>OX940865.1:28529009-38529009 GCA_954871525.1 Parietaria judaica
ACCTTTTCTTTCTTGCTTTCTGTAAAGTCAGATTGGTAGGGATTTCTCTATTGCTTTTTCTTGCTTTCTCTAAAGTCAGATTACTATGTTTTTATGCGGATTAAGAATATTGTTACCAAACACAACGTGAAAGCGATAAAGGCACACGAGATATTTTCGTACACGGTTTGGGCCGGCCCTCGAGAAAAATGTTTTAGCCTTCGGAAGTCATGACCTAGCCTAAAAAAAGAGCCGAAAAAACTAGAACTCATTTTTTGCTTAAAATAATTTCAATATCTGTAAAAACATGATTTTTAATGATTATTTATCGTCTCGAGGTTTGATTTTTTATGTAGGGCACTAAAATGAAACACTCGAGGCAAATTGTACAGCTCTTATTAAGTAAAGGCCTTTGGCGTAAAAATGATGACAAACCTGAAAATCAATCTTTAATGTAAATGGATTTCAATGGCCATGAAAAAAGGATTTCGATGCGTAGTCACGCGTCTGGGTTTGATACGTAGGGAGCAAAAATCAAACACTCGAGGCAAAGGTTATAGCTTTCGACGTCGAGACTTAGCCTAACAAAGGTTAAAAAGGCTAAAACTAATTATTTATTGTAAAATAATATTATTAGATATAATAAGTGTTATGTGCATTTTTCTAACATATAAAAATTGGGCTCATTTTGGAGAAAGTCAAGGCCCATTAAGAAAAGTCAAAGCCCGTCATGGAAAGTCAATGCCCATTACCAAAGCCAAAGACCGCGGGGCCGACGAACTAAGACATTGGAGAGGCCCGGGGACAAAAAGGCGACGAGACGACGAGGCGACGAAGCCGACGGGGCGACCAGGCGACCAGGCGACGAAGCCCCGTCGGAGCTTGACGAGGGCATAACTTGCAATTATTCTACACGACGAGAAGATCTGAGACTACGAAGATCTCCGGGAAATCCTTCGGATTTCCCCGAACACAACATACGGATTCGCGGACTACCCGAAGACATCAAAGGCGAATCAAGAAGCACCCAGACCCCTGGAGGTGCAATATCCAGGGAATTCGTAGGCCCCTAATGGGAAATTTCAGGGAATTGGTTTTCCTATAAATAGGAGTCTCCCCCCCCCCCTCCATTAAGAAAAGTCAAAGCCCGTCATGGAAAGTCAATGCCCATTACCAAAGCCAAAGACCGCGGGGCCGACGAACTAAGACATTGGAGAGGCCCGGGGACAAAAAAGCGACGAGACGACGAGGCGACAAAGCCGACGGGGCGACCAGGCGACCAGGCGACGAAGCCCCGTCGGTGCTTGACGAGGGCATAACTTGCAATTATTCTACACGACGAGAAGATCTGAGACTACGAAGATCTCCGGGAAATCCTTCGGATTTCCCCGAACACAACATACGGATTCGCGGACTACCCGAAGACATCAAAGGCAAATCAAGAAGCACCCAGACCCCTGGAGGTGCAATATCCAGGGAATTCGTAGGCCCCCCTGGAGGTGCAATATCCAGGGAATTCGTAGGCCCCTAATGGAAAATTTCAGGGAATCCCCCCCCCCCCCATTTTGCACTCACTCGCAGCTTTCTCCAGAGCTTCTCTCTCTAAAAAAAATGCACCCCCAAAAAAAGCACCCCCAAAGAAAACATATTGTAACATGCATTTGGAAGCAAGTGGTGCCACGAGTATTATGGAAGCCAATAGGAGATCGTCGTTCTTTTGAGGTCGGAGAAGTCGATGGGGACATATGTGTTTGAGACTTAGTTTGAGATATAACTATATTAGACTTTGTATTTGATAGTTGAGACTTATTAGACTATTTTATTAGTGTTTTAGATTTGAGCTTTTTTATGAAATTATATGTGTGTGTATGACTTTAGGGAACTACATTATATATGTTTTGAATTTGAGGTATGATATTATAAATATATTCTATTAGTTTTTCGTCGAAAATTATCGAAAATTATCGATAATCCGTCGATAATCATCGAAAAGTATCGGTAATCGGTAAGCTACAATATTATAGGTTTTTCGTCGGTTAATCGGTAAGCTATCGATTAATCCGTCGAAAACGGTAACCGATTTATCGGTAACATCGGTAAGTTGAACCTTGATAAATACTGTATCACTAAAGATTGCAGCCTCTGGTATATAGTGGAATCACTTCGAAATTTGACGAACAACTAGCAGTTCGTTGAAGCTTTAGTGATACGGGTCCATTGTTCCCAGGATAGCTCCGTAACGGATGATACGTAGGTGATTAAAATATATTTTGGATAATGTTTAATGATTTGGCTAGACTTATAAAACTGAAAGGTCTGTGGCAGATGTCAGATAGTTTTATCGTCAGGTGGCAAAAGTACCATTTCTTGGTACACAAAATTAACTGAAAAAAAGTTAGAATTTATAATTTATATAAGAACCATGTTGTTGGAAATTAAATTCTAGGAAACTTTTATATTTGAACTAAGTCATTTCGACTTATGGTTTGTGATTTATGGATTTTCAAAGGTTGTGCTCGGTTCAATAAACTATGAAATTAAATCACATGTCACGAATTTAAATGATGGTGTGGCACCATGAAATTTTAATGTATGATATTGAGATCAGAAAATATTAATATAATTTAATTATTTGGATTTAATTATTAATATCTTATTAATAATTAATTAATAATTAATAGATTTATATTAATAAATAAACTGTATAATGATATATATTTAATACATGTGTAAATCGATGTGGGCTTGCATGACCTAGTCCACACGAGTTTTGAGCTAGCCAGGGTTTCATATTTACGGCATAAGTACCTATAGTTTGGTACTTTAGCAAAATTCTAAAATCAATCTTATCCTTTAGATCGAAAATGATTTAATATCAACCGTAGGATTAAGATGATTGATTTTTGACCTAACCCTAATTCGAAAATAGTAGCTTGGTAACCAAGCTTAGGGTTTTCGAATTTGACCGAATTAATTGTATCCGTTAGATCGGTTTAAGATTTAATCTTTACCGTCGGATTGGAAATTAATTAATTAAATATATAATATATAATTTTCGAAATAATAATAAGGATAAAATCGAATTAGGGCTTTTACCAAGTCTTAAGGTATTTGATTTTATCCTAAATTTATTTATCCATTAGATCGGTCCAAGATTAATCTAAGCCGTTGGATCTAGATAATTATTAGTTTTTGAAATTATTTTTATTATATATATATATATATATATGTATATATGTCAAAGTTATATTTAAATAAGTAGATAAGATTGGTTTTTTATTTTACCAATTCTTTCTTATTTAATTAAATCCCTATTTAATTATATCCATTGGATTTAGATAAGATTGAATCTAAATCTTTGGATTATGATAATTAATTATATTTCATAATTATTTTCAAAATTAAATATATTTATATATATTCGAATTATATTTAATAAGAGGATAAGATTGGTTTTCGATTTTACCAAGTATTTCTTATTTAATTAAATACATGTTTAATTATAACCATTGGATCTAGATGAGATTAAATCTCAACCATTGGATTGAAATAATTAAAGTATTTAAATATATATATATATATATATGTATATATATATATAATTCAAATTTTGGAGTGAAAATCTCTAATTCGGTTACGGTATTAAGCGTATAAATAGAGGAGTCATTATACACATTTTACACACCTCTCCCCAGAGCAAAAACTCGAGCTCTCCATCCATCTCTAGGGTCTACGAGTTTTTGCCTCTGATCTCCTTTTCAGTTCGGCTTAGTGAGAACGTTGTTTGTCCGGTAGTTTAAAAAGAACCTCAGTTAAAGTTTTGCCACAGAGTCCTGCCGGCAAAGCCCACGCTTCGGTACGACGAGTCCAGGAAAAAATCCCTAAAGATCACGGGTGTTTCCCTCAGCCCCGGCGGAGCCCTGCCGAAATTCAGAGTCCGCAGCCAAAAACGTCAACCGAGGTACGGCCTTATGCATTGGGTTAATAAATGCAACGATTTACCGCAATCTATTTATTTTCTGTTCGACTAGCTTATTAATAATGATTATGAAATATTAAATTCGTAATATTTATCGAGTCTTGTTAAAGTGGTTATTACCAGATATCCGTGCCGTTTGTCCGATAACAAGTTTTCTTCTTTAAAATAATTTTTTAAATGTTACCCGGACGGCTCAGAGGCACATTTCGGCGTAACGGAACCGGGATTCAAACCCCGATCTTCCAACAACATCACACCAAGGGTCACCCCCGCTACGCCTATAACAACACTTCGGACGAGGAAAACCACATCGTCATTCACCCGCCGTTTATCACTAACCCCGAATTACATGGACCTGATTCTCTTAAACTGAGATATGTAGGCAGCCTCGTGTTGGACATGTGTGTCCTAAAACAAGATATTTATCCATTTGTAAAAGATTATGACAAGTCGTTGAATAAAGATGATGCTTATTATGTTAATCTTATTATAGTTTCTGGTAGAGTAAAATAGAATGTTTGATTCCTTAGTTCATAAAAGATGCAATTATGTTATTATTATCACAACAGAGTCAAGTGAGGAAGAATTAATAAACATAATAAATGAACTTAAAAAGTCCGTGACCTGATTAACTGGGTGGGAGCCCATTAATCGGTAAGGTCATTAATGTGACTAAGTGACAATCCTATTCTGGATTATGTGTGTGTCACACTCACTAGAAGCGCATTAAGTATGAATCGTGTTCATACTGGACCGGACCTGACTTAAACTCAAGAAGTTATCATATAAGACCATCACTGATAACTTGTAGTTGAGTCACAAAATGATGATCAAATGGATATTAGTTCTAAGTCCTGAGTGATCATAAGTCCGAGCTGCTGGCTTGATTGTTCTTTGATTTAACTATTAAAGAACACAAGATATTACCGCTGTTCCCAACACTATTATTTTGGGAACATGATAGTCAGTAGTAAGGATAGCTTGATCATAGAAATGGGCATCACACAGCTCTCTTCAGAGTCATGATGATTCCCTTGGTTGTCAGTGGTGAAAATTGAGAGGTACCCGTGCCCAACTTATGAATTGAAACCATAAGTGGGTTGCTCATAAAATTACTGGCTGATTCAAGGATGAAAATGCATTGAGGGGCATTACGGTAAAAACTGACTGCTCATGTGTGAGTCATCAAGTGAAATGACAATAACCCGAATTTGATTGAATCAATGGACACCCTGCTGTTATAAGGGAATAATATATACCGTATCACTAAAGAGTGCAGCCTCGGGTCTATAGTGGATTCACTTCGAGGTTTGACGAACAACTAGCAATTCGTTGGAGCTTAAGTGATACGGGTCCATTGTCCCCCGGATAGCTCCGTAACGGATGATACATACGTGATTAAAATACAATCTGTATAATGTTTAATCATTTGGCTCGACTTATAAAACTGACAAGTCTGTGTCAGACGTCAGATAGTTTTATCGTCAGCGTGGAAAAAATATCATATTTTGGTACACGGAATTAACTGATAAAAATAAAGTTAGAATTTAGATTTTCGAACAGCACCATGTTGTTGTAAATTAAATTCTAAGCAACTTTGATTTTTGAACCAAGTCATTCTGACTTACGGTTTGTGATTTATGGATTTTCTAAGTTTATGACTCGGTTCGATAAACTATGAAATTAAATCACATGTCACGAATTTAAATGATTGTGTTGCACCATGACATTTAATGTGTGATATTGAGATCAGGTTTTTATTAACATAATTTAATAATTAATATCTAATTAATAATTAATTAATAATTAAAAGATTTATCTTAATAAATAAAAATATATATTTATATATTGTTACATGTATAAATTCGAATTTGGGTTTGGAGAATAAAAACCCTAGCTAAATTCGAATCCGTGAATTGGACAATTTATATTTGCGGCATAAGTACCTACTGTTTTGGTATTTAGGCAAAAACCCTGAAATCAATTTAATCCATTGGATCAGTTATGATTTAATGTCAATCGTTGGATTGAGATAACTGATTTAAATCCTAAATGTAATTCGAAATTGAAACTTGGTGACCAAGTTTAGGTATTTCGAATTTGCTTAATTAATTGTGTCCGTTGGATCGGTTTTGAGATTTAATCTCTAACCGTCAGATTAGAAATTAGTTAATGTTATATATATAATTTATAATTTGGATAATATTATGGATAAGAGTTCGAATTACGGTTTTATAAGACCCTAGGGTATTTGACTTTATCCCTAATTGATTTGATCCATTGGATTGGTTAAAGATTTATTTTTAACCATTGGATCTAGATAATCATTATCAAATTCGAATTTTAAATATGTATATATAATATAATTCGAATTTTATTAATATGATGATAAGATTAAATATTTTGATCTTATCATGTATTATTATTTAATTAAATCCCTGATTAAATATATCCATTGGATTATTAGATGAGATTAAATCTGGACCATTTGATTGAAATAATTAATCATATTTAATTTAATAAATTCGAATAAAGGAAGGAAAAATCTCCAAATCGGTTATAGTTTGAGCCTATAAATAGGAGGCTCATTCTACACATTTTTCACATCTTCCCCAGAGCAAAAACTCGAGCTCTCCCTCTCTCTCTAGGGTCTGCGAGTTTTCTGCTTCTGATCTCTCTTCTGGTTCGGCTTAGGAGATATTTTCTCCGGTAGCTTTAAAAGAACCATCAGTTAAATTTTGCGACGGAGTCCTGGCGACGAAGCCCACGCTTCGGTACGAGGAATCCAGGAGAATATCCCGGAAGACCACGGGAGTTTCCCTCAGCACCGGTGGAGCCCTGCCCTAGTCAGAACGCGCATCCGGAATCGTTAGTCGAGGTATGGCCTTATGCATTGGGTCAATAAATGCAACCATTTACTGCTTTCTATTTATTTCCTATTCGACTAGATTATTAATAATGATTATGAAAATATTAAAATTGAAATATTTACCAGATCTTAACGAAATGATTATTACCCGATATTCGTGTCGTCGGTCCGGTAACAAGATTTCCGCTTTAAAATGAATTTTTAAATGTTACCGGGACGCCTCGGAGGCTATTATCGTGGTAAGGAAGTCGTCTTGATACCACCGATTTCCAAAAATTGGTATCAGAGCTCATGGTTCAAGGATAAATAATTACGTAATTTAATTTAATGGTTTAAAGAACGACTATTTGATGAATAAATTAATAATTAAAATTGAAATTAATTTTTAGATATTTTTAATATTAATTTAAAATTAGATTATTTCCCGACCCGAAATTTCGGACCGGGAAAGTTGGCCGGGCTGCAAGGCGCAATGTCATAATCCCTAATCTTTTAGAAATGGATAAAATATCTTGTTTAAGGACTCATATGTCCAACATCTTCGTCGTACATTCTTCTGGAGTTGCCTCGATGCAGGCTGGATCTTCTTTGGCGTCGACAATGTGTTTGGGCTCCGACATCCTTGCTTCGTTCGTCACTGCCTGACTTCGGTTCTCCGGTGTTGCGTCCTCCGTATGAGCATACGTGTGGCTCGGGGGCTTTTGGCAGCTTGATCTCGGGGTTTGTGAAGAAGGACCGTATGTCTCGTCTCCATTCTTCTGTTGTTAATCTCTAATTGAGTTTCATGTGGAGATTCTTCTGAGCTACTTTGAATTCGATGCGTAGAGATCCGTCCCAGGAATGGGTGAGTTGAGTTGTTTCTTCATGCTCATTCAACTAGGTTTACTCTTAAAAATTGTTCTGGAATCCGCAGGCTTCAAAGAGGAGTTGCAGGGAGTGCAATCAACGAAATGCCGCTCGAGTTCAGCGTTGTGCAGGACGCTGACCGTCTCGATGCTATCGGTGCCATCGGTAATCTTGGATATTCCTTTCTGTTGATCTGGTGATCATAGTATAAATCAACTTCTGCTTATTGTATCGTCGATGTTTTAGGAATTGCTCGTTGATTTACCTTTGGTGGGAGTAGGAACAAAGCTCTACACGATCCGAACATCCGGCCGAGACCGGTCTTGTCCAAATACGAGTACATGAAGAAAGATCAGGAGCAGACGACGTTGAATCACTTCCACGAAAAGCTTCTCAAGCTCAAGGATATGATGAAGACCGAGGTAAAGATAGATCATGTATAAACGCTGATATAATTTCCCTTTGTTGTTATAGAAAACAAGGACGACGACTAATAAGTTTTGTGCATATAAAATCCATATATTTCGTCAACGACAACAGCATGCATATTTGACTAATTAACCAAAACATAAAAAAGAAGAAGAAAAAGAAACACATATATTCATATTACACGGCGTGTCGTTTCATCTCACCAACTAATCCTTAGGGAAGTATTTCTGAAGCTCGGACCGTTGACGCTTGTGGAGATTGACCTTGAGGCCGTGCTTCATGTACATTGTGAGGGCGAGCTTGGGCACGACCGGGTGGTTCTTGACGACCTCGACACGGTAGCGGAGTAGAATGGAGGCCGCCACGAACTTCATCTGGAAGTACGCAAAGTCCTTGCCAAGACAGAGGCGTGGCCCACCGTTGAACGCCGTGAATTTATAGGCAGACTCGCTGGTGTACCGTCCGTCACGGAGCCACCGCTCCGGGCGGTACTCCCGGCAGTCCTTCCCCCAGATCGCCTCCATTCTCCCCATCGCGTATATCGAGTATATCACTTTTGTCCCCTTCTTCAGCTCCGTCCCGTCCGGGAATTTATCGTCTTCCACCACCTGAATTTTCAATATCACAATCACTATTTTTTGAACACATGTGTTACAAAGTAAGAAGATTAAAAAACTTGAAAAACACTACTATAAATTAGAGGGTAAAAACGACAGATTACAGATGTAAACGACAGGACAGTTATAACGTGGTAGTTGATGTATTATAGTCAAAACTGGATTAGCTACAAAGTATATTGATGCATGCATGAAATTAGGTAATCTAACTTCACATATACGGTGGCGAGCAAGAAATTCGATTTAGGTGAAGTCTTTAATAAAAATCAATTTAAATTATTTTAAATTATTTTTTGTGCACATATTATTATTGTAACATCTATTAAAAAAAGTAATAAAATATAATGTTATTTAGTACAAAATATAATGTCGTTTTTCATCTTTTGAAAGTACTCTATAATAGACTCATGTTGGAAAAAAGTATTCGCCATGAAAAAACAAAACAAAAAAAGTATTAAAATACAATATTAGTCACAATTAAATATTTTCGCCTCTAATACTAAAGAATAAAAACAAGGCTAATAATAATAAAAAAAAAACAAAAATGAAACTTGTGTTTAATTAGTGGATTGGATGGAATTTAGCACTAAATTGTATCAACATTTCACCTTTTTATCAAGGTAAGTTTTTTTTTGTTTTTTTGTTTTTTCAAAAAAAAAAAAAAATGAATCTCAGATGCAGCCTAGGTATTCGCTGAGCTCTTAGTGGCTCCGCCATTATACATATATATATGAATATGCCACACCCTAAAAACGCTTCTTTTTCATAAGAAAAAAGAAACAAGTGGAAGCTATAACAATGTAGTAATATATATATATATATATATAGTAATCAAGCAATTCCATGCATGATACATGCAATATAATCGTGAGTATTTGATAATTGGTTACCTCCTTGTGATCCATGGGAACGGAAGGATAGAGCCTGAGAGCCTCCGAGATAGCGGCTTGCAAATAATCCATCTTCTTGATCTCATCCACTCTGAAAACCACCTCATCATCATCATCACCATCCTCAACTTCCTCTCTCTCGCCGACCACTCTGCAAACCTCCTCCACAATCCTCTCCTCGACCGTGGGGTTCCGGTCAACCAGCCAGAAGAACCAGCTCAGCGCCACCGACGACGTGTCCCGCCCCGCCAGGATGAAGTTTACGCAGATGTCCCTCAGAAACTTGTCCGAAAATATCTCTCCGGACTTCTCGTCCCTCAGTCCCATGAACACTGTCAACAGGTCCGACCTCTTTGTTTTGGTCACGTCATCCTCGGCGAGCGAAAGCTCCTTCTTCCTCGTCCGGATGACGCTGTCGGCGAACTCGTGGACGCCTTTAATGGCCTCCTTAAGCGTCCTCTCGAACCCGATGTTGAGATACCTCATCGTCTTCCAAATGCATGTGAGCATGACAAAGCGGAAAACTGTCGCTTCTGTCGCCTCCTCGAACGCCTTCGCAAATGGAATCTCCGGTAGGCTCTCGCGCAAGCACCCGGGATCAACTCCAAAAGCGATCATGCACACATTGTCGAAAGTCAACCGGAGCAAGATCTCTTGCAGATCAACGCCGTGAGATTGGCTGTTTAGTACGGGCAAGAGGCGAGTGTGGACGAGCTCGTGAAGCGACGAAGCGGTTAACGCTCGGAACTTCGCCGAGTGGAACTCGATGCTCGCAGTTTTGCGTTGACACTGCCACATCTCGTCATCAGCGTTAAAGATTCCATCGCCGAGGAGGTCTCTCACGGTGTCGCGGAAGAAGGGGCCTTTCGGGAAGTTGGGGAACTTGGCCTTGAGGAGGTGCTCCAAGTTGTGGGGGTCGGCGGTGACGACGCAGTTGAGGCTGCTCAGCCACGGGCCTCGGATCCGGAACGTTCCCCTCTGGGACTGATGGACTTCCGACATCCACTCGTAGATGTTGTCGCTTCGGACAGCCGAGACGAGAGACGGGAGCGCCCCAAGCATCGGCCACTCCATCAGGCCGTGATGCCGCTTCTGACGCAGCGCGTGGATGGCGGCGAACACGAACACCGCTACGAGAAGCTCGAGAAGCTGCAAGTGGTGGAGCACCGCGAGGCTGGTCCCGGGCAACAAGACCGGTACTGCGGTTACATTGGAGGCGGAGGTAGGGTTTAGCATGGTTGTTGCCATGTTGGAATGAGAGGGATAGAAGTACGTAGCAATGGAATGATGGGAGTAAGTTTATAAGATAGAAGAAGGCATGAAAGTTGTATGAGAGAATAGACTAAAGGGGTTTCTTGGCGTGCATGGTTTGCGCAGAGCAGTTTTAATTTGGTGAACAGAAAAAGTGTGTGATATATTTGGAAAGACTTGACTTGTGGTGAGTTAATTTGCATGAAGTTTATAAAATGGGTAATTAGAGTCCGATAAGAGCTTTTTATAGCATTAACATACCAAGCTTATTATTAGTAGGAAGTGGGTGTGGCTGATAGCCTAATAACAATTACGATCCTTGCACTTCTTAGAAGAAGCTAGCACGTCAATTTGTGTGTGTTGAACATAAGAAAATTAGAGTGTGGTGGCCAACAAACAACAACAATCGAGTTCGAGTGGTATATATATGAATATTAATGATTACATTATTATAAGCGTGACTTGTTAAACATATCGACCCAGCTTTAATCGGTGCTGCTTTTAACGTATAACGCTCGTCTATTATTTTAATTATTGGGAAGAACTACGTTATGGAGTGAAATTACTCGTTTTTCTCCCCTACAAAAAATAATTCACTTTTTTTTTTTTTTACAACACGAAACACGTAAATGTGTTATTGTTTTTTTATATCTCGATTGTGATCAACATAAACAAGAGATAATGTTAAAATACAAAATATGTAAGAGTTATGTGAAAATTTAGATTGGAAAAAAAGTATGAAAATTCTAGACGATACGCTTTTTCACTATATGTTCTGAAATCGGTCATATTATGAGTTGGCTTAACACCGCTATCAACTATTAAAAATAACATTAGTAACGATATATATATATATATATATATATATATATATATATATATATATATATATGTATGTATAAGTATATGTATCTACCCGTAATGTAGTCCATATTGTATATTCACCAAAATAATATTCCATTAGGCTAGATTCGTTGGGAGTAGGGGAATTAGAACATGAATATTATCTATAATTATTTATCTTTCAACAGTCAATTCACGTATATATCACTCCTTATCATTACTATATCAATACATTTACTTATTGTTATATATACACACTAAACTTGTGTTTGAATACAGTTGGTGCGTACTCGTAAAAGCAATTTTTTGTTGCCTACTTAAAGCCCATGACTGAATAACATGATATATATACGCGCGTCGTTAAGGGACGTTTAGTATATTAAAATCAAAACGGTTTGTTAGGGCTTATGTAAGTTTTAGAAAATCCTAGCTAGGTCGATGGGCACCCATCGGATATGCGGCAAAAATCGAGATTGATTTTATAAACAAATTAATTAATCGGGAATTATCGTATCAATTTTCGTTAATTAATTTACTAATTCAAATTAATCTTTTAAATAAGATTAAGAATTAAATAAATCAATTTCAAACCCAAAACTCCCTCCGCATGCCCTTTTTCGAAAAACAAAGTGTCCCGGTGATCGTAAAAATATGAAAACACCCGAAAAAGACATAAAATTTGTATAAAACGGACACGGGACGGGCCCGGGAGCAAAAAAGGCATCGGAAGCCCTTCGGTGGGACCCACGGAGGCAACAACCTCCAGGATCACGCCACGTGGCGAGCCCAGAGGCTGCCTCACCTCGTGGGGCACACCTGAGCCCCCTCTCGCCCCACTTGCTAGGGGCTGTCCCCCATCGGCCACGCGTAGGGCCTGGATGGGTCCTGGCCAGACAACTTATGGGCGTCCCCACGCCCACTTGCGAGGGGCGAGGCTCGGGAAGGCCATGCGTAGGGCCCGGATTGTAACGCCCCGGCTGCTCAATCGAATCGACGACTGTCCCCACAGACCAACACGAGTCTTTCCAGCGTGCTTTGTCCTCACTCGCACGCTTCCCGAAAAACTTCCCAGGAGGTCACCCATCCTAGTACTACTATAAGTCAAGCACGCTTAACTTTGGAGTTCCTATGAACAGGCAACCGAAAAGAAGATGCATCTTGTTGACATAGGTAGTACCAATCAATTCATTTAAGCCTCTTCGATCATACAGTCCCATACCTGTATGATCTCCGATAACCGTGCAGTCCCATACCTGCACAGTCTCGGGAACTTCCCATCAGCACATCCCCTTGCCCAAGCGATGTGGGATTGCACAGCTTACCCGGTCTTGCCCTCGTGGCTCACGGGATTAGTGACTGTCACAATCACCCCACCTAATGGGGGCCCGACGTCCTCTTCGGCCACACTTCCGGATGGGCTCGGCTCTGATACCATTTGTAACTCCCCGGCTGCTCAATCGAATCGACGACTGTCCCCACAGACCAACACGAATCTTTCTAGCGTGCTTTGTCCTCACTCGCACGCTTCCCGAGAAACTTCCCAGGAGGTCACCCATCCTAGTACTACTCCAAGTCAAGCACGCTTAACTTTGGAGTTCCTATGAACGGGCAACCGAAAAGAAGATGCATCTTGTTGACATAGGTAGTACCAATCAATTCATTTAAGCCTCTTCGATCATACAGTCCCATACCTGTATGATCTCCGATAACCGTGCAGTCCCATACCTGCACAGTCTCGGGAACTTCCCATCAGCACATCCCCTTGCCCAGGCGATGTGGGATTGCACAGCTTACCCGGTCTTGCCCTCGTGGCTCACGGGATTAGGGACTGTCACACGGATGGGACCTGGCCGATCCCGAGCGAGCAAGTGAACCCTTTGGGGGCTGCGTGGCCGTCCGATCTCGCGCGGACGGCCGAGATTAGTCCATATTGACTCGTGGACCTATAAATAAATATAAACTTATCCGGGGACCCCTGGAACAATGTTTTATTACACGTGGGTCCCCAGATCCTATTATAAATAGAAGCTCAGTTCAGTTAAACGGTAAATCATTCGAACTCACTCGAATCTTCTCGAGTTCTCTCTCTCTCTCTACCAGCGATATACTCGCCTCCCCTCAAATACAGTTCTCATGCAAAAATATGCAAGGATTAAATTGTTGACGAGAAATTCCAAAGGAAATACTATAGCATTTTATATAGCATTTCTTTATTTTATATTGTTTACAACGTAAAATTTCGAACCAATTGAAAAAATAATGATTTTAGGGCTTATACATTGGAATTTGAATATAACAAGAGTTCTCATGCTAAAATATGTAACGATTAAATTGTTGAGGAGAAATGCCATAGGAAATGCTATAGCATTTCCTATAACATTTCTTTATTTTACATTATTTACAACCTAAAATTTTGAACCAATTGAAAAAATAATGATTTTAGGGCTTATACGTTGAAATTTTAATATTACAAGCGTTCTCATGCAAAAATATGCAAGGATTAAATTGTTGACGATAAATGCCATAGGAAATGCTATAGCATTTCCCATAGCATTTCCTTATTTTACATTGGTTACGACCTAAAATTTCAAACCAGTTGAAAAAATAATGATTTTAGGGCTTATACATTATAATTTGAATATAACAAGAGTTCTCATGCAAAAATATGCAAGGATTAAATTGTTGACGAGAAATGCCATAGGAAATGCTATAGCATTTCCCATAGCATTTCTTTATTTTACATTGTTTACGACCTAAAATTTCGAACCAATTGAAAAAATAATGATTTTAGGGCTTATACATTTGAATTTGAATATAACAAGAATTCTCATGCAAAAATATGCAAGGATTAACTTGTCGACGAGAAATGCCATAGGAAATGCTATAGCATTTCCTATAGCATTTCTTTATTTTACATTGTTTACAACGTAAAATTTCGAACCAATTGAAAAAATAATAATTTAAGGGCTTATACATTGGAATTTTAATATTACAACCATTCTCATGCAAAAATATGCAAGGATTAAATTGTTGACGAGAAATGCCATAGATAGCATTTCCTATAGCATTGTTTACATTCTACATTATTTACGACCTAAGATTTCAAACCAATTGAAAAAAATAATGATTTTAGGGCTTATACATTGGAATTTGAATATAACAAGAGTTCTCATGCAAAAATATGCAAGGATTAAATTGTTGACGAGAAATGCCATAGGAAATGCTATAGCATTTCCCGTAGCATTTCTCTATTTTACATTGGTTACGACCTTAAATTTCGAACAATTTGAAAAAAATAATGATTTTAGGGTTTATACATTGTAATTTGAATATAACAAGAGTTCTCATTCAAAAATATGCAAGAATTAACTTGTCGACGAGAAATGCCATAGGAAATGCTATAGCATTTCCTATAGCATATCTTTATTTTACATTGTTTACAACCTAAAATTTCAAACCAATTGAAAAAATAATGATTTTAGGGCTTATACATTGGAATTTGAATATAACAAGAGTTCTCATGCAAAAATATGCAAGGATTAAATTGTTGACGAAAAATTCCATAGGAAATGCTATAGAATTTCCTATAGCATCTCTTTATTTTACATTGTTTACGACCTAAAATTTCGAACCAATTGAAAAAACAATGATTTTAGGGCTTATACATTGGAATTTGAATATAACAAACGTTCTCATGCAAAAATATGCAAGGATTAAATTGTTGACGAGAAATGCCATATAGCATTGTTTACATTATACATTATTTACAACCTA
Organism: Parietaria judaica; assembly: GCA_954871525.1. NCBI lineage: Eukaryota > Viridiplantae > Streptophyta > Magnoliopsida > Rosales > Urticaceae > Parietaria > Parietaria judaica. The sequence continues at coordinate 28,544,487 of OX940865.1, forward strand.
AAATTTCAAACCAATTGAAAAAATAATTATTTTAGGGCTTATACATTATAATTTGAATATAACAAGAGTTCTCATGCAAAAATATGCAAGGATAAAATTGTTGACGGGAAATGCCATAGGAAATGGTATAGCATTTCCCATAGCATTTCTTTATTTTACATTGTTTACAACCTAAAATTTTGAACTAATCGAAAAAATAATGATTTTAGGGCTTATACATTTGAATTTGAATATAACAAGAATTCTCCTGCAAAAATATGCAAGGATTAACTTGTCGACGAGAAATGCCATAGGAAATGCTATAGCATTTCCTATAGCATTTCTTTATTTTACATTGTTTACAACATAAAATTTTGAACCAATTGAAAAAATAATGATTTTAGGGCTTATACATTGGAATTTTAATATTACAATCATTCTCATGCAAAAATATGCAAGGATTAACTTGTTGACGAGAAATGCCATAGGAAATGCTATAGAATTTCCTATAGCATCTCTTTATTTTACATTGTTTACGACCTAAAATTTCGAACCAATTGAAAAAATAATGATTTTAGGGCTTATACATTGGAATTTGAATATAACAAGAGTTCTCATGCAAAAATATGCAAGGATTAAATTGTTGACGAAAAATTCCATAGTAAATGCTATAGCATTTCCTAAAGAATTTTTTTATTTTACATTGTTTACGACCTAAAATTTCAAACCAATTGAAAAAATAATGATTTTAGGATTTATACATTGGAATTATAATATTACAAGCGTTCTCATGCAAAAATATGCAATGACTAAACTGTTGACGAGAAATACCATAGGAAATGCTAGCATTTCCTGTAGCATTTCTTTATTTTACATTGTTTACGACCTAAAATTTTGAACCAATTGAAAAAATAATGATTTTAGGGCTTATACATTGGAATTTGAATATAACAAGAGTTCTCATGCAAAAATATGCTAGGATTAAATTGTTGACGAGAAATGCTATAGCATTTCCTATTGCATTTTTTTATTTTACATTGTTTACGACCTAAAACTTCGAACCAATTGAAAAAATAACGATTTAAGGGCTTATACATTGGAATTTGAATATAACAAGAGTTCTCATGCAAAAATATGCAAGGATTAAATTGTCGACGAGAAATGCCATAGGAAATGCTATAGTATTTCCCATAGCATTTCTTTATTTTACATTGGTTAAGACCTAAAATTTCGGACCAATTGAAAAAATAATGATTTTAGGGCTTATACATTGGAATTTTAATATTACAATCATTTTCATGCAAAAATATGCAAGGATTAACTTGTTGACGAGAAATGCCATAGGAAATGCTATAGAATTTCCTATAGCATTTCTTTTCTTTACATTTTTTACGACCTAAAATTTGGAACCAATTGAAAATATAATGATTTTAGGGCTTATACATTGGAATTTGAATATAACAAGAGTTCTCATGCAAAAATATGCAAGGATTAAATTGTTGACGAGAAATTCCATAGGAAATGCTAGCATTTCCTAAAGCATTTTGATAGGGTCTTATTATTCTAATAAATAAAGGATATATATTTACATATTGTATTAATTTATTTATTAGAATGGAGCTATTGTTTGTTATTAATTTGTGCAGGATTAAAATGCTCAAAGACTCAACAAAAGGACCAAAGTGCAAAAGAGATAAAAATAAATCCCACCAGTTTCTCTTTCCATATGATGTCGTATACACACTCAAACGACAAGTTGGTGGCTTCTTTTTGAAGTTCAAAGCTTCAAGTCAGAACCAAAGAACACAGAAAAGAAATTAAAATGAGAGCTCGAAGGCCCCACGGGCCACACAGTGTTCCGAAAGTTCGCCGCAACCAATGTCCGAGTTCGCAGTTTCGTCATCGCCGCTGTTCGCCGGAGATACGCCGTTATTGCAGTTCCGTCGTGGCCGATGCTCTTTGGAGATACGCCGTTGCTTGCAGTTCGTCGCCCCTGCTGGTTCGGAACATCGCCGTCGCGTTCGTAAATGGGCTGGTCATCGCTGGACTGCAATGGGCCGAACTCTACAAGCAGCCCAACAACTATTCGATTTGGAAACCACGGTATTCTGTTAGAGATTTTTAGGGAAAGATTTATTTTCTTATTTTGAGAATTAAATCTTGGGGTAGGATCGGATGTTAGGGTTAGCTGGAGGGTGTAAATATATATAGCTTGATTATTATTCAGAGTAGGGGTGGAGTCGTTTTTGGGGGGTGAGAAGCAGGTCGTTCGTTCTTGTAGAGGCAGAGTCAGTTTCTTCATGCTCTCTGATTTTATTATGGATCCTCTCCGTCGAACGATGAACGTGATCGACTAAGTTCTGTAATTGGTTTGAGTTTCCGAAACTATGATTCAATAAATTTGTGAGGCATAATTTTGTTCAATTCTCAATCCGTGAATATTGGTTTCTTTATCTAGAATTATATTATGTTATCTTCGATATCGCAATCTCTGATTTATATCAATTACAATTGTCTGATTACGTTTAAATTATCAATTGTTTCATTGTGATCGGTGATTGTGTATTAATCGTTAGCGTGATATTATTATAGACTTCTTATAAGTGCATCGACTGTGTTTCTGAAGTTTATGTACCGTTAATTAATTGACTCGTCGTACTTGTCTTTTGATTGTTGAACGCACGTTTTGTTAGTTTGCTACGCGGTTAGTGAAATAACGAAACAGGTAAAGGAGATCGGCTGAATTAAATATTACCGCGGTGTTTTATTATTCAGTTTCATTGAAGTGTTCTACATATTAATGCTGCTTGGATTTTAATTCAGTTACGTTTGATTGGATTATCTCTGAGTTAGGTTTGATTTAATTGCGTTTCAATTGAATTAAATAATCTTAAGGAATACGTTAATCAGTAAGATATTCTGTAGGTTGAAGAACAAATTTATGTCGATGATCAGATGAATTGAATCATTAGTGGAAGTTACTCATGCCAATTGTTTCTCATATTATTTTCTCACATTTTTCTCTCATTTTATTTACTTATTCTCTTAAACCAAAAAAATCCCCCTTTTTATTTCGCTTTTATTATTTTCGCAATATTTATTAGAAAACTCTTCGTGGGATCGACCCGTACTTACACTACTACATAAGTTTTGCAGGTTACGGTTTTTATTAGTAATTTGGGTTGCATACGACAGCACACCAAATTTTGGCGCCGTTGCCGGGGAAGTTTTTCTAATAATTTTTTGCAGTTGATGGTTAACACTAGATCTTCAAGCCAAAACGAGTTGCGGAATAATCAAGAAGTTGAAAGCAGATTGCAGCAACAAAGCAGAGAAAGTCAAAGAGTCGATCAAGTTACAGACCGACACGGTCAAGAAGCTCAACAGACAATGGCCGATAATCGAACCTTGAGAGAGCTTGCTGCTCCAACATCAAGCCAACAACCCTTATGCATTACATTCCCTGCCTTAGATGCTTCGGCTACATTCGAGTTAAAATCTGGACTAATACATTTACTTCCTACTTTTCATGGTCTTGCAGGTGACGACCCGCACAAACATTTGAAGGAATTACATGTTGTTTGCACCAGCATGAAGCCACCTGGAATCACCGAGGAGCAAATTATGCTAAGAGCTTTCCCATTTTCTTTGAAAGATATGGCGAAAGATTGGCTCTACTACTTGCCTTCAGGCACCGTCACCACATGGAGCGAGATGAGGAGGTTATTCCTCGAGAAATATTTTCCTGCTGCCAGAGCCGCAAACATGAGAAAAGAAATATGCGGAATCCGTCAGCTCAACAACGAGTCATTCCACGAGTATTGGGAGCGATTCAAGAGATTATGCGCAAGCTGCCCCCATCATCAAATCAGTGAACCGCTGCTCATTCAGTACTTCTATGAAGGACTTTTGTTCGCTGATAGGAGCATGATTGACGCTGCCAGTGGAGGAGTTTTAGTGGATAAAACCCCAGAAGACGCTAGGAAACTCATTGCTAACATCGCTGCAAATTCACAGCAGTTCGGAAATCGAGTTGAACATCCGGTCAAACAAGCAAATGAGGTAAATGTTTCTTCCTTAGAACAACAAATTACTGGATTAACCGCACTTGTTCGACAAATGGCTGTAGGAAATTTGCAGGCAGTAAAAGCGTGCGGAGTATGCTTAAAGGAAGGACATCCGACTGACCAATGCCCCACAATTCAAGGATCAGCAGAGCAAGCTAATGCGGTCGGTAATTTTCCGAACCAACAGAGACGATACGATCCATATTCGAACACATACAATCCTGGGTGGAGAGATCATCCAAATTTCAGCTATGGAAACACCCAAGTGTTGAGTCGACCAAGTGGACAAGATCATCACCAATCGTCAAGCTCAAACAGGTCATTAGAAGATATTGTTAAGTCTTTAGCTACTAACACTTTGCAATTTCAGCAGGAAACAAAGGCTAGCATTCAAAATCTGGAAGGGCAAATGAGTCAAATGGCATCTGCGATAACTCGATTGGAAGCGAAAAATTCAGAGAAACTATCGTCTCAAACGGTCGTGAACCCAAAGGAATTCGTGAACGCTATCCATCTGAGAAGTGGAAACAAGATCGTGACGGTCGAAGAGGAAACACGAACACCACCAGTTGAGAACGAGGATACGAGCAAGGAGGAAGACAAAATCTCTGAGAAGCCACCTCCACCGATCTACGAACCGGTAGCCCCTTTCCCTGAAGCTTTAAACGAATCGAGAAAATTTGAAAATAATGCAGAACTTTTTGAAACTTTTCGTAAATGTGAGGTAAATATTCCATTACTCGATGCTATTAAACAAGTACCTCGTTACGCTAAATTTTTAAAAGAGTTGTGTACAGTGAAAAGGAAGCAAAAATTGAAGGGAATGGCTAAAATAAAGGTGAGCCAAAATGTTTCAGCAATCTTGCAGAATAATTTGCCAAAAAAATGCAAGGATCCAGGTATGTTTACGATACCATGCACAATCGGTAATTTTAAAATTGAGAAAGCGATGGCCGATTTAGGTGCTTCAATTAATGTCATGCCATATTCACTTTTTGAATCGTTAAAAATTGGAACTTTGATGAAAAGCGATGTGGTAATCCAACTAGCGGATCTTTCCAACACCTATCCTAAAGGCAAAGTTGAAGATGTTTTTGTGCAGGTACATGGGTTGATCTTTCCCGCTGATTTTTATGTGCTTGATATGGAAAAAAATGATAATAATTCACGTGTGCTTCTTGGGAGGCCATTCTTGAAAACGGCAAAAACAAAAATAGATGTCGACACGGGTACTTTAACAATGGAATCTAACGGTGAAGTAGTTAAATTTGATATTTACGGTGACATGATTTCAAAGAGTGATAATCAAATTTACGCTACATATACTATCGATGTTTTACCCAATGATGTTGAGTTGTGCAGAGATGATAAATTAGACGTTTCCACACGAGAACCTCCTGAAGACGAAATTGACTCTCATGTCATTGAGGATGCACAGATTAACAAAGAAGACACGAAGATGGTGCATGAAGAAATAAAAATGGCGAAAAAGTTTGAAATTGAGCAAGAAGTCTTGCTATATCATTCTAAACGCAGATTTTTGCTAGGTAAGTCACGTTCTCAATGGTTAGGACCCTTTGTGATTACTAACGTATTTGGTAATGGTACAGTAGAGATTCAAAGTCTCACGACCTCAAAGAAATTCAAAGTGAATGAGCATAGGCTCAAACCATTTGAGAACAGAGTCGAAAACGGAGTGGAAGGCACAATTTCGGACGATAAAATAAAGTGAGGTCACTCCAACATTGCGTCGGGCTAACGACACTAAAAAAATGCGCTTCTTGGGAGGCAACCCAAAAGAGTTTGTTATTTCTTTCATTGTTCTTTTCAATTCATTTAAGTTTATATTTTATTATTTCTTTCATTTTTTTTTACATTGAGGGCAATGTCTAGTTTTAAGTGTGGGGGAAGGGTTATCTTTAACAAATTTCTCCATGCTTATTCACTTTTGTTCCTCATGCACTAGTTTTTTTTTTTATTTCATTAAAAAAAAAAAACCGATTTTGGCCTCTTGAAATTGATGTTCACAAGTTTTTCGTCGAGATTTACCATGAAAAAGAGGCTCACCACAATTTGTTGCATTGATTATTATTTTGGGACCAATGAGTAGCATTTTTCTCGCAGTGACTTATGATTAGATTGAGTAAACAAAAGCCGTGAGTTTCTTATAAGCCTTTGATTGACACATGTATATCAATCAGTACTTTCCCATGAGTGATTCATCCATAGACTCAATCTTCTAGAACTTGCGTTGATTCTCTTCGAGATTACAAAGACATAGTGCTCTCATAGTCTCTATATTCCACTAGTTCGGTAGTTTACCCATGTTATTATTTGTTCTAAGTCAAAAAAAAAAAAAAAAGTTTCCAGTAAAGAAGATCTAGTGGAGTGTGTTTATTCATTGTTTTCATTTACCTAGAAATAAGTGCTGAAAAAAAAAAGAAAAAAAAAGAAAACAAAAACAAAAACAAAAAAACAAAAAAAAAAAAACAAAAACAAAAAAACAAAAAGAAAAAGAAAAAGCACAAGAGGTATTTCATTTGCACACTCCACTAGTTATAGTATTTTAGCCATCTTTATGGTACATTTTCCCTTATCATCATTAGTATTAGTAGTTTTATTATTTACCGAAAACTAGTGGAAGAAAGAGACTTAAGAGTACATGATCACGGTGATGGAGAATGAGAAGATATGCAAGCCTATGGTAAGATGTGTCTATGTGATTGAAAATGAGCGATACACTACCCTTATCAAACACTTAAGCGAAGTGAGGTTATCCCCGAGGTTTTACTCAATACAAAGTCGTTTTGATCATTTGTAAGGAAATTTCTACTTATAGGTCACTTTTAACGAAACATGCTATCATATTGTACCCGGGTTTTTAATTAGTGGTTTGTCTTGATTGAATTGCTATGATTATCATTTCTCGTTTTTTTTAAAAAAGAAAAACCAATACTTTGTTCGAGGACGAACAAAAGCTAAGTGTGGGGGAATTTGATAGGGTCTTATTATTCTAATAAATAAAGGATATATATTTACATATTGTATTAATTTATTTATTAGAATGGAGCTATTGTTTGTTATTAATTTGTGCAGGATTAAAATGCTCAAAGACTCAACAAAAGGACCAAAGTGCAAAAGAGATAAAAATAAATCCCACCAGTTTCTCTTTCCATATGATGTCGTATACACACTCAAACGACAAGTTGGTGGCTTCTTTTTGAAGTTCAAAGCTTCAAGTCAGAACCAAAGAACACAGAAAAGAAATTAAAATGAGAGCTCGAAGGCCCCACGGCCCACACAGTGTTCCGAAAGTTCGCCGCAACCAATGTCCGAGTTCGCAGTTTCGTCATCGCCGCTGTTCGCCGGAGATACGCCGTTATTGCAGTTCCGTCGTGGCCGATGCTCTTTGGAGATACGCCGTTGCTTGCAGTTCGTCGCCCCTGCTGGTTCGGAACATCGCCGTCGCGTTCGTAAATGGGCTGGTCATCGCTGGACTGCAATGGGCCGAACTCTACAAGCAGCCCAACAACTATTCGATTTGGAAACCACGGTATTCTGTTAGAGATTTTTAGGGAAAGATTTATTTTCTTATTTTGAGAATTAAATCTTGGGGTAGGATCGGATGTTAGGGTTAGCTGGAGGGTGTAAATATATATAGCTTGATTATTATTCAGAGTAGGGGTGGAGTCGTTTTTGGGGGGTGAGAAGCAGGTCGTTCGTTCTTGTAGAGGCAGAGTCAGTTTCTTCATGCTCTCTGATTTTATTATGGATCCTCTCCGTCGAACGATGAACGTGATCGACTAAGTTCTGTAATTGGTTTGAGTTTCCGAAACTATGATTCAATAAATTTGTGAGGCATAATTTTGTTCAATTCTCAATCCGTGAATATTGGTTTCTTTATCTAGAATTATATTATGTTATCTTCGATATCGCAATCTCTGATTTATATCAATTACAATTGTCTGATTACGTTTAAATTATCAATTGTTTCATTGTGATCGGTGATTGTGTATTAATCGTTAGCGTGATATTATTATAGACTTCTTATAAGTGCATCGACTGTGTTTCTGAAGTTTATGTACCGTTAATTAATTGACTCGTCGTACTTGTCTTTTGATTGTTGAACGCACGTTTTGTTAGTTTGCTACGCGGTTAGTGAAATAACGAAACAGGTAAAGGAGATCGGCTGAATTAAATATTACCGCGGTGTTTTATTATTCAGTTTCATTGAAGTGTTCTACATATTAATGCTGCTTGGATTTTAATTCAGTTACGTTTGATTGGATTATCTCTGAGTTAGGTTTGATTTAATTGCGTTTCAATTGAATTAAATAATCTTAAGGAATACGTTAATCAGTAAGATATTCTGTAGGTTGAAGAACAAATTTATGTCGATGATCAGATGAATTGAATCATTAGTGGAAGTTACTCATGCCAATTGTTTCTCATATTATTTTCTCACATTTTTCTCTCATTTTATTTACTTATTCTCTTAAACCAAAAAAATCCCCCTTTTTATTTCGCTTTTATTATTTTCGCAATATTTATTAGAAAACTCTTCGTGGGATCGACCCGTACTTACACTACTACATAAGTTTTGCAGGTTACGGTTTTTATTAGTAATTTGGGTTGCATACGACAGCACATCACATTTCTTTATTTTACATTGTTTACAACCTAAAATTTTGAACCAATTTTAAAAATAATGATTTTAGGATTTATACATCGGAATTTTAATATTACAAGCGTTCTCATGCAAAAATATGCAAGGATTAAACTGTTGACGAGAAATACCATAGGAAATGCTAGCATTTCCTATAGCATTTCTTTATTTTAAATTGTTTACAACCTAAATTTTCGAACCAATTGAAAAAATAATGACTTTAGGGCTTATACATTGGAATTTTAATATTACAATTGTTCTCATGCAAAAATATGCAAGGATTAACTTGTTGACGAGAAATGCGATAGGAAATGCTATAGCATTTCCTATAGCATTTCTTTATTTTACATTGTTTACGACCTAAAATTTCAAATCAATTTAAAAAATAATGATTAGGGCTTATACATTGGTATTTGAATATAACAAGAGTTCTCATGCAAAAATATGCAAGGATTAAATTCTTGACGAGAAATGCCATAGGAAGTAGCATTTCCTAAAGCATTTCTTTATTTTACATTGTTTCCAAACTAAAATTTCGAACCAATTGAAAAAATAATTATTTTAGGGTTTATACATTGGAATTTTGATATTACAAGCGTTCTCATGCAAAGATACGCAAGGATTAAACTGTTGATGAGAAATACCATAGGAAATGCTAGCATTTCCTATAACATTTTTTTATTTTACATTGTTTACGACCTAAAATTTTTAACCAATTGAAAAAATAATGATTTTAGGGCTTATACATTAGAATTTTAATATAACAAGAGTTCCCATGCAAAAATATGCAAGGATTAAATTGTTGACGAGAAATGCCATAGGAAATGTTATAGCATCTCTTATAGCATTTCTTTATTTTACATTGTTTACGACCTAAAACTTCGAACCAATTGAAAAAATCATTATTTTAGGGCTTATACATTGGAATTTGAATAGGGATAATAGCGGCAAAAGTGGCCAAAGTTAGGCCAAGTGTGCAAATAAGTGGCCAAACCGATTTAATATCGGCATAAGTAGCCAAAGTTTACCAAACCGTGGACAGTACAAATTCCATCCATTTCATGTCAACACCGTTAGTCCCGGCTCTAACTAACAATGAGGCCAAAATTATTAACGAGATTATCACTTTTTTTACAAAATTTTTAAAACACTACCCATTTTGGTACATTTTAATACACAAAATGAGTAATATTTTTAAAAATATATTGTGGCTAAATGGGTATTTCCTTAAACAAAATTTCGGGTCTCTAACAATTAAATATATCTCAATAAAATAATATTACAAAGTCTCGATTTTAGCCTCGACTCTAACTAACAATGTTAGGCCAACATTATTAACGAAATTTTTATTTTGTACAAACGTATTAAAACATACATATTTTAGTTCATTTTAATACACACAATGAGTAATTAAAAAAAAAAAACTTGTGGCTAAATGGGTATTTTTGCTTATGGCAATATTTTTATATTTATTAGAGAAGTTTTTTGTGCTATTGATGTTGATATATTGTTTTTATTGTTCATGTAACATTTTTGAAGTTCATATAGTGTTCTTGATATTCATATATTATTTTTAATGTTGATTTTAGTATTAGTCTTCTTGATGTTCATATCATGTTTTCATGTATTGACCTAAAATCTCAAACCAATTGAAAAAATAACGATTTTAGCGCTGACGTGGCAAACGGCGTTGACATGAAATGGATGGAATTTGTACTGTCCACGATTTGGTAAACTTTCGCTACTTATGCCGATATTAAATCGGTTTGGCCACTTATTTGCACACTTGGCCTAACTTTGGCCACTTTTGCCGCTATTATCCCATTTGAATATAACAAGAGTTCTCATGCAAAAATATGCAAGGATTAGTTAGTTGACGAGAAATGCCATAGGAAATGCTATAGCATTTTCTATAGCATTTCCCATAGCATTTCTATATTTTACATTGTTAACGACCTAAAATTTCAAACCAATTGAAAAAATAATGTTTGTAGGGCTTATACATTGGAATTTGAATATAAAAAGAGTTCTCATGCAAAGATATGCAAGGATTAAATTGTTGACAAGAAATGCCATAGAAAATGCTATAGCATTTCCCATAGCATTTCTTTATTTTACATTGGTTACGACTTAAAATTTCGAACCAATTGAAAAAATAATGAGTTTAGGGCTTATACATTGGAATTTGAATATAACAAGAGTTCTCATGCAAAAATATGCAAGGATTAACTTGTCGACGAGAAATGAAATTGGAAATGCTATAGCATTTCCTATAGCATTTCTTTATTTTACATTGTTTACAACCTAAAATTTCAAACCAATTGAAAAAATAATGACTTTAGGGCTTATACATTGGAATTTGAATATAACAAGAGTTCTCATGCAAAAATATGCAAGGATTAAATTGTTGACGAGAAATGTCATAGATAGCATTTTCTATAGCATTTTTTACATTCTACATTATTTACGACTTAAAATTTCAAACCAATTGAAAAAATAATGATCTTAGGGCTTATACATTGGAATTTGAATATAACAAGAGTTCTCATGCAAAAATATGCAAGGATTAAATTGTTGACGAGAAATGCCATAGGAAATGCTAAAGCATTTCCCACAGCATTTCTTTATTTTACATTGGTTACGACCTTAAATTTCGAACCAATTGAAAAAATAATGATTTTAGGGTTTATACATTGGAATTTGAATACAACAAGAGTTCTCTTGCAAAAATATGCAAGAATTAACTTGTCGACAAGAAATGCCATAGGAAATGCTATAGCATTTCCTATTGCATTTCTTTATTTTATATTGTTTACAACCTAAAATTTTGAACCAATTGAAAAAATAATGACTTTAGGGCTTATACATTGGAATTTTAATATTACAATCGTTCTCATGCAAAAATATGGAAGGATTAACTTGTTGACGAGAAATGCCATAGGAAATGATATAGCATTTTCTATAGCATTTCTTTATTTTACATTGTTTACGACCTAAAATTTTGAACAAATTAAAAAAATAATGATTTTAGCGCTTATACATTGGAATATGAATATAACGAGAGTTCTCATGCAAAAATATGCAAGGATTAAATTGTTGACGAAAAATGCCATAGAAAATAGCAATTCCTAAAGCATTTCTTTAGTTTACATTGTTTACAACCTAAAATTTCGAACCAATTGAAAAAATAATGAATTTAGGATTTATACTTTGGAATTTTGATATTACAATCGTTCTCATGCAAAAATATGCAAGGATTAAACTGTTGACGAGAAATACCATAGGAAATGCTAGCATTTCCTATAGAATTTCTTTATTTTACATTGTTTACGACCTAAATTTTTAAACCAATTGAAAAAATAATGATTTTAGGGCTTATACATTGGAATTTGAATATAACAAGAGTTCTCATGCAAAAATATGCAAGGATTAAATTGTTGACGAGAAATTCCATAGCATTGTTTACATTATACATTATTTACGACCTAAAATTTCAAACCAATTCAAAAAATAATGATTTTAGGGCTTATACATTATAATTTGAATATAACTAGATTTCTCATGAAAAAATATGCAAGGATTAAATTGTTGACGAGAAATTCCTTAGGAAATGCTATAGCATTTCCCATAGCATTTCTTTATTTTACATTGTTTACGACCTAAAATTTCGAACCAATTGAAAAAATAATGATTTTAGGGCTTATACATTGGAATTTGAATATAACAAGAGTTCTCATGCAAAAATATGCAAGGATTAGGATGTTGACGAGAAATGCCATAGGAAATGCTGTAGCATTTCCCATAGAATTTCTTTATTTTACATTGGTTACGACCTTAAATTTCGAACCTATTGAAAAAATAATGATTTTAGGGTTTATACATTGAAATTTGAATATAACAAGAGTTCTCATGCAAAAATATGCAAGGATTAACTTGTCGACAAGAAATGCCATAGAAAATGCTATAGCATTTCCCATAGCATTTCTTTATTTTACATTGGTTACGACTTAAATTTCGAACCAATTGAAAAAATAATGAGTTTAGGGCTTATACATTGGAATTTGAATATAACAAGAGTTCTCATGCAAAAATATGCAAGGATTAACTTGTCGACGAGAAATGAAATTGGAAATGCTATAGCATTTCTTTATTTTACATTGTTTACAACCTAAAATTTCGAACCATTTGAAAAAATAATGATTTTAGGGCTTATACATTGGAATTTTAATATAAAAAGAGTTCTCATGCAAAAATATGCAAGGATTAACTTGTTGACGAGAAATGCCATAGGAAATGCTATAGCATTTTCTATAGCATTTCTTTATTTTACATTGTTTACGACCTAAAAGTTCGAACCAATTGAAAAAATAATGATTTTACGGCTTATACATTGGAATTGAATATAACAACAGTTCTCATGCAAAAATATGCAAGGATTAAATTGTTGACGAGAAATGCCATAGGAAATGCTATAGCATTTCCTAAAGCAGTTCTTTATTTTACATTGTTTACAACCTAAAATTTGAACAATTGAAATAATGATGATTTTAGGATTTATACATTGGAATTTTAATATTACAAGCGTTCTCATGCAAAAATATGCAAGGATTAAACTGTTGACGAGAAATACCGCATTTCCTATAGCATTTCTTTATTTTACATTGTTTACGACCTAAAATTTTGAACCAATTGAAAAAATAATTATTTTAGGGCTTATACATTGGAATTTAAATATAACAAGAGTTCCCTTGCAAAAATATGCAAGGATTAAATTGTTGACGAGAAATGCCATAGGAAATGCTAGCATTTCTTTATTTTACATTGTTTACGACCTAAAACGTCGAACCAATTGAAAAAATAATTATTTTAGGGCTTATACATTAGAATTTGAATATAACAAGAGTTCTCATGCAAAAATATGCAAGGATTAAATTGTTGACGAGAAATGCCATAGAAAATGCTATAGCATTTCTCATAGCATTGTTTACATTATACATTATTTACGACCTAAAATTTCAAACCAATTGAAAAAATAATGATTTTAGGGCTTATACATTGGAATTTGAATATAACAAGAGTTCTCATGCAAAAATATGCAAGGATTAATTTATTGACGAGAAATGCCATAGGAAATGCTATAGCATTTCCCATAGCATTTCTTTATTTTACATTGGTTACGACCTAAAATTTCGAACCATTCAAAAAATAATGATTTTGAGCTTATACATTGGAATTTGAATATAGCAAGAGTTCTCATACAAAAATATGCAAGGATTAACTTGTCGACGAGAAATGCCATAGGAAAAGCTAGCATTTCCTATAGCATTTCTTTATTTTACATTGTTTACAACCTAAAATTTCGAACCAATTAAAAAAATAATGTTTTTAGGGCTTATACATTGGAATTTTAATATTACAATCGTTCTCATGCAAAAATATGCAAGGATTAACTTGTTGACGAGAAATGCCATAGGAAATGCTATAGCATTTTCTATAGCATTTCTTTATTTTACATTGTTTATGACCTAAAAGTTCGAACCAATTGAAAAAATAATGATTTTAGGGCTTATACATTGGAATTTGAATATAAAAAGAGTTCTCATGCAAAAATATGCAAGGATTAATTTGTTGACGAGAAATGCCATAGGACTTGCTATAGCATTTCCCATAGCATTTCTTTATTTTACATTGGTTACGACCTAAAATTTCGAACCATTCGAAAAAATAATGATTTTAGGGCTTATACATTGGAATTTGAATATAACAAGAGTTCTCATGCAAAAATATGCAAGGATTAACTTGTCGACGAGAAATGCCATAGGAAATGCTAGCATTTCCTATAGCAATTCTTTATTTTACATTGTTTACAACCTAAAATTTCGAACCAATTGAGAGAATAATGACTTTAGAGCTTATACATTGGAATATGAATATAACAAGAGTTCTAATGAAAAAATATGCAAGGATTAAATTGCTGATGAGAAATGCTATAGCATTTCCTATAGAATTTCTTTATTTTACATTGTTTACAACCTAAATTTTTTAACCAATTGAAAAAATAAATATTTTAGGGCTAATACATTGGAATTTTAATATTACAAGCGTTCTAATGCAAAAATATGCAAGGATTAAATTGTTGACGAGAAATGCCATAGGAAATGCTAGTATTTCCTATAACATTTCTTTATTTTACATTGTTTACGACCTATAATTTTAAACCAATTGAAAAAATAATGATTTTAGGGCTTATACATTATAATTTGAATATAACTAGATTTCTCATGAAAAAATATGCAAGGATTAAATTGTTGACGAGAAATTCCTTAGGAAATGCTATAGCATTTCCCATAGCATTTCTTTATTTTACATTGTTTACGACCTAAAATTTCGAACCAATTGAAAAAATAATGATTTTAGGGCTTATACATTGGAATTTGAATATAACAAGAGTTCTCATGCAAAATTATGCAAGGATTAAATTGTTGACGAGAAATACCATAGGAAATGCTATAGCATTTCCTATATAGCATTGTTTACATTATACATTATTTACGACCTAAAATTTCAAACCAATTGAAAAAATAATGATTTTAGGGCTTATACATTGGAATTTGAATATAACAAGAGTTCTCATGCAAAAATATGCAAGGATTAAATTGTTGACGAGAAATGCCATAGGAAATGCTATAGCATTTCCCATAGCATTTCTTTATTTTACATTGGTTACGACCTAAAAGTTCGAACCAATTGAAAAAAATAATGATTTTAGGGTTTATACATTGGAATTTGAATATAACAAGAGTTCTCATGCAAAAATATGCAAGGATTAACTTTTCGACGAGAAATTCCATAGGAAATGCGATAGCATTTCCTATAGCATTTCTTTATTTTACATTGTTTACAACCTAAAATTTCGAACCAAATGAAAAAATAATGATTTTAGGGCTTATACATTGGAATTTTAATATTACAATCATTCTCATGCAAAAATATGCAAGGATTAACTTGTTGACGAGAAATGCCATAGGAAATGCTATAGAATTTCCTATAGCATTTCTTTATTTTACATTTTTTACGACCTAAAATTTTGAACCAATTGAAAAAATAATGATTTTAGGGCTTATACATTGGAATTTGAATATAACAAGAGTTCTCATGCAAAAATATGCAAGGATTAAATTGTTGACAAGAAATTCCATAGAAAATGCTATAGCATTTCCCATAGCAATTCTTTATTTTACATTGGTTACGTCCTAAATGTTTGAACCAATTGAAAAAAATAATGATTTTAGGGCTTATACATTGGAACTTGAATATAACAAGAGTTCTCATGCAAAAATATGCAAGGATTAACTTGTCGACGAGAAATGCCATAGGAAATTCTATAGCATTTCCTATAGCATTTCTTTATTTTACATTGTTTAGAACTTAAAATTTCGAACCAATTGAAAAAATAATGACTTTAGGGCTTATACATTGGAATTTTAATATTACAATCGTTCTCATGAAAAAATATGCAAGAATTAACTTGTTGACAAGAAATGCCATAGGAAGTGCTATAGCATTTCCTATAACATTTCTTTATTTTACATTGTTTACGAACTAAAATTTCGAACCAATTGAAAAAAATAATGATTTTAGGGCTTATACATTGGAATTTGAATATAATAAGAGTTCTCATGCAAAATTATGTAAGGATTAAATTGTTGACGAGAAATGCCATAGGAAATGCTAAGCATTGTTTACATTATACATTATTTACGACCTAAAATTTCATACCAATTGAAAAAATAAATATTTTACGGCTTATACATTGGAATTTGAATATAACAAGAGTTCTCATGCAAAGATATGCAAGGATTAAATTGTTCACGAGAAATGCCATAGGAAATCCTAAAGCATTTCCCATAGCATTTCTTTATTTTACATTGGTTACGACCTAAAATTTCGAACCAATTGAAAAAATAATGACTTTAGGGCTTATACATTGGAATTTTAATATTACAATCGTTCTCATGCAAAAATATGCAAGGATTAACTTGTTGGCGAGAAATGCCATAGGAAATGCTACAACATTTCTTATAGCATTGTTTACATTCTACATTATTTACGACCTAATATTTCAAACCAATTGAAAAAATAATGATTTTAGGGCTTATATATTGGAATTTGAATAAAACAAGAGTTCTCATGCAAAAATATGCAAGGATTAAATTGTTGACGAGAAATGCCATTGGGAAATGCTATAGCATTTCCCATAGCATTTCTTTATTTTACATTGGTTACGACCTAAAAGTTCTAACCAATTGAAAAAATAATGATTTTAGGGTTTATACATTGGAATTTGAATATAACAAGAGTTCTCATGCAAAAATATGCGAGGATTAACTTTTCGACGAGAAATAATGCTATAGCATTTCCTATAGCAATTCTTTTATTTTACATTGTTTACGACCTAAAACAACGAACCAATTGAAAAATAATGATTTTAGGGCTTATATATTGGAACTTGAATATAACAAGAGTTCTCATGCAAAAATATGCAAGGATTAATTTGTTGACGAGAAATGCCATAGGAAATGCTATAGCATTTCCTATAGCATTGTTTACATTATACATTATTTACGACCTAAAATTTGAAACCAATTGAAAAAATAATGATTTTAGGGCTTATAAATTGGAATTTGAATATAAGAAGAGTTCTCATGCAAAGATATGCAAGGATTAAATTGTTGACGAGAAAGGCCATAGGAAATGCTATTGCATTTCCCATAGCATTTCTTTATTTTACATTGGTTACGACCTAAAATTTCGAACAAGTTGAAAAAATAATGATTTTAGGGCTTATACATTCGAATTTGAATATAACAAGAGTTTTCATGCAAAAATATGCAAGGATTAACTTGTCGACGAGAAATACCATAGGAAATGCTATAGCATTTCCTATAGCATTTCTTTATTTTACATTGTTTACAACCTAAAATTTCGAACCAATTTAAAAAATAATGACTTTAGGGCTTATACATTGGAATTTTAGTATTACAATCGTTCTCATGCAAAAATATGCAAATTTAACTTTTTGACGAGAAATACCATAGGAAATGCTATTTCCTATAGCATTGTTTACATTCTACATTATTTACGACCTAAAATTTCAAACCAATTGAAAAAATAATGATTTAAGGGCTTATAAATTGGAATTTGAATATAAGAAGAGTTCTCATGCAAAGATATGCAAGGATTAAATTGTTGACGAGAATTGCCATAGGAAATGCTATAGCATTTCCCATAGCATTTCCTTATTTAACATTGGTTACGAGCTAAAATTTCGAACCAATTGAAAAAATAATGATTTTAGGGCTTATACATTTGAATTTGAATATAACAAGAGTTCTCATGCAAAAATATGCAAGGAATAACTTGTCGACGAGAAATCCATAGGAAATGCTAGCATTTCCTATAGAATTTCTTTATTTTACATTGTTTACAACCTAATATTTCGAACCAATTGATAAAATAATGACTTTAGGGCTTATACAATGGAATTTGAATATAACAAGAGTTCTCATGCAAAAATATGCAAGGATTAAATTGCTGATGAGAAATGCTATAGCATTTCCTATAGAATTTCTTTATTTTACATTGTTTACAACCTAAAGTTTTGAACCAATTGAAAAAATAATTATTTTAGGGCTTATACATTGGAATTTGAATATAACAAGAATTCTCATGCAAAAATATGCAAGAATTAACTTGTCGGCGAGAAATGCCATTTTACATTGTTTACAACCTAAAATTTCGAACCAATTGAAAAAATAATGACTTTAGGGGTTATACATTGGAATTTGAATATAACAAGAGTTCTCAAGCAAAAATATGCAAGGATTAAATTGCTGATGAGAAATGCTATAGCATTTCCTATAGCATTTCTTTATTTTACATTGTTTACAACCTAAAATTTCGAACCAAATGAAAAAATAATGATTTTAGGGATTATATATTGGAATTTTAATATTACAATCATTCTCATGCAAAAATATGCAAGGATTAAATTGTTGACAAGAAATGCCATAGGAAATCCTATAGCATTTCTTTATTTTACATTGTTTACGACCTAAAACTTCGAACCAATTGAAAAAATAATGATTTTAGGGCTTATACATTGGAATTTGAATATAACAAGAATTCTCATGCAAAAATATGCAAGGATTACCTTGTCGACGAGAAATGCCATAGGATATGCGATAGCATTTCCTATAGCATTTCTTTATTTTACATTGTTTTCAACCTAAAATTTCGAACCAATTGAAAAAATAATGATTTTAGGGCTTATACATTGGAATTTGAATATAACAAGAGTTCTCATGCAAAAATATACAAGGATTAACTTGTCGACGAGAAATGCCATAGGAAATGCTAGCATTTCCTATAGCATTTCTTTATATTACATTGTTTACAACCTAAAATTTCGAACCAATTGAAAAATAATTACTTTAGGGCTTATACATTGAAATTTGAATATAACGAGAGTTCTCATGCAAAAATATGCAAGGATTAAATTGCTGATGAGAAATGCTATAGCATTTCATATAGAATTTCTTTATTTTAAATTGTTTACAACCTAAAATTTTGAACCAATTGAAAAATTAATGATTTTAGGGCTTATACATTGGAATTTTAATATTACAAGCGTTCTCATGCATAAATATGCAAGGATTAAATTGTTGACGAGAAATGCCATAGGAAATGCTAGCATTTCCTATAGCATTTCTTTATTTTAATCCTTGCATATTTTTGCATGAGAAGTCTTGTTATATTCTAATTCCAATGTATAAGCCCTAAAATCATTATTTTTTCAATTGGTTCGAAATTTTAGGTTGTAAACAATGTAAAATAAAGAAATGCTATGGGAAATGCTATAGCATTTCCTATGGCATTTCTCGTCAACAATTTAATCCTTGCATATTTTTGCATGAGAACTCTTGTTATTTTCAAATTCCATATAAGCCCTAAAATCATTATTTTTTTTATTGGTTTAAAATTTTAGGTCGTAAACAATGTAAAATAAAGAAATGCTATAGGAAATGCGTCAACAGTTTAATCGTTGCATATTTTTGCATGAGAACGCTTGTAATATTAAAATTCCAATGTATAAATCCTAAAATCATTTTTTTTTTCAATTGGTTCGAAATTTTAGGTTGTAAACAATGTAAAATAAAGAAATGCTTTAGGAAATGCTATAGCATTTCCTATGACATTTCTCGTCAACAATTTAATCCTTGCATATTTTTGCATGAGAACTCTTGTTATATTCAAATTCCAATGTATAAGCCCTAAAATCATTATTTTTTCAATTGGTTCGAAGTTTTAGGTCGTAAACAATATAAAATAAAGAAATGCAATGGGAAATGCTAGTATTTCCTATGGCATTTCTCGTACACAGTTTAATCCTTGCATATGTTTGCATGAGAACTCTTGTTATATTAAAATTCCAATGTATAAGACCTAAAATCATTATTGTTTCAATTGGTTCGAAATTTTAGGTCGTAAACAATGTAAAATAAAGAAATGCTATAGGAAATGCTATAGCATTTCCTATGGCATTTCTCGTACACAATTTATCCTTGCATATTTTTACATGAGAACTCTTGTTATATGCAAATTCCAACGTATAAGCCCTAAAATCATTATTTTTTCAATTGGTTCAAAGTTTTAGGTCGTAAACAATGTAAAATATAGAAATGCTATAGGAAATGCTATAGCATTTCCTATGGCATTTCTCGTCAACAATTTAATCCTTGCATATTTTTGCATGAGAACTCTTGTTATATTCAAATTTCAATGTATAAGCCCTAAAATAATTATTTTTTCAATTGGTTCGAAGTTTTAGGTCGTAAACAATGTAAAATAAAGAAATGCTATATGAAATGCTATCGCATTTCCTATGGCATTTCTAGTCGACAAGTTAATCCTTGCATATTTTTGCATGAGAATTCTTGTTATATTCAAATTCCAATGTATAAGCCCTAAAATAATTATTTTTTCATTTGGTTCGAAATTTTAGTTTGTAAACAATGTAAAATAAAGAAATGCTATAGGAAATGCTATAGCATTTCCTATGGCATTTCTCGTACACAATTTATCCTTGCATATTTTTACATGAGAACTCTTGTTATATGCAAATTCCAACGTATAAGCCCTAAAATCATTATTTTTTCAATTGGTTCAAAGTTTTAGGTCGTAAACAATGTAAAATATAGAAATGCTATAGGAAATGCTATAGCATTTCCTATGGCATTTCTCGTCAACAATTTAATCCTTGCATATTTTTGCATGAGAACTCTTGTTATATTCAAATTTCAATGTATAAGCCCTAAAATAATTATTTTTTCAATTGGTTCGAAGTTTTAGGTCGTAAACAATGTAAAATAAAGAAATGCTATATGAAATGCTATCGCATTTCCTATGGCATTTCTAGTCGACAAGTTAATCCTTGCATATTTTTGCATGAGAATTCTTGTTATATTCAAATTCCAATGTATAAGCCCTAAAATAATTATTTTTTCATTTGGTTCGAAATTTTAGTTTGTAAACAATGTAAAATAAAGAAATGCTATAGGAAATGCTATCGAATTTCCTGTGGCATTTCTCGTCGAAAAGTTAATCCTTGCATATTTTTGCATGAGAACTCTTGTTATATTAAAATTCCAATGTATAAGCCCTAAAATCATTATTTTTTCAATTGGTTCGAAATTTTAGGTGGTAAACAATGTAAAATAAAGAAATGTTATAGTATATGCTATAGCATTACCTTTGGCATTTCTCGTCAACAATTTAATCCTTGCATATTTTTGCATGAGAACGTTTGTAATATTCAAATTCCAATGTATAAGCCCTAAAATCATTATTTTTTCAATTGGTTCAAAATTTTAGGTCGTAAACAATGTAAAATAAAGAAATGCTATAGGAAATGCTATAGCATTTCCTATGGCATTTCTCGTCAACAATTTAATCCTTGCATATTTTTGCTTGAGACTGCTTAGAACATTCAAATTCCAATGTATAAGCCCCAAAATCATTATTTTTTCAATTTGTTCGAAATTTTAGGTCGTAAACAATGTAAAAAAAATAAATGCTATAGGAAGAAATGCATTTCTCGTCAAAAATTTAATCCTTGCATATTTTTGCATGAGAACGCTTGTAATATTAAAATTTTAATGTATAAGCCCTAAAATCAATTTTTATTCAATTGGTTTGAAGTTTTAGTCTATAAACAATGTAAAATAAAGAAATGCTATAGCATTTCCTATGGCATTTCTCGTTAACAATTTAATCCTTGCATATTTTTTCATGAGAACTCTTGTTATATTCAAATTCCAATGTATAAGCCCTAAAATCATTATTTTTTCAATTGTTTTGTAATTTTAGGTTGTTAACAATGTAAAATAAAGAAATGCTATAGGAAACGCTATAGCATTTGCATTTCCTATGGCATTTCTCGTTAACAATTTAAGCCTTGCATATTTTTGCATGAGAACTCTTGTTAAATTCAAATTCCAATGTATAAGCCCTAATATCTTTATTTTTTCAATTGGTTTGAAATTTTAGGTTGTAAACAATGTAAAATAATTAAATTTTATAGGAAATGCTATAGCATTTTCTATGGCAATTCTCCTCAACAATTTAGTCCTTGCATATTTTTGCATGAGAACGCTTGTAATATTAAAATTCCAATGTATAAGCCTTAAAATCATTATTTTTTCAAATTGTTCAAAATTTTAGGTTGTAAACAATGTAAAATAAAAGAAATGCTATATAAAATGCTATAGCACTTCCCATGGCATTTCTCGTCAACAATTTAGTCGTTGCATATTTTTGCATGAGAACATTTGTTATATTCAAATTCCAATGTATAAGCCCTAAAATAATTATTTTTTTCAATTGGTTCGAAGTTTTAGGTGGTAAACAATGTAAAATTAAGAAATGCTATAGGAAATGCCATTGTATTTCCTATGGAGTTTCTCGTCAACAATTGAATCCTTGCATATTTTTGCATGAGAACTCTTGTTATATTCAAATTCCAATATATAAGCCCTAAAATCATTATTTTTTTCAATTGGTTCGAAATTTTAGGTGGTAAACAATGTAAAATAAAGAAATGCTATAAGAAATGCTATACATTTCCTATGGCATTTCTCGTCAACAATTTCATCCTTGCATATTTTTGCACGAGAACGCTTGTAATATTAAAATTCCAATGTATAAGCCCTAAAATGATTATTTTTTCAATTGGTTCGAAATTTTAGGCTGTAAACAATGTAAAATAAAGAGTTGCTATTGGAAAATCTATGGCATTTCTTATGGCATTTCTCGTTAACAATTTAATCCTTGCATATTTTTGCATGAGAACTCTTGTTATATTCAAATTCCAATGTATAAGCCCTAAAATTATTATTTTTTCAATTGGTTCGAAATTTCAGGTTGTAAATAATGTAAAATAAAGAAATGCTATAGGACATGTTAATACATTTCCTATAGCATTACTCGTCAACAATTAATCCTTGCATATTTTTGAATGAGAATGCTTGTAATATTAAAATTCCAATGTATAAGCCCTAAAATCATTATTTTTTCAATTGGTTCGAAATTTTAGGCTCTAAACAATGTAAAATTAAGTAATGCTATAGCACATGTTATAGCATTTCCTTTGACATTTCTCGTCAACAATTTAATCCTTGCATATTTTTGCATGAGAACTCTTGTTATATTCAAATTCCAATGTATAAGCCCTAAAATCATTATTTTTTCAAATGGATCGAAATTTTAAGTTGTAAATAATGTAAAATAAAGAAATGCTATAGGACATGTTATAGCATTTCCTATGGCATTTCTCGTCAACAATTTAATCCTTGCATATTTTTGAATGAGAACGCTTGTAATATTCAAATTCCAATGTATAAGCCCTAAAATCATTATTTTTTCAATTGGTTCTAAATATTAGGTCGTAAACAATGTAAAATAGAGAAATGCTATAGCATTTCCTATGGCATTTCTCGTCAACAATTTAATCCTTGCATATTTTTTCATGAGAACGCTTGTAATATTTAAATTCCAATGTATAAGCCCTAAAATCATTATTTTTTCAATTGGTTCGAAAGTTTAGGTCGTAAAAAATATAAAATAAAGAGAAGCTATAGCATTTCCTATGGCATTTCTCGTCAACAATTTAATCCTTGCATATTTTTGCATGAGAACGCTTGTAATATTCAAATTCCAATGTATAAGCCCTAAAATCATTATTTTTTCAATTGTTCAAAATTTTAGGTCGTAAACAATGTAAAATAAAAGAAATGTTATAGGAAATGCTATAGCATTTCCTATGGCGTTTATCGTTAACAATTTAATCCTTGCATATTTTTGCATGAGAACGCTTGTAATATTAAAATTCCAATGTATAAGCCCTAAAATCATTATTTTTTCAATTGGTTTGAAGTTTTAGGTTGTAAACAATGTAAAATAAAGAAATGCCATAGGAAATGCTATAGCATTTCCTATGGAATTTCTCGTTAACTATTTAATCCTTGCAAATTTTTGCATGAGAACTCTTGTTATATTCAAATTCCGATGTATAAGCCCTAAAATCATTTTTTTTCAATTGGTTCGAAATTTTAGATTGTAAACAATGTAAAATAAAGAAATGCTATAGGAATCGCTATAGCATTTGCATTTCCTATGGCATTTCTCGTTTCTATGGCATTTCTCGTTAATAATTTAATCCTTGCATATTTTTGCATGAGAACTCTTGTTATATTTAAATTCCAATGTATAAGCCCTAAAATGATTATTTTTTTCAATTGGTTCGAAATTTTAGGTCGTAAACAATGTAAAATTAAGACATGCTAGCATTTCCTTTGGCATTTCTCGTCAACGATTTAATCCTTGCATATTTTTGCATGAAAACGCTTGTAATATTAAAATTTTAAAGTATAAGCCCTAAATTCATTATTTTTTTTCGATTGGTTTGAAATCTTAGGTAGTAAACAATGTAAAATAAAGAAATGCTATATTAAATGCTATAGCATTCGCTATGGCATTTCTCGTCAACAATTTAATCCTTGCATATTTTTGCATGAGAACGCTTGTAATATTCAAATTCCAATGTATAAGCCCTAAAATCATTATTTTTTCAATTGGTTTGAAATTTTAGGTCGTAAACAATGTAAAATAAAGACATGCTAGCATTTACTGTGGCATTTCTCGTCAACGATTTAATCCTTGCATATTTTTGCATGAGACTGCTTGTAATATTAAAATTCGAATGTATAAGCCCTAAATTCATTATTTTTTCGATTGGTTCGAAATTTTAGGTTGTAAACAATGTAAAATAAAGAAATGCTATATAAAATGCTATAGCATTTTCTATATCATTTCTCGTCAACAATTTAATCCTTGCATATTTTTGCATGAGAACTTTTGTTATATTCAAATTCCAATGTATAAGCCCTAAAATCATTATTTTTTCAATTGGTTGGAAATTTTAGGTGGTAAACAATGTAAAATTAAGAAATGTATAGGAAATGCTATAGTATTTCCTATGGAATTTCTTGTCAACAATTCAATCCTTGCATATTTTTGCATGAGAACTCATGGTATATTCAAATTCCAATGTATAAGCCCTAAAATAATTATAAACAATGTAAAATAAAGAAATGCTATAGGAAATGCTATAGCATTTCTTATGGCAGTTCTCGTCAACAATTTAATCCTTTGCATATTTTTGCATGAGAACGCTTGTAATATTAAAATTTCAATGTATAAGCCCTAAAATGATTATTTTTTCAATTGGTTCGAAATTTTAGGCTGTAAACAATGTAAAATAAAGAAATTCTATAAGAAATTAGCATTTCCTATGGCATTTCTCGTTAACAGTTTAATCCTTGCATATTTTTGCATGAGAACTCTTGTTATATTAAAATTCCAATGTATAAGCCCTAAAATATTTATTTTTTCAATTGGTTCAAAATTTTAGGTTGTAAACAATGTAAAATAAAGAAATGCTATAGGAAATGCTATAGCATTTACTATGGCATTTCTCGTCAACAATTTAATCCTTGCATTTTTTTGCATGAGAACGCTTGTAAGATTCAAATTCCAATGTATTAGCCCTAAAATCATAATTGTTTCAATTGGTTCGAAATTTTAGGTCGTAAACAATGTGAAATAAAGAAATGCTATAGCATTTCCTTTGGCATTTCTCGTCAACAATTTAATCCTTGCATATTTTTGCATGAGAACGCTTGTAATATTAAAATTCTAATGTATAAGCCCTAAAATAATTATTTTTTCAATTGGTTCGAAATTTTAGGTAATAAACAATGTAAAATAATGAACTGGTATACGAAATGCTATAGCATTTCCTACGGCATTTCTTGTCAACAATTTAATCCTTGCATATTTTTGCATCAGAACTCTTGTTATATTCAAATTCCAATATATAAGCCCTAAAGTCATTCTTTTTTCAATTGGTTCAAAATTTTAGGTTGTAAACAATGTAAAATAAAGAAATGCTATAGGAAATGCTATAGCATTTCCTATGGCATTTCTCGTCAACAATTTAATCCTTGTATATTTTTGCATGAGATTTCTTGTTATATTCAAATTCCAATATATAAGCCCTAAAAAAATTATTTTTTCAATTGGTTCAAATTATAGGTTGTAAAAAATGTAAAATAAAGAAATGTTATAGGAAATGCTAGCATTTCCTATGGCATTTCTCGTCAACAATTTAATCCTTGCATATTTTTGCATGAGAACGCTTGTAATATTCAAATTCCAATGTATAAGCCCTACAATCATTACTTTTTCAATTTAGTTTGAAATTTTAGGTCGTAAACAATGTAAAATAAAGAAATGTTATAGGAAATGCTATAGCATTTCCTATGGCATTTCTCGTCAACAATTTAATCCTTGCATGTTTTTGTCATGAGAACGCTTGTAATATTAAAATTCCAATGTATAAGCCCTAAAATCATTATTTTTTAAATTGGTTCGAAATTTTAGGGTGTAAACAATTTAAAATAAAGAATTGCTATAGGAAATTCTATAGCATTACTCGTCAACAATTTAATCATTGCATATTTTTGCATGAGAACTCTTGTTATATTATTAAAATTCCAATGTATAAACCCTAAAATCATTATTTTTTCAATTGTTTCGAAATTTTAGGTCGTAAACAATGTAAAATAAAGAAATGCTATAGGAAATGTCATTTCCTATGGCATATCTCGTCATCAATTTAATTCTTGCATATTTTTGCATGAGAACGCTTTTAATATTAAAATTCCAATGTATAAGCCCTAAAATCATTATTTTTTCAATTGGTTCGAAATCTTAGGTTGTAAATAATGTAAAATAAAGAAATGCTATAGGAAATGCTATAGTATTTCCTATAGCATTTCTCGTCAACAATTTAATCCTTGCATATTTTAGCATGAGAACGCTTGTAATATTAAACTTCCAATGTATAAGTCCTAAAATCATTATTTTTTCAATTGGTTCGAAATTTTAGGTTATAAACAATGTAAAATAAAGAACTGGTATAGGAAATGCTATAACATTTCCTATTGCATTTCTCGTCAACAATTTAATCCTTGCATATTTTTGCATCAGAACTCTTGTTATATTCAAATTCCAATATATAAGCCTTAAAATCATTCTTTTTTCAATTAGTTCAAAATTTTAGGTTGTAACCAATGTAAAATAAAGAAATGCTATAGGAGATGCTTTAGCATTTCCTATGGCATTTCTCGTCAACAATTTAATCCTTGCATATTTTTGCATGAGAACGCTTGTAATATTAAAATTCCAATGTATAAGCCCTAAAATCATTATTTTTTCAATTGGTTCGAAATTTTAGGTTGTAAATAATGTAAAATAAAGAATTGCTATAGGAAATTCTATAGCATTTCTCGTCAACAATTTAATCCTTGCATATTTTTGCATGAGAACTTTTGTTATATTATTAAAATTCCAATGTATAAGCCCTAAAATCATTATTTTTTCAATTGTTTCGAAAGTTTAGGTCGTAAACAATGTAAAATAAAGAAATCCTATAGGAAATACATTTCCTATGGCATTTCTCGTCAACAATTTAATCATTGCATATTTTTGCACGAGAACACTTGTAATATTAAAATTCCAATGTATAAGCCCTAAAATAATTATTTTTTAAATTGGTTTAAAATTTAAGGTTGTAAAAAATGTAAAATAAAGAAATGCTATAGGAAATGCTACAGCATTTCCTATGGCATTTATCGTCAACAATTTAATCCTTGCATATTTTTGCATGAGAACTCTTGTTATATTCAAATTCCAATGTATAAGCCCTAAAATCATTATTTTTTCAATTGGTTTGAAATTTTAGGTCGTAAACAATGTAAAATAAAGAAATGCTATAGGAAATGCTATAGCATTTCATATGGCATTTCTCGTCAAAAATTTAATCCTTGCATATTTTAGCATGAGAACGCTTGTAATATTAAAATTCCAATGTATAAGTCCTAAAATCATTATTTCAAGTGGAACTGTCTCATCCATCTGAGCAGGACAACTGAATGAATGCCGCTGACCAGCGTGACCGGTCGATTAGTGGCCATGATTAAGACGCACATAAACCGAGCTATTCTTATTTTTTCAATTGGTTCGAAACTTAAGGTTCTAAAAAATGTAAAATAAAGAAATGCTATAGGAAATGCTATAGCATTTCCTATGGCATTTCTCGTCAACAATTTAATCCTTCCATATTTTTGCATGAGAACTCTTGTTATATTTAAATTCTAATGTATAAGCCTTAAAATCATTATTTTTTCAATTGGTTCGAAATTTTAGGTCGTAAACAATGTAAAATAAAGAAATGCTATAGGAAATTTTAGAGCATTTCATATGGTATTTCTCGTCAACAATTTAATCCTTGCATATTTTTGCATGAGAACGCTTGCAATATTAAAATTGCAATGGATAAGCCCTAAAATCATTATTATTTCAATTGGTTCGAAATTTAAGGTTGCAAAAAATGTAAAATAAAGATATGCTAAAGGAAATGCTATAGCATTTCCTATGGCATTTCTCGTCAACAATTTAATACTTGCATATTTTTGCATGAGAACGCTTGTAATATTAAAATTCCAATGTATAAGCCCTAAAATCATTATTTTTTCAATTGGTTCAAAATTTTAGGTTGTAAACAATGTAAAATAAAGAAATGCTATACGAAATGCTATAGCATTTCCTATGGCATTTCTCGTCACCAATTTAATCCTTGCATATTTTTGCATGAGAACTCTTGTTATATTCAAATTCCAATGTATAAGCCCTAAAATCATTATTTTTTCAATTGGTTCAAAATTTTATGTCGTAAACAATGTAAAATAAAGAAATGCTATAGGAAATACATTTCCTATGGCATTTCTCGTCAATAATTTAATCCTTGCATATTTTTGCATGGGAACGCTTGTAATATTAAAATTCCAATGTATAAGCCCTAAAATCATTATTTTTTCAATTGGTTCGAAAGTTAAGGTTTGTAAATAATGTAAAATAAAGAAATGCTACAGGAAATGTTATAGCATTTTCTATGGCATTTCTCGTCAACAATTTAATCCTGACATATTTTTGCATGAGAACTCTTGTTATATTCAAATTCCTTTGTATAAGCCCTAAAATCATTATTTTTTCAATTGGTTCGAAATTTTAGGTTATAAAAATTGTAAAATGAAGAAATGCCATAGGAAATGCTCCTATGGCATTTCTCGTCAACAATTTAATCCTTGCATATTTTTGCATGAGAACGCTTGTAATATTAAAACTCCAATGTATAAGCCCTAAAATCATTATTTTTTTAATTGGTTTGAAATTTTAGGTCGTAAACAATGTAAAGTAAAGAAATGCTATAGGAAATGCTATAGCATTTCCTATGGCATTTCTCGTCAACAATTTAATCCTAGCATATTTTTGCTATGCCTCGCGCTCTTCTTTGAGATCTCCGTGAAGGAAAGCGTTCTTGACGTCTAACTGGGATGAGAGTTGGGCCAGTGCTGAATGTAAGCGGGTGCGAATGGTACCATTTTGAGCAACTGGACTGAACGTGACGTCTCGGCATAATATAGACCTTACTCTTTTTCATAGCCTTGAGCAACCAAGTGAGCTTTCTTACTCTTGATAAAAGCCTTTTGCTACAAGCCGTTTGTACCTATATATATAAAGAATATTACTTGTATTTGATCTTGTAAGCCCACCTTGACCCAACAATGCTTTTGTCAGGTGGTGGAAAGACAAGATCCCAGGTTTAATTCTTTTGAAGAGCTTCCATTTTTTCTAACATAGCTCGTTTCCAATTCTCAGAAGATTTGGCTTTCTCGTAAGATAAGAGTCCGGTTCCATGATTTTGTAGATTTCTGAAAGACTTGTGCTCAAGAGTAGGAACCATAGGAGATAAATCGATCAATAGGAGTGTGGATCTTCTGAGATTTGGAGAAGGAGATAAGGGGCCCTGAGACTCAGGAGCTTCAGACAATTGATTGGATTACCAGCATTCACTTGCTTATCGTAGAGGCTTTTAGTCTGAGAATGGGCTGTGACGTGGACTGGACATGCCTGAGCATGGGCTGCTGAAAATCCGAAGATGAATGCTGCTGTCACTCCAGGCTGCTGCTGCTCAAGACTCTCCCCCAAAATCCGAATAGAAGATAAGATAAAAATCGACTTTCATCAAACTGGTCCTGCCCTTTATGTTTATGTGAAGAAAAAGCCTACTATTAGGGTATTCCGCCATTAGTGCTGATCCATTTTCACTCAAAATCGGTAGAACATAAGGTAAGGAGGGCCCACTAGTCCGCCATAACAAACTCATTGTTATGAATATTTTGCATACTTAGAACGGGACACTCCATACTGACTTCCGTAACACTATCTTATTCTTCTACCTACTCTCAAAGTAAATCTGGTTCGCTCACTGTCTTACACTACTTGTTAAGTATACGGGAAGGGTGAAGGAATACTTGTGACCTATAAATGAACTTTTTACCTCTAACCTGCATTCCATGCAAGAATGGAGATAAGAACCCTATGATAAAAGCACTCAAACTTAAACTAGAGATCTCAAAGCCAGAAAGCGAGAAGGATTATAGTAGAAGCCTATTAGAGCAAAGCTGCTTATTCTAGGAGTCATACAAAAGAAAAGAAAGCACATATAAATATATTCAAGTAGTCCTTCCAGAAGCATATATTAGAAAAGTTAAGGTTATGACCGGGAACCGGAACTGGATTGTGAGATGGATAGATTCCATTTGCCCTAGAACCAATCTTAGACCCAGCATAAGGTCTCTCTTGATTTTATTTCCTTCGATACAGTGTAAGTATAAGTATTAAGTCTCAATAGACTCAATCTTTCTCTCTAGTGGGAATTAGTCGTATGGGCTGTATCGTATTCCTTACCTTAGCCTGTACCGCCATCGATCTGGAACCTCTGAGACTATAGCATTTATGTCCCCCTTTTTTGCTTTGCCTCAACCAGTGAAGCTCCCTCAATCCTCGCAAGCGAATCGGCAGCTTGGCTGGGAAGCCAGAACGAAACTCGAACTAGCTCGAAGGAAACTCCCAACCCAATTGGCTCTCTTGGAGACCTAGCATACAAAGAATTAGAGAAACTCTAAAATCCCCTCACCTAAAAAAAGAAAGAGTTTCCTTGCGGTGGTCCATCCGATCCTGTTGGAATTGACTTCTAGGAAGTTCCCAGCCCTCCAGTTCTTCATGGAAGCGAAGGAATATGCTCCAGATGGGCTAGCTACGAGATATATTGAGTTTATTTCCCTGGAATAACTATTTGAGAATGGAAACTTACTATGCTAAGGATTGGGGATTAAGTGCGAAATCTAGTTACAGCCTTCGCTTAATCAAGTAGGAATTATGTTAGATCTCCTTCATTGTGGTAGTTTGGCTACCATTCCGTCCTCCTTATAGGTCTCTCGAGCCTAATCCAGCTCAGAAGGATGAGGGCATCTGGACTCAGTCTAGCAATGGGAAGTTCTCTCTAGTGCTTGGAATGATGTCGCATATAAGCTGTTATGTTATTCCGTTCCGCACAGTCAAAGGTGCTCAATCTGCTGTTTGAGGAAAGACAGTTAAGCTATTTCCAGTTAAAAAAGGTTATAGGCTACAAAAGATATAATTCAAGTTCCTTGCTGCTCCCCACTCCCCGAGGCGGGTTGTCATTCCAGCTTTTCTTTTATGAGGCACTTTGGGACCTTACCTTGAACGAGACGACTCACACATCTTCATGGCTAGATCGATTTCGCATATCAGTTATGTATTCGAGTGTCGCTAATATGCTTAGTCGCATATCCTCTGCATTAGAGAAGGTTTAGTAGTTCTCTTCCCCCACGGGCTATCCAATCATCCGATGCGGGAAAACCCAGTAGTTCCTTTTCATCGTGGAGAAAGCTTATGTCGCATATCAGCTGTCATCTTTATTCGTATATTAGGGAAGGTACTCTCTGATCTTCCCTCTCCCCGAGCGAGAGTCAGGAGCTACCTTTATAGTTGCATAATAGGTCTTGCTTCCAACAATGGAGTTGACTTTCACTATGCTTTCGTGATTCCGTATGGTATGTACTTATGCAATGTGTATCATCAACAGCGCACTCTCTCTTCTCTTGCTTTAGGAAAGTGTATCACTAGGGAATTCCACTCCTAATATGCGTGCGTACTTTGCCTTTGAAAGAATAGGCTGCTGGTAGGACAAAAAGGCTGCTAGAATCCCTTGCTTGAGAACCGGTTACGTTGCGGTTATTGCTAAAAGCAAGGGATATTCACTCAGCAGAAAGGGCTCTTACGTTAAGAACCTATTCTGGGCATGCCCCCGGGACTAGTGTCCTTACTGTTTATTGTTCTTCAATTGCTATTAGTTCCGTGCCTTATATAAGTGTGCTAGGCCCACTCACCCCCCTTTTCTTTTTATGTGCAGCCTTTCTCTTATATACGAAACCCACCAAAAGATCGAATTCCTCTGTATTCTCTTCCTTAGCAGCTCCTTCTCGAAGACCGGATTTCTGGTCAACGACTTTGACAGCCTTTCCTTTCCTTCACACAAGGTTTTTAATCCTTCTCCCCCGCGAACGAAAGCCTGGCAAAACTTCTTTGACTACATAGGGTTCACCCCAATTGGGCTTGACCTTTCCTCTAGGATCCTGGGGAGGAGCCCGATTCTCTTTTAACACCAGATCCCCTTGTTGCACATGTCTGATCTTTACCTTGGAAGGCTTTGGCAATCCTTTTTTGATAACCCTGGGTATGGTGGAGTGCGTTCAGCCTCTATTCTTCTATCAGATTCAGTTGCTCAAACCTGCCCCTTGTCCATTCTGCTTCCGGTATTTCGGATTCCAGGGCGACAATCAGGGATGGAACTTCCAATTCAACAGGTAGCACTGCTTCCATCCCATAAATCAGGAATAGGAACAAGGCTCCCTTTATCAATCTCAATGGACGTGGGAGCCTTTGAATCAATAAAGGGCGGGAAGACGACAACTACCTATCCTTCTCTCTAAGCAAAGTCAATTTCAATGAAAGTCGGACGAGAAGGGAGATGAAGCCCTGTTGAATAACAAAGGCCCACAAGTTGTGAGCCCAAGCAGCCTTGATTAAGTAAGGTAAGGGAGGTGCGCTCATAAGGTTGATTGATAAGCCCGTTCCCTGTGTGTGAGTCCATGAAGCGTTTAATCAAGAGATACTCGCTCATAAAGTAGGGTGAGCAGTGAATTCTATGAATCGAAGGTTGCGCGTCCAAGTAGTTAACTAAGAGATATTCGTTCATCTTCTCATAGGCCGCATCTATATATGTAGTATAGGCCCTACCAACACTCTGTTTCGAATAGGGTATTCAGTATGCGGTACTGCATTGGAAAGAATGGACGGGGGACTGAGGTGAGCACTCGTTGAATAAGTAGGACTGGGGCTCTTGTTTTATTAAAATCAACGGAAAAGACGGGAAAATGAAACTTTTTCGATTTCACTTTTTAGGAGTATGAAAAGGTCCCTCGAATGGCATGGAAGAATAGCTTTTCCGGAGGAAGTCACTTATTATATGATGTCAGAGAAGAAGTTCTGGTTGAATTCAATCAAAAGTACATGAATCAGGAATCCCTTCTTCTATCAATTTCCTAAGAGCAGATAGAAAGGATTGCAGGCTAGATTCAAGGTATGCCAGTTGATTTATTCAACTCTACTTTCAAGATTGAGTGAATGTTCAGTGTACTTTAGTAATAGTATGATGGATCTAGTGAGCGTACTGTCTGACCTGTACACTCAAGGAATTTCAAGCAAATGGTTTTTGAAAAGCGCTAGAAATCGTGGTCAACATTTTTACAGTGCTTCAGCGGGGTTTTACCTTTATTTGGTATACTTTTTTTCATGTCGTACAGCCAAAAGCGAAGCAGAAATTTTCGTAGAAAAGAGAAAAGTTTTAAAACTATGGAGCGAATTCTGAAGAATTTTGTTTTTCTCCCATGTCTTTCTTGGTTGGACCAACCCAACCGGCGATTTCCGTCTTCCTGAATTTTTAGAGAAAGAACAAGTCTCTCTTCTGGAGAGCAGAGCAGTCAAAAAGTAAACCACACAAAATGATTCTTCTAGAATGGCTATTCCTCACGATTTCTCCTTGTGATGCAGCGGAACCATGGCAATTAGGATTTCAAGATGCAGCAACACCTATGATGCAAGGAATAATAGACTTACATCACGATATCTTTTTCTTCCTCATTCTGATTTTGGTTTTCGTATTATGGATCTTGGTTCGCGCTTTATGGCATTTCCACTATAAAAAAAATCCAATCCCGCAAAGAATTGTTCATGGAACTATTATTGAGATTCTTTGGACTATATTTCCTAGTATCATCCTGATGTTCATTGTTATACCCTCATTTGCTCTCTTATACTCAATGGACGAGGTAGTAGTAGATCCAGCCATTACTATCAAAGCTATTGGACATCAATGGTATTGGACTTATGAATATTCAGACTATAACAGTTCCGATGAACAGTCACTCACTTTTGACAGTTATATGATTCAAGAAGATGATCTAGAATTAGATCAATTACGTTTATTAGAAGTGGACAATAGAGTGGTTGTTCCAGCCAAAACTCATCTACGTATTATTGTAACATCTGCTGATGTACTTCATAGTTGGGCTGTACCTTCTTTAGGTGTCAAATGTGATGCTGGCTTGTAATATTAAAATTCCAATGTATAAGCCCTAAAATCATTATTTTTTCAATTGGTTCGAAATTTAAGGTTGTAAAAAATGTAAAATAAAGAAATGCTATAGGAAATGGTATAGCATTTCCTATGGCATTTCTCGTCAACAATTTAATCCTTGCATATTTTTGCATGAGAACTCTTGTTATATTTAAATTCCAATGTATAAGCCCTAAAATCATTATTTTTTCAATTGGTTCGAAATTTTAGGTCGTAAACAATGTAAAATAAAGAAATGCTATAGGAAATGCTATATGGCATTTCTCGTCAACAATTTAATCCTTGCATATTTTTGCATGAGAACGCTTGTAATATTAAAATTCCAATGTATAAGCCCTAAAATCATTATTTTTCAATTGGTTCGAAAGTTAAGGTTTGTAAAAAATGTAAAATAAAGAAATGCTATAGGAAATGCTATAGGCATTTCTCGTCAAAAATTTAATCCTTGCATATTTTTGCTTCAGAACGCTTGTAATATTAAAATTCCAATGTATAAGCCCTAAAATCATTATTTTTTCAATTGGTTTGAAATTTTAGGTCGTAAACAATGTAAAATAAAGAAATGCTATAGGAAATGCTATAGCATTTCATATGGCATTTCTCGTCAAAAATTTAATCCTTGCATATTTTAGCATGAGAACGCTTGTAATATTAAACTTCCAATGTATAAGTCCTAAAATCATTATTTTTTCAATTGGTTCGAAACTTAAGGTTCTAAAAATGTAAAATAAAGAAATGCTATTTCCTATGGCATTTCTCGTCAACAATTTAATCCTTCCATATTTCTGCATGAGAACTCTTGTTATATTTAAATTCTAATGTATAAGCCTTAAAATCATTATTTTTTCAATTGGTTCGAAATTTTAGGTCGTAAACAATGTAAAGTAAAGAAATGCTATAGGAAATGCTATAGCATTTCCTATGGTATTTCTCGTCAACAAATTAATCCTTGCATATTTTTGCATGAGAACGCTTGTAATATTAAAATTCCAATGGATAAGCCCTAAAATCATTATTATTTCAATTGGTTCGAAATTTAAGGTTGCAAAAAATGTAAAATAAAGATATGCTAAAGGAAATGCTATAGCATTTCCTATGGCATTTCTCGTCAACAATTTAATCCTTACATATTTTTGCATGAGAACGCTTGTAATATTAAAATTCATTTGTATAAGCCCTAAAATCATTATTTTTTCAATTGGTTCAAAATTTTAGGTTGTAAACAATGTAAAATAAAGAAATGCTATACGAAATGCTATATCATTTCCTATGGCATTTCTCGTCACCAATTTAATCCTTGCATATTTTTGCATGAGAACTCTTGTTATATTCAAATTCCAATGTATAAGCCCTAAAATAATTATTTTTTCAATTGGTTCAAAATTTTATGTCGTAAACAATGTAAAATAAAGAAATGTTATAGGAAATACATTTCCTATGGCATTTCTCAGCAACAATTTAATCCTTGCATATTTTTGCATGGGAACGCTTGTAATATTAAAATTCCAATGTATAAGCCCTAAAATCATTATTTTTTCAATTGGTTCAAAAGTTACGGTTTGTAAATAATGTAAAATAAAGAAATGCTACAGGAAATGTAGCATGTCCTATGGCATTTCTCGTCAACAATTTAATCCTGGCATATTTTAGCATGAGAACTCTTGTTATATTCAAATTCCATTGTATAAGCCCTAAAATCATTATTTTTTCAATTGGTTCGAAATTTTAGGTTGTAAAAAATGTAAAATAAAGAAATGCCATAGGAAATGCTATTGCATTTCCTATGGCATTTCTCGTCAACAATTTAATCCTTGCATATTTTTGCATGAGAACGCTTGTAATATTAAAATTCCAATGTATAAGCCCTAAAATCATTATTTTTTCAATTGTTCGAAATTTAAGGTTGTAAAAAATGTAAAATAAAGAAATACTATAGGAAATGGTATAGCATTTCCTATGGCATTTCTCGTCAACAATTTAATCCTTGCATATTTTTGCATGAGAACTCTTGTTATATTTAAATTCCAATGTATAAGCCCTAAAATCATTATTTTTTCAATTGGTTCGAAATTTTAGGTCGTAAACAATGTAAAATAAAGAAATGCTATAGGAAATGCTATAGCATTTCCCATGGCATTTCTCGTCAACAATTTAATCCTTGCATATTTTTGCATGAGAACGCTTGTTATATTAAAATTCCAATGTATAAGCCCTAAAATCATTATTTTTCAATTGGTTCGAAAGTTAAGGTTTGTAAAAAATGTAAAATAAAGAAATGCTATAGTAAATGCTATAGCATTTGCTAAGGCATTTCTCGTCAAAAATTTAATCCTTGCATATTTTTGCATGAGAACGCTTGTAATATTAAAATTCCAATGTATAAGCCCTAAAATCATTATTTTTTCAATTGGTTTGAAATTTTAGGTCGTAAACAATGTAAAATAAAAAAAATGCTATAGGAAATGCTATAGCATTTCCTATGGCATTTCTCGTCAACAATTTAATTCTTGCATATTTTTGCATGAGAACTCTTGTTATATTCAAATTCCAATGTATAAGCCCTAAAATCATTATTTTTTCAATTGGTTCGAAATTTTAGGTCGCAAACAATGTAAAATAAAGAAATGCTATAGGAAATACATTTCCTATGGCATTTCTCGTCAACAATTTAATCCTTGAATATTTTTGCATGAGAACGCCTGTAATATTAAAATTCCAATTTATAAGCCCTAAAATCATTATTTTTTCAATTGGTTCGAAATTTAAGGTTGTAAAAAATGTAAATTAAAGAAATTCTATAGGAAATGGTATAGCATTTCCAATGGCATTTCTCGTCAACAATTTAATCCTTGCATATTTTTGCATGAGAACTCTTGTTATATTTTAATTCCAATGTATAAGCCCTAAAATCATTATTTTTTCAATTGGTTTGAAATTTTAGGTCGTAAACAATGTAAAATAAAGAAATGCTATAGGAAATGTTATAGCATTTCCTATGGCATTTCTCGTCAACAATTTAATCCTTGCATATTTTTGCATGAGAACGCTTGTAATATTAAAATTCCAATGTATAAACCCTAAAATCATTATTTTTTCAATTGGTTCGAAATTTAAGATTCCAATGTATAAACACTAAAATCATTATTTTTTCAATTGGTTCAAAATTTAAGGTTGTAAAAAATGTAAAATAAAGAAATCCTATAGGAAATGGTATAGCATT
The DNA here is from genome assembly GCA_954871525.1 of Parietaria judaica. Lineage (NCBI taxonomy): Eukaryota > Viridiplantae > Streptophyta > Magnoliopsida > Rosales > Urticaceae > Parietaria > Parietaria judaica. The sequence goes on from OX940865.1 coordinate 28,582,724, forward strand.
TCCTATGGCATTTCTCGTCAACAATTTAATCCTTGCATATTTTTGCATGAGAACTCTTGTTATATTTGAATTCCACTGTATAAGCCCTAAAATCATTATTTTTTTCAATTGGTTTGAAATTTTAGTTCGTAAACAATGTAAAATAAAGAAATGCTATAGGAAATGCTATAGCATTTCCTACCTCCCGACCTAATTCGGGGATTAAGTACAGTTGTGTAAATTTTACTCTACGTTTCTAAGCCATTGTGTAATCTATGATCTGAGACTAGTGGTTGAATTTAGTAATTGAGCCCATTGAAGACTACGACTCTTATAATGAAGATATATTGGTCCCAAAATAAAGTCTTGTTAATTTTTAGTACCATTGATGATGCAACGACTGTAAACAATGTAAAATAAAGAAATGCTATAGGAAATGCTATTGCATTTTCTATAGCATTTATCGTCAACAATTTAATCCTTACATATTTTTGCATTTAAATTCTTTTTATATTCAAATTACAATGTATAAGCCCTAAAATCGTTATTTTTCAATTGGTTTAAGATTTTAGGTCAATATATGAAAATATGGTATGAACATGAAGAAGACTAATACTCAAATCAATATTAAAAATCATACATGAATATCAAGAACACTATATGAACTTGAAAAATACTACATGAACAATAAAAACAATATATCAACATCAATAACATGAAAAACGTTTCTAAAAAATATAAAAAATATTGCCATAAGCAAAAATATAGATTTTTTGGTCCTAAATGTCGAAGGTCGACTAAAAGTAACAAATCTCTTGATTGCAAGATATCTATGTGCAAAGATCTATATTGTTTATGGTTAAATTTATTGCATATTTTTTAGACCTCCCGACCTAATTCGAGGATTAAATACAATTGTGTAAATTTTACTCTACGTTTCTAAGCCATTGTATAATCTATGATCTGAGACTAGTGGTTGAATTTAGTAATCGAACCCATTGAAGACTACGACTCTTATAATGAAGATATACCGAAATTAACCGATTATAAGAGCTAGAATTTAGATTTTCTATCAACACCAGTTTGTTGGAAACTAAATTCTAAGTAGTTTTCTTTTGGAACCGAGTCATTTCGACTTAAGTTTGTGATTTAGAGAATTTCCAAGTTTGTGCTCGTTTCGGTAAACTATGAAATTAAATCACTTGTGACGAATTTAAATGATGCTGTGGCACCATTAAATTTTAATGTGTGATATTGAGATCAGGAAATATTAATATAATTTAATAATTTGGATTTATTTATTAATATCTTATTAATAATTATTTAATAATTAATAGATTTATTTAAAAAATAAAAATATATATTTATAGATATTTAATGTTTAATATTCGAATTAGGGTTTGGTCATAGGAAACCCTAGGTAAATTCGAATGGCTTGTAGAGCTCCCCGTTGTTTATCACATATCTTGTAGCATGGAACTTGAGACGCTTCTCCTCATTGCGGTCGGCGGGGAAAATACCACGCTCCAAGTATTCGATTATCGGTGACATCCAATTTTCATTGGCTTTGTCAGTGATGGCGAGGGCTTGGGATTTCTCAATCGACGGGCGGTTGAGGGCTTTGACGAGAACTTTTCCGAGTTCTTCGTTGTCTGCCCCTGATGCCATTCAGTCCAATATGTCAGCCTCGGAGTTTTTGGCACGCGTTATTTGGGCCATCTCGTACCATGGTAGGAACTCTAGGCGGCGTTGGGCTTTGTCCAAGTAGGCTTCCATGTTGTTTTCCTTCGCCTGATAATCTCCTTCCACTTGCTTCACGATCAATTGGGAGGCGCACTGGATTCGAAGGTTCTTTATCCTGAGCTTTTGTGCGATTCTAAGTCCGGCTAGCAACGCTTCGTATTCTTCCTAGTTGTTTAAGGTTTTGAACCCGAATCGTATGGAATAGCGGAGCTTTCCGTCTTTGGGGTTAGTGAAGACGATGCCTGCTCCCGAGCCATGGGCATTTGAGGCGTCGTCCATGTGCAGAGTCCAGACTGAACCGTCAGGACTTGCTTTCCTCTTCACGGCTTGCGGCAGCTTGTCGATTTTTTTTTTCGGTTTCGACCTCGGTGTCGTAGGTGAACTTGGCGATGAAATCAGCTACGGCTTAACCTTTGATGGCGACTCGGGGGTAGTACTCTATGCGTATTCTCCAAGCTCTTGCGACGAAATCACCATGCGTGAAGAGGTGCCTTTGAGGAGCGTCTTTCACACGGGATGGTCGGTTCGCACCACGATTTGGATGGCTTGGAAGTATAGGAGGATTTTCTTTGCGGTGGTAGTCAACGCGAGTGCCAATTTTTTATTTGTGTGTAACGTGTTTCAGCATCGAGAAGGGCCTTGCTGACATAGTAGATAGGCAGTTGTTTCTTTTCTTCTTCTCGGACCAAGATGGCGCTAACTGCCCTCGTCGAGACGGAGATGTAGTGGAAGAGTGTCTGCTCATCCTTCAGCTTTGATAATAAATGAGGCGATCCGAGGTAGCTTTTCAGATCCTGGAAAGCGGCCTCGAATTTTCGGTCCTAGGTGAAGTTATTTCCACCCTAGGTAAATTCGAATGGTATGTTTTGGTCATTCCATATTTGCGGCATAAGTACCAAGAGTTTTGGTATTTTAAAAAATCCCTAAAATCAATTTAATCCATTGGATCGGTTATGATTTAATCTCAACCGTTGAATTAAGATAATTGATTTTAACCCTAATAGTAATTGGAAATTAGTAGCTTGGTAACAAATCTTAGGTATTTAAAATTGGTTAATTAATTATATCCGTTTGATCGGTTTTAAGATTTAATCTTTACCGTCGGATTCGAAATTAATTTCTAGTGGAGTTTGGGGACTAAAAGCAATTATCCATTACTCCGGGAAGTCTCCAGAGAAAATATAGATAGTTTTTGGGTCCTCCAAATGAAATATATCCAATTCTACCAAGATCAGCCCGATCCGACGATCCACGCGCCCACACGTGCGGGTTTTGTAGGAGAACAACCTTCACTGCCCGCTTTCCTCTCACCCCCTCTAGCGACTTGACCTTGGAGGACTAGGACTGGGAGGTTTACTCGGTCGCCGCTTGTAGGGTTTTGCTCATGGCGCCTTCCGACACCCACCCCGGCAGAGATCCTTCTGACGGGTTCGAGGGTTACTCTGTCTTCGTGGGGAGCATCCTCCAGAGCGTTGCCCGTGCGAACGATATGTTCGTTTCCGCACTTAAGGCCGAGCAAGAGGTTGAAAGGGAGAATAGTGAGCTTGCGACGAAGCTTGCTGAAGCCGAACGCCATCTCGAGTTGGCTATCTTCAATGAGCGAAAGGCTCACGAGGAGGTGGATGAGTTGACCACGCGGTTGAGGGCGAAAAACTGTTGAAGGCGAATTGAACACTCAACAATCACAAAGATTACTCCTTGTTTTTAAAAATAGAGATTCGATTTTTCCCGTTTATAACTAAAACACTCAAGGATAATGGTATGAAAATAGTCTTCTGTATTGATAACCTTGTGAGTACAAAGATTCGGGATCCCCTTGCAAATGGGCCCTTGGTTACATTATATAGAGGTTGTCTCATCACTCGTTTCCCGAATTGTGATTTCTGGAGGTAAAGTTAACCAACTTAAATTAAAACTTGGTACTTTAGTCACATAACATATGTCTGTTTAAGGCTCCAATGTTGACAAGTTAACACTTGATATGGACGATTTTGCTCATGACATGTGACATTTAACAAAGAAAATAATGTATTATTCTTTGGAGCATACGGCATGACAGGATGTCAAATGAGTTATTTGGATTATGCCCAAGAAAAAAAATATTTAGTACTATTGCCATGAAAATTTGATTCTAGGATATGCCCAAAAAAAAGTGATACTTCAATACTTGTGCCGCAAGTACCCCTAACGGTAACTACTATTCATGAATACCCACATGAGATTTATGAGTTTATTATGTTTAAGAAAAGCTTTTGATATGATAAGCTTCTTATTTTTGGAGAGACATATTTTATTCAGAACTACAAGTTGACTAATGGCCACTATAATAAAGTTGGAAAGGAACAAATAGAAATCGTAGCCAATTGTTGATGCAGAAAAATGCTTCAATCCATTAGCGGCTCAATTGCTCGTGTTGGGCCGGGCTCAACCTCGTCTTGTGGACTTTTGGTGGGTTTTGAGTTTGGACTTCTGGCACCTCAAAGTCGTTCGGATCTTTCTCCTGACACGGGACCAGATCCGGGCCCGGACACCGTCTGATGACAGGTTCAAGCACACACAGATTCGGTCTCCGCGTGGGAAAGGTTGCAGAGTTGACTTTGAGATGAACCCCGGTGGATAACACCTCCGGCCTGCGTCATTAATTCAGATCCGGGTCCTGTGCGTTATCCGTAAAATCAGTATATCTGCGTGAAATATAAAGGCTAAAGGATAGAACGAGCAACACGCCGATCCCGAACCTAGACAGGGGAAGTCTTATATCGTGCCATAATTTTCTCCAGAGCTTCCGCTCTCGTTGGATTTCTCTCTTCAGGGACCTGACAAAACAACACCGCGGTCAGGGAGAAACGAGGGCTTTGCCCCCAGATTCACCTCCGACGCTCAACATTAGCGGGATATTTGAGTGAATATTGGTTTTTGGAAGTTTCGAGAGAGTTTTGGGAGCTTTTGAGGCGTTTCCCAAGTGTTTTCTCGGGTGAAATCGTGTTGTGAATGAAGGAGATCCGAGCTCCTATTTATAGGAAAAAACCCGGATCTTGTATTGCAATTATCTCCTCATCCGGGAGGCCCCTGGGGGAAAATTATATGTTTTGCTGACTCCCCAGGACGTGGCCGATCCATTGCCACAAAAATCACGGCGATCGAAGCAGCGACGCGCCCTCACGCGCGGCCGGAAGGCGGCGGGCTTGCTGAAACTTGGGCTCCAAGTTGCTGACTCAGCACCCACGTGTCACGCTGTGATTGGCTGGGGTGTTTCCCTCGCGCCCAGTGGCGTGTTGACACGTGGCAGGGTCAGCTTTGACCCTTGTGGGCCTTGCAGAGGGGCGATGGGGCCCACCCGGAGGTCCCGGAGGGCCCTCAGAGGCCTCGGGTGGTCCCCGAGGCCGATTTTCGCAAACTTTATGTCGTTTTTGAGTGTTTTGATATTTTTGGAATCATCGGGACCCTTTGTTTTTCGAAAACGGACCTCCGTCGAATATTTTGGGCGAAATTGACCATAATTAATAAAAAAAGAATTATCTTGAGTAATTCTCGCTTTTGATAATTAAATAAGAAATCAATCGCCGTAACACCAATAGTGGTGAGATACAGCATATGTTAACCATCTCATTTCTAATTCTCAGCACAAATTAGACGCAAAAACATCCAATCTCAAATCCAATCTACCTATTAAATTTAAAACGATGTTTCTTCCGATTCTTTCGTCAAGAAATACATGTTCATGTAACTGGACAAGACTCTATCCCCACACGCCTCGACAAGCGCGTGTGGAACATAGTCGCTCGAAATCAGACTCATGACATGTTTGGTACACGATGAAAGAATATTTACCAGTCACTAGATGCGCGCGTGGGCTCAACAAAAACTATAATAATAAGAGATAATTGAGGCATAAATGCTCTATGTTTGCATTTTATTGAAAGCACATTCTTAACTCTTTTTTCGGCATAAGGACCCGATATTTATATACATCTCTGGGACTCCTTTACTAAATGAACAATAAACAAGCGGTTAAGTATATGACACGTGTCAATCCCGACAACACATGTGGAGCTTTCGACGGTGTTGGTGATTTACTCGTTGGTATCAGTTACGCACTCTGCTTTCTCGACATTGTCGTTGCCGTACTCGTCAATATTGGTGACGCACTCCGCATTCTCGATGGTGTTGGTGAAGTATGTTTGGTGGCGCTATTGGCTACACACTTGGCGTTATCAACGGTGTCGGCGACGCACTCGGCGTTCCCGCTGGTATCAGCAACGTATACTCGCAGTATTCACGCTGTCTAAAGTTGATATATGTTATATACTTAACATTAACTTAACGTTTACTCTTCAATTTGTGACGGAGACTCAAAACTATACAGAAAATTAAAAATTTAGGTCTAAATAGTAGCAAAGATAAGGTCTTTATGCCGCAAATATCTCAAATAATAAAATAAATGAACCACATTCGGAAACTGTTAGGATGGTGCCTCAGTTAAACCCAGGTGTCTACATTTTCTAAAGTACTTTCCCAAATATAAATATGTTTTATCGGATCTCAATATTGGTCTTTTTTTTTGGATTGCCGTTTCTAGTATTTCTCCCATTGGCCTTCTGATGTCAGGATACGGGTCAAATAATAAATATTCTTTTTTAGGTGGTCTACGAGCTGTGTGTACCCAAAAAGCATGGAAGGCGGAGAGAATCTAGAAAAATATAAATAGAAATTTAATTAATTTCATAAAATAAATACTTGAGGTCAAAAAAATAAAATAAAATAAAATAAAGGAAAAAAGCTTAAAGAGAAGCAAGGCATATAGAATAATGGCAGACCACAAGTTGACAAGCTTGAAGTCATTGTTCTTCTCTTGAGAGAGAGAGAAAGAGAAGTCTCTCTTCTTTTAGGGCATAGGCGAAGAAGATCTTCTATCTGAGATGTGGGATCTCTCGCTCTATTTCCTCATCAGATTCTGGCCCAGCAGATCTGAATTTTTATTTCTTTTTTAAACAAATAAATATTTTCACTCTCTTTCGGGTCCGAAGAAGATGATCTAGTCATAATCTCCCTCTTTAATGGCAGTGCAGAGATTTTGCCATCCTCTTAGATTTCTGGGCACTTTCCAGTGTTCTGTTTCCTGGGTTCTCTTGTCTCTCTTCTCTCACCGTGATTTCGGTCCTAAATGCCCTTCTTCTTCGTCTTTTTCCTTACCCGTCGGAGCTAGGTTTCAAGGGTAGTTTGGGGAATTTCAAGCTCTAATCGAGGAGAGACACATATGAGGTAATTTCATCACAATTATGTTGATTTGTGCTTGTATATGAATTATTTGATTCCTCGTACATACTCTTTTAATTTCAGTCCTTTCTGGGTTTTGGCAATGTCTGAGTGTGGATTAACTCAATGGTGTTGCTCATGTTACGTGTTAAATTCGTTTGAATTCGCCCGTTTTTTTGTGAATTTATCCGTTCCCGAATTATTTGGAAAGAGCTCCTTGCATTTCGTATTTGTTCATAGATTTTGTAATGCTGCTTGTCGGCGAGGATTGAGATTTACCGAGCTTTGTTTTAATAGTCTGCTTTGAAATTCCGTCGAATTGGGCGTTTTAGTTCGTTTTTTTTTATTTTTCGATTTGGTGCTAAATGTTTCTTTGTTCTTGTGTGTTAGATTCAGGAATGGGAACTGAAGTCGAGTCCAAGATGTATCTACCGGGATACTACTCGATGAAGGACTTGAGCGGTAGCACTGGCTATGGCGGCTGGTCTTTACCACACGATAGCGGCTCGTTGAAGAACGGCCAGCATTACGGCATGTACATGTCAGCAAAGATACCCGACGAAGCGGATTACGACGACTACGAAAAGGATAAGCTGAGGCAAACCATAATGAAACACGAGTCCATATTTAGACACCAGGTCTGAGTTTTCATGTGGTGTCTCAATTGTGTTTGACTTGTGTTTTTATATTGAAAAAATCGCCCCCCAGAAACGATTAATAAATATATATAGAGTAACTCATTTAATATATATAAAAGTATTTTCCGGCTTTGGAAGATTTCTTTCTGTAGTAGTTATACTCTAGCGTTTAACACAAAGATCCTCAATAATCACGAACGAACACATTTCGATAATTTAACAATGTGCGGTCTTTCAGGTTCACGAGCTCCATCGACTTTATAGAATACAGAGGGACTTGATGAATGAAGTCAGAATCAGAGAGCAAGTCCATTATTCGATCCCCATTGGGGCCTCTCAACCGAGCTTATTTTCATCAAGCTTCCGGTCCGAAGATGAGAAACAGAGTTGGCGGTCTAAGAACTTTCCCTTCGTTGGTTCCAATTATGGCAGACCCTCGTCCTTAAGCGCTGGTGTTATCGCTTCACCTCAAAGCTCTGTGAAAGTTGCGTCTGTTGGCTCGGGGTTGAAAGAGACAGAGTATGACGGAGCTTTGGATCTCAAATGCAAGAAGCCTCAGAGAAGGTTGTTTGATCTCGAAGCTCCAGCTGATGAGTACACCGACGATGACTCAGAAGCAGAAAGGGATTCTATGGTGTCAAGAACGACGAATCCTCGAGTTAAAGAAGCATTTCAGGCCCGTCATATCAGTGATGATGGTAATACTTTGAGGTCTAACTCGTGTTCGAAGAGATCCCATAACTTGGCTGATCTGAATGAGCCTGTAGAAGACGAGGAAGCTTCTGCATCGGCCTCTGATAACAATCTAGGAAGCAATATATATTCTCGAGCTGGATCGTCACATACACAATCGAATATGTGGTTTTCCGCTAAACAAATATTGGAAAACCCCATTTTTGGTAAGGATAGAGGAATCAACAATGTTCATATAAAGAATGATTCGCCATATGGTGTTCAAGCAGGTAATAATCAATCTTTTACTCTTCTGATTATTTATTTATTTATTTACTTATTTATTTTAAACCCGTTCTTTTGCAGGAAATGTTGAGGGTAAGAGCTATTTCACGGGGAGCTTTCATGTCGAAGATTTTCAGAAGACAAGTTACTCATCAAGAGCCAACGGGTTTGTCACTTCTCTTCCTTTTGATCAGAGCACTTCAGGAAAACAGGTTAAGAGGAAAATTTTTGGTGTAGAAGTTGCTGAAGGCAATAATGAAGCTTCTTCTTTGGCTTCCAAACCAATTAACGCATCCAATCCCGAATCGATCTCTATTTCTTCATGGACAAGACCTCAAAGTAGCTTTACCCCGAGCACGATTCCACATGGTCCAAACAAATATCAGCCTGAATCGAAAAACGTTGAGATCCCGCAAGCAACATTTCCTTGGCTGGCACGTGCTACAAACGTTTCCTTGAAGGAGGAAACTGTAGAATTATTCAGATCGAAGATTGATTTCGTGCAGAATGATTCATGTCAGTTTTGGAATCAGACCAACACGAGGAAAGACCCTTTGCAAAGTGTCGTTCGGGACTCTTCATCGGCCACACGCGGCCATGTTACTGACGGCAGGAGAGCTGAAAGAAGTGAGTGCTCAAGTGTTAAGAGGATTCTCGGCTTTCCCATCTTTGACCTAACCTCAAAACCCGATCTGGTTGTTGACGATAGCCCTCTGAAGATTACATCAGAAAATTTTGTTCTGGCTTGTTGCCACGTGTCCTCTAGCTCCATGGAGAAGCCGAAAGTTGAGGATCTGAAGAAAGGATTAGTCAAGCACCTAATAGACTTGAATGAATGTGTTGCTGAAGAAGAGGTTCAGTTAATACCCACTTCTCTGAATCCGAAGCCCACCACTGGGATAGATTTGGAGGCTCCGGTGATAATCGAAACCGATTCAGATGAAGAATGTCTTGTCAACAAACCCGAGAAACAATCTGACGAAAATCTCGACCAACTTGCAGCCGAGGCTCTTGTTGCCATAGCAACTCAATATCTACGCAATCCCTTAGGTAGCGCTGTGGTTGATCTCCGAGAAGACTTCACAGAAGAGTCTCCAACCGACACACTTTACTTGCTGGCCGACATCGTCTCATCATACTGCGACGATTCTCCGAATGAGGAGCTGACCTGCTGCGACGACGACGACTTCGAGCACATAATACTGACTTTACCGGAAGAGAAGCTCGAAGAGCGGTCTTACGTGCCTCCAAGCTCGGACGTGCCGAGAGAGGAGGAGGAAGAGGAAGCCGCAGCAGCGCGTAGACGGCCGAGGAGAGCTCAGGCAAGGCGGGGGAGGCAGAGGGTGAAGGACTTCCAGAAGGACGTACTTCCCGGGATAGTATCTCTGTCGAGGAATGAAGTGACCGAAGATCTGCAGACCCTGGAGGGGATGGTCAGAGCCGTCGGAGGGACTTGGCAGTCCAGCTTGCTCCCGAGAAGCGGCGGAGGGAGAGGTAGGAAGCGGTCGGTGGTCGTACCGCCTCCTCCGGAGAAGACGGCGGTGGAAGCCCCGCAGGCTCGTGAGCCCAAGGAATCGAGTCTGGCGGGGTGGGGAAAGAGGACGCGGCGGCCGCCACGGCATAGATGCCCGATCAGCAACTCTCTTCTGCCACTTACGTGAGTGAGAGTGGTGAAATGTAAATGCATAGTCATAATTCCTTGTCTCTCGTGTTGTGAGTGAAACCTGAGTGTGTTTCGTCATTCTAAATAAGCTCTTCATGTTCGTCTTTGTTTGGCTAGTATAGCATTACATAGGATATCGGATTTGTTTATTTATTTATTTTTTAGATTTTGGAAGGGTACAACCGTAGAAGAATGAGAGAACCTTCTATTCCATGCAAACCATCGGTTTAAACGTAAATAATTAATTTATATCCCTCACTAAGTTCCCTCAGTTTCATCATTACTACGAGTAATCAAAAATACGGTAAAAGTCTCACTTTATATGTTTGTTGTAGTTAAGTCTATATATAAAAAATATATATATATTATTTTCAAAGTTTGCATTGTTACGATTTTATAGCCATTTGTCCTGCCGCATTTAGACACGCAGCGGCCACGTGACACATAATATTGTGCATTTGCACCCATTTTACTTGCTTTTATTTTTTAATATATAATATTATTTTTATGCAAGTTTATTTTTTAAATTTAAAAAATTAATTCGATAAATTAATAACTTTGACTAAATAATTTTTTTCTGTTCCGACTCGGGCTTAACTAGTTCAATCAATAATTGGTTAAAAATTTAAAAGATAATAATTTTTATTTATAATTATATAGGTCCTACTTGATATATAAATTAATAACTCTATATATAAAAAAACTATAATAGTATATAACTAATTATGAAATCATTATAAATAAAATAAAACATTACTTAACTAGTTGAAATCACTTTAAGATAAAAACAAATTATATTTAATAACTAATGGTGTAAAGTTTTTAAAATATGATTATGAAGTTATTTACTTATTCTTGAAACATTTGAAACTGATGTTTCTTTCGAAGTCATTTCTAAGCTTCTCCATGTATCAAGAAGGTCCAATTTTGAATTTTCTTGATGTAATAAAAAATTGTTCAAAATGATAAAATCGCGTAAAGTGCATCATTGCGTGAAACAAACTCTAATTCAATTATGACGTCTTCAAATTCTGCTTTATGATTAGAGAAACATATTAGTATTCTTGAGATGCAATATATGAATTTTTTTTAATTATAATGATTATAATATAATTAATTTTACATGTGCCAAGATGATTAATTTATAGAGATTTTATCGTAATACAAATTTTCATTTTACAATCATATTATAAAAATATCTAATTAGTTTTTGAAGCTTTATCTTGATCTACTTAGGGAGATCCTAGATTCAATCCTACTCAAATATAAAAATTGCGCATATTTATAATCTTAGCTGATAGTTGCTGCGAGAAATAGTGTCAGTCTATTGTAATATTGTATCGATAAAACGCAAGAGTTTGATGTTGATGCACGATGCGCAGTTATAAACACACAATAAATAAAAGTAATCGTTAAATAAAATGTCAATTATAATTTGTTAATGCTATTATATTATTTAATTTAGGTTATTACATTACACGCAAACTTACCTAAGTTTTTCAAAACTAGGGCGGTACAAAATCAATCTAATACAACTATGGCAAAATTATGTAAGTTCACCTTTTTTGGTGAAACGGTAGACCTCATCCATTTTTTTGTTAGTTTTTTACTCCGGGACCGGGAAATTATTTTTTTTTCTTCCTTGTTCCGAAAAATCACGATTTTTTTTTGCGATACCGGTTCCACTAACGGTGCCTGGGTTTTAAATTTCCTAGTTTCGGTAACGGTTCCTATACTAAATTTTTTGGTTCCGGTTCCATTTCTAAATTTTCCCTTTTCTAATTATAAATTTTCAAGTTCTAAAAGTGTTTGACTTAAGAAAGACACATAGTTTTTAAAAAATCAGTAATTAAAAACTACATATAGTATAAAAAACGACAATAAAATATATATTACACTAAAAAACCACATACTAAAACCTTAAAAATGACATGTAGTTCAAAATCGGAACTTGTACCAGAAACACGAAAATATTTATTAGGTACCGGTTCCCGGTTCTGACAATCAGGAACGGGAGAGTATCGGTTCTTGATTTTAAGCTAAATTTCCCATTTTTTTTTTAAATCGGTCTGATACCGGAACCGGGACAAAATCGAGAAACGGTAACGAAATTTTCACCCCTCGTATTCTTACAATTTTCATTAGTGACGACGTCAACACTAATGAAACAAATAAATTCAAACGATAAAACCCACAAATATCAAAATAAAAGTGTTTGTTAACTCAAAAATCTTTGAACATCAATAATGCAAATTCTTAAATTTTGTCTCATTTTCTCTATTGAATTCCCTTATCATCTCCTAAAAAAGCATTAAATTTGCGTTGTTGACGTCATCATTGACGTAAACAGTAAATAATGTAATGAAAAAGTGAATGAGGCCTACTGATTCACCAGAAAAGATAAACTGTAGTATTTTTACCATAATTTTTTTTATGTTAACTCTCCGTATTTTCTAAGTTGTATTTATGTATAGAAAGAGGTTAATTTTCTTAGCCTAGTGGTAAACCCACTACAAGAAGACTCTTCTATGAGGTCTTGAGTTCGATCCCTTGAGACGCATAAATTGCATAATATATAAATTGGCCGATAGTGCCTGCGGCCAATAGTGCATTTTGCTCTTACCGTGACAAACATCTTGTAACGTGAGTACATGTAATCTTAATAATTTAATAAACAATGCCATCCAATTCAAAACCAAAAAAATTATAAGAATAGGTTAACGTGGTAGAAGACTTCTAGAAGTAATAAGAAGACATGGACAACGAAGCCCAACAACTTTCGAAACATTGACAATTATTGCATCACCAAACAAACAAACAAATTTATAACAAGATACAAAACCGACCTCCTTCCATAAACAAAAGTGGGGATGGCACGCGTCACAACACGCAATCCTTCTTCTTCTGTTGACAATGACGGAACCCCAAACCCCTCCTCTCTACGACCTCGTCATCCTCGGCGCCTCCGGCTTCACCGGCAAGTACGTCGTCCGAGAAGCCCTCAAGTTCCTCCTCGCCCCTTCCTCGCCTCTCGCCTCCCTGGCCCTCGCCGGCCGGAGCCCCACCAAGCTCGCTCAAGCCCTCGCCTGGGCGTCCTCCCCCGCCGCGCCACCGCCGGAGATCCCCCTCCTCCAGGCCGACATCTCCGACGCCGCCTCGCTGCGCGGCCTCTGCGCGCAGACCCGCCTCGTGCTCAACTGCGTCGGCCCGTTCCGGCTCCACGGGGAGCCGGTCGTGCGGGCCTGCGCCGAGTCCGGGACCGATTACCTCGACATCTGCGGCGAGCCGGAGTTCATGGAGAAGATGGAGGCCCAGTTCCACGGGCGGGCCGCCGAGAGCGGCGCGCTGGTGGTGTCGGCCTGCGGGTTCGACTCGGTGCCGGCTGAGCTGGGCGCTCTGTTCAACTCGAGGCAGTGGACCGGGCCGGCGGCGCCAAACCGGGTGGAGGCGTACGTGAGCTTGGAGTCGGAGAAGAAGATCGTGGGCAACATTGGGACGTACGAGTCGGCGGTTTTGGGTGTGGCTAATGCCCACAAGCTCATGGAGCTTCGGAGGTCCAGACCCAAACCAGCTAGGCCCGTGGTTAGTACTCGACTCTTTACCATGTGTACGATCTTTACAGGATTTTGATATGAAAGTTTAGTGATCAACGAGCTAGGCCAGTATAAGGAGTGTTAATATATATATATATATATATATATAGCAGGGTAAGATATGCTGGTCTTTATTAGTGTGTTTTCTGAAGAGACGTTGATGCATTGGAATAAATAACAGCCGACGTCCCGGAACTGGGAATATTGACGTCCACTACCCGCAATGTCGAGAGAATAGACTTTTGATTCAAGTACCGACTTGACCGAGAAGAACCGTTCTTGAGTAGGGCCGCGGTTTTCTATGTCTCATTCAACAATAATCTGTCCCCAATTGTTCATACGTACATAATATATTCAAAAGAAACTAACAGCTAAACTAAAACTAAAACTAAAACTAAACGTGAAGAAATCAAAGGAAATCTAATATCACGCCACGTCAGATATGCGGATAAACGAGCAAAAGAATCTAGATAATATAGTTCACTATACTGGGTAATTAGATTCTATAATGCTCTGGTATTCAACGTAAAACTCGGGGTTCTTTTTTTAGCCGTGGACATCAGTGGTTGAGCTTTTTATCTGAGCTAGATTTCGAATAGTCTAAGTTGTTTCGCTCAAAACTACATTCTTTTGTTGTTGCAGATTCCGGGACCACCTCCTTCGAAAGGTCCAACTATAGAGCATCAGAAAAAGATCGGTCGTTGGGCTGTGAAGCTTCCTTCAGCAGATTCAATCGTCGTTCGGAGAACACTCTCAACTCTGACGGAGAACCCCAGTGGTCTTCCCGGGAAGGACGAAAGTGTGGAGCAAATTCAAAGGCGGGAGGCCTTTTGGTCGACGGTCAAACCCGCACATTTCGGTGTCAAGATAGCCACAAAATCTTTGCTAGGCATTGTCCGCATCATCTGGGTCGGGATATTCATTGGAATTTTCGGTAAATCCGCTTTTGGGAGACGGCTTCTCCTGACATATCCCTCGTTCTTCACTCTTGGCTGGTTCAGGAAAGAAGGTCCCTCTGAGGAAGAGGTGCACAGCGCAATGTTCAAGATGTGGTTCGTCGGAAAAGGCTTCAATGATGTCAACCTTATTTCCCATGGAAAATCAAAACCAAATATGGAGATCATTACACGAGTGATGGGCCCCGAGATCGGCTATCTGACAACTCCTATTATTCTGGTCCAGTGTGCCTTAATTCTCCTGAACCAGCGGGACGATCTACCGAAGGGAGGAGTTTTCACACCCGGGATCATTTTTGGCCCGACGGATCTCCAAGAACGACTCCAAGAGAACGGGATATCGTTTGACGTTGTTTCGAAGAATTTCATTTCCGCTTAGCCGATTCAGGAGTCAGCTTTCACGAATGACTATGTTGTTTAGTTTCGTTTCCCTCCTTTCTGTTTATAGGTAATAAGAGATTCCTGAGAATGTTTGTTTACTTTGACTTTGCTTTGTTATTTGAGTGTATTTGGTTCATTTCTAAGACTATTACGAAAGTTGTGTGATTAAGCTTACATATAAGAAAGTTGTGTGAAAAATACATTCTCCCTCGAGCACTAGAGAAATTCTAGTTTTAAGGTGTGCGGATTTTTGCCGTCTTGGAACGAGAGAATTCCGTCCTGCCGCTGAAAAGGTGTAGGGTAATTTTTGGCCAAAAAATGACGGGGTTTTTTTTTTTAATCATGGTTCAAGAGGTAAAAGGTGCGACTTTCTTCCAAAGGTTGGCGCTTAAATATTGTTGGGCTCATTTTCGGACTCTATAAATTGTACAAGATCATTTGGCTTTTCGGCCATGGTCCGTATCTCCGCCCAAACCACCTTAGATCTCGAACCACTATCACCTCCTTCTGCGCACCGAAGAAGCATCTCGCATCACTTTGATTGACAAGCCTTGCTCGTAGGCCAGTCCGACCTCGTCCCGTCACATGGAGCTAAACGCCTTGGCTTCGCCTATAAAAGGCCGCCGAATAAAAGAGGTTCGGATTCTAGCCGAAGAGCTGATTCTCTCAAGAACAGACCTCATCAGGTGGCCCGACCAACTAGACACTCCTTCGATAGCATCTCCCATTCCTTCTGGCTCAAATTCGGCCATATTGTGGAAATTTCTTTTTACTTTTTTTTTTCTCGTTAAGGGACTCGAATTCGACTCTTGTATATTTTCTCCCTTCTCGCTTGAGACTTAAACTCAATGTTGTAATGCTTTTACGGAAAATCATAGTTGGAACTCTCATGAAGTAGACACCTCTTTGACGAGTCGAACCACGTAAACTCTCTGTTTGTTCGCTCCCCGCCTTTATTTTATTACATTCAAGTCGTGTTTGTTCTTCTCACTCTAGAACGAATTAGTTTCTAACGAATACCACAGGCGGAGCTACATGTGCCTCAGTGAGTGCATGTGCACACGCTCACTTCAAAAAGAAAAATTATTATTCATGATTTGAGTCGACTCTTTTCATTCTCTCTCCCTTCTTGACTCGATAAGTCATTTTATCATTCGAAAGTAATATTATTTATTTATATATCTAATAGTCACTTTAGTCTAGCTTTTTATGTTTTTTTTTATTTACGTATATGAAAAAAATCCGAAGAACAAGATCCAACTTAAGAACTGACGCTACATGCCTTGGTTTGAAAATTGCGGGCAACACTACTACAATTTACTATTACTGATTTTTATCACCAAATTAAGGGAAAATTACAAGAATGACCTTATTTGGGATTCGGTAGAGGTTTGTACCCTCGGTACTGTTCTCTTTATCAATCCATACCCTTCAAAAAACGAAGTGGGTCCGCAAGTGAGGTTAAAGTAAATTTCACTCCCCTCTTATTGTATTATATCTTTTTCTTGTTTCTCTTTCTCTTTCCTCCTATTTTATTATATTTTTTGCACGCTTTTATTCCTCTATCCTCTTATTATATTAATTTTTCTTCGTGTGAACTTTCACTCTCTTCTCTTTTTATTATTATGTTTCCCTCATGGTTCGTCTATTCGCCTTCTTCTCCGACTGACCAGTAGTAGAAGCCCTAAGCTCCTCTTCTCTATTCGACGATTTGCCATTTTTTTCTTTATTCATTACGCTGCCCACTCAATGTTTGGCTCCCGTTCTTTTGCATCATGTAGCATCAACTTTTACGTCGCACGGTTAGTTGAAACTTGAAACTTTCACATTTATTATTACTCTCTGGGTAAACATGCTATATCGGTACATCTTGTATATTAGCGATAAATTATACTCACAGAACTTTAACTCAATACTACACTATATTGTTTCAATATAACAGCTACAAAATATTATTATAACATAGAGGTATGATGTATCGTGGTAATAAATAGTGTAGCAGTATCGTACAACGTTACTGTATTACAGAATTTAATCTCAATATCAGAAAATATTGTTTCATTATAACCGCTATGTGCCATTGGGTATTACATAGCGGTATTATGTACCGTGATACTAATTATTATAGTGGTATCGTATAATAATACGGTATTTGAATTTCAAGTTTGATTCCTTTCCGTTTTCTTGATGTCTACGCACTTGGTGAGCGTCATATATGGAGGAAAGTGTATATACGATGCTTATATGTGGCGATGGGTTGGAGACCGAGATACGGGAACTTGTATTCGGGTTGAAACGTCTACGTTGAATGGATATGCTGATTTGAAAGAGCTTTTATACGTTCGTTGCAACATTTCAAGGCAACATGATTTGAAGGTAACTTATAAACCTTCTGACAGTAGCCAACCGCTAGCTGTTGGAAACGATACAGACCTTGCAGTGTATCTGTGGGACACCGATGGGTCGGCGTGGTTGGATCAATTATAGATCGGTCTACTGTCAAAGGAAGGTCATGAAGTCGAAAGATAACGGGTCGTTCATTCCGGCGCGCCAATTGATATGCAAGAAGATGGCCTGACTGATATGCATGAAGATCGCCCGACTAATATGCAAGAAGAAAACCCGAATGATGTGCCAGATTTTCATCCCACTGATACGCCAGAAGATCACCCGACTGATGTGCCAGATTATCATTCCACTGATACGCCAGAAGACCACCTGACTGATGTACCAAATTATCATCCCAGTGATATGCAAGAAGATCGCCCGAATGATGTGCTAGATTATCATCCCACTGATATGCAAGAAGATCGCCCGACTGATGTGCCAGATTATCATCCCACTGATACGCCAGAAGATCACCCGACTGATATGCCGGGAGCTAATTGTAATGATGATGATGTGATGTTGTCACAATTCAGAGGGATGTAGAATTATTTTTTGGCACCAAATTTGTGTGGTCCGATCATTGATGGAGGGCAACTTCCGGCAGTTGGTTTTCATGACGATATGAAACTCGAACTTGGTCAGGAGTTTTCATGAATGTTTGAATTGAAAAGATTTGTCGCCGAGGGTGCTTTAAAGGGATCCTTCGAGTTGAGCTCACTTAAGTCTACAGCAAGATTATACTCAATCAGATGCCTAAATTAGAAATGCACGTGGAGGATACGTGCAGCGCATATTAGGAACTGTAACACTTTCACCGTAAGGAAATATGAAAACACCCACTCTTGTTCCGTTGCCGGCCGAAAAGATGGCCATCGACAGGCCACTTTGTCGTATCTCGCCATCATGATCTCTAATACATTCCATGGCTTGAAACTACTTCCATGCACAAAAATGATTCAGCAGTTTCTGTCAAGTAGCGGTATCAAGGTCAGTTCCTGGAAGGCTTGGCGTGCGAGGTGTAACGCCATTGACAGGATGAAAGGTACCCCGGCTCAGAATTACGAGTTTTACCGGATTATTTTTATATGGTTGAAAAAGAAAACCCGGATTCCTGTACCGCGATTAAGATTACCGAGGCAGGCCATTCTTTGTATTGTTTCATGGCATTATACGCGTCGCGTCGGTCATAGGATTCAAAAGTTTGAGGAAGGCGATTTGTCTCGACACATGTCATTTGTATAGCAAGTACGCAAGTGTGTTACTCCTAGCAACCACTATGGATGATGATGGTAATATTTATCCTCTTGCTTTCGGTATTTCAGATCGGGGATAAACATTTAGCGTTGGTATGATTTTTAGAACGCTTCAAAGAATCAATCCCGGATAAGGAAGACTTGGTGTTCGTATCGGATAGAGGGGGATCCATTATTCACGGTATACGTACAGTGTATCCAAAAGCACATCATGGATATTGTAATTATCACATCAGTTGCAACTTGTGGTGGAAGAAGAAGAAGAAGAAGAAGAAGAAGAAGAAGAAGAAGAAGAAGAAGAAGAAGAAGAAGAAGAAGAAGAAGAAGAAGAAGAAGAAGAAGAAGAAGAAGAAGAAGAAGTAAACGGATCCCGATCCCGATGAAGAAACCGTCGGCGTATAAGAAGAAGAAGAAGAAGAAGAAGAAGAAGAAGAAGAAGAAGAAGAAGAAGAAGAAGAAGAAAAAGAAGAAATCATCGGATCCCGATCCCGATGAAGAAACCGTAGTCGTATCAAGGGATGCAAATCCCGATGAAGAAACCCCTGGCATATCAACGGATCCAAATGCCAATGAAGAAACCGCCGGCGTATCAACGAATCCCAATCCGGACGAAGACAACTTGAGATATAAAAAGGGGCTTGTTGGAAATCGGGGTTTGATTCCCGACTTTGTTACCACGAAATAAGCATCCGAGGCGTCTCGGTAACATTTAAAAAAAAAACTATTTTAAAGCGGAAAAAATTGTTACCAGCACGACGACACGGATATCGAGTAATTACCATTTCATCAAGATCCGATAATTATTACGAATTTAATATATAAACATTATTAATAAGCTAGTCGAATAGGAAATAAATAGAAAGCAGTAAATAGTTGTAATTATTAACCCAATGCATAAGGCCGTACCTCTAGTGATGATCTCGGTTGAGCACTCTGAATCTCGACAGGGCTTAGCCGGGGGATGAGGGGAAACTCCCATGATCTTCCGGGATATTCTCCTGGATTCCTCGTACCGAAGCGTAGGCTTCGCCGGCAGGACTCCGTCGCAAAATTTAACTGATGGTTCTTTTTAAGCTACCGGAGAAAATGTCTCCTAAGCCGAACCATAAAAAGAGATCAGAATTACAAAACTCGCATACCCTGGAGAGAGAGGGAGAGCTCGAGTTTTTGCTCTGAAAGGTGTTAAAAAATTGTTGAATGAGCCTCCTATTTATAGGTCTCAGACTGTAACCGAATTGGAGATTTTTCCTCCCTTTTTTTGAATTCTTATAATTAAATATAATTAATTATTCCAATCCAATGGTCCAGATTTTATCTCATCTAAATCCAATGGATATAATTAATCAGGGATTTAATTAAATAACACATACATGAGAAGATCAAAATATTTAATCTTATCGTCATATTTATCAAATTCGAATTATATATATATATAATTCGAATTATATAATGATTATCTGGATCCAATGGTTAAAAATAAATCTCAAACCAATCCAATGGATCAAATCAATTAAGGATAAAATCAAATACCCTAGGGTTTTAACAAAATCCTAATTCGAATTCTTAATCCTTTATAAATTCTAATTATATATGATATATATATATATATAATATTAATTAATTTCTAATGCGACGGTAAAGATTAAATCTTAAAACCGATCCAACGGATATAATTAATTAACCAAATTCGAAATACCTAAGCTTGGTCACCAAGCTATCAATTTCGAATTACATTAGGGTTAAAATCAATTATCTTAATCCAACGGTTGATATTAAATCATAATCGATCCAATGGATTAAATTGATTTTAGGGATTTGCTAAAATACCAAAATATTTGGTACTTATGCCGCAAATATGGAATGTCCAAAACACATCATTCGAATTAGTAAGGTTTTCATATAACCAAACCCTAACTCGAATTTTACACATTAAATATATATAAATATATATTTTATTTAGTAATATAAATCTATTAATTAATTATTAATCAGATATTAATAATTAAATCCAAATAATTAAATTATATTAATATTATTGATCTCAATATCACATATTAAAATGTCATGGTGCCACGCCATCATTTAAATTCGTGACATGTGATTTAATGTCATAGTTTATCGAACCGAGCATAAGCTTAGAAAATCCATAAATCACAAACCGTAAGTCGAAATAAGTTGGTTCAAAGAGAAACGTTGCTTGGAATTTATTTTACAACAAAATGGTACTGATAGAAAATCTATATTCTATTTTTTGTTTTATCAGTCAATTCCGTGTATCAAAATATGGTACTTTTGCCACGCTGACGATAAAACTATCTGACGTATGCCACAGACCTTTCATTTTTATAAGTCTAGCCAAATGATTAAACATTATACAGAATGTTTTTTAATCACGTACGTATCATCCGTTACGAAGCTATCCTAGGGACCATTGACCCGTATCACTTAAGCTCGAACGAACTGCTAGTTGTTCGTCAAACTTCGAAGTGATTCCACTATAAACCCGAGGCTGCACTCTTTAGTGATACGGTATTTATTATTCCTTTTATACAGTAGGGGGTCCATTGATACAATCAAATTCGGGTTATTGTTCTTTCACTCGATGATTCACATTTGAGCAGGCGGTTTCTACCGTAATGCCCCTCATTGCATTTTCCTCCTTGACTCTGTCAGTAATATTATGAGTAACCCACTTATGGGTTCGATTCATAAGTTGCGCACGGGTACCTCTCACTTCTCACCACCGACAATGAAGGGAATCATCATGACTCTGAAGAGAGCTGCGTGATGCCCATGTCTATGATCAAGTTACTGTTGGAAATCGATGGTATCAAGTCGACTTCCTTACCACGATAATAGCCTCCGGGCCGTCCCGGTAACATTTAAAAATTCTTTTTAAAGCGGAAATCCTGTTATCGGACCGACGACACGGATATCGGGTAACAATCAAAACTGAGATCTGATAAATATTTCGAATTCAATATTTTCATATTCATTATTAATAATCTAGTCGAAATAGGAAACAAATAGAAAGCAGTAAATGGTCGCATTTATTTACCCAATGCATAAGGCCGTACCTCAGTTGACGATTCCGGCTGCGCGTTCTGAATTGGGCAGGGCTCCGCCGGTGCTGAGGGAAACTCCCGTGATCTTCCGGGATATGACTCCTGGATTCCTCGCTACCGAAGCGTGGGCTTCGCTGGCAGGACTCCGTCGCAAAATATAACTGAAGGTTCTTTTAAAGCTACCGGAGAAAATTATCTCCTAAGCCAAACCAGAAAAAGAGATCAGAAGCAAAAATTCGCAGACCCTTAGAGAGAGAGGGAGAGCTCGAATTTTTTTACTCTGGGAAAGGTGTGTTGAATGTGTAGAATGAGCTTCCCTTTTATAGGCTCAAACTGTAACCGATTTGGAGATATTCCCTCCCTTTATTCGAATTCCCTTAATTAAATATAAATAATTATTTCAATCCAATGATCCAGATTTAATCTTATCTAGATCCAATGGATATAATTAATCAGGGATTTAATTAATTGAATAATATAAGATAAGATCATATCATATATTTTTTGAATTTTATTATATATATATATATATATATCCAAATTCGAATTTGTTATTGATTATCTAGATCCAATGGTTAAAATTAAATCTTTAACCAATCCAATGGATCAAATCAATTAGGGATAAAGTCAAATACCCTAGGGTTTTACCAAACCCTAATTCGAACTTTTATCCTATCTTTATTCGAATTTCATATCATATATATAATGTTAATTAATTTCTAATCCGACGGCTTAAAGATAAGATCTCAAAACCGATCCAAAGGACAGAATTAATTAAGCTAATTCGAAATACCTAAACTTGGTCACCAAGTTTCAATTTCGAATTACATTAGGGTTTGAATCAATTATCTCAATCCAACGGTTGATACTCAATCATGACCGATCCAATGGATTAAATTGATTTCAGGGTTTTTGCCATTATACCAGACCTTAGGTATTTATGCCGCAAAAATAAAATCTCTCAAAATTGGTTATTCGAATTTATCTAGGGTTTGTTATACTCAAACCCTAATTCGAATTTACACATTTAATAATACATGAAAATATATTATTTATTTATTAATATAAATCCTTTAATTATTAATTATTAATAAGATATTAATAATCAAATAATCAAATTATATTAATAAATCCCGATCTCTTTATCACACATTAAATGTCACGGTGCTACACCATCATTTAAATTCGTGACATGTGATTTAATTTCAAAATTTATCGAACCGAGTCATAAACTTAGAAAATCCATAAATCACAAACCGTAAGTCAGAATGACTTGGTTCAAAAAGCAAAGTTGCTTAGAATTTAATTTAGAACAATATGGTGCTGTTCTAAAATCTAAATTCTAACTTTCTTTTTATCAGTTATTTTCGTGTACCAAAATATGGTACTTTTGCCACGCTATCGATAAAACTATCTGACGTCTGTCACAGACTTGTCAGTTTTATAAGTCGAGCCAAATGATTAAACATTATCCAAAATGTATTTTAATCACGTACGTATCATCCGTTACGGAGCTATCCTGGGGACCATGGACCCGTATCACTTAAGCTCCAACGAACTGCTAGTTGTTCGTCAAACCTCGAAGTGATTCCACTATAGACCCGAGGCTGCACTCTTTAGTGATACGGTATATATTATTCCCTTATATACAGCAGGGTGTCCATTAGATTCAATCAAATACCGATTATTGTCCTTTCACTTGATGACTCACACATGAGCAGGCGTTTTATACCGTAATGCCCCTCAATCCATTTTCATCCTTGACTCAGCCAGTAATATTGTGAGCAACCCACTTATGGTTTTGATTCATAAGTTGCGCACGGGTACCTCTCACTTCTCACCACTGACAATCAAGGGAATCATCATGACTCTGAAGAGAGCTGTGTGATGCCCATATCTATGATCAAGCAATCCTTCACTACTGACTATCATGTTCCCAAAATAATAGTGTTGGGAACAGCGGTAATATCTTGTGTTCTTTAACGGTTAAATCAAAGAACAATCAAGCCAGTAGTTTAGACTCAAGACCACTCAGGACTTAGAACTAATATCCATTTGATCATCATTTTGCGACTCAACTACAAGTTGTCAGTGACGGTCTTATATGACAACTTTCTTGAGTTTAAGTCAGGTCCAGTCCAGTATGAAGTCGCTTCATACTTAATGCACTTCTAGTGAGTGTAGACACACACAAAATCCAGAATAGGATTATCACTTTAGTCACATTAATGACCTTACCGATTAATGGGCTCCCACCCAGTTAATCAGGTCACGGACATTTTAAGTTCATTTATTATGTTTATTAATTCTCCCTCACATGACTCCTTTGTGATAATAATAACATAATTGCATCCTTTATGAACTATGGAATCAAACATTCTATTTTACTCTACAGAAACTATAATAAGATTAACATAATAAGTACCATCTTTATTCAACGACTTGTCATAATCTTTTACAAATGGTTAAATATCTTGTTTAAGGACACACATGTCCAACAGTTACCCTTACTACTGACTATCATGTTCCTGAAATAATAGTGTTGGGAACAGCGGTAATATCTTGTGTTCTTTAACGGTTAAATCAAAGAACAATCAAGCCAACAGTTCGGATTCAAGTCCACTCAGGACTTAGAATGAATATCCATTTGACTCGACTACAAGTTATCAGTGATGGTCTTATATGGTAACTTCTTGAGATTAAGTCAGGTCTAGTCCAGTGTGAAGACACTTCACAGTTAATGCACTTCTAGTGAGTGTGACACACACATAATCCAGAATAGGATTGTCACTTAGTCACGTTAATGACCTTAAACTATTAATGGGCTCCCACCCAGTTAATCAGTTCACGGACGTTTTAAGTTCATTTATTATGATTATTAATTCTTCCTCACATGGACTCTGTTGTGATAATAATAAGGAAACAAACATTTTGTTTTATTCTACCAGAAACTATAATAAGATTAACATAATAAGTACCATCTTTATTCAATAACTTGTCATAATCTTGTAAAAATGGATAAATATCTTGTTTAAGGACACACATGTCCAACAGGGCTAATGTACCATTAATGGGATATGGTACGATCATATAAAGAGGAGGACTTTGAGAAATAATGGGAGTATTCAAGATTAAGTATCTAATTGCTACGCAATATCTCGTTCAACAAGTTGGGAGAAGATCGAATTGGGCAAGAGCATACCTCCGGGGGAAAAGGTATAACATACTGACTTCAAACAACGCTGAATGCATTAATAGGGTGCTGAACGTAGGTAGATGTTACCCATTTTTTGGCCTTTTAAATGAATGTCTTGGGAAGGTAACTGAGTATATAAGTAGATATTATGACGCGAGCACTAAATGTATTATCGAATCGTCCTCTCCAGTCACTCTGTGGATTCGAGGAAAGATAAAAAAGAACCAGATCAAATGTAAGACGATGACGGCCGATAACTTAAACGATGACAAGTGGGAAGTGACGACGAGTTGAACGGAGTTGGGAAGCCACCCCAAAGAGGTTGTGGTGATCGGTAGAAGAACGTGCACGTGCTTACGTTGGCAAACTACGAAATACCCATGTGCCCATATCGTCTTGGCACTCTCCGTTGCTGGGTTAAATCCTGAGAATTTCTGTGGGAAATTCTAAAGTTTGGACAACTGGTATAAAGCGTACTTTATTGCCGTAAAACCTATCCCGCTACGTGAGAATTGGGACGTACCTTCTCACGTCCGTCAAGTCTTTGGGAAGATTAGACCGCCTGATGTAGAACCCTGCAAAAAAAGGACGAAAGAGGACAAGAAGATTCCTATCATTTGGGGAGAGCGGAAGGAAGTATACGAGGTTCTGTAGAAAATGCTTGTGCGACGGGCATTATGCTTTAACGTGTACTATATGAACTCCCTCTTTGTTTGTATGAACCATGAATATGCTTGAAGTTAATTTGTTCAACTACAAAAATATGTGAACCTCATCTTCCTTTTTTTATGAACTAAGGATTCCTAGAATAGCGGTATGATAATAGTTATATAGAGGTAAGATAATTTGTGTTTATAGAGCTATAGAAATTAGGACCATAGGAAGTGCCGGAGTTCCGAACTTATCGTGAATGGTTTCAGAAGGAAACAGTCTGCAAAAACGTATAGCGGTAATCATTGCAAGCTTTAATCCTGAAGAAATCTCCACAGCAATCTGCAAAAAAAAAAAGGATCGTATAAGAATAGTGAAAAGAAGCGTGAGAATAATGAAAAGAAGCGTGAGAAATTTTCCGAAGACAGGTTCGATCCCAAAAGACCAAGCGTTCTCTCCGCCATGCCATAGAAAATGTTTGTGAATGGCTAAATTATTCAGATATTAGAACTGTATAATTTGACACCTGTTTGTTGCGTTTATTGTAAGTAGGTGATTGTAATAATTTGGTGGTTCGTCATTATTCACATACATGTGTTATTAATTTGGTGGTATTAATTATTGGTTAGTCTTCCTCGATTGGTATTAAATTATGGTTTGACTTTCCCGCGTATTTTAATAATTTTTTAAATACTTGTGTTTACCGCTACTTTTATAGATAAATACCTCTAGTGGGAGTACTATATTTGGTAGCGGCGGAGAGCATAAATTATACATGTGTTGATTAAAAAAATTGACTGAACACATTAATAAGAAATAGTCGAAGAAAACTAAAAAACCGCTATTACAACACATATAGAGGTACGATATCATACAAAATCGTAACGGTAATATCTATGGTTTAAATGTTCAAATGCTCTTGGATCAGTGGTTGGAGTCGGATAGAGCCTTTATTGCATGCAGGTCGTATTAAATACTCGTTCTCCCTCCGAACATGTTTAAACAATGACTCTTCCATCAAGCGTCTATATAAAGAACAATCAATAAATCTAAACAACATAATTATATCCTAGCGTTCTCTCTCAAAGGTTCGTCAGCTGCTCGTCAGAAATCTTTTAAGCCGCCGTGCATTCATACAATATTTACAAGGAGGTGCAAGCGTATCTTGTAGATGTGCTTCGTTCCTGCCTTGATTCGGGATATGAATACATGCACGGTTCTTATGGGAGATATAGGGTCGAAATGAAACAAGAAATCCACAAATACCTGATGGGGATCATAGCGGCAAGAAGAGGAAGCTGCAAGTTCTTGTGGAAGATTAATATTTTGTTGACTTCAATACTTTTGTGTTGTATTACCGAATAATACGAGTATTACCTATTAATTTGTGTATAATCTTTTTAGAATAGCCGTAGTTCTTGAGTGTCAAGCGGTAGTTCTCCTCAGAGAGTTATCTTGTACGACAAACTCTTTTAAGTCATATTTACTAGTGTAATACCTTTTTAAGTTGAAATAAGAACAGGTTAATCGAGTTAGATATGCATCGTTTCACATTTGTGTACGAGTGAAGGAGACTAGTTCTACGATCCAACAAACTTGCTAGTTCTTTTGCCATTCCCATTATCCGCCCATGATTCATCTCACTTACCATTAGTGGTTACGAAGAACTTATTTACTTACACTAATAGTGAAATAAGGCAAACTGATGGAAACTCAAACCTTCCCGTTTCTATTATCTCCCAGATATGTAACCGATAGGTGGTTAGAAACCACCGCTATGAGAATATATAGCGGTAGACTATGATCACCGAGAGTCCTCGAATTAGTGGGTGGCCAAACATATTATGTGCCTTTATTGCATGCAGGTCGTATTAATTACTCGTCCAACTCCCCCTACGCGTTTATGTTTAAGAGAAGTAAAGTCTTTCTATTTAAAATAATACTTAAATCAAAGAGATATCTCTTCCAAACCATCCGAATCTTGACATTTAAGGTCAAATAAAAAACCGCTACTTCGTAACCCGTAGCGGTAGTGCTTGGAGTGTCTTGCGGCTGCTAAGACGATCAATTATCGATAAGTGGTTTTGATGGTAAAATTAAGGTTATATAATCATATTTACTAGTGTAATACCTTTTTAAGTTGAAACAAAAACGGTTTAATCGAGTTAAATATGCATTGCTTCACATTTGTGTACGAGTGAAGGAGACTTGTTTTATGATTCAACAAACTTGCTACTTCTTTTGTCATTCCCATTATCCGCTCATGATCCATATCACTTACCATTAGTTGTTACGGATAACTTATTTACTTACACTAACGGTTAAATGAGGCAAACTGATGAAAACCCAAACCTTCCCGCTTTTTTTTATCTCCCCGCTATTTAAGCGAAAACTCTGAGTACGTGAAAATTACATAGTGCAAGGAGATTACAGTTTAATAGACTCAATTAACTTCAAAACGACATTTGACTGTATTGAGTTGATTACCCTTGTAGATGACAATCAACTGCAACATTGACTTGATTAAGCTATTCTATATTCTTTCTTTCTCACCCGGACAAAGGTTTAAAATGTCGCTTGTCGATGTCGTTTCGCATTTTTTATCTTACGGATATATCGCTTGTCGATGGGTATGTCGATAGGCAAATCGTAAACAAAGGGCATGCGGCATGCCGCATATACCGCTTTTTTTCGCATGGGCATACCGCATGCCGATGGGGTTTTCGACGGATATTTTGTAAAAATATTTGAGTATTTAAGCAAGTTATTTATATGGGTTCAAAACTACATATTTAATAAATACAACATAATTGTATGCAAACAAAACACATTCGTAACTTAAGTATGTAGGTGAAATGTATAATATTAAGTCACTTTATTAGTTGAAGTGTATAATATTAAGTCAAATTATTATGTGAAGCGAGTATTTACGTTAATTAAGTGTGCAATATTAAGTGAATATGCATGTAAATTATATATGTATGTTAACAAATTTAATATTAGTTGAAGTGTATAATAATATTAAATTAATATGTATATTAAGTGTATATATGTATGTTAGGTGAAATTAATATGTATGTGAAGTGTATAATATTAAGTTAAATTAGTTTTGTCAAAAGTTTAATTGGTATTTCTACCGAAATCTACCAAAAATATGATTTTGTGCGAAATTCCAACCATTTTTCGCAATTTTTTACGAAAAACAATAACAAAAAAACGATATTCCACCTACGTGCCCATGCGAATTTCGCGAAAATAAGTACAAATCCAGCGAAACGGAAGAGTTATCTTTCGCATATCATCGAAAAACGAAAATCAATCGATATTTTCATAAAAAATCGAGAAATTTAACACAACGGGTCCCGGACACAACTACTGCTAAAACCCAGGCTTATTAACCGATTTATTATATAGATTTATCTAATATTCATTCAGTTGTTTTGTACTAAAGAGGAAGGAATAATAGTGTCTCAATCCAGAAACACGTAAAGCAGCGTAACTTTAATTGCAGCAGCCAATAGCGTATCGCCACGTTGCTTGCTTGCACTAACAAGTTTTTCCGCCTACTGACTCCACGCCAACGCAAAAAACTGGATAAATAAATAAAATAAAAACTGGACACGAGTACGACACGTCACCGAAAGAGGGTTGTGAACTCTGTCCACGTGTAATGTGATATCCATTGTCCCATACTGGCTCATTCAGAGCTTGAAAAGTACTTAGCTTAGCAGTAGCACTATGTGGCTCACGTTTCGCCACTCTCCTCTATATAAATCCTCCACTGCGCTTTATCCAAGAAGCAACGCACCAAAAATGGAAGCTTGCTTGTCCACAGCCAGACCCAGTACACTCCTGTCACTTTCCAAGAGAAACTCTCCCCACAGAAGACTCGCTCTTCGTCGTCGTCATCATCATCACGTAACGTGTAAGTCTCACTCCACTTGTCTATGCATCAGTTCAGTTGACTAATTTAACATGATGGGTTTTCTACAATCATCATTGCAGGCTGTACGGGGGACTCCGACTGGAGATTGTTCAGGGCGAGGCTGGTCGCCGGAGAGAACCTCTCGGCGGTGGGCGAGAAGTGGGCCCACGCCATCCACGAGCCCGAGAAAGGCTGCCTGCTGATCGCCTCGGAGAAGCTTGACGGCGTGCACATATTCGAGCGCGCCGTTGTGCTCGTCCTGTCGACGGGACCGGTGGGCGCGTCCGGGATCATCCTCAACCGGCCGTCGCTGATGTCCATCAAGGAGGCAAAATCGACGGCGCTGGACTTTGCTGGGACGTTCTCCGAGCGGCCCTTGTTCTTCGGCGGGCCCCTCCAGGAGGGGCTGTTCCTGGTGGGGCCGAAGGGCGCAGACGGCTGCGACGGCGTGGGCCGGAGCGGGGTCTTCGAGGAGGTGATGAGTGGCCTCTACTATGGTAGCAAGGAGAGCCTAGGCAGCGCGTCGGAGATGGTGAAGCGGAGCGTGATCGGGCTCAGCGACCTCCGGTTCTTCGACGGTTTCTGCCGCTGGGAGAAAGACCAGCTCAGGCGGGAGATTGGAGCGGGCTATTGGACAGTCGCCGCCTGCAGCCCTCCCGTGATCGGCCTTGGCACCGACGTCACGGCCGGCTTCTGGGAGGAAATTCTTGGCCTTGTAGGGCCTCGAAAAGTATGGTGAGGCTATACGATAACATATTGTAGTGGAATATACTTGCAATTAAGGATCGTTTGTTGGTCTTTGGTTAAGTAATCAACCAAAGGGAAGTGCATTTTCTATTCTAACTACTTAAAACTTTCTTTTATTTTTTCTTTTCTTTCGATCTAATCAAGTGAAGATCATTGTACATTTTTTTTTCCCTTTTGAATGGATAAGGATTGAGCGAATCGACTCGGTTCGACCTTCACGGGTGGCAATCTAATCACTAGTCTTGTTTATATTATTCAATTAATGAAAACTTGAGCAAGGAGTAGATTTTTTTGGGTTTTATATAATTTGAAAGTGAAAACCCTCTTTATTTTCTTTATTTGGTGTAACTACTTGAGCGGGGTGAAAGTTCTTTATTTGGTGTAACTACTTGAGCGGGATGAAAGGAAACTTTCACGTTCGATTTTGAAAGGGGAAGATCCTCATACGATCCTATCCAAATTTTTCTTTTGCTAGGCCCATATCTAAAAAAATTATATATATATAAAATGAATTACTAGAAAACTTTTAAATGCTAAAAAATAGTAAATAATAGAATTTACTATTCTTAAATTTAAATAATATTAATTAATATTAAGAATATAAAAAGGAATTAAGGGTTCTTTTATTAATTGGTCTACATAGATTAAACCCCTTCCAAAAAAAATTTATTTGGAAGTTCTTATGAGATAATAGATGGTTACCAAGGAAGAAGCTTTTTAAATTTTTTTTTGATTTCACGTTATTAACTATCGAAAAATAAAAATAAAACATATTGAGAAAAACCTGCTATCGGAGTCGAACCGATGACCATCGCATACGCATTACACGGCGACGTGTACCCAACAAACAAAAAAAGGGTGCCAAAAGTATGGATCGGGATTTTACTGTAATTAAATTTTTTTAGTCTTATTCTTAAAAATATAGTATATAATATTACTATATTTTATTACTTTCATATATTATTTTTTAGCTTTTGGCTTCACTTTTTATTTTTATTTTTTTATTGTACTTTTATATCATAATTTCTTTTCATTTAGTACAACTTACCCACGTTGACCATAAGTGGGTTATTCTACCGCACATTAACATATCGTTGTTAATATTGTATTGAAAAACATTGAAACAGTTTTCGGTTGAATATAAAAATTTCACATTTTGTATCTTGAATTTTTTTACTTATCACCCTATGATGCGGAATAATATGTACAATTCTGTAACGCCCCTAAATGGGGGTTAGTAGGATAAGACAAAAACGGCGACTTTTCAAACTTGGACCGGTCAACGACACATCATCATTTAAACGATATCGTTGAATATTCAACGTCCACGTCAACAAACACATAACTTTTGCCCATGGGACTTAAAACGACAATACAACATCAACGACCACAGTTTATACAACACCATAAAACGACAATTACAAAGTACCACCATCACAAATATCCTTAATTTAATCCTTTACATTTTCGAAATTAAAGATCAACTAAAAATACGAAATTCACCACGACGAACATTAAAGGTTTAGGTAAGCAAAACGACACGTAGACTTCCTGAATCAAACTATTCCTCGTCCGGAGTCTGGTACTGAACACCACCTGAAGCTGGAAAGAAAAAGATGTATATGGAAGGGATGAGCACCACACGCTCAGTAGGGAATCTATTACCAATTCTCTTTACCGAACCATTATTAGTCAAATTTCAATTAATTAAATTAAATGACATCATAACCCATTTAATCATCATAATTTCACTTTCAACAATAAAACAGATAAATAAATATACTCCACAAAAGTCAAATCATTTCGGTGGTCCATGCCGAGTCAGCTCGCGCCTTTTCTCCACTATATCCCATCGAGTCCTCAAGGCACAAGCACAGGTGGACTAGAAGTCCCTAACCGTAACTCGTCCTCGACTCGGGATCCTAATCACCACCAAAGACGGCCAGTTCGCCATGGGTCGAAAGGTTGACTTTTGGGTCACCAATCATATCCATATCCATAATCATATCTGGCCTACTGCGCAGTAGCCAGCTGCTCGTCAGCAGCTCATCCGCCCGAAGCGGGTACCATATCATATTAATCATCATCCGCCCGAAGCGGGAACCATAACATAATAATCATCATCCGCCCGAAGCGGGTACCATATCAACATACGTCATCCTGACGTAATCATAAACATAAAATATAACAAGCATCAATCCGATGCAACCATACCTGGTATCTAGCCTCGCTATCAAGCGACGACTATTATAACATTGATTTTATTAATTATCAAATCATTACATTAAATCCAATTTTAACCTATCCGGTTCAATCTTCATTAAAGCGTTGGTTTCTACATTCATTTTAAATAGCGAGAAAAGGTAATAGTCCCTACCTCGATCTGTGGAAACTTTGACCGATCGACTAGCTAGTCGAAGATGCGGGTTCGTCTTGGCCTTGACTTCGATGATCAGAGACTTCGGGATCCGATGTACTATTCATAACGGGTGCTTCAGGTAGCACGGTTTTTGAGGTGACCACGGGACGACTATCCGCGCCAACTATAACACCGATACCATCCATAAGTCAAATATTACTAAGATTGGAATTCAAATTGTAAATTGAAAACCCGATACGCTGACATTTAACCCGGGCCAAATTCCCGTCGGGCACGCAAAACGAGGCAGTAAAACGGGCATCAATTCGACAATGTGATACCTCTCCTAGCCTAATTCGACTATTCTAAACACAATGGCGAGGTCAATTTCATCAATCAAGGCCCAGAACATACCTAATTTTATCATCTAAAATCAGAATCTAGGGCAAGGAAATTCGAGCTTACCGGGAGTCCGATGACAATTCTGATTGAGGGCTTTCGATCTCCTCGACGAGGGCTTCAAAACCCCTCAATAAAATCCGGGATCGAAAAATGACGCGGCGGCCGACGGCGGCGGCCGGCGACGACGACGGCGAGGTGGCACCACCAACGGACTCTAATAGGCTTCATGAACATGATTCCGGTGTTAGTTTTCTCAAAATATAACCGGAATGAAATAGATCTAAGGTTTTAAAACCGAACCTTCCGGCGATTATTCTGGCCAAATGACACGACTTCCGGCTAACATACGCCTATCACCGGACTCGCCTCTTCACGAGCTTTCCGACGGTATCAACCATTCGCCGATTGGAGTTCCGAGGAGGGAGATATGTTGTCTTGAAGATTGGAAGAGAAAAAAAAATAAAAGAGATGAGAGGGAGAGAGAGAGAGAGGAATACGGGAAGAGAGAGAGAGGAAATGGGTTTATTCAAACCCTTTTTTTTTTCTTTTCTGACTCATCTTTTTTTTTTTTTTAAGGGTTTTACAATACTCCCCCCCTTTAGAAATTTCGTCCTCGAAATTTAAACAAAACCACTCCCGAACAATGAAAGTTATTCCTCCATCTGACTCATCCAATGAAAGTTATTCCTCGAAATTTAAACAAAACCACTCTCTCACATCGTGGTGTTGCCATACCACTTTAACTAAAGGGATTTCTCGTCGACTAAGAACTTTGACTTCACAGTCGATAATCTGAATTGGATGTTCCGTATACGTCGCATTTTCTTGAATAGGTATCTCTGTCCACTCAATGATTTGTTAAGTATCGGGTTCATATTTCTCAACATCGACACATGAAACACATTGTGAACATGGAATGATTGCGGAGGTAAATCAAGCTTGTAGGCAAGTGGCTCGACTCTTTTAATTATCTCGAACGGACCGGTGTATTGCGGAGCTAACTTTCCTTTTATTCCGAAACGGGAAACACCACACATGGGCGTCAACTTCAGAAACACATTGTCACCAACCATGAATTCCAGTGGCCTTGTTCTTCGATCCGCAAAACTCTTCTGGCGACTTTGAGCATTATTGAGTCTTTCCCGAATAAGCTTAATCTCTTCTGTTGTATCTCTAAGATAGGAAGGACCGAGAGTAATACGATCTTCATACTCGGCCCAACAAAGAGGTGAACGACAAGGTCGACCATACAAGGCCTCATACAGTGCCATACCGATACTAGCCTGAAAACTATTGTTGTATGCAAATTCTACGAATGGAAGGTGCTCTTTCCATTTTCCTCTGAAATCCAAGACGCACGCTCGAAGCATGTTTTCAAAGATTTGAATTACTCGTTCTGATTGACCATCAGTCTGAGGATGAAAAGCTATGCTCAAACTCAATTGAGTTCCCATCTCTTTTTGTAATCCACCCCAAAACTTTGGGTGAAACGAGCGTCTCGGTCGGAAACTATTGAAACAGGGACTCCATGAAGCTTTACTACTATTTTTTTTTCACATATAGTTTACAAAGTTTCGAAACCTTTTAATCTGTCTGAATGGCTATAAAGAGAGCTGATTTTGTCAATCTATCAACGATCACCCACACTGCATCATGTCCACCTCGAGTCCGAGGAAGTCCCGAAACGAAGTCCATAGTGATGCAGTCCCATTTCCACTCGGGTATTTCCAGTGGCCTAAGTTCCCCGCCGGGTTTCTGATGTTCTGTTTTGACCATTTGGCAAACTGGATATCTCTTCACGATCATCGCCACATCGGATTTCATTCCGTACCAATAATATTGCCTCTTCAGATCTTTGTACATTTTTGTACTTCTTGGGTTAATAGCAAACTTGGAACAATGAGCTTCTTGTAGGATGGCACTTCGTAGTGCAGCATCATCGGCTACCGCAAGCCTTCCTTTGTACAATAAAAACTCATCGACGCCCACACTCCATCCTTCAAGTTATCCTCCAGCTTGTAACTGATTTCCATATCTCTTGTAATGTCTCATCACTCCACTGACTTTGTCTGACTTGGAGTATCATTGATGGAACGGCTATAACGTTGTACGCACATGCTTTAAATTCGTCGGTATGGAATTCCAAATTGTAATCACCAACGGTAACCGATCTTTCCCATGGTTCGAATGTCAGAGAAGTAACCAAACCATGGTTTTTCCGACTCAATGCATCGGCCACCACATTTGCTTTTCCTGGGTGATAATGTAGACTAAATTCATAATCTTCCATATACTCCACTCATCTTCGTTGTCGTAAATTCAAGTCTCTCTGTGTGAACAAATACTTAAGACTTTGATGATCAGTGAATATCTTAAATCTTGAGCCGTAAAGATGACAACGCCAGGTTTTGAGTGCAAATATCACTGCTGCTAGCTCCAAGTCGTGGGTGGGATAGTTTTGTTCATGCGGCTTTAACTGCCTAGAACCATATGCCACCACTCTCCCTTGTTGCATGAGCACACAGCCTAGTCCACTTCGAGATGCATCAGTATACACTGTAAACACTTCATCTACATTGGGAACAACAAGGACAGGAGCACTCGTCAATCATCGATTCAATTCTGAAAAAAAGACTCTTCACATCTATCATCCCATCTGAACTGAACATCTTTTCTGGTGAGCTTGCTTAGGGGCGCAACAATCTTTGAGAAATTCTCCAAAAACTTCCTGAAATAGCCCGCAAGCCCTAGGAAGCTTCGAACTTCCGCCACATTTCTTGGTTGCCTCTAGTTCAAGATAGCTTCAATCTTTGACGGGTCTACGGCAATACCTTCTTGCGAGATCATATGGCCTAAGAACTTCACTTTGGTCATCCAGAATTCGCATTTTTTCTTTCTTCGCATATAAACGATGGTCCCGCAAAGTCTGCAAAACGATCCGCAAATGTTCTGCGTGTTCCTCCAAAGTTCTTGAATAGATAAGTATGTCGTCAATGAAGACAACAACGAATCGATCCAAGTATGGTCAGAAAACTCTATTCATTAAGTCCATAAACGCCGCTGGAGCGTTCGTTAAACCAAAATGCATAAGCGTGAACTCAAAGTGACCATATCACAAACAGAACGCTATCTTCGGAATGTCGGCATCTTGAATCCTCAACTGGTGGTAACCTGACCGCAAGTCTATCTTTGAGAAGAACTTGCATCCTCCCAATTGATCAAATAAGTCCTCTATGCGCGGTAAATGGTATTTATTCTTAATCGTTACCTTGTTGAGCTGTCTGTAGTCCACACAAAAGCGTAAATTATCATTAGTTTTCTTAGCGAATAACACCGGCGCTCCCCACGGTGATGTACTCTGCCAGATGAACCTTTTACTCAACAAGTCGTCTAATTGCTTCTTCAATTCTGCCAATTCTGCTGGAGCCATACGGAAATGAGCCATAGAAATCGGAAAACTCCCAGGAACTAGGTCAATGTCAAACCCAATCGACAATCTGGAGGAAATCCTAAAATCTCTGCGGAAAACACATCTTCAAGATCTTGTACTATTGGGATGTGCGGGTCGATTGCACTTTTCCTCACACCTTCAATGGTACAATTAACTTCCGACCCTTCAAAATTCATCTTTCCTCTAAGGAGAGACTTCAAGATAAAATTACGAGGCCATATTAACATGCTCATTTTCTTTTCTTCTGTGGGTGCCATGTTTTGTAGCAGTCTACTATAGCACGGTACTTCTCTAATATATTCAATTCCAATGTTACATCAAACTCGATCATACGGGGAACGATTACTTCAAATGAGAATTTACTTCCCTCAATAACAAGCTCACAAGACTTGTAGATCATTAAAGCTTTTGGCAATTTCCTATATGAGCGCACAACGATGAAGGAATAATACATGTCTCGAGGTTTTTGGCTGAAACAATCAATTCTGAGAAATTAGAGTAACGCTTTGGCGTAAAGTTCTCGCAAACCCATTGCGCATGAAATCATTACCCAAAATTTACCATTCTAGCTTCAGGGCTAACTACGACATCAGAATTATAGAGCACCTCAAATTTTTCATCACTAATGCCAATCGCATTTCAATTGTAGCAACATCAGGAAATTCATCAAACTATAGAGGATTTTGGAACAGGATCTCCTTAAAAGAATTCATTATTTCAACTGCAGAACTAAGAGATTGTATCACGTATTATGGAACATTATACAATGCAGATTCTTCAAGATTTAACGGGGGACGCAGATTTAGGGTACTTTGGGAATTCCGAACCATGTTGATCAACTGTAAAAAGATTAAATGTCAGGATTACGGATGGTGATACAAAATAAAACACGACAAAACGCAAAATAAAAATAAAAATGATGGTGTTGTACCCTAGGTGCCGTAACCTAGGCTCTGATACCAAAATGTAACGCCCCTAAATGGGGGTTAGTAGGATAAGACAAAAACGGCGACTTTTCAAACTTGGACCGGTCAACGACACATCATCATTTAAACGATATCGTTGAATATTCAACGTCCACGTCAACAAACACATAACTTTTGCCCATGGGACTTAAAACGACAATACAACATCAACGACCACAGTTTATACAACACCATAAAACGACAATTACAAAGTACCACCATCACAAATATCCTTAATTTAATCCTTTACATTTTCGAAATTAAAGATCAACTAAAAATACGAAATTCACCACGACGAACATTAAAGGTTTAGGTAAGCAAAACGACACGTAGACTTCCTGAATCAAACTATTCCTCGTCCGGAGTCTGGTACTGAACACCACCTGAAGCTGGAAAGAAAAAGATGTATATGGAAGGGATGAGCACCACACGCTCAGTAGGGAATCTATTACCAATTCTCTTTACCGAACCATTATTAGTCAAATTTCAATTAATTAAATTAAATGACATCATAACCCATTTAATCATCATAATTTCACTTTCAACAATAAAACAGATAAATAAATATACTCCACAAAAGTCAAATCATTTCGGTGGTCCATGCCGAGTCAGCTCGCGCCTTTTCTCCACTATATCCCATCGAGTCCTCAAGGCACAAGCACAGGTGGACTAGAAGTCCCTAACCGTAACTCGTCCTCGACTCGGGATCCTAATCACCACCAAAGACGGCCAGTTCGCCATGGGTCGAAAGGTTGACTTTTGGGTCACCAATCATATCCATATCCATAATCATATCTGGCCTACTGCGCAGTAGCCAGCTGCTCGTCAGCAGCTCATCCGCCCGAAGCGGGTACCATATCATATTAATCATCATCCGCCCGAAGCGGGAACCATAACATAATAATCATCATCCGCCCGAAGCGGGTACCATATCAACATACGTCATCCTGACGTAATCATAAACATAAAATATAACAAGCATCAATCCGATGCAACCATACCTGGTATCTAGCCTCGCTATCAAGCGACGACTATTATAACATTGATTTTATTAATTATCAAATCATTACATTAAATCCAATTTTAACCTATCCGGTTCAATCTTCATTAAAGCGTTGGTTTCTACATTCATTTTAAATAGCGAGAAAAGGTAATAGTCCCTACCTCGATCTGTGGAAACTTTGACCGATCGACTAGCTAGTCGAAGATGCGGGTTCGTCTTGGCCTTGACTTCGATGATCAGAGACTTCGGGATCCGATGTACTATTCATAACGGGTGCTTCAGGTAGCACGGTTTTTGAGGTGACCACGGGACGACTATCCGCGCCAACTATAACACCGATACCATCCATAAGTCAAATATTACTAAGATTGGAATTCAAATTGTAAATTGAAAACCCGATACGCTGACATTTAACCCGGGCCGAATTCCCGTCGGGCACGCAAAACGAGGCAGTAAAACGGGCATCAATTCGACAATGTGATACCTCTCCTAGCCTAATTCGACTATTCTAAACACAATGGCGAGGTCAATTTCATCAATCAAGGCCCAGAACATACCTAATTTTATCATCTAAAATCAGAATCTAGGGCAAGGAAATTCGAGCTTACCGGGAGTCCGATGACAATTCTGATTGAGGGCTTTCGATCTCCTCGACGAGGGCTTCAAAACCCCTCAATAAAATCCGGGATCGAAAAATGACGCGGCGGCCGACGGCGGCGGCCGGCGACGACGACGGCGAGGTGGCACCACCAACGGACTCTAATAGGCTTCATGAACATGATTCCGGTGTTAGTTTTCTCAAAATATAACCGGAATGAAATAGATCTAAGGTTTTAAAACCGAACCTTCCGGCGATTATTCTGGCCAAATGACACGACTTCCGGCTAACATACGCCTATCACCGGACTCGCCTCTTCACGAGCTTTCCGACGGTATCAACCATTCGCCGATTGGAGTTCCGAGGAGGGAGATATGTTGTCTTGAAGATTGGAAGAGAAAAAAAAATAAAAGAGATGAGAGGGAGAGAGAGAGAGAGGAATACGGGAAGAGAGAGAGAGGAAATGGGTTTATTCAAACCCTTTTTTTTTTCTTTTCTGACTCATCTTTTTTTTTTTTTAAGGGTTTTACAATTCACTTTTTTTACCTCTTCGTGTTACTTAAATCTTTAAGACGCTCTATCCTTCAATGAACAAGAAATGTAGTGTGGGCTAAGCTTTGAGTCTTTGATACAGACACAATTGTTATGGGTAATTCTGAGAATTGATTTTATAAATAAATGTATTAAACAGAAATTATTACGTTAATTTTTTTTAATTAATTTTACAATTTAATTAATCTTTTAATTAAGGTTACAAATCAAATTAATCAACTTTAAACCCAAAGCTCTCTCCGGAGGCCCAATTTCGAAAACAAAATGTCTAGGTGTTCGTAAAAATATGAAAACACTAAAAAACGACATAAATTTTGTGAAAAACAGACACGGGACGTGCCCGGGAATGAAATAACTCTCGACACCTTTTTTGCGGGCCCCACAGCCGAGACAACGCGCAGGATTACACCACGTGGCGGATCACCACGCTGACCCCAGACCGCGGGACCCACCGGGTCAAATCAGCCCCCAAGTGGGGCTGAAACCACACAACATCACACCACGTGGCGCGATCTCCCGCGCCCACGCGGGCGTGCGGGCCACGTCGGCCCCAAGTGGGCTGACGCCCTCCAGGATCGCGCCACTTTGCGCGATCTCCCTCGCCCGTCCCATCCGCGGGCCAGCCGGCCCACTTGCTCGCCCATCCACACGCGGACACGTGGAGGGCCGCGATGGGGCCCTGATCCGCGCGCCAGCCACTTGGGCCGCGCGTACGGGCGCGTGAGCTGTCCGAGCGGCGATCCAACGGCGGCGATGGACTCCACTTTTCCCGGGGACCAATCTGCATATATAATAATGTCTGGGGACCCCTCGGAACAATTCTTTATTACATGTAGACCCCCGAATCCTATTATAAATAGGAGCTCAGTTTAGTTAAACGGTAACTCATCGAAACGCACTCGAATCCTCTCGAGTTCTCTCTCTCTCTACCCCCGATATACTCGCCTCCCATCATATATTATACTAATTTTTTGCGTCGGAGGTGAATCAAGGGGTACCTAGTGTTTTGGTTTTTTGGCAAAACCCTAAAATTAATTTAATCCATCGGATCGATTATGATTTAATATCAACCGTTGAATTGAGATAATTGATTTGAAACCTAAATGTAAATCG
The DNA here is from genome assembly GCA_954871525.1 of Parietaria judaica. Taxonomy (NCBI): domain Eukaryota; kingdom Viridiplantae; phylum Streptophyta; class Magnoliopsida; order Rosales; family Urticaceae; genus Parietaria; species Parietaria judaica. The sequence goes on from OX940865.1 coordinate 28,623,558, forward strand.
AAATTGAAACTTGATGACCAAGTTTAGGTATTTCGAATTTGCTTAATTAGTTGTGTCCGTTGGATCGGTTTTGAGATTTAATCTTTACCGTTGGATTAGAAATTAATTAATATTATATATATAATAATATAATTCAAATATAAATGTGGCTAAGAGTTCGAATTAAGGTTTTGTAAAACCCTGGGGCATTTGACTTTATCCCTAATTGATTTGATCCATTGGATTGGTTTAAGATTTATTGGATTGGTTTAATATGTATATATATATATATATATATATATATATGAAATTCAAATTTTATTAATATGATGATAAGATTAAATATTTTTTGATTTTATCATGTATTATTATTTAATTAAATCCCTAATTAATTATATCCATTGGATTTAGATGAGACTGAATCTGGACAATTGGATTCAAATAATTAATCATATTTAATTTAATAAATTCGAATAAAGGGAGAAAAAATCTCCAAATCGGTTACAGCTTTAGTCTATAAATAGGAGGCTCATTCTACACATTTTTCACACCTTCCCCAGAGCAAAAACTCGAGCTCTCCCTCTCTCACTTGGGTCTGCAAGTTTTCTGCTTCTGGTCTCTCTTCTGGTTCGGCTTAGGAGATATTTTCTCCGGTAGCTTTAAAAGAACCGTCAGTTAAATTTTGCAACGGAGTCTTGCCGGCGAAGCCCACGCTTCGGTACGAGAAGTCCAGGAGAATATCCCGAAAGATCACGGGAGTTTCCCTCAGCACCGGCGGAGCCCTGCCTAAGTCAGAACGCGCAGCCGTAATCGTCAACTGAGGTACGGCCTTATGCATTGGGTCAATAAATGCAACTTTTTACTGTTTTCTATTTATTTCCTATTCGACTAGATTATTAATAATGATTATGAAAATATTAAATTCGAAATATTTATCAGATCTTAACGAAATGCTCATTACTTGATATTCGTGTCGTCGGTACGGTAACAAGTTTTCCGCTTTGAAATAATTTTTTAAATGTTACCGGGACGCCTCGGAGGCTATTATCGTGGTAAGGAAGTCGGACTGATACCACTGATTTCCAACACAAGGCCCATCCAAAATTCCACCACGTCATCAAGCGACATTGGGCCAGACCCAACATCTACAAATGGGCCTCTTTAATGTTTAATCCAAAAAACGGCATCAACAACAATGAATTTTATTTTATTGTTTGGTGCAAATATATCGGTTACAACTTGAGCCTATAAATAGGAGGTTCGTTCTACACATTTTTCACACCTTCCCCAGAGCAAAAACTTGAGCTATCCCTCTCTCTCTCTAGGGTCTGCGAGTTTTCTGCTTCTGAAATCTCTTCTGGTTCGGCTTAGTAGATATTTTTCTGCCATGTATTCAACTTCTATTGTGGAATCTGCGATACAAGATTGCTTTACGCTTCGCCAGAATATCGCTCAACCAGAAAGGGTGAATACTGCTCCCGACGTAGACTTTCTCGCGTCTCTATAGGACATAAAGTTTGAGTTAGTGTATCTTAGTGGATTCAGTTCTGATCCTGAAAATACTAACATATAATCTCTCGTTCTCCGAAGATACTTGAGGATGTTCTTCACTGCAGTCCAGTGAGCCATACCAGGGTTGGATTGGTATCTGCTTACAATTCCAACAGCGTAACAGTTGTCTGGCCTAGTACACTGCATAACATACATCAGACTTTCAACTACTGAGGCATAGGGTACCCGCCTCATCTCGTCTTGCTCTTCCGGGGAAGTATGGCACTGTTTCCTATCAAAGAACACTCCATGTCTGGTTGGTAAATTACCTCCCTTGGAGTTTGCCATCGCAAAACGTTCAAGCACCTTATATATGTAGACTGCTTGAGATAAAGCTAGAAGCATGTTGTTTGGATACCTAAATATACGGATCCTAAGAACATAATTGGCTTCTCCTATTTCCTTCATTTGGAATTGCGTAGATAGCCACGCTTTCACGTCCAATAGCCTCTTCACATTGTTTCTAATGAGAAGAATATCGTCGACGTATAGAACATGGAATATATCCACGGTATCATTATTTGAGTTTATAGATGCAGTCCTCAGTGATGTTTAGTATGAATCCATAGGTCTTAATGGTCTCATGAAACCTCATATTCTAAGATCAAAAAGCTTGCTTCAATCCATAAATGGATTTGAGTAATCTGGAAACAATCCTTTCTTGGCCATTTTGCACGAACCCTTTTGGTTGGTCCATATAGATGTTCTCTCCAATGAACCCATTCAGAAAAGTGATTTTGACGTCCATCTGCCGAATCTCGTAATTGAGACTACAGGCTATGGCCATGAGAATCCGGATGGACTTGTACTTAGCGACAGGAGCAAAAGTCTCATTGAAATCAATACCTTCCTTCTGGGTGAAACCCTTAGCCACTAGTCTAGCCTTGAAGGTTTCAACCTTCCCGTCCACTCCTCTCTTTCTCTTGTATACCCACTTATAACCAATGGTTTTTAAGCCATCCAAAAGTCTACAAGTTCCATATTTTATTAGAATCCATAGATTCTATTTCTTTGTTCATGATTTCCTGTCATTCTCCCTTATCATGATCCATCATAGCTTGCTTAAAGCTTATAGGAAATTCAATGCTAGTGTTTGTGACATCTAGGTGAAATACCAGCTAGGTGTGCTCGTAGTGTTTAACCGGTCTTTTGAACCTCCCACTACGTCTGAGTACTCCCAAATTTTCTTTGAGAAACTTTAGTCTGGATCGCTCGTAGTGTCAAATTGGTTTCTTAGAACCTCCCACTACATCTGAGTATCATTTGGTTCTGATTTTGGGACCGTGGTTTCCGCTTTCTAACAATCAACAGTCGTTGTTGATTTGTGTAATTAATTTTTCATATAACAATTCCTCTAGTAATATTCTACCTTGAGGTTTTATAGTTTATTATGGAGTCATATTCCAAAAAGAGTTATTATTTTTGAAAAACAATTACTCCTTTATATGATCATAAACTATTTCTCGTCCGAGTCCCATTAAATGAATATTGTAAAATGATCCTCTCCCCCTAATCATTTCTAAAAGGTTCTTGTTCCTTCTTTTTATAATACCTCATGGTTCTTGATGTGTGCTAGGAACCCTTGACTAGAGCATTAATTTCTCTTTCAGGTGACCACTGAATTAAAAGTTCAAACTCACCTCTTCGAAATAAATGAGGAGTCGTTAGTGATTTATCGAATTTAAAATTCGATTCATGCAATAAATTTATTAAACTCACAAAAGTTCTTATTTACTTTGCATTCATACCTTTACCTTGAATACTTGCCAATCATTAGATAAAGTATTCATATCCTTCTCGAGCTTGTTTAATGGACCACATAGACAAAGTATACACAACTTTAATATGAACAGTGGCTCCTTAGACCTTTTTCTTATAAAAAAAAATAGTCTTTTAATCATTTTAATCTTTAGGCAAGATTCTCAAATAGACAGGAAACTGACAAACAGTTCACGCACGATCAATATAAACAACTAGATCACTTCATAAATAATAATTTCATTATAATCTGCAATGATAAAACTTTGTTTGTATAGATGGACATTTGAATTTCTAGGTAAGTCACGAGTATAATAAAGTGTTGTTTTTATTATATTTAAACGACTTGCTCCCACTGAAATAATTATCCCATTACTTTGACTCACATAATCAACTTATGATTGTCTTCTGAATCATGAATTCAGTCAAAGGTTTCAACATTGACCAATCATTGGGATGGGTGATTATCTTTTCTTTGTTCACCTTTAGCCATTTCTAGAGTTCAAGAACTTTCAAATTATTCCCTTGTAATAACGAGTGGAAATATAAACTAATCATAAATGATAATCAATAAGTGAACAAAATCACTTATTCGAATTTTTATTGTCTTGACATTAAATACACATAAGATTATTCTATATATTTGGGATAGACATTTTAGACTGACAATTAAAAAGAAACTTATTAAACTTTATAGGTAGAATGTTTTAGAAAATATTGCTTGAAATAGTTACATGATGCAAACATGTTCTGGGAAAACGTTAATTAAACCCTTTAACTATTTCGTGATAATTTAACCGACTGTACACGTCGTTGTCGTCCTTAGTGGCATGGTCACTCTAAGGTGACTCGCGGTATCAACCGTGTAGTTTGGTTAAACTAAGTTTTAGTCATAAAATTAATTAATATTAAAAACAAGAACTACTAAAGTTCCCTATGATTATTAACCATCACCATAGATGGTCGGGAAGAACCAACTTTCGTGCAAGCTTGACCCATTATTTTTGGTTCTCAGGATCCTCTGGGAAACTTCGTCCTTGGGGAATGGTCACACTAGAGTGACTCGCGGTCCATTTCCAAGATTCCTCCGTCCCCATATTATTTTGGAACTATCACGGTGTCAAACAATCCACAAGCACAACTTCCTTGGGAAATGCACACACTAAGGTGTCTCGAGGCGGTGTGGTTAGCAGACCTTGTGACAGTAATAAATGGAGACCCTTATTTTATTCTATACTTGTCATTGTTTTTATAAAATAACTTTTTTAATTTCTTAAGTTATTAAAACTTAATATAAAAACAGTCTTTTAATGACTCATTAAAAGTTTATATCTTGTCTTTTATTAATTACTTAGTGTAATAAGTAAGTAAGCCCAACTTTTATGTTTATTACTTTGTCGGTAGTGATAGATTAAACCGTACTTTCTCCAGGTAGATGGGAGGGTAACGAACCGGTCTACCAGAAGTGGATGGTGAACCGGCTCCACTTTTGATTCCCTCTTCCTTACAAAAGATTGTACGTTTGAAATTTTCCCGACTAATAATAGACGCTTTTACATTTACTTTTCATTATTTATATCAATCCTATACCGACATATTAATAATGACCTAAACATAGAGGTTATGTTTATTGGGTGATGAAAATAGGTTAATGATACTTATTCTCTAAGAGTTATCATTAAACAATTTAATGCCCATTAATAATTATTTATGAAATATTAAAATAAGACAATGATATTATTTTCAAATAATAATCATCCCTATTTTAATTTTGGTAAATAAGACAATGTTATTTTAATCATAAAATAACATCCATATTTAATTTTATGAATTATTAAAATAAGACAATGTTATTTATCTGGAAATAATATCCATATTTTTATTTTATGTTAATTAAACATAATTAATTTTAATTCATAATTATTAATTTCATTATTAATAATTAATAATTCAATTTTTAAAAAATTACACATGGGCTATCCGGGTTAAAACTCGGGCCTACTTGCTCTTGAATCAAAGCACGTGCCCAGCCTTTGCGAATTGGGCTGGGCCGAACACTCGGGCAGGGCCACAAGGCAGTGCCCCCTGCTCCTGCGAGCGACGAGCTTTGGACAGGCCCTGCGCATGGCCCACAGGTTGCAGCGAGCAGCTCTTTCTCGCTCCCTGTGGGCTTGGCGCGAGCCTCACGCGCTGTTGCTAGCAGCCATGTCGCGTCCCCTGCGGGATCGGTCCGAGGCCCTCGGGCTGGTCACCAGCCCGGCCTTCCGCTGGGTTTGCTTCGAGCAAACCGTAGCCCACGGGTTGGGCAGTTTTAACAGCCGGACCCATTTTCCGGTCCGAATTTCTCAGGTCGGGAAATATTTTTAATTTTAAATTAATATTTAAAATATCTAGAAATTCATAATTTCAATTTTAAATAATTAATTTATTCATCAAATAATTCATTCTTTAAACATTTAATTAAATTACAAAATTATTTATCCTTCAACCATGGCTCTAATACCAATTGTTGGGAATCGCATCTTGTATCCCGTGCAAATTATCTCGAAATGAGCATCCAAACCGTCTAGGTAACATTTAAAAAATTATTTTAAAGCGGAATGTTATCCGTACAACGGTCCGGATATCGGATAATAACCATTTCACAAGATCTGATAAATGTTAGACAATTTAATATTCATAAATAATTATTAATTATCTAGTCTTAATTGGGCAGGGCTCCGCCGGTGCTGAGGGAAAGACCTATGATCTTCCGGGATATTCTCCTGACTTCTCGTACCGAAGCGTGGGCTTCTCCGGCAGGACTCCGTTGCAAAATTTTAACTGGTTAATCTTTTTACGCTTCCGAAGACTTTGTCTCTTATGCCGAGCAAGAGAGACAGTTCAGAGGAAAAATTCGCAGACCCTAAAGACGAGGGAGAGTTCGAATTTTTCTCTAGGGAGAGCTCCCAATTTATAGGCTCAGACTGTAACCGAATTGGAGATTTTTCCGCCCTAATTTTGAATTCCATTATTTAAATATAATTAATTATCTCAATCCAATGGTCCAGATTCAATCCTATCTAGATCCAATGGATACAATTAATCAGGGATTTAATAAAATAAGAAATACATGATAGGATCAAATAATTTAATCTTATCATCTTATCCTTATTTATTCGAAATATATATATAATAAAATTCTAATTCTAATTATCCAGATCCAACGGTTGAGATAAATCCTAAACCGATATTATGGATCAAATTAATTCAGGATAAAATCAAAATGCCCTAGGGTTTCATCAAAACCCTAATTCGAAATCTCCCTATATTAATAATTCGAAAATTATATATATATAATATAATTAATTAATTTATAATCCAGCGGTAAAAATTAAATCTTAAAACGGATCCAACAGATATAATTAATTAACCGAATTAGAAATACCAATGCTTGGTCACCAATCTATCAATTTTGAATTACAATTAGGGTTAAAATCAATTATCTCAATCCAATGGTTGATATTAAAACTTAACCGATCCAATGGATTAAATTGATTTTAGGATTTTGCTCAAATACAAAAACATTTGGTACTGATGCCGCAAATATGGATAGACCAAATCTTATCATTCGAATTCTCTAGGGTTTCATATCCATTAGGCCCAATTCGAATTTACACATATTAAACATATATAAATATATTTTTTCTTTATTAATATAAATCTATTAATTATTAATATGACATTAATAATTAAATCCAAATAATAAAATTATATTAATATCCTCTGATCTCAGTATCACACATTCAAATTTCATGGTGACACACCATCATTTAAATTCGTGACATGTAATTTAATTTCATAGTTTACTAGAATGATCATAAACATAGAAATACTCTAAATCATGACTCGGTTCCAAAAGCAAATTTTCTTAGAAAATAATTTCCAACAACTTTTATGTTGATAGAAAATCCAAATTCTAATTTCTTTTGTCAGTTAATTTTGGTTACCAAGATATGGTAGTTTTGCCACGCTACTAATAAAACTATCCGATGTCTCACTTGAGTTCAGTTTTATAAATCTTGCCAAATGATTGAAAACATGTCAAGATGTTTTTATCACGTACGTATCATCTGTTACGAAGCTATCCTGGGACCATGGACTCGTACCACTTAAGCTCAAACAAACTGCTAGGGTGTTCATCATACCTCGGTATAATTTAACTATAAACCCGAGGCTGCATTCTTTAGTGATACACTATATATTATTCCCTTAATTACAGTAGGATGTCTATTGATACAATCAAATTTGGGTTATTGATCTTGCATTTGATGATCCACACACAAGCATGCGATTTTTACCGTTTTTCTCTTCATTGCATTTTCATCATTGACTCAGTCACTAATATCATGAGTAACCCACTTATGGCTTCGTTTAATAAATTGCTATGGGTACCTCTCACTTCTCACCACCGACAACCAAGGGAATCATCATGAATCTGAAGATAGTTGTGTGATGCCCATGTCTATGACCAAGCTACCCTTACTGTTGACCATCATGTTCCCAAAATATTTGTATTGGGAATAGCGGTTATATATTATGCTCTTTAACGGTTAAATCAAAGAACAATCAGGCCAATAGCTCAGACTCGAGATCACTCAGGACTTAGATCGAATATCCATTTGATCATCATACTAGTGACTCAACTTCAAGTTATCAGTGAAGGTCTTACATGATAACTTCTGGAGTTTAATTAAGGTCAAGTCCAGTATGAAGACACTTTATACTTAATGCACTTCTAGTGAGTGTGACACACACAAAATTCAGAATAGGATTATCACTTACTCACATTAATGACCTTATAATTTTTAATGGGCTCCCAACCAGTTAGTCAGGTCACGGCATTTTAAGTTCATTTATTATTATTATTAATTCTTCCTCACATTGACTCTGTTGTGATAATAATAACATAATTACATCCTTTATGAACTAACGAACAAACATTCTATTTTATTCTAGCAGAAACTATAATAAGGACCATCTTTTATTCAACGACTTGTAATAATCTTTTACAAATGGATAAAATCAGTTTGTTTAAGGACACATGTCCAACACTATTTTACTCTACCAGAAACTATAATAAGATTAACTTAATAAGCACCATCTTTTATTCAACGACTTGTCAATAATCTTTTACAAATGGATAAAAAACAGCTTGTTTAAGGACACATGTCCAACACATTGTTCACCAAAATTCACATATAGAATGGCTCTTGTTGTGCAATGCTTCTCGGAAACAAATTCCAGAGTAGTTGGGGAGAGTACTCGTAGTGGATGTCGACATCTAATAGAGGCCCAAACTGTGAGCGCCAAAACCACTATTCCTCTCCCGATGTCAGGTTCTCCTTAATTATATTTGTGATCGTCAAGAAGTTTGTTTCTTCGGTGAAGACCTCACATTCGTACGACTCATCCGGCCGGAGGATAGTATAAAGCTATTTCCGCGAAAAAACAAATCATAAATTGTTGAGTATTTCATATAGAATAATTAATGCTTCTTATTGGTAATGGTGCAACCCAAAGAGGACAACGGTAATGGATCATCCCAAAGCATATAACGGTATTAATTTTGCATGCATTATTCTTATAATAAAAAATCTCCAGTATTGCAAAACACTATCATCATTACAAGTACAAACAATAGCCATATTCCTGAGAAAAATTAAGATTATATATTTACGAATCGACACTTACAGATAGAGGTAATGACAATAAATAGCGGACACCTTACTACTAGAAGTTCAAAAAAATAAATTTCTAAATTACATGCATCATTCTTATACGTAAACAATCTCCAATAACATGGTTTCAATCTATCATCATTACAAGTACAAACAAGAACCATGTACATGAGAAACTTTAAGATTATATTATATATTAGGGATAATAGCGGGTAAAGTACCCAAATTTTGACCAATTGTAGCAATAAAGGTCCAAACCGAATTAATAGCGGTAAAAGTATCCAAACACCACAAAACTGTGGCGAGCACCAATTCCATCCACTCCGTGTTAACAGACGTTAGTCAACGTGTTACATGGCAGTCAATGGATCGCCACGTGGCACACCACCTAATTTTTTATTTATTTAATATATGAGCTCGACCTTAATCTTCCTCCGAAGCCAGATTGACCATCTCTCACCAACTAAACAGCCTCGCACATCTCTACATTTATATGTCTCATTTACATCCTCTCTGTCTGATCCTCTATCTGATCTCCAAATGTTTTCTTAGTTTTTCGTCTTCCTGATGAATTTGTTGCAGAGAAGCCATGAACAACCTCTTTTTCGGCTCCTTCTCGCGGTTCTGCAGCGACGAGGTGTCGCCGGACCACCACGTGATCGAGATGTCGTCGGCGTCGGGAAGCGCCAGCGGAGGCGACAGGGTTAATTTGGACAAGTTCTTCGAGGACATGGAGTCCGTGAAGGAGGAGCTCCAGGAGCTGGAGCGGCCGAACTCCGAGGCCCATGAATCCAAACGGCAATCCCACGAGGGCCAAAGTAAGGGCAAATGGGGCAGGTTGCGCACTTGAAGTGCTCGGTGGCGGTGCGCGAGGGGTTGGAGGCGGAGAAATCGCATCGCACAGAGCTTCATGACTTTGGGGAGGTTGGTGGGGAGCTGCGGCGGAGGGGCTCGAGGTGGGCCCAGTACCACTCGCCCTTTTCATTCAGGACCTTCATGCGCTCTGTGACGAGGGCCTCGTAGCGTTTGTGCGCTGCCGCGTCATCCGCCACCGCCGGGTCGAGTTCGTCGTAGTTGTCACAAGTTGTCGTTTTGGATGTTGGGTTGATGGTGAAGGTTAAGAAGAGGAGAAGGGAGAGAAGAAGGTTTATTTGGAGTCGTTTGACTGACTTTGTTTTGCCCGAGGGCTCGTGGGTTTGGAGATAGTAAATTAGAAAAAATAAGTGGCGTGCCAACGTGGCACATTGACTAACATCTGTTAACATGAAATGGATGGAATAAATGCTTACTCCAATTTTGTGATGTTTGGCTACTTTTACCGCTATTAATTTGGTTTGGGCCTTTATTGCTACACTTGGCCAAAGTTTGGGTAATTTACCCGCTATTATCCCTATATATTACGAACCGGCACTTACCTCCATCTCGATCAATTTGGTGAAGATGGTGATTGGCAAGGAAAGTGAGGATACTCGTGAAATGTCTTAGTTCTCGAAAGAAAACGTAAACAGCTGAAGAGAACGAAGCACAACCAAATTAGGATTAGAAGGAAGTGCGTCGAGTTTGACAGAAACCGCAGGTTCGAGAATAAGGAAAGAGGGGATAAGAACCGACATGCGAAAAAAAAAAAAAATTATCCAACTGCATAATGGATAAAATCAAAATTTCATTAAATACACTATAAAAAGGGAGGGCATATTCTTCATTTACTTTTAGAGTTTTAAAATAAATCTTAAAGTAAAATTTAAAATTGTTGGGTTTTAAAAATAATTTTAGTACGAACTTATTCAGAATCCCAAAAGAGGTCTTTAGTCGATTGATAATTTATGTCTCGCCCTTAAAATCCAAACATTTAACCTGTTTGTTTCCTGAGAAAATCCCGATCAAGAAAATGGCGACTACGAAGCCTTCAAGGTCACCGGAAGAGGTCGAGGACATAATCCTCCGGAAGATCTTCCTCGTATCGCTCACTGACGCTCCCGATTCCAGGATTGTCTACTTGGAGATGACCGCAGCGGAGGTTCTCAGCGAGGGTAAGCAATTGAGATTCTCCCGGGATTTGATGGAGAGGATCCTCATTGATCGACTCTCCGGCGGGTTCGCGGCCGCGGAGTCGCCGTTCGAGTATCTCGTGGGCTGTTTCCGGCGAGCTCACGAGGAAGGGAAGAAGATCGCCGCCATGAAGGACAAGAACCTCCGGTCCGAAATGGAGACCGTGGTCAAGCAGGCCAAGAAGATTTCCGTCTCATACTGCCGAATCCATTTGGGGAATCCGGAGCTCTTCCCGGGCTCGAAGCCGGTGCCGCCCCGGAGCAGCTCCCCGCTTCTGCAGCTGATTTTCTCGGAGCTGGGCACCTCGCTGGACGGCTTTGGCGCTTCGACGAGCAGCGGAGCTCAGTCCCCACCGGGGTTTCTGGATGAATTTTTTCGGGACGCAGACTTTGATAGTTTGGATCCGATCTTGAAGGGTTTGTACGAAGATCTCAGGCTCGGAGTGTTGAAGGTTTCGGCATTGGGGAACTTTCAGCAGCCACTCAGAGCTCTGCAGTTTCTGGTGAGTTTTCCGATTGGGGCAAAGTCTCTGGTGAACCATCCCTGGTGGATTCCCAAAGGCCTGTACTTGACTGGTCGCGCCATCGAAGTGACGAGCATTTTGGGCCCTTTCTTCCACGTCAGTGCTCTTCCCGATCATACCATATATAAGAGCCTTCCTGATATTGGGTAAGATTCACTTTCTGTCACATTTATGTTCTTCTCTAGATGTATAAACAATCGCTTTAGTTGTAGCCTACAGGGGTTTAAGCAGAATCACGTTCGTGAAACTTATTACGAACTAAGATCGGTGAATTCGGAATCGGGAAATTTTGACTAAAACTCCCATGTTGAGAGAGATTAAGTTCGTGAATGCTTATCGGCTATCTTTCTCATTAGCTTTAGCTTTCTTATCAAAGACTATTACACCCTAATGAGCCGGACCGCCCCGACTCAGTTAACCTCTTAATCACACTTAACAACATTGACTCGATTAACCCTCGAAACAACACTTCTTTTTGTTCTTGGAACTCATTATGATGATATTTATATGTTAGTATTAGTCATTTTAATTATGTTTTTGTCTTCAAAACACCAGGCAGCAGTGCTTTTCAGACGCTTCAACTCGGCGACCAACTGACTTGCTGTCTTCGTTAACCACGATAAAGACAGTCATGAACAGCTTATACGATGGGCTATCGGATGTGCTTCTCTTACTTCTCAAAAACCAAGATACGCGACAAAGTGTTCTCGAGTTTTTTGCGGAAGTCATCAATAAAAACGCGTCCAGGTCTCACATACAGGTTCTTTACTTCTCACCCAACCTCTTAGTAGGTATTTCATTAAGCATAGCATATTTACAAAATGAGACTCTTCCTCATAAATTGTAGCAGTTTTCGCTTACATGGTTGGACATACAACCCATTATAGCTTCTCACTTGGTGGTTCGTCGAGAATATTTACATGCAAATAACGTGTTTTATACGCAATTTTCTCGCAGGTGGATCCTATGTCTTGTGCAAGTTCAGGCATGTTCTTGAATTTGAGTGCCGTGATGCTCAGGCTCTGTGAACCATTCTTGGATGCAAATTCCACTAAGAAAGATAAGATTGATCCGAATTATGTATTTCATGGTGACCGGTTGAATTTTGGGTGAGCACTTCTAATCCCAGAACATCACTGTCCTTTATGATGTTTAGTTTATATCTCCACACTGTCCTAACGATTGGAAACGAATCTGTATTTCCTTCTTAGAGGGTTGACTGCTCTGTGTGCATCTTCAGAGGAGGTTTCTGATTTGATAAGTAAGACCAGTGTCGCGAAAAGTGACGGCGAGAAAAGATTATTGCAGTCTCAAGAAGCCACCAGTTCAGGCAGCAATGATTCTGGATCCGTTAAAATTGCATCGTCTAGTGGTGAAAGAACTAAATACAATTTCATATGTGAATGCTTCTTCATGACTGCCAGGGTGCTGAATCTGGGCTTGTTAAAAGCATTTTCAGACTTTAAACACTTAGTGCAGGTAATGAGGCTTTGTTACCGCATCACATCTCATTCGGTCTTATGAACTTGATTGTTATCTAGTTATTCTTCCATCTTACTTGTTCGAAACAATATTTTATTGATCTAGGACATCTCGAGGAGTGAAGATACTCTCACAACTCTCAAAGGCATGCAAGAGCAGTCACCTTCTCCGCAGCTGCCGCTGGAAATAACTCGTCTTGAGAAAGAAATAGAGCTCTTGTCACAAGAAAAGTTCTGTTTTGAAGCTCAGTTATTGAGGGTATGCAAGAGTTTTCCCTCGCGTCATTTTTTTTTTCTTCAGTTCTCTACCTCTGCACGTTCTTATGCAAATTTTAAGTTTTTTCTATTTTTCTCTTTACTTTTTTCATGTTCTCCACTGATTTTATTAGATAATTGTTAGCTTTAGGATTTCTAAATTTTTTTGTTGTATTCAGGATGGAACGCTTATACAACGTGCCCTCTCTTTTTACCGATTAATGGTCGTATGGCTGGTTGGCATGGTTGGAGGTTATAAAATGCCCATGCCATCAACATGCCCGGTGGAACTTGCTTGTATGCCTGAACACTTTGTAGAAGACGCCATGGAATTGCTTATATTTGCTACACGGATTCCTAAAGCTTTGGACGGGGTCGTGCTGGTAGAATCTCTGCTTATAGGCTCGTTCCAGTGTCCAAGCCTTTTCAAATCTTACCATTGCATGTTCCAGTTGTTTATTATCCGCTTCTTTCTTGACAGGATGACTTTACGAACTTCATCATTATGTTCATGGCTAGCCCAGATTATATAAAAAATCCATATCTTAGAGCAAAGATGGTTGAGGTCTTGAATTGTTGGATGCCCCGTGGAAGGTGCTTTGTTTCCATTTCGCCGGGAATAGTTCCGAGCTCTCTAAATTTTGAAATAGAAATTCCGCTGTCACTTTCTAACATTGCATCTGCAGTGGATCGTCTGCTACTGCCAACCTATTCGAGGGTCACCAGCTGTCGCTTGAATATCTCGTGAGGAATCTCTTGAAGCTATACGTCGACATTGAGTTCACTGGTTCTCATACTCAGGTTCGTAACTTAACAAGGGATGTATTTTGTTTACTCATTGGCTCGGTTGGATTAATCTGATAAGGTTTTCTCTTTCAATATATCTGTGAAGTTTTATGATAAGTTCAATATCCGCCATAATATTGCTGAACTCCTGGAATACCTGTGGCAAGTCCCAAGTCATCGCAACGCTTGGAGAAGGGTAAATACGTCGCTTCTACATTGTGTTGATCTACAGCTACTGAGTTCAATACATTACTAATATTCTGGTTTATATGTTGCGTGTAGATTGCAAAGGAAGAAGAGAAGGGCGTGTATCTGAACTTCTTAAACTTCTTGATAAACGATAGCATCTACCTTCTAGATGAAAGTCTAAACAAGATCCTTGAACTCAAGGAGCTCGAAGCTGAGATGGCAAACACGGCCGAATGGGAGGCACGACCTGCTCAAGAGAGACAGGAGAGAACCCGGCTGTTTCATTCTCAAGAAAATGTCAGTTTTACCCCTAAACAATAAACTTTTTTTCAAATATGCGGGAAGCTTATTAACTGATAATGTGTTTTCAGATTATCCGCATTGACATGAAATTAGCAAATGAAGATGTGAGCATGCTGTCATTTACATCTGAACAGATTACAGCTCCGTTTCTACTTCCCGAGATGGTAAATAATATCTTTTCATATAAAATATACAAATATATATGCGTATATATGATTATGATTATTTTTTTTTCCAGGTCGAAAGAGTTGCAAGCATGCTCAATTATTTCTTACTGCAACTTGTTGGGCCCCAGAGAAAATCCCTTAGTTTGAAAGATCCTGAGAAATATGAATTCCGTCCAAAGCAGTTGCTTAAGCAGGTTTGCTTTGACCGGATTCCTTAATTTACTGCTTTACCCTTTTCCCCGTTGCTGCATCACTTTCGGCAAATAATTGGGAGGTTCTCAAGTACTGAAATATTTCAATAATAGTATCTGATCCATTAAATTTGTTAAATGTACAAGCAGATTGTCTATATGTATGTTCATTTGGCAAGAGGCGACGGAGAAAAGATCTTTCCAGCTGCCATTTCAAAGGATGGTCGCTCGTACAACGACGAGGTAATGCACGGGACAAATCTTTCCCTATCGACGTACTTGATTTTCTGAATTCCTTTTTCTTGGAAATTACCGAGTATTATCGTTCTACTCTTAACAATTGGTGCTTGCTTCAGTTGTTTAGCGCTGCAGCAGATGTTCTCCAGAGAATCGGCGAGGATGGGAGGATCATTCACGAGTTTGTGGAACTTGGTTCCAAAGCCAAAGTGGCAGCTTCCGAGGCTATGGATGCCGAAGCTGTTCTTGGGGACATACCCGATGAGTTCCTCGACCCAATTCAAGTACTTTTCTCTTCTCTCACCCGAGTTCTGACAACTACTTAGAGTTTTCGTCTCAACTCCTAATTTGGTTTTTTTTTTCCTTGCAGTACACTTTAATGAAAGATCCAGTGATCTTACCCTCGTCCAGAATCACGATTGACCGACCAGTCATTCAACGGCATCTTCTTAGCGATAGTGTAAGTCCTGACAGCTATAATATTATGCTAAGTACAGAGGTGTTTTATATGGTTCGGCTAATCTCTTCAACGGCTTCTTGTGTTGTAGACTGACCCGTTCAACCGCTCGCAACTCACTGCGGACATGTTGATTCCGAACACAGAATTGAAGGAAAAGATCAAAGAGTTCATAACGTCTCAGGAAATGAAGCGGCGCGGTGAAGGTCTAAGCGCGCAGAGCGCTAAGGAAATTATTCAAACGACGGAGGGTCATATGCTCATTGATTAAATCTTAATGGGGATTCTTAAGTAGTGCCATTTTCTCTTATTATACATAACAGATTCACACTACAAACATCAAAAACTTGTAAAGAGATTCTGGAGTGTAATGGCATCAAATGGAATTATCTTTTCATCATTCATCTGCGTTTTGATTTTACTAGACATAAGTTGTATTCTTTAATCCCTTTTTTACTATGGGTAAATTGCAGCAATAATGCATAGCTTTTGGTCAAAGACGGTTTTAGGTTTTCAGACCCTACTCGAGAATCACAGCAAATGGTTTCTCGTCATTCACTCACAGGGTAGACGAGGTCGTTGCAGCTGGTAAAAGTTGAAGATGATGTAGTTTGTGGCCCATCCCGAAACGACACTGATTGCGGCCAACAGAGACATGTAGTCACAGTATCCAAGTGAAAAACAG
This sequence comes from Parietaria judaica, assembly GCA_954871525.1. NCBI lineage: Eukaryota > Viridiplantae > Streptophyta > Magnoliopsida > Rosales > Urticaceae > Parietaria > Parietaria judaica. The sequence continues at coordinate 28,639,889 of OX940865.1, forward strand.
CCTGCCTGTGTTACCCTCTAGTCGTTGCAAATACTAAATATATGCAGTAGAAGAAAATGGAAATATTAAAATGGCCTAAAAAATTCAACGAAGAATAACAAGTTCTGTTATCCATCTTAACTGAATAAGACCAAATGGCACCAACTTGTAAGTTTATATGAATTATTTCCCTGGTTGTAAAATAATGATAGTCTTAGCGATGCACCAATGTTTCTGCGTTTAGCTTCGTCTGAGTATCGAGCTTTGTGGCTTCTTTTCACTTGATAAACCTCGTTTTGGCCTCTTCTGACATGTTATCGATCAGAGCTTTGGAGAGAGAAGCGCTGCCTTCCGCTTCACATACTCGTTTGCAATACTAATTGAACTTCTACTGTGACGAAGAGAGAACTCGGCCAGTAAGATTTGACTCTCTTCCGATGTTAGATCGCCGTGACCGCCCTGTAGATTTTTTAGAAAATTATAAGGAAACATGTACTCGTTCTGTAAGGGGAAATCAGTAAGTATACACTACTTGAAGCTGATATTCTCGTGTTGTGGTATTTCGCTTACCAGGCGAGCATTTCTATGAGAGACGGCTTGGTGCATAAGGATGCCCGCAGCAACTGAAACGTTGAAGGAGTCGACCATGCCATTCATGGGTATACTGCAACTCATATCCGACAACTCCAACGCCTCTTTACTTATCCCCCTGCCCAAACAAGAACATGAATATTGGGAAAATCTCATTCCCCCTTTTCATCTTTTGGCAAAACAAGATTTTTATAAATAAAAGAAGATAACAAAGTAAGGACAAAATATATTTTAAGATCGGCCGGCCCGGCCATCTAAGCCAAAACAACGCGAAAGGAAAAATAAAAAGTAAGAAAAATGTTTGTTAAAGAGAACCAGCCCGATCTCTCTGTGTGATCCATGGCAAAGGTAATTGTCAGACCCTTGGCGCAAGGAGAGGATAACATTATGAGTTTCTTTAGTTAAGTTACTGTCTTTCCAATTAAGTATCAGGTAGTTTCCGTATTGGTAATATGCTAAGACCGGGCCAATAATCAAACCGAAATGAGATCGCTTCATTGATAAACGATATGCAAATCTCTGAATCAAGAGTTAGACAGGGAACTCTCGCAATCATGTTCGTTAGGAATTTTTCACTAATAAAAAATGATGGGTAACCCCCACAATGAGCTCCTTGCACTATTAATCCTTGACCTAAATAATACTAAAGAAAGAAAATACAATTAATGAAATATAAATATTGCGGGTCTAACACAATACCAGTCACCAATCCTTAACTTTCACGTATAAAACCGAGTAAAGGCACGCTAGAGATACCACTTTATGAGAGAAATATATACCAATAAACATAAACTTAACATAGATCAAGAGGAAAACTCAAGCATGGAATCAGCTAAAACTAATAACAAATATATCTCCATATTGTGAGGGTTCAAAGAAAAGGAAGATCAATTACTTGCTCTCATTTCCGACCACGATCGCTGTTGGGCGTGACCAATCCATATCATATACGGACACCTAAAAGACGGTATCGCCAGCGTCAACAGTTTAACACAGAATAAACTTTAATCCGTCTTCTTCAAAAGAGATTAGCAAACCCAAACACGAAAAAGATCACATCAAAGTTGTTGTATACCGAATCCGTTTTCAAATGCGTAGTGGCAATGTGGTATCCGCGCAATTTCAGAGCTGCATAGCAGTCTTTGATGGAGTCCCACAGCTCAATATCCAGCCATTTCTCTGCACCCATGCTCACATGGCGGTTCTCTCTATACCTGCCACAAGAATTACACCAATGGAGATCAAATAACCACCATTTTTCGATCCCCGTAACCACGCAACATTAAGTCCTGGAGCCAAAACCTAGCAGAAATCGAAGAAAGATATAAAACAAGCTTTCACCTTTGCACCTTTTGGAGCTATCACAAGCGACCACATGAACAGACTGAACCCCTAAGGCGTCGGCTGAGCGAAACGTCGCCGATACATTGCCGAAATCGCTGAGCCCTTCGACGACCAAGCAGACTGAGTAGCTCCGATTCCTCACCACCGCCCTGAACTTCTCCTTCCTGGAATCCATTATGAGTGAGTCCGTCGCTTCCAGCACCTCTCCGCTGGTCAGAAACCCGGTCTCGCACTTGAACCGGTCCCTATACGGGAACCACCGCCCCGAATTCCCGGTTCGGGCGAGCTGGACCGGCCGTCTCCGGTCCATCTTCATCATCAGCGCGACGTCGTCCTTGTGCGCGAGCAAGTGCTCGACGTTGTCCTCGTCCGGAGACTCGGTGTCTTGTTCGATCGGATTGGCCGCTCCGCTGATCGAAACGCAGTGCCTTGAGGGCTTGTGCTGAGCGGCGAGTCTCGGCGTTGCGGTAGAGAGAAAGAGGGAAGCTTGGTGAGAGGAGAGGCGGAGAGTGGATGAGCTGGAGGCGGCGGTGCTGCGGAGAGCGGGAGTTACGGTGAGGAGCGATGTCCGGACCAGGATTTTGCAGACCGCCATAGGCGCCCAGAGAAGTTGTACGGTCAAGACAGACACAGAGAGGCAGATAGAGTTTGATGTCTCACATTACTCACCATGTACATAAAACACATCTGGTATTTACCGCGAAAATACTTAAATCTTTTTTTACTTAAAACACTCTTGACGTTAAAATTTGAAAGAATTGGCTAAAAGACCTTGCGAAATTACTAATTTGCCTTTTGGTAGTTGAGCGGTTTATTTATTACATTTTCTTTTAGAATTTTTTTTTCAAACATATTCTAGCTTCTTCTCTGTGATTACTTCACTTCGACGCTCTCTATTCCCAAGATCCTATCTTCCGACTCCGAATATTTTCTCTTCTCCATCGTACTCCTCATTCTTCTGCTCTGTTCATTCTGGTTCGCGAACGACTTCGAGCAACGAGGCTTTCTTCTCGTTGCTTTCCCGGCGAAGCACGATCCTTTCAGCTCCCGAGTTTCTCCGATCATCGTCTTCATCCTCCACAAAGCCACATAAATGGAGGTAAATGTTTATTCTTTGAAAAACATATGCTTTGCGAAGTGTTTTGACTCGTAATGATGTTAGGGTTTACTTATTTTACGTGCAATATACTACATTGTGGTTTACGAAGAAGAACGAGTGTAGGGTTTGTTCTGTACCTGTTAAAGCAATACCGCTATCTATTTACGCTCCGTTCACATAATACCGCTAGCACTTCGCCGTTGGTCCGAATATACTGCATTACCGCTATGTTTTTTAGAAGTGTCGCTAGCTGTCTATTTACACCCCGTTGTATATTACCGATAGAGGTGTACCGTTACTCCCTATATACATTTTTACTACTATGTATAATATGAAAGTGGTTCGTGATCGTCCTGAAACGGGGGAGCCCGCAACCAGTTTCACCGCCACCGCCGCCGGGGTTTTAAGAGGAGAATGACGACGAGATGGAAGTAGTGGAGAGTGACGTGGAGATGCAAGTGGAGAGTGAGAACGGTGGTGAGGATGGAGGTGAGGCAGATGGAGAATCTGAAGGTGAAGATGGTGAGTCAGATGGTTAAGTTGCCGCTGAAGATGGTGAGCCTAGAGGTGAAGATGTTGCGCCTGGTTTGAAGATGCTGAGCCAGGAGGTGGGCCAGATGTTGAGCATGGCATTGAAGATGCTGAGTCTGGCGATGACTCGGACTTAGATGGAGATAAAGCTTGTTACCCAGATCTATTGCCACTCTCACCAGCACCGAAGTACCTCGAACGCGTGTGCACCCGGTGATTGGATCGCAAAGCTTCCACACCCATCGTATGTGGTATCGGAACATACGATCGGGCCTTTTTTTTAGACTCTCGTCGACCGTGATGGGTGGCTGAACGACGCGGTAATAATTCTTCGATGGTAATATTTCTATATTTATTTTATTTTTATTTGTTGTTACCGATTCATTGATATTAAATGCAGTTCATCGATGAGATCACTTACGGGCTCCGTAAGCGACTTGCTACTTTTCCTGGGAGTATTCTCAATTCTGATGCAATCGCTGTTGTCGATACTTCCTTCATGGCCCAAGTGACTATCATTGCTGGGAAGATTCGTAGCGATGCACCGGAAGGATCAGATTTTGGGTCTATAGATTACGTATCAGGAGACCAACCAAGGTTTTACGGCCAAGCGTGGAAATACGTGGACAAGCTGTACTTCCCGATCTATTTTGACGGTCAATGGATAACATGCAGAGCCGATTTTGAAACAGCGCGGTTTAACCTCTTTGTTCCCAAGTCGAACTACGGTAGTGAAAATATGATGTCAATGATATTGCAGGTTCTAGAAGATTACTTCCCTTGGATTTCGGAAGCGTGAAATTTTGACTACATTACCCGAACGTGCACATCTCAAGAACCAGTGTTGGACATGGAGGCGCACCTCAGGGCCAAATTGGACCCAGCCTTTCGACTCTGGAATATTTTCTATGAAGTTCATACAACTAGACATGACCGACAGATCCCCTTTCTCGATGGTTGATCGTTTAGTACCTTCAGCCCGGTGCTGATACGCGATGGAAATCTGGACGAATTGGTCGTTCCAACTTTAGAATTAAGTCTATAAGCAGTATGTGGTAACTATGCTTATTACCTTGGACGAGTATGTTCTCTATTCACCTTGTTTAATTACGATGTACAAATGTATTTATGTTTTTTTATTCACTTGTTTTGCCAATATGTATAATATATTTATCGATGCCCAAAGGCTATCGCTAGGTTCATTTTCAGATACTATAACCTCTAGTAAAATGATACAGCCTTGTTGATACCTCTATTACCAAGTGTGCGTCTACTGCTATACATTCGAGATAATATAGTTTTTTTTATTAACTTTAATCAAAAGTTAGTTAATCCTCATGGGTTATCGCTAGGTTCATTCTCATATACTATAACCTCTAGTAAAATGATACAGCCTTGGTGATACCGCTATTACCAAGTGTGCGTCTACCGTTATACATTCGAGATAATATGGTTTTTTATTAACTTTAACCAAAAGTTAGTCAATCCCCAAGGGTTATCGCTAGGTTCATTCTCATATACTATAAACTCTAGTAAAATGATACAGCCTTGGTGATACGCTATTACCAAGTGTGCGTCTACCGCTATACATTCGAGATGATATACTTAAATTTAAACCGTCAAGCAATAAACAGAAACTTCATATTACTGTTTTTTAACAACCGTTGTTCTACCGGTAACAAAAACTATCTTTTACCGCTATTACAAAGGGTGATACATATGACATAACTAATACGACCTAATTAGGTTACCGTTATACAAAGTTGGTGCGCTGATAAGCAAGAAATCTTACAACCACTATACATAACTAATATGCACTAAATAATCAAAATAAAGAGACAAAGCTCTCCACGCAATCATGGGCGGGCTCAACGTACATGTCATTCTCGGCGTCCCACACATTTCTCCACCAATACTCCATTGCCGGTCGTTCTACTGTCGGAAGCACGATTGGAGTTTCCTCGCGAAGAATCACCTCGTCCCGCCAGTCAAAGGAAATGAGTGATGATTTATTTTGCCTGAGGTGAATCAGAACCGCTCAATAAAGTAGCCCATCCACCGTTAATGCGGCCCGTAGCCTATGAAGCTCCCCTGGTAGTGTCAAGGACCCACTGTCTCTCCATGCAAGTCCGATTTTGGAGAACACTTGTGCGCATACGGAAAAGCGAATCCTTGGATGCGCAAAGTCAAATGACCTTGTAGTCGTTGATAGTGACGTCCTAGGTGAAACCCACCCAAGTTTCATGAAAGACATGTGAGTAGGTGCTGGAACGGGAAGTCGCCTCACTTGCCGAGTCGCCGAATTCCAAAGCACGAGTCTCGTCTCCATCGCCCCGAACGACAGGCATATCAAGCCGTTGAAGGAGCCTACTATGTCGAAGTGTTTGTAATTTTCTGCATGAAGATACGACACGTCGATGTCCCTCACCCTTTGGCCGGAGAGCAGTAGTATTACTTCTTGGTAGAGCTCTTCAAACTTAGCTCGGTTCCCAGTCATGTGGTTGGTACTCACTCTCTTCTCGCCTTGCACAAGGAGGTTTGAAAAAACCTTGTCCTCGATGAGGAAAACCTTCTCGCTGGAATCCTCCGGACAACTCTGCTCGGCTTCGATCTTGTTGTTCTGTCCGTCCAGGAACGTTTCCTGCTCGGCAAAAAACAATGCCTGCTGGTCGTCTGGGAATCTTGCTAGATTCGCCTCGTCGCCCTGGTTCGTGCTCCGGCACTCCAATGCAAAATGCCCGAGCTTGTCATAAGCGTAGCACTTCAGTGTGCTCTTGTATCTCCTGTTCGGTCCTTCTTGACGATTCGAACTGCCTCCGCGTCCTCGCGTGTGTCTGCCTCGACCTCGTCCTCAACTTTGTCCGCGTCCTTAGACGTGAGTCTGACTGCGAAGTCTCCACCGACTCGCTTTCTCTCATCCACATGACCTCAAAGTCACTATTCAGGGTCTGGACCTTGGCATCCTTGACGCGATCAGCTCCCATGTGCATGGTCCGAAGTGTTTTCCATGCTTCTCTTACGGAATCCTTCTCAGGGAGCATGAGAAGAATTTCTTCTAGAACTGCTTGGTAGATCACTGCGAGTGCCATTCTTTCTTTGTGCCCTTTGACATTGCCGTCTTCTACGGCCTCCGAGACTCTCTGCATCTGCAAATTTACCCTCATATTTAACGCCCACACGGTGTAATTTATCTTCGTGAGCATGGGGTAATGGATTCTGATGAAGACATGTTCTTCGATTGAAGCTCTGATACCACTTGTTGAATCCCAATTCATGGATCTGCGAAGAAACACGAACAATACCAAAATAGACGAACTCAAGAACATGAATTGGGAGAAGAAATTTTCTGATTAATATTGAAGGAAAATTACAAAGATATAAACTTAAAACTCTAATGGACTCTCTTGTTTACAAAGTGTACAATGCTAGGTTTATATAGCCTCACATAGGCGAAACCCAAGCTCAGCTAAATCGCACAAAATCAGGATACTACCCTAAATAATCTAATCAAATCTTTGACTCGATCTTTGCTTGCTCCTCAAGCTACGCGCTTTCCTTGTTGGGTAGTTACTGACTTTCCCTTTCCTGCTCGGACAACTTCTCTGTCCCCGAGCTGGCCTGCTCGTATACTCCGGACTGAGCTTGCCTTCTATCTGGACGTTCTGCTCGTGTTCACTCGAGACGGGCTGAACTCCTGTCCGTTCTTAGTTCTGGTCGGTACCCGGGCTGACTTCCTCTGTGTGACGGACTAACTCAAGCTTAAACTCACATTATCTCCGAGTTCGATATTGCTAATTCGACAAAGATCTGCACAATATCATATTTTTTTTCAAAACCTACTCATATATCGACCAAATTCTACGATTTAAATCTTATTTTGAGGCCAAAAGATAGACCTACATATTTGTAGTTTAAGTTTTAGAAAGAAAAAAATATATTTTGAAATACGAACCCGCATAACCAAAAGTTCATCCAAAAAATTTATTTGTCTCTATATTTTCCTACGATTTTTCCTTCCTCTTGAAAAATCTAGATTTCATGACATTGCTCTCCATTCAATATTTCCAATTAGATATTACCATATCATTTGGAGATCTGAGGAGAAAAAAAATGAAGAAGATATGGGAAGGATTTATTGAGAGGGAAAAATGAAGGGGAAATAAAATGAAATGGGAAAAGAAGCTGTTATCATGGGTATATGAAGAAGAAGAAGAAAAAAAGAGGGCTGAGGTATCTTGGTGAATTAAAAGTGCAGTGAACATCACTAGTTTTTGAATTTTAGAGCATTCATGAATGAGAATCAATTTTCTCCCCGATTCATCATTAAATAAAGAATTTTTTTCGTTCTATTTTACGGGAATTTGGCTTACCGATGGTCAAATTACAAAAAAAAAGCATGCCGCATGTTGAAAATACTACATAAATTTCATGGGCATACCACATGCCGATGGGGTTCTGTACAAAAAATTCTAAAAAATATGTTTGAGTATTTAAACAAGATTTTTATATAGGTGTAAAACTACATTTGTTACAATAATAATTAATTAAATTAGTAACAAATAAATCATCAATTCAACTAAGAAATTAACGAAGATTAAACACTAAACTAAATAACTAACTAACAAACTAACTATCTAATGAATAATTAACTAATATAGTAACTAATTAATCAACAATTCAATAATAAGATTCAAGGTAATCAACTATTATTTGAAAGATTTACACTACAACGACTCGCGAGATTTCGAAGATGATAACTGTATTAACACTAATACACAAGAATTATCCCCTAAAATTAACACTAAAATACATCCTTAACCAAAATCCGAACCGAACCTTCAAAAGAACCCTAAATAGGAAATCTATAAAATTTAGCTTAGCATGATAGGATTTTATCAACTTTTCCACGACTAATGGGAAAAATTGGCTATTATTCAATGTCGGATTTAAATGAAAAAAATACGAAAATGGGCATTCTAGCGACATGCCTGCGACATATGGGAAGACGACATCGACATTTGAGGGGTGTCGTGCCGCATTTCCTCGACATTGGGCACGCAGTCGACATGCCGACCGACTTTCCTGAAACTTGAAAATATTATCATTTATTTCATATGAGTTTTAGCTACTTAGAGTTGATAACTAATTACTAGTCTGATTCTACCTGGACTTACCTGGAAAAAAAAAATTGCGGTGAAAGGCATCAAATTTATCAATTTTTTTATTTTATTTTTTATGACTAAGTCACTAATTTACTTTTTAATGGTGAAAATTATAAACGTCATATTTTAATTGCAAATACAGCCTTACAACGTCAAATATCATACTTTATTGCCATGTTAGATGCGTCATGTGAGTACTTATGCTTACATGTCGTATACGAGCTTTTTTTCGACCGCCCTCCCGACCACGCTCCACTGCCGGTATTCCAACGTATTCCGGTGATCTGAGCTACTACAATTAGTAAACCGCGGTCTGGAAGATGGCGGCGACGACAATGGTCGCGGTTTGCACAAAGCCCACATATAAGTAGTGATGTGGTACGTCTATCATGGCAAAAAATTATGGCATTTACCGTCGTCGAGGTTTATTTGCAATAAAAGTACGACATTCGTGGCTTTCGTTGACAACTAAATAGTTTAATAATTAATCTGTAAGAAACTGATGAACTCGAAACTTTCGCCGCTATTTTCTGTACATAAAATTTAAGATGTGAACCTTAAAATTGCTTAATTAAATTTACATTTTTTTGTTCCAATCAGATCAACCACTACCATCAATTTAATATCAAAGATTAAAAAACAAAAAAAAAAACAAAAAGATGACTATAAAGGTATGTCATTCTGGAAACATAATTCAACCACCTCCAATAACCAGGATAACGGTGAAGGTAGGGGTGCAACCTGGTAGGGTACCCTGTTTTTTCGAGGTACTCGGTACCCAGAACCGGTATCCGGGTATCTGAAAATTTGTACTCGGAACTGGTACCTTGAAATCCGGGTACCCTGTTTCCGGGTATCTGTATTTTGATACCCGGTACCCTGTTTTTTTAAATATATATATTATTTAAAATTAAAAACATACATTCATCTTAAAAAAAACTGCATAAAAAAATAATCCCGCACATCAAGCATAAAAGAAAAAAACAGTCCAAAATGCATAAAGAAAATAGTCCGCATCAAGTATAACATACTCCCGCGAAAAAAAAAAAAAGAAAAAAAAAAAGAAACATAGTCTCCGGCATCGGAGGGAAGCAGGATTTTGATGAAGTCGGCGAGACATGAGAGGCTGGATGAAATGAAGTCGAGCCCTAGTGCAGAGAAGTAACCCTAAAAATTAAATTACCATAAAAAATAAAAGAAAGAATTAAAACAGGATAATAAACTGGGTACCGGGTACCCGGTTTTTTTAATTTTACTACCCGGTACCCGGAACCGAAATTCGGTTCATCCGGATACTAATCCGGTTCCGGATAATTACCCGATTTTCGGGTATTATTTGCACCTCTAGGTGAAGGCAGTGGTGGAACCAATATTTCAATTCAGGTGACGCCTAAAGTAATTTTTCAACAATCTTTAAAATATAGAATCAACCATAATCACTCCATAGTATTAGAACAACTATTCAAAAGATATTTAGTTTAAAAACAATCCATTCAGCAATATCAATTTAATTAATTGAGATGTATCTATTCCGTCAGCAGTATGCTCATTGGCGTGCATTGGACCATCCACAAAATCAACGACAATGAGATCTACAATCGGATCGCCGGGAGCATTGGTGCTAGTACGACCGTTGCAGACAACCGTTCTCTATCGCAAAATATCATTTGCGTTAAGTGGTACATGAACGTGGCAACTTGACGGTCAATCGACCTCATAATACATGGGAAAGCATCCTTGAGATTTAAGTCATACATTGCACGCTCCTCCGATAACAGCGAGTAGCTCGGAACTATAAGACATTAATCAACCGATAAATTAGTATTTACTAAATCAAAGAGTTATTTGAAAATAAAATTAGTATAATCATATTTTCTAAAATTATCTAGTGTATATTATAACTTTCGAAAGTGATGTATGGGATTTCATAAAATATTTTCATATCAAAATTTGTGATTTATTGCACTAGCCTAAATTGGAATAGAATTAAAGGTAATTCCCCATTTACTCCTTTGAACCCTAGCTTCCGAAGAAGAAAGAAGCCAAGGCAAGGCAAGGCAACCACACAAATCATACTCGAGAAAAGAGAGAGAGACCGAACGCCACGCAATTTCCCGTTACTGCAGCACAATCACTACACGACGAAGCAAGTGAATATAAAGCGAACACTACACACGCACTCACTCAGCAATGGCGTGGGGTCACTGAGCTCAGCCATGGCACCAACCAAAACCATATAAAAAACCCCTTTCTTTTTCTCCACCAAACTTCAACAACAAGGGGTTTTGGTCTCCAAAGTTTGGTTCTTTGCGCGTAATCTCTCACCTACCTCCATCTGGGCTTCGTCACCAACCTCCATTGCCCCAATCGCCAACTACCCACCGAGCCTTTTTCTCTTTTTTCTGAGACGATCTCTGCCCTTCGTCGCTCGGGCTTTCCATGGAATCCAAGCTTTTGGGAGCTTCCGTTCCGGTCATCGGGCCTCGTCTGCCTCTGAAGCACAAGCCCAATCCCCTCTCTCCGCTCGGAACCGGGCAGGGTCTCGGAACCGTTGACTTCAAGCCGAGCTTCCGGTGCTCTCGCGTGGCTCTCACTGCTATCTCCAATGGGTACGATACGATTCGAGATATCTCATGGCTGATTTGTTTATCTCTGTTCAATCATATTTTTCTTATGAAGATCTTGTAGTGCATGAAGATATGTGTTTTTGCTGCATTGAGATAGAGATATAGATTTTTTTTTTTCAGTTTCTTTCCCAATTAAGATGAAAGATAACAAGTTGAGTTTGATCCATTTTGTGTATCTTTCTATTTCTGAAATGCTCTCTCTCTCTATTCAGATAGTTTTTCCGTTTGTAGTTCAGAAAGTACCCTCTTTTTTTTGCATTAAAATCTTGTGTTTTTGTTGAATTTTGAGAGAGAAATGGTTTGTTTAGAACATTGGTGATGAAGGAGAGGACTGACGGTAGCGAGAACTTGACGCTCGACGCCATCCGTTACTCTCTGATCCGGCAAGAGGACAGCATAATCTACAACCTCTTGGAGCGAGCTCAGTACTGCTATAATGCAGATACGTACGATCCCAATGCGTTTTCTATGGACGGCTTCAACGGATCTCTTGTGGAATTCATGGTCAGAGAAACCGAGAAGCTTCACGCTCAGGTCTGTTTGATCTCGTAAAATACGAAGATTTTGAGGAGAATCTTTTGAGATTTGTCATTTAGGTTCTGTCCTTACTCAGGTTGGAAGGTATAAGAGCCCCGATGAGCACCCTTTCTTCCCCGGTGACCTTCCCGAGCCAATGCTGCCACCTCTGCAGTACCCTCGGGTACTAAAAAATCCCGACTTATCTTCATTTTGATTCTATACCATGTTTTTTTTTTTTTCTGCAAAGTTGCCCAACTCCTGAACTGGTTCAGGTTCTGCACCGCATTGCGGACTCGATCAACATCAATAACAAAGTATGGAACATGTACTTTAAGGATCTTATCCCGAGACTCGTAAAGAAAGGAGACGATGGGAACTGTGGATCCACTGCCGTTTGCGACACCATGTGCCTGCAGGTTTGCATCGTTATCTCTCTAATTCCGCATGTCGACTGTGTTTAAGATCCTAAAAAGAAATCATTCTAATATAATATCGTGAAATTTAAACTATAACTTCTGGTGGCCAACTCTCTCTTCGGATCCCGAAATTTATAATTGCCCGCATTTCTGAAATGTAAGCTCAGTGTCATGGAGGCTTATGTGACGCTGCATTGCGCCTGATAATGATATCAAATTTCCTTTTCAATATTTTTAAGGCAACGTTGACCCGTGTTTTGTCGTCAAGGGTGTAAAGATTGAAACTTAGCTTGAGAAGTGCGTTAGTTGCTTCACATTGATCTTAATATCTTCTAAATACAGTCTTGTTAATAGCTTACAATTATTCTGGTAAGCCTCAGATATGGCTTCTTTCTTATGTCAAATCAACGGATACCATCAATAAATTTCGATTGATTGTGTCCGTGGCAGGTTCTCTCGAAGAGAATTCACTACGGTAAATTCGTGGCGGAGGCTAAATTCCGAGCCTCTCCAGAGGCCTATGAAGCTGCCATCAAAGAACAGGTAAATTGCGGTCTTCTGACTGACCTGGACTTACTTAAGAACAGCCACATTTCGAAAAGGTCTGATGAGAAGTTTCATAATCTTGCAGAACAAGGAAAAACTAATGGCGCTTCTGACTTATCCAACGGTGGAGGAGGTGATAACGAAGAGGGTCGAGATGAAGGCAAAGGTGTACGGCCAAGAAATGCCGGCGAACATTGAGGAAGATGTGGCCGACCCGGTTTTCAAGATCAAACCAAGCTTGGTTGCGGATCTGTACGGAGAATGGATAATGCCACTGACGAAGGAAGTTCAAGTTCAGTACTTGCTGAGAAGGTTGGACTAAAGGACTTGCCTTGTGTGCTCTGCTTTTTGTAGATAACCTACTTGCACTTGCTATATGTTTAGTTTGTATTTGATTGTAAGACAATAAGGCAAGTCTCAAGTCTTGGAATGCATTTTGCTAATCCAAATATCATACAAACTTTTTAAAATAGTTTTATGAGTTTGTGGCTATAATGGTCCCTCTCGTCAGGGATTTCAACTTAGAATGAGAATTTATCATTCTCAAATTTATTCTGACAATGCATGAAGTCGGATACAACTTATGAGCACACAAAGCACTCTCTCAATCAATTACAAAACATCCACTTATGGAGCATGAATGCGTGCTAACTCGAGTTAATAACACTACTTCATAAGAAAGCTAGAAATTAGTACAAGACTGCTATTTTCGAAAGCTAAACAAGGTCTTTAAGAGCGAACAAACAACAAAAACAGCGGCGACAATGAGTAATATGTGTGCCCAACCATGATGGTTGCTGGTATAAAACGTCTGTAAGAACGTGCGTACGAAAACGTAAGCCGCGACGCTGAATGAAGTTAACGCCCAAGGGTTGTTAAAGTAGTAGCGAAGGAGAACCATCCGATATCTTGGCCATACACGCTGGCAATGGTCTTTGATGTCCCTACTGAGATCGGAATATAATGATTCGGTGAAAGCAGTACTGATGGATAGCTTTTTGAAGAATTCGGGAGTCAGGGCAACCCTCCAGTTGTAGAGCACCCTGCTCCTATAGAGTATTTCAATGTCCTTAGAGGTGTTGACGAGTCTTCCCAACAGAAAAGCGTAAGACGTGACCACGAGTTCGTAATCAGGACACATCTGCTCCAAGCTGATGAGGTTACGGAATATACTTTCAGTGGAACTGCGAATAAAGAGTGGTGGAAATTCCAGGATTTTATTTCTTTGCTTAAACCGAACATCTGTTGAGAATAATATTCCGCCTTCCTAATTTTAATTGCGGATTCTTCGAGAGCTGTAGCCGAAGGAACCGTCTCCCAAGAAATTTTATTTTCGTATTTATATTCAGCTAAGCGAGTCCAATCAAGCCGTGTCATTCTTAGAAGGTCAAGAATGTGTTGGTAACAAACCCTATCTACATGTAAGAAGAGCTCAATTGGCGGAAGTTTGTCCGAGAAAATTGGCCCGAAGAATTCGACAGTGAGTGTTGAGGGCGATTTTCACCGCCCTTTTTCAGTCACAAAGATAATCAAAGAAATACAAATCAAGAAATACGAAAAAAGTTAGGGAGAAGAGAGTAAAGGTTTCTTATCATTTTATTTTCTTTGCTCGGCCCTCCCGCCATGGGCACTCTCGCCTCTTTTGATCTTCGCTCGGTGCTTTCACCGACCAGCTTTCCTAGGCACTCTCGCCTATCTTTTCTTCGGCACTCTCGCCGTGGGCACTCTCGCCTCTTTTGAAATTTGCTCGGCGCTCTCACCGAGCTTAGATTCTCAAGTTTGCACATATATTTGTCATGTCTTTCCTTAATTTTGCTCGTTTATTTTTTCTCGTGAGTAGGCTTTTTCCTTTTTTTGGAAACTCAATAAAATACCTTCACGCCTTCGGTGTTCTTGAGCTCGTAGACTCTTGCCTTGACGATGTTAGTGACAAAGTACGGGCCTTCCCAATTTTGCCCTAGTTTCCCAGCATTCACCTCAACTGTGTTCTGGAAAACTCGTCGGAGGACCATTTCTCCCACCTTGAACGTTCTCGGTCGCACCTTCTTGTTGTAGAAGAGGGCGATCGTGTTCTGGTAGTTGGCTATGTGCATGCTAGCTTGCTTTCGCCTCTCCTTGACATGATTGAGCTGGTGGAGGAGATACTCCTCGTTGAAATCTTCGCTGCTGGAAGCTAGAATTTGTCGGAGGCTAGGGATCCCAACCTCAGCATGGATGACGGCTTCGACCCTAAAAGCCAAGGAAAATGGGGTCTCGCCGGTAGCGGAGTGAGGGGTTGTGCGATAAGCTCATAACAGTCCTGGTAGCTCGTCCACCTAAAGCCCTTTCTTCTCGTTGAGCCTTCTCTTGATGTTGTCGATGATAGTCCGGTTGATCGCCTCAGCGTTTTCGTTGCCCTGGGGATACCGAGGCGTTGACGTGTGAGCTTTATCCTCCAACGCGCAGAAGTCCCCAAACCTCTTTGAAATGATTTGGGATCCGTTGTCAGCGATTATCTCTCTAGGAAATCCGAAACGGGTGACTATGTTCTTCCAAACATAGCTTTCCACGTCGGAGTCCTTGATGTTGGCGTATCACTCGGCCTCTGATTGAGATAATTGATTTGAACCATAAATGTAATTCGAAATTGAAACTTGGTGACCAAGTTTAGGTATTTCGAATTTGCTTAATTAATTGTGTCCGTTGGATCGGTTTTGAGATTTAATCTCTACCGTCGGATTAGAAATTAATGAATGTTATATATATAATATATAATTCGAATAATATTGAGGATAAAAGTTCGAATTAGGGTTTTGTAAAACCCTAGGGTATTTGACTTTATCCCTAATTGATTTGATCTGTTGGATTGGTTTAAGATTTATTTTTAACCATTGGATCTAGATAATCATACACAAATTCGAATTTTAATATGTATATATATATAATTCGAATTATATTAATATGATGATAAGATTAAATATTTTGATCTTATCATGTATTATTATTTAATTAAATCCCTGATTAATTATATCCATTAGATTTAGATGAGATTGAATCTGGACCATTGGATTGAAATAATTAATCATATTTAATTTAATAAATTCGAATAAGGGGAGGGAAAATCTCCAAATCGGTTACACATTGAGCCTATAAATAGGAAGCTCATTCTACATATTTTATACACCTTCCCCAGAGCAAAAACTAGAGCTCTCCCTCTCTCTCTAGGGTCTGCGAGTTTTCTGCTTCTGATCTCTCTTCTGGTTTGGCTTAGGAGATATTATCTCCGGTAGCTTTAAAAGAACCGTCAGTTAAATTTTGTGACGGAGTCGTGCCGGCGAAGCCCACGCTTTGGTACGAGGAGTCCAGGAGAATATCCCGGAAGATCACGGGAGTTTCCCTCAGCACCAGCAGAGCCCTGCCCAAGTCAGAACGCGCAACCTGAATCGTCAACTGAGGTACGGCCTTATGAATTTGGTTAATAAATGCAAACATTTACTGCTTTCTATTTATTTCCTATTCGACTATATTATTAATAATGATTATGAAAATATTAAATTCGAAATATTTATCAGATCTTAACAAAATGAGTATTACCCGATATCCGTGTCGTCGGTCCGGTAACAAGATTTCCGCTTTAAAATGAATTTTTAAATGTTACCGGGACGCCTCGGAGGCTATTATCGTGGTAAGGAAGTCGGACTAATACCACCGATTTCCAACAACGTCTTGGTGAATGGATCCGCCAGATTTTCTTCCGAAGCTATTTACATAACATGTACGTCACCTCTTCGTACTATCTCTCTAATGAGATGGTACTTTCTTTCTATATGTTTTCCCTTAGCATGGCTTCGGGGATCTTACTATTAGCAACTGTACCACTATTGTCACAGTACAATGTCAGTGGTCTTTCTACATCTGGAATGGCTTCAAATTCTATGTAGAAATTTCTGAGTCGTACTACTTCCTTTGTTGCCTTACAACCAGCAATATATTCAGCTTCCATTGAGGAATCTGCAGTGCAGGATTGCCTAATGCTTCTCCATACAACCGCTCCACCACAAAGGGTGAACACTAAGCCAGATGTAGATTTCCTAGTGTCTCTATCTGATCGAAAATCAAAATCAGTGTATCCTAGTGCATTCAGACATTTGTGGCACCATGACATTTGAATGTGTGATATTGAGATCATAGGATATTAATATAATTTAATTATTTGGATTTAATTATTAATATCTTATGAGGAACCATAATTCATTTGAATAAACTGACTTTGGTCTTTTCATATTTGCGGCATAAGTACCAAATATTTTGGTATTTGAGCAAAACCCTAAAACCAATTTAAATTTGGTTAAAACCCTAAATATAATTAGAAATTAATAGCTTGGTGACCAAGCTTAGGGTTTTTTAATTTGTGTAATTAATTGTATCCGTTTGATCAGTTTAAGATTTAATATTTACAGTCGGATTGGAAATAAATTAATTATATATATAATATATAATTTTCGAATTCAAGAGTAGGATAAAATTGAATTAGGGCTTTTACCAAGTCTTCGGGTATTTGATTATGCTTAATTAATTTCATCCATTAGATCGGTTTAAGATTTATCTCAACCGCTGGATCTAGATAATTACAATTCAAATTTTATTATATATATATATATATTTCGAAATCAATAATGAGATAATAAGATTGGTTTTTTATTTTACCAAGTATTTCTTATTTAATTAAATCCCTAATTAATTATATCTTTTGAATTTACATAACATTAAACCTAGACCATTGGATTGAAATAATTAATTATATTTAATAAATAGAATTCAAAATATAGGGAGAGAATTTCTCCAATTCGGTTACAGTCCGATCCTATAAATAGGGAGCTCATTCCACACATTTTACATACTTTTCCCCATAGAAAAATTCAAAATCTTCCTCTCCTTTATGGCCTGCAAATTTTTTCTCTGATCTCTCTCTTTAGTTAGACTTAACAGACTTAGTCTCCGGAAGCTTAAAAAGAACCATCAGTTTAAGTTTCGGACGGACTTCTGTACGCGAAGCCCACGCTTCGGTATGAGGAATCCAGGAGAATATCCCGGAAGATAACGGGTGTTTCCCTCAGCACCGGCGGAGCCCTGCAAAGTTCAGAACACGCAACTAGAATTCGTCAACTGATGTACGGCCTTATGCATTAGGTTAATAGATTTGACCATTTACTGCTTTCTATTTATTTCCTATAACTAGATTATTAGTAATGATTTCTGAATATTAAATTACCTAATATTTATCGAATATTGTAATATGGTTATTATCTAATATCTAGACCGTTGGTCGGTTAACAAGTTTTTCCCTTTAAAATAATTTTTTTAAATGTTACCCGGACGGTTCAGAGACATATTTTGCGATAATATTCTCGGGATCTGAGGCGTGATCCCTTAAAATTGGTATTACAGTAGTACCAAGCTCCAACAGGATGCTTCTTGTCGACCTCGTCGGGTAGGCGAGGGAACGAGGGATGCTCCTTTTCGACCTCTTCGAGGTAGGCGAGGGTGCATTTTCCTAACGAGGGATGCTCCATATCGACTCGTCGAACAACTTCTCTTGTCGAGGCTGAGACTCTATTTCTAGAACGATCTCAACTCGTATTCAAGTCCTTCCTCCTATAGGTGTGGATGAATTTCTAGATAGAGAAAGCTACAGACAGAAGCTCTGGAGAAAGCTCTGAGTGAGTGTGGAAATGAGAAGGGGAAGGCTCCTATTTATAGAAAAACAATTCCCAGAAATTGCACATCAGGGAGCCTGCAAATTTATCCCTTGCATGGAGAGTCTGGCCGCGGCTCCTAGCCCTATCGGAGGGCTCGTCAGTGAGTTCGTTTGTTGAATCCGGGAGAATCTGGAAGATTTCCCGTGGACCTTCTTGAGCTCGGATCTCCTCGTTGTGTTGGAATAATTATAAGTTATTCCTCCGTCGAGCTATGGCAAGGGTGCAGGAAAGGTGTGTCATTTATCGCCATGGCACCTTGTCAGGCAAGGGACCTCGTCAGGCGAGGATATTCGGGCCAAGGTACCTCGTTGGGCTAGGTACCTCGTCAGGCCGTGGTACCTCGTCGACCCGGGTTTGTCGAGCCGTGGTACCTCGTCAGGAACGATAGTTTGTCAGGCGGGGTTTGTCGGGCCGTGGTACATTGTCGGGCAAGGTACCACCAGTCCGGGCCCGACAAACCCGGCCTGACGAGGTACCTTTCCCGTCAAGCCAACGTGCCTTCCAAGGACTTGGTCTTCTTTGTCTTTTTTACTCCGGGCCTCGCCAATATCTTGGTTCATTGGCCTCTAGTCTTTGATTTCGCCGACGGGCTTTGACTTTTATTGACGGGCTTTGACTTTTTACCAAAAGAGGCCAAATTTTTACATGTTCCAAAAAATTGATATAACACTTATTATCCGATGTTTGATACATTGTAGGGTTAACAAGTTTATTCCCTTCAAAATATTTTTTTAAATGTTACCCGGACGGTTCGACGACACATTTCGCGATAATATCGTCGGGGATCCAGATGTGATCCCCAACAATTGGTACCAAAGAAGAACCAATTTCAAACATGAGGAGCTCGCCAGTTCTCATTGGCTCGTCTTTGATGTCTTTTGGTTGTCCACGAGTTCCTATGCTGATTCAGGAGGAATCTGGGGGGTTTCCTGAGGATCTTCGTGAGCTCAGATCTCCTCATCGTATGGAATAATTGTAAATTATCCCATCATCAAGTTGTGGCGAGATGCTTGCCAGACCAGGCTCTTCGTCGAGCTAGGGGCTCGCCAGGCCAAGGTACCTCGTCAAGCGAGGGGCTCGCTAGGGAAATGTATCTCGTCGGGCAAGGGGCTCGCCAGGCCAGGGTACCTCGTCAAGCGAGGGGCTCACCAGGGCAAGGTACCTCGTCAGGCGAAGGCTAGGCACCTTGCTAGGCGAGGGATTTGCCAGGGCAAGGTACCTCACCAGGTGAGGTGCCTTTCTGATCAAGGGCTTTGTCTTTTTTGTCTTCTTGGCTCCGTGCGTTGCCAAGTGCGTTGGGTCGTGGGCCTCTGGTCTTCGACTTCGTTGGTGGGCTTTGACTAATTACTGGTGGGCTTTGACTTTTCCTAAATAGGACCCAATTTTTATATGTTTCGAAAAATGCACATAACAGTTAGAATTCTCTAATATTTCATCTTAATCATTTGAATGGATTAATCTTAATATTTTATTGCAATGTTTAAAGCATATGATTAAGTAAGATTATTTCGTACTTTGAAATCAACCCAAATATTCATTCAAGTTGTTTCTCTTTCTAAACTTTTTCTCTTTAGAAATTATCTTTTTTTCTTTTGTCTTTGTGTGAGTTTTCGAGTGTTCTTTAAGCTTTGTCCAAAATATTTAGCTTCGGTTGATCTAGTTGCTCAGGGGACTAATACTAAATGTCAGACGGGGACTTGTGAGTTACGCAATAACTCTAACCACACGATATTTTCTTTCAAAGTACATTTTAGTAGACGATAATGATACCATTTGAATTTAGAAGGGCAAAGCAGATATCGTCACATTTATACGCACGATCACCACCTAAAATTTAACTCAGCGACAAACAAACACAGGAACATTTCTCAAAAATATAAAAAATATCCAGATTATCAATCCAATCTTAATCTAAAAACCTATAAACACGAGACACACATACAAATTGTGAGCATGCGGGTAAAAAATAAAAATGGCGTACTTCTAGACGGGCAGATAAAGGAATTTGCACCACCGAGACGACGATGATCTAGCAGGCCATTGTTGCGCCGGAGACCACTCGAATATAATAAAAGCTTATTAGGGTATTTTAGTGATAAATTTTCCATCACGTACTGCTTTGGAATTTAACACTTACCTGGAGGGACAACTTAAACTGATCTGAACTGGTTTTTGGACACACTGTTAATCATGTCGGAAGGGACAACCACCACGCTCTCCAACCTATAATGACAATTATTAAAAAGAAAAAAAGAAAAAAGAAAAGACAAAACATGAGACCAATTAATTTGATAGATAAGAATGTCAAATCTTTACCGATTATTGCTGACCTGTCCTTCCTTGTTATTGCCATTATGTTGACATAGCATTTGATTTTGGGTTAGATTTGTGACTTCTCAAATTATCTTTTGCTACAAGAATTTTCTGTATTTATACTCGGAATTAAGGTTATAAAAACTGAAACAATGAAAAACCGATAGATCGATTTTATGAAATTACCGATGGATAACCGATTTATTGATGAGTTTTGCGAGGGAAAAAATAATAATTGACCAACATGTAAAGTTAGCGACAAAGTTTACGGATAAACCGCAACCACTGAGTTTTCTAGATGATTTTTTATTTTCTCTAATATAGAAGGAGCTAATATTTTGGACATATCGAATCCGTGCCGAGAGCAGGTCGGGATTTTGAAAACCTTGCTTAGAATTATAATCACTATCAATGACAGATTTTTTCAATAAAATGGTTTTCTCATGCTAACTAATATCCCAATATATATGGCACGAAATGGTTTCAGAATTCAGAGTCAAGCCTCATAACCGTCTTTAGAAAAAGACAATTCTAATTCAGCAAAAAAAAAAAAAAAAAGAGTTGTTGATAAAATAATAATTGCTTGTATTTGACATTTTGGTTTGTTGAGAATTGAGACGATTATCCAAAGAATAGAGCAACAACGTGATATCCAGGCTGGTACGCCCCTTCACGTCAAAATTAAATAAATAATTAATAGAAGAAGAAAGTCAGGGGTGTAAGTGGGCCATGTATCCACATTGTTTCTAAAAACTGAAACCCGAGATCTGGGGTCCAGGCTTTTTAAAATTCGGGTACCCGTATCTGGATTTAAATGTTTTAAATTCGGATGTCTAGATATGCATTTAAACCCGGATTTAATATCAAACCCCGAATTTAAAACTCAGATCCGGATTAAAAAGTAAAAATAAACTAGAAAAATCTTATTTTTTATAGTAAATTAGTTTTTAATGTTAATTTTTTACTAAAATATATGTATTAAGTTACAAAAATATATAATATAAAAAAAACATAAAAAAAATTAAATGGTATAAAGAAGAGAAAAGTTCATCAAAAGAAGAGAGATAAAAATACTAAATAAAGAGAAAAAAAAAATCTTGAAAGTAGAGAGAAAAATAAAATCAAGACAAACAAGTTTGAAAAGAAAAGAAAAATGTTAAATAAGAGAGATTTTGATATTTGTTATCTGTGTTTGATTTTCGAAGGGTTTAATTTGTTGAATTTGGTTGTATAGATTTTACCACCGTGCTCGTTTTCTTATTTGTTTTTCAAGTTTTCGGTTAAATAAAATTAGCATTTCTTCATACCATGTTTTATGATTTTAAATGTTTGGTTATTTGCTATTTCAGCTACTGGCTGTACTAATCTAAATCCTATTTCATGACGCTTTAGATATCCGGATATCAAATTCCGGATCCTGATTTCTATTTTTTAAAATCCCAATATAGAATTAAGTCCCGGATATATCACAAAAAATCCGAATATCCGGACTGGTTTCTCCTTTAGATCTGGAGAACGTGCATGCTACCTTTATCACACAAAAACACAAAATTGTGAAATTGTTTAAACATAATGAAGGAGAAAACGAAGTTGGCATGCACATACAGAATTGCTCCCAAATTAGTCCTTAACTCGTAAGCTTAGCGTCAATTTTGCTAATATGAATTTCATACTAAATTTAATTTCTAAAGTAACTCTAATCGAACTAAATATTTGAGGAGAACTTTTGAAAAAAAAAACATTTGGATTGTTTTATAATTATATATTTTTGTAAGGTTGAAACTTATTAAAAGCTTGAAAATGAATCATTTGATAATTTTAAATTTTTAAAATTATAAACTTTGTGGCAATAGAACACTCCAAAGATATGATTGTAAAGGGTGGTCCAGAGCAATGTCTATATATCTTAATTGTTGAAAATGATGATTTCTATCATACAATTTAACACAAAATCATTATATATTTAACAAAAAGGAGAATTCACTATATAATAGAGCTGAATTTCACGGCGTCGCGACCCGTCGCGGTGAAATCGCCGGAGATCACCAAAGTGCACGTCGCGATGGTGCACGTCGCGATGCGTCGCGATGGTGCACGTCGCGATGCATCGCGATGGAGTTGAGAGAGAGAGAGAGACTGTGAGACGGAGAGAGAGGGAGAGGCATCACGTCGCCACGATGCCCTAGGTTCGCGATTGATCACGATTTCATCCTCCGAATCGCGATGCGTCGCGATTCCCCGAAAACGTCGCGATGCGTCGCGAACGGCGTTCATTCATCGTCAACTGCATAAAAGTTTTGCGGACAAACATAAAAAATAAAAATAAAAGAGAGACTAATCCAAACCAAACTATATGATCATAGGAGCGGTGATAAAGTGATAAACTTAGAGGGCAAACTAGTAGAGGAACAAATTCTTAAGTGCCATTTTGACAGATATTGATAAGTTGGAGGGTATTAGTGAAATATTTAATCTCTTTCGAAAGTAGTTTATGACAGTTAACAGATTTGAACGCAGCTTATATATATAAACTCTGTCAGCCAAAACAACTGACCCTCAAAAGACGAGAGAGAGAGAGAGAGAGAGAGAGAGAGAGAGCCATGGGAGGACTGTGGAGAGCTGCGATAATGGCGGTTCTGGCGGTGGCGATGTGCGCCTCGGAGGTGTCGTCAACTCGGTGGACTGTCGGAGGGAGGTATGGTTGGAGCCCCAACGCTAACAGCACTCTCTGGGCTCAGGACATCCACTTCTACAAGGACGACTGGCTCTGTAAGTCCTCAGATCTGCCTCTCCGTTGTTGCTGCTTCCTTTCCACTTCAATGTCTTAGATCTGGAATTCGCGACTCTGTGACTTCCAGTTCGCATTCCAATCTAAACAATGCTGGTAGTACCAATCTGAAGCTTCGGATATGGTTGGTGAGTGAGAGTATGAGCAGATCTCGAATTCGTCTTGTTTGTTAATAAAGCAGATCAACTGTGTCTGTGCTTGTGCATTTTGTGTTTCTTCCTTTTTCGAGGAATTTCGTATTTCTGGAGATGAAAATGTCAATTTGGTATGAGTTATTCATGAGTAAGATCCTGGATATTATTCATATGTATACAATTTTGACCTAATTTCATCAAGGATGAAAAGTGGCCAAAGGTCTATTCTTTCGAGCAACAATGTCCCAAAAGTTGAAAGGATTCCCGGTGTGGGGCTTATCTTAGCACCACGTTCCCAAAAAGGATGTCCAGGTCGGCCAACGCCAATTGCCCGCTAGTTTTCCCGGGTTTTCCCTTCTGCAACGGACGTGGAACGTTGTTGACTCTAATAGCAGTTGATAGATCCATCAACTAAGCTCACTTAGTAAATGTGAGACTTGTCATAGACCTGTATTCGGGGATGGTTTCAGACAATGTCATTTTTCTTTTTCTATTTTGCTAACACTGTTTCCTTCTCCTCAGATTTTGTGTACGACAGGAATCAGCAGAACGTCCTAGAGGTGAACAAGACCGACTACGAAACCTGCAACTCCGACCACCCTCTTCATAACTGGACGACAGGGGCCGGGAGGGATGTGGTCCCGCTCAACGTCACCCGCCACTACTACTTCCTCAGCGGCAAGGGGTTCTGCTTCAGTGGCATGAAGCTGGCCGTCAACGTTCACAACGCTCCTCCACCTCCAAAGGCTTCTCCCATCAAGGAGAAGAATGGCGCCGCAAAGTCAACTTACCGGGCTCAATACGTCGTGCCAGCTGTTTTCGCCGTCGGAGCGGTTTGGGACGCCTTTGTCCGGCTCTGGTAGTTCTTCACACGTTTACCTTTTCTTTCTTCAAACACGTTCATTCAAATGGGTGGCAATTTCTTTCATTTGTGTTAGAGTTGTTTCCGAGTGGTGGTTGACCAAGAACTTGGACGAACGGTTCAAGTTGGTTGAAGGCTGGAATTTTTTTAGAATTGTTAATGATGAATGGATTTGTCTGTCTAGTTTGATTTGCGGAGGAGTAATCAAATGCGTTAATTGTGGAGCTTTGATTGACAATGAATATTAGGCATGTGGGTTTGTTTGCCCTTTGCTTTGTTTTTTGTGGGCATTGAAGATCTTGAGACATTCAGAAATTAATAGATGAGATGTGTTTATTATGTTTCTAAGTGGCCAATGGCAAGCTGGCTTCCAATCTACTTTAAAGCTTTAATTAATGTGCAGTGCTAATGGTACTAAGCAACAATTTTTCTTTTAATAAGGGTCTAAAATCCCGCCTTCCGACGGCAAGAAGAAGAATAAGGGAAAATACGAGGTGGAAAAGAGAAAATAAAAAAAAAGTGGAGAAAGAGAAGAATTTTTTTTATATATGTGAGTCATTGAAAATTATTTATTAGATATAATTTTTTTCATTAAATTGTACTTATAATCCTCGTATAAAAGTACAACCATAACTTATATTTACGTTATAAAATTACAATTGTAATTTATATTTTCTAAAAAATTAATTAGCGGTTTACACATAAAATTCGTTTGATAATTTTATCTATCAATAAATCAGCGGTTTACCCAAGAATTTGATTAATAAAGTTATCAGTCAATAAATTCTTTTTCTTTCAAAAAACCCATCAGTAAATAAAATAAAGGTATCGATTTTCGGTATATAAAACCTTGTAAATTTCAATCATAATATTATCGATTTATTCTTTAGGTTGAGATACAGGGATAGTATTGGAATATGTTCCCCAATGAGTTGAAGAACTCTAAAAAATATATCTTTTGACTTTTTATTGATCTAATTCTGAGTGAATGAGTTGTATATACCTTCGAATTTTTATTGATCTGAATGAGTATACAACGAAGAGCGAGTTGGTTGGTATTTATAACACATACCAACTGTTGAATATTTGCGGAGAAGGACCAGAAAACTACCTAAACTACAACTTACTATAAATAGGCTAACTAACTCAAAGAGCTTATTATACAAGGAAACATTCCTAAATACAAAATATTTCCTCTAGTAGCCCCCTTCAAATGTACAGTTGGCGAGTTAAACAACGTTCAATATTGACTTTCAACACCGAATATCTTGAGTTGGAGCCGATCTAGGTTAAACATCGGAAACTTGTTTTTCAACCGGCATGTGTCTCTTTAATATCATTTTGAAGAACCTTGAAGATCAATCTCTACATGCTTTGTTCGTGCGTTCAAGATCGGATTTGCAGACAGATCATCACCGTTGACGAATTGTCGCCCAAATAATCGAAATTGCTGTGTTCTTCCACTGAATCAGCAATCATAATATTCTACATCCATCAAAGGAAGCCAATAAATCAGTATACATATCATCTGCCGCATAGAGATACAAATATACTTAAACAACCTCTTCGGAAAGTTTATTTGAAATCAAGTTTATCTACTTATTAATCCAAACCAAAAATGCACGCCACTTTTTTCTCGATTGTTATTGTTCAACTGCTTTGGTAAATAACAGTGTTATGAAAAACGTTATCAAGGCTCGCCTCGATGAGGCGGACGCCTTGAATGGATAGACGTAGGCTTACACCTTAAACAACGCCTTAGGCTTGAAATTAGCGCCTTGAGGCTACACCTCATTGCGTGGTTAGAAATTTAGTATTTAATATAATATATTTTTATATTTACTTACCTATTTTACGGGTTACATATATATAATTATTTATTATGATATTTGTTTTCATTTTTACTTACCTATTTTATGCTAACCGTATCATATCAAAGTCAAAACCAAACCCTACTCGAGCTATTGAAATATTTAATGTTTTTTTTTTAGTTTTTAAGTTTTTGAATTTTTTAAGTCTTTGACTGTGTGAGTTTAAGTGTTTGAGTCTTTTATGTTTTTGAATTTTTCTGTTATTAAAATTATTATATCTATCTTATTTTTAATTTTTTATATTATTTTTAGATAATTATATTTTATTTATCAAGGTTTACGCCTCAAACGCCTCAAGGTGAACGGCGAGAAAATGCCTCGAGGCTTAAATACGCAATTTAAAACTAGTAAATAATACATATACATATGTCATCATCAAATATGTATAAATAATATGGCCAATTAAAATGTACTACCTGTTAAGAAAAATACATACTATCTTCAGGACAGATTCAGCTCTTCATCGTCGAATATAAGCTTTGTCCATGTCATGTCGTGTCATCAATTGTACAGGAATTAAATTGCTAAAAGACCTCATTTGGGATTTTGATTCACTCCATACTCTTATTGGGCCCACTGCCAAGAAACATGAACAGTGCCGAAGAGGGTATGCAGTGAATGAAAATCCCATTTAAGGTCATTTTGACATTTTCCTGATTGTACAGTGATCGTCGATTCCCTGACAGTAGCAAATACCCATCAGATTTATCAACACATATATCAAGTTGTTTTAAAACCAATTATACGCCGCTAAGAACAATTGAGTACTGAACAAGAAACATAATAGCAGAAACAAAAAACAAACACAACGATAATTAGAAACGCATTAATGGTCCAGACACATACATACAGAAAAGTGAACTTACTGCATGAACCGAGATGTCGGAGATTGTTGGATGGATTAGAGAGGACTTTCTGAAGACGGCGCGAAGGCTGTGGCAAACAGAGGTGACCGAGCTTGGGAGTGGCAGGGGAGTGAAAATTTTGGGGGATTAGTTTAGAAGAAGAAATGACGATAGATGCCCTTCCTTCTACACGTGTGTATAAACCCGTTTGCGAAATTATGGGATTCCTATTTCATCTTGAAATCACTTCTCCTGAAAAATCCGCTCTCGGAAAGAAGACTTGAAAGGAAACCTTGGCCTTTGCCATTGTCGGGTTTCTGAATAGAACTCTTTAGTTTGCTAATCACAGACCAATGCATTTCAAAATCTGGTTCGAACCCGCTTCTTTGCATCATCTCCACGAGCTCTGAAGCCTTTTCCGGATTATTTTCGAAACGATACCTATCGATCACAGCGGAAAACATTTCCTTGGTCGGAGTTTCACCCATATTTGCCATGGAAACCAATATCCCCTCAGCTTCTGCGGTTCGTCCGTTTAGGCAAAAGCGATGGACAAGCATATTCCAAGAGGAAACGCTCGGTCTAAGACTTCTGTCCAACATCTCAACATGAAAATCGATAGCATCATCCAGCTTGTTGCAGGTGCAGCAAGCCGTAATTACGGCCTCATAGCTCATAGAATTTGGAGCATTGCCTTTCTTTAACATTACGTTGAGAAGATCAACAGCCTTTTTCGTCCTTCCTAACAAGCAAAACCGTTTGATAAGAATGTCATAGTTGATTTTGTCAGGAACGAGCTGTTTCTCCACAAGCATGTCCAGGAAACATTCAGCATCTTCAAGCTTGTTTTGGGAAAGAAGGCCTTCAACAATGGAGTTTTGAACAATGGAATCGTGAGACCAGCCTCTTAAAACCATCTCTCTACTCAATGTCAAGGCTTCATCGAGCTTCTCAGAATCACAGAATGCCACTATCGCAGCTCTTAAGCTGCGGTTGCTCGGCCTAAGTTGCTTAGTTATCATGTCAGACATATAATCAGAAGCACTTGACACGTCTCTACACTTGGAGAATCCATACACGAGGAAGTTATAAGAAACTTCATCGAGTTGCACGTTCTTCTTTTGCAAGTCGTCTAGAACTTCCTTTACAAACAAGCAATTTCCAATTGAGAAGAGATGGAAGATCAAAATGTTAATAATAACGTCAGGAGACACGCCTCGTCCAACCATGAGCTCTTTCAGCTTCAACGCACAATGGATGTTCCCTTCCGTACTCACCAAGAGCACCAGATTTCGGTAAGTAGGGATTGAAAGCTCATATTCTTTTCTTATCATGACGCCGAGAATCTCCCTAACTTTTATAAGGTTGTTGATTTTGCTAAACCCTTGAATTAAGAAATTGTAAGTTTCAGCATCCGGATTTACACCCTTCAGTGACATTTCCTGTAATACCAAGATTGCTTCTCCAATATTTTTGGTCATACAAAACCCTTTTATCAATGCGTTGCTCGTAGGAAGTAAAGCGACTTGATTTTCTTTCAAGATAATATCTTTGAAGCCAACTGCTTCCTCGTTTCTATTAGCCTTGCACAACAACGGGATTATAGCAATAACAGCATCAAAAGACGGGGTAATATTTTTAGCGATCATGAAATCCAGTACTCTTAGGGCTTCAGAGAACTCTCGCTTCTCACACATACCTCGGATAATATGATCATACGCTACTCGATCCAAAACGAATCCTCGTTTAGTAAATTCTTCCAGTAATATGCACACAAATCTGGTTGAGTTTAAGAGACTAAGATTTTCGAAGAACATATGACTTATATCTAACCTTAAATGAGGAAAAGACATCATTCTTTCAAGAAGCTCGAGTGCTTGCTTGAGAGCTCCGCTTTTACAGAGGCACTGAAGAAGAGCTTGAGCGTTCTCTAGCCTCGGAATCCATTTCTCTTTTTGAGCAATTTCCCACAAGCTTTGGAAGTCCGTCAAATTTCTCGTTTTGCATAAACCTATAATTACGTTTGTATATGTCTCGCTCTCAATCTTTAGACACCTTCGAAACATGCTGTCTAAAACTACCTTCCCTTTGTAAGTCCACCCTCTCTTGCAGTACACTTGAACGAGTGAATTCAAAGTTTCCTGGTCAAGTAAGCTGAGAAACTTGGCATTTTTCTCCATTAAATTTTCATATACCTTGAGAGGAAGAGGGGTTGAGCAAAGCCCTTTCAGTAAAACAGAGAAGACTGGAAAAGACAATTCTTGTCCCGAGTCAACCATTTCATCTGCTAAAGTCAACGCAATTTTCAGGTTCCCGTAGTTACACTCCTTCATTACAAGTGCGTTATAGTCCGGCACCAAGCAGTCTTCAAGAATCTCAGTCACCGTTCTGTTGAACTCTTTCATGTCTGTGTCTAAGTAAAGGCCATTACCGAGATCATCAAAGAAATCAGATCTAGAAAAGTCTCTGTCGTTGTCCCTTTTAATTCTCACGGTTAACGGGTCCAAACCCATAACCGAAAACGCTCTGGAGAGCCAATCCTGGCAGGGAACACCCTGCAATAGACCATGGTTTTCCATCTCCGAAACCATTTTCTTAACTTCATCAAACTGTCCAGCTTTACAATAGCCAGCTAAAAGAATTCTAAAGGTTGACCGATCAGGCTTTTTTCCCTTCTCCACCATTTCGTCAAAAATCGTTCGAGCGTGCTTCCAAGAACTTCGTAGAAACAACCCTGAAGCAAGAGAGTTATATGCATTGATATGCGGTTTCAGTCCTCTGGAATATATCTCAGCAATGTAAGTAAAGGAGCTTCTCAGCTTTCCTTCCTTACAACACCAACCAATCAAGATACCGAATGTTATCTCATCAGGAACAAACCCTAAATCTTCCAATTCCTCCATGAACAACTGAGCATTTTCGCTGCCGGAATAGCTACACAGAGAGTGAATTATCGTGTTCGCAGCCAGATTATTCGGTGCAAGCTTGATCTCCCGGAAGAAACTTAGAACGTCATCAAAGTCCTTCTTCTCACAATACCCGTAAACGATCTCATTAACACATGTACTATGAACATCTGATCCCGAAGCTAGAACCTTCTTGACAAGGTTTCTTGCCTCCTGAACCTTCCGCTCTTCACGGAGCAATTTAACAACACCGTCGAGTACCACTTTCGCTGCCTCGCTCGAACCAGTACCGACCTCGACCATGTCCATACAAACTCGGTGCGCCACTTGGGTTTTCCTCATCCTAACCAAACTATCCAGAAGAGCACAGAAACCGGACAGCGACGGAGCTGAACCGCGCTTTCTCATCCGATCATACATCGAGATGGCCCTATTCAAATCACCAATGGCGACATACCCTTCGATCAAATCACTGAATACATCACGACAACTCGACCAAATTCCATCATTGTCCAACTCGAAAGCCAGCAATTCGACCTCTCTGAACAACCCGGCCCTGACGAGAATCTTCGCCATGAACTTCCATGAATCAGGAAGATGCTTAAAACCCTTGTGCTGTTCATTCGCGTACTTGAAGAACTCCCACAAAGACTCGACCTTTCTGGTCCTAAACACGCCTCGCTCGCACTCCAATCCAAAACCCACCAAAATCTCGGAAAAATCTCGAGGCATCAGCTCGGGAGCCCTCCGAAACCTACGCGCGATCTCTGGAACAATTTCCGAAATCTCCAAAAGAAGATCTTTGCGAGAGACTGCAGAAGCGAAACCCTTGACATTGTCACCTTCCTCGGTGGAGAACAAGTCGGGACACCTAGATATCACGGACTGAGCGATGCCGGAGAGGGGAGAGCTCGAGGTTGAGATGCGAGCGTTGAAGGTAAGGATTGAGAGGAGAGAAGAGACCTGGTTATGGAGCCGGAGCTTCTGAGCTATGGAGGTTCTTGATCTGATGATACACATTTCCGAGTTTGGTTGATTTCAAAGTTCATATTTTTATGGTTTCAAAAAAAAAAGTTCATATTTTTTTTGTTTAATAGCGGCAAATGTATTTCAAAACCCTTTCTAAGAGAAAATATATTCAGTTTTATTTTATAAAAGATTTGGGTTTTTTATTTTGAAATTTTAGGGTACATTCAAGGCATAGTAAAGCAAAACTTGAGTTACGTTTGCAATTCCGTTTTTAATTTATTTTGGGACTCGGGTCTTTCCATTAAAATAAATCACATATCATAAACGAAGATGGTTGAAAAAAAGAGAGATAATGGTGCTGTTTGGTAGACAACTTAAACTGTTTTTGTTTTCTTTATTCAAAATTTTATAGTTGTAGTGTAAAAGACTTTTGCAGTTGTTTTGAAATAACTATTTGGTACACATTTCTGTTTTTTATTTTTTAAAAATAAAACAACAGAATAGTTGTTTGGAATTCGATTTGATTTTTTCTTGAAAAATTAAATATTTAATACATTAATAAAATATAAAAAATATTATTACATTAATAATATAATAACATAAACATCATGTTTAACATATCAAAGCTATATACTATATAGTCTAAATAATCAGGTTTAACATGCATCAAAAGTAAAATATCTCATGCAATTATTTTTCACCAACATTATATCAAACATAGTATTCGCATGAATTGTATATTCACCACAATAGGTCGTTCGCATTCATTTTTCTAGAGTCATCACACAAGTAATTTATGTCCCAACATCACATAGGTCAAGTTAGATTCGGCATCGGCACTGGCACCGGTGTCGCAGTTAGCATTGGTGACTCAGTTGACATCGAGATTTTGAAGGTTCAATGGTGAAGTTTAAAGGTGAAAATTTGGTATCCGTTTTCCGGTTTTGTCTCTGTTCCGGTACCAATCCCAGATCGATTTAAAAAAAAAAATCCAAGAAATTTAATTTAAACCCAAGAATTGGCACTTCTCGGTTCCCATTTTTAGAACTGAGAACCATAAACGATGCCCTAAACAAATATTCACCGGTTTTTGGTACCGGTTTTGATTTTAAACTACATGTCATTTTTTTAGTTTTTAGTATATTATTTTAGTGAATTTTAAACTTTTATTGTCGTTTTTATACTATTTGTAATTTGTAATTTGTAATTTTAAAAAATACATGTGGTTTTTAAGTTAAGCACTTTTAAAACCGAAATCGGCACAAAAATAAAATTCCCGATTTTTCTTCGGAACATGAATGAAAAAAAAAAAGAGTTATTTCCCGGTTCCCGGTTCTAATTTTACTCCTAATGAAGTCGATAGAAATAAGGAGTGATGAAAGAAAAAACTGAGTGAAAAAAACAGAAAACAACAAAAATCTGTATTTGAAAATCCTTAAGAAAAACAGAATAAAACTTGAAATATTTTGGAGTTCGGTTTGATGAGTTACATACCAAACAGTCATTTATTTTTCTCAGTGTAACTGTACAAGTTAGAAAACTAAAAAATTGTTTTCAAGTTATTTACCAAACACAGCCATTATATTTGAAGTGTATTACTCCTAAGAAACTCAAGTATCTCACACAAAGTTCGATCCCCTTCCCTATTTATAGAATTCTTACCTAAGATTCTCTTCCATCCTCATAAATTGGTGGTTGCTTTTTGTTTTAATTGCCATATAATTGTCATAACTATCGAGTTAATTACACGTATTTAACGGCTCAAAATCGTCATAATTAAGTTTATAATTAAAACACAAGTAACGGTCTCGCCGCCTTAATAAGTCTCTTTTTCATCGCTTGGTCTCCCGCCGTCTCGTCTCATCGCCTCTCCACTGTCTCCTAAATTAGTGCCCTTTTTCCCTTTATCATTCACAGGGAAGTCTCGTCGACCAGTATTTATGAAGAGATTATGATTGCCCTTGATCCTCATCACCTTTTGGTCCTCATCGCCCTCCAAGTTTCCTCGTCGCTCGTCGCCAAATGTTGACTTCTAAGTGGGCTTTTACTTGTCAATGGGCCTTTAACATTATTAATTTGGCCTTTCTCTGGAAGCCGTTTTTTGATTTTATCTCTTTTAAATAATCTTATAAACGTTAAGAATATATTCGTTGTTTCAATATAAATGGAACACCAAAATCGTACCTTAACAACGTTGGCTTGATTTTTGTCTCAAAGAGCCAACATGACAGAGAATGACGAGCAACATCCACTAGAATGGAATTGGAAAATGATGGATAGAAGAAAAAAAACTACGTGGTTCGACCCGTTAAAAAGATGTCTGCTCCAGAGAAAGCATAGCTTGACTGCAAACATTGCAGGGGAAGTTGGCATGAGAACGAAGGGACAACGTCGAGAGTGTGGACTATGAGCAACAAACCAAAGGAGGCTTCTCGATTGAGGGCTATCGCTCTGAAATATAAAGTCCATCCATTAACCCAACAACCAGGGGTTGAGCTAAGGGGAGGGGAGGGCACATGGTCTGAGCTCGTTATTTAATTTAAATTTATTC
Organism: Parietaria judaica; assembly: GCA_954871525.1. NCBI lineage: Eukaryota > Viridiplantae > Streptophyta > Magnoliopsida > Rosales > Urticaceae > Parietaria > Parietaria judaica. The sequence continues at coordinate 28,673,680 of OX940865.1, forward strand.
ATATTACTATAAGTTTATTTATAAATAATAAACATAGCATTTGTAAATTGAATGTCACTATAATGTACTGAAATCTTGTACTCTTACAAGTTATAGCAACAGATTCAATTCCCAATCTCATCAAATTTTTTAATATTTTTAGCAACAGTTTTTATGATTACAATTATTTTCATTTCTCTTCTAAAACTGGATATACATTGTTAAAATCTTGTGGTCTTTGTACTTTACTTAATTATAGGTATACTAAAATGATTACAACTTACAAAACAGAGAGTAAAATCACAAATCAATAATTTAAGACGTGCAGAGTTTAAATAGTGGAGAAAAATTATTTTAATAATTTTAGAACGTAACAATGTGTAATATAGAGAGGTAATGAACTATTTTCATAAACCAGAATTTCATAAAAAAAATATCCATAATGCAATGTATAATAGTAGTTTCAATATCTCGTTTTATGTTGAAATTTATGGTCTATTAATATACACTCCTTCATGCTACTCCGTCATTCAACGAATATATACTCATTCATGTTACACCAAATAAATACAACTTCACTATTGACCTCTTTTTAATACAAGTATAAGTTGATTTAATATAAGGGTAAACTGCAGCTAATGTACTCAATGTTTGATAGGCTACGGATTATGTACCCAATGTTTATTTTTTACGACTAATGAACCCAAACTTGATTTTGTTAGATTTTTTCGTGTTTTCCGTCACTTGATCGTTAGCGAGTGATTCTTCCTCTATATGTACACTTTTTGATATTTTTTTACATAACTCACTCATTTTTTATCCAAGTTTTATGCACGAGATAGATCTACAACTTTGGTGTATTAAGTTTTTAAAAAAATATAGTGGGAAGTTTTTAGGGTAAACCCGAGCGAGTTCGTGAGGCAGGAGACGACGAAGGACTGGTATGAGTTCGAACGCGGGGCCGAGAGCCATCGAAGAGCACTGTCCTGTGGTGAAGATGATACAGAGAGGTGTGTTTTCATCATTGGTTCATGGTCTGCTGGAAAATTCTTCTGTGTGGACTAATTGTTCGATAAAATGTCATACTTAAAGCTCATAGTCCTAATCTGATTTTTGGCCCGCTTATGTGTCCAAATCAGGTTGTTTCGTGTTCTAAGTCCCGTAGATTCGTGAATATGCTTCATAGGTGCACATGAAGCTCCAAGTGAGAATGACTCACTTTATTGAGACATTGCCCCGACTTGGTCTCTACCAGTTTATCAGTATGAATCCTTGTGATTCTTTGTCTTTGTGCTACTCTGGAATCCTTTTCGGTGGTAGAGTTAGTCTTTCGGGACCATGTAACCCATTAATGGGAGTGATGGACCCGAAAGGGAAACAACGTGGAGAAATAACGTTGGGCTTATGTCCAGTGGTATCGGCGGAACGCCAAGGGCGGGCCGGCCGGGAGCAATGAAGATCCTTTGTTGGAACGTCCGAGGATTATGCAATTCTCGGGCGAGGGCCCGCTTATGAAGACTTATTTGTGAGCGGAAGTCGGACATCATTTTTCTTTTGGAGACGAAGTTGAGCGGTGTCCGGGTGGAGAGGTTGAAGCGTCAAAGTAATATGGCCAATGGGTTCGGGGTTCACGCCTAGGGCCTTAGTGGTAGAGTTCACATTCTTTGGAATGAAGCGGTGGAGGTCGATATCCGTAGCTATAGCAAACGGCATATCCACGTGGGAGTTAGAGACGAGCTCAGGGTGACGTCAAGTTTCAAGGGTTTGTACGGAGACCCGATCGAAGCTTCTCGGAACCATTCGCGGGAGCTTCTAAGATGGCTTCATAATGGCGACGCAAGCCCGTGGTTGTGCGCGGGAGATTTCAATGAGGTGCTTTACGAGTTCGAGCACGTGAGCCGGGTGCGAAGGATGACGACTTGCATGGATCATTTCTCCAACGCGCTCGAGGTATGTGATCTTCTCGATTTGGGCTTTGTAGGTGAACCATGCACTTGGAGCAATATGAAAGTGGGCGAACGGAAGGTCCAAAGTCGTCTCGATCGAGCGTGCGCAAACCCTGCATGGAAGTCAGTTTACCCGTTGGGTAATGTGAATGTGTTGGGATTTTAGGGCTCGGATCATAGAGCGCTTCTCATCAACACGGGCTCGGATCCGATGGCGCACAATCCGATGGCGCACAATCCTAACTCGTCTGTGGGAAAGAGATGGGCCTTTGAGCCGAGTTGGCTCTTAAACGACGGATGCGCCAAGGTGGTCCGGGCTGCGTGGGGCTCGGGTGGGACCGATAGGGTTTTGGGAGGGTGTGCGGAGCCTCGAGAAGTGTCAAAAGGCCCTTCGCGTTTGGGCGGGCACGACCTTTAGCAACCGGGAAAAGAGAATCAAAACGCTCTCGGAGCGGATTGAGCATCTTCACAAAGCGGATTTTACTGCGGAAACAAGAGCCGATTTGAGGTCCTTGTGGTGGAAGAGTATCATTGGAAGCAACGGGCGGGGGCCGATTGGTTACGCAGAGGGGATAGAAACATGGCTTATTTCCACGCTCATGCCACGCGTCGGAGGACCAAAACCAAATCCGAGGTATCTTGAACGAGATCGAGGAATGGGTAACATCGCAGAAGGATGTTCGAGAAGTGTTCGAAAAATCCTTCTCGAACATCTACTCTTCGAACGGCGCATCGGAGAGGGATTTTGGCTTGATCACGACGGATGACGTTGCTTCTATCTCGGTAGGGCAACGGGAGATCACCGAGGAGAGATTCACCGTGGACGAGATTGATGAAGCCCTCTCCTCAATGGGCCTGTTGGACATATGTGTCCTTAAACAATACATTTATCCATTTGTAAAAGATTATGACAAGTTATTGAATAAAGATGGTACTTATTATGATAATCTTATTATAGTTTCTGGTAGAGTAAAATAGAATGTCTGTTTCCTTAGTTCATAAAAGATGCAATTATGTTATTATTATCACAGAAGAGTCAATGTGAGGAAGAATTAATAATCATAATAAATGAACTTAAAATGTTTGTGACCTGATTAACTAGGTGGGAGCCCATTAATCGTGTAAGGTCATTAATCTGACTAAGTGACAATCCTATTCTGGATTATGTGTGTGTCACACTCACTAGAAGTGCATTAAGTATGAAGCGTCTTCATACTGGACTGGACCTGACTTAAACTCAAGAAGTTATCATATAAGACCGTCACTGATAACTTGTAGTTGAGTCACAAAATGATGATCAAATGGATATTAGTTCTAAGTCCTGAGTGATCTCGAGTCCGAGCTACTAGCTTGATTGTTCTTTGATTTAACCGTTAAAGAACACAAGATATTACCGCTTTTCCCAACGCTATTATTTTGGGAACATGATAGCCAGTAGTAAGGATAGCTTGATCATAGACATGGGCATCACACAGCTCTCTTCAGAGTCATGATTATTCCCTTAATTGTCAGTGGTGAGAAGTGAGAGGTACCCGTGCGCAACTTATGAATCGAAACCATAAGTGGGTTTCTCTCAAGGAGGAAAATGCATTGAGAGACATTACGGTAAAAACCGCCTGCTCATGTGTGAATTATCAAGTGAAAGAATAATAACCCGAATTTGATTGTATCAATGGAAACCCTAATGTATAAAGGGAATAATATATACCGTATCACTAAAGAGTGCAGCCTCGGGTCTATAGTGGAATCACTTCGAGGTTTGACGAACAACTAGCAGTTCGTTGGAGCTTAGCTTAAGTGATACGGGTCCATGGTCCCCAGGATAGCTCCATAACGGATGATAGGTACGTGATTAAAATACATTCTGAATAATGTTTAATCATTTGGCTAGACTTATAAAACTGACAGGTTTGTGGCAAACGTCAGATAGTTTTATCGTCAGCGTGGCAAAAGTACCATATTTTGGTACACGGAATTAGCTGATAAAAATAGTTATAATTTAGATTTTCTATCAGCACTATGTTGTTTTAAATTAAATTCTAAGAAACTTTGCTTTTTGAACCAAATCATTTCGACTTACGGTTTGTGATTTATGGATTTTCTAAGTTTATGACTCAGTTCGATAAACTATGAAATTAAATCACATGTCACGAATTTAAATGATGGTGTGGCACCATGAAATTTAATGTGTGATATTGGGATCAGGTTTTATTAATATAATTTAATTATTTGGATTTAATTATTATTATCTAATTAATAATTAATTAATAATTAAAAGATTTATATTAATAAATAAAAATATATATTTATATATTAATATATGTGTAAATTCGAATTAGGGTTTGGTAAATACAAACCCTAGATAATTCGAATAGTTAGAATTTGATATTTTATATTTGCGGCATAAGTACCTAATGTTTTGGTATTTTGGCAAAACCCTAAAATCAATTTAATCCATTGGATCGGTTATGATTTAATATCAACCGTTGGATTGAGATAATTGATCTGAACCCTAAATGTAATTAAAAATTGAAACTTGGTTACCAAGTTTAGGTATTTCGAATTTGCTTAATTAATTGTGTCCGTTGGATCGGTTTTGAGATTTAATCTTTACCATCGGATTAGAAATTAATAAATATTATATATAATTCGAATAAAATTATGGATAAAAGTTCGAATTAGGATTTCATGAAACCCAAGGGCATTTGACTTTACCCCTAATTGATTTGATCCATTGGAATTGTTTAAGATTTATTTTTAGATAATCATAAACAAATTCGAATTTTAATATGTATATATATATATAATTTGAATTTTATTAATATGATGATAAGATTAAATATTTTGATCTTATCATGTATTATTATTTAATTAAATCCCTGATTAATTATATCCATTGGATTTAGATGAGATTGAATGTGGCCCATTGGATTGAAATAATTAATCATATTTAAATTAATAAATTCGAATAAAGGGAGGGAAAATCTCCAAATCGATTACATCTTGAGCCTATAAATAGGAGGCTCATTCTACACATTTTTCACACCTTTCCTAGAGCAAAAACTCGAGCTCTCCCTCTCTCTCTAGGGTCTGCGAGTTTTCTGCTTATGATCTCTCTTGTGGTTCGGCTTACGAGATATTTTTCTCCGGTAGCTTTAAAAGAACCATCAGTTAAATTTTGCGACGGAGTCCTGCCGGCGAAGCCCACGCTTCGGTACGAGGAGTCTAGGAGAATATCCCGAAAGATCACGGGAGTTTCCCTCAGCACCGGCGGAGCCCTGCCCAAGTCAGAACGCGCAGCCGGAATCGTCAACTGAGGTACGGCCTTATGCATTGGGTCAATAAATGCAACCATTTACTGCTTTCTATTTATTTCCCATTCGACTAGATTATTAGTAATGATTATGAAATATTAAATTCGAAATATTTATCAGATCTTAACGAAATGATTATTACCCGATATCCGTGTCGTTGGTCCAGTAACAAGTTTTTCGCTTTAAAATAATTTTTTAAATGTTACCGGGACGCCTCGAAGGCTATTATCGTGGTAAGGAAGTCGGACTGATACCACCGATTTCCAACAGCAATTACCTGATAACCGTGTCATCGGGCCGGTAACAAGTTTTCTACTTTGAAATAATTTTTAAATGTTACCGGGACGCCTCGGAGGTTAATTTCGTGGTAATGAAGTCGGGAATCAAACCCTGATTTCCAACAGGGCCCCAGGAAGGCGCCGGGTCCCGACGGCTTCCACGCCGTTTTCTTCCAAAAACTATGGGGGACCGTGGGGCCGACGATTCGGGAAGAGTGTTTGAATGTTCTTAACAGGCGGAGGAGCGTGAGAACATGGAACGCCACCAACATCGTGCTCCTGCCCAAGGTGAAGAAACCAAGGAGAGTACAAGACTTCTTACCAATTAGTTTGTGCAACGTTCTTCTGAAGCTCATTCCTAAGTAGTCGCTTACCGGATAAAAGGCGCCCCCGCCTCCGTCATCTCGGAAGCTCAAAGTGCCTTCGTTCTAATACGCTTGATTATGGACAACGCCGCCATCGCATACTAGCTTCTTCATTCTATCCGACAAATCCATCATCAAAAGAAGGGGCTGATGGCTATAAAGCTCGATATGAGAAAAGCGTCCGGATGGGGTTGCATTTCGACTCTGGTTTTTTCGGTGTCCTCAACGGAAGAATTGGAAACTCTTTCTCGCCGACCCGCGGACTCCGGCAAGGTTGCCCTATGTCGCCGTACCTCCTCCTAGTCTGCGCGGAGGGCCTTTCCGCGCTCATCCGGAGGAAAGAGAGGCTTAGGCTTGGACTTTTACACGGTTTTGTGTGCCGCGCTGGAAGCCCCTTCGGTGACTCGTCTTCTTTTTGCGGACGATTGCATCATCTTCGGGGAGGCGAGTGTCGGGTGTGGCCAGGCTATTAGCGGGGTTCTCAAAGTCTACGAGAAGGGGACATGTCAAACCGTTAACCCAGAGAAGTCTATGGTGAGCTTATCATGGAACATGGCCGAGGCACATGGTGGATTCATCTCTCGGTTGCTTGGAATGCGGGCCGTTTCGGACCTCGAGTCTTATCTTGGGCTTCCGGTACACGTCAGCCAAAATAAGTGCGCAGTCTTCAGCAAGATCACGAGCCGGGTCAAGAAGCATCTCAGGTCGTGGAAAGCGAAGCTCTTCTCGGCAAAGGGACGTGAAGTCTTGATCAAATAAGTTGTGCAAGTCATCCCCACCTATCTCATGAGTCTTTTCCGGCTCCTCGTCCACACCATCAAAGATCTTCACGCTATTACCGCTTGGTTTTGGTGGGGCGGGTCGGAGGAGTCGAGAAAGATCCATTGACGAAGATGGGAAATTCTCGCAAAGCCTAAAGGGGAAGGTGGTTTGGGCTTCAAGGATATGGGTGATCTCAATCGGGCCCTCGTGGCACAACTTTTGTGGCGGATTATCCAAAACCTCGGTTGTTTCCTAGTGCGGATTCTAAAGGCTAAATACTACTCCGACACCTCGATCCTCGATTTCCAGTGCAAGGAACGCCCCTCGTTCCTTTGCAAGAGTCTGTGTTGGGGACGTGACTTGCTTAGACGCGGCACGAGATGGCAAATTGGAGACGGCAACGTCCGGGTCCACGGGCAACCTTGGATCCCTCGGCCTGGGGCTTTCTTCGCCACCATGGAGGTTCCGGACGACGGGCATCCGTGGCGGGTAGCTGATCTAGTCTCCAACGGCCATTGGGACCTCTCTCGGGTCGAGGCCCTCTTAACCCCCTACGATGTGGAGGCCGTCTTGAGGATTCCGGTGGGGAAGGGTCCAGGTCGCACGGAGTAGATCCCTTTGGCCAAGAGACGTCTCTCTTCTCTTGTTTCGGATCTTATGTGTCCTTATTGCCCGGAGTGGCTTGTAGCAACGGTGTTGATGGATTTTTCGCCCCAACTTTTCTGATTGAATGAAATCAAATTGCTTTTAAAAAAAACTTTTTTAACAAATACAAAATTTTAACTACAATGTAAAAGGGGCATTAATGTAGTGCAAAGATATTTGTTTCGAGCAAATTTTAATATATTTAATGATTTTTTATGATGAAACGTAAAATTACAAACTTGTAGATAAACATTTCCAACAATAATTTATTTATAAATTTTGGCAAAAAAGAGTGAGTTATGCAAAAAAAATATGAAATATGTGATGTGTAAAATCTTTCGTATTTTCGGCATAATTTACTCATTTTTGTGCAAAATTTATAAATAAACTATCGTTCGAAAGATAAAAGATTTATCTACAACAATTTAGTTTATGTCTTGTCAGGAAAAGTCACTAAGTATATTAAAATTTGCTTGAAACAAATATTTTGCATTACACAAATGTCTAGTTTTATGTTGTAACTGAAATTTGTATTTTTATAACTTTTTTTTACAAAACTTAAAACACCAAAATTGTAGATCTATCTCTTATATTTTCAACCGTAGGTCGTGCATAAAATTTGGACAAAAAATAAGTGAGTTATGTAAAAATACGAAAAGTGTACATATAGAGTAGGAATCACTTGCTGACGGTCAAGTGACGGAAAACACGAAAATTTCTAACGGAATCAAATTTTAATACATTAACCGTCGAAAATAAATATTGGATAAATAATCCGCAGCCAATCAAACATCGGGTTCATAAGACCCAGGTTGCCCTTAATATAAACAGAAAACCCTTTTTCAGAGAGAGCTCCACGTGTCAAAAGCATATCCTTGAGTTTGCAACCTCAAAATCCCGTTGTTTTGTTTGTGGAAAGACAAAAGGGTTGAGAGAAATGGGCACAACGATCGCCTTCCCCGCTGCAAACTCCAGCATTCTGCACAGACCCATCTCTCGTAGAGACTCAAGCTTCATGCTTTCTGGGAAGATAGTCCAGAAGAGAGCAACGAAGAAGAACAACAGAGGTTTAGTCATGGCTGCTTCATCAAAAGACACTGACACTGACACTGACAGATTCTACTTCAACTTCACTGGCTTCCCCTTCCCTCTCGGTCCTTTCCTCTCCAGACGCACCATTCGGACTGAGGTCACTCACTTTTTATCCCTCTCATTCATTCACAATCAATCTATCTTGCTGTACAAGTCACCCTTCTGGGAAGGAATTTACCGAGCAGCCGCAAGCTGTTACGAGCCAAGATCGATGAAGTCGGAATTGAGAAATTTGGCCTCACACTTACAAATCACAAATGTCTATGCTGCTTTAGTCATTTCTGTGTTGTTCTATGATAACACAAATAATGAGTGATTGAAATTAACCCATTAATCATTGTAATAACTCTCAGGCTCTCAAAGGCTCAATTTGGTTATTTGAGCAAGAGCAAGCGTTGGGGTTCAGCAGCGTCTCAACAAACACGAGAATGACGGTCATCAAACTTAAATCCGGTGGACTGTGGGTTCACGCGCCGATCGCTCCAACTAAGGAATGCATACAGGTTCTGATCTTACTTTTGATTTCGTTTAGCGTAGCGATGTCGATTATTTTCTGAAGAGTAGGAATTTATTCATGTCAGCTTCTTAAAGAGCTCGGGGCTCCGGTAGAGTACATAGTTCTACCCACTTTTGCTTACGAGCACAAAATCTTTGTGGGCCCGTTTTCGAGAAAGTTCCCTCAGGCTCAGGTTTGGGTGGCGCCACGGCAATGGAGTTGGCCTTTAAACTTGCCACTCGAGTTTTTCGGGATCTTTCGTTCGCGGACATTACAAGACGAGGACTTGTCAGCCCCGTGGGCTGATGAGATTGAGCAGAAAGTTCTAAGCTCGCCAGAAGTCGGTAATTGGAGCTGCGCCCATATTTGATACAGTTCTTTGCTTTTTGATGTTTTGGCGAAGAAACCAATCATTTGATTGTGAGTTTTTTCAGGGATTGGTCCGTATGTGGAGGTAGCTTTCTATCATAAACGTTCGAGAACACTACTTGTTACTGATGCGGTTATCTTTGTTCCAAGAGAACCGCCTGAATGCATCGGGAAAGATTCCTTGTTGGCATCTGCGAGGAACGGTTTGGCTGTTAAGATTCTTAGCAAAGGAAAGGAAGTCCCCGATGAGTCAGTAGTAGACAACAAGATGAACCGGAAAAAAGGTCGGTTTTCGAAATCCAGACACGTTAGTTGATTCGGTTTCAATGAAATAGACTATGACTATTGTTTGATTCAGGGTGGGAAAGAATGGTTCTCCAAATCTTATTTCTCGGTCCATCGAATTTGTTGGAGCCTAACGCTAGCTTCGCTCAGATGTCGCAGAAGCTGATAGTGTCACCCATTGTCAAGACGCTAGTCTTTAGCAAAGTTCCTGAAAAGGTATGTAAACGAAAATCAAAGAGTGCCGTTTCGCAAACGGTCGAGACATTTGATTGGCTTCCTGGAAATTTCTCTATGTTTAATGTTTAGTTAATAATGATATACAGATATATTTATTGGGATGTATTAAATTAAAAAATATATATATAGACTGTGCAAGATCATGACTCTACAAATTTCTCTTTTTTCATTATCGTTGAAAATTCAGGTGCAGGATTGGATCGGCAGAATCACTCGGGACTGGAATTTTCAGCGAATAATCCCGTGCCATTTTTCCGCTCCAATCAATGCAAACAGGGCAACGTTCTTAGCCGCATTTGCGTTTCTTGACGACCTATTGGATGAACGTGAAGTCAAGAGACCGACGTGGACTAATCTCCTCGCCACGCTTACAGGGAACGCTGCCAGCTATTTCCCTCCTGATGACATGAAGACATTATCATCCCTTGATCAGTTTCTGGTCTCCGTGGGGGCCGTCAAAAAAACTGTTTCAGGCCGAAAGCGATGACACTGCAATAACCCGTGCAACGGTTGCTGCTAAATACCTATTAAAAAGTAAAACATACGTCCATACAATGAGTTTCCCTTTTAGTTTCTTTTTCAGTTGTGGAAAATATATTTTTTTATGAACTTGCGAAATATATTTGAGAATATACTACGTTACCAAGCTCTACTGCATGACGATATAATTAGCATCAGTTTACTACATGATAGCGCGGGTTAGTGAAATATTTGATGTTTTTAAAATCAATAAAACATGGCGAATACTCGAATTTCCCAATTCTTAACGGCAGCAAATTGCAAGTAATCTGATTGCAAGTTTTTGACGACAATTCAAAGATAAATATTTATTGCAACATAAAATGACAAACAAAAAAAACAATTGTGGCTCGGTAAACATAATAAGTTACTTAGTAACCGATAGGAAACGTGAAAACCCAAGAGGGGAGAGTGCTTATATTGTCAAATAAGGAGACGTTTTTTTTTTTTTTTTTTTTTAATATTTTTAAAATTACTTTTTAAAGCTAGTATAATTATATGTGAAAAATATTATACTTAATGTAAATATTAAATTTATTAGTATAATTAATAAATATTTAAGTAAAATAGTACAATTAATTACTAATATCAATAATAATATAGTATACTATTAATAGTATTCTTATAATATTTTTTTCCAAAAGAATCTGACTATGGTATTACCAACAAATTTATTTTTCTAGAAAGTATTGCGATGAATTTGTAGATTTTTTTTTTTTTAAGAAAAAGACGAGTCTCACTAAAAACCAATAGAATTAGACCATGAGTTTTTCATTAATGAAAAGAAAGATAAACCTATGTTTCATATCATGTGAAGATATCATGTGATGTGAAGATCAGAGAAAATTGGTATTTTTGTCGTTTAGCGCTATTGTTGATACTTCACGGCCAGTTTGGCCATACAAACACCCACCTTTTTAGCTCTTCTATAGGACATGCTTTCACGTATTGATGCCAGCCACAACCTTTCTTTTTCTATTCGTTCTTTCTTCATATATATCATAATAGTGTGCGTCATTACCCATTGAAGAGATGCTATTTATATTTTTGTCTAGAAAAACGACTCCATAAAAATAACCTATTTATATTCCGTCCCTTCTATATTTTAATTTTTTTGACTCATTAAAATTATGAGCCTTGAAGACAAAAGTCAAGACCCACGGCTCCGAGTTCGAGCCTCATAGACGAAGTCCCGAAGATAAAGCCCAAAAAGATAGAGTTTGGAAGGCGAACACAACTGATAGACCCGGACTAATCACGTACCAGCGTCGCAAGGGAAAACTGATGTTTGAGCTTAACAATTCTTTTCTAACTTTATGTTTTATCTTTTGTACTACGCGTTAGACGAAGTCCCGAAGATAAAGCCCAAAAAGATGGAGTCTGGAAGGCGAAGACAACTGATAGACCCGGACTAATCACGAACCAGCGTCGCAAGAGAAAAACTGATGTTTGAGTTAAATAATTCTTTTCTAACTTTATGTTTTATATTTTATACTATGCGTTTGTATTAAGTTATTAAGTAACCGTTAAGGCTGCCAAATGCAATTTATTACTTTTCTCATTATTATTGTGCTCCTGCTAGAGTATTAAAGTTGTAAACCCTAGCCGACATTCTTTATGCATCGAAGAGAATAGAACTTCCAATTTGCATCACATGAGAGATTTGGTCACAACTCTCGAAAGAGTGATCGGTAGTTCATCGTGAACCATGTTTTGGTTTGCGGGTTCTATAAAAATTCTTAAATCACCCCCGTGGCAACCCGAAAAGGAACCTGACTACCCGACGTGCTAGCGGGCGACCTTAGAAGGCCTTTTGACGAGGTGACGATGAGCTTAGAAGGTTCTACACGACCATAGTTAGCGACCACCGAAGTCATCGACTACCCTCTCTACGAGCCGAGTCCTCAAGGGTCCTCATGACGAGTCGAGACCTCTAAGTGACCCTCTCAAGCGAGCTCCTCTAGTGAGGGCGACCCCCTTAGACTAACTCAACTTCAATGTCTTCATCATGGCGAGCCCCACGACTTGACAAGGCATAAATTCACGACAAATACAAGCAACAAAAAAATCAAAGCTCACTGGAACATTAAGGAAGCTTCGAGGACGACTTAATACCCGACGGACACGCTCGCGGAACCCGAAGGAGTCCGAGGTGACAGACAAGCTAAACTCGTTAGACGACCACCTTGCGTGGCAAGGCAGCCCGACGAGCTCCCATGGAAAGGGAAATGGCGCATTTTGAGTGAGGATATTCAAGAAATTTCCCTTCTTATCCCCCCAAAAGGTGGAAAGTGGTTAAACTTTTCCCCAATAAATTGAGGTCCTCATTTTACCATTTTACCATTTCACGCATTCACACTCACCATACTCTCTCTCTCTCTCTCTCTCTCTCTCTCTCTCTCTCTCTCTCGCTCTCGCTTCCCCCCTTCTCATCGACATGGACATATCTCCGGACAGTTTTCTCTCCGACGCTCGTCAGAGATCCGAGTCTTACCTCGACCTGGCCTGGTCTTGGTAGACTTTCTTCACCCCTCGTCTCCTTGCCGGTTATACCATCGCTACACGCGACGATCACCCCTGCACCATCATTCCTTCATTTACCACTAACGACGAACTATGAGATGACCTGATTATCTTTGAGATACGTAGGAAACTCTGCTATAAGTGATGGGGTGCGACATCAATATTTTATTTTTTGCAATTTCTTCCTCCCTGCTGAGACGCCATCGAGGAAAGAAGAACATTGAGGATCGCCAGAAACAGCGCTGAGGCTCATCCAAGACAAATGATTCACCTCCAGCTAGGATAACCTCTAGTCAACTCTCGTTGACTCCACCCCGACTACCCACACGACCATAAGGTCTGGCCCTAGGCTCGAACCGTGGGCCAGGTTCTACGTTAATCCATTTTCGAGCATTAATAATATATATTTAGATTTTGGGGGACGAGTTTAATTATTTAGTAAAAAAACAAAAAGGGTCAACTTGCAATTATTTGTGTGTGTAAATTACCTACTATTGATCAAGTATACATATGTAATTGAAGCACGGATTTGCGTCTCATTATAATTGGATCTACGACCGCTTGGTGATGCATCTAGTGAAATTGCTGTTGCGCCAAACAAGCTCAGTTATTTATAATAATCTCTAAAATCCCAAACTCTATTACTTTTGCAGCAAGAGAGTGAAACCCTTAAAAACTAATAAATCTGAAATAAAATAACCAACTCATAAAAAATTATAATCCAATAAATCTTTTACAAGTCAACTAAACAAATAAGAAAATAAAAATAGACATCGAAATGTCCAAAATCCAAAAATTTGTACTTTCGCAAAAGATTATAAAACTAAAGAAAGTTAAGTAATTTTAAGATCGAATTACCCATATTCACGGATTTATAATTATATTCATCATTATAAATTAAAACAACCAGAAAAATTGATATTGTTTTTTAAAATCTCTAAAATATAAACTTTAATATTTATGCCACACAAACAAAAAAAACTTTAACAAATAAACTTCTATACTAATATTTTACTTTACAAGACATTCATCAAACTTCAAAGTATACTTCAACAAATGAAAACTACTAAACTTTATTCATTTTAATCATAATTATTACCTTTCACAATTTCAAAACCATCATGAAATCACAAGTCTTAACAAAGAAAAAAAGTTGGTAAAAAAAAAAACTTAAAAACACATAAATCAAAAGTTGAAGTATTTAAGTCCCATTTTTATTTTTATTTTTTTTCAAAAAATTCTTGAATAAATAGCTCGATTAGCCAAGAATAGATTATGGTTTTTTCACTAAATAGTTTGACTTCCAATTTCCAAGAACTAAATAGTTCGACTTCGACTAGCCAAGATTATTTTGACTATAAATATATCAACATCTAAGTCAATGTCCACTTTAAGTAATAACGCTTGATTTACTGAGTGGGTGTTTCTCTTATTTACTTCATCTTCGTCTCCCTAAACTCACACTCGCAATAAAATAAAATAAAATAAAAAATAACGCAAATAAGGAGAGAGAGAAAGAGAGACGCGTTTTGATGGCATAATTGAAGAAACTCAAGTCTGGTATTATCTTGCTGGAATCCACCCACCCACTTTGTCTAAACTCTCTCTCTCTCTCTCTCTCTCTCTCTCTCCAGAGATCGGAGATCTGCAAAACCATGGTCTCTCATCGGAGCTCTTCACTTCTCTTCTCCTTAGTCGTTCTCGCTCTCTTCGCTTCTTCTTCATCTTCCACTTCCATCTCAGGTCCGTTTTTCTCGCAACCCCTTTCGTGCTCCTTCCTTCCTGTAAAGTCGCTTCACTGATGCCAGCTTCTCCGGATTTGCAGATTCCATTCTCGATCTTCATGGCTCTACGGGTCGAACCCTTCTTCAGGCTAAGAAAGGTTCCTTTTTCTCTTCTCGATTGCCTATATTTTCTGCTGAGAGATCTACATTAGCTCATCAAATCTTAGTCTTTACTTTCCTCGAAAAATATCATATAGGAACCTGCATTGAGTTTTAAAAGAACCCATTAGTTTCAATTCTCTTTTTTACTCGGACAAATTATTAACACTCCCAAAGCTCGACAGAAAGTTCTTGTCTTGTATATAATATCAGAGAATTTGAACTTTGTCCGGGTAAAAAAAATAAAAAAAATTTGAAGGGTACTTTTTGCTAGGATTAACCTCTTCTTTATTGGGTTGGTGTTTTATTTAATTGTAGATGTCATCTTGGTGATGTTGCAGGGTGTCCCGTGAACTTTGAGTTTCTGAACTACACGGTAATCACGAGCGAATGCAAAGGGCCGCATTACGCTGCGGATCGCTGTTGCTCGTCGTTCAAGCTGTTTGCTTGCCCGTATGCGGAAATGCTCAACGACTTGACCAACGACTGTGCGTCCACCATGTTCAGCTACATCAACCTCTACGGCCGATACCCTCCGGGCCTCTTTGCCCACGAATGCCGTGAAGGCAAGAACGGCCTCGAGTGCCCGGCAGACGCCCCGTCCATTGCTCTAGACGACAGCAATGGGGCCGCAGTGTTCTCGCCCGCGATGCTCTTGTTAATACTACCCGCGGTTTTCCTCGTGTTCCTGTTTTGAGGCCTATACCTTGTTTCTTTTATACTTCATTTTTTTTTTGTATCCCTTGCCAATTATTTGTTGTAGGAGTTCCATTTTCCACTGGTTCGGTTCATGTCCATGTACTGGAATTAAGCTTTCTTGTTTGGAGTTTGGACAAAGGTCTCTTCATCCCAGAGAGGCTATAATTTTATATATAATGCCATAAATATAATTTATAAAAAAAGAAAAGAAAAAAAAAAGCTCTATTATGAGATTGTAATATAGAAAGGTATTGCGATTCCTGGGTGCTAACTAAGATGGGATTCTAGTTCGCACTGTGAGAATTCTCGGACTTCCATTAATTTTAAAGAAAGCAAGGCGATAAAGATAACCCTTGTTACTTGTCAATCTTCAAGTTAGAAACATAGAATCATACGAGAAAAATAAAATATAGAGCCAGAAATAAACTTCTAAGGCTTGAATCTCGGAAATCAGAAGACTAGAGAGCAGGGCCGGGCCTGCCGGTCTTAGGCTAAGTAAATTTTTAGAGCCTTATAGTATTTTAAAATTAATTTTTTAATATTTAAATAAGTATGGAATAATATATCTATTAAATTAGGGTCCTAGATGTCGATCTTGCTCACCTATTGTCATGACCGGCCACGTGCAATATGAAAATGTAGCTTGGTTTCACTTCTGATTTATTTTCTTTTTAGTTGCAATTCGCAAATGTAGCTTGTTTACACCAAACCAGATTCAAAACAATAAAGAAACATTCACGACAGATTTATGGCAATGCCTTTCCAACATACGCATGTTTTCCTAAAGGCAAAAGCTACCAATGTCCCAGCCCCCGTGACTGCTTGAGGCGTCTCAAGACTTCCCGGAAGTAAGACAGGTTCACGTGCAGTTCGTCGTGTCGGGGCTCCTTAGCCGCCAGCTCAACGCAGGAGACTTGTTGAGTCTTACGTAGCATCGGATCGCATCGAGCATGCCTTTTCTGTGTTAGATTTCACAATGGGATTGTTCGTTTCATTGAAGTCTATGCCCGGGATTTGTTGGAACCCTCTGGCAACCCCACCCGGTCTTTGAACTTGTCAAGTTCACCACCTGACTTATATTTAACCTTAAAAGAGCATTTATTTCAAACAGCATGCATATTATTTTTAAAAGGAACTAAAGAGCATGTTCCATTCTTAATTCTCCTTTTGCATAGCCAATTTCCAATTTGGATTGGCTACAGCTTCTTTGAAAGATTTTGGCTCAGAATATGCAGGGGTAAATTCGGTATTGACTGAAAAAAAGTTAGGCTTGTAAACAGGTTTTTAGAAAAGGAAAGCAAGCACAACCACAGGTTTTTAGAAACGTATAATCAGGATTGAAACCAAATGCTAGTTCATATGGAGATTTATTTTTACTAGTTGGAGAGATGAGCCTGTTTATAACAAAGGCTGCAGAAACGACCGAGTCCCACCAATATTTTAAGGGCGTTTTCGTCTGAGCAACGATGGTGAGGGAAACTTCCATAACGTGTCTGTTTCCTCTCGACACTTCTTTGCTGTTGGTGAGTGTCGGGGCACGGGTGGCTACACTGAATACCTTGTTTCTGTAAAATGGATTCTAACTTCCTGAATTCACCTCCCGAGTCATTTTGTTAACATTTTATTGAGTTTTCAATCTGTTTTTCAACGAGATTTTTGGACAAGGGTAAAAATGGAAAAGGAATCAGATTTGGCTTGCATCGGATAAACCCAAAGCCCGAAGGGATTTGGCACGATCATCTACAAAGGCAATACAGTATTTTATACCCTTCAATATATGTTACAACATATACTATACACTCCATCGACATATTACACTATTTTCAAATGTTACACTATGAACTTTTGCAATCACTAAATAAGGAATTAAGAGACCTGACCTTCCTTCTATACTGACTTCGAAGATCGAATTCCTTCTTTCTGTACGAGATAATAAGCCTGAGAGATGCGACAAATGAATGTCATGTGCTGATTACATACACAGCTGAACTTCATCATTGCCGGTTGAGTCTGGTCTTTTGCCGAAACTGCTTCTTTGTCACGCACCACGCATCTGGGAACGTGCTCAACTGTATGGATCGCAAAGAGATCACTGTCACACACTACAGACTAAAGAAAGTTCAAACCAAGAATTTTGAGTAGCATAGTTTACATTGCTGATCATTTTTGCCCCAAACCATGCAGTGTCTGCGCCAAATGGAGGCGGAATCACACTGATTCCGTTTGACAAAGGCGGTTCCAGAAGCTCACTCAATTCCTTTTGCAGCCTCTCTGATTTTGCGTTGAATTGAAGTGACACGAGTAATTTATCATCGAATACTAAAACAAACAGTTTGAAGAAACATAGAAGATGTTAAAAATACCTGCAAGTCCAGGTAAACACGCAGAGCCTCCCGAGAGTACGACAGTCTTGAACCAAGAGTCGTCATGGCTTAGCTCCGCATCATGACAATGGTCCATACACAGTGCTATAGCATGCTGCAAACCCATGGTGCGCCTGTAGCAACATCAGGGACCGTCATATTTCACCACCCTTTACATGAGCACAATAAATGATTGAGGACTTACACTCCTGCCATTTGTGGCTTGAATAAGATCTCGCCTGTCTGAAACCGCTCTTTCGAAAGAGTGAACCAACCTTCTCCAGTGGCTTCAAATGAAGCTTTCGAATCTTTATGTAGCTCAGCTTCATAATCATAAGCAACATAACAAAGATTCTGAAAGAAACAGAATACATATAACGCAAAGTAAGCAAGGCTTCATTGTAACAACTAACAAGAAAGACGAGACGAGACGAAGATGATCGCTATTATTCCAAGGGTATGCCCAACACATACATGAATAACATTATTCGGAACAAGGTATGTATTGCTTATACTGGAGAACGTTTCACGACCTCTTTTAATGTGCGAACGGTGTAAAGAGATCCAAAACTGATGTTATTTTGTTGCATCAGTTCTCTGAGATACCCGGTTAGCTTTAGTGCTCCCAAGCCCACAACTTCAACACCCACTTTGCGCATCACTTTACCATTTAAGACTAGAAACAGAAGAGAAGTACGACGTCAACAGATTCCATCTCGCTGTTGGAAAACTAAAATTTCAAAATATAAAAAATGCAAGGCTATCCAAAAAATATGTGTGCTTACTCGGAACAATCGATGTGACCTGGAATCCGATATTGACAACTATTCCTGAAGTTCTTCTAGCTGCATACAAAGCTAAAGTTGCCTACAGAATGTGCTAGGTGTTATGATAGAAACGGCCTCATATGCGACCCCTACATGCCAATATTGAGAGTTTACCTGATTAACTGCACAAACAGCAGGAACATTCATTTCAAAAAGAGTTGTAAATATCGCTTCCTTGAGCTGCCTCCTTGATGCTTTGGCGGCTTCCGTATCTTCATCACAAATAAAGAAACCACATCAAGATAGAAGACCCGGATCTCATCCACGGACATAATACGAGATAGAAGCTGACCATCGTACTGCAAAATTGGTATGGACACAACAACAGGCTGCGATGCCGGTTTCACCTGCATCCTGTTAAAATCATGCTTTACAAATTAAATTTTGCAAGATCTTAAATCATTTTCTGTTGATGGAAAACAGAAGTGGACCTGTTATAGATAGTGGCAAAAAAATGCCTAAGCCTGGAATACATAGGTGACTCGATATTACCAAACTCCTGCATACGAAAAAATCTCGTTAGGAACATTGAGTTTGCGGTGAAGGTGAAAATCGCGTGAAGAGACGCGTCACCAGAAAAGTTGCAGAGCGCCCCGACGGACAAGCATACTTGCTCCACCCGAACTTGCAGTAGCCAGACCCGCCTTCCCCAAAAACATTGCCAAATATGAATCCCGCCATTAAAATGAAAATGCCAATGATCCTCTAGTAAGTTAGTTAGTTAGTTACCATCGATGACGATTGAACCCGGAACCCGAGCTCGCTGCCCGTAAACACTCATCAACGGAAGCTCAGAGTCAGACTGCTCTACGGGAAACCCGCTGCATCAAAAGCACTTGCCTCAAAAAAAGCTTCATTTTGAACCATAATAAACTCAGGTAATGCCTGATCTCAATTCAAAGCTGAGAATCTTTCGATTTGAATCTACAGAACCATGCAAGAACTGACCGAAGCGAACGGCCGGATCTCAAATTGGCTTCGGCGAAGAGGAGAGGCTGCGATGAGGCCGGAGAATTTTGGATAAAGAAAAGCCACAGGGCGTTGTCGGTGACGAGGGATTTCCAGGCCTTGCTGACGGCGCTCATCTTCGCAGCGTCCTTGGGGCCCACCAGCTTCAGGATTTGCATCAACACATCCGACGGAACCTGATCGAAGTATCCGAGCAATGCCGGAGAAGACGACGGCGAAGGAGGAGTGAGGCGATTGCGCTCCGACGAGGCCGAGCGAGTGGACACCGATTCCCATACTTTCCTGAGAAGCGAAGCCATGGATGAAGCTTGAAGCTTGAAGCTTGAAGCTTTGGAATTGTGAGGGAAGCAGAAATGGCTGACTTTTCTCAGTTTCATCAAACACGTGTACACATAACAATCAGAGATTCACCTCGTGAATCTCGTGCCGTTATTTTTTTTTGTGAAAAATATGTATTGATAGCGAGGGTAAATCGGTGGTAGAAGTATACAAAATTTCACGGCATATTTTTTAATTTTATTTTGTTAAGATAAAAGTACTAATATGATTCATCCGTCAAATGTTAATATTCAACTGTTTTTAACATTATCGACAACGGAATTAATAATACTGATGTCGTGGATACTGTTAGAACCTTTGTGGTTAAAGTTGCGATTGGCTACGTCGCGACTCGTCGCGACGAGAATCGCCAAAATCGCAAAGTGTGGCGTCGCGACGGGTCGCGACTGGAGGCGTCACGAGAAATCGCGACCGAGGCGAGAAATTCGGGTTCTTCAGCTCTTGTACTTTGCGGCATATGTACCTAGTTGTTTCTAATGTTTAACTTGGTTATTTTTTACCCGAATTTAATTATCAAACTTTATCATTTATTTTTAAACTATATTTAAATATGTGTATTATTTATAATTATTATTTGTAATTAATTTATTTCAAAATTAATATTTAAATATGTTATAATTATTATTGTTAGTTAGAGCCGAGACTAAAATTGAGACTTTTTTACATTATTTTATTAAGATTATTAATTTTATATTTAAGATTATTAATCTTAATAAAATTAATAATCTTAATAAAATAATGTAAAAAAGTCTCGATTTTAGTCTCGGATCTAACTAACAATGTTAGGCCAACATTATTAACAAAAATTTTATTTTGTACAAAGTTTTTAAAACATACCTACTTTAGTACATTTTAAAACACACAATGAGTAATTTGAGTAAAAAAAACTTGTGGCTAAATCGGTATTTCGTACCAATTCCTTTAAAAAAATATAATGGTCCCTAACAATTAAATATATAGAGGTTTTACGTCAAATCCTATGATCGTAAATTACATGTGAAACCGATAACACATTTTAATGTTTTCAAAATTGAGAGTGATATTCAGCATTCTAAATATAGAAAACAGCATCAGTTCTTTCGAAAATCAAGTTTTAGTCAAATCCTAAGAAAAAAAAATAACAAAAAAAATATAGATAAACCCTAAAAAATACTTTGGAACGTAAAAAAATAAGGGATAATAGCGGCAAAAGTGGCTAAAGTTAGGCCAAGTGTGCAAATAAGTGGCCAAAGCTCAACACTTGTGGAAATGACGTGGCAAACGGCGTTGACATGAAATGGATGGAATTTGTACTGTCCACGGTTTGGTAAACTTCGGCTACTTATGCCGATATTAAATCGGTTTGGCCACTTATTTGCACACTTGGCTTAACTTTGGCCACTTTTGTCGCTATTATACCTTATTATTATTTTTGAATTGAAAGGATTATTGTTCAGTAACGGATTCTACGAGAAAGCTGGACATAAAACGGCTTCATAAATGACAAGATCTCGTGCATCTCCAAGATAATTAAGCATAACCGGAAATCAAGACCGTGAAAAGGTCAAACTTTCAAATTTTATCCCAGTCCTAAATTGTTATATATATATGTGTGTGTATGTTCCTGTGATTTTTATGTTAATTTAGAAATTAGAACCGGTTCTATCCCGTCCTGAATTAAAATTGAATTTTTTTTTTACTATGTCATGTATCCCAAATATAAGAAAATAAAATTTCTTTTCGTACTGAGATTGAGAATGAAGCAAAATTTGATAGATTATTTTTATTTATTACAGGGCTAAATAACTACACATCATAATTTGCCCTAGTCCAAATTTTTGGTTTTTACATGAAAAATCGAGAATTGTAATAAGAAGATGGTAAAAAAAACCTAAATAAAACAAAGTTGTAGCCAAAAGACGTATTATTTGGGCATTTGTCCTATATATGCAAATAAAAATCGATCTAATATTTACTCGGAGTAGAGCATAAACCTAAAATAAGTCAAGTAGACCATTGAGAACTTACATGGCTAATATTAACACTAATTCTTACTTAATATTGTAAATCAAAACTATTGATTTATTCCTAAAGGAAATCAACACAAAAAGATGATTACCTAGGGTTTAGCCGTAGAAATCTGAGAGTGTTTGCCGAGATGAAGAGCCACGATCATCTCTCCTCGTATCCTTCGCCGACCGCCACCTTCGACGAGGTGGCTCAAAGCTCCGACCTTTTCTGGCAGAGCCTGAAGGCCTTCCACAACTCAATGGGCACCGAGCTCTCGTATGAATGCGCGCCTCTTTCGTCTCTCTTCTCTCTCTCTCTGTGGTTCTGCGACTCACGGTGATGATTGTGGTGTGTTGAATAGGATTCCTACTGTGGGAGGAACGCCTCTCGATCTTCACCGCCTTTTCGTGCAAGTAACCACTCGCGGTGGCTTCGCCAAGGTCTTGTCTTTCTTGCTGCATTTGCCCAAGTTGGTCGCTTTTTGGAGAAAGAATAAGTTGGGTAGTTTTGTTGTTGACAGGTTATACAAGATCGCAAATGGAAGGAGATGGTTGTGGTGTTTGGTTTTCCGACAACGATTACCAGTGCTTCCTTTGTGTTGCGCAAGTACTACCAATCTTTGCTTTATCACTTTGAGCAGGCCTATTATTTCCGCAAACAAACTCACGGTAGTCGCCTCCTTGCTTTTTCTTGTTGAGAGTTGCGTCGGGTCTTTCCTGAGTCGTGTGATTGTGTGTTTTAGATCCCGCCACGACAAACATGGTTGGCGAATCAAGAAACCCAGATGACGGTACGTCGCTATCCATGGTTGGAATAGTTGGATTGCTGTTCTTTTGTGGGGCGATTTCTTCAAATTGGTCTTGACTCGTATCCGTGCCTTGTTCGTGTCTCGAGAAACACGGAGCAATTCCTGGAAGTCGCTCGGAAGAATTTGATCTTCATATAGGGAGTGACTTTCTGGTTTGATCTTTCTTGTGTGTAGAATTACAGCCTGGTAGTTGGCTTAGTGGAGCAATCGATGGCAAGTTTGAGAGCGGATATGCAATCAGCGTTAGCATGGGTTGTGAGCAGCTGCAGGGCGTGCTGTATCATGTTCCTCACCAGAAGAAAAGCCATCGCAACCGGAAGAAGTCGAGGTTGGGAGTGAAGGACCCGTTTCGGCCCAAGTCTAACGAGAGCGGATACAGCTTCTTCTTCGCGGAGCACTATGCCAGGCTCATGCCCTTGTACAACGGCAAAGAGAAAGCCATCAGCAAGAGGATTGGCCTTTTGTGGAATAATCTCTCTGAACCAGAAAGACAAGTATGTTACTTTCGTCTTTAGAAATAAGACTATCTCGTTTTGCTTTTGCTTTGATTCTGAACTAGCAACCCTATTTACAACAGGTTTATGAGGAGAGATATAGAAACGAAATGTCGGAACACAAATCGTCCAATATGGAGCCACAATCATAGGCATAGTTTAGGAATTTTGAGGTTCGTGCTATATGTTGCAGGATTTTTTGTAAGATTCAATCGACCAATTTTTTTTTGTTTTGGGTGATAGAGAGAAGCTAACGAAATGCAATTTGTATAGTGGGGGATTATGGTCGGAATTGTGTATCTTTTGTGATAATAACAAGACCTCACTTTGTTTGTTCTGGACTGGTCTACTCCAATTTCCAATGCAATAATTTTATGTGGTTCGGGCTGTTAACGAAGTTCCTACTCCATGAGGGTTCCAATATGGCTTTGTCTTGCCGAAGAAAACACAAGGTGGGAACGCGTGCGGAGTACACTACCCGAGAGTCCCCAAGTGGGTGACTATTGTTTGATTCAGGGTGGAAAAGAAGGGTTCTCCAAATCTTATTTCTCGCTCCATCGAATCTGTTAAAGCCTAACGCTAGCTTCACTCAGATGTCGCAGAAGCTGACAGTTTCTCTCATTGTCAAGACGCTAGGTTTTAGAGAAGTTCCTGGAAAGGTATGTATGAAAGTCGAAGAGTGTCATGCGAAATGGTTGAGACATTTGATTTGCTTCCTGAGAAATTTATCACTGTTTAGTTTGTAATAATAAGTAGATATATTTCTCGGGATGTATTGAACTACAAATTTGGACTTTACAAGATCATGGCTAATTTCAAAACGTTCACTGTCCTTAAAAATTCAGGTGCAGGATTGGAACGGCAGAATTACTGGGGACTGGAATATCCAGCAAATAATCCCGCGCCATTTTTCCGCTCCAGTCAATGCAAACAGGGCTACGTTCTTAGCCGCATGTGCATTTCTCGACGACCTATTGGATGAGCGTGAAGTCAAGAGACCGACGTTGACTAATCTCCTTGACGCACTTACAGGGAATGCTCCCAGTTACTTCGTGAAGAAGTTATCGTCCCTTGATCAGTTTCTGGTCTCTGTGGGAGCCGTCAAAAACACTGTTTCGGCCGAAAGCGACGACTCTGTGCAATGGTTGCTGTAAATACCTATCTAAAAGTGAAACTTACATGCATACAATGAGTTTTTCTTGTATTCTTTTTCAGTTGCGGGAAATATATTTTTATGAACTTGCGGACTATATATGTAAGATTTTTCGTAGAAAGAAAGTTTTTCAAGAAGGTTTTGCTCGTCTCGTTTTTTAGAAAAGCTTGAGAATATGACCCTCTATAATCATGTATTTGATAATTTAAATTCTCAGTTTACTTAATTTTAAAAATAACTGCCCTGAAAAATATAGGACAAGAATACTTTCAGAAATTCGGACAAGTTCAGTATTTTTTTTCTTCATAATTCCTTCGTATTTGGTCCTTTAGGTGCGTTCAAAGCTCATTTTAAAGACAGAAAATCATAAATCACTGTCGTAAAAAAAAACATCGACAGATATACTAAAAGTGTGCAATATTTTATTGACTTTAGTCCTAATTTCTGAGGGTATATTTGACCTTACAATTTTAAGAATGTTATGTATATATATAATGGAGGTTAAATTATATGAGTATACATGATCATTTTCAACAATTTTTTTTTTAATAATATATATAAAGGCTTATGGGCAAATATAGAAATCCCAAGTATCATATTAATTCTGCAGATAAGCGCATGAATTCTTGTAAGAACCCTGATGCACAATATCCTTGAGCCCTTATTAAGGTACTAAAACTTGATGTGCTTGTATTCATGATTTTTGAAATGTATGGTTGAAAAATGGTTAGGAAGTTAGTATTCAGGCCTTATAGTAAGAGGAGGCAAAACAAGTCATGAGAGAGAGAGAGCTTTGAAAGGAAGCTTGATATGATAGATAAATTCAATGGCGTTTAATAAGATCTAACAGTTTAGAAGGAGAAATCAGACATAAATACTCTTGACCTACATAAGAGGCCTACTTTTTTGTTGTTGAAGGGCCACTTCTTTAGGTCTCAACACAACCCTGCCACCAAATATCTTCACAAACTACTTTGCATAATCACCAACTAACAAATATGTTTATTTGGATTTTGAAAAAGTTTACACTGGCAAATGTACTTAAGTTGTATTCAATCGTGGCAGCATAGATCCCCGACTTCTTTTAGTAGCAAACGTGTTCTAGCTAGTTTCACTCTAGTTCAGTTGGAATGTACAAATGTGTTTTAGTTTCACTTTAGTTCAGTTTGAATGTACCTAAGTTTCACTTTATTGGGTTTGAATTATCTACTATCTCAAAATAGTGCCCCAAATCTTCAGAAAAAGAGTGAAGTTTAAGTATGTTTGCCATTGAAAAGAAAACTTGGGACTTAGAATACCAACAATTACCAATAAGGCTTAAAATTTTGTACACGGTTTTTGGTTTCCCGATTTTTTTCCGAATTGTGTCTTGAATTTTGTGTGGGTTTTGTTTCGGTTTGAAAAGAAAAAAAATTCTTTATAACTGGAACAGGATCCGGATCCGGGACGAAACAAATTATCTTGATTTTTTGAGACGGGGACAAAATAATATAAATATTTTAGTTCCTCATTCCAGTTTCACCCCTAGTTACCAAACTTTATTGTATAGTTGTAGTAGCAAGTAACAAAGAAATAGTGATAATTACTTAGTATTGCATGTGATGTGCAGTGGCGGATTCACATTAAGCTTGCCAGGGGCTATAGTCCCCCATTATATTTGAAAATTTCATTAAGAACTAAACCGAAACCCATTTAGCCCCCTCAAAAAAATAGAACTTAGCCCCCCCACTCACTCTCTACTCTCTTATATATAATCCTAATGATATCGTACTACCTTAAATTTTCAGTTAGAGAGCCAGATTCACAGACCGAGAAAGAAAATTTAATATATAGTATTATATGTCCTTTTTCTTCATTCGTTATTTTGATTATGTAATATAATATATAGATGGCTAAGTGGCTCTCTCAAAAGATAATAAAACACATAAAAATATTCTAATTTGAACTTAAGAGCAAGTAAAATTATTTTGAAAATCTCATAAGATTAATAAAAAATTTAGAAACTAAGACTCGAACTGAACCCGGTTTTAACAGGCCTGACAAATGGAACAATGCCAAAAAGCAGAAACGAATATAGACAAATACTTTGCATTTATGATTTTTTTTCTTTCTTTTCAATTAAGATAGAAGTTCAAGTTCTCACAGAATATGACTCAATCGGAATTTAAGAAACAAAAAATAAAAAGCAGCTATACAAAATGAAAAATATCAAATAAAACTAGTGGAATCTAAATTTCTCTCAGACAAATATTTTCGTTAACAAAAACATAAGTAAAGGTACGAGGAGAAGTTTAAAAATAATGAAGAAAAAAATTATAGTATATATTACTATTACAGTTGAATTATCTTAGAATAAAAAAGTTTAGCCCCTTCCAAAATATTTTTCTGGATCCGGCACTGGTGATGTGAATATCAATTAGCATCAGTTTATATGTTAGCATTAATGTAATAATCAATGTTTATTTGTTATGGGTAATTCTCGGAATTGATTTTACAAAACAATTAATTAAACGGAAATCATTGAACTAATTTCCTATAATTAATTATACGATTTGATTAATCTTTTAATTAAGATTATAAATCAAATTAATCAATTTCAAACCCAAAATTCCCTCCAGATGCCCGTTTTCAAAAAACAAAGTGTCCCTCTGTTCACAAAAATATGAAAAACCCTAAAAATGACATAAAATTTGTGAAAAACGGACCCAGGACACGCCCGGGAGCAAAAACGGCCGAAGAGACACTCGTGGGACCCACAGGGGCGGCAGCCGTCAGGTCCACGCCACGTGGCGGCTCGCTTCGCCGCCTCTCCCCCACGGGCCCCACCCGGGGTCACATCAGCCCCCACTTGGGGGCTGCCCTCTCCAGATCGCGCCGAATAGTGCGATCGCGGCTGCCCGTGTCCCTTCAGCGGGACACACCCACTTGCGGGCTCCCTTCCCCGCGCAGGATACGCGTAAGGCCCCGATGGGCCTGATCGACGCGCACGGGGAGCCGCGCCCTGCCCACTTGCTGGGGCGGGCCCTCAGCAAGCCACGTGTAGGACAGGGATCACCCTTGCCCTCGGGGGCTTGATGGTCGTCCGATCCCGCACGGACGGCCGGGATCGAACC
Organism: Parietaria judaica; assembly: GCA_954871525.1. Taxonomy (NCBI): domain Eukaryota; kingdom Viridiplantae; phylum Streptophyta; class Magnoliopsida; order Rosales; family Urticaceae; genus Parietaria; species Parietaria judaica. The sequence continues at coordinate 28,701,127 of OX940865.1, forward strand.
ATCTTTTCCCAGGGACTAAAATACAATTAAGGTTGCAGGGTCAGGCCTGAGGAAATTCCTCTAAGATCCGGACGACGGAGGGATCACTCTGAGAGGAACCTCTGGAAAAGATCCTAGAGGGGTCCAAGGCCCCACCTCCGTTGTCTTAAAAGCTCTGTACGGCACAGACTCTGTCCCTTAGTCCTCGTATCTGCAACAGATGCCACGACTCCGCGGACAGTCCTGTCAGCCCAGACCTAAAGCAAGCTCAGTCAGGTGGAGAGTCTAATCCCCTAGGATCCACTTCTTGGACGAACGCACTCCCCCGCTCGCTGGTACCCCCGATCCGCGTGGCCTCCAGACCTGTAAAAAACCCGACCTGGTCCACTCCAGGCTCTGCGGTAACAGGTAGCGAGTCACCCCGATCGCCTGGACCCTAAGCGACCACGAGACTTTCGATCCAAAAAGTGCCAGAGACACCGGCCCAGGGTCCCCGGATCGGTCAATTAAAACCTCGCCCTGAAGTCAACGGCGACCACCCCGAAGTCAACGGGGATCACGAGGAACAATCATTGACAACAAAATCTGTCATCCTCGCAACAAGGCCATCCAAGGCCCGTCCAGAAGTCAACAGAAGTCTGCCACGTCACCAACGACATTGGACCAGGCCCAAAACATATAACTTGGGCCTCAACAGTGTTTGATCCAAAAAACGGCATCAACACTACTGTTAAGTAATATAAGTTACAATTATAATTTATATCAAAATAAGAGTTATAGTGACCATTTGATATAAATTATATCCAATAATTAATAATTAATAAGAACAAATTTGTATATATTAATTTTCTTTCTCCTCTTCTTCTTTTAATGGGTAAACCGAATTACCAAGAAAGTATGCAAACAAGTCTACCTTTTAGACATCTCGAAGTCATACCGATGGCAAGTCGGGATTTTTAGAACGTTTGTTTGAAACATATATGATATATCTAATTCACTAGGCAATTTATAAAATTGCAAGTGCTTGTTATGTATTTTGAAAGCTAATAATTGTAAGCAAGCGACCTTTCTTTGGAAAGAAGGAAACCGACATTTAAGTTTGACCTAAGTTAGTTACTATAGGCAATACAATGTGAAACCAACATTAATAACGATGAGATTAATTTAGTATGACAATCAAACGGTACATATTTCTTCAATTTCCCCTTTAGTATGATCTCTAAATAAATACTTGATAAGAATCAATTGACAATTGTTTCGATGATAAAGCATGGCGTTTTGTCAAATGATTCTTTTTCATTTTCTAGGGGCATTACCAAATGAGTTTTCAAAGGACCTACAAATTTTGTCTTAGATATTGTAGCATTCATTTCTATGAAGAAAATACACGCATTTTTTTTGACAAATACATATATGCTTTCCTATATAAAATTAAGGGATAATAGCGGCATAAATCCTTAACCTTTACTCAATTGTGGCGGCATAACCCCAACCCCATTTAATAGCGGCAAAAGTAATAAAAGATGGTTTCCATCCAAATTTTTCTAACAGACGTTAACTTTGTCACGTCACTGTTTTTCAGATGCCATGTCATCCCCCACGTAATCATGCAGCCACGTCATTAGGCAAGAAAAATATCTAATCATGCGATATCTTCTTGCGAATCCCACCTTCGCCGAAAATTAAAACGAATTTTTCTTGCCTAATGACGTGGCTGCATGGTTACGTGGTGGATGACAGGGCGACTGAGTAACAGTGACGTAGCCAAGTTAACATCTTTTAGTAAAATTTGGATGGAAATTAACTTTTGTTACTTTCGCCGCTATTAAATGGGGTTGGGGCTATGCCGCTCTAGTTGAGTAAAGGTTGAGGACTTATGCCGCTATTATCCCTAAAATTAATAGAGCAATTGACTGGCTCCGTGAGGTTGCAACTTGCAATATCTGGCCATACTTTTTGTTATTGTGTCATATTTTTACTGCTGACAAAAAAACTAAAAGGGTACATATCAAATAAATAAATGAAAATTTCAAATCATATTAATAAGTTGGTGCATCACATCCTAAGAAGATGAGGATATGGGTGACCACACTACAAATAGCCTTTAGAGAAATGCATATTATTATTCTTTAAAAAAAATAAAAATAAGAAGAAACGCATATTATTGTGATTCCCTATGCATTGTTCTTACTATTGGAAGTCACTAAAATAATTTCATTTCCACAAAAAGGGACACTTGTCAAAATTAAACCACTTGCAATGAAAGTAGCTTATCTCCCTTATTACTATACAATAGCAAATTGGTTGACATTCTTAATTAATATAATTTTTTGTATAACCAAATTGATATCTCGTATATGAATTAAGAAACATGAAAATGGCATCACACATCATTGAACTCCACAAAAATAATTCTGTATTACTAAGATAATTAATTGATTTTTGCGTAAGTCTATAAATAATCTATATATATTATTTAAAATATTTATGGCGCTATTCTTTTTAATAAAATCCCTTATTTTTATGTAGAACCCCGCCGACCAGGACCAGCGAATTAAACATTCCTTTCAGTTTCAAACACCCTTCACTTTGCCTTTGCTTGCTTGCTTCAGCTTGCACGCACGATCTCTCTCTCTCTCTCTCTCTCTCTAAACCAAATCTATACCAATAAATAAGATAATAATAATATCAAGCAGAAGAAGAAGAAGAAGAAGAAGAAGAAGAGAAGTCACGCCAAAAGCAACGCAAAGGGACCTTGCTTCGCATTGGCCTCCGACTCTATCAGGGCTTTTTGGCTGAGCACGCTTTGAAAAGGGCATAAAGAAAGAAGCTCATCAAGGTAAGCTTTTTTATACGCGCTTTTGTGAACTGAATCCAATGGAGGATTAAAGCTTTCATTTTTATTATCTGGTGAGAGGTGGGTTTTGATCTCTCGTCACTTTTGGCTACTGGGTTTCCCGAACAGCACACCAGAGCTCTCAGAAGAAAGGTTTTCTTCGTGTGTTTCTCTGTAATCCTCTACATTTGACTTCTTGTTCTTGAGCCTTCTCCATTGAAAAAGTTTCTCTTTTATTCTTTCTTTTTCTCGTTTTAGACAATATAAATATATACTATCCTTATCTCGCTCGTAAAGAAACCAAAAACTTCTTTTTTTCCCTTCATATTTTTGGAATTTTCTAAATAATTATCTGAAAAAAATGCGTTTGTCTCTGAGTTGTAGACGAATTGACGTGAGATAGATCTCTTAGTTCCAACTTAGCTGTGATGGTAATAATGAGATTATGTGTGTAGATTATGTGTCAAGATCTTTACTTAAATTTAACTTTCTTTTTTGGCTCTGTGTTATTTCTTACTAATTGTTACTTTGATATACAATCACAATGTTATATTATATGATAAAACTGTCACTTCTTTATTTTTTTGGTTAATATAAGGTTTGGATTAGAAGTAGTTTTGAACAATCAACTCTTCTTTAACCGATAAAAGTTCTGCAGTTCGATTAAAAAACTAGTTGCTGTTTAGTTCTTGAGGATTTTTAACGGGAAAGCAATATAATTTCGCCAGATGTTTCTCGTTTTTGGATTCTTTTTTACATATTTATCCTGTTCTTGTTAGTGCCTAAACAAATTTGTGTTTTCAAAATAATGATGAGACATCAAGGGCTTTATTTAGAATTTCTTCTCAGATAACTTTGGCTGATTTACAGGCTTGTCTGTTGCGAAGTTGTTTCGGAGATCTCGTTTTTTCTGATGGCCGAAGAAAGTCCCAGTCCACGAACACCACTGACAAAGATAAGCGGGGAAACAGGAAAGATAATCTCATCGAGTAGTGGCGGAAAAGCTACCCCTAATTACCTAAGAGCTTCAACGGGCTCCTGTCACGACTATTGTAAATTTGGTCACAAACACGCAGTTGAAGATAAAGCCAGACGCCCCTTCCCGAGAAGAGTTGCAGCAAAGTCAAATGATTGCCGGGCGTCAGTTGACTCTGCAGCTTCTCTCGGCAAGAAAAAGCCGTTGTCCACGGTTGAGGATCTGAACATGACACGATCGTTGGATAGGTTGACTATTGTTAGTGGAGAGAAAAAGAAAACGCCATTGGCCAAGCTCAAACCTGAAGTGTCTAGTGAAAGGCTTGGAGTGTCTTCCAGGAAAGAGAGAAGCTCTTCGGCAAAACGTTCAACTTCTGTGAACTCAAAACTTGTGGGCTCGAAGCTAGCGATTTCTCTGAATTCTTCAGGAGAGCTTCTAGATGAGAGGAATGGCAAGAAGGGTGCGGCTTTTAGAGTCTCAGTTTCACGGAGATCCTCTTTCGGGGGTGTTGACAGCTTTAATAAGAACAAGAGTTTGACAAAGGTAGTCTCATCTGCTCGTAATACTACTAATGATCACGTCGTAGCTAAATTCGCACAAGGCGCGAAGCTAATGATTTCTCCGGAAGCTCACAGAGGACTTATAGATGAGAAAAGTGGCAAGAAGGCTGCGACCTCGAGGGTTGCAGTGTCACGGAGATCCTCTTTTGGGGGTTTCGATGGCTTGAAGAAGAAGAACAAGAGCTTGACAAAGGTTGTTTTGTCTTCTCTTGATACTACTAATGATCATGTCATAGCTAAACCCGCACAGGACGCGAATCTAATGATTTCCCCGGAAGCTCACAGAGGACATCAAGATGAGAAAAGTGGCATTAACATTGGGAGGAAGGCTGCTGCCTCTAGGGATGCTCAGACAAAAGTTTCACAAAGATCCTCGCTCGGGAGTGTTGATAGCTTGAATAAGACAAAAAAGATCTTGAAAAAGGTCGTAAATACTTCTAATAAAAGCGTCATCAATGAACCATCACAGGACGGAGATCATATAGTTGAAGAAAAGACCGTCTCCGTCACCAATAGAGAAGCTGAAGACAACACCTTAGCCCCAAATCAGAGTGAAAGTTTAGCTCGGGAAATCGATTATGTTGTTAAGATACAAGACGAAGAGAATGCCTTGGAATGGGATCAGAGCGAGAGTTTCCCTCGGGAGGTTGAGTATGTCTACAAGATTGAAACCGAGGACAGTAGTACTTTTGAGCTGTATAAGACCGTGCATCACGTCGACAAGGTTTCAAGTACTTCCGAGTTTGATCAGAGTGAAATTCAGGATGTGGCTGTTGACTCGTTGCCAAATTCATCGCCATTATCGGAAAATCCATCCTCATTGCCCAATGAGTACGAAGCAGAAGGAGATGAGGAATTCATCTATACCATGAGTGAATACGAAAACGACACTTACTCTGAAAACAGCGAGGTGGAAAGCTTTGAGAGCTCTGAGAAAAAGGTGCACAAAGGTTCTGGGGTGGTTCATGTTGAAGACGAGACTGAGCAGGCATGGAAGATGAGGTTCCGCAGGGGAATGGTTGTGGATATCAAACCCGAGGAAGACGGCCCGAAGAGGCTTAGATTTCGGAGAGGGAGACAGTTGGTTAGCCAAGACACGGGCCCTGACGGCCAGAGGAGAAGGTTCAAGAGGAGAGAAGAAGACAACGATGATATCGCCGGGAGCAACGCCGAAAAAGTCATTCTGAAGCATCAAGACGTAAGGGGAAGGAAAGACGCGCAGGGGTTGTTCAACAACGTCATTGAGGAGACGGCGAGCAAGCTCGTTGAGGTTCGAAAGAGCAAGGTCAAGGCCTTGGTCGGCGCCTTCGAGACCGTGATATCGCTTCAAGACGGAAAGCCTTCTTCCAACACAACAGCCACTTGAGATTGGGCAAGAGACAACTTTTCCTTAACAACACATACTTATCTTTTCCTTTTTTTTGGGGGGAACTTGTTTTTTTGTTTTTTTGTTTTTTGTTTTTTTGTTTTTTTTGTCTTTCTGCAACAAGTTTGGCCGATTGGAAATGTAAATTTAGGAGATTGGTTTGGTTGACTATTGCTGAAGAGTGTAGAGCTCATGAATGCGAGTGTTCATTCCAGCGTACTGATATCCGAGATGATTGTTTAAGTTTTTCTTTTTCTTTTTCTTGAAGGTATTTGTCTTCTTTTGTGCATAGGATTAATTGATTTTTATTTATTTTATACAACATATGATACAAATGTATATTTTATGTTCATATTGAGTGGAATAAGAGAAATTTAGCTGATATCCTATTCAAGTTAATAGTAAATCTCTGTAATTTTTTTATAATTTTTTTTTTCTAATAATTTGTATACTCAAGGTAGTTTTTTTTTTTTTAAAAAAAAACAGATTCATGATGAATTATTAGTGAGTAAATCCCTCAAACTTACAAGCCACCAACTAGGCCATTTACAAGCCACCAACTAGGCCATCTTGTGTGTTCATGCTATAGGTAAGAAACTCAGGGCATGAATCTGTTATGGTGTACTCGGGAAGGAATAATTAAAAAGATGTCCATAGTTCAGATTATTAATGGGATATGATAATCGGTATAAACTATCGATGAACTCAACCACAATCGGGCGATTGTCTATTACCGAATCATAGTGCTAGTCCGCACTACTGAGAGTAGTCAAGTATGAAATGTCTTCATATTGAACGGGCGAGACTTACTTTGAACGCGTCAATCCGTCAATGATAGTTAGTAAATAAGTCAAAACGATGGTCAGATAGAATCAATTGATGTCCTCAGGTAGTATGAGTCTATACGGTTTAACTTAAACGATCTTTGATCTAATCGTTTAAGTTTACAATCAAGTATCCCTAACACTTTTATTTTGGGATCGGAAGGTTGGCCGTAGCAAACTACATGACTACAGATATGGATAATAACTTTATGATTTCCTTTGTTGTGATTTGTGAGAAGCTAAGAAGTACTCATCCGGAACCTAACATTTTCATAAACTGTTAGGTGAGTAACTTTGCAATAATCATAGAAACAAAGATAGTGTCTTCTAAATGGTATTTCGGAAATCAACCCTAGTAAGACGAGAATCATAATAATAATAATAATAAAACTTGGATTCTCAATAGTCCGACTATATCAATGGACTCCCGAGTCAGGAAAATATAATTAATGCATACTTAAGAGTTCAGCTTCAGGCTATAGTGAAATGTAACCGAAGTTGGTGAAAATTCTTCATTTTTACCGAAGCTTAAGTACGTGTGTCCATTTGTCCCCTTTGTAGCTCCATAAGATCAAAATTGCAAATTCAATTATGTTCTTAGAACATGAAATAGAATCAATCAGATATGATTTATAACTTGGTTACATGAAAAATCATGATTAACCTAAAATGGCAAAAGTACCAAACTTTTAGTCAATACAGAAACTATAAAAAGATAATGAATTTATTCCTTGAAAAACTCTAGGGCTGTAGGATATTAAATTCTCATATAAATATCTTTTTAAATCGTGTCATTCTGACAGACGGTTTGAGATTTATGATAATAACACTTTTTTAGTTTAAGCTAAAAAGGACATTGTTAATTAAATAGAAAATTAGAGAAATTAAGTATTGGTATTTATACCAAAATATTTAAAGAGAGAAATCAAATAATAAATTCGAATTATATTTGTTAATTCGAAATCAATCTTTTAAAAATACAAAAATATTTGATTTGTTAATACAAAAATATTTGAATTTATTCTTTATTTATTTAATTAAATCAAATCTTAGAGGGAATATCTCCAAGTAGTTGAGTAAATCTCTCACAGTTGGTTGAGAGATTTTCTCAAAGCGGTTGGGCCATTCCCTATAAATAGGGAATACTTGAAACCGAAAAACACACACTCTCACTCTCAGGTTTTTGTCTCTCTCTCTCTCCCTCTCTCTCTCTCTCTCTCTCTCTCTCCAAACAATTTTAGTGATTTTCTCTGAGGCGTTATTATAAGAAAATTCGAATTAGGGTTTAGGGTTCTATTAAGTGGGAGCCCACACATCGCAACAACGTAGATCCGAATATACATCGAAAGACTCGTGGGAGCTATCTTTGAGATTCAACCAAGCGAATTCGCAAGAGCTCAAGAACACGAAGAACGGAGATCATAATCAAGATAAGAGTTTCCCATGAGAATCGTCTAAAAGGGTACGCAATATTATTTATTTATAGAATAATTATTTATTAATACTCAATTAATTCGAAAATTGAATATTAACGATCGGGAAGATTGATTTCGAATCTTATGGGTCGGATATGGTATTGGGATTATTGGTATGAGACTCTAATCCCTGTGAAATATTTTTCAAAGGTTAGCCTACGCACCCATAGAGTGATCGATAATCAATCAGTGAGGATTCCTCGGAAATATTTAATCAATCCCTGTGAAATATTGTTCCCACTTGTCTTTGTTGGTCTCCATCACTAAACTCTTTGTCTTTATTCTTTCTCGGTTTGGCCTCTCTAGCGATGAGGTTCCATCGACGAGGTTCCTCCGATGAAGCTTCATCGATGAGGCTTTGCCGATAGGTGCATCCTTATCGATGAACTTCATTATTCTTCCTCGTAATCATCTTTGTCGTCAACTTTGTTTATTGGTCGACGGGTCTCTCCCCGTTCTTGCTTTGATGTTGACTTTTCTCTTGATTGACCCATTCGACTTTGTTAACGGGCTTTTATTATGAAATCGGGCTTCTTTAATCAAATTTAATTTTCATAAACGACAGAGATAAATTTTGTCGTATTAATGTAAATGAACATGAACAAAATCGTACCTCAACAAATATATCTAGTAATGTGTGACTCCTTCGAAATCTTGATCATTAATAACACTACCTTCATTTATAAAAAAAAAAAGTGATAACTTATCACAACATTACTGCGCAAAAAATCTTTTCGCAAAGAAAATAAAAATAATAAAAAACGATTACTCGACGAGTTACAAGCTTACTTCTTATGTAAGAATGTAACCATTTTTTTTATTTTTTATAATGGGGTGTCATTATTGGCCAATATTACAAGATATTTTATCTTAGTAAGAACAACCGGCACTATTGGTTGGAGGCACTATCGACTAATATTTTAAGTATATGTAATTTTTGCGTCTCAAGGGATCGAACCCAAGATCTCATAAAGAATTTTAAGTAAGACTATAACCACGGTTGGTACTTGGTAGCATAAAATTTTGGGAAAAAATCATCCACGTGTCACTCAAACTCACTTTTGAATATAATTTTTAAACATATTAATTATGGTAGTCCATAAACATAAATAAAATAAACCAATAACAAATAAGCAAAGAAGCGCAGCAACTTGCGAACATGGCTGTCGTTCTTGGTAAGGTCACCACCAATTAGCAGTCCCACATGGCCACGTGGCGCAAGGCCATTGTCGCTCCGGGGCAGTAGTGAAACCGACTTGTCGCTTTGACCTCGCCACCGTGTTCGTTAATTCTTAATTGTAATAAGAAATAAATAAATAAATAAATAATAATTGCATTGCATCTTCTTGTATATGGAGTGGAGCCCAAAGCGAAGTCAGTCCTTCGACATCACTCTCTCCGCGACTTCACGTTTCTTCTTCCGATGGTCGCACCCTCCGAGGTGCCAAATCTCTTGCTTTGCTCGTTCAAGCTTTTTCTTCCTCTGAAAATGGAAAACCCTAAATCGGATTCGCAGAGCTTCGTTTCATGGGGTTCCGGGACGCCGACCAAGTAGGGAGTCGTGATCTTACTTGCCGGAATCGGGCTTCAGCTTCGACCTAGGTTCGGGAGATTCCAGCTTCGGGTTGCTGCGCAGATGGGCTAGAGATTTGTGGAATCGAGAAATCAGGTGAATAGCTGAGTTTGGGTCTTGTTTTGGATCTGATGCGTTGATAAGTGTGCGAATGACTTGAACTGAGAAAATTGACCAGAATCTGAGCTTTTTGTTAATTGAAGTCTTCATGATTTGACTTCTGTTGTGGAGCTTTGATTGCCTGGTTTTTAGAGAAAATATCGAATCTCTGTATGTTGAGCTGGGTTGTTGCGATTTTATGGCTTTGTGTTGTCGGAATCCGAGTGATTAATCGGCTGTGTCTCTGCGTTTTCTAGGTTGGAGGCGATGATTTTGACTAAGCAGTATCGTTGCATACACTCGTCGAGCTGCCAATGCTCGAAAGGGCATCTAAACGGGGATGCGATATTCCTGGTGTTTCAGCAGCTGAACTGGAACCCCAAGGTGATTGCTGCGCTTTCCTGTGTGTGCAAATGGTTCGACGATCTTGCCAAGCGAGTGCTGTGGAAGGAATTTTGCCGCACGAGGGCGCCAAAAATGATGATTGATCTGCAATCCTGTGGGAGTCACAGCGTAGACGGGAATTGGAGGGCATTGGGGAAGCTTCTTATATACTGTTCGGGCTGCCAAAAAGGTGGCCTCTTTAATAACATTCAAATTCCCGGGCACTTTGTTTATAGGACCCGATTCTCAAGAACATCGGGGAAGAGCTTTCTCTTGCCGCAATGCAGGACAGATGTGCTGTACGTCTCTGATCCTTGCGAACATCTTGACCAAGGGGATGAGGGCGATGTGGGATTTTTCCGTGGGGTTTTTAAGTCGTTCTCGACTTCAAAGGTTCGGAAGATGCTGATTAATAGAGAGGCTCAGCTTCATCCTAAAGAGGTTTGCCCGTACTGCAAGGCGAAGTTGTGGAGCATGCTTCAAGCCAAAATGATACCTCAAAGTGCGAACGTGCGATTGGGAGCTTATGAGGATTGCATTGAGTATTTTGTTTGCCTCAACGGGCATGTTCTTGGGATTTGCACCCTTTTGCCATTATCTGATTCGGAGGAGGCCTCTGAGGGCGAATAACAGATCATTTTTGCAGGTATATTCCACTACTACCAAATTATTTATTTTATTCTCACTTCCGTGAAATAAATATGTCGTTATTGCTGGCCATTAGGCAGTATTGATTAATCAAACATCTTGTCACATTTAGTGTTAATCTTGCATCCTTCAGGTGCGGACTTAAAAAAAGAAGGGACTTTTTCTTTTATATACCTTTTAGTTTCAATTTTCACAAAATATACCCTCCATTAAAATAAAAATAAAAAAGAGAAAGAGAAGAAGCTAGAATATACCTATAAAATGTACTATAGTTTCTTATTCCCCAGATCATTTTGATTTTCAAAAACCTAAAATTGCCCCTTGTTTAAAATTCTCGAATATTATTGACTATATCTTCTAGTTTTATTTTTGACAAATACCCTATATTTCCGGAAAACTATATACTACCAATCATAATTGACCAATGTTTAAAAAGGCGCAAAGAGAGGCTTTTATTTTATTTTATTTTATAATTGAGGGTATATTTATGCGAAAAATGAAAATAGAGGGTTTTAACTGTGTCTAGTTTGAATTTGCTCAAAAGAATCACTTCCTCTCTTGCAAGCTATGGTAAGTAATCCTATGGAAGGTTTTAACCAGTGAAAGCCAGATGGGTGGGCGTGGGTTTCCATCACCCATCTGGCCTGGGATATCTTGGGTTCTGGCTGCCGTGTCCTCCAAGAAAACCAGCCCGCCCACCCAACTAAACATTTAACTAAAAAAACAGTAATAATAAAAATCTGGAGACTGGCAGCTCGCCCCCAAATTCCGGTTGGGCAGGTTTTGCCTGCCCAGAATAAAACCACGGGACGGGCAACCCGTACGTGGGATAACCCTAGGCGCAGGTTGCTCACTCGCACCCATCAAAATCACAAGACGGGCAGGCCACGGGTCATCACTACTATTAACTAGAGTAAAACATCTGTAAATGATATTTGTTGGGACCGAAGAATTTTATTATATTATCGAGGTAAAATCTAGTAATATTAGTTAGAGTCAGGACTATACAAAAGTATTATTTTATCGAGGATATTAATTTATCGAGTATCAATTTAACGAGGTTCTACTGTATATCTCGTTTGAATGCACTTCCTCTCTTTTTAAGCTACTTATGTCTTTGTATTGTACTTGCATTAAAAATATTGCAGTTGTATCATCTTTCAATAGATTTCATGGCGTTTACTGCAAAAGGAAGCGGATATCCAGACAGGGTAGCTAACCATTGATATGAAAGCTTGGAGCTCCGTTCATTGTGGTCCTCCTTTTTCGAGGAGTTATGTAATCCCATTGTACATTTATGTATGACATATATATATCTACGGATGTCAGATTGATTTGTGTAAGAATCCATATCGCGCTTGTTTGTTGTTTGTTTCCATTGAATTACTTGTATTATTTGACTACAACACTCTTTCTATAATGTATATATCCTTTGTTGAATTTCTCCTCCAAGTTTATCAAACACCGTACCTTTCTATAAATTCTCCTATTCTTCTAATCAAAGGTACAATTGTGTTCTTAAGACGAAAACAAGAGATCATACGAGCAATCTTAAGGCTAGTCATTACATAAAATGTCAACTTTGCCCTCCATCATCTTCCTCGTCTTCCTCTGCTTCAAAGTTAAGTCCTTCAATTGTCATCGGCCCAACATTTACTGCAAATTCGGCAAATTCGGTTAGTGCTCAAACTAGCAATTTTTATACGGGATTAACCGGGTGTATTTGCTCAAACAAGCAAGTCTAACATAAAACCCAAAAGCTTAATTATATATCATTAAAAAAAAAAAGAGAATAAAAATCGGACCGGAACTGTACACCAAGCTAGCTAGGTGTTTGAAAGCCCCGGCCTGCTTCCAGTTTCTTAACAGAAGAACCTGGTTTTCGGGCTGAAATCGGGCTTCCGCGCCATAACTTTCATCCCTAATTATTTACACATCAAAGTCTAGATTGCAAAATTTATATCCCTAATGATCAACCCGAAACGTGGCTAGTTTCCGCTAGCCAGAATTAAACTTGAAGAAAAAGAAATCTAGCTAATCTCATGAGGCCAGACAATCGTAGCATGTTCAACATACCAACAGCGTCAAGCCCGGCCAGTTTGGGCATGAAGTTTCTGATATGATCTTCAGCCGCTTTGTCAGCTTTGAGCGTTTCGCAGTCGAAAGAAACGGACACTTTGCTCTTCCCATTCTTCTCTTCAACCATGCCAACCACATCATTCTCCCAACTGCCCAACACAAATTCAACCATGCCAACCATGCCAACCACATATTCAACCAAAAAACAACACAAATTCGAAGCCAGAGTGGCAGCCTTACCCGTGAGCGTGGTCAACGCTGCGCAACCGAGCAGCATCGTGGCCTCTACACTCCAGAACGACATCCCTCTCCTTCTTTCTCTGTTGTCGTTGTCCACAGAGAACCGGGGAACGACGTAACCGAAACGAGTCAATAGAAATTTAATCTTTTAGCCCATTAAGAGACTAGTATATGATATGAATAATAGTACATTGTAGTCTATGATTGTGAGCTTGATCAGACGGTAATCCTCGCCCCGGCTACATTCTCTTTCACACGCCAATTCTAAAACCAAGTTCCAAAGGACGAGTCAGGGGTGAAACTAGAACCGGGAACAGGAAGTTTGAGGTTCTATTGCCCGGTCCCTCTCGGGGAGTTTGTAGAAAACTGGTACCGGGACCGGGTAAAAACGCCGGTTTAAAACCGGGATTATGGTTTTGAACCCAACACGTATTTCTACATACCTGGTGACTGATTTGGGTGTAAAAGAAGCAAACTTGGTGAAACCCAGGAGTGGTACCTGTGGCGTGGAGGCCGTAACAGACGGAGTGAGGAAGATGGACGAAATGTCCAGAGATGGAGCCACATGGCAGAAGAGCGATCGAAGCTATTCCTTCCATTGATCGCGAACCCATTTCACTTTTCTTCTTTACATTCAACTTCTTCCTTCTTTGTTGTTCGGAGAATTGAGAATTCCAGCGAGTTTGCTGCGCTGCGCTGCGACTGAGAGTCGCCATCGTTTTTCGAGACGAAATTGGGAAACGACATATCGTTTTCTTTTTTTGGGTATTCCCGGTAATAATACATTAGTATCTAAGATAATAGAAACTCCCGATGTTTGAGATAGCAATTATTGATATCTAAGATAAAACCAACCACTTTCTAGCAATTATTCACCGATTTAGGTTCTATTTTCTCTATATTCAACCACTTTCTCGCAATGAGTATGTACTGTTACGTACGCTTATAATTTTCACATTTTTTTTGCATTTTACTATGATATTATACACAATACAATTTAAACAGTCCAAAGTCTTTGCGATTTGTTCTTGAAGTCAATTTTCAATATTTTCCATGTTTTCAATATTTCAAACTATACCCTTTTTCTATATAGAAGTAATTTTTTTAGTAAAGCATAAAAATATAATGTTTACAAAAAATTGACTAAATAATTTAGTTGAAATTAAGCTATCTGCTATTCCAAACCATATATCAAAAATTGAATCTATATATGAGAATCATTGTGCCCTCGTAAAAGGATTGGGCCCAAACGAGCCTACAAGCCCAATGGGCCTGACGGGTCCGGCGAGTCATCATAAATGAATTAATAATTAATTAAATTAATTAATCATGACCTTATGAACTTAAGTCATTAATAAAGCCATTAAGTGATTGAGACATGCATCTTTAAATACAAATTTACGAGCTCACAAAAGGCAATTTAACCTTATTGGGTCAATATTCGATTAGTTTTTTGTAAGAATACATTCAGTAGTGTATGTATAGTATAACATTTAGACACCAAGTAGATATGGCGTTAACGAAGAATTCGACTTCCCTTCCTCACTAGAAAAGTCGAGTTTAGTATTCCGACGAGATGTTTTTTTATCTACACCATGTAAAATTTCTGCAACAACGTGGTGAAGAAATAGAAGTACGATCTCTTTCGAGGTGTGATCCGAAGACAAGGCCGCACACAAATCGAGGAGGCAATCGACAATAAAAGTCGCAAAAGGTTGATAATGTATCATAATGATTTATTATTGATTTATGTATTTAATCTAGCCAATAGAAGTCGTAAAACTTTGATAATGTATCATAATTATTTATTATTGATTTATGTATTTAATCTATGACAATTAATTCGAAAATCTCTCGAGATTTCTGCCTCGAGATTGAGAATAATATAAAAAAAATCAAAGATTATATATATTTGCATTGATTTAAATTTGGTTAAATAAAAAATATAATCAACCCATCTAAGTAATTACTTTATTTTGAGTAGTTAAAACGTCAAAATAAAAAATAAATAGTTAAAGAAGCGAAACGATGAATAAGATGAAAGGAGAAGAAAGAAAAGTTTAGAAGTATTTTTGTCCAAAAAATTTCTATTTTATGAATTTTAGGAACTTAAATGTTATCTCCGTAATTAATTAATAGCAAGTATGATACTATTTCATCAAGTTTCACTTTCAGAATACTGAGAGGACATTTACAATACATAAAGATGCATAATTAGATTTGTATCCTAAGTCCTAAACAATTTTCATATTCACAGGGTCCCAGAAAAGGCTTGTTGGTCCTGACCAAGCTGCGATTCCGAACCGCTCTCCAACTTCTTGAACACCAGCTTCTGCTGCGGAAGTTGCCCGTTGGAGAAGGCCGTCAGCTCCGTGTCTATCGCCACTGTGTCCTCATCCTTGAAATCACCTCTCAGTATGGCCTTGGCCAGCTCGTTTTCCACGTTCTGCTGGATCACCCGCTTCACCGGCCTCGCGCCGTAATTCGGGTCGTACCCGAGACTCCCGAGAAGCTGCACCGCAGCATCGCTCACCTCGATCCTCATCTTCCGATCCGCAATCCTCTTTTGCACTCTCTCCAGCTGAAATTCCATTACATCATGTTAGTCGAACCCAGCTCTAAGCTTTTGAGAAAATTTCAAGACAGAAAAATAGAATGAAATTTCACCTGTAATCTAACAATGCTGTTGATTTGTTCCTGATCCAGGGGCTGGAAAACGATGTACTCGTCGACCCGGTTCATGAACTCGGGCCGGAAGATGGATCTTGCAGCCTCCATAACACGTTGCTTGATTTTTTCGTAGGCCGATTCCTTAGAGACGGTCTCGTCGTCGGGCCTGAGAATGTACTGTGAGCCAACGTTGGATGTCATGATGATGACGGTGTTGGTGAAGCTGACTGTGCGGCCTTGGGAGTCGGTGACGCGGCCGTCATCAAGGACCTGGAGGAAGATGTTGAAGACATCGGCATGCGCCTTCTCAATCTCGTCGAAGAGGATGACGGCGTACGGCCGTCGCCGCACTGTCTCTGTCAGCTGCCCGCCTTCCTCGTACCCGACGTATCCAGGGGGAGCGCCGATCAGCCTTGACACCGCGTGTTTCTCCATGTACTCGCTCATGTCGATCCGCACCAAAGCCTCTTCTGTGTTGAACATGTAAGAAGCTAACGCCTTGGCCAGTTCAGTCTTCCCCACTCCGGTGGGACCCATGAACATGAAGCTCGCAATCGGGCGGTGAGGGTCAGACAACCCTGCCCGTGACCGTTGGATGGCCTCAGCCACGGCCGTAACTGCTGGGTTCTGACCCACAACCCGTTTATGGAGCTCCTCTTCCAAGTGGAGGAGTTTCTCTCGCTCGGACTGTTGAAGCTTGGAGACGGGGATGCCGGTCCATTTGCTAACAATCTCGGCGATGTCACTTCCAGTGACTTCCTCTCTGAGCATCGAGTTTCCGGATCTCATATACTCGTCCAATTCTGTTTCTGCCACAGAAAGTTGCCGCTGCAGAGAGTTCAAGCTCCCGTATTTCAGCTCAGCAGCGCGGTTCAGATCGTATTCTCGCTCCGCCTGCTGGATCTCTAGGTTCACCCTGTCGATCTGTTTCAGAGAAAAACCGATCAGTCGTTTAAGAAATCTAAGCTTCTAGAAATGAGAAATCTAGGAGATTAACATCGTATGTACCTCTTCTTTGATCGACTGAAGGCGTGTCATCACTGACTTTTCATGCTCCCACTGCTCGTTCAGCTGAGCTTGTCGCTCCTTTAGGAGAGAGAGCTCGGCGTCAAGACGGCTCAGCCTGTCCTTAGAACCTTTATCTGTGTCATTTGTGAGGGACAACTTTTCCATCTCGAGCTTCAACACTGAGCGGTTGATCTCATCGAGGGATGTAGGTTTCGAAGTGATCTCCATTTTCAGTTTAGCAGCTGCCTCGTCAACTAAGTCGATAGCTGGAACAACAGGTATACATATATGTAAGTTACAGATGCCAATAAAATTACTAATTTGTCTTTAAGATTCAAATGTTAAGTATGAGTGTAACCTTTGTCAGGTAAAAACCTCCCGCTGATGTATCGATCTGATAGAATCGCAGCTTCCACAAGGGCCCCATCAGATATGCGGACTCCATGATGCAGCTCGTATCTCTCCCGCAAACCACGGAGTATCGATATGGTATCTTCAACCGTGGGTTGGTCAACATAAACTTGCTGGAATCGGCGTTCCAATGCAGGATCTTTCTCAATATATTTCCGATATTCATCCAGGGTGGTTGCACCAATGCACCTCAACTCTCCTCTACCGAGCATCGGCTTCAAGAGATTCCCCGCATCCATTGCACCATTGGTGGCACCTGACACAGAAATTTATGATTTAGAGTTGCAACAGGAATTAACACAACGCATGTTTGCAACAGTATTTGACAACTAGATTGAACTGAATTTTGTGGAAAGCAGCATTCTTGGTTTCTTACCTGCACCGACCACCGTGTGAATCTCATCAATGAAGAGGACAATCTGGCCCTCTGAATCTGTTACTTCTTTGAGAACGGCTTTCAGCCTGTCCTCAAATTCTCCCCGGTATTTGGCCCCAGCAATGAGTGCACCCATATCAAGCGAGATTAGCTGCAAAAACAAATCCAAATAAGTTCCCAACATGCTCAAAAAACTCCATTATAGACATGAGTAAAAAGCTATGCCAAGTAGTACATACCTTGCGATTCATCAAAGCTTGTGGAACATCTCCCTGCACGATTCTTTGAGCAAGCCTGTTGGATATGCATAAGCAATTTTATATTCATAGAAATTAAACCACTCTAAACCGAAAGAATGATAAGGAAATCTCTCTAACATTAATATTAAACTTTTAGGGAGCTCACCCCTCGGAAATTGCGGTTTTTCCAACACCTGGCTCACCAATAAGCACAGGGTTGTTCTTTGTTCTTCTAGATAGAATCTGGATACACCTCCGGATTTCATCATCTCTTCCAATCACAGGGTCAAGCTTTCCTTCCCTGGCCATGGCTGTCAAGTCTTTTCCATATTTCTCCAATGCTTCATATTTACCTTCAGGGTCTGCAGCAAATTATAAATAAAATAAACGGTTTTATCCCAAAAAGTTATCCAAATATATCAGGCACTCACTAACTGCAAGCTTAGCAAATGAAGAAGCGATCAATAACCTTGGTCAATAACTGACTGGCGACCCCTTATGGACTCTATCGCAGTTTTCAAACTCTGTGCCGTCACCTGAAAATCCTTCAACAACTGCTTCCCAAACCGCTGGTCTTGCGTGAAGCCAAGAACCAAATGCTCCACGGAGACGAACGAGTCGCCATAGTCTTTCTTGTGATCCCTGGCTCGCTGAATCAGCGCCTCCAGATCCCGCCCCAACATTGCTCCGGCGGTGTCGCCCAAGACCTGGTGAACTCCAACAAAACCAAAGCCAAATATTAAGGTTCCAGAACTCGAGATACAAACTGAACTTACGGAAACACAAGAAAATAAAACGGATTAAACTTATTGATACAATATTTAAAATTGACAAACACCTAATTTTGAAATGTCAAGATTCAGAGTTTGATAGAGCAGCTCATAAACTGCTTCAGAACTCGATTTTTCTGGCATTATCCGGCGAGTATGTTATTAACATAGTTGTCATAGAAGACCCAAGCAATTTCAAAGACCAAGCAGAACAATGTAAATCCAAATTGCCCAAAAATCTTCCTTGAACATACGAATGACAGAATTCAAGATGAGGCCTTTACCTTCGGTTGGCGTTGAATGAACTTATCCGTGGTCTCCAAAAGGCGCGTGTTATCGACCCCGGCCTTGGCGAAAATCCGGCGAGCGAGGCCATTCTTCTGCTCCAACAGAGCCTTCATCAAATGCTCAGTCTCCACAATCTGATGCTTGTTCTCCTTCGCCACCTCCGGCGACGACACAATCGCTTGCCACGCCATTTCCGTGAACTCTTGCTGCGTAATCTGCTGCCAAGATTAATCAGAACAAAGACTTGCGTAATCAGCTCCAAATCTTTAAACCCGAAATTGAACCACAGAAAGGTGCTCAATCTAGACGTACTTTTCCACTACCAGAAGAAGCAGCGCAGCGAACGCTCAACCGCCTCGAATTGGAGCGCGTTCTCGGAGACCTAGCCGAAAAAGCAGCGACTCTGAGAGGCTTGAACGAGCCGGAAGGGCCCGGAGTGGCGGAGCATCGGAGATCGAGGCGCGAGGGAGGGAGAAGAGGCGTCCTCGGCAGACGAAGACTGACGACTCCTCCGGCGACGAAGGACGTGGTAGCGGAAGCCATTGACGAGAGCTGTGAATGCGAGAATGGTGGGTTGTTGCTTGGGAACGGAGAAAACTAGCTCTCACTCCTGTACATACATATATACAGCGAAGCTTCTTGGGTGTATATGTATATGCGTATATATAGATGGTTGGAGAATGGAGAAAGAGAGTTCGGAGAAGAGTGGAGAGTGTTCGTGAAAGGTCGGGAGTGAGTGAGGAGCTGTGCACTGCTGCTACTTCCTCTCAGTTCGTACACGTGGACTCATCTCAATCGCCGATAGAGCTTGTGCGACCACTAGTAAGATTTGCCTCCCACTAGTGGACGGTTTATATAATACTATTTTGTCTTTTTTCTTATGAGATTTACCTTCGTTTATCAAATAGATACATAAGAATTAGGAAAAATTACGACAATAATGCACGATCTTTGATTAACAAGGGTTTTAGATCCTCAACTTTTCAAAGTATCGATAAAAATGAATAATTTGCGTTGACCGTGAAATTTGTTGGTCTTTTTGATAAGGACTTTGACTGTGCTGATGTGACATCGTATTATTGTCAAATGGATAGCCAATTGGGCAAGAGATGACAAGTTTAACATAACCTAAACTGCGGTATATACCGCAATTTATCCTATTAGGAAGTGGCGGCCCAGATGGTATATATGGTAGGCCCAAGACTATAATAAATTTGTAAATTAAGGGACCCAGGATGGAGGAAAAAATATTAAGTGTATTAATGTGTTCACGTTTTAAAAATTATATACACCATTCATACTAAAAAATAAAATCATATTAAAAGGTCTGATACAAAAGTTCAACTGGGCCATGCACTCTTAAAAGGCCTGATCAAGTCTTATATTCGTTCAACCATTTCTCAAGATTAATTTAAAAGTTTAGTTTTATTGTCTATCGAACAAGATATGGTTCAAAAACTCGACTACACAGATTTAATTTATATTTTTGCCTCTAAAAACGCTAGAAGCGTCATATATAATGGAGTAATTTATTCTTCAAATACTTTTATAATTTTTTATTGGTATTTATTTTTATAATTACGATAGGGGTCCCAAAATCAGTCTTCGCTTAGGGGCCCGACAAACTCAAGGCCGGCCCTGCTATTAGGTTATGTTAATTAATGTTACACTTGGCACCTCATGTCTAGTTGGCTATCCATTTGGCAATAACATGATACCACGTCAGCATAAGTTAACATCATTAACAAAAAGACCAACGAATTTTACGGTCAATGTACATTGTGCATTTTTGCCAACACTTTAAAATGTTAGGGACCTAAACCCCCTGTTGACCAAAGATTGTGCATTATTACCGCAATTTACCCTAAAAGTTATGACCAAAACTACCTGAAGGTCCAGGTATGTTTTCCAAAAATAAACATTGAATTTGCTTTCTCCATTAACAACAGAGCTGGGAACTAAAAATTGGAGATGGTTGAGGAAACCAGGATTATGAAAAAGATCGATTGTCAAGGTTTATAATGTAGCTTGCCGATTTTGTTTTGAATTTTTTGTTTTACACATATATCGCTTGTTGATGGGCAAATTGTAAAAAAAAATGGTGTGTCGCATGCCGCATATACCGCACTTTTTTCATGGAAATACCGCATTCCGATGGCGTTTTCGATGGATATTTTATAAAAAAATATTTGAGTATTAAAGAAAGATATTCATATAGGTTCAAAATTACATATTTAATAAATACAATTTATAATTATATACAGCAAAACACATTTGTAACTTAAATATGTAGTGGAAATGTATAATATTGTTGTTGGTAATTTTTGGTGACGGGAAAAACGGACCCCCAACAACTCAAAATACCCTTAGGAAGCAGAGGGATAACCCAGGGAGTGCTCGGAGTAAAGAACGGACACGGGGAAAGACCGTGCAAGAAGTGTCAAGTAGACGTCGGAGGAATTTGATACTCGGTATCCGGAATTCATCTCAGAACCCGGGAATTTGCGTCTCGGTTTGGCAACAGACGGGATGAATCCTTTTGGTAACATGAGTAGTCGCTATAGTGTTTGGCCGGTAATACTTTGCAACTACAATCTCCCTCCGAAGTTGTGTATGAAGCGGAAGTTCTTGATGTTGACTCTTTTAATTTCGGGACCGAGCCAACCAGGAAATGACATCGACGTCTACTTGGCACCTTTGGTCTAGTTGGAGGGAATCGCGACTCATCGCGACGCAGAGCAACAGTGCGAGGGAATTGGTCTCGTTCAATAGGAGCGCGCCACCGAGGCATCGCGAAGCATCGCGACCTTTCCACCCGCGACGCATCGCGACTTCGAATTTGGCGATTTTCACGATTTTGTCGCGACTCATCGCGACACCGTGATGTGCAGCTCTAGCCACGCAAAGTAATATTTAATTACTTTAAGGTCTCTTGCAAGTAATTAGTAATTATTTAGAGGTCCCTAGACTCTTCTATAAATAAAAGCTCATTCTCAACAAACGGTAACTCCGATTGAAACGCTCTATGTAGAGATAAATATTATTTTCTATCTTCTATATATTTCGGTATATATCTCCGACTAAGGTCAGAACTGGTTCTCAGCGGTCCCCGACGTTTATCCGGATTTCTAGGACTTTGCGGTAACGGTTCGGAGGACCCGGTCCTGGTCTGACTTTTAGCGGAGGGTGTGATCGTCGACCTGTCCTATATATGTTCTGGTTCTCAGCGGTCATCGACCTATATCCCGAGTCTTAGGACTTTGTGGTAACGAGTCGGGGGACCCGTCCCAATCCAACGGTTAGTGGAGAGTCTGATTCACCGGATTCCAACCTCAGGCCCAGAGAGAATGCACCGGAGGAAAGTCCAAACGTCATTCGACTCCCGCCTCTGCCATCGGCCTCCGACTCACTGGAGGAATCGCCGAATCACCAGAGGAATGTCTGAACGCTGTCCGACTCCCGCCTCGGGCATCACTTCCAGGCTCGCTCAGGCAAACTCAGGAAAGGCTCCATCAACGCCAGCTTTGAACTACGAGATGACCTGATCCCACTTAGCTACAAGTGGGTACGTAGGCAACCTCACTATAGTAAACGAAGTGCGGCATCATATCACATCACCAGCTCCTCCAGAATCCAAAAAGTTCAAGCCTCAAGCCCAGAAGAAAGTCAACAACGACGAAGGGCCTGGCCCAATCCGCACAAGTGGGCCGCAGGAGTGTTGCACTAATTTTCGGCATAGACATCTACAGAGGGTAAGTAAATACTATTTTGTATCGTTGATTGTCTAGGTAAAAATTACTTTTCTGAATTTACACCGTGTGAATTCATAGCTAGAAGAATGCCGCAGCCAGTCAATTGATTTGGAGAGATTAATAGCTGGGTGTACGCTTACCGAGCATATTTGCTATCTAAATATCTTTTATAACATGATGAGATCATACTATTTAATGCAACAAATCCCTACAAACATAATTAGCAGATGATAAATATAAATCAGATTATATTATATTATATTATCACCTTGACTTGGTAATATAGGCTAAACAATGTTTAAGATTCGTCATTTACTTTAGGTTTTTTGCACTCACGATCATGTGGGAATTTCTCACCAATATATAACCTCCTTACTCTAAAAAAATGGCGTTCTGCGACTTCTGTTAGTTTAAGGAAACGGCGTTGTGACTTTTGTTAATTTAGATGAAAACACTAATTATCTATCCCTTTTTTGTTTAGGTAATGAAATATCAGCACATAATAATGATTTACATAAGACTTATGCTCTAAAATTATAAAACTTAAGAGTTTACTCATGATATGGAATCAATACATATATTATTTTAATGTAAAAATAAAATTTTGGTCACTCCGAATTTGTATTCTTAGTTCCGTCCAATTGCTAGATCCCAGCCCCTCAATATTGCTCTCCAAAAGAATCCACCTAGCGCCTCTTTTTTCTGAGGGTCGATCCTGCTCGTACTTTACGGTTTATGGCAATACCAATGTGTTGACATTTTTGAAGATTCGGTTTTTCAAAACCTTAGTATATTCATGTTTGATTAGTTAGCACTTCTTGTATCAGTCACCCTCCTTCCCAGATTCCATAGACATGACGGTCAGGGATAGTTCCGGCTACAAATTCCTTGATGATACCGTCAACTTCAATGGAACTTATTCCGCGGCTCGTCTCCAAATCGTTCTCCTCCAAAAACGCTCTGACCTTCTTCGCATTTTCCTTCTCGCCGGCACTGCCATACATGAGCGCCGCGAGCTTGTACCTGTCGCCACAGGTCGGCTCTAACTCTGTCAGGTGCTTGAACGCTGCACTTCCTCTCGTGGTTTCACCATGCTTCCTACACGCGCTCAGAAACGATCCCCAAATTACTGAATTTGCCTTCATTGGCATTGTCTTGATAACTTCCTCCGCTTCCACCAACCGCCCCGCACGGCCCAACATGTCTACCATACAACCATAATGTTCAATCGTCGGAACAATCCTAAATTCATCAACCATTTTGCGGTAACATCGACACCCTTGATCGACTTGTCCCGAATGTGAACACGCCGATAAGAGGGCCAAGAAGATCACTTCATTTGGTCGAATGCCTTCAAAAATCATTTCGTCGAAAAGCCGGAAACAATCTTTTGGTAATCCGTGGATGGAGAATCCAGAAATGATAGCTCCCCACGTAATTACATCTCGTTTTCGCAGTTTCTTAAAGATTTCATAACTTGATTCAATGCAGCCACACTTGGCATACATGTCTATGAGAGCAGTTCCTAGAGTGACACTCATCTTCCCTAACACGTTATCAACGTAGGTGTGAATTCTTGCTCCTTGTTCGAGAGATCCCGTATGAGCACAAGCAGATAGAGAGATCACGAGCATCGATTCGTTCGGAGACACTCGAGAAGCCATCATTTCTCGAAATATACTCAAAGCTTCTGTGTACCTAGCATTGTTAGCATATCCTTTTACTATTGTGCTCCAAGACGCCGCATCTTTGGCCACCATTTCTTCAAAGATTGCTCTAGCCTTATCAACCTCGCCCTGGCTAAAATACCCCGATATCATGGCGTTTTTCGCAATAGTATTCTCGCATGAAAATTGGGAGAGAACTCGCTCTGCAGAATCCAAAATGCCTGATCTGGAATACATATATATCAACGAGCTGTGGATGTAAGTGTCCGGTTGTTTGCCCGCTTTGATGAGTAGGCAATGCACTTGTTTGCCTTCCGAGAGGGCTCTTAGCCGAGAACATGCTTTCAAAACAAACGTAAATGTGTAATTGTCCGGTTGTAGTCCATTGATGAACAGCTCTTTCCAGACTAGTAATGAGCCAAACGGGTCATTGACCTCCATAAATCCTCTTATGATGGTGTTGTAGGCAAACACATCAGGAAAAGAAATTGAATCGAACACAGACAAAGCATGTTCGATGCGACCCACTGCCACGTAAGACTCAACAAGTCTCCCCGCGTTGAGCGGGTGGCGAAGGAGCCCCGACACGATGAACTGCGCATGAACCTGTCTCACTTCCGGGAAGTCTTGAGACGCCTCGAGTAAAGTCACGGGGACTGGAATATTGGAAGCTTTTGTAAAAGATTTATATGTTGGAGAAGCCATTGCAATTACGCTGTGGCGAAGGAGCCTCGGCAGCCCCTGCTTGGCCACGTTCTCTCTCTGGAAGTTTAAGAACACGAAGGATCGATTGTCGGGCTGTCGGGCTTGTCCTGCCACTGCCCTGCTGCGTGGTACTGCTCGCAGCCCCTGCGCTGCCATATTTGTTTCTCGATTATGAAACTCACAAAAGAGATGAGAGTTGTAATTTACTCTGCTTGATATTCTTACCCAAAACATGTGGTGAGGATACCATACTCCACCACATATCACAGATCTTGTGTGCTGAAATGGCTTCTCCCGTTGGTATATAAGGTTTGATTTCTTTTTTTACAGATCTTATATACAAAGGGTATTTGAAGGAATATCCATCGAAAGCGTCGATATACTCTTTGAAGACAACGAGTTGTTGAGCAAACGCAACAATTTGAAGCTGTGGTTGTGAGAGGAAGCAACCTGATAAGATCAAAGCTATTGCATTAAAACTTTAGAATGTTTAAATATAGTATAACTTACACAATGTTTTATTATTGGTCATGTTTAGTGTTTCCATGTGAAGAGATTTAGGAACAAAACAAACAGAAAAAAATACACATCGGTACAAATTTATGGAACAAGTTCGTTACTTTCTATGTTGGTACCATTTTCCCCCTAAACTTAAGGTGGCGTTCACTTCGCT
This sequence comes from Parietaria judaica, assembly GCA_954871525.1. Classification (NCBI taxonomy): domain Eukaryota; kingdom Viridiplantae; phylum Streptophyta; class Magnoliopsida; order Rosales; family Urticaceae; genus Parietaria; species Parietaria judaica. The sequence continues at coordinate 28,726,725 of OX940865.1, forward strand.
GTAATTGGTTGATCGTAATCGTAATTGTAATCGTAATCGTAATAGAATGGAATCGTAATCGTAATCGTAATCGTAATCGTAATTGATTACGGCGTTTACTTGTACAGTTGTAATGAAGAAATGAATGATCATTACATTGTTTAGTACGACACAATACACAACGTAATCAATAAATATTTACCAAAATACCTTTAAATTTATAATCTTCATTTATTTTAATTTTTTCATAACTAGCGCCTCAAGTCCCGATTACATCTTTTTAAATATTTATTATTATTTAATATTCTATGTGTATGTTTATTATAATACTCATTATTTTAAATTGTATATTCTGTAAATTATATTGTGTGTCTGATTATTATTTTTTATTATATTATTTATTAGTATACTATATAAAATGTATAATGTGTATGTCTATATTTGATTATGTGTCTTTTATTCTTTTTATATAAAGCTATATATATGTTATGGGTGTGTGTACGTGTTATTTTTTTTAGAGAGATAGAAAAATATATGTGAAAGATAACGTGTGAGAGAGAGAGAGAAATTAGGAGTTAAAAGAGAGAGAATTAGTAACGAGTCATAAAAATAGGAAATTAAAAAAGTGGTTGAGAGAAAATCCTAAAATGGTGGAAAGTTGGGGTATTTTGGTAAAATAAAAAGGAGAAGAGAATTGTATGGAGTTGGCTTTTGTAATCCTTATTACATCAAAAAAGCCTATTTTGATTACATTAATGTGATTATCATTACGGTGAATATTTTTGTAATTGTAACTAAACATCGTAATAAGTAGTTGCGCTTATTACGATTACGACCGATTACGTCCAAAAGTAAAACATTTATTATTAAAACGCCCCCTATGCTCTCAAAAAGTAAAACATTGCACCTCACGTGTTAGAAATTAAATTGTGGAAACTGGTAGTTTGTGCGTAAACATGTGATTTGTTTGAGGGTATTTCCATCAATTTTATTATTATTTTCAACTCATCTAACTTTGGGAGTGGTTGACACCAATGCCTCCCGAACTTTGGTTTTTGTACAAATTTTCTTGTGAGTTTTTGTTTTTGGTGCAATTTTCCATGTATTACAAAAAGTAGCACATGCCCCTATGCATTTAAAAATAGCGGAAAACTTTTAACTTGTGCGCAATATGATTTGTTTAACCATGTTTTATTGATTTTATTATTTTTCTCCAATCTCGCGTAACTATCATTGTAACCGTTCTTTAACCATTAATTGCTTCGCAATAATCTTATATAGTATATTGATCTCGTTCATGAATTAATTGACGAAGATACCTTCGAGTAAGTGAGCACAAGATAAATTTCTTTTATCATTTTTAAAGTTTTAGGGAGCAAGGACTCCTAAAATTTAAAGTTCAGGGGGGCAAATACACCAACAAGTAAAGCAAAGGGTATTACTGGCAAAAGTATGAACAAGTTTGTTAAACTTAAAAGGGATAATAGCGGCAAAAGTAGCTAAAGTTAGGCCAAGTATGTTAATAAGTGGCCAAAGTGATTTAATATCGGCATAAGTATCTAAAGTTTATCAAACCGTAGAAAGTAAAAATTCCATCATTTCATGCCAACGCCGTTTGCCACGTCATTTCCATGAGTGTTGCGCTTTGGCCACTTATTTCCACACTTGGTCTAACTTTGGCCACTTTTGTCGCTATTATCCCTCAATTTGTTTACATTCTAAAATATTTTTTTAGGGTTTATCTTGATACTTTTGTTAATTATTTAACTAAAATATGATTTCCGAAAGAACTAATTCCGTTTTATAAATTTTGAACACTGAAAATCGCTCTCAATTATGAAAACATTAAAATGTACTATCGGTTTCGCGTGTAATTTATGATCATAGGATTTGACATAAAAACTTTACATATGTAATTGTTAGGGACCATTTTTTTTTTTAAAAAGGAAATACCCATTTAGCCACAACTTTTTTTAAAAAAATTACTCATTATGTGTATAATGTACCAAAATGGGCAGTGTTTTAAAAACTTTTTACAAAATGAGAATTTTGTTCATAATGTTGGCATAACATTGTTAGTTAGAGTCGGGACTAAATGGAGACTTTGTAATTTATTTTATTGAGACAAATGTAATGAAATTTTACAGTACGATGAAGTCTTTCGATCTATAATGTTAAGGCCTCGTGGTTAATAGTTAGGCACAGATAGATACCACAGTTTCAGAAGAAAAAAAAAATATAGCAGTAGCAACAATGATTTGATATGGTTTTTGAGATTAGTGAAAGTGATTAATACGTTCCTGTTCCGTATGGTCCTTTTCTTTTTACTTTTTCTGTTTCTCCCCTAAATCATGATCTGGTAATTCATACGGGGCCGATAACCTCAAAAATCTCTCAGTACTGACTATCCCGTGCCTTCATGAACCAAACAGAGCGTAAGTCTCCAAGCATGGAGAGGCTAAAGTGATCACTAGTAACCCCTACATGTTGTGCAAAGTTAACAAAAATGATATATATTTTTTTTTCGTAAGTTATTGTGGTGATTTCAAATGACTATGTCCATAAAAGCATGGTACAATAAAATTTCATTAGATTAATAATCTTAATAGAACAATATTACAAAGTCTCGATTTTAGTCTTGGCTCTTACTAACAATGTTAGGCCAACAATATTAACGAAATTCTTATTTTGTACAAACTAAACTACCCATCATAGTACATTTTAATACACACAATGAGTAATTTTTTTATATATAAAAAAAAAATTATGACTGGATGAGTATTTCATACAATTTCCTTAAAAAAAACTTATGGTCCCTAACAATTAAATATAGAAAGGTTTTATATCAAGTCCTTTGATCATAAATTACATGTGAAACCGATAGCAAATTTTAATGTTTTCAGAATTGATAGTGATTTCATCAATCTAAATTTAAAAAACGGAATCAGTTCTTCCGAAAATATGATTTTAGTCAAATCTTAACAAAAAAGATCTAGATAAACCCTACTTTGGAATGTAAAAAATTTAAGGAGTAATAGCGGCAAAAATTGACAAAGTTAGGCCTACTATGCAAATAAGTGGCCAAAGCTCAGCGCTCATGGAAATGACATGGCAAACGGCGTTGGCATGAAATGGATGGAATTTATACTGTCCACGGTTTAGTAAACTTTGAATACTTATGTCGATACTAAATTACTTTGGCTACTTATTTACACACGTATCCTAACTCTGGCTACTTTTGTTGCTATTATCCTAACTTAAAATACTTGGTGCTCATTTCAAGCTGTCACAGATAAACCTCCATTTCTCTTCAATGCCCTATTATAGCACGGAAACCAAGAACTAATTATTTTTGCCATATTTTTTTTGAAAATTCACGGCTTGAATAATACCCATCAAGCAATTTGTTGAACCAACATTCTTCGAAGACCAATTCCGTAATTAGTGTCTATATATATATAGAGAGAGAAAGTGACCTGCATGGAGTTTGGAAGTTAGAGCGAGAAGAAGGGAGGAGAGAGAGAGAGTCGCTGCACAACCAGTTTCGTCATGTCTGTCTTCTTCGTGATAACTAGTCTTTTTCTAAGCCATTTATAAGCGCTCGCTTTGTGAGAAATGAGATAAGACAATGAGTCATGACCCACCCAATTTTATCAGTTTTCTTATTTATTTTAAATCATGTGATAGTTAGTGACTTAGTGCTACATTCATGAGATAATTACAGCTTCATTATAAAACGTATAGTAAATAAATGCCCTTTCACAATCAAGTGATAGTTATTGCTATGTAAATAATTAAAAAGCCGATTCATATTGTATATTTCTTCCATATTCAATGTTGTGGGAGAATCAAAATAGTCGTGTAGCGTCTGTTAATCTTCTAATCATGTGTCTATATATAGTCATGTAGTTTTCTTTCTTAACCTACAGAGCAAGCCCAATTTTACATATATTTTCTTCTTCAAATTCGAAGCCAAGCACGCAATCTTACCGACCAAATCCGCCTTGCTTCAGCGACCGAATTCTTCACTATACCATCGGTAGGTATAGATATATAAATAATGTGACATTTTTAGTGTGAACCTTTTTGTCAGCTATACTTGAAAATCGGCGACGAGCTCGGTTCCATGAATTGAAGGTATTTAATTGCTTATATTAGATTGGAAAATGTTATATGTACGTAATATTATTATTATTATTATTATTATTATCAATATCACTCATTATACCATCGGTATTCATATATAAATATTCCATGTGACCATATGTATTGCATGTGAAACTTTTGTTGCAACTATACGCTAAATTTGGCAACGACCTCAGTGCCATGAATTAAAGGTATTTAATATTATTATCAGTTTATGATTTTGGTCAGGATTCATAGCAGTAAAAGTGGAATCATTGAAGAGTGATGTTTTATCTACAACACAAAGTATACCAATGTTAGTTTGTGTTTTAGTGATGAAGTGACACTATAAAATCAAGAGAATGTTTGGATTCCTATTTTTTGAGAATTTCTAAAAAATTAATAAATTATGTTCATGCAAGCTTCGTCATTTATTTGGAAAAGTTGATGATGACTTAATTACTTAATAATAACTTAAGAGAAAACTCAAAAGTCTCATTTTAGATAACACTAAAAATCTTATTCAATTGATGCTAATAACTCATCAGTTTAATTGTTTATAGGAGAGCAAAAGACAATCACATAATTTACTACCCACTTAACACATTACTCATTTGAGTCTAATTCAACAAAAGTATGTGTTTATGTGAAAGCATAACAACAACCGTTATATTCCAATGCATCTTCGTCTCTTTTAACCTCTCTCAAGAAGCTATTATGATCTCATAAATTAGCGTACCAAAAAACTCCTATAACAAGCTCCTATAAATACCCTTCAAACCAACCACAAAACAACTCCTCGAATAACCAACGTTGTCGGCGTTCCGTACAACAGAGTAGATTCGTGTACGGCTGCCACCATTTTGAGCAGTGATGCAACACGTGGAAGCGGATATGAATAGAGCGGTGCCACCGCATATGAAGAATCCCCCGTCACCACTAGAGGACTCCTCCGAAGGATTATCACCGGACATTTTTTCGCACGTTGTTGTTTTTCCTTAACTGTCTTTTTATTTTTCTACCAATACGCGAAAAGCTATATTTACGTGTATAAATTGTTCATTCAAGTCTATGTTTTATGAAGAATTTGATTTTTTTTTTTTTGGTTTCATTGATTATTATATCACTATGAAATATGGTCTAAACTCAGGTATATGTGCGTACGAGTTTATTAATATGCATCATATGATTATAAAAACATGTCCTCATACCTTGAAATTAATTAATTAATTATCTATTGTTATGTTTTTTTTTTCATTGAAACGTGATACATATAAGACCGATAATTGTCATTTGCTTTAATGCAATTGTCAATGTAAATGTATGAAATGCAAAACAAAACATATATATTATTTGATTTTATTATTAACCTTTATTATCATTTTTTTTACATTAAGACTGATCATAACCATCTATTTCAATAATGCAATTATATATGTTAGTAGTAAATATGAATTTGATGATGAAACAAACAAGTTCTAAGGCTACATGTTGGAAGAATTCATATTCACGAATCACGTTGCTTACTATTTTGTGTGTTTGATTTTTATTTTGTGAAAATAATTATTTAAGTTACATAGACAGACAGAGGAGAAATAATATACATTGGAATTATATGCAAATTGTGTTGTAAAATATTCATTTGGACTAAGTAAACGGATATAAAAATCAATTGTTATAAAATTATTTTCTTTAGTGGCCTACTTAATCAATACTGTTAGAAAATAAAAATCTACTAAATTGATCAATTATAATTTATAAAAAATAATACTTTGAAGTGAGTACAAACTATTTTATAGGATTTATCGTGTGCTTGCACAATTCATTTCTTTTTCAATTAGTGATGAAGTAATTATAGTGTATCCGTTTGTTAAATTAGTAAATATATTATATAGTTATTTTATAATCTAAAAAATAAATATATCCATAAAAATAGTGATCTTGAGTTATATGTTTCACCTATTTTGACCATTCTATATATGAATACATGTTCTTACCACGGGTATTGGGTTTTTATTTGAAAATATTCGGTTTTAACTGTTTTAATTTTGTTTGTAGTTTAATTGGCATCAGTGAATCGGTTTTCGGTATAAAAAATGGTTTACGGTTTCTTTTGTTCACATGTAGATAAGATTACGCCACTTGGCTTTAGAATTTAGCGCTTTCCGAGTTCAATGTTGAATTATTTCTTTATGTCACAATATTATTGTCAAATTGATAAATATGTTTAACATTATCGTTTAAAATTATAAATGATGCTACGCCACCGCGCGAAGCGCGGTGCCGTCCACTAGTTAAGATTAGAGTAAGCTGCCGTTAAACTGTACAATGTTTCAAACATTCCAATCGAATTATGTACTCAAACTATTTTTTTTATATATATATAATTATAATATTTAAAGTTGCATCTGTTAGGAATTTAGTTTTTCAAACTGGTAGTGGTATCCTACGTGGCACTTTAAATATTAGATAGACACCGGCTAAAGTACCTAATATTTTAAAAAAAATGAATTATGTTCGTAAAATTTGGTTTTTTCTGTCAAAATCTGTTGGTGGTGTTCTATGTGGCACCTTGAATGCGCCATGTAGATTTGGCAACACAACCACTTGGCATTTGACTGCCACGTGGATTTTATTTTATTTTATTTTTAATTTTTTCTTAAACTTATTACGAATATAATTTAATAATAGTAATTAAAATTAAAATTATAAAATAAGTTAGTGATGTTATAGAACTAATATTGTATTATGAAGCATCAAATATATTTAATTATTCAAAATTATTGAAATAAATATCTACACTATTGATAAAGATACCCTTAGAAAATATTATGAAAATATTATTTTACGCATGCATCAATATAATAATATAATTATGTTCCATTTTTACTGTGTAACTGTAGTTGTATTTTAAAAGTATAAGAGATATTTAGTGACATTAGTGAAGATAAGAGGAAAAGTATTGCCCGAGCTTTTAGCAATATTGTCAATGATATGCATATTTAAAATTTCTCATAATAATAAGATTTTTATCAGCAAATGTAGTTTATACAAGCACTTTAAGAAATCAATTGATATTTTGACTAAGTTTTGTGTTATTCCATGTATTTGGAATTCAAGTAATTATCACTAATCAAGTAAAGAAAAAAATACTAATTTAAAAAATTAAAAAAAGAGAAATGGTACCAAATAGCCAGATTGAAACATAGGTTTAGCAAAATAGCCAAAATTTGGATAATTTAGTAAACTAGCCAATTAACATGAGGTGGCATATTAAATTTAATTTTTATTCCTAGAATACCCTTTAATTATTTAGATTATTATTTTCGTAATTAATTAAAATGGTAATTAACCTTATCAGCACAAATTATGGTAACTGATTACATTTAAATTTAATTAAAAAATATATATATAGAAATCAACTCGTCATTATTCCACGTTTTATTTAGTGGCTCTATATGTGGCCAAACCAAATATTTGTTGTAACCTTTTTTGCTATTAATTAGGATAGTATTTCTCTTTTTAATATTCAAATAATTGCAAAATATGACAGCTGCATATTTTAAAATTTCAACGTGAAAATCAAACTTTTAGAACGTTGCTCGTTCTCAGTTGCATATCGTTATTCCCCTCCAGCCCAGCTAGTCGTTAAACTGTGAGTTGCATATCGTTCTTCCCCCGCCGAGCAGCTCCTTCTCCAGCGCATCTTTTCTCCCCCGCCGGCATCGTTCCGCACTACATGTAGAGAATACGAGCTTCCATGGGGCTCGTTCCGATGAGCGATGATGCTTCTAGCGATTCAACTTTTGATGATGCATGTTACTGAGGAATGGAATGCTCTGGTAAGATCAAGAACATGTAATCCTTTGGGATTGATTGCCTGTTTGAACCTTTTCAAAGTCTGTGATATTCTCAGTCATAGATCGATTGTTAAGAGACTGTAATTGTTGTTCTGAGTTTGCTTTAAAATCTATTTATAACAGAAATACAATTTGTTAATTCGTGTTAATGTTCATTTTTCGTGTTTATGTTCGTTAATTCGTTAATGTTCAATTTGTTAATTCGTTAATGTTCAATTTGTTAATTCGTGTTAATGTTCTTTTTTTTCGTGTTTATTTTAGTTTATTGATGCTCACGACCATTGACGAGATTATCCTCCATGAACTTCTTCAAAATATATTTGAAGGAGATAGAGTTGAAACTCTGACGATGAGAAACTCTTCTCGGTAGAGCCAGAGACGAAGAAGAAGAAGAAGGCTCGTTAGAGCGCTACACTACTCTGAAATATTTTCCCAGTATGAATGTTTATTAATATTTCGTTGATTTTCGTTCGTGTCAGTATATATTGAATTACACTTTGATAATAAATTTTGTTAATTCGTGTTAATTCAAAATTTATATTAATTGTTTGTTAATTGGTGTTATTCTTTGATTTAATACACTTAAGATTCTTGTTACTTTGTGTTAATTTTTAATTTAATAAAAAATATATTCATATTAATTTGTATTAATTCGTGTTAACGGAATTTTTGACTCTCAAGGAAAACGAAAATGATGGAATATGATCAAAATTACAATGAAAATATAAGTTTTTCAATTAGAGAGTTCACAAATATATTGGTCGTAATCCTATGCGTTTGTCGATTTTTTTCTTCAGAATCCTGTTCCTTCGTTGAGTGATTTCTGTTTTTTTTAGTGATTTTTGGGTTGGTTGAATGATTAGGAAACTAGGCTGGAGAGTTTTTAGGGATTTAGCTAATGGTCGTCGTTAGTCTATAAGGGGATTTGGCTATTACCCTTAATAGCCCTTAAAATATATATTTTTTAGAAAAATAAGTTTGGGTATTTTTGCCACTCACAGCCACATGGCGGATGTTAACGGAATAATTAACGTTTCATGCTAAAGTCACGGTCAACGCACGTTTGGGTATTTTTGCCGTAAATTTCCCTAAAAGGAAAAAGGAAAAGAGCCATTTAATTGGTGACCCATGATCCGATGCTACCGAGTTACCATTTGACAATCACGACCTTAACTTGCTTTTCAAGCCACGTTTTCTACATATTATAGTTTTTTTTTTTTTTTAACATATTATAGCTTCTTTTAAATCTATGATATCACCATTCTGCTGATTTTATTTCAAATTTGTCCCAAGTTTCTAGAGAGCTTTAAGCATAAGAGAAGAGACTATAAAATGTATATATAACCGAAAAGTATCTCTTTGTAAGGCAAGACCTTTTTTTATTTTATATGCTGCGCACAAAAAGGTACTTCGTAATACTTTTGCCGCATATATCCTTATATATAACGATGTATTTTTAATAACTCCGCCCTTTTCACAGATCTCTTGTTCAGAAAAAAAAAATAAAAAATAAAGAGGGACCTGGAAAAACATAAAATTTATTAAAGCAAAAATTATGCTACAACAGTGTCAAACCAGAAGGAATGCATATTGCATAGAGACCGAGAATCCGACGCTGGCACCAAATTATAATTGTATATAGAAGAAGAAGAAGAAGAAGAAGAAGAAGAATCTATACGAGCAAAACAGAGACCTGCACTGACTTTAAATCTATACGTGCGACGAACAATGAACGCAAATGCATTTTGAGGCTCCGCGAGCTCATCATCAATAACCAATTTCGCCAAATTCTTTTATCTTCCCTGTAATTGGACAATATAATTGATCAGTACATATTAAAGAATGTTTGAAACTCATTCAAGAACACTCGAACCTACCAAAAAATAATGCAATCACTGCTATTATCTGTTGTCGATTATAATATTACGCAGCCGCACTTGTTCTGTTGCGGTTCGCTCGTCGGTTTCTTTTCTGTTGAATTGAGAAGAAAGACCGCAGAAATCAGCAAGAGGCATCAAATCAAAACACAAAACTAGTATAAATGCCGGTGGTTACTCGACGAAAGTTTGGCGGGTTTGGACTACTTAAGAATTAATTTATTTGGCGGCCCGCAGTTTGGTGCTTTTTCTTATCAAGAATTTTCCAAGATTCATTCATTGCATTATCAAATCATTGTTTAAGTGCAACTTACTTTTACAATGTTCACACACACCCTCAAATAGGTGTAAACTTCATGCACTTTGTCCCCCTGAATTTTGTTTTGCTTCACTTTGTCCTCGATATTTCGTTTTGGCGCAGAATATTCCCTAACGGAGAAGAGTGTTCTGCGTCAAAACGAAATTATATAGGGCAAAGTAGACCAACACAAATTTGAGAGGCCAAAGTGCATTGATAAACAAAACTCAATGACAATAATAGTTTTTTTTCTATTCGTTTTTAATTGTCCGAAAATAACCCGATGGAAATATATATGGAAAAAATAGAGTACCTTTCTCAGCTGATGGTGGCTGAACGACGACGTGCATGGTTGTAATGCCACCAGGGACGTCGCACAACGGGCTTCGACACTCCCCGACCGTTCTGTTATTCTCCAATACCTTCCCTCCGCTGATTAGCTTCACATCTTTCACCGTTTTCGGACCGTTGTCCTTTTCTGTTCCAAAAAGACAAGTTCCATGTTAGCTCAGCTTAATCCAAGAGCTACCAGGACAAACAATGTTCCGATGGAACGTCAAAGAGAACGATAATCTTTCTACTATATCTGTTGAAGAAATTTGAACCCTAAGAGGAAACGGAAGGCGTTATTCGCAACTTGAAACGATGATCTTCGTCTTCGAGACAAAGACTATCGATGAAGTTTATAGTAGTAACTAAGGATCTAGTAATCTCAAGTTTTCTTCACAAGGCAAGTGTCAACTGCTTTCGAATTCGGGATTCACAAACGAAGGAACTCCATTAGAGGAAGTGTCTAACCTTTAGGCCATTGAGCGAGTATGCTCTCCTTCAAAGTGGAAACGCTTGTGGCAGCTGGGAAGCTTTTGGGGCCGATATCCGATCCATCAGTCAGTCGGAACTTGATGTCCAATTGATCCTGAACCCCAGACATCTTCAATGGCGAGCTTGGGGTTTGAATTCCGATGCGAGCACTCAGCAACCCATGAATTAGATCTCAGAGATGCAGAGCCGCCATGGAATCATCACACCAGAACTGTTCCTATTCAAGCGATTTAATTAAAGAGAAATCTGAATCGCAAAGCCAAAGACGCCCCAACACTGCTCAGCGAGCACGAATCTTTTGGAGCGAGTTCGTCGAATCCTAAACTCGAGAAGAACGAAGACCCGGAAGAGAAAAACAGAAATTATGTGGTGGGTTGCTCTTACTTGGCTCAGAAACTGATCGTATTGCTCTCCAGAGAGGAGAGAGAAGAAGACGAAGTCGATGCAAAAGCTGTAAATGAAGTGGAAAGAATGAATATTTTAAGAGGATGAAGAGGAACAGGAAGGGATGAAACGGTAATAAGTGCGAAGAGAGGAGGCTGTTTCGGAGTTTTCAAAGTCTACCAAATCCATGGTCAACGACTCCATTCTTGCCCTCTCTCACGTCATATTGTATTTCTTCCTTCCAATGTGAATTAACATGACCAAATAATTATGAAAAAACGGATTTTTCCGGATCCATAAATTTATGCACTTGGATTTTTCCGGATCCATAAATTTCTAGGTTCGAATTAGGGAAATTCAGAGTAAGAATACGTTTCGCTTACTACGTATGCATCTCGCTTTTGAAAAAAATAACTTGTTTGACCTAGTGGTAACTTCACTGTTCATCTATTCAAGAAGTCATGAGTTCGAACCCTCATAGGATTCAAATGAGTGCCCCTTTTACATATTGTAAACTTGGCCATTAGTGCCACCTGTGAGAGTGCATTGTAACATGGCCGATAATGCCACCCCGTTAAAAAAAAAAAAAGAGAACGAAATTTAGGATTTTAGATTTTTAAAACTCAAATATAATATCTCATACTAGCAAATTAATTTGGCTTGATAGAATCGACTAACTTGATTAATTAGTCATTTTAAAATTTAACATTTCGAATTACATTTTTAGCAAAATTTAAATATAAAATAATGAAATTTGTTATTACAGTAATGACAGTATTATATTTTATGTATATCCTATGGAATTTTGATTTTTAATTGCGCATGTTGTCCGTGTTTGAATGTTGATTGTAGAATCAGAATTCAAATCCAAATTCAAAAGGGACGACATTCAAGATAAAATAGAATTTAGATTTTCTCTAATTATAATATTGGATCACTATTTCACAAAAATCAATTACGTAGTTTAGCCACTCTAATCATAATGATTAATTTAAAGGGTTTTGAGTTTAGAATTGTATAGGTGAGACAAAACTTTACTATTATATGGGCGCTCACTCTATAGGACGTGGTCTTCAAGAGGTATATCAATATTCAATTATACCATAACTATAAATTGAGTACTTTGATGAATATATGCGTGAGTTTTAAGGATATTTATTGCATAGGTGATTGCCGTTTTTGTCGATAAACCATTTGTTGTTATTGATAGACTAATCGTTTGTCGATAGATTTTTCGATGAAAAATCTATAAAGCTTATCATTTGCCGTTATCAAAACCTATTGAACTTATCGATGGATTAATCGGTTATCGATGGATTTTTAGGTGGAAAACCTATAAAATATTTACATACATATTTTACACTATAAACATAACATAAAATATTAATGTCACAAAATATAAACAAACCAAGCCTTATACAGAATATAACACAAGTCACAAACCAAGTCTCATACTAATGTAACAAAACATAAACTAAGTCCCATACAGAATATAAATAAACCAAGTCTCATAAACACAAACATAAATGCAAACAAAGACTCGATACTACCTCAGTTTAACGTGGAATGGAGTACCGCTTCCCAACTACCTTGGCTTATGAGATAGGCACTCCATTCTAGTCCTTGGTTCCAACAGTAGTGGAGATAGTTCTTCAAGTGGTAGTCATATGTGGTATGATCGTTAAACGCTCCGCGAGAAAAATAGAGAAGATGGGTCCAAAAGTTATCTTCCCAACACGGCGAACTACAAATGTTGAGCGGGGAAGCTTAGGTTGATAACTACAAGTGACATTGTCTCAAACTGTAACGACAAGTCATCAACATTTTTGTCACATGAATATCCATATTCAAGTGAACAGGAGGCATCCCTCTCCCCTCGCCGTCTAAGATGCCACCGGGAGCTGGGGTATCACAATAGCGAGTATCCGGAATGTATCTTCCGCTAGCAGGGTCCTGATGGTAGGTCAGACGGTAGACATCATCCGTCTGGGAAGCGAATCCATGCTCGGCCGTACCACCTCCTCCGCGACCCCCCCTCCAAAATCAAAAGTACCACCTCCTCCACCACCCCAACCACCAAACTCGGAAGTCCCACCTCCTCTACCACCCCACACACACTGAGCGGAGGGCTATAGAGAGGAGACGATCGATGAGAATTTTGAGAAACACCACTGGTCATAGAGGCAGCATCTAAAAAATCGGGCGGGGGACCTAGGTCGTGCTCTCCTAGAATAGAACTGATAACCATTCCTTAGTGTTCAACCTCCTTAGCAATTCTAGGATCAGGATTACCATCATCGTCGTCTAGGTGAATTGGTCGAATCCACTCGACTATTGCATTCTTTACATTGCACCCAGCTGCAGCCATCTCCATTAAGCATTGGAGGAATTCGTACGGATCGAACTTTCTTTCTTTCTCCTCATACTCAATTATTTTATCCCGTAAAGCTAGCTTCTGATTATAGCTGACGAAGACAACTTTCTCCAACATGCTATAAGCGAGACGGTTTTGTAACTTTGTGTGGAACAAAGAAAATGTACTCCAATTCCTCTCGCATGTAGAGGCTGAAGCGGGTTGCGACAAGATCCTCATCGCCAATTTCTGCAACGTGAGGCATTCCTTGCCAAAGACATTCCACCACTCAGGTGTAAATTCAAACACTTTAATAATGTGCTAAAATCAAATAATGTAACCAATTTTTTCGGGTTTATGGTTTATTATCTGTGCTTACCCAGTGCCAAACTTTTTCTTGTGGCTTATACAACTCGTTGGCTCAACGAACCCTGAGCATCACAAAAACGCACGACTTATAATTAACAAAGAAATAGTTAAGTTATCGTATTGTTTAATTACGAGAAGAATTCAATTCAATTTAGCTCAATTCAATTTAGTTCAATTTAGTTTGACGATCGCGTCTGCGGGCATCTCGATCTCAGGATCGTACGCTAGTCTCGCATTATAGAAATGTGGTCGTCGACGAGAGCTGGAAGAGCCTCAGACCCATCGTGTTAGTTTCTCACCAACAATAAACCACATTCATACGTGGATATATTATAGGAAATATAAAATTAATTAATATTTGCAGACTTTAAAAATATTAATCAGTAAATATAAGGATGAGGGGCAATATGGGTATAGATAAATTGGTATTTAACGCCACATCATCTAAATTGGTCATTTTAGAAATTAGATCATACGTCTGTTAGAATTCAATCTAAACATAGTAATGTGGTTATTAGTTATAATTTCTCTATTTTAAATTAGTTCTATGTTGCTTTGGGTATTTTTGCCGATAACACATTGTTGAGGTAGATAAGTAGTTGAGATTGAGAGATAGCCTAAGATGTCCAAAATCCTTCCATTGTTTTTTTTTTTTTTAATCTTTGGAAGAATCAACCAAATTTATTATAAAATTTAGCAACTAGGCTAACACATATCACAAATCTAATAATTCAAGTCTTAATGCCATCTATAAAGTAAGACAAGAGGAAAGTGTCAAAAAAGGGTCAAATCACAAGTAGGGCTATTTCTTTTTCTTGATCAGGAAATTGGTGAGTGGGCATCATAGACCGTTCTAGAGTAAACAGCCATGCACATTGAAGTTATCAAGAAAAAAGAAATATTTCATGGCTGCTAATCTGGAGTTTCTTGTCATCAGTCATCGCCAACTTGAGATGAAGATTCTTTTTTGGGAAATAATAAATAGTATTTGTATCAGAATATTTCTGGCTACACTATATTGGTATTATCCTAAAGGACCTCAAGAGACGACGAAACATGCATTTCGTCATGACCATTCTTCTTTTATGTCACAAAACGCCCATTATATACACATTATATATATATATATATATATATATATATATATATATATAATATTAGCAAAAACTAAAACCCGAAAGCTGGATAAAAATCCAAATTTCCGGATACGGATATTCAGATCCAGATTGAAAATCGAATTCGGATACGGATTTTGTTATTTTAAAATCCGGATATCCAGTATCCGGTTTAACACCCGATTTATTTTAATTTGTTATAATTAATTTTTCTAGGGTTACTCTTCTTCTCCGACACTTCATTTTCATTTTTAAGATTTTTTGGTGGTTGAGAGAATGGCAAGATATGTACTACATTTGTCTGGTTTTTTTGGTGGTTGAGACAACATTCGTTTTATCTTCTTTCTTTTTTTTTAAATAAAATAAAAATCGGATCCGGATAAAAATCAGGATATTCGGGTAATATCCAGATCCGAATTTCAAAACCGGATTCGGGTAATAAAACCGGGTTTTAAAAAAAAAAGTATCCGAATTCCGGATATCCGGATAAGGATAATGATTTTTGAATATCCGGATCCGGATTTCAAAACCGATGCGGGTAATAAATCCAGGTTTTAAAAAAATAGGTATCCGGATATCCAAATTTTCGGATATCCGGATAAGGATAGTGATTTTCGGATATCCAAATTTCCGGATACAGATACTGTTAGTTCAAAAAAACCGCATATCCGCTCCGGTTACAGCCCTAAATAACAAACACAAGTACCATTTCGTTTCCTTCTAAAATGTAACAATAAATCTCTTAAATTTCTTGTTGATAAAATTGTCAAATTCTATTATTAGAATTTCACATGTACTTTTTTACTGATTATTTTGATACTTGTATATTGATTTTACAAAAAAATATTTTCATTATTTTGGAAGAAAATTGTTAGTATTGCTAATAACCTACATGCGAGAATTTTACGATTCTAAGACAATGAAAAATAAACAGCTTCGTTTTGTAAGATCGTAACCTGGGCCGGAAGTTTCCGCGATCTCCTTTCACGGCATTTCTCGGGCAAAGCCAGTCAAGAGGAAATAAGTAGAGAAGAACTTTGTAGCAAGTCTCACGTGCCGACTGTTCTCTAAAACCAAGTTTTGCAGCCGTAGAGAAACTTAATGGCCAACGGCAGAAGTGCCACGGAAAGAACTTTTCCGTCGCCCAGCACCATCCTTCCGTGACATTGTCTACCGCGGAAAGAAAGGATGATCCGCTCCCGCAAATAGTACCAAGTTTGTAGTGCAAACTCTTTCCTAATAAAGGGGCAAAAACTCACGGGAAGGAATACTGCTGCAGATTTTTTGCAGTCAAGTTCCTCGGAAAGGAAGTTCCGTTCCGCTGTCTAGCACTATCACGGTCAGTCAAATTGTTTGACTAGTTGCCACAATTGATTTCATGCACCAAAAAATTAAGCAAATAACATTCACAAAGACTGATAAAATGGAAATGAATGGTCCAATAATAATAAAGAATATTTGGGAGATAAAAGAATATCTGCACATTTAAAATGTCTAATGTTGATATAATTAACAAATATGGATATATGTTCTAAAGTAGAGTTCCCCTTAAATCCCTATAACAAAGCAATCAGGGAACTCAACTCCTAAATTCTCCAATCATCAAAGGGAAACAAAAATTAAGGGCAAAATGGGAAGAACCTAACGAAAGGACTTCCATAACCTTCCTTTTCTGGACATTGAATCGGCAATTGTACTGGCCTTGAGACGGGCTGGCTGAGTTCTTATAATCCTCTGTATCTGACTTTATTCTGAAATATGAGCTAAAAAATGAAGCGAAACCTCCAACGAGAAGAAGACCGGTGATACCATCCTTCTCCAACCAAAAAATAATAGACGATCGCTATGTTACAGATCGAAAGAATTGCACTAGGAAATGCCTGTCAAATTGGAAGAGGCAATGACGATAATTTGTAGCCCTTTTGCTCTCTTTTCTCTTCTTGTTCGTCCCGAGCTAACTTACATGAAATACCAAACCCGTGTGCGTATCAACTGCGCTTTCTTCTTTGACTATGATTCTAAAATGTGGCAGTTGCTGACAAAATCATTGGAGTAGTTGACGTATTTGGTCCAAAACGGTCGAAGGTGCTCGAAGCCAATTTGCAACCACGGTTTTGACTGGCCGTTGTAGTGGATAACTGCAGCCTTTTTGACACTCTCGATGTTTGTCTTGTTCTGATAGCCCAATCCCAGCATGTGCCATGAAGGATCGATGGGCTGAACGTGGCCTCGGAATGCTATTAGAGCAGGTGGTAGCGTCCCCAGCTTCCACATTGTCAGGTTAGACTTCAGATTCTGTTAATATGAAGGATAAAATAAGTCGCGGCAAATAAAACTGTCTTACTATTCAATTTCAAAATGTGGCAAAGTTAACTGATATCCGAAAGGATAAGACCATGATAACCGAATTTCTGAATATAGGTTGTTATTTGAGTACAAACTGTCTAAAGGAGCTCGTCTTAGTAAGAAGGGGGATTCTGCAACCGTAATTAAAATAAAATACTGAAAGAAAGCTTGAAAGCGAAGGATTCAATTATGACCCATTCGATCTCAAAACCCGAGTGTCAATCTTCACATAGCCTATCTCCATTCTTTTGAGAGAGCCTAAGCAAATTTGTGAATGAGTATTGGCTCCCTATCTCTTTACTTAAGGTTCCTTTAATAGACCAAAGATTACAACCTAATGGGTTGGGGCCCAAACCCTAGCATAATTTAAAAATCTCAAATAGCATAAAAACATTATTAAATATCCTTAATTATTTTAATATAAACAGATTCTTTCTTCCCCTTTACATTTGGCGGGGTCAATTTCTCTTTTACCCCATGCCCTACAAAGGGTTAATAAACTTTAGGTCCCATAATTAGTATTTTAGAAATTTTTTCCACGCCTATTCGTCACTGCCCTCAGACGATCAACGATGAATTTTTAAGCAATGTAATTCAAAAAATTATTGCACGAATAATGCTACATATAATTATGCACAGAATATATATCTCCTAGACTCATGCACGATATATGTCATTTTTAAACTCTTGCTTTACTGTCTTCAAAAAACAAAAACAGCAAACGAATGAAGGACCTAACCAAAGAAGAAGAAAAATGAGAACAGAGGTAATATAATTTTTACCTCTCTCAGCCAGTAGTGATAAGTTTCTCTGATGTCTGTTTTCCTCCAGGCATTAAGATCGAAGACATTCATTCCATAAGCCCATGCACATTCTTCAGGGTCTAAATGCTTAGAGACGAGGGGATGGGAAAAGTTGAAGTAATTCCGAAAATGCTTCGACATTACCCATTCATCTTCACCTCTACAAGTCTCGACAGCTCCATTGACCTTCCCACCGAGATCAATTTCCCAAAGTGGCGATAGATCTTGCTGAATCACGATATCATCGTCCAGGAATACCACCTTGTTGAGGTTTGGAAAGAGCTGTTCATAAAAGTAATTTAGCACTATATGAAGAAAACAAATTTAAGAACGTGAAGTCATTCGAATCATAACTACTAACCTCCGGCAAGTAAATGCGAAGATGGTTCAGCAAGGATATGTACTTCGGGCTTCTAGCCTGCAATTTAGAGGCAAATGTTCGAGGAGTTGTATCACTGAGATTGGCCCCTGCAATATGATTCCCATGGTAATAATTCCTTATCCCGTTTTGGTTTTCTACTGCTTCGAGCACGGGGACGTTTTCTCTTGTTAGCCAGTCAAACTGGTGTACGCCTTTGACTTCAACAATGGCAGGGGAAACTGGGTTTAGGGCAAACCATGAGTGCATACCCGCATAAGTTTTCTTATCAGTGATGACATGAAAGACTATCTTCTCGGGTTCTTTAGAAGTCTGCACAGCAGAAGTGACAACAACTGATGCAGCCAAAATATTATCCGACGCAAGGATAAAATGGTGGTAAGAGTTGTCAGAAAGAAGCGGGAGTAGCTCGGGAGAGGGCAACTGTTTGCGTGCATGAGCATTGGATGAATACTCATCTGTCAGACGCAAAGAGAGACAATGTATTCCTTTAGGTATGGAACTTGCTGCAAAATGTTTGTTCATCAACTCTGAAAACTTGGATTCCCTCATCTCCTTTTCAAGTTTTTCCATCTGGGGATTATTAGGAGAATAATTCAAGAATATCAGGATATTAGAAAATATAGCAAAACCAAGTATCTTTATATTTTTTAGGGAAAAAATTATATTCTTCCAGCTGTAGAAATAAATTAGGCTTCTATCATAGGCCAATTACCATAGCTCTTAACATTACGGCAAACGTCTTTGCGTCATATTGATTGATCTTCATTTCAGAAACAAGCTGACCAAATGAATCAGGCAGCTTCAGATCACCTGGGATTTCTTCAGTGTTCACCTGGTCTAGGATATTGTAAAAGTCTCTAACAAGTCTCTGCTGCACCATCAATAATTTACCAAGGATTAAAACTCGGCGAGTAATATTTTCAACAACCACGACCAACGATATCATGAAACAGTTTTCACAGAATGGAAAAGGTTTTACCCCCGAGTCATCAACTCTTCCAAGAAGTCTCGGTCCCAAGCGCCTACCTAAACAATCTGAAGCATATAGCAAACGTGAGAAAAATCCTTAGCTAACTATTATACAGAATTGAAGAAAAATTTGTTCAAAACGAAGAAAACAGATAAAGAAGATAGGAATTATTGGAAACTAGCGATTCGAAAAACAGTGCCCAATCGAAACAATTCCGTCCCCTGTTAATCTATGCTGTGCAAGATTCAAATTCAGTCATCAAAACAAGGTATAGTTACATGCTATACTGTCGGTTAAAGCTCAAAATATCAAAGTACAAACACTTGAGATTCAACAGAAGGCAAATCCATTCAGTATTTTCCCCTAGATAAAAGCATAATGGCAATACAATCTCAGATATGCGATTCCAATCCAACCAAACAGAGCGAATTGCAGAAACGAAACTCGATATACGACGCGAAAGCAATCAAGATCTATGAATGAAATCAAAGAGAAGAAGAAGAAGAAGAAGAAGAAGAAGAAGTGGAATCAATGGAGCACTACCGAATGAGGAGCACTTGTTGACGCCTTCGAGGGTAACGACCGCGGTGAGAATGAAGACGAAGGGAAGCAAGAAGGCGAGGATGAGAATGGTGTGGAAGAGGGTCCGATACGAGATATGGCGAGCTGCGACCTTGATCTTCATCAAGTCAATAAAGCCATTGCTGCTTGAGATCGTGATGCTTCTCATGCTAGGCGAGAAGCGAAGCTGCATCGTCGTCGTCTTCTTCCTTGTCTTCTCTCGCTCCGACTACTCGCCGCCAAGGACTCCGCAACCGACGACGCGCTGGGCCGCTGAGCCGCCGCCACCATCAGATCCGCCGACCGCGCGCCGACAATGCTGCGCTCGCGCCTCAGATCTGCGACCGTGGCAATGTCCCCTCTCCGACTGGATTCCGCTTCTTCGCAGCCTTGCCGCACACCGCATTGGCCGGTTCCAACGCCCCAAGCTATCAATCGATCCCACAGCCGCTTCCGATCGTCTTCAGATATTCCGATCAAGCTTAGGTCTTTCTTCTTCGTCCCTCGGATGGCGGATCAATCACAGAGAGAGAGAGAGTTCTCTGGTTTGTGATAGAAGAAAGCAAGAAGGAAATAGTCAGAGAGAGAGAGAGAGAGAGAGAGAGAATTTGTATGATTTTTGGGCGTATTTTCGTTGATTTTAATTTCCGACTTCACGAAGAGCTTTTTTATTTTTTATTTATTTATTTTATTAATATTAATTGGTGGATCTAGATTTTCATATTCGCGGAATATTATAACAATAATATTATTAATTAATGGGGAAAAAATTAGGGCAAATATATTTTGGGGGTCAAAACTCAAAACCGTGTTTTTTTTTTGGGATAAAAAAAAAATGTTTGGGAGGGTTTTGACCTTTTGTTGAAGTGTTTAAGGAATAAATAAAATAAATTTTAATTTTAATTTTAAAATAAAAGGTTGATGTGTTTAAGGCGAGCGGGAGAGAGTAGGAGCTTAAATTTAGATAATTGTGCCCTATGATTATGGGCTTCATATTTGCCTCTAAAAGGATTATGTGGATATAATTGCTTAATCTATTTCTTAAATTTAGTTAAGATTAAAAAACAAAAATCTATTTGATTGGTGTCATTGATTTAGGGTTCAGAAGAAAAAAAATGTTGATTTTCTTGTTATTTAAAGTGGAAATCGGGAACATTTTCTCCAATTTAAATCTTATTAAACATTTTTCATGCTTAATGTACCTTATGATTATGGGCTTCTATTTGCCTCTAAAGGGATTAAGTGGATATAATTGTTTTTTATTTGCCTTGCTAATCCACTTCTTAAATTTAGTCAAGACTTTTCATTTATTTGATTAGTGTCATTGACATTGGTACATTTGGGAAGGCAAATAGATTTCGGGTTCCAAAAAAAAAAAGTTGAATTTCTTGTTATTCCAAGTGGAAATTGGGAACGTTTCTCCAATTTTACTCCTATTAAACATTTTCATGCTTAATGAACATTTATGCCTTTGAAAATCAAAGGCATTTAATTCAAACGCTCTTCCAAGTATTAAGTGAATACCAAGATATGAAAAAGATTTTTTTTGGAGGTGATTAAGAGTGCATTTAAAATAACATAAGATTTAGGTGAATAATTAATTAGTTGTGGTGAAAAATGGAGGAGATTAAAGCTGTAAAAAACGGGCGATGGCCACCCAACAGGTGCATCATTAGGCACGTGATTAGGGGGAATTCCCAACGTTTTGAGGAAAACTATAGAGGCTGGATTTGTTGATGATCATGGGCTCAAATCAAAGGTCGAAAGGTGTGTGCGGCGTTTATCACCAAAGAGGCAATGAGTAAAGGCATTGTCATGTCAATGCTATTGGTACATATTATGGGAAATCTCAAGCGACTAGGCATGGAATTTTCTAAAGCATAACCCTCTAGAATGGAAATAAGCCTGATTCCATTGTATATTGCTCCAAGTTAGGACACAAAAATTCGACTGCCCTACACTTCATGCAACCATAGTATGTGATTTGAGGGAAAGGGAGTTTATAACGCAAGTTTTTTGAGATTGTTCTCCTCTACCGATCCCCGAGCTATTCTAACTAAAAGGCAAACAAAAATATAGAGTTTGTCGCATATATCTAAGGATTTATCGGCTATATACACAGACCACAAATATAGAGTTTGTCGCATATATCTAAGGATTTATCGACTATATACATAGACCACGTATCCATCAAAAAATGACTATCACTAACGATAACAGAAACAAGAATTACATGTTGGAGGACTCGATTTATATTGGACCGTTCTGACCCAAACAATAAAAGCCCATAATCTGAATAAAAGGTGTGTCGTTTGTGAATAAATGATCTGCTATGTACTTGTCGTTGGATTCCCGAAATACATGTTGTTTGGTGAGCTACGACATTTGTTTAAGAGCTGGCTTATTTGGGTTAATATTGGCGGTTGGATCGGGACTAATCCAACGGTGCTCACTCATCATCTATCTCTCTTATAAGTACATTCCAGATCCCAGTGGCTCTCTCGATCTTCGCTTATGCTCTGCTAGGGTTTCCGTGCATCTTCTTCGAGAGTCTTCGGGAGTGTTCTTGGGTAGGGTTTGAGGGAGAAACACGCTTTGATTGTCTTGGTCCGGATTGAGACTTTGTCTCTGAGATTTCATGGTCAATTGGGTGACCAAGAAGAGAGTGTTGTCAAACCGGCAGAGAACTTGAAGCGGAGAAGACTTTGGGTACACGACGGGTTCTTTGACCAAACTTTGGACATTTTTGCCGCCATTAACCCTCTCTCTCTATATATATATATATATATATGCCAACGTAAAAAAAACTCCATTGTTGTTTTAGTCTAAGTGTTATGGGTAAAAATCGTGATTGATTTTATAAACAAATTAATTAATCGGGATTATCATATCAATTTCCATTAGTTAATTTACTAATTCAAATTAATCTTTTAAATAAGATTATGAATTAAATAAATCAATTTCAAAACCCAAAACTCCCTCCGGAGGCCCGTTTTCAAAAAACAAAGTGTCCCGGTGTTCGTAAAAATATGAAAACACCCAAAAACGACATAAGATTCATGAAACACAGACACGGGACGGAAGCCCTTCGGTGGGACCCACAGAGGCGACAGCCTCCAGGATCACGCCACGTGGCGAGCCCAGAGGCTGCCTCACCTCGCGGGGCCCACCTGAGCCCCCTCTCGCCCCACTTGCAAGGGGCTGGCCCCCATCGGCCACGTGTAGGGCCCGGATGGGCCCTGGCCAGCCCACTTGCGAGGGACAATGCTCGGGAGGGCCACGTGTAGGGCCCCGATGGGCCCTGGCCAATCCCGAGCGAGCAAGTGGCCCCCTTTAGGGGCTGCGTGGCCGTCCGATCCCGCACGGACGGTCGGGATTGGTCCATCTTATCCCGGGGACCAAAAAATAATTAATATATTATCCGGGGACCCCCTGGAGCAATATTTTATTACACACGGGCCCGCGGATCCTATTATAAATAGAAGCTCAGTTCAGTTAAACGGTAACTCATTCGAACTCACTCGAGATCTTCTCGAGTTCTCTCTCTCTCTCTACCCCCGATATACTCGCCTCCCCTCAAATACCGTTCTAATGTTGAGCGTCGGAGGTGAATCAGGGGGTTACCCCCCCCCCCCCTCTGTTTCCCTTGACCTCGGGTGTTCCCTCTTTTCAGGTCCGAAAAAGTTAGAGATTTACGAAAAGCGAAATCCCTGGTGAAATTCCTACATGGTCCTCGACCCGCCTGATAGGCCCAGTTCTACGCGGTGCCCAGTCTATCTCCAGTCCATTGTGCGGCTGAGGGTATAGCCTGGGGACACGAGCCTGGGCCCATAATTCACGATGAAGGGTCCGACCTAGGGGAATTTTTACTAAGATCCGACGACCGAGAGATTACTCTGAAACGGATTCCTTGGAGAAAATCCTAGGGAAGGTCAAAGACCCCACCGGCTCTTGTTCTAAAGCTCTGCGCGGCCGAAGTTCTGTCTCCTAGTCATCGTACCTGTATCAAGTACCACGACTCGGTGGACATTCCCAGCCCGGACTAGAACAAGCCATATTAGGTCGAGAGTCTAACCTCCCGGGATTCACTTCCAGGTCCGTTACCTACGATCCGAGTGGTTTTAGAACCTGTAACCCCGCCCCATGGCCCGGCGGTGAACACCGGATCGCTTAGGACTACGGACGGCAATAAGCCTTTTTTCCACCCCGTAAGTGCCAGGAACGTATGTTCAGGGTATTCGCACCGGTCGATTAAAACTTCACCCTGAAGTCAACGGGGACCACCTCAGAGTCAACAGGGCCCTCAAGAAGTCAACAGGGGGAGCAAAATCAGTCATCCCTGCAACAAGGACAATCCAGGCCCATCCATAAGTCAAGAGAAGCCCGCCACGTCACCAAACGACATTGGGCCAGGCCCAACATCAACGAATGGGCCTCTTTAGTGTTTGATCCAAAAAACGGCATCAACACTAAGCATACGATAATATTGTGCTCGGGGGTTTGTAGTATATGAATTGATAAAAGGAATATTAAGGGAAGAAATTGTAATTTGTGGGTTCTTTAATCATCCATTTTTAGCTGGCCACACTTATGGGTGTGTGTGATAGATGTGTACACTTTGCATAGGAAAATTGTGGGACCAAAAAAAAGCACATGTCATATTGGATTAAAAGAAGAGCATATAGCACATGACTTGTTGTAGTGAGTTGGAGACAATGCCCTTATTAAGTATCTGTTTTTGCTTTATTCGAAAGCTACACACCTCTATTTACCATGTTGTCTCATTACAACACCACAATTTGATGACTAGTCCAATTTTTTTTAGAGCAAATTAGGATAATTTACTCTTTAAAGTTAATGAAAATCATTAATGAAGAAAATGTATGAATGGATTATCAGGCCAAGAGCAAATTATGTAAAAATTGAAGGTGTGCATTATGCTCCTCCTATTCATTTTATCTGTGTGATGTGAAGTTCATAGGTATCACAAATTCAAAGAATTTTTAATTTCTTCTACAGTTAGTGAAAACAAGAAATTCCAAAAAAAAAAAAAAAAACTCATTTCAAGACAAAACAATGCAAGAAGAATTTTGATAGGAGCGGAGCCATTAATCAAAATGAAACAACAATGCTTTAAATATGAATTTATTTTAATCAGACGAAACTCTAACAGCAAAACGACTTTCCTTAGCTAATTTACACCTTGACAAACTAAATCAATATCAGTTGGAGTGAGTACTGAGTAAGTAGTACAAATTCAGTTGTTACTTTCTCAACTCAATCATGCCCAAACGCCACTCTTCACGGTCTCATGGGCCTCGTCAAACCGTGCGCCCCAAGATGTTAATTACATACGTGTAGTGGTCCATCTACAGAATTACTAAACTACCCTCGAGCGTGGACCAGCCCCGTGTGGCTGGACTTGTGGAGAACCGAAGCGGGAGTGATCTTGTTCAGTAAAAGTAACACTGCCGACTTGCCTCACCCGTGCCTTCCGTGACAAGTAAATCTCACGGTTCAGAGAATCACGTCCTGGCTCTTGTTGAGAATTTCGCCGAACATGTTTTGAGCGATTTCCAAGGGGAGCCTTT
Source organism: Parietaria judaica (assembly GCA_954871525.1). Classification (NCBI taxonomy): domain Eukaryota; kingdom Viridiplantae; phylum Streptophyta; class Magnoliopsida; order Rosales; family Urticaceae; genus Parietaria; species Parietaria judaica. The sequence goes on from OX940865.1 coordinate 28,752,560, forward strand.
CGGTACAAATCAACTAACGCCGTCAAAACTTCAACGCTTGAGAGAATCCCTGACCTTTCAGGTATCAATGCAGGCTAGGTGATTGACGTAGATTCGCGAGGACAATGTACAAAGAAGAGCACACCTGAAGAACACGTCGTTCTGCTTCACACCTTCCGTTAGCATCCGTCGTAAAAGGTCGACCACTTCACCCGTTGCTTCTATACCCTGAGGATGCGTTTTGAGAGTAGCCAGAGAATGACCAAGTTCGAACCCAACGATTTTACATAAACCGATTACAACAAGTTATCGATAATCGGAACAAAATCATAAATCGTCAATAAATTGAAATAAAAACATGGTTGATAGTACATTTACAGATGTAGAAGTCAACGGGGGCTGGAATTTACTACATGTTTTTGAGATGTTACAAGCAAAACACTTGTATGGTTTTGTTCTACTTGAAAAAAGAAAAAAAACATGCATCTTGCTTGGCATTAATACAAAGTACATGCATACATCGAGCTTTTTGTATGATTTTTTTTTTCCAGGATATGCTTGCAAGAGAAACCAAAGCTTCTACAGAAGACTAAATGTAATGTCATCAAGCACTGAAACATTGACTGATTTAACCCCAAGGATTGGTTTAATTATTCTTTTTAGGCAATTTTCACCTCATTCTCTGATCTCTGGTGTGTGCAATTTTTATTTTTATTTTCATTAAAAACAACTGGTTTTGTGCATGCGAAGGCTTAAAAGGGTGAACTCGGAATCAAGCACTGATTCAGAATGAAAAAATTCAGTCGGACACTCGCTAAACTCAATCTCCCCTCTACGAGAGAGATTAAGAGATTAAATTTTACGGATGTTATTGGCTTCTTTTCTCATTAACACGTGCTCTTTCATGTGGTACAAGGAATTACAACCTAATGAGCCGAATCGATCCGACACAATTAAACCTCTAGGCTCTAACTACAATTAAGTCTCTAAACGACATTGACTCAACTAAACCACTAACGACAATTAAACTTCTAAATGACAGAGTCGATTAAACCTCTAAACAACAATTATCATAAACGCTAGGGACGCATCAGAAATCTTTAACAAAACATGCGCCGTCGGAACAAGGAAAGTCAAATCTGCCTTTTCATTTTTTAGGGTCCTAATACAGGATTTGTGTGTTACATCACAGCAATATCAAAGTCTTCATACAGTTTCTCCTGCTGATATATCTAAACATCTCAAAGATATAGCCCCTTGCCTGATGAAACCATGAACCATAAATTCCAGGGACCAATTAAACATTCTCAAGTCACTACACTCATAACATGTCAAAACAATTAGAATGAAAAATAGTGGAGCCTAACTTCAAGCCACAAATTTACCTTCTCATCTCAGGATCTTGACCTCGTTTCTCCTCTTCGGCAAGTCCGCCTTTTCCTCCATGTACACAGGCAGAGGAGCCGCGAGCAAATACTCGTCACTGTCTCTTCTCAGATCGCTTTCGAGCCTGCGAGAAGATGCTTTGTTGACGACACGTTCTTCCTCGTCGCCATTATCCTCTGTCCCCGAAGACAGAACCTTGATCTCTTCGACTTCGGGACTTTGTTCATCGCTTGAAGTGGTACTATCACCGTCCAAGCCATCCGACGAACCATCGTTAATCTCATCAGTATCGCTGAAAAGCTTTAACATATTCATGTTTTCCGCGAAGCTCACACGTTTCTTGTTTGCCAAAACCTCGTTCCTACCCGAATTGCCCTTTTCCCTGATAACAACTACACGGTCTACTTTCTCATCTTGCTCTACATCGTCGTCGCTGACATGCTGAAACCCTTCGAGCACCACATCTTCGTCGTCGTTCCGAGAAACCCTCGTGTACCCGCGAATCCTCTCGACTCTCTCCCTCAACTTTCCAATCAGTTCCCTCCGATCCCCGTTCAAATCACTGCGCTTACTGTTTCGAGCAGAAACCCTAGCTTGACCAAACCTCGCAATCTTCCTCGATCTCAAGGCAAGTTCATGCTTCTTCGCTCTATCTTCAATGGACTCCAAAAACCTAACCAAATCTCTACTTATCGATCTTTTTCCATCTCTGACCATCGGATCAGCTCCCTACAAACACATTTACAAAAATCGCTATGATAATTTTCCAAGCAAAATCGAAAATTGGTAATCTGATTTTACCTGAATCGAATCGAGTCTGACGAGCAAATCCACGGCTTTTCTCGAAACCGAGTAGAAATCGAAGCCGATCGCTCCGGAAACCGACGACAAGAGAGAGCTGCACGCGGATTTGATCACGGCGAGGTCTTTAAGCTCACCTAGGGTTCGCGATCTGGAAGCCAGAAAGGCTCGAAAATGCGTCTGAATCACCCGAGCAGCGACGTCTTGAAGAGAGCGATAGCGGTAATGGCGATCCCCGCGACGGGCGAGAGAGGCTTCGAGGGCTTCGATTCGAGACACGAGGGAGAGGATCAGCAAGCTGGTCTCCCTCTGTTGCGGCTCTTGGTGATGAAGCTTCCTAGGGTTTGGGCGCTGAAAGCAGCGATTCTGGGAGTGGTGGAGAAGGATAGGATCTCCGGACGGCAACGGGGGTTGGTCACAGTCGCAGTGAGGGATGGGTTTGAAAGAGCAGCCATGGCCGAAGGAAGAGGTGCAACAGGGCGTTGGAGGGTTGTGAAGAAGATGGTGATGGTGATGCTGATGAGCCGCCATGGGAGGCTACTAGATGGTAAAGGCTTGAGCTTTGAGAGAGAAACTACAACGGAATGTTAGAACACCAAACAGTCCATTGTTATTTTTTTATTTTTTATTTTTTTTAAAAAAAAAGTGAGAAGAAAAATGTTGTGAATCGGGATTTGATGATAAAGAAGTGAGTGTATTAATATAATAAATTATAGAAGATAAAAGGTGAAAAACAAAAAATGATGATCGGGCACAAAACTTGATAGCTTTTTCGAGGTTTTTTGGGGAGACAGGGCCGAGACTCCATGTGATCTCCTGAGGAGTGTCGGATCATATCATTATTTTTCCTGTTTTGTTAAAGAAAAAAAAATTACTTCTTATAAGGTATCTGTGGTCGATAAAGATTTCAAACTTAAAAAAAAAAAAAAAAAAAAAAAACTTTACTAAGGCCGTTCAAGTAGAGGTGTCAACTGGGCCGAGCCGGCCCAAGCCCACATGCCCCGAATCGCAAAGGAAGCGGGTTTGCCTTGCCCCGCCTCGCCCCGTTTTTTTGTGGGGCGGGTCAAAAAGGTCAGGCTGGGTTATGTTTTCCTAGGCCCGCCCCGAAGCCCACATAAACCCGCCCCGTGGCCAATCCACCTCGCCCCGTTTAAAAGCCCACATAAATTAAATTTTTAATGATAAAAAAAATATTAAGTTGTGATATTAATATTAATGAGAATATGAAAAAACTACTCTAAATATTTTATTATTGTAGAATATAAAAATTATCTTTATATTACATATTTCATTACTTTATTTATTGTATATATTTTATATAGTTCTTTAATTTCTCATTTAATTAATTTCAAAATTCGCTAATCGATTTAAATTTTTTTGTTTATAACTAGAGTTTTGGTATACTATAATATATAATTTGTAAGAATGTGTTTGAATTTCCAAGTATGTGATTGAATCTTATTTGCATTATGTTACTCGACTTTTAAATTGAGAATTCGAATATCGAGCAAATACAAAAATAAAAGTATTCTTGTTCATTACTTTATTCATTATCTTCTATATTTAAATTAATTTTAATTTGTATTGAATTTCATTTATATTTTCCACTCAAAAATGTAAATCATTATTACATATCAAAACGATGTAATTGTAATTCATCCTTAAAAAAGATGTAAAATCATTATTACATATCAACCCGGAAAATTCCAACCCGTTTTAGTTTGTGAAAAAAGGCCACTAAATTTAACCAGAAAAAGCCCACAAATTTCGACTCTTAAAAAGCCCGCCCCGTGACATTGTTGGTTCGAGTTCATGGCCAGGGTGGGCCTTGATGGCTCTTCCAAAACCCGCCCCGCTCCGTTTAGTATGTGGTCTTAACGTGTTGTGGGCCGGGCCGGGCCGCCCCGGCCCACTTGACACCTCTACGTTCAAGTACTCGTATTCAAGCTTTGAGAAAAATATAAGTCTCTGAAAAACCACAAAACATCTTAAGGAGTATGCAAGATAAAAAAAAAAGTTTAGAATGAATATCGAATCAGATTGGGCGGTGAGACAAAAGTTTTTTTTGCAATAAATATCGAATCACATTGAGTGATACATTGTGTTGGGTATCCCTTCTATTTGGAGGCCCAACAGAGTGAGTTATTTTTTACTCATTGATTCATGTACCGGGCCCATGAACCCTAGGTTATAAATGACTTAGATGAGATGAAGGAAATAAAGAGTGAACAAGTGAGAGTAAAACAAGAGAAAGAAAGCAAATTTGCAGTTCCCGCCAAATTTCGTTGACCATCAAGAAAATTGTCATTGCGCATTCGTTCACCAATGTATCTGCGTGATTTTTTGACAGAATGTTCCTAAGATATAGAGGTACGTTTAGAACGGTGGAGATGTGGTTTGGAGCTTTCTAGGTCGGTCTGCGGAGTGGAAACCAATGGCTGATTTGTGAGAATATTTTTTCACAAATTCTTCTCTTGCTTGTTGTTGTAATCTGAGATTGTTGTTCGATCTTCATGATGATGATGTATGCCTCTAGTTTTATCTAGGGAAAACTTCGTTTGTACCTCAATCTTGATTATAGCGGCCTACGGTTCCCGTGATTTTTTTACTCCGTTTTGTGATTTTTCCATTCTAAAATTGTCTCGTGTTTGTGGTTGTGTTTCGATTATTATCGCCTTAATATATTCAGCGGCTATTGCGAGACACCAAGATTCTGCTGCGTTGTGCTTTCTCCCAACACATTAGAGGTGGTTGAGCTTCTTTTGCGACAAGAAATGATATCTCGAGGCCATGATGGATCTCAAAGTTTGAAAAATCGAGGTAACTTTATTAAGATTCTTAGGTTTCTAGTTAAACACGATCCCGAAATCAAGGTAGTTGCTTTAGAAAATGCTCTTAAAAATTGCAAGTTAACATCATTATATATCCAAAAGATGATACAGACCTGAGATTCAGGTACACGTATCATAGTAGGTAAAGAACGGAAGCGGCAACAAAGGCTAGGAATAAGGGCTAAAAGAGTCGTTAATTTATTAAGGTATTCATTAAGTTTTTTATAGTTTTTATTAGGGCTGATTAGTTGATTTAACTATCTTAATTGAATTAACTAGCTTGGTCGAATTAATTCAGGTCGTTAGACTTTGATTTGATTTAATAATTATTTGATTTATTTGTAATTGTTGAATTAATTCGGGTCATTAAAATTTGATTTGATTTAATAATTATTTGATTATTTTGTAATTGCCTATATATGGGGCTATTTTCATTAACGAAGGCAGCTTCTAGAATCGTACTTAAATCTCATGAGGGATTTATGTTTATGGAAGATTCTCTCTCACTCACTCAAGTTCGACGCAAAAACCCTAGACACATTCAAGGATTGCTTGCAACAGAAGCTACGACACAAGGGAGGGTTGTGCAAGGAGGAAGGAAGCAAGCAACAACAACTAGAGAAGGAGGGATCGACCCGTTACCCGATCATAATCCAGGGCCCATAACAAAATATTATATGAGTGCTTGTGCGGCAGTACCTATAAAACTAATATTGAAGGATCTTGGTAATTTGTTCAAGCGATATTGAAGGATCTTGTGTATCTTGGACATGTCATATCTCACGTCTGAGTACGAGTAGACGAGACAAAAGTGGAAGCAATCACCGCGTGGACACCACCGACCACCACCCGTGAAAAGGAGGGATCGACCCCTTACCCGATCATAATCCAGGGCCCATAACAAAATATTATATGAGTGCTTGTGCGGCAGTACCTATAAAACTAATATTGAAGGATCTTGGTAATTCGTTCAAGCGATATTGTTGGGTATCTTGGACATGTCATATCTCACGTCTGAGTACGAGTAGACGAGACAAAAGTGGAAGCAATCACCGCGTGGACACCACCGACCACCACCCGTGGTGTGTGGGGGTTTCTAGAACTCTTGGGGTATTACCGAAAATTCATTCGAGATTACGGTGTTATCCCTGCCCTGTTGACACACCGAAATGATTTTCATTGGGATAACGGGCTTAAGAAGGAACTTTCCGAGTCTTCGGTCCTTGTCTAATCGGATTTTACGGAACCTTTTGTCGCCAAGTGCGATGCATCGGGAAGTGGCGTTGGAGCGGTTCTACAAGAATGAGGACATCCAGTTGAATTTTTAGCCAAAAATTAGCGAACCGACACTCTAAACTAGTGGCGTACGAGCGCAAGCTAATAGACCTCGCGAAAGCGGTCATATATTGGAGACCTTATCTTTGGGGACGTGATTTCATTATTCGGACCAATCACTCGAGTCTCAAGCATATCTTAGAGCAAAGCCTCACAACGTCGCGACAAATCCATTGGGTGAGAAAACTTCTCGGGTACATTTTCCCGGTGGAATATCGAGCGGGATCTTTCAATAAAGTGACGGATGCGCTTTCTCGTAAGGACGAACCAGGGGAAGAAGAGACTACGTGTAGCTTGCACGCGTTCAACATCGGGAGCACTTGGCTAAGCTTAGGGGCGAAGTCAACTCCATCAAGTCTCTCCGGGGGCTCCGAGACCAAATTTTGGCGAGAGAGATAGCTGAACATATGGACATCCGCGAAGGGCTGAATTGGTACAAGAAACGTGCGATATTTTCAGAGACATCGCCATTGGTTGTTGATGTTATCGCGAGACTTCACTGTTGGACATGTGTCCTTAAACAAGCTATCTTTTCCAATATTGTAAAAGATTTTGACCAAAGTCGTTGAATGAAAGATGTTACTTGTTATGTTAATCTTATTATAGTTTCTAGTAGAGTAAAATAGAATGTTTGTTCCATAGTTCATAAAGGATGCAATTATGTTATTATTATCACAACCGAATGAATGTGAGAAAGAATTAATGATCATAATAAATTAACTTAAAATGTCTATGACTTGATTAATTGAGTGGGAGCTCATTAATTGGATAAATTCATTAATGTGACTAAGTGATGAAATCCTATTCTGGATTGAGTGTGTGTGTCACACTCACTAGAAGTGCTTTAAGTATGAAGCGGCTTTATACTTGACTGGACCTGACTTAAACTCCGAAACTTATCATATAAGACCGTCAATAACAACTTAGAGCTGAGTCCTTAGTAGATGATTAAATGGATATTCGATCTAAGTCTTGAGTGACCTCGAGCCTAGAACATTGACTTTATTGTTCTTTGATTAACTATTAAAGAACACATTTACTGTCGTTCCCAATGCTGCTATTTTGGGAACATGATAGTCAACAGATTAGGGTAGCTTGGTCATAGAAACGTACATTACATAGCTCCCTTCAGAGTCAAGATGATTTTCTTGATCGTTAGTGGTGAGAAGTGAGAGATATTTGTGCGCAACTTATGAATCGAAACCATAAGCGGGTTGGTTACTCACAATATTACTAACTGAGTTGAGAATGAAAATGCAGTGAGAAGCATAACGGTAAAAATTGTCTGCTCGTGTGTGGATTATCAAATGAAAGATCAATAACCCGAATTTGATTGTACCAATGGATACCTTGCTATAAAGGAAATAATATATACTGTATCACTAGAGAGTGTAGCCTCGTGTTTATAGTGGAATAACACCGAGGTTTGACGAACCACTAACAGTTCGTTGGAGCTTTTGAGATATGTGTCCATGGTCCCCACGATAGCTCCGGAACAAATGATACGTACGTGATTTAAACATTTGATACTTTTATCATTTGAGGATTCATAAAACTAAAGTTTGTATCAGATTTTGGAACTTTTGAATTTGATGAGTTAAAAGTACCAAAGTTTGGTAGTGGAAATTTAACTCATAAAATAAAGCTGAATTTGAATTTTTCATCAACTAGAAAGTTGTTGGAAATTAAATTCTAAGAAACTTTTCTTTGGGAACCGAGTGACAATTTCTAAGTTTACAATCGTTTTCGTAAACATGTGAAATTTAATCACATGTCACGAATTTAAATGATGGTGTTACACCATGAAATTTAATGTGTGAAATTGAGATCATTGGTCAATAATGTAATTTAATTATTAATATCCTTTTTTATAATTAATTAATAATTAATAGATTTATATTATTTAAATAAGATATAAATTTGGTATATATATATATATGTATATATATATATATATATATATGAATGTGTAGAAATGATGCGGCCCAAGTAAATCTGTGAGTTGTGCTTACACAAATTTACTTGGATTTGGACTTTCCAAGTTAGTGGCATATATACCTAAGTTTAGGTATTAGTGAAAAACCCTAGAATTAATTTGGTTCATTAGATCGGTCAAGATTTAATCTTAACTGTTGGATCATGATAATTAATTTGAAAACCCTTTTTCGAAAATAACTTGGTGACCAAGCATGAATTTTGAAATTGGTTGATTAATTATATCCATTGGATTGGTTTAGGATTTAATCTTGACCATTGGATTGGAAATTAAATAACATGTATAAATGATATACATAATTTGAATTTATTATAAAGGGTGGTCGAATTATATTGCTTGGTAATTAAGCTTGGAGAGTTTAGTTTGTCCTAAATCAATATGGACCATTAGATTGGTTATGGAATTAATTACAACCATTAGATCTAGCTTATTGATTTTGAATTTTCCATATGGGTACATTGGGAATTTGAATTCTCTTATAAATATAGAGTTCATTCTACACATTTCACACACCTATCTAGAGCAAGAGTTTGATCTCTCTCTCTTTAGAGTCTACGAATTTTCTTAGCTTATGATCTCCTTTAGCTGGTTCAACTTAGTGAGTCGTTGTTCTCCAGAAGCTTTAAAAGAACTTTCATTTAAAAGATTCGCTGACGAAGTCCTGCCGCAGAAGCTCACGCTTCGGTACGAGGAGTCCAGGAGAATATCTCGGAAGATCACAAGAGTTTCCCTCAGCATCAGTGAACCCCTGCCTAATTCAGAACGTGCAGACGGAATCGTCATCACTTGAGGTACGGCCTTATGCATTGGGTCAATAAATGCAAACTTTTATTTATATGACAGAAGAATTATATATGGACAAAGATTTTAAGTGAGAGCCTATAAAGTCAAGAGTATGATGTAATTATTTTTCACAACGTGAAGGGTCATACAAATGTAAAAATTAGAAGAAACACAATTATTATACATTTCACTAAGTTTAACTACGAAAAAAACAAGACCTTCCATATCACTAAGTTGAAAAGGTAGACACTATTTTCAAACTTTTTGAATTAATTACAAACGTACACGGAGTTTATTTAAAGTCACTTTACTAGAATCTTTGTTGGAAGACACTTACTTGTAGTGTGTGTATTATTCGTTGTATATCATGGAGAGAAATTGTGTCGTTTGTCTCTTTTGGCACAAAAGTTTGAATGGACAGATCTCGATGTGATTGTGACCCATTTATCCCACTTTTTAGTGTCGTTTGGCTCGTTGTCCATGTGATGCTTGTCAAGAAAATATCTTTTATGTGCGAGAGATCATCATGCATCACTACTTCACTAGCTCACAACGTGATATTTTTGTCATGTCTGTTGCTTGTTGATCTTATGCTATTGATATTGTCAAACTCGATTTTTTTTTTTTTTAAGGAAGGAATATAAACTTGTTTGGAATGTGAATACTAAATTCATCTTTGCCGGAATGACTTAAAACGGGTATCGAATACACAAGAGTTTAATAAGGTGTCTACTCCTGAAGAATCTTAATAATAGATTCGAGTCTCTCTACGAAAAAAAAAAGAAAAAAAAAATCCTATAAATGGTTTAGTTCGGGCCGCAAATGCTAGGAGCCTCTATCATAAGCGAATTCTCTGCTCGGTTAAATGAGTGTCTAATCCGTCGGAATTCTCATAAACCCTAATCTATCACTATCACTCTTCCAAAGCCCTCTGCTTCGTGGAGCAAAAAGAAGAGATTCTTGGTCTCTTCTTAGGACGTTGGGGCGTTTTATAATTATAAGCGAGGCCAAAATCGTAAATATTGTTGGTCATGCTAGTCAACGCAAATGCTAAGCCTACTATAATATAAGATAATTAATTAATATAACGCTAAGGAAGCTCATTAAACACGAAAAGCTTGTATTAAAAACCTTAAAAAACTTCAATAAGATATTCACGAAAAGATTGTATTAAATTATATAACTTAAAAAGCTTCAATACTTGAATCTTACAGCAATCATTGATAACCAAGACTTTATAAGATATCGCCTTGCAACCAATGAGAACACGCCAAGTGGACGGCTTACGTGCAACTGGAAGCACTAGTCTCAGCAAAAAAAATCTAACGAATAACGCTTATCATCTACAAACACTCTCATTCAAAACCATACCAGCGCCAATAAAAATGCGCCACGTTTCCGTCCTGACTCTATAACTAAACGTGTAGTCCTTTTATTCGTTGATAACAATAACTGTAGTAAAGCTAGACCGTCGAGGATCATGAGCTCTTGCGGGAAAGTAATGAATGATAGAAGTGGGGACTCGTGAAAGCGTCGTTTTCAGAAATGACTTTATAGCACAATTAATTTGTTGTGTTATTGCTCCACAAGTACCAGTTGTTTTGAAAGATAATATAAGTTATATTTTTAATCGAAAAAAGTAACAATAGTCTAGTATTATAATACATGTACTTTTCTATCGAGGTTTTTTTTGGTACTTATTTAGGTATTTAGCAGGCTAAAGCAAGAATCTGAACTTATCACTACTAGTTGGTATTTTTGCCGCGAATATCCTTTATTTAAGTTTCAGATTTTGCTGTTATAACAGTTCGTGTGAATCATGAGTCACTCGCTCGTTGTTCTTGAGCGACTCTGTGATTGATTGATCCTCGAGAGATTGGAAATGGAGGTTTCGCAATTCTCTTCCTCTTTCACCGGAGCTTCGCTCTCACGCCGCTCCGAGGTCGGCTTCCGAAGCAGCAGATCGAGGCTGTTCTTCGTCGGAGCTCTTAGCCGTCGCTCGTCGAGGAACACATTCTCCGTCAAGAGCGTCTCCAGCGAGCAGGCTCCCAAATTGAAGGATCCGATCACCCACGAAGGTACTGCTACTGATCGTCTTCCTCTCTCCTGCATTTCTTCAGAGCTTCTCTTTCTCTTTCTCTACTGCGTGGATGTGCGCGTCGTGACTTTTGAATTGGTAGAAATGGTGCTGTTCTTCGTCTGATTTTGAAAGAGAATGTGTATAAGTAGATCGCTCTGCTACATTGTAGATCGTTGAAGTCTGCGACGTGTTTGATCATTGCAACCACCTAGGCTAATTGTAACGTTTCAATTGATTCAGAGGCTGTGCCGTCCTACGGTTCGATCGCGCCAGACGCTGCATCGGTTGCTTCGAGTATCAAATACCATGCAGAGTTCAATCCGTCGTTTTCGCCTGAGCTATTTGACGTTCCGAAGGCTTACTTTGCGGCTGCTCAAAGTGTTCGCGACACTCTCATCATCAACTGGAACGAAACTTACGATAAATACGACAAATTGAATATGAAGCAGGCGTATTATTTGTCGATGGAGTTCCTGCAGGTTTGTTACAAGTTCATAGCATTGCATTGTTACAAGCGTTTCATGTCAATGAAGTACTTTTTGTGTGTTTGTTGCATATTATCTCTCTGATAGGGTAGGGCGCTCTTAAACGCGATCGGCAATTTGGAGCTAAACGGCGCTTATGCAGAGGCTTTGACCAAACTTGGTCACACATTAGAACAAATAGCTTCTCAGGTCAAGATCCTTACTTGAACAGTAGTACTGTAGTTCAGCTCTGTATGCATATCCCTCGTCTCAACTGTGTAGAAAACTTTCATTTGCTCAATCGTAGGAGCGAGATGCTGCTCTCGGAAATGGGGGTCTCGGGCGACTGGCGTCTTGCTTTCTTGACTCGATGGCAACTCTCAATTATCCGGCTTGGGGTTATGGGCTCAGGTACAAGTACGGTTTATTTAAGCAACTGATTACCAAAGAAGGTCAAGAAGAAGTAGCTGAGGATTGGCTTGAGGTAAAACTATTAACGTATTATTTGTAGACACCCTTCTGGTCCGTTAACTTATTACTCTATAAGTATTCTTTCTCCTGTCAGATGGGAAATCCCTGGGAAATCGTGAGAAATGATATCTCGTATCCTGTAAAATTCTACGGTAAACTTGTTACTGGATCGGACGGTGTCAGTCACTGGATCGGAGGAGAAGATATATTGGCTGTTGCATATGATGTTCCCATACCAGGATATAAAACTAAGACCACAATCAATCTCAGACTTTGGTCGACCAAAGCTCCGTCACAAGATTTTGATTTATCGGCTTTCAACGCTGGGAATCACATGAAAGCTAACGAAGCCCTCGAAAATGCTGAAAAGGTATATTATGATTTTATTTGATTGAGAACTATCATTTAGCTCAGGCATCTTATGGAATTTATTCCACTTAAAAGTTTGAAATGAAAATGGATCTTCTTTGATCTGGTTTCTTGCTAGATCTGCTACGTTCTCTATCCCGGAGATGATTCAATTGAAGGGAAAATCCTCCGTCTGAAGCAGCAATATACTTTATGTTCAGCTTCTCTGCTAGACATTGTTGCAAGGTTTGAGAAAAGAAATGGAGGCTCTCTAAATTGGGAGGAATTCCCAGAGAAGGTTGCTGTTCAGATGAATGATACTCATCCAACACTTTGCATCCCTGAGCTGATGAGAATTTTGATTGATATCAAGGGTTTAAGTTGGAATGATGCCTGGAATATTACTCAAAGGTTTGGATTCAATTATTCGTTGTATAAACCGAAAGTAACACGCAATATCTCTCTCAATAGCAATAATATTGAATCCTAACCCCATTTCCCTGTTTCAGAACTGTGGCATACACGAATCACACTGTTCTTCCCGAGGCATTGGAGAAATGGAGTCTAGAACTCATGCAAAAAATGCTGCCTCGCCACGTTGAGATTATCGAATTGATCGACGAGGAGGTAACATTGGAATATATCAAAATGCAAACCTTATGATCTACTATTCACTGCTCTAACACCCGTGGCATTTGATGTCCAGCTCGTTCGCACCATAGTTGCAGAGTACGGAACAGCAGATTCTGACTTGTTAGAGAAGAAATTGAAGGATATGCGAATATTGGAAAATGTGGATTTACCGGAAGCCTTTTCCCATGTGCTAGAGAAGCCAAAGGAAGTTCCCGTAGTTGTTACCAGTGGGGATCTGGAAAATGTTGCAGAAGCTGAAGCTGTTGATGAGAAAGATGAATCTGAGGAGAAGGAAGAAGAGTTGCCAAAGCCTGAACCGGCACCGAAGATGGTTCGCATGGCTAATCTCTGTGTTGTTGGTGGTCATGCCGTGAATGGGGTTGCCTCAATACATAGCGAAATAGTGAAGGATGAAGTCTTCAATTCTTTTTACAAGGTAAGAATCTTGAATCAATCATATTACGTTCAAGTTTGTTTGCAAAGTTTAAAAAGAGTTCCACTTATACATATCCACCCAAATTTTGGCAGTTGTGGCCTGAAAAATTTCAGAACAAAACAAATGGGGTGACACCACGGCGATGGATCCGATTTTGCAATCCCGGTTTGAGTAATATCATCACTGATTGGATTGGCACAGAAGACTGGGTCTTAAATACTGAGAAGTTGGCTGAATTAAGTAAGGTATTGACTATTTACTGCCCTCTGTGATCACATAATCTACTCAATTTGCAAAATTCCCAGGTCTCCGTGCTTACTGTATTTTCTCATAGTTCGCAGATAACGAGGATCTCCATACCCAGTGGAGAGCTGTAAAAAGAAGCAACAAGATGAAAGTTGTGTCTTTAATTAAGGAAAGAACTGGATACTCGGTCAGTCCTGATGCTATGTTCGATATCCAGGTGTTTTTCAATGCTCTTGAATCTCGACATGTTTGCTTGACGAATTATTCTTTTTCATTCAACAGATCGACGGATTATTGTGATTTTTGCCTTTTTGACGCCTAATTGTAATGTGAACCGGATTTATCTAGGTGAAGCGCATCCACGAGTACAAGCGACAACTAATGAACATATTTGGAATTGTCTACCGCTACAAGCAGATGAAAGAAATGAGTGCTTCAGAAAGGAAAGAAAAATTTGTTCCACGAGTTTGTATATTCGGAGGGAAAGCCTTCGCTACGTATGTGCAGGCAAAGAGAATCGTCAAGTTTATCACAGATGTCGCTGCTAAAGTGAATAATGATCCCGAAATAGGCGACTTACTGAAGGTATCCATAGGATTGGTACTTCATAAATCCCATAATTTAGGACTCTATGGCTGCAACTGTAATAAAAAGAAGAAAATAAGAACAGCTTATGCTTTAGCCAGACCGTTTTTTGCGTAAATTTTCGTATGTGTACTTTTCGACTGACATAGATTGCTAAGCTTGTCTTAATGCTCTAATTAATCGCGTTTTATTAGGTGATCTTCGTCCCGGATTACAATGTTAGTGTCGCTGAATTACTTATTCCTGCCAGTGAGCTCTCGCAGCACATCAGGTAAACAGATCTCTTTGATGATATGATTAACTCCTTTTTACTTCCGTTGTTGCACATTATCCATTTGCTAACGCTGTAATGGCCAATACCGGTTACCAAAGTCTAAAAATGAAAGCTATGAGAAATGTCTGATTTGAACGATTATTTGCAGTACTGCTGGAATGGAAGCGAGTGGAACGAGCAACATGAAGTTTTCAATGAATGGCTGCGTTCTGATCGGGACTTTGGACGGAGCAAACGTCGAAATAAGAGAGGAGGTTGGAGAAGAAAACTTCTTCCTTTTTGGAGCAAAAGCTCATGAGATTGCCGGGCTGAGAAAAGAGAGAGCCGAGGGAAAGGTTTCATTTCGTAACAACTTATTACACTTAGCAAACTGGAAATAATTACGGTCTGATACCATACAGAAAAATATAATGCAGTTTGTTCCGGATCCGCGATTCGAAGAAATCAAGGAATACATCAGAAGCGGCACTTTTGGGACATACAACTACGACGAAATGATCGGCTCATTGGAAGGAAACGAAGGTTTCGGTCGTGCAGACTATTTCCTTGTCGGGAAGGACTTCCCGAGTTACTTAGAATGTCAAGAGACGGTCGACGAGGCATATCGTGACCAGAAGGCGAGTTTCTTCCTTCGTAATAACACAGCATTTCTCTCTTTTATCCACTGTTTTTAAGTATGTTAACGCTTTTTCTGGTTCAGAAATGGACGAGAATGTCGATCATGAACACCGCCGGCTCGTACAAGTTCAGCAGTGACAGAACCATCCACGAATACGCTAAAGATATCTGGAACATCGAACCTGTCGAATTACCATAGAAGGTTATCAACCACTTTTAGCGATAACTCTCACCTTCTGGCTCCTCAGCTCAATGAGTATTATCATCTTTATTCGGAATAAATAAACTACTCCTCTTATTAGCTCGTCTAGCGAAACCATTAATAAAAGTTCTCGATCTTCTCGTTCTGCAACCTTGGATTCGGCCATCGTTTATCTCTCGCATCGTTCAATAAGCGAGATTAATCACCGAACGCCAAAAATCGAATATGAGAAATTCGGGAAACAAAAAGAGTGAATAAAGATTTGATTTTTTAATCATGCGGTGCAATATTACTAGCTTACTTCCAAATTTTGGCCATTCTTGTCTTATATATATATGTATATATATATTAGGGGTGAAAGTGGATAGGATAGGATAGGATACGGGAATGTTGACTAACCGTATCCACATATGTGGATATAAAATAATTGTATCCATTAACCATTTTTATTTTCAATTATCCAATTTAAATGCGGTTAGTGGTTAGCGGATCGAATTGGTTAATTTAAGGCGGATAGTGAATATTATCCAATTAATTTTGTTAGTGAAAAAATAAATACATCATACATAAAAATATAATAAGAATAGTGAAACATAAACATTCAAAAATATAATAAATAATATTTCATAAATAAACAAAGTATCAAACTATATTTGTATGACATAAAAGGCCACAAATCATATGGTCTAACACTAGAATATTAGCTACATATTCTAAAGATACAAATATGAATACAAACGATTATTAAAAAGCTAAGATGAAATCTGAATTATAATAAATACTATATTCAAACAACAATGGACATAGTAAATAATATAATCTACCTAGGTTAATATAAGGGACAATCCAATCCACCGATAGCACTAATAAAATAAAATAAAAAATATTTATATATAATATATATTTAATTAATTATTTTTTATATTTAAAATCTGGTTGCGGTTAAAGCGGATATCCAATTTAAATTAAAAAATATAACCATTAACCAATCCAATTCTGAAATGCAGTTGCAGATATCCATAACCATATTAAGCGGTTGATTAAGAATAGATAAAAATGCGGATATTTCGTAGCGGAGCGAATAGGATACAGTTGCGATCAGCGGATGGCGGATAAATGTTTCACCTTATATATATATAGCAATATGAGACAGAGAAGGCAGCAAGTTAAGTATTTAAAGACAAGTTTTTTGAGTATAAATTAGAGAACGCACATGGTGATTCAAGGGAAGACTTTTATCCCATACTTCAAGTTCATATTATCATCTTACATGTGCTTTTATCGTTTCAATTAATCCAAATGCTTTAAATAAATAAATAAAAAACTCCATCTTTAACTGCTTCAGAAGTGGGTTCTGTAAATAAATTCGTGTGTTGAAGATTTACAAAATGTGCTTGGAATTCCACGCTGATTAGTTGCTTTTTATGGTTAGGTCAAGTTTTACCAAATCAAAATAAAGTACGGTAGATACTCCATCCAGAAAATTAGAAAGAGAAACATGAACAAAATAACATTACAATTGACATGAAAAGAGTAAAAACACACACACACATATATATATATATATATATTGCTTCACAGTTGATTGGCGACAATTTTCAAGAAAATCAATCACTCACCGACGGTGAGTCACCGTAAATGTGATAAGTTTGCAAGAACATCTCGTGTAACTCGATGGTAAAACAAGGTAAAATCTTGCGAAAGAAGACCATTTCCGACGAGGTACAAGTACAATAGTAGAAACTCTCATATTTTTGGGCAACCTACAATAGAGATAATTTCATCCTCAAAGAATTCGACTAGAGGACCAAGTGAGTACCAATTATCATACCATAAACAAATTCAACTACAATTTCCAGTTGAATTAGCCATAAGCAGGTAGGTAGATCTAAGGACAAAGTTCAACAATTTACGCCGTATCCCAAAAATATTTCAAGGATTGGAATGGTCGTTTCTTGTCCCACTAATCTTGTATTGTGCTCTAGTACGTCACTATATTTGGAAAGTAAAACAATAATTCCTTGGATATTTGGGGTATAAATTTTCAAAGTTATTCAAAGTGGAATGACATATTCCTAAGAACATTTTGAAAGATTAAAGTTTCCACTCTATAGAATTGTTTAGTTTAGTTGTTGGTTTTCTCATTTTTTAGGATAAATGAGGCAAATGCTCATTTGTGACTTAAGGTTAAAAAAATGCCCATTTTTAATTATGGAATTCATAACCACCAACAAATTGAAATATAGACTAAATTGCTATTCTAATTTTTAAATCACATTTAATTATAATTCGTTTTTTTTTTAAATTAAAATAGAAAATAATTTTTTTCCTTAAATGTAACGATTAAAATCTAAAATTTATTTTCCTATTAATCTATATTTATTTTGAATTTTTATTTTTCGGTTAAATAAAAAAAATTGAATTAAACTTTCGGCAAAAATAATCATACTCACCCCACCTCGCCACGCCCGGTCGGTCGGACGGACTGTGGCGCGTGCGTGGTGGTGTAACATTTGTGTGAGTCCTCCCCATCCACAAAATCATATGACCCAAAGGGCCCAAGCACTTGTCCCTAATATTTGGTATATAAACATCACCAAACTCTTGTCATCTATCAATGTGGGACTTTTTGTTATTCAACTAATATCACACATTCACACTTAACATACACATACACTTCACTTAATAATTTAACTTAATATTACACACTTCAAATAATATTATACACTTAACATACATATTAACTTCACCTAACATACATATACACTTAATATGTATATTCATTTAATATTATACACTTCAACTAATATTAATATTATACATATACACTTAATAATTTAACATATGTTTTGTGGTATGATATTATCAAAATATTTTATAAGTTTTCTGTCGAAAAGTATCGAAAAGTATCGATAATCCGTCGATAATCATCGAAAAGTATCGGTAATCGGTAAGCTACAATATTATAGGTTTTCCGTCGGTTAATCGGTAAGCTATCGATTAATCCGTCGCGATTTATCGGTAACATGGGTAAGTTGAACCTTGGTTAATATGGTTCAAAATCACGTTAGTCTACATTGTTAATGCACGTCATTAAGCATTAAATTGCACCACATTTGCACATATAAACATATATAAATAATATATTAATTCATTTCTTAATTTTTCTTTTTTCAATCGTTGATTATTATTTGAAAAAATTAAATACGAAAATTTATATGGATATTAAATGCATAATTTTATCATTAAACAATATTAATAATTAAGGTTAGAAAAATATTTTTTCATTGGTTAATATGGTTAATTTGCTAATCCTAAATAGTAACCGATTTTTTTTTTTTTTAATCAAGTTTTAATTTGACTAGTTTGTTATAGAGCCTTAGAGTATATATCTACCACTTTTTAGTTGTAGACTGTAAAAAAAGAAATTTACGATCATGGGAAATAGTCAAAAACATAAATTTAAAAAATTGGTATGTAGTATTACATTTAGGTGTGCTTTTATCATGTTAACATCTTTTTTTCTTTCGAAAATCCTTCAAACTATTTATGATAGTTTATATAATATAGTACTTTTGCCACTATTATTATTATAGCTTTAGTGATGTAAATACCCAATTATGCACGAATTGAAATTGACGTTCCCACAAACAACTTCATGGTATTAGAGCCACAGAGAAAGTTCCAACATCTCTTCCATCTCCAGTGTCCACTCCGACCGTCTTTCCGACGTGTATCTCTCCTGCAACATCTTCTCCGACGGTGTCTCGTCTCACGATCTTTCTCCGCTGCATCTTTCGTCTCTCAGGCAAAGATATTCTCCGACATTCATGAATTTGAAATATCCTGGTCGTTTTCTAAGTTGCACGCCACCTCATGACATGTTTTTCAACAACATATTATATTACGCTCACGTTTATAGGAATATTCTCTCCACTTATCTTCTTTAAAAACAAGGATACACTTTGAATTATCGAGGAGTTGAAATCTTGATTCTCATGAAAGGTTCATTTGTTTGTACAACTTAAGAAGATAACGTGTTGTATTTGTTACGACCATATGGAAAGAATAGTTTTTATTCAGAAATGTTCGATGTAGCAAAGAAGAAATCAACGAAAAAGATTAAGTTAGAAAATGATACTGAAACATATATTTGGTATATACGATTGGGTCATATTAATCTAAACAGGATAAACAGACTTGTCAAGGATAAACATCTAAGAGATTTAACAAAATGATTTTCTGTGTGTTTATGAATCCTGTATAAAGGCTAAAATGACCAAGAGGCCTTTTTCGGCAAAAGGTCATAGAGCCACAAGACCTCTTGAGCTTGTGCATTCTAATGTATGTGACCATTTAAACATACATGCTATAGGAGATTATGAATATTTCGTCTCGTTCGTTGAAGCTTATTCGAGATATGAGTATGTTTATCTTATGGAAATAAAATAAAAAACTTTTCGTAAGTCCAAAGAATTTCTTGAAGAGGCTGAAAACCAGCTCAAGTTATATTTGAAATCTATTTTATCGGATCGAGGTGGTGAGTACCTAGATTATGAATTCAGTGATTTCCTTATGAAAAGGAAATCGTTTCTTAACTAATTTCTACTGGTACACCTGAACAAAATAGTGTTACAGAATGGAGAAACATAACGTTACTTGTTATGGTTAGATCTATGCTAAGCTATTTGACATTGCCGAATACGCTTTCGGGTTATAATTTATTGACTGCGGCCTGGGGCGGACCCAAAAAATAACTTCGGGGTGACGAATGACGCATGTAAATAAATAAATTAGATTATAATTAATAATAGATGATGTCTGAAAATATATAACTATATCATAATTACCCTATAATTTCACTAATTAACAAATATCGAAAAAAATTGTACAAATATTTTTGCTAAAAATTATCCTCAATAATCATCATATTATAATTTTGTGTAGTAAAAATTTAAAACTACATGTAATCGAGAAAATAGACCCTCTACAAGATAAGATGGGACCACGATATAGTCTTTATAAAACAAAGGGTAAAATGCGGCTAATGTACCCAATGTTTGATTTTCTGCGGATTATGTACTCAATGTTTATTTTCGACGGCTAATGTACTCAATGTTTGATCCGTTAGATTTTTTGGGTTTTCCGTCAGTTGACCGTTAGAGAGTTATATGTACACTTTTCGTATTTTTGATATAACTCACTCATTTTTTGTCCAAATTTTATGCACAACCTATGGTTGGAAATATAAGAGATAGATCTACAACTTTAATGTTTTAAGTTTTGTAAAATCAGTTTTAAAAAAATACGAAATTTCAAGTACAACGTAAAACTGGACATTAGTTTAATGCAAAATATTTGTTTCGAGCAAATTTTAATATAATTAATGACTTTTTATGATGAAACGTAGCAAAAAGTTGTAGATAAATGTTTTATCTTTCCAACGGGTGTTTATTTATAAATTTTGGATAAAAAATGAGTGAATTATGCCAAAAATATGAAATATTATTTCACATCACATCTTTTATATTTTTGGCATAACTCACTCATTTTTTGTCAAAAATTTATAAATAAACACCCGTTGGAAAGATAAAACATTTATCTACAACTTTTTTGTTTTACGTTTCATCATAAAAAGTCATTAAGTATATTAAAATTTGCTCGAAACAAATATTTTGCATTAAACTAATGTCCAGTTTTACGTTGTACTTGAAATTTCGTATTTTTTTAAAACTTATTTTACAAAACTTAAAACATTAAAGTTGTATATCTATCTCTTATGTTTCCAACCATAGGTCGTGCATAAAATTTGGACAAAAAATGAGTGAGTTATGTCAAAAATACGAAAAGTGTACATATAACTCTCTAACGGTCAACTGACGGAAAACCCAAAAATATCTAACGGATCAAACATTGGGTACATTAGCCGCCAAAAATAAACATTGGGTATATAATCCGCAGAAAATAAAACATTGGGTACATTAGCCGCAGTTTACCCTAAAACAAATAAGCACTATGTAATATTAATTTAAAAACTAAAAAGAAAACAGGGTGTACTAGTGTCAGTATGGGCTCACTCTTCATCTTCTCTATCTATCTCTATTACACGTTGTTCTGCAAATACAAAACAGTTTGAAAGCTCTTTTAAGCCCGTAAGGCCACTCCCTAGTTCCGCCTATGCGTGTTTGTGAGATATCCAAAAGAAACAAAGGGAGGTTTGTTTTATGATCCAACTGCCGATCAAGTTTTTGTTTCTAGAAACGCTACTTTCCTTGAGCTAGAGGAATTACCTGGTGACAATATCACTATTTCTTCAATAGAGACTGCTGAAGAAAGAAGATTTGAAACCACAGTTCTAATTCAAGAAACGATGGTGCTCAGACGTAGTGGGAGGCTAAGGCAGCCAATCAAATGCTACGAGCATCTGCTCGATCATAACTTGTATGTTTTAGAAAGCGGCATTGAAGATCCTTCTAGTTCTGCTTAAACGATTAAGGACCCTAATAATAGAAATTGGCAGGAAGCCATAAACAAAGAGGTGGAATCGATGGATTCCAATAAAGTATGAGACCTCGTAGACTTATCATATGGATTTAGATCCATCAAAAGTAAGAGGATCTAAAAGAGTACGCGATGAGCTGACGGGAAGGTGGAAACCTTCAAAGCTTGATTAGTGGCCTAGGGTTATACCTGAAAAGAAAAAAAAAAGATTATGAAGAAACTTTATCTCCGTTTTTTATGCATAAGTCTATTCGGATTCTCTTATCCATAGTCTGTATTCTCGATTACGTGATATGGCATATGGACGTCAAAATAACTTTTCTGAATGTCTACATTGAAGAAAACATCTGTATAGATCAACCAGAAGGGTTTGTTAAGAAAGACCAAGAAATGAAGGTTTGCAGATTGACCAAGTCAATTTATATATTTAAGCAATTCTCCAGGTCGTGGAACTTAAGGTTTGATGAGACCATCAAAACCTACGATTTCGAACATAACATCACTGAGCTTACATATAGAAACTCATTGATATGAAAAGTGTGGTTTTCCTAGTGTTATATGTGGACGACATTTTTTGATCGAAATCGTTGGGAAATAATATTTTTAATGTGAAATTTTGGTTAGGATTTAGGAAAACTAGTTACGTTCTTTGAATTCAAATTATCCGAGATACGAAGAACAAGCTTATCGCTTTATCGCAATCATCTTACGTGGATAAGGTGCTTGAACGTTATCTATGACAAATTGTAAAGGAGGTCAATTGCTTATTGGAATGCACCTTTCTAGCTCAAAAACTTCTACAAGGACTTGGAAGTGATTGCAGATGTAGATAGGCCAGTTACACTGTCTTGTGACAACAGTCGTGCAGTCGCTAATTGCAAAGAGCCCGGTAGCCATCGGAAGCCAATCTGGCAGATCCCTTCACCAAGCATTACCGCAAAAGACATGCACAAGACATGTAGATAACATGGCATTTAAGCACATTACACATATTCCTTAGAGTGAAAGTGGGAGCTTACTAAATAAATATTCCTTAGAGTGAAAGTGGGAGCTTATAAAATAAATATGCTCTATTATTAAGCTGCTAATGCTACTTGTATAAGATTTTGGTTGTTTCTTTTCAAGAATAGTTTTATCAATGATGTTTTTGTTCAGTTATTTCTAAAAACTATAATTAATGATTTTATCCTTAGTTTTTATATTTTTGCAATTGTGGTATGTTATCACACTAGGTCTATGTGAGGAGGTTTAACACACAATATAAAATACTAAAATAAACATGTCCATGGTTTAGATTAGTAGTGGGAATTTCTAATCGCTAAAACCATACATTAACTACATCACAATCAATGTGGTGATCTATTACTGGATCATGGTGATAGTCGGCACATGAGTCTTATCAGGTATGGAGTGTCTTAAATACTCGACAAGACTAGAGTTTAATTGAAACTCATGATTTTATGTATATAAAGTCGTAATGATGATCATATTGAATCTGTTGATATCTTGATTTAACCGTTAAAGAACACATTATTGTTGTTTTTCCCAACACTATTATTTTGGGAACATGATAGTCACCCGTAAGGGTAGCTTGGTTATAGACATGTGCATCACACATCTCTCTTCAGAGTCATGATGATTCCCTTGGTTGTCAGTGGTGAGAAGTGGGAGTTATTGAGAATCACGTCTCGGATCACGTGTAAATTATCGCAAAATGTGCCTCCAAACCGTCCAGTTTGACATTTAAAAAATTATTTTAAAGCAAAAAACTTGTTATCCGTACAACGGTCTGGATATCGGATAATAACCATATCACAAGATCTGATAAATATTAAGCAATTTAATATTCATAAATCATTATTAATAATCTAGTCTATAGGAAATAAATAAAAGCGGTAAATGGTCGCATTTATTAACCCAATGCATAAGGCCGTACCTTAGTTGACGACTTACGACTGCGCGTTCTAAATTTTGCAGGGCTCCGCCTGTGCTGAGGAAAACACCCGTGATCTTACAGGATATTCTTCTGGACTCCTCGTATTGAAGTGTGGGCTCCGCCGGCAGGACTCCGTCGCAAACTTTAACTGATGGTTCTTTTTAAGCTTCCGGAGACATTGTCTCTTAAGCTGAACCAGAGAGGGAGGTCAGAGGAAATATTCGCAGACCCTTAAGGAGAGGCAGAGTTCGAATTTTTTTCTTGGGAGAGGTGTGAAAAATGAGTTGAATGAGCTCCTTATCTATAGGCTCATACTGTAACCGAAATACATGATGAAATTAAATAGATACATGATAAGATCAAATAACTTAATCTTCTCATCTTATCTTTATTTATTCAAAATATATACATAATGAAATTCGAATTTTAATTATCTAGATCCAATGGTTGAGATAAATCTTAAACTGATCTAATGGATCAAATTAATTCAGGATAAAATCAAATGCCCTAGGGTTTCATCAAAACCCTAATTCGAATTCTCCTTAATTATTAATTCAAAAATTATATATAATATATATAATTAATTAATTTCTAATCCGACGGTAAAGATTAAATCTTAAAATCTTAAGTGATTACGCGTCGATGATCCCCAATATAGTTTCGTTACGAATGATACGTACGTGATAGGAACATTTGAGATGCTTAATCATTTCACAAGATTTATAAAACTGAAGTCTGTGTCAGACATCAGATTATTTTATCGATAGCGTGGCAAAAGTATCATTCGTAACCAAAATAAACTGACAAAATAAAGTAGAATTTGGATTTTCTATCAACATGAAAGTTGTTGGAAATTAAATTCTAAGAAACTTTTCTTGTGGAGCTGAGTCTTTTCGACGTACGTTTTGTGATTTTGAAAATTTCTACGTTTATGATCGTTTCGGCACTTCTGATGATTCAAACCACATCGTTAGTCGTCCATTTATTACTAACCGTAAACTATGTGGGACCTTATTCTCTTAAACAGAGATACGTAGGCAGCCTATGTTGGACATATATGCTCTCTATTCATATGCTAATCCCACTCACATATCATTATGGTTGTTTGCCTAGAATGAATGGTGCTTATTAATGTTATCTTGTATAGTTATCTTCGGATTATAAATAGATAATATGAATTGAATGTTTGATCCATAGTTCTTTAATGTTGCGATCGTGCACATGTCATCACAAGTATTTTTTTTTTTGTGAGGAGGGTTGACTGTCACGAATAAAGAGCAAAAAATGGCCCATGGTCTAGATTAGAAAAGGGAATTTCTAAGGCGTGAACGACCATCGATAAACTTTATCACAATTAGGTGATGATCTTTTACCAGATCATAGTGTAGTCTGTGCACTGTTAAGTATACAAAGTATGAAGTGTCTTAATATTGGACGGACTAGACTCCGAATCCGAAATCATCAATTAAGTTTGTCACTGATGATAGTACGATAGAGTCGCTAAAGATGATCAGATAGAATTAGGTTGACGTAAGCATTGTGGACTTATACGGTTCAACTTATATAATCTTTGATTTAGTCATTACAGGGTACAAGTTAGTACTCCTAATACTTTTATTTTGGGATTAGACGGTTGACCGAGATGAGTTGCACAATAGAAGATAGGGACAACATCTTTATGATATTCTTATTATGATTCAAGGAAACAAATAAGTACTCATGATTAGCTCATTAAGATTCATCATTTAATGAGTGAGTAGTTTGTAGAATCAGAAGAATAATATTATATCATCAAATAGGGCAGAACGGTAAATATAACCATTTTGATGAATATCATAACAAAACGAAAAACCTAGCAAACCAGATATCTGACTGAATCAATTGAAGCCTGTGTTCAGGAAGATGATTATCATACACACTTGAGAGTTCAGCCAAGAGCTATAGTGGAATGTAATCGAGTTTGGTAAAAGTCTACGCTTTTACCGTAGCTCGGGTGTGTACGTCCATTAGTCCCCTTTGTAGTTCCATAAAGAATGACACCGCAAGCATATTCTAATGTTTTCAGTTAAATAGTATACTCCAATCAGATTCGGTTTGTGATTTATCACGAATTATTTATTAACCTTAATAGTGGAAAAAAGTATCAAAGTTTGATATGCCAATGAAAATATAAAAAGATGATTGAATTTAATCCTAAAAAATCCCTAAGGTTGTGGGAAATTAAATTGTGGTACAGTTCTCTTTTTGAATCGTGTCGTTTTTACAGATGGTTTGAGATTTATGATAATAATAGTTTTTATTCATAGACTAAATATGACATTGTTATCTAAATCGAAAATTAGAGAAATTAAATATTGGTATTTATACCTGGAATATTTAATAAAAGAAATCAAATAATAAATTCGAATAATATTAATTAATTCGAAACTAAATCTTTTAAAATAAAAAATTTATTATAGGTTGGCGGTGACTATTTTTAGTCCAGATCCACAGATACAACCAAGGAATCGGCATCGTAACGATATCGATTCAACCAGCCTCGCTCAACAATAAGTGACAGAGCACGGGCTCGATCTACCCCTTTTTACAGGTCTTCCCTCGCCATAGGAGCTCGCCAAGGAAGGAAAATCCAGAAAAATCATCAAGAAGACCTTGGAGCTTCGCCAAGATAAGATTTTTCCTAGGCGAGGAGCATCGCCGAGACGAAGAGCTTCGCAAAGAAAAGGAGTTCGCCTAGACGAAGAGTTTGCCAAGAACAGCCAAGAGGCTCACCGAAGACGAATGACTCGCCTCTAGCAGTTTTGCGACCACCAGTCAACCCCGTTGACTCTGCATTCAATTATCCACGTTTTCACCGGGTCCAGCTCGGTGCCCGAACCTTTGATTCGACTCTAAATTAAAGCCATTTTTATGCATTAATAATTATAATTACTGATCTTTCATATCACACAGTAAAACGCTGTGGGCACAACTTATAATTTTGTGACTTGGGATTTAATTAATGAAACCCAAACTATAATTAAAACCATTGAATTCATAAATCACAAAGCGTAAGTCGGATCGACACGGTTCCAAGATAAATTAATCATAATTAAATTTCCAACAAAATTCATGTTGAATAAAAAACTCAATTGCTTCATAATTTTACAATTATATTTTATGTACTAAACATTGATACTTTTACTGAGAAAAAAAATTCTCATAATATGACACAAACTATAGTTTTAATTATTCTATCATATGACTTATATCTAGCAAAGAATCTTGTGATATACCGAGTTATGAAATCAGGAGGCCGACAAACATAACTTTGTGAGTAAACAAAAAAAAGAAAAGACTTAGTCTTAAGAGAGAGAAGCTAAATTCATGTATACAAAAAAGTTTTCCATGTAAACTCCAAAATTGTGATAGTGTAAACTTGTAGAATAACCTATTCGTTAACGGGTCGAACCACATAAAAATCTCGTGTGTCTAATAAACACAAGTGTTGCTCACTAGTGAGATAAGAAAACATTATAAGATGAGATTGGTTTTTCATATTAAGATAATAGTTACTCAAGGACTAAACAACCATTAGATGCCATCTTTTGCCCATTTTTTATTCATTTCCATTTGCTTCTTCCCAATCATAAGCTATTGACTAATAACAAATCAATACGCATGAAAGCCTCACCAAAACTGTCTGTTTTCTTTTGTTCTCATCCAACGAAATTTCAAAGCAATACACACAAGTCAAGAACAAATACTTACGTATCACAAAACAAAAAATGCTCAAAAAAAAAATAATACTTGTCAATTCACCTCTTTGCTGGTATTTTACCAGATGAAAAAATTGATTAAAAAAAAAACCACCCAAGTATGGACATATACAAATCAACCCCTCCAAAAAAAAAAAAAAAAAAAGTCACTGGACATCCAAAATTGAAATTCAGAGGAAGCTGACAAGAAGCTCATGATTTTGGGTGCTTCTGATCCACCATGCCGATGGAGACCTGAGCTCGACATCAGAGTCAATGGAGTCACTGGCTTGATGACTCAGCAATGGAATCTGCTCCGCTTCAGCTTCAGCTTCAGCTTCATCTCTCACGACATGAGCTCTCTTGTGGCCTCCCAAAGCTTGGCCCGAAGCGAAGACCTTGAGGCAGATGTGACACTTGTGCTCCTTGCTGCTCTCGAACCCGGCCACGGCCTCGAGCTCCGCCAGATCGTCGGCGACGAGCTTTGTTCGGCTCTCCACGGAATCGCTCTTCACCGACCGGTGGATCGTTTGGTGGCCTCCCAGCGCCTGGTGAGAGTGGAAAGTCTTCTGGCAGATCCTGCACCTGTACTCGCTTCTTCGCTCGAGCACCTCCAAGCAGTCCAGATTGTCGGGCTCGATCTCACCGGAGTTGAAAACCGTCACTCTCGTAGACTCGAGATCACTACTCAAAGTCGGATCGGAAACTTCCATAGTGAGACTCAGACTCAGATTCAGGCTCTCACTGTTATTGCTCGGTTTCTTGCCGTCCAAGAAACCTCCTTCGCTGTCGATCTTCGCCTTCTTCTTCGTTGATCCATCCCCATTTTCACAAGCTGTACGGTCTCGATTCG
This sequence comes from Parietaria judaica, assembly GCA_954871525.1. Lineage (NCBI taxonomy): Eukaryota > Viridiplantae > Streptophyta > Magnoliopsida > Rosales > Urticaceae > Parietaria > Parietaria judaica. Next base: position 28,781,055 of record OX940865.1, read on the forward strand.
GAGACATTGCTTTGAGCCCGGCAGAGTCGGAATTCTCCGCCAGAATGAGTGGGTCCTGGACAGAAACACCCTTGGACAGCATCAACAAACACAAGGCGATCTCTTCCACTTCTCGATCAGCATCCGCTCCGACAGTACTCGAAGACTCGCTGACGCTCAAGGCCGAGCTACTCGGGCCGAACTTGAGCCTGGATCGCCGCGATCTCTTCTTCTTCACGAACCCCGAGCTCTCGGAGAAAAGCCTCTTCTCGATCGGTCCTCTCTCGGCATGACTCTTCATGTGGCAGCTCAGACCTCTGAAAGAATCGAATTCCCTGTCGCATTCTCTGCAACAATACACCATCTCTCTCCCTCGCTTCGAATGGTGTCTCATGTGGCCAAACAGAGCTCTCATCGTCTCGAATTCCTTGCCACACTCTCCGCACCGGACCTCCTTCGGCAGCGGCGCCGTTTCTTGCTCGGTATAAGGCGAGACCCGTGACGATTTCTTGGGGTTGACCCTCAAGCCGTATCCGGTTTTCTCGCAACCTTCGAAGCAAGCATCGTCGACGAGCTTCGCCTTGTTCTTCGATGGATTCTTGGTCGCGTGACACCTCATGTGACCTCCGAGGACTTTACCGTTCGCGAAGCTCTTGTTGCAGTACTTGCAGACATGTCTCTGTTTCTCTTGTTGATCTTGATCCATGATGAGCCGAACTGAACTGGATTTCGGATTCGATCAGAAAGAGAAACGGTGACCCAGATCAGAGACGAAGCAAGAAAGTGGATTTTCCCGAGAATGAGCGTTCACGAAACAGAGCGAGTGAGAAGAAGCAGACCCAGATCGGAAGACCATGGCTTTTTGTGTACCTTTCTCTGTCTGTTACTGTCGAAGCATTTGTCTGAGCTTTTGGAGAGTCTTCAATGGCGAAATCAAGATCTGATCACACTGCTTCTCTCTCTAAGAAGTGTTTCGGAGGAGCTGACAGAGAGAGAGAGAGAGTGTTTTCACTGCGCGTATTTATAAGACGCAAATCGCAATATGGGAAAAGCTAGCATGAAATGAAATCCTAGCATTAAAGCAAGGTTATAATCTCTGAAAACAATTAAAAACAATCTTATAATTCACAAAATCATCAGTAGAAATAGTGCTCTAAATACCTAGACCAAAGCATAAAACGGACAACTAAAAATCAGGATCTTTTTTTTTTTTTTTTTTTTGAATTGTTTTAAACGTTTTTAAACCCAAAAAAAAAATTACAAAAAGGACCCGGTCGGATTTTTTGAAGAAAAAAAAAAGTCTAATGCCGGATTTCTGAGAATGTGGACATTTACAGGCTTAGGCAAACCCGGCAGATCAGTCCGGGTTGAAAAAAAATGTCCAATGATGGATTTCCGAGAATGTGGACATTTACATGCTTAAGTCGAAATAAATAAGCAAAAAATAAAAGTATAATTTTAATTTTATATTTATTAAGAGTTTAGGCTCGCTTAATTTTATATATATTTTTAATATTTATACATTTGTGAGGTGAAAAATGAAATAAGTGAGGCTAAACTCTTAAAGAAAATGGTCCCAAGAGGAAAAGGTAAAAGGAAATCGATTGGATGAATTGCAAGTGAAGAATCTTCATGCAATTACAGAGACACAACATTACAGAATAAAGGAAAGATAATCATGCAAACCCCAATATTTATATTTTTGCCGCTATATATACTTCCTTCTTGAACTATATCGCACCTGTGTTTTATATTTTTTCTGTAGCGTTTTTATCCATTCGTATCGTTTCTGTAAAGTTACCGTTAGTTTTTAACATAAATTATAATTTTGACATAATATTTTTTATGGCTAAACTAAGACAAAAATACAAAGTCACGGGCGGTGGGAGTCGGAACGACATAGGGACAATAATGTAAAGTCATAAGTTTTACAAATTGCTTTAAAGAAAAAAACTTAATAAATTAAAGTAATTTATTTCACTGATTTTTACTAAAATTTTGAAAAGAAAATTATAATATATCATTTTGATCCATTAAGTAGGGTTTTACAAAAGAAAAAAAATGCTCTAAATAGCGAATAGAAACTTTTGATTAGCTAAATAGTCAACCTTTTCTTTATTTTTTAAAATAGGCAATATGTATGAGGTGGCATTTTAATATCAATTTGTGTTCCTACTATTCTAATTTTAATTATTTTTCTTTATACGATAAAATTCTAACGAATTAACGGTTAATATACCAAAATTATTGCGTTTAAAAAATTGCTCCCTAGAATATCCGATTTATTTTTCAAAATTAAATAGGGAATATCCTTAATTTTAACCACGTATAAAATTTGTAGCTACTTTGATATTAGTATTGATATTTTTTAGATATTAAACGTGATAATGCCTATTAACATGAAAAATAATTTGTAAATTAAAATGAATTAACGGTTAATATATCAAAAATATGCGATAAAAAAAATTGCTCCATTAATTGTGGAATATCTCGATTTATTTTTAAAAATATATCCTTAATTTTAGCCACGTATAAAATTTGTAACTACTTTTATATAAATGTGGATGTTTTTTTAAAAATATTAAACATAAAAATGCCTATTAACATGTAGAGGTGTCAAGTGGGCCGGGGCGGGCCGGCTCGGCCCACAACCCGTTAAGCCCACCTGTTAAACGGGGCGGGCTTGACCCGTCCGCTCAATGTGTGGGGCGGGGCGTGGTGGGTTTCGTTTCGAAAGAGCCATCAAGGCCCACCCCGGCCCATAAACCCGAACCCACAATGTCACGGGCGGGGCGAGCTTTTTACGAGTCGAAATTTGTGGGCTTTACCGGGTTGAACTTGGTGGGTTTTTCACAAACCAAAACGGGTTGGAACTTTCCGGGTTAATATGTAATAATGATTTACATATTTGAGTGGAAAATATAAATGAAATTCAATACAAATTAAAATTAATATAAACATAGAAGATAATGAATAGAGTAATGAACAATAATACCTTAAATATTTTTGTCTTTTCTCGATATTCGAATTCTCAATTTGAAAGTCGAGTAAAATAATGCAAATAAGATTCAATCACATACTTGGAAATTCAAACACATTCCTACAAATTATATATTATAGTATACCAAACCTCTAGTTATAAAACAAAAAAATTCAAATCGATCAGCAAATTTGGAAATTGATTAATGAAGTTGAAATTGTTTAGTTGAATAAATACAATAAATAAAGTAATGAAATGTGTAATATAAAGATAATTTTTATATTCTACAACAATAAAATATTTAGAGTACTTTTTACATATTTTCATTATTATTAGTATCACAATTTAATATTTTACATATATGAGCTTTTAAACATGGCGAGGCGGGTTGGCCACAGGACGGATTTATGTGGGCTTCGAGGCGGGGCGGGGAGGGCTTTTAGACGAGGCGGGGCGGGCCTAGGAAAACATAACTCAGCCTGACCCTTTTGATAGGCCCGCCCACAAAAAAAAAACGAGGCAGCGCGAGGCAAACCCGCTTTTTTCGAGTCGGGGCGGGAGGGCTTGGGCCGGCCCGGCCTAATTGACACCTCTATTAACATGAAAGTATTTTGTAAATAAATACATAATCCTTAGAAAATACGTTTAATAATTTATATCCATTTGTATTACCAGATTATATATGTATATAAACAAGTATTAACTGTTTATGAATGTATATAAACAAGTATTAACAGTTTATAGATTAACAAAGAATTCCTATTAACATGAAAAGTATTTTGTAAATAAATACATAATCTTTAGAAAATATGCTTGATAATTTAAATCCAGTTGCATTACAAGTTTATATAATATGTATATGAACAAATATTAACAGTTTATGAATATATATAAACAAGTATTAACAGTTTATAGATGTATTAATTGTTAATATTAAATTTTGAATGTATTAGCGGAAAGGTATTTCGTTAATTATAATTGGATATTAAAATCATAATGTATAAATGTGATAATCAAGGCTATATAAGTCGTTTTATAGTCATTAACATGGTTAATTAGCTATCCTTAAATATAAACCAAAAGTTGGCTATTTAGCAAATATCAACTTTTTATTTAGCTATTACGCTATAATGCCCTTTATAGAATCATCAGACAATAAGATAGAGCTGAAAATTTAATTACTTAAAAAAATTGTATGGAGTGAAGAGAACCGGACCGGCCAAGTTTTGAAAGTAAAAAAAGGTCTATTACTTTCCAACTTAGTTTTCGACTCTTAAAAATTCACTCTGTTTATTTTTTTAAAAAAAATCAAGATCGTGGACCAGTTCGTCGTCGGGGGCACCTTTAGGTCGTCGCCAGAGGCACCTTTAAGTCTTCGGAAGGAAGTCTTCAGTCTTCGGGCTCTGTCTCTCCATGCATTTTCTTATGGGCTTCGTTTAACAAGCTTAGACTCAAGTCGGTGGGCCTTCACTGATTAACATTTATTTTGTTAACAAGCTTAAACAAACAATTATTTTGTTAACATCTTATTTATGTTCCCATTCCTTTTTTGTGCCATATGTTCCAAAAAGTCTTGGAATTTATTGCCGGCATATATACCAATTATTTTGCTAACATCTGACTTATGTCCCCATTCTTTTTTTGATTTGTGGAAAAAACTAGCGTCTAGAGACAAAATTGTCAACAGAAGTTGACTTTGAGTACTGTTGATGCTGAAAATCAGATCACACAATGTTGCGGCCCATGTCTTGATGACGGGCCAAGCCCATCGTCGTTTTTTTACATTCGTGGGCTAGAGGATTTATTCTAAAGTCTATCGAATCGAACCCTATTATAACCGCAAAACCGGGACCGCGTCCTCCGATCCTTTACCACAAATTCCCTGAACCTCCACTTAGGCGATCGGACATGACTTGGGATATAGGTGTTGGACATACTTGATATATGTCATTCATTCATATGTTAATCTCACCTGTATAAGATTATGGTCACGTGCCTTTTAATGGTAGTTCTTATTAATAATAATCTTATATAGTTATCTACAGATTATAGATATACATATCGAATTGAATGCTTGATCCTTAGTTCTTTAACTTTGCATTTATGTTAAGTCATCACACTGAGTTTGTGTGAGGAGGTTTGAATAACATAAATAAAGAACTTAAATTGGTCCATAGTCTAGATCGGAGGTTGGAACTTCTGGTAGAGAATGAATGTTTGTGAACTTAATCACATACATGTGGTGATCTATTACCGGGTCATTGTGTTGTCCGCGAACTTTTAAATTTATCAGGTATAAAGTGTTCATACTGGGCGAACTAGACTTAAATCAGAAATCATCAGATAAGTTCGTCAATGATGAAAGTATGATAAAGTAGCAATGATGATCAGATGGAATCGGTTGGTGTCCTGGTCATCATGGACTTGTACTGTTCAACTTACATGCTCTTTGATTTAATCGTTAAAGTTTACATGAGTACTCCCTACACTTTTATTTTGGGATAAGAAGGTTGACCGAGAAAAGTTGCCTAGTTGCAGATATGGATAATAACTTTATGATTTCCTTATTATGATTTGTGGGAAGCAAATAAGTACTCATGCGCTGCTTAGGGATTCATAACCCGATAAGTGAATAGTTTGCAATAATCATAGATTGAGGTAGTGTCGTAAAAAGGGCAGTATGGTAATTTTACCCTTTGATGGGAATCATAATAGAAAAACCAAAATTCTTGTAATATGATTATATCAATAGACACATGTAATCAAGAAGATATAATATAAGCACACCTGAGAGTTCAGCTTCGTGCTATAGTGGAATGTTATCGAAATTGATGAAAGTTCTACACTTTCACTATAGCTCAAGTGTGTTGTCCATCTATCCCATTTATAGCTCCACAAGGACGAATTCACTGATTACCTTAAAGTGGCAAAAGTACTAAAGTTTTTTGTAATGCCCAAAAAAGTGAAAATTTGAAATTTGAATTTGATCTCTAGATAATTCTAGGATTATTGGAAATCAAATTCTGAGAATTTATCATTTTGAATCAGTTTGAGAGTTATGGTCAAAACAGTTTTTCAGCTAAAGTCGAACTAGTAATTGTTTTACCTGTGAATTTAAGAGAGAAATAAATATTGAAATTAATTTCTAAAATATTTAATTAAGAAAGTAATCATAATGATTTTTGAATTATGGTTATGCGATTTTAAATGTTTTTAATCTTGAAAATAATATCAGATTTTATTTATTAAATCTTCTATATGATATTTTCTAAAAGATTTATTTTTGAATATATTAATTATTTAATTTAATCATTAAATGAAATATTTTAGTAAATATCTCGAAATGGTTGAGATAATCTCATAAAGTGGTTGAGAGAATCTTTCAAAGTGGTTGGGCCAGTTTCCTATATATAAGGGAGCTCTGAAATCCTAAATTACACACTTCTAATTTTAGAATATCGCCTTTCTCTCTCCCTCTCTTAGTTCCTGCCAATTTCTCAAGGGAAATTACGTTGGACATGTGTCCTTAAACAATCTGTTTTTATCCATTTGTAAAAGATTATGACAAGTCGTTGAATAAGATGGTGTTTATTATGTTAATCTTATTATAGTTTCTGGTATAGTAAAATAGAATGATTGTTCCTTAATTCATAAATGAAGCAATTACGTTATTATTATCACAACAGAGTCAATATGAAAAAGAATTAATAATCATAATAAATGAACTTAAAATGTCTGTGACCTGATTAACTAGGTGGGAGCTCATTAATCGTATAAGGTCATTAATGTGACTCAGTGACAATCCTATTATGGATTATGTGTGTGTCACACGCACTAGAAGTGCATTAAGTATGTAGTGTATTCATACTGGACTGGACCTGACTTACAAGTTATCATATAAGACCGTCACTGATAACTTGGAGTTGAGTCACTAGTAGACGATCAAATGGATATTCGTCTAAGTCATGAGTGATCTTGAGTCTGAGCTACTGGTTTGATTGTTCTTTTATTTAATTTTTAAAGAGCATAGAATATTACCGTTGTTCCCAACACTATTATTTTGGAAAATAATAATCAACAATAAGAGTAACTTGGTCATAGTTATTGACATCACACAGCTCTATCGATTGATTAATTGTATGGTTGTTCAATTAATTTGGTCACATGGATGGATATATGGCATTTGCACATGTCTTGGGTTATATTAATCTGTGATTAATCAACCCGCATTATCATAGAATATGATAGAATTTCAATGGCATTATGTGACATGTAGTTTTCTGATAAAATGACATAAACATACGTTAACACTTTTTAGTATTTATGTCGCGAAATATATATATATATAATCATTACAATTTATAAGTATTTATGGCACAATTAACCTTTCTATTATTATATAAATAATATTAAGCAGAGACATAATAGTAATAATGATAAAATTATTATTATGATACATATTATAATCAATAACTCTTTTATTTATTTATTTTAAATTATCGATAAAAATAAACTGTTTTTCATAAAATTTGTTAAAGAATAATTGGGTCTCTCATCAGTTTTACACTTTATTACGAATATATTAGTAACACATATTTAGATTCATTGAAAAGATGCAATTAGATTTTGAAAAATTATTATAGTTATAATTATAAAATGATTTATCATAATGCAGTAAAAACAAAATTAACCAAATTTGAAACCGTAAAATTAAAAAAGAAAAACGAACTGACAATTGATTTTTGTATCGCTACAACAGTTATGTAAGATTATTGTTTTATTTTAAGAATTATCAAGATGCTTTTTTATTTCATCATAAGAAATTTTAAGGGTTAATCGCGACATAAAACACCAGAACTCTTACAAACTGCAACATTAAATACTAAATTATTATTTTTTTCGTGACATAAATACTAAAAGGTCTATTTTATCAATCAATGTCATGTTGTGTCTAGTTGACCACCACATGGCATTGCCACATCATTTTTTAAGCCGCGTGAATGATACATGCGATTTTAAATTTTATTAAAAATTAATTTTCTTAAAAATATTTTTGTATATTAGATATATATTGTTTGAAAAAAAATATTTTTTTCAAGTGTCTAAGATGATTATAAATTATTAGTATTTTTATATAGTAATAATCTCAATATTGAGGAACAAAAATGGAGTTTCGGGTGATGAAGCTTGAGAATTGGCACAACAAAACCGGATGCCGTGGTATTTTTTACATAACACTGAACCCAATTTTTTTAGCCACAATTCAAAAAACCCGGATAAAAATACCTTGAAATACCTAAAATAAAATACCCAAAAATACTCGGAATCCAAACACTCAAATTAAAATATTTGGGTATTTTTCATTTTCAAGTAAAAAAAAATCGGGTGCAGAGTATACGGAGTTCCAGTTATGGGCCCGATTTTTCACCCTCTTGTCGTCTAGCATCTTTCAAAATAATCCTTACAAGTAAAATACGTGGAATTAAGCTTAACAAGACCGATTTATGTAGTGAACATGGTGAATTTCAAGTCTTACACGAGAGAAAAAAGAGAAACAAAAGACAATTATGTAAGAATTTCACCAAAAACATGGTGGTTATACCAGAAAAGCAAAAAAAAAAAAAAACATATGATTGAATATTATTAGGATAGACCAATTGAAACATGGGATAAATCATCCTAGTAATGATGATAGATACGCCAAAGAAATATCATATCATGTGTTCTTCTAACAACATTGAATACAATCCAAAGACAAAAAGAAGCTTCACCATTATCCAGACACACATTACGGGAAACCAAGAGCAATAACAAAAAGAACCCATCAAAAAATTTTGGCAAAGAATGAACCTTTGAGAGTCACGGGTGGGTTTAAGCGACGGCGGGCATGTCCTTGAGCCAGGCGTCGAGGGGCTTGCCGATGGAGTAGACGATGAACCCAATCTCACGCAGCTTCTCCATGTCGGCGACGTTCCTGCCGTCGAAGATGAAGGCCGGTTTCTGCATGTTGTCATAGATCTTCTTGTAGTCGAGAGCCTTGAACTCGTCCCACTCGGTCATGATGCACACGGCATGAGCGTCCTTGGTGGCCTCGTAGGCGTCCCAAACAACGCTCACCTGCTTCACCGTGGTGGGGCTCATGGGCTGCAAGTGGGGAGGGTGGTCCCAGTCGAACTTGTTCATCACAAGGTCCCTCTGGATCTGCTCCTCTGTCACCTGCGGGTCGTATATGCTCAGACGCGCCTTGTCTCCCAGCAGCCCCTTGCACACGTCGATGGCCGGGGTCTCCCTCGTGTCGCCTGTATCTTTCTTGAACGCGAACCCTAGCACGGCAATCTTCTTGTTAGAGACCGTGTTGAACATGGACGAGACGACGCGGTTCACAAACCGGTTCTTCTGGTAGTCGTTGATCTTGATCACCTGCTTCCAATACTCTGCCACCTCAGGGAGGCCATTGCATTCGCAGATGTACACAAGGTTGAGGATGTCCTTCTGGAAGCAGGATCCACCAAAACCCACGCTGGCATTGAGGAACTTGGGTCCGATTCTGGTGTCCTTTCCAACCGCATATGCAACCTCGGTAATGTTGGCGCCGGTCGCCTCGCAGAGGGCTGACATGGCGTTGACGGAGGAGATCCTTTGGGCCAAGAAGGCGTTGGCTGCGAGCTTGGAGAGCTCAGCAGACCATAGATTGGTGGTCAGGATTCTGTCATCGGAGACCCAGTTAGCGTAGACGGCTTTCAGGGTTTGGACGGCTTTATCACCTTCTGGGGTTTCCCGGCCGCCGATGAGGACACGGTCCGGGTTGAACAGATCTTCGATTGCGGTTCCCTCAGCGAGAAATTCCGGGTTTGAGAGGATTTGGAACTTGATTCCTTTGCTGTTGTGCGTCAGGATCTTCTCGATGGCTTCGGCAGTTTTGACAGGGACGGTGGATTTCTCGACAACAATCTTGTCTGATTTTGACACGTCAGCAATCATACGGGCAGCGCTCTCCCAGTAAGTCAGATCTGCGGCTTTGCCGGCTCCGAGACCGCTGGTTTTGGTCGGCGTGTTGACCGACACAAAGACAATATCGGCTTCGCACACGTGCTTCTCGACTTCAGTGCTGAAGAAGAGGTTCCTGCCACGGCACTGCTTCACAATGGCATCAAGGCCGGGCTCATAGATCGGAAGTTGATCGCTGTTCCAGGCATTGATTCGAGAAACTGAGATGTCAACGACAGCTACTTCTATAGATGGGCACTTGACTGCAATCACAGCCATTGTTGGACCACCGACATATCCAGCACCAATGCAACAGATCTTCACCATCTTTACTCCTTGATCACTCTATTTATTCCCTGTCGGCAATCACAATGACAATGTCAACCCAAGATACATTATACCGGATTTAAGTTAAAAACTTCCATTCCGTTTCGTAGTTCCAGTAAAGCTTAGACATTAATATACCCGTACATTGATTGAAAGGAAATTATGCAGAATTATTGTAACAAGAATTATTTTAATAAAAAGCTGAAACTAACAAAGATGCATGGAAGTAATCAAAAGCTATGATCTTTTCCCGCAAATACATTGATATTACACCATAACCAGAGCTGAGACAAAGCCAGATCTATGATTGCGTTGTCACACCGACATCTAAATTCGGAGAAGACCGTGGAAACACGCAATAGCAAGTTTTTTCTAACCCGGAATCCACTGTAAGAGGGAAAAATACTGAAATTCTTGAATAATTCTAATAAAAACAAACGATTCAACCAGATTTGCAGCCAAACAGCTGATCATCAAAGCCATAATTGAGAAATCCAAAGAAAATGGAGCTAGATCTGGCTAAGATAAACATCATACGTAACAGAATCTAGAATAAAATTCAGATCGGAAAGAATCACGCGACGAAAAACAGAGATCACAGGATCAACAGCGAGCGAGCGAGCGAGCAGAAGCTGTGGAGAAGAATGCGAGAGAGCTCAGAGATGAGGAGCAGCGAATTACCTGGGAGAATCGGGACACTGGAGAATTGGAGTGTTGTATTGTATGAGAGAGACGAGGATCGTTCGTTGAGGAGGGTCTGGCTTAAATACCCGATGCATGTCCTAGATCTGCCAATTGAATCGCGTAAATGACCAAAAAGGACACCACCTCTACTTCCCAGGAGCTGTGTGGCGAAAGGGCAGCACCGCCATTCGGGTTCGGACGCGGTCTAATATTTCACACCCCAAATTACGGGAACGCCCTTGCACATGGATAATAAAAGTCAAAAACAAATTAGAGAATATAAATCATTATTATTTTATGAAAAAATGTTAAAATGAAGAGCAATCGTGGGATATTCCCATTTCCCACGCGTTTGGTAAAGCACACCTGTAAATTGTAATGCATATATTCAGTGTATATATATGATGACCTTCTTCGGTTTTATTATTATTATTATTACACGATTTTTTCTAATAAATAAAAGAAGAGATATTTGTGGCAAAACTACCACTGTATATTTTTTTTGTATTTAAATTATATTTTATCGTAGAAAAAATCTTATTAAATTAAAAGAAAAAAAAGTCCTGCCAAAAGTTTCAATAAATAGTCCAATCATAAGTTTAAAAAAATTACGACTGTATTACTTTTTATATTTTTGAAATTTTTGCCACGGTAAAATGAAATTTAAAATATCTCGACCGTATAAAGAGATACTTTTTGGTACTTTTGTCGCAAATATCCTATAAAAAATAATTGGGTTGAAATATGAAATGCCTACCTCGCTCTAAGACTTTAGATTTGTATTTATTCTCATAAATAATGTGTGTACAAGTTTAGGCCAAATAGCCAAATTAGAATACGACAATGCGAGATAATATAATTTGTTTGTTTTTTCGGGGTTTTTTTTTTTTTTTTTTTGGTGATTCTAGTAGATGTGACACGTTTTTCATGTATACTAAGTGAAAAATATATTGGATACTTAAGAATTCTAATATATATTGCATTTGAATCAACGTTGAAATTACTGTATTGGATTTAGGCCATAGTCTTCAAGCACAAGGTGAAGTATATAGGCTATTAGCTATGCCAAATTGTTACCTAACATTAGAAGGTAAAGAGTATCAAAGTTGAAATTACACTCTGCGTTGAGACTCGTCAACTCGGAGTACTAAGAATCCGACGAGGATTGTGAATGAAATCTAGAAATAGATGATTGAAGACCAAATCGCAAGATTGGGACAAAATATTTACCTTTGGCGAGCTAATACTCTTGTAAATTCAATAAGTATTGGACTCATGGTATTCAAAGATCAATAAACGCAAGAGGATATAGCCAATATGAACTTACGAGCAAGTTCTTTAGATAACGTCTCCACATCAATTTTTATTTCATTTCATCAGATCAGATATAGAGTGATAAATATGAATTTAAAAAAAATATTTTTTTTCAAGGAAAAATGTGTTCGATTTTCCGAGGAAAGCAGTGTTGGTTTTTGTGCATTGTGGCATGTTATTCTTGTTATTTTTCTTGAGAAATAAAAATGGTAGAAGTGATTATTAAAATTGCATATTCATTAAAGTGAATTTTTTTCCTTCGATATTAGGCTGTTGACCAGCTTTATAAAGTGGTAAAGGGCAAACTTAAAAACTACGAATCATCTTGCTTGCAGATCCAGATATATGTGTTGAGTAGTTTTGAAGCTATTTAGAGAGGAAAAAAGTGTGTAGTCATGAGTGATGAGAAATAATAATACTCATAAGAGAAGAGATCAACTTAAGAAATAAAATAAAGATGGTAGAATGGTGATCTATATATGTGTGTGTAGATTAAGTTTCGTTCGTTCTCGATTTTTATTTTTATTTTTTTATAATAAAGATAGATGTCAATTGTCAAGTTGTTTAATTAGAGAATGATTCTGAAGACCAGTTTGTATTAAACTTATGGTATTTCATTGGGCTTTTAATGATGTACACGGTCGAGCTAAGTCGATTTCCTCTAGTTTGAACCTCGAGGTTTATTAGTAAACTCGAAAATAATTACAAATATCACATTCGTGCTTAGGGTGAATAACCGAGATTTCGATACGGTATTTTAGAAATAAAAGACCGAACATCGTATTTTGGTATCTTTACAGTGAAAATTGAATACCCTGATGAAAAAAGACAAAACCGCATTCACGGTATATACACTATTTGATATTTGATTGCGGTAATATCGATATTTTTTACCGCGTTTACCACTTCAAGAATATGGCTAAAATGAGTAAATATATTAATCAATTTTGTTAATGCACAAAAATGGCTTTAACTGAGAACCTGATCCATGGTTCGAGCCTCGGGCCAGACCCGGTGATCGCGTGGGCGGTCAAAGGTGGAGCCAACGCGGGTTTACTACAAGTCGTCAAAGTTGGAGGCGATTCCTTCGTCTTCGACGAGCCTCTGGGTTGTTCTTGACGATCCTTGATGTATTTCCCTCCTTGGCGAGCTCCTCGTTTAGGTGGATTCATTATCTTGGCGAAGCTCCGTAGTGTTTTTTATGATTCTTGGTGAATTTCCTTCCTCGGTGAGCTACTATGGCAAGGGAGGACATGCAGAAAAGGGGTAGACTGATCTGGCACCCCATCGCTTATGGTTGGGCGAGGCTACCTACGTATCTCGATGAGAATCAGGTCCCACGTAGTTCAGGGTTAGTAATACATGACATTTGACTTCAAAGTACTAGATGAAAGACTCACTGACTTACGGTTTTAGAAAATGAAAACTTATCATGCGTAAAAAAAATAGGAACTTATCGATGACGATTGGAAAGACTATTGGAACTTTTACCGAGATTATCCCAAAGAGAAAAAAAAAAGTAGGGATCAAGTACTCTAGAGTAGAAAAAAATAATAACGAAAGTGCTCAAAATCGAAAAAAAATTGAAAGAAAAAAAATCATATTTTTGTCAACATCTAACGAAAGTTGCATAAATGCCACGTGGCATAACATAAATATTTCGGTCAACTTACGCCATGTGAATTTGACCAACGTCCAGATAATAAATGAATTGAAATATGTGTTGCTTCAGTTTTATTCTTTAAATACTTTTGTCACATTAAAAAATATATATATATATAATTAAAATTGATATGGCATGACACATGGTAGTTAGATGACATGGCATGCCATGTGGCGGTCAACATGATATTACATGGCATTTGAATTCAAATACTAGATGAAAGACCCACTGATTTACGATTTCAGAAAATGAGAATTTTATCATGCATAAAAAAAATGAGAACTTATCGATTATCCCAAAAAGAAAGAAAAAAAAAAAGAGTATGGACATATTGTTAAGGTTATTGGTGGCTTAAATACTCAAATTTTGATATGTTGAAACAATATAAGTTTAGATTAAAGAAATAACAACAGTGCTCAAAATCGAAAAAACTTAAGGAAAAAAAAGTCATATTTTTGTCAACTTTAACCAAAGTTGTGTAAATGCCACGTGGCATTGACTTCATATGAAATTTGACCAACATTCGTAAAAAAAAATAGATATATGTTGCTTCAATTTTATTGACTTAAAATACTTTTACCACTATTTTTTTACTTGAAACTTATTAGTTATGTTGCCTCAATTGACTAAAACTTTGGACCAAAACAAAATTGACTAAAACCTTAGTACTTATACCGTCAGCGTCTTTTAGCATTATCATGGAGCTAGCGAAGGGTTAATGTAACGGTTGTGTATATATCAAATCCAGAAAATATGGCCAGTTGTCCCGCTCATCACCAATCCAACGGTCGAAACATAAACAAGCATTTAAAAAGCCATATCCGACGGCCCACAAACAAACATCGCCAAAAACTAGCCGTTACACACCGAGCGTCCGAGAGCTCTCTCCATTCCTTTATTCGTTCACACATTTCATCTCTTGCAAACGAAACCAAAAAAACATCGCTCAAATTCTTCACAGAACCCTAGTTTTCCTTCGATCGCTGCTTCGGATCTCGTCGCTCCATGGAGTTGATCGGCAAGCCCGCCGGAAATGCCCACACTCCGGTGAAGGATTCGCTTGGGTCGCGATCCAAGAATCTCGAGGGTTCGAGGCGTTCGGAGAATCTCAACCCTAATTTCTCCCCTGGAGCGAAGCCCTCGGGTTCGCCTCTGGTCAAATCGGCGAGGTCGCAGAAATCGGCATCGAGGAGCCCTCACCCTAGTTGTCCTCCAGTGGCGGCTTTTGCTCAGAGGAACAAGATCCGCGAGAGGAAGTTCGTGGTCGCGAAGAAGAAGTCGAAGCGGGACGATTTGGGTGTAAAAGCGGCTTGTAACTGTAAAGAGAAGGCAGATCATGGCGGTAATGCGAGGAAGTGCCTGTGCATAGCGTACGAGAATCTCCGGGCGTCCCAGGAAGAGTTCTTCAAGAAGCGTGAAGAAGTCTCTGATTCGAAGGCCGTAGACGGAGCTGAGAGTGAACTGGAGAAGGAAATCGAGAAGGGTTTGATGATTGAAGATCTTCAGAACGAAGGAGAGACTGGAGAAGGTGAAGAGGCGATCGAGCCCAATAATGGAGAAACGGGGGATGTTGATCCAGCAATCCCAGCAATATCTGCGACGGTGAAGAGGCGGCGAGCTAAGTTGATGGAGGAGGCGAGGAACAGCGCGCCGGAGAGCGGGAAAGTGATGCACTTGGTCAAGGCCTTTGAGAAGCTTCTTTCGATACCGAAATCAAAAGAATCCGATGAGGTGGACAATGGGCAGGAAGTGGAAATGGAAGAGGCGGGGACGAAGTGGGCATTGCCCGGGTTGCCGCCGCCAAAGGCTCCCGAAACTCGGTCTTATTCGTCATTATGTCCAGAAGATCTGTTCCTGACATTGGAGAACCTTGGTCTGGATCCGCAAGCATCGGCATCGTCATCGTGGGATGGTGGCAGTTTGAGAAGGTAATTACACAATCTGAAAAAAAATAGGTATCTGAGTTTAATTAGCTTCAAGGATATATTCTTCTTCTGACTTCAATATTGTGTGTTAAACCAATTTATAGTGTTTTGAGCAGGAATTCTAATGGCGGTCGAAGGAGCCGGAGAAATGTAAGAGTTTGATCACTAATTTAGTTTGTTAGATCAACGTGTTGTAGCGGACGTAAACTCTAACGATTTTGCTTAATTTCAGAGCTCGGAGTCAGCAAGCACAATAAGCAGATGTAGATGGCAGAGTAAAGAGCTCAGAGTCACATCTCAGAGACCATTCAAGCTAAGAACAGAGGTACATTTTTCTGGCATAGAAGCTGTGAAAGTTGCGAAATTGATATCGAGAGTTGAAAATTTTTATTGCAGCAAAGAGGAAGAATGAAGGAGGAAGAGTTTATGAAGAAAGTAGAAGAGATGATGGGAGAAGAGGAGAGACTAAGGATACCGATCGCGCAAGGGATTCCGTGGACTACAGACGAACCAGAGGTTTGTTGTTTAGGGCGTCTCTGTACCTCCTTAATTACGCTTTTCTACTGCTGTTTGATCAATTATGCATTTGTTTGTGTTTGGTAATCTCAGTGCCTAGTTAAACCCCCTGTCAAAGATGCTACAATTCCTGTTGATCTCAAGCTTCACAGTGATGTGCGGGTAGTAGAGCGCGCCGAGTTCGATCATCAGGTAGTTGCTCATCTAATAGGTAGAAAACGAAAATTAAAACACAATCTCAGTGCACGTTTGATGAGAAAATTCTCCGAAAACACCAATGAAATTTGTTTTGCACGAACTATGAATCAAGCACCAAATTTTATTAAACGGGATCGCATTTGTACCGGCTGCATTCCGAATCAATTTGAGATGGTATGATTGATTTGGATCATGTTTTTGATATGTCCTGAGAACAGAAAAAGACATCCCTAATTACGCTTATTCGAAAATACTAAAATATCTTAAAATGACAATGAATAATCCTTTCTTTGGAGAGTCTTATCAATTTAAGCTTTTAATATGTCACTCCTACAAGAAACTTCATTTAAACTGTACTTGCGTTTTGCACGGTTAGGTTGCGGAGAAGATGACCCTGATAGAGCAGTACAAGATGGAGAAGGAGAGACTGCAGAAGGTAAATGAGATCATCTGATGGAAAGAACATTATACATTTTTTTGAATACAAACTAGTAACTCGTGTTCAACCAATTTGCAGTATGAAGAAGAGGAAGAAGTACGAAGGCTGAGGAAGGAGCTCGTCCCGAAAGCGCAGCCAATGCCTTACTTTGATAGGCCTTTCATTCCAAGAAGGTGAGAAATCTCATTCATTCATTACTCAGAAAGACTCAAAAGGAAGTTAATTTACACTTCAAAATTTGTGTGTTTGTTTTGTTTCCGAAAGGTCTGTGAAGCAACCAACCATACCCCGAGAACCGAGATTCCACATCCCGCAACAGAAGAAGATCAAATGCTGCTCGTCGTGGAGTGACGTCAGCTCGTACACATCCTACCAAGATTGATATATATATAATTCGTTTTGTAATCCAAATTAAGTGAGACTTTTCATCTGAATAAAGTCTGAATGAATGGGCTGCTATGTGTCAAAATAGCACGTTCTTGAGTTCGTTTGTGAAGTGTTTTTGCTTCTCTGTGTGCATAAGAATAGATCCTTTAGCGATACGAAAGTCGAAAATTCATTTGTCCGAGTGTTTATGCTTCTCTGTGTGCATAAAAATTCTTGTCACAGTTTTGGTGTTCATGTTTGAAGAGCAATATGGCAAACAAATTAGTGAAGTACCTCATCCAAATCATTAAATTTTCAAAGAAGAATCGACCCCGACCGGGAAAGGTATAATCAATCGGAGATCATATATCGTACGAGAAAAATCATAGGATCAATGGTGTGAAAATCGCATTATACGAAATTAATAGGCCCCGACCGAGAAAGGTATAGTCAAATCAATTATCGGAGATCATATATCGTACGAGAAAAATCGTGGGATCGATGGCGTGAACGTCATGGTGAATGACTGTTGGGGAAAAAATTTTGCATTATACAAAATTAATAGGCCTCGCGAAAAGTTTAACATGGCTCTGACAAAGCTTTTATGCTCAATCCAAACGTTTAAACAGGTTTTGAATGAACTCCTTCAACCAATTTAACGACCACGACGATGAATGTTTTTTTTGTTAACTAACTTTCCATAATTTTAAATAAACGTCTGAAAATTCGTTACATGACGTCTCTTATATGTATTTTTTGTACTATATAAAATTTGGTAGAATGAAATAAACATCTGAAAAAGCAACAATGGTCAAAATCACGTAAAATCAAATAAGCATAAAATAAAAGGGACAATATTAGACTGAAATATCTTATTTCCTAGTTTTTGGGTCCGAAGAAAGAACGAGCAATGAATTCATGTGATTTCTCTACTTGAAGGTAAGGATGAAACTGATTTCTCTATTTGAATGTAAGGGTAAAACTGAATAGGAAAAGATATGAGCACGTTGCGCAACCATATTCACATATGTGGATATAAATTAATTGTATCCGCTAACTAATTTTTTTTCCGATTATCCAACATTTAAATGCAGTTAACGGTTAGCGGATCGAATTGGTTAATTTAAAGTTGGACAACGGATATTACATTCTTTTTGCTTACTGAAAGTGATTTCAGGACTAAAAAATATCTCAAAAGTGACGCAACAATGCAAAAAATAATCGTTTAATAAATTTAGATCTTCTGAAATTAAATCGATGGTGTTCGTATAATCTATTAATTTAGTATGATTATCTAAACGTAATAAAAATATATATAATTTGAATCATAAACCACATATGAAAGTTCTGTGTTACAACCAAAATCAGTTCTCAAAATAGAAGCGTTATAACATCTTCACCGAACTCAATCTCCCTTTTTATGAGACCAAGGAATAGCTTAAATCTCTTAAATAGACTAAGAATTACGACCTAATAGGCGAGACCGAGCCCACCCAAATTAAACCCTAAAAACCTTATTAACCAAATCCTGAACGTAATCAATTATATAAATAAAATGACATGATTGAAATAAATCAACGTTTAAGAGTAACGCGCATATATGATATAAAATATTAAAAAACTAAAACGAGTCGTTATAGCATAATTAAAATTAGGCTTTCCGGAGCTTATATATTTAGGAGACGAACCTCGGAAAACGTCAAAGACGACGTTCTCTTGTCATAAACAACCAAACTTACATAGTCTAACATTTTCATGACATAAAAGCCCACAAAAACATATACAACCTTTTTATGTCACAATAATATATAATTTATAATATAGAATTTTAATATTATTTATTTTTGAATACTGGTTGCACTTAAAGCGGATATCCGATTTAGACTAAAAATTTAATCACTAACAAATCCAATTTTAGAAAGCAGTTGCGATTATTCGTAATCAAATAAAGTGACTGGCTAAAAATGGATAAATATGCAAATAATTCACGCGGTATAAATATGCGATTAGGAGATCGTTACAATTAGCGGAAAGCAGATAACTATTTCACTTTCTCGAAGGATAATGATACGATGGTCTTGAGAGGAAACACATTGTGGAGGTATGCTCGCTTGTTCAAAGCCTCCACTCTGGCCGTCGCTCGTCGGAGACCCAACAAGGCTCTTGAAACTCGCCGCCGATGCCAGATACCTCAACCTCGGCAAACAGCTCCACGCCCACCTCGCCGTCGCTGGCACAGACCACCTCGTTCCCACCAACTCGCTCATCAACCTCTACGCCAAATGCAGTCACGTTTCCGTGGCCCGCCATCTGTTCGACCGTATGCGGGTCCGAAACGTGGTCTCTTGGGGCGCGTTAATGGCCGGTTATATGCACGACGGGCTCGGTTCCGAAGCTCTCGGCCTGTTCAAGAGGATGGTTCAGCTGGGACACGTAAGTCCCAACGAGTTCGTGCTGACCACCGTGATCTCGTCGTGCACGAGCAGCGCTAGGATCGCAGAGGGCAAGCAGTGTCACGGCTACTCCTTAAAGTCGGGATTGGCGTTTCATCAGCACGTGAAGAATGCGCTCGCTCATATGTATTCACAGTGCTCGAGCCTCGAAGAGGCTTTCTGCGTTTTGAATACTAGTCCCGGTTGCGACATCGTTTCGTACAATTTGGTTCTTAATGGGCTGATGGAGCGTGGGCGCTTGAGCGAGGCCGTGAAGGTTTTGAGGACGATGATCGGTGAGCGTCTGACGTGGGACAATTTCACTTACGGTACCATTTTCAGTCTTTGTTCTTGTCTGGGAAGTCTGAGATTAGGCCTGCAAGTTCACAGCTGGGTTTTTACGACCAATGTCGAGTGCGACTCATACACAAGCTGTTCGATCATGGACATGTACGGGAGATGCGGAAATCTAGTCAACGCGGTAAAGGTATTTGACCGCTTGAGAGCCCATAACGTCGTCTCATGGACAGCAATCATGGCCGCCAATTACCAAAATGAGTACTTCGAGGAAGCTCTGAATCTCTTCGCAAAGATGAGACTCGAAGGCGTCAGCCCCAACGAGTACACCTACGCGGTGTCTCTGAAATCAAGTGCCTGCTTGTCCGCGCTCAAACACGGGCATATGCTAAGCGCCTGCATCGAGAAATCAGGTTTTGGTGACCATGTGATCGTTGCGAATGCCATGGTCAGCATGTACGCCAAGAGCGGGAACATCGAAGCAGCAAACCAAGTGTTCTTGAGCATGACAGAACGAGACACAGCTACGTGGAACACTATGGTGTCGGGGTATTCCCAACACGGGCTCGGCGAGGAAGCTCTGCGTGTGTTTAAAGACATGATCACCTCAGGAAATAGTCCAAACTACGTGACATTTGTCGCCGTCCTCACGTCATGTGCCCACCTCGGTTTGGTCGAACGAGGTTTCTATTATCTGACTCAGCTGATGAAAGAAGTCAACGTCGAGCCCGGACTTGAGCACCACACCTGCATCGTCGGGCTGCTGAGCCGAGCTGGACGGCTCGGCGAAGCCGAGAGCTACATGAGTTCCGTTCAGGTTGAGTGGGACGTTGTCGCATGGCGTATTTTACTCAACGCTTGTTGTGTCCATCTTAATTGCCATATGGGACGGCGAGTCGCGGAGACTATCATGGAGATGGACCCTAGTGATATCGGAACTTATATGCTCTTGTCGAACATGTACGCGAAAGCGAAGAGATGGGACAAAGTTGTGGAGATTCGGAAGTTGATGAGAGAGAGGAGTGTTAAGAAAGAGCCTGGAATCAGCTGGGTCGAGATAAAGGGCACGACCCATGTCTTCGTTTCGGAGGATAGATCGCACCCGCAAAGCAAACAAATTTACCAGAATGTCAAAACTTTGTTGATTGATACTAGAGATTACCTTAGCCATCCCATATATTATTGGTGATCGTTTCATTTTGGTACCGGAACTATACCTTTCATAGTCATTCTGGACGTCATCCTTAATCGATCTGTTCGCGTCAATCTCGTAACCTCCACTTTGTCCACGTCGGAAGCCATCCGTAATCTATCTGTTCGCGTCAATCTCGTATCCTCCACTTTGTCCACATCTTGTACAGGAACTCAATTGCTCGTCGTACGCCTTCGGCCGGAAACAGCCACATGAAGGAGTGCGAGCTCCTTTATGAAGGAATGAGGAACGATTTACCGGTTGTTAAGTACAGACAGAAATTTTTGCTACAATTTTAGTACAGATAGCCATATTTAACCAACTTGTAATTCTCATTCATTATTCAAAGGCCGTGCTGAACGTGTTCAATGGTCCGACGTTTACCGGGTCAGTTAAGTTCTCAAACAAACCATATTTGTATACATTGTGTGATAGGACATTGGAAAGGTGAAAAATAAGCAAAAAAACATGCGCCATGCACTTGACAAACTTTCTGAAGTCAATCCTTCTGTCTCGGTTCTTGCCGACGGAATCGATCCTCTTTCAGTGCCCAATCTACATTCAAAGCCGCCAAACTATCAGTAGCTTTACAACAAAGCCATCGAACACGTCAAAGGATTGCTTCCGAAAGCATTCCAATCTTTTCACTCTCCGGCCATAAAAGAATCAGAGCCTCACCAGAACAACACACCGTTTATTCAATAGAGCCATCACAACCTCTGAAAGAGCAGCTTGGTTGCTTCCGAAAGCATTCCATGGTAAAGCTTCATTTTCGTACAAAATTACAGACTTTAACAAAGCTCTCTACTCGTTTTAGTAATTAATTAGGCTTAATTATAGTAAGCTAAATTATTGAAAGACAGAAACTTTTGAGCATAGAAAGAAACAGATTTGGAAATTAAGAAAATAATCTCAACACTCAAGTAAACAACATAACATGTTCATCTCAAAAAGGGACTCAAACAATTAACCCAAAATTGTCTAAACCATCATTTCTGTTCCCCATTTCAGGAAGACTAAATATCTTATAACCTAAAAGCACAGGGGTCTCGGCATTATCAGAATTGTTCAGGGGGCAACCACGATCCTTCCGGCAACTTGGTCCAGATCCCGTTGGCCCTCGGGAGTTATTTTCCTTCCTCTGTTATCAACCCAAGCCAAGCCAAGCCAAGCAACAAATTAGATTTTATTTGTATTTTAATCTACAACATAAAATGACAACCAGAGTGGAGGCACTGTTTAGCTCACCCTTTGCGGTCCACATCAATGATTGACATGCTCTGCAACTGATGCAAGATGTTGCGGGCAATAGCACCACTGCTCTTGCAGAAATGCGGGGGTCGGCTTCCGTTCCTCTTGCTTCCACCGTAAATGCGACGGAACGCACCCACGCCCAACCCTCCTCTGAGGTAGATCTTCCTAGCCATGGAGGCTGCAAAAAAATTGATATTATATTGTCACTATGATGCATACTCCAACAACTAGAATATCACAAACAGCAGGATAGCAAGTGAGAGAAACATACCGGCTCTCACGTAGTACCAGTCCGGGTCATAAGGAGCCAACTCCTTAAACGTGGCAGTCTTGACTATGTCGATCCATTCGGGAAGTTCGATCTGCATAATCAACAGAGAGGGATTTAAGCCACAACGACACTCACTTGAATAAAATAGAAGACAAACTAATCTCATCCACAATTTCAAAGCATAACCCAATTCATGAAGGTGCACTAATTAATCCTAATTCAATTCATAGGAAATCAACTTATAGATTTAGAAATGGAAAACACTAAAACTGACTAACAGGATCTAAAGCTGATACCTTTGTATACCAATCACCGTAACCTAGCTCAAATCCATACTCAAAATTGTATACTATAATTTCTCACAAATACCAACAACAGATGACACATCAAACCCTAGTATTCATCTACACTGAGCAACTTTCCTCAGAACCACAAAACGAAATTCATACATGGCCCTAGGTCTCCTGAATCGACAATTCTCGAGAACCAAACGGCGAAAGGAGGAGAAAGGGGGAATACCTTGCCAGATCGCTTGAGATGGGCGGCGTAAGCCTTGACGAACTCGTGCGGAGAGACGTCCTTGACGGTCTTGGCGGTCGCCATTGTCGCCGGAGACTGGAGACGGAGAGAGATTCAGAGAAGCCGCGCTCTGAGCAAGCTAGGGTTCGTTCGGGTCTCTCTTAGGGTTTTTCTCGCAATGATAACTTTATATATAGGCTTGTCTTAGGGCTCGCTTTTCGCGTTTCTTTCAAACTTGAGGCCCAACTAAAAAATATTGGGCTTTGGTTGAATTAGCCCATGACCGAGAACAACGCTGTTTATTTATTCACAGTCAGTCCCATTCAAAAAAAAAAATATTATTCACAGTCCTGACAAAATCAATACTGTATTTCGAGAAGTCCTTGATGTTAATTTGTTGTTTCTTTCTAGTCCTTTTACTTTCTCAAATGCTCATTGACACTTCTTGCTTTTACGTTTCTCCTCATATCACCATTTTAATAGAAAAATGATACGCTTCACAATTTTGTATTTGGTTCCTAGTTTCATCGTGGTCTTCATCTCGGGTACGATTTAGCAAATTTTTATTTTTTAAAATTTTAAAATTAGACATGCTCTAGAGTTAAATATATATTAGGATAAATGAAAGAAATGCTCATTTGTGATTCAAGGTTTTTTTTAAAAAAAACTCATTTATATTTATGAAAATCATAATCACCAACAAATTGAAATATGGACTAATATGTCATTCCAATTAAGTCATGTTTAATTTTAATTTATTTTTATTTAAAATTAAAAAAAATCCTTAAATTTAGCAAACTAAATAAATTAAAATGTATCCTTCCTATTTTAATGATTAAACAAATATTTTTCGAATTAATCTTCCATGTTTTAATGTTTGTAACTGTTAGGGGTGAAACCGGGTCGGGTACCCGGTTTTTTTTGAAGTACCCGGTACCCGGACCCGGTTTCCGGGTAGTTGAAATTTACTACCCGGTACCCGATACCCGAAATCCGGGTACCCGGAGTAGTTGAAAATTGGTACCCGGTTTTAGTACCCGGTACCCGGTTTGGAAATCAAGTTCGGATTTTCAACCGGATCCGGGTTTTTACCCGGATCCGTTTTATTTTTTTTAATAGAAAAACTAAATTATCTCAAAATAAACATTACACATGTCTCGTACATAAAAAAAACATGCATCCATTGTCTAAAATTTAAAATGCATTAAAAAAACATATGATAAAGCACTTCGAGTTCTTCCGGCTTTCCATCATAATTTCACCGTCCGCGCATCAAAAATTAAAAAAATATTTTAATGAAACCCTAAAATGAGAATTGAAAATGAGAGATGAGAGTTGAGCCCTAACCCTAAATTATTATTTTTTTTAAATTAAAAATTAAATAAACCGGGTACCGGGTACCCGGTTTTTAAGATTTCACTACCCGGTACCCGAACCCGGTTTTAAACCGGGTACCGGGTACCCGGATCCGAATTCTGGATTCAGATTCGGATTCGGGTTTTAAATTCGGATACGGATTCGGATTCGGATTCGGGTTTTTACCCGGTTTTTGGGTTTTATTTGAACCCCTAGTAACTGTTATGTGCATTTTTCATAACATATAAAAATTGGGCCCATTTTGGCAAAAGTCAAAGCCCGCTGAGAAAAGTCAAAGCCAGTCATGGTAAGTCAAGGCCCATCACAAACGCCAGAGGCCCGGGACCGAAGAACTAAGACATTGGCGAGGCCCGGAGCCCAAAAGGCGACAAGGCGACGAGGCGACGAAGGCGACAAGGTGACGAGGCGACGAAGCCGACAAGGCGACGAGGCGACGAACCGACGAGGCGACAAGCCGACAAGGCGCCAAGGCGCCAAGGCGGCGAGGCGACGAAACCCCTCGCCGGAGCTTGGCGAGGGCATAACTTGCAATTAGCCTACACGACGAGAAGATCCGATACTACGAAGATCCCCGGGAAATCCTCTAGGTTTCCCCGAACACAACTTACGGACTCGCGGACAACCCGAAGACATCGAAGACAAATCGAGAAGCATCGGAGACCCTTTTTGCAGACAAGGGGCCCCGACAATCCCCCTGTTGCAGGGAGAAATTCGCAGGACCCCTGAAGGTGCAATATTCAGGGAAATGGGAGGCCCCCAGCGGTGCAATTCCCAGGGAATTCGCAGGCCCCTTGGGTGCAATTTCTAGGAGTTGTTTTCCTATAAATAGGATCCTTCTCCCCCTCATTTTCACATTCACTCACAGCTTTCTCGAGAGCTTCTCTCTCTAGATTTCTCTCTCTAAAAACTCGTCTACTCTAAGGAGGAAAGGACTTGAGTTAAGAGCTGAGATCGATCTAGAAGCAGAGTCTTAGGCCTGAGAAGAAAGGTTGTTCGACGGGTCAGCTAAGGCGTCCCTTGCTAGGTGGGAAACCACGCCACCACCTGTGAGGTCGACAGAGACGGAGCTTCCCTTCGTCGGTACAAGGCCCCTCGTCATACGAGGCCCCTCGCCGTTCGACAGTGAGCTTGCCAGCACCAACGAGGTCGACGAAGAGCACATCACGCCAGTAATACCCAGCCATCGGGCCACGGGTCACCCCTGCATCGCCAATAACAGCACTTCCGACGAGTCAAACCACATTGTCATTCACCCGCCGTTTATCACTAACCCCGAACTATGTGGGACCTGATTCTCTTAAACTGAGATACGTAGGCAGCCTTGCCCAACCATAAGTGACGGGGAACGGGCCCATTCTACCCTTTTTTGCAGGTCTTCCCTCGCCATAGGAGCTCACCAAGGAAGGAAAAGCACGAAGAATCATCAAGACTAGCTCGGAGCTTCATTAAGACCGGAGTTCGCCCTGACGAGGACATCGCCAAGACAAGGACTCCGCCCAGACGAGGAGCTTCACCGTGAACCGGACTTCGCCATCACCAAGGAAGTTTGCCGAGGATCGTCAACGACAGCCCGGAGATTCGCCCAAGACGACGGGATCGCCTCCAGCTTTGACGATCATCAGTCAACCCGCGTTGACTCAGCATCAATCATCCTTGTGTTCAGCGGGTCAATCTCAGGACCCGAACCTTGGATCCGACTTTAAGTTAAAGCCATTTTTACGCATCTAAAACCCGGTTATTAAATATATACATAAAGATATTTAGAATTTTCATACAAAAAAAAATACATATTGAATTTATATCAAGAGAAATATTCATTTATTTGTTTCTCATCTAACTCCAAACTAATGTTGTAGATTAATCATTTGTTTCTTCTAGTCCGAATTGATATAATTTTTTTTCTCTCATAATACTAATAGTATAAAACATTACATGTATTTATTATGTTAATTACATAATATTTTTTTGTAAGTATATATGTTATGTTTATGATATAGTTTGGTTTTTTATTTTGGCTATAATTACTCCAAATTTTTTTTTAAATATAAAATTTAGGTTCTAATCCGTATTATAACCCGGAACCGGATTTTAAAACCGAAAACGGATAAAAATCCGGATCCGGGTTTTTGAACCGGTTTTTTATTTTAAAATCGAGTTTTAACCCGGATCCGGATTTCCGGGTTTTTATGTAAAAATATCTGGATCCGGGTAGCGGGTATGGAAAAAAATCCGGGTACCCGGTCCTCTTGCACTCCTAGATGAGGGTTTATAAATAGGAAAGAAGCAGCTCTGAGATAGACAAGCTTTAATTTTCAGAATTTTTGTGATAATTGTGCTCTTGAGTGTTTACATTGTTCCCGGGCAGAAACTAGCTTGTGGCTTTCTATTCGTTTTCTCATTCAATAAACTTTTAGAGGATGTAGTCAACTACCGATTAGGTACGAATCTCTCTAAATATATTTTGTCTCATTTTTTTATATATACTTATATCGTGTTTCGACTATCGACGACGTGATCCGCTGAATTAATCACATTACCAAATTCAAATTGAAGTTTCACATTCTTGCGGAGGTGGAAAACCACGTCAACATAATTAATGTCCAAATATTCTAATTTTTTTTATAAATGAGAGTTTTCCGTACCGAGAGAAATAAAAAAAAACGCCGAGATCGGAAAAAAGAAGAAGAAGATAAATCCCAATTCTTAGGCCGAGTATCCCCTAGAAAATTGTTTAAACGAAAAAGTCAAATAAAAAAAAGTACATATAAGGAAAGTAAGAGGGTAAATAGGAACAAAATATAAAGTGAAAGCCTCTAGAAATAAATTTCCAAAAGAACAGAGCGAATAAAAATTTTCATTCCTCTCTTCCATCTCTCTCTCTTCTTCTCTCCTCATTTCTGACCAAATCGCCACTCCAATCAAACCCTAGAAGAAGAAACCACGAACCAGATCCGACCTAGGGTTCGACCTCGGGATCCGATGCCGATCAACCACCTCCTCGCCGCGGTCTCCCGGCGGGCCTCCGCGCGGCGGAGCGCCGTGGAGCCCTTCATCACGCAGGCCACGCGCGCCGCGTCGTCCGCGCCGGCGGTGGCCTCGTCCTCGCCTGCGCCATCGCCGCCGCCTCCGGACGCGATGATCTACGACCGCCTCGCCGAGGCCGTGAAATTGAAGCTCCAGCAGCTGGATAACCCCGACCCTCGCTTCCTCCGCCACGGCTCGCCTGTGCCGGCCACGGCGGACTACTCCAGCATCCTCGCCGCCCCGGAGACGAAGATCACGACGCTCGAGAACGGCCTGCGGGTCGCGACGGAGTCAAACCTCGCCGCGAAGACCGCGACGGTCGGCGTCTGGATCGACGCAGGCTCGAGGTTCGAGAACTTCCAGACGAGCGGCACAGCTCATTTCCTGGAGCACATGATCTTCAAGGGAACCGCGCGGAGGTCGGCGAAAGCCCTGGAGGAGGAGGTTGAGAACATGGGAGGCCATCTCAACGCCTACACTTCCAGGGAACAAACGGCCTACTACGCCAAGGTCTTGGACAGCGACGTCCCTAAGGCGATCGATATCCTCTCCGATATTTTGCAGAATTCGAAGTTCGAAGAGCATCGAATCAACCGCGAAAGAGACGTAATTCTGAGGGAAATGGAAGAGGTAATGTGAATGATTAGCCGTTTAGTGTAATGGGTATTTGGGGTTGATGCTCAGATTAGTGTTAGGAGAAATTTCACTGCTTTTTTGTTGAGTTTGATGGGTGATTCTTCTTCGGGTATAGTGCAATTTTCGAGCTTTAGCAATTTCTATTTATTCAAAAATGTGCTGCTAATGTTAATATCTGAAGAACAGTGTATGATTTTATAGTAGATGCGTTGTTTGATCAGAATATACATGGTTATATTATACATACTAAAGTTAATCTTTGATTGTGAGAAGGGAACTTCTTCTCCAAACTAGTGTGTATCCATTTAGTGTTCGAATGATGGTTTTTATAATTGTGGTGTTAATGTTCTGGCTGTCTATGGAATGAAGGAGGTTTTTTTTTCCTTTTAATGTACTCCGTCATTATAAGTGGTGACCGGTTTTGTTTTTCGATTCCTTTACATTGTCGTGTTTTTAAGAGTTCTGTTATGTGCAGATTGAAGGTCAAACTGAGGAAGTTATTTTTGATCATTTGCATGCTACGGCATTCCAGCACACTCCTCTTGGCAGAACAATTCTCGGATCTGCTGAAAACGTCAAGTCAATCACGAAAGAGCATCTCGTGAACTATATAGAGACCCACTACACTGCTCCCAGAATGGTTTGCACTGATTTTCGTTGATGTCGAAGTCTAATTATCTTTTGTCAAAAATTATTCCACTTCTGTGCTTTGTCCTTCTAGTATATATTTTGGACTATTATTTACATTTTTTGTTTTATTTGGAACTTATGTTTAGGTGATTGTTGCTTCTGGAGCTGTTAAGCATGAGGATATTGTTGCCACAGTAAAGAGTTCCTTTACGAAGTTGTCGTCTGACCCAACAACAGCTTCTCAGCTCGTTGCGAATCAACCTACATCTTTTACTGGTTCGGAGGTATGAGTAGCTTCTCATTTGTAGTTATCAAATACTGATGTTGTGTTTCTTTCACTAAGATATCCACGTCTTTGTGAAACCAGGTTAGAATGATCGATGACGATATTCCTCTAGCCCAATTCGCCATTGCTTTCGGCGGAGCATCCTGGACAGATCCAGATTCCATCCCTTTAATGGTGATGCAGGCTATGTTGGGCTCATGGAACAAGAATGCTGGTTGTGGAAAGCACATGGGGTGAGCTTTTTTTTACCTGAAATTGGTCTCGAATGCTTCACTTATTCTCTTCTGAGAGGCTAGTACTTCATCGACATGCATTGATTCAATTCTGGCATTCTGAAAACAGCTCTGAGCTAGCACAAAAGATTGGAATTGATGAAATCGCGGAAAGCATGATGGCTTTCAACACTAACTACAAGGACACTGGCCTTTTTGGTGTCTATGCTGTTGCAAAGGTGCAGTGCCTTTCCTGATATCACGGTTTTTTGAGATTCTTGCTTTAGCCTCGAACACCAATTTTGTCCATTATTGTAATTTATCAAATACAAATACTCAGGACGACTAAACACTGATCATATGGTCTTGCTATTTATTTCCTTGACTACTTCAATTTCGATAGTGTCGCCCGATTTCTTTTCCTCTCACCATTTTTTAAAGAATTCATCTTAATTATGTAGACCTCCAGATTATTTAGTTTGGTTACGTAGGTAATTCTAATGCATATATGATTAATATTATTATTTTAGGCGGATTGTTTGGATGACTTGGCCTGGGCCATAATGCATGAGGTCACGAAGCTAGCTCACAGGGTTTCAGAAGAGGATGTCATCCGTGCTCGTAATCAGGTAACACTAATGTACACTCCCACTAAATGGTGAACTATAGATGTGTGTTTTTCTTCGGTCATGATTGCCATCTTGGTATTTTGAGTGTTCTTTCAGTCTTAAAAATGACTAAAATCACCTTTATATACTTGCTTTAATGATATTAAATGGTAGCTTCTCTCTCGGGTCTGATGGCTTTTGTAAGATCACATTTGGGACATACAGAACACTGACTAGTTGGGCTATATCAGGAATAACTAAGATATAATTGTTTTGTTCAGTTGAAATCTTCACTGCTGCTTCACATTGATGGAACAAGTCCGGTAGCTGAAGATATCGGTCGCCAGGTAGATTTTTTTGCTGTTGGGAATGTAGAGCTTTGTCGTTTGTACCGGTAACTTTCTGGTTCGCGGAAGTGAGTTTGCTATTGTAGTTTCTTAAATTTTTACCATCTCTTTTATCTATGGGGCAAAGAAAAAGGTAAATCTAAACAAACTATGAAGAAGAGACATTGATGTTAAGTGTTACCAATTGCATATATACATCTCCAGTTATTTCAATTGATTTTTTTTTTATCTATTTCAGCTTTTGACTTATGGCCGAAGAGTCCCATTCGCCGAGCTGTTTGCTAGAATCGACGCCGTTGATGCAAGCACCATCAAGCGGGTCGCAAACAGATTTATATATGACAGGGTAAGACTGATTTACACTTCGAGGTTTTACTTAAAGAGAAAATGTTTCATTCTCACATTAGTGGATATATACTAAGTAAGATATCTGTGTATGGTGTTAGGAAATTGCCATTGCGGCGATCGGCCCGGTCCAGAACTTGCCTGACTACAACTGGTTCAGGCGCAGGACCTACTGGAACCGATACTAGTTCTTCCGTATAATTTCTTCCTCACAGCGATCTGGCCTCGGATATGGGTTGCTCTGTTCCGCAAATTGTTGTCCTCCAAAACTGTCAAAGCCTGATTTATATTTTTTCCCAATAAAGTCTATAGATTTCCGATTTTGGCGACAGTTTATATTTGGAAATAAGTTATCGACAATCGAGTTTTTCCAGATTGCTCTTTAAGCTTCAGCACTGAGCTCCAGCTACAAGGTGTAAAGTTTTTCATTTTCCCAGTCGCTAAGGAAATGGTTTCACTTGTCATTTCTATTATACATCTCATTTTCTGCCAAACTGTCATCAAAAGAATATAGGAAGAACCAAAATGGGCATACAAACATTAAATATTTCAATTTTTAATCTGATTTTATTGATGTCTCGATTTTTACCCATATGTATTTAAATACTTAAATATCATGAATAATGCTTTTGTAGATACATATCAAGAAATTAGTGTTTAGTATTTCAAGTTATTTAGTTATTTAGTTATTTTAATCCAATTTAAGAGAGAACAAATTTCAAACATTATAACGCGTCAGTTTAAAATTTTAGAGTAGAATTATAATAATTAATAGTTCGTGGAATCTGGTACCGATTTGGGACCATAATTTTTTAGAAATATTAAGTCTCAAGTAAGTGATACATAAATTAAAATGTACTATTAGATAATTAATTATGAAAAACTATATATAAATTAAAATGTACTATTAGATAATTAATTGTGAAATATGTTAAATGAATAGATAACTAATCATGTAGGTTTAGACTTATTGAAATATGATTATAAAGTTTTTTTTTTTTTTTGTTAAATTGAGTTTACAAATGAAAGGAGAAAATGTTTTTGATAATTAACAAAAACGCTATTTTCGTATTTTGTTGGTAGCTCAAGATGTCCAACGGAACATTTGGATTTTGGCGCGTTGCCAACACAATGCGAGGGGGAAAGGCACGACGCAACGCCACCGCGATTCTGGCATTGTGTGCTCGCTAAGTCACGAACTGGCTTCATGTGGTGCATCTGCGTCAGGAACACCTCTTCTTCTGGCTCTGCACAACCCCAACTCCAGCTCCATGAAAAGATGACGAGTTTTGTAAGTTTAGCCTTTAACTTTCATGTAAACCTATAACCTTATAACTCAATGTTTATACTTTATACTGTGATAACAATATTATGTATCTATATTTTATTTTTGACCTATTTAGCCGTGCAACTTTAGAAGTAAAAAATCCTTACATTTTCATCTAGATATAATATAATGGATTCAATCTCATATATATATATATAATTTTGTCATGTACATCTATAATACAGTATTATTGGTGCATATATTTGGAGTTTAGGGTACTAATATAATAATTACAAAAAATATACATTATAAACAAAATTATGGGTTTAGCAATAGCATATTAGAAAACTATGCATATAAATGTAAAGTATCTCGATTAAAAAACAATATACATCTAAGATTGGTGAGTAAATAAATCTATATAATTTATTTATCACTTAAATTATATCTACGAGAATATATATTCTCCACAGTGCCGCACGAAACGCGGTGTTTATTCACTAATTTAATTAAAATAACAAAATTTAGTGAAGATTTACCATTCAAAACTATTCCATTGCATTTAACATTAAACCTCATACATTAGATCTCAAACAATAATCCAGTCTTAAAAAAAAAGAACAAAATTGAGTAAAGATTTTACGATTCAAAACTATTCCATTGCATTTAGCTTTTCTATAAGCAAAATTTAAAAGCAGATGCTTTTGCTAGAATCTATTTTTTGTTTCCTTCTCAATCCTCATAATTTTTTTTTAGTAATAAAAGTACACCAAAAACACATATTATTGCATTTAAGATTTTATTTCTATTTAAATGGTAAAAGTATCAATTTTCTTATGTCCATATTTTTAAAAATTATTTTGGTTGAAGTACCAATTCTTTTTGGATCGGAAAGATACCAATTTTTTACGTCCATTTATTCAAAATTATTTCAGTTGCAGTACCAATTCTTATTCGGTAGTAAAAGTACCAAAAATATTTTACCATTGCGGTTAAAATACCAATTTTTTAGGCGGTAAAAGTACAATTTTACGTTCACATTCTTAAAAATTTATAGTTAAAGTACCAAATTCTTTTTGGAAGGTAAACGTATATATAAAAAAAAAACAAATACAATTTATTATTGCACTTAAAGCATTGATTATTTTTAGTTGGTAAAAATACTTTTTTTACCGTGGAAGAAAGAAACGTGGATGTAAAAAATTGGTACCGTCACCATAATTATTGTTAATTAAAGCAGCATACAAACTAAGAAATGTTTTTTAGTTTTATTTATTGGGTAATTTATTATTTAAATTATTTTTTATCTTTTTTATATTAATGTTGAGATTTAACTAATATTATTTATGTCTACTTTAGTATTTTTTGACATTTAGAAGCTAATTAAGTAAACCAACTACGAAACTGAAACTTAAAAAAAAAATTGTTTTCATTAACTAAACAGTACATTACTTTCTCTAACAACACTTTTTTTGACAGTAAATTTTAGAAACGATTCTGAAAACAACAATGAGGCTGATATGCTACCTTTCAAAAGTTTAAGAGGCATTTTGCCAAAAATTAGGTAACAAAAGTGCAACATCAAGCAATTTCTAGGGGCATTATCGCCAATTTCTCAAATTAAGTAACAAGTAATTTCTTCATGCAAAATATTCATTTCTTCATTAGAAGTATTCAAATTTTCAGATAGAGATTCGAATTGAGAAGCTAAATAATTATTTATTGACAAAGATTCCGTTTGGTATTTCTTATTAATAGGTGTTTTTGTTTTTTTAAGAGTTTTAATTTAATATATGTGTTTGGTAAATTTCATTAGAAACACTTCAATATAAAGTTTAACTTTTTTATGAACAAAATTTAAAAACAGGTTAATGCTTTTGATAAAATCCACTTTTGCTTTTCTTGTTCTCTATCTCCACAATTTTTTTTTGGAGTGATAAAAGTACCAAAAACATATATTATTATTATTGTGGTTAAGATTCTATTTTTTTTTAGTTGTAAAAGTATCAAATTTAATGTCCATATTTTTAAATTATTTTGATTAAAGTACTAGTTATTTATGGATGGTTAAAATACTAATTTCTTAAAATTTATTTCGGTTGAATGACTAATTATTATTGGGTTGCAAAACTATCAAAAATATTTTAACTATTGCGGTCAAAGTACCAATTCCTTTTAAGTGGTAAAATTACTATTTTTTTATGTTCACATCTTTAAATTATTATAGTTAAAGTATCAATTCGCTTCGGAAGGTAAAGTATATAAAAAATAAATACATATCATTATTACAGTTAAGTATTAATTATTTTTAGTTGGTGAAATTACTATTTTTTTACAGTGGACGAAAGAAACGTGGATATAAATAATTGATACCTTCACCATAATCATTGTCAATTAGAAGCAAAAAAGACACAACAAATTAAGAAAAGTATTTTTTAAAATTTTATTTATATAATAATTATATTGTTTAAATTATTATTTCTTATTAGTATTTATATTAATATTGAGATTTAACTATTATTATTTATATCTAATCTAGTATATTTTTTACATTTAAAAGCTAATTAAGTAAAACTACTTACCAAACACTAAACTAAAACTTTTTAACTAACCAACTGTTTTTTTATTTTGATTAACCAAACAGTTTATACTTTCTCTGACAACAATTTACCTGATAATAATTTTAAAACAATTATGAAAACATCACAACAATGTCAAACTAGGCCAATATCTCCTCCTTCTCAGTGCATAAAATTGAGAGTTTATCTTCAAGATGCTCAAGAGAAGCAACCTTTGCTTTCATTTCAAATACATAAAACCTTCATCGTTTTGTATTCCTCCGACACTATACGAGCAAAATCACAATTCGAAAATGTATTAAAAAAAATGTTATAATATATTTTCATTAGTGTTAATATAATACTACAATTTGTTACTAGACATTGTAGAATGTTTTCATTAACTCTAGACCTTTTGAAATATTCCCTATATACAATTCAATTACTGATTACAAAACGTTACTCAGTGCAGTAGCAAATCGTCAAATGTTAAGACTTGAAGTCTAAGTCAATTTTTTTATTGTTTTATATTAACCCATTGCATAGTCTTTGCAATAACGTATTGGAGAAAATGAGTTATACATGTTCATAAATTAATCGCATAGTGCAATATTGTACAACTATTGCTGCTTATAAACCAATGATGAAGACTCTGTCATGCATCTTACAACTTAAACGTCGATAGATTGTCTAATTTATCGACTCTTTAATTGTAAAATGCAGTTTATTGCAGGAAAGTGTCGTCTATGCAACAATCAAGGTTATAATATCAAAGGTTAAATGCGACATCGCGACAATTTTAGAGTGTATCTTTGATAATTTACTCATTTATTTTTGGTGTTTTTATTTGTCAAGAAGTCGTTGACTTTTTGCATAATCATGATCAAGCTGATGGCTACAAAGAGATGATGAAACTGAAGATGCGGCTCCGGTGGATGGAAGTAAAGCTCGACGCATTTAAGGAATTGTTCATAAAGATGGTCGGCGAGAACGAGCTCGTGAACAACAATTACGAGACTGCCACTAAAAAACTCAAGGAAAAATTGGCCTCTAGAAGAAAGACCCTACGGCCAAGACTTCCATGTGGTGTTTCAGAAGAGGAAATCGACACATAAACAATGCAATCCGTGTATTGACTTTCCGTAACATGAACTTGTATTCCCCGAAGGCTGGGTCAAGTGTATAGATTCATGGAGAAAGTCCTCTGCCAGCCCGAATGCACCGCCCAAGGACTTGAAGTTCTTAAACTGAAGAAAATGCATGCCGAAAAAGAGTCAACATAAGTGAGTCATTAAAAAGTCAACTTTTCTTGGGGTGTAAAAATTAACTCTAGGCTCATCTAATTTATTTTATAGACTATCTTATATATCTATTATCTTATATACCTATTGTTATTGTTGATGATGTAATTGTTGTTGTTTGTGGGAGAATTAATATTGGAAGCCAATGTCTTTTTTCTCACTTTTGTCTATTAACTTTTTATTTTGGCTTTGTAAAGAGTGTAACATGTAGCGAGTTCCAAAGAAAACCCCTTATATATGAACGATTATCGAAAATGTAGTAGCCATCAACCGCTCGAATGGTGAATCATTTTATTGCGGGAGCTACTAGTATTCGGTGTTTGTTATAGCAAAACATTTTGCTAACGTGTAGCTCGTATTGTACGCCTCGTTAAAAGCTCATATATTTCATGGAAGGCAACTCCTCGTTAATATATTTCTCTTATCGTAATTTTGAAATTATATAAATGAAACAGATTCATTAGAGAGAAACGAAAACATGTTATTCGTGTTGTGTTAGTGAAAAACAATGAATTTATATAACGAAATATCACGCGTCATCAGAGTTTAATGCAAAATATCATGGATGATGGATTAGAACTTTGCCCTCACATGCTCTCACCAGACAAATTCCTCTCGTGTTGTCTTAGTGAAAAACAATGAATTTATATAACGAAATATGTACTAATAAGTAGCTCCTTATTTCATTCGATTTATATGCATGAATCTCTCCACCCGCGTTCGTGTTGACTTTATCGGACCGTGTTCGGTTGAATTTTTGAGCCAGTCTTGGTTTGACTTTTTTGGGGCCAGGGTGGTTGACTTTTTAAAGTCACTTTTGGTTGAAATTTTAGGTGGCGTTTGGTTAACTGGTTTGCGAGACCAATTTTGCAATTTGGTTTGAGAAACCACTCTGAGAGTTTTAGTCTACGAAACCAGTTTGGGAGTTTGATTTTTGAAACACTGTTTGGTTAGTCTTTTGTTAATCTGTGGTTGAATTTAAATGAAAAAAAAATGCAATAAAACGCAATTTATGTTATTAAAAGAAAGTATGTTTTATTTGAAAGTAATGTATATTAATATTACATCTAGAATATATTTTCCATAATAAAAAAATTATTCATATTTCATGACTCTAATTATGTGTTAATGTAATATAAAGTACTATATTCCATGTCAAGAGTTTATATCATTGTAATTAAGTTAGTATTTATTAATATACATAATTTAAGTATATTTATTAATATGATAGTAATATCATTAAAATATGTAATTATATTTAAAAATAATTTAAATAATTTATTATATGAGTTAATTTCATAGTTAATATCTTATTATAAATAATATATACATTTAAAGAATAATAATAATAATAATTATTTATTTTGTACGATTGAGTTGAAGACCAAAGACAAAAAACAACTTCAAGTTGTGTTTTGTTTTCCTTAATTAAAATTTTCAGTGGTCTGCGAGATTGGTCCTGAAAAACATAGACAACTGGTAACCAAACGTGGCCTGCGAAACCAATATGACATTGTTTGAAACCAAAACCAGAAACTGGTCTCGAAGACCATAACCAAACGCCACCTTAAAGTCTGGGTTCGGGTTGACTTTTTTTAGACCGGGTTTGGTTGAATTTTTTGGGTTGTGCTCGGGTTGATTATTTCGGGTCGATTTCGGTTGCCTTTTTAGGCCCGGATTCGGGTTGACTTTTTATGATTGGGCTTGGTAAGAGTTTTTGGGCCGGTCTCAGGTTGGTTTTTCCTAACCGGTCTCGAGTTGACTCTTCCGATTCGGCCTCGGGTTGAATTTTTAGGCCGATCTCGGTTTGACTTTTTTTACTGGGATGCCTAAAGAAGTCAATCTAAACGGCCTAAAAAGATCAACCCGAGTCCGAGGCTACAAAGTCACCCCGAGCACGGTCCAAATTGGCTAGGTTGGACCGCCTCGACACCTCAAATAAAAAAGAGAAGAAGATGGGCCCTGCTTTGTAAAGACACCGATGAAAAATAAGAGGAGAGAAGACAAGCCAAAATCCTCCATTAGTTGCTGGCTGACACAGAAATGGGCGTTGAGAGTGTGTGCGTGTTAGTTAAAAGGTTGATATTGCTGGTGGGTGGCATTGTAATTACCGGAGACAACACAAACAAACACTCTCTCAATCAATATATATATAATAAAGCTCCGCTCTTTCTTCGATCTCATCGCCACATTTTCTTGCCCTTCTCGTTTCTTCAGAAACCCAACAAACAAACAAGTCCCATTCTTCTTCTTCTTCTTTGCTCAAAGCTCGGATCTGGGCTGAGCTCGGAAATGGCGAGTTTCGCAGTGCCTTGCCCGAAAGCCGCGTCCACTTCCCTCGCGCGCATCCGCGTGGCGCCGACTCACTCGCGGCCCAATGCGTCTCTCTCATTCGGGTTTCAGGTGAGCCTGCATTCTTCGATAGAAAGTCCCAATCTTTGGATCGGGTTTCCAGTTTCTCGACGCAAACTTGATTGGGATATTCTGTTTGTCTTCGCAGGGCCGTAGCAACAGGATTCAGACTCAGCCCAACAAGGTATGGTGTCTGTAACATGGTTGAAGTGCTGTTCAGATTGATGATCACGTTATGTTTGTATCGAAATGCAGGTCACCGTGATGGCTGTGAGCTCTTCAAACTCTGTTGCTATACCCGCTGCTAAGCCGGTAGTCGATTCGCCGGAAGTGAAAGGCGAGTCTTCGGAGGAAACTCTTCCGGGTAACCGCGTCCCGGACCAGCAATCGATCATCGCGTTCATGGATCAAGTATCGGATCTTGTCAAGTAAGCCACGAGTGCCTCTGTCTTTTTTGATCAGTATATAGTCTTAAAGGAGATTGATGCTTACTTTTTGGAATTGCCAGATTAGTGGATTCAAGAGATATAGTGGAATTGCAACTTAAGCAACTGGATTGCGAGCTGTTGATAAGGAAAAAGGAAGCGGTGGAGCAGCCAGCGGCGCAAATCCAGTACGCCCCGATGCAACATCCTCTCCCTCCAGCCATGTATGCGTCTCCGCCGCCGCCGCCACAGGTAGCTCCGGTGGTGGCTCCGGCAGCGGCTTCAACGCCCCAGAGTGCCCCCTCCAATGCCGTCAAGTCATCTCATCCGCCTTTGATGTGCCCCATGGCTGGCACCTTGTACCGGTCTCCCGGACCCGGGGAACCCCCATTT
Organism: Parietaria judaica; assembly: GCA_954871525.1. Taxonomy (NCBI): domain Eukaryota; kingdom Viridiplantae; phylum Streptophyta; class Magnoliopsida; order Rosales; family Urticaceae; genus Parietaria; species Parietaria judaica. Next base: position 28,820,159 of record OX940865.1, read on the forward strand.
GTAAAGGTAATTGCAATGCTAACAAAACTACTAATTATAATATTATAATGTAGGGAAATCTGGACCTGCTTCTATATATAATTAAGCTTGTTAAGGTCAGTTAAGTTTAGCCTTTTGGTTGGGTGAAATGTGTTGTCGCCGGTCCTCACGTATCAGAGGTGCAAGGGCAGGCACCATCAATTAGGAGGTTTATTATATCCTCATTAGTCATATATTTATTCGGTATTTAGGTTTATAATTCAATAACTAAGTATGGGTAAAGATGTAATTACATATGGATTCGGGATTCGCGGCCCTAATCCTACATCAGGGCACCGATCCTCGGTTGGAAGGCATGTTTTTGCTTCGTTGGCATTGGTTGTCAAGAACATCTAGGCAGAGGAGAGTATGCATCTTGCTCTCAAAGAGTAGACACAAATATTTTATTGTTCTTCATAGTAAAGTAACCGGGAATTCATTGCGATGGTGAATTGAGAGTTGGTGTATCTCTCGTTATTGCGTTCTAGTATTCAATTCCTTTGAAAATGCCCACGGAAGCTAGATTTATGTTTTTGTTGACATTGTTAGGGTAGCTCTTGTAACTCTCCAATCGAACTCAGACTTGTCAATTGTCATGTGATTATCATTTTGAGTTTTGTGGTAAAGAAGATTTCTAATCATAGAAGATTGATACTAACCCCTAATATAATTCGTATGAAAGAACTTAACGATTTCCGTTCGCTAATTTCCGCCGTGTTGCATTTTTCAGGTGGGAGACAAAGTACAGAAAGGTCAGGTTATCTGCATCATCGAAGCCATGAAATTGATGAATGAAATTGAGGTATCATCTCATCTCCTCTTTGCATTATTCCGGCAGAAGCTGATTGACCCGTGCTAACATATCACCATAGGAAGAGCAAAACACTAGTGATTATGTCGTTAGTGGCTTTTTGGTCATATAAATTACAATAAGGGTAATTTGGTCCTTTCATCGTATTTTGTTCCTAGGGTTAGGCTACACTACATATGTGCCAACACTTGATCATTGAAGGGTGTACTTTGTTTTGGATATTTTCCCTTTGCATAACGGAGAGCTTCTCAACCATGTTCTCGAGGGAAGATTGTCACATTCTCGTTTTGAGTGATCTTAGTGACAAAGGGATTCATTTTCCGGTGGACTCCCGTTGGTTAATTTCTTTTTGTTTCGAATAGTTCTCGGAACCTATTAGAAGCTTTTGCCCAATCTGACCACGTGAATTCTGAAAAGATTCTACCAAAAAACACCTTTTGTATTGGTTCAAAATGGATTCGATGCAATAGAGGCGACACATAAACTCATTAAATGGATTTCTGAATCCGATTTAATATAAGCCCGTAAATGATTATTTATGCTCTCGCAGGCCGACCAATCAGGAACCATCACCGAAGTACTAATGGATGACGGGAAACCAGTCAGTGTCGGAACGGTAATAAATCCTCTCTTTCGGTCTCTTACTTTCACTCAGCTATACTTATCTCTGCATAAATCTAAGCAAAGCAAATTTGTGTCCTGAATGCAGCCTCTCTTCGTGATTGCGCCGTGAGCGAGCTTCGCGGTGTATAAGCAACTCAAGTTTCTTGTTCTTAGAATTTATAGATGCTCCTTCGTGGTGTTGTTTAAGCTTATTAAACGATGGCTTCTTGCTTAGTACTGAAGTGGATTATCACTGTCACAATGAAAGAGGTCTTTTTTCTTCATCTCATCATAAATTAAAAGGAAAAATCAAAGCACTGCTTGAAGTTGAACAACCTTAAGATAATAGATCAAATATACTAAAAATTTAATTTTAAAGACTTCGTGTGAATGTATATGCACTTTGTATATTTGTGCATTCCCATGTTATCTGTAATTTATTTTTATTCATGAATTTATATATGATATTTGAAAGAAAGAAAAAAACTAGGATTACCTACCGGGAAGAAAGTGCATATAAAAGAATAAAAACAGAAAAGATGGACCAAAAGTACCTTAACGGAAAAGATTGACAAAAAAGATATCAGTTTACGACCTTAATTCACCGTTCTTATTTACGAACAATACACGTTGTTAGGGATAAACAAGAATGATATTCAATGCGGTATTTAAGAAATAATAGACCGTATGCGACGTTTAAGTACTTTTATAATGAAACCGAATTCCCCATATTTTAAGAAGAAAACCGCATCCATCTTATAAAACCAATTTGGAATACCAATTTACAGAATAGAATAATAGTTAATGCATTTTCAGTGCCAAAAATTAGTCCAATCGCTACACACGAAGAACAGATTTAGAGTGAAGGAAACCAACAAAAAAGCTTCTTCTTTTTTCTTTTTTCCGCTCCCAAATTAATCATTTCCCTTTTCGAATTTCTCGACTATGTATTTCCCTCGCGATCTAAGAAGCTGTACAGGTTAGCCTACCTATCGTATTTGTACATCTAAAACCGAATCCTACTTCTGGTGTTAACACTTCTCCGCGCACTATTACTCAGCCTTCGACCGCCCGAGTAGTCCTCGTCATCATCGTCTTCATCGTCGCCGCCGCCGCCGCCACCCATATAAACAATAGGTTTGCGTCCTTTTCTAGGCGTCGGCCGCTTCCTTTTGATGTTTGCCGTGTAAGTCGAGTAATCAACTGTGTCTTCTCTCAATGCAACTTTGAATTCCTGAAACAACAAAGCAGTAGGAGGTAGACAAATTAAGATTTGATCGGGTTTATCATTTTGTTTCCTCGTATCTATATATGTTCTCGATTATTCGCATTATATGCTCATTCCTCTCAACCAGGTTCTATAGTATCGTAAAAAATATACCAAAATAAAAAGTAATACAATTATTGACGAATAATGCATTCGAATATCAGTTGACAAGTTTTCAAGTATATAGACAGAGCTATTACCTGATACACTTGAACCAATTCCTGAGAAGTTGTGGGCAAATGCATGCGGTTTTCGCCGATATTTAACGGAATGCTCTGTCTAGAGAGAGCATCTCCCGCCTTAAGGGGCTCGGTAGGGGAAAAAGCCTGATCGTGCACCAAAGTGTCATGACATCGCTTATTATTCCGGATATAATAAATTAAATGCCACTTTCCGGAAGTTGCTTACCTGGCACCGTGCATCATTCAGGCTATAGACAATCTTTAAATGCCTCTTTAACTTCAAAAGAAGCTGCAAGGCAACAGCTGATAAACAATCCCCCTGTTCGGCAAAACATACAGACAGGATAATGACGGTTTTAGTCTACACAACAAGTTTGATAAATTTCCGAACCAAATGTTAGTAGACCCATATATTGGGCACCTGATCTAGGCTTAGCCATCGCGTTTGATTACTGAATTTCCTACAATAACATTATTGGGAGAGTTTTCCCAGTCTAAGTCTCAAAATAGAAACCGGGGTTATGCTACCAATAAACTGTTTTCATTTCTATTTTATAATCGATTTGGTCCTATCAAAACGTGATGGATTCTAGCCAAACCTGTATCATTTGCTCATCGTCTTTTGAGATGCAAGAAGAATCATCGGAGACCGCTGAATGCATATCTCCCTGATCACCGGCCTCCAGTTTCATTGTCCCATTTAGATCCAGTGCAAGCTTATCGTCTGTGGAAGCCATTTCATGGCCAGTGACTTCATCTCTGCTTATTCCATTCTGACGAGACGCCGCTCTTTGTGAAAGGTGAACACTCAACGCTTTTAATTTCGCTTCGAGCACACCAGCTCTAACTTGTATAACTCGGTTTATTGCATACACTAAATAAAGGGGCTCATCGGGCGTTGTAAACGGTAGCAAAGCTAAAACTTCAGTGCAGTACCTGTAGAAACCCAGCTTTCATTAACAACTCCCATATAATTTACAAAGGAAGTCTTACAATTAAATCAATCATGGAACTCACATCAAGAAAGGTACAACTGAAGCGGTCCAAACAGGAGTATCGAATTTCCGCACAATTGACGACATAAATTTATTCCTTGCCACTCTGTTTCCACGAATTAGCTTGTAGATTCGAGAAACTCCTAGCCTTGCTTGAGTCAAGGAGATAACATCAGACTTTACTTTCGTATCGGATTGGCTTTTCACATTAACCTCCTCAGAACTTGAGCTTATGCATTGGACGAAAATAAATGACATTTGAAGGCCATCCCCCAACCGGCTCTCAAAAAAAGCAGGGTACCTGAACACGAATTCCATTAGCTGGCAAAATAATAAGAATGCAATTAAAATCCCATTAAGACGAGATATACTTTTCGTTCATATTCATCAGCAAATGGTGAGATAACTTCGAGTTAGCCTCCACGGGATCTGCTTCTAGCGCTATAAGGTACGGAACACAGGTGATAGGATGAACAAGTCCTTGGCGCAGCACTACCTCAACAATCTGTATCAAAAAAGCTCATTACTTCACATTTCAAATAATATTTGCCCCGAAGTAGAGTTCTGGTTATCACCTTGAGGGTGGTTTGACGAACTTGGTCATTAGAATCCAAACATCTTCCAAGAATATGATCCCAATACAACTGAATTATACCACCACAGATATTTGTATCCCCTGCACCGGCAGCAACAGGTACAGCCTCTCCACCTTCAACAGTATCTTGCATCTCCTTATTACTGGCTTGATCTCCTTCCAACTGACCTTCCGAGTCAAGAAGATACTCGAAGATGTTTTGCAACGCTTGCATCTGAACAAACCAATCGATTAATTCAGCAGCAGAAAGAGAATGACCACGGAGTTATACATTACAGAGTGAAATAATTACCTTGATGCGGTCATCAGAGGCAGATGCCAGTGTCACCTCTAAGAGCTTCCCGATATCCTTTTCCAGCATATACTCGGGCCTAGCAATGAGGAGATAGCCTAGCGCCTACAAGTGTTACAGTCAGCATCTAAGAAATAAACTAGATTGTCAACAACAAAATAAAGAAGAGAGATACAGAAAGAGAGCTATCTCACCTGCAACGATCTGACCTTCACAGCGAAATCATCCATATGGAGATACTTCTTGAACAAGTCAATACCTCTTAATACATCAATCGTACTGGAGTTGCTCAGCAAAGAGTTACCATAGCGGATGAGTGATCCAAGACAAAAAAGAGAGCGACCTACTTGCTGAGATAAGAAAGATTAAATTTTGGTTACAACCACACACGATAAGGTAAATATTTTTTCAGTCAAACCAATCTATTAAACTAACGCAGAGACAGATTTCAATACTATAGGGACAGAATGTATTTCTTGCTGCACAATATACTGAGAATTGGAGATAGATCTTTATTTCCACAATATGAAACTCCTGATATGTTAGTTCAAGCATAACAATCGCCAATAGTAATTCCGCTAAGTCCCAAGAAAAAGATTCTGAGGCAATTAGCTTAAGTTTATACAGAAACCAACCTGCTTGTTATCCACGGCCTGAACTTCTAAGAATTTGAAGAAAACATTAATAAGATACTCAACCACAGAGGACCCTTTTCCCGCAAGCTTGCTCACAGCACAAAGACATCTGTTAGAAAAAGAAGATTAGATACCAACAAATTAGTTTCCACTAGCACTAAGGATCATTCTTATATTTCCAACAATCCCCCTTATGAATAAATTTATATTTACAAATTATAGCTGCCTAATACCATGTTAATTTACAAATTCTCTCAAAAAAAAAAAAAACTATGTAGCAAATATCACACTAAAAAAGTGTGAACTAAGGCTTATGAGTCATGAACATAAAAGACACTGGTTTACTTCCACATGTACATGATAATTGGTTTAAATATATTGCCATCAAGCAAAAGTTAATTCATTGTTGATCCAAGGTTTTCATGTGCGCTGCTAGACGCAATGACAAAAGTGAGCAGCACTACCATTAGCGCAGAAGAAAGGTACAATGAAAAAAAAAATGAAGAAGAAGAAGAAAAGAAATTGATGTTACTTGATGCAAGCGTGGACAACATTCAAGAAGGAATGGCGAAGAATCATGTTCCTCAAGTCTTGTTCTAGTTCCTCAACAACACTTTGAGGAAGTTTCCTAAGCAGCGGAAGCACTGAATCAATTACATATATTATGCTCTCCAGTAACCGTGCAACCACTTTGTTGTCAGCCTGAACAGTAAAAGACCGGCATCAAAGATCAACTTCACCAATTCATACTGAAATCAGAGCCACAAAGGTTTATTCTAAAATGCATCTACGAGACGAAAAATGAATATTAAGAATAATAATAATTATGGACCGCACCTGAGTCTTGAGATACGGCAGAAGAGTGACCACAAACTGGGATGGGTCAGAAGCTGGCGAGCACAATGATGGGTCTACAGTACAAAATGAATGCAAAACCAGTATATATGGAAGCGCACGCATCTCTACTTCATGGCTACTCATTTCTTCTACCTGACCAAGAACAACTTTTACAGTTAAGTTTTCAGAATTAATAATGATGATAATTAGAATACAGGTTGTTTAACAAGAAATAGGATATAAGACCTGTAACACTCTTTCCATTAAGCACTTGCACATCAACTCGCAGCGTTTACGAACTGCTGCAAGTAATAAAGGGTTGATCCCAGCAGCTTTAGCTGCTTGTGGGAAAAAGTCGAGTGCTAAGTTGCGCCTAATGACTGTCACAAGATGTTGATGATTTGGCATTCTCCTACACATCTCAACAATCTGCTCTGTTTTCTTTGCTATTTCCAATGGTACAGAACTTCCATCTCCAAAGTATTTCATTTGTGAACCAGAAGGCTCCTCAAACCAGAACTCATAAAGCGTTTTGCAAACAAGATCCTGAAAACAACAAAAGACAGTAAATTATGTATGGAGAACTTGCGTTATGCCAATCACTTGTACAAAAAGCATAGTAAACTTCAATTCAATACCTATAATCATTAAATCGTGTGACTAAACTGTGTATTACGTATGGAGCACTTGCATTGGAAATGAGAGCGTGGGTTAACATCAGCTTTACCTGTATGCTTGATTCTTCATCACCAACACGAGAGATGATTTCAATACAAGCCCTTGTTGATTCAGCAAAATTTTCATTTGAAGTGTACATATCACGGATAATTTTGATAGCTCGTTTCCGGACGCTAACACCAGTATCTTTAATTCTCTCAGCAACTTTCTCAAAGTACTGCAAGAGAGTAAAACTTTAGGACTAAAATCTAAATCATGGTAATAGTGCATAGATCTAAACCTAGAGGAAGTTAAATGATACCTTTAAACCAACATCAGGATGGGAGGCAATATGTCTGCCGACAAGTTCTAATGCTGCTTCTCTTACAGCTATTCCAGAATCACAGAATCTTCCTTCAACTGCCAATTGAACACGTTTGTCGCCAAGCACCTCCGGATCAGCTTCAACAACTATACTGACCTGAAATTATATTAAGCAATAATAAATGTAAAGAGAAAACAAAACAAAAGGAGAACGCCATTCAGAATTGGGAGGCTTGGAAATTCACGAGCAAAACATTCACTCACCGCGCGCAAAGCCTTTGTTCTGAGAGCTGAAGAATTCTCCTGTAGAGTTACCTGAAGACAAAAAAAATCTCAGCAAAAAGGGAAGATTTGCTGACTTAGAAAAAGGATCTAGAAAGAAGGTAGCTCAGATTACCAAAATGGTACGAAGAATCTTATCAAACCCTCTCGCAAAAGAGTTTATCTGCCCCAATGCTAGGGCAATCTTCTTGACCGAAGCTCTGGTAAAAACTGGAGAAACGGTACTTGAACTCCGAACTATTGCTTTAGATTTCAATCTAGCAATGTAGTACATCAACTTCTGGTGTGATTTAGGATCATCCTTGTACCACAGGCACAGATAAAACCTATAGATACAGACAGATAAGTACGATGCAAAAAATGCAATCCAAATTAACAAACAGGAAGTTGAGCAAGCACGCACCAGCGGACAAAGATATGAACGTCATCAGCTGAGCTATCGTCCTGAAGGTAATTCAAAAGCAATTGCTGAACAATCTCTACTTCTCTGACTGGAAAAGATACTTCAGCTTTGTTTCCTTTCGTGTTCTTTGGACCGTCTTCTTTAAATTGTGACTTGCAGTAGGATTGTAAGACAAGCAGGTGCTTCCTGCAAACACAGATTTCACAGTTCCAGCCCCTATTAGGAACTTCGTCGTCTCTCATGTTTATGCAATCTGCATGGAACAATCTCTGACAGCCTTCACATGTCAAACACAAGCTCTCAACTCGTCCATCCAAACAAACCGAGCAAAGATCTTTTGAACCGCTCTGGTCTTCTGTAGCCTCCTCCTTATCCAAATCCTGCAATATCCAAAATTTATCTCTGCTGCAAAATGCAGCTTCGCGTTTCAACCTAGCAGCAATTGTACCAAGAATCTCAATAGCCATAGTGCGTGCCGCAATGTCCTTGCTTTTTGGCCCAGCATTCTGGAGAAGTAAGACACATAAGACCTGAAAATAACTTCACATCAGTAAAGGAAATACAGTAAGCACTACTAGAGGGTTTTTTAAATTTTGGTTTAAGATCAAAAGTACTCGGAACAGAATGTACCAAAGACCTTATTTGAATATAAATTTAAAATTTTGGTTTAAAATCAAAAGTACTCGGAACAGAATGTACCAAAGACCTTATTTGAATATAAATTTTCAGTCCGAAATTTTTTTTTTTGCCCTTTTTTTTTAATTTGGCCTTATTAGCACAAAGAAATGAAAAACCCAAAATCAAAGTAACATTTGGCCAATCATTTTGAGCAGAATTTTGCGTTTGACAGCATGTGGTTAAACCGAACATTCGGTAATTAGTAAAATCAGTTTTTAACCTCAAAAATAGAAGTAGAAAATCTGAAAATACGACTTCAATACTTATTAATGCTTTATAAAAACCGAACCCAAAGATAAACAAAAAGAGTTGTACTTGTATTCTAAATAATTACGTGTTTAAATGTTTATTTATACATTACTTTTTAATAATAACAGGGTCTTAAGTACGTGTTTCGAATTCCAACAGTGACCCTAATCTCATTGGTAGTATTGAAGACCCCATTTACCGGTTCAAAGAATTATTTGGTTTATAAGGTTTTCGGTAACAGGGACTTCAATTGCTCTACCAGTTAGTGGTCTCTTTTCTTTTGTGCAACTATAATCTACTAGTGCATAACCTGAAGGATAGGAGCTGAAGACGGATATTCAGGTAGATTTAATGTTGTCAGCAAATCAGTAACGAGATTTTCCATCATTAATTTAACTTCAGATGCATCTGATTTGACAGTAGCAAAGCGCTGAAGCACACCAGACCAAAACAGACAGCATGCTTCATTAGCCGTCTCGATGCATTTGACTGGGTAGTCAACTTCAACCGAAACCTCCAACTGGGGATTGCTGGCCGATGCTTGCCTCAGAGCATGAGGTAGATTCGAACTGCAATGAACAAGCTGAATGAGTAAAGCAGTGACCATCTGAATCTGTTTTTGCTCCTCATCAGGTAGATAGTAGTTTCTCAAAGCTCGCTTTGAAGATGGCAGCTTGAAAAGTATCTGGAGCAATTCATCCATTACATAACTTCTGTGTTCTGTGTAAAAGTAGAATATCTGTGGCCCAACATATAAATAATTCAGTAACATGTACATACCTATAGCATTGCTGATATAGACAAAACCTAGTAATCTACCAATCTAGCTGTTACATAATACATACGTAACAGGAATAATTAGGGTTGTTATGTTAATTAGGCTATTTATTTATGTCAAATGAAATATTTAATTATGTTTAGGTTTTGGCTAGTTATGTTTCAGGGTTTAATTCCAATGGGTCATGCTCGATCCGGCTAGGTTGTAATTCCTTGGTCCATTTAAGAGACTGTAAGCTAATGTAAAAGGAAGCCATTAATCATTCACATATAATTGAATCTCTCTCAAAAGAGAGGATACTGGGTTTTGTGAATGTTAGTAATGCTTTCTTTTCGAGATCAATTTTGGTGGTAACACTGAATATACATTCAAACGTATGTATCTAAATGTATGGCTCATGTATACATGCATAAACTGTTTTAAGGAGGATAAATAGCAGAAGTGCCTACCCCACAAAGCAAACTGATTGCCTTCAGTTGTAAGAGCTGAATATTGTCCACCAAGAATGTTGTGAAGCTTGTTTTCACTAGTTGTAAAATGCAACTATCTGATAACTTTTGTATTAACAACAAATCCTTGAGCAAACCAAGGATGGTACACATCTTCTGGAGAATACCATGAACAGAAGAAGAGACCCTGCAAGAAGAGACGTCGTCTATAAGAAAGACCTCCTTAGAACAAGAATCTTTGATACATTCAGTAGCAGCATAGATAAGCACACTTGTTGACAGCAGATTTCTTCACTTTCACAGTTTTAGAAATACGCCTTTTCTTGGTCGCTGAACCAAGGTCAGCATCATACTCTTCCTCTTCCTCTGCCACACCAAAAAAAAAAAAAAAAAAAAAACCTATGAGCACCCAATGAAAAAGGTTCAAGTATATAACACATCTTTGGCATTTGCAAAACTAGTTCGCTTTTAGAAGCTTAAGAGTCTGCCCAACCTTCATGCACCCCGTTATCACTTGGTCGATGCAAAGCCCGGTATGACGGATCATATGCGCACATGACATCCATAATCTGATGCTTGGTGAACTCCAGAACTCTTTCAATGATCTGGCTAGGAAAGGTGGTAATTAATCATCTTTTAACCTATATAATAACGATCAAAGCACCTGGATGGCTAAGAATCGGGTTTTGGATCCTCACTGAGATTAAAGATTCAGCACTCACCTCTTCTTTATATATCTGTTTCGGCATCTCGTCATGAGCCATCAACACTAAAGCAGCATGAATAGACTCAAGGCCACAGAAGATAGATGAAATCATATCTGAATCTGACTGAAAGATAAGAAGAAAAAGATAAAGCATAAGAAAGCTGAACAAACAGAATCGGGTATTATTTTGTAATAATATTGTCCATCCAACTATATATTGGAACTGGACGTAAAAGTATAAACTAGCAAAATTGGTAGCACCTAATTCTTCGGAATCACGCCGACCTTGAAACAGTAGAAATAAGAAACTAATATACTCATTCAATCAGCAAAACAAACAACAGTGAGGAATATATATACGAGAAAACTCACATTATTGCAGCCATTAATGGACAAGCCCTCAGCTCGGTGTATTTGATTATCCAAAATCCTCAAAAGTCTAACGATAAGGTCTACAGGAAGCAAAGGCAGGAGTTTCTTTGCACGAATCGACATTAATTCATTAACAAGGATTCGAAGATCAGAAAGCGGTAACTGTATCCACTCCGCTTCATCACGATCGTCATCTTCTATTTCAGCTCTGCTACAAATGTTCTCCACCAACTCACAAAAGCTTTGGATAGCAGCATCTAAAAGAAATTTAAAAGTAAAAATCTTTAAACAATCCAAGGCCAAAGTAAAAGATAATGCAACTAATGTTAAACAATAAAGACCAGTATGGTCTACCTTGAAGCTCACTGGGATCTTGTCCAACTGATGCTGCAACGTCATCAGATTCAGCAGTTTTCTTTCTAGCTCTTGTTCTTCTGGAAGATGCTGCAGATTTATCCTGTAATTACATAGTGCATATTTTAATAGAATAAAAAATATGAGACCAAACACGAAATTAAACAATTATACATACAGGAGCAGCAACATGGTTAAAATGCTGGTTATGACGTGCATCATTATCCCTTTGAGTATGGCTTGTAACTGGTGGACTTGGCTCAAGGGTCTTCTTTTCAGGTACTGTTTCATATGAGATCTGTTCTTCAATAGGACCTGAGAGACTTAATCAGTGCACAAAACAATAAGCAACAAATAAAGTAGGAATATATATATATGATGATGGGAGAGCACGTAAGCACAGTTCGTTCACCATGCTGGATGTTGAAGTATGCTATCCGATGGAAATTTAGAAAGGCTTGTTTCTAAAGAAGAGACTATCTAGAAACAATTCGATGTAAATTTAGAAAGGCTTGTTTCTAAAGAAACGTGACTTTACTTATTTAATTATGCATTTTTGTGTCAGAAAAAGTGGCCGTGTAACATATTTTCATTCGAAAGTAGAAGTTTTTAATTGCAATCCACATGGCATGTTAAAGAACTTTTTTTCTTAGTGCTTTAATTTAAATCCAAACTGAAAATGTTTCAGAATATGATATATTTTCATTTTAAAAGAAAAGGGTGATCGTATTCTATTGTCCTTCCTGGTATTGCAGTATTACTATTAAAATGACGCAATAGATTGCATTATTTCTATTTAAATTTGGAATAGATTGGAACATCTAAATTGCATTACCAAATGGTGGTTTAAGGAAAAAAGACCCGAACATATTTCCATATTAATTTGCATTTAAAAAAAAATAGATTTCATTGATAGAAGAAAATTACATTGCAAAGACAGGAGATAGTTTAAGATCAGCCGATCCACAAATCAGTCCGGAATTTGCATTTACAAATTAGTTTAGTATTAGTTTAGGATAAACAGCCTACACCTTGAATTATAGGCCATTATTGGTTTTTGATCATCTATCTATAATCATTCATAAATAAAATTTCCTTTTTCATTAATATATTATTGTCGATTGAGTTCATATCACAGAGCCTTTGATATAGAAGGTGAATCAAGCAAAAACAGAAAAACAAACAGCAGCTAGGAAGTAAACAAATACTCTCTTTACCTGGAACATTCACGTTAAATGCTTCCGGATTGAACCTAAGAACTTCATCGTGAAGATCTAAAGGTTCGGCGTATCCACATGAAACTTCACAGGAATCCCCTCTGAGGTTCCTGAACACAGAAAAACCACGTTATTAAGCCACTTCAGCATCCATTCACATACAAAATTTATCGTCCTACTGAAACAAAACCTAAGTGCCATAACAGCAGTTAACTCGAAACACCAGAACCGGAATAAACTTCTGATCTCCTAAGTAATTCACTTCATATCGTGCGATTTTAGCTAAGTAATTCACTTCTCAATCCTTAAAACGCGAACAATTTAAAAAATTAGAATTACTCTTAAGGAAATCAAACTCAAAATAATAAGCATGGACCAAATTCTACTTCTAAATGCTTTACTATACCGAAGAGTGACTGGCAAAAACATTCCAGTCAACTTTGAAGCTGAAAAAAACATCCAAGAACCGTTGCGAAAATGGACTTACAAGTAGGAAACGTCAGTCTGTCGAAGCAGATCAGCAATCCTAGCGGACTGAGCGACGATTTCGGCGCGATTCAAGGACCACGTACTGCTGCTCCGTCCCGGTTCGTCGAACAGCCGGAGCTCCGGCGCCGCACCACCGCAGAAGACCGGGAGCGACGGCAGAGGCAAGCAGGGCGCGACTTCCGAGTGTATCGTATTGGAGAGGCCGATGCCGCGGTGGTTCAAGTCCGCCGATCTGGAGCCGGAGCCGGAGCCGGCGAATTCCTGGTGGTAATTCATCGATTCTCGGTGAAACAGCAAGTCTGGGAATCAGGTCCGGGAGAGCAATTCCATGGAGGTCAACGGGGAATTGGGGGAGAAATCTAGGGTTTGGTTGGAAGAGTTTGAATTGGAGCCCTAGAAAGAGAGAGAGAGGATTGGGAAGCAAATGGCGGGTAAAGTGAAGTGAAGAAATGAAAAACAAAAAAATCGGAGCGAAATTTGTTCGGCGTGTGTGTGAGAGATTGTACGATTAAAATTCGGGATCATGCGTTCGTGCTAGAAATCGGAAAATAAAAAATAAAATAAAATACGTGAAGTTACAATATTGCCCTTCCACGAAGCTGCTTGCTGTGGAAGCCTCTTTTCAAAGCTGCTACTGCTAGCTATGGAGGAAGAAGAAACAAATAACTGGTTTGTTCGTAACATTTTTATCAAAAAGACCTATAAATTAATATTTTAGCAAAGGGTTAATGGCGCGGGATAGAGTACTTGATATTTGGGTCAATCTGAATATAAGTGTTGATGTACAAATTCGTTCCTCAAATCAGAATCATAATAATATTAATTAAATGTATAGTTTAAATTGATTATCCAAAGTTATGAGTACAATTGAATATCTAATTGGGCTTATGACATACATGCCCAGAAACCCACTACACACTTAATCGTGTTCGGGCCCAAGCAAAGCTGAAAGCCTAGAAGGCAAAATGTTCACCCGAGCAGAATATGTTCAAGAGAAGACCGGACAGAGATTCTCGAAGGCTAATTCCGAGCAGAACTTAAAGTTCCGCTTCATAACACTTGGTTAAATCCTAAACACCCAAGGCTCTTCCCGGACTAATTGTCTCGAAGGGATCCGAGCAGAAGCAGAACAAAGCGCCCGAGCAGAAGAAAGCTTAACATCCGAGCACGAGGAGACCTGGTCAACCGCCTCAATTCAAATTCCAGAAGATCGACCAGAAAAACCGCCACGATTTGAATTCAAACCCCATGACGACCAGTCAAGGTCCACCACTACGCCAATCTCGCAGGACATGGCCCACGTGTCAGCTCGGCAGCAATTCAAGGCCCAAATTCGAAGCCACTACCAACGTACACCTCCAACGGGCAGAAACTCGACATCTATAAAAGCAAGAAGGCAGCCCTTTTACACGCACGCAAGCATCCACCATTGAGAGAAAAGAGTCTGTGAGAATTCGTGTCTTCAGAGTGTTTTTCTTTCATTTTTGATCTATCAGGAATTGGCTTGTGGTTCTTATTGATCAACCTTTCTAAAGTAATAAACGTACAGAGGACGTAGTCAACTATCGCATTGGGACGAACCTCTCTAAAAAACTCTGGTGTTGTTATTTGTTTTCTTTGCTCTATATTTCCGTGTGTCATCGTCTGAAGTATTGACGACGCGGAAGTCAAGATCCACAAAACCGTAGCATCTTCATCGTGAAATCCCATTCATAAATCACGTGACCGTTGGCGTGCGAAACCACGTCAACAATAAGAGCAAAAAAAATCGCGCCTAAAGTCACCAAAGACCTTTCGATTTTTACAATTCAAAATAGGATAACTTTAATGTGCTAATTATAACAAAACCATGGCCATTTATTGTGTCTTACTCCTATTCTCGTTTATAAATCTTTGTACCCAAAAGTCTTATGGAAATGTCACTTTTTGGTTTTCATTAATATATAACACTGACAACAAAATTAAAACTCAACTCAAATAAGTTATAAATACCACATACCATGCGATATTGATTTACAGTCGTTACACTTACATGCACTTGTTATTTATAACATGGACTACTTATTTGTAATAAATAAAACGACTAAAAAAATATAAACTCTAAGAATTGGCAAATCTCATTTCCTATATTTTAGATGACTTTAAAAAATTACAAATGCTCAGAATTTTAAAACTCAATAGTTTTTTTATATTTTGACACATCGCGTTAGAGTTCCTCTTCTACATCTTGCCACATCAAGATAAACGTTCACAACATTATTATTTGTTCTACGTACCATGTATTATTCTGCAGTGACATTGAAGCCATGAGAAATGTATAGGACACTAAAAAAATTAAGAAAGTTATTTAAGCACTCCAAGGTCTACATAGCATAATTTGTATGTAATATAGAAAAATACATTACCAAAAATAAGTAAAGGTTGAAGTGGTTGAATAATTAGCAATCTAATTGAATTTTTAATACCTTGATTGTGTATTGAGTCCAAAATCTGGAGCCCGAAAGAACGAGTAGCCTTTAAACAATATAAAGTTTTTTTGTTTTTTTAAGTTCTTTGCAAGATACTGAGATGCAAGAAGTGATTGGTCTGGTAAAAAGTACATCAGTTAAGACATTAGTCGTCTTGAGTTCGAGTCACTATGGGAGTAAGAGTGAAATCTACAAATCATCATATATATATATATATTTTTAAAAAAAAGAGTGACAATGTCTTTAATTATTATTTTTATATAAATCATCCATTTAAATGAAGATATTAGAAGAAAAATATTATAAAAGACATATATATATTAAAAAAAAGAGTGACAATGCAGTCTTTAATTAATATTATAAGAATATTGATTTTGGTGGAATTTGATCCTTCGCGTTGTAATCTCTCAAGCACTCCGTACATGTGTGTGTGTGTGTGACAATAATGTTGGACAAAAAAGCTCTCCGATGTATTATCTCGGGAAGTATCTATCTTGGTCTTCGTCTGAGGTTGGTATTTATAGCCTTCAATCCTCCCGTTGGACTTCTTGAAAACTTGGAGTCGTTCTTCCGGGCTGAGAGGGCTGATTGGCTTACTTTGCTGATACGTGCCCCACGACCGGGCGCTCTATGCCGAGCTAGATTCTTGACCAAATAGATCCGTTAGGGATTTGAATTCGTGTTCCTTGGTCTTTCGTCCATTTTGAATTGGTGGAGCCAGAAAGAAGAGATGATTATTTTGCCCTTCCTTTATTCTGAGTAACGACGAATAGCTTTTGGGCTTTTACCCGAGTAGCTTCCTGTTCATGGGCTTTACGACGACCAGCTGTCTTAGTGGGTTGTGGGCCTCGTAAATGGGCTTATGTGAATATTAAATATCCTTTAAAACCTTTTATTTATTTAGTTATGAATTTTATTAATACATAACCTTATGCGACATGCCGTATTAATAAAACGACGAATTTGCACATTCACCAATTATGATCGTCAATTATTTATATTGTCTAGGTTCTTATCTTCACACACCAATGTTTTATTCTATTAACATAGTCCAATCATTCAATTTGGAACCATTTTAAGTTCGGGCCACAATTCTACTCCAAATTGTAAAATAACTAGTATATGTTCGCTTAAAACCTCTATCCGATAAACGCAAACTTGTTTTAACATAAAACCAATTATGATAGTTCTAAACTTGACATTTATAAAATCTTTAATGTATTTCAAAAAAAAAAATGAACTCCTTTGGTCAGCCATATAAATGTATTAGCATAATTCAAATATATCATTTTTTTAATGAAAACGATTTGCGACCTTCACCTTGTGATTTTTATGAAATCAATCTGTGCTTAAATTTGAACAAAACCAATTTCAATATCTCCTTAACTAACATAGTTTTCTCGTATACTTTTATCCCATGAAAATTTAAAAATATAAATCACCATTTAAAGCATCTCAACATGCATGAAGTGTTTGGCACGTGTATTAACATCAAGGATGAGTTTAGAATGTTAAAAATTGAAATAGGGGCATAATTATAAACTTTTTAGTTATGGCCGTAATGCAACTTTTCTAAAAGTTTGACATTCTAAAAGTATAATTTTACAGAGTTTATTTAGTTTAATAAAAATATTGTTCTATTGAGATCAATGTTCATTCATGGATAAACAATAAGATTTCATAACAGTTAACGGTTGACTAATGATATGATAAATGAATAGTATCAATTTTCATGAATACGTGTAATCAAACCTCTACTACTGCCTAAAACATCACTCGAGAGCAATAAAAGAATTATTGATTAATTAGTGGTAAATATAATTACATTAATTAGATACGATAAGAACACACTCAAACAGTAATAAAACTGGCATATATAATTTGTTTTCATATTAATTAATTTGAAAGTTGACATTTTGTGCACGCATTTCCTTAACCCTGATTAGGGTTAATTCCTTATTAAGTGCACACAAGAGTCCAATAATCCACAGGTGTCACTGCTAATACGAGAACTTGTTGCCATGCATGGACATGACTTTCTCTAAACCACAGATCGCTCATTCAATGTTATGATCAGCTTCGCATTTACGTCGCATTCAAACAAAATCATCGACGTCTGATTCTGCCTTTAACCCACGATCCTCGCCCTATAAATCAACATGTCCAGTCAACTTCTGAGCACCACTGAAGAACCAGCAATGGCTGTTGCTCATTGTTCTCGCGTGTTGGTTGCACTAGCGCTGCTCGCCGCCCTCCTGGCCCGAGCCACGGCGGCCCACAACGGCTGGCAGAAAGCGCATGCGACGTTCTATGGCGACATGAAAGGCGGCGAAACAATGAGTAAGCGACCTGCTTGGTTTAGTACAAAGAGTAGTCTAACTTTTTATTGAAGTAAATCAGATAGTAGTCAAACTTTTTCTCACGAAACTCTTCAAGTGTTATGAAACTCATCACCTTCAATTTTTCTTCTCATAAAACTCTTTTTACATTTGCCAACTATTTTCCTATCAATTTAAATTATGTCAAGTACTATTTGAACTATTTTTTTTCTTCTCAGAACTGATTTGTATACATAGATCATAGTCTTTTATCGGAGGTAGGAGTGAACCAAATAAACCGCGTAAACCGAATAATACACCGAAAACCGGATATACCGGATGGTATATACTGAATACCGGATGTGACGAATAGAAACCGAAAACCGATAAACCATCTTGTTGAGGTACTCAATTATTATAAAATAAACCGAACCGAAAACCGAATTTACCGCATATGACAAAAGTTTGGTATGTAATATTATATTTTATATTAAAAAATGCATTAACCTCTACTCATACAATACTTATCGAGTTTATTAGTTTTACATCTTTAATTGTCATCATTTTTTTTACTTAATGACTACGTTCATTTTTTAATATATATTGATTCAATTTTTTTGATATTCTTCGAAGCGGTAAATCGGTTAAAATACCGTATATTATTGCAGCCGATACCGATGCCAAAAATACGGGGTTTTTTTTTTTATCAATATACATAGGATATTCGATTTTTCTTATAAAAATACCAAAATGCGGTATTCGATGTATTATCTTCAAAAATCGGCACCAAATCATATTTTCAATTCGATATATTATAATCGGAGGGAGAATTGCTAACGATAACCTTATATATATAATATTAATGTACTTTATTTGACTAAACATATCAATTGAAATTTATTATTATTTTTTTAAAAAATAGTACTTGTGCCACAAATATCCTATAGCGTTTGTTCTGGCTGACTTAAGTTACGTTGTGGTTTTGAAGAGGGAGCGTGTGGATATGGCGACCTATTCGATCAGGGTTACGGGCTGGCTACGACGGCGCTGAGCACCGCGCTGTTCAACGCGGGTGCTGCTTGTGGGTCGTGCTTCGAGATCATGTGCGTGGACGACCCGCAGTGGTGCATAAAAGGGGCCGGGACAGTGACGGTGACCGCCACCAACTTCTGCCCGCCCAACTACTCGAAGACGACCGACATCTGGTGCAACCCGCCACAGGAGCACTTCGACCTCTCCATGCTGATGTTCACGAAGCTGGCGCGCTACAAAGCCGGGATCATCCCGGTGATGTATCGGCGTGTGAAGTGCGCCAAACAGGGCGGTGTCCGTTTTGAGCTCAAGGGAAACAACTACTGGTTGCTCGTGCTCGTCTACAACGTCGGCGGCGTGGGCGACGTGTCCTCCGTCGCGATCAAGGGGTCCTTGCAGGCCGGCTGGTTCCGGATGTCGCGCAATTGGGGGCAGAACTGGCAGGCCTCGATGAGGCTTGTCGGACAGAGCCTGTCGTTCCAGGTCACCACGAGCGACGGGAAGACGCTTCAGTTTTCTGACGTGGCGCCTTCCAATTGGCGGTTGGGGCAGACCTTCCAGGGAAAGGGTAATTTTTGAGGAGTAAGGGCCTAAGGCTCTTTGGTCGGGATGTGCTTTCTGAAATTGGTTCATAAAGCTCAATGATGAATAAAATGAGAGAGGTTTCGACTACATATGCTGTTCTTTTTTAGACAGTTTTTGAGGAAACTTGTTTTTATTCAGACATTTTATCAAATAAGCCATTTACTTCAATTCTAAAGTCCATACGGTTATGAGATATTTGGGACATAAATACTTTAGGACAGACATAATGCCGTAGTAATATGTTCGAGTACCCAAAGTTACAATTTATTTGATTATGTAAGTTCCCGTTATTGTTCAAATTAAGTACTTAACCCGTGATATACAACCAACGCGAATAAATGAGAATCGGGAAACGCAAGGAAAGTAGAGTCGACTGTGCAAGACGAGAACTCTATGATGCACGAGCCCACCAACAATTGATACATTTCAGGAAACCAAAACGTTTCAGATTTACAAGAACACACTTAACCAAACCAGCAGAACCCAGAAGAGAAAGACCCTGCGATTCCAGCCGAGAGTGTCCCTGCGGGTCACAGCTTAGGTTCAGAGACCGGGATGCACTTGAACCGCCGGCCGGGGGCATGTGGTTCCGCCTTATACATACTGAATAAATTTCACACAATAAATGGGTGGTAATTCTTATACAAAATACTGAAATAGGATAGGCACTTATAATTATATACATACTTATTGGAGACGACATCAAACAATATATATACATGCTTTTAAGTACCAGAAAGCTTTCACTTCCAATCAAGCATGTCCAACAGCCATAAAACTTCCTCCTTTGAGTTCGCAGCGTCGCAGAAATCCAATTGGATCGCAAAAACATCAAGGGCACCCTCGTCGGTTGCATCTTCCGTGAAAAGCAAAGAGAACCACGCTCGGGCACCATTGACAAAAGGGTGGAAGGGCGAGAGGTCGAGAAAGTCAAACGCCATGGCCCTGTGAGACGACCGGTCAACGTAATCAAACGCAGCTTTGCTGATTATACACGCGACCTTGTCGGAGTCCTTGCGTCCAACGAGTACCGAACCACTCACAGTGTGGCTCTCGAGAACGATGAATCCCGGCAAAACGGGCAGAGTCATCTTGAATTCTGGGCCACCGGTATCAACCCCAAGCTTCTCGGCTATTCTTGGTCGGGTCTGAAGAACCGGGCCTGGAACCGCTTCCGAGAAGATTAACCGGCCAGCAGACCAGATATCGATGAAGAATTCTAAATCGTCAAATGAGATTCTCGGAGGAGGAAGGAGCCGAATCTGCTTTCGTTTATAAAATGTTTGATAGAGCTTGTAGTATGTGACAGTGAGAGATTTGGGCTTCTTGCAAATCGACGGCCACCTCTTGGCACACTGGCACTTCCAAAAGTAATCATCCATGGCGACATCCCTCCACTGCTTGCACACTGCCATACACGACGCAAGGTCCACGCCCTCCAATAGCGGGAACACGGCCTTCAAAACTTCATTCGACATCTCTAACAAAGCCGCTAGCGCATCGAAAAAGCCTGTCAAATGTAAAGCGGTTAGAAGGTTAAATTGAAGTGGATCAACGGTATAGTTTAACTTCAAAAATACGAAAGTCCTAGCAACCCAACATCTGCTCTTCACAATTAAGAACTTCCATCATCTAAAGACGTCGAGCTAGTTTGCATAGATTACACTATCAAGAGCAAGGTACCTAAAACAAGAACCTATAAGCTCTGGCTATGAAATTCCATCATCGAAATTCGGAAATGATGAAATACGTATACACTATCAAGATCAAGGTACCTAAACAATAACCTCCATTGAACATTATGAATATCCATCGATCCGAATGATATCAAGTTACTAGACTAAATTACACCGTCTCAACTTATTCGTGCCTAGGAAAATACGATGGTGTGCGATCGAGAAAAGCTACTAGTTACCGGATTAAAAAACGGCCCGACCTTCGCAATTAAAGCTGAGTTATCACAAACTAGAACATTACATCCCAGTTCACAATCCAACATACCATAAGACATTTCTGCTATAATTTTGTACTGATACAGAAAGCGGAAATCTAATTGACACTTCCAATTCCAAGCTAAATACACGTTGAATTGTTCAACCAATCTATATGCCCATTTGTCGCCCACTATGTTGGAGAAAAGCATTCAAATTTAAACATCAAAATTCAAAGAAGAAAACAAATTAAAAACGATCATCGAAATTGATGATCGTTCGTTCAAGGTAATGGAGCTCGAACCCGAG
The DNA here is from genome assembly GCA_954871525.1 of Parietaria judaica. Lineage (NCBI taxonomy): Eukaryota > Viridiplantae > Streptophyta > Magnoliopsida > Rosales > Urticaceae > Parietaria > Parietaria judaica. The sequence goes on from OX940865.1 coordinate 28,841,995, forward strand.
TAGTTGTTCAGAATAATGAGAGACTAGAGCACGAAAATTGACGGCGAATTCTGCAGCGAGAATGAAAGTTATGGAGGATGGAACCCCATGCGTACCTTGATTCTGGGTGGGAGATGTAGAACCCTAGAGCTTGATCGAAGCGAGAACCAGATTAATGGCGAAAAAGAAGGGAGATTTTCGGAGAGACCCGGACAATCAAAGTCTGCTTAGATTTCGGAAAAACAAAAGGAAGTTTTCCAATCAATCGATCTTATTGGTTTTTTTTTTTATTAAGATAATCACGATAAAAGTATATATTAAATACTTAAATCTATATATATAAAAGAGCAATAATTTCGAAAATCGTGTCCGTCAAAAACCATCTATTCAAGCTTCATTCGTCTTTCTCCTTTTTTAAATTATTTTTGTGTTGAAAATAAACGTGCCTTTTAATAATTATTATGGATGAAAAAGAAAAAGAAAATAAAATTTATAAAATATATATATGTATAAGGGCAATAATTTCGAGAATTGTGTCCGCAAAAAACCATCTATTCAAGCTTCATTCGTTTTTCTTCTTTTTTGAATTATTTTTGTGTTGAAAATAAACGTGCCTTTTGATAATTATTATAGATGAAAAAGAAAAAGAAAATAAAATTTATAAAATCTATATATATAAAAGGGTAATAATTTCGAGAATCGTGTCGGCCAAAAACCATAAATTTGAACTTCATTCTTTTTTCTCTTTTTTTTTGAATTATTTTCTGTGTTGAAAATAAAACGTGCCTTTTGATCATTATTATGGATGAAAAAGAAAAATAAAGAAAAATTAGGGTTAATTGCGGCAATAATGCACAACCTTTGGTCAACAGGGGTTTTAGGTTCTCAACCTTTCAAAGTGTTGGCAAAAATGCACAACGTTTGTTGACTGTAAAATCAGTTAGTCTTTTCGTTAAGGGAGTTAAATGTTGTTTATGTGGCATTTTGGCTAAAGTACCAATTTTTTTAACACTAAAAGTAATAATTTTTTAACGATAAAAATGACACTAATTCTTTTCAGCGGTAAAAGTACCATTTTTTGTAACGTCTCACTGAAAAGTACCAATTCCATTTGTTTCAATATTAATTTTTGTTGTAGTTGAAGTTTAAAAATCTAAAAACTAATCTAGCGTAAGTTTCAAAATATCTTACGACAAATTAGTTTTGTTATATTTTTACAATTTTACCACAATAAATATGTATATATATATACCTCATACTCTAAGATAACTGGTGGTAGTTTTGTCGCAAATATTCCCAATATATATAATCTTTTAATGCATATATATAGAGATAGATGACACTTGATTACAGCTTGGAGTGTGTATAAATTGTCAAAAGATTGAACTCGCAAAGAAAGATCAACGGTAATAATGATGAATGAAGCCACTAATTACACTAAATTAATTACGTATAAGTCTATAAGATTTCATAGAACTAGGAGTATCGGCTCAATAAAAATGGGTTGCAGAATTTTAATACTTTTGCCAAAAAGTACCAATTCCATTTGCCAAATTACTTTAATACTTTGTAATACTTTTGCCGCTAATAACTTAAAATTTGGTACTTTAATCATAATGATATTATATTACTTGCATGTATGTAAAGAGAAAAAATAGTACTTATGCCGCAAATAATTAATGGATTACATGTGGCAACTCCTGTCCCACGTGGATGGCCACATGGCTAGCCACATAAGCAGCATTTAGCGTCCCTTAACGGAAGGACTAACTGATTTTACGGTCAACAATCTTTGTGCATTTTTGCCCACACTTTGAAATGTTGAGGACCTAAAACCCCTGTTGACCAAAGGATGTGCATTATTGCCGCAATTAACCCTAAAAATTATAAAAATAGTCGAGCCTTTTAGTAATTGCGAATAAAAAAACAATTAAAAAATATTTTAGTTTATTTTTAACATGTAAAATTATTAATAAGTGTTATTCTGTTACATATTTATGAGACGATTAAAAAAACACAATCACACACATAATAATAAGGACAACCAATGTTATTGTTCCTTTTTACGTGTTTAACACACATATTAATAGGAACAATCCATATTTTTGTTATTTTTTACGTGATTAATTTAAAACTCTTATTCAATAATTGACAATATAGTTATTTCTATTGATTAAGCCAGTTTACTGAATCTGCATTCACTTTAATATATATATATATATATATATATATATATATCCAATAAATTGAGTAACCAACTTCACTACCTCTCAATTTTTTTTTTAAATTGATTGTAACTCTTCATTCAAAGTCGCTGTTAAGGTTGGATTTTGACAAGTCCTTCCTTCACACTAATTTTGTCGTTTATCCTAAAAACGACACACAATGGAGGCAGAAGATTCGTTGACCGATAGTCAACAGGAACACATTTCAGTCAAGGGATCCGAGCCCTAGCTAGGGCAAGGTCCCTATAAATAGAAAGCGATGTACAATTGTAACGGGGGAGAAGAAAAAGGAGAGAAAGAAAAAGAGAGAGAACACAAGAGAGAAAAAGGCTTGTAACAAAAAGTTGATAATCCAATATCCAAGAGAAAAAGAGAAGCACACGAAAGTATTCAAAGTGATTATTGTCATTCTCTTATTCCGGTTTTCACATGCCTAAAGAGATTAAATCCGAACTTCCTTTATTTAAATTCGAGGGAAGATCCTCGTGACTGTGGTGGGTGATTTTTCCCCTCAACAGTCGCTACCCCTCACTATTTTTCAAAGCCATTAAAACCCTCTTAACTTCCATTACTAATCTGACTCTGTGTTTGTATCACAACAAAACAAAAAGATCGTCCTTTTCTCTCTAACTCCTCAGATCTTCTAATAGTAAATGCAAATGGTTTATTTAAACTGATATTCTCTGCAGTCTCTTCCCCAAAATACCTTCTCCGCATTTCACCATTCCCTCTGCCCGGCCATGTGACTCAGTAACTTCTTCAGGACACTAGCTTGTTGATTCTCTTTGGTGCCGCGAGTCTGAGACACGTTCTTTTGCAGACATGCCATCAACACTTCTTACGATTCTCGACTTCTTCGGTGATGTAGAGAAGAACTATGGTGACTAAGAACGCGTCTCTACCAATAGAAAATTTGACTTTCTCAAGCAAAATAGCTCGAACTTTATTTCATCAATCGCTACCTCCAAAAAACAAACGAACCATCCTCATAAATAGCTAGGGTTTGGTTTGGAGAAACGCAAGAAAGTAGGGAACAAACTCCACTATATTCTCTAAGTAAAAGAAAGAAAAATATAAACTAATTATTAAACTTAAATATAAATTAAAATTTAAACGCTTCACGTCATGTGCTTGCGATCCCACGCTTCTAGGAAAGTCAGCGACTATTTGATCGGCATCATTTGGTGTCTCTGGTTTTACCTTTTTCTTTCTATGTGGTTTACGGTTCTGGTATTCATTTTCTGTTTGTGATTTTGATGTTGTAGTAAAGAGAGAACGACGTACTTTTTTTCTCTGTTATTATTTATTTATCAATTGCTACTGATGTCATTTATAGGTTTTTTTTTTCTTACTTACATGGACATCAAGTTTGGAGGTCATAAAGCTTCTCTCTTTCTCTTCTCTTTCTGTATTCTTATACTTTCAATAATTCAGTGCACAAAAAATATGGTATTTACAATAGTCATGATTCCTCCGGTCTTGATTCCAATGGTAGCGACTCTTTTCACCTTTTTTAGTTTCCTCGATAAATATTGCTTCTTTTGGACTTCTTATTGCTAATTTCAGATCCATATAATGATAGGATCATGATTCATGAAGTTGGACTGGCAATAAAGAAGAAAATCAGTTAAATGTGTGATCACGACAAAGAAGACCATGCATTGCAGAGAACAAGCTTCGGCTCCGCCAAAAGTAGATCGAAACGCAACCTTGCTTCCACGGTGATAAAAAATAAAATAAGAGATGTATGTTCATATCAATGCTTGTTCAAATAGATTTTTTTTTATAAATAAAACTATTTTTTTTTGTTATTGTACTTCAAAAGGATTTATAAGAAGTGTATATGTTTGATTTTTTGTTGTTGTTGTGCACTATAAAACCGGTTCTTAACTCAAATGTGCAGGACTTGATTTTGCTTATCTTTGAGGCTTCAACAATTAATATACTGTTATGACGGTATCAGGTTAACTCACGTAATTTTGACTTTGTCCGGTTCTTTGATTTTATTTGTTCTAAACTCAAATGCGCAGGACTTGATTTCGCTTATCTTTGAGGCTTGAGCAACTGATATTCTGTGATGACAATATCAATTTAACTCGCGTAATTTTGATTTTGTCTCATTCTTTGTGTATATTGATTTTGTTTGCTCTTCTGTCTGGTTCTTTGGGTATTTTGATTTTGTTGTTTGGACAACGTCTGTAAATTATTTGAGAAAAATAATATTTTCAAAGTAAACTCATGTTACTTCCTTTGCGCAAAATAAAAACGCTTGAATAATGTATTTGCAGTTTGCACAATTAATTGAAAGAAATCTTTAATTGGTGACATCGAGTGATGGCTTTGAGTTCGTAAGTCCATCTGTATTAGCTTTATTGTCTGCTATGAAACCCTTAAACGTTTTAATTTTTAATTTTTAGAAACTTTATTTTTAGGTTAAAAAAATCATGGATTAATATCACGCTATCTAAAATTCCATATTTTGATCACTAATTATATTTATTGGTTTTAGTTGAAGGGAAGGAAGAAGAAAATCTCAGTAAAATACTGCATTTTGTGATATCACACAAATTTCTCATAAAAAAATGATGAAATTTGCATAATACATGTTGTTTCATGTAATGCAGTAGTGGGGTGTTCAATATATCATACTTCCTAAGATAACGCCTCGCCGTCCACTGTCCGTTGCGTTGCTTCTCTGGTAAGATTCTCTTTTCCATATTTTTTAAAGATCTTTATAAGATTTTATTGAACTAAGGAATCTTTATTCTGTAAGTTTTGTAACACATTCATTTAGGTTGTTTTTACGCCTTCAAAAAAGGTTGTTTTTACTGAAATGTTAGTATTGTTTTTACTAAAATGTTAGCATCGTTTGCTAGGATAACCTAGTAGTAATTCCACACCACCTCCAAAACGAAGGTTGTGGGTTCGTTCCCCACTGCAGCAAAGCTTCCTTTAAAAAAAGAGAGTATTGTTTGTTGTACCCTACTTCTATCAATTTTGAACAAATGATCTGTTTTACTTGACTTAACATCTCTCATTACAATTTACAAATGACAAATAATTTGATCCTCAATTTTCTGTTGCGTATCGTTCAAAAGAATGTAATCAAATAACAGTAGGCGCTGGCTTTCAAGTTTATCTCTATTTTGCCTAATTCATTGTTAGTGTTTGTAGTTTTTCTTTGTGAAGATTGTAAATTAATTAGAAAATTCTAAAACAAATTCTCTACCAAAAAGGAATGGGAGCATTTCTCTTATGTTTGAGAATTTAATGATTTTAATCTATAAAAAGTCTCAAAAAAAAATTCTCTACACAACCTATAACAAGAAGACAAAATATATTTAAAAAAAAAAAATAGATGTCTCGCTAATATTAAATTGTATTGTTATCCTTTTTGGGGTTATAAAAAGAATGTATTAGTAAAATAAAAAAAAAAACACTTTATACAAACCTTTTTGTAAAGGCATCATTGTTATTTGAAGTCAACTTAATTATCGCCAAAAATTCATAACGTAATTATATATGATCTTTGTAAATATCTTGCAAAATTTAAATGACCTCTTTAATTTAAATTATCAATTATTTTATATAATATATTTTAATTTATTTCGATACATATTTCAGTTAAAAAATGTTAATATTACGTTTCAACATCATCGCGCGAAGCGCGGTGCCGGTCCACTAGTTGTGATTAACGTGGCGACAAGGGTCTAAAGTGAAAAATAGTGGCAATAAGTATTTGGATTTGACAAATGCGTGAAAAATGTATTTTCTTATAATTTTTTTGAAGGACGTCGGTCAGTTTGAGCATAGTGCTATTAAATCATATTTTTAAGATACGCGTTTACATGTTTATCCAACTTTCTAGCACCTTCTCTCATTTGATTTTGACGGAAAAAATTGTACGAAAGAATATGTTGTCTCACATTTGTTGACTTTGAGTACTTTACTTATAGCGTTATTTTTTTAGTTTAGACCCTTGCCGACTCAGTTGATCAAAGTTTGAATATTTTTAACATAATTATCCTTTTTAATAGTAAACTTATTAAATATCGTTAATACCACCTCACTTATCACTTTTAAGTATTAACGAGGTATATTGTAAATAAATATATGAGATCTTTATTTTTTTTAATACAAATTTTAGATTTTGCTTATAGCTCATCTCCCAATTTTCGACATAGAATATTATATATATATATATGTATATATATATGAGGATCTTTGGATTTCACTCCTACTCCCATGGTGACTAGAACTCAAGACCTCCAATGTATTTAGTGATGTACTTGTTACCACTAGACCAAGCACATCTTGTCAGTTTTTGACATAGAATATATAATAAAAGGAAGAATTATCACGCCGATTGTACACCGCGAGCAAAATATTTTGATTTCTTTATTTTTTTATATTCTTACTTATTTTCTAGATTAAGTGAAAATTGTATTCGTGAATGTCACATTTAAATGCATAAGATTCAAACAATTGAGCAGTCCTATTTTTTTTTAAGAATTTTGATTTTTATTTTTGAGTCTTTAATAGCTTAACTTTTTTTAGGTGTATTAGGCTAAAGTTACAATACACTATCGCATTACTAAAAAACGATAAAGGTTATTTAATAATCTCCAAAACTTTACTTGATGAATTAATTACATCAAAAATGACAAAAAGAAAAAACAAACTTTTTGTACTTTTGTCAACATGAAATGAAAAGTTTGGAATAAGCATAAATCTGAAAATTATATACCTCAAAAACACTGATCTATCACATACAATATTTGAAAGACATATCATCAAGAAAGAAAAATGAGAAATTTTCCTAAAATCTACACTTTAGGTACTTCCGCGATAATTAATAGTTCGGAAATCAGGGAAAGAATTTGCTAAAAGACCTTGGATAAGATTTCATTAAAAAACATACCCTCAAAAATCCCACATGCCAAGAAATAAAATATTGGAAAAGGGTATTAAGTCTTAATGATACTCATCCTATCTATAATTACATACATACAATATTTGAAAGACATAACATCAACAAAAGTTACAAAAGTGAGAAAATTTTGTCAAAATCCAAAAAAATCAAATTTTTGATACTTTCGTCGCATGTGTAAAAAATCGAAAAATGGGCAGATCTAAAAAAATAATTCAAAAATCATAAATCTATAGATATATTCATCCAAAAACTGTGGACAAAATAATAATAATAAAAAAACTATCAATATTAGAAAAGTGCTATTTTTTTTTAATTTTAAACTCAAACTCTTATAAACATTTACCCTTTAGTTTCTAACTTGAGAAATTCCAATAAAAGTCATCTAAATTAGTACACTTACAGAAAAAGATGATTGAATCATATTATTTTAACAATTTGAGTCCTAATCTCTATTATATTATATATTTTTAAATAGGGTAAACTGCGGCTAAAATACCCAATGTTTCATTTATTTTTAATTATATACCCAAAGTTTTTTTTTGGTGGCTATAATACCCAAAGTTTATTCTGTTAACGCCAAATGTACCCACCGTTAAATCTCTGTTATTTCGCCCGCGTGGCATATATTATAAGGGTAAACTGCGGCTAAAATACCCAATGTTTCCATTTTTTTTAATTATGTACCCAAAGTTTTTTTTTGGTGGCTGTAATACCCAAAGTTTATTCCATTAACGCCAAACATACCCACCGGCATATCCATCGATTTACCTATGAGATACCAATCGACAAGCAATATATCCATAAAATGAAAAGTGCAAAACGACATCGGCAAACGGTATTTAAAACCTTGAAGTAGATAATTTATATTTAACATTTATAAATTATATAATTTAGAAAATGTAACATGTAAAATTCAATTATAACTATATAATAAAATATGTTAAAAAATATAATAAATAACATTCCATGTAAATATTCATAATTAATAGATTGAAATAAAATTATAAAATATAAAATAACTTTATGCTAGATATATTATATATTACATTTATAAATTACATAATCTATAAAATGTGTATATAAATGTTATTTTTATAAATATTTATAAACAATATTATAAATTTTATATTAAACCCTAAACCCTATTAAAAAAAATATGTGCCACGCGGGCGAAATAACGAAAATTTAACGGTGGGTACATTTGGCGTTAACAGAATAAACTTTGGGTATTATAGCCACCAAAAAAAAACTTTGGGTACATAATTAAAAAAAATGAAACATTGGGTATTTTAGCCGCGGGAAAAATAACGGAGATTTAACGGCGGGTTCGTTTGGCGTTAACGGAATAAACTTTGGGTATTATAGCCACCAAAAAAAAACTTTGGGTACATAATTAAATTTTTTTGAAACATTGGGTATTTTAGCCGTAGTTTACCCTTTTAAATATAACCTTCAAAATGAGAAAAAACAAACTTACAGCACATATATATGTCACTCAATCGTTTATTCAAAACCATCAAAAACCATCAAATATCACATTTCGCTGTTATTTCGGTCAAATTGTGTACATATATTTTGATCATTTGGAGAATTTACATAATGTGACTGTAATGTAAGATGTTCTTTAATGAAAATTATTCGTGTTGATGGATGAACATGGAATCATAAACAAAAACACGATAATTTAAAAATAAGTTGTTCGAAGTATAATTTGTAAAAGCGCTATCACCTGCCCAAACCCTTTCAAATTTGGATGAGCATTGTGGCTATAATCTAAAAATGACATCAAACCTACAGACAACAAGATGATAGAAGCACGAAAAAAACCAGGAAACCCCTAATCGCCATCGCTCTTCGCTTCGATTGTCTGACTCGGAGCTTCCGAGTCGACCATGACCGAGCCAACTAGATCTTCACTCCTCAAGAGCTGGTACCTTTTTATGCAAAATTCACACTGCCATTTCTGCTTTACTCTACTTTTCTGATTTGGAATTGTGTCTATTTTCTTTGCTCTTTCTTCTTTGTTTGTTGATATTGCTAGAGAAATGATAATTAAACCACGAGAGTCTTTACTGAGAAAATATTTAGCTTACACACCTTATCTGAGTGCTTTCAAATCATTGTATTACCTAGAACTGGGAATATCCCAGTCCCGGTTTAGAGAACTAAGACCGGGACCGGGTTAACAGATTAGAACTCGAAAATTCTTGGTCTCGGTATTTAAAAAATATACATTGCTTTTATATCAAAATCGGTAAAATCCCACTCCGAAACCATCATTTCCATGTTTAAAACGGCTTTTTTACCGGTCCCAGCTAGAACCGATAAAATGATTATTTTTTACCGGTCAGTTCCCAAAGAACGGTTTTTTCAAAACTAGTACTTGGCAATGGAGGAAAAGTCGTGATATTCCCAGTTCCGGTTCAGATTTCCCCCAGATGATGGTATATGACCAACAAACTAGACTGGACTTTTTAGAGTAATCTAAACTATTTTTTCTGGTACAATGTTCTTCTATGTTGCAGGCCGGTAAGTACAAAGCTGCTAATCGGAGAGCTATTCAAATTCTTGAGAAGGTAACTACGAGCCCGCGAGTTATTCAATTGGAAACTCGTTTACAATTGCTTATTCCTTTTCTTTTACCATCTTCGTTCCGGTCTGTGTTATTATTTGTCGGTTTTGACGAAATTTTTTATCTTCTTTGAAGTACGGAGCAACAATAATGGAACTAAGTGGACGTAGATGAGACATTGTCTTACCCTGAACCTCAAGTGAGAGACAATGGTAATTTAAGAAAAAAGGCGAAAGAAACAGGCGTTTCTTCTAAACTTAATTTTGTCGTCGTTATTTTCAGGCAACAACTCTCATATATTTTAAAAGGGTTTATTTGCAACATCACCCCAAAAACATAATGTAAAATTTGATTCTGGGCTCTTATCTCTATCTTTTCTCATGTTATACCAATTTGATAGGATCCAAACAAGAAAATAGATAGGAAATTCCACTATTCAAACACGACATCTAACCCTACCCTACACACCCTTTATTGAACCGATCGGACTATTGGCTTCACCTTGAACACCAATCGGAGGAGCTTCTTGAACCATGACATCTTTGACGGTTTCTTGGACGACGGATTTCCTTGCACTCTGTGGTCGGACAAGTGAGTGAGGCATCGTTAGACTTCTTAAGTATTTAATAACCGACTCGACTTGGTGATTGATTGATCGGAGCTCGCAACCGTGGTAGAGTGAGCTTTCAGAGTCCCAAACCGTTTCAGTCTCCATATTTGATCGGTTCTCAGAGAGAGAACAGTTAATGAGAAGTTTTCAAAGTTTGTAAACTTGAACGAAGAAGCTCTTCTTTAATAAGCATGTCTCCAAAACAAGCGTGAGAAACGAGCTCTTCTTTCAAAGTTTTATGATCAATATATTATAGTATTATACACACTAATCAATATTATGATCAATATAATGATTGTTAATATAGGTCACTAGAGCATCTCCAATTAACTTTTTTTACTTCCTGCTCCAGTGGAGCTTTATTCTCAACGCTATAATAGCATTATATGGTGTTGCAATTTTTTATTGCGTTACATTTCTCGCTAAACTGTTCACAACGTTATTTATCTTTTTTTTAATTTTATCTTTTAGTCCCTGATATTTTACAAGCTTACTTAAATATCTATAGTTTATAAAATTATTTAATATTTACCCTTAATATGATATACAGAGAGTAATTAACTGCATCAAAAATTATTAATAAGAGAAAAAAATATTTAATTTACATAAAATAAATATTTTACATAATTTAGAAGACAACATTTTCAATACGAAACACAATCACATTACAAATTAATACGAAACACAATTACATTAGAAATTCATACAGCACACAATTACATCCGAAATTAAAAGAAAAATAAAAACTAAAAATACATTAAAAACAAGCAAATAAAATTACAAGCTAATATTCTAGAAGATTCGTGCTGGATACTCCAAGACCGGTAAAATATTGGGAATACGAATTAGAATTAGGAGATGGTTCATTGGATTGTTGTCGTGCCTGTCTCTTTTGCATAATTTTAAATTGTTCGCCTTCAATATATGCACGGACACCTGGATCAGCTATCAAATTTAAGTCAGGGAGCAAAATTTTGTTTTCTTCCGTGATCATTTTCATTTCCAAGTGTTGTTGCCTGATTTCGTTTGATTTTTTTTTCTTCAATTGCTCAAGAAGTTGTTTATTACCTTCTTCAATATTGCTAATTTTAGACAACATTTCATCATCCATATTTAATTTTAATTTGGCTTTCTTCACCCCAAATGGACGTTCCGAAGAAGGAGATGATTTTCTAGCAGATTCAGGAGTTGGATTTTCCGACTCTTCTAGACAAGACGAACCCCGAGATGTTTGTCTTGCACTTGAACCTCCATATTTAAATTTAAAATTCTTGATAGTATTCCAAACATGATCAAACTTCCAACCTCGTTTGAATTTTTCATCTTGTGAAAGCAATACTTTTGCTTGATCCATCTACATGTCGATAATAACAATAATTGATAAGTAAGAAAATTAAATTGTCAGAATACAGTAGAGTAAAATATAACACTTACAATATCTTCGGTGGAAGCACCACTTAGGTGTCTATTCTCGATTTGTCGAATGCATGCATGCATTTTCTTGGTAGGTTTCTCAATCAGCTGAATACGACACTGGATGGATCGTTTTGAACGCATTTCCCAATCACTACTTTTTTGGTCGTGGTAAGCTTCTTCAATTCGTGTCCTAAACTGATCAGATGATTGGTATACACCGATGATTGGATCCTGAGAAATCTCTAAGTAAATTCGACAAAAGAGTTTATCTTCATGTTGAGAGTATCCAGAAGCTATAGACATTTTCTTAGTGATGTGAGTAGTGTGATGAAACTTCAAACAATGGAATACATTATTTATAGCAAAATTATCACATTTCTCAACCCATTTCTACACTTATATGACCAAACACTTACAATATTCTCACGTTTCTCAACCCACTCTTCACTGATTTGACTAATCACTTACAAGATTCTCACGTTTTTCAATCCACTCTGCATCGATTTGACCGATCACTTACAAGATTCTCACGTTTTTCAATCCACTCTGCATCAATTTGACGGATCACTTACAATATTCTCACGTTTCTCAACCCACTATACACCGATTTACCTAATCACTTACAAGAATATTCTTTTTCCTTATCACCATCACTTACAATATTCTCTCTATCTCTTTATAATATCAATGTTATCATCCAAATTGATACACACTCCCATCATATCATAAGCAAATACACATTCTCCAATTTTATCTCTCAAAATGAATACTAATTCTTCTTCATCATCATCAACCTCCGATGACGATTTCCTTATCAGTTTAGATGAAGAGGAAGATGCCATAACGCGTGCTATCATCAACAACAATATCTTGATCCAAGAGCTTTTCCAAAGTCATTACAACCAAACACACGTTGGAGGCTCAGTTCCAGGACGTGCATTTATCAACCGTGATCGAGTGAGTGCAGAACGTCGATTATTTAACGATTACTTTTCAGAAAGTCCATTGTATAATGAAACCATGTTCCGTTGGTGATATCGGATGTCTCGCTCATTATTCCTCCGCATTAAGGATGTTGTTCAATCTCATGACAACTACTTTGAGCAACAAATGGATCGTGCCGGCAAACTTGGTTTGTCACCACTTCAGAAGATAACAGTTGTGTTTTGGATGTTGGCGTATGGTGTTCCTGCAGATGCCACTGACGAGTACGTAAAAATAGGAGAGTCAACGGCAATTGAAAACATGAAGAAATTTTGTCGAGCAATCATTGAGGTATTTTCTGAGCAATATTTAAGATTACCAACACCTAATGATATTGCTAGACTTCTACATATTGGGCAACAATGTGGTCTTCCAGGAATGTTAGGAAGTTTAGATTGTATGCATTGGAATTGGAAAAATTGTCCTACTAGATGGGCTGGACAATATACAGGTCGTAGTGGAAAGCCTACTATTATACTTGAAGCTGTAGCAAATTATGATCTTTGGATATGGCATGCTTATTTTGGCATGCCAGGGAGCAACAATGATATTAATGTGCTAGAGTCTTCCTATCTATTTTCCAATCTCACTCAAGGTATCGCTCCTCCCGCTCATTCTGTCATACAAGGAATAGAGTATAATATGGGCAACGGTTGTGCAAACTATTCGAGAGCCACGTGGGCAAAAAAAAAGAAATATTTTGCAATGAAGCAAGAAGCATGTAGAAAAGATGTAGAACGTGCCTTCGGTGTTCTCCAACAACGATTTGAAATTGTTGCGGGACCGACAAGATTTTGGAGTAAAGACGTCCTACAAGATATAATGACTGCATGCATAATTATGCATAATATGATAATTGAGGATGACCGAGATCTTAGTGCTCCAATAGAAGTTGCGAGAGAAACACCACCGGCGGATGTTGAAATGGTGGTGGACGATGGCACACAATTTGAGCAATTCGTTACTCGTTATAGACAAATAAGAGATAAAGATGCACACATTGCACTTCGGAATGCACTGATTGAGCACTTGTGGGAAGAGTATTTTAATTCCGATGCATAATTATTTGTGTTACTTCTTTTTGTGTTGTACTTTGTTTTACTTTATTTTAATTGAGTTGTATTGTATTGTATTGTGTTGTGTAGTAATTTATTTTATTTTATGTTAATTGTGTTATGTTGTATTTTATTTTGTGTGTTGTAATTTTTATTAATAATATTTTTATTTTATTTAATGTGTATTGATATTTTTAATTAATTTATAGAGTGATATTTTATTCATTATCATAGTTTTTAAGTCATCTAATTAGGGCATATGTATAAATAGGGCATATGTAAAAAAAGAGTATTAGGGCATATGTATAAATAAGAGATAAATGGATGAAAAGTAGAGTGAAAAATAGAGTGAAAAATAGAGTTTGATTGGAGAGGAATTACTGTTTACTGAAAAATAGAGTAAGATATAGAGTGGTCGGTTGGAGATGGTCTTAGGTCTGCTTCTAGTTGTGACCTCTTACTATCTTCACTCATTATATTTTTGCAGCCATCGTCATAAATTTAATTCTAAAACTAGAAGGGTTGGTTGGTGTGGTGGGAATTTAACCCGTCGCCATTGAAGAGTAGTTTCAAAGTCTACAACTTTTTTGGAGAAGATGAGAGAGAGGGGGAGTTTACGGAAAGAGTGCAAAGTGTAAGAGTTTGTAGGACCTACATCATATTAACACTTTTTTTTATTTTCTCATTATTATTTGAAAAAATTACGGCAAAAATACCAAATTTTTGATCAAATTGCCTTCCGTGTACCTAACCTTTAAAACTGGCGGGAAAAAATACCCAACGTCCGTTGATCGTGACTTTGGCATGAAAACGTTAATTTTTTCGTTAATATCTTCCATGTGACTGTTAGCGACAAAAATACCCAACTTTTTTTTTAATTAATTTTCACAAAAATACGCAATTATTGATCATTATTGGTTCTTAGCATTTAAGCATGTGTATTATAATAGAATTGTTTTGAGAAAATTTTGTCATCATGCTTTAATATATATATATATATATATATATATATATATAGATTAGGGATAATTGTGGCAAAAATATATGAACGACATGGTCATTTAAACGACATGGATTTAAAGTAAAAATATAACGGTAAAAACGTCAAAAGATATGAGCCGTTACATTTTTCATTTATATCTCTGTCGAATTTAAATGAATGAAGATGCTATATAAATGGATGGGCAAATAAAATATATATAAGCCATAAGGTATGATATTATAGCAGTATGCTAAATGATAGACTAAAGTTCTTAAAAAATGATTATCGCTTTATATATACAAATATTAACTTTAGGTACTTTTTTAATAGTTTTTTACTTTAAACGCCTGATGTTGACGTGGTTTCGCACGCCAACGGTCAAATATGTTGTGAATGGGATTTCGATTTGAAAATGCTAAGGTTTTTGTGGATCCTGACCTCCGCGTCGTCAATACTTTCAACGATGACACACGAATATAAAGAGCAAAGAGAATAAACAAAAACACCAGAGTTTTTTAGAGAGGTTCGTCTCAATGCGGTAGTTGACTACGTCCTCTGTACGTTTATTGCTTTAAAAAAGATGATCAATCGGAACCACAAGCCAATTCCTGATATATCGAAAATGAAAGAAAAACACTCTGAAGACACGAATTCTCACAGACTCTTTACTCTAAATGGTGGATACTTGCGTGCGTGTTAATGGGTTGCCTTCTTGCTTTTATAGGCGTCTGGTTTCTACCCGTTGGAAGTGTACGTTGGTAGTGGCTCCGAGTTTGGGGCTTGACTTGTTGCCGAGCTGACACGTGGGCCACGTCCTGCGAGATTGGCGTAGTGGTGGACCTTGACTGGTCGTCGTGGGGTTTGAATTTGAATCATGACGATTTTTCTGGTCGTGCTCGGATGCTGGGCTTTCTTCTGCCCAGGCGCTTTATTCTGCTTCTGCTCGGGTCCCTTTGAGACAATCAATCTGGGAAGAGCCTTGGGTGGGACTTTGAGTTCTGCTCGGAATTATACTCTGAGAACCTCTGTCCGGCCTTCTTTTGGACATATTCTGCTCGGGTGAACATTTTTCCTTCTGGGCTTTTAGCTTTGCTCGGGCCCGAACACGATTAAGTGCATAGTGGGCTTCCGGGCTTTGTATTTATAAGCCCAATTATATATGAATATTGAGTTATAATCACAACTTAGGCCATAATCAATTTAAATTATAAATTTAATTAATGACTTCATAATTTTGATTGAGGAACGAAATTGCACATCAACACCTGCCACTTCATCTCACTTTGTTAAAATTTTGATATTTTTACCGCGACTTTTTTGGTCTGCCATTTGGTCTGATTAGTAAGTTAGAACATTGGAACTTCTGTTTTTCCGTATTTCCGGATAATTAAACAGGGTTTTGAAAATAGGTATCCGTATTACCGGATCCGGATACGGGTAGTGATTTTTGGATAGCCGAAAAACCGGATCCGGATATGGGTAATTCCAAAAAAACGGATACCCGTTCTGGTTACCGCCCTAATTGGAAGATGTAATTTTTATATGAATAATTGCTTAGGTACATAGAGGTTAACCTTAAAACTCCCACATTGGGAGACACAAGACACGTATAGTAGTATTCTTGGAAGATTAGACACTTAATGCGAAATCCCCAAAAAGAAGAAGATGTTCACGTTAGACAAAACAAGTGGGCCAATGGCAGTGACCCAAAACACTAGGAATAAAGCGAACAAAAACCTCACATGACCCCTCACCGCAGACGCCAGAAAAAAGTAATAAATTCAAATAAATAAATAAATAATCATAACAAAATTACTTAAATTTTAACTAATATTAAGAAGGCCAAATCTAAAATGAAAAATAACGTTAGAACTTAGAAGTATTCAAAGTAAAAAATAAAAGAAAAAGAAAGATAGATAGATAACATAAATGCCCATGTTATTTATTATTAAATAACAATTGTCTAATGTTTATCAAAATGACTTAAAAGAAAAATGAATCGCTTTATATTTATTGATTGTGTACTTCTTACTTATTTCGGTTTTTACTTTAGATCCCTTCTGTTTTAGTTGGTTGATATTTAAGTACTTCTATTGTAATTATGGTTAAATATAAGCTCGAAATTGGAAGAAGAAAAATAAGAGGATGTTACTTACATCAACTGTCTGTGATATACACTCGCATTGGACAGGGAATGTGAGGCTGATAGAGATAGGGACTCTCTCTCCCACACAAAAGGCTGTGAAAGCCTTCACTTCCATAAAACTTATTGCACTTTTTCCAGGGTCCATATTTTATTTCTCTCTTCTTTTTAGGTTTTCAATTTCTGAAAACTCTCAAGGCAAAAGAATGTGCACATTCAGATTTCAGACCTCACATTGTGTATTGCAATTGATTCTGCTTGATATTAATCAACTCACACATAGTATTTACACTGTGTGTTAGATATAGCGAAGATTATATTTTTTCGAAAAAAATGAAAATAATATTGATGATTTCGCATTTCTCATAAACATATTTTTACGAAACGGTTTTGAAAGAAAATATACATACAAACTTGCACAAATTTGGATCCGAGTAAAATTAGAAATGAAACTTCAATCACGGAGAAATCGAAAAACAAAGTTCTTATTTGAATACTTACTCAAATCAGATGATTCTAAACCATTCGATAATAGTCAATATGAGATTACACAATTTGACTATTAAATTATGAGAGCATAAGCTGATAAATGATTTTCCGTTCATATTTGATGTCAAAAAGAGACTTCTTTAAGCTTAAACCATCAAATATTGATTATTATTTTATAAAAAGGATGTGATTTTTTTTTCTTCTAATAATGACATTATTAATTAAGATTACATGTATTTAAAATATAAAATATATTTTTAATAAGAACAACTAGGATCATTGAGGGCAACTATATATACACAATTTTATTTAATTAAAATTGAACCTAAAACATTTAGAAATAATAGCCAAGCTTGGTTAAAAAGTATAATTGTTAAGGATCTCTCATTCGAACACATTTCTTTTAGCTTTAACAATTATGAGCATATTATGTTACTTATTATCTTGAAACAAATAAAAAAATGACTACTTCACTAGATTCGAGAGGAGTTTAAAAAAAAAAAACAATAATGAGCACAAGCATATTAAAGCGTTCATGAGGTGAAAGAAACGGACCACTTTTTTTTTTTCTTCTTCTGAAGAAAGCTAAAAATAAATGGTCAAAAAAATCGACAAATTAGGAGTGTTAAAAAGAATTAAAAAAGTCATGTGCACACTTGTTGTTACACATGTCAAACATGCCGGATTTAAAAAGAGCACGCATGTATGTGTGTAAAATAAACAGAAACTCAATCCAATTTGATCGATCGATTAAATTAGAAGAAGATTTGGGAGAGTGAGTGTTTATATATATATATATATATATATATATAAATATAATATAATGATGAGTTTGCATGCAGGGAATGTGCAGAACATGGTGTACATTTGGTGCTGCCTCACTGTCTCTTCGAAGCGCTACGCTCCAAAAGTCATGTGATTCCCATGTGACTTCTCATTCGGGCTTTGCTGGCCCATATCACCTTCACATGGACCCTCACCATTTCACCCTTTTGCCCCTACATCCACTATTTTCATTTATACTTCTATTTTTTTTTATTATTGTAATGAATGCAACATATACTTTATTTCAATTTGCTGAGTCTTCTTTTCATAAATATTACTAGCGCAATTTTTAGTAGTTCACCGTGTATCGTTTGCTAGGACAGTCCATCAAAATCTCTGTTTTTTTTTTTATGTGTTTATTATTTTCATTAACATTTGAGTTTTTATTTTATATATTCTTAGCATCTCTTATTTTACCTATTTAAATAAAATTTGTAAATTTTTCTTTGATGATATATTATTAAGTATTCCTTCAAGATATGTTATTTTTAGGTCTCCGCTTCTATTTTTATTTATGAAATTTCAAATTTTATTGTTTTCTTAGTATGATTGAAAATCTCGCCTTTCTATTTAATAAATTCGAGAGTCAAGTAGGTAATCTTTCACACTACTAAATTGAAAAAAAAAGTATTAGGGGCCGTTTGGTTATGTTTTTTGTGTACTCTATTTTGTGAATTTTAAAAATAAATTTAAGATTACGTATTTAGAATATTTTAAATATTGTTTGGTTATGTTTATTGTTTCACTATATTAAAATAAATAAAAAATATATTTTAAAAAAAATACGTCAAAATTATTACTTCCCTCCCATCATTGGATTTGTCTCTGTGTAAGCTTTCCAACGGTATATATTATGAGTCCATCCGAGGTTCATAGAAAAAAATATATATTAAAAAAGTTATTCTATGTAAGCTTTCCAACGGTATATATTATGAGTCCATCCGAGGTTCGTAGAAAAAATATATATTAAAAAGCTATTCTATATAAGCTTTCCAACGGTATATATAATGAGTCCATCCGAGGTTCATAGAAAAAAATAAATTTAAAAAGTTATTTAGGAGAGAAAAAGAAAGTAATTATGTGGAACAATTTTTTTTAAAAAAATTTAAAGCCACAAAAAATATATTCTGAATTTTTTAAATACATAATTGAACGTGTTTTCTAACACTACTTTTTCAAAATTTAGATTTAAATAACATAACTAAACGGCCCCTTAAAGAGTTATTTGATACAATTTACTCTTCTTCACTTCTCAAATTCAAAAAGAACGAAGAAAAAAAGTAATAAGAACGGAGGGTAATTTGGGAAGAAGAAAAATGATACATGTGCCGTTCCAGGGTAGGGGGGCAGGGTTTGCCTGGCTCGCAACTTGAGCGCTGTTCCCGCTTTCCCTCTTTTAAGTGGGATACGAAATCGGTGCCTTTCTTCATGTGAAATGACAGTAATAGCCCTTGCTCGCATGTATTGGACCCCACACAGGTGAGTAGGGCCCACTATTTCCCAATACAGTCATAGGTCACTACTCTTCCACACGATCCGACTCCGAAGTCCAAACAAAGCCACGTTACATTTATTATTTTGATTATTATATTCTTAACCATGCTTCATCATAAAGTACACATTACATACAATGTCGTACATAATGGAGCGTCATCTTTTTTTAGTTTCTCAGTTTCTCTCCTATTTGGTTATATTACTTAATAACTTGCTCTCAATTTCTGAATCTATTTCTCTCAATTTATTTTGTTGGGATTGATGGGTTTAATTAAAATAGTCGTTGTTGGCATGGTCTCTGTAAGTTGACTATGTCAAAGGAGGTTAACGTTGCCGGATGATATCGTCGACGTTGGTGGACATTGCCTAAGAAAGATTAGCATTGTAACGAGGGTTGTCGATGTCGGTGAACGTTGCCAAAGAGGGGTCGACGTTGCCAAAAGAGGTCGTCAACGTCAGTGGGCGTTGTTAAGGGCTTCTTATGATTGTCGTATCCTTGTCTAGGTCTCGCTCCACGCGGGGTAGTCGGGAATGTTTCCAGATTGTCATGTGAGGTCTTTTTGGGCACGTGGCGGGTCTTCGGGCCGTACTTGACGGATCTTGACTTCCGGGCTTGTCTTGTGGGCTTGAAATTGGGCCGATAAGCCTTGATTTTATTATTGGTTTTCACTTTTATCTTAGGGGCTCATATTTTTAATAATCCGAAAATACACTTAACAATAAGTATTACTTAAATTGATGGATTTAACCATGTATGTATTAGTTTTTTTTACAGTTTTAATTGCGGTGGAGACAATGTACATCTCTAGATTCAAAAAAATTAATTAAGATCTGGGTTAAAAAAAAATCGAATTGGTTACGGATTTGCCGAATTCGGATCATAATTCGAGTTAAAAAAATATTTAAAATTTAAATATTTGGATTTTCGGAACCAAACTCGGATATTGATTTTCAAATATCCAAAATTCAGATATGGTTATATATATATATATATATATATATATATATCCGCTCCAGTTGTATACTTATTGTTGATGCCGTTTTTTGGATCAAACACTGTTGAGGCCCAAGTTGTGCATTTTCGGCCTGGCCCAATGTCGTTGGTGACGTGGCGGGCTTTTGTTGACTCTTGGATGGACCTTGGATGGGCCTTGTTGCGAGGATGACAGATTTTGCTGTCAATGATGGTTCCCTCTAACCCCGTTGACTCCGGGACGATTGCCGCTGACTTCAGGGTGAGGTTTTAATTGACTGATTTGGGGGCCCTGAGCAGGTATTCCTGGCACTAGCCTGGTCAAAGGTCTCTTTGCCGTTCGGGGTCCTAGGCGACCCGGGTTACACACTACCTGTTACCTCAGGGCCAGAGGCAGGGGTTACAGGTCCGGGAACCGCTCAGATCGTAGGTGCCAGCGAACGGGGGAGTGCTTTTGACCAGGGAGTGAATCCTGGGAGGTTAGACTCTCGTCCTGATATGGCTTGTTCTAGTCCGGGCAAGAACTGTCCTCGGAGTCCCGGTATCCTATTCAGATCCGGGAACTAAGAGACATAACTTAGGCCGCGCTGATCTTAGAACAAGGGCAGGCGGGGTCATGGACCTTCCCTAGGATTTTCTCTAGGGGATTCTTCTTAGAACGATCCCCCAGCCGTCCGGATCTTAGTGGAAATTCCCCTAAGTTGGGCCCCTCGTCCTGAATTGTGGGCCCAGGAACGTGTCCCCAGGCTATACCCTCAGCCACGCAATGGACTGGGGAGATAGACTGGGCACCGCGTAGAACTGGCCTATCAGGAGGACCAAGGACCAAGTAGGAATTTCACCAGGGCTTCATCTTTTCGTAAATCTCTCACTTTTTATGACTTGAAAAAAGGGAACACCCGAGGTCAAGGGAAACAGGGGGGGAACCCCTGATTCACCTCCGACGCTCAACATTAGAACGATATTTGAGGGGAGGCGAGTATATCGGGGGTAGAGAGAGAGAAAGAACTCGAGTCGAGTGAGTTCGAATGAGTTACCGTTTAACTGAACTGAGCTTCTATTTATAGTAGGGCCCGGGGGCCCACGTGTAATAAAATATTGTCCAAGGGGTCCCCGGGCAATTATTTATTTATTTTCAGGTCCCCGGGAAAAGATGGTTCGATCCCGGCCGTCCGAGCGGGATCGGACGACCCACATTCCCTCCATGTGGGCCACTTGCGTGTGGCTTCAAAGGGCAGAGGTCATGCCCGCCCTACACGTGGCTACCGAGGGCAAGCCCCTCGCAAGTGGGCGAGATGGGGAGCCCCCGGCCGTACGCATGGCCGATGATGGCCTGCCCCACGCAAGTGGGCGAGGGGAGACGCCCACAAGTGGGCTGATTCGCGCGCACGTGGGTCCCGCGGGGTGAGGCAGCTCCTGGATCCGCCACGTGGCGCGATCCTGGGGGTTGTTGCCTCCGTGGGTCCCACCGAATGAGCCTTGGGCCTTTTTCGCTTCCGGGCCCGTCCTGTGTCCGTTTTTTTACAATTTTCATGTTGTTTTCGGGTGTTTTCACATTTTTACGAACACCGGGACACTTTGTTTTTCGAAAACGGGCCTCCGAGGGAAGTTTTGGGCTTTGAAATTGATTTAATTAATTCATAACCTCAATTAAAGATTAATTATAGGAGAATTAACGCGACAATTCTCATTTAATTAATTCGTTTATAAAAATCAATCTCATTTTTAGCCGTAACACCTATTTTCATTACATCCTATCTTCCATGTTTTCATCTTTTGAAAGTTTGTTTGGTGGGTGGTTTGCAATCTGCATGATATAAAAGCCATTTACTCTTCAACATAAGGAAATAAGAAAAAATAAAACAAACACTGATTCGGCTTTTTAACGTTATTGACATAAATCCAACAGTTAATGAAATATCCAACTCTTTAACTCCTCGGCATATATAGTCGATGAAAATTAAAAGAAAAAATAAATAAATTTGAGAGTACATTCTAGATACATAGTAATGCAATAATAAATATGGCCTAAATAACGGCGTAAGATCTGATACTTTAAATTCTTATCGTAGTAAAAATTTACTTAGCGAAATATTTATTTCAATAAAAAATTACTTTATAAACTACTTAAAATTACCTATTTTATTAAGGTAAAATAAGTAGGTTTGAGTAATTCTTTTTAGATTTGTACAAAACGAATGTTTTGTATAAAATCCTTATTCAAAATAGATTGAAAAAGATAAACATAATTTTGAAAAGAAATAAACATTAATTATGGAAAATTTTGACGGTAAAAAAATATTAGAGTTTTTATCTATACAAAATACTTAATTAAAAATATTTGGAGTTAAAAGAGTTGTTTATGTTTTCATCAATCTTTACATGTGAGATGCGCTTATCTTGTTCTTGTCATGGCCTTGATTACTACCAGTCAGTCAAGTCACGCCATTTCCAGAAATCTCTTCAATCATCCACGTTGGAATTCTCATATTCCCACTACACGACAAAACCAAGACCCCGGGATGGCATGACACTCCCGTAAATAACCCCAACTCCAGTGGCGGAAGTCTCAACCCGCCGTTACTTAAACCCCGAATCAATTCGTTACTTATCATCATCATCATCATCAGTTTCGAGCGAACCAGAGCTCTTCGCTTTCCCCAACTTCTTCGGGAGGCGGATCGGAGCCGCTCGTTGATGAGTTCCACGGCGATGAGGACGAACGGCCAGAGAGTGTCGGCGCGGCGGAGGACTCGCTCGCGGGCCCGAAGGTGCGGCAATGGCGGAGCCAAGGTCTCCGACAAGCTGGAGGCGCTGAAGAGCCTGATTCCGGCGAGCGGCGGCGGCGAGGCCGTGAAGGCCGAGGAGCTCTTCGAGCAGACGGCCGATTACATCGTCAGGCTCAGGGCTCAGGTCGCCGTTTTGCAGACGCTGATCGACTTTTACGGATCCAGCGGCGCCGAAACCCTTGTATCATAGCTCGCCGGGAAAACAGCAAAACGAGGCGATCTTCTTTTTTTTTTCTTTTTTTTTTTGGTGAACGCTTTTGCATGGCGTGTTTGGTTGAAGGTTTTAGTAGTAAGGAAGAGAAATGGTTGAAGATTTTAGCAAAGCCATGTGAGATTATCGATGTCACAATCATTATTCTTTGTTTGTACAGATGCGTGTGTGTGATTTTGTGCCAATTAGGTAACTCCATCTCCAGACGAGACGAGGATATCACTCACATTACAAGGTTCGTCAACAGTTCCATTTTCATGTTTACCGATCTGAGTTGGTTGGCATTTGCTTGATCATCATCATCATCATCCTAGAGTCTAGTTAGAGGTTTGGGCTCGGGCGGGTTCGGGCCCGGATGCCCGGGATATTAGCCGCTATAGTTTTCGGGAATCGACATGCAAAACCCAGTTTGTGGAATCTAGGAAAGTGGAGGAATTTGAACACTTGACAGCCTTTGTTTTTATGGTGAATGTGCCCACAATAGATCAACAGAGAGAGAGGCAGAAAATGCAGAGAACATGTTTGTGATTGTGTCTCTCTAGAGAGAGAGAGAGGGAGAGAGAGAGGCGTGTGATGTGGTGTCAGTGGGTGTTGAAAACAGCGCATGGGAGTCACAGTGGCTCATGTTTGTGCTCAGTGAAAGAAGGAAATGGAGTTGCTTTCTCTGTCCATTCCTTGGCGGTGATGGTGGGTTGGGGTTAGACAAGACAATACATGGCATGTGCAAAAGCCAATTTTCAAGGGTGTATTTGTTGCTGCTTGCTTATCTTTAATTGCGGTATTATTATAGTCTGGGGATTTAGGAACACCCAACTCTAGGAAAGGTTGTTAGAACTTAGAAGTAAATGGGTTTCACATCCTTTTGCTTTTGGGCCATTGATGATTTCCCAAAAATGTTGCAAGTCATTTACAGAGTTTGAGCAGTGGTTGGCCTCAAAAGTAAATGACTGCACTCTGGAAAATCAGACCCAAAATTAAATGACTCGTTAGTAGTCTATACTTATTTTATGTTGTTATACAGCTTTGAATTTCATTAAGCCAATGTCTTTATGACCCAGTTTTCAATTTGGTTGGTCCAAAATCGACAATTATTCATGCTATGCTCCGAAATGCCCACGAAGGGCAACACTTAAACTATATAAAAAAAAAAAACTCATGACAGATGAAAAATCTCCCTATTTTCTTTACAACCAATATTTTTTTAAACTGAAAATCAATTAAACCGCAAATCGAATTAAAGCGGTCCAATCCGAATCTACTGAATACTTGGATTAGATTAAAACATGGTTTTCGGTTTCGATATGTAAACCGCAACCGCATACCCGTTTATACCACTTTATATATCACGAAATCTAATATTATATTATATATATGTAATACCATACAAGCTGTTTACCAAAAAAAAAAAAATGCCATACAAACCACTTCGTCATCAGCTCTAACGGCAATACAAACCAAGGTTCGACTTTTCGTCGATTTTCGGTCTTACCGGTAGTTATTGGAAATATTCGGTCACACTAGTTATCGTTTTATGAACTTTTCGGCGAAAATCGCGAAAATTGATAAGTTTTTTACCAGTTGATTTTTGCTATTTTCAGGGTAAAAATATGGTACTTTTTGGTCAATTAAAAAAGATATTTTTAGAGACTTTTTGATCTTTTCGACAAGCCGGCGACCAAATTTTATACAACTTTCGAGCTTACCAGTGGAAAACCGAGACTTTTCGGTCTTTTCGACAGTCGACGACAAAATCTTATACGAAAACTTGATTTTCGGACTGGTAAGTTGCCATTTTTTTTAGAGATTCTCATATTTTCACTGATTAATCGATTCTTGGCTTTAAGTTTCTAAAGTTTTGATTTATTCATTTTTTAACCGATTTTTCTAGGATTTTTTTTTTTTTTTTTGTAGTTTTTGGTAAATTAATGACTTATAATATTAAATCTATATGAATCAAATCATTTCTTCTTTGATATATACCCATTTATACTATTTTTTAGGGCGTTTTCATGAGTTTAAATATAAAGAGTTAGTTTCATATGAGATTTATGTTTAAAAATGAGTAAAGATTGAAACTTTATCATCTGTGTTTATTTTTTTTGCATTCTTATGAATATTATGAATATTGTTTAATGAAAACATGTTTTGATGACTTATTTATAATTATTTTGTTTGATTTAGGTTAAATACGGATTATTATGCTTGTTAGGCAAAAGTATAATAAGTTTTGAATTTAACAATTTACTAAAAGTGTACATATTTTGTTATGATTTGTTGATTGTACATGGTTCGAAATATTACAATTACTAAGAAATATGAATGTTTGAGTTTTTGAGTTTTTGAATTTTCAGATTACAAGACTTTATTGTGTAAAAAGTCTAGCAATTCATATTTAATTTTTGAAGTAATTT
Source organism: Parietaria judaica (assembly GCA_954871525.1). Lineage (NCBI taxonomy): Eukaryota > Viridiplantae > Streptophyta > Magnoliopsida > Rosales > Urticaceae > Parietaria > Parietaria judaica. The sequence continues at coordinate 28,868,086 of OX940865.1, forward strand.
ATTCAATTTTTTTATGTTTTATTTTATTAATTATTTATTGAAATATTAATATGTGATTTTGGTGTTTTTTTTTTGCATATTTGAGCTTGATTCGAATTTTCTCATAATTGCGATAAAAGTTTTTGAAGTTTATCTTTTATGATTTGTGAAGTAATCTATTCATTTTTTTTTTGTGTTTTCATTAATTAACTATTGTTTAAAATAATAATAATATGAAATTTTGGTGTAACTTATTTTCAGATTTGAGCTTAATTCAAATTTTTTCATAATTGTGGCAAAAGTCTTCTAAGTATTATGTGTTTGTGTATGATTTTATTTATATATGTTTGTATATGATATTATTTTTTATATCATGACATGCTATTAGATAATATAATAGAATCAATAGTTATTATGACATGCTCTTATTTTTGGTATTTTTAACACACTATTTTAAAACTGGGCAAATATAAACTTAAGAATATTTTATAAGTTTTCCATCGAAAAGTATCAAAAAGTGTTGATAATCCGTCGATAATCATCGAAAAGTGTCGGTACTCGGTAGGCTACAGTATTATAAGTTTTCCGTCGGTTAATCGGTAAGTTATTGCAAATCTGTCGAAAACGGCAAGCGATATATCGGCAAATTTGGTAACTTGAACCTTGATACAAACCACTTCGTCATTCCTCCATTTATAACTAACCCTGAACTACTTGATGACACGATTCCCTTTGAGATACGTACGCAGCTTTCGCTTGATGAAGGTCCAACATCATTTTCTCTTTTTTGTAGGAACCCCCGCCGCCTAGATATTACCGGGGATACAAGACATCAAGAACAGCTCGAAGCTTTGCTGAAGACAGAGATTTCGCCTTTAGCCAAGTCGAGACACTAGTAAGCATCGTTGACTCCACCTTTGACCGCCCGGCGCTGTGTCGAATCGTGGACCGGGTACTACCGTTAGTCGAATTTTGAGCATTAACAATTAAAAAAATACCAAAATACGGTATTCGTTTTACTATTTATCAAATACCGCACCGAATACATGTTTATTCACCGTACCTTTCACCATCGGTGCAACTTTCGGCATTGCCCACAAATTACTTAAAATTGGCGCCATTCCAAGATCCAAACGTTCTATAAAGTTCCTTTGTTATTTCAATTGACACCTCAATTGTATTTGTTTTTGAGGATTCACTAGTTATTTTTATAAATTAAAGCATTACACCCCGGTAATTTCTATACATATTCATGGTGAATATGATCAATGTGATAATTGCATTAATGAACCCGTGAAATGAAATTATATCGTTAATTACACATACGTGATCAACATAGGAAGTCTAGCTTCACAGTCATCGTCATCTTCTTATCACTTCCTAAACAACCAAAAGCATATGATAATGTTAAGACCGTGAGTTGGATTAGGTCGACTTGAGCTAAAAATTTAACTCGATTGGGTTTTGGAGAAGTGACATTCAACCTAAACTCGGTTTTCTACACTGAGATTCGGATTTGGTATTATGAAGTTCACGACGTGAACTCGGATCTTGCATTTGTTTTGTATTTTGCTTTTGTACTCGGATTTCGTATTTTACATTTTGGATTTACTCGGATATGGTAATTTGCATTTTCGATTTGTATTTGATTTTTGTTTTTTGTTTTTGTTTTATGTTTCTATCGGGGATTTTGTCCCGGATTTTTCCCGGTTTTCGTCCCGAATGTTGGTCCTAAAAAAATTGGGATTTTAATCGGTGTCCCGGTTCCGATTAAGAAAAAAAAAACAAGGACTTTTCAGAACCATACCAGAATCAGGACAGAAAACCGTGTCCCGATTTTTCTGGGACTGAGACAAAAAAAGAGTCAAATTCCTGATTCCCGGTTCTGGTTTCAGCCCATTGGACTGGACTAAAAATATATATATTTTAATAACACTTAAATTTAAATTGCAAAAAATAAATTTAATATAATATTTTTAAACATACAAGTAAAATATTATTATAGTCTTAAACATCCAATAACAAAAGTGCGAAACGTAGTCGTAAACTAAACTAGAAACATGATTTTAAACACAAACTAAAAACATAATCATAGACATAAAATAATAACTAAACATAAAGATGAGACTCTAGGGTTCTATTTTTTTACTTCTTATTTCTTTTTACTTATTTAGAATACTTAAGAAATATTAAACAAATTAATTTTAATAAAATAAAAATTGATTGTGTCAATTAGGCCGGCCTAATCCCATTCGGGCTAACCTCAACTCAACTATTTTTTCGAGTTGGACCCAACTCAACCCGATAAGTATTGAGTTGGATTGTACGGTTAAGACAGTAATAAATTGTTGAAGTGAAACTAGCTAGCTTTTAAGAGAGTTGCACAAATATGATATCATTCACCTTTCATACTAAAATAACGACATCTTCCTTATTCCATTGAGCGAGGTTTGTGAAGTTGTTGCAAGACTCGCCGTCTTCCTTGACATTGTCCACACTCAAAACGACACTCTTCACACTCAAAACGACACTATAGTGACTTAAGACTTAATCCATTGAGCAAGGTTTGTGAAATTGTTGCAAGACTCGCCATGTTCCTTGACACTCCTCAAAACCACTTCCTTCAAAGCCAGCGCCCTTTTCCTGATTCCTTGGTCGGCCAAAACCATCTCAAGCTTCGCCACAATCTCGCCCCTCCGAACCACCCTACTCGACTCCAAACCGCGCCGGTCGAACCCCAAACCAACCCTCCAAACATCACACACGTAGCTCTGGTTCACGAACTGGTCGGCGAAGTACGGCCAGCACAGGAAAGGCAGCCCGTTGCTCACGCCCTCGACCGTTGAATTCCAACCGCAGTGACTTACAAAGCAAGCAACCGTGGGATGGCGCAGAACGCTCTGCTGCGGCGCCCACTTCAACACCATGGCTCGGTCCGCTACTCTCCCGTGAAACCCGTCTGGGAAATCGCTCTTGTCGGCTCTCACGACCCACAGGAATGGCCGGTTCGAAAGCTCTAATCCCCATGCCAATTCTCCGAGCTGCGTTGGGTCTGTCAGCGTGGAGCTTCCGAAAGCGACGTATACAACGGAGCTCGGTCGCTGTTGGTCGAGCCATTTGATGCAAGCGTGTTGTGCATCGACGGTGGAGGAGAGAAGCGGGCCAACAGGGAGGGCTTGCGGGGCCAGCTTAAACGCTGCGGGTTCGATATCGAAGGTGGAGTTACAGAGCAGGCGCTGGGCTTTCTGGAGGGAAGTGTTGTTCTGGATCATGAGCTTGAAGATGTTGTTTTGCATGTCCTTGTTGCCCAGACAAGTCCACACCAAGTTTGCTGTGTTCATGGTGGGCATTTCCGGTGAGAGCTTCATCATCTGTTTCTTTAACAGACTTCCTGCCACCAAAAACAACAACATCGCGTACATTACAATCTCGTTAATTTAATATTCGACAAATCAATAATTTTGATATAATATTTTTCGTATGACTCTTAACTAACATGACTAAAATATATTTTGATAAATTAATAACTTCGATAATATAATAAAACTCGATGGTCCAACAGTATCAACTATAGAGATTTTATTATATTTTTTTTTCATGCATGTCATTTTTATATGATTATAACTACATGTTTAATTAGGAGGTATTTTGAGTTTCTATGCCTTTATATAACTCACACATCTCTAGCATTATGTTTTGATTAGTAAAAAATCCGTCTTGAACATCATTGGAAGAATTTTTTCGTTTAAATCTCGAATTAGAGATTAGAATATTTATCAATAAAATAAAAGTTCATATTGAATTAGAGAGAGTTTCCCGGTCTAACTTAAATTAGAAACCAAAATGTCATTCATCATCTAAACGTTTTGCTCTCTCAAAAAAATAAAAAATAAAAAAATTATAACGGTTTGTTTCGATTTCAATTTCGTTATTGGCTTGAGTACCATAAAAAAATCGACATTACATCATGCGCTTATTGGAACATAGAACTTCGATTTTTTGAGATATTGCAGCATTTCAATTGAGATTGGAAAAAATGAATGTAACTATAGCACATAGAGATAGATACAATAAAAAGAAGAAGAAAAAAGGATGTTTCAAAACTCTTACCATCTCCGTCAATAATCCCCTCGTCGATCAACCTCGGAATGCTTAATCCCTGCACCAACATGGCTGCCGCAGCTGTGCAGAAAGCGGCCCTCTTGATCCCTTTGCTCTCCGCAATATCTAGGGCCCACCCAAGGCCCTGGTCAGCTACCACACATCTTATCATCGTCTCGTCATCGTTGCAATCTCCATTGATCTCTTCGATCAGCCCTTTTACTTTTCTTGGCATGACCTCGAGGACCCATGCAGACAATCTCCCTGGCCTTGTCCGATCCTCCAGCGACAGCCCGTCTTGGATCACGGCCATGTGGATGCCCTGCTGATCATGACTGGTGTTTGAATTTTCCTCCTCGTCGTCTTTGACTTTCTTCAAGTGCTCCGTGATCACAAACGTGACGTGGAGGCCATGGTTGGCTAGGCGTTTCGAGAGCTCTAGCAAGGGTATTATGTGGCCTTGTGCCGGGTACGGTACAACTAGAACATGTGGATTTCTCATTCTTGTTATTGTCCTGATCATGAATTCTCACACCTGTGTTGATGAGTTTAAAAACAAGCCATGCCTTCTTCATTCAGTTGTCTTTACATACCTGAATTATTGTACTTCTAATATTAGTTTAGGAACGTAGTTGGTTTTGTAATCTTCTTCTTTGGATCTAAGTTCCATTCAAATATTCATGCATTACATATATATATAGTGACATTTTATATCAGTGTACAATATGTGAGTTGTTTTATCTATTGAAAATTATAATTCATGGTACTGTATTGAATACTTTAGAAGGTCTTGATGTTGTAATTTTGTTTTGAAATTAATATAATTTAGTGTGGATATTTGCGTACAAAATCTCATACCAATTGTGTCGATTATTCTCAATCTCTTTTTTTTAACAATAAATATCCCAAAGGCTACAAAACAACGTCCAAGTCCAATTTCTTTTATGTGCCATAAAGATCTATTATATTACATGAAGGACACATCTGCGTTTGTTTACAATTTAATTTCAAAAACATTAATTATTCAAAATACTTTAAAATATGTACACGTGTATTAACACTTGATATGAATGAATCGGACCTCTAACATTATTGTACTTCTAATATTAGTTAAGAGGCCTTGTTAATTTGTTTCACAAACCTTCTTCTTTGGATTTATGTTCATTATCGTACTTCTAGTATTAGTTAATTAAGAGGCCTTGTTGATTTGATAAATCTTTTTTGCAGTATGTTAATTTTTGCACTTCTTATGCTAAGAAACATATTTAATTTGATCCTCCTTCTATACATTTATTAACAACCGTAAACATATTAATATAAATATGAATATTTGCGACAAAATACCCACACGTTACAATTTTCTAATTTATATTCTCATTTTCTAATAAATTTTTCGTTAGTATCCAAAATTTTCTGTTGAATCAAACAGTGAAGTGCATGTGTATATATATATATAATTTTTTGGGTTAATTGCGGCAAAAATACCCAACCTTGGGTCAAATTCTCTGTATGTATACAACCTTCGTAAATAGCGGAAAAAGTACCTAAACTTAGCATTTGGGAGTTGACTGAGAAAATCTACCTATGTGGCAATCAATCTTTGCCACGTGGCATGCCACATAATTATTATTTTTAAAATATTTGTTTTAAATATTTTTATTTTTAAACAAAACTATTTTCTATTTTTATTTTTAATAATTTTTTTCAATAATAACAAATAATGAATATTTAAATTTAAATATTTATTATTGGTTATAATTATTTATTTTTAAAAAAGCAGGTAGAACGAAGTAATTTTCACCGCTGACGGTTCACTTGAACTCCATTTCCGATCTGGTTCACGCGTCGAATAAAATTGTTTAATATGTTTAATAATAATAACGAATAAACACATACATAATGTTTAAAAAGTCAAAACATAATTAAATACACACCACCTATTCAAAAACAAAAAATAGTAATCATATTTATATTTAATAAAAAATTATTTTTATTTGTTTGCGTGATATTTCATAAGTACAAAAAATAGGAATCAGTTGGCAAGCTTCGGCAAAGGGGTGCATTTTGATTTGGAAAAAAATGATCATGCATTGGTGTTTCTTGGAGTCAACGCGAATGCGTTTTCTAGTGAGTGTGGGTGCCTTATGCGGCATGCTATTGATCCAACAAAACACCGATGGCGTGATCAATACACTAATGTGTTGAAGAACGAATCTTATGAAAAGTTAAAAGTAAGTAAAATTGTTTCAGTAATAAGATATACACTACCTTATTCTATACAAATGTTATCTACATAGTTTTGAAATATATATTACATGTGTCTCATTATGTATTTTGATTGGTGCAGAACATGTTTGAACTAGATCTAGATCATGACAGCATCAAGATCACGGTTGACAGATATTTGTATAGTTTATGGATTCAAATCCGAAGTAACTACCGTAACTATGGGCTTTCAGCTAGTCGTGATAGAAACAACCCATGTCCACCGTGTACGAATGAAAAATGGTTTACAATATGTGCTTTTTGAGAAACTCCTGATTCTATGGTAAGTTCGAATTTGATGAAATTATGTTTTCTTATGTTTCCATATTATTTTGTACTTATGAATTTTCATCTTTTGGAAAAATCAAGAAAAATGTCCGAGAACTGTAAAAACCAAAAGTGGGCTGCTGGTGGTGGGTCTATCAGTATTTCGAATCATCGTCATAGATTGGTACGTCCTATATAACTGTTTTATCATCTTTTTTTATTTTATTTCTTATGGGTGTCTAAATGAAAAAAGCTTTAAGTTTAACCAAGAAACTCAGAAGTCATCTTCCCCGATTGAGACTTATGAGCGTCTTAATTGCAAAGGTGGCAGATTCCAAAATGATTATCACAAAGAACACATTGTAAGTACTATTTAGAGTATGTTTATAGCAAAGTTATTTTCATTAGAATTCAAGTTCAAAGATATTGTGTTGATTAGAGATTTTTATTAGTTTTTCAAACATTCAGGTTATGGTTAGTTTAAAATATGGGGAAATGCTGTCAAAATTTCTTTGCAATTATCGTTTACTAAAATATGTTATTATTTTTTTAATTTGTTAGGAAAAAATTAGAAGGGATTGTAAAATGGCTATATCACAAGCAAGTACGGACGGCTTAGAGTTGACTGAGGAGGAAATTCATGAGATCGAAAAAAATGTGTTGTTGCAAAACGAAAATAAGAAAACAATTCAGTCAGGTCATTTACTTGGATACGGGCCAGTACCGAAAAAGAAGGATCTGTTAAGTTAGCCGAGTCATCAAACAAGAAGTATAAGGAGTTAGAAGAGAAATGCAATGCCCAAGCCGCTGATTAGCCGCTCAAGCTACTGCAATGGCCGCTCTTGAGGCACGACTAGCACTGATCGAGAACACGGAAGCTCGCGCACAACTAACACCGACTACCACACTTGGCGAAATATAGTATTACCATGGCTTAGGATTAGGGACTATGTTTTTTAAAACATAAACATATTATAACATGTACGACTTGTATTTGACGTACTTATCTACTACTACTACTATTATTATTATTATTATTATTATTATTAAGGTCGGATAAATATTTATATGAATGTCTTTATTTATGGATTAATTTATATTTATTAAATAATTATAGTAATTAAATTAATTTTATAAATAAAAATATTTGTGATAGGTTTATATGTGACTGTAAATTCAGTTGCAAAGTATTAACTTTGCGACTGATTTTTCGCTGCAGAATGAGTAGGCAACAACAATCTTTGCAACATAAATTTTTGTGGCGAATGCAATTTTGCAACAGCAAATCCAATAGCGGAGAAACTCTGTCCCAAAGACTATTTAGTTGCAAAGATATATCTGCAACAGAAATAATTGTTGGTAATTTTACAATTGCATGAAAATAATCTGTTGCAAAAAATAATCCGTCGCAAAAAAAAATTGTTGCAAAGATGTGTTTACAACAAAAATGTTGTTGCAAATACAGAAATCTGTTGCAAACAAAATCTGTTGCGAAGATTTCTTTGCAACTATCAAGTTGTAGCAAAACTAAACTCGCGACAAGCACCTAGCGACAAGTCCCGTGATAGGGTTTTCTGTTGCAAAGAAAACTTTGCAACTGATTTTGGCATCTTCGCAACCGAAACTTCTGTTGCAAAGAAGCTTTTTTTTTTTTTTTTTACTAGTGAACGTTTATAGTTTCAGATGACTTCGGTGTTCAAATGCAAGGGTGGGATCATAACAGCGAACTCGGTGACTTTCGACCGAGTTCAATGCTAGGTAAAGGTGAATGGCCTCGGCCACTTGTTCTCTGTATTCAAGGGTGAAATCATCAAAGTCGGTGTTTATATGACTAAATACGGTCTTTATATCCCCAATAAAAGTAAACCCGAATTCGGACATTGAACACCGAAGTTGATGATAATATCCCCGAATGAGTAGGATCCGAAGTCGGTAATTCTAGAACCGATTTTGGTGATACTATCACCGAATAATTTGAACACCAAAGTTGATGATATTATCACCGAATGAGTAGGAACCAAACTCAGGGATTTAAGAACCGATTTCGATGATACTATTACCGAACCCGAAATAGTATTACGAGGTCAGCGATATAAATTATCGAATTCGGATATGTAAAGATGAGAGTCGGAGACAACTCGGAGGGATGAGAGTCGTCAAGATGAGGATCTTACTATCTCACTTCGCCATGTTGGAGGATATTGACTGGCCGTATACGAAGAATCAAAGTACGATGAAACTATCTACGATGAGATAGTTTTGTTGTCAAGCAATGCCGCTAAAGCTGCCATACCAATCGAGCCCATTTTCGTGACGACCGCAATGACCGTGCGCGAGGCTCCAAAAATCAAGTCGAGCACGATCATGGTTGTCAACAACGGAGGTAGGGAGAATGAAGATCCATATTACTACGTTGATTTATCGGGAAATCTACAACGTTAGCTTAAGCATACCACACAAGCAACGGTTCAAAATTCTCATTCGATGGCATTCCAAGCGCACGCATAACCGTGTCGGGCGAAAGAGAATCGTCGAAGACATCGTGCAAGTGCGAGGGAAATGTAGATGAAGGTTATGGCGTCGACACAAGCGCGGCGATGGCGGCGGAGACCCGAAACGAGCCGACGATCCAAATTCGAGGACGAATTTGCTAGAGACCGAGAGAATGATACGGTACAAGACTTCAATTATGTCTTACGATTCATCCATGCAAGAAACATGCATGCGTCGATTATGTTGATCCCTTTGATGGTTTATTAGTTGACTATATTCTTATGCATTTACATATGTATTTGGTCATTTTTAATTTGGTTATTCTCTCATGCTACGTATATGCTAGTTTAGGTTATTTATTATAGACAATTTTCTTAAATGATGTTTGCCCATCAGTGAAATAGTTTTCTCGTTTATGATGATACGAAAAAATCGAGCTTAATTTTACGGGTGAAGTCGAGTTTTAACTTGCAAAGATGTGTTCTTGTGTTCGCTCGTATCTCTCTTTACGTCACACTGCGAACTACCATGTTTTAAAGTTTGATAGTCAGTTACGTTTTCAAACCAGCCGTATATACGTATTTTATTCGATAAATATTCAAAGGAAGAAAAATCAGCAAAAAATATTCTCCATGAACTTGACAAACACGCTGAAATCAATCTTTCCTTCTCGGTTCTTGTCAACGGACTCGATCATCCTCTTGCAGTCTCCGATCTCCGTCCGCTGCGTTAAGCCAAGCTGCCGAAGAACTCTCTGCAACTCCCGGGCGTCAACGAAGCCGTCTCTGTTCTCATCAAACACGTCGAAAGCTTCCTTCAGCTCCTCCACGCTCGGCTCGTTCTCGTCGAACAGCGTCATGAAGCGATTGCTACCAAAAGACTCTGGTATCCCGTCGCTCTCCGGGGCGAAAGAGAATCCGAGCCTCGCCATAACCATCTCGGCATCCTCTCTTCTCAGGTCCATCTCGCTCCTCCCATCGGCGATGCAGGCCGAAACAGGCCTGCTCGGCACAGAATCAAAGTCCTTCTCGGCGCAAATATTCGAGCAGATAAGGACGAACTTGGACTGCAAAAACGAAGCGAATCTCGGGACAATCTTCTCGCTTATGTTTGCCCAGTTTACAGTCATCAAGAAGATGTTGACGAAGAGAGCGAAAACGTGCAAGAATGGCAAGCCATATTCCGAGGCCATCGCGGTTGTCGTCGCCGTCGTTAGCACTTTCTTCTCCATGTTTCCGGAATTGAAGATCAATATAAACATGGCTCTTCCGAGAGGAGAAGACTTTTGAAACTAGCTAGTATTGAATGTTAGTGATTATACAAGAATTTCAGAAAATGGTTTACTTTTACATCGATCGCTAGCTTGTGAGGAACATGGAAGAGAAGAAGTTGACATATATAGGATCCAAGAAGTGTAAAGACTGAGCTGAAAAAGAAAAGGGAAGTTGCTTGTGTGTTGCGATATAGATTCATTCTACGAGGAATTGGTCTAATTAATATTAATCATAGTGATAACTGTGGCAAAAGTACTTAAACTTTAAACAACTCCAAAAAAAAAAAATAGCGACATGTTAAGGTACGCTAAGTCAACAAATTTAAGGCCACACATTTTTTTGTTAAATTCTAATGAGAGAAGATGTTAGATAGCTGGATGGACATATAAATGTGTATTTTAAGTATGATTTGGTAGCACGATGCTAAAAAAATTGACCAGCCTTCCGTGTAAAAAATAATAGACGAAAAATATATTGGTTCACATTTATCGACGTAAAGTATTTTTTGTCACTAATTAACCTTAGACCCTAGCCGCTTCAGCTGGTTAAGTTTTAAGTACTTATGCCGCCGTGAATAGTTGAGACGTTTTATTTGGAGCCAAGCTAGTATTTTATTTGGTCTTGTTTGACCTAAACCCTGAGAATGGGAGGCAAACTTTGATGGTTTTGAAGTTTCTCTGAAACTCGATCAAATAATATATTGGGGACGGCCTACTATTTGTTCCTGTCGTTTTCAAAGAAAATTGTGTATTTAATGCACTGCGATTTCCATGAAATTGGGTTTTATGGAAACCTCCTTTGATAATAATATGCGAGTGGGAAAGTCAATTGTGGTCACCTAACGAGGAAATGCTGAGGAAACTTTGTGCTGAGACTTTCGAGTATAAAATATGTCGACCAATTTTGTCAGTTTGTACACGTTATATACTTGATTAAAAGATGACAGAAATTGCGAGAAATGGGTTATATTCGTTGAAATGTTCGAATCCTCAAATAATAGCAACTCGGCCGCAAGTTAAATTTACGAATATATTGCGACTTACGAACGTAATGTATATATTCCAGGGTTCTTATAAATTTTTTAAAAACTATAAGTTTTTTTGTACATATTATTATGAGATTTAAACCTTGACATAGTCAAAGATATATTAGTTATTTAAAGATAAAATTAGTTTTATTGGTTTCTTATTTGGTTTAGGATTAGAGTTTTATTTCCTATAAATAAGGTTAGTCGCAATTTATTTTAAGTCCAGTATTTTGTATCGATATTGTTGGGGGTATTTTCACAACAAAAAAGAAATATTATATTCTTTATTAATTACACCCCTTTTATACCAAAATGTCCTCCGGAGGCCCGTTTTCCCAAAACAAAGCGTCCCGGTGTTCCCAAAAATATGAAAACACCCGAAAATGACATAAAATTTGCGGAAATCGGACACGGGACACACTCGGGGGGCAAAAAACACCCCGGAACACCTTTCATGGGGCCCACACACATGGCAACCACCGTATGAAGCCACGTCAGCGAGGCGAAAAGACAATCATGCCCTCGAGGATGCTCATCGCACGGTCGAGAAGCCTCCTCGTCGAGCGCAATGACGACGCTGCCCTCGAGGTCGTCTGCACCGTGTTGACGAGGGAAAAGACGATCCTGCCCTCGAGGATGCTCATCGCACGGTCAGGAGGCTCCCTCGTCGAGCGAAATGACGACGGTGCCCTCGAGGTCGTCTGGCACCGCGTTGACGTGGTTAAAGACGATCGAGCCCCTCCACCTACTCCATCGGACGGTTGAGGAGCGTGCTCATCGCCACATCAACGCGACCATTTTGCCCCTAGCTCCTCCTATAAATAGGGTGCTCAACACCACAACGAGGGGACCGGAACCATCTCAAGGGAACGATCTCCAGTATATGAACCATCTCAAAGAAAGCTTCACCATCTCCGACAAAGGGGCCACCAGCTCCACCACAGAGAAGAACTCTCAAATGTCTTTCTCGCAAAAACTCCCTTAAATTAATCATCTGCAGACCAAAACACTAATGCTGAGCGTCGGAGGTGAATCAGGGGGTACCCCCTGTTTCCCTTAACCTCGGTTGTTTCTCTTTTCCCAGGCTCGGGAAGTGAAGGGTAACTCGGTAACGAACGTCCGGGAAAAACCTTGAGAAGGTGAGTGATCACGAACGCCATCTTTGCGGGTTAAAGAATCCAACCTTCTCGGGTCCCCTTCCTCGTCGAGGAGCATTCCTTCGTTCGCAACGATCCTCGAGCTCCGTGAGCACCCACTTGTCAACCCAGTCTAGTCCTTTCTTAGGCCATGCGGTAGCAAGTGACGAGTGGCCCGGCTCGACCAGTCCTCGGACGACGATGAGGCTCCCGACCACGAAGGGTCCGCGATGCCCAAACTAGAGCTCCTTGCTAACCGACGAGAGTTCATCGAGGCCACACCGAGAGCTTATCGAGACCGCAACCTAAGTCTCCTCGCCACCCGACGAGGTTCCCAACCTCGACGCACCAGAAGGCTCGTCGCCACCCGACAAGAATTCACCGAGACCACACCCGAAGGCTCCTCGCCACCCGACGAGGTTCCTAACCTCGATGCACCAGAAGGCTCCTCGCCACCCGACGAGAGTTCTCCGAGACCATACACCCAAAGTTTCCTTGACGAGAGCTCCTCGCGGACACGACGAGATTCCATCAAAACCACGACGAGGATCCAATCCTCGAGCGTACGGGCTTCCTCTCTGCACCAGCTGAAGCTCGGCAAAACGACGGAATCTCCATAAACCCGTTATCCAAACGACAAAGTCAACCCAAGCCCGCCAAATTCAACAATACGACAGATGGCCTGACCCAATCCATGCATCTGGGCCGCTTTAATGTTTTGATCCAAAAAACGGTATCAACAGATATATGAAGAAAAAAGTACTTCCTCATATTCTCTTCTTCCCTTAGTACTTTTTTGCTACACTGTTGTCGTTTGACTATTATTATTATATGAAAATTGTACGAAATATCCATTTTGTATCAAATATTTTAAAAAATTACCCATTTTGTGTAAAAAACTACACATAATGAGTATTTTTTAAAAAAGATTGCACAAAATGAAAGCCCAATATTATTTTATATTATATATATATATATAAACATCAGAGAGTGTGAACGTGAGTGTGTGTTGGTGATAGCTTATAATGTCGTTTTGCTTTCTTCTAGCTTTTGTGAGCGTGTTTTTGGCAGCGATCATTGAAGTGGGAACCACATGGTGTCACCGAGTGAATCCCCAGGAGGATATATGACAACGACTAAGATCGGAAAATTAAGGGAACATGACGCTCAATAATCCGATGCTTGTTGAGGTCGAAAATAGGTGGGCATAAATCCTAACACAGTGGTTGGGATTTTTAGAAAAATTTCCGACTTTTTTTTCTTTCTCTTATTCAAGTTCTTGCATTTACAAAGAAGTTATTAAACTTAGTATTAAGGTCGGTTTTCGTCAAATCCATTCTTAACACTACTCATGTCGTTTTATCCTAAACACACCCAGAATGGAGGCAAGGAAATTCATTGACGAATAATCAACGAAGAGGCAGGCTTGAGGAGGTCCAATCCTCGATGAAGATCCTGGATGAAGAAGCTCTGATGAAGATCTTCGACGAGGAAACCTCGAGGAGGAATCTGCAAAAGGGAAGTTCAACGCAAAATAACATCATCGCATAAAAGCTCACCGAGGGAAAAGCTCATCGCAAAACCCCATTAGATTAAATAAGGGAAGAAACCAGAATCGCGAGAATAAAGGAGAATCAGTTATTCAAGTGAGGATATCGTGGGATTATCAACGTGATCAAGGAAAGTTAGCAACAATCAAAGTAAGAAACAAGGAAAACCTAACGATATTTAAGGAACCAAAAGGGGAAACGAAAAGGAGAAACCCTAAGCTTATAAATACCAGCGTAAACCTCATTGTAAAAGGGGCCTCGACCAGAGGGAGAGATTATAAGAGAAGAGACATTAGACCAAGGGAAAAAGGATCGTAGAAGAGAGATTCGGCCAAGAGAGAAGACCGGACATTCGGCTAAAAGACACCAACAAGAGCAATCAGAGAGAAAGAAGAAAGAAAGAGAGAAAGGGAGAAAAAAGATGAAGAAATCACCAAACCACATTGAACTACGTGATGACCTGATCCCGGTACACCGGGTACGTAGGAAGCCCCACCGAATACGGCGAGACGCGGCATCAAATCAAACCAAATTATATCCTTATCATTGTAATTGTATCCTTTAATTGTCCAGCTATCAAACAGGAAAAACCGAATCCTCATCGGAAATACAATAAATCCGTGATATTCGCATACTCATATTATTTGTGTGTATTTTGTGTTTATCTTTGCGACTGAAAGAGGGTGGTGAAAATCGCCCTCAACACCTAGTACAAGCTAACTCGTTGCCATGAACTTCAACAAAGTTTTGTTTCCATCCTGAGAAACTTGCAGGGCACATCTTGATATTTATTAACAACAGTGCAATTCCAATTTTGTAGTGGTGTGCGGCACACTAATATCCTCTGAGTTGGATAATAAAAGTAATTTCTACATGGTCTTATTAACGGTTCTTGAATCTCTCTCGTTCTCTTCATCTTTTCAACAAAACAGTTTTGTGGGCGTTATTTAAAAATAACCACTCACACAACTATCAACTATCAAGTATCAAGGTCGGCCTTGCCTTACATGCAATTTCTCTTGTCTTTGGTTCTTGGTGATAAAGATACATCATCCAATTGAGAAAGTCAATGGAAGAAATCAAGGAACATCATTGCTAGAATAATATACAACAATCTTGTCATTTATTTGTAATTTTATGCATTCTCAATTGGTTACGTTTCCTCTTTTCTTGTAATGTCCTTCCTCTGTTTTACTCTTGTAAACTATGTATATGACTAACATATATCAATGTAAATGTTTCAATTCTCTCTTGTCCGAAATCTTTTACTTTTGCACTCTTTAATCTCTATGTACAATAAAGCAACATTATATGATATTTTTACTATTGATGCCTTTTTTTGGATCAAACACTGAAGCGACCCAATGTGGGTATTGGGCCGGGCCCAGTATGCCCTGTAGTTGGCTTGGTAGGCTTCCGTTGACTTTCGTTGGGCTTTTCTTGAAAGTTATGACAGCGTTAATTTCTGGTGGTTGGAATGACGTCAATCATCCAGCGTGGGCACATAGGCAGGAATCGTTATTTCTGAAAATAACCGATCCCGTCCTCCCTATGATGTGTACTTAGCGAGATCCCATTGACCTTAGGGTAGTTGTGGCTGACTCTAGAGCGAGTTTTTAGTTGACCGATATGGGGACCCTGAGTAGGTGTCCCTGGCACTTGCAGGTTCGAAAGTCTCGTTTCTATTCGGGGTCCAGGCGATCCGGGTCACTCACTACCTGTTATCGCAGGGCCTGGAATGGACAAGGCCGGGGTTACAGGTTTGGAGGCCATGCGAATCAGGGCTACCGACGAATGGGGGAGTGCGTTCGACCAGGAAGTGAACCTTGGGAGGTTAGACTCTCCACCAGATATGGTTTGTTTAAGTCAGGGCTAGTGGAACTATCCGTAGAGTCGTGGTATCTTTAAGAGATATGGGGACTGGGAGACAGAACATGTGCCGTGTTTAGTTTAGAACAAGGGCAGGTGGGGTCTCGAACCTTCCCAGAGTCTTCTCCAGGAGTTCCTCTCAGAGTGATCCCCCAGTCGATGGGATCTTACAGAAATTCCCTTTCGCTCGGACCCTACGACCTGAATCGTGGGTTCCATTACGTGTCCCCATACCATACACACACAGTCGCGCAGTGGACTGGAGATAGGCTGGACATAGCGTGGAACGGAACCTATCAGGTGGGTGGTGAACCTTGTAAGAATTCCCCCAGGGCTTCCGCTTTCTGTAAATTTCTCACTTTCTGGACCTGCAAAAGGGAACACCGGAGGTAAAGGGAAACGGGGGTGGGGGGGGGGGGGGGGGGGGGGGGGGGGGCTTACCCCCTGATTCACCTCCAACGCTCAACATTAGTATACTATATGAGGGGAGGCGAGTATATCGAGGGAAGAGAGAGAGAATCGAGAGAAATCGAGTGAGTTTCGATGAGTTACCGTTTAACTGAACTGAGCTCCTATTTATAATAGGATCCGGGGGTCTAAGTGCAATAAAATATTGTTCCGAGGGGTCCCTGGGCAATATTGTATATGCAGATTGGTTCCCGGGAAAAGAGGAATCCATCGCTGCCGTCGGATCGATGATACGACGTCTCACACGTCCGTACGCGCGGCGCAAGTGGCTGGTGCGCAAAAAGGCAGGCTGATCTCGGCCCTCCACGTGGCCGCATGTGGATGGGCGCGCAAGTGGGCCTGGTGGCCTAGCTGAGGTGACACGACGAGGAAGATCGCGCCAAGTGGCGCAATCTGAGGAGGGCAGCCCCAGGGGCAGAGGCAGCGCAGGGATCCGTCACGTGGCGCGATCCTGGGGGCTGTCGCCTATGCGGGCCCCACAAAAAGGTGCCCCGAATCATTTTTTGCTCCCGGGCGCGTCCTGCATCCGTTTTTTCACAAATTTTATGTCGTTTTTGGGTGTTTTCATATTTTTACAAACACCAGGACACTTTGTTTATCGAAAACGAACCTCTAGAAAGCGTTTTGGGTTTGAAATTTATTAATTTGATTTATAATCTTTTTTAAAAGATTAATCAAATTATAGAATTAATAAAGGAAAATTAATGTAATAATTTCCGTTTAATTAATTTATTTATAAAAATCAATTCCGGGAATTACCCGTAACAGTTACGATATGAAAAATACCAAAATCATAGGCGGAGGTACACCTAACACTACAGGAACAAAAGTCCCCCAAAGATATTTGAACTATTTATTAATCTTGGTCAAAAATTTTAGCCAGCCCCTTCGTTTACTAAGTCAGCCCCCCCTCTCTGCTCTCTCTCTCTACTCTATTTCCAGTTAAGTCCAGCTATTTTCCCGACGAAAATAACTTTCACTTTGAGCAAGAAGAAGGTGAGGAAGAAATGCTATAATAAAGTTAAAATTCTACCCCTTATATATTGATGTTACTACACAAGACAATTTTCATTAATATTAATTATTTATTTACTAAATTGCCCTTGAGTTTTGAGGTTATTACTCAAAATAAGACAAATTTCGTCCGACTCAATGACTCTATCAACTTTTCTTCTTTTGCCTTATGTCTTTTTAATTATTATTTTTTGAATTATATATGAATTGATACAAAGTTCCAAAACATTGTACAAAATATTCAACAATTCGAACCTCAACAATTTTCGTTTCGCTAGGAAACAAAAAATTCAGCCCCCCTACACAAAATTCGTAATTCCGCCACTGACCAAAATCATTTTCTTTCTTTCTTTCCGTTAAATATTCCTAAAAATACAATAAAAAATGGGAGTCTAGCTAATCTTGGTGCTTCTTTAAGCAAAATCAAGATATATGATTGGTTGGTAGAGAGAGAAGCCAATTATCAAGAAGTTGATCTGCTGTGATCATGACCAATCAGAAGCATCGTGATGATCGGATGGGCTTGCTGAAACAGAAAGCGAGTGCTTCACATTGGCAGGACCGAAGAGGAGCTCTAAGCAGAAGGCATCTCCACATATTGATTTTCCCTTGCTTCCCAGCTTATCCAAATCTCCTACTTTCAACTACAACAACAACAACGTACTCATAATCCAAATGTTCATGTTATTAATTCCGATGCACTTAAGTATTTTACTGACCAAAGTACTCATATTATTGACTTTGCTGCAATATTAATTTTTTCTCTCTTATTTTTTAGTGGTGAAAGTACTTAATTAGCAGCAAGTATAAACGTCTAAATTCGAGTGAATTGGGTGTGAATGTGAATAATAGTTGTCTTTTTTTTTTTTTTATATTGTTTATCGTTTATTATGACCTTAATATGATTACTTTCGTTCAATTAAAGTATTTTTACCACAAAAAATTTAACATAATCACCAAATTGCACCAAAGTCAATATTAAGAGTAGTCTCACCACCAAAGTTTAATATAAGTACTTAATTATACTAAAGTGGATAGTATTATGAGTATTTTCACCAGCAATTTCTCTTGAAAGAAATGAAGTATATTAGAAATGTATAAACACCTGTAACAAGCTGTTCTTAATGAAGGATGTATTGAAGCAAGCGTAGAAGAGACGACCTCCGTTCATTTTCTGGTAAAATGTGATCCTCACGTCGCCTGAAATCTGTTATCAAACTATTTTTGTCATCCTTTATAATGCATAATTAATTATTTTCACGTACTAAAAGTCACAATTTATCCATAAAAATTATAATAACCGTTATCTTTTCAAAGCTTTTGCTGGAAAATCGATAGTTTTATCATTTTTAGTTGATACATTTTTCAAATGAGTTTAGTAGCCTGGATGTGACGCGTCAGTTTTTTTTTTTTTTTACAATATTGAATATTGAATTATTTTTAATTAAAACATTTAAATTTATATCTAAACAGTTATAAAGTTTTTCAGAATTCATTAAAATTGTTACTTTTAATTATTTTACGTTTGGGTTAGTTTTTAAATATTTTAAGAATTAATTCAAATTGTTAAAATTAGTTATTTTACGTTATTATGAGACATTTAATGGTTGGAATAGAAAAAAGTTTATAAGAGTAATATTAGTAATTTTCACCGCATTTAGGACTATTCATAAGAAATATGATATTTGAATTGATTAAACTTAAAAGAATAAATGAATTCTTATAATATTCCAAGTAGAAGTTTGACAAAATATTATTTTAGAGAATTGATTAATCTATCAAATACTAAGAACTTACTTGAACAGGCTTACGGAAGCAACAATCAAGGCAAGTCTTTTGGTAAAGAACTGGACTTTCCGTGTCCATTTGAACAACTTGAGACTTCTCCGCTTCTTCGTTGGCGGCGCGGAACGAGAGATAGTACCGGAGACTGGTCAACCGGTTGTACCCTTTCTTTATCTCTCGGCAGCAACTCCTCGAAACTTCTACAGCCGGACGGTAAAGCTCACCAGGTTTCTGCGAATTCGGAGCAAACTGAAGCTCTCTATATTTGAAAAGAGAGAAACGACCGAGAGTTGAGACAGTCGCGGTACCTCTTGCAGCTCTGACACCACGAAGAACACCGAATCGGTGTTGACCATGTCGTAGAGACGAATCCGGCGCAGCTCTCTGGTGCAAGGCTCAGGCAGGCTCACCACGGGAGGCCCGTTTGCGACGCCTCTGGGGAACGAAAGCACGTTAGCCCAGTAACCCACGTACCGCCTTTGGCTCGGTATCGAAACCTGTCGAGAATCATTGGCGTTATTTGCTACCATGCCTTATTGTATGCCAATTTTCTAGAAATAGCGGATAAAGTACCCACTCCTTCGTTATTGGTGGTCCTTCTTAGAGCGTACAATTGAAGAGCGTCGTTCTTTGACATTCCACAGTATACAAGGTAGGCACACACCATTAAGCCTGTTCGCCCTTTTCCTGCCTGAAAATATTTGAGAGCTCCTGAATTAATAGAGTGAATTATTCACTAAATTAAATTATGCTTTAATTTTAACTTATAATTTTATGGTTCTAATAATATTTAATTATTTTATTGAATATTATCAACAAATAGGTAAATTATTATAAAAAATAATAGAACTATTATTAAAACAACGCATACAACTATTTTTTAATTATGGATTTCTCTTTTTTTTCTTCTTCAAGAATATAAATTAATTATGGATGGAAATGTAAGAAATATAAGTTAATGTTGGGTACTTCTACAAATTAATAACATAGAAAAGAAGATATTATGAATGCAAAATATTGGCTACTTGGACTATTAATGTTTAATTACATACATATACAAGATGAATAAACGTGCCCATAAAATAAAAAGTGTGGCCCGGGAGAACATAATGAAATACCATGCAGTGAACGACGGCGATGTGCTTCACGTGAGCGGAATGCCATGAATGCACGCTCTCGCAAAAAAGTTTGATCATTTCGAGATGGGGGACATGGTTATCGTCGAAAGGATACGCCTCCACACGTCCGTGGAAATTAATCGGGTCGTACTTCTCCTCTATACAAAGATTGTAGATCTGCAAACACCGCAAGAAGTTAGCCCTAGATAACGCAGCAGTGCAAACCTATATAATAAAACTCCTCTTTCATAATATGAAGTTCCAAATTATCATATGAGGTTTCACTACAAACTAATTGGTTTATGGAAGAGCCATATTATACATGACACGTGACAGAAGGAGGGGGATCGAAAAATGGCACGTGCCTATCCTCAGCCTAAAGAGAGAAAAAAAAAAGTCACATATTAACCGATCTATATAATTTATTAAAAAATTAAAATTCTTATTGTGTGTCCTCTTTCTTATGTTGATTCTTTTCTCTCCCACTCACTCACAAGAATTTCTCACTCTAAACCCTTCACTCTTATTGTCTCACAATCTCACATCCTCCGAACACACCATACAATCTTTCACTTTTCTTTTCTCCAAATCTTCTCAATATATACATATATATATATATATCAACTCTTTAATTTTTTACTCTCTCTCCAATTCACCTCTTATTTGCACTTTCATATGTTGTTCTCTTGTTCACCATCTCAATGGATCATGCATTCCCGTCTTCGGTCATCTGTCCCGCCCACTGGCGACGGCCTAACTTCGCAAATCGCAGTTCGTAGGCACTTATTTTGTGTGGATTTACTTGGGGTCATTAATTTCTAGAAAGGCTAGCTCCGGTACACTATCTCTTGACTACAAGGTACTAATAGAATATGTTACTTGAATCTGTTTTCTCCATCTGACCCGTTTATCATTTATCCTTAAGATCTACTTTATTAAATATTTTTTGACATACAAAATCCTATGTTCATTTCTCTTTAATTTCATTGCTATGTTGCGGTCTCATTTATAGTTGATTTATTACAGTAACGTCCATACATATTTCTAAATGTAAGAGAGTTTACTAACTTTCTATGTGTAAATATATATATATATATATATATATATATATATATATATGTAAATAGAGCTTGGTAACGTTGTTAATTACCTTGTAATGCTCCTCATGCACAACGTCGAGCACAAACTTGACTTGCCAAAGGGGGTTGCGGAACATGGCCCGCATGCGCTCCGCGGGAAATGACATGGCGAGCAAGCGATCCGTTATGTAAGACATGTCGAGATCGAAGCCCGAGATCAGCATCCGCCGCCGCTGCCTGGAAACCAGGTTTCGGATGAAAAAAGTCTTGCTGATATAGTTGATGAGATGGTGCTGCAGCGTCAAGTCTTCGATGTTTCGAACGGGATCTTGTTTTGAATAACCTAATCCCATGTTATGAGATCGTTGAATCCTATATTACCCTAGACAGCAAGTAACGTTTCAGTGTTAAGTTTCGAGAGATTGTTATCTTCACAAACAAAACATAATTAAGTAAAATGGACCATATGGGTGAGATATAAAAGCTTGTGATCAATCATACATTTTCGGGATAATCGCGGCAAAAAATCCAAGTTTTGACAAATTGAGGCGGCAGAGTCCAAAGTGAAAATACTACCGCAAAGTAGTACCCAAAATCAACAAATGTGAGGCGGAGCATTTATTTCGTCCAATTTTTTCACGGGCGTTGGTCAGTTTGACGTGCTATCGAATCATATCTAGCGTAGCCATAATTTATACATTCATCTACTCATCTAGCATCTTCTCGATCATTTGGATTCGACGAAAAAAAAAATAGACAAAAAAAAAAATGTGTCGCCTCGCATTCGTTGACTTTGAGTAATCTTATTATCATTTTTTCAGTTTAAACCCTTGCTGTCTCAGTTGATCAAAATTTAACTATTTTTGTTGCGATTACCATAGACAGAACTATTTCTGTTTCATGTTGAGACAATGCATGCGTCATTGCGTTGTAACATGGAAAGGATCGTAAAATATGATAGCTGACCAAAATCCAAGACGATGATGATGAGAACTAGTCATTGATCCTCTTTAAGTTGAGAGGCTTGATGATCTTAGTCTTCCTTCGGTATCTTCTTTTTCAAGTCATTATTGGAATCCATATCTCCAGAATTCTGAATGAATTATCCCATGAAACTAAATAGATTACTAACTGCAAAATAAAAGATAAATAAACCCTTTTTCCTACAAACCAAATGCTTACCTGAGATAAAGATATAATTGCCTGCCCGTAATGAAGAAATTAATCAGGAAATTAAGAACAATTCGAAAAGAAAGATGGACGTTGATTTTTCAGGAATATTAGGAATGAAGAAAGCTATTTAGTGTTTTTCTATCGGGTATAGAAAATCTGAGGGAGAAAATTGGTGGGTCTAGATTTGGAGGGTTTTTGGAGCAGAATTAGCCGACAACTTAGCTCTCTGTCTTTGGCATATAGAGTTGTATTTCTGATATCTAATTACTTTTTGGCAGGTATTTAGGGATTCTATTAAACTAGGGATAAAAATTTCGCGCTTATAATCGGTTTGGGCCCGTTCCAGTTTTTGTCTCCACCCACCGGTGAAGGAAAAAAATAATATCCGAAACTGGGTATATAAATATATACACATATATATATAGTATACTATAAATCATGAGATTTTCTGGATGTCAACTTTATGATAGTTAACTATATCATTATGTTACAATAGTCTCATTCATTGTAGTTCATATTTTCACTTATCTCGAGCCCTATAAATAGAGGCATATGAGGTTCATTGTAATACACATCAAAGAGCAACAATAAATCTCTATTCCCCCTCATATTCCCTCTTCTATTCTTGTTATTTTCTTAGCTTACTTCTTAATTGTTTTAGCGATGATGACAATGTAAATCTATATGTTGAAAATTCACGTAGAAGCCTAGCAAAAGTTATATATTTTTAATTATTATTGCGATGAAGACAATACTTAATGAATATATGCTTAAAATTCTCTCAAACATCCTAGCAAAATTTATATATTTTACAATTGCGATAATGGCAATAAAATCGTTGGATTCTTCTTTATAAATCAATTAAAAAAAACCTAGCAAAATGGTGTGATGAAAGTTATTGTTTTAATGCGCGAATTTCGATCGAAATGTGCATGGTCCAAAGTTCGAGCCCAGGGTCGGACCTTGTGGTCGCGTGTGTTGGTTTAGGATGTGTTTGTTTGTACTTAATAGATCTCTTAATCTTAATGAGCCAGATTTAAGTCTATTAAGTGCATTTGTATTTTTTTCATTTTTTAAACATCTTAATGTCTCTTTTTGACTCCTAATGACTCAGATTTGCAAAAGTAAATTAATAACATTCAGATTCTCTCTCCTAACTACTTTCTTAACAAAAAACTTCAAAACTCCATAACTTTATTTTTATATCTCCAATGGAGTTATAAGAAAAGTATCATTGGAAAGCTTGAGACAAGACGATTCCAATGATAGGTGGAAAGATATATTTTCGACGTTTTAAAAAAATATTAATTTTGATTTTTAATAAAAATATATTAAATATAAAACTATCTTAAATTTATAGCTAAAAGTTAGAAAAATATACTTATTTGTTATTATATTTAAAATATTATATATAATTTTAAGTTTTATAAATATAAATTTACAAATTTATTAATATAAATAAATCAAATAATCATTAAAATAAAATATATAAAGAAATTGATTATTAAAAAAATGTAATTATACCATAGAATTTACCTACAATGTATCATTTTCAAGTTTAAGTATTTAAGGAGATGTATTATATGAAAATTTATTATAAATTATTATTATTATTAGTGTTGTTATTATAAAAATAATATCAGTTAGTGTTTTTTAAAAAACACATTTCATCAAAGAATAAATTAATTTTTTTATTTTTTGTTTTTATTTAAAAAAAATAAGCATTTATTAAAAGCTTAAAATAAAATTTAGTTCGAAAAAATAAAAATGCATTAAGATCTGTATTCAGATCTAGAAAAACAAACAAATTTAATTTGTATTCATTCAGACATCTTAATATTCAAATTTGCATTCAGATTCAGACGTCTTAATCTTAATGTAAACAAACACACTCTTAATCATGTCTGCGTGGCACATGCATTAATTTAAATTTTTTTTAATTTCGCAAATAAAATACACGTATGTATGTGATATAGCCAGTATAGATATTGTTGACGTGGTTTCCCACCTCAAATAATCAAGTGTGACTTGTGAGCGTATGATATTCTTGAGGCTGATGATTTGGTGGAATTCGATCTCTCACGTTGCAAACTCTTGATTCACTCTCGATATATGTATGTGTATATATAAGCAGTATAAATGAGACGAGGTTTTTTTTTATAGAGGCTCGTCCCAGGGCGGTAGTTGACTACGTCCTCTGTTAGTTTATTGCGACAAATGACATAGACGGACAGCTTCAGGCAGCAAATCACGTATGGAACAAGGAAAAGAATGGGAAGGAGAATGAACAAAATATAGCGAAATCTCTTAGTAAGCAAGAATGCCGGGTAGGAGCTTTCGATGTATTCTTTCAGGGTTGTGTGTGTGTTGATCTGAGATTGAGCTTGATATTTATAGACTTCAATTCTTCCCGTTGGACTTCCAGGAATCGTGGGGTCTTCTCTCCGTGCTGACCGAGTTGAATGGATCGCCTTGCTACACGTGTCCCACGACTTTGTTCTCTTCGTCATGTTTGAATTATGCTCGTTGAAGACTTGACTCCATGCTCCTGGTCTTCCGCTGAGGTTTGAATTATGCTCGATGACGGATAGCGCCGAGCTTTTGGGCCTTCTGGGCCGAGTTGCTTTGTATCCGCCGAGCTTCATCTGATTGAGAACTCTATTGGGATTCTTAATTGGGCTTTTGTGAATATCGATTTATTCCTTTAAAGCCTTTAATCTTCATTTGTAAATTTAATTAATTCACAACTTTAGCACTTTATGTCATATTAAATAATGACGAATTTGTATATCAACAGTCAACCCCCTACTATAAAAATACGAAGTAAATTTTATAGTATATACTCGATGAAATCATGTAAAATTCGTGCCGGATAGGATTAATTAAATTTGTGACTTTCGCCGCAAATCTGCATAATCCAGGCAGGATTTTGGATAATTTTGAGATATGATGGACGAGTAGGACCTTAAACTGTAATCGTCGCTTTGAATTTTGGGCGGGAACGGTTATAACACGTATCCCAATTTGCGTAGTTCAAAAAGAATAAACTCTTCACATTCTCCTAACACAGCTGTCATGCTGACGTGTCGCCGGATAGCTCGCTGATCTCAACCGTAAGATGAGGTTTGTTGCGATTTTCGAGGAAACCCTAACCGTAGGATCATCGAAAGTTTTCGAGTGTAAATACTCGAGTGGTTCGCATTAAATGAGCACGTCTCTTCAACTTCTGCCCGTCACACGTCTTGTCTGTTGGAAATCACGTCTCGGATTCCGTATAATTATCACGATTTATACGTCCGAACCGTCAGGGTAACATTTAAAAAATTATTTTAAAGCGGAAAACTTGTTATCCAAACAACGGTCCGAATATCGGATAATAACCATATTCCAAGATCTTATAAATATTATGCAATTTAATATTCATAACTCATTATTAATAAACTAGTCATAATAGGAAATAAATAGAAAGCAGTAAATGTTTGCATTTATTAACCCAATGCATAAGGCCGTACCTCGTTTGGCGATTTCGGCTGCGCACTCTGAGTCGGGCAGGGCTCCGTCGTTGCTGAGGGAATCTCCCGTGATCTTCCGGGATATTCTCCTGGAATCCTCGTACCGAAGCGTGGGCTTCGCCGGCAGGACTCCGTCGCAAAACTTTAACTGATAGTTCTTTTTAAGCTTCCGGAGAAATAGTCTCCTAAGCCGAACCAGAAGAAGAGATCAGAGAGAAAATTCGCAGACCCTTAAGGAGAGGGAGAGTTCGAATTTTTCTCTGGGGAAAGGTGTGTAAAATGTGTAGAATGAGCTCCCTATTTATAGGCTCAAGACTGTAACCGATTTGGAGATATTCCCTCCCTAAATTCGAATTTTATTAATTAAATATAATTAATTATCTCAATCCAATGGTCCAGATTTAATCTCATCTAAATCCAATGGATATAATTAATTAGGGATTTAATTAAATAAGAAAGATTTAGATAAATCAAAAATCCAATCTTATCTTCTTATATCATAAAATTCGAATTATGTTATATATATATATATATATGAAATTCGAATTCTTATTATCTTAATCCAACGGTTGAGATGATTCCTTAACCGATCTAATGGATCAAATAAGTTTAGGATAAATTAATTTATTAAAACAATTTTTCGAATTTATCCATAAATGTAATTCGAATATATATACATATATATATATATAATTAATCAATTCTTAATCCGACGGCATAGATTAAATCTTAGACCGATCCAACGGATATAATTGATTAATCAAATTCGAAAAATAAAACTTGGTCACCAAGTTATTAATTTCGAATTCATCAATATCCTAATCCAACGGTTGATACTAAATCATAACCGATCCAATGGATAATATTGATTTTAGGGATTTGCCAAAATACCAAAACATTTGGTACTTATGCCGCAAATATAGAAATATCAAATCAAGCTATTCGAATTTACCTAGGGTTTCATATAACAAACCCTAATTCGAATTTACACATATTAATATATATATAAATATATATATTCATTTATTAATATAAATCTATTAATTATTAATTAATTATTAATAAGATATTAATAATTAAATCCAAATAATTAAATTATATTAATAAATCCTGATCTCAATATCACACATAAAAATGTCATGGTGCCACACCATCATTTAAATTCGTGACATGTGATTTAATTTCAAAGTTTATCGA
The DNA here is from genome assembly GCA_954871525.1 of Parietaria judaica. Lineage (NCBI taxonomy): Eukaryota > Viridiplantae > Streptophyta > Magnoliopsida > Rosales > Urticaceae > Parietaria > Parietaria judaica. The sequence goes on from OX940865.1 coordinate 28,895,393, forward strand.
ACCGATCACAAACTTAGAAAATCCATAAATCACTAACCGTAAGTCGAAATGACTTGGTTCAAAAAGCAAAGCTGCTTAGAATTTAATTTCCAAAAACATGGTGCTGATAGAAAATCTAAATTATAACTTTCTTTTTATCAGTTAATTTCGTGTACCAAAATATGATACTTTTGCCACGCCAACGATAAAACTATCTGATGTCTGACACAGACCTTTCAGTTTTATAAGTCAAGCCAAATGATTAAACATTATCCAGAATGTATTTTAATCACGTACGTATCATCCGTTACGGAGCTATCCTGGGGACCATGGACCCGTATCACTTAAGCTCCAACGAACTGCTAGTTTGTTCGTCAAACCCCGAAGTGATTCCACTATAGACCCGAGGCTGCACTCTTTAGTGATACGGTATATATTATTCCCTTTATAATAGCAGGGTGTCCATTGATACAATCAAATTCGGGTTATTGATCTTTCACTTGATGATTCATAAATGAGCAGGCGATTTTTACCGTTATGCCCCTCATTGTATTTTACTTCCTTGACTCAGTCAGCAATATCATGAGTAACCCACTTATGGTTTCGATTCATAAGTTGCGCATGGGTATCTCTCACTTCTCACCACCGACAATCAAGGGAATCATCATCACTCTAAGGAGAGCTGTGTGATGCCCATGTCTATGACCAAGCTACCCTTACTGCTGACTCTCATGTTCCCAAAATAATAGTGTTGGGAACAGCTGTAATATTTCGTGTTCTTTAACGGTTAAATCAAAGAACAATCAAGTCAGCAACTTGGACTCAAGATCACTCAGGACTTAGATCGAATATCCATTTGATCATCTACTAGTGACTCAACTCCAAGTTATCAGTGACGGTCTTATATGATAACTTCCGGAGTTTAAGTCAGGTCCAGTCCAGTATGAAGACACTTCATACTTAATGCACTTCTAGTGAGTGTGACACACACAAAATCCAGAATAGGATTATCACTTAGTCACATTAATGACCTTATACGATTAATGGGCTCCCACCCAGTTGATCAGGTCACGGACATTTTAAGTTCATTTATTATGATTATTAATTCTTCCTCACATTGACTCTGTTGTGATAATAATAACATAATTGCATCCTTTATGAACTAAGGAATCAAACATTCTATTTTACTCTACCAGAAACTATAATAAGATTATCATAATAAGCATCATCTTTATTCAACGACTTGTCATAATCTTTTACAAAGGGATAAAAATATCTTGTTTAAGGACACACATGTCCAACAATCTCCCACTTGTACTTAAAGAAGATGACCCATGTCTTTCAGACCCATATTCTCCAGATGCCTCCTGAATATTTTCTCTGGCAACGTCTTGGTGAATGGATCAGCCAGATTGTCTTCCGAGGCTATTTTCACAACCCTTACGTCGCCACGACGCACTATCTCTCTTATGAGATGGTATTTGCGTTCTATATGTTTTGCCTTGTTATGGTCTCTGGGCTCTTTAGAATTTGCCACCGCACCACTGTTGTCACAGTATAGTGTTTGGGGCCCATCTACATCTGGAACAACTCCCAGTTCTATGTAGAAATTCTTGAGCCAAACTGATTCTTTGGCTGCCTCACAGGCTGCCACGTATTCAGCTTCCATGGTGGAATCTGCGATACAGGATTGCTTTATGCTTCTCCAGAATATCGCTCCACCAGCAAGGGTGTACACTGCTCCTGACGTCGATTTTCTCGCGTCTCTATCAGACATAAAGTCTGAATCAGTGTATCCTAGTGGATTCAGTTCTGATCCTGAAAACACTAACATATAGTTTCTCGTTCTCCGAAGATACTTGAGAATGTTCTTCACTGCAGTCCAGTGAGCCATACCTGGGTTGGATTGATATCTGCTAACAATTCCCACAGCGTAACAGATGTCTGGCCTAGTACACTGCATAGCGTACATCAGACTTCCCACTGTTGAAGCATAGGGTATCCTCCTCATCACGTCTTGCTCTTCCGGAGAAGTTGGGCATTGTTTCCTACTAAGGAACACTCCATGTCTGGTTGGTAAATTACCTCCCTTGGAGTTTGCCATTGCAAAAGGTTCAAGCACCTTATCAATGTAAGTTGCTTGCGATAAGGCTAGAAGCCTGTTGTTGCGATCCCTGAATATACGGATCCCAAGAACATAGCTGGCTTCTCCCATGTCCTTCATTTGGAATTGCGTAGATAGCCACGCTTTTACGTCCGATAGCTTCTTCACACTGTTTCCAATGAGAAGAATATCGTCGACGTACAGAACAAGAAAAATTTCCACGGTTTCGTCATTGAGTTTATAAATGCAGGCCTCAGTGACATTTTGAATGAATCCATAGGTTTTGATGGTTTCATCAAACCTCAGATTCCAGGATCTGGAAGCTTGCTTTAATCCATAAATGGATTTAAGTAATCTACAAACTTTCCCTTCTTGACCCTGTTGCATGAACCCCTCTGGTTGGTCCATATAGATGTTTTCGTCAATGTACCCGTTCAGGAATGCGGTTTTGACGTCCATCTGCCAAATCTCATAATTGAGACTACAGGCTATGGCCATGAGAATCCGGATGGACTTGAACTTAGCGACTGGAGCGAAGGTTTCATCGAAATCAATACCTTCCCTCTGGGTAAAACCATTTGCCACTAGTCTAGCCTTGAAGGTTTCAGCCTTCCCGTCCACTCCTCTCTTTCGCTTGTATACCCACTTACAGCCAATGGTTTTGAAACTATCCGGTAAGTCTACAAGTTCCCAGACTTCATTAGAATCCATAGATTCTATTTCTTGGTTCATGGCTTCCTGCCATTCTCCCTTATCAGGATCCTCCATAGCTTGTTTGTAGCCTATGGGATCTTCAACACTAGTGTCTGTAACAGCTAGGTGAAATTCCAACTGGGTGTGCTCGTAGCGCTCAATAGGTCTTTTGAACCTCCCACTACGTTTGAGTACCCCTTGGTTCTGATTTGGGACCGTGGTTTCGGCACTCTCTTTTGATAACAGACACTGTTATCTTACATTTGTGACTTTGTCACAAGATCCTAATTGTGAATAGTATTCTCTAATATCATTCTTTAATCATCATGATTAAAATGATATTTGATTTAAATAAATCAATTAGAGTAATTAAAGACTATAGATGGAACAAAAAACAATTGTCACTATATTTATCTGGATATTGCAAAAATAATTCGAAACATTAAAATTTTTTAATTAACTAAGAATCATTTTGTGCAATCAATATCCAAAATAAATCGAGGTTTTAACAATGCAAAAATTAATGATAACAATAAACTTAAATCGAGAAACTTAAAGCATGCTTCTTTCTTCGAGACACTCGAGTACTAGCCGCTTTTGTTTCCTGCTGAGTTTTCATCAACAGAGCTCCCGCTGTATCCTGAAAAGAAAATGAACAAGAATTAGTATTTTAATCTATGGATCTGAGATTTAAATCTCTCCAATAAAAACTAGTGTTACGGGGTTAACAGAAGAGTCATTACCTCTCCAAGCCCGTAGATGCTCTCGACACATGGTGTGCCCTTTTTCTCTTGGTTTGAGCCAGCATTCTATGCATAAAGCTCCTTCTCCGTTTTTCTTTTTAGCAGAAGCAACTTCTGTCATAAAAAAAAACGTTTACAATGATTAGAATTTTAATCTATGGATCTGAGATTTGAATCTCTCCAATAAAAAACTAATTCGAATTCAGAACAGGTTTTACCCTTTTGTGAACTCATGTGCAGTCTGCATCGTAGCTGACCTCGCACTCTTTTTCTTGTTCCACATTGGAAGCACATTGCAGATAAACCAACTTTTCTTTCTTTTCTTCCCGTTTCAGCTTTCGATTCAGTCTTTCGTTTGTTATCCTTTGCCATTGCTTGAGTGACAAGAGTCGTTACTTTGTTCACCTTTTTCATTAGTCTCTCAATTTCACCCATCGAGGCTTTGAGTACCGAATCTTTGAAGGATTGGCTTTTGTTTGGATACTGGTCTAATAAGAAACTGAGTAACTCATATTCATTATCAGACTTGAACCAAGCACTGCCTTCTTCAAAAATTGGCAGCTCAAACTCAGATGGAGGATCAGAGTTGACCGAATCTTTTTCATCATCCGTGACATTAATAGCTTTAGACATTTTAACTGGCATTGAAAAAGAAACTCATTAAACTTTATTATAGGTAGAATGTTTTTAGAAAATATTTTATTTGAAATAGTTACATTATGCAAACATGTTCTGGGTAAAACGTTAAATAAACCCTTTAACTATTTCGTGATAATTTAACCGACTGTACACGTCGTTGCCGTCCTTAGTGGCATGGTCACTCTAGGGTGACTCGCGGTATCAACTGTGTAGTTTGGTTAAACTAAGTTTTAGTCATAAACTTAATTAATATTCATAACAAGAACCACCAAGTTCTCTATGATTATTAACTATCACCATAGACGGTCAGGAAGCACAAACTTCCGTGCAAGCTTAACCCATTATTTTTGGTTCTCGGGATCCTCTTGGAAACGTCGTCCTTAGGGAATGGTCACACTAGGGTGACTCGCGGTCCATTTCCAAGATTCCTTCGTCCCCATATTCTTTTGGAACTATCACGTTGTCAAACCTCCCACAAGCACACCTTCCCTTAGGGAATGGACACACTAGGGTGACTCGAGGCGGTGTGGTCAGCAGACCTTGTGTTAGTAATAATGGAGACCTTTAATGTATTCTATACTTGCCATTGTTTTTAAGAGATAACGTTTTTTATTTCTTATACTAAGTTATAAAAACTTAATATATAAACTATTAATGACACATTAATGGTTTATTTCGGATTTATTTATTACGTCTCGTAATTAAATAATCCCCTTTTATTGTGTTTATTATTTTGTCGGTAGTGATAGATCAATTCGTACGCTCTCCAGGTAGATGGGAGGGGTCCTAACCGGTCACCCAGAAGTGGATGGTGAACCGGCCCCACTTTTGATTCCCTCTTCCTTAGTCAAGATTGTACGATTGAAATTTTTCCGACTCATAATAAACACATTTACATTTACTCTTTATTATTTATATCTATCCTAAATACGACATATTAATAATGATCCAAACATAGACACTATGTTTAAGGGTCATGAAAATAGGTTATAATAAATTATATCTATGATGAATATAATTAATTATTTCTAGGGATCCGGGTCGGAATAAATTCCGACCCATAATTAAAAATTATGTACGTGGGCCCTCCGGGCCTAAGCCCGGGCCCACATCCCTAGGATAGGCCACGCCCAACCAGCCGAGGAGGGCCAGGGCAGCGCCCACCTCGCGCTGGGCCAGCAGGCCCATTCCGCTGCCAGGCAGCGTGGGCCGCAGCCAGGGCGCGAGGCCCAGGCGCTGCGCGCCAGGGCAACCCGCAAGGGTCTCGCCCTGGGCCTCGCCCTGGCGTGGGCTTCGCTACGGGCCTGGCCCGTGGCGATTAGGGTTTTGACCCTGGGGCTGTAGCGGCAGCCCCTTGTCAGCCCTTGCCATGGGCTGGGCTGCGCCTAGCAGCCCGGCCATTTTACCGGTCCGATTTTTCGGGTCGGGAATTAATTAAATCAATATTAAAATATCCAGAAATAAATTTCAATTTTAATTATTAATTTATTCATCAAATAATTTGTTCTTTAAACCCTTCAATTAAATTACGTAATTATTTATCCTTGAACCATGGCTCTGATACCAATTGTTGGAAATCACGTCTCGGATTCCGTATAATTATCACGATTTATACGTCCGAACCGTCAGGGTAACATTTAAAAAATTATTTTAAAGCGGAAAACTTGTTATCCAAACAACGGTCCGAATATCGGATAATAACCATATTCCAAGATCTTATAAATATTATGCAATTTAATATTCATAACTCATTATTAATAAACTAGTCATAATAGAAAATAAATAGAAAGCACTAAATGTTTGCATTTATTAACCCAATGCATAAGGCCGTACCTCGTTTGGCGATTTCGGCTGCGCACTCTGAGTCGGGCAGGGCTCCGCCGTTGCTGAGGGAATCTCCCGTGATCTTCCGGGATATTCTTCTGGAATCCTCGTACCGAAGCGTGGGCTTCGCCGGCAGGACTCCGTCGCAAAACTTTAACTGATAGTTCTTTTTAAGCTTCCGGAGAAATAGTCTCCTAAGCCGAACCAGAAGAAGAGATCAGAGAGAAAATTCGCAGACCCTGAAGGAGAGGGAGAGTTCGAATTTTTCTCTGGGGAAAGGTGTGTAAAATGTGTAGAATGAGCTCCCTATTTATAGGCTCAAGACTGTAACCGATTTGGAGATATTCCCTCCCTAAATTCGAATTTTATTAATTAAATATAATTAATTATCTCAATCCAATGGTCCAGATTTAATCTCATCTAAATCCAATGGATATAATTAATTAGGGATTTAATTAAATAAGAAAGATTTAGATAAATCAAAAATCCAATCTTATCTTCTTATATCATAAAATTCGAATTATGTTATATATATATATATATATATGAAATTCGAATTCTTATTATCTTAATCCAACGGTTGAGATGATTCCTTAACCGATCTAATGGATCAAATAAGTTTAGGATAAATTAATTTATTAAAACAATTTTTCGAATTTATCCATAAATGTAATTCGAATATATATATATATATATATATATATATATAATTAATCAATTCTTAATCCGACGGCATAGATTAAATCTTAGACCGATCCAACGGATATAATTGATTAATCAAATTCGAAAAATAAAACTTGGTCACCAAGTTATTAATTTCGAATTCATCAATATCCTAATCCAACGGTTGATACTAAATCATAACCGATCCAATGAATAATATTGATTTTAGGGATTTGCCAAAATACCAAAACATTTGGTACTTATGCCGCAAATATAGAAATATCAAATCAAGCTATTCGAATTTACCTAGGGTTTCATATAACAAACCCTAATTCGAATTTACACATATTAATATATATAAAAATATATATATTCATTTATTAATATAAATCTATTAATTATTAATTAATTATTAATAAGATATTAATAATTAAATCCAAATAATTAAATTATATTAATAAATCCTGATCTCAATATCACACATAAAAATGTCATGGTGCCACACCATCATTTAAATTCGTGACATGTGATTTAATTTCAAAGTTTATCGAACCGATCACAAACTTAGAAAATCCATAAATCACTAACCGTAAGTCGAAATGACTTGGTTCAAAAAGCAAAGCTGCTTAGAATTTAATTTCCAACAACATGGTGCTGATAGAAAATCTAAATTATAACTTTCTTTTTATCAGTTAATTTCGTGTACCAAAATATGATACTTTTGCCACGCCAACGATAAACCTATCTGATGTCTGACACAGACCTTTCAGTTTTATAAGTCAAGCCAAATGATTAAACATTATCCAGAATGTATTTTAATCACGTACGTATCATCCGTTACGGAGCTATCCTGGGGACCATGGACCCGTATCACTTAAGCTCCAACGAACTGCTAGTTTGTTCGTCAAACCCCGAAGTGATTCCACTATAGACCCGAGGCTGCACTCTTTAGTGATACGGTATATATTATTCCCTTTATAATAGCAGGGTGTCCATTGATACAATCAAATTCGGGTTATTGATCTTTCACTTGATGATTCATAAATGAGCAGGCGGTTTTTACCGTTATGCCCCTCATTGTATTTTACTTCCTTGACTCAGTCAGCAATATCATGAGTAACCCACTTATGGTTTCGATTCATAAGTTGCGCATGGGTATCTCTCACTTCTCACCACCGACAATCAAGGGAATCATCATCACTCTAAGGAGAGCTGTGTGATGCCCATGTCTATGACCAAGCTACCCTTACTGCTGACTCTCATGTTCCCAAAATAATAGTGTTGGGAACAGCTGTAATATTTCGTGTTCTTTAACGGTTAAATCAAAGAACAATCAAGTCAGCAACTTGGACTCAAGATCACTCAGGACTTAGATCGAATATCCATTTGATCATCTACTAGTGACTCAACTCCAAGTTATCAGTGACGGTCTTATATGATAACTTCCGGAGTTTAAGTCAGGTCCAGTCCAGTATGAAGACACTTCATACTTAATGCACTTCTAGTGAGTGTGACACACACAAAATCCAGAATAGGATTATCACTTAGTCACATTAATGACCTTATACGATTAATGGGCTCCCACCCAGTTGATCAGGTCACGGACATTTTAAGTTCATTTATTATGATTATTAATTCTTCCTCACATTGACTCTGTTGTGATAATAATAACATAATTGCATCCTTTATGAACTAAGGAATCAAACATTCTATTTTACTCTACCAGAAACTATAATAAGATTATCATAATAAGCATCATCTTTATTCAACGACTTGTCATAATCTTTTACAAAGGGATAAAAATATCTTGTTTAAGGACACACATGTCCAACATTGTCGAAGGTAACCTCTCTCTCTCTCTCTTCTCTATATATTCTCTGTTTCACATTCAAATATTATTTTCAAACTTTAGAGAGAAAAAACTCAAGTTTTTAGAGAGAGAAGCTCCACATATCGCCATTGAAGGTGCTCTGAGGTATTCTTCGTGCTTCTCCGTGTCTAGGGGTTCACGTTCTCTATTTCTTCCCTGTTCTTTCTTGTCTTTCCTTGCGAGTTTACTAGTAGGATTTTTTGGGTTCTTGGAGGTTATTTTTATTTGTTTTGAGAGGTTTGAATCTCTGATGTTTTTGGATTTTGGCTTTCGTGGGATTTTTTCTGGGTTTTCGAGTTTTTTCGTGCTCGTCTAGGTAGTTTCGGTTTTTCTTTGATTGTTATAGAAGAAAATGGGTCCTAAAAAGGTTGTTCAGAAGTGGAAAACGGAGTTTTTATCCACGGATTCTCCTAAGTCCGTTCTGAAGCCTAAGGATCTTGTTAAGATCCGGGTAGCCAATAGGATTTCTCAATCTATAACACTTAGGTTGCTGGGTCCGGATGAACATGCTGACGAGCAGAACTCAGACGGCTGGGTTTGTGTTTATCAAATGTATTTTGAGTCCCGAGCTCATTCTAAAATACCTTACTCATCTAGGTGTTTCTATAAAGCAACTTAGCCCTAATTCTTTTAGGATTTTGACGGCCTTGCTCGTCCGGGCTCATGAGTGTCTGCATATATTGTCACTCAAAGACCTGTTAATGGGCTTGGTCATCAAAGCTAACAGTCAGGCGTAGGGTAGGTTTTTCCTATCTGTCAAGGAAGGGGAGATCATTTATTGTCTTCCCAATAAGGAAAGTGCTTGGACCCACAAGTACTTATTTTTACCTGGTGGTCAAGAGACACTTGGATCTTGGCTCGGCTACAGGAACGAATGGGTCCACGAGATAGGTGAGATTCCGGGCTTGGGTTTATAAGGTTTTCTAACCGGGCTTTTTGATAAGTTTGCCAATTGCTAATTTTCTTTCTTTCCTTTTCCTATGTAGTCGAGGATCCTGAAAAGCCTAAATCTCTACCGATTACGGAAGAGTGGATGGTTTTGAAGAAGAAGTTGTTTCCTCTTGATCTCGAGCCGTGGTTGTCTTTCACTAAGGAGAGGCTCGAGTCCGTAGGTTTGTGGGTTGAAGAGGACGAAAAGCATTTTTTTAAGATTTCTAGATTTACACTTTTGGTTTGATATTGTCGAATTTTGCCTAAGTATGGTTTTTGGACGTGCAGAGGAGGATATATAAAAATTTACGCCCTAAGGGTTTAAGTCTCCGCCAGGGGCGGAAGCAGGAAGAGCAGGCCAGAACCTCTTACTCGGCGTCACGATCGGCGTCGGAAGTTCTGCCCGGTGCATCAGCACCAGCTGGAGTTGCTCGTCAAGAGACGAGCAGGAGGAATGAGGAAGCTTCCGCTTGGGAGACTCCTGCTAATGTCACCTCTGGGGAGGCCAAGAAGAAGGACATCACCAAGCTTTCCGACGACGGGGACAGTGCCCCGGAAGCCACGCACGCAGTCAGAGGCTGCTGCGAAGCGGCCGCACGAGGGAGGCGAGTCCAAGGTCAGGAAGAAGGCGATAGGCGATCTGGCCTCGAAGGAAGTGGTTAGGGCCTCGGATAAGGCGAAAGGGAAGGGGGCCTTCCTCGAGACTGAGCTACCCCAGGAGGTTCCCAAGGTTGCGGACGGGCTACTCCGGCAAATTACGAACGGGGGGTTGGCAGGGTCCCTAGAGATATCGCCGAGAAGCCGGCGTACAAGGACGTTGCGGCGGCGACAGCTCAGGTAAGTATTATGCAATACTTTCCCTAGCTTGATTTTCTGATCTAAATATTTCTAACTTTTTTTTTGGACGTGTAGCTGGTCGGGACTATCAACGACTTGGTCCTCGGTTATGAGGACCAGTTGCACGAGGCCAAGGAGGGGGCGTAGGCTGCCGAACAGCTTGCGTTGAAAGAGAGGGAACTGGCCGACCCGATTGACGGCATCCGGGCAAAATGTGACGAATTAGAGGTTATGAACTGGAAGGTCATCTCTGCGGAGGCCAGAATTAAAAGAGTTGGGGAACACGGTGGAAGATCTCCGGGAAAAGCTGAAAAATGCTAGCCGGTTGGTTAAGGAGGCCCAAGAGACCAGCGAGACGGCTGCCAGGGGGATGCTGGCTTACGACGTAGCGAGGGGACGGGCTGAAGAGTTGGCCAAGAGGAAGGAGGAGGAGGCCTTGGCTCTGAAAGAGGACGTGCAACGCCTTACTGCTGAGCTGGCCAAGGCTTAGCAACAGTCACTCGACCATGAGGCCGAGAAGGACGCTATCCGCTCCCGTTATCGCCGAAGGGTGAAGGAAAGGGACACCGGAGGTCCTGATCATCCCTTGAGTGGCCCCGAGCGTGTTTCCAATGTTCGCGGTGGTTTCTCCATGCATTCTTGCTTTCGACACCGTCTTTGCCTCCCCCGAGGCGATCAAATGCCGATCGTCGGGTTGCTTTTGAACGTGCCGGCTTCCGGATGTTTTGACGAATCGGGTGTGTCACAGGCGGCTTTTGCTGTGTGAGTTCGAGGGCCTCCTATGGGCTCTCCTCCTCGTTGATAGCTTCGAGGTTGACTTCGTCGTGGCCGAGGTGTTTGGATACCAGGTCCGTAAGACGGAATATACTGTCTTCTAGCCGGGTGAGCCGTTCTTTTTCTTCGATGACGGCCAGCTTTGGACGAGTGCTAGTCTCGGGCTGAACCTGCGCCTGCGTCCGGCGAGCGTTGATCTGGGCTCGAGTATTGAGGGCGATGCTTCCCGTAGGATGGGAAAACGTGCTTTTAGTTGACTTTGACATTGCTGCTGAATATTGGGTGGAAGGGCACTCAGAGGCTTATGACTTATAGGCACCCCTTCTTCTAGCGCCAAAATGTTGATGCAGAAAAATGGATCACACACCGTGACGGCCCAATGACTCGTATTCGACCGGGCCCAATGTCGTTTGTAGACTTTTGTGAATGTTGGGCTTGGACTGCTGGCACCTCAAAGTCAATCGGGTCCTTTTTTCGACACGGGACCTGATTCATGCCCGCAACTACCTGATGACAGGTTCGGGCACCACACTAATCAGGTCTCCACGTGGAATTGGTTGGGAAGTTGACTTTAAGATGAACCCTGGTGGATAACACCTCCGACCTGCGTCATTAATTTAGATCCGGGTCATACGTTCTATCCGTAAAGTCAGTATATCTGCGGGAGATATAAAGACCAAAGGATAGAACGAGCACCACGCCGATCCGAACCTAGACAGGGGAAGTTGTATATCGTGCCAGAATTTTCTCCAGAGCTTCCGCTCCAGTCGAATTTCTCACCCTCGGAACCTGACAAAACAACACCCGAGATCAGGGCAAAACGAGGGTTTTACCCCCCGATTCACCTCTGACGCTCAACATTAGTGACGTATATGAGTAAGGGTCGTTTTCAGGGGATTTAGAGAGAGTTTGGAGCAGTATTTTGGGTAAAAAATACTTGAGACCGAATGAACCTTAGCTTCCCATTTATAAAAAAACCTGGGGACTGTTTTTCCATTATCTCTTCATCCAGAAGGCCGCTGAGGCAATTTTATATAGTTATTCGCATCCTCGGGACGTGGCCGATCCAACGCCGCAACAATCATGGCCATTGGACGTCGGATGCGCCCTCACGCGCGGCCGGAAGGCGGCTGGGTCGTCTGGCGCGTGTGCTTCTCGCCTGCTGACGTCAGCCCCTCCCTTTCCCACACGAGCGGGACGCGTGTCGCCTCGCTGGTGGAGCGACTTGGCTCCAGCGAATGAGTGACACGTTTCCCCACCTGGGTGGGCCTCTTGGTGGGCCCCTCTACATGGTGGGACCCTCCCGTTCCAGGAGGTCCGGGACTCGTCCCGAGACCGTTTTTCACAAATTTTATATCAGTTTTGGGTATTTTGATATTTTTGAGATCATCGGGACACTTTATTTTGCGAAAACAGGACTCTGGAGAGGATTTTGGCTTTGGGGCTGATTTATTTTAATTAAAGATAAATCACTTTAATTAAATCAAATGATTTTCTCTTAATTAAACCGTAAAAATCATTAATCCCGCAAAGACCCGTAACAAGTACTATAAGCCCTTCATGCTATATGTACTATATATAAATCCCGGGTATATCCTATCTTTGCATGCAGTACCGAGTCACTAATTTCCAAATATTTTTGTTTAAAGTAGGTAATATGCGAGATAATTGTAAGTCCTAAGAAGTTTCCGACTAAAAAAAGACCAACAAAAGTGAAAGGAGATAAGAGACAAATAGTTTACGTGCATATTTTACTTGCTTAGTTGATCATGAAATCGTAGTTTGGGGAAGGTGGGTTTGCATGTTCTCTTGTGGAACTAAAGCCGCTTATATATATATATATATATATATATATATATATATATATATATATATATATATATATATATATGGCCTTATATACTAATAATTTTGGTATTCTTGAATTTTGTAAAATAACTATATCACACTTTTCATTTTATTTAATTTGTATTTTTTATTTTCGTAAGTTAACAATTACATAAATTAATCACTAAGCTTGACAAGAAAAAAAAAACTCTAAATATGCGCTATGTTTAATTTTATGGCGAGCCTTTATCGCAAACGTCCACCACATTATGAAACGAAGAACTCACTACTTGAATCGGGACCAAATATTAAGAGAAAACACTTCTATTTTTTATTTATTTTTTCATTCAAAAAAGTTTCTCACATTTAAGATTTTCGGACACAGTATCAAGGAATCGAGAGAGCCTAAACTGTAAATGCAAAAAGTACTAACGAAAGAAATATGATAAACAAGTAGATACATGATAAGTAAATTAATTGCATTAATCTGCATCACTTGAAAAGGACGAGAGAGAAGCTAGATAACAATTAACAACGCAGCTTCGATGCGTGTGCGTGCAATAGCCCTTCACTTTGCACTATTTTTCTTACCTAGTTTTTTAGTCTTGTTTTTTTAATAGATATTATAAATAGATAAAGTAAAAAAAAAAAAAAAAAGCCAAAAGAGACTAAGTTTTTATTTTCTGGCTAAAAAAGTCTACTAAATAAAAGATTTACTCAATTAAACATAAATATATTATTTTCTTTACACGTATATATTTTTTTTCTGTGGGGTATGAAGTTTAAAAAATCATTGTTAAAATAAAATTGATTTTTTTTTTGTTTGTATAAAGATAAAAAAAAAATAGTAATTCAAGAGTATGATATTGTCGTCTGTTAAGAATAGACCGCCAATGTATTGTAACGTCTTGCTTTTCAATACTTTAAAAAAATGCTCTTATGTACGGACGCTTCAATATGAAAGTCATCGATGTACATAGGTGAGTTAATAATAATTTTCGATATATTTCAAAACACCAAGTTATGATGATCATTGAGTACTCGAAATTGGCCACCGCATATTTAGTGCTCTGATAGAAACGTTTATATCGTTTGTTTTTGGAAAAATTAACTTAGAAACTAGCTATCAATTTTAATGGCGGTTATGATTGGGGAGAAAAACATACCGTCCAAAATAAATTCACTAACTTATGTACCTACATTAAATGTAGCTTAAGTCTAACATATCATAATTGTCCATTAGTTTCAGAAACGGCATAATATTCAATCATTGATGGATCCAAGGGCTGAACGACGGGCGAGGCTAGGGTCGGGGCCGATTCTGAAGTTTTGGTGGCCTTAGGTGAATTATAATTTGAGGCCGTCATCAAAATAATTTAATCAAATTTCGATGAAAACTTCTTATAATATAAATAATTTAATCAAATTTCGATGAAAACTTCTTATAATATATGAAGTATCTAGCGTTTTTAATACTGTAAGCTAAAAAATATATATAGCTTTATTTTAATAATGCTAAAAGACATATATTTATCATAATTAATAAAAATTAAATAACTTATTCACCGTTATATATATATATATATATATATTTTGTAAAGTGATGTTAGTTGTAAGTTGTAATACAAGAATAGAAAAAACTCAAAAATAGAAACGTCAAAAACAAAAGCTTTAAACTATAAGGTGTATTTTGGAAAAAAGTAACAAAAATAGTCCTACACAGTTATTAAGAAAAATAAAAGTCAGAAAGTGCGAAATTCATACTTGGAAAAGTGAATGTGATTTGAAAGTGAAGAATAAATATATATAGAAAACAATTATAAACCATTTAACATTTGAGCATAGCTTTGATGTTTAGGAGCCTCCGAAATAACGCAAGTTGGTTGGGCCTAAGGCTTAGGCCTTGAGTGTCTTAGGTCATAACCGGCTATGACTAGGGTGGCACCGGCACCCCTAGAATTTTTCGATGTTGGTTGAGTTCGAACTTCCAACTACTCTATCTTATTCCCAATCTAATTAACCTTACGGCCCTCCTCTCCATATTTTGCATTTGCTATAAGTTAACTCTCTTTTTCTTCCTTTCCGCCATTGACGGCAAGCTCTTCCGATGAAGATGCAGCTTCGTTCTCTCAACATTGAATCTCTCAAATAGATTACTATTTTGCTCTTGAATCTTTTAAGTTATTATAACAGACAAAATAACAAAAGCTGTTTTTCACTAATAGTAATAGATCTTTAATTTATAATATTATCCTTGTATATTGAAGTTATTACAAAATGTTCCATAAAATTTGTATTATAATTAATTTAATATATTCAAAACATTAAAGATCATTTACTTCTTAATATTTATTTATATTGATTAGAAAGTATATTTAATACAATATTAATGCCTGTGATAATTACTGTTGGGGGATATTTTGGCAAAGTATATTAATAAGAGAAAATATTTAATTAATACATTTCTTTATTAATTAAATCATTTTTAATATTGTTCTAATGTTGAGCGTTGGAGGTGAATCAGGGGGTAACCTCCCTTGTTTCCTTTGACCTCGGGTGTTCTCTTTTTTCAGGTCCTAAAAGTGAGAGATTTACGAAAAGCGGAAGCCCTGGTGAAATTCCTACACGGTCCTTTACTCGCCTGATAGGCCCAGTTCTACGCGGTGCCCAGTCTATCTCCAGTCCATTGCGCGGCTGAGGGTATAGCCTGGGGACACGAGCCTGGGCCCACAATTCATGACGAAGGGTCCGACCTAGGGGAATTTCCACTAAGATCCGAACGATTGAGGGATCGCTCTAAGGAGAATCCCCTGGAAGAAATCCTAGGGAAGGTCCATGACCCCACCTGCCCTTGTTCTATGCTCTGTGCGGCCTAAGTTCTGTCTCCTAGTCCCTGTATCTGAATAAGATACCATGACTCCCCGGACTAGAACAAGCCATATCAGGTCGAGAGTCTAACCTCCCAGGGTTCACTTCCTGGTCAAAAGCACTCCCCCGTTTGCTGGTACCTACGATCTGAGTGGTTCCCGGACCTGTAACCCCGGCCCCCGGCCCTATGGTAACAGGTAGTGCGTAGCCCGGATCGCCTAGGACCCCGAACGGCAAAGAGACTTTTGACCTGGCAAGTGCCAGGAACACCTGCTCAGGGCCCCCACACCGATCAATTAAAACATCACCCTGAAGTCAACGACGACCAACCCGGAGTCAAAGGGGATCACGAGGAACGACCATTGACAGCAAAATCTGTCATCCCCGCAACAAGGCCAGCCAAGGCCCATGCAGAAGTCAACAGACGTCCACTTCGTCATCAAACGACATTGGGCCAGGCCCAACATCAACAAATGGGCCTCTTTAATGTTTGATCCAAAAAACGGCATCAACAAATACTATTAAATAAATAAATAAATCAGAATGTCCTCGATAAATCGGTACAAAAAAGAACTTACAAATCATTTTTTATTTTGTTGAATGACGGATGAATCATAAGTTTTAAATATCGATGATTGTTTGTGTTAATAAAATTTATAAGTTGACTGATTAATCAATGAATATTATGCAAAATAATAATATTTATTAATATTAATTATAAATATTTATCATATATAAATAAAATAGTTTAAAATTAAAATTTCCCTTCTGGCAAACCAATCCATACATGCAAATACATCTATGTATTTTTGTGTTTTATGAGCACTATGCACTGCATAATGTGTATGATATAGTTATTTCTGAGTGCAATATTTTACAAATTAGCTAATTGCGATATTTTTTTTATATCTTAACGGGGTCCATTTTGGGATTCCCATTAGCTTTGAAAATAATGCTACTTTAATAATTTTCGCTCTGTATTCGTAATATATGCTCATACACTAAAAAAATATATATATATATATTTTGTATGATTATCCAAAAAAAAAAAAGTACAATCAATAGCCACGTATTATTGGTTTATATATATCGATCCTTTTGTTCTTTTTTGCTCAATAAGTGATGCTATTATTGAAAACATAATTTATTAAAAATATTGAAATTACATCGTTACAACTTACAAGACTTCCACAACAGATAATTTTACTACTATTTCAAACTTGACATACATACTCTTCTAAATAAAACTTCTCTTCAAACATTAGTATTTTTACAAAAAACAAAAACCATTAGGTACTTAATAACATTAAACACGGTCACTTGTTGGACAAGGTTCGGCCTGACGACATATATCAATCCTGCCTTGGTGGGAATTTGCATGAAGTCTATATCCCTAGTTTTTGCATAATGTTCAAATGTTTTATTTTTTTAGGCCAAACATTCCACACGTATATCGTCGGATAGAAATCAATTACCAACAATTTAGAAGGTGGCCTATGGGCATGCTTCTACCTCATTAGATATGTGTCAACGGTAGGAGGTGAAAGATTCCGAGGTGTAGCCGGGCTCGGAGGTCGGTGGCGAACAAAATAATGAGTGCGTGCCTCGGATCAGAGACCAAATCACCACTTACGTATCTCCATGATTCGTGATTAAGCGTTTGAGAGAATAGATTCATTTAAGAAGAATGATAATGAGATTTTTGTAAGTGTAGATAATTTTCGATCTTTGTAGTGAGAGAGATTGGTGTGAATTTTTTTTTGAATGAGATTGATATTTACTTACCGAGAAAATTGATAAAAATAATTAATTTTGAATTTATTTAATTATTTAGAAGTATATAGTCGTTTGTATAAGTTGAGTTGCATTTTATGTAGTTTTAAGATAAATTTTAAAAAGATAAAACTAAAAATTATAATTTTAGTACCTTTGCTATACAAAAGGGACATTGGCAATCAGTTCCAACGTCTCTATTTTTTTTTCTCGCTCCGTTTTTTTTTTTTTTTTTTTAATGTTATAAGGTATCAGCCTGAGCGGACCCATCAGCCTCCCCGGGCTCGGCCAAGCCGTACGGGCCCAAGCTGGGTCGAGCCCGTGGTCACTCAAGCTATGGGCTTCGAAGCCCCGGAATGCGCCGGGCGGGCGGGCCCAAATGTGCAGCTCTAGTATCAATGTTCTCTTGTTCACTCCTTCATCTATCTCTCGGGACGGGACCCCACCGGCGGTGAGGTGAGGGGTCCACCACCTCCAATTCCGTGAGAAGCTCTCACACCCTCTCTCCTCCACTCCATCACACAACACAACACAAACACAAGCTCTCTCTTGTTTCTTACATGTGCCATCCCTGACAGAATTAACCAAGTCCCTATCTCTCATCGTCATCGTCATCTCCATCTCTCTCTCTCTCCCATGGTTCCTCCCCTGCCCCAACCCCAACCTGCACTCCCCTCTTCAACATGCCCTCTCCCTCCAACCCTCTCCCCTTCTCCCTTCCAAGGTATATCTATATGTATATGGTTTTTTATATTGGCTTGTAGTGCTGTTACTTAAGTGGAATTGTTTCAGGTGGATTGAAATTCACAGGCAGACGAGCGGCGGAGAGGGCGACGATGCGAGCCACCACCACCACATACCAGGCGCAGCGGAGTGCTACGCGTGCACGCAGGCGGGCGTGCCTGCGTTCCACTCCACGTTCTGCGACAGGGCGGGCAGCCTGCAGCCTCAGTGGGAGGCCTGCGCGGGGACATCGCTCGTGCCCATCAGCTCGCGCACAGACCTCAAGAAGGACCTGATCTCCGCCTCGGCTGCGGCCGCCAAGAAGCGCCGGCGCGAGGGGCTCGGGCTGCAGGGGGTGCTGGACCCGCGGGGGAAGCGCGTGCAGCGGTGGAACCGTGCGTTCCTGCTGGCGCGGGGGATGGCACTTGCGGTGGACCCGCTCTTCTTCTACGCGCTGTCCATTGGGCGCGGGGGCTCTCCCTGCCTCTACATGGACGGCGGGCTGGCAGCGCTGGTGACGGTACTCAGGACGTGCGTGGACGCCGTGCACCTCTGCCACCTCTGGCTGCAGTTCCGCACCGCGTACGTGTCCCGCGACTCGCTCGTCGTTGGCTGCGGGAAGCTCGTATGGGACGCGCGCGCCATCGCCGCCCATTACGTCAGGTCCCTGAAGGGCTTCTGGTTCGATCTCTTCGTCATCCTACCCGTTCCTCAGGTTCGTCACTCACTCACCTGGCTCACTGAATTCTTCAATATTCAATTTGTAAAATTTAGTATAATATTTTTTAAATATTTACTAATATTGAGGAGGCGGATCTATGTCTCGACTCAATTGTTCAAAATTTATTTTTAATACTGCCTAATTAACTTGGGACTTTGTATCCCAATCATAGTAGAATTTATTAATATTATTGAGAATTTTCGCATCATAGGTGTTACAAATAATTTTTATTCTATTTTTTTCATTTAAAGTTTGTTTAATTCCATTGCTGAGTGATGCGAGTATTGATGAATGTTTCAACTCAATTATTAGCAATCACTGAGTGGTAGTACGTTGGGTTAGCGAAATGACAATATTGTCCTTGGCCCTTGCATATGATGATTGCCCAATTAGGCATCAACGTATTTTGCTGGTGGTATTACTATTGTCGATCACTCTGAGTCTGACATTCTATTTTTGATAAATTTATTATTTTTTAACTTTAATTTTTCAAATTCTAATTATTATTGTAGATTGGGACATTCTGATATTATTATATTTTTTCCGAAGTGGGTTCGATGCTAGTCTGAAAGAGAAATTAGTGAACAAACAAGGAAATGTGCATTGATTTGTAGAGGCCAAAATGATGATTATGATATATATATATATATATATATATATATATATATAAAAGTATAGAGCATCAAGTTTTATTTTGTCTGTATCTGATCACGTTCTTGAGTCCTTGAGAGACAGCCTATTGTTCCTTGCCATTTTGACACAGCAAAACGATCTATGTGATCCTTTGTCGAGTGACCCTCAAAGAAAAGACAAAATCATACATAACCCACATGCTCCAATCATGACCCAAAACCCGTGGCCGCGGCCGGTGGCGGAACCGGAGTTTAGAGTTAGGTAGCTTGGGATTAAGGAATAAGGAGTGTTAGAACTTAGACGTTAGAGCCACTGCATGATGTCATGTATATCCGCCTTTGGCCGCCAACACTAACGGAGGATCCCGTGGGGTCGCGCCACTCGCTTTTCTAAAAAATAATTTAAAGCTTTATAACTAATTTTTAAACATTTTTGTTATTAATAAATAAATACAAAGCTTTTTGCAGCGCCAAAGTTCATGCTACGAACTAGGGGTGAAAATTTTGTACTCGGTTTCCGGTTTTGTCCCGGTTCTGGTCCCGGTACCGAACCGTTTTTGGCAAAAAATCAGTTTTTTCTTTTTAGTATAACCTGAAAAGGGACGTCCTGGTTCCGGTTTGAAAAACCAAAACCAAAACCAAAACCAAAACCAATTTAAAATATGAAATTCCCGGTTTTCTTGTCCCAGTTCCGGTTTTATGTCGTTTTGTTATAAGTTTGTCATTTTTTAACATGTCATTTCTTTTAAGTCGTTTACTATTATGTTCTTAATCTTTTATTTTATTTTTTCAGCCCATTATTTTAACATGTCATTTATTTTTCAGCCATCACACGGTATTTTATTTAACACGTCATTTCTTATATGTCGTTTTGTTATAAAAAATAATTTGTTTGTACACGGTATTTACTATTTAGCATTTTAGACTCGGTTTTTTGCAATGAGATTTGAATTTAGTATTGTGAAGTTCACGACGTGAACTCGGATCTTGCATTTGTTTATTTTGTATTTTGCTTTTGTACTCGGATTTGGTATTTTACGTTTTGGATTTACTCGGATTTGGTATTTTACATTTACTCGGATTTGTTAATTTTCATGTTTCTATCTTGGATTTTGTCCCGGATTTGTCCCGGTTTTTGTCCCGAATTTTGGTCCTAAAAAAATCGGGATTTTAATCGGTGTCCCGGTCCCGGTCCCGGTTCTGATTTAAATAAAAAACAAGGACTTTTCAGAACCAAAACCAAAACCGGGACAGAAAATTGTATCCCGATTTTTCCGGGACAGGGACAAAAAATACTCAAATTCCCGGTTCTGGTTTCAGCCCTACTACGAACAATGTTAATGTTATTTCCTTTTGTAAGGAAAGTGAATTCGAAAAATGAGAAAATTTTAAATTGAAGGTGACTTTCAAATTTCAATATATTCTTGTTGAATGTTGCTAACATGCAATGTAGAAGCTGACCAAATTCCAAAATAATAGTGACCGTGTGAAGTCCGGTACTACTAGTAGTAGCCTTATTAAATTAATACTCCATAAATTAATAATCTTCACTAAATAATAATTTTAGATGGTACCTAATAAATTAAAAACTGAGATAATATAGTAAAACTCTCTGACCCGGACAATATTATTTTATTAAGCTTCAGAAAACAAATATTAGCCTGTAGTCGCAGCTGCGAGGTCGCGGAAATTAGCATAGGCAACATGGTCCAACGATAACCGAATGGCCGTACTCGTTTGCAGGCCGTGTTCTGGCTCCTGCTGCCAAGGCTGATCAGAGAAGAAAAGATAAAGGTGATAATGTCGATACTCCTCATCATATTCCTCTTCCAGTTCCTCCCGAAAGTGTACCACAGCATCTGCCTCATGCGACGGATGCAGAAGGTCACCGGCTACATCTTCGGCACCATCTGGTGGGGCTTCGCTCTCAACCTCATCGCCTACTTCATCGCCTCTCACGTAAGCCCTGATCGTGTCCAACCGAAAGCACCGTTATGTCTGCGTTTATCGTATTTATCTGAGTCTGCGTTTTAGGTTGCCGGTGGCTGTTGGTACGTGCTTGCGATACAAAGAGTTGCGTCATGCCTGAAGCAACACTGCGAGAGCAACGCGAGCTGCAATCTGTCCCTGGCGTGCAGAGAGGAAGTGTGCTACCAGTTTCTGGCGCCGGCCAACGCGGTGGGGAACCCGTGCGGTGGCGGGAACTCCACGGCTGTGAGGATGCCGCTCTGCCTCGACGTCAACGGGACATTCAACTACGGGATTTACCAGTGGGCTCTCCCGGTCATATCTAGTAACTCCATCGCTGTTAAAATTCTTTATCCCATCTTTTGGGGCTTGATGACTCTTAGGTACTACTGAAACTATACTTTCTTAAAGAAAATGCAAAACCGGATATTTGTTCTGACGATGTTCGTTCGTTTCTTAAGCACCTTCGGGAATGATCTTGAGCCCACAAGCCATTGGATGGAAGTGATGTTTAGTATCGTGCTCGTCCTTGCCGGGTTGCTTCTCTTCACGCTCTTAATTGGAAACATTCAGGTAAAATTTTCGCAACGTTTTCATCATTACTAAGTCCGAGGAGCACCCTTTGAAACTGAGTTACTACCTTCAACGAAAAAGGTGTTTCTGCATGCCGTGATGGCAAAGAAGAGAAAGCTGCAGCTGAGGTGCCGAGACATGGAGTGGTGGATGAAGCGGAGACAGCTCCCGTCCCGTCTGAGGCACAGAGTTCGGCATTACGAGCGCCAACGGTGGGCTGCCTTCGGAGGAGAGGACGAGATGGAGATGCTCAAGGACTTGCCCGAGGGCCTACGCCGAGACATCAAGCGCTACCTATGTCTTGATCTCCTCAAGAAGGTCGGTTTCTGCTTCGGGTTTTTTCCGCGCAAGAACTGAAAAATGTTGACAAGTTTCTTTGTCTCTGCAGGTTCCTCTGTTCCACAACTTGGACGACCTCATTCTCGACAACATTTGTGACCGAGTTCGGCATCTCGTATTCACCAAAGACGAAAAGGTACGAAAAAAAAAGTACCGACGAAAAACATTAGAAAATCCATTCTATAATTAACAAACAAAAAGTGGAGATGACAGCCAAAATCTCACATCTTTTGCCTGCAATGCAATGCAACAGATCATCCGAGAGGGAGACCCGGTGCCAAGGATGGTGTTCATCGTCCGCGGCCGCATCCGGCGCAACCAGAACCTGAGCAAGGGCATGGTGGCCACCAACGTGTTGGAGCCCGGCGGCTTCCTGGGCGACGAGCTGCTCTCCTGGTGCCTCCGCCGCCCCTTCCTCGATCGGCTTCCCCCCTCCTCCGCCACGTTTGTCTGCCTCGAATCCACCGAGGCGTT
The DNA here is from genome assembly GCA_954871525.1 of Parietaria judaica. Taxonomy (NCBI): domain Eukaryota; kingdom Viridiplantae; phylum Streptophyta; class Magnoliopsida; order Rosales; family Urticaceae; genus Parietaria; species Parietaria judaica. Next base: position 28,918,347 of record OX940865.1, read on the forward strand.
CGGCCTCGGCTCCGAGGATCTTAAGTACATCACCGACCACTTCCGCTACAAGTTTGCAAACGAGCGCCTCAAGCGCACCGCCAGGTACTACTCGTCCAACTGGCGCACGTGGGCTGCCGTCACCGTGCAGATAACGTGGCGCCGCTACCGCGTTAGGACGAGGCGCCCGGTCATTCCCGCCTGCGGCAGCACTGAGCGCAGGCTCATGCAGTACGCGGCCATGTTCATGTCAATCAAGCCTCATGACCATCTTGAGTGAAGCTTCAAAACAACTCCATTCGATTCCATCATTGTTTCGCTTCTTCCTTCTATTCTATTTAAAATAAAGAAAACGGCGTCTCTCTTCTGTTCCGTTTGTGTATAAGAGCCCACATTCGGGCCTTGGGAAGTTATATTTATGTTCTTTTAGGCAAAGTTTTGATCTTCGTTTTGGTGAATGCAATATATTTTTTCTTGATCAACTTAATGTCTTACAGTTTGTGAATTTTTCTAAAGAGCAAGCAACAAAATGCATGTGAGAGTGTAGACCCTCTCCACTTTATTATCGTACATGTCATATCAACCACTATTACATCTCTAACTAAATTGAAGGCCCGAACAATATGAAATCGATAATTTTTGTGATGAACTTTCGAGTTCCAATTTTCATTGAAATCAACTCTAATCTCCTACATCTTTTGAATTATAAAGAAAATTTCAAAAATTACCTTTTACCAAATAATTACTTTTTTATAGATTGAAAAATCAAATTAAGCCTTGAATCAATAGTATATCTCAAAATAATTGAAGAAAAAAAATAGAAAACCCATCAAATGCCCAAAAATCACTTAAAGTTTAAGAAAATTGCACACAGTTTAAAACAATTAATTTATACTCACTAATAAAAAAAAATTGGACCATATTAACTCTAATATTAATTATTAATTTATCGTTTTAATAATATTAATAATATAATTTCGAAATTATAATTTCTTATGTTTTAAGCTTGACAATTTCTCCTATTAAGCACAATTTAATTTAAAAGATTATATTACCCCTCATCTATTTTTCCTTCATCCTCTCTCCTCCTTTTTCTCCCACTTTCTCCCGTCCTATCTCTCTCTATCTCTCTCTCATCATCACCGTTAACAAACAAACCAGGCTCTGAAATTGAAACCATATAAACAAGCCTTTCTCTCTATTTATCTCTTTCTCTCTTGACTTATCACGATATCCTCGTCGGAGTGACCGCTATCGTTGGATTCCTATAGATCGTAAAAGAGCGCGGTGCCTTTCTGTCGTGTCGTTGCGTCACCTCTCCTTTGCGTTGTCGAGTCGCCTCTCTGTCGTGTCGTCGTTGTCGCCTCTCCATCACCATATCCTCGCCGAGGTCGACCCGCTCTCCCATGGCAAGTAGATCTGCTCCGAGTTCCGCTCCATTGCTGGGGAAACCATCTCTGATATCGTCGCAAACCACTTACTTGTGCAGGTCGCCAATGGTGAACGTACATTAATAAAAATTTTGTAAATATATTTACAGGTTTATATTGGAAGATACATATACCAAATTTATGTTAATATTTATTGTTGGGGGGTATTTTTATAAAGTATATTTAATAAAGATAGATTAATTAATTAATAAAATCATTTTCAACCCTCAAACGCCTCCCAGAGGCCCATTTTTGTAAAATAAATTGTCGAAACGCTCCTAAAAATATCAAAACACCCAAAAACACCTTAAATAAGTCAAAAAAGGCCTCGGAACGCCTCCCGCTCTCCGCCACGAGTTTCAATTTCCCGTCATGGATGAGCTGCACAATTTTCTTTTTTAGATGCCAGTATTCGAGTGTTGTGTGCCCATGATCGTGGTGGTCATCACAGCACCGACTTTTATCCTTCCTGGATTTATTCAGCAACGGTCGGGGGGTGAAAAAATTTTCCCCGTGAAAACGAAAGATCGTAGCGGGAGACACGATTAGAGGGGTTCAGTTTGCACCTCTTCGAAAGTTCTCCGCCCGACTGGGTCGCTGTTGTTGCCTTTCGGATTCAGGTTGTTGATGTGACTCTACTAGTCTTGGTTGAACTGATTTCTGCTGATTAAGTATTCGTCGGCGGCGATGTATTCCGCAACCCTTGCAATTAATTTAGCCATGGATTTTGGCCTTTTCTTGACAAGGGAGCGTGAAATCTTGCCCATAGGAAGGCTTACAATCACTGCGGTAACTGTGTCATCGTAAGGTGTAGCTAACAATCTTGTTAGTTTCTTCTATGAACCTTTTCAAGTAGGCCTGGAGAGACTCGCCTTTGCATTGCCTAAGCTATCACATGTACGACTTTCATTTGCGCTGGGTTATCGAGCTCCAAAGCTGGAGATGAAGCGTTCCTTCAGCTTTTCGAATGATTCGACCGACCCTTAGAGAGCTACTGGTACCATTCGAATCGACGACTGTCCCCACAGGCCAACACAAGTCTTTTCAATGTGCTTTGTCCTCACTCGCACACTTCCCGAGAAACTTTCCAGGAGGTCACCCATCCCAGGACTACTCCAAGTCAAGCACGCTTAACTTTGGAGTTCCTTTGAACGGGCTATCGAAAAGAAGATGCATCTTGTTGACATAGGTAGTACTAATCAATTAATTTAACCATCTTCGACCATACAGTCCCATACCTGTATGATCTCCAATAACCGTGCAGTCCCATACCTGCACAGTCTCGAGAACGTCCCATCAGCACATCATTTTTCCCAGGCGATGTGGGACTGCACAACTTACCCGGTCTTGCCTTCGTGGCTCGCGGGATTGTGACCGTCACAATCACCCCACCTAATGGGGGCTTGACGTCCTCGTTGGCCACACTTCCGGCTGGGCTCGGCTCTGATACCATTTGTAACGCCCCAGCTGCTCAATCGAATCGACGATTGTCCCCACAGGCCAACACAAGCCTTTTCAACGTGCTTTGCCCTCACTCGCACGCTTCTCGAGAAACTTCCCAGGAGGACACCTATCCCAGGACTACTCCAAGTCAAGCACGCTTAACTTTGGAGTTCCTTTGAACGGACTACCAAAAAGAAAATGCATCTTGTTGACATAGGTAGTACCAATCAATTCATTTAAGCCTCTTCGACCATACAGTCTCATACCTGTATGATATCCAATAACCGTGCAGTCCCATACCTGCACAATCTCAGGAACGTCCCATCAGCACATCCCCTTGCCCATGCGATGTGGGACTGCACAACTTACCCGGTCTTGCCCTCGTGACTCAAGGGATTACTGACTGTCACAGGGATAACGCTAACACCACGTAGAACATAAACTAGCGGGGAGGAGAGCTTAGGGGCGAGCTTTAGAGAGAGGAAGCCGAGTTGTAGTAAGATTTTGAGTTTTCTTCAAATGAGAAAAACGAAGCTCTATTTATAGGAGAAGCCATGGATTCAAACGCGATTATATAATACTTCGGGAAGCCTCCGGAATAAAATTATATAGTTTTTTTTACTCCCCTGGACGTGACAAAAGCGATGGCGCAAGTTTCATCCCCATCTAAGGTCTCACGCGCCCACACGCGCGGCACTCGGGCCAAACTTGGCCTCCAAGTTGCTGACGTCACAAGTATGATGTCAGCTGCCAAGTGGGCGTGTGGAGGTGCGTGTGATAATTATTTAGTAATTTCTGGAAACAAAAATATATACTTAAATCTAACAATTATTTAGTAAATTCTGAAAACAAAAAAAAATCCATGCCGTTTCATTCACCATCGGTATCAGATTAAATTAAACAAAACCGAGTGATAACAATTTATATATATATATATATATATATATATATATATCCAACAATCTAATAAAATTGTCTATGGCTCTATGCACCATTTGAAGTTCATGAGGTGAGATGATAGAGAATTCAAAAAAGAGTTTGGCTGTTATTTTTAAACTCGGGGTGTTATCTACAAGCCTACTTAAAGTTTAATGGGTATTAACACAGATTACTCCGAATGACGTAAATTGTAACCATCAAGCGCGCAGAAAGAAAAAAATAAAAAGAAAGGACAGAGCGGGGCAAACTCGCTTTTTTTTACGAATCGGGGTGAGTGGTCTTCGGCTGGCCCGATCCAATTAACACCTCTGCTATTTAGTTGTGAAAATATTTTTGTAATTTTTTTTTTTTGAATTGAGAGTTATTTATGTGCTATATTTTTTTAAATAGCATGAGATAGCCAAATTGAAATGTTTGATTAGCCAAATAGCCAACCTTTTATTTTTCTTTGTGAAATAGCCAAATAGTTATTTAATAACATATTTTATACCTATAATACCCTTTTAACATATTAACGGTATTAACGTGGTTAATTTATTTTTTTTTTAAATAATTTTTTATTGAAAAAAAATTATTTTTTTTTTGAAAAAAAAAATATTTTTTTTGTTAAAATTTTAATCAAGGTTTTTTATTTTTAAACAAATTAACTACGTTAATACGTTTATTAATGTGTATTAACGGAGTTAATTTGTTTAAAAAATAAAAAATCGTGATTAAAATTTTAACAAAAAATTTATTTATTTAAAAAATTTATTTATTTTATTTGAAAATTTTTTATTTATTTTTAAACAAATTAACCACGTTAATACGTTAATAAACGTATTAATGTGTATTAACGGAGTTAATTTGTTTAAAAATAAAAAATCGTGATTAAAATTTAAATTTTTTTTTTTGCAAAAAAAAATAATTTTTTTTTTTAAAAAAATAATTATTATTTTTAAACAAATTAACCACGTTAATACACGTTAATACAAGGGTAATCAGGTCTTTCGTGATTTATTAACATAGTTAATTGGCTATTTGACAATATTAATAAAAACATTGACTATTTGACTAATTAGAGTTTGAAGTTTGGCTATTTGACTATTTGCCCTTTTTTTAATATCTATAGTATCTACCTCAAAAGTTGGTTCAGCACGGTCCACTTGAAACGACGACGTTTGTATCGTTCTGGCTTTGAACCATATTCTTCTGTGCCTACCTAGTTTAATCCCCTCCCTGTCGAAAAATTACGAGAATACCCCTCACCGAGCTTCATCGTCGACTTCTTCCTCCGAGTCTTAATACTTCTCCAGCTACCCAAAACTCTTGAAATTTTGAAACTTAAAAAAGGCCTCTGCGTAAAGCCCAGAGAGGAGGTCAACAATGGCGGTTTCTGGGGATCCGAGAGTCTTCGCCATGGCGGGTTCTTATCCATTCAAGCACACTCATCTCGCAACCTCCACGGTTTTGCTTCCTTCTTCCCTTACTGGCAAACCCTTTTTCCTCTTCTGCTTTCAATGATTAACACTCACTTTACTCTTCGCACTCTAGTTGCTCGGTTTTCGTGCTTAGTAGAATTTAGCGAATTTGAAACTTGATTAATTGGTAATCACCATTTCAATGCTCAACTCGTTAGATATGAACTGGGAATTCTTTTGAGCCCCTGATCGAGATAATTAGATCTTCAAGTATATCCAGGTAGCTTGCAAAGGCCTTAACAATGTCGGGTCATCTACGAACCCTGCACTTCTCTCCAAATGGAGGTGCAATTACCACCAATCGTTCGGGATTTCCGGGGAAAACAAGCTCTCCCCCGAAGCCGCAGTCCAAGAGACGGAGAATCTCGTCCTCAACGCCGTGAACATGAGCTTCTTCGAGCGCCTGAACCTGGCGTGGAAGGTGCTCTTCCCCTCCCCGGCGCTCAAGAGGAGTTCCAACGCCAACATCGCCAAGCAGCGCCTGAAGATGATCCTCTTTTCCGACAGGTGCGCGGTCAGCGACAAGGCGAAGCAGAAGATCGTGAGCAACATCGTGGGCGCGCTCTCGGACTTTGTGGAGATCGACTCGCAGGACAAGGTGCAACTTAGCGTCTCCACGGACTCCGATCTGGGAACTGTCTACTCCGTGACCGTCCCGGTGAAACGCGTGAAAACCGCGTATCAAGACGTGGATGAATATGAGAGTGGGACGATAGCGAATGTGGAGTATAAGGATAGCGGAGAGAGCTCGGGCTCCGTCGATGTCAGGTTCGATTTCTTTGTCCCGGATGAAAACTCTTGATTTGTAAGATATCAAACTGACAACTTTGATGTCTCAGATTTCGGATTTTATGTTTGAATTTGAATTCTGGAGTTCTGAGTTTTGGGGCTTAGAATGTATTTGTAAATATAATTTCTTTGAGTAGATTTTGCTTTAGTCTCACATACTTTGTGAGGTTGGTTTTGTTTTTGTTTTTCCTTTGAAGACGAGTTTTCAAGGGAATGAAATGTTTAACTAGAACGACAGTATTTATTTTTTATTTTTATTTTTTATTTCTACTCGATTCCATGCTACTATGAAAGATCCGAGCACAAAGATCGGAAGTCCGTTGAAAGAAAGAAAAAAAGAAAGAAAGAAAGAAAGATGAGGAAGATTAGGTTAAAAAATAAAAAAGAGGAAGAGAAGCATAGCAAAATACACCGGGAAAAATTAATCGGTCTACGCTAGTCAGAAAAGTTTGTACAAACATCAATGTTTTCACGACGGAAAATCAGAGAAGATATCAGAGAAATATGCCCAAAACAGCGAGAATTGCACTCACGTCAAACTAGGGGAAAATTTGCGGCCAAACACGAAGTACAATACGGTTACAACACGATGTAAATAAATGGGTTTGGGTCGATCATAAATGGATCTAGGTCCAACCGTGTCGAACGCGACACAATGAAATTCAAATAGATATGATTAAGGAATGATTTTTTATTTGTTTATGCATGTAACTAAATAAATTAAGTTCAATATACAAATTGAAATTTTTGAAATTTGTGCATAAACGTTGAAATCTATGTATATATGAATTTATGTTTTTATTTGTTAATTAAGTTTTTCAATTGACGAATATCCAAAATTGTTAATTATTTTAAAACATTAGACATATGATTAAATCAATTGAGTTAAACGAATCTGAAGTGAACTAGTTTATAAGACTCTAGTTTATAACTTGAATTATTTAAATAGGTTGAACGGATAGACACGATAAAAATAATTATTAAATGGGATAAGTTTACTAAAAATTCTGACACAATTAATAAAGACTCAGCACTAACACGATATGAAACACGAATGTCGATAAACCACAACTGCAAAAGTACATTTGATGATGCCATTATAACGACCCGGCACCAAAAAATTGAGAGCCATCAAATCAAGTCATCCCACGAACGACAAATAAAATGAAAATTAAATAACTATGTTTAAGGAAATGAGGAATATTTGACGTAGCTAGTTACTCAAATATGGCTCATAAATAAACACAAAAACCAAGGCTTTCAGTAATGAAGGAATGGGAGCTTTCCCGATGAACGGCGGAACGATGGGGTTGGGCGGATGTGTCAGGGACGACCATGGCAGATTTTTTGTTGTTTTTAGCTTGGTCAAACCGAAGGCAACATCGGTTCTGGGAGCGCAATTGGAGGCAATCCGCGAAGGGCTAAAATTCTTGCACAGTAGGGGACTCACACCATGCAAGATTGAGTCGGACTCTCGGTTGGCTATTGACTCTCTTGCGTGTACCGAACCTGCGGCGGACGAGAACGAGTTCATCATTGAGGATATAAGACGGATGGCTTCACATTCCAAATCCAGTTTTCATTTTATTCGTAGAAATGGCAATATCTTTGCCCACTCTCTAGCTCAATGTAGCCTTGTTTCTCCTATTTTTAAGTTATGGGTTAACGTTCCACCCCGTTGTATTGCCGAGCACACTACGACGGATTGGAATCCGTCGAATCCCGCTGTGGGCTTTAATGAAATCTCATTGTTTCTCTAAAAAGGAAAAAAAAAAAAAAAAAATTAAGCGACACTTGTTTCCACGAAACGACAGATTCTGAATACAAACGACAAACAGATAGATATAGTATTACTATAGCTAAATATGTATCCGAAGCCCAATCCAAGAACAGCTTCAATGGCGTCTCTTCGTTGCCACTCAATTTCTTCACTCTTTCCCACGCGCCATTCGCCTCGTTCTCCTCCGAGATTCAACTCGCTTCCATGCTCCGTCCTCAAGCTATGGAGCTTCACAGCGCGAGCCACGAACTCGGCCAAGCCTTCGCCTGCACTACGCACCGCTCAACAAGAAGAAGAAGATGAAGCTCCTGGAGTTGACGGGCAATCCATGAGCATCGACCTTCTGCGACGCTTCTTCGATCTCACCATCGGAAAGTGGAACGGCGCGTTCTTCGTGAGTCTCGCACTTACTCGCTCGAATGTGCGAATCACAAGACCTTGATTTAATGAATCTATGGTGGGTTTTTTTTTTTTTTTTTATCAAGCAATTTGATGCTGGTGGGAAGCTACTGCATAAACTGGACACGAAGCTTTCGGCGAGCTCCTATGGCGAAGACGAGCTCATCAGTCTGATCCAAACGTAAGCTTTGATACTAGCTTGAACATCATTCAGATATCACTGTCCTGTGAGCTTTGGTTCTGCCACACTTGTGTAGGTTATACATTAGACAACCTTCTTCATCGGGTACTTCGATTTCCGGGCACGGCGATGAACCGGAATGGGCGGAATACAAGATCAAAGAAACAAACATGTTCACCGTAGACAAATATCAACAGGTGGGCTTTTCCGATACTTGAATGTTGGAATTTGTCTTGAGAGTTTCGCGCGGTTAGGTCAGCGTAGAGAATCGTTTTGTTTTTGATTGAATGTCAATATCAATTGTTGTAATTAGCTTGCAGATTGGCTTCTTTCCAGATGAGAGAGCATTCTCTCTTAGGTACCAGACAGCTGGGATGTTGGAAACCGTGTTGCGACAGGGAGTTCTCGGAGAAGACGACATTGGCGAAGAATCGCCGAGGTAACTATGCAACTTTTGTTAAAGTTTATTTGTAAGATTGAAAAGTTGCATTCGTGTCGCCTGCAAATTCTATATCGATCATTTTCACTAGTTAGCTTTCGTTTTTGTTGCTGTTTCTCGACTCATTATTTTCGATGTAGGAATCTAAAGCTTCCATCTCGGCGCCCGTCTATAGTCTGTGAAAGTTGCCTGTACTCCCTGGACAGAGACGTTCGTGCCAGGGCATTCCACATCATGGACCCAAAAGGGGTTGCGGAAATGCTCCTGATCTTCCTCGAGGAAAGAGGTGAAGGGTTTATCTCTCATCCTTCGCTTAGCCAGCCTGCGGTAAGCTCAACTCAGTTTTAATAATGTGTAGCAAAAAATCGATTTCCTGTTTGTCGTTTTTATTTCCTTTCTGGGCACATACAGGACGGCACAAACAGGCTTTCACCATTCCTCGGTAGGTGGAAAGGTCATTCCGTTACGAAACGGAGTGGCGTATATGGAGCAACAATTGCCAAGGCAGATACGGTGACTTCACTTGAGATGGATGAGAAGGGTCAACTGATTCAGGTATCCATTCAATACAAATTACTAGATAGTTGTTAGTTTGGATAAATGGGAATAACAGTGATGAACTTGAAACTAATTATATAAAAGTGACGCCTATTATGATAAAATAAATAACGATTCTGGATATTTAATACATATAGACGGAATTATTTCCAAGTAATATCAAATAAAACGGATCGCAGTTGTCATGTTCTTATAGGTTTCCTGCTTGTATGTTTTTCAGCAGTTTCTCTTATGAACATGTAAATTTTAGAAAATTCTCTCGTAATACTAAAAAATCGACGGTTTTTGTCAACTTTTAGGCCACATGCAATTTGCATGCTTATTTGTTGATGGTGATTTTGTCCTTAAACATAAGAATGAACACTATGCGTGAACTAAAATTTAACAGAAACCTTTGATTTATAAAAGGTACATAACTATAACAGAAATTGCTGCAAGTTACAAGTTAACGGGGAGAAATGCTGAACGATACTTTAAAAAGTAAATTCAACAACTTTTTTTCTACGAGTTCGGGCGATATAGATAATTACGTATTTACGTGTAATTACTTTTGCTTAATTTTGTCATCGATCAATTAATGCCAGGACGTTGTGTCAACATCTTCTGGGAGCGACGTTACGACTAACGTGCATTGGACGGGCATCTTGCTGAACAATCAAATAGTGTTCGACGGAGGTTACCAGACAACGTTGCTGCCAGGTGGTATTTACATGGGATGCCCTTGTGACGTAGCCAAGAGTGTGGCAGAGTCCAAGTCGTTCCATTTGGAGCTCTGCTGGGCCGAGTCGTCCACCAAGAGACAGAGGCTGGTACGCACTTTTGACGTCGAAGGCTTGGCCGTCTCCACCACGTATATCTACGAGACTAAAATGTGAAGCTCCAGTGTCGTTGCGGAGTAGAAAGTAGAACTTGTGTCGTAGTTGCTCGTCGCATAAATGGCCCTTTCGAGCTTTTTTACGCTGGTAAATGTTGCAAATTTTGTTATAATATGAATATCTATTTCTCTAGATAAATGCGCATTGTTAGTTATTATCAAAGAATATTGCGTTGTGTATTATAGATAAGGCAACACCAATATTCACCATAGAGTATAGACTGTATTAGAAAACACAATGCAGCTTAATGTACATAATAATAAAACAATAGTATTCGACCATTCTTATTGTTTAAGACATTTAGGGATGTTCTATTTCAATTATTCCGTGTTTTCTAACTCCACAATCGAGCACGGTTTATATTGTTGCATTTTTATTATTACTAGTAGACTGACACCGTGCTTCGCGTGGTGACAATCAATTATATTAATTGTAATTTTGAATGAAAATACTTAGGAACATTGTGTTTTTTATGCTTAAATCGTTTTTTCATTGAGTTGCAATTTGTGTTTTGTCATTTTACTCTCTTTTTTGTTTACCCCTTTCATCTTAAGGTTTTTTATGATGATGGTTCACACAACCACTCCACTAACCTTCTCCTTTTTTTTTTTTTATCGTAGACATCATACTAATCAGTTTCACTGTCAATATTGCATTGTCTTCACAACTTTGCATGGACGAATTCAAACCGTTCTCCACATTGTAAGAGGACTTGTAAATTTTTAAAGGCTCAGATTAATCATTTGAAATTTAAAAAAAAGTTAAATATCATATTTATTATTCCAAGTCCAAAACAACTAATTTTCCATTTACTATTAAGCAAAAATAAATTAGCTCCATTCAATTATAATAATAATTTAACGAACAGACCTATATCTAATCAAGATAACTTGATCTAATTATTTAACAATGATGACACGATAATTATGCAAATATTTACATTAATCAGACTAGAGTGTGTCTAAAATACACTTTTCTAAAAAAAAGTCTTTAAACTACCTCTAATAATTTTCTCCGCAAATTTAAAAAGCCAAGTCTAGTTTGTTGCTTTCAAATTAATATGCAATTAATTACTGACCAGATAAACAATAAAACAACCATCGGTCGAACATAAGCTAAGTGTAACAAATGTTGTGAGAAATGTACAAAAGGAATAAATAAACCAAGAAGAAATAGAACATATACATACTGAGAAGATTTCTGAGTTTGTCGTTGGAGTAGTTAAATTACACGTGAAGCAATAGAGATTTAAACTTCAAACTCTTTTCAAAATTGTTACCTAGTTTGAACGCTTTTGGGAGAAAATGAATACAGAACTTGACACAAACCTTACAAAATAAAATTCTCAACTAATGACACCAAAATGTATTGGAAAGCTACGAATATTCATTTATAAAGTAAACAACTCTATATTTTTTTTTTTCATGTTTTTGTTGTAATATTATTTTGTTACGTAGATTGTCGATGAGTTCTCGATAACGTCTTTGAGGTTATATTATCCTGCTCCGTTGATCGTCAAATTTCGTATTTGTTTCAATAACATTAGGTCCACCACCACAAAATTTACATAATTAATGGTTATACCTCAATTACTAAACATTATGACAAAGAGTATTGAAAGTGCAACCTCGTTCTCTTTTTGTCAAATATACATCTCACATTACAAAGAGTAAAATTTGAATCGCAAGTAATTGATTTTAGAATTAAACCACAAGCCTTTGAGCGCTTGATGGATGCTTCTGTTAAATGAATATGTTGGAGGAGCCTCATCAAGATCAAGTTTTCTTTTCAGCATGTAAATGTTTCTAAATTGGAGTGTTGTTATAGTTGTCATATCTATACAACTATCGGAGTAAGGAAAATATTCAACTATCATAATTAGAAAGAAAAAATATAGGTTTTACCTTATTTCTTCCGAGCCAAAGAAAAGTTAGTGGGAAAATACAAAGACAAACGGGAGAAGCTACGGGATAACAACAACGTTATTTGTCGCGGAGAGGCTTGGTCGGAGACTTAGCGACGCAAGATGCCGCAACAAAAAACTTAAATGTGTGGTTGCTTATAAAATCAGAGTTAAAGTAGATTAGTGGGAAAATACAAAGACAAACGGGAGAGGCTACAGGATAACAACAATGTTCTTTGTCACGGAGAGGCTTGGTCGGAGACTGAGCGACGCAAGATTCCGCCACAAAAAACTTAAATGTGTGGTAGCTTATAAAATCAGAGTTGAAGTAGATTAAGTGGGAAAATACAAAGACAAACGGGAGAAGCTACGGGATAACAACAATGTTATTTGTCGCGGAGAGGCTTGGTCGGAGACTGAGCGACGCAAGATGCCGCAGCAAAAAACTTAAATTTGTGGTAGCTTATAAAATCAGAGTTGAAGTAGATTAAGTGGGAAAATACAAAGACAAACGGGAGAAGCTACGGGATAACAACAATGTTATTTGTCGCGGAGAGGCTTGGTCGGAGACTGAGCGACGCAAGATGCCGCAGCAAAAAACTTAAATTTGTGGTAGCTTATAAAATCAGAGTTGAAGTAGATTAGTGGGAAAATACAAAGACAAACGGGAGAAGCTACGGGATAACAACAATATTATTTGTCGCGGAGAGGCTTGGTCGGAAATTGAGCGACACGAGATGCCGCAACAAAAAACTTAAATGTGTGATAATGACAGTTTAGAGAATTAATTTTACAAACTCCTCTTTTAATTACTTTTCTCGGATTTTTAATGATTTGTGTGTCATTTATTTCATCTTCTTAAGTCCTCAAAAGACTGAGAATATGTCTGTTTAATTCTTAGGAGATATTTTTGCAATTTTTTTTATTGATGGAAATATATAGTGGCTTAAAATAGTTATTAAGAAACCTAGTTTAAAATTATTATTATATCTCTCCATTTTGTTGAGTGACGGAGACTTTATTGCTGCCACCAATGAGAGTTGTTGTTGTGAGATTGCTAATTTTCTTCGGCTAAACAAATAAATATAACTACTTATTGTTACTTTTTCAAAAAGAATTCGTACATATGCCGGCTATATATATTTATTTATAGGTTAATCGTGGCATAAGTACCCAATTTTAAGTTAACTGTGCGACATGACCTCGAATTCATTTAATAGTAGTAAAAATACTAAAAGATGAGTTCACACCATGTTAAACTGATAGTTGTTAGCCAAACGTCCCACATGACAGTCAAACATCCACTCGAGATTGCCACATCATCCAATGTCCACGAGGCATTTCCATATGGCATTTTCAAACTAAAATAAAAATATCACGTGTATTAAAATTTCATGTGGACATCAGGTAATGTGGCAATGCCAAGTGGATGTTTGACTGGCATGTGAGATGTTTGACTAACAACCGTTAGTTTAACATGGCCGGAATTCGTATTTTAGTACTTTCATCGCTATTAAATGAATTTATGGCAACCAAACATGCTTGGCCTAGTGGTAACTCCAGACTCCAGTACATCCATTCAAGAGGTTACGGGTTCAATCTTTGTGAGACTCAAATGAGTGCCCTCTTTACATATGTAAACTTCGCCAATAGTACCACCTGTTCTTACATTGAATATATTTAGTAATGCGATAGTGCAATATCGTAACCTTGGCCGATAGTGTCATCTCATTAAAAAAATGAATTTAGGGCCATATCGCCCCAATTGACTTAAAATTGAAGACTTATGCCGCGTTTAACTCTTTATATATTTGCTAATACACCAGAAAGCACATTTTTTATTTACTACAACTATAAATCATTTACCCACAAAACTTTATATTGTCTTGGAATGTATTGCCTCAACGATATGTACAAGAATTTTTTTTTAATGACAATTGTGACTCATCATGAATAGCTATATTGTAAAACGATAAATATGTAAACAAACCAAATTGTCAACTTGCCTTAGACTTGGAGGGTTGATACTTTGATTCGGACCTATCATGCTGTCAGGTACAGTGAGCTACTTGGCTTTGATACAATGTCTTCTCTGCTTAGATTAATCACACAAAATATTACGTGCCTTCAAGTTCAAGTCAACTACCAAATATCAATTCCCCAAAAACACAACTCTCTTGTAAACTAATTTTTGTCTTGTAATATAGCCGGCATGCTATACAATTTAGATTAAATTTAGGAGAGAATATAGAGATGCAAATATAAAAAGGTTAACAATAGTAAATGTATTCAAGTTGTACTTAATTAAAAGGGATAATAGCGGCAAAAGTGGCTAAAGTTAGACCAAGTGTGCAAATAAGTAGCCAAACTGATTTAATATCGGCATAAGTAGCCAAAGTTTACTAAACCGTGGACAGTACAAATTCCATCCATTTTAAGTCAACGCCGTTTGCCACGTCATTCCACAAGTGTTGAGCTTTGGCCACTTATTTGCACATACGGCCTAACTTTAGCCACTATTATCCCTTATTTTTTTACGTTCCAAAGTATTTTTTAGCGTTTATCTAGATTTTTTTTTGTTTTTTCTTTTTCTTAAGATTTGACTAAAACTTGATTTCCGGAAGAACTGATTCCGTTTCTTAAATTTAGAACGCTGAATATCACTCTCAATTTTGAAAACATTAAAATGTGTTATCGATTTCACATGTAATTTACGATCATAGGATTTGACATAAAACCTCTATATACTTAATTGTTAGGGACCATTAGATTATTTTAAAGGAATTGGTACGAAATACCCATTTAGCCACAAGTTTTTTTTTTTTTTAATTACTCATTGTGTGTATTAAAATGTACTAAAATATGTATGTCTTAATAAGTTTGTACAAAATAAAAATTTCGTTAATAATGTTGGCCTAACATTTTTAGTTAGAGCTGAGACTAAAATCGAGACCTTTTTACATTATTTTATTAAGATTATTAATTTTATGAAATTTCATTAAATACAATAAAATTTCCTAACATGGTACAATAAAATTTCATAAAATTAATAATCTTAATAAAATAATGTAAAAAAGTCTCGATTTTAGTCTCGGCTCTAACTAACAATGTTAGGCCAATATTATTAACAAAAATTTTATTTTGTACAAACTTTTTAAAACATACCTATTTTAGTACATTTTAAAACACACAATGAGTAATTTGAATAAAAAAAACTTGTGGCTAAATGGGTATTTCGTATCAATTCAAAATTGAGAGTGATATTCAGCGTTCTAAATATAAAAATTGGAATCAGTTATTTCGAAAATCAAGCTTTAGTCAAATCTTAAGAAAAAAAAAATTACGAAAAAAATCTAGATAAATCCTAAAAAATACTTTGGAACGTAAAAAAATAAGGGATAATAGCGGCAAAAGTGGCTAAAGTTAGGCCGAGCGTGCAAATAAGTGGCCAAAACTCAACACTTGTGGAAATGACGTGGCAAACGGCGTTGACTTGAAATGGATGGAATTTGTACTGTCCACGGTTTGGTAAACTTTGGCTACTTATGCCGATATTAAATCAGTTTGGCCACTTATTTGCAGACTTGGCTTAACTTTGGCCACTTTTGCCGCTATTATCCCTAATTAAAATGATAAGACTTAGTTACCTCTTGAAAACCTTAACAAATTGAAATTTATGTATATATGTTACTAAAAAAAATCGGTTTATGCCGTTCCAATTTAATACAACTTATGTAAATCTGTCTCCCTTAACCCAGAATTAAATAAAAATAGTAGAGACTATTGAAGACAGGTAGAAAAATGAGTTAGCAATTGCTATTTTGGATAAATGCTCCCCAAAATCTTACTCTAAAATAAGTTTCTTTTTGGTGACCATTATTTATAACTCTACTTAAACAAGATTTTGGACAAATTTTCTATCTTGCAATTGAATTTCATAGTAAAATAAAGTTCCAGTAATTTCTAGATTCGAAGAACAAAAATAGAATATTTAAGCCAACCCAAAGAGGTAATCCCACAAGAAAATACAATAATAGTTGCGATTGGCGAATACATCATCAGATTGTCATCATTAGCTCATGCCATTTGGGATTTCTAAGATTAATTAGTAGTTAAGAATTGTTGGGAAAGTTTTAGAAATCTCTAGTGAATAGCACTGCATGTATGCCATTGCATGTTGTGCTCAAAAGTCAAATAAGAAAAAAATATTCATAGAGATGCCATCTCTTGCATTTCTTTTCGTCGACGTGACACACGACACACATAACATTGTCATCAAATCTTGTTTAATAAACTTCGATGACGATTTGGTGAATAAGAGTTAGTGAGTAATGTATCACGACTCCAAGCAATCGCCAGGTGTGTTATATTTGTTAGGTTTTTTTTTGGATTTTCACTCTTTGGAAGCGAAAATTCCAGAGAACCCTAAAAATTAATAATCTTAATAACATTGCTATAATCAAAAGTTTAGCGGTTGAGAATAAATTCTTTATACAACGCTTCCTAGCTTTTCTTCACGAACGGATCTCCACGCCTTAGTCGAGGATAATGTGCCGAGCCTTTCTTCCCTCCACATCGATCATGAGCCGCCCAAACGCACGGTCCTCTACGTAGTTCACCAAGTTGACAAATGGAACGCCTTTAAGACCGAAAACCTTCTTCTTAGAATACTAGCTATTCGACGACGATTAGATCACGAAGAAAAACTTTACGGGTAGTAGATAATTCGATTTCTCTCTTGGAATAATGGTTGGTCGAATTCTAGAGCTAGGGTATGCATAAATAATCACTCGTGAATGTGTATAATTCTTGAATCTGGCGTATCGAGCCTCTTTCTCATACATCTTCTAAAGATGCTGAATCATTTCCCAAGCAGTCATACGGTCATGTTGTTCCATCAGATTCGAGGTCATCGTGGTCAGCATGAGACACGCTACTTCTGCAGCATCATCAATGTATTTCTTATTAGTATCTCGTTATGCTTGGGTTGTAGTGGCTGGTGGCTCAACAGTAGGTTCATCAGTGACGATGTTCTCCTTTTTTTCGTGCCTAAGCACTACTTTGAGGCATTTTTGTCATTCGGGAAAGTTTTTCCCGTTTAAGAAGTTTTCTTTTTTAAGGATTGATCTTATTGAGCTGTTAAACATTATTTCTTTTCTACAAATATAAATTAAATGAAACTATAAATAAGCACAATATTAATTCTAGTAAAAAATTAAACAATAACACACTAATTATTATAAAGATGAGCTAATTATAGCATTATGACTTTTAATATTTCATAAATAAATTAATAAGAATAATAACCCTCATCAATTCTATTAATTTAAGAAATCATGATTAGATAACAATTGTACTAATATCTTATATTATTCCTAACGGTTAGAACTAAAACAATTAATAATTAATAACTGGTTTTTCGAACTTAGTCTTCGGTACATAATCTTATTATGGTTCCCGGTTAGGTTAAAACCACACATTGACCCGGCGGAACTAGATATGGCATCCTTTGCATTTGAGTATGATGAGTAAAAGCATTTCACCGGGAATGGCAAACCTACATTCAATGGTCATACACATACTGAGGGATCAACACACAGAAGACTATTGACCTAATATTTATTGAAGGGTTCATCTAGTGATTTGTTTCCTTATCCTCATACTAAAATAAATTAACTAATTTAATCTATTTAGTATCAGACTTTGAATATAATCAAAATTACACACACACACATATATATATATATTGAATAGATCATAGGCGGAACTAGGATTTAATCATAGGGGGACTGGTTTAAATTTTTTTTGCAAAGGAAGGACTAACTTGTAGTTCTTAAAAATATAACACTAAAAAAATACAAAAAACAAAAATTTTAAGGGTTAAAAAATGCAAAAAATAAAAAATTGGGGGGGCTACAGTCGCCCTAGCTGTGGGCGTGCTTCCGCCTATGGAATAGATTCATCATTAAATGCATAATTATGATCTTAGAGAATACCGCTTGTTCCTCGGTTTTAAAAAAATAAGTTTATAATTATTTCAGAATGAATAATTATTTATCATAAGTATCAGTTAGATTTAACATATTGTTTCTATTTAACTAATTTAAATAAGAAAATGCAGTGATTTAATACTTTACATAATCCTAAAACTTAATTCCTAAACATTTTAGAAATTAAAATGAATTTCAAAATGAATTTCTAATATTAGGATTAAGAATAAAAATAAAATTATTCAACCATGAACAACACCTAGGGAATTAAATTTGTAAATCGGATTCAAAAAATTAACTTATTAGATTTTCTAATCCTAATTTGAATAGTAAAATAAAATATCATAATAATAACAGGTAATATTTTATAAAAATATTTAAATTAAAATTAGAATTGGGTTTGAGTGCGAGCACGGGTGGACTTGCGCTCGCACAGGCTGCTCGCGGGCAGTCCAGCAACTCGGGTTGGGCATCAGATGCCCTGCCCGAATGGCCTAGAACACTTCTGAGTCGGTCATGCCCAGTCATATCTGGACTAGATAGGATCCAGCCCAATTGACCTATGTCAACGACCTGGGTCAGGTCGGACCCATTTAAGACTTGTGTCGGGTTTGACTCGGATACGAGTGGCCCGGTTCGGGTTGGCTTGACCCATTCCCAGTTTGGATCCGAGAGGGTCAGGGTCAGACCTAGGTTTGACCTGGGACAAACCTGGGTCAGGGTCATTGGTTCGGGTTGATCCCGACTCATAGGTCTGGGTCCATGTAAAACCTGGACCCTTTTACCTGGGTTGGATCAAACCCAACCTATGTCTCGTGGGCCTAGAGCAGTTTCAGGCCCAATAGCCTAGCCCTAAGTTGATTAGGGTTTGGCTAGGGGTTATGAAACCCTAGGAGCGGTTGTTTCCAAAGTTTTTGCCGGTGCTCCCACGACTACGCTGTCAGACGGCGGCGGCGATGAGATCGCCCGCCTTCATTCACGGTGGTGCCTTGGTTTCAGTGCCCGGGTCTTTTTTTGAAAAAAAAACAATAAAAAAAAATTATTCACTATCTGAAAACGTGTATCACAAAATCCCGAACACAACAATTAAAAAATAATAATTTTGTACTGCTCCAACTGGAAATCTAATCACATCTAACATTTTAGAAAATGGTACCGGAACCAAAAATCTAATTTTTGAAAATTAACTTGGCTGGCTCTGATACTATTGTTGGGTTTTTCTATGAGTTTTCTCAATCCCTAGGCATAAATCACAGGATATGATCTAGGTTAAAATCGAATATTAAGATATTTGGTTTCAATATGATACCATACTTTTCGATACTTTTGCCAAATGTGAAGAGTCTGGCCGATTTGTCCTCGGTGTGCGTGTGGTTGAATTTTCTCGAAAAGTGGATCTAAGCACATCAATCGTCGTTCCTTTTTACTTTCCACCACGTTACTGTGGAATTGTCTTTGAGACTGGAAAATAAATCGTCAGACAGCTAGGTTCTTCTCAGTGTTTGGACGGCGAACTGACGGATGCACGGCAAGGGCTGGTGCAACTGTGCAAGGGGGCTGCGATTTTCTCTCTGCAAAATGGCTTAAGATTGGTTCAATTATGATGCACGTGTAGGTATAAATAGTCACATGAGTAACAACCTAATGGGCTTTTTGGCCCAGTAAATGACCTAAGCCCATTAGGTCATTATTAATTCATTCTTATACTTAATTAATATGCACATAATTAATTTACGGACCCGAGTGGGCCCGTCATCAACTAATGTAGTTGGATAGGAACTGAAAAATCTAATGGACTCAAATTCTAATTCGGACATTTCCTACATAAAAATTGACAGAGGGGCACTTCTTAAGTTTTATAGTGCTTTGAATATCCAACGACGGTGGATCCGACGACACATAATAAGTGTAGTCACAAGAATCCGACTACTTAAAGTGTAGTTGGATCCCTTATTTCTATTTCTAGTAGTGTTTGCATAACAAAAAGTTGAGTACGCAATGCATGTATAGTTTTACTACTTGGCTTGAATCGAATTTTCGGTGGCTAAATAAATACAGTTGACTTTCTGACTTAGTTATGGCTTAAATAAGTTGGTGACTGTAAATTATAATAGAACTTAATGAGTAAAATGGCCGCTATGTTAATTTGTCAACGATCTTTTATAAAAATATAAATTTTAGTTAGTTGCAAAACATAGCACTTTTGCTATAGCTTTCAATTCATAGCTACACGTTGAGGTACTCCTTTAAAAATAAAATAAAATAAAATAAAATTCTTTACTCATGATATCTGACTTTGTGTTAAACTTGTTGAATGGCGTTTTTTTGCTATATTTTTTTCTTTCTCTCTAGAAACGTAATTAGTTATTGCGTATTTAAATGTGACAAGTTACATATGAAATCCAAAAAGTGAAGCCTCTCTAATAATTTATAAGAAAATTTATTGGACCGATTTTTTTATTTTATTTTTTTATAAATCAGTAAATCACATCAAGGCACACCACGTTAATAATAACTTGATTTTGCAAATGTCAACTAAATTAAAATATCAAATTGACTTGTAATATTATCAAATGACATTACGCAAGCTAATACAAGGATTTTGATGTTGAAAACAAAGCTAACACACGCACACACACACGGATTATAAATATCTAAAAAAATATATGGCATTTGAATAACATTAAACGAATCAAGTACACTAGATATCATCACTCTGTTGGAATATTAATGAGAATTCAATTGGTTTTTAAAACAAACATTCTAAATGAAAAAATGAAACGAAATATGTGGTAGGGTTAGTGCAGCCAAATACAGTATCATGAACATATTCATCATGGTTTTGGTTGAAACTACTGTTGCGATTTGTGCAGAGAACTCGTAGAAAATACGAATAGAAAAAAAATTACTACTAAGGGAGATTATCAAGACGATAATCTCCTTTAATTTATTGAATTAAACTCGAACTTGTCCTTCGAGAGCAAAAGAAGAATAAAATTCAGCTCTTAATACTCATCATAGTGTCTGTCTATGCTAGGGTTTGGCTGCCTTATACCCTAATCGAACACTCCTTAATTTAATTGCATAAATTAACGAAAAAGCTTAATTAATTGGACAAAACTCATCAGTAGAATTTGTTTTGGGTTTTTTGGGCTCACGCGCTTTCTACATATTCAGAATATCGGACAAATGCATGGTTTTAAATGTCTCCACATGCGCCATGCCTTTGATACGCTCCTTTTTTTGTTTAGAGTTGCGGCATGTCTTCGGCATGCGGCATGCCCGTAAACAACTATAGCATATCAATATAATATATATTTTAATTGTAACTCTGTATTTACATTTTCTATAAGTTACAAGTATAACTCTTATTTTAATGTAGATACAAGTACAACTACTCATAAGACTATAACCTATCAATATAATGTCTTATTATTACTGTGAGTTTTTTAGTTAGATATTTTTTTATGGTGATAAATAAGTAATTTTGAACCTATATAAAATATTGCCTAAATATTCAAAATTATTTTTCAGAATTTCTGTCGGCATGCGGTATGCCCATGATATTTATGCAGTACTTTCGGACTTTCCCGTTGGCATGCCAATTGGCATGCGGCATGCCCTTTTTCCGACTTGCCCATTGGCTTGCTAATTGGCATGCGACATGCCCGTAAAACGGACGGAGCGAAACAACGTGGAAAACGACATTTAGAACCTTGGACAAATGTACATAAAAAAAGATTCTCTTATATGAAATATTTAGCATATGATTTGTTAATATATTTATCTTTTTGGCCGCGTATAAGCTACAAAAACTTCAAATAGTTGACAACAATTACTAAGTTCTTGTAGAGTAGCTAAAATGTGCTCTATAATGCAAAAACTAAAGAAATATAGGTCAGTCATTAGGGGTGTGCAAAAAAAAAAAAAAAACCTCAACCCAGCCGTTCAACCCAACCCAATTGAACCTAACCCCAATCTAACCTAACTCAATTAACCCAATAAATATCAGGTTGGGTTGGGTCTAACCCGAATAAATTATCGCATTGGGTCGGGCCGGATGCATTGGGTTGGGCCGACCCAATTGCCCCAACGAAGCTTTTCTTTTTAGATAATTTAATAAATTTTTTTAAAGATTTGATGTATTTTAAGTAAGTAAAAACACATAGATTAAAAAATTAAAACAACCCTAAAGTCTTATCTTTATATTTAATTATTATTCTATGTCTATGAATATATTTCTAGTTTATGTTTACGATTACTCTTTTGGTTTAGTTTACAACTATGTTTCGTACTTCGGTTATTGAAGTTTAGGGACTTATTATTTTTTAGTTTTTTAATAGGATGTTTAAAAGCATTATATTCAATTTATGTTTATAGATTGACGGTTTAAATTTATGTGTTATACGGTAATTTTGTTTATATAGTTCGATCTAATGACCCAACCCAGAGTCTTTCGGGTTGGGTTGGATTCGGCCTTAAAAAATATGGGTTTCTTTTTCAAAATCCATATAAGATCAGGTAGGGTTAAGTTTTTAGCTTGGATCAATCCAATCCAATTCATGCACACCTCTATCAGTCATATTGCCGCATGGTAAAATGGGACAAAAACTTGGTTGAAATGAGTGAAAACGTGAACATATATATTGTTACATAAAACTTTTATGGTTTACAATTAATAGAAATTTTTAATTAATTTTGTCAAGATTTTTGTACTTTTGAGAAGTGGTGCAGGATGAGATTATCAATTTAAAAGCTAAAATTATGGTGAAAGATCAAGCATTATCATATCCTTTTATCTATTTATGATTACTTTTATTTGTTTCCTTCATTTTTGCATTTATTCTTATATTCGAAATTTTGTAATTTTCTACTTATTTTAGGTGATAAGTTGCACTTCTTTAGGAAATGTATGAGCTATTAGTTTCTTTTAAATATTATATACTTGAACTGTTATATGTGAGGGAGATTAGTTTATGTTGAAACGAAATCGAGTCTTAACTTGTGAAATTGAGATTTATTTCACAAAGACATATTGTGTTCGCTAGTATTTCTTTCTACATCAAGACGCGTGCCAAAAAATATTGAGAATATAATGTGTTATATTACATGTACGTATTTTTGTCCAAATATCCATTATCAAATTTCAACCTCCCAATAAGTTAATTTATAGATCCAAAATCATTTTACTTCCTATAAATGGGCTATATCAATAAAAGATTTTATATAGATTTATAGGTTATGGGAGTATACGAATTTTATATTTTGTTTTTTATGGCATAAACTCAATTTTTTTAACAATCATAGTTCTTAATCTTTATTATTTTGCTAATTCTTTTCAAGATTCTATCTACTTTTTTCAATTTATTGAACAAATTTCAAATGTGCCATCAACAAAATTATTTCTTCTCTAAAGTGAGACAGATCCAGGACTAAAATTTGATGACTCAATTAAAAAAAGTCGATGAAATTTTTTAGAGAATCAAAATAATAAATATCAAGAACTTCTGCCATAAAAACAAAAAAAATCAACATTGAAAAAAAAATGCGAAAAAGCATAACTATATATTATGCCGCTATTAATTTAAATTTATATAAAAAGTCTAAATTTTGAGACCATCTGTTGTGAAGACCACCACCACTAAATAATATATAATAAAATTATAATACGTGCTTGGTGACATCAAATTAGACATTATGCTTTGAATGATCAATAAACAAATGAAAAGGATTTCATAAAATCTCACAGCTCTATGAAATTAAAGCCTGGATATTTGTTTTAGCCAAAATAAATCGAATTTATTTATTTATTTAATTACAAATGCCAAGTATTGGCCTGTTTGGTTGTGGACAAAACCTCTCTTTGTCTGTGGAGTAAACATTAGGTTAGAAACTAGAATCTACAATTTTAGTGCCGTTCTTTGAGGGTAACGAAGTCAATCTTAAATAATAAAAAATTCAAAATTTATTATGGGTAAACTGCGGCTAATGTACCCAATGTTTGATTTTCTGCGGATTATGTACCCAATGTTTATTTTTGGCGGCTAATGTACTCAATGTTTGATCCGTTAGATATTTTTGGGTTTTCCGTCAGTTGACCGTTAGAGAGTTATATGTACACTTTTCGTATTTTTGACATAACTCACTCATTTTTTGTCCAAATTTTATGCACGACCTATGGTTGGAAAGATAAGAGATAGATCTACAACTTTAATGTTTTAAGTTTTGTAAAATCAGTTTTAAAAAAATACGAAATTTCAAGTACAACGTAAAACTGGACATTAGTTTAATGCAAAATATTTGTTTCGAGCAAATTTTAATATACTTAATGACTTTTTATGATGAAACGTAAAACTAAAAAGTTGTAGATAAACTTTTTATCTTTCCAACGGTTGTTTATTTATAAATTTTGGACAAAAAATGAGTGAGTTATGCCAAAAATATAAAAGATGTGATGTGAAATAATATTTCATATTTTTGGCATAACTCACTCGTTTTTTATCCAAAATTTATAAATAAACAACCGTTGGAAAGATAAAACATTTATCTATAACTTTTTACTTTTACGTTTCATCATAAAAAATCATTAAGTATATTAAAATTTGCTCGAAACAAATATTTTGCATTAAACTAATGTCCAGTTTTACGTTGTACTTGAAATTTCGTATTTTTTTAAACTTATTTTACAAAACTTAAAACATTAAAGTTGTAGATCTATCTCTTATCTTTCCAACCATAGGTCGTGCATAAAATTTGGACAAAAAATGAGTGAGTTATGTCAAAAATACGAAAAGTGTACATATAACTCTCTAACGGTCAACTGACGGAAAACCCAAAAATATCTAACGGATCAAACATTGAGTACATTAGCCGCCAAAAATAAACATTGGGTACATAATCCGCAGAAAATCAAACATTGGGTACATTAGCCGCAGTTTACCCTTCTTACTATATATAACTTAACGATTTCAAATATTTTAATTCGAAGGATTTCATTTTCTGAGAAATATTAGCGGCATAAGTACTTAAACATTGACCAACTAAGACAAAATGAATCTAAAGTGAAAATTACAGTACTAAAGTCTATATATTCAATAGAATTGAGACAACACATATTTATGTCCATCTTATCTTTTATATGAGCGTTGGTCAAATACCATGTAGCGACAAATTGACCGAAATATGTGTCGTCTTAATTTTATCCAATGCCCCCATCATATGATATTTAAAAATAAAAAAAAAAATTGTTATTTTAGTTAAAATTTAGATACTTATGCCTTCATTAACATTTTAATAGAAATCCACAAACGTACAAACTATGATCTTCTTTTCCATTAATGAAAAAAAATAATGTCGCGAGAAATATGATATTTTTGTCTTAATTAAAATAATTTATATTTAGAAACAAATTACCGACAAGAAGGAGAAAAATAAATAAAATGAAATGAATTGAAAAATAAAGTGGATAAATAAATAAAAACGTCGATTTCAACATAATTACTTGGTGGACTTTCTACTTGAGTTTCAGGATAGCACGAAACCACCGAAAAGCTCAAAACTTGTTGTCTTCTTCGTCTTCTTCTCTTCTGGGTCGAGCACACAGAGATCGAAGAACACCAAGCTTGAGGCTTTTCGCATTCTCTTCACTACTGAGAGTTTCGAGGATTCTGGGTCGTTTCCATGGCCAAGAACGAAGACCCTGAGAGATTCTCCTTCGCCGGAGGATCGGTGCCGGCGGCGGCCAGACCCACCATCACTCTCCCGCCGCGGCCCCCCATGGACGCCTTCTTCTCCGTCGGCGCCACCGGGGTCAGCCCTGGCCCGTTGACTCTGGTCTCGCGCTTCTTCTCCGAAGGCACTCCCGATTCGGATCAGAGGTCCTTCACTCAGCTCCTCGCCGGAGCCATCGCCTCGCCGCTCGCCAGGCCTCCGCCGCCGCTGAGCTTCAGTGCCGGCGGCGACGGCTCCTCGCAAGGGGAGAGAGACGCGTCGGCGGGGTTTAAGCACGGAAGGCCGCTCAACTTGGTGGTCGCCAACTCGCCCTCGCTGTTCATGATGTCGCCGGGGCTGAGCCCCTCTGGCCTGCTCAACTCGCCGAGCTTCTTCTCCCCTCCGGTAATTCATGCGGTTCCGGTTTTCGATTTTCATGCTTCAATTTGGGATTCTAGTTAGGATCTTGATATGCATGGTTTGCTATTTAGGGATTCATGAAGTTTGATATCTCTATGATCCTTGGAATTGAATGAATTAGAGTTAGATTGTGATGAGCTTTTCGGTTTGTATAATTGCAGAGTCCTTTTGGGATGTCACACCAACAGGCCTTGGCACAAGTCACTGCTCAAGCGGCTTTTGCGCAGTCTCATATGCCCTTGCAGATAGAATTCCCGGTTTCCTCGGAGGCGCAGCGCACGGGGGCGCTTGAAACCTCAATAGTTAAGCACGAGCCTTCGCATCATCAGCAGGTGCCGTCGACGTCTGACCACAGAAGCTCCGCTGTGGAATTGTCCGGGGGATCTCATCCCGATAGGAGGTACCAAGCTCCTCACACCACCGACAAACCGCAGGACGATGGGTACAACTGGCGCAAGTACGGGCAGAAGCAGGTCAAGGGAAGCGAGTTTCCGCGGAGCTATTACAAGTGCACCCACATGAACTGCCCTGTGAAGAAGAAGGTGGAGCGGTCTCCGGACGGGCAAATCACCGAGATTATCTACAAAGGGCAGCACAACCATGACATGCCTCAGCCGGGGAAGCGAGGCAAAGACGCCGGTGACCCTAATAATGGAAGTGCACATTTTCATGCCAAGTCGGAAAACAGAGCAGGGAATTTACACGTGTCAAACGGGATTGCTTTGAGGGATAACGGGCAGGTGCCTGGTTCGAGCGACAGTGAAGAGTTAGCTGAAGGAGAAGCCAGAGAAGATGACGCGGAAGCTGATGAGCCAAATGCTAAGAGAAGGTAATTTCCAAATTTACCGAATTGTGGAGCTCGTTTTTACCCTTTTTGCCCCTTACAATCTATTGAAAAGTCAAATCTCTGACTTGGTTGGTAGCAGGAACGTAGAGGTTGGGCCGTCTGAGGCGTCGCTGTCACACAAGACGGTTACTGAACCAAAAATCATAGTCCAAACAAGAAGCGAAGTCGACCTTTTGGATGACGGCTATAGGTGGCGCAAGTACGGGCAGAAAGTGGTCAAAGGGAATCCTCATCCAAGGTCAACTCTCTTCACATTTTCGCCTTTTTATTTTATTTATCTCTGCATATATGTAGAGGGATATACTTCTTTGGATGTTTGTATGCCACCTAAAATATTCAGAATATGAAATACTTTCTTTTATTTTATCCCGATAAACTCGCTCGGTTGAGTCTCTTTCTTGGGCAATCTCTTAAGTCGGTAAAACGGAAGCCCATATCTCTAAATATAGTTAAGTAAATGAATTTAGGATGGTGAACTAAATTGCAAAAACTTAGAATTTGAGATGGTACTATCAATTTTTAACTATCATTAGCGATTGTGATGTATTGGCACCAAACGGACCACACCTTCAATTCTAAATGCCCAAAAATGTTAAAAATTACTGCCATCTTCGTCTGCACCATCGATATTCTGCTACTCTTGAATAGTAAAAGGTGACTGAATATGTTCATCTAATATTGATTTTACTAAAACTAGTCCACATCCTTGATACAGGGAAATCGACTCGGTAATTTGATTCCTCTTGATACCGATGTATTTTTATGTGATTCTGATAAGCGTTTGGTACTTACGTACCAAGGAAGGAAGGGAAGAGGAAGCATTTAGTATTTTATTATGTACTTTTAAATCAGTATTATTGTGGTTTCTTTTTGAATAGTAAGATCAGGGAAAGATTACGAAACCCAAATCTCGTATTTAGTGGTTAGTTTTTATTTTGTCGGTTTGACTTCTTGGAGAGCTGATAAGGTCCGAAGCTAGCAATTACGCAGAAATCCAAACGTAGCCAGGTTATTTGGCCAACGGGAATTCACCAAGACAATGAATCCCCTTTAGACTTTATTGAATGAAATCAAGTAGAATATAGGAACAATCCTTCAAGAATTAGGTCCTGATCTCGCCCGATGCAAGACGACAAAAGTTTCAATAATCTGACATAAAATATGAGAATCAGCTAGGGCTGCTCCTAGTCAATTGCCTTAGGAAGTCTAATTACAAAAATAACCTTAATGACACATAATAACTCTTAATTGTTGAATTAAATAATTCCTAGAGCCTATTAATAAAAAATACTGCAGCTTCTAAAGCAAAACCACTAATACGACAGCTCCTAAAGCAAAGCCGCCCACAAACGAAAAACATTTAAGAGCTGTCGTTTTTCTTGTGACGACGTCGATAGACAATTGCGTGTATATCAAGAGCTTTCGCTGTGCTCCTATAGGAACAGTTCATTGGTTTTGTTGTTGATTGAATAAAGTACTCTCCGGTATTCATCTATTTGATGAATACCGTTGCTTAGAACAGTGGAGTTTAGATTTAAGCTCTTTCCTGAGATTTAACTTATAAATGCAAGCTGAATTTCTTAACTCGTTTATGTACGAAAGAACTTGTAGATACGGGTTCTGGGTTCTGCTCATTTTAGTAAAAACTTTTATATTTTATTACATATATAAAGAAAAAAGAAAAAAAAAAGAGTTTGGAGCTATTTCTGATAACACATTCTCTCTACAGGAGCTATTACAAGTGCACTAATCCAGGGTGCAATGTGCGTAAACACGTGGAGAGAGCTTCCACCGATCGCAAAGCCGTAATCACCACTTACGAAGGAAAACATAACCACGACGTTCCGGCGGCAAGAAACAGCAGCCATCACACAGCTACTACCAATACAAATGCACATACTTAAACATCGAAGCTCCTACGCCTAAAGGGACAAAAAAAAAAAAAAACACTCTGTATGTTGATTTTTCACCTATCCCCCGTGTGAAGCCAGCGGTCTTCAGTGACTCTCGACGCGACGAGATCTGGAGATGTTTAGGAAAAGAAAGACACCATTTTGACAGGATTCAGAGGGGAATGTTTGCTGTTTTGTATGTTCTGTTTTGGTGTACTTATTCTGATGCACAGGTATGATATACCCTACTATTACATGAGGTCTTTTGTACATTTGCAACACATTTTCTAAATGTATGTATTTATGGGCTAGCTTTGGTCCAATGTTGTATTTATTTATCTCTTTTGTATGGGATGTACACCTTTTCTTTTTATTACTGACAATTTAGTATTTGTGAAAGAATTGCCAGGTTTTTTTCCCTTTTTTTTGGTCCTTTATGACAATAATATTATTATTTTTTATTTATTTATTTTATATCTAATGAGGATCTTTGGATTTCACTGCTCCTCGATAGTGACTCGAACTCAAGATTTCTAATGTTGATGTCTTAAGTGGTGTACGTGTTACCATTAGACCAAGCACATCTTATCTTTTATGACAATACTATATATGTTTACATGTTTACAGATTAATTTATTGCGTTTCTTTGCTCAGCTATCATGAATTGATCATTCAGTTCTAATCAAATTATGTCTTTAAATTTGTTCCTCGTTTATGAAAATGTGCATGCCTTTTTGTAGTCAATATTTTGAAAAACTTTGAGGTTCCATAAAATGGTTTCAGAAACATTGAAGATTAAAATTAATTCTATGTACAATCCCTTCCTAAAAGGAAAAATCATGTCTTATATTTCTTAGGGGTATTTGCGGTAAAAGTGGTTAATTTGTGACCATTTGGATAGTTAAATAGTCAATGCAATTTAAGTTTAATTGCCGCGTGAGAGAAAGATGCGTAGGAGCCAGGAGGAGAGAGAGTGAGCCCGCTGTTTCGCTATATACGCTATCTGTCAAGTCCACATGGCAAGGTTAGTGATTTGATTGAATTTAATTTGAAGTATACTTAAGCAACATTAGTTACTATTGCCATAGTTAAATTGCATTGACTATTCAACTGTCCAATTGGCCCCTTTTGCCGCAAATACCCCTATTTCTTAAGTGTATCGTGTTTTAGTCGCACACTACATAATACAATTGTCTAAACTCTAAACAATATTTTCAAGTACGCTTTAGTTTTGCTTCGAGACCTGTGGATTCTATTACTCATCTTATTCTTAGAGTAGCGTTTTTTATTTGTATTTTTTCTGATCTTATAAAGTGAGTTGGCTATAATTGTTGTATCCGGGTTTCTATTAAGCATAATTGAAATTAAAAAAAAAAAAAAAAAACACGTGCCCTATTCTATTATGTTCCATGCCATGCATGACTTTTTTTTTTTTTTTTTTGGGACACAGCAAAGCAAAATGAGGAAACACAGCTTGGTTGGCCAATAAAGAGAAAAAGAAAATGTGAGAATGACCAACTTTTGAGATGGATTCAACGACAAGAATGACCCCATCAACATGTGTGTTCTTCCATCACTAACCCTAAAATGCCTCGCATAATTAACCTCTATTATCATTTTCATGCATGTTTCCATGATGATGACAAGAAAGGAAAAAAAAAGTGTCTCAAAGTTATTAATAAATTGGTTTGATTAGTGCTCAACTATATCCTAGGAGTTCCTCTACATTCATTGATTTTGGAACCAATATCTACCAAACTTGATACCACAATAAATCCTCATTAATTATAAATGGTGTTAATTTCCTTTAATCTCAAGAAAAAGCCATTATGTGCTCTTTATTTACGCTAATGATTATCTCAAAGTGTGGTCAGGATAACTAAATGGGTTTGCTGCTAACTGTCTATTATACTTTTGTATTTGAAGTGAGTCTATTAAAACCAAAACTAAATATGTATGGTAAAACCTTTAAAAACAATTTATTTTGTTTAATATATAAATAAATAATTTATTAGTATTTCAAGTTTCTCTTATGTTTTAATAAAGGGGTATTGGCGGTATAAGTACTCAATTTTGACTGACTAAGGCGGCATGGGTCTAAAGTGAAAGATAACGATAAAAGTATTCAGAGTCAACAAAATTAAACGACGCATATCGCCAAGTCCATCATACCAAAAGTCCATAATACCAAGTAACATTCGACCAACATCCATTATAAATAACGATTGGAAAATATTTTTCCCCTTAGTTTTACCGACTTTGAGTGTTTTTTCTTTTTACTTTAAACTGATACTGCTTCAGTTGGTCAAAGTTTCAGCACTTATGCCGCAAATAACCCATAGATAAATTCTCTACGGGCTTATTGCAGGAATGACCTTATGTGGGATTTGGTATTTGGTTATACCATCGGTACTGTTCACATGTTTGGTTCATACCCTTCATTAAACGAAGTGGGGCCCATTTATAGTTCGTTGGGCTCAATTTTCCCGATGAGGAAGTAGCTTCTTCGGTCTCCGCTGGTGACTGTGGCGGTGGCAACGGCAACGGATAGTACGGTCGCTGGACGATCTTTTCACCATGTTCCAATGCCTGCACGAGCTCGTCCAACATGGGGTGTTGAGGAAAAAAGGGATGATCTAAGGAGTTTATATGCGGCAACTCAGCTTCCATCTCCAAGGGAATTAGTACACTCAATTGTCCCTACAAATTAAAGAGTATTGTTATTTTCCCAAATCATACTTGATATTTATAAATTTTCAATAGAGCAAACTACCCTCGGATCCGCCCCATGCAAAATAGCGCTTTTAATTGACAGGCGGTGAAGTTCGATATTCCCGACTGGACGCGTTTTCTATTTGCACATACGAGGTGCCTCCTCGGACTCCCTTCGGTCTGCTAAGACATGCGCCACACCAGGCAAACACTCGTATGCCAAAATCTGCATGAATTTTAACATGTTAAATTCGCACATAAGATGTCGATTGTAAATGAATAACTTTAAACCATTACATATATACCAGAAGCGGATGTATGAACCCCGGAACTGTTCATCATCGGGATCTCTCGTCCTTGTCTAGGGATGTTTTTTTGCAACTCCTTATTTGCTCTATTCCGGATATTCCGTACCGATCCAGGAATGACTCTCGACCCCAAGGATATTGAGCGAATACGTCAAGGTCCTCCACCAAGCGCAAGTAGTCCACATGCAAAATAGTTTCACCAGGATGGGGTAACAACACCCCGAAGACGAAGCTGAGGCATGCCAACCTTCTCCTGTCCTCGTTGCTCACAACCGGATAAAGATGACTGTTATCTAATTTTTCCAGCACCATATCGAATGTGACATTTGGGCCTGCATTTGGCCACATCCGTTGCTTGAATGAGTCATTCTTTTCTGGTTCTCCAACGATAGCTTCAATGCTCGGCAGGGGTGCGCAATTCAGCCCGCTGATGATGGCAAATTCTCGAACCCCGTATCGTAATGGAACATTGTCACCAACATCCACACCTCACATGGCTCTAAATGTGTAGTGCTTCTTGTCATCAAATTCCAAAACAGTTGGGGAGAGAATTTGTAGTGCATGGGGATGATGAAGACGATGATTGGTGAAATTGGTCGCTGAAAGGATCGTCCTTCGCCGGAAAAGCAAAGAAAAGAAACCCTTGTTGCAACGAGGAGAGTACGATTGAAAGAGAAAAACGTTTCGGACTCCGAATAGAGAATCCTGGGAATAGAAAGCGTCGAAGTGCATTAATCACAAGAAGAAGTGAGATTACGTTTAAAAAAAATATATAAAAGAAAATGAGGGTAATAAAAATAAACCGCCCACCGCTCAACTACCAAAAGGTAAACTAGTAATTTTGGTAAATTAACAGCTAGCGGGAGTGATTTAAATTTACTAGCGGGAACACTATTAGTATAGCGGTAAGAGCGATGTTAATAGCTTGTGGTAAGTCCAAGTTTAGTAACTAGCGGTAAGAGCAAGTTTAGTAACTAGTGGTAAAGCAAGAATAATGGCTAGCTTGTGTTATTTAGATATACTGGCGGAGAAATATTAGTATAGCGGTAATCGCAACTTTAATGACTAATGTGAGTGTTAGATACAGCGGAAACGTTTTCTAATACAACTAATATTTGAGTTCCAAAATTACCATTGTTCCAGGGTTGCCGTCTTCACGAGATTATTTAATGCATACGTGTATGAGCTCCGGCCCCAAGGATATTGTACGAAGGAGTCGAGGTCCTCCACAAACGCCCAAACTAGGTCGGGGATTTTGGACCCTGATAACAGAACTCCGTAGACGAAGCACAGGCACGCCAACCTCTTCCTATCAGCATTTCCCAGAGTGAGACCGAACATTAAGCGGATCTCGAGTGCGTTGACTGGGACTTCTCCTTCTGTAGGAAGGGACATTCCTTCTCTAACCGACATGGTACAATGGGGGACGTATTCCCAATGCGGGTATTCATCATTGCAATTTGTAAACATATCTGGAATGTTTTCACATATGAGACCAGTGATGATGTGAAACTCGTCAATGGAGTACCGTAGTCGAACATGGTTCACCGTCATCCACATCTCCCCATGCCTTTGTTTTGCCAAGATTCTGCAAATCAAGTTTCTGATCACCCTTTCAGAAAACTGAAAGAAAGTGGGGACATCCAAGAGAGGCCCAAATTGGGTAGTCTGAAACCACTGAAGCTCCTTTGCGGTCAGTCGTGACTTGATCAGATCAGTAATCCGACGGAAGTTTCGTTCATCGGTCTTTAGTCGAAAGTGGTACAAATCATTTTCTTCGATAAAACATCTCCAAGCATTTGAAGGCTAATAAAACAATCATAATTACATCAGTATAAACCCTAGCGGTAATGATAAGATATCTAGCGGTATTTCTACGTACAAAAATCGTTTATATTTACATAGCGGTAATGCATTATATTCGGACCAACGGCGAACTTCTAGCGGTATTTCTGCAATTCGTACAGAACCAACCCTACTCTCGGTCTACTTCGTAAACAATAGTATAAACCCCAACATCATTACGATTCAAACAGTCGAAACAAAGCATATGTTTCTCAAAAAATAAATGGGTACCTCCATTTGTGTGGCTTTGGGGAGGATGAAAGCGATGATCGGAGAAACTCGTCGCTGAAAGGATCGTCCTGTGCCAGGAAAGCAAACACAAGAAAGCCGAGTTGTGCGAAGTCGTTCTCGAACCAGAATGAACAAAACAGATGGACGAGGAGTACGATGGAGAAGAGAAGACGTTCGGAGTCTGAAGAGAGGATCTTGGGAATAGAAAGCGTCGAAGTGAAGAAGAAACGAGAATATGTTTGAAAAAGAAAATGTAAAAAATAATAAACGGATCAACTACCAAAGGGCAAAGTAGTAATTTCACAAAATACTGGATAAAAAATAAATGAGAACTTGTAATTTGTATTTATCAGAACGAAAATAAATGTAAAAAAAATAAAATATTATAACAAAAATAGGGAACAAAACGACACGTGAGATAAGGTCTCTTAGCCAATTCTTTCATTCTCTACATCTCATCATCTTAGACTTCTATTAGCGGCCCATTAAAAAAAAAGACTTTATATTAGTGGGCCCCTGAAACTTGGTCGAACCAAACAAAGGTGATGTAGTTATTCCATGTCGTTATTAACTGTTTCCTCATACAAACGAACGACCATGTGTCGTTTTGTTACACACACACACACAGATGTGTTGTTCGACAGTTGGTCTGCTCTCTCTCTCTCCTCTCAACCACTCCTCTCAACCAGAGAACATCATGAGAGAGAAAGCTTCTCATCGAGGACGACAACAATGGCAACGGATACTTTCCACCTTTTTCCCAGCATTACCAATCTAAAGCAAAAGCCAAAAAAAAAAAAAAAAAAAGCAAAACCCAAGTCCCAAAGTAGCTCTCTTTCTCACTCACAAACATAATAATAACAAAGCGCGCCAAAAAAAAAAAAAAAAAACAGGGAAGCCATGGGAGCACCCTTTGGCCCCACCGTGCTCTTCCCTTTCCTTTCGGACCGTTTTCATTTTTCCTTCTATTTGTTTGCACACACAGAGAGGAGAGGAGAGGCTCGATCTCTCTCTCTCTCTCTCCATGTCCGCGCTTCTCGGGAAATGCCCATCTCGCAAAATAGAACAAATCTTTGTCCCTCTTTTCTCTGAATCACATCCCAAAAATGCCATTTTCGTTGGCCATTGAGGGTTTTGCCTCGTCACGCTTCGCGGGAATGCAGTCCCATTCTTCGTAGAGGCTGGCTGCTTTCCGATCCCGGCTCGGTCCCTGCCTTCTCCCATTTTGGTCCTCGACCTCGCGCGCCGAATGGGTTGCATAAGCTCCAAGGCGAAGCCGCCGCGGGGGGCGGCCATGGGCTCTCCGTCGCCCACGCCGCGGCTCGACCGGTCAGAGGAGAAGGAGAGGACGGACGAGGCGAGGCTGTCGAGGAAGGAGAGCTCTCGAGGCAGATCGGGTTCCTTCGGGGCGCGGATAGGGCTCTCCTCGTATCGCCACGTCGAAGCCGAACAGGCCTCCGCCGGCTGGCCGCCGTGGCTGAGCGCGGCCGCCGCAGAAGCCATCCACGGCTGGCTTCCTCTGCGCGCCGATTCCTTTGCCAAATTGGAAAAGGTTTGAGAAAAAAAAAACTCCTTCATTGTGTTACGGATCTTCTTCTTGATTGAATTGAGCTTGTTGTTTGATTCTAAATGTTATTTTGGGGATGAAGATTGGGCAAGGAACATACAGCAGCGTGTTCCGTGCGCGGGAGGTGGCGTCCGGCAGAATGGTAGCGCTGAAGAAGGTCCGGTTCGACAATTTCCAGGCGGAGAGCGTGCGGTTCATGGCGAGAGAGATCCTGATTCTCCGGCGACTTGACCACCCGAACATCATGAAACTGGAAGGGATAATCACCTCCGGATCATCGAGCAGCATTTACCTTGTTTTCGAGTACATGGAGCATGATCTCGCCGGTTTAGTTTCTTCTCCGGATATCAACTTCACGGAAGCGCAGGTTTAAGGCTCGGAAGTTCGGTTTCGATTCTTTGTCTGTGTATGAATTATGACTGTATTCTTGAAGTTGTTGTCTTTTTCATTTTGTGCAGGTGAAGTGTTACATGAGGCAGCTATTATCCGCGGTGGAGCATTGCCATTTACGGGGAATCATGCACCGAGATATCAAGGTGTCAAACATTTTGGTGAACAACGAAGGGGTTCTCAAGTTGGGGGATTTCGGGTTGGCCAACATCGTGACCCCGAAGAACAAGCTGTCGCTCACGAGCCGTGTTGTGACGTTATGGTACCGTCCACCCGAGCTTTTGATGGGCTCAACGAGCTACGGGGTCTCTGTGGATCTATGGAGTGTTGGTTGCGTCTTTGCGGAGCTTTTTTTGAGAAAGCCTATTCTCAAAGGGAGAACCGAGGTATGAACGATTCAATACATTCTGATTCTCTTATGGTTCCGTATTCTGAATCTCGTCACATGTGTTGAACCGGTAAATCTATTGATACGTGCCCGAAGATCGGTAGACTCGAAATGGGATTATAGAGAATTTCGGCCAACACTCAAAAACCCGATCTCTTAAGATCAAGTTGGCTGTATCATCTATCTTTCATATTGAGTTTAATCTAAAACTTAAGAGTATGTAAGATAGTTTTACTAAACTAATTTACCGAATATTATTTGGTTTCTTAAATAATCGAACCCGACTCGGCCGTACATTATTCAACTCTATAACATTATTCCCTCTTCTTTTTTCTTCCTTTCAATCATTGCTTAGACACGGGTTTGAAAGCTACGAAATAAATTAGATTAATTTTTTAATCAAAAGTAATCTTCGGGTTTTTTCCACAAATAACTAATTAAATTTGCTGCGAAGTTAATACGTTTACTGCATCACTTTGCAGGTTGAACAACTGCACAAAATCTTCAAACTATGCGGTTCTCCGCCAGAAGAATACTGGAGAAAGTCGAAGCTTCCTCACTCAACCATGTTCAAACCACAGCATCCATATGAAAGCTCGCTCAGTGAGAGGTGTAAGGACGTTCCGGCCAGCGCTATTGACTTGATCGAAACGTTTCTTATGATCGACCCCCACAAGCGTGGAACTGCCTCGTCTGCCCTTATTTCTCAGGTTTCAATCGAAACATTGTTAAATACCCTTTGTAATTATTGATCGAAATTCGAAACCAAAATACATGTTCTGTTGTCCGTTCCAGTACTTCAGAACACAGCCTTACGCTTGTGATCCGTCTACGCTGCCAAAGTATCCGCCAACTAAGGAACTCGATGCCAAGAGTCGTGACGATGCACTTAGGTTTGATCCTCTTCTTGCTCTCAGTCTGTACACATGAAGAAAAAAATGGTCCTTTCGATCTGAGATTTGTATGTACTTGAAACAGAAGAAAGGTCAACACGAGACATCCGGTAGCATCAAAAAAGACGAGAAGATCTCGTAAAACCTTGCAACAACAAACCTTGATCAGTAAATTTTCCCAAAAAGAGGTTCTTTTTTCATCTACCTTTCACATTCTTTTCTGTGAAAACAAACCATGGAATGGATTCTGAATGGTTCTTTCTTTGTTCTCCAGGAAGCCCGAGAGAACACCTCGGTCAGCCGTAGAACCAACGGCAGGCACAACGATACGCAAATACACGAGGAAAAAGCGGTCAGTCGCCGTCGAGACACGTTCAAACCCTCGTTCGACACAGTGTCAGAGACATATCAGACGATGGGAAACCAAGCTGGCGGCGACAGCTCGTTCTCTGGCCCGGTTCCAGTCTCCGCATCAAGCGGCTTTGCTTGGGCGCAAACAACAAGGGGAAAGGACGACGTCACATCCTTGATATCCGACGGCTCGAGAAGCGCATTGGACCCAACCTTCGCCAATGCCACTTACGGGTTCCCAAAATTAGGGAACCAAACCCAAGATCACGTATTGTTGCGGCAACTTACTTCCAAGCACGAGACGGCGAGAAAGCAACTGAGGACATTAAGCCATCAGCCCGAGTCCTTCGACACATCCGATTTCATTTATCAATCGCCGGAGATATCTCGTATGGGTGTTTTGGCTAAGAGCATGGTGAGTCACGGCACAAATACTCTGTCATCGTCTCATTCCGTATTTTTCCTTCTTCCTTTAGTAATTGTGTTGTATGTTTCAGGACTACGACGAGGAAGAGAACCACATCGAGTTCTCGGGACCGTTGTTGCTACGACCACCGCCGAGAATGGACGAACGATCGCATAGGAACGAGAATCAGATACGGCAAGCAGCCCGAAAATCGAGATTCGAAAGAGGTAATTGAGAACACGTTGGGGTTTTACAAGTGACGGGGCTTGATTTGCCAAAAATGATTGGGTTTTTACTCCGTTGGTCAGAGAAATGAAGCACGCATGATCATTATCATGGTGATTCGCTGTGGGTCAAAGTCAACAAGACAAGAGAAAGGAAGAGACTTGGAGACATAGGATTCGGCTCTTTTGTAGCAAAACATCTACACACATCATCATTGTATTACACTCAAAGGAAAAAGATTCATAATCACATGTGCAAAGCAAAAGATACACATTATCTTTCATGCCAAATTCCCTCATTGGATTTGTCTATTAACCTTAAAAAAAAAAAAATTAATTTAAAAAATCTTATAAAATACTAATTTTGTGTTAAATCTTTTAAAAAATTATTATGAAACTATTTTTAAAAAATTTACACAAAATAGATATTTTGTTAATTAATCATTTTTATTCAAATCAACAAACAATTCAAAATTCATCCACCACTCTAAATGAAATAATGAGCTAAAATACGCCAAAGTATGAATATTTACGGACCGCAATGGAAAAATAGCCGTTGATATAAAAAGAGTCCACTCGAATAAACAACAATCTAAAATTGAGCCTCAACAAAAGAGTTTCGACTTCGCGAATAGAGAAATTGCAGGGCAGAAGTCTTTGCGGTGATGAGATCGCCCCCGGTATCTCTCACCGCACACCCGAATCCGAATCCGACTCCGACTGCGTTAAAGAATTAGGAAAAGAGAATGTAGGGCAAGAATGAATCGCTCAAAAGCTGCAAGAGCTAAAGCAGCAGAGCGAGCACAAAGAGCCCTCGACCTGGGTCGCTAATGTGCGCCCGACGCACGCTAATGGCTAACGTGCGCCACATGAACGGGACCTCTCTCCGTGGAATACCACGCTACCCCTTGCTCGAGAGGACAGCGCTCGGCCTCGGGCGCATCTGCCCTCCTCCCCCGCTTCTCTTCTTCCTTTATAGTCCCTCCCTCAAACCCTACCACTCTTACCGTTTTACCCTCCATCTCCCCTCGATATTACCCGCATGCCATTTGTTGCTTCCCACATTGGAAGGACAATTCCATACGCATTTTAATCTATTACTATAGTTATTTTTCATTTTTGAAAAAATGGTTATAAATTTGTATTGTATAATTATATAAATGAATATCACGTGTGCTTTTAAAAAGAAATTCGCGACGAAAGCCTCTATAGCAGGTTAACTAGATTGGCTTACTCCGTGGCTTTTTTTTTTTTAAGACAGCTTAGTTGTAGTGGGGATCGAATTCATAACCTCCACTTTGGAGGTGGTGTGGAACTACTACTAGGCTATCCTAACAACCACTCCGTGGCTAAAGCCACTTGAAGAGTAGTGGGGCAACCGCCCCCCACTTGCCGGTCCAAACTCGTCTCCGAGAGATCGAATTTGCCCCCCTTAAAAATTTTAAACCGGATTTATTTTTCCTTAGAAAATCCCAATTTCATATTTCATTGCTAATTTTTTTAGATTTTGAATCTGCGTTTCCTGGTTCTTAAAGGTACATATGCCGGTGTAACTTTTTCTCCTTTAAGAACAGGCGACACCGAATTCCAAAAGAAATGCTAAATAGTAAATGCAAGGAATTTATCGCAAGAAGAAGCGTCTTCAGTTTGGAACGACGTTGTTAATGTTGAAGTTGTGAATGAAAAATAGTGATTACTTGTTGTTCTCATTGTCTCCTTTACGACATCGTTAGCTAAAATTTGCAGGAAAACTAATTTCATTAAAGTAATTTTGTAAAGTTTTTGCTTATTATTTTCAAGTTTTCTTATCTATCTTTAGTTTGATTTTTGTGTTTTATTCATTTTTTTACTCCCGAGTTTTATTAGAAATTGAATCGTAACTTGAACTAGAATGAAGCAATTAAGCCGGTCATGAACAAGTGTGCAATAGTAAAACTTAAACAAATATATGTGACTTAATTAAAATGGTAATAAATTCATTAGTGTGATTCTATCATCTTTGTGATACGGTGACTCGATTCAGGTCATAGACGTGTCCTACACTATTGAAGCGAAAAATGATTTAACATTAGAAAATTATCAAAATTAAGATCATAGACGACGTCAGTGACAACTTAAAATTATATTGTAAAAGATGATCAAGTGACAATCAACCAAGACATTTAGTGATCGTAAACCGAGAAGGTTAATTAGAATGTTCTTTGAGACAATGGCTACAATGGAAAATTGTGTATTGTTTTCGAATCAAACCAATTAACTCATACATGGTTCATGAACATGGATATGAATATCATTAGAAATCATTAGTTAAAGAAGAAGCTTCAAGGGGTAAATACGGTTAAATCGTTCTTCTCTAAATGGAATCATCAATGAAAACTTGAAAAAACTATACTTTGTATCAATGGACATTACATACCGAGAGATACCACCGTTTTTCTAATTATTAAGATACCATCGTTTTTAAAAGCTATAATAGATAAGTAAATGAGATCTTTGCCTTTAAATATATAGGATCACTAAGTGAAGATATATAAGCATTAAGCACATAGCAAAGGAGAAGGATCACAATATGTGGTTTATAATAGTAAATTAAATTTATTAATCTTTTTTTTTTTTTTGGAT
The DNA here is from genome assembly GCA_954871525.1 of Parietaria judaica. Lineage (NCBI taxonomy): Eukaryota > Viridiplantae > Streptophyta > Magnoliopsida > Rosales > Urticaceae > Parietaria > Parietaria judaica. Next base: position 28,959,318 of record OX940865.1, read on the forward strand.
TTACAGAAGGCTAAATGTTTTACAGCACCGGAGAGTTAATCGGAAGTCGTAGTCAGTCATCGTCAAGCGTCACTAGCGTCGGTATTTGGCTATGATCTTGATCCACAAAATCAATCTTGCTCAATCTCACACAACACAGCATTTTCTCCGGAAGTTCTTCAGGTTTTTGTGCCTGTTTTTATCGAGTAAGAGAAAGCGTGTTAGTTAACAAAATCAGCTTTCCAGATCGTTTTGTTCGCTAAACATGATGATCCACTTTACCTGAATGGTTATACCGAGGTCGAGAATTCCGTTTCTCAAACGTTCTCTGAATGACTCGAGTCCTTTTCTTGCAATATAGCTGAAACGGTGAATGTCCAGATCGATCTCGAAGTAATTCGGACCCTGCATTCGCCAAAGAATTCACGTGTCAAAACAGATTGAATATTTACATTTGAAGTAAAATATCCATGGAGGAAACTATGAAATCATTGGCCGGTGCTACCTTGTAAAAGTTGTGCTGAGGACGGGAAAGGACGGGTTTCTCATTATAAGCGTTTATGAGCTTCTTCTCGGTCGAGCTCAGCTGAAGATCCTCGGGATTGACGACTCCCGCCATGATCTTTAGCCTCTCTCTGAACGGAACTATAGATTCTTTGGCGAATCCCTTGACTTTTTCCATGTCATCCTCAATCAATTTCTGCAGTATCAATGAATCCGTTCAAGCGGTTTGAAGCGAGAAATAGGTTGAAGAGAAAAACTCAATAGAAACAAGTGGTCACCTTGATGTTTTCCTGACATTGTGCAGAGATATCTTGGTCGAAAGTATCGGAGACTCTGAAGTACAGAACAAGACTCATCCCTTCTCCGTCCGTATCGCCCAAGAACATTGCAGCCGGGTACGTGGGCAACTGCAAGTTTTTGTTCATAACAACATAAGAAACTATTAAGCTTCAATTGAATCCGGGAATAGCGAAAATCGACAAAAGTACCTGGATATTCACAATGAGGAGTGGAGGCACTTTCCCTTCAGCTTTAAGGTTCGGAAGCTCGAGGTGCTGAGCAATGTGATCAATTTTCTTGGGGCAAACGAACAAATCGACGCCTATGGGCGTGTAGGGACAGTAATTCGAAGCCGGTGATTTCCGCTTATCCCTGCAAATCGAACGAACACGAAGAGAAAGTTAGATTTGATTATCACCAAAGAGAAGAAAGCACTAAGACTGGTGAATATGCATACTTGAAGTAGTTTTCTCCGCGGAGTTTAAAAGTAGAGGGCGGAATCTCAGACCAACTTCCCGGTGCTAGCTTATCCCCGGTGCAGCACGGGATAATCAGACCGGCTCTAGGACGATACAGATACTTCTTCGATTGACCTGCATAGAATGGTTGATCATGTAACTGCAATCTCGTGGTCGTTATAAAGACTTAAAGAACGGTACATACTCTGTCCAACGGCTTCTTCTCGTTCGCAGGATCTTCTCTTGAAAGACAGCCTGAAAACCGCCGAAGGCTTCTTCTGCTGCTGGATGAGCTTCTCGTTGAAGCTGACAGCTGGCAAGAGCTTAGACTTCCGGGTTTTGTCATCGGAGTCGACCTCCTTAAAGCACTTGAAGCTCCCAAGAGAATTGTCCAAGATCTTCTTCCTCTTGCTGCTTAGTTCTTCAGCCTTCCCTAAGCAAGAAGATCAAAACCGAGGGACTGATAAGAATAAGGGACCCGTTTTCATTGACTTGCGGCTCAAGGTACCGACTAACCTCCATCAATTTTCACGAAGCTCTGATACTCCTCGTACTTGCGCCCGTTGTCGACGAAGCACGCGGATCTTTCGTACTGAACGACTTGACCGGACGAGATGTTCGCGATCGAATTGGCCACTATTGGAAAACCATCTGAAAAGGGTGAAATCAATAAGCCTTGTGAGATAATTCTGAAGAAACAAATCTGAATATCTTTGAGGTTGTCAAGGAAATGAGAGGGTGGTGTTAATTACCTCCATGGACACTGCTGAACTCATCATCTGAGTCAGAATCCAAAATGCTGACCGAGTCAAACCAAGCCTCCTCTTGGCAAATAACTATCAAATTTAAATAACAAAAATAAAAAAGACCAAACTTGGTTGCATTCAAGTTGACTACGTAAGATACATCCGAGTATTTAGAATTAGCGTGTAATTTAGGATATTAAAATTGACTTTGTTGTTTTGATTATTTATGTTTATAAAGGTTTAATTGAGTCGGGTTCGGTGCGACTAGTTAGCTTGTAATCCTTGCTCTATTGAAAAAAATAAAACAAAATAGATTGGGCTAGTGAAGGTTTCCGAAATTCCCATTTCAAGCTCATCGATTTTGGGCGCGCAACACATTCCGAGATGGACACGTGTAATCGGAACGAGACGGTAAATAAAAGAATTGGTACGCGAGGAGATAAAAAAAAATAAAAAAAATACACGGGTCCGCACCGTTAGAGTCGCATTGGCTGCGGTGCCATTGCAGCTGCGTGAGATGGAACGTCGAGTTGGCGACTTCCGATCTCAGGCAGGTGGCCGTCTCGCCCTTCTCGAAGTCCATCCGGACGAACTCGCTGACAGCGTAATCCGCCGTCAAGCACGGCCCCGCCTCGCCATTCTTCTTCTTCGCGCCATTGTCCGAGATCGAAGAAGCGCCGGAGATCTTCACTTTACGGTTGCCGAAGCGGTGGCGCCGCTTCCTCCTCGTCCCGATCCTCCTCGCCGGTGTCGATACACACCCGCCCATTGTTAGTCCACGCTCATACGAACTCCTGCTATCAAACAACGATTCATTCAGAACCTGCGTATGAATTTCAATCAAGAGAGAGAATAAACGTGAAGAATACGTTGTCCGAAATGGATCTCGGAAGAAGATGGCGAAGAACAGCAATGGCAGCGAATCACGGCATTTCCAAAGGAGGGAGAGATAGGAATAGGTGGGTCCGACAAAGTCGGATCCGGGTTCAATTCCGATGTATGTATGGATGTGTGTATATATATATATGTGTGTGTATGTATCTCTGGTATATTTGGAATGAAGCTTAATCTATCTAATTCTAATCTGTAAATTTAGAGAGGAGAAAGGAAGAGAGACACTTGGTTAAAGGTGTCGTGGCTTTTCTTCGTCTTCTTCTTCTTCGTCTTCTTAATTTAGCTTTTTTATTTATTTATTTTATTGCAATTCCTGAGATTTCGATCAACTTTTTCTAAATACAAAGCGCGGGCTTAAGCTCTCCACGTCTTTTTCCTTTTTATCGTTTCTTCCGCAAATATATTTATTAACCAACCTAATAATTATCTGCCTCGCCCACAATTGTTTAAACAAATTTTGTTTTACGATTAAATACCGGCAGAAGTACCTTCAGTTTGAAGTACACAAAATTTCACGGCATATCGACATGTGCACCTGTGAGTTCACGCGCATACCCTCATTTAAAAAAATATATTCAAGATCGATTCGACTCTTCTTATTCCCTCATCTTTTCTTGACTCGATGAATCTATTCTATTATATATCGTTTCAAAAGTAATATTATCTATTTGAATGTTTAATAATAGTCACTTTAATATAGTTTTTTTTGTTATGGTTTTTGTTATTTTACGTATTTGGAATATAATTGGTCGAAATGTACTTTGTTCTTCGCCTGAAATGTAAGTCTAGCTACGTCCTATTTTATTGTGGTAAAAGTGTCAAAAATAACTTTTTTCATGTCACTGTACGTTTCAAGTGGTTTTCGTTATGACTAATTCGTCAAATGTTACTTGTACTTGTCACCTTTTTACACACGCCCACATATTTAGCGTTGAATTGATACTCATCAATCAAATGCCAGCTTTAATGTTGAAATGATACTCGATAAATTAATAACAACGACTAAATCATGATTTGTTAATATCTTGGCTCTGACTAACATTATTAAATTGTCGATTCATAAATTTATAACATTGATCGTATAATAAAATTATATTATCTCGACAATATTAATTTATGAAAATTGTACTATAGGTGCAATTATTTTTCAAAAATAAATATTTTATGATCATTTCAGCCGTCGAAGTTTCAAAACTCTCCCTAATTTATATTTTTTGGATGATATTTTTTCGCATAATATAGTTTCAATTTTTTACAAAGATATATTATCTATTCATCAAAAGGTCAAATATTATTAATCCTCAAATTTATCATAATGAATTGATTATTAAAATTAACTAGCTATATAGCTACAAACACTATAAAACATAAAATACTAACAAGATACAAAAATGATGGAAATAATAGCATAGAGCCATAGACATTAGAAAAATAAGAGCGGAAAGCTAAAGAGTGGAAAGCAACAGAAAGACTATGATTGGCAACCGATGTGCGAACAAGGGGGGATTGCGAAGACTAAGGTGCCGTTTGGTTCATTGGTTTGGGAAATCAGTTTTGCAATGTGGTTTGGAAAATCAACCTAAGAGTTTAGTCTACCAAACCAGTTCTGGAGTTTGATTTTTGAAACACTATTCGGTTAGTATTTTGTTAATCCGTGGTTGAATTTAAATGAAAAAAATGCAATAAAATACAATTTATGATACTAGAGAAAAAATATGTTTTATTTTAAAGTAATATTTATTAATATTATGTCTAAAAAATTATTCATATTTTAGTATGACTATTTCATGACTCTAATTACATGTTTAAATAATGTAATATATAAAGTAGTAAATATTCCGTTTCACGAGTTTATATCATTGTAGTTATGTTAGTATTTAATAATATACATAATTTAAGTATATTTGTTTATATGATAGTAATATCATTAAAATATATAATTATATGTAAAAATGATTTTGATAATTTATTATAAAAGTTAATTTCATAGTTAATATCTTGTAATAAATAATATAATACTATTGTAGAATGATAAAATATTATTATGGTTTTATTCTGTACGATTGAGTTGAAGACCAAAGAAAGAAAATAACTTCAATTTGTTTTCTGTTTTCCTTCATTAAATTTTAGTGGTCTGCGAGACCGGTCTCAGAAAACAGAGACAACTGGTAACCAAACGTGATCTGCGAAACCAATATGACATTGTTTGAAACAAAAACCAGAAACTGGTCTGGGGGACCATAAGCAAACGACACCTAAGAAATTTGAAACCCGACTTAACATCAACAACGACTAGTTTTAGGGTATATTTTCACAAAAAATAAAAATAAGGGGTTTAGTAAAGAAACTTACCTCGTATCTTTTTATCCTTTTTTTTTTTATCTTCTAAGTAGATTAAATATCACAAATACCTCCTTTAAGCTTTTCACTCTATTCGTTATTCTCGGAACTTTTTTAGCTTGAGTTTACCTTGTGACCTTGTCTATTTGTATCTGCTTTCATCTATTTTTTTTTCGCCTCGGCACACCCCCCTTAACTTTTTAATTTGTACTTATTTACCACTAAAACTTTGAATGTGTATCAAAATGCCTCTTTTCGTCATATCTTTGCGACTACCGTCCAAATATAAAAGACTTTTGTTTACCTCAGCTCCAAAACTAATGCACCAATTTTTCATAAAATCTCTCTTGCATTCCCTCCTTGTATTGCTTGTTTGCCTAAAAAAAATTATTTTCCTTATCTTTCACACTAAATGTTTTACCTTTTTTTTTTTTTTCTTGTACAATAACTCTTAGAGACATCTCTCAACATTCCCTCTTGGTCATGTTGAAAAAGTGATCATTTTTTGCTTTAAAATTAAAACAAAAAATTGCTAATATTGTTTTTTAAAAATTTAGCGATTGATATATGTATATTAGAAACTGAGAATTGAGATAATAAAAAAGTCAAGGTCGAAATTTGATACGAATTTATAAATTTTGAGAAAAAAACAATTAAAAAAAAGCTCAAGAGACTATATGATACAATATGCATATGTTAAGGTAGCAAAATGTTAAAAAAAGAAATAAGAAGAATTTGATAAGAATGATAAATTGAAGGAGTATTATTGATGTTTAATCTATAACTATCTTATCTTTAAGAAGAACTTGTAATGACTATTATTGCAATTTATTCGGCCAAAGACAAGAAGATGAAAAAATAACAGTTTTTGCATTTTGGTATTAGTTTCTTGCATTGTATAACTGGTCAGTAGTTAGTAGTTACTAACGGCACCATTCAATTCTAATTATTGTTTTCTTAACGCGAAAAATATATTACTTTAATGAGACTCATTGTAATGTTTATTTTTATTTGATATCTTGGTTAAATTCCAACTTGTTCTTCTGAAATAAACTAAGTTTACAGTTGTTAGGTTCTTTTTTCTTTGTCAATTAATTTTTTCTTATTATAGAATCTGTTGAAATGATGTTTAGCTTTAACATCATGAATCTACGTAAAAAAAAAAAAAAAAATCCGTGAAAAATAATATATTTTTCTTTGCTATGATCTTCAAGCTTCACAACCAAATTGAAGGTGAGCCACACGATGTGGTTCCTACTAAGGCATTTCCTACGCCTTTTCACGATTATCCAACGGTCGTGACATGAGCTAATGCATTAAAGTCAAATAATAGTAAAAAGTCAACTTATGCATGTGGTGCATTATCTGAGAAATTACACAACGAAAACAGTTATTATTATTATTATTATTATTATTATTATTATTATTATTATTATTATAGATTAAATCAGTATCGTTCGAATTGTAATCGTTATATTGAAAAAAAAATGATTAGAAACTAAATGATAAAACACTTGGAATATACGACTATATTCTCGGTTCATGATAAAATAAAGTCAATTTTAAAAGATCATTGACATATTATAGATTCATTTAACAATGCAATCATTGTTTTATTTTTACGCAAATCAACTTTATATTTATCAACTAGCCTATGCTGGAATAGTCTTCCCGTTGTAGTGAAGGACTTCTATAATCTACTAAAATAATTAAAATAGTACATTAATGTCCATTTGCCCAATTCGTGTGTGATTCTATTCTCGTTCTTGAGTACCAACTCGACTTGAACTCGTCGAAACACTTAACATCAAATAAAATCAACTCGTATGAAAGAATAAGAGACCAAATCATGTTAAGTTTTACTGGAAACTGATGCTCATTGCGGAACTTCGCTAACTTTGTCGCCGATAATATGTTCTCAACAACTCCTCTTTCAATGCCGATCCGGCTTGGATACACAATACTATATCCACTCTACTTCTTTTTCCCGAATGACTAGTTTACTTATATGTAACTAGCTTCATTGCTACCGAATTTTTAATATAATATCATAACAATAACCTGAAAACTATTCAATAAAAACAAATATGAAGAATCCGGAAAAAGTTATAATTTGAAACAAATATAAACTATATACGTTTCAATAAAGAAATAAATTAAGTGAAGCTAGATACAATTTTTCTAAAAATAACTTTTATTTATATTTCAAATATTAAAATAATCTATACGAGCTAAAATAGAGTGATTGTGGATGCCAACTTAAAAGTTGTTAGATAAAATAACTTTCTGATTTTATTTAGTTAAAATTTAGTTAATGTAGTATATCGAAAAAAAATAAAAATATATAAGATAGAACATATATGATATATATTATAACCAATGCAAAGTTGGTTCACTCTTATGTCCTAGCTTTGGTAAGTGAGGTTGTTCTCTCAATATTGGTACTATAAACTTTAGGGTTAATTGCGGTAATAATGCACAACTTTTGGTCAAGAGGAGTTTTAGGTCCCAACCTTTCAAAGTGTGAGCAAAAATACACAACGTTTGTTGAATGTAAAATCCGTCCGTTACGGATGTTAACTTCTACTGATGTGGCATCGATAACTTGCCTAATGGATTGCCAATTTGTAATATTAATTACATAACCTAATTAATAAGAATAAATTAAAATATTTTAATTATGATTCAAAAAATAAATTAAAACTTTAAATTAACGAGTAATACTTATTTAACGCGTAGTTCTTATTTTTGAACTCGTGCTTCAATATTATTCACATTTTTACTATGTCATTTTTTAAATTACAGTTGTTTTTAATAATCAGTCGTTTTTTCAAAAAAATTAGTAGTTTCTAATAAACTGTCGTTATGTAATTTTTGCAAATTATGTCTTGTTTAATAATTCGTCATTTTCAAAGAGCCTGTTAGATTTTTAGGGGGGGGGGTAAAAATTATTTATCTAATTTAAAGTATTAATTTTTTTTTAATCATAATTAAAATATGATTTAATTTATTCTTATTAATTAATATTACAAGTTGGCAGTATATTTGGCAGTTTAAAGATACCACATCAACAAAATTTAACATCCCTAACGGAAGGACTAACGGATTTTACATTTAACAAAGATTGTGTATTTTTGCCCACACTTTGAAACGTTGGAGACCTAAAACCCCTCTTGACCAAAAGTTGTGCATTATTACCGCAATTAACCCTAAACTTTATATAATCGTGTTTGCGTGCTCTCTATTTCCCAAGGAGAAATAGAAATAGAAATAGAAATATACATACCTATATTGATAATTTCAAGGGTAGTGGTTGAACTTGAAAGTGGGTCACATGGTTACACGTGTGACACACATTTAATACGACAATTAGACATGATCAATTCAAATGATGCATAAATAATAATAATAATACATATCCCAGCTATAACATTTCTTCCATTTATTTTGATTTATTTGGCGCATGATTAATCCAGCTTATTACAGCTACTTATAATTTATTTTTCCTTATTCTATGTTTTATCTACTTCTTTCTTTTTTTTTCTTCATATTAAATGGCCAAAATTTAGAGCCATACATATATATGTACATACGTATTACTTGGATTTATAATAAATTATAAAGAAAAATAATAATAGCCACTTAAATAAACTAAAAAATATTCAAAATAAAATTATATATATATAAGGAAACTTCAATAAGTATGCCCGGTAGAGCATGTGTTTTTTAAAAAGTACTCAAATTTGTTAAATTACAAAACTATGCCCCAAAAGTGTTTATGTAAAGACAAAAAGTGTTTATGTAACATGAACAGTTTTTGGAGCATAGTTTAAAGTGTTTAAAAAGTGTTTAAAAGTGTTTATGTAAAGACAAAAAGTGTGTTGGAGCATAGTTTTGTAATTTAACAAACTCAGGTACTTTTCCAAAAACACATACTCTACCAAGTTTCCCTATATATATATGGGTAATTAGTGGCATAAGTGGCCAAGGTTTTCGAATTTCCTTAGGCATGATGTCAATGTCTAAAAACGATGACAAAAGTCCCCAATGTGCACTAATCACTCTAATCACAAAATTTCATCCAACTAATTGGTTGGATGTTAGTCAACGGACGATGTGGCAGTGTTGACCGCCACGCGGACAACCAAATGGCATGCCACGTCATTTTTATTTTTTAATTTGTTTCCACATCAATTTTTTTTTGTAAACCTGGCCCACTTTTCTTCTCGCTTTCTCTCACGTTGCCACGTGTCCATTCTCTATTTCCCACACTATGACATGTGTCATCCAAATAACATTTTTTTTGCATTTATAAGGTTGGAACCCAAAGCCCGAAGAAACAAAACACTAAACCACCGAAGTTATTTGGTGACAAATTGTAATGAATATAACAATTTAAATAGCAAACATATTAAGAGATTATCAAGATAAGTATAATTAACTAAACCAATAGGAAATAATCTTGTATAATTAGCATAACCAGTAATCCACATTATCTTAAGTTTGGTTTTATATAGTTGGACTTTATCAAGCTAAGTATAAAATTTATGAACAATCAAAAGGGTTTACGTTAGTCGAGTCACATTATTCATTTTTTTTAAAATTTCTATAGATTTATGATCATCATGTTTATTAACTAATCATAAAAAGCTAGTTACAGTAGCTATGCTAAACTCATTTTATTTATTTAATTAGTCGTGATATTGTTAATAAATAGATAAATTTATTTCATATTTATTTTAGTTTATTAAATTATCATAAGATGTAAGTATTTAAAACTCTTAAGTAGGATAATATTTACAATTTTAGTAGTATTTTCAGCAACTACCCGAAAATAAACTTATAAGTAGGATAATATTTACAACTTTAGTAGTATTTTCAACAACTACCCGAAAATAAACTTATAAGTAGGATAATATTTACAACTTTAATAGTATTTTCAACAACTACCCGAAAATAAACTTATAAGTAGGATAATATTTGCAACTTTAGTAGTATTTTCAACCACTACCCGAAAAATGACGGATAATAATCGAAAAGATATCTCACATATTAATGGATATGTTTGCTATTTAAATTGTTATATCCATTACATTTTGACACCAAATACCTTTGATGTAGTAATTTAGTGCTTTGTTTAACTGGGTTTGGTCATGGTTCCAAAATACAAATACAAAATATTTTGATTACTTATTTGGATGACACGTGGGACAACTTAGGAGAGAGAGAGAGAGAGAGTCCACGTGGCAACGTGGGAGAGAGCGAGAAAATAACTAGTCCCCGTAAAAAAAACTAAAAATAAAATAAAATAAAATAAAAAATACGTGGCAATTTTTTTAAAAAAAGACGACATGACGTGCCACGTAGATGTTCGCGTGTCAGTCAACACTACCACATCATCATTTGACTAACAATCATCCAATTAGTTGGATGGAATTTTTTTATTAGAGTGATTAGTGCACATTGGAGACTTTTGCCGTCGTTTTTGGGCATTGGCATCATGCCTAAGGAAATTCGAAAATATTGGCCACTTATGCCGCTAATTACCCTATATATATATATACAACTGCGCATGCTCATCTACAGGCAATAGTGGACAGAAGTGAATAGTTTTGGTAGTGTTCATTTTTGGGTACATATCAACATCAAAGAATAGCCTAATAGTACAAGGTGTCCCAAATCCAATTAAGATGTTGCATATTCATGAGAAAAGCAGATCTAAAGTATGAAGAAGATAACAACATATTTGGATAATGCTTTCCAAAACTTTAAATACTGTTATCTCTCACGTGAGTCTTGAGCTCGATCCTATAGTTCACTGTCCATGTTCCATCTGGCAATTGGTTGGAGGGTCTTATTATGTCACCCAATTATGGCATATACGACAACGCTAATATATGTATAAATTAATACTCTTATTATTTATGCGTAATTTTTTTAAAATTAAAAAATTTAGATTCTGTTGAGTTCGTTTATGTCGTTATATGACTAAATTATATGTCACATGTTAACAATTAATAAAATTTTATGTCAAAACAAGATATTAAATAGAAATATACATGATTCAACCCAAAGTCTACTACTGCCAGCATAGCAATTCAAAATCAACCGGTCAGCCAAGTTGAACCATTCAGCCTAAAATTCAAATTAGGCCCAATAAGGCTTAATAGTCCAGATTCCATAACATCCAACCCAAAAAGTCGCCACAAGGCAAACCCAGTCTACTCGGATACCTGTCTGCCCCAGCATATTCAAAACTCCCCAACGTATACAAAGTTCAAACTGCTTGACAGCGGTTACGGATCTATTTCCTGGCCACTTGTCAGCTCAAGAACACGCTTCTGAGCCCATTAAAGCCCGAGGGGAAGCGCTATATAAACCAAGGAGAGGACGTGGAGAACGGATTTGAATTCATTACTTTCGAGCGACACAATAGTTGTCTTTCAATATATTCAAGCTCTCTCTCTGATATGTACTCAAGCATCATCAATAAATTCTACAGTAAATAGTTAACTATGGTTTCGGTACGAACCTCTCTAAGAGTAATTTTTGCCAATATACATATATATGTATATATATATGTACTCATGCATCATCAATAAATTCTAGAGGAAATAGTTAACTACCGTTTTGGTACGAACCTCACTAAGAGTAATTTTTGTCAATATACATATATATGTATATATATACACTGGCGGCCTTGACCTAAGGCGAATAAGGCGGTCGCCTTAGGCCCAATTTTTTTTTTACGTTTTTTAACACTACGCAAAAGGGCCCAAAATTTTATTTTAAGGGGCCAAATATTAACCCAAATAAGGTATACGGTTTACTTCGCCTCGGGCCCTCGGTTGACAGGGTCGGCACTGTATATATATATATATATATATATTGTTTGCGTCGAGTAGTTATAAGACGCGAGGTCGAGATTCATACGGCAAATATATAGGCATATAAATCTACCGCGCTTACCAAATTTCAGGAAGATTGAGATGGAGATCCACGCAACAGTTTGGCGCTGTCTCTGGGAAACTAAGATTCTCGCTAACGCAAAGGTACTCAACGACCACTTACCTTTATTTTCATATTCATCATGGGCTCACCTGACGAACGTCCCGAGGTGACTAAAATCGAACGCATCAATACTGGGACGAGGGAGAATCTATCTGAGATGGCCCATCTCATGTGCGAGATAAATGCACAGATCGATCACTACGAAGAAACAAAACAGGAGCTCAGAGAGGAAATCAAACATTTGACATCAAATCCCGCTCGTCAAACAGGAAGAGTGTCCCACCAAGGAAGGGCTTTGAATTTCAATGAAGATTTCTCCCCGCCCCTTCTGGAAGGATCACCCCCTGACCCGGTACAACTTCTCCATATCCTTCAGTGAGGAGCGAAGGAGATCAGTATCACACCCCTGCTCAAAGATTCCACGATGGCAGTACTGTAAGAAATGCCCGAATCAAGATTTAGGTCCATCGGGCTTTCTGGGTTCGACCCGACTACAGTAAAGGGTAACAGGCCCACTCGGGCCCGTGAAATAATTATTAATGGATAACTAATTATATGAATTAACTAATTATGACCTAATGGGCTTAGTCTATTCTACGTAGGTCAAATCCTATTAGGTCATTTAACATGTGGTCTATAAATGTCGAGATCGTAACGCCTTGTCGTCGGTGGTCTTGAAGGATGTCATCGCTTAACTGGCAGCACCGACCAGCTCTCAGGGATGTCCCTTTGTCATTCGGGCTTCGCCAAATGGGCTTGAGATTGGACTAAAATGAGTCTTGACTTGGCTAGCGGGCTTTGTCTTTCGCAAATTGGGCCCAAATTTTACATATCTCTAAAATTGCATACAACACCATTTTTTCTAAAATCGATTTTTAAAATTTAGAGAAAACAAAATTGAAATAGATTGCCGATTGAAAAATTAACAAAATAAGGTAATATTTCTACATTCTTTCACTCTTAATTAAGATTCAACTTCACTCAGTGAGATCTCACTATTTTATTTTAACTTATAAAATTATATTATTATCTTCATGTTCAAAAAAAAATTAATATGTAGCCACCACATTAAGATGATTCCTTTTAAAATAGCTCCTATATTCTATGATCTTGTAAATCAATTATGGGCTCTATAGTTTGTGATACCTATAGCTAGCAGGTAAAAAAAATACTGACTATCTAGAGCATATTTGTTGCTCTAATTGTGAATTATATTATTATTTTGTATGTTTCAATTCAATAAAAAAATTCTGATTATATTGTTTGGCATAAAGAACGGAAATTCAATGGCTAGAGAATCTTTCACTTGCCTTTATAGTGGGTCATATTATAGGCTAACGATGAATTTCATGCTTGTCACGAATACTTTTTCCTCGGGCAACAAAAGTATAATATTTAATTCGTTTAGTCCTTCAAGCTCAAATAATTTAATATGGATAGAAAAAATAAATTATTTAAGAAGTCCTAGTCATTTAGAAGAGAGATATATGTAAGCTACAACAATAATCTTGAAAGAATATAAAAACTCAATTTGGTCGACTTTATCCACTTATACAGTAGACTTTTGTTATATTAATACTCGATATATTAATAATTTCGATAAAATAATATTTTTGTCTGACCTTGACTTCAACTAACATGACTAAATTTTACATTAATAAATTAATTACCTAGATAATATAATAAAATTCTCCGATTACAATAATATTAATTTATAAAGATTTTATTATAATTACAATAATTTTAAACAATCCATTATAATTCAATAGACATTTTTTCACATTGAGCAAAGAGTCAAATCAGCGTATTTAATATATTTTTAGGGGTGGCAATTTGGGGTCGGATACGAAACACGAAACGGTTACGACACGATTTAAATGGGTCTGGGTCTACTATAAATGGATCTGGGTCCAACCGTGTCGAACACAATTAAGACGATTAAATAACGAGTAAACACGGCAGGAACACGATAACACGATGAGACCCAAGTAGACACGATTAAAGAGCAAAAAGTTACATTTTCTACATTATATATATATGTTATTAAGTGTTTTAATATTTATTATATATGAAATTTATGTTTTTATTTTATTAATTACGTCTTACAATTGATGAACATAAAAATTTGCTAGTAAAATTTTCAAATCTTTGATAATATAGTAAAATAAATTAAGTTAAATGAGTATAAATTGAATTAATTTATCATTTATAAATAAATGTATCTATTAATTGGGTTAAACGGGTAGACACGATAAACACGTTATTTAAATGGGGCGGGTCTTGGTCTCGTCTTCTAACAGGATTAATAAATGGGGCGGGTCTAGGTCTAGATAAAATAACTAAAAAAGATTAAGACCCGACACGAACACGACACGCAACCCGAATTGCCACCCCGAAAGCTTTTTCTTTTGTGAATGAGAGACATAATAATTAAGCACATATGGTGTTATAATTTGTTTTTGTTTTTGTTTTTTAAAACAAAAATGAACAATTAAATTGGTTGAGGCAAATTCTAATGAGGATATATAATACCAAGATGCACTCTATTTTGCATTCAATGGGATTGTTATTGAATTTTAGTACAAATACAATTTGAGAATAGTACCGCATCATATTTAGTAATTAGTGGTGTGTTATACAAAATTGTATTTGTATTTTATTATTATTTTACTGTTTATATATTTTATTACGTAATTTAAATAGGGAAAATTAATTAACTAGTAATATATTTTGGTTAAAAACAAAAACTACACACATTTTAACATGAGAGATCGGTAACACCGATTTCGAGGTTGTTAACACCGACTTTAGAGTTAACAACGCCGACTTCATATACTAACCTAACCACATTGTAGATCTACACAACATTTGTATTTTTGCCATAACATGTTTATTTCTTATCAAAATTTTCCAAATGACCTATGTTCGAAATATAAAAGATAGACCTACAACTTTGTAGTTCTAATTTTATCATAAAAGGTCTTTAAGTATATAAAAATTAGTTCGCAAAAAATATTTTTCATTACACAAATTTCAGTTTTACGTTTCGGGTTAAATCCGTGTTTGTTTATAACATATTTTACGAAACGTGTGACTAGAAACTTGTACATCTATTTTATCTTTTCCACCATATGTAGTTTGTAAAATTTGGATAAGAAATGAGTGAATTATTCTAAAAATACGAAAGTTGTATATGTTATCTCCAAACTTGGCGTTGGAAATCGATGTTTAACCCCAAAAATCGGTGTTACCAACCCCGTATACGGTATTAGCAACCTCTCATGTCAAAATTTTACTTTGGAGTTGCTAACATAGGTATCTACTATCTAGGGTGCTAAAACCAAACTTCGTATTTAGCAAAGCTGAATTCGGATACTAACAACGTAGTGAATCTGCACAACATTTGGATTTTTTCCATAACTTGCTATTTTTGGTCAAAATTTTACAAATGACCTATCGTTTGAATGCGAAGAGATAGATCTAAAACCTTTTTTTTTTTTTATCACATTAGGTCTTTAAGTATAAGAAATTTAGCTTGCAAAATATTTGTTTCATTACACAAATGTCCATATATCCCTTTCGGGTAAATTTCGTGTTTTTTTTTTAAAACTTATTTTACAAAACGTAGAACTAAAAAGTTATATTTTCAATCGTAAGTCATTTGTAAATTTTGGATAAGAAATGAGTAAGTTATGCCAAAATGCATAAACATTAGAAATTTAATAAACACGGATTAAACACACACACTACATAGAAAATAAAAGCAATAACATAGTTCTAAAATATTAATTTAAAAACCTTGAAAATTATATCCGGTACCGCTAAGATACTTCAAATTTGGTATATAATTTTATTGATTTTTTTTTTTAATTTTAAGTTTTAATTAATTAATTAATTAATTATTTAATAATTAATCATTTAGTTAATAATTAACTAACTTATTGAATAATAAAGATTTATCAAAACTATTAAATAATAAAAAGAATCTTTAATCTAATAATACAAAACAAACAATATTCTTTTTGGTGAGAAATTCGGTATTGTTGTTGGTTTGAAAAAATATTGCTAAAATTACACCAAAATATTGTAATTTTGACACAAAAATTGCGTGATGGTTGGAGTTGCTCGCAACTTCAATCACAACACCAAAAGTTACAACATTTTAATTTTAATGGAGTTTTATCATTAAAATATTCAACTCCAACCGCAACACTAAAAATTCCACCAGCTGCTATTCATTTAATATTTTATCAATATCTATTTTATCTATTCAATTTATATTTATATACTTTAACAATTTATTAACAAAATAATTGAATATTGTTTAGTGTTGTGAATAATATCACGCTAAATATGGTGTAACACTATTCCATTTTCTCAAAATAATGAGATTTTTGAAGTCTGTTGAAAAAATTTATGTAAAAGTCACATTAAAATATAGTAGAAGAACCTCCATAAAGTAATACTCGATAAATTAATAATCGCGATTAAATAATATTTTTGTCCAGTCCCGACTCGGGCCTAACTAGCTAATTAATAATTCGCTAAATTTATAAGTTAATAATTTTTTAGAAAGTATATAGGTCCCAAGTTATATATAAACTAATAATTTAATATAAAAATTACATAAATAATTATAAAATCACTATAAAAAAATATAACATAATACCTATGAAATCACATTAAATAAAAAGATAATATTCTATCACTAATCATGAAGTCTTCTTGAAATTATAATTCTATAGTAATTTGTTTATTCTTGAAATTGATGTCTTCTAGAACTTTATCTCCAAGCTTTCGAATAGCATTAAGAAGGTTGGGCGTTGTAATTTCATGTTGAAGCAAAAAATTGTCGAGAGTCTCTTTAATATTTGTGACATTGGTACTCTAGTATAGTTGGGTAATTTAATTATCTGACATTGGTACTTTAATAAAATCTTTTTAAATTGGTAGTCTCTCTTGATATTCTTAATATTGATACTTTAATATTCTCAATATAATAAATTAAAATATATTTTTTTGTTAGTAAGGATCTTTATATAATTATAGCTGGAATAATATTTTTTTATTAATGTACAAATTAATAAATTATTAATTTACATTATACTTAACAATCTAATAAAATAATATTTTTTTCCGATCTCAACAATATTAATTTATAGAAATTCTATTGTAGTGTTAAGTCTCATTCAAGATGGCTATGATTTTTTTTTTTTTTTTTTTCAGTTTGTTTGGTTCATCTTCATGAAAGCCACACATACACATGTTTGGACAAATATATCCCCACACATGATGATAAAAATATATATTTTTTATTATAACTTCAATTTACATAGCTTCATGTTTTTTGTTTGCCACTCTTTATTTTTTTTGTTAATTAGTTAGCAACTTAGCACTTAGCAATGCTTTTGCCTTTTATATATGGAGGTATGGTCATCCAAAAGGAGAACACAATAATTAGTTTGAACTTAATGCTATACATTGAATTTGAATTATATGCTATCAAGAAAAGCATTAGTACCCATTAAAAAAAAGCATTAGTACATATTCTAGATTTGTTAGGTCCAAATAAACCTTGATTAATTAATAAGATAATTAGGCAGAAAATATTTAGTTGCTGAAATATGTAGCCGTTATTGAAGGAGAACGAACAATAAAACATTTTCAATTTGCTGCGCTGAAGAAAGTTCTAAAAGACATTGAAAATTAATAAAGGGATAATCGCGGTAAAAATACCTAAATATTGAGCAATTGAAACGACATAAGTCCAAAGTGAAAACGTGACGACAAAAGTATCTAAAGTCAACAAATGTGAGGCGACACATTTTTTCCTCCAGTATTGTACTCGAAGATGAACACATAAATAGATATTTAAGTATGATTTAGTAACACTATGCTAAACATTGACCAACGTTTGTCAAAAATTGAATGAGAAACTATATCGCTTCACGTTTGTTGATTTTGAATACTTTTGTCGTTATTTTTTTTATCCGGTCAAAATGTAAATATTTTATTTGTATTATCCCAAAATAAAAATATATAGTTAGAAATCTAACTATCAAAATATAATTTACAGAAAATACAGGCAGAACACGTGAAAGTGTATGTGAACTGAGATTAGAGACCATACGTGCATGTCAATATTATGGACTTGAACTTACTTGGAACTTGTGACAACTTAAATATGCTAATTTTATTGAACCTTAATTAATTGTTTGGAGAAGATTGCCATGAAGTTGAAACTACTTGGAAATTATGATAACTTAAATATGTTAATCTTCTTGATTAATTGATTAATTAATTGTTTGGAGAAGATGGCCGGTAGTTTAACTTTTGGGACAGAATCAGGAATAAACTTTCCCAATAATCCAAACCGTGTAAGGTTTAGATAAATAATAGATTTACTGGCATAAGTATCCTTGAACTCCAAAACTTGGTATAGATAATTCTCTCAACTTTGTTAATAAGTAATATTAAAATTAAAAAGGTAATTTGTATGTGTGGTGATAATTATAAAGTTCTTAATGGATTTCGGTGTCTTAGAAAGATTGGTTTTTAAATAAGGTTTGCTTTGCAATCTCCTCCAAGCTAGCCTGGGAACCTCGGGGAGTTCTGTCTAGAAAAGCTTGGGCCTAAAGCGAGATCATAGCATCCTTTCCAGTCGATCTGGCCGTGGAACCTCGGGGAGTTCCGTCAAAAAGAGCTTGATAATTATTTTCACACATAAAAAATACCATTTTAATTTTGTTAACTTTTTTATTTAACCATAAGACATTAAATTAAATCAATATGATGAATAATAAACTTTATGACATTTAAATATTTAATTTCCTTTGGTTTTAATAGATCAAATCCTCATGGCTTGGCGTGGGGACAGCCAAACACGGCCGCGGTGTGGAACTTCTTTCATGAAGATCGGCACATTAACGAGCACGGTGTCCGCGTTAAACTGGCGACGTGCAAAAAGTGCGGGCACGTCCTAGACGGGATGGGTGAACGCGGGACCGGCCACTTGAACCGCCACGCGAAAGAGTGTTTCCCAACCGGCACACTCGACGAGGTAAACACAGCACATGTAAGTAGACTCACGACCCCAAACTTATGGAAATGGACACTCGAATGGTTATTGTCTACGGGCACACCGTTGAGTTTGGTGGAAAATCCTGCGCATACACAATACATGCAAAGGATTAATCCGTCTTACCAACAGTTTTCCCGTACGACGTATACTAGGGACATGGAAAAAGCTTATTCTATGCAAAAAAAACTATTTGGTCGATTTTTTTAAAATGTCTAGCATCAACGTTGCTTTTACGACCGACTTGTGGAGCGGTCCGATGCTAAACGATTATATGAGTCTGACCGCTCATTATGTAGACGAAGATTGGGAACCGTGTCAAAAACTTTTAAACCTATCACCGTTCGAGTGTCGCCATACCGGCCAAAACATTTCCGAAAAAATAATAGAACTATTAAATGATTGGGGTTTACAAAATCGTGTTATATCTATTACGTTAGATAATGCCTCAAACAATAATGCCGATATTACTATTTTGGAGGCTACTTTGCCCGTTAATCAATTTCGTAATATTTTACATCAACGGTGCGCTTGTCACATTATAAACTTAATTGCACGAACGGGCGAGCGAGTAATTGCCGATCAAGTAGAAAAAATACGCGGCATTGTTGATTGGATCCGGCATTCTCAAATTACTAATAGGTGGAGGCGATTTTGTAAAGAACACAATCATAAAGCTAACAGGTTCGGATTAGATAATAATACACGGTGGAACTCTACGTATCTAATGGTTTCAGTCGTGTGTAAGCAGAGGCTACCGTTGGACCACTTCCTCCACAAGGAACTCGAGCCGTCAGCGCGAATCTCGGAGGCGGAATGGGCAACCGCAGAAAAATTCACCAAATTCCTTAAACCCTTTTATGTTGTTACTTTAAATTTCTCTAACCAAAAACGCCCTTCTTTGAATCATGGTCTATCGGGTCTATTTGAAATTACTAACACTTTTACAGAATACGAAAACGACCCAATTATTGCTCCCTTGATTCAAGGAATGGTTGAAAAATTCAAAAGTTATTGGGATCCACCCCCTTTTTCGTATTGCTTCGGTTCTATATTAGACCCTCGTATTATGTTTACGTTCGGTCCGTTAATGTTAGCAATCGGGCAAAACATAGGGGTGGACTACTCTGATTACATTAAGGTTGTTAATGAAGCTTTTTATGAATTGTACAGGGAATACGACCGGCGGTTCCCACAGTTCAACGTCGAGGCGGAGCGGAGGACAGTGATGGAAAGCCCAACCAAGTCCGCTTTAGAGTTTAGCCGGAGACTCAAGCAAAGATTGGATCGCGGGGAAGCATCGGGATCCGGTACGCCACCGGCACGGACGGACGACACGGACGGCGCACCAGACGAAGTGAAGCGGTACTACGGCCTTCGGATCGACGACCAATCAAGTGAGTTCGATGTCATCAGGTGGTGGAAGAATGAACGGGAAAGATTCCCGATATTGGCAAGAATGGCGAGGGACATCCTGTCCATCCCCATTTCAAGCGTTGCATCGGAGAGCGCATTCAGTACAGCTCAGAACATCATCGACGATCGGAGGTCCTCAATAACCAACACACACCTCGAGCAAGCCGTGGTGTTGAACGATTGGATGTTCCGCAACCCCGTAATCGGCCAACGTTCCGAACCAACCGAGCTTGAGCTTATGACTGAAAGGTTTAACGCCTGGTTCCCGGAGTGATGCAAAGTTAGCGCCAATAATGATGTGCTCTTTCCTCTCTTGGTTTTTAGTCCCTAAGGAGGGTTTTCCAAGAGAGGTTTTAGTGAGGCATCTCGTAATGTTTACACTGAATATTACAGATTTCTTCCACCTTATTGTAATATTCACAATGAATAATACAACTCTTTTTTTCAATATCTCGTTTTGTTATATTTAGTTATTTGTTATATTTATTTATTTGTTATTAAATATTTAAAAATAATATTATGTTGCAAATTTACATTTTTAACATTTAAATTCGGTTAAAAACTAACAATTAACAAAGTTAAACATCGGAATCAAATATACAACTTTTGCCGCAACCCAAAAAAACCTCTCTTTCTCTCTCGAGCCACCAGTTCGCGACCACATTGCGACGCGCCGCGACCGCACACGCCACGACGCGTCGCGACGTGTCTTCTCGCGGTTTTGGCGACCGAGTCGCGACGTGCCGCGGCGTTCAAATGTGCAGCTCTAGCCGGGCCAGGCCGGGCCGGCCCACAACCCGTTAAACCCACATGTTAAACGGGGCGGGCTTGACCCGCCCGTGGGGCGGACGGGTTTTGGAAGAGCCATCAAGGCCCACCCCAGCCCATGAACCCGAACCTACAATGTCGCGGCGCGGTGCGGGGCGGGGCAGGCGGGCTTTTTACGAGTCAAAATTTGTGGGCTTTTCTCGGTTGAATTTATTCGGGTTTTCACAAACCAAAACGGGTTGGATTTTTCCGGGTTGATATGTAATAATGATTTACATCTTTGAGTGGAAAGTATAAATAAACAGAGTAAATCGTAATGAATAATAATACCTTTAATTGTTAATGCCTAAAATTTGATTAACTTGAATGCGGCCCAAGTCTTGATTTCGGGTCGGGCCCAACGCCCGCTTGACGATCGAAATGGGCATTGAAGCTTGATCTTCGGTCTTGATGGGCCGAAAACCTTCACTGTAAAACTTGTCTCAGTTCGTGTAAAAGAGTAGAAAACGTAAACTCTAGAGGGGGACAGATGGGGGGTCCTCTGTCGCCTGCTCCGACGCCCAACATTAGTCGAGTATTTGAGTCAGAATTTATGAATAAACGGGAAACATAGAATGTATTTTCCTTTGGGGCGCGCCGCGCGCCCCGAAGGCCTTTTTTTAGGCCGGGCTGAGTCGACATTTCCCAAGCGAGTCTGGGTTGACTTTCCGGGATCGGGCCCGTTGACTTTTCCGGGTCAAGTCAGTTAACTTTACCAGGTCGAGTCTGTTGACTTTTTATTGACTTTTTCGGGTCGGGTCCGTTGACTTTCCGATTGACTTTCCGGATCGGCCCTTTGACTCTTTTGTTGACTTTTTCGGGTCGAGTCCGTTGACTTTTTTAATTGGGCCTAATTTTAGACAAGCTCGGGTTGACTTTTCTTGGGCACTTTTTTGGGTTGGGCCTTAATTTTTCTAGGCTCCGAAAAATATGCATAACATTAATATTTTTGTATTTGCTCGATATTAAAATTTTCATTTTGAAAGTCGAGTAACATAATGCAAATAAGATTTAATCACATACTTGGAAATTCAAACAGATTCTTACAAATTATATATTATAGTATCCCAAAACTCTAATTATAAAACAAAAAATTTCAAATCGATTAGTGAATTTTGAAATTGATTAATAAAGTTGAAATTGTTTAATTGAAAAAATATAGATCTACAGTTGAACCTCTATAAATTAATAAGGTTGGGACCAGATAAATTTATTATATTATCGAGTTTATTAATTTATCGAGGTAAAAATTGAACTACGTTAGTGTAGTTGGGACCGGTATTATTCAATCGCGACTATTAATTTATCGAGTATTAATTTATAGAGGTTCTACTGTATATAGAATATCTACAATAAATAAAGTAATGAATTGTGTAATTTAAAGATCATTTTCATATTCTAATAAAATATTTAGAGTATTTTTTCATATATTCATTAATATTAATATCACAACTTAATATTTTTTTTATATATAAATGTGATCTATGTGGGCTTTTAAACGGGGCGAGGCGGGTTGACCACATAGCAGGTTTATGTGGGCTTCGGGGCGGGGCGCGTTCGGGGCGGGCCTAGGAAAACATAACCCAGCCTAACCCTTTTAATAGGGGCGGGCCTAGCCCGGCCCAAAAAAAAATGGGCGGGGCAAACCCGCTTTTTTACGAGTCGGGGCGGGTGGGCTTGGGCCGGGCCGGCCCAATTGACACCTCTATATGTGATAGGAGTTTCTATTTTATTTTTTAATTTGTTATAACCGTAGTATCCGGGTACATTCTCATTTTTGATAAGCAACCAAAATCCAAAATTTTGTAAAATTCAAAGGAGTTAAACTTAAAAAATAAAATTCGGAAACCAGCAACCCAAAAATAAAACGACACCCATGTCATGTCCTATTGAGGAAGAAGATGTCACCTTGAAAAATATTATATATATATGTGTATATATATATATATATATATATATATAGTCTGGTCAAGTTACAAGACTAGTTAAACGAACTGTTTTAGTTTCCATGCCTAAGATATTCAAATTTTATATACGTATCTTGAAGTACAAGGCAAAGTTGTATTTTTCATGAATTAATTGCTTTTGAGTGATCCAAAATATCCAATTTAGCGTTGACTTTGATAGGTCGTTGACCATAGAATTAAAGCCGTAACAAGTAGGCCCAAGTCAATGGAAGTCGTGTGGCCTGCGCTTCAAATCTGCAGCCCCAGCCCATGAATAGCCCATCTGAAAGAAAGTTTTGTTGACCGACCGGTAGCGAACCGTGAGCGGGTTCGGGTTCGAGCCTTGAACTTCAAGGGTATTATTTCAAGCGCTCAACCACTCGAGTCACTCTTTTAACAAATTTTATAGATGCCAAAAAAATTGATACCAATATTTATTTAGCTAGAGTGCATTACGACTCTAATTAGTTATAAATATAGATACTCAATCGACTCATTTTTCAAAGAAAAAAAAAGCGATAATACTTTATTGATAATTAAACCGGGCAGTCTATTTTGAGACTGATACCGAGAAAACTCTCTCGGCGATAACTCTAAAAAACCCCTAATAAAATAAATACAACAAATGACATAATAAAGCAGGTATAAGATCTTCATTTTAATTAATTGTGTCCTCTTAGTAATGTCGTTCACATTTAATTTAAAAACTTTGCACCACATTCTAGTTAGTTTCACTTTCATATGAATTAAAAATAAATAATTTATAATGCTTACTTGAATCTGTTGTGCTTGTTGTTCTTCGTTGCAATTGTAACTTACAATAATTGTTATATACTTCTATAACAGCATCTAATAACATTAATAATAATTCAGTTGAAAATGTTGGTGAGCGACTTTATCGTTTATAAATTCTATAAATTCGTATGAACAACAAGTCATTTATTCTTTCTAAAAGCTTACATAAGGCCTGAAATGGCCAAGCCCAACCCTAAAAAATAAAAATTAGTTTAAATGTTTTTTGACCAACTCGACGACGACGCTTGTTGCTAAGCAACGTCAAATCATTCCTCGATTCTTCACATGAAGAATCGGTTACCCGGAGTTACCCAACTAGCTTGCTGAATAATAAGAATCAGCTACCCGCAAGTTGCAGTTACGAATCAAGAACCGTTAGGAAGGTACTTAGGAGGACTGGAGGAGCATAAAAAAAAAAAATCTAAGACAAAATAGTATTACTACAAACAGTGGCGGAGCCAGGATTTAAGTTCAGATGGTGCTTAACGTAAATTTTTAATAGTTTTTTAAGATTAATATATATTATTATTTTTCAAGCACATAAATAACAACAATCTTATAATAAAAAAATTATAATTGGTACAAAAATGTGATATAACTTGTAATATTAAAACATTAAGTACTTATGCCAATTTTAGCGTTTATTATTAACAATAAGGATTAAATTTAATAAGAAATGATAATATTACGACTTTCACTATGATAAAATATTAAGAACTTGTGTCTCTATTGTATAACACAAAATATATAAAATAAATCTTTCTCTAAAAATAATAATATTTTTTTTACGTTTCCCGGCTGGTGCATGTGATTCACACTTTTTGATCAAAAAAAAAATTAATAACTTTTTTACTATGTAAATAATAAATTTTTATTTTCAAGGACATAAATAACAATAATTTTTTATGTTAAAAAAATATAATTGATATTAAAATGTGATATACCTTACAAAATAAAGCATCAACTTCTTGGATTTTAACGTTTGTTAAAAATTTATATAAAATTTAATTAGAAAGGTAATAAAAAGTATTAATTGAAACTATTACTAGTATTGAAAAAAACTTAGAAAGAATAAAAAAAGTAATAATAGGAATTACAAGTATTGAAAATAAATAAAAATGGAGCAGGATAGATTCAAACTCCTCACCACCCAAGAGTTAAGTCCTTGAAGTTATTCAAGTAAGCCAGCAAGCCTTATTGTTTGGATATTGATTTGGTGACTTTAATACTATTTATATGATTTTTCACTTATTTAAATTTTTTCAAAAAAATATTTGTTCGTTTAGTTTTTTACGCGCGGTTTTCAGGTGGTGCCCGTACACACACTAACCTTTCAGGTGGTGCCCGTACATACACTAACCATTGAATGGCTCCGCCTTTGACTACAAATAAAAGTAAGAGATAATTAGGCCATACTATTTGCTTAAAGAAATCTTTATTTATACCAATCAACTATAATCAAGAAATAATACATAGACTTAAAATCACACATTTGTGTAAATTCAAATTGCAAATGTATAATCAAGAATGGGGAGGCTAATTCTATATATTTGATAATCAAGAATGGGGAGGCTAATTCAGCTACGTAGGGAGCAGGGTTTTAGAATCTGCGAATTCGTATTACGTGAGTGACCGGTCGTTTCTAACGATGTCATCCTCATGGTTGCTGCCGGAATTCCAGTCGCCGCTGTCAAAGAGAAGAAAAAATGCACCGCGGAACTGATAAAGCTAGAGAGGGTCCCAAAACCCTAATCCCGGTGTGAGATTAGCGTTAATTTGAGAGCTCATTTTTATTTCAAAAATTCAACCTCAAATTAGTCAGAATTACAACTTAATTGTAGGAATTAAAACTTTGATGAAATTAGAAATTCACAATTTGGAAAAATAACTTAAATGCTAAAAAATGACAAACAAACTAATGGCAAAAATAACAAAACTTAAACTCGCTGTGCTATCGTGGAACCGTATCCGAAGTAGCCTTATAATCTTGCAAGCTCGAAAAAATTATCATTCATAATTATTTTATTTATAAATCGAAATTTATATTTAGAATAGTTTAAATATTATTAATAAAAATTCGATTGAAATACTTATAATTTAATCCAAATCTTTTTATGAAAACTCTATTGCTTGTATGAGTTGAATAGTCAATGAACTCATTTCCTTCACAGTTTTCTCCTCTCACCCCATCGCCCTGAAGCTCGAGCTCCGGTTCGCCTTCTCTGCGATTCCGCTCTGCACCAGCTTAGGCTTCGAAGCTCACTTCTCTCCGATCGAAGTCGATTCCTTCAGGTTGGTTTTTGTTTTCAGCCAAATTTATACGTTTCGGTCGATGCTATTTGGTTCAGAGATTGGATTTTCTCATTCGTTTTAGGCAATAGTGATATCGTGATCAATACTCTGCGATTTCTTGATATGCGATTGATTTTTGGTCTATATAAGCTGAGTTAAGGTGTTCAAGAACGCTAGATTTCTTCAATCGATTGACTTCTCAGTAGTAGATTGCTAAGATTTGTGAATGTGTTATGGGGCTGAGGATCTGACTTAGTTGGATAGTAGTTTGTGCTGTTGAAAAGATTGTTTGGGTCTTCTCTTTCCGGTTATCACTCCCCGCTTCTGTTTGGGGCTCTTGCACACAGGAGGATCAACTTGTGTATGAAAATCTGTGAATTGATTATTAGCAATGATCAAAACTGTGAATTATGGTAGTTTAATAATCAAACTATATTTTAATCTCAATTCTCTAATAAACCATTAACTCATTCCAATAGATAATTTTAGTTTTTTTCATTTTTCTGAAAAGATATGTACCAAACAATAACTTGAAACTAATGTGTCGTTTTGTCGTTTATATCGACTAAGCAGCATTAAACCCAATAAACTCCTGTCATGGAATCTCTCCCTTCCTGGTTCTCTCAAATCAGTCATTCCCTTTGTCTTCAAGCTGTTTTCACAGCTTATTTATGTTTAAATTGTGTTCTTAACTTGATTGATCGAAAGTGGTTGTACATTTGTTACGATCCAAAAGCTATGTATTTCCATTTCATTGTTAGTGTTTTGGTAATGACGAAAAAAATAATAATACTGCTCTGCGATTTTGTTTACTGGTCAGTTTGCTCTTCTTGGGTTGTGATGTGTTGGGCAAGTGCATTCTTCTCGGCTTGCTAGCGAGTCATTTTGTTTGTTACGTTGATTCTCATGGGAATTTTCAAACTTCGGTCACAAGAAATGTAGGGATATTTTAGAAAGACCAATAACGTAAGCTCTTAACAACTGCGAGAACAAAAGAAAGGGAAAATTGAGTGCCCAATTTTCTGCCGTGTCCTGTTCTATTCTCCATGGCCACCATTAAGTTAGTTGACTCCGTTTGATTCTTCCGATGAGTGTTCTTTTCACTATTTCAGATGTATGGAGTATGGACTGTTATTGTACATCTCCCTGTCTTGCTTTCTAATCTCTTAATAGATTGGTTATCCTAGCCTGAGACCCTGTACCAATCTCTGCTGAAATGTAGGGTTTTTTGGCTTTTTTTTTTGTTTGAAACCGGGTTTTTTAGCTTCTATATCTATATACTAGTTAGGATTTCTATTGAAGAAATAACATACTGCACTGCCACTTAATAAACGGTAACCTCACTGTTATCTGTTATTTGTCTTTTCTTTTTTAAAAGTACTCGGCTTGTAAATGTAGATAATTCAAGACCCTCATTTTGCATGTGGTATTTGTAGACATGGCTACAAGGCGCAACGTTCAGTACAGCCGCGTTCCTGCCGATGAGCACGATGGTAACACTAGGGAGGCGCAGTATGATCCTCGGTTTGACTACGAACCGAAGTCGATCGACAAAATTCCATGGAAGTCCATAGCTCTTGCTCTCTTTCTGCTGTTTCTCGGGTCATCTCTACTCTTCCTTTCGTACTTCATCTTC
This sequence comes from Parietaria judaica, assembly GCA_954871525.1. Lineage (NCBI taxonomy): Eukaryota > Viridiplantae > Streptophyta > Magnoliopsida > Rosales > Urticaceae > Parietaria > Parietaria judaica. Next base: position 28,987,499 of record OX940865.1, read on the forward strand.
ACAGGCCACATGGGAGGAGAAAGCTCTCAAGCTTATGGTCTCTTAGCTCTGGGGATCCTCTCCTTTCTTCCAGGTACTAATCATTTCTCTTGTTAGATCTAAATGTGATCTACGTAGTCTTATATATGTTCCTCGTCTTTTACATATGAAATCTCGGAAATTGTAGAAATTTCATTCAAGGTGTCATTGAAATTTCATTGAAGACGTAATTTGGTAAAAAAGAAAAAGAAAAACTTGAATATTTAATCTTCTATTTACCACTATTTGATTTTTTAACCCCAAAGTTTCGGACTAATAAAACTAATCTTTTGGGTCACAATTACCCTTACCGTTTACGACAGTTTAATACTGTTTTTGATAAGGGTAATTTTGTGATCACTGTTCTTGTTTCCGATTACGCTTGTTTGGCGAGCCATATGAAGTTTGTGGTATATTCTTATATCTTGAATGGGTCATATAAACTTCTGTGGTGTTCCAATTACGTTTTTCTCGTGAAACGCAAATCGAATTCACTTGTATCGAGATGGATCCTTATGTTCGGATTGACGAATAACACTCTCCTCTTGTTGCTGCAGGCTTTTACGAGACGCGGATTGCGTATTATGCGTGGAGGGGTGCCAAAGGATATCGCTTCGCCTCGATCCCCGATTACTAGGAGAACTTGTAACTAGCACGTTTGGTTGTTCTCGGTGTATACACAATGTTCAGCTTAGCTATCATGATTTTGGACATCAGAATTTGAGAGAACTATTAATGATCAATCAGAACATACTATATTGATTAGGGAAAAAGAAGCATAACTTTGTATTCCTGTCAGAATCGAGCACGATATAGGTATATTGGTAACAAAAGCTGATTTAGCGTTCGGTAAAAAAACAATTTAAGTTAAAAAGACTAAAATAGACTAAAATCATATTTTTATTTTTAGAAAAAACATCTAAAACTACGAATCATATCTTTTGCGATTCATATACAAAAATCTAAAATCACTTTTGTGTTTTTTATAAAAACACATTTACCAAAACACTTGAAAAATATTTTAATTTATTTTGAAAACATCAGTTTTTTAAACAGAAACGCACTTTGTGCTCCCTTATTCGCATATATTTACAAATATAATATAGATGACGTAATCATAGTCAAAACAAATGCAATTTTTTTTTTTTTAATTTGAAAAAGAGTACCTTTAATATACTCCAAGTCCAAACTAATCACACTATTTCTTTTCTATTTTAAATTATTTTGGAAACAAATTATACTTGTGGAAAAACGATAATATATATATGCGTGTGTGTGTGTGTGTGAGTTTTTCAAAAAGGAAAAAAAGTAGAGTTAAGAAACTACCCTTGAACCGTAAATGGTGCACGTCAATTTTGGAATTTAGTTCCATTCCAAATTTTTATGCTAAATTCCTAATTTAATAATAATATTCTCTACAAATTATTAAATATTAAATAAATAATAAAGAAAAATGACTAGGAAATCAACAAATATGAGGACGTTGTACTCGAAGATCAACGCCTTATTATATTAGACGGAGAGAGAGAGAGAGAGCGCGCTGCTCAACCGCACAGCCTAGTCGCCGCCGTGTCCTCCACCTCCGGCTCCGGCGACCTCCGCAGAAGAATCGGCGCGTCTTCAACCTTTTTTGGTGAGCTTGTTCGCCGTTTGTTCCGGATTTGCGGACTGTTATCGTGAATCTCCTCTCCAATCAATTTCCAGATTGATGAAAACCTAATCCGCAACTTATCCCAATCTCTTATCAAATTCTAGGGATTTTGCTTCTAAAGCTATCTATATCCGTTTCGTTGGTTTTCCAGTGCGGATTTGAGCTAGTTTTTTGGTAAGGAAGCCAAAAAAAAGTGCTCTGCGATTTTGGTAACTGGTCAGTTTGCTCTTCTTAGGCTGTGATCTGTTGTGGCGATTGCTTTCGTCTTGTGATCTCGTGGGCAATTTGTGATTATCGAAATTCTTTATCGCGTCTCTGAGGCAAGGAAAGAAAGTGAATCTGAAACAATCATGACGATGATTACTTTGGTCTTGTTTTCTTAGATTCTTCTCGATTGGATAAGTTTGCCTATCCTTCCCACTTCCCAGAAGCCAACAACAAAAAAAGACTTGAGTTTTGTTGTTGATTCGTTTTTTATTTGGCGTTTTCCGAATATTAGAGCTCAATTGAAGGAAATTCAGTGAGAAAATCAGATGGGAAAACGATTATCCCTCCTTGCTTTGATTATCTACTAAAAATGCCGAAAGAATAAACTGGTGTCTGTTGATTTTGTTGTGTGAAATTGAGCTACCTGATTATTACCGCTTCGTCTATCCGGTGCAAGCGGTGTTGTCAGAGGAAATACTTGTTATTTGTTGGATCACCAATCATGGATGCGGCTACATCTTTCATTATTGCCTGAGCTTTTTGTTTGTGTCTTTAGGTAGGAAAAATGGATGGTAGTAGCCGAGGTGGTAATGTTGATATGATCTTGCCGAATTACAAACTTGGGAAAACACTTGGCATCGGATCTTTTGGCAAGGTCAAGATTGCGGAGCATGCGTTGACGGGTCACAAAGTTGCTATCAAGATCCTTAACCGGCGAAAGATAAAGAACATGGAAATGGAAGAAAAAGGTAGGTAACTAGTTTTTTAGTGGACGGATTGGACTAGGAATTAAAGGAAATTAAGAAAAGTCATGCTCTGATTTTTTTCACAATTTGGCCCCCTTAAGTATAGTGCAGTTACGCGAATTTAGGAACAAATTTAGATATTATAAATTTTCACAGCTTATTTATATGTATAAATTGTATTCTTGATTTGAATGATCGAAAATGATTGTTCATTTGTTAAGAGTAAAAATTGGTTCTCAAATCGGGGAGCTTCGCTGACCTTCATGAAACCCAATTTCCCCTCTTTTTTGAATTTGAGGTAGATTAAGTTATTTTGTGAATGGTTGTTGACTGCCTTTTCATTAACTTCAGGTCTCTTAAATAGACAAAGGACTACAACCTAATGAGCTAGACTGGGCCCGGCCAAATAAAAAACTGTACAACGTAATCAATTAAACCCTAAAGTGAATTAATTAAGTAAAATAACACAATTAAATAGTTTAAGATATTATAATTGCTTTCTTATTTGTCTATTAAACTTGGTGCAGTGAGAAGGGAAATTAAGATATTACGATTGTTTATGCATCCTCACATAATCCGACTATACGAGGTCATTGAGACCCAATCCGATATATTTGTCGTGATGGAGTATGTTAAGTCTGGAGAGCTTTTTGACTATATTGTGGAGAAAGGTAGGTTGCAGGAGGACGAAGCACGTAACTTTTTTCAGCAGGTATTTTATTGCAGCATTTCGCACTTTATTTAGTGCTAAAAGAATTCCTAAAAAAGTTCGAAGCTAGGAAGATAATCATTTTCTCGATGCAGATAATATCCGGCGTAGAGTACTGCCACAGAAATATGGTGGTTCACAGAGACCTCAAGCCTGAAAATTTGCTTTTGGATTCCAAATGCAATGTTAAGATAGCTGATTTCGGTTTAAGCAACATAATGCGCGATGGCCATTTTTTGAAAACTAGTTGTGGAAGCCCAAATTATGCTGCCCCCGAGGTATTGAAATGGTAGCATTATCACATTATGAATTAGTAAGGATTCTCCAAGACACATTGAGTTTACTTTTCTCAATTGATTTTTATTGCTGTAATTTAGGTTATCTCGGGAAAGTTGTACGCGGGGCCTGAAGTGGATGTTTGGAGCTGTGGTGTTATATTGTATGCTCTTCTTTGCGGCACTCTTCCATTTGATGATGAAAACATACCCAATTTATTCAAAAAAATAAAGGTACTGGTCTTGGATTGGTTTATCTAGTGTGATTCAATTCCTCCACTGATAAATTTTCCAGCGAGTTGATCTGTACTCTAAAGCCGTATGATTTGGTGTTCAGGGTGGCATTTATACACTACCCAGCCATTTGTCACCCGGTGCAAGAGACTTGATTCCAAGGATGCTTGTAGTTGATCCAATGAAGAGGATGACGATTCCTGATATCCGCCAGCATCATTGGTTTCAGGCTCACCTTCCTCGTTATCTGGCTGTGCCCCCGCCAGACACTATGCAACAAGCTAAGAAGGTATGATTTTTATGATTGTCGACTCATGTATGAGTGTGTCACTGCTCAGAGATAAAGGGCTAGTTAAGGTTTCTCCATGTCACATAGGTTTTCCTAGACCTCAAAGACTAACACCACCTTTTTCTCTGCACCTGAGAACAGTGGTTATGCTTGAAGGCTTGTAGGAATTTTTTTTTTGGACAAAACACCATGTCATATTAACATTTTTTTTCTCTTGTATTGTTTACCGATTTTAATTTTTTTTAATTATTATTATTTTAGTTGAGGGTTATAAATTGATCTGAACATGTTATTTTATATTTTGTTGCTTCCACGTTCTTTACCCGGTTCTAAGAGATCAAAACCGGTACTGGCTTTGAGTTTCAAAAATCTGGAAACCCTGCAGTTTTGAAAATGTTAAAAATCCGGTATAAATGTCCTGATTTATCTTTAGTCTTTGCCAATTTACCTCAAATTTGCGTGGGATCCATGTTTTAAATTTATATATTAGTGGCAATATGTTATCGAACTCTTGTGTCCTACCTGTATGGTTGTATATTCCTATTGCCTTTACCATGTTTTCTGATCTATCATACCCTTCAAGTTCAGGGAATTTCCCATCTATTTTTATTTTATTGAATCATCTTCTTATATACTTCTTTCTTAAATTGTATCATACTCTATGCAGATTGATGAAGACATCCTTCAGGAGGTGATTAAGATGGGGTTCGACCGTAACCTACTGACTGAATCTCTTCGTAACAGAGTACAGAATGAGGTTTGAACTTTGAACCATCGAACCTTATTCTTCTTACTGTTCCTCATTTTTGTCTGATTACTTGTATCGCATCTCAGGCTACTGTTGCGTACTATTTGCTATTGGACAACCGGTTCCGTGTTTCCAGTGGCTATCTTGGGGCCGAGTTTCAGGAAACTATGGTAATGTTTTTTGTTTCTGATTTTAGAAGTTGTTTCACTTTCCGTAGTCTTTTCAGTGCCTTGACACATACTGTTTTACAGGAAAGTGGTTTTAATCGAATGCATCAGAATGAGGCCATTGCTTCACCTGTCGGCCATCGGCTTCCAGGGTTTATGGATTATCAGGGAATCGGTGTGAGGCAACAATATCCCTCTGAAAAGAAATGGGCTCTTGGGCTTCAGGTTAACCTTCCTCTATATCTTGAACACGTCAACGACCTAGATTGATAACCAGACCAGAAAAGAATATAATATTCAGTGTTTTACAAAGAAATTTATACTAGAATTATGAGCCTGAGATCTCGTAACCAACCGGAAAATAACCTAACACCAAAGGCCTACGGAAAAAGTACCAAAAGTTCAGAGAGAATAGAACACATATAGCAAAGGCTACTTATTAACAGTAACCTCAAATTTGAGATTAAGATTAATTGTTGGGAGGTAATTCTAATTAAACAAAAAGACCCCTTATGTAGGTCAATTACACGAAGGGAAATAAATTACTTATTTTAACCAGATAAGCTGAAATAAAGTTAATTGAACTTAAGCGAAAAAATCGAAACTCCCTAAAGTCCTATGCATGTGGCTCGTTGGGCCCACCCGACAAATATGTGTGATACAATTCTTCATATCACATCAAGAGGTCTTAATTAATATTAATGCGGGTACTTCCATAGGTATATTATTTTTTCTCTGAATAGATTTAGAGTAGCCTGTATACGAAATTATCAATTTCAAAACAATATCAGATGTCTAATTATTGTAAAATTAACAATATAATGAAGACTAGACACGCTTCTTATCAAACTGAATTCCTATTGATATACTAGTTATTGATTATTGAGATCGAACGAAAAGTAACAAATCATTTATTCAAACAAGAACTGAATCCAAGCTATTTAAATAAGTTAAATACATGAAAAATTAGGGGATTGTAATTGATACATTTATTTCCTGATAGTTTTTTAATCTATTTTGTACAGTCCCGAGCTCATCCTCGTGAAATAATGACGGAAGTCCTAAAAGCTCTGCAAGAATTGCGCGTAGGTTGGAAAAAGATAGGGCATTACAACATGAAGTGTCGGTGGGTTCCTGGTCAAGCTGATGGCATGGTCAATGATTCCGTGCAGAACAATAATCACTACTTTGGGGACGAGCCCACGATTATTGAAACCGATGGTGTCATGAAGTTGCCCAACGTCGTCAAATTTGAAGTGCAGGTGAAAACATCTCTGCTACAAATAAGCACAATTATCGGCAACCTTTGTTTTATCATATTAAGGGTTTTCGGGCTTTTAAAATTACCCAATAGCAAAATTGATTAATTATTGCAATTGGTGTACTTATACGACAAATATACCTAAGCTTTAAAATTTGTAGCGTCCGCTTGGAAGTTAATAACCTGGATTCTATCCAATTTGAGTCTTCCAAAGGGATGCTGCAAATTGAAACTGCAGTATATTCACGGTCGTAAAATTAACATTAGTTTAAGTACACCGATTGCAATAATTCACGACTGTTTATCACCGGTATCCCGAACTTACATATAGACTGAAATAGTGATTGAATGTTGTCTTTTGGGAATGGGCAGCTATACAAAACCAAGGAAGAGAAGTATCTGCTGGATCTGCAGAGGGTTCAAGGCCCGCAGTTTCTGTTCTTGGATCTCTGCGCCGCCTTCCTCGCCCAGCTCCGTGTGCTGTAAAATGCGGAAGCGCCCTACTTAGCGGAAAACTAGCGTCTCATTTGTGAATAAATAACATTCGCAATGTAAATATTATAACATTCTCCTTTCCTTCGGGTCCTTTTTATTTCCTGTATTATTACCGGTTTTATATGGTAATAGCTGCTCGAACCGCTCTCCTCGACTATTGTGCTAAATGACATTATCGGTCTTGGGTTCCCTCATTTATCGACGCTGTAAAATGTAAGAGAACTCAATAACTATTATGAGTTTTTTTAGCTTTATCTTAAAAATCTTTATCTATTTATACTCTTTAACACTCATTTTCTCCCTCGATTTAGTATTTTCCCGCTCGCTTCAAAACTTGACACCTTTCTCTAGAATCCTTCAAATGGCGAATGCCACGCTATTAAAAAGGCAAACTTTGGACTACTTTTCATCGATTTACGTGGTCTGCATACACTTGAGAACTTGTACAATTTGAATGAGAAATGAGCTGAGTTATGGTCAAAATGTGAAAATTGGGCATTCCGAATTCCCAATCAGGGTAGTACGACGATATAAATCGGTGTACACCTGACGTCGGAGATTCGTCACAATATCGGGATAATTATCATACTTGGATATGGTCATACATTGCCGATGGGTACATAAGTTGATTTTTCCCATTAGAACTTTGGTCTGTACTTGTCATTTGTCATTCGTTCGTACACAAACAGCAAAAGAAAAGGACATTAACTTATTCTAGTGTAAACGCATAAATTCTCATCTCTTGGAAAAAGAATTTAAATGAAATACTTAGTCATGAATCAATCAGTTTACGAAGCAGATTGGTGGGAGATCAAGCGAGCTCCAAAGCGAGAGTTCTCCGTCGTTGCTGGAAGAACACGACGAGCCTTGGTCGTTCGAGACTTCGTCTTTCTCCGCAACCGCTTCTTCCTTCTTCTTCTTACATGCATTTTGCAGCTTCCTTAGCTGCTCAGCCCCGCCTCCAATCTTCAACCTCAAGCACTCGGAGATGCCGTTGAAGGCGTACAGAGAAGCCGAGTGCTTCCTCTCGTACTTCATCCTCTTCATGGCTTCCCGAATCATGGAAGGCTCGTCCGAGTACGCCTCGGGAAGCTCCAACATCGGCTCTTCATTCTCTCCGGCGATCTCGAAAGGGCAGAAATAGGAATCGCCCAACTTCTCAGCTTCGTCCACGAACTTGAAGTCCAGCGCGCTCAGATCGTCCGTCCCTTCTTCGATTCCCGAGCCACTCTCGCTTGCGTTACACTCCAAATCTGCCTCTCCTTCGCAAACCTTCCCCTCGGCGAAACACGAATCGAAGCTAGACGTCACGCACTCAACAGTGGCTGCACTAACGTCGTGGCCAACAACCATGTTGTAGTTGCTTGCCCCGCAATCTTCCTCCACGTCGTTGAGGAAATCCGCAAACTGGGTGTCGAAGAAACTTATCGCCTCTTCTTCCCCGAAACTATGCTGATTCCGCTGAAAGTGATCAGTGTTCACGATGGCCAAAGAGGAAGAGGAAACAGAAACAGCACTGGTATCATTAATGCTGTTGTTTCTGGCCTTGAGCCTCTGGAGGAGAAGGTTGGTGATCTTGGAGGGGAGCGCCGGGGAAGATGACGTGGCAGGCGAGCAGGGCCAGAAGTTGGTGCGGGTGTTGGCGCCGCGCAGCAGGCAAGCAGCCTCGTCGTAGGCTCTGGCGGCCTCCTCGGCCGTGTCGAAGGTGCCGAGCCACACCCTGATCTTCTGGATGGTGTCTTTTATCTCCGCCACCCACCGTCCCGACGGGCGCTGGCGGACTCCCACGAACCTCTTGCGGGCGCGCCGCGCTCCCCCCAGCGCAGCCGCCGCGGCCGCCTCTTTCACCATCTCGTCCCAGGCCGCGGCGCCCTCGCTCGAGACCTTCTCTTCCACTGCCTCACTGCTGGATTTTCTCTTCCTTGCCATGATTTTTTGCGTTCTTGTGTTTTTTTTTTACCACTTGGAATGTGTTTGTTTGTTTTTTTGTTTTGAAGATTTGGGAGTTGTGTATTTATATAAGATTTAAGTGAAAATGCTGCCAAATTCAAGTGCTAACTTTGAAATGGTCCCTTTTTTTTCATTTCTATATAACTTCATATGTTATGAGCCAAATGTAGGATTAAAGGATTTATTAATCTTGCTTTGACTTGGCCAAAGATGCCATTTATCTCTCTCTATACAATTTAAATAAATAAAGCTATATATTTATATATATATATATATATATATATATATATATATATATTTGGGGTTGTAGTAGTAAAAGTATTGAGTAGATTATATTAATGTAATGACATGAAAGCATTGAACTCAACGACAGAGAAGAAAGTGAAAAGAAGATTTTGGAACCTCTTTATTTTATGTAATGGAACTATATATATATCCAAAGACACGCACTCATATTATGATTATATACCACCTTTGTGTTAGAGCAAAGTGAATATTTTATCAACTCTTTATAGTAATATCTCATGATCAAAATCAAGTCAGATAATAGAGAAATGGGAACTATATCACTTTCTTTACTGAAATTAGCAAATGCACTCATAATTGTGTAAGAAGTTAGAAAACAAGGTATATTCAAGTAAGTAACGAAGTTTTGCTTTCACTTATGTAGGAAAAATTACTACTACAATTTTACTTTGCAAAAAATAACAATCGGAAAAATTAATTTTTTGAAACGGAATCAATCAAAATTGTATCATATTCTAGAGTTTTTTACTCCAATGATCTCTTTGATAAGGGGTTGATATGCTAGTCCCTCACAAATAAAATTGGCGTTGATGGCCCTTCTTATACAGATCTTATGCACCGACGATTCTTTTGGGAGCACGAAATGCTAAAGAAATATTTTTAACATATTTTAAGGGCTAAATTTAATTTTGAATATATACAATTTTTAAGGGCTAAATGACTAACATATAAAATTTGAATAAAATTATAGTTTTTAAATATTTTTTTCATAAGTAAGTCTGAGAGACCATTAAAGCACAAAATTTGTATGAAGCGAATTATTGGTACCAATTTTATTTCATTAATAAAAAGACCATCGAAATTCATTTTGCTCAAGGACTATTGACGCGCAAACGCCTTTCTAGAAAATTATTTGTGCCCAAAAAAATTATATTATATTATTTATTTATTTATTTAAAAAAGTCATTTTCAAACCCTCAAATGAGATTATCGACATTGCTTGGGACATTAACCAATAAAAAGAGTCTTTTTAGTTGTCTTGAATGACAACAACAAGAAGACCGATTTCTCCAAAGCTCCACCACAAATTACAATAAAAATGAGATTTGAGAATGACTTAGAATAATATATTATGTCTTCTTTAATTTGTTCATATGATTATGCAATTTGTCATTTCACTATTAAAAATTAATATTTTTGGATGGCTTAACGTCATTCATAAAAGGTGCGAAAGTGACATCCTTTGACTTTTTCTTCAATCAACCGTTGGGTAGTGATGCGAATATGCTTTAGCTTCAGTGAAAATTTTAATCATAATTGCTGATTATTTTTTTCAATATATATTTTTGAGTTTTTTTTTTATATAGATATTTATCAATTTATTCAATGCTCAGTACAGGAGACTGTCCAGATTTTTCTAATTAATGAAATGCTCTCCCATTATTTTCAGAAATACATAACTAAGATCTATGACCATGTTTATGTATTATATTTAAGCTTGTATCATATATATTTGGAATTGGTTCTACTTCTAAAAAGATTTAATCATATAGTTAAAGAAAAAAACTCAAAATCAAAATCCTAGACCTTGTTTATTGAGATTAAGCGTAAGATTGGGGCTGCTTTTAGATAAGTGCTTTTGCTTTTTTCTTAACTCTAAAAAAAAAATATTGTGTTATGTATAAGCTAATGTAACATGGGAAACTGTTATTTTTATCCTAAGTTAGTATGTTAAAATAAACTAAAATTATATGTCTTGTTTGTATTAGTCCAAATAAGTTTTGTGACTGTTCGGTACTGGTTCTCAAAACACAAATCGAATTTCAAATATTTATAATCGTATTCGACCAATGACTTTATTTTATAGATTGAACCATATTATTCAAAATAGTGTATTCGGTCCTTAGACTCATTTTTTTCTTCTTCTTTCTATATAATTATAAATAAGGAGGAATATATTTTCAAGGTCTCTTAAAAATGCAAGTACTTACAAAAAAATCAAAAGAAATAAAGAAGTGTAAAGACTTCCATCTTCGTTAACGGTGTCTTACAAATCCGACACAAAGAAGTTAAATTAGGGGTGAGACCGGAACCGAGAACCGGGAATTTGATATTTTTTTTACCTTGTCTCGGAAAAATCGGGGCACGGTTTTTCCGTCCCCGTTCTAGTTGTGAAAAATCTTAATTTCTTTTTATTCGAAACCGGGACATACATTAAAATCCTGATTTTTTTAGAATCAAAATCGATGACAAATTTTTCAAAGACAAAATTCCTCTAATATTTAATTTGCATTAATGAGAGATGAGAGAGCCAGTTGTCAGCATTACATTTGATTAGTTATGAATAAAATGTCAGGAATATGAGGTTAAACTTGTGTGTGAACACTCATCATGAAGAGCACCTTCTCACACTTATATTATATATTAAATGCTCTATTGAAAAGTAGTTTTTTGTCGTTTAGCTGGGAAAAAAAACCGGTAAACCAAAAAGGTGTATTTTGTCATCTAGGAAGGGGTCAAATGTCAATGCCCATTTTGGTGGTTCCACGTGGCGGACCAGCAATAACACAAACTTAGAAATAAGAGTCAAAAGAAAAGAGTTAGATTCAAAGATGATTTTATCAAGCTTAATCAACTGCCATTTGTTGTCCAGATTCATACAAATCTAAACCCAAAAACATCGAATTAGATGACAAATTCCTAAAACATAGTAAATAATGAGTAGATATTGAGAAAAATCTTCAAAGATTTCTCCGCACTTTAATCTTTATAAACCAACCAAGGACGGAGTTACGTAGAGGCGAAGGTATATATATACACAAACTCTACGTCTCTACCAGTTAACTTCGTGTAAGAAAAAATGACGATATTTAATTAAAGTATAAGCCCCAATATAGAATTTCTAATCAGTTCTAGCTCAAGGGATCTTGATTCCCTTTGAGACCCGAGAGTACAGCACTCCCAATTTTCTTTTTTCTTTTTTCTCATTTTTTTCTTTATTTTTATCATTTATTTCGTGCTTCATTTTCTTATTGCCTATCAAGTCCGACTACGCCACTGTTACCGTCCGACTATACGGATTTCATCAGTAAACAAGATTACTAAGATTATTGATAATCGTTCTCTCTTTCTAACGTATTAAAACCTAGATATTTCCATTCTTAAGAACCAATAAATAAAGTGCGTGGATACAACGAACAAGAAGAATTTCTTATTATTACAAAATACAAATATGAACACACGTCAAAACGCAAGGCTCTTACCAAATACACACCAGCCTTATTCAGTGAACACAGAGTTTGAGGTTAAAATCCAATAGCAGAACAAACCGTAGAGTTAGATACGGGAATCGGCAAGAAGAGGAGTGCTGTGTCCGCCGGAAGTTGATGAATATCGGGTTGAAGACAGAGCTGGGTCTCGATAAGCTGTTGCTAGTTTCTCGTAAAAATCAGACATATCGCCACTGTTCTCGTCTTCTTTATCTTTCTTTCCCAAGCACTGCATCGCAAAACAAAGCTCAGTGCCTTTGTGGAACATATTAAACCACGCAACATTAGTGTAGTAAACACACAAGTATTAAGTAATTAAGATTCCGAGGGTGAAACCCGTAACCCGTTCAGGTTTTTTTTTTTTTTTTTTAAATTAATATAAACGGAACTGGATTTTTGGGATTGAAAATCGGAACTGGAATGTTAGTTAATAATAATAAAAAAAACTTTCCGAAAATCGCTATATGGAACTGTTATTTCTAACAAATTAGGGGGAAAAAAGAACTAAAAACATATTCAGAGTAATAAAATAGTTAAAAACAGTTTCCAGTTACCTAAGTTGACAAAAAACTGGTATATGAATCAGCTTTTTTACAAGTTCCGGTAAAAAACCCATTACCTGGTTTTTGTCCTTAAAAGTAAGATTTTTCTGATTTTTGTTTTAAGACTTTAATCCCTACGTACTAAAACGGAAATTATACTTGTAACAGAAAAATCGACAGGATTTCCTACGTACCTCAGCCGGATAAGACTTGAATATAGGAAGAAATCTTTTTCGGCAGTACTCGTTAAACAGAAGTGTTAGAATTGGAAGAGGAACCGTGAGAGAAGAAGCCAAGGGAAGCTTTTTAAGCCCAAATAAGCCGATGGCAATAACGTGCATGAGCACGAGAGAGAAAATGGTCGAATAGTGCACGATCGGCCAGAATTTCCCGCCAGTTTCATATTTGGGAGAATACACATTCAACATCTGCTCAACATCATAAAAGCACTCATCATCAGTTCCAACCAAGTGTTTAGTTATAAGGGTAAATACAGGAAAAAGTACCATGAAGTACACAGAATTCTATGGCATATTCCTAACTAATCCTATTTTTCTACTTTTCTAATGGGATCCTGGTACCGAAATTGCGCAGAAAATAAATAAAAAACACGCAGATAAATAATCCGGTCAATAGAGATTATCAATGTGATAATCTGCCTCCTCTTTATCGAATAAAGCTCGCTGAAACAAATAACCCGGATTAATCCTGAGCGAGGTCTGGTGCTTCTCCAAACGATGAAAAGAAGAACAAAATCCAAAACTCAGAATGTATTTTCACGGTTAGGGTTTGATATCCTAGTTGAAAACACATTAAAGGGAAAAGTACCAAAACACCCTTATCTGCAAAGTATAACTAGTTGCTGAAATCAATTAAAAATACGTCTCCTCTTCCGATAGACGTGCAGCAGACTATCATTTTCTTAAGGAAACCATGGACAAATATATTGAGTAAAATTGTCAAAGAATGAATCTTAACACACGAGTGGAGGATGTGCCGTGAGCCGATGGGAAGTTGGTCCACAAATATAGCTCTGGGATCACGGGCCCATTAAGCTTTCTCTAGTTTTCCGTAATTCAGAACTATGCAATTTATTCAATTAAGGTTATCTGTTGAAATTCTAACAACCCCAGAAGTAATTTGGTGAGCTACATATAACAAGCCCAGTCCTTAATGTATAAAAAGCATTATGGATCTACAAAGGCTGATTTCACAAAGCATCAATTTATCAAATGGCTAAAAAACCCGAAGCAGATCAATAAATGTAGCATAAGCTATCAACTAACCTGGTTGCGGAAGATGATGTATCCCAAGCAGTAATAAACCAGAATAAAGGGGATAATTAGCGGAGCTAAGAAAAAGTAGGTCACGCCAAGAAGTCCGAAGAAGAGAATCGTGGGAATTTCACTGTAATACGGAATTGAGGGAACCTCAAATTCATTATTATCGGTTCCAGGATATAATCTTTTTGCAAAACTGCAGAGCAAGGGAGTCAATCGACATAGTTCCGATGAAAGACTCGTCCATCCAGATGTCACCACATAAGCAATGAAAAATGCTGCCTGCAACCAATTAACTTAATAATTTGATGATCATTTATTATTAATTTATTTGTTGTCAAATGTCAAGAAAAAAATGCACCGGCGTACACCAGCAACTAAAAACAAAAACCATGAGTTACCATAGGAGGAAGGAATAACACATTTCGAAATATAAAAGGGAAAATATATTTCAAAACTAGTACCGGTTCTTCAGTAATTCCAAATTAAAAACTGAAGCCTATTCTTATTTCTTGAGAACCGGTTTTCAAAGCAGTACAGATTTCAAAAACGGTAAAAAAAATTGGTTTCAGTAAGTATTTGGTCTTGAAGAAATATAATAAAAAAATCAAATCAACATAACATGTCCAATCTACAATGTTCATTCTCAAAGTCCAAAATGAATATAGCACAGAACTCTCAAGCTAAAATTTAATTATTTAAAATTTTAATAAAAAAATCGGTAACGGATTCCAGTGTAGATAGGAAAATCGTATTGGTGCCAAGTAAAAAAATTCAGGTCTCCAAAAAATCAAATTTAGACATAGTGAAACTCGAAGTAGCTGGACAACAGTAATAAACATCTACCGAAATCGGTAATAATTTCTCACCTGTGCTGGAACTGCATCTGCAAGTACGGTAGGAATATTTTTGGGCTCAAGAAAGACGTTAACCTGATAGAGCGCCGTTCCTGATAGAACATTTGCAAAGAAAATGTTCCATATAGTAAACCATAACATTTTATTAGTTGCACTTTTTTCTATCTGACTCAGTGAGATGTATCCTTGAATGGAAGAAAAGACAATCATGAGAGGTGGGACCAGATACATGAAGAACTGAAGGATAAGACTGGGAAGGTATCCCGTCACGACTTGACTCACGATGGCTCTGCAATTGATAGGGAAAAATTCAGTATCATATGTAATTTAGATCTGTATATATATATACACATCCTTATAAAGTTACTTCGTTGGCGTTTCTGTATCAAACACTTAAGTTCCAATAATTTTTTTCAGTAGTTTCGGATAAGATCGCGAAGTCACTAGATTTCCCAAACTGGCAAGAGGGTTTTGGTGATTTCAGAACCGGACTCAATAGGAAGTCAAAACCGACATAAAGAGAATTCGTCCACTTACAATTCCAGTACACTTTTCAGAAAAGGGAACCAGATTTCTAACTGGTCGAGATGCGTGAGACCTTGCACCAAAAACACTGGAATGAGGAAAAGAATGGTAAGAGCAACGCAAGCAACAACGACGACGAGCTTGCAGATCCATCGTTTTATAAACGACGTAGAAAAGAAAGGCCAGTAAACATCTTGCGGTTCAGGAGCTCTCTCGGTGACCCACTCTGTGGGGTCCACACCTTGTCGGATATGCAGAGCAATAGCAGCACCGAGTCGTGTCTTGAATGAAACAAAGGCGGCAGGAACATCCTGTCAATTTTAATTGAAACGGAACCATTAGGAGGAGATGGTACAATGTGAAATAATTGTTATTTTTCGGTATAATTTTCTGAACATATATCTAATTATATATGTATTTAGGTAAGGGTTTTGGTAATGTAGGCAAAATGCTGAAAGCAAAATCGAGAAGTAATTCCACCTTTCCTGTAGAAGATGATTGCTCCATTCTTACATTATCTTCTAAGTTTTCCAATTTCTTTTCATATTGATCCACAAGATCAACTCTGCGTCCAAAAATTCCCAGAAAGCCATCACGCCCGAACCTTTGTTCAGACCGTGATGCAAATTTTAGATGAGAAACCTTTCGGTACATCTTCTCGGCATCACTCTGCAGAGGGTAAAAAGACAAAGATTCAACATTAGTGAAGCACGTAAAAGTATGTGAATAAATTATTTTAATCACATTTAACGATCACTTTTCAAAACAAAGATAGGAGTTCCATATTCAGGCCAAAACATTCATATGTACTTGTTAAGATATTAAACATTGGCGGTTATTTCATCACCCGTAACCCCTTGGAAGAATTTAAAGTTTTTTCTTGTGAGGAGCTATGTTGCAAGATCCAAAGCTCTCGGCGAAATCATCTGTAAGCAACCAATAACAAACGCAACACAAAGAATGCGGACATGATGCAGTTGCAGCTAATGCGTTTGAACTGGTTATCCAAATCGAATATATCATCGGTGACTGCTATTTGAAACTTCAATACGATCCAACCACGATTCTACGAAACACACAGAAACTCTAAAAGCATTAAAAAGTTTCTTACTATGAGACCTTGAAGTTTGCTCGTTCGACGAACCACTGCATGCGAATGATAAGTGGAGGGATGAAACTCCGTAAAAAACCTCTCAACGGTTTCACTGCAGCTGCTTTCAGACGAGACAGGAATGCCTCGCACCAACACCGTATACTGGTGGGGCTGCGGCGGAGATGCATAGAAGTACTCAACTCTTTTCGACGAAATATAACAATGCTCCTACACAATGCCAAAAAGATTCATAAGTTATATTAGTGTGACCATTTTTTCTTCATTGCTATAGAGATTCTCGATATTACTTACACAATACAGAAAGTAGCAGGCAACTCCGGTAAATATATAGGCGGCGCAAAAATGAACCCATAACCTTGAGAAAGGCCAAAGAGAACCAATCAGGGTTTTCTCTAAGAAACATTAGATTGAATCTCTATAACAAATCACTTTGATCTGGGCATCACTCACCAGTTTGAGCCATCATTGACATTTGAAATACTGAAGGACTCCAGAGACTTGTTTGGCAAGTCAGAAAAATCATAACTTAGCTGATTTCCCAGAAAATTGATCGGTAGAAGAACGAAGATCCCGATCAACCCACCAACAGCAAACACTCTCAAACTGCAAAAAAAAAAAAAAAAAAAAAAAAATCCTATCAGCTAAAAAACCCCATCTTTAAACCTCTCTTCGTGGCTGAAACGCTGGGTGAATCAAAGCAAACCTGAAGACGAAGACGCGCAAGAAAACCACGGCGTCCAAGCCTATCGTCCGCACGAGCTCCTCGTCGGAAGGCTGCCAAGCGGTCGAGGTTGAAATCGGCGGCGTGGCGGGGGGAGTGGGGTCCGGCGAGCAAGGCGCGCGGCGCGTAGACGGCGACATTGGCGGGCTGCTTGCGGAGGACGGAGTAGAGCGTGAAGAAGAGGAGGCAGAGGCCGAGGTTGATCCCGACGGAGGTCAAGAGCGCCGAGAGAATCATGGAGTGGGGTTTGATTGGAACTGCTTTTCAAAAGCAAAAGCTAGCGATGGTCGATGGTGCTGTTAGTTTACTACAAGACGGGACCGACACCCACCACTATGCCTCCCGCGTTTATCGTTGCTCACGTCCATGGGTTGCTCGGGTCGGGGCGGGGTGATGTGTGGCAATTTTGTAGAGGATTTTTGTTATTTATTTATTTATTAAAGTTGCGTTGTTATTAACTTATTATTAAGATTATTATTAATAATAACATGTATCCACATTATTATTAAGATTACATGTATTCACATTAGAAAATATATTTATAGTGTAGAAATAGGGTAAACTGCGGCTAATGTACCCAATGTTTGATCTTTTGCGAATTATGTACCCAATGTTTATTTTTGGTGGCTAATGTACTCAATGTTTGATCTGTTAGATATTTTCGTGTTTTCCGTTAGTTGACCGTTAGAGAGTTATCATCCTCTACATGTACACTTTTCGTATTTTTGACATAACTCACTCATTGTTTGTCCAAATTTTATGCACGACCTATGGTTAGAAAGATAAGAGATAGATCTACAACTTTGTTGTTTTAATATTTTTAAAATAAGTTTTAGAAAAATACGAAATTTTAAATACAACGTAAATTAGACATTAGTTTAATACAAAATATTTGTTTCGAGCAAATTTTAATATATTTTATGACTTTATATGGTGAAACGTAAAACTAAAAAATTATAGATAAATATTTTATCTTTCTAACAGGTGTTTATTTATACATTTTGGATAAAAAAACGAGTGAGTTATGCCGAAAATATGAAATATGTGATGTGAAATAATCTTTCATATTTTTGGCATAACTTACTCATCTTTTTTCCAAAATTTATAAATAAACATCCGCTGGAAAGATAAAATACTTATCTACAACTTATTAGTTTTACGTTTCATCATAAAAGTCATTAAGTATGGTAAAATTTTCTCGAAACAAATATTTTGCATTAAACTTACGTCCAATTTTACGTTGTATTTGAAATTTCGTATTTTTCTAAAGCTTATTTTACAAAACTTAAAACATAAAAGTTGTATATCTATCTCTTTTCTTTCCAACCATAGGTCATGCATAAAATTTGGACAAAAAATGAGTGAGTTATGTCAAAAATACAAAATGTGTGCATATAAAGGAGGATAACACTCTAACGGTCAACTAACGGAAAACACGAAGATATCTAACAGATCAAACATTGGGTACATTAGCCACCAAAAATAAACATTGGGTACATAATTCGCAAAAGATCAAACATTAGGTACATTAGCCGCAGTTTACCCGTAGAAATATTAGATACGTACTTTTTGGATCATCTAAAATGTGGAACCCCGTAGGAAAAGTCAAGGCCCATTGCAGCAGATGTCAAAGCATGGTAGCAGAAGTCCAAACTCATTTGGCAAGGCCCAACAGACGGAGCCCAAGACCGAAGTTCACATCTAAGAAGACAGTCCGAGCGACCCGATAAGGTTTTCATAGCCTTGGGAGATTCCCCGACCAAGGATCAAGGCGATGAAGACCTTAGAAGACACCCGACGACCCAGAGAGGAACTCGACAAGCTAACGGACGACCCTGAGTGGGCACTGAGAACCCCTAAGGTTCACGACGATCCAAGACGAAGACGACAACCCATTAATTAAATGAACGTCCCTGTCAAGTGACAAGCCCCTCAACGAAGAGCTACCCCTCGTCGATATATTGGACATGACAATATCAATCAACAATTACATGTGACTAAAGGAACCGAGCATACAAAGACCCTAGCATTCCACAAGACTTGTATAATACACCCCCAAAAGACCCTATGAACGAGCCAATATGTTTCCCACGACTCCCGCGTCTGGTGAGGGCCCCGACAAGCTTCTTTTTGGCAAGCCTTAGGCGTTTTTATCAATGGAATTAATGGAGAATTAAATCTTCATTAATCCCCCAAATCATAGAAAAGTCGTTACCCCTTTTACATATAAATAAAGGCTCGTCGGCCTCGCTAGTTACTACCTCGCCACACACGACTGTTAACACCCGCGTCGCCTCGTCAAGCACCCTCTCCATACGCGACGATCACCCCTGTGCCGCCACTTCAGGCACAAACGGAGGCCCTCGTCCTCGTCATACACGATGGTTCCGACACTCGTTAGAGACCCTCATCTTCTGAGTTCACTAACCATGAACTACGTGATGAAATGTTTACGAAAGGGTATGTAGGCAACCTTTTTATGGGTGACGATGTCCGGCATCATATTTTATTTTTTTGCAGGAACTCCCTGTAGGCAGGACATCGCCACAAATATCACCAGGGATAGTGAAGCATCAAAATCAACTCGTAGCCTCGTCGGAGACGAAGATTTCGCCTTCAACTAAGTCAAGTCATTAGTCAACCTCGTTGACTCCACCCTTAACCGCCCACGCTACTACAGGGTCTCTCGTGGATAACGTTCTACCTTAGTCTAATTTCGTGATTAACAGACACTATTAGTTAAATTTACATATACACATATATATATATACACACACACGCGTAAGTTTTACGTTTCGTCGAGATTGAATCTAGAACTTTTCAAAAAATAAAATCATATAGTGGATTTACCACAAACTTAATTAGTTTAATAAATATATTCTTAAGAAATAAAAAAATACGAGGGTGCTTACAAATGATACAAATGAAGAACCTTACCTTCTAGCTAATGCAAATTTTTTGTATACGAAAAAGATGAGAGACCGAATTTAAATTTTAAAAAACATCCGATACGTTTATATTCATTCAAAAAAAAAATTCAGAATTTGATTTTATTAAAAGATAAAGGTACGAAAGTAACTCTTATATTCTTTCAAATTTTATTTTATTAAAAATAATATATTTAATAGGTTTAAAAAGTGATGCGCAGCTCTCGACGGAAACATTATTGGAAGGAATAATTAAAAAAATTTATCCGCAAAAATAAAAAATAAAAAAATTAATGTCAACTTTTTAAAAAACTTTAAAATACGTATACCGTCATTTTTCAAAAATAAACTTGAAGAGGGCTTATTGCAGGAATGACCTTATTTGGGATTTGGTAGAGGTTTATACCCTCGGTACTGTTCACATGTTTGGTTCTTACCCTTCATTAAACGATGTGGGGCCCTTTGCAGTTCGTTGGGCTCGATTTTCTCTCTCCTCTTATTTTATTATTTTTTCTCTCTCCTCCATACGTTTAATATTATTTCTTTCCCGCCATGTTTCTCTCTCTTCTGTTATTCGTCTTCTTCGACTCCCCAATTGCCGAGAAACCCTAAGCTCCCATTGTTTCTTGCCGATTCACCAGATTCTTTCTTTTCATCTTCCGCGTTACCCAGCGAATGGTTAGCGAATCTTTCAGCTCGATTATATTTAAAGAATTTACTCATTTGAAGGTTAGCCCAGTTTAATAAAGTAATCTTATTACTGTTTTGAATTTCTTGATAACATATAGCGGTACGAATATATTATGTAACAGTACTGAAACGTGTAGGTCAGTTTTAGGTATTACACCGTGAATCCTCAATTATATACATGAAATTAAGGTTAGCTAGTGCAATGAAGTAATTCTATTGCTGCTTTCAATTGCTCAGTATTATTCTTCTCTCTCGCAACGTCGGCATTATACGTATCACCGTTTAAGTTCAAATATTGATCGATGTCGTATGCGAGCATCGTACCGTCACTCGCAGATACCATTGGCAATTGAGCAGCACCATCGTGTGTTTCTTGAACTTGTGGCAGTCTTTTTGATGATACTCGGTCAGACTGCTCTGAATCCAAGGCCTTTCTCGATGATACTCAATCTAAAGGCACCCCCGTCGCAAATATCTATATACGCACCTTGCCGCTTCTATTACTGCATCCTCGTCGTGGTCGAGAGGGGAATATTGTCCCTGATCAAGCAACGAACTGGTGGCGTTTTGGTATAACCGCCCTATCAAATTTACAAAGTGTTTTACTTTTTGATAATCCGATGCCGAAGGCAGAGTGGTCGCCGTCTCATTATCCCGTCGTTCAACCTCTGCTGCTTGTTTGGGGTTTTGGACGCCGAGACGGGAGCGGAGGACTGGGTACTCTGTCTCTTTCTTGAGACTTGTGGTGGTGACGATCCACTATCAGACGTGCTCTGGCTCTCAACGTATTGCGACGTGGGTGCCCAGACGGCGATATAGGGTTCGGTCTCTCACCTCCGCGTCGTTTGGACTTGGAAACCAACCTCTTCTTTCTTGAAAGGGGTGAAGGCAATTTACGTTGCTGTGTTCTCTTCCTCTCCCTGCCGTTTTTCCTGCAGAGGTGCCGGAGTGCCGGAGGGGGCGGCGTCTGAATGATCCGCTCACCTCTCTCTAAGAAATCCACGAGCGTTTCAAAATCTAAGTTTGTAGATTTTACACACGGTGGGAGAGATTGAATGGACGGCGTCGCTTCTTCCTCCGGTGTGGGAAAAAGCATACTCTTTTGTTCATGTAATATAATATTGGGTATCATTACTTAGTTACCGCCAGAGATGACTATGACCGATATGTTACCACTATCATAAACCATATACCGCTAGATACGACTATATCCGCTATGTTACCGCTATGATATAATGGCCTGCAACGTGTAGAGAAACTGACCTCTGGATCACTTTTCTTCATAATGGGGTTAATTTCTACCAACTCCTTATGCTTTGTCCCGATTGGCCTAATGGTCCATCTGCACATACGAGGTGCGCTGGCGGGCGCATCTCGAGGGTCAGCTAAGTACGCTGGTACTGCCGGCAAACACTCATATGCCAAAAACTGCATGAAGTTTGAGTGTTATTTTGAATTATGTGTAACAACCATTCATGCGATGAAAATAAATAGATTCAAACACGTCATATACCTGTATCGGGTGAACGAACCCCAGAACGGTCATATCTACGTGATTTATTTTTTTCTCGATCATGACAAAGTACTTATCCACCAGTTCCACCGATAGCTTATGATGAAGCTGTTTCATTGAGTACTCGAACGACACTGTCCCCCAAGGATAGCCTACGAAGAGATCAATGTCTTCTACCATAACAATCAACTCATTATCCGGCATCTACGTCGGTTTGTCCTTGAAACAGATCACTCCGAAGACGATGCACAAGCAGGCCAAACGCTTCTTATCATCGCTGCCCACTGGTGTTTTGCGAATATTCTCAAGTCCATCTTGAATATTCTTGACAGTAATCCGCCCTTTCTCCAAAGGCCATAAACGTTTTTTGAAATCATTGTAGAACACTCGTGACTCATCCTTGTTTCGAGGTAACCTTGGCACCGGGTGGCAAAGCAGCCTGGTGATGATGGCGAATTCACGGATGCCGTATCGCAGTGGGACGTTGTTTACCAAGAACCACAGCTCATGTGCGTCCCTTTGTTATGTCGTCATTCTCAACATCAAACTCCGCAACAATTGGGCAGCGTGCTCGTAGTGTGTCGGGACATCTAATAGAGGCCCAAATTGTGTGTCCCAGAACCACTGAAGCTCATCCTCATCTAGTGCTCTTTTAATGAGGGTCGTCACCGTGTCGAATTGAGTTTGCTTGGTGGTAAGCTTATTCTTGTAGTGCTCATTCTCCTGCAACTCAGTGTGTAGAACTAACGTCGGCTGCTGCAAATCGAATAAAACATAATATATTAAATCGAATCAAATCAAGAATAAACCGGTATAACTAGCTGTATTTTTCCATAACTAGCGGTAGTATTCCGTAACTAGCGCTAGTTACACAATTCATATCGTTATGGATAGCGGTAGTTTACCGAACCATACCGAGAGTCGTCGAATCTTACTACATTCATCATCTCAGTATTCCTTTAAACCTTAAACTGGATCAAACCCTAAAATCCATGTACGCTATGTAAACCCTAACATTGAAAGAAGTTCAAAGTTCAAACAGTGCTAGAAACATCGCAAGATGCTCGATATATGTCGGAGAACAACAGAAGACGATGATCGGTTCCAAAGTATGCTTCCTGTTTCCTGGTTGCACGTATCGAACGGAAGAATAAGATGGTTGTTTATGCAACAATCGGCAGCAAAGACAAGAGAGGCACGAAAGTATGCCGCCGGTTGTTGGAAGGAGGTCGGAGGATGAATCGAGGGATGACGGTGGAAGGATCAAAGAGGGTCAGTTTTGGAGGGAAAACGAGGGGAAGCCGAAGATGAAGGTGTGAGAGAAAATAAGAAGTAATATTATAAAAGTGTACTGTGTCAACTGCCCCAAAGGATAAATTCGAGATTTCGTAAAATATAGTTTAAACCAAAAGGACAGAATCGTCATTCTAACTTCTTTACATTTAAAAATAATGCAAAAAGGAAATAAAGGATTGAAAAATAAATGTAAAAAAATTACAAGTTATAATGAAAGTATCGAGCGAAACGACATCTCTAACTCGGTCCTTTAACCGATTCTTTCACTTCAAGACAGCTTACTACCAAATCCAATTTAGGTGATAATAGCGTAGACCATTTGTGGTAAACACGTAACTGACAGCTGTCCTTAATCCAAAGGCGAGTCGGTCCTTACAATTTCTTCCTCCATCGCCTTCCACGCTCGCACGACTCACCAACATCCCTCTCCGGCGATCTCTGCGGTCCCCCATCGCCGATCTTCCCAGGTTCCTTACCAAATTCTACTCGGTGCGCTATTTATTTTTTGGGGATGATCGGGCGTTGTTAGGTTACTGAACGATTTCGTGTTTCAATTGGCGATGGAATTGATGTTCGAATGGTGTTTTTTGTGTTGTTGGATGAACAGAGATAGAGAAATCGGTGAAGATGAGCGAAGTCTTCGACGGATACGAGCGACAGTACTGCGAGAGCTCTGCCAAAATCTCCAAAAAGTGTACGGCCATTCGCTCTCTCGATGGAGGTGATCATCTGGATCCTTGATTGGCAATAACTACTCTTGTATTTCTCTGTTGCTGGAAAATCAACTTGATGTTTGCGTCTTTTGGTCGGGTTTATATTTAGATGTAAAGTTATTAGCATTTTGATGCATCCCAGGCGTGTTAATTCTCGTAAATGTCGTAGAGTAATGTCGCTTGGAAGGTTAATTGTCGCTTAGAGTTTAATCGGGTCGATTAGGTTATAATTGCCCGCTCTATTGAGGAAGGAAGCCAAAGACCAATCACAAAACTTAATCTCTCTCAAAAAACGGAGATTGGGTTATGTGAAGGTTGGCGAAAATTCCGTGTCGATTCATTTCCGGGTTCATTGATCTTGGTTCCCTACCCATTTCTATGAGAATCGCGGTTATAGGATACCGAGCTAAATTGTAAACTGTATAGTCTAGATAGTTTCGTAAGGGAACCAGAGCAGGCTACCATGAGATAAAAGATTATTTTTGCTTCTAAATGCTGAATTCCTTTGTCCCTTTGTCCCATTTGTCTGCAGAGCGAAAGAAGCAAACAATTTCAGAAGTAAAGACCGCAATTGATGAAGCGGAAGTTTTGGTACACTGTCTTAAAAAACATTATTTTCTTTTGCCCTCTAGTCTCCTTTATGGTGAATGTTTTGTTCTTCTCCACAATGTCTGTAGATCCGTAAGATGGACTTGGAAGCAAGGAATTTGCTGCCTAACGTTAAGGCTGTGCTTCTTGCTAAGTTAAGGGAGTATAAATCAGACCTGAACAATCTGAAAACTGAACATAAAAATCTATCAAAGCCTTTAAATGCAAGTGCTCGGGATGAATTGCTAGAGACAGGCATGGCGGATACTTTGACGGTATGTTTACGATTGATCTTTTCTACTGATTCTCTTTTGTTGCTCATACATATGAACGGCCCAAAATTGTTCTCAAAACAGGAGCAACGTCAAATCTTCACCAAGCCCAATCTCCCTATTTGAGAGAGATTAAACTTAGTGATTCATCTTTCGTCACCCGCTCATTTCCTTAAGCTCTCTTAAATAGAGCATAATTACAATCTGATGGGCCGGACCGGGGCCGACTAAAATAAACCTCTAAAAGATAATTAACCAAGCTAAGCGGAATTAAAGCATTAAACCGACATGACTAAGTAATCTAATACAAAATTAAACGACTCTAATTATTCCTAAATGTTACAGATGGAACATTTGGCTATTTTTGTGTCACTTTTATCTTTATAAACTTGTTACTATTATAAATGCCAGAAATAAAGGTCAATTTCATACATATATGTAAATTCGAGCTTTAGTTGGTTGATCAATCTCTTGATGTGATTTTATTTTCCCATATGTATTAGGCATCGACTGATCAGAGAGCTAGATTGATGATGTCAACAGATAGACTAAACAAGACCGGTGATCGAATCAAGGAAGGACGAAGAACCATGCTTGAAACAGAAGAGCTCGGTGTTTCTATCCTTCACGATCTCCATTCACAGCGGCAATCTCTTTTGCATGCTCATACCACGGTATACTGAAAGCTACAGTGTCGCGAGTCTCGCTTTTGATTGTCATATAGTCGGTGTAAGTTCAAAGTTAAAGCTCGATTACGTTATTTTTTGCAGCTTCACGGAGTGGATGACAATGTAGGAAGGAGCAAGAAAATTCTGACTAACATGTCGAGAAGGATGAACAAGAACAAATGGATCATTATGTCCATCATTGGCGTACTCGTCATTGCCATCGCTCTGATTCTGTACTTCAAGCTTGCCAAATAGTCGGCGGGCCACAACACAACACAATACAACACGTGCTCTGTTTCTCTGGTCGGGTGTCGGTTTTTCAAAGACTCGTTTTCATTTTCTTTTCTTTTCTTTTCTTTTTCTTTTCTTATGTTGTAATTTGCGATGAGTGCTAAGGTGTGCAGAGATGTTAAGACATTATTACATAAATTTGTGTTGAATGCGTAATTTGTGCTTCAGCTTGATTTGGTTTCACGTCTGTGGCTAGCTTGATTGTTTGAAGCTCGACGGCTAACGCCACATCACTCTCCAAGAGAAGCCGGGAATCGGATAGTGGCATCGTCATTTATTTATTTATTTCTAGACAACAAAATACTGCAAAAATCAAACCCACAGTAAGAAGTGCCATTTCATTGAAAGACGGCATAGCTTTATGCATAGTTGAACACCGAGCAACATGTCCTATACATAAACTGTAAGATCCTAGCTCTTATTTATTCAATCGTTTAAGAGAGAAAACTAGAGGAAGGAATATTAAAGTTATGTGTTGAAATCTTATTTATTTTTATTTTTTGCTTATAATCTTTCTAGTTAAATTGTTTTTTGAAAAGAAAAATGAAAATTGTATTGCAGTTATTATTTTTTATCTTTAATTGTTTTGTTTTTTTCTCTTCTACAAAAAACAAACAAACGTTTGTCCTTCCTTGTATGTGTGTTGGAATTAGGTGCTAATGATGGTGATTGAAGATTGTACATAAATTGAGTGTTTTTTACCCTCCAAAAAGAAGGATTTTACTGATTGAGGTATGAATTACACTCTTTCCACGACAGCCGGAGGAAAGTCCAGCGCCGAGTGAAGGCCAAAACGTTTAGCATTTATAGTCTATTTGCAAACACGGTGAGTTAATACATTTTAATCCTCGGGAACACAAGTCAACTTTACATCATCATAAAATTAAAAAAGAAAAAATCAACATTCAAGCTTCCGGTGGGAGCAATAATTCTCGTCCAAGCAGGCTTAACTAATGACTTTGGCTTACGAGAACATCCACACTTTTCTTGCTCGACTTCACGGCTCTCCAAACGACATGTACTAGCAGTAAACGACAGCAAATGTATCTATCTCTTAAAGAAGAGTATGGCATTATAATCATACTCAGTGATATTACTAATAGAGAGAATAAGCATATGACATGGCCAACAAGCCTTGCCATTTCTTCACTCACACCCCATCACCTCCGCTCTCTCATCCGATCATGCGCCCGCCGCTCCTCCCTCGCTGCCGGCAAGACACTCCACGCCGCTCTCGTAACCTCCGGCCTCGCCGCCTCACCCCACACCTTCCTCCGCAACGCCCTCCTCCACTTCTACGCCGCCTGCGGAGAACTGCTCTACGCGCGCCAAATGTTTGACGGAATTCCCTGCTCCCAAAAGGACGCCGCGGATTGGACGGCGCTTATGGGAGCCTTCTCCCGGACTGGGCTGCCCCAAGACGGGCTCCGTCTATTCCTCGAGATGAGGCGTAGTGGCGAGAGATTGGATGATGTGGCGTTGCTCTGCGTTCTCGGCGCGTGCTCGCAGCTTCGTGACGCTGAGGTTGGCGCGCAAGTGCACTGTCACGTGGAGAAGGCTGGGTTTAATGCCGTTAAGTCCTGCAATGCCGTTATGGACCTGTACGTCAAATGCGGGCTTTTAGGGCCGGTGAGGCGGGTTTTCGAGAGCATGACGGAACGGAGTGTGGTATCGTGGACTGTGCTTCTGGACGGTGTGGTCACCCTGGAAGGTGTGGAGGAGGGAAGGACCGTGTTTGACGCCATGCCGGAGAAGAACGAGGTTGCGTGGACTGTAATGGTGGTCGGTTACATTGGCGATGAGCTTACTCGCGAAGGGTTTTTGCTTCTTGCTGAGATGATTTTCGTTTGCAGGCTAAGGTTGAATTTCGTCACACTTTGTTCTGTTTTGTCAGCAAGCGGGCAGTCGGGGGATGTGACGATCGGTCGGTGGGTCCACGTGTATGCTTTAAAGACATTAGGGAAGGAGATGGGCGTGATGGTCGAGACTGCTCTGGTTGACTGTTATGCAAAGTGTGGTAGAGTTGACTCGGCGGTCAAAGTTTTCAAGCATATGGCGTCGAGGAATGTCGTGGCTTGGAACGCAATGCTAAGCGGTTTAGCGATGCACGGAAGGGGTAAACTAGCATTGGACTTGTTTCCTCAAATGGTCAAAGAAGCCAAACCCGACGAATTAACCTTTACTTCCTTGCTGAGTGCATGCAGCCACTCTGGTCTCGTCGAAGAGGGTCGGGATTTTTTCCGCAACCTCGAGTCAATGTTCGGAGTAACACCGAAGCTAGAACACTACTCTTGTATGGTTGATCTTTTGGGTAGATCCGGTCAAGTAGAGGAAGCATTGGCTTTAGTCAACAAAATGCCCATGCCTCCGAACGAGGTTGTTCTCGGGTCTCTCTTAGGTTCCTGCAGCGTTCACAGCCGTCCAGAGCTCGGTGAGAGAGTTCTGAAAGAGCTTTTTAAGTTGAGCCCACACAACACGGAATATCATTTCTTGCTCTCCAACATGTACGCTCGGCAAGGGAAGAGCGAAGCAGCTAATTCCATTCGAACCACCCTCCAGAACCAAGGCGTTAGGAAGGTTCCGGGAACGAGCTCAATTCATATCGATGGCCGAGTGCACCGGTTCAACGCAGGAGACAGGTCACATCCTAGGATTTCAGAGGTTTACGCAATGCTGGGTCAGATGATTCGTAGGCTGAGATTAGCGGGCTACGTTCCGAACATAGATTCCCAAGTTTCTGCGGGTCGCGATCTTCGCGAGACAGAGGAGATTGAGCAGGTGCTGTTCTCACACAGTGAGAAACTGGCAGTTTGTTTCGGGCTCATAAGCACGCGAGCTGGCTCGTCTCTCTACATTTTCAAGAACCTGCGTATATGCGTGGACTGTCATTCCGCTATGAAGATTGTTTCAAGGGTTTACGATCGGGAGATTGTTGTCAGAGATCGCAACCGGTTCCATTGTTTCAAACAAGGCTCTTGCTCTTGTTCCGATCATTGGTGATATTTTTTTTCCCAGTAAATACAGCTTATAGTTTCTTTTTTGGCTGGGAAATATGTGCAGTTGATGCTGGTTGTTTTTTCTCAATCAATCATCTGCCTATTGAGTTATCATAAAAGAAATCATTTTTATTTTAAACTATGTTAATTATTTGCATAGAAAGTATTTTTTACATATAAATAAATTGTTATAAAACCGGATTGGCCATATTTTGACTTAGTAAAAAAGGGCTTTTCCGATATCCCGGAAAACAGTGATCGGGTTAGAAAAAAGGCCAAAATTCCTGTCTCACAACTAAATGAACCTAAATAGTAAATGTCAGGCATTTGAGGTAAATAAAAGAGAGAAAATCCACTAACTAGTGCTACTTACACTTTAAAATGGAAATCTAGTCCCAAAAGTTGTTAAATTACAATAATTAGTTCTTTTTTTTCAGCATGTAAAAAAAAAAAGAAACTGCCAGTCTCCTTTTTATTTTTAGATTTTTCCCTCAAAACATTCATCCATCTTTTCTCCATGTTTTTCTCATCAAAGCTTTTGAAAAAATAATTATAATATGCCATTGGAGAGCTTGAGAGAAGATGAATAATGTAAGAGATGGTTTGTGGTTTGTGCAGGATTAGGACGTAAAATTGTAGGAAAATCTGAAGACGGCGTATCCGTAATATAAAATTACAAATTTGTAGATATACCTATTACCTTTAGAATGAAAATTGACTCGTATAACATAGAGAAAAATGAGTAATTACGGCCGAAATACACAACAAACTGAGCATCTCATTGATATGTATCGGAGTTTGTAACCTTGAGGCGAAGAACATGAATATTTTAAAATTTTGTGAAGACGTTCGTATTTTCCGAAAACAAACATGAAAAAGAGTAGTTTTGAATTTATCAACTTTAGGGATTAGATTCTGATTATAAAGTAAAAGAAGCAGTAGTTGTGAATTTCCTCATATACAAATGCTGTTTGTAATTGTATGGCCTTATTTGTCTTTACTTATCAAAGTAATAAATTAAACAAAGAGTACACAAAAAACATGAAGGGGATGTAGCTCAAATGGTAGAGCGCTCGCTTTGCATGCGAGAGGCACGGGGTTCGATCCCCCGCATCTCCAAATTTTTTTATAAATTTTGTATCATTATTTCGAAATTTCCTATTTATATTAGATTTTGGTAAAATCATACCCTCCTCTGCTTGTAAAAATAATATAAGTAATTTTACAAATATCGTTTTATTATAATCCCCGGCATCTCCATTTTATTATATTTGTGCATTTACTTTAGGAAATCTTCTTTATCTCTTCTACTTTTTATTTTCGAAAAGCATATCTCTTTCTTTTTTCATAAAAAAAAAAACATATATCTACTATTAAAAAAAAAACTAAAAAAACACCTACGAGAACGTAATTTTTAGAATAATACCTTTGATTTTTCTAATTGTTTTTATTCATTTTAGAAAAAATTCTTAAATCATAGTAGTTGTCCTCACCCTCTGTAGGCTTTGTGATGTAGAGCGGACTATGGATTAACACAGAACGCGTCTCAACGAGTATGAAACTCGGGAATTCAAAGCAAAAGCTTCAATTTTCTATTCATTCAAATCTGAGAAATACAATAACATCCACCACTCTTATATAGTAATTTAAACCGAAAAGCAAGAAAAGAGGAAACAAATTCCTTAAATCACTCTAACTAAACTGGAAATAATATAATAATAGTTAAATAGAGGATATCTTGAAGATATCCGCATTTCCGATTTTACAGTGGGCAAGAGATGATTCTTGTAACATATTTTGGCTTTTAATAAAAATAAAAAGTTATATTATTATAAATACAATTAGAAGACATAAAATCAAAATCTTTGAATTTTATGAAAATTGTACGAAATGTCCATTTTTGTGCCAAACCTTTTAAGAAATGCCCATTCGTGAGAGTAAAAAATACACACAAATGGACATTTCGTTCATTTACCTAATTTTTTTATTAAGAGACAAATTTTTATTTTTGAAACTTAAAAATTAAAAGTTATGAATGAAATAAAAAAACTTCTTAGAAATTGCTTTCCTTTTTTAGGGCAAAATTTCAATTATTTTCGTGGAACCGGAACACTCGAAAACCTTACAATCTTCTTCTAAGTAAGATCCCACATGAAAAGGAAAATCCATTTATATATTCTCCTGATTTAAAGGAGATAAACATCAATAAGTCACTCACACATTCATAATTATATATATTCAGGCAGAAAATGGGATCCTCAAGGCCATCCTCTGAGAGAGCCAAGGCCTCTCTGCATTTGGGTCAATGTAAGAGTGCATCAGGAACTGCTCGGCTTCGTCGTCCATCAGCTCTCGGCACCACGTCACTCGCTTCGCGGGACAACTTCCCGGCCCGAAACACCTGTGCATTTCATCAAGCTTTTATACAACAAACTTGAAAACACAAAGAAAAGCTATTTCTACATTGTCAAACTAGTACCTGTATTCATAAAAGCAGGCACTTCTTTCGTTTTCGGCTTTACCCCAGTTATGCCAGCCGACATGTTTGACACAAGCGTCGATATATGTGTATGCAAACACGACCCTTCCAAAAGGTCCCCACGGTCTTCCTAGATATGAATACGAGTTTCCTCCGTTGCCAGTAATCACACACCTGCACCAATCCCACATATTCTGTGAGATTGTGAATTAGAAGCACTAGAATTATGATCAACTACACACCTCAAGAAGACATAGCCAGTTGTCTCCTGCGATGATTTCCTACTCTGCGCCGTAATGAAACCGGTCGCCTTGCAGTGTATATGACAATGCTCCAACAATGCCGTGCTGTTACCGAATATGAAGTCCACGCTTCCTTCGATATAGCAGTCTTTCAGATATTGTTTTCCGTAGTGCAAGTACAGCGTGTCCTGCGAAATCCATATCATTCTCATAAGCCTATAAATATAGTAGAACCTCTTTAAACTAATACTCGACAAATTAATAAATTCGACTCAATAATACTTTTGGAGGTCCCAACGATAAATAATACACTAATTTATTACTCGATAAATCAATAATTTCTATCATATAATAAATTCTCTAGTCCCAGCGTCATGTGCAACCAAGTAACCAAGTTAAACATAATTTCTTAAAACTAAACTTGTTAATACAGTATATCGGAATTCGGAGATCCACTTGAAATCCGGGAAAAAAAATCCGGAACCAGGAAGTTCTGTTTCCGGATTCCGAAGTTCTGGTTCCGGTTAAATCCGAAACGAGAACTTTCTTGCTCTGGATTTTTAAAAAATTCGAATTCCGATTTTCTTTTGTCCAATCCAAACGGTTGATATTTGTAATACGACAGCTGATTCTAAAAACTAAGAAAAAAATAAATATGGTATAAAATCCACAACCGGATTTTTTTTGCGGGTAAAAACCGGAACCAGCAACTTCCGATTTTTACCTGATTTTTGAAAAACAGAACCGGATACCATATTTACAGCATTACTTACAACACAGCCCGAATTAACAGCAAGACAAACCTGCCATCCGAGGAATCTGCAGTTGTAGAAGGCGCACCTATCGGCCGTTACTCTGATCGCCACGGCTTGACCCGAACCCTACCTCCCAAGTAAACAAAACCACTCGTCAAATTCGCCCAAGACACGTGTTTTTCCTCTGTTCTAGAGCTAGAAATCAGTTCAACCACTACTCAGATCACAAAAAATCTTCGCTTCAACTCAAATTTGAGGAGATCATAGCCTAAGAACCCAGAAACAAAATCCAACGTACCTGAGGTGAAGAGTTCTCGAAAGTGATGTTCTCGGCAATGAAGTCCTCTCCTTCGACGATGGTGCTTCCACACCCGAACGTCCCATTCCCGATCACCCGAGAAGCCTGATCAATAAACACAAGCTCAAAACCATAACCTCGTGCGTGCGCCGATTCAGGCAGCCTCGTGTCGGCGTTACCTGGTGGTGGTCGATCTTGGTGGCCGTGTTGTCCCACGTGAGCAGGGTGTCCTCGGGGCGGAGGCCGGCGAGGGTGACGAGGTTCTTGGTCTTGGGGATGTACAGGGGCTGCCGGTACACTCCCGGGGCCACGCGGATGAGGGTGCGACACGTGTTGCCGAGGGGCACGGTGTCGATGGCCTCCTGCACCGTGCGGTACTCCCCGCTGCCGTCCTGCGCCACCGTGATCACGCGGCTCGCCATTCCGTCGATGGGTGAAAGAAAGAAAGTCTGTTGCTTTTGCCAGTTATTATTGGATGACCATTTGTGTGTGTGAAACAGCAGCTAGGTAGGTAAAGTAAAGGCTTGGTTTCAGTTTTGTCGATAATTAGATTCGATTACGCGTTTCGAGGAGATAAATACATGCGAGTTATAACCGCCGCTTGGTCCGCGTCATGCTTTAACTTTAACTCACTTACTTCCTGTCTCTAATATTTATCAACGCATATTATTATTTATTGAGGGTGAAAAAAAAGGGGACTGATGGAAAAGCAATAATAAATCGGAAATGATAGCTGAGACGTAGTGAAGATCCTTCGCAAATTCTTTTCATTCATGTCCTGAGTCTCCATGAATGAAAGTCTGAAGATATCGACAGGACCGGTTTTGAGCTTGTCGTTTTGTAATCGGAGTCTTAGAATTGGTAAAATTTTAGAGCCTTCAAAATATTTAAAAGTTAAATTCTGTCTATTTTTAATTAAGTATACAGTAATATATCTAATAGAATTGAGGCCTTTTAGGCTCTACGCGTTCGTCTTGCTCGCCTATATCAGGGCCGACCCTGGATATCGACATCACTTCTTTAACTAGAATCCTATGTGGATAGATGACAAGAGTTTGATGATGTTTATATATCAAATATTTAGATTGGGACAAGCCCTTTGGGTTCACCGATTTTTTTAGAAGAGAGATGACTCACACAACTGTACCACCACACCCGCGCCACTGTCGCCGCCCGATCGGCCGGACATGCGAGGAGCAGTGCAAGCATTGCAAACTTAACTATTTTTGCCGCAATCAAACAACAATTTGGAAAAACCAACTTTTCGAGATTGAACAAAAAGTCTCCCGATTATCGTACATTTGCACTCGAAAAAGATTGACTGAAAAATACCTATCTTTTTCATCGATTATCGAGCGATACATATAAAATGATAACAATTAGCGAGGAACATTTACCGAGAAAGAACTTTCCAAATATTACCGGTGGATAATAGAACAATTATGGCAAAAATGATTTGTTTAGACAATATTTAAAAATTCTAAATTTTATTTCGTGAGCGGGGCTGCAATCAAGGGGCCAACCCATAAAGAGAGAACCCAAAGATGAACCGAGCATTTATTATTCAGGAGCGCCTCTACAGATCTTGCTGAAGTTGGTGAAGGTGTGAAGGGTGCGACGAGAGAAAGGAAAAAAAAGAAAGAGAAAAAAGAAGATCTTAATGAAAAAGTGAGAGGTTGAGGTCTGACCGAATAAGTCCAATTAAGTGATATTAAGTAAGTTTAAAAAATAAAATCAAACGCACTTATGGCTATTATATCTGTTTCAAGAGATTTATTAAGACCAAATAAACAGAGCCTTGTAATTGACGAGGTGATTTCATTTGGGAAACTTCATAAAACATCCCTCAAAACATCATAAATTATTTTACTACACCTCAAAACATCATAATTGGAAATACATCATTTTTAAATTTTATGTACCAAAATACCTTTATTTGTGTCTATTTTTTCGGACGCGACTTGTCCATTTTTCAGGATGCAATATGTCCATTTTTCAGGACACAATATGTAATTTTAAAAGGGTATTTTTGTATTACAAATTTAAAAAGGATATATTTTCAATTACGATGTTTTGAGGTGAAGTAAAATAATTTATTTTATGAAGTTTCTCTTTCATTTCCAATTTTACAGGCTTGCCGACATGGTGTCGTTCTCAAATTCCCGTATCCGTAGGAAGCCGGACCCACGCATCACGGCTTTCCCTTCTCGCTACATTCATATCTGGCCTCCACGTGTCCCGCCCGCGGTCAATGACTCCCCTCCCCTATAATACTACTATTCCATAATCAACCTTGCCATTGCAATCTCTCCTTCTCTCTCAGACACCGATCGCGATCACCGGAGAAGCAAGCAGCCATGCCGTACTACTCGCACCAAGACGACGTCCACGACTTCGACGAGTTCGACCCCACCCCCTACGGCGGCGGCTACGACCTCCACCTCACCTACGGCCGCCCCCTCCCCCCCTCCGACCACACCTGCTACACTCTCCGCTCCGACGACTTCGACTACGACCGCCCCTTGTTCTCCTCCTCCTCCCAGCCCAGCGCCTACGCCGACGACGCCCTCGACACCGAGTACAGCAGCTACACCCGCCGCAACCCCCGCCAAGAGGGAGCAGCGGTCTACGGCCACCACCACCAGGCCGACGAGCCGCCCAGCTATGGCCGATCTGAGGAAGAGGAGGGCTATCGCAAGCCCGGCTATGGCCGATCTGAGGAAGAGGAAGGCTATCGCAAGCCCAGCTATGGGCGATCCGAGGAGGAAGAGGCTTATCCGAAGCCCAGCTACGAAGGATCCGGTTACGGCCGATCCGAGGAAGAGGAGGCGTATCCGAAGCCCAGCTATGGAGGATCCAGTTATGGCCGATCTGAGGAAGAGGAGGGGTACCGCAAGCCCAGCTATGGCCGATCTAAGGAAGAGGAAGAGGGGGCTTATCCCAAGCCCAGCTATGGCCGATCTGAGGAAGAGGAGGGATACCGGAAGCCGAGCTACGGGCGGTCCGAGGAGGAGGAGGGATATCGGAAGCCGAGCTACGGACGATCCGAAGAAGAGGAAGGATATCGGAAGCCCAGCTACGAGCGGCCTGACGAAGAGGAGAGCTACCAGAAGCCGAGCTATGAGAGGCGCCACAGCAGGGACGATGAGGACGAAGATCGTCCCAAGTACGGCGAGGGCTATGGCCGCAAGAAATCGGTGAGCATTTCACATTGTTGTTCGCCGATTTTCGAACTTGAAGGTCTAAGCTTTACATGAGCTTGTGTATGATTCAAGCAACTGCATTTTCTTTCTAATACAACAAACTCAAACAAATGTGCATAGAGTTTGTTACAATTATGTATCTAATGTTTATAAGCCATTTTTTCCGGTGGATTGCCGATGACGTTTTACCGATGCAGGGGAGTGACGACGATGAGGATCGTCCCAAGCACGGATATGGTCGCAAGAAACAAGTGAGCACATCTCTCTTATTCTTATTAATGCACCTTTGATCTAGTGGTGTTCATTTGACACATTCTTTAAGGGCTTAAACCTTTGTATATATATGATTATGATAAAAATTTGTCAAGATCTTCTAGCTTACAACAAATTTGAATTCTGAGTTCAAAATCGTTATGCTATTATGGTTATGTTGATCTCTTTGTAATCTTGTTGTCTCACATGTTTATTCGGTGTTTTTTTTTTCTTTTCTTTTCATTTTCCCGGTTAGGGGTATTTCGTTTTAGGCGTCGTTCCTCAGTAGCTGATATTAGTTTCCTTTTTCAACATTTTTTGTCACGTTGCAAGTTATCGTATACAGTACTAATACACATATTAAAGTCTGGCATGATTTACTGGATATGGTATTGATAATTTTAGAGTCCGGCATGATTACCGGATACGGCAGTAATAATTTTAGAGTCCGGCATGAGTTACCTTGTGTGGGCTCTAAACATCTGAATTGAAGTGTAATCCCTAATGCTTGACATGCTTTTAGGATTAGAATACATCTGTAGATATTTTCATATGCGTTGATTTTTGTAACTTTACTCTGAATGCTCAAATCATAAATAATTAACTTGTACTTTTGTTAAACCAATAACGGAAAATTGCAGAGCGATGACGAGGATGAGGATCGCCCCAAATATGGCTATGGTGAGGAGGAACATAGCCGCAAGAAATACGTGAGTGCCGAAGTCTTTTCAATCGTTCTTGTTTTCCCCTAGAGGCCTTTGAATGTTTTGTCTCTGATCGTTATGTGAACAATGCAGGGGAAGGATGGATCCGATGATGATGATGAGGAGGATGAGAAGAAGCACCGCCACCACCATCACCGCCGCAACTATGATGACGAGTGATCTGGAAACTCCTCATCTTCGAAATTGAGCTATTAATACTAAATAAAGGATTGGTGCATGTGTGTCCTTTTGAGTGCTATCTGTTGCCCTGTGTTTCTCTCCGAGTAACCTTAAACTTTGTTTGAAGTGAAAGCAGCTACTGCATGAAGTGTTGAGTAGTTGTAAGAACTTGATGTTCTAAATAAAGTCCAAACTCTGGATTGGTGTGTTTTATTTCACGCATCCTTGTTTCATTCTGAATTTTTGGTATAACTGGTAAGCTATTGCCTCACCAACTAGCTAATCAGACACGAGCCCCTCCTCGGACAGATTCCTCCTTTGCTCCTCAGCCTACGGGGTATTACTATTAGCAACCGTTTCCAGCTGTTGTCCCCCTCCCTAGGGCAGGTTCGTACGCGTTACTACCCCTTGTTGATCTTGACGGACGGAGGAGGCTAGGTTAGCCGAAATATGGTTATCGGTTCAAGAACGCAAGGTGCCCTTTCTTTTTCAGGGTAAGAACGGGTAGAGACATTTTTTGGATTGGTTACGTACTGGAGAAAACACAACGATCGGATCGAAAACCGACCTATTTCCGGATTGGGGCATTGTGGTGCTCTGTGGATAGGTGAAGAACTGGGTTTGGATGAATTTGAGGTTTCTTAATTTTAGGTTTGGAGCTGTAGGGACACTCACTTGATGACCTCTTCCTTCGCCATCGAAAAATCCAACCACCCTCTTGCTCACAATTTTGCTGTCGGGAATCCTATTGTGGCGGCATACTCCAAGGTCGTTGCGGAGGCTCTAATACCAAACTAGCACAACCGAGAAAACACAAAGACCGTTTAGAGCTAAACTACCGCAACAAAGAAAACAAAAATATCAAAAAGCGATATCGACACTCAATAAAAAATGTTATTGGATAGTCGAACAGGATCGTTGATTCGCTCACAAATGTTAGATTGAAGAATCTTCAATCACCTATTGATTCACACGGATGTTGGACTAGGAGCATCCAATAATTGTTGATTCGCGCAGTAGTGTCGTCTCTCCGATATCAAATGTGACTGCTCGCTCAAGAGGCTCTTGGAATTAGGTTTTGTATATGTGAGTAGATTCACTTTTTAAAATGTGATATCTTGATGTGCTTGTGTAAGTGGTAATTTATTATTATTATTATTATTATTATTATTATTATTATTATTATTATTATTATTATTATTATAAGAAAAGCAGGATGTTCGAACGGTTTTGAAAGAATTTTTATGATTAAATAACAATATATCATACTGAAAATGTGAAGATTGAGTGAGAAAGCTTCAAAATAGTGTGATAACGTAATAGGAGTGACCAAAAGAAATCGTAAATTGATTTTTTTTTTAAATTTTAAACTAATAAAATCGATACCGATTAAACCATAAACACTATTAAACCGGTTAAAACTGAAAAAACTGAATACCCGAATTAGGTTAAAACAAGGTTTTCGATTTTATGTGAAAACCGCAACCGCTTACCCGGGTTTACTGCTTTAACTAAATCTAAGAGTATATTTTATTATTTTCTATTAACCATCATATATATCAACACCTAAAAAAAATAATATATTTTTTCACTCTCTTGGTATTAATTGTCTGTTTAGATATAATATTGTGTAATATTAGTATTTAGTAGTCTGTTTATCTGTAATATTATTTATTATTAATAGTAGCCAGTTTATGTAGATGCGGATATTAAAAGCGGCAAATACGGGTACAAATTCGATATTACCGCAACCGAACACTAAATACCAATTCTATGGTAAATGTTATTTTCATGTTTAAAAATAAGGTATTCGGTTATCATTTTTAAAATACCAAAATGCGATATTTGGTATTATTTATCGAAAATCGAACTGAATCCCGTTTATTCACCCCTACAATATGTATGTATTGTTATTTAATTTTATAAAGCAGGATGTTTGCTTGGGTTTGAAATATATTTTTTATTCAACAATTTATCATTATAACTTGATTTTTGAATTTTTTTTTTCTTAAGAAGCTTAGAATTATGTTTTTCCTAAGGCCTCACGTTGAGCACATATCCGGATATCCTTCTAGGCACATGTCTCAAACGCATGCATGCAGGTTCGGCTCTCGGACCTCTCTTCTTCTCAGAGTGCCTCCTCATGCTGATAATTAATTGTAAAATTTGAAAATAAAGAATATGGAAAAGTTGTATTTCTTTTTCCTAACATAATATCGCAAATAGGTTAATTAGATGGAAAAAAAACCTTTAGGGACAAGTACTATTTTTTTTTTTCCGGGTTGTTTGGTACGTGTCTACAACATGAGAGAAAAACATTGATATTTTGACCGGTTAAAACAGAAAATGAATATTTAACGCTGTTTTCCAAACACTTTTGGTATTTGTACTGCTAATATATATCCCTTAAATTATAATAGTCTAAAAAATGAATTCTCTATTTAAAACGGGTTGCAAAGATGCGTATTGCCTAGGGGTGAAACCGGATTTTTTTTTTTTTTTTACCGGAACAGGTTCTAAAACTGTTTGACTTGAAAACGACATGTAGTTTTTAAAATTCAAAGATTAAGAACTACACATGTTCCGGAACCAGAATAAAACTGGGGAAACGGATACAAAATTTTCATATTTTTATTGATAACAAAGTTAATTAAGTGCTGAAAATAGGCTTTAACATATCTTTTATTCTTACATTATATTAATAACTTTATATGGTATAATTACGCAATTCCTATTCGAAAACTATGAAAAAAATGACTTTTGCTACAGATATGATATATCATTGAACACTAGGTATATTAGACATCGAAACACAAAAAAGTCAAATTAACCTTATTTGCAATGAAAACGAGTGCAAATTTGTTAACCTCGTATTAATAGTTTTATGGTTTAAAAATATAGTTCTCAAAATTTAAAATGAAAGCAAATTTGTATGTTGCCCCTAGGGCTTAAATCGGAACCAGGAACCGAGAATTTGACTATTTTTTGTCCATGTCCCGAAAAAACTGAGACACGGTTTTTCTGTTCCGGTTCTGGTTCTGCAAAGTCCTGTTTTTTTTTTTAATCGGAACCGGGTCCAGAATCGGAGCACCGATTAAAATCCCCGGTTATTTTAGCACAAAAATCCGGGGAAAATTCCGGAAAAAATCCAAGAAATAACATGAAAAAAGCCCACTAAGTACAATTCCAAAATACAAAATACCAAATCCGAGTACAAATCCAAAATGCAAAATACCAAATCCGAATACAAAAGTATTCAAAATACCAAATGCAAGATCCAAGTTCACGTCGTGAACTTAATGATACCAAATCCAAATCTCAATGAAAAATCCAAGTCTAAAAAAAGCTAAATAGTAAATACCGACTACAAACAAATCATTCATTATAGCAAAACAACATATAAGAAATGACATGTGTTAAGACGTATTTTCGCGTCACATGTAATATGACGTTATGAATGTGAACAGTGAGAATAAAGTAAGTGCGAAAAATAAAGGAACACCAATACTTTTTGGTAACGCAGTTCGGACTTTTGGTCACTACTTTTGCGGGGCACTCGCCCAGATTAATCAACCAAGAGTTACAAGATAAAGATTACAGTCTGTAATACAAAAAGGATTCAAAGCGTAAACAGGAAACTCCCCCTTGTTGTCAGGACAATAACTTTGACATCCAAGTAAACGCCGATGAATATGCAAGATCCCCTTGCAACAATGAGCTACGAACTTCCCATCCTTCTTCACTTCACTCGTGAATCTGCTGATTGACTTCTCCCAAAGATTAGAGTTGTTCTATGTAAGTTGTAACGAAATAGGACCTCATTAGCCGGGACATATAGAAGCTGCACACTGATTCCATTCCACAAATCAGCTCCTGAAATTTCTCCAATGATTAGATTAATCACGCAAATCTCTTCAATTATTCCAGCGTTATAATCAATAATAAGTGCATGGAGATTACGACTTAATCACTTCTTGATTGAGGATGCGACTGAATACTTTTCTGAAATATATCAATAGCTGACATGACATCAAGGATGTCAATACTTTTCATAAATAGACAAATCGAATCATGAAATAATGAATACTCAATAATCACAAATCATGATTCAACAAACTCCCCCTTTAGCAATTTATGGCACAACTTATTACAGGAAGTCGCAGAGATCTTCAGACACGGACACAGCATAGCACCAGGCGGGATGACATCTGTTGTCATGGCAGCAGAGGCATACGACTTTGAGCACTTGTAGACATGCATAAGATGTTAGTGTACCTGAAGATTTCGTGAAAAACATTTCAACCACAATCGTGCAACAAACAAACATTCATTCAAACAAAAACAAGCAAGCAGTCAAAACATACAAAAAAACAAGTTCTAGTGATGCATGATTTTTATACTTAATAAAATAAAAGGCTAAAAATGCTTGCACGATTGTGATTTATCCTCTTGAGCCAGGATTTGCCGAAGGGGAACCCACTCAAACTGGCTTAGGATGAGCGGGATGTAGATGACCCAACACTTTAGTCATCGTCATCGGTGTCGGCATGAGACTTCTTCTTATAAGTAGGAGGAATGGCTTCGTAAGAGGAGGCAACTTCATCATCTTCGCCGGAGGTGTCTTCTGCAGAACTGTTTGCAACATCTTGTTTGTCGTCCTTGTTGTCGTCACTTTGGGCATCATCGTCGGCATTGTCCTTGGATCCTGAGCTGTCAGCAACAGTAGGAGCAGTAGGAGCAGATGGAGCAGGAATATCCTTGGGGTCAGTAGTAGCAGGGGTCTTAGCACGGGCTGGAGAGTCAAAGTCAGAATCATCAATCTCTGGGATCTTGGCCGGGGTGCTACCCTCAGCGGAGGCCTTAGTAGTCTGGACCCATTTCTTTAGTTGCTCCACTTCATTTTCCAGGGATAGGTGAATGGCAAGATTCTGTTCTAAGGTTATACTGATACGATCTAGAATTGAGAGAAACATATCACCTCCTTCGATGCCTTTAGCATATATGGCTGGTGTCGCGCCAGCAGGAGTGACAGTAGTGGCACGTTTGAGCAGATCACAATTCTCTCTTTTGAAGCTGGTCTTGTTTATCAAAATGAGCTCAACATCGATAGACATGCTTCCTTGTTCTTGATACCAGAGTTCTGAGTACGCATAATGGTTGTGACTCGTACATTGGACTCACATAACCGCATTGGACTCACTGATACTAGAGTTCTTGATACATTGGACTCACTGAACCGCATGATTCGTAGATTATTTGACCCATATCAAGGGGCATCTTTGTGATGAGAGCAAAGAGAAGTTTCCCGCAGTCCATGGTGATAGTATTGGAGTTCGTGGATGGGAGAATATTACCTTGAAGAAGCTTCCACAAAATGTAGTAAAGTGCAAGGAGTTTAGAGGTTCGGAAATTTAATGAATTGGTGGGCTACTTTATCTTGTCATTCTTGGAGAGAGCACGAAGTATGAGCTGCGGATCTTGGAGAGAGGGGTCGCTTAATGTGATGACATCCTCAAGGACTTCCCAGCCAATGGCCTCATTGATGACAGAAGGGGAGAACTCGTACATACGCCGAGCTGCGGATCTTGGAGAGAGGGGTCGCTTAATGTGATGACATCCTCAAGGACTTCCCAGCCAATGGCCTCATTGATGACAGAAGGGGAGAACTCGTACATACGCCCACGCACATAAACCCTGGAGAACCACTTGGAGGATGGCTCACTGCAACCACGCATCACATTGGCGTAGAAATCATACACCACAGCATTCAGACGATGAGTGAGAATGGTGGCAACCTTCATCAGGCCAAACTCTTGGAGAGTGTCAGGAACTGTTGTGTTCCTCAATTTTTCCAGGAGAATAATGCGCTCATTTGTGAGTTTGCGCTGCCTGTAGAAGAACATCCTCTTCTGAACTGCAGTGTCAAAGTATTCCAGATGGATAGCTTCTGCTGGTACGGCACGAGTCACCTTCAGGTGAGCAGCTTTCTTCTTCTTCTTAGTAGGAGCTTTGGAGACTATAGCTGGTCCGTCAATATCTTTCTCTTTCCTTTAACATCAGCAGGGGCAGCTGGTGACTTAGCTTTGGACTTCTTGGAGAGAATCGTCTTGAGGTGCTGAGATTCAATGTCAGACTTGAGTTTGGACCTTGTGAGGCGAGCAGCTTGAGACTCAGATTCATGGAGTTGTGGCTTGGAGGCAGAGTCAGCAAGGAGGTCCAGCTTCTCTGAACCGGTGACAGGAGGAGTCCGAGACTTTCGTGAGGGGGTGGATGAGTTCCGCATGGGGTCTAATGAAGTAGTAGCCTTTGAATATTGTTATTAACTAGAAAACTGTGAGCTTCAGTGGGCTCCTTTTTATCAGTATTGTGTGATACCTTTAGAGAGGTGTCTGCCGTCTGGACATCAGCTACGACATCAGGAGAGGGGGTTCTTCAGGATCCATCATGGATGTGGAGACCTTGTCTTTCGCATCAGATACTCCTGGGTGGATGAGGCATAGACTTCCGGCACAAGTGAGGTTGGCTTGGATGAGGACCCTGGTGTGATGTCAGAGGATATGACAAGTTTTACCTTCTCACATGCAGAGGAGGGCTTGGCTGCCGACTTTTTATTGGGATTCCTTGGGTTTTTCACCAACTATAGTAACTCCCACCATTTCGGAGATTAAGTCTGAGGCAAGGGAGATGAAGACATGCATAGTCATGGAGGTGGTAAAAGAGACACTGTTGTATATGGAACGCATAACTGCTTGAACAATTG
This sequence comes from Parietaria judaica, assembly GCA_954871525.1. Taxonomy (NCBI): domain Eukaryota; kingdom Viridiplantae; phylum Streptophyta; class Magnoliopsida; order Rosales; family Urticaceae; genus Parietaria; species Parietaria judaica. Next base: position 29,031,630 of record OX940865.1, read on the forward strand.
GGTCGTGGAAAACTGAGCGCTGTTCCACAGTCAACTGAGAGGCCTAAAGAGAGGCAACTATGTCCCCTGTCATCTCAGTGCGTTGGTTTGAGGGAGGAACCTGAGAGAGTTGTTCGTGCTAAAGCAATTAAAATAATGCCTAGTTTCAAGTAAATAGTGTGTGCCTAAGTGAGTCCTAAAACAACTGAGCAAAACCCGAACATAATATTCACAATACAAAAATACTCACAGAATGAATCATGCATGCAATCAATCACATATATTCAGGATATGATAAAAAAAACTAAGGAAAGAACTTGATGCATGTGATCGATGGGTGAGGGATCAGATAAATTGGAGGGGTTAGGGTTCGTCATTGGTTCGACACTGGGTATGGCAGTGATCGGTATTGCAGCAATGATCGCCGGACGTTGTCGCAACCTCCTTAGCCTTTTTTGTCTTCTTCGTCGTCCTCAATTTGGGTTCATGAGATGTGCTATTTCCCGTTCGAGTCTTCGCTATGTGATAAGATGGGTGATCGAAGAAAGGGGGTTAGAGAGAAAGAGAGTTGAGAGAGAGAGAGAGAGAGAGAGAGAGAATTGTAGAAGAAGGAAGAGTGTGGAGGTGGTTAAGACACAATATGCGAGAAAAGAGGGAGAAAATGGGAAAGGTAGAGTAAATGGGAGGGATTTTAAATATATTTGAAAATAAATGTAATTTCTATTTTAAGAAAATCGAATAATCAGAAAAGCCCACTAATTTTGGCGGAAAAAAAAATCCCTTTTTATGAAGAGAAAAAAAAAACACACACACAAACAAGTAAAGTATGACTGAAAATTAAAGAAAAATAAAAGGATATCACATCCGGCAGATGCCTATTTTGCGCCGAAGATCTTTAAATCGAGACGTATCTAGTGGTTTGGTGTAAATGTCACGATATATCCGGCGTGGAAGTAGGCCAACATTTATATTGGCAAATAGGAGGTTTCCAAGTCCATGCTCAAGTACTTATTACTTCTTGGGTTGTAATTGGTATCTTACTAGGTTCAGCCATTATAGCTGTTCGTAATCCCCAAACTATTCTTACTGATAGTCAGAATTTTTTTGAATATGTCCTTGAATTCATTCGAGACCCGTTTTCGTCGATAATTTTGTATTCCCTTTCGAATGTTTCAGGAGTTCCTAAAAATGATTACTTAAATTATTAAATCAAAGGATGAGATCAATTCAGAATCACTTAATTTTTTTTTAATTTCTATGAAATAATTTATATTAATTAAAATAGAAATTATTATTCCGCAAGGTTCTCTGTTGTCGGGATATGGTCCATTAAAACAACCTTCTTCTCAACCAAGTCACGAATGAAATGATGCCTGATATCGATGTGCCTTGTCCATGAGTACTGAACAGGATTTTTGGAAATGTTGATAGCAATTTGGTTGTCACACAGAAGCTTGAGACTTTGTTGATGAACACCATAGTCGCTGAGCATTTGTTTCATCCATAGTAATTGTGTGCAGCAGCTAGAGGCAGCAATGTATTCCGATTCAGTAGTGGATAGAGAAATGGAATTTTGCTTCTTGCTGAACCAGGACACCAAATTTTCTCCAATGAGAAAACATCCACCAATGGTGCTTTTTCTATCGTCGGCATCTCCAGCCCAATTGGCATCACTGTAACCTGTCAAACAAAGAGGAGAGCCATGAGAATACAGAGACCATAATCTAGTGTTCCAAAGACATACATGATTATCCTTTTAGCAGCAGTGAGGTGTGATTCTTTGGGATCAGCTTGATAACGTGCACAAACACCTACATTTTGACATATATCTGGTCTACTAGCAGTAAGATATAATAAGCTGCCTATGATACTCCGATAGAGTTTAGGATAGACATTTTTTCTTAGTTTTTTTTTTATTATTTCCGTTAGTGATGACGTCAACGTAAATGAAATAAATAAACTCAAACGATAAAATCCACGAATATCAAAATAAACTTGTATGTAAACTCAAATTCTTTGAAAATCAACAACACAAATTCTTATTTTTCTTCTAATTTTCTCTCGAATTTCCAATTTATCTCCTCGGTAGCATTGTGATTTGCATTGTTCACGTCATCATTGATAGTAGTAAAAGAACTAACGAAAGAATAGATGAGGTCTACATATTCACCAAAAAAATATGAACTTGGATACTCTTGCCACGGATTTTTTAATTTGGCTCTATAGCGCCCTATTTCTGAAAAACTTGTGTACTTTTTCCCTTAATAACCCAATATTATATAATTGATATACATGCTGTATATACGCTAAATAGTTTCCGCCAACTATACACTTTTTGGGAGCTAATTAAACTGTTTGAAATATTTGGGTTCTCCGTAACACAAGATTAAAATACGTTGATTATCGCATCCGTGTTGACCATAAGTTTTATATACTTATTTATTTCTTTCACAAGTTGTAATTAGCTTTAGCCGTCACCAATGTTATTGACGAGGATTAGATGGATGAGTTTCAACTTATCACATTTTTTTACTTTTAAGTGGAAGTGGGCTAACTCATGAGCTAATAATTAGTTGGCTATTGGGATGGAATAATAAATGGGTTATTAGTGGTGAAAGTACCTAAGTTATTTGGATAGAGGGCGATATATGATCATTTTAAAAAATTATGGCAAAAGTATCGTAGTTCACCTTTTTTTGTCGAATCCGTAGACCTCATCTACTTTTTCGTTGTTTTTTTTACTATTTGCGTCAGTAATGACGTCAACAACAGATAAAACAAATAAACTCAAACGATCGAACCCGCAAACATCAAAATAAACCTGATGCAAATACACATTCTTATAACATTAAAACACAAATTCTTATTTTCCTTCTCATTTTCTCTCTCGAAATCTCAATTTATCTCTCGAATAGCATCACCAGTTGCGTTTTTTAAATCATCACTGACAAAATTGAGTACTTTTGACTTAATTTTTTTAAAATTAACTCTATACCGCCCTATGTTCAAATAACTTGGGTACTTTTTTCACTAATAACCCTAAATAAATTTAAAATACCCAATTTGGATCACACTGAAAATGCCATAAATACTATTTTATGTGACAATTTTGACTTTATAAATGTTAGTTGAGAGAGAGATGTTAGACTATTAGTACAGCTTGAGATCTGATATCTCAACCATTAGACCATCCTCTTAAGTTTTAGACAATTATTTCTTTATCTTAATGATAAACAACTCACTAAATACATTATTTTAAACAACTTACTAAATCGCAATCAATGCATGGTGGACAATTAATGTGTATATATAAATATATATATAAATATATATATATATACACATTAGGGTTAATTGTGGTAGAAATACTCAATCTTTGTCCATATGCTTTGTCGTGTACTTAAACTCTAAAATGGTGGGTGAAAGTATTCAATGTTGCTATTTTGTTGGAGATGAACAAAATTTAGGGTTTTTTTATAATGTTTTTTAGGGTTTTTCTAAGGTTTATTAGAGTTTTTAGGTGAAAGTACCCTAAAAAATTCCTGAAAATCCTAAAAACGCTAACAGTGGTAGAGAAAATTTGTTGGTTTGCACCAAAATAATCACGTTGGGTACTTTCGCCTACTATTTTCAAGTTTGAGTACACGGCGGGCCGGAGCATATAGGCAAAGGTTGAGTATTTTTACCGCAATTCACATTTTTTCCTTTTTAATGGTTCCTATATAGATTTTATAATATAATTCTTGAACAATATATATATATATATATATATATAAACACAAACATATACGATTTCATTTTAGTATTGGACTTCTATTACTTTGAATATTCTTAAATTTCCTCAACGACAAATTGTAGGCGAAAGCAAATGATCAAACCATACGATGAAAAACACATGATCAAACCATTCTTTTTCGTTTTAAATCAACGAAAAGTATACAAACATGAAGAATATTAATCCATTCTAAAAAGCATACCACGAATACGCCATTATAGAATAAAATTATATATGGAAAATATGAAAGGAAAGGACTATGAAACCACATTGGGCGTGAATACTTTCAAAGCTAGACGTGTACTATATCAACTCTCATTACGAACAATCCTTTTTTTCTTTTGATTCGTTTAAAACAGCTTCACATAATTGACAAAAAACAACACTTCACGTCACATCAATAAACCTTGCTCTAAAGCTTTCAAGGTTCCAAATCTAGTAGGGACTTCAATTTCATACCCTTTACACGAATGTTAAACGCAACTGCCCTTAGATTTAGTGATAACTGCGGCAAAAGTATCTAAATTTTGTCCAGAAAAGTATCAAAAGTCAAAAAATGAGACAAGATGCATGAGAACACTAATGTGTATTTTAGGTATGATTTAGTAACACTATGCTAGAATAATTGACTAACGTCCGTAAAAAAAAAAAATTAGACGAAAAAATGCATTGACTCATATTTGTTGACTTTGAGTATTTTTTAACTTTAAACCGCTACGACCATAATTTGGCAAATTGTGGGTACTTTTACCGTGATTATTCAATAGTTTAACGTAGAAAATGTCAACGGAGAGAGAAACAAAGCAGACATGGTCAACTCGGCTAATCTCATTAGCTTTAGAGGAACTGTTCAATCTTTAAATCAAATCAAAGCTTCATTGTTCAACTTTGTCTCCCTCTATATATATTTATGAACGCGCTCATTCCAAAATATCCATCCCAGTTGTTACCATTGATGCTCAAAACCAGAGAGCCATAGCCACAGTCGAGCAATACCAGTTGATAAGTAAAGAAGATGAAGTTTGGGAAAGAATTCACGTCGCAAATGGTGCCCGAATGGCAGCAAGCCTACATGGACTATAATACCCTCAAGACCATCCTCAAAGAGATCATGATTTTCCGGCAGAGAAACGCTGCTTCGTCGGCCAAGTCGAATCCGAAGGGCAGTGGCTCCCTGAAGCGACGAGTGTCGCTCTACCGGGCCTTCAGCGGGCTGACGACAAGAAACTCGCCTCGGAAGCGCGAGGACGAGCCCATCATGGTGGGCGCGGTGCAGCAGGGCGGCTCCGATGAGCGCTACCAGACCATGTTCTTGATGTCCTCCGAAGATGGCGGCGAGTATGAGCTTGTTTTCTTCAGGCGCCTCGACGAGGAGTTCAACAAGGTCGTCAAGTTCTACAAAAAGAAAGTCGAGGAGGTCGTCGAGGAGGCCGAAGAGTTGACTCGCCAGATGAACGTCTTGATCGCCTTGAGAATCAAGGTCGAGAATCCGGAGGTTAAGGTATTACGCGTTTCCATCTCAAAACAAGTTGGCAATTAGAAGAGTAACTTTAGGACGATTTTCGGTCTCTCATTTTCGACCGGATCCCATTAAAATTATGGAGCGAATTTGTATTAAGTATTATAGATTCATCCAAATACGTTCCTAAGTTACTTTATGGAGACGCTTTTTAGCTCGTTCATTTTGCGTCGAATTTTGTTATATTTTGAGCAAAACTCATTTGACTTTATAGACTCTGATATTATGTGAAGTACTAAACGTTGTCAAGTCTCTTTTATCTCTCTCTTTCCTAAGGAATTCGAGAGCAATTCGAGACGACAAGGCGGGTCAAAGTCCAGCCACGCCGGAGGGACGCGAATGGAAGCGATTCAAGAGGTAGAGATGAGCACAGCGGAGGAAGGAGAGAGTGGCATGCATGGGCTCAGGCCGAATTCTCTTGAGATTCTGGACCACGTGAAAATCCACGTGGAGCCAGAGACTCCAAAGTCAACGCTCCTCGGAATCCTCACGGGGTCGACGTCGGACTTGTCATTCAGCAAAGAGGAGCTGAAGAAGTCGGAGGAGTTGATAACGAAGGCTTTCATGGAGTTCCATCACAAGCTCAGGCTGCTGAAGAGCTACTGGTACGAAGCTCATCTGCTTCTCTTTTGTGCTGTCTTCAACTTCAATGGTGTTTAACTTGTGATTGGCTTGGTCAGTTTTATGAACCAATTGGCTTTCTCAAAGATCATGAAGAAGTACGACAAGGTTAGACCAAACTCTGGTACTTTCTCCACTGATTTGGGCTTGACATGGTGAGCTAAAAAAAAGTGCTGATTATCTAGGTGACTTTGAGGAATGCTTCAAAATCATACCTGGACATGGTGGATAAATCGTATCTCGGAAGCTGCGACAAAGTGATGAAGCTGATGGAGAGATCCGAGGCTGCGTTCGTGAAGCATTTCTCCAACGGAAACCGTCGGAAAGCGATGAACGTTTTGAGGCCGAAAAGGCGAAAGGAGAGACACAGGATTACCTTCTTCATGGGTAAGATAAATTGATCAAATAATACACTTATCGCTGTGTCTTTCGTTGCTGTTTCTTCTCTGACTCTGTGGAACTCACAATGCAGGTCTTTTCACGGGTTGCGCAATCGCTCTCATAGTGACCATCCTCGTCCTTATACAGTCGAGAAAGCTCCTCTCGCGTGAACGCAACGAGGACCGGAAAGAGTACATGGACATCGTATTTCCTCTTTATACGTGAGATTCTTGTGTTCCTCTTACAAGTTTCTAATTGGAACCGTTTCGTCCACCTTAAATCGGGTTTTAACCAAAATCGGCTTTGATTTGCAGCTTGTTCGGATTCATAGTCCTACATATGATCATGTACTCTGCGAACATCTTCTTTTGGAGGCGTTACAAAGTGAACTACCCTTTCATATTTGGGTTCAAGGAAGGAACAGATATGAGCTACAGAAAAGTGTTGCTTCTCAGCTCCGGCCTCTCCGTGCTTACTTTGGCCGCTGTGGCCTCCAATCTCGACATGGACATGGAACAACACCCGAGCCTTAAAGACTTGCCGGAATTTGTCCCGCTCATCCTAGTCGGCGTGAGTTATTATTGCACAAACCCGTCAAAATCATCTCTGTTACAACTGCTTCTAATAATTGTAACGCCTCTCGCTTCAGGTTCTCCTTATCATAATGTTCTGCCCGTTCAACATCATCTATCGCTCGAGTCGTTTCTTCTTCGTCCGCTGCGTATTCCGTTGCCTTCTTGCTCCACTCTACAAGGTAACAGAAGCAAAGTTTTTCCCGGTTTGGTGACTCCGCAATGAAGGACAATGTTGAGCTTTCAAATGCTTCATTTGCAGGTTATCTTCCCGGACTTTTTCTTGGCAGATCAGCTAACAAGCGAGGTTCGAACTTATAACTTGCTACGGCCTTGTATTTTTACAGTGTCGGTAATTTACTCAAATCAACCTAATCTCTCGATTTTGGCTCAACAAACCAGGTTCAAGCCTTCAGAAGCTTACAGTTCTACGTGTGTTACTACGTCTGGGGAGATTTCAGAGAGATAGAATTTAAGTGCCTGAAAAGCAATGTGTACAAAGCTTTCTACATCGTCATCGCGATTATTCCGTACTGGATGCGCCTCCTTCAGGTGTTTCTTCGCACACACGTGCTCTCTTACCCTTGTTCACCCCGAGTTTACGACATAGTTAATGTTAACAGGCTTAATTAGCAAGAACGATTTTAATAATCCTTGCAGTGCATAAGGCGTTTGATAGAGGAGAAAGGCGTGATGCACGCTCTCAACGGCGGGAAATACTTCTCGATCATCATCGCGCTGTCCGCTAGAACAATCTTGGAGCAGAGGCGGCTGATGGTTCCTGAGAACAACCATACCACTCTTGTTATCGTTGCATGGTCCACCTCAGGGGTTGCGACGGTTTACGCAACGTGTTGGGACCTCTTTGTGGATTGGGGGCTTCTCCAGAGGAAGTCGAAGAACCGATGGCTGCGGGACAAGCTCATCGTGCCCAACAAGGCCGTCTACTTCGTAGCAATCGTAACGGAATCTCTCTCACTGCAAATTATCATCCTTCTTCTTCAGTGGCTAAATGAGCACATTTCGTTTGCAGGTTTTGAACTGCGTGCTTAGACTGGCGTGGATGCAGACAGTCATGGGATTCAATATTTCGTTTCTCCACAAGAAGGCCACCATTACAGTCGTTGCCTGCTTGGAAATCATTCGCCGAGGCATCTGGAATTTCTTCAGGTCATCATCTTTAAGCTGTTTTAGAATTTTCGACTTAAATCTCCAAATAAAACACCCAAATAGCAGAATGAAAAATGAAATTGACACCGCAAATTATAGTGGTTTGCTCCCACTGTAGGAGCAAAAATGAAATCTCGATCAACTAGTATTTTCGAGTAAATTAAACATCATACTCAACAAGAACAAGAGTAAAACTTGCAGTGTTTCACTTTGTTAGGGTGGAGAACGAGCACTTGAACAACGTCGGAAAGTACCGAGCATTCAAATCGGTGCCTCTGCCTTTCAACTACGACGATGCCGAGAAATATTCTTGACACCTGGCATCATATAGGAAATATCCAAGCTCGATCTTGTTGTACATGCACATAATTTTTCTCTATTTATTTTCTGTTTCCCTTTTTCCCTTTTCTGTTTTCATTTTTGTTCCGAGATATTAATACTGTAAAGTGATTCTCAAGCCAGTACAGAAAGAACAAATACAAATTAGATAGCCATATACTTATACAGCAACTGTGGCCATTACCATATATATATATATATATATCCTTTAAGAACTTCGAATTGCGATATGAATACATAAGGTTACCAAAAAAGAAATTGGTATACATTCAAAACCCAGAAAAGTTTTATTAAGATTAAAAAATAAAGAAAAAGGTCCGTTAAGCGCCTCACAGGTATGTCATAATAGATCCGAACACTTGCCCCGGATCGACTTCTAGATCATAATTGCTCTAGTGAATAACTAAATAAAATAGATAGATGGGAGATAGAAGATAAAAAACTACGGGTAAATATCTCTCATAGATTCACTAATTACGTAACTATTGGCGGGTCTCTTTATATGTGTTGTCCGGAAAGAGGAGGACTCATATATATTTGATGTTACAATGCCCAGTTATTCATGTTTTCTTAGTAGACAGCACAAGTCGAACGAATATTTCATTCTAGAACAGTAACGAAGATTTCTTGTTCGGTTCTAAAGCGTGTAAAAAAATTAAGAATTAAATTAAATTAAAAAAACTTCAAAAGAGACCTTTCAGTAACTGTGGAGACACAACCAGAAAGTTGATCTTTACTTTTGAAGACAAGGATCATAGTTTTTAAGTTGTCACGAGTTCGCAAGGTACAAGGGCTGTACAGAGACATTGCCTGTTATTCAATCTCAATCCAAACAAAAAACAAAAACAAACCATTACATACACTTGTCGTTGTCTTTATGCGCCTCTTCGCCATAAAACGTGTCCGGAGAATTCGAAGCAGAGTTCTCGGCCGTCACAGCGCCAGTTCCATCATCTTCCTGGCTTCGAACGAGCGAAGAGAAAGACATCGGGTTGGACGTCGAGCTCGCTTTCTGAAGCCCTCGTATCGCTCTCATGGCCGCGAGAGTACTTCGGTAAATAAATACAGTTTCACTGTCGAGATTCGAAGGTGTGTCCGAACGATTCGAAGGGTTATTCTCAGGTCGCTCCGTCTTGTTTTGTGCGCTCGGGGTCGATTCGATGATCTCTGCCTCGAGCGGGAAAAGAAGCTCGAGATTCGCCTCGCATTCGCGGACAAGCCTCGTCAGAGGCTCCGTCGAAAAGGAAGGTTGACCCAGAGCGAGTTGCGTGAAGGGTAGGCGCAACAATGCGCCGGTTCGCTTATCGTACTTCTTCAAGATTTTGACCAGTCCTATTGAAACCATAAAACATGTACGTTTACGCGACTGACACGAAGAAAAAATAATATATGAAGAACTCGGTGATAAAGCTGGCGATACCTGTTTAATACAAGAAGCTAGAATTTTAGGGAGCAGCATCTCCCTATATAAATAGAAAAGTCCTTACCAAGACGGGTTAGACGTGGGATAAGAAGCAACACGATATCTTACGTACCTGCGAAATTTAAGGAACTATAGTTTTTGAGGAGGACCATCTCGCCGTGGATGGTGACGAAGTCCTTGCGAATATCCATCATTTCTTCGCTGAACTCGCTCTCTGATGTAAAAGCGCTGCCATTGTAGCTCTTGTCTTTTAGCCGCTCGATTCTCTCTTTCAATTCCTGTGGTAATTTAGAGAAAGTAGAGTGCATTAGAAACTCAAGGTTTTGGCTACAAGTTGTGAAAATTGTCTATCCGATCCGAAATGAGTTCGCGATTTGATTGGATCTCTGCAAAGGCGGTCGAGACAAGTTCCCGTGGCTGTAGTTCCAGTTCCAACGGCTTATCAATGTCGACTTTTAAAATCACAAGATAAGATCAAAAATCAAAGTAGTGTCACGGGCAAATGAACGATGTGAAGACGACGAAAGGTAAACAGCCGAGCAACAACAACCACCATTTAACCGGAGAAACGGGTTGAGACGAGGCGCGACGGGGAAGCAGTGACGAAAACAAAAGAGGGGTACTTTTGTTCTTCAGAAAACTCCGACGACTTAACTAAATCTTTTGCGGATTGAAAGTAAAGTGTCCTTTTTTTAGTAAACCTCGCCATAGATTCCATGGGGTCTCAAGTTGCCATTGAGAACGAACGCCTTTTGGGCATCACCAAACGATACAAGCAAAGATTCCATTGACGGACTTCAAAAAAAGGTTCAATCTTTAATCGCATAATTCACCATCTTGGGACCAATTCTAGCGAAGGTCGATGATTAGAGACTCATAAATAATCAGAACTAAATTTGGAATGAACGGACCTGGAATCGGATGACGAAATCCTCCTCCTTGTCGACGTAGAAATCGTTGAATTTCTCGAGCTCTTCGTTGAGGATGGTGACGAACCAGTCCTCGAGATGGGCGGGGTGGTTGGGATCGAGATCGTCGATGGCGGAGGGGAGATTCTTGAGGAGCTTCTTGAGAGGCTTGTAGCAGAGGAACTTGTCTCGCCACTCGGGGAGGGTTTCTTCCAGGTGGGTCGTGAATTCCTTGCCGAATTTCATCACAGAAGACCAACGAAGAAGAAGAAGATTCTCCAAAATGATCGAGCGAAGAGAGAGAGGCGAGGCTTTTATCGAGCGAATCTTTTTTGTGTTTGATTGGATAGGAAGGAATATTTATTGGATTAATCGGGCAAATAAATAATAGAGACATTTGCCCATCAAGTCTTCAAATTGGTTTATTTTTTAACTTATCTTTAAATAAATAAGTCCTTAAATTATAAAAATTACTTATTTATAAAGATAAAATGAGTAGTTTTTGGTAGTTTAAAAAAAAATGTGCAAAATGAATATTTCGTACACATTCTTAATTATTAAACTCATTTTTTTCTTTAATTCGTCTATTTGTATTTATTAATTAATTTTGATCTAAATTAATATAATCAAACATTTTTAATAAATCAATTAAAAAATGGCGTGATGAGGCTGTCCATATTTTATAACTCAATTTTCCTTAAGTTTGTCATTTTTAAATTAAAAAAAAAAAACATTGACACAAGCTTTTTTTTTTAATTATTTTTAGTTTCAGTGAAAAAAAAAATATTTTTAAAAAAGTTACAGGTTTTTGATAAACTATTTATAAAAAAATTATTGTTAATAACAAAAGTTGATTTAGCGTTTGATAAAAAAAAAAAATTAGGCTAAAAAGACTAAAACCATGAATTGTTAAAAAAGAAAAAAAAAACATGAATTCTACCTTTTATGACTCATATACCAAAAGAGAAAATCCATTTTGTGTTTTTGGTAAAAACAATTTTACCACACACGTGAAAATAGGGGTCAACATTTTAGACCCAATCTGTTAGAGATTCGACCCCAATCTAACCCGCCTAATCTAACACTGCTCAAATTTTGGTCGGGTCGGGCCGGACCCGACTATTATTCGGGTCGGAATCGGGTCCAAAACCTTGTGTCGGGTTGGGGTCTTCGACCCAACCAATATAAATTAATGTATATTTCATATTTTTATTAATTTTTATTCAAATAGTACAATGTTTAGTCTTTTAAAATTTCGCACTCTCAATTTTATTTACATTCAAGGACCGTTCAATCTCTCATTTTCAATCTCAAACACAACTCTTACTTTTAAACATGTTTGAAAATGATTAGTAATATTATACAACATAAAATAGTATATAAGTTTCATTTAGGGTTTCTTCATATGTTAATTAGAGTTGCGGTCACCGGAGACCGCCGACTACCCGGACCCTTGCCAAGCTCAGCCGGGGGGTCGCCGGTGCGTTTGCCAGGCCGAAGATCCTCAAGACATTGAAGACCAGCCGGGGAGTCGCCAGGCTGAAGACTTTGACAACATGGAGTACCGACGGAATGCCTCGGACCCTCGCTAGGCTCGCCTGGAGGGTCGACAAGGGTACCGCCGCGATGAAGACCTCAACCTTGCAGGAGTGTACCGGGACGCACCCGACACTCGAGGCGACGACGACCTTACAAGTTCCCGACAATGTCCCATTGACTCAGTCACGGAATAACACCGTTGTTAAGACAAGCTCCTCCAGATGATGCAACAATACGTCACGAACAAGCCGACAATGCAAAATCTCTACGACATCGTCGAATGACTAGGTGAAACAAGCTCGGCGAGGCATTAACGAAGCTCCGACGACGCAAGGGGGCGACACGCAAGCTCACACAACCTTCGTAAGGTACCGTGTCGACAGACGACAAGCCAAGAATCGGTCTAACCCTCAGTCCCCTCTATAAAAGACGTATTTTTATTAAGCTTTGAAGGAGTATTATCTTTATTAAATACCAATAATTATGAACAAATACCATAAATCAAGGGAAAAATATATCTTCACCTAGAAATAGGAGAGGCATTTCACCATTTCTTAGGGAGACACGTTCTCATTCACACTTTCGCAAGCTCTCAAGCTCGTCGAAATTCTCAATAACACTCTGGCAAGTGGCAACCCTTTTTTATCCCCCGAAAGGCTAGAAAAACAGCTCCGCTTCATTATTTCTTGCCACCACCGCATCTCTCTCCCTCTCCAAAGAGGAAAAACAAACTTTTTCACCTCAAGGTACTAATGCTGTGTGTCTGCAGTGTTCGGTGGTCCTCCCTCCGCACACCTTTAGTCATGCTCATTCTTTTAGAAATGTCACACCGCCGAATCTCCGAGCCATTGAACTGCTACCAATCCACGGCCATCTAGCCAAGCCACCGCCGAAGCCAAGTCGCCATCTAGCCAGCAGTCACCATGAACTTAGCTCCAAAACGACACTTTTCTCTAAGGCTCGATGAAGACGACAACTTTGTTATCGCCAAGACGGCCACACAATGATCAAGAGAAGAAAAAGTCAACAAGACTCAGTTAACAACGTTGACTCCACCTTTGATTGACCACGTGACTGTAAGGTCAGGTCTGGGTACCATGTTCGCAGTTAGTTGGAATATAAGCATTAACAGTTCCTATCATAATCATATCAGAAAAGTTCATTCATCATCTTTCTCTCTCGTAAAGTAGTGATGGTCAATTCGCCAACAAGGAAGCCATTAAAGTTTTAACAAATTCAAAAGAGAAAACTCTATGGGCCACATGATACCGTCACCCACACATTCCAAGAGTCTCACTCAACGCCCAAGAAAAAAAGGCTTAGAAATAAATAACACAGGCTCAACGAAACACCGAAACAAATCAAACATGGAAACCCGGAGACCCGAACAAATCATATTGCGTCGAGAGCCTGAAGTATGTCAGCCTTAACGTCCTCGAAGTCTTCTACTCCAAAGCTGAATCTGACCAAGTTATCCTTTATTCCATATTTAAGCCTCTCTGCTTGACTCAGATCCCTGTTTTCGTTTCAAAACAAACGTTCAATATTATTTACAAGCTATTACTAATCAACTATAACAATCCGGCTGAAATTTTCTTGTTTCTACCAGGAATTTAACACGGCTAATTACCAGAAAATAATGAGTGACAGTCTCATACATTCCCAATGTACAAATCTAAGAGCTAAAATCGTTTCTTTCTAAAAAAGTTGAAGGTGCATTCCTACCAATTACTCTTAATTTTAAGCCATGCAATATGGGAATCAAATATTTGACCTAAAAGCGGAGTAGGAAGAAGATACCAGTAAGACATAATGGCTGGCTGGTCCACAATGCTCTCGCACCCGCCAAAAGACGGGGCAATGTAAGGGATTTTTAGTGAGTCCACAAACTTTATGGTTCGGTGTATATCGCCATCAATCTGAATATCATGTATATAAAAAAAATTAGCATCCAAAACTACGTCACGCATGCTAAAATACGGAGCGTTACCAACTGTGCTTACATCAAAACTGACGACCCCACCAAAACCAGTCATTTGCCTCTTGGCAAGTTCATGCTCAGGATGGCTAGGCAGGCCGGGATAATAGACACGAGCCACCTGTCAACAGTTTATAGACCATCAGCCATTTGATAACAACAGTAGAAAGCAAAGGGCAGATACAAGTGTAATCCAGCCTAGGCTGACAAAATCCACTTAAAAAAACATATTTTCCGAAATCCCATACTACAAATCCGCTATTTTGGGAGAAATACTCAGGAAAACTTGTTAATTAACACTACTTGTCAAATTACTAGAGTTGATAGTTTGCTTTTGTTGTATTGATATGTAATGAATGCAAAATATGTTACATGATTATTAGGATACCAAAAATGAGGTACTACATAATTCTCTACTACATTTACGACTGAATTATTGGTATTACCTTATTATTGCCAGATTTTCTTACGCACTAAAAAAATCAAGGTATTGATAATAGGGCTTGTACTAAAATGTGGTTATCAGCACAAAAATTACAGCAGCAAAAGAAAGCACAGAGTAAATTACTGGTACTTAACCCCTAATCCACCCAAAAAATGCATTACATACCTTAGGATGTTCCTCTAAAATCTCGGCCATCCTCATCGCCGTAGAATTCTGTTGCTGTATACGAAGATGCAGTGTCTTCATGCCGCGAATAATCAGGTAGGCGGCATTCTGTCAAGGAATGAAATTACAATTCGATCATCAAATAACGGCTTAGTAATATTGCAAAAATAATAAAACTAAAAGATCCGTATTTTTATAATATTCAAATGATGAATGGATGAATGGATAATCATCAAAGCAACATATTGAACCCCAAGGCGACTCACCGGGTTCAATGCACCACCTATGACATGATGCAAATTACGGATTTCAGAGATTATTGACATTGGACCACTAACACATCCAGCAAGGACCTGAAATTCAAATAAATTCCCATTCAGCAAAAATCATTTACTTGCTTCATATATCTAGGTTGACAATTTACAAATGCTTATTGTATATCTTACATCATTGTGGCCTCCTATATACTTAGTTGCAGAGTGCAAAACAAGGTCAGCGCCAAGAGCGAGAGCCTTTTGATTTAGCGGAGTGGCAAAAGTGCCGTCCACACAGACCAGCGCTCCGTAGCTGTGGCAAAGCTTAGAAACAAGCTCAATGTCAACGCACCGAAGGAATGGGTTAGTAGGAGATTCCGTGAAGAATAGAGTAACCTGTACATTGATTAAGAGTTAGTTGCCTAATCTTTTCGAGAGAATAAACAAGTAAAAAGCTGTTTTTTCCGCTCACTTTGTTGTTACGAAGGGCAGATTCCAAAGCCCCAACATCCGCAGGGTCGATGACCGTTGCCTACATGCAGAATGATAAGTAAGTACACTCAGTAACATAAGCTATGGATTTACTCATTAATCCAACATATGCAATGGCAAAAGTCCGAAACGCATACAGAGATGCCCATCTTTGGAAGCATTGTCTCAATGAAGATCCTAGTCTTCCTGTAACAATCTGTGGTCGTTATGATATGTCCACCAGCAGGAACCAACGCCATAAACATAACCGTACTAGCGCACATTCCAGATGCCATAATCACCGTTGATTCAGCTCCCTCGAGCGCACTGAATTTAAGGCAAAAACGCTCAGGATCAAAATTACACATGAAAAATATAGTACCGTAGCATGTACTATTGCGTTTTCTACCTTATCTTCTGCTCCGCAACAACAGTAGTCGGGTTTCCGTAGCGGCCGTACT
This sequence comes from Parietaria judaica, assembly GCA_954871525.1. Lineage (NCBI taxonomy): Eukaryota > Viridiplantae > Streptophyta > Magnoliopsida > Rosales > Urticaceae > Parietaria > Parietaria judaica. The sequence goes on from OX940865.1 coordinate 29,047,630, forward strand.
CGAAACTAGTCTGGCGTTTCTCCTGCAATGGCGTTCGACAAGTTACATCAATTGACCCGTAATAACTACGATAATCCTACATTGCAGCCATCGAGAAAGAATAGAGAACGTGACGGAATTCCATTTCCTAATAAACTCTCAAACTATGTCCAAATGCTCAAGCAAGTACCTTGAAATCGATGAGGTCAATAGATTTCTTGAAGAAATAAGCAGAAGTATTGACCACTGGAGTCGTAATCGCATCAGTAACTATGCCACGACCCAGTCGCTCACCTTCACAGAATCCCCAAATCGAATCAATAAAGCTACACAGATTCAAGCTAACAGCGATTCAGACTGAAACGTACCAGCATGAATGGCGAGGCTTCCATCGGAGCTCAAGAACGAGGCTTCCCTGAGATCAGGCAAACCCTCTACCATGAGACCCCCGTTCCCGGCCACCTCCACGTCGTCCCCCGCCTCGGCGGAGGGCACGACGGGGGTGGCGGAGCTGGCGACATCGACGGCGGAAGCCGCCGCTGCCGCCGGAACCCCGGATCCGGAGGGGTTCGCCCAGGAGGCCGCCACGATTTGCGCCACGCCGATGTTGCTGCAGTTGCGCCGTGCCTTGATGCTCAGCTGGCGCACGAAGTTCGGCGGGAACCTGAAGATGAGCGACGACAGGCCGTGGCCCGACGCGGCCGGCGACAGGCCCAGCCGCGACGGCCGGGCCGAGCGACCCGGCTTGCCGCTCCGCGGCGCGCCGGCGGAGTTGGGATCGGAGCGGCACTCGAAGGAGGCGAAGATCTTGTGACACGTGGCGGGCACCGCCATGGCTGACATTTCTCGAGCTCTGAGAGGGAAGCGAAAACCCTTTTTCTCTCTCTCTCTCTTTCTGGGTTTTGTTTTCTTCGGCTTCGAGCTCAGCGAAAGTGGAGGCTTTTTAAGGCGCGCGAGACTCGCTGGCCTTTTGTCTCTCAGCCACACTGACCTAACCGTGGTTCGGTTACGGAAACTAACCGCGGTTCCAATTCTAGTCCGTACGCCCACGTGGCGATTTCTGAGTGGATAGCTGGAAAAGACACTTTTGTTCAGACAGAAATAGACATTAGATTAGACCCTTGTTGGGTCCACATAGCGACGGCTGACGTGGCGTTTCTTGTAATAACGGCGTGTATCGAAGCGTTGTTCTTTGGATGGCTAACCTGGCTGGATCGGGGACGGTCCCTGATGACGTGGCAAGTCAACGAAAACATTGTCATATTTATATAAAATAATTATATATTATCCGTTTTCCAAAATTTGGGTTTACCGAAGCTCGGATTGAAATTTTCTTATTGAGCTTATCAAAATCGGCATTTAGAATTTTTCAAATACCGAAAATAATTTATAGTTCCTAAGAATTAGAGTAAAATAGTATAATTAAAAATGTAAAATAGGCAATGACAAAGGAGCAGTTTCATTTTTTTTCTAATATAAGTAGGTAACGTTATCCTTTTGGTATCTAATGTTGGGAGTTCTTATTTTGTTATAGAAAATTTACTGTGTTACATTTATCTTGAAATTAGAATTTCCACCTCAAAAATTGTTTAGCTCTAAAATACTTTTTTCACTATTCATTTCCCAAAATATTTTTTCTTTGAAATAGAAAAAATTACACACTAAGAGATCGAGGATTCAAATTGAAGATCCTTCCCAAATTCTTATCCCCACGATAGATGATTATTCTCGATATTCGAAGATTAACATCGGTCTAATCCCCACATATTTTGTGACTAGTCTTGGTTTGACATTAACTTTTAGCTATCTACTCACATTTTCTCCAAAGTTGTTTTCACTTTATTTCTGATCTCACCTCGTGTTCCCGGACTACTTTATTGTTACACTGATTGTTAATGCAAGAAAGTAGCTTAATTGAGAACACGATCCACAGTTTGAGCCCCGGGCCAGATCCGACCGAGCCAAACCCAGTGGTCCCGTGGCCGGTCAAAGGTGGAGTCAACACGGATCGATTAATGATCGTCGAAGCTGGAGGCGGATCATTTGTCTTCGGTGAGCCTCTGAGTTGTTCTTGGCGATCTTTGATGAATATCCTTCCCCGGCGAGGTCTCCCATGGCGAGGGAGAACCTGCGTCTAGATAGCGAGATGTTTTCGTAACCTGCAATTGAAGAACACGTCTAAGGGAAACGGAGGGTGGAACCATCTGACGCTTATAATTGAATATGCTGGAAGACAAGGAAAAGATAAAGGGGAATAATATTTGATGTCGAACCTGGTTAAAAGCTACCTACGTACCCATTAGAGTGATCATGTCATCATATAGTTCAAATTGGAGGGATATGAATGTTGGACATGTGTCCTTAAACAAGTTGTTTTTATCTTACATGTAAAAGATTTTGACTAGTCTGTTGAATAAAACATGGCACTTATTATGTTAATCTTATTATAGTTTCTGGTAAGGCAAACTAGAATGTTTGTTCCTTAGTTCATAAAAGATGCAATTATGTTATTATTATCACAACCGAGTCATTCTGAGAAAGAATTGTTGACGTGGTTTCACACACCAACAGTCACGTGAGTTGTGAATGGGATTTCGATTTGAAAGTGCTAAGAATTTTGTGGATCTTCACCTCCGCGTCATCAATACTTTTGACGATGACAAACTGAAAATAAAAAGAACAAAAACACCAAGATTTTTTAGAGAGGTTCGTCTCAATGCGGTAGTTGACTATGTCCTCTGTACGTTTATTGCCTTGAAAGGGGATCAATCAGAACCACAAGCCGATTCTGAGTTAATAAAAAATGAAATATGAAAATAGTCTGAAAATACAAATCTCACAAACTATTTTCTCTCAGGGCGAATGCTTGCGTGCGTGTGATAGAGTTGTCTTCTTGCTTTTATAGGCCTTTGATTTCCGCCCGTTGGAAGTGTACATTGGTGATGGCTTCGAGTTCCGAGCTTGACTTGCCGTCGAGTTGACACGTGGGCCACTTTCTGAGAGAATCGCGCAGTAATGGACTTTGACTTGACTTCGTGGGGATTTGAATTTAGATCGTGGCGATCTTCGTGGTCGGATTCTAGAAGTTTGAATCGAGGTTGTTGACTTAGTCTGCTCGTGCTCAGATACTTCATCTGATTCTGGTCGGATCCTTTTATGGCAATATCTACCCGGGACGAGCTTCAGGTTCTTCATCTGTTTGTGTGTGGTTTTTTGGATATCGGGTTTGAATTTCTGGGCTTTTGTTTGAAGGTCGGGGCTTTCTGCTTTTTCTGGGTATTTTTATGTAGGTTTTCTTTCAATTCGTAGAAATGGTTGAGGGTAGAAAGAAGGGAAAATCTAAGGGCTCGGTTCTGGTCTCGGAGTTTCTCTAGAACTAATCACCTAGGTCCCGGCTGATGGAAGAGGATATCCCTCGGCTTAGTTCGGAGTACAATAATCCGGAGTCTGTCCCTCTTCGGGTACCAGACTCCGATGAGTTCGCGGACACGACCAGGGATGATTGGGTCTGCATCTACGAGAGGTATTTCAAGGATTGTGAGTTGAGGATCCTCATCTCGAAACCTATTATTTGGTATGTAAACCAAATGGACATTTCTCTGGCTCACTCGAGCCCAAATTCCTATATGATCTTGCTCGCCTATCTAGTTAGGTGTAGGGAAGAGGATTGCGACCTGTCACTATTCGATATGCTCGAAGTGTTTACGGTCAAGAAAAATTCTAGGGCCGAGGGTAGGTTCTACATTTCGGTCCAGGGTCACAAGGGTGAGTTTATTAAGGGAATCTCGAACAAGGATGGCGGGTGGCAGGATAAGTACTTCTTTTTCAAACCTTGCCCGGGGTCTTTCAGTACTTGGGATTCCTATGCGAATGTGTGGGCTCACGAGATCGGTAATTCTCTTACTCAATTTGCTCGGATTTCTACTGCTCGAATTTTTTCTAATGTTAGTTTTTTGTGTCTTTTCAGATCAGAAAGGGAAGAAAGTGAAGTCGAGGCCTCTCAGAGACGAGTGGATAGCTAAGAACGAGGTTCTGTTCCCTGGGGGAGGCATTGAGTGGAAGTATCTCACCGAGGAGTGATTCATCCTTCTGGGTTCTGGTATCGCGGGCCCTGTTAGCCATTTGCCCTTAAACAATGTTTTATTTACCCATTGTAAAAGTGTAATTGGAAAACTGTATACATTCCACAAAACAACATGCCTTAAACACAACATCCTAGAAGATTTGGGCCTCAAAACAAATCTGGAGGCCCAACGGGCAGCCCAGCGCGATCAGCCCATCGAAAGTCCACTTCAAAGCATAGTGAACAAGAACCCAGCCTTTCCGAAGACCAGGCCCACAAATGCTTTCCCAGTCAGACCACGAAGACCAAGCAACCCAGAATACTAGGCATACTCCACTTTATTGACCAGTCCAAGAAGCCTCCACGTGAAAATGGACCGAGCATCACGTCGTCAAAACTTTACACGTGGTGATCAAGGAAAAAGGAGAGGAGGAGGATCAGCTTAGTCTTCTAGCCGTTGCTTAACTGTAGGAAACGTACGTTGTAATTCATGCTATAAATAAAGCATACGAAGTAACTTAAGGCACAATAATCTTATTCTACACTTTACACTAGCCGTTCACTTTGTATTCGCTTTGCAATTGATCAATCATACAAATTCCTTATTATCGTTCAACCTTTACTTGATTTCCATCTCGTAACGCTATTCATCGAATTGGATTTTATCACGGAAAGTTAAGATCCATCGTCATATCTCATTATAATCAGAGTGCTATCACTTTGTGACAGTTGGTCATGATTATTCACATCAACAATGATAATCTTTTGTTATAGTTCTTCATGTATAATTGAATGTGTATCCATAGTTCATAATGGAATGCAATTGTAATATATCAATCACACCATAGTCAATGTGAGGAAGAATTGATAGATGCAATAAATGAACTTAAATGTATACGCGACTTAATTAAGTGGGTGGGAGCTTCTTAATTTATAAAGTCATTAATGCAACTAAATAGAGAAAATCCTATTCTGTATAGATATGTGTGTAATACCCATTAAGTGCATTAAGTACGAAGTGTCTTTTTACTGGATAAGACTTGACTAAGTTCTGAAATTCACTCAACTAAGACCGTCACTGACAACTTTGAACTAAGTCGTAAAAGATGATCAAATGGTAATTAATCTAAATCCTGAAGTGATCTTGAACCTTGATTGTTAGCTTGATTGTTCTTTGATTTGCTAGTTAAAGAACACAACATTACGATGTTCCCAAAGCCGCTATATTGGGAACATGATAGTCGACATGGAAGCGTAGCTCGATCACAGATATGGATATCATATAGCTTTTTCTTAATTTAAGATGATTCCCGAAATTGTCGGTCGTGAGAAGTAGTACGGGACTCATGCGCAGCTGACGACTCAAAATCGTAAGTGAGTCGTCTACAATACCACCGACGGAATCCAGGAAGAAAAGCACTAAGGGGCTAAATGGTAAAACGCCTGCTCATGTGTGAATCATCAAGTGAAAGATTAATCACTGGAATTTGATTATATCACTGGACACCTTAAGATAAAAGGAATATATTATTCGCATCACAAAAGAGTACATCTTTGGGTTTTTAGTGGAGTAACACCGGAGTTAACGGATTAATCCGTTGGAGCTTAAGTGATGTGAGTCCATGGTCCCCAGGATAGCTCTATAAAGTACTAATCGTACAATTAGGACATTTTCTATTCTAATTTATAATGGAACAACTGAAACTGAAACTTGTGTCAAGTTTTGGAATGTTTCAAAAATTGCGGCAAAAGTACCTAAAGTTTTGCCCGAGAAATAGCTGATCGGAAAAAGTCAAAACTTGAATAAATTGTCAACATCAATGTTGTAGTAAATTTTAATTCTAAGAGTTCTTTTCTTCTATGATTTTATGTGTAAAAACTACAGAGAAAAATATATGAATTATAGATTATAACAAGAGGTTATGTTAATTCACAAGAGTCACTTAAAGATAAAATTAATGGGCTAGGACCATTGGGTTTAATCTTAGATAATAGTAACAGAGGAAATTCGACCAAGCCTTAGTGGATAATCCCACTAGGTATTTCCTTTATCATATTTTAATTATGTTAATTATCATGATAAACATATAAGGTGAGATTTTGAATCATGAAAATTGCCAAGCTTGGTTACCAAGCAAGAGTTTGCGATTTTGAGCATGAATAGAAATTGATTGATAAATCATGTATCACCAAAATTGATTTAGTTGGAATTAATTTTTGATTAAAAATAATGTTAGAAATCGACAACACCTATTCATGGAATGAGATTGGATTTCTTGGTATTTATTTTAATTAAAGAAAATTTATTCCCTTCATTATAATATGATGAAATCGAATTATACCTAATATGGTTAGCATTTGATTTTCATGATACATATTTAAATCAAATGAAATTAAATCTTTTGGTACTTAATTATCATATATTCGATTCCTATACTAAATGGGAAGGTTGGAATTGTTTCTTGATTGATATGTAATTGATACTAATTAAGGTTGATTGATTTATCTATTGTTGGAAGTTATGTGTGCATGCCTTTAACTATAAATACAAGGCTTAAGCATCACATTTCAACATGACTCTCGTATGCAAAACTCAAGTTCTCTCTCGCAAAGAAGCTCTCGAATTCTCTCCCTCTCTCTAGAAATTGGCTATGTAAGAAAGTAACGAAGTTCTGTCAAATGAAGCCCACGCTTTATGTATGAGGAAGTTCAAGAGAATATCCCGGAAGGCTTTGGGAGTTTCCTTATCGTCTCAGAAGTCGTGCGGAAGCTCTGCTCAACCTCTTAGGCGCATTCTCAAAGTCCGGCAGAAGCTCTGCCCCATTTTAGAAAGCGGAGTGGAAGTCATCGTGAGAATTAGGTGCGGCCTTATGCATTGGATAAATCAATGCAAAATCATATTATTGCTTTATTTATTTCCTTGAATAGAATTAATAATTATGTGTTTCAATAAAAAACTAATTAATTAACCGATAAAATCTCTGTTATCTTCGTGCTCGATTCTACAAAAAGGAAATGTTACGGGTAAAAATCGGGATTGATTTTTATAAACAAATTAATTAAGCGGAAATTATCGTATTGATTTCCGTTAATTAATTTATTAATTCAATTAATCTTTTAAATAAGATTATGAATTAAATAAATCAATTTAAAACCCAAAACTCCCTCCGGAGGCCTGTTTTCGAAAAACAAAGTGTCTTGGTGTTCGTAAAAACATGAAAACACCCAAAAACGACATAAAATTTGTGAAAAACGGACCCGAGACGTGCCCGGGAGAAAAAAAAAGGGATTCAGGACATTTTTGTGGGACCCACCGAGGCGAGAGCCTCCAGGATCGCGCCACGTGGCGGATCCTTGCGCTGCCACTCCTCGCGGGCCCCACCAGCATGCGTTAGAACGTGTCAGCCCCACTTGTGGGGCTGCTCCCACGCGAGGGAGACACGTGGCAGGAAGAATCACCATCCTACCCCCGCCACATGCCCATCCGCGGCCCCCAGCCGCTCGCCAACACGTGGAGGGCCACAATCGGCTCTCCCTTCGCCCACCAGGCCCACTTGCGCGCTGCCTCACGCAGCTCGCCACGTGGACGGCTGGGATGGATCCCCCCAATGAGCGCAAGCCACTTGTGTTGAGCGTAAGGGCGCGTAAGCCGTCCGATCGGCGATCCGACGACGGCGATGGACTCCTCTTTTCCCGGGGACCAATCTCCATATATAATATTACCCAGGGGGGGGGGGGGGGGGGGGTGGGCAGAACAATAGTTTATTGCATCTGGACTTGCGGATCCTATTATAAATAGAAGCTCAGTTGAGTTAAACGGTAACTCATTCGAACTCACTCGGACCTTCTCGAGTTCTCTCTCTCCCTCTACCCCCGATATACTCGCCTCCTCTCAAATACCGTTCTAATGTTGAGCGTCGGAGGTGAATCAGGGGGTAACACCTCTATTTCCCTTAACCTCGGGTGTTCCCTTTTTTCAGGTCCGAAAAGTGAGAGATTTGCGAAAAGCGGAAGCCCTAGTGAAATTCTTACACGGTCCACGACCCGCCTGATAGGCCCAGTTCTACGCGGTGCCCAGTCTATATCAAGTCCATTATACGGTTGTGGGTATAGCTTGGGGACACGAGCCTGGGCCCACAATTCAGGACGAAGGGTCTGACCTAGGGGAATTTTTACTAAGATTTGGACGACCGATGAATTACTCTAAAACAGATTCCCTAGAGAAAATCTTAGGGAAGGTCCAAGACCCAACATGCCCTTGTTCTAAGCTCTGTGCGGCCTAAGTTCTGTCTCCTAGTATTCGTACCTGTATCAAGTACCATGACTCGGTGGACAGTCCCAGCCCGGACTAGAACAAGCAATATCAGGTCGACAGTCTAACCTCCCAAGGTTCGCTTCTGGGTCAAAATCACTCCCCCATTCGCTGGTACCTACGATCCGAGCGGTTTCAGAACCTGTAACCCCGGCCCTTGGCCTGGCGGTGAACACCGGATCGCCTAGGGACCCGAACGACAAAGAGACAATTTGACCTTGTAAGTGCCAGGAACGCATGTTCAGTCAACGGAGACCACCCCAAAGTCAACGGGGCCCACGAGTAACGATTATCGACAACAAAATTTGTCATCCCCGCAACAAGGCCAACGAAGGCCCATCCAAAAGTCAATAAGCCCGCCACGTCATCAAACGACATTGGTCAGGCCCAACATCAACAAATGGGCCTCTTTAGTGTTTGATCCAAAAAACGGCATCAACAGGAAGTAACTTCGGAAAGTGTAAAATGGACATTTCCGTGTAAAACAAAATTTTAAAGGTTACCCCGATGGATCGAGGGCCCATCTCGAGATATGACGGAGGGGACGGTAATCATTTTCCCAACATGCCCAACTGCAGATTCGTCGTGTACGGTCCCAATCTGAGCGAAGAGAGCAGCTCCAAGGAAGAAGGTAAGGTTTTTGAGCAGGGTTTTATGTCTGTTTTTTGATCGGGATATTTTGATCGAAATTTTCTTAATGGGCTTTCTTATTGGCAAACATGACTGTCGAGCTAAACTACCGAGAGTTAAGCGCTCAGCGTGCAGCCGCCAAGGCTGCCGAAAGGGGAAGTAGTCAGAGTTTGAAATGGTCGGGAAGACCTCTGGTCGGGCCAAGGAAGCTCAGGGAGAGGAGAATGCCTTTGACCAAAACAAGGAGGTTTCCAAGGCGGGGGAGACCTGGAGGTCGACCCTAGTTTTGCCCGTTGAGAGGCGTAAGGCGGTCCCAGGTCGGAGGTCGCGCCGAAACAAATTCCGGAGGGGACTGTTCTTTCTGCAGCCGAGGTGGAGGCTGCCCGGGCTGTCCCCGAGCGAGCGTTCGTAGACAATTCTGACAAGGAACGAGTCTTGCTGCCAACTGGGACCCCTGAGCCCCTTATCTCTTATGGCCTTGCGTCGGTCGAGATCACGAGCTTTCCTGGTCAAGGGAAGCGAGCTCGCTCCGGTGAAGAGGAGGTTGCTCGCAAAATGGTGCAGGGGGACAAGCCCGCCCAGAAGGTGGGTAGACCTTCTTCCGAGGTGGCCCGACCTAGCAGTATCAAGCCCTCTAGCAAGGGTCATGGCTCTAGGAAGCAAGGGGTCACTTACAAGAAGAAGGCTGGTCGAAACCGGGATTCGACCAAGAGCACCTCCGGTCAGAGAGTAGAGAACCCTCCTTATTAGGTAGTGCCTGCAAGGCGGGTAGCTCACGTCCTCAATCTGAGATCAAGAGGGCCGCTAAGGTTGTCTGGTACAGGGAAAAAGGCCTTCATGAGGCTCACAAGGTATCTGGAAACCTGATAAAGCAGCTAACGAGCGGGGGAGTGCCCCATGTCAAGGATGATGCAGTCTCACACCCTTGGGAGTATAATGCTTTGGATTCCTTGCAAGCTAAGGTAAATCAGATGTCCTGATCTTTTGCCCTATTGCTATATATATATATATATATATATATATATATATATATTATCTAAATAACTCATTTCTCTGTAGGCCTGTGGGGTCAGTCGTCGATTTGATTGAGTAGCCGAGGCGTTACAGATGGTATCAGAGCCGAGCCTAGTCGAAAGTGTGGCCGACGACGACGTCGGGCCCCATTAGGTGGGGTGACTGTGATCTAATCTAATCAATAGAGCATTTCTGTAATAGGATTGTATATTGCAATTTTATATGGTAAGACTCATTTTCTCGTTGATTGTAACACCCGTAAAATTTTCGTATATTATCGTTTTGAAATTTAAACGATAGATACATATACACTCTTAAATTTTGGAGTTTACGTATTCTTTGATTGTGATTAATAATAATTTTAAGATTTTCTTATTAATTTGTATGCAAGGGCCAAAATACAAATATTAATTTGTGTACTTTGTATGCAAATATGTATAACCTATGTACTAAGTTATATAATTTGTGATCCTTATCATGTACAAGTTGCTAACCGACTCATGTTAAAAGATATACATACAAATAGTAAATATAATCATGACATGGGTTTTTTTGTAATTTCCATTACATTCCTATTTGCTAAGCTTCTAACCGACTACAGAATCTATGCTTATCTATTTTATCCTTTTTTGAAGCTTTATTTTTATTAAAATCATTCAGACTTCCTGTATCCCTTTTACTCTCTAAATTTTTCTTCCGTTCTTCAAGTGATCAAGCCGTGGTTTAGGTATATCCAAATCTATCTCTTATGAACTGTTTTCCTTAATATATATATATATATATTAAATATATATATATAAACGGGAGAATCAATAGTTGTTTTTATTCAGTATAATATAGGTATAGATATACATATACTTATATTTGAGAGTATATATAGTTTTTCCTCAATACATATTAGAAAAATGGATGTTCTATATGTTAATAGCGGTTAGTTAGAGGGCTTATTTTAGTTATATAACTAAAAAAATGATATATATGGTTCTGTATGGTTGATAATATTTACAGACTTACAATCTTGTAAGGTTCTGTATGTTTTCATGGGGTATAACAAAGTAACTAAATCATTGATATAGAATTTTAGATACAAATTAATTGGACTAGAAAAGGAAATATAGTTCAGTGAATGTATAGTAATTTTTAATAGGTAAAAGAGTGTTATGAGATTATTTGCTCTATCCTAGCATTGATATATGAGAAATTGATCTAAATAGCCAAATTGAAACATAAGATTTGCAAAATAGCTAAACTTTGGTTAATTTTGTAAACTATCCAATTAACCACTTAAACTAGCCGAAATTAACCAAAATTAACAATCTAATTGGTGTTATGTTTAAGTGGTTAATTGACTAATTTACAAGATTAACCAAAGTTTGGTTATTTTGCTAAACACACTTTTAAGTTTGGCTATTACCCTAAAGAACCCTTGATATATTATCATTGGTCAAAGATATGTGTAAAAGTGTATTTTAGGAATTGATATTTAAATCTTAAATATCAGGAGATTCGTATTCGAAGGAAGCACAAATTCGTGTTAAGTAATGTATTCATAAGAGCAAGATACGTAAAAGTACTCACTACAACACAACAATAATATTCTGGTTTGTGTGATTGTGTATGGTGTGAAATATATGTTGTTTTGTGGCATTGTTTAATGATATATGTTAGATATGCGATATAAACATATTTAAAAAGCATGAATATATAGTATGAGTATATTCCAAAAGCAGCATTTAGTCATACATAATATTAATAGTGATATTAAATATATGTATGACAATTTTAGTAATAAATTGCGTCGTACCAAGTTACCAACCATTGTATATTGGGTCGTGTAGTCACTGATTACAATGTGTATGGAGCCTCCAACTGTATCCGGTCGCGTAGTCACTGATACGTCGTGAGATGTTTGCCGCGGGCTGACTTGGTTAGGGTCGCGACTCCAGTCCCCCGTAAGCGTAGTTGCGCGCTGGTACGTACGCAGGGCCCAAGACTATGTTTATAAATAAAAATATATAAAATGGTAGCATGGCATTGCATTATGTGAATTATATATGATTATTTTTGTGAGTAACAAAAATTTTTTACGTACTGAGCGTTAGCTCACACGTATAGTTGTGTTGTGGAATCTAGAAAAGAACTGATGAGTTGTGGATGAAGCGGGATCAGCGGTGGCATATACGGGTGCATACGGTGGTAGAATCGATCTTGTGGTTTTCCGCAATCTTTTTCTTATTTGTTTTTAAAATAAGGAGTTCCGAAATATTTTATTTTCGTTTTAAAGATAAGTATAGTCCCAAATACCTATTATTTAAATTGTATTGAACTTTATACATATTTCAATATTTTCTCTTTAAAATATTTTTATAAATCAGGACTTTGACGAGTTAAATCAAAAAAGTAACTTACCCGAGGAAAGGGGGTCGTTACATTGATATCTACACTTTCAATTAATCAATCTAGGAGGATGCGATTTTCTATGGGACTGTGTGTTAACGATTGTGTCAATTATGAACTTTGTGTAGTATTTATAAACCCAAGTGATTTAATGGACTTTGGTCTTAATTGAAAGACTAAACACAACACATTAGATTACTATTAATTAATTATAATTAATTAATCATGCAATAATAAATGTGGACCCGAATAAGCCTCACTATCTAATGTAATCGGGTCGTACTAAAAAAATCCAATGGGCCTAAATCCTTATTCAGACATTTCTCCCGCAAGATAGATTTAATAACCTCAATTCATAATATTTTGTCACTCTCAAAAGTAATGTTTAATTTGTGTGTGTATTAGAGCTGCACGGATCCACCGCGAGTCGACCCCGCGACGAGTCGCGACGCAGTCCTGGAAGTCGCGACGTTCGCGACGCTGAGCGTGAAAGTCGCGACGCGTCGCGACGCGAGGGCGAAGTCGCGACTTCTCCAGCTCGATCCGCGCACTTGATCCGACGGCCACGATCAAGCCACCTCAGTGATCCGATGGTTGTGATTTTTTGTGTTTGTTTTGGGCGTAAATCCCAAAAATTTTACCCGAATTTCATTAAAATTTCACCCACCTCAATAATTATTCACCCACCCAACTATCTCCTCCAACCCTATAAATACCACCCATTCCTCCCTCATTTCCTCACCAACAATCTTCCATCTCTCTCTCAAATTCTCAAAGTTCTCTCAATTCTCAAAGTTCTCAAAGTTCTCAAAGTTCTCAAAGTTCTCTATTATGTCTGGAAGAAGCGGTAATTCCGGGGGTCGAAGGACGGCTAGGAGGTTGGAACCCCAATTTCAACCCATGGCTCCCGGCCAACCTACGCCCGACGGCTATATCCCCGTTATGCTACCGGCATAAATTTTTCCTTCCCCACCAAATCCCGATTACCCCGACGATACGGTACGGTCTCTACGACCTAGTTTAGTCCGGGCGATGGGCGCGCACGACGCCAATCCGGAGCGTGTGCCCCAAGTTTTGGTCGACGCGGTAGCTCAATTAAGGGCGGGAAATAACGATCCGTTTTTCGCCCTCATGCTTCAACAACAAGCCGGTGAAGAAGTCCAACACCCCGACGAAGACGAAACTCAACGCGCCCACGATGCCAACTTTCAAGAAACTCAACACGCCGATGATGCCGAGCTTCGGACGCCGCGCTCTGTCCATGGCTCTGTTGTCGGCTCGTTCCACGACGGTTCCCCCAACCTTCCCATCAAGAAGCCGCTGAAGCCTCCGTCGGCAATCCTCGACGTTCTCGATCCGGGTAATAATTAATAAATTTAATTATTTTAATTAATTAATTATTATAAGTTTAATTATTTTATTTAATTAATTATTATAAGTTTAATTCTTTTATTTAATTAATTATTATTGCTTTAATGATTTTATTTAATTAATTATTATTTCTTTAATCCTATTGTTTAATTATAAGTTTAATTATTTTAATTAATTAATTATTATTAGTTTAATTAATTAATTTGCCACGTCTCTCGAAAGTCTTAGTATGCTCTGTGGTTGCGGTTCCGACTGATCTTCCACATCAGAAACGACGTTCTTGAGATTTAATAAACATTAAATGGTTACTTAAATAAGCTATTAAAATTAAAAAGGTAATTTGTATGTGTGGTGATAATTATAAAGTTCTTAATGGATTTCGGTGTCTTAGAAAGATTGGTTTTTAAATAAGGTTTGCTTTGCAATCTCCTCCAAGCTAGCCTGGGAACCTCGGGGAGTTCTTTCTAGAAAATCTTGGGCCTAAAGCGAGATCATAGCATCCTTTCCAGTCGATCTGGCCGTGGAACCTCGGGGAGTTCCGTCCAAAAGAGTTTGATAATTATTTTCACACATAAGAAATACCATTTTAATTTTGTTAACTTTTTTATTTAACCATATGATGAATAATAAACTTTATGACATTTAAATATTTAATTTCCTTTGGTTTTAATAGATCAAATCCTCATGGCTTGGCGTGGGGACGGCCAAACACGGCCGCGGTGTGGAACTTCTTTCATGAAGATCGGCACATTAACGAGCACGGTGTCCGCGTTAAACTGGCAACGTGCAAAAAGTGCGGGCACGTCCTAGACGGGATGGGTGAACGCGGGACCGGCCACTTGAACCGCCACGCGAAAGAGTGCTTCCCAACCGGCACACTCGACGAGGTAAACACAGCACAGGTAAGTAGACTCACGACCCCAAACTTACGGAAATGGACACTCGAATGGTTATTGTCTACGGGCTCACCGTTGAGTTTGGTGGAAAATCCTGCGCATACACAATACATGCAAAGGATTAATCCGTCTTACCAACAGTTTTCCCGTACGACGTATACTAGGGACATGGAAAAAGCTTATTCTATGCAAAAAAACTATTTGGTCGATTTTTTTAAAATGTCTAGCATCAACGTTGCTTTTACGACCGACTTCCTCCACAAGGAACTCGAGCCGTCAGCGCGAATCTCGGAGTCGGAATGGGCAACCGCAGAAAAATTCACCAAATTCCTTAAACCCTTTTATGCTGTTACTTTAAATTTCTCTAACCAAAAACGCCCTTCTTTGAATCATGGTCTATCGGGTCTATTTGAAATTACTAACACTTTTACAGAATACGAAAACGACCCAATTATTGCTCCATTGATTCAAGGAATGGTTGAAAAATTCAAAAGTTATTGGGATCCACCCCCTTTTTCGTATTGCTTCGGTTCTATATTAGACCCTCGTATTATGTTTACGTTCGGTCCGTTAATGTTAGCAATCGGGCAAAACATAGGGGTGGACTACTCTGATTACATTAAGGTTGTTAATGAAGCTTTTTATGAATTGTACAGGGAATACGACCGGCGGTTCCCACAGTTCAACGTCGAGGCGGGGCGGAGGACAGTGATGGAAAGCCCAACCAAGACCGCTTTAGAGTTTAGCCGGAGACTCAAGCAAAGATTGGATCGCAGGGAATCATCGGGATCCGGTACGCCTCCGGCACGGACGGACGACACGGACGGCGCACCAGACGAAGTGAAGCGGAACTACGGCCTTCGGATCGAAGACCAATCATCTGAGTTCGATGTCATCAGGTGGTGGAAGAATGAGCGGGAAAGATTCCCGATATTGGCAAGAATGGCGAGGGACATCCTGTCCATCCCCATTTCAAGCGTTGCATCGGAGAGCGCATTCAGTACAGCTCAGAACATCATCGACGATCGGAGGTCCTCAATAACCAACACACACCTCGAGCAAGCCGTGGTGTTGAACGATTGGATGTTCCGCAACCCCGTAATCGGCCAACGTTCCGAACCAACCGAGCTTGAGCTTATGACTGAAAGGTTTGAATCATGGTTCCCCGAGTGATGCAAAGTTAGTGCCAATAATGATGTGCTCTTTCCTCTCTTGGTTTTTAGTCCCTAAGGAGGGTTTTACAAGAGAGGTTTTAGTGAGGCATCTTGTAATGTTTACACTGAATATTACAGCTTTCTTCCACCTTATTGTAATATTCACAATGAATAATACAACTCTTTTTTTTAATATCTCGTTTAGTTATATTTATTTATTTGTTATATTTATTTATTTGTTATTAAATATTTAAAAATAATATTATGTTACAAATTTACATTTTTAACATTTAAATTCGGTTAAAAACTAACAATTAACAAAGTTAACATCGGAATAAAATATACAACTTTTGCCGCAACCCAAAAAAACCCCTCTTTCTCTCTCGAGCCAACACGCCGCGACCACATCGCGACCAGCCGCGACCGCACACGCCGCGACGCGTCGCGACGCGTTTTCTCGCGGTTTTGGCGACCGACTCGCGACGAGCCGCGGCGTGTAAAGTGTGCAGCTCTAGTGTGTATATAATATATATACATATGGATTGTTGGATGAGATTTTTGGTTCTAATCTAATCTAGATAGCATATCTGTTATTTGATTACATGTTGCAATTTTATATTCCAAGACTCATATTCTCGTTGATGTCTACATTTTCAATTATTATAATTTGATTACTTTATTAATATCATGCATTGGTTGGTTGGTAGCGTGGTATATTCGCAAATTGATACTTGATATATAATTATTTATCCACATCATTGCCTCGTGTATGGTCATGAAACGTTGCTCTTTTAAGATTTTTATATTAATAGTGCATGCCCACAGAATCTGTGGCGTTCTTAGGTACAATGCAACTTTTGATGAAATATTTGCAATATTTGCGATAAACGTATTTATAAAAGTTTAATTTATATATTTTTTTAATTTGGTAACTTTAAAAAATACAAATATTGCAAATTTTTTTTTAAAATATTTAAAAAGTATTCTACTATAATTAAAGGATTAATCCCAGCAAAAAAATCAATATTGTAAAAACATGGATCAATAAATTCCAATTCTTTTTATTGCCCGGACAAAATTCTAATTCTTTAGTTTTGTGTCCCTAATGGTACCTCCGTTATTTGGAACTTTGTTCGGATTTTTTTTTTGAAAATTATTAGTCCAGTATTTAAAAGTATTGATACTTTTACCGGAATTAACCCTTAATTAAATTACTCAACTCTAATACTTCACTCATCAAAAACAATTATATCGTTAACATTTGCTCTATGCAGTGCTACTCACCGCTTATTGTTTCTCTTCAAGTTTTTGCTTTGTTTTGTTTTGTTTTGTTTTTTTTTTTTAACGTGTATGATTTACAAGAGCTTCAAAAGGTTGAAAACATTAATAATTTTTTGCTTGTACCCAAAACTTGTTCTACAATGTAAAAAGTAAGAAAATATTGATCAATTTTATCGTCGAGTGGTTTAGAAAGACAAAAACTTGATCGAAAAAGCAAAAACATAGACAAATCAAACTTTACATTAGAAACTTTATGATTAATGTTAAGGGTTAATGACGGTAAATATATCGAAAGTTTGGTCAAAGAACCTCTCGTATATCCAAAGATTAAAAGTGGTGACAAAAATACCCAAAGTCACATTTAGGGAGTTGACCACTCTATTTTCGTAATGTCATTACCTTACCCGTTAACTCTGATGACAAATCTGTTTTGTTAAGTGTAACCATAGGGGCTCAATTAGTTATATTAAATAATATTAATTAGGGATTTTAATCGTTGTTTCGTCGTAAACGAGGCTGATGTGGGCTCGTCCACGTGGCAAAAATTTATTATGTCAGCAACCCACACTTGTCCATGTTGTAAAAAAAAATCATATAGTTGATAAAACTTGAGAATAAATAGATACCAGCAGTATGTTTCTCTCTTTTTGGTCAAAGTAATTTGGGTAGAATACTACATATTATTTCATTAATGAAGCACATTGCCTTAATTATAGTCTAAACTGCAAAGGAAGAAAAATACAAATTTACCCTTAATTAGACTAAGCAGATATTAGAACATAATAAAAAGGGAAAATAGCGGCGAAAGTCCCTGACTCTGCATATTTGTTGCAGTTAAATCCCTAAACTCAAATTTTGGTGGTAAAAGTCCCTGCCGTTAGAATCTTGTTGCACATCAGTCCTCACGCCGTTATCACCTTGTTAAGTGCCACATAGTTGCACACTTGTCATCCATGTTACCAAAAAAAATTAAGGCAAAAGTACCGAAAGTAAAAAATAAAAACTCTAAACTATAAAATCCACTTGTCGCGGTGATATTAAGCACATTTTTAGTGGATCCACCATTTTAAAAATTCTTTTTGTTTTCTTTATCTTTGCGATTTAAATAGGTCGTTTACATATATTTTCATTTCCGCTAAAAATGTGGCTTAATATCACCGCGACAAGTGGGTTATATAGTTTAGAGTTTTTTTAGTATTTTTTACTTTTGGTAGTTTTGCCTTAATTTTTTGGTGACATGTATGACAAGTGTGCATCTATATGTGGCAATTAACAAGTTGTTAACGGCACAAGGACGAATATGCAACAGAACTCTAACGGTAAGGACTTTTACCACCAAAATTTGAGTAGAGGGACTTAACTACAATAAATATACAGAGTCAGGGACTTTCGCCGCTATTTTCCCTAATAAAAATACATAATTAATTTGACATTAGACACTTTTTTCCACAATATTACCTGACTGAATCTAATCTAATCAGATAACTAACTGTTAGATCTGTTTTTCTTTCTCAATTCTTCTATTGCTCTAGTCCTTGATTATTTTTGTTGTTCTGATACAATGAAGATTAATTTATATTTGTATGTATATATATAATGACGGCAAAAATACCTAAAGTTTGGTCAAAGAACCCCTCGGGTACCCAAAGTTTAAAAGTGGTGGCAAAAATACCCAAAGTCACATTTGGGGAGTTGACCACTTCATTCTTATAACGCCATTAACTTACCCAATAACTCTGGCCACGTGGAAAAATCTGTTTCGTTAAGTGTAATCATTAGAGGTTCAATTAGTTGTATTAAATAGTATTACTTAGGGGTTTAATTCGCTTGTTTTCTCGTAAACGAGGCTGATGTGGGCTTGTCAACGTGGAAAAAATTGTTCTGTCGACAACCCACGTTTGTCCGCGTGGTCAGAGTTAACATGTAAATTAGTGGTGTTACGAGATTGGAGTAGTCAACTCCCCAAATATGACTTTGGGTATTTTTACCACCATTTTTAAACTTTGGGTACCCGAGGGGTTCTTTGACCAAACTTTGGGTATTTTTGCCATCATTAACCCTATATATATATATATATGTCGCGTACAAATACAATATGCATAATATAAATTTCTTTACTACTTTATTTTAGGGGTAGCAATTTGGGGCCAGACACGAAATACGAAACGGTTACGACACGATTTAAACGGGTCTGGGTTTATCATAAATGGATCTGGGTACAACCGTGTCGAACACAATTAACACGATTAAATAACGAGTATACACGGCACGAACACGATAACACGATGTGACCCTATTAGACACGATTAAAGAGCAAAAAGTTACATTTTCTACATTTTTTATATGTTATTAAGTGTTTGAATACTTATTATATATGAAATTTATGTTTTTATTTAATTAATTACGTCTTACATTTGATGAACATAAAAATTTGTTAGTAAAATTATAAAATCTTCAATATTACAGTTAAATAAATTAAGTTAACTGAGTATAAATTGAATTAATTTATCATTTATAAATAAATGTATCAATTAATTGGGTTAAACGGGTAGACACGATAAACACGTTATTTAAATGGGGCGGGTTTGGGTCTCGTCTTCTAACACGATTAATAAATGGCGGGTTGGTCTAAATAAAATAAGTAAAAAACGAGCAAGACCCGGCACGAACACGAGACGAAACCCGAATTGCCACCCCTACTTTATTTGCTTCGTTTATTCATGTGAAGCTTAGCCGCCTGCAATTGTGTTGCTGAAATTGAAGTTCTTCATTGACGCGTTTCTTTAGCGGGTAATGATATTTTTACCAGTGCCATTATGCAAAAAGTGCCAATGAAGTTTAATGAGTTTTTGTTAAAAAATATAATCACACATCGAAAAGGAATATGAAAAAAATTAATATTTTGAGGTGTATAAATACAAGATAACTATTTGGGTGATTTTCACTTTACAAAGATGAGTTTTTGATGTAGAAAATTTGGGTGATTTTTCACTTTACAAATATGAGCTTCTGACAGTAGAAAATTAAGGTGAAGAAGTCAGAGTTAGCTGTCAGAAAATTAAGGTGAAGAAGTCAGAGTTAACGAGTAAGTTAACGACATTATAAGAATTGAGTGGTCAATTCTCTAAATACAACTTTGAGTATTTTTATCACTAATTTTAAACTTTAGGTACACGAGGACTTCTTTGACCAAACTTTGAGTATTTTCGGTGTCCTAACTCTAATGTTAATTACTTTTGCACTTTATTAGAAACTTTTACCACTAAAACAATTTAATAATATAAATGAAAATTTCATAACATATAAATACTTTTTACCGCAAAACTTCTATTAATAAAATTGTCACGTTACATGATTGTCCACCCAATAAATGTCATTTTCATACTCATGCAAACAACAATAAGTCACTAACCTACTAGCCTAATAATACTAATGGCTATTGGCTAGTGGCTGGTTTTTTATTATAGAGGGTTTTTTATTCATCATTTTAAAGTTGCTTTTGAATATTACTATAAAAAAAGAGTTCAAATTATTAATATAGTGTTAGAAATCTTTTTTATTTTAATTATAGTTTTAATATAAATAATTAAAACAGAGATAACTACAAGCATGATTATTTTAGCGAGTAAATATTGGAGATGATCTTTCAATGGTGATAATTAAAAAGAAAAAAAATGCTAAAAGATAAAGAAAAATAAATTTAATGGTCCCTAACGAGTGGCATCTATCATATATTATGGAGTATATACTAGCATGGACTTGTGGTTTTGATATGGAAAAGAACTAACGAAGTTTTTCATTTTTAAAATTAAAAATATTAGTGATCTCCACTTGCGTGAGCCCCTCCCTAGGCTTAGGGCTTATTGGCTATTGGGCTTGGGCTTTTTTCTTTGTGGGTCAATTTTTTTTTCAAAATCAAAATTATTCTATAAGTTAAAACTTAATAAGATTATTTTAATTTAATAATGTGATTATAAATTATTTAAAGGAAATTGTACGAAATGCCCATTTGTGTCAAACGTTTCAAAAAAATCCATTTGTGAGAGTAAAAAATACACACAATGGGCATTTTTTTTGAAACGTTTGACACAAAATGGACATTTCGTTCATTTACCCATTATTTAATGATTACGAACTAATTAAACATTTTTCAGATTTAAATTTTATAATACTTTTTTTATATAAATGATTAAAATTAGAAATATAAATCATTTTATTCGGAATACCTTTTTTGGAAGACCATTTGAAGTTTGTCGCAGCAGCTCTAACGATTTTAACCAACCGTTCAGCTACAAGGTGGTGAAAATCCATTAGTATAATTCATATAGTAGTAGTGATTAATGAAATTTTCTCTTCACGATTCATCAAATATCATACGACTGTTCATTATCTTACACCTATTGCATATGCTCAAATATAGAAACAAAGGGGCCGTTTGGTTATGTTTTCTGAATCCAAATTCTAAGAAATAGTGTCAGAAAACAAGTTTGTTTATGCATTTAGAAAGCGAATTCATAATATGCATTTTGTGGCTTTGAAATTTACAACGAAAACAAAAATACATAAAAGATGTTTTCTACTTTATTCCACATGATTACTTTCTTTCTCTCTCTTGTATAACTATTTTAATAAATATTTTATTATTTTTCTTTTTCTACGAATCTCAGATGGTGGTGTAGATCGAATCGCAGAAAAACAACGTATCTTTTCCAGAACACTTTGTTTAAATTCGTGGTTTTTATCCTATCAAAACCAAACGAAACTTACAATAACCATGGAGATAACAATGAGTCTGAAAACTTGGAAGGAAATAAAGACACACAAGGCAAAAAATTGTTGGCAATAATGAAAGCAGATAATAAGTAATTAAAATGCAATATTCATAAAATAAAGACTCGTTGGTTGGCTGGGTGGTGATGATGGGATAGAATGATAAAGCTTTATTCTTTCCTTTACGGCCAAGAGCTTCCAAGAAGGAGATGGCCATTAGATTGACATAATTCTCCCCCGAGTCATCGTCGGAGTTGTCCTCGGTATAGAGGCAAAGATGTTTGACATTGAAAACGTCATGAGTGCGGATGTTTCACGGTAAGCAGAGGCGATATGCATTGGAATTGATCTTCTCCACGATCTCGATGGGGCCGATAGCCTTTGGTCGTAGTGAATCAACTGCAATATATACCAAATATATGTATGTATTTATTAATAACATGTATCTATTAATTATTAATAAGAATATTAATAATTACTATTAATTAGTAATATTCCTATTAATTATTAATAAGAATATTAATAATTAAATTATATTATTAACCAGTGATCTCAATATTACACATTAAATGTCGTCGTGCAACAACACCATTGAAATTCGTGACACGGTGATTAAATTTCACATATTTACGAAAACGATCGTAAACTTCTAAGTTCTCTAAATCACAAACCGTAGATCGAAACGACTCGGTTCCAAAAGAAAAGTTTCTTATAATTTAATTCCAACAAATTTTCAGTTGATGAAAATTCCAAATTCAACTTTCTTTTATCAGTTAATTTTCCAGCACCAAACTTTGGTACTTTTGCCACATCAAAAATTACACTTCCAAAGTATGACACAAAATTTTGTTTTATGAATCCTGAAAAATGATAAAACATATCGAATGTTTAAATCACGTATGTATCATCTGTTTCGGAGCTATCTTTTGGACCATGCTTTTGGTTCGTGCTTTGGGAAGATTTCGTTGCTATATGGTGGGAGATCTTTGGAGCTGACCAACACTTCTTCTGGGCTCTCCTCTGCTTCGGTCTGTTCTTCGAAATTTGCGGTTTCTGAATTTACGTTGAAAACGTACGGATTTTGCGGGTTCGGTCCATTATTTGGCCTTGGATTCTGGGTTTGGAACGGGTGCTTTTGGATCGGGGAGGAGCTCCTTCGTCCTCTGAAGGGGTTGTTGTGACTCCCGGCTCTGGGCTGCATTGGTTTTCCGGGTTGTCCTGGGTTTCGCTGATGGACGGGCTGGGGTCTATGCCTTCTTCATAGGGCTTCGAGCTCCTCGTCGTGTTTAATCCAGTTGGATGATCTATGTATCACGTCTTCGACGGAGTCGTAACGATTCACGACGATGTCCGTTTTGAACTTCGAGTCGTACCACAGTCCGGCCATGATAGCGGCTATGGCGGTTTCGTCACTGATCCCGTTTATTTTGACCATGGTTTTCTTGTACCGTGTCATGAAAGCTCTAAGGGGTTCCCCTCTCTCTTGCTGTAAGGCATAGAGGTTTGCCGCCATGATCTCAGTCTCCATAAACATGGAGAAGTGCTTGAGAAAAATGGTCGTCAGTTGTCCGAAGTTATCTATGGATCGGGGTTCCAGTTTTGAAAACCACTCTATCGCTGGGCCAACCAGGTTCTCTAAGAAATACTGGCAGCGCCTAGCGTCTAATTCGTGCGCTTCTAGATGGGCCCGCCCCATCGCGATCCTAAAGGATCTCAGGTGTACTTTGGGATCGGTCGTCCCGTCGTACTTCGGCACATATACGCGCCCATCTTCCCTGAGTATAACGTTAGTTATGACAGGCTTAAAGGGCGTCATTTCTGCCTCCTCCACGAAACGTTCTATCTCGGGGGCAGCGGTGGTGGCACTGTGTACGCGAGAGCGCACGCGAATGAGTTTCTCATTCATTTCGGCCATTGAGCGTTTAAGCTCCTCCAATTCCGTGCGTTGGGGAGCTGGTTTGTGACGCACAGCCTGGAGGGGTTCCTGTCCGTACACCGGGCTGGGATACCTCGGGTACATGACCGGATGGCCGTTAAGGGCCTTGATAATGTCGCGATTTTGCTCGTACCCCGATGGGCGGTTCTGGGATCCTGAGCGTTGGCGACTGCTCAAAGCAAAATTTCCCGCACTAGACGGGTAGAGACCCGGCAAGGGGGTGAAGAGGGGTGTTCCTGTTTCAGGAGGCGGTGGAGGTGTCGAGGGTCTAGGGCCGCTGGGTGGTCGCGGCTGGTTCTGCCTCGACGCTTGCGGATTTTCCAGGTCGGCGAAGTCAAAATGGACAGCGTTGAGGCCTGCTCGGCCTTAATGCCCAGAGCTCTGTCCCGGGTCTGCCCGGTTACTAGTCTGGCGATGCTCATTTTGGGCTCGATTTGCTTCAAGAGATTCGAGTCACCGGCGCAACTCTCGGTTCTCAGCAGTACTAGCCTCTAGTTGAGATTGCAGGTTGTTCGGCTCTGTGTTTCGGTCTGGGTTATTCACCTCAGACTCGTTCATGATTGCGATTTTGTCATTGCTCATGTTTACATAGTGCTTTGAGCTTGTAGAAGTTGGCGAGATCAATTTCCCACAGACGGCGCCAAACTGTTGACGTGGTTTCCCACCTCAAACAGTCAAGTGTGACTTGTGAGTGTTAGATATTCTTAGAATGGGATGATTTGGTGGAATTCGATCTCTCACGTTGCAAGCTCTCGATTCACTCTCGATATATATATATATATATATATATATATATATATATATATATATAAATAAATAAGACGAGGAGTTTTTTTATAGAGGTTCGTCCCAAGGCGGTAGTTGACTACGTCCTCTGTTAGTTTATTGCGACAATTGACATAGACGGATAGCTACAGACAGCAAGTCACGCATAGAAAGGGAAAAGAATGAGAAGAATGAAAAGAATACAACAAAATCTCAAAATGAGCAAAAATGCCAGGTAGAAGCTTTCGATGTATTCTCTGAAAGTAATACGCTTGCGTGTGTGTGTGTGGATCTGAGCTTGATCTTGGTATTTATAGACTTCAATTCTTCCCGTTGGTCTTCCAGGAATCGTGGGGTCTTCTCTCCGTGTTGACCGGGTTGAATGGATGGTCCTGCTACACGTGTCCCATGACTTCGTTCTCTTCGTCGTGTTTGAATTATGCCCGTTGGAGACTTGACTCCGTGCTCCTGGCCTTCCGCTTGGGTTTGAAGTGGGATGTCGGGTAGAGAATATGACAACTCTACTCTCGTCTTTCTGGATTGATGACGAATAGATATTGGGCCTTTGGGCTTTTTGGGCCGAGTGGCTTTGTATCTGTTGGGCTTTGTTTGATTGAGAACTTCATTGGGCCTCTCAATTGGGCTTTTGCGAATATCGATTTATTTCTTCAAAGCCTTTTATCTTTGTTTGTAAATTTACTTAATTCACAACTTTAGCACTTTATGTCATATTAAATAATGACGAATTTGTACATCAACAGTGTCTACTTAGGATTTATCCAAGTCTATGCATGAAACTATCTAAGGCTTTTTCCGAAACCTAAAAACTGTCTAAGACAATACCAAAAAGGGTACAAAATGAGGCAAAAACGGTCTAACCAATATTTCGCATTTTTTAAAAAATGTCTACAAAGATGCACAAAACAATCCCTTTTTTATGTTAAAAAGTGTCTAACTATATTTAGACTTGTAATTTTAACCAGTTAATAATTTGATGGACTTTATTTTGAAAATTTAGAAGTGTCTACTTAGGCTTTATTTAGTATCTAAGTCTATGCATGAAACTGTCTAAGGCTTTTTTCGAACCAAAAAAATGTCTAAGCCAATACTAAAAAGGGTCCAAAATGAGGCAAAAAATTGTCTAACCAATATTTCGTACTTTTTTGAAAGTATCTACAAAGATGCACAAAACAGTCATTTTTTATTTTAAAAATTGTCTAACTACATATAAACTTGTGATTTCAGTTAATAATTTGATGGATTTTATTTTTTAAATTTAGAAGTGTCTACTTAGGGTTTATTTAGTGTCTAAGTCTATGCATGAAAGTGTCTAAGCCTTTTTCCGAAACCAAGAAACTGTCTACAAAGATACCAAAAACGGTCTAAATTAAAGCAAAAAACGGTCTAACCACACAGAGAGGGGTGAAAACGGTGAGTAAAAAAAATGGTAAAAGAGGATATTTTTGTGGTAAAAATTGTGGTCAACTCCCCACTTTTAATTGCGTTACAAGAATGAAGTGGTCAACTCCCCAAAGATGACTTTGGGTAGTTTTACCACCACTTTTAAACTTTGGTACACGAAGGGTTCTTTGACAAAACTTTAGGTATTTATGCCGTCATTAACCCTATATGTATATAAAAAAATTAAATTTTAATAAAGACATAAGTTAGTGATTAAATTTTAACAATAAGTATTAAAATAAAGTAGATGTTACAAATACGAAATATAAGATAATTTTGCTGCAGAAATATATAACACTAATTAAAAAGCCCATGAGAGAGGATTTCAATTGAAGAAAGTCAATAAATTGATTCATTAGAGATTCAGTTATGATCTCAATATTGCACGTATAAATTTGAGCCACAAGGTGAAAGGCGAGCTCATTGAATGAGTACGGCTATAATTGCACAGCAGGCTATTTAAGACCCATGTGAAGTGTATAATGCAGAAATAAATGCTCATGTGCATAAAATGAGAAAAAAATATATATTTCTTGAAGAAAAATTAATTCAAATATGATTAAAGGTTGAATTGAACCCTTAGTATGGCAAGAAGATAATTAAAAATTGTAGCCAAAGTCTCCATACAGCCTGGCTTCCCTTCTCATTTATTGGGAAAATTACTCGCAATCTTTGTTTCGTCTTATTCCTTTAATTCTTTTGTTATATAGTTTTTTTTTTTTTTTTTTTTTATATGACAACCAATGAGCTTTCCTTTTCCCTATGGACATAGATATATAAGACGTGGTGTAGAGCTTCACATGTGGAGATATACTATTGTGTTCTGCCACAACTCACAATGAAATCAACAACAACAAAAATCTTTCATTTTATGATAAGGGAAATGAAATCAAATAACTCGTGGTCGTTCATAGATGCTTTTGCTGTCTTTGTATGCAAAGCCGGTTTTGAATTTGTCGTGTTTTATCGAAGTCCTAAGTGGAGTAAATTTTCAAAATTATAAAAATATTTAAAAATTAATTTTTTTTTATCAAAAACAAAATAAATCTTGGTCGTTCATAGATGCTTGTGCTACTTTTGCATGCAAAGTTGGTTATGGATTTGTCATATTTTGTCGGAGTTTTAAGCGAAGCAAATTCTCAAGACTATTAAAGTATTTAAAAATTTATTTTTTATATATTTAATTAATATATATATATATATATATATAATTAAGGCTCTTATAAGGTTTAAGGCGCGATTATTGCTCGCCTATAATCAAAATCAGGCCTGCTTGTATAAGTTTGTGTGCGCTGATGTCTTTGCTTGTATGAGGTCTGAAATTGGTTTGGATAGAACACCTGTTTGTAACATTAATCTTGTAAATACAGCATGTTATATATTTTCTTTGTGTGCGCAGATTTTTTTTTTCTTTGATTGGTTTGACTTATGCGACAATTATTTTCTTTTATTGTTAAATCCAAGTGTCATTCTTCTCACTTATCATAATAATAGAGAGCCGCATTACTAATTTTGAGTCAGTAGACATGTGACTAAGGTACAACTTCGAATGCCCACAATCGAGAATTGACTCCAAGTTTGATTTACATGTATATCTATAGCGTAATGGGCACTACCGTACAACGAATGAGTTTTTGTAATCAAATATTAACTACACTAAAATATTAAAATTGTTTGACTATCATACATTTTATATATATATGGAGAAATTATATATATTAAATTATAAAAAATATCGGATTTTAATCAAATGTGGGTGGCCACACTCGGGGCCGTGCCTAAGATTTTCGTGGCCCTAGCAAGGAATATTTTTGGAGCCCCCTATTGTTCTTGCAAAATCAATTTTGATGCAAAAGTATGTACAATACTTATATAATAAATAAATTCTTATTAAAAAATAAAAATAGTAACCAACTCTACATAATAGAGTTTTTCGACTATGTTTTTTCGATAGACATTCAACTTTTTTTTTTAAGGAAAAACCACTCAACCTATCTTGGGACATGGTTGATTGAAGAGAAGACTTTAACTTTGAGAAACTTATTGCTGCATGCGCAATTGTGACTTGTATGGTTAGCATGATTCGGTAGGAAATTTAAGCATTTGAATAGCTACAATCTAATACTTGTATATCATTCAAAACAGATCGGTCGCTCTCTTCTTGTCGGTTGGCACGTTCACACTTAGTATTTCTAATCTCTTTAAGAGATTATCCCCGTCAATATCAGAAACTTGACTATGCTCCATTACCTTTGTAAGGTTGGTGTAGAAACTCTTCAAACTATCTCTATCTGCAACTTTTAGCTTCTTCATACCAAGTAAAAGCCCAAATTGTTTTTCAAAATTTATGACATTGTTCAAACCTAAGAAGATGGGAATGAAAAAACACAAATGCAACTCTCCAAATATCCAGAAGATTTGAATGATAAAAATAATGATGCAAACAATCCCAATGAAATTTGGGATCAGAGGAAAAGTGGTACGAAACTTGGGTGAGGACAGTCGTGAGGAAATGAATATGTGTTAGGAACTATGTGAAATATAGAGAGCAAATAAATTGAGATTAGGGGAATAAATATGTGAGGTAATTCTAGACTAGGTGGGAATAAGGGCCCTAATTAATTTGAAAGCTGAGGGCCCAAATATTATATTTAAGTGATTTTAATTAAAAAGTATTAGAGCCCTAAATAATTTAAGAACCGAGGACCAAATATTAAAGCCGAGTGATTTTTATTATATTTTTTTTGGACCTCTAAATTTAATTTAAGTTATTTTAATGTATAAAAATTAATTTAAGTGTTTTGCGTCCCTTAAATTTGATTTTTGGGAGCCCCTAATTTTTTTTAGGACCCGTAAATTTAATTTAAGTGTTTTCAATATATAAAAATTAAGTTAAGTAATTTTGAGACTCTTAAATTTAATTTTTGGAAGCTCTTAAATTTAAGATTTTTTTTAAACTAAAAACGCGAACCTACTCCGCTTCCCCTCAAAAACAGACTCAGGCCCACACCTGCCAGGGCTTAGCACCTCCGCCCCTGTCCACATTCACGTAAAGTACGCTGTTACGTGAAAAATATTTGGATGCAAGAAGCTAACATTAACGTTAATTAATAGATAGGAAGCAAGGCACAATAAATCGACCGACAAGGCCCAAATATATTAGCATAAAAAAAAGAATCAGTTATACGGCAAACAAGATATTATTATTTGTCTTTGACAAATTACTTGAAAATGACCTGAAAAGAAAGTGATATGTTGAAATGATGTACTCCAAAACTTAAAGTATTTAAAAGCTTTAATCAACTCGCTAATTTTTTTTTTTTTTTTTATTTTTGTAAATTAGCTTCCATATTATACAGATATGAGTTTAGGGTGTCCTTTCAATTAATAGTTTTGTATTAGTTGGAACTTGGAAACAGCTTGAAAATGTAATAGAAGACTGGCACATTTTTTTTAATATATATAAGAACTAGGAAGTTTAATCAACATATAGGAAATGTAACCTCACATTAGCTCCCAACACAATAGAAAAGTTTTGTTCAAATAAAACAGTCTTGACTCTTTTTTTATTTTTTTTTATTAGGTGGTATTTTTGGTGAAAATTGCATGTATTCATGTTATAAGATATTTGTCATGGTAAGAACAACCGACACTATTGGCCGCAGGCTCTATCGACAAAGATTACATATAATACGCAATTTTTGCGTCTCAAGGGATCGAAGCCAAGACCGTATGGAAGACTCCTATTGTAGTGCCCTAGTGAGTTTACCACTAGGCCAAACAAGCTTGGTTAGTCTTTGACTCTCTTTTTACACTTGTCATTCGTAAGGTGTTCTAATTTTGAAATTATATCAGTCTCCATTTGTCCCTAAATTTTGTATTTCGTCGTTATATACTCCATGAAATTTTATTTTGTCGATATTTGGTATTTTGTCTTTATTTAAGCCTAAAATTCTGTATTTCTATCCATTTTTGGTACCGACACAAAATATTATTGTTAAAAATTAAGAGAGAGCTTATAAGAAAGACTAACTAGGGACAAACTTACGAAATCATTAGTGTTTACAATTATATGACGATTATTTTACAAAGTACGACAATAAGGAAAATAAAAAGGACTTTCCAAAATTAACTGTCCTATATTTAATGGGTAAATTGCGGCTAATGTATTTAATATTTATTTTTTTGCGGATTATGTACCTAATATTTATTTTTGACGGCTAATGTACTCAAATTTTATTCCGTTATATTTTTTTGTGTTTTCCGTCACTTGACCGTCAACAAGTAATATGTACACTTTTCGTATATTTGACATAACTCACTCATGTTTTGTCCAAATTTTATGCACGACCTAATGTTGGAAAGATAAGAGATAGATCTACAAATATGTCATGCATAAAATTTGGACAAAAAATAAGTGAGTTATGTCAAAAATACGAAAAGTGTATATATTACTCGCTCACGGTCAAGTGACGGAAAACACGAAAAATCTAACGGAATAAAATTTGAGTACATTAGCCGTCGAAAATAAATATTAAGTACATAATCCGCAAAAAATAAATATTAAGTACATTAGCCACAATTTACCCATTAAATATAAGACTGTTAATTTTGAAGAGTCCTTTTTTTGTCCTTATTGTCGTACTTTGTAAAATAATCGTCATATAATTGTAAACACTAATGATTTCGTAAGTTTGTCCCTAGTTAGTCTTTTTTATAAGCCCTCACTTAATTTTTAACAATAATATTTTGTGTCGGTACCAAATATGGATAGAAATACAGAATTTTAGGCTTAAATAAAGACAAAATACCAAATATCGACAAAATAAAATTTCATGGAGTATAAAACGACAAAATTCAAAATTTGGGGACAAATGGAGACTGATATAATTTCAAAATAAGAACACTTTACGAATGACATGTATAAAACAGAGTCAAAGACTAACCAAACTTGTTTGGCCTAGTAGTAAACCCACTAGGCCACTACAATAAAAGTCTTCCATACGGTCTTGGCTTCGATCCCTTGAGACGCAGAAATTGTGTATTATATGTAATCTTTGTCGATAGAGCCCGCGGCCAATAGTGTCAGTTGTTTTTACCATGACAAATATCTTGTAACATGAATACATGTAATCTTAACAAAAAAATACCACTCAATTTAAAAAAAATAAAATTGAGAGTGGAGACTTTTATTTAAACAAAACTTTGCTACTGTGTTGGGAGCTATGTGAGGTTACATTTCCTATATGTTGATTAAACTTCCTAGTTCTTATATATTAAAAAAAAAAATTGCCAGTCTTCTATTACATTTTCAAGCTGTTTCCAACTAATACAAAACTATTAACTGCAAGGACACCCTAAACTCATATCTGTATAATGTGGAAACTAATTTACAAAAATAAAAAAAATAAAAAAATTAGCGAGCTGATTAAAGCTTTTAAATGCTTGAAGTTTTGGAGTACAACATTTCAACATATCACTTTCTTTTCAGGTCATTTTCAAGTAATTTGGGTACATAATTCGCAGAAAAATAAATATTAGGTACATTAGCCGCACCAAACCATACATAAAAATATAGTAAGAATAGTGAAACATAAACATTCAAAAATATCATAAATAATGTTTCATAAATAACCAACGTACCAAACCATATTTGTATGACATAAAAGACCACAAAAACATATGGTCTAACACTAGAATATTAGCTACATATTCTAGAGATACAAATATGAATACAAACGATTATTAAAAAGCCAAAATAAAATCGGAATGATAATAAATACTATATTCAAAGTAATTAAAGCACAAAGACAACAATGGACAGAGTAGGAATATAACCTACCTAGGTTAATATAAGAGACAATCCAATCCACCGATAACACTAATAAAATAAAATAAAAATATTTATATATAATATATATTTAATTAATTATTTTTTATTTTTAAAATCTGGTTGCGGTTAAAGTGGATATCCAATTTAAATTAAAAAGTATAACCATTAACCAATCCAATTCTGAAAAGCAGTTGCGGATATCCATAACCATATTCAGCGGTTGATTAAAAATGGATAAAAAGTGGATATTTCGTAACGGAGCGAATAGGATACGGGTGCGATCAGCAGGCGGACGGCGGATAAATATTTCACCCCTAACTTAAGTATATATAGTTGCATTATTTACTTACCCAGGCATTCACTAAGTGCTAGCTCTTTGTTGATAGAAGGTTTTTTTCGACAAGTAATTAATATATAGTTTTAAGGTTGGTAGGTTTTTTTTTTTTTTTTTTTTTTTTTTTTTTTTTATTTCCTTCTCAAAGTCCCAATGATCACTTGTTATGAAGATTTGAGAATCTTCAAGTATCATAGAAGAGGAAAGTTGCAATGATTGTGCCGATGAATACTCATTGAGTATAAAATTCTTGAGAACCTTATGCAATATGCAACACCGTCATTTCTCACGTTTTCATTGTGTCTATCGCAGTGATCTTTCACCTTGGCCGATACATACTTCTCTATATATCATGCGACGCGGCGCACCTATTCAAGCTTGGAGGACTTAAGTCGCGTCTCACGGATATCAGTTGAAGTACTTCACATTTTCTACCATTTGGATGGCTGAGCGGCCATCGATGACCCACTCCAGGTCTTAATTGTCGAGAAAAAAACACTTACATCCAAATCCACTGAGCGTGCAAAGTGAACCTAAAATTAAAACAGACCTTTCTCAGCATAGAGTTTAATTAAGCCACAAATAACTTCGGTCATAATATGAATAAATTAATAAACTATTAAAATAAAATAAAAAATCATTATGCTGATCATCATTCATATCTTACGCAACCACTAATATAACAGTTCGTTTCGTGGTTCCAACTTTCGAGAACTCTATATACAATAAAAATAACTTCTACATAGCCTATCAACACATTTTATATAAAGCAATAAAAAAACATGTATATAACAATTTACTTTTGTATATATGCATATAGAAAATGCACTAAACACTTTAAAGGCCTTAATAATTTGAATTCTCAACAGGTAAATTTTCAAGAATCACAAAAAAGATGAAAAAAAAATACAGTAAATTAAAAAAAAAAACTGCGACATTAAACAATTACAACTATGAAAAATAGAAAATATTTTTGTATCTTCATGCATTTGAATTTATAAGCATAACATAATAAAAATAATAGAATGATTTAGACAATTAATATATGAGTAAATAAATTAAAATAATGTGAAACGGGAGTACCGACAATAAATATAATAGTGTAGATTAAGAAATAATCTATTGTGCTCCTTGTGGTCAACTTAGATTTTTACATAAAGCCATTTCCTGCATTTTTTATTTACTAAATATTTAAGCATGTTAAACAATATTATGCAACACATAATGAGAAGAATAAAAAATATATTGAACAAATGTAAAACTGAGAAAATAAAAATTACAATAGAAAAATAATTCAAATAGATTTAAAACACAAACTTACAATGAAAAAGACCCACAAAATTTACTCAGAAATAAATAAATAAATAAATAAATATATATATATATATATATATATATATATATATACCAAAATCACAAACACTCACTGAGTTGCGACTGAAACAATGAGGGTTGTGCGAGGTCGTTCGGGCCATTTCCGGGATATTTTTTATGTAAAATGTTTGACATGTGTCCTTAAACAAGCTGTTTTAACTCATTTGTAAAAGATTATGACTTGTCATTGAATAAAGATAATACTTATTATGTTAACTTATTATAGTTTCTGGTAGAGTAAAATAGAATGTTTGATCCATAGTTCATAATGGAATGCAATTATGTTATTATCATCACACCCGAGTCAATGTGAGGAAGAATTGATAATCATAATAAATGAACTTAAAGTGTCCGTGACCTGATTAACTTGGTGGGAGCCCATTAATCGAATAAGGTCATTAATGTGACTAAGTGATATAATCCTATTCTGGATTAAGTGTGTGTCACACTGACTAGAAGTGCATTTAGTATGAAGCGTCTTCATACTGGACTGGACCTGACTTAAACTCCGGAAGTTGTCATATAAGACCGTCACTAATAACTTGGAGTTGAGTCACTAGTAGATGATCAAATGGATATTTGATCTAAGTCCTGAGTGATCTTGAGTCTGATCTGTTGACTTGATTGTTCTTTAATTTAACCGTTAAAGAACAATATATTACCGATGTTCCCAACACTAGTATTTTGGGAACATGATAGTCAACAGTGAAGGTAGCTTGATCATAGATATGGGCATCACACAGCTCTCTTCAGAGTCAAGATGATTCCCTTGATTGTCGATGGTAAAAAGTGATATATACCCATGGCTAGCTTATGACTCGTAATCATAAGTGGGTTGCTCACAATATTATCGACTGGGTTAAAGATGAAAATGCAGTGAGAGGCAATACGGTAAAAACCGCCTACTCATGTGTGGATCATCAACTGAAAGATCAATAACCCGAAATTTGATTGTATCAATGGACACCTTGCTATAAAAGGGACTAATATATACTGTATCACCAAAGAGTGCAGCCTCGGGTCTATAGTGGAATCACTTCGAGGTTTGACGAGCAATTAACAATTCGTTGGAGCTTAAGTGATACGGGTCCATGGTCCCCAGGATTGCTCCGTAACGGATGATACATACGTGATTAAAAATCATTCTTTATAATATTTAATCATTTGGCTAGACTTAAAAAACTGACAGGTTTGTTGCAGACGTCAGATAGTTTTATCGTCAGCATAGCAAAAGTACCGTATTTGGTACACAAAATTAACTGATAAAAAGAAAGTTAGAATTTAGATTTTCTATCACAACCATGTTGTTTTAACTTAAATTCTAAGAAACTTTGGTTTTTGAACCAAATCATTTCGACTTACGGTTTGTGATTTATGAATTTCTAAGTTTGTGACTCAGTTCGATAAACTATGAAATTAAATCACATGTCACGAATTTAAATGATGGTGTGGCACCATGACATTTTAATGTGTGATATTGAGATCAGGAATTATTAATATACTTTAATTATTAATATTTTATTAATAATTAATTCATAATTAATAGATTTATATTAAGATATAAAATATATATTTATATATATTAAATGTCTAAAATTCGAATTAGGGTTTGGGTAAATGAAACCCTAGCTAATTTGAATGATGAGATTTGAAGATTCCATATTTGCGGCATAAGTACCTAATGTTTTGGTATTTTAGCAAAACCCTAAAATCAATCTTATCCTTTAGATCGGAAATGACTTAATATCAACCGTAGGGTTAAGATGATTGATTTTTTACCTAACCCTTATTCGAAAATAGTAGCTTGGTGACCAAGCTTAGGATTTTTGAATTTGACCTAATTAATTGCATCCGTTGGATCGGTTTAAGATTTAATCTTTACCGTCGGGTTGGAAATTAATTAATTGAATGTATAATAATTAATAAATTTCGAAATTGTTATTATATATATATATATTTAAAAATTATATGTAAATAAGTAGATAAGATTGGTTTTTGATTTTACCAAGTCTTTCTTATTTAATTAAATCCCTAATTAATTATATCCATTGGATTTAGATGAGATTGAATCTAAACCTTTGGATTAGGATAATTAATTATATTTAATAATTATTTTCAAAATTAAATATATATATATATATTCGAATAATATTTAAATGAGAGGAGAAGATTGGTTTTTGATTTTACCAAGTCTTTCTTATTTAATTAAATCCCTAATTAATTATATCCATTGGATTTAGATGAGATTGAATCTAAACCTTTGGATTAAGATAATTAATTATATTTAATATATATAAATTCAAAATTTGGGAGTGAATTTCTCAAATTCGGTTATGGGCTAAGTCTATAAATAGGGAGCTCATTCTACATATTTTACATACCTTCCCCAGAGCAAAAACTCAAGCTCTCCCTCTCGCCAGTTAAATTTTGCGACAGAGTCCTGCCGGCGAAGCCCACGCTTCGGTACGAGGAATCCATGAGAATATCTCTGAAGATCATGGGAGTTTCCCTAGCACCGGCAGAGCCATGCCAAAGTCAGAACGCGCAGCCGGAAGTCGTCAATGAGGTACGGCCTTATGCATTGGGTCAATAAATGCAAAATTTCTTTTATTGTATTTATTTATTTATTTTTCATAGACATTAGATTTAATAATGTTGTTATGAAATTAATTGTGATAATTAAATTGCCAATTATTTATCCCATCACTTTATCCAAATTACTCGATGTCAGTACGTAGTTACGAAGTAACTATTCCGACTTAAAATTATTTTTAAAAGTTACCCGGACGTACTAATGAGAGAGGAATTTTTGAAGTAATTTGGACGGGACGTTAAAAGTATTTTTATAAATTTGCAATCAAAGCTATTTCGTTATTTTTTCAAGGTAAATTGGCATATTAGCTAAGATGCGATTTTCAACTATTGGTATCAGAGGTATATCAAATTTCCAACATAAAAGTATTTAAGCATGTTAAACAATATAATGTTAACACATAATGTTAGAAGAATAAAACACATATTGAACAATTGTAGGCGGAGAGAAAATAAAAATTACAATAGTAAAACAATCTAAATAGATTTAAAACACAAAAATAAAAAACCACAAAATTAAAAAAAAAAAAAAAACAATATACTAAAATCACAAACTCTCACCGAAGATGCGACTGGAACAAAGAGGGTTGTGCAAGGTTGTCAGGTCAATTGGAGATGAGTTGATGGTGAATTTCCGAGGAGTAACTAAATTAGATAAGATGTCACAATCTTTGGAGTCCGGATGCGGCATAACGATTAGATAAAGTTGAAACATGGATAGCTCGATCACAGAAGGTCGAGAAAGCTTGGGCTATTGCATGGGAAAATAGGTGATATATAATTTCTTGAGGAGGACTTTAATATTCCATAACATACGTTGCAAAATTTGCTCACATTAGGTCTTCTTGAATGAATGAAATAGTTATTGTATTAAAAAAAATAATAATGCACGTGAAAGGGTAGATTAATGGTAAGAGTTTTTATATGTTCGTATCAAAATGCTATATATTATTACTACATAGATAGAATATAGAAGACCTTACTATATAGAGAAGATAGAAGGTCAAATATGCTATAAGGATAATAATTTTTTGTTTGTACACATGAGAATTATTAGACATATAGAATTATTCACTTGCTTATATACAGTGCCCCGTAGGGCCCCCGACCTCGAAGGGCCCCGTCGTCACCGTTGAAAGTTTTTTTTTTTTTTTTTAAACCCTAACGCCATGAGAGGTTGAAGAAGCTTTTTTGTTACTGGTTTCAATGAGAAGGAAGAGACACGAGAAGAGGGAGAGAGTTAATGCATTGATAAAATAAAGTGGGCCCGCAACCTTTTCTTTCTTTCTTTCTTTCTTTCTTTTTTATTTTAATTATATTATATATTATAATATGAGAAACAATTTGAAACTGAGCAGGCCCAATTATTTTTCTCTTTCGTTTCAATATACAAAACACACTCAGTCTATTATCTATCAAAGATTTACCAAAACATATCTAAATATTTTATGTTATATGTTATTTGAATTAATATTTTTGTTAAAATAAATAATTATATCCTAGATTAAATAACATTTAACCTCTTTAAAAAAAATAACATTTAACCAACCAGAGTCCTTTTTTTTATATGACACTCAACATTAGTTTTTAAGATTTTAGTATATAAAAGAAATCAATGGATTATATATAATACATTTTTAATGGCACACATTGAATTAGTATATAAAATGTCAAGGCCGGCCCTGCTTATATATAATACATTTTTAATGGCACACATTGAATTATTCGATCTTGCTTATATATAAAACATTTTCAATGGATTAATTAAATAAAATGTGCAAAGTTTTAAAGGCTGAAACTGATAAAAACAAATGAATTTCCAATGGCATAATCAATATTTTGATATATATATATATATAAACGTATATGAAATAAATGAATCAACGAAATGGAACATTAACTTCATCTCATTGTGTTAAAAAAAAAATCTAAGAAAATTAGGATGTGAGAATAACTTGATCTCAATGTGCCATATTCTCATTCTCAGAGAGACCTTCTTCTTTATATATATAGATTTTATATATATATAGATTCGATCAAAATATTCCTCTCGTATGCAATTGTCATTCCTTGTTCTTCACTATTATCAAAGCCTACATTTCCCACTATCTTGATTGTAGTGTGTCGTTTGCAATCATCTTTTAAGGCTTTTTTCGCAAAATTTCCAAATATTTAGGACCAAAATAATCAAGCATAAACTTAGTTGAGCATGTATTCAATAAAAAAGTTAAACTGCGACTAATGTACCCAATGATTGATGAACTGCAGATTATGTACCCAATATTTATTTTCGACGGCTAATGTACCCAAACTTGATTCAATTATATTTTTTTGTGTTTTCCATCAGTTGACCGTCAACGAGTGATATGTACAATTATTGTATTTTTGACATAAATCACTCATTTTTTTCTCCAACTTTTATGCACTACATACGGTTAGAAAGATAAGCGATAAATCTACAACTTTCGTGTTTCATGTTTTGTAAAAAAAGTTGTAAGAAGGTATGAAATTTCAATTACAACTTAAAACTGGACAATAGTTTAATACAAAATATTTTTTTCGAGCAAATTTATTATACTCAATGACTTTTTATGATGAGATTTAAGAATAGAAAGTTATGGAAAAATATTTCATCTTTCCAACGGTAGTTTATTTATAAATTTTGGACAAACAATGAGTGAGTTATGCTAAAAATATGAAAGATGTGATGTGAATAATGTTTCGTATTTTTGGCATAACTTACTCTTTTTTTTTTCTTCCAAAATTTATAAATAAACCACCTTTGGAAAGATAAAAGAATTCTCTATAACTTTGTTGCTTTACATTTCATCATAAAAAGTCCTTTAAATATATTAAAATTTGCTCGAAAAAATATTTTATATTAAACTAATGTTCAACTTTACGTTGTAATTGAAGTTTCGTATTTTCTTAAAATTTTTTTTACAAAACTTAAAACTCGAAAGTTGTATATCTATCTATTATCTTTCCAACCGTAGGTCGTGCATAAAATTTGAACAAAAAATGAGTGAGTTATGTCAAAAATACGAAAAATGTACAAATAGAGAAAGAATCACTTGCTGACGGTCAAGTGTTGGAAATCACGGAAAAATCTAACGGAATCAAGTTTGGGTACATTAGCCGTCGAAAATATACATTGGGTACATAATTCGCAGCCGATCAAACAGTGAATACATTAGCCGCAATTTCCCATTTATTACTTGTAGAATTATTTGAAGTTCAATAATTAAGAAAAATTATTTTTATTAAATAAAGAAAAATTAGAGCATTACAGTTTAAATTAGAGCGTTTTAGTTTAAATTATTTTTATTCAATATTATATTTATTTATGAATGTTATTTATCATTTACATTATACTGTTGATATCATATACCCATAATTTAGCGGTTAACTCGTAAAATATGATCGACATGCACAAACGGTAACGGTTTTCTAAAAGCTTACAATGTACCAATCGATTAACTCGTACCCTGTCGAGTAACCATCAATTATACATATATAACAATAACAATAACAATAAACAACAACAATGAGTAAATAAATGGTCCGTTATTTTT
Source organism: Parietaria judaica (assembly GCA_954871525.1). NCBI lineage: Eukaryota > Viridiplantae > Streptophyta > Magnoliopsida > Rosales > Urticaceae > Parietaria > Parietaria judaica. The sequence continues at coordinate 29,087,367 of OX940865.1, forward strand.
GCAGGATGCTAATCATGCATGATGAGAAGAGAAAGTAATTGACTTATAGCCACAAAACCAATCTTGAACTAGTTCATTGCATCATATATTTAATACCATGATATATAATGCAGAATATATTTTAAGGATGATAAGGACTACTATGATGAACTCAGACCTTCTGGATTAACAAGTTTGTTTAATTTTTTACACCCTTATTACAATTTATACTGTAATTAAGATCATGGTGTTTGATATATAGATATGTATATATGTATATAGAGGTGAGACGATTAGCCTAAATTTCTTTTTTATTAAATAAAGATTCACCAATACCAAATTAGTGGTGTCAAGTGGGCCGGGGCGGGCCGGGCCGGCCCACAACCCATTAAGCCCGCATGTTAAACGGGCCGGGCCCCATTCAATGTGCGGGGCGGGGCGGGGCGGGGCTGGTTTTGGAAAAGCCATCAAGGCCCACCCCGGCCCATGAACCCGAACCCACAATGTCACGGGGCGGGGCGGGCTTTTACGAGTCAAATTTAGTGGGCTTTCCACAAACCAAAACGGATTGGGTTTTTCGAAGAGCGATGTGTTTTAATAGAACCATTTTATTAAGAATTTTACAATATCTCATGGGCCTTTAACGAACAATAATACCTCTATTTTTATTTTTTTGTATTTGCTCGATATTCGAATATTTACTTTGAAAGTTGAGTAATGCAATGTAAATAAACTAGAATAGTGATTTATGAAAGTGGACATTAATTATAAATCGTAAACTTTAAACTAGCGAATTAAGAAATTATATTTTATACCTGATATTGCTCAATGTTGTAATTATTAATTCATTTTCAAACTAAATTTAAAATCAGAGAATGTTCAAATCGATTAGCGAATTTTCAAATTGATTAATAAAGTTAAAATTATTTAATTGGAAAATTAAAGATCTACATAGCATATATGATATATATACAAAATAAATTATGTAATATGTAGATAACTTTTAATTTCTATAATTATAAAATATTTAGAATATGTTTTTAATATTTTCATAAATATTAGTATTACAACTTAATAGTTTTTCAATATACAAATATAGTTTATGAGGGCTCTTAAACGGGGCGGGACGGGTTTATGTGGGCTACGGGGCTGGACGGGGTGGGCTTTTGAACGTGGCGGGGCGGGTTCGGGGCGGGCCTAGGAAAGTGTAACCCTGCCTGACCCTTTTGATAGGGGCGGGCTTAGCTCGGCCGGCAAAAAAAAAAAGGGCGGGGCGGGGCAAACCCGCATTTTTTACGAGTCGGGGCGGGTGGGCCTGAGCCGGCCCGGCCCACTTGACACCTCTATACCAAATACAGTAGAACCTCTATAAATTAATACTATTGGGACCGGCAAAAAATATTATCTTATCGGATTATTAATTAACATATAAATTAATAATTTATTAATTTATAAATGATCAATTTATAGTTTAATGAAGAAAAAAATATTAGTCAGCTATAAGTATATAAACATCTTTGGTAACAAAAAATTATTTCAATTTATTATATCGAGAATATTAAAGTATCAATATTAAGAATATCAAGAGAGACTATTATTATGATTTAAAAAGATTTTATCATAGTACCAATGTAGAAATATTAAAGAGCCCAATGATATTAAAAATGAATGACAACTACTTCTTAGAATAGTGATAGTTAAAGCTGCAATAATTACTATAGAATCATATATAAAGAAGACTACATAATTAGTGATGTAATTTTATCTTTTTATCTAATGTGATTTCATAGTTATTTAAATACTTTTTATAATTATTTATGTAATTTTTTATATTGAATTATTAATTTATATATCACTTGGGACCTATATACTTACTAAAGAAACTATTATTTTATAAATTTAGCGAATTATTAATTTAGCTAGTTAGGCCCGAGTCGGGACCGGACAAAAATATTATTTAATCGCGACTATTATTTTATCGAGTATTAATTTATAGAGATTCTACTATATAAGCTGAGCTAAGTTACGGTTTGTTATTACTTCATACAATAATATTTTCCCATTGCCGTGTTCAAATACAGTTACCCATTGGAGAAGGCAAAGACCACTTAAATTATTAGCTGTAATAAAATCATGTGTCATAATAAACAAGAAAGTGACATGAAACAAACATCAATAAAGACCATCATAAATACATATCTCTTATACATATATTTGACATATAGATATGAAATTTCAAATGCAAAAGAGACCAATCATTTTGGGCAAATCTGTTCATCCCTACAGTTGCACACTCTTAATTAGTACCACTATAAATAATTTATTACCAAATCCTAACAATACATGACCATATCTTTATGTGAAAGCATATGAGATACTATTACAAAAAATTAAAAAAAAAAGTTGAATAATTTAACTACTTGAAAAAACTTATATATAAATGATATGATTGTGAAGTGTAGGATATATTTTATGCCAAAACTATGCTATTTGCTTTTCCAAAGCATGAATAATTTACATGTCAGTGAAGAAAAAAGAAATAGAAGCAAAGCAGCCGAGAACAGCTTTTGTCAAAACCATAACTATCAAGGTGATATGTATTGATGTAGTTTAATCTAATAAAACCAAAAAAATAAAATATAAAATATAGAGAGAGAAGGAAATACTAGTACTCATCATTAACATTTTGTTTAGAACATTGGAGATTCAGAGGGTGAAGAATTAACCAAATTAAGAATACTATTCCAGTAATTCTCGTTATCTTGGTACGGCTCGTCGCTCCTGCTGCCGGAGACACCGTTTTCAGACTCGCCAGCCCCTCCGCCGCCTTCAGACAAACTCTGGTTATCGGAGTTGTTAAGCAAAAGACTCGTAAACCCTAACCCTAATTGGTCCTCCTGCGCTAGTACGTTGACATCAATGCCGGTAAACGAGAGCGAGCTTTGTTCGATTTTCTCTTCGTGATGATGAAAGTTCTCGTTCAAGCTCTTCCAGTCATGTTCATCCTCCTTAGCCTCCCCGGAGTTGGTAACCGATGACGACCCAACGAACTCAATCATCACCGCTCTCTTCTTCGCTGCATAATTCAATGTGGACGTAGGCGACTCGAGGTCCTCGCCGTGAAGAGCTACTGTCGACTTTGACCAACTCCCGTGGTGATTCCAGTGTGCGGTGCTGTTAGGGCTACTATTTCCAGCTCCGACGTCGGTTTTCGAAGACGAACTAGCAGCGGATCTCAGCCGGAGCTTGGACTCGCGGACGAGGCGAGCCTCGGCTTCAAGGCGAGCGCTCTCCCACTGCGCCATGTGGCTGAGATTCGCGGCGTTCTTGGACTGAACGCCGTCGTTTGAGAGGAGGTCGTTCTTGGGCTTGTGGGTCACCGGGTCTATTCCCATTTTGGCCAGCCTTTTCTTCAAGTGCGTGTTCCAATAGTTCTTGATCTCGTTGTCTGTTCTCTTTGACAAGTGAGTCGCAATCGCTGACCATCTAGAGAGAGGAGAAGAGAAGAGATAGGATTTGAATACTGTTAGTACTTCAATGTGTAAGAAATTATGAAGAGAAACAAGCTACATTAATGATACATTTGTTTATTATGTCTTGCATTTATAATACTTAAATATATATGGCATGAAATTTTTGTCTGTCAGACAGACGGATCAGATTTTGAAAATCTGGGTGGTGACCAGAATCATGAAAAATATATCATAACTTATACAGTCGCAATGAGTGAGTCTGCTTGATTCAGAGAGGCCATATTTTCACATTTAAAGCATATCACGCGAAAGAAAGCTCAACATATAATGCCCTGCGTCTAATATTTTTTGAATTTTTTTTATTGAAAGCTTGAGAGAGAATTGACCTATAACACAAGATTTAACCTGTTATATAAAGTTAAGAACCAAGGTTAATAATTAAAAACCCTAGTTGGCTATATACATCATACATATGTCTTAGAAACATAGTCTGATCATATATATGATTAACACCAACTAGAAAATTTAAGAACTTGCCCACAAAAAGAAGCCGGTATATGTAGTACATAATGATATATAATAATGTAGTATATATATACATATATATATACCTATTCCCTAGAAGAGCGTGAAGTTGAATAATGGTTTGCTCTTCTTGCAGGCTGAACTTTCCTCTCTTGATATCAGGTCTCAGATAGTTAGTCCATCTTAGTCTACAGCTCTTTCCACATCTTTGAAGCCCTAATCACATACACCATCGAGACTCAGCACATCATCAACTATATATGTACACATAATAGTATTTATGAATGTGAATGTTACCAGCTTTTGCTGGTAAAGCTCGCCAACTTCCATGGCCGTGCTCTTCAATGTACGCCAAGAGTTTCTGATCTTCCTCAGGAGTCCAAGGGCCTTTCTTCAACCCCACTTTGTCACAGCATGGTGACCGACCCATCTCTGTGAATCGCTTGAGAGATTGTGCTGATCTTCTTTATATATAAATATCAATGGAGGATGAGATGTGTTGAGTATGATCAGATAGTTGGGAGAGAGAGGAGTGTGGTTGATACTTGGCTTTGTAAATGAAGAGATATGGGAGTGAAGAAAGGTCAGCGACATAAATGGGATGATGAAATAAATATGCTCAGAGTATGTGTTTCTTATAAGACTTCCCATGACGAAAATGCCCTCCAATTGTTCTTATGGAGTTACATTATATAGGGTAATTGCTTTGGAGCTAGCCTTCCATAAATCAATTTTATTTAAAAAATTAAGTAATTTGAGTTCCGGTGAGATAAAAATTCGGCAAAATAAGTGTTTGCACGATCTTCGATTTATGAAGTTAAGCCGTCGTCGGTGAGACACGTGACCGAGTCAACAAGATGCTTTCAGATCCATTGAGACAATATACTGGATAACTGAAAATATTTGAGAGGAATTGGCTAGAATATAAAAGTGTAAATGAGATGGGTTGGAGAGAATTTTTTTTTTTGAAAAAGAATTAGAGAATAAGAATATGAGGATTATATTTGGTGTGACCTAGAATATGAGATTGTGACACGGTGAAAGTGAGCAGTTGAGAATCGGACATATTTTTGTAGGTAAACTTACGGCAGGGCTTGGTGATCCTTAGCAGAGTTGCGGTTAAGTTATGACTTTGCCATCCTGGGGAAGAGAACGCCCCACGCCTCTCCAAGGGGTGTCCTTCTCTTTTCTTGTCATTAATCTCGATTAACGTGTGTGTTAACGTTTCTTGTGGTGCGCATGAACGACGAGTCCGCTCCAGGGGCTGAGGCGGCCGAGAAAGTTGCTCGGTGGAGGGTCACAAGTCGGTATTTATGGAGTCCGAAAATAGGCCCGACACAGTCGATGTTAAACCCGAGAGGAAACAACCTCAAATTACTCTGATAGCCAAATAACTTGAGCTTGATTACGCGAGTATATAGCTAATAAAAATTATTCTAAAGCGAATTGGATCCGTGATATTGTTTTTCTCCATTTAATAAGGTCGATTAATGATTCTGTTTGTTTCCATTTAATATAGGTCGATCGATCAATATCAGACTTGATATGTCACCAAGAAATAGATATAGCATTTTTCTATTGCTGAGTACAATTGATTGAATTATTCAAACTTTGAATCACACATTTTTTTTTTATTATTAAGTGTCACAGTATACTTCTTTTAACTATAATACCGAATTGACTTGAAAGTAAAGCCTAATGAACCCAAATAATGCAAGTATATAGATATAGTCGGTGAAAAAGATCTGATAACTTTTATAGTTGAAGTTGCGTTAGACATTTTTAAGGATATATGAGACAAAAATACTCATATATTTACTTAAAAATTATTTATTTTAGGCAAAAAATTATGAATTATATTACAAAAAGTTAACATAAATAATTAACTTTTTCCGTTATAAAGTTCTTACTATGAAGTTCGATGTGACAACATATAATTTGATCATATTTTCATTGTTTTTGACCTTATTTGAACTCCAAAAACTTCAAAAACTAAACAATGAATACTTAAATTCTCGCATAATATCCAAAACGGGTTCTACAATGTAACAATAAGGCACTATATGTAAAAAAAAAAAAAAAAATCACTATACAAAATTAACGGAAAAACATATTACTTTTATTATGTCCATTGTCTGGAGATCAGAGATCAAACCGACCGTGGATGAAAAGTGAAATGATCAATTGTGATAAGTAATTGAAGTATATTTATTGGTATATCTTAGGTTGTCGACCTATAACAAGCAACACTAGTCTTAAACTTATGATGAATTTAAGGTAGGTTTTGATCACTACCATTTTTCATGAGATGAACGTCGAAATAAATATAATAATTGTATGATTGATTAAATTATATTGGTTATATTGTGTGCGGCTGTAATTTGATGACCCATTATACACTAATATACTAGCTAGTCTGTGAAAAATATTACTTATTAAGTATTTTGAAATACCAACTATTCATTTGAAGATGAACTAATTTTTTTCATATGTATTAATTACTTTTTATAGAATTATTGATGAGAGTTTTTTTTTTCTTTCTTTCTCCAGTGACATAATTTTTTCCCGTCATGCATGAGGATTATATTAATGAAAGATTACGGAGCCACTATTGAGGGTTAACATCGCCTCTTCAGTCACGAAGTGACACATGGTGAAAACTCTAATTTATTGTAAAAGTGTGAGCTCGGGTATTTATGTTAAAACCAAATATGACTTGTTGGGAAAGCACCTAGCCACGTCATCTAGCTACGTCAACAAAGACCTCCGTCGCCACAATCAGCTTCTAACTTGCCCAGGCAAGTCCATGTACGTATCTCCTAAGTTGAACTACGTGATTACTTGATCCCTCTAATAGGCACGTAGGTAGCCTTTCACGAGGTTCGGTTTCCCCTAGACATGTTCTACATGTGCAGGTTACAGGAACATATCTTCATCTGGATGTCGCCAAGAGACGGCATCAAGAACGATCCGACGCCTCATAGGATCATCGAGATATAGCTCGGAATTGCCCTAGGCTCACCGGAGTTGACGACCTTAAGCCAATGACCATTAGGATAGCTCCTGCCTCGCTGGAAACGGCTAAAACGAGACATTAGTCAACCCTCGGTTACTCTACCTTACATCTTATAACATATTTCTCAAGGCTTCACTCCAAAATAGAATTAACCGTACCATATTTTGTATGTTTGTTTGCGAATTTAAAAACTTATAATGAATTTATGCTGCTCGCCTTTGCATTTAAAAATGGAAGACAGACACTTAATTGCTTGTCATTTGGTAATCAATGTACAGAATCCGAGATTAGCGAGAAGCGTGTAATCAAATTAATGATTCCTAAATTCACGCCAATCACCAGCGATAATTGGCAATTAACTCCATTCAAAGTTAAGTAGCGGTGAATATTTAGTTACGAATTTATTTAGGAAACCATCATAAATATATATATATATATATATATATATACATACATACATATATACGACACTTGTATATAATTTGTGATGTATAAAAGCTTTTACCGACTTCGGCATGCTCATCGCATATCAAATCGGAAGTCCGAAGTCCGAATTTCAGTTCAGATGAAGTCAAAAAATAATTTTTCAATAATGTCTACTCGTATTAGCAATTAGTGACGTTTAAAAAACAATTTTATATATTTTGCATTAATTAAATGGCGTTTGATGATAAATAAAAATCAAAAGAAAAACGTAGAGTTAAATACGAGCTACTTATATCATTATTGAATTTAATTTAAAACTCAAACCATAAATATACATCGCGAAGTTTAAACATTGGTACAAAGTTTCTAATAAAATTCTGATGAATTAACTTAGCTAACCCATTTATAACTTCTAGCTTATATTTGTTGATTTCAATATTTATTCGAACTTGTATCAAAGCTGATATTCATTTCAAAATTTAATTTGGTAAACCAACATATTGCCTACTTATGAGCTTTATGCCGACTCATGAAAATAAAAAGGGCTTCGAATCTTTATATTATTTTTAAATCAACAGTTCCAACCAAAAATTAATCACAAAGGTATGATAATTCTTAATACAAAAAAATTCTAAGATTCTTAAGTCATGTGGATAAAAATAATTGTCAGCAGTTTTGAAGAACCTTTAGATATTATTACATCTAATTTTCAGCTTTGAACCTAATAAGAATCTATAGACCAAACATTGGGTATTTATGTCACGAATAACCCTTATTATATAACCGTTAATATAAACCGTAATATTCAACATACTATGAATTAGTATTGGTTTTGGATTTGCTATTTCGAGGACAAACCGAAACCAGATTATATTAGATTTAGATTTTATCCGGATCCAGTAAATCGGTTCTAGATTTTATTTGGAGGTTAGGGTTAGGGATATTATCTGGAACCAAGGTTTTAAATACCGCTTGCCGATGTCGTTTCGCACTTTTCATTTTACGGATATATCGCTTGTCGATTGGTATCTCATAGGTAAATCGATGGATATGCCGATGGATATATCGTTTCGCATATCCTCGAAAAAAGATTTTCGATGGGCATGCCGATGGATATTCGAGAAATTTAATACATTGTCTGGAACTGAAACTTTGGATCTATTTTTGTTTTAAATTTTATTTTTTTTCTTTTGAATTTATTAAATCATTATATAAAAACTCAGTTCTTTTAAATGATCACATTATACCAAAACTTTCTTAAATAAGTTACAAAAAATACCCTTATAGGATAGTAAAACAATTTTTATAAACATCTATATTTTTAGGACAGTTGAAAACATAACATACTTTATGAACTCCTCTACGCACTTTTACAATAAAACTAAAAACATAACCTAAAATAATATATTAAACTATTATTCAAACATTATGTACTTTTTAACAATTTAAAAAACAATATATTAGTAAATATCAAATTACTATTAAAGATTAAGTACTTTGATGGGGACAATACTGCTCGACATGACGACGTAGAATACCTGAGCTTTGTTGGGTGTTCATTGAAAGTTTATGTCCGCAACATTTTCTTAGTGTGAATTTCTCATTTCTTTTAAGTCATCATTTCACACGTATATTGAGTGGAAATCGGTTACCCAAAAAGAGTTTAACCTACAAGCCGGGAGCCTTGTCGGATATGTTTCGAAGGAAGGTGACATACTAGAAGATGTCATCGGGCTCGGAAAGCAAATTTTCCCGCTAAATGTTTGCCTGAAAGAACTGTCGTACTGGAGACAACAAGTTGACCAAGGGAGACTCTATGGTATCCTTGGATCATCGTCGCTAAAATTATTGACTGTACGTGGAAGCTTCTAAACGTAAACCGAATCACCACTAGTGAGGCTCCATTTTAGAAAAATTTGTTAAATTATTTGATCGATCAATACTTAGGAGAATAAGAAATTATACGAAAAATCTATAAAATTTTAGCATAAGAGGAGGGGAGAAATTGTTGGACATACCTGATTAGTACCGCCTATAATCAAATGCTAATGCCACTTGTATAGGTCATGGTCTTGCCTTATTTAAAGATTAGGTTTAAAACTTATCAATGATAATCTTGTTTTGATTTTTTATCATCAATATAATTAATGTTTTGATTCCATAGTTGTTATGTTTTGCGATTGTGTATTTTGTTATCACACTGGTCTAAGTGAGGAGGTTTACCATATACAATATAACGACTAAAAAATGTCCATAGTTCAAATCGTTAATGGGAATTAATGATCAAGAAAAACTATTGATAAACTCAATCACAATTTGGTGGTGATCTGTTACCAGATCATGGTGCTGGTCTGCACCGTTGCAGTTTACAATCAAATATTCCCAATACTTTTATATTGGGATCGGAAGGTTGATCGTAGCAAACCGCATGACTACATATATGGATAATAACTTTATGATTTCTTTGTTCTCATTTGTAGGAAGGCAAACAAGTACTCATCCAGAGCCTAACGACTTCATAAACTGTTAGGTGAGTAATTTTTCAATAATCATGGAACAACAATAGTTTAGTCTAAAGGGTATACAGGGATCAACCCGACTAAGAGGAGAATCATAATAATACGAAATATTGGATTTTGATAAACGGATTGTATCAATAGACTCCTAAGTCGGGAAGATATTTCAACGCGTATTAAAGAGTTCAGCTTCGGGCTATAGTGGAATCTAAACAAAGTTGATGAAAGCACATCACATTCACCGAAGCTTAAGTACATGTGTCTATTTGTCCCTTTTTAGCTCTATAAGTTCGCAACCGCAAATTATTATGTTTTAAAACATAGAATATAACTGGTCAGATATGATTTGTGACTTGGTTACATGAAAATCATGATCACCCTAAATCGGCAGAAGTACAAAACTTTTAATTAATATAGAAACTAGAAAAATATAATGATCTTTTTCCTTGGACAACTCCAAAGCTTTAGGAAATTAAATTCTAGCATAAATATCTTTTTGAATAGTGTCATTCTGATAGATCGGTTGAGATTTATAATAATAACGGTTTTTTGACTTAGGGCTGAAAATGACACTATTATTTCAATAGAAAATTAGAGAAATTTAATATTGGTATTTATACCTGAAATATTTATACGAGAGATTAATTATAAATTTTGGAATATATATATATATGCGAATTTTAATAATAAATCTAGAAAAAATAAAAGATTTGATTTATTAAATCTTTTAGGGTATTTTTTGAAAAATATTTTATTTGGATTTATTGTTTAGATTTCGAAAATCCTTCTATCTCTCTTTCTAGGGTTTTTGAGATTTTCTCATGGTTCTTTATTCCAGAAAAAATTCGAGTTTTAGTGTTCTATTTAGTGGGAACCCACACATCCCGGTGCTCGGGTTCCGGAGTATACATCGAAAGACTCGTGGGTGCTATCTTCAAGATTCAATCAAGAAGATTTTTCACAAGCAAATTCACAAGAGCTCAAGAACACAAAGAACGAAGATCAAGTGAATATTAAAATTGCGTAACATAATTGTGGATCGAAAAAGGTACCAAATTTCATTTATTGGCTAGAATAATTATTTATTAATACTCAATGGCTCAAATAATTCGTGAATCATTAAGAAATCAATCGAAAAATTAAATATCACGATTGGGATGATTATTTTTTAATCTTGTGAGTCGTATAGGGTAACGAGAATTTTTTGTATGGGACTCTTAACTCCTGTTAAATATTTTTTGAGGTTACCCTACGCACTTCTAAGGTGATCGATTATTAATCAGAGGGGATTCACAAGAATCAGAACCCGAACAAAAATGTGATTGAAAAAAGAATGAGGTGGAAGAATTGGGCTATTTATAGGATAAAATTGATGAGTTTTTTTTTTATTATTATTGAAACAGTTGTTTTTTTTAATATTGCACCTCAATAAAATAAAATTTAAAAAATTTAAATTCAGCCAATCCGAGCCAGCATATTAAAAATTCCAATGGTTTGAATTAAGCAAAAAAATTGATATATTGAAATGAAAAAAAAAAAAAAAGGAATCAAAAGTTTTAAATTCGGTTTTATCTTAAATTCGATTTTTTCTTGATCCATTTACCAATACGAAGAACCCGAATTCAAAACTTCTGCTTTGGTTATTTCTAGAAAAAAAGAAAAAAAATCATAGTTTTCGAGAGTGTTATATTTACATCTTAAGACAGAAAAGGTGGATAGTTGTGACTTAGCTACGTGATTAACATTGACCTAATAGTTTTATGTATCAAGGGTATTTTTGGTATTTCAGTTTCCCATATCATATATAGTTTATTGATGTTGTATCTTGATTATTTTAAGTTGTTCATGTAAAGGACAAAAATGATGCCAAAATTAAGGGAGGGAGAGAGATAGGGATTGGGTAGAGAAGGAGAAAGGAATGGGGACACCAATCTTAAATGGCATTAGATAATTGCCAGCTCTAGCAACGCCTATAACACTACATGGTGATGGTCCAACAAGCTCTTAAATGGCCTTATTTATTTCATATGCCTTGGCCGTCAACGTTGTGCTACTCCACGTGGGTCATAACTTGGTTCATAACGTAACTCAAACTATATAAAGAGAGTAATTTCAGAGGCATAAACTTTAAATGTGAGAGAGTGTCTTTATTAATGTAGAAAATGTGTGCCCTATGTTATGATATCCTTCACTGTGTGGCATGGGATTGGGTAGGACTGGACTTTGCTAACAATTTTGCTTCACTTAGTAATGCATGGTGGGATTGCTTGCTTGGAAGTCACTGCATTTACTCCATTGTTGTTTCCTCAAAAGTACCTACTTATAAACGGTCTTGAAGATTTAATAAATACTCTCAATATACATAGCTTTGCATTTAGAGCATTTAAAAAATAGAGATAATTACGGCAGAAATATCTAAACTTTGATCAACAGAAGCGGTGTGGTTCAAAGTAATATAAATAGCGCCACAAATAGTCAAAGTCAATAAGTGTAAGGCGACGTTTTTTTTTATCTAGGTCAATTACTTTAGCATATTGCTACTAAGTCGTACTTAAGGTAGTTTTGTCTCCATTTTCAGTTGGTCAAAATTTGAATATAATTTTTTGGATTATCCCTAGTAAATACTCTCAACATACGTAGCTTTGTATTATATGCACTCAGAGTTCAAGCAAATTTATAGCAGTTTTTACCAAAACAGTTCATACTACACAAGGATTGGGATTTTTAAAGTTTCATAAGATATATAACTTTGCATACAAAAATGTTGAAGGAACTCTATAGTTATATTTTTTGGATTGTTTGATAAATTAATACCAAATATAAAGGTAAAATAAAATATTTAACATGAATATGAATCCTACTTAGTAGTCCATAAATTCATTGAACCATAAATTATATGTTCATAGATGGTGACACTACAAATGAAAAATCAATAGAAAGCATAAATGTTGTACTTACTTATATTTGAAGAGTAGCTTAATTTATTATATTATTTGAAAATAATTGATCAAGTACAGTCCAAAATATTGCTAAAACTGGTGTCTTACTGGAAAGGTAGTTTGGGGCTCACTTTGGGCTGCATATAATGATGGTTTATTATGTCGTAAGACAGAAATAGTTACCTTAAAAAAAAATTAAAAAAAAAAAAGACAAAAATAGTTCAAACTTCAAACTGGGCTTTTAGAAACGAAAACTTAGCTAGATAATTGATGGGCTTGCCTAAGACAGTAATTGTCATGTGGGCTTTATTGTTAAATAGATTCATTGATGTGCCCTTTAGTATTAAGGGTAGACTGCGGCTAATGTACTTAATGTTTGATTTTCTGTGGATTATGTACTCAATGTTTGATTTCGGCGGCTAATGTACCTAATGTTTGATCCGTTAGATATTTTTGGGTATTCTGTCAGTTGACCGTTAGAGAGTTATCCTTCTCTATATGTACAATTTTCGTATTTTTGACATAACTCACTCATTTTTTGTCCAAATTTTATGCACAACCTATGGTTGGAAAGATAACAGATATATCTACAACTTTTGTGTTTTAAGTTTTGTAATATCATTTTTATAAAAATACGAAATTTCAAGTACAACGTAAAACTGGACATTAGTTTAATGAAAAATATTTTTTTTGAACATATTTTGATAGACTTAATGACTTTGTATGATGAAACGTAAAAGAAAAAAGTTGTAGATAAATGTTTTATCTTTCCAACGTGTGTTTATTTATAAATTTTGGATAAAAAACGAGTGAGTTATGCAAAAAATATGAAATATTATTTCACATCATATCTTTCATATTTTTGGCATAACTCACTCATTTTTTGTCAAACGTTTATAAATAAACACCCTTTGGAAAGATAAAACATTTATCTACAACTTTTTAGTTTTAACTTTCATCATAAAAAGTCATTAAGTATATTAAAATTTGTTCGAAACAAATATTTTGCATTAAACTAATGTCCAGTTTTACGTTGTACTTGAAATTTAGTATTTTTTAAAACTGATTTTACAAAACTTAAAACATCAAAGTTGTAGATCTATCTCTTATCTTTCCAACCATAGGTCGTTCATAAAATTTGGACAATAAATGAGTGAGTTATGTCAAAAATACGAAAAGTGTACATATAAAAGAGGATAACTCTCTAACGGTCAACTGACGGAAAACCCAAAAATATCTAACGGATTAAACATTAGGTACATTAGCCGCCGAAAGTAAACATTAGGTACATAATCCGCGGAAAATCAAACATTGAGTATATTAGCCGCAGTTTACCCTAGTATTAATCATATTAATTAGAAAACGCTCTTAGCCCATGAAAAAATTAAAAAAAAAAAAAAAAAAACCCACAAGTTAAGCTTATGTACAGATTCTGTACTACAGAGGGTTATGAGAAAACCCTATGACCAATCATAAGAAGCAACCACTGGATGGACAAGAGAATTCAACCACACCCTCTCTTAGGCACTGCCGATTTTTGCCCTCTTCTGACTATGAGAGTTTGCGTCATGTAGCCGTTAAGAAGGATTTAAGCGGGCCGATGGTGAGCATAGGACGTGCTTATAGCAATTTCCAAGAAACTTAGTGGACAAAGTAGATGCACCATAATCTCGAGGATCTCCAAAAAACCGATATAAATCTATGTTACAAGGGTAGCTGACGTAGAGAGATACCAGGAACACGTCTTTGCGAGATACAACTCAAAATCTTTATTTTTTTCAAAGTACTCAAAAATTGACCGTATAATATATATGACAAAATTCGTACCTGTTGATGTGAATAATCGCCATCAACTGTCACAAAGTTATAGCACTCTGATTATGATGATATATGACGATGGATCTTAACTTTCTGAGGTAAAATCCACTTCGATGAATAATGATACGAGATGACACTTTTGTAAAGGGTTGAACGATAATAAGGAACTTGTATATTTGATTGATACCAAACTGGGTACAGAGTGAATAACTAGTAGAAACTATAGAACAAGGTGATTGTCTCTTAAGTTACTTCGTAGGCTTTATTTATAGCCTGGATTACAACGTTCACTTCCTAGAATTCAGTAACGGCTAGAAGACTAAGTTGATGATCCTTTCCTTTCGCCCTGGTCACCACGTGGAAAGTTTTGATGACGTAAAACTTGGTCTATTTCCACGTGGAGGCTCCTTGGACTGGTCAATAAAGTGGAGTATGCCTATTATTTTGGGCTGCTTGGTCTTCGTGTGGACTGGCTGAGAAGGTCTTCACGGGCCTGGTCTTCGGGAAGGTTGGGTCATTGACGACTAGGCTTCGAAGAGGCCTTTCGATGAGTTGATTGCGCTGGGCTGCTCATTGGGCCTGCTGATTTGTTTGAGGCTAGGGTTTCTTTTGACCTTCGTGGGACTTCCTTGGCGAATTGGGCCCACTACGTCGCGCGTCCTAATCCGGTTTCTTTGGCGTCGTTTCATCCGTGGTGTTCTTGATAGCTTGCATGCCGTTTATTGCCAATAATGACGATGCAGTGTCGTTTTCGAGAGGGGACGAAGTCCCACATCAACAGTAAGCCCCCAGTCCATTAAGTATGGAATGGTTGATGGACTATTATGTCGACGTGATGTCTATAACGAGGCGAAGAATTTAGGTCTCCGGCGAGGTGGAATTACTCCACATCTTTTCTTCGTATAAGCTTTGTCGTTTTGATCGCAAAACAACGTGCCGCTGAAAATGTGTAAGGATCTCGTTTGCGAGGATCTTTCTTTGGTGGGGAGTCTGACCTTTTGACCTTTCCTTATTTCTGGAAGGTTTAAATTTTCATTGATGATTTTCGTCTTTCTCTTTGCCCATTTTTGCATTTCTTCGTCCAGTAAGTATTCGATTTTAATTTCAAAATCCACATAATTTTCATGAATTTAATTTGTCTTTGCATAAGCTACTCACCCTAAGTTACTTCGCAAATCCAAGGTGATTTCTACTTCGGATTTCGTCAGGATTGAATTCATGAGGTGAAAATCGAACCTTTAGATTCACTAAGTCCTCTAGGATCCTTTTCTTGAATGCTAGATCAATACAAGAAGAAAATTCTGCTTTGAATACCGGGTTCCAGGGTTTTCAAAGAATTTTCGAAGTGTTGACGACCATCAAAATAATCTAAGGATACCCCGTACTTTGGGCATGCTTAAACTTTGAAATAAACAATCGAACAAAGCGAGTGCATAAGAAAGTACCCTGCAGCTCCGGAGGAAAACAACAAAAATTAAAAAAGATATACAGATATCTCGAACTAGTTGGATCCCAGTGATATATCCTAAACGAATTTATCAATGAAAACCGTAACCATCTAGGAAATTTAAAGTACTAAGTCAGGATTACCTTGTCTGTCGAGATATTTTGCCCAACCTCGTCATCTTGGGTAACCATCGAGATATAAAGATTTGATACTAGACCTCGCACAGCGTTGGCTGCCTACGTACCCTTCTTTCAGGGATCAAGTCATTATGTAGTTCATTGTGTAAGAAGTAGTATTTAAGGATAGAATTCCGTGATTACACGTTTCTTTACCCTATCTCTTGACGTGGGGCTCTAGGAGACAGTTGTTATAGAGGCCATGTTTATACTGAAGAAGTCTTTGGAGATTTTCGTTTCCCTTTCTTTTCCTTGTCGCCATAAAATTCGTTGACCGCTTCGGGTATATTCACCTCGCAAATTGGTTTGACTCGAAGAAGTATTTGTACTTCCTCTTTTGAAGCCTCGTACAATTTGGAGCTGGTTTTTATCTTATGTTTTTCCGACTAATGGATCGGTTCTACATTTAGGCGCTTCGAGATGATCTAAAAGCATAGCTAGACATGTATTTGTTTGTTTAGGCAATGCTTTCTTGCATTTTGTAAATGAAAGCGGGTCTCGTTTTTCTCTGTCATTTACTATATTTTCGATTGATATTTATAAATTGGGATAAGTTACCCCGACGTATTCACATCCTTGTATCTAGTTCGAAGATAGAACTTAACGAGCGGTTCACAGTTTTAGACGATAGCAAAGTAATCACCTCAAAGGTAGTTCGCGGCATCGTGTGAATGTCTAGAGTTTGAGGGAGTAATTTTTGGGTCGTTATTGATTACCTCGAATACCGTTAGGACAATATATTTGGTTCTCAATCGGGTCTTGATAAATCATGTTCCTAACTCACAAACTATCGACAACGATGGGCAAACATGTGAGTGATGCCAAAGCTATATCTACTAGTATAAAAATGACTGTCGCCGATAATGTTCTATATTGTCAAACTAAATTCTTGAATACAAGACATGATTGTTTACGGAGTACATTTTTTTGTTACACAAAACACGACTGTTTTAAAAAGTTTTCAAGATTTTGGAATCAAGAATATATTAAAGGTAAAATATCAACCGTGGAGTATGTTAGCGTATACTACCATCCCAGGGGAAAATCAATAAACATAGAGAAAAAGGTATCTGAATCTTGAACCGTTTTGTACGTAGTTGGTAAAATTTCTTGAACAACCCTAAATGATTTAAAGTTATTTCCGAAGTGGAAAATACGTAAACAATATGGAGTTACCTTGTTTTAGAATGATGGTTTCCACCTCGTCGATCGGAGAGTTCTTTTGTGGTCGGGAGCTCAACCTTGCTGTTTTGACTTTTGTTAAATTGGGTTTCCCCTGAAGTGCTAACCACACTTGTCGTTTCCCTTTTTGATGCTGAGATTTTATTCTCGAGGTTTGTCACCTCGTTTTACGTGGGTTTTGGCACGATTCCCTTTCGACTCTATTAGTGCCTTTATTAGTCGTCAATCAAAGTTCTTGTATGTTGATCCCTTGGATGTTTTCTTTTCCGAGCAACTTTCCTTTGCGTTGGGGTTGGACTCGTACTTCAAAATTGAATCTCGGGAAACTAGGACGCTTTGAGGTCTTGTACGTTGATCCCTAGATGTTTTCTTTTCCGGGAAACTTTTGGGGTTGGACCCGTACTTAGAAATCAAATCTCGGAAACTAAGACGCTTTGAGGTCTTGTACGTTGGGCCGCAGATGTTTTCTTTTCTGGGAAACTTTTGGGGTTGGACCCGTACTTCGAAATCGAATCTCGGGAAACTAAGACGCATTGAGATTGTTATGATAGGAAATGTACTTCGAGGAAGGGGGTCACTTTGTGAAAAGGTTCCGAGGTGCTTCGGTTGCTTGCAAGAACTTTGTACTTTATTCGTGGTGTAGTCCCGTGAACTTCACGTTATAGATGATTGCATTGGTCCAATGTATGTGCTCCCATTGTTTCGCAATTGAGATACAGTATAATAAGTTACTGATGGATCTCGTATTATTTTGTTTTCCCATACGATGATGACCCAACATAGTGTTCGGGGTCTCTGTTGTCGGATTGAATTTCGTTTTACGAGTTCGAACGCTTTGTGGCGAATTTCATCCCAGGAGTCCAAGATTTATCTCGATCTGACCGTGGGTAGCATGTATTTTGCAGATTGGATTCGATCTCGTCGTTTAATTATCATGGGAATGTTCACATGACATTGATGAGCAACCATCTTCGTCCGTACGCGTATGGTTTGACCTCTTTGTGGAGGTCTATTCTGATACCTTTGGAGGGTAAGATATAATTCTTCAATTTCTAGGCTTTTAATTTCACCTCGTTCGAATCATTAGTTGAAGCCATTTGGAGTTTTCGACATTTAAGTGTCGAGTGTCCGTAAGCTTTATGAGGTCTGGATCACAATTTTGTGTTTGGCCTTTTCCATTAAGGATCGTTCATTCTGCTCATAAAGTTTCCCGCCCTTCTATCCACGTTATGTTACTCTTTCTCTGGTGAACACTATAATTTTTTTTTTGCACTACCCATGAGTTTGCTTCAAGTCGCAAGATAAGGTTGCGTAAACGGCACGAGCTCGACCACCTTGTTTACCCAGAGGTTTTGCGAGAAATTTTTTTTGATAGTGGATGCGTATATGCGTGGTATACGCACCCACCCCGATGAAAAATATAACAAAACATGGTCAAGAAGAGAAGGATACCTCGAATCGGTTTTTTTTGGAGAAGTACTTACTTGCCAATTTTACTTTCAAAGGCGCGTCCTCGAAGTGCCAAAGTTCATCATCATGGCCCAGATGTACTCTTGGGTCATGGCCTTGCGGAGGAAGATTGTCCTCCAATTCAATGAGAGTTGCATAGCTTACCCCGTGATGCCTTAGGGTATTGAGTGTCAAATCGGTTGTTGCTTGGATATGGATCCGAGATCATTGCAGGATCATATGTGATACAAATCGTGGCGTATGCCGTCACCTTGGTCATTTCCCGGATATGGACCCGAGGTAATTGCTAGACCGAAGGTGATTCAAACTTTTTGCAAGATGTACTAAGGAATTCTTATATCGGCTTAGCCACTACCCGAATCTAGATTTGTGGTTCTATGGGGCCATGGGAGACTGGAACCTGCTTCTCCAACTCCATGGTCAATGACTCATTTTCACACCTAAGAAGTTTGTTAGCTTTCATCAAATTTTTATCGAGCTCACTAACCTCTTGAGATTGAAGAGAATATGATATGTGGCTTGCAGGTGATCGACTGTAGTTTCTTCATCTGAATCTTCTTCGGAGACATTCTTCTTAGGTACAATATCTTCATTGGATTCTTATCGCTGGAGGAGTTGGAGCTGTAGGACTCGCTGGTGGAGCTGGAGCTGTATGACTTGGACTTCAACTTTTTCTGGGTGTTTGCACACTGCGATTTGCTATGGCCGTAACTGCTGCATTCATGACACTTCTTCGATCTCGAGCTGTTGTGTTATAACAATCTGCTTGAATATGACCATAACCATCACACTCTCTACATTTTATTCCGCATGTAGTTGCACGATAATCACCTGCATTCTTGTCAATAGTAGAGTGAAGTTTTTCAGAGTTATAGTTTTGAGTAGAGTTGATTCCCTGTTTGTGAAACTTTGTCAGTATATTTTTAAAGTTTTTTGTAAGAATGGCTAGATAATCCACGGAGTCAGCAGGGATAGTGTTTGAACTGCAGTCGTATGTGCCTTTGAGAGTGCTGCCAGCTGAACCCTTGAAAGCTACTTTTGTGAGTTCTTCTTCAGTTAAGTTCATCTCATAGGTTTGAAGAGAACCGATCAGCTGATCAAGGCTCATGGTGGTCACATCTTTTGCTTCTTTTATTGATGCTATCTTCGGACGAGACCTCTTGAAAAAATATCGGGGAGTCTTCCAAAATAGGTCTAATTCAGTGTAGAGCTTTCCCAGTCGACGAGCTTGATTAGAGATCTGTCTGAGTTGTTTGTAAAATTCAGCTATAGTCACATCTTCAGCCATCGTGAGGTTCTCGAATCTTGAGGCAAGAATCAAAAGCTTTTATTCATGGACAGTTAGAGTTCCCTCATGAATATTTTGAAGAGCATCCCATGCATTCTTTGCAGAATCATGAATGCATACAAGAGTGAATCGATGTTCATCCACACACGAGAAAATAGCATTAAGGGCCTCCGAGTTCGCCATCGCGGCGTTTTCGTCTTCAGTAGACCATTATTTTATGGGCTTAAGAATCCACTCTTTCTCTTCATTCTGTTTCTTTGGTTCACTCCATCCTTCTTTGAGAAAAATCCATGCCTTTGCATCCATAGACTGAATATAGGTCTTCATTTGATTTTTCAGAAGTTATAGTTGGTTCCATCAAGCATCGGAGGTCTTCTCGTAGAAGCGAATGCGCGAGAAGTCATCTTGATGGACGTAACTGAATGATTTTACCATTGTGTTTCCGTTAGTGGCCTAGCTCTGATACCAATCGTAAAGTTAGTTTACATGATTTATGCGGATTAACGAGATAGTTATAAAACACAGCGCATAAAGCAATAAAGAGACACGCAATTTTTTGGTAACGCAATTCAGTACGTATCTACCTCTGCGGGGCCGTCACCCAGATTAATTACCAATAAAGTTTAAAACCACCAATTACTAGGTAAGTAAAATAGCTAAAGAAAAAGTGCTTCCTCTGAAGCTACATCCTGGTACACAGTCGGTAACACAGCTTGGTCTTGAAACGGTGATTGAGTCCCGACTTATGACGGCACTCACTTCCCTCCTGGAAGTCGGACTCAGCAAGATCCCCTTGTTATTATCGACTAGGCCTGAATCCCTCAAACTCGTTCTGCGAACACGGTCGACACCTCCTCCTGAGGATTTAAGTTTGAGTTCTGACTTGTGACGGTGGTCACTTCCTTTCTGGAATCGGACTCAGCAAGATCCCCTTGCTATTGTCGACGTAAGGCTAAAACCTTCAACCCGGTTATTCACAACTTTGTCGACGCCTCTCCCGAGGCAGGATGTTCGATGATAAAACACCGTTCTGTGATAGCTGATAACCTTGATGATACTGACAGTAAGGTTAAACTCTGAAGGGACAACATGAAACTTATTTGTGCAGCATGCAGACCTTTTGTAGCGTCCCTTTGTATGTTCTTGATGAACAACAAGCTTAATCTTGTGGATGACATGAAAACCGAACTTTATTTTGGGTTCTATATGGAGAACAACCTTCGTTAGCTCTCTGTGTATTCTCTCTGGATTTTAGGCTTGGAGAACTAAGGAAGAAGGAGGCCAATAATACTTATTTAATAAGTCAAATTCGTAACTTCCCTTTTTCCCTCAAAATAGCAACTAATTCTCAAGATTCAAGGAATAACAAAAATAAATATAAATCATTAATCTTGGAAATAAATCACTAATTGATTAGAGTCAATCCAAAGAGAATATAGCCCATGAAAATTTGCTCAAATCTGTTGAGAAAAAACGTGTAAACTTTTCATGAAATTCTCAACAATCTTATATGATTTCGACGGCATGATTTAGCTCTAGTTACGACTGTAGCTGACGATATTTCAACTATTGTCACCAAAATAGCCAACACAAGAAAAAATAGCAGAACCTGTTTCTTCGTTAACTAATAGATATTTTCAAATATAAATTAGATGAAATTTTAAGATTAAAATTCTAAAATTATGAATCACGAGCAATTTGAGTTTTCGAAAAATTAAAATACTGTAAGGGTTAAAAAATAAAATTAAAATACACTTTTGAGGATATACTTTTAGTCGTTTTTGAAAATATAGAGTATCTTTCCAATAAAATAGGAGTATAAATATTAGATTATCTTTAATTAATTCATAATTAAATAGGGGATACATGCAGGTCATGACAATTTAGTAGAGATGGTGCCTTACGTCTTTCTGAATGTTGATGATACTGATTATACATAGCATTATTGGAGTATAGGTGTCAAGGAGGCCGGGCATGTTAAACGGGACTGACTTGACCCGCCCCGCTCATTGTACAAAGTGGGGCGGGTTTCGGAGAGCTATCAAGGCCCACCTCGGCCTATGAATTCGAACCCAGAATGCTAAAGGGCGGGGCGGACTTTTACGAGTCGAATTTCATGGGAGTTTTCGGGTCGAATTAAGTATCCTTTTATAAGTCTAATTTAGTTGGTCTTTACGGGTCGAATTTAGTGGGATTTTCACACTGAAAAAAAAGATTGATTTTTTTCATGGAGCGATAAGTTTTTACAAAACCACTTTAAAGAATTTTACAAGATATTATGGGCCTTTAACGAACAATAATACCTTTATATTTTCTCTTTGTGTTTGCTTGATATTCGAATACTTATTTTGAAAGTTGATTTAATGTAATGTAAATAAAATTCAACCGCATATTAGAAATTCAAACACATTCTTAGAAATTCAAAAAATGAGAATTTAAAATAATTGGAAAGAAAAGTAACAATACAATAAATTATTCATAAGAGAAATAAGCTAAATTCCTCTACGAACTCGTTCATAAAATCTAAACACAAACTCGATGATAGTTTTGGTTAGATTTTATGTTCAAGTTGGTGCCGAGCCAAATTTGGAGTAATTTTTTAAGGTATCGAAAATCGCGATAATCAGGCGATTAATCGCTGAAAACTAACTCTCGGTAACATATCTCCTGTAATAATTCTCGTTTTATACTTATCCCGATTTTTCGAGTGGAAAAGTGAGGTACTAATCGCCCAAACTTATCAAGTGTATTTTCTAAAAGATCTAGGGACTTTTTGGTAAAAAACTATAAGTCAACCTTAGTATATAAATTTTTCTTTTTTATGGCAGAAGTTCCAACTTCTTTTAATATTGAAATTTAAAGGTATTTTAGGTTTTTTTAGTGGAGCTTCTTGAGTATTTTGAAGTTTAAACGTTGTATATGTATAAAGATGTCAATTTTCATAATTTTATTCAATGTTGTAGTGGTTACTTCAAAAGCTATTAGGTTGAATAAAAGTTAAACTTTGAGTTTCATGTTAGTTTAATTGTACATTTTAGGTTTTGAATCAAATGATGTTGTTGCAATTGTTTTTTTAGGTTTACGATGGAATATAGATGACTTAAGATTGTTTGTGTGATTTTTGTTAATATTTTTGCAGATTCAGATTACATATTAGAGTTCACGTCTCGAATTATCCTACAGATTAGGATCTTTTGGCTCAACTTTATCCAAGTTTTGCTGAGTTTATCCGAGTTGTTTCTAATTACGAGAAAAGGACCCAATTTCTAAAAAATTGTAAATTTGAAATATATTTTAATTTTTTTGATGTAATTTAATTTTGTAACATTATACATAATTAGGAAAGTGTGAGTTTGACGTAGTTATTTTTGTAATTCGACATTTTCTCGAATCGCCACTTTATTGCGGAAAAAGTACATTTTTTTGGAAGTTGGTGAAGTTGACCTAATTAATCGACTTTTTTTTATATGTAATATCATGTTACAAAATTGTATAAAATTTATAAAATGTGAGGTGTTCCACTTCTAGGCTATGAACCCATAATGGTTTTTTTTTTTTTTAAATTGATGTTTTTTGAATTGTGACCTTATTGCGGCAAAAGTACATATTTTTTTTAAATTTGTTAAATTGAGCCATTTCTTCATTTTTTTTTTAAATGTAATTTTATTTTGTAACATTGTATATAATTTTCAAACTGTGATTTTGACATAATTTAGTTTGTAATTTGACGTTTTTCAATTATTGCAGCAAAAATACATTTAGTATTTTATTTTATGAAAATACGTATGAAAATATATTATAGGTTTTCTATCAATAAATCCACCGATAACAGATTAATCCATCAATAAGTTCGATAAGTTTTGATAACGGAAAACAATAACTTTTCAAGGTTTTCCATTGATAAATCCATCAAAAAACGATTAGTCAGTCGATAACGGTAAACGATTTATCGGAAAAAACGGCATTTGAACCTTGATTTTTTGATATTTTAATCAGTATTAATATTACAACTTAATAGTTTTTTATATATAAAAAAATATGGTTTATGTGGGCTTTTAAACAGAGGCGCTATAAGAGAGCTTCGAGACGGAGCAAGAAAGTCTTTCGAACGAGGCGGGGGAGGTTCGGGGCGGGCCTAGGAAAGCATAACCAAACCCGATCTTTTTGAAAAGGCGGGCCTAGCCCGACCCACAAAAAAATGGGACTGGATGGCGCAAACCCGTTTTTTTTATGATTTGGGAGCGGTGGGCCTAGGCCCGGCCAGGCCTAATTGACACCTCTAGATTGAAGTGACAAAAAAAAAAAAAACCACATAATTTATACATGTGATATACCACGATGGAAATAAAAAAAAGTTACTCGACAATTATGGTGTGGTCTCCCACTTTAGTCATCGTATATAATGTGATAAAATAATTAAATTTATTTGCATGCATGATGCATTTTTGGAATACGAAATCTGAACTCCCGTCAAATATATGCTTAACTGATCACTCGAAATTATATATATATGATAAATAAAACAGACACAGCCAACAAATTTATAGAAGTTCGTCTTAATCGGTAATTGGCTACATTCTCGCAGTATATCATTTACATAGAGAGATCATACAATCGTCGGTCGAGATATGGAAACAATATGTTAGCGATCTGAGCTAGGCGAATGACCGAATGATCTGTGGAGAATTCGTGTCCCTAGATTCTCGAATCGATGAAGTCACTGTGATTCGAATTGATGAGTCATCAATCGGGGCATCTTATCGTCGGTCCCGTCCGCTTATTTAACTTGGATTCGGGAAAACTGTGGGTCATTTTGTACAACTTGGGCCAAATCGACTTGCGGCCCGATATTGATCGGGTTAGAATAATTTGACTAACTTAATATTCGTTTAGTTAAAATTAAACAGTGAATCTTTGAATGAGATGATATATTTCGGTGCAATACGGCATGTCATAATAATTTGTTAAGAAGACGAAATCGTAGACCAACGGATATTATAAAATAAATGTTTGCTTTTGTCACTTAATGTGTTGATCAAATGATATGAACTCTCGGTTGTTGGCCTAACATGCGAAACTTTGAAGGAGAAGATGCGCACGTGTGATGTCACATTGCAAATAACGAATTTTACGATATTAATTGATACTATTATATATTATTATAATCACTGCCTGAACTTTTAATTATATATAATTATATATATATATATATATATATATATATATATATATATATATATATATAACAAATTGTCTTCGGGTCGGGATTATGCAGGGAAATTTCAGAAACCATGGTTTATTGACCACCACCACTATCATCCATGACTAAGTCATAATTAAAATTAATTAAAAATAAAATAAAATAATTAGAATAAGAATACGACATTCTTATCCGATCTTATCCAAGTACGACAAACAAACATTCAACTCACGTATTTGTGATTGGTGAAAAACACACCAAAATGAAGAAGAGAAAAAAAAAAAAAAAAAAAAAAGAGAAAGATA
Organism: Parietaria judaica; assembly: GCA_954871525.1. Taxonomy (NCBI): domain Eukaryota; kingdom Viridiplantae; phylum Streptophyta; class Magnoliopsida; order Rosales; family Urticaceae; genus Parietaria; species Parietaria judaica. The sequence continues at coordinate 29,113,127 of OX940865.1, forward strand.
TTTTTCAGTTTTTTTTCTTCTTCCTTATATTTCTAGTCATGTATTGATATTTGACTATTTAAGTCGGTCACTGTAAATCGATTTTTTTAGAAGAAGAAAACTTGCAATACAGAATAAGCCTGTAAATATCTATAGTTCGTTTATATATATATATATTACTAGTCCGGGTCCGTATTTTTTTTATAAATTTTTTTAGTTTAAAATGGTGTTTTTTTTTTCATAATTATTATTATTTTCCCATACCAGAACAAGTCCTGGTCCTTTTCTTCTGAACCCGAATTTGTCCGGGTCCATTTAAGAAAAATGGTGATCCGGATTAATAGGTCTGTAGATATTTGCAGCATTATATATACAATACAAATATCAATTAGGACATTTAATTCCATGTTATGAATAATTTTGTATACAAGCCAAATCTAGACACTATGTAATAAAGAAAAAGATTATGTCAATTTAGTCCCCAGTTTCCAATTACCCCTATAGAAGCATACAATGCATGTATATTTTTATACCCCTATAACATTTCACTTTTTTACCTGTAGTAAATCTATACAAATTACACACGGTAAATCAGTAGTTCCACAAGCAGTCCAAGTCCACCGGCCCAGCCGAAGACGACGGGCCGTTTTGATGGCCGAAGGACATCCGAACGGTGTTGTCCGACTCCCGTTTCGCATCTGGGTCATGGAGCAGCGTGTTCAGAACACTCGGGTCCTGCATCAGACCCGCCTCGCCGTACGGGAAACTCCCGAAGCCCTGCAAGAAAAACGAAACGTCGCTGTCACCTCGGCGCTTCACGTCCTCCGTGTCACCGGAGAAGCAGGTCACGTGAGACTGAGAGTCCGTCAATGGCGGCAACGAAGCGGGTCGAAGCTGGCTGTGCCTCGCCAGAGCCGAGATGTGCGTCTTGTTCCCTCCGCAACTCTTCTGGAAGATTCTGCAGAGCACCCACTCTTTCTGAGAAAACAACAAAAAATTATCAAAATCAAAATCATAAAAAAAAAAAAAAACAGAGCGGGATTATTATGGTGTACCTTGGAGTTCTTGGAGGGAGGAGAGTCTTTGCCTTCGAGTCTGTACTCGTGCATGACCCAGTTGGATTTCTGGCCTCTCGGGGCTCTTCCCTCGTAGAAGACGAGGGTTTTCCTCATGCCCACGAGGGCTCTCGCTTCGAAGATCTCCCTGTCTTTCCCTGTGGCTTTCCAGTACCCTGCTGCGGTGGCTCGGTTCGTTCGCAGACCGGTCGGGTATTTCCGGTCCCTTTGGCAGAAGAAGTACCACTCCTTCTCACCCATCTTCGCTCTCCCTTCAAAGTTCAAACCGCAGAGAGAGCTGCTTAGATATCTCTACTCGAAACCGAAGAAACTGGTTAGATTCTTATAAGAGGACTTACAGGGCAAGTCCCAGGGCTCGCACTCGTTGAGGTCGACCTCGCCGATGGCTACGGCGGAGAAGCCATTGTCGAGAACCTTGGGGGAGAGATAGTGGGAGATGAGCTCTTCGTCTGTTGGGTGAAAGCGAAACCCTGGAGGAAGCTCCATTGAATAGCCCTCCATGATTCAGATTTCAGAGGTGTCGTTAAGGAGAAAAGAAAAGTGCGTTGTTTGGGAGTGAGGGGTTTAAATAGTGGTTTTCGGAGATGCGTGGTACACAAGGAAGCTTCCGGTAGGTAGTTTCAAGCTTTCAGCTCATCTCTCAGCTTTTTGGCGTTTTACTTAAGAGCTTAATGCAAAATTATGTAAACTTATGCCGTTTATAATATACTTATTTCCGGAGTTGACTCGTCTATATTGGAAAATGTTGTCCTTACATTTCAAAAATGTAATATTGGCGACGTAAATACTAAAATAATAATAACAAACTAATCTAAAGTCGACGAAATTGAGGGGACACATATTTCTGTTATTTTTGGACCGATTTTGTTCAAATGACATGTGGCCTGAGACTGTAAATGTCATCTAATAACTATATCCTCTGGTTTGTGGCCCAGATCAGTCCGAGTTCGGACTTTATAATTTTTTTTTTTTTGGAATAAACTAAGTTTCTCTAAAAAATAAAAATTCCTGGACCCGGGTCTGGGTTTTTTTCCTTCTAAATATCTAGTCGGGGCTAGACTTTGTATTTACAGCATTAGGCAAGATGGATGTTGGATAAAAAAGCGACGTTTGTTTCGATCAACTTGATGCCATATGATATTTGACCAACGTCTAGAAAGATAAAAAGTTAGCTTTACCGAATTTTGTTGTTTTTTTTTTTATTTATTTATATACTTATACCGTCAATGTTCTGTGAAACTCCTCCATGACATCAAAACATGAATATTCATTTCTATTTTTCATTGTCTCGGTTACAAGCATATAAGAAAGGGTTATTTTGTGTGATGCATTTGTTATTCTTGGATATGACCAGGAACAATTCACCTATACACGTGCATTGCATGTACTTGAATTTAATTACTCAAGTAATTATATTTCCTTATAGCTGTAAGCAAAATAGAACACTCCTACATTCAAAGTCACATTAAATAATAGTTCCTCTATGCGAACTAAATATATATTATTAAAAAATAAATTTGGTTATAAAACAGATATATTTGGTTTGAGGTAGTCGAAACGTGGATAAACTCAGAAAATCCCACGTCACATCGTTGGAGCATGAGCAAAGAGAATTGGCCCATGCCAATGAGCTGTTTTCTCATGAATAAATGAGCACGTGGTTTGAGTTTAACGAATAAAATAATGGGAGCATCAATCTTTGTTATGTGAAATGAGTGAGTTCGTTAGGCTAGTAGACAAAACCAATGTCTTCTCATCATATATACTTGTGTAGATGTTGTCCTTAAACAATGGGAACTAAGTTTCGGCTAATGCTTTCTATTTTCGGTTCCCATTTATTCGGATAAACAAACCTTTTGTCCCCTCCTGATCTCACTCCATACCATATAATCTAATGCCTAATTGTTAAGGTTAAGTATTTGGGGGTGTAAATCAAAATATTAATTTATCCATATTTTTACTATTAAATTTAAGTTAAAAACCGATAAATGCGGTTTAACTTTGTCACTATTTTTTATGTCCTAAAATATTTATGTACTGCTGATTCGTCAGGATTATAATTGTGATTAATCTATTCCGTGGCGCTAAATTTATGTGTGTACTAGTCATTTTGGTAAGGATTTTGTGTATTATATATATATATTTTTTTTTTGGCGCTTTATTGAGCCGCCGAGTTTCCTGAGTATCGGGGATCAACATGTTAGCTTTTCTACTTCTACTTATGGTGCCAGTCATCATTTTCGTGTATTTATGCGTCCACGTCTCTGATGTCTCGAAGAATTCTTTATTCTGAGTTAATAAATCTATCTTCATATATATATCTTCTCCTTTCGTGTATTTATGCCCCCACGTCTCTGATGTCCCGAAGAATTCTTTATTCCGAGTTAATAAATCTATCTTCATATATATCTTCTCCTTGATTGGTCTTTGGTGACTTTAATGCGGTCAAATGGGCAAACGAAAAATCAAGGAGGCCTCCATCTGTTAGTTCTTGCCACGACTTTAGAGTTTGTTCTAATGACTGTAACCTTGGTGATGTTCCTCTAGTTGGAGAAAAATATACTTGCTGCAATAACAGCTCAAAAGAGGACATAGTGGTGCCTACTCGACTGACCGATGGTAAATAGGCAATGTCAAGATTATTGGAGCTCGATTTCGTGCTCATCTTTGCCTCGACATTACTCGGACCACAACCCATTCATTACTAATTGTCGCTATGACCAACATAATTCTATTGCTCGGTTTCGTTTTCAAGGTATGTGGCTTACTCATCCAAACTTGCGAATTTTTATGGCGTCTAACTGTTGGACATATTATATATATGCCCTCTATTCCAATGCTAACCTCACTCACATAAGATTATGGTCTTTTAACTAGAATGAATAATACTTATTAAAGTTATGTTATATAGCTATCTTCGGATTATATATAGATAATATTAATTGAATGTTTGATCCATAGTTCTTTAACGTTGATATCGTGCTTAGTCATCATAAGTAGTCTATTCTGAGGAGGTTTCACTTTCACGAGTAAAGAACTTAAAATGGTCCATGGTCTAGATTAGAAATGAGAATTTCTAAGGCGTGAACGATCATTAATGCACTTAATCACACTTAGGTGATGATCTATTACCGGGTCATAGTGTAGCCCGTGGACTGTTAAGTTTATCAAGTATAACGTGTCTTCATATCAGGAGTGCGAACATGTACATCCTCGTTAATTTTTTCTTTTTTACTAAGTGTTGAGATGCATACCCCCCCCCCCCCCTTTTTTTTTTTTAAAAAAAGAACTAGGGAGAGGATAAGGGATCCATATCATTTTATTTTCTTTGCTCGGCCCTCTCGCCTCTTTTAGTTTTGCTCGGCACTCTCGCCGCTTTTGATCTTCGCTCGGTGTTCTCGCCAAGCAGCTTTCTTAGGCACTGTCGCCTATCTTTTCTTTGGCACTCTCGCTGTAGTTAATATTTACTAGGCACTCTCGCCTGTATTTTGTTCTTTGCTCGGCACTCTCGCCATAACTAATATTTATGGGTATCAGTGGGCTTTATTTGGTACGAGCCGATTAGTTTCCAGGATCATATAGGCACTCTCACCTGTATTTCCTTCTTTGTTCGGCACTCTCGCCGTAGCTAATATTTCTGGGTATCAATGGGCTTTATCGGGTACGAGCCGATTAGTTTCCAGGATCCCATAGGCACTCTCGCCTTTTAGCTTGGCACTCTCGCCACTTTTTCTCGGCACTCTCGCCATATCTCTTTGCTCGACACTCTCGCCGTATCTTTTCATCGGCACTCTCGCCGTATCTCTTTCTTCGGCACTCTCGTCGTTTCTCTTTCTTCGGCACTCTCGCCATTTCTCTTTCCTCGGCACTCTCGCCGCTTTTTTTTTTTTTGGTTGCATAAAAGATGAACAATATGCAAAGAAAGGAAAAATAGCAACAAACATATGTTAAAATAAGGAATAAACAATCTATATATAAAGTAAAAAAGATGGATAGAGTTTGAATTAATAGATGACGAAGACAAATAATATGCCCGACAAGGGACTTTTAGGTGAGATCTCCTTCACTAGGATGCTCATCGGAACACTTGCTCGGGTCGTAGACTTGTCCTTCAACGATCGAGTAGGCTGCTAACACGACTTTTTCTAAGGAATTTGTACTTGGGCGTTCGTCGTCGCACTTCACGCAAATGTTGGCGTGCCATCTGAGACCAGGACTTACGCACGACATACAATGTCCGCAAACATGCCCTCTGTAGTGTTGGTTAACACACGGCGGGCGAAGGGTGTCCTTCCCTTCACTCCTTGGGGGCTTCTCGTAGGTCACGATATCTCTGTAGCGTGTCTTGCAGTATGCAAGTCGATCAGGCGACCATATGATGCGGGCTTTCGCTGCTCAGAGGTTTTGGCCGTGTTTTCCGCTGTGAGCAACCGGGGAAGGTCTTCGAGCCTGGCATCGGCTCCCTCCTTGTAGCTGAATTTGATCCCATCGACTCTTAAGAACTTTATGCCATGCTTTATCGTGGACAAGTTGCCGACCACGTTATCCACGGTGATTTGGTAGCAATCTGGTACAACCAGTTTTATGATCGTCGGGTTGTCCTGCAAAATAGTTCTCAAAGCATCGTTAGTGATCCAAAATTATCTGTACAGCGTCAGAGTTTCCATCCGTCCTTGAGATCTTCTCGCCAGGTTCAAGATATTTTTGTCTTTGATTCGCTCGTTCATCGGCTCGTCCACCTTGAGGTTTCACCACAAAAGGAAATTATCCCGAACCTCGTCACGCAGCGATGTGCACACCATCTCCAGTGCGAGAAGCTTTTCGAGGCTCAGGTACATTAGAACGACCTCCATCGCGGGGTGCGGCTCCCTAGCTTATTTGGCGTTCATTGAGGAAAGGTGTTGGGGATTGTCGTCAGGAACCTTCCCTGCTCTTGGCCCTGGCGATCCTCGCCGGCGTCTTCCATCATTGGACATTGCTCGTCTCCCTTTTACCACTCCATGTTTCCCTAGCCATCCGCCATCGGATACGGATCCTGGTTCCATGGTGTCACCAAGTTTCCACAGTCGTCCGTTATTGCATGCTCGTCTCTTACGTCGCCCGAGGTCACGTCGTTCGTCGACATCTGTCGTCCTTCAAATTCCTGGCAGTGAGTTAGAAAGAAAACCCGGCCCCACGGTGGGCGCCAAACTGTTGAGGGAGATTTTCACTGCCCTTTTCCAGTCACAAAGATAATCAAGAAAAGAACAAATAAGGATGGTGGGCTGAATATCTCTGTTTTATTATATTTGATAGGGCTCGGATTCTTCCGTTTGATAGCTTGGACAAATGAAAGACTCGAAAATACAACGAACAAAGGACTTTTTCGGATCTCGCTATACTTGAAATCTTTATAAGCTTAGAGACTCAATACTACAAGAATGAACTCTAGACTCTTTATGTGAATAAACGAATGATCTAATGCCTTCATTTGAGGCTTTACATGCATATTTATAGCCTTAGGGTTTCCCATGATTGTTTCCTTTATTGTTCCTCTAATCTCGCTAGGTTTTTCCTCCATCCCGCTTGATTTGTTGCTGACTTCCTATGAATACATAGTGAACTCCACGATTTCCTCACTGATTAACTGATTCTCCTTTATTCTTGCGATTTGTGCTTATCTCTTTATTAATTTGCCGTGATCCTTGCTATGGGCTTCTTTCCGATGGGCTTCTGTGCGAGCAAGTTCTCCGATAACGAACTCGTTCGAGCAAGTATTCCGATGAGCTCCCGCGAGGAAGTACTTGCTCGGGTTGAACCTGCTCGTTGGGCGATACTTGCTCGGGCACCTTCCTTCGTTGACCGATAGTCAACTAGTCTCCTTACCTCCATTGCATGTCGTTCTAGGAGAAAATGACACGAGTTGTGTTGAGGATGAATTTGACGAAATCCGACCTTAACAATCATATCAACTTTTCGCCCAAGACAATCAAATTTGTTGCGCCGATCATGAGTACACCACGGCCTAAAGTGTGGTGCATGTCCACCAGTTTAAGAGAAATGAATTATGCTCCTTCCAAAGGCATGTCCCTCGAATATAGCCGTTGTGAGGACGGAGCTTCGCTGATATCTCTACTACCGTGACGAGTCAGCGTCGTTGTCCCTCGAAGATGCTGGTCACTGAGTTTCGCCGCTATCGATGTCTGAAGTCGGAGTTTCGTCGCTCCGCTTCCCTTCAGAAGACTTCCTTGCTCGAAAATAGCTCATCGCCAATGCTGCTCTTGGAAGCTTCGTCCCCGCCGTTGATCCCAGAGCTTCGTTGCAATCGCTCTTTGTCTTGAAAACTGAATCCATTGCTCGGGATTGTCGCCGCCGTGCTCGGAGAGAAGACTCACGGTCGGCAGATTTTCATCGCTGGTCGCAATGGGCCGAACCCTCCAACAAAGCCCAGGATGAGAAAAAACGGCTGAAGCTACGGTATTATTAGAATTTATGTTAAAGATTTTTAGGCAAAGATTTATTTTCTTATTCTGAGAATTAAATCTTGGGTAGGTCGTATGTTAGGGTTCGAAAAATAGGTATAAAGAGAAATCTAATTATTCAGAGTGAATATAGCACGTTTTAGAGAGTCAGAGAGGAGGCATAAGTAGGCCTAGTTCTTCGTTCCCCTGGGAGTGTTTTCTTTCTCTCTGATTGGAGCCATGAACGTGATCGGCTAAGCTTGTATTGGTTTGAGTTTCTGACACTATGGTTCAATAAATCCGTGAGGCATTATTTTGTTCAATTATCAATCCGTGAATATCGATCTTGTTATCTAGAATTATATTATGTTATCAACGATATCGCTTCTCCGATTTATATCAATTTCAATTTTCGGATTACGTTAATTTAGCAATTGTATCATTGTGATAGGTGATAGTGATTTAATTGTTACCATGATATTATTATAGACTTCTTATAAGTACATCGACTGTATTTTCGAAGTTTATATACGTTAATTAATTGACTCGTCGTACTTGTCTTTTGATTGTTGAACACACGTTTTGTTAGTTTGCTACGCGGTTAGTGAAATAGCGAAACAAGTAGAGATCGGCTGAATTAAATACTACCGCGGTCTTTTATTGTTCAGTTTTATTGAAGTGTTCTAAACATTAATGCTACTTAGATTTTAAATTCAGTTACGTTTGATTGGATTATCTCTGAGTTAGGTTTGATTTAATTGCGTTTCAATTGAATTAAATAATCTTAAGGAATACGTTAATCGGTAAGATATTCGGTAGGTTGAAGAACGAATTTATGTCGATGATCAGATGAATTGAATCATTAGTGAAAGTTACTCATGCCAATTGTTTCTCATATTATTTTCTCTTCTTATTTACTTATTCTCTCAAACCAAATATTCCCCTTTTTACTTCGCTTTTATTATTTCTGCAATATTTATTAGAAAACTCTTCGTGGGATCGACCCATACTTACACTACTACATAAGTTTTGCAGGTTACGGGTTTTATAAGTAATTTGGATTGCATACGACAACACACCAGTATAAGTATTCAAAGATTACCAAACTGTGGCGTTTACAAGTTCCAACCACTCCAACCAATCGCTCGCCAAACGATTTAACACAAAATGCATTACAAAGTGCATTATAAAATACAATAAGACTGCTTGCATAACATATTAGCACAAAATACATTAACAGGTTTTGGGTTGGAGTGGATGGAATTTGAACACACCACAGTTTAGCATACTTTAAATACTTATTCTTATATTAAATCACTTTGGCTACTTATTTGCACACCTAGCCCAAAATTTTTTACTTTTGCCGCTATTATCCTTATAAAATACATCAAAATCATATATTCTTGTCTGGCAATGGATTTTTTTTTCCACAAGATTGATTTCCAATGCTTAAGCTTGAAATTGAAGTTACGTACGTAGGTTTGAAACTTTCTGTATGAAAAGAAAATATATATATATATATAAATAAACGATAATAAAAATTAAGAAGATCAAAATTGCTTTTAAAATACACTGCCAGAAGAAGTGTTGTCAAAGAAAATAATGCACTGTTTGGTTAATCAAAACAAAAACAAAAACAATTAGTTTTTCAAAAGTTTCAGTTTAGTGTTTGGTAACTATTTTTACTTAATCAGCTTCTAGATATCAAAAATATAAAAGGTAGACATAAATAATATTTGTTAAATATTAATATTAATATAAATTTAAAAAAATATAATTATTCAATAAATAAAAAGAAAAAATATTTATTAGCTTGTTGTGCCTTTTGTGCTTTTAACTGACAATAATTATAATGAAAGTATCAATTTCTTACATCCATTTTCCTTTTATCCATGATAAAAAATTAGTACTTACCTACGAAAAAGAGTTAGTACTTTAATTGTAATAATAAAATATATCTGTTTTTTATTTATTTACATTTACCTTCAAAAAGAATTGTTACTTTAACTATAATAATTTAAGAATGTGAACATAAAATAATGGTACTTTTACCATCTTAAAAAATTGGTACTTTAACCGCAGTAGTAAAATATTTTGATACTTTTACCATCCAATACAAATTGGTATTTCAACCAAATAATTATAAAAAATGGACATAAAAATTGGTATCTTCACCATCCAAAAAGAATTGGTACTTTAACCACGATAATTAAAAAATATAGACATAAAAATTGATACTTTTACCACTTAAAAAGAATTAAAATCTTAACCGCAATAATAATATGTGTTTTTGGTACTTTTACCATCTTAAAAATTTATTTATGGTGATAGAGAATAAGAAAATCAAAAGTAGATTCTACCAAAAGCATCTATAACTTGCTTTTGAATTTTGCCTATACAAAAGTTAAACTTATCATTGAAGTGCTTCTAGTGTAACGTATCAAACACAAATACTAACTTAAAATTCTAAAAAAAAGCAAAAGCACATAATAATAAGCAATGCAAGCAATGCCAAACGGGCTCTAAATAAACATGTTATCTCTCGGTAGTGTTCTTTTATGTTTCCATAAGGATTTTGTGTTTTCATTTTAAGAAGTTAAAAATAAGAACATAAAATGTTTTGGTTTAGTCATTTTAATAAAATATCTTAAAATAACCTTTTTAATTGTTAAACTTTTACAAAAGAAAATAAATATCAAATAGATATTTCATTAAAGCCCCCAAATTAAGCCAAATTTGTTGCCTTTTTTATTTGCTATAAATAAGAGGCATTTCCTCCTCATTTGAGATCATTTTCTTTCTCTTTAAATTCCGAGTATCTCTTTTTAGACTAAAAGGTGGCGTTTGATTAAATGGTTTGGGAAACTAGTTTTGCAATTTGGTTTGGGAAACCAGTCTGAGAGTTTAGTCTACCAAACCAATTTGAGAGTTTGATTTTTGAAACACTGTTTGGTTAGTCTTTTGTTAATTTATGGTTGAATTTAAATGAAAAAAAATGTAATAAAATACAATTTATGTTGCCAAAAAAGAAAGTATGTTTTATTTAAAAGTAATATATATTAATATTATGTCTAAAAAATATTTTCCATAAAACAAAAATTATTCATATTTAATGACTCTAACTACATGTTTAAATAATGTAATACATAAAGTATTAAATATTTTGTTTCAAAAGTTTATATCATTGTAATAAAGTTAGTATTAATAATATAAGTAATTTAAGTAAATTAGTTAATATGATAGTAGTATCATTAGAATATATAATTATATATAAATATGATTTTAAGAATTTATTATATATGTTAATTTCATAATTAACATCTTATTATAAATAATACAATACTGTTATAGAATGATAATATATTATTACGGTTTTATTTTGTACGATTAATTTGAAGACCAAAGACAGAAAACAACTTCAATTCGTTTTCTGTCTTCCTTCATTAAAATTTAAATGATCTGCGAGACCGATCTCATATAACAGAGACAACTGGTAACCAAACATGGTCTGTGAAACCAATATGATAATGTTCGAAACCAAAAGCAGAAACTGGTCTCGGAGACCATAACCAAATGCCACCAAAGTTTCTCTCCTATACTTTGAAAACACTCCGTTCGTCCGCCGTAGGCACATTCCCCTTGTCCAGAACGCGATTTTCCTGGTCGCAGGGAATCGTTAAACCTCATCTTCATTCCTCCATTTATCACTAACCCTAAACTAAGTTTTGACATATTTCTCTTTGTGATACGTAGGCAACTTTCGCTAGACAAGGGTCCGGCATCATTCTTTTTTTTTTTTTTGTAGGGACTCCTCACCGCCGTACATACATCGCTGGGGACATGAAAGTATCACGAACACCTCGAAGCCTCACAAGACACAGATATTTTGCCTTCAGCAAAATCGAGACGCTTGTCATCATCTTTAGTTCCACCTATGACCACCCACGCGACTACAGGGTCGGGCCTAGGGTTGAACCGTGGACCGGGTACTACCATTAGTAGAATTTCGCTCATTAACACAACGCATTATCTTAATTTTATATATTTTAATGATTTCTCTATCATTTTATTGACTGTTAATGCCTAAAAATTGATTAAGTTGAATGTGGCCCAAGTCTTGATTTTGGGCCGGGCTCAACGCCCTCTTAACGGTCAAAATAGGCTTTATCTTGATCTTCGGGCTTGATGGCCGAGAATATTATGTGTATAACTTGTCTCTGTTCCTGTAAAAAGAGTAGAAAACGTGAAATCTATAGGGGGGCAGAGGGGAAGTCTTTTGTCGCCTGCTCAGACGCTCAATAGTCGAGTATTTGAGTAAGGAATTATGAATAGACAAGAAACATGGGGTTTTTTTTTTTTTTTGTGCTTTGGGAGCGCTTACCGATTGTGGCTGGGTATTTCCTCGCCGGGGATCTTCTAAGGTTGCCTTAACCGCGTGGGGTGTTGTCGGAATCTTTTGAGCTCGTTGCCGGGGGCCTCTTCAGGTCGTCAGAATGTAGTCTTCGGCTCCGTCACGTGGGTCTTTTCTTCCGTGCTTTGTCTAACGGGCTTGGACTCGGACCTTCGGGCCTTGACTTTCTTTCGTGGGCTTTAACTTTTATCTTTTGGGCTCATACTTTCAATAGTTCGAAAAATACGCATAATAGTCATATTATAATAACTTTGTCGGCAAACTTTATAATAACCCGTCAATAAACATACTACATGTCGATAAACAGGTACCTTTGAATCATCAGGTTTTCATCGATAACGGTTTCTTAACCTTGGTTTCAAGTATAAACAATAACAAAAAATGCAACCTTCACCATTAAATATTAACTACTGCACTATACGTTACAGCAAACATCTCTTTCAATGTGCAGTTCTGCACTGTAGCGATATTACACCACTCATCTACATATTTCAAGGTCTTATAAAATGATTTATCATTTTTTAACAGCTTGCGGTAATAATTAACTCATAATAAGTAATACCAAACTTGCTGCAAACAAAATCACTCTTGGTAACTATATATATAGGCGGTAATAATTGGTCAAGCCTTGATAACCCTTAAACTGGTTCGACGAGCAAAATAATCCTCATCAACCTTTCACACCCTTAGTACTATTAATATATATATATATATGTATATATATTATCTAGTAGCGGAACTGTTGTCCGGTGTACGTGACGCCAAAGGACCAACTGGCAGGCGCTGCGTTGTAGGAGATGACAGTGCGGCCGTCGCTGGCGGTGACGATGAAGGACAAGCTTTGGCCATTGAGATAGGAGTTGCTCTGCCAGTTTTGGCCCCAATTTCGGGACATTGGTTGCCAGCGAGAGCGTGACCCTTTTATCGCGACCGCATGCACGTCGCCGGCGCCACCCACGTTTGTTATGAGCACCAAGTTAAAGTACGAATGCCCGTTTATTGTAAATCTAATTCCACCACTTCTCCTGCATCTCACCCTGTGTATTTATAATTCCGTGTTCACAAGTCATATTAGTGGTCCATTTCAAAAAAAAAAAAAAAAAACTTGAATACGTCAACACTTTAAATGTTTAATGTGAAAATAAACGGTAGAATTTTCATAAATTAATATAACGGGGATCATCCGGACATGGACTTTTATTATATTTATTTTAATGATATTTTAATTCATCGACTAGTACTCATTAATATTAGTTAGAGCGATGACAATAAAAGTACTCTAATTAAGGAGTACTTGACCACCTCAATTTGATGAAGTTAAATTTTTTAAATTTTATTTAAAAAAAAAAAAAGTGATTTCTATCACTTATATAAGAATTTGGTTTATCGTTTATACTTAATGAGAGTATATTAAGGACATGTCCATCAAAATAAAATTTGAAAGTAGAAACTGCTGAGCAAAATTTAATTTTTATGAAAATTATTTTATGTTGTTTTATTAAGTAAAAGTATATATGGGTTAGGCTGACTCTTACCTACGGTAGGCTACGGGGACAATTCCGGCTCGATACTGTGCAATGCGAAGGAAGACGGGCTGGGAGAGATCAAAGTGGAGCTGAGGAGGGTCACACCAGCCACCGGGAGGACAAAAGTTGGTGGCGGTGACGACGATTGTGCCCGGCAGGCACCACTGAGGGTCGTTCACACACCGCAGCTCGAAGCACGCACCGCAGCTCAGCCCGTCACTGAACAGTGCCGTACTTAGCGCTGCTGTGTTCGTCCCGTACCCCGCCCCGAATAGATTCCCGTATCCGCACGCCCCTCCTACACGATTCGTTCAAACTCCCATTACACATTATCTCTAGCTATTTTCCGAGAAGAAAAAAGTTAACGTCTTTGGACACGTAGAACGTACCCATTGTTCCCGAAGCGTCGCCACCTCCGTAGAAAGTAGCGTGAGCATTGGTCCAACCGGCGTAGTAACTCCCTTTGACTGACGAAACCGTTGATAGCATTATGCCCGTCAAGAGAATCCCCAACAGCCCCATCCTTTTCCTGCAATGGCCGATCACCATTTTTAGTGATCAAGCTATTATTGTGTTTGTGTGTATAAAATATATATTAATATATATTCAAACAATTATATAAAAGAGAATAAGGAGAGTGTTGGAAAATACGGTTTTACTGGAAGAAGAACTGATCCTTAGTTGAGCTCCTCAGAAGTGTTAGATGTTGAAGTAACTATATAGTACTACTTCTATTAGTAGGCCTACCAAGAAACCGCGTCGGTTGGCTCTAGTGTTTTTATATACACGTATATCTGTATTTGTATTTATGATTTTAAGATATATATATATAGAGAGAGAGAGAGAGAAAGCGAGCTAGGTATTCATTAACTTCAGTGTCGGAGGCTTAGAAGACATGAAGGTTGACTAAATGTTAGAGAGAGATGTTTTGGGTTTAAAAATGGCCACGTTGATACCATTTTCAAATCTAGTACTATTTTGCGTGAAATTAAAAATCCCTGGCAGGGCAAAGTAAGCAAAATAAAAAATATAAGGATAATCGCGGCAAAAATATCTAAATATTGACCAACAAAGTCGACAGGGGTACTTCAAAAAGTTAAAAAGTATTTCAAAGTCCAATACTGATAGAGAAACCCTCTACTGCAAGAGAAAAAAGGGCTCCGGAATTGTAAAGGATTATTAATCCCTCTCTCTCGGTCTCGGTTCTCCCTCGGTGTCGATCAAGCACTCTCTTGCTCTGGCTGGCGCTAAAGGCCAGTTAATGAGTCTGTGTTCTTGGAGTTCGAGCTATTGGAAGTTGTCTAGTTCTCTCTTCCCGGGTGAGTAAACCGCATACAAGAAAACAAGGTACAGGTCGATCTAGGAGCTTCTCTTACAATCGTGAATTGTTAGGCGATGCATTTTTTCGTCCAATATTTTTACCAACGCATTCTTCTCTCGGTTGAATCCGTCGGAAAAATTAGATGGAAAATTGTGTCGCCTCACATTTGTTTACTTTGAGTACTTTTGTCGTTATTTTTCAATTTACACTCTTACGCCTCAATTGGTTAAAGTTTGAATATTTTTTGGCATAATGATTCCTTAGAAATAAGAGATTAAACTAGTAAAATAATTCAAAATAAAACAAATGATAACATTTAAATTTGAATGGGTTATAGCTGCACAAATACCATGTTTGGTAAAATACAGTGGCGTATTCTAAATATTTATTTTCATCAGTAAAAAATTATATGTTTGGACAATAATAAGTAGGGTATTTCTATTGTTTATATATATCGGCAAATATACCAAATATTTGGACAAGTGTTAGAGCATATTCCAATAGTTTAATTTTATCGGCTAAAGTACCAAATATTTGTGGCACAAGTAAAACCTATTTTAGAAGAGCCTGAAACTAATATGAAGCCGGCCTGATATATTTGCGGCACAAGTACCAATTACGACACTTAGCTTAACATATGGTATTTTTGCTGATCAAAATATAAATTAAGAATACACTTTTTACACTTAGCCAAACATTTTGTATGTTTTCAAATGAAAACAAACATTAGGAATACGCTGCTTCCCTCGGCCAAACATTCGGTATTTGTGCGGCTATTACAAACCACATACTTACAAATTTGTTCTTTCACAATTTTCACTTCTGACAGCCAGGCTGTGAGTTATCATAGGTATATATATACATTCCAGATTACAGATTTTATCAGTTGAATATTAAGTTTGCAAACTGTAACAATATATCCTAATTATATATTTAATATTGGCAATATCCTAATCAAATATCAGTAGAATATCCACAAACTAATTATACCCATTTTTTGGCATGATGTTTCATTATTTGGAGCTCGCAATATAAAGAATATATATTTGATTGCATAATAATGAGATTGGTCAATAAATGGCACTCGTGAAAGTTATGAGTGTGCAGCAATATTTGAGGAGATTGCAGCACATGGATCGCGTAATAACCTGTTCCCACTTCATGCAAGCTCAACTATATCAACACACAAGATCTTCCGGTTGATATTGAACTACTAACAACGGAACTAAAATTTACATTTAGGAGGAGCTAGCTAGATTTTTTTTTTATATATAAAGATTATATTTTAAATTTTAGTAAAAGTTAAAGGGGGAGTTGAGTTGACTTTTTTTTAATTTACATTAAAAAAAATTAAGACTATGTCATTGATATATGTAAAAAAAATAAAAAATAAAAATTGAAAGGGGTGGTTTCACAACGCCTCAAAGCTTTGCGTACGCCCTTGACTACTACATAATTGGGTGCATGACTATGGTTTTAAAACCGTCATGCAAAGTTTGCATGGCAGTTTTTCCTGTCGTCTAAATTCGTCTAAAATCTTGTTTTCACTACGGCGAAGTTATAGTTCGCCTGTATTTCGCATGACATTTTAAAACCCTCGTGCAAACTCTAAATTATTGGAGAAAAGAATTCATTAATTTTTTACGGCCGCTTAGGAATTGAAAAGTTTGAAATTCGCAAATATTTGAAATAGTGCACGCCACTCTTCTCAAACTCGTATCGAAGGACCATCAAGAAAATATAGAGATCAAAATATTAGTAATAGTATTTGAACGTGAATATGTATATCTACAGAACTTTTATAAATATGAGCATGATCAATATACACCACCATAAAAATAAAATAAAAATATAGCTATAAATTTTTATTTTTTGAAGGTGCTGTACATCCTGCAATTTTTAATCCTCTATTTTTTATTTTAATTTTTTTCCAAATTATCACTTACGTATCTTGAAATTTGTGTAGTGACCACGTTGTAGACCCCGTCATGTACCCTAGCCCAACTGTGTACTTCATAGGTATATAATTCAGTGTCCTCATGGTCATGCTAATAATTGAAGTTACTTTCTTCAGTTCCGCTGGTATGAGTAAGAATATATAAATTCTGTCATTTAGTAACAGTGAAACCAAAAGGCCAAACCAAGTTTGTTTTTTCTTTTGTGTTAGAGACGCACAACACTATTTTTTTTAATAAAATATTTATTTAGTCAAAATTATTTGTACTCGTATTACTTCTAATACGACTACAAATAATTTTGACTAAATAAATATTTTATTAAAAAAAACTAAAATTAAAGAGAGCAAAAAAAACTCAAAAACTCCAAAAACTAATCTAAATATAATGTTTATCTTGTATCCAGGGGCGGGAGCACTTGAAGTAGGGGTGTGGTTCAAACCACCCCCTCCAAAAATATTTTTGTTATAATAATACCTTATTTTTAATTTTTGTAGTGTAAATTCATATAAAATTTTAATTAAACCACCCCCTAACTTTCACTAAAATTTAATTATAACCCCCTCGAGTTAAGTTTTTGACAAAAAAATTATATCTAACCCCCCCGACAAGTAATTCTTGGTTCCGCCACTGCTTGTATCTGAAATTTAAAGTGGTCATGCCTAAATTTACTTTGGCCCATTTACCCCTAAAAGGATTAAACCCTAAAAATAGCATATTTTAACGTACTTAGACTCTAATTATATATTTAAGTCTTAGAGTGACTAATAACGAAAACAAATACTTTTTTTGAATAAGCTATCAAACTCAATAAAAATTCATTCATCAGCTAATCTTCTTCTTCTCCTAGAATTACATTATATATAGAAAATATCAAAACCCTTAAACCTACCTTTCTAAAATAATACCATGATAAATACTAATATACTATTAATGACTAACTAATAATCATAAAATAAATGAAAAATAAAGCATGATTGATACTATCAATCCAACAAAATTAAAGGCTTGAATGGTAAAAAATAATTGAATGGTAAAAAATAATTAGCAATAAATAATTTAACTGAAAAAGGAAGTTATGGAAATGGGAGGATCTTTTTGCTTGAATTTGGCTGCTCCATACATGATGCAACACGTCTGCATCATTCTTCTCATGTTGGAGAAAATTCGTCCTCAAATTTCGACCGTCGATCTGTGTCAGGACTCCGTCATCATTGCTACGCCTGTGTCGGCGCCAAAGTCGTCGCTGTATTACGACCTCTTCAGATCTGTACATCCTCTGATATTGTCTGGTGTCTTCCACTAACATCGACAAACCCACTCTACAAAGACATGAATGGATCAGCATCCGTACGTCGACACGCAAACCGTCTCTGCAATTAATTTTCTATCACACGCATATAGATGCGGGGACTGTTGTAGAAAGAATCATTGTTATGGGAGTTGTTATAGCAAAATAACGTCTGTGGAGATTATCGTAGTAACCCCAATCAGTCAAAGCTCGCAAGCAACGAGAGTTACGCTCGTGTTGCTATCACTGCTTTCATCATTGTATTCATCGTACACAGCCTCGTTGTACACCTCGTTCTCGTACACGGCCTATCCGTACTCCGACTCACCGGACACGGTATTGATGTTCTCTTCCTCGCCCTACTTCGATTCGTCGTACACGGCCTATCCGTGCTCTGTATCGTCATACACGAGATCCTCGTACTCCTCCTCGTTATAGTATGCCTCATCATACACGGGGTCGTCATATACGGATTCATCGTACTCCACCTCATTGGGAATTTCCATATGGAACGCCGACTTCCATTGTGTGTCATTCTTGAGTCCATCCGCTTGCGGCTTCGGCGGGCGCGGAGCATCAGCGAACAGCGCAAAAGGGTTGTTGTCGGATAATTTTTTTGCTCCAACACAAGCGACGGGGGTCACCGAACGTTGTTGAAGAAGCATCTCCATTGTGTCGGCGAGCGCGTCCAATCGTCGATGAACACAGGTGAGATTTTCACGTCGATAAATGCCATCCCAATCAGCCTCCAAGACTTCTCCCCGTCGAATTTTACGCGCCATGAAAAGGGTCAGAATGGCTCTGATACCAACCGATGTAGTGAGAGATTATCGGAGAGTATCAAAGCCACAAATATGCAACATATAATGTCAACTTTATTTAATCAAATATCAAGCTTCCATTCACTACCATAACCTTCCATTTGGTATCAAAATTGCACTATTTTGATGAATTTTTAACACAAAATAATATTTACCACTTAAACCACATCTAAAAATTATACCCAAGAATATTCACTTAATATTTATTATGTCTTTTTATTGTATCATTTATAGTTATTCACTTTGGTATTTTATTTTTATTTACTTTATCATTATATTAATAAAATAATTGAATAGTGTTTGGGGTCGTAAATATTGTAACACAAAATTTGGCATTACAATAAAGAATCACACAAAAATGGTGTAATTTATACAGTCCCATTAGAAGACTTTTGGTGCAAAAGTTGCACCAAAATAGCACTTTGTCATTGGCTTGCAGATTGCCTGGGTTATATAGGACACACAATCTCTAGTTTCCCTACAGAGAAAATTAGCACCCGTCAGCCCCGCCCGTGCCTAGAGCCGCACACAAATACCTCATTCCAAACCTTGCGTAAATATGGAAAATTGAGGTATTTTTAGTCAAAATGCGAAGAAAAATAAGAAATTTCAAATTTTCCTTGATAGATTATTAAAAGTAGTGCAAATGGAGGAACACATCCGCATGCGATCGCTTGAATGACAATTTTTTAGATGTTGTGCAAAGTTGGATGTTTGCACGTGTTAAACAATAGTAACGCAAACTCTGCATCATCGTTACTAATAATAGCGTAATCCTTCTTTTGTAGTAGTGTATATGTGCGGTCGCACATCAACTCGTTGCCTCGTATGAGCATCAAGTTTCCATCATATGTTATTTCAAGCCTGAGTTGGCCCAACACCCTCTAGCGGAATCACTTCCTAGCAGAATGACTCCCAAGAAGAAATGCTCCCTAACATAAATGATCCCTAGCAGAAACGCTCCCGGGAAGAAATGTTTAACACACTCTAGCAGGATGAGTATTCTCACGAGAGGATGAGTATACTCCCAAGCAGAATCGGCAGAGCTCCCTAGAAGTTTAGTTAAGTATACCCTAGAAGCTTTGTTCGGATGTACCCTAGCAGGTCTGTTAGGAACACACGAGTAGTCAACATAAATCATTCGAGGAAGCTTCCAAACTTAAAGAGCAAGTCCGGGATTTGATTTAGTTTCCTATTTTGTTAGGGAAAATAAGTATTTTTAGGATTTGATTGAACGTATTTTGAGAAGTTTTAGCTAGGATATAGTTGTTTGTTCCCTTTACATTCTAGATTTTTCATTGTATTTTGAAACTCCTTTATTGTGATTTTTTTCTTTGATTAGTTTAATCAAAAACAACATTTCTTCTCCATGTCTCTTCCATTGTATTCTAAAAAAAAGTCAACGTGAAAACTCCCATAAAATAAACACTTAGTTAACATACCAAATTAAGTAAAAAAAAATATTACGTGTCGGTTGTGAGTTTAAGCTTAACTTGGCTCAACAACCCCTAGCAGAAATCTCTCTACCAGGAATTTCCCCACTAGAACATCCCCTAGCAGAAAAAAGCCCGAGCAGAACTACTCCTACCAGGAGTTCCCCAGGGCAGAAATGGACCCTAGCAGCTCTGCTAGGGACACATGACCTGAAGTCAGCGGAACCCATTCCAGAAGGTGCCAAACTTGAGGAGCAAGTTTGGAGATTTGATCTTATTTGGTTTCCGTATTCTGTTAGGATTCGAATGTAAATTATAAGGATTTGATTGAGTTTATTTTAGGAAGTTTAACTAGGGTTTATCTTTATTATTTTAGGGTTTCCGTATTCTGTTAGGATTCGAATGTAAATTACAAGGATTTGATTGACTTTAAAATGTAACTCCATTATTGCAATTTTATCTTTCGATTAATCAAAGAGAATCATTCCTCCTAAAGCTTTATTCTTCCTTGATTTTGTTCTCCGTGTTTTTTTTTTTTGGCAAATCCAAATAATTGGAACCAACATCGGTTGCGCGCCTTTGTTGATTCTATTCAAGATGCGTTTTTTCTCTGGTACTCTGACATATTGGCCCTGAACAAATTCGAAATACTATTTATGTTATATCGGCGATATGTCAATCAGATTAACCTGTGAATTTGATCCTCACAAACAATTATAATTTCTAAGAACATACAACTTATCCGTCAGATAACTTATGAAATTAGACTATCGGCTCGGTTTTTTCTTCTTTCTTTTAAAGGTTGAGCTTAGATCACTGTTTCCAATAATGTGTTACCAGTGTCCCTTTTCTAGTACTCTAATGACATTAATCATCAAGACAAAGCTATACCTATCCACAGTATCCAAATTACAATACTACTGTAGCTCGAAGGAGTTATATGAATTACGAAGAAGCCCATGCACACACGTATATACATATTATAATATATATATAGTATATATAATATATAATATATGTCACAGTGAGCAATTATTTGTATTTTGTACTCTTACTTAGGCACATGCATAGCCTCAACTATTAAACCACAGTGCAAATACGACTTGTTTCATTATTGGTCATCACATCCCTCTAATGGTAATTCTACTAAAAATGGGGAGGAAAACTTAACTTGGTTGAGCAATTTATATCTTGGAGAGCAAATATTATATAGTGAATAAGATTCACTTTATTTTAACTAAATGCTCGATGATTATTATTATTATTATTATTATATATCACTTGTAGCATATCTATACAATAATTTGTAAGGTTCAGGTTATAGTTTTGGCCGATAAATTGATTGTCGTTATCGACAGATTAATTGGTCATCGATAGAAAACTTATAAAATATATCGTTACCGAGTCGAAACTTATCAATACGTATCGATGGATTTTTACCAGTTATGGATGGAATTATTGATGAAAAAACTAAAAAATATTTGTATACATATTTACACTCAATTTTTCTATAGTCTTCAAAATAATTCATATTCAAATACTTTATATGTAAAAGGATAACATAAAAATACAAAAAAAGTACCAAAAAAAAAACTTTGCCACAATTAAAAACACTCCAACTCCAAGGATTCTATTATAAAATAAAATATGTCCAACTCAATTTTAAATTTTATATACAACCTACCAAATTCAAATGATGTATTTTTTTGGGTTATTATCGGCATATGTTCCCGTTCTATTGCAAACATTTGACTTACATTCCCGTTCGTTTTTTTGTGGCATATATTCTATAAGTCTAAAAACGTACTCAAATCCAACCTCGTTGATACTTCCTTCTATGTTCGTTAGTTTTTGCCACTTGTCACACCCTTAATGTCGGCATATGTCCCCGTTAATTCTTTTGCAAACATCCATCTTGTGTTCCCGTTCTTTTCTATTTTTTATTTTCATGATATTTATTTTAAACGTGCTAAGTTTTTTCCATATTTGATTTTTAAATAATATTTATAGAAAGGTAATTTCTGATAATTATATATAAGATTAATTTCTAATATAGAAAGGTAACTACACCTGACAGTACCGATAACAGTGGTGAAGTCACTATTTTAGTGGGAGCTCGTTGCCATAATAAAAGTGAGGTACATAAAAATATATAAATATTATCTCAATGATTGAGATAATAAGTATATGCAAGTTAAAAGTTGATAATGCGTAAAAATGGCTTTAACTTAGAGTCGGATCCAAGGTTCGGGTCCCGAGATTGACCCGCTGAACACAAGGATGATTGAATGCTGAGTCAAAGCGGGTTGACTAATGATCGCCAAAGCTGGAGGCGATTCCGTCGTCTTGGATGAGTCTCCGGGTTGTCGTTGACGATCCTCGGTGAACTTTTTTCGTGGTGGCGAAGTCCACTTCACGGCGGAGCTTCTCTTTCAGGCGGAATCCTTGATTTGGCGAAGCTCCTCGTCTGGGCGGAGTCCTTGTCTTGGCGATTACCTGTCTGGGAAAACTCCTATCTTGATGAAGCTCCGAGCTAGTCTTGATGATTCTTCGTGATCTTCCTTCCTTGGCGAGCTCCTATGGCGAGGGGGGACCTGAAAAAAAACTGGTAGAATAGGCCCGTGCCCCGTCGCTTATGGTTGGGTGAGGCTACCTACGTATCTCAGTTTAAGATAATCAGGTCCCACGTAGTTCGGGGTAAGTGATAAACGGCGGGTGAATGACGATGTGGTTTAACTCGTCGGAAGTGTTGTTATAGGCATAGCGGGGGTGATACTTGGTGTGATGTATCCTTCGTCGACCTCATAGGTGTTGGCGAACTCACTGTCGAATTTCCTTCATGTTGGCGAAGTACAGCGAGAGCCTTGACCTAACGAGGTGTGCTCCTTTGTCGACCCAGTCGAGGTTGGCGAGGGCACCCCACCTGTCAAGGGATGCTCCTTGTCGACCTTGTCGGGGTAGGTGACCTCTCTTGACGAGGGGCCTTATCCCGACGAAAGGAAACCCTTCCTTTGTCCACCTTGTCGAGGTAGGTGACCTCGCTTGACGAGGGGCCTTATCCCGATCAAAAAAGGAAATTCCTTCGTTGACTCGTCGAACAACCTTTCTTCTCAGGATTGAGACTCTGCTTCTAGATCGATCTCAACTCTAAACTAAAGTCCTTTCCCCCTTAGGGTAGACGAGTTTTTAGAGAAAGAAAGCTAGAAAGAGAAGCTCTGGAGAAAGCTGAGACTGGGTGGCGAAATGAGGGGGGGAGGATCCTATTTAAAAGAAAACCAATTCCCTGAAATTGCACCTTAGGGGCCTGCTAATTCCCTGGGTATTGTACCTCCAGCGGTCTGCGAATTCCCTGAATATTGCATCTCCAGGGGTCTGCGAATTTCTCCTCTGCTACAGGGGGGTCGTCGGGGCCCCTTGCCTGCAAAAGGGGTCGTCGGTGCCCCTTGTCTTTGATGTCTTCGGGTTGTCCGTGAGTCCGTATGTTGTGTTCAGGGAAATCCGGAGGATTTCCTGGAGATCTTCGTAGTCTCGGATCTTCTCGTCGTGTAGAATAATTGCAAGTTATGCCCTTTTCAAGCTCCGACGAAGGGCTTCGTCGCCTCGTCGCCTTTGTCACCTCGTCACCACGTTGGCTTCGTCGCCTCGTCGCCTCGTCGACTTTGTCGCCTCGTCGCCTTTTTGGCTTCGTCGCCTTGTCGGCTTCGTCGCTTCATTGCCTCGACGGCTTTGCCTTTTTTACCCCAGGCCTCGCCAATGTCTTAGTTCGTCGGCCCCGGGCCTTTGGCTTTGGTGATGGGCTTTTACTTTTCTTAATGGGTTTTGACTTTTGCCAAAATGGGCCCAATTTTTATATGTTTAGAAAAATGCACATAAGAAAAGTCATTAAGGTTCTCGTGTGAGCACAAAGGCCGTTTCTACCCAGAGATAACGAGAGAATAAATCTCAATGTGCATTTTGGGAAACACAAAGGATTTAAGTAAATATGATGATGCATCTTCTTTAGAGTGCAAACGGGATATTGTTGGAAATATTTTATAATATGCCCTCTAATCAAATGCTTATCTAATTGCATAAGATTATGGCTATCTTTCCTTAAAAAAATATAACTTATTAATGCTAGTCTTACATATAGTTATATCCAAGATATTATAAAATCAAATAAAATCAAATGTTTGGTCCCAAAGTTCTATACGCTTTACAATTATGCTCCGTCATCACACAATATATGTGAGGAGGTTAGACGAGCATAAGCTAAGACCTGAAAGCTATGTGTGTGGTCTAGATTAGAATGTGGGAGCTTTTAATCGTGAATGACTACTAGTGAACTCAAACACTACATGTAATGATCTATTACTGGATCAGGTGCTGGTCCTGCACCTTTGAGATCACTTGGTATTGGAGTGTCTCCATACTGGACTGACAGACTTAAATCTAAAATCATCATGTAAGTGTGTCACTGATGATAGTAAGATTATGGACTTGTACGGTAAAACTCACATGATCTTTGATTTAATCATTACAGAATACAAAGGTATTCCTAATCACTTTTATTTTGGGATCAGAAGGTTGACCGGACAATTTGCATGGATGTAGATATGGATAACAATTTTATGATTTCTTTATTATGACTCGTGAAAACAAATAAGTACTCATGAAAAAATCATAGGATTCATAACCCGATGAGTAAGTAGTTTGTAAGAATCATATATTAAAGAGTGCGTCGACATAAGGGCAGAACGGTAATTAGTAACCTTTTGATGAGAATCATAATGATACGGAAACCATGATTACCGTTAATCTGATTGTCTCGATGGAATCTTTTTTCAGGATTATGTATATTATATTATAACTCAAGAGTGTTCATCTTTGTGCTATAGTTGAATGTAATCGAAGTTGGTGAAAAGTCTTCATTTCATCGAAGCTTGAGTAATATATTCATTAGTCCCCTTTGTAACTCCATAAGAGTAAAACTGCATTAAATATTAATTTAGAATATAGGGTGGATCTAATTAGACTAGATTTGAACTTAGTTAACGAAATTTCTATTTACCTTATAGCGGCAAAAGTACCAAATTTTTGGTACAGCCCTAGAAAGTGGAAATTTGATAATTTGAATTTGACCCATGAACAATCACAGTATTGTGGGAAATAAAGTCTAAGAATTTATCATTTTGAATCGCATCATTCTAATGAATGGAGCGAGAGTTATGGTTAAAACAGTAACCCGGCTGGAGCCGGATTATGGTTTGATTTAATAATTGGTGTGTTTAATTAATAATATAATTTTTATTATTGGATTTAATTATTAAAATTTATTACTAATAATTAACTAAAATAAAAAAGATTTATAATCGATTTAATAATAACCCTAATTTGAAAATAAATCTTTTTGAATTAATAATATTTTTGAAATTAAAATAAATATATATTAGATATATATTATTCAAAAATAGGGATATATGAATATTGGAAGATTTGATTCCGGAATATTTATTATCTTAAGAGTCAAAACTGTCTTGATAAAGATTTAAATAAGATTTGATGTTATCATTATCTTATTTCTTTAATTAAAGATAATGAGGAAATATCTCTCGGTGGTTAAGATTTGGTATTTTCCTATAAATAGCCTAGATCTTAAATCACAAATCATAACCTCATAACTCATAGAAAATCTTCTCTCTCTCTCTCTCAAACTTTTGTCACGACAAAAATACCCAAACTTTGGTTCTACGTCCACGTGGCGTGCCACGACAGAAATACCCAAACTTTTGTTTATAACGGCATAAATACCCAAACTTTGGTTCTACGTCCACGTGGCGTGCCACGTGGAAAGAGGATACCGGCAATAGGGAAGGCACCGTTAATGGATGGATTAAAAAAAACTTGTCAACGCCCTAAATGCAACTGTAAGTACTTTTACCACCATTTTTCGACTTTGGGTACACGAGGGGTTCTTTGACTAAAGTTTGGCTATTTTTGCCGTCATTAACCCTATTATTTTTCAAAGTAATTATTTACTTTCTCATTTATTATGTCACTTGATTTTATTTATTTTGGGGTTATTACTGGCATATGTTCTTTTTCTTTTGTAAACATCCGACTATGTTCCCGTTCTTTTTTCTTCGCGGCATAAATTTCATAAGTCTTACAACGTCTTTAAAGTCCACCTCCGTTAACACTTCCGTCTATGTCCGTTAGTTTGTCACACCCTTAATACCGGCATATGTTCCCGTCTTTTTGCAAATATCATACTTATGTTCCCGTTCTTTCTATTTATGTTTTTTTTTTACTATTTAAAAAAAGTTCTAATTTTTTCCATTTCTTATTTTCTTAATTTTATTTTTTTCAGACGATAAAAGTACCATTTTTAGATGATACTAATTATTTTTAAGCAGTAATATTACTTTTTTTTTTAATCTTCATTCTCTCATCGATGTGTAATTGATCTTCTTTTTTAATCCATAAATCCTCTTTCGTCGTGGAAGTCTTTGATCTCCTCTTCTAACAAGCTCTGGAATCCTTAATTACCAACCATAACCAAAGCACCAACCAATTGCATTGCCACAAAACCACGGTTCTCACCGACACCCGCGAGCTTCCGTCGTGGGAGGGTTCGGTGCCGAGGAGAATTGGCATTGGATAGAAACAATAAAGACATAAAGGAGGTTCTAGTGGACCGAGGTTGGGATCACCATGAACGATGACTATAGGAAAGCCATCAATGACCTGTCTCCGAAGTGTTGGAAAATATTGCAATGAAAATAAAATTGAGATAGCGTCAAGTGGGTCGAAACGTTGAACACCCGAGTTGAACGTTTTCTTCAAAACAAAGTACCGAAAGCTATCTAGATATTATGAATTTTCTTCCCATTAATTTTTCACTCTGTAATTTTTAATTTTCCATAGCTTCCAATCGTTTTATGTTGTGAGTCTTTGGGTAACACAGTTCAAGGAGTCTTAGTTCGCTAGCGAACTTTGAAATGTTACAAAGTTTGGGGTTGACCTATTATATCCTAGGAAGGTAATTGCCTAACCAAACTCAAGCACGTAGATGAGGCGAATCAAGCTTTAAGGAGAGATTCCAACTCGTCTCGGGAATCACTAACGTTTTCTATTTACAAGATATCAAGAATAATTTTTGGACAAAAAGAGATAAGTCGATGCTCGTCAATTTCAATAACACATCGATATGTATTTTGAATTTACTCGCTCCTATTTTTCTATAATTTATTTCTCATATATTATCATCTCTAGATATATACCTAGCGTTGCAAGGCTATGAAAACTCGGGCTCTGCTCGAACCAATCGGTGAACATGAAGTTTGTCGATGTGTACATGACACATGGCAAAAACAAACGGATATAGAAGGAAGTATGAACAGAGGTTGAATTTGAGTATGTTTTATAAGACTTATGGAATATATGCCGCTAAACAAAAAAAAGAACATGAACATAAGTCGGATATTTGCAAAAGAACAGGAACATATGCCAGTCTTAAGGGCGTGACCCACGACAAAAACTAACGGACATAGACAGAAGTGTTAACGGAGGTTGACTTTGAGTACGTTTTAAGACTTATGGAATATATGCCGCGAAAAAAAAAACGGGAACATAATTCGGATGTTTGCTAAAGAACGGGAATATATGCCAAAAATAACCCATTATTTTATATTTATTATTTTCGGAGTTCAAAATTTTAAAGGCCCTTATTTTACAAAGTGTGTTTTTTAACGTCCAAAAGTCCAAAAATCTAATAAAATCATAAAAAGTGATCTTTTATTTATTAAATTGTTTACGTATCTCCTTGAGTATTCTCGAATTGTTTAAAACTTATTTTACGAGGGCTTTACAAAATTATATTTAGGAGGAGGAGGAGGAGGAGAAGGAGACGCACATCCTGACAAGCTCCTCCGACGAGCCTCCTGACGAGGTCCCCCGACGAGGTCCCTCGGCGAGCCGCCTAACGAGGTCCCCCGACGAGCCTCCCTACAAGGAGCCGCGACCTTCTCCCCCTAACAAGGCTAGGCACATTTTCTTCCTTTGATATTCTCCAATAAAATTCCCTGATTGAGGGAGAAGTGGTTACTTCATTTACCTATAAATAGTTACTTTCTCCTCCTCATTTCACACATTTTCTCACAGCTTTCTCCAGAGCTACTCTCTCTTCTTTCTCTCTCTAAAATTTGCCCCTCTTGGTCCTCGCCAAGGTCGGCACCTTTGCCACCATCAAAGCCTCGGCAGGAGTAATCGAATAGAGCTGAGACTTCTCAAGGGACTGAGTTAGCTTGAGAGGAGTTGTTCTACATAGTCATACGTTTCGCTTGATATTCTCTAGATTTCGACCAAGACTTACGTCGTCTACTAAGACACCCTTGCCGGTAAACTCTCGCCGCTGGCGAAGGTCACCCCCGCAACGCCATCATCGGCATCTCTGACGAGCCAAACCACATCGTCGGTCATCCGCCTTTTACTAACCCTGAAATACGTGGGACCTGATTCTCTTAAATTGAGATACGTAGGTAACCTCGCCCAACCATAAGCAATGGGGTTCGGGCCCGATCGACCCTTTTTTGCAGGTCCTCCCTCGCCATCCTTCACCATAGGAGCTCGCCAAGGAAGGAAAATCATCAGGAATCATCAAGTACGCCCCGGAGCTTCACCAAGACAAGGAATTCGCCTAGACGAGGAGCTCGCCAAGGAAAGAAATTCATCAAGGATCGCCAAGAACAGCCCGGAGGCTCGCCAACGGCGAAGGACTCGCCTCCAACTTTAATGATCATCAGTCAACCTGCGTTGACTCTACATCAAATTATCCAATGGTCGACTGGGCCCAGATCGGGGCCCGAACCGTAGATCGGACTCTAAGTTAAAGTTATTTTTATGCATTAACAGGTACTAATACCACTAACATATCTTAATTCTTCCATGATTTTCTCTATAATAATTTCGACAGTTCATAATTGTTTATCTTTCGATTCAATCCATTTTTTGTTTCTCATTTGCTAAAATACCAATAAAGAAACCGTGTGTTTTTCTCTCTCTCTCTTGTGGAACACTAATCTTCAACTGAGTGCATGTACACCACACTCGTGTATACACAATTTTATATATAATAGCCCACACCTCCATGTGTTGTAGTAATACAATATACACCGTTAGGTTAGAACATCATGACCATTCTTATAAAAGAGCCACTCATATCATATGTGGGCTCTATTTTTCTATCTATAAAAACTTTTCACCACTCGTTTTCCATTATTATTATATTACGATGATAAGAGTCTTTGATTTAAGTGATATTTGCGGCAAAAAAATCTAAACTTTTTACAACAGAGACAACAAGTGTATAAAGTAAAAAAAAAATGTACCAAAAGTGATTTAAGTCGACAAATTGAGGCAACACATTATTCCGTCGAATTCAAATGACAAGAGATGCTAAAGAATTGGATGAGCACATAAATGTGTATCGTAAATAGCACTACTCTAAAAAAAAAAATCAATGTCCGTAGAAAAAAAAAAGTGCGCGGAAATATGTTTCCCAATTCAGTTGACTTGGGGTATTTTTGCCTCTATTTTTCACTTTGAACTCCCACCGTTTCAATTGATTAAAACTTAAGTAGTTTTGCCGCGATTATCCCTTGATTTAATGTTACATTGGTATACAGTGAGATGTGGTCTCTTCACCAGCAAACATAGACAAATAATGGATCAGAGATATTTCACAATAAATTGAAGCAGGGTGTGTTTGTGAAGGCACTATTCTTTCTTGGCAGCAACTAGATTTAGAAGTGGACCTTGCGATATTGTAGATGTCAGTCACCTAATATACAAGCCATTAATGTCAAGCTCATGAGTAAGAGAATAGATATCTAACATACAATCAATAGAGTCCATTCTTGTTTCCATTGATTAAATACAACATTATTTTCCTTTTAAATGTTGCAACATTTCTATCTACTGTGCTGCTTTTAAGAGTTAATTGGCGATTTTGCACCCTCTTTTTTTTTACATATGAGGAATGTGCGGATTTAATCTCTAAATTTTTTATAAAAAAAAAAAAAAACATGAACCCTATTTTACGATTTTAGTATATAATTGATCATTAAACCATGAATTAATAAAAAAAATCTTAACGATTTTTTAATTATTTAAGAATGTAACAAATAATTCATAATGACTTTATCATGAAAAAATAAAATATTTCTGACTACGAAAATTCTAAATTTGTTTGGAAGTAATATTTGTTTATTTGTTTTTGAACTAAATTTTTATCTTTTTGAAAATTTTGTTAATTAATACAGAACCCTCATGTATAAAAATGTCAATAAATCTATTTCTAATAATATCCTTAGACCTCATGATAACTAATGGTATGGTATCCAAATCCTTACTCTCTATCATCATCATGATATCACATTAATGAAAAAAAGAAAAAAATAATACTTGAGAACACGCCTAATATCCAATGGTGTGAAATAATCCATACATATATACACACATATATATACCGGAGTTTTTTAAATTACAATTTGAACTTATACCGCAAGTATCCCTAAAAATTATTTGGGCCGAATATATGTATATTTATAAATTACAAATTGAACTTATGCCGCAAGTATCCCTAATCTATATATATATATATATATATATATATATATATATATTGCAATTTATAACCTATATTGAGTACCAAAATCGTTAGCCATGAGCCATGTTAATCAGAGCATATAATTTATAGAGAACTTCAATTCTTTCCAAGACACTTTCTCAAAGAAACAAAAAACAACAAACAGAAAATACATAATAATTAAGAATTAAGAATCGAGAATAATTTGCACTTGGCATCGATAATCGAAGATACAACCTACTGGCCATAGTAAGGAGGCTGACCGGGCGGTGAAAAACCGCCAGACCTACCTTCCGGGTTTGAAGCCACACCAGGCCTGACCTGAGACGTAACTGTTGAAAATCCAGCCGTAGCAACTGGGCCCGCATGCTGCGACGGACCAGCAGGCATCGGTGCAGCTGAATACGTAGGACCAGGCGACGAATAGTTACTGGGATAAGTGCCAGGAGCGGCCATATAGCTCGATCTCCCGGCCATCATGTTCGGGTCCCACGGTGGTGCTTGACCCCCATAGTCCGTTCCATGGTAAATTGGAGCTGCTGGTGCGTTCTGCCACGATGGTGGAGCTCCGGGGACACTGGGAGGTTGTTGAGCTGGAAGCGAACTAGCATCTGGAATCGTGTAATCACGGCTCTTATCACTGTAAGCCTGTCGAAACAAACAAACACGATAGCCGACATTTAGAAATAACGTATTAATATTAATAAAAAGAGTAATTAGCAGCAATCCCTCCCCAATTTTACTCGTTGTGCCCTTTTCCCCTTGAAATTTCATTGGTGGGCACTCTGTAGCCTGAATTTTATATTTGGGGACACTTCTTTAACTGAATTTTCAATATTGGTGCAAAGTGCAAACTACCATTTTAAACCAAAAAAGAAACTCTTGGGAAGAAGTGAATTAATAAACAAAATTTCAGGGGGCTTGCCCCTAACTATCCATAACATAAGAATTGAAATCAATAAGTGAGAACGTGGGTTTCAAGAATCATACAAGTAAGCACCAATGTTGTTTTCCTTGAAAGCGTGTCTTGAAATTTCTTTAATGAATTAGTTTCCACGTTAAAATGACTAAAAAATACTTATTTGTATACCTTTACATTGAGATCAGTATGACGAGAGTATGATAGATGAAGCTTACAATAGCCACCATCATATATGCAGTGTCCTTCTAGAGCTTCTCTGGCAACGGCCGCGGTGGCGATATCTGGAATCACAACTCAAAACGTTCAAACAATTTGCACAATATCATAAAAGGGATGTACCACTGCATGTTTGGCACATATTTTTAAATTCCGATTGCCGCCTTTTGAATTTAGTAATTCAGCATTACCGCATTTATTGATAGACAGCCTTTTAATAACTTAACATTAATCAAAAGTCTAAAGATGTCTATAAAGGAAAAATAAATATATAAATATAAATATATATATATATATATATCCAACACCAATAAGAAATAATCACATATAGTATATTCCTTATTAAGTCTAATGAAAGTTTCTGATATAGGGTTTCGGTGTTATGGTAAAATAAATAATATCTTGTTACTTCGTTATGCACTTACAGTTTGGCCTAGTGTTTTTTTTAGAGTTTACCTTAATAAAAATCTTTTATGTAAATGTGGTCGTTGGGGTGAAAACCAATTATAGCTTGCGATAGTGCCATATTTACCAATTTTACTGCATTTTAAGTAACAATTTTTTGGTAAATTCGGTAAGTGGCACTGAAAGCGGTCAAATGCAGTTTTTGTACACCCTTGCGGGCTCGAGATAAATATGTATATGAGAAGTCAAGAGAAAACAAGTTATGGAACATTGGAAATACCAGGATACTGGACTAATGCCTGCGTTTGGCCATTCTTCTCAAATATAGCAATTTTCTGGACAGTGCCAAATGCAGAGAATACCTAATCACAAAAAAAGATAATACTTTAAAGGGCTAAACTCGACCAAGGGAATGGGAATATGAGTAATTAGTGCTGCATATATATATATATATATATATATATATATATATATATAACGGGAAAAGAGTACGTACCGTGTGAATCACATCAACAGTAACAGCATACTGCATGTTCTCAATCGAAGCAAGAAGTACATTACTTTCCGGCTCTTTCTTTTTCCCATCAGGGCCTACAGTTTGCTGTAGATGATGGGCACTTGTTATTTGATAAGAACCAGCACGAAAAATAAACGATACATCACACAAACACAATTCTGGCCAGCGGGACATCAATTAGATGATGATGATTCCACGTCCTCTTTATTGAATAAAATTCAGAACACGGCAAAAAGTGGACCAAATCATCGAAGCTCTCCGAAGATGCAAAGGGAAGCACAAATCCAAAACTAAGCATAAAGAAACCTACTGGCTACTGCTGCTTGTAATGGTTCGTATAGAGGGGCAAACCAAAATACCTAATGACATAAAATAGGAGAAGACTCTAATAATCTTATATTTGGGAAATTTATGATATAAAATATTTTTAAATCATTAAATATTATAGGCGTAAGCCTCAAACACCTTAAGACTTGTGACTTGAGGCACGCCGGGAACACCTCAAGGTTATAATAAGCCTTTATAATAAGCCTTTTTAAACCTTGAATATAGATTGACTAGTTACTTGCATTACAACTTCCTTAGAGCCAAAATAATCCAGCGTTACTCAGAAAACAAAGGACAGAATAATATCCAAAGAAAAACAAAATACCTGAGCAACCCCTTCTATTGCAGTAGGATTTACAGGAAGGTAGGGATTTGTATAATCTCTGCAGGACCATGAAGAATATAAAAAAATTAGACTTCTTTATTGTGCTTTTTATATTACAAATCATAACACGAGTTTGGATAGCATGGCCATGAAATGAGCAATGTGGCACTATTGAATGGCAAGACACTTTGCACTCATATCAATCTAGAAAGATGCACTCGTCTCAAGTTTAGCGAGAAATAAATGATTTACTTTTGGACTCATTCTCACCAAGCATAACTCAGAATTAATTTGAAAAAAAAAATGGAAAGAAAAAAAAAACATTAAGGTCCATTCAATAACTATTTGAAGATATTAACTCGATAAGAATGTAGATCGAGGGGTTTGACTGATTCCAAATAACGCTTTACCCAAAATGTTGAATTAAAGCGTGAGTAACAGAATCAAAACCAGATAGAGGATGCTGATGATCCAATGTATCACATATCAGACATTATTATGACGTTAAATACATAGACACATCCAACATAATGGAACCGCTCGGTATTAAGACCAGACAGTTATCAGACATAAAATTTTATTCGATTCCCTGTGACTATATGACGATAGTAACAATTCATTAAACTACAATCAAAAGATCAAGGAAATTACTAAATGGTAACACATCTGTGTTCTGGCTAGCAGGCTTCACAAAACGCAAGATGACAAAAAGCACAACATCAATTAGCAGCTCCCTGGATATACAGGAATAATGAACAAAACCTGGAATGTAGTTTCAGACGTAGTATAACATACAATATACAGATTCTCGCTGTCTTACCTGCTACGGTGCGACTGAAATTTGATATTTAGATCAGTGTGAGCTGAATATGAAATACGCAAGTGGCATGAACCAACGTGCTCAGGAAGGAGATATCTGTCAGAGAGCATCAAAAATGAAATATTAAGTATTAACCATTCATTATATGGGTCACAGCTTTGAAATTTAATTTAAAAAAAAACACGAGAAGGTGCCTATTTAAAAATCATACTTTGGAATACTCCTTCCGTCCAAGGCATTCCTAGCGGCAGATGCAATCTCGGCATCAGTAAACTGAATCAACGCCTACAAAAAGACAAAACAATAGAAACAATTAAAAATGGATTAGCGGTAGATTAGGGAAATTAAGCACAAACTAATGTGAGTGCAGACCTGGAAACCAGCAGCCTTTTCAAAAGTTGCAATCTTGTGCACAAAGCCGAAAGCAGAAAACACCTGAACGAAGTAGAGATCATGAAGGTATCACAATACATTTCAGTAACAAAATGTAAAAACATTATCATGAAGCATCCCTCGTCATACTAAACAACTACAAAATTTTCAACCAAATGAGTTGATGAGTGCAGAATGAGACCTGTACATAAATGCCTGACCATTGAAAGTGGTATGACGTACATGATAATAATTCCAAACTGTCTCCAGCAAAATAATTTATATAAGACGGTGCCCATCGGTGATTCAGCTAATTTCAACTAATAAATGGAACTTTACTTTATGAGCATGGTAAGATTATATCACCAGTTACGAATATTAATCGAAATGACATGTTCAAGTTCAAGACTGAAAAGATACAAAAATCACGAAAATAATTTCCTCCTTAAAATATTGACCAATTTACGACTTCTCTTGTATCGAACATATTTTAGATTCCTACCAAACCTTTTATGTCCTATCTCTTAAGATTAATCGCATAAAGTTTGAGAGGAGCTTACCAAGTGTATAACGTCGATGCTCACATCGCCAGCTTCAACGCCCTCAATAGTAACCAAGAGGACATTACCCGGAACATCTCCGGGACTTTTGTTGTTGACGATTTCATGCCTGTTTGAGTACTGGATGTACACGGTTTTACCTCGCACTTGAGCCGGCTCTGAAGATGAAGCATAATATGAAACCATCGCTATAGCCTGATTCAAGTCCGCCTGAAAGAAAAAATCCAAACATTATCAACAAATTATCACAAAAATGGACATAGCAACTAACTAAACAAAGTTTTTTGAACAATATGTCATTATTTTTTTCCGATTTTGCGGAAAATTCATCTTCTATAAATAATCTCAGACTGATTAAGCAAGTCTCCTATTCTTCACCAGAATCTGGCTTCTATTATAAACAGTTGATTCAAACACACCTAAATTTCCAGCCCTAATTCACTAAAATCAAAGTCATGATATGAAGCAACAAACGGATTTTTCTTTTACAATTGCAGATTAACGAATTCGAAAGCGAACGGATTGGAAAGAGAGATTTACGAATTCGACGAAGGCTTGGTTGCGATTAGCGCCGACATTGCACTTGGTGTTGACGATCTTGCCGAAGGGCTTGCAGAGCTCGACGAGCTCCTCCTCGGCGCACTCCCATGGCAAGTTGCGGAGGTGGAGGACCTTCGACGGCGTCTGAGTGTACCGGAATTGCGGCGTTCCCGACGACGACATGGGGAAGATGGATTTCTAGGTATTGGTCACCACTTCTTTTGGGGGTCTTTGGAACCTCACGGAGAGATGAGAATCGTTCGTCAGAGTGAGATATGATTAAAATTAGTCAGAGATAAAAGCGGCAAAACTACTTAAATTTTGCATAGTTAAAGTTAGAAAATAACGGTAAAAATATTTTAAGTTATTAAAAGTGAGTAAAAGTTTATTTTCATTCAAGATATTTGCCAGATGCGGACCATAGTCAATTACCACATCGCGTCCATGAGCCTCGCATAATACTATCATTAGGGGTGAAACCGGGTCGGGTACCCGGTTTTTTTGAAGTACCCGGTACCCGGACCCGGTTTACGGGTAGTTGAAATTTACTACCCGGTACCCGAAATCCGGGTACCCGAATTTCCGGGTAGTTGAAAATTGCTACCCGGTTTTAGTACCCGGTACCCGGTTCGGAAACCAAGTTCGAATTTTCAACCGGATCCGGGTTTTTACCCGGATCCGTTTTATTTTTTTTAATAGAAAAATTAAATTATCTCAAAATAAACATTACACATGTCTCGTACATAAAAAAATATACATCCATTGTCAAAAATTTAAAATGCATTAAAAAGACATATGATAAAGCACTTTGAGTTCTTCCGGCTTTCTATCATCATTTCACCGTCCGTGCATCAAAAAAATAATATTTTTTTTTAATAAAACCCTAAAATGAAAAATTAAAATGAGAGATTAGTGTCGAGCCCTAACCCTAACATATATTTTTTTAAATTAAAAATTAAGCAAACCGGGTATTAAACCGGGTACCGGGTACCCGATTTTTAAGATTTCACTACCCGGTACCCCGAACCCGGTTTTAAACCGGGTACCGGGTACCCGGATCCGAATTCCGGATTCGGATTCGGATTTAAATTCGGATACGGATTCGGGTTTTTACCTGGTTTTCGGGTTTTATTTGCACCCCTAACTATCATGCCATTTACTTATCATGTGGGAATTTAAATTTAGATTTTTAATTAAACCATCAATATTTTTAATTAATAATTATTGATTAGTTTTTAATTAGACATTTGTTGAAGTGGTTTTCCACATTAAACAGTCGATACGGTTTGTGAGTGTGATATTGAAATATTAATTTTAGTGGAATTTGATCCTTCGTGTTGCAATCTCTCGAGCACTCCGTATGTGTGGGTATATGTGTGTGTGTGTGTGAGCAAGCAAGTAAATAAGAACATGAGATTTTTTATAGAGGTTCGTCCCAATATAGTAGTTGACTACATCTTCTGTTAGTTTATTGCGATAATAAACATGGACGGACAGCTAGAGGCAGGAAATCACGCCTAACAAGTGAAGGGGAGAATAGAAGAAGTACAGAAAATACAAGGAAAACTCTCTTAAGAATGACAAATAATGCCGGACACAAAAGCTCTAGATGTATTATCTCAGGAAGTGTGTGTCTTGGTCTTCGCATGAGGTTGATATATAAACCCTTCAATCCTCTCGTTGGACTTCCTGAAATTTTGGAGTCGTCTTTCCGGGCTGACCAGGCTGACTGGCTTGCTTTGCTGACACATGCTCCATGACCGCGCGTTCTACATTGTGCTGGATTATTGACCAAAAAGATCCGTTGAGGATTTGACTTCGTTTTCCTGGTCTTTCATCCTTTTTTAATTGATGGAGCCGGAAAGAAAATATGATGTTTTTGCCCTTTCTTTTCTCTGCGTAACGACGGATAGCTTTTTTGGAGCTTTTATCCGAGTAGCTCCTTGTTCATGGACTTTACGACGGTCAGATGTCCTAATGGGCGTTGGGGCCTCGTATATGGGCTTATGAAAATATTAAATATTATTTAAAACCTTTATTTATTTAGTTACAAATTTAATTAATTCATAACCTTATGGGACATGTCATATTAATAAAACGATGAATTTGCACATCAATCGTTAGCCTCGTACTATAAAAAATACAAAGTATATTTTATAGTATAATCTCGATGAAATCATGTAAAATTTGTGCCAGATAGAATTGATTTAATTCATGACTTTTGCCGTAAATTTAGATAATTCGGATTGGATTTGGATAATTTCGAGAATATTTGGTACGGATAGAGCTTTCAAGTAAAAAGTTTCTCTTGTCCTTTTTCTTTAGTTAGCATTCATTGCTAAGGCCTTACGGGGCGTGAGATTCAGTTTATTTTGTTCAACTTACTAAGGGAAAGGGAAGGGAAGACCTTCGATCATGTGTAGGTGGTAATCATCGTATTGGATTGAGAAAACAACATCTTTCAATGCCTTGACAAACCCGCCGATGAGATAAAGGTGAGAGTTGATCGTCCCAGAACTTCCTTTCGGGAAATCAGATTACGAAGTCACCGGTCCAACGAATCAAACACTTGTCAAGATGCTCGGGTATCCTGATTGCATTGGGTGTTGCGGAGGGAATGAACGCAGCCAATCGGTTCTCTGCTGCTTTAGCCGTCCCCGTATAAAAGAAGGGAAAAAGGAGAGAAAGAACCTCTTGCCAGTGTTCTTGCCCCTGCGACTTTCCCCGATATGAATATGAATGTAATGCTCTCTCTCTTATGGCACCCGGTCATTTAAGCACCTACAATATTCGTCGTTTTGATTTTTGGCGGGAACAATTACGACACGTGTCCCACTATGTGGAGTTAAAAGCGAATAAACTCTTCGAATTCTCCTAACACACAGCTATCACTTTGACCTTGCTGTCGTGTCTTCGGATAGCGTGTTAATCCCAGCCGTAAGATGAGGTTTGTTGCGGATTTTGAGAAAACCCTAGTCGTAGGATAAGGGGCGGTTTCGAGTATAAATAGTAGAGTGTAAATCATTAATTCTCACGTCTTTTCATCCTGCCCGGCCCACGTTCTTACGAAAGGTAAACCATTGTCCTATTTCCTGTTTTTACTTGGTTTTGCACTTGAATCCCATTTTCGCCACACTTGAAAGAGAAAAGGGCTTTTAAGATATAAAAGCTCCGCATCGTGTTCGTCAGTTCATCGTATTCTTCATCATCTTCGTTGTTCAAACCTTGTGTCTAGGGGTTCTTTCACGTTCTACTCTTTCACTTTGCTTCCTTTTTCGAGCTTTTCTTCGAGGATTTTTCTAGGTTTTAGGCCGTGAACTCTTCGGAATTTCATTTAGTTTATTTACATAGTTAGGGGTTTCTTTAGGGTAGTTTCGTCCGCACTCCTATAGGCTCTTGACGGCTCTTCTTGTCCGGGCCCACCAGACTAAGCATGTGCTTACTCTTGAGGACATGTTGACGGGCTTGATTATCAAGGCGAATCCTAAGGCGAAGGGTATATTCTTTATGTCCGCTAAGGAATGGGAAATGGAAAATTTTGGAGTGTCTGCCTAAAAATGAGAGTAACTGGACACATAAATATTTCTACTTCCAGCTTAGCCAAGAGACGTTTGGGAGTTGGACGTCTTACATGAATTGGTGAATTCATGAGATATGTAAAATTCGGGTAGAGATCCTATGTTTTTATTAGTATTCTGTCCAGGTTTTATAACTGAATTTTACTTGGTGCAGCTGAAGATCCTTTGAAGCCCAAGTCTCTACCGATTACGGAGGAGTGGAAGGCTTTGCAGAAAGGGTTCTTCCTGCACAGGACGGAATTGTGGTCGTCTTTCACGAAGAATAGGTTTGAGTCAGTGGTACTTTGGCCCGAAGAGCCTAAAACCGAGTTCATTCCTTACGACAACATCGGATTCTGGGCAGTTTTCTGGGAAGAGGAAAAGGTGTTCGAGCATTCCTTAAAGAAAGAGCATTACTTATACACCACGGGGGTGCATGCGTTGGAGGTGAGTCAGGTGCCTCCGGCCAATGTTATGTAGTACGGTCCGAGGAAGCCCAAAGTATTTCCGTCGTGAATCGTGGTGTTTTACAGGGGAGAAAGGAACCTGAATCTGTTGGTGAACACTGAATCCTTGCATGAATATGGCCTAATACAATGGTATCACAAAATTGAGGAGCTACCCACTGATACATTTCAGGATAGTGCGCACCTTCGGTCGGAGGATGAGGCTTGGAGTTACTTATATAGGGAATGGGTTCTGCGTAAGCATCCCTACCCCCGTCACATAGGCGTTCCCGGGTGTCGCTCAATGATTGACGACGAAGCGACTTACCCCAATGGTTCCCAACACTGTCGTCTTTTGTGGATGGTGTACATTTGGACAATAGGGTGGCTTCGTAGAGGGAAAAGAACTCCTTCCCATTGTGGGTCAATCAGGGTGTGGGGTCCTTACTTATCACCGTGATCATGCGGATATGTAACTACCGCTATGATTTACATGATATAGCAGGCATGTATATTTCACTAGCGGATTAGATTCAATATGAGATAAAGTCTTGTTTACTTAAAAGAGTGACACACTAATCCAATATACAACTCAAAGTCAAATTACCGCTAGTAAATGGTGGTAACCGCTACGATTATACATAAACGAGTGATTATTTTACACCCATTGGCGAAAAATGTATAATACATTTGATAAAATGAGTTTATATTCACTCCCAAACTCTAAAATATTAGAAGATAAACAAGTGACACACTAGTCCAAGATACAACGCGTAGTCTCGCTATCTTCTTTCCAAGTTACCGCTAAGTATTGCGGGATACCGTTATGTTTACATACATAGCGGTATTTGGTTTTAAATAAATAACTTTATTTTTTTTCTTATTAAATAATATCGTGCATAATTTCACGTGTTTAAGAATAAATAGTTAGGCAAACAATATATACGATAGACAATTATATATAACACAACATTGTTAGGCGTAATGCGTGTATAATAAGAAGGAGCTTATGAGTTTGATACATATGGTCTTGATCATTTTACACCCGTCGGCGAACAATATATAATACATTTGTTAAAATGAGTTTATATTCACTCTGAAACCCTAAAATAGTAGAAGATAAACGAGTGACACACTAATCCAAGATACAACGCGTAGTCCCGCTATCTTCTTTCCAAGTTACCGCTAGGTACTGCGGGATATCGCCATGGTTACACACATAGCGGTATCTAGTTTTAAGTAAATAACTTTATTTTTTTCCTTATTAATTAATTTCGTGCATAGTTTCACGTGTTTGAGAATAAACAGTTAGGCAAATAATATATATGATAGACAATTGCATAGAAAACAACATTCTTAGGCATAATGCATGTAGACTAAGAAGGAGCTTATGTGTTTGATACAAATGGTGTTAATCATTTTACACTCATTGGCGAACAATATATAATAAATTTGATAAAATTAGTTTATAATCGCTCATAAACCCTAAATTAATAGAAGATAAACGAGTGACACACTAATCCAAGATACAACTCGTAGTCCCTCTATCTTTTAACCAAGTTACCGCTAGGTACTGCGGGTTACCGCTATGGTTACACACGTAGCGGTATATTGTTTTAAGTAAATAACGTTTTTTCCTTATTAATTAATTTCGTACACAGTTTCAAGTGCTTAAGAATAAATAGTTAGGCAAATAATGTATATGACAAACAATTGCATAGAACACAATGTTGTTATGCATAACTAAGAAGGAGCTTATGTGTTTGATA
Organism: Parietaria judaica; assembly: GCA_954871525.1. Taxonomy (NCBI): domain Eukaryota; kingdom Viridiplantae; phylum Streptophyta; class Magnoliopsida; order Rosales; family Urticaceae; genus Parietaria; species Parietaria judaica. Next base: position 29,154,783 of record OX940865.1, read on the forward strand.
CATATGGTCTTGATCATTTTACACCCATCGGCAAACAATATATAATACATTTGATAAAAATGAGTTTATATTCGCTCCAAAACCCTAAAATAGTAGAAGATAAACGAGTGACACACTAATCCAAGATACAACTCGTAGTCCCACTATCTTTTAGCCAAGTTAACTCTAGGTATTGAGGTTACCGCTACGATTACATACGTAGCGGTATCTAGTTTTAAGTAAATAACTTTATTTTTTTCCTTATTAATTTCGTGCATAGTTTCAAGTGTTTAAGAATAAATAGTTAGGCAAATAATATATATGATATACAATTGATATAAAAAATACTAGTAGCCAATTGACCTCATACATTTATTGTTTCTAAACCATAAATATTAACCAAAGAATACATATACTAGCGGAATACTCGAGAGACATACATTTATTCCATTGAAACCTGACGCTTCGGTTTGATACAAAATTAAAATTAATGGTCGTAGTAAATATAACCGCATATTTAGAAGGCGAATGAGTGACACACTAATCGAAGATACAACTCGTAGTCCCGCTATCTTAACTGCCGGATACCGCTAGTAACTGTCGGTTACCGCTATTGTTATACATATAAGGGTTAATTGCGGCAATAATGCACAACCTTTGGTCAACATGGGTTTTAGGTCCCCAACCATTCAAAGTGTGGGAAAAAATACACAACATTTGTTGAATGTAAAATCTGTTGGTCCTTCCGTTAGTGATGTTAAATTCTGCTGATGTGGCATCATTAAACTGCCAAATAGAGTCCCAAATTGTTATCAATTACATAACTTAATTAGTAAGAATATATTAAACATGATTTTGATTATGATTCAAAAAACAAATTAATACTTTAAATTAAATAAATAATTTTTAACCCCCCTAAAAATCTAACCGACTCTTCGTCAAACATGACTAAAATTTTGAAAAATGACAGATTATTAAACACGACTAAAATTTGTGAAGATTACATAATGACAGTTTATTAGAAACGACTATTTTTTTTTTTGGAAAACGACCGTTTATTAAAAACAACTGTAATTTAAAAACCGACATATTAAATATGTGAATAATATTGAAGCACGAGTTTAAAAAAATGGAACTACGCGTTAAATAAGTATTGTCGTTAATTTAAAGTTTTGATTTATTTTTTGAATCATAATTATAATATGATTTAATTTATTATTATTAATTAGGTTATAAATTATATTACAAGTTGGCAGTCCATTTGGTAGTTTAACGGTGCCACATCAGAAGAATTTAACATCCCTACCGGTAGGACCAACAGATTTTACATTCAACAAACTTTGTGTATTTTTGCCCACACTTTGAAAGGTTGGGGACCTAAAACCATATTGACCAAAGGTTGTGCATTATTGCCGCAATTAACCCTACATATAACGGTTTCTAGTTTTAACTAAATACTTATATATTTTTAATCCGTATTGATTAATTTAGTGCATATTTTTACATATACAAGTAAAATTCTGACACTTCGATTTGAAACAAAACGACCAAGCTAATGAGAAATTAAATGTCCTAGTAAATACTGCTATATTAGTTCTACTCACTCTGTCGATGATCTTGGCGAGGGGCACTCTGCCGAAGTTCTACACACACAGTTTGTTGCTTGATTCGATAGCAGCTTTTAGTTTGGATGTTTTTGTTTGAGGTGTCTGTATGTTTTTTTGTTTTGAATGGCGAGGCATCTGGGTTTTTAATATTATATTTTTTATCTACTTTTTACAAACTGCTTATTTATCTTATAATTTTTCGCATTAATACTTTATATAATCTCTATACCGCCAAATTTGCTCGTCATTTTTCTACAAAACCGTTATATGATTTTTACATTTTTTGCCATATATGTTTGTCATTAATTTTAATATTTATCCTACAATTAATTTTAATATTTATCCTAGAAAAGAAGGCGAAAAGGAAAAGAGAACGACAAAATAGCGCGCGACAACTAAACTCGTTATTCTACATAATATTGTCATTATCCCGGCATACATATTCGTATTTTATATGTATATGTATATGTATATGTATACCGCTATATTTAATTTACACTGAATATTGATAGTGGTAGTACAACGGCTATATCGGTAATAACAATTTACTAGCGATAAAAAATTAATGTTGCGGGAATTAAAATAACAAGTGTAGTTAATAACGGGAATTGAAATACTACTAGCGGGAATTTAAATACTACTATCGGGAATCAAAATATAGTTTAAATACAGGACTAATTGATAACGATAATATTAAACATACTAGTCCAAAACATAGTTTAAATTTCATTGTGCCCAAGTCGAACTACTAGTAGAAGTAGCTTCTTCAGACTCTGGTGGCTGTGACGGTGGCAGCGGATCCCGCGGTCACTGGACGATCTTTTCATCACGTTCCAATGCCTGCACGAGCATCTCTAACATGGGGGGTCGACGAACAAGGGGATGATCTAGGGAGTTAATACGCAACAACGCAACTTCCATCTCCGTAGGAAAGAGTACACTCAATTGTCCACGCAAATTAAAGAGTATATTTATGTTCCCAAATAATAGTTAATATTGTTAAATTTACAATAGAGCAACTTACCCTTGAATTGACAGGCGTTGAAGATCAATATTCCCGATTGGCCACGTTTTCCATTTGCACATACGAGGTGCCTCCTCAGACTCCCGTGGGTCCGCTAACACATATTCCAGACCAGGAAAACACTCGTATGCGAAAATCTGCATGAATTAACATGTCAAAATTCGCACATAAGGTGTCGACTGTAAATAAATAACTTAAAACCATTACATATATACCAGTAGCAGGTGTATAAACTCCGGAAACCCCATCATTGGGATCCGCGGTGGACCTGTTGCTTGTTTTCTAGGGATGTCGTTTCGCAACTCCTTAAGTGCTTTCTTTCGGAGAATTTGTGCCGATAACATGAATGACATTCGGCCCCAAGGATATTGGATGAATACGTCAAGGTCCTCCGCTAAGGACAACTCTCCGAAGACGAAGCAGAGGCATCCCAGCCTTCTCTTGTCGTCGCTGCTTACAATCGGATGAAGATGATTGTTATCTAATTTGGACATCAGCATTCCTAATGTGATCGAAGAGCCTGCATCTGGCCACATCCGTTGCTTGAATGCGTCATTATTTTCAAAGTCTCGTCCAACAAGAGCTTCAAGGTTCGGCTTGGGTCCGCAATTCAGCCCGGTGATGATGGCAAATTCTCGAACCCCGTATCGTAATGGAACATTGTTCACCAACATCCACAACTCGAATAACTCTTGATCTGTAGTGCTTTTCGAAAACAAATTCTAGAGCAGTTGGGGAGAGTACTCGTAGTGGATGGGGACATCCAATAGAGGCCCAGATTGTGTGCGGCGGAACAACTGAGCCATTCTTGCGTTGAGGTTCTCCTTAATGATATTCGTGATCGTCAAGAAGTTTGCTTTTTCGGTGAAGACCTCACAATCGTACAACTCATCCGACCGGAGGATAATATATAACTATTATACATAGCGGTAATGCAGTATATATTAGCTTTGGTAGCCCTTCTCATCTCAGCTTGCGGCAAAAATTTCTGAAAAAAAACAAATCATAACTTGATTAGTTTCTATTATATATAGTGGTAATGCACTATATAGGGAGCAACGACAAACCGTTATTCGTAATATACAACGGGGTGTAAATAAATAACTAGCGACAATTCTAAAAAACATAGCAGTAATGTAGTATATTCGGACCAGAACCGCTAGCGGTATTCTGTGAACGAAGCGTAAATCAATAGCGGTATTTCTGTATTAGGTACATAACCAACCCTACACTCGTTCTTCTTCGTAAACCACTTAGTATAATATATTGCATGTAAATTAAGTAAACTCTAACACCATTAAGAGTAAAAACAATTCGCAAAGCATAAATTTCTCAAAGAATAAACATTTACCTCCTTTTATGTGACTTTGGGGAGGATGAAGACAATGATCGACGAATCGCTTTGCCGAAAGGATCGTCCTTTGCCGGGAAAGCAAAGAGAAGAAAGCCTCGTTGCTCGAAGTCGTTCTCGAACCAGAATGAACAGAACAAAAGAGGAGTACGATGGAGAAGAGAAAAATGTTCAGAGTCGGAAGAGATGATCTTGGGAATGAAAGCGTCGAAGTGAAGTAATCACAGAAAAGAAACGAGAATATGTTTGATAAAAAAAAAACTAAAAGAAATTGTAATAAAAATAAATCGCCCACCGCTCAACTACTAAAGGGTAAATTAATAATTTCGTAAAATACTGTGTAAAAAATAAATGAAAACTCGCAATTTTTATTTATTTAGGACGAAAAATAAATTTAAAAGAAAACACATGACATAACGAGAGTAGGGAACAAAACGACATTAAGGTATTTTAGCCGATTCTTTCATTGCTTTGGTAACATTCTCTCTCTCTCAATCGGTCAAACCCTAGAAAACAAAAAAGATCGAACCAGTCAATTTGGGAAAAAGATCCAAGCTTAGGAACAAAACTATCCCAGATCATGTCTCTGGAATAGACTCGGTCTCCTCCAAATCCCTCTTTCGTTTCTCTTTCCAAGGTAGTCGCTTCTCAACTATGATTCACTGTTAATCTACATAGCTTGGTTGGAATTCGCCTTTGATCATGTTCGATCTGCGTTTCAATATCGTATCTGGGTTCCAATTTTACTCCAATTCGCTGAATTTAGGGTTTCGTTTTCTTATTTTTCCGCAATATTGCACATTGGGTGTTTGCCGCATGAATTTGAGCTTATTTTTCTGTGTTAGTCTTGAGTTGGCAATATTCACTTTCTCACGCATGTCGGGATTGTATATCAGCTTGTTATAGAAAGAGATAATAGCAGCAAATGTACTTATGTTTAAGCGAAATTAGCGGTACCTGAGTCGCTATCAGTCTAGGATCTGTCATATCCTTATTCATAAAACGTGATAAATGAGAATCCGGTGACATTTGCCGCTACTATCTCTTATATAGACTACAATTATATATAATGTATCTTTTTATTTTTTTTTGTCTCTCTATGGTTTGTGTAGAAGCTTGCAAAGATTTCAATTGCATGGTTTTTTAGCGGGCAATTAACGAGAAGAGCGCTTACTGTTGTTTTCTAACATGTTTACAGGGGAGATTTTCAAGTGTGTCGGTACTAATGGCTGGTCAGAGGAATAATTATGGAAAGCGTTCCCATTCGCAGTTGGATTATCATGAAAATGGAGGAAATAAAAGGAGAAACTATCCTGGTGGTGAGGACAGAGAGCGATTCGTCATTAACGGTGAAGATACCGTGTACCGGTATTTGTGCCCTGTGAACAAAATAGGAAGCATCATGGGGAGAGGAGGGGATATTATCAAGCAGCTTAGGTTGGACACCAAATCAAAGATTAGGATTGGCGAGGTAGTGCCCGGTTCAGAGGAGCGTGTTGTTACTATGTACAGTAAGAGCGAGGAAACCAATGCCTTGGAAGATGGAGAAGGTCAAATATGCCCTGCTCAGGATGCTCTCTTCAAGGTGCACGGAAGGGTAGTTGCCGGGCAATTGCACAGTGACGGGGAAGAGGATGATGATGGAGGTCGCCAAGTCACTGCTCGGCTTCTTGTCCCTTCCGACCAGGTTGGTTGCATTATTGGAAAAGGAGGGCAGACAGTGAAAAGTATACGCGCCGACACTGGGACCCAGATTCAGATTCTCAAGGAAGACCGTCTACCCGCTTGTGCCTTGGGCTCTGACGAGCTTGTACAGGTAAACTAAAGAACGATCTTTATATTCTTTTTCTTTTATGGGTGGTGGATGACTTATTTATAACGTGAATTTTCACTGCATTTTGACTGATAGTCTCAATAAATAATTCCAATTTAGAAATACGTGGTGAAACCGGTAACCTTACATTTTCACTGTTTTTTCTGGTTTCTTAGAACAGTCAATCAGTTTTTTATTTTTTGAATAATGGTTTCGCAAAATGTCCCGTTGTCTATTGTTCATACTCCAATTCGTAAATAACTGATAGATCCCGCCAATAAAACGAAATGCAAAACGTGTAGTTGTCTATTGAAGCGGAATGATAATACAATCCCGTCAATCCTTTGAGACCTATGACGGCTTCTCTCCGAAAGATGCTTAGAGAAAAAAACCAATCTAAACATAATGAAACCTTAACCCTAAGCTGCCTATAAGGGAGCCACACCTACAAAAGGGCAAAATAGGAATTATACATAAAGCACACTAAAGGGAAATGACCAAAAACAGCCCCTAAGGGCAGTAAGCAGCCTCTACCAGCTCCTAAGCGGCCCCTAAATCGTTCTTCTGCGCTTATACACCTCAAGGGGTCTATCAATATCATGTTCAAAGTCCTTGTGAAGATGACATTATCCCTAAAGTAAAAATTATAAGAAACGAAAAATAAAAAAAACTAGTAAATCTAGTAACTCGTTTCGGGTGTGTACTGAAATCTGGTACGGGATAAAAACTAGTTTCTGACTACAAACCATATTTTTCCAGTTTCCGGTACAAAACTTTTACCTCTAACAAGTCTATTATTACTTTCATACTAAAGAAGTATTTTACACTTTTTACAGCATGTATTTGTTTTTTATGTGTCAGATTATCGGTGATGCTCCGGCTGTTACAAAGGCTCTTCATCAAATTGCCTCTCGCCTTCATGACAATCCATCAAGGTCTCAGCATTTGCTTCCAACTGCCACTAACTTATACCCTCCGGGCGGGCCACTCATGGGTGGTCCGGGTTCTAGAGCCCCGATAGTTGGTCTAGCTCCTATGATGGGTCACTATGGAGGATATAAAGGTGATACTGGAGATTGGTCACGCTCTCTCTACTCGGCTCCAAGAGAGGAAGGATCTTCGAAAGAGTTCTCTCTCCGTTTGGTTTGTCCCACTGGTAAAGTCGGCGGGGTGATCGGAAAGGGAGGCGCTATAATTAATCAGATCAGACAAGAATCCGGGGCAGCCATTAAAGTTGATAGTTCCTCTGCATCAGAAGGTGATGATTGCTTAATCATAGTTTCAGCAAAAGAGGTAAATTGTTTTCTGCTATTTGTCTATTTTGCGGCTTTTAATTTACCGTAATAATTCTATCATATTTTTTTTTTCAGTTCTTCGAGAACTCATACTCTCCAGCACTAGAAGCAGCTCTGCGTTTGCAACCACGGTGTAGCGACATAGTAGAAAGAGATTCGGGAATCGTTTCATTCACTACCCGTATTTTAGTGCCCACTTCGCGAATCGGTTGCCTCATTGGTAAGGGAGGAGCCATCGTAACTGAGATGAGAAGGGCTACCAAAGCTAATATTCGCATCCTTTCCAAGGAAGATCTTCCAAAAATTGCATCCGAAGATGATGACATGGTGCAGGTGAATATAATAATGTTTTTTTTGGATCATTGAATGTTACTAAATAGTGAATTTATACACTGCTGTTATTGTTTGATCTTGATGATCAGATTGTTGGAGACCTCGAGGTTGCCAAGGAGGCTCTGATACATGTAGTTACTCGGTTGAAGGCGAATATTTTTGATAGGGAGGGTGCAATGCCTACTCTGCTTCCTGTTTTGCCTTATCTTCCAATGCCATCAGAAGCTTCAGAATTAAGCTATGAAAATAGAGACGGTCATAGACATGGACGTGGCCATTCTTACTCCGGTGCCTATGGTGCCTCAGGTGATGCATCTTCTGATGGCTACGGAGGCTATGGTGGGTCCCAGGTAAACTCTCTTATATATATAATTTTTATCCAAGAAAGTAATTTGTTTTCTAAATTGTCCTCTCTTGCATTAAATTCTTTGAACCTGATGACTGCTTTTTGAGAAAAGCACCATTTGTGGCATTTGTAGGAAATTCTGCTTGTGAATTGAATTATCCGGTAAATTATGCTTCTCCCTATTCATGAACTCCGTCCGTTTATATACAGATTGGAGGTAGCGGTGGTGTTTATGGAGCTTATTCATCGGGGCGAAGTGTTTCTGGGTAAAGCTCTACTCCCTTCGGTTCTGTATTCGTATGCTCTCTATGAAAAAAATTATTTTTCTGTAGAATAGACTAGTTTTATATATTTATAACTAATGGGAATAGGAAGTATCAGTTTGTTTTATTTTTATTTTATTAGAAGGGGAAAATACAAAATGCTGATACAAGCTTGTGACCACAGGATGTCAAGCCAGAACCCGTCTTCTCGACGCAGAAACTATGGTTACTAGACCTGATGATTTTTATAAGTGAAGGTAGATCTTTATGTGCTAATAAATGTAAGGGTTATTAGCGGCACAGCACAAGTACCAATTCTCTTCCAAAAATAACGATAATTACCCATTCGTTTTTTTGGCCGGACAAAGTTGTCAAACTCTGATAATAGCATGCCACATATACCTTTTTACTGACTATTTTTGTACCCGTGGCTTTATATTATAAGAGTCCGGTTAATAAATTGTAGGGGTCATTAGCGGCACAAGTTCTAATTCACTTCCAAAAGTAACGAAAGTATACGTTAGTGTTTTTTTTTTGCCGGACAAAGTTTTCGAACTCAAATAATAGCTTATAGCATCATGCCACAAGTGCCTTTTTACCGGCTATTTTGGTACCCATTGCATTATATTATTAGAGCTTGGCAGCTTTGTCCGGCCAAAGAAAAAGAATGCGTACTTGTCGTTAATTTTTTGGAAGAGAATTAGTATTTGTGCGGGTAATAACCCTATATGTAATAACGTAGGATCAGCTCTGGATGTGACCGTTTGATATCTTAACCTAACCAGTCTTCCCAAATATGAGAAATCTGATGCACTTGTTTTCCCTTTGTTGCCTTTCCCGCCCCTCCAAAACAGCTGAGTCCTATGAAGCCCAAGCCCGCCTATGCCGTCTTCTGTCTTAACCGGAAGACCAGATGACCTACTCATGGCCCGCCCACCTTGAAGCTTCTTCCTAAATGGACCAAATCTATGTGGCGTTTCTTAGCAAAAACAATAATGTCCTTCGATCCTAAATTTACCGACTTAGTTCATGTGTACCCTAAAAACCTAAACAGTCCCGCTTGCCTTTGTTCCGACTTGTTTTAGTCCAGTTTACTTTCCTCTAGATCGCAGAACCATTGCGCGACTTTCTGTATTGTTTAAATCCTCGTGGTATTTATACATGTGGAGTTTATTGCTGAGTTTGTTAAATCTTTGGAGCAGAATAACTGTATTGTTTTCATTGCAGGCGTCCTGGGATTCATCTACACCGTTTATTATAGCGATGTTGTTTCTGATTTTGAGAAAAAATAAGTTTCATAATTTCCGTGATTTAAAGGCTCGTTAGTTCTTCTATCGGGTAATGAGAAATTGCAGGGTGACTAATAGAAATCAAGATCACAAGCGTTCATTTCTGTCTTGTGTATCAAAGTTTGGATATTGTCATAGAGGACACGTGGAGCCATGCTCCGTATGACATTGTCAGTAGATCCCGAGTTGACTCGGAAGGTCCTTTGTTCCCATGTCCATGTTCATGGATTAGGAGCATTCTTTGATGCTTGACATGGCAGTGGTACGTGGGATCTCCTGCGTTTGTTCAGCTCCAGTTTGCCGGTTTCATCAATTAAATTTAAGCATTTTGCTTCAATTTCTAGCAGCTTCGCGACGCGTTTAAAGGGGACAAGATTGGCGCTTGCACGAGGAAAGTAGGCTTTTTTTTTTCTTTGGGTTAATAGCGTCAAATATACTGAACTTTCACAATATATGCCTAGTTTAATTTTTTTAACGGCAGCATGCTTAAGTTTCAGCATGTGTAACTTCCTAGGCATGCTACAAATATCGAAACTTAAGTATATTTGCCGTAAAAAAAATTAACATGGGGGTACATAAATTTTGTAGCTATAGCCTATATCTGCTGTCAATATCCTGGTTTTTTTTTTTTTTAATTTTTTAGGACCATTAGTTCTAACCCTTTGCTTTGCTTTTCTGGTTTTATTGGTGGTGATTTGATTGTAATTTAATTTGTAACCATGGATTGGAAATAGAGAAGATAAGCTACTTGGCTTTTGACATGTCTATATATAAATAGACAACACCTTCTTTCTAAGTAATCATCAATATTTAGTCAATTAGTCCCAAATCATGAAGAAATGAAGATGCTAAGTGGGTCATTAAGCACAAGAGTTTTTGGCAAGTGCGGTAAAAGTTTTTATTTATTTACATGGTACGGCCGAAACAGGTTTCCTCTTTAATACATTGAAGAGTTGGTAAGTTAAGGCATTGAAACCGCTAAGAAGAGGTTGTCAAAGTTGTAGATTTGACATTACTGCGATGAAGAAGACTGGTCCTGCTGGAGGCTACAGCTGGTCATTTGATTCTCACGTGAAGCGGCAAAACAAGCCAAACTATCGTCTTGAAACTTCAACTTTAAACCTCCTCTTTGGCGGTTAGATTGCACATTAAACTAAGTTATGTGACCCTTCGCATTCATCAAATTTAACTATTATTAGATACTCTCCTCGTTCAACTATGCTCTTCTTTTCCTATTAGGATAACCGCGTGAAAAGTACCTAATTTTTGACAAATGAGACGGCTAGAGTTCAAAGTGAAAAAATGACGACAAAGTATTCAAAGTTGACATATGTTAGGTCATGTGTTTTTCCGTCCTTTTTTTTTTTGTCGAATTCAAATTAGAGAAGATGTTAAATAGCTCGACGAGCATATATATGTGTATCTTAGGTTTATGATTCAATAACAATACGCTTAAAATTGACCAAATTAAAAAAAAAAATGGAGGAAAAATGTTCTGCGCCACATTTGTTGTTTTTGGATAATTTTGCTATTTTTTTTAGTCTAGAGTAGGAGTAATCCTTTCTTATTAGGGTTGAATAATGTATAAAAAGAGCAATTTGGTTTTGGTATTCTTGTTTGGTCTCTTAAGTGAATATAAAAATAAAATAGAAGTGTTTGTTTCGAATGCTGAAAAGAGGAAATCTCATAGTTTGGTGTTGTTTCTCACACACCCAAATGGAGTAAATCTCTTTCAACCACTCCTACCCACTAGCCAAGCCAAAATAGTACAATTTGCCACAGACCCCTCATTCAATATTACCATTTTTTTAGTTTGCAAAAATTAAAATGAGATGAGAATTTATATACTTTCTGATGAAGTAGTCCAAGAATCCAGTCAGAAATTATAGATAGATATAGATCCCTAGGCTCAATGTGTCTTGGTTTTTGCACCACCTCCAATTTTCTCAAGTTTAAAATAGCAAAGAAAGATATGTTCACTTCTGTGAAAAGAGGTTGACATCATTAATTGAATACAAAATTACTATATATATAGAGAGACTCTCATTTCCTCATAATCCTTGTTCACTGCCAGTTTGCCAATTGCCATTGTATTTGATTGGTGAAGTGGCAAAAGAACTAGAAGTATTGTTATTATGAATTCATGGAGGTCTTGCATGCGTGGATGAGGTATTCCTAGTGCAGCCAAGGATGACTTGCCGGGAAATATGGCGCCTCATGAATCATGATGATATGTGAACGCACGTTCATCGGCAAGTCCTCTTTGGCTACGTCAGTGCCTCATCTCTGCATGCTAGACTTGCGATGATATTCCCGCGGCGGAGGAGCAATGCGGTTCGCCCGGAAGATCGGCGGTCTTCATATGCTCTCACAATCACAAAGGTCAATCATCGCAAATTTGAATGCCAATATGTTTGTGCTTTTTGTTATTACACTGTATATTATTGCTTCATCAAACTGCAACTTCTTAAGTGTTTCGTCTTTGTTAGTGTATATCACATTAGGCTTAATTATTATTTTTTCCCTCGAGGTATTTTTGGCAAAAATACCAACTTTTTACCTTTGTGCAACTTATATATGGCCAATGCAATTTAATTAAAAGTGACGTTGTAGTCTACGTGGCGGCCCAGAGTGCCATGTCATTGTTTGACTAACAGGAATTAAAATTAATATAGAAATATGCGAGGAAGGTGCAACTCTAGTCATGTTTGCAAGTATTAAATCATATTGGCCATATAAGTTAGTCATTTTTGTCAAAAATACCTTCTTCTTTTTTCTTTTTCTTTTTCTTGCTAGTTGGGCTTTACTGATTAATGGAAAAAAATATATATACGACACATGATATAGGCTTCTATTAAAATTAGGTTTCTTGTAGAGACATTTGCGGGAAAAAACTTATGTTTGCACTTGTTAGAAGCATATTTCTAATCCGGTATATTTTTTCTGTGTATTTCAAAGTCGATAACATATTTTGGCAAAAAAAAAAAAACGAAAATTCAGAGTATTAAAAACAATTTTCCCCATTTTTATATCATAGTCATCCTAAAATTGGCATAAATGTTTTGTTCCTATAATTATTTTGGTTATTAGCGACAGAAGTACCACAAAGTATCAGTTTTTTTTCGAGATAATCTAATTCTAAAATTTTTGTGGCAAAAGTACTGAAAGTCCAATCTTCTGTCATACCGTATGTTTCAAAACATCTTTTTAGGATGCATCCAATGCAATGTGTTACCTTGAGGTTGATCCACTTGATCATTTGCTTTTCACTTCATCATTTCTGGATAAAGTCCCAATCTTCTTGGGTATTACTAGTACCAAAAAAATACATATTATCTTTGCCGTTAAAGTACCAAAACTTTTTAGGTGGTATAAAAGTATCAAATTTTTCATAATTTTAAATTATTGTTGTTAAAGTATCAATTCTTTTTAGGTGGTAAAACCGTAAAAGTACCAAAACACACATATTATTATTATTATTAGGGTTAATTGCGGCAATAATGCACAACATTTGGTCAAGAGGGGTTTTAGGTCCCCAACCTTTCAAAGTGCGGGCTAAAATACACAACGTTTATTGAATGTAAAATCCGTTGGTCCTTCCGTTAGGGATGTTAATTCTGCTTATGTGGCATCTTTAAACTGCAAAATGGACTGCCAACTTGTAATATTAATTACATAACTTAATTAATAACAATAAATTAAATCAGATTTTAATTACGATTCAAAAAATAATTAATACTTTAAATTAAATAAATAGTTTTATTCTTTCCTAAAAATCTAACAGACTATTTGTCAAATGTGACTAAAATTTTGAAAAACGATAGATTATTAAACATTACTAAAATTTGCAAAGATTACATAACGACACTTTATTATAAACGACAAAAATTTTGAAAAAACGACCGATTATTATAACAACTGTAATTTTAAAAACGACATATTAAAGATGTGAATAATATTGAAGCACGAGTTTAAAAATAGGAACTACGCGTTAAATAAGTATTGCTCGTTAATTTAAAGTTTTAATTTATTTTTTGAATCATAATAAAAAAATATTTTAATTTATTCTTATTAATTAGGTTATGTAAATAATATTACACGTTGGCAATCTAGCTATTTGGCAGTTTAACAATGCCACATCAGCATAATTTAACATCACTAACGGAAGGACCAACGAATTTTACATTCAACAAACGTTGTGTATTTTTGCCCGCACTTTGAAAGGTTGGGGACCTAAAACCCCTCTTGACCAAAGGTTGTGCATTATTGCCGCATTTAACTCTTATTATTATTATTATTCTTATTATTATTATCATTATTATTAATATTGCGGCTATAGTAACAATTCTTTTTGGGTGGTAAAAATACAATTTTTTTTATGTTCATGCTTTAAATTATTGCGGTTAAAGAATAAAGAATTATTTAGTGGTAAAAGTACCCAAAAAATATTACTATTTCGGTTAAAGTACCCAAGTTAATTGATACTTTAAGCGCAATAATAAAACTTTTACCTCCAAAGAATATTGGTACTTTAACCATAATAACTTAAAAATATGAACGTACAAAATTGATACTCTAATCATAAATAATTTATAAGATAACGGATATAAAAATAGTACTTCTATGCCCCAACAAAATTGGTCATTCTGAGGGATTCCTCCCTTATTTTAGCCTAATAAAATTCTTGTTGATTTCAAAAAAATAAAAATAAAAAAAATTGGTACTTAAACTACAAAAAACATGAAAAAGAATGTTTTTTTTTTTTGTACTTTTACTAGCCTAAATGAATTGGTACTAAAGTCGAAAATCATGAAGTGAAAAGCACATGATGAAGTGGACCAACCTCCTGCTTACACGTGGCAATCAACGGATTAAGTTAAAAAAGGACGTTTTGGAACATAAAACAAGACAAAAATTAAACTTTTTTATTTTTTTGCCGTAGTGATTTTGTATTTAGATTATCCAAGATAAAAAAAAATTTGTACTTTGTGGTACTTCTGCCGCTAATTATCTTAACTTTTTTAGTGACAAAAATATACAATCTAGTAAAATTCTATCAAATTTACCACGAATGACAAAAGTATTCATAAGTACCTAAAGTTGGAGCCAGATTTTCAAAACTTAAAACTCATGGTAAAAGTTCTCAATGTATAAAAATTTGTTCATAACAAGGTTCCGGTTAAATGAAACGCGGCAGCTAAATTCCTCCATGAAATGTCACGTGGAGGCTCTCTCTCGAACGCCGCCATAATTGTCCAAATTAACAAGAAAATAGTCAACCAAAAATTCTCATCACCAAAAACTTTCAATCACTCACTCATAACAATAAATCATTTGTTTTCTTCTTCCACATCTCCTTGACTGAATTCTTTTTCAGTCAACAGAGGACAAAAACGACGAAAAAGTTAAAACTGAGGATGAAAAAGCATGGACAATTTGTGGGTCAAATATGGAGCATTCAATGAAACTAGGGCGGCCTTGAGCTCGTCGTTTTTAGTCAGGGTCCTAGGTTAGGAAATTTTTTGGAGCCCTTAAAGTATTTAAAAAATAAATTTTGCTTATATTTGATTAAGTATACAACAATATATCTAATAAAATTTGGGCCCTTAAAATTTCGGAGCCCTGGGTACCCGCCTTGTTCGCCTATAGCCAGGGCCGGCCCTGAGCGAAACTATCTTCGATTGATGATGAACCGGGAAGGAATATTTTATCTCTATATGTATATAAACTTGTAAATCTAGATTCATGAATAAATCAATCTCCCCCAAAATCAAAAGGACACAAAAGTTTTTAAACCATCTAAAATTTTGGACAGTTTAAATAAAAAATTTACTGTGAGTGCGACCTTTTGGGATGTTCTCATGTTGGGCCCTTGGGGTTTGTTTGTATAGCATTTGGCCTGATATTGGACTATTTTATACTGTTTTGGTTCAAGTTAGCTCGCACCCGTTGTAGATTAGATTGGAATAATTTAATCATTTCGAAAATATCAAATATGTATATCTCTATTTGATAATCAGATTTTGAATAACATATCATTTAATTTAAATTAAAAGTTATCAATGATTAAATTAAAAGGAATCAAAATGTGATATATTTTCCGGTACAATACAGCATGTCAGTTTTATATGAGAGGAGATTGTGCACCAACAAACACGCTTCAACGAGCTCGAGCCATATGATTTATGGAACTGTGCTTTTATTATTGATTGCATTGGGTTTGGGCTGAAAATGTCCATGTTTTTATACTGATTTTTATAAATTTTGGACTTCTGTCCAAAAAATTTGACAGGCTTGGACAGTTTTTTTTTGTCCCAATTTTTGGACAGATTTGTCCAATTTTTTTGGACACTCTTGTTTAAAATTTCGGAAAATTTTGTGATAATTTATGGTCTGATTGACATTTTGTTTAGCAGCATATCTCGGCCGCTTGTAATTGGTTCGTATGCACTGGGCTGGATTTGAATGACGCGGTTCAAAATCTACGGCAAGATCGTCCAACAAATTTGTCATATGACACCATCTCTGTGTGAAATTTAGCCCAGATTTTGAATAGCAGCCTGAAAATGATATATAAGACTACAAACGACAATGAAAAAAGATAATGTGCTCGGTCATGGTTGGTTCTTACAGGCCCGGCCCAAGGGCAGGGCGACTTGGGCAATGGCCCAAAGCCCACTATACTTAGAAGTTTTCTCTATGTATTTCAATTGTAAAATCATTTAATATAATCGATACAGGCTCAATTTGATTGTACACTGGGTTTATTAATAAATTACACAACTCTCCGTAAAAAAAAAAAAAAAAAAAAAAAGACTCAATTGACAACAATTTTTTTTTTTTTTAAATTACTCAAAGTTTAAAAATAAACTACAGAAATTCCCATTTAGACTAGGGCTGAAACCAGAATCGGGAACCGGGAATTTGACTATTTTTTGTCCCTGTCCCGGAAAAATCGGGACACAGTTTTCTATCCCGGTTTTGGTTTTGGTTCTGAAAAGTCCTTGTTTTTTATTTAAATCAGAACCGGAACCGGGACCGGGACACCGATTAAAATCCCGATTTTTTTAGGACAAAAATTCGGGACAAAAACCGGGACAAATCCGGGGCAAAATCCAAGATAGAAACATGAAAATTACCAAATCCGAGTAAATCCAAAATGTAAAATACCAAATCCAAGTAAATCCAAAACGTAAAATACCAAATCCGAGTACAAAAGCAAATTACAAAATAAACAAATGCAAGATCTGAGTTCACGTCGTGAATTTCACAATACCAAATTCAAATCTCAGTGCAAAAAACCGAGTCTAAAATGCTAAATAGTAAATACCGAGTACAAACAAATATTTTGATAACAAAACGGCATATAAGAAATGACGTGTTAAATAAAATACCGTGTAATGGCTGAAAAATAAATGACATGTTAAAATAATGGGATGAAAAAATAAAATAAGAGATTAAGAACATAATAGTTAACAACTTAAAAGAAATGACATGCTAAAAAACGACAAACTTATAACAAAACGACATAAAACCGGAACCGGGACAAGAAAACCGGGAATTTCATATTTTGAATTGGTTTTGGTTTTGGTTTTGGTTTTTTAAACCGGAACCGGGACGTCCCTTTTTAGGTCATACTAAAAAGAAAAAATTGATTTTTTGTCAAAAACGGTTCGGTACCGTGACCAGAACCGGGACAAAACCGGGAACCAAGTACAAAATTTTCACCCCTAATTTAGACTATGGGTAAATATTTGTTAAATGAGTATTTCTTACAAATTTTCTAAAGAAAAATACATTAATAAAATTATTATAAAATAATGGCATGCTTAGACTTCTTAAAGTTGAAATGTATCAAATTACCTTGATGTATAATAATAATAATAATAATAAATAATAATAATAATAATTATTATTATTATTATTATTATTATTAGTAGTAGTTTAAAGAAAGGTAGCAATATGTTTTCATAAATTTGATTAAATACGTAGTTATACGCAAGGTTTAAAATGCCGCTTGCCGTTTTCGTTTCGAATTTTTCGTTTTACGGATATATCGCTTGCCGATGGGTATGTCGATGGGCAAATGGTAAAAAAAGGGCATGTCGTTTACCGGATTTATCGCATTTTTCGAATGGGCATACCGCTTGCCGATGGATATGCCGACGGATATTCTGTAAAAAATTTTGAGTATTTAAGCATGATATTTATTTAGGTTCAAAACTACATATTTAATAAATACAAGACATAATTGTATACAACAAAGCACATTTGTAACTTAAATATGTAGGTGTGAAATGTATAATGTAAAATCACATTATTAGTTGAAGTGTATAATATTAAGTCAAATTATTATGTGAAGTGAATATGTTAAGTGTGTTATAATAAGTGAATATGCATGTAAATTGTGTATGTTGTTAACAAATTTATTATTAGTTGAAGAATATAATATTATATATTAAGTGTATATGTATGTTAAGTGTATAATATTATTTGAAGTGTATAACTTAGCCGAAATCTACCAATAGTTTAACTTTTTCGAAATTCCAGTCATTTTTTGCCAGTTTTATGAGTAAAAACGACAAGAGGCATGACAAACGAATGTCGTTTGGAATTTCCCGAAAAATGGTAAAACGACAGCGAAAAGGTAAGAATGTCGTTTCGGTGTTCTCTTCGACACGATTTTCGACCGAAATTCTCGAAATTTGACACCTTGGTTATACGTGATATTACGTGATCTTCTTGTCATCTTTTTTAGTGGATAGCCCAACATATCCCAATGTGTTTCTGCAACGTTACGAATAACTTCGTAAATCAGCAAAATCAAGCTATAATTGATAGACAAATTACTACTCGATAAATTAATAGTGACGATTAAATAATATTTTTGTTCGGTCCCGACTCGGGCCTAACTAGCTAAATTAATAATTCGCTAAATTTATAAGATAATAAATATTTTAGTAAGTATATAGGTCCCAAGTGGTATATAAACTAATAATTCGATATAGAAAATTATATAAATAGTTATAACATCACTATAAAATAATAATAAATATAAATAACTATGAAATCACATTAAATAAAAAGATAAATGACATCACTAATTATGTAGTCTTCTTAAAATATGATTCTATAGTAATTATTACAGCTTTAATTATCACTACTCTAAGTTGTTGTCATTCATTTTTAATATCATTGAGCTCTTTAATATTTCTGACATTAGTACTAGATTAAAAAAAATTAAATCATAATAGTCTCTCTTGATATTCTTAAGATACTTTAATATTCTCGATATAATAAATTGAAATAATTTTTTGCTAGTAAAGATGTTTATATACTTATAGATGACTATATTTCTTTCTTCATTAATGTATAAATTAATAAATTATTATTTTATATATTAATTAATAATCCGATAAAATAATATTTTTTACCGGTCTCAACAGTATTAACTTATAGAGGTTCTACTGTATAACCATAATGACGCAAGAAAAAAAAAACAACTTTAGTTAGTATTCTAATTATCCTTTGGCTAAAAAAGTGTGATCTTTTTCAGATATAAGTGCACGAATGTTAACTTGAGCGAGTCAAGAAAGGCTGTTTATTAACGTTATTTGTTTACCCTTTAACACGTTATTTATTTTATGTTCACGTAATTTCCTTTTGTTTCTCTAAGTTAATCTGTATAAAAGCTTGGTATAATTGAAATTTTCAAATTTTAATGAATGATAAAATTTGGATCGGTGTTCGGTAATGTTCATCGTATTTTTTGGACTATATAAAATCGAGCTTCATTGGCGAAACTCAAAACCAATGAACAAAAACAAAGAACGAGAGCCCGAGACCCTACTCATTTGGCCGAGGCCTGGAACCCCAAAGGTCCAGAAGACGAAGCTCAAGAGTGGAGCACATTCAGGAAGACAATTCGGACAACCCGACGAGGTTATCAAAACCCCGGGAAAGTCCCCAACCAAGGAGTAGGGCAATGAATACCATAGAAGACTCCCGACGACTTGGAGTGGAATTCGATAAGGCAATGTCGACCCCAAGAAGTCCCCGGCGAGCTTAGCCAATGACCCCCGAAATCCCCGACGAACCAAGACAAAGACGACGAACTATCCTTTTTAGGCGAAGAGACCCTTGTCGGGCCAACAAGCTGCCATTGTCATACGATGAGCCCCTCGTCGGGCCGACAAGTCACCCTCAACGAACAACAAAGTTCTCGACGAACCCCCTCATTGGCCCGACGAACCCCTCGACGGGCTGACGAACCTCCCGACAAGTATCCTTGCCAAGAAACGAATCCATTTTTCGGCAACGAAGCATCCAGACGAAGACATACCCCTCGCCGATAACGTCGATTGGGGATATCTCACAATATTTGCACATGATGAGATGAACAGAGCTTACAATGATCCTCAAAAGATCCCCAGAATTTCCTCGGACTCGACATACAAACTCCCAGACACCCGAAAAGAAGCTATGGTCGAGCCACGAAGCAATCTACGGACCCCTCGACACGACGAGGAGCCGTGGGAAGGCCCTTGTGGCAAGCCAAAATGTGCCATTTCCTTGGGCATTCAATGGGGAATATTGTTTATTAATTCCCCCAAATCAAGAAAAAAAAGGTCCACCATTTTACCTATAAATAGGAGACCTCTCCTCCTCATTTTAGAGACAGTTTCTCCCCAGAGCTTCTCTCTCTAAAATTTGACTTTCTCTCTCTAGAATTTTGAATTCCTCTCTCCCTTTGGGCGATTTTTCCCGCTCGTCTGGCATCGACTCTCTTCTTCGCCAAGGAAGACGCTCCTAGGCCTGCCACGAATCCTCATAGGTTGACTAGTCGTATGACTTCGCCTCTCAGAAGGGATACTGAGATTAGCGTTGTCCAAGACTCGCCTCACGCTGGTCAAGACCTTCCTCATACACAAAGGTCACCCCCGCGATGCCATTATCGGCTCTGACAATGATACAAACCACATCGTCATTCCTCCATTTACCACTAACCCTGAACTACGTGATGTCCTAATCCTACTTGACTACGAGTAGGTACGTAGATAGCCTTGCTATAGTGACGGGGTGCATCATCAATTATTTCTTTTTTGCAAGTCCTCCCTCGCCGCTGACAACCTCGTCGAGGAAGCAAATTCATCAAGGATCGTCAGGAATTGTCCGGAGGCTCGCTGAAGACGAAGGATTCGCTTCTACCTTTGACGATCATTAGTGAATTCTCATTGACTCAACCTTTGATCGCCCACGCGATCAC
This sequence comes from Parietaria judaica, assembly GCA_954871525.1. Lineage (NCBI taxonomy): Eukaryota > Viridiplantae > Streptophyta > Magnoliopsida > Rosales > Urticaceae > Parietaria > Parietaria judaica. The sequence continues at coordinate 29,175,349 of OX940865.1, forward strand.
CGTGTCTGGCCCGGGGCTCGAACTGTGGATTGGGTTCACAGTTTGTCCATTTTCGTGCATTAACAAGTAAGCTAATAGCATATTATGTCTTTCCATTACACATATAATGTTGAGGTACGATTTCGTCTACGACAAGTTACATTGTTACGACGAAATCTATCTCTGCCGTTCAAACATTTTGGGCTACAATTGCAAAAGCCCAACATCCGAATAAGCCCAATTGACCAAGTCAAAGGAGATTTGGTCAAACAATTTACAAAGAAGGCAGCGACAAAGGGATGCGGCGAGAACCTTCACCAGCAAGAAGGCATACCATAATACAGCTTCATCGATGAAGCCCATCGCCAACAAACAACTAAAGCGATAACTGAATTGGCGACGAGACACAACCTCGTCGACGAGGTCTGAAATACAGACGACAAAGATAGAAGCGAGATTAAAGTAATCAGCATGGTGCAAGCGACGCTCCAACGGATTGATGACGATAGTTACGCACATGATTACAGCCACGTCATTAAGGAAATTATGAGGGAATCAAACACAATTGTGACAATCCATTTATGAGGGTTGATTCGAGTTATCTAGCTTATTATAAATAGAGGGCTAAGACCCATGTACAAGATATCACAATTTTCACTACCAATACACACGCAAAGGCTTCAACATTGTGGCCCATCACCCAAATCATCCGACTTATTCTCTTGAATACTCATTTCTTTCAACATGCTCTAGTTTTAACGGAAATACCCGAGTTCTAAGGTAATCTAAATTCGGAATTACACCAATCGTAACTCCGTGATTTTTTCTCCTCAACAATAAATAAAGACACCAAAAAATAAATTATAATCAATTTACATCAACTAATTCAGGTTTAATCTTTTTCCAGATTCTAGAGTGAAGAATGTCAACTAGGATTCGCAAGGCGCCGAGCGAGCGAGTGCATAGAAAGCGGGGACGATGTGCAATGGAAAGGCAAGCAGACAAGAAGACATGAAAACTTTTGCATGAGCATTGTTGCCCTTTGTGGCTGAGATTGAAGACTGGCCGCCTTCTGTGAGCCAAGTCTATGAAGAGCGGTAGGCCCTGCAACTTTTGGTTGTCCCTTTTTCTCGTTAAATTCAAGCCTTAAGCTCTATATTCCCTGGCCCACCTCCCATCTCATGCCAACACAAAAAGCCTCACCATCTTATGTTGGTGGATATATGTTTGACTCTGCCGTTATCCGAAAAATATAGATGGTCTTTTTTTTCACGTGTACCGACGGACTGTGGATTTATCGAAAGGGCTTTATCGATTACGTTTTATGGGTAAACCCGGGTTTATCAAAACGGCTTTTACCGATTACGTTTTATGAGTATAACATATATTATATGAACTAACAATATCTATGACCTAGCCATGTTACACATCTATATATTGTTTATATTAAACACAATATGTTACTACGATATATAGTACATCTATAGTACTGTTACTAAAAAAAATTGTGTCGTCGTAATACCGTAATATTTTTTTTGAAGGAAGTAATACCGTATTATCGTACCCATTAACCCTCATTCTTTTAATACTTTTTTTTTTCCTGATCAAAGTACTAAGTGCCGATGCTGACGCCGTTTGGCTCATTCCATTTTAGATATACCACTTGTCGACGGAAATACCGATGGGAAAGTTGGATAAAAAGGTCATGCCACAAATGTCACATAAATTTCATGGACATGCTGCATGCCGACAGAAATATTGACAGAAAAATCGACAAATAATTTTGAATATTTCGACATTATTTTTTACAGGTTCAAAATTAGTTATTTATCATGACAAAATATAAATAACCAAAAAATCACGCTTATAACAAAATATTATATTCATAAGTTATAGTTGTATTTTATAAGTAAGAATAATTGTAAGATTTAAAAGAATATAAATATAAGATTACAATTAAAATAAAACATCATATATATATAGGTTATAGTTGAGCTTCATGTTGCGTGACCTCGCCCGATTGGGCTTCGTTTTGTTACAATCAAGGAGTTAATAGATAAGTTGTATAGAACTTGGAATGTCAAAGCAACCAGAAAAGGGCAAGGCTTACTTTGAATTTCCCACCTTATTATAAGTACATTTGGGATCTTCGCAGGCAAAACTCAGATCCTTTCCAGCTCTCACTATTACATATACATATACATATACATATATTTACATTATAGCAACCCTCTAATGCAGACAAAGAATCTCCTTACCAACCTTAGCTAAAAGTAAGAATGATACATTCTCCTACGGTAACTTCTTGATGACGCGACCGGAGATGAAAACGAAATGTCAGAATTACTAATTTACGAGCTCTCTTGAAAGCTGACGGATCTTGACAACGCTGCCGGATTGGCCTGCAAGGCTTTCGAGTTCTCTGCTATGCGATTTCTTTCATTGTTCTTTGGTTGGAACGATCTGAATAGACCTCCTCCGGTGATTGAATCCGCCTTCTCGTTCTTGATCCCCAAAGTCGCCCATATCGAGCTCTTTGCCGCTTCACCGGGGTCGTCGATTCTCAACGTCTTTGGAATCCAAAGGGACCGCTCGGAACCGCTTTCTTTTGGCTGCTCCTCTTCATTTGAGGAGTTGGTTTTGAGACCACTTTCATCCCGAGAGTGTTTCCCCAATGTAGGAGAGTTGGGCCCGGAACTAGGGCCCACGGAAGACGGAGATGCGGGTTGTGGAAGCCAAGGAACGTTCCAATTGCCCGGAACTTGGCAACCCCAGTAAGCGGCAGCCGGGTAGAACGGCATCGGATATCCCGGCGGGCAGAATGCTGGTACCGGCACCGGGTACGGCCAAGGTGCACCATGAAACAAAGGAATCGGAGGCTGAAAATTCTGGCAATTTTGCATGACTTGCTCCTGTGAGTGGGACCCAGTTTGGCACCCCTCGTCTTTCGAGCTCGATAACGATGTGACCGACGAAACTACCGCACTGGTATCACCGTTCTCTTGATACGGTAAGGAAATTCTAAGCTCCTCGGGTTTGTGGAATCCGTTCATTGTTTTTTCAGCGAGATTCAGAACAGAAGCCATTGACTCACAGAGGGGCGCGTCAGAGCCGAAGCTCAGGACGGTCCCATTAGATTTCAGAGAAGGATGGTGAGGAACGTCAGCTCGAGCATTGTGAAGAGCCTCCGAGACAGTGATTTGGCGGTACTGTGAGGCGGTGTTCTTGTTCTTGCGGCGGCCAGCGCCCACCGGAACATTCCTCATCGTGCCGCCGGCGGTCCAATATCTCTGGCAGTTCTTGCAGAAGTGACGGGGCTGGTTGACATTGTAGTTGTTGTAGTAGCAGAACTTGGTGTCCATGCTGTTGCAGCGAGGGCACGGGATTATCTTGTCCGGTTTCTTCAGAGTCTTCTCCTGCGATTGACTCGCCTCGCTCTGCTCTTCATCGGCCTTTGATGCTTTTGGCGAAGCATTTTCTTTCTCGACAGAAGTTGTTTTAGGGTCCTCTGAGATTGTGGAAGTTGCATCAGAATTCCTAAGCTCTCCTGAAGACGCAGGTCGAGCTTTGTCTTCCTCTTTCGTCTCGGTAGGATTGTCTCCAGATGTTTCCTGAATTAAAGGAAAATGCCATTAAGTATAATAACATCAAGATTAGATCTTTTCAAGATGCCCCATCTATGAAATTGCATAGAATAGTTAGCAAAGAAAAAACACACATATCTACTTTCATGTTTAACAGCGTGTTTCGTTATCATAATCGATATCTCAATTTGCATCTCTTTTCTATCAGACCTTTTACGGAATATAACGATTGATCATCGGAATCTAACGGAATATAACGATTGATCAACCGATTGTAATGAGTTGAACCCGTATTCGCCTGCTCAAAATGGTGAGTCTACAACGGAATGTTCATTTCCATGAAGCACTCAACAGACAGTGAAACCAATTCCAAATACGAAATATCTGGCCGTGTTCGGCGACGAGACCGAACGAGGTCAATTCGAAACCGAAATGGTTACAATAAGGAGGAATCTCGACAACAAACATCACCTGGAAAAGGAAGGTCAATGATGCTTCCATAAGAGCATATAAATCCCTAACGACTCAGCTAAAAACAACAACAACAACGACGACACAGTCAACCATAGATGACCTTGAAGCTCCTTCGAAGCTCGAACCAACAAGCAATCACCAAAACAAGCTCATACCTTATCGCATCGATCGGAACCTTCGTCGTTGGAATCGCCGTCCGCAGAAGCGGAGTGTTCCTGCTCCACAGCGAGCGGGATGGTCTTGCCGAAGAGCTTGATCGCCGGGTCTCTGAGCTCCGACATTGGGGGTTTCTTCGCCGTTTCCTGCGCTGAGGAAATTCAGGGGAGAGAGAGAAAGCGGGGAGATCTGACACGTTTTGCAGTGAGACTTAGATTGATTTATTTATTTATTTATTTTATATTTTCGTTGATCCGTCGAGGCAGGTGGGACTGCCACGTCATCAGCGGGGAGAATTCTGAGCCACAAGTTTGCTTTGTGGCCTTGGAAAGATCTCTCTTTTTGCTTTGCTTTTTGATTCTCTTTTTTCCTTTCTCATTTTTCTATGTTTGGATTCATACCTTTTTTCTTTTCTTTTTATATATTATAGTATTTTTTATTATTATAATAAAATGATCACCTATTTTTCGTACCCGTCCAACTCAGCCTTTTCTTTTAATACAGTCCATTTATTTCCAAACATGCTGCTGACCAACCTAATGACTCCTAAATTAATTAGTTTTTTTTTTCTTTTATTGGAACATAAATCAAATTCATATGGCTGATAATAAATACATTTTTTTTATGTTAGTTAATTTTAGACCAGTGGTATTATTAAGTATTTATCAATATTCAAATTATCGGATCTTAATAAAATAATAACGTTCCTTTGCAAAAAAAATGTTATAATTTATTGACTGACATATCGAAGATTGATATTATTACTTTTAGTCTAGTGCATTTAGGACTTTTTTTTGAGTTTTTAAGCTAGCAAAACATATTTGTCTTAAATGTGAGAATAGATAATTTATCTTTATTTTTTAATATTATTTAATATATTTGAAACAATTTAAATAACTAGAAGCAACCCGTCTGCCCACTCTTTATAATCGGTTCACAATTAATGAGAACTCGGGCTAGACGAGCAACAAGTGCGGCCGCGAGGGCACTTTGCCCACCTAACTGGCCATCAGTAATATTATGTTCAACGATGCATCTTTTTAGTTATGAACTTATGATTCACGATCAATCACCATTTGTGGTAAATTTGCACATAATATGTGCTCTCATCACTAGCTACAAAATACTTTTATCTGTTCATCTTATACATAGTTGCTGCAAAATTCGTTGGTAAATCGAACATTTCTAATATGAAAATAGGATAGACATAGAAATATTCATGTTCCCGACCACCAAAATAATGAAAATGAAATCATTGGTTTAAATATTTGTGGATGAGAAGCCATTGTGGCCCATATGTCTACTTTTTTATATTTATGTTTTCTTTTTGAGGGAGTTTTATATAAGTCTTTAGTATTGTTTATATATTAGGCTTTTGTTCCTTCCACGTGGAATTGGGCAAGGTCTCGTTTCCATGGTGGGATTGCCAATGCCAACCTTAAAAAGGCGTTTTCTTTTCTGTTTTACATTTGTATTCGTAGTCCAAAATCAAATTATTTATGACGTTTGATGTATCACCTCACACACATTTTCCTATTGGCATTTAAAAGGGCAACTCCTACCTTATCCAAATATAAAGTAGAGTTACAATGTAAGGATATAATAGGGGTATATATATATATATGTGTATATATAGACAAAAAATAGTATTTAAGTATAGGGTTAAGTACGGCAAAAGTACTTAAAGTTTTGTCAAAGAACCCCTCGTGTACTATAAGTCTCGTAACACAGTTAATTTACCCGTTAACTCTGGTCACATGCAAAATGTGGGTTGGTGACATAACAAGTTTTTTCCACGTGGACGAGCCCACATCAGTCTCGTTTACGATAAAACAATGAATTAAACCCCTAATTGGGCTCGTCCACGTGGCAAAAAAAAAATCCTATGTCAGCAACCCACGTTTGTCCATGAGGCCAGATATAACAGGTAAGTTAACTAGCGTTACGAGAATGGAGTGGTCAACGCCCTAAATGCGACTTTATGTACTTTTGCCACCACTGTTAAACTTTGGGTACACGAAAGGTTCTTTGACCAAGTTTTGGGTATTTTTGCCGTCATTAACTGTTTAACTTTATAACGATGGAAGTATTTAAATCATGTAAGAGTGTAAGTTCTTTGTTTTGATTTTTATCACGTCATTATTTTTACGTGTCATTTTAATTATTATTTACCATGTATTATGTCGAGGTACAATTTCATCCACATCAATTAGCATTGATATGACGAAATATATCTCTATCGTTTATAAAATTGGGCTTAAATTGAAGAAGCCGAATAGTGATATAAGGCCCGTTGAACAAGAAGAAAAGGGTCGTCCAATGGAGAAGTCAGGAGAAGAGCGCATAACAAAGATAGGCGACGAAGACATTCGCCGACGAGGTTTTGTCCATCAGCATAGCCTCGTCGATGAAGCCCCATAGACGGAACCTCTCGCCAAAGAAGACTAGAAGAAGAAAGAAGCTAAGGATAGAAGCCGAGCGACGAAGTTACTTATGCGACGAGACCATCGAGCAGACGACGAGGATGAAGACAACGAGGAGCAATTAGCACAACGTGAACGCCGCTCAAGGCTAATGACAACATATACGCTCGTGATTGATGCAATGTAACTAAAGCAATATTGAGGAAATTAACCGCATTTTGTAACCAACTATTTATGAGGTTGGATTTCAATTATTAAACTCTATAGTGAGCTTAAGGATGTAAAAGTGGATCGAAAATCCTTGACAAGAAATAAAAAGTACTCACACCAAAACTCTCGAGCATCTTACTCTCTTCAAACTCATCTTCACCAACCTGATTTAGTTTTAACGGAAAGACCCGAGCTGTGAAATAACTTAAAAACAGAATTACACCAATCATGATTGTGGAGGTGATTTTTCACCACCATGTATTACGAACAATTTTTAATTTGAAATTTTGGTAAAAAATACAGAATCACATATATATAATAACAATATTCATCAAATTCAAAAAAAAAAAATAAAAAAATATATATATATATATTTAAACGGAGTATAATTTTTTTTTTTTTAAATTATAAAAATACTTTTCCCTACCGTTATACTAAGAATATGTCATAAAGGTTTATAGTTCTCCTATATCTTTCTTTTCAAACTTTCAATTAATGAATATAAGATGTCTTTGGAAAGCCTAAGAAGACACGAATATCGTGAGAGGTACTAGAGATGATGTTTTGTTGGAAAACTAATTGATGTATCTAAAGACGAATCGAATACATTGAAGAAAAATAACTCTTTCAAATGATACTTTTAAGCTACTTTGTCCCCTTTCAAAATATTTTTTGCAAGAACATAAGAGTAGAAATTTGTAGATGTTCCTTTTGAACTACAAAACGAGAGGTGACTACTCGAAATTGGAAAAAAATGAGTGTTACAGCTAAAATATAAAAATTGTGCATTTTGAGTAAAAAATTCCAATATGAACAAAAAGTGGACGATTTCTCTTTCTTCTTCTTCTTTTTATTTTTATTTTTATTTTTTATTTTTTATCGATATGCATATTGGTAAGGAAAGAGATAAGTGAGTAACTCATTTTAAGATAACTCATTTTATGTGATAACTTGTAAGTAACCAAAAGAGAAGAAGAAGAGAAATATGTGATATCTCGCCGATTTATCGCGGTAACTTAATCTTTGGTCTAACAATATTTGGATCCATGTTCAATTCCACTAGTAATTAAATATCAGTCTAAAATTCAATAACATAAATTCAACAATATCTTTTAGAATTAATTACATGGTCAGTACTAAACAATAAAATTAATAACAAAAAAAATGCAAACAAAGCGTTTAAGTCTAATCAACTAACTAACTAAATTGGAGGGTGACAATTCGTGTTCCGTGTTGTGTTCGTGTTGAATCTTAATTTTTTTTTTACTTATATATATAGACCCAAACATTCTCATTTACTAATCGTGTTAGAAGAAGAAACTCAGATTGACCCCATCTGTAACATTATTTATTTTTTCTACCCGTTTAATCCTTTTAACCAATTTCAATTTTTAAAATGATGAATTAATTCAATATAAACTCATTTAACGTAATTTATTTAATTATATTATCTAAGATTTTCAAATTCATAAACAATTTTCAAATTCATCAATTGAAAGACATAGTTGATAAAATAAAACAACCAAATTTATATATAAGAAATATCAAAACACTTAATAGCATATATAAAATGAATATAAATGCAATTTTTTTCTTTCTCATTAATCGTGTCTAATTGGGTCCCATCGTGCTCGTGTCGTGTACACCAATTATTTAATCGTGTTTGACATGGTTAGACAAAAATCCATTTATGGTAGACCGAAACCCAATTAAATTGTGTCTTAAACTTTTGCGTATTTCATGATCGACTTAAAATTTCCACCGCTGACCAAACTAAACTAACAAGTTATTACGGGCCTAAAGAAACCCGGGAAATACCCACGAGGATATCCAAGTTCATTGGGGTGATCTTCTACATCTGACGTCGAAGTCCCCATGTCTCGAGCTATAGTTAATGACACTTTTTTAGTTTATGTCCGGCTTTATGCATTGAATTAGTTTATGTGTTTATTTATTGAATTGATTATTTTGCTTCCACAATATTGTGTTAATATTATTAATTTGTTGATTGCCTCAGCTCTTTGGATAGCCAAGAAACAAGACGATGTTAAAAGATTTTTTTTAATGAAAAGGATAGAGAAAGAGCCGCTACTAATAAAAATATTATAAAATAATATTTATCATAAATAATAAAAACCTCAGAATGTTACGTGGCAGTTTTATAAACTGCCATGTTGTCCACCCACTAACACTTTTTTAGACGGTGGGACATGGCCAACCTTCCAAAAGTATCTTTGAGCACTTTAGCCGCAATTTCTTACTATGTTAACATTTAACTTATTGATAGAATTTTTGTATGTGTAGATATAAAATCTATATATATAAATAGAAAAGGAAGATATCATGATAATTCCATGGCACAATGAGATGAAGTTATTCTCACATTCTAATTATAATTAGTTCATTCATTTATTTCATAGACGTTTTTATGATGTAAATATTAAAATGAATGAATGGTTAGTGATCACCTTATATATAAAAAAAAAAATTAGGAATCACTTTCACACTTTTTAACATGAAAAGAAAATGACGTGTGCAATATTAGAGTTAAATTTAGTCCGTTGTCTTTTTTTCTTTCCTTTTAATTGCTTTAATTTATGAATATCCTTCCGCTTCATCGTCTTCTTCTTTTCATATCACTGACGTTTTAAATTCACTTTAATGTCCTTCCATATTCATCTTCTTCTATATAAAATCACTGAAATGTTCACTTCTCTCTGATCGACCTCGACTTCCGTCCTGATACCGATTCTCTCTCTCATCTCTAGTCACTTCTACTGCAAATCCGAAAAACGCCTTCTCATCCAGAGTGATACAAACAATGTGGCGAGACAGATCGTTCCACCTGCACGCCCAAGATTCACCTTAGAGACTCTGCTAACGCACGCACATGACTCCTCCAACCACTTCCAGTGATCTAAGAAAAGTAACATATGATTAAAAAATAATCTTTACATAGGATAATAATGGTGTTACAAACCGGATGTTGTATGCTGCAGGCCAAAAAATAAGTTTTATTTTAATTAGTATTGTTATATGCATTTTTCAGAACATATAAAAATTGGAACTCTTTTGGCAAAAAATTAAAGCCCACCGGCAAAGATAAAGACCAGAGGTCCACGAACCAAGACATTGGCGAGGCCCGGAGTAAAAAAGGCGAAGAAGACAAAATCCTTGAAAGGCACCTCACCTGACAAGGTACCCTGGCCTGAAGAGGTACCTTGCCTGACAAAGTACCATGGCCCGATGATCCCGGCTTGACAAGGTACCTTGCTTGACAAGGTAGCATGACTCGACGACCCTGGCCTGACGAGGTACTTTTCTTGACAAGGTACCATGGCCCGACGAACCCATCCTTGTTGGAAATCGGTGGTATCAAGACGACTTCCTAACCACAATAATAGCTTCCGAGGCGTCCCGGTAACATTTAAAAATTCATTTTAAAGCGGAAATCTTGTCACCGGACCGACGACACGGATATCGGGTAACAATCATTTCGTTAAGATCTGATAAATATTTCGAATTTAATATTTTCATAATCATTATTAATAATCTAGTCGAATAGGAAATAAATAGAAAGCAGTAAATGGTTGCATTTATTTACCCAATGCATAAGGCCGTACCTCAACTGACGATTCCGGCTGCGCGTTCTGACTTGGGCAGGGCTCCGCCGGTGCTGAGGAAACTCCCGTGATCTTCCGGGATATTCTCCTGGATTCCTCGTACAGAAGCGTGGGCTTCGCCGGCAGGACTCCGTCGCAAAATTTAACTGACGGTTCTTTTAAAGCTACCGGAGAAAATATCTCCTAAGCCGAACCAGAAGAGAGATCAGAAGTAGAAAAACTCGCAGACCCTAAAGAGAGAGAGGGAAAGCTCGAGTTTTTGCTCTGGGGAAAGGTGTGAAAAATGTGTAGAATGAGCCTCCTATTTATAGGCTCAAGCTGTAACCGATTTGGAGATTTTCCCTCCCATTATTCGAATTCTATTAATTAAATATAATTAATTATTTCAATCCAATGGTCGATATTCAATCTCATCTAAATCCAATGGATATAATTAATCAAGGATTTAATTAAATAATAATACATGATAAGATCAAAATATTTAATCTTATCATCATATTAATAATATTCGAATTATATTATGTATACATATTTAAAATTCGAATTTGATGATGATTATCTAGATCCAATGGTTAAAAATAAATCTTAAACCAATCCAATGGATCAAATCAATTAGGGATAAAGTCAAATACCCTAGGGTTTTACAAAACCCTAATTCGAACTCTTATCCATAATATTATTCGAATTATATATAATATATATAATATTAATTAATTTCTAATCCGACGGTTAAAGATTAAATCTCAAAATCGATCCAACAGACATAATTAATTAAGCAAATTCGAAATACCTAAACTTGGTCACCAAGTTTCAATTTCGAATTACATTAGGGTTCAAATCAATCATCTCAATCCAACGGTTGATATTAAATCACAACCGATCCAATGGATTAAATTGATTTCGGGGTTTTTGCCAAAATACCAAACAATAGGTACTTATGCCGCAAATATAAATTCTCCAATTCACAGATTCGAATTTAGCTAGGGTTTGTAATCTCCAAACCCTAATTTGAATTTACACATGTAACAATATATAAATATATATTTTTATTTATTAATATAAATCTTTTAATTATTAATTAATTATTAATTAGATATTAATAATTAAATCCAAATAATTAAATTATATGAATAAAACCTGATCTCAATATCACACATTAAATGTCATGGTGCAACACCATCATTTAAATTCGTGACATGTGATTTAATTTCATAGTTTATTGAACCGAGTCATAAACTTAGAAAATCCATAAATCACAAACCGTAAGTCAGAATGACTTGGTTCAAAAAGCAAAGTTGCTTAGAATTTAATTTAAAACAACATGGTGCTGTTAGAAAATCTAAATTATAACTTTATTTTTATCAGTTAATTCTGTTTACCAAAATATGATACTTTTGCCACGCTGACGATAAAACTATCTGACGTCTGACACAGACTTATCAGTTTTATAAGTCGAGCCAAATGATTAAACATTATCCAGAATGTATTTTAATCACATACGTATCATCCGTTACGGAGCTATCCTGGGGACCATGGGCCCGTATCACTTAAGCTCCAACGAACTGCTAGTTGTTCGTCAAACCTCGAAGTGATTCCACTATAGACCCGAGGCTGCACTCTTTAGTGATACGGTATATATTATTCCCTTATAACAGAAGGGTGTCCATTAGATTCAATCAAATTCCGATTATTGTCCTTTCACTTGATGACTCACACATGAGCAGTCGGTTTTTACCGTAATGCCCCTCAATGCATTTTCATCCTTCACTCAGCCAGTAATTTTATGAGCAACCCACTTATGGTTACGATTCATAAGTTGCGCACGGGTATCTCTCACTTCTCACCACTGACAACCAAGGGAATCATCATGACTCTGAAGAGAGCTGTATGATGCCCATGTCTATGATCAAGCTATCTTTACTACTAACTATCATGTTCCAAAAATAATAGTGTTGGGAAAAGCGGTAATATCTTGTGTTCTTTAACGGTTAAATCAAAGATCAATCAAGCCAGTAGCTCGGACTTATGATCACTCAGGACTTAGAACTAATATCCATTTGATCATCATTTTGTGACTCAACTACAAGTTATCAGTGACGGTCTTATATGACAACTTCTCGAGTCTAACTCTAAGCGTATGTATATGCACGTAGATTGAATTAGAAACCTAGATTGAGTCTGCCTACTTCCCTTTGCGAAGCACAGACCTATAAATAATCAAAACTTCTCAGCTCAATGATGAAAGAGAAGATGTACACATATATTTTCTAACTCTAAGCATACGTATATGCACCTGGATTGAATCGAAAAACTTATATTGAATATGTCTCTTTCTCTTTGCGAATAACATACCTGCAAACGATCAAAACTTCTCATCTTAACGATGAAAGAGAAGATTTACACATATAATTCTAACTATAAGCGTATGTATATGCACCTGGATTTAATAAAAAAAATTAGGTTGAATCTGTCTCATTCTCTTTGCGAATCACAAACTTGTAAAGAATCAAACTTCTTAGCTCAACAATAAAAGAGAAGATGTACACATATAATTTCGAACTCTAAGCGTATGTTTATGAAACTCGATTGAATCGGAAAACTTAGACGAATTTGTCTCCTCTTTGCGAATCACAAGCCTGCAAATAATCAAAACTTCTCAGTCTAACGATGAAAGAGAAGATGTACACATATAATTTCTAACTCTAAGCGTATGTGTATCAGTATATGGACCTGGATTGGATAGGAAAACATAGATTGAATTTGTCTCATTTTCTTTCCAAAGCACCGACCTGCAAATAATTAAAACTTCAAGCTCAGTGACGGAAGATATGTATATATATATATATATATTATATGTATATATATGGGAGAGGTAATGAACATACCCAGATTGAATTGAAAAACGTAGATTGATGAATCGGTCTCCCCCTCTTGAGAGTCGGGGTCCTGCAAAGCTGAGCTCAATGATGGAGGAGTATATACAGATTACAAATACAGACATATAAATATATATATGTATATGAGAGGTTATGGATTCACCTTTTTGAAGATGGAATTTTAGAGAGAGTTTCCAAGGAAGCGAGAATTTTCGAGAGAGAGAGAGGGAGAGTGAAATGGTGTTTGAGAGGTCAGGCTTGACATATATAATTATATTTATAAAGAGAAAGAACTGGTATTATGCATAGATTTGGCATACCCTTTTTGGTCAGAAGTGAGAGAGAAGTGACGAGATTGGGTGGTTGCAGTGGAAAAAGTAAGTAAGTAAATACATGTCACTAACTCGTGAGTTATAAGTGACGAGTTTTGGTGGTTGTAGTGGATTGAGTATGCATGTCCTCTGTGAAATGAGTAAGCAATGTCGCATAACTCAAAATGGCTGGTATTAATTGCCCAAAAGAACCCTCAATTGGAGCAATATAAATAAACTCATTCACATTTATAATGCAACACAACACAATTTTAAATGAGAGAATTATAAACATATAATGAAACCGTTGTTTTTATTAAATTGACATTTTTATTTTTAAGATAATAGTGGAAAAAAAACAATCTAATTGTAATTGAAAATGTAATTTAATATCTAACTTTAAAATAAATTTACAATAAAAATACACGATAATAATATTTTTTCCCCAATTGACAACATCGTTCCGACTATAATCGCAATCAAGTCTTTTTTTTTTTTTTTGAGATATTGCATGGGATAGCCAAATTGAAATGTGTGGTTAGCCAAATAGCCAACCTTTCATTTTCCTTTGCAAAATAGCCAAATGGTTATTTAATAACATATTTAATACGTATAATACCCTTTTAAAATATTAATGTGTATTAATGTGGTTAATTTGTTTAAAAATAAATTAATTTTTTTGAAATTCTTTTTTTTTTATTTTTTGTTAAAATTTTAATCACGATTTTTTATTTTTAACGGAGTTAATTTGTTTAAAAATAAAAAATAGTGATTAAAATTTCAACAAAAAATTTATTTAAAAAAAAAAAAATTTAAACAAATTTACCACGTTAATAGAAGGGTAATCCGGTTTTTTAACGTGGTTAATTGGCTATTTGACAATATTAATTAAAAACACATTGAATATTTGGCTAATTAGAGTTTGAAGTTTGATTATTTGGCTATTTGCCCCCCTTTTTTTTTTTAATTAACCCAAAAATCATTGCGCCTAGGTTACGTAGCATCACATGGTATGCCACTTGGCATTTTGATAGTGTTATATTCGAAATCGTTTAATTTTATATACATTCCACATAGCATCACATAATATGTCGCCGGTATTATAAGAATAATGCATTTGTAATTTCGTCATGGTAAAATGACGACATATGGTCATATTAACGTGTGGTTGTAGTGGGGAAGTGACAATGTATGGTCATATTAACATGCGTTTGTAATACGCTTTCCATTAGTTTCTCCATAAACGGATTAGAATACATGCTAAATCCTTTTTTATTCCTTTCCTACTTAAGCGAAAATAAATTATAAAAGATGTTTAAATATGTCGAAAATATTGCGTGTATGACTAAATTCGGCACTTTATTTTACTTTAGCACAAAAAAAGAATAAAAAATTGATCACGTATAACTTGGTATGTCATATTATAGACATTTCTTTAAGATGAAAAAATATCTTTAAATGAATTTTATTTTGCTCTGTATAGCTTTTTGGTAAGAAGTGGAAGTTATTTACTATTAATGCGTAAAAATGGCTTTAACTTGGAGTCGGATCCAAGGTTCGGGTCCCGAGATTGACCCGCTGAACACAAGAATGATTGAATGCTGAGTCAACGCAGGTTTACTGATGATCGTCTAAGCTGGAGGTGATTCCGTCGTCTTGGGCGAGTCTCCGGGCTGTCGTTGACGATCCTCGGCGAACTTCCTTGGTGGCGGTGAAGTCCGGTTCACGACGAAGCTCCTCGTCTCGGCGGAGTCTTTGTCTTGGCGATGTCCTTGTCAGGGCGAACTGCGGTCTTGATGAAGCTCCGAGCTTGTCTTGATGATTCTTCGTGCTTTTCCTTCCTTGGCGAGCTCCTATGGCGAGGGAGGACCTGTAAAAAAGGGTAGAATGGGCCCGTGTCCCGTCGCTTATGGTTGGGCGAGGATGCCTACGTATCTTAGTTTAATAGAATCAGGTCCCACGTAGTTCGAGGTTAGTGATAAACGGCGGGTGAATGACGATGTGGTTTGACTCGTCGGAAGTGCCGTTATTGGCGGCGCGGGGGTGACCCTTGGCCTGATGGCTGGGTATTGACGGCGTTATGTGCTCTTCGTCGACCTCATTGGTGCTGGCAAGCTCACTGTCGAACTTCCCTCGTGTTGGCGAAGTATAGTGAGAGCCTTGACCTGACAAGGTATCTTCCTTTGTCGACCTTGTCGGGATAGGTGGCCTCGTCTGACGAGGGTGTTGGACATATGTGTCCTTAAACAAGATATTAATCCATTTGTAAAATATTATGACAAGTCATTGAATAAAGATGATACTTATTATGTTAATCTTATTATAGTTTTTCGTAGAGTAAAATAGAATGTTTGTTTCCTTAGTTCATAAAGGATGCAATTATGTTATTATTATCACAACAGAGTTAGTGTGAGGAAGAATTAATAATCATAATAAGTGAATTTAAAACGTCTGTGACCTGATTAACTGGGTGGGAGCCCATTAATCGTGTAAGGTCATTAATGTGACTAAGTGACAATCTTATTCTGGATTATGTGTGTGTCACACTCACTAGAAGTGCATTAACTGTGAAGCGTCTTCATATTGGACTTGACTTGACTTAAACTCAAGAACACAAGATATTACAGTGCCTCTCCGACACTGCCCTCCTCCTCCTTCGACCTCGCCGGACCTTGGAGATCCCGAAGATGGTCCTCTCCGGCGGTGGTGGGCGCTGGCTGGGTGGCAGAGGCTCCGGTCTCCTGGTTCTCCATGTCTGCCAGAGGGAATTCGAAGCTAGTTTTTCACGAACCGACTCGATTTCCACGCAATTTTCACAAATATTGATCCTAAAAATATGAAACCAAAAATTAAATTAATCAATTTTCAAACCCAAAATTCCTCTATATGCCTATTTTTGAAAAAAAAAGGTATCCCGATGTTCGTAAAAATAAGAAAACACCCAGAAATGACATAAAATTTATGAAAAAGGGACCCTAGACACACTGGGAGCGAAAAATGATTCGGGGCATCTTTTTGTGGGACCCACAGGTGAGACAACGCTGCGCGTGCGGGCGCGTATGACGTTTGATCGGCGATCTGATGGCGGCGATGGATTCCTCTTTTCCCGAGGATTAAAATGCATGTATTATTTTGACCGGGGGCCTAGCGGAAAAATATTTAATTGCTCAGTTTAATTAAACGGTAACTCATTCGAACTCATCGAAAATCACTCGAGTTCTCTGTCTCTACCTCCGATATACTCGCCTCCCCTGAAATACCGTTCTAATGTTGAGCGTCGGAGGTGAATAAGGGGATAAACCCTCATGTTTCCCTTGACCTCAGGTGTTCCTTTTTTCAGCTCTGGAAAGTGAGGAGTTTACAAAAGCGAAAGCCCAGGAGTAATTCATACAAGGTCTACGACCCGCCTGATAGGTCCCTTCCTATGCTGTGTCTAGCCTATCTCCAGTCCATTGCGTGGCTGCGTGTATAGTCTGGGGACACGTAACGGGTCCCACAATTCAGAGCGTAGGGTCCGACCTGAGGGAATTTCTCCAAGATCCGGACGAGTGAGGGATCACTGTGAGAGAAACCCATGGAGAAGATCTTGGGAAGGTTCAAGACCCCATCTACCCTTTTTCTAAGCTCTGCGCGGCATAGGTTTTGTCTCCTAGTCCCCGTATCTCTTAAAGATACCACAACTCTGCGGACAGTTCCACTAGCCCAGACTTAAACAAGTCATATCACGTGGAGAGTTTACCCCCCCCCCCCACGGGGGGGTTCACTTCCTGGTTAAACGCACTCCCCCATTCGCCAACACCCCCGTATCTCTTCAATGTTTGATCCAAAAAACGGCATCAACAGTTCTAATTAATGAGGGATTCAACCAAATAGGGAAACCATGAATAAAAAAATTATCTAATCACTTCCTTATATAATAGAAATCAAATTCCCTATGTATTCATATGGAAAATTCAAAATCAATAAGTTTGATCCAATGGTTGAAAATTAATTCTATAACCAATCTAAAGGACTATATTGATTTAGGACAAAGTCAACTCTCAAAACTTGATTACCAAGCAATAGAATTCGACTTCCCTTTATAATATTGAATGTTGCATTCCATATATATATGTTAATTAATTTCCAATCCAATGGTTAAGATTAAATCTTAAACTAATCCAATTGATATAATTAATTAAGCAATATTGAAATCCATGCTTGGTCAGTAAGTCATTTTTGAACTAGGATTTCCAAATTATTATCATGATTTAACGGTTAAGATTAAACTTGACCGATCTAATAAACCAAATTAATTTGAAGGTTTTTCACTAATACCTAAACTTAAGTATTTATGCCGCATAATTATAAAGTCCAAATCCAAGTAAATTCGTGTAAACCCAACCAACTAACACATTTACTTAGGCCGCATTACTTTTACACATTATATACCAAATATATATTTTATTTCAGTATTATAAATCTCTTAATTATTAATTAATTATCAATAAGAATATTAATAATTTAATCCAAATATTTAAATTATATTATTAACCTCTGATCTCGATATCACACATCAAATGTTGTGGTTCAACACCACCATTTAAATTTGTAGCATGTGATTAATTTCACATATTTACGAAAACAATTGTAAACTTTGAAATTCTCTAAATCACAAATCGTACGTCAAAAGGACTTGGTACCTTTCCAGTAAATTTAATTTCCAATAAATTTCCAGTTGATGAAAAAATCAAATTCAACTTTCTTTTTTCAGTTAAATTTCTAGTACCAAACTTTGGTATCTTTGCCACGTTAAAAATAATACTTCCAAAGTCCGACAGAGACTTTAATTTTATGAACCCTGAAAAATGATAGAATTAATCAAATGTTTATATCACGTACGTATCATCCATTCCGGAGCTATCTTGGGACCATGGACCCGTATCACTGAAGCTCAAACGAACTGCTAGTGGTTCGTCAAACATCGGTGTTATTCCAGTATAAACCCGACATTTTACTATTTAGTAATACATTATATATTATTCCTTTTATAGCAAGGTTTCCATTGATACAATCAAATTTGGGTTATTGGTCTTTCACTTGATGATCCACACACAAGCATGCGGTTTTTACCATTTTGCCTCTCATTGCATTTTCACCCTTAACTTCCTTAGTCATATTGTGAGTAACCCACTTATGGTTTTGAATCATAAGTTTCGCACGGGTACCTCTCACTTCTCCCTACTTACAATCAAGGGAATCATCTAAATTCTGTAAAGAGCTATGTGATATCCGTTTCTATGACCGCGCTACCCTTATCTGTTGACTATCATGTTCCCAAAATAGCACCAATAAATATGTTCTTAAACATTTAAATCAAAGAACAATCAAGCCAATAGTCAAGGCTCGAGGTCAGTCATGACTTCGATCGAATATCCATTTGATCAGGCTCGGAGGAGGAGAGTGATATGTCGGAATGACGTTCCTTTGTCAGTTTATTTTCATACCGTCTCTATTTATTTACCAGTTTATCTTCACTCCAATTTTTGGTGAGTCATGGCTGCTCTTTTGGTTTTTCTGGCGCAATTTTTGACGCGTCCGGCGCTACCGGTTTTTTACATGTATGTGTGACAATTACACTAACTCTTTTTTATGTGCCTTGCATATTTTGCAGTATTTTTATGACGTATACTTTTATTATGTTTGTTTCCGCATTTTTCTTTTGTCGCTTGATTACCTTGGCTGCCTTCTTCGTATATAATTTCGATTATATGTTCTTTTAAGCTTTCTTCTGGAGCTTTCTTTGGCGTTTATTGGTTTTGATATTGTTTCACCACAGCCTGCTGCGGCTGGTTAGTGTTTCCACCTAGGTGGTATGTCGAGAGTCTTCAATGGGGAACGTCTCTATCCTGCTATTTTGGTGCTTCTCTGGTGGCGCTGCTGATGATCAGGCACTCCATGGCCTTTAGTTTTTATGCGGCCATGCTCATGTAGCTTCTTGCGAAGGGTTCGAGCTTTTTCTCGTCGTTCTCCGAACAATTCTCGATGCTTGTTCGGTTCGAGCTCTTTGTCTAGCAGACCTTTCATGATGCGGTCCTTCTTTCTCTTCTTGGCCCGGCTAGGGGCTGAAAATTATTTTTGGCATGACCTTCATCGTTGGTGACCGTCTTGGGGAGGTTCAAGTCTGACCGTCTTGGTGACTTCACTGTCTTTAGAGGTTCAAGTGATATTCTGTGTCGAGGCGAGACATCGGGATTTCTCCGTCAATCTGTTCTTGTTGTGATTCGCTATCTTGGGAGGTTCAAGTATGACTCCGTGGCTCGGCTAAAAACCTCTTCGTTTTTGGCTCTCGTGGTTAGGGCATGTCAAATCTGATTTTTTCTTCATCTGTGGATTCCGGGATGGCTTCGTCAAATGTTTTGATAGTGCCTAAGGCAACACCCATGTTCGAATACATGAACTGTCCAGGCCATTTTTCCCGTGCAAGCTTTCCATATGGCAAGGGTGATCGCCCTCAACAATGAAAACATCTTTTGTTTTATACTATCCGGGAGGAGACATAGGAGGAACCGATAGTTAAACAAGGGCGTGAATACTTGTCCTACTTGGCCACGGTCCCATGCTCGCCCCAGGAAGAAAACGTGGAAATCTACCTGTTCCTAGGTACTTTATTCTTCCCCTCTCGTGCCTCTCGATCCATAGGGTTTTGGGGATTGGGAACCAAAGATAGATTTCGTGATACGTTCCCAAGTTGTGTTTGCCTCAGCTTTTGGAATTCAGACACGAAGATAGCCTTTGTTTTATGATCCGCAGTCGTGTTCACCTTCGGGTTTTGGAGATTCAGACCCGAGGTAGCCTTTGTGTTACAATCCTCATACATGTTCTCCTTCACCGTTGATCATGATATTCGTCTTGAGTTGTATGGTTGTGGGAGTTCGTGTATGTATACACATGGTCTTTGTGCTTCGACTCCAGGATGTTGATCCTATATTTGGGATGGATAAGGCCTCCATCTTTCTGTCGGCGTGATGGTATTGTCGTCGCTGCATCTGAGGTTCTTATTGGGTTGCATTTTTGTCGGAGTTCGTGTACGGATACACATTGTCTTCTTCATGCGATTCCATGATTTACTTCCTAAACTATCGGCGGATGAGGTCTCCAGTTTTCTATCGATGTGATGGTGTCGTCGTTGCTGCCTCCGAGGTCCTTCTCGGCTTGCATTGTTATGGGAGTTCAATTACGGATATACATGGTCTTCGTGCTGCAAATCCAGGATTCCTTTCTTGTGCTTGCGACATATGAGGTCTCCACCGTTTGATCCTAGCTGCCGAATGTGCTAATGTCCAATCTGTTTCAGAACCATTTGAATGATGCTTATTCTTTTTAAGTCGGCTTTTTACTTTTTTTAGACCAGTTTAACTTTTTTATCCGGTATCTTGAGTCATTGTATCGAACCCCATAACCCCCCCCCCTGTTTTCTTCAATTTTGAAAGTGGTTGGAGAGAATTTTTTTGATGTCTTTTCGGGGATCAAATCGCTTTTTATTTTGCTTATATAGTTCAATAAATACTTTTTCTGAAAGAATTTTACCAAGTGGGTTTTTTGAAAATTTGAGTCATAGTGCTATTTTCCTATTTATTCCTTGAGTATATACATTGTTTCCGAAGAAATATAAAAACCTGATTTTGTGACCTCCTAAATGGCCACTTGAAGAAAATAGGTAAAAGATAGTGTTCGCATGTCACACTTTTGAGATATTTCCATATAACTTCGGGGAGCTAGAGATTAATTCCAGGGGCTAGTTCCGGGCGGAGCAGGCCCTGTGGATGGCTTCGGCAAAAAAAAGGTTCTCCTACAAGGTTTGAGCTCTTCCCAACGACCTAGCTCAGATTTTCCCCTAGGAGTTTTTCATGGAAAGTTAATATGTTTCCCAAGGCGAATTTCAATAACATTTTAGTAGGAGCGTTGTATTGGTTGTGACACTTCTTGGAAAGCGAAGAAGATAATATCATGTAAAGGATCTTCCCCAGGAGGGGAGAATTCTTGTGAGGGGAGCATCCTCGGCAATGTACAAGTGAGGGTGTCTCCTTTCTTTAGATGAGGATGTAAACCTCGTCTTCTCTTGTAACGACGTATTCCTTGAATTCCCCTTGTTAGATCAATTCATCGAATTTATATTTGAGGAAGATGCATTCTGATATGAGATGTCCATGGACGTGGTGGAGCTTGGAGAACTTCGTCTTATCATGGTCTTGGTCCCCGTTTCCCAAAGTAGGGGTTTGAAAATTTTTTCGGGTGGTTGAATATGATCGATGCTAATGGAGAATATTAGTGGCATGTAGCCGTCTTCGCCCTTGGCCGGACCCTTTGAGCAAGGTGGTTGTCTAGGTTGACCCTCTTCTCCTTCGGTGCTTCTTTTTCCGAGATCCACTGTTCTTGTTACTCTTGTAGTATGCATGGGTGTCCCGATGCCTAGACCCAGCAACAATGTTGACTTCATTGCTTGTCTTAATAGTGTATTCTTCCAACTTTCCTTGGTGGATGAGGTTTTCCAACTATCTCTGGAGGGGCATGTATTTTGACGTGTCGTGCCCATAGGCTTCGTGGAATTTACAAAACTTGTTGGGTTTCGGTCGGATTTCCTTGACCGTCTTTGCGGTGCACTGAACTTTTCCTGATGAGCTTAGAGGATTTCCCCTAAAAGAAATTGCCTGTAGGGTGAAATCCTTGTTGTCTTGAAATCGTCCATTGGTCTCGTGGGGTGTGTCGTGAGAGATAGTATATATTAAGTTTCACGAAGAGTTTGTTCCTTCTTTTCTGCTGGGGTCCCCTACTTCTGGCGCGCTGTTGCATTCTTCTTCTCTTATGACCTTTCTTCGTCCATGGTTCGATGTAGGTGTCTTTCCCGTCGGGAATTCTTCAAAGTGTTCTTATATTTGTAGGACCAGATCTTATATGGTCGGATATTTCTGATCATAGATTCTTGTTAAAAACTCGCCGTCAGACAGCCCGATGGTGAAGGAAAGCACTGCGTATTTCTCTGTAAATTCGTTCATCCTTCCGGCTTCTTTGATGAATCTATTCAAGTGTGGTCTAACCGCGTCAATTTTCTCTTGTTTGAAGGATTTCAAATCCTTTATCTTCTTTTCAGAGAATTTGAGGAGGAAATTTGGTTTCATCCTTTGGTATGTGCCTTTTAATTTGCTTGGGAGCTGCCAAAACATGGTGAGCGTGGCCTTCATAACTTTTCATCGCTTCGTGTCTTCCTCCCAACCTCTTTAGGCTATACGTGCTTCATAACGTATTGTGTGGATGAAAAGGTCATATGTTCCATCGTAGGATATATCGTCATGATCCTCGTGTCTCAGATGCATTTCTCCATAATGAGGTGAGGGGCGCTTGGTGGGGAGTTTCTTGGAGTCTTCGCTCTAACTCTTGGACGGTTCAGTCGAAGCTTTTCGAAGAGTTCTTCGGTAAGGTGATTCCTCGTCAGGACTCAAGAGGCTCTAGTAATTTCTACCGTCTTCTGTGTGATGGCTTTACATTCTTGATGGGTACTTCGAGCGAATCCTTCTTTCTTAATGAAAAAGGGTCTTCGTGTTGAGGTTCTGCAAGGGCGGGTCCCTTTTTTTACCTCCACAAAAGTTCTACGGTGAATAGAACATGTGATTGTTTTCAAGGTGCTTGAGGTATATCTCGCTTACCCCCTCTTTTTAGCGTTAAATTATTGTCACATTTTAAGGATGACAATATATAATACCATCCGCATGTCCAATCCCGAGCCATATCACGTCTTTGCTGCTTTTGTACCTGGAATAAGATTCCGGGTGCCTAGATGTTATCCCTGCTTCATCATCTCCCTGGCAGAGAGGATAAGAGCTAAGTTCTTAATGGGAATGGGATTCCCGGCCTATTATGCCGTGGTATTTGAGGTGGCCAAGTGTGTGGACGTTGATAGGAATTAGATTCCCGGCCCGACACACCCTAGAGCCATCGTCTAGAGGTGGCTAGGAACGTAAGTGTAGAGAATAAGTTTCTCGGCTCGAAGTATGCCAGATTAACTGCTCGGTGGTGTCTAGGTACGTGAGCGTTGATGGGAATAGTATTCCCGTCTCTAAGTACGCGAGTTCTTATGGGAAAGGATTTCCGGTCGACGTACTCTAGGTTTGTCGTTCGGTAGTGGCTAGGTTGGTGAGCGTTAATGGGAATAGGATTCCCGGCATGACGTACTCTAAAACCGTTGTTGGATTGTTGCTAGGTATATGAGCGTTAATGGGAATAGAATTCTCTGTTCGTCGTTTAGAACCGCGGGGTGTTGATCAACCCCTTATCCCTAGGGGGCATAAAGGATTTTTTTTATTACTATGGTGTTGCCCGCCTAGTTATTTACGAGTTGCCTATGTACCCTACCTAAGGTATCAAACTGTTACCTAGTTCGCTTTTGAGGTGATAAATTAGGGTTAGCAAAATGTGGTAGCTAGATTCGTTAATAGTCCCCAAGGTTTTTAAGCGATACGTTGGGTAAGATACGAAAGCGTCGGAGAAAACTATTCTAGGTGATGAGCCCGTCAGTGGAGCAGAGCTTTGAGGAGCCGAAAGTTTGCTACTTAAGTGGTCGCGAAGAGCGACTTACGAGGTGGACAGAGCTCCGGCAAGCGAAAGGTTTGTCGCCTGAACGGTTCAGGGGTTTGGCTATCGATACGAGCAGTGCTTTTCTTAGAAGGGTGCGATGCCTAGATCGTTATAGAGAACAGTAGCAAGGTGGAAGAGCTTCGTGAAGTAAAGGTCAATGCCATAGGGGGTAGAGATTTGCCGAGAAAAGGTGCGGTACCTAGAAAGTTGTGGAGATGAGTCGCGAGGTGGGAGAGCTTCACGGTGTAAAGGTCACTAACTTAGGGAGCAGAGCTTCACCGATGCAAAGGTGCGGTGCCTATCCGCCGTAAAGACAAATGGCATGGTAGGTGGGATTCACAAACTGAAGGTCACTGCCTTTAGTGGGGAGAGTTTCGACAAGGCAAAGTTACACTTTTCATCGTTCCCGACACTTAGTTTATATGCGCGGGACCTTGCGATTTCCTTTATGTTGCTAATAACGACTTGGCCTCACCGGTTGGGAGGGCTTATGTACCCTTTCTTGAGGGAAAAAGAAGTCTTGTTACATATTTTCGTAAATGTGGACACGATATTGGATATTTGGCTTGAGATTTCAAAATTTAAGGTTAACATTGCAGTTACATTTAGTACTTATAATTCGGTAATATATTAAATCATGCTTAGATAGCATATTTTGGTGACACGACTTTTGTATGTGTGTGAAATAATATTGACAAGTCAAGCTGTTATGTCAGATTTTTGTCGTGCATCCTGTAAGTTTTGTTTGTTTTTGGTGACACAGCTTTTGTATGTGTGTGAACCATGTGGGAAAATGCTACATTTTGGTGGGTGCGATGGGCATGCCGTAGGGGCGCTGTCGGGCGGCTCTCGTGGCAGGTGTGGCATGGGCGGTAGGGACGCCTAGTGCAAGGTATGGCATGCACGGAAGGGAAAATATGCGCAATAAGGGAAAATGTGTCGTAGGGGTGCCCTTGGGTGCCGCAAGGGCACTGCTCGGGTTCCGCAAGGGCGCAAGGTTTTCCGCATGGGTGTTTTCATGGTGTAGCAGGTACCCCTGGCATGTCTTAGGGGCGCTGCCCAGGTGCCGTAAGGTTGTAGCCATGGTGACACGGATGCCTAGGCATGCCCCCAGGGCGCATTCCCAGTACCTTGGGCGTTCTTCTGGTACCACGGGTGGCCTTCGAGTGCCGCATGTGTCCTTCAAGAACACACTCTTTACATATCTTGGAAATAAGGGTGTTCTTGAGTGTCAGGCCATGTTAGTGGATGTCGTTGGGGCATGAGGGGGCAAGGTCTTTAGATGCACGCCGCGGGGCATGCTAAGTGTCGTAGGCTGCGAGTGATGCCGATGGGTAAGGTAGAGGCGGGTACCGTAGGGCTCCTTCTTGCCACCCTTCGGCAGGGCATGTTCCTACCTAAGGGCGGTAGGGCACATTCTTTCAGCTCGGTAGAGTATATTCCTATGGTTGGGCGGTAGGTACGGTAAGGGGACTTGCCCACTTGTCGACGTTGTCTTCCGTTCTGCCTTATTTTTGCTCTGATTACTTCCTAAGTGCTTCTTAGACCAGGTGTTGCTTTCTCGGGGGTTTTTGATTTGTTGGGGTTAGCTTTTCCCGTGCCCAAAAATCACCAACAACAGTTGTTACATAGACAATATTGTAGTTGCATAACAAATATAAAATTATATACCGAGCCATGGACTAGCCAAAAGATGTATATTTATTGAATATTATATGTAAATTTATGTACACAATCCAATAAGTCACAAAACTATATCCTATAATTATGTAATGGATCGTAATTTCATTAGACGAAGACTAACCCACGTCCATCCAACAGTTCACATCTCCCACCATTGTTGCTAGAATCCTTCAGTAATAAAAAAGAACTTAAAAAAAAATTGCAATTCAAGAAGTGGTATATACAGAATAAAAACAAACGAAACTTACAGGAAGCACGACATACATGAGACCTAAGAGCATGACTTGTCAATGATATTTCACACACATACAAAAACTCTCACACCAAAATATACTATCAGAGCATTTATTAATATATTTTATTATCGGATTAGAAGTAACAAATGTAATCGTATTTCTAACCTCAAACTTTGAAAGCTCGGGCCAAATATCGAATACCGCATCCACTATAATGAAAATATGTAAGAAGACTTCTTTTCCCATCAAAATCATTTAAGTAAGGTCGTTGATTCCCTTGCGAAAGTCGTAATATTCTAAGATGCATATAACATTACTACTGAGACCTTGGTATCCTCTTTTTCGTAGAGCACTTCAGGTACAAAGGCCCTCCAAATTTCAATCTTGTGGTATTTGGTAAGGATTTTAAATTCTCCATATTTGATACTGGTTGTATTTAAGTTTTTCTTATTGGGCAATATCAAGAAGTTAAGGGTCGGACTGTTGGAAAAGTGTGCATGTGTCATTATAATTTTTGATTGATGTGCGTATCACCATGTGAACCATGTTCCAATCACCAAGTTTACCACGAAAAATGTGAAGATGGAAACTGTTATATAGTTGTTGCAGCCATTGGGACCGTACTGCAACCACGACCAGTTGGTTCAACATCTACCTCGTAGAGTCGGTATAAAATAATATGTCCCCAAAAACTGTGCATAGTGGTTAGCAAAGGAGAGATAAATTATTTTGACGCACAGTATGGAAGCACACCACTATGCGAATTTGCGGGGGCATATTGTTTTATGCCAAATGTACGAGGTAGACGTGGAACTAATGGTCGTGGTTGCACTACGGTCCCAATGGCCGCTGCAACTATATTACTGTTGCCATCTTCACATTCTCAGTGGTAAACTTAGTGATTTGAGCATGGTTCATGTGGAGACACCCACATCAATAAAAAATTATCATAACGCATGCACACTTCTCCAACAATCTGACCGTTAACTTCCCGATATGGCCAATTAAGTAAATCATAAATTAAGCCAATATCAAATATGAAGAATTTAAAAACGTTTCCCAATACAACGAAATTGAAATTTGGGGGGCTTTCAACCTGAAGGGCTCTACCAAAAAAGGATACCAAGGTCTCGGTTGTAATCCTCATCGGCATCCTATATTATTACGACGCGCACGAAGAAATTGACGACCTTACATAAATGATTTTGATGGGAAAAAGAAGTCTTGTTACATATTTTCATAAATGTGGGCACGATATTGGATATTAGGCTTGAGCCTTCAAAATTTAAGGTTAGGATTGCAGTGACATTTAGTACTTAGAATTCGGTATTAAAATATATTAAGTCATGCTCTTATAGCATATTTTGGTGACAAAGCTTTCGTATGTGTGTGAAATAATATTGACAAGTCAAGCTGTTAGGTCAGATATTTGTCGTGCTTCCTATATGTTTTGTTTGTTTTTTATATCGCATATACAACTTCTTGAATTGCAGTTATTTTTTGTTTTTGTTTTTAAAGCTGTTTATTATTACTAAAGGATTCTGGTAGTAGTGGTGGGAGACAAGCATTGTTGGAGGGACGTGAGTTCGTCTTCGTCTAACAGAATAACGATACTTTATATTATTGTAGTATATAGTTTTTTTACCTATATGATTGTGGTATATAAATTGACATGAAGTATTCTATATATACATCTTTTGGCCAGTAAATGGCTTCGTATATAAATTAACATTTAGTATTCTACTAAAATATTGTGCAATGTAAGAAGTGTTGTTGGTGATTTTGAGTTACGGGAAAAGTTGACCCAAAATAACTCAAAAGCTCCCTATAAAACAACCCCGGGTCTAAGGAAGCAATTAGGAAGTACTCGAATGAAAATCAAGGAGAACGGAACGCAACATGGACAAGAGGCCAAGTCCCCTTGCCGTACATGCCGCATTGCGGCATGAATGTTCCTTATCGCAGGTCGGTATGAATATGCCCTGCCGCCCTGTGGAAAAAACATGCCATGCCAAAAGATGGGATGAAGGAGTCATGCCGCCCCTGCAGCTAGACAGCACCTACCGTAACCTTTGGCACCTTCCACCCCTGCCTTGACGGCACCTGCCATACCCTGCGGATGCACCTGAAGCCTACAGAACCAACCACGCCCCTCGGTATGCCCCAAAGACTGAGGAACACCCCCGGGCATCCCAAGACCTTTCCCCGTCATCCCCTACTGCATCAACTAACATGGCCTAACACTCGATAACACCCCTCTTGCAAAGACACAATAAGAGTGTTTTCAGGAAGGACACCCGCAGCAGTTGAAGGCCACCTCTGGCACCCAAAAGACAACCCCGACCCGGGCAGGCCACCAACGGCACCAAAAGACTACCCAAAGTAAGAGGACGACAGCCTGGCGGCATGCCCAGGGCCCCCGCGTTACCATTGAAGCCCCCCTACGACACCTAATAAACACCCCTACGGCATGCGCGGGGTACCTAGAGTACCCTGGAAACGCCTCTATGGCACCTATTACCCCTACAACAGAACCTGGGCACCGTGCGACACTCGTGCCCATGCCGCACCTGCGGTCCTTGCATCCCCTGTCACACCTGCTACCCGTGTTGCACTAGTCGCTCAATAACGCCCCTCCGACATGCCCAACAGACCCATGACACTCTGAAAACGCCCCTGCGGTAGGCCGAAAGCACTCACGCAACGCCCTTTTGGCACCCCCGGCTCATCCAAGACCCCCTGACAGCGCCCATGTTGCACACTCAGCGCACTCGCAGCACCCGAAAATCGCCCTTACGGCACTCGAGAGCATCTTTGGCACCCTCACACTTGCTGCCCCTGCCGCGAGTGCCTGTTGTGCCGCTCATGCCGCACCCAAAGCAAATCCCATGTATGCAAAACTCGTCCAAACACCTCATCATGCTTCCTTAACCCTAAACCCTTAGTTTTCGGATTGAATCCAGGTGCATATTCATACGCTTAATATTAGAAATTATATGTTTACATCATCTCTTTCATCTTTGAGCTGAGAAGTTTTTATTATTTGCAGGTCTGTGATTCGCAAAGAGAATGAGAAAGACTCAATCTAAGTTTTTCTATTCAAACAAGGTGCATTTACATACACTTAGAGTTAGAAATTATATGTGTACAATTTCTTTTTCATCGTTGACATGATAAGTTTTGATTCTGTACATGTCCGTGATCTGAAATTGATAATGAAATAAAAAGAATCAAAATTTACATGATGGAGGAAAGATCTGGGGCCTCAGAGCATGACTTGAAAATGATAGTTCACACAAATAAGAAAGTTTTCACACCAAAATATACTATTACAATATGACTTAATATATTTATTACCAGATTATAAGTATTAAATCTAACTGCAATGCTAACCTCAAATTTTGAAGGCTCAGGCCAAATATCGAATATCGCGTCCACTTGGATGCAAACATGTAACAAGACTCCTTTTTCCATCAAACACATTAAAGTAAGGTCATCGATTTCCTCGTGCACGTTGTAATATTCTAGGATGCTGATGGCAGTTACTACCGAGACCTTGGTATCCTCTTTTTGGTAGATTCCTTCAGGTACGAAGGCCCTCCAAATTTCATTCTCGTGGTATTGGGCAACGATTTTGAATTCTCCATATTTGATACTGACTATAGTTATGTTTTTCTTTTTGGACAACATCAAGAAGTTGAGGGTGTGTTATGATATTTTTAGGTTGAAGTACGTTTCTCCATACGAACCATGCTGCGATCACCATGTTTACCTAAAAAATTGTTAAGATGGCAATGGTAATATAGGTGCAGCGGCCATTGGGACCATACTGCAACCACAACCAATTGGTTCCACGTCTACCTTGTAGAGTCGGCATAAAAAATTACGTCCCAAAAAATGCGCATAGTGGTGAGCAAAGGAGAGAAAAAGTGAGAAGGTGTTTTGACGCACAATGTTTTAAAAGAATTAAAACGTGTTTTCGTACAAAAATCATGAATTAAAACATTTATTAGGGATTGAATTTGAAATTAAACTATAAAATACACGCATGATAAATAAATTTTATAAGAAAACAGACCTTTAAAAACTATTTGCAAGCTTATAACTTACCATCTTTCTTCATGTTAACGTTTTAGTATCAATACTATCTAAAAAAGATGAAATTATAATTTCTTGTTTAAATTTTATATATATTAAACATACCAAAAAATATTAAGTAAATGAAACCATCAAAGCTACCAGAAGGATAAACTTAAGTAAGTAAATAATTAAATGAATTTTATTTAATAAATAATTCAAATTCAGGAGGAAAAAAGAAGAAGGATAAAAGTGTGAAAAAATAAAATATGTGCATGCTTAGAAAAGTAGGACTATGTAGAATTTAATTATATAGGCAAGTAAAATTTCAAAATCATTTATTGGAATAGATTGGAAATACAGTTGAAAAATGGATGAGTAATCGGTTAAAGAATGAAGATACGAGAGCATTTAGCATAGTAAGGGTAAGATGAAGATAGGAGATGAAGCTTTCATGGAGAAGATGAGAGATTTTAGCATAGTAATGGAAGGGTAAGTGAAAGTTTTTGCTAAGATCCGGAAAGATTTTGGCATACTATAGTAAGTAAAGATGAAGATTGTGGTTCATGGAGAATGGGGGAGTATTTATCGCCTTTAGGGAGTCTTGTGGGTAGGATAGTCTTTCTAGGGGTAAAGACATCTCATGAGGGAATTAATGTCCATATGTTAAGGTATATGGAGTATTTTCCATGTAGGAAAATGCTGCATTTTGGTGGTTAATGAGAAGTTTGGGTGTGATCCATGTGAGTATGAATGACTTTAAATGCATTCATGTCATGTGAAGACATGTGTTTGGGGGTCTCATATCTTCCTTGGAGTTTAAGGAAGCATGACGAGCTATTTGAAGGAGTTTTGCGCGATTTGGATTTGCATTAGGTATAGCAGGGGAGGCAGGTGTAGCATGGGAGACACAGGTGGCAGGTGCGACATGTGTGAGGGTGCTGCACGGGTGGCCTTGGGTGCTGTAGAGGCGCTGCGCGGGTGCCGCGGGTGCGCTGGGCGTGCCGCATGGGCGCTATAAGGGTGTCATGGGTGCGCTGGGCGTGCTGCAGGGGCGTTGATGGGCGGCTGCTCTGGCAGGTGTGGCATGCGCGGAAGGGACGCCTAGGTGCCAGGGATGGAATGCACGGTAAGGACAAAAGGTGCAACAAGAGAGAAATATTTCGTAAAGGTGCCCTAGGATGCCGTAAGGGCGCTGCTCAGGTGCCGCAAGGGCGATAGGCTTTCCGCATGGGTGTTGTTAGGGTGCAGAAGGTACCTTGGGCCTTCCGCAGGGGCGCTGCTCAGGTTCCATAAGGTTGTTGCCATGGTGATATGGGTTCCTAGGCATGCCGCCAGGGCGCATTCCCAGTACCTTGGGCAGTCTTCTGGTACCGCGGGTGGCCTTCGCGAGTCGCGGTATGCCTTCGAGTGCCGCATGTTCCCTTCGGGAACACACTCTTGATGTGTCTTGGAAATAAGGGTGTTCTTGAGTGTCAGGCCATGTTAGTGGATGTCGTGGGTGCATGAGGGGGCAAGGTGTTTAGATGCACGCCGCGGGGCATGCTAGGTGTCGTAGGCTGCGAGTGGGTGCCATCCTGCCACAGGGGCGGCAGGGCTTCTTCTTGCCACACTTCGGCAGGGCATGTTCCTGCCGCAAGGCGGTAAGGCACATTTTTCCCGCTCGGTAGGGTATATTCCTATCGCTGGGCAGTAGGTGCGGCAAAGGGACTTGGCCACTTGTCGACGTTGACTTCCGTTCTCCTTGATTTTTGCTCCAATTACTTCCTGATTGCTTGTTAGACCAGGTGTTGCTTTCTAGGGTGTTTTTGATTTGTTGAAGGTCAACTTTTCCCGTGACCGAAAATCACCAGCAACAGTTGTTTCATAGACAATATTGTAGTAACATACGAAATGTAAATTTATATAGCAAGCCATGGACTAGCCAAAAGATGTATATTTATTGAATACTACATATAAATTTATGTACACAATCATATAGGTAACAAAACTATATCCTATAATAATGTAATGTATCATAAGTTCGTTAGACCAAGACCAACCCACATCCCTCCAACGGTGCACATCTCCCAAAACTGCAGCTAGAATCCTTCAGCAATAAAAAAGAACTTAAAAATAAATAAATAAATAAATAAGTGCAATTCAAGAAGTAGTATATACAAAATAAAAATAAACAAAACTTACGGGAAGAACGACATATATGGGACCTAAGAGAATGACTTGTCAATGATATTTCACACGCATACAAAAACTCTCACACCAAAATATACTATCACAGCATTAATTAATATATTTATCAGGTTAGAAGTAACAATTGTAACTGTATATCTAACCTCAAATTTTGAAAGCTCGGGCAAATATTGAATACCGCGTCCACTTTAACTTTAATGAAAGTAAGACTTTTTTTTCCCATCAAAATCATTTCAGTAAGGTCGTCGATTCCTCGTGAATGTCGTAATATTCTAAGATACATGTAAGCGTTACTACCGAGACCTTGGTATCCTCTTTTTGGTAGAGCCCTTTAGGTACGAAGGCCCTCCAAATTTCATTCTTGTGGTATTGGGAAACGATTTTAAATTCTCCATATTTGATATTGGATGTATTTCTGTTTTTCTTATTGCGAAATATCGAGAAGTTAAGGGTCGGACTGTTGGAAAAGTGTGCGAGCATTATTAGAATTTTGGATTTATGTGCGTGTCATCATGTGAACCATGTTCCAATCCTAAAGTTTACCATGAAAAATATGAGGATTTCAACAGTTATATAGTTGCAGCAGCCATTGGGACCGTACTGCAAAAACAACCAGTTGGTTCCACATCTACCTCGTAGAGTCGGCATAAAATAATATGTCCCCAAAAGTGCGCATATGTGTGAGCAAACGACAGATAAAATGTTTTGACGCACAATGTTGAAGCTCACCACTATGCGAATTTGCGGGGGCATATATTTTTATGCTGAATGTACAAGGTAGATGTGGAACCAACTGGTCGTGGTTGCAACACGATCCCAATGGCCGCTGCAACTATATTAATGTTGCCATATTCACATGTGCCGTGGTAAACTTGGTGATTGGAGCATGGTTCATGTAGATACATCCGCATCAATAAAAAATTATCATAACGCATGCACACTTCTTCAACAATCCGACCATTAACTTCTCAATATGGCCAATGAAGTCAAACATAAATACAGCCAATATCAAATATGAAGAATTCAAAATCGTTTCCTAATACCACGAAATTGAAATTTGGAGGGCCTTCATACCTGAAGGGCTCTACCAAAAAAGGAAACCAAGGTCTCAGTTGTAACCCTCATCGGCATCCTAGATCATTATGAAACGCACAAAGAAATCGACGACCTTAGTGAAATCATTTTGATAGGAAAAAGAAGTCTAGTTACATATTTTGATCAATGTGGACACGATATTGGATATTTGGGTTGAACCTTAAAAATTTGAGGTTAGCATTGCAGTAACATGTAGTACTTATAATTCGGTAATAAAATATATTATGTCATTCTCTGATAGCATATTTCAGGTTAGATATTTTTGGCACTTCCACTAAGTTTTGTTTGTTTTTTATTTCGTATATACAACTTCTTGAATTGCACTTATTTTGTTTGTTTATAAAGTGGTTTATTATTACTGAAGGATTCTGGCAGCAGTGGTGGGAGACAAGCACCGTTGGAGGGAAATGAGTTCGTCTTCGTCTAAAAGTATAACGATACATTACATTATTATAGTATATAGTTTTGTAACCTATATGATTGTGGTATATAAATTTACATGTAGTATTTTTTAAATATACATCGTTTGGCCAGTAAATGGCTTCGTATATAAATTAACATTTAGTATGCTACTAAAATATTGTGAATATAAGAAGTGTTGTTGGTGATTTTGGGTTACGGGAAAAGTTGACCCCCAATAACTCAAAACCTAACCAGAAAACAACCCCAGGTCTAAGGAAGCACTTAGGAAGTAATCGGAATGAAAATAAAGGAGAACGGAATGCAACGCGGAAAAGAGGCCAAGTCCCCTTGTCGTACGTGCCGCCCTACGGTAGGAATGTGCCTTACCGCAAGTCGGCAGGAATATGTCTTGCCGCCCGGTGGCAAAAACATCCCTTGCCAAAGGGCGGGATGAAGGAGCCATGCCGCCCCTATAGCTAAAAAACACCTACCGCACCCTGCGGCACCTACCATACCGTGCGGATGCACCCGAACCCTTCGGCACACACGATGACCAAGTACACCCTCGTGCATCCCAAGACCTTTCCCCCGTCATGCCCTACGACATCAACTAACATGGCCTAATCTTGGAAAGACATAACAAGAGTGTGTTCATGAAGGACACTCGTGGCACTTAAAGGCCACGCGAGGCACCCGAAGGACACCCCGACAAGCGCAGGCCCCCTGCTGCACCAAAAGGCCAGCCAAGGTACCGGGACGACAACCTGACGGCATGCCCAGGGCCCCCGCGACACCCTTGAAGCGCCGTTACAACACCTAGGCAACGCCCCTACGGCATGCGTGGGGAAGCTGTAGTACCCTGGCAACACCCCTACAGCACCTGGGTAGCCCCTTTACAAAAGAACCAGGGCACTCTGCGACACCCGTCCCTATGCCGCTCCTGCAATCCTTGCATCCCCTGTTACACCTGCTACCCCTGTTGCACTAGTCTCTCAATAACGCCCCTCTGACATGCCCAACAGGCCATTGACACTATGACACCGTCCCTGCGGCAAGCCTAACGCTCCCACGCAGCGCCCCTTTGGCACGCTCAGCTCATCCACGAGACCCTGATAGCGCCCTTATTGCACGCCATGCGCACTAGCACCACCCGCGGAGGGCCCTTACGGCACCCTACGCAAATCCCACTTATGCCAAAATCGACCAAACACCTCATCATGCTTCCTTAACCCCCAAACCCTTAGTTTTTCGATTGAGTCCAGGTGCATATTCATACGCTTAATGTTAGAAATTATATATGTACATCTTTTTCATCGTTCTGCTGAGAAGTTTGATTATTTACAGGTATGTGATTCGCAAAGAGAATACCCTTTTAACATATTAATGTGTATTCACATGGTTCATCTGTTTAAAAATAACTTAATTTTTTTTGAAAAAAAATAAAAATTTTGTCAAAATTTTAATCACGATTTTTTTATTTTTAACGACTGAAAATCAAATTAATCAATTTCAAACCCAAAAATTCCTCTAGACGCCCTTTTTTGAAAAAAAAAAGTATCCCGATGTTCGTAAAAATATGAAAATACTCAAAAATAACATAAAATTTGTGAAAAACGGACCCTAGACACAGTGGGAGCGAAAATTGATTCGGGGCACCTTTTTTGTGGGACCCACAGGTGAGACAACGCACAAGATCACGCCACGTGGGGGATCCCCACGCTGCCACAGGCCCTACAAGGTCGTGTCAGGCCCCAAAGGGGGCTGGCACTCCTCACCAGATCACGCCACTTGGAACGATCTCCTTCGCCACGCAGGCCACCGGCCCACTTTAGCCCTCAAGTGGGGCTGCACCCTCCAGGATCGCGCCACTTGGCGCGATCTCGTACGCCCATCCCATCAGCGGGCCACCAGGCCCACTTGCTCGCCCATCCACACCCTGCCACGTGGAGGGCTGCGCGCCAGCCACTTGCGCTGCGCGTGCGGGCGCGTCCGACATTTGATTGGCGATCTGATGGCGGCGATGGATTCCTATTTTCATGAGGATTAAAATGCATATATTATTTTTCCCAGGGGCCTCGCAGGACAATATTTAATTGCTCAGTTTAGTTAAACGGTAACTCATTCGAACTCATCGAAACTCACTCGAGTTCTCTGTCTCTACCTCATATATACTCGCCTCCCCTGAAATACCGTTCTAATATTGAGTGTCGGAGGTGAATAAGGGAGTAAACCCCCCATGTTTCCCTTGACCTCGGGTATTCCTTTTTTCAAGTCTGGAAAGTGAGGAGTTTACAAAAGCGAAAGCCCTGGAGGAATTCCTACAAGGTCTACGACCAGCCTCATAGGTCCCTTCCCATGCTGTGTCTAGCCTATCTCCAGTCCATTGCATGGCTGCGTGTATAGTCTGGGGACACGTAACGTGTCCTACGATTCAGGGCGTAGGGTCCGACCTAAGGGAATTTCTCCAAGATCCGGACGAGTGAGGGATCACTATGATAGGAACCCCTGGAGAAGATCTTGGGAAGGTTCAAGACCCCATCTACCCTTGTTTTAAGCTCTGCGTGGCATAGGTTTTGTCTCCTATTCCCCGTATCTCTTAAAGATACCACGACTCTTCGGACAGTTCCACTAGCCCGGACTTAAACAAGCCATATCACGTGGAGAGTCTAACCCCCCCCCCCCCACCCACGGGGCGGTTCACTTCTTGGTTAAACGTACTCTCCTATTCTTCGGTACCCCCGATCCTCGTGGCCTCAATACCAGTAACCCCGACCTTTTCCATTCTAGGCCCTGCGGTAACAGGTAGTGAGTGACCCGGATTGCCTGGACCCCGAACGGAAATGAGACTTTTGAACGTGGAAGTGTCAGGGACACCTACTCAGAGTCCCATATCGGTCAACCAAAAACTCACTCAAAGGTCAACGACTACCGCCCAAGGTCAACGGGGTCCCATCAAAACCACAAACATAGGGGAAAAATCTGTCATCCACACAATAAGGCCGACCAGGGCCCATCTAAAGTCAACAAAATCCCGCCAAGTCAACAAAACGACATTGGGCCAGGCCCAACATAAACAAATGGGCGTCTTCAATGTTTGATCCAAAAAACGGCATCAACAGTTCTAATTAATTAGGGATTAAACAAAATAGGGAAACTATGAATAAAACAATTATGTAATCACTTCCTTATATAATAGAAATCAAATTCCCTATGTATTCATATGGAAAATTCAAAATCAATAAGTTTGATCCAATGGTTGGAATTAATTCTATAACCAATCTAATGGACTATATTGATTTAGGACAAAGTCAAATCTCGAAACTTGATTACCAAGCAATAGAATTCGACTTCCCTTTATAATATTGAATGTTGCATTCCATATATACATGTTAATTAATTTCCAATCCAATGGTTAAGATTAAATCTTAAACTAATCCAATTGATATAATTAATTAAGAAATATTGAAATCCATGCTTGGTCAGTAAGTCATTTTTGAACTAGGGTTTCCAAATTATTATCATGATTTAACGGTTAAGATTAAACTTGACCGATCTAATAAACTAAATTAATTTGAAGATTTTTCACTAATACCTAAACTTAAGTATTTATGCCGCATAATTATAAAGTCCAAATCCTAGTAAATTCGTGTAAACCCAACTAACACATTTACTTAGGCCGCATTACTTTTACACATTCATATATATACAAAATATATATTTTATTTCAATAATACAAATCTCTTAATTATTAATGCATTATCAATAAGAATATTAATAATTTAATCCAAATATTCAAATTATATTATTAACCTCTGATCTCGATATCACACATCAAATGTCGTGGTTCAACACCACCATTTTAATTTGTAGCATGTGATTAATTTCACATATTTACGAAAACGATCGTAAACTTTGAAATTCTCTAAATCACAAATCGTATGTCGTAACGACTTGGTATCAAAAGAAAAGTTTCTTAGAATTTAATTTCTAGTTGATGAAAAAACAAAATTCAACATTCTTTTCTCAGTTAAATTTCCAGTACCAAACTTTGGTACCTTTGCCACGTTAAAAATAATACTTCCAAAGTCCGACAGAGACTTTAATTTTATAAATTCTGACAAATGATAGAAATAAACAAATGTTTAAATCACGTACGTATCATCCATTCCGGAGCTATCTTGGGACAATGGACCCGTATCACTGAAGCTCAAACGAACTGCTAGTGGTTCGTCAAACCTACGTGTTATTCCACTATAAACCCGACGCTGCACTATCTAGTAATACATTATATATTATTCCTTTTATAGCAAGGTTTCCATTGCTACGATCAAATTCGGGTTATTGGTCTTTCACTTGATGATTCACACACGAGCATGCGGTTTTTACCATTTTGCCTCTCATTGCATTTTCACCCTTAACTTACTTAGTCATATTGTGAGTAACCCACTTATGGTTTCGAATCATAAGTTTCGTACGGGTACCTCTCACTTCTCCCTACTTACAATCAAGCGAATCATCTTGATTCTGTAAAGAGCTATGTGATATCCGTTTCTATGACCGCGCTACCCTTATCTGTTGACTATCATGTTCCCAAAATAGCACCAATAAATATGTTCTTAAACATTTAAATCAAAGAACAATCAAGCCAATAGTCAAGGCTCGAGGTCAGTCATGACTTCGATCGAATATCCATTTGATCAGGCTCGGAGGAGGAGAGTGATATGTCGGAATGACGTTCCTTTGTCAGATTATTTTCATACCGGCTCTATTTATTTACCAGTTTATCTTCACTCCAATTT
Source organism: Parietaria judaica (assembly GCA_954871525.1). Classification (NCBI taxonomy): domain Eukaryota; kingdom Viridiplantae; phylum Streptophyta; class Magnoliopsida; order Rosales; family Urticaceae; genus Parietaria; species Parietaria judaica. The sequence continues at coordinate 29,214,078 of OX940865.1, forward strand.
TTGGTGAGTCATGGCTGCTCTTTTGGTTTTTCTGGCGCAATTTTTTACGCGTCCGGCGCTACCGGTTTTTTACATGTATGTGTGACAATTACACTAACTCTTTTTTATGTGCCTTGCATATTTTGCAGTATTTTTATGACGTATACTTTTCTTATGTTTGTTTCCGCATTTTTCTTTTGTCGCTTGATTACCTTGGCTGCCTTCTTCGTATATAATTTCGATTATATGTTCTTTTAAGCTTTCTTCTGGAGCTTTCTTTGGCGTTTATTGGTTTTGATATTGTTTCACCACAGCCTGCTGCGGCTGGTTAGTGTTTCCACCTAGGTGGTATGTCGAGAGTCTTCAATGGGGAACGTCTCTATCCTGCTATTTTGGTGCTTCTCTGGTGGCGCTGCTGATGATCAGGCACTCCATGGCCTTTAGCTTTTATGCGGCCATGCTCCTGTAGCTTCTTGCGAAGGGTTCGAGCTTTTTCTCGTCGTTCTCCAAATAATTCTCGATGCTTGTTCGGTTCGAGCTCTTTGTCTAGCAGACCTTTCAGGATGCGGTCCTTCATTCTGTTCTTGGCCCGGCTAGGGGCTGAAAATTCTTTTTGGCATGACCTTCATCGCTGGCGACCGTCTTGGAGAGGTTCAAGTCTGACTCCCGTGTCGAAGAAAGACGTTTAGATATCTCCGTAAATCAACCCTCTTGGTGACTTCACTGTCTTTAGAGGTTCAAGTGTGATTCTGTGTCGAGGCGAGACGTCGGTATTTCTCCGTCAATCTGTTCTCCTTGTGATTCGCTATCTTGGGAGGTTCAAGTGTGACTCCGTGGCTCGGCTAAAAACCTCTTCGTTGTTGGCTCTCGTGGTTAGGGCATGTCGTTTCTGATTTTTTCTTCATCTCTGGATTCCGGGATGGTTTCGTCCAATGTTTTGAGATGACTTCTTCAATTTTTGTTGCTACTCTTCAGTCTTCCAATCGCAGGTTTAATCCTGTAGGGTTTAATCATGGATTATGATACCTCATAGGTCTTTACTTACTACCAGTTCCAAAGGTCGTAACTAAGGCAACACCCATGTCCGAAGACATGAACTGTCTAGTCCATTTTTCTCGTGCAAGCTTGCCATATGGCAAGCGTGATCGCCCTCAACAACAATCCTTATACATTGAATGAAAAAATCTTTTGTTTTATACTATCCGTGAGGAGACATGGGAGGAACCGATAGTTAAACAAGGGCGTGAAGACTCGTCCTACTTGGCCACGGTCCCATGCTCGCCCTAGGAAGAAAACGGGGAAATCTACCTCTTCCTAGGTACTTTATTCTTCCCCTCTCGTGCCTCTCGATCCACATGGTCTTTGGGATTCAGAACCAAAGATATATTTCGTGATACGTTCCCAAGTTGTGTTTGCCTTAGTTTTGGGAATTCAGACACGAAGATAGCCTTTGTTTTATGATCCCCAGTCGTGTTCACCTTTGGTTTTGGAGATTCAGACCCGAGGTAGCCTTTGTGTTACAATCCTCATTCGTGTTCTCCTTTGCTGCTAATCCTAATGTTCGTCTTGAGTTGTATGGTTGTGGGAGTTCGTGTACGTATACACATGGTATTTTTGCTTCGACTCCATGATGTTGATCCTATATTGGGGATGGATAAGGCCTCCATATTTCTGTCGGCGTGATGGTATCGTCGTCGCTGCATCTGAGGTTCTTTTCGTGTTGCATTTTTGTGGGAGTTCGTGTACAGATACACATTGTCTTTTTCATGCAACTCCAATGTTTCCTTCCTAAACTATCGGTGGATGAGGTCTCCACTTTTCTATCGATGTAATGGTGTCGTCGTTGCTGGCTCCGAGGTCCTTCTCGGCTTGCATTGTTATGGGAGTTCAATTACGGATATACATGGTCTTCGTGCTGCAACTCCACGATTCCCTTCCTGTGCTTGCGACATATGAGGTCTCCACCGTTTGATCCTAGCTGCCGAATGTACCAATGTCCAATCTGTTTCAGAACCATTTGAATGATGCTTATTCTTTTTAAGTCGGCTTTTTACTTTTTTAGACCGGTTTAACTTTTTTATTCGGTATCTTGAGTCACTGTGTCGAACCCCATAACCCACCCTTGTTTTCTTCAATTATGAAAGTGGTTGGAGAGAAATTTTTTGATGTCTTTTCAGGGGTCAAATCGCTTTTTATTTTGCTTATATAGTTAAGTAAAGACTTTTTCTGAAAGAATTGTACCAAGTGGGTTTTTTGAAAATTCGAGTCATAGTGCTCTTTTCCTATTTATTCCTTGAGTATATACATTGTTTCCGAAGAAATATAAAAACCTGATTCTGTGACCTCCTAAATGGCCACTTGAAGAAAATAGGTAAAAGATAGTGTTCGCATGTCATACTTTTGAGATATTTACATATAACTTCGGGGAGGTAGAGATTAATGCCAGGGGCTAGTTCCGGGCGGAGCAGGTTCTGTGGATGGCTTCGGTAGAAAAAAGGTTCTCCTACAAGGTTTGAGCTCTTCCTAACGACCTAGCTCAGATTTCCCCCTAGGAGTTTTTTATGGAAAGTTAATATGTTTCCCAACGCAAATTTCAATAACGTTTTGTGGGAGCGTTGTATTGGTTATGACACTTCTTGGAAAGTGAAGAAGATAATATCATGTAAAGGATCTTCCCCGGGAGGGGAGAATTCTTGTGAGGGGAGCATCCTTGGCAATGTACAAGTGAGGGTGTCTCCTTTCTTTAGATGAGGATGTAAACCTCGTCTTCTCTTGTAACGACGTATTCCTTGAATTCCCCTTGTTAGACCAATTCATCGACTTTATATTTGAGGAAGATGCATTCTGATATGAGATGTCCATGGACTTGGTGGAGCTTGGAGAACTTCGTCTTATCATGGTCTTTGTCCCTGTTTCCCAAGGTAGGGTTCCAAAAAATTTCACGTGGTTAAAGATGATCGATGCTAATGGAGAATATTAGTGGCATGTAGCCGTCTTCGCCCTTGGCCAGCCCCTTTAAACAAGGGCCTAGGTTTCCACAGAAGGTGGTTGTCTAGGTTGACCCTCTTCTCCTTTGGTGCTTCTTTTTCCGAGATCCATTGTTCTTGTTACTCTTGTAGTATGCATGGGTGTCCCGATGCCTAGGCCCAGCAACAATGTTGACTTCATTGCTTGTCTTCATGGTGTACTCTCCCAACTTTCCTTGGTGGATGAGGTTTTCCAACTATCTCTTGAGGGGCAGGCATTTTGACGTTTCGGTCGGATTTCCTTTATCGTCTTTGCGGTGCACTGAACTTTTCCTGATGAGCTTAGAGGATTTCCCCTAAAGGAATTGCCCTGTAGGGTGAAATCCTTGTTGTCTTGAAATCGTCCATTGGTCTCGTGGAGTGTGTCGTGAGAGATAGTATATATTAAGTTTCACGAAGAGTTTGTTCCTTATTTTTTGCTGGGGTCCCATACTTATGGCGCGCTGTTGGATTCTTCTTCTTTTATGACCTTTCTTCGTCCGTGGTTCGCTTTAGGTATCTTTCCCGTCGAGAATTCTTCAAAGTGTTCTTATATTTGTAGGACCAGATCTTCTATGGTCGGAGATTTCTGATCATAGATTTTTGTTAAAAACTCGCCGTCAGACAGCCGGATGGTGAAGGAAAGCACTGCGTATTTCTACGTAAATTCGTTCATCCTTCCGGTTTCTTTGATGAATTTGTTCAAGTATGGTCTTACCGCATCAATTTTCTCTTGTTTGAAGGATTTCAAATTCTTTATCTTCTTTTCAGAGAATTTGAGGAGGAAATTGTGTTTCCTCCTTTGGTATGTGCCTTTTGGTTTGATTGGGAGCTGCCAAAACATGGTGAGCGCGGCCTTATTAGTAAGAATGAGAATTTCCATCGCTTCGTGTCTTCCTCCCAACCTCTTTAGGCAATGCGTGCTTCATAACGTATTGTGTGGATGAAAAGGTCATATGTTCCATCGTAGGATATATCGTCGATGATCCTCGTGTCTCTGATGCATTTCTCCATAATGAGGTGAGGAGCGCGTGGTGGAGAATTTCTTATTCCCTTTCTTTCTTTTAATTTTTGGAGTCTTCGCTCTAACTCTTGGACGGTTCAGTCGAGGCTTTTCGAAGAGTTCTTTCGGTAAGGTGATTCCTCGTCGGAACTTAAGAGGCTCTAGTAATTTCTGCCGTCTACTGTGTGCTGACTTTACATTCTTGATGGGTACTTCGAGCGAATCCTTCTTTCTTCATGAAAAAAAGGTCTTTGTGTTGAGGTTCTGCAAGGGCGGGTCCCTTTTTTTACCTCCCCAAAATATCTACGGTGAATAGAACCTGTGGTTGTTTTCAAGGTGCTTGAGGTATTTCTCGCTTACCCCATCTTTTTAGCGTTAAATTATTGTCACATTTTAGGGATGACAATATATAATACTATCCGCATGTCCAATCCCGAGCCATACTCGATAACCGAGCGGTGGGAAGGGACTAGGAAAATATATCACGTCTTCGCTGCTTTCCTACTTGGAATAAGATTTCGTGGTGCCTTGATGCTATCCCTGCTTCATCATCTCCCTGGCGGAGAGGATAAGCGCTAAGGCCTTGATGGGAATAGGATTCCCGGCCTATTATGCCGGGGTCTTTGAGATGGCCAAGTGTGTGGACGTTGATAGGAATTATATTCCCGGCCCGACACACCCTAGAACCACCGTCTAGAGGTGGCTAGGAACGTAAGTGTAGAGAATAAGTTTCTCGGCTCGAAGTATGCTAGATTCACTGATGGGTGGTGTCTAGGTACGTGAGCGTTGATGGGAATAGTATACCCGGCTCTAAGTACTCTAAGTTTGTCGTTGGGTAGTGGCTAAGTACACGAGTTTTTATGGGAAAGGATTTCAGGTCGGCGTACTCTAGGTTCGTCGTTGGGTATTGGCTAGGTTTGTGAGCGTTGATTGGAAAAGGATTCCCGTGATAACGTACTCTAGAACCGTCGTTGGATTGTGGCTAGGTACATAAGCGTTGATGGGAATAGAATTATCGGCTCACCATACTTTAGAACCGCGGGGTGTTGATCCAACCCTTATCCTTAGGGGCATAGGGGATTTTTTTTATTACTATGGTGTTGCCCGCCTAGTTATTTACGAGTTGCCTACGTACCCTACCTCAGGTATTAAACTGTTACCTAGTTCTCTTTTGGGGTGATAAATGGGGGTTAGCGAAATGGGGTAGCTAGATCCGTTAATAGTCCCCAAGGTTTTTAAGCGATACGTTGGGTAAGATACGAAAGCGTCGGAGAAAACTATTCTAGGTGATGAGCCCGTACGTGGAGCATGGCTTTGAGGAGCCGAAAGTTTGTTGCTTAAGTGGTCGCAAAGAGCGACTTACGAGGTGGACAGAGCTCCGGCAAGTCAAAGGTTTGTCGCCTGAACGGTTTATGGGTTCGGCTATCGATACGGGCAGAGCTTTTCTTAGAAGGCTGCGATGCCTAGATCGTTATAGAGACCAGTAGCAAGGTGGAAGAGCTTCGTGAAGTAAAGGTCAATGCCATAGGGGGTAGAGATTTGCCGAGGAAAAGGTGCGGTACCTAGAAAGTTGCAGAGATGAGTCGCGAGGTGGGAGAGCTTCACGGTGTAAAGGTCACTAACTTAGAGAGCAAAGCTTCACCAATGAAAATGTGCGGTTCCTATCCGCCACAAAGACAAATGGTGGGGTAGGTAGGTTCACGAACTGAAGGTCACTGCCTTTAGTGGGGAGAGTTTCGACAAGGCAAAGTTACACTTTTCATCGTTCCCGGCACTTAGTTTATATGCGCGGGACCTTGCGATTTCCTTTGTGTTGCTAATAACGACTTGGCCTCATCGGATGGGAAGGCTTATGTATCCTTCCTTGAGGGCGTGTAGCACAAGGTTAGATGGATATCAAAATCTGACACGGAGGTGTGGTAGAAATCGGTCTTTGAGGGTGGCTTGGGGGTGTCACCAAAACATCCTTTGGAGGTTGTGAGAGATCAATTTTTTTTCTTATCTGATGGTATTTTTGGTGCTGAAATTGTGGTCTTATGATAGCCGAAATCCTTTGGGTATAGATGTTTGTTTCTCGCTCAAATTCTACGGATAATGGAGCAAGGTAAGGCTAAGATCTAAGAACTTCCTTCAAGCAAGAATTCTAGAGAGAATTTAGCAAAGTAAGGGTAAGAGGAAGATACAAGATGAATCTTTCAAGGTGAAGATGGGAGATTTTAGCATAGTAATGGTAGTGTAAGTGAAAAATTGTGCTAAGATCTTGAGAGATTTTAGAATAGTATAGTAGGTAAAGATGAAGATTGTGATTCATGGAGAATGGGGGAGTATTTATCGCCTTTAGGGAGTCTTGTGGGTAGGATAGTCTTTCTAGGTGTAAAGTCATCTAATGAGGGCATTAATTTCCATTTGTAAAGGTATGTAAAGTATTTTCCATGTGGGAAAATGCTGCATTTTGGGGGTTTACGAGAAGTTTGGGTGTGATCCATGTGAGTAAGAATGACTTTAAAAGCATTCATGTCATGGGAAGACATGTGCTTGGGGGTCCCATAACTTCTTTGGAGGCTAAGGAAGCATGACGAGCTATTTGGAGGAGTTGGTGCGAGTAGGATTTGCATTAGGTACGCCAAGGGCGGCAGGTGCAGCATGGGAGACACATGCGACACATGCCACATGTGTGAGGGTGCCGCACGGCTGCCCTTGGTTTTTGTAAAGGCGATGCGCGGGTGCTGCGGGAGCACTAGGCGTCCGGCATAGCCGCTATAAGGGAGCCGTGTGTGTGCTGGGCATGCCGTAGGGACGCTGTCGGGCGGCTCATGTGGCAGGTTTGGCATGGGCGGCAGGGACGCCTAGTGCAAGGTATGGCATGCACGGCATGGACAGCATGCGCAATAAGGGAAAATGTGTCGTAGGGGTGCTCTTGAGTGCCGCAAAGGTACTGCTCGGGTGCCGCAAGGGCGCTAGGTTTTCCGCATGGGTGTTGTCATGGAGCATCAGGTTCCCTGGGCATGTCGTAGCGGCGCTGCCCAGGTGCCGTAAGGGTGTAGCCATGGTGACACGGCTTCCTAGGCCTGCCCCCAGGGCGCATTCCCAGTACCTTGGGCGTTCTTCTGGTACCACGGGTGGCCTTCGAGTTCCTCATGTGTCCTTCAAGAACACACTCTTGATGTGTCTTGGAAATAAGGGTGTTCTCGACTGTCAAGCCATGTTAGAGGATGTCGTGGGGGCATTAGGGGGCAAGGTCTTTAGATGCACGCCGCGGGCCATGCTAGGTGTCGTAGGGTGCGAGTGATGCCGCTGGGTAAGGTAGAGGCGGGTACCGTAGGTCTTCTTCTTGCCACCCTTCGGCAGGGCATGTTCCTACCTAAGGGCGGTAGGGCACATTCCTTCAGCTCGGTAGAGTATATTCCTATGGAAGGGCGGTAGGTGCGGTAAGGGGACTTGCCCACTTGTCGACGTTTTCTTCCGTTTTCCCTTATTTTTGCTCTGATTACTTCCTAAGTGCTTCTAAGACCATGTGTTGCTTTCTCGGGGTTTTTTTATTTGTTAGGGTTAACTTTTCCCGTGCCCAAAAATCACCAACAACAGTTGTTACATAGACAATATTGTAGTTGCATACGAAATATAAATTTATATACCGAGCCATGGACTAGCCAAAAGATGTAGATTTATTGAATACTACATGTAAATTTATGTACACAATCCTATATGTCACAAAACTATATCCTATAATTATGTAATGTATTGTAATTTAATTAGATGAAGACTAACCCACGTCCCTCCAACAGTTCACATCACCCACCACTATTGTTAGAATCCTTCAGTATTAAAAAATAACTTAAAAAAAAGTGCAATTACCATTTGATCATCTTTTAAGACTTAGTTCAAAGTTGTCAGTGACGGTCTTAGTTGAGCAACTTTCAGAACTTAGTCAAGTCCTATTCAGTACGAAGAAACTTTGTACTTAATGCACTTAATGGGTATGACACACATATCTATCCAGAATAGGATTTTCTCCATTTAGTCGCATTAATGACTTTGTCAATTAAGAGGCTCCCACCCGCTTAATTAAGTCACGGATACATTTAAGTTCATCTATTGTATCTATCAATTCTTCCTCACATTGACTCCGGTGTGATGAATAGATTACAATTGCATTCCATTATGAACTATGGATACATTCATTTAATCTTTAGTACTATAATAAGATTAATAAGACTTTACTTTATTTCTTCGGAAATGACAAAGTGCTTATACAAGGGGTGAATACTACTGATTTAAGGGCGCATCCCTAACACCTACAGTTTCATGCAAGGTGGCCAGAAGATCATGCTCCTCGCGACGAACCCCTCTGCGATCACGACAAAATGATATGCACCCAGTTTACTCACATGTGCCGAGTTCGAAGCCGCCTACGTTGATTCAAGTGTCGTGTTTGCTCTCATGGGAAAGCCAGTCGCACACACCACATCGCCGAACCCTGCGGTTGCATCGTTGCTCACCGAATTCGCCCATGTATTTCTTGTCGATACCCCGTCCTCGCTGTCACCGCTTCTGGATATTCAATATCACATCTACCTTGTGCCCAACGCCTAACTGCCAAACGGTGCCCACTACAGGATGAGCCCCGTGGAACACAAAGAGCTTCGGCGTCAAGTTGAGGAACTCCTCGCCAAAGGACATATTCGCAAGAGCCTTAGTCCCTGCGCAGTTCATGCTCTTCTCACGCCAAAGAAGGATGGAACATGGCGAATGTGCGTCGACAGTCGCGCCATCAACAAGATCACCTTCCTCCATGGTGATGCTTCAAAGGTTGGCATCAGCTCTGTGTTAAGTCAAGGTTCACGGCCCATCACTTATTTCAGCGATAAGCTTTCCGGACCCAAGGCCCGATAAAAGCACATACGACATGGATTTCTACGCCATCGTCCGTACCGTCCATCAGTAGCGTCACTACTTGTTCCATCGAGAGTTCGTCCTCTTCACCGACCACAATGCCCTTAAGCACCTCGGTACGCAGGACAAAGTCTCATCGCACCACGCGTCGTGGATTGACTTCGTCTAACAGTTCACCTTCATTATTAAGCACAAAGCCGGGAGTCTTCGACTGATGATTATTCATGACCTTCACAACGTAGGCCATTTAGGTCATGACCGCTCCCTCGCCCTCGTCGCAGAATCTTATTTCTGGCCCTCGATGCGACGGGATGTGTTTTGCTTCGTTGACTGTTGTCGCGTTTGTCACCTCGCCAAAGGAAAGGCCTCGAATGCAGGCTTATATTTACCTTTATCGATTCCTTCTCGCCCATGGTTCGACGTGAGTATGGAATTTGTCCTTGGACTTCCTCGCACCCAGCGCCAGCACGATTCCATCTTCGTCGTCGTCGACCGCTTTTCGAAGATGGCTCACTTCATCCCGTGCAAGAAGACATCCGACGCGAGCCACGTAGCGCTTTTATTTTTTCGAGAGGTGTACAGGCTCCATGGCCTTCCAACGCCTATTGTTTCCGAACGGGATACGCGCTTCCTTAGCCAATTTTTGGCGTAGCTTGTGCCATTTAGTGGACACACGCCTGGCCTTTAGTAGCGCCTATCGCCCCAAAACTGACGGCCAGACAGAGGTTGTAAACCACTCTCTTAGAGACTTACTTCGTTGTCTTGTAGGGAACTCCATCAAGGCTTGGGATCTCAAACTCAGTCAAGCTGAGTTTGCCCACAACCATGCCGTCAACCAAAGCACGGGCTTCAATCATTTTTGCATCGTTTATGGACTTAGTTCGCGCGGCCCGCTTGACCTTGCCGCTGTCCCTCCCACCGAACCCGTCCACTCCGACGCTTCGGCCTTCATCGAACAAGTCCAGAAGACTCATCAACAAACGACGGCTAACCTCGAGGCAGCAACTGCTCGCTACAAGCTTGCCGCAGATAAACGCCGTCGCCATGTTGAGTTTGACGGCGGGGACTTCGTATGGGCAGTCCTAACAAAGGAACGGGTTCCGACGCGTGAGTACAACAAGCTCAAACCCAAGACTGTGGGCCACATGGAGATCATCGAGAAGATTAATCCCAATGCCTATCGCCTCCGCCTCCCGAGCAATCTTTGGACTCATGATGTGTTCAACGTCAAGCATCTTCGTGCATACACAGGTGACAATTCCGACGAGGAACCCAGCACGAATTCTGGGACGAATTCTTTCGACCGAGGGGAGAATGATGCCGAAGAAGTTGGACTGGCCTTCCTCGAAGCCAGAGACCGGATGAAGAGCTCCTCGCGATAAACCTCTCTCTGCTCGCAACAACAATATCTCCTCGCGACAAGCTCATTTATTGATTTTTATTTGCTTTTAATTTCGCTTATTCTGTTTCCTTTTGTTAGAGATATTCGTGGGATTTGTTATTTTGTTTCCTGTTATTACGCTTTCAATTCATGACTTAAACCTAGCCTATTTAAAGGCTCATTTTGATTCTTGTAATCAGCTTTTGATAAATATATTTTCAAGCACATTGCTTTGAATTTCTGAGTTTATTCTCGTTGAGACGCGTTCTTGTGTTCTTCCATAGTTCCGCTCTACATCACTTTCCGGGACCTCCGGTTAGTTTCCAGGACCCCTTGCGGCATTGCGCCTCAGCATTTGATACTTGTGCTGCTACACTCTTCCAAACATTCAATTTCTTATCGATTGAAAATAAACATTACAAATATACGCTGCTACACTTAACTAAACATTGGGTATTTTGACCGTTATGAAATGAATAAGAAAAGGAGGCCCATAACGAGCCCACCACGAAATCATGCCCTCGTCATTCATTGAGGCCCACGTAATCCCCCAAACAAAAAAACGTGCGTTTTGAGCTTCTCCTTCGCGTTTCAATTCCCACACAGCAACTCCACAGAGAGAGAGACCCTTCAAATCCACCACTCTCTCTCTCTCTCTCTCTCTCTCGCCATTGTTGATAACTGTATCAGCTTCTGTTCTCAACGACTCTCTCTCTCTCTCCTCCATGGATTCGGTTCTCGATTCGGATTACGGAAGCAGCTGATTGAACTCTGGTTTCGCAATTTCGATTTCGGGATCTCCAGGCTCATCAATTCCTCGTTCGATTCCGATTTGGCGATTCGGGATTGGATCGGTTTTTGGATTCGGAATCTCCGCTCCTTGCTCCGATTGAAATGGTCTACCATCTCCCGAGCTCAATCTCGGTCTGCAAGTCCGTTGACCAAGCTTCCGATCTCTTCTACGTTTCGATGAGCTTGTCCAAGCACGGCAACAACGGTCACCTCCTCCATCACCGCGCCAGGAAGATTCCGAGCTCGCCGAGCCACTCCATAGCTCCCGCCGGCTGCGACCGATCCCGATCCGCGGCGATCGACGTCGTGATCCTATTCGCCGTGGTCTTCGCCTGCGGATTCCTCGTCCTCCCTTCGATCAAGTTCCTCCTGTTTCAGTCGATCGAGCTCTTCAGCCTGATCAAGGACGTTGTCAGGGAGGAATTCTCCGAGGCTCCGGTGATCTACGGATCGGTCGGGCTCAGCTTTTGCTCTGCGGTTCTCGCCGCGTGGGGCGTCCTGGCCTGCACGGGCCGGCGGTGCGGGAACCCGAGCTGCAAGGGCCTGCGGAAGGCGGCGGAATTCGATATTCAGCTCGAGACGGAGGATTGCATCAAGAATTCCGCCACTGCCGCCGCCGCTTCCGATGGAGGGTTTAAGAGAGGGCTGTTCGAATTGCCGCGCGATCACCATCGCGAGCTGGAGGCGGAGCTGAAGAAGATGGCACCGCCGAACGGACGGGCCGTGCTGGTTTTCCGAGCCCGGTGCGGGTGCTCCGTCGGGAGATTGGAAGTCCCGGGGACGAAGAGGATTAAGAAGATCAAGAAGTAGGCTTTTCTCCCCCTTCACTGCTTCATCATCATATAGAGAATGAATGGAACAGGGGTTAGAGAAACCGGGTTTTGTTTCTCCTTTTTTCTTTTCAGTCTTCTCAGAACTACATATGCTTGTCTTTAAATAATTAGTGGAATAATGGCGATTACAATAAACTTGTGTAAGGACCATATACAGTTGGTTATAGTGGAGAATATAAAATCCAAAATTCTTGAGAATGGATCTTCATGATTTGTTGATTTGCTTTAAACCCTTTTGGAGATTCTGCGTTTTTGCTGTTTTCTATGATTTGCATGAAGCTCTGAATTCATAAGTTGATGATCAATGAGAAAGCTACATAGACACATGGCAGATATCAGGGTCTGAAGCATGGCTATACAGGAGGGTCCCTCGCTAAGGTAACCATGCTTATTTTAATAACAAAGCTTGAATCTTTTTGGTTTTAGTAAAAGAAATAACCAACTGTATGTTGGAAAAGTTTGCTGCAATGTGGTCAGTGTTTGACCCTCACTCTGTGCTTCTCTTAGCCAGAGTCTGATCACTCACTCCCTGATCTGTTCAAACTTGTTCGTGTGTCATATATTTCTATCTATACTTGGCCTGCCTAAAAAGGGTTCGATTATGCGAATTTAGTTTCGGTTCGAGGAATAACGTGGTTAATTCTGGCGGGAATAGCTCGGAGAAATTAGCTAGAGTCGAAAATGGCTTTTCACACGCTCTATGGTTCGGACTCTGAAAAAGAATCTTGGATTGGTACTTTTCTGATAGTATCAACTATCAAGTACTAGTTGCAAAAAAAAAAAAAAAAAAAAAAAAAAAACTATCAAATAGTAGGAAAGATCTTAAGAAAGAAAAATATTTTAGGCGACCCTGAATATGTAAAGCAAAGCCGCTCATAAATGCACCAATTCGCATGCTTGCTAATACTCTCGATTGTTATTTTTATTTTTGTTGTTACCGTTAAACCCTCCCTCGGTATTTATAAAATTTGCTAAGGATTCGTTGTTTCCTGTTTTATTTTCGGTTTTTCGTAAATGTTACGTAAGTAAAAAAGATAACATGCTATGAGTTTCTTACTGCTACTCATTCGTTTCCGGTAAATATCCAGTAAATTGCAAAAACACAAACCTTGAAACCGGGAGGGCTATTTTTGTGAGATTGAGGGTTGATGCCGAGGGTATTTTTGCATTTAGGACTTTACTTTTACACGATGAACCATCAACATTGTGATGTTTGAGCAGGTGAGCAAGTGCAACTTGTGACTTCATTTTGTGAGTCAAGCCAGTGCATATAAATAGTTTTTGGTTGTTTCACTTTCAATTAGCTATAAATTATGATATTTAAAATATATATATATATATACATATAGAATCTTTTTTTATATGTTGCATCATTCTATACAATAAGCCATAATGCAAATAGGTAGTAGCTACACTTTGTTTCCCAAGCTACCTAAGTTTTTTCAAAGGTCCTTACTTTTTTTTTTTCCTTTGATTATATGTTTCAACGAATAGGTAAATATTTCACTTACAATCAATCTGTCATTGCTTGTTGTATAAGTGGAAGATTTTTTGACAAAATTTTAGCAGAGATGTATCCAGAAAATTAAATAATCCGATAAATGATTTAATATCAGGTCATTTTCTCGTATAACTTAAGTGACCATTGAGAAATATTCTTCCCCTTTCAATCAATCTATTCTCAAAGCCGGCAATCTGAAACCAACAACGGAACTAAGTGGTAAAATGTTAAAAGGGTTAATGGTAAAAATATTCAAAGTTTGGTCAGAGAACTACTTGTGTACTTAAAGTTTAAAAGTGGTGATAAAAGTACCAAAACTCAAATTTGGGGCGTAACGCAGTTAACTCTGACCACGCGGACAAACGAGGGTTGCTGACATAACAATTTTTCTCACGTGTACGAGCCCACATCAGCCTCGTTTACGACAAAACAACGAATTAAACATTTAATTGGGCTCGTCCACGTCGCAAAAAAGTGTCATGTCAGCAACCTAGACGTTTGTCCACGTGGCCAGAGTTAACGAGTAAGTCAACCGTATTACGAGAATCGAGTGGTCCACGCCCTAAATACGACTTTGGGTACTTTTTCCACCACTTTTAAACTTTGGGCACACGAGGGATTTTTTGACCAAACTTTGGGCATTTTTCGCGGTCATTAACCCTATAATACGGGATTTATATACGTTTTTTTTTCTTTAAGTTTTTCCAAAATTTGATCTTTATCTTTAAATTAGTAATAATATAATATCAAAGTATGGTTTTGTTTTTAAAATTTTCTATTTTAATATTTTAAATTATAGTTGCTCCTTATTCATCACTGTAAATATTTGTTTTTATGTGCACTTTAATTTGATTTTTTAAAAATATACGATTTATATATTAAAAAATACTTAGACGGTAGATACAGTGATACAAATCTACGCCTAAAAGGGAGGGTGCCATGGCCCTCCCAAAGTTCTCCGATCTAATGGAGTTGAAACTACGAAAATTGTCTTTCGTTCCTAATCTAATCAAAGTTTTCCGATCTAGTGGAGTTGAATATAGAAAAGATATTTCAATTTAGTGTTAAAAGAGTATAATTCACTTAGTGTTGAGATAGTGCTTATATTTATTGTAAAATAGAGTCGATGGGAATTGATCTAAGGGTTGTATTCATAGTTTGTAAGAGAAAAGAACTCAATTTGTGACGTATATTTTGGTACTTTTAAATATGAAAATGGGAAGGTATATTTTCAAAAGAATAAAAATAAAAGTTGAGAGTATGTTGACAAAAATCTCAGACTTAAATGAAGAAACATCAAAAATTTGTTTGCACTATCACAAGTCGATGAGAGTGTGATAATAATAACTTGAAGATATGTGCGCAAGAACAATACATGCATAAACACACTAATAATGATAAGGGGTATTTGTAAGAAAATAAGTTAATTTGTAGGGTTTGTATCAGTTATATTGTGAATGATATTTAATGTTGCCAATGGTAACTAATGTTTGTTAAACATACTTCAAACAAAATTCCATGCGCTTATCTATTCGACCATTAACTGAGGTGCCACATGTATAATGGTGAGTGTGTTCCCTTAGCCAAGTGACAAGTTTTTTTGCTTTCCATGTTTGTTTTGTCTCAACCTTATAATGGAGTTACATGCTGTTGAGGTGTGCTCTCAAACATCTTAACCTTTGGAACCCTTTCAAGTCCTAGAAGACATTTTCATGGGTGCTACAAAATGTCGTTTTGGATTTTGAAACCCTAACTCAAACCCCATATTTCAAACTTGTTTTTTTTTTTTATAATTATTTTGTATGTTATTTATTTGTTACAATAAGCACCCAAATCAAGAAGAAGAGGGTGTCCATTTTTTCCGTTGGATTGGTACACCTTTAGTAATAGAGTTGGAGCTCGTGGTAGCTGAGATTCGAGATAGAGGTGAAGTTTGAGGCAAATCAAATGCTAGATTTGCAATGTTGTGCCATTGACACCAATGTGTAATTGTTGTGTGTATTAGTGGGGTTGAGGTTATTTTCATTGTGTTAGTTGTGTATATTGTTGCTTTGGCTATTTTAGATTATTAGGTTAAGGGAATTAAAATGTAGTCTTGAACTTGTGTTTGAACTTAGTTGAATTTGTGTGTTTGAACTTACAAGTTATCTTTCTTTTTTATTGTGGATTTCAACTATGTAAACACTACATTTGATTGTGCATTTCAACGTGTTTTTCTTATTAAAAATAACACTATATACATTAAAAATGACTATTTTTCTGCTAAAATATCCTTTATGCATCATAAAAAGGGCATGTGTTTTACCAAAATTGACATGTAAAAATGAGATTTTTTTTTTTGAAAAAAAAAGACGTGTTTTTATAATTTCATATGACCTTTTTTATAAGTAATAAAATCGACATGTTTATAAAGCAAAAAATGACATATTTTATAAGCAGCAGATGACATGTTCTATAAGGAAAGTCAAACCAAATACATATTAACAGAGCATGATATTGCTGAAATGACAAGCCAAATACATACCTAACAAGTACGAACATTTTTTCTAAAATAAAGCCAAAACATACAACAAATATTGAGACCTTAGCATACAACAATGCCAAAAAATACCTTGTAACTTCTACTCCTAAACCTAATTACATACATAATATTGTTTCAAAAAGAGTGACAACAACCTAGGAACTAGTTAGCTTGGAATGGTGGTGGTGTTGACAAGGTGGCTACCTAACTCGATGTTGTTGGGATGCTTCCCTAGCCTGCTGCGTTGCTCGTCGTTCTCACCTCTTCAGTTTCTCTAGAGTGACATCAATTTTCAACGGTCCGTCCATTTTCTTAGCTTTTGTGGGATGACAGTAAAAAGGGCAAGAGTGATTACTATGGAAAAAAATGTTATAATGTTAGTCTTAGTAGCTGGCTTGACGATGGGTTATTACATGTATGGCGAGTATCTCCTTCCATTCCACAGCTTCATTAGTACTTGATCTGCCTAATCTGGGATGCTTTGATGGATCCAAGGGCTGGCTGACCGGCTGACCATGTTCTTTTCCTCGTAGGAAGACATGACATAGTTGTGAATTTTGGTGGGAAGATGACACTTAGACCCGCACTTGACCATTGGGCCTAGCGTTAGTATAATTACACCCGCGTACTAGTTTACAAATGCCTCAATAGTGTACACGTCCAACACGAAGTCATATATATTCAACTCATACTCATGTATGGAAAAAAAATATTCGCACATTGAATCCCGGTTAGCTGCAACCCTCTGCACGTGCGAGTTATCTGCTTCAAGATCCCCCTTCAGCAACATTTATTAAGAACCACGTCCACGAGTTCGTGTTCTCCTTATCACACACAACATAAGCTATATAGAACACATAGATTTATCGACATTTAGTCATGTTGCTGCAAGCAACATCCCACGACTCTTACCCTTCAAGAAAAACCAATATAAGACAATGAATTTGCGGCATTGTAGACCCTTTGAAAGGCTCCCTTATCTATTGGGCCTTCTCTTCTTCTTTGGGAAAACGTTCATATGACACAGTGTGTTCATCAACTTAAAAGTGATGTTCTTCTGAGTAAGTATCACAATCAATTAGGCACAAGTATGTCATATATGGGTCCTCTTTATTAACGCTGGCTTCCTTGTTTGATTTGACTTCATCTTCGAAGTCCTCTACGTTGTTTGAGTCCCCAGTACTGCTGACTTCATCTTCAAAACTCTCGTTGTCAACATCATTGTTTACGGGATGTCCATGTAATCCTAGACCATCTAGAAAGTCCCGAGGGTCAACCTGGTGTGCACATTGAGTAATGTAGACATGGCAGTGACGATAATTTCTCATCGCCATATCAGTGAACATGGAAAAGCAATCGGGGTCTGACCTCATCGGTTGACCATCACGAACTGTACTTTCAGGAGGAGTCCACCAGTACATTGCATTGATATGCCACCAAATGAGGATTATAAGTCAATCCATACCGATCATGCTTAAGTAATCCAAGTCATAATAGTCAAAGCATGACACTATTCCCTCATGTAGTCTCTCCTTCCATTAGCATTGAGGATCCAAGTACCATCGTGGTGAATACTCATAGTGAAGATGCTTCAATGAACATCTACAGTTTTTCTAATAGGAAAAAACTATATCGAATCCATAAAACAATTACTCAAATGAATCAAAGAAATCCGATCAAACTCAAAAACATAGAACATAACACACGAAGAGACAAAAACAAACTTTCTTCAAGTGGTTCTAGTTCAGTTTTGTTTATGATATAAACATGAATTTCACTAACCAGATTCTTTAAACATTCTATTTAATAAATAACCAGTCAGAAAATACCTTTAAATATTAAAAAACGGCTCATCATATCAAGATAATCACAAAAAATAAAAACATTGAAACCCAAAATTTACGGAGCTTATACATACTAGATGATTGACCAAAGCAGATCACAAAAACAAAAGAGGGATGAAATGGCTAAGAATCTCAACAAAGATCACAAAAAGAGGGATGAAATGGTCAAGAATATCAAAGAAGATCACCAAACACCCCTAAGTGTAAGCGTAAGTAAAGTTGAGAAACATACAAAAATTATAAACTTTTTCAAAAGCTATCGCTTTTAGTGTTGATCGTGTTATAAAACCATTATTCAAGACCTAAAGTTCAGAAAGTCACAAACTTTCTTCTAGATTTCACCAAAAATCAAAACTTTGAAACGAAGCCCACTTGAAAAGTAACACTTATTGTCGTCCGTAAGAGGTGCAAAAACGTAGGTCTCGTCACCCAGGATCAACTTCGTGCGCTTCACAATTAACTATATCTTCGCATGAGCATGAGTTTCGTAGTTGGGCTTCAGTGGTTGTTCGCAGTGAGAGATAGAGAGGAGGAAGAAGAAAAAGTCGATGGTAGATTGTTCAGAAAATGGAGAAGAAATAAAATTTAGTAATTGTCGAGTGTTTTTTTAATGAAAACGTATATTAATAAATTAACTATATTTATCAGTTGTAATTAATAAGGTTAATTAAGTTAATCAATGTTTAATAGGCTGATGTTGTCACACGTCCACCTGGAAAACTGGGGCCCACTATTAGGCCATGCACGCCCTCCGTCAAGTGTGTTGATTTTGTTTGAAATATACATAAGAAACATTAGTTACTATTACCAACATCAGTTGGCATTGGCAATATAACTAATACAAACTCTACAAATTGATTACTTGTATGTACCAGAAATACGCCCTACTATATACGCCGCCAAAATTTTTATATCTTAAAAGAAATGTTGACTCCAATTTCCAGCAACTAACTACTCAGGCGGATTTTCCAATGCTGATCTTCTCTTGTACCACTCCATCCATCATGAAAAACACCATTTTCTCCATCTCCGGTCATCATTAGCCATGGAAGTCCCTCTCTCTCGCTACCAGAGCTTGGCCTTCGCTCTCTCTCTCCCCGATCCCACCTCCCTCAACCACCCCTCCTTTTCCTCGCCGAGGAAATGGCCGATCCCGTTTTCCCGAGTCCGCTGCTTCTCGTCGCTGGAGCAGGTTCTGAAGCCTCGTCCGTCGATGCAGCGCTTCGAGGTCGACGAGGCGAAGGAACTGGCATTGAAGGGAGAGATCACGGTGAAGAAGAGACCGAGCGGTGGAATCTGCGATCAGATCGAGAAGTTGGTTCTGTACAGGAGGTTCAGAGACGCGCTCGAGCTGTTCGAGATATTGGAGACCGAGGAATGCTCTGACATTGGAGATTCCACTTTGGATGCGTTGGTGAGCGCTTGCATTGGCTTGCAGTCCATCAGAGGCGTGAAGCGAGTGTCTGCGTTCATCTCGAGGAGTGGGTTCGAGCTGGATCTGTATATGAGGAACAGGGTTCTTCTGATGCACATCAGATGTGGCATGGTGATCGACGCAAGGAAGCTGTTCGAAGAAATGCCTCACAAAAACTTGGTCTCGTGGAACATGATCATCGCGTGGCTGGTGGATTCCGGGGAGTTCGCGGAGGCGTTTCGGCTTTTCTTGCTGATGTGGGGGGAGTTTTCCGACGTTGGGCCGCGTACGTTCGTCGCGGTTATCCAAGCTTTGGCCGGGCTGGGGATCGCCTTCGCCGGGAGGCAGATCCATTCGTGTGCGTTGAAAATGGGCATCGACCAGGATGTTTTTGTATCTTGCGCGCTGATTGACATGTACAGTAAATGCGGGAGCATCGACGATGCCCAATTCGTGTTCGATGAGTTGCCGGAGAAGACGACGGTCGCGTGGAACAGCATAATCGCTGGTTACGCTCTTCACGGCTACAGCGAGGAAGCTCTCAGCTTGTACTATGAAATGCGCGATTCCGGCGTCCAGATTGACCATTTCACGTTCTCGATCGTCATAAGAATCTGCGCGAGGCTAGCCTCGCTAGAGCACGCCAAGCAAGCTCATGCAGGTTTGATTCGCCACGGTCACGGGCTAGACATTGTAGCCAACACTGCGCTGGTGGACCTCTACAGCAAATGGGGGAGAGTAGAAGAAGCACGCCATGTGTTTGACAAAATGCCTTTGAGGAACGTGATATCTTGGAACGCCCTGATCGCTGGCTACGGTAATCACGGTAAGGGTAAAGAGGCCGTCTTGATCTTCGAGAAGATGCTGAAAGAAGGCGTGACTCCCAACCACGTGACATTCCTCGTCGTGTTGTCCGCTTGCAGCTACTCTGGCTTGTCCAAGCGCGGATGGGAAATTTTCGAATCAATGGGCGCCGATCACAAGATCAAGCCGCGCGCTATGCATTATGCGTGCATGATCGAGCTATTAGGGAAAAAAGGGCTTTTGCGCGAGGCTTTCGAATTCATAACCGAAGCGCCCTTTAAGCCGACGGTGAACATGTGGGCGGCATTGCTGACTGCGTGTCGGATCCACGGGGATCTTGAGCTCGGAAAAATCGCTGCCGAGAAGCTCTACAGAATGGAGCCAGAAAAGCTAAACAATTACATAGTGCTCTTAAACATTTACAACAGCTCGGGCAATCGGAACGGAGCTGCCGCCGTGGTTCAGACTCTGAAGCGAAAGGGTCTGAGAATGCTCTCAGCATGCAGCTGGATCGAAGTGAAGAAAAGACCTCACGCCTTCCGCTCCGGCAAAAAATCCGACGTCGCAACGGAAGAGATACGCCGGAAAGTTGACGAACTGATGGCTGAGATCCAGAAGCACGGTTATGTACCGCACCGGAGCACTCTGCTCCCCGATGTCGACGAGCGTGACGACAGCATGCTGCTTTACCACAGCGAGAAGCTGGCGATCGCGTACGGGCTGATAAACACGCCGACAGGAACGCCGCTGCAAGTGGTGCAGAGCCACCGTGTGTGCGGCGACTGCCATTCAGCAATAAAGCTGATGGGTTTGGTGAGCGAGAGAGAGATTGTGTTGAGGGATGGAAGTCGATTCCACCATTTCAAAGATGGGAATTGTTCTTGTGGAGACTATTGGTAAGATTTGACGACTCATTTTTCGTTCTTTTTTTAGCATACATGTACTGATAGCGTAGCATATTGTTAATACGTAATAATATTCATTGTCCAATTTTTGTGGTTTCGTGATGTTCTTTCTTAGTGCTTTCTTGCCGTAGGTCGAGAAATAAGGATCATTAGCTACATCAACACTAAAAGCATATTTAAAACCTTACGTTAAATACCCATTATTTATTTTAACCGGATAAAATATTCATTTGTAAAAGGGAAACTACAAAAATGGCTAAAAAAAAAATACCATAATTCAACTTTTAAATTATATTAAAAAATACATAATTCTAAACTTTGTCAATTTAAAACATTTTTACCCCTGATTAATTAACTCCTAAACTGTCCCTTAATTACCAAAAACTGTCCTCCAAATCCAAATCATTGTCCCCAAAATCTGAAGAAAATGTCCCAAGAATGTTACTCATACAATCTCCTACAAAACTGCCCAGAAATTGTCCCTAAATTACGAAAAATTATCCCCTAAATTCAAATTACTGTCCCCAAGAATCATAAGAAATTGTCTCAAGAATGTTAAACATACAATCTCACCAATGTTAATCAGGGGTAAAAATGTCTTAATTTGGACAAAGTTTAAAATTATGTATTTTTTTAAGGGATAATAGCGGCATAAATCCTCAACCTTTACTCAACTGGGGCGGCATAACCCCAACCCCATTTAATAGCGGCAAAAGTAATAAAAGATGGTTTCCATCCAAATTTTTCTAACAAAAGTTAACTTTGTCACGTCACTGTTTTTCAGATGCCATGCCATCCCCCACGTAATCATGCAGCCACGTCATTAGGCAAGAAAAATATCTAATCATGCGATATCTTCTTGCGAATCCCACCTTCGCCGAAAATTAAAACGAATTTTTCTTGCCTAATGACGTGGCTGCATGCTTACGTGGTGGATGACAAGGCGACTGAGTAACAATGACGTGGCCAAGTTAACATCTTTTAGTAAAATTTGGATGGAAACTAACTTTTGTTACTTTCGCCGCTATTAAATGGGGTTGGGGCTATGCCGCCCCAGTTGAGTAAAGGTTGAGGACTTATGCCGCTATTATCCCTTTTTTTAATATGAGTTTAAAAGTTGAATTATGGTATTTTTTGAGTTATTTTTGCAAGTTTCCCTTTTAAAATTCCATATGTAAGACAAGTACCTTCTTTCATGCTGAATTGGGTACATGTCTTGTATATAAGGGTTGATTGCGACAATAATGCATAATTTTTGGTCAACGAAGATTTCAAGTTCCCAATATTTTAAAGTGTTGGTAAAAATACACCACGTACGATGACTATAAAATTTGTTAGTAATTCTGTTAAGGGACGTTAACTGTTGTTTCTATGTGGCATCTTAGGCTCGCCATACATAAGTTGTCACGTGTAATCCATTAGTTATTTACGATATATATATTACTTTTCTCTTTCTTTCATGCATACAAGTAAATTATTCTCATTCCCTAAAAAAAGTAAATTATTATCATTACGGCTAAAGTATCATTTTTTAGGGTTATTAGCGGCAAAAGTACTGCAAAGTATCAATTTTTATCCCTGATAATCTAAATCTAAAATTACCGTGGTAAAAGTACTGAGTCCAAGCCACCACCGGGTGAAGTAGAGTGTCAACCACCGGAGTTTTTAGAGGAGCAAGACTAGGAAATTTTGAATTTCAAATGCTTGGAGATTAGTCTAAAAATACTAGATCACTTCATAAAAAGCAAGAAGTTTTTCTCTCCCTTTTCTCTTTAGAAAAATCGCATACTTTGTTAATACATAAGGAAATTTGATTTCTTGCTCGATAATTCAATACAAGGCCACTCTTGATATCTTTAAAGTTCTATGATACATAACGTTGACTCTACTCGCGGTTGGTTGATCAAGATATCCAATTACTTACTCTAAGAGGTATTCATCGTTTCATGTTACTATATAATTGTTTATATATTATGATTGTGATCATATAATATTGTAGAATATTTTTTAAGCGGAAAATTTCATGCATGTATATTTTAATAAATAAACTTTTAAGTTATATGAAAAATCGTTTTCGCATAATTTGGATCATTTTTTATATTCCGTCTTAAAAAGTTACATTCAATTTTTTATAAACTGGGTTTAAATCACAAACATGATATGAACAAATCCAGTAATCATATTACTATATTATAAGATTAAGGACACTAACAAATCAAGATTTTGTATACGGTTTTCGTCATCAATCTTCGTGAGTCTTTCCTTCGTCTGCGATCAAACAACCACAATAGATTCAAGATTATGACCTTCAGGGTTTGATGAGATTAAGATGATTTTATGAGATTAAGAGGGTAGGCTATTTATGAACGAGAGAAAAACAAACTTGGATCATAAACCACTTGTTTTCCTCTCACGAAAAATCACACAAGTGAGAATAAATTCTCCCACTCTCTCATGCACAAATGGCGATAAGCAAGGTGAGAAAGAGAGAAAGCGGTTTTATACTGGTAATGAGTGGGTATAATTTTTAATATTATTGTTATGTGCAATTTTAGGAATACGTAAAATTTGGACCCCATTGGCAAAAGTCAAATCCCACTAGCAAAGTCAAGGCCCGTTAAGCCCAATCTCAAGCCCATCTGACGAAGCTCAAAAGATCGGACCCGAAGACGAGCCCGAATGCCAAATGGACATCCCTGAGAGCGGGTCAGAGCGACCAATTAAGCGATGACATCCCTTAAGGCCACCGACGACAAGGCGTTATGATCTCGACATCCCTCAAGGCCACCGGCGAGAAAGCGTTATGATCTCGACATCTCTCAAGGCCAGCGGAGAGAAGGCGTTATGATCTCGACATCCCTCAAGGCCATTGGCGACAAGGAGGATCTCGACAACCCAAAGAAGCTACGGCAGTCCTAGGTGCATTTGACAACCTTTCCCTCGTCTTATGGTCGAGAAAAGGTATGTGCGGGTAATGCACCTGGACGACGGACAATGCTAAAAAAATTTGGGCGCATAAGCCGGAGCACCACCGTCAAAAGAGGCGGTTATCTCATCGCCGTTGGCACCATACGGTGGCACCCAACCTTTATCTGATCAGGGTTTGGTATATGGGCCTTGAATAGTTCCAGGCCCAAGAGAATTGGGGCTGGGTCAAACTCTGCCCGTGGTCAACGGGTCTAGGTCTGACCTCGACTCGGGTTAATGACACGGGATGGGTCGGATCACAGCCCGACCCGACCAGAATCCAAAGCGGTTCAAGGTTAACCCGACCCTGGTCCTACCTGGGTTAATCGATTGGGACTACACCCAAGCCCAGAACTGTTCTAGGCCTACCGGGTTGGGCCTGTGGACTGGGAATTGTTCCCAGCCCTGACCGAACATGTTGGGCTGCCCGTGTGTAGCCCGTGAAAGTGTGTGTCCCACGCACGCTTGCATCCCGAATCCTGATCCTATTTTTAAATTAATATTTTTTATTTATTTTTATAATATAATTTAATAAGGGTTATATAATAAAACTCAATTTTTGAATCCGATTTACAAATTTCTTCTAAGGTGAATTTAACGGTTTATTATTTTAATTTTTTATTCATGATCTTAAAGAACCTATATTTTAAACTAAATTAATTTCAATAATAGTTTAGTAATAAATATCTAAGATCACATAAAATTATAGAATCGTAGTATTTCCTTTTTAATTAAGTTAATAAGAACAAGATATGCTAAATCTAATTACTATGTGTATTAATTAGAATTGAATAAAAGGTTAATTATTAAATGTAATAAATAGTTATTTAGTTTTTAATAACTATATTAAAAGTTGTAGGAAATTGTACGAAATGCCCATATTTGTGTCAAACCTTTTAAGAAATGCCCATTTGTGAGAGTAAAAAATACACACAATGTTTATCAATTGTAGATTATAAACAATGTCTAATAACTCCCTGAGATCAATCCTTGAAAAGGAAGACATCTTGAACAGGAAGAATTTCGCGGAATGGCATAGACGTCTCAAAGTAGTGCTCAGGTATGAAAACAATGAGTACATCATCACTGATGAACCTCCTGAGGAGCCATTACCCACGACATCCCGAGCTGGCAGATATGCTTATAAGAAGTATATTGATGACGATGGAGAAGTTTTTGGAAATCCATATCCGGATCCCGAGAATATTACACTGAAATATGCCTCCGAGCCGTCCCGGTAACATTTTAAAAAAATATTTAAAGCAAAAAAACTTGTTATCGGACCAACGGCACGGATATCGGCTAATAACCATATTACAAAATATGATAAATATTACAAATTTAATATTCATAAATCATTATTAATAAACTAGTTGAAATAAGAAATAAATACAAAGCGATAAATGTTTGTATTTCTTAACCCAGTGCATAAGGTCGTACCTCTGAAGACGATTACGGATGGGCGTTCTGAAACTGGGCAGGGCTCCGTCGATGCTGAGGGAAACATCCGTGATCTTCTAGGATATTCTTCTGGACTCCTCGTACCGAAGCATGGGCTTCGCCGGCAGGACTCCGTCGCAAAACTTTAACTGCAGTTCTTTTAAAGATTCCGGAGAACAACATCTCACTAACCCGAACCAGAAAAAGGAGATTAGAGGCGAACAAAATTCGCAAACTCTAGAGAAAGAGAGAGATCGAATTTTAGCTATGGGGAAGGTGTATGAAATGTGTTAAATGACTCCTTATTTATAGGCTTTAGACCGTAACCGAATTAGAGAAATTCTCTCTCTAATATTTTATTTCTATATAATTAAATACTTTAATTATTTCAATCCAATGGTTACGATTCAATCTCATCTAAATCCAGTGGTTATAATTAAATAGGTATTTAATTAAATAAGAAAGACTTGGTAAATACAAAAACCAATCTTATCTTCTTATTATAAGAAAATCTAATATATATATATATACAGTTAATTTCGAAAATCAATAATTAATATAATTAATTATCCTAATCCAATGGCTTAGATTTAATCTTATCTAAATCCAAGGGATATAATTAAATAAGAAAGACTTGGTAAAATAAAAAAATCAATCTTATCTACTTATTTATAATTTCGAATATATAATAATAATAATTTCAAAAAATATTAATTATCTAGATCCAACGGCTTAGATTAATCTTGAACCGATCTAATGGATCAAATTAATTTAGGATAAAGTCAAACACCCTAAGACTTGGTAAAAGCCCTAATTCGATTTTATCCACATCATTATTTCAAAAATTACATTTATATATTGAGCTAATTAATTTCTGATCCGACGGTAAAGATTAAATCTTAAACCGATCCAACGGACACAATTAATTAAGTCAAATTTGAAAACCCTAAGTTTGGTCACAAAGCTTCTATTTTCGAATTAGGATTAGGTAAAAAATAAATCATCTTAATCCTACGGTTGATATTAAATAATTTCCGATCTCAAGGATTAGATTGATTTTAGGGTTTTGCTAAAATACCAAATATTAAGTACTTATGCCGCAAATATGAAACCCTAGTCCAAGTCAAAAAACGTGTGGGCTTAGTCATGCCTATAATCGATTTACATATATTCAAATATATATAAATATATATATTTTTATTTATTAATATAAATCTATTAATTATTAATAAGATATTAATAATTAAATTTAAATAATTAAATTATATTAATATTTCCTATCTCAATATCACACATTAAAATGTCATGGTGGCACACCACTATTTAAATTCGTGGCATGTGATTTAATTTCATAGTTTACCGAAACGAGAATAAACTTAAAAATTCTCTAAATCACAAACCGTAAGTCGAAACGAATCGGTTCAAAAAGAAAATTTGCTTATAATTTTATTTCCAAAAACATGGTGCTAATAAAAAAGATCTAAATTGTAACTTTTTTTTTATAAGTTAATTTCGGTTACCAATATATGGTACTTTTGTCATGCTATCGATAAAACTATCTGATGTTTACCACAGACTTTCAGTTTTATAAGCCTAGCCAAATGATAGAGGCTCTACAACTGTTGAACTAGGATCCAGAAAATCACAGCTTTGTCACGTGGTGAAAAAAGAAAATTTGGCCAATTTTTGACAATTAGTAACAAAAGTTCGGTAAAGTATCCAAAACTCTCACTTTGATTTTTCGAATATAATATATATCATATTATCGATGAAATCCCGTGTTTTTTGCCTCGGTATTGAGACAAAAATCATCATCAACAAGTATAACATTGAGACTTCATGGACCCACATGAAGGAAGCTTTAAAATAAAGTCCGAACACAAAAGTTCACAATCTTTTCCCGAACCTTTAATCTTAATATTGGCCGATTCCACTAAAGGCACAATACTGATAATCACTAAGTTCATATGTGTTTTTATTTACGTTTGATGTGATACAATTATTCTGCACACGGTCCATGATGTATTTTACAGTTTTACCCTTTGTGTTGATCATTAATCAAGAGAAATGTAAAATGACCGTTTAGTTATTATTTGATCAATTCCTTTGTTGTTTGTGAATGAGAAAAACATAAAGTGAGATGTCACAACATGTCACATGTTTTATTCATAGGATATATTATTCATTAAGTACCAAGCCCGGTTTGTTCATTCACACTTCAAAGAACAAAGTATGATGTGATACTAATGTCGTAGAATTCTTTTAACACAAATTCCATATATGTGAATCACATAGTTCAACGAGACAATATTATGACACCAACTGACGGGTATGTGATTCATCACTTTGGGTCTTTCCCATTGATTAGTCAAATGACATAAAGTGTCGCAAGAAATTATGTACTCACTTTAGGCTTTAAGTAGTTACGAAAATACCCATCGTTTGTGATTTTGAAGATTCGAGTAATGAAACATTTTTACTCAAACTTTAAAGTGTCACATGACTAGTTTAATGTTTTCATTAAGACATCAAACAAACTCAGGAGTCAAAATATCCTATATCAGTAATATATTCAAACAATCATTAATCAGATTTGATTGCATTATTGATACTAAGATTATGAATTGTTCATTTAAACTAATCAAGAAAGAAGTATCTTGTTAAGTCTACACTTAACTCTACTCCTGTTCCGTTGATGATAGTATCAGGACGTCGGTAAATATGCATAAACAAAAAACTTAATATATAAAAACGAATAGTTTATCTTTATTGGATTTTCCGCAAAAGAACATAAAATAACTATTATATCGAGTATATTATTAATAAACTAGTTTATTTGCTAAAAAGTCTTTGATGTTTATTTTGTGGGCATAAACCCCAACAATTATAACATATAAATACAATATTAATTAACTTGTAAAATATAGACGTAAAGAACTTAATGGCATCATAAAGAGAAGTAGAAATTAATAACAAATTATTATTATTTCTTATATTT
Organism: Parietaria judaica; assembly: GCA_954871525.1. Lineage (NCBI taxonomy): Eukaryota > Viridiplantae > Streptophyta > Magnoliopsida > Rosales > Urticaceae > Parietaria > Parietaria judaica. Next base: position 29,242,358 of record OX940865.1, read on the forward strand.
AGAAGATTCTAACGAATGAGCATTTATGCTCGTGCTCCTACAGCTCCGTGGACGGGCTTCGACAAGTTTATAACGGTTGAAGGCAAGGTTCAAATTTTCCACGATTATCCTCGATAATCGTCGATTATCTGTCTTGCCGATAGTCATCGGTAAATATTCCATGCCAATCGATTATCCGTAAAAACAATGTTAAAATAATAAAAAAATTAGGTATTTTTTTTTAAAATTACACTTTTCAACAATTTTCGGCAAAAATACATTCAATGACATGGTTTTATTTACATTTATTTGAGTATTTACATATGTAAGAGTGAGACTATATTTTATTTACATATGTAAACTTAGTAAATATATTATCAAAATTATTTTAGTAATTTTTCATCGATAATCCTCGATAAGTGTTGGTAACGATAAGCTACAATATTATTAGTTTTTCATCGATAATCCTCGAAAATCCATATCCTCGAAAACGGCAACCAATTTATCGAAAAAACGGCATTTTGAACCTTGGTTGAAGGAAAAATCACATTAAAAATCTTATATATAGTTTACTGTAGTAGCGTAGCCACTCTCACTGTAGTGGAGATCATAGGCACCACCTGATTTAAAAAAAAAAAAAAACTATATATATATATTAAGAACATAATTTGGAGAGTCATTTATCTTGATTACGAATTATGTTCTTATTTATTAGTTTTCAAACTTCCTCACCCTAGCCGTTTATTCTCGCCCCCGTCAGTTATCGCCCTCGCCGTTGGTTCTCGCTCTCGTCTTCCTCGCCGTCGGTTCTCGCTCTCGACGTCGCTCTGACTCGGTTCTCGGTCTCGCCGTCGTTATGACTCGGTCCTCGTCGTTTGTTCTCTCGCCGACGCTGCGACTCGGTTCTTGCCCTCGCTACCACTCGATCCTCGCTCTAGCTATCGCTATAAGTGTATGCCAGAATTTTTTTATATTAAGCACTTAGAGTTGCAAGTGGCGACTCCAAACATACAAACCCGATGAGTCGCGATGATTTTATCAAAATTGCGATGGGTCGCGACTATTTGGTCAAAATCGCGATGGGTCACAATATGTGATAAAAATCCGCGCGAAACTCTCTCACCCAATCACACCTCACCACGTAATCTATCCGACGCATCGCGATGCATCGCGATTTGGCACAGTCGCTACGCATCAGGACGACCATTTTCGCGATCCGAAAGCACTATTTAAATTGAAATCCTGGCTTCGACACGGGTTTACGGCATAAATAAGTAAGTATTTTAGTTTACCATAGATCCATCCTTTAATCAAAATCATAAATAAGATCATTTGTCGGCGAGAATAGATTTAGGCTTTGAATTTCCTCACTTGGTTGGGTCCACAAAGTCCAAAACCTTCTTCTTCAACCGTTAATAAAAATAAATATAAAATAAAATAATTGTAGAGAGAAAGAAAGAACCTGAATGAAGTTGATAGCCCAATCTTCAACCAGACCAGACTCACTCTCGTATACATTCATAGATCGCCGTATCCATGTCTGTATGTCTCTCCAATCGCTATAATCGAGCGATCATCAGAGGCCTTTTCTTCTGGTTCTAGCTTCTAGGGTTTTGTTTCTTCCTTCTTCTTCTTCGAATCGCGAACTCCATGATGTTTCTTGATATATGTGACGCTTATCGACGATATTGCGGTAATTTCTCGTCGATTCTCCTGTATTTGAATCAAGGGTCGCCATTATATTGTGCTTCATTCTCGAGCTTTGATTTGGGTATTGCTTCTTCGGACATTCTGTTGAATTGTGGCAAAGAATTTGGTTTCTGATTGGATTGAAACCGCCATTAACTCATGCTTGTGTTTCGTGAATCTTTAGTGTTAATGGGTGATATAACATGGAAGAATGAGGATGGTTTTTTATTTAATCTTGTAGAAATTAGATCAGGAAATCTGTGTTTCCAAGTGGAAGAAGGGTACCGAAAAAACGAGGAATCACAAGCCGCCAAATGCTCGAGAGATGCGCTGGCTCAGCTTTCCGCGATAGTAGAATCGAATCTGCAAGCAGATACAAGGTATACATGCTTGAGGGTTACGGTTTGAGAATCAGGCTCGTCCGGGTGGTTGTTCGTGCCAAATTTTCTTAGATTGAGAATGTTTACGGTTTTGATTTGACAGGACATCAATCTTCGACGAACTTCGCAAGCTTATGTCACTGCTTCCGATGACGGTATGACCATTATTCTCCCTGAGACTGAATATTTTTCAGACTATCGTGTTACTTTTCATCTCTCTCTCTCAATGATGAATTGGTTCGTGTTCTGCATTTCAGGCCGATATGTCAGAGTTCTCGCGTTTCTATGAATTTGTTTTCTTTGTGTGTCGTGAAAATGGTCAAAAGAGCATCAGTGAGTCCTCTTTGATCGAACTCTACGTGATTTTCTTGTATCTTTCTGCTTAAGAGACAGCCTGGTTTGAATTTAGAGTTCTCTTTTCTGGGATCTGCAGCTGTTCACAAGGCAATTACAGCTTGGAGATTAGTATTGGCTGGAAGGTTTCGAAGGCTTAATCAATGGTGTGACTTCATTGAGGTATGAATTTTGAACAGTGGTATTATTGTTTTGCTTAATGCATAACGCTTAACGCTCTCCCTGCTTCTTTCGAATGTAGAAATTGTATTTGAGCCATCTGATTATGTTTATATCAAGGTTTAATATTTGCGGTTTTTTTCTTCTTCTTTCTTATCGTGAGGCAATGCGTGAAAAGGTGTAGCCTCGAAATACATACATAATCCAGAAAACTCTAAATATCATAGCAGACACTTCATAATCCATATAAAGACTAGTCCGGAACTCATAAAATGTCTCAAACCTAAATACTAATATAGTAATATACTCATAAAAATACTATCTGGGGTGTTTTTAGGACTTTTTATTAATAAATAGTTATATTGTAATATATTCTAAATATCATAAATAGTTATATCTTTTTTTGTAGTTACATAATGAACGTGCATCATTTTATATATTTTTCTCCGTCCGGGGGATAATGCATGCAACTGTATGTTGATTTTTAATTACTTATATATTTATTTTTTCTTTAAAGAGAAAAAACTGTGATCTTTGCAGAAAAACCAACGCCACAATATTTCGGAGGACACTTGGAAGCAAGTTTTAACTTTCAGTTGTGTTCATGAAAATCTGAGTTCTTATGATTCTGCAGGTACAAATGCCTATCATCTTTGAAAATGCATTGCCTGAAATGGATTTCGATTGTCGAATTTATTTACTATACAAAGTCCTCTACTGGACGTACCTTTTCGTTTAATTTTTTCTTCATGCATTCTTCTGTACCTAAACTTAATTGCATATTTTATTGTTGAAGGAGCTTGGCCGGTTCTGATAGATGAATTTGTCGAGCACATATACAGGTTAGTACGCTTCTCTCTCTCTCTCTATATATATATATATATAAATTAATTACAATTTCCTTATAAGTATTCGCTTCTCTCTCTCTTTCTATATATATATATATATTATATATATATAAAAATTACAATTTCCTTATAAGTATTTATTTGTTTGATTTGTCATGGCTCCCTTCTTGCATCTTGCAGTGTCTCAGGAACTAAAGATTTGCAATCTCAGACATGCATATGTGATGACACACTCACTGGTATGACCTTAAATCTTTCTCTGTTTTTCTTTTGTTTCTGTTAAGTGTAATCGGCCGCGATCCCACTTGAATTTTGCATTTTTTCCCATGAAGTTTCAGTTTGGTGCATGTTGCCTCTTTGTAGAATATGATGAATGGTTGTTATGATGTGTGTTTATTTGGTATTTTACTCTCTTACCCTTTAGGGTTAGCTATTACATTGTAATTACTCTTGTTTTATTTTACTCTTCGTGGCTGCCGGTTTCAGGGTTAAATTGCTTACCGAGGTTGAAGAGGAAAGGCACGGAGGACATGGAAAGAGACGACAACAGTACCAGCTTCGGTCCCGTAAAGAGGCACAGGCTGGGATTGGAGAGTGATATCATGGGAATGACGAGAAATAGCAGAAACGCTGCTTCTTCCAAGTCTCACTGTGCGATCGAGGATTCTCTGTCTCAGGGCTTTGCGGGTTTGTTTCCGGCGCGTTCGTGTCTGAAGCTCAACCAAGAGATTTACAAACCCTCTGCCGCTGACAAAGTGCTGTAGCTGAGACATTATTTTGTTCCTCATTTGTTGTGATTGTTGTGACTGTGAATATCTACCCATTGCTACTTGATAGGTTCAATAAATTAAATTAAATTTTTATTTGACTTGGTGATGGATTTTAGTATTTGGTACCAGTTTTGCTTTCTCTTGTTTTGTTCAAGCAACACACGTTTAGGAAAAGAAGGATTCATCTTGGTCTGCTTCTCTCATTGGTTTTTACTTTTTTACTTCTTATTGTGCATCAGGGAAGATGAATTTCGTACAAGCCAAGGTCGTCGAGTCTCAAAGTCAAGAACGCACGAAAACGCAATGAATACGATTCAACACAAATGCCACCGTCCACTAAACTTAATCTCTCCTCTTGAGAAATTAAGTTTTGTGATTGGTTTTTGGCTCTCTTTTTCATTCAGTAAAGCATACGATTACAATTTAATGCACTTGATTAACACTTTAGACAACACTTACAACATTGACTCGGTTTATCTTCCAAAGTTTAAACGACGCTTAACACTATTGACTTGATTAAATCCCTAATCGGCACGTAAGCCTCTAAACGTCAATAATCATCAAGGGCTATATCAGAGTTTCTTTCACTTCGGCCGCATAAAAGTAGATATTGTTTTAGTGAGAAGTCTCCGAGTGCCTGTAAATGTCAACAATATCTTTTGTTCGCCAGTAGATTTAAAAATATAAAAAAAAACCCGGACCCGGACTGATCCGGGTCCATATATTTATATTTTTTTTAGTGTTTAAAATGATTCTTAAAAAATATAATAATTTTTTTCTCGGAGAAGTCCAGTTTTTTTTTTTTTTTTTTTTTTTTTTTTTTTTTTTTTTTTTCGGACCCGTATCAGTCATGTCCAGGTTTTTACTATTTGTAAATCCAGTTTATGATTCCATTAGATTTTGAGGGACTATCTCCGACCATTTTCTAAATTTGACCGAAGGTTTAACTCATAAGAAATTGGTCTATTGTTTAATGCTATTTATCGATGTTATTGATTGATAGGATAAAGTAAACCGATCATTATATTATATATACCTAATTTATATAGAGTTTAAATATAATCTCATATGATTGTTCATAAGATGCAATTATATCTAAATAAATAAAATCATTGCAATACAATAGTATAGTAGAAAGAGTAGCGAAGCAGAAGCAGTTGATAGTTCAGTTTAGAGTGGAGATAATCATACCAAACTATGACAAGTAATTGGTAGAAAATTTTGTAAGTGTTGGTTAGGTGGGCCGGGCTACAAGTATATTATTGGGAAATGGGAAATGCCCTCAAAAATCAATTCAGATGTAAATCATATTGCGAAGAATTATGGTGTTATTATCAATAAAAATAAAAAGAAGGGAAAATAGCGGCATAAGTACCCATTTTTTTGAAAAGTTGATTTTTTTTTTTGTGTGACAAAAGTTGCTAGACTATTATTTTGTGTCTTTTGTCATGTTTCCCTCAACAACCACGCCACATGTCACGTTTTTAAACCCATTAAATATACCATATTTAGTAAAAAAATATTTAAAGTGATTTATCAATGATAAACAATGGTATATTTAATGGGTTAAAATGTAACATTGAACGAAAACATGATGGAAAACACAAAATAATAACAACTTTTGCCGCCCAAAAAAAGAATAAGAACTTAACATCGGCTTTACAAAGACTTTGGATAATTGTGTGGTAATTTTTCTATGGTAATTTTATTTGAATGTATGTTTATTCATAGTCCATCAATGTTGCAACTGTATTTATTATCGCAAAGAATTAATGTGAATTGCGGATTAATTAATACAGTAAACGAACTAAAATATGGTCCATGGTCTAATCAAAAGGTGAGAACCTATCAAATGAATAAAAATTATTAATTTAACTCAATTATATCAATGATTTGATAATATTATCCGGACTACAGTGTGTTTAACACTAATTGAGTACATCGAGTATGAAGTGACTTCGTATTGGGCATGACTTGACTAATTCAGTAAATATCATGACTTGACTAATTCAGTAAATGTTATTGATTAAGTTTGTCACTGATGAACATGGAATTAATTCGTAAAGATGGTCATCAACCTACATCCTAAGTAGGGGTTGCAATTTGGGGCGGGACACGAAATACGAAACGGTTAAGACACGATTTAAATAGGTTTGGGTCTATCATAAATGGATTTTAGTCCATCCGTGTCGAACACGATTAACATGATTAAATAACGGGTAAACACGGCACGAACACGATAGCACGATGGGTCCCAATTAGACACAATTAAGAAGCAAAACTTTGCATTTTATGCATTTATATATGTTTTAAAGTGTTTTACTTCTTATTATATGTATGATGTTTATATTTTTAATTTATTAATTACGTTGTACAACTGACGAACATAAAACATTGTTAGTAAAGTATGAAATTTTAGATCATATAATTAAATAAATTCAGTAAAATGAGTGTAACTTAAATTAATTTATATTTTAAAATATGTGAATCTGTTTAATGGGTTAAACGGGTAGACACGATAAACATGCTATTTAAATGGGGCGGGTCTGGGTTTCATCTTTTAACACGATTATAAATGAGGTGGGTCTAGGTCTATATAATATAAGTAAATAACGATTAAGACTCGGCACGAACACGACACGCAACCTGAATTGTCACCCCTAATCCTAAGTAATTATGAACTTATATTATTAATGATTAAAGATCACATGTTACAAACTTACAGTGTTCCCAATGATGCTAATTTAGGATAAGGACAATTAACTAAGAGAGTAGGCATGATAATAAAAATGGATGAATTAAGATGTTAAACTGGATAATTGGTTGTGAGAAATAGATTAGACTCGTGCGCAGCTTGCGATTTGATATAGTAAGTGAATAGGTTATGATATGACCAATTGAATTAAGGAAGAATAACATTGAGGGGTAAAACGGTAAAATCGCCCGTCTCATATGTGAATCTTCTATAAAAGGGTTGATCACTCGAGTTTGAAAGAAAAAAATATCATGTTACTAAAGAGTAAGACATTGGTTTTTTTAGTGGAGTAACCTTGAAATCAATGAATTAAATTTAATTGGTGCTCAAATACATGGGCACAGACCAGTTTAAGAGAATATCAAGCAATCAATAAATTGAAAGTCAGCATTTAAATTCACGGAGTGTTGATGGAGGGGATGGTCAGTCAGAGTGAATGAATTGAAAGTGAGCAAGTGAAATAATTTTCAACTATTTGGGCTAAAGTTGGAGATTCTTTTAGAGCATTCCACCGTGACAATTATTTGTTCGTTTCATGTAGTAGTAATTGTCAGGTCAAAATATACTGTTGTTTATATTTATATAGCTGTTCCTTAATGAAAAAAAAAAAAATGCACTCAATCAATAAAAGAGAGTTATTATTGGAGTTATATACTTGACAATTGGTCAAACTATCACAATGAACAAGATCTAGAACCAATGAATTCAAGGGATAAGAGTAGCAACTTAAATTTACACTTCACAGCGCCAAACTGGTCTTTTATTCCGTTAAAAAACGCCTACCTAATCTCCGACAGTGAACGAATCACCAGTGGTACTTGGCAGCCACGAGAACCTCCTCGTAGTTCTCCGCCGCCTTATCCCAGCTCAGGTCCCGGGTCATCCCTCTTCCCTGCAGCCCTTCCCAGCTTTTCTTATACTCTCTGTAAGTGTACAAACAGTTTCCCAGTGCGTGTATCAGCCTCCCCGTATCCGCGCTCTCAAAAGTCCACCCGACACCCGTCTCTGCATACGGGTCGAATGGCTCTATCGTGTCCCTCAGCCCGCCCACGGCATGGACCACCGGCACTGTCCCGTACCGCATGGCGTACAGCTGGTTGAGCCCGCACGGCTCAAACCGCGACGGCATTAACAGCACGTCCGCGCCCGCCGTGATCCGGTGCGCCATCTTTACTGAGAATCCGACCCAACCCCGAACCCGCTCCCGGTGCCGGTTCTCGGAATCCCGCAGCATCTGCTCCAGGTCAGGTCGCCCCGTCCCCAGCATGACCAGCTGAACGTCCTGGTCCACCATCCACTGGATCGCCTCCCCTATCAGATCGACGCCCTTCTGCTGATCGAGCCTTCCGATGAAGCCAATCAATGGGATGTCATCCCGAACCGGTAGGCCAAGCTCCTTCTGTAATGCTGCCTTGCATCGGGATTTTCCCGGCTTGAGCGTCTCGAGGGAGTAGTTTGTGTACCCGTCAGCAGTGAGGTGGATGTCGTGGGCTGGGTCCCATTCTTCCGTGTCAACCCCGTTGACTATTCCACGTAGCTTCCAGTCATTGTCGTTGATTATGCCGTGTAGGCCCCAGCCTCCCTCGATGGTCTTGAGCTCCCAGGCATAGCCGTGGCTCACGGTGACTATGCGATCCGCAGTCTTTAACCCTGCGGCGAAAATGTTGAAGTGGTCCCCACCCAGGGGGTCATAGAGCTTGAAGAGGTCAAGGTAGTGGTGCGGCAGATCCACCAAAGAGAAGTCGTCTACCGGGCCCCGCCCCTAGAGAAATTGCTTGGCTTTCAGAAATGACCAGAAAGTAATGAGGCTCACAATTCATGATATTGAGTACGATCAGAAAGAACAAACCTGGTGAGCAATGTTGTGGATTACGAGGGTCGACCTTGCGTACGTCATCAGACCGTTATCGCGATAATACGCCTTCAGATACACCGGCAGAAGCGCCGTGTGCCAGTCGTTTGCGATGAAAGCCAGGTTGGCGTCCCCGTAGCAGATGCCGCCACATGGAACGTGCCAAGGGACCTAAAAGTCAAAAGCTAGTCTTTGTTACACAGTTTATTGTGAAAGTAACTTGACCATGCCACAAAGATGACGTTCAGTTTCACTTTCACTTTCACTTTCGGGTTACTGATTTCGTAAAGTAACGGTTCACATATTGATTATTCGGAAAACGCACCTCAACCGCAGCTTTGCAAAACAGTACCATGCGTCTCAAAATGTCCTGCACCACGAAACAATGGTCATCGTGAGGCCGAATCAATGTAACTTAGAAGCTGCAGACAGTAAATCTATAAGAAAAACGAGAACAAGAAACCAGAGAGCAGAAAAAAAGGAGGGATTAGCTTACCACTCGATTTCCACCGTAAATGTTCTTCCCTACATTGCGAAACATGTGATGGTCGACGAAAATGAAGTCTACACCGTCGATGTACGTTTGCAAATACGAAACTTCACACTCCTGGAGAGAAATTTATCGTAAGGAGTGAAAAATAAAAACACAATACATCTCTGGATAAGGTTGATGATCATAATTTGAGCGAACCTCGCCACCGACGTTATACTTTTTCCGAACACCTGTATCTTGTGGTTCGGTATATTTATCATAGTACGGCACCACAACCTAAAAGCATAGACAAAAGCATGAGTCACTTTCCAGGAGTCACAGTAAGGACTGCTTACACCACAAGAAGAATCAATATAGTATTTCATAAAAAGCATTTATTTTCAATGAAAATAATTCACGGAGGCTGAGCGTTACCATGACCCTGTGTCCACGCCGAGCCAAAGCCTTGGGCAACGCCCCGGCTACATCTCCAAGCCCACCTGCAGAAAAAGCTTGAAGCATCAATTTCTAAACAAAAATGCATGACAATATGCTTATAGATATATTCATTGGATACTTAGGAAGTTGTTTCAACCTGTTTTTGACCACGGAGCACATTCCGCAGATACAATGACGATGTTCATGACGTTCCCTCCGGCCAAAGGAGGTTCTGCTTCGTGAGCCGAAGAATCTTCCTTCACATCCTTGATCACCTCTATCGAATCTGTGGTCTTGTCAGATTCCCGAGTAGAGACTTGCGAGGTACTTGACAGAAACGACGGAAGCGGGTCCGACCACTCCACCCCGGGACTAGCAACTTTCGACTGCTTGATAGGATTACCCTCTGATTGCACCTTCTCCGCAGACTCTCTCTGCGTTTCAGGTGAAGCTAGGCTAGCAGTGGCCTCTTTAGGTGTATCTTTGGCAATAACCGCATCTTTCCACTGGCTGATCGGCTCTGCTTGAACCGGTTCGGGAAGATCCTTTGCGTAGCTGCTCTTGCTCTCGGTAATTTCTTCGCTCGTAGCCGGAGTTGGGATTTCCGGCTCCTGCTCCGGAGTAGAATCCGCATTGGCGAACGAGGCAATGCTGGCATTTTCATCACCAACATCTGGATCGTCGTCTTCCCCCGAATCAACCGAGCCACTTTTCAAGGTCGTGATAAGCTTCTTCCTCTCCGCAATCTGAATCCACGAAATTCGCACACACACACACACAACACACAGCATTATCACAACTTGAATCGAAGAACAGAACCCAGATACCAATGGAGAAATTCAATCAAAATTCACCTGCTGAAGCAAGTCCATCTGGATAGCGAGGACCTTCTTGCTCTTCTCGATGGTGGCTTGAAGCGCGTCCTCGGGCTCATCGCGGCTCTCGCTCCCTTCGGAGCCCTTGGCCGTGGCTCGCAAGCCCTTGAGCCGAGCCGCTTGGAGGCCTCTCCGCGGGAGGCTCGCGCAGAGAAAGGGAAAGCGTCGCCGCCGAGAACGGTCGCTGCCGCGGAGGAGAATCGCGAAGCTCTGGGCCTTGGTCTCTGAGACGAAAGGCAGAGACCCAATCGACGCCATTAAAGTGGAGGAGGAACCATGCACGGAGAGAAGCTCGTCGAAGAAGAAGAAGAAGGAGTCACTGAGAGAGAGCGAAGCCACAGCCACAAATTCTCTCTCCTCTGTGAAAAAAGGGAAGATCTTTAAAGCAGTGGTTTTCTGTGATGGCTTTTTGATGGGCAAAAAGCTCCAAATTTGTTTGTTAATTTTAATCAACATATAAGAAACGTGTTTTTTAAATTAAATAAAGAAAAGAAAGAAAAAATAAAAGGAAAATGAGTAGATAATAACAAATGGCTTGCATTCTTCGAAAATATATTGCCATTTCTATTTGTTTGTGGGAATATTTTGGAATTGGATAATGGCGACTTGAGTATTTTGATCAGTTGAATTTGGATCAATAAATGTAGGACGATATATGTTTTGTTTAATTATTATTTTTAATTTTATAAATATAATATTGTTGAATCTGATACGAGTCCCAAGATCGATAACTCGAAATGGAAATATTAGAAATCTAGGCCAACACTCACAAATATGAGAGATTAGGTTTTTGAATGTTTATTGGCTAATTTTCTTATTGATTTAAGCTCCTTTATATAGAGCATTGGATTTCAAGTTAATGGGCCATCACGACCCGACTCAATCAATCCTAACGACACTAAACTCTTAAGCTCGGGCTATATCAGAATCATATTTTGATGTATAAATTTATGTATTGATCCCGCTATTTAGAATCTTCTGAGAATAAATGAAAAAAAAAATATCGAACAAATATGTTGTCTTGTTGAATAGTTTTAACTTCAAGTCTTTTGTCACTAACTTTTTAGTTTGAACCCTTGCAACTTTAATTAGTCAAAGTTTGTGAGTACTTATATTACAATTATCCCTTTTGAAATGAATTACTTATGATTATGCATCGCCTTTTTCCATCTCGGAAATTAATTATAGTTTCTGGTTTCTGCAACCTTTTCTCATGATGATGCCTAAGAAAAGAAAAGAGAAGCTATTCAGTGTGTTTGATAATTTAGTCTTCCGAAAGTAAAAAGACTTTTGTGTGTCGAGTGCTTTCTGAATAACTCGGATCATTTGCAAATTTGTTACCAAAGCCTTCTCCACTTAAAGCCTAAGATATTTGATCCATAGCAAAACAATAACATGTCAATGTGCCACATGAAGTTGGGCTTTCATCAGCATGAAAACAAATTGGTAGACACTAATAATAGTTCGGATTTGTACCTTCCAATCGTAAAATGATTTAATTATATTACCGGCATATGTTCCCTTTCTTTGACAAACTCGCTCGTTATTTTTTTTATTTTTTTTCGCGGTATATATTCCCGTAGTTGTAACAGTCGCTCAAACTCAACCTCCGTCATCTTTCCGTCCCATTCCGTTAAACTTTGCCATGTGTCATGCTCAGCTTATTACCGGCATAAGTTTCCTTTCTTTCACAAACCCGCTCATTATCTTCCCGTTTTTTTTTTCGCGGCATATATTCCCGTAGTTATAAAAGTCAGTCAAACTCAACCTCCGTCAACTTTCCGTCCCATTCCGCTAAACTTTGCCACGTGTCACACTCAGATTACGCACGTGCTTTTGAAATTTAAAACATTTATAATTATTTTACCAATATATTTATAGTGGCGATGCTTCAGTCTTATCATTTAATGTTTTAAATTATATATATATTGGTTGAAACACAACTATTTTTTGTTTTAGTTGATTTTCGTATTTTTAAATGTTCACTTAATCTAATTGATGAGTGTTATGTGCATTTTTTGAAACATATAAAAATTGGGCTCCCTTTGACAAAAGTCAAAGCCCATCAATAAAAGTCAACGCCTACCGACGAAGTCGAAGACCAGAGGTCCATGACCAACCGTATTTGGCGAGGCCCGGAGATAAGAAGCCGAAGACGAAGACCAAAGGTCCACGAACCAAGACATTGGCGAGGCCCGGAGCTAAGAAGACGAAGAAGGCAAAACCCTTGATAAAAAAGGCACCTCCTGGCGAGGTACCCAGGCAAGGTACCTTGCCCTGACAAACACCTCGCCATGGCGAGGTGATAGACCCCTCTTGGTCTACAGTGTGACAACCCAATGGCAAGGAAGTAATTAAGGCTGATTAATGAGAGGTTGTTTAGTAATTTCCCTAATTATTTATGTTACTGTTTTTCTAATTAAAGCAAAAACTAAGGAAACTGATTTAACGTAATCAATTTCCATTAGAATTAGTCGCGTGCTTTTATAAGCACCTAGGGCTAGGGTTTTCTACACGTTTGATTGAGTATTCTTCTTATTGAACGTCTCACGGAGAGAAGTCGTCATAGCTCTCGAAGGATTGACGGAGTATTGGTGTTTTTACAGTCCGATTAATAAAACGATTCACGTTATCACCTTAATAACGTGAGCCACACATTTTGTGTTGTGATTTTGTTATTGGATCCTATCACGAGGTCCCCCTGACGAGCCCTTTGGCGAAGTACCTCGCTCTGGAGAGCCCCTTGCCCTGGAAAATACCTCGCCACAGCTTGACGAAGGGATAACTCGCAATTATTCCACACGAAGAGAAGATCCGGGAAGTCACCCAGATTCCCCCAGACTCAACATACAAGCTCGCGGACAGCCGGAAGACATCAAAGACGAGCTAACGTGCACTGGCGAGCCTGTTAACAAGGCAAGGAGCCACGACAAGACCCTCTGGCAATGGAGAAATTCAGAGCCCCCTCTCAGCGCAATTACAAGGAATCATTTTTCCTATAAATAGGAGCATTCTCCTCCTAATTTTCACACTCACTCACACCTTCCTCCAAAGCTTCTCTATCTAGCTTTCTCTCTCTATAATTCTTCTTCTTTTCAGCCGAACCCTGGGAGTTCGCCAAGACAGGCTCGTCTGAGAAGAGAAAAGTATTGAGACTTAGCCTCCCCGGGAAGGTTTTTCGACGAGTTGACGAAGGCATCCCTTGCCAGGTCAACGCGTGGACGCGGACACCTCAAGGTCGACAAAGAAGGTTCATACTTCGCCAGGTTAAGACCCTCGCCACAACGACCTCGCCAACACCTACGAGGTCGACAAGGAGCGTCCCTCGCTAGGTTAAGGCCTTCACCACAACAAGCTCGCCAACACCTACGATGTCGACAAGGAGCATCTCTCACAGGTAAACCATCGGCATTCGGCCAAGGGTCACCCCCGCACCGCCAACATTGGCACTTCCCACGAGTCAAACAACATCGTTATTCACCCGCCATTTATTATTAACCCTGAACTATGTCGGACCTAATTCTCTTAAACTGAGATACGTAGGTAGCCTCGCCCAGCCATAAGCGATGGGGCACGTGCCCGATCTACCCTTTTTTGCAGGTCTTCCCACGCCATAAGAGCTCGCCAAGGAAGGGAAAATCACGAAGAAACGTCAAGAACATCTCAGAGCTTCATCAAGACAGGAGTTCACCTAGACGAGGACTTCACCAATACAAAGACTTCGCCTCGACGAGGAGCTCGCCAAGGAAGGAAGTTCGCCAATGATCACGAAGAACAACCTGTAGTCTCATCCAAGACGACAGATTCGCCTTCAGCTTTGACAATCACTAGTCAACCTGCGTTGACTCAGCATTCAGTTATCCAAGTGTTCAGCGGGTCCAGCTCGGGACCCGAACCTTGGATCCGACTCTAAGTTAAAGCCATTTTTACGCATTAACAATGGGTATTAAGACTCAAGCATCGCAAATCTATATATATATATATATATGTATGTGTATATATATATATGTATGTATTAAAAAGAACAAGAAAAAATCAAGTAGACAATAATATTCACAAATAATACCAAGTAGACAATATATATATATATATATATATATATATATATATATATGCGATGCTTTAGCTGGTATTATCTTTTGTTTATTTTTTTAATAATTATTAATGGGGAAATAATAATAATTGTTTTAAATTCGGAAAGCACGTGCACAATCTGAGCGTGACATGTGGCAAAGTTTAACGGAATGGGACGGAAAGACGACGGAAGTTGACTATGAGAAATCTTACAACTACGGGAATATATGCCGTGAAAAGAAAGAAAAAATGGGAACATAATAAGCAGGTTTGTCAAACAAAGGGTACATATGCCGTTAATAACCTGAGCATAACACGTGGCACAACGGAATGGGACGGAAAGATGACGGAGGTTGAGTTTAAGCGACTTTTACAATTTAAGCGACTTTTACAACTACGGAAATGTATTCCGCGAAAAAAAAGAATGAAAACATAATGAGTGAGTTTGTCATAGCAAAGGAACATATGCCCATAATAACTTTTTTTTGTATCATGTGTGTTTGCTCCTATCTAGTCCTTCACGTTCAGGTTGTATTTTTATCCAGTCCTTCTGTCAAGTACTCAAGTTACCATAATACCCTAAAGGCCAAATAAAGATAGAAACAAAATAGAAAAACTATCTGTCATGAGCTAATATAAAAATCATGAGCTAACATAAAGGTTATTTATAAACAAAAATACAAACAAATAGAAAAAAATTAAATAAGTTTTTGTTAACATATAAATAAGTTAAACACACGCTTTAAAAAAATAATAATAAGATATTGTTAAGTTATTTATTTTTTGGCAAAAAGGCTACATAATGTCAAAATTTGAAAATTGAAAAAGTGTAATATAGTCAATTTGCATGTAAATTGAGGGGCGCCTTAAGTAACTCGATTCTTTAAAATTATATATAGACCAAAATTATATTATTTGCTGATGAAATTATTTTATGTAATATACAAAGTCAGACTCTTAAGTATATACATTGATGTACTTTTTTAAACTATCTAAATTTATACACTTCACTATAATTCTGTCAAATTATAGTGATCTAAAATTCGCAATTAGTGGGGGAATAGTGGATCAATTGAAGCCCTAAATACTTTCCCATCTTTGAACTCCAAATTGTCCAACTTTTGTTGGCACCACTTGAGTTGTGATGAAGAAATCATAGACATTTGAAGCACTCTTGATATAAGCTTCATGTCAATCATTGTGTAGAGCATCTCCTTCCTCTGTGATTCTTCAATAGGGTTCACTATCCTCTTCAACATACACCTCTTCTTCCCTTCTAGATCCTTCATCAGAAGCTTATTCTACATAGAAAAAAGTCAACAAAGACCTAAGTCAACCTCTTTATTACCTTACCTTATATAGGGCTCAGCAAAACAAGTTCCAGTCAATCTAATTAACTTGTTTTAGTCCATCTAATTAAACTCAACTCTATAATGACTCAGTTCAATCAATCAATGATAATTATTGAGTCGGATTACAATGTAACGACTAATCTCGAAGACTGTGAAGACTGCGTTATCAATTACATAATGGCTATTTAATAATTTATTTTAAGTCATTCCTAATTGATATTTACTAAGATATGAGTTCCTATTTAATTTCTTAGGATAATTAGTGTGTGATATTTCCTAAGTCCGCCAAGACTTTCTTCATGAACTATAAGTGCTAGCCTCTTGGATTATAATAGGGGAGTTTCACGATCAGTCAAAGAAAATCAGCTTTTACTTGATAGTTGCTTTTTCTTTTTTGTTCAATATTGTTCTATATCAGATTGGATTTGACCGATGAATAAAATAATTTATTTGTTGTTGTTATAATTAATCTACATTTATGTAAAATATTTTAAAATTCCAATAAAGAGTTCCTAAAAAGTAATAAAAAAAAATTAAACTTAAAGCGTCATTACTGGTTTTTAGGAGTCAATATCTACAATAATGTCGGTTTTTGAATAAGATATTTATAATTATGCTTAATTTATGTTTTTATTAAATGTTTAAGAGAATGGTAAGTGTTATAAGTATTATTTTTCTCTTCAAGTAATGACAAAATCCATTCTAATAGATTCTTTCAAAAAAATTAGTTGGTTTAGATTGATTTTTAAAACCCAATGAGATTGGGTTGGATTGAGGTTTTAGCCTCGAACCGACCCAAACCAACCAACTCTACCACGCGTGTAGGCCCGAACCCGGTCTTAGAGCATTTATATACCTTTTGAAGTCTTTTGGTGAGGTTAGAGAGTAGCTCAAGATCTCTTGGGTCTTCCACAGGAGGATAAGTCCAAGAGGATGTTCTTATTTTCCACCAAGATTTGTGGCTATTGTCTGTTTTCACAAACAACCAAAAAGCTTGTATACATTCCTCTATCAGCTTCAACACCCCTCTTATGTTTGTCCCTTCACCTTTCAAACTTCCCTTATCCTCCATCATCAAACCTTTCACTACATGAAATTAATTAATATTTCACCTTAGTAAGTTAATTAAAAAATTCTGCAAAAAGACATAACAATTTTCATATTGCACTATCTAGTGAGCATCCATATGGCTGCACTTAATTGAATATCCTTCACAAGAAAATGACAAATCATAGTCTTGGACTGTACTGTGTTAGATATATGATTGAATAATAAGCCATAAGAAACAGAATCAATAACTATATTGATGCTTTATTCATGCAGAAACAAAGCCAATGAATATAATAAGGGAGTGACAAGGAGTTAGGAAATGGATAAACACTAATTGACTAAAATAAATATTATTTTTTTGCCAATTTGAAGAAAACTAACATGTTTCTTGCAATTGCAACATAAATAAATAGACAAAAATTATTTAAAAAGAAAATGTGACAATAATTATTAATAAATAAAATAAAAGAACTGATCTTATTACCTGAAATATTTGGAACTTGAAGAAGACCTTTGAGAGAAAATCTCTCACGAACATAATTCCAAACTCTTTTGCCCTCAGATTGTTCATTCTCCATGAATCTCTCCAAAAGAATTTGGAATTTCTGAAACTCTCCGGCGACAACGCTACAAATATGGCTGTTATTCAGGGTTGAGGCTTCGATCGCCTTCACTTTCGAGTACTGGTGGAAAAGCGCACTCCACGACAAGCACGACTGCGCCACGTACACCATTTCGAACTCGTTCTCGAAGCTTCTCAGGAGCGTCTTCGCAGCCATTTTGCTCCACGTGATTCTCAGAATGCCCGAATCGGAATCCGAGTATTCGATGCTCAGGGAAGGACTCGGATTTCCTATCGGCTCGTTTTCAACAGCGCCTTTGATGAACATGTCAAACCAAATAAGAATTAACTAGTAAAACTAAAGAATAAAGAAAAATCAAAGGATATTGAAGATCTATGACGTACTTATGCCACAAGTTCTGTCGTGATTGAGCACGTCGAACCACCTCATTCGCTCTGTGTACTCGTTGTACAAAACGTCGGGTTCTTCATTGAGCGTCCTCCTAACGAGTTGGAATTTGGAGAAACAGGACATCGAAGAGCGTTGATCGTCTCTGTCTGGTGATTCGTAGGAGCAAAGAGGCACATTTTCGACGTTAGAGTATTCTTCCGCTACGAATGAGTTGGTAGCACGAAGAAACCGCTCTCTCGTGTTTGTCCCTTCGAAGACATGAAACACAGGCTCTTCCGAGCTTGTACAAGGAACCAAATCTTCATTGTCGTCACTCTGTGCTTGATGTGGACATTCCATTGGATTATCAATACCATCTTCTCCGTGATTAGTCGAATCTTCCAACGCATATTCCTCGAATTCGAGCAGTTTCACAACGAATGATCTTATTGGTGCTGCGGTTGTCTGTTCGGAACTAGAGATTTGATCGAAGCTAAAGGCTTGTTGAGCTTCAAAAAACTGCTCAATCTCTTCACCAACACGAGCAGAAGATTCCCCGGGTCTGATTAAATAGGAAGTGAAAAAAATGACACACTTCCGCAACGGCCCGAGAATGTACAAAAACGAGGCGTAAGCGACTCGGAAAGGGAAAACGAGCACAACTACGAGGCAGTGTATTAGCTGATATAGCCAGAGAAAGATTTGGCAGAAAAAGAGAATGGAAGGATGGATAAAGAAGCTGAGACAAATCCACTTTCTGAGACCATCTGGGATTAGCACTGTCTCGACGATGAACCAAACAACTGTTAGAACAGCCATTGTCAGCTTCACATAGCTAAAGACAAGACAAGGAGTTAGTTTTTTTGAAGGAACAAGGAGTTAGTTAATAACATGTTTCATGTCTTGTTTCTCTTTTTGTAGTATTCAATATTTTATGAGAGAGAGAGAGAAGCATCGAGGAAGTGAGTACTTTGGAATATTTGCCAGACAATCTCTATTCTTAAATTTTTTTTTGTGGGGTCGCAAAAGGGATTGTTTCAACACATTTAAGTTTTCTTAATAAATATTCAAGTTGTTTTTAACCCAATATATATATATATATATATATATATATATATTCAAGTTGGGGAAAGTTTTCTTGTAGTAAACTATTTTGACTTGCAATTTTATTAACGTAAGATATTACTGAGTGCTTACTCAGAACCTATCCCGAAGCGCCTGTGCTTAGGAAGATCCCAACATGGGCTGATTACTACTGTGCCCTCGCTCAGGCTGAAACCGGATAACCGGATAAGATAACGCTATAAGAGTTTGGAAACGATAATAAATTATGCAAACGACTACCCTATTTTTTTCTACCGAAAAATTCGATTACCCGATTTGTATGCCACTAACCGATCAGATTGATTAATTATCCGGTTTTATATAATTTTGATTTGAACATTTAGTTAAGCTAGTTTCGTAATTCGATGTTAACGGTAAATGTTAGTGGCATACAAATAGGATAATCAAAATCGTTATTCTACATTTATATAACAATTAGGTTATTTTAAATAGTAGAATAATAACCTAATTGGTAGTTTGAAATAATGCTGTCGTCTTGAAGAGTGACTATGACCTGCTTTATGAGTTGTAATACTCGAAAGATAATTAAGTAGATATATATATATATATATATATATATATATATATATATATATATATATATAAGACCCAAACAACTTATGCCATTGATTAAAGGAAAGAACAAAAGAATCTCAATAAATTGATACTAATTGGAACCAAAAGTTCTTATTATATTATCAGTGTTATTTATCTAGTAATAACTGAATAACGTTAGTTAAAATCGAGACTATATAAAAATTATTTAATTATTTTGATTAATTTATCGAGTAATAATTTAATAAAAATCTAATGTAGGCTAAAATTGGCTAAGATGGTTATGATTTAGAATATATATGATTATAGATGGATAAATACGAGGCTAATTAGATGCAAAACCAAATGGTTTTCGTTGCATTTAGTGAGTAATTGTTAATTCTTTTGTAGCTTTTAATAATGTAATTTAGAGGAAAAAATGTAAAACAAAAAATGTTATCCACGCGAGGAGCTAATTTATGTAGGGCCGAGCAAGATCGCCCGCCCCCCGACTCAATAAGAAATTCCACGCCTATTACTTTTTAATATTAAATAAACCATAATAGTAAAAAATTACTTAGTACATGATTAAACTTGTATAAAGGTGTAGTGGGAAAACATTATCGTTGATGTTGTTTCCCACCTCAAAGAGTCGGTGTGACTTGTGAGTGCCGATATATTGATATTGGTTTTGGTGGAATTCGATCATTCGCGTTGCAAACTCTCGAGCACTCAATATATATATATATATATATATATATATATATAAGCGAATAAATGAGACGAGGGATTTTTTTTATAAAGGTTCGTCTTATGGCGGCAGTTGACTACGTCATTTGTTAGTTTATTGCGACTATGAACATGGACAGACAGCTACATGCAGCAATCACGTCTAGAAAGAGAGGGAAGAAAATAATCAGGGAGTATACAAGGAAAAAATTTCAAGAATGACCAAAATGCCAGATAGAAAGGCTGTCGATGTATTCTCTCTCCAAGTATGCGTGTGTAGGTCTTCATCTGAGGTTGGTATTTATAGCCTTCAATCATTCCACTGGACTTCCTGAAATCTTGGAGTCGTCCTTCCGAGCTGAGCGGGATGACTGGCTTGTTTTGCTGACACGTACTCCACAATTGCGTGTTTTACGCCGACTCCGTTGAGGTCTTGACTTCGTGTCCTGATCTTTCGTCCGTTTTTGAATTGGGTGGACCCGGATAGAAGATATGACGATTTTGCCTTCCTTTCTTTTGGGTAACGACAGATAGCCTTTTGGCTTTTAGCCAAGTAGGTCCTGTGCGTGGGCTTTACGATGGCCACGTGTCCTAGTGGGTTTTGGGCCTCGTAAATGGGCTTATGTGAATGCGCCAAAAACATCCACAAAGGAAAAAGAAAAGTCCCACATTGCCTAGGCATGAAGGGGGATTGGGTGATCCAAGGCTAAAAATAGGAGCCTCCTCTTCCTCATTTGACACACTCAATTCATAGATCAGAATATATTTTCCCGAAAAAAAAGGGAATTCGAAATCAACATTCCCTCAAAGCTTTAACCAGAGCTTCTCTCTTTTCTTTCTATCTCTAAAATATCAATCCCTTCCTGTTCTCGCCTAAGTCGATGACTTCATCACCACTATGCTCATCAGGAAGAACCGTACATAGATGATACTTACCAAGAGATTGAACCTGGCCAAAAGAGAAGTTGTTCGACGTAGTCATACGCTTCGCCTGGCATCATCAGGCGTCGCCAAGGCTACCCTCGGCGGTCAAGGCCCTCATCATACAAGCTCGCCAACACCCGCACTATCTACTACGACACCCTTGTCTTTCAGTGGCGAAGCTATCTTTTTCTTCCTGGAGGGGCACTAGTTCTTTTTTACCGAGTCGTGATAGTATTCATAGCATTAGAACCTCTTATTAACATTGGTGGTAAATTATTGGATGCACACCATTATTAATTTTTTTGTATGTACCATTTTTCGAGCAAGAGTACTAGTACTTTTCAAATTATTAAAACTTTAGGATGAACACATATCAGTAATATAAGTCTGAAGTTTGGTCATTTAAACGGCAAGGTCTATTGTAGACAATTTTTAAGCAGTAACAAATAATTGATGTGGACACAAACATGCTAGCTTAGGTAATCGACTCTGTCAAATTAAAACGCGAGGTCTCCGAGAAAATCAACGTCGGGCGAGTTAGAATACGAAGTCTCCAAAGAAAACGGTGTCGTGCAAATGAAAACGTGAGATTTGACGCAAAGAGTTGGCAAAAGAATGGCGAGGTTAAGACGTGCTGGAAAGATGCACTATGAATTTTTAATAGAGCACATCGATGGATAGTTTAGATTTGGGAGAAAATTTTGAGTTTGAGAATCGCTACTTATTAGCAACAAAATCGATAATAAAAGGTCTAACAATCCTATCCTCACGGAAGATTACCGAATGTGTGCAATGGCTAAATCTTTATGCCACTAAGCTTTATCCTTCCGCTTCAACGAGTCAATGCTTCTGACTCACAAAAATAGAGTGGAGGCTTACTTACTCTAAATTTTTTTTTCGCATTAAATTACTATATGTATACTAATAAAAAAAAAATAGAAAAATTAGGGTGGGCATGTGTCCATCGTCAGCCCAAACTCGCTTCGCGTCTTTTGCCGGTAATACCCTCGCCACTGGCAAAGGTCTCCCCCGCGCAACCAACATCGGTACTTCCGACGAGTTAAACCACATCGTCAGTAACCCGCCATTTACTAAACCTTAACTACGTTGGACTTGATTCTCTTAAACTGAGATACGTAAGCAGCCTCGCCCAACCATAAGTGACAGGGCACGAGCCTGATCTATCATTTTTCGTAGATCTTCCCTCGCTAGAGGAGCTCACCAGGGAAGGGAAATCATGAAGAATCATCAAGAACGCACCGGAGCTTTCCCAAGACTAGAGATCTCCTAGACGAGGAGTTCCGCCGAGACGAGGTGCTTCGCCAAGAAAGGTGCATCGCCGAGATAAGGAGCCTCACCAAGACAAAAAAATTTCCTAGACGAGGAGCTTCGCCGAGACGAGGTGCTTCGCCAAGCAAGGAGAATTGCTGAGACAAGGTGCCTCGCCAAGATAAGGAGTTTACCAAGGCAAGGAGCTTCGCCAAGGCGAGGAGTTTGCCAAGGAAGGAAGCTCATCAAGGATCGCCAAGAACAGCTCGGAGGCTTGCCAAAGACAAATGACTCGCCTCCAGCTTTGATGATCATCAGTCAACCCGCAATGACTCTGCATTCAATTATCGACATGTTCACCGGGTCCAGTTAAGGGCCCGAACCTTGGATCCGACTCTAAAGTAAAGCCATTTTTACGTATTAACATCTATAATCAAAATTCTTTTATATAATTGGTTCGGGCCTACAACGTCTTGGAAATCCACCCGAAACCACAAATGCCAACACACCCGTAATTCGAGGATGAATTTTTTCCATCCCGAAAAGAATTATCCAGGCCAAAAATGCAAACTTTGGTTTTTGAATGTCTTTTATATTTTATACTTATATGTTGTTTTTAATTATTTTCGTTTATTGTGTATTTTTGTTATCATTTTGGTTTATGCAAAAACTAGGTGTCATTTAGCTTTAGCAAAAACTACATGTCATTTTTGCCAAGTTTTTTTTTTTTTATGCTATATAAGCATCATTTTGTGCCATGTAATAGTTAGTTGTGGATGAATTGCAACCTTGAAACTTTGAGCTCTCTCCCCAAATCCGAGTGTTCGTGAGCAAGCTCCAAGTTCGATGCCTTCGATCCGGTATCCGTGCGTGAATCAACGGTTCTTAGATGCCTGAGTCTACCTATTCGTTCACGAATCGATAGGCGAGGAAAATTCTTCGATCGGGTTTCGTGCGCCAAATCAAATGATCAAGATCGACTTATCACTTAATTTTCTATCTTTTCTGGTTTGAAGATCGATCATTGATCTTCCTATTATTCCGCTACGTCAATAATTAGTTAGGGATAAAGTAGCAAATTATTTATTTATTATAGTTTGTAAAAAATTTTGTAGACAAATATGGAATAGAATGGAAAGGAATTGCTAAGTAATATTTTATATGTGTATTAAGAAAGATATTTCGTAATTGTATCGATGATGAGATTATAATTAATTATTTTCACTTGTTAAAAGCACATACAAGACAATTGTGATGCAATGTACGTGTCAATAATAAATATAATTTTAAAATTATGCTTTATTATTTTTCGTTCCTCTCGTGATATTTTTTGGCGATATTTTTTTTTACTTCGACCTTGCTCCAACCCAGCTCTTTTGATTTAGCCGTCGGAACTTGCCTTATGCTAATAACCTGTCACTTTGGTACCAAAACATGATATTGATAGCATAACTATATTTCGTAAGACAAACGAACGAATCTAAGTGTCTAAGTTAAACCTATAAAAGAAAGAATGAAAGTGGGACGTATAATACTATATGTATGAGTCATGCATGACCCTACCTTATCTTCAGTCAACGCTAATTAATCATTCAAAACTGTTTCCAATTCCACAGTGATTTGAGCGCCCTAGTTTGCGCAACCAAAAAGTCAAGTTCACTTTATTCGTTGAAAATTTCTATTTGGCATCAACAAGAATTTAAGTCATAAATCCACTGCAAAATATCAGTTCCACTGTAAATTTCAAGAGGAAATAATTTACTTCCACCCTAGTCTTATAGAGCCGCAACTCACGACGTCGCGACGCATAGCGACCTAATCGTAAAAAATCGTGACTGTTCACGTCGCGACGCGTCGCGACTCGTGCAGTCGCGATGGGTCGCGATTTTGTCGCGACTCGCTTGGCGATGTTTGCGGCATATGTACCTGTTTTCTTGAAATGTTTATTTTTAGTACTTTTTACCCGAATTTAATTACAAGAATTTATTAATTATTTCAAAATTATATTTAAGTATGTTAATTATTTAAAATTATTATCTATAATTTTTTTTTTTCAATATTATTATTTAAGTATGTTAATATTTATTATTTTGTAAGATATTAATAATCTTGATTTTTATTATAAATTTTTAATTTGTAACATATGTTAATAAATATTAGTTTGTAACATATTAATAATTTTAACAAATTTAATTAACATGTAATAAATTTTGGGTGAAAATGTGTTATTTATGTCACAGAAAAATAAAATCACGGGAATCCCTAATCCGAGGATCGCTACTTTTGCCACAAGTCGCGACAAATCACGACTTTTACCGCAAAATCGCGACGCATCGCGATTCCCAGAAAAAATCGCGACGAGTCGCGACTTACCTCTGCGCATCGCGAGGCACACCTCTACTAGTCTAGAAGCATTTCAATAGAAGTCTTTATCCGCAGTCTTTAAATTTCAAAATAATAAAAGTAACATCTCTATGCCGGTCTAGGACAAGGTGTAAAATGTCGCGATTTTCGAGCGATTTTCGGTCCGATTTTCGTTTTTTAGTGATATGCGGAACGACAACCCTTTCGTTTCGCTATAGTTTTACCAAATGCCGTGAAATTCGAATGGGCACGTCGAAGGAATGTCGTTTTTCGTTTTTACTCATAAAACTGGCGAAAAATGACTGGAATTTCGAAAAAAAATTAAACTATTGGTAGATTTTGGCAAAAATACCAATTAATTTTTTGCTCCCACCCCACCTCACCCCGTCTCGGCTCTGCTTGGCCGGCCGGACGGCGGCGGCGCGCGCGTGTGGTAGTACATTTGTGTAAGTCCTCCCCCATCCACAAAATCCTATGACCCTAAGGGCCCATGCCCTTGTCCCTAATATTTGGTATATAAACATCACCAAACTCTTATTATCTATCAATGTGGGACTTTTGTTATTCAACTAATATCACACATTCACACTTAACATACACTTCACCTAATAAATTAACTTAATATTATACACTTCAAATAATATTATACACTTAACATACATATACACTTAATATATAATATTATATTCTTCAACTAATAATAAATTTGTTAACATACATACACAATTTACATGCATATTCACTTATTATAACACACTTAACATATTCACTTCACATAATAATTTGACTTAATATTATACACTTCAACTAATAATGTGATTTTACATTATACATTTCACCTACATATTTAAGTTACAAATGTGTTTTGTTGTATACAATTATGTCTTGTATTTATTAAATATGTAGTTTTGAACCTATATAAATATCATGCTTAAATAATCAAATATTTTTTATAAAATATCCGTCGGCATATCCATCGGCAAGCGGTATGCCCATGCGAAAAATGCGGTAAATGCGGTAAACGACATGCCCTTTTTTTACCATTTGCCCATCGACATACCCATCGGCAAGCGATATATCCGTAAAACGAAAAATGCGAAACGAAAACGACAAGCGGCATTTTAAACCTTGGTCTAGGATAGCCCAAGATTGATTGCCAAGCTCTGGTGTTCGGGGAGGGATAAAAGGGGGACATAAATCTAAATGCCAAGATTCATAGAGAGGGGAAGGAGCCTGACAGGGTCCCTCCACTGACTTGGCCCGAGCTTTAGTGAAAGTGAAGAAAAAAAAAAAGGATTTGAGTCAAGACTCGAAAAGAAAAATATATAAAGAAATTATAAGAAATGCTCAATTTGTGTCAAAACTTTTTAAAATATTACTCATTGTGTGTTAAAAAAGTCAACACAAAATGAGTATTTCGTTAATTAAAAGATATATATATATATATTATATATATATAATATATATATATACACACGTATGTATAGCGTTTCTTGAAGCGTGACCAAACGAAGAGGAAATTAAGTTATGTTTGACGAAGAAATTAAGTTATGTTTATCCAAGAAAGAAGGAGTCATTGGCCTAGGTTTAGTCAAGGAAACAATAAATGTCCACCCGTCCCATTCCTACTAAGGTTTTTTTTTTCCCCTTTTTTTTAATATTTTTATAGCTCTTGTTGCAGTTTCCTTGCCATTTCTCGGTTGACTTAAGTTATATAAGATTTAATATATATATATATATATATATATATATACTATGCAAATTTGTATATATTATTTGAAATGCGAGTGTGCGTGTACGTTAGTGTTTGTGTTTGAGTTTGTTGACTGGATTTTTCTAGTTTTTATTGTTTTCCTGAGTAAATTGTTTAATACAATAATTATTGTTTCAAATATATATGGGTTATCTGTTCGGATTTACAAGTAAACGACAAGTCGTCGTAATATTGATACTTGATAGTGACAAATTTATTGTGACGAAATATGACTAATGTCGTATATTAAAAAAAATCAGAACATAAGACGGATCATACGATTGAAATTTGAAAGCACGTGACTTTTTTGGAAGAAAAGCTATGTACAACCTAAGTCTATATATAATTTATGCTTATGGTTAAATGTTAAAAGCGGAGTAATGCACTATTTTTGGTCAGGATACATGCACCCAATTTAAATAGTAGGGGTGAAAATTTTGCGACCGATTTCCGGTTTTGTCCCGGTTCCGGTACCGGTCCCGGAACGGTTTAAAAACAAAAAAAAGAAAGGAAAATTTAGTTTTAAATTGGGAACCGGTACTTCCCGGTTCACGGTTTATGGAACCGGGAACTGGAACCGGAACCTTTAGTAAATAGTATTGACAAAAATCTCCGACGTGTGTTAGACCATTAAATCTATGAGTTCTTTCATTAGGGCAGTATAGGTGGCAGTTCGTTATGACATGTGGCGGTGAAATTTTACGGGCATGTCGCATATCGACAGGTTTATTCGCGAAAAAATCAAAAAATAATTTTAAGTATTTCAATAATATTTTTATATAAGTTGAAAATTACCTATTTATCACCAGCGGACAAAAATAACTAAAGAAATCAAACTCTTACTAAGGCATTATATTCATAGTTTATAATTGTATTTATATAAAAATAGAGTTATACTTGTAACTTATTGTAAATATAGGGTTACAATTACAATTTTATAAAAAGTAAAGATAATAACATTTTACTAAGGAGAGAGTGAGATCGTGATAACTCTTACATAGATTAAAAGGTAAATTGCGGCTAATGTACTCAATGTTTGATTTTGTGCGGATTATGTACCCAATGTTTATTTTCGGTAGTTAATGTACCCAATGTTTGATCTGTTAGATATTTTCGTGTTTTCCGTCACTTGACCGTTAGAGAGTGATTCCTCTTTTATGTGCACTTTTCGTATTTTTGACATAACTCACTCATTTTTTGTCCAAATTTTATGCACGACCTATGGTTGGAAATATAGGAGATAAATCTACAACTTTGTTTTTATAGGTTTTAAAAAAAAAATTAAAATACGAAATTTTAACTACAACGTAAAATTAGACATTAGTTTAATGCAAAATATTTGTTTCAAGCAAATTTTAATATACTTAATGACATTTTATGGTGAAACGTAAAACTATAAAGTTATAGATAAATATTTTTTATTTTTAACTAGTGTATATTTATATTTTTTGGACAAAAAATGAGTGAGTTATGCCAAAAATATGAAAGATTATTTAACATAATATCTTTCATATTTTTGGCATAACTCACTCATTTTTTGTCCAAAAATTATAAATAAATACTTGTTATAAAGATAAAATATTTATCTACAACTTTTTAGTTTTACGTTTCATCATAAAATGTCATTAAGTATATTAAGATTTGTTCGAAACAAATATTTTGCATTAAACTAATGTTCAGTTTTACTTTGTATTTAAAATTTCGTATTTTTCTTTACCTTTTTTTACAAAACTTAAAACACCAAAGTTGTATATCTATCTCTTATCTTTCCAACAATATGTTGTGCATAAAATTTTGATAAAAAATGAGTGAGTTATGTCAAAAATACGAAAAGTGTACATATAGAGGAGGAATCACTCTCTAACGGTCAAGTGACGGAAACACGAAAATATCTAACGGATCAAACATTGAGTACATTAGCCGCTGAAAATAAACATTAGGTATATAATCCGTACAAAATCAAACATTGAGTACATTAGCCGCAATTTACCCTAGATTAAATAGTAAGACTTTTTTTAAGTAATTTGATTTCATTCAATCAAACAAGTTGGCGAGAAAAATCCCTCAACACCGTTGCTACAAGCCACTCCGGGCAATAAGGACACATAAGGTCCAGTACAAAAGAAGAGAGACGTCTCTTAGCCAAAGCATTGGCCACCTCGTTACATTCCCGTGGAACCCATGTCCACTCTCCGGTCCCCCCTAGTTCGCGACCGAGCTCCCGCACCTCCGCAATAATTGGGCCTTGCAAGCCCAACGAGTCTCGTGCCTTGGTGAGGTGGGAGGCCCGCAAGCAATCCGTCTCGGCATACTCGATCTTCCACCCCCGTTCGCGGGCAAAGAGAAGCCCTCGTTGCATCACAATGCACTCTCCGGTAAGTGCCGAATCGACATGGTCTACCAAGGAAGCCAAGACTCCCATGACCCGACCGTGGTGGTCTCAGACAACCGCTCCCACCGTTGCCCGTCCCGTCTCCCCGTCCCATGCCGCATCTATGTTGAGCTTGAGGCTCCCCGCAGCCGGCCCGGACCAAGCCCTCGGTACCTCCTCCCTCGGCGAGCGGTGGTTCTCCGTCGTGTGTGCACACCGCTTGTAACTTGTGAACCATCCGTCGACTTCTTCCACCCAAGTCTCTGAGGCCTGTACGCGGTGCTCGAAGAGGCGAAGGTTGCGATCAGATCACGTCACCCAAATAAGCCCGCAGAAGAGCTCGAAAGACTCTCGAGCGCCCGGTAGCACAACTCCTGAAACAGGATCTCCCCTGTCTTTTCCACCCACCGGTGGATCGTGGATGCCCAAATGGCCTTGGCCCTCTCACACCCCCAAACGGCATGTAACGCGTCTCTGGGAGCGCCCCGTAAAAGTTACAAAAAGGTAGAATGTCTACCCCTCGGATTCAAAGTGCCCCGTTGGTCGGAAGAGCTTCCTACCATGAGTGCCACACTATGTGCTTCACTTTCGCGGGGATCGTCGTGCCTCACAAAGCTTTCCACCAATTTGGCTCCCCTTTTCCCGAGCCCGAAGGTCCGCTCCGTGATTTCGACCTAGCTAGTCGATAACCGGACCGCACCGAGTAGACCCTGTTGTCTTTGTGGTGCCAGACAAGCCGATTCTGACCCTTCCCCACCGGGATCCTCAAGACAGCCTCTGCATCGCAGGGGGTTAAGATGGCCACAAGCCGACAGAGGTCCCAATGGTCGTGGGAAACTAGATCGGCTACCCGCCACGTATACCCGTCGTCTGAAGCCTCCGAAGTGGCAAAGAAATCCCAGGCCGTGGGATCCAAGGTTGGCCGTGAACCCGTACGTTGGCGTCCCCGATTTTCCATCTCGTGCCGCGTCTACGCAAGTCATATGTTATTATTATCACAACAGAGTCAATGTGAGGAAGAATTAATAATCATAATAAATGAACTAAAAACGTCCATGACCTGATTAACTGGGTGAGAGCCCATTAATCGTATAAGGTCATTAATGTGACTAAGTAATAATCCTATTCTGGATTATGTGTGTTTCACACTCACTAGAAGTGAATTAAGTGTGAAGTATCTTCACACTGGACTGGACCTGACTTAAACTCAATAAGTTATCATATAGGACTGTCATTGATAACTTGTAGTTGAGTCACAAAATGATGATCAAATAGAAATTTGTTCTAAGCCCTGAGTGGTCTTGAGTCCGAACTGCTGGCTTGATTGTTCTTTGATTTAACCATTAAAGAGCACAAGATATTACCGATTTTCCCAACACTTTTATTTTGGGAACACGATAGTCAGTAGTAAGGGTAGCTTGATCATATACATGGGCATCACACAACTCTCTTCAGAGTCGTGATGATTCCCTTGATTGTCAGTGGTTAGAAGTGAGAGGTACCCGTGCGCAACTTATGAATCGAAACAATAATTGGGTTACTCATAATATTACTGACAGAGTCAAGGAAGAAAATGCAATAAGGGGCATTACGGTAAAAACCGACTGCTCATGTGTGAATCATCAAGTGAAAGAACAATAACCCGAATTTGATTGTATCAATGGACACCTTGTTGTATAAAGGGAATAATATATACCGTATCACTAAAGAGTGCATCCTCGGGTCTATAGTAGAATCACTTCGAGGTTTGACGAACAACTAGCAGTTCGTTGGAGCTTAAGTGATACGGATCCATGGTCCCTAGGATAGCTCCGTAACGGATGATACGTACGTGATTAAAATACATTCTAGATAATGTTTAATCATTTGGCTAGACTTATAAAACTGAAAGGTCTGTGGCAGACGTCAAATAGTTTTATCGTTACCGTGGCAAAAGTACCATATTTTGGTACACGGAATTAACTGATAAAAAAAGTTAGAATTTATATTTTCTATCAGCTCGATGTTGTTTTAAATTAAATTTTAAGCAACTTTGATTTTTGAACCAAGTCATTTCGACTTACGTTTTGTGTTTTATGGATTTTCTAAGTTTATGCTCGGTTCGATAAACTATGAAATTAACTCACATGTCATGAATTTAAATGATGGTGTGGCACCATGAAATTTTAATGTGGGATATTGAGATCAGGAATTATTAATATAATTTAATTATTTGGATTTAATTATTAATATCTTATTAATAATTAATTAGTAATTAATAAATTTATATTAATAAATAAAATATATTTATATATATTTAACGTGTAAAATTCGAATTAGCGTTTGGTTATATGAAACCCTAACTATTTCGAATGATATTTTTTTGACATTCTATATTTGCGGCATAAGTACGAAATGTTTTGGCATTTTAGTAAATCCTTAAAATCAATTTAATCTATTGGATCGGTTATGATTTAATATCAACCGTTGGATTAAGATAATTTATTTTAACCCTAATTGTAATTCGACATTGATAGCTTGGTGACCAGGCTTAGGTATTTCAAATTTGGTTAATTAATTATATCCGTTGGATCGGTTTTAAGATTTAATCTTTACCGCTGGATTAGAAATTAAATAATATTATATATATCATATATAATTCGAATAAATAAAGGATAAGGAATTCGAATGAGGGTTTTGTTAAAACCCTACATATTTGATTTTATCCATTGGATTGGTTTAAGATTTATTTTTAACCATTGGATCTAGATAATCCTTATGTAATTCGAATTTTATTATATATATATATAATTCTAATTTGATAAATATGAAGATAAGATTAAATATTTTGATCTTATCATGTATGTTTTATTTAATTAAATCCCCAATTAATTATATCAATTGGATTTAGATGAGATTAAATCTATATCATTGGATTGGAATAATATAATTATATTTAATTATAAGAATTCGAAAAAAATAGGGAGGGAATATCTTCAATTCAGTTACAGTCCGAGACCTATAAATAGGAGGCTCATTCTACACATTTTCACACCTTCCTCAGAGCAAAAACTCAAGCTCTCCCTCTCTCTCTATGGTCTGCGAGTTTTCTGCACCTGATCTCTCTTTCTGGTTCGGCTTAGGAGATATTTTCTTCGGTAGCTTATAAAGAACCATCAGTTAAATTTTGCGACGGAGTTCTGCCGGCGAAGCCCACGCTTCGGTACGAGGAGTCCAGGAGAATATCCCAGAAGATCACGGGAGTTTCCCCTCAGCCCCCGGCGAAGCCCTGCCGAGATTCAGAGTGCGCAAGCGATATCATCACTAGTGGTACGCCCTTATACATTGGGTTAATAAATGCAACCATTTACTGCTTTCTATTTATTCCTATTCGACTAGCTTATTAATAATGTTTATGAAATATTAAATTCCTAATATTTATCGGATCTTGATGAAATGGTAATTACCCGATATCCGTGTCGTCGGGCCGGTAATCGGTTTTCCGCTTTAAAATAATTTTTTAAATGTTACCGGGACGCCTCAGAAGCTTATTTCGTGGTAATGAAGTCGGGAATCAAACCCCGATCTCCATCAAATGTACCTAATGTTTTATTTTCTGCGGATTATGTACCCAATGTTTATTTTCGGCGGCTAATATACCCATTGTTTGATGTGTTAGATATTTTTGTGTTTTCCGTCACTTGACCGTTAGAGAGTTATGGTCCTCTATATGTATACTTTTCTTATTTTTGACATAACTCACTCATTTTTAGTCTAAAATTTATGCACGACCTATGGTTGGAAATATAATAGATATATCTACAACTTTGGTGTTTTAAGTTTTGTAAAATCAGTTTTAGAAAATTACAAAATTTCAAATACAACGTAAAACTAGAATTAGTTTAATGCAAAATATTTGTTTAGAGCAAATTTTAATATACTAAATTACTTTTTATGATGAAACGTAAAACTAAAAAGTTATAGATAAATTTTTTATATTTCTAACAGGTATTTATTTATAAATTTTGGACAAAAAATGAGTGAGTTATGCCAAAAATATGAAATATGTGATGTGAAATAATCTTTCCTATTTTTGGCATAAGTCACTTATTTTTTGTCCAAAATTTATAAATAAACACATGTTGGAAAGATAAAAAAATTATCTACAACTTTTTAAATTTACGTTTCACCATAAAAAGTCATTACGTATTTTTAAAATTTTTCTCTAAACAAATATTTTGAATTAAATTAATGTCCATTTTTACGTTAAAATTAAAATTTCATATTCTTAAAAAAATGGTTTTACAAAACTTCAAAGTTGTAGATCTATCTCTTATCTTTCTAACCATAGGTTGTGCATAAAATTTGGTTAAAAAACGAGTGAGTTATGTCAAAAATACTAAAAGCGTACATATAGAGGATGAATCACTCTCTAACGGTCAATTGACGGAAAACACGAGAATATCTAACGGATCAAACATTGGGTACATTAGCCGCCAAAAATAAACTTTAGGTACATAATTTGCAAAAAAATCAAACATTAAGTACATTAGCCGCATTTTATCCGAATACACTTATTGAATTTGTTCATTAAACATAATTGTTCAAGATTTTTCTATTTTTCATCTGCAGTATCAATTTTAATATTTAATATACTATCTTATTACACAGTAACAAGACCATAAATCTGTTCATTATAGTACCACACTTGCATTTAACATATAATGAAAAGACCGGCAAATATTCCAAAGATGTAAACGAACAACTAAAAACGAAGAAAATGGCGAATATTCACGTAGCCATGCAGCCAATGCCGTAGCGGGTGTTCGGGAAGACGAGGAAGAGGCCGCTGCAGACGATCCCCACCATCAGCGGGAAGCTCTCCATCACCTCCACCATGTCCTGCTGGTGCCCCGGGAAGAGGCAGTCCGTCACGCGGTGGTCCGAGAACGCGATGGCCACGAAGACCGCCACAGACATGGCAGCGTGAACGAAGTCGGTCAGGCCCAGGTTGTAGCGCTCGTCGGTGGGGACAGCCACGTCGAGCCCGGGCTTGAAAACAGCGAGGCCGTGGCGGGTGACGAAGCCATAGTACACCTTCCCGTCAGGGCCCTTGAAGCTGTCGGTGAAGTGGAAGAAGAAGCAGGAGAGGCAGCAGAGCGCGAGCAGCACGTGGATCATGGCCGTGGCCACAGCCGAGCACTCGCCGCCACCCGCGCGCGAGATTGATGGCAGGACCATCTCGAATGTCAGCAGCGTGCCCGTTGGCAGGAAGTTAGCCAGCATCGAGGTCTTGGAGAGCGTCTTCTGCACGCCTTTCGCCACAGCCCGCCGTTTCCGTCCACCCCCCACTGGCGCCATTGACTCCGTGTTTGGCGGAACCGGCACGGCGTCAGGATCGGAAGGGTATAATGGCGGTTGGTCTTGTGGCGTTGTGTTGTAGATTCTGATCCCGATGTTCCTTTCGTTTGGATCCATTTGGATTTCGGTAGTTTTTCTTTTTCTTTTTATTGACTTCTTATTGAAGGCAAGTAGCGAACGAACACAACATATGTATATATATATATATCTATATATATATATGTTATACGTATATGTATAAGTTTGGACAGTTTCTTTCTCAGTTTTGACGATTTTTTTTTTTTTTTTTTTAATTTCTTGGGAGCGGTTAATGGTGGTTTTGAGTGAAGTGGGGTGTCTTTAATAACCGTAAGGAATTTTATTGATTTTTGTTACTTTTCTTACAATAAAATTGAAAGAAAATATGCCTTTTATTTATTTATTTATATATCATATATTCATTTTGTAGTTGCAGATTCAAAGAGAAGAGAAAAATAAAATAAAAAATAAGAACACCCTCGCTCTGAGAGAGAGACGTGACCACGTGAGCTATGCAGAGAAAAAGTTTGAGAGCTAAAGCTTGATTCCACCGAATGAAAGATTACAACACATGACTTTTAAAGCAAACCAAAAATCAGCAAAAGAAAATAAAGATTACAACTAATCAAATAAAAATACATCAATGTAAATAAATTACACATCCCAAATTAAGGAGAATTAATTAAAAAAGTTTGACAAAATATCAATTAAAATAATAAAGATGGAGATAAAAGTATGTGTCGAGCTTATCCAATACATTGTCTCAGTTGACTATAATTTGACAAGATTACCATATGACTAAAAAGAAGGGCCATTTCTGGCTTTTTAAAATTTAAATGACCTGGACGGTGTAAAATTAAAAGAAACAAAAGTACATTTTATTAATATTATATTTTGGCTTCTGTTTTTAAGGGAAAAAAAAACGGTGTAGTTTTGCCAAAATTCAAAGGGTTTATTAATGAAATACTCATTTTGTACAATTTTTTTTTAAATTATCTTTTTTAATAAGGAAAATGAGTAGTTTAAAAAAAATATTGTAGCTTAATGAGTATTTTTGGTACAATTTTCTATACGAGGGCATAAAAAAATTGGTCACAAATATATAGCCCAGCATAATACAGCAACAATCCATTTTAGCATTGGATGGATCAATGATATCTGTTAATTGGAGTAGTTCTAAATTTCTAATAATTAAGATCATATATATGTTCACAAAGTATATATTTGTATAAATCAAGGAAAGGGATAAACTCAAGAACTCTATTATTGAAAACATTGGGTCTTTTAGGTTACAAGAAGGCTTTGTATAAAGCTAACATAATAAAAGAGAATGACTAAACTACCATTGACAATAATAATAATATATGCTAATATCCCCCCGCAAACTCACGATGCTACAGCGAGAAACGTCGAGAGTTTGTCAGATAAAAAACGAAAACGCGAGGTGGGGTGAGCTTTTGTGAAAAGTCAGCAATCTGGTGAATGGAAGAAACAAATGGTAACGTGATGGTGCCAGTCTGAAGATGGTGGCGAACAACGTGACAATCAATCTCAATGTGCTTGGTCCACTCATGGAAAACTGAATTGCGCGCAATTTGAATCGCGCTATGATTATCACAGTGCAATGGTGTAGGTTGGGAAAGGCTAACACCCATGTCAGAGAGTAACCAGCGCAACCAAACAATCTCACAAGTGGTCGAGGCCATAGCACGATACTCAACTTCTGTAGACGATCGAGAAATGACATCTTGTTTCTTACTCTTCCAAGAGATGAGAGAATCACCAAGAAAAGCACAGAATCCAGTTGCTGACTTGCGATCCGTGGGATCACCAGCCCAAT
Source organism: Parietaria judaica (assembly GCA_954871525.1). Classification (NCBI taxonomy): domain Eukaryota; kingdom Viridiplantae; phylum Streptophyta; class Magnoliopsida; order Rosales; family Urticaceae; genus Parietaria; species Parietaria judaica. The sequence continues at coordinate 29,278,604 of OX940865.1, forward strand.
CAGCGTCAGAATAAGCACGCAGCTCTAAAGATGAGGAAGATGGAAACAAGAGACTCTGAAACTGAGTGCCTCGAAGGTACATGAGAATACGTAGAACAACAGCCCAATGAACTGTAGTAGGACCAGTACAAACTGGCTAACTACATGAACGGCATGTACAATATCTGGGCGAGTAACAATGAGGTAAACCAAACTGTCTACAATTCTACGATATAGGCTAGAGTCAAGCATTCGAGTACCATCAGACGGAGAATATCGAGTGTTGGTCTCAAGGGGTGTATCAACGGTCTTGTTGTCAGTGAGATGCGCACGCTCAAATAAATTAGCTATATACTTGGACTACGATAATAGATAGCCTTTTGGTGAAGTAGCAACCTCAATACCAAGAAAATATCGTAGCAAGCCAAAGTCTTTCATAGCGAAACAACGAGCCAGCTCACACTTCAAAGATTTAATCCCATCACAATCATCACCAGTAATAAATTAATAATCATGTCATCAACATACAAGGATAAGATAATATGGCCTACACTCATTCGGTTGACAAAGAGAGCCGAATCATGATGGCTAGACTGAAAACCAAGCGAAGTGATTACAAGGGATAACTTCTCGAACCATGCACGGGGGGCTTGTTTGAGTCCATAAAGTGATTTTCGTAGTTTACAGACGTGACCGGGTGTGTGTGCAATACCTGGAGGAGGTGTCATGTAAACTTCTTCATGAAGATCACCATACAAGAATGCATTCTTGACATCCATCTGATATATGCTCCACTGACAGGCAGAAGCAACAACAATAAGAGTACGGATAGTCGTCATCTTTGCAACGGGTGCAAAAGTTTTGTCATAGTCCATGCCGTACTATTGGGAATAGCCTTTGGCAACAAGTCGGGCCTTGTGCCGTTCAACAGCTCCATCAGATTTTGTTTTGATCTTGTAAACCCAACGAGAGCCAATTGTGCGTTTTCCAGATGGTAAAGGCATCAAATCCCATGTATGAGTTTCATGTAAAGCAGCAAGCTCCTCAGCCATAGCATGCTGCCAAAGTGGATCAACAACGGCCTCTCAAAAAAGACGTAGGCTCATATAGACCATGAATGGAGGGGACGAAGGAGGCAAATGATGTAGAATATGAAGAATAAGCAAAATCGGGAAGTTTGGTGGACTTACGCACTCTTGTAGATTTGCGGGGAGGTGGATGATCTGCATGCTCAAGGGGCGGATGATCCGCAATAGCTGGAGGAGTCGGTGGATCATGAGCTAAAGAGTCACACTGTGTAACTGGAGCATCGTCGCTGTCAACATCAAAAGATCAATGCGAACGAGATTTGATTGTGTCATATGATGTGAACTAGCAGGGAAAGAGAAGAATGTGATATGCTCTAAGAAAAATACATGGCGAGAGACATATAATATCTGGCCAACAGGATCAAAACAACGATATCGCTTTTGACCACTACCATAGCCTAGAAAGACACACAATGCTGATTTAGAAGTCAGTTTAGTACGCTCTACGTGAGGTCAAAGAACAAAGCAGGTACAACCAAAGACACGCAACGATGAATAATCAGGCTTATTCCCCAGTAATTTTCAAAAGGAGATAAACCTGCATTATGTGAAGTTGAGATTCTATTGATCACATGAGCAGCTGTAAGAATGGCTTCCCCCCAAAAAACACTAGGAACCTCGGCAGACAATAAAAACGAACGAGCAGTTTCTACCAGATGACGGTGTTTCCTTTCAGTAACACCATTTTGCTGAGGGGTGTCTATACATGAAGTTTGACGAATAGTCCTATCAGAAGAAAGTAACTGAGAGAAATTTGTTGAAGTGTATTCACCCCGTCGCAGCGAAAACATTTAATGATGGCACCATGTTGAGTTTTAACGAGAGCTCTGAATTCATTGAAGATGCCAAGAAAGTCCGATCTACGTTTCATAAGATAAACCCAAATGTAGCGCGTAAAATCATCAATAGAGGAGACATAATATCGAGAATCCCCTTTTGTGCAAACAGGGGCAGGTCCCCACACATCAGAATGCACAAGATCGAAAGGAGCAATAGATGATGAAACACTTTTGTAAAACGGTAGCGCTGAAAACTTTGCTAGTTTGCATCCACAACAATCCGAAATATCATGAAAGTTTAACTGCCCAAGAGCTCCTGTAGAAGCTAAGTACTTCAAACGAGACGCGAAAACATGTCCCAAACGAGAATGCCATAAATAAAAGTCATAAAAAGAACGACTTAAACGAAAGCTGGAAAGATCCACACTGGAAGCTGCAACATCTGGCACTTTAAGTTCGTCCAAAACATAGAGTTTCCCTTGTCGATGTCCTGTCCCAATCACTTTCTTAGACCGCGGGTCGTAAACACAACAACCAACAGTAGAGAAACAAACTAATGAGCCACTGGAGTCACACACTTGACCGGCCGGTGAAAGATTAAGAGTAAGATTCTAAACATAGTAAACATCAGAAAGAGACAAATGAGGAGTAACAACGGAACCAATACCCTCCGATGGCATAGGACTACCATCAGCGGTCATAATAGATATAGATGAATCAGGGGATACATAATCGAATGATCCAACTTGGGAGACATATGTTGAGTAGCCCCTGAGTCTAAGATCCAGGTGGATGAACATCTTCTTGACGAACCAAAATTATTGGACAAGGAAAAACCAACATGATGAGCAACGAACAAGGCACACAATTGCAATTGATTCTTTGGATTACAACTCCGAACACTACGTCTTCCAACGATCATTTTGCGCTTCATAAGACTGCTAGAAAGATTGCTCCATATTCGATTCCTGCTTAGAAAATGTCTCACAGCAAAACTCCAATATGATCCAACCAAGTGAACATTGCAAGCCATGGTAGAAACACAAGGAAATCCAAAGCCAAAACACTTGAGAAATCAAAGAGACTCTTTCAAATTTACTCACTGGTTTCAGCTCGTCAGACAAACTTAGAGATTTCAAAATCTCATCTCCACCATTCAAAACAGGCCTCTATGTGTTGCGAACAATCTGCCAAAGTTTCAAGACGATGCAACGGTGGACGAGAGAGCAATTGCAATTTTCCCAAGTGTCGTTGTTGCAGTTCGAATAACCGCAAACTTTGTTTCTCACCCAAACAAATCTCAAATCTCAAGAACCCCAAAATCGAAAACCCCCTACAAGAACCTTTTACAGAATTCTCCTAAACACCCAAACCCGAAATCAATCAATAACTTCAAGGCTCTAATATCTAAGCTCAATACCCTAAATCCAAAGCTCCAAAGATCACACTCAGTCATTCAATCCAAACCCAAAAACTCCCAAATCCCACAAACCCTTACCCGAAGAGTGATGATAACGAGCAAAGCATACCCAAGCGAAAGCATTCAACGAAGAATCATGATTGTAACTCTGATACCATGTATAAATCAAGGAAATGGAGAAACTCAAGAACTCTATTATTAAAAACATTGAGTCTTTTAGGTTACAAGAATGCTTTGTATAAAGCTAACATAATAAAAGAGAATGACTAAATTACCCTTCACAATAATAATAATATATGCTGATAATATTAACTTATAATAGAGAAATGGTTAGTAAAATTACTACAATTTGGTCACAAATATATGCTATGAAGGACAGAAGCAAACATTGGTTGGATTAAGTGATCATCGATAAGGGTCATAAGGGAACATAAGAGCGTCATGTTAGCATAGCCTCCGAGGAGGGCAGTGTATGATATTAGTGGCATTGTGATCAAAGCACAAGAAAACCAGAGAGAGCTGAGGAATCTTGCGGTACAAGTTACACCCGATCAGAGCCCTGTACCCCGTCGCACTTCTGATCGCGTTGCTGATGCGATCCACGCCGTACACATTGCTCAACGGCAGTATTCCTGGCGCCATAGTGTCACAGAATTTCCTTTTGAGTGTAAAAATGCGATAGATCTTGGCAAGAAAAAAAATAATGGAATAAGAATTGTACCTTGGTTTGCCAGCATGTTTTGCAGGTTATACCGTTTCTTGAGCTCGAGCGCGGCTTGGAAGAAATCGTGCTGCGAAAGCGTGGATTCGGAGCAAACGCCGTGGCTTTCCCACTCGTGTCTCCATAGCTCTGTGTCGTTCTCGTGAAGAAGCGACCGCCAGTCTGTCTCGAGTCTGGCTTGGAGGTCGGAGATCTTTCAGCCAATTTCATTAGTATATATATAAATGAATATTACATAAATGTCACTCATGCCAAGTTGCCAACTATAATATGTAACAAGTTCATAGTAATGAAGCTCATAATTTGTGAACAAGTGAATGTTCATGATGTGTGGTCAACGCCATTTTAGATAAGTTAATTTAACGATACTAAATTATTTATTAATTAATTTCATTCATATAGTATTCATATTACATGATAGATAGAATGGATTGAAATATCAAAAAAAAATTTTTTTTGAAGAAATATCACATAATTATTCTTCTCTAATAACTATTTATATGAAAATCATTTACTTCTATCACACTTTCGACATAACTAAAGTTTTATTGTTTGAAAAAACATTATTATTGATATTAATGTCAGTATATCACTTACAATATTTGGTATACCTGTCGTAGAGAAAAGTTGGAGCCAGGTCTGCAGTGTGAGAGGCTGCCTGATCTAGAGTAGGACGAAGGCCACAGGCCCCGAACGCTAAAACCTGTCCTTGCCGGTTTTAGGCACTGCCGAGGCCTTTGGTTGCACACAGAGACTTCCCACTGTTCGAGCATGGTCGGAGCAAATTGTTCATTAGTTACGGAGAAAATGTCAAGCAGTAATGAAAATTGTAGTCAAGTCTAATAGCTAAGGGTGAAACCGGGACCTAAGTACTGATCTTATGGCTTCTTTTATTGGCCCGGTTAAGTTTTTCTAGGTTTTCCAGCATGGCCCAATCTTAGCGTTAGCAAATACCAATTTTTTTAAAATCAGTAAATGGGCTTTACACCAGGCAAGGCTCGATTTGGGTTAAACCTCAAATGTTTAAATAAATATATTTACAATTATGTTGAAAATAATACATCAAAATAGAATATTCACATAGTAAAAAATAAAAAAAAAATTAATAAATGACTAATAAAGATAATCCGAGAACCAAGACCGGGGTCGAATTTATAAGAGCCTATGCATAATTTAGTTATTAGGGCCGTTAACAAAGGGATATATACCTAATAAGAAATAGTATTACGACATAAAATAATAAGTCATTTTTTCGTTGTATCATAGACATCGCGGAACTACATGTGTTGGTGGCGGGGTTAGCCAAATTCTATACTACAAGTTCCAAATTGATAAAAAAAAAAGTCTAATATTAAAAGAAAAAGAAAAGAGAAAGAAAGATAGAACACGGTTTAAAGTCCAAGCAAACCATTACCATTTTCGATTAAATACTGTAATCAATTACGATTTTAGTCGATTACGATTATGATTATGACTAATTAATTACATCGGAATTCGGAACGCCATCTAAGTTGGTAAGAGAAAAAAAAAAGTAGTATAAATCAAGATGTACCTGATGGACTAAGTAGATGAAGCGATATTGGCTTGATTTAGCCACTGGTAGTGGCTTGACCTGACAAACAGAGAACTCCATTAATACATCATACATGCATGTTTGGTATGAAGTAACGAATTATGAAGCAATTAAGCAAAGATTGAAGATCTTCGCAGACAATTATGTCGTAATCGGAATCGGCTGGTTGAAGCAGGTTGAGCATGGACAAGAGGATGACAACACTTGTGGCTATTTTCATTATTATTTCGCAAATGATGAAGACAAAATATTAATTCCGATATATCAATGACCATGTGAAGTGAAGCAGTTTGTAGAGTAAGAGTAGTGCTCAAGCAACTCGTGATTAATTTCTTGGTGGTGGAAGTCACAATGTTTCTCTTCACATGCTCAGCGGTCGAGACATAAATACAGCTTAGGTTATTCAACTAGGATCTTATAGTTTGTTGTAGTAATTCACAATTGGCTTCCTTTATATTAAAAATTTTAAATGATGATCGACTGAGTTAGAAGAATAGTTTTGCTCGCTCCAACACGAAATCGTTTTCGAAACAGACACACTCATGAAACTCCATATATCCGGTCATATTCGGAGAGAGATTAAAGTAATGCGGGTGCTTATTTATCAATTTTTTGTAACTCGCTCTTTTTTTTTTCTTTTCCAAATGCCAAGAACGTATTGCCTTTTGAAACTAAAAATTAGACCTACAACTTTTTAGTTTTAAATTTCTATATAAAAGTTCATTAAATATATAAAGACCCGCAACGCAATAAATATTTTCATTACATAATTAGTGTTTAATTTTTTTTTTTGGTTTACATTTTGTATATTTCTTGAAATTTTTTGCCAAAAAAGTTATACATCAAAACATGAGGTCATTTGTAGCATTTGCAGAACAAAGAATCAGTTATGTCAAAAAAAAAAAATTACATATACAATTGTCTCCGAAGACAGTGTTACTAACTCCGAGGTCAAATTTTGATCTTCTAACACCAACGTCAAGGTTGCAAACACCGAATTCAAGCATACTAAGCCTGTAGTAGTAGACTAGCAAAGATTTCGTATTTTTGGAGTAACTCTCAATGTTGGTTTAAATCGTACGAACGACATCTTCTTTTCAAAATAATAGATAGATAGATACAACATAACTCGCACATTTCTTGTCCAAATATTACGATTAACCTCTTTCTTTCTTTTTAATTAGGAGATAGATCTATAATTTTATAGTTTAAATTTTAATAAAATAAAATAAAATTTCAAGAACTATTGTCTTTGTCAATGTATTCATCGTAAGACTTAGAAGACATTTTTTCATCGCAACATTCTCGAACTATCTTTCACGATATTATCCTCTCTCAATCTATCTACCATCAAATAAGAATAACAATTGTCATTTGGAGATTTGAGGATGAAGAAATGGAGAGAAGAATCGAAGAAAATTTAGAGAAGGATAGAAAGGGAAAATTGATATGAAGCTTAGAGAGGTCCGGGTATAGTTTGATAAAGTTAGAATATTTTTGTAATGAGAGTGAGACTGAATGGACGGTTCCATTTCTAGCCTTCCCTCCAAAATTTCTCAACGGTCTTTAAAATCCTGCCTTGAAATCAAGCACCGATTCTTCAACCTCCTCAAGCTCTGCTCCTCCATCCACCACCTCTCTCAGCTCCACGCCCTCCTCCACGCCTTCGCCCTCCACTCCGACTCCTTCCTCGTCTCCGAGCTCGTCCGCTTCTGCGCGCTCTCCCCCCGCGCCAACCACCTGCGCTACGCCCGAGCTCTCGCCGACTACTGCTCCGGCGACTCGCCCACTCCGTCCTGGAACTTCCTCATCCGAGGCTATGCCTCCTCCGACGCCCCGCGAGACGCCATCGCAGCGTTCCGCGACATGCGCCGCCGCCGAATCGGGCCTAACAGCTTGACCTTCCCTTTCGTCTTCAAGGCCTGCGCTTCGGTTAAAGCTCTCGGCGAAGGAATCCAAGTCCAGGTCGATGCGTTTAAGTTTGGCTTGGATGGCGATGTGTTTGTGGGGAATACTCTCGTTCACTTCTATGGCTCTTGCAGGAAGACGCGAGATGCGATCAAGGTGTTCGAAGAAATGCCTCGTACAAGTATTGTGTCGTGGAACTCGGTTATCACGGCTTGTGTTGAGAGTTCTCGGTTCCGCGCTGGAATCAGGTACTTTGTGAGGATGAGGGAGAACGGATTCGAGCCCGACCCCACTTCGATGGTGCTCGTACTTGCTGCGTTGACGGAGCTCGGGAACTTGAGCTTGGGAAGAGTGATTCATTCGCACGTGATCGTTAGGGGAATGCTCGTGAATTGCAAACTAGGCACTGCGCTTGTCGTTATGTATGCGAAATCTGGAGCTGTGCTGTACGCGGAAGCGCTGTTCGGGAAGCTCGAAGAACGGAACGTATGGACATGGAGCGCGATGATTCTCGGACTAGCGCAGAACAGTCGCGCAAACGAAGCGCTCGAGCTTTTTGCAGACATGACGGGCTCTTCTGTAGAGCCAAACCACATCACGTTCCTCGGCGTCCTCTGGGCTTGCAGCCACACCGGGCTAGTTCATGAAGCCCACCGTTACTTCCACGAAATGCAACACGTCCACGGAATCAAGCCGACGCTGATCCATTACGGAGCAATGGTCGACGTCTTGGCCCGCTCAGGGCGGCTCAGTGAGGCCTACGACTTCATCGAGAGCATGCCGATCAAGCCTGACCCCGTCGTTTGGAGGACTCTGCTGAGCGCGTGCGGGACGAGAGGCGTCACCGACCACAATGGCGTTGCTGATAAGGTGAGAGAGAGACTCTTCGAGCTTGAGCCGAGGAAATGCAACAACCACGTGATGGTTGCGAACATCTACGCGGACGCGGGGATGTGGAAGGAGGCGGCCGAGGTGAGGAAGGCGATGCGGAAGGGGCGGATGAAGAAGCCGGCGGGCGAGAGCTGCGTGGAGCTTGGCGGGGTTGTTCGTAGGTTTTTGTCTGGTTATGATGATTCAAAAGATGACCACAAGTGTCTCTTCGTGTTGCTTGACGCGTTGAACTTGCAAATCAAGACTGTAAATCTGTAAATATATTTCATGAAGAGTAGTTTAATCAGTCCTTTTCGTGTTCATGGTGTTACATAATCTTTCGAGTTTCTTGGAATTATAAATATGGATAAGAGAATTTGGATTTTAATGTTAAAGTAGCTATGAGTCTTATGACACGATAAACGAATATCACATTTTATACATGTCATTTTCCCAGTAACACCTTATGAAAGCGACAAAAAAATAAAAAAGACATGTGTAGAGAGGACGAAATCAATTTTAATAACATCACTAAATTGAAAGCGACAAAAATTATATATATATAATTTAGAGTAATTATCTCTATTCTTTTCATTACTAAAGATGAATGGATTTGATTGATTCCACAGCTATAAAAATAGCGAAAATAATCTTCAACTATATATTTTTGTGTAGATTTTGGCCCTATTTTGGTCATTGGTGTGGGTATATTATAAAATAAATAAAAAATTAAATTAAATAGAAAGGTTGATATATACATGTAAAAAATAATTTTGGTAATCCGAATTAGTTGTTCACAATATATATTCATTATTAATTAATAAAATATAGATTATAATATTTTTTTTCACAAAATTTCATCTTTATGTATGTTGAACAAAGATGTATACGTAAAGATAAAATATATAAAAATATTATAAAATATAGTTATGCATCCGCCTCATAACTATTTTGACCCTCGCCTCATCGAGGACATTTTTCACAATAATGAATTTTTTAAGCTACTTTCGTAAAGGAGTAGGCTAAATTCATACATCTTCCATAGTGGAGGGCCAATAGTGATGATTACTATATATATATATTATAGTAATTATCTGCATATGATTTCCTTTAATTTTTTAATAATTTTTTAAGCTACTTTACGAAGGAGTAGGTTAAATTCATACATCTTTCATAATGGAGGGCCAATAGTGATGATTACTATATATATATATATTATAGTAATTATCTTCATATGATTTTCTTTAATTTTTTAATAATTTTTTAAGCTATACTTTATGAAGGAGTAGGCTAAATTCATACATCTTCGATAATGGAGGGCCAATAATGATATTTACTATATATATATATATGCTTGACATTAGATTAGAGACTCTTGTACTAAATGGTATTAAGGCTAATATGATGATGAGGCAAAATTTGGTAGATACAAAGGCTAAGAAGCTACGGTCTCCGTGACATGAGAAACAAACAATTGATTACACTTTCAAATTCCCTATAATATCTAGCACTGCTGTGTAGGTACCAAACGCAGCCACCACAACGCCCATCACTATAATCCCGATCAACCCCACCATTTCACACCCCAATTCCCTGTAACTACCTGATATCTTCAAGTAGCACAGGCACGGCAGAATGATCGAAGCCGTCACGCTCAAAAACGCCCCCACGAGGGACATCAAAGACGCGAAGAACGGCACGCTGACGGCCACGATCACGCTGCTGACCACCAGCGTCGTGCCCGTCACCACATTGTAAAGCCTCTTGTTGATCGGGCAAGGAGCAAGGCTTTTGACCGCGTCGATTATCGGGGTGACCATCAGCGCGTATTTCGCTATAGGATTGACCAGAGTTGTGTAGATTGCGATTCTCGAGCTCAGCCTTCCGACTGGGAGGTTCAGGGTGATCTGGGACTGGACCCCGGGCCCGAACATTAGGTACCCAAGTACCGCCATTGACGCGTAGCTGATGGTGCAAAGGACGAAACAGATGAGAAGGACCTGCAGAGGAGAAGGGCAATAGTCAAACTTAACCCAAGACACATCTCCGGTATTTCAACCGTGCTCGTTTGAGTTTAACGGGCTCTGTTCGTACATAAGATTCGATATTTTCGAACTTACATTAGAGAATTGGCGTTTGTTCTTCATGGACGTGTAGAGTGTGGGAAAGACTGGATGCGCGCAGTAACAGAAGGCATACAAGCTCACAGCAGTGGGGACTCCGCTCCAGTTAAGCATCTCTCCCCGTTGATGGAACCCGACCCCGTCGAAAGCGCCGGTCCACGTAATCGCGGCGAGGATGATAACAGAGGCGAAAACCCCGCTGGCCGACACGTACGAGAGCAGGCTGAGATTGTCCAGCCAAACCGACGGCAATATGACGAGGGCGACGAGGACAACGAACATAACTTTGCCTCGAATCGCGTATCCTCCGACGTCGAGCCCGAGACCCGGGAAGAGGTTGTCCAGGTTGTCCCCTTCGAGTATCAAGAACCCCGCGGAGACCAAGTAGAGCTCGGTGTACATGATGACCGAGACGACGACCCGCCCCGCGCGCCCGAACGCGCGCGCGCCGATGTCGGGGTAGGTTCGGATGTCGGAGTCGTAGACCATGCATCTCTGGATGAGCAGGCCGGAGTAGAAGGCGGCGAGCGAGACGGCGAAGAAGAGCGCCAAGCTCAGCCAGCCTCCGGTGGCCAATGCGTAAGGGACTGAAAGTATCCCAACTCCTGAACCATGTTAGAGATCGAAATCGAATCAGTGCAATCGAAAAGGCGAGTACTTGATTGAATAAAAAGTATCCCAAATCTATGAATCGGACATGAATGTGGGCATGGGAACCTGATAAAGCATTGAGTCCGTTGAAGATGGTTTTGACGAAGGAGGCGCTTGTGGCGGAGTGGTGGTGCTCCGACTCCAAGTCTTCGAGCTTCGTCGTCGTCTCTCTCCATAGAAGCGGTCGGCTCGAAGCCAGGTCATCTCTCGATTCGCCCTCCATTGGAGACAGAGAGAGAAAGTTGCAGAGAGAGGAAGGAGATTTCTCAAGTGCTTCTAGAGAGAAAGGGTGAATTGTTTATATATATATATATATAATATATAGGTTTAAGGTATAATAATAGTGACACGTGAGCAAATACGGGTGAAAGAAAGAACCGTATTTGTTTTTCGAGCAATTTAACGCTCATCCAAAACTCGATGAATTCCCGAGCCTCATTTGAAACAGACTGTTCACAACGATATTCTAACTTAAAATATTAGCGGCATAAAGACTTCATCGTTATACTTTGTTGGAAGTATATTTCTAAATTTTTTATTTATCAATATACAAACTCAATATTTTTATTTATTTACGAGTTTCCGAACAGTAAAAGTTAAGTTTTTTTGTTGGAAGTATATTTCTAAATTTTTTATTTATCAGGATACAAACTCAATATTTTTATTTATTTACGAGTTTCCGAACAGTAAAAGTTAAGTTTTTTTGTTAAGTATATAACGCATGTCAACTTTATAGCGTGCAAAGTATACGTCGTTAAACTGACAAAAACGAGGACACCGCGCAGAACGCAAAGTTCGTCGCCCAATACATCGTTGGCACCGTGGAGAATGTTGAGTGTACCACCAGTTACGAAATACCGACACTATCAAAAACGCCAAGTGCGTGCCGACACCGCTGAGCACAACACTAATATCGTTGAGAAAGCCGAGTACGACACATACACCATTGAGAACGCTGAGTGCTCCGTCAATACCAACGAGTACTTCACCAACACCATCGAGAACTCTGCGTGAGGGATTGACTGTGAAACGCGTCATATACTTAACTGAAACTTAGCGCTTACTATTCACGAGACAAAGTTTCAAAGTTGTATAGAAAATAAATCATTACGTTCTAATGCCGGCAAAAAAATAATATTGAAAACTATGTTTGTAATAACCTGAAAACATGAGGTATTTACCATGTAATAATCTCTTTTAAATTTTAATATAAAAAGGTGCATGAGTGTCTTAATTCTTAACTCGCCATAAATAATAAATATAATTAATTATTACCTTTATTTCCCCAATGAATTTTTACCTACTTTTGGTTGCGCGTAATGCGGTAAAAAGCGGTGAGTTTTTCTTATGATTGGCTTCTCGTTGGGGTCACGTGGCTAAAGATTCCGGCGTTTAAAAGTGATTGTCGTATATGCGTACCATCATCATCAACAACCTCTTTCGATTTTAAAGATATCTGCACGTGATTAGTGAGGTTCCACTTCCCGTTAAGGACTAAGGACAACAAAATATATATATATATATATATATATATATATTATACGTGTGTGACACACAAAAACAAGAGCTAGAGATGGGTTCGTTCGATTGGCCTTGTTACCCGTGACTTAAAAGTGACCGTGGCTATTCCGGAATTGCTGCGGCCCGGCCTTTGCATTCTGAAATATGAGTTCAGGTGAAACAATCTCACTCTTTTTAAACATTTTTAGGTCCGCTTACGCCCGCTGTTACTTTCTTTCTTGGCCCGGCCGCGATAAGTACAACTACATAATGAAGATTTATGACAGTTGGGCATGGCTTATGTTATGCTGTCACTTTTGCCAAATAAAAGAAAACTAAACGTGCACTAGAGAGCTATAAATTAAATTCTAATGATATACTTAAAAATAAAATAAAAATAAAGACTTGGACATGGAATGAGCTCAGTCTTTGAAATATACCCGAACAACTGTAGCCGACAGTCGAATTAAAAACATTACAAGAAGGAAATAATTACGTTGAATTGAACATGCCAAATATACAAATGCAATGCACATTAAATTTCATGTTAGTAAGTAGCAATAATGGAGACAAACTAATAAAAACAAATATCTTTCCTACTTTTGTGGACAAAATCCAATGATTAAGTAAATAGTACTTTATAATTTATGATTGTTGGGGTGAAAAATCACCTCCATGATCACGGAGTCACGTAATATTTTGTTTTTAAATTATTTTAGAGCTCGAGTCTTTTCGTTAAAACTAAATAACGTAGAAGAAAATGGGTTTAAAGTATGTAGATACTTTTAGAATTTCGGTATGAGAATATCGTATTTCTTGTCAAGGATTTACCATCCCTTTTTACATCATTTAGCTCTTTATTTATAGAGCTTGATAATTGAAATCAGACCTCTTAAATGATCGATTACAAAATGAGTTTAATTCCCTCATGATTTCCTTAATTACAATGCAATAATTATGGGCATGACTCTCGTCATTAGCCCTAAAGCATTGCTCGCGCTGCACTGATTGCTTCTTGTTGTATTTATCATCGTCGTCCGCTTCTTGGTCTCATCGGGAGGCTATGATTCGTCGCTTGATTTTGCTCGTCTCCTCTCTTGATCTCATGTTGGCGATGATGCTTCATCGACGAGGTTATGTTAAGGGGCATTTCCTCGTCGGCTATCTTCGTCGTACATTTTCCTCTTGACCATTGACTTCTTCCTTGGGTTGCCCCCTTGACTTGGTCCATAGGAACTCTATTGATATTCGGCTTTTATGAATTGAACCCCAAATTTATAAACAACAGAGATAAGTTTTATCGTACCAATACAAATTTATGTAGACGAAATCTTACCTCAACAATTTTATATTTAAATCCGATAAATTCATGGCACACGTTGCAAATGATTTTCACCTCACTCACTTGTGCATGCACTAAGTCGCCAATGTATATTATTATTTATCGGTGACACAAAGTGCTATAAGTACTCATGACGGCGAAAATATTCAAAGTTTGTCAAAGAACCCTGCGAGTACTCAAAGTTTAAAAGTGGTAGTAAACATACTCAAAGTTGCATTTGAGGAGCTGACCACTCTATTCTCGTAACATCGTTAACAAGTCCGCGATTGCACTGATGAAAAACCCAGTGTTTCATGGATGCAGCAAACACATTGACACTCGCTTTCACTTTATTCGCGAATGTGCTGAGAAGCGAGAGGTTGTCGTAGAATTCGTCAGCACCAGAGAACAACGAGTTGACATTCTCACCAAGGCTTTAGCAAGAGTCAAGTTCACGGAGATGCGAGAGTTACTCGGCGTGAAGAACCTCGAACGACGTCAAGCTTACGGGGGAGAGTAAGGACGTTAGCTCTGACGTCTAGTTGTAAATTTTTAATTATTATTCTACTCCTTTACTTGATGATCAAGCATATTAGGGTAAGATGGTAATTATCAAGTATGGGCATGATAGTCATTTTACTAGTATTTCATCTCCTATAAAAGGAGTAGCAATAAGGTGTATTTGATATCTCTCCAAGCCTAGCATTCGGCCAAAAAACAAATTCTTCTCCCAATATCTTACTTAGGATTAAAATATTCATATATATATTAGAGAGTTTGAATATATAAATGTGAGTGTTCTTTGGTGGCTTTGACGTATCTTTTATTGGGTCCTTGGCAAAAGTTCCAATCATTGACAAACCGACATCTTATTGTTTGTAATAGTGCGTAATAATTTACTATTTTGTATTAAGTTATATTTTCTACGATAATTAGATTGACTTCAAATAATGGTACAATTGATATGTTAAAATTTAGGGTTAATTGCGGCAATAATGCACAACCTTTGGTCAAGAGGGGTTTTAGGTCCCCAACCTTTCAAAGTGTGGGCAAAAATACACAACTTTTGTTAAATGTAAAATCCATTAGTCCTTCCGTTAGGGATGTTAAATTCTGATGATGTGGCATCGTTAAACTGCCAAACAGACTGCTAACTTGTAATAATTTAATTAATAAGAATAAATTAAATCATATTTAAATTATGATTCAAAAATAATTAATACTTTAAATTAAATAAATAATTTTTACCCCCCCCTAAAAATCTAACAGACTCTTCGTCAAACATGAATAATTTTTTTGAAAAACAACGGATTATTAAACACGACAAAATTTGCAAAGATTACATAACGACAGTTTATTAGAAACGCGACTAAAATTTTGAAAAAACGACCGATTATCAAAAACAACTGTAATTTAAAAAATGACATAATAAATATGTGAATAATATTGAAGCACAAGTTCAAAAATAAGAAATACGCGTTAAATAAGTATTGCTTGTTAATTTAATTTAAAGTTTTAATTTATTTTTTGAATCATAATCAAAATATTTTAATTTATTCTTATTAATTAGGTTATGTAATTAATATTACAAATATGCAATCCATTTGACAGTTTAACGATGCCACATCAGCAAAAGTTAATATCCATAACGGAAGGACCAACGGAGTTTACATTCAACAAACGTTGTGTATTTTTGCCCACACTTTGAAAGGTTGGGGACCTAAAACCCCTTTTGACCAAAGGTTGTGCATTATTGCCGCAATTAACCCAAATTTACAAGCAAGTGTTTTTTTGCTAATACAATTTAGCATTAGTAAGATCTACCATGGTACAATTGTTTGTAAAGAGAAATGCCGGTAAATGTTCATGTTTATCTATATAAACAAAAGTTAAAAAGGTTATCGTTATTGGCTTTTCTTTTAGTCCTGAATCAGATATTTAAATAAATAGTTTCATATGCAAATAACAGGAATAGATTGAGAAAATTATATAATTTCTAAGTAATTTTTGGGTACTCTAAATGGCAGTGATAAGTTTTTTTCTCCACAAAAATAGGTTGTGACGATCATGGTACTCGAGAGTCAAAACTTCTATCCGTTCAAGTGCCAGAACTCAGTCATGCCCCAAATTTCATATATATTGCGAGGCCTTAGCACTCTGCATGGAGAATTTCATCGCACCGCTTCCTTTTCCGAGAACTTAAGAACTTTTGGATCTTCTCCTTCAATTCTGTCTTCGGAATCAACATGTCTGCGGTGAGTTTTGACCGGTTGAACGGGTCGGTCTGCAATATGTGAAGCCATTGAAGAGATTAGTATCACAATAAATAAAATACCTCTATTTTTTATTAGTACAATTTGCATAATAGAAGAACAAGTCAGGACGACGTACATTATTAGCACGAACATCTGTTGCAGCGCCAAACAACTGAAGCAAACAGACAGTGTGAAGAATATGATGATAAAACTTGGCTAATTTCCAAAAAAAAAAAAGGAATTCAGACAATCAAGTATGCGGAAGATCAAACTTGGCGATTTACCTTCTCAATGTAATTGCTCTCTGAAATAGCAGTTGGAAAGATGTCTTCTGTGTCGCCTCTTGCTAAATGAACATACGTACAGACAATTTGCATTCAACAGATCAGCTAAGCAGATGCCGAAAAGGGGAAAAGGGTAAAACAGTTAATTAAGGAATTTGGTCGAGGTAAACCTGCTTAAGAAACTGGTCGAAGTCAAATTTATATATTGGAGGATCTTTCAGAGTAAGGCATCTTCTTGGGGGCCCACGAGTTAGCAACAAGAAATAATTGAGCATGCTTGCGAAACTTTCAACCTGAAATAATATATATATATATATATGGATATTAGGTTATAGTAATTATACGTATATATAGAGTTATAGTAATATATATGTATATATAATCAGGGCCGGTCTTGGGCCAAGGCTGACTAGGCCCAGGCCTAGGGCCTCGAATTTTTGAGGAAAAAACACACTAGGCATGGGGCCTCAAAATCGTTATTGGAGGGCCCAAAATAATAACTAAATCTACTTTTGTTGCCTTGAACTTTATCTAATGGATATCAGTCATTTGTGTTGTTGACACACTTTTGGTGGGCCTTCTTTTTTCTATGTTTTAGTTTTTTTTTTTAATATTCAGATAAGAATAGTTTTCAATTATTTTTAAACATGACGTATACAAACGGATGGACTCCTCTTTTTCTTGTACTTTTTAATTTATTACATCTCATTTTATACCTGATCAATTAATATATATACATAAAATAAAACAAAAGTTTCCACAACTATTTAATACCGCATTTTATTTTTTTATTGTAAATAACTAAATATAAAAGTTAATATATTATTTGTGATAAACAAAATGTTGTTTTCACTACTAATTTATTTTTATGAACCATAATAAATTATTGTTAATAATAAAAATTAAATAAAATGCATCGCTTTCATTATTTTTTCGCCTAGGGCCCCGATAAAGTCAGGGCCGGCCCTGTATATAATCACGTAGATTTGTAAAAAAAATCTGAACAAACATTATTACCATCTAGGAAGTAGGAAATGAGTTGTAATCTGCTCACATGTAAATGACAGCATGCTCATATCTTTATATGCAAATTTTAGGTCACTAAGGATAATCTTAAAGCACAGTATCAACTAATAAGCTTCCCGCAGATTATAAAGAGGAAAAAAAAAAAGGGTTAAACTCACTTGTTTTAGGAACTGAATGAACACGATTTTTTCTTGCCTCTCTGTCAGGCCCGGCCCATACAATATTGAGACTTCGGCGAATCATTAATATGAGACTTTTTTTGAGATCCTGCAATACAATATTGCAGGAGCTATTATGGTATTGCAGGAGCTGTACGTTATAGCGGAACTTATACATCGCATTTATATACTACTCTAAAACGGGCCTTGGGCGACCCTGCTCTCTGTCACAGGTTGTTCCTCCTATTCAGCAGTGTTCTCCATCTCATCTTCCAGATTCTTGAGGTTCCGGATGTTTTTTAGACTTTCTTCCAGAAGGTGGCTTGTATTATTTCCTAAGACGCGTACAAAGTCTTGATAAAAACCCTTCTCCTCCTCAGCAATCTACACGCACATACAGAAACAAAAGGGTATTAGTAAATATTGTAGAAAAGTAGGGTGAAATTTTGAGAAAAGTTATTAAAGAGAAAACTTCAGCAACTATACTCTCTGACACTTTTCCTCGGGCTGATCGAATTTATCAAATTTAAAGCAGCCTCCTCTGACTGTGCATGTAGAGGAGTCAACCCTCTGGAAAGGAAGTACAAATTTATTTTGGTAGCTAGGAAAGTAGAAAAACATCAACAAAATCTCTGAGAGGACATTGATGTTTTGGGATCAGAAGTTATCTAAAATTCAGTCGGTCAACATAAACAACATGATGTACACCCGCGATTCCGATTGACGTACCACCGGATGAAGAAGGAGACGAAAGCGGGAACTAGTGGCTAAGAGTCGAGTGACGTGAGACGCGTTGTTTAATTTCTTGTTGAGTCGTTGTTTTTATTTCCAATGTCGTTTTGGGGTATGTCCTATAATAGTGTCGTTTACTAGTGTTCGGGTCGTTTGGCGAGTCCACGCCGAGTCAGTTTAGAGTGGTGTGTCGTTTTTGTAAAAGACCTATATATAGGCATCTTTTCCCAAGAAATGAATGAGCCTCAAATTAGACTTCAATTCCCAAAAATGAATATGGGTTTAGAGGTATTATTGTCTCGATTTGTGCGCCTCCACTTTCTGCAATTACTCTTGTGCAGTATCACTTTTTCAAACAGTGTGGCGCGTGGAAGAAAGAACAGAAGAGGAAGATGACCGGAATCGCACAAGTTCGGCGAGGAAGAAGAACACCGTCCCATTACTCGTTCCCTTTCCCGGGGTCATATCATATTGGTATCAGAGCCAGCCGGGATGGAGAGCTCATCAGAACGAGGAAAGGATATCGGCGCTGGAGCCCGCACCAGATCCGACGACGTCGCCGGTGAAGGGAATCGGCATCGCCGAGGTGAACGCGGCGATTCAGTACCAGACCGGCAAGGTACGAGCTCTGTTTACCCGTTACGACGAATCGGGGGCGAAGGCACTCATGTCCCACGGTGGACATATGCCCACCCTCCCACTAAGTGAGATAAATGGATAGCTACTGGAGAACAATATCCTCTATTTAATGTATGATTCTTTATTATATGTATAAATATATATGTTCATTCTATTGCAGTAGTATTAGTGAGTATTAAATATATTACAAGTATAAGATAAATGGTTATTATATTTTGTATTTAGTCTACGTTAATGAATGATTTTAGATTACATATAATACACTAAAAATATTAAATATGTTTATCTTGTAAAATAATAAATATTTTTTAGTAAAGTTTAGTTTTGAGTTTGAGTTGTAATATAAAATTTTGTGTTTTATGATTATAACTATTAAATAAAAAAAATATTAGTGCCCCTTCTTAATTGGAGAGCTGGCTTCGCCACTGACGACGATGCACTCAAGGAGTCGAAGGAAGAAAGTCATCGTTCGGTGATCATAAATTTGAGTTTATTTTCTTCGATTTATTACTTTGTCTCCTATTCTATTGTTCTTTTTTTAGGGATTATTCTATTAGTTATTTAAAAATCGGACTCGTTAATTGCTTTGTTACACTCCTACAGTTTAACATACTGATATTATGTTCTATCCACCACATATTAATACATTTGGAACTTACAGAATATTAAAATTTGGAAAGCAGATTAAGTAATATTGAATTTGAAGGGTAACGAGCATTACTGTCAATTATTTTTAAAGTAATATAAATGAATTTATATTTTTAAAAGAAATATATAAGTGAATTTAGTGTTGAGGCCTGAGGGACACATTGGTATGGGCTCTAGGTGTGGAACGCTAGGCCCAAATCTCAAAGTTTAACTTATTGTGGAACGCGAGGCTTAAATCTCAAAGTCCCAACTTTTTTATGTTTGATGTTTGTTGTTCTATATATGTTTATGGTCACGTCAGCTTCGGGTTGACGCATGATGATATATGGAGCATTCGACACACAACTCCACATAAAATTCATCAATTTACAAATTATGTCTTAAAATCGTAAAATTCATTTAAAGTTTTTAGGGTATTTATGTGATGATTGAGTTATAAATTGGGTTTTTATTTTGAATAGTGGATAGCACTAAATATTATTTATAATTTTCATGAAAAATTTTAACAAAATTTCATTCTTATTGTGATATATTAATGGAAGAACAATTTCATCAAACTTTCAATAAATCTTTTTGAGTGATTTACTGGAATGCCCATTTAGAGATTTTAATTCAATTTAATTGCCCTTATTGTTTTATTATATATTTAACTTATATTTTTTTAAAAATTTCCACAATATTCCTCCATAATATGAAATCGGAGGTTGATCGAGTGTATCATGTTTCACGATGATGTGAATTTGAGCTCGATCCGAGTTCATATGAATTTTGACATTATCATTTGAGCTCGACCAGAATTCATGAATTTTTAATTCGTGCTTTCGTCAATAATTCAGTTTCACGATTCAAATTTTGAAGTTCATATGAATAAATCTGAAATCAATAATCTGAGTGCTAAGTGCTCAGTTGATAGTGAAACTCTGAAATTCAAAAGTTGTTTGAACTTTGAACACAAAATTCTTTTCAGTTCAAATTGATTGAATTCTCGATCTGGTATATAAGATATGATTGTTCAATTTTGACTAAAGAAACTTTCATATACTAAATCCAACATCCATTTCTGATTTTCTTGATAAATTAGGTATGAAGATGATCTCTAAATGGGCATTCCAGTAACTCACCGATACGGCGATACCCGCTTCTCCATTGTCGTAATGCGTGCCCGTATCTGCAACCTAAACGACATCTAACAGTTCAAGGGTCTCGGGCACTTTTGGACGACGCGGCGCCTCACGAATCGCTAGTTACCGCTGGCGATAACGTGTGTACATTTTTATGGGAGTCTATCTTCGTAAAAAAAAAAAAAAAAGTAGTGAATGCCAAATGGTGATAGTGAAAACAGAAAAGAAGTGGGAATTTCTAGCCAGTTTGTGTAAAATATTGTTTGTATTGAAACATATATATATATATATAAGATGAATACCTCACATAGCTTAAAAATAACAACTTCTCTGGACTCAATTTTCCACTCGCACTGTTGCTCTAGGGGGTCGAATTGAATCAAGACCCTGAAACCGGATCTGAAATCTGGGTATTGAACAATTAGAGATCCTTCCATTTGAAACGGATTTAAACTTCGGAAAAAAGGTATAAATATGTAGAAATATATAATAATAATAAAAAAAACAAACAAAAAAAGTGTCAAGTTTAATCACTTAATGTTAAAAATTATTTCACTTATCACGTTGCCACACAAGATACTTAATATTAATAAATATAATTTTATTAAAAGTGTATAAAATCCGGTCCTAACAAATTACATTATTATAATTCAATGTAAGAACATATAAGAACTCAAAACCTCTTGTGTTACGAGAGCATGTACTAGTTTGTTAAAAAAATGGATAGTCTAATTTCAGGTAAGAAAAAATCGATTTTCTTGAGTATTTTTAGGGCCTATCTTTTATAAAGTGGCCCTACTACTCTTTAAATAGAGATTGTCAACCAATTATTGTCGTGTTAAATCAGCAGGAGGGATTTTGGTTGATGTATATATAGAGGGAGTAAATTTTAAGCATAATTAGCAGTTATGTATCAAATTTTATTATGAAGGTTAAAACACTCAAATCACGTAAAAGCATAAACTTCTTGCTCTAAACCTTGTTCCAGCTTATTTCGTCCTTTCATTTCTTTATTTCGCCCTTTTATTAAGAAGATACTTGATAAATATCAAACTACGATAACACATTACTATAAATTAATAAGAGTGACGGAATGGATATGAAAAATACAGCCCACTGCTTTTAACGACTTGGGTTCTTTAACCTTTATGATTAAAATTTGAGTATGTAATTGTTGAATTTACTTAAAATTAGGTACATTTACCGTTATTATCGGGTATATATATATAATATTGGGTGGCATGCAGTTGTATTCGAGCTGCAACTCGTGATGGGTAATCCACGGTAGCGATGCATCGCGATGGATTTGGAAAAATCGCGATGCGTCGCGATGGGTCGCGATTTGTGGTGAAAATTCGCGCCAAACTCTCTCGCCCAATCCCAAATCGCCACATCATCAATCCGACGCATCGCGATGCATCGCGATTTGGCACAGTCGCGACGCATCGCGACGATCATTTTTGTAATTTTGGCGATTCGACTCGCGATGCATCGCGACAATCGCGAGTTGCAGCTCTAAGTTGTATTACAGTTGAGTAAGACTGTATAGTTGAGTAAGACTGTAAGAGTTACATGAGTAGTGACAAGAAGACATCCACTTTCGAAAGATTGTATGGATACTGGATGGAATCAGAATCATCAATTGTGACCCCACCAATAGCCACTCGCAGTAACTACACTTCTCCACTTTCTCTTTATAGATACTTGCGGCAAAACTATTTTAACTTTAACCAATTAAAGCAGTAAAGGCTTAAGTAAAAATAAATAGCGACAAAAGTACTTAAACTCAACAAATGTGAAGCGATTCATTTTTCTGTTCAATTTTTTTTACCAAGGTTGGTTAATTTATAGCATAGTATTTTTTTTTAAGGCAACTTTGTTGTAGTGGGGATCGAACTCACAACTTCCATTTTGGAGGTGGTGTGGAATGCATAGTATTGTTAAATCATACTTAAGATACACATTAATGAGTTCAACTAACTATCCATTATTTTCTCTCATTTGAATTTATCGGAAAAAAAGTAAGCCAAAAAATATACCGCCTCGCGTTTGTTGACTTTGTGTACTTCTTGCATTAATTTTTCACTTTAAACCTCTGTTGCCTCGTTAGATCAAAATAAGAGTACTTTTTCCGTATTTATCCATTCTTTTTATTCCATTATACTGCCGAGAAATGAAAACGGTGATTCCAGAAAATAGAGATGGGATTAAATTATGAATATTTTTTGTGTGGGACAGAAAGAAGAGGGCCAAATTTGTATGTTTGGTGGTCTCTAGAATTTTATTTTTTTAATTGATTCTTGTATTTTAAGAAGTCACACATTTTAAAATTTAAAGCAAGATGAGAAAATGCTAATATTTGCATGATATATGATTTATCCGTACGTATTTTTTTATATTAATTACAAAATAAAATCAAAATGTTTTTTGAGTTATTCATGAACTATTGATGAAAGTCTTAATTGAATTATATGTTAAAAATTAAGAATTCCTCTTCTTCTTCTTCTTCTTCTTTTTTTTTTTTCTTTTTTAACACAGTAAAGAAATATGCTAATATTTTTGATATATTAGAGGCTTTGGCTTGATGACCAAATTACAATATATATATATATATATATATATATATATATATATATATATATATAAAAAGTCCAATATCAATTTCTCTTACTTTTAAAGAAGGTTAGAAATCAAAGAGGGAAAATTCACTTTTTGGATTAAATTCGTTTTTTTGTGTGTGTGTTTCAAAGTTGGTTAATTAGAAAAGTATATACATTGAAATTCCATATTAAATACCCTATAGATAAGATTATAATTTATCTTTCGTCACTTTTGCCTTGGTGAGAAAATTTAATTTCAGCTAAATATAGCAAGATATATTATAATTTTGCGAATATACTTGTATAATAATTAATTTTGTGAATTTACACCCGCAATTGAGCCTCGTTACTATTGACGATCGGATCATTTTAGTATAGCTATAAATAATCTTTAAGCCGTATCACACTCGTTTGTTTTATTTTATTTAATTCCGTTATCATGTTATCATCAGTTAAATTTATTTTTGTTATTACGATAAGAAGAGAGAGAAGAGAGATTATATATATATATATATATATATTATTTTCGTCAAAAAAGTAAATATACTTATTGAATTAGCATATTTAATTAGTAGAAAAATGAAATTGATTTTCCCAAAAACAATGATGAGGTTGAAAAATGTCTTGCTCTTTAAGAGGACATTGGTGGTACACAATCTAACAATATGTCACTTGTTATTCATAATTGAGTGTAAGTCCACCAAAATATGGTCAACCTCACCCACATGCGTGTCAGTTTGTGCATGTCTTTTTTCTTTTTACACTTAAAAAGAAATTGCAAGTTGCAGATTAGTTTCTTCGCGTCTTACATTTTTGGTTACCAGTTATAATAAAAACCGGGTATATTATTTAAGAAGTTAGAACTGTATTTACTGTATAATTGATATTTAGTTGGAGCTATCAGTTATTTCACCATATTTACTATTTTTAAGATTCACTATACATGACTATCGCATAAAAAGGTAAAGAAGAGAAATGTCGCGAAGAGAATGAGAAGAAGAATCCACTTTAGTACCTGTCATTTTTCACGAAGAGAAATGTCGCGATTGAGAGAATGAGAAGAATTATTATTTATTTTTAGTAGATTCTATCTATTCGAATTTTTTTCATTTGTTTTAATATTAAATAGATTCAATTTTAAAACAAATGAAAAAATTTCGAATAATATTATTTTAATATCGATAAAAAAAATATACCCATAATTCTTTTTCCAATTCAATCTTATGTTATGAAAGAAAAATACATTCTTATAATTTTTCCTTTTATTTCTATAACTATAAACTAAATAACTACTTGGTTACCCCGAAGAACTAATAAAATATAGAATTAATTTAATCATTTAATAAATTAAGGCTTATACGTTTTTAGAATTTTCTTTCATAGGTCTTTCACAGGAAGGAAACCATGGAGCTGAGATTTTAATAATAATATATTTTCCATTATCGCTAACCTCTCGACAACTGCTACAGAATCGCCTCGTTGACTGCTGCCATTACCCTCGCCATCGCCACCTTCTCTCTGCCAAGAGAAACGCCAAACTTTAAGAAACGACATGGGAGGAGGAGACGAAGCGCGACGCTCCGCCGAGAGTCCCCGAGGATCGAAGGGAGGAGAGATGGAGATTCGCTCGCTCGGGTATTCATTTCGCCATTGGCAGCTGACCTGCATTGTCCAATCGCCACTGCATTGTCCACCGCACCGTTGCCGGGAATTCTCGAACTCAAGAAGCGCGGGAAGGTCAGCTTTGGCGGAGGCGGCGACCGAACCAGAGCGAGTCGATTCGGCGTTCCGACTCAGCAGTTTTGACGAGGAAGAAAAACGAGGTTTGGCGGTTCGTCGCCGAGAGAAGCCCCCGCAGAGTCCGAACTCAGGCTTCGTCTGCATGGCCTTTGGCGTCTCCTCTGTACGTCGTGATCTCCTTCCTTTTGTCGTCTTCCTGATTATCAAGAATCGTGTAATGCTTGTTCCAAAATGCACACCAAAAGAGCGAGGACCAGCGAGGTTATTTTTTTCTCTAATAAAAGAAATTCAAAAAAAAGAAGAAAATAGAATGGGTCAAATATATGGGCGTTTTTGGAACCTGATGTTATTTTGCTTTTATTTTTATATATATATATATAATTATATGTAGATATATAGACTGGTTATTTAAATATAATTTTGAGATATCTTAAAAAATATTAAGGTTGTTTAAAAAATACAAACGCTGTTGTGTAATATTATTTGTATTTTAATTTAATAAAATTACGTATATTTTAAAAAGTTTGATACCAAATTAGAAACATTTAGTACATTTGTCAAAAATTTATTATGATTTAATTTTGAAGTACAGATTACTTATTACACATGTTGATGTGTGATGTTATTTACGTTTTTAAAAAACCAAATTGATTATATTTAGTACATTTTTCAAATGTTCATTGTAAATTAACCTTTAAGTTAAATTGATTATAATTGTAAGGTTTTTTTATTTGTTACTAAACGACATGTCACTTAACTTAATTCTTGATATTTCCTTTGTTAAAATTGTAAGTCGTTTTCACTTGTAGACTAATCTAAAACCCCAAAACGCTAACTTTTTAGATCCATCCTCTTCTTCCACCTTCAAGCTTTCTCCGATAGCTCCCTCGAAACTTGATCGCGCCTACGCCGAAGTCCTCCGTCGTGGCGGCAAAATATGGTGAGGTCAACGCGCCGGTAATCATAGACGCGGAGCCCGTCGCGATCGTGTTTTCGGTATCGTTTTTCTTGTTTAGTTTCCTGATATTCCCTTGCGTGTTTTGGTATCATTTTTCTTGTTTAAAATCGTTTTCGTTTAGCCTTTCTATAATTTTGTTTGGCTTTGTAGTTTGTAAATCTCGTTTTGCTGAATTAAAATCATCTTATTTTATGCTCAAACTTAATTTTAGATAATTATTGAATTAGTATTAGACATATTGCATAAATAACTCTTGACAAATAAGAAAGTTTATTAATAATCCATAGAATACATATTGAAATTCTCAAAGCATAAGTTAGTCTATTTAACATACATACAATCAATTTGTAACAACTCTATCCTATTATTAAAGCAAAGATTAAACTATATTAAAAATAATTATTATAAGAAAATTAAAATTTGCTTAGCACGGTCAGTTCTTCTTCTTCAAGATAGACGTATTGAATTCTCTGTGTCATAAAATAAAGGAAAGATTATACTAAATAATGAATAAAGATTACACAGTATATAACTATATTAAAGATATGCTAAATAAATAATCACGATCAGGATCCTCACTTATCAATGCTCGGATTGTACACAGGGTCGACCTGGTTGTAGTCTTCTTCTTCTTCTATGTATTGATTTGGCTGTTGTTGAATGTCGGCTACTGCATCATATCTCTCTGTCGGATTCATACCACCAATGTCTGCTTCTACCTCAATAGTATTTGCATCCACCATCTCCATATCCATAGGAATTGAAGTCGGTTGTTGTGAAGATCTTGGATACATAGTCATATAATGATTATTTTCCGCAACGATGATGACGTGTATAAATAAGTTTAAGTTTTTGTAGTACTCATATGATCGACGTAAGCCCAATTTAATGTACGTCGGTAATGACGTATAGAATTTTTTTTTCCAAAACTATACATCATGGTAAAACAGGCAGTTATTCATGAGTTGTGAGTAGATGTGATCCCTATACTCGCGCAAGCTCTCCCCATCAATATAACACCATGCCGCTTCCCTTCTATCGCGCAACCTCTTCCCATCAATATAACACCATGCCGCTTCCCTTCTATCGAACATCGAAGACAGGCTATCTTAAATATAAAAGTTGAACATCCATTCAATATAGAAAGTTGAAGACATTTTAAATAATATATTTGAACATCCATTATTAAGTGGTAGTTATACTATTAGTACACATTTAATAACGTTATATATATAATATAATCAGATGTTAAATACAATACAATTAAAGTTTAATTCAATCCAATAATATAGGATTTTAGATTTAAGCAATACCGTAAACTAGTAATAGAAAGAAATAAATATAATATTGTAAAACTAATGTTACAAAAAAAAAAAAAAAAAAAAAACAAAGTTGAAGACATTTTAAATAATATATTTGAACATCCATTTTTAAGAGGTAGATATACTAGTAGTACACAATAAGGCTATATATATAATATAATCAGATATTAAATACAATACAATTAAACGTTTAATTCAATCCAATAATATAATATTTTGGATTTAAGCAATACCGTAAATTAGTAATAGAAAGAAATAAATATAATATTGTAAAACTAATCTATCATGAAACTGTAACAATAAGTAAAACTGAACTACAATTAATCAAACTATATAGTAAAACTAATCACTATACCTAAAGTTGAAGGCTGGAGAGGGAGTATATAAACGACTACATAAAAGTCAAATCAAAAACCTTTTCTTTGCAGGATTTAGGAGTTGAGAAACCAAAAAATGAATACATAACATGGACTATTTCTTCACAAATTTTAATACCGGGAAGTTACAACAACATATTGCTACGAACTCCTGGAAATCCACATTGAGCCCAATAATCGGCAAACATGGAATGTTCTTTAAAAAATTAGTGTAAACAGGAAACCAGAAACCGCGACCAAAATACAAATTTCATCCCTAAACCCAAAGCAGGTAAATTTGTCTGGAACATTCGATTTCGATGCAAACATAAACACTAACCTCATGTAAGTGAGGGTTCGTCTTCGGAGGGAACAACGAGAGACTCCGCATGAATATTGACGGATTCCGAGAGCAAGCTTGGGTCACTTTAGTTCCGAGAACATAACATGAACATGATGATTTATAATTGTCTTGTGGGAGACATCCATCACAACTTTCACACCTTTGGATTCTCCCAGATTCGAAGTTTTCTATGTCATGACGAATCGCTTTTTTTATCAATTGTGTGAAGGGCATCGTTTTAACAAAAATAAACGAACATATTAATCCATGAAATTTCAAACCGAAAGTACCAACCAAAAAAACAATTTTGATCGTTATAATATATAGCCTCGACAAAGAGGGAAAGATGAACTCAGAATCCCGAGGCTTACTGAATGGCAATTTTAGATAGAAGGCTTTGTGGCGAGCGATGCTTTGACAGACTTAACGACGGTCGATTGACGGTGCGACCGAGCGATGAACAGAGAGCAAGAGAGCCAGAGATCCGAGGAAGAGAGAGATGCTTTTTTATTTTGATGTTGCTATTTATAGAGGAATGACTTGAATGATTTGAGATGTTTCTCTTTAAATGTAGTTTTATTTTTTATTTTTATTTTTATTTTTTATTTTTGGAGGGGGATGGAGGTTTGAGGAGGAACGATTTGAGTTGCTTCTCTTTAAATGGGAGTTATAAAATACGTAGTCAATCCATCTAAGAAATTTGTTTTATACGTATAAAATGATTCCTTTATACGTGTAGATTATTTGTTGGCAGGTTTAAAAAAAATGAAAGAAACAGTTATAAAATACATATAAGAAATAATTAGTGTTACGGGTAATTCTCGGAATTGATTTTTATAATTAAATTAATTAAGCGGAAATTATCGTACTAATTTCTATTAATTAATTCTATGATTTGATTAATCTTTTAAATAAGATTATAAATCAAATTAATCAATTTCAAACCCAAAACACCCTCTACAGGTCCATTTTCGAAAAACAAAGTGTCCAAGTGTCCGTAAAAATATGAAAACACCCAAAAACGACATAAAACTTGTGAAAAACGAATCCGGGAGCGAAAAAGGCTCCGGAACACATTTGGTGGGACCCATACAGGCGACAACCTCCATGATCGCACCACGTGGCGCAATCCCAGCGCTGCCCCTGTCCGCGGGGCCCGCCAGAGACACATCAGCCCCACTTGGGGGCTGACCTCTTTAGATCGCGCCCCTAGGGTGCGATTTCAGAGGAGTTGGTTTCCTATAAATAGGAGCCTCCCCCCCCCCCCCCCCCCCCCCCCCCCCCCCCCGTCATTTTCACACTCACAACTTTTTCCAAAGCTTCTCTCTCTAGTTTTCTCTCTAAAAAACTCGTCTACTCTAAGGAGGAAAGGACTTGAGTTAAGAGCTGAGATAAATCTAGAAGCAGAGTCTCAGGCCTGAGAAGAAAGGTTGTTCGACAGGACAGCTAAGACGTCCCTCGCTATGTGGGTAACCATGCCACCACCTGCGAGGTCGACAGAGGAAGGAGCTTCTCTTCGTCATGATAAGGCCCCTCGTCATACGAGGCCACCTACCCCGACAAGGTCAACAGAGGAGCATACCTCGTGCGGTCAAGGCTCTCGCTGTACTTCTATAACACGAGGGAAGTTCGACAATGACCTCGCCAACACCAACGAGGTCGACGAAGAGCACATCACGCCGGTAATACCCCGCCATCGGGCCACGGGTCACCCCCGCACCGCCAACAATGGCACTTCCGACGAGTCAAACCGCATCATCATTCGTCGTTTATCACTAACCCCGAACTACGTGGGACCTGATACTCTGAAACTGAGATACGTAGGCAGCCTCACCCAACCATAAGCGACCGGGCACAGGCCCATTCTACTAGCTCGGAGATTCATCAAGACCGGAGTTCGCCCAGACGAGGACATCGCCAAGACAAGGACTCCGCCCGGACGAGGAGCTTCGCCGTGAACCGGACTTTGCCACCACCTAGGATGTTCGCCGAGAATCGTCAACGACAGCCCGGAGACTCATCCAAGACGATGGGATCGCCTCCAGCTTTGACGATCATCAATCAACCCATGTTGACTAAGAATTCATTCATCCTTGTGTTCAGCGGGTCAATCTCGGAACCGAACCTTGGACCCGACTCTAAGTTGAAGCCATTTTTACTCATTTACTTATATACTACTCTTTCTTTCTTTTTTCTTTCCAAATTTTATGATTCTAACTTTTATATTTAAGGCACGAAAAACATATGACTTTTCATTTTAATCAAGTTTAAAAATAAAAAACTTTTAAGGCGCAAAAGTTACTCTAAGCAAATTGTTAAAGAAATTATATAATCATATCCATCGTTACACTTCGATATTTTTATTGATTACAACATTTTTTTAAAAAGATAATTAAAACTGCGAACTTATAAACTGTTTTTTTTTTAATGAAAATTAGATCGTACAATTTGGACAAATACTATTGATAACTTATGAGCAAAATACAAACGTACGTGAATTCTTGTAACATTTTTTTTCACTAAAAAAAGAGCAAAAGTAAACGATGAAAATACTAATTTTTGTTATTTCTCTTTAAAATAAAAGTTGGATTGCAAATTTTAGACAAACAATATTGACTCAATTATGACCAAAATACACAGCTTGAGTTCTTTATCATTGATTTTTTTTTTCCTTTTCAAGAAAGAGTATTTTTCAAAATAAAGAATAAAATACTAATTTGATATTTTAGTAACTTTATGGTGTATTTTGTAATTTTAGGTAAAAATTGAAGGGTTAATTTCGATTTTATTCAACTCAATGAGTCGAAGAGCGATCAGGAAGGCAAGACTCAGTCGATCAAGTTAAGAGGATCTGGTCACAGAAAGGCTAGCCGCTCTTTGTTTTTTTGCATTCCTGTGGGCTCTTTGATTTAAATGTCTAGTTTGAAACCAAGATATATATATACACGGGGATAGTGAAGTTGACCTTTCTATTTTAGAAATGAGGATATATTTGAGTATTTAAGAATGTTAAGCATAGCTTTCAAAATTAATTAATTATTAAAATATGCCTGATAATTATTTGAGTTGGGAAAAAAAATATTTCTTCTAAAAAGTCCAATATCATATTCTCCTAAGTCCTATATATACGAGTTCACTTTGCATAAAGCATTTCTTATAATAGAAGATCTATTAAACGACACGTGATATTAATTAAAGAGGATAGTGGAGTAGGTACTATCGCAATCTGAAAGAAACAAAAATAAAAAGAAAGTGAAACACTAGTCTAATAATAGCAATCAAAAGGTAACAAAACTTCAACTTGTTATCTAATAATCTCCCTCGGCCTCGAATACTCTGAAAAGAATTTAGTCTTTTAATTACTATTTTTTTTATTTGGAAAAGAGCAAGCAATTTGAGGACACTTAAATTATATATATATATATATATATATATATATATATTAAGTGCAACGAAAGTGTATTCCAGTTCTTTTTTTATTCAGCGTATATTTTTAATATTTTAAAAAAATATTAAATGCTCAATTATTTTCTTATAAATTTGAAATACAGTAATTAAAAATCAATCATCATCATCAAAGAGTAGTTGGACGTAAACAAAATATAGGAGCATGAACATATAATAAACTTCCTTGCTAATGAAGTAGGTTGCTAGTATATTTGATAACTTTGCTAGTTGAAGTGTTCTACCCAATTGTAATAAGACAACCGAGACCGAGTTATTTTATTTACAAACAAAATAATAACATTATTTTTATATATTGCTAATTATTCTATTAAGTTCTTGTGCGATCCCTATAAAAGCCGTTGTTTCAGAAACCAGCGAATACACCAAAACCTCTTTGAGAGAAATAAAACTGATTAAATTTAATGGACAAAATAGAATCAGAAAACGCGAGCACGTTCGTAGTCCCAATCGATCAGAGCCCTCTACCACGTACCGATCATCATGTTCAGCAATCACCTCTTTGGGTAATGTATAAGGAACAATGCGAATCTGGTCTCCATAAGAAGGTACGTAAATATAATAAGAATTTCCAAGTGAATTACTGTATTTTTTTTTTCATGTAATTTTACGATGTTGTTGTGCAGGTTTTGGCGGAGATGGTGGCTACGTATCTGCTAGTGTTTGCGACATGTGGCGCGGCGGCGATCAGCGGGAGTGACAAAAGTAAAGTGTCGCAACTTGGCGCATCGGTTGCAGGTGGACTCATCGTGACGGTGATGATCTATGCTGTTGGTCACATTTCCGGGGCGCACATGAACCCTGCCGTGACTCTCTCCTTCGCCGCCGTTAGACACTTCCCTTTGAAACAGGTAGGCATGGACAATGTTGATGACGTTTTCCTTCATGTCGTTCATGTTGTTAATTAACGTACGTCCTTTTGCCCTAGCTAGTTGAGATATTTAAGTGCATACATATTTAGTGTATGTAGTTTTGGTTACCTTTTTCTTTATTTAAATATGATTGCGTTAGTCTGTCTAATCACGTTTGAATTTATCAAGTGATATACCAGTGGTAATCTTTTTTAAAGAGTACAGGCAGTTTGTGATAACCATTTAAAATTATTTTTTAGCCTTCAAAATTATTCTTTGACGATAAACAAAACTCAATATTTTCATATCAATTTCTACGTAATTTTTCAAAACCCTTTCGCAAAACCAATTTTTGGTAATATATTATAATTGCTCTTAAATCTATGATATTTTTTTTTAAATTTTGACTCCATTAGTAAAAAATTGGGTTCCTTTTTTATCCATATAATCGGATCAACACAATTAGTAATGTTTTTTTAAAAAATTAGAAAAACTCATCTATATATCTGTAAATTAGACGTGCAAGCGATATGCGGTTTATGACACTGCGTAAAAGACATTAATAGTGAATATTGATTCAATTTCCGCCACATACGATAACAACTATATATAATTGTCACAAAAATATCCAGAGCTTGACTAGACGCCAATTGAATATACTACGAACGATAGTATGATACATATTCCCATTCCTTCCTAAATTAATTGTCTTTAAGAATGCTCGTTTTAATTATTTCGTGAAAAGTGGATTATCATATATGGATTAGGTAGTCTATTAAAAATATTAATACTGTCGGCTTTCGGTATTTTCAAATGCATATAACATAAGGAAAGTAAGGATATTTGCTATATAACTTTTGGAAGTAATAATTGAAATGCAATACTACTTAATGATACTATTGAAATCGTGAAAATTGGATTCACACACACATATATATATATATGTATATATATATATGGATTGTGTAGGTCCCACTATACGCAGCGGCTCAGCTAACCGGAGCCATATCGGCGGCATTCACACTACGCCGGATTCTTGACCCAATAGAGCGCATCGGCACGACATCGCCGTCCGGATCAGATGCCCAGGCTTTGGGCATGGAGATTATCGTCACTTTCACCATGATGTTTGTCACTGCTGCCGTTGCTACTGATACCAAAGCTGTAAAATCTTTATCATCATTTTGACTTAAATTCTATAATAATTTTAAACTATTTTTTCACCGTGAGTTTTTTATTTTTATAAAAATTTTTTTGCACATTGCTTTTAGTACTATTGTTTTAAGAATTCTTACCGGTCGGTCACGGTTTGTCACACAGGTCGGGGAGCTAGCGGGGATCGCTGTAGGTTCGTCTGTGTGTATAACGTCAATCTTAGCAGGGTAATGATTAACGATGACGATTATCCGTTAAGATTTGATATGCAAATCACCTAATTGGGAGTGTTGAAAAAGGATGAAATGTTACATATGATAAATAATTAAAGATAAACATAATAGTTTTTTTGTAGTTTTTTTTTGTCCTTGCTCTAAAAAAAACTGGGAAAAAAATTTAGGTACCAGTTCAGCTCTAAATTTTCTCGGTTCCGGTTCTAAATTTATCAATTCTGCTATTTTCTAACATATAGATCATCTACGCACATATTTCAGAGTTGATAGACCAAGTCGGCTTATAACACTTGTTTGTTTGAGTATAATATATTGGGATCATTAATTCTATACGATCATATTAACAAGCGCGAGAAAAATTACAGACCGGTATCAGGAGGATCCATGAACCCCGCAAGAACACTGGGACCAGCGCTGGCGAGCAAATACTACAAAGGAATTTGGGTGTATATGGTCGCACCCTTCATCGGAACCATTCTCGGGGCATTGGTTTACAAGGTCATTCGGGTCAGCGACAAGCCCGCCCACGCCATGACGCCCAGGTTTTCCTTTAAACGCAGAGTCGGAAGGACAGCAACAGCGGACAGGTGTGACTGGGCTGTCCTAAAAAACTTGAATAATAATAAATAAATAATAAGTCTGAGCTTATCAAGGGTACTATAGCTACTCTACGTGAGTCGTGTGTTTGGCTTGTGAAGTGAACAAATAGTAAAGTCGTATGTGTATTAGACTTGGTTGTACGTGTGTTGATCATGAACTTCTTTGAGTGATCATGAACAATTGTAGGGGCTCTTGTAAAACCCCTACAAGATTGTTATCTTGTAATGTCTTTTTCTATTTTCTTTTGTAACATATTTGTCTTTTATGTACATATGCTATCTATGCATGAGGGCTAATACTATGTTCTTAGCAAGTAATATGCATACGTGAAAATATGAAATAATTGGTCTTTGGATTATGCAATGTATCAAAAGTTCTTCGATTAAATTTGGTAAAATACGGGACTTATAATATATTAAGTTAGTTATTTTCTGGTTAACCTGTTCTTTAGTTATTTCATACTCTTCACATGTGTTAGATAAAAAAACACAATATTTGAGGGGGGCTAAAACGTTTAAAACTAAAATTATAAAGAGCATTCGCTTTTGTTTTAAATGTGTTAAGACGGAATTTCTGGAAGATCATTCACTTTTGTTGTAAATGTGGTAATACGGAATTTCTTTAAAGTATTTCGAACACCTAAATAATACCTGGAAACCTACGTGAGTTTAAGCCTAACTTGGCTCAACCCCTAGCAGAGAAGAACCCGAGCAGAGATCTTCCTAGCAGAAGTTCTCCCACCAGAGAACTTCCCACTAGAGATGGGTCCGACCAGAGATTCCTCCTAGCAGGAAAGGACCCGACCAGGAATGCTCCTACCAGAGACGCCCCTACCAAAAGAGCTCCTACCAGGATTGCCCCGAGCAGAGATGGACCCTAGCAGGTCTGCTAGGGACATCTGACAAGAAGTCAGCAGAGCTCAATCCAGAAGGTTCCAAACTTGAGGAGAAAGTTTAGAGATACGATTTGGTTTCCTGATTTGATATGATTTGGTTTCCCATTTTATTAGGAAACGTGTAAATTGTAAAGATTTGATTGAGTTTATTTTAGGAAGTTTAGCTAGGGTTTAGCCTTCTAGTTTCTCTATAAATACAAGTCTTATGACTTTACTTTGTAACTTTTTGCTCTATTTGCATTCGACTTTAATAGAAGAAAATTCTCACAAACACTTGTCTTTGTTTCTTTTTTCCTTGTGGTTTCTTTGGTTGCAGATCTATTTTATTGGAACCAACAGCCTATACATAAAAGTAGGGGTGAGCATGGGTTGGGTTGGACCACCCCGATGCTTTTTATGGACCCGACCCGATCACTTCGGGTTCCTAAAAAAAAGCCCGATCCGACCCAAATTTTTTAATGCCCGAACCAAACCGACCCGATAAAAATCGGGTTGGGTTGGTTTGGGTCGCCATGGCCCGATTAATTAAAATTTAATCTTATATAACAAAAAATAATACGAAAAAAATGCATCAATGTAACTCAAAATTCAAGTAAAAATACCCCAAATAAATTTAATCAAACAAACATACACTAAACAATGTAAAACATGAAAATGGGAGATTGAATGGTCTTTAGTTGTAAATAAAATTGAGAATGAAAATCTTTAAAAGACAAAAAGATTACACTACTTGAATAAAAATTGATATGAAATATATATTTATTATATTGGTCGGGTCGGAGACACCGACCTGACCCAAGGTTTTGGACCCGACCCCGACCTAAATAATAATCGGGTCCGGCCCGATCGGACCCAATTTTGAGTGGGTTAGATTGGGCGGGTTAAATTGGGGTCGGGTCTCTAACGGATTGTGTTGGGCCATCGGATTGGGTCTAAAATGCTCACCCCTACATAAAAGTACCGCACGATATCTTAACAACCGAAAGGCAATGTGTAGAGCATCGTAGGGGCGAAGAGTACTATTTAGTGGTATTTGCTAGACATGCAAGTGTTTGGGTGTAGGAGATCTTCATATTCAGTGTAATATGTTGTTAGTACTTTGACTTAAATAGATAAAAATGTCTTCATTTATAATGAAATCTCTTTCCTTAAAAAAAAAAAAAGACTTCTTCTATATTTTTTCTTCTTCTTCTTGAGTTTGTAACTATTAATAAGTTACAATTAGGAATTCAAATGATACCAAGCTTGAAATTCGAAGGGAGAAAAATAGTGAAATTATTCTAGAGAGATTGCAGTCAATTAAAAACAAAAAAACACATATTTCGCATTGAGAATCCTTCACAAATAACAAAATACAACTTGAAACTTACTTGAGTTAAAAAAAAAAAAAGAAAAAAAAAAGTTAAACATGTAATAAACACCTATTTCACTTTTTAACTCCGCTATAAAAGTTAGAAAGGTGTAAAATACTTTTCCAGTCGTATAGAAATGGGCTTTATTCTTTTAATTTTATATTGCGCTATCAGTTTTTTTGTTTTTTGTATTTTAGATACTCATATCGTAATTTATCGGATAAGATAGCTCCTTGCATTGAATATATTTAATAGAAGACTTGAAAATTAAATTCCTTGTCGAATGGTTAAGGACAGGCCCGAAATGGAATCACTTATTGCTCTTTATTTCTATACTTTTCTTCCATCAAAATGTTGGATTTTTGGGGGTTTATTCTCAATCCCAAGGCAGAAATATCCGGATATCATTGAGCGATTAATCTAGATTAAATATGAGAATCAAAATTATTCTATTTCTATACGTTACTAGACTTTTGGTACTATTTGCCAACTGGTAATATTCTGACCAATTCTCGTTGGTATGCGCGTGACTTGGGCAGCGTTTCGGCTCGGGATCACATCTCCACAAATCTCGAGCCACTATCTTGTCCACCACGTTACTGTGGGAACTCTGCTGCATGCAGAATCACATCGTTAGAGTGTTAGGCCTTTCTTGGTGATTGGATGATGACGCAATCGTTTGAGTGCTAGGCCTTTCTATTTGGGATCACAACTTTAGGATGCTTAATTATGAATACTAAATAGTGTATTTATATCCACAATTTAGAATAACTTGATGGGCTTTGACCCATTAAAATAGGTCTAGCCCATAAAAATTAATCTAACTAATTGTTAACTCTAAATAATTATTTTATCCGGCCTAAGTGGGCCCAACATATTTACGACGGTCATTGACAGACCTCGAAAGCCCAATATACTCATGGGCTCTAATTGGGTCCCATTCTTGATTCCGGCATATCCTTTCGGAAAATGCTACTACACGGGGTTGGTTGAAGCAATTTCATTTATTTACATTATTAATAATGGAATAACCTTAATTAATCTGCATATCTCATAGCATAGTGGAAGTAAGATAATTAATTGAATATGGCTTACTACCTCTTGTATTATTGATCAAATTATTCACTTTCGAGGACGACATCAAGTGAAGCGTGACACGTAAAAAATCGTGATTAAATAAAATACGTACTTATTGGAGGGATAATTAAATATTTGAATCGATCGTAATCACCTAACGAAAGAGCTGCTGAGAAATATACCCCTTCACACAAAGAAATAAAAGTCTACTTTCGGATATATGTTTTGAATTAGGCACAAACTTAAAATAGTTATATTCGTGAAGTCATCATATAGTACAAAGGCATGAAAAGCATAGGCCTCTCAGCCAAATATTCATAGCGTTGATGGTGATTACTAAAATATTAAGGGTTAAGCGGTAAATGTACCTAAGTTACTCAACTAGGGACATCATAGACTCAAGTCTTTTTTCAGTGACAGATATGTTCCTAATTTTTACTAAATTATCTCAACCAGTGTCATCGCGTCCATTATTATTACTAAAATATTTAGAGTTAGTAGTGGTATATATGTACCTAAGTTATACTTAATTAGGACAACATAGACTGAAGTCTTTTTTTAGGGACAAATGTTCCTAATTTTTAATCTATTATTGCTTGAATGTAATCAAATTCAACTTTGCACTAGTACAAAACATGGATTCAACCACACTTTTAATTTATAGTGGAAAAGTTTCGACCACTTATGTATGGTTGAATCCTCCATCGTAATAGTTCAAACCACAGATAATTTTTCATGGTTGAAAATGGTTTCGACGACGGAAATCTTCCATTGTCGGAAGATCATTCTTGGCAATGCCCGTCGTTGGACATAGTAACTATTATGTCCCAAGAAAAACTCCTGCCTCAATCCTTAGTAAATTTGAAATTCCATACATTTGCCGCTGATTTTATTTATTTATTATTAGTATATGCCATCCTAGTTGAATTGGAATACAACTCCAGTGTTGACGTAAATATTTAATCTCTCATTATGGAAATTATTATAGTTTTATATACATGTTACACCTTCTCCAATAATAGTATCATCCATCAAAATTGATCCTTATCAGTATAAAAACCCTTCTTTCCAAAAATATACCACTTATTCAAAACTCAGCTCTCTTTCTTTCTCTCTCTCTCTTAGCAGCGAGCTAATTGAATCAGTAGCCTTTGATATCAGTAGTGAGATGGACGGAATCGAAACAGTCATTTCCGGCGACAATGTGGACGAGTTCGTGGCGGTTCAGAATCCAAAATCGCGAATTTCGTCCCGTTTGATAGGACTATACAAGGACAATTACCAACCTGGTCTTCTAAGGAAGGTATCACATCTAAATAAGTCGCTGCAGAAATGATTTAATGAACAAGATTTCAAATTATAAGTATTATATATATATGTCTATTAGGTTATGGCTGAGGTTGTGGCGACCTTCCTGCTAGTGTTTGTTACTTGCGCTGCGGCCTCGATCAGCGAGAGCGATCCCCTGAGGATCTCGCAGCTGGGAGCGTCGATGGCTGGCGGGCTCATCGTAACGGTGATGATATACTCTGTCGGCCACATCTCCGGTGCCCACATGAACCCCGCCGTTACTATCGGTTTCGCTTCCTTCCTTCGCTTTCCATGGAAACAGGTACTTTTTTCTACTCTTTTTTTATGATCCACTACTACAAAAGTATAGCTTAAATGAAAACATGTTCAGTCTTTCAAACGTTTACACACCAGTGAATCTCTCTCGTGTAAAGCAAAGCAAAGTCGCACAAACATTGAAGCTTGTTTGATTGTGAATATCAAAAAAGAGATTATTAAACATTAACATCTATAGATGATTTATGGTAGGGAATACAATTTCTCTATTATAGTGTACGGTTATATATATATATATATTCTTCAAATAATTTTAGATTTATACAATATTTTACTATATAAATCGTTTGTCTCTACTCCCAATTTTCATTCTAAGTTTGCTCCTAAGTCGCTTATATTTAAGTCAACTTTAGATTACTTAAGTTTGTTTGAAACTGCATCTTAAAAACAAATTATAGTCACGGGAGAGTTGTTTAAATAAATAAAAAAAAACCTTATCTAAATATAAACCCTTTGAATATTTCTTTTTCTTTTCTTTCTTCAAATTATTAGCTGTATAATAAAATAGAATATACATGCATGAAGAGTATCAAAGCCCTATTAATAATATTCTTTTTTGGCTCATTTGTGTGTGACGTATAATATATTTTTTTTTTACTATATTACACACACTGATTTAAGTTTTAACTGACCTCGCATTGTCTAGGACTAATATCATTGTCTAACATTAGTCAACTCACGATTTTGTCTTTTATCAATTATTACTAATAGTAATTTACTATCACCTTTTATATGATTATTATTATTATTATTTAAATAATTCACTTTTTTTTTTCTTATTATATATAATTGATGAAAGCCCTACTAAACATATATATACATACACAACTCACGGAGAAGTCAACGAGTTCTTTCC
Source organism: Parietaria judaica (assembly GCA_954871525.1). NCBI lineage: Eukaryota > Viridiplantae > Streptophyta > Magnoliopsida > Rosales > Urticaceae > Parietaria > Parietaria judaica. Next base: position 29,318,829 of record OX940865.1, read on the forward strand.
CGATTTCACCTTATTATCTTGTGACACGTACGTACAGATACCTCGAATATGATATTCCCTAGATATATATTAACCAGTCACCTTGGACTATAGACTATACTATAAAAATAATTTTTTAATATAGTTAATAACTTTTTATCCAATTTGACATTTGTACATTTATTTTAATTTTCATTTTTATCTAAGTGTTTGACAAAAAGCTAAGGGTTTAGCATTTTGATATATATAGTTCTTAGTTTTTTAAGCCTACTTCAATTTTTTGTTTCTTATTTTTGTAATTTCCAATTAGACAAATTATATTTTTTCTTCCAACTAGCATACCCTAATAATAAGTTTTAAATGTAACCTCCAACGGGAAAAAAAAAATCCACCTTTCATTTAAACCCTAAGCGAGAAAAAAAAAATATTCGAAAAAAAAATCTCAAAATCTCGTTTCTCATTCCCGACTGCACCACTATGTATGAGACAACTGTTAGTCTTCAGAAATAAATTATTGCAAATAAAAAACAAATAAAAATCGAGTGCTAGTTAATTTTATAAGTAGCTGAATTTGTGGATTGATTTCAGGTGCCATTCTTTATAGTGGCTCAAATCACCGGCGCTACCGCGGCTGCATTTACACTGAGAGAGCTGTTGCACCCTATTAAACGCCTCGGCACCACCACGCCTTCTGGAAGTGACGCCCAAGCTTTGGTGATGGAGATTGTTGTAACTTTCGTCATGATGTTCGTCACCTCTGCTGTAGCTACTTTTTTTTTTTTGTAAACAGAGTCATTTCATTAAAGGGGAGCTAAGTCCCGGTTAGTACAATTGATAAGCCACGGAGGGCAATTGGTCATCGACAGATCCAAGATCGAGCCCGAAAGGCGATTCTTGGCGATGCAATTAGCCGACTCATTACAATTTCTTGGGATCCAACGACAAATTCCGGACAACACACCGACGTTAATGAGGTTCCCTATACTACCTATAATCGGCCCTTGAAAGCTTTGCCTTTCTCTTCCTCCGACGAGTTTCACCGCCCGGAGACAATCGGATTCCACTTCCGATATAACCCATCCCCGGCCTTGAGCGAAGAGTAACCCATGGTGTATGGCTTTACATTCCGCCGTCAACGCCGAGTCGACATCATCAAATAGAATGGCCGTGATTCCCTTCACGTGTCCTCGATGGTCTCTCACAACGCCCCCAACGCCGGCCCGTCTAGATCCCGAGTCCCATGCCGCATCCACATTGAGTTTGAGCTTTCCGTTGTCCGGTTTTGTCCAACCGGAGTGAGTCGACTCATACGCTTTCCCGATCGGGCTCACGGTTTGGTTGCACTTTTTAAAGTTCACAAACCACGCTCCCACTTCCTCGACCCAAACTTCCGGCGCTTTGGTGTAGTTCTCAAAGATTCTAAGGTTCCGATCCGCCCACGCCGCCCAAACAAGACCACAAAACAATTCTAAATGGGCTTCCGGCAACCCTTCGAGAGCTCTCAAACAAAGCTCGCGGAACGGGATATCCCCCGTTTTCTCCACCCACTTTTGTAAGGCCGATGCTTTCCACACTTCTTGCGCCCTTCCACATCCCCACACCGCATGATGCTAAAGCTGTAAGATTTATTATTTATATATACTGATGCTAAAGCTGTAAGATTTATTATTTATATACTAACTTGTCTAATAATATATACCATAATATGTCTATTAATTACAATCTTATTTATTTATTTATTTATTTATTTTTCTGTCTTGTATAGGTTGGAGAACTGGCCGGTCTTGCTGTTGGGTCCTCAGTGTGCATTACCTCAATTGTTGCTGGGTACCGATCAATAATTTATATATATATATATATATATTTATATATATATATATATAATTTTGAGGGAACTAAAACTAAATAAAGGGTGATAGTCCACCTAAGGTTTATTATTCGAACCATAATTTCATTTTCTTATATAGGTTTTTAGATTTCTTACGATTATTATTCTTTGCTGTTGATTCTATATCATGTTTTATTTGGCAATAAATATACATATATAGTATAATTATAATATAATATCGTATGCCCTAATTCCAGAGTATATACGTATGTTATACCAGTGATGCTGTAGATATCAGGATTTAGAAATTCTGAATAAGAATTATTTCATTAAGTTTAAAATGAGACCTTAGTTTTTTAGAAACTAATTATTCAGGACCATCTTTGATTGATTAGTAACCATACTTGAAAAATGGAATTAATTATGTATTTGGATATTTGAAAGACGGGGATCAAGAATACCGGACGTTTTTATAACTAAGGATGACGAATTGACTTGAATATATGCAGACCGGTTTCAGGCGGGTCGATGAACCCGGCAAGAACGCTAGGGCCAGCGCTAGCAAGTGCGGAGTACAAAGGTCTTTGGGTGTATTTTGTAGGACCAGTGACGGGCACACTTCTGGGGTCGTGGTTTTACAAGATCATTCAGCTGAGTGAGCGCAAGCCAATCATCGCTCCTTCGCTTTCCCTCAAGCTGCGTCGAATGGTGAGCGGCGACGTCAACGAGCCCGTTCGCTCCGCCGTCTGATATAGCTGCCGCTACTTAAGTTATAACTAGTTTAATCGCGTAAGATTTGTGCTAATATGCATAGCGGTAGTACTGCGTGCTAAAACATTGAAACGCATGATGTTTTAGATCAGTTTCATCAAGTGAACTTTATGGTTTTCCACTTTTAAACTCTATTTTTCAGAACATTTTCTTTACGTTCAACCTAATACATCAACCAATTACGCATTAAAAATGGCTATGAGTATATTTTTTTCATTTTGGTATTGTTGTGATATGGTCGTATTTTAAAATACAGTAACCTTTGAAATAATTGTAAATGATAAATAAGCACTTCAAGTGGTATGTGTGTGTGTATATATATATATATATATATAAAAGTAATTTTATATGAGTAAATAATAAATTTTAAAAGAAGTGAATATAAATAATTATATAGAAGAATGTAGGTATGTGAATAGTGTCGTAATAAATATAATGATGCTAAGACTGTTCATATAATAGCGTAAGATATTTTGCATTCAATCGGAACATCTAAACTACTTCACTTCCTGAAAAACAGTTACAAGAATACCGCTAGTTTTTTTTTTTTTTTTACTTTTTATGAAATAATAAAAATGCAGTTTATATAATACATGCAATGTACGCAGAAAGATAATTGTCATATACGTCAAAACGTAGAACAAGCACGTTATTTAAGCAGTGAATTGTTACTACCTATTAGCCACACAATTTTTTGGATTATTCCGTGCGGACATTAAATAAACCCATGATCCAACTCCAACTCAATAAAAATTAAGAAAATCATCACTAGTGAGTAGTGAAGAACAAGAGTGAATATCTAGTATAAATAGAGATTAAAAATGCGTTACCATGAATAATTTTTACAGGCCAAAGAACGGATTATGAGCTTGCTATATTGCTAAATTATAGGTTCTAATATAGCAATGTATGTTTGTGCTAATCAGACTCAACCTATTTGGCAACCGATAGGTACTCGGTAAAATAATGATATTTAGAAATATTAATTATTAATAAATAAAAATAATTGAAAATATAATTGTTTTGGATTTAAAAGTAAAATTTTGAATTTATAATTAAAAAAAATTGAATATCATTTTAATACATTTAGGTCTGTCAATGCTACATTAGAACTTTTACTGACCATCTGATTTTTGAACAAGCGGAGAACGGAAGCTGCTTCCGGCGCTTTAATTCTTCCTGTGTCCGCATACAAGTTGTGTTAATAATATAGTTAAGATGATAAAGCGTCCCAAAATACATATGTAATCTTTTGTCTCAATGTAGAATACAAAAATAATATTTTGACAGAATCAGAGAAAAATGACAGATAGTTTAAGCATATATATTGTTTATGACCGACCAGTAGAAAAAATAAATAGAAAACGCTTAACCTAACCAATATTAAATTAATAACAAACGTTTTTTTAAGGGTTGCTATTATAATTAAACCAACCACGACTAATTACACTAAATAATGTATCGTAGTCTTGTCCTTAATTAACCCTATCCTGTGGTTGTTGAAAGGTCAACTCATTAGGCATCGTATTTTTATACTTCCCAACATGTTGCAAGTCAATTTCCGAGTCTCAAAACAAAGAAAATTAAGGAATTCGTAGCAAATAGGGATAATCGTGGAAAAAGTACTCTAAATTTTATCTAACTGAAGCAACAAAGGTTTAAGTGAAATATAGCGGAAAAAAATATATTCAAAATCGTTACATGTGAGACGACACATCAATATAGAATATGTTAAAAAGCTTGATGAGCACATAAATATGTATTTTAGGTATGATTTATTAGTACAATGCTAAAAAAATGACAAACATCCGTAAAAAAAAATTAACGAAAAAATTATACGTCGTCTCACATTGGTTGACTTCATATAGTTTTGCCGCTATTGTTATTTTGAACCCTTGCCGCCTAATTTAATGCATTAATGTTAATTAAGAACGAGTGCTTGCTTAGTATAATACTATTAGAAAATTTAATCCAAAGGCGACATTGTAGTTCATAATTAGACGAAGGAATAATAGAATACAGCTAATCATGTTATAACGATCGTATATAGTATTAACATTATCTTCTTGATTAAATTAACAAATAAATTCGTTATATGATAGCTACTATCGGATATAATAATTAATTACGAGAGATAAGGACATATTTGTCAACAATATAGCTCTAATAGTTGAGGCTTTAATATCTATTTCAGATGTCTTGACGAGTTCAATTTTAATAACATTAATGTATATATATAGTTAGCCAACTTTAAAGGGCAATATAGCATAATGGCCAAATAAAAAGTTGATATTTGCTATATAGTCATTTTTTAGTTTATATTTAAGCATAGCCAATTAACCATGTTAATGACTATATAATGACTTATATACCCTTAATTATCATATTTATACATTATATTTTAAAATTAACAAAATACCTTTCCGCTAATAAATTCAAATTTTTTAATATTAACGGTTAATACATCTATAAGTTTTATACATTCATAAACTATTTATACTTGTTTATATACGTATATAAACTAGTTATACAGGTAGATTTAAATTATCAAACGTGTTTTTTTTAAAGATTATGTATTTATTTAGAAAAAAAATTCCATGTTAATAGGCATTCTTTGTTAATCTATAAACTATTAATACTTGTTTTTGTTTATATACATTCATAAACTGTTAATACTTGTTTTTATACATATATAAACTGGTAATACATTTGGATTTAAATTATCAAATATATTTTCTAATGATTATGTATTTATTTACAAAATACTCTCTGTTAATAGGCATTCTCACGTTTAATATTTTAAAATAAATATCAATATTAATATCAAAGTAGTTACAAATTTTATACGTGGCTAAAATTAAGGATATTTCCGATTTATTTTTTGAAAATTAAATCGAGATATTCCACGATTCATGGAGAAATTTTTTAATCACATGTTTTTGGTATATTAACCGTTAGTTTTTTTTAATGTACAATATATTTTCCATGTTAATAGGCATTATCACGTTTAGTATTTAAAATATATCAATACTAATATCAAAGTAGTTACAAATTCTTTACGTGGCTAAAATTAAGGATATTCCCTATTTAATTTTTGAAAATTAAATCGAGATATTACAGGGAGCAATTTCTTAAACGCATATTTTTGGTATATTAACCGTTAATACGTTAGAATTTTCATCGTATAAAGAAAGATAATTAAAAGGGTATAATAGGAAAAAAAATTGATATTAAAATGTCACCTCATACATATTGGTTATTTTAGAAAGATAAAGTAAAGGTTATATATTTTGTTAATCAAACGTTTCTATTTGGCTATTTTGAGCAATTTTGCAACTTTAAATCCATGATTTCGGATTGCCTCGACTAAAAATGTGCTATTAATATTGAGAAATGTTGGTTTAAAAGTACCATAAAGTACCTCATATAACCCTGGTATATTATAAAGGGTTAATTGCGGCAAAAATACCCAACTTTGGTCAAATTCTCTGTTGTGTATACAACCTCCGTAAATGGCGGCAAAAATACCCAAACTTAGCATTTGGGAGTTGACCGAGAATATCTATCTATGTGGCAATCAGCCTTTGCCACGTGGCACGCCACGTGGCATGCCACGTCATTATTATTTTATTAAATATTTTTTAAAAAAATAAATAATTTTTTTAATTAATGTTAAAAAAAACTTTTTAATGTTTTTTAAAATAAAATTATTTTTCCATAAAAACAAATAATGAATATTTAAATATAATTACTCATTTTAGAAAAGTGGATCAAATGAAATAAATAAAGAAAAAAATCTCTGTTCACGGTTCACTCAAGCTCCTCTTCCGATCCAGTTTACGGGTGAAACGAAATCGCTTAATATGTTTAATAATAATAACCAATAATAGTCATATGATTATTTAACGATAATTTTTTTTTAAAAAAAAAACAATATATAAATAAAAAAACATATTAAACAATTATTATTATTCTAAAATGCAAACACAAAAAAATATCATGCAAACAAATAAAAATAATTTTTCATTAAATATAAATATGACTACTATTTTTTGTTTTTGAATAAGTGGTGTATATATAATTATGTCTTGACTTTTTAAACATTATGTATGTGTTTATTAGTTATTATTATTAAGCATATTAAACAATTTTATTCGATGCGTGAACCGGACCGGAAACGGAGTTCAAGTGAACCGTGAGCGGTGAAACTTAATTTGTTCTACCCACTTTTTTAAAAATAAAAATATTACCAATAATGAATATATAAATTTAAATATTCTTTATTTTTTATTATTAAAAAAATTATTAAAAATAAAAATAAAAATTATTTTGTTTAAAAAATAAAAATAATTTCGTTTAAAATATATATATTTTTAATTTTTTTAAATAAAATAATAATTACGTGGCATGCCACGTCCCAGCCAAGTGCCATGTGGTAGGCCACGTGGCAAAGACTGATTGCCACATAGATAGATATTCTCGGTCAACTCCCAAATGCTAAGTTTGGGTACTTTTGCCGCCATTTACAGAGGTTGTATACACAGCAGAGAATTTGAGCAAAGGTTGGGTATTTTTTCCGCAATTAACCCTTTTATAGATTTCATTCTTTTTGTCATCTATGTTAAAAAAAGCCTTAGCATAATTGCTCCCTAGGAGGAATGCTCTAAAGCCGAAATGCTCCCTAGCTAGTAGAAATGGAACCTATGAGAAAGGCTCAACGTACCCTAACAAGACAAGTATTCTCACGAGCACAATTGGCAAAGCTCCCTAGATGTTCAGTTAGGTGCACCCTAGCAGTTCTATTTGGATGTACCCTGTCCGGCACACGCGAGAAGCCAACATAAACCATTTCCTTTAATACCAGTTTTAGTCAGTTTTTTGTAACTCTTTCAATGGTAATTTTCTTTCGACACCAATCAGAGAGATATACTCTCAAATATCTCATCTTTTCTTTTGCTATTCTTCAAGCGTCTTTTAGTTAAGATCGTTTCACGAACCAACATTTATAACTTTACGCATAAAAAAAAAAAAACTATACATGACGGAGAGGGTTTCGAGTAGAGAATAGCAATTACGATGAAGGAAATAGAGTTGTGGACCGTGCTAAGTATTGAAAAGCACTGTCATATCTTCGTATATACAATTTTAAGCAAAAAAAATGGTATAATTTTTTAACTGTGTTACTAAATACAATGTCACCGTTTTCTCTTCTATGTTCATGTAATAATTATTTATTAACATATGCACCCGCAAACAATGTCGCAAATGCGACATTGTTTGGACATTGTTTGCGGGTGAATTTTTTTTAGCATAATAAATTTCAGTTTTTAATAACCAAATAACTAATGAATAGGTTTCAGAAATAACAATATATAAGGGAAACTTCATAAAACATCCCTCAAAACACCATAAATTATTTTATTACACCTCAAAATATCATAATTGGAAATACATCCTTTTTAAATTTTATGTACCAAAATACCCTTAGTTGTGTCCATTTTTTCGGACGCGACTTGTTCATTTGTCAGGAGGCAATATGTCCATTTTTCAGGACACAATATTTATATTTTGAAATGATATTTTGGTACATAAAATTTAAAAAGGATGTATTTTTCCAATTATAATGTTTTGAGGTGTAATAAAATAATTTATGGTGTTTTGGGGGATGTTTTACGAAATTTCCCATATATAATTGAAATTATTGAAGGGTTGAAGAAATATACGAGGAATTAAATAACAGCCTGGACCCTACTGTTTATGTCTACACCCAATCAGCAGAAGCTTACTTTTGTCTCTGAATGCATTTATAACTGTAAGCAATATGTATATATGGAAACGACATATAAGCGTAAAGAGATAATTAGAATAAAACAAAGAGCTGCGCGCTAATTACAATTTTTAATTGGCTAATTGTATTAATTAAACAGAACTGATTCTATTAATTATTATAAATCACTAAAGCGTTTCGAGTATTAATTGGCTGCCCAATATTATATGTATATATTTATGAATTAACTTTTAGCTTTTCGAAGTCATGGATAATAATAAAGGTAATAAATTAGAAAACAAAATATACTCTTCTTGGTTGTATATGAACATGCAACATGCGCTGATGACAATTGGACAGTGATGTGATTATTGTCTTTTGATTATAAATTACAGAGACCAAAAATATCATTATCAGATAGCTTGAAGAAGCAAGTTAAATTACTACATTTTGATTTGTTGTAGTGACAACCTGAACCAATGGAAAATGTGGTAGCCAAATTTAATTGTATATTCTGACACCTGACCAGATCAAAAGTCCGATTAGATTTAATTAACATTATCATTATTAATATGTTCATTTTTTGCAAGAAGATGACTACCAATTAATTAGTGGGGTGAGAAGAAATTCAGCAATGAAATTATAGGAGAAAAATTCATTGTCACGGAGAAGTACATCACTGCGTCAATATATAGACGAACTTGGAATATATATGTTCATAGTATATATAGCTTTGCCAATCCATTAATGATAATCCGAAGTCATTTCTAAATCTGTGGAAATATCTAGGTGTGAAACTAGGTCAATAATCTATTTTATACCGGGAAACCCAGTTCTATATTTTTAAAAACCGTATTTTAGAAACGGATCGGTTTTACTACACCGATCTGAAAAATAAAAATCTGTAATAAAAATATATATAAGAAAAACTTTAAAGTCTAAAACAAAATTGTATGTTCAATATGTGTAAAATATGAAAACGTAACCTTGAGTTATACAATTTTAACTTCTCAGTCACGTTATCACACAACACAGTTAGTTATAATTAATTTTAAGCTTAATTTGTTTTGACAAAATCCGGCTCCAGAAGACCGATTTACACATAAATTGAACCGGTATAGGAAAAAGCTGATTATATGTTGAACCGGGTTTCTTCCATTTCCAGATAAGAAACCGATTTTTATATATTTTGAGTACTGGCTTATTTTATAAAATAAAAAGAGATAAATTAAGTATTCTACTAATATAAGATTCAGACCCGGTAGAAGCGTGTTAGTGTCATTGCATTTTTATATTATTTCTGTGGCATTGCATGGTCCCTATTTAAGCATTCATTGCCTCTGCTACAAATCATCATCTCTACTAATATCTTCTTAAGAGACTCTCTTGAGTGACCATAGTATGGACAAGATAGAGCAAGCAATGCCAAGATCAGACAATAATGGCATCAACAACGACTTGACTTCAAGTCTATATCCCAAGTCGCAAAACCCTAGCGCTTTTTCATCCCGATTCTGGGTACTCTATCATGACCACTTTCAGCCTGGCCTCTTCAGAAAGGTATCACATCATGAATAAAACCCTAACTACCGGCAAATATGTTTATTCATTATTTTAGAGCGTTTTTAATTTTTTACTTTTTATATATGTCCCTATTGATATATACACTTAATATATACTTGTGCGCTACAAATATTCATTGATTCTTGATCAGCTTGTTGATTATATATGGGATATTTAATTAAATAACTATGTTCGATTATTTATATTTTACGAGTTCACTAAAAATTATCTTAATATTCAGACATTAGGAATGCACATTTACGTGAAAATTATCTTCGCAGCGTTACAAAAATATTATCCTATTGATTATATATTCTCGTCATTCTCGTAAAAAATTACACTGTTGAAATATATATGTGACAGGTAGTAGCAGAGGTTATATCAACGTTTCTGTTAGTGTTCATAACGTGCGCTGCAGCGGCAATCAGCACGAGTGATGGCAGCAGAATCTCACAGTTGGGAGCATCAATTGCCGGCGGACTCATCGTGACAGTGATGATCTATTCCGTTGGACACATTTCCGGCGCACACATGAACCCCGCTGTTACGGTTGGGTTTGCAACTTTTCTTGGTTTTCCATGGAAACAGGTACTTATATATATATCATCATAAATATTAGCAACTATTAATTCCCTACATTATTGTTGTTCTTAATTTCTCATTCTTAACACATACCAAATATTGATACGACAATAGTCAACCTATATTTTGATGTAACCTTCTATAAATACAGATATATTCTTTCCAAGTTTCTTGGCTCACACTCCCTTATAAATAACGGTCCTTTTTAATTTTAAATGGATAGGAGCAATAATATAAAAATACATGCATGTCAATATATAAGTATAATGTCTATTTCAGTCTCAATGGCTTCAAATGTCAATGTCAATTGTTTCATTTCCTTATTTCAATTTCTATGTCAACGTGTTGAATTTGAAAAAAAAAATTAAAAAAATAAAATTGGGAAGGATATTTGGTGTATAAACTTCATTTAAATTGAGCCCCATTAAATATACAGTATAATTGAACATTTGATAAGACTGATAAAGAAGTAAATGAAACCGGCCATGGACCCATAAAATTTTATCATTTTTATAATTTGTAAAGTCTTTGCACATTATTATATAGGTATATGATTGCAATAATGATAATAATTTAGACATACACATACCGCTACTATTTTTCTGCTGACAACATACAATACAACTGGATATTAATTTAAACTAGCAGGGTCAGCTGTATATCTTTTTCTATACGATACGAGCTATTATAATAAAATATATTAAAAAATATTTTGTGTGTGTAGAGAATATTTTAATCTTGGGTAAACTGCGCCTAATGTACCCAATGTTTGATTTTCTGCGGATTATGTACCCAATGTTTATTTTTGGCGGCTAATGTACTCAATGTTTGATCCGTTAAATATTTTTGGGTTTTCCGTCAGTTGACCGTTAGAGAGTTATATGTACACTTTTCGTATTTTTGACATAACTCACTCATTTTTTGTCCAAATTTTATGCACGACCTATGGTTGGAAAGATAAGAGATAGATCTACAACTTTAATGTTTTAAGTTTTGTAAAATCAGTTTTAAAAAAATACGAAATTTCAAGTACAACGTAAAACTGGACATTAGTTTAATGCAAAATATTTGTTTCGAGCAAATTTAAATATACTTAATGACTTTTTATAATGAAACGTAAAAGTAAAAAGTTGTAGATAAATGTTTTATCTTTCCAACGGATGTTTATTTATAAATTTTGGATAAAAAATGAGTGAGTTATGCCAAAAATATGAAATATTATTTCACATCACATCTTTTATATTTTTGGCATAACTCACTCATTTTTTGTCCAAAATTTATAAATAAACAACCGTTGGAAAGATAAAAAGTTTATCTACAACTTTTTAGTTTTACGTTTCATCATAAAAAGTCATTAAGTATATTAAAATTTGCTCGAAGCAAATATTTTGCATTAAACTAATGTCCAGTTTTACGTTGTACTTGAAATTTCGTATTTTTTTAAAACTGATTTTACAAAACTTAAAACATTAAAGTTGTAGATCTATCTCTTATCTTTCCAACCATAGGTCGTGCATAAAATTTGGACAAAAAATGAGTGATTTATGTCAAAAATACGAAAAGTGTACATATAACTCTCTAACGGTCAACTGACGGAAAACCCAAAAATATATGACGGATCAAACATTGGGTACATTAGCCGCCAAAAATAAACATTGGGTATATAATCCGCAGAAAATCAAACATTGTTGAAAAAACTTTCATAATTTTTTCCTGTGAATAATAACGATGATTCTGATAGAATTTATTTATTCATACTAATAACAATAAGTGTCAAGTAAAAATAGATAAACTTCTTTAGTTATTGATTAAGTGTGTGAGGAATTAAATAATTTTTTTTTTCAACTATATGTTTTAGTTAACGCAGTTATTCCATCTTTATGAGATGAGATATACAAGTATAAAGTATCAATAAATACGTTAGTACAAAATAAGTACTAGTAGTACCAGTTAAAAATAATAAATTAAAATAAATAATAAATTAAAATAAAAGAAATCATTAAAAAATTAATTAGAATAAAAAAATTAAATTTTTAAAAATTGACATGGCGTGCCACGTAGTTGTCCACATGGCGGTCAACAATGTCACATCGTCGTTTGACTAACGGTGTTAGAATTAAGTGGATGGAAATCTGCGTTGAAGATGATTAACAAACTTTAGATACTATTGCAAACATTGAATCACATTGACTATATATAATTGATACAAACCCAACAATTTAGCTACATCTGCCAGCAATACGCCATATTTAAAAATTTAATATAGTTCGAGATATTGTATGCTTTTACACTTTACTTTTACAAAGAAACCTTCCTTTTGTTGCTAGCGCTTTCCCGGGCCGAGCCGGATTAGATGATAAGTTTCTTCATCTAAATGGCCTTTATTATTTAGCTTCCACTCTTGTTACACTTTAGACATTCCATTGGACTAGTGTTGATATGTAACATAATATAATGATCTTGTTCTAGAACTTTTGTTTCAAGTCTCTTGCTAACTAATTTGCCCATTATTTTCCACGTATAGAACATACTAAAATATAGGGTTGAAACCAGAACCGGGAACCGGGAATTTGACTATTTTTTGTCCCTGTCCCGGAAAAACCAGGACACAGTTTTCTGTCCCGATTTTGGTTTTGGTTCTGAAAAAGTCCTTGTTTTTTATTTAAATCAGAACCGAGACCGGGACCTGGACACCGATTAAAATCCCGCATTTTTATCACCAAAATCGGGACAAAAACCGGGACGAATCCGGGACAAAATCCAAGATAGAAACATGAAAATTATCAAATCCGAGTAAATTAAAAATGTAAAATACCAAATCCGAGTACAAAAGCAAAATACAAAATAAAAAAAATGCAAGATCCGAGTTCACGTCGTGAACTTCACAATACCGAATTCAAATCTCAGTGCAAAAAACCGAGTCTAAAATGCTAAATAGTACATACCGACTACAAACAATTTTTTTTTTTTATAACAAAACGACATATAAGAAATGACATGTTCAATATAATACGGTGTAAAGCTGAAAAATAAATGACATGTTAAAATAATGGGTTGAAAAAAATAAAATAATAAATAGTGGATTAAAAACATAGTAGTAAACGACTTATAAGAAACGACATGCTAAAAAATGACAAACTTATAACAAAACGACATAAAACCGGAACCGGGACAAGAAAACCGGGAATTTCAGATTTTGAATTGGTTTTGGTTTTTCAAACCGGAACCGGGACGTCCCTTTTTAGGTTATATTAAAAAGAAATAACTGATTTTTTTGCCAAAAACGGTCCGGTACCGGGACCAGAACAGGGACAAAACCGGGAACCGAGTACAAAATTTTTGCCCCTACTAAAATATATAAATAAGGACATATGCATGCTTCTATATGCAACCTTTTGGGATCATTATAATTTCTAATTTACAGTTCATATATTCATACCAAATAGCTAATATATGTGGTTTGATTCTATACATTGTAGGTGCCATTCTATGCCTTAGCACAGTTCACAGGGGCGATTTCGGCAGCATTTATTTTGCGAGAGCTTCTGGATCCGATTGACATTATTGGCACCACAACACCTTCAGGCTCACACGGTAGAGCTTTGCTCATGGAGATCGTCATCACCTTCAACATGATGTTCATCACTTCTGCTGTCGCTACCGACTGCAAAGCAGTACGTACTTATAAATATTTCATGTTCATTTTTATTTTTACATCATATGACAACATAATATTTCATCTCATCGTTCAATAATTCTTATATTAAACTTGAATTTTCTTATGTTTTAGGTTGGAGAGTTGGCAGGTCTCGCTGTTGGTTCGTCCGTGTGCATTGCATCAATTGTCGGAGGGTAAGAAAAAATCACGTGTCAGTGCGTGCATGGGTTCCGACACAATCTTTCTTCTTATTGAAGCTACACACACAAAATTAAACAATAATATTTATTCAACTTCTCCTATAAAAACGTACTCATAAGTTGTCAATTGAATATAAATCTTGAACTATGAACTAACCCATCAAATCTCAATTAATGTTCCGAATTCCTCTCAACAAATAAAACCAGTACACAAAAAAAGGTCCAACTAATAATTAATCTATATGCATAATTTAAGGGCTAAATATGGAATAACGGGATTTATATGATCTTTTTTTTGGTCGGATCCACGTTTAGGGAAATACAAATACTTATAAGAACCGGCGTAGCGCGGTTTTTGAAAAATTTATTTAATAATTTCTTACACCGATTTTAAAACAATTTAAGTATGAAAAGCAACTAATAATCCACATACTCCAATTCAAATAATATTTGAAATAATGGTAAAATACAACCTATGCGTTAGTTATGTAATATTTAAAAATAATAATAATAATAAAAAGAAAACTAAGTCCGGGCGTGTTTTGCTCGACCTTCTTGATACACTCAGTTTTTTACCGGGATGCAATTTTCCAGGCCTGTGTCCGGTGGCTCAATGAACCCTGCGAGGACACTAGGACCCGCGATTGCCAGCTCGGACTTTGAAGGGCTTTGGGTGTATTTTGTGGGACCGGTCAGTGGCACATTGCTTGGGTCGTGCTTTTACAAGATCATTCAGTTGAGTGAGCGCAAGCCAATCATCGCTCCTTCAGTTTCGCTCAGACTTCGTCGCTTGTTGAGCAACGTCGATGACGGTGATCAGCCTGACAACAAAGGCCCCACAAGCTCCGTTTGAAAACGATGTCGTTTATTATGCTTAATTTGGGCTCATTTGTATTGTACAAGGAAAATGGTAATGTGTGTTTATTTTTGAGTTGCTTTAATTATGTAAAATGATCAAGGTCAATGTAAGTAAGTGTAAGTGTGCTATATATATATGTATATATACAACTATATATATAGTACTTTAATAATTGAAAGTCGTGTAACTTAAAACCTATGATTAAGATCAATGTCAGGGTAACGGTATGGGCTCGTAGCATTGTGTAATAAAATGTCGTGTCTAATATTCGATGTCGTTATAACTTGTTTTCACCCCAGTTTATAAGCTTCGATGAAAAGGTATTGATGTATTATTGAAATTAGTTACAGGAAGGTACAATAACTGGATCCAACAAATGATTAAGACAAAGATTTCAAAGCTTAAATTTTTCGGGTAAATATAATGTTTTCATACATGTAGTCACTAAATCTGTATATATAATAGGGATAATAGCGGCAAAAGTAGTCAAAGTTAAGCTAAGTGTGCAAATAAGTGGTCAAAGTGATTTAATATCGGCATAAGTAGCAAAAGTTTACCAAACCGTGGACAGTACAAATTCCATTCATTTCATGCCAATGCCGTTTGCCACGTCATTTCCACGAGCACTGAGCTTTTGCCACTTATTTGCACAGTAGGCCTAACTTTGGCCACTTTTGCCGCTATTACCCCTTAAATTTTCTACATTCCAAAGTATTTTTTAGGGTTTATAGAGATATTTTTTGTTAAGATTTGACTAAAATCTGATTTTTGGAAGAAATGATTCTATTTTTTAAATTTAGAACGATGAAAAACACTCTCAATTTTGAAAACATTAAAATATGCTATCGGTTTCACATGTAATTTATGATCACTGGATTTGACATAACTCTTTATATATTTATTGTTAGGGATCATAAGTTTTTTTCTAATAACCAATTCTATTGATTTTATATTATGTTTCCCTAAAAGTTATTTAGAATCATACAAATTATATAGATGGTGATATTTGCCACCCCAATCTAAATATATACCCTTAATTAGTAATGAATATTGTTATACAGCTTTGCCACAATATAATTTATGATTGAATACGTTTGGGGTTATGGGCTCTTATCAGGAACAAAGTTCTTTTGTCCTATTTGCACTCGTAGATATGTATCATTTTCTAAATATGGGTACCTATTTTGTTACACCTTTAATTTTTTGCCGCATAGAACTTGACTTGTCATCATCTCTCAAGTGATGTAATGCAGTATATGATATCCACAGATCCCAGACTTATTCATGTTTTAATGTCTTTATTGTTTTTAATTTTGTTATTTTTTATTCTCTTTGATTTTGTTAGTTATTGTTTGATTATATTATTATTATTATTATTATTATTATTATAATAGGTAAGTAAAAATAATTGTAAAGAAGGTTTTACGTATTGTAATGGGGATGATATATTTTGAATGAGAAAGAAGTCGAGTTTTGACTTGTAAATATAGAGCGGATCTACATCAGTTGGTATCATAACCAACTGTTTTTGCGCATATGGCGCCAAAGAAACGGGTTGTTCGAGATGCTTTTGTAGAAGACGTGCATAGACGTGACGACAACGCAGGATTACGCACTCAAGTGGAATTGCTCACCCGCCAGGTTGTTGCTGTAGGTTCCTCTTAATTGGAACTTTTGCCAAAGACCCAATGACAAATGACAAAGCCACCACAAAAAACAAAAAAACAAAAAAAAAAACACTCGCAAACACTCTAATATATATATATATATATGAATATTTTAATGAGTAAGATATTGGGAGAAGACTTTTTATTGGTCGATTGCTTTGGTTTTGAGAGTTGATGAAAATACAACTCTTGGTGGGTCTTTATATAGGTAGAGAATTCATTATTAATTACTAAACTATCCCTTATCTTTAAGAAACTTGAGGATATAATTCGGTAAACAAAATAACAAAACATGGTGAGTAAGTTTTGCTCTGACAAGCTTATCTACTTCAGTTGCGCTGCTGCAGAATCCGGTGGTTCAACAACACCACAGAGGCAAATCCGACACCGAAGACGCTCGTGACACTCTATTTGGTAGGAATTTCGGTGGCTATGTAAACGTGCGGAATCCATGTGAAATAGCATCGGGAAACCGGTGAGAGTCAGCATTTAAGGTGGATACCCCGAAGTAGGACGAGTTCGCCGACGAGAACGCGCGGAGTACGCCAAAACCGTTTACGGTAAGCCCATGTACGATGAGTATGACGATGTCGTTCACTATGATCCCATTTATAACGAGGCGGAGTATGCCGAAGTTGTCTACGAAGAGGCCATATACAACAAGTTCAAGTACGATGAAGTTGCAGATGATGAAGACAATAGAGAAAGTGACACGAGGGTGTCTCTTGCTGTTTCCGAGCCATGTTCAAACCCAACAGAGATGGTCGATGTTGCTTTAGTCCCGGGAAAGGATATCGAAGTGACGACACCACATAAGTCATGCAAGGGTCAATTGATCGTGGTTATTACTAATAAAGAGTTCTTAGCATCAATGGTTATTGTATCAATGTATCAACACATGTTGATCTATTAAAGTCATCTTACGGCGACGACTGTGGCGCCGATATGAGCGAACTGACGGCGGCAGAATCATGTCACGTGACGATGGCCAAAACTCGAGGATGGATTTTTTCTAGGGCGGGGAAAATAATGCAGTTGCGATATCCAAAAATCCCACAAAATAATTGATCGACTTATTCATGTTTTAATGCTTTTATTTCCTTTGATTTTGTTATTTATTGTTTGATTATATCATTATTATTATAATAGGCAAGTAAAAATAATTGTCTTCCTGTATAAAGACGACTTCACGTATTGTAATCAAGATGATATGTTTTGAATGAGAAAGAAGTCGAGCTTTTCCTATAGACTGGTTCATAAATTCAGGTCAGGGTTTTGGGCGGCAAAATTTTTTTTGTCCGATCGGTAGCTTTTTGACTCACATTTTGGGGACTAGAGCACGATATATTACCGCTGTTCCCAACACTATTATTTTGGGAACATGATAGTTAGAAGTAAGGTTAGCTTGATCATAGACATGGGCATCACACAACTCTCTTCGGAGTCATGATGATTCCTTTGGTTGTAAGTGGTGAGAAGTGAGAGGTACCCATGCGCAACTTATGAATCGAAACCATAAGTGGGTTATTCATAATATTACTGACTGATTCAAGGACGATAATGCAATGATGGGCAAAACGGTAAAAACCGCATGCTCATGTGTGAGTCATCAAGTGAAAGAACAATAACCCAAATTTAATAGTATCAATGGAAACCCTGCTGTATAAAGGGAATAATATATATCGTATCACTAAAGAGTGCAACCCCGGGTCTATAGTGGAATCACTTCGAGGTTTGACGAACAACTAGCAGTTCGTTGGAGCTTAAGTGATACCGGTCCATAGTCCCCAGGATAACTCCAGAACGGATGATACGTACATGATTAGAAACATTCTGGATGATATTTAATCATTTGCCTAGACTTATAAAACTGAAAGTCTTTGGTAGACTGAGATAGTTTTATCGTCAGCGTGGCAAAAGTACCATATCTTGGTAACCGAAATTAATTGATAAATGAAAGTTATAATTTAGATTTTCTATCAACACCATGTTGTTTGAAATTAAATTCTAAGCGACTTTGCTTTTGGAACCGACTCATTTCGACTTACGGTTTGTGATTTAGAGCATTTCTATGTTTGTGCTCGTTTCGATAAATTATGAAATTAAATCACATGTCACGAATTCAAATGATGGTGTGTCACCATGAAATTTTGATGTCTGATATTGAGATTAGAAAATTTTAATATAATTTAATTATTTGGATTTAATTATTAATATCTTATTAATAATTAATCAATAATAGTAGATTTATATTAATAAATAAAAATATATATTTAATGTGTAAAATTTGAATTAGGGTTTGGTGATAGGAAACCCTAGGTAAATCCGAATGGTATGTTTTGGTCATTCCATATTTTCGGCATAGGTGCCAAATGTTTTGATATTTTAGCAAATCCCTAAAATCATTTTAATCCATTGGATCGATTGTGATTTAATGTCAACCGTTGGATTACGATAAATGATCTTAACCCTAATAGTAATTCGAAGTCTATAGCTTAGTGACGAAGCTTAGGTATGTTTAATTTGGTTAATTAATTATATTCGTTGGATCGGTTTTAAGATTTATCCTTTACCGTCGGATTAGAAATTAATTAATAATGTATATATCATATATAATTCAAATAAATAGGGATAATGAGTTCGAATTAGGGTTTTATTAAATCCCTAGGGTATTTGATTTTATCCCTAATTGATTAGATCCATTAGATTGGTTTAAGATTTATTATTAACCATTGGATCTAGATAAACATTAAAGAATTCGAATTTATTATACATATGTAATTCGAAAAATTGGGAGATCGGGAGATGAGATTGAATATTTGATTAAATCCCTAATTAACGATATCTATTGGATTTAGATTGGATTAAATCTGGACCATTGGGTTGAAATGATTAATTATATTTAATTATAAGAATTCAAAAATTAGGGAGGACAATTCTCCAATTCAGTTACAGTCTGAGCCTATAAATAGGAAGCTCATTCTACAAAATTTTCACACCTTCCCCAGAGAAAAAACTCAAGCTCTCCCTCTCTCTCTAGGTTCTGCGAGTTTTCTGCTTCTGGTCTCTTTTTTGGTTCGGCTTAGTGAGACGTTGTTCTCCGGGAGTTTCAAAAGAACCTCAGTTAAAGTTATCTGACAGAGCCCTGCCGGCGAAGCCCACGCTTCAGTACAAAAAGTCCAGGAGAATATCCCGGAAGATCACGGGAGTTTCCCCACAGCCCCCGGCGTATCCCTGTCGAGATTCACAATGCGCAACAAGGAACGACGTCAGAGGTACGGCCTTATGCATTGGGTTAGTAAAATGCAACCATTTACCGCTTTATATTTATTTCTTGCTTCGACTAGATTAAGAACTCCATGCCTTTTGATCCACATGCTCTTTGCAATTTTCAGTTAGAAGATAGCTCCCAGTTGTCTTCCGATATGACTCCTTGATTACGTTGCTACGAGCGTTGGCTCTTCTAGAATAACCTCTAAACCATAAAATCAAAATCACAGGAAGAATTTTCCCAGATAAATTCGCAGGAACTGTGAGAGGCTGAGAGAAACAACTTTTCTGACGTTTGTAGGATGTGCTGTGTGTGATTTAGGGTTCTAGGGATCCCCTATTTATAGGCAGCTGATCCCAACGAATTTGGAGAGATTATCCCAAATAATTTGGAAATACTCACTCAAAGATTTAATTTGATGCTTAAATCAAATAAAGAATAATTTCAAATAAAGTATTTTCATAAAATACCCTAAAAGATTTAATAAACCAAATCTTTGTATTTTTAGGATTTAAAATCACTATAACCATAATTCAAAAATCATTATGATCATTTTATGATTTAAATATTCCAAGAATTAAATTCAATATTTTGATTTTCTCTCAAATTCGCAGGTAAAAACAACGGCTATATTCCTCGGGAAGGTGTGAAAATTGGGTAGAATGAGCATTCTATTTATAGGTCTCAGATTGTAACCGAATTGGAGATTTTTTCTCCCATTTTTTGAATTATAATAATTTAATTTAATTAATTATTTCAATCCAATGGTCTAGATTCAATCTCATCTAAATCCAATGGATATAATTAAATAATAAATACATGATAATATCAAAATATTTAATCTTATCATCATAGTACATTAAATTCGAATTGTTTAATGATTATCTAGATCCAATGGTTAAAAACAAATCTCAAACCAATCCAACGGATCAAATCAACTAGGGATAAAATCAAATGCCCTAAGGTTTAAATAAAACCCTAATTTGAATTCTTTTCCCTTTATTAATTCAAATTATATATGATATATATATATATATATAATATTAATTAATTTATAATCCGACGGTAAAGATTAAATCTTAAAACCGATCCAACGGATATAATTAGTCAACCAAATTCGAAATACCTAAGCTTGGTATCCAAGCTATCAATTTTGAATTACTATTGGGGTTAGAATCAATTATCTTAATCCAACGGTTGATATTAAATCATAATCGATCCAATGGATTAAATTGATTTTAGGGATTGCTAAAATATCTAAACATTTGGTACTTATACCGCAAATATGGAATATCCAAAACTATGATTCGAATTCGCTAGGGTTTCTAATGACGAAACCCTAATTCGAATTTTACACATTTAATATATATAGATATATATTTTTATTTATTTATTCATATAAATCTATTAATTATTAATTAATTATTAATAATATATTAATAATTAAATCCAAATAATTAAATTATATTAATTATTCCTTATCTCAATATCACACATTAAAATGTCATGGTACCACACCATCATTTAAATTCGTGACATGTGATTTAATTTCATATTTATCGAAGCGAGCATAAACTTAGAAAATCTATAAATCACAGTAAGTCGAAATGACTTGGTTCAAAAAGAAAAGTTTTTTAGAATTTAATTTAAAACAACATGGTGCTGATAGAAAATCTAAATTCTAACTTTCTTTTTATCAGTTAATTCCGTGTACCAAAATATGGTACTTTTGCCACGCTGACAATAAAACTATCTGACGTCTACCATAGACCTTTCAGTTTTATAAGTCTAGCCAAACGATTAAACATTATCCAAAATGTATTTTAATCACGTATGTATCATCCGTTACAGCGCTATCTTGGGGACCATGGACCCGTATCACTTAAGCTCCAACGAACTGCTAGTTGTTCGTCAAACCTCGAAGTGATTCTACTATAGACCCGAGGCTACACTCTTTAATGATACGGTATATATTATTCCCTTTATACAACAGGGTGTCCATTGAGACAATCAAATTCGGGTTATTGTTCATTGACTTGATGATTCACACATGAGCAGGCGGTTTTTACTGTAACACCTCTTATTGCATTTTCCTCCTTGACTCAGTCAGTAATATTATGAGTGACCGACTTATGGTTTCGATTCATAAGTTGCGCACGCGTACCTATCACTTCTCACCACTGACAATCAAGGGAACCATCATGACTCTGAAGAGAGTTGTGTTATCCCTGTGTCTATGATCAAGCTACCATTACTACTGACTATCATGTTCCCAAAATAATAGTGTTGGGAACAACGATAACATCTTGTGTTCTTTAACGGTTAAATCAAAGAACAATCAAGCCAGTAGCTCGGACTCAAGATCACTTAGGACTTAGAACTAATATCCATTTGATCATGTATTTGTGACACAACTTCAAGTTATCAATGACGGTTTTATATGATAACTTCTCGAGTTTAAGTAAGGTCCAGCCCAGTATGAAGACACTTCACACTTAATGCACTTTTAGTGAGTATGACACACACACATAATCTAGAATAAGATTGTCACTTAGTCACATTAATGACCTTACACGATTAATGGGCTCCCACCCACTTAATCAGGTCACAGATGTTTTAAGTTCATTTATTATAATTATTAATTCTTCCTCACATTGACTCTGTTGTGATAATAATAACATAATTGCATCCTTTATGAACTAAGGAACAAATATTCTACTTTACTCTACCAGAAACTATAATAAGGTTAAAGCCATATGCCAAGCTAGAACGCAAGTGTAATGTAATGTAGTGGTCAACGCCATATGCCAAGTTACATACGCACAAGCGTATGCACGTGCGCTTATTCTTTATGCATGAAATATTGGGATTTATCTCTTTTATTTTGTTTGGTCACATATACTCCTATTATTTGTATATTATCTTTTATTTTCTTATTCTTTTGGAGCTATTATAGAAAGTTTAGTTAGAATATTGGTGTTCTATTATTTTTCTTTATATATTGTAGAACACGATACGTAGCATTTAAATTATTGAATGTAATAAGAAAAATGATAAGACATTTTCTCACTACACATAAACAAGATGTTGAAATTAGATGCCGTTTAAAATAACTCGATAACGTTTATAATAATTATATAGTGGTTTGGCTGAACTAAAAAGTTGGCTCCGCCACACTCAAATCATGATGGGTGCTAAAAGTTCTAGGGCTCAAATATTGGTGGCACCAAAATCTTTTAAAAAATTAGGCATAGACGTGACGCAAAAGCAAAGCCACATCGGCAAGGAGAGCGCCATATTAGCAAGGTCTATAACGAACGCATGGAAAACATTTAACGACACTGACAAAAAACGAGACGAAACCCATGGAAACGCACGCTCGAAGGTTGGGTGTCACCCTTGTTGACCAAAGGTTGCGATGTTGCCACTATTAAGCCTTTTTTTTTAATACTCGGAACCTGATTTTTATAGTTCCGGAAAAATTCCGATCCAAAACTTATAGCTTCATGAGATCTATATATATGGCATAGTATTATATAAAAAAAATATTTATATCAATGTTATGAATAATTGCGGTGCGGTTTATACGCTTGATCTTAACATGTCTAATCGTAGTATAATATTTCTTAATATTTAAATAACATATTATTGATAAGGTCTTAGAGATAACCATAAATAATTTTATTTTTTTAATAGGATGGCGTTATCGGTCAAGGTTACAATGCACTCTCGCAGTATGACTAGATATATTCAGTGTAAGAATAAGTGATATTATTAGTCAAGTTTACATATGGAAATAGGACAAACATTTTGATTCCTATAGAATTGGAACCCATGACCTCTTTAACCTGTTATTGATAAGGTTTTAAAGATAACAATAAATAATTGAAAGGTTGAAGATATCTAAGGAATTAAATAACAGCCAATCACGAGAAGCTTACTTTTTTCTATGCAATCATAAATGTATTATTATAGCATGAACATGTATGTAAAACGTCATTTAAGGCGTAAAAAAAAGAGCCGCCAATTATTTAATTGACTGATTAATGCATTAATTAAATAGAATCTGTTATATATATTATTCTCAGTCATTAATGTGTGTCGAGTAATAATAGGTTGCTCAATTTTATGTGTATATATTTATGAATAAAATTTGGCCTTTTGCTTGTCCTGGCTTATTAAACTATTCTAAGTCATAATAAACTAGAAGGAGAAACAAAAAACAAAAGAATAACTCTACATGCACTAATGACATTTGACGACAGAGATGTGCTTATTGTCGCTCTTTATAATTATTTACACAGAACCAAAATATCATTATCAGACTTCTTGTACAAGTAATGGAAATTACTACATTTTGAATATATTTATTTTCAAATGAATATATATATTTCTATTTGTTGACGTGACTTTGAACCAATTAGAAACCTGATAACAATTTAATTCATTTTTTGAGACACCGACCAGATTAAGTCCGACAATGCTAGGTTTTCCTAGAAATTAATTAGTATTATCATTATTAAGTCGATTTCGAGCTAGAAGATGATTACCAAGTGAGGCTTATAGGAAACTTGGCAATATTAAATTAAACGAGAAAAAACTCGCTTCATGTTTCGGGCCTCTAGCCCTCCACCGCCGGGCTACAACGACTACATGCAGCGACGGATATGTTTTATAGTTGACCAGACAGACGATCTTAGAGATGAATCTGAAAGCTGATCAATTGCCACCTATAAATACCAATGGATGATCTATACCGGGAAAAGTACCACTGCCACTGTAAGCAAACCCGTAATAACACGGAGAAAAAAATCAGAAAAGTTGAAGACTCCCTATAGAAACCAGTTTGTAATTTTAGCAGCTTCGAGTGTATTCTTGACTATGTTTGGTCTATTATTAATAAAATGAAATTTCTAGCTTATTAAATTTAGCATTTATGTTGGTTCCAATTGATGAATGTTTACCAAAGAATAAAAAAGAATACGAAAGCAAGAAGAAAATATGAGAGGGTTTCTCTGTATTAATGAAAATGAAGGAATTACAAAGTGCATGAATTAAAGGAAAATTACGTACAATACTAGGTAGTTAAAGGAAGTTAAAATAGAAACCCTAGCAACTAAATCACTATAATTACCCAACTTTTCTAAACAAATGGGAAGACTAAATCAAATCTTTTAACTAGCTCCTCAAGTCTAGTACTTTCCTTGCATAGTTACGAACTCAACAATAAGGTACCCGCCAAACTGGATTTCTTAGGGCACTCGTACTGACCTATTCATGTACCCCGAGCTAGGCTGGTAGGTGGTACATGACCTGAGCTAGTAATATACCATGAATTGGGCTGGTGATGTACTTGAGTGCACCAAATCAAGTCTTGCTTAAACTCACAATTAAATATTAATAGTTCAGTAATATAATTTATATAAAATAAACTAAATAATAATTTCTCTTTAAAATGAAGAAATGTCACTATGGATGATACCAAATACGAAGGTTTTTAGAGCTATCTCATCGCTATATACTTCAACCTCGCTATATAGCTCGTATAATATTCAAATTCGGGTGTTCAAATTAGCAATGACAAGTTTGTCGTGTCGTTGCTATAGGTAACTTATTACGATGACAATTTAATCAACTATTATTGTAACTAAATTACCTGTTTTCATGTATTGAAATCTCACATCTTACCACATGTGGAATATTCCAATTTATATAGTTAGTACATAAATTTCACAACTAGAAGCGGTTTAGTATCAATATGATTTTATCTAGTTAGTGTGACATTGACTGATCCCTATTTAAGCATTCATTGCCTCTGCTACAAATCATCATCTCTACTAATATCTTCTTAAAAGACTCTCTTGAGTGACCATAGAATGGACAAGATAGAGCAAGCAATGCCAAGATCAGACAACGGCATGAACAGCGACTTGACTTCAAGTCTATATCCCAAGTCGCAAAACCCTAGCGCTTTATCATCCCGATTCTGGGTACTCTATCACGAGCACTTTCAGCCTGGCCTCTTCAGAAAGGTATCATATCATGAATCAAACCCTAACTCGAAGTATAATTTTTTTAGGGGAGCGTTTTGTACTTTTTAGTTGGAAGTCGTGTATTTCAAAATACAAATTCAAATACATATATATATATATATATATATATATATATATATATATATATATATATATATATATATATATATAATGCTTGTGCGCTTATGCATATACCTTACTATTATCCCTGGCCCTTGATCTCGTGTGAAGTGTGAACTAGCATAAAAATTTATGGATTAATATATTCGTATAGAGATATTACAAGTATGTACATAAACATTTTCTTCTTCTCTTTTACGAGTGACTGCTCATGAATATTACATCTGAAAGATACATATTTAGATGCTTAATTAGACTGTGGAAATTATATTGTCTATATATATATATATATATATTGTTGGTCATATATACACATCTATTGCTGATTTTAAGTGTGTTGATTGCTAGAATTTACACTGACGCATAAAAATTATCTAAACAAAATGTTATATAATATATATATATATGGATAAATCTTCTTAATTACATGTTGGACACCATAATCTTTATATTCTGATTTTAAGAGTGTTGGGACAATATTACTGTTTATTCTCTTTGTATAAAATCGTTTGAAACGATGCTTAGGGAAAACTGTCGTTTAAAATAAAAAACACGGATGTTCAAACGAGGTTTTGAACAAAATCGTTGTTTGAACAACCGCGCTCCATGACGTTTCACATTAAAACCAATTAACGAGCAGGGAATTATTCATGACCTTTTTAAACTTTGGTAAACCGCATGTGTTTTCCACCTAGCTATTCACATGCCTTTTAAACATGGTGGCTCTTTGGTCTCACTCATCTTAGGGCGAATTCATTTTCTTTTCGGACGGGTGCTTATTTGAGCCTAAGACCTTGGAGCATGATGATGCAGATTAAGAATATACACTAAAAAACAATACATACATGTACTGAATAGTTTGACAATGCTATAATATACCTGACAGATAGTAGCAGAGGTTATATCGACGTTTCTGTTAGTGTTCATAACGTGCGCTGCAGCAGCCATCAGCACAAGTGATGGCCGAAGAATCTCGCAGTTGGGAGCATCAATTGCCGGCGGACTCATCGTGACCGTGATGATCTACTCCGTCGGACACATTTCCGGCGCACACATGAACCCCGCCGTCACAATTGGCTTCGCAACTTTTCTTCGCTTTCCATGGAAACAGGTACTTATTTATTATATATAACAAATATATCATCAGCAGCTAAATATTCGCTATATGTTTGTTCTTAATTACTTATTCTAAAAACCTACAAAATTGATACGCCAACAGATATCAATGGCTTTTTTTAATGAATACCTGACCAATACTATTATATACACACAGAATAAATTTAAGTAAATATATTTATCAGTCTCAATATCCTATCAATTGTTTCACTTCTTAAATTAATTTTATATGTCAACGTGTTGATATAAAAAAAAATGTCTGATCAGAATTGTATATATAAGAGCTTCGTGTATATATATATATATATATATATTAACCTGAGCCCCATTAAATAATCCGCTTTCAATTGAATATCTTGAATAGTACATGTACGGTTGTTGAATACTTTAGAAAATGAGCAAACTTGAAATATATATATTAACCTGAGCCTACTTAAATAATCCGCTTTCAATTGAATACCTTGAATAGTAATTAAGTAAACTTGAAACTATATGTTTTAGCTGCTTCAACCCTAGATGCTACCAAATAGGTTGAATACTTTAAAGAAGTGCGGGCCGCGAGAGCGGTACCAAATCGAGTATGAGCAGCCCATATTACAAGAAAATTGTTTGAGAAGATCATAGAACTGTTCGCATAATTACCAGTTTCGGACTTTAAAATCATGCTTTTTCAAAACACTCGAACTACAGAAGAATCAAAGTTTGATTCAATTTCTAATCTTTAACCCTTCTACTACAAGTTTCCAAGTAAATTGAAAATTACCGATTTCATATCAATGATTTATCTTCATATAATAAAGGTTTGGTTTGGTTCGGTTCTATATATTGCAGGTGCCATTCTATGCATTAGCACAGTTCACAGGGGCGATTTCGGCAGCATTTATTTTGCGAGAGCTTTTGGATCCGATTGACATTATCGGCACCACAACACCTTCAGGCTCACACGGTAGAGCTTTGCTCATGGAGATCGTCATCACCTTCAACATGATGTTCATCACTTCTGCTGTCGCTACCGACTGCAAAGCAGTACGTACTTATAAACATTTCATGTATCACTCATTTTTATCTTTACATCATATGATCACAACATAATATTTCATCTCATTGTTCAATAAATCGTATATTAAACTTGAATTTTCTATTATTTTAGGTTGGAGAATTAGCAGGTCTCGCTGTTGGTTCGTCTGTCTGCATTGCATCAATCGTCGGAGGGTAAGAAAAAATATGTGTCTGCGTGCGTGGGTTTTGGCAAATTTTTCTTATTGAAACTAGACACAAAATTAACTAACAATTATATATTCAATCTCTCCCAAAACAAAATGAAAAAAGAAAAAATGTACTCATAAATTGTCAATTGAATATAAATAATGAATTATGTATGAACTAACCATCTAATCTAAATGGGTGCCCTATAACATGAAATATATGATCTCCATTGTTATGAATTTGGCCAATTTGTACAATCTTTACTTTTTCATGACCATAATTCCTCTCCGGGTCAAGCACAAAAGAGGGAAATAAAACCAATACAAAAAAATTCCAACTAATAATTAATCTATATGCATAATTTAAGGGCTAAATATGGATAACACGGGATTTATATGATTTATTTGGCCAGGTCAATGTTATATAATTTATAAAAATCGAAATTCTTATATGATTTATAAAAATCCAAATTCGTATTATAAGAATCGGTCCAGGTCAATTTATAAGAATATATTTAATAATTAGGCAAATACAGATAAAAATTTATTCTCATACACCGATTTTTAAGCAATTCCCAGCTCAAATAATATATGTAATAAAGCTATAATAATCCTTATATGTTAATGATGTAATTATTTAATAAAAAATGATAAACAAAAATCTAAATTCGACCATGATTTGCTAGCCCTTCGTGGTTCACTTTTGTTTAACAAAATTAATCAGTTTTTTTTTACGGGGATGCAATTTTCCAGGCCCGTGTCTGGTGGCTCAATGAACTCGGCGAGGACACTGGGACCCGCGATTGCCAGCTCGGACTTTGAAGGGCTTTGGGTGTATTTTGTGGGACCAGTCTGTGGCACACTGCTTGGGTCGTGCTTTTACAAGATCATTCAGTTGAGTGAGCGCAAGCCAATCATCGCTCCTTCAGTTTCGCTCAGACTTCGTCGCTTGTTGAGCAACGTCGATGACGGCGATCAGCCTGACAACAAAGGCCCCACGAGCTCCGTTTGAAAACGATGTCGTTATATCAAGCTGCTTTTGAAGGAAAAAAAATGTTTTTTATTATGCTTTATTTGGGTTCATTTGTATTATACTAGCAGAATGGTACTGTGTGTTTACTTTTGAGTGTGTCTAAATTATGTATAATACTCAAGATCGATGTAAGTGTAAGTGTAAGTGTGCTATATATGTAGTGCTTTAATAATTGAATGATCAACATCAATGTAAGTGTAAGGGTTTGGGCTTGTAACATTCTGTATTAAAAGTTGTGCAATATTCAATATCTTTAAAATTGTTTTCACCGCAATTTATAAGCTTTGATGAAAAGATTTCGATTGATTATTAAAATCAGATACATAAAGGTACAGTAACTGTACCCAACAAATTATTTAAACGAAGATTTCAAAGTTAAAACAGCCGCGTATAAATATAAAGTTTTATACATGTAGTTAAGAAATCTGTATAAAAATAATAATAACCAATTCTATTGATTTTACATTTTATTTCACTAAAAATTATTTAAAATTATACAAATTATATACATGGTCATTTTTGCCACCCGAATCTAAATACCCCGAATTAAATGATGAATATTGTTATATAGTTTCACTAATTATAAATCTGAGTACCACAGTAAAATTTTGGATGGAACACACGTTTGGGGTTATTGGCTCTTATGTGGAAAACCTTTGGTGAAGGCGAACGTTTGCCATAGAAGGTGGAACCTGAAGGCAGCTCAGTTGGACATTCTGCTAGTGGACCTTGTAATAAAGCTCGAATTGATATTGATTTTCATTATTCAAATATTGGTACATGGCAGAGTATTTATAGCTAAAATATGTAGGCTTCAAATATTGATTGAAACATGTACAAACAAAACCACTAAACTACAACAACCCACAAATCTCTATATGTGAATATAGTGGGCAGTCGAGAAATAAAATGGGAGGAGGACTTTTATATTCGGTAGATTTATAAAGTAAGAGTGAGAGAGAGGCTTTTTATTTGAGATGAAGTGAATATTACAAGCTGAAGTGGAGTTTATATAGCTAGACAATAAGCTACGAAGTTACTAAATTATCCCTTATCTAAAATTTGTGGATAAGTATGAAAGACAATTAACAAAGCTTGCTGAGTAAGTATAACTAGCCTAATAACGTTCTTGCACTAGAACACGATGGACCATTTTCCTTCGATATCAACGATCGATTCATCGCCTAACTTCAGCTCCCTGTGATCTTCTCATCAAGCTCTTCAAACTTAGCTTGATCTCCCGTCATGTGGTTGCTCGCAACATTGTCTAAATACCAGACGTCGGTATAGACTTTCTTCTCTCCGTCTGACCGATTCTTGCCCGGGTTCAGCATCGATCTCGCCTTCAACGCTCGTTTCCTCCTCTCTTTGCACTTCAACTTTCCTCTCCTGCTGAGCGAACATCGGCATTTGCTTGTCTTCGTGGAATCTTGTCAGATTCGCTTCGTCGTCATGCTTCTTGTTGCGGCATTCCGATGCATAGTGCCCGAGTTTCTGACAATTGTAGCACTTCACTGTGCTCTTGTCTCTCCAGACCGTGGTGCCTTCCTAGCGGGGTGAGCTAGTGCCACGACCTCGCATGTCACGACCTCGCCCTTGTCCTCGGTCTCTACCACGTGCTCGGCTATCTCCGCCGTACCCGCCACGACTCGACGAACTCGAAGAAGACTCAGATCCATAGTTCTTCTTCTGCTTGGCTACCCATTCTTCATGCGTGAGCAGGAGGTGCTTTTCCTCTTCATTCTTCAGCGTGACGCCTCCCATTTGCTTAGCCATTTCTTCTTGGCTTGCCAGCAAATTCTCAAGTTCTACAAGTGATGGTTGAACGGGCCATCCTCTTCGATGACGGACTTCGGATCGAGATCGCTAATCTCACGACATATCGACTTGACCTTGTGAATTGCGCAATCGTCACGTCGCGTTTTGAGATCGATAGTAGCTCGTTCTCCAAGAGTTGTAGCCTCGCGTCATTCTTCTTTGAGAATAGCATCACGGACGTCGCCTATGCTTATTTAGGCGTCTTGTCGTCCCGAATGTGCTCCAATATATCTTCTTCAATGGTGGGTACCTAACCCACACCCGCTTGACATCTCATATGCAGTTGGCATGGTGAGTCGACACATGGCTCTTCACCACCATGGAGT
Source organism: Parietaria judaica (assembly GCA_954871525.1). NCBI lineage: Eukaryota > Viridiplantae > Streptophyta > Magnoliopsida > Rosales > Urticaceae > Parietaria > Parietaria judaica. The sequence goes on from OX940865.1 coordinate 29,350,624, forward strand.
GAAGCATATCTTTCGTTACTTGAAGGGAACGATGAGCTACGAGATCTTGTACGCAAGAGGACGTGGAGCTGAAGAAGTGGTTGGTTTTACCGACAGTGACCTAGCCAGTGATATCGATAACAGAAAAAGTACCCGAGGTATGGCTTTTTATCTCAACGAGAATCTGATCACTTGGCACTTATAGAAGCAGAAAATTGTGGCCCTATCGTCTTGTAAGGCCAAGTTCATGGCAACGATCGCAGCGGCGTGTCAAACGTTGTGGCTGAGAAGTTTATTGAGCGAAGTAACTAGAACCGAGCAAAAGCCAGTGACACTCTATGTGGACAACAAGTTTGCAATTGCACTGATGAAAACCCGGTGTTTCACGGACGCAAGAAGCACATCGACACACGGTTTCATTTTATTTGGGAGTGCGTCGAGAAGCGAGAGATCATCGTAGAGTTTTTATGCACTAGAGAACAACGTGCGGACATTCTCACCTAGGCCCTAGCAAAAGTCAAGTTTGCGGAGATGCGAGAACTTCTCGGTGTGAAGAACCCTGAGCCAATTCAAGCTTACGGGGGAGAATGTGAACCTAAGCTTGAGCAACAAGTTTTTAATACTTGATCCCCAACTTGTATTACCTATCAAGTATGGGCATAGTTGTCATTTTACTAGTATTTCCTATACTATAAAAGGAACAGTAAAGATGTATTTGAAATCTCCCATTAGCATTTGTATTCTAGTCTTCCAATAATCAGATTATTATCTCTAGTTCCATATCTCTTCACAAGTCATATTACGTATATATATTTAGATACACAGTGAACAAGAGTGTGAGCACTATTGACGTACGAAATAAACTGTCGTGATGAACGTGATTACAAAATTGTGAAAGTATAACTCTGAAAATCGGAATGACAATATAACAAAGTAATTTGTAATTTATTATGTATGATGTGATTACAAAGAATGAATAAGGTATGTCCCAATTGATCTTTCTCCTATGTACAACTTGTTTTCTATTATAGCCTCTGTTCCACCTCGTATTCCCCTTCTTCCTCTTCTCGACAGCTAGTTGGGATGACCATCTCCTTCCGCTCAGATGACAACATGTGTAAAGTCATCGTGATCTAGCGTGGAGTTGAATCCTTCTTCGTTGACTATTCTTGCGGGGAGCTTGGCTGAGGTGGTCTTCGTGGGCCTATTCTTCGGGATGGCCTGGTCATTGAAGACTGAATCTCGGGGTGGTTCCTTGATGGGCTAAGCATATCTGATGCGGGATTTAATGTGACCACATTCCTCTCTTTGAAGACCACACAACCATTCACGTTCTCAAGCCTCGCTTTGAAGACCGCCATCGACTTTAATATTTACAATATCTAGTTCATGTATTTCTAGTTTCTATGTTCATGAATTTCTAATTCCTAAGTCCTAGTTCATGTACTCATTGCACTATAAATATGAGCATCTATGAATGTAATATATAGACTTTGATCAATGAAATTTAGAACTTTGAGGTATTTCCCCAAAACCGAGAGCCTCGTGAACGAGCGCCGAGTTTGATGCCTAAGAGCCGGTATCCATGCGCGAATCAATGGTGATTGGATGCCCGGAGTCTAGGTATTCGTGCGGGAATTAATAGGCGAAGGAAGGTTCTTTGATCGGGTATTCGTGCGTTGAATCAACGATCAAGAACGACTATCCCGGTAACTTTATCTATCTTTTCTTGTTTATTATTTCGCTGCATCAATATCGAATCGGGCATTGGGCTTGGATGTTCTTTGACAGGCCCGAACTCCATTAACGCCATGTTGTGTTATGTCGTCTTGGCATGTGAGTGTAGTTTACGTTCTTGATGTCGTTTCTTCATAGAGGATGAAAATCCACATCATCAAGCACTATTGTCGTTTGTTCCCTGTGCCGAGTCTCTTCGACGTGTTTTGATTTAAAGATCAAATTGAAACCAACATAAGTGGCCGGATGTATGTTGGAGAGTTGTCGCGATTCAAAAATATTGGCGATTGTCGAGGCAATCTAATAAAGGTTGGATTTCGGCAAAAAAAAATAAATAAATAACAACACTACCAACAACACAAGGAATTTCTTACATAGAGGCTAAAATTATAGAATATTTCGACGGTCTCAATTTGTAATTGGTTTACTTAAACGTTAATCGTTATGCAAGTTACAACTTTGATTTAATAATTTTATTTATAATTTTGTTTTTGAATCTCCAGCTTTACTTATTTGATTATTCATATTTCATAAATCTTTCATTTTTATCATAATAAACTATAATGTAGAGGGAAAAAATCTATTAATGCACCTAAAAATTTGAAAGTATACAAATAAATACCCCTAAGAACTAAGGAATAAATTTACAACGGTTTTATAAAACTCGTTTTCCATTTAGAAAAGAAATAAATTAAAAATCAAACGGACCCGGACTTTTTTTACCGAAATTTTTATGACAAGGACCAGTCCATGTCTGAGTTGGATTATCCTATTAGTGTTTATACATTACAAGGACTAGTTATTGAGTTATATTGGAGAACTAACAAAACCAGAAAAAGGGTACTTGTAACAAAATATATATATATATATTCTGTAACAAACCTTTTATATATAAATATATATGGATATATTTTTAATTATTATGATGTGGTATCTTAAACTCATTTACGTATGCTCTCCAAACTCATACGAGTAGTATTATAGTTGGTAGCTTTTTACGACTCTAGAAATATCTAAGTAACTTGAGCCCTTGTGGGTCGTTTTACATGGCGCATAATCCAACACCCGGAGTGCTTAATGGCGAGAGTCCTGAAGGCGAAGTACTTCCCGACTACCTCGGTGCTCGATGTAGAATGTAAGCCCCACTTTTCTTTTCTTGGAAAGAGCCTTTGTTGGGGACGTGACTTAGTCCGACGGGGTTTAAGATGGCAAATCGGAGAAGGAAATCTACGAGCCTTCTCACAACCATGGATCCCGAGAGCGGGGGCTTTTGCGGCGGTAACAAAGGAACCGGAGGATGGATACCCGTGGAGAGTCGCCGACTTCATATCCAATAGGACTTGGAACCGCGATCTCGTCACAACCGTGATGATATCTTATGACGCCGAGGCAATCTTGAAAATTCCGTTGGGTGATACGGATCACAAAGATCGGTGGGTGTGGCACTTTGAAGAAGATGGTAATTATACGGTCCGCTCAGGATACCGTCTTGCAAGATCCGCGGTTCGCGGGGGACCGTCGTGCTCGTCTACCGAAGAACCGCAATGGTGGAAGAAACTTTGGGGATTGCAAATCCCGCCAAAAGTTAAGCATCTTGTGTGGCGGGCATGGTTTGAGGCTCTTCCGACTCATGGAGCGCTTCGCGGACGAGGTATCGATTGTCTTCCCTTTTGTAGATTTTGTGGAGCATTGCCGGAGGACGCTCTCCACGCCGTGTGGGGGTGCGAGAGAGCCCAATCGGTGTGGAAGAGCTCATCCTTACACCGATGGGTAGAAAAGACGGGAGCCATCCCATTACGTGAATTATGCCTTCGAGCATTTGAAGGGTTGTCGGGGCCCAATTTGGAACTCTTTTGTGGCCTCGTTTGGGCGACATGGTCGGACCGGAACCTTCGGATCTTCGAGCAACGCTCTAAACCACCCGAGGCATGGGTCGAGGAAGTCGCAAGTTGGTTTGCGAGCTTCAAAAAATGTACCCGGAGCTCGGATGCGGTCGAGGCGGCGAAGGAAGCGGATAAAAAAGGGTGGTTAAGGGCCGAACATGGAGGGCTCAAACTCAACGTTGACGCGGCGTGGGATGAGAGAACGGGGCGTGCGGCTATCGGTGGAATCGTTCGGGACCATCAAGGCCAAGTCGTCGGTGTCATAGCCGAGCTTCTCGAGAACGTGGACTCGGCTTTGACGGGCGAATGCAAAGCTATTCTCCATGGCTTACGATTTGTGCAAGCTCGGGGTTGGTCCATCTCCGCGGTAGAGTCCGATTGTCTTAGGGCGATCAAGCTCGTCAATGGGAAAAGCCTCAATAGTATCCAAGGACCGATGATCGCTAGCATCGGCACGATAATGAGAACGGTAGGCCCGCCCGGGGGATGCCATTGGGTTCCGAGAACTTGTAATGAGTCGGCGAATTGTATCGCCAAAACACGTTTATCCGTTTTGTCATCGGATTTGTGGGCGTTTGAATGCCCTGAGTGGCTTGTAAGTTTTGTTAGTAGGGACCTTAATCCTTCCCATTAATGAAATCCATATTTCTGTCAAAAAAAAAAACTTCGAATGGGATAACTGATTAGTAAATATATACCATGTCATATAATATATGTTCTTTTTCCATAACTATATAAAATCTTGAAACTTTATCAAAGCTAAGAAGATCATAATTTTAAAATAGATGATCGATGAAAGACTACGAGGTCTATCTCTTAAGATTTTGTAATATAATTAAAAACAGTTAATGATCTTATATGATCCCTTAAGTTAACCAAGCAAACTGGCTTGGTAGGTAAGACACTGGCATAATAAATAACTAGAAATAGAATCTGTACCATACAACGCGTTAGGTATATGAATATCCCAAAGCTTATCTTTCTAATCAAACCTACCACACAAGATTTTCTTTCTCTTTTATAAGGAAAAAGAATTTGTTCAACATAGAAACTTTAATATTATGTTACACTTACATGACCTTTCTCATCAGTTGAATTTCATCACAAATCACTTACTCGGTCATAAAAACCTTGCAAATCAGTCAACGGTACGGGTGCGTCAAATCTTTTCTTTGCCTTACCCACTATGAGAAGCAATTAAATCGGTAGTAAAGAAGTAGGCCAACTTTACACCTCTATTATTGCACTCACTTTGATGTCACTCTAATGTACTCGCGAAAAAAGTATCTAAACTTTTATCAATTGAGCGGGCCGAATTTCAACTGAAAAATTACAGTAAAAGTATCTAAAATAAACAAAGAAGATGAAACACATTTTTTCTTTTTTTCTTTTTTTCTTTTTTTACTGTCTATCTGTTTTGTTTTTCTTTTTTTAATATTTCTATTATAAAATCATAACTAAGACAGACATTTATCTAACATCTTCTCTCATTTGAATTGGACGGGGAAAAAATTATACATAAAAAGTGTCGCCTCATATTTGTTGATATCAGGTACTTTTGCTGTTATTTTTTACTTTGAGCCTCTATTGCATGATCCGTTGGACACATGTTGAGTACTTTTGCCGCAATTATCCAGATTAAGCCTCTTTATGAAGCCAATAAATAGGTGGCACTGCCGAGAGAAATCATGCAATCCAAAATAACAAGCTTATCATTTCCTCTTTCCACTCTGGTGCAGTTTGATATATAAATTTATAAAGCAATATAGTGTATTACAGATCATATGGCTTCAATGGATAATCCAAACATCATCACCGTGAGTGACGTAACCGACAAAACCGAGCCATTTCAAAACCAAAAACCAAAACTCAAAATTTCCACCTTCAAATCCCTTGAAGAAAATTGTCAGCCTGAGCTTCTCAAGAAGGTACACTAAGCTTTTAATTCATAAGCATTATATACATAATATATAATATAATATAACACTATATTCTCTCGTTAGGTTTCCTTTTAAAAACATAAAGTATATATAGTACGTGTTCGCTCTCTGCCAAATATATATACATATAAGTATACAACATAAAAGTGATATATTACTGTTCTCATTACTGTTAACTATGTGACATATTTTCCAAAAAAAAAAAAAAACGTGACATAGAAACAAATAAAGATACCAATATCTCAGATTCCCTAATAATATTATGTGTGAAGAGGAGATAATATATAGATATGTATATATATATATATATATATATATATATGATAGGTTGTGGCAGAGATCATAGCGACCTATCTGTTGGTGTTCGTGACATGCGGCTCAGCTGCGTTGAGCAGAAGCGACGAGCAGAGAGTGTCGAAGTTCGGAGCTTCGGTAGCCGGTGGGCTCATCGTGACGGTGATGATATACGCCGTCGGCCACATTTCGGGCGCTCACATGAACCCTGCTGTCACTCTAGCTTTTGCGGCAGCTAGGCACTTTCCATGGAAACAGGTGACCATCCTAGCTCTTTGCCTTTCCTCTATGTATTTCAAACACGTAATTACCACTGGATTCTAAATAATCATGCATAATGATAATAACGGTACGCATGTACTATTAAACAATCAATAAAAACGGGCAATATTAATTGAATATTACAAGAGTACCAGAAATATAAATATATATATATATCTATATATATATATTGTTAGTGGGTGTATTAAAATTTAAAACCCACTCATTCATGTATGTATATATATATATATATATATATATATATATATATATATATATATATATATATATATATATATATATATATAGGGAAACTTTGAAAAATGACCCCCAAAAAGACACTTATTTCGGTTTTGTTCCCCAATTTTTTGTTTTTGAAAAATTATTCCCCAAACTGTCTCTGAATTTTTTTATTCCTAAAATACCCTTTTTACCAAACTATCTAACTTCAAGAGTAAAACTATCCAACTTAATAGGAAAAACTGTCCAACATAAACAAACTGTCTACCGCGAAAGTGAAAACCGTCTAACTCCAAGTAATAAACTGTCTAACTTAATATATGTTTTATTGACGGGGGATAAAACTATCCTTCTTGACCCTAACTTATCAAAGTGTCTAACTTCGCGAAAGAAACTATCCAACTCGGTGAAGAAAATTGTCCAAAAGGACTTGCAATATTTAGTGAAACATCAAATTGTCTAACTTGAAGGGTCAAATTGTCCGACTTAATGGGAAAAACTATCCAACTAAACAAATTGTCTAACCTAGAAGAGGAAACTGTCTAACTCCAAGTATTAAACTGTCTAACTTAATAAATTATGTTTTATTGACGGGGGATAAAACTATCCTTCTTGACCCTAACAAAGTGTCTAACTTCACCAAAGAAACTATCCAACTCGGTGAAGAAAACTGTCCGAAAAAACTTGCACTATTTAGTGAAACATTAAACAGTTTAACTTGAAGGGTAAAACTGTCCGACTTAACGGGGAAAACTATCCAACTAAACAAACTGTCTAACCTAGATGAGAAAATTGTCTAACTCCAAGTATCAAACTGTCTAACTTAATAAATTATGTTTTATTTACGGGGGATAAAACTATCCTTCTTGACCCTAACTTATCAAAGTGTCTAACTTCACCACAAAAATTATCCAACTCGGTGAAGAGAACTGTCCAAAAAAACTTGCAATATTTAGTGAAACATCAAACTGTCTAACTTGAAGGGTCAAACTGTCCGACTTAACAGGGAAAACTATCCAACCAAACAAACTGTCTATCCCAGAAGAGAAAACTGCCTAACTCTAAGTATTAAACTGTCTAACTTATTAAATTATATTTTATTGACGGGGGATAAAACTATCATTTTTGACCCTAACTTATCAAAGTGTCTAACTTCACCAAAGAAACTATCCAACTCGGTCAATAAAACTGTCAAAAAACTTGCTATCGAACTTAAACAAACTGTCTACCCCGAAAGAGAAAACAATCTAACTTCATGTATTAAACTATCTAATTTTAAAAATTATGTTTTGATGAGGGGTGGATAAAACTATCCTTATTGACCCTAACTTGTCAAAGTGTGTAACTTCACTAAAAAAACTATCCAATTTGGTGAAGAAAATTGTCTACAAAAACTTGCAATATTTTATGGAACATTAAACTGTCTAACTTCAAGAGTAAAACCATCAAATTTAACGGGAAAAACTATCCAACTTAAACAAACAGTCTACCCCGAAAGAGAAAACAATCTAACTTCGTGTATAAAACTATCCGACACTTTATGACGGGGGATAAAACTAACTTCTCGACACTAAGTCGTCAAAGTGTCCAACTTCAAGATGAAAACTATCTAACTTTACAAGGAAAACTGTTTACACAAAGTTGCAATATTTTGAAACCAACCAACTGTCTAACTTCGAGAGGATAACTATCTAACTTTACGCAGAAAACTATCTAACTTCAAACAAACTGTCTACCCCGAAAGAGAAAACACTCAAACTTGGTATAGAAAAATGTCCACCCGTCAAAACTGTCTACCTTGATAGGAAAAACTGTCAAACTTTATGTAAAAAACTGTCTAAAGGGTATTTTGGGCAAGAATACAATTTCGGGAATAGTTTTTCAAAAACATTAAATCGGGGAACAAAACCGAAATAAGTGTCTTTTTAGGGGTCATTTTTTAAAGTTTCCCTATATATATATTTTGTAGACATGTATAGACATATAATCATACGCAATGTGAGGTTTCACGGCGCGGCCCTTATTTTTTGAAATAATTACCAAACAGATATTAAATTATTTCGGATTAAATTATTTCGGCAAATGCGTCAAAATTATTCTCCGCTAAATCCCTTTCGAACTCAAGACAGGTCCTTGAAGAGGAGTTGGTAGCTGTTTAATTATTTTTATTTTTATTTGTGTATAACGAACCATATGCATGTTAGGAGTGAGTTAGTTAATTAGCTTCACGTGTTTCTCTTTTGGGTCCACACCCCATTATTACATTCGTATTGTTCCTCTCACTACCATTGCAGTTAAGAGCCATCCAATTAAAAGAACTATATATATATGTTCATATATATTTGTGTGTTGCGTGCACATATATATGTATTGTGTGTCTACACTGTATAAGGAAAATTGTAATAAAAAAAAAAGACATGAAATTCATCACAAAAGCTTGCTTTTGATTTGGGATATTGTATTTGTATGTAATGTACTATATGCATGTAGTATATATAGAAAAGGACACTTCGCTCTCTATCATTACTACTACCATATGTCGTCTAAATTAAATTGAACAGGTATACTCTATAGCTGGATTTGTTATTATAAGTAGCTTTTGTCTTCTTCTTCTTCTTTCCAAAACTATTATTTGTGTTATTCACTCATTTGTTGTCTTGCTTTATCTTATAAAATATAAACATTGTTAAGTCTTTTTAACAAATACTCAGAGACCGTATTAGTTAGACCTAACTCACCCTTTAATCCAGCGGTAGAGTAATATCCTAATACATTGTTCGAAATTAACAATAAATATGCGGTATTGCAGGTCCCGATTTATGCAGCAGCACAAATAACCGGAGCGATATGTGCGTCGTTCACATTGTTGGAATTGTTGCACCCAATCAAGAACCTTGGCACAACTTCTCCTTCAGGTTCAATCGCTCAAGCTCTGCTTATGGAGATTGTCGTCACATTTTCCATGATGTTCATTACTTCCGCCGTCGCCACCGACACCAAAGCGGTAAATAATCTTAAACACCCATTATACCATAATTTCAATCTTTTTTATTTTATTATGTCAATAATAAGTGTTCTTTTTTCAGGTGGGAGAATTAGCAGGCATAGCAGTTGGATCTGCAGTGTGTATAACGTCTATTCTGGCCGGGTAAGCAAGAGTAACACAAGATTTTCTTCTCCTAAAATCTCTTGTTTGGAAAAATTCGGTTTTTCGAATAAATTTGAACAATATTATACAACATTTTTTTAATAATATATCAATGGTAAAAAAAAGGGCCAACATGTACATAAGTACGTTTTTGTTTTCTCCAACTACCCGGAGAAAACAAAAACGTACAGACCCGGAATTTGTTACTGTGTAAATAAGGTTACTTGTGGTCGCGGATCTAAATTTGTCCATTGAGGTGTAAAATTTTGACCACGAGAAATATATAGAAAATAAAAATGCCCGTTAACAAACAAAAAAGACCCGGAATTGAGTATTGAGGGTATTGTACAGGCCAATATCAGGTGGTTCGATGAACCCAGCAAGAACACTAGGACCGGCCATTGCAAGCTCAAGCTACACTGGCCTTTGGGTGTACTTTGCCGGACCGGTCATCGGAACATTACTCGGAGCATTGTCATACAATCTTATTAGGGTCACTCCGAGTCCTGCTCAAGCTAAACCGTCGATCAAACTCCGGAGAATGATGACGAGCAACGAAGAGCCCCTAGAGTCGGTGTGAACTATTTTCTTATAATATCGGTAAATCGTCAGTAATAATATTATAGGTCATCTATATATTATTTGATACGAGTCTAAGCTTATACCGACTCTAAGCCTATGCCAGAAATTATAATGGCAAAGAAATATTCATGTTTCATCAATGAAATTTATATATATACGTTAATGAAGAAGTTTTTGAATTTATCATCTATATAGATAATGAGTCAGCATTATCTGATCTCGCCTATCGTTAGGTAGCTTTTATTATTATTATTATTATTATTATTATTATTATTATTATTATTATTATTATTATATATATGGTGAGAAGGTTACACATGTATCACATCGTAATAGTACCCCTGCAATTTGAAAAATATATATGAAGAAGCCTTTTTTGTCTCTGCCTGTCGTACAACATAATCGATGGAACCCTTGGACATCAAAGATACAGCATAGAAAAGGGATTAAAATTTTGGAAGCGCGTCTTACTCAATGGCCAAAGGTAAAAAAGTTGTACATAAATATTGTTGAGTAGTACGATGACGGCGAAGGCAAAAACTGGCAGCATAAATTTATTGGCTCTTCTGGTCACAAAAACCCTAAAACTAGATAGATATCATTACTGGATAGTCGATCTCGATCGTTGATTCAAAGCACGAATACCCGATCGAAAACCTTCCTCGCTTATTGATTCGCGCACGGATAGCTATAGACTCGGGCATCGAATGTTGGATCCCAATACTGACAATACACAGATCTGCGAGAATCACGAATATCACAAGAATAAAACAACCTCAAGAACACGAATGGGAGAAAAGGTTTCTATGATTAACTCGAAGGCAAAAATGCAAAGAGTTAACTCGAATACTAATGGACTCAAATCTACACAACTCGACTGCTTTTCGGCTGTTTACTATGTACATAATGCTAGGTTTATATATGCCTCACGTAGGCAAACCCCTAACTAACTGAATCGCACTAAATAAGGAAACTACCCTAAATAATCTCACCAAATCTTTGACTTGATTTGCTTGCTCCTCAAGCTACGCGTTTTCCTTTGTGGGTAGAGTTTCCCTTTCCTGCTCGGTCAGCTTCTCTGACCGCGAGCCGACTTGCTCGCCTTTCTCCGAGCACACTTGCTCACGCCTTCTCGAGCACACTTGCTCGTTTCTCCCCGAGCATATTTGCTCGCATCTTCCTGGCGGACTTGCTCGCATCGCCGAGCATACTTGCTCGCATCTCCCGAGCTTACTGGCTCGCGTCTCCGAGCAGGGATGACTTCCTCTGTGTGACGAGTTAAGTCAAGATTAAGCTCACATCGAAGAACCGTTGATCCGCGCAAGGATACCGGATCACAGACATTAAATTCGGCGCTCGCTCACGAACACTCGGATTCAGAAAGAAACTCAAAGCGTCTAAAAATTTCATTCCATCAATCTCTAACTATTACAAGACACAAAATGATGTTTATATAATGCATCAACAACCTAACAAAAATGACATGTAGTTTTCACTAAAGTTAAATGACATGTAGTTTTTGGAGAAGTCAAAATGACAACAAAAATAAAACAATAAACGATAATAATTAAAAATGACATATAAGTATAAAATATAGCTAGAATGCATTCAAAACCGAAGTCTGCGTTTTTGGCCCGCATCAAAAACTAAAATCGAGTTTCAGGGGAGCACTTGTGCCGTAGGGTTTCAACAAGGAACCGGCATGGTGAGTCAGAGACGAACAATAACCGAAAGCAACGGGGAAAAAAAGATATGGTTGGGTTTTGGGGGCTATTTAGCCTTTGGAATCCCAAAGATATGGAGTTGAAGGCGGAATTGGCGGCGCTCTGATGGGGTAGGGAGAAACCTCAGAAGGAAGTGAATTCCAAAGAGAAGATTCGAGTGGGGGTCGGCCTGGCGAAGATATGGGTGGTATTGAAGGAAAAAATCCAAGAAAGATTTGGCTGGAACGAGCGTCAAACGGAGGTGATAGGAACGTCGTGGTATTATGGTTGGAACAAGCTTTAGTCTGCAGCGACTATGGAAGTAGAAAGGTGTCGCCAAATTGTTCTGAGGTCGACAACCTACGATGGGGGGGAGGATGAAGCCCATAAGAATACGTACGGGGAGGCTGAATACAATACCTTTAGCGATGTGAGGGATAATGCCTATTGTGAGGACGGGTATGTGAGTTACGGGAAGAGCGGGAACGACACCTTTGACGAACGTGTGGACAGAAGCTATGGTGAGGGCGTGAGTGACGCCTATGGTGAAGGTGTATACGATACCGTTGTGAAAGGTCGTACAATGCTTATGAAGAGAGCATGAATCAAACCTACAGACGTACAATGGCTACGACGAGGGCTGACAATGGACACAATTACCATGGAGAGGGCGGGTACTCGTTGAGGGCAGCCACAATGATCACCACTAAGAGGGTGGGTACTACATTGAGGGCAAACACAATGAGTACAGCGAGAGCGCACACAATGATTACGGCGAAGGCGCATACAATGATTACGATGAACATCCATATAATACTTACAACAAGGGCGTGTACAATGCTGCCCAAAACGACGGTTGTGAGGCCTACAATGTTTACAATCATAATTGCCACGACGTCACTGAAAATTATTAAATTTGAGCTTGAGAGGACAAGCTCAAAGTAGAGGATGGGAGTAATGACACAGCCCCGAGAGTTTAAGCTTTGTGTCGTTTAATTAATTAGTGTTGTTCAATTTTATGTCTTTGTATTTTTCAAAGAAATTTACGTCTTAGGATATTTAGTTGAGTTGACATTTTTATCTTGTCGTTTATATAATACCCAAAATTATACATAAGGTATAAGTGGTAAATTTCATCATTTCTCAAGCAATGAGGACTGCTAGCATAATATCCAATTTAGCTTTATAAGCTTTGCTACGTGTCCATTAATCTCAATGATGAGTCATTATGTTATCACTACAAAAAATAAGGGTATCAGAGACTGAAAATTTAGTCTCTGGTACTTAAAAATTAGTCCTGAATCGGTATCGGAGACTGATTTTCAGTCAATCCGCTCAGTTATAACTGCTTTGTCCTAGATAGTTGTATTGATCACTAAAATACCAGTCCTTGTTATCTGACTCACTAAGACTATCAACTAGTCTTGAATACATATAAGTTCAATGTCACCCGCTACCACGTCAACTCACTCCTTAATACATTACTTTCATGACTAAACCATTAGTCTCCGAAAATGCTTTATTTCAGTCCCTATTGTACACTTTTAGAGACTAAAAATTAGTCTTGAAACCATGTTTATTATGTCCCTAATACGTTTCATAAGTTGCAAGATTTCATGTCATTTCAGTCCCTAATAAGGTGTTTTAGGGACTCTCAGTTAGTCTTTGATACCACATAATTTCAGTCCCCAATATGTTTCTTTTAAGGACTGAAAATTAATCTCCGATACCATTTTATTTTAGTTCCGAAAACAGTTCTTTAGTATCTGAAAATCAGTCTTTAATAATATTTTTTTTTTCAGTCTCTAATATGTTTTTTTTCAAGACTGAATATCAGTTTCAAATAACATGTCATCTCAGTCTCTCATATGTTCCTTTAGTGACTAAAAAATAGTCTTTGATATTATTCTTAAATTATAACATATTTCTTTTTAGAGGCTGAAAAATAGTTTTGGATACCAACAAAATTCAGTCTCCAATATGTGACATTAGGGACTGAATATTAGTTGTTGATACCATGTATATTCAGTCCCCTAAATATTTATTTTTAGGATTGAAAACGGTCCACGATATTTTTTAAATCACTCCTTAATATATTTTTTAAGGACTAAAAAGCAGTCTATAATACCACGTCGTTTCATTCCCAAAAGTACGTCTTTAGGAACTAAAATACAGTTCCCGAAACAATTTGTCTACCTGATATTCAGTACTAGATGTCAACGTTTGAGATAAAATTTTAGTCTACGAAACATTAGGATAATTGTGACTTATTTTTTAGTTTCCAAAATATCAACAATATTATCATCATTCACAAATATATTACTAGCTTCTTAAAAATTAGTGTTTGTACTTGAAAAAAAATACCACCACAAATAGCAAGCTTTTATGCCATAATTATCTCAATTTATTCAACCAACAACAATTATAACATGTCAGTTATAAACTGTAAACCAATAACCAATCAAAATATATGAATATATAATATGTAGCTAATCTTCAAAGCATAATTCTTAACTAACATCCTAGATCGAGTCATCACATTCATGGTCATTGTCGCTGAGTAGTTATCTGAACCATTTACTCCCTGCGTCATTGGTGTGGATATGTACCGTGCTCACAAAATTCTGAAAGAGTAATATCAACAGTAATATCATTCCTTGTACACAATAGTACGTATTATATATACTTTATTACATGAAACAAAAAAATAATAGTATGATCGAGGAGATGCTAATCTATCTACTAAAGTTGATCCAAAATTTATTGTACTTCTCATAAATATTCTTATTTATAATTATTATAACTATGTTATCCTTCAGCTAATCTATTAACTAAAGGATTTTAAACTATTCATTTGGAACATCCCTCGGGAATATATTTCGGTAGTATAGAGTGCCGAATTTTTTCAACTTACTGATTTTTCATTATAATGTGGTATGATTACTCGTGCAAAAATATGATGGACTAAAGTCGCAATCAACGCTCAACTTATATCACAACCAAAGTATAAGTGGGTAAATTTTATCATTTCTCAGGCAATGAAGACTGCTAGCATTATATCCAATTTTGTTTTATAAGCTTTGGTACGTGTCCATTAACCTCAATGATGAGTCATTATGCTATGCAATGTTGTCAATTTCCCTTTCTTTTCTTTTTATCGATCTAATCATGTATTTCCTCTCTTCATTTCTTTCATTCACCACCTTAAAACCCACTCTGATAGAATTTCCCTACCTCACAGATCAAACCCTCTCATCCATTTAATTCTCCATGCGGCGCTTATTGTTCGTGAAGCTTGCTGCGAGAGCTTAAAAAAGGGTTGTTGTGGATCTTCCCCTTGGTTCCTTAGGTATCTCAAATTTTTTCTTTTTTTATATTTTTGCTAGTTATGAAATTAGATGAAGTGTATCACCTTAAATTTCTAAATTTTCATTCTTAGGCTTTATTTAGTGTCAAAGTCTATGCATAAAACTGTCTAAGGCTTTTTCCAAAACCTAGAAAATGTCTAAGTTAATACAAAAAAACGGTCCAAAATGAAGCAAAAAACGGTCAAACCAATACTTTGCATTTTTTTCAAAGTGTCTACAAAGATACACAAAACAGACATTTTTTATGTTAAAAATTGTATAAGCACATATAAACTTGTAATTTCAACAAGTTAATAATTTGATTGATTTTATTTTAAAAATTTAGAAATTAGGCTTTATTTGGTGTCTAAGTCTTTTTTCGAAACCCAGAAATTATCTAAGCTAATACCAAAAACGGTCAAAAATGAGGAAAAAAATTATCTAACTAATATTTCGTATTTTTTTCAAAGTGTCTACAAAGATGTACAAAACAGTCCTTTATATGTTACAAAGTGTTTAACTACATATAGACTTGTAATTTCAACTAGTTAATAATTTGATGAACTTTATTTTGAAAATTTAGCAGTGTCTACTTAGGATTTATTTAGTGTCAAGTCTATGCATGAAACTGTCTAAGGCTTTTCCCGAAACCTAAAAACTGTCTAAGACAATATCAAAAACGGTACAAAATGAGGCAAAAAACGGTCTAACCAATATTTCGCACTTTTTTAGAAGTGTCTACAAATATCCACAAAACAATCTTTTTTTATGTTAAAAAGTGTCTAACTATATTTAGACTTGTAATTTTAACCAGTTAATAATTTGATGGACTTTATTTTGAAAATTTAGAAGTGTCTACTTAGGCTTTATTTGGTGTCTAAGTCTATGCATGAAACTATCTAAGGTTTTTTTTGAAACCCAGAAATTGTCTAAGCCAATACCAAAAATTGTCCAAAATGAGGAGAAAAACTGTCTAACCAATATTTCGTACTTTTTTCAAAGTGTCTACAAAGATATATAAAACAGTCATTTTTTATGTTAAAAACTGTTTAGCTACATATAGACTTGTAATTTCAACCAGTTAATAATTTGATGAACTTTATTTTTGAAAATTAGAAGTGTCTACTTAGGCTTTATTTAGTGTCCAAGTCTATGCATGAAACTGTCTAGGGCTTTTTCCGAAACCTAAAAACTGTCTAAGCCGATACTAAAAACGGAACAAAATGAGGCAAAAAACGGTCTAACCAATATTTTGCACTTTTTTAGAAGTGTCTACAAAGATGCACAAAACAATCTTTTTTTATGTTAAAAAGTGTCTAACTATATTTAGACTTGTAATTTAAACCAGTTAATAATTTGATGGACTTTATTTTGAAAATTTAGAAGTGTCTACTTAGGCTTATTTAGTGTCTAAGTCTATGCATGAAAGTGTCTAAGTCTTTTTTCAAAACCAAGAAACTGTCTACAAAGATACCAAAAACGGTCCAAGTTGAAGCAAAAAATGGTCCAACCACACAGAGAGTGGTGAAAATGGTGAGTAAAAAAAATGGTAAAAGAGGGTATTTTGTCAAAATTGTGATAAAAATTGAGTTGGGGAATAAATTTTCAGATTTATTAAAGTGATGAACAAAAGGGGTAGAACTTGCTTTGGATAAATCATGTACATATTATGCTAGACTGCCGTCCCTGAGGGTAGGCGAGAGAGGCGTCGGCCTAGGGCCCCCGACCTCGAAGGGGCCCCATCGTCACCGTCGAAAGTTATAAAAAGAAAAAAAAAGAAAAAAAAAAACAAAAAACAACAAACGCCATTAGATGCCATTGAGAAAGCTTCTCTCTTACTGGTTCTACTGAGAAAGGAATGGCACGAGAAGAGAGATTTAATGCATTGGTCAAATAAAATGGGCCCACGACCTTCTCTTTTTTTATTTATTTACTTTTCCTTTATTTTTTTGCCTTAATAATATTATATTATATTATAATATGAGAAGCAATTTGAAACTTTGTGGGACCCTTTTTTCTCTCTTTTTCCGCTTCAAAACCCATTCAATATACATATCTAAAAGAATATATTATATGTTACTAGTGAATCAGATAATCATAAGGCGTAAGGTACCTAAAGTACTCCTTAAAATGCAACAATAATAAAGTGTGATTTCGTGTTTATGTGTGGTGTGAAATACGTGTTTGCGCAACTTGTTTTCTTGTTTGTATATTTTAAATGTTTGGTTCTAGATCATTCATTCATATACTGTTTATAGTAAAACTAATAATATGAATAACATGTTTTTAAAATTAAATAGCGCCGTACCGAGACGGTTAGTCTCATCATGTGGTTGTGCCGGGATGGTTAGTCTCATAAAGTACATTGTACGCGTAGCCGCCGATTGTACCGAGACGGGTAGTCTCAGAATGGTACGTCGGAAGTGATTCGCCTCGCGCTGACTTGGTTAGGGTCGCGCCCCCGGTCCCCCATAGGCTTTATAGGCTGAAAAACGCTGGTACGGTAGTTGGGCCCAAAGATTATATTATATGTATAAATTATTTATCAGATTATCATAAAACGGTATTGCATGATATGCATTTTGGTGTGATCGGTGTAAAATTATTTTCATGAGTAATATTAACCTTTTGCGTACTGAGTGTTACCTCACATTTATAGTTGTGTAGTAGACCCAGGGAAAATGCAAGAAGACGGTTAATTGCGGGTGGAGCAGGATCGGCAGTGTAGTGTATACGGTACATACACCGAACGATTCGATCCGAGACAATCCTATGGAATTTTGTTGTATTATATTTTTTAAAACCCATGAGCTCCGCTATTTTGTCTGATGACATCTTGTAAATATCGTTCCGATCGTGGTTGTCTTGATGTTTTAAACTCTTGACGGTATTTTAAAAATAATATAAGCGCCCTATATTTATATAACTTTCAGTGATCCTCAGCAGGAATATACACTAGTCACTACCATTGTTGAACCATGTTCAAAACAACCGATTTCAGACTTTACAAATTCAGAATAAGAACTATAGAATAAATAAGCATATAGCTATATCAAGCAGCTTTCTCACACACTGCAAAACTTCCTGGATTAATGGTAATGCTCTTCGTGCAGTTGTCGGTTTTGTATATTCCGACGAGCCGATCGGCCAACTCAAACATATTGTTCCTTAGGCTGTCACGCAGAAAGAGACTGATTAATGACTGACTAAACATGACTAAGGCGTCGATAGTGGCTTTGGACGTTGACGTACCTTATAATAATGAACTGCGCGTCTTTTGTTCGGTCCTTCACGTAGTGTCCCACAATCGAAACGTTCTTGAAATCTGCATCAGAATCATATATGAGCAGAGGAGGGGGCAGTGTAGTGGTTAATCTATTTTAGGGTTCGTGAAGTCAGAAAACGTACCCAACGCAGCGTCAATTTCGTCCATTACATAAAGCGGCGTAGGCTTGTAGTGATGGAGTGCAAAAACAAGAGCTAGTGAGCTCAGAGTCTGGAACAAGTAAATATAGACATCAGAAATTTAAGCTGATGAATACATATATATATATATATATATATATATATATATATGTGTGTGTGTGTGTGTGTGATTGAGAGAAGAGAATAACCTTTTCACCGCCGGATAAGTTCGCGATATTCTTCCAGCTCTTCTTCGGAGGTCTTACACTAAAAACAACTCCCTCAGAGAAAGGATCCAATGAGTCAACTAGCTCAAGCTCTGCGTCTCCTCCGAGAGTGATCATCTGCAAAAACAGCATGAGAAAAAAGTGTAAAGCTACTATAATATATATATATATATATTCATAATATTTTCAGCAATGGCTGAACCGGTTGGAGAAGTTGGCGGAGAGAGTTCTGTTTGCTTATATATGGGTGAAATAGTTATGCAACGAAATTTGATGTGATCCGCATCTAATGAACTGCATATATAGTTTAGCCATTTTTTAGGAAACTGGTAAACTGGTTAAGGATAACGACAACCGCTTCTTAAATTGGATAGGTTACTAGTTATATCTTTTATCCCGAAGCGGATAGCCGCTTCCAGTTTTACATAATATAACAATTCGCTGAGTACACCGTATATACTCCTCCGAGATGACAGCACTCTAATATATATATATATATATATATAGAGAGAGAGAGAGAGAGAGAGCTGAATCACAGACCTGGTACATCTCCTTCAACTTCAAAGATATAGCATTGAATCCTGCCATGAACTCATCCAATCTAAAATCACAGAAACACCATTTGAGTTAATAGAAACAAATAAATCTTGTTTGAAAACGGGCACCAAACATCAGTGAAGGAGTTCATGCCTCTTTTTCCTCCACTCGTCATACTGTTTCTTTATGTCGTCTCGTTGTTGAGTGACTTGGTTAAGGTCCTCAACTCGTTCATTGTACAGTGAGACCTTCCTCCGGTATCTGAAAAAAATTAATGCGATTAGCACCTAAAGTTTTTGGAACAAGAACAAAACTGTGCCAGGAAAGGAAAGACGTACTCTGCGATAGAGTCGAGATTCGGATTCATCCCTTTCAACTGTGCCTCCAAAAGGGTGACCATTTCAAGGGATTGTTTAAGGTCACAAGGCTTGCTTATATTTCCGTCCGTCAGTGTAGCTTGAAGCTTTTCCGGGTCCACCAGATCTTTGTGAATTCTGCAAACAATGAGTAAAATTTCTTAATTTATATTTTAGATACACAAAGAATTAACAAAATAAACCAAATCAACATACTGCTCCATGTGCTTAGTGAGAGCACTTTGCAACTCATCATGCTTTTTTTTGTAACCCTTCTGCTTCAACTCCGATTCAGTGAAGAGCTTCTTCGTGTCTTTCAATTTGAATTCCATGTCAACCTATAACAATAAGAAAAACAACGGTAAATACTCCACAGAATCCTGTAAAATTGCAAATGGAAAAACGAGTGCTTTAACAGTACCTCTGAGGCTCGTAACTGGTCGACAGTCTTCTTCATTTCGTTGTATTCCGACTTTGTTTTATCCAATACATCTTTATGATTATCGATCAGCTACAGAAAGAGAAAGAAAAATATCAGATTACGACTATTATTGTGCTCCACAAATGCATAAATTAAAATGAAATAAATTCATGACAATTTAAAACCTCTTGTATCTTCTTATAGCTCTCTTGAACTGCAAAAGCCTTCTGTTCTATTTCTTTGAATTTTTCTCGTAGTTTTTCCTTCTCCTGAGTAAGACGTTCTATCTCCGCTTTTGATTCCTCAATCCCCTTTGTTAACTTCTTAATTGTCTTCCCGCTCGTCTCTATTTGAACTTTGTGACGGTTGATCTCGGTGCCATTTTTCTCAATATCCTACAATTTCATAGAATCAATCAGGATAGGTACCCGCACGTTAATGAAGAACCAACTTTTTATTGTAAGTCAGTCTATACTTACAGAGTGGATTTTGTCGACCTTTAACTTCTGCGATTTTAATCTTTCTCCACCTGCATTTTCTATGTTGCTCTGTAGTTCTGAGGCCTGAAAATGAAGATATGGAGAGACAGATCGAGCGAAGTAAGATGCTAGTTCAAGAACTATATATCATCCAAATTCTGTACTTCACAAATTCTGAAAATCGTTTGAGCACAGAAGCTACAACAAAATCAAGGACCACCAAATAGAGAAGCGGTGATATGAGGAACCGGATCCAGATTTCTTTCCTGATTTTGTAGAATTAAAAATTAAAACCAATATTTGTATGAAAATTGGACTTTTGTATCAAACTGTTTTTACGGTTGGGGTGTATAGCTGGTACTGACCCGGTTTATAATTAAATAAAATACATAACAGAACCTAATAAAGACCTAAAAACTTTAAGAATATTCTATTAAAAAAATAAAAATGACTGAAACCGGTAACTAGTTTCAGTAATAAAAAATTAAGTTCCACATTCTCTGTCGTAAAAAATTGAATGTTTCTGAGCTGAGACTTTCACCCCTGCCATTTACAAAGGCTCAGTGGTATGTGGATCCTAGAATGAGTATACGAATTTCACCTACCTTATCCTTCAATTTCTTAGATCCTTTTATGAGTTTATCGATTTCTTTTTCTTCAGCGGATATGAGACTCGTGAGCTCCTCCAGCCTATTAAGTTCTTCCTCCTTCGGCTGTGACGCAGCTTCCAAGGAATCATGCTGTTTTTCGAGATAGCTGCGTTGCGATTTCATACTGTCAATCTGCACAATAAAAAAAAAAAAAAAAAATCAACTACCAAAGAAAGGTTATACAGACACATGAAATATTCCTTGGAGATTCCGGAAAAACCTCTTTCTGGGTCTTAGCCAATTCCATCTCAAGATGTGTCACCATCTTCGATGAAGCTTGGTATCTCTGCACTGCATCGGAAATCCTTGCCCTGATTGTTTTCAATTTCTCAACCAAAATGGCAAGCTCTTCTTCAGCATGTGAAACAGCCTCAGTTGACACGCTTGCAGCTCTAATTGATGTTCCCATTTTACCACCACGCGGTTTATTTCCCCCTCCGCTCATCGTACCAGATTTTTCAAACAACGAACCGTCAAGAGTTACAACTCTTCGAAAATCTCTGCTCCCGCTATACGCTATGCGTGTGGCCTGCAATTTCCAATACATAACAAATCCTTCTTGAGCTATATAATGAACAATAGGCTACAAAGAAAAATAACAATTCATTGATTATAAACCGACCTGATCGAGATCCTTAGCCACAACGGTATTTCCTAATGCTGCATAAAAAGCAAGTTTCATTCTCTCATCTTGAACTTTAACCAGATCAAAAAGACGTGGAACGCCCTCAGGAGTCTGCACTTTCTCTTTCATGCTTGATAAGTGATCGAGTTGCTTTTCCTGATTATAAAAGTTGGATTTATATAACGGGAAGTGAATTATGAGCAATATACATGTAAAGTATCAAGCAGGAACCGAGTATGCTAACTGTCACATATATTATAATTGCTATCATTAGTTCAAGTAAAGCTAAGACATACCAGGATCATGAATGTAGCAACACCGAGATTCTCCCTCCGTAGTAATCCCACACATGCCTGGGCTGCATTAGCCGTCTCTACAACAATGTAATCAAGTCCGGAACATGCAGTTGATATGGCGATATCGTATTTGGCTGCCACACAACATCAATTAAAAAATTACTTTCATTTAGAGAAAAAACACATGTAACATATGGTTTTAAATGAATCAAAGTGCAAATAGACAAAATTCAACATTTAAAGCTTCATTCATTTTTGGCTTTGAATATGATATGTTTATGTACGCCAAGCCCCTAATGATTTATCATATTTTACGCATTAGATTTATTCATGTATCTAAGTATTTTATTTTTATTAACAAGTTATTTAATTTCTAAATAATAGCTTCATGAAAATTAACTGTAATTGACCTACATATAAATGAGTCTTTTCCATTAATAAAAATATTCTTTCAACCAACAGTTCACGTTACGACTGCTCTGATTATGATCTCAGGCCATATCAGAATACTAGATTGACAGATGGCAGAGGAAGAGAAGATGTCAAGAACACAATGCTAATAGATTTGTATAATATATAAACACTTACAACTAATGGCACCTAAGTCGCCCATTCGACCGTATATTCCCTGAATCTGGTTAGACTCCTTAGCTTGCAAAATCGCTTTTAGAACCGAACCCTGACTCTTCTCGGAATCCATGACAGACTTGAGTTCTGCAACTTTCTGTCTCGCAGCTTGTTCGAGAGGAATAAGTTCTTCTTGTTCTTTTATACATTCCTACAAAAAGTGTAGGTGTTATCACCAATATCCCACAGATTGAAATATAACTAACTTAAGTAAAAGTAAAACCAATTGGTCTAAGAATACAAACTTGCTCCATTTTACGGCCTTCCAATGCTTCGCGCTTGCTTTCGTCGAGACTATCACGAATCTTTGAAATGCTATCAGTTTTTGTTTTGATAGCACCCAAAATGTCTTTCATCTGCTTCTGGGCATCTTCGAAAGCCGCACGACCAGCTTCATGCTGCAATAACAAAATCATATTAGAAAATTTCGGTGGTTAACATCAGAATTAGAATAATTGGCAGTGATATCCCCTGAACTTCAGGTTTTGGCAGAAATACCCCCCTCAACTTTCAAAAAGTAGGATACTACCTCATGTGTTTTAAAAATGACGGAAAATGTAAACATGTGCACATCATATTATTTATTTTAGAGTGCTTTTGTCAATTTTATCATCTTCTCCAATTTTAGCGAGTTTTGTCTTATCAATCTAAAAAACTAAACTTCTTGATTACTTTATAATATTCTCATAATCTAGTATATTGATATTGTTCGGTAACCAATTGATAAAAAAAATCTTGAGTAAGTCACGTATTGCGCACAACAACACGTGTAACATTTACTGTCAATCCGCCAGTTTTTTGTGCGTAGGGTGTAATGTCCTGCTATGGAAAGCTTCGAGTACATTACTGCCAAATATTAAAATCTATGAGGAAAAGTGAATCTACATGAATCCAGGGGGTATTACTGACAGTTACTCTCAAAAGTAATTCAACAAAATTTTGAATATCCGTTTGGAGCAAAATCAATAAATTTCCATCGTACATATGAATCGAAAGATAAAGCTTTCATGTTAAATAAATTTCCATCGTACATATGAATCGAAAGATAAAGCTTTCACTAACATGAACACTGAGGTGGATGAAAAACAAAAAGGGCAAGAGAGCATCAAGCAGTTTTTGAGATTTGGTGTGAGGTTAAATGGTGTCACCTTTTCTACTAAAAGCTTGTTCTCTGTAGATGCAACTTCAAGTTTTCCCCTGTGCTCAATCAGTTGTTTTTCCCAAGGTTCCAACTCAGCACGAACTTTCGATAGTTCAGACCGGTACTTCTCTGTTTCAACTGTTTAAAGATCAACCAAAGTACATTATATTATAGCATAGTCCTTGAGCAAAGTCATGCCGAAAGGCAAAAGCCACATAGTAATAGATGTTGGTTCTTTCAATTTAACATCTAAAAACAGAAATGTAGCACCTAAGATAGAGCGAAAATCCTTCAGTGTGATAAAACAAAGAGAAAAAGACACTAAGAGCCACCTTTTGAATGGTCTATAAGCTCCTCTAATACTCTTTCCTCTTCAACCAAGTGCTTTTGCAGTTCCGGAATTGTCTCTTCAAGTTTTGGAATGAGGATTGTCGAGTTCTCGCTCTCTTTCTCTAAGTTCGCTATCTTTGACGAATCCTGCGATGGAACGAAGCTAGAAATGCATGATAATGACATTCTCTTGGAACGAATAAGTACTGTATTTTCTTTTTACCTACCTTTTCAAGTTTATCTGACAGTTTCTTGATCTTTTGCTTCATATGCTTCAAATCTTCTCGATATTTGACATCCTCTCTTTCAAACTGTTTAAATTCTTCTTTACTGTTTCTAAGTTCAGTGTCGAGTTCCTAAACATTTATTCAAAAGATAAGTCATTAAAGTAACTGATAAGCATTGCACAAGTGTAAATAATATTAGTACACTAAAAACATGTGATCGAACCTCCTGTTTTTTTATATCATTGTTATGCACGATTTCAAGCTCCTTCAAAGCACTATTATTTCCTTTTATCTTCTTCCTGAATCCAAAGAAAAAACAATTAGCTTATGATTATATAAATCTTCTAAACACCAATGAATGATGAGAGCATTCATATAAAACTTTACCTTTCGGCTTTTAAGTTTTCTTCTAAACTGTTCACTTTTTCTTGTAACTCAGCCATTTTCTTACTAGTGTCTTCAAGAGCTAATGTTGTGGCTTTCTCTTGCCATTTTAGAAGAGACAACTCTTTGAGCATGTAAGCTTCTGCTTCATTCTTCACATCCTGTTTTAAAGGTGTTCTTACTTCTCAATCAGTGGGCTAAACAAGAAAGGGGATGGTCAAGCAATACGTAAACGGCACATACCTCTAACCCGTCCCTTTCTTTCTCAGCCAATTTGACCATTTGAACCTCGCCGGATCTCTTCTCATTGAGCGATTCAAGTCTATCAAACCAACCAAAATAAACAGAGTTAAGAAGTTAAAATCTTGACTGGTTTGACTCTTTTAGCACGAAAAAGAATATAGACATTGATTCAAAGAAATGCGGACGAGCCGAGAAACAAAGGGAAAGTACTAACTCCTTAAAAGACTCGTCAATTTTCTCCACGTATTTGTTAGTTCCAATGATGTCCTCAAGATATTCAAGAAATCCTTCGTCGTGCGGTCCTTGAGCTTTTGGCTTCATCAATGAAATCTGTTCCACCTCACCCTAGTAACAACCACCATGAATACGGCGACAAACTTCATGACCACGGGAGATAATTAAGGTAACGATTGCTTACTTGAAGAATCAAAAAGCGGTTATTATCCAGGTCAACTCCTTTTCCTTTCAATTTCCTCGTAACTTCCGTAAAATTGCTCCCACGGTCATTAATGTAATATTTGGACGAATTATCACGAAACGCCACCCTTGCAATCACAAAATCACTTCCCGGAACAGCTTCGTAAGTGCCATCGTCCTGTAAATACATCAGATTCAATAGAGGTAATCAAGACATGGTATGTTGAAGATTTCACTTCGAAATGTGGAAATAGACAAATCCTTAGCTTCAATTTTTTTTCGGAATCCGTTGTATCTAAACCCGGAAATCAAATGTTAGGCTATGAAACATCTAATCGCTACGGTAAAGGAAAAAAATTAGATAAGAAAATCGGTATTACTAGGTCGATAATCTCCTGGAAGTGAACAGAAACGCCGGCGCTATCCAGATTCTGGTGGTTTGTGGAGTTGTGGATTAGCTCGGAAACCTTGTTTAATCGCATCTAAACAGTTCAAATACAACGAAATCAACGTCAATTGCAACTAGATCAAGGCCTCGCTAACAAAAATCGATGGAAAACGGAACACAAAACTGTTTCCCTACTTGCTTAGCTCGCTTTCCGAACACGAACAGCATCGCATCAATCACGTTGCTTTTCCCACTCCCATTTGGTCCAACAACTGCCGAAAAGCTCTGATTGCAAACAATGAAAAGATCAATTGAGACCTGAAAGAGGAAAACTGACCCAAACATCCACTGAAGCAAGCAAGAAAGAAAGCAAAATAGAAACCCTAACCTTGTGGAACGGGCCAACGCGCTGCTCGCCCGCGTAGGACTTGAAATTCCTCATCACCATCTCCTTGATGAACAGCCTCGGGCCTCTGGATTTCTCGGGGACCGCCTCGGAAGCTTCCGCCATGGACTCGTCCTGACTCGCCATCTCGACTCAGCGAAGAAGACGATCTTAGTTCTCGGACACCACCATAGTTGCAAAAATTCAAAGAGAAATGAAGAAGAATAAAAAACTTATTTTTAATTGATTTATATATTTAATTATTTGGGTGTAGAATTATTGTTGGCGGGAAAAGTAGAATTGGGAAATCGTTTTGAGAATTCGGCGGAAACATATTAAGCGGAGCCCACTACTATAATGAATTTGGGCCTTGCAAGTCCAATATGAAAAAGGGGAAAAAATGAAAGAATGAATAGAAATCGTAAGAAATGTCCATTATGTGTCAAAGGTTTAAGAAAAATGCTCATACGTGAGAGTAAAAAATACACACAGTAGACATTTTTCATAAATCTTTGATACAAAATGGACATTTTTTAAATTAACCCATAAATGAAAATACTTGAACGATCTATGACAGTGCACGTTAAATACTTTCGGTGTTCACTTGCACCTAATTCTAGGTTGTAATTGTAGTAGTAAGCATTGTACTAATTACTTTGTTCACTTGGCTGCCTTGTCATTCTTGTTATAATTGTAAAAAAAAATATGTATTCACATGTTATCTCTTAAATTATTATTTTTTATTAGTGTATTCACTAATTCAAAAATTCACAGACGTAAATTTTATCACATGTTATCTCTTAAATTTTATCATTTTACCATTGTTGACTATCCCATGAACCCACCCACGCATCTTTCTTCATACCCGCACTTACATTGCTCTCTGCTTTTTTCTCGCCCTACTATATCTTCCATTGTCATTTTAATTTTTCTTTATCTCTCACCTTTATCACAAATATAGCTTGTATACTGCCCTTCTTATTTTTGGCCAGCAACCTTTGTTCAATAGCTGGTGATGCGGATTGCTCCGATTATCATTGCTGCTGCCATTTTCTTTTTCGTTAATTTCATCTTTTAGTGATTTTTATTTTTTTTGTAAATTTCTTTTCATTTTATTTAATTTTTCAAGTTGAGTATCATCTTTAGGTTTTTTTCCATGTTTTCTTCTATTAGTCTCCGGCTTCATACAATTGTCTGTGAATTTTAGTCTCCGGCTTCATACAATTATCCGTGAAGTTTACTCTTTTCTCCGTCAATTGATTTTCTAGTCAATGTGAGCACTTTTTCTTTTTCTTTGTGTGTATATATTTGGTCTTAAAACTTCTATGATGAATTATTTTTAAAATTATTTTTTCTTACGATTGTGCTTGACGACTGACGACTGATGAACGATTTGAGCTCCTTTGCAACTCAATCCAACCAACCAAGTTTACTGTTTTATTAAGCGATGTATTTTGAACTATGAATTGAGTCTCCCAGTTTTTAATAAATACATAATTATCATAATTAATAAATAAATTACGTACCTTTTTGTTCACGATTCTGGTTGCGCAATTCTGATCCTCATTTCATGTTCGTCTTCTCGTCTTGAGCTTTGTGTGAAATAATACGCAGGCAGCTCTGCTATAAGTGATGTGGTCAAACATCATATTTTCTTTTTTGCATGACCTCTCAGGGGACAGGAAAAACTTAACGCCTCGCCGGAGAAGACTTTGTCATCTTCAGCAATATCTAGACACTAGTCAACCTCGTTGACTCACCCTTGACTCCCCACGCGACCATAGAGTCCGGCTCGAACCGCAGACTAGGTTCTAAGTTAATCGAATTTCATGCATTAATTGCATCTTATTCTCGTTGTACCACTAATAAAAAGGAACATTTTATAATCTACTCACACAGTACAAGTCTATATATAAAAAAAAGGGACATTTCTAAAAAAAATGAAATTTCAATTAATCCTTCGAGAGATGTCAAAAATTCAATATAGTCTATTTGTACATATAATGCATCCCAAATGCGTATGTTCTTTAGCACGACATGCAATGTTTTTTTTCTTCTTCTCCACAGCTACAATTCCTCCATCTACTAATTAAACAACATCAAATGCTCAACAACCAAGCTTGGTTCACGGAGTCTTTATATCAAACTTAAATCGCTCGACATTTCTTTTTTGGTGAGATGATCTTGTTCGTATGTTGGAGCGTATTAAACGCTTGCTTCGCAAAGCCTACGCTTGAAAACATACCAAGAAGAATTAGAATATACTAAAAAAATTTAACACACCACAACATAGAATCAAAATTGTGAGAGACAAAATTAAACTGAGAAGTGAAGGGAAGGGGATCGCACAGCATGACAGAGATCAAAATTGCATCTTGGAAAAAAATAGAAACAGCAGATTTATACTTGCTCCAAGTGCCTAAAGAACTTTATATCACAATTGATTAATAACAATGATAGTAGCTTTGAATTGAATATATTTGCCAGAACCATGACCGAAAACTCAACTTGAGCAAAACAAATATAAAGAATTGAATTAAAACATAGAACGAAAACAGAAATGAAAAATTACCCAGCAATGTTAAATATGAACCGCGGATATTTTAGACAAAGAGCTCGCTTCAGTTGGAGATTCTCGACGTCTAGGGTTGAAGCTCGTGCGAATTATAAATCTTAAAGAAAATTTTAAAAATTGAAATTCATGTGAACATGCTTGCACACAAAGAGAAAGTTAGTGCCCCATAAACATATATTAAAATATGAGAAAAGAGAGCACCATATAAAGAAACATGTTAAAAATAATAGACAACGTTAAAATTAAATATATATCATAATTAATTAGTTAAAATATATACCATATAAACATACTACACAGTGTTGTTGCTTTTTCGTGGATGTCACTGTCCAAACAAATAAAATGCATTAGAAAGTAGAAAAAAATTCATGAAAAATACAGAAACAATAAAGTACAAAATAAGAACAATTAATAGGGATGAGAAAATGAGTAAAGAGTACCAAAATAATAATTCAAAAACATCTATTTATAGGTTAGTAGAAACAAAATGAAAAGCCACAGATTTAATTAGTTTAATGACATCAATTTAAATAAATGAATTTAGACATTATGAATGGATAATTAAAAGTATATATTCAATTAAACAGAAAATACCAAAGGTCATCCAATAAATAAACAAATAATAAAAATAAATAAAAATTCTATAAAAAATAGAATTCCCAAAGCTTTGATCTCATGATGCTAGATTCTCAATTCTCTTTGTAGTTATTTATTTTCTTAATGCTTTCACTACACCTTGTCAACTCACTTGTGATTTCCTCCTTTGATAATATATAGATTTTTATGAATTTTTAATTATTTAAATCTTTGAGGTCTCATGAAATTATATTTATTTCTATGCTTAACTGCATTTGAAATAGTTCAGTTGGTAATTAAAAAAACGGGTTAATGAAAACATGCTTTGTGGCAGCGAATAAATTTATGCTCTCGATTATATATATATTGTTTCCTATGTTGAGTACTTTTATTATGTTTATAATTGGTAAGATTTTTTTGGTGTATTTTTCATGCTAAATACAATTATTTATTTATTTATTTATAAATACATTTTGCTAACAATCATAAAGCTAGCAGGTTTGGTTTAGACAATAATACACGATGGAACTCTACGTATTTAATGATTTCAGTTGTGTGTAGACAGAGGATTCCTTTGGACCACTTCCTCGGAATGGAACTCGAGCTCGAGGCGCGGATCACGGAGGCGGAATGGGCAACCGCGAAGAAATTCCTCGAATTCCTCGAACCTTTTTATGCTGTTATTTTAAAATTTTCTAACCAAAATAGACCCTCTTTGAATCATGGTCTTTCGGGTCTTTATCAAATTATGTGTGCTTTCAAAGAATTCGAAGATGACCCTATTATTTCTCCCCTTATTCCGGGAATGTTTTTCAAATTCAAGTCTTATTGGGATCCACACCCGTTTTCGTTTTGCTTCGGTGCTATACTAGACCTTCGACTTTCGGATGTTTATGGGCCAATGATGATAGCGATCGGAGAAAACATAGGGGCAGATTATCGTAATTATGCTAATGTTGTTAATGAAGCTTTTTTTTGCATTGTACAGTGAATACGACAAACGGTTCCCACAATTCAACGCACAGGAGGAGCAAAGGTCAGTGATGGAAAGCCCAACCAAGACGGAACTAGAGTTTAGCCAGAGACTCAAGCAACGGCTACATCGCGGGGAATCCACTACGCCGTTGGCGGGCGACACGAAAGGCCAACCGGCAGAAGTCAAGCGTTACTACGGCCTACAGTTCGACGACGAATCCGACGAGTTCGACGTCATTAAGTGGTGGAAGAATCAAAGGGAAAGATTCCCGATATTGGCTCATGTTTTTCAATTCATTTTTAGAATATGCATTATGCATATTTATAGTATTTGATTCCAATTTAGCAATCAAAATTTAATAAAACCTAATAATAAACAAAAGTCAATTTACATGTATTGTTACTATTATTGATGCAAAGTAAAACCATATTCATTTATTATATTTGAACAAACACTTCTATTATTCTTACATTATTTTAGAGATTTTTACTGTTTTTACTTAAAAAATTTATAATTATATATCTCTCTTTTTATATATAAAAAAAAAAGACAATAACATTATTAAAAAAAAATTGAGTTCGACACGGATGTAATTTTTGCAATAATGATTAATAAATTTGTTCAGCATTCACGTAAAAGTATAATTAAATAATTACTGATCACCGCGTGAATTATCCACAAGTAATAATAATGATAATAAATACTAAATGACAGCATTAATCTATCTATTTCTGAGGCTCACGCATAGTCTTCTGTGTTATATGTGCACCCATTTAGTTAGTAATGATCAGAGACTTGCACTATCATCAACATCAAAGAAGCTATGAGTTTGTACATTATTTAACTGAAAGATTTTATGTCATGTAGAAAGTTAGAGAAAAGTACACAACACTTTGTATTGCTTTACGTGATATTACGTACCTATGGTTCACAAACTCCAATAAAACAAGAAGTTGACCTGTACTTACAAGCAGCCGAGTAGTGATAATTATGGCAAAAGAACCCACATTTTACAGAAAATTGACTTATGTTTCTATTCTTTTTCTGTCACAAAATAAAATACATTGTGCAAAAAGAGTCATGCCATAGATTTTCATTTTAACTCTTTTATTTCCCTTCCATTAGGTGATATTAATTTGTTGCATTTTTAGTAGTCCACATCTCTATCTATCTGGGCACAAGTTAAAAAAAAAAAGCACGTAAAAATATATTGATAGCACAAGTACTTTAAGTTATCATTATTTATTGGTGACAAAATTACTTAATTAGTATTTATTCATGTTTAATGCGGTAAACGTGATGAAAGAAACCGAAGTTGGAGACCGAGGAAGCCACGAACTTCTAGGAAGTAGATCGCTACGGAAATGGAATGAATGACGATGAGCGATGAAGAAATCATATGTGTATATATATAAGTGTGTATATATATACACTCATATATATTGTTCCTCAATAGAGTGAGAGGCGGCGGAGATGCAAGAGAGATAGAAAAAGAGAGAGAGAGACTGGCCCCTGTCCATATCAATGGACGTTGAAAAAAATGACGGGATGGAGCATAAGTCAAATTTTGAGTAATAATATGTGAGTATTTTTGCCGCAATATATCCCATTTAATAACTTTTGTCTGACTCCAAATTAAAATTTTTTGCATATTGCTTAGATATTGTACCCTCTTTAGGATATGAAGCAACTAATTTGGGGCAAGGCGGGCAGCTCTGGTCTGGGGTGGCTGATGCAGCAGAAATACAAAAAATGTAAAATAAAGGGATAAACGTTCTTGATCGTTGATTTGCGCACGAATACTGGTCGAAGAACCTACCGTTGTCTATTGATTCGCGTACGAATAGCTAGACTTTGGGCATCCAATCACCATTGATTCGCGTATGAATACCGGTTCTTAGGCATCAAACTCGACACTCGCTCACGAGACTCTAAATTTTGGGGGAAAGAACTCAAAGTTCAATTTTCATTCATCAAAAACTAAATCTTACAAGACAACAATGTGATTCTTATAAAGCGCAAGCAATACATGAACTAGGACATAAATTAAAAATACATGAAAATAGAAATTATAAATACATAAACTAGATATTGTAAATATTAAAGTTGGTGCGGTCTTCGAAACGAGGCTTGAATGGTTGTGTTGTCTCCAAGGCGTCATTAATGCTCGTCCTCGAATTCAGGTGCACGTTGTTGGGTTTCCGCGGGCTTTTCTCGAAACTCTTGACTCTCGAATCATTCCCTCTGTAGCGGAAAAAATACACCCTTGAAATTTTGTCGGCTTCATTGGGAGGTTCTGGCGGCTCATCGGGGCTGAATTTTATGAAGATCGTGTCGGGTCTCTTGTCGTGCGTCTCATTGTCTTTCCTGTCCGCTAGCTCCTCGGTCGGCTCATCTCGCGGCTTCCCGAGTACCTCGCCGGTTATCTCGATGAGTGGCTCTTCGGGCAGCTTGTTAATTAGCTTATCCGGGACAAACAACAAAACCTCCTCGGGCTGCTTCGTCACTTCGAAAGACGGTGCAAAAATATCATTGCATGGTCGGAACTTGCTCAACTTGTTCGGTACGATCGCCTCGATGGTATTGCTTGGTGCTCGTCGAGTTCGTTTCCCCGAGGAAGTATCCGCCAGGAATTTGCTGTGAGGGGTGGGCACGAGGAAATGTCAGTGATGAGGTGGCCGCGAGGAAGTGCCCACGGTGAAATGTCAGCGATGGAGTGGTTGCAAGGAAAGGTCCTCGAGGCTGGTTCTCCGAGGAAAGTATCGCCAACCATGACATGAGGTATGTTGAGGAAGGTTCCTCGATGGCGGTTCCCCGAGTCTGGTTTGTTGAGGAAGATTCGACGAGGAGGGTTTGAGACGAAAGGCAGGTCGAACATGGGTGGGCTGAAGATGTTGACGGCGACTTTGGCGTGGGGTTCTTCGATGAAAGTGTCATCGAAGAGGGTTTCGCGAGGTAGGCTCGACGAGGGATGTTCGTCGGGGGAGAGCCCACGAGGAAGTTTCCGCGAAGCGACATCCTCGAGGGGGTGTATTCGAGGAAAGTTCCTCGCGTAATCTTCGTTTCCCTCGCTGAAGGCTTCGTCGGGGGGCTTAGGGAGCTTGTCAGGACAGACTTGCTTGGCATTTATAAGCAGTGTTTTGGGCGGCTCATCGCATGGCTCATCCTCAATATCCTTGGTTGGGTCTCCGCGTTGCTTGTCAAATGCCTCGTCGGGTAGCTCATTGGGTAGTTTTTCAAGGACCAACAAAAAACCTACTTCGGCTTTAGTTACCTCCTCTTTGGATCGAGTTAGGAGACTCGATATTGATAGGGGCTGATTCGGAATTCTCGGTGCGGTTTCCTTGGTGGCCTTGCTCGGCACCAACGCAATCTCAACCCTCTATGTTGGGTCCGCACGTGGTTCTCAAATAACAAGAGACATGCTCTTGTCGCTCTCAACATTCTCGTTGTTGATCTCTCATTTGTCATATATGGCTTTGACGTACCCAACATCCTACAAGACTTCGTCATATACGATCTCGGGATAGACATCATAGATGGGCTCGTGATAGCCATCATAAATGGCTTCAGCGTAGTCCGCCTCGTCATATATAGACTTTTCATACTTTGGGTCATCGTGTGCGAGGTCTGCCACCGAGTCTCGCGAGCTTTGTCCTCGCTGTTGTGGCGAATGTCTTCGCGAAGATCCGTCTCGCGAGCGTCTTCCTCGCTGTTGCGGACCGAAGATTGTCGCCAGTCCTTGAGTTATCTCGTCGAGCAGTTGCTCTCTTTGATCCACGAGGACTCGCCCCACCTGCTCCTCGACCATCTGATCAGGTCGTCCCTCTCAAGAACATCATCCACCCTTTGACACCGTTGAGTCGTCCTCTGTGGTGCCATGACCAAGATCTTGACGGAGGCTCTGATACCAAACTGATGCAGCGGAAATACAGAAAAGGTAAAATAAAGGGATAGATGTTCTTGATCGTTGATTCACGCACGAATACCGATCGAAGAACCTACCGTTGTCTATTGATTCACGTACGAATAGCTAGACTCCGGGCATCCAATCACCGTTGATTCGCGCACAAATAACGGTTCTTAGGCATCAAACTCGAGGCTCGCTCACGAGGCTCTCGATTTTGGGGGAAAGAACTCAAAGTTCAATTTTCATTCATCAAAAACTAAATCTTACAAGACAACAATGTGATGCTTATATAACGGAAGCAATACATGAACTAGGACATAAATTAAAAATACATGAACATAGGAATTATAAATACATGAACTAGATAGTGTAAATATTAAAGTTGGTGCGGTCTTCGAAACGAGGCTTGAATGGTTGTGTGCTCTCCAAGGCGTCATTAATGCTTGTGAATGGTGGATCGGTCCGCATCAGTGGCCCACAAATTGCATGGCCTGTCTCGTTAACCCGACCCCATTCAATGTACTGTACAATTCCCCGTGGGGTTGCTTTTGAAGAATGACAGAAGTCTAGTCCGGCCAAGCTGCATTTGATGGATATGCAGTGAAGAGTTGCTCCAACCGACCTTTAAATTCAACGTCATAATGGCGTGGGTGATGGATTTGCAATGGGGCCACGCTAAATATGGTGTCGTACTGTTCATCACTGCATTTCGTTGTTTTATTAATATTTTAGTCCTTCAAAGAGTTATAATTTATACATTTGTCAGTGTTTGTTAAATTATAGCATATATAACCTTAAATTGTTTATAATTTTAAATGCAAAATTTTAATTGTGTACATTAAATATTTTAAAATACAACATTGACATTTGGAGTTTGGAAAAAATTAAAATGACGTTAATATTAATACCGAAACGAAATAATATTACAACAACATCGAAATGAAAAGAAAAAAAAAAAGACATTACAATAATATTAAAAAAAAATACAATATAACAAAATAAAATTACAATACATAAACTAATGGTACAAAGATAAATAAGAGAAAATTGAATATAAAATTAATATATCAATTTGGTATAAAAAATAGAGTTCGGTTGGAGATAATGTAGTGTTTGATGTGACATTTATTGTAAAATTGAGTAGAAAATAGTATAATCGGGTGAAGATGGTCTTCGACCCACGATGTGACTGAACACAAGTGGCTTTTCACGGGTGAGGTCAAAACGGGCTTTTAAGCTTGTTGGGCTTCCATACGCGACAAATATGAGTTTCATCAGAATTCTATATATGTTTTGAAAGGCGAATAGAGCAATTTTAAGAAAATTCTATTACAGCTTCGAAATTTAGATATACAAGTCCAATATAATCTAAAGAAAAGGTAACAAAAAAAAAATTGTTTAAATTTCACAAACTTGTATATCATCAAACTTATGTATTAAATTAGTCATTTATATATTGCTATAGGTTTATTATATTGATGACCAATTACTTCTAATGATATATATTAGACCTTAAATAGCTTTTTTTTCATATTAAACTACGATAGTATTAGTTGTTAATCGTCTTCAAATGTACATTAATTATAATTATTATATGTATTCTGAATTTAAGACTAATTATATAAAATAAAACCGAAAAACTAGTCAAATATAAAAAAAATTCTTTAAATATATAATATACAGGAACATGATTTTTTTTATTATTATATTGGATATTATAAATTAAATATAATTAAATATTTTTTTATTTTTATGGAGCGAGGGGGATTTTGAGCAGGCTGAGATGGTTATGAGTTGGGCCAATAAGAGGGTTAAATAGTCCAGCTAAATAAACCCTAAAATTAAATGATTTGAAAACAATAATAATTAAACTACATACATATATATACAAAACGACCTAAATTGCACACAATATTATAGCCTCTAATGTCCATATATTATGGATTGGGAAGAGCTTGTAATCGCATTAATATTGTTGAGATTCGAGAGCTTCGATTAAGTTTACTGCAAGCCCGAATCGGGTACCCGACTCAAATGGGCACAATCGACCACATTGGGATTGGGCCATATGAGAAAACCTCAGCTGTTTAACTTACATTTTATTTTTTATTTTCTTGAAGAAGTAGAAATCCAATGAAAATGAAAATAGGGCCATTTACAATAGTGAAGAAACAATTTCAGGTTGTAATAATTAATCCCTCTTATTTTTGTTTCTTCTTTTACTCCTCTCATATATATTTCTTCTTATTATTATGTCTAATCTTCAAA
This sequence comes from Parietaria judaica, assembly GCA_954871525.1. Taxonomy (NCBI): domain Eukaryota; kingdom Viridiplantae; phylum Streptophyta; class Magnoliopsida; order Rosales; family Urticaceae; genus Parietaria; species Parietaria judaica. The sequence goes on from OX940865.1 coordinate 29,387,181, forward strand.
ACTTACAAAATTTAAACTTGCAGGAACATAAACACTTAGAGCACCTCCACCCGAACGTTATTCATTGGTTATAGCGTGAGGTGGAGGTCCACCCAAACCCTAAATCCAACGCCAAGATAGCGTGGGTTGGTCATTTGGAGTGCTTTCACGCTATACACAGGGTGACACTATTCATCCCTTTATAAATATTTTTTTAGTCCTCTTAATATTTATAATGTATACATTTGTCACTGTTTTATAAAATTATATCATATTTATCCTTCAATTGTTAATATTATTTGTTTCAAATTTTAAATTCATTATAATAATTATTTAAAATTCAAAATTGACATTTGGAGATTAACATCAATATTAATACCGAAACGAAATAACATTACAACGACATATGAAGTGCAAAAAAAATGGCATTAAAATTAAAAAAATACAATACAATACAACAAAATAAAATAAAATTGAAAATAAAATTACAATACACAAACTAATACTCGAGAAAATTAGCGTTGGATCATCTAAGATCGGTGATATTTGATTGATTCATGAACTAATAATTGTTTATTAAATCATGAATAAGTGATATAATGGAAAGATATAAAATAAATGTAAGGGTTTAAAGATAAATAAGAGAAAGTTTAATATAAAATTAATATTTTAGTTTGGTGTAAAAAATAGAGTTCGGTTGAAGTTGAGGTAGTATTTGATGTGACATGTACTCTAAAATAGAGTAAGAAATGGTGTAATCGGGTGGAGTTGGTCTTAGGTATGTGGCTGTGTGTCAGAATTTGTATGGGGAGATAACGGCAAAAGTCTAACTACAACATCATAAGGAATAGGAAGTAGGGTGAATATTTTTTCATCATTCCACAAGTTCCAAATGCAAATCTTTCCAATTATCAAGTTATAAATCTCTCTTGAAAACATTTCGGCTTAAAACGAATGAATTTTGGAAGAAGAAAAAAAATACAAAGAGTGAGGGAAACAAAATGCATAAAAATGTGTCAAAATAAATGGCCAATTTTATTCCGGCCCATTAGAGCGTGCTTTTCCAAAACGCAATACTTGTATTTATGTTGTATCTCACTTGATTTCGTTATGTACCACTTATTTAAAATGTAAAATATAATTTTGTATTTTACGGAATTCACATCACGGACTTGAAAATGATATAACACATACTTCAGTGTTCCTGCTCATCGTGTTCGTTATTAGATTTTCCGGCAATTTTCTTGAAAAATCCAAACTATAACCAAGTTCTATACCAAAGTATTTATTTTGTACAATCTTGAAGATTTCAAGCCTTGAAAGTTGAAACAGCTTAGTGATGACGAGATAAAATCCCTAAATTTGTATACATGAATGGGAGAAAACCCACAATGAAAAAGTGAAGCATTGTCACATTTTTGCCCGAAATGGCTCCAAATATATTAAAAAAAGAACTGATAATTTATTTTTTTTTGGCAAGATGAACTCAGTTCATGACTACATAATTACTAGCTTATAAATTCATCAATTGATGTCTTGTCGCATTGCTGGTGCCTCGAGGTATTGTTTGATTGGTCAACTAGTTCTAAAATGAAACCTAATTTAATTAATATGAAATTACAATTATTAATGCAAGCTATTTCAGAGTTTCAGCTACAGACATGAAATAACGAACCATTTATTGCATGTATTCATGTTATATGTGATAATAAATAATTAGCGAGACAAATATGAATGAGGAGTAAGTGGTGCATAAAGAATTGTACTATACTATACTATAATATGAATCTGATTATCATCATCACCAAATCATGTGATATGTTTGTTTTATAATTAGCTTGCAAGTAGGCTTCTTGGATTACAAGCCAAGTTAAGTCTCAAGTCTTTTCGGTTGAAAACTGTTTGGAGTTCCACTGTCCCCCACCCATGCTACAACCACATTAATATATAGAGAGATCTAGGATATTGATGGCAAATGTTCAATTTTTTTTTTTGGAAATTTAGATGGCGTAATCTTATGCTCGCAATTGGATTAGGACTTTAAAGACTCAATTTGTTTCGGTCAGTGTCTCTGCTACAACATCGTTTTGAACGATATACGGTACACACAAAGGTCTGAGACCGGTTGGCCATCGGTGTCCGTTAGCATCTTCGTTCTTTGACGTCAGCATTGTCTATGTTCGTTGAGGGTTGCTTGAGTGTTTTCGAGTTAAGGTATTTGAGTCAGTTTCAATTTTTAATGTTAATTAACAAAAATAAATAATATGTGTACCACAATACAACGTTCACTAACATTGTTGGAACAGAGGCCCTGCTCGACACAAATTTAAGTCTTTAAGAACTTAATCAACACAACTAAAAGGTTGGAATTACGCCGCCCAAAAACCAAAATGCTTGGATACCTTTGTCATTGTAAGGAAATGCATACCATGCTACAAAATACTTATCAAATTAAATTGGGTTTATGACGGCAAAAGTGAGGCAGCGTAAATCCAACTTTTTTAACTGTGAAAAAAGTGCAAAGTTCACGTTTTCAACGATTATAGAACCGCGTCCACTTTTCCGTTAGCTTTTTGAGTAATTTTTTTAGTGTGAGAGAGAACTAACTCGTCCACTTTTTGGGTCTATGTCGATCCATGTTGAAATAACTTGGGTACTTTTACCAAAATTAACTAATTAAAAATATATATACATGGGTATGATCGAAGAAGTAAATTATAAAAAAACAAACCCCATGACATGAAGCATCAATGCCAGATTTTTCACAAGTTCATTCAGCTTTTATCTTTATGTAAATATTATATAATAATAATAATGATAATGATAGTATATTTTATGAGACCTTGCATTATTGGTTTGGTAGGGAAGTGGCTGTGTCTTTAGGTGCAACATATGGCAAACTTGCTAATCGATGGAACCTGTATTTTCTTTTAATATATATCTTCAAACCCCTAAATCATTTTGGTAGATGAGCTTTCACATTGTGCCATTTTTATTCATTAATCTCTTCTTTTTAATTTCTCTCTCTGAGAAATGATCAGGAGGTAATGCCAATGATAACGTTTTTAAATGCATATATTGACTTGGGAACTTGCGTTATTCACATTCAAGGTTAATTATGAGTCATTTGTTATAGGTCTTGACGTGTTATTTTATTCTCATTTAATACTTACATTAGTTAAGTAATTATTTAAGTGAAACTTAATTAAAAACCTACGCTTAAACTCGATGCCTAAAAAAACACAATAATGTACGAAAAAAAAAATTAGAGCCATTTGCTTGGCCATGAGTTTTTATTTTTTTTATTTTTTTATTAAGTCTTTAAAATAGCACTTGCATATTATCGGTTCGGTCCTACTCCTCATTAACATTGCAAAGAGAATTATATTATTAAATCTATATATTATCAATACAATTATTTTAAAAAAAAATCATGATTATATCTTTTACTCGTTTTGCATATCTAAAACCAGAGCCGGCCCAATAGGTAGGCGAGTTGGGCGACCGCCCAAGGCCCCCAATATTTAAAGGCCCCGTATATTATATAACTTAACCATTAAAAAATTTAAATTAGAAGAACGTTTATAAGATAAGATGAAATAGGCCTCCTCGTTGGTGTTGTAAATGATGCAACTTGAAAAATAAAAACAACAACATACTTACTAGAAAAAAAATATAACTTGAAAAATAAAAACAACAACATACTTACTAGAAAAAAAATATAACATACTTACTAGAAAAATCAAGAAAAAATATATTTCGTACAACAACCATAAATATTATATTTTAAGCATGATATGTTTTATTAAATATATTATTATTTAGAAATTAAAAAAGGCCTCGTTTTAACTTTTCGCCCAAGACCCCCGAAAATGTTGGGCCGGCTCTGTCTAAAACCCGTCGGTATAACCGTAAAATTGTAGTACCGATTTTGTTGGGCAGGCGAGCATACGATTTCATGTGCTCTATTTAGTATTATTGTTAATTCATAACCCTGCAGTCTTACGAAGAAGATCTAGTATTTATTTGTTTATTTATTAACGCCTATCGGACATTCTAATAGTAAATAATTCACGAGGCATCGTTTTCACTATTTTAAATTTTATTGGATCTCACACAATGAATAAATAAAAATGGACAACCTTATTAGTTTATATTATATACACAATGCTATGCTGCATGCTCTGCAAATAATTTAGCTCTTCAAAGTCAGTACATACATGGGAAATATATAACTGTTACAAGTTTCTATAATTAATACAAAAATATGGTTCTATTTATAAGAAAATAAGAATAAAATAGAGTGAGATCTAGCTTCAATTCAAAAACCAATCCTTTAAAATTGACAATGGGCATACGAAGTTATAAACAAGGGTTTAGGAAAAAAAAAAAAGTGGAAAATGGTTTCTCTCACGAATAGTGAGCCTAATTATATTATGGGCAAAAAAAAAATAGAAATATTTTTTTTTTCCAAGACGTTTAGGAATAATTTTTTTTCCCAAGAAGTTTAGGGAGATTACATCACCGAAAAATGTAACTTGAATACTTTTAGCGTCAATATTTCTTTTTAAATATCGTGCAAACAAATTTAATTAAAAAGTGTATAAAGAGGACATTGACGTGGAATTCTCATGTGCTGACACGTGTTCCTTATAACACACTTAACAAAATTTTGAATTTTGAAATACACGGCAGGGTTAAAACGTGACATTATATACTTTTGTCACTACTAATTTAATTTTAGAATATGTCGCAAACTCTTACGTACTGGTGATAGTTTGCCGTTAATAACTTTGTAGATAAATAAGAAAGAAATAGGGTGAGATCTAGTATTAATTCAAGCACCAATCTCTTGAAATTAAGGGCAGGCAAGGGCTTATTAGGTAGTGTGTCGCTGTAACGAAATAGGAAGATTTATGGCTCACAAAGCTCCGATCTGGGCTGCAACTACATGACTCGTGGTGTGGGGTTTCACTTTCTTAGGTACTCCAAAGGCAAAAGTCATATATTTATAGAGAGAGATTGATGTATAGGTCTATTTAACTCACTAGTACTGTTCTTTGGTCCACGGAAACAGTCCAAACTCATGATCAAGCAAGCTTGTATCCTATTACACGAATATGTACCTCATTTTCCCCCAACATGTTTAGACCCAATGTTACCTTTATTTTTCGCAATTAATTTGTTGCTTCGTTGTTCCGTACTCAGTATATCAGACATGCAAGATCAAGCCAAGAGATAGGGACTTTCTAATATAGTGGTCAGGCCAAGAAGTCAACTTATGAGAGTCAAGGCGTGGTGTTTAGGGTAATATGTGTTTGGGGTAAAAATTGTTTGTTCAACAGTCACGGTGTCGTAAGAAACGACGCCGTTTTCAGAGAGTTTTCCGATAAGCAATATGAGCCGTGCGATTCTAATATTGTACATGAATGATAATCAGTTAAGAAAAAAAATAAGGACGAAAATATACGTAGCTAGAGTAACCGTAAAGAATGCCTCAAAACTCTTGTATATCCATTGCTTAAGTACGTTCGACCTGGCCCGACTCTTATGGAAAGAGGGTAAATCATATATTTTTTAATTGAATCCTTATTTTATGAACAAAAAAAAAGGTATATTTAACAACCTTATGTTAAAAATTGACCAAATTTTATATAAAAAATACATCTAGCATATTTATTAACTTCAAACACTTTTACTGTTATCTCCTATATCACTTTAGTTGATCGAAATTTCGCTACTTTAGCCGTGATTTGTACTTTAAAATACAGATGATATTTATTCGAAACTAACGAGCACTGAGTTTATGAAGAAAAAAGAGATGGAAAACTATAATAAAAATACGATTACTGCATGTATGTACGAAACCTTACAAGTCGCTGAAGAGTGAAGACTAGAGAATAAAATAAAAGTCGATGAAATCGGAGGCAGTAAAAATAAAAATTGGAAGAAAAGCAGAGTTAAAGCTTAAAGTAAAAAGTAAAAACTCCTAAACCTCACTCACAAACAATAATTACTCGTCATTTGCGAAATTCGATGCACACAAAAACCGTTCGCACGCTTTCTCTCTTGTCGTGACGTCACTCGCTCCACTCATTGGTCGGCTCGCAACAAAGTCCGTGCAGCTCCCCGCGTTACCCTGCTCTTGCCCGTACGCTACAGAATCCCTCTCCACTGTTCGAATTAAAAGCCCTAAACACGCCACGTGGCGGTCGCAGCTCGTAGACGCGCCACGTGGGGGCTGATCGCACCGCGTGGCGGCAGTGAGAGGCGCTTTAAGTAACGTTTTAATTGTGATTATCGCGGGCTTCATGCGCTAAGCAAGACGTGGAGTGGAGGGGACGGAGTTGTAATTGTCGCTCATTCCCGAGGACAGTTTCGTCCGAGTTGATAAAGTACTGCCCTGTTTCGCGTTGCGGTTATACGGAGACTCGTGGTCGTGGACTGAAAAGTAATTTCTTACAAACTATTGACTTGTCTACTGACAATTTACTATTTACTGTCACTTGATAAACAAAACAATCTACATTTACCATTTACATATTCGGATTTAGAGTGACAATCTATAATTTTGGAGTGCCACGTATGCAGGATTAACAAAACTGAAGTCTGAAAATGAAATGGAATTATAGAATAACAAAATAAAATCAAACTTTATTCATAATCTCCAAGAAGATAATATTAGTGGTAACAGGCTAACAGCTCATAGCTAGTTTTATCACAATGAAACTAATATTTTAGATATTGATATAAAGGACGGTACAAGATATTGATAATTTTTTTTAAATATTTAATAAATTGATAAAATTGTATCCGCTCGTTTTAATGAGTAGAAGACAAAAGTGATCGATAATTGGTGTGACTTTTATTTAAAAATATTATTAAAATTTAAAATTATAAAATAACTTTTTTAATTACTTATAAAACTAAGTTTATAGAGGTTTGAGGGATTAATATGAAAAAGTTAAAGAAAATATAAGATTTTCTTAGTTGAACATCGAATTTGAGGATTAAATAAAAGCAATTTGAAAAAAATTTGATACCGATGCACTTGTTATTTCCGTGTTTATACCAAAAGAAAGCAAAAAGTGATAGCTCAAAAGATGACTAGTAACAATAAATTCAAAGTTAAGTTTAAGTTATTATCATCCACAACTACATCCTAAACAACATCATTAAACATGTATGGCTAAGATGATAATGGTAAGATATACGAGTGAATAATATTTTTAACAACGTGATAAGTATCATACTTAAAGTATTATACTTAAAGTATGGCTATTACTATTAGAAAATATATTACAAGATTTAGTGACAAAGCAGTGCAAACAAGTGTTTTATTGCAGTTGTCAATTCAAAATCGAAAACCTTATTTTAGTCAAATATAGGTATTGAATTTGCGGTTTCATCGGTTTTTCGATAAAAAAAATATTGGTTAAAATTTTGTATTTACCTTAAAGTAGTCTCTTCGGTTTCAGTATCGTTCTTTGACCAGTTTTAAAAACCTTTGATAAATTTAGTTTAAAAGCGAGAATCGATACTTCTCGTCTCTCGATTTATGATACCGAGAACAGATAATTGTCGTCTCTCTCTCTCTCTCTCCCTCCCTCCCTCCCTCCCTCCGACTATTTTGATCATCGAAGAGAACCCTTCTTCTCCCTTGCCGAGAACCATTGACAATGAATTGTTTACACGGAAACAACAAATTTTCCGTATTAAGCATGTTCATGGACGAAGTGACGATATACAAGGATTCTTCCTGGTTTATGTCTTAGTATATATTACGGACATGGTATTTTGGATTTTTTGGATTTTGTCCTAGATTTTTCCTGGTTTATGTCTTGGTTTATTTCCTGATTATCTTTTCTTTTATTTTCTCGGTTTCGATCTCGGTTAAATAAAAAACCGAGAAATTTTACAATCGATAGCGATACCTATACAAATTGTTTTCCTGGTTATCTGATCCGGATTCACCCTTACTATTTTTATTGAAAAATAATATTTAAAATTTTTGACAACTTAACCAAACACGATTTTCGTTTTAATTATTGAAAAACAATTACATAAAATGCTTAATGTCTTAAAAATATAATTTGCCAAGTTAAATTTTCAAAAAAGAAAAATTTCTAAAAAGAAAAACATCAAAACACATTCCGAAAAACCAATTCAAACAAGAATGTTCTTGATAATTTCATCCTATAATCCGGACCGCAATATATATTAGGACTTGTTCTGATTCCAAAATAAAAAAATCAACTTAAGTTATAATAAAATTTAATTTCATATCGAGTTTCCGAAGCAGGTTTATGAGTGTGTTTTATACCGAAAAATTAAGTTTACTTTCGCTTAGAGTTTTGTTTATCAAAGAGTCATTTAATGTGTTTTTTTTAGTGTTTTTGTTTGTTTTACGAGTTACATGAGTGAATTGTGATTTAAATGAAGATCAAGATGAATCGAGTCATTTGGACGAAGTTTTACATGCCCGAAAATCCAAAATTGAGAATACCAGGCAGCAACTTGGTGTCGCGGCACAGATTTTCAGTGCCCCAACAAGAAGCTAAGAATTCACGTGGTGCCCCAGCACAGCATTTCTGGTGCCCCAGCACCACTGTTTCGCGAATTAGGTTTTTTTTAGCCTATTCTTAACCTAATGAGGAGGCTATATAAGGGAATCATAAAGAAATTTAATGGACGAATTTTAGGAGAGAAAAACATCACAAGAGGCTGGAAAACGCAAAGAACGCCATTGGAGATCGAGTTTTATGAAGAAGAACGGTGTAGACGAAGATCAAATCAGAGATTCTCTCCATTAGTATCATCTTTTTTTTTTTCTTTTCTCTATAATGTTTCTATTTGTGATTTTTTATGCTTTAGATTCATCATGAACTAAACCGTTCATAGGATTGCAATCGAAACTCACATGTAGCATTTTTGGAGTATCGTTTCTTTGATTAATGACAATTGCTTAGGTTTGTTTATTCTATCATTTTCTTATTGCTTTTAATTACTTGATCACCAATTAAATTGATTTGGCAAACCTTAAGAACTTTGGGAAAAGAAAATTTGTGTTTAGCCGTAGATAGGATAACACGTGATCTATGATGGAAATTTTGAGTTTATGTAGGATAGGAATATACCTATATAATGTGAGCTTAAGCTTGACTGAGTCCGTCACTCAGAGGAAGTCAGCCCGGGCACCGACCAGAACCAAAGACGGACAGGAGTTCAGCCCAGATCGGGTGAACACGAGCAGAACGTCCGGATAGAAGGCAAGCTCAGCCCGGTGCATACGAGCAAGCCAGCTCGGGGACAGAGAAATTGTCCGGGCAGGAAAGGGAAAGTCAGCAACTACCCAGCAAGGAAAGCGCGTAGCTTGAGGAGCAAGCAAAGATCGAGTCAAATATTTAATTAGATTATTTTAGGGTAGTTTACTTGATTTTGTGCGATTGAGTAGAGCTAGGGTTTCGCCTATGTGAGGCTGTATAAACTATAAACCTAGGAGTGTACACTTTGTAAAGTGTGGAGTCCATTAGAGTTTTGAGTTTATCTCTTTGCAATATTGCATTCGATATCAATAGAGAATTTCTTCTCTCAAATTCGTGTTCTTAAGTTCGTTTAGTTTCTGGTGTTATTCGTGAATTGGGATCCAACATATAATATGTGTAACCCATTAAGAACACATGCTTAATGAATCGTTCGTAATTTAATTCACATAGGAATATAGTGAGTTATTTAGGAAAGATAACTTGAATTGAATATCGAAGAGTTCTTTTTGATGCATTAGGGGTCTTGGTCAATAACTTGTAGCAATTTGATGATCGAAGGAATGATATGAAGAATCGGGTGAAGTGTGAGGAATGATTATGATTCTATATTTCTCTACTTGCCCAAAGCTCTTATTTTTTTTTTCATTAGTTAACTAATCGATCCTATTGCAAACATTTAACTGTTTAGATAAAAATAAGGTGACATAAGACTAGTACTTAGCAATTATAATAGTAATAATTCTCCGTGAAATCGACGTTTCTTATCATTATATTACTTATTTTTGATACGTATACCTGCGTGAAAAATCCACAACACAGGTCTAGAATTCAATCTCCTAAGGATTATTTTGTTCCTTCAAATTATTATTTTTCTACTGTACATAGAGCAAAGTTTGGAATAGCCCTTCCAGAGTCTTAAAAATTATATAAAAAATTACTTAAACAAATAAATAATGCAAAATGAAAAGTTTGTGGGTTCTTATAAACTATTGAAAGAAACCAAAATATAAATGAATTGTTATTGTAGCCTTCTAGACTCTCTAACTTTTATATCAGAGGTTGAGAAATAAAGGCGTTGGGACAAATCCGTTCAACGTTTTCTCAAGCCGACAAATATACCTTTGCAATTTATATTTCAGGCACGGACGATTATTTTCGGAAATACCTCCAACTCCAAGATTAATAATTTCCCACGCTCCTGTTTTTTATGACGTATTTACCCCTAAACAATCTTCCAATTTTACGATCAGAAAGTATTGTCTTAACATTATTTTTATTTTTTTTTCTTTCATTTTTTTTATCACCGACCACGATGCGTAGTTTGAAACTTGATTTTATGTTAGTTTATGAAGCATATAACTGATCCATTTATCTTCCTATTTTCGACTCTAACCACCAATCGATCGAGTTATGAGGTCTTATCAAATGGTCCTACTTAGAACGCAAGTCGCAAGAGATTCCACTAAAACAAAATATATAGATTTTTTTTTATTTTTTTTTTTATGTTAGAACTTAGAAATAGCCAACGAATTACTTTATCGATAAGCAATGATATGCAGAAGGGGACATAAAATAATAATAATAATAAAATATGTTACAAAAAATTGAGTGAAGAAAAAAAAATGAATTAGCATGAAAATGGTTTAAATGTGAGAAAGAGTATAATATGAAAATTATTGGAGTGAAGATAAAATTCACGGCCTCTGATAAAAATAATTTAATTTTTGTTATTTTTCAATTTAAGTAACTATAACTTTGGTGACAATATCTATCAAATTTTTTAATTTATGTTAAGTTAGGAGAGGCACGTACCGTAGGAGTGTGAATGGGTTGGAACCCGAATCAGAATCCAATTTTCCAAAATCAAAATCCGTATCCAGATATCGGGACTGGATTAATTAATAAAAAGTAATAATTGTTAAGGTCGAATTTCGTCAATTCCCTCCTTAAAACTACTCATGTCGTTTATCCTAAAAACGATGTAAAATAGGGGCAAGAAAAGAGTCTAGCGAGTGATCGGCGACGAGGTCGCTCGAAGAGGTTGACTCTCGAGGAAGTTGCCCATCGAGGAAGTTACTCGATGAGGTTAGCCAGCGAAGAAGTTACTCGAGGAAGATGACCATTGAGGAAGTTACTCGAGGAAGTTGATTAGCGAGGAAGTTGACCAGCGAGAAGGTTACTAGAAGAAAGTGGCAGAGGCCCTACAGAGATATACACCCGAGAGACGAGGAGAAGTGCCAGCGAAGACGTGTCAGAACGTACGACCATCCGCATTAAATAAGGGCGAGGCACTGTCATTGACCCGAATGAGTCCGTACGCGCATTAGACGCCCATAGGTGGTCCCAAAACATTATGTGTGCTTTCGGCAGAAGGTGGCAGAGAATATGGCAGAGGAGGACCATAAGAAGGACCAAATAAAGATCAACAGTGGGATGAGCTAGGGAAAAAGACCGCCCGAAGATCAATGGCCGAGAAGCTAGGGCAAAACGCCTATAAGTACTAAGACATAATTCCATTGGAAGGGGGCTGCACATTCGGCCAAGGGAAACCAGAGAGAAAGAAAGAAGGAAGAGAGAAGAAGAGAAACGCCACCACTCTGAACTACGTGATGACCTGATCCCGGGATACCGGGTACGTAGGCAATCTCGCCGTATACGGCGGGGTGCGGCATCCTATCCAAGAAAGCAAGAAAGAATGTCCATAAAACTGTAATCCCCATACTTCATCAATAAAGAGAGTTTATAGTCGTTTGCTATCGTTCTTCTTATTGTTCTTAGCCATAAAGAGATTAAACCCGAACCCTTCTCTTTAAACTCGAGGATACCTCCTCGTGCCTGTTTGTTGGTGATTTTCGCCCTCAACAATAATAAAATTGATTTTTTTTTATAAAAATTATAGTTCTTAATGCTAAATCTTTTACTAATATATATATATATATATATATATATATATATATTAAGTTACAAAAATATGAAGAAAAAAATAGCATAAGAATATTAAACGGTATAAAGAAGAGATAAGTTTATCAAAATAAATAGATTAAAGTACGAAAATAAAAATAAATTAAAAAGCGAGTTTGAGTAACTTATATAATCTGAGCTCCGAGTTTTTTTTTTTTTTAACTTATATACTCAGAATCGGTTTTGATTCGGATGGGGTTTTGAAAAACCAATTTTGATTTAATACGGTTGTGGAGTTAGTCAAAAGCGATTCCGATCCGAATGCGGTTTCAAATGCATTTTTATTTTTAATCTTTTACAACTCTAACATGTCTCTTTTGGAGCTTACTTAGTTTCGCCATTAAGCAAAATACATACTCTTGGGCATATATACGTATCTGCAAAAAGAGTCTTACACTAATCAAATAAAAATACATCCTATCGAGCTTTTTGTTTTTATAATAAAAAAGTCACATTTCATTGATCAATAAAACACAAGTATTACAATGGTTAAGAAGAGGACGTACTCAAAGCTGAATAACCTCAAAACTGTTTTAAAAAAGAAGAGCTAGCATAAGCTCTTGCAGCAATATCGTGTGCGACCGTGTTGATTGAGGGCGGGATGACCTTGACTAAAATAACCATTCGCTTCTTTTCAAGTTAGAAGACTCAATAAACACGTTGAATACAAATCTCGAATTCAATACGAATTAAACCTATCGTATTTCTTGTATTGTTGCGCGGAAGGTTTTAAATACTGCTTGTCGATGTCGTTTCGTACTTTCTATTTTACAGATATATCGCTTGTCGACGAGCATGTCGTATTTTGCAGGCTCCGTTACTGTAGATGGGCAAATCCTTCATTTCAAAAAGAATATATAACATTAATATTAGTAAGATGTTTAGACTAGAGATATATAATACGAAAAAGAAAGAAGTGTAAATAAATAGTTAAAAAGAAGAAGGAGAGAGAAAAGTGAAGTGTAAAAGCGGTCCAGGCAGGGCAGGGCGTCACTGCAACTTGACAAAATTAAGATGGGGTTACAGTCAATGACTCAGACCTCCAGCTGGTCTCATCATCATTTATTATTATTACAATACATTTCTAACTAAATCTCATTTCCGAGTCAACTCGCTCGAGTTTAATTTGACTCTTATTTATTACATACACAACACAACACAACACAACTTAACCAGGGTTAAAACAACAACTGGTTAAGCACGACAGCCACAAAACCTCAGATTTTTCTCATCATCATCATCATCGTCATCGTCTTCCTCTTCTTCCCCTTAATTCAGACACAAAACCTAACTCCAACAAACCCCATAAAAGCCCACCTTCTTTAATTTCCTTAATTTCCCACAAACAGTTCCCCTTAAGAGCCCTAGATAGATGTTCCACCCATGGACCTAGCCCCCACTCCCCCCACGGCTCACGCCCTTGCTCCCGCCACCGCCAAGTCCCCGGAACCCGACCCCGAGCCCACGCCCACCCGGATCCAGCCCGCCAAGCCGCTCAGCTTCGGCAACGGAATCCTGAAGCGCCACAGCACCACCAACCACGCCAACCACCACGCCGCCGCGCCGGCGGCGGTGGTGACGTACCGGGAATGTCTGAAGAACCACGCGGCCAGCCTGGGCGGGCACGCGCTGGACGGGTGCGGCGAGTTCATGCCGTCCCCCGCGGCCGTCCCCGCCGACCCGTCGTCCCTCAAATGCGCCGCGTGCGGGTGCCACCGCAACTTCCACCGCCGTGACCCCGACGACCCCCTCCCCTCCGCCGCCGCCCCCGCCACGCACGTGATCGAGTACCAGCCGCACCACCGGCACCACCCGCCCCCGCCGCCTCCCCCGCCTCTCCGCAGCCCGTCGTCGGCCTCGCCCCCGCCCATTTCCTCCTCCTTCTACCCCTCCGCGCCTCACATGCTCCTCGCGCTCTCCTCCGCCGACCACAATTCCCACCAGCCCGCCCTCACGCCCCCCAGCTCCGGGGGCGGGAGCGGGGGCCGGAAGCGGTTCCGGACCAAATTCAGCCAGGGGCAGAAGGAGAAGATGTTCCGGTTCGCCGAGCGCGTCGGCTGGAAGATGCAGAAGCGCGACGAGGACCTCGTGCGCGAGTTCTGCGGCGACGCGGGCGTCGACCGCGGCGTGCTCAAGGTCTGGATGCACAACAACAAGAACACCTTCGCCAAGAAGGATGGCTCCGCCGCCGCAGCCTCCTCAGCTCGCAACACGAGCAGCGATGGCGGGGACGACGAGCACAATGCGAGCGACGAGGCGCACCACAACCACCATCACAACCACCACCACCACCATGACCATCACGTAGGGACTAATGGGTCGTCCTCGTCTTCTTGATCGCCAAACATGAGTTCATAGCAATAAGGTGTTAGATATAATTAGACTTCTTCTACTACTACAACTTGGTATTAATTACTTTAGTTGCTCTTTTTTTTTTATAATTAATTAGTGTTAATTACTGAGAGATGCATGATCATCTTGTTGAGGAGATATAACAAGGGAGCGATTGATTGATGATGCATATTATTGATTCTTCCAGTCTTGCATTATCATGTTTAATTAGTGTAAATTAAACAGAAACAGAAAATGAAGAAGAGCATATTATATATTTTCATTATAATCTTTTTCCAATAAAATGAAAATTTGTGAATCTAATGTCTTATCAGAAATGACACAGTAAGTAAAATGTGTGTTTTTTCATCTCTTATTATTCTGATGTCCGATGGGAAGAAACAGAAAGTGTTTCTGCTTCAAATGGGGTGGTTGCAATACGCTAATTATTATAATTTATCCTAATTAGCACTTGCATTAATTTAATGCAAAAGTAAAGCCGATCGATCCAAGAGATCTTGCTCCATACTTGTAATATTTATCAATTATGTATATAAAATTATCCCATCATTAGCAAGCACTGTATTTTATTCTTTTTTATTTTTTATTTTCCATTATTTTATCAGAAGGGTAATGCTTGTGGTATGGTCATGGTTTCTTCAATGCTTCCAAAGCAATCCTATAATGATTTATGTTTTTTTATTTATTATTATATTTGCAAAGCTAAAGGGTTTAGTATTAATTTAATGGTACACGGATTAAGGTGGGTTACATAATTTATTGCTAATTAAGCTCCTACCTTTTTGTGGGCTAATTATATTTTGGATCACTTTCCTTTTAAGGGAAGTGCATCAAACTCCACGACCAAATATATCATATTTTAATTAGGGTTTAGGAGCTAAGTCTAAGTGCATTAAATTAATGGTTATGGTGACGAAATTGTGTACTACTTTTTTTGTGGTCTGTTTTGGGGTTTGGTCATTGATGAAGTCACTAATCTTGTGAGTTCATTGTATTTGTTTTGCGGTGAGAGGTCTCAACTGCCCTTAGCATGGGTCATCATGTCCTCACACACCTCAATTAGCCCTTAAATCCAGAGAGATGTGGGAATCTCTAGGAGCTTTGACTAGCCCTATGTCATTAATTTTTTTTTATAATTATTAATTAAAGATATAATCGCGGCAAAAATATTCAAAATTTGACGGATTGAGACATTTGGAGCTCAAAGTGAAAAAAAAAATTGACTATAAAAGTATTTGCCCAATTTTTCTCTTCGAATTCAAATGAGAGAAGACGTACAAAATGAGAGAAGACGTACAAATGGTACGATTTAATAGCACCATGCTAAAAAGTTTACCAACATTTAGTGAAACTAATTAAATGAAAAGCAATACGTTAATTTTAGTTACTTTTGTCACTATTTTTGTTGTTTCTTTTAAAGTATTTTTACTGTGATTATCCAATAATAAAAAATAAAGATAAAGAGGAAGTGTTTGGATCCTCTTTTTTTCTGTATTAAATAAGATAGGATATGAAGTAATGCATGGGCATTTAAGTTTGGATATCCAATTATGTATATTGTTTGGAATACATAGATGGGAAGGTTATTAATTATGAAAAGGAAATTATGATAAAAAAAATATTGCAATTTATCATAATAATAATAATAATAATAATAATAATAATAATAATAATAATAATATTATGGGCCTTTTTCTTTATGTTTACGTGTGTAAGTAAGCAGGTGCAAATGAAATAAATTAGCAGTTAGAGAGTGAGGGTTGCAAAAAAATAAAATAAATAAATAAATCATTTTAGTTGTTGCGGATGATCAAAGATTGCTTAATGTGGGAGCTAACTTTTGAACCATTGAAATTCAAAGATGTTTGTCTTAATTTACTTTTTTGCAAATTCTATTGAAAATATTCAACTTTTAACGATTAATTGGTGTATAAAATGTTCATAAACTCCAAAATTAGTTTTATTGAACACGTACAATTATTAAAAAAATAAAATTTATCTCACTTCCAAATTCACTTCCAAATTTTAAAATTTTACATCTTTTCCTCAAATAATCTTTTTGTGGTGTCGATCGATCGATGTCAAGAATTTAAAACTCGTATTGTAAGTGTTTAATATTGATTAAGTTAGATGGGTAAAGGATCTTTATTTACATAAATATTTATTCTAATTGAAAGTTATAAGTATACTGTTAGTCTAGAAAATTAATAACTTTATAATTTTATTTCAAAAATATATATTTTTAAATGGATCAAAGATAGTCTGAAAGTTTCGTGAAAGAGAATGTCCTACTCATTTTATTCGTCGTCTGAATTTATAAAAAAAATTTAAAAAAATCGGGTGAATTACTTGATATACAACATTCGTTATTAGAAGATTTGAGAAGAAAGATTGAGAGATTTTGAAGTGAGAAATATAGCATAAAAGTGAATGAGGTATTTGTTAACGGCAAAAATATCAACAAATAGTCACGAGGATTGTCTCCCCGAGTTTAAAAAGAGGAGTTCGGGTTTAATCCCTTTGTTAGCTAAGAACAATAAGAAGAACGATGTCAAACGACTATGAACTCTCTTTATTGATGAACTATGGGGATTACAGCTTTATGGACATTCTTTCTTGCTTTCTTGAATATGATGCCTCACCCCGCCGTATACGGCTAGGTTGCCTACGTACCCGGTATCCCGGGATTAGGTCATCACGTAGTTTAAAGTGGTGGCGTTTCTCTTCTTCTATCTTCCTGCTTTCTTTCTTTCTCTATGGTTTCTCTTTTGTTTCTCTTGGCCTAATGTGCAGCCCCCCTTTCTAATGGAGCTCTCTCCTAGTATTAATACGCGTTTTGCCCTAGCCTCTCAGCCGTTGATCTCCGGGTGGTCTTTTGCCTTGCCCATCTCACCGTCGATCTTCATGTGGTCCTCCATGTGGTCCTTCTCTGCCATATTCTTTTATTCCTCTCGTCCTCCTTTAATGGGTGGTCGTACACTCTGACACATCTTCGCTGGCATTTCTCCTCGTCTCTCGGGCGTATATCTCTGTCGGGCCTTTGCCACTTTCTTCGAGTAACTTCCTCGCATGTCACCTTCCTCGCCAATCAACTTACTCGAGTAACTTCCTCGCTGGTCGGCTTCTTCGAGTGACTTCTTCGCTGGCTAACCTCATCGAGTAACTTCCTCGAGAGTCAACTTCCTCGAAAATCAACCTCTTCGAGCGACCTCACCGCTGATCCGAATCTGACACGTCGTTTTTAGGATAAACGACATGAGTAGTGTTAAGAAGGGATTTGACGAAATCTGACCTTAACAGTTAGTCCCCCAATTTATCAAGTGTAAACACTTGGTAAAATGAAAGATGACCGTATCGGCGAACTGTCAAGGATGTTTGCAAACTCCGCCGACTACTTTAGTTGACGTGGTTGCCCCGATAGACGTTGTCGAAGAATTTCATCGTAAATTGTGGTTGTTGGATTCCATTTTGGGAAGCTGATGCAGCATCTTGATGAGTTGTAGCTGGTTTCGTTGGGTGAAGCATATTTCTAGGTCGTGAAATTTTCTTTGACAAGCTTTTCGCGACGAGGAGCTCGCTTATAGCGATGAACACCTCGCAGCTACAAACTTCTCCATGCGATGAACTCTTCGTCAACAAGCTCCTCGCGACGATGAGCTTGCTTATAGTGACGACTCTTCGCGGCGATGAACTTCTTCCAGCGATGAACTCTTCGGCGACAAGCTCCTCGCGACGATGAGCTTGCTTATAGCGACGACTCCTCGCGGCGATGAACTTCTTCCAGCGATGAACTATTCGGCGACAAGCTCCTCGCAACAATGAGCTCGCTTATAGCGACGACTCCTCGCGGCGATGAATTTCTTTTAGCGATGAACTCTTCGGCGACATGCTCCTCGCGACGATGAGCTCGCTTATAGCGACGAATCCTCGCGGCGATGAACTTCTTCCAGCGATGATCTTTCCTTCGACAAGCTCCTCGCGATGACGATGCCAACGTCACTGACGTAATAATCCTTGCTCTGCTCATGGCTAGCTCTTTCTTTCACTTTGCTTTTCTTCACTGATTCTCGAAGGTGCCGATTGCTTCGCCGGCTTCTTGTGTGGTTATGTCGCCGAGCTATATCTCCTCCTTGTCGTGCTTCATTTATTTTCTTCGTTGTGTGTTATTCTCAGTTTCTTTTTCGCTGGCTAAAGGTTGTTCCAGTGCTCGTTGCTCAGCGGGGCTCTCCTCGAATGTGCTAGCCTGGTTCCCAGATCAGGAGTCCGGGCATTTGGCCATCGCGGAGGATTTCGTCAATGATGTCCTTCGCCAAGATTTTGTCGACGATGCCATTTGGCCATCAGGTTGATGCGATCTTGCTTCCTGCTCTTTGGGGGAGCGTTTGTTGTTCCTCAGGTGTCGCGCTTTGACCTTTCCACCTTGCTATCTATCGTCGTCATCTGGCGTCGCGCCTTATTCCCAAAAGCTCAAATATCTTCCTCAACCTCGTTCTCACAACTTTGCCTTCTAGCGTCGTCGGGCATCGCGCCTCGATCTCATTGCTTCGTATCGCTTGGGTCCCGTAGGAATTCTCGTCTTTTATTTGGGCACTCTCGCCTCTTCTTCTCGGCATTCTCGCCGTAGACACTCTCGCCATAGGCACTATCGCCTTCTTCATGGGCACTCTCGCCCTTCTTCTCGGCACTCTCGCCGTAGGAACTCTCGCCTTTTCATGGGCACTCTCGCCCTTCTCCTCGGCACTCTTGCTCTAGGCACTCTCGCCTGTTGCTTGTGGATATCGCCGGACTTTATCCGGTACGAGCTGATTAGTTTCCAGGATCCCATAGGCATTCTCACCTTTTTTCTTGTGAGTATCACCGGGCTTTATTGGGTTCGATCCGATTAGTTTCCGGGAACCCATCGGCACTCTCGCCTTTATTAGGGGTTTCCTCGGCACCCTAATCATTTTCCTTTACTCTGCACTCTCGCCGGTACGGGTTTACTCGGCACCCTAACTGCTTTCTTTTTACTCGGCACTTTCGTCGGTACGGGTTTACTTGGCACCCTAGCCGCTTTCTTTTTACTCGGCACTCTCGCCGGTACGGGTTTACTCTTCACCCTAGTCGCTTGTGAGTATCGCCGGGCTTTATCGGGTTCGAGCCGATTAGTTTCCGGGACCTCATAGGCACTCTCGCTTTTTTTTTTTTAAGGGTTTTTTCGGCACCCCAACCACTATGGGTTTACTCAGCACCCTAGCCGCTTTCCTTTACTCGGCACTCTCGCCGGTACGGGTTACTTTCTTTTTACTCGGCACTTTCACCGGTACGGGTTTACTCGGCACCCTAGCCGCTTTCCTTTTACTCGGCACTCTCGCCGGTACGGGTTTACTCGGCACCCTAGCCGTTTTCTTTTTACTCGGCACTTTCGCCGGTACGGGTTTACTCGGCACCCTAGCCGCTTTCCTTTTACTTGGCACTCTCCGCGGTACGGGTTTACTCGGCACCCTAGCCGCTCGTATTCTTGCCTTTATTTGGGCGTCCTCGCCGCTTTTATAATTTTGTAGATATATGTATATTGTTACCCTTTTTGCGATGAGGTCAGTCAACTTCGTCAACGATTTTGCGCCTTGGTTTGGATAGACCTTGTCGCGTATGCATCAAGATTTAGTTTTTGTGAGGGTCGTCGTCGCCGTTTGGGTCTCAATCAGATCTTCCAGAGAGGTCGCTTTGAAATGCAGGCCGTGCCTTAGCGTTTGGCTGAGGGCGATGTCTTGATCCCGAGACCCTCGCCTGGTGTCCTAGGATTAGCTGACAAACCTTCGAAGGGGTTCTCCTTCTTCATCGAGTCATGGTTATAGGAAATTGGCGACGAGCCCGTCGAAGCAGCTGACGGATGGGCGTCGCCATTTTCGCGTTCTTGGCTTCCTCGAACCTCTTTGTGAGAAACTTCTTCGTACTTCGTGCTTCTGGACTTGTTGACCATCTATTCGCCTCTGGCCTCATCGAACGTCTTCTCGCTTCTGGTCTCGTCGACCATCTTCTTTCTTTTGACCTTGTCAGTCATCTTCTCGCTTTTGGCCTTGTCGGCCGTCTTCTTGCTTTTGGTATCGTCGGCCTTCTCCATGGTTTTGGCCTTGTCGGTCGTCTTCTTGATTTTGACCTCTTCGGCCTTCTCCATGCTTTCGGCCTTGTTGGCCGTCTTCTTGCTTTTGGCCTCATCGGCCTTCTTCACGCTTTTGGCCTTGCCAGCCGTGTTCTTGCTTTTGGCCTCGTCGGCCTTCTCCATACTTTTGGACTTGTCGGCCTTCTCCATGATTTTGGCCTTGTCGGCCTTCTTCACGCTCATGGCCTTGTCGGCCGTCTTCTTGCTTTCCGGTCTTTAGGATGTTTGTCGCCACGATCCCCCTACGACGTGATCAATCATTGACCAATTCGCCTTCGGGTTTGCTCCTGATGCGATCGGGTCTCCTTCCTCCTCGCGCTCTTCCTCGCGATGCATTCTCAGAACGCAGGACGAGAACTCTGTTGAGTCCTCGCCATGACGCTGAATCCTCCGCTCCCTATTTGGGTGTTCTTCTTTTCCACGCTTCTCCTCCTTAGCTGAAGCTTGTGGGAGCGGTTAGTGCCGAACCTTTTGCCATTGCTGTTGCCGGCTCATATAAGGGCTTCTTCACGGTACTCTCGCCGCGGCTTCCTCCAGTTGTTTCGGGGGGCTTTCCATGGTGTCTTCGTTCGTCCCTTGAACGCTCTCTGGCTCTTCCGCGGGTGTTGGTGCGGAACTCTCGATAATGACTCCTGCATCGCTTGTCATCTTCTCCCTTCGAGTTCTCAGCTTTTAATCAAGAAATAACTCAGAGCCCCATGGTGGGCGCCAAACTGTTGAGGGAAAAAATACCAACAAACAGTCACAAGGATTTTCTCCCCGAGTTTAAAGAGAGGAGTTCGGGTTTAATCCCTATGTTAGCTAAGAACAATAAGAAGAACGATATCAAACGACTATGAACTCTCTTTATTGATGAACTATGGGGATTACAGTTTTATGGACATTCTTTCTTGCTTTCTTGAATATGATGCCGCACCCCGCCGTATCCCGGTATCCCGGGATCAGGTCATCACGTAGTTCAAAGTGGTGGCGTTTCTCTTCTTCTATCTTCCTTCTTTCTTTCTCTATGGTTTCTCTTTTGTTTCTCTTGGCCTAATGTGCATCCCCCCTTTCCAATGGAGCTCTCTCTTAGTATTTATACGCGTTTTGCCCTAGCCTCTCAGCCGTTGATCTTCGGGTGGTCATTTGCCTTGCCCATCTCACCGTTGATCTTCATGTGGTCCTTCTCTGCCATATTCTTTGATTCCTCTCGTCCTCCTTTAATGCGGATGGTCGAACACTCTGACACATCTTCGTTGGCATTTCTCCTCGGCTCTCGGGCGTATATCTCTGTCGGGCCTCTGCCACTTTCTTCGAGTAACTTCCTCGCTGGTCACCTTCCTCGCCAATCAACTTCCTCGAGTAACTTCCTCGCTGGTCGACTTCTTCGAGTGACTTCTTCGCTGGCTAACCTCATCGAGTAACTTCCTCGATGGGAAACTTCCTCGAGAGTCAACTTCCTCGAGGGTCAACCTCTTCGAGCGACCTCGCCGCTGATCCGACTCTGACACGTCGTTTTTAGGATAAATGACATGAGTAGTCTTAAGAAGGGATTTGACGAAATCTGACCTTAATAGTATTTTGGGAACAAAATATCTATAGTTATAGATTTAGAACAGTAGAAAGTAGAAACTAAATTATTCTTTATTAAAAAAAAAACTGAATTATTCGTTTGTATTCTAATAAGAAATGTTTATTTAGTCATAAAATGAGGTTTTAAATCTAATCCACTGTTCCAAGTCCAGCCCATTTAGGCTGAATAAGTATCATAAACTAATACATTTTGTTTCATTGCACTTCATATTCTATTTTTATTGTATGTATGCGATTAAAAGTTGCAATATATATACAAATTGCTCAGAAAACTGGGTCTAAATATTAGCATAAAATTCTTGCATTTTTGCGAGAGACAAAATCTTCCATGGAGCTAGCTAAAAATACCCACAACTATAACTCTAAAGATTTTATAATCATTTACGACTTTAATTATTAATTGGCTTCTTTGTTCTCACTAACATATTAATAGCTATTACCCTAGCTATTAATGTTCCTACAAATAGTTTTTAGCCATGACAAGAAAATTTCATAACAAAATTAACTTTTTTTTTAATTACATAATTTTTTCATATCATATCATATTTTATATAAAAAAAAAAAAAAAAATTTAAGTCTTGTATTTTATTTTTCAAAGCTCGCAAAATTATTATGTCGGGCATATTAATGATACAATAGTCACGTAAAAATAAATATCAAATGGAATACTGAGGAAACAAAAACAAAAGAAAAAGAATATAAATTCAAAAGCATTGGGGTCGAAAAAGAAAGATAAAGCGTTAGGTTTCGTCAAAATTATTTAAAAAAACCAAGGCTGGCGGTTTCAATTTGCCATCAAAGCGGTCTAGTGACCCGAATTTATTTGGTGTCACATTTAATTATATATACGTATATGTATACAATCATATATAATTATGATTAAGTATAGTTAATACTTAATATCTTTAACTCAGCATATTTAATATATATGTACATATTGAGATTGTAAGACAAGAAGAAGTGAAGTGGAAACTGTGGAATAAACGCACCAAGTTGGTGTGCTAAAACACTCCTTTGGGATAAGGCCAGTTAATGTATATCACAGGGATACAATTCAGAAAGTAATCTAAAGTCTTAATTTTCTCTCTTTTCTCTCTCTATATATATATAATAATAATATAAATATATTGAGAGAGGTATATATATATATATATATATATATTTTGGAAGAAAGGACTTTAAATTTACTAGGAAAATGAAAAGAGTGGAGTAATGAGAAGTCAATTCACATTGGATTCTCATAGAAGGCCCTTTTCACCAATTAGTAGGCTATTTGATGTGTCATTATAAGCCTTTGTGCACCAGTTAAAATTAAATGGACTCTCTTCAAAACTTTATTTCAAAATAGCCATAAGAGTTTATCACCAACTATTTTCTTTTCATGAAAAGAAAAAACCCACGTTTTATTTTATGGTACCGGATTTCTGATATTATCAATAAGTTTTCCTAATTTATTGATTATAAACCTCCTAGTCCAATATATATTTAGATCATTGTTTGTTGAATTGTCATAACATAATAAAAAGGGATATTTGTGGTCAGAGCCGTGTCTGAGGGGATGCGGAGTAGGCGCGTGCCTTTAGTAAAAAAAAATAATATTCTCAAATTTAAGGGCCCCAAAAAATCAAATTTAAGAGCCCCAATATCACATAATTTTTGTAAAGAAAATCGAGAGTCTTTTAAATTAGATTTAGAGGGCCCCAAATATCAAATTTAAGGGCCCCAATATCACATATTTTTTTTATAAAAAAACTAGACTCTTTTAAATTAATTAATATTAATATTACTTAAATTAAATTTAGGACCCTAAAAAATTAATTAATATTATTTAAATTTAATTTAGGGGCCCAAAAAAAATTAATTCATATTACTTAACTTTAATAAATAGACCCCTACCTAATTCTCATTCAAGAGAAACTCTATTATGCAGAGTTGATTAACATTTTTTTTTTCTAAAAATGCTAGAACCGTCTTATTTGAATGAGAATTTATTTATTATATAAATATTGTATATACTTTTGTATAAAAATTAATTTTTGCAGTAACGGTAGGGGGCCCCCAAAATTCTCCTCGCTTAGGGCCTCGAAAAATCTCAGGCACGGCCCTGTTTGTGGTAAAAATACCACAAAGTATCTCCTAATACGGGCATAGGCGGAATTTTGTTATGAGTGGGTGGGGCTCATGCCCCTCCACTTAAAAAAAAAAAGATTATGTATTATGTTCCTTAATTTCTTCTCTTTTGTAGTGTAAATTTTCATACAATTTCAATTCTAGCCCCCTAGTTTTTATTAATACTTTTATACTTTAATATAACCCTCTTAATTATAATCTTCAGCAAGAAATTTAGTCTAGCCCCCACGGGATGTTAATCCTGGTTCCGCCAATGAATACGGGCATATTTTAAATTTCATTTTATCTTGGCAAAAGTTTCAATAATATAAAAAAATAGTGCGGTAAATTCAAATTTTTATTTTTATTGTCGTACATGTTTCAAAAAATAAAACAATAGTCCTACTGTAAGTTCAAATTCCTTATGCCAACACTGTAAGTAGAGTAACTTAAGTTTTTTTAAACACTGTAAGTTGAGTTCTTAACAAAAACAATGAGATGTTTTGTATTCTAAATTTGGCCTCAACGAACATGAAATATTAATATTCAAGAAATTACGTGAATATGAATGACACAAATAACAAATTTGTATTATCCGAACGAATAGGCAAAATCATAAAGACAAACTTAAAAATTTGAATTTTGGTATTATCTTATCACAATATTGTGTTTTTTCTTTGTGTGTTATGGTGTCCATTGGCATTAGATAATTAGATTAGATATTATCTTCAACTTTGAGATCTCACCAACATCTATGGATGAAGAGAAAAGGCTACAAAAGGGTATGAAAAAAAAGAAGGAATAAAGAACAAAGATATACAGCATATATCCCAATTAAATGTCTTATAAATCTTTATTTGATACCTCATACAAATTCTCCTCCTCAAAATCTTATCGCACAAACACAAGAACAACAACATTTTTTTTTTATTACTTTCATTTGTTAGTTTTTATTTAATTTTATTTCACAATATTCCCTAGAAGAATTAATGCATTGTCGTTTAGCTATGCATATTGCATAGAGATAAGAACCGAATTTATTTCAGTTTTACATAATTATCTTTACCACGGTTTTGACACATTTATTAAAATTTAAAACCATGTACAAAAGAGAAGCATGAAACGTATGAAAATTGGAATAATAAATACATCTTAAACCAATATATATAGTCAATGAAGGACCACTCAATTATTTTGCAGCATAAAGATTAGTGCGCTTTTATTTTTGAGGTGGTGGTCCTATTATTTTCGCGTCATTTACTCTAACAATCTCTGTCTTTAATATTCTTTTAATTAGAATAAATTAAATCACACCTAATAAAAAAACCACCCTAATTATTATCTCTATAGGCAAATTGCATATATAGATCTTTATTAGGTTTGAACCTCAAAAGGGTTTCGATTTATCCCTTCCTTTGTTACTAAAAAAGAATATGACCACTTTTATATTCTAACATGCAAGCTTTATTTGAAGAACTAAACAATTATTGTCCGACAATATATACCAACATGCATACAACATATAACCCAGCCCCAAGTTTTTTTACTCATGCCTTAGCTTGTGGCTTGTTATGTCTGATCTAGCAAGTCGTCGGTCCGGACACGATATAAGATACGGTAATTATGATACAATATAATAAATTTGGGTCGACATAAAATAAATTTGAATCTAATCACGTTGAACACGGTTAAAATAATTAAATAATGAGTGAACACAACGCGAACACTGCATCATATTGAAACTCGATTAAGTAAAATTAAAGAATATAATTGGCATTTTATGTATGTTTTTCGTTGGTTAGTTAGTTACATTGTTTAATAATTTAAAAGTTATAATATTGAATTATATTAATTAAGTTAAAAAGAACCCAAAATATATATTGTCTATGAAGAATGAAATGATTAGTTAAGTGGATTAAATAAATAGACATGATCAACATTGTTACTGCATAAATAGAATCTTAATATCATCTTCAAACATGATAAATAATTAAAACCGGTCTAAATTTACATAAAATACACGAATTTTCATCCGTACGTTAAATAAGATACTACCACTTGGGCCAAGATTTTTGCCTTTCTAGATTTTGAAACTATATTCGTATTGGGCTTAGATTTACTTATCTGCTATAGCACGTGATAAATACTATTACTTGTATTGTATGCCAACATTTTATTTCTATTTACAGAAGTTGGCAAATAATTAAAAAGCCTTCAACATGTGCTTAAATTTTATTAGGTATATACATATATAGCTCCATTTCAAAGCTTATTATTATGAGAGTTTTACGTCTAAAAAACCTCCACAAACTTGTTTTCTTTAACATGTATATTCAGTTATATTTACATAATAACATATTTAATTGGAAATGTGTAGGAGAATAATACTCTTGGGATTTATATTGTTAGTAACGCTGTAGATATTTTTTTCGAAAAAATTCGGAATCAGAAGTTCTGATTCTGGAAAAAATTCAGAACAAAAAAGTTAAGTTTTTTTTTTTTTTTTTTTTTTTTTTTTTTTTTTTAATGGACCATTTTGGAACTAAATACCATATTCTTTACTATATTTACTGGATTAAGCAAGAGGTCCTTGAATGATAATATTTTAGAATAAATTGTATTTCTTCTATGACTAGATAGTTTGGTTGGAACTTTCCATGATTGATTTGTTCTATACTTACAAAGGCAGGTAAATGATAAATCCATGTTACATACGATGGTCATGGTGTGACTGAGCACGTGTCTATTAATGTACTAATGTTCTGATGTATAGGGCTCGTGAGTATTTTCTGCACCTTACGAAAATTATTGGACACTAAAGGAAAAAATGTAGGCATGTGCCTAATTTATTATATTATATCATATTATTCACTGAAATATCAGCTTAGACTTTAAACTTTATATGGCCCAAAAGATATTAAAAAGATTCTATTGGAGATGTGTAAGGCCAAAATCTTTGACGACATTCTCCAGATATAATTTAATTATGGCATTTAAAGCCCAGAGAAAGACTATACTATACTATATTTATTGTGCCTTCAAATTTTTGGGTAATATATTGGGCCTAACTTGCAAATATACATTATTCCACTTGCAAATTAACCAAATTCTAATATAGTTTTCTCAAAGGTGATATTATTATTGGCTAAAATGACAATGTTTGTGACAAAAATGATGAAATATTTGAGCTATATTCGTGTAGGAGCAATTAATAATTTTATTCTTTTGCTCTTGATGAAGTTCTTACCTATCATCATCAGTTTTACTGATTTAGTCTTTGGCTAGCTCTAGTAATTTAAATTAACTCTTATAAAAAGATATATATTACCGGCATAAGTCTATAAGCACATCAAAGTAGAATTTATGCTTCCAATGTAATTTTTGCAAGACAAATAGTATTCCATGTTTTTTTCAACATTAGTCGTAAATCGTGAAGTGCTACATTGGAGCATTTTACTCGCTTGTTGGTTGATTTTCTCCGGGACGGAGAAAGCCACATCTTCGACGTACCCTTTGAAATAAGAGCTCTAAGTAATGGGGTTCTTCATGGTTTCCCTTTTGACCACAAGATAAACGTGATTTGAATCGTTGAGACACGACGATATTTAAATTTGAGGGAGGCAATAGAGACCAATAAAATGAAGTCACATCGCGTTTTGGTTTATGACTCGAACTTAAAAAAATAGCTTAAATCGGGAATTTATGCTATCAATTTTAGTATTTTTTTTTTGGATACTCATGCACTAATATTTGTTAAAAGAATTACACAAGTTTTTTTTTGGTTTTGTTTTTTTGTTTTATATTTATTTTATCTATATTTTGGTGCCTTTGTGGGCCTAATAAAAGCCTTTCTCTATGAAAAAAAAAAATATAGATATAAGAATTTGGATCTTGGAACGATACAGAACATGCATAGGTCGATATATATATATATATATATATATATATATATATATGTGTGTGTGTATACGATTGTTGTAGGTTTTGTGAAGACTGACATAGTGACATTCACCAGATTGAAATGTTATATGTACCAAATTTTAAAGCCTAACTTGATAAGATTTTTTAGTGTAACATCTCACATGGAAAGTCTTCCAAAACCATATGGTGATCAGAGAAAAGAAAAATTATGGAGAACAATATGTATTGTCGATAAATTAATCACATATGATTATTCCAATTACAGATCTTTGGCAAATCACATATGATTTCATGATACTGCTTTCATCGAATAAAGCATTTTGCATTTACATGTTATTGAGTCCCATGTGAACTACCAAGACATGTGATATCAATTTCGGTACTAAGATAAGTGGAAAATTAATTGATTTTTAATCTTTAATTAGTCGCCTTTTAAGTAGAGATGCCTAAAGAACTCTCCATTATAACAACCAACATGATTAGATTTGTGGGCCTTTAATCTCACTTAAAAAGTGATTAGACTTCGGGTCTAATTATCTTTTATTCCATCGGTCTTGGCTTAACAATAAAGTTTCTTAGATTTGATGTTCTAAGAGATAATTAAAACTTATAATAATAACCAAGAAGATGCCTTGATTGATTTATTCAATGAAGCTCTCTCCATGCTCATTGAATAAATATAATCTAAAGATATTTAGTATCAAATTTCACATCTGAATTATTTCAGATTGAAATATGTTCTTCAAGAATCTAATCATTCACAAACAAAATCAATACATATTCTGAAATTAGAACTATAATTTATTAATATAATTGGGAAATAGATAAGATCATTGGAAACTAGTATTAAGAACACAAAATATATCTCTGATTAATTATTTATTAAGGACACATTTTAACTTTTAATTAATACCTTCATCAATTTTGAGTGTATCTAAATGATAATACTCTAAACCAGCATGCTTAATTGGTCCCTAGATCAATATTTTTATTCCCACATACAATATATAGGACATTAATTAATGAGACACATGCTCATAAATATATATATGGAATTGAATTTATAGAAATCCATAGAAATGTACAGCTTCTATATATAGGATGAAGACATTAAAGTATGGATGCAACAATGTTTCTTCAAATTTCACTCGAAGTTAAACAACCCGTATTTTCCATTAATAATATAATTATTATTTTCTCAACAATTTAGAGCATAGAAAATAGAGTATCAACCCCATGTTCACAAATTAATCACAATCACAAATCCATACAAACAAGCAGAAATCAAGAAAAGAAAGCACACAATAATGGCGATACAATTACATGGAAACACAGCAAACGCCTATGCATAAATACGTAACAAATTGAAGTATAACGTTTGTGTTCAAGCCCCATTCGAAGGGGGTGAAGAGCACTCGCAAACTACCTCGGGATGCGCGGTATCCGGTTCCCGTCGGTGGAAGCTCCGGTGGCAGCCGCACGCAGCGCACGTGAGAGCAGCGCTCGTCCCGTCCTCGCCGCTGGCCATGAATTCCCTGCAGCCGTCCACGGCGTAGCCCCCTACGCCCGCAGCGTGATTCTTCTGGCACTCGCCATACCTCACGCTCCGGCCAGAGACGGACGAGCTCGTCGAGTTCCTCGACCGCTCTTCGGATCTTCTTACCACCACCTGCCTCTTCCTCATGATGGTGACTCCAGAACAATCCTTTTCAAGTTTGTTCAGAGAGAATTAGAGGGTGATCAAGTCTCTGAAGAGGTCTTGGTCTTGAGTGGTTATTATTCTTAGGGTCAAGCCCTAACCCTAGCTCTATATTTATAGCATATGTATAAAGTTGGCCAATATTTTTAAATTTGTATCAAAACACCCACTGTTTTGTGATGATTTGGCAAGGAGGGAGACACAGTGAATAACACAACTTTCTACTGTGTTATATTCATAATTCATTGATTCTAGAAAAGTAACGACTGATAATGATCTCTCTTCATCATACGAAAGTCGTTACCATGTACTAATTTATTGATAATCATAACGCCATTAAATAAATGTGACAAAGAACATAATTCATATCATTATACTGCTATATGCAAATGAAAATGTAAGAGCTATACAGTAATGGAACGGTATTTCCAGAATTCTACAGTAGTTTATCACAAGAATTATACTGTATTGCAAGAGTTACGCAATGATGAATACCGAATAGATTGATCCTAATATAAATTGCATTTTACTACTAAAGCGTTCATAAATAATTTATCAAGGTAAGATTAAAACATGTGTGTCTTCACCATTAGCTTCTTTTTATAATTATAAGTAATTTTGTATATGTATGTGTATATATATATATGCGCTAATAATATGGAATGTTATGGATGTTTCTTTTGGAAATGATGGAAACTCAATGAGTTATTATAATTAAATAAGAGGAATTTTTCCTTCTAAAGTGACTGATTTAACATAGAATAACCAGCTAAGCGTTTGTTTTTCAAACCTAATATATACACACGTGGACCCGCAAGTTATGCTAAAGGCAGGTTTTGTGGGGTTCACTGATACGATGCCAACAAGAATTGTCTAGCTTTACCTAAATATATACACTGAAATATGATAGCTAAGCTTGCCAACCACCTTGGTACCAAGATGCTACACTATATAGTTAATATACATATATGATAATTATGAGTATAATTATGATCTTCCATACTTTTAGTTTTCATGCAAATGTATTACCACTGCTTGCCGAGGGTGTACCAAAACGACGCGTGTCTTTATAAATCTTTCACATCTTCTTTGTTTTTGTGATTGTTTTATCGTTAATAACATAGGGGATTTGACTTTATACAATTCCAACTCGTTAAAGAAAAAAGGATCGCTATAATAACTTAGCATACGAAATATGATGTTCAAATCTCGTGCAATATTATAGCTAAAGTTGACGGACCCTAAGAGAAACACGTAATAGTTTACAAATTGCCACTAAGTATTGTTAAGGTCGGATTTCGTCAAATCCACACTACTTATGTCGTTTATCCTAAAAACGACGTGAAATAAGGGCAAGAAAAGAGTCTGGCGAGGGATCAGTGACGAGGTCGCTCGAAGAGGGTGACCCTCGAGGAAGTTAACTCTCGAGTAAGTTACCCATCGAGGAAGTTACTCGATGAAGTTAGCCAGCGAGGAAGTTAATCGAAGAAAGTGGCAGAGGCCCGACAGAGATATACGCCCGAGAGACGAGGATAAATGCCAGCGAAGACGTGTCAGAATGTACGACCATCCACATTGAAGGAGGACGAGGCACTGTCGGTGGCCCGAAGGAATCCGTATGCACATTAGACCCCCAGAAGTGGTCTCAGGATGTTATGCATGCTTTTGACACAGGAATAAGAGAATATGGCAGAGAAGGACCACATAAAGGACCACATGGAGGATCAAATGAAGATCAACGGTGTGAGGAGCTAGGCAAAAGACCACCCGAAGATCAACGACTGAGAAGCTAGGGCAAAACGCCTATAAATACTAAGAAAGAGCTCCATCGAGGGGTGACTCCTGGTGACTGTTTGTGGGTATTTTTTCCCTCAACAGCTTTGGGGGCTGCACATTCGGCCAAGATAAACCAGAGAGAAATAAAGAAAGAAGGAAAAGAGAAGAATAGAAACACTATCCACTTTATACTACGTGATGACCTGATCCCGGCTTGCCGGGTACGTAGGAAACCTCGCCATAGACGGCGGGGTGTGGCATCATATCCAAGAAAACAAGAAAGTGTATTCACAAAGCTGTAATCCCCATAGTTCATCAATAAAGAGAGTCTATAGACGTTTGCCATCATTCTTCTTGTCGTTCTTAGCCATAAAGAGATTAAACCCGAACCCTTCTCTTTAAACTCGGGGAGATAACCCGCGTGACTGTTTGTTGGTATTTTTGCCCTCAACAAGTATATAGGATTTTATACCTAAGAAGACTGTAACAGGTCTGTTAACCTATTAGTTTTTCATTATTTGATATCCGTAACCCGATTCCGATTATTCGTATTTTAATAACCTTAACTTCTTTTAATAACCGGCTAAAAGAATTTTTGGGCATTAAAATCTAATAACCTGTTTTAATAACCTTAACCTATTTTGAAACCGGTTTTGATCCAAATCATTCAATCTTCTTAAATAATATAATACTCGATACATTTTTCGCAAAAATAAAAACACATCGGTCCAAATAACACGTATTGGTTCAAAATAAATCACAAATAAAACATACCGGTTCAAATAAAACATACCGGTCCAAAATATAAATTGAAAAATGTACAACAAATATATATATATATATATATATATATATATATATATATCAATAGCTGATAACCGTATCCGGTTTGAAATCGGATACGGTTAACCTGAACCTGTTAAAAAAATTCAATTACGATTATTCCGCACACCCCTACCCAATAGAATTGAAACTAAACTTGAACAGCTACATATAAACTTACTTGAAATACAATTGTCATTTTGACTTGTTTTGTTAGGGCACGTGCTTTATATATAATTATATATGACACTAGAGAAGGAGGACATATTTTGACTGTTAATAGAAATTGAAAAGGGTCAATTGCGGCAATAATGCACAATTTAACATGAGTTTTAGGTCCCCAAGCTTTTAAAATGTTGCAAAAATATACAACGTGCGTTTATTGTGAAATCCCTTGATCCTTCTGTTAAAGACCTTAACTTTGTGCGGATGTGGCATCCTCGGCTCGCCATGTGGCAACACACATGGGACGGGATGACCACATGTCGAGCCCAAAATGCCACATCAGCACGTGGATGGCCACATGGCGAGCGCAAGATGCCACATCAACACAAAGTTAACGTCCTTAACAGAAAGACCAAGGAATTTCACAGTCAATGCATGTTGTGCTTTTTTGCCAACACTTTAAAAGGCTGGGGACTTTTTACCACTGTTGATCAAAGATTGTGCATTATTGTCGCAATTTATGCCAATTGAAAATATGTTTTTACAGACAAATACATGGTACAAAAAAGTAAATTTATTGGTGTAGCACAAATTATATATTTTAATCATGGTATAATTGATCTATAAAAATATGTTATATGTACTTAATTAAATATACTGCACTTTCATAATATTAAGGGTTAATTGCGGCAAAAAGACCCAACCTTTAGTCATATGGTCTGATGTGTATACAACCTCAGTAAATGGCGACAAAAGTACCCAAACTTGGCATTTGAGAGTTGATTGAGAAAATCAATCCATATGGCTGCTAGCCTTTTCCACGTGGCATGACACATGGCATGTCACGTAATTATTATTATTTTAAATAATTTAAAAAAATATTTTTTATATATTTTTTAATGTTTTTAAATAAAATAAAATTATTTTTCAATAATAACCAATAATGAATAATTAAATTTAAATATTCATTATTGGTTATTATTATTAAATTTAATTATTCATTTTAGAAAAGTTGGTCAAACAAAATTAATAAAGAAAAAAATCACCGTTCACGGTTCACTCAAGCTTTGCCTCCGATCCAGTTCACGGGTGGAGCAAAATCGCTTAATATGTTTAATAATAATAACTAATAATAATCATATGATTATTTAATGATTTTTTTTAAAAAAGTATAATATATATTAAAAAAACATATTAAAAATTATTATTATAAAATGCAAGCACAAAAAGGTATCATGCAAACAAATAAAAATAATTTTCGTTAAATATAAATATGACTAGTATTTTTTTTAAATAAGTGGAGTGTATTTATTTATGTCTTGAATTTTTAAGCAATATGTATGTGTTTATTGGTTATTATTATTAAATATATTAAACAACTTTATTCGACGCGTTAATCGGATCGGAAACGGAGTTCAAGTGAACTATGAACATTGATTTTTATTTTGTTGTACCTACTTTATTAAAAATAAATAATTATAACCAATAATGAATATTTAAATTGAAATATTCATTATATTTTATTATTAAAAAATTATTAAAATAAAAAATAATTTATTAAAAGAATAAAAATAATTTTTTTACTAAAAAATATTTTAAAAATAATAATTACGTGGCATGTCACATGGCATCCAAGTGCCACTGGCCTGCCACGTGGCAAATGCTAACAAGCACATGGACTAATTTTCTCGTGTTGGTTCCCAATGGGAATGGATCTGCCAAAAGAAGAATACGACGAACAAAAGAAAAAGAAAGCAAAAAAACTTTGGGAGAAAAAGCTTCTCTGATTAATTGAATCACAAATCGCGATAATGGAGTTACAAGAAAATACACACTAACACTAGTATTTATAGGAGACCAGAAAAACGAAACCCTAACTAAAACTTCCTAAGATAGACGCAATCTTATCTTTACAATTTACAATCAAATCCTAACAAAATCAGGAAACCAAATCGTATCAAATCTCCAAACTTGCTCCTCAAGTTTGGCTTCTGGTCGTATGTTCCTAGCAGGGCTGCTAGGCTCTCTTTCTTCTCGTGGAACTCGTGCTAGGAGTTCTTCTGGTAGGGGCATTTCTGGTAGGAACATTCCTGGTCGGGTCCATTCCTGCTAGGAGGATTCTCTGGTCGGACCCATCTCTGGTGGGGAATTCTTTGGTGGGAGAAATCTCTGATAGGAGTTTAGCTAAGTCAGGATTAAACTCACATCTCGGTCAACTCCCAAATGCCGAGTTTGGATACTTTTACCGTTATTTAATGAGGTTGTATACACATCATAGCATTTGACCAAAGGTTTGGTCTGTTTGCCGCAGTTAACCCTAATATTAATAGTGAAAGAATCGAATCCGTATCCTACAAATAATATAAAATAGTTCTGGCCTCACGGTACATATTTGTGGTATTTCATATTCAAGAGAAACCTTTCATTCATTTTTTTTAGTGTAAAGGAGAAACCTTTCATTCATAAATACGTGTAGATATATATATATATATATATATATATATATATATATGTGTGTGTCTCTCTACAATAACGTATTTTGACTTTGTAGTTATCTTTTATCAGTCCCTTTAGGCCAGAGAAGAGATGCTGTATAGTTCATCATACACTTGATTTGTAACATTAACTCGGTATTTATAGTTGCAATGGTGAAATGTGAGCTTCCATGTTTTATGATAATTTTTTTTATATTTTTGGAAATACTGGTTCTTAAAGTTCTTGATTGGACATGTTCGAAATAATCCGAAAGAAGAATATATATTTTATAGCAACGAGTTCAAACCAAGGTTTTAAATACCGCTTGCCGATGTCGTTTCGCATTTTTCATTTTACAGATATATCGCTTGTCGATTGGTATCTCATAGGTAAATCGATGGATATGCCGATGGATATATCGTTTCGCATATCCTCGAATTTTTTTTTTCAATGGGCATGCCGATGGATATTCGAGAAATTTAATACCTTGGTTCAAACTAGCTGATATCACCCTTATAGTGACAAGTATTTATGGTATATATATGCTTTATCAAATGTGCAATTTTTTTTCTTCCTTTTAACTTTCTGTTGAACTTCGTAAGGATATACCTACGAAATCAAAGGAGAAATACGAATAAAATACAAAGTTAGGGACCAAATAGCTACAAAAGATAAACTAATTGGGTCGATTAGTAAATAAAAAACATTTAAGTCAGGAACTTAATACGGACTTAACTTTGAACTAAAATCTTTATAAATTTAAAATAATTTGCTTAATTGTCACTATTAATGTTCGAAAATGATTATATCAACGGGTCGAGTCGCGGGCTTGATCGAGTGGGCGGTCAAAGGTTGAGTCAATGAGGATTGACTTAGATGGAGGTGAATCCTTCGTCTTCGGCGAGTCTCCGCGTTGTTCGTGGCTATCTTTGATGATTTTCCTTCCTCGGCGAGATCGTCGGCGACGAAGGAGGACCTACAAAAGAAATAATTGATGCTGCACACCGTCAGTATAGCAAACTTGCTTACGTACCAACTCGTAGTCGAGTAGGCTCCGGTCATCATGTAGTTCAGGGGTAGTGGTAAATGGAGGTATGACGAGGTGGTTGTAGGATATGCCCGAATCGGATATTGGATCCACTGGATTCTCGCGTTTGGACCCGACTACATATATTAGGCAACGGGCCCACTCGGGCCCGACAAATAATGATGACGTTATTAATTAATTATATGAATTAACTAATAATCACTTAATGAGCTTGGATCCATTAAATGAGTCTTGAAGCCTATTAGGTCAATTTTATGCTGTCTATAAATACACACTTAAAGCTCATAACTAAGGATTCATAAAAAACATTAAACGTAGAGAATTCACCAACCCCAAGCTCTAGAGTTTGTGATTTCTCTCCTCTCTGATTCTTTGTCGGTTTCTCATCCAAACACTAAGAAGGACCTAACTTGTCCAATGAGGTATTTTATAGTCATCAAAGATGTTCCGACATAGACGTGGTGGACAAAATAGAGACACTACAATTGACGTGCTCAATTCCGGATTCAAAGGAAATCGGCCAACCGAAGAACAACCCAATAAGCGTGTTTTTGGTAAAGTTGGATAAAGTACCAAAAGTCTGGTAACCTTTCTAAACAATTTCTTAATGCTCCAAATTAATCTAGATCTGTATTTGTTCGACAATATCCCGTGAATTCCGTCTCGAGATTGAGAAAAGCCATCGAAAAACCTAACTATGGTATCAGAGCCGGTCTGGTTAATTTTTTAAAATTAGATTTATTGTCCGGAGTAATTTCATGAATTTTTTGGTGTGATTAGATTTTAAGTGGGAGCAGTAGAAAATTAATTATGTTAATTTTAATTTTCATGATTCGTTTGTGCTCGGTTTAATTTGTTATGAATTTTTTTTAAAGGGTGGCGTAACATGCATGGCAGCACCACCACGTTAGCCGGCAACGATCTCTGCGCCGCCGCCGTGCGCCGCCATGCGTGCCATCTGACTGGAGGTGCAAAATAGCCGCGGATAGGGTTTCTAAAACCCTACACTAATCTGATTAGAGTTGGCTGGTGGGCTTGGAACTATTCGAGGTCCACGGGTTATGGGCTAGGTCAAACCCAGCTTAGGTCAACAAGGTCCAGGTTTGACCTGAACCCAGACCCAGGGGTCAGGGTTGACCTGGCCCAAGTATGACTTGGCTTGAACCCTGATCTTACCCGACCTAGGATTGCCTAGGTCCCACCCGACCTAGTGCGTTGACCTGGGTCAACTAGGTCTGACTCGGCCTAGAACTGTTCTGGTCCATTTGGTCAGGCCCACAAGCAGGGCATCTGATGCCCAGCCCGAACTGCTGGGTTGCTAGCAGGCAACCCGTGCGAGCACGGGTCCCACCTGTGCACGAATCCCTATCCTGCTTTTAATTTTTTATTTTATTTTTATTTTTAATATTTTAAGATAGATTATTAAATTATTAATTGGAAATATAATAAATATTAGGATTTAAAAATCTAATTCACAAAACTTTGTTAATCGGATTTACCCAGTTTAAAACTTTCTTGCATTTACAGTTTAATATTTTATTATTATTCATAGTCCTATTACTAAATTTAATTATGAATAATAATTTTAAAAATGTTTAGGGGTCATTCATTCTTATTTAATTTAGAATAACAAGCTAAAACTAAATTTTATGTGTAAAGAATTAGATTGAATAGTAAAGTTAAATATGAATTATGATAAATAAGTTATTTATTTTAATAAAATAGCAATAAACTTTTTCTAATAAAACTTAAGATCAAGCGTTATCCTTTAGATCATAATTAATTATTTATAATTGAATGCGCATTCATTTATCTGATTTGTAAATACGCATTCAACGTCTCAAGATAAATAAACTAAGTTAGTTAATTTTTTTAGCTTCTGACAAGATATAGGAACACACGAAAACCTCTCAATTAATATTAGGTTAATTGTCTTCCATGTGCGGGACCCTCGATCTAAGTGTGCCTTGTCTAATTGCATCTACAACCCAGAAAAGTACTTATACTCAACACACATACACGCGAAGGACGACGTACACTATCCACCGGTCCACCGCATGAGTCTACCTAAGACTGTTACTCTAATAGGGATTTGATACCATAGACTAAGAGAGAAAAACCAACTAGAAATAGTTGATTGTTTCTTTTCTGACCGTCACAAATAACATAGGATGTTAGCACAACCGTTGTCTTACTATGAGTAAAAAATTGATAGAATTAACGAGGGTAAATTTTCTAATCAATTTAGTCACAAAATATCATTAATGTCCTTATGATGTTTTATTTACATCTTTATTATAGTAATCAAGTTATAATTTACATGTTTGTATTTGAATTAATATTGTGCTTATTCGTATTTTATTTCTTTGTATTTTGTTGAATTAAATAATGTCTAACAAATCAGCAAGATCAATCCTTGAGTAGGAAAACATCTTGACCAAGAAAAAACTTTTCTGAATGGCAAAGACCCAAAAGTAGTGCCCAAAAACGAAAAGAAGGACAACATCATCACTGATGCACCTCTAGTTGAACAGGGTGCCACTACAGCCATAGCAGAAAGAGATACTTACAAGACGTATACGAATGATAATGATGCTGCTAAAGTAGCATGTCTCATGTTGGTCACCATGACTTTGAGTCTGATAGAACAACATGAAAACATTTCTGTTTGGGAAATGATTGAGCATCTTAAGAATATGTATGAGAAACAAGCTTGACACGCTAGATAGAGATAAACCTAACTACTTCAAAAGACTGAGTATTATATACAACATGTGATACACATATTTGTACTAATGTGCAGAGTCTGAAGAGAAGTAGGAAGCTGAGGAAGGGTGAGTCCAACATGCACGTGGCAAATGGAACATGTGTTGCTGCAGAAGCAGTGGGACAAGTTGACGTCAACACTCCAATTGAGAAAATTTTAGAATTAAATGACTGTCATTGAGTACCTTCTATTACCAAGAACATAATTTCAATTCTTGAATGGGATGTTTTAGGTTTTAATTTTAAGACTCGAGACAAGTGTTGTTCAATTTTTAAGGATGGTATTTGTTATGGTATCGCATATTTATCAACTGGTTTATATTCTCTCGATACCTCTAATTATCTTGTGTATAACATCTCTAACAAAAGAGAAAAACCAAACA
The DNA here is from genome assembly GCA_954871525.1 of Parietaria judaica. NCBI lineage: Eukaryota > Viridiplantae > Streptophyta > Magnoliopsida > Rosales > Urticaceae > Parietaria > Parietaria judaica. The sequence continues at coordinate 29,426,617 of OX940865.1, forward strand.
AAATTAATTTAGCCTATCTCTGGCATTGTCGACTTTGCCACATAAACGAAAGACGCATAACCCAACTCCATAAAAATGGAATGTTGGAAGATTTTGATTATCAATCTTATCAAACATGTGAATTGTGCCTGACTGGGAAAATGACAAAGCCATCCTTTGGTGGGAATTATAAGAGAAAACAGAAGCTATTGACACTCATACATTTGAGTGTATGCGAACCAATGCCAACTGCGGCTAAATGAGGTTTTAGGTACTCCAATACCTTTACTGATGGTTTCATCAATGAGACATAAATCCGAATAACTTGAAAAGTTCAAGGAATTCAAGAATGAAGTTTAAAATCAATTAAGCAAGAAAATTAAAGCAATTCGATTTGATCGAGGAAACAAATACTTAAGCGATGAACTCAAAGCCTACCTCCGTGATATGGGTATTGTATCATCACTAACTACTGTAGGCATACCACAACTCAATGTTGTATCTGAGAGAAAAAATCAAACTTTGATGGACATGGCTCGATCAGTGATGAAAAAAACGGGCTTACCTGAATCCCTTTGGGGATATGCACTTATGACATCAGCTCCCATGTTAAATTGTGTGCCATCAAAAATGGTCCCTTCAACACCATATGAGATTTGGAAGGGAAGAAAACCAAACTTTCAATTCATGAAGATTTGGGGTTGTGAAGCCTATGTCAAAAAGTTGACACTGGAGAAACTCAACCCTAAATCTGTCAAATGTCATTTTAAGGGTTACCCAAAAGGAACTTCTGGGTTCTACTTTTATCACCTACACAGTTGCAAAATCTTTGTGGCAAAAATAGGTGTATTCTTAGAAGAAGACTTCATCTTTAGAAACTGTAGTGGGAGAATTGTTATTGTTCAGAAAGAACAAGAACCAAAAAATTAAAATGATCAGATCATAGCTGAAAACCAATCAGATCATAGCTGAAAACCAATCAGACAACAGCGTTCCTGACAATGAAATTCATGTTGATATCATCGTTGAAGATCAGTCAGAAAATGACACTCTATATGATGTACCCATACAAGATGGGACTAATGAGCAACTAGATTACACACTGACATCTCGTAGATCAATCAAATATAGTCAATCTCCTCTAAAACTAAATCTCTTTCTATTAATCGAAGGAGAGACAATTCATGAAGATGAGGACGAACCTGATAACTACGGATAAGCAATGTCACTAGATGATTCAGATAAATTGAATTAAGGCCATGAAATTTGAAATGAACTCCATGTACACCAATAAAGTATGAGACCTTGTTGATGTTGGTAATCGGGGTTTGATTCCCGACTCCATTACTAAGAAATATGCATCCGAGTCGTCCCGATAACATATAAAAAATTATTTTAAAGCGGAAAAACTTGTTATCGAGTCGACAACACTGATGTCGGGTAATAAATATCTTAACAAGACCCGATAAATATTACGAATTTAATATTTCATAAACATTATTAATAAGCTAATCGAATAGGAAATAAATAGAAAGCGGTAAATGTCTGCATTTATTAACCCAATGCATAAGGCCGTACCTCGGTTGACGTTTCCGGTTGCGGACTCTGAAGTTCGACAGGGCTCCGCCGGGGTTGAGTGGAAAATCCCGTGATCTTCCGGGATATTCTCCTCGACTCCTCCTACCTAAGTGTGGGCTTCACCAGCAGAACCGTGTCGCAAAATTTAACTGATGGTTCTTGTTAAGCTTCCAGAGAACAATGTCTCTTACGCCGAACTAGAAAAGGAGATCAGAGGCAAAAACTCGCAGACCCGAAAGAGAGAGGGAAAGCTCAAGTTTTTTATCCGGGGAAGGTGTGTTGAATGTTGTAAATGAGCTCCCTATTTATAGACTTGGCCCGTAAACGAATTAGAGATCTTCCCTCCAAGATATAATTTATTAATTTCCAATCCGACGGTAAAGTTTAAATCTTTAACCGATCTAATAACGAATACAATTAATTAGGTCGAATTTGAAAACCCTAAGCTTGGTCACCAAGCTACTATTTTTTTAATTAGGGTTAAGTAAAAAATCAATCATCTTAATCATACAGTTGATGTTAAATCATTTCCGATCTAAATGATACGATTGATTTTAGGGTTTTTACTAAAGTACTAAACTTTAAATACTTATGCCGCAAATATTAAAACCCTAGCTAGGTCAAACTCGTGTGGACTAGGTCATGCAAGCCCACATCGATTTACACATGTATTAATATATAATTAAATATATATTATTATTATTATTATTCATATAAATCTATTAATTATCAATTAATCATTAATAAGATATTAATAATTAAATCAAAATAATTAAATTATATTAATAACTCCTGATCTCAATATCACACATTAAAATGTCATGGTGCCACACCATCATTTAAATTCGTGACATGTGATTTAATTTCATAGTTTATCGAATCGAGCACAAACTTAGAAAATTCATAAATCACAAACCGTAAGTCAAAATGACTTAATTCATAAAGAAAAGTTGCTTAGAATTTATTTCCAACAAAATGGTGCTGATAGAAATTATAAATTCTAACTTTAGTTTATCAGTTAATTTTGTGTACCAAGATATGGTACTTTTGCCACGCTGACGATAAAACTATTTGACATCTGCCACAGACCTTAAGTTTTATAAGTCTAGTCAAATGATTAAAAATTATCCAGAATGTATTTTAATCACGTACGTATCATCCGTTACGGATCTATCATGGGGACCATGAACCCGTATCACTTAAGCTCCAAAGAACTGCTAGTTGTTCGTCAAACCCCGAAGTGATTCCACTATAGACCCGAGGCTGCACTCTTTAGTGATACGGTATATATTATTCCCTTTATAACAGTAGGGTGTCCACTGATACAATCAAACTCGGGTTATTATTCTTTCACTTGATGATTCACACATGAGCAGAAGGTGTTTACCGTATTGCCTCTCATTGAATTTTCCTGCTTGACTCAGTCAGTAATATTATGAGTAACCCACTTATGGTTTTGATTCATAAGTTGCACACGGGTATCTCTCACTTCTCATCACCGACAACCAAAGGAATCATCATGACTCTGAAGAGAGCTGTGTGATGCCCATGTCTATGATCAAAATAACCTTACTTGTGACTATCATGTTCCCAAAATAATAGTATTGGGAACAACCGTAATATCTTGTGGTCTTTAACGGTTAAATCAAAGAACAATTAACCTAGTAGCTCGGACTCAAGAGCACTAAGGACTTAGAACGAATATCCATTTGATCATCTATTTGTGACTCAACTACAAGTTATCAGTGACGGTCTTATATGATAACTTCTTGAGTTAAGTCAGGTCCAGTCCATTATGAAGACGCTTCACACTTAATGCACTTCTAGTGAGTGTGACACACACACATAATCCAGAATATGATTGTCACTTAGTCACATTTATGACCTTATACGATTAATGGGCTCCCACCCAGTTAATCAGGTCACATACATTTTAAGTTCATTTATTATGATTATTAATTATTCCTCACATTAACTCTGTTGTGGTAATAAAAACATAATTGCATCCTTTATGAACTAAGGAAACAAACATTCTATTTTACTCTACCAGAAACTATAATAAGATTTACATAATAGAACCATCTTTATTCAATGACTTGTCATAATCTCTTACAAATGGATAAAATATCTTGTTTAAGGACATATATGTCCAACAGTTGATGTATCCAAAGGGTCAAGACCCATTGGATGCAAGTGGATTTTCAAGAAGAAAATTGACATGGATGGCAACATACAAACTTACAGAGGAAGATTAGTCGCTAAAGGTTTTTGACATATTCATGGTATAGACTATGAAGAAACATTCTCCCCTGTTGCCATGTTTATGTCTATAAGAATCTTGCTTTCCCTTGCTGCTTTCTATGATTATGAAATCTGGTAAATGGACGTGAAAACCGCGTTCCTTAATGGAGTTTTGGAAACTGAAAAGATTGATTTATGGTCTTAAGAAAGCATCTCAAAATTAGAAACGCCGTTTTGATGAAACAATTACTGAATTTGGTTTTATAAAAAACAAAGACAATCCATGTGTATATCAAGACAGCTGGAGGCAAAGTTGTTTTCTAGATACTGTATGTTGATGACATACCGATAATAGGAGACAATACATTTGAAATCCTAGAAGTGAAGGAGTGGTTGAGAAAATGTTTCCCAATGAAAGACTTAGGGAAGCCGCCTACATATTAGGCGTGAAAATCCAAAGAAATAGAACCAAGAAAGTCTTGGATTTAAGTCAAGAGTACATAGATTGATAAGATTGTTAAAAGGTTTAACATGGATAAATATTGCAAAGAATTTACTCCAATGACTCATAAAGCATATCTTAACAAGAATCAGAGCCCAGTTTCTTTAGAAGAAATTAAAAGTATAGAGAAGGTACTATACGCTTCTGCTATTAGATCCATTATGTATGCAATGTTATGTACTCGACCAGATGTAGATTTTTCCTTAAGCATGACAAGTATATTTCAATCAAACCCTGACCACAATCATTGGATCAACGTGAAGAATATCTTGAGATACTTAATCAAAACCAAGGATAGATATCTCGTTTATGGATGAGCTGATCATATAATCGTTGAAGGTTATACCGATGCAAGCTTCCAGATTGACAATGATGATTTCAAATCTCAAAAAGGATATGTATTCCGTGCAAATCATGGTGTTGTTACATGGAACAACAGTAAAGAAGCTACCATAGCTTATTCAACCACCAAATTTGAGTACATAGCAACATCTGAAGCTCTGCTAAAAAGGTTGTCTGTATCAAGAAATTTGTTTCTAATCTTGGTTTATTTCCTAGGCATTGGTGATCCTGTGAAGCTCTGTTGTGATAACAACGAAGCTACAACACAAGTCAAGGAACCGAGATCACAAAGGACAACAAAGCTTGTACTCACAAAGTACCATTTGTTGAGATATTTTTTTGATCGGAACGACGTAAGGATGGAAAGAGTTGACACAGACGATAACGTGGCGGACCTGATGATTAAATCTTTATCGAAAGAAAAACAATTTTTTTTTCATGCAGAGTCTATAGGGATCATGAACGCATATATTACTAGGGTCTATCCTAACACGTAGAACTTTATAATTTTTATATTCAATTCAAAGAACAAATTTATGTATTTTTTTTTTCATAAATTTCAAATCACGATATTATTTCTATGAAAGGTAATTTTTTTCATTTTATGTTCATATCAATATTTAAAGTCAAATTTATTATGTTGCTATCAACTAAGAAAATGAAGTCCCTAAGTTATGTTAACGATAATCTTAAACTTTCTCCAATCAAAGAAAAGGGAAGCGTCCCTAATATCTTTGAGATATTCTTATACATGTAGGCACTAGTACAGAAAGACCAACAGTGCTGGAACGAGTCAAACTCTGAAAATCTCACATCTAAACTAAACCTTATTTTATAAGGGGACGCTGAGACGTTCAAAGAAGTGATGAAAGATTTCAAAGTTTCAAAACAGTCACGAGTACACTACTTGGCCAATAACATATTTTAGTTGTAGTCAAATTCTTACCATAATGGGGAAGTTATATAAACTGCTTTTGGATATGTTACAAACTTTGTAGAGTGGAATGATAATACAATAAAACAAGCATCTCCATAAATACTTGGGTAATACACTCAGGGCCTCTTAAAGGATATGGGGATAAGAAACTTGTGGCCACAAAAAAGTCGAAATAGTTTTTGACTTGGTAGTTCAATACTCTCATATCAATCAGCAAATGAAAATAGACTTAAGTAGATGTGGAAAACCATGGTTTGTGTCCTTTTTCGAGTAGTAAATATTCCGTAGGGGTAATTCATATAAAAAATTTAAAAGAAATAACCACATGGTTCTTTATAATTAAATTAATAATAAAGGATCAATGTATTTTAGCAGATTGAGGGAAGTGAAGTCTAGCTAGAGACGTCTCACTTCTTGCAGAATTAAGTGTCTACGGCCAACATTACGAAATCCTATAGTCACACTGAACTCGCAAGAGGAAATAGAGTACGATGACAAATTCATAAAAAAAGAAGTTTCAGTTGCGACCGTGATGAACAAGGTGTTGGGTGTCTGATTCTGAGGAATCCCCACTGATTGAGTATCGATGACCCCACTGCCGGCCCTCCCTATAGGCGAGGGAGGCGCTAGCCTAGGGCCCCGAATTTTGGGGGCCTAAAAAAAAATTCTTTATATAAATATATGTAACTTATTTTAAGGAAACTGTCAAAATAATTATTACGAAAAATTAATAAAATAAATTGAAATTAAATAAAATTTAAACAGAATACAAAAATATAGCATTAAAGGAAATTTGAGAACGAAAATATATTTAATATATACATAATTTTGTAATTAAAAAGAATCCCAAATCAAGTTTCAACCTCCCATGTCTAACCTAATCGTGGACGGCAAAACACAAAGTCGAGAGAAGCAACGGTTACGAAAATTCACAATGGCCGCGGAAGTAATGAAGATGCCAAAATTACAAGTGAACCTGAGACTCTAGCAGTATACAATATTCAGAACTTTGAGTTCTTATTGGCACTAGTTATTTGGCATGATTTGTTATTTGTTGCTAACAATGTTAGCGAAATTCTCGAGACAAAAGATATGCAAATTGATGTCGCCATGAAGGAATTAGAAGATCTGCTTGTCTTTCTAAAAAAATACAGAGAAACCGGGTTTGTTGAAGCTAAGGTGGTTGCCACAGAGATATCAAATGAGATGGAAATAGAAGCCGTGTTCGTGGAAAAACGAAAGGTTGGGACGAAAAAACAATTTGATGACAGTGCTAGTAACAACGTTATACACTTTAGCGAAGAATCCTTAAAGTTGTCTTATTTTTTCTACATTTTTTATCAAGCAATTTCTTCATACGAAACCAGGTTAGAATTATAATATTTAATAGTTTTTTTTTATGAATTAATATTTTTCATAATTTGATGATAAATTTTATTTTCAATTAGGTTTGTCCAATTTCAGAAGTTTGAGCAACAATTCGGTCTATTACTTGATTTGGATAAACTCAAGGATGCTTCTAGAGATAGTCTGAAGAGTTTTTGCATTAGTCTTGCGACAAAATGAAACATAATCAGGTTTCCGAACTTGAAAAGGATGATCTCTTCAAGGAATTAGATTTTTTACGACAGACTTTGCCAAAAGAAGCAAAAAGAGCCATTGATGTTTTTACATAAAATAAGTGGATTGCTGTTATCCAAATGCGTGGATTGCTTATAGAATTATGTTAACTATACCAGTCACGGTTGCCCATGTAGAACGAAGTTTCTCTAAGTTGAAATTGATCAAGTCGTATCTCTGGACAACTATGTCTCAAGAAAGGTTGAGCGACTTAGCTATGCTCTCTATTGAAAAATATATGATTGAGAAACTTGATTATTCAAGTCTTATTAGTTCTTTTGCATCTATAAACGGGTGACGCAGAGTTCTATTTGAATGATTGATTCCGCGTCTATTTGAATGATTGATTTTTGTTACTATTTATTGTTTTATTTTGTGTCTATTAAATAAATATTTTTTTAATATGTATGTTTTTTATAAGTTTTTTTTTACAAGGGGACCCAAAAATTATTTCGTGTAGGGCCTCGTCGAACTCGGGGCCGACCCTGGATAACCCTATGGGTGCGTAGGGTAACCTTCAAAAAATATATCGCAGGGATTAGATTCCATACCAATAATCCTGATACCCTATCTGACTCATAAGATTCGAAAAACAATCTTCCGGATCGTTGATATTCATATTTCAAATCATTGAGCCTTTGAGTATTAATAAATAATTGTTTTACCAATAAATAAAACTGCGTACCTTTATGAAGATTCTGATGCGCAACTCTGATATTGATTCTAATCTCCGTTCTTCGCGTTCTTGAGCTCCTGCGAATTTAGCTTGATTGAATCTTGAAGATAGCTCCCACGAGTCTTCCGATGTATACTCCGAATCTTCGCCGCTAGGATGTGTGGGCTCCCACTTAATAGAGCCCTAAACCTAATTCGAATTTTCTCTGAATGATGGCTTAGAGAAAATCGCATAAACCGTCTGAGAGAGAGAAAGATCGAAATCTGAGAGTGAGTGTGTATGTTTTTTAGGTTCAGGTGATCCCTATTTATAGGGAATGACCCAACTGCTTGTGAGAAAATCTCTCAACTAATTGTGAGAGATTTGCGCAACTTCTTGGAGATATTCATTCTAAGATTTGATTTCACAATTAAATCAAATAAAGAATAAATCCAAAACAAATCTTTTCAGAAAATCCCCTAAAAGATTTAATAATCAAATATTTTTATGTCAAAGATTGAATTCGAGTTTTCCAATCATATTTCGAATTATTTTAATCGATTTCTCTAATTAAATATTTCTGGTATAAATACCAATATTTAATTTCTCTTATTTTCGATTTAAATAACAGTATCTTATTTAACCTAAGTTAAAACCTATAATTATCATAAATCTCAAACCGTCTGTCAGAATGACATGATTAAAAAAGATAACTATACAAGAATTTAATTTCCCACAATCCTAGGAATGTGTAAGGATTAAATTCAATCATCTTTTTATAGTTTCTGCATTGATAAAAAGTTTGGTACTTTTGCCATTTAGGATGATCATGATTATCATGTAACCAAGTTACAAATCTTCTTAATTGATTCTATTCAATGTTCTATACAAGAACATAATGGTATTTACGGTTTCGATCTTATGGAACTACAAATGGGACAAATCGACACACATGCTTAAGCTTCAGTGAAAGTGAAGAGCTTTCACCAACTTTGGCTACATTCCACTATAGCCCGAAGTTGAACTCTTAAGTATGCGTTAATTCTATCTTCCTCAATCTGGAGTTCATTGATACAGTCAGACTATCGAGAATCCAAGTTTTTGTATTATTATTAGGGTTGCTCTCTGTAATCCCGTTTAGACGACACCACTTTGGTTTTCTATGATTCTTGCGAAGTTGCTCACCTAACGGTTTATGAAGCCATTCAGCTCCAGATGAGTATTTCTAAGCTTCTCACAATACATAACAAAAGAAATCATAAAGTTATTATCCATATCTGTAGTCATGCAGTTTACTACGACCAAACTTCCGATCCCAAAAATAAAAGTTTTAAGGATACTTGATTGTAAACTGAAACGATTAGATCAAAGAACGTTTAAGTTAAACCATATAAACTCATTCTACTTCAGGACATCAACTGATTCTAACTGGCCATTATTTTGACTTATTTACTAACTATCATTGACGGATTGATGTGTTCAAAGTAAGTCTCTCCCTATGAAATATGAAGACACTTCATACTTGATTAATCTCAACGGTGCGGACCAGCACCATGATCCGGTAATAGATCATCACCCGATTGTGGTTGATTTTCAATAGTTTTTACCGATTCTCATATCCCATTTAATAATCTGAACTATGGACACGTTTTAGTCATTATTGTATTGTGTATGTCAAACCTCTTCACTTAGACCATGTTATGACATTATTACATAATTACAAACATGATAACAACTATGGAATCAAAAACTTTCATTACATTCATAAGAAAAACTGAAACAACATTGTCATTGATAAGTCATAAACCTAATCTTTAATGAAGTCAACGTCATGATCTTATACAAGTGGCATTAGAATCTGAATTATAGGGCATACTAATCAGGTACGTCCAACAAAAGGCACACATGATCAAGAATGATGTACATGATAGCCATTCCCATCATCTATTAAGATTATCGTATGCGCATGAGTTTGCACAAGAGATAGCCAATCATTGTACATTCGTGCCACTGGGAGATTGTAGGATATGCGCATGAGTTTGGGTTTTTGGCCCGACTACATATATTAGGCAACGTGCCCACTCACGCCTGAGAATTTATTATGACGTCATTAATTATTTATATAAATTAATTAATGATCACTTAATGGGCTTGGATCCATTAAATGGGGTCGAAGCCCATTAGGTCAAATTTATGATGTGTACTATGAATATACACTTAAAAGCTCATAATTAAGGATTCATAAAACACCCTACCTATAGAATTCGCCTACCCCTAGCTCCAGAGCTCGCGATTTATCTCTTCTCCAGTTCTTTGTAGATTTCTCATCCAAACACTTAGAAAGACCTAACATCTCCAACGAGGTGTTTCCTTGTGATCAAATGTGTTCCCGCAGCGATGTGGTGGACGAAATAGAGGCACTATAATTGACGTGCTCGATCTCGAATCGAAAGGAAATCGGCCAGCCGAAGAACAATCCAATCCATGCGTTTTTGGTATGGTTGGCAGAAGTACCAAAAGTATTTTACCCATTATAAACAATTTCTTAATGCTCAAAATTAATCTAGATCTGTATTTTTTTGATGATATCCTGTGAATTTTTACAAGGGATTGAAAAAAATCATAAAAAAACCAACAATGGTTTGTATCTGGTTATAGTCGATAATGGTGGCGCGGGGGTGACCTTCGTATATGATGATGGTATTACTGGGTAGGGTGTAGTGATAGACGACATGTGTGTTCACTGACCTCTATGACGAGGGTCTTGATAGGAAAGAGGCGAGTCTTAGACAACGCTAGTGTCTGTATCCGTTATGTGAGACGAAGTTGTATGACTAGTCGACCTTTGAGGGTTCCTTGCAGGCCTGGAAGCGCCTTCCTTGGCGAATGAGAGATTCGATGCCAGACGAGCGGGAAAAGTCTCCCAGATGGAGAGAGAGAACTCAAAATTCTAAATAAATAAGTCGAGTTTAGAGAGAGAAGCTCTGGAGAGAAATTGTGTGTAAAATGAGGAGGAAAGACCACTTATTTAGAGGTAAAAGGGTGGACCTTTTTTTCTTCATGATTTGGGGGAATTAATAAATAATATTCTCCATTAAATGAACCCTATAAATTGCGCCTAGGGCCTTGTAACAAGAGGCTTTCCGCGGCTCCTCATCTTAGTATGGGGTCTATCGGTTGATTCGTGGCTCGTCCATAGCGTCATTCCCGTGTCTGCGAGCTTGTATATCGAGTCTAGGGAATCATAAAGACCTCCTGAGTAAAATCGTAAGCTCGGGTCTTCTCGTTATGTGTAATTATTCGGAGATATCCGCCGTCAATGTTATAAACGAGGGGTATGACTTCGTCAAGATGCTTCGTCGTCAAGATGCTTCGTATGGAACTTTGTCGTTATTTGAGAGAGACTTGTCGGCCCGACGATTGGCTCATCGTCTAACAAGGGTGGTTCATCGGTCTGACAAGTGTCTCGTCACCTGACAAGGGTGATTCATCGTCTTCTTCTTGGTTCTTTGGAGACTTCAGGGGTCGTCGACTAAGCTCATTGGGGACTCCCTAGGTTTTCCATTTCCTTTCCGAGTTCCACTATGAGTCGCTAAGAGTCTTCTATTCTATGGCCTTCAAATATAGACAAACGAATACAAGAACAATGAATTTTCTTTAAACAAGCTAATAACTCATTTTTTCTTCAATCATTCAACCATTAAGAAAACTGCACCATGTCTTCTCCCTATATCAAGAGATCAAGTACATCAAGCTATAAGTAAATAAATCTAAAAAAGGCAAGAGATGCCGTACAAAGCCTGCATCGCTTATTCAATCAACATTAAATAAAATAAAGACATAATATCTGAAATAAATGAAAGAGATATTATGAGCTGTAGAGTTAACGTGATTTCCCGCTCTTGCGTCCATGAACGAAAGTATGATATTATCGGCATCATTCTCCCACGGTTTAAAAAAATTCGTCCTCGAATTTATTTAGGTTTGCTGTCGTTAGTGTTACTCATTAAGGTTGATTGTGTGATCGTCACATTAGGTGGCCTTTCGGGTGGCTTGACGTGTCATTCTTGCAAAACCTCAGATTGTGGCTTGTCGGATACGTCGTCAAAAATATGTTCAGGCATTTTCTTGCTTATTTCTTTTAGGACCAAGACAAAAATCACTTCAGATACTTTGACCACCTCATTATGGAATCAAGCCATGAGAATTGTACCATTTTAGAACTTCCGCGGCCCACTCAGTGCGGCCGTCTCGTTAACCTTGCTTGAAACCTAAACTTTATCTATCGTCTTTGTTGTAACCAAACACAGGTTGTGAGCCATGCGAAACATACTCTTGTTACCCTCGATTTTCTCCTCGTCATAGCCGGACCTCCTCTTTCTCAATCTCGTCAGCTTCCGCATTGTCATTCACGACCTTGCCGTATACGGTCTTCGTGGACACTTCAGCGCCATACAGGGTCTTGTCGTCGAAAAATTCATCTTATTCCAGACCTTCATGTGTGGGTTCGTCGTACTCACCGTACACGGGTTCATCGTAGAAAATCTTAGCGTACTCTACCTCATCGTCGACAAACTTTTCATACATCGAGATATATACTTTGAACGCCGCTTCCCACTGTGCGAACTCTAGGGCCGCCTTACGTTGACGCATATCGTAACTGTATCCTCCGTTATTCCGCTCGAATGGACTCTCGCGATCGTTCTGGTGTCGGATTCACTGCAATGATTTTGTTGTTCTGATTGATGTTGCAACATCGAATGCATCTGTCAGATCAACAACTCCATTTTAGCGCAGAATCCGTCAAAATCATCATGTCTCACAATGTCCTCAACGGAAGCGTCAAGATTGATTCGCTTCTTCAACACCATCTGCGCAGAAACGAACGGTTCTAATACCAAGTGATGTAGACAAACGAATACTAGAAAAATGAATACTAGAATAGGCTAATAGCTCTTTTTTTATTTCAAATTGTTCAACCACTAAGTAAATTGCACTATGTCTTCTCTCTATTTAAGAGATCAGGCAAGAGATGCCATACAAAACATGCATCACTTATTCAATCAACATTAAAGAAAATAAAGACATAATATATGAAATAAATGAAAAAGATATTATGAGCTGTAGAGTCAACGTGATTTCCCGCTCTTGCGTCCATGAATGAAAGTTCGATATTATCAGCATCACCTTCATCACGTTGCTCCTTGGTCGAGGACTTTCCCCTGGTTGTGATAACCTCGTCGGGTTGTCCAAATTGTCTTCTTGGATGTTGACTTCGGTCCTGAGCTTCGTCTTCCGGGCCTTCGGGGTTCCGGGCCTCACCAAATGAATTGGGTCTTCGGCTCTCGGTCTTTGAATTAGCTCATGAGCTTTAACTTTCGACAATGAGGCCCAATTTTTAAATAGTCCGAAAAATACGCATAACAATCACATTTTATTGACGGGATACAAATTCATATTAGACATAGTTTATTCAATGTAAAATTGATTAATTATTTGATTAGTAAGATTTATGTAAACTATTAAATTTTATTAGTAAGATTGCACTACAATTCATCAATTCATATATCCACGACATATTACATAATATCCATAACAAACAAATATTCACTACTTTACAAAATATCTTAATAGGCCCCTAATTTTATATTCTTTTCATTGTTTCCCCATTTATTTGGTGGTTTGTCATTATTTTACCCCTGATTTGTATTGGGAAACTTCAATAAGTATGCCCGGTCGGTGGAGTAAGTGTTTTTGGAAAAGTACCCGAGTTTACTAAATTACAAAACTATGCTCCAAAAAACTTTTAGTCTTTAAGTCAAACACTTTTGTTCTTCAAGTTAGACAGTTTTTTATTTTAGACACTTTTAGTCGTTAATCTAAACACTTTTGTTCTTACGATTAGACAATTTTAATTTAGAAAATTATACCAAAAAAATAAAATTGTTTAAATTTTTATTAAACACTTTTTGTCTTTAAGTCAAATATTTTGGGGCCATAATTTTGTAATTTAGTAAACTCGGGTACTTTTCCAAAAACACTTATCCAACCGGGCATACTTATTGAAGTTTCCCTTTGTATTATCCCTATTTGGCCATTGACAATTATTTTATCCTACGTGATCCTAGTTCCGTATTGTTGTCCTTATTTGGAGATGGCCTTAGGCATAGGCAGACTAGGCCCGTGCCTAGAGTCCCAAAAAAGGGTTAAAATGGTCTTAATTTAAAGGGCTCTAAACGTTGAATTAATGTTATTAAACTTGCTAACAAATGTTTAAAATTGATCTGGTGCAGTGGCATCACACTCTTTTTATCTCACTTGAGAGCCGTGTTCGATCCTTGACATAGTGTTTTTTTTTTTTTTTTTTTTTTAATTATTAGAAAGACATAGCTTTTTTCTATCTACAAAAAAAAAAAAAAAAGTTTTATATTTTTCTCAGTAAATTGTGGCTTCAGTTTAGCTAGAGGGACACTTGCTTTTTTCTATTTCTAAATAAAATATATTTTTTTATTCTTATCTGGTGATAATATAACTTTTTTTTTTTCTTTTTCTCCAAACAAATAATATTTGTCCTTCTGATTAACTATTTTAAGTAATAGTGATTGAAAATAATATTTGATCATTGCCAATGTATTTTTTATGTTTGATTTTTAGTTTTTGTTCCATCGTATTTTTTTTCAATTCATAAACATGTAATCTTTTAATATTTTATTCTTAATCATTAAGAACTATCTGAAAAAAAAAAAATTACAAGTAATATTCGTTGGTTAGGGGCCTCGTAAAAAAAAATAACTGCTTTGGGCCCTCCAGTACTCAGGGCCGGCCTATAGGGGTACCAAAATAAAATATACATTCTCAAATGAAAACTATCGACTGAACGACTTAAATGGAGAGAATCACAAAGGTGGGTGTTATATAATAACTTTACAAAGTAAAAGGATAAATAGAGAGAAACATAGAAAAGAAGTGCCTTACAATTGCTCTTTAATTTATTCATTGGTGTGATTCCTATGTTTAACAGGATGTTTAGAAAGAGAGTGAGATCCACACGTGATAATGGTATAGTAATTAATGGTTACATTTTAATAGAGATTTAAATTATACTAAACAGGTTGTTTCTGTACAAATCTTTTTCTTGTTTTAGTCACGACATAGCTACTTGTCCACAAAATAGAAAAAGAAGAAAGTGCAACATAACAATTCATTCAACTTCCCTTAAAAAAAAAAAACAAAAAAAAACAATTCATTCAACTTCACTTTCGGGCCCACACAAGAAAGCTAAATTTCCCTACATGAATTTTCAACAAATAAATAAAGGTCTATTTCTACAAAATACATTATTTGTTGTTTCAATTTGTAGCAATGTAATTAATATTGGAAATATTGTTAATATAAGAAATACGGTCTATCTCCACGAGTACTAAGAAAAGGCTGTTGAGTATTCATAGCAGAAGTGCTATGATATTATTAAGTTTTGAACCACTACTGCCATTGAAGCCTTATATGACATTTGCCCATGAAGTAGATAAACTTTGAACAATAGTTTGATTAATGTTCAAGTTGAGAAAAACCCGAATAATCTGATCAGGTAGCCGGTTGACCAACATATATTTCGGATTCAACGAGTTCACCGACACGGTTTTCAATGATAATATTTTAAGGCGTACCACTAACTGACGGGTGTTCTATAGAATATTAATTTTGGTATAAAATAATATGAATTATAATTATTTTTATATTGATATTTATACAAGTGTATATATGTAATATGAAGTTTTGAACTTTGTTATCAATCAGTTGGTTCCTGATATGATCTATGACTTCTATTTTGGCCGATACTTGCTCGAAAACCAGCGTTTTTTAGAAATTGATCTTGAACTATGAAAGGTTAAAGTGCCCAAAATTTAAGAATTTGGCCCATAGCAACCCATGTTGCTTATAAGATTAATATGACGGTATGAGCTTGGTTAATCTAATTGTTAAAACTCATTCGGTTGTAACCATATATTTGACGTTGTTAGATGAGTTTTCTTAATTTGCGCAGAGTGAGCTATAGCTACCAAAACATAAGCATGAATCGTAAGGAACACACGATGTTGTTGTTACGCAATTCGATACGTATTTATTCTGTAGGGCACTCACCCTGATTAATCACATGAAAAATATAAATAGATCTATTTACAAATACAATGTAAGATAGCTAAGTTCAGGAACTCCGTCTAAAGCTATGATTGCTCATATTCTGATCTTGAATCCGGTGATACTGTGGCACCAATGTAGGTCACCACCACTGTTGAGAGCGTTGGGCGCAACAAGTTCCACTTGCACAAGTCGACTGTTAGGCTGTAGACTTCATACGATTCCGATGACCTTAGTGGACATCTGTCCCGAGGATTTAGTTGACGATGATAGCACACCGATCACTTTAGAGTTGATAATCTAGATGATGATGACGACTAGATTAATATGGGAGAGTAACTTGAGACTAAATCTCGGGCTTCTTGTATTGTAACCCTACGCCTTTCTTAATTAAGCCATTAACTACATTGGGAATTGAGCCCAACTAGGTTAATTAATGGAAGATTCAAAATAAAGAATGTAATAACTACAAGTAATTAATGAGTGGACTTTTAAGTATGGACCAATGAATTTGAAAGCCCAAATTACTTGAAGTCCAAGTAAATTGCATATCGGTTGTAGCTCACTTAATAGCTAATAAATAATCGAATATAAGATCAGATTCTTCAAACGTATTTTTAATACCTCATTAAGTCAATCAAATCCATCTCGAGCGAGATAAAAACTCAAGTAAGCCCTCCCCTATGCTTGGTTGAATTTTTACTCTCACGAGAACGGGTGAGGTGCCGTCATTCAATCACCCGCGAGGATCTAGTAGTCCGGCCATGTGGTTTCCAACTACAATTGAAGTATCATTCCTAAAGCAACATGATAAACGAGATAGATGCTTTAGACGTAACCGGACTTAAGTTGTGGTCCCGAGAGTCCCGACAAAGCGTCAGAGAATCTTGAGAAGCCAACCAAAGTCAATTTTCATCAAGGTAGTAGAACCGGTTATATTTATTATGTCGATTTTTGTAGATCATATTTGAAGATTCCTCATTAATTTTTATTTTCCGGGATGAGAATTCCTTGAAAAACCCAACTAACTAGCTATATATATACTAAATAGTAAATACTAGCATAAAAGGGAAAAGAAATCATAGAAGGAAATGAAGATGGTTGTAGAGGATTACTTATAATTGACTTGATTGGGACTTAAGCAGATAATTGTGTTTAAGGGAAGATCATGAAAGGTGAAAGCCCTTTTGCCTCTTGCCAACCCGACCCGTTTTTGTGATGCCCAAATAAAAAGAGCTTTGTAATTATGGTCTTCCATTCAAGAAAATTAAAAATTATATTGTCTTTGTGGTCCTTAAGATCATAAAGCATCTTAAGCTTCATAAGGCATTTCCTCATCTAAATTATGATGGCATGTGTTTACCTACAGAAAAAACAAATCCACTTTTATTTTTTCAATAATATGATCAATAATTCAAAAATCTAAAATGAAATGTTAGATTAAATAAAGAAATTCAGGTTGATTGGTACGGAAGAGGATTGTATTTTTGGCATTAGAAATTAATGATGCCATTAAATATTTGTTTCAAACGTAGAAAGATTTGTTATAAGATTGGACATGTCTATTCTTCTAGGTTTATTCACATATAATCAATAAGTATTGTAAAATTTTGTTACAGATCATGTGAAAATAAAATGATATTTACTTCATCATTTTTTCCTATAATGTATATTGTTAAATGTAACAAAAACTTTTAATTATAATAAAAGCTGAAGCTGTTAAACGTCAAGGGATACACCCGAATCTAGAATTGGGCTCAATTAGGGATCATAAGCCCATTGGGCCTTTGGGGTTCTGTCAATGACCGTCATAAATATGTTGGGTTCACCCGGGCTCGATAAAATAATTATTTATAGTTAATAAATAAATAGATTAATTATTAATAATGACGTAATAAGCACGACTCATATAAATGGGCTACATATACCCTAAGTCTAGGTCATAATTGAAATTCCAAACCGTAATAAGAGGAGAGAATTCAAGTTGCCCCTCCCCTAGTTCGTGAGTTCGACTCCTCCCGTGTGCCGAGAATTGTTTCCTTATTCAATAATCGAGAAAGGCCTAGCAGTCTGACGAGGTGGTTTTCGATCTGCGCACTGCTGAGTTCCCGCATCGGCGTGGTGGATGAAATAGAGGCTCGACATTTGTGGAGCTTTCATCCCGAGCGGAAATGCTGCCCAAATTGTCGGGCAATATCGAAGAGATAGACCAATAAAAACCGAATGGTTTTGATTTTCATATTTAATCTAGATTAATCGTTCGAAGATATCCTGAGCCCAACAAAGATTGAGAATAATCTTTGAAAAGCCCAACAAAAAGGGCTTTTTATTATATGACCTTGGTTATGAAAGGAGGAGGAGGAGGAGGAGGAGGATATTTATAGTATCTCTTTGTTTTTCCGAGTTCTTTTCCTTTAACATTTGTATCAATAACATTGTAATGAATTTCGGATAATTCTTTGCCCGGGTCGGCCGAAAGAAGCCTGCATTTTGTTGGTTCATGCAGTTGATTGATTTACAGGGAAAGATATATAATAATTTTTATATTGTAATTTGGTCTACAAATTCTTTCTTTAAACAAGTAGATTTTATATTTTTTTTCTTCATACTAATCTTTATATAATATTTCAAAATTTCTCAAAACTCTAAATCGATAAGAATTTCTTTACTTCTAGTCTTTGATAATATTTTTATTTCTGTGTAATGTATACATATTTTATATTTTACAAAAATTACGGATCGGTGATGTCGTATACCTATAATATCTTAAGAAAATAGTATTGATAAATCTATACTACCTTCGTTATAGTTCAAGGAATATCTTGTGGCATAAGTGTCTAAAGATTAGGAATTGGACCGATTAAGTCCACACGAGATTAATTGATTAACTCATATTTAATTATAAGAATTATTTACAGTAAAGGCTTGAGTAATACTATTATGCATGACCATCAACTCTTAAAACCTACTACTATAGATATAGTATATGCATGGAAAACCTAATTCACTCATAGTTAGTATTTCTAAGAGTTTCTCTCTCTCCAATACAAGAGAACTCGTAGAGGACCACACACTTGAGCGGCTCGTGATCTCGGCGATGGCGTGGCGCTAGGCGACAACAAATCTTCGGTGAAGTTTCGGAGATCAATTTCGTGAACAAAGACAAAGGATTAGCTAGAGAATTTATATCACCGTGTAAGTTTTAATAAACCGCGTTTATCTAGATCTAAGTTTTGAGGATTCGCCGGAATTTCTGCTTCCGCCGATAAGAAAATCTTCGAAAACCCAACAATCCTCTTAGTCGTCGATATAACTTGCAAACAGTTTGCAGACTTAAAGCACTGTTCAAAATAACATAGGCAAGATAACATTCAAGTTCCTGGGTGAACCAACGATAAGTCGTGTGAAGGTAAAACGGCGAGTCGTTCAGATCAAGCTTTGATGCCTCACGAGATCGTCGTTCTTACAATGCAACGACATGTTTAGGAGAAGTGTCCATTTTAGTTGACATCCAAGGATTTTGACATTGAACACCAATATAACTCGTGCATAAAGTTAAAACGTGAAGTCAGACAAGTAATCATCTCGAGACAGTTAGGTCAATTTGATCATCCACACACTAATCTATCAAGAGAAAATGGTTTTACAAAGAGTGTTCTTGTTATAAGGGTATTTTTTAAAACAACGTTTTTTTTGCATAGTAACATATAGGGGTTCAAACTTTTTGTTATTAGATTTACATAATAAATAAAAGTCAAAATATAAAATTAAACACTATAATAAAAGAACTTGATTCAAATTTTAAACTATATCGTCAAAATTAAATATTATCAAAATACACTTTTTTTATTAAAAATTTCACCAAGCGTCTCCATTTGAATATTGTGTCAAGCAAAGCAACAAGTCCAAACAGCCGTAATATACATATATTTTTGGGTAAATTACGGCTAATGTACCTAATGTTTGATCTTTTGTGAATTATGTACCCAATGTTTATATTTGGTGGCTAATATACCCAATGTTTGATCTGTTAGATATTTTCGTGTTTTCCGTTAGTTGACCGTTAGAAAGTTATCCTGCTCTATATGCACATTTTTTGTATTTTTGACATAACTCACTCATTCTTTGTCCAAATTTTATACATGACCTATGGTTGGAAATACAAGAGATTGATCTACAACTTTTATTTTTTATGTTTTGTAAAATAAGTTTTAGAAAAATACAAAATTTCAAATATAACGTAAAATTGGACGTAAGTTTAATGCAAAATATTTTTTTCGAGAAAATTTTACCATGCTTAATGACTTTTATGATGAAACATAAAACTAATAAGTTGTAGATAAATGTTTCATCTTTCCAGCGGATGTTTATCTTTCACTTGCACGAATGTATCGGGATTGGATATCTCCTCGTGCACATTATGTCCACAATTAGATATCTGATGATTCAGGGATTGGCTATCTCCTCTTGCATCATCATGATCAATCTGCCTATGCTTCGTCGATGCATCTCAAAATTAATTTTGTTGCAACTTTATCCTCGTACTCCGTTTCCTCTAGTGAGTTTGGTGTGCCTCCTTAGGATTTTCAAGTGTTGGCCACAGACTCAAAGTCTGCAAGAAGCGACATGTCACTAGCAATACATCGCTTCCCCCAATCTACTACAACTTTCGATCCTTAGTGTAAAGTTAATTTAACCATTTGATTTTCGCTCATAATTAACTTTCATGATGACTTACTCCTTCAACAACTTTACTACTCAGAAGAAGACACAAATTATGTTTTGGCACAACTGTTATGTCAATTTTCTTTTTCGTGGTTGGGTAAAAAGTATTGAACTACCAAGTCAGAAGTTGTTCTAAATTGTCCGTGGCCACAAATTTTTTATACTCCTTATCCTCCAGGAGGCCCTGAGTGTATTACCCAAATGATTTAAGAAAGATGGTTGTTTTCCTGAATCACCATTCCACTCTACAAAGTTCATGACATATCCAAAAAAAAAAATATATAACTTCCTATGGTTTCCGTTACCTTGCTAAAGGCCTCACGAGGTTACCAGAGGTTTGCCGGCGGGTCTTCATTGTCTTGCTCCTTAGCCGGCGAGTCTTCTGAGGCTGTTGTAGCCTTGTCGGGTGGTCCGACTTGTCTTATCGGATGCGGGCTTCGGTCTTGGGCCTTGCCATCTTGACTTGTGTGGCTCCGAGCGCCGTCAAAGTGGACTTATGAGCTTTTACTTTACGATATAAGTCGTATATTTTATATAATCCAAAAATTACACACAACAATCACAATTTGTTTTTCCAAGAGTAATATTCTAATAGTGAGTAAATATATTATTGAATAATTAAAATATGTTTTTGGAAATAAGTTAGCATAACATTGAAAAGGGTTTAATGACGGTAAAAATACTCAAAGTTTGATCAAAGAACCCCTCGTGTACCAAAAGGCTAAAAGTTGTGACAAAAGTACCCAAAGTCATATTTGGTATGTTGAGCACTGCATTTTCGTAACGCACTTCACTTACCCGTTAGTTGTGGCCACACTGAAAAATGTGGGTTGCTGACATAGCAATTATTTCCCAAATGGAAGGGCACATATCAGCCTTGTTTACGAAAAAACAATGAATTAAACCCCTAATTGGGCTCCTCCACGTGGCAAAATATTGCTATGTCAGCAACCCACATTTTTTCACGTGCCCAAAGTTAACGAGTAAGTTAACTGCGTTACGAGAATTGACTAGTCAACTCCCCAAATGCAAATTTACTTTTGCCACCATTTTTAAATTTTGGGTACACAAGGGGTTCTGTGACCAAACTTTGAGTATTTTCGCCGTCATTAACCCTACTCATTTATTAACCATTCATAGTGAAATAATTTTTTTTAATATATAATTACTTAAAAAAGATTTAACAGTTATGCTATGTCGTTTGTTGGTTCCAATTAGAATTGATCTGCCAGAAACAATGAAGAACATAAAGAAAATACAAAGTTTGGAGAATGGTTTTCCAGTGACTAATCGAAGACACAAAGTACAATAATGGAGTTGTAAAAATAAATCACCAACTCTAGTATTTAAATGAGGCAATAATTAACCCTAGAAAAACTTCCTAAAATACATCCCATACTAGGAATTCTCCCTACCTGAAGTAAGTGGAAGCTATTCTTGGAAGGTCCAAAACTTGAGGAGTAAGTTTGGAGATTTGATTTGGCTTCTTGATTCTGTTAATATTCGTGTAAATGTTTAGATTTGATTGAGTTTATTTTAAAAATTTTCTTCTAAGGTTAGAGTTTTTGGTCCCCTATAAATATTAGGGGACCAAAAACTCTAACCTTAGATCAATATTATTATTGGAACCATATGTAAAAAAAAAAAAAAGTTTGGTGTATGTAATACTATATGTAAATCACAAGATTTCTCCCCAATAGCTAGTATATTTATTATACGAAAAACAAAATCCACAATAGTATTTTGGTTAATGGAGTTTAAATAATTATAATAATAATACATGTAAATAAGTCCTCATAATTTAAATATGTGAAATTTGCAGTGAAAGTTATCAAACTCATCTGTTTTTTTTTTAATAAATAAGTCACTAAACTCATTTTTTGGCAGAAAAGTCATCGAACTCATTAGTTTCTTGTAGATAAGTCACTTAACTTATTTTTAAGCGGCAAAAATTTCTATCGTTGCATTTCTATTGCAAATACACCTTTACATTATTGAACACCGCTTTTTTTTTTTTTGCCATGTTAGACATACCACATCACTACGTATAACTACATACCATATGCGAGTCTTTCTTGACCTTCCTTTCCACCACGCTCTACTGCCCTTATTCGGGCATATTCTAGTGATGAGAGCTACTACAGGCAGCTGCGGTCGGGAGGACGATCGAGTGATGTAGCGCGTTTAACATTGTGAAAAATATGGAATTTAACATTGTAATGGTGTATTTGCAATAAAAATATGACGATAGTGATTTTTTCAACCAAAAAATGAGTTTAATGACATATTTGAAAATTGACGAGTTGATGAATTTTGCCGCAAATTACCCTTTAAATAATGATAAATGTATATAGCTTAGTAACAGACAATATATGAGGAAGACTTTACATTATAATAAAATAAATAATACATAAAAGTAAATTCATAAAAATATGTAGTAATAATTACAAATTTAGAGCATGATTATCTTTTATAATTTATTTAATGCTTTGATAAGAAACACATTTTTATTCTTTATTATAAGATATACTCCGTGTAAAAACAAGTGTCACCTCAATAAAAACTAAAAACACAATTTTATAAATTTATTTTAAATAATTTACTAATTATATTTTATTTTTAAATATAAAAATAGAAAATGAATAAAATAATATAAAAGTCATAATCAAAACGGCCGCCCCGTCTTAGTTTAAATAATGAACGATAATATTGAACTTTGTGATGTTTAGGGTTATTACCGGCATATGTTCCTGTTCTTTTGCAAACATCCAACTTATGTTCCGGTTCCTTTTTTTTTCGCGGCATGTATTCCTTAAGTCTTATAACGTACTCAAAGTCAACCTCTGTTAACACTTCCGTCTATGTCCGTTAGTTTGTCACGCCCTTAATACCGGCATATGTTCCCGTTCTTTTGCAAATATCATACTTATGTTCCCGTTCTTTCTATTTATGATTTTTTTTATCATTTAAAAAAAAGTACTATTTTTTTTTTCATTTTTAGATGATATAAGTACCATTTTTAGATGATACTAATTATTTTTAAGGCGGTAAAATTACTCATTTTTTTTTTTAAATCTTTATTCTCTCATCGATGTAGAATTGATCTTCCTTTTTAATCCAGATCCTCTTTTGT
Source organism: Parietaria judaica (assembly GCA_954871525.1). Taxonomy (NCBI): domain Eukaryota; kingdom Viridiplantae; phylum Streptophyta; class Magnoliopsida; order Rosales; family Urticaceae; genus Parietaria; species Parietaria judaica. Next base: position 29,450,468 of record OX940865.1, read on the forward strand.
CGTGGAAGTCTTTGATATCTGCTTCTAACACGCTCTCAAATCCTTAATTACCAACCCTAACCAAAGCACTAGCCAATTGAATTGCCACAAAACCACAGTTCTCACCGGCACTCGCGAGCTTCCGTTGTGGGAGGGTTCGGTGCCGAGGACAATTGGCATTGGGCAGAAGCGTAAAAGACACAAAGGAAGTTCTAGTGGACCGAGGTTGGGATCACCATGACCGATAACTATAAGAAAGCCATTAATGATCTGTCTCCAAAGTGTTGGAAAATATTGCAATGAAAATAAAATTGAGATAGCGCCAAGTGGGTCGAAAGTCGAAACATTGAACACCCGAGTTGAACACTTTCTTCAAAACGAAGTATCGAAAGCTATCTAGATAGTATGAGTTTGCTTCCCATTAATTTTCACTCTGTAATTTTAATTTTTTTATAGCTTTCCATTGTTTTATGGGTAACAGAGTTCAATGAGTCTTAGATCGCTAGCGAACTTTGAAATGTTACGAAGTTTGGGGTTGACCGACTATATTTTGGGAAGCTAATTGCCTAACAAAACTCAAGCACGCAGATGAGGCAAATCAAGCTTTAAGGAGAGATTCCAACGCATATCGGGAATCACTAATGTTATCTATTTACAGGATATCAAGAACAATTTTTGGACAAAAGAGATAAGCCGATACTCGTCAAATTCAATAACACGTCGATATGTATTTTGAATTTACTCGCTACTATTTTTTTATAATTTATTTCTTATATATTATCATCTCTAGAAAATATACCTAGCGTTGCAAGGCTGTGAAACTCGGGCTCTGCTCGAACCAATCGGTGAAGATGATGAAGTATGTCGAGGTGTACATGACACGTGGCAAAAACAAACGGATATAGACGGAAGTATTAACAGAGGTTGAATTTGAGTATGTTTTAAGACTTATGGAATATATGCCGCTAAACAAAAAAAAAAATAGGAACATAAGTCAGATATTTGTAAAAGAACGGGACTATATGCCAGTCTTAAGGGCGTGACCCATGACAAAAACTAACGGACATAGAGGTAAGTGTTAACGGAGTTTGACTTTGAGTACGTTTTGAGACTTATGGAATATATGCCCCGAAAGAAAAAGAACACGAACATAAGTCGGATGTTAGCAAAAGAACGGAAACATATGCCGGTAATAACCCTGATTTTTATTTACAATCTATTATGTACTCCAAGATATAACAAAAGGTATAAATAAATGATTATTAATAAGCTTTTAATTTCAGTAATTATGTATATCTAGGTAATTGCAGAATCTTGGCTGCAATAATTCTACAATAATTCAAGCGAAAAGCAGTGTTAAGTAAATACGTAAGCTATTTCCAATTCAATATACCCATCTCGTAGCTCTAAGATGTATAACACGTTATTCATATTTCCAAAAGCGTATTAATTGCTATTTGTTTTCTCATGGTTTGAATTTAGTAATTGTGAATTGCTTGAAATGTCCAACCCCTCTCTGATTGATTGATTTATTTTTACTATTTTTACAAGAAATAAATGTAAATGCAATTTCCACAAAAAAAAAAAATAATAACGAACCATAAGAAAAAGTTTTTTGCCCGAATCACAAGTAATTCAAATCTCCACTCTTCCATATTTTTCTTGCCCTCTTTTTCTTTATTCCAGCTAGCAAATTTTCATTTATTTATTTATTTATTTTAATATGTTGAAAGTATTAGGTACGTTCTTGCTTGGCCAAAGGCATGTGAATTGTCTCTTTAAGCACCGAATTATGACATTCATGTAGTAGCATTTAAGGAGGGCACTAGCACTTGTACACCAATTCAAACACCTCACACGCATCTCACATTATATAACAATATTATGTTTTTATTTACACATACATATATATATATATATATATTTCACTTAATCTTCGTATATTGAAATTCCTATTTCCTTCAATTTTTATGGTTTCTAGAAGTAAAACAAATATTTTAATCCTAAAGATATATCTATAATAATTATATTTTGCAAGAATAATGCTGAATGCTGATGTAGAATAGACAAATAAGAATAGATATTCGATGATGTAATTAAGTCCGTCGCAATATCCAATAGTTTTATTTCCTTTTATTTTAACAAAATAATTGTACAAAACAGATCGTGATTCTGTAAAATACTAAAAAAGTAACCAATTTTATGCATAACTTCACCGTATAGAGAACAGTGTATAGCCTGAGGAGAATATGAGAACATAGGTATATATACTTGGGGTATTACAATAATATGTATATATATATATATTATGTTTTATAATTTCTTTTTCGAACTTGCTCATATAGGACTGTCTCAAAAAGATTAATTATATCTAATTAAATTGGTTATGATGGTATCGGCATTGAACGAGACAATAGTTTAACTATTGATTGTAGGATCTCATACAAATTATATTAGAGGAGTCAAAATTTTATCTTTCATTTTAATAGATGGGATTCAATTTCCATATGCATTGACTCGTTTGTGTTTTGCAGGCACAGATAATATATATGATTATCTATTCTAATAATTTTCCTACACTTAAAAGTCTTTGTTTGGATCGGGAAGAATTAGTACGGTATTGGCTAAACATGTTTAAAATGTTAACTTATTTTTGTTGTTGAAAAATACTTTTGTATAGTCCTGACTCTAACTAATGTAACTAAATTTACTCTCGATAATGTAATAATTTTTATATTCCAATACTATTAATTATACAAGTTCTACTATATAGCTTATAGTTAATTTCCTAATGTTTAACTTCATTTTATCGTTATGTTACCGTAGTTTTTATCCATTTTATAACGGTTATCACAATACTTTTGAGCACTGATCACTGATAAAAGAAACAATGTCTAGCTTGGCTTGAAGGAACTAATGAAATGAAAACCAGAATTTTCATATAATCACGGAATTATTTGTGATATATTAACCAATTCATTATTAAATTTAACTACTCTGTCGGAACAAAACTAGTATGAATTTTGGGACAATACTGGTGTATTATAATTCACCTATTACATATATATATGTAGAGACGGCTGTTTCTATATTATTGATTAATAATATACATATATGCATTATATATAGTAGAGACGGCTGTCTTTATATTATTGATTAAGATTATCTTCGAGAACGCACATGATTCTGTCAAATTAGAGGTCTTGTTGAGTTTAATTTTCGCAAGACTTTTTTTCTCAATATACATTAATCACAAGGGACCATATATTACCATATAAATAATAATAAACAAAGTCATATATAAAATATATCTGATAGGATCACATAAAGAACTATTACCATTATTGTTATTATTATTATTATTATTATTATTATTATTTATTATTACTATTAAATATGCATCATGCTTATTGTATATTATATGTGGCAGTCTCTGATTTCACACTCTGAATAATGTGGAGACGAATCTATTTACGAATAAATTTCCAAGATCTATAAGTTTATGAAATTATTATAAAGATATGGGAATCATTAATTAAGAAATGAAAAATTGAAAGAGTAGTATTGGAGTGTGATAAATATATGAAAATGGGTTCACATTACACTGTCCAATCCTTACCAGCTTAACATCAACATCACTTATAGTATGAGTCCCACTTGCTTTGATGATCACCATATATATAAATGATATGTACTCCTCTATTAAGAAGAGGAGTATCCTTTTCAAAACTGCGATATTTTGACTCTTTCCTTTCTCTTTTGATCAGTTCTGGAGGCTAATTATTATTAATGTCGTCTTATTATTTTATTATTTATTGAGACTACTCCATGATGATGGTGATGATGGTAAGATCTTGGAGGTCAAGTAGTATAAGACATTTTCCCATATATATATATCACCCAACTTGGTTATTATATATGGACTTATAATCTGTTTTATGAATTTTCTTTCTTTGCTTTGGTCTCTTAATTAATTTAGTGTGTAATATTAATTCAAGAAGGGCTGCTTAAAGCCTATTGATTCATTCTTTGTGTATATATGGTCTGCCTTTACATGATATGCACGCATTACTTGTCTGTTATAGTAGGATTAAAAGTTAGAACCCTCCAACTTTCAAGTGTGTAGTGAAGTGAAGGACATTCTATTTCTACCACACTTTCAAGGCAAATTATGTACGTCCATTGCTCATCGGCATTCGACGGTGAAATCAAGACCGCGAACTGGGATTTTAGCTTCTTTTTTTTTTTTCTTGAAAAATCCGAGATGCCAAAAATGCATCCTCTATTTTTTTATAAACGCATCCAGGACGGGAACTAAGATCTTGATCATTTATTATATAATGGTGCCGAGACTAATTTCGGTATAAAATCATTCAAGACATCATTAACTTCATAAAAAAATATACTAAATGTGTACAAGTACAACTTTAATATGTTCATAAAAAGTAAGAGGAGTGCGGATGTTGTCAAAGTTATATCGAAGGAAAGTGAGTGCAAAAAAAAAGGTAAAAAAAAAAAGAGTAAGGAGAGAATACCTAAACTAAAATAAAAGCATAAGAATATTCGAAAATATATAAATGTATACGCATATCTATATATTTAGGTATAGGAAGAGACGAAATCCGGGAGTTGGGCTGGGACAATACTTGGATTCGGGCAAGGTCGAAACCGGGAATTGTGTGTGTGTATGTGTATGTGAGAGAGAGATGAACAATATTCGAAGAGTATCTTGTGATGTTTAGTTAGGAGAGGTGATTAAAGTTGCATCTATGGAAGAGTAGAGCATGGTTTTTGTCTTTTTATTTATGGACAAAATTTAAAGATGACCTAGCGATCGACTAAGATGTAAAAATTCCTATATTATCTCTGAAGTGAAGTCATCTGCAATAAAGACGAACATGTTAGCCCTTTACTATTCTCTATATCTTCATGGCCCACAAGGATAAATAAATAAATACATTACAGCTCATAATAGAATGTTGGACAAGCCTTCATACATATACATTTTCTGCAGCAAAATAATACACCATTGAACTTTTTGATCCATTAATTATGACTTGCATCTCCTTCTTATGACCACAAGATCTACAAAATTAAATAAAATATTGGTAAATTAAAAGAAAAACTTTTTTTTTTAACCAAAGACACATAAATCCCATTTCCGTAGAGTAAAGCTACGTATCAATACTTCTGTCATGCATTGCATGCAGTGTACAAAAGCCGTATCATACACTGAAATTGAATTCTAATTACTATATTCAAAAGCTACTAATTAAATACTTTAATGTGTGGTCTACTCATTTAATCCACATTTAATTAGCGTGGCCAGCGTGGTTTGACTTTGTTTCTCTCACAAATTATGTGAAGTTTCAATGTCTTGTCAAGGACGTTATAATTATGTGTATATATATATATATAGGGTAAACTGCGGCTAAAATACCCAATGTTTCATTTATTTTTAATTATATACCCAAAGTTTTTTTGGTGGCTATAATACCCAAACTTTATTCTGTTAACGCCAAATGTACCCACCGTTAAATCTCTGTTATTTCGCCCGCGTGGCATATATTATAAGGGTAAACTGCGGCTAAAATACCCAATGTTTCTATTTTTTTTTTAATTATGTACCCAAAGTTGTTTTTTTTGGTGGCTGTAATACCCAAAGTTTATTCCGTTAACGCCTAACATACCCACCGGCATATCCATCGATTTACCTATGAGATACCAATCGACAAGCAATGTATCCATAAAATGAAAAGTGCAAAACGACATCGGCAAACGGTATTTAAAACCTTGAAGTAGATAATTTATATTTAACATTTATAAATTATATAATTTATAAAATGTAACATGTAAAGTTCAATTATAACTATATAATAAAATATGTTAAAAAATATAATAAATAACATTCCATGTAAATATTCATAATTAATAGATTGAAATAAAATTATAAAATATAAAATAACTTTATGCTAGATATATTATATATTACATTTATAAATTACATAATCTATAAAATGTGTATATAAATGTTATTTTTATAAATATTTATAAACAATATTATAAATTTTATATTAAACCCTAAACCCTATTAAAAAAAATATGTGCCACGCGGGCGAAATAACGGAAATTTAACGGTGGGTACATTTGGCGTTAACAGAATAAACTTTGGGTATTATAGCCACCAAAAAAAAACTTTGGGTACATAATTAAAAAAAATGAAACATTGGGTATTTTAGCCGCGGGAAAAATAACGGAGATTTAACGGCGGGTTCGTTTGGCGTTAACGGAATAAACTTTGGGTATTATAGCCACCAAAAAAAAACTTTGGGTACATAATTAAAAAAATTTGAAACATTGGGTATTTTAGCCGTAGTTTACCCATATATATATAAGTGTGTGTGTGTGCCCAATTGGTTGAAGCCAAGTAGTAATGCACATAGTAATCGATAAGGCCAATTCCCTTTCATGGGAATTAATAAACTTGTGTGGTCCTTCCGTTTCAAATCGTTCATCCCAATGGGTGATGAGACAGAATACAAAGATATATCCATTAAAACCTAGAAATCTTCAACGTGGATCAATATTTCCAGGACCCAAAATGTAATCCTTCCAAGATGATCAGTTAGCCATCTCTAAGATCAACTTTCTTCTATTGCATGTATTTGATACCCATTCAAAATACACAAAGTTTGATTCCATATATATAAAGTTGAATTGCTATAAATTAATTCGGTTGAGATCATACAAAATTTTATTATATTACCGAGTTATTAATTTATTGAGTGATAATCTAATCATGTTGATGTTAATTAGAGTCGGTACGGTACATATGAAAATGATAATTAATCGAAACTCTACACACGGTATAATATATAAAAAGAAGAAAAAAAAAGTATGATGATTTTTTTTCTTCCATGAAGTTAATGTCATTTGATAAATACATGAGCTCGATCATAGTGATTTAATGTGGGTCTAAATCTCAATGATCAAATAAGACAAAAGAGTCAATTTATTGCTCTCAACCAACATGTTTAACAATAAATATGAACTTTACATCTTTTTCCTTGTGTTCTAGCATCAAGAGGGGCATATTTCTTACACACTTCCCTTCAGTGAAAGAACTACATTGATTCTAATCAGTAGAAATTAACATCTAAATGTATAACAAAGGAAAAAAATTATAGCAAAAAAAAAAAATCCCAAGTTTTCTCATAGACATACATATGGTCCAATTAATAATTTATAGCCACTACTAAAGAACAAATAAGTTACTTTAGAAAAAAACTAGCATCTTCATGATCTAGAATCATATCGCTAAGCAACTGTTCTTTGCCTTGATTAACACCTTCATCAAACAGCCATTTCTCTAGCAACGAAAGCGGTAATTGCCCACTTGCGCTGTTAGGATCGGGCTTCCTCTCGTGACCATCGTCGTGGAAAAAGCTTGCCTCGGGAGACATGGGCCTCGAGAAGTCCGAATTCGATGACTCTAAGGATTGATCGAACCCGAACAATGACTCAAACGCCTCGGACAAATCGATACCGTTGTTGCCGCTGGTATTCGCTAGCTGATCGGTGATGTTGCTCGGAGTCCCTTGATCACTTGACCCCGAGTCCGTACCATATGCCGTCCCAAAATTATTGCTCACGGAAGTGTTGGTACTTTGCGTTGTGGCCGTTGAGCTCGTGAGCTTGGCTTTCTTGCTCGGAGGACTATTTCTCATCCAGCTCTTGAGAAGCTTCGCAATGTTCTCGGCGCTAGAGGCATATAGATTACTCGACGAGATCTGAGGCTGATCTGGCTGTACTAGGGTTTCATCAGAGACAAGCCCCATCAAGGGTTTGAGATCAAGATGATCATGATGCTCAGGCAAAGACGACAACACTTGTGTCGACAGAGAGGATTTCTCGGGGCTGAGAGCTTCGGAGAGCGCTTGCTTCGCCATTCCAATATCGGTTTGCAGCCTCCTTTCCCACTGGCCTCTGGACATCGGCGGTTGCGGAGACGAAAACCCGTCTTTCGAATTGGCCGTGTTACTGCCGGTTTGGCTCATGAGCTGCTTGTTGAGTTTCTTCTTCAAGTAAGTATTCCAGTAGTTTTTAATGTCGTTGTCCGTTCTCTGTGGGAGATATGAAGCGATTGCAGCCCATCTGCACCGCAATAAATGTGCCATAAATCGTTAGGTTCAAAGATCAGACCTCATATTTACACAATTAAACACATAAATAAATAAAAAAAATTAAAATTATTTAATACCTATTTCCCAAAAGAGCTTGGAGATGGATGATCATCTTCTCTTCATGATCAGTGAAATTACCACGCTTGATCCCGGGTCTCAGGTAATTAGTCCACCGAAGCCTACAGCTCTTACTACACCTCATCAACCCTGTATATATATCAATGGTTTAACAAACAAGAATCAGCAAATGATCAACATGCATGCAAAGAAAGAGAATTAGGGTTTCAATGATGATTATTACCTGTATTGGTTGGAACAGCCCTCCAATTCCCAGGACCATGTTCTTGGATATATGAGACCAGAATGATGTCTTCTTCAGGAGTCCAAGGACCTTTCTTGACACCTTCTTTATCGCAACATGGAGGCCTACCCATTATAACTAGTGATGATGATGATCACTCTATGAGTCCACTGCTAAAACAGAAAAATTCAGGTTTTTTCTTTCTAGAAAAATGCTAAGAGAAGGGAGAATTGAGAGGCTTAGATGACTAGCTTGGTTGGTTCTTGTTCTCGGTTTTTATAGAAAGAAAAGGAAGAAGAAGAAGAAGATTAAATTATTATTATTGATAAAAGGAAAACGCTGACCTATAATCAACCAAGAGGCAAGCAAAGAGTCAAAAGTTGACAGCAAGAGCATTTACTCAAAGGCATGCCAAAGTCAGCTGTGGCAATACCTCTTCTGCCTCTTGAAAACGCGTGGGCATTCAATGTGTGATTTTTTTTTTGATTAAAAAAAACAAGAAATAAAAAAACCCTTTTGATGAAACCGGCTTTAATGCGAGCAGGCCCCAGTGTAACATGAATAATGTGTTCTCAGCTGACTCTACACTCTAGTAGTACTGCCTCTTCTTTCTTATTTGTATACCAAAATTCAACTCTCTGTCCTCATCTATACTTAGTTTCTAATAATAATAATACTCTCTTTATATTTAGTATAATGTATCATGTTATTGAACTAGTCAATACTAGCTACGCTTAATTGGCTACAAACTAGTCTTCTAACTCGTCCATGTATAGTTTACTTTCCCTTAATCGATCGTGCACCTAAGTCGTGAAAAAAGAGGAGAAGAATCCGCCGTGATAAAAAAGTATACAACATAATTCGGGAGCATGCCTATTAGTCCGATCTCTTCGTCTTTCGTGGAAGAGCCCAAACAATAAAAGAAAGTAATTTCGCCCGAAAAATCACGGAGCCGATGGGTCAAAACAAACTGATTCGGATAACAATAACTATAAAATCATTACAAATTAATAATCACGTAGTCTTTTTAAAATATGATTCTAAAAAAATATTTTCTTCGTTCTTTGAAAGCTTGAACTTTGTCTCTAAGCTTGCGCAAACCATAAAGAAGGTCTAGTGTTGTAGCAAAAAATAATTCAAAAGTAATTGTCGCTGCAATTGCATCATTACGTGAAACTTGCACTAATCTGTAGTGTCGTCTTCGTGTTGTATGATTAGGGATATTATAATCATATTAGTGTTATCAATATGTTAAATAGAGATTTATTTACTAGTTATTGTGGTTATATAATCAATAATTTGATGACGTAATAAATTTTGGCGATCCTAACATTATTATATAAAATTCTATACAAGTTCTATTTTTTCTTTCTATTAGTAACATACACATCCTTTTTTCTTGGTTAACAATATTACATTAAAAAAAATTGTGAACTAGATTTCTAGATGTGTTCCTATATCATATAGTAATATTTCAAACCGGATATGGATACCCGGATAGAGATTCAGATTCGGATTTTAAATGCGGATACGGATTCGATTTTCACCCGATTTTGGGTTTTTTTTTTTCCCTTATATATATTTATTATACTGTATGGCTGCTTATATAACAATACTTATCTTATTTTTGCTTAGTAGCCGACACCTTCTAGTTCATAATCAGGCTCAGTACTTTGATGGTAATTAACTGTTAATTATCCAGGATACGTTAGCCTCATAAACCCCTCTTAAAACGCGATCTATTAGTAGATATTATTTGTTATTACGTTTTAAATTGCAACAGCTATGAGGAGTGGCTTCCATACACGTAAATATAATATCATTACTCTTTCTCTCTCATTAGGAAACCGACATGTTATTTACTATAAATCATGTCTAGTACTTAGATCTTGCACTATGGTTGGACATAGTCTTAATTGTCTCATGAAAATAAACACACACACGCTAGGGTTTCCGCCATGTGCAACGTGTAGTCGTTTGGTAAAAGGAAAAATACACAAAACCCTAAAGTTAAGCCTTGGTTTTTCAATGAAAACTATATATATATATATATACACACACTTAAGACTTAAGAGAGTTTTAAGTAACGTGTTTGTAATTCTTGGTGGGTGCTTGAAACTTGATTAGGGTTTTGGCCAGCAAGAGGACGACAATATATATATATATATATATATATATATATATATATATATAAAAATTATATATATACACAGATACAAACATTATTATGCATATATATGTATTATATTATTCCAATATAAATTTATGTTGATCTCTAACGCAATCGTCATGCATCTGGTGCATGGATAGCGACTGTGACAAAAGTCAACCACAAAGTAGAAATTATAGTTGCCACGTGATCAGCTTATCTTTGACAAAATAAAATACAGAGCACATATACATCTGACAAATGGGATTATTATGACTGCCATTTGGGCCACAAAGCGCCAAGCGTCAAGGTCCACAACTTTTATTTTTATTATTTATAATTATATTAATATTAATATGAGCATCTAATTAATATATAGTGTTGTGAGTGGAGTTATTTGTACATTATCACCGAAATTTGCCCTAAGTTTCGTGCTATAATTAAGGCTAGAATTTATCAGAGGATATAGATCATGATCTAACAAAATCTGATTGAAAAACATTGGTCTATATAGCTAATATATAATATGCAATTAAATCTTAATATAAACGTATATTTATAGATAGTCAACCATGCAAACCCTATATTTTGTTATTTATTATTGAATGACACCAATACATGTGTGGAAAACGATACGTGTCTATCCACTTATGGATTACAATAAATATTATGTACAATTAATTCATTCTGTAATTAATACGCTAATGTATATAATTTGCAATTTGGCTGTTCCCACCGCTTAATCTAATCTCTAGTAAAAACCTATACAGAATAAAGTCTTCTCCTATAAGGAATTTTACAAAAAAAGACGAAAATTAAATAAATATTTTTTTATAAATAAAATATATAATGATATAAATGTAAAAACATAATTACTTAATGTATTATAAAAGATTATACTAAAAGAAAATTACATATAAAATTTAAGATAACGAGATTTGAACATAATTTTTTATTAGACCACAATGCCATTTTGATTTAAGTACATGTATACATATACATATACATATAATATAGAGTAAAACTTCGATAGATTAATAACTTTTATTAAATAATAATTTTTTCAATCTCGATTAGAGCTTAACTAGCTAAATTAATAACTCGTTCAATTTATACGATAATAATTTAATTATAAGTATATAAGTCCCAACAGATATATAAATTAATAATTCAATATAAAAATAAATAATAAAGTATATATATGTGTTAAATATAAATAACATATAACATCGTATAATTACTTATGAAATCATGTTAAGTAAAAATTAAATTACACTAATTAACTAATTATAGAGTAATTTAGAATCTAATTATAAAGTTATTTACCTATTTTTGAAATTTATGCTTATTTTATCTTCAACGATCTAAACTTTCGCATAACTTTAATAATGTCAGGCGCTGAATTTTAATGATCAAAATAATTTGTCAAAGTGATTATCACTACAATTGAATCATTGCAGGAAACAAGCTCCATTTCAATGTTATAATCATCAAACTATGTATTATGATTGCAATATTCTTGATATGTTATGTAGGACTTTTTTTTTCTTCTAATTATAATGATTATATAAATAATATTTTAAAAACTAATAATTTGATAAATAATAAATTTTGCTGGTCCTAAATTTTATGGGTAAAAAACAGGATTGTTTTTCGTAAACAAATTAATTAAACGGAAATTATCGTATAAATTTTCATTAATTTATTTATTAATTCAATTAATCTTTTAAATAAGATTATGAATTAAATAAATCAATTTTAAACCCAAAACTCCCTCCGGAAACCCGTTTTCGAAAAACAAAGTGTCTCGGTGTTCGTAAAAATATGAAAACACCCAAAAACGACATAAAGTTTGCAAAAAACAGACCCGGGACGGGCTTGGGAGCAAAAAAGCTCCAAAGCCCCTTCGATGGGACCCACAGAGGCGACAACCTCCAGGATCGCACCACGTGGCGGATCCAGGGGCTGCCTCATCCCGCGGGACCCACCTGCGTACGTCAGCCCGCAAGCAGGGGGCTTCCCTCGGCCACTTGCGTTGGCCATCATCGGCCACGTGTAGGGCCGCGGGCTCCTCACCTCGCCCACTTGCGAGGAGCCAGCCCTCGGCCACCACGTGTAGGGCGGGGATGACCCCTGCCCCCTGATCCGCGAGCAAGTGGCCCCATTTAGGGGCTGTGTGGCCGTCCAATCTCGCACGAACGGCCGAGATCGATCCATCTTGATGCGGGGACCAAAATATAGTTAAAATATTGCTCGGGGACCCCCTGGAGCAATATTTTACTACACATGGGCCCCCGGATCGTATTATAAATAGAAGCTCAGTTCAGTTAAATGATAACTCATTCAAACTCACTCGAATCTTCTCGAGTTCTCTTTCTCCCTCTACCCCCGATATACTCGCCTCCCCTCAAATACTGTTCTAATGTTGAGCGTCGGAGGTGAATAAGGGGGTAACTCCCCCCCCCCCCCCCCCCGTTTCCCTTGCCCTCGGGTGTTCCCTTTTTTTAGGTCCGAAAAGTGAGAGATTTACAAAAAGCGGAAGCCCTGGTGAAATTCCTACACGGTCTTCGACCCGCCTGATAGGTCCAGTTCTACACGGTGCCCAAACTATCTCCAGTCCATTGTGCGGCTGAGGTTATAGACTGGGGACACGAGGCTGGGCCGACAATTCAGGACGAAGGGTCTGACCTGGGGGAATTTTTACTAAGATCCGGACGACCTAGAGATTACTCCGAAACGGCTTCCTTGGAGAAAATCCTAGGAAAGGTCCAAGACCCCACCTGCCCTTGATCTAAGCTCTGCGCGGCCTAAGTTCTGTCTCCTAGTCATCGTACTTGTATCAGGTATCACGACTCTGTGGAAAGTCCCAGCCCGGACTAGAACAAGCCATATAAGGTCGAGAGTGTAACCTCCTAGGGTTCACTTCCTGGTCAAAAGCATTCCCCCGTTCGCTGGTACCAACGATCTGAGTGGTTTTAGAACCTGTAACCCCGGCCCATGGCTCGACGGTGAACACCGGATCGCCTAGGACCCCGAACGGCAACGAGACTTTTTCGACCTCGTAAGTGCCAGGAACGCCTATTCAAGGTATTCGCATCGGCCAATTAAAACCTCACCCTGAAGTCAACGGCGAGCACACCAAAGTCAACGGGATTCACGAGGAGTGATAATTGACAACAAAATTTGTCATCCCATGCAACAAGGTCAACTCAGGCTTATCCAGAAGTCAACGAAAGCCCGCCACGTCACCAAACGACATTGGGCCAGGCCCAACATCAACAAATGGGCCTCTTTAATGTTTGATTCAAAAAACGGCATCAACACTAACATTATTAATTTATAGAGATTTACTGTATATTAATTCAATTTTAAATATTACTATATTAAAATAAAGAGTTTGGATCAAGTGGGAGCCGGCACCTCGGACGTAAGTGACTCCCTCCGCCCTTGCTTCCTATAAAATATCTTTTTTTTCTCTGTTTGATCAGAAGATAAATTCTTAATAAATTTAGTATGCATCGATTGATAGATCGCTGTCAAGATATTTCCAAGATAATATTGAAGCAAGATCATGGAACTTAAATGTTTTAAGGGTAACCTAGTTTGAATTTGTGGCTACGATGGGTTTTAAGCAGTAAAAATGAAGAAAACATTTAAACGGTGGTGGCTATGGCAATCAATAATTCGTCAGACGTGATGTTACATCTTTTTTATTATTATTCAAAAATCGAAGATTGCTAGTGAGAGTTTCTATATGTATACCTTAAGTCAATTTGTCATTAGTTACGCATATCTCTCATCAGTCTAATTAATGCTCACTTTGGGAGGTGACTCGGTCTTTTGTTGAATAAGTCTTTGTTGGGTTATGATGAACAAAAAATAATTAAAAAAGAAATTTAGTTAAATTATGTTATACACATTCATGGTGTGCGACTTTGTCGATTTTATGTTTACATAAACGGTAAACAGTTATACATTTTTATCTTAAGCAAAAGCTCAAAAGTTTTTAAAGCCATTGAGCAGCCTAGAAGATGAATTTTTTTTCGGGAAAAAAATGACTTTGTTTGTTTATAATAAAATAGAATTAGTAAACAAAGATAATAATTAAAACTACCGTTATAGTCGTAAGAAAACTTGCAGCATAGTGGAAGACCATCTTTTCCTAAGGACTGCGAGTGGAAACTAACTGATTATGAACACATCAGGGGGTTCAATGATTATATGTTTTGTGACAATCATCAAATGCGAACCGAGAGAGCAAAAAAAATGTAAGTTTTACAATCTTAAAAGGTCTGGGCAAAGGGATATGTGGATGGATGTTCTCGAGTCGAGACTGTGCAAGTCAATAGATATGAGATCATACATGTACGAGACTGGATGCTCGAGATGCTTAAAAGAATCAATTGATATTACCTATATCATAGGAATTCCAAATTTTTAATGTGTTTATTCTGGAGTAGTCCTAAATGAGTGACTTCTTATAAAAGAATTCAAAGAGCATGCGAGGGAAGAAAGACTCTCGTTGGTGTGCGGAGACAAACGTCAATTCAATAGAACAGCAAGAATGTTACATGTTTAGCCTTGTGCTATGAAAAAAAACCTTGTGCTCATATATAACGATGAAAAGGGGGAAGAAAGAGATGCGTCGAAAGAAAAAAAGTTTTATTTTTTTCTTAATGTTATTGTGTGTAGTATATTTGTACTCTAAATTACTAATTTGGACACCCCTCACAAGCGAAAATGATATATACATATAACTTGGCTTCTACTACCACTGATAGAACCGGCTAATTAATGTACCCCAAAACTGGTCCCCCATTGACATGTCTCGCTTACCAATTGACAACACAAGAAAAATGGCACTATAATTTTGAGGAGGATAATAAGCTTGATCATATTCTATAAATATATATATATATATATGTAATTATCTCTTGGTCGACATGTCACATATTTAATATTCCTTAATACTACTTAACAATTAGTTTTATTGTAGCGCTTTCTTTGTCGTATGCATGACTATTAAAAACTTATAATTATGGCCAGTTTAGATTACGAGTTTTCAAATTTGCGCTTTATCCAAAAATAATGACCACAATTTATGGAGTTTTGATAGGTGAAGAAGTGTATATGCTGTGTGACATTAAGCGCCGAACATGTAAAAAAAATTCTCCGAGTTCAAGTATTTTGGAAAAGGCTAAATAAGTTGTGAAAGAAAAATTAAAACTTTGAATATAAAAATTAAAGGGTAAACTACGGCTAATGTATTCAATGTTTGATTTTCTGCGGATTATGTACCTAATATTTATTTTTAGTGGCTAACGTACCCAATGTTTGATCTATTAGATATTTTCGTGTTTTCCGTTAGTTAACCGTTAGAGAGTTATCCTCCTCTATATGCACACTTTTTGTATTTTTGACATAACTCACTCATTTTTTGTCCAAATTTTATTCATGACCTATTGCTGGAAAGAAAACAGATAGATATACAACTTTTATGTTTTAAGTTTTGTAAAATAAGTTTGAGAAAAATACGAAATTTCTAATACAACATAAAATTGGACGTAAGTATAATGCAAAATATTTGTTTCGGGAAAGTTTTACTATACTTAATGACTTTTTATGATGAAACATAAAACTAAAAAGTTGTAGATAAATATTTTATCTTTCCAGCGGATATTTATTTATAAATTTTGGCCAAAATATGAGTATGTTATGCCAAAAATATGAAAGATTATTTCACATCACATATTTCATATTTTTGGCATAACTCACTTGTTTTTTATCCAAAATTTATAAACAAATATCCGCTGGAAAGATAAACTACTTATCTACAACTTTTTTGTTTTACGTTTTATCTTAAAAAGTCATTAAGTATAGTAAAATTTTCTCAAACCAAATATTATGCATTAAACTTACGTCCAATTTTAAGTTGTATTTGAAATTTCATATTTTTCTAAAACTTAGTTTACAATACTTGAAACATAAAAGTTGTAGATATATCTCTTATTTTTTTAACCATAGGTCGTGCATAAAATTTGGACAAAAAATGAGTGAGCTATGTCAAAAATACGAAAAATGTACATGTAGAGGAGGATAACTCTCTAACGGTCAACTAACGGAAAACACGAAAAATATCTAACAGATCAAACATTGGGTACATTAGCCACCAAAAATAAACATTGGGTACATAATTCGCAAAAGATCAAACATTGGGTACATTAGCCGCAGTTTACCCAAAATTAAATATGATTTTTTTTTTTAAAGATGTGTGTCGCCTTATTATCGCGGGGTCAGTTAGATAAAGCATCTCGTAACTTGATGTGAAGTCCTGCGTTTTTAAGGAGGAACTTATATAATAGCGAAGTTATTATTTCAATTTTAAATCTTATAATCTTATGGTTTCATCATATTTCAAAAAAATATGTAGCTTCATTTTCTCCAAACATAGGAAAGAAAAAACCGTTTGAGAGAAAATTCTTTTGCTCACCATCCCCCAAAAAAATTTAGAGTGTGTTTATTTGTACTTAAAAAGCCTTATAACCTTAATGAGTCAAATGTATAGATATTAAGTGCATTTTTTAAAAAAACTCTTAGTAAGTCTGAATGACCTCTTATTCGGTCAGATGAGAGAGAGAGAGAGTGATGGTAACTGGAGAGAGCTGAGAGAGAAAAAGACAGGGAGAATGAAAATCAAAATTCCGGACTAATGGATGGAAACAAAATGTATACTCAAAACGTTTTACCACCACGACTCATTTTATACATGGGCGAGGTACATCACACGTGAAACGATTGATTCAGACAGCTGTATAATTAATACCGCGGCGGTACACTAAGAAGAATCGTTTTCGTCTGCTCATTATAGTACATCACGGTCCCTGAAATTCAATCGCGGTACTTAACCACACAAAGCCCCGATTATGGTAGTATTTAGCTGCGGTGTAATAATTCAAAACATATGAGTATTGTGCCGCAGGTACGTTCATTGGTACTGGTAAGTCATGAACTATGCTGCGGTTGTTCGTTATAAACCGCGGTTATTTTGATGAATTTTTTTTTTCGATGACTAACTTCTAGGAATTCCCACAAAAATTATCTAAGTTCGTGCTCAGTTTCTCAGATTTCCGTGTGTAAATAATTAAAATAGGTAAATTAAATATCATTAAAGACATTAAACTTTATATTAAATATCAAGAGGTTGTCTATCATAAGAAAGTCTTCGCTACAACGCAATTATTGAAATGATGCCCCGACACGTGGCTTTTTTTTTTCAGGAATCCTAAACACATGTTGACTATATACATTGACGATGTAAAAATGATTCATCATATTTTTCAAAGTTTTCCATGTCTTCAAACGCCAGTAACCCTTTTGAGAATGTGGGAATATTCGTACATGTGTCTTTGTCTCTTTCTTTCGAATCTTCAACATTACTTGGTTTCAAATGTACTACGAGAGATAATTCCCGATTAGCCGGATCGATAACGTAGAACAGTTGAGCCGCGAGCGACGCCAAGATGAACGAATCGTTTGAATATTCGAGCTGTCTAAAGTAAACAACCGTTATCCCTTTATTGTCAACTTTTACATGGTTAGTGTCCGCGCATTTGCGCTTAAATAATGGTACTCGGAAGCCACAGTAGTCAAGTTCCCAAATATCATGTACGTGTAAACGTGTAATTCATAAAACCGTGTACGAGATTCTTGTCCTTCAAGGACGCAACATACATGCAATCCGCACCATATGTTACACCACTATTTTGAACAAGAAGTTTCTCATCTCTTTCTTTTGTGTAGAATGTGTACCCATTAACATACCATGACGTGTACCTTGTAACGATTGATGAAGGCCATCTAGATATCTTTGTAAGCGTCTCGAAATGTCCACTTCTATAATTCACAGATTCTTCGAGCCACTTTGGAAATGTTCGGGGTTGTTCTTGTTGTAACCATTTTTCATTACGGCCATTTTGAGGGTGGCGTAGTTTTAGCTCCCTTAAATGTTCATCGATAAATGGTGACACATCATCAAAATTGTGTAAAACAAGTAAAACAGTTTGATCCCAAAGTTTCCAGTCAACTTTTGAAGAGATTCTTGTGTACAAAAAAATAGAAGTCATATATATATGAACATTTGTGATTCAATTCTTAAACAATTACATGAACTATTTTACCAGCGGATATGCTTTTTTGATTATGCACTAGCTTCTTTGGCATTCCAATTGGAATCGATCTGGCTTAATTCTCGGAGCAAAACTCAACTAACTCCTCTGCAATGTAACTCTCAATAATGTTCCCCTCTGGCCGATTATAGTTCTTCACGTAACCTTTCAAGAATTTCATACAACGTTTGATAGGATACATCCACCGTAAAAATACGTGCCTGCATAACTTATTCGCGTACTAAATGGACTGTTAAGTGGATCATGATGTCCAAAAACGCGGGTCAAAAGAACTTCTCAAACAAGCATAGAATCGTAACCAAGTCTTCTTCCATCCAATCAAGATCGCCGGGGTCGATGGTCATGTAGAAAAGTGAGTTGAAGAACTCATAAAACTTGGATATGGACAATATAACCTCGTTATCCAATAACCCCCCGTAATAAAGGAGGTAATATTTGTTGCAGCAACATATGACAATCTTGAGTCTTCATTCTGTTAAGTTTGCAATCCTACATAGATACAAACCTGAAATATTGACGTAATAAATACATATGGGTTTAATTACATATTGATAAATAAAGTTGGTATTTATGAATATAAACTTACGCTAGTTAGATGAACACCCTTTGGGAACTTTTATCGCAGCAAGACTCGCATAATGATATTCGCTCCGGTTTGGTTAAACTGATCTTTGCCGGTGGCAAGTATGTTTTTTTTTTTACTTTTCTCCTCGAGATGAAAAATACATCTCATTTCCAATTCAACGATATCCAAACGAGTTTTTTTACCATCCTTTGTTTTGATTTTATCATCAAGCAAAGTTCCGAAAACAGACCCTAATGTTGGTTTTTCCGGATCACCTTTTGGCCATAACTTTCTCTCTGTACATCAGAATGATGCGATTCAAAATAATAAATTCTTAGAATTTAGTTTCCCACAATAATGTGATTTCGTAGTGGTCAAATCCTAATTTATCAATTTTATTTCCCCGAACGTACCAAAACATTAATACTTTTGCCATTTAAGATAAATAGACATTTCGTGACCTAAGTCTCGAATATAGTCTAATTAGATCCATACCATATTCAACTAGTGATTATTTAATGTGGCTTCACTCTTATGGAGTTACAAAGGGGACTAATGGACATATTATTCAAGCTTAGGTGAAATAAAGATGTTTCACTAAACCTTGGATACATTACACTATAGCCCGAAGCTGAATACACTCTTGAATAATAATAGTAATATAATCTTGACTCAAGAGTCCATCGATACAATCATATTCTAGTTTTCTCGATTTATTGTAATTATTATGATTCTCATGAAAGGGTACTAGCTGGCTGCCGTACTTCCCTTCTGATGACGCCATCTTTATCCTTTGAATCTTACGAATTACTCACTCATTGGTTTATTAAGTCAAAGAGCTGTACATGAGTACTTGTTCGTTTCCCACGAAACAAAATAAAGAAATCATAAATTTGTTATCCATATATGCATTCATACAACATATCTGAGTCAACCCTCTGATCCCAAAATAAAAGTGATTAAGAATACCAATGTATTCCGTAACGATCAAATTAAATATCATGTGAGTTGAACCGTATAAGTTCATGATGCTCAGGGCATCAACTGATTCCATCTGGTCCTCTTTGTTGCGTAATCTTACTTTCATCAGTGACGGTCTTAGTTTATGGTTTCGGGTGTTAAGTCTGTCCATCCAGTATGGAGACGCTCCAATACCTAGCGTCTCTCAAAGGCGCAGGACCAGCACCTGATTCGGTAAAAGATCATCACCTATAGTGATTTGAGTTCACCAATGGCTTTTACCGATTAAAGAGTTCCCACTTTCTAATCTAACCACCGATACCTTTAAGTTCTTAACTTATGTAAGTCAAACCTCCTAACACACTAACTCTGTGCGATGACGTTGCATTATTGTAAAATTTTTATAGAACTTTGGGACGAAACATTTATTTTATAATATCTCATGATAAGACTATATAGGACTATCATTAATAAGTTGTATATCTTTAAAAGGAAAGACAACCATAATCTCTGTGAAATGGGCTTAACATCTAAATATAGGGCATATTAAAAATACGTCCAACATTGTTGGTAAGAATCGTGTTATATGATTTCGTATTGGATTTACAATAGTGGAAGGCATGTGAGGACAAGTAAACAAGAGACACTCTACTGACTAAAGAGGTTTTTTCGCATTTATAATAAGGACATGACTAAGGGTGTGTTTGTTTGCACTTAATAACCATCTTAATCTTAATGGGCCAGATTTAAAGCCATTACGTGCATTTGTTTTTATTTTTTAAAAACTCTTAATAATCTGAATGAGCTCTTATTCGGTAACATGTGAAATCAAGTCTTAAACTTTTTAAGATCTATTATTTCTCTCAATTCCATTATATGTTGACATGTCATCTTATATCTCTCCATTCTTCGTGTAGTGTTTGGCCCATTTATTTATTAATATATTTTTCTCACTCCTTCTCAAACTCTAAAACTTTGTAACTTTTTATCCGAGCATCGGATTGACTCATATGATATATCATCGGAATTCCTGTGACGAGAAGAATCCAATGACTGGTGGGAGATATAGTTTTGATGATCTTTTAAAATATGAAATTCGATTTTTTTAAAAATAAATTAACTAAATTAAAAAAATATATTTTTAACTAAATAATTAACTAAATTATCAAATTAATTTATTCATCAAAAATTTAAATACGCATATACGTAAAATAATGTAAAATTATTTATTTATTTTATTAATAGAATAATATTAGAATTAATTAAAATTAAATAATATTTCATGAATAAAATCCTAAATACTTTGATTGGTTAAAAATTAATACTATATCATATATTTATTTCATAATATTTAATAAAATATTTTAAATCTTTATTTTATGATAGGTATTTATAACACTATAATAAAACTATTTAATTTTTATGTAATAATATACGATAAATTTAATTATAAAATAAATTACATTCAGATTTTTATTCAAATGTTAAAAAACAAACAGATTTAATTATTTGTCATTCAGATTCAGATGTCATATTTTTTTCATTTAGTGTGTGTTCAGAATCAGACGTATGAATCTTAATGTAAACAAACACACCCTAAGTGATTTTCCTTTAATTCTTTGAGTTGATATTCAGTTCTATTTTGTTGAGGAAAAGTTCGTAAACAAGTTTTAAAATGAGAGTTCCTAAGATTTATGTGCTTCTTGTTTATTGTTGGTCCCACTCGATCGATCGTTGCCGAAACTACAACCAAAGAAGATCGTTGACACACAAACCCACAGAGCGTTTATTTATATATATATATATATATATATATATATATATATATATATATATATATATATCTGTGTGTGTGTGTGTGATTTGGGAACGGAGATGAATAACAAGTTGCTTATCTGAATGGAGATGAATACACAGCTGGGAGATGAAGATTTGTATGCTAGAGTTGGTTTTATATATCCTAGACTTACTTGGTTATCAAGTAAAGCAATTAAATTAAAAACTAAATAAAAAGCTTATTAAATATTTAGTGAGCAAGTTTTCCTCTGATAGGTTGAAGCTTATTCACTTTATTTCTAACATGTTTTTTCTTTTATAAAAAAAGAAAAAAAAAAAACTAGCTTAAGTAGTTAAAAGATGCCAGTGACTGCTCGAGATAGTCGAATTGTTACAGTTGATTGTCACATTTTTGTTGCAGCTAATATAATTCTCCTAATATCATTAATTTGATAAAGAGGGTGGAAACAATTTCAGAACCCGTTTTATTTTCCTAAATAGGAACCTAGATCCATATTATAAATTAGAAAATTAAAACCTGAATCCTATTTATGAAAGTTTAAATCCCAGATTTTTTAATCGGACTTTAAACTTGGAAATCGGATCCGGTTTTAATCCAAATGCAGTTTTCGAACGACTCCTAAATTCGGATCCCGAATCCGTTTTAATCTTGACGATTTTTGAAAAATCAAATGCGGTTCAACTCAATTTTAATTTCGATGTAGTCTTTTTGAAAGTGAAGCTGGTCTAGTTTCGGTTTAAAATCGTATTTTTTGGTTTCTCTTACACCATATGTTTTATGGATAGTTATATGTATTTATTTTGTTCAATAAAAGAAACGCATGCTACCACGGTCTCTTTTAGCTAGATTGAATACACCATGATTTGAAATACGCGTAAAATTGTTTTGTTAATAATGTTTTGAGTACTGAAAAATGTCTAACACGCCAAAAAAGGAAAAGGAAAAAAAAAATAAGCTAGCCTTTATCAGATCATAAAACACCACAAATTCCAACTCACGAGTTGATCAAAGAGGACCTGCGCAAGCTTTGTAAGCAAGAATCATATACATTATAACCTCGATAAATTAATAATCTCGATTAAATAATAATTTCGGCCGGTCTCAACTCGGCCCTAACTAGCTAAATTAATAATTCACTAAATTTATAAGATAATGATTTATTTAGAATTTCAACTCATATATAAATTAATAATTCAATATAAAATAATAATGTTTTATAACTATTATGAAATCATTATAAATAAAATATAACATTACATAAATAGTCATGAAATAACCTTAATTACATATAAATTACAATAAATAACTTATCATATAGTATTTTTAAAATATATAATAATGAAATTATTTGCTTATTTTTGAAATTGATCGAAATTAAAATATATAATAATGAAATTATTTGCTTATTTTTGAAATTGATGTCTCTTTCGATGTCATCTCTAAGTTTTCGCATAGCATTAAGAAAATTTGATGTTGTATTTTATTGATGTAACAAAAAAAAAAATCAAATTGATTGTCGCTAAACTTGCATCATGACGTGAAACTAGCTCTAATTAATTTATGTTGTCTTCAAATCGCGTTTTATGATTACTATGCTATATATGAATTTTTTTATAATTATAATGATAACTTTATGAATTAATAATTCGATAAAATAATAAATTTTACCGGTCTCAACATTATTAATCTATAAAAGCTTTACCGTATCTTGATTTTTGAGAAAGAGCCTCGCCTTCGTGATGCCACTAGTACTTGTGCCCCAAGCCCATATTGAAAATTAAAAAGTATGTAAAGAAAAAAATTATAAAGTAGATTATAAGAACAAGTTGGAAAGACGTGTTGCTCATAATCTCCCTGTAGTTGTTGAGTTGTGTAAACACATCAGTACTGTAATTTAGATGTAATTAAATTCACACCAGATTTACAAACGAGAGAGAGAGAGATCAAAATTGTAGCCATCTTTCTTAGAGACTACTCCAACAATGGGCCCTCATCAATGGCCTACTGATCATGCTGAGTGAGATCTGCCTCTCCCTCTAATACACCGTCCTTGATCTATTCTACATTTTTTTTTCCCACCATTTCAAGCTCATTCCATAAGAAAACAAACAAACAAAAACATGAGATACAAATAAAAGTGCGCATTCCACCAAATTCTTTTTTCTCATAATAAAGAGTCACCTAATTCTTCAAACTTATGCAAGATATTGATCAAAATAAATTACTATTTTTTTCCTTACATACACATGAAACTGAATATGACTGCATTGCGAATTGCGGGAATGTTACGCTCTCTCTTAGCTCATTTTGTACCTTTCTTTGTTCTAAAACGATAAACACGTATATACTATTTAGACCTGGCGTAGAGTAGTCTAGATTTTTTACACGGTTTTTATTTATTGCCATAGGTTTTTCGCTTATTTGGCCGTGTATACTCATCGTGTGCAATGCATAACACGAAATATAAGAGGCAAGCGATTGTGTATATAATTAAGAACTCAAATTGAGATTAAAGTGGATTGAGAGTTGTTGGCATCAAGTGAAATGTGTACAAAGAGCAAATAATTATAATCTCCGTGTCAAGTTTGTTGTTCACTTTATTTGAAATTGAGATATTACATCGATAAAATTATTACAGTACTTATTTTGTTTTTCTTTTGCAATAGTAAAAAACAGACACAAATATATTTCACTTTCGAATTTTGTTTAAAACAAAAGCATACATACCACCCAGCATAGAAGTTTTCTCTCTTCTTTGATCAGTGTTTTCCCCTTAGGTTTGGTGATATATAATAATATTTCATATATATATATATGTAATATGTTGTTCATTTCTCATTGATTTTTTTTTTTTCTATGTGTATTGCAGTACTATTACTACCAAATCATCTGGTATACTTCTGTCATTCAAGAGATAATGACAGCCCATCAAACACATGGAATCAAGATTTTTAAATCCAAAATTTTCGACTTTGAAAATGACAAAGTGTAAATAATATCAATACAAACACATAAAAAAAAAAGAAGGAAAACAAAAAAGATACGGATCGTAATGATTAAAATTGATAGTGCATGGGTTGCCAGAGTTGCTCACATTTATAAAGCTCTCCGATTACATGTGCATATATAAGAGAAGCCAAACATATATATATATATATATATATATATATAACCAACCGGATTGGGCTACTATTATATATTTATACATATATTTTTAATTGGAGCCCACAATATTAATAATAATAATAATAACAACGGCGGTACATTAAAAAACGTACGTCACAGTTTATATTATTTTGCTTGCGTAATATGTAAGATTTATGATTTATAGATCATCTTCAAACTCAAAATAAATCGACTAAAAATACAGTACTTTATTTATACCATTTTTGTAATATGATATCTTTAGTTATCATATTTTTTCTAATTTACTTTTTGCTTCATGTATCTACAATACTGACTTTGGGGGAAGTCATAGTGGTCTTGGGCCTATAATAGATTTTCAATCTGTAATAATAGAGGGCTCACGATGAAAAAAAATAATATTTTTTATATCTTTTGCATTAAATTTTTTTTTTTACAATTACTACAGGGCTCCAAAATTGATCTTCGCCTAGGGTCCCGACTAACTCAGGGACGGCCCTGTATATCTACACTAGAGTCTAATTACGTCTTTCTCACTATTATTACGATAATTTAATCTCCTACAATCTTTATTCATGTTTAGATTGTCATATTATAATAAGAACCACGGGCCTGAAAATCAATTCATAGACAATGAACTAAGGTTATAATTAGTTACATCAAAATCATAAATAATTGCTCTAAAGAAAAGTATAAGACCAATAGTGATAGGTGTTACGCCTCCACATAAAATCAGCAAAATGCAGGTTTTTAACCGAAACCGCACCGAATTCGGTTTAAAAAACCGAAACCGAATTAAAATCGGGTTAAACCAGAACTGAATTTAGAAAAACCCGTAACCATATTAAACTGGTTCCGGGTTTCGGGTTTTGAGTTATAAAACCCGAAACCCGGTTAGTAGGTTACCAAAACTCGGATTTTTAAATAAATATTTATAAATATTTAGTTTATTTTTATAATGTTTAAAAACATGTTTTTTACTAATTATTATATTTATAAACTAACATTATGTGACAGTCACTAATCCCGTGAGCCAGGAGGGCAAGACCGGGTAAGTTGTGCAATCCCACATCGCCTGGGAAAGGGGATGTGCAAATGGGACGTTCCCGAGACTGTGCAGGTATGGGAGTGCACGGTTATCAGAGATCATACAGTTATGGGACTGTATGGTCGAAGCGGCTTAAAAGAATTGATTGGTACTATATATGTCAACAAGATGCATCTTGTTTTCTGTAACCCGTTCATAGGAACTCCAAAGTTAAGCGTGCTTGGCTTGAGAAAAATCCTTGGATGGGTGACCTCCTGGGAAATTTCCCGAGAAGCGTGCAAGTGAGGACAAAGCACGCTGAAAAGACTTGTGTTGGCGTGTGCGGACAATCCTCGATTCGATTGAGCAGCCGGGAAGTTACACGTTAATACTACATTTATGCGTACAAAATTTGAATTGGTGTATTTAAGATTAAGTAATATTATGTATTAATGGCTTTATAATTATTTTTACTTCAAATAAAAAAAAAAGTAGGTTAAAACCAGGTTCTGGTTTAAAATCCGGGTTTTCAAATAAAAATAAGGTAATTACCCAAACCCGGATTTCCAGGTTTTTTCTTTAAAAAAAACGGTTCGGGTTTGAAAAGTCAAAACCCAAAAAATCAGGGTTCGAGTTTCGGGTAATGAAAATACTAGGTTTTTTACCCGGTTTCAACCCTAATAGGGGTGCAGGTAGGGGTACAGCAAACAAATCGTAAATCAAAATTCGGATATATATATATCTTAGTATACTGAATATCAAATTAAAAAGGTGAAGAATGGGCACTGAACAAAAGTAAAATAGCCATGTATCATTTTTTTGTGATATTCCGATACCAAAACACAAACCGAATTTTTGGTATATGACTATAGTACGTAATATAAATATATATATATATATATATAAATATATATTTTGAAATTCGAATGAAACCATGACTTGACCTCTATTTATATAGGAAAATTTCATTATCTATCGATCTGCTTGTGTGAAATTTGAAACCTAGTGATGTATATTCTAAAATTTGAAATCTAATGATGTTCACTATTTCATTACCATTTTGCCCTGTAACTTCATATATAATGAGAAAGCCCTACTTTTGGTACCACACTTTCCATTTCGACACCCTCTCTTCATGTGTTTCGATTTTCTCTAAATAACTTTCCATTTTCTCTCATTGTGGGGGACCATTTCAATGATTTTGTGGGGACCATGGTGGTTCTCCGTTTTCACCTACCCTCATTTCGTCTCCGGCGACGTTTTAAACAACAACAATATCTTAACTTACATTGGTGAGCCTTCAAAATCCTAAATTATTTTTTTGTATGTTCTCCATAGATATCTTGTACGAATTAGTTTCCAGATCACTTGTATTCTCGGTTTCTTAAACCCGAGTTCGGTGAAGAGATCTGCCGAAAGTATTTTTTTAACATGGTCAACCCCAAAAAATTATTTCCAAATTCAGAGTCACTGACAACAAGTCTTGAGGTTATTATACCAGATTTCGGACTTAAGATTGCCGACTTGGGACATAAATACCTCTGGGTCGGGGATGAAGTATGATTCTCGAGCACAGTTTTTTTTTACGCCGACCATCGTTCGTCGGGGATGTTTCATTAACATTGACCTTGATTATTTGTTATTGTCGAATTCGCACCAAGGTCAGTGTTCATATCTCCAACTTCGAAGACTTCAAAGCCCGAGGTTAGGGGAGATTTTTAAACTCCGACCTCGGTCATTATAACGCAACTTCGTAGCCTTGAGCTAGGTTATTTTTACGCTTACAATCGTTTTTTGGGGATGTTTAATTAACATCGACCTCGATTATTTGTTATTGCCGAATTTGGAGCGAGGCCAGTGTTAATATCTCCGACATTTATTATTTGTTATTGTCTAATCCCCTCCTTAACACTAAGTACAATCCGTGATCTGCAGATTCGGCAACATTCGTAGAGATGGTGGGTCGGCGATTTCTCCTAAGGACGGCATAATATAATTCTCTTTTTCTCTTTTTGCTCGTTTTCTCTTTTCGCTCTTGTTTTCTGGTCTTCTCTGTCGACCATTGTTTGGTCTACCATTTTCAATGTCTAGCTCATTCATCTTTGTAAATGTTTTGTTCTCCGTATCTCTTGACTCTCTTTGTACTTTTCAACATGTCTCCGTAGCAAAGGTTATGTGTAACTGTATTTTGAATGTTTTGGAAATGTTGTCCTAGGTTGTTTGTAAATGTTTAGGAAATGTTATCCAACGTTCTTTGAAATTGTATTGTAATGGAATAAAAGGTCGTGCATTATATTATGAATACGCCGGTGTCGTTCGCCCTGCATTCTAAACAACTGTAAAAAATAATCACACAAATTAGCAACCAAAAATGATTATACTAGATATTGTGAGAGCTTACCCAGTTAGCGATTGTGGGACCTTGCATCGTGTCTTGCGCCAAAATACCTCGGATTTGGCATCCTGCAACTTTCTCGTCATGTCAATATGAAGTTTCTTGAACACATTCCATAAGCTCTTCTTATGTGGTTTTATAACTTGTTTTATGTCATTTTATGATATCATTTTGTTTAACGGGTTATAAACACAGATTTCACCTTCGAAGAGACGGACCGCTAGCAAGATCCAATGTTCAAAATCTTGTTGACGCATCAGCATCGCTACGCGGATCAGAATCTCCGTTGCCTATGCCATTCAACCCTTGTGGGATTGAGATCATGATGTCCTCTGCATATTTCATAGACGTTCTCCACGAACAGGTTGTCCTTCTGGCCGAAAGAGGCTTGGAAGACATTTTGAAAGTTCCAATCCATAATTACGACGTTCTGGAAACTTGCCCCCATGTAAAGCCTCAGTCGTTTGCGTAGGACATAAGTTCCTTCGTTGATATGTTGCATGAAAATATTGGACAACAAGTTTAGTGATTGATAAGTTTCGTAATCTATCTAATTATGTTATATAAAAACTCACGTCAATATCAGGAGACTGGATGGTGTGAGCACTTTTTACAGCCACGCACGGTCAAACATGTCGACATTTCCCTGAAATATATGGGGCAAACCGGGAAGCAAGTTCCAAACCTAGAGCCTGCAGCTAAGTACCACATCATCGTCATGGGAGTTTCAAGAAGCTGGATAGTGTTGTGGTAGTTTTGCGTGGTCCTACGACACCCGTTGGTCGTTGAATTGCACAACCACACTTGGTTCTTCATATTTCTTAGGAGAAACGCTCTTGGGCCGCACCCGTTGGTAGGACAAGGAGCTGGATGGAGAGTAACGAGCACTGAGGGAGGTGGGCACTTATGACCTACAATGGACCCCTTGACTGAATCAATCGCCTTGCCTCTTCCAGGCTCCAACAAGGCTGTAATTCCCACACACTTTTTCTAGTAAAGCAACGATGTCTTCCGCCGTCAACGATGAGTACCTCTGCCTTGTACTTGCCCCGGCATATGTTGTCACTTATGTGGGATCCGGCAAGTTAGTATGGTCATCTCGTCGAGATGACCCGGGGATGAGCGTGCTTTGGTCAACATCGGTAGAAGGGACGTCAACATTGTCCGTAGTCAATTACGTTTGCGTCTCGGAAACCGCCTTAGGAACCGTCCGCGTCTGCTTGCTTGGCAAAATAACACACTCCTGTAACACCGAAATCTCACATAAGATCCACGTACCATATAGGTGTATCCTTAATGCCACCAAACAACTTAATACCAACCTCGTCATGGCCGCATAGAAGTAACCTCAATTTCGCTGATCGCTTGCTATTATTTCTTGACAATGCCCACAGCAGCATGGTAAACATCGTCCTCTCGGTCCGGCTATATCCTAAATTGGTAGCCAACTCCAGGGACTTCACACGCACCCAAAACTGCACCGCGTGCGCGAACCCGCGTGTAGTCCAAGTTTTCACCGCCGTCACATCTTTTCCATCATTCGGCGGATTCCACTCCAAGACTCATGGGCCCATGGATATCAGTAGAAGTATCACATGTCTTCCACCATGAATACATGACGGGGGCTGACTTTTTTCCCGGATTTACCGAGCAAAGCAATGTCGATTAGTATTAGAAGGCGGGCTTTCATCAAGTTGTCAGTAGCCTACAACATCGCGAAGCGAGATGGCAAGGTCCCCGGCGTGACGCCTTCATGCCTCCGAACTTTCTTGTGAGCAGCCCCAAGTTGGTGTGCATTCGATCCACTTCAGCATCTAAAGGAGCGTCCCTGAACTGGAGGCCGGTGAACTCCAAAAAGTCGGCAGCGGTGAGCGTATGGTCATTACCACACATGTTTAAGCGAAGCTCCCCCTCTGCAGCGATGTAACCCTACGGAAGATGAGTTAGTGGAGTAGCGCGTTGCTGACAATAAACTCTGGTAGACGAAGAACATTATGAAGCGGAGAGTCTACCGGGATTCGCTTAATAAGCCAGTGCGAAATAAACTTCGGCCTAATGGCTTTCAGAGCCGGGCAGAGTTGGTAACAGACGGAGGCTTGCTCTTCTCAACGGGGAACATAAGTGCCGACATTTGAAACACGAATCAAACCAAAAAAAAAAGAGCATTCACAACTAAATAAGCTATAATTTACGTCTTCTTTATTCAGTTCTAAAATCGCCTACTTCAGACCTGACTCGTTCGGGGATATTACAGTCAAAGTCGGTGTTACAAGAATTCGGGGATAATATCAGTGAGATTAGTTCTAAAATAACTAAAGACAGTTAAATAATAACCGACTTCGAAACATATTCATTCGGAGATATTATCATCGATTTCGGTGTTCAATGTCCGAATTCGGGCTTGCCGTTTGGGGATATTAAGACCGACGTCGGTTATAAAATAACCGAAGCTAGTTATCAAATATCCCACTTTGAAAGCTAGTCATTCGGAGATATTATAATCGAGTTCTGTGTTCAATTTCCGAATTCGGGTTTGCTTTTTTTTTTTTCCCGGGGATATTAAGACCGACCTCGGTGATTAAAATGACAAATTCGGTGATTTCACCATCGAGTAGAGAACAATTTCCCGAGGCTATTTGTCTTCCTCTCACACCGAACTCGGTCGGAACTAACCGAATTCGACATTACAATCCCACCCTTCCATTCGAACACCAGAGTCGTCTGAATTTGTAGATATCCTTAAAAAAATCCTAATCCTAAACCTAGTACTGTAAACCTAAGATCAAATGCGCATTTGGATACACAAGATCGAGAGAAAATCTCGAACCCTAATATCAAATAAATGATATAAACATGATCGAGAGAGAAAATCGAAGCTTGAGTAACTTCAAATAGTGATTATGGAGACTGCGTGAAGATATACAAAAGTGGTCTCTAGGGCAAAAAGAGAAAGAAACTGTGAACATCACTGGATTTTGAATTTTGAAACATTCAGATTTCAAATTTTGAGCAAATCTAATTAATGAATTTAGTTATGTTTTTTACTGCTCTTTAGTTTATCTTTTATCATATATTTTTTTCATCTAGTTTAATAATATTTTTTGAAGGGGTAAATGTTTAAGAAATCGATTGTACCTTAGTGAATCCAAATATCAAGGAACTTTTTAATAAGTGCGGTTTTTACACTAGAAAAGTATGTAATCGCTCTTCGTCGATAAAAATATCAAAATAAAATATTTAAATTTTTATTCATAAAATAAAACAAATAAATTATAGCTTTTATCTCTACACGGTGGAATAAGACCTTAATCGTTGTATTATTATTAGTCCCGCCACTTATAATTACTATAATTATGTACTGGTATGTACAAAATAAATATTATAAAAATAATACCCATAGGTGATAGGTCACTTCAATATAAATTATCAGAGCACCACTTATTTTGATTCATTATTTAACAGCACGTAATCTATTATTTACTTGCTAATATAGCCAAATTATGTTAATAATACTATTCTAGGAAGCCACTAATTAGATACGAATAAAGACTAAAGATGATAACGTGCAAAATTCTGCAACACTTTATTATTTGGTCACACAAGTTTTCTCCAACAAGTTTTGAGAAGGCCCAAACTTGTTTTCATTAAAGAGTAAAGGTTGTGTAGTACTACTCTAATGGGCTTGAGAACATATCTCACTAAAATAAATTCACAGCATTCAAATTTTCTCACAAGGTTATAAAATAGGGCTAGTAGTGGCAGAAGTAGTGAAGTACTATAGAATATTAATATTTATTGTATAGTCTAAATCCAAAATCATCGTGGCATTGGCATAGGTACTAAAAATCTAATTTTTTGTCCTTCCATATGTTCCAAAGTGTCATTTTAGGCTGAATCCCTAAAACGCCGCGTGTAACATGGAAATTGGCTACTTCATGGTTGGCGGTTAAAATAACAATTCTCTTGGCTAGTAAAAGTATAAAAAAAAGACACATTATTATTGCAGTTAAAGTATCTATTCTTTTTTAATAATAAAAGTATCATTTCGTACATCCACATTTTTTTTATTATTGCGGTAAAAGTATCAATTTTTTTGGGATACGCTACATTATTCAGGATAAACACCTAGTCTCGGTTACTACATTTTTCTGTCCTTAATAAGGTCGGTCGAGAACTCTTATTTAGTCATTGATAAGCCTTTTTAAGATTGACTGTTAGTCTTAATTACATTCCGGATTTAGTCTTGGATAGAGTGATTTTGGGACTAATAATTTAGTCACTCGCCTTCAATACAAATTTTCAATGTGAAACTTTTTATTTAATCACGTCATCATGCTTCCTCCCAAACAAATCTTTATGTAAGAGAAATAGTATTACTTAATTTTCAATTTTAAAACTGCAAACAAAATCGGAAAAAATTAACGATAAATAATAATCCAAATAGCAACAATACGGTTTCCCTTATCGCTCATGATTGCTAATTGAGACGAGCCTCTTCAACGCTGTTTCAGGGCCGCACTTGTACAAAACGAAATTGCAATACAAGGCATTGGTAAATCACAATATATAATACAATTTTCATAATCGATCGTGATTCCTAAGTGACCATGTGATGCAACTCTCTTCTTCTCTTTAGAACAAGACACAATAATGCATAACGAGTTCCTTGTAGATCATGTAATCGTGGTCTTGCTCTCAAGAAGTTAGAAATTTTATCAATTCGAAATTTGCTTCTTTGTGTTCTATTTATGATGGATTGGGTAAAGCTGGATTTCAAGGAAACTTTGGAAGCTCGAATACAATGAATAGTGGTGCAGATTGTAAGAAAAAAAAAATAAGAGAGATAAGGCTCAAATCTATTATTCTTTTTCAAGTACACATTATTTGTGAATGTGAATATTGAATTTTTTACTAAAATAAAAAATAAAATAGCTTTTCTTTAACTTAAAAATATACTTTGACATAGTTGTCTTTAATGTTAATATATATGCTTTTATTAATTCACAAAAAAAAAAAAAAAAACTCGTCAATGAATATATTTATCCTTTGTTTGTGTGTTTATAAGAGCCCTTAAATGGATTGGGTAGATAAGAATTAGGCACATTTTTGGCAAAAAGACTTAAAGTTTATAAAAGTCTAGAAAAAAAAAATGCAGCATAAAGAACAAAATTTTGCAAAAATCTGGCAAAAAATATGAAATTTTTTTTCCACAAGATAAAGACCGAAAATTATAAATATATGGCTTAGAAACCCCCTTTTTTCCATCTATAAAGACTCAAATTTATTCAAAATTTCATTTTAAATCTAAAAACTTTAGCAAAAAGTTCCCATCATTTTTTTTTTGGACATAAATATCAAATGTTTCTGACAATATCATTTATTTTTGCGGCATAAATACCAAAAGTCACATAGTGCTTTCAAATACTGTGCCAAAGGAGTCTTGCAAGAAAATAAAAGTCACAGCTTCATTGGAAATAGACAGTAAAGTCCGTGGGGATGGTACTATAAACGAGGGTTAATTACAAATTACAATTCCAAGAAGCACGTGGTAAATATTAATTCGAAAGCAAATAAGCTTTAAGCGCATGCACTCGTACATGCTATGAACGTCTACGTTACTTATATCATCCTTCATTGGAATTCGACCGACCTTTCGCTTTCCTGGTCAATGGTTTAGTCTATATATTTGTTCATGTGTGACTCCTTCAAAGACACTCTACACCAAAAATGGCGACGCAAACGTCGGAGACCATGACTCTGAAGCTCCTGATAGACACGCGAGGCCAGAAAGTCCTCTTCGCCGAGGCAGGCAAGGACTTCGTCGACTTTCTGCTGACCCTATTGTCTCTCCCCGTGGGGTCTGTGGTCGGTCTCTTGTCCAGCGCCGCCATGGTCGGATCTCTCGGCGAGCTTCACGACAGCTTCTACAAACTGAGCGAGTCTTATGTTCAGCCCGGCGTCGACAAGGACGTTCTCTTCAAGCCGACATCGTCGATAAGAACCTCTCCTTCGTCTAATATCCTCTCCGTCACAAACGACATGTCTTCGGATGCTGCCAATTGCCCTAACTGCGGGTACGGTCATTATCGGAAAGGAGTATTTGGGCAACCTACCGGAACTACCCCTGCCTCTTCGGAGGGCGGTTTTGTGAAAGGCGTGGTGACATACATGATCATGGACAATCTGGAAGTGTCACCCATGTCCACCATATCCAGCATCACGATGCTCAACAAGTTCAACGTCAAGGACGTCGCTGCTCTCCACGAGAAGACCGTTTCCGTTACCAGGAAGCAGGTAAGCTGCTTATCTCATATTTTTGAGTTGTTAAGATGTTTTTACTGTCGTTTATTTCATGCGTTTTTGCTCGGTGTATTTGTGTTATCGATAATTTTGGTATTTGTGATGCTTTTCTTGTCCGAATATTGTGAATCCTTGTGATGGTTATACTAATAAATTTGAGCCGGGGTCACTACGTGTTTAATCTTTGGTTATTTCAAATAATTATCATTTCTTCCGGTGGTGATTAGTTGTAATTTGTTAGTTTGTCATTTCACCTAAGTATATAACAGGCTGCGATATGACATTTATAAATCTAATAAGAAGTTTGGAGACTCTTGCTTCAGACTTCTCCATTCTTCTTCCATTTCTCTCTTGATTGTTCTTTAAATTGTCTACATATTCAGTCAGTATGTTAGAGAGCCGGCGCCGAATTTTTCGAGAATTAGGTTTAGTAATTTTTTTGTCATTGTTGATAAAAACATTGAGTGTTTTATGTCACTCTAAAAAAATCTTTGCCAACCACGAATGATAAATGGTTCTTGAGTACAATCTCTGAGACTACATTTTGCCTATGATTTTCTAGGTTTTTCTTTATATAAGTAGTTCAAAGTTTGAATTTGTTTTAGTTTAAAAATTTACTGTTAATTAAAATTATTGTTAATATAGAATTATTAAGTAAATTTAGAGCTTTCGAACTCGGTCGGGGCCCTAAGTGCCGGACATCTTGTATCCTATAGAACAGACCGGTCTTGGATCAATACAGTGTACGTATATTCAAACATTATCAACTAATTAATTATGTATTTTTGTGTAGGGCTTGAAATTGCTGAAGGCATCGTTCGAATCAAAATCGGTTCTCACCAGTGTTTTCTTGGGAAATAGGAAACGAGTTTGCAGGGACGCCCCTGACTGTAAGCGACCAAAGCGGCCACGTTGAGCCCCCAAATTTTTAGGGCCCAAATTTATTAGATAAATTATTATAGCGGCCACGTTGAGCCCCCAAATTTTTAGGGCCCAAATTTATTAGATAAATTATTATACACATAATTAAATATATTTTTTATGTATTTTAAAAGCCCCTAAAATTTACATAACTTAGTGCCCCGACTGAAAGCGACAAACTCAAGGCCGGCAGTGCGAGCTTGATGCTTCCATACGCATTAAGACAACGGAACTTTTTCTTCTTTTATTAGTGTTTGCTTACGGAGAACCAGGTTTTACTATTTGGTTTATGTTTTCTATTGTCTTTTTAACGATCTTTGCTTAAATGCCATAGTTTTTTTTTTTTTTTTTACTATCGTCTTCCTTAATACCTAATAAATCGATTACTTGTATGCAATGCAAGGCCTAATCTAAAATAAACCGTACTCTAGCATAATTTCTGTTCTCCACAAAAAATAATTTACACCAAATAGTTTGGGCATGTACACTAAATTAGAGTTTGGGCTTCATAGCATTCAGCTCAACTAATCCAAATTGATGGGTTTTTCTCGATGGATTTGATGGGTCTTTTAGGCCACAACTTCTTCCATTAATCCAGTGAGCGTTTCTTACATGTTAGTCATCTCCTGTGCTTTTTTACTCTTGACTTCGTAGTCTGGTCACTGGTTAGGAAAAAAATAGTTTTAGATTCTTGAAGTTCGTCATTGGCTAGATATTAGAGTTGAATTCAAATATATTGAATATAGAATGAATTCATAAATGCTAGCGGCCATTTGGTTTTGTTTTGTCGTGTATTTTATTTTTGAATTCAGAAAATAAATTTAAAATTATATTTTTATAATATTAAAATATTGTTTGGTTATGTTTTTTTTTCAACTGTATTTAAAAATTCAAATCTTAAAAAGTCAAATCTATTGCTTCCTACTTATTTTGGAATTCTTCTCGACGTAAAAAAAATTCAAATCTTAAAAAGTCAAATCTTTTACTCAAAAAAAATTTTGAAAAAAATTAATTCAATTTTCTTTCCTCAAATGATATAGTAATTAACAAAAAAGATACATCACACTTTACTACTCTGACCTTTTATATCGAAGTATATCATTCAAAAATATTAACAACTATGGAAAATTCACATCGTACTTTTTCGATAATCTACTCTCGAAAATTCCAAAGGAATAAAAAATTACAAAAGAATAAAAAAAGTACTGTAGAAATATAAGTTAACAAAAATTCCCGTAAGTATAAAGTTCAAAGTGATTAATAACAACATTGAAAAAACTCATAGCACACTTTTTCGGTATCAATTGTACCTGAAGGAACAAAAAAAATAACATATACCTTGTCATCAATGAAAAATCTTAATCCCTAAAAGTTTCATTCATATGCAAGTATAATAAATAGTGATACGAAAATACTTTGTCGAAAATCTTACGTGGTTGCTAGAATAGCCTAGTGGTAATTCCACACCACCTCTAAAGTGTAGGTTGTGAGTTCGATCCTCATTGCAGCAAAGTTGCCTTAAAAAAAAAAGACTCTTACGATCCAATAATAATCTTCAAAGTAGTATTTACTTATGATCTTCAAAGTAAAAGCATACCATGTGGTTAATAAAAATTATGTTCACACTTAAAAAATTTATACATATGCAAGTTAAAAGACTAAAAAAAAGGCATGAGCTTTGTTATTATTTATATACCTCTTGTAGAGTCTAGTGGTTTTTTTTTTTTCCTTTCATTTTCTTAGTCCATAAAACTTATCAAGTGAGCCTTTGTAATTACGTAAGAATTCAAAAGGTCTAAACGAATAAAGTCGAGTAACATACTGACTATTAATAATGTATCTATAAATTATTAATAATAAATCTAAACGAATACATAGTTGTTCTCTTATATAGAAAAATCAAAGAGTCTAAATACTAATGCTGTTCTTTTTAAATAGAGTCTAAATCAATGTTATATTTGCTGATTATAAAAAAAAACGCGTAAATATTTACTATGCATGTACTTTTGTAATTAATCACTATTTAATGCATGGCATAATACAGGTTAAAAATAAATTCAAATTCTATAAAAATCTAAACTATGTATTCCATGAATTAGATTGCCCCACGTAACACTTTGTAAATCTCCTATATATATAGATTTTCTGTGTTTCACTTGATATTTAAATATGACTACGACATGGCATTAGCGTCTATATCTTGCAATAACTCGTTAAAACAATAAACATATATTTGGATATGATATATACAGTATATGTTTATAGAAAAATATCTGTTATTTATTTAGTAGATCAAGTTGTAAATTCTAGTTTGAAAGTGCTTTATTTATTAAATTAAATAGAACCAATGTATAACTTAATCTTCTAATTACATAGTTTGTTTTGTGCAACAAAAATTAAGATGGTAGATCTTAAAAATCTTGTAGTATTTCATATGTGCGGATTATCTACTTATTATATATTATGAACCAAAAGTTAGATTAAAATAGTAAAATCTAATAAAAAGTGAATGAACTTCAAGAAGAAAATCTTAAAAACAAATTCATGTGAATTATGACATCTATAATGCAAGAGGATGAACACCATCTCATCATTGATAGTAATCCCTTCATAATGCACTAATACCTTACATCAAATTATATATAGGTCTAAAAAACTTTTATCCTAATATCAAAATAATTAACTCAAGATGTGAGTGAAACCGAGAGATTAGTGAAGATAAGTGATATGGTAAAATATTAGTAGTTAAACATACACTATTACCTTATATTAAAAATAAAAATGGCAGATTGCCAAAAAAAAAAATGTAGTCATATAATAATAATAATAATTATTATAATAATAATAATAATAATTGACATAACTTTCAATTTTTAAAAAGATTCCAAAAACCTGTATGTGTTTTTTTTTATTTTTTTTATATAGGATACCTTACCGACATGAATACAAATATGGCAAAGAACACATATAAATGAGAGAGAAAAAGAATAGGAGAAAACCACAAATTTAAGAAGAAAAAAAGAGAAAGCACAATCGTTAATTCGTTATACATAGTTTTGAAAAACCTAACATGAATACAAATTTGGCAAACGACATATGAACAAATAAATTTTAACCATAATCGTTTAAGAACAATGAAAAAAAATTCTTGTTATATATATTTATAATCATTTGTTATAAATTCATAGTTATACTGACATTTCTACAAAATAATACCGTGATAAAAAAAAAACAATATTAAAGAGTAATATAGAAGTTTAATAAAAATATAACACACATTGATAAAACATACCTCAACCAACTCCATGCTTCTTAGAATTTTTAATGATGAATGACACTAACTATAAAAAACAAAGAACAAATGGTGACCCAAATTTTATCTTGAGGATGAACAATAGTTGTTAAAAAATATATAACACACGTTGATAAAACATACCTCGATGAATTCTATGCTTCTTAGGATTCCATAACAAATGACACTAATGATAAAAAATAAAGAACAAATGACGACCCAAATTTTATCTCGAGGGTGAACAATAGTAGTATATAAACTCTGTAAACTTAAGCAATTACGTGGCTAAATTACTTGCTATGCAAGTTTTGTTTACTGATGTATTTTAACTTAATGCCCAAGTATCTTAGGTTAGTTTAGTAATTTTACACTATGTGGTCTAGCTATATAAACCCAACTTAAGTTTGTAATATTAACTCACTCAAAACAAAAAAGAAACAGCTCCTCCCAATAAATCTTTGTTTCTTTCTTCGTTATATGCTTCTACCAAGTCAAAGTCATATAAGATATACATATAAAGAGTGTGTGGCTTGTTACAAGGTTGTTGTCGTTTTGATTGTGGTTTGTGGCAAAGGTCCAATTAATTATAACCGACATTTGGTGCCGACATTAATTAGTATGCTCTGTGGTTGCGGTTCTGACTGATCTTCCACATCAGAAACGATTTCTCGAGATTTTTTTGTGTGAGTTTTCTTTGTGTTGAGGTACCGCCAACACGATGGGTGGTCTCCAAGTTGTCGGAGGAATCAAGAAACTCAACAGCAACAACTACAACACGTGAGCAACATGCATGATATCTTATTTGCAAGGGCACGACCTTTGAGAGGTCGTTGGCGGAAGCGAAACTACGCCGCCAAAGGAAGATGCTAACGGCACCTTGCGTAAATGGAGAATCAAAATAGGCAAAGCGATGTTTGCCCTAAAGACCACCATTGAAGAAGAGATATTGGAGCACATTCGGGACGACAAGACTCCCAAAGAAGCATGGGAAATGTTCACGACGCTTTTCTCAAAGAAAAACGATGCGATGCTACAACTCTTAGAGAACGAGCTACTATCAATCTCACAACGCGACATGACGATTGCTCAATATTTTCACAGGGTCAAGTCGATATGTCGTGAGATTAGCGATCTCGATCCAAAGTTCGTCATTGGAGAGGCTCGTATGAAGAGGATCATCATCCACGGGTTGAGATCAGAGTACCGAAGCTTCGTAATTGTTGTACAAAGATGGCCTGGTCAACCATCACTTGTAGAGTTTGAGAATTTGCTAGCAAACCAAGAAGCAATGGCTAAGCAAATGGGAGGCGTAACGGTGAAGAACAAAGAGGAGAAGCACCTCCTGCTTACGCATGAATAATGGGTAGCCAAGCAGAAGAAGAATCATGGAGCTGAGTTTTCTTCAAGCTTGTCGAGTCGTGGCGGGTACGGCGGAGATTTCTGAGCGCGTGGTAGAGGCCGAGGACGAGGGCGAGGGTGTGATATACGAGGTTGGGGTAGCATCTTTCCCCGTCAAGATAGAACCACGACCCAAAAGACAAGAGCATGGTGAAGTGCTATAATTGTCAGAAGTTTGGGCATTATGCATCGGAGTGCCGCAGCAAGAAGCACGGCGAGGAATCAAATCTAACAAGATTCGATGAAGACGAGGCAAGGCTGATGTTCGTTAAGTAGGAGAAGAGCGTTGAAGTGCAGAGAGAGGAGGAGACGAGCGTCAATTGCGAGAGCAACGCTGAGCCCGAGCGAGAAGCGGTCAGAGAAAACACCGACATGGAGGAGCCATTCGAGGTGAATTCGAGCCTGGAGACCGAGCTGATGATCTCCGAGAAGAAGCCCAGCCCGGAGAAGATGACCACCGAGACGGTCATGCTTATCGAGAACAAGGTTATTGCGAGCCTCCTCGTAGACGGAGAGAATAATGTTTATACCGACGTCTAGCATTTAGAGAATGGTGCGAGCAACCACATGAGAGGAGATCGAGCTAAGTTTAAAAAGCTCGATGAAAAGATCACAGGGAACGTGAAGTTCGGCGATGAATCGATCGTCAAAATCAGAGGCAGATGGTCCATTCGGTTCCAGTGCAAGAACGAAGACAAACGCCTACTGACCCAGGTGTTCTACATACTGAAGCTGAAGAGTAACATCATCAGCCTTGGTCAGATGGCGGAAGTCGAAAACACGGTGGTGATGGATGGCTCGTACTTGAAGATGTGGAACCAAAGTGACGCCCTATTGATAAAGGTGAAGAGAACGCCGAACAAGTTGTACAAGATACTGGTAGAGACCGGCCAACCCGTCTTTTTAATAGCTTCCCTGGCAAACCCAGCTTGGTTGTGGCACACACGACTTGGGCACGTAAATTTCTACGCGCTCAAGATTATGAGAGATAAGAAGATGGCCTTTGGGGTTCCCAAGATTGAACACCACAACCAGCTATACGAATGCTGCATGGTCGCAAAACAGGTAAAAGTTCCATTTATGATCAAGGCCAAGTTCCGAGCAGAGCGACCCCTTGAATTGGTGCACGCTGACCCGTGTGGTTCAATCACCCCAGCCACCCTAGCCGGCAACAAGTACTTCTTTTTACTTGTTGATGATTACAGTCGTTGGATGTGGGTCTATACGCTAAAGGAGAAGAGTGGAGTCCTTTAAGTCTTCAAGAATTTCAAGTGGCTCGTGGAGAACCAGTCAGGACATAGAGTGAAGACCCTGCGAACAAATCGAGGAGGCGAGTTCACGTCTCAGAATTTTACGGAGTACTGCGAATAAGAAGGTGTAGAGCGACACCTCACCGCACCATATATGCCTCAGCAGAACGGCATGCTGGAAAGACGGAATCGGACCGTCATGGACACAGCAAGGAGTTTGCTGAAGAGCATGCAATTCCTGGCAAGATTCTGGGGAGGAGCAGTACGACATGCGGTCTACTTACTGAACCGTTCGACGAATGCGCTAGGCGAGCGCACCCCATACCAAGCATGGAAAGGGAAGAAACCTCATCTGGAGCATTTAAAGGTATTTGGGTGTGCCGCACATGTGAAGATTGTGGGTCCACACCTCAAGAAGGTCGACGATCAGAGTCAGCGATGGTGTGCATTGGCGCCAAATAAGGGAGCAAGACACATGTTTTACGACCCCAATGCGGCAAAGTGCATGTTAGCCTACACGCTGTCTTCGAAGTGGGACTGGCGAGACGAGAATAGAGAGCCCGAACTGAACTCGGTAGAGTTCATACTCGAAGAGTAAGAAACGGTCGAGCATGAAGAGGGAGAGACTCCATTCCAGGGGCTAGCAACGCCCAGCTCGACAGAAACCAGTTCGTCTGGAATCAGCTCACCACCAGGCTCGCCCAACCAAGGATCAGGAATGAGCACCCCCGGTCCCAGCAACAGCTAGTTCGGGAGGAACTAGCTCGGGAGACTCGTCGATCAAGGACGGACCAAGAGGGTTCCGTACCCTATCCGATGTGTACAAAAAGGCCCAAGAGCTTGATTTGAGCCCAGAAGAGCTCCTGCTAGTTAGTGGAGAGGAACCGGCCAACTACCGTGAGGCAGCGACCGAGACGAAATGGCAGGAAGTGATGAAGAGAGAGTTAGAGTCCATTGAGAAGAATCGGACGTGGGAACTTGTCGACCTT
This sequence comes from Parietaria judaica, assembly GCA_954871525.1. Classification (NCBI taxonomy): domain Eukaryota; kingdom Viridiplantae; phylum Streptophyta; class Magnoliopsida; order Rosales; family Urticaceae; genus Parietaria; species Parietaria judaica. The sequence continues at coordinate 29,493,305 of OX940865.1, forward strand.
CGAAAAGTTCACAAGTCCATTGGTCTGAAGTGGGTCTACAAGCTCAAGAAAGACCCAGAAGGCAAGGTTTGTTGGAAATTGGATATAGCTCTGATACCAATTGTTGGAAATTGGATCTAGCTCTGATACCATTTATTGGAAATCGGATATGCTAACATGCCAATTTACCATGAAAAATAACAAAATAGCTTCGATTGCAAATTCAAAAAATACTTTTAACGTCCCGTCCAAATTACCTCGAATATTCCGCTCTCATCAGTCCGTCCGAGTAACATCAAAAATAATTTTAAGTCGGAAAAGTTATACCGTACTAACGTACTGACATCGAGTAATTTGGATAAAGCGACCAGATAAATAATTGGTAATTTAATTATCACAATTAATTTCATAACAACATTATTAATTCTAATGTCTATGGAAAATAAATAAATACAATAAAAGAATATTTTCATCTATTGACCCAATGCATAAGGCCGTATTTCATTGACGACTTCCGGATGCGCGTTTTGACTTTGGCAGGGCTCCGCCGATGCTGAGGGAAACTCCCGTGATCTTCCGGGATATTCTCTTGGATTCCTCGTAGCCGGCACGACTCCGTCGCAAAATTTAACTGACAGTTCTTTTTAAGCTACCGGAGAAAAATATCTCCTAAGCCGAACCAGAAGAGAGATCAGAAGCAGAAAACTCGCAGACCCTAGAGAGGGAGGGAGAGGGAGAGTTTTTGCTCTAGGGAAGGTGTGTAAAATGTGTAGAATGAGCTCCCTATTTATAGACTCAGACTGTAACCGAAGTGGAGATATTTTCTCCTAATTTTCGTTTTTTATATATATTAAATATAATTAATTATTCTAATCCAATGGTCTAGATTCAATCTTATCTAAATCCAATGGATATAATTAATTACGGATTTAATTAAATAAGAAAGACTTGGTAAAATCAAAAACCAATCTTATCTACTTATTTAAATATAATTCAAAAATTTATATATATATTTAATTTTGAAAATTAATGATTAAATATAATTAATTTTCCTAATCCAAAGACTTAGATTCAATCTTATCTAAATCCAATGGATATGATTAATTAGGGATTTAATTAAATAATAAAGACTTGGTAAATCATAAACCAATCTTATCCACTTATTTTAATTTCGAAATATATATATATATAATAATGATTAATTAATTTCCAATCCGACGGTAAAGATTAAATCTTAATCTAACGGATACAATTAATTAGGTCAAATTCGAAAACCCTAAGCATGGTCACCAAGCTTCTATTTTTGAATTAGGGTTAGGTCAAAAGTCAATTTATCTTAATCCAACGGTTGATATTAAATCATTTCCGATCCAATGGATTGATTTTAGGATTTTGCTAAAATACCAAATATTAAGTACTTATGCCGCAAATATTAAAAGTTCAAACCAAGTCAAATGCGTGTGAAGTGGTTGCACTTTCCTTGCTGCTCAATGAACGATTTACACATATAATATATACTTAAATATATATTATTATTATTAATATAAATCTATTAATTATTAATAAGATATTAATAATTAAATTCAAATAATTAAATTATATCAATAATTCCTGATCTCAATATCACACATTAAAACGTTATGGTGCCACACCATCATTTAAATTCGTGACATGTGATTTAATTTCATAACTTATCGTACCGAACACAAACTTAGAAAATTCATAAATCACAAACCGTAAGTCGGAATGACTTGGTTCAAAAAGAAAAGTTTCTTAGAATTTAATTTAAAAAAACATGGTGCTGATAGAAAATATAAATTCTAACTTTCTTTTCATCAGTTAATTCCGTGTACCAAAATATGGTACTTTTGCCACGCTAACGTTAAAACTATCTGACGTCTGCCAAAGACCTGTCAGTTTTATAAGTCGAGCCAAATGATTAAACATTATTCAGAATGTATTTTAATCACGTACGTATCATCCGTTACGGAGCTATCCTGGGGACCATGGACCCATATCACTTAAGCTCCAACGAACTACTAGTTGTTCGTCAAACCTCGAAGTGATTCCACTATAGACCCGAGGCTGCACTCTTTATTGATACGATATATATTATTCCCTTATAACAGCAGGTTTTCCATTGGTACAATCAAATTCGGGTTATTGATCTTTCACTTGATGATCCACACATGAGCAGGCGGTTTTTACCGTATTGCCTCTCACTGCATTTTCATCATTAACTCAGTCGATAATATTATGAGCAACCCACTTATGATTACGAGTCATAATCTGGCCATGGGTAAATCTCACTTCTCACCATCGTTAATCAAGGGAATCATCTTGACTCTAAAGAGAGCTGTGTGATGCCCATATCTATGATCAAGCTACCTTCATTGTTGACTATCATGTTCCCAAAATAATAGTGTTGGGAACAGCGGTAATATATTGTGTTCTTAAATGGTTAAATCAAAGAACAATCAAGTCAACAGATCATACTCAAGATCACTCAAGACTTATACCGAATATGTATTTGATCATCTACTAGTGACTCAACTCCAAGTTATTAGTGACGGCCTTATATGATACATTATATATAAGGCCGTGCCTGAGGGGAGGCAGAGTATGCGCGCGCTTTTAGTAAAAAAAAAATCTACATTTAGAGGCCAAAAAACCAAATTTAAGGGCCCAAAACCACTTAAATTATTTTTTTTTATTAATTAAAATCACCTAAATTAAATTTAGGGGCCCCAAAAAATATAATCAAAACCACTCAATAATTTTCGCACAACCTCTAATTTTTTTTAATTAAAATCATTTAACTTTAACATTTGGGCCATCAATTCCCAAATTAATTAGGGCCCCTTAATCCCACTTTACCCAATAATTTTCGCACTGTCATTTATTCCCCTAATCTCAAAAATATTTGTTCTCTAATCCGAACCCAAAATTATTTTGCATAGTACCTAACCTAAATTCCCATAATCCCCAATTCCCTTTACTATTCCTCACGACAGTCCTCGCCCAAATTTCATATTTTGGGCTTTTACTTAACTTGAAGAAACTAAAAGCTGCAGATAGAGATAATTTGAAGTGCTTATGCACCAACCTGAGAAAGGCATTGGAACAAAATAAAGTTTCAGGCATTGACGCGGATGATCTCTTGAAGAAATTAGAAACCCTAAGTGTGAACGTACCAACCGTCAAGAAGAGAACGGTCGATGTTTTGAATGACATACAAGAATTGGATTGTAGTTTCCAAATGCTTCGATTCCCTACCAAATTATACTAACTATATCAATCACAGTTGCACATGCAGAAAGAAGCTTCCCGAAGTTAAAATTGATCAAGTCTTATCGTCGATCAACCATGTCTCAAGATAGATTACGTGGATTAGATACATTGTCTATCAAAAAGACATGGTCGAGAAACTCAATTATGCAAAATTGATTAGTGTTTTTGCTTCAAAAACTGCTAGACGCTTCTTATTTGAATGAAAATTTATTTATTATATAAAATTGTATATATTTTTGCATCAAAATTGAATTTTGCAATTACGGTAACTCTCCTCGCCTAGGGCCCCGAAAATCTCAGGCACGGCCGTTGATAGGACTTGATCAATTTTAACCAACAAGGTTATTGTCGTTTTGATTGTCGTTTGTGGCAAAGGTCCAATTAATTATAACCAACGATGTTATGGAAAGAACATGAAGAGTTGCAACAATAACTTGATTTTAATATGAAACTAACAATTGAGATAGCAAGAGTCCAATGTATTAAGTGGATGGTTACAAAATTCCTCAAGCGTCACTTTAGATACAAATAATATGAATTGAAGTGTCATTCATGAAGAATAAACGTGTATATATTATTATAGAAAAAAAGCGTTGCATTTAGCATGGAAAGAAAGGACTTGAAATTTTAAATCTTACAATTGGGAATATATTACATTTATATGTTAGAATAAGTGTTTTTAGCTAAAACTAAAAAATGGTATCTAATATTAAAAAAACACAAAAAGTTAAGATTAAAAAGACTCAAAAGTAAAATTCATAAAATTATAAACATAATAAGAACCTAGAGCCGTTAATTAAGCATTAACAAGCCTTTTTATATCCATTAAAATTATTTTACATTAAAAAAGATAATATGGGATGAAATTAAGGAGAGTGACAGAGAGAAGGATGAGAAGCTTCTTCAGGTACTAAATGTTTTAGTCGATAGATTATTTATCAACACTTTAACTGTAAAATTGATTTGTTGCAGGATCTATTTGATCTTCGTCATTACATAACTTTTGCAATATCGTATAGCTCCTGGAGGCGATGAAAAAAGCATCATATTAATGATTTGCATATTAGATTATGTCTTAGACTATAGTATGATAATAGTTACAAAATAAGTACCCCAATGAAGACAAAGATTTATTTATTCTCGCGCCTTCCTTTAACCGCTCAACTTCAGTAGCATAAGTTTTCTCCCTATTATACGAGATAATACATAATTATTTCATTTAATTTCATCAAAATTCATTTTTAGAATACTTAGAGCTTTGGGTTAAATTCCATACCTTTCAAAACCGGCAAGCTCAACCATATTCAATCTAGGAAACCGTAAATTAGTATTGGAATCATTCTTCCATCTATTTTCAATCACATCGGTATATACGTTGTATGAACGACTGCTCTTTTTGTTAATTTCGTCGCTGCAAATTTCCTATTTCCAGATTCCTAAATGAAATAATTTATATTAAGTGAAAGAATACAAACAAAACGCAGAGATTATGATGAATAATACAAGAGTGGACAATGTTTCTAACCTGAATTAGAAGGCTAAGAATTTCGCTCATAGTACGAACTTCAAACTCATAGAGAATTTCTACTTAAACCCATTTTTTAATATGAACTTCAAACTCAAAGAGATTTTCTACTTAAACCCATTTTTTATTGCCTACCCGTAGCAAAAAAAAAAAAAAAAGCAAAAAATAAGCCATGTAACAATGGGAGGGTACTTAAACGTGTTTGAGTAATGACACTTACGATAAAATTAGTAGATGATGGATCGAAAAGATCTCTAATCTGTTCATTGTATATCTCTAAGAAAGAGCACTTGAAGTTATACTTTAATTGCTCATCTCTCATGTTGTCCTCCTCCTGAAAAGATGAGCGTAGTAAATGAGCGATATTTTGCGATACTTGTGTAGCAACAAAAAATTTAATAATGTTTCTTAATTACCGTTTGGATCCTCTCGAACAAGAATTCAAAAATGTGTGGCGTCATTCCACGATGTGGCAGGGCTTGACTTCTAGATTTTTAAGCTCTCAGAAGATTGTGTAGGTTTTTCCACTTCCCGTCTACAACATTGGAACATATAGTTTAAAAACAAAGATAAGAAAGCCACTCGAACATTATAAGCATAAGCATAGTTTTGAATAATCAATCTCTCAATACTTGTTGAGAAGCCCAATAATTTGAAGTGCAAAAGAACATATTTATAAAAATAAAAAATATTATAAAGAGATCGTATACCTGGCCGTTGGCAAACATACAACTATTATACCCAGCTATCAACGCTTTAGTCGATAGATTATTTATCAACACTTTATTTGTAAAATAGATTTGTTGCAGGATCTATTTGATCTTCGTCATTAAATAACTTTTGCAATACCAATATCGTATAGCTCCTACAATAATTTTTTTTAAACGATTTATCAAGTTCATCCGAGCTTGAGTGATTCTTCCATTATTGTCAAAAAGAGCATAGCAACAATACAGTTGCTAAATAAATGGATTAGATCAACTCGCTTAAGCAAAAATAAGAAAGACTAAACAAAGTGAATTCATGTCGAATCTTGCCATTTTACTGATATTTATCTCCATGCATATTGAATGTTGATATAAAAATTGTCAATTTATTTTTTCTCAATGAAAACTTGTGTCTTAAATGACATAAAAATTGATGGTCGTTTATGTGCTTCTTTACCGAACTTAACCAAACATTCCGAAGAAAAGAGAAGAAGATCTCCTTCATTCCATTTTTCTAGAGAGGTGATCATCAATGAAGTCCCCAAGCTCTAGCCAGGACCGGCCATGAGTTTTAGGATTTCCTAGGTAAATTAAAAGTTTTGGGCCCTTAGTAAAAAAAAAATCAAAATAAATCTTCAAACCAAAATTACCACTTAATTTTCTTTTTATAATAATGTTATCATTCAATCTTATAAGCTATATAAAATAAATTACCAAAATAATTTATAAAGTACTAGTGGACAGCATCGCGCTTCGTGCGGTGACGATAAATATTATTTATAAACTTAAGCGGCGATAAATTTTATTTATAATTTTAGATAATATATATCGAATAATTTTATTGTTTAGAATGTATGTTGTTACGGGTATTTTTGCGGCCTCAAAAAATGCGGCCCAATCAAAAGTCGAACCCGAGAAAATCAATATAAAAAAAGGTCAAACAAAATATACATATACATATAATGGAAACTTCAATAAGTATGCCCGGTAGAGCATGTGTTTTCAGATAAGTACCCGAGTTTGTTAAATTACAAAACTATGCCCCAAAAGTGTTTATGTAAAGACAAAAAGTGTTTATGTAACATAAACAGTTTTTGGAGCATAGTTTAAAGTGTTTTTAAAAAGTGTTTATAAGTGTTTATGTAAAGACAGAAAGTGTATTGGAGCATAGTTCTATAATTTAACAAACTCGGGTACTTTTTCAAAAACACATCCTCTATCGGACATACAAATTTAAGTTTTCTTAATATAATATGTATATATGTTATTAATAGGCATGCACATATACCATCGCACACTCTTTTTCACCTACTACTACTATTATTATTATTACTATTATTATTATTATTATTATTATTATTATTATAAGCTCGAGGAGTATAATCTTTCTTTAAAAGAGACGAGGTATAAGACTAACGAACTTTGGTGAGCCAAGCTCGGGAGCGACGTTATTCTCGTTTCTCTCCAGATCCGGAGGACGTTCTCGGAAAAGGAAACAAATGAGAATACACCCAAAAATACTTCCGCCACAACAGAGACAAATCAAGCGTCTTGCCCCATTTAAACACCCACTAACACTGAACTACGTGATGCCATGATCCCATTTGGGTATGTAGGCAGCCTTCATCTTGTTAGGTCCGGCATCGTTTGTTTATTTTGCAGAAACTCTCTACCGTACAACGACGAGTCGCATCTCCACGAAGACATAGCGGACTCCGTCGCATTGCCTGGGGCAACGACTCAACTCGGCCACGAAGAATCAGCCCGATCCAACCTCTAACCGAGCATTGGGCCCGGCCCAAAATCACGAATTAGGCCGCATTAATGTTGATCCATTTTCTAGCATTAATATATATGTCATAATCGAAATAATTGCTTCACATTCAACAATTGTAATTATGCGTGTTTTTTTTTTTATAAATAGTTATCAAATCATTATTAATAAGAACTTCGCAAAAGACTTAAGGAATTAAATCTTTATAAAATCTTAACAAATCCAAATTACCTTTTCAATAGTAATTATGTCATTGTAACTGCTCAAACTATTAAACAAAATCTTTTTCTATGAAGATTACTTGCAACCAACATACGTATGTTATATGTTTTTTAGCACATTAATACTTTCTTTTACAACTTATTGTTTAAAATGTGTTTTATAGTCGAACGAATTACATGTACATCGAATGTTGCTGGTTTTATTCATTTATTATATTACTATTTAGCTTTCAAGTTACTATTTCCATTAAGAATTACATGTACTTTATTATATGGCCGTTTTCTATTTCTCATTGTAAATAGAACTCTTTTATTTGTTTGGGAAAGAACGAAATGTTCATTTTGTGTCAAACTTTTTTAAAAATTATCCATTATGTGTATTTTTTACTCTCACAAATGTACATTTCTTAAAAAATTTGGCACAAAAATGACCATTTCGTACAATTTTCATAATTTTTATAGCCCTGTCTTTTATTTTGTCATAAATATTCAACTGACGTAAATAAAATTATTGTTTTAATTTATTCGATGAACGTTTTTATCCAAAGTTCAAAAAATGACGCGAGTATATTTAATGGTGCCTAATTCATATTGAACGTTAATACACAATATTCACCACTTAACTACTTAAGAAACTATTGAACGTTATACATAATATTATTATATTTTTTCGCTCAGTAGTATTTGGTAGCCATTTCCAAAATCATTTTTCATTTTGAGAAAATAGTTATACAAAAAAATAACCAAAAACATGATTATTTGTTATTTTGATTAAAAAAAATCATTTTGATGAGCAGTAATAGATTGGTCTTAAGATTAGATATATATTTACAAAATTAACTAAAAACGTGTTAGTTTTAAGGGTTATTTTAGAAAATGTCCATTTTGTGTAAAAGGTTTAAGAAAAATGTCCGCCGTATGTATTTTTTACTCTCACAGATGGGCATTTTTCTTAAATTTTTTACACAAAATGGGCATTTATTACAATTTCTATAGTTTTAATTGTTATTTTGTATCAATGGAATCATAAAATTATGGTAAATATATTCGCATCATCCGTGCATATTTAAATAAATTTGTAAAAATGATAATGCAAAAGTATAATGTTGCAGGCTGGGCCGCCCCGATGCTTCTTGTAGACCCGACCCGATCACTTCGGGTTCCTAAAAAAAAAGCCCGATCCGATCCATAATTTTTTAATGTCCGAACCAAACCGACCCGATAAGTATCGGGTTGGGTTGGTTTGGGTCGTCATGGCCCGATTAATTAAAATTTAAACTTATATTACAAAAAATAATATGAAAAAAGTGCATCAATGTAACTCAAAATTCAAGTAAAAATACCCCTAACAAACTTAATCAAATAAACATACACTAAACAATGTAAAACATGAAAATGGGAGATTGTTTGGTCTTTAATTGTAAATTAAATTGAGAATGAAAAAATTTAAAGACTAAAGATTACACTACTTGAATAAAAATTAATATGAAATATATATTTATTATATTGGTCGGGTCGGAGACACCGACCCGACCCAAGGTTTTGCATCCGACCCCGACCCGAATAATAGTAGGGTCCGGCCCGATCCGACCCAATTATCAGCGGGTTAGATTGGGTGGATTAAATTGGAGTCGGGTCTCTAACAGATTGGGTTGGGCCATCGGATTGGGTCTAAAATGCTCACCCCTTGCAGCAGCGAGACTCTAAAGAAACCTCCAACGCTGTTCTGGGCTACGTACTTTACGTAGGTTGAGACTTGAGTGAGTTTGATCTGTGTGTTGACCAAAGAAATATAACAAAAAAATTGCTAATGTTTAAAACAATATAATATATTTTTCCGGAATTAATACCAAAAGTTACAAAGTGCTTTCAAATACTGTATCAAAGGAGTCATGCAATAAAATAAAGACACAGCATTATTGGGAATAAGACAGTAGGTATGTGCGGATAACGATGGTTAATTACAAATTACAATTCCAAGAAGCGCTTAGGAAATATTAATTTGAAAGCGAATAAGCTATACGCGCATGCACTACTTCTACGTGCTGTGAAACTGTCGTTCGTTAAATCATCCTTCATTGGAATTCGAAGTTGCTCTTACTAATCAAGTAAATATACGACCGACCTTTCACTTTCCTCGTCGATGCTTTGGTGTTGTATATATATATAAACTGGTCAGATCGCGTAACTCTTTCACAGAAGTTCTACACCGAAAATGGCGACGCAAACTCCGGAAACTATGACTCTGAAGCTCCTGATAGACTCGCGAGGCCAGAAAGTCCTCTTCGCCGAGGCAGGCAAGGACTTTGTCGACTTTCTGCTGACCCTCTTGTCTCTTCCCGTGGGGTCTGTGATCGGTCTCTTGTCCAGCGCCGCCATGGTCGGATCTCTCGGCGACCTTCACGACAGCTTCTATAGGCTGAGCGAGTCTTACGTTAAGCCCGGCGTCAATAAGGACGTTCTCTTCAAGCCGACATCGTCGATAAGAAGCTCTCCTTCGTCTGATATCCTCTCCATCACAAACGACATGTCTTCACAGATTACTAGTACCAGATGTACGTTCGGACTGCGGGTCTGTTAATCGGAGAGTCGTCCCTGCCTCTTCGGAGGGCGGTTTTGTGAAAGGCGTGGTGACATACATGATCATGGACAATCTGGAAGTGTCACCCATGTCCACCATATCCAGCATCACGATGCTCAACAAGTTCAACGTCAAGGACGTCGCTGCTCTCCACGAGAAGACCGTTTCCGTTACCAGGAAGCAGGTAATCATTAAGTTTATTGATTCATATTCACCTACTGAATACCCTGAGTTTGTCAAGACCTAGTCGATCTTAGTGAAGATTTTCTCAAAGGACCCTACTCCTTTGCCAACAATGGTTACTTAAAACATTCTAAAGTGTCATCATCTTTAGAAGCTATAGATATAGGGGCTCATATTCAAGATATATACATATATATTCTAAATTTTTATAATAATGTTTAATTTATTTAGTTTCGAGGGGTCCCAAATTTACTATTCGCCTAGGGCCCCAACAAATGCAGCCTCGCCACAAATGATACATGTATAAAATCAGAGTCCGGCGAGCTTGGGGCCTTTAAGCGCCGGACAAGTTGTTGATCAACATACTGTACAATTAAATATTAGCAACTAATTAATTATGTGTTTTTGTGTAGGGCCTGAAATTATTGAAGGCATCGTTCGAGTCGAAATCAGTTCTCACCAACGTTTTCTTGGGGAAGTAGGAGACAAGTTTGCTCCTGCCGTGCTTCCAGACAAACGGGACTTTCATTTTTTAGTGTTGTGTTTATGGAGAACCTGATTATTATATATGTTTGGTTTATGGTTTCTATCGTACGTCTTTTTCATCAATCTTTGTTTTTGGATGCCATTGTGTATGCAAGGCCTAATCTACTTGATCGATTGCTTGTATGCAAGGCCTAATATACACCTTATTACTTGATCGATTGCTTGTATGCAAGGCCTAATCTAAAATACACCTTACTATCTAACATAATCTTTGGAATCATAATATTTTAGAATTTCGTAGCCCTATAAGATCTGTTCAAAATAAATGTTTAATTTCTTTTTTACGTTTTAAAATTTGGCTATGGGGGTAGGTTGGAAGGGAACTCAAGTAGGTCGTCGGGGTGGGAGGTTGCGATTTTATGATGGGAGGCTTGTCGGGAAGTTCCGTCGCACGCCCGATAAATGGCTTCACGTGGACCTCGTCAAGGATGGAATCGGCGTGCTCGGTTGCAATGGAGATGAGTTCCTCGCACCACAAATCTTCCTCGGAAATGAAAGTGTTGACGACAGCAGTGCGAACCTCCTCGGTGAAAGTAATCACGACATCGGTGGGAGCCTCAGCAACGAAACTCGCTTCGATGGTTGATGGTGTCGTGGCGAAAAAAATGTTCGTTGTCGTTGGGGGGTATCGCGGCGACGAAGTTCCACGATGTAGGTCCATCGAGGAAGCGTCGTCGAAGAAAGATCCTCAGAAAAGGCTCCTCGAGGGAGGTTCCACGAGGGAGTGTACGCGAGGAGGTGTTAGCAAGGAAGGGCCTTGATGCAGTGTCTGCGAGCAAGTATCGTCGAGGAATGGTCGGCGAAGAGTGTTCTTCGAGCAAGAATCGTCGAGGAAGGCTCCGCGAGGAAGTATCGTCGAGAAAGTCTCGCCGATGAAGTCTCGTCGAGGAAGGCTAGCTATTCGAGAAAGGGACGTCGCGGACGGCATGTCGAAGATAGGGGCACCGATGATGTAATTGTCGACTTCGTCGAGGAAAAGTCCAGCGCGAGGCGTGTTGGGGAAGTCTTGGGGGGCCTCGTCGGGGAAATTCTCATCGACCATGAGATGGGGATCGTCGACGAAAGTGTCATCACCTTCGCTGTCAGCTTTGTCGATGTCGCCAGGAGGGTCGGCGAGGGGAGTTCTTCGAGGAGGGTTCGTCGAGATTAGTGTGGTGAAGGACCAGAATATACCCGACATCGCTGGCTAACTCGAGAGCGTCTTCGGCAGTGATGGGTTTCTCGCCATCGTTGCTCGTGTGTCGGCGCCAGAGTCGTCTCAGTAAAAAGACATCCATGATCGTGCTTGGCTTGTTATTTGAAGCCTTGCTCGCGATCGTCATGTCCATCGCGACAAAGGACTCTCTTGGTGAAGCCACTTCAGTGGTCTCTCGCGAGACGAAAGTCTGCCCGTCGGAGAAAAACTTGTTATCCATGGTAGGGGGTTTGTCGAGGAAGGTTCCTCGAGGCGGGTTTGTCGAAGGGGTTTCGCCGAGGGCGTTACGGCGAGGAAGGTTCCTTGAGTAATAGTCGTCGCCCTTCAAGAATTCCTCATAGGCGAAAGTTTTGTCGCCCTCTGTAATTGCCTCTTCGGTGAAAGTGTTCATGCGAACAACATTCCCACACATGGTCGGCGTACTCCGCCTCGTCGTCAGTGGAATCGTTGTACTCATCGTACACTTGTTCGGCATACTCTGTCTCGCCGTAGATCGACTCGTCGTACACGGCCTCACCGTGTTCCGCCTTATCGTACATCGGTTCGTCTTACTCCGGGATAGCCACCTTGAACACCGCTACCCATCGCGCATCTTTTTAGACCACCGCACGTCCTAGATTCTGCTCGACCAGGTTGGCATGGTCGTCCATGGTGTCGGATTAGCCTCGACGTCGTCGCTCCGATTGATTCTGCAGCAGCGCAGCCTGCTATCGGGTCAGCAAGTCCATCTGAGCGCGCAATCCGTCGACCTCTTCTTGTCTCACCTTATCCTCTGCCCAGCTTCGTGAACGGCTCAATTCTTTGGTGCCTCTGCACAGAAACGAGTACCAACTGATGTAGAGCGGACTATGGAACAACACAAGAACGCATCTATGCAAGAATAAACTCGACTTCTTTAAAGCAAACGCTTGAATTTTCTATTCATCAAAATCTGAGAAATACAATAACATCCACTACTCATATATAGAGCTAGGGTTTAAACCGAAAGCAAGAAAAGAGGAACTAATTCCCTAAACCTCTCTAACTAAAATGTAAACAAATAAATAATAATTAAAAGGGTATCCCCATATATCCGCATTAAAAAGCTATGAGGGCGGGCCGGGCTGCTCGAGTTAGGGCTCAGGCTCGGGCTTGGGCTCAGGCGGCCAGCCTGCTGGATGAGATTTGGCCTACGAGCTTCACTCCCGTGTGCATTTTGGTTCAAGCGTGCTTGGACCTCGCGGGCTACCCAAGACCGCCCGACACACAGGATTGTTTACGCTAGCTTGCCTTCTTAACCCTACCCTAAGAAAATAAGGCAGTTTGGCGTGTAAACTTAATTAGAGTTTAAGCTTCTTAGCATTCATCTAAACTAATCCAAATTGATGGGCATTACACGATGACTTAAGGAGTCTTTTTAAGCCACAACTTTTTGTTCGATTGATCGAGTGAGCATTTCTTAAATGTTTGCCATCGGGCCAATAGTAATTTGTTTAAATTCTTACTAGCTAGGGCTGAAATTTTTTATTTATGGTTCCCGGTTCCTGGACGGTCACGGACCGGTTGCAAAAAAAAAAAACCGAGAATTGGGACGTCGCAGTTTCCAGTTTGAGAACCGGGTCGACACTTTTAATACCTGGTATTTTGTCCCAGAGCCAGTTTTAAATATTGATATATAATATTATTTGATAATATATAGTATTATATTTTTAGATTTTAGATTTTAAATTTAGTACTTAGATTTTTATAATTTGGAACGACTTGTTATTTTTAGACTTGCAACTCTAGGTCCTCTCTTATGTTTTGAATCTCGACTCCTTCTATTCATAGAAGTCTATTTTTAATCTAGATTCTAGAAGTTTATAGTCATTGGCTAGATATAATTAGAGTTGAATTCAAATATTTCGATTATAGAATGAATCCCTAACAAACTATTTTGGTCAAATGTCAAGTAACTTTTTTTTTTTTTTGAGAAAGTAACCTTGTTTTTTTGTTCAATCAATGTTCAATGTTGTCGCATATAGATAATTGGTGTTATACCTCTTTGGGAGACTAAAATAAGCAATTGTTTACAGAAACCTAGACCCTAAGTAAACCTCCAATGTTGTTCTGTGCTACGTAGGTTGAGTTTGACCTGTGCGTTGACCAAAAAAATAAAATAATAGTGAAAAAAACACCCAAAGTACTTGTAATCAAGGTTTTAAATATCACTTGCCGATGTCGTTTCGCACTTTTTATTTTACAGATATATCGCTTGTCGATTGGTATGTCATAGGTAAATCGATGGATATGTCGATGGATATATCGTTTCGCATATCCTCGAAAAAAGATTTTTGATGAGCATGCCGATGGATATTCGAGAAATTTAATACCTTACTTGGAATATTCACTAATAATGTTGTAACTTGTAACTAGTATAACAGGTTAATACGAATTGATAATTTTGAATAATTGTAGTAAAGGTACTTGTTGACGTATAAATTAAGAGATGACATAAAGTATACAATGTCGAGATTAATTAAATTTCGTCTCACATTTAAAGACCATAGTATTTATATGTACTGAATAAATTATAAACATTTATTTTGTATTATATAAAGTCTTGGGGCAAAATCGATATTGAAACGTCCAATAAAGCCCATTAAGGATTTAAAGCCAAAACACACGAGTAAAAACTCGTGATAATTGAAAATTCCACACCTCAAGAACGGGAAGTATGAAGACCATCTCTAACGGATATCTTCAGTCAAGAAATCCAGCTCGACGCAAGGATCGCTAGTCAAAGTATACGCGTTAGTTTGGGAGACAGTCCAATTACAAAATCAAGTTCGTTCTCCTGAAGCTAAGGAAACTCCAATCAATGCATATAAAGATCAAGCTCAAGCTCTAAGCTTCAAGCATTTTTACTTATTCTCTAAGAGTTGATTGTATTCCTTTCATTTCTACCAAAGCAGAAGCTTTGCCTGTATAGTTTCATATTCATGTTTTTTTACTCAAATAAATATATAGAAGACCTAGTCAACTACGATATTGGGACTAACCTCTCTAAAAAACTCTACGTCTCAAAGTTTATATAATTATATATATGGATAATCACGGTGATTGTACCAATAGTCTTTCTATCATCGTCGATCAGTTTTCATTCTTATTTTGTGGGTAGTAAAGTTCGCATTCTCTAAAATTGTAAGGCAGATGGTAATTTAATCCACTATTTTTAAGTCAAATGACATGTGGCATCATGTTGACCACTACATGACATGCTATGTCATTTGATTGCCACGTGGATTTTTTTAATGAAATATTTATAAAAAAAATATTTATTTTAGTAAATTTGTAAAAGTATTTTATAAAAAAAAATCCACGTGGTAGTCAGAAGACATGGCATGCCATGTGCTGGTCAAAATGATGCACGTGGCATTTGACTTGACAATAGTGGATGAAAGATTAATTGTCTTACAATTTCAAAGAATGGGATCCCTACCATCCATAAAAGAAAAATAAGAACTTATCGACGACGGTAAGACTGTTGAAATATTTACCGTGATTATATATTCGTGAGTGTTGAGAGTATGGACGGCGTGAAGGTCAAGATCCATTAAGTTAAATCTCAACAACTAGTTCAAATCACAAGTCTACAGTCTCTGTGACTGTTGAGGTAGGAATCTATGTCTACAGTACACAAACTACATATTCTTAAGTTTTAAAGTGCACGGGCAGAGAAGATGTGATCGAGTGTCAACATTGCGGTGGACGTATTGAGCAAATTGAGACTATTGGTTAAATTAAGAATAATTGTCATGTAAAAGAAATTATGATATAAAGTAGGGGTGAAAATGCGGGTCTTAAGTTCAATTTTCATATATTAACCGGATTTATAAAGTTTTAAAATTTAAATTGATAGAGGTTAAAAATTATTTTAACAAATTATCAGATTTTTATGTCAATTTGACTCGTCTCTTTATTTAATTGTTGACGAATGTTGCTATGTTGATATCATTGGCGAGGGATAACTCTTTGTCGAAGGATTCTTCGTCGGCAAAGGGACTTGCCGCCGACGAGGGGCTTGTCGACAAAAGTAATGAGGGACTCTCTAGGGTTGCCGTTACCTCGCCAAGGGCCTCACGGGTTTACCAAAGATTTGTCGGCGGATCTTTGTCCTCTTGCTTCTCACTTTGACGGATCTCGTGAAGCTATTGTAGCCTTGTCGGGTTGTCCGACTTGTCTTTGAGGATGTGGGCTTCGGTCCTAGGCCTTGTGTTAATAACTTATGTTGATCCGGGCCTCGCCAAAATGAGTTTATGACTTCACTAATGTGCCTTGACTTTGCAACAAGGCCCATATTTTTTATAATCCAAAAAATACTCATATATATATTATATGATAATCGCACCCAATACTATTTAGTAAAAAATATAACTGCATTATAACTGCATTTATCAATTTATATATATATAAAGCTTAGAATATAATAGAGGAAATTTTGGTAAGCAAATGTCTTCGGTATTAAATTCAATTTATGATCTTTTTGTACACCCTCAGGACAGACAGATTATAATAAGGAAATATCTTTAATGTAAAAGATTATAAGTAATTCTATATTAATATAGAAAGGTTATTATAAGAAATATCTTTATTTATATATTAAATCAAACTTATAAATTATAACTTTATAAGATTGTGATAAGACTTTTTACATTTAATAATGTCTAGTGAGCAATTCCCATCTCTCTCTCTCTTGTAATAATACCCTTTAATATTTGCTCTATCATAATCAATCGCTTCTTACAAAATTCTCTGTCACATAAAATTTAAAATGATAGTGGAGAATTCCGATTCAAACTATTAGACATATAAACTATTTTTGCGTGCCAAATTAACATTTGTATCAAGTACAGTCTAACACTCTAGCCATTATATATTCCTAATGAACAGTATAACAAATAATTAATTCAATTATTTGCATACTTTAATGTGATTCATAATAACTTGGATAATTTTAATAGACTTGTGTAACATATCATATGTTTTTTCTGTTCTTTATTACGTGTGTTGGGTGAAGTATAAGGCTATACGTTTTGCGGCTAATGGAACGCGTCCAAACTGCCACGTGGCTCGCTCACCATATCGTCAAAGTCAAAACACACACGTAAAAGGAAATAAAAATAAAAATAAAAAGTCTATTCGTCGAAGAAAGCCAATGTCATTAAGGACGAAACATCCCAGAAATTATGCAATTTTTTAAGCCATTCGGGTGCAACAAAGGCGTGCACTGAAATAGGATTAAGAGGGTCTTATTTTAACTTTTTGAAAGTACCAAAAAGTTGGTACCCAAAATTGTTAAAGAAAGCATGAGACATAATCATTAGTGTCAATGTCCCAAAGAATGTTATATACATATAATTACAACTTGTATATGTGTAGATAAGGACTTAATTTACTATATCATGCAACAAATAGTATTTGATTAGTGAAGTGTTATAGCTTATGAACATTAAAAAATAGCAAAACAATTTGTTGACAAAAGCTAGAATTCAATTAGTGAGATAATATTATTATGTTCAATAATTAGAGTAAATGAGTTATAGTGCTCCATAATTTTCTCATTAAGACTTTCCCAAGGGTTCGAAGTAAGAGTGAAAGTGATGTAGAGAGGGATATGAAAAACACGGAGAACACGTCTTTGCGAGAATAAACTCGACTTCACAAGCTATAGCTCGATTTTCATTTCATAATCTTATTGTTGCCATATTGACGTGCTCCATCATTCTCTCCGATGAGGAGAAAATTCGTCCTCGAATTTGAACCGCCGGCCCGTCTCGAGCCTCCACCGTCATCGCCGCGCTTGTGTCGGCGCCAAAGTCTTCGTTGTAATGTGACTTGAATATATCGACATCTGTTGGAAAACTCATTAGGAAACAATATAAAACTCATTTTAAACGTCTTCGTCTCGTCGCAAATCGAAGCAAAAAAAACCACGGCCAGTCGATACTTCCATGACTTGTGCGGTGCGGCCACCTCGGTATCCTTGCCCGACACAAAAGAAACATCAACCATCTCTGTTGGGTTTATACATAGCTCAGAAATAGCAAGAGACACCCCCGTGTCACTTTCTCCGTTGTCCTCGTCGTCTTCAACTTCATCGTACTTGACCTCGTCGTTTACGGCCTCGTCGTAGACAACTTCGGCGTACTCCGCCTCGTTATATACGGGATCTTCGTAAACGGTATCGTCATACTCATCGTACACCGGCTCACCGTAGACGGTTTCGGCGTACTCCGCCTCCTCGTCGGTGAACTCATCGTACTCCGGGATAGCCACCTGGAACCCCGCTACCCATCGCATATCTTCTGGGACCACCTCACGTTGACGCATCGCGTGACCGTAGCCGCCAAAATTCTGCCCGAACAGGTTCGCTCGGTCCTCGGTGTCGGACTCGTCTCGGCGTCGTTGCTCCGTTTGATTCTGCATCATCGCAGCCATCTGACGGATCAGCAATTCCACTTGAGCACAGAATCCGTCGACCTCTTCTCGTCTCACCATATCCTCTACGAAAGCGTCGCGAACGGCTCGTTTCATCGGTGCCTCTGCACAGAAACGAGTGGCTCTGATACCAACTGATGTACAGAGGGATATGAAAAACACGGAGAACACGTCTTTGCGAGAATAAACTCGACTTCACAAGCTATAGCTCGATTTTCATTTCATAATCTTATTGTTGCCATATTGACGTGCTCCATCAGAAAGGACAAAAACATTCTAAAAAAATGAACCCATATTGAATAAACCGAATTCAATTGAGATAATAATTTGATATGTGTTTCGGTTGAGAATTATTATAAAGGACCAAATATTAAATATTAATCATTGATTAACTAATTAATTATGCATAATAAATGTTAGTTTTCTTTTTTAAGCCATTGCACTATCAAATTAATGATTATTACTGAACAGTTGTATACCTTACTTGATTGTGTTTTGATATAATAAATTACCAATACTTGATATTAAGTAATCTGTATACATTTTAATTGACTTTAATAAAAACCGGTAACTAATTTGGAGAGCGAATTTGTGGACCAAATAAAATTGATTCATCATATATTTCATAGAATATCGATTAAAAAGAAAACGAATTTTTTTAGAGCGTTGTGGACCGATTTCATCGTTTATTCGAATCCCAGATTAATGTATCAGCTATATAAATTATGAAGGAGCAACACATAATTAGGCCTTTGGGGCCACTTAATTACACTACAAATCTAGGTTATATGAGTGGATGAATGTAAATTAATTATTAGCTTTTTGACATGTAGAAAAGTTAAATATGCAATTATGCAAAAAAAATCTCTTGAAATACCATTATATAATATATATAGTTTTATAAAATGCAATCTCAGTGAGCAAATGGATAAAGAGAAGCATGATGAGTAAGATCTGAGTGCAAAACATAATGAAGGAATTATATCTTAATCCATGCTGCTTAACATGCGCACCGCAGCTAGTAATAAGTGTTGTGACCATGCATCATTTGCTCATTACTTTTAGCCCATCAAAAACAACTTACGTTTCTAGCTTAATTTTCACTTCCTTAACTCATACAAGCAATTTCTGTGTTGCCAAGAGGTAATCGGATTCCGGATAAATTCATAATTTATAGTTTGATACTTCTGTTCTGAAAAATTCTAGCCCAATTTGATTTAGGAAAGGAAACTCGAAGCTGTGAATAGTGGACTTGCCTTCATAGGTGTTTGGGACCGGAAGAATGGGAAGTAAATGTGACGACCGTGTCATTGTCCAAGCTGCAATCTTTGATTTATTGTCTTCCTTTACTCGCTTGTTTATGTTCCGTTATTAGTATTATTTGTTTCTGGTTTATTTTTAATTTGTACTTTGATTCTCATTTTTATTTAAGGAAACGAATGACTCTTTGAAGGATAATGTCCGAATCGGGAATTGGACTAATTGGACGCATGAGCCCAATGATCTGTGGAAATAAATACACGATTATAGCTCATAAAAATCGACTTCTCCCCTTAGCCTTTGGAGGAATTGGGCTAATTGGGCGCATGAGCTCGGGTTGTGAGAAAGAGTCTTCATCAAGCACCGATAAGGATCTAGTAAATATGAGGAGGTATTTCCGAGGTGCAGAATGCAAAGTTCCGCAGCGACAGGGTGGACGATATAAAGGCTAGACATTTGTGAAGTTGTGATCCGAAGCACACGACGACCACGAGGCCGCACGCAAACCGAAGAATTCGGCCAAAACCTAGACGGAAAAAGTACCACAAGTTTGGCAAACATTTTTAACTGTATCTTTCATTATTTTCGTTGTTAATCTAGATTTATGGATCGATGAGATCCTGAGATTTTCGTTTCGGGATCAAGAGATATCCCGGAAAAATCCAACACTCTTTATATTGGTTTGCTTTATTTAATAATTCTTTACTTGACGAAGAAAAGAAAAATCATATTTTATACCTGCAATCACAAAAATCGTTCCATTTATCCATTGATCTACGTCAAAACTTTAAAAAAAAAAAAATCCAATTCTAGAATTCCGAATAAAGAATCCGGTGCTCCAAATTTCTCAGTGTCTTATTAGTTGTTAGTTTTTTTTTTTTTTATGGAAATTTTGATTCCAAAATTCTTAAAATCTTCTATTAGAGAACTAGTTTTCACGTCGCTTTCACTGGGAAATTAAGAAAACCTAATGCCACTTGCTCAAAGAAGCACTTGAGTGCCCAAACAAGCACTGCAAATATATTCATTATTAAACTTTCTGAAAAACTAAAAAGAATTATAACTTTATGCTTTTGAGCACTCACTTACTTACATATATACATTATTGACAAGGTTTGTAATATTAATTTAATGAAGCATGTGCTTGTGCTTGTGTGCGATTTCGTTGCGTGTCAAGGAATGTTTGTCGAACAATTTTATTAAATTAAATGACATTATTTGGTGTGACATGTAACTTGCAAAGCGTTTTATTTTACTTTGAAATGATCAAAGTTCGTTTCTACACTTGTTTATCTTTACTTTGTATATTTACCCAACGATACGACACTTTCTGGTGTTATGCATTTCCCATAATAATATTACGCGGAGAAAATATATATATATATAATATATATAATTCCATTAACGATTAGGTTATATCATAATGCTTGACAGTTGATAAAAGGGTTGATTAGTTGATTGGAAAGACTCTAAAAGAAAACTTCGTAGGGTTTGAAATACATTTTCAAAACAGATTTTTATTTTGCCAAAGTATTTAATTAAAAAAAGTGATAAAAAGGTGATTGTTTAATATTTTGATAAAATATTTTCTAAAAGCATTTTTTTATTTCTACCACTTTACCTACAAAGATAAAAACAAAAAAAAATGTGTTTTCATTTTGTGTTTTTATTTTCTCTCCTCACTTTACATTTGATTTACGTCATTTTATTACAAGAAAAAAAATATTTGTGGGAAAAGTACCACGTGTGTGTCATTATATGCGATATATATTAAATATATTGTCGTTGTAAAAGGTTCAAAAAACTAAAAAATTATTTTTTTCATAAGAGATTTGAAAATTATTGTTAGACTTTTTTGAAAATTTTTGCAATAATAAAAATTAAATTTAGAGCTTATATTAGGACATTTTTTGGTTTGTAAGAACTTTTGCCACAAAGAAATAAAATTGATTTGAATTCATTTCATTTAAGTACACTCTATAAAAATATACACCGGATATATTTTTATTTATCTTTATAAGGATTTATTTTCTAAAAAAATTAAACCAAACACAGTTTTCATTTTCCTTTTCAAAAAACAGTGCAACAAAATTTTAACCAATCACATTTTCAAAACGTAATTAAAAACAATTAAACAAAAATAAAAATGTAAACACAAAACGAAAATAAAAAACGCTTCCAAACGTTGTATTCAGGATAAATATAAAAACATGAATAGATTTTTTTTGAAATTTTTTTGGAGATGGAAAACGACAAGCAAAAAAAAGTGAGTTTTAATATCATCCCACCTTGTAAATGTTGTGCTTGGATTTTGCGAAAGGCAAGAAATTGGGGTGGCCAATAACGATGACAGAAACGACAGTCGTTTGACCTGTCTTGGTTGGTTGTATCTTGTATGCATATGCAAAATGCAAATATATCACATTACATAAGGTGATGTGTGCTCTTATATACTTTAGACACGTTTAAAATTAAATATCCTTTTATTTTATGTAGTATACCCTAAAATGCACTGTCTAAAATAAACTGAGAAATCGAAACATCAGAATTTTTTTTCATCGACTTAAATCTCATACAATAATGCTCCGTAAAACAACGAAATCGAGAATTTCTCAAAAAAAAAAAAAAATTCTATCGGTTCTGGTAACGAGCATTGAGTAGTTACAATAATGTCATACCAACAACTTAAAATAGAAAAATCTAATATAACGTGTGCTATAATACGAACAAATATTTATGTTTATTTTCTTAGATACTATATGATTAGGTTTCTTAAACAATCCGTATCCACTGCGTATAAATATGCAAAACAACTCAACTAATAATAGGAAGTTTAATATTTACACCTTTAAGATTTGAGTGACCAGTCAATATTTGGAAACATATTTATGGAATGAAGTATGACACTTAAAACTTATGCAGCTTGTCTTGCACCAAAACGTTTGCTTACGTGAATAAACAACGTTTTTATCCAAATTTGTTGTTTGTAACTAGAAATAATCGTGGCAAAAATTCTTAAATTTTGAGTAATTAAGACGGTGGGGTTCAAAATAAAGACCAGAAGTGAACAAATGTTAAATGACACATTTTTCGGTCAAATTCAAATGAGAGAATATGCTAAATAGCTCGATAAGCACATAAATGTTTATCATAAATAGAATTTAATAATATATAAAAAAAAAAATTGCCTCAATTTGTTGAATATAATTACTTTTACTACTATTTTTAATTTAAACTCTTGTTGCCTTGGTTGATCAAAATTTTAATACTTTTATAATGATATCTCTTATGATTATTCCCAAATCAATGATGCAATGAGATGACTCACCAACCCTAATCTCTTAGGAAAGATAATCACCACCATAGCCAATTAACCATTAGTGTCTATTTTTGGAAACGAAAATGAAACGGCTATGATAAACTTTAATTCGACACACCTCCCTAAACTACCACATATTTTTCTTACTCATGTCATGTCACTTAAATGGTGAAAATTTAATGAGATTAAATGAGGGTTTCCTTCTAAAAAATAGCTTCCTTTTTTCAAATTTTTAATACTTCACCAAAGAAGAGAAAGAAAGAAAAAAAAAACAAACAAACAGAGAACATTAAGTAAAATCTCCTTCTTACCCAAAATGTTTTGAGAACATTTTACAAAACATAAACATGTTTCGACTTTGAAACCCCTGCCCAAGAAGATGTTTCTTGTGAGAATAATCAACTAAGTGCGAGTCCGATAACCGTCCGATAATCTAATTATGAGTATACGGGTTAAATATTTTAAGATCTTAAAATATCACATTCTATAAATATATCAATTCAAAATTTCATAAATATAATAATGTTTTGTAAATAAACTTAATTAAAGGTAAAAAAATAATTTTAAAATTTTCTATCAAGCAAAGTAAACAAAAATCCTCCCCCAAAAACAGGGCCAGTCGCCTGAAAACGGCCGACGGGCTCTCAATCCCGAGTCCGGACAACCAACTAATTAATGACAAATTAAAAAACATTCATTAAAAAAACCCACCGACCCAAACCCAAACCCGTCCTCAAATCTGAGGCTTCCTAAATATGTATATTCTTTTGGACTTTAATTTGCAATTTCCCAAAAATGTGCCATTGAAAAGCTTCGTCTTAGTTCAAAGTCATAATAAGTAGGAAGCTGACCAAAACACAAACGTTAAAGACGTAAACTTGCAATATCACCCAACATCTCTCTCTCTCAATCTCTGTGACCCCTCAACTATATTATATTCATACATACAGTTTCTCTTCTCTTCTCTTCTGTTGTGTTGCAGATTAACGAAAAGGGTTCTTGTCGCTGACACGTTCTTTTCTTCTCCGGTTTGGTCGCGCCTCAACGTCTATTTTCCTGCGCTGAATCTTTCAACCCCGAAATCAACTCAACATGGAGATGGGTTGTTTCTAATTCATGTCTCTCGCGTCTTTCTCGACCTCCATGGCTTTCCCTAAAATGGGCTTCTTCTCCTCCGTCTCTGCGCTTCTGCTCACTCTCTTTCGTGCCCTTCGCAAGCTCTCTCTTACCATTCACTCTGCGAGGATGAACGGTGACGCGTTTCTTCAGAAAGAAGAAGAAGAAGAAGAATCCATTGAAGAGCCTTCGCGAGAGAAGATGCTTGCTGTTCAGAAAGAAGAAGCCATTGAAGAGCCTTCGCGAGAAGAGAGCTTCGTGTTCACGTTTAAGTTTCAGAGTTTTGACGAGTTCAGACAAACACGGGAAGAGCAGAGGGATTCTGCTGCTTTCAACGAGGAACGAGGATCGCCGAGCTCGGTTTTCGACCAACACGTTGTCGAATCTCCGACGAGCTCGAGCTTCGTCGTCGTCGAGGAATCGGAGTCCTCGGGCTTCGTCGTCGCCGAACCGTACTCTACGCCGGAGGAGGGAGAGAAAGATTTCCGATCAGGGTTCTTAGCGGAGAAGGATTTCCGCGAGGAAATCTCGGTGTCGGAGAAAAATCGAGACAATATCGAGAGCGAAGTAGCGCATTCGGATTCGGATACGGATTCCGATTCCGATTCCAATTCGATCACTTCTAGCCGGGAATTCTCGTTCATGAGCCCGTTCGTCGCTTCGACCACGGAAGATTTCCTCTCCGACGGCGATTTCGAAGCGGAAAGGACGAACAGAGCCTCGGCCGAATCAGACTTGGAAGAAGACGAATTCCCGGAGAAGGCGAACGAGGAGCAGTCGTCGTCTTCTTCTTCGTCGGAGGAATCGAGTTTTTTGGAGAGCGAGTGGGAGCACCAGGAGTTGGTGGAGCAGATAAAGATGGAGCTGAAGAAGGTGAGAGCGACGGGGCTGCCGACGATAATGGAGGAGTCGGCGGAGTGTCCGAGGATGTCGGAGGACTTGAAGCCGTGGAAGATCGAGGAGAAGGGCCGCCGCGGAGAGAGGCTGAGCGAGCTTCACAAGTTCTACAAGAGCTACAGAGAGAGGATGAGGAAGTTCGACATTCTCAATTACCAGAAGATGTACGCTTTAGGTCAGTCTATTTTCCTTACCAATCTTTTTTTTTCTTCTTAGGTATTTCACTCCGCTTTTCGGTTTTTCAGTCCCGGTTTTTAAAACTTGGGCGGAGAAATTATCAGTACCGTTTCTTTTAAAACCGGTCGCGACTCTAGGCTCCCGTTTGGGAAATTGAAAAATTCCGGTATTTTGCCAATACTTGCTACTAGTTATCGGTTTTTCACTCCTACATTTTAGGTCATATGTTTGACTTTTCAAACTTGTTTTTTTGTTTTTTTTTTAAATCATGTTTTGAGGTTAACACATAATATGTTTAGATTATTTCTGTTTTTATTAAGAAAAAAGTTAAACAAGAAAGATTAATATAAATGTGGTCGACAAATTTCATAACCCATTTGAGATAGTTGTTTGAATTTGCCGAATAATGACGTGTGAACTGAATGTACATGCGATGGGGCCCACTGAATCTGGTTAATTGGCACTTGTCAATGTGAAAGAATAGAGCTGTTCAGATGTACATGTAATCTTCGTAATCACATACCATCTTTACACTGATGATCTCTTATCTTATTATTATTGATACGTGTATCTGGCTCATGGTGTCAATGAAATTTCAAAGCAACGTTGAAATTAACGTCTTTATTTTATGTTAATCTATCATAAAGTTTTTTAGGTCGTTGCTTCACTTTTTGTACGTAATTCAGAGCCAATACTTGGCTAGTTTAGGTGTAGTTGGATAAACTGGCTCAAAGTCTAACCAGAAAGCATATATAATATATATGGGAATTGAGGTAAAAGTACCTAAGTTGTAGTCAATTGGGGAAGAGCGTACCAAGTTCTTTTTATAGTGGGCGAAATACTCAAAATGAAATAAAAGTGTGCAACTAGACGGTTTGTCGAATTGCCGTCTCTTTAACTAGGCGTTTATAGTCTGATTGGGCCATTTCACTTCACATCTATCAAGACACAAGTGGTCAAAAAGTACAGTGAGAAATAAAATAAGAGTTAACACGTCGCAGAAACGTAAAGCAAGAGATGACAGTTGAGCGGAACTGTGTGATCACACTTTTATTTTATTTGGGTACTTCGTGCACTACACAAAAACTTTGATACCCTCCTCCATAGTTGACTATAACTTAGATACTTTTACCCTAAACTATGCATATATATATATATATATATATATACATTTAAAAGCTACCTCATAATAATGGCAAGACTTTCACCATTATAGTGCTTAACTGTCTGTAGTGCTAGCTCCATCAAATTGAATTTTCTGCTTAATATATAGGCACCAAAAAACTGCTTTTCAATATTGTAATAAAAGCCAGTTATGGCTTATTCAAGAAAGTATTGGTGGCCATTTCTGATGAATTTGGTGGCAATTGATCTTTAGGCTTTTTGCAATCCAAGGACCCTCTCCAATCCTTCTCGAAGCGCAAATCCTCAACAGTGTGGGGACTGAAGAGCAAAAAGCTTGAGACGGACCAAATGGCGAGCTTCGCGAGAGAGCTGCAAGGAGACTTGGAAATGGTGTACGTGGGACAGCTCTGCCTCTCGTGGGAGTTCCTCCAATGGCAGTACGAGAAGGCCTTCGACATCTGGGAGTCGGATCCGCACGGCTTCCGGCGGTACAACGAAGTCGCGGGCGAGTTTCAGCAGTTTCAAGTCCTCTTGCAGCGGTTCGTGGAGAACGAGGCGTTTCAGGGCCCGAGAGTTGAGAATTACGTTAAGCTCCGATGCGTCATGCGGAATCTTCTTCAAGTTCCGGTCATAAGAGGTCAGATAATGTACCCTTCTTTTTCCTACTGAACTTTTAAGTTTAACTATACATGGATTGAAACTGGGACCAGTTATCGGTCTCGGTTTTCAAGCATTATAAATCCGGTATAATAAGTTATTTCGGTAACTAGTAGTGAGACTGGTAGTAACTGATTTATCGGTTTAGAACTAGCACCGTTACAAATCGGTTTTTACTATTAAACCGGATAGGTAAATACCAGCTACCAAAATACTTGTTTATTGAATCCGTTTGTTTGAGGGGAAAATTCCTCTCCTCTTTAAACTAGTCTACGAAAAATCCGTAAAGTTAAATATTGTCTTTCTATGGTTTGGTCAGAGGACTCGAAGGAAGGAAACAGAACAAGAAGAGGAAGAGGCAGCGGCGCGATCACAAGCGACATGCTCTTCGAGATTCTGGAAGAATCGATTAGAACGATTTGGCGTTTTATAAAAGCCGATAAGCTCACTCACGCTACGGCCCAGAAACCTCGACGAGAGAAATGTTTAGAGTTCGAAGACCCTTCCGATACAAATCTCTTCGTTGAGCTTCAAAATGATCTGCAAAAGGTTAGCTTCCTCCGCCGCACTCTGTAGCCAAAAGGCTATTGTTGTTTATGTCGTGTGGCTTGAACTCTGTATCTGGAACGCGCAGAAAGACAAGAGGCTGAGAGAGGTATTGCGGAGCGGGAATTGCATACTCCGGAGGTTGAAGAAGAAGCGCGAAGAGGGGTCGGATCACCTGCACTTCTTCTCGCAGGTGGATATGAGGCTGGTCTCTAGGGTTTTGAGCATGTCGAAGATCACGAGCGATCAATTGGTTTGGTGCCACAGCAAACTGACGAGGATTCACTTTGTGAAGCGCAAAATACACGTAGAGCCTTCCTTCTTGCTCTTTCCATGCTGATTACTAGCTCATTTTTGGGAATAGTGTATGTAAATATACTATATAGATGATTAGAGAAATTAACACAAGTTGTTTCATTAATTTGTACCCTAACTAGAGAAATTAACACAAGTAGTTTCATTTGGTCATGTTTATTGCATGGCTAATACTAAAATATTAAAACGCTTGACTAAAACATTTTTTAAAATTTGATGAAACGATAATGAAGTGACAAATTTATGTTTTAGCTACTCTTTTTATTTTCCACGTTTTGTTTGCTTGCTCCCTTATGTTCTTTTGACGGCCTGTTGAAAAGTAATTTTTTTAACGTATCCAGCAAGTCACTTATATAAATATCTTAAACATTGGTTTTTCTAATTTAAAGAAAATTGGAACATATTGTTCCGAGCCAATATTGACAATCCCGGAATACAGAATACATACAAGAACACAATGAACACACAAACACTTTTAAATATGATGAACATTTTTCGCCAACCTTCACAAAACCTAATCTCTCCTATTGAGAGGCTAGTCTTGTGATTTGGTTCTTGGGCGAAATTTTCCGTTCACTAAAGCACCTTTACATAGAGCACACGATTACAATCTCATAACTCGATTAATACTCCAAACGACACTAACGACATCGACTCAGTTAACCCTCTAACGGCACTTAACCACTAACACAATAATCCTTAAGGGTTATATCCACATATTTGTTTTCATACCGAAATCAAGTTTTCAAACGGGACTTTACAACTTGATCTGGAGTTTATCCCTTTTTATCTTGGTCTATAATAATAATATAAATATAGCGTACTTTTTTTTAAATAGCTCACCATTCGGATTTAATCTAAATGTAGATACACGGATACAGCCAAATTTTTGGGTTCACTTTTCACCCGTACTCTTTAGCGCTTTTCAACAAAGAAAATCAAAAAAAAATTTGTTTGGCATAGTTATAATACCATACCTTCCAAAGAGGTCCCTGATTCAAAGACCATAGGACGCAAATACGTGTCCGCTTACACATGTGAACTTGGCCAATAGTGTCACTAATTCTTACATTCAATATATCTAATGCATTATAACCTTGGTCAA
This sequence comes from Parietaria judaica, assembly GCA_954871525.1. Lineage (NCBI taxonomy): Eukaryota > Viridiplantae > Streptophyta > Magnoliopsida > Rosales > Urticaceae > Parietaria > Parietaria judaica. Next base: position 29,522,283 of record OX940865.1, read on the forward strand.
TAATGTCAAAAAAGAAATTTAATTTCCTTACAAGTCTTTTTAATTTCCTTATAAGTCGTAGATACTTTTCTCATAATAGCGCTAAAGGGAAAAACATTTTGTGTACCAATTCCAGCCATCTTGTATGTCCCATTGAAAGTTTGTTAAATTAGATAAGATGGGGACCACTTGAACTAGCTAGACATGTATAATATTTTATGGTTGTTGTTATATATAGTTGTTTGTAGGGATTGTTGACGTGGTTTTTCACTTCAATAAATCAATACGACTTATGAGTGTACGATACTTTGAATTTAACTTTTGTTGAATTCGATCATTCGCGCTGCAAACTCTCGATCACTCCGCACGTATATGTATATATAAGATAGTTAGAGACGAGGAATTTTTTTTATAAAGGTTCGTTCCAAGACAGTAGTTGACTACGTTCTCTGTTGGTGTATTGCAATGGTGAGCATGGACGAATAGCTACAAGCAACCAATCGCGTCTAAGGAAAAAGAGAGAAATATGAGAAGAAGGGAAAATACAAGGGAAGACTCTTAATAGACAAAAATGTCAGACATGAGAGCTCTCGATATATTATCTGTGGCCGAGCTTGATATTTATAAGCTTCAAATGTTCCCGTTGGACTTCCTGGAATCTTGGAGTCGTTCTTCCGAGCTTACTGGCTCGTCTTGCTGACACGTGCCCCACGACTACGCGTTCTACGCGGAGCTGGATTCTTGACCAGAAAATTCGATAAGGACTTGAATTCATGCCCCTAGTCTTCCGCCCAATTTGAATTGATGAGGCCGGATAGGAAGTATGACGGTTTTTCCCTTCCTTTCTCTTGGATGGCGACATATAGCTTTTGGGCCGGATAACTTTCTGTTCGTTGGGCCTTGCAATTGCCAGGTGCTTGATGGGTTTGAGCCTCGCAAGTAGGCCTTTATATAATAGTTGTTATTTAAAGCTTTTTATATTCTAAGTTACAAATTTAACTAATTCCTAACTTTATACTACATGTCGTATTAAATAAACGACAAATTTGCACACATCAGCATGGATTAGTTTGTATTTGAAAACTCTACCCATCACTACAATTTTTTTTCACCACAAGTAAAAAATATATTAAAAATATTAGACTTTTACTTTTTTTTAGTAAAACAAAATGCCGTATAATGCTTTGAATATTAAACAAAAAACTTGATTTAGTGCTACACTATTTAATTTATTTGAATTAGAATTAGGCAGATAATTTGGGTGGATCGTAAGTTTTGGCCCAATTATCAAATAGAGAATTGTCTACTCCGCCTTCTCCTAATCTGAGCCGTCGAAAAGCCCACACAGATCTAGGGTTTGACAGTCTCGAAAGCCCTATATAAACTCTCTCTTCTTCCTCAATCGTCCTTTTGCCTCACTCCGTAGACTCCTCCGAGCGACGCCATTGTCGATCCACCAGCGACCTCGCCAAGATGGTTCAGCGTCTCACATATCGCGGGCGTCACAGCTACGCCACCAAGTCCAACCAGCACAGGATCGTCAAGACCCCTGGTATACTTCCTTATGAAAATCCACGCCTCTTTCGAAATGTGCGTCGAAATCATCATTTCTCAATCCTCTGTGTTTGCTGACGCTTGAATAGGAGGGAAGTTGGTGTACCAGACCACCAAGAAGAGAGCCAGTGGTCCGAAATGCCCCGTCACCGGCAAGAGGATTCAAGGAGTATGTCATCTTTCACTCTTGCTTGTTTGATTCGCAGGGATTAGAATCGCTCTTGGTTGATTAGGTTCCCATTTTTGCCAATTTTCGTTCACTGGTATTGGAAAAATTAGAATTGCATTGTTGGGACTTTAATCTTTGACGTACTGGTCGGTCCCGGTTTGATTAGGTCTATCGAAACCAGGCACGGGTTAGGGTTTAGGAACTGGCTAGGAACTTGGAGCCCCGTCTTTTTAGAACGGAGGCCAGGCTGAAACTGTGCCAAAAATTTTCCGCCCTAGCACATTCATAGTATTTTGACTAATGGGCTGTGCAATTTAGTGTTAATTTGCAAAATGAACTGTTTGCTTTTCCCATTTCTCGGTGATTCGCAGTTGGGTTTTAGGGCTTTTGACCCGGTATATGAATACTAATAGTTCATTAGCTCAGCTGAATTGTGGTTATTTTGCCTAATAGGGTCCTCGCTGGGATAGATGATGATTACCCTGTTTAATTATGTTCTAATTTGATGTGTTGCAGATTCCTCACTTGAGACCTACTGAGTACAAGCGCTCCAGATTGGCTCGGAATCGCCGGACTGTGAACCGTGCCTATGGTGGTGTTCTTTCGGGAGGCGCTGTCAGAGAGAGGTACTTTTGCTGGGAAAGAGAACCTAGTTAATGTTAATCACTAGAGTTTGTAGTCTCAAAATCATGCTTTTGGACGCAGGATCATCCGGGCTTTCTTGGTTGAAGAGCAGAAGATTGTGAAGAAGGTCTTGAAGATCCAAAAGGCCAAGGAAAAGACTTCCTCGAAATAGACGAGTTTCGGAGCCCTCATTTGAACTTAGAATATGTTGAGTGAAATTTTGACTTGGTGAAGTCGAGTGTTCAATCTTTAACTTATTTTTGGGATAATGTTTTTGTTCTCTACTTTGTTTGCTACTTTCAGTTAGCTTTGCACCTAGTGAAATTCGCAGACAATTCAATCATCATACTTGCTATTATTATTATTATTATTATTATTAGGCGATTCTACTCGTAGTAAACCTTCATAAAGAAGCTATCTATTTGCCAAGGATTAATTCGGTACCACTTATAATGGCAAAAACCTAATGAAATTGGTTGCGAGGTACTTTTTTAAATTACATCTATCGGAGATGATTAAGTGTAATATAATTATACATAATACTAATCTTTGATTAGATAACTTGACAAAGCTTTCCCAGGAAGATCATAACTTATGAAAAACTGCACTAAAAGTGTCCATTTAACTGTAAAATTGCATTGAAAAGTATTTCTTAAGAGTTTGTAAACTCTAAAAAAACACTTGTTATGAAATAAAGAAAAAATAATATAATAATGATAGAGGGCATATGAGTTCATTTCTTGTGTATTTAACATGTTGCAAATGTCTTTATTTTATAAGCTACAAGGATATAATCAAAAGGACAAAATAGTAAAAGAGTTGAATCTTGGGAATAATACACAATGTTGCAAATTTTATTTATAAGCTACAAGGATAAAATCAAAAGGACAAAATAGTAGAAGAGTTGAATCTTGAGAATTCATTTTCATGTACCTTTAGAAATCATCCAATAAATATTTTCATAACAATTCTTCATTTTACTTTCCTGGACATTTTCTCTCACTATGATTGATGTCTTTGATTCTCTTATCACGTCTCCATCGTCGTATGTCACTGAGACGAGAAGTACTTTTATCAGTTTGTAAACTATACATACACTTTTCTATTGTTTGTTGTTATCCATTTTACTTTCTTCGACCTTTTCTCTCTATCAACGTCGATTTTCTCTCCCTCTGAATACCGTCTCCGATTCTCTTTCCTCGATTCTTCATACAGCTTTTGTATTTAGGTATTGGGCAAAGCTATATCGTAAAAACTTGTATTATTTTGTAACATTCCACCTTATATAGCTTTATGTAAAGATTCATCAACTATCATCGTGTTATGTCTAACTTTAAGTAGCTAGGAAATTTCTTCGAGATTGAAAACGTCACGGCTTGAATCGTGCATATGATCACTTTCTTAATAGTGTTTCGAGCATTCAAAAACGTCTTCGAGTCTGCTTGAAAAAACTCTAATTATGTTGCAAATGTTTTGTTTGATTACTTTTAATGTAGTTAATACTCCACAAAATTACATTAAAAGAAAAAATAACTAATTAAAACTCTAATCGTGACAAAAGAAAAAAAAAACATAAAAAACAAAACAAAACAGATGGCTAAATTAGAGTTTATTAGTTTACTAATGGATGAAAATAGTCAGAGCCGTGTCTGAGATTTCTGAGGCCCTAGGCAAGGAGAAAATTTTGAGGGCCCTATCGTAGCTGCAAAATTTAATTTTGATCTAAAAATAAATAAAGTATTTGTATAATAGTTATTATTCCAATTAACACGTCTAGTAATTTTAAAAGTAAAAATACTTATCAACTATGTGTAATGGAGTTTCTTGGCCATGTCTTTTTCAATATACAATGTAGCTAAACCACTCAACCTATCTTGGGACAGGGTTTGTCGAATATAAGACTTTATCAATTTTAACTCCGAGAAGCTTCTTTCTGCATCCACAACTATGATTAGTAAGGTTAGCACAATATGGTAAGAAGTCTAAGCATTTTGATAACTACAGTAAAACCTCTATAACTTAATACTCGATAAATTAATAATCTCTTTAAGATAATAATTTTGTTCGGTCCTGACTTGGGTCAATATAAAAAATGATATATCTCGATAAAATAATAAGATAATATATTTTCAGAGAACTCTTTATAAATATAGGGTCCCATTAATATCATAAATTAATAATTCTTGAAAATTATATTTATAACCAATATTATTTAGGAAAATATAGTTATAATGTGGCATATTTTTCTTAAAACTTTAATCATGTTGGAGCTAACCTCAAATTTTTCTTATCACATCAAAATATTCTGGTATTGTATTTTTAAACTCCAAAAATATTTATCTAATCAAGTCAAATTTCTAGGAATTCCGAAAATACTCTTTTATCCATAAATTAATATCTCTCTAAATTAATAAAATTTCACGGTCTCAATATTATTAATTTATAGAGTTTTTACTGTACAATCCAATTCTTGTATGTAATTCAAGACACTGATCTCCCTCTTCCCCTTGGTTGGGATGTTCACACTTAAGATTTCCAATCAATTAATCTGTTATCGAAATCCATCCAACTAGTAATGACATTAATGTGTTTTCTACTTGTTTCATGATTCATAAATTGTTTAGAAATATTGTACTAGTCATTCAAAGATTTTTTCAGCTCATTGACCCACCTGTTGTTGATTAGCAAATAACTTACAACATAAACAAAATATCTTATCTAGAGATCCTAAATAAAGAAGCCACTTTTGATCTTTCTTCTCCCCGTTCGGTGCAACTCGTGAATAATGAAACGAAGAAAAACACCTTTTCAGAGTCGTCTTTAGGAAATATTATATTAAGGTCTTTTAGAGGACCTCATTCAACCAAAAAGTCTTTAATATAAACAAGAACTCGTTTCATTGGATTCCATTTTGCAAGATTCCATTTTCACCCGAACTCTTAGGTAATTTAAAAGCGAATTTACATCAATCATGAATTCCTGACTGCTACGTGATTTTTCACGTCAACAATCATCATTCATATTTTCATTCCTAGCTTGATTGATTTCTTCATATTAATCTCAAGTGATTTTATATAATTATTTTTAAGACCCCTAAATATAGTTTAAGTGTTTTCAATAATAATAATAAAAATTAACTTATGTGATTTTGGTTTTCTTTTAAATTATATTTTATAGAGGTTTTTAGTTTTTTTGTCACTAAAAGCGCGGGCATACTCCGCTTCCCCTCCCCTGGGCCTTAGGTTCGGCCTTGAAAATAGGAAGATTGATTATAAGATAAAGTTGAAATGCTTTTATAATAACACCTTTGAAATTATACGAGTCATTTCTTAAATCTGGCCTCCACAGAAAATCACACGAAAGAAAATAGAAAAAATATTGTCAAGAATGGGATTCGAACCCATGCCCTTTCGGACCAGTACCTGAAACTGGCGCCTTAGACCAACTCGGCCATCTTGACTTGCTGTCAGATTCGTTACATCATTATTATATATAACATAATGTGCCATGTAATATTTGTTTGTTGCATTTATACTATATTATAACTGTAGTAATTATTAAATCATAAATACAATTAATGATCTAATATTTATAGACGGGCATACAAGACGGGTCCAAGTGCGTGGATCTCGGGGCGGGCACTGCTGGTCCAGGAGGCAGGCTTAAGTGGGCTCGTGAGTGGGGCGGGCTCGGACTTTTTACGTAAGGCAGGGTGGGTAAAATGAAACCCAGCCTGACTCTTCCGATATAATCGGGCAAAGAGGGTCGGCGTGGGCCCAGTCGGTTTTTTAACGGGGCGGGACAGGTGAGTTGACTCTTGACCGGCCCAATTGACAGTTGTACCCTTCGGCCTTATCTACCTCATTCCGCTCGTGACATCTCTCACAGTCAGACTCCATTGTTGAGCCTTCTTGCTTGAAACGAGGATGCAATCTCTGGCATGCAATCTATGCCCTCTCGACTTCCAAGCCACCATCCCATTGGGTCGCCGACAGCTCTGCTTCAACACCTTCTCTTCTGCCTGCGAACGACGCCGTTTTGACTCCCAAAGGTATGCGATGCTTCCTCTTCTTCCTTAAGTTATTGGGTTCGTTAAAGCTCGCGTCTTTTGTGTTGGTAGTGTGGCAAACGAAATACCCACCAAGGATTCGGAGCAGAGCTCGCTTGGGAAGATTGGGCATTTGGCCACGAGAAGGGCATTACTGTCAACTCTCGCTTTGTCTCCACTGTCTCACGCTTCTTCAAGGTACTTACAAGGTCCGCACTTTCACTTTTCAATCTTAGCGATACTGGGTACATTTTAATTTATGTTATTACACTAAGAAATAGATAACTAGGCGGCGAAAGTACTCATGTTGTTGATTTTAATGTATTTGTGTACTTATATTCATTTTTGGTAGCGAAGGTGCTCATTTTATTATCTTGGTGCGATTAAGTACTTGTGTTAAATGGTACTTAAGTTGGTGGGGAAGGTAATTCTTAATATCACGAGACGGTAAAAGTAGCGTAAAATGACTACACTACATTATCACAATTTTACTCGTTTATGTACATTTATACAGAGTCTTATAAGTAAGTACAACTTAAGTACTTTCATCAGAAATTAACATACGTACTTAACATGAGTACTTTTGCCACTAAAAATTTGACATTAGTACTTGCTTGCACCAATGCCAATAAAAATTGAGTACTTTCACCATCAAACTCAAGAAAAGAATATGTGATATTGTTTTGACCATTACGAGAGAAAATTGTATCAGTGTATTGTTTTGACGTATATTATTTTGTATATGTTTAACTTCTGTTTAATACACTTAACTGAGCCGAGAAAACTTCCAGCGCAAGCTTTAGGCGATTCGTCTGTGAAGATTGAGGAAGTGACGCCGAATGTTTTCCCGTCCGGGGCATTATTTCCTACTGAGGTTCTTATTTCACCATTTTTCTTTGTAACATTTTGATTTCTCTATTATAAAGTCTATGGTGTTTGCGTGTTGAAATGGCAGAATAGAATTGTCCAACTGTTTGAGAAGAACACATACTCCGTTGTCAACATTTTCGATGTCACATTGCGTCCACAGCTTAATGTAACCGGTGCTGTCGAGGTAATACCGCAGAAATGCTCATAACTCAACGCTCGTTTTTTTTTTCCCCCTCGTGTTATAATGCTTCGCAATGATTGAATCGATAGATTCCCGAAGGGAATGGCTCTGGTGTTGTGTGGGACGGACAAGGGCATATTGTGACAAATTACCACGGTAAGAATTTTGGGAATTTCTTGTATTAGTGGCGAAAATAAATTTTGTACTTCAATAGTTCAAATGTGAATTTTAAAATATTTTTAGCGACTGGCGCTATTTTTCTCATTTTATTCTTCTTCTTCTTCTTCTCCTTGTAGTAATTGGTAATGCTCTCACAAGAAATCCAGATCTCGGGGAGGTTGTTGCACGAGTTAATATCTTAGCATCGGAAGGGTAAGAAGGCAGTGCAAATTAAATCGTTCTTCTTAATCATTATTTTTCATTTTTTTCCCACGCGTGATGCTTTTGGAAGGGTCCAAAAGAGTTTTGAGGGGAAGTTGGTCGGCGTTGATCGAGCGAAGGATCTTGCGGTTTTGAAGGTGCATTTATATTAAAGAGCACTTGAGTTTCAGCCTATCAGATGCGTGACAAAGAACTTATCTAGGTTGACGCCCCCGAAGATCTGTTGAAGCCAATTCTAGTAGGAGAATCATCTTCCTTACAAGTGGGGCAATTGTGTCTGGCGATCGGTAATCCCTTTGGATTCGATCATACTCTGACTTCCGGCGTTATCAGTGGATTAAATCGAGATATTTTTAGTAGAACGGGTGTCACGATTAGCGGTGGTATTCAAACCGATGCAGCAATAAACCCTGGAAATAGGTAAGCTAATAGCTGATTCAACTTTCAAGTCGTAACTATTTACTAATAATCAACCCCTTATTAATTCAAGGTCCTATCATAATATATATATATATATATATATATATATATATATGTATATATACCATGATTCTTTTGTAGAAGAATTAGTTGTTAGTGTTGAGTAAACTGGGTATTTTTCTTGTAACTATGGGCAGTGGAGGACCCTTGTTGAATTCCAAAGGAAACTTAATTGGGATTAACACTGCAATATTTACTCAAACAGGTATTTTCTCTCGCTTTGTGTATACTTTTAGTTATTGCCAATTAAATAAAACTTTTTTTTTTAATATTTGAGGTTACTAGGGACTTCTTACGTAATTTTAGTTAAGGAATTGGGGGCCTTTTTGGTAGTTTGTTTTAAGTATTTAAGCTAAGGAATTGGGAGCCTTTTTGGTAGTTTGTAATAAGTTTAGGCGCTTACCACGAGGGTAGACGGTGCGTGAGTTTTGCATATTGTCTCATACATCTTTAGGGAGAGCTCGGATCGCGCTCTCGAAGAAATGGCCGTTGCGTTTGTTATTCGGTTTCTTCTATTTAATAAAATTGTCGGGAGTTCTCTATGTGAATTTCTATTGGTTTGTGTTTATGTTCTACCTCGTGGTCCTATCAGTCGACTTCCATATTTAGAAATCCATGAGTTTATTTTGATTATTTATTCCCTGTTTTTGTGTAGGGACATCGGCGGGGGTCGGGTTTGCCATTCCCTCGTCAACTGTACTTAAGATTGTTCCTCAGCTGATCCAATTTGGCAGAGTAAATATCTTTTTTTCGCTAATATGCTAAGAATTATTAAGGTGCATTTTTCTAAAATAAGTAATGCTATAAACTGAGATCAAACATACTTATGGGTCTCTTCAGGTCTTTCGAGCTGGTTTGGACATTGATATAGCTCCTGATCTTATTGCAAATCAGCTCAATGTCCGAAATGGAGCTCTTGTTCTTCAGGTATACAGTTCGGAAGTCCTCTTTTGGAATCCTTAGCAATCTTAAGTTTGGATTAATTGCATTTAAGGTTTTGAAAGGCGAAATCAAGAATCAAGGTGTTTTCATTTGGTACTGTGAGGCGTAAGCCTCGAGGCGAATAATAACTTTAAAATTCGTAAAATATCATATACCTTATTCAATTTCATAACGCTTGGTAGTCGGTACCAAACAATTCCACATAAATCTCATCAAATTACGATTATAAGTATTGTAATCATAAGCTCATAAAAAAAAATTATGGTATTTATTTTATGAGGGAGATGAGTAAAGTTTTTAGTCTAGGGTTACCATATACTAACCCAACAGGGAGATTACAAAATTAACCTTAATGACTAAATTAAATCCTAATTTAAATAAAAGGAAAAAAATAAAATAAAAGCGATAATGGACGAGCAAGCCTCTATCATGGTCACTTCTATATTATTGATATTTTATGATACGGCTTAAATTCGAAGATGGTCCCATGTTAGGTTCCCGGGGAAAGTGTTGCTGCCAAGGCCGGGCTGCTTCCCACCACAAGGGGCTTCGCCGGGAAAATCGTGCTTGGAGATATCATTATAGCAGTTGATAACAAACCAGTGAGCAACTTTTGATTTATATATATATATATATATATATATATATCGATCATCTTTCTGAAAGGTAAAACTTACATTACATGGTCTTAACTATTATGTACTTCAGGTGAAAAGCAAAGCAGAATTGTACAAAGCATTTGATGATTATAACGTTGGAGACAAAGTAATCTTGAAAATTCAGAGAGGCACTGAAAATCTAGAGCTTCCTATAAGTTTAGAGGAGAAGATTTCATAACTTGGGTATGTTTTGTTTTCATATCTCAATGATGGGTCAAGAATAGTGTGTTTGATATGTAAATTGAGGAAGCTTTATATACACGAGTATACAAGTAACTTATACAGTATAATCTTGTTAAAACAATCTCGATAAATTCATACCCTCGATAAAATACTTTTTTTTGCAGTCCCGATTCGAACTAACATAACCATATTATCTCTCGATAAATTCACAAGCTCAATAATATAATAAATTCATTGATCCCAATAATATTGATTTATAGAGATTTTTCTGTATAGTTTTGAGATCTTTCTTTCAGAAGTAAAAAAAGAAAGGAAGCATATGAAATAATTGGTCTTGTAGCATGTCATGGTATCAACTATCAACTAGGGCTGAAAATTGCGTACTATGTTCTCGGTTTCGTCCCGGTACCGATCCTAGCCTGATTCGAGACGAAAACCAAGAATTTTAATTCTAAAACTGGGAACTGAGAACATAGACTTTGTATCAGTTTTTGTTTATGTATCTTGAATATGTTTAAATATCTTTTCTTTAATAGCAAATTCACCTTTTTATCTTTAAAAATGATGAAATTTATTCTCTTTCGACCTAGTGGGTCCTAATTATTCATGAAGTCTCAAAGTTTATTATTTGGGCCATATTATGAAGGAAAAAAAATGATGATTTATTACGGGGTATTACTTATTTTATATCTACTATTGTGTATGAATAGTGTGAACATATATGATTTTACGTATATAATAATATTCCAAAGCTGACAAGGTTAAGAGAAGGATAAGGATGCGTGTACTTTTGTTTGCATCTAGTTTCTTACCATTTATATACTGATTACGATCTTCAAATTGTGTTTATTCTGAACGCCAAAAAAAGTAGATATAATATAAGTAGAAAACCATACAATTCTGGAAGGAAAAAAAATGGTTGTTTTTCATGACAATACTTAAATAAGACTAAAATAATCCGACTCTTGTTTTACACTTTTACTCTTGTGTCTTCTACATTATTCTCTTGAGCTTCAGTCGTAATTTAATTGTAACAATTCTGGAAGCGAAAAAAATAAATGAATTACGTTTTTAATAATACTTTCACTTTTCGCATGAGAGGTGAACAATCAGGTATTCGGTGTCGTATTTTAATAATAACAGATCGAATTTTGTATTTTGATATTTTTATTAAAGAAAAATTGAATACTTTATCTAAAAAGACAAAACTGCACTTAACGTATTCGATTGTGCTACTATTGGTATTTTGATCTCATTTACCGGTTTGAAGAATATAATCAAAATCGAGTAAAGGGATTAATCAATATATATTTAAAATTCCAAAATATAATCATTAAATAAGACAATAACGATAAATATAGACTTGAAACTAATAAACTCGATATATAATATAAATTATATATGTTAAATTTAATTTTTGGTTCAATTTTTATATATATATATATAATAATAATAACCAAATACCGCATCAAAATCAAAATGATATATAGGCATTCGATTTATTGGCCGCATTCCATTTTAACTTAATAAAATTGATATTCAGTATATACATTATTAAGAGCTTTAATTATTCTTCGTCATGACTTATCACTTGGCATGATATTTTTTTAATGAAAATTGTACAAAATCTATATTTTGTGTCAAACTTTTTAAGAAAAGTTTATTTGTGAAAGTAAAAAATACGCACAGTGGGTAATTTTTTAAAAGATTTGACACAAAATAGACAATTTGTTCGTACTAAGGAATAGAAAATCATAATTATAATATCTAAGGATAACCATATAGTTGGATATAAAATGATATCAATCCTGATATGTCTCATAACATTCCATCAAACTAGTTCTTGATTCTAACTGGTTACTTCCTTTTGTCCCTTTTTCCATCAAATTATTTCTTTAATCAAACTTTGTCATTTGAATCCATTTACTTGATTCAGCTTGGTTTCTAGTTTCAAATTAGGAGGTGATTTTACAGGCGTTTAATCTATTCTTTCAATCGTGGTGGTCTTCTTCTTCTTCTTCTTCTTATATGAATTTTAAAGCAAAATTATATTTGAAGTTTTGAGTAATTATTTTGTTCAATTATGAGATAACATACACTATACATATAATTAACAGAAATTAATTCCTCAAATTGGGTTTAGTTTATATTTACTTACAAGATTTTAAGGTTTTAAGAACGTTAATAGAGTCGCACAAAATTTAGAAAGAGCACTTTGTAGTTATTTATTTATTCATTCATATTGTTGAGACTTGAGATCTCCATTCCATATGATCAAATTCAACCACTATTAAATAAAATATTCACGCCAATATTTCAGTTTTTGATACCTTAGAAAATCAATATACAATAATAATTAACCTTGTATTTTGTACACATTCAAGACACCGATTGACAGCTTCAAGACGCTGCACAATCCCCAATAGATTACTAGTCAATTTTAGCCAATTATTTCTATAAGAAATACATGAACATTAGCTTAAACAAAACACAACCTCAAAAGCGAGCAACATAATTAATTCTTCAACATATTTCATGAATGTACATGAATGATGATGAATTCAACACTGTAATAAGTTATAAGCAAACAATAAATAATCAATACACTGAAAATAACTTACTATGTATGAAGATAAGGATAAAAAACAAATCAATAACTAGTATGTGTGAAAGAGATCTGTTAGATTTTATAAGTATACAAATACAATAATAGGCCTGAGATAGTAACAGATTAATTAGTATTTATTTTCTTAATGTTTACTGGCTGGTAATAATAGTGACGGAGTGGAAAGGTAATTACTTCATCCACGGCTCTATCTATTAAATTATTAAATTACTTGAAATTAAAAATAATCAATGAAGCGTATAGCTACACGCTTGAATGTTTAAAATCTTAACATGCAATATTTGATTTTCTGCTTAAAAAAAAAAAAAAAAAAAAAAAACAAGAATTCTCATCACTAACATTTGTTTTTTGCCGTTGAAAACATGTAAGCGCAATTAAACCAAATCTCCAAAATAAAAGGTAAAAAAAAAAAAAAAATCTAAACTTGGACACTTAATATTTAAAATTCATTAGGACTTAAATATTATTTGTATGATTGTCAAAGAAGAAATAGGTCATGTTTTCTTGGTTTTCATGTTTGATGTGCTCCTTCTTAAATATTATGTTTTTTTATGTGCTCATTTATAATTGAAATTAGGGGTGAACAAAAGAAATCGTTAACTGAATTTTTTATCGAATGCCGATTAACCCGATACCGATTAGATCGCACACTGAATTAAAGCGGTTAAAACCGAATATACCGAAAAAACCGAATAAACGGATTACAATAAAATAGGATTTTCGATTCTAATATGAAATCGCAACCGCATGCCCGTTTATTCCGCTTTATCACTATATCATAGATTATTTTTTATCAGTAATAGTCATGCTTATTACAATGTCAAAAATACTATTTATTTCATTCCTTTTCTCCAAGTTTATTATCTAGCAATACTTGATTTATTGTGTAGTGGTGGACAATAAGAACTTAAACTTACCTTTATTAGTATTTTTTGGGTTATTGGACTTCTAAGAACTATATCAATGTTATTTATGTAATTTGAGACCTCATTATTTTTTGTACAATATATTTATGTGTAGTGGATCTTAGAAGCGGTAAATGCGGTATAAAATACCGCTATTACCTCAACTAAAATTGAATACCGATTATACGGTAGATGCGGTTTTCTTCTTAAAAATAAGGGCATTTGGTTTTCATTATAAAAATATCGAAATGTGGTATTCGGTCTATTATTTATCAAATGTCGCACCAAATACCCGCTTGTTCACCCCGAATTGAAATAAAAAGTTCAATTGACGATGAAACCTTTTTATGCAAAATAATTTTCTTAAAACTAGGGCTCAGATATGATACATAAAAAGGATTTGAAATGTTACCATAGGAAAATGCTAAAACTAGTCTCTCATTAATTAGTTCTGGGCGAACTCGTACAATCACACATAAAAACCACACAATAGTCAATGGCATTGATGTGGACATGGAATATTAATGGAGATCTTAATGGACACAGAGAAAGAGGTAACTAAGTTCATAAGATCTTGACCCATTTTTTAACTTGGGTTACACGCATGCATGGGTCACAAACCCTAGACCCTTACTCTAGATCAGACAAGAAAATGATCCAAACGAGAGTATACAAAGTAGTGAACAACCAGTTTATACACATCTTGATTTGAACTGCCAAACAAGCCGCGTGGTGATCATACGGAATGGACCCGTCTTATTCTTTTCTTGGGTGAGGGTAATCCTGCCCGGGCGTTGCAATGAGGACGGAAATTTAAGATCTTAGAATGCTTCTTAATCAAATTAAAAAAAATTTACTAGATGGACACTTGTTTGTGATCATCATTCAGCGCGCACACACACCATTATGCTCGGGCACAACGCACAGGCAATGAGCGCATGCAGCCATGCCCGCCCGTATGATGCCCTTTATTACGTGTATTTGACTTACAAGATCATAAACCTAGTATTAACGTAAGAGTTGTTGAGTTATTTTAACCATAGCAAATGACAAGATTGTCCATATGGGATTTAGTTCGCAACATTGGAAGGAGAGGGGTAAATATGTCATTATGGACTGTACCTAGTCAGATTTTGGAAGAATCATATCAAAAACAGTGTCGACTCCAGCATTACCAAGGAAGTTATAAAGATTAGGAATTTCATTTTCCAATGTTATTAAAATCAAGGGCTTAGACTTCTGGTTAATTCTTACTTCTATTGGTCAAATGCAATAATGGACAATTGTATTAAGGTTAAACAAATGTGTATATAAAGGTATACAAATATGTTTATTGCATATAATAGGATTTGAAAATGCTGCTAATACATATTATGTCTTAACATTATGTTTATGTTGGCATTGGAATGTAAAAATCAGCTCAAACGAAATTGGAGGGTCTTGTGATCTCATTCGAGGAGTGACGGCCGATTGTTCAACGATTGAAGCATCCAAGACCGTTTCCAATAAGATTATCTCAGAGAAAGTTGGAGGGCCTTGCGATCTCGAAGTGACAACTGATTGTCTGACAATTGAAGCATCAAAGGCCATTTCTGACGAGGAGTGCCTTTTTCCCTAGAATTGGATCACCAACTATGCCCGGTCCTAAGGGGGAGTTGTTTACACCCTTGTGAAACTCAACTAAGTATCATGTATAACCGTGTGACATTTTTGAATGTTTTTCAGTGGAATAAGGTATGCGGGTCAGTGCCCCACAAAATAGGCTCTTACGAGGGGTTCGCGAACTGTACCAAATATCGCGTGTTCACTTTTATTTACTTTATGCGCATATTTGATATACTTGTATCGACAAAATTTCTAACATCATTAGCAATGGCGAAGCTATTGAAGAATTAAGGGGGGACTCACTCACAATTCTCTATTTTTAATTTTTTATTATTATTTTAATAATCAACTTGATTGATAGCTCATATCACCCGTAGGAGTAGGAACAAAATTTAATTATACACCATATATATATGAATACGTGTAATATACTAACTAACCCATGGAAATAGGAACTAACCTCAACATTGATTTACGTTTATATATTTTTAATGGGTTTTAATTTACCCATAGATATGGTAGAGCTAAATAAGCTAAAACATAAAACTAAGTTAAATGTTTATTTAATATATAGATGATAGATAACTTGATATACTCTTATGCTAGTGATTTTTTTTTTTTACTGAAAATGGATTAAGCATACAGCTTATGTGTATTTTGTGGAATAATTATTATCTTTTTAAAATTATTATATATAGCATGATAAATCCTTGAGATAAATTAAATAAATTATAAAAACCGTATAAAAGATACATTATATTTAATATATATTAGTGCCCCTTCTAGTTGAAATAGCTAACTTCGCCACTGATCATTAGTATCCGATTTGAATCTTCTCCAAAGAGCGTAAATCAATATTGTTTCATGTTTCAGTTTTAGCCTTTTGGAGTAATCAAGAAGGCAATTGAAATATGACTAAACAATTTCCAAGTTCGATTAAATGAGAGCATCCAATGTTTAAAAGTAGGCTCAAGGTGGTGAGCAGGATCCGTCGAGCAAATGTCTTGAATCATTTGGGCCCCTTAGGCTCAAGCTCAAAGTGTCAGCTTCTTTATAAATGGGCGTAGCTCGTTGGACTATTACTTTAGTCTTAATATTTGGGATTGAACGACTTGTCGTGTTGTTGTGTCAGCCTTGTCGTATGTCGCTGGTCTCGTTGCACAAATGACCCTCGTCACTAAGTTCCTTGTCTTTGGTCTTTCTTGGCTCGACCTTATTAACGATGAAGTATCGTTGACGAGGTTCCATCGACGAGCCTTCATCGACGAGGCCCTGCCAAAGGACGCACTCTCGTCAATGGTCTTCATTATTCTTTCTCGTAATCGTCTTCGCTTGTCTTCTTTGTTGGTCGACAAGCTTCTTCGTAATCCTCCTCCGATTGTTGACTTTTATTCCTAGGTTGATCTCTTTTGACTCTGCTAATGAACATCTTATATGGAAAATGGGTTTCTTTTAATCAAATCCCATTTTTATAAACGACAGTAGTAAATTTGGTCGTATTAATGTAAATTGCCACGGACAAAATTGTATCCCAACAGTAAATAATTAAACGACATTAACAGTTTATAAAAGGGAAACTTTAAAAATAACCCCCAAAAAGCAAGTTATTTCAGTTTTGTTCCCCGATTTAATGTTTTTGAAAAACTATTCCCGAACTTGTATTTTGCCATGTTCTTGCCCAAAATACCCTTTAGACAGTTTTTTACATAAAGTTTGACAGTTTTTCCTATCAAGGTAGACAGTTTTGACGGGTGGACAGTTTTCTATACCAAGTTTGAGTGTTTTCTCTTTCGGGGTAGACCGTTTGTTTGAAGTTAGATAGTTTTCTGGGTAAAGTTAGATAGTTATCCTCTCGAAGTTAGACAGTTGGTTGGTTTCAAAATATTGCAACTTTGTGTAAACAGTTTTCCTCGTAAAGTTAGATAGTTTTCATCTTGAAGTTGGACACTTTGACGACTTAGTGTCAAAAAGTTAGTTTTATCCCCCGTCATAAAGTGTCGGATAGTTTTATACACGAAGTTAGATTGTTTTCTCTTTCGGGGTAGACAGATTGTTTAAGTTGGATAGTTTTTCCCGTTAAATTTGATAGTTTTACTCTTGAAGTTAGACAGTTTAATGTTCCATAAAATATTGCAAGTTTTTGTAGACAATTTTCTTCACCAAATTGGATAGTTTTTTTTAGTGAAGTTAGACACTTTGACAAGTTAGGGTAAAAAAGGATAGTTTTATCCCCCCTCATCAAAACATAATTTTTAAAATTAGATAGTTTAATACATGAAGTTAGATTGTTTTCTCTTTCGGGGTAGACAGTTTGATTAAGTTCGATAGCAAGTTTTTTGGACAGTTTTCTTCACCGAGTTGGATAGTTTCTTTGGTGAAGTTAGACACTTTGATAAGTTAGGGTCAAGAAGGATAATTTTATTCCCCGTCAATAAAACATAATTTATTAAGTTAGACAGTTTAATACTTGGAGTTAGACAGTTTTCTCTTCTAGGTTAGACAATTTGTTTAGTTGGATAGTTTTCCCCGTTAAGTCGGACAATTTGACCCTTCAAGTTAGACAGTTTGATGTTTCAGTAAATATTGCAAGTCCTTTTGGACAATTTTCTTCACCGAGTTGGATAGTTTCTTTCGCGAAGTTAGACACTTTGATAAGTTAGGGTCAAGAAGGATAGTTTTATCCCCCGTAAATAAAACATATATTATTAAGTTAGACAGTTTGATAATTGGAGTTAGACAGTTTTCTTATATGGGTTAGACAGTTTGTTTAGTTGGATAGTTTTACCCTTCAAGTTAAACAGTTTGATGTTTCACTAAATATTGCAAGTTTTTTTGGACAGTTTTCTTCACCAAGTTGGATAGTTTCTTTGGTAAAGTTAGACACTTTGATAAGTTAGGGTCAAGAAGGATAGTTTTATCCCCCGTCAATAAAACATAATTTATTAAGTTAGACAGTTTAATACTTGGAGTTAGACAGTTTTCTCTTCTAGGTTAGACAATTTGTTTAGTTGGATAGTTTTCCCCGTTAAGTCGGACAATTTGACCCTTCAAGTTAGACAGTTTGATGTTTCAGTAAATATTGCAAGTCCTTTTGGACAATTTTCTTCACCGAGTTGGATAGTTTCTTTCGCGAAGTTAGACACTTTGATAAGTTAGGGTCAAGAAGGATAGTTTTATCCCCCGTAAATAAAACATATATTATTAAGTTAGACAGTTTGATAATTGGAGTTAGACAGTTTTCTTATATGGGTTAGACAGTTTGTTTAGTTGGATAGTTTTACCCTTCAAGTTAAACAGTTTGATGTTTCACTAAATATTGCAAGTTTTTTTGGACAGTTTTCTTCACCAAGTTGGATAGTTTCTTTGGTAAAGTTAGACACTTTGATAAGTTAGGGTCAAGAAGGATAGTTTTATCCCCCGTCAATAAAACATAATTTATTAAGTTAGACAGTTTAATACTTGGAGTTAGACAGTTTTCTCTTCTAGGTTAGACAATTTGTTTAGTTGGATAGTTTTCCCCGTTAAGTCGGACAATTTGACCCTTCAAGTTAGACAGTTTGATGTTTCAGTAAATATTGCAAGTCCTTTTGGACAATTTTCTTCACCGAGTTGGATAGTTTCTTTCGCGAAGTTAGACACTTTGATAAGTTAGGGTCAAGAAGGATAATTTTATCCCCCGTAAATAAAACATATATTATTAAGTTAGACAGTTTGATAATTGGAGTTAGACAGTTTTCTTATATGGGTTAGACAGTTTGTTTAGTTGGATAGTTTTACCCTTCAAGTTAAACAGTTTGATGTTTCACTAAATATTGCAAGTTTTTTTGGACAGTTTTCTTCACCGAGTTGGATAGTTTCTTTGGTGAAGTTAGACACTTTGATAAGTTAGGGTCAAGAAGGATAGTTTTATCCCCCGTCAATAAAACATAATTTATTAAGTTAGACAGTTTAATACTTGGAGTTAGACAGTTTTCTCTTCTAGGTTAGACAATTTGTTTAGTTGGATAGTTTTCCCCGTTAAGTCGGACAATTTGACCCTTCAAGTTAGACAGTTTGATGTTTCAGTAAATATTGCAAGTCCTTTTGGACAATTTTCTTCACCGAGTTGGATAGTTTCTTTCGCGAAGTTAGACACTTTGATAAGTTAGGGTCAAGAAGGATAGTTTTATCCCCCGTCAATAAAACATATATTAAGTTAGACAGTTTATTACTTGGAGTTAGACAGTTTTCACTTTCGGGGTAGACAGTTTGTTTATGTTGGACAGTTTTTCCTGTTAAATTGGATAGTTTTACTCTTGAAGTTAGATAGTTTGATATTTCATAAAATATTTCAACTTTGTGTAGACAGTTTGGGAATTTTTTTTGGTAAAAAGGGTATTTTGGGAATAAAAAAATTCGGAGACAGTTTGGGGAATAATTTTTCAGATACATGAAATCGGGGAACAAAACTGAAATAAGTTGCTTTTTGGAGGTTATTTTTTCAAGTTTCCCTTATAAAATCACACCTCATTACATAATAATTTTTTAAAAAAAATCAATAATTAGCAATAAAATCTTTAGTCCTTGTTACCTTTTTAGCTATATACATACAAAAAAGAGCATGTCTAATTAATAATTTGTTATGAAAATGTTGTTAATTTTGTAAAATAGTCTTGGTATCATTATTCCTTTTATTATATCTTCATGGTGGTTGTGGGGGCAAAAGAGACACGACTACAAAGAAGAAGAAGAAGAAGAAAAAATTTCAGCAGTCTTTGGATCTTGGGATATTATTGTATTCGTTCCATAACAGATATCAGAAATGCAGAGAATCTGTTCTCTCTTTGCCTCTCTGATTGACTCCTAACTTGAGTTTGCTTTGGGATTTGATCCTTTCACTATATTCTTTTATATATTATAATAAAACCATGATAATGAACTCTGCTTTGTCATTTTGTCCTCAACTTTTAGTAGATAAATCAATGGGAATAGGCTTAAAAATTCTTTGTGATCCTTAATTTGGACAAACATAATCAAACCACAAGTGTTTTTTTTAATGTAAAAACAAAGAGATGGTCTCATGAAAAAAACTCACCTCTTTTGACTTGGCAATTTGATAGCTCTTCTTAAGAAAGCCAAAACTGTAACGCTTCCGAATCAAACCCTTCCTCGGGAGACAGACTTTCAGCTCTTCGATGAAGATTTCCGTACAACCCCACTAACTATTTGAAGCACTACAAACACCGAACACAGTTCAACAAGCTCAAACCAGGGTCCTTGTTTTTTTAAGCTTCCAAAAAGCTTAAGAAAATCTCGCGTTTGACACTCTACTTGGTGTCGTAACTATGGAGGAGAAGAACGATTTCGACAAGGTCGACGACGTGATGCTTCCGGGGTTTCGGTTTCACCCGACGGACGAAGAGCTCGTCGGGTTTTACCTGAAGAGAAAGGTTCAGCAGCAGCCTCTTCCCATAGAGATCATCAAGCAAGTTGACATCTACAAATACGATCCTTGGGACCTTCCAAGTTCGTCACTCTCACTCTTAACTTGTTGAATTATGAATTGTGATCTTCATATATGTTTCTGATATTTTTCAAATTCATTTTGGGTTAAGAAGAGATTGCGACCACGGGGGAGAAGGAGTGGTACTTCTACTGCCCTCGGGACCGGAAGTACCGCAACAGCGCGAGGCCGAACCGGGTCACCGGAGCCGGGTTCTGGAAGGCGACGGGCACGGACCGTCCGATCTACTCGTCCGACGGAGCCAAGTGCGTTGGGTTGAAGAAGTCGCTTGTCTTTTACCGAGGCCGGGCTGCGAAGGGCTTCAAGACGGACTGGATGATGCACGAGTTCCGCTTGCCTTCTTCGCCGGTGTTGCACTCTCTGCCTCCGAAGCGGCCTCTCGACAGAAGCTTCCCTGCCAATGTGAGCGCTGTGGTTACGGTTTGGTGTCCCGAATTTGTCGTTTCGTGTTATTAATTATGCTGTTTGCAGGACTCATGGGCCGTGTGCAGGATCTTCAAGAAGACGAGCTCCATGGCTCAGAGAGCTCTCTCCCATTCTTACATGTCTCCCTTGCCGGAAATCGCAGCATCGGAGATGTTCTCGCAGGATCTGCCGCGTACCGAGTACCGTCCGGAGCACATCTCTTGCACAGGCTTACAGCAGCAGTACCCGTCTTGTACGGCCAACTTCTCGGGTCAAAGCTTCTCTCCTTACGCCAAGTCAGCGCCCTTCCCGTTCTCTAACGAAGACGTCCCAAGCGGGTTCCTATTCTCTCCTTCGGAAGTCGCCGAAGCCGAAAAGTCAGCTTTCGACGGAAGCTCCGAGAGCGCGGTGGATTTCGATGGCTCCTCAAACACTCACTTCAGTAGCTTTTCGATGAGCATGCCTCATGAAGAGGAAAGCAACAAGGAGAGGAATTCAGGGACTTCTTCGGCTGAAAACAGCCAATGGGGACCGATACGATCGGTCGAGTTCCCGTTCAATCTGACCGGAAACGAGCCCGATTTGGCGTGGGACTCACCGCCCCGTCCCAGTGATATGTCCGCTAGCTTCTCCACAAACAAATGCTACAACTAGTGAAAGCTTGCTTCTTAGTGAGAGAAAGAGTGAGGTACTTGGTTGGTACTTCTATCAGTCAGAATTGGTAGCAACCTAGTACCTTGGAAAAATTAAGTTATGTTTGGTTAATCATGCTTTGTGTTTGTACACTTCACTCCATTACATTGTATTTGTACAAATTAGGCCATATATAGTTTGTGTATATATCGTGTGATTTGTGTTCCACCATCGTTGCCGTTTTGCTCTGCTTCTGTACAGAGAATTTCTAAGAGTTAAAAGTTGAGGTTTAAATTACAATAGCATATATAAGGTTTAGAAGTCCGTAAACCGATCACAAGCTCAATTTACGGGTATACTGAGGGTACAATAGGTATATCGATGATTTATCCATAGCACTTTTAAAAACCGATATTGATGGGTAAACCGAAAACCAATGGATATACTAACAAAAATTTATAAAAAATTCAATTTATAAATATCGTCCATTTTAAGAAGAAAAAAAATTCGTTCTACGAGATGGGATTGTAGAAGAATATTGAGAGATAATGCAAAATAATAATTCATTTATGATCTCTCCGTACTGATCTCTTAATATAAATATTTTTTATTATTTAATAAAAATTAATTCTTGTACAATTGTATCACCTAAATATTTTATCCGACACCAAATATCGGCGCGAACATGCCCATTCAAAACGACAATAATCATGTAAACGACAATCCGAAACGACACTAAGGTTGTTAACAACCTTAAACTGTTCCGTCTCTGCGATACAGCCGCCTTCTCTCCACCTCTCTCTCTCATCTCAGGTATTCTCTGAACAACCCAACTCCAAGTTTCTCTCTTTACACGACTCCCATGTCTGCTTTCACCAAACTCGTCCCTTTCGATATCATACACCATTGTTTATCCATCATCCTTCCCTGTGAGTGACCGCCTTCTGGGTGTATAGAATAGATATACAACAGGTAGATAGATACACATGGTATATGAAGGAATGGCGAGAGGCCTTGCTTCTTCTTTGTTTCGACTCCGCGCAATCAAGCGACACGTCTCTGGGTTCACGCTTATCAGACCCGCCATTGATGTCCCAATCCTGAACCGCCCATTTCCCACGAGCTTGGCAAACCTAGCACGCCTTCCAAGCCCGAGATTCCGCGCGGGCGATGGCTTTATTGGTTCGAGGCCGTTCTGTTCGGGTCTGAGCGACGAAGGTAACGCCTTAGCTGGTTCCGAATTCGAATTTGATGCTGATTCTGGGCAGAGCATTGTTCTTGAGCAGGAGAGCGATGTCGAGGCTCGCGAATCTGTGGCGGGTTTCGCGGAGGAAGGCGGTGTGAGTGATGATTCAGCTGAACTGTATCGCAGTATGCGCGATTCGGAGTGTGGCGTGAAGATGAACCGGTTGGATTTGGAGACTCTGAGGGAGATATTTGGGTTCTTTGGGAGGTCTGGTTGGGCTTCTGATCAGGCTCTTGCAATTTACATTGGCAAGGCCTTTTTCCCGACAGCGGTTGAGAAGTTCCGGAGTTTTCTCTTTGAGAAATGCTCGGCTGAAGTCCTCAAACACTTACTGTCTCTTGCCCCATCCGAGGCTGCCGTGAAATTCCTGTTCCCTATATTTGTCGAATTCTGTATTGACGAGTTTCCGAACGAGATTAAGAAGTTTAAGGCGACTGTCGAGTCGTTAGATCTCACGAAGCCCCATTCCTGGTTTCCCTTTGCTCGGGCGATGAAACGGAAGATAGTGTATCACTGTGGCCCGACCAACAGTGGCAAGACTTACAACGCGTTGCAGAGGTTTATGGAGGCGAAGAAGGGAATTTATTGCAGCCCTCTTCGGCTTTTGGCCATGGAGGTTTTCGACAAGGTGAACAATCTCGGCGTGTATTGCACTCTCCAGACAGGTCAAGAGAAGAAGTACGTCCCCTTCGCAAACCACATCTCTTGCACTGTGGAAATGGTATCGACCGATGAGATGTTTGACGTTGCCGTGATCGACGAGATCCAGATGATGGCTGACCCGTGCAGAGGCTATGCGTGGACGCGGGCCCTGCTTGGGCTAAAGGCTGACGAGATCCATCTCTGTGGCGATCCGAGTGTTCTTAACATCGTGAGAAAGGTGTGTGCCGAAACGGGTGACGAGCTCTGCGAGCAGCATTACGAGAGATTCAAACCGTTGGTCGTTGAGGCGAAGACGCTCTTGGGAGATCTTAGAAATGTCAGGTCTGGTGATTGTGTAGTGGCATTTTCCCGGAGAGAGATATTTGAGGTTAAACTGGCGATCGAGAAATACAGTGACCACCGGTGTTGTGTGATATACGGTGCTTTGCCGCCGGAAACCCGCCGTCAGCAGGCCAACCTGTTTAACGACCAGGACAATGAGTTCGACGTGCTTGTGGCCAGTGACGCGGTGGGTATGGGTCTTAATCTCAATATACGGAGGGTCGTGTTCTACAGTGTCTCAAAGTACAATGGCGATAAGGTCGTTCCCGTTCCGGCGTCGCAGGTGAAGCAAATCGCCGGAAGAGCTGGCCGGAGAGGGAGCATATATCCCGATGGACTCACGACCACTCTGCAACTGAGCGATCTTGACTACTTGATCGAGTGCTTAAAGCAACCCTTCGATGATGTCAAGAAAGTCGGTCTGTTTCCGTTCTTCGAACAAGTCGAGCTCTTTGCAGGGCAACTCCATCATTCTACGTTCTGCCTGCTGCTCGAAAAGTTCGCCCAGAGTTGCAAATTGGACGGCTCGTATTTCCTGTGTCAACACAATCATATCAAAAAGGTGGCGAACATGTTGGAGAAAGTGCAAGGATTGTCCCTGGAGGATCGGTTTAACTTCTGTTTTGCTCCGGTTAACATCAAAGACCCGAAGGCGATGTACCATCTTCTGAAGTTTGCTTCATTGTACAGTCAAAACGTTCCTGTAAATGTCTATATGGGAATGCCAAAGGCTTCGGCTAAGAGTGACGCTGAGCTTTTGGATCTTGAGACGAAGCATCAAGTGCTGTCGATGTATCTGTGGCTGGCGCAGCACTTTGAGAGAGACAATTTCCCGTTCGTTAAGAAGGTGGAGGCGATGGCCACGGATGTTGCCGATTTGCTTGGGGAGTCTCTTCTTAAAGCTAATTGGAAACCAGAGGTCAGAAAGCACGCGAAACCGTCGAAGCAAGTGAAAGAAGAGGAATACGAGAGGCCGGTGTCGCTCATCAAACTGAAAGAAAAGTAAGCTCTTCAGAATTTGATCTCTGCCCACTTGCAAATTTACAAATAAGTCATTTATATACTTCCATTGCTCTATAAGCCCAGGGTTTCTAGGACAAATGGACGAAATGAAATCACTTTCTATGTTTCCTTTATCCCATCGTACGACATTATTTCCGAATTCTGAATCTTTTATTTCGGGATTATGATCTTCACGTGTTTTTCTTTTCTGAATCGGATGAGCATCGTTTCGTCAATTGATAAAAGCACAGAAGGGCCGTGTGCAAGTTTTTCAATAGATTATACTCAACATATCCGATGTTTGTCGCGGTGCAGGACAAGGCATGAAAAGCCGACACCACAGTAGCAAGTTACTAATTCAGCCGGTAATTGCCGTCTCTTCTTCCTTGCTCGCACACATGGTCTTCTAGATGTGGAATTTTTTGTGTTAAACAAAGTTACTTAGGACGATCATGTTGGCTTTTTAGTCGATTTCAAGTATCAATAGGTAGAAGTAGAACATTCGTTCGAGTTTTGATTATTTGACGCGGCCGCCAATCTTGATTCGGAGAATAATGGCTCTTCGGATCTTGGAAGCTCACTGATCAAGACCTGAGGCTGAAGGTGATGAGAAACTACTAGTGTGGTTTGATCGGACAATTTTGCTTGAGATTAGCACATTAAGAAAGAAGCAGAGTTGCTGATTTCTGTTGGTCTTGTGGTGATGTCTTTAATTTTCAGCATTAGAAAGTCACCACTTTTTGAAAATTACCTTGTTGTACTATATTTGATTATTAAACCTAGCTTGTGAAAATGATAATTTTGTAGTCATTTTATGGTATATCATTAATAAATGTATGCTTCGAAGCTCAAAATGGCAACTTTTTTCATGAAGGAAACGATTTATGTATCATATTATGTACGTAACGTATGTACTCATAAGATATCAAACAGTTTCCAACGTTCAAGTCGTTAAAATAAGACAGACGACCGATAAATGTAATTTCATGGTCAAGTCAAATCATAAGCTCCCAGAACTTTTACTGGTTTTCCAACACCGGTTAAAAAAACCATTTCCTTATTGTAAAATACTGATTCCTGATTTTGAGAATCGGGACCTGGAATACCTAGTTTTAAACTGGTATTTCCGGTATTAAACACGGATTTTATTACTTGTGATGTTTCCAGATTGAAACCAGTTAAACGTTGGTGTTTCTTTTTTCCTTATCCAATCGAATCTAGTTCCTTGAAAAACATGGCTTTTACAAAACTAGGAATTCTCAATTTCCGAAAAACTACGGGAGGAAAAATCGTCAAATTCCCTGCCCCGAGTTCCTTAGCACGCCGTATTTGCATAACAATAACAAATCTTGTCTGACAGAGTCGGCTTACTTGCCAGGTAGGCTCAGGGTCTAATAATATGTACCTGTATATTGACTCTGAAAGAATGTTTTGCAACAAGAAAAAGAGTTGATTAAGGCCGCCACGTTTACCGCACAAAAATTACGACCAATTTCACGTCTTCTATATCGTTGGTGCAATCTACAGTTCACATGCACCGTATTCCGAATCGGAATTTCCGACTCTCTTTACGTGTTCTTTTTTTTTTCTATCTTTTTAACTATTATCTGCTTTGTCGCAGTCCTCATCAAGCGAAATCCTTCTTCGTGGATGGACTATAAAAGGGACAAACAAACACAAAACATTCAGTGCCATGTTAGTTGAAGTGTCGCTTTAGGGACCAAGAAATATGTGTTAACGTGAGAACTCACCGTCGTATATGATTAGGGTCAAGAGGAGGAAACTCCTCGTGGAAGACGTATTGATCCACGAGGTGGCGGTAGTCTTGGCGTGTCAGCAGGTCAATTTTCTGCACTTCCACATCGCAGATCACGCATTTGTGCACCGATGACCCCGCTGCGAGCGACGCCTGCACTTTGCAGTTCACGCACCACAGCACGTGCTGGCACGGGAAGTTGGCCCACAGCACGTCCCGCTCGTTGCAGCCGAAGCATTTTCCTTCCTTCACACAGGCATAGTAATTCTGCATAGACAAAATAAGTTCTTACTGTATATTAACCAACAAAACCACTCAATAACTGTTTAGTTTGACCACTCACGATGTAGAAATCGAATTCCCGAAGAAAATATACGGATGAGTTTTTCCTGCTACCGGCAAATGCTTCTAACACCTTGTGTTGATGATGCCCTTTTGCCTTTTCCTCTGCAGAGCCTGAGATTTCATCGCTAATTTTGCTCCCGTTGTTGACGGTATTGTACGTATTGGGAAATATATGGAAAAAAGGATCTTGCTTCAATAGCTGCACGACCTTGGGTTGCGCAAAGGGAGATATATCTTCATGAGGCATGTCAAATGGAGAGAACCAAGTGGGTTGGTTCTGTTTGTCGATGCGGTCACGATCCATGAGATGATTTCCGCATGATAACTCTTCGAGGGTACTATTGGAATAATATGAGTGATTGTCACCATCATCGATGGTTGTCTTTGGTATGAGGATCATGTGGTTTGGAGACCCGCCTCTTCCAATTGGAACAATCTGGACGCAGCAAAGATCAGAGTAACATTTCATGAAGTCGCTGAGCTTGGGATAACCGAGAGAGCCATGGTCGAGTTCGAGACTAAATTTATCCCTGAAATCTCCTTTTAGAGACGAGAGAGCATATTCCCCTTCCCTCGAATGCTTCGACAAGCCTTGCAAGAAGCCCGGAAGCCACTTATTGAAAACCTGAAGCCATTTGGGCACCTTGTCATCCTCAAACGCAGCTGAACATGTCGTGGTTGAAGTTTGGCATTGAAGTTTTTCGATCTTCCCCAGATTAATCTGTTGAGCTGACAGTTTCTCGGACTCGTATTCTAAAACCCGTCTCGGGACCATACTTTTGATTTCAACTTGTTTGTCCATGATGGTGACGAAATGCGCTTGAACTGCATCTGAAGTGTGTTTCTCATTTTTGAATGTTACAAAACCGAATCCCCGAGATTGAGTTTGATTTCCTACTTGAGTTTCGAGAACTTTAGCATCCTGTACTGCGCCGAAGTTTTTCTCAAAGTATTTCCCCAACGAAGCTGTTCAAAGATAACGAAACAATTGTAATCGTCACACTAGCCAATTTGTAACGAGTTATACATTGCTTATGATATTAAAGTATTGACCAAACTTCCGATTAATTACTAACCAGAGTTTACCGATGAAGGGAGTCCTCCAACGAAGATTTTCTTTTTAAGCTCCGTTGCAGAAGGGGAACGAGTATGGTAAGTTCTTTGCCTCGTTCGACTCGCTTCTTCAGAGTGAGTGTAAGCGCATTTTTCTCCTTTGACACATCCATGAGGAGAGGAAAAGAATTTACAAATATCTGATCCAGCGCTCGAACAAGATCTGTAATTCAAATATGAAATTACAAGACCATTGGAGCCAAACGTATCATACATGCAGGATATATCCCAATATTTAACAGATTAAGGCATATCACCTCTCGGATGTGGCCTCGTCATTTGTCACGCTCAGTAGTTTTTCGAAGGTATCGATGAATATCTCCTCTTGCAATGAAGTTGCGTGTTTCTTCTGAGCAGGGAAGTCACGCTTCACTGCAGCGTAGTATCAGCAAGGTGAGATCCTCAGGAGGTGATTATATACGTGTAATCAACTTAAAACTTTCATTTTTAATAATAATATTAATTGTTCAACTTACTAAGACCAATGTTCGTTGGGCTCAGCATGTAACGCATATCTTGCGACTTTGCCAAGTCCATTGGTCTTTGTCTACTGGTAAGAACAATTCAAGCACAGATGTGCATAGCATTTTTTAGATACTGATGTAAGAAGTATGTGTTGGTGTTAAAACTGAATTTGTGAGTGTCTGGTTACTCTAGAAAAATAAGCACATGAGTATATAAAAAGTACCGCAGATTGAGGACTTCGCTGTTGGCTCCCCAGTGCAAAAGAAGCTCAGCACAGTTCATATGATCATTCTTCACAGCGAAAAACAATGGGGTTTCTTTCATTTCTGTCTTACATTTTGTACCATCTGGATCCTCAAATAAAAGAATCTGTTGGTCGCAATAAAGAACAAATTTCAGGAAAGAAAACATTGAATATTCGTATGATGACCGTTTGACAAAAGCTTAGACAGAAATCGGACAAGATGTGAGGTGGGATTCTTATGTACCTGAAGTGCCTGAAAATGACCATTACCAGCAGCCATGTGAAGCGCGGTCAATCCCAATTTATTCTTTTGGCTCACTCGAAAACCATGCTTAAGTAGAAGCATTACAATTCTGGGAAAAACATAGAAAAACCTGTTACTTAAGTGTGTGTGTGTGTGTGTGTGAGAGAGAGAGAGCAAGAGAGAGTGAGAGAGACTTTATCTCGGGTAGAGAAAGCGCCCTTGATGTTTTAACGGAATAATGAAGAGCCGAGTTTCCTTCTGCATCAGCGTCATCTACGTCAACGCTAGTCTTGAGCAGCAGTGCAACAACGGTATCATCTCCCGCCTACAAAATTTCAACAAAACAAAGACAATCACTATATTAGAATGTTTAGTTGCTCAGCAGTCTGAATTTGAAAGAACTGTGGTAACCCATTTTCGAATTCTACTTCAGGAGTTATCGAAGAAAGAAAAAGTGTAAGAACTAAATGACTCTAATGCTATTATTATATGTTATTTTCTTGAATATACTTATAACTTACAACGGCAATCGAACAGTAAAAATAACATTAACAATAATAAAATATACATGTTAGCAATCTCATAATAGATTGCCATCATGCAAAGGTTTTGGGCTTTGGTAAAAAAATTGTGGGAGGACCAAAGAGTAACTACAAGAGAAATTAACAATATCTTAACGGAAAATTTTAATATGAGCCGATTACACTACAGTACTTGATATAGTTACAAAAAACTTTAATCAATGGATTAGACAATAAATTTTTGGCGTCTATAGTACTATGTTGATTTCTCTTAACCCCAAGGCTTCCAACTACTATCATTTTTGGGGGAAAATAAATGATACAAAGGGGTCTCATTATTAAATGACACTCACAATTGTTTTAAATTATAATTATTTTTCTATCGCTCATAGAGATTATTACGAGTAACGCCATGTTAGATGCTCTAAAGTCTAAGCAAGGCGTGAACCAGTAAAATATTAATTATTTTTCAAATAATTTAATATGAATTAGAAGTGTTTGATTACCTGGACCGCACGGGATAGTAGTCCAGGTGATTTGACGTTCCTGTCCCTAGAACGGCTCTGGGCAACGACACCGAATAGCTGAAGCAACTCTATCTCGGAGAGCAGAAACTTTCTCTTCTCAGAGCAAGAGGTGTCGTCTGCCGTTTCAGGTGACAGCGATGTCGTTTTGCGGCCTAGCGACAGAGCCTCCCAGACGACGTTCTCATACACCGTCGTCTCGTTGATCCTCTCGGCCGCCACGGCGAGGAGAGCGGCCAAAGCGACGATATGACCTTCGACGGCCTTTGCCAGCGCAATTTCTGCCACTTCTTTCGTCCTTTCACTTATGAGCCTTATTGAAGTCAAATCCTGGCCCAAAAAAAAAAAAAAAAAAAAAAACATATATTCGCTTAATCTACGACTTTACTGGTCTAAGAGACTCAACCCAGTATGAAAAGTTTTTCTTTTGGTCACTTTTATTACTTCGAGAAATCTCGAGAATATTGCAATGCCCAACACAACACGTAAGCGCCTCGGTAAGCGCATTTATACCATAATCATGCTTAACTATTTACGAGACTGCAAACAGTATATACATTTTCCCTTGTTAATCTCCTTTCCTGTCAAGTATTTCATTTTTGTATAGAGATATTATATATAATATTCTATATATATATATACAGAAAAGAAAACCTTTTCACCGATTCGGACGACCAAATCCTCAATAGAGTTATGTTCATCAGGATTCCAAACCACATCAAGCCTGAAAAGCATAAATTTGGTAATTCAAGCCATTAGTAATCAATTAATTAAACGCAAATTTATTGGGAAAATGATTTGACCTTGCGCTGGAGAGAGACACCTCCAGAGCGACCCGAGCGCAACCATCCTTTGTCCTCAGGTCCGTACGGGCTCGCTTCCGCAGAAGCAGCTCCGTGCAGCGAGCCGCGTGATGTTCCGCCGCAGTGTGCAGCGGCGATTTACCAGACTCGTTTATCTCATTCGCCAGCGGAATTGCTCCTAGCTCCCCGTCGAGAATCACAGCGGCGCAGTCAGCGGAATCGAACTTGCAGCAGAGGTGAAGAAGCTTCGATGTGATGCTCCGGTCCCACGGCTCCGGAAATCGCTGGAACAAAAGCTTCAAGTGAGCTACTAGAGCGGACTTATCGTCCGTGCAAATGGACTTGATTAGACCGGTTTCAGCGGCATCAAGATCGGATTCGCCGACTGCATCTCGGTCAAGGTTTATCTCTTCAGGATCGTAAGTAGAATGCGCATAGTGCGGTTGCGAGTCGAAGAGCTCCGTGGTTCCTAGGGTTTGAAATTCCTGCGATTACAATGTGCAGCGATTATACAAGATGATATGGAATCTCCATTACAAAAGAGCTCGAGCTCAATGAAGATTTTTCTCCGAGTGCACACGATCATCAATGATCAACACCTTCGTTAACCTCATGAAATCAAAGTCAACCTAAAATTTCAAAAAGGAAATCGTGAGAAGAGGAACTTTGCGCACCATATCCATATCTGAGAGCCCTAACTTTCAGCTCCGATCGATCAACATCGCTAGAGAGAAATGCAGTAAACCGAGCAGAGATTCTCTGAAGAGCTTGGAGAGGCGAAGGAATTCCGAAACCCTAGCTCTCGAGCTTAAAGAGACGAGCTTCGTGGCTGTAATGGAAATCAAACCCAGTGAGTGAGAGTGGGAGTTTGAGAGGGAAACTGGCAGTTATTTATAGTGGCGGATTTCAAAACTTCATTAGCTCGAATGAAGATTCGTATCTGTTGTCGCTGCTTCCCTCGTTGGATACTGAAAAGACCAAACTACCCCTTGGGGACCAAGATGTTGTCGGTAAATATTGTAAATAACGACAACGGAAGGGGCTATTATTGCCAACAGATGGAAATCAAAGGAGGCTTTTTTGCCCCTGCCACACACAGGCAGCGACGTCCTCGTCCAGCTTGCGGAAAAGCGAAAAGTGCTAATCATTGATTGACACGTGGCGTATACGAAAATCTTTGTCTGTCTTATGTTATGTTTTTTTTAAGGTATGTGGTTTGATTTGGCACATCGAGAATAGGAAGAGATCATCATTATTCTTATTTTGCTTATTAATTAAACTATTAATTGTTAGTTACTACTAATTGACTTTATTAGATTATAGTCCTTGGCCGATGTATGTGGAGAGGGGGTGTGGTTCAAATCACCCCCTCAAAAAAAATTGGGTAAATAATACCTTATTTTTTAAAAAATCTAATGTAAATATATATAAAATTATAGTTAAACCACCCTTAATTTTTACTAAAATTTTAATACAACCCCTTCAAATTAAATTTTTGACAAAAAATTATATCCGACCCCCCGGTACATAATTACTGGTTCCGCCACTATTTATAGTCATTAAATTAGCAATTATGGTGAATTTGGTAATGAAGAAAAGAAAGGAAAGAAATAAAAAATCGTGAGCAAGATATTCACAACGATATCTCGACCTAGTTTGTGATTGCTGCCGTGGTTTTATAAAAATCACTTTTTAAAAATAATTTAACAAATTAGCATGCTAATTGGTTAAATAATTTAGTGTTTAATTATGTAATTTGTTAACTATCGCTTCTTAAAATTTGCTAGGGTTATTAAAAGAGCCACAATTTATCAGTTTTTTTCACGGGATAATCTAAATCCAAAATAATTGTGGCAAAAATGCTTGGTCCAATTTTATGTCTTGCTTGTTAGGAATTTTGTCCGCAAATGATACATGAAAGACCTTTATGTAATAGTATGTTGACTGAATAAGAGAAATTAAAATTTAAAAGTGATATTTAAATTTGGTTTTAAAAGTAGAGTTTGGTTGGAGATGATGTAGTGTGTGATGTAATATATTTTGCAAAATGAAGTAATCGGGTAGAGATGGTATTATATTTGCATACAAATTTGAAATCGCGCAAACACTATAATTCATGTATTAAAAAAAAAAATTCCCGTCAATTGCTTTATGCGTAATAGTGAGATGAGACATAATTTTTTAAGCGCTTAATTTATTTTTGTAACAAAATTCATTCAAAATTGAATTGTATATGAAAATTTTGATAATTATTGAAAGGATGTATAGCAAAGTAGCTAAATTAAAACTTTTCACATTTTCAAAATAACTAATGCTTGGTTTATATTTTGAAATAGTCAATTAATCATATTAACAAGCATATTTTTTTACTACCTTTAGTTATTAATAATTTAAAATATTATTAGTATTAAAATTTTGAATACAATAGTCAATTATTTTTAAACACAAAAATAAAATACGAAATAAATTAAACTACAAAATAGGTAACAAAATTTTCAATTCCATAAATATTATCTTCTCTCTCACTCCAAGCAGCCATGGCTCTCTCCCAAGCCTTCCTTTTCGTCGGAGCTTCAAAAATTAACACGTCAAAACCAGAGAAAAAACGAAAAAAAAAAATAAACAGAATTAACATGGATTAACATAAATTAACAAGTCAAAACCAGAAAAACTAGAGAAAAAATCAGGAGAAAAAATAAATTAACACGAATTAACAGATTTTAACACGGCAAAACTAGAGAAAAAAGAGAAGAGAGCCGGCGCCGGCGCCGATTTGATGTTCGGCGGTTACTAATATAAATTCGAAACCACAAACCCAATTATTATTTAATACACACATATATATATATATTATAACAGTATATGTTAATTATTTGTTCTTGTAATATTTTTTTATTTAGTTTTACAATATTAAACAAGATTTACTATACATGTATATATTAAATAATTTTATAGAATATCAAACAAGGTTAACTATACATAATTTGTTCTTATAATATAGACAATATTCTCTCTCTCCCTCTCTCTTTTGTTGTTTCAATTCTCTTCTTTTTACACACCATTGAGGCGCTGGAGTTCCATGATTCGGAAGCATTATTACCTATCGAGTAATACTTACTCTATGCAATATTCTTTTTCTTTTTGAATGGGGTGGCGCTATCGGCCAAGGTTACAATGCACTCTCGCATGACTTAGATATATTCAGTGTAAGAACAGGTGGCACTATAGGCCAAGTTTACAATAATGTAAAGGGGATACTCATTTGAGACTCATGAGGGTCTGAACCCATGACCTCTTGAATAGAGGAGTGGTGGAGTTACCACTTGGCCAAGCAAGCTTGGTTTAATCTATGCAATATTCCACGGGCATCATAACTCGTAACCTCATTAAAAATCTGCTTATTTACACTAGTTAAAGTCACTTATTTCATTATTAAGCAAAACGAACATTACTTATTACTTAGCATTTATTGCTACCATAGCGACATGCTTGTGAATAACTATAACCTATCAATATGATATGGGCTCGAGAATTTAAGCTTTGCGTCGTTTAATTTTATGTCGTCATATCTAATTAAGTAATTAGGTCTTAGAATAAATAAGTTGAGTTGTCATTTTGATTATGTCGTTTAATTATGTTGCATTAGGTTGTAATTCCTTGCACTATTTAAGAGAGCTTTAATCAATGAAAAAGGCAACCAATAATAATTCAGAAACTTGATCTTAAGAGATCGGGTTTTTGAGTATTTGGCCGGTATTTCCAAGATTTCCATTTCGAATTATCGATCTTTCGGACACTATCACAATATTATTTTTATTTTAATTATAACATATCTTTATATTTTCTATAAGTTACATGTAAAACTTTTGTTTTTATATAATACAATTACGACCTATGTCTTATGATTATCACTAAGTGAGTCTGAACCTATATAGACATGCTGACAAGTCACTTCCATTTTGTTCATATTTACCATCAATGTTTAAAACCATTCGAGTCTTTTGACTTATTATAAAATTTCGTAATTACGATTCGCTTACACTATTTTAATACATATAAATGCTAATCATACGACAATATACAATTGTTTCGGTTTGTCATTCGAGCAAGCAATGTTGTCGGGAACTAAACTTCAGACATCGTATATATATATATATATATAAGAAAGGAAATATAAGGGGACAAATGAAAGCAGAGGCAAGTTTAACCTAAAAGATAACAAGAGACTAACACTTAATAAGTTCCCCAAAAAGATAAGTTAACAATATTGGCAGCATCCTGTTGCTACATATGGTCGCTGCCATTCATTAACATTAAAATTACCATTCCGCCCGACGTAATTAGAAAAAGTAAAATAAAAAATAAAATAAAAAACAGCTTCTATTACCACGCCACAAAAACAAGAAAAACGAAAACCACTCGCACAGGTGTTGATTATCTCATTCATCGGCATCATCGTCGTCTTCGTCCTCGCCCTCGTCATCTTCCTCTTCACCGTTCTCCTATAGATTTACAGGCAATGGTCAAGACATAGGTTTACACATTTCCAGACAATGTAATGAAAGGAGCTAAAAATCCAGTCTTGAAAATTGAAGGGAGAATATAAGTGTCCTAGAAGAACCTCGTTAAATTAATACTCGATAAATTGATAACCTAGATAAAATAATACACTTGTATGGCCCCGACTCTAACTAACATCACTTAACTATCCCTCGATAATATAATAAAACTCTCTAGTCCCAACAGTATTAATCTATAATGGTTTTACTGTATATGTATACGTATATATATACAATCTTGAAATACTTCAGCGTTGTTATCATACGTATATATAGGGAGTATCGAATAGAAAGAAAGATAATAAGACGGAAACTTCAGCATTGTTACCTCGTCATCTTCTTCATCTCCGTCAGATTCCTCTTCATCAGCTTCCTGTTCAATTGAGGGAATGAAAATATTAAAACAAATATTTTTTTTTCTTTTTAAAAAGTCAGTTTTGCAAGGGATGAATCTTACGTTATTGAAATACTTGAGAGGGTTGGGCCACAAGTCCTCCTTGATAATTTCTCCGATCTGTAATTTCAAGAAGATAAAAGGAGTTTGAAAAGAGAAAGAAAAAAATAACAAGTAGAATAATGTGTACAGAAAATGGAAATATTGCTAGAGACCAAGAAACGTGAACAAAATCATATTGAGACGGCTATTACACGTATAAGTTAACATAAAAGATAAGATCCAAATTCACCTCGTCCTGGAGCTCGGCAATGTCTTTCTGCTCAGTTTCGCTAAACCAGCTAAAGAAACTGCATCAACGTATTTTAATAAAGTGAGTCATCGATCTTAGGACAAGAGACAGATGCTACTAAAAATAAATGCCAGTAAAAACACAAAATATACATGAATGCACAAAATTTGCTACAAAGACATAGTACTGGACCTTTGCGGCTCAAGGGGTCGTTTCTTTCCATTTTTCTCGTGAGGAACTCCATTTACAGAGGCAGCCTACACATGTGGTACAAAAGACGTTAAGATATTCCCGGCTGAGAGAGGAAAATTTAGGAAAGGGTGTGATCATCACCATGCCCTGCTTCCACTTGATGGTTGTGGCGGTAATTTTAGTCGTTCCATCATCGGAGAATGTGAATGTTTTTGTAAGCTTCGGGTCTTCGAAATAAGGATTCTCGTTAAAGTTCTGAACCAGATAATTAAGCAAGAAGATTAATTATAACACATTCAAAGAAATGTGTACACACATATTTAAAATGGTATGGAGCTTAAAATGGTAGGAAGCTTACAAACGTGATTACGTATCCGGACTTTAAATCCTTAAAGTCCTCCACATCAAGCGATTCAAGATGCTTGAAGATCTGTTCAAACAGGTGAAATGAATTGACTCATGTAAATAGCCAAGCATTATACAGATAAACAGATTAATTTTTTACATCAGTAAGAAATACAGGCAAAACAAATTATTTACCTTCTGGTCTTCCTCACTCAAAAGATCACAAAGCGCGGGATGACTCAGGAACTGCAAAAAGCATTCATAATAAACAAATCAGCGCAATTTAACAACGAGATTTGAAGCTCAATAAGCAAAAATGGAACAAAGCTTCGCATAGGGATTACTAACAGCGGTCAACCAGAAGTCCGGAATCGTCTTGATAACGTCATTCCGTTTTAGGTAAACGGGTCTGCGTTTCTCATTGTACTTCTGCTCGACTTCTAATACTTTGTCGCTGGCTTCTTCGTTAATCTGTTATACACAATGAACACACAGCAAGCTTCATGATCACCCGAATCTCAATTTTTCAAAGTGCGGATTTTGAAACTTGCACAATCGGATGACGAGCTTCGGAGTAAATACAAAGAGCAACAAAACGTTCGAAATCATTCCATTTGCAAGCAACGGATTCAGAATGCCTAATTTATGCGAAACCATACGAAGAAAGGACCGAACATCCATGAATTAGACATCAAAACCACGAGCAGAGAACACCGAGAATCACACAATTTTTTACCATTTTAGCTAGAAAACTAAACCTAGCTCGAACCAATACGAGCAGGTTAAAAACCCTAGACACATCTCACGAGACAAGACAAGAGAAGCCACAGACGCACACTGCACAGAGCACGAAAGAAACTCGGTAGGGAAGACCTAGCTAGGCATGCAGGAGAGAATTAGAGCGGACGACGAACCTTCTCGAGGTCGTCCTGAACCTCCTGCAACTTCTCTATGGAGAGGACCAGAGCTTCGTCGACGGGCTCGGCCTCCTCCTCCGGCGCCAGCTTTGTCTTCTTCCCCTTGTCGGCCGTCATCCTCCTCCGCCGGCGAAACTGTATACCTCGGAGCTCTTCCAAGCTCTCTCTCTCTCTCTCTGAAGAAGACGAAGACGAAGACGAAGACGAGGAGGAGCAGAGCGAGAACGGCTCGTCCGAGGGGTATTTATGCAAGGGTTTTGGGCGCGTGTGGGACCCGCGCTCTCAATCTGACAACCGTAGTGCTTAGGGTTTTAGAGAGGGGAATTTATCTTGATTTTTGACCTGGAAGGTCGGAAATGCCCTTCGCTACTCGGCTCGGAGTGGCTTTTGACCAGGGGTGTAGTTGTCATTTGCACCCACACACAGGAGTTTTCCAATGGGTTTTGCAAAAGAAAGGCCCTGAGATTGCATATTCCCAGGCCCACCAATCAGATGAGCATAATAAACCAATAATTACAACTCTGAATATTTATGAAACAGTAGTTAATTTTTTTATTTATTTTTGGTTTTAATTATTTCGTATAATAATTGTATAAAAATGTATAAGTACACTTATGAAGAGTTCTTTTACTATAAATGATTTGACTTCGAATAATTAATTGCTAAGCATCATAGAGAAGCTCCAAAAATAGAATCTGGTACAAACTGCAGATTAAATATTTGATTATCTGATAAGAAAGTACGGATCAAAACCGTCCCGTGCCGCATAGTGTTCTTCTTGGGCTCCGCTAACGGATCTATCATGCGATTTGACGACTAACGAATACAGATTAATTATCAAAGGGTTTCTCATGTACGGATCCAGCGTTCTGCCGAGCTCGACGACATCGGAAAGCAGGTCGACATTGTTTTCTTCAGCCTGCCTGTGGAGAAGGCAGTTCGAGGTGGCGTAAAAGCCGAGTAGATTCGCGTAGAGCGGCAGAAAAGCGTCCTTGTGGTTGCCGACCCCACCGAGCCAATTGGACCCACCGTGCTTCTCTCCGTGGGCCTTTGCGAACGGTGTCAGCCGATTGGAGAATCTCTGTCTCCATCGAAGGAGATACTCTCGGAACTGGTGTTTCCCCAATAGAAGCTTCTCGAAGTGGAAACAGCAGATCTGACTGATGAGAAGCTTCTCTTCGTGGTGGTTGTCTATCTCTTTGTCGAAAACCTGTCTCACCAGATTCCCACTCGGTGCCTCGTAGTTATCAGCCACGTTTAGCACACACTGTAAAAGGGAATCGAGATACGGGATCCAACAGCCGAAGGTTGACGACAGGTGTTGGAAGCACGACCCGATCACTTTATCCACTTGGGTTGAAACTACTCTGGTTTCTGACGTGTGAAGACCAAAACAGCCTTGAACATCCAACGAGAGCCTTAGCCTGATATCGTCGTCCTCGTCTTCCAAAAGCTGGATACATGAGAACCATATATCCAAAACTCTGAGGGCATATTTGTAAATAGGTTTGTTTGGACCCGTACAAGAGAAAGAACCATCCGACGTGAGAGCAACAAGATCGGCCTGCTGAAGCAAACCTGACGCTACGATAGCTTCCGCAGCTGCATTGCGCATGCTTGCAGCCTCAGATGAATCACTGTACTTTTTAACGAGGCTTGTGAAAAATGAGATTCTATCATATATTTTGCTGAATTTTTCAGTTGAGCTATTATTATTATTGCCGACAAGAACCGAGTCTATAAATATATATGCCAACCTTTTCACACAAACGCCCAAACAGCGTAAGAGTGTCTCGCGAGTTTTCGCATTCCTTGCAATACTAGACAAGGAAACAAACTTGTCCCACACAGAAAACACGGAATCGCAATCCATCCCACCCATAAAAACCGCCTCGGTGGGGTGTTTATTGTCCGCCTTGCAAAATTGCAGAAAGTTCCAGATGAAAAGAATCCTCAGAATATTGTAAGAACATTTGGGATTCTTCTCCTCGTCCAAGAGTTTGAACAGTGTAGTCTGCAGATCAGTACCGGCCCAGAGACTGATAGTTACGATTTCACTGTTACTCAGGTCACAGGATCTGACACCAGATTCTGTCAATTTTATAAACTTATAAAGCCACTTCATTGTTGCAAGTCGAACTTCGTAATCTGGATCTGACAACGACCTGACTAGCCTTTCTTGAAGCCCTACAAATGGGTGCTCTGTTTCAGGCATCTTCAACGAGCTTGAATCAAGTGGAGAAGACTTCAGCACTGATGAAGTCTTATCGATCGTTTCATTGGACACCTCAAAAACGCAACTGAAATATGAAACCGCCGCTTGTTGACGAAGTTCTGATACAGTTGGATCGTAGAACGATATCCTGGTAGAAGCTTCCACGTCTAGGCATGCAGCGGACAACTCCAAAAGCAAGTTTCTAATAGCACGAGCGCTAATACTCGCATTGCAAGTTCTAGCAACGCTAAGCATGTGATAAAGCACCTTTAAGAAAGAGGCGTTGACAATTGAGCAAGAGCACCATCTAGGGTTTGCAATCCATGAACACTTGATAAGGACTTGAAATAAGTCCTTCAGAATCTGATCTTTCTTCGATATGTCAGCCAAAATTCGACAGTTAGTATCGACAAGAGAATCGAGCTGAAGAAGTATCCCGTGTAGCCAATTGAACGAAATACGACGGGGCCGTTCTGGTTGGTCTGATGAAACAGGCGACTCGTAAAGAGGCAACTCTGAAGCAATGGTGAGGAGCACCACAGGCAATTTCTCATTGGAAACGAGACCGGTCAAAGCACGAGATGCAAGCAAACGTACTTTGAGATTGCTTTGGGTGGAGCATCTCCTGATAAGCGGTGTGAGCAAAAACGGATCAAGATCGTCTCCAGTTTCGCTTGCGATTGTTGACGGCTTGAGTCTGGCCAGAAGTATGAGCATAGGGCACAAGCTAGGGTGCACGACATTTGCCAAGTTCGACTTTGAGTGTGTAGGTGGCCCGTTGTTGAGCATCTCGGTTGCAATCTTCAATTCACTCAAAAGAAAAGGATGCAGCGAGGGGTACCTTCAAGCAATTAAATTTAATTAAAATTCAGTATAATCATCTGATTAATCTCGGTTCATTCTTCGGAAAGCATAAATAATGACAAAAAAGTTACCAGGAATGCAGAATCACTAAATTACATTTTGTTGAGAATCTCGGAATTAGTGGCTTAGTCAATTATCGCTGACAAATTATAGTGATTGTAAGCAATTAATTCCCTGAAATTGCGTAGAGTAACTATTTATCGGTTTTATGTCTTTAGACTATCAGAATCCCCTCTAATAATCTATTTTACTCGGATAATCAATCAACAAAAAATCCAAGATAATTATTCATTTAACAAAGAGTTAACAATTACCTGTGAAGAAATTCAAGCCCGGTTAATGCACGTCGCGACGATTCTCGCTTATGAATGTTCAGGAATCCAACCATCCGACGCACCAAAGCAGTGTATGCAAGACAAGCACTGTTTCTCACTTCCCAGTATTGAGAAGAGAAGGAGCGGATCGAGAGTATCAATGCCTCAGCAGCGAAACCCGACGTGTCTACAGCTAGGTTTGTGTCATTGAAAGTAGCTCTAAGGACATTGAATGCATGAACAGTAGGAATGACACCCTCATCTCGGATTTTGGAAACGGCCCCAGTGACCTGCATCTCGGTTGACTTTTTACACTCTGAATCATGGGCTGTTTCTAATAAAGACTTCGTAGCGACATCAATTAACCATCGTAAAGCCCTAGGAAGGAGCTTCTTCGGAGCGCCTTCCGGCTCCGCAAGAAACAGAGCGATGAATGTTGCGGGAATGCCTGCACTTCTCCTTAGCAAATCATCCACGGTTTGACTTTTGGCAACAGTCCTTTCCATTAGTTGCTCTATCCAAGATTCGGTCAATCCACAAAGTCTGAGAAAGAAAAACACAACTTTAGAAACAGAAACCAATTAAATTTCAAGACAATTTTTACAAGTACAACGAACAAATTCACTAGAAGCAATCATGAAATGAATTATAGGTACTTTGCTTACCGATAAGTTTCTGTTATGATTCCACATTAACTAAGAATTGTATAAATTGACGATTTATAAATCCACGAAATTGTGTTAGAGCCTTTATTTAATTAATTTTTAGCTTTATGCATTTAAGGAAGGGTATTCTCCAAAAAAATGTTTCAGTGAATAAAGAAAAAGCTAGCAAAATAACAGAAAGCGATACCGAGGATCATTTGAACAGAGCAGACGGTTACAAAGAGCTGTGAACCCTGCCCTTGTCTTGTCAATCGCACCATTATGCTTCATCTTTAAAAGAACTTCCAGAAAATGATTTCCAATTGCTTCAAGTTGCTTCACCTCCAGCATCGCACCCGAAGAATCTGCATCAGCTGGGAAGCTGATTTCGGGGTCTAATTCTCCACTCCCTGGTAACGGAATCTTTCTGGTGATGGTGCCAAGAAGAAGAGACACCTGAAAGGAGGGTGCATTCAAAGCTTAGCAATTACTAAAGAACGTACTATTAACACTAAAAGATAAAATACTATAAGGACATCGAAATATGTAACTATAACTGTACTACATTTCAGGTCGAATTATTAACATTCTTGTCATAATAAGTTAATTTTGTATAAGACTTAAGCAGGATTAGATCGCTCATAGTCACTTCTTTCTAACGGAACTAAATTATTAAGTTATAGGAAAGTTAAAATTAAATCTAGTTTTTAATGAAAATACCCAGTTAATAGTTCGGTGGAAAATCGTCAAAAATCTTATAAACCGGGTAAAACCCCAAATAAAAATTTTGATTGCAGTCATTGACGGACTATCCAGTTTTTCCGGAAAACGTAAATGATAAAAGAACCACTTTGATAAGTGGCTTTAGTTAAGTAGAAAAGAATTTTAGTTAACTTGATTTGGCAAAAAAAAAAAGTTATTTTTGGCTGGTTGTTGTTTATTTTTATTTTTTTGGCCCTAGGCTCAATAGATTCATAGTCAATGAAGTAAATAAAAATTCCAATGACTTATTAAGCAAATAACTACGAAAAATATATTGCAGTACAACATTATTTCCAGGTTTCAAATTAAAAACTGTATTAGTGAAAAATAAGGGATGAAGGTTACCT
Source organism: Parietaria judaica (assembly GCA_954871525.1). Classification (NCBI taxonomy): domain Eukaryota; kingdom Viridiplantae; phylum Streptophyta; class Magnoliopsida; order Rosales; family Urticaceae; genus Parietaria; species Parietaria judaica. Next base: position 29,565,122 of record OX940865.1, read on the forward strand.
CTTTCATAGCAAGCCAACAGCCAACCATCACAACTTGTCCTGAAGTTTTGCTATTTTGCTCCGATCTTGCAGATTTCCCATTCTCTTTGAACGAAGATGTGTGATGATCGACCTCATCTGGCATTTCCAGAAGCAACGCATCATCGTCGAGCTCATCCATGTCTTCAGGCAGGTACCAAGCATCCGCAGAGACCACCCAAAGCGCCAAGGAAGTTATTTGCAACACAAGCTCAAAGAGCGCTGCCAATAAACCTCTCATTCCCGAGATACTCGATAATACAGCTTCGGAACTAAAGTCCAATTCCTCAAAACTGTAGCGAAGTGCAAGTAGTACACCGTGAACGAAGCTATTGTTGCACGCTTCAGAAAAATCCCTTTGTCCATCCTTCACAGCAGAGTCTAGCCAGTCAACCAGTGATCTTAAATAGTCAACCACGGGGCTTCTTGACTTCGAAGGCTGCGAGCATACAATAGCAGTGGAGGTGTTAACAATCCAGCCGAGTTCCACGACATATTTCCTGAAAATAAGCCGGAGAGTCAGAGCTCCAGCGTCGCTTTCTCTCACACGTGGGCTACACACTAAGTTCTTAGACCATGAGATCATACGCTGCACCGTGTTCTCGTCTGAAATACCCGGCAATGGAGTGGGAAAATGCAAGAGTATACGAAAGGAGTTCTCTCTCAGCCTGTCCCAACTATCTATGATTGATCCAACTAACAACAGAGTTGAATCTGGTGAAGTGAGTCCTTCATTGTAAGGGTAAAGACGTCTTTCGGGAGACGAAGACCCACATTTTTCTTCAGCTATAGACCAAACATTAAGCATTATGAGGATAAGATCCATGGCCATTATTTTTCTCCTGTAAGGGGCAGAAGGATAGCAAGAGAAGAATAGGAAACAACTTAACCACCTCATGAAACTGAAGAGATTACTGGCTCTAGAAGCTTCAGTGTCGTTGTCTCCATCGATTAGTCGGTCACAAGGGCGCCAATTTCGCTGTTTGAATTGTCTCTCAAGCGCTGCTCGAACCCGAGAAAAGAATTTTCTGAACAAGTTTGCCCATTTCATTTGGAAAGCCGTTGAGCTTGACCTCATGTTTAATGGCACCACCTCCTTCAGCAAAGTGAGCTCCAAATGGGAAGGCAAACTAGCCGTCTTAGGGTTTAAGAAAAGGAACTCCGCAGCATCGACGCGAAGAGATTCATCCACGTTAGTCAGCGCCAGAACCAACCATTCAACGAGTACTTTCACCTCAATCCCTTTGATACAAAAGAGTGCATTTTGACCAATGTTTCCGTTTAATTCAACCTCTTTCTGATGATCTTTGCTCCAGCTGATATCGCCTTCGATTAAAGCAAGTAAACGAGATACCTTTAGTATTGAAACTAAAATAGCCACTTTCTGTTCAACTCGAAGGTCCATGTTTAAACCATTGATCTCAGCACATAAGAATCCATCTCCATCCCTGCTTGGCCCAATTGAAATGAAAGCAAGCATAGAAAATATACTATCCACATCAATATCTAGCAAAACCGGCAACACATAGGTATTCAAATTCGAACGAAGCTTCGAAGTTCCAGAAGCAAGCCCGTGGAGAATCGGGGGCAAGCAATGCCCTCGGTAAACTGCATAACCACTCTCAATACCCTCACTACTCCAACACTCATCGCGCAAATTCTCTAGGAAACACTTCAAAAACCAAGTGGCGGCACAACACAAATCATCGTCAATATACGCATACGCCGTTTCGAAAAGCAGGCGGGGGCTCATATCTAAAATAGCCTTCGCTCCCAGCCTCTTCGTTAGTGAAGCCAAAGGGATGTACCTTCCCTTACACCGAGGCCCTAGGAGAAGCAGCTCCGCCGCAATCTTTTGCAGGAAAGACTTTATTCTCTCACTCCCTTCCGACCAACGAAGTGATGACTGAATGTCCAGGAACAGATCAAAGATTAGATGGACTTGCTTGACTGTTTGACTCAAAGGATCCTCCAAGTTGTTCCATATGATTTTCAACACCCGGGTCCCCATTTCTTCGGTGATCGGTTCGTAGTCCTCGGATTCACTCACAAGATTAGCAGACATCAAGGACTTAATCTGTTGTAAGCAGATCTGCAGAACAGTCAGTGTGTGGAAATTGAAATGGCTATCAGTGGGATTCTCACTGTAATTACACAGCTCAGGCAAAATCCCATCAAATAATATGGTCCTAACAGAGTCACCGTTAGAAGTTGAGATTGAAAAACGAGTGTTAAGCACCGTTCTCGGAACCGCCGTAAGAATCCCTCTAATCAAGCAAAGTCTACTCAATGCTGAGAAATTGCGTATTTCATCGCAGAAATCTCCTCTAAATGGAACTTGAGCAATGGCATTCCTGTACTGAGATTCCAGTTTATCATCCAAACTACATACATTCTGGAAAAACATACCCTCAATCACAACTAAGCCGAGATCTTCGGGGCTGAGACAAACCAGCAGCGCTGCGAAGAAGCACACTCCGGCCGCCACGAAGGAATCCCGCGAAAACGCTGACGACTTCAAAATGCTCCACACAACAGCCAAGCTCGCCGCGAAGACATTTGAATCATCGCCACTCAAGTCCCTGAACTTAGAAGGAAAACGCTGAAACAAGTAGTACAAGCAAGACAGAGCCTCCTGGCACTGCTCCATTACAATAGGAGACGGCCGGGCCGAGCCTTCGGTCTCCGAAACAACTGCATTCAAGCCGGTTACTACATCCTGAGCCACTAAAACCGCACAATCTTCAACGGCATCGATCAAAAACCCTAATTTCGGCATCGAGATCACCGACAACGCCGTCCTCGAGACGCAGAACCTGTTCCCCCTCTTCCCGCCGTAATCGTCGCAGAGCGCGCGGAATCGCTCGCAGAGCAAGGAGCGGAAGTCGCAAGCTTTGGCCAAGCCAACCACGAGCGTTTTGTGAAGAGGCACGGAATTATCCAGGAACAGGATTTCAAGGAAAAATTTAGCCGCCTCGTGGACGGAATCTTCATCGCCGGAGATCAAAACATCGGCGAAAGCGGAAGCGAGGCTCTTGGCGCGGTTGACCTGGGCGTGAACGGAGCTGAGAGACACGAAAACCTTGAGCTCGGAGAAGAAGCTGGCGTCGGAGATTCTCGGCGGCAAGAGGCTGAGGGAGTGGACAAAGGAGTCGGGGAAGACGACGGCGTTGTAGGTGTAGCGGTGACGGTGCTGTATCGCTCTCCATTTCGCCGACATCGTCGCGACGGAGAGCCGAGCTCTCTCTCTCTCCGAACACAGTAGAGAGAATTGGCGGCTTTTGGAAAATGGCGGTTTGACTCAGAGAGTTAGGGCAAGTTCCCCATTTTTGAAACTTGCTTGTCGTTTCAATGTGGTGAAAACGACATCCCGTTGTATGTAGTTATCAACAAAAGGAGTGGCCAGTTTGAGGGTGGACACGAAACCCGAAACGGTTACGACACGATTTAAACGGGTCTGGATCTACTTTAAATGAATCTGGTTCCAACCGTGTCGAACACGATTAAATGGCAGGTAAACATGGCACGAATACGATAACACGACGGGACCCAATTAAACACGATTAAGGAGCAAAAAGTTACATTTTATATATGTTATTGAATATTTTTATACCTATACATAACATTTATGTTTTTTACACCACATATTTCTTCTTTTTTTTTTGTTTGCAAAAATACATTCTCTATGTTAAAAAACAACCAAAATATATTCACTTATGTGTAAATTGACCATACTACCCTATATTTTCTACTTTTAATTCATTTTCTTATTAAAGATTAAAATCCCTAAATTTGACTATTGATGACATTTTGGCTTTTCGAGAAATAGATGGTGTATATGAAAGGGATTATGCCCTAAGACCGGGATCGGGATTATGCGTTGGTGTTCCGATCGTGTGGTGGATACCGAAAGAGGCTTCACTCGGTGATTAAAACTACGTGCTCGAAGATCGACAACAAACGACTCCGGGAATGAGATCACGCACGCAACAAGAGGTATATCTAATTCTATACGTTGCGTGATTCATCGATTATAAAATATGGAATTCGATTAACGTTTCCACCGTTAGTCGACCCGTTAAATCGGGACCAGTTCCAACAGTATATTTGTCAAAAATTAGGCAAGAGGAGATATAAATTAAAAGCCAAATTTTAAAATAGAAGATATAGTATTTTTATACTTCTGGAGTATTTTCTATCTCTATAAGAGGCAGAATATATAGAGTATTTTTATACTTATTGTTAAGGCCAGATCCGTTCGGATCTGTCTTAACTCGAAGAAGTCACGAAGACAATGCCCTCAAGCCATCGACCCCCCGAGTCGATGACATTTAGTCGACAACACCCGAGTCGTCGACCCCCGAATTGACAGCACCCAAGTCGTCAACCCCTGAGTCGACAACGCCTGAGTCGTCGATTCCCATGACGACGATGCCTCGAGTCAACGACGCCCCCGAATCGACGACAATCGAGTCGTCCACCCCCGAGTCGACGACGCCGAGTCGTCGACCCCCGAATTGATAGCACCCGAGTCGACAACGCCTGAGCCGTCGATTCCCAAGACGACGATGCCCCGAGTCAATGACGCCCCCGAATCGACGACAATTGAGTCGTCGACCCCTGAGTCAACGACACCCGGGTCGTTGATCCCCGAGTCACCGACCCTGAGGCCGCTAAGATCGAGGATTTTGCAGTGATGAACAAGGCGGCAGAAAGCAGCCGACGATGTGACATGCATTTAATGAAGTCCTGACACACACCACCTCCTCTGATTATAGACACTCTCGAGCAACATAGAGCATGGGGAAGAACATACTCTATACGCTATCCTTGCCTATGGGAGTGTTGATGGGACTAGACGAGGAAAAGGGCGGGAAACTAAATGTAAAAGAGACGAGATTAGCCTATATATAAGGCAGAATAAGTCTCATTAGAAGAGGTCGAAAAAACTATGGTAGAACCCTTCCCCAAGAGTTGGCTCGAAGAGAACTCCATGTATTCATGCAAGATTATCAATATAAAAAGATCCATTCAATACATTATTTTTGCCATCTTTAAGTATTTCGAGTTGTAAAACGGGAAATACCAAACCTCTTTCTTTAAACTCAAGGAGAAATCCTTGTGATTACTGAGAGCACGAAACGCCTTCAATAGTTTGGCGCCCACCGTGGGGCTCATTTATATCATCCAACTAGAAGCTCTGAGAGATGGCAAGCTATGATGAAGGTAACGACGTAGAGGTGCGAGAAGGAGAAACGATTAAAGGGAGCGAAGAAAGCAACCAAACCGCCATGGAAAGGCTCCACAAGCAACTGGAGGAGTCAACAACTAGCTGCCCTCTTTGACCATACCGTCGCGGATGCAAGGAGGCAGTCCCCGCAAAGTTTTGGTGGTTGGGACCTCAGGACCAAGAAAGGGGAAGCCGAGCGGGGAGACGGAGGACCGAGCACCGCCGAAAATCAGCATCATCCCAGTCTTACTCTCAACTCCCGAAGGCACACCCCAGGAGAGCACGATAGAAGACCCGCGCAGCAGGAAACCCAGCGGGAAGCACCACCGAGGAGACAACGCCAACACCGGTGCAACACCGCGACGCAACACCCAAGAAAGTACCCTTCTCCAAGAGAGCTCGAGGAGCTCGTCGCTAAGAAAGTTCGACGAGCTCGTCGCCAAGGGAGCCCAAGGAACTCGTCGCCAAGAGAGCTCGAGGAACTCTTCACCAAATAGCTCGTCACCAAAGAAAACTTGCCCTCACCAAAGGTTGCTCAACGCCAAACGGAGACCATCGACAGAGACGTCGCCACTAGGAGTTTAAAGATTGTGGAGGATGCACAGAAGCTCAAAGATGGCAGATGATGCCCATAATTGAGAAGACGGTCGACGAGACTAAATGCGAGAAGACGGTTGACGAGACCAAATGCGAGAAAACCGTCGACGAGACCAGGAGCTTGAAGATGGTCGACAAGACCAAAGGCGAGAACATGGTCGACAAGGCCAGATGCGAGCAAGAAGACGGTCGACGAGACCAGAAGCGAGAAGACGGTCAACGATACCGGAGGAAAGATGATGGTCGATTAGACCAGAAGCGAGAAGACGGTCGATGAGACCGGAGGAAAGAAGATGGTCGACGAGACCAAAAGCGAGAAGATCGGACGCTCGAGGCCAAAGTTATGGACACTGGAAGATTGGTCGACGCTCGACAGTCAACGGTCAACGATCAAAACTCGACGGTCAACGCTCGACGCTCGACGATCAACGGTCAACGCTCGACGATCGACACTCGACTGTCAACGGTCAACGCTCGGTGTTCGACACTCCACGCCTGACGGTCAACGCTCGACGATCGACGCCCGATAGTAAACGGTCAATGTTCGACGCTCGATAGCCAACGGTTAATGCTCGACGCTCGACGGTCAACGCTCGGTGCTCAACGGTCAACGCTCGATGCTTGACGGACGAAGATCAACGGTCTACGCTCGTCGCTCGAAGGTCGACGGCCGACGGTCAACGGTCAAAGCTTGACGTTTGACGCTCGACGCTCGATAGTTAACGGTCAAGAGTTAAACGCTCAATGCGTTTTCTCGACGGTTAAAGGCCGACACTCGAAGGTCTTTAGGGGACGCTCGACGCTCCTTATATCATATCTCCGTCGATATTTATCCTTTCGAAGTTATTTTTATTTATTCGTGAAACTGATATCTTGAACTTTGATTTAATAAGTCATTTTCCAAGATCGCACGCTCTAGGCGAGAGTTATGGACGTCGGGAGTTCAGTCCCCAAAAGATGACAGCTTCGTCGACGCCTCCCCGCCATTAGTTGTTCCTCAGGTCATATCTTTCTTTCTGCCGAATTTTATCTTATGTTCAATAACATTCTTGAAGATTATTTTTCGAGCATCGATTTGACAGGAAATTTACCCATATCGGACGCTTGACATGGCCCCAAGCCTATCCTTGGCGGTCACCGTAAGAGCCAAATCATTGCAATACCGGGTGCAATGCCGTGGCTTAATGCCTAAACTAAAACCACTGCAATACCGTGGCGCAATGCCTAAACCAAATCATTAGTGCAACGTTGTGGCTCAATACCTAAACAACTTTACCGGCAAAACGCCGAGGCTCAAAGCCACTAGGGGGTACAGGAAACTAACCGGAAGTCCCGGCAAGCCCTCTACCACCCGCCATTATCGGGTGCAATGCCGTGGCGTAATGCTTAAACTAACACCGGTGCAATATCGTGGCGCAATGCCTAAACCAAATCATCGGTGCAATACTGTGGCACAATGCCTAAATAAAACCACGGTTACGGCTCGGCACAGCCTTGGATGACGGCGCAACAACGCCTATAAGCCTAAAACGCCACGATTACGGCTTAGCACTGTTGGAAATCGGGGTATCAGTCCCGACTTCATTACCACGATAATAGCCTCCGAGGCGTCCCGGTAACATTTAAAAATTATTTTAAAGCGGAAAACATGTTACCGTACTGACGACACAGATATCGGGTAATCACATTTCATTAAGACCCGGTAAATATTTCGAATTTAATATTTCATAATCATTATTAATAATCTAGTCGAATAGGAGATAAATAGAAAGCAGTAAATGGTTGCATTTATTTACCCAATGCATAAGGCCGTACCTCTAAGACGATTCCGGCTACACTTTCTTGGGCAGGGCTCTTCCGGTGCTGAGGGAAAGTCCCATGAATTTTCGGGATATTCTCCTGGACTCCTCGTACCGAAGTATGGGCTTCGCCAGCAGGACTCCATTTAACTGACGGTTCTTTTAAAGCTACTGGAGAAAAATATCTCCTTAGTTGAACCAGAAGAGAGATCAGAAGCAGAAAACTCACAGACCCTAGAGAGAGGGAGAGCTCGAGTTTTTGCTCTGCGGAAAGGTGTAAAAAATGTGTAGAATGAGCTTCCTATTTATAGGCTCAAACTGTAACCGATTTGGAGATTTTCCCTCCCATTTTTCGAATTCCTTTAATTAAATTTAATTAATTATTTCAATTCAATGGTCTAGATTCAATCTCATCTAAATCCAATGGATATAATTAATCAGGGATTTAATTAAATAATAATACATGATAAGATCAAAATATTTAATCTTATCATCATATTAATTAAATTCGAATTATATATATACACATTTAAAATTTGAATTTAATGATTATCTAGATCCAATAGTTAAAAATAAATCTTAAACCAATCCAATGGATCAAATCAATTAGGGATAAAATCAAATGCCCAAGGGTTTTATTGAAACCCTAATTCGAATTCTTATCCTTATATTAATTCGAATTATATACTATATATATATAATATTAATTAATTTCTAATCCGACGGTAAAGATTAAATCTCAAAACCGATCCACGGACATAATTAATTAAGCAAATTCGAAATACCTAAGCTTGGTCACCAAGCTTTCAATTTCGAATTACAATTAGGGTTTAAATCAATTATCTCAATCCAACGGTTGATATCAAATCATAACTGATCCAATGGATTAAATTGATTTTAGGGTTTTGCTAAAATACCAAAACATTAGATACTTATGCCGCAAATATGAAATATCCAATTCTCATTATTCGAATTAGCTAGGGTTTCTATTTGCCCAATCCCTAATTCAAATTTACACATATAAATATATAAATATATATTTTTACTTATTAATATAAATCTTTTAATTATTAATTAATTATTAATTAGACATTAATAATTAAATCCAAATAATTAAATTATATCAATAAATCTTGATCTCAATATCACACATTAAATTTCATGGTGTCACACCATCATTTAAATTCGTGACATGTGATTTAATTTCGTAGTTTATCGAGCCAAGTCATAAACTTAGAAAATTCATAAATCACAAACCGTAAGTCTGAATGACTTGGTTCAAAAAGCAAATTTTTTTAGAATTTAATTTACAACAACATGGTTCTGTTAGAAAATATAAATTCTAACTTTCTTTTTATTAGTTAATTCTGCGTACCAAAATATGATACATTTGTCACGCTGACGATAAAGCTATCTGACGTCTTAAGTTCATATGTGTCCTTAAACAAGATATTTATCCATTTGTAAAAGATTATGACAAGTCGTTAAATATATTGTTTAAGGACACATATGTCCTATATGACAAGATATTTATCCATTTGTAAAAGATTATGACAAGTCGTTGAATAAAGATGATGCTTATTATGTTAATCTTATTATAGTTTCTGGTAGAGTAAAATAGAATGTTTGTTTCCTTAGTTCATAAAGGATGCAATTATATTATTATTATCACAATAGAGTTAATGTGAGGAAGAATTAACATAATAAATGAACTTAAAATGTCCATAACCTGATTAACTGTGTGGGAGCCCATTAATCGGTAAGGTCATTAATGTGACTAAGTAACAATCCTATTCTGGATTATGTGTGTGTCACACTCACTAGAAGTGGATTATGTATGAAGCGTCTTCATACTGGACCGGACCTGACTTAAACTCGAGAAGTTGTCATATAAGACCGTCACTGATAACTTGTAGTTGAGTCACAAAATGATGATCATATGAATATTAGTTCTAAGTCCTGAGTGATCATGAGTCCGAGCTACTGGCTTGATTGTTCTGTGATTTAACCGTTAAAGAACACAAAATATTACCGCTGTTCCCAACACTATTATTTTAGGAACATGATAGTCAGTAGTAAGGATAGCTTGATCATATACATGGGCATCACACAGCTCTCTTCAGAGTCATGATGATTCCCTTGGTTGTCAGTGGTGAGAAGTGAGAGGTACCCGTGCGCAACTTATGAATCGAAACCATAAGTGGATTTCTCATAAAATTACTGGCTGAGTCAAGGATGAAAATGCATTGAGGAGCATTACGCTAAAAACCGCCTGTTCATCTTTGAGTCATCAAGTGAAAGGAAAATAACCCGAATTTGATTGAATCTAATGGACACCCTGCTGTTATAAGGGAATAATATATACCGTATCACTAAAGAGTGCAGCCTCGGGTCTATAGTGGAATCACTTCGAGGTTTGACGAACAACTAGCAGTTCGTTGGAGCTTAAGTGATACGGGTCCATGGTCCCCAGGATAGCTCCGTAACGGATGATACGTACGTGATTAAAATACATTATGGATAATGTTTAATCATTTGGCTCGACTTATAAAACTTACAAGTCTGTGTTAGACGTCAGATAGTTTTATCGTCAACGTGGCAAAAGTATCATATTTTGGTACACGGAATTAACTAATAAAAATAAATTTAGAATTTATATTTTCGAACACCACCATGTTGTTGTAAATTAAATTATAAGCAACTTTGCTTTTTGAACCAAGTCATTCAGACTTACGGTTTATGATATATGGATTTTCTAAGTTTATGACTCGGTTCGATAAACTATGAAATTAAATCACATGTCACGAATTTAAATGATGGTGTTGCACCATGACATTTAATGTGTGATATTGAGATCAGGTTTTATTAATATAATTTAATTATTTGGATTTAATTATTAATATCTAAATAATAATTTATTAATAATAAAAAGATTTATATTACTAAATAAAAATATATATTTATATATTGTTACATGTGTAAACCCTAGCTCGAATCTGTGAATTGGAGAATTTATATTTGCGGCATAAAGACCTACTGTTTGGTGTTTTGGCAAAACCATGAAATCAATTTAATCCATTGGATCGATTATGATTTAATATCAACCGTTGGATTGAGATAATTGATTTAAACCCTAAATGTAATTCGAAATTGAAACTTGGTGACCAAGTTTAGGTATTTCGAATTTGCTTAATTAATTATGTCCGTTGGATCGATTTTGAGATTTAATCTTTAACCGTCGGATTAGAAATTAATTAATGTTACATATATATATATTATATAGTTCAAATAATAATGAGGATATGAGTTCGAATTAGGGTTTTGTAAAACCCTAGGGTATTTGACTTTATCCCTAATTGATTTGATCCATTGGATTGGTTTAAGATTTATTTGTAACCATTGGATCTAGATAATCATTATCAAATTCGAATTCTAAATATGTGTATATAACATAATTCGAATATTATTAATATGATGATAAGATTAAATATTTTGATCTTATCATGTATTATTATTTAATTAAATCCCTGATTAATTATACCCATTGGATTTAGATGAGATTGAATCTGGACCATTGGATTGAAATAATTAATTATATTTAATTAATAGAATTCGAATAATGGGAGGGAAAATCTCCAAGTCGGTTACAGATTGAGCCTATAAATATGAGGCTCATTTACACATTTTTTTACACCTTCCCCAGAGCAAAAACTCGAGCTTTCCCTCTCTCCCTAGGGTTTGCGAGTTTTCTGTTCCTGATCTCTCTTCTGGTTCGGCTTAGGTGATATTATTCTCCGGTAGCTTTAAAAGAAACGTCAGTTAAATTTTGCGACGTAGTCCTGCCGGCGAAGCCCACGCTTCGGTACGGGGAATCCAGGAGAACATTCCGGAAGATCACGGGAGTTTCCCTCAGCACCGGCGGAGCCCTGCCCAAGTCCGAACGCGCAGCCGGAATCGTCAGTTGAGGTACGGCCTTATGCATTGGGTAAATAAATGCAACCATTTACTGCTTTCTATTTATTTCCTATTCGACTAGATTATTAATAATGATTATGAAAATATTAAATTCGAAATATTTATTAGATCTTAACAAAATGATTTTTATCTGATATCCGTGTCGTCGGTCCGGTAACAAGATTTCCGCTTTAAAATGAATTTTTAAATGTTACCGGGACGCCTCGGAGGCCATTATCGTGGTAAAGAAGTCGTCTTGATACCACCGATGACCAACACTTAAAACCCCTGTTGACCTAAAATTGTGCATTATTGCCGCAATTTACCCTAAACTTTAATATTATGTTAAATAATTCAATCAAGATTCTCCGAATTCACAATATAAATAACTAAACTATTAGATTTGTGATATTATGATGAGAATAGTGGTGAATGAAGAACAATTTTGTTGTTGTTGTTTTTTTTTTTTTTTAAGACAAATTAGATCTTATTTCTCATTAATGTTTGAAAAACACTCAACGTCTATTTCTCGATATAAAATAACGGTTAATCGAAATAGAGACGACCCAGTCATTTTGGAGGCCTTAGTCCGTGAAGGTTGACAAATTCGAATAGCTTCAATGAACTTCTTAATTCTATTATCAAAATCACTTTATGACATTTTTAATAACTAGAGAGAGAGAGAAAATAAGAGAAATAGTAATACAAGTAAGCTGAAAATTAGCTAGACACGTGAGGTGAAAATGATATTGAAGAATTAATTTTCATTCATGAATTTAGAATTATTTATCATCATGAATCAAATCCATTATATGAACCTATACTGTATCAATATTCATGCACAATTACACAAATCAACTCAAATTGATGATTTTTATAGACATCAATCAATTTTCATTTCTATATTTGAATAAATTCATTTTCGTCAATTAAAACCATACATGAATCGATTTTCATTTTCTATACGTTAATAAATTCATTTTCGTATCCTCAATTAAGTCCCGAATCAAATATAATGAATGCATCAGAAAATAAATGAAAAAGATGTGGAATCTATGTATTAATTTTATTTCTTGGTATCACTTCTCATTTAATATTATTTGGTTTATCATGAACCCATTAGTGGTTTGCCAATATTAACCGCATTTTGTTTAAAGTGAATATACTTATGTATGGTTGGTTCGCCTACATTTTCAAAATAGTGGTCTTAGTTGGACACTTAATAACGAAAACATTTGAAGAAGTTGTCACCAATCCATGAGTCAAAATAGAATGATGTAATTGCAAATGACTTATTTATAATAGCGGTAAAAGTTTTTCATTTTTTGGCGAGAGACTAACGGCTATTAGCGGTTAACTGGACGGAATTAGTGCTTGCCGCAGATTGACCGAGTTTAGCTACTATAAATCCAGTTTGGACCTTTATCGACATAGGTCATGAAAGTTCGGCTACTTTAGCTGTTTTTATCCCTTAAATATAAGGTAACATTGAAACTTTCACGGAGCAAAAAAATAAAATGCAATTTTGCCACCATTATATGGTAATATTGAGAATTGTTACCGCAAACAAAAAAAACTAAACACTCTCACTGTTATTTTATGAAAAGTTGGATACTTTCACCGCTAAATTTAATATTACACAAGTTTCCAACTTTTGAGCTTCGTAGACTTATGGTTGGTTTAAGTTTAACAATATTGCGTGGACGGATAAAAGATTATGTTATTATTATTAGAGTTGTCACACTCATAGTTCAATACATAACAATCATATAATACAAAATTAAAAATGATAAAAATTAGACATTAAGGTAAATACAAATACACAATCGAGAAGCACTAATCTGAGTCAATTCGAATGTTACAGCCACGTGGCCCATACTAGCTCACTCGCCGGTGCTCTGCCACGTGGGAACCACCCATATCTTCTTGAGATTGATTTTAATTAAAAACTTTATGCTAAAATGATAATCATGTGGTTAATGGAGATCCTATTCGTACCAAAATCCAACACATTTCAACACGTAGTTTCTCTTTCTCACGCATATTAATTAATTAATTAAATTTCACGTCTCTTTCTAATTAATCAATCATTCAACTACCTGGCTTCTACAAAATCTCTAGAGGCCCCACCATGAAAACTCACATCCACGTGGCACTCTCCCAGTGATCCGACCTGGCCAAGCTCCTCTCGGAACGGCGATGGCCTGACAATGGGTCGTTTGACTTTGACTCGCCTATAAAAACGTTATTATAATTATTATTATTATTATTATTATTTTGATTCAATTTTTTGTTTTGTTTTTAACTTCTTTTTTTTTCGTATCGCTTTTTTGGACTCTAGTAAACTTAATCTAATAAATGTTATATTTGGTATTTATGGTAGTGAGAAATCAAATTAACAAATAGGAAATGTGAACGGTCCGATTTTATTTATTAATACGTCATAACTGAACCCTTAACTAAATTTTGAGTAGATAATAACAAAGTAGCTCCAAATATTACGTCACCGGAACACCGAATGTGGTAAGTTTGTTCAATTCAAACATGGAATTTGCACTTATGATATAAGTTGTTAATTTTGTTTTGAGGTCGTAGCGGCAAAAATAACTCACTTCGATCGAATTTGCACTTTAATGCATTAGTTCAAAAATTAATAATAACAATACATAATTTTACCAAAATATTAGAAAACACTTATAAATGCTTAATTATTTTTGGGTTAATTGCGGTAATTTACTTGACTTCGACGATATTCGCCGTAAAAAAAAAAAAAAAAGAATTTTAACTCACTATATATTACCAAGTTAAAAAATAAGTATAATATATTCTAAAAAAATTAAATATTTTCGCTACAATTAACCCAAGAAGATATACTTCACCTGTTCACCATGCAACGTGGCTTATTAAATAATTTAATAAATTTTACCGTAAATCTCTTAATTAGAATTCGAAAAATACATATTTTTAATATAAAAAATTAGGCATTTTTGCCATCATTATCGGATTTATTTATAACAGATACATGCACAATAGTAGTTATTGGTGACAGTGTCTGGTGTACACGTGTCGATGCCACACGCGTTTCTCTCAGCTCACGGAAACCAGGTCAAGTCAGCATAAAAAGCCGCCTTATGAGATCGTCTTCTTCGCTCAAAAACCACCTTTGAATTCTCTCGCCGAACCAGAGACAGAGAGAGAGAGAGAGAGCGATGACGATGAAGATCAGCGAAGCCGCGCCTCGCGAGTCCGTCTCCATCGACGCCGAGAAGAGACGAGCTCGCGACCTCTGCTACGCTGCCGACGACAAGATCTCCAGCGGCGGGTCGTCGGAGGCGGAGAACGACAGCGAGAACTCGTCGGACGAGACGGACTCGCCGAGGGCCGTGTGGCGGTGGAGGAGGCACCGGAAGGACGAGCTCGTGCACAGCCAGATTCTCAAGATCAGGGAGGAGGACTCGCACCTCGGCGAGGACGTCGTCGGCGAGGGCGATCTGATGCTGATCGCCGCCAAGGAGAAGCTGGCGAAGGTGAAGGCGCCGTTTCCGTCGTCGCTCGACGCGGTCTTCTTCTCGCGGCCGGTCTTGCCTTGCTCGCCTCTCGGCGGCAAGACTTCCTCCCTCGAAGCTCGCCATTGAAAGAAACGAACAGACAAACACAAGGTACGTTTCTTCAGAAATCATCATTCATCCTCTTGGAACCGATCCTGGGAAGATGAATTGATTGGATCACGATGAATTGGCAGGAATGGAAAGTGAAAGGCGTCAAGAAGGAACAAGAAACAGTAGTAGTCAAAGTTATGGTGATTTATTTGTAGTGATTTTGGTAGAATATTAGGAGTAATGAGAAGCTTGATGATGATGATGATGTGATGTACAGTTTTCCAAGTCGAATCTATACTTCTTCAACAAATTCTTTTGCTTTTTCGATGCATCTTTTCTTTCCCGAACAAAACGAGGTTTTTTTTTTTTTTTTTTTTTTTTTTTTAAGGAAACAGAATCTGAGTTTTGACATGTGATTCGTTGAGCGTTTCTTATGCTGGTGGTATCTGACCCCAACATCCGAAAAAGAAATCACTGAGACTAACCATTAAGGAATAGTTACGGCAAAAGTATCCAAGTTTATTAGTGTGATATACTTTCAAGTCTTCAATTAAGAAAAACTGAAATTTGCATATTCGATTACTCCGCGCAACTGAAAGCTAATGCCGTTCAATTTTTTTATAAACTTTGGTACTAATGCCGCAAGTCTCTGATAAAATAAACATAATAGAGAAATTAAGTTATACTAGAATCCCCGTGGAAGAACCCGACTGTTTGGGTTGAGGAGACCTTTGATTGGCTCGAAAGCTTCAAGGCTACCACCCGCTATGCTACCACCCGCTATGATGATGTGATGTGGACCGGTGCCGCGGATGGAGGGGTAAAAATTAACGTTGACGTGGCTTGAGATAGGGAGTCGGGACGAGCGGCGGTGAGCAAAGTTGTTTGAGATTCTCGCGGGGAGGTCCTCGGGGCAGCATCGACGATGTTTGAAGATGTTGACTCCGCTCTTACGGCGTAAGGCTATCCTTTTTGGTCTTCAGTTCGCTTAAGAACAAGGTTGTCGGATCTCGAAAATTGAGACGGGATTGTCTTCGTGCAACCCAACTTCTCGATGAGTGAAATTACAACACCACTCAAAGCCCTATTTTTTCTAGCATTGGACGTCTTCTTAAAACGGAAGGATCTACATATGTCGTTGGGCGCCTAGGTCTTGTAACGGGGTTGCTAACCTCATAGCTAAAAAACGGTTGTCCAACTCAGTGCACGTCTTTCGGTCATGTGGCTGCCCCGAATGGCACCTTCAGTGAACTAGAAGGGACTTAGTCCCGAACTGAAAAAAGAAAGAAAGATACTCGAATCGAAATTAACCATTCTGAATACTATGAAATGTAAACACTAAGATCTTGATCAACAATTCATTACAACACAGAGGATCGGGAAAATAGAAGAAACAAACCAAACAAAAAGTTTTCCCGTCACAAACATAGACGTCCCACCAATGAGTCCATTGGTCTCTTTAGCTTTCATCACCAGAATCCCCTAGTATTCTTCCCCTTCGTCTTCGTCCCCGTCGCCGGACTCAGCCCCAACCTCCTCGTAGTCCTTCTCGAGCGCTGCCAAATCCTCTCGGGCTTCGGAGAACTCGCCCTCCTCCATGCCCTCGCCCACGTACCAGTGCACGAAGGCCCTCTTCGAGTACATCAAGTCGAACTTGTGGTCGATCCTCGAGAACACCTCGGCGACGCTAGTCGAGTTGGAGATCATGCAGACGGCGCGCTGCACCTTGGCAAGGTCGCCTCCCGGCACCATGGTCGGGGGCTGGTAGTTGATGCCGCACTTGAACCCGGTGGGGCACCAGTCCACGAATTGGATCGTGCGCTTCGTCTTGATGGTTGCCACTGCGGCATTCACGTCCTTCGGCACCACGTCACCGCGGTACATCAGGCAGCACGCCATGTACTTCCCGTGGCGTGGGTCGCACTTGGCCATCATGGAGGTGGGCTCGAACGCCGTGTTTGTGATCTCCGATACCGACAACTGCTCGTGGTACGCCTTCTCGGCGGAGATCACCGGCGCATACGAGGAGAGCATGAAGTGGATCCTAGGGTATGGGACGAGGTTGGTTTGGAACTCCGTCACGTCCACATTAAGCGCTCCATCGAACCGGAGCGAAGCCGTAAGAGAAGATATCACCTGTCAAACACCATTCAAGTAAGTACTACTTAATCAAACCAGCCATGGAATGCAAATCGTTAAAAGTTCTGGCCATGGAAGCTGTACCTGTGAAACGAGTCTGTTGAGATTGGTGTAAGTAGGTCTCTCAATGTCGAGCGATCTACGGCAGATGTCGTAGATGGCCTCGTTGTCGAGAAGAACAGAGACATCCGTGTGCTCCAACAGCGAGTGAGTCGACAACACACTGTTGTACGGCTCAACCACGGAGGTTGAGACCTGAGGAGACGGGTAAACCGTGAACCCTAGCTTCGACTTCTTCCCGTAGTCAACAGAGAGCCTCTCTAGAAGCAGAGATCCGAGCCCAGAGCCCGTGCCTCCTCCGACCGCGTTGAAGACCAGAAACCCCTGCAGCCCGGTGCAGTTGTCCGCAAGTTTCCGGATCCGGTCCAGGCACAGATCCACAATCTCCTTACCAACTGCAACAACAACAACAAATTTCCATCAATTTTTCACAGATCTATACTAAAACAAAAATTCAAATCCAAAAATCCAATAAACGAATCTCACTTGTGTAATGGCCTCTGGCGAAGTTGTTGGCGGCGTCTTCCTTGCCGCTGATGAGCTGCTCGGGGTGGAAGAGCTGGCGGTAAGCCCCCGTCCTGACCTCGTCGATGACGGTGGGCTCCAGATCAACGAACACGGCACGCGGGACGTGTTTGCCGGCCCCGGTCTCGGAGAAGAAGGTGTTGAAGGCGTCGTCTCCGCCGCCGACGGTCTTGTCGCTCGGCATTTGCCCATCGGGCTGCACCGCAGAACAAAATTAGGTCGCCAGATCTGGAATCGAAAGCCAAAAAAGCAAAGAGAAGATTGGATCGATGAGAGGAGAACCTGAATGCCATGCTCGAGGCAGTAGAGCTCCCAGCAGGCGTTGCCGACTTGGATTCCGGCTTGGCCGATGTGGATGGAGATGCACTCTCTCATTGCAACCTAGGGTTTGGCCTCTTCTCTGAACAGTGAGAAAATGGGTGAGAGAGAGAGAGAGAGAGTTAAAAGATGAAGAGAGAGAGAGTGAGTATATGAAGAGGAAGTGGGTGAAGTTGGCAAGCGAGTGGGAAAAAAATAACCGTTCGAGTCGGCGGAATTTAAGGAATTTTTTTGAATTTTGAAAAAATGTACGGAGGTTAACCATCACGGCAAAAGTACTTATATTTTAATTAACTTAAGTGGTAAGGGGTTTAAAGTAGAGCTGCACAAATAAATCGTGAACGTGCATCGTGGCGCGTCGCGATCTTTTTTCTTGGTCGCGATTAATTGCGACTAACTGGCGGGAATCGCGACGCGGAGTAATAGTGCGAGAGAATCGGTCTCATCCAATAGGAGCGCGCCACCGGGGCATCGCGAAGCATCGCTACGTCGAGTTTGGCGATTTTCACGATCTAGTCGCGACTCATCGCGACGTCGCCATGTGCAGCTCTAGTTTAAAGTAATACAAAAAAAATACTCAAGTCAACAAATGTTGGATGAAATGAACATATAAGGTTAAAGGTATGATAAAATAGTACTATGCTTAAGAAAATGACCAATGTCAGTAAAGAAAAATAGAAAATATATTCACTTGACATTTGTTGATTTTAAGTACTTATGCCTTATTTTTACTTTTAGCGATTACAGCCTCAGTTAGTCTCAATCAGGTATTTTTACCGTGATTATCCTTTAGTGTACTTCAGTGAGTTCTAGCTGGAGGGAGTGAGTGACCGTTGCCCTACAAGAGAAGATTTGAAATTTGAATATCCGAATCTGTGAACGAAGTTAGGGTTTGTATGTTTAAGATGGGCTTTTGTGGTATTGGGCTTCTCTCTTGGGTCTCTATTATTGTTTAATATGGGCCAACCTATTGGGCTTCGAGAATACTCATATTCATTTTCAGACCATTTTTCACGGATAAAATAGGACTTCTAATCGTACAAGTTTAATGTCTGGATCGACAAAGAATACAAATTGATGAACAAGATAAAACTAAAAAGGGATAATTATACTGAAATTTGACAAGAATACAATTGATGAACAAGGTAAAAATATCTAAATTATAGTGAAATTGGAGAAGAAAGTATCCAAAGTTTTTTTGTGATAGGCATCTCTGCGAGTCGTTGTAGTCCATTTTGCTTTCACATCTATCATAAAGTGAGAAATAAAAGAGCTTTTGAGACATGGCACAACCATAACGGAACAAGTGATTGGTGGACGGATCTGTATGGTTGGAGACATTTATTTCATTTGGGTACTCAGTCCACAACAAAAATAATTTAGATAATCTCTTCTCTAATTGACCACAACTTAAATACTTTTATTTCAATTATTCCAATTAAAAACAAAACAATTGATCACTAAGGGCATTTTCACTTGGACGTAATTATAGGTGATTAAATAAGACTAAAAAATGCACCATCAAACCATCCACGGTTCGATGGTTTGATGGTGATTTTTTAAGAGGCACGGTATAAATGGATTTGGATTGAACACGATAAATATTTTAAAAACAGAACATGACAACTCGTTGGAACCCGATTAAACATGAATATGAAATCTATTAATTTATAGTTTACATAATTAATAGAGACTCCTTTCTTTCCTAACTAGACCACAGTGCGGAGGTCCATTTGGAGTTTTATATGTTTGGGTGTAAGAGGCCCAAATATGTGCTACAACTTACTAATTATGCTGTTAAACTTTCTTTCTTTTTGAAGCAAAATAAACGTTTTTCTTAATGACAGCTTACAATATTAAGTATTTGGAATTAAAAATAAATAAACCGTAAGAACTTCAAAATTATACTTAAAGATCATTCATCGTCTCAATAAAAAAGCTTAACTAAACTTTGTGAAGAACTGTCTTTATTTGATAGTTTAGCGGTCACACGTTTGATAGTATAATTGATCATACGAGTCGTCATATCTGCGATCTCCTTATCCGTAATGAAGAATTGGTCTTTCTTGACCTAGATATTTAAGGAATCCGTTCTCCCTTATCTGATGGTCAAATATCAGAGTTGAATGAGCATTTAAATTTTGAATTTCGGAGAAAATACTTAGTCTAGGAAAGACTAAGTAAAAAGCCTACAAAAGAGGAAGAAGTAGTTACTTGTTGAGGACTTCTTGGACTCTATTTAAACTGATCTTAGGCTTCCAAATCGTGCATCCTTTCAGCCATAAAGTGAGAGAAAATCGTTCAGAGCTACAGAGAGCATTCTAGGCATTTTCTCACAATTTATGTGGATCGTTCGTTGGCGTTTTCTTCCCGAGAAGAAGTCTGAAGCACTTCAGTATCGTCAAAAGAGTTGTGCATACTTGCACAGATCGAAACTCGCCGGAAGTCGCCTTACCCGCTTGCCGAGCCGCAGTGTCGTCGTCTTAATCAGCAGGTTACAAGTCTTACATCGCTGGTCTTACTGGTTAGAGTGTATTTTTCCAGTTTGTTGTTCGGTGAACAAATCGATTGTGTAACGTCCATCTTGTAATTATCAATGTTGATTTGCGTGAGGGCGCTGCAGAGTAGATATGTATCGAACTGCGTTAACAAAACATCGTGTGTGTCTCTATTTCCGCGTACGTTTATTTGCCGTTATTTTTTGCATAACCGAAGAACGTTACGTTTCACTTTGTAATTGTTTATGACCATAAGAACTTCAGAAATATACTTAAAGATCATTCCTCGTTTCAATAAAAAAGTTTCACTAAACTTTGTAATTGTTTATGATTCCGATTACTATTCCAATTTATTATGATTACAATTACAATTATTATTTACCAATTACATCCAAGTAAACGCTAAGAGAGTGATAAAATGGAAATTGGTAGGTAATTATATATTAGAAGGATATAAAAATCACAAAATTTTAAGTTAGATATCTGAATATTAAGATTTTTCATGTATTACCTAATTAAAGTACTAAACTTGATTACTTTTTTTAACCTATATGGAGTTAATCTTAAACATATGAAAGAAAAAAAAAATCCAAGGATCTACAACATTAATGGCTTGATATGATTACTTACTTTATAGTAACTAGTGAAATGCGCTGTGACGAAAAATTATCGGTTGTAAATTTTGGTTAAAAACTTTTCAACGTTTGTTTAAAACTATGTGTTGTGATCGAAATATTTACATAAACACGCATACAATATGTTTAAAATACTCGATATAAAGGAGGATGAAAGAATATAAGAGAAATTTCAATATCAAGAAGGAAAAATTATTGAACTGTTAATAATAATCACAATCCGATTAGTTAAGAATCAAAATAATTTTAAATATTTTCTTTTAGAATTTCATTCATATAAGTTAGTTAAGTAACAAAACGTCAAGAGGAATCAAATTATTAATTTATTTTTTATATCTTTGAATTTTTATTTAAAAATATCAAATTATTTATATTATACTTTATAGGGATAATTCCAGCATAAGTCCCTAACTTTAGGTCAACTGGGGCGGCATAACCCCAAACTCATTTAATAATCACAATCCGATTAGTTAAGAATCTAAATAATTTTAAATATTTTCTTTTTAGAATTTCATTCATATAAGTTAGTTAAGTAACAAAACGTCAAGAGGAATCAAATTATTAATTTATTTTTTATATCTTTGAATTTTTATTTAAAAATATCAAATTATTTATATTATACTTTTTAGGGATAATTCCAGCATAAGTCATTAACCTTAGGTCAACTGGGGCGGCATAACCCCAAACCCATTTGATATCGGTAGAAGTACCAAAAGCTAAATTTCCGTCTATTTTTAACTAGTTTTCGTTAGTCAACATTGACTTGTCCACGTGGGCGGTGGGTGCCACACAATCGACAAGTCAGTTGTCCACGTGTCTCATAAATAAATGAAAAATATTTCGCAGTGGTGGGATTCAAACCCTGCCCTCCCCGTGTGGGCTTCCATTACCTCACCACAAGACCAGCGTTAGCCAGTGTGCAAATAAATATTTATTGATTATTAATACGATTAAATAAGTTCCTTTTATATGCATGAGTTTCTCGACCAGGGCTTGGATTGACTTTCTCGGTCGGTCTCATGCTGACATTTTGAAACCGAGTTTGCGTTGATTTTTTGGATCGGGTTCGATTGACTTTATGGACCGGTTTCGTGGTTACTATTTTAGTCGGCATAGGGTTGAGTTTTTTAGGCGAGTTCGTTTGACTTTTTATCGATCTCTGTTTGATTTTTTGGGGCAGGATTAGGTTGGATTTTTTGGATCGGGTTTGGTTGACTTTTTTGTTCCGATCTTGGGTTAACATATTTGGGCGAGCTCGGTTTGAATTTTTTTAGCTCGAGTTTGCGTTGACTTTTTCGGATCGGGTTTGAATGAAATTTTTTGTCGAGTTTTAATTTTTTGTTCCAATCTCGGATTGACATTTTTGGACGGGCTCAGTTTAGCATTTTTTTTGCAACCTGTGTAATTGATCACAATAGTATAATTTTTTTAAAATACATATTGATCTATAATTGATCACTAAGTTTCTATATTTCGCTGCAACTTTTAAGGTTTAAGAGTATATGTCGCTATGTTTTGTTTACTTAAAGATACTTATGCCACAAAATTCTCAATAAATAAGTCTCATTATATAAATACATAATATAATAGTATCAAACTAAACTAATTAACTAACATTCATAAATATAAATATTTTAGATGAAATATATAAATATACATGTATGAAATTATGAATATATATCAAGCAAAAAGTAACATTGATCAACCATACGTGCCTTTTTCGGAGCTGTGTTTTGGGTTGAGTTTTTTGGATCGAGCTTGGGTTGAATTTTTTAGATTCGGTATTGGGATAAATTTTTTTATCCGGTCTCGGGTTGAATTTTTCCAAACCTATCATGGGGTGATTTTTCGGAACGATTTCGGTTTGAGTTTTTCAAATCGATCTCGAATTGAATTTTTTGGACCGGTCCCGGGTTGACTTTTTTTGTCTGATCACTGGTTTAATTTTCTGGTTTTCGGACAAAAAAAAAGTCAACCTGATGGCCCACAGTGACATACAAATATACAATTTCATATAATATATAGGTTTTCTGGTCAAACCACAAAATCCTAAACCCTTATAATAATGCAATTCGTATTAAAATGACAATGTTGTCAACGTGTATTCATGCAATATATATTTAAGTATTTTGAAATGAAAATGTTGTATTTTGTTTTAAAATAAAATGTGGTGGGTTATTTTTATAATGAGATTATATTTAAATTATTTTAAAATAATATATACTGATAAATCTTTAATAAAAAAATATATTAAAAAAATATAATAATAATCACAATCCGATCAGTTAAGAATCAAAATAATTTTAAATATTTTCTTTGTAGAATTTCATTCATATAAGTTAGTTAAGTAACAAAACGTCAAGAGGAATCAAATTATTAATTTATTTTTTATATCTTTGAATTTTTATTTAAAAATATAAAATTATTTATATTATACTTTTTTATACAATTAGTATACACTAATTTTGTGTTTTATTTAAGCAATAAAATAAGGAATTTTTTTATAGTTAAATTCATTGTCTCATTTCAATTTATTTAAAAATCATGTCCTTAATTAATAAGTACCTTCCACAACAACACCACATATTGTAATACTAACTAAATAGCTTGGTCTCCAAACAGTTAAACATAGTCTATGTAATATGTCAACATAAATATGTTATTAAAAATAATTTATAATCGACATTCTCATACTTTTCACACGTAGCATTCAATTTGTAGTATAAAAAAAATTCAAATTATAGGCTATAAAAATCTTATGTTAATAAAAAAATTAAAACTCAAGATTTAAAAATTGCAAGCAACAGAGGAAATTGTGGCCATATTTGTCAATGTAAGAAGCTATTTTTACTTTTCTTTTGAAATATTAAGATTACAATTGAATTCTCTTAGCATGTAAGACAATTAGATTCAGTATAGCATTCAGTATGCATCTCCATCAGCTAACCTGATGATAAAAAAATTAAATCGATAAAATTAATGTATATTATTAAATTAATCTATAATTTATCAAACGAAAAATATTACGATTTGCCACTATAAATCCAATCTATTGAAGTGTAAGTTTGGCCTATTCAATAAATTCATGCAGATTTATCATCAAACCTGTTTGTTATAATAAAATAAACGTTTCACATAAACTTAAAATGCAAAACATTCTCAGTGAAGAAGTTCACAAGAAATAAACTTAGAATGAACACGAGAAAGTTAAAAATAATCTCAAAGTTATCAAGTAGAACTTACCATAAGTAATTGGAAGCGCTACAAAGTATATAAGTGAAACAAAAAAAAAAAAAAAACAGCTAGGATCTAAGATAAACGGATCGTGACTGAAGCTTTCACACTCACGTCACCTGGAACTATGGGTGATCGATCCAATGCTCTCGAACAATGGCTACCGAAAAGACCTCCATAACCCATATGCATAAGAACATCTAGATCTTGACCTGCTAAAACCTTTGTCGCCGCCTTTCTGACTCGTTTAGTCGTATGTTACTATAATATTTAAAACTAATACAAATGCAAAACCTATAAGCAGAGATCGCGGAGTGACGCAATTACCAAGTTTAACAGTATAATAATCGAGTAACACTGAGTCCAAGCTAACAACAAAATTTCAAACTAACTATAGAAATTATACCTAATAGATGTGATACGTACATACATAAAAATAAATCAGCGATGACTAGCACTCATCCGAATATCGGAGACCATCACATAACCCGCAAATATGAGTGTAAAAAGAAAAAAGTGAGCAGTTGCATCAAAATCATGCATAAAACTTGAAATACAAAGGAAGGGTTCCCTACCGTGTTCTTCCTAAAGTTGTCTGACATGGATAATGCAACGTAACAACCGGAGAACGAGGCAAAGGAAACCGCAAGGCAACAATTGTATAGTCGTTGGGAGAAGAGGGTACGCTGACCTCGACGTGTGCAAGCAAACGGACGAAATCGGAGGAGACAGATGAGGAACGACCATCCCCTGAAACATAAACCTTTCGTTTATTATATAAAACAAAACAAAAAAAACCTTCTCGTATGACTAAGCAATTGTTATTATTTTCTGTGTTTCTTTACTGGACTTTTGGCATACTACTATGACATTTATCGTTCTAATAAACATAAGACGTTATGTATTAACCATATTGGATTAGTCACGCTTCATCCGATAAATATTTTTTTATTAGTGGATTCATGATGATTTGGAACGTAAATTTTTTGTCTTGTATTCAAGGATACTTCGATAGTAATTGTAAATGATTATGTAGTTAATTGTTTGGTAAGAAAATATAAAATCTGAAAAAATAGTGATTGAGAATCCTTGTTTTCTCCTCTTTACATGTCATCCACTTGAGATCTTCCTTTTATATAGATATAGATTAGCGTTATTGGCTACTCAGTTATAATGTTAATTTGAATTTGGTCTCTCCAATAAGAAGATAGCATAAATGACTAAATGATAGTTATTTTTGTACAGATTTGACTCTTTATTATGAAAATAATAAAAAATAACTCTTTAGTTATGACTTTTGTGCTACTAATGGTTCGGATCACGAGGCTCATTCCACTTAGGTTTTATTAAGGAAACACATGCAGGTGCATAAATCGATGGCGATTTCAGCGAGAGAGGCTTCGTCAATTGCTGTTTAAGTCACGCAAATAAGATTATCGAGCACTGTCCACGGTCACTTGGTTATCAAACATAATCAAGTTGTGAAACAGAATCACATTCCTATTCTTCGCGCTGAATTTCTCCCATGCTCTCCCTCTCTTACATATATATACATATGTATATATTAAAGAGATGGACTAATAAATGTGTTTAATTTATGATATGTGTTATATATATATATATATATATTAATACATCCGTTCTTGCATAATGCTTAGAAGTCTTAATTGGTGATTGTCATATAGAGAAAATTATTGGCTACATGTTACAAAGCTATGACATGCATACTATCAAATCAAAGTTATTATTGTATTATATATATATATATAGGAAACTTCAGTTTGTATTCCCAGTATAGCACGTGTTTGCAGAAAAGTACCCGAGTTAATGATATTACAAAAATATGCCCCAAATTTCCTTCTTGGGTTAACTTAACTCAGCCTTTGCCTAAAAAATAATCCACCCTTTTCCCTTTCTCTTCTTCAACAGTTCTTCGTCTTCTTCTGAAGCACTCCTCCCCGAATCTGCCCTCAATTCGCCATGGAAATGCCCTCAGCTTCTAGGTTTCACTTCGTCTCTCACAATTGGGGCTTCTCTTCGCTTTTGAGCTCTCCTACTGGCCATGGCTGTGCTGCAGCGAGTGTCGCAGTCGAGCGTTGTCAATAGCAATGGCGCGGCGAGCGGCTACGATTCGTGCAAGACTGGCCTCGGCTCTCAGACCGTCGTCGCCGGAGAGCAGGCGGTCGCGGATCAGTTCCCGGCGAGGCTGAAGGTCCTGGTCGTCGACGACGACGTCACTTGCCTCAGGATTGCCGAGTAAATGCTTCGTCGGTGTCTCTATCACGGTCTGTATCGCCATTCCTCGATCTTTTCCAAGTACTGATTTTGGAAAATTATATCCATTGGTTTGCTTGGTCAAATTAAGTCGTGAATCATTGTTAGTTTGTTTGTTCTCTTGGTTGATTTTCGCTCAGATTCGCTTCAAATATTTAGTTTATAGGGTTTGATTTTATGTTAGAAATTATGGTTTGATGTTATGGGTTAGTTCGGCATGATATTCGGGTTGATTTTAGGTTTGATTTCAGATTTAGATAGCTCAATATAGGGTTTATGTTTCATTGAGAATATTGGTTTTTGATTGCACACAAAGTGTTTGTTGATATGGCTTTATTAGAAAGTGTTTTGGAATTCACACAAACTTGGCTCTGACTCCGACTCGCTCTCCGCTTGGACCCTCTGGTAGATTGATTGCATAAAATTGAGACCCCGCCGAAGCCTTGCGAGGTTCGCTGAACATCCCTATTTGGATGCCCAAAAATTGAGATAAAAAAAAGCTGATTTTATGTACGTTTGAATATTCATGAATTTGCTAAATTTAGGGTATTGATAGCTGATTTTAAGGTGTTTTAAATTAGTTATATGTGAGTTATCAATGATCAAGTCTTGTTCTTTTGTTGTAGCGGGTGTGTGTTTCTAATTTTCGATATGTACCTTTGAACAAAATTGTGCTTTCAAGTTCATGCATTTTCCGCAATCACTGCGCGTTGGGTCTTAGTTCCGTTTAATTATTATGAAGTTTTGTTTGGTATCTACCGATTTAGATACCAAACAAAACTTCATAATACATCGATTTTGGTTTTTCTCTTTCAGATTAGCGGGTTATTGGTCCATGCCGTGCTGAATGGCTTTTGACCCGTCTTCTCCACTATGGATCGAAGAGCCAAAGTTTCAGGGAATCAAGCATATTTTTCTCAAGCTGATGATATTTTCAACATGCTGGGGATTCGCATCGATGGACCGAGCTCGGGGCTCATTTACTTTGATGTGGGCTTCATCTCTCGCTCTCGTTCTTCGAATCGCCTGTTTTTTAGCTATGTCACTGTTATCATATATGTAAACAATTTACATATTTTATGATTAAATAATGGTTGTTTTTAGCACTTCTAGTGTGTGTATGTTTTATAGAGGGTCAAGCATCAGTGTTTTCATTTGTTGTTTTTTCTAAACTTAAGGTTTATTAAAAAAAAAAAACAGTTTGAGAGGCTTTACAATGTTTATTTGGAAAATTGTGTAAGGAAGTATTAAACTGGAGAAAAATTAATTGAAAAATTGTTACACGTTTTTGCCTAAATCAACATAAACAGTTTTTACCTAAACATAAACAGTTTTTGCCTAAACATAAACACTTTTTTGTGAAACCGAAAAATAAAATAAATCTATATAAACACTTTTTGCTTAAACATAAACACTTTTTGTGAAACTTAAAATAAAATAAATCAACATAAACACTTTTTGCCTAAACATTAACAGTTTTTGCCTAAATATAAATACTTTTTGCTAAACCGAAAATAAAATAAATCAACATAAACACTTTATGCCTAAACATAAACAATTTTTGCCTAAACATAAATACTTTTTGCTAAACCAAAAATAAAATAAATCCACATAAACACTTTTTGCCTAAACATAAATAGTTTTTGCCTAAACATAAACACTTTTAGCTAAACCAAAAATAAAATAAATCACCTTTTAACACTTTTTGCCTAAACATTAACAGTTTTTGCCTAAACATAAATACATTTTGCTAAATCGAAAATAAAATAAATCAACATAAACAGCTTTTGCCTGAACATAAACACTTTTTTAAATAGTTTTTTTAAACCAAAAATAAAATAAATCAAGATAAACACTTTTTGCCTGATAAACATAAACACTTATCGTTTGCACATCAATCCGATAATGTTATTATTTTTAAGTGAGAAATTTATTAAACTTTATAAATAAAATCACAAAAAAAAAAAAAAAACCGTTGGTTTGAAGAAATAAATCTATTTAACCACTTTGTGCAAGAAAAGTTTATCATACTTGTTTCATTGGATTTATTTTATTTTTGGTTTAAAAAAAAACTATAGCAAAAAGTGCTTATGTTTAGGCAAAAACTGTTTATGTTTAGGCAAAAAAGTGTTTATGTTGATTTATTTTATTTTCGGATTAAAAAAATTGTTTAAAAAAGTGTTTATGTTTAGGCAAAAAATGTTTATGTTGATTTATTTTATTTTTTGGTTTAAAAAAACTGTTGCAAAAATTGTTTATGTTTAGGCAAAAACTGTTTATGTTTAGGCAAAAACTGTTTATGTTGATTTTTTTTTATTTTCGGTTTAGCAAAAATTGTTTATGTTTAGGCAAAAACTGTTTATGTTTAGGCAAAAAGTGTTTATGTTTAATTTTTTTTATTCTCGGTTTAGCAAAAATTGTTTATGTTTAGGCAAAAACTGTTTATGTTTAGGCAAAAAGTGTTTATGTTGATTTATTTTATTTTCGATTTTAAAAAACTGTTTAAAAAATTGTTTATGTTTAGGCAAAAACTGTTTATGTTTAGGCAAAAAGTGTTTATGTTGATTTATTTTATTTTCGGTTTAGCAAAAACTATTTATGTTTAGGCAAAAATTGTTTATGTTTTTATGTTGATTTATTTTATTTTCGGTTTAAAAAAACTGTTTAAAAAAGTGTTTATGTTTACGCAAAAATTGTTTATGTTTTGGCAAAAAGTATTTATGTTGATTTTCGGTTAAGCAAAAATTGTTTATGTTTAAGCTAAAATTGTTTATGTTTAGGCAAAAAGTGTTTATGTTGATTTATTTTATTTTCGGTTTAGCAAAAACTATTTATGTTTAGGCAAAAATTGTTTATGTTTAGGCAAAAAATGTTTATGTTGATTTATTTTATTTTCGGTTTTAAAAATTGTTAGGCAAAAAGTGTTTATGTTTAGGCAAAAAGTATTTATGTTGATTTTCGGTTTAGCAAAAACTGTTTATGTTTAGGCAAAAAGTGTTTATGTTGATCTATTTTATTTCCGGTTTAGCAAAAACTGTTTATGTTTAGGCAAAAAATGTTTATGTTAATTTATTTTATTTTCGGTTCTAAAAAACCTATGGAATGAAGAACAAAACTGTTTATGTTTAGGCAAAAACTGTTTCACCCATGAGACCACATGATTTAAATCCTTAATATTTTTTCAAAGTCTAAAAAATAATCTCAAAAATCATGTCATACTAAATTTCGTATCACCCATATATTTTCTTGAAGTCTAAAAAACAAACAAAATATCAATGAAGACAAATGGTTTAGTCCTTGAGTAAAAAAAAATAAAAATATGTCCAAGCATAAGTCCATAAACAAATACAAGAAAAACCAGAATTTAATTAAGACATATAAACAAACACTTTGTGAGCATTCAAAAACTAATACACTCAATAAAACATAAACTCTAAAATGAACTATCTAAACCAGAAATCATGCTAAACCCTACAACACAGCCTCGGGGACTCAAACAAAGGTCTCATATTCATCGCCGTTGCACCGCCCGAAGCAACATCAGTATCGATCAGAGAAGCGGTTTTACGGAACATCTCTGTCAATGGAGCTGCAAAATTGTCCAAACACTTTGTCATCGGATTTCGGTAGAGCATCGCTAACAGAGTTGCGTCTGGAATTACCTGACACCGACGTACATTCAGAATCATGGAGAGACGCAGCATCTGTGGACAACGGAAGCTCAAATCAATCACAAGCCAAACCGAAAAAGATAACAAGAACGAGATCTAACGCGGAAAAGAAAACAATACCGTCTGGAACACTTTGATAATCATCGTCGCAATCAGAATCAAACGTGGGAATCGAATCAAACCAAGTTTCGTCCGTCGTTCCTGCCAGTACCACACATTGCAGCAAGTATGGTCAGCCACATATCGCTATACAAATTCAATCAGAAAAATACAGAGAAATCGCCCAAACATCAACCCGAATATCATGCCGAACTAACCGATAACATCAAACCATAATTTCTAAGCTAAAATCAAACCCTAGGAACAAAATATCTGAACCGAATCTGAGCGAAAATCAACCAAAAAAGAACATACCTTGGGTCTTTCATTGCAGCGAGAAAGGGAAAGTTTCACGCTCGTCTCGGTTCATCCCTGTTTCAACGAGGTATCTCGTGGGTTTCGTCGGCGAGAAGGAGCGAGAGAGAGAGTGGTCGGCGCGAGGGACAGCTCCGTGGTCGGCGCGACGGACAGCTCCGTGGTCGGCGCGACGGACAGCGCCGTGGTCGGCGAGAGGAGAGCGAGAGAGAGCGTGCGTAGGTGAGGCAGAGGTGGGGCCGCCTTGGTCGCGGGAATGAGAATGGGGAACTGAGCAAAGGGTGGAGCTTGGCTTCGCCATGAAACCCTAAACCAGGGGTCGGGAGCTTTTCTTCAAAATCAGAGAGAGAGAGAGAGAGAGAGTGAATAAGGGTTTTTTCAATTTTTTTTTTTTACAATGGGTTAAGTTAACTCACCTGGGGCATATTTTTGTAATATCATTAACTCGGGTACTTTTCCGCAAACACATGCTATACCGGGAATACAAACTGAAGTTTCCCTATATATATATATATATATATATAGAAAATCAATCAAAATGTTTACGTTGTTTTTTTAGGGTTTTCATTTTAGACTTCATTAAGTTATCAAGGAAAGCTAAGGAATATATATGGAGCCAAAGAGAGATAGAGATGCCTCTTTTCTTGCAATGAAGTGTAACATCAAAGATTTCTAATACGCTAGACTGATATTAATATATAAATCAGGTAGTTTGCATTCGGATAAAGTGCCAGTTTGTGCTAATAGGTATCCATAAATAGTAAGGTACGTAAAAGTATAGTCACTGCAACACAACATTAGCAATGTGATTTGTCTGATTGTGCGTGGTGTAAAATTCATGTTTGTATGGTTTGGTAGTCGAACTCTACCTTATTAAGAAATTATCGAATACACGTTGTGAGCGTAAATCAGATAGTATGAGCATTTAGTCACATATAATCTATAATGATATTAAATATATGTATGACATTTTTAGTAAATTGTGTCGTACCAACCATTGTATCGGGTTGTGTAGTCTCTGATTACAATGTGTATGAAACCTCTGTCTGTATGGAGTTGCGATGTCTCAAATGATACATCGTGAAATGTTGCCGCGAGCTGACTTGGTTAGGGCCGCGCCCCCGGTCCCCCATAGGTGTTGTAGCGCGCTGGTACATACGCATGGCCAAGAATATGTTTCTAAAAAGCTATAAATCATTATAATTTGGCATTGCATATATGCATTCCTATGTGATAGTTCAATGATTTATTTTTGTGAGTAATATAAAGCTTTTGCGTATGGAGCGTTAGGTCACTCGTATAGTTGTATTGTAGATCCAGGAAAAGAAACCGATGAATGGCTAAATGCGGATAGTATGGAGTCAGTGATGCGACATATATGATGCATATGGTGGAATACGGATCTTGGAATAGGAGCGTTATCAACTTTTTGTTGTGTCGTATTTTCAAAAACAATATCTAGGAGCTCCGCCACGTTTTTTTTTGTCAATTTTTATTATTTTTGAAACCGTTTTGGGTAATACTATATAGAAGTTTTTAAAATATTATTTAAGTCCGTTTTAACTGCGCGCTAAAGTCGAAGAATTATATTGTTGTCAAATATTTTTAAAACTTAAGATTCGATTTATATAAGATAAAGTCGTAATAGTCCTTAGGAAGGGGTTGTTACAGTCGTTGTGTGTGGTTTGTAATACTTATTATAATTCTAGTTGGGAATGGGAAGATTTGGACATATGGGTGATGAAGGAGTATGATGTCAATGAGTCGTGGACTATTTTTTTTTCTTCGATTGTACCTGATAAACGAATTGCTCAATTCAACTACATCCGAACAATAGCGAATCTGAGTGAGGATCAAGTTCACTTGATAAATAACGGTAGGAAGTTCGTAACAAGTGATCTTAAAAAACAAAGGGCAAACGTTGCATATTTCTCTTCGGCTCCTTCTCATAGGGAGTGCTTTGTATGTGTGGTAAGTTTGGCTGGCTTATAGATTATCCTGAAAGACAAAACGGTTGGAAAACAGGAGTGGAAAGCAAGAAGGAAAAAAAAACAACAAAGAAAATGACAAATAGAAGAGGTAAAGTAACCTTGATAAGTTTGTTTCATTTTTTTTCTTCTGATGTCTGATGATGGCAAGACTTTTGTTGGGGCTAAGGTGAAGTATAATTTTGATAGTGTTCGGTGATGTGAAAAAATCTCAATGACATAAATTTTGGTCTACATTAGATCATTTTAACATGTATTATTTGTTGAAATTATAACCTAGAGTAAGTCAAATCAGTTCATTAATTAATGTATATGGGTTATTGTATTAATTTATTATACAATATTAAATTATCAATATTAATCAAGTCTGGCGGAAGCTCTGGCCAAATTCATAAAGTGCAGTGGAAGTTGTCGTGATCAAATGTACGGCCTTATGTATTGGGTCAATAAATGCAAACTTTTATTGATTTATTGATTTCCGTGAAAAGAATTAATAATTTCATGTTACATTAAATTGCTAATTACCTATTGGGTCGGATCTCTTTATCTCGGTACTCGGTTCTAGCTAAAGAAGGTAACATGGAAAGTGTAACACGAGTCTTTCCGAGAAAATATTTTTAAAGGTTACCCTGATAGATTGAGGGTTTTATTTTCCGAGATATGATGGATGGGATGTTTATATTCCCAACACATTATACAATTAATAGGCTCTCACTCGGTTAAGTCACAGACTCATTTTAGTTCATTTATTGTATCACACTAACTCAGTTGTGATGATGAATTATAATTGCATTCTATTATGAACTAGGATCTTTATTCAATTATTTATAGAGAAAATTATAATAAGATTAATATAATAAGCTTTACAAACATGTAAGATCATATTGTTTAAAGACACATGCCTAGGCCTTTGAATTTGTGTTAGCGGGTCCAAATAACACAAATTTATAAATGTATCTCAGCCCTTTCACTCATACTTCACAAATTGAATATCCCAACGGGGATTTCAAAAATCAACAGAAGTACAAGGTAACATTACTTTCTACTATTCTTCACCTGGGTCCCAAAAATCAATAGAACGAAATAATTGCACTGACTTAGAGTCCCCAAAATTATTTTTCGACATATGGCCTCGACAAACTCAAGGACGGCTTTGGTCACAACTTATATATAGGCTACACTCGTATGTGAAAATATTATAGGGTAAATTTGCGGCAATAATGCTCAACCTTTAGTCAACATGGGTTTTAGGTCCCGAACTTTTTAAAGTGTTGGCAAAAATGCACAACTTGCGTTGACGTGAAATCCGTTGGTCCTTCTGATAAGGATGTTAACTATGTTGATGTGGCATCGTATTATTGTTAAATGGATAGCCAACCGGGCAGGAGATGGAAAGTTTAACATTAATTAGCATACCCTAATACGGTAAATTGTGGTATATAAAGCACAGATTAGGTTATGTTAATTAATGTTAAACTTGTCATCTCTTGTACAGTTGGCTATTCAATATCGACAATAATATGATGTCAAATAAACACAGTTAACGTTCTTACCAGAAGGACCAACAGATTTTACGGTATTATTGCCAACACTTTGAAAAGTTGGGACCTAAAACCCCTGTTGGCCAAAAAGATTGTGCATTATTGTCGTAATTTACCCTATATTATATAGGGGCGGAGCCAAGGGGGGCGGAGCGGGGGACGCCCCCACTTGGTCCGAACACGTTCATTTTATTTATTATTTATCCATATCATTATAAGTTCTTATATAAATAATAAACATTGCATTTGTAGACTAAATATCACTACAACCTAGTGGAATTTTTTACTTTTAAAGTTCTCCTTCAAGTTATAGCCCATGGTTCACTTCCCAAACCCATCATATTTTTTTAATATTTTTTAGCAACTCTTTTTATGATTATAACTTCTTTTTTCCATGGTAGTTTTGTACTTTACTTAACTATAGGTATATTAAAATGAATACAACTTACAAAATTAGAGAATAAAAACTACCAATCAATTTATGACGTGCAAAGTTTTAAATATTGAAACAAAAACTATATTAATATTTTGAGAACGTAACACATAAATTTCTAATCATATAAAGATCCTAATTAACTATTTTCATATACCGAAAGTTCATAAAAAATAGTTATAACGCAATGTTTAATAGTAATTTCAATATCTCGTTTTATTATGAAATTTATAATCAATTAATTTCGCCCCCTCTTAGTCAGAGCTCTGGCTCCGCACCTGATTATATGTATATATGCCTAATTACGTATGCCTATATTATATGTATATATGCCTTATTGTATGTATGTGTGCAGTGTGTATATCCACATTTTTTTTTTTCGTCTTCACGGACCACGCGTTAAAAATAAGGGGCACTGCAAGATTTTGGCGATTTCTTCCACTCTTGTAGTACTCAAAATGTAATGAAAAGAAATAGTAATCGGAAAGTTAAGTTTGGACAACTAAGTGGAGCCAGTCCAAGCCTAGAATTGGCCATAAACAGCGCATGCAAATTCAAAATATTTTTTATTTTTTACAAATGCAAATCTGGATTTGCCTGTACTTCACTGGCAATTCCACTAGCTTATCTTTCAACTCGATTGCCAAATCATTAGTTTATATAAATTTCCCATCATTTACACAACTTATCCCATTGGACCCTCTCACTCTTTTTCCTTTATTGCTGGCAAAACATTACATTTTGTTTCACTAATGCCAAGGGTTAATTGTCTTAAGCTCGTGTAAGCTAATGAAGACGCAATTAAATCATATCCTTAATTTGCTTGTTAATACGCCTCTTCTTCACTTAGAAAGCCAACCTCTCTGTAAAACAAAATTCAAAAAAAAAAAAATGTTAAAAGTGTATTTGTTGAGATTAAACCCTGATTGAATAAATAAAGAAATAAAAGCAAAAATTAGCATATGATAATTATAAGGGT
This sequence comes from Parietaria judaica, assembly GCA_954871525.1. Classification (NCBI taxonomy): domain Eukaryota; kingdom Viridiplantae; phylum Streptophyta; class Magnoliopsida; order Rosales; family Urticaceae; genus Parietaria; species Parietaria judaica. Next base: position 29,601,028 of record OX940865.1, read on the forward strand.
AAATACAAGCAAAAGTACATTGAAGTACACAAAATTCCGCGGCATATTACTAATTCTATTATGTCGTGGTAAAATGATCAAAAGTAACTTTTTCGTGTCACCGTAAGTTCTAAGTGTCTTCCGTTGTGACTCATCAGTCAAATGCCACTTGTCACCTTTTTACACGCCAACATGTTTCACTTTCTCACGGATACAAAGATGCTAACTCTGAAGTCGGAGTTTGTAATCCCACGTTCGAGGTTAGGATCTCCGACAACAGTGTTGTTTTGATAAACAAACCCTAGATCTTGCGTGGGACCATTGTAATTTCACTTCAAGATTAGCATCAACGACATCGGTATTATTTACTCCGTTGTCGGCGATGCGAGAAAAAAAAAGTGACTAGTGGCATTCGACGGACGAACCATAACGGAAGCCTCTTGAAACTTACAATGACATGAGAAAAATTATTTTTGGTACTTTTATCACGACAAAATAAATATATTACACTCGATCTTCCTGGCATTTATTCTACGGAAATAATCAATGCTCAAGTATAGAATTACCACTTCATAAAGCTCTTAGACTTCAGAACTCAATATAATATGTACTCAAATCGGACTGTAATTATAAGCAGGTCCTAACTTATGAGGTTTGAGTAGGTTGAGAAAGTCATGATCACTCGTGAAAGTTGCAATAAGGCACCCACATGTCAAAAGCTATATAAATTTTGTGCTTTCCGAATCCATGATTGTTTCGTGTCATGGCTAAAATAATTCAGCCAGAATAAAAGGTGGAAAAAAGAAACGAGAGAAAAATCATGCAATAAAAAGAATTTTGATAAAGCATTTTTTGTTTGGAAATTCAATATATATTTTGATGTATTGGCCTCTAAAATGCAAAATCAGACTATATTATAAATGTTGGACCACTCCTTTTTCCCATGATTTTGAGGGACTTTATTTGCCATGTAAATGTATTTATGTAGTATATAACTATATATAGAATGATTTAGCATTGCATTTGAAGGTCTTGTGGGACCAAATCCTAAAAAAAAAAAAAAATAGACAGCTTGTCATCTTCATCATGTGTTTTTATAGTGGTCTCTTGATGTACAATAATGGGCATAGGAAAAAGAAAAAAATTAGATCCCTTATGGATATATATTAATTAATATTACATATATATTTCTAATTTATCTATATTTATTTTTTTCCACATGTGTGAGTCTAGTTTAAGTATAGGGATAATTGCAACAAAAGTAACGGAATTTGGTCAAAACAGTAGGGCATATTGCCAAATTTACATTTGTGTTGATCTTGAAATTTATTTTTTATTTAGTTATGTCGTTGAGTTTTTAACACTACACAACTCATATTAATACTTTTGTTAAACACTTTAATTTTAGACACGCATAACTCAATGTTACCGGAGAAATAAATTGAATAAAATATGCAAGTTAACGACTTTGAGTAATTAATCAGTGCACTAAAAAAATAAGGAATATGTTGTACTATTTAAATAAATTTAGATACTTTTATCTCAATTATCCCTTATATTTTGTGAAATAGAAGCTTCAACTACGCTTCCCTGCAAGCTTAACAATTTTGGGAGTTTTATCACCGCAATTAAAAATTTCAGAGTATATATGTTGTAATATTGTAAATAGGTTTAGGTACTTCTACGTTAATTATCCTTTAAAACGTTCAATCTTATTGAAATATTTTGTAAAATTAGCAGCTTCAATTTTGCCTCACTACAAGCCCTCAAAAGTTTGTATGAATTTTAAAAAAAATTTAGTCCAAAAATCTTTGGCCGACTATTCTTTGTTCTTTTTTTTTTTTTTTAAATAAAAAACCACCATATTATGCTTCATCAATATTCGTAACTTATGTACAGCAATTCAAAGATTATTATTTGTTTCCCCAAAAATCGTATAAATTAGAATATTGTCAAAGTACGACGATAAAATATTAGGGTTTACCAAATGGTCCATATTTTTGGGACTCGAGCCCTTTGACTATTAACTCCATTCCATGATGGTATACTCTTAATTCAACATATATATATATATATATATATATATATATATATATATATGATACTCATCGTCGTTTTGTTATATATCAGGGCATATACACTTACGTTCAGGTATATATTGCACTTGCAAGAAGTTAATTTAATGAGATTTAAAAGGGATAAAGATAAACGGAGACAACTCGGTAGGAACATAGCACATGGAATAACACAATATATTGTGAAAACATAAACTAGTACTAAATGAGTTCATCAAAACGAATAATGTGTTCCCAAAAGAAGCAACAAAGAGACCAAAGCCACTTCATGTTTATAGATAAATTCTTTTCGCTTAAAAACATTATTATATCTATATATATAATCTATATATGAATTGTGTATTAGTTAGTAGGACCTCACAAGTACACTTGGGGTGTCAAACTATGACCCGACCATCTCCAAGCTTTACTCAATTTTATTCAAATTTTTCAACGGCTTATAAGCATATTTTTTCATACTTTCTTTATTCTAAAATCAATGTTTATTGAGGGTTAGTAAGAAAACAATAGCTGTTGGCAACTTTTTCATCGGATATCATTTTGTTTTCTCAAGTTATCGTAAAATACTCACATGTCGTTTCACAAAAAAAAAAAAAAAAAAAGTCTAGCTAATAAAACTAAAATTTGCAAAAAATTTAAAAAAAAAAATGTAACTTTTCACAACTTTTGAGCAAATTATGGATTTCATTTTTTAAAATTATAATTATAACCCTATATTTGTATTTCAATTATTATACTTAGATTTTTATATAAAATTACAATTGCATCTATTTCAAAATTTCATTTTAACTCTTCTTTTTATATAAATTGTATTTGTAACCTATATTTATAAATAAATATTATAATTATATAAAAACTCGGGGGTAAACTCTATGAAAAATCTGTCAGAAACCCGTTATTCATTTGTACACTCGTAAAAACAGAATTATCATTTCGACACCGGTATTTAAAATCTTGCCTTTTTTATAATCACTTTTAGTGATTTGTTATCCTCACGTCGACGCAATTACTAGGATGGGTCTTGGAAGATATGTCACACATAAATAATTGATTAATTTGAAGTAGGAAATTGTGGAGTCCTAAGCTTAATCAATGTTTGATCCTTTGGAGTTTAGTGTGGGAGCATATTGTCTTAACTCTTAAGATAATGGGTTTGGTATTGGTTACACTTCCCTAGAAGATGCTATTTAGCACTTGCATGTGGTGTTTATGTATCAAAATATCTTTCATTAAAGGTTCATTGTCATCATTTGACTCTTAAATTATAACAAATTATTATAGTGATTAATATGAAGGGTGAATCAAATCCCTAAAGTACCCTATTACTAATATATACTTATAGGAACCTAGTAAAGGCAAGTCTAGTAATTTATTTGTTCAAAAAATTCCTAGTTATGATATTATTTTTTTCCTTTGTTATAACTCGTATCCTTTTAGTTGTCCATTAAATGTTTATTCTCTTATCTTATGGCCACAACATAACGTACACGTACAAACACATATGTAGACCAACCCTGTCTGTATCAGACGAAGTGTCATCTCAAACGAAAAAAAAATATAGCAAGGACTTATATTTAGGATGAATGGCACCGAAAGTACTTATGTTTTACCACTTCTGCCTTTTAATCGATGCTGATACGTGAAAACTTGTGTAATGTGATTCTTTTTGTATAATATAAGCATTTGTTTTTGTCAAAAGTTCAACATTAACGTTCACATACTTACATAATTTGCTGATAAAATGATGACAAGTGTACTTTTACTATAAAACTACATAGTCTAAACTCTAAACAACTACTTATGTTAAAAAAAAAAATGTATGTTTGCAATGACAGAAAATAACAGCATATTTTTTGCACATATATGAACTTTAGCCACCAATCACAATATTATATTATTATTTATGTACATATAGAGACTAGAGAGAGAAATTCCAATTCCAACACGATATACATCTTTACTTTACACTAGTAACTGGACCCAATTTTGTTATAGCCCAATATCAAATCAATGGGGCCCAAGTTAAAACATTAAGAATTGAGTTCCGTGAATGCTTACCTTTATTTTTATTTTCGTTTAAAATTATTAGACTTGGAAGGAATACCCCTCTCGTTTCCTTTTGTAATTAATCAATGTTATTGTAACTATCGCATTAATAATTCAATATCTTATCCCCTACTATAAATTTTACTACTCTCAAGTGCATCGGCTTTTAGATGCGTTTTGTTTACGATGCAGCAGAATTAAAGAGACAACGTTGTTCGTCGTGAAAAAGTAACCGATATAAAAAATTTAAACGTATTTCACGTTTAGTTTTTCAATGACTTTCGATCGTGAGTCCACCACCCGCAATTTAAATTGACTTAGATTGTTGATTTGAACACCAACTTGACCGAAAGAATCATTTTTTAGTGCAACACTCATAGGTTTTCAAACGTTTTCAATCACAATAATCTCTTGAGTCTTGATTACTATATATAACAAAACATAATGCAATGTGAAATTAAACTAATTTTCTAAAACTTAGCTAAAGATCTAATTTTGTGGGTTGAATGAGTCAAATACAAAATACTAAGGACACAAATAAGGAAGAATAACATACTTATTAAATCTTAAATCGAATATGAAATTATCGTAAAAAAATAAAAGCAAATAAAAATTAGTCACAAAGATATCAAAATCACATAATTTAGAAAATGTGATATTCGCGTCAGTTTACACCAGAAAACATCTTAATTTGAATGATTGAAAATTTAAAATTTCTCGATTCCTTGATATTTTGCAAAATGACAACACAAATGAGAGAGAAATTGCTCTGAAAAAAAAAAAGAGAAAAAAATAACAACCTCGGAGAAAGATAATAGACAAACGATAGGAATGTAAAGATCACATAATGAAAGAGAGATTATTCTAAATAGAATAATACGAAATGGATGAAAGATAAAAGGAGAAACGAGAGAAAAGTAGAGATGTAGTTCCTTCCGATTACGAGTTTAGATTTGGTCAAATTAATTGGTTAGTCGGTTTAAAATGTAAATAAATAAAATTGATTGATTTATATATGACCCAATAAATTATAAGGTTTGTGTCAACTATATACAAAATACAAATGCAACTTTAGTGCATGTAGGAGAAATTATAAAAGGCAGTATTATGAACATTAGTATTGCATTTAATTTAAGTAAATGCATAGATTACTTGGGGTTTTGTGGCATTGCCAACTGATCATAACATGGGAAATAGTGGCTCTTTGTACCTTCTCACACTCAGACCAGACCTTCGGCTTTAGCCTTTATTTATGGAATCAAATCATTGTTGATTTTCTGTTTTCTCGGAATGAAAATCATGGTTCATAATAATAGTGGTGTTTTAGCTTCATTATGATAATCTAATCATGAAATTCATGATAATGGTAATAGTGCAAATTAATTCAAGTGTGTCTACCTAACTTCCATGTGATTGATCTACATGCGTAGATTTTGTTCTTTTTATGTTTCTTGTTTTTTTTTTTTAATAATTATTTTCCAGGGATTTTAACTATTTTATACCATCAACTTTCAATTTTAACAAAAATATACCCTCAAATTTGTAAAACAACTAAAGTATACCCTCAATGACAAATTGATAATTTACCTTTATCTTCTTTTTTATTAATTAAAAGAGAATTAAAAGCCTAAAAATATTCATCTATGTCATTTGAACTCATTGGTTTTTGTTTGAGCTTGCAAGTCAGCCGCGTCTCCGCCACGTTGCCTCCGTCTCCGCCGCGTCGCTTGTGTCTCCTCCGCGTCGCTTCCGTCTCCGCCGTGTTGCTTCTATCTCTGTCACATCGCCTCTGTCGCCGCCGCGTCGCTTCTATCTCGGTTGCATCGGCTCTGTCTCCGCCGCGTCGCCTCCGTGTCCGTCGTGTCGCCTCCTTACACTGCCACTTTGCCTCTCTGCGCCATGACGTGCACCTTATCTGTCGTGGTGCTTCTCTTTTCCGCTGCAAGTTCTGTCGCTCGAATCGGTGCCGCATTTCCGTGTCATTTCTCCGCGACGTTCCCGGGTCTCCGCAAACGTTGACTTCTTGCTGCCATCAGCGAGACGAACTTTTTACTAAACCAATTTCTTACTCAATAATCTTGATAAATTTAGTGTTTATTAAAACTAGCATGTTTTAACACTAACCATAATTTTTATTGTTCTCAAGCAATAATGGCAAGGATAAATATTTTTTTCTTTTGAAGTCATGGTTTTTGTCACTTTGCTGTATTTTTTGCTAAAGACGTGACTCTCTCTGTTGTTCTTATTTCTATTAACTTGTTTATGATGGTATTTAACTTTTATTTTTTAGTGAACCTTTAACAAATACTTGATATGTTTAACTGTTTGAAAAAAAATCATAATTATGTAAGCGGGCGTATTTTGGCCATTTTTTCAATAAAGAGTATATTTTGTAAGAAAACAACAACTAAAGGTTATATAAAAATGAAATTTTGAAAATTGTGAGTAAGGGGTAGTTATGGATTTTTCAAAATTAATTTTAGTAGAGAGTATATAAAAGAAACTAAAATAGACTTTTAAGGTATACTTTAGTTATTTTTGAAACTTGAAGGTATATTTTTCTTAAATCTCAAAGTTAAGGGTATAAAAAAGCGAATTTCCCTTCCATTTTTATGCACTCAAAACTCAGAAGAGAAGATTAGTAATAGTAATACTATAGCTCCGAAGGTTGAAGTCAACTTAATTAAGGATCTAAAGTAGGTTTGTTGTTGCTTGTTTGCCTTCCACTGTCTTTGCATTATCCCTATCATTACTATTAAATATAGATAGCACGAATAAATAAATAAATAAAGTTTTTTTTTCTTTTTAAAACTAAACAATTTCGTAATTTAACGTTGAAATGGTGTTCAATATTGTGATACTACTATTGTAGAGGGCGATTTTTACCACCTTGCAGTCACAAGGAAAACCGTAAAGAACGCAATAAAAATATATACACGATTATTCCCTGATTTATTTATCCCGAAAGGACTCGGTTTTCTCCGTTTATTAGCTTGGACAATCGAAGAATAATGATAAGGATATGATTTGATGCCGCACCACGCCGCCATCGACGAGGCTGCCTACGTACCCGGCGAACCAGGATCAGGTCATCACGTAGTTCAATGAGTTTTGGCTTGATCTCTTCATTCTTTCTCTTCTCTTTTTCGTTGGTTTTCTTCTCTCTTTTTTCTCTTTCCTCTCTTTTTCCTCCTTCTTGGCTGAATGTCTCTCGGCTGATTTTCTTGGATCCCCTTCTTGGCTGAATGTCTCTCGGCTGATTTTCTTGGATCCCCTCTTAATGAGGTTTCTTTTATTATTTATAGGGTTAGGGTTGATTGAGCCTTTTCACTTTAGGCTTTTTCTGCGAATTGGGCCTTTCTTCATGGGTTAAGCATTTTCTCACAAACTGGGCTTTTATGTTGACTACAGTCAACATATTTCTTGCCTCTATTCGACGTCGTTTTTGGGCCGTAATGGCACGCCTTATGTTAAGGATGGATTTGACGAAATCTGACATCAACAGTTAGTCCCCCATTTTATCAAGTGTGAAACACTTGGTAAAATGAAAGACAAACTATTAATTTCGAGCTTTGTTGACCACTTTGGTTGATGCGTTTACCTCGAGAAATGTTGTCGGAGAAATTTATCGTAATCTGTTGGTTGGTGGATTTCATTTGGGAGGCTGATGCAGAATCCTGCTGAGTTGTAGTTGGTTTCGTCGGATGAAGCATCTTTCTCATGACGGTGAAATCTTCTTTGACAAACTCCTCGTGATGACGAGCTCGCTATAGCAACGAACTCATCGCGGTGATGAATTTCTTCCTACGGTGGACTCTTTCTTCGACAATATTATCAATAAAGTAGCAGAATTTTTTCCCTTTTACCTTGTCGTCGCCATGTTGTTCCTTTTGCATTCTTTCTTTCATTACTACCCATCTATTTTCAGCTTCCTTCTCGCAGGTCGCTGAGACTCCTCACGTTTCTTGTCCGTTGAGGTACGCCGAGGGGGTGCTAGCCTCGTTTCTTAATGAGAGCGATGGGCACTTTGTCATCCTCGAAGAGTTTCTCGAAAGATCTGATAAGGCGTACCGTCACCACGCTCTCCGAGGACCCAAACGATGAGGCTTTCCGAGCACACGACAAGTTTGGAATCTCTGAGCCGGTAGGGGCTCCTTCGGGTATTTCTGCTCGAGTTCATGAGGCGAGACCCCAAGTATTATTCCACGGTGGAGAGGCTTCTTATGGATGTCCTAGTTGAGAGCGCGAAATTCGTCATAGAGCAAGTCGCCGACAAAGTTGTTCGGGATGATTGAACTTCCTCTATTTCCTTTTGTAAATTATTTTGTGGCTGCAATGTATCAATCAGGATTTGCGCCGGAGCGGCTTTGTATTTTTCCGGGGTATGCGCACTAGCGTCTTACGTACCAGGCTTTTGTGCGCCGGAGCGGCTTTGTAGTTTGCCGGGGTATGCGCCGTAGCGTGTTACGTATCGGGCTTTGTGCGCCGGAGCGGCTTTGTAGTTTGTCGGGGTATGCGCCGTAGCGTGTTACGTACCGGGCTTTGTGCGCCGGAGCGGCTTTGTATTTTCTTTGATTTGTCGGCGATGAGCTTGTCGGTATGCACCGGGCTCTGTCGCGATGAAGTGCTTGGCACTGATTTATCGGCGATGAGCTTGTCGGTATGCACCGGGCTCTGTCGCGATGTATCGATCGGAATTTGCGCCGGAGCGGCTTTGTATTTTCTTTGATTTGTCGGCGATGAGCTTGTCGGTATGCACCGGGCTCTGTCGCGATGAAGTGCTTGGCACTGATTTGTCGGCGATGAGCTTGTCGGTATGCACCGGGCTCTGTCGCGATGTATCGATCGGAATTTGCGCCGGAGCGGCTTTGTATTTTCTTTGATTTGTCGGCGATGAGCTTGTCGGTATGCACCGGGCTCTGTCGCGATGAAGTGCTTGGCACTGATTTGTCGGCGATGAGCTTGTCGGTATGCACCGGGCTCTGTCGCGATGTATCGATCGGAATTTGCGCCGGAGCGGCTTTGTATTTTCTTTGATTTGTCGGCGATGAGCTTGTCGGTATGCACCGGGCTCTGTCGCGATGAAGTGCTTGGCACTGATTTGTCGGCGATGAGCTTGTCGGTATGCACCGGGCTCTGTCGCGATGAAGTGCTTGGCACTGATTTGTCGGCGATGAGCTTGTCGGTATGCACCGGGCTCTGTCGCGATGTATCGATCGGAATTTGCGCCGGAGCGGCTTTGTAGTTTGCCGGGGTATGCGCCGTAGCGGCTTATGTACCCAGCTGTGCGCCGGAGCGGCTTTGTTTGGTATATCAGGCATTTACGCCGTTTTGGGCTTGGTCGGTACCCTAAATGTATATATATGTTTTCTCGGCACTCTCGCCGGTTTCTTTATAATTTTGTAGACATATGTATATTGTTACCTTTTTTTGCGATGAGGTCAGCCAACTTCGTCGCCGATTTTGCGCCTTGGTTAGGATAAACCTCGTCGTGTCCGCATCAAACTTCAGTTTTATGAGGGTCGTCATCGTCGAGCGCGTCTCAATCAGATCTCCTCGAAATGTTGGTAATGGCGTCTTCGTTGATGATTTCCCGGTGGAGGCGAGCTTTCTTTGATGACGAGCTGTCTGGTGACGAGCTATTTTTGGTGACGATCTTCTATTGGTGATGAGTTCTTCGAGCTCCTCCTTCATGAACTCCTCGAGGTCTTCTCTGTGATGAGCTCCTCGAGGTCTTCTCCTTCGTGATGAGCTCATCGAGTTTCTCCTCGTCGTGATGAGCTCGTCGTGATGAGCTCTTCGAGATGAGCTCCTCGAGCTTTCCTCTTCGTGATAAGCTCTTCGTGATGAGCTCTTCGAGTTTTCCTCTTCGTGATGAGCTCATCGAGCTCCTCCCTTCGTGATAAGCTCTTCGAGCTTCCCTCTTCGTGACAAGCTCTTCGTGATGAGCTCTTCGAGATGAGCTCCTCGAGCTTTCCTCTTCGTGACAAGCTCTTCGTGATGAGCTCTTCGAGCTTTCCTCTTCATGATGAGCTTTTCGTGATGAGCTCTTCGAGATGAGCTCCTCGAGATTTCCTCTTCGTGAAATGCTCTTCGTGATGAGATCTTCGAGCTTTCCTCTTCGTGATAAGCTCTTCGAGCTTCCCTCTTCGTGATAAGCTCTTCGTGATGAGCTCTTCGAGATGAGCTCCTCGAGCTTTCCTCTTCGTGACAAGGTCTTCGTGATGAGCTCTTCGAGCTTTCCTCTTCATGATGAGCTCTTCGTGATGAGCTCTTCGAGATGAGCTCCTCGAGATTTCCTCTTTCGTGACAAGCTCTTCGTGATGAGCTCCTCGAGCTTTCCTCTTCGTGACAAGCTCTTCCTGATGAGCTCTTCGAGATGAGCTCCTCGAGCTTTCCTCTTCGTGACAAGCTCTTCGTGATGAGCTCTTCGAGATGAGCTCCTCGAGCTTCTCCTCGTGATGAGTCTTTCAACATCTGTAACTTTCTCCTCGAGCGTTCGTTTTAAGCAAATGACCTATCAAATCGAAGCTCAAGACATAATCTTTGAGAAAAACTAGAAATCACGTGTAGATGATAAATAGAAACGAGAATATGGTCCGAGGAGCGACGGGCGACGAGCAGGCGTCTGACAAAGCCATCGCTCTCGGCGACCAATCTTCCGGCGTTCATAACTTTTGCCTCGAGCGTCTGATAGGGGCGAATGACCTGTCAAATCGAAGCTCAAGACATAATCTTCAAGAATAATTAGGAATTATGTTTAGATGACAAATAAGGACGGGGATATGGTCCAAAGAGTGACGGGCGACGAGCAGGCGTTTTACGAAGTCGTCGTCCTCGGCGACCAATCTTCCGGCGTCTATAACTTTTTCCTCGAGCATCCGATAGAGGCGAATGACCTGTCAAATCGAAGCTCAAGGCAAGGCCTGTAAGAAAACGGTGAAGAAATATAATTTTATTTATCAAAGGTAAAAACGAGATCAACGCTCGGTGTTGTCGTTATCGTCGTCAGTCGTCATCTCTTCGAGTTCCTAGCTGTGAGTTAGAGAAAAACTAAGCCCCCTCGGTGGGCGCCAAACTGTAGAGGGCGATTTTTACCACCTTGCAGTCACAAGGAAAACCGTAAAGAACGCAATAAAAATATATACACGATTATTCCCTGATTTATTTATCCCGAAAGGACTCGGTTTTCCCCGTTTATTAGCTTGGACAATCGAAAAATAATGATAAGGATATGATTTGATGCCGCACCACGCCGCCATCGACGAGGCTGCCTACGTACCCGGCGAACCAGGATCAGGTCATCACGTAGTTCAATGAGTTTTGGCTTGATCTCTTCATTCTTTCTCTTCTCTTTTTCGTTGGTTTTCTTCTCTCTTCTTTCTCTTTCCTCTCTTTTTCCTCCTTCTTGGCTGAATGTCTCTCGGCTGATTTTCTTGGATCCCCTTCTTGGCTGAATGTCTCTCGGCTGATTTTCTTGGATCCCCTCTTAATGAGGTTTCTTTTATTATTTATAGGGTTAGGGTTGATTGAGCCTTTTCACTTTGGGCTTTTTCTGCGAATTGGGCCTTTCTTCATGGGTTAAGCCTTTTCTCACAAACTGGGCTTTTATGTTGACTACGGTCAACATATTTCTTGCCTCTATTCGACGTCGTTTTTGGGCCGTAATGGCACGCCTTATGTTAAGGATGGATTTGACGAAATCTGACATCAACAACTATCAAGTGTGTAAGCCCGTAATACAGTATTTAGAAATTTGGATTTCTAGGAAAAATCTGGATTCCAAACGTTCTAGATCTGATTTTTCTGAATTCAGAATTTTTGGGTTATAAAAAATCAGAAATTCTAGTTTTGGTTAACCCCAGATCCGAATTTCTGGATATTTACGCCCATTTAATCTTGGCATTTGGATCTTTTCATGCAAGGGACTAAAAAATTGAAAAAAATAAAAATACAAATATAAACGTTGAATAAATAAAAAAACAAACTAAAACTAGATTTTTTATTCTGGTTTCAAAATAAAAAATATTGATTCAGGAATTTATAATTCCGATCGATTTTATACGGATTTTGTAAGTCCAGTACCAGATACTAGTTTTGCTAATGTATTTACAACTTTACTATCAAGACAATCATCTATTTACTATTGCAATAGTGACAAGAAAATAATAATGAAAATAAAAATAATCAGCGAAGAGAAAATAATCAGCAAAGAGACAATCCAATGATCCGTTTTATATTTACTTTACGGTTTTGGTAAGTTATAATATAGATCTCCAAAGTTTAAACTTTCGTTATAAAATGAAAAATACTGATGACCCTTGAAATAAAAAATTTACTGAAGAAGTACTGTGATAATATTAAGGGACAATTGCGGCAAACTTACTCAAAATTTAATCAATTAAAGTAAGGGGTTTTAATATTAAGGGACACATTTTATCTTAATTTTTTTTCCGTTGAATTCAAATGGGAGAAATTACTAAATAGCTATTGAACATATAAATGTGTATCTTAGGTATTATTTAATAACAATATGCTAAAAATATTACTCAATATCCATAAAAAAAATGACTTTAAGGTATTTTCATCGCTACTTTCACTATAGATCCTTGTTGCCGCATTTGGACAAAATTTAAGTACTTTTACCGCGATTATCCATAATATTAATAACTATCTCTCACTCTATAATTCAATTTTATTCAGATACAGGAAATAATTTGAGCTTAAATGGCATTTCTCATTGGAGTAGCTCCTCTCTTCTAGGCATGGAGGGAAAAAGGGTTAAAAATAAATAGAGAAGCATGTTGATGTCCTTTGGTAGAGCCGCAACTCACGACGTCGCGACGCATCGCGACCTAATCGTGAAAAATCGCGACTGTTCACGTTGCGACGCGTCGCGACTCGTGCAGTCGCGATGGGTCGCGATTTTGTCGCGACTCGTTGGGCGATGTTTGCGGCATATGTACCTGTTTTCTTGAAATGTTTATTTTAGTACTTTTTACCCGAATTTAATTACAAGAGTTTATTAATTATTTCAAAATTATATTTAAGTATGTTAATTATTTAAAATTATTATCTATAATTTATTTTTTTCAAAATAATTATTTAAGTATGTTATAATTTATTTCTTTGTAAGATATTAATAATCTTAATTTTTATTATTAATTTTTAATTTGTAACATATGTTAATAAATATTAGTTTGTAACATATTAATAATTTTAACAAATTTAATTAACATGTAATAAATTTCGGGTGAAAAAATGTGTTATTTATGCCACAAAAAAACAAAATCACGGAAATCCCCAATCCGAGGATCGCGACTTTTGCCACAAGTCGCGACAAATCGCGACTTTTACCGCAAAATCGCGACGCATCGCGATTCCCAGAAAAAGTCGCGAGGAGTCGCGACTTGTGGCAAAGCATCGCGAGCCCCAGCTCTATGACCTTTGGGCAGGGCAGCAGAGACACAATAAGTATGGCATTGTGGCACATGAAAATTCTGCAATTCAAGCAGAAGAAGAAACTGTTAGAATAGTAACTTCTCACTCCAATTATTGGATCCTCATTATTTTTCTTTTTAGAAAAATCTCTAAATTGTTCAAGCAATAATAAAGCCACAATAATTTTACACATATAAAAAAATATTATAGTAAAAGTTGGCATGGCATGTGAAGGCCTAGATTTATAGCATTTTCCATTTTCTTGGTCACTCATGGATTCAGAATTCAAAGTTTTTGTCTTTCTAAAATTGGCAATGTGTAATCACTTTCTTACTTGGGAAAAACGTTAATTGGCATTTCTTACATAAGAAAGAATCGGCACTTTCGATTAAATTTCACCTAAATGAGAGGAACTTCATGAGGTATTTGGTTATAGTTTAAGGTGCAAGTGGCGACGTCGCGATGCATCGCGACTCAAATCGCCAAAATCGCGAAAATGACCGTCGTGATGCGTCGCAACTGTGCCAAATTGCGATGCATCGCGATTTCGCAAGAGATGACGTGGCGATGTGCGATTGGACAGCATAGTTTGGCGCGATTTTTACCTCAATCGCGACCCATCGTGATTATCACCAAAACGGCGCTTCGCAACTTGGGTTTCGCGATGGCGACGCGTAGCGACCATCTCTCCCTCGTCGCCACTTGCAGCTCTAGTTATAGTAAACTGCATGGCAAATGGGTTTAGAAAAATAGTAATATGGGGAGTAAACTGCACGAAGATTCGTTAAAAGCTTGTATTGGTTATTTTAGGAGTAGAAATCCGGGTATGACACGAAACACGTCCAAAATAATTAGACGTGAAACAAAATTTAATTATGTCAAACACTGTTATATAATGTGTCGGGTCTTTTAATTTGACCGATGCGTAGCGTTAATGTGCAATCTTGAATAACAAATTTCACATTTATTTCAATGCATTGGTGTTATTAGTATAACTTATAATAATTCTCTAATTACAATTAATAGCGGCAAAAAATATAGTGATGTACACCTAATGTATTTTTGCAATTTTATTTCTCCTCTCTCACTTATAAGTTTAGAACGGTATAAGTGAATATCTCTGGTCATTAGTTGTTACTTGTTATATAGTTAAGAAATGAAAAAAAAAATGAAGAAATTTTCCAGAACCTAATAGTAAGTTGAGACTTGAGAGATTGAGAGCTTCTTTCAGACTCTGGACTGCAATCTGCAAACAACACATGGAAAAGTCAGTACAAAAATTTGAGAATCTGCAAATGTTCACTGCGAAAGGGAAAAAGCTTGACAATATGCAAATTCCAATACACTACACTACTAAATTAGTATTTCCCATCTTTGCATATTCATGTATATACTATATATAATACATATGTTTAATAGGCGTGCTTAAAGGCCTTACAATTTGAAAAACGATAGAATACATTTTATATGTTTTATGTAATATAAAATGTGTTCAACTCGTTCTATTCTACATTATTCTAGAAAATGATAAATAAATAAATAAAAAGAGGAGGGAACAGAAAATGAAATGAAAAACTCTCCGGAACTTTTTTTAATTTGTTCATAGGAAGCGCCAAAACATTGCCAAAGATGACCAATAAAGACAGGATAGCCTCGTCACACGACTAGGTGGTTCTGGGCTGGGTAGGGTGGCGTCATTTTGATGCCACGTAAGCGATGTTAATAAATCGGTCGAGGCCACTGATGCTCATAAAAATGAAGAGAAGAAAAAATTATCAAAAAGTAATTAGTTTTTTAGAAGAAATAAAAAATCCAATATTTAAACATTAATAATAATAATAATAATAATAATAATATATAACATTAAATAATTAAAATTTTGATAAAATTATAAAGATGAAGATCGTAAAACATGATTTGACTATTTTAAAAAAAAATTAACATGTGTAAGAAATGAGAAAAAAAAAGAAGAATAAAGAATAAAAATTTCAAGACCTTGTGGTAAAAAACAATGAAACGTATTATTTTGTTTGAGCTTTATAAAACAATAATTGAAATAAGCAATGTATCCTCCGACTATTCATGCTGAAGGCTTCAAAGTTCAAGCTATTTGAGTTTTATGAGCAGTACTATTATATAACACAATTACATGTATTCGGATTACAAGATATATAATTGTAGTGTAAAACCAACAAGAACTATTGACCGCAATCTCTATTGACCAAAATCACATATGTACGTAATTTATGTGTCTTATTAGAATTGAATCCAAGATCATTACTCTTGTTATAAGGTATATTCGTAGTGTAATAACAATGAGCACTAAGATTAAGATGGATTGGAAGGCTTGTCAAGGTGCTTTTTAGGGACTTGTTAGGGTCCCTAGCTCGAAATATTACTGCCAAGGTAACTATTGATCAAAATTATACATGTAATTAATTTTTGCATCTCATAGAAATATAATCCAAAATTACTACTCATATTATAGGGTATATTTAAAGTGTAAGAACAACGAGCACTATTGACCGCAAATTCTGATGACTAAATTTACATATATATATATATATATAATTTCCACGTCTATTTAGAATTGAATCCAAAATTTCTTGAGGAGTTATATGATGAATTTAGGACTAAGATATGCAAGTTTGATCCTGGATTTAATCAATCACACTCTACAAAATTGAACAGTTGCAAATAGGGTTTGACTTTGAGTAATATTTAATCTATCTAGTAAGTAATAGTTACCGAGAAAAGAAAAGGTTAAAGAATGAAATAATCATGCCTCCTTAGTCCTTAGCATTATCGAACTCTATATTTTTTTTCATCAACAAAAATGGTGACACCTTTCCCCTCATTATTCACCCACATATGTCTGGCATGTTATGGTAATTTTTGGTATTTTTCACCTTTTCTTTTTCACCTTTTTGGCCTCCTTGATATAACAAAATAAACATATTTGCAATACAAGTATTCAATTTTATAGTACGTGTACTATATTAATATGTAACTATAATAGTACTTAAAGGCTAAATAAATCTAGTTCCGTACACGTCGAATATGTAATTCATGTACCTAGTTCCGTACATACGTACAAGCACTCTTCATGTAATTCGACATGAACGGAATTAGAACTCTATACTATTTTGTGATATTTATGTATTATTTATTGCAAAAGAAATAAAGGTTGAAAATTGTAAGCACAAAATCAGATACTAATACCGCAAATATTTAGCAAACGTACTAAAATCAAAGCAAATTCCAAACGAGACACACGCAGTGTTGTCTCTCTCATCTCAATTCTCATCTACTCTTTTTTTAGGGATAATAGCGGTAAAAGTGGCTAAAGTTAAGCCAAGTGTGCAAATAAGTGGCCAATCCGATTTAATATCGGCATAAGTAGCCAAAGTTTATCAAACCGTGGGCAGTACAAATTCCATCCATTTCATGTTAACGCCGTTTGCCACGTCATTTCCACAAGTGTTGAGCTTTGGCCACTTATTTGCACACTCGGCCTAACTTTAGCCACTTTTGTCACTATTATCCCTTATTTTTTTACGTTCCAAAGTATTTTTTAGGGTTTATCTAGATTTTTTTTGTTATTTTTTTTCTTTTTCTTAAGATTTGACTAAAACTTGATTTCCAAAAAAACTGATTCCGTTTTTTAAATTTAGAACGCTGAATATCACTCTCATTTTGAAAACATTAAAATGTGTTATCGGTTTCACATGTAACTTAAGATCATAGGATTTGACATAAAACCTCTATATATTTAATTGTTAGGGACCATTAACACATTTTAATGTCAAATCCTATGATCGTAAATTACATGTGAAACCGATAACACATTTTAATGTTTTCAAAATTGAGAGTGATATTCAGCGTTCTAAATTTAAAAAACGGAATCTGTTCTTTCGGAAATCAAGTTTTAGTCAAATCTTAAGAAAAAGAAAAAAAACAAAAAAGATCTAGATAAACCCTAAAAAATACTTTGGAACGTAAAAAAATAAGGGATAATAGCGGCAAAAGTGGCTAAAGTTAGGCCGAGTGTGCAAATAAGTGGCCAAAGCTCAACACTTGTGGAAATGACGTGGCAAACGGCGTTAACATGAAATGGATGGAATTTGTACTGTCCATAATTTGGTAAACTTTGGCTACTTATGCCGATATTAAATCGATTTAGCCACTTATTTACACACTTGGCCTAACTTTAACCATTTTTGCCGCTATTATCCCTTTTTTTACTAAACTTGACCAAGATAAAAATAAAATAACATAAAACAATGTATATTACTATATATTCTTTATTTTACTTGACAAAACCAGAGTCCATAGTTTTCAGATCGCCACTATATATACATACACACAAACACCGCACACGTCTGTCTCCGAAGCTCATTACTTTCTCTCTCTTCTTCTACGATTCCTTTGACCGCTGGTCCAACTTTCTCTCTCCTCTCCCACTCCTCTCTCTGTAGCGATAGTCTGTCTCTGCTCTCTCTCTCGGGCTCATAAACTATAAAACGACATCGACAGTTCTTCGAGACAAAAGAGAGCGATAAGGGATCAAGAAGATCAACCCCAAGTCCAATACCAGATCTTTCTCTCTCTGCATTTATCACTTCCATGGCAGCAAGCCCACTTCACTAGAGGCTCATCACATTCATTGATCAGTAGCAGTCCAGCTTCAACAATGGCGGAAACGGCAGCGGCCCCGGAGGCCGAGAAGAAGAAGGAGCAGACGTTGCCCTTCTTCAAGCTCTTCTCCTTCGCCGACAAGTACGACTACCTCCTCATGCTCACCGGCAGCGTCGGCGCCGTCATCCACGGCTCCTCCATGCCCTTCTTCTTCCTCCTCTTCGGCGAGATGGTCAACGGCTTCGGCAAGAACCAGATGGACCTCAACAAGATGACCGACGAAGTCTCCAAGGTCGCCTCTTCTCAAACACACCCTTCTCCTCAGACTCAGATCTCAGATCTAACTAACCCCATCTCTCTTTCACAGTACTCTCTCTACTTCGTCTACCTGGGGCTCGTGGTGTGCGTGTCGTCCTACGCAGGTATTAGTAGCTGTGATCGAGAAACCAGTTCCCCGACAGACACGTTCGACATTACTAAGGTTGTTGCTGTGTTTGGCAGAGATTGCATGCTGGATGTTCACGGGGGAGAGGCAAGTGGGAGCGCTGAGGAAGAAGTACTTGGAGGCGGTGCTGAAGCAGGACGTGGGGTTCTACGACACCGACGCCCGGACCGGCGACATCGTCTTCAGCGTCTCCACGGACACTCTCCTCGTCCAAGATGCCATCAGCGAAAAGGTTTCCTCTTTATGCTTACATATATATATAAAGAAAGGAAGAAATCTAGGAGTTTCGGGGTGGGAATAGATCGAGCGATGCTTATCCGGGCACTGCTGCTGCGGGTAGCTGGCAATGGCAGGGGTATTAATGCGGGCCCCACTTCCGGCGCACGTTAGAATCCCCTTGTTAACTTGCGCCGGATCCGTATAGTGTGAACCTACTACCTTCAATACGGAAAGGAGAAGTTCCTCGCCTTTTATTAAACGTCGTTATCAGAAAGTGTTAAAAGGGAAAATAGCTCTCGTTTGCGGCGGCGCACGTTAGCTCATTAATGCTAAACTGCGCGTGCCGTGATGGTTTGTGGTGGTCCCCTCTCTCTCTCTCTCGGTGGCGCATGTTAGCAGCCACGTGTCGACGTGCGCCGGCCACCGCGACTTATTACCCGTTATGTCACGAGATGATCACGGCGTCCGTTGGCTCGTAATGATGAAAAGTAGTCTTGTTTTGTTTGTTTGGTTGGATTGGTTTGTTCGTTTGCGACTGTAATTTTCTTGTGTTTGTTTTTGTCTTCTTGTGATGTGTTTTAGGTTGGGAATTTCATTCACTACCTGTCAACGTTCCTCGCGGGGCTCGTGGTGGGCTTTGTCTCGGCGTGGAAGCTCGCGCTGCTCAGCATCGCCGTCATTCCCGGCATCGCCTTCGCCGGCGGGCTTTACGCCTACACCCTCACCGGCCTCACCTCCAAGAGCCGCGAGTCCTACGCCAACGCCGGTGTCATCGCCGAGCAAGTAGAGCTCTTTTTTCTTGATTGCTTGTCAAACACTCTAATGTTGTGTTGTGTGTACTGCAGCGTTGTTATCTTACTTTACTTTCTGATTTTACGTAGGCGATTGCGCAAGTTCGGACGGTTTACTCTTACGTCGGAGAAACCAAGGCGTTGAATTCGTACTCGGATGCGATTCAGAACACGTTGAAGCTCGGTTACAAGGCAGGCATGGCCAAGGGGTTGGGGCTGGGATGTACCTACGGCATTGCATGTATGTCGTGGGCGCTTGTGTTTTGGTACGCCGGCGTGTTCATCCGGAACGGGCAGACCGATGGAGGGAAGGCGTTCACCGCCATTTTCTCCGCTATTGTCGGTGGCATGTAAGAATTCGCTAGCTTAGGTTTACTTTTGCTGTAAATTTCCGTTGGGCATGAAAATGGAGCACGTTTTTTTTTTTTTTAATAATGTAACAGGAGTTTAGGTCAGTCGTTTTCGAACCTCGGGGCGTTTAGCAAAGGCAAGTCGGCTGGGTTCAAACTCATGGAGATTATCAACCAGAAGCCGACGATAACTCAGGATGCACTTGACGGGAAATGCTTGTCGGAAGTTAGTGGCAACATTGAGTTTAAGGACGTGAGTTTCAGCTACCCGTCGAGGCCGGATGTGTTCATATTCCGAAACTTCTCCATCTTCTTCCCGGCGGGGAAGACTGTTGCTGTTGTTGGAGGCAGTGGCTCGGGGAAGAGCACGGTCGTGTCTCTGATAGAGCGGTTCTACGATCCCAGTCAGGGTAAGCTGACCAAACTTTCTCCGGTGGCGTTGTTGATGAGAGCTGAAGAAGGTTTCTGATTCTTCTTTTTCAACATTTTTTCTCGCCCGAGCAGGGCAGGTTTTGCTGGATAGCGTGGACATAAAGACGCTGCAACTACGGTGGCTGCGTGATCAGATGGGGCTGGTGAATCAAGAGCCGGCACTTTTCGCGACCACCATTCTCGAGAACATTCTCTACGGGAAACCCGACTCAACAATGGCCGAAGTAGAAGCCGCAACTTCCGCGGCCAATGCACATAGCTTCATAACTCTGCTTCCCAATGGATACAACACCCAGGTTGATAGTTTGCTAATTTGAAATGAGACACAAAACTCTTAATCTGTTTTTTGTTAATCGTGATTATGACCGGAAACAGGTTGGAGAACGAGGAGTCCAGCTCTCCGGTGGGCAAAAACAGAGGATAGCGATCGCGAGAGCCATGCTGAAGGACCCCAAGATCCTCCTCCTCGATGAAGCCACGAGCGCGCTCGACGCCGGCTCGGAGAGCATTGTGCAAGAAGCCTTAGATCGGCTTATGGTTGGGCGGACCACAGTCGTGGTGGCCCACCGGCTCTCCACGATCCGAAATGTGGACAGCATCTCCGTCATTCAACAAGGACAGGTCGTCGAGAGTGGGACTCACGAGGAGCTCATCTCAAAGGTCGGCGCCTACGCCTCCCTCATCCGCTTCCAAGAGATGGTCCACACCCGCGAATTCACCACCAACCCCTCCACGCGCCGGTCCCGCTCCTCGCGGCTGAGCCACTCCCTCTCCACCAAGTCCCTTAGCCTCCGCTCGGGAAGCCTTAGGAACCTGAGCTACTCATACAGCACTGGCGCAGACGGCCGCATCGAGATGATCTCCAACGCCGAGACGGAGCGGAAGAACCCAGCCCCGCACGGCTACTTCCTCCGTCTCCTGAAGCTCAACGCGCCCGAGTGGCCCTACTCCATCATGGGTGCCGTGGGATCCGTCTTGTCGGGCTTCATCGGGCCCACATTCGCCATCGTCATGAGCAACATGATTGAGGTTTTCTACTACAAAAACCCGGCCTCTATGGAGCGGAAGACGAAGGAGTACGTGTTCATCTACATCGGAGCCGGGCTCTACGCCGTTGTCGCGTATCTGATCCAGCATTACTTCTTCAGCATCATGGGTGAAAATCTCACCACCAGAGTCCGGAGAATGATGCTGGCTGGTACGTTCACGTCGTAACCGATTTATTCTTAGTTTGTTTTACTCGGCCGAGTGTTTTTCGATTTTTTGGATTTTGCTTGCGATTGCCGCTGATATCCCATCATGGGCGGGCGCGGTTTGAACTCATGTATTATTATTGTTACATTTTCGGTTCCGCAGCCATCCTAAGGAACGAGGTGGGGTGGTTCGACGAGGAGGAGCACAACTCGAGCCTGGTGGCGGCGCGGCTGGCGACGGACGCGGCGGACGTGAAGTCCGCCATCGCGGAGCGGATCTCGGTGATACTCCAGAACATGACGTCACTGCTGACCTCGTTCATCGTGGCATTCATCGTGGAGTGGAGGGTCTCGCTTCTGATACTGGGCACTTTCCCTCTCCTAGTCCTCGCCAACTTTGCTCAGGTAAACAGTTACACAGCCTTTCGCTTTTCTTCTTTTCCTTAATTAAAAACCTACACATTATTATCATCGGTCAGACATTGCATCTGCTTTCACTTCCATGGAATCTAAACCTTTCTCCACATAATAATTGCACTACACGACAAACCAATCTAAACCACTGCACGTGCTTTCTCCCATTCTAATGCAATAAAATATTTGTTAATTGGTTTGGAAAAATAGCGGCATAAGTATTAATTTTTTTAAAAGTAATATCATGTTTTTATTCTTTATTTTATGCAACGAAAAGTTGTCAAACACATTTTTAAACTCATTACATATATTATTGTTTATGACAAAAAAAAAACAAACAAAAAGAGAATTTAATGTTAATTTTTCAAAAAAATTAGATACTTATGCCGCTATTTTTTTTGATAAAAAATTCATAGTGTACTGTAATGAATGAATAAATGATTTGTAATATAGAATATATCGAAGATTGAATGACCACCCATCAACTTCAATCAAATCTACTATTTGGTTTTGGTATTTGTTCATTCTCGATGTCATCATTTTAATCCCTTTGGTGTTATTATTTATTCTGTAACGAGAAATTAATACTCTTATTACTTATTACTTACTTTTTCTCGGCACATGAGCTCTGTTTTTTTATTAATTAAATCTGAGATGCTCATGCATGGCATGGGTACTTGGCTTTTTCGCTCATTGGGTTTTTGAATTCTCTCTCCAACCGAGACAACCATGTGAGACCTGAAAAAAGAAAAGAAAAAAGTTATCTTTTTTATTTATTTATTTATTTATCCTGAGCGAGTGAGAGTCCATTATTGAGCGAGTGTGTCAGCTAACTTGCGCTGACTGACCTCTTCGTCGTCAACTTTCCTTGAAGACATTATATTGTTGTTGTCTTTCACTTTCAGAGACTCGACAGAGTTTCAATTATGATGCGAATCCATGGACAAAAATGGCTTCGTTTTCAAACTACACGACCACTTACTTCTCTACTATTGCGCATGGGTGAACACAGTAGAAATCCAGCTTCGAATTAAACAGGACTGTTTTTGGACCTACTTCAATTCAATCTCTCTCTGTCTTCTGAGTTCTGACCATTCGAAATTTAATCTCTGTTTTTCTTTT
Source organism: Parietaria judaica (assembly GCA_954871525.1). Classification (NCBI taxonomy): domain Eukaryota; kingdom Viridiplantae; phylum Streptophyta; class Magnoliopsida; order Rosales; family Urticaceae; genus Parietaria; species Parietaria judaica. The sequence continues at coordinate 29,624,173 of OX940865.1, forward strand.
GGTCCCGTTTGAGTAACTGCCCATTTCCCGTTTAAGCAATCACTCTTCTCACCAACCCAAGTAACAATTAATAACTAGGGATATTTATGGTAAAAGTACTAAAAATATCTCTTTGTACGTGCCACATTTCGAATTTCATTTTTTCGTGCCAAATTTTTTAAGAAATTTTAAATGATAAAAATATTTGGAATTTTTGTCATGATAAAAATAAAATTTAAACTTATTGTGGGAATTTTATGTTTTTTATTTTTATTTTTAATTTTTATCACAAATGTAATGCATAAAAAAATAAAATACTTTGTCCATAATTTAACTAATGAGCTCTTATTGCGGCAATTGTTGCAGCAACTATCTCTGAAAGGATTCGCCGGAGACACGGCCAAGGCTCACGCGAAGACCAGCATGATCGCCGGCGAGGGCGTGAGCAACATCCGCACGGTTGCGGCGTTCAACGCGCAAGACAAAATCCTGTCTCTGTTCTGCCACGAGCTGCGGGTCCCGCAGCTGCGTAGCCTGCGGCGCAGCCAGACCTCGGGCCTCCTCTTCGGCCTCTCCCAACTGGCGCTATATGCTTCTGAGGCCCTCATCTTGTGGTACGGAGCGCACCTCGTCAGCCGTGGCGAGTCCACCTTCTCGAAGGTCATCAAGGTCTTCGTCGTGCTTGTCATTACTGCCAACTCTGTCGCTGAGACTGTCAGTCTTGCCCCCGAGATCATCCGCGGAGGCGAGGCTGTTGGCTCGGTCTTCTCGGTCCTTGATCGACGGACCCGTATTGACCCCGACGACCCCGATGCCGAACCGGTGGAGACCATCCGTGGAGAGATTGAGCTCCGCCACATCGACTTCGCCTACCCCTCGAGGCCGGACGTGATGGTGTTCAAGGACTTTAGCTTACGGATCCGGGCGGGGCAGAGCCAGGCACTTGTCGGGGCTAGTGGTTGTGGCAAGAGCTCAGTCATCGCCTTGATCGAGCGGTTCTATGACCCGCTCTCCGGGAAGGTCATGATCGATGGAAAAGATATCCGGAGGCTGAACCTGAAGTCACTCCGGCTCAAGATCGGGCTCGTCCAACAGGAGCCAGCATTATTCGCAGCGAGTATCTTTGAGAACATCGCGTACGGGAAAGAAGGCGTTACCGAAGCCGAGGTGGTTGAGGCGGCCAGGGCAGCCAACGTGCACGGTTTTGTGAGCGGGTTGCCGGACGGGTACAAGACTCCGGTGGGCGAGCGGGGCGTGCAGCTCTCGGGAGGGCAGAAGCAGAGGATCGCCATCGCCCGGGCAGTGCTCAAGGACCCGGCGTTTCTCCTCCTGGACGAAGCGACGAGTGCGCTGGACGCTGAGTCCGAGTGCGTGCTCCAAGAGGCGTTGGAGCGGCTCATGCGGGGGCGTACCACGGTGCTCGTGGCACACCGCCTCTCCACGATCCGAGGCGTGGACAGTATCGGGGTGGTGCAGGACGGGCGGATCGTGGAGCAGGGCGGGCACTCGGAACTGCTGAGCCGGCCGGACGGGGCGTACTCGCGGCTCTTGCAGCTGCAGCACCACCACATTTAAGTGTTGGGTTGACGAGGGAACAGTCAATCGAGCAAAGTGTTTGTGTTTAATTAAATCATTAATTAACCTTGTGGCTTCCAATTTTCCTTTTTTTTTTTTAATTTTTTGTTTCTCTTTGGGGCTTGTTAGTTGTAGATATATGGTGGGATGTGGAGGGTAACTTGTTTTGAGAACTCTTTGCTCTGATTTTCTCAATGGAGTTGCAAGGCATTGCTGTTTTATCATATCTTGTTTCCATTCGAGATAATTGCGATAAAAATATCTATTCGTTTTAAAAACGGACATATTTTAAATACATTAGCGGTCAAAATTTCCAATAAAACGGGTTTTAATATAACTAATTAAAATTTTCTTTTAACCTTGTAACGTGAAGTTCCAAGTAGCCACATATGAATTAATAACGTTTTTGTCTCTTTTGACAAAACTTTAAAAATAGTCGACACGAGACACTAAATTTCTCGTATAGTAGCCAATCAATTTTGTCGTCACGTAGTCAAAACGAGCACACAAAAAAACAAAAAAAGTGGTACAAAGTACAAACTACAAAGTACTGAAAACTTTATCGAATCATACGCTCACTATTTGGAGTTAATACGAAAAATATAGAGAAATTGTACTAAATAGCCAATTTGAAACATAGGTTTAGCAAAATAGCCAAACTTTGGTTAATTTTGTAAACTAGCCAATTAACATGAGGTGACATATTAAATTCAATTTTTAGTCCTAAAATACCCTTTGATTAATCAAATAAGATTATTATTTTCGTAATTAATTAATATGTAATTAACTTTATCAGCACAAATCATGGTAACTGATTACTTTTTAATTTAATTAAAAAAAGAAAAAGAAAAAATATCATCTAAATCAGTCTCCATAATAACACGTTTGAATGTGACAACATATATTGAGTGAGACCATATCTTCATTGTAAACTCTTTTCCTATTAATTTGAATGCGACAGTAAATCGTGTGAATGCAACTGTTTTTTCTATTAATTAGGATATTATTTTCTAATTCAATATTCAAATATCTTATAATATTCAATATTAATTAGGAGATTTTGAATGAGTTATGTTGATAGTGAACTTTGGTCAGATCGCATGCTTGCCCTTTGGCATGAAAAAAAATCACATGAAAAATGAAAATTAACGATAATAATCACACATTAATAGCCATCAAAATTTAGCACATAATCGATTCTTAAAGACACCTAAAATAAGACACGAAAAGTTCGATTCTACCAACGATGTTAATCACAAATTAATAGCCATCAAAATTTAGCACAAAATTGATGCTTAAAGACACCTAAAAATACACATGAAAAATCGATTACACCAACAAAAATAAACACATGCAAAAGATTCGATTTTATATTGGGTTGAAAAAAATCACATGAAAAAACGATTACACCAACGAAAATAAACACATGCAATAATCGATTATTAAAGACATGAGAAAATCATCAAACCAACGAAAATAAACACATCCAATCTGATAAACAAATTTCCCACTTTCTGATCGTTACAATATCAACATACAATAGTTACAATTTTTGAACATGCGAAAAATTCATAAAACCAACGAAAATAAACACATGCGATCTGAATAACAAAATTTTCCACTTTTCGATAGTTACAATATCGTTATAAATTTCCAATTTTGCTAAGTTAAGCTACACAACCTTTTCTTCGTCAGTTCCTTGCATCTCCGTACTTAAATAATGTCTAACAAATATCCCACTTTCCGATCGTTACAATTTTTGAAAATCTTCCCTTGAAGCACGTTCTCAATTGGTAGTTCCATGTTGGTGTTTGGAAGTGGGCCCCAACTAAGTCATGTAAGTGTCAAATCGTAAATTAAGAAACATCAACGTAAATATACAAAAATTAATAATCACAAATTAATAAATTAATCAATCCTCAAAATAACTATTATAATCAAATCAACGATAATAATCACAAATTAATAGCCATTGCAATTTAGCACAGAATCGTTAACACACAAAATTAACACATTCAAATAAACACATGCAAATCAACGATAATAATCACAAATTATTAGCCATCAAAATTTAGCAGAGAATCGATTCTCAAAGACACCTTAAAAAAAGACATGGAAAATTCGACTACAGCAACGATAATTATCGCAAATCAATAGCCATCAAAATTTAGCACATAATTGATTCTTAAAGACACCTAAAAAAAACACATGAAAAAATTGATTACACCAACGAAAATAAACACATTCAAAAGACTCGATTTTATATTGGCATGAAAAAAATCACATGAAAAAATGATAACACCAACGAAAATAAACACATTCAAGAATCGACTATTAAAGACATTAAAAATTCATCGAATCAACGAAAATAAACACATGAAAAATTCCATCAAACCAACAAAAAATAACTCATGCAAAATAATAGAAGGTTAAATACATGAAAAATCGATTCTTAAAAAACCAACTAAACAATAATATTAATGCTAAATAAACTTGAAATATAATAAAATCGTACCCTTTTTTCGCCGATGATGGAAGTCGGACAGAGAAGCTCGAAGAAAGGTGTGGAGTCGAAGAAAGGGAAAGGAATGGTCAATGGTTTTGATTTAAATTTTGAATGATATCATCAATAAATTGGTGTAATCGAGTGAATATTGGTTGTGGGTAGTTACCATATTAATAGCATTATTAATTAATATGAATATATATGATTAATGAAAAAATAGATTTGACCGAATTTATTTGACTGATATCACGTTAATTAGCTGTGATTTTTTTTAATTCATAATATTGATATTGAAGGGCATCGTAGTAATTCTATATTAGCTTAAATGGTTAATTGGTTATTTAGCAATATCAACCAAAGTATGGCTATTTTGGTAAAGACACATTTAAATTTGGCTATTTATCTATAGTACCAAAAAATATATACATTTACTTTAGCTTTTTATATGTCAAACTTTTTTTTTTTTGGTCGTTTTACATTATTGAGAATTTTTGCACAAAAGTAAATAAAAAATAAAAATCATATTTTTTTTACATATCCGATTCCAATTCTTGCCTTTCGGCTTCTATTAGGGCCCACAAGAACAAGACAAGTAGGTTCGAAAGTGAAAAGATATAAAACGCTAGGTTGCAATATCTAATTCGGATACAGAGCGGTGAGGATCATGGTCTGTAATTATTGCTAATGTATGGACCTGGGCCCACCACATGGCCCATTACTGTACAACTTCTTTTTTCTTTTTCTGAACATAGAAAATATGCATATATATTTTTGGTTGGCAGTTGAGTGAAAAGTAAGGACTCAGAAAATGTCTAGTTTAATATTAGGCCAAATTTTCTCCTCCTTGCTTTAAATTAAAGGGTAAATTGCGGCTAATGTACTCAATGTTTGATCTTTTACGAATTATGTACACAATATTTATTTTTGGTGGCTAATGTACCCAATGTTTGATCTGTTAGATATTTTTGTGTTTTCCGTTAGTTGACCGTTAGAGAGTTATCATCCTCTACATGTACACTTTTCGTATTTTTGACATAACTCACTCATTTTTTGTCCAAACTTTATGCACGACCTATGGTTAGAAAGATAAGAGATAGATCTATAACTTTGTTGTTTTAAGATTTGTAAAATAAGTTTTAGAAAAATACGAAATTTCAAATACAACGTAAAATTAGACGTTAGTTTAATACAAAATATTTGTTTCGAGCAAATTTTAATATATTTAATGACTTTATATGGTGAAACGTAAAACTAAAAATTTGCAGATAAATATTTTATCTTGCTAACGGGTGTTTATTTATAAATTTTGAATAAAAAACGAGTGAGTTATGCCAAAAATATGAAATATGTGATGTGAAATAATCTTTCATATTTTTGGCATAACTTACTCATATTTTGTCCAAAATTTATATATAAACATCCGTTGGAAAGATAAAATAGTTATCTACAACTTATTAGTTTTACGTTTCATCATAAAAGTCATTAAGTATGGTAAAATTTTCTCGAAACAAATATTTTGCATTAAACTTATGTCCAATTTTACGTTGTATTTGAAATTTCTTATTTTTATAAAACTTATTTTACAAAAAGTAAAACATAAAAGTTGTAGATCTATTTCTTGTCTTTCTAACCATAGGTCATGCATAAAATTTGGACAAAAAATGAGTGAGTTATGTCAAAAATACAAAAAGTGTGCATATAGAGGAGAATAACTCTCTAACGGTCAACTAACGGAAAACACGAAAAATATCTAACAGATCAAACATTGAGTACATTAGCCACCAAAAATAAACATTGGGTACATAATTCGCAAAAGATCAAACATTAGGTACATTAACCGCAGTTTACCCTAAATTAAACAAACAATTATAAAGTAAAGGCAAGCATGTGCGTGCGTACTTGGCCTGCCCAAAAGCAAAAGGAGCTTCACGAAGACAGACACATTCATCGCTGCCTTTTACAGTTGAATTGGTGTGTGGTAAATAAGGCATGGTAAATAAAAATTGACTCCTTGCCAAATCACCTTTTTTCAACTTACACGATAGCTCTCAGCCAACACGCGTGTTAATTGTATATTATTACTCTCTCTATATATATATGAAATCATAAGAAACATAATTTTATTATGTATATGGGGATATTTGAAAGAGAGGATAGATAGCGCGCAAATGATGTCATTAGAAGTTGATGTTCCACGAAAACGTAAACTTAACACTTTTTGCCATAGATAGAAAGGGTTAGACCTACGTCAATCCATTTTGAAACATTTTGGGAACTTTTGTCGCAATTAACCCAATAATTGTATATTATTGTTCTATATATATACGAAATCAAAATAAGCTTTTATTATGTATATGGGGACATTTGAAAGAGAGGATTGAGCGCGTGCAAATGATTGTCACTAGAAGTTGATGTTCTACGAAAAAGTAAACTTGACACTTTTTGCCACAGATAGAAAGAGTTAAGTCTACATCAATCCATTTCAAAACAAATTGGGAACTTCTCCCGCACTTAACCCAATATTCTAAATAGCATTTTAAAACGTATTAAATTTAAAAAAACAATTAAAGTAAAATATTTGAATTTATTTTAGGGTTAATTGCGACAATAATGCACAACATTTGGTCAAGAGAGGTTTTAGGTCCCCAACCTTTCAAAGTGTGGGAAAAAATACACAGCCTTTGTTAAATGTAAAATCCGTTGGTCCTTCCGTTTGGGATGCTAAACTGCCAAATGGACTGCAACTTGTAATATTAATTGTATAATTTAATTAATAAGAATAAATTAAATCATATTTTAATTATAATTAAAAAAATTAAAATTAATACTTTAAATTAAATAAATAATTTTTCAACCATGAATAATTTTTTTGAAAAACGACGGATTATTAAACACGACAAAATTTACAAAGATTACATAACGACAGTTTATTAGAAACGCGATTAAAATTTTGAAAAAACGACCGATCATTAAAAACAATTGTAATTTAAAAAACGATATAGTAAAGATGTGAATAATATTGAAGCACGAGTTCAAAAATAAGAATTACGCGTTAAATAAGTATTGCTCGTTAATTTAAAGTTCTAATTTATTTTTTGAATCATAATTAAAATATTTTAATTTATTCTTATTAATTAGGTTATGCAATTAATATTACAAATTGACAATCCATTTGGCAGTTTAACGATGCCACATCAACAGAAGTTAACATCCCTAACGGAAGGACCAACAGATTTTACATTCAACAAACGTTGTGTATTTTTGCTCACACTTTGAAAGGTTGGGGACCTAAAACTCATCTTGACCAAAGTTTGTGCATTATTGCCGCAATTAACCCTTTATTTTATGTAATAGTACTTTACAATCAAATTAAAAAGAAATTCAAATGAAATTGACCAACCAAAACTCCATGGAATCAAATAAATTATATAGTAATAAGAATTGTGATCTTTAACCAACCAAAACTCCATGGAAATCACCTCCATGTTAGCCGAAGCTTGAATTGGGAATCTAAAGAAACAGAAAACCGGGTACGGAAACGGTCAGAGAGCTCCGGTTCAAGAACAGTAATTTCTCTAGAACCGAAGCAGAAAGCGAAAGTTGAGAAATGCTCTAGACCGCCTTCTTTGAAATCACCAGAGCGATCGGAAAACGCAACGGAGCAAGATTGTTGGAAAAAGGGTTTTTCCGCTTCAAGGAGGTATAAATTTACTTGCAGCAACAACATGAGCCGACACAGCGGTTAATCATAATACGAGAGAAAAATAAGAAAGAAAAAAGGATTACTTATAATTTTGATGGTAAATATACCTAAACATCCCTTCCCAAGTTTTACGCCAGGATTCTGACCAATTTAAATAAAGCGTGCTAGAAGAGGATGATACAAAGGTGGATACTTAGGTATATTTACCGTCAAAAGTAAACAGGAGATAAGTACACCAATTACTATAATTTAGCAGCCAATACTCCAAAAAAAAAAATAGTGAAAGTAGAAATATTGACTGTACAGAAATAAATTATAGCGAAGAACATAAATCGTAACATTAGGTACTTAATATGTGATAAACATACAACGGGATTGTACTGTCCTAAAACAATGGGTACTTATGTCGCAAATAATTCCTTAAAAAATATTTTGATTTGAATCTATTACTTTACAAATTAGGCTACATGTAGTTCATATGAATTTGAAGCACTCTAACAACAAGACTTGCACAAGAAGTTATTAATCATCCTATTTTCTTTCCATTCTTACCTTTTTAATTGCCTATATTAGCCCGACATTTTAATTCATATGGACATGACGATCCACGTTATTGAGTGTCATTGTCTTTTGTTATCATCGGTATCATCGATATCCTGCAAAACGGCACCTCGAATCCTCGCCCTGTCCAAGAAATGTCATTATTCGAAAGTGTGATAAAACAACAATTCGAAAGTGAAACGACACTGAAATGTCAGCTTACCTCCGATAGGCAGGCACGGCCCGAACGGTAACTTTTGTAGATCCTGTATCTCGAGCTCCTTGTTTTTCTGTAGTTCAGAGAAGTAAATAGTATTAAAAAACATCTTAAGCTACAGTACGAGATGCGCCATTTTACAAAACATTTCTCAGAAAATCTTCAAAGTACAAAACAATATTATCTAATAATTTTCAGTAATTTTGTCTTCATTAAGAACTCGCGCCGACACGGTTAAATTCAATTTCCACATGACATATCAATGGCCAACAAAATTATTTCATAATGTCCAATTTTTCACACCAATACGGATCATCTAGCTCTATGACAGTGACAAGCTCGTCTCGTCTATTAAAACTAAGAAATCTCGAAGTAATTGGTTGCCTGGAGATTGCAAGCCGTTATTCGATAGAGAAGATCCACCGGCAATGTCAGAGGAAGCAGTCTTTCGCAATTTCTGTGTCTTTGTGTATAGATCTAATTGTCTCTTGAGGCTTTCACTCTTGTCCTGATATGGAATGATTTTGAGTAATCGAAAGACTGGCAATTATACTCGGAAATAGAACTTGCTGCATAGTTTCAATTTTACAAATTATTACAAACTTGAAAAGAACACAGCCTCTGATAAATATTTGATTTGACGGGATCTTTGGAACTTAACGGACATAATCGTCATTTCATATAATAATGGACGACATTATGTGGCCGTGCCTGTGCCCACTGAGTACTCTCCACGACAGCGTAACAAGATGACTATTTTGTCATTGATTTATTTTTAGGAAACTGTCAGAGATTTAACAGAGTGGTAATCTCCTACAGTTTACGAGTCCAGGGAGCAAACTGATAAAAAAAGTGGCATAAATTGAGACTATGCAACAAATTCGTGGGCGATAATAAGAAATTACTTATATATTTAAGCAAATTCCAAACACAAAACCACCAGATTTATCCTAAGTAGACAGTATGATTGTACTACCTTCTCCGCTGATATCGCGTTTTTTAACTGAACGGACCGCTCTTTTTCTGGGACACTCAAGAAAGGAGAATTAGTTCATTCCAAAAGCGGCTCAAATACTTTTACAAAGAGAAAGAGACGAGCACCTTCGCCATATGATTTGTTTACACTTTTAAATGCTTCGAAGAGCTGAAGGGATAGTTTTGCACAGGCCTCACTAGCAGCAGAGCCAGTAAGTCTAGCGAGAGAAATCGAGATCACGGGCATTCCTTTCATCTTCTGAGCGACTAATTTCGCGTTCGCTGCACCTGCAATACAAACCGAGTATCGGTACCTAAAACGTGCTCCAGAAACGCAGAAAACACCAATGAATTATACGAACTACGAGTTGATAGTGCAATCAAACTCACCGGTGTGCGTATCAAAAGCCGTGTGCCCGTCGAGTATAAGCTTTACGTCTCGGGATCTGAACGAAGCACTAATATACTCCAGAAACTCAGACCAAGAGCCTCCTATTCCAATGTCATCCCTCTGCAAATAACACAAACAACTCATCAGAAAACCAAAGTAAAAAAGTAAACTTGTGATCAACGACAAAGGCCATAGAAAATTGCTCATAAACGATTCCAGAACAGAACAAACCCGGATCCGAACAAACCCATTTGTTAAATTTGAGTTCAGAACAAAACCCAGAAATGGCATAGTATAAATATTAAAGGAGTGGGTATAACCATGTCCTCAAGCTGAAGAAGAGAGCGACGAGCTTCCCAGGAGTTGGAGCGAAAATCGGTGGCATGGACTGCGATATGCGAAGAATCAACGGCATGAACTTGGAACACGAACCGACCCGAACCCGAACCCGAACCCGACGAACCTCTCCACTCGACCTGTGGCTCGCCGAATATTGCCTCAAACTCTTCAAACTCCATGGATTTCAGCGAAGAAATTTCATACGATATATGAAACAGAAGCAATACGCTTGTTCCATAGATTACTTGACTTAAGCAAGGAAGAAAGAAGTGTAATATGATTTTACGAATTGTGTCGTTCTTCTTATTTAACGTCGTTTTTGGTTTGTAGATCATTGTCGTTTTCATAATCTTATGCTGAACATGATTTACATGTTAAGCTCAACGTGATCGGCTGTATTGCTTAGTAAGTGCTTTTGCTTTTGAGTATTACTATTGGAATACCCGCGCTTTGTGCGAAAGGTAAAATATCAATTATACTTTTGATTGTGTATAGTAATCGAAATATGTAATAGAAAGACTTATCCAAATCAAACTAAATAATTTATAAGTTATATTTTTGCGTGTTTTTTTTTTAATTATGAAATATGAGTATACAATCGAAGAAAGTTTAAAATCAAAAGTTTAATATATTTATGCAGATGCTTAAAATTAGAGTATTAAAAATAAATAATCACAAAAAAGACGAATTTCTTATTATTTAAATTATGTATTTTAATTGAAAGATCAATATCTATTCATTTACTTCACTACTTGATTAATCATCCATGACACTTCTCAATTGTTATGGGAATAGAGGTTTAAAAAATTGAATTGTCAGCATATGTTCTTTTATAACAATCAGTCCCTAAAAAAAAAAGACCCTGACCCCAAAAAAGGCAAGTAAATAGTTTTTGTAAAAATAAAATTTAAAAACTAAATAGACAGTTTTTGGGAAAAAAATCAATTTAATCGAATCAGACATTATTTCAAATAGCAAAAGATAATTTTTATTTATGAGTTATATTGTGTAAAACTTCATATGTGGCTCGATTTTCATTGAAAAATAATTATTTTATAAATAAGAGAATAAACTTACAAACAAAGCAAAGAAATTATTTACGTGTCTATGAAAAAACAAAACTGGTTTTGAAACTCAATATTCCTGTATTTACGAAACATCGATGATGTGTGGCTCTCGGTGACTTGATATGTGAAATATAGTTTTAACTTTAAGCCTTCATGAAATAGAGAAACTTGTTGGATGATAAAATATAATAATAAGGAAAACTTGTATATATTTATGAAACTTGTTTGTATATTGAAATTGTATAATACAAATGTAATAATATTATTATTAAATATATAGAAACCATTGTTAATTGTATGCCATTGTTTTCATTTAAAATAAAAAAATATAATTTCTTGATATTGAATGAAGTCGATTTATTAATATGTTCCGATACATACTCATTAGTCATTACCATATATCATTTAAAAATGATACAATACAATATAGAAAATAGTAGACTATTACAGTAATATTTCAATGTGATGTAATCTAGCAATAATAAAGTTAATAACTATTATAAACTTTAACTTACTTATTGATGACATAAGAAGAAAATTAAACAGCAAGTTTATGTGATAGCTCTTTTTAATACAAAACAACTCCTCTCAAATTCTTCTGAATTAAAATACCTTGCCCGAGGAGAATGAAAGCGCAACGCGAATGAGGATGAGTGCGATAAAACATCTAGTAATGCAAATCAAATTTGACTAATGCAATTACTCCCTGGAATTAAACAATAGAAACCTCGATGGAGAGAGAATGGACACGTGGTAGGGGATAACCCACTGCGAGAAAGAAAAAAACATCGTGACTAAACCAATCAAACACGACTGACACAAATAATTGCTAGAAAGCTATAATATATCATATATGTATACAACGAAATATATAAATATGCCTTACATGCTTAAAATTTTACATCGTCACATGGCATCATATTGTAACCCACTGCACCTTGAATGACATTGTCCTCTGCACATATTGTATGAAAACTGAGACACATTAAGATTATAAGAACATAAGAAGTTAAGATAGAGAAAAGAGAGAAATACCCTACGTATATGAATCTTTTTTCTTTTTTTGAATTGATGAATCTTTTCTTCTAAAAGCCTCCATTTATAGGGAGAAAATATACATAGGAAAAGACACGTGTTTAATCAATGCACATTAATATAATTCATTGTTATTCATGGAGTATGTTATAAAATGTTAAAAGGATTGACTTTAACATATGAAAACACAACCGTTTAATACAAAAGCGAATGAATGTTACAAAAATCAACTTTTCAACTTCAACAAAGTAACATATTTTTAACGACATTCAGTGTTGTTTTTACTATTGTGTTATTGTTAAGTTACTCTTTTCATTTAAAAAATAAATTAAAAATCTAAGAAATTAGAAAACTCCAATACTCACTTTGTAGTGTGCCTCATTTTGTGTTTCCTCTTTAAAAATTCTAAGAATCTCAATACTCATTTTGTAGCTTGCCACATCATTTGTGAGTTCTTCTTTTTAATATATATAGATTATTACGTATTATTATTACGTATTATTATTGCTGTTAAGTATTAATTCTTTTTAGTTTGTAATTTTTTTTTTTACCGTGGACAAAGAAATATGGTTGTAAAAACTAGTACTTTCTCCATAATTAATGTCAATTAGAAGGAAAAAAGGCACAACAAAATAAGAACAATTTTTATTTTATTAATTGAATAATTAATTATATTATTTAAATTATATATATTAATACTAATATTGAAATACAATTTATAGTATTTATGTCTACTTCAGTATTTTTTTTACATTTAAAAGTTAATTAAGTAAAACTGCTTACCAAACACTAAACTGAAGCTTTTTAAGTAACTAATTATTTTTCATTTTGATTAACCAAACAGTAAATTACTTTCTCTGACATCAATTCATCTGACAATACTTTTTAAAAGCAATTCTGAAAACAGCCCAGCAATGCCAAATTGGGCCCACACCTACAATAAATTAGGGGTGATCATGGGTTGGATAGGGCCACCCCGATGCTTTTTATGGACCCGATCCGCTCACATCGGGTTATTAAAAATAAAACTTAGGACGCTAAGTCCGAATAATTAAAATTTTAATTTAATATTAAAAAGAGAATAAGAAAAATATGCATCAATGAACTCAAAGTTCAATTAAAAATACCCCAAACAAATTTAATCAAACAAAAATACACTAAACAAATTCTATACATATTTGAATAAAACAACAACTCTAATCGACCTATCAAGATACCCCAAATGAAACTTACAAACTATTTTAAATTACATAAGATTACTACTCATTTTCAAACATGTTTAAATAAATTCAATCATATTAAAATAATAATTAATTAGTACTAACTAGATTTTATATGATAATTAAAAGCTGTGTTTGGCATTTAAACAAAAAAGAAAAAAAAATTGAATGGTCATTGAATTGAATGTATGAAACATTTGAGAATGAGAAATAAAAAAGACTAAAGATTGTACTACTTAAAAACAAATCAAGAATAATTAATATGAAATATATATTAGTTATATTGGTCGGGTCGGAGACCTCCACCCGACCCAAGCTATTAGCCCTGACCCCGACACAAATAATAGTCGGTTCCGGCTCGATCCAACCCAATTTTAACTGGGTTGAATTGGGCAAATTAAATTGGGGTCGGGTCTCTAAAGGATTGGGTTGAGCTATCGAGATGGGTATATAATGCTCACCTTACTAAGGATTGGGTTGAGCCGTCGAAATGGGTATAAAATGCTCACCCTTCCTAAGGATTGGGTTGAGCCATCAAGATGGGTATAAAATGCCCACCCTTACTATAAATTATGAGTCAGAACTATTAATTAGTGATTTTTGCGGCAAACATGCTACAATATATTTTTTGAAGTAAATATTAAAAAAAATCGAAAGATGGTTCCCTCGTAAAAATTTGAAACTTAAAGCACAACCATTGTTTGGTTTTGAAATCTTTTGTCACGATAAAAAAATATAATTTGAACTTAAAGCGGGATTTTTTTATTAGTTTTTTGAAACTTTTGTCCCGATGTAATATGATTTAAAATATATTGCATATAAAGAAAAAGAAGTACTTCAGGGGCTTCATTCTGCACAGTACATTGGATTCTCAAGTCCAGTGTTGAATGGTATTGGGCTACTATCTGATATATGCAATAATATTATATAAGTCTAAGATTATATAAGCGAATAGTATTGGGCTGACTTCTTATTGGCTAACCCAATGAATAAGCTTTATAATAAACTATCTCAAGTCCATGCATTTACTAAGGCTGGATTCTATAGGTATTTTAAGAAAATATATTATTTTTCTCCTCTTAAGAGATAGCTTGTATATACCGTTTTACTAAGAAAAAATAACGGGCATAATTACTCTTAAGTTATTCAAAATTCCATGAATTTTTTTTTAAATTAAAAAAAATAGCAAAAATACTTAAAAGACTATTTAAAAAGTTGTTGATTCATCTTTTATGTTGTTACTATGCAATTATTAAATGACATGTCAGCGCGCTGATAATGCCACATCAATGTCCCATGTTAGCCAAATTTCCACTCTTTGCCAATGTGTACCACCATTTTAGTTGTGAATGAAAAGACGGTGGTACACGTTGACAGACGTGGAATCTTAGCTTAAATGGGATAACGGCGTAGCATCATTACTGCATCACATATGTAATTCAATGTCTGGACGTCATATAAAAGAAGAACCAACGAATTTTAAATTTTTGACACTTTTTCATATTTTTGCCACTACTTTAAAATTTTAAAAATATGCTTGTAACTTTAAATGACTTGAATATCATACATGAACTTATAAGTCCAATAATTTTGTTATGTTGTTTAATTAAAAATTATAATTTTTATTGACACAAATTCGTTACATTTTTGTAGAGAGATACTGACACTAGTAATTTACCAATTTCAATAAATAATTGGGAAACTTGGTATCAGAAGCGTATTGGTCCATTTACCGGTAAAGAAGCAGCTGAAAAATGTACAAGTATTCACTTAAAAATTAAGTTATAATAATATTTTGGGAAAGTGGCGGCATAAGTACTCAAAGTCTTTGAAAAGTTGACATAAAGTTCTTATTCTTTTTTTGGCGGCTAAAGTTGCCAAACTCTTATTTGTGTCTTTCGTCGTGTTTTCGTCTAGAACTGCACCATGTGTGATAATAAAAAATTGAACAAATTCAAAAATGATAAATATGATGTATTTAATCGGTTTAAAAACTTGACAATTTTCAAAGGCTTTGGGTACTTATTTCACCATTTTCCTAATATTTTTCATTAATCTTTATAATTTTTAAATGCCAGAATCAAATGTTGTCGAAAATTGAGACCATTCCGTCAAAATCAAAACATCCCGGCTTCTTAAGTCTACGAAGATATGCGCTCGATAAGGTATTGCGTATTCGTCGAGGCTACTACAAGGGTCGTGGACGTAAGATAAAAAAGAATGTGCTACGAAGATGGTTCGCGCTCTCAAGCTGCATGTTTGACGCTAGCACCATCTGTTACACCAACACCCATGGATCCAGCCATGCGTGAATATGGGTGGCAAGTATTGAGTTGGTGATGTGTTGATTTCCTTAAATTCATTCCAATAGTGCGAGTATACACATACCAAGTTCTTTGACCAATCACCTGCAACAACCGTCACCGCCACCGTCACAACCGATGGGTGAAGACGGCAAAGACGGAGAGCTTATGTAATTTCAATTTTTTGTACTACTTATGTACTCTGGACTCTTTACCATGTAGTATATTAATAAAATAACGTTTTGAATATGCCGATACTTATCTAATTATCTATATTGTGATAATTAAATAAATTTAAAATAAATAATATATATTTTAAAAAGTAATAGATATAGTGACGACATCATGTCGTCGCTATACACAATAAAGTCGTCTATCTCTGCAGTGCATACAACAACGACACATTTCTCATATCGCTAATGACTATATTGCCGTCGCAACAAACTACATGTTTTAAAAGTTTTGTTGCAACAATGTCATTGCGACGATCTATCGTTGCTAGAACTTCTAGAAACGAGTTAGGAACCTATAGCGACGAATTTATCGTCACTAGCTAGAGACTACGAGACTCTTAGTATAAACACCAAGAAATTTAAGTCACATAGTTAAAAATAATTCTCATGGATACTTAAACGTGGGGAACACGCCCTAAAAAATAATTCAGAAGTTTATAAGAAATTGAATAAAGTAAGTATTTAAAACGGCATAAACTCAATAAAATCTTCTATTACTCTAATCTATATTATATGCTTTGGTATAGTATCCTACTATCCCTCATTATTATGATACTATTGAGACAAAATATTGTTTAAATGAGAAAAAAAAAATGAAAAAGACGAGAAGGAACGAAGAAGCTATGATCTAGGGTGACTTTTTTTCTTCAAGTCTAAAATGGAGGCAATGTGTGTAGTGTGTGACTGTGGGAATTGACTAATGCATGGTTTTAGTAGAAGTCGGCTACCATGCGCAGCATTGTGTCTACACAAAAGTGAAAGATCAATCGAACCATTCCCTACATCAAATTCAATAATTGATCAAGAAATGTGTATAAAAATGTATATAATATATATATATATATATATATAAATATCAGTAAAGCTATATAGATGGATGGGTTATTTGTAGCAAAAATACTCACATGTTACAAGAACAAGTACGACTTATGTTCCCAATCTTATTCTTAGTGGCAAAAAAATTCCACGACGTCAAAAAGTTTTGCATAAGTAATGAATTTTTTTAATTATCTCTACCGTGAAGTTTTATGCGACTATTTATGATTTGACCACATTTTCGATCTTATTAACCATGTTTTTGTATGTTCTGACCACATGAAGTTAAGGTCGACGTATAGTGTTTTAGTTTTGGCATCGTAGAACACGTTTTGGTGTCGATTCTTTTTAATTTTTATAGCTCATATGCGGTCAAAAAGGGACAAAAACATGATCAAATCATATGTTGCCACGCGGAGCTTTATGGTAGAGAGTTAACTGAAAAACTTAATAACTACTTATGCTGAACATTTTGAGATCGTCAATAATTTTTGCCACAAAAAATAAAATTAGATATATAAATCATAATTTTTGTGACACTCATTTTTATTGTAAATATCCCTATACGTATATATGCATGTATACGGACCAAAAAACCAACATATGAAGGGTTGGTGAAACATTGTAATTTTTTTTATTTTTTTTACAATATGATTAGGTTATGAAAGTGAATGAGTGATAATAAAGAGTATTTAACTTGTGACAAAGAAAGTAGGTACATATGCTTAGACATCATTGATTATATTTGTCGGGAATTCAAAAAGGACTCTAGAAGTTCTAACTGTATGTGCGTTTCTAGTTTGAACGAGTAAAATTTTTAGACATAATAAGGAGTAGCTAAATGTTTCAATTACCTAATTAATGACTTACAAGAATTTGGAAGCTTAAATGTAATTAGGTATAGAAGAAAAAACAAAGAAAACAAAAGACAACGAGTACTTATTAGCGGAGATATAATTCAAAAGCAAGTTCTAGTAAGCCATAATTAAGAAAAAAAGGATTAATTTAACAAGTCAACTAGGTTTTGGACTTCATAATAACTCTCAAGTCATGGCAATAAAATACAAAAGACTTAAAATATACTGAATACTATTATGAAAGAGTATATCTTTGGGTGAATAGAGATAAAAGTACTTTTAACTACACAAAATTTCACCGTATATTCTTAATCCAATTGGCCAAAGTATCAAAATTAACTTTTTTCGTGTCACTCTAAGTTCTAAATGACTTTCGTTATGACTCAGTTAAATGCCCCTTGTCACATTTTTATACGCCTATGTATTCCACTTTCTCCCGAATTCAAAGATGCTAACCCTGAATTTGGAGTTTGTAACCCCACATTCGAGGTTAGCATATCTGGCTTCGGTGTTGTTTTGATAAACAAACCCTTGATTTTGCGGGGGACCATTGTAATCAGACTTCGGGGCATCAACGACATTAGTGTTTTGATAAACAAACCCTAGATTTTGCGTGATATTTAAAACGTGTGACAAGTGGCCTTTAACAGACGAGTCATAACGGAAGCCACTATGAACGTACAGAGACATGAGAAAAGTTATTTTTAGTACTTTTACCCAAACAAATAAGATTAAGAATATATCGTGAAATCTTATGTACTTCGAAGTACTTTTGCCTATATATATCCTATATTTTTTTGTTGTCTTGCTATCAAAAAGGGTTTTTACTCCCTTGAACATGAAGTGTGTACTAAATTAGTGAATACCGCATGCGCTTTCAATGGGGAAAAAGCCAAGATTAGGGCAATACTTGAGCCAATTATCTTTCTTTATCACTCATCATAAATCATTTGAGTTTCAACTAACCTAACTTCCAACATAACTTTGAATAAAATTCATTAAAAAGTAACTAGCTTGACAATATGAACCAACCCTCTTTTGGGTGTGAAAATTCATTAGAGTGAAACATATATAGATATATAGATAGGTATATATACATATGTATAGCATGTGTCCCCACATAACCCCAACAACAGAAGCAAAGGCACCTGCAATGGGGTGAAGATGATTAATTAATTAGGGACACTGAGATTTGGAAATGGAAGAGTTAATAATATTTATGATTTTCCAAAAGAATAGAAGCAGAAGAGTAAATGAGAGAGGTTTAGGATGTGAGATTCACATGGAACTAACATGCATGAGGCAATCAATGAGATGAACACTTAGTCAATTTTCGATCCTCAAATAAAATAAACTCGTAATGAACTGTGCCCATCACGCCTATAGACTTTTGGGGGCATTATTTACATCTCCACTGAATTTTCCCTTTCATATAGCTTCTTTTTCCCATTTATATTCCACCAAAATAGCAACATTTCTTTTTTAATTATTACAAGTTAAAAACAGCTTTTCCACGCAACTTTTTCCACGGTAAAATGGACCAATATAGCATATAGATACATTAAACACATAATATGTATACATACACATATGAGAGAGAAAGAGATATGTTAAAACTTAAACTATATATATATATATATATATTATTCTCAAATAATCTAATAAACAATATTTATCATAAATCACACAATATTGTTCCTTTCCTTTAATGATCAGCCACATTTTATTTTATTATTATTATTTTTACTTCAACCACCAAGCTATTAACTAGCAAGTCAAACCTATTAAAGTAGATAAATTTCTGAAAGATTCACACGATGAATTATTTAAGGAAAATTGTCTGCTTCTAGTCTATATATATTGATATATTTTAATTAAAAAATATATATTAATTGTTTTCTTTACGAGTAATATGAAAAATAAAAAGCTTAGTCTAAACTCTAAATATGCCAATGATTTCTCAATATATTTTCCTTGGAAATATTATATGAGAGAAATAAGTGATATTTTAAAAAACGAAGACAGACTCATGCAATGAGAAATATCACTGGCGTAATAGAACCTTAAACAATTGTTGCCATTTCATTATATATTTTCAATACAAGTATCAATATATTATATATAGTAGATAATAAATTAATTAATCTTAAACATACTCAAAGTTTCAAAATCTGTAGTACGCTTATAACGCTGTAGAGTTTAGCTAGCTAGACATCAAACCTACACCACAAAGAAATAGATCGTTCTCATATATAAGACATTGGTAAGTAATAAAATAATCTCAAAAGTAATGGTTAACATAACATATATATCACAGGGTACGTAGGACACAGATAGCATAAATACTGTCATTATTACCTAAGAGACCCCATTCAGGGCCAACTTAAGAGAGACAAGTAGGCTCAAGCGTTTAGTTTCGAAATAAATTTTAGAAGTAATTTTATTTTTTATTTTATTTCGAGACTTCAAAAAATTAAATCATTTCGACAAATATCTAAAAATTATTCTTTGCGTAAGACGCCTTCTTTAAATTAGGGCCGGCCCTGACTCCATATATAATTTTCGAGCTAAGTGGGTACATCAATGCATATTATCGTGATAGTGGCATAACACTCGAAATTAAACCCGCCTCTAACAAAATATTCTAAAATGATTTTTCATGTAGATTAGATTCCCTTCGATCGAACTCGGGACGGACATTGACTTCACTTATACTTAACATTATATGTTTAACCAAGTATATATGAACAAGAATTTGGTGATTAATTATAAAGTAGCAACACTTTAGAATTAGATTTAGTAGAGAAATGATGATTGAGGATTTGAGTTCACACGAAAGAGAAAGAGAAAGAGGTGGAGGGGTCATAGTCATAGGCAGAGACACATTTGGTTTAAATACACGTGAGTGTGCTTGACACAAAACCACGAAATATATATTCAAAACAGCCTCTCTCCGACCAATTGATACGGTACTTGTGGATGTGGTGGGGCCCCAGGCACGCCACGTGTCGTGTCGTGCGAGGCAGGGAAATGGCATGTGACGACCTCATAGGCCTTTGACAATCCTGCGTAGTTTGCTCTTAAACCTCACGTAGTTATGTCCTGAGCCAAGCTACTGAAACATCACCATAAGGACCCAGATTGTGTGTGGGATTTTTGCCCTTTATTTTTATATATATATATTAATAAAATAATCGTATCCTAGATTTAGGGTGATTATCCTAAGATAAGAATTAGAGAGAAAACTTTTTTCTTTTTTTTGTCTTAAATAACCATGAACTTATGTTTCAAGATGCAAGTGCTAAGTGGTTTTAGCTATGTTGTGAATTCGTTTAAGTGAATATATATTTTTTAATCTTGAGGTATGTTAAGCATCTCAATGCAAAAAGATAAAGGGACTAACAAACTTTATAATTAAAGTCTTACCAAGTTACTCTCCTCAGGATTAATTGATAAGGCGGAGCTTTGTAGGAACTATGTAGTATGTTGTGCTTAAAATGGTAATTGTTGAGGGTGAAATTGACTCAGCCAGTCACGACGTTACACGTGGCAACGTCAATTTGTATATGTGTTCTGGTGAAGAATAACGTCGCGTGTTTCTGTTAATATCGTTCTCAAGTGTTTAATAAAAGAAAAGAGACAAATAGTGAAAATATATGTTTGCTCATGAATGGGGGTAGGAGTGCAACTGGTCAGTTAACCTTTTTTTTCTCACTCTTTGGTATTCTTAACCTAATTTTAGTTATTCGTATGTCAATAACGTTAACCTGTTTTTAAGAACCAGTTAGCCTAAAACCGGATTTCAGGTTATAAAAAATATAATAACCTTTTTAAATAACCTTAACCTATTTTGGAACCAGTATCGAATATGAAACTGGTTAACCAAATCTGGTTATTCATTTAAAAAAAATATTCAACACATTTTATATAAAAAAAAAATATCGTTCCAAATAACACATACCGCTTCAAACTAAAGCGCAAATATAACATACCAATTCAAATAAAAGATATTGGTCCAAATAAAAGATACCGGTCCAAAACATAAAACGTTAAAAGAGCATCGAGTGATATAACGGCTACCATTTGGAATAAGTTCTTTAAAACTCCAACATTTAATTAAATGATAAATGGATTTTACTAACTCTCCGTTACTACCGGTTTTGACATGTTCCACGGTGTTTTTCAACATCCCAAACTCCCCCGTCGAACACTGAATTTTGCCACAGTGAGATTGACTTTGGACGACGACGTCGTCGTCGTCCAAACTATTAGGCCACTGCCCTTTTCAGAATAGTAGTTTAAATTTAAGACATTTGTAATGAACAGTCTAATCTACAGTGCGATTGTAAGAAGTACTTGGCATTTATTGAGATCGAAGCCAATAAGGAATGCCATGTTAGAGGTTTGGACTAAGAGGGGACTTTCACTATTCAGTCAAGTGTCGAAGAACGTGGGAGAGTGGTGAAACTCCTGAGACTATAGCATGGGACGCGGGCTGACGTGGCAGACTTTGATTGGCGAATGGGGAAATATACGCAGAGATTTCGGATGGAGAGGATCCGAATCCGACGCTCACATGGCTTTGCGCATTGAGACGTGTACACCAAGGCCCACTTTGTTCGCTCTAACGCAAACATATTTCCTTAAGCCCACTTGAGATCCAACCCCATCTCTCTCTCTCTCACATAAAAAAATGGAGCTTATTAGTAGTCCACTGCTTTCTCCAAGGCACTTGTCTTCTTCGCCTCCAACATCGTTGTCTTTCTTCTCTTCTCTCTCTCTGGTCCTTCATCTTCTTTATATCCCTCTTATCACTATCTCATCCTTACTCATAGATTTGAATCTCAACTCAACTAGTAGTAGCAAAGTCCTTCTCTCGCGAAGTTGCTATCTCTAACTTCCTCTCTCTCCATTGCCCACTTGCCCTCTTCATTTCCTCTTACTATATATACGCTCATCACTCACACCTATATATATATATATATATATATCATAAACAAGTATAATAATGTCTAGTCGAAGGTCAAGGAACTCGGGGTCTTCTCGGATCTCCGACGACCAAATACTCGAACTCGTTTCCAAGTTGCGCAACCTCGTTCCCGAGATCCGCTCTCGGCCCTCCGCCAAGGTACGTCCCTCCCTCTCTCTTGTAAAAAAAAAAAAACTTTATCATTAATATGTGAAAGAATTACTACTATAATGCTTTATTTAGAGGGTTGGTAAAAGAAATTGTCATTTTGTTGGGACATAGTCTAAAATCTTGACCCGGGTATCAAGGACTGCACAAAACTTCCGCAAGCTTTGTGTTTTATTATATATGTTTAAGTTTAACCATGGTGAAGCGACTGTGCATGTGTGTATACGTTTATGGCATATGCACATAAATGCATACACATGTATATACACCACGTACATGTCATGCATACACAAGCGGTAGTTATTTATGGTTGGTATTTGGACCAAATAATGATGGCGAGTGTGTGTGTATCTGTTGTATTTGTACAAGACTATATTTATATATATATACTCCATAAAAATAGCCACATGTGTAGGATTCAACTGCTGATATTGGTCGCCATCAAAAACATAAGTTCATGGTCGTACAGATACAGTGATGCCATATTTGTAGCGATTGTGTAGTCGACAAAAAAAATTCAATCAACTAAATATAATATAGACATGTAAATGTTAAATGATTGTGATATATATATATTTCTGACTTGTAATTTTTGATGGTGTTGTACAAAAAAAACAGGTCTCGGCACCGAAGGTCCTACAAGATACCTGCAACTATATTAGGAACTTGCACCGAGAAGTCGACGACCTCAGCGAGCGCTTGTCCCAGCTTTTGTCGACCATCGACGCCGATAGCGCCGAGGCCGCGATTATTCGGAGCTTAGTCAGCCAGTAGAGGCTCATGAGTGATCATGACAATATTAAAAAAAATTGGCCAACCTTAATATTATATAATTTTTATATATATGGTCATGGTGTTTTTTTTGTTTTTTTTTTAATGTAGGTTTTGGTCCATATATGTCAGAGATCAAAATCAATATGGTTGAATGTACGTATTTATGTTTAATTTGTATCCCAAGGTTGGTTAAACCTGCGTGGATGTAGTACTATATATAGGCAATAGTTTTACTATATATATCATTATTATTGTAATTAAGCTTTATATATATATTTTGTGTAATAAAAGGACTTGCACTAGCAAAGCCCTAGCTTTAATACTATTTGTTTGTGTTCCACTTTTGATGATATTGTACACCTTTGAGTTGAGAGGTCATTTACATGGAACTTTCTTCTTTAATATTGGGTTGCAAACGCTTGTTGATTAATAAAATTGATTAATTAATTAATAAATTGATTAAGACGCGTCCCTCGTTCTCTCCCCATCTTTTATAGTTGATTAGAGACCAAGCGATGCGCTTAATTTTTATATATATATATATATATATATATATAAATATATTAGTGAGAGTACATGTTTGCAATATATTTAATAAGCCTTAGCTTTTTGTCGGTAACATAAGCTGAAAGCAGCAACATCTACCGGCAGAGACAAGTATTTGTATTGAGTGATTTGACTTAATGTTGGATCTTACTTAGACATCTCAAGATAATTATTAATTAGTATCCACAATTTGGAACACTTGAATAAAGTTTCTAGCTTCATGCCGACGATATTTTTTTATCACCATGATTCCTTCTATATATATATACCAAGTATTAAATTTCTCGAATATCCATCGGCATGCCCATCGAAAATCTTTTTTTGAGGATATGCGAAACGATATATCCATCGACATATCCATCGACTTACCTATGAGGTACACATCGACAAGCGATATATCCGTAAAATGAAAAGTGCGAAACGACATCGGCAAGCGGTATTTAAAACCTTGATATATACAATATGTTGTAAAAATAAAGATAATAAAGTTTTGTTTTTTAATCTTTTGATGTTTTTTTTTAATATATATTATATATTTATATGTTAGCTAATTGGATGAGGAATATATACATGTAAGAAATATGGGCAGTGGCGGAGCCAGCTTTGTATTTCAGGCGATGCACTTTTATAATAAATCGAGATTTAAGAAAAAATATTGTAAAAATTTAGTGACATAAAAATTATTTAATAATAAAATAATAATATTTAGTTATTATTCTTTGTAGTTTATTAATTAGTTATCTAAGAAGTAAATATATGATTAATGGAGAAAAAGATTATTTAACTAATTTTTAAAATAGAGATAATTGTGACATAAATACCTCATTTTTACACTTCGTAGAGAGTATATTTCAATACTTATTTTTGCTGTCATAAATACCCAATTTTTTAGTTTCAGTATAACTTTGTCACTAAACTAAATTTAATGATAATTAAGTTTATGCGACATACTCGGTGGTGTCGGTGACGTACTTGGCAGTGTCGGCAACGCACTTGGTTGTGAGTATACATTGTCGACACAGTCGAGAATGCCAAGTGGGTCGCCAACACCGCGATTACGTCAAAATATGCCAAATGCATCGTTGATATCATTGAGTACGTCACCGACACCGTCGAAAATAACGAGTGTGTTGCCAGCAATTAATTATCGCATAATCAATATACATGTATATATAGATATAAAGACTTATGAACAATAATAAATAAACATATAACAATTACTTAAACTATACTTAATATATATACTATATAGTGGTATTTTTTTTGAAGATTAATGAGCATATGCACGTGAGTATGCTACTAGCATACTAGCTACGCCTATGAATATGGGTACTAGTAAGAAATTATGTGACCTTAATTAGAGATTCGTATTTTTTTTTATCTAATCGGCGAACAACTTTCATAAATAATATAGTTATTCATAGATCACATACGATACAAAAAATATAATATGACAAGAGATTCCATATCGGGAATTGTGTACACAACTTTTGTTTGATTTCATTATAGGTTAGTTTGTCTCTTCATAAAATTCATTTTTAGTAGGTTGAGTTAAGCGTTTTCTACGTATAAATCATGGAACAAAACATAACAAATTCAAATTTCTTATTATTCTTTAGTTTTTTTTTTTTTTGAAGGAATTATTCTTTAGTTTTAATGCCTCAAATATGGAAGTATTCAGTTGACCGAATGCAGGTCGGCAATTTGCCATGATCAATGTTGACCGAAGAAAGCACAAAACTATAGTAAATAAAAATGGAAAAATAGTGGTAAAAGTGGCTAAAGTTAAGCTAAGTATGCAAATAAGGGCGAAAGCAACTTAATATATGCATAAGTATCCAAAGTTTACCAAACCGTGACATGTACAGATTCCATCCACCCCAACCCAACGCCCGTTAAGCGATTTAACACAAAATGCATTACAAAGTGCATTATCAAATACATTAAGACTAGTGTTTGCATAGCATATTAGCACAAAATACATTAATGGGCGTTGGATTGGAGTGGATATAATTTGTAAACGCCACGGTTCGAAAAACTTTGAATATTTATGCCGATATTAAATCGCTTTGGCCACTTATTTGAACAATTAACCCAACTTTAATTACTCTTGCCACTATTATCCCAATAAAATCTATGTTAACAAATTTTGAACATTTTGTAAATAACGTCCTTACAGCTAAAGAATATCATAAAGTATCACTCCTTATCAGAAGGATCATTAACGCCTATAATATATTTTATATACGTATAATTAATGTATATTGTGCTAATATATTACGCAAGCAGTCTTAATATATTTGATAATACACTTTGTAACGCGTTTTGTGTTAAATCGCTTAACGGGCGTTGGGCCGCTGGAGTGGATGGAATTTGTACACGCTACGATTAAAGCCAGGAAAAGATTAAACTACCTAGAAAACCCTATCATCAATTACTATTTTGTTTTAGAAAATAATAGTGTCAATTAATCAGTTGAGAACCCCATTAATTAAGCTTTTAAGTCTTGATTTTTTCCTGCACTATGTACATATGAAGGGTGATCATAATTACTTCTCAAGACCAAAAGAATCCCAAAAAAAAAACATTTAGACTTTAGTACAATGAATTCCTTCATACATGCATGCTTTATATATTTTATACATAATAAGATATCTAAACATTTTGACTTAGCTGAAAAAAAAAAAAAAAAAAAAAACTGAATGATTGCCGGTTGCTTTCAAGACAAATGTTCATCAAGTTTCTGCAGAACTTCGTGGTTGAAATTTATTATTTGACTAGTCCCTTTCCAAAAGGCAAACATCTAGTACCTTTTCTTAGTGTATTCCGATAGGTTAGAAACTGTAACTAGAAAAGTAATATAAAAATTAAAGTACCTGAACTTTCTGCCTGACTTCATGCCATAATCAAGCAAAACATATAGCGTGAGAAAATAAAAATATCGTCGAGCCTCATTACACTAATATAACTTCAATTAAATTATACTTTTGTCCATTTTTTATTCACGACTAACTAGCGTGCTAGATAAATACTCGATAATAAATAAAAATCGATGTTATATTAATTTTTTATGGTCCTAGCATTCTTAATTTATTAAAGTTATGTTGTATTCTTTTTGGTCAAAACAAGCAAAAGTACCTTGAAGTACACTAAAGTTCACGACATATTCCTAATCCTATTTCATCATGGTAAAATCACTTTGAGTAACTTTCGTGTCACTGTAAGTTCCAAGTGACTTTCTTTATGGCTCTTACGTCAAATGCCAGTTTTGTCAATTTTTTACACACCCCTATCTTTCACTTTCACCCGAATTCGGAAATGCTATTCCCGAAGTCGGAGTTTGTTACGCCATATTCGGGGTTAGCATCTCGGACTTCGTTGTTGTTTTAGTAAACAAACTCTAGATCTTGTGCATGATCATTGTAATCTGACTTCGAGATTAGCATCAATGGCATCAGTGTTATTAACTCTGTTGTCGGTGATGCTTATCTCGAATTCAGAATACGTGAGCATGTAAGAAGCTGACAAGTGACATTTGACGAATGGGTGAGTAATAAAGGAAGCCACTTGAAAACTCACAGTAACAAGAGAAAAGTTGCTTTCAATACTTTTAACCCAACGAAATAAGATCATGAACATCTCGTCAAATTTTGTGTATTTTAAGATACTTTTACTTACCTGTAATTACCTAACCAAAGATTGACTACTTTAAATGAATTTGTTTGAATTTGCTTATATCCTATAAGGAGAAATTACGGTATCAGCGGAAGGAGCACTGAGACAGCAGGTTTGAATACTTTTTTTATTATTATTATTATTATTATTATTATTATTATTATTATTATTATTATGTTTGGTTCCGTTCATCCACATTTATATAATTTAAAAATGGTGAGAATGGTCGTTTTAAAATTTAATTACAAAATGATTATTTCTCAGTGCAATCTTACCATGAAGATTGAAGACTCAAGGGATCAAATATAATGATGCATGCCGGAAATAAAAAAATTTAACGTCCACCGTGTTTCGTTTTTTGGCAAGTCTGGATCGTGAGTCCCACTCTCAATTTCGAATACAAATTCTCCATAGAATTGGAATCCATCACTTGAGATAGAAAACATGTCATTTTTAGTAAATACTCAATAATTTAAATTTTCATTTTTTTTCTTTCACAAACGATCACGTTATATTCAAATAAAATAAAATTAAACTAACTTCTAAAAATAAATGAAGCCACTCTCAAAACTAAAGACTATACCTATTCAAATATAATAAATCTATGAAAATCAAAGAAATTATATGTACAAAGCTAATACAAGAAAAGAATGCATAGATGATAGAACGTTTCCATGACGCACGATAATTGGATGTTGCTACGTCATATATCTTGCCACGCTACGTATTTCATTATTAAAGCCAAAATTTAATAATACATATCAATAGTACACTGCTACATGAATATACAGTATGTCTGTAATTTTCAAATTAAAATGGCTCAAAATTTGGCCACTGCAATGCAATCTACTAGACAATAATAGTACCTTACATAGTGTAGTAGTAAAGAGGCCGGTCGTGTTTTGTCAAGGCTTTATGCTAAGTAGATTTTGAGATTTCTAAAGTATCTAAAGTATTTCTAAAGCCCTCAAATTTTTTATATTTAATTAAATATAAAATACTATATAAAAAAATTAGAACCCTTAAATTTGAGGGCTTAGACGCGCCGACCTTACTACCCATAGCTAGGACCAGGCCTGGGCAGAATTAAAAAAAGACGCAAACAAAATAAATGATGAGATCAGTTAGTTTGGTTTTAGTTTTTTATTAATATCCTTTATAATTTGTGGGTATTTCTAGCATTTTATTAATAATGTCTAATTATATTATTGGTAATTATTTTAATAGAAAAACACTGAAGAAATATCTTACTTTCAATCCATAAAGATATGACATTTGAAAAAATAAAAAAAAAGCGCACCAATATATGCACGAGAATAATATCTCTCTATTAAGATGTTTTACACTCCGGGGTGGATCCACGGCCAACGTAAGGGTGGCCGTGCCCCCCCTCCCCCGGATTTCTGACGTAAGCCGAATTCTACTTTCCGGGCTGTGTCGGCGAGTCTATTGTATTCGCAACTCACCCTTACGCCCCCCCTCCGATCTTTCTGCATCTTTCATTAGCCAAATCTCTGTCGCCATTGTCGATCTAATGAAGACGATGAATTTATGCTGAGTGAAGAAGGAGTGTAATAATGATATTACTATTCTACCATTAAATCACAAAGCTATTACAAATTTGCCCCTCAGCCTTTGTCCTTAGACCTTTCCCTTCCCCCAAAATGTCACGTGACAACTTTTATTCATATTTATTAAATTTACAATGATGTCCTTATATTCAGAGTTATTACATAAATCAATAAAACTTGCCATATATTATATATTATGATTCATTTAATAGTACAATTTAAAGCATTAAGGATCATTAATGTCTTAGACTTTTTTTTTATATACATACTATAATATATTTAGTATAATGCTTATAGTAATATATTAAATTAAAAAATCCATATACTCCTCGATAAATCTGTATACAATTTTCGGATAGTTTTCGATTTTTGAATTTTTAAACATTGGATATAACAGCAAATAAAAATGAAAAATAATTTACTTATTTATATATACATGTATAAAGTTAGAAAGCTACAATAACAACGTATGTATGTAGTATCGAAAAAATCGTAAATTTTAAATGTATATGTCAGTGAAATTTTTCGGCCCTCCCTAGACAAAAATCCTAAATCTGCCACTGGTTACACTGCATGGGATTAACTAGTAATGAGCCAGTTTATACCATTCCATCAAAAACTGGCTTTTTCTATTTTACAAAACAATATGTGCACGAGAATATACTATTGGACTAAGGTATCTATATAATTTCACAAGTAAAAAAGAGTACAAATATTCAACAAATGTACATATATACTCGAGTGCCAACCTATTAATAATTACAGCAAGAAGCTGGCTGATATAATGTATAATATTCAACTTGTATAAAAGACAAGTTACTTTTAGAAACAATTACATTAAACTAGCATGCGTAAAGTTTGATTAGCTACGAAGCCAAGTAATCTTAATTTTATTGCTATGGATGTACATGTCACACTGAAAGAGACAAGAACATACGTAACTTTGTATAAGCACTAATCAGCATGCATAAGAACATTGTTTTTTTTTTTTTGTCATTATGTGTTGTAGAACAGGTTGTCTGAAAGACTTTTCTAGATAGCAAAAGGATCGGCAAGTTGCTAAAGATCTGCTCATTTATGAAAGAAATATGCTGCTTGAGTCAAAGATCTTCGTGGAGCAATCACCGCGATTAGCGAGCTCATTCGTGATCACCATCTGATTGATGCTGGGATTGGCATGATTTAAGGTTACTGTTGGACCGTCAATCCCCCTTATCGTGGAATCCCTCGTTGCCTTATTTGGATGCCATGAAGACCCGCCCATATAGCCTTTTGCTAGATGTGGTTGTAACATTGAGCACTTTGAATGAAAAACGCACATTGACTTGATTCAAAGCTGGATGGTCTTGAGATCTCATTCGTGGAGCGAGGACTGACTTTGAATAGTTGAAGAATCACAAGATCATTCTGAAGAAAAGCAAGCTTTTTTCTCTGGAGTCAGATCACCAAGTGCGCCTGGTCTTGAGGGGGAGTTCATCTATTCCGTTGTGAAACTCTTATCAGTATCTTGTATGACCGTTTAACATTGTTGAATGTTTTCCACTGAAATAAAGTTTCTGGGCAGTGCCCCGCAGAGTAGGTTCCCACGAGGGGTTCGCGAACTGCATTATCAAATCCGCCGGCCTTCACTAAATCCGCCCCTGCTTATGACGATTGTTACCGAAGATGTGCATGGTGCTTCATCCTCGTTATTCCACCACCTATGATGATGAGCCCACAATAATTGCACTGGAATATTACTGATCTTAGTAAAATGTTCTCCTGCGAGATCCGGAGGAGCCATTTTGATTACCTATAATTTAATAACTCAACGAATTAATTAAAATAATTAATAGAGAAATTGAAAATTGAAACAATTGAATTAATAAAATTAAAATTCAATTGAAATTAAATACAATTGAAATAATAAAATTAAAAAATTAAAATTAAAATAAAATACTAAAGTACTAAACAATTGAATTAATAAAATTTAATTTTTGATTACTTACTTACTACTTAGTAATAAACTCATAATCAAATATAATAATAATCATTTACTTATTACTTAGTAACTAATCAATATTCAATACACAATTCACTAACACTAATCAACAAACAAAAATCAACAAATCAATCAAAATCAACAAATCAAAATCAAGTAATCAAAAAATTAAAAAAAATAGTTAATTACTAATTAACTAATCAACAAATAGAAATAAAAAAAATTCAATACTAACTTAACCAATACACTTAGTAACTATCAAAGTGTCCCAAATCAACATAGAGTTTAACCAAAACTTAGTAAATCTAGTTATTAACAACTTATTTAACACTAATCTTCAAGAGTTCATCATCAAGATTCAAGAATCTTTATTCAAGATTCAAAATCGGAAACTAAACATTAAACTTACTAGATCTTCAACATTAACAACACACAATCATGGATTCATAACTTTTAACACCTAAAATTAACCCTAAATACGAAATCTAGAATTAAACATAAAAATTCAAACCCTAAAACAAAAATACGTAAAATATGCAAAATTCGTGAGCTTAAGCTTTTGACTTAGTCTGGCACACAAAGAAGGTTAGCCCGGGTACCGACCTGAACTCAAGATGGACAAGAGTTCAACTCAACTCGGGTGAACACGGACATAATGTCCGGACATAAGGAAAATCCTGCCCGGTGTACACGACCAGAAGAGCTCGGGGACAAAGCGAGAAGTTGTCCAGTAGAGAGAGAAAGTTGAAAACTTCCCAGCAAGGAAGGCGCAAGACCTGCGGAGGAAATCAAAGATTCATTCTAATCTTTCTAGATTATTTAGGGCAATTTCTTGATTTTGTGCAATATGGTTAGCTAGAGTTTAACTTTTGAGTTACTATATAAACCTAGCATTGTACACTTTTTAGAGAATGAGTCGCGAGAATTAGCGATTTTATTATTGTATTTCTAGCCTTTGATTATTAGTAAAGAAAATTTCTTCTCCCAATTTCGACTTCTTCTTTTCCTGTTCAATTCTGTGTTCTTAGTGTTCTTTTTAGTTCCGTTTGAATTGAGATCCGATAAGTGGTATCAGAGCTTCAACCGAAGAACATGTCATCACCATATTTTCTTACTGGAGAAAAGTTAGTGACATATAAATCACGATCGAAGGAAGGGAACATCACACTCCATTACCCTGTGCTCATAAAGAGCAACTATGTTGTGTGGGCGTTGAAGATGAGGGTAAATATGAAGGCACAAGGAGTATGGCACTCGCCGCCATCTACCAAATGATTCCAGACCGTGCACATGGGCGCAGATCGCGTCAAGGATGCAAGGGTCCAAACCATAAGAGCGACTTCGAGGTTGTGCGGATGAGGGACATCGAGACGGTTGGCGACTTCGCTATTAGGCTCACTCCATTGTGACTAGGCTTATTAGATATTACCTCGGTGATTATAACGCGTTAAGATAAACGATTTTAATGTGTCATTAAATAGAGTTTATAATAAGTTTTAATTGTTGGGAATCGGGGTTTCATTCCCGATATCATTACACCGAAATATCCCTCCGAGCCATCCCGGTAACATTTAAAAATTATTTTAAAGCGGAAAACTTGTTATCGGACCAACGGCACGGATATCAGGTAATTGCCATTTTAACAAGACCCGATAAATATTTCATAATCATTATTAATAAGCTAATCGAATAGGAAATAAATAGAAAGCGGTAAATGGTTGCATTTATTAACCCAATGCATAAGGCCGTACCTCGGTTGACATTTTTGGCTGCGGACTCTGAAGTTCGGCAGGGGTCCGCCGGTGCTGATGGATATTCTCCTGGATTCCTCGTACCGAAGTGTGGGCTTCGCCGGCAGAACTCCGTCGCAAAACTTTAACTGAGGTTCTTTTTAAGCTACCGGAGAAACAACGTTCTCACTAAGCCGAACCTAAAAGGAAATCAGAGGCAAAAACTCGCAGACCCTAGAGAGAGAGGGAGGGCTCGATTTTTTGCTCTGGGGAGAGGTGTGAAAAATGTGTAGAATGAGCCTCCTATTTATAGGTCTCAGACTGTAACCGAATTGGAGAATTTTGTTTTCCCAATTTCCGAATTCTTATAATTAATTATTTCAATCCAATGGTCCAGATTCAGTCTCATCTAAATCCAATTAATATAATTAATTAGGGATTTAATTAAATGATAAATACATGATAAGATCAAAATATTTAATCTTATCATCATATAAATTAAATTCAAAATATATATATATATAATTCGACTTTTATAATGATTATCTAGATCCAATGGTTAAAAATAAATCTCAAACCAATCCAATGGATCAAATCAATTAGGTTAACATCCAATGCACTAGGGTTTTTAATAAAACCCTAATTCGAATTCTTTACCCTTCATTAATTCAAATTATATAATATATATAATATTAATTAATTTCTAATCCGACGGTAAAGATTAAATCTTAAAACCGATCCAACGGATATAATTAATCGACCAAATTCGAAATACCTAAGCTTCGTCACCAAGCTATCAATTTCGAATTACTATTGGGGTCAAAATCAGTTATCTTAATCATACGGTTGATATTAAATCATAACCGATCCAATGGATTAAATTTATTTTTAGGGATTTGCTAAAATACCAGAACATTTGGTACTTATGCCGCAAATATGGAATGTCCAAAAAATATGATTCTAATTTGCTAGGGTTTCAGATGACCAAACCCTAATTCGAATTGTACACATTTAATATATATAAATATATTTTATTTATTAATATAAATCTATTAATTATTAATTAATTATTTATAAGATATTAATAATTAAATCCAAATAATTAAACAATATTAATAATTTCTGATCTCAATATCACACATTAAAATGTCATGATGCCACACCATTATTTAAATTCGTGACATGTGATTTAATTTCATAGTTTATCGAACCGAGCATAAACTTAGACAATCCACGAATCACAAACCGTAAGTTAAAATGACTTGGTTTAAAAAGTAAAGTTACTTAGAATTTTATTTACAAAAAATGGTGCTGATAGAAAATCTAAATTCTAAATTTATTTTTATCAGTTAATTTAGTGTACCGAAATATGGTACTTTTGCCACGCTGACGATAAAACTATCTGACGTCTGCCACAGACCATTTAGTTTTATAATTCTAGCCAAATGATTAAACATTATCCAGAATGTATTTTAATCACGTACGTATTATCAGTTACGGAACTATCCTGGGGACCATGGACCCGAATCACTTAAGCTCCAACGAACTGCTAGTTGTTCGTCAAACCTCGAAGTGATTCCACTATACACTCGAGGTTGCACTCTTTAGTGATACATTATATATTATTCCCTTTATACAGCAGGGTGTCCATTGATAAAATCAAATTCGGGTTATTGTTCTTTCACTTGATGATTCACACATAAGCAGGCGGTTTTTACCGTAATGCCTCTCATTGCATTTTCCTCCTTGACTCAGTCAGTAATATTATGAGTAACCCACTTATGGTTTCGATTCATAAGTTGCGCACGGGTACCTGTCACTTTTCACCACTGACAATCAAGGGAACCATCATGACGCTGAAGAGAGCTGCGTGATGCCCATGTCTATGATCAAGCTACCCTTACTACTGACTATCATGTTCCCAAAATAATAGTGTTGGGAACAACGGTAATATCTTGTGTTCTTTAACGGTTAAATAAAAGAACAATCAAGTCAGTAGCTCGGACACAAGATCACTCAGGATTTAGAACTAATATGCATTTGATCATCTATTTGTGACTCAACTTCAAGTTATTAGTGAAGGTCTTATATGATAACTTCTCGAGTTTAAGTCAGGTCCAGTCCAATATGAAGGCGCTTCATACTTAATGCACTTCTAGTGAGTGTGACACACACATATTCCAGAATAGGATTGTCACTTAGTTACATTAATGACCTTACCGATTAATGGGCTCCCACCCAGTTAATCAGATCACAGAAATTTTAAGTTCATTTATTATGATTATTAATTCTTCCTCACATTGACTCTGTCGTGATAATAATAACATAATTGCATCCTTTATGAACTAAGGAACAAACATTCTATTTTACTCTACTAGAAACTTTAGTAAGATTAACATAATAAGCATAATCTTTTACAAATGGATAAATTATCTTGTTTAAGGACATATATGTCCAACATTAATAACTTAGGAATTAAAAAACGTTATTTTATAAAAACAATGGCAAGTTTATAATATTTTTAAAGGTCTCCATTATTACTGTCACACGGTCTACTGACCACACCGCCCCGCTCCTACTTCTAAAGGAAGGTGTGCTTGTGGGAGGTTTGACACCGTGATAGTTCCAAAAGAATATGGAATTCAGATAAGTTTGGAAAGTGATATCGCGCTCCTACTTAGAAAGGACATTCTCCGAAGGATGGCACTCTCGAAATAAGTCCGAAGACCAAAAATAATGGGCTAAGCTTGCACGAAAGTAAGAGCTTCCCGACTGTCAATGGTGATGGTTAATAATCATAGGGAAATCCCAGCTAACCATCCAAGAAACTTGCCTACTTTGTTGCAAGCCGGTTGACACTCCAATGGATCTGAACAACAAGTTCTCTCACTGTTAAGTCATCTATATCTCGCACACTCTTCCGGACTCGCCCACTTTGTCACTGTTGTAAGTCAACATATGAACAACACGAATGAGGGTAACTTGGAAGCCGTGAACCGAATCTTGAGGTATTTAAGTTTACTGCCGGTCATGGCTTATTATTATGAATATTAGAGAGCCACGAGATCAAGATCTTCACCGATGCAAGTTGGGCTAGAGAAGACACTGATCGAAGATCAACCTCGGGTTATTGTTTATACGTTTTGGGCAATATTGTCACTTAAAGAAGCAAGAAGCAATTCGTGGTCTCTAGGAGTTGTGCCGAGTCACAGTATCGTGCTCTCACTTTAGGAATATACAGGGGAATATGGATCCAGTGGCTCTTGAAAGGGTTGACGATGGATTAATCTGGGCTATGAAGATGTTTTGTGATAATCAGTCTGCAATCAACATTGTCAAGAATCTAGTTCGCTGTGACCGAATGAAGCACATTAAAATTGATAGACATTTTATTTCGGAGAAGTTTAACGGTGGTATTATCGACTTGAGCTGCTTCCCATCGAAGCTCCAGATCGCGGACATCCTCACTAAAGGCATTACCACGAAGTTCCTTCGATTAATTTGGTTCCAAGCTTGGCTTGAATAACATATACTTCCAAGCTTTAGGGGGGATTGTAGAATAATATTGTATAGCTTAGTGGTTTTTTCATTACTTCTGTTGTTAATTACTTTCATTTCTTGTACGATGGAAATACCAAATTCATTAATGGAAAAGATAACTGTCTCACATTAGCTTTCATCAATATATATGTCGTGTGAAATAATTTGAATATATATATATATATATATATATATATACATATGTATGAGCATGGGTTGGGTTAGGCCGCCCCGATGTTTTTTATGGATCCGACCCGTTCACATCGAGTTAGTAAAAAAGAAGCCCGATCCGGCCAAAAAAATTCCAATGCCCGAATCAAACAGACACGATAAAAATCGGGTAGGATTGATTTGGGCCGTCGGTCCCGGATGATTAAAATTTTAATCTTATATTAAAAAATAATATGAAAAATATACATCAATGAAACTGAAAATTCAATTAAAAATACCTCAGACTAATTAAGTCAAACAAACATACACTAAACAAATTCGATACATACTTGAAGTAAACAACAACTCTAATCAACCTATCAACAAACCCCAAATAAAACATACAAACTATTTTAAATTATATAAGAATATTACTCATATTCAGACATGTTTCAATTAATTCAAGCATATTCAAATAATAATTCATTAGTACTAATTATATTTCAAATAATAACTAAGAGTTGTGTTTGAGATTTGAAAACGGGAGATTGAACGGTCATTGAGTGTTAATAAAATTGAGATGATTGAGAAATAAAAAGACTAAAGATTGCAGTATTTGAATAAAAATCAAGAATATTTTAATACGAAATATATATTAATTATAATCGTTGGGTCGAAAACCCAGACCCGACCCAAAGTATTGGCCCCAATCCTGATCCAAATAATAGTCAGGTCCGGCTCGCTCTGACCCAATTTTAAGCGGGTTGGATTGGACGGGTTAGATTGGGTCGGGTCTCTAATGGATTGGGTTGGGCTATCGGATTGGGTCTAAAATGCTCACCCACACACATATATATATATATATATATATATATATATGCCATGTGTTTGTGTTAGTAATATATGAATATTTATTTATATGTTCATGTGTGCAATAAACATTGATAGTGTGTGTTAATGGCTGGAGAAAAATATTATTAAATAAATATTTTAATTAAAAAATATACAAAAATTGGTATTAACGTATGACAATCTATTGGATTTCCAAAGCGTACACACATTTACGACTGATAGTGTTTATGGATGGAGTTTTTGGTCAATCTTATATTTCAATTTTGAGTATATTAGTTGTTCAAAATACTTACGCCGCTCTAGTTGAGTAATATTTGGAGATTTATGATCAAAATACATTGAAAGTGTGTGTGTTAATGGGTGACCAAAAATATTATAAAAATAAAAAATTTAATTAAAAAATATAGAAAAATTGGGATTAATCTATATGACAATCTAATGGATTGCCAAAGTGTATGCACATTTACAACTATTAGTGTTTATGGATGCGTTTTTGGTCAATCTTAGTTTTTCAATTTTGAGTATTTTAATCGTCCAAAATACTTGTATTGCTCTGGTTGAACAATATTTAGAGATTTGTGAGGAATATTCATTAATAGTGTAGTTGCAGAAAAAATATTATAAAATAAAAATTTTAAATAAAAAATATACAAAAATTGAGATTAACATATGATAATCTAATGGATTGCCAAAGTCAAAGTGTATGCACATTTAAAACTGTTGGTGTTTATGGATGGGGTTTTTGTTCAATCTTATTTTTTTTTTCTTTTAATTTTGAGTATTTTAGTCGTTCAAAATACTTGTGCAGCTGCAGGGTGAACAATATTTGGAGATTTGTGTGCAATAAACGTAGATAGTTTGTGTTAATGGGTGCAATAAAAATATTATAAAATTAAAAAAAGTAATTCAAAAAATTCAAAAATTGGATTTAAAATATGACAATCTAATGGATTGCCAAAGTGTATGCACATTTACAACTGTTAGTGTTTATCGATGGAGTGTTTGGCAAGGGCGGATCCACGACCAAGGTGAAGGTGGCCGTGGCCCCCCCTAATTTTTCGATATAAGCTGAGTTTGGCCTTCTGAGTCGTTCTGACAATTTTATTATATTCTAAACTCAACCTCCCGTCCCCCCTCCTCTCTTTTGCATTTTCTATAAGCCAAGTCTCTCCTTTTCGCTTCCGCCATTGATGTCGAACTGCAAAAAACTACAGAGTTATTATCACAACAAATGCAAAATGTAATATATTTATGAGTTTATATCATAAAGAAGAAGAAAAAACAGAGGAAAATTTTAGTATAGAAAAAACCGTAAAT
Source organism: Parietaria judaica (assembly GCA_954871525.1). NCBI lineage: Eukaryota > Viridiplantae > Streptophyta > Magnoliopsida > Rosales > Urticaceae > Parietaria > Parietaria judaica. The sequence goes on from OX940865.1 coordinate 29,663,202, forward strand.
TTATGTTTACATGTCATAGAATTTTTTCCGCACCTCCCCCTCCCAAATATAGAAATCCTGGATCCGCCACTGGTGTTTGGTCAATCTTACTTTTTCAATTTTGCGTATTTTAGTCATTCAAAATACTTATGCCACTCCACTTGAACAATATGTGGAGATTTATACCACTATTAACCCTAATTTACCTTTTAAGTTGCAAATTGTACGATTATCAATAATATGTAGTCAATTTCGGTTTTTAACAATCCATTGATAATTCTCAACTGAGTTAGGCATTTTTACCATTTTTCCAATAGTTGCACATTTTCCTTGGAGACACTGCAATTATCTTATAAATGACATTTTTACGAAGTAAGTTTAGTTATAAGTCTTATTTTTGCAGAATATTCTATAGTTTATCATAATTTGTACAATATTTATACTTTTCCATTATTATAATCTTATTTTAGAGGTGTAGAAACTTCTTGAATGTGAAAATTAATTTTCTCAGATTATAAAATGATATCCGCGAAAAAATAGAAAAGTTCAAAATTCTAGCTTCTGTTGTGGCCGCCGCACCTCCTTCGTCGGAGCTCCAGTTGATTGTTCTACAGTCGACTCGCTCTTGTTTTCCAATCTGTTGAGTAATATATTTTTTTAATTAACCGTCAATATAAAAATACAATTTTATAGTGAGAAAAAAAAAAGTTTTACTCCATTAATTATAAATATTTTTTCTTGAAAAATAAAATAAAATGATCAAGCCTAAAAATCCATACTCAAAAATATATTATATCGCTGATTTTTCTTAATATCTAGCCGTCACACCAACCACCCGACCGCTAAAATATGCAAAAATAAATAAATTAAGAGATGATAGCCAATTAGTTCAATACTATAATTCTGATAATTATATATAAATTTTTGTACACATTATCTTAAAAATTAATGTATGGACACATTAAATACTATATTATAGCCTTCTTTATAAAAACATCTTTGTTAATTAAGACCGTGAATGGTGTTGGATCTTATGTAACTAACCCAAATTCTAATGGTCCCGCATTAGATTCCACAGCCAATCACATTGCACAAAATCAGGCGACTGCCACTTCGCTACTTATTCCCCACGCGCCCGCCACTCGGTCCATCTCACGCGCCAATAGGTGTTCAACACGTGCCCAGCACAAAGCCGCACGTGCTGCAACCAGCTGCATTTGCCGACACCTTTCTCTAATCAGTTTTTGCTGGATCATCGCTTCAGAGGTTTCGGGTTTATGATCAGAGGAGACAAATAAGGTATGGAAATGGATATTATTTATCGGAATCATCTTCTCTATTTTCTATGTTTCTTAAGGATAAGCTCTGTGTCCTGATCGGTTCTTGGGTTTCGATACTCTTAATTCGATATATTATTTTTATTTTTCTTGTTGTATTTATCGTTTGTGTTGTGTTGTGTGTGATCTTTGTTTATGCTTTGTTGACTAATTAACTTGTTTAGTTTCTTTCATGATTCTGCATTTTGGGGTATGATCTAGTCATGTAAATGTGGGAAACCGGTAGTTCCGCTTCCTTTTTTAAAATTCCGGGTTCTAGCTTCGAGAAAAAGAAACAAGGATAGTTTTAAACGGACGATTAGTCTTGAAAGTGGACTGAGATCAAACGGTCTATATTTATTTAAAATATTGTAAGAAATCGGAACCGGAAGCTTTATTTCCGGAATTTTAAATCTCGAATCAAGACAATACGTGGAAATTTATGTTCCAGATATACAGTGAAAATATATCTGTTTGAGTAACCGTTTTTTAGCTTCATAAGGGCATCTCCAACCACAAACACTATTTTAGTGTAGAAATTACACCATGTTAGTGTTGTTTTACCACTAAATCTTTTTCATCTCCAACCACAACACTAAATTTCACACTAAAAAGAATATTCTCTATTATTATATCATTGAATCAAAGATTCTCTTTATTATTTAATTTAAAAATAATCGTAACACAAATACCCTACGGTGTCGGTGACGTGACGTATTCGGCATTCTCAACGGTGTCGGCGATATACTTAGTGATATTGGCGATGCACTCGGCGTTCTCGACGTGTAGATGATGTACTTCATGGTATTGGCGACAGACTCGAAGTTGTCGACGTTGTCGGCGCCGTATAGACGATAGTATTTTTTGTAAAAGTTTTAAAAAACAATACTATTAAGTACTTATGTCACAATTAATTTTATTATTAAACAACTATTAGGTACTTATGCCATAATTTTAAAAAGAATAAACAATTATAAAAAAAAGTTTGCCGTTTGCTACAGTACTCCACCAAATTTGGTGGGACACTGTAGCTTAACGCCATTTTGCTGCCATATTTGCAGTATCGTTGGAGTGATTATAGTGTAATAATCATACTAAAATACTGTTATAGCGTTACGTTGGAGAAGCCCTAAGTATTGCCATTTTTTAAAGAACTTCAAATTTGATCCTTTTAGAGATTCTTTGACTATTTTGCAAAAAGTTGATTTTTCTGGATTGAGTTATATTAATATTATCCTAATGTTGAATTTTCAAGTTTCTAATTCTATATTTCCTAATTATCTATGCTTATTAATGGCAAAGATACCAAGTAATAGCTAATTAGTTGGTTTTAATCTTTTAAACTCATAACCTAGGTTACACGTGATCCCAATTCTTATAAGCTCTTGAGAATTTTGATATTTGAGGCATAAGTATTCAATTTTGTACTAAGTGCGCTGGTAAATGCATAAATATTTTTACCGAGAATAGTTCCTCTAAAGACCATAAAACAATGTCGATATCCAATTCTGTCTATGTCACAGAAAAGTCTTTCACGCGAGGAACACATTTGATTAAATCAGAGAAGTATGCAAGTCACTAGTTTAACAGACGCTCGGTCTGGACGAAATTGGACCTCGATATGTTTTTGTGGCCTTAACGTACACTTGATACATAGTCGAGTTACTTACGCCGCTAGTTTTTTTTATTATTTTTTTACCTTTCTCGGGAGTGTTATGGACCACAAAAAAGTTTTTGGAAACAATTGTTGATCACATATAGGAAAATGTACCAATATGATAACGCCTTAAATCTATTTCTGACATTTTCCTTATCCCCTTTGTTTCTTCTTGCATAAAAACAAGGTATATAATCATCATTCTATAACATATATATATATATATATATATGTATATGTATACACTTGTTGCTATAATTAATTGATCAAATTCTCTTGACTTCTCTCTTCTTCAAAAGCAATGTACTCTGGTGGTTACACAGCAGAAGTTACATGCCTATCTCCAAATGCAACAGACAAGGATGTTCATGATTTCTTCTCTCATTGTGGCTCACTTGACCACGTTGAAATCATCAGGTCAGGCTTCATAATCCGATTCTTTAGTCCCCTAATTACCGATAATCGCTCTTTCGAAACCGGATTAAGACGAGCTCGATGTGATGTTAAATAACATATCTAGATTGTCTCTTCAACAACCCTGCTTTAATTTATTTAAATTAATGTCCCCACTATTTGCCCGACAAAGAATTATTATTATTAATCAACATTGCTTTTCTGTTGAACTGAATAGATATTTATATCACATTATTAGAAGAAGAAACTGAATAAAAGAGACAAGGATTGGATATTGTGATGATTTTCTTCCCTTGATATAGCTTTTGTGTTGAACATTTATGGTAGTTTTTGTTTTAATCTATGCTACATTTAAAAAAGAAAAAGTTTTAAAAATCATAATTGAGTGTGGTAAAGAGTGAAAAATTGAATTTCCTGATTAGAACTACTTTGATATTTGACCACTGGATAACAGATCCGGAGAATACGCGTTCACTGCTTATGTGACATTCCGAGATGCTTATGCTCTCGAGACAGCGCTTTTGCTTAGCGTAAGTAACGATAGTCTGTCTGTTAATTGCCTCGGTTTGACTTGCTGATAGTCTGAATTAGCTCGACGTTTCTTGCTTTCTCATCGGCTGTTTTCGGTTTTCAGGAAGCTATAATCGTCGATCAAAAAGTGCACATTTCACCATGGGGAACGTACGTAGCAGAATCCGATCCTTGGAACGATTCTTCGTGGGATTCAACGGGCAATTCTTCTTTCACGGTACGAGTAGAATTCTCGTCTCAGTGATTAGTATAATTTCTTGAAGATTAACTACTGACCTGAGATTAATTATTTTCTAGTTTCGAAACGAACCATTTCACACTAGTTATATATGCAGAGTGTTCAAGAAGGAAATAATCTATCTGAAGAGACAAAGTTTAGTTGTTTGAATTTCACGATTAGTGAGCAACAAAAGGAAAATAATGAACTTGATTTAGGGGAGAAACCAGGACCCAGAACCGGGATCTTAGTCTTTCTTTTTTATTTTTTTTGTCGGCCCTGGTATTTTCGGGATGCCAAAAACATGTCCCGGTTTGGAAAAATCCCAGCTCCAATTTCAGTTAGAAAACTTCAGCTGGCCTTGAACTTGATTAATTGACAGAAATATCCCCCCTGAACTTTGCTTGTTATTGATTTTTGGCCTTGAACTTGAAGAGAAAAAAAAAACATTGTTAAAAAATGACAAAAAATAGTTAATTCTTGTGTGCAACGTATAACTTATTTGAAAGTATTTTCATCGATTTTTCACCAACATTTTAGGACTTTAATCTTAAGAGTTCCTCAAACATGACTTATGAGTCTCGTAATATCGCTCATTGTTCGGTAATCAATTGATAGAAATGTCTTTGAGTAAGTACATAGTGTTGGACTGTTGGGCACACGAGTGACGAGTCAGTCAGTTTTCGAAGTTTAGGGCCAATTGCACCAAGATTAAAAGTTCAGGGGCCATTGCTTCAAATATCGTAAAGATCTTGACCAATATTAAACCTCGTACTACGCTAATTATTCAGGCACACTATGCAAATCAATGCACGTATTTTCCTAGCGAAGCAGTAACAAGGGCTCAAGAGGTTGTGAAGACCATGCTGTCCAAAGGCTACGTGTTGGGCAAAGACGCGCTGACCCGGGCCAAATCCCTGGACGAGTCGCAGGGCGTCTCGGCCATGGCGGCGGCTACATTTGCCGGCATCAGCAAGAGGCTCGGCATCACCGACACGATATACTCGAGCATGGAGACGGTCAAATCAGTGGACGAGAGGTTCCACGTGTCCGACATCACGAAATCAGCCGCTTTTGTCACGGGCACGGCAGCCGTGGCGGCTGCCTCCGTGACCGGCAGAGCGGCCGTGGCAGCGGGAAGCGCCGTGGTCAACAGCAGCTACTTCGCCAAGGGAGCTCTCTGGCTCTCGCACGTGCTGAACCGCGCAGCCAAAGCCGCGTCTGAGCTCGGGAGCCACGCAGCTAAATAAGCTCGGGAGCTAGTTATTGACGCGTTGTACAAATAAATAAATAAACATATGGTACTTTTAATTTGTTTATTACATCATCATTTAAGTTGGGAACATATAATTTCGCAAGTTTCTTAATATATAGTTTAAATTGTTAAGTGCATTGTTATTGTTGTTATCTATAGTTTATATGTCAAAAGAATATAAGCGGCAACATTTTTCCGTCCAATTATTTTGACATAAGTTGTCAATTTAGCAAAGTACTATTAAATCATATTTAAAATACACGTTTATGTACTCATGTAGTTATGTAGCATATTTTCTTATTTAAATTTGACGGAAATAATGGACAAATATATATTGCCTCACTCATCTGTAGACTTTGAGTACTTTTGTCATTAATTTTCACTTTGAAACCTCAATTGATCAAGTTAAAAATATTTTTACTGCAATTATCCCTTTTTATTTCTTACTCCAATATATTATTCTAATATATATGATTACAATTAAAATATTTTTACAAACCATAAAAGTTGTCCAATAAGATAACACCATTTTGATATAAAAAAAAAAAAAAAAAGTCACACCACCGAATTTGGTGTGATATTGAAGCATTACACCGAATTTGGTGTTCCATTGGAGAAAATTTTAGGGTAACTGAAGATGGGCCTTAAATTAAGGGCCTCAATAATGTTTTTGGATGCAAAATGAAGTCATTGACTAATACCCAGATCCAAATTGCTTATATTCTCGTGGAAAGCCTGTAAAATTACTGATAAAAGTTGGGCCATCTGGACCATAAACGACCCATAATTTTTTGTGTCTGGGAACAAAAAAAAAAGAAAGAAAAAAAGGAGAGAAATCCATGTTTTGTGTAGTTAAATATAACTTTTAAGTTTTTGACAAAGTAAAATATTTTGCTTGCTTAGATTATTATGAAGTTTTAAAAAAAAATTAAGATATTACAAAATATAAGACTTAAAAATAATTTTTATATAACTAATTTTCATTTTGATGTCGAGTCTTTGATTATATTGTTCAAAAAATTTGTGAATTGGACTAAATGCTAATAGGAGATATGCCTAGTATCGTAAATACTTTAACTATAATCTTAATGTAAAAGAGAGCTGAGTTCACCACTAGATTAAACGATTAACCCAACGTATTACTTGATTGATAATAGTTTGGCAATATATAAGTAAAACGCAAAACTATATCTCTCTATTTTTTTTTTCTTTTTTTCTTTTTTAAATCTCGTTATCGTCGTGTCTGTGAGCCATTCTATAAGTACTCGTTCGATCTTCTAAACGAACGGGTTTTGACTTAACGAATGTTATTTTAGTCTTATGACTTTTAGCTTAACATGATCATGCATATTTTATTTCTATACCGACTTCTATTATTTGATGAATATATAAGTCCAAACGACACAATTATTGTGTCTGCGGAAAATTCTCCAAAATTACTCGTTCAATTTTTTAAAACGACATGTTTTTGACTCAATATATGTTAATATATATTGTCGACAGAGGCATCAAATAGTTGCAGCCTAAGTCAACATCCAAAACGTGACACAACCATGCATATTTCAACACCAACTTCTGTTTCTCTTCAGATTAATTAGTCAATGATTAAGGTTCGCAGAATACAGCAATTTGGCCTCACGTGCCTACGACTATCTACTTTCATAATTCTCTTAATTAATGAATCATATGTCAACTAATTCTAGAATGTATATAAATATATAAACACAACCCACAGCTTCCAACAAACATTGCCGTTTTCATTATTCTCTTAGTTAAATTAAATTAAATTAAATTAAATTAAATTATATACCATAAGGGTGAAGCCAGGAATTGTTGTTAAGGGACGAAAAGTAATATTTAATAGTGTCTTTTTGGAGGGTTGTCGTTATTAAAGCGGGCTTTAAAATGAGAGGCTTGGGCAAAAAATAAATTTTAATTAGCAATAATTTTTTATGTATCACAAATGTTAAACATGTACTACATTATTTTAAAGAAATACAAATAACAAAATAAATTTTAAAGCCATTTAAATAACTCACAAATAAATCCATTCTTAATATAGGTATGTCTTAAAGACTAATAAACAAGTAAAAAAGTTTAAGAAATATATTATAAGACTGACTGACTGTTTTCTTTTTTAATCAAAATTGTGTGAATACTTGTACCACCATAAAAATAAAAAAGGTTAATGATGGTGAAAATACTCAAAGTTTGGTCAAAGAACTTCTCGTGTACCTAAAGTCTAAAAGTGATGGCAAAAGTACTCAAAGTCACATTTGGGGTGTTGACCACTCCATTCTCGTAACGCAGTTAACTTACCCGTCAAATTTGGCCATGTGGACAGACGTGGGTTGCTGACATAGAAAATTTTTGTTACATGGACGAGCCCACATCAGCCTCGTCTACGAAAAAACAATGAATTAAACCCCTAATTGGGCTCGTCTAGTGGCAAAAAATTTCCATATTAGCAACCCATGTTTGTCCACGTGGCCAGAGTTAACGAGTAAGTTAACTACATTACAAGAATGGAGTGGTCAACGCCCCAAATGCGACTTTGAGTACTTTTGCCACCACTTTTAAACTTTGAGTATACGAGAGGTTCTTTGACCAAACTTTGGGTATTTTTCCCGTCGTCAAACATTAAAAGTTAGACATTTATAAGTCATGGAATCAATGAGCTGGGTAGAAGAAAAATAACAACTTTCCATTTGTAAAAAAACTTAAGAGTAAAAAAACGAATAAAAGACAAAAACTCAAACTAAATTCAAATAAGAAAAACTTGAAAATGATAAGCAAAAACTTTACAAAATCACTTCAAAGAAATAATTTTGACTGTGTAAATTTAGCTAAAGATATTGTCAACGGGAAAATGAACACAACAATGAATCACTATTTTTTATTCTCAATTCTAAACTTAACAACATGGTTTCAAACCGAAGATGCTTCTTCTTCCTTGTAAATTTCTTTAATTTATCATCTTGTTTGCGAATTTGGTGTCGCTTATTCCGAAAGAAAGAGGCTACACATGCAAATATACCCGGAAGAACGAGAAAATGCAGACTCAAAGTCTAAAAAATAAGCAAAGAAAATAAAGTTTTTTTTAGAAGGAAAAATAAGTCCCGGCTTGAATTTTGAGGAGGCCAACTTGATTTTTGGGGACAACTTTGGACCGACAAGCGGGGGTGGTTGCTCCATCACTCTTCAAGTGGCTTAATTTGGCGCTTCGCCACTGATATCAACTAAGGATTGTTGGCGATATAAGTATTCAAACTTTCACTAATTGAAGCGGCATGAATTCAAAGTACAAAAAAAAAAGTAGTAAAAGTACTTCAGGTCAACAAAACTGAGGGTACGCATATTTTCGTTAATTTTTATTTACAGACGTTGGTCAAATGTCACTTGGTTTGATGGAAGTTGGAAAAAAAATCGAGGGAAAACATATTTCAGTCAACTTGATGTCACGTGGCATTATAGCAACATTGTCAAAAAAAATAAAAAATATACGCCTCTTTGATTTTGGATACCTTGTATCACTTTAAGCTTATATTGTCTTAATTAATCAAAATATAAAGGGTAATTAGCGGCATAAGTAACTAAAGTTTTTGCTTTCCCATAGGCATGATGTCAATCTAAAAAAACGATGGCAAAAAGCTCCAAAGTACGCTAATCGCCCTAATAAAACAATTTCATCCAATTTAGTGAATTTAAGTTAGTCAACTGATGACATGGCAGTGTTGACCGCCATGCGGACAGCTACGTGACCCGCCACGTCATTTATTACTATTTTTTTTTGTGGGACCAAATTCTCTCATTCCTCTCTCCAACATTGCTACATATCCTATCTCTCCCACACACTACCACACAAACCAACTACAACAAGGCTAGCAGGTGTTAAGTTCTAATAAAAATAATTATTGAAATAGCAAATATATTTATTAATAAATATTATAAGACGAAATATATTTTGTGACATCCTAATGTTAATCAGGTTAATAAACATTAACAATTAGCTTCGTGTAATTAAAACGCTTAAATTAAAAAAGAATAATATATAACATATTAATTAATTTAAAAATAACTAAAAATACAAATTATAGTATTCGTTATTGGAATAAAAATATGTTTTGTTACATGCTAGCATTAATCAAAACAGTAACATTCAACTTCATACAGATATATTATTTAAGTTTAAAAAGAAGTATATATAAATATTAATTAAGCTAAAAATTAAATTAAAATGTTGAAATAGTTTTATGTTATAATTAATATTTTTATTTGTATTTTTTTCATGTAAGATATGTGTCTTATATTTCATAACAAAAAAATAAAAATTAAGTTTCATTTTGTGACATATTAATATTAATTTATCTTATATAAATATGAACATTTTTTTGTACATAAAGTTTATTGAAATTTATAGTTAAAATATTATAAATGTATCAATTAATAACTTACTAAAGAAAAAGTCACCGGGACTGGACCAAAAAAGTCAACTCAAGACCGTCCCGCAGACGTCAAACCGAGTCCGAGCTTAAAAAGTCAACTGAACTCCGACCCATGAAAGGTAACTCGAGTCCAACCCGAGCATGACCCATAAAAGTAACGGATGATAACCGATACAATATTTCACTTATTAATGGATTTTTTTTCTATTTAAATTGTAGTTTTTATTAGAATTAACACTAAATAGCCTTGGTGAGTGGTTTGGACTTTGGAACTTTGTTTCAATTACGGGTGCAAATAAAACTCAAAAACTAGGTAAAAATCCGAACCCGAATCCGAATCCGTATCCGAATTTAAAACCCGAATCCGAATCCAAATCAAGAATTCAGATCCGGGTACCCGGTTTAAAACCGGGTTCGGGTACCGGGTAGTGAAATCTTAAAAACCGGGTACCCGGTACCTTGTTTAATACCCGGTTTGTTTAATTTTTAAATTTTTTTATAAATATTTTAGGGTTAGGGCTCGACACTCATCTCTCATTTTCATTTCTCATTTTAGGGTTTCATTAAATTATTATTATTTTTTTTTTATGCGCGGACGGTGAAATGATAATGGAAAGCCGGAAGAACTCGAAGTTCTTTATCATATGTTTTTTTAATGCATTTTAAATTTTAGACAATGGATGCATGTTTTTTTATGTACGAGACATGTTTAATGTTTATTTTGAGATTTATTTTTTTATTAAAAAAATAAAATGGATCCGGGTAAAAACCCGGATCCGGTTGAAAATCCAAACTTGGTTTCCAAACCGGGTACTAAAACTGGGTACCAATTTTCAACTACCCGGAAATTCGGGTACTCGAAATTCGGGTACCCGGATTTCGGGTACCGGGTAGTAAATTTCAACTACCTGGAAACCGGGTCCGGGTACCACGGGTACTTCAAAAAAACCGGGTACCCGACCCGGTTTTACCCCTAGTTTCAATGTGGTATAGGTCATGGGTTCCATCCTTGCAAATGGAAACTTTTCAGGTATTTATATATAGATGATATGTGGCAGTGTGTGGGAGAGAGAACGGACACGAGGCAGCGTGGGAGAGGGGATGAGAGAAGTGGGCCCCACAGAAGAAAAAAAATACATGACGTGGCATGCAACGTAGTTGTGCGGGTGGCGGTCAATGATGCCAACAATTGACTAAATGACATCCACTTAATTGGATGAAAATTGTGATTAGTGTGATTAGCGCACTTTGGAGCTTTTTGCCATTGTTTATTGAGATTGGCATCATGCCTATGGGAAAGTGAAAACTTTAGCTACTTATATCGCTAATTACCCAAATTTAAATACTTATGATAAATGCTGCTAATATCTCATAAATTAATTCTAAAATGTATATACATACATATACAAACATAAAACTCAGCTTACCAGCTAACTACTCTCATGTATCATACATTGACGTGTGCTACATAAATATAACTACCTTTGTGGAACACATTACACATATATAATTTATGATAGGCTTAAACGTTGTTGATGCATTTATATTGGCTCAAAGAAACCAACCACAAAGTGATCATTCTTCGTCCCTTTTCCATGCCCTAAGTTTGACACGGGACTCGTGATATATAGCGTGCATTAGATATCACGCTTTTCTATTATTATTATATGTATATAAAATATAAGTTGTGGTTTTTTAGTTCGAATCGATCGAAGAAGGTGAAAGTAAAAAGAATCCACTATCTTTGGTAGTGTAGCTTAAGCACTGCTATAATATTTAGGGCATGTCTACGATCAAAGTTTTGGAGTTCGCAAACTAAGATTTACTTGATAGTATTCAATTTTACCGGTATATCAATAAATTTAATATATACTGACGGTAATTATAGATTTTAAGAACGATTATCGATAGTGTCGATCAGATTTTACAAATGTACTAATAATTATACGGACGTTAAAATGTATCATGTAAAAAAATTATATTTAATACTATTATTTGATTATATAATTATTTGACCAAAATTAATAGAATTAAATATCTTAATAAATTAATTATGAGTCCAAAATGCCTAAATCTTTGGAATATTGTTGTTTTTTTTTTTTTTTTTTGAATGGGGTGGCTTGGTCAAGGTTACAATGGATCTCGCATTACTTGATATTTTCAGTGTAAGAACATGTGGTGTTATTGGCCAAGTTTACAAATATGTAAAAGGAGCATTCATTGGAGACCCATGAGAGAGTTTGAACCGATGACCTCTTGAATAGAGGTGTAGTGGAGTTACCACTAGGGCAAGCTTGCTTGATTGAAAACAATAAGTTCGAGTTTCTTTATTTTATATGTAATATCAAGGGTGAGACTCGACTCGATCTTACAGCCTCTCCCCAAGTGTGCCAGTTAGACCCCATTCTCCAAAGTTCTATTTGTAAAATATAAGTTATTTTAGCGTTTTTAATGGAGAATCCAAAATTCCAGGCTACCACTAGGCTTTCACCGGCTTGCTGGGATTCTGAAACCCTGCATGCAACATTAAAGAACAAAACGAATTTGTCAGATAACTATCCAGGAGACCAATATTAATTGAAAATTGGAATAAACCATTTTTTTTGGATTGGAATTTCAGACTCTAACATATATAAAATATTGTAACTATGAAGGACGTGTTTCTAAATATTAATTAAATGTGGTTAATTATTGTAATTATAGAAAATTACATAGGCTTACAATTAGTTATTAGTGGTTGATAAGCATATTCTTTGTATGTTGGCATTAATGAAATCAGAATTTATGTTTTATAATAACGTCGCTAAACTGAGACCGTCGGATTTTGATATGACAAGTCAATTTCTTTAAAATAATAGAACAAGAAAAGGAAAAAAAAAACTTGAACGAGTAAAGGTCATTTTCTTTTTGCAATTTTTTTTTTGTCAACAATACATGGGCCGTGGCGGATTTGGCGAAAGGCTTTTCGCAGTTGTGGCTCGTTGTGACATTTAATTGTCACGCCGTTGGCCTTTTGTTCTCGTAACACTCTTTTACTTAGCTATTAAGGTAAAAAAAAATCACACAAATAAGATAAAATACTTTAAGAATATTTATAAAGTTGTGAGTTAATTCTGCTAAAATAAATAAAAAGTTGTGAGTTACTTTATTTATTGTCAATCAGATTAAATCGAAATCCAATGTTATTTAACATGGTACCATAAAAGCTTACTATGCTCAAATAAGTATCCGTAAGTTGGGTATGGTTATTTTTCTCATTGTTAAACTGATTTCAAGATGGAGAGCCGTGATATTCTAACATGTTATCAGAGCCTATTAAGCTCAATAAACATAAATCCAAAATAATAGGACACCGATCCAAAACGTATGCCACTATTTCAAGAGGAGATGCTAATAATTAAAAACAAAAAGTTAGAAGCATTATAAAATTACTAATTACTCTTTTCATTACTAATTGATTTGAAAATGGAACAGCACATCTTGATAACTTTGTAAGGCCACCTGGTCAAAGTGATTGAAATAAAATAAGGAAAAAAAAAGGAAGAAAGAAAGAAAGAAGTCATATTGTGTAAATTGGCGAGTATAGTAGAGACGTCAAAATCAATTTCATTATGAATTTAGTATGACCCATTTTGGGTAGCATTAAGTGCACTTGTTTCCTCTCGACAACAAGAAATATCCAACACACATCGCTCCATAATCTTAATGCTGTTTTAATCTTCTCACTTGTTTATAGATCAATCGCATTATTATTTATTTTCTACCCACAAAGATAATGGCCGTGTGATTTTTTCATTGGAGTGGCGTTGTTGGTTGGTGTAGTTTATAGTGCACTATCGAATTGTTAGATATGTTTAGTGTAAAAATAAATTTTATTACTAGTCAAGATTATATATAGCAGAGGCACACATTTGAGTCTCGTAAGATTTGAACCCGTTATATCTTAAAGAGATATGCAAGATGTGTTTGGTCTGGCACATCACTTATGATTGTGCGGTTACTTGACCTGTGCCACGTCCATAGGCCCCTCAACATGATTTGAAACGTCAAGTGGATGAGCCATTGGCACTCACTCACTCGTCTCTTAATCACTTTTTGGTACCACTTTTTTATTTGTATATTGTCAGAAGAAGAACTATATACAAAAAATATATATAAATTGTAATCCCATAAAGTCATCTTTCCAATTTTAAAAAGCGCCGTTTATGCGGTCATCTTTGAAAACACCTTCCTTAGTTTTTGTGAAGTTTCCATAGCTCTGAAAAAGCTATCAACTTGGTCAAATCTGCAGAAATGTGTTAGAATTTTAAAATTGTTTTTAAATTTGGAAATTGGGATTTTTGGGATTAAAAATGCAAATGATTATATGGTCTCGCCGTCCTTTCGAGAGTGGTTGGGAACATTTTAGTCTATTTATTTATCTTATTTAGTTTCTTGTTGCTTGGTAGCTTTAGAGGATTGGAGAAGAGAATGATTTTATATTTATATATTTATCGTAGCCATTTGTTTTTTACTTGGTCCAATCCATTCCAATTTCCAATCAATTGGATTGACCGTGTCGTTTTTTTCCTTTTCACATAATATATTCTAAATAAATTCCTTTTTACAAGTGGACCTAATTGAATTTCGTTATTAATAGCTATTAAAATATCAAAATCGTATCCAATTGTAACGACATTGTTTAAATTCAATTTTATCTGAATTCTAATTTACTCCGGCACGGATGATCCTTCTTCAAATTTTCAGTAAAGATCAAAGACGGACTCGTCTAGTGCAACAACAAACTTACATTTTGATACTTTGATTATTGAAAATTAAATTTCCGCTTATACCATTAAATTTTAATTATAATTTAAATATTTTTATCGCTATTAATTTGACTTTTAAAAAGTGCCTGGTTCTAGTCCTAGACAAAAAAAAACAAAAAAAACAAAAAAAAAAAAATTGATTACGAAGAAAACAGTCGCGCTCCCACTTAGATTCACCAACTATAAAATAGTAAAACTATTTTTTAAGTGCCAAAGATTAAGAAAAAAGTTTATTTTAGTTGTACGCAGTTTATGGCTTACAAAGCTAAATATGTTATTATATTTTATTATTAACGAGACTTTACGTTAAGCATTGCATAATAGACGACAAACATTAAATAGCTTTTATAAGTGCCCAAAATTTAGGTTAATTGTATAAGTCCAGCTCAATCAAGCAATCAATTTTGCCTTCTTTTTTTATGGTTGTAAAGCTAACTCAAAC
The DNA here is from genome assembly GCA_954871525.1 of Parietaria judaica. Taxonomy (NCBI): domain Eukaryota; kingdom Viridiplantae; phylum Streptophyta; class Magnoliopsida; order Rosales; family Urticaceae; genus Parietaria; species Parietaria judaica. The sequence continues at coordinate 29,678,266 of OX940865.1, forward strand.
CTCCTCTCAACTCAAGTTATAAATACCACGTGTACGTACTTCACTTAATATTTGTATGTTATTTACTGGATAAATTACGCGAAGCTGTGAAATTCTTTCATTTTTCACTTCCCTTGCAAAGCTAAGAAAAGAAGTATACAATGTTTGATATTATATCCTGTTTTTGAAGAGACAATTATACACTTTTTTGTTCATCTCTAACGACAAAATATGATTTATACCAAAACCTCTTACACAAAAAACTGTACAAATTACACATCAACTCACCAAAACAAGACAAATTCAACCTTAACACACGACCTAATAGCAACAAATCGGGCATCGAATTAGGCCATTCTCGTTGCAATCTGGACACCTTTGGAACCCGAAATCTTCTTCAGGAGTATCACTACCATCGCCATTCTCGACTTCTTCGTCATCGGCTTCGTAGTAGATCTTGCAACTCCCTGAACACGTCTCGCATGGCACGAACCTGATGTCCGCGCAGACCTCGCACTCGACCCTGTTCGGTGTTCCGTTGTTGTTCGGATCTTCGGTTTTCTCGCAGCGCTCGAGCAGTTTCTCGAGCTGACCCTCCTCGTTTAACCGCCGGATTTCGTCGGCGCCGCCAATGTACTTCTCGCCCACGAAGAGTCTCGGCAGCCCGCCCGTGTAGAACTTGTCTCCGAGAAGCTCCTTGAGCTCGTCCTTGAACCCGGAGTGCATCGACATGTCGCGCTCATCCACGCGCGCGCCAAGGCTCTTCAGGATCGCCCGGACGTGGCAGCAGTCCTCGTACGTCTTCCGGACCCCTCGCAGGCTGGTGAAGTACAGAATCAGCTTCTCCTTCTCGAAGGATTTTCCGAGCAAGGGGACGACGATCTCGGGTTCAGGTTCGGGCTCGGTGGATGCCAATTCCAGCCACATTGGCGAATTAGAGCCAAGATCGCAGGCCTGGAGCCTCGATTTGGGCCGATCCGGGGCAGGAGCCGGAGCCGGGATCGGGTCCCGGACGACGTCAAACGAGAAGCTTCTGACGTGGATCGGAGACCGAAACGGGCTCGTGTCTTCGAGGCCTTCCATCAATTCCCAGGCGTTGATCGTCTCCGGCTCGCCGGGGGGCGTCCTGATCGGCGTCTTTGGCACGAGCTTGGGGATCTTCTCGTCGATCATGGTGGACCACGTCTTGGCCTCGATCAGGCCGACGGAGAATTCTCTCCCGTCGGGATTGCCGACGCCGGAGAACATCTTGGGCTTATCTTCATCTCCGGGGTCGCCATTGATGAGAGAGTCGAGCTTGAGGGAGCCGAGCGTGGAGGAGGTGAGGGAGACGAGGTGGTAGCTGTCGCCTTTGGCCTGAGGAGGGTGGTGCACGTGCATGGAGTAGCTTCTCGTCATCGGCGCGTGCGGGCTACGGCAGTGCTGGCATCGCTTCTCCTGCTTCGAGCTCGCGCAACCCATCGCACAGACCAGACAGGACAGAAACCAGTTGGTGAATCAGACTTTGGTCGGTCGAATCGCCAACAACATTCTAGGAAGAAACAGAGATCAATCGGGAGATGGGTTTCTTAGAAAAGATTGCGAAGCTTCATGACGAGAAGGGTCTCTGAGAATCGAATCTGAAACAGAGAAACTGGACAAAAGGGACAAGAACACGGCTTTGGCTTTGTCTTTGTCAGAGAAGGCGGATGCGAAATACCCAAAAGAAGCTCGGGGAAGAAGAAATGGAAGGAATGAGTTTCGCGTTCTCACTGTTTACTGGTCGAGAGAGAGTTGAGTGGTAATAAAGTCTCGAATTCTTGTTGAGAATGTTGGCTTTATAAGTCTATTAATGTGCACTGCTCAGTTGGACTTGGGAATAAATTTTATTAATTAATTTGGAAAATAAAAGAATGGGAAAGTAAGAAGAAAAGCGGAGGAGATGTTAATTGGGTTTGTTTGGATTGGAGCTAATTTGCTGACCGATGGCCCAAAACGCGGGATTCAATGCTTGAATGGCTAACGAGCTACACGCGCTTATCAACGGCCGTGAATTACACCTTCGGTAGCATATCCTGATTGTGCGTTTTGTATCCATTGCTCGCTCACTAGCTGTATAAATTAGCAGAGGATTGCAACAGCTAGCTAGTCGCGTATCAAGTAGGACTGTAAAAAAACTCAACCCCGTAAATAAATCTAACCTAATTTAACCCAAGTCCAATCTAACCCAACTTAATTAAGACAATAATTATTGGGTCGAGTTGGGTCTAACTCAACCAAACAATCGAGTTGGGGTTGGACTGCATGTATTGGATTGGGCCGGCCCAATTAACCTGATTAATTTTATTTTTTAATATTCATTTGTATATTTTAAGTAAGTTAATACATATAATAAAGAAATAATTAACCGTAAATCTCACTGAATTGCCTACTTTTTTCCTTTCGATGGTACCTGGTCGTTGCTCCTTCGACATGGTTATTCCTTTGTCATTCAAACCCTTCTATATTTCTTCACAGATTAGTTATCGTATTGAGTTTGACAAATTATTGGAATATCTAAGCTCTAGCCATTGAAAACCTTTTATTTTTCTTCATATTAATATTTTTTTCGTTTTCTGTATTCGATTTGAGAAAAATTATTTGATTATCTGGGATATTGTTTACAGTCATATGTTTTTTTTAATTGGATGTTTAAAAAATATAAATATTTAATTTTTGTTTATTGATTCATTTTTGTTTTTATGTACAATTGTTATTCATTACAACATTATTTAATTTTTAGTGATGCACAATGACCCAACCCAACCCGAGTTTTTGAATGGGTTGGATTGGGCCTCATAAACTTTTGGGTCGGATTGGGTTATTTCTTTTAAAACCCAATAAGATCGGGTCGGGTTGAGATTTAGGCTCGGACCGGCCCAATCCAACCCATGCACACCCCTAGTATCAAGCGATTGCTCTTTGGTGTCAATTACTCACTTCAGGGCTAAAATTTTGTGTATTTATTTTCCATGATTGCAGCTTATTCTTTGTATATATTTTGTAATTGTTGATCAAAAAGTGATATACAATTTTATCATTTCTCTTTATGGTAAGAGCACCTCTGTCTCTGAATAGGAATTTTTTTTCCTGCCATTTCTTCTTCATTCCTCTACTTACAAACTACAACACCCAACTTCTTCACAATGACATTTCCCTCTTCAACAAACCCACCCAATACAATCTCACATGTGCGGTGCATCCAAACACCTTCAAATGCTCCAGATGAGGTTTTTTCCCTTTCTACGCTTGGTAAGGCGTACGTTCGTCTAGCGCCTTCGTCGGTAGACGGTTCAGCAAGTAGACCGCGTGTCGTACTGCTTCTCCCCAGAACCTCGCCGGGACTTGCATGCTCTTTAGCAAACTCTTTGCTGTGTCCATCACAGTCCGATATCTTCTCTCGACCACACCGTTTTGCTGGGGCGTGTACGGTGTAGTGAGGTGGCGTTCGACTTCTTCTTCATTGAAGAATTCTCCGAACTATTGGGACGTGAACTCTCCACCTCGATATATTCGCAGGGTCTTCATTCTATGTCCAGACTGGTTCTCGACGAGCCTCTTGAACTTCTTGAAGACTTCAAGGGCTCCACTTTTCTCCTTGAGTGTATAAACCCACATCCAACGGCTATAATCATCAACAAGTAAAAAGAAGTACTTGTTGCCACTAGAGTGGCCGGGGTGATTGGACCACACAGGTCAGCGTGCACTAGTTGGAGGGGTCGCTATGCTCGGAACTTGGCCTTGATCGGAAATGGAACTCTCGCCTGTTTCGCGACCATGTAGCATTCACACAGTTGGTTGGGGTGTTTACGTGCCCAAGTCGTGCGTGCCACAACCAAGCTGGGTCTGTCAGGGACGCCATTAAGCAGACGGGCTGGCCCGTCTCCAGGAGTATCTTGTACAACCTGTTCGGCGTTCTTTTCACCTTCATCAACAGGGCGCCGCTTTGGTTCCACATCTTCAGGTATGAGCCAGCCATCACTACCGTGTTACCAACTTCCGTCATCTGACAAAGGCTGATGATGTTACTCTTCAGCTTCGGGATGTAATACACCTAAGTCAGCAGTCGCTGGTCCCTGTTCTTGCACTGGAACAGGATGGACCCTCTGCCTCTGATTTCGACGATCGACTCATCGCCAAACTTCACGCTTCCTGTGATTTTCTCATCGAGCTCTTTAAACTTAGCTCGGTCTCCCGTCATGTGGTTGCTCGCACCATTATCTAAATACCAAACATAGGTATAGACATTCTTCTCTCCGTCTACGAGGAGGTTTGCAATAACCTTGTCCTCGATAAGCATGACTGTCTCTTCGGCCATCTTCTCTTGACTGGGCCTTTTATCGGCCATCGTCAGCTCGGGGTCCGGGCTCGAATTCACGTCGACTGGCTCCTCTAGGTCGGTCTTCTCTCTGACCGCTTCTCGCCTGGGCTCAGCGTCGCTCTCGCGTTCGATGCTCGTCTCCTCCTCTCTCCGCACTTCAACGTTCCTCTCCTACTGGGTGAATATCAACATTTGCTCGCCTTCGTTTAATCTTGTCAGATTCGCTTTGTCGGCGTGCTTCCTACTGCGGCATTCCGATGCATAGTGCCCGATCTTCTAACAATTGTAGCACTTCATCGTGCTCTTGTCTCTTCGGGCCGTGGTGCCTTCCTGGCGAGGTGAGCTACTGTCGCGACCTCGAATGTCACGACCTCACCCTCGTCCTCGGCCTCTACCACGTGCTCGGATATCTCCGCCGTACCTGCCACGACTCGACGAGCTTGAAGAAGACTCAGCTCTATGATTCTTCTTTTTCTTGGCCACCCATTCTTCATGCGTCAGCAGGAGGTGCTTCTCATCTTCATTCTTCACCGTGATGCCGCCCATTTGCTTAGCCATCGCTTCTTGACTTGCTAGCAAATTCTCAAACTCTACAAGTGATCGTTGAACGGGCCATCCTTGTACAGCAATCACGAAGCTTCGGTATTCCGATCTCAGCCCGTTGATGATGATCCTCTTCATACGAGTCTCTCCAATGACAGACTTCGGATCGAGATCGCTAATCTCACGACATATCAACTTGACCTTGTGAAAATACTGAGCAATCGTCACGTCGCGTTGTGAGATTGATAGCAGCTCGTTCTCCAAGAGCTGCAGCCTCGCACGTTCTTCTTTGAGAAAAGCGTCGTGAACGTTTCCCATGCTTCTTTGGGCGTCTTGTCATCCCGAATATGCTCCAATATCTCTTCTTCAATGGTGGTCTTCAGGGCAAACATCACTTTTCTTGCTTTGATTCTCCATTTGCGTAGGGTGCCGTTAGCATCTTCCTCCGGCGGCGTAGTTTCGCTTCCACCGACGACCTCCCATAGGTCGTTCCCTTGCAAATACGACATCATGCATGTTGCCCATGTGTTGTAGTTGTTGTTGTTGAGTTTCTTGATTCCTGCGACAACTTGGAGATCACCCATCATGTTGGCAGTACCTCGACACAAAGAAAACTCACACAAAAAAATCTCAAGAAATCGTTTCTGATGTGGAAGATCAGTCGGAACTGCAACCACAGAGCATACTCAGAATTTCAAGAGACTTGACAACAATACCAACAACCTCGCTCTGATACCAAATGTTAGTTCCAACTATGTGAAACTTTTGCCACAAAGTACAATAAAATAAAACCTTAGAGCACCACCCACGTTTTCTCTCTAATGTTTTTATATATAATATTATATATATATATATATGTTAATATGGAGAGCTGGAGAATTCTTTCTCTGATTGTAGAAGTGATAGGTGAGTACAAACACTAGTGATCGTCCTTTATATAGGCTCACATTTGCTTAGGAAATTACAAATATATCCTTGATAGACTAACCACAACTTGTTAGAGATAAGGTTCAAGATTATCCACTTTATAGGGGCTACAGTCCCCCACCAAGTAATACAAGTGCTTTCGCCTATGATATTTATTAATCCTCATTTTAAATGATGTTAAATTAAGATTATTGATTTTTAAAAATTACGAAAACATTCATTCTCAATAAGGGTATACATAAAAGATAAAACAACATATGCCCAGCCAAGAAAGGGTATCACACTTTCTTATATCATTTCTAGGTAAACTGGAGGTTTCTTATATTTTTTTAAAATCATTTCCACATAGTGAGTTTATAATCCTCCAACAAAAGGAAAATGAATAACAAAATTTTCTAAGCACACTATCAAAATTTCATATGTTTTTGACGCATGGAATTTAATAGTATCTTCTAGAAAGCGATAAATCAAAGAACAGGTGGCTTTGAATTTTTAAACTTCACACGTTATTCACGTATATTATATATATCACATATCACATAAAATAACTCATGACCAAGTATTATGCCACATCAATTTGACCATAACATGTGAATTAATGGACCATGGTCTAATTATTAATGATGAAATATAAGCTTCTTGGTCATAATTTAATTGCTCTAAAATTGTCCCTTAGATGATGAAAAGGATATTAGATACGTGCATGAAATATGATATACGTAAAATTGGCTATCGTCTATATCGTTGGAACTGAGATAAGAAAGTCTTTCGCATAGCCTTTATCGTCTAATAGAGAAAAATGTGTTAAGTACTCATCATTCCCAATATAATCACTATAATTGATGAATAACGATTTCCCTTATTTGATAATTATAGAAAATAACAACTTGCCTCTTATCATATGCTAACTTTACCAGAGAGCATAATCCTCAACCTGAGCCTATAGCCTCAACTCCATTTAATAGCGGTATAAGTATTAAAAGATAAATTCCGTTTCGTTTTTACTAACGGTTGTTAGTCAACTTTAAAGTGGCGAGCTTCTCTTTTACGTGGGTACAATGTTATCATCTACGTCAGCTACTCTCTGCATCGTAGTAATGTTACCTCACATGGGTGATGTGGCAGAGAATCACTGACGTGGATGATGATGTGGTACTCACGTGGAAGAGAAGCTCGCCACGTCTAAATTGGTTAACAATCGTTAGTAAAAAGTAGAGAGAATTTAACTTTTGGTACTTATACCGATATTAAATTGGAAACTAAATTGGATAAAATGATACAAGTCTCTCATTATTGGTATTACACACATGTTAAATAAAAATGAAAAATTCATTATCTGGTGATGAATTAAGGAGAAAAACAGAACTTAGTCATAAAAAAATTTAAAATTAAAAAACTAGTGATGTTTACTAATCACTCACCAAAAAACTTCTGCTCTTTTTTATTGTGCGTATACCCCTGATTCCTCTTCTTCCTCATCATTTCATATCATTTCCCCCTCATTTTTGCCTCTCCAAAAATCCTCTCCATTTCTTCTTCATTTTTTTCTCCTCAAATCTCCAAATGATGATGGTAATATCCCGTTGGATAGATTGGGAAGAGAGCAATGTCGTGAAAGCTAGTTTGTGTAGGAGGAAGGAAAAATCGACTAAAAATATGAAGACGAACAAAACTTTTAGATGGAACATTGAGTTATGTGGATCCGTCGTTCGAAAGGTTTTTTTTTTTTTTTTTTTTGCGAAAAGTTAAACTATAAAGTTGTAGATCCATCTTTTGGCTTCAAAATAAAATTTAAATCGTAGAATTTGGACAATATATGTGTAAGTTGTGGAACAAAATACGATATTATGCAGATCTTGGTCGGAGTTAGCAATATCGAACTAGGAAATAAATTGTATAGATTTCATATTTTTGGCATAACTCACTCATTTCTGGTACTTTTGCCACAAATGTTGTTGTGATATATAAGAACTTTATATACTTTCTTAATAATATGATAAATCAGTTGCCAATGTGATAAATTCGTCGATTACTGCTAATTATTTTGTTTCTCTTTAATCATAAAAGTAAAAGAAACTCATCTATATATAAAATACATTGGCAATAAGAGTCATAGTCCATAGATACTTGATTACTATTATTATTAATTGTTTTGCTTAAAAGACAATCTTCAAAATGCATATTAAAATGAATTGACAAACACATAAATTGTCGTCGATATAATATTATACTTGCTGTACTGAAAATAAGTTTGAAATGTCATTGTAGCTTATAGCGTTGACAGCTACATTTGATCGCTAATTCTTGGTGGGGGTAAGAATAATTTGGTTTTGTTTTTCTTATTCTCATGGTTAATGACTTTGCACGGCAATGCTCACAATTAATTATAGTATATAAACTGCCCTTATTACTAATATGATATTTTAAGATTCAAAAAAGGTTGTTAATTATAATTATTTGAGATAATAGCAGCAATAAACCCAAGGGTGTGGTGTCAACTAGGGTGGATTAATGCTTCGACTCTAGGGCCAGGGCCAGACCCAAGGGTGGATTAATAAACCCAAGGGTGTGGTGTCAACTAGGGTGTGGTGTCAACTAGGGTGGATTAATGTACGAATTTCGTTTAACTTATAACCTGGTACACGGTTCGAGTCTAGGGCCAGACCCTGTGGTCGCGGGGCAGTCAAGGGTGTGGTGTCAACTAGGGTGGATTAATGCTTCGACTCCGCTGAAGATGGCAATGTATCAACGATAAGGGAGGGCCTACATAAAAGAAAAGATTGATGCCGCACGCCGTCACCATAGAGAGGTTTCCTACGTACCCACTTGTAAACAAGAGGGATCAAGTCATCATGTAGCTCAAGTGTTAGTTAAATCTGAGGACTAAAGTCCCTAACGAGGGTAGGAGTCCTCGCAAGTGAGATCTTCAGCGGATGACGTGTCTGACAATGTTTCAGGCAAGCGTGATCTCGAGAGTTCCGATGAAGGTTTTCGTCAAGGATAAGGCCTGCGACGAGCTCCAATGCAAAGTTGTTCTTCCTAGCGTGCATTAAGGGCGATGGCAACCCGTTAATTGGCAGGCTTTGTGGAGAGGGTGATATTCCTAATGAGTAATGTTCTTCTTGACAAGTCTTACCTCGAATTCGGGCTTTCCTGGCCAGCTTTAGTGATGGTCGAGCGAGACTCAAAGAACTGTCGCAGGGGAGGGAGAAAATTTTAGAGTAAGAAAGTAGAGAGAGAAGCTCTGGGAGAGATAATTGTGTGTAAATGTGGAGAATGAGGCTTTTATTTCTAGGAAAATTGTATAAACAATTTTCTCTGCTGTGGGGCCATCTAAAAGGAATATTCCTTAAAGATGTCATCTTGTAAAATTTTCCCAAGCTTGCGAGGGAGGAGCTAGTTGAGTTTGTTTGCAAGGCACAAGGGTTGTCAAGCGTCCAGTATGTCGCCTTGATCCTCTTCCCGCGAGTTCGTATGTCGAGTCTTAAGGCATCTTTGGAGAGTCCTTAGCATCTCCGGGAACTCGGTTTTACTTGTCGCTTGATGGTTGTGGAGTAATTCCTCTTATCAAATTTGTTGGAGAGGTGTGCACGTCGATCTAGGAGCTTTCCTTGGCGAAAACGTCACGAAAGAATAAGTCCAAGGGAGCCTCTAAGGTGACGTCATCGGGGAGCCTCTAAGGTGGTTATCACCTAGTCGGGGGCCCTCTAAGGTCGACATAGCCACGTGAGGTTGTCAAAACCTTTCGAGGTCGTCGGTGGGGGCAGCTTAAGGTCGTCGGGTGGTAGTCTTTGATCTTCAAGCTCTGTTTCTTAGACCTTTTCTTCCGGGATTGGACTTCAACCGATGGGCTTTGAATTTCCTTTATGGGCTTTGAATCTTAACTTTTGGAACCATATTTTAAATAGTTTGAAAGATATGCATGATACCGGTCATATACCAAAGTTTCATTTGTAGCGGATGAGGTACCCAAACTAAGTAAAAGTGTATGTCTGTATTTTTGTTTTCATTCATTCATCATTACTACTGAGAAAATATTTACTTCTAGATCATATCACTTAACCAAAACTTCTTGAGGCCATTCCTTGTTGGATGCAATATGGTATTAAAAAAATATCGATATCTTCGCTTATTTGTCGGATCTCTGATTATTTGACGAATAAAAATAAATAGGAAAATATATTTGAGATTAAATTTTTTAAAAATAAAAAAGTGTGTAATGCTACAGAAACTATATTTAATTTGCACGAAAGCATTCAGTTGATGCTCATCTCTGTAAAATAGGTAAACCCGTTTTCAACAAGATGAATAATTGCATATTGAATTTTGTTAAATCTTATATATCTTTGACCTAAGCAATTTATACAATGTTTTATTTTCTATATATTTATATATATACACACACACAAAGGCGAAGGCTAGAAGGAGTGAGAGGGGACACGGGACCACCCTCATTTAATTTTTTTTTATTAGTATTTTAATATATAAAAAAATGATATATTTTATCAAAGATATGAAATCATATCTGCAATGTATTTACTTCTTCTTTTAACCATCACTCACGATCTCTTTCTTCTTTCCTTCTCTCCCAAAACCCATCGATCTCTCTTATTCCATTCTCTCCCAAAATCCATCGATCTCTTTCTCCCCATTCTCTCCCAAAAGCCATTGCATGTAATTTGATTTCCAGATTTAAATTCACACGACTTGTTTTTTTTGGACACCTCGTGTTCAAATTCGATCAGGGTTGTAGCGGGCCTGCAGCGGAGATGAAACTCTAGTGTCTCAATGGAAATACGTTTTAATGTAAAGTTAGGAATTGATTAGTCATTTTTTTAATATTTGGAGACTCTAATGATAAATTTACAGTTTGGGTTCCTGGTTTTCCTTTTTAATTTCGTTTGATGAGTATTTGAGAAATTCTAAATTTCAAAAGAAAAAATGTCCAAGCTTATTCATGAGCATTGACTGATGCATATGGGATTACTCATTTGTTCATGGTATTAAAAAGATTGTATACTTTTCATAATATTGAAAACAGAGAGCTTATAAGAATTAAATTATGATTTTTTTAATCTCTATTAGTTTCTTTTTGGAGTATGATTTATGAATATCCTATTAATATATATTTTTTCTCTTTTTTTTATAGAGTTACTGTAGAAGGACTAATATATTCGAGTAACTTTTGATGCTTTTGGTAAATATTGAGGTATGTTTTTTCTCTCTAAAAATTCAGTTCAGATTCGTAAATTGCTTTTCATGATTTGGCATTTGATTGTAATTATTCGTGTTTGAACAACTTTGCGGAGATAACAAGAAAAATATTAGCATTAATGGAAAGATATTATAAAGGATAATCTGATTCCAACGTTCCTAATGACCAGAAGGAGAAAAAAATCAAGCTTGGGAGTGAGAATAATGATAGTGCAGCTGCTGCAAGTTCTCATAATAAAAGATGTGGTAGTGTGGCAAATATAAAAATTGATAATGAATCCTACAGATCCTCCATCTGATCCTGGAACGAGGGCCCCAATCTTAGATTATGATTCTAATGTTCGAGATCAAATTCGAAGGAATTATATACAGATGGGTCCTTGTCAACCAAAAGATCATGATTTTCAATTAAAAAAGTTTGGAGTCAAATTTAGGAGATTAAATCTGCAATGGTTTAAGAAGTACTCAAATTGACTTGAATATAATGTAACATCCAATAAAGCAATTGCTTATGTTGTTATCTTCTCAAACCAAATAATGGAGCACAATATGACGCCGAGTCATTTGTTGGAACATGATTTGATAATCAGAAGAGAAGTGAAAAATTCAAACTTCTTGTTAGAGATCATACTAGTGCTCAAAATGAAGCATATACAGACATGTAAGCTATGAGAAGTCAGAAGAAAAATATTGAAAATGTCATCTTCAAGAAAAATGTCCAAACCTGTAATTAGTATCGTACTCGACTGACTGCCTCTGTTGATTGTATCCCGTTTCTCCTAAAGCAAGGTCTTCCGTTTTCTGGCCACGATGAATCTGAAGAATCAATAAATAAAGGTAACTTTCTTGAGCTCTTGCATTTTCTTGCCGAACATAATGATGAAGTCAAAAGCATAATTTTCCAGAATGCTAAAAAATCTCAAGCTAACCTCTTCCGATATTCAAAAAGACATAGTTCATGAAACTGCTAGTGTTATTGTCAACACTATTATTGATGATCTTGGAGATGCGTTGTTTTTAACTTTGGCTGATGAATCCCGTGAAATTTCAGTGAAGGAGCAAATGACAGTTGTTTTGTGTTTTGTTGACAAAAAAAGAAAAGTGATTAAGAATTTTGTCGGTATTGAGCATGTAAGTAGCACCACTGCGCTTTCTTTAAAAGAGGCAATTGAAAAACTACTTTCAAGACACAACTTGAGCGTATCAAGATTGCGTGGACAAAGATATGAGGAAGCTAGTAATAATCAAGGCATCTCAATGGTCTAAAAGTCTTATTCTGAAAGAATATGTGATTTTTTTTGTTCATTGTTTCGTTCACCAACTTCAATTAGCACTTATACATGTGGCCAAGCATCATAATAAACTTGCATCACTATTTTGGGTGGTCAGTAATATAGTTAATACCATTTTTGCATCGTTGAAGTGTTATGATGTTCTTCAAGATTTGAAAACAGACACAATAAACCGAGGAGTTGAAAGTGGTGAACAGGCAAGTGGGAGAGGAATTAATCAAACGACTTCTCTAATACGCGTTGCAGATACACGTTGGGGATCATATCATGGTACACTTCTGAGATTGCTTACTATGTTCTATTCTGTTGTTGGAGTCTTGGAGAAAATTGTTGAATACAATATTTATTATAAGCAAAAAGAAGAAGCTGACATATTGTTATCGAAACTGCAATCATTTGAGATTGTGTTTTCTCTCCACATAATGATAGTCATACTTGTTGTTACAAATGAACTATCAAAAGCATTACAATGGAAAGATCAGAATATTGTCAACGCGATGAATTTAGTATGAATATGTAAGCGATCTTTGAAACAATGAAAGATTCTGGGTGGGATTTCCTTTTGAAAAAAGTCTTAGTATTTTGCAAATAGCATAACATTGATATTCCTGACATGAATGCCATCTTCAAAGAGCCAGGTAGATCACGTTGCAATGCTCCAATAGGCACTAATTTGCATCATTACCGTGTGGAGATTTTTATTTTTGTAATAGACGTGCATCGTCAGGAAGTAGACGGTCGATTTGATGAGGTTAACACTGATCTCTTTTTATGCATATCATGTTTGTGTCCAGATGATTTATTTGTTTTCGACAAGCAAAGGTTGATCAAACTTGCTAGGTATTATCCTAAAGATTTTTCTGCAGTAGACCTTTTCGTTCTTGAGACCGAGCTTCATAATTACATTATTGATAGGCATTAATCCGAAAATATCAAAAGTTTGAAAGGTATTGGTGGTCTTTCTCAAAAAATGGTAGAGACAAAAACAAATAGTGTGTATACGATTGTTTATTGTCTAATTACTCAAGCACTGATCATACATGTGGCTACTGCAACTGTCAAGATAGTTTTTTCTGCTATGAATATTATCAAGACTCATTTAAGAAATCGAATGGGAGATCAATGAATGAAGATAGTATGACCATGTACATCGAGAGAGATATTATTTATTGTATTGACAACGAGAAGATTTTACAATGCTTTCAAAATATGAAATCTCGGCGTCAAATTCTACAATGGTTCTGCAAATTACTCATGAATGTTCCAAAATTCAAAAACAAGTGATGAAAATACCCCTGCCCAATATATATGCCCGAAGTTTTTGATAACTGTCCGAAATCTATATGTATAACTTTCGTATTTTTGGCATAACTCACTCATTTTTAATCCAAATTTTATAAATGAACTTGGAAATCTAAGAAATATGTCTACAACTTAGGTGTTTTAAGTTTTATATATATAAAAAAGGTCAATATGAATACGAAATATAAACCAAAATGTAAAACTAGATATTAGTGTAATGCAAAATATTTGTTTCGAGCAAATTTTAACATACTTAATGCCTTTCTTGATGAAAATTAAAATTAAAAAGTTGTAGATCTATCTTTTATATTTATAACGGTAGTTCATTTATAAATGTTGGACAAAAAATGAGCAAGTTATGCCAAAAATACGAAAGATGTGCAAATCTACTACGATGTTAGTATGTCCAAATGTAGCATTACAATCTCTGAGGTCGACGTTTAGCCTGGAAAGGAAAGTGTTAGCACACTCGAGGTCGGTGTTAGGAGTTCCGAATTCAAATTTAGACAAAGAATATTGCTACTACCGAAGTCGGGGTTTCGAAGACCGAATTCAGAGGTTCTAACAACGACTTTGGACGCCTATTTCAAAGTTGATAACTCCGAGCTCATAGATAAATTGTATAGCTTTTGTATTTTTGGCATTAATCACTCTTTTTATGTCCAAATTTTATGAACGACCTATGGTTGGCAAGCTAAGAGATAGATCTACAACTTTTGTGTTTTACGTTTCATCATAAAAGTTAAGTATATTGAAATTTGATAATAAAAAAATAACTATATTTTGCATTACACTAATGTCCATTTTTACGTTGTGGTTGGCATTTTGTAATTTATTGAACTTTATTTACAAAAATTAATACACCAAAGTTGTAGATCTATTTCTTAGCTTTCTAACCATAAGTTATTCATCAAATTTAAACAAAAAAAAAAATGTGTGAGTTATGCCAAAAATATGAAAGCTAAAAATTTATCTCCGAGCTCGGAATTATTAACTCTGAAATAAGGGCCCAAAGTCGATGTTAGAACCTCTGAATTCGGTCTTAGAAACCTAAAATTTGTTATTACCAATCTTCTATGTCAAAATTTTACTTAGGAGCTCCTAACACCGATTGGGAGTGCGCAAACACGGACCATTGGGGGCTAAACGTCGACTTCAGAGATTGTATCGCTGAATTCAGACATACTAACTCCGCAGTAGATTTGCACATCTTTCGTATTTTTAGCATAACTTACTCATTTGTTGTCCAAAATTTTTAAATAAACTACGGTTAGAAAGATAAAATATATAGATCCACAAATTTGTAGCTTTAAGTTGAAGTGTTTTTTATTACACTAATGTCTACATTTTGGTTGAAATTTTGTATTTTTATTGATTTTTTATAAAACTTAAGACACCAAAGTTGTAGATCTGTCTCTTAAATTTCCAACCGTAGGTCATTTATAAACTTTGGATAAAAAAATGAGTGAGTTATGCCAAAAATACGAAAGTTATGAAATTTATCTATGAGTTCGATATTGCTAACTCCAACAAAGATCTGCACAATATCATATTTTTTCACAACTTACTCATATATCGTCCAAATACTACGATTTAAATTTTATTTTGTAGACAGAAGATGGATATACAACTTTATAGATTAAGTTTTTTTTTTTAAAAAAAAAACTTTCGAAAGACGGGTCGAAATAACCTAAAGCTAATATTTATTCAAATAAAACTAAAATACAACACAAATAACATAAATTGCAATATTCGCAAACATCACATCATTATTGCGATTCATTTTCATCATATTTTACCGGTCTTGGAGGACACGATGCTAATTTTCCTGAGTATTAGTTATGTATCGTAGTTTATTTTCAATTTTATATTTTGTTGTTCTGTGTTTTTTATTACGTTAATGCCTTTTTTTTTTGCATATCGATCTCATTATAATGTTATTTTGTTTCGGTGGTTGTTCCAATGAAATAGATCTAACAAAAGAATCGAAGAACAACAAATTAAAACACAGAGTTGAGAGAACAAATTCTCTTTGAATATTCGAAGATAATAATCACAATACCGGAGTTACCAAAAATTAAACAGTAAAATTAGTATTTATAGGGACCAGAAAACGAAATCCTAGCTAAACTTCCTAAAATACACTCAAATCAAATCCTTACAATTACACATGAATCTCAAGAGATCAGGAAACCAGATCCTCAAACGTGCTCCTCAAGTTTGGAACCTTCTGAAATGGCTTCCGCTGACTTCTGGTCGTGTGTCCCTAGCAGAGCTACTAGGGTACATTTCTCCCCGCGGCATTCTTGCTAGGGGCTTTACTGCTAGGGAGTCACTTCTGGTAGGGGCATTTCTGCTCGGACCCTTCTGCTAGGGGAAGTTCTGGTGGGTATAGATTTCTGTTAGAGGTTGAGTTAAATCAGGCTTAAACTCACATTCGGTATTAATATTAATGTCATTTTAGTTTTTCTCAAACTACAAATGTCAAGTTATATTTTAAAATATTGCAGTCTTTTAAAATATTTAATATAATAAATGTAGAATTTAAAATAAAAATATAAGTAAATATTTGAAGGATAAATTATATTATATAATTTTATAAAATAGTGCATTGTAAATTTCGTAAGGACTAAATGATAAAACCATTTTATTTTACACTAGATGAATATTTGACGCAGCATAGTGAAAATGCAGAATGCAACTCCAATGAAGAGCCGGTCGAATACATTTCATCAAAATGCCGCTCAAATGGAGATGGCCATAATCGCAAACATGTTTCAGATTTACTATCCTGAAGTTGTTTACGATCCATGATAATTAGTGTTTCGTAGTCACGTGTGAACAATATTTAGCTCAACATTCAATATTAATAATATTTGGTGTAAGTATTAATTTTTTTTATAAATTATAAATATGCAAGTAAGTTTCATTGAAGATGCTCTTAGACGTTATAAGCACGGTATTCTGTGCCTTCTTTGCCATGGTGGTGAGGATGTTAGATTCTTTAAAAAATATATATAATTTTTTTTATTTATAATATTCTCTAATATTTTTATTGAATGACTATCTGATCTTTTATAATAGAGTAATTTGCACGAGAAACATTAAATATTTTATTATTTGTGAATTAATTATGAATTTCGTGAGAGTGAATTCACGTTGTGTTGGGATTGATTATAACTCAATCACTTTTTTCGATTTTCTATTAAGTTATAATGATGGTTAGTGTAGATTTTTTAAATCTACGTTGAGTGATTTTTTTTTTATTTTAAAATTATAGCTGCAATTTTTCTTGAGTTTGGATTGATTGATTTTTTTTTCTTATATAGAATAAACAATATATATTTGTATTTTATTTATAGTCTTATAGAGCGTGTCTTTTAAATTATGTATATTTACATAATACATATGATTTTTCTTTAGTTTATACTTTTTACACTTAAAGTTAAAACAATAGAGATTAAAATGGTTAGAAAAGGTATCAGATTAGAAAAGCTTTGTGTTTTACAGCAGGGACATGCATAGGGATTGGTTCATGTAATTATGACATGCATGATGCTATGGTGACGCACGTGATGGCACGTGGATACTTTTCTTCTTTACAGTCACTGCTAAATATGGCTAATCATGAATTCTCCATAATTGTTGCCCCCATTCCCGGCTACACATTTATTCTTATTTTCTGTAATTAAAGGGTTAATTTTGTACTAATTCATTTTGGGATCACCTGCTAATTAGTTTATACTGCGGTCTACAGGTACAAGGGGTCGGAGCTATTGATGCCCGACGGATTCGGCATCCCCATTTTAATTGATCTACATCCGTTATGTTTTAAATTAATAGTACATATGCGGGTTGTATTAATATTTATATAATATATATTATATTTTGACAAAATTAGTACTACTCTAGTGTAGAAGAAATTTTAGTCCGAATCCTATTAATACAGTAACAAAATCGGATCAGGTACTGTTTTTCACAAATCCAAAAAAACAAAAACCACAAATTTCTGGTTCCATTTTCATCCGGAACCAGAATTTATGGTTCCGATTTTTATCCGGATGCGGGTTGTTTTTTTAAAAAATAACCGTGAGATAAAAAATATCAACCGTTCAGATTAAAAAATAAAAATAAAAACGGAATCCGAATTTTTTGAAAATCCAGAACCAGAACTTTCTGGTTTAGAAAAAAACCAGACCAGAAAATTTTGGTTCTAAATTTATCCCAGACTTTTATCGGATTTTTGAGTTTCTGGGTACTGTATTTACAGGACTAAGTCCGATAAACACATGATTTTTTTTTTCTTTCAATTTTTGTCTTTTTATGTAAGACTCATCGTTTAGTATAAAATTATTTTATTATATGTTATAATCTTATCACTAAATATTTTATTGATTTGTGAAAATTTATCATAAAATAAACATTTTTAATATCATATTTTAATATCATTTAATATCTGGAAAAATTTACCCTATTCTTCTCCAAGCTTGGAGTTATATTTTTGTAACGACAATTACACTTATGTAAAGGTCGTTACACTTTTGTAACTGGAGTTACACTTTTGTAACGATAGTTACACTTTTGCAACGGCCGTTACAACTTCAGGCTTTTGTAACGGAAGATACAATTTTGTAACTGAAGTTACACTTTTCTAAAGAAAGTTACAATTTTGTAACGGTAGATACAATTTTGTAACTGAACTTACACTTTTGTACATTCGCGAAATGAGAGTCCATGAGACGGAGTTCTGCACCAGTGACCGGTCGAGGATCATCCGCTTCGCCTTATCAACGCCTTCCAAGCCCCCATGCATCTCGATCAGTACGGTGACGACGTAATGGTCTGACACGAAGCTGAGCCTTATCGCCTGCCCGTGGACCTGTTCCCGGTAGGAAAAGTCCCCGGCGAGGCGCGACACGGCCGAGAGAATCCGCGGGATGGTCCAGCGATCAGGACGGACCTCGCGTGGCAGCATGTGCCAGTAGCAGCATGAGCAAGTGCATTTGGATTAGGCTGTTCCAAGCGAACGTGTCTACGAGAGGCATTTCGTCGAACACCTGGTGGCCAAAAGCCAGATCCGCCGGTTTCGCCACTGAGCTCGCGTTTCCCGCAAAACGAAGCCGTAAGGGGAGGCTTGGCGTCGTTTTTGGCATGGTGGGTCGGCAAGAAAAAGGAGGGTTTAGGGTTGAGAGTGGTTGCTGGCTTGAAGAAATGGTAGGAGTTTGATCGGAAGGAAGTGGCGATTGGTTTATCGGCGGACAAGAAGTTGTGGGCTTTCATTGCTGGTCTTCAGATAGAGCGATTGGTGTTCTTCAGAGACGGTCGAAGCGAGAGTGAGAGTGAAGAAGACATTCGATTGGAACGAGGGTTGTATTTGATAAGAGCGGAGTCCGACAGCGGATCTGGCGACGGAGAAGGACGTGGTGGAGGATTCGTACGACAGAAGCTCGGAGACCATTGCGAAGAAGGAGAAGGTGGAGATCGGAGACCGTTGTGCTGGTTGTAGTGCGAGTGCTTCGATCTGGGAATAAGGGTAGTGTAGGAATAAAAATTAAAGAATGAGTATAATTTGGATAAATGAAACTATGAGTAATTTTTTGAAAAAATTGATGATTACTGAGTATTTTTCTAATAATCCAATTTTTTTTTTATTTTTTTTTGTTTTTTTGGTTTAATGTTTTTAATCTTTCATGGGGTTGTAATAACTGAAGTTTCTAATGCTTAGTTTTGTTGTGTAAAAATCGTGGATATTTTTTTTTATGTCAAGTGACTTTGAGTTTGAAGAATTAATTATATTTATGCAATTGATATGTACTAATTATTAACTTGATTATTGTCTGAAACCGGTCATGATGTCTTTATTTTATTTTAATAGTCTACCAACCCCACATAGAGCCGGTATTACAGTATCTCCAAGGGGCCACTAGAACACTAAATTTGGTGTTAGTGGGCTACACATTCCACTCCAAGGGACGCCATTTCCTACGGCATTATAGTGGGATGTTGATTTTTGGAACAGTGACACCATATTTGGTGCGACACTGTTCCAACGGCAAATAATTTTTTTAAACAATATATTGTGTTAAAATAAGTTGGTTAATGGTATTAAATTAAATATAATTTGTACTATTACGTAAAAAATTATTATAATTTATAATTTAGTTAATTTTTTTATTAAAAAATAATTATAATTATTTTTAATTTTAATTAATATAAAATATTATTTTGTAGAAGACATCAAAATTAATACAAAAACTGATTAATGAAATAGTATAGTTAATGGTATTAAATTGAATATTATTTGTATTATTACCTAAAAAATTATTGAATATAGTTTGTCTTTTTTATTTATAGTGTGATAAATTAAAGTAATCATTATTATTGTTAATGCTAATTAATATATAGGCTCATTTTGATCTCCGGAATGCACTAATTGAACATTTATGGAGCGAATTTGGTAATTCAGAGAGTTAGTATAATGTAGTTTATCATGTGTGTTTTTAGTTATTTTCATTTTTGTATTATTATTATTATTATTATTATGAATTTGTAATAATTATTTAACTTATAGTAATTACATGATAAAGATTGATCAAAATTATTAAATAATAAAAAGAATCTATGATTTAATAATATAATAATACATAACATTTTTTTTAGTGTGAAATTTGGTGTTGTGGTTATGAAATAAATTTAGTGCTAAAACTGCACTAAATTTAGTGTAATTTCAACACCAAATATAGTGTCATGGTTGGAGATGCCCTTACACATAATATAATACAACATGAACAAGGAAAAAGAAAAAATCTTGCAAAGTTTATAACTTAAAAGCCCAAGTTAATTGATCCAGTCTATATTAGTAGGTGTTTCCTTAAAACATCTAATAGAATTAGAGAACTCTTTGTATATATCAGATATAGCAATACTGATCATTGTTGACTTGAAAAGCTCACGAAATCACGATGTTACTAAAGATGTTCGTGCAAAGAATTTCACAACACTTATTAAATTAGAACATTTGATGTGCATTTCAATATGAGTATGATTATGAGCCAAGTCATATAGTATCATATATATATATATAGTAGTCGAATTGCTTTGATGACATTTGGCTTTTCATGCAAACGACGTGCATGCATGCTATTTAAGTATATATTGAGAAAGATGAATATACTATATTCGCGACGTTGACTCGTTGAGACTTGAACTTAAACACACAAACACGATATAGCACATCATAAATTTGCTTTATTATTATTTAGGACATTATACGGAATACACATTTCCCTAACAAATCCTTATTACTTTCTGCATCATTTTATTAGACAAACACAAACATACACACAGATATATAACGGTTGATATATATTCGGAATTCATCTATCAAAGTTTTATAAACACTAGTGGAAAGGCACCGCGCGATTAAATATTATTTATAACTTTAATGATAAAATTTAATTATTATTGTGCATTATAAATGAAAGACTTCTATCATCAAAATTTAACTATTGGTTTTATTTTAGTAATCTTTTAACTGTTGCTTTATTTTAATAACTTTTTTTGTAATTTTATTAACGGTGATCAAATGTATATTAAAACTTATATAATAATAGATAAATGAAATATAATTCTCAAAATATATATTCTTTTTAAATTTGATAAGTTTTTCTGAAGCTCAATTGGAAAATTCTTGAATGGCCCTCAATCAGTATTGTTAATTTCTTTTGGATATTGTTAGGCTATCTTTGTTTGCTAAGCGTATATATATCAAGAAAAAAGTTCATCTATATCTATGATATATATATATATATATATATATATATAATGAAGAACTAAAAATGACATTGTAAAGATGTAGAGAAAAAGATCGTGAATTTTTAAAAAAAAATATCAGAATTAGAGATTTTTTTAAGCTTTGGAAATGATAATCTTAATGTACATGGTAACGGATGGAGGTTTTTCATACTAAATAAAATTGATTTTTTTAAAATATTTGAGGATATGAAAATAGAGAAATCCAATATTCCTTTTATTAATCATTCTTCAAAAAACTCTTATATATATTATCTAAAAAATAATTGCTTCAACTTGAATTATCAATAATGATACTTTTTTCATTCTTATTCCTATGCATTTGATTTATAAAAAAAAATTAAAAAAAATTGCATTGGAACAACAAAATTAACAATATTGGAGGCCGTACTCAAAAACAGCAGAAAGCATGTATACATTTTCATAAAGAAAAACCTGTTACATGTTAGAAACAAATTATATGGTTAAATTGAAGTTACGAAAATAAAATAAGAAAAAATAGGATATCATCAGAATCCCTTTAATATAAGGTTGTATGTCAGTACCTACAAACCATGCCATGCCATGCCCTAATTTATATATATATATATATATATATATATATATAATTACAAAAAAAATGAAAAATTAGAAAGCAAGATCTCAGTGTGGCACCTATCCATTTATAATATCTTTTATATTACATTTGTAACATGAACTACTTCTCATAGTTAACTGACTCCAACAACTATAGGTTTTCATATTATACATGTGAAATTTACAACTTAATTGGGTTCGAACCAATATAAATGCATAAGTTTATATTATACATGATAAATTTAAATTGTCCATGCCCCAAAAAAAAAAATTACTCTTTCTGTATGAAATATTTAAATGTACATAGACATAAGTTACATTTTAATGAATAAATATTTTTTTTACTTAGGATTCACATTGATCATAATTTTATTTTTAAATTATCACTGATGATCATAATTGGCAGCTTGCAATAAACAATAATAGTAACAGTGTTATATATTAATAATAAATAAACATTCTTTACATAGTAATCGAATAACAGCAAAGAACTCCATACTTTACTATATTTTTTTAAGAAAACTTTCAAAAGCTTTGCATCAAATGATACAATCGTCTAAACTCTTTCATAAAATATAGGCAAATATATCCAAATACACCTCTCTAATTCAATCATAATTCAATCATACATCATGAAAATAAAGCCCAAGGCCAAGAACCAATATAAGAATGACTAAACTAAATAATAAATTAGCAGTTTTCAAACTCTTCACATAATCCAACAGAAAAACACAAAAATTAACCTAATTCATTGAAAATTGAGAAGGACAACATATGGTGGAGCTGAAAGAGATTAACTATTAAAGCACTGAGCTTCTCAGAATTTTGACGTAGCCATTGAAGTGTTAAAACTTGAGATCTGAAGAGTTAAAACAACATACAATTTAAAATTATAAATAAACTTATAAGATCATATGCAAATCGATTCAGAAGTTTGAAAATAAATACCGAATCCGCAGTGGGTGGTCGCCGGTCGGGTGGCTTGGTGGTTGCAGGAAGACGACAGATTTAAAACGAAGGTCGTGAGTGCACTACGCGTCGTAGGATGCAAACCGGAACATGGGTCGCTTGCAAATCTCTTCCTGTGAACCATTGAATTTATAATGTGTTCCTTCCTCTATAGGTTTTATTACGGATTTATTAACAATTGAATGAAATAACTATGTAAAAGCCTGTCGATATTCCTCTTCCGTTCCATTATGGAGGAGATATCCACAATAAAAGGCTTAATTAACATATCATTTAGTAATAGTAATTAAGAATATAAAGAGTGCTCATTTGAATTAAATAAGGGAGTTTCATATGTTTTAAAACTAAGAGAATATAAATGTAAGAAAATAACAATCGATGACAAAACTAATGACTTGATGAAAGAAGTAATAATTATAGTAGATTTTATATTTTAAAAAATAGGAATTCTAGAAAAATAGGATATATGTAATCCTTTATTTTTCATTTTGCCACATCATCTTTTCAGATTGTGCTTATATATATAGACTAGTGGAAAGCACCGCGTGAAGCGATCAATTATTAATTATAGATTTAATTTTTTTAAATCTATTAATTTTATCGTGTATTGTACTTGAATATTTAAAATTCAATAATTTATCGTCAATAATAAAATATTTTGGTAAATTTTAGATTATAGGTTATTACTTAGATGCTAATTTCAATTAAAAGGTCAACATCCACATTAAAAATTCAACAATGGTTAATTTTTGGTTAACATTATAGACGAATAATAGGAAAATATTACTGATATATAATTATTCGTGAGGTGAACTAACATCAAATAAATGATTATGGAAAAAATAGAAGAGCTCGCATAAAAATTGATAAGTATAATTGTCCAAAGCTCCGAATTGATAGTAAATAATACAACAATAAATATGTTTTTTTTTTTTTTTTTTTTTTTTTTTTGGCTTTAGGTATATATTTGTTGCTCTGAGAAGCACTTTGGTTAACAACGACTGGATTCAAACATTGGATTATCATAAAAATAAAAGGTACAATTGTCTTTGTAAAGCGGAAGATGAATCCACAATGTAAGCATTTAATATGGAAGTGTATAAGAACGTGTATAAAAGTCAATTGAATGAATGTCAAGGTAAGATGAAGTAAAAAAGAAAAATGACCTTCATAAATAGATTAAACAAATGAGATTCTCCAACTTCACTTGCATGCCTTGAAAACAAACGGCTCTCTTTCTGTAAAATAGAGGGGTAATACCGGCAAAAATTGAATGCATGCTTCTTATGAATGCGTTGCACCCCTGCCAATACTCGTTCGTTCTACGGTTTGTAATATCCAACTCTTTTCGGGTGGCAAAGACATATCCTGTAATTGAAGAGAATAATATACGATGAAGACATATCCTGTATAGAGTTAATTACAAAATTTATAAGATATGAATGTTGGAGTTAATTTTAACGATTAAAAACCACTCACTCCCCAAATACAAATTTCTTTGATAATGACATTACCTTATAATATAAGGTAGTGAAAACAAAATGATAAATTTTAGCACAAAAATAAGGAAATAGTCTAACGTATGACTTGTAAAAATAAATATATTGAAGAGACAATAGCTGCAAAAATACTCAGATTATGGTCGATAATAGACCCAAATTTCCCCAATAGGAGCACCTCGAGCCAATAGGAGTCAATGGGGCAGCGGGAAGGGCAACAGTCAACGGATGGGGCTTCGGGATTGGGCAACGAGCAAGAACACGTCTGAGGCAACGGCTAGCTTGAGCTTCCGAACCGAAAAACAAAAACAAACCCTTAGATTTTATAAATACATATCCCTTAGATTTGATATTTTAATCAATATTAAAAATATATACATATCCTTTAGATTTGATATTTTAATCAATATTAAAAATCAAACCCTAGTTTATCTCTCCGATTTATACGTAAGAGACTGTAGACCAAGACTAATCTCTCCTATGCGAATCGTTAATTGGTTGGGCTTTTTATTTTAATCAAATGGGTAAACTGCGGCTAATGTACCCAATGTTTGATTTTCTGCGGATTATGTACTCAATGTTTTTTTTCGACGGCTAATGTACTCAATGTTTGATCCGTTAGATTTTTTGGGTTTTCCGTCAGTTGACCGTTAGAGAGTTATATGTACACTTTTCGTATTTTTGACATAACTCACTCATTTTTTGTCCAAATTTTATGCACGACCTATGGTTGGAAATATAAGAGATAGATCTACAACTTTAATGTTTTAAGTTTTGTAAAATTAGTTTTAAAAAAATACGAAATTTCAAGTACAACGTAAAACTGGACATTAGTTTAATGCAAAATATTTGTTTCGAGCAAATTTTAATATACTTAATGACTTTTTATGATGAAACGTAAAAGTAAAAAGTTGTAGATAAATGTTTTATCTTTCCAACGGGTGTTTATTTATAAATTTTGGATAAAAAACGAGTGAGTTATGCCAAAAATATGAAATATTATTTCACATCACATCTTTTATATTTTTGGCATAACTCACTCATTTTTTGTCAAAAATTTATAAATAAACACCCGTTGGAAAGATAAAACATTTATCTACAACTTTTTTCTTTTACGTTTCATCATAAAAATTCATTAAGTATATTAAAATTTGCTCGAAACAAATATTTTGCATTAAACTAATGTCCAATTTTACGTTATATTTGAAATTTCGTATTTGTTTACAACTTATTTTACAAAACTTAAAACATCAAAGTTGTATATCTATCTCTTATCTTTCCAACCATAGGTCGTGCATAAAATTTGGACAACAAATGAGTGAGTTATGTCAAAAATACAAAAAGTGTACATATAGAGGAGGATAACTCTCTAACGGTCAACTGACGGAAAACCCAAAAATATCTAACGGATCAAACATTGGGTACATTAGCCGCTAAAAATAAACATTGGGTATATAATCCGTAGAAAATCAAACATTGGGTACATTAGCCGCAGTTTACCCTAATCAAATAGTAAAATAAAACTAATATTACCTCCAACAAAAGTGCGTTGGTTATTTTGTCAAACAAATACCAAATCTTTCCATTCTAATAGTTAGTTTGTTAAGATAAAAGATCAAAAGATTTATTTCAAGTATATCATGCGTATAAAATTTGAATAAATACCCAAGAAATAGTTTGAATAAATACAAAGTTTGAACTCATGATTTTAAAATACATGTTATTTTTAAACTGATCGTTAGAAACTGATCAAACTCTCATTGGACAATCGAACACCTTCTTGATTTTTCCTACGAGAAAAATTGATGGAATAGTGACTATGTTTTCGGTCGATTAATCGTGCAAAACTATAAAATGACGATGATTACAAGAGATAACTTACTAATAATTAACCACCGTAACCTCTATTATCGATCAATAATCGATCGATTATCGTGATTACTCGATCACTAGTCAAAACTATATGTCATTCAAAACCGGAATTGGAAAATTTTAAAGCTCCCAATTTTCTAAAGATGAATAAAAAAATACTAGTTTCTCGGTTCTTGAAGGCGTCATTATTGTTATATCCCAAACACGCATATAGCAACAACATTTTTGGTCGTCGCAGTAAATGTCGTTGCTATACATATATATAGTAACGACATTGCGTCGTCGCAATAAATGTCGCTGCTGTAAAAGAATATAGCGACGGCATTTAGGCGTCGCAATAGATGTCGCTGCTATACAAATATAGATAGCAACGACATAGCGTCATTGCAATAAATGTTGCTGCTAAATAAAAATATAACAACGACATTTTTTCTTCGCGATACATATTGTTGCTATATAAATTTATAACAACGACATTTTGCTGTCGCGATAAATATCGTTGCTACACAAACATATAGCGACGATAATTGTGTTGTCGCAATAAAAATCATTGCTATACATGACTTTTTTTGTAACGATGGGAATGTGTATTATTAATAGTTTAATATCTTAAAAGGAAGAAAAGATGAAAAAGCAATACAAGTCCCAAAAAAGAGGAAGATTATTAGGGATTTAATGTGAACACATTTTTAGGAAAATCAGAGCATGAAAATGCATTAGTGGCTTCTTTAATGGAATGTTTATTGCTTCTCTTTTGAGTTTCATAAATTCCACTAACTTTACATAAATATAATAGTCTAAATTTAACAATTATTATGGACACAGTAATCTTTTGAGAATCAAACCTGATCTATGGTTGATTATATAGCAGATAAGCAGTTTTTTTAGACGATAACCAAGCATGATTAATCAAAATTAAGATTACGCATTGAAGCGCAAAATCGCTATCTATTAGGCCATCAGAAACCGCACGTGGTTGGCATATTTGACTAAAAAAACCTTAAAATTATAAAAATAGTCATCAGTACTGTTGTAAGACTCATTATTTTTGCACTTATTATTATAAAGTGTAATATAAGAAAAAAAAAGGTAGATGAATGAATGAGTGATGTGAAATGCATGAAGATGAAATAGTAAACTAAATAGTTGAAGAGAGATAAGTGAGAAAATTGAGAGAGTAAATACTAAACAGAGAATCGGTTAAATGTAAAATTTGATAAATAGAGCGTGATGTGAGGAATGAGAGTGTCTTCATTCATCCTCCAAGGAATAGAATTTATAGAATATTTTAGGGTAACTAGGTAATTACACATTTGTAAGTGTATAATAAAACGATTAATACAAACCTAACTTAATATGCTAATGAGCATTTCATTATACATAACACTCTTACTCGGAATACTCATTACAAGATCTACGTGTTCATGTTGTCTCATTAAAATCCTTACTAAGAAAAACTCAGTGGGATAAAAATCATAGTAGAGGAAAAAGAGTATAGCCATATTTAGCTCCCTCTCATGTTGCCATGAGTGACTTTTACATAAACTTTGTAGCTTTAGAATCCCAATGTTATGAACATGTTTTCTAAACACTAAAGTGGGGAGAGCCTTTGTGAAGAGATCCACGGAGTTCTCGCACGAACGAACATACTGGATGTTGATAACATTACTCTATCCCAACTCTTGAGCGACAAAAAAAAAAACTTTGGACGGATATGCTTTGTCTGGTCGTTATTGATAAACACTTCCTTCATTTGAAAAACACATGCGGCATTATCTTCGTGAAGTATGACGGGATCACAATTTAGTAGGAAACAACTTGTGACTCTAATATGCCGCGACATGAATCTAAGCCACATACACTCACGGCTTGCTTCGTACAGTGTGATGATCACTACAAGAAATGTTAGCGTCTAGGACTAGTTTGCGAAAGACTGATATATTAGTCTCGAATACTAAGTATCTAAGACTAACTTATCAGTACCAGATGCTATTCGGGACTGATTTTCCTCCGACTAAACTTAGTGACTGGTTTTCAGTTGCTAATAACTTGATTCCTTATTTGAGACTAAATTTCAGTGGAGAATATATATTTGTCCTTTAAGATTTTTTGAGAAAACCTATTGGCTACTAAATTTCAGTCCCATATATGTTCCTTTCTCATTCAAAATGGCGCCAAATTTTTGGAGACTGACTTTCAGTCTCTATAATACGGTGACAAACGTATTGTCTACTAAATTTCAGTCTCATTTATGTTCCCCTCTTAATCAAAATGGCGCCAATGTATTGGCGACTGATTGTCAGTCTTTATTATGTGGTGCTAGTAATACTAAGGATAATAAAAATATTTAAGAGTAAATATTAGTCCTTAATTGAGACTGATGTATTAGTACCTGATTATAGTTCGGACTGATTTTCAGTTGACAAAATTTATTGGCTACTGATAATGGCGCCAAACGTTAGGGGGACTGATATTCAGTCTCTATTATTTGGTACTCGTATGTTGTAAATATTCGAGAGTAAAAATTAGTCCTTAATAATGCATAATTGAGACTGATTTATTAGTAACTGAATCTTTTAAGGAATGTTTTTTTTTTCGTGTAATCTTAGCAACTGATTTTCAGTTGCTAATATTTTGGGACTTTATGTGAAACTAAATTTCAATGACAAATATATTTTTGTCATTCTAGATTTTCAGGCAGCTCAAATTGGCTACTAAAATTCAGTCCCCCATATGTTACCTCAAATTAAAAATGGCGCAATATTATGCAGGACTTATTTTCAGTATCTATTATGTGTATCTAATAATGTAAGAATACTGAACATATCTGGGACTAAAGAGTAGTCCTTAATAATAAAGAATTGAAACTGATATATAGTCTTATAACATATTTTTTATATGAAAATATCAAGGACTGATTTTCAGTCTCACATTATTTGGCGCTGATCAAGTAGCGTTTTTGTAACTAAATTTCAGTTTTTGAAAGTGTTTATAGATTAAAAGAATTAGGAACTGATATTTAGTCTTTAATATATTTCGTGTAGATAAATAGTCAAGGACTGTTATTCAGTCTTTACTTACTCAGTCTTATAATGTATTTTGTATACCAAAATATCAGGACTGTTATTCAGTATCTAATTATTCAGTCTTAAAATGTATTTTATATATGAAATTATCAAGGACTAATTTTCAGTCTCACGTTATTTGACACTGATCAAGTAGTTTTTCAATAACTAAAATTCAGTTTTCAAAATGTCTTTATAATAAAAGAATTTGGAACTGATATTCAGTCTATAATATATTTTATGCCGATAATGATCAAGGACTGTTATTTAGTCCCTAATTACTTAGTCTTAAAATGTATTTTATATATGAAAATATCGAGGACAGATTTTCAGTCTCACGTTATTTGGTGGTGATCAAGTAGCTTTTTCAGAACTAAAATTCAGTTTTCAAAGTGTGTTTCGAATAAAAGAATTAGGAACTGATCTTTAGTCTGTAATATAGTTTGTGCAGATATTGATTAAGGATTATTATTCAGTCTCTAATTACTCAGTCTTAAAAATATATTTTTTATTTAATAATATCAAGAACTCTAATCAAGTACCTTTTCTGAACACAAAAAATATATGCCAAGAAACCTCCTTATTTTCAATATTTTTCTAACTTTGTTTTTATTTTATATGTCATTTTATGATTTCTACCTTTTCTTAAAATTTCAGTGACTTTCTACCTTTTCTTAAAATTTACTGTTGTTCAACACTTTATATAACTTACATTCAATATATATAGATATGTATATTGTGAAATATGAACTGTGAATAAATTATTGGTTTCTCTTTTATCCCGTAACATTTGGCTAATATCTCATCCCTCAACAGAAGAAAAAAATTAAATTTTAAAATATAAAATTATTAACAAAAACAGAGACGGATAATATAAGACAATAGACCTCCTTATTTCCAAACGTTGATCCGAGAAACTGAATTCAAAGACGGATAATATATAACAAGAGACATCATTATTTCCAAACGCCAGACAAACTCTGTAAAATCCGAAAAAAATGTGAATTTTGGGGACTAAAAATACATGGTATTAACAACTTATATGTAGTCCCTAATATCAAATAAAGAGGACTGATTTGAGTTGATATTGAAAACTATTTTTAGTCTCTAATTATAAATACGTAAAATTGAAGTGTACTATCAAAGAATATTGTTAGTCACTAAAATAACATATGAGAGACTAAATGAGACTGATATTTAGTTTTGAAAAACAATATTAGGGACTCAAAATAATTATTATCAAGGACTGATTTTCAGAGTCTAAAGATGTGTATTAGGAACTAAATAAAAACGTTTTCCGAGATTATTTTTCAGTCCTTAATAGAAGCATATTGGAGACTGAAATAACCTGGTATCAAAGACTAATCAACAGTCCATGAAACATTTATTAGGGACTGAAAATATTCATTATTAAAGACAGATTTTCAGATTCTAATGACCGGTATAAGGAACTAAATTAAAATGACATCGGGGATTAAGAGGAAGTTGAGCTATGGTCTCGGGGGTGGACGAAGGGAAAGAGCTTTCAGTCCCCGCGACATCGGAGAGGAGGCAGCTGGCGTTACGGCCATATCGCTGAAATCCTCAGCGAAATCCGCCCTCTTCCTTAGGCGCCGAAAATAACGCGCACTCCCGCTTGGCGAATCCTTTGTCTTCTCGGTCTCGCCCGTTGGCATAATGACCGGAGGATCCTGAATGGCCTCCCTCGTCGACAAGGTGACCGAAGCCTCAATTACAACTCCCTGAGCAGGAGCAACGACCTCGGGTTTGGTGTCCGGGATGGAGACCTTGGCCTTCTTCGCGGGAGGAGATCGCGCGTCTCCTCGACGGGCCGCTTGCCCGAAGAACTCTCCTCTTGAGAAGATCTCCCCGAGGAGCGCGGACCGATGAGGTCCACATCTCTTCGAGGTGACCTCCTCGAGGAGCGACAAACCCCCGTCGAGCGAGGAATGATAGGGTACACCCTATACTTCGTCCGCCGCTCGTCGCGAACATCTTCGACCGGTCGCTTGCCCGAGGAACTACCCTCTCGAAGAGTAAGTCCCATATAGCGAGGAGGCTCGAGGTTCACCTGGGACCTCGATGGCCTCTGAACGACCCGCTCACGCTCGACGGGAGCATCCTCCCTATCCTCGATAAAGTCCATCCTGGACTTCTTCTTTGGCTTGGGAGCATATTTTCTCCGCTCCACCAGAGACCCCTCCTGCACGGGCTCGCGAGAGAACCTCTCTGGGAGAATGGTGTTGGGGTATGGCCCGAAGATCTGAGCCAGATGGTAGATGCCAGATTTCTCGATCCGGTTGCCGCCGAAATCTTTACTCCAATATCGACGAGGGTTGGCAAGAAGAGCGTCGTGGACCTTGTTGAACCGCGCCTCGGCCTCTCCGCCCTATTCGGGCCTGAACTTGGGGAGATCGACGTCGATGACCCACTCCCTGGGTAAGAAAATGTGATGTGGGCCAAAGGTGTTGTCATCCACCTTAAAAAAAATATGTGTTCTTCCAGTCGGACTCATTCGACGGCGTGTTGGTGAGAACATGTGGCCGAACGCGACGGGAGAGAGAAAAACGGCCCAAGTTCTTCGGGTTGCGAGAAAACTTGAAGATCGCATCAAGTCTTCAAGGGTGATGTCCACGTGCTGCTCGCGAGTGATGGCGAGTATGCACAGAAGAAGACGGATCGTATTAGGGCTCACCTGAGTAATGGGGACCTTGAAGGCGTAAAGGAGCACCACGATCAGGTGTGGCACCAGAAGTTGGTGGCCGAAAATCCGAAAGAAAGACTCGTAGACGCACATATAGTCGTCCCGATGAGCATCGACAAGCTCGCCGTCGTGGGGGAGAAGCACAGGGAAGGCCTCCGAATCCACGAAGTGATCCCCGATGATCTTCAGTCTTTCCTCCGTCATGACGGAAGGAGGACTTCCGGTCTTGAAGACGGGTCCGGGACTGGGGCGAGTCATCGAAGTGTTTTGGAGATAAGAGTGTAGAAATTTGAGAATGAGAGAATGAAAGCAAGAATGAAGGGGAGAAAATCGCAAGAAAATCACAGAGAGTGTTTGGGAGAAGGCCAAACTCTTGAATTTATAGAAGAGAGGGAAAAGGGAAGTGAACCGGCGTGTTCTGATCCAACGGGCTAAATTCAAAGCGCGTAAAATCATCAATTGTGGAGATTGACGAGCCATTGCGAATCCGAAGAGCACTCGAGTGCGAAAAGACCAGCATTTAATGCTGAGCGGATTTGCGACAGATTCGAGGTTGACAGCCTGGAAGAGAGAATCAACGTGGGGCCCAATGCCAAAAGGTTGTCGGGAATGCGAAAGGTCTTTGACAAGGAAGACTTCATCGCAATACTTCATCGCAAGGCTTTATCGCAGTAGTTCGTCGCTAGAAGCTCATCGACGAAGATTTATCAAACTGCTCGCAAAGAACCTGTATCTCATTTTACCAACTGCTTTACACTTGATAAAATGGGGGACTAATTGTGAAGGTCGGATTTCGTCAGATCCCTCTTTAACACTACTCATGTCGTTTTATCCCAAAACGACGTGGAATGAATGCAATGAAATTTGTTGACTATTGGTCAATGAGGGAGCATGCTCGAAGAAGTTCAACCCGCGACGAAGTTCAATCAGCATAAAAGTAATCTGCGATGAAATACTTCATCGCACCTCGATGAAGGATCCTCGAGGAGGAGTCCACGAAGAAGCAGCTCGTCGCAGAAGCAGCTTATCGCATAGAAGCTTATCGAGGGAAAGCTCATCGCGAAACCCCATCGAATTAAATGAAGGAAGAAGTCAAAATCGCACGAATAAAGGAGAATTAGTCAATCAATTGAGGAAATCGTGGGAGGATCAGCGTATTCAAGGAAGGTCAGCAACAAATCAAGCAAGAAGAAAGGAAACCCTAGCGAGATTCAAGGAACCAGAAGGGAAACGAATTCAGAAACCCTAAGCCTATAAATACAAGTGTAAACCTCATTAGAGGGGATCAGAGAAATCATCCCGTAGGAAGCCTCGGAGAGAAAGAGACATTCGGCCAAAAGAAAGCAGCAAGAGAAACCAACAAGAGAAACCAGAAAGAAAGAAGAAAGAATGAGAGAAAGAAGAAAGAGAACGCCAACCACATTGAACTACGTGATGACCTGATCACGGTATACCGGGTACGTAGGTAGCCTCGCAGAAACCGGCGAGGCACGGCATCAAATCATATCCTATTTTTCTCCTTTTCTTTCAAAGGTCCGAGCTATCAAACGAGAAAAACCGAGTCATTTCGGGAATATAATAAATCAAGAATATTCGTGTTCATACTATTATTGTGTTCTTCGATTATTCTTGTGACTAAAAAGGGTGGTGCAAATCGCCCTCAACAGGGATGACACACGACTTCCTTTGCATGCCGGCTTCGATCGTCTCATCGAAATACGCCTTTAGTTTAAGCGGTAATTGAATAAGCGATCGACGAAATGGAGATCGGCACAAGCACAAGGGAGTCAAACCGACCAAAACCATATCGACCAAACTTTGTATGCAAAACTAACAACAGAGGAGAATAACTGTTGGTTCTTTTACCATTTTCTTGTAGTCCCGGTTTTCCTTGTTTCGTAACTTTATATTTATCTTAGTTTTTTACTTATATTAAATAAAAAAAAGTTAAAGGAAAAAGAAAAATAAAAAAGGCATTATCGGGCCGGGCAGCCTGGAGCGAGTGCGGGGTCGGGTCAGGCAGCCCGCGGGCGTTCGTGCCCTGGAAACAAACGGATCGGGCGAGGCCCGTGGGGCCCACCCGATGGAGAGGCTACAGAGCTTGCTGATTAGTTCCACTTCTGACATAACAAAACTATCACAAGTACACTGCTTATAAATAGTTTAAGCTCGTTCGTTCCTCTCCGTCTGAGACATCAATCACACTGCTTCAAAGGCTCGTCCTCGCACAAATTCAGATCCATGGCTTCCACAAGCAAAATGGAAACTTCCGATTGCGAAGAAGAAGAGGCGCGTTCTCTTAATTCGATTTAAAACGGTTCAGAAGATGATCCAGACCACTGATCTTCCTTTGGTGATGTTTGTTCAGGTTGAGCATTTCGATGATTTCACTCTTGCATCCTCATGGGAGAGGTCAGTTTCGAATCTTTCCCAGAAATGAATTTCAATTTCGCAGCTGAAATTGTGAACATTTTGCTGAGATTTCTTAGTGGTTTGGTAGGTTTATCTCCGAGATTGAGGCAGTTTGTCGGCATTGGATGGCTGATGGACCAAAGAATCTTTTGGTAAGTTTGCTACCATGTGGAAACTCTTTCTCAATCGGCAAACTAAACGAATCGAATCGCAATCGTTATTTTGGTTATTACTCTAAATCTTCGCTGTTCGAGTGTAGAAAAAGGACGCTGTTCGAGTAGAATCTTCCACGGATTTGCTTAAGGTTAAGGCCGAGTTGACGGATGTGGCGAAAAGCTATTGCATGGAATACTACTTTGAAAACAACCAAAACGGTACGCGTTGTTCTCATCGAGCTGTATTATGAACTCTTGATCGCTGTTGTGTAGGCTCAAACATCTTGTGTTTTGGTTGAACAGTAAGAAGTATAAACTGGGATTCCGAGGCGCACGATTTGCAGTTATGTTTTGGGGTCAAAGAGTTTTTGGTAGGCTTAACTTAAACCCCTCTTTTATTTGGTATTTATTTCATATGTCACGGTTTGTTCTATATTCTTAAGCTTTGTTTTGTATCAATTCCTAGGTTATTGCTCCTCAAAGCGCAAGTGGTGTTGTTCTTGATACGCCCGAGTCTAGCAAACTATTAAGTGCCGTTGCAATTGCGTTATCGAATTGTTCAAGGTATGCATTTTCTGTAAACTCTTGTAGTCATGAATTTTGGGAGTGTAGGTGAATGTATGGCTATGAACATTGTGCTTGGTTACGTGTGGATCTCGTAGTAGTTTTTACCCAAATTTCCTTCCCTTATGAGTCAATTAGTCTTCATTGTCGATGTGTTTTTGTTAGTAACCAAACAAAGTTAAACACAAAATAGTAGACCGATGGGAATGAACCAAGTGTCACAAATGAAGGTGAAAACTCTTCACAAGATGTCCTGGTAGGAACTTTTCAACTAAACAATAAAAAACTCGATCTATTGAGAGTTAAATACTTGAATATGATCTCACAATCCATCATAAGCAATAAATTTCTAAAATAACCTTAACCCAATAAAAGACGAATGAGGACAGAACAAAGGTTTAAACTACCAGGGAACCCTTGCCTCTACATTCATAAAGAAAATAACGGGTCTTAAAAGTTTCTTATTAAAATTTATCGTAACATGTATTGAAACTTTTTGATATGTAATTCTGTTCAGTTTATGGCCAGCATTTGTGCCCGTACACGATCCTTCTCGAAAAGCTTACATTGGCATCCAAAACATGGGAACTGTTTTCACCAGAAGATTTGAGGCGGATCATATAAGTAGTCAGGTTCCAGTAAAGCTCATGCATTTGGAAGGGTTGTATGAGTTGTTCGTCTCTAAATTCGTAAGTTTCTAGGATTCCATGAATGTATTTTCTTGACATGCTACATGACTTCGTAATTGTAATTGAACACTGGAGTTAGCCCATAAGTTAGTTCTGAAGGACAGTGATTTCTTAAGTGCACAATTTTATCCAAATTTCTTGACATATTTATTTTACCTATTTTTCCGAAGTTAGTAAATGTGTTATTTCATGTTGAAGGCCTACTCCACTTTGGACTTTACTGGGCATCTTTTCAAAGTCCATTTTACGATGAAGCTAACATACAGAACCCTTCCAAATGATGAAGATGAGGACGATCTTCAAGAAAGCAACGGTGATATCACCCAAGGGACTCATCCAATTGAGACTCGTAATAGAACACAGTGGGATGATAATTGTCCTTGGAGTGAGTGGTATTCTGCCGAAGATCCTATAAAAGGTGATAGTGATTTTCTTGAACATTTGCATACTATCACTTACTTTTTTTCATTCGTTGTACGTGTAGTTAAAAACGTGACCAGGGCATTCAAGAGACATTAATTCTCAAATAAAACCTTACAAATTTTCTCCTCCTCAACTATCCTTTGTAACAGTCTTCTTTAACTGAAATTACTCGTTGACCCCTATTAGAATATATCAAGGTCCTATCGAAAGGTTTTAGAACTCGTAACTAATATATCTCTTTTCTCTTAAATGATTTCCCGGCAAACAGGATTTGAATTGGTCGCAATCTGGTCAGAAAAGATGATCGAAAGCTCTCTAGAAATGGCTGAACTGGAAAATTATACTCCTTTTGATGCCTATAAGTGGATTCTATGTCCAAATTTGTCTACAAATCTGTAAGGATCATCTTTTTGTTAGATATGTTGATTACTCCGACTGAAAAAAATGTCATTCACCATTTCACCGTGGTAACATATCTTTGGTAGTTCGGAGCTTTCTTATAAAAAAAAATTAGCTCTTTCTCAAATTCGAGTATATGTCGCTAAGGCGCATTTCGTTTCTAAATTGTGTGTTATTATGTGTAAAATTATATTTTTAATTATTCAAAGTCTAATTTTTTTTCTAGTTGATATCATGCAAATCTCTAAATGCTCACTCCTAACTACACTAAGCTATTCTAGAAGAATTGTCAAAGTTGATTTCATTATCTATGCCCTTCACCTTTTTTTTACTATTATTAATGTATTTGTATATAGGTAGTTGTATCTAAGCATATTAGCTTGTTTGAATGTTATTGATTGTATATAGGTTCTTTCTATATGAGGTCTTTATAGGAGCGCCTTTTTGCTACGATTATGTTGCTTTCTTCTGCCCATATAATTCCATGTCATCTCTTAACTTTTATTCCTAAACTAAAACAAAAAAGGACTATTTTCTAAAGAATCGACAGTCCCCAAGGAAGCAGAATTGGCTTTTCTTCACAGCTGCGTCTTTTGGTTGGTGCATTGGATATGTCTTTTACAGCCCAATTTATGGAAGATTTTGTGTCAGGTTGAAATACTTTTCTGTGTAATTTCATATTTGGTTATATTTAGGTCTTTCTGCTAGAGAGTTTGACTTCTCACATTTCCCTTTCGTCGTTTTACCACAGCTGAAAACCCAGGTTCTGACAGTCTAAAGTCGTCGAGCATCATTCCTCCACCTTCAGTTACCGATCGTGTGCTTAAAGAATTATTTAACGAGGGTATTCTTTTGATCACAAAATTATCCATTTGTGTATATGAATTTAAGACACTTTTCAGCCTTAAGCAGGATATTTTTTATATTTTCAGGTGAACAACTCACAGATTTTTCTTCTGCTCAAGATAAGAATTCACGGGTGATTAAGGGTGCACCTCTAGAGTCCCTATTTGCACAGTTCTGTTTACAGTCCCTTTGGTTTGGCAACTGCAATATATGCGGTATGTTAAAGACTTGATTTCCATTTTGTATCATTTTATTCTGGATTAATAAGAAGGAATTTTCGTAAGTTTCTAACTAAGAATTGTATGAAAAAATTGCTTGCTATGCTCTGGGAATCAGCTATTGCTATGCTCTGGGTCGAATTTGTTCGTGAAGTTCGGTGGTGCTGGGAGGAGTTACAGCCATTACCCAGAATGCCAGCTGGCGGTTCGATCGACTTGACAACTTGTTTGGTCAACCAAAAGTTGCACATGGTACTAATTTGTAGACCTTGTTTTGTTCGAATGAGCTCTAGTTTAATCTTTGAGTATGCGATATCTATATGTTAGCTCCAGATATGCAAGTATAAAGATGTTGCAGCTATCATATGGTGCAACTTATATTTAATCGAGAAAAATTGGAAGGTTTCATACTGATGATGAGTGCATTCCTTTTTATGGAGAGATTAGGTTAATTAGAGTTCAGAGGATAATCTCATCAAACTCAAAACTAGCCATTTATTCGCCGGTTAAAGTTTACGACCGAATAAATATGAAAAAAGAAAATAAAGAGAATAGTTAAATCCCCTTGATAAAGCAAGTAAACTGAACCAGAGCCTTTAAGGCCTCCTACGCATGGCTGGGCCCTCACTCGGCGGATCTAGTGGCCATTTGTGAGCTTCTGGCTTACCGATCCGTCTACAGTATGCCTTACTGTAGAAATAATTCGTAATTTTTCTCAAATAATTTTTCCTTTGGAGGTCTGATCAACATGGTTTCTGGGTTCTATCTGTTCATTAAATGCACCGTTACTTGTTAGAATGTGGACATTAACCGAAAACAATTTTGTTTGCTGGTTTTAAATTCTATCAGATATATGTCTAATAGCAAAATTTGACTCCACATATGGCTTTCTGATTCAGCTTGCAATATGCATTGAAAACAAACGTCAAGTTACGGAAGACTTTCAAGACTGTATTGGAAGCAATGATGAGCTTTCTTCTCCTAATGATGTCCGTTCCGTGCTTTTCTTATTGTTAACCTCGATAATTGTTGACTTTTTCGCTACACTCTTACTTCCATCAAATAAACATGCAGGAAAATAGTATATTTGGAGAGGACTCATTGGACATGCAAACACCTGAAGAATATTTAAGTAGGAAACATGACAGGTGAAAGAAAGTGAGATCTCTGTGGGTTCTGTAAATATATGGTGACGATTATCTTAATGATCCCCATTGTTAGTTACATGAAATGATTTATTTTATTTTATCATAGTTTTTTGTCTTACAACTATGCTTAACAGATAGATAATTCTGCTTTAATTAATATTCGAGCTATAACTCATGCTAATCATACAGTTAAGTTCTGTCTCTTTCATTTATCGACTAATCTTACAGAATTAGCTTGCTCACTATATACACAGAAAAATAGATTCGGATACATAAAAACTTTGCTTGGTAGAGAATTTGGAAATTGGAAAGCCTTTGTAAATCGTTTACATTTGGGTGATTTGGTCTAACGTAGTTACTTTGTGCCGCAGCCCTTCAACAAGCTCTGAATCAAAGCACGAAGATCTGTTGTCTAACGACATGAAGGCACATGATTCTGAGCGGAGGGGCTCATCTGCCTTGGCAGGGTCCATGAAGCTTCTGAAATCCAATCAGAGCATGCATGTCCCGTTCACACAGGTTCGACAATCTTTCCATGGTTCCTTACTTGTATTTTTCGAAGCAGTTTGAAGTTTGTGTCTGAACTCTGAAGAGATCTTCTCCTATTGATCTTTGAAGGATGCACCGCTAATGACCGAGGACATGCATGAAGAACGGCTTCAGGCTGTTGAAGCCTCTGGTGATTCATTTGTAAGATGTTGAAAATCCCGAGTTTATTTAGTTTGTTGCTTCTTAACTCAGTATTATATGTTACTATGTTCATGCTTAATTGTCGGGTTATTTGGTCTCATATTATCCCATAGTTTGCAGCTCTAAGTGTTTGTAATCATTATTAGTTATGAAAATAAAATTTACAAAATTGTTCTCCAAAATTTAACATAAGCTTATATGCCTTCTTAAACAGCATTGCTTTTATAATTTATAATCTTATCTTTTCCTTCTTTTCATTGAACATTGCATAAATATTTGATTGGCCTATTATCATGTAGAGGCACCGAAGGGTAGAACAGGAATCACACCAGTTTAATTAACTACTTAATTGTCTTTCTGCTTTACAAACGCCTAGGGCATAGGGCTTCTTCGTTTTTATTTATTTATTTGTTTTATGAGCTGTTTAATCCTATTAGTCATCCATTGAAGAGCGTTTTCCTTGCTCTCGAAGAAAGACCATATCGATTTAATTGGAATAAATTTCAACTTGGTAAATCGTGATTAGCTTCTTTATGTGTATTATCAATTAGCGACCAATGAAGATTCTTGACACTAACATTGAGTAAACTGATTCTGAAGGAAGTTTAGCTCTTAGTTTTGCAGACCTTCTAAAAACTTAAGAACACTCATAAGTCTTTACGGTCGGTAATTGGAACATGGGAATTTTTCCAATCATAAAAAGGCCTTCACTTATCATAAAGGAGACATTTTTGTTATCTTGGAAAATTTGCTTCAACTAGGGGTTATTATTTGTACGTGTAAATTTTCGAATAAGTCGTTTACATAACAAATAGTATGCCACATTCCATTTCTGCAGGACTTTTCTGCACATTTGGAGAAGGAGATCTTGTCTTCAGGTGATAAAACTAATATGCGTTTTTCTGAAATCAATAAATTATACTGCATAATACTTGTCTAATACTTTGTTTTTAAGCTGCATTCCATCTCTTATGCATGTCTAAATAATATATTGCATATTTGCATTCATATTTGTTTGACAATATTTTATTATATACTAGATATGTCGGCATTTAAAGCTGCCAATCCAGATGCCGTGTTTGAAGATTTTATCCGGTGGCATTCTCCCGGAGATTGGGTGACTGATACTGTGAGTGATGAATGGCCTCCTCAGGGAAAGCTTTCTCAGAGAATGTCTGAGCAAGGAAATATTTGGCGAAAGATTTGGAACGATTCACCTGCTTTGCCTGCGTCTGAGCAAAAGCCGCTCCTCGATCCCAATAGAGAAGGAGAAAAGGTACTCGCATTTTTTCTTTATTTTTTGACCACCATATTTATTAGTACATGTGTTTTCTGATAGGAATCGAGCCAATATTCAAACAAAAGCTAGAACTCTCCATTGATAAACGATGCCATGGTCTCTAATTCAATAGTTAGACCGGAAAACTCTCCTAATGATGTTCAGTAGGAATTTTCCACTAATCCGATGACAGCTAACCAAGCGGTGAATGTCTTATTTAGGCTTAGACACTCTTTATTAAACGCTAGATCTAAAATGCATAAATACCTCTAATGGAATAGATAATAAAAAACTTATCATGCTTTAAACCCCTAATCGCGGATTTAAGTTTAGGTTTCTGTCTAATCATGCCTCTTGAAACGCGTGCTCCACAGATTCTTCACTACCTGGAAACAGTACGGCCATACCAGTTGCTTGAGCAAATGGTTTGTACCGCCTTCCGAGCATCGGCAGACACTCTTAACCACACTCATTACGGAGGCTTGAAGCAGATGTCGACCAAAATGGATCAACTTTACCTTACTTTGGCATCTTCATTGAAGTTTTTACAAGGTATTTTGCCGTTTCTTTTTACTAAGATATACTTGAAGTAGGTCTAAATTGAACTTAAACGTGTTCAGCAAATAATCTATCCCCCGGGGGTGAATGGCTCGAAGACCTTAGGCGACTCTGCGGTGTTTTTGAACATGTTGAGAAGTTACTCACCCTCGCAGCTTCTCTTCATCGCAAGTTCTTGCAAACACCACGTCTCTCCGAAGCTATTTTTACTGA
Organism: Parietaria judaica; assembly: GCA_954871525.1. Lineage (NCBI taxonomy): Eukaryota > Viridiplantae > Streptophyta > Magnoliopsida > Rosales > Urticaceae > Parietaria > Parietaria judaica. The sequence goes on from OX940865.1 coordinate 29,719,953, forward strand.
TTACTACAATTTTTATCTTCCGAGGATGGGAACGCCCTCAACTACAGACACTATCCAAACGGTAAAAACAAAATCTTTATGCATAGCAATGCTTGAATCATCTACGAATCGAACTAATATGTTAACTCGCTGAAGGAATTTGACAAGAAGCAACAAGTAAGGAATCATGAAAGAGAAATGGTCTCAAACATGTTCGTCCCTCCGACAGCGAACCAGTCATGGAGAAAAGTACTTAGCATGGGCAATCTTCTCAACGGCCACGAGCCAATTGTCCGGGAAATTGTATTTTCGACGCGCGACGGCATGGTCGGCAACCACTACGCAAGTCGCACGCCTCAGTTGAATCAACAAGAAATAGAAACGTATCGCATGTACATTTGCGGAACCTCCAATGAGCTGCGCGTCGCTCTTTCCGTCACCTCATGTGATTAATTAATTATTCCCAAAATCAAAAAATAAAAATCATAGTTTTTTTCTTCCTATAATTTAAACCTTGCTCTGTTTATTTGCATTGCATTGTCGATTGGAAAATACAGAAAAGTGGCCATATAAATACAAATTAAAGTTTAATTCGTTCACTTTCTAGCTTTAGTATTTCCTTTTATGTCATGAGTAACATACTTGATCTAGTAAAAAAAATGACCTATGTTTGTGTGAAGAAAAATGGCAATTATTGATTAGATGCTTGTAACTCAAAAAATGGGAACACCCTTTTTCTTACCACATTTTGTGGCTTCTTTTTCCAAAAGTTACCCTTCTATGCACCGGGAAACGCCGTGATGTGTCATCGGATGGTGAAAAGGTCTATCAAAGAGTGGGTCCCACGTGAGACTATATTACGAACTTTCCGGGGAGGGCCCACTTATACTCAGAATCTCAAATAATAGGCATGGCTATTTATAATTTTATAATTAATTTTCGTAACATATTTTTATTTTAGTAAAAAATATTTTATATAAAAAATGAAAAAAAAAAGGTAATCAGTTGAACTTTTAATAATATATTTTTTAAAATCATTTTTTTCTTTTTCATTACTTTAGATAAGAAAAAGAAAACAAAAAATGTGTTTTCATTTTGTGTTTTATTTTTCTATCATCATTTCACATTTTATTAAAAGAAAATGAGATATTTATGGCAAAATACCACAAGGGTGTTTTAGTACGCGGTATATATTAAATTTATTTTTTCGTGGTAAAAATTTCAAAAAACTGAAAAATGATTTTGTCTTGAATTTTTTTTAATAGAATATGACTTTTTTTTTGAAAAACTAGCAATGATAAAAAAAAAAAAAGTAGAGTTATAGTAGGACTTTTTTTTTTTTAGAACTCACTCCACAGAAAAATAAAATTTAAAATTTGGTTTAGTTTTATTTAAGTATACTCTAAAAAAAAGACTAATCATATTTTTTATTTATCTTTATGAAGATAATTATTTGAAAAGATTAAACGAAACACAGTTTTCATTCTTCTTTTCAATAAATAGTGCAACAAATTTTTACCATTTTCAAAACGTAGTTATAAAACAATTTGGTAAAAAAAATCTAAGTATTTAAGTGCTAAAGAACAAATGATTCATTTAAATTATTTGTCCACGTGACACAATATAACATCAACGTATCACACGACGTGAGATAACACTTCAACATACCATTTACTAATGAGTATTAAATTGCAAGAAAAAGAAAAATTAGGCATTCTCACTGCTAAAAAAAAGAATTTAAATATCCAACTATTTTATTAGAGAACGAGCAAGGGAACAAGTACATTTTCGCTGCAAATAAAAAATGAGTATCTTCGTCGGAAATACCCTAAAAAACACTATTTTTCTTTATTTTGAATTCAATGATTCTTTTATTAAATACTAATTTATTTATTTATTTTATATTATAGAGAGAGCGAAAAAAGAAATGGTGCCGAGACTCTAAAATGAAGTGTTTATATAGGTCCCGAAATAAAAAATAAAAAAGGTTTCCATGAGCTTTATGGTCAACGCTGCGAAGGTGAAGATAGGACCCTACAATGCGAAGAATGGGCCATGAAAAATGAATGTTGGGTGGACTGAAATAAATGAAACAAGGGAAAGTGTGTGAACAAATATGAGATGAGATATGGCCATTTACACAACATCAATGCTTTCAACAAAGATCACGCACGTACTTCTTCCCCAAAACATGAGAATCAATAATGAAATACTACTCATTAGCATCAATTTAGATTTGTAAGTAATTAAGTATTTAACTATAAATTTATCCGAATTGAACACTGTATTTATAAATACCTTCCTCTAGAGGATTAATATATACAACATTTCATTTTCTTTCTCTTTCATCTTTATCTTCTTATTCATTCTCTCCAACTATCTTCTCAATCACCATTCTTTCATATTGTATGGTTCTTATATATATCTACCTTCTTAAATTTCTCACTTCAATTATTAGTGTTCTTGGTACAAAATCATTAATTTCTACAATAAGTTATCATAATGATCACTCTCCGACTTCATAACGCAGGTTTAGAATACGGGCGTAATTAAACGTACATTGAAACATTCGTGATCATTATTATTAGTGTATAACACCATATTACAATCAGGGGCGGACGCACGTTGGAGTGGGGTGGCTGATGTCACCCCCAAATTTTTGGATTTTTTTTTCCACTAATAATTTAATTAAAATAAAATAGTTAGACTTTTACCACACGCTTTGTCACCCTCAGTTCTCACGAACCCATGCAGCCACGCAACCACGCTCCTTATTCTTCGTCGCTTCAGTTTTTGGCTATGATTCCACTAATACAAAATTCCTCCTTGCCGTTTTCTCTCTGCCGGAAATCCTCCTTCGTCGTCACTATCACTCACCGGGGAATCCCCTGATTGGTGCTCTGATTTGCACTCTGATTCACCCCAAAAATCGTCTTATTAGCGATGGAAGTTCTCACCTTCGCTCTCTGATTCGCGCTTCGACTATCGCCGACGCTGGAGATCCTCTACTTCATGCTCTGATTCGCTTTGCACCAGAAATCTTCTTATTTGCGCCATGACTCGATCGCCGAACATCGAACTAACGCCCATATTTATTGGTAAATACTTCTGTATTTCTATGCAATCGATTTGGGTTTTACTGTTGTGTGCTTCTTGATTTTGTTTGTTAATCTCACTCTTTTGTGCATCACTTTTTTTATGAATAAGTTTCTAAGCTTTGTTAATCTCTTGTTTATTGATTCTGTAGTTTTATTTTTTTTATGCTTCAAAGTTCAAACTATGCTTTCTGGAGCAAATAGAGTTGTTTTGATTATTTAAAGCGATGCATAAAATTCACGAATTACCTTCAAATAGTTTTTATATGCTTCAGTCATATAGTTTTTTTTTTCAATTGATATACGCACTACAGTTGTTTGATTATTTTGTTGATGATTTGTTTTTTTAAAAAACAGGGATTTTAATTCGGCAGACTCAGTTTTTGTATTAACACTTCGCTCGCTATTTCGGTATTCTACCGTCAAATTTGGCACGCGTATTTATCTCTTTGAAGGTAATTCTTGGAACATTTGGCATTAACATAATTTTTTTTTTTATTCCGGTACTTGTTTAAGTTTATTAGATAGAAATTAATTATAAGATATGTTTTTGTTTCGTTTATTATTGTAGATGAAAACGTCAACCATTGATTCATTCTTTAAAAGAAAAGGTGTTGATACGCAAGTTCCCGATACTTATAGATGATCGTGCTCCACCGCCAAAGAAACAAAGACTTGAAGTTGATGAAGATTTTGATATCAACAAAATAGAACGTGACCCGGGTTTACGTCCACAAATTTGGAAGTATCCAATTGAAAGGCATGACGAGGTTCGAAGAGCTTACATCACTTTTGGTCCGAATCAACCTATACTTGAAGACTATCCGAAATTAAAAGATAACCAATCTCGAAGCTTCCGGCCATCTTTGTTCACACAAACACAATTTTCATCTTGGTAAGAGTATTTTATCGAAGAAAATGCTATATTTTGTCTTTCGTGTTTTTTATTTCATAAAGAAAGTGGACCTTCCGGATCCGATGCTTTTACTGAAAATGGGTTCAGTACTTGGAATAAGATAGGTGGAAAAAATGTTCTCTTATGACACATATTGGAAAAGATCATAATTCACCTCACTGTCAAGCTTTGAGTCTTTGTCAGATCTCATGAATCAGTCAGCTCATATTGCGCATCAGTTTGGGAATTTCGAAGAAAAAGAAAAGCGTGATAGTTGACTTCGGCTAAAAACTGCTATTTAAAGTAACTAGATGGCTTGCGTTTCAGTCTTGTGCTTTTCGAGGCCTTGATGAGTCTTCTACATCAATAAATCGAGGAAATTTCTTAGAATTGTTGGAATACTCTGCTACTTTAAATGATGATATAGAAGTTGTTTTGGAGAATGCTCCGGGGAATGCATCGTATACTCCACCGAAAATACAAAAGCAAATATTGCATGTCTTGGCAATGAAAGTGAAGAAGTATATTCGGGAAGAAATTGGAAAGCAAGGTACTCTATATTAGTAGATGAAGCCCGCGATGTGTCTAAACGAGAGCAAATGTCGCTTCTTTTGAGATTTGTTGACAACGATGGATGCATACAAGAGCGTTTTTTTGGGTTGCTTCATGTCAAAGACACTAAATCATTGACCTAGAAAAATGGTATTTTCTCGATGCTCTCTCAATTTACTCTTGATATTCAGTTTATTCAAGGACAAGGTTATGATGGAGAAAGCAACATGCGTGGCAAATGGAAAGGTTTGTAAGCTTTGGTTTCAAAAGAATGTCCAAGTGCTTATTATATTCAGTGTTTTCCTCATCGGTTGCAATTATCATTAGTTGCTGCATCCAACGAGGTTTATCATGTTAAAAAGTTTTTTGATAAGCTTTTAGTCATTGTTAATATCATTCGTCGATCTTGTAAGCGCAATGATCAGTTGAAAGATGCTCATGCTTCAAATATTGCCTATTTACTTGATATTGAGGAGCTTGAAAGTGGAAGCGGTCTTAATCAGCCAAGTCATTGCAAAGACCAAGTAATACTCGTTGGACTTCACACTCTAAGTCAGTTAACTGTTTGATCAAGATGTTTAGTGAAACATGTTAAGTTTTATTGAAGCTTAAATCTGAGGGACAAACTCATAGTAAACGTGGTGAAGCTAAATAAGTTCATAAGACAATGACTAGTTTCTACTTTGTCTTCGTTATGCATCTGATGGAAGAAGTTTTGGATATCACTAGCTCACTTTGTAATGCCTTGCATTTCCGATCTCAAGATATTTTGAATGCAATGTTTCTTGTAAGATTCTCGGAGACACTCTTCCAGAAGCTTAGAGATGAAGGATTTAGCAACTTAGTGGAAAATGTGATATATTTTTGTGGAATATTCAATATAGTAGCACCCGATTTTAGTGCTCCTCATGATATTAGAAGAGGAATGGCTCATCGTGATATAACAGTGGAGGAATATTACAGAGCAAATATTTTCTACACCGTGATAGATTCTCAAATGGGAGAGCTAGATAATCGGTTCAATGAGAGCGTCGTTGATATGCTTGTATTTGGTTCAACTTTAGATCCTAAAGAGTTGATACGATCGTTCAAACATGATGATATCATTAAATTGGTTCATAATTTTTACCCAAAAGATTTCGGCCAACATGATTTGACGCATTGGGCCCCGAGCTTCATCGGTTTGATACACTCCGAAAATTACCAGAGTTTTTAGCTTTGAAAACAATTTTTGATCTTTGTGAATGGTTGAAGAGCAACAGACGATCAGATTACTACCTAGTGTTGTACAGAGTGATAACTCCGATTCTTACTCTTTCGGTTTCCACTGCTTCAACTGAGCGTTCTTTTTCAAGAATGAAGCTAGTCAAGACGGCACTTCGGAACAAGATGGAGGATGATTTATTGTCGGACTATTTGGTCGTGAACGTTGAGAGAGAGATTGCTGAGAAGTTTAGTGTCGATTCAATTATAGAAGATTTCCGTAATATGAAATCAAGGCAATCTCTTTGATGCAATGATGTGTTTGGAGACATTATTAATCAACGGTAATATTTAATAGTCTTTTTATTAATTAAATCTATTGTATTGGTTTTATTTTATTGTTCGTCACCCCGATGACATTTTCTGGGTCCTCCCTTGATTACAATATATATTATAATTCTGCCACCTGATAATATCACGTGATATACAATAATTAACTTTCTTACTGTATAACACCATCTTACTATACATAAGAAAATTTGCCACTTTAAAGTAAATGATATGATCTATGTCTAAGCAAGATTTATCTTCAAACAATATTATATTAATATATACGGGAAGCTCTGCAATTTTATTGTAAAATGATACTTGAAATTAATTTTATCTCTCTGGAATATCTCTCTACTTAATTATGTCTATTATACTTTTCTATTCTTAAATCTTATTTGAGACATTTACATTGCTTATTTACTTTTAGCATTTAAATTACAGCGACTATTTATGAGTAACAAACCGACTATAAACAGTTTTCTTTTACTTTATAAATATAAATGTATTCACCTATACAGAAATCATGTTTTCTCTTCAACCTCACATCTCACTAATATTAATATTTGTTGCCGTAAATAATTTTATACTTACGCCGTGTGAATTTATTTTGCTTAAGACAATGTTTTGCTTAGGACATTTTTTTCTCTCACACATATATAATGATTTATGCATTGATAATAATTTTCTCATGTTAAAAAAAGTGTTATTTTATTTAACTACCTTTATTTAAATATGGCGAGCTATATATTATATTGATAATTACATAAAATATAAAATTTGATAAATAAAGATTGAGAATAATATTCATTTCATTTGTTAATCCCAAACGGTGGAGATTAATAACGTGTCATTTTCCTCTCTCTTAGATTGGAATAGGCCACTTGGTACAGACAAAGAGAGAAAGGAGAAAAGAAAAATTAAAAGTTTAAAACTACTATATATATTGTATTTGTTATGGAGAGAAAATAACAAGTGTATTAATTTTGTATTATTATTTAGTCTTGTCAGGTATTTGAATATAGAGAGGAAAAATTAGGAATAAAACTTTTAAATACACGATTTAAATCAAATTAACATGTATTATTAATGCAAGCGTAAATTTTGTTTTGATCTCTTTATCATTCGCAGAAGAGCCTACCCTCTTAGTCTTTAAAAATAAAATTTATATATAATATTCTAAAGAGCGCAGATTATTACTAGACAAAATGAGAGAAGAGTAGAACAAAAACTAAAAGCAACTTTTAGCCACAAAATCATTTACACTGGGGAGGCGTTACGTAGAAAGGAGTCTAGCTACGCACGTATTGCACCTATAATAGCAAATATTTTTAGTTATTAAGTAAACGGTGGAAGCGTGACAACTCACAATCTGATCCTGAATTGTAACTACGTTGGTTTCCAAAAAACACTATTAACAAATAGGGCTAAGAGCCTAGAAAATAATGGCAAATATTTTAAAACAATTGTAAAAGTATTCTCGCATCACCAGGGGTGAAACCGGAACCGGAAAATTAGTTTTTTCTTTTTTCGCTGTTCTAAAAAACTGCGATTTTTTTTTTGGATACCGGTGCCGGTTCTAAACGATATAAACTAAAAGTGGTTGATTTAAAAACGACTTGTAATTTTGAGAAATCAAAAATTAATACCACACAATATAAAAATGACAATAAAAATATAAAATACACTAAAATCGACATTCTAAAAATTTAAAAATGACATGTGGTTAAAATCAAAACCGGGACAGTCGGTTTGGTTCCCAATTTTAAACTAAATTTTCCGGATCGATCTGAGACCAATACCGGAACAAGGATAAAATCATAAAACGGATAGAAAATTTTCAGCCCCACGCAAAACAGTGCTCGAGCCAACTCTCCAAAGGCCAATCTTCTCCAATACTGGGTTCGATTCTTCCATTGCCACTTTACAATTTTTCTTTCAATTATCATGCTTTTTCTTTCTTTTACGAACAATTGAAGAGGATAATATTGGTTGGTTTGGTGGGTTTTCAGGTTGAGCTACTGAGGGCTATTTATTGGGCTCTTTGTTCTTGTTGTTATTGTTTTTTTTTTTTTTTTTTTAATTTTGCTTGTTGCTTATATAGTTATATGGGCTAACTTTAATAGAGTTGAAGAAAGATATAGCGGTTTAAAACGACGATGAGACATTGAAAGGATACCATATAAATGGACGGGTGCAAATTTTAAAATAAAATTACATTTTTCTTAATATTTTTTTTTTGTTTGTCATTCTCTATTTTTAGTTCTATGATGCCATGTCACTTTTGTACATCGTCATTATATATATTATATCAGTTATAATATTTTCACGTCATTATATATATGTATATATATATATTATCACAATTTAACAGATACATCAGTTATAGCACTTAATAAGTCCAACTAAAATCTTAACGACTTTGACTCCTTAAACAACTTCCAAGTCATCTATGGCCTATGAGATGTTCCACTTAATTATAATGGTTATATGTGTGGCTCTTTTGCAATTGTTGTTTACGTTATGTGATGTAATATCGTATTCAACAAACCACCGAAATTTTAGCTAGTAGTTTAATATATGCATCTTAAAAATAAATTAATAAGTGTTGTATATAAAAGAGTGATTATAGAGCAAGAAAATACAAGGTATGTAATGATATTTGGTGAGGCTTAGGATATCCTTTTATATGGATTTAGTGAGAGAAAGATGAGGTATCAATCTTCAAGCTATCATTGATTGTTTGAGATGATAAATGATTAAGAGGAATCATCTTTTATATGGTGGGTCATGCCTACCTATGAATATATTATATACTATATGAATAATATAAAGTAACAATAAAAATTGGTGTTGAAATGGACATTTCTTTGTCTTGAAATTAGGGGTCTAAGAAGAAAAATGTGAGAGAGTGATGATGGCATTGGATGCCCTTTCTTTTGTAATAAAATAAACTAAAAATACTAGAAAAATTGATGATAGACCTAAAATTATATGTAACCATTATCTTCTTTCCCTACACTAGTCTTTAATGTTGGTATATATTGATTACTATATTATTAATATTAGTTTATAATTGATTGATGAAAAGAATAATATATGTTGCATTATTAGAAATGCCCATAACAAATATGGTGCCTTCCTAATAGGTTTCAATTATTATTTTCCAAAATATTATTAGGGGCTTTAATTCGGAAGCCATGAAGTGAAAAAAAAAGTTATATATATGCTTGACCGACCAAAACACAAAAAAAATCAATTTTACAATCCAGATATTTTCTATATATACGATGATTATGCTTCAAAACGGGAAAGTTTGTTATGTATTTATTAAATAAATAATCTTGAAATCTAGGGTTACCTACTCAAACATACTTAAAAAATTAAATAATTAATTGGATAGACTAAAGCCACTAAACTAGGTTTAGTACGTGTCTTGTGACACTGTGGTAGGCTAGTCCACCTGCTTCAGCATTTCATCAAGTTGAGCGAGCACTTAATGAAGAATATTTGAACGCAAATCTAACGCATAGGCCAATATATATTACTGACCCCATTAATTGCAGTATTAATAATATATTAATAAATATCCAATCTCTTTTCTTAGTGGAGAATGGTTCATGGTCTCGTAATATACGAATATGGTGTTATTTGTATTATATATATGTCCCAAATCTTATAATGGACCACAAATCATTCCGCAATGACTGATGCTGAAAAAAAAAAATCCCGACAAATTTGAAAGAAAGGTTGCTTAAAGGATTAAGAATCGATAATCCAAAACTGTCCGGACCGAGAGGGTTAAATTTTTTGGGTGTACATTAGAGTGTACGAGTATATCGATAGAGTTTTCATAGGATTTTAAAAACCTGGTGCTCGATTGTGTTGTCGGGTATACCAAAAAATTCATAAATACAACTATAAAGTTTTGGTAAAAAAAAAATATCAGTATAAAATCGAATTAGTATAAGTCATAAAATTGATAAATAAAACCACAACCACAATAAAACTTTTATACAAGTACAAGCATAATATTACGAGTTTATGTAAATATATATATATATATATATATATATATATATATATAATGCAAAGATAAAATCTCGAAAATATAAATTATTTTTATTTTATTTTTTATGAACAAAAAGAACTTGATAGTGTGGCTAATCGATTGGGTTTGAGCAATTTTGGTAATCTTACGAGTTACCAACGGTTTTATGTAGAATTTACTTAAGGTCTTTACCCGATAGCCCCGAAAAAACAGTATAGAATACTCACGGATCTCCCACGGTATATACCTCGGACTCTATAACACTTAGCTAGACAAATAAAGCCAAGGAAAACACAAAATATATAAGTATTCACATTTGGACGATAAGAGATGAATCTTTTAAAACATAATACGAAATTTTCTAATTAAAAGTTTTAATTTTAAAATTAATTGATAACGGACCAATATAAGATACCATCTTATATTAGCATTGCTAACTGGATTCTTAATAATCAGATACACTTGAATATGATTTCGTCTATTATTTTAAGAAGGTACGGGTTTGATGGTTGGCTCAAAAGAAAAGATTGCCAATTGTAGAATCTATAACCCATTTCATTCAAACCCTAGTCAATTCATTACTCACACATCTTATCTATTGCCACTCTTGAGTTCACAAACACACACATATATATAATATATATATATATATATATATTTATAGTTTGACGTTACGCATGAAGAGGAGATTCGGCGTAGGAATGAGGGTCGACCATGCACGGATGGCTTTAATCAAATTCACATGGAAGCTCTCATCTCCGCAACACTCGCATTTATTTTTATCCTTTTTCGTTTGCTTGTGAATTCCATTTTCTTTCCATTTCAAAATTTGCATTGTGTTGGTAGATTTCAATCTGACATTTGGAATCCCACTGCCAAAAATCAAATTGTACGATTGGGTCCCACGATTTGAAAACACTGCCCCTATATTAGTACATCACATATAACTCCAAAGCTATTTACTACATCATTTGTAAGAAAAGTAAAATAGAGAAGTGATATTGTTATTTCAAATTAGGAAATGGGAAAAGATGACAAATTGTTGACCTCAAAACCTCATACATCCTTAGAGTCTTGGCATATGGCATAATGGCATTGTAATTATTATTTTTTTTTCACTAAAAATTATTGAGAATTTTTTACTAAAAGTCTAACCCCTAAACTCAAATGTTATATATTACATGTAACGCATACATCGATGCGTAAACTGCGATCGAGTTTAACAAAAACACGTAATCTTTAATTTTTCTCGCTTGAATTCGTTACAATCGATTAATAAGATTTTGAAAGATATAATTTGAATTTTGCTTATGTTTCTTGTGTGAAATTTATTGGCACGATTTAGTAATTACATTCTTTTCCATTTCATAATTTATAACTTGGCCGAGTGAGGTGAATATAGGAAGGGAAAATTCATTATTTAGTGATGAAAGTTGTTAAAAATCGAAACTTTGTAGCACATGTTCTAAATTTAGAAGTAGTGATGTTTATCATTTTCTTCCCAAAATACCCCTGCAACTTCATATAAAAGGAAAAAAAATCTTAATTTTAGGACCACACTTTCTATGTTTGTCTTTCTATACTCGTCGACATTCTCTTCTTGTGAGGGACCACTTATTCTCTCAAATATTTCCTTGTTTGGATCCACCAATCGCGTCAATTTTTGGACAATGGAAGTTCTGAGGTGGGCCAGACGCTCGTGTCCGTCAACTCGTCGTCATCGCCGTCGCAAAAACTCACAAAAATACCATTCCTCTGCCGCCACTATAAGCATTTGAAACCCTAACTTCTTAATTTTTGGTCTCTTACATGCTTTTAGGTAAATAAAACCATAGATGAAGGCGTATAACCACCGCATTGTATGGTTTGGCATGACGGTTAGCACCACCGTAGTCCGAATGGTAAACATCAAAATTCGTGATGCTACTCATGAAGTCGGGGTTTGTAAACCCGCATTCGGTGAATGCCACTCTAAAGTTAGGCTTTTGTTTTGTACAAATCCTAGATTTGTGTGGGACCATTACAATATCCGACGTCAATGTTTTTATACACAAAATTTGGCAATTTTAATCTCCAAAATCAGGGATGGTAAATCTGAACCGAAGTCGAGGATGCTAACCCCAAACTCGGTGATTATAGCCTTGATGATGATAATTACGAGGCCTGATAGAGCTATCACCGAATTCGAGTGTTCCGAATTCGGAAATACTATCCCTGACCTCAGAGATAATATCATTGAATTTGGATATTGTTAAATTCAAATTTGGAAGTTGTTAAATTGTTGAATTCGACAACAAACATGGCCTCCATGTCAACCAACACTATAGAGACTACGCAGCTTCAAAGGGTCATATCCACGACGACGATTCAGATCAAAGGACTCCAACATACTCTTTGCTAAGCAAAGCTCCGCCTTGCTGAGCTCATGAAACAGTCTGTTGCTCAGGATTGAAGACCCAATACATTTATGACATCTTTGGTATCTACGTCAATCAATAATGGGGAGAATTTGTATTAGCTTAGTTTTATTTTCTATGTGTTAAGAAAATTTTGTTTTTGTTTTGTTTTTCTATGTTTGAAGATCTTTTTTTATTTCTGTTTTTCTCCAAAACATTTATTCTTTTGGAATTGTGTGGTGATTGTGTTATTGATCTGCATAATGTCAAAAGGGAGAGTTTGTAAGAACAATATTTAGTTCTTTGTTTATTCATTATGTTTAGAAAACCTGTTGTTTGGAGACTTGTCAGAACAACATAAGATTGGAAAAGTTTGCTGAAGATTTGCTGCATTTACGCAAGAGATATGCCGCTATTGTCAACGATCTGTATCAAAGTTATTGCCACGACATGTCAGCTCATGCATTATCAAGATTTGATTAGAGTTGTATCTCTTTGAAACGATTTGATTGAAGGTATCCGTCAGTGCTTTTAATCCCTTTGATCGTTGGATATTTCTTTGTCTTATTTGGAAGCCAAGAAGACCAACTTATATAGCCTTCGCTGGATGTGGATGAACATCGAGAATTTTGAGGGTATTGAAATCTCATTCGAGGAGTGACGGGAAACGTCTATTTCAAAGCTTGAACGATGCAATATCAACGTCGTTCAACAACAGAACAGTTGTATACCCGTGCAAACTTTGCACAACAGTTTTTTTTTTTTTTAAAAAGTTAGTGCAAACTAAAATTTAGTGAGTTACTAAAAATGTTAGTGCAAACTAACATTTTATTGTGCAAATTTAGTGCACAACAGTTTTAAAAAAATGTTTTAGTGCAAACTAAAATAAGAACATCACATATCAATAATACAAGGGTTAGAGTAGTTTGGTTCAATATATTTTATTGTGGATGAGCAAAACTCTCTTAGCTTGTGACTGGATTTTCATATAAAGAAATGGCAACAAAAAATGATCAGGTTGTTTTGATTTGATCGCATAGAAATTTTACGTCTCACTTCAATAAGTCTCATCATATCATGAATTATTTCAATATATAGCTCAATATCATGTCATGTGTATATATATATAGATTGTGATATCGGTGATTCAAATGTTGGATTCGTCTAAGTTCTAACCTACCCAAAGCCCGGGCGTGCAAGTTTACGAGTATACAGAAAGTAGACAAGTATACATTAGAGGTGTCAAGTGAGCCGGGGTGGACCGACCCGGCCCACAACCCGTTATGTCCACATATTAAACGGGGTGGGCTTGACCCGCCATGTTCTATGTGCGAGGCGAGGCGAGGCGGGGCGGGTTTTGCAAGAGCCATCAAGGCCCACTCCGGCCCATGAACCCGAACCCACAATGTCATGGGGCAGGGCGGGGCGGGGCGGGCTTTTACGAGTCAAATTTAGTACGCTTTTATGGGCTGAATTTAGTGGGCTTTTCACAAATCAAAACAAGTTAGTTTTTTACAGGTTGATATGCAATAATCATTTACATTTTTAGTGGAACGTATAAATGGAATTCAATACAATTAAAATTTATAAAAACATGATAATGAATAGAGTAACGAACAATAATAGCTTTGATTTAATGTGTTTGCTCAGTATTCGAATACTTATTTTGAAAGTCGACTAATACAATCCAAATAAAAATCAATCAAATAAATAGATATTCAAACCGAAACTAGAGAATAATAAAATTGATCAGTGAATTATAACTTGAACTTAATGAATGTTGAAACTGATCAGTTAATTTCAAAATTTAGAGATTGAATAGTAAATATCATAGCTATAAATGAATAATAAAATGCGGATAAATGATATTATAACTTAATAAATTATGTAATATAAAGATAATTCTTAAACTATAGAGCAATAAAATATTCAGAATAATTTATTTTATATTTTCATTAGTAGTAATATTACAATTTAATATTTATTTTTATAGAACTATGGTTTATGTGGTCTTGAGGGGCAAGCGGGTTGATCACGGGGCGGGTATATGTGGGCTTCAGGGCGGGGCGGGTTCCGGGTGGGTCTAGGAAGACATGACCTAGCCTGACCCTTTTGACATGGGCAGGGGCGTAGCCTGGCCTACAAAAAAAAAAAAGGGGCGGGACGGGGCAAACCCGCTTTTCTTACGAGTTAAGGCGGGTGGGCCTGGGCCGTCCCGACCCAATTGACACGTCTAGTGACTACTAAACATATGGAATATTTATAAAATAAAAATAAAAAACAGTACATAGATTGTATTCGATTTTATGAGTATACCACAAAATTGATAGAGCTTTCATAATAAGAACACTATTCAAATTTAAAAATAATATAATAAATATTTTACGATTTTTTTTGTTTTTTAATTTCTAATTGACATGGGATTCGGAATTTTTTTTTGGAGATTATATATGTAAGCGTTGATGTGAAGAAATTAAACAAAGTGTGAAGATATTTTGGATCAAACATTTAGTGTGAGAGTTA
This sequence comes from Parietaria judaica, assembly GCA_954871525.1. Taxonomy (NCBI): domain Eukaryota; kingdom Viridiplantae; phylum Streptophyta; class Magnoliopsida; order Rosales; family Urticaceae; genus Parietaria; species Parietaria judaica. The sequence continues at coordinate 29,734,974 of OX940865.1, forward strand.
AAATGTGATTTTAGAATATGGTTACTACTTATTATGATGGTAAAAGAAGATTATCAAACCTAGACCGAGAAAAAATATAAGAAAATTGGGACATAAAAAATATTTACAACGTTACACATAGACATATATATGATAAAAAATAGTTGTTACACGGTCCTCGGTATGGCTTTAGTACGACTTTGTATAATATAAAATATTTGTATCATTGGAACCAATACCGAAATTCGATAAATATGGGTTTAGTATCGGTTCTCGGTATTGGTATGGGAAATCGATAACCGATAAGTATTGGTCCTTGGTTTCGAACTAAATTTATCAGATTTTTATGAAAACCAATCCGGGATCGATACCGAAACCAAGAGGATACCAAGAAACGGTTATAAAATTTTCACCCCTAGAATATGAAAATAAGTAAAAAATTAGCGTAAATACAACAAGTTGGTATGCATAAATTGTGATAATTAGGTTATGAACGGTAAGAATCGAGTGGTTTCGTAATATTCTAGCCGGAACCCGATAGATAAAAAAAAAAAAAAAAAAAATTGAATGGGGGAACCCGATAGATAATTGATAACAATTTATGGCAGGTAAATGAAATCCAATAACGGTACCACTAAGTTTATTCAGTTAGAGTGTATTTTTACCTACATATACCAAATACAATATGTAGCTCATTGAGTACTCCAATTGGAGTGAGGTGATAATGATGATGACAGTTAGAAACCAGTTGGCAAAAGTTATTACTTTTTTTTTTCTTCATTTTATCATTTATAAATTGTAAGATTATACTTTTATTTCTTAAAAAAATATTAAATTGAATTAACTTATTTATAGAATAATAATTTGTTTTCGATTTACAGGTCGTAAAATCATATCAATAAAAATTTTATCGCTAAACTAGTTACTTATGTGTTAATAGCTATGGGGATAATTTTTCTCAGGAAAGGAAACTCGAACATCAACTAAATAATACGAAGTATAGCAAATACAAAAAAACCTCTATATTAATAATATTGGGACCGTAAAAATTATTATATTACCGAATTATTAATTTATAAAGTATAAGTTATATAATAATTATAACTAGAAAAAAAATCCTTATAATAGTAAAAAGCCTTATCATTATAAAATGTCAAGAACATTGTAATAATTTAGTTCCGAAGATGATACTACTAAAATAGAGTTTGTTGCATACAATAATGCAATTGTAGCGACAAATCATTTTGAACAATTTTTTTGTTACAACACAAAAATACAAAATTGGACTTTTTTAATGTCATGCGTGTTGGTTCCAAGAATTTGGAACTTTTGCCAAACATTCAGTGAAGAAGAAACGACAATGAACACTCTCTATAGTGCCTTTTGGTGGCTTGGATAAAAAGAAGAAGAAATTGTTCTCTGACTTAATTCTATCGAATGAAAACAAGAGAGAGTTGGAGAATGATTTCTCTATTGCTAAGCTATTACAAGTTGGGAGGTGTTATTTGTAGCTCTCAATACATGGGTTTATACTTTATATAGGGAGAAAAACATAGATAAAAATTACTAATATACCCTAAACGTGTGAATCAAGTAGACCTGATAGGCAAGCCAACTTGCTCAGCAAGTATAATCCCACGTCATGCATAACGTTCACAGTGCGGAGACTTAGAGTTGAAGTTAAATGACACATAAATTTTAAGAATGAGCAAATAACTTCATAATCATATTTTAAAGACACTACAAGATTAGTTAATTATTGTAATTTGTTACTATTTAAAATGATTTTTAAATTAGTTATGCAAAATTATGTTTTATTTCTTGTGATTTCATAATTACATATGTAATATATTAATTTTATGTTGAATTATTAATTTATATCAGTTGGGACCTTTATACTTTTAAAAACATTATTATCTTATAATTTGATCGAGTAATTAATTTAACTAGTTCGTCGGGATATGACAAAATTATTATTTAATCAAAATTATTAATTTATCGAGTATTAAATTATCAATGCTCAACTGTATAAAAGCTAGTCATTAATTCTTTTTAATTATAATTGTAATGCGATGATTAGGGTTTGAATTTAAAAATGGAGTCAATTTCAACGAGAGGCGAAGCGTCTCGTAGAATATGTTGGTTGATATGTCGATGCTGTAGTGTTACATCTCTGATTCAACATTATTCTTAAAATTTGACACCGTTTTCCATGTAATAGCACTATATAATGCTCTCGCTAATCTTCGTTAATATTACTTCTTCCCATCATCACTCCTTATCTATGCTCTCACATCACAATTATTATACTAGCATTACGTTGTTGTTTAACAACGTACTCGGGCACTTTTAAAAAAGCGAAATAAAATTCTAGTTCTAGGTACATCCTAAGATCTCTCTCGAGTCCTATGGATTTTTGTATATATAAATATACATATTTTAGATAACATGAATATAGTTTAAGCCAAGGTTCGACTTTTCCACGATTATCTTCGATAATCTTCGATTATCCGTCTTGCTGGTAGTTATCGGTAAGACGGCCATGCCAGTACTTTTTCATGATTTTTGCCAAAAATCGACAAACATCTTGAAAAATAACAAAAATATGTATTTTTCAAGAAATTTTGCAATTTTCGGTGATTTTATTTACATATGTGCGAGAGACTATATTTTATTTACCTATGTTTAAGTATGAAAGGATTTTATTTTTGGCATTTTTGATGTTTTATCAGCATTATAAACTTACTAAATATATTCTTAAAAATATTTTAGTGATTTTTCATCGATAATCCTCGATAAGTGTCGATAATCCGTCGATAATCATCGAAAAGATCGGTAATCAGCAAGCTACAGTATTATTAGTTTTCCGTCGATAATCCGGTAAGTTATCGATTAATCGGTCGATAACGGCAAGCGATTTATCGGCAAGTTCGGTAAGTTGAACCTTGGTTTAGGCCATCTACTTTGATTATAGAATTCTTAAATATTATGACTACATTTTAACTTATAACAAAAGAGTTGGAACATGGATAATGGATATAACGCCTTTATAATTCTATGTTGATATATTTGCTTGTTTGTGAAAAATAATTGTCATATTTGTTCACACTAGAATGTAATATAATCCAGTCAGTTAATCGAGTTGCACAAATCAAGGATCGTGCGTATCCTCAATCAAAGACTAATTGAATCGGCTTGTCCATATATTAGTCTTATAGAGATCACGGCTTAACCAGAGAGAAAAGATTGTGAGTAGTTAGAGGGAGAAGACTGCGAGTGATTTCTTTTCATGAAAGAGTATTAAGGAGCTGAATTTTTTCATCAACACGTCAAGATTTGCATTGCCATCAACTTCTACAAGACCCACCCATCGAGGTCAAAATCGACAGTACTTAAAGAGACATTTTGAGAAAACTTTTGGGAGAAGGCAACTGCGATTCACTCTGATGTGGAGAAAAATGGGACGTTCGTAGCTAGTTGGAGCAATAGGATCTTGCAAAATTATCAAGAGTTCAAGTACCTGATGTAAAGGATGAAGTCTTAACCAAGGTTCAACTTGCCGAATTTGCCGATAAATCGCTTGCCGTTTTCGACGGATTTATCGTTTGCTTGCCGATTAATCAACGAAAAACTAATAAACACTTTAGATTATCGTTACCAACACTTCTCGAGGATTATCGATGGATTATCGATAAAAAATCACTAATATATTTTTAAGAATATATTTACTAAGTTTATAATGTTGATAAAACATTAAAATGCCAAAAATAAAATTATTACTCACACATAGGTAAATAAAATATATCATTGTCTCAAATATGTAAATGCTCGAATAAAATCATGGAAAAGTGCAAAATTTATTGACAAGTACCATATTTTTTTGTTATTATTCAAGATGTTTGCCCGATAATCATGGAAAAGTCGAACTTTTGTCTTAACATCGAGGAGGACTGACCTGCAAATATAAGGAAAATCGGAATTAGTTTAACAAACAGTATCAGCGTCGTGCTTTTACTTATGAACGATCTGAGAAATTATACGTTGTTACGTGAAATTTCCCATAGAAAGTTAACAAAAAAAGATTAATTATTAATGTTAATATATTATATTATATAATTAAGAATTTGTGAAAAAAAATTTATTTATATACATCATATCAATTGTATATATTTCATATTTTCCGTAAATATCCTATAATTTACACATTTACAAATCCTTATAGAATCCTACTAGTTTTTTTAGTGCAAAAGAAAAATAAGTGAACGTTGATGCTATATTCTTAGGAGGATGAGAGATTGATGAACGTCTGCTAAGTGGCCTTAGCGATGGGATTGGCTAGCTAAATAACTAATTAATATCATATATTACATAATAATTAACGTGGAAAATAGCGTTTAGAAAATAATTAAAAAGTTTTGAACCCATTTAAATACGGCTAAATATATAAGAGAAACACATGAAGTCAATGAAGAATTGCGCATTATTGCTCACATCATATATTCTTTCCGAAAACCCACTACCACCAAAAAGAAAATATAAATAAATAAAGAAATAGTTAAATGTATTGATATATTGATAAATAATATATAGACACACTGAAACATATTTCAAACTTTCGCGGTTCCAAGTCAAAAAATAAATGATACATTGTATATAGTTGGGAATTAAACTCAAGTAATTAATCATTTCAGCTCTCTTGACTTGATTATAGAATATGACCAACAATTTAATATATATCAATAAATATTCCCCAAAAAAAATATCCATCTAGCAACCACTTAATTTATGGCATGCATATTTATATAATTCTCTCCCAAAATTTGCAGCTATTGTGTAGATATAAATAATAAGTAAATTATCTTATTTATAAATATTGGTTTATTTAATAATTAGTTGATAAATCAAAAGATGAAAAGTAAGAAACACAGCAAAAAGAAGAAAAGCATAGACAATCCATATGATCTTCTATTGCACATATTTAGGTAATGATAATATGATATTGGCTTAAGATGTTTGACTACACCAAGACCTCATTTATTGGCATCCACTCCATCACTAGCAATTGTCCCACGCGACCACCCTTGAGCGTGAGTTACACGCACTCATATTAAGCACATAGAAGTATTGAGATTTTAACCGATTGAGACAACACGAGTCTAAAATAAATAAATAAATAGTGATAAAAGTATTCAAAGTTGATAAAAATTGAGGCGACGCATATTCTATTTTTTACGAGTGTTTGTCAAATGCCACGTGGTATGTATGACACACATTAGATAAAATCAAGGTGACGAATATTTCAGTCAGCTTCACCTGTAATTTGACCAAGATCCGTAAAAAAGTTGACCAAAATATGCATCGCTTCGGTTTTATCAATTCATGTACTATTGTCACTATTTTTTCACTTTATACTCATGCCGCCTCCATTAGTTAAAGTTTAGATACTTATGCCGCCAATACATACATATACATATACATATACATATACACGCAATCTCTGTTGTTTCCCCTCGCACACATCCAAAAATCTGAAAGAAGAAGAAAGAAAGAAAAAACCAACGTGAAATAAAATGATTTGTTCACCTGAGAAGCTCTCCCTCAAAAACTGATCCAAATAAAGCTGATTGGGCTACTTATACTATTAGATATACAGCTAACAGTGTAGAGCTAGTACTCTAATTGGCTGATCGAGTCACCCATGGATTCAGCCTCCGGCGAGGCACCCGGAAGCGTGACATCACCCGACCCGGCCAACACGGGCGAAACGGGGGCCGCATCGAGAGCGTCAGGTTCCGGTTCTGGTTCCGGTTCGCAGCCTCCGAGTAGGTACGAGTCGCAGAAACGGCGAGACTGGAACACGTTCCTACAGTACCTGAAGAACCACAAGCCGCCGCTCACACTGGCGCGGTGCAGCGGGGCGCACGTTATCGAATTCCTAAAATACCTGGACCAGTTTGGGAAGACGAAGGTCCACGTGTCCGGGTGCCCCTACTTCGGGCACCCCAGCCCGCCGGCACCCTGCGCGTGCCCGCTGAAGCAGGCCTGGGGCAGCCTCGACGCACTCATCGGGCGCCTCCGCGCTGCCTACGAGGAGAACGGCGGGCGCCCCGAGTCCAACCCCTTTGGGGCGCGCGCGGTGAGGATCTACCTTCGCGAGGTCCGCGAGGGCCAGGCCAAGGCCCGCGGCATCCCCTACGAGAAGAAGAAGCGGAAACGGCCTGCCGCCGCCTCCTCCGTCGCTGCGTCCGTTGCTGACGTGACGGGAGGCAGCGGTGGAGGTGGAGGAGGAGAAGACGCTGGAGCTGGCGCTGGTCCTCCAGCAACATCATGAGTATAGTTTTTTCTTCTTTTTTTGAAATTTTTATATGATCTCTCTCTACTCTACTTAATTGTGATTATGATCATCATTATTATTACTATTATTTAAGGGATATATATCTATATATATGTACAACAGGCGATCAATTGAATCGGAATCATCCCTTTCCTCGTATTTCTCAGATCCTTGATCACGACTGTTTGTGAGTCACTCGCATATTTTCTCCCTGCTCTTGAGGGTACCACTTTCTTCTTTTGCCTCATCATCACCATGGATCTTGAGCTAACCTAGAGTCAATCCTTTTGCTTTGATTTTCTCCTCAAAGTTAGAATTAACACACATCATGAATCGGAGATAAAATTCATGAGTACATAGGACTTCCGATTTCGTAAGTTCCTTGCGAATTCCGTTTCTTCTTTGTGTTTTCTGACTGCTAATCTTTTTTAAATTTAGACCGTTTTGTAAGATTTTGGGCTGACTGCTAATCTTTTTTAAATATAGACCGTTTTGTAAGATTTTGGGCATATACTTTTTATTTATTTATTTATTAAAATGTATGTATTTTTTAACTTTTCATTGTAAGTAGGACATTAATGATTTTGTTTAGAATGAAGGATAATTCTCTAGGGCAACTTCCTATACTTCTTTCTTACATAGAATATTTTCATGATCATGATTAGGAATACATGTGTTGCACTACATTTCACGACAATAATTTTTCGATCTACCTTTGGTTTATATATATATATATTTATTACTCGGCCCACGTGTGCCTTTTGCTTGTAAACATTTTCCCACTTTTCTCTGTTAAATTTTCAGGTGTTCTTTTTTGTATCTTGATTTGTTACTATTTAATATCTTTATTATAACCTTTCTTCTTTGATATTTGGACTAGAGGTTTTACTCATGATCCTCATCATTTTTGGAGTTTTTCTCTGCAGTATACTAGCTAGCTACTCTCTCTCTCCCTCTCAATTATATAATGGTTATTGGCAGTATAAATACTCAAACTTTGACCAATGAAACGGTACGCGTCCAAAGTAAAATAACAATGACAAAAGTACCCAAAATCGACAAAACTGAAGCAACACATATTTTCATCCACTTTTTTTACGAACATTAGTCAAATGTCACGTGGTGGCAAGTTGATTAAAATATGTGTCATCGATCAATTTTGTATAACAGTCATCGTACTACGTGACATTTGACCAACACCCGTAAAAAAAAGACTAAAATATGCGTTGCTATAGTTCCGTCGTCCTTAAGTACTCTCGCCACTACTATTATTCATTTTATACCCATAATATCTCAATTAATTAACATTTGGGTAGTTACGCCGCTAATATCCCTTGATTATATAATCATATACGTATAATAAGAAGATAATAAAACTATCAAATTATGCATGACCCGTTGTTAATATTCTATTCGAGTAACAACCACCTCAGTGTGAAAGTGACTAGTAGCCAACCCGCCACTCCATTCCATTGTATTATCTTACGATATCGTATTACATTTAATATTATTTAGTAGTTATATTATATAGTTTTGATAAATACATTATGTATTTGTAGACCCACCGATCACTAGCAAACAAGCCCAAATTCATGAATTTCAAAATTGTTCGTGCCAACATCCAATGAAAATCATATACCACCATAGTTTTGTCCCTATTCATGATGTGCTTGATATTATTGATTTCATTACTTTCTAAGATCGTTTTCTTTTCTGACTCTTTCTCTCTCTTTGCCCATTGTTTTGTCTTAATCTTTACCTTTCTTTCATACGATATTGTGTGTATGAATATATTTATATTTACAGGTGCTTCACTTTCTGGACTTTATATAGAATCCCAATCTCAATCGGTCAGATCGGTCATACTTTATTTCTCACTTTTTCTTTTTCTCTAAATTTATTAAATTAATTAATTAATTAAAGGAAGCAATAATTAAGAATGGTAATCAGATTCGTTGGATCAACTAGCCTAAAATAGTGCTCTTCTAGAATGTTAGTACGCTCCATTTATTTCAAGGATAATGTTGAAGATTCATATTTTTTTTCTCACCATATATCCTATTCTTTTTTCTTTCTTATAATTTAATTTGATAATATTGTTTTGTGTACATGCATGAGGCATGTCGCATATAATATAACAATTGAATTTGGAAGAAAATGAGAAAAAATATTCGAATATATTAATCTCTTCCAGCTAATGAATGTAATCTAATAATAATGTGTCACGTGGAGATACGTATTAGAAACACTAGTTCATATCATTGACGTTGAGTTGAGAAGTCAAAAAGATCAATGGCCACACAACTCGCAAGATTAATAATTCTAAACCCTAGGTTATAATATATGATTAATAGTTATAATAATATAGTATTTTTGTTCAACGGAGGTGGCTTGTATCCAACTTTCGAAATATTAGGAAAAATTCCCAACGTGCGTTAACCATTAAGTCTGTCACTTTTTCCGTCACGGTCGTTAACTCACGTCTACGTGGCAGTTAAGATCTGGCGTGTATACTTGCCTTTAAGATCTGATAGTTTAATACTATTTGCGACGAAATCAAACATTGGGTGTGAGTTTGAGAGAGAGACATGGCAAGCCACATGTCAAATCCTAGTGACGAATTTAATAATCAAGGCACGTTGTGGATTTTCGCCTATATTTTTGAAAGTTTGGTGCATGTCACTTCCGTTCACCAAAAGTTGTGAATTATTGCAAATATTAACCCTAATAAATAGCATAATGTAGAAAATTAATAGAAGAAAGCCCTAGTAGCTTCTGATCATAAATTACTGATATTGGATTCCTTTGTCGTTGAGCAATTTGGCTTTCAAACAAGTCCTCATGCCAAAGCGATACTTCATTAAAGAAGGAGAGAGAAATATTTAATAGAAAGAGGTGTGATAGATGTATATAAGGATGGCCTAAAAATCTTTGGGTTGGCTCTGCTGTGGGGTGTCTTTGTAACCTTCTGACTGAATAGTCTTGTCCATATTCATCAATAGGGTACGCATTTAAGTAACAAATGTTTGTTTTTTGCATGAAAGTCATCTGTATTATTATGAAGAAATTATAACTTTGTACGGTCGCATATATATGTAAATACATATCTTGATTTGATTCAAAGTCACTCAAGGGCCCTCGTTTTGGACTACGTAGGGCGTACAACGACGACAGTTTTCTTCATTCGACGCTCATCTAGGATTTTACTGTTTTCTTGTTAAAGGATTCGAATCTCTCTCTCGGATTTTCTCTTATCTCGTTAGGAATTTTCAAGAATGTCTTTTATCAATTTGTAAACTCAATCTTGTGATGTCTTTATAAGAAGTCGTTGTGGAAACCCCTGTGATGGCGGGAATTAGGTACCTCGATAAGGGCCAGAACCATATAAAATCCATGCGTGTTCGCTCATGTTTTTACTTTATTCCGTTAAAGTTACGTTTGTTCTTTCACACTCTAAAACAAGTTGTTCTACGACAAAAAATCAAATTAAAATACATACATGAAAGGTAATAAATAAATTGGGGGCTTTACATAGACATGTACATATCGATATACACATCATACACATAAATTCATATACATACATTCATACAAATAAAATATATATACATATAAATGAGTTAAAGGGCACACTAATAAGGTTATATGCGCAAATTGTCTTTAATTGTTAAATGGATGAAATGTTAAAAAAAAAAGCTCTTTAGGGTAATAGCCAAATTTAAATGTGTGTTTAGCAAAATAGCCAAACTTTGATTAATTTTGTAAACTAGCCAATTAACCACTTAAACAAAACTCCAATTACATTTTTGCTCTCATATTTTAATAAAATTAAAAAATTCGTTTATTTTAATTAAATGAAAATATTGCTATTAATTGAAATAACTATTAATATGGTAACAACCAAAACAAAACCCTTTTTCTTGTATAATTCAAATTTTAAATTCAAAACATTGATATAATTTTCGGATTTATTTTTTTAAAAAAATATCAACAATTTTTTTTTCTTCATATTAACATAAATCAACAACGAATTGACGTAAATAAAAAATAAATCAACGTAAATTAACGTAAATTAGCAATGAAAAATATTATTCATATTAAAATTTAAATACAATAACTATTTTATATACAAAAAATAATCTTATCTCTCTCTCCCGTAAGACCGCCGAAGCTTCGCCGTCGATTGTCGTGGCCTCGGTGTTTCCGGGCGAGTACTCTGTTGGAGGAGCTCCTTCGTGCGCGACAGGAGCAGCGGAAACTCGTGAGTTCACAAGCTCAGACGGAGAGCAGACAACGATGAAGGGTGCAGCGAGCCCATCGACGGCGCCGGAGTTTGCCGGGGTGCCCAGCGGTGGTGGGCTGCGTCCTACCTCTAGATCTGAAGCTTCAGAAACCGATGATGTTGATCGGGCTTCGTCGGTGGTGCGCGAAATTGCGGACAGCGACAAGGCGGTTTGCGGTGGCGGAGAAACGCGTCGGGTGGTCTCCCCGGGGTCGTTGGCGCTCAAGCTGGAGCTGGGTGGCAGCGATTCCGTTGCCGGTTCGGGCGTGCCTGTGAATCTTCTTCACCGATCTTTCACCGCCTTTGCTTGATCGGAGCCTGTTGTTCTTGGTGTGTCTCCATTTCTGAGAGAGAGAGAGAGAGAGAGAGAGAGAGAGAGAGAGAGAGAGAGAGAGAGAGAGAGAGAGAGAGAGAGAGAGAGAGAGAGAGAGAGAGAGAGAGAGAGATTCAAAAATTGTAATTAAATTCCAAAATTTGTGCACAATTAGTTGCAGCTTGATTTGTGCTGAAAATTTAATTTTCTTTTTAATTAATTACGAAAATTATAATTAAAATAATTAATTAAAGGGTATTACAGGGATAAAAAATGATATTAAAATGCCACCTCGTGTTAATTGGCTAGTTTACAAAATTAACCAAAGTTTGGTTATTTTGCTAATCTTATGTTTCAATTTGACTATTTAGAACAATTTCTAAAAAAAAAAAAAAAAAAAAAAAAATTTTTTAGAAGAAAAAAATTAGGAAACTTTAAATTTTCAAACATATTATAATTAATATTTTTATTTGTGTTTAATTATTTAAAAGTATGAAATTGTCCTAAAACTTAAACTCAATTTTTTTTTTTTTTTTTTTACAGTTTCATCTACTTTATTTGCCATATACTTTAGCAAGGTACTTGAGCAACTAAATCATAACTAAAAGATTAATGCGGTATTTTTTTTAGAAGGGCAATTAGCAGAGATTCAACGTACAAGAGTTAGAGTTAGGACCATTCATTAATTATATTTAAGGGTTAATTGCGGCATAAATAGTTAACTTATGGTCAAAGTTGGTGGTGTAAATCCAATCTCAAAAAAAGGTGGCAATAGTATTCAAGAAATATTTTGAAGGGTTGACCAATATTGCCGTTTCTTTTTCTGTCACTTCGCATCATGTATCCATTAACACCTCGCCACCTGTTAGATGTGTGCAGCCATGTCTATAGACACGTCAACCACCAATACCAAATTAAAATAAAATATTAAACCAAAACAAATCATTTAAACCAAAATAGTTAAAATGCTTTATCAAAATCCACTATTACTAAATGACAAATGAAGCATCCACGTGGCGTATATGTGGCCCGCACTTAACAACTATATGGCGGACACTAGAGGGAAAACGAGCGACGATGTTGGTCAACCCCTCAAACCGTTCGTTGAGGATTATTTCCGACACTATTGGAGGTTGGGTATATGCAAAAAAATTTGACCATCAATTAGGTATTTATACCTCAATTAGTCCTATATATTTAATATGTAAAAAAGTTATTTCTATATGTATAATCAGAGCCGTGCCTGAGGGGAGGCGGAGTAGGCGCCCGCCTTTGGTAAAAAAATATTAGGGGCCCCCAAAAAATTAAATTTAAGGGCCCCAGTGTCAAATAAATTAAAAAAAAATTAGGGACCCCAAAAATTTTAAATTTAAGGGCCCCATTGTCACAGTTGCGCATGCAGAAAGATGGTTCTCAAAGTTGAAATTGATCAAGTCTTATCTTCGATCAACCATGTCTCAAGATAGGTTGAGTGATTTAGCTACATTGTCTATCGAAAAAGACATGGTCGCGAAACTCGATTATGCAGAGTTGATTAGTACTTTTTCTTCTAAAAAAGCTAGACGTGTCTTATTTGGATGATAATTTATTTATTATATAAATATTCTATACTTTTATATCAAAACTGAATTTTGCACTAACGGTAGGGGGCCCCGAAAATTCTCCTCGCCTAGGGCCCCGAAAACCATGGAGGTCGGTTGGCCTAGACCACTCCTGCCCCGACTTGTAAGAAAAGCGAGCCCCCTTCTGCCCTATTTTTTGTGAGTTGAGTTATGCCCGGCCCTCCCAAAAAAATAATGTTGGGTTATATTTTCATAAGCCCGCCCTGCCTCACCCATGTAAGCATGCCCTATGGCCCACCTGCCCAGCGATCAAATTATATTATACCATAATAGTATATTTTATACTAAATATAGTAGCTTAATATAGTCAAATTTTCGGGAACACTATAATATATTATAATATTAGTATACTTGTATTATACGACTTATATATAATACTACAATTAGATTTTTGAAATACTGTGATGTTTATAAACAATATTATAGTTATATATATATATATTAATTTCTATAAATAATATCTTCATAAAACATTCCGTAAAGATTTAATCCGTCTGTCTTACGAGAAGTTTACTGAACTCATTTCGTAAAAGTTGCTCTCATCGAGCCATATTATGAGCTGTGGTTCATAGATTCGGGTGGACCTTGATGCATGACTCTTCTAAAACCTGTCCAGCGCCTTGAAGGGAGTGGATCAAGCCCACCCTATTCAATGTGCGAACCAAACGGGTGGTGTGCCAGGTCGACCGACCCGTAGGCATTGCATTTATGGTTTTTAGTTGCGTATTACAATCGTCGACATGTAAAGTCATGTGGATATTGCTCCAGACATTTACAGAGACCAATTTTCAAAAAGGGCCCTACATATAGGCACTAGCTCTGCACCGATGCCTTATGGTGGTACATCTTACACTTGTTTTTCTCAACATATAATATCGAAATACATTTTATACAAATGTATTATTTTTTGGTACAAATTTTTATTTTCTCGTCTGTTGACAAATATTGCAGGGGCATTGGTGACCTTATATGAGATTGATCAGTTTTGCTCGTTTATAAAATCAGAAAGCAATAAGCAGTCGTTGGGCTGTGCTCTTGAGAAACAGTCTTTGTCTTTCAGTTTGATAGATTGTCTGATACTATTTATGGTGCCCTATACTTCAAGGGCATCACTGTGACTTGGGTAACAGATCAGATAATATTTCTTTAGTTAAAAGGTTAATTTAGCTTATCTTCGAAGACGAGAAGGACAAAAAAAAGTTTTTAAGTTTATCTGTTTAATTTTTGTGAACAATATATGGTTAAAGTTTTAGGTTATGTGCATGTTTGGTATTCATCAAAGTGTTTATACCTTTCTATTTTGTATAGTAAAGTACAATAAAGCAAGTGATGTGTTTGGTTACAACTGATTAAATTAAATTAATTTTTTTTTATGTTTTTTTTGCCTAATTCCAAGCTGGAACCCCCGAAAGAGGGGCCCTCACGAATAACGGCATGCGCCCACACCTCTGTCCGAGCCACTTTGGCTCTCGGACCAGACATGTTCCCTTCGCATACACCGTAGAGCAAACACGCAATGCCCTTATAATAGCCGATAAGAAGAGACGTGACACGAAAGAAGAAGACGCTCTTATCTTATGGCATGGGACACACTCCTCCCAAAAAGGTATGCTCCTTACTCTCAAATATATAGAGAAAGAGAGGACGGAACAAAGGGAGAAATGAAATCAATTGGTCGAGTAATAATCTACCTATAGTGGAGCCTCTCCGCACCCAGGGCCCGAGTCACGTTTATGATTTACCCTTACTTCGCTAAGCGACTCGAATCACGCTCTAGTATATCTCTCTCCCTGCGTGGTACTCTCGGAAATATCACTTGCGTGTACTCTTTCTTGTATGTTTGTAGAAAATCATAGTTAACGTCCTTATGGAGTGAGCCATTTAAAATTACACAACTATTCTAAAAAGTAGTGTAAAGTCCCTCACTGGGACGAGCTTTGAGCTTGCCGTGGCGAGCCAATGACTTTGAACGACGTTTCAGAACAATGGTCTCAACGGCAGTAATTTCAAACCACTGGTGTATCACCACTTCTCTGAACAGTGGTCTGAGTTCCCAACCACTGTTTTTTACCGTGGTTGAACGACATATTTGTATCAGTGGCACTGTTAACCGACCGACCGAACCACCTAAAATTCTTGCATGTCTAATCTGCCTTTTCTCTTTCCATTCAATTAGAATGCATTTGTTCCTCAAAATAAGTCACTGATTGCTTTTATCTTTCCATCGGAATCTCATATGGATAAGACTTTCAACAAGTAATTATATAAATAAGTTGGAAGAATGAGCAACAAGTTTTCTTGCGTAGGCCAAAGAAAGAGACTGATCATAGGACGACCATCACTGTGCACTGAGCTAGAGAAATTGCGAAGGTACTCACAAAACAGCAAATTGGAAGCAAAACCAAGATAAAAATATATATTCAGTAGTATTATTACAAAATTGGGTCCCAACTGGTTTGACAATCTGTCGTTTGAGAATCCGACAACATATCTGAGGGTTGATATTCCGACATATGCCATTCATTCACGTGTCTCTCTTTCTCTCTCAGAATCCAATTGTATGCATGCTTAAGAAATTATATTAGTCAATTAAAGATATAAAATAAAATTCTGACAGTTACATATATCATGAGTATTCATGACAATTAAAATTTTCAATTTAATTTCCAATTCGCATTACAAGAAATTGTGAGGTTGTTATTATGATAAGAAGTTTATGTTATCTTTATAGCACTGAACCATAACCAACTTGCATCGTTTGTATAAACATGACGACTATGTGTTGATAGGAGTATATAAAGTTCGAAAAATATATCTTTAGACAAAGACCCCATTTTTTTATCTTCTTTTCAGAACCAAATCAATTTCGGCTGTGACTGGAGCTAAGAATATGTTGAATATTATGAATTAATCTGAGTGAGTACTCCGCACAAATATACATATGAGTTACCAAATTGGCATTATGATTGGTAATCATATCGTTAATCATATCGTTATCTGCATAATCACGTAAATTGACTACAAAATCCATGTTTGAATTGAAACTGGAATACCGACCCAAGTTATTTTCTTTTGAATCATACAGATTCTTAAATGGAAGAGTTTGAAAATGACAACTCCAATTTTTTGTTTTCTTTTCGAATGATAAATATTTCTACCAACTTTTACGAAACTCAACCTCCTTGACATTAAGAGTATTTTGAAATAGAAGAGAATGATTACAACTTAATAAGACGAGTCCGTATCAGTATTAGTTAAAGCTTATATTTTATTAACTAAATATTCTTAATAACTAAACTAAATGACAACACTTAAATAAGGAATAAAATGACAAATGAACCTAGTCTTCTTAGTATTCTTACTAATATTTCAATATTGCTCATGTAACAACCTGCATATATACCAATAGTTACTGGTCTCATATTTT
Organism: Parietaria judaica; assembly: GCA_954871525.1. NCBI lineage: Eukaryota > Viridiplantae > Streptophyta > Magnoliopsida > Rosales > Urticaceae > Parietaria > Parietaria judaica. The sequence continues at coordinate 29,750,931 of OX940865.1, forward strand.
TTAGATCATGAGAATTTCAACTCACGAACGCAAATTTGAACACTATATAAACATGATAAGAGCAAAACTAGCAAATCCCAGTTGTTTCTCTTGCAAAAGCGCTTATTCATAGTTATTTTGTGATAGTTGAAGAGCGACATAAGAGAGCAGTAGAGCCCGAGGTTCAAAATACCGTTACCGCTGAAGCATGCGAGGACAGAAACCTACGGTGCGCAATTGCAGTGATACAGATGTATCCTTCATCTACCCCAGTGCTACAAACTTCATCTGCCTGATCCAAGATGCTATCACCGATCTTGATCTTGCCCATAACGACGATACTTCCGCTTCCACTTTGTAGGATACGGAGCGGCTACGACTTGCCCGCTCGGTTATGATCGAAGTGAAGGATAACTCACTGCAAGCTGCTTGAATTGTATTTGCCTTATAGGCTTTGCAGATGTAGCTTATGAAATTCTCGTAGTCCTAAAGCAATGCAATAATGTAATCATTTTTTCTACTACTTTGAGCTAACTGATCGATACAAAACGGAAACACGAACATACCTCGTAAAGAGGTTGTCCATCGACGACTACCCAGGGAACGTATTTATGAGGAGGTTGAAGTGCATCCGTGGTAGCTGCATACTGTAACTCAAGCTGCACGAACACCGCAACATCATAGATTAAAGAAATAACAAAGAAGAGAAATAAACAAGAAATAGTGAGTCTGATTTTACATAATGAGCTATAAAAACAAGGCAAAGCATAACTAGCGTTCTGCGTAACTCGGTCACTTTTACATTACTGAGCTCGGTTTTTACATACACCATTCATATATTTAAATCAAATACTAAAAGCAAAAAAGACCAACCTGTTCTCCACGTCCGCTAGTGTAGCAATCAGTAACAGGTTTCGGATCCAAACCCAATTTGTCAAAACAGCTCTCCCACTCCAGGTACTTGCGATTGTACACAAGATCCTCGACACAGTAAATAAACGGAAAGTGCTTGGTCTGCAATATGCAAACATATTAATCAGCAATCTACATTTTCCGTCGCCAATATCTCATTTACGTCGACTTCAAGGATGCTAAAAAACACTTGAGCTAACAACCTAAGTCAATCTACCACATATATATATATATATAGAGAGAGAGAGAGAGCAAAGATTACCAAATCCGGCCAGATATCGATAGCGCAAGCTTCAACCGTGTTCAGCAAGCACTCATACGGACCGTGCTGAAAAAGAACGAGAACACGTGAGTTACACAAATCAACAACCCAATTTCAAATTTTCATTTTAGCCAAATTCCTTATCAGAAACAGTACATAGAGAAAGCGTTCGAATTGGTTCGAGTACAATTGTGATTGCGAAGTTCTGTTAGTGTTCCAAGACTCGAGATCGAGCGAGGAGAAGACGAGGGCTGATTCGGACCTGGCAAACGACGGTGTCGTTGGCTCTGAGCTTGGCGTTGCCCCACGGCACGAGCTTGAGGTCCACCACCGAGATCAGCCCGTTCTCGAAGATCTCCGGCAGGTAATTCACGACGAAGTTGGCGCTGTACGGACACAGAGACTCGTAGTACAGATCCAAGGACACTCTCGAATCCGAAATCGGCGACGCACTCGCCCACGCGGACAAGGCGAGGCAACAGAGAAGAACAGACCCCAATCGAGAACAAGCCATGGCGCAAAAAGAATCTGAAAGACCTAGTTGCACTCAAATCACACCTAAATCTGGGGGATTTCGAGAGGGCTTTCTCCATACCTGACAGACGATGGTCCGATTGGGACGAAGCTTGGCGTTTCCGTAGGGGACGAGCTGGAGATCAACGAAGGAGACGAGATCGCTGGCGAAGAGGCTGACGAGATCGTTGACGATGAAGTCAGCACTGTCGGGGCAGAGAGTCTCGTAGTAGAGCTCGACGGAGACTCTGTTGGCGTGGCTTTGAGCTGCGAGGACGACGACAAACAAGGCCCACAACGAAGCTCTGTTAGAGAGATCCATGGCGGTTGACAGAGAAGTGTTAATGGCTATCGAACACTGAGATCGGGATGAACCTACCCGGATTGTCGTCTGTGTTCGAAGCCGGTGGGACACGCGTCGCGCTCTCAAGGCTCGGAGGACATGCAGAAAAGTCAAAGCAAGATATTTTAACAGATAAGGATGAGAAACAACCACGCTTCACTAACAGATTTTGCCATTCGTAGCCAAAATATCGTTATTTTAGTTAAAGCTATTTGCGGCAAAAGTACGAACGATTTTTATGTATGTGGAATATTTTAAATTTTATTTTGTAGTAATATAATTAAAAAAGGAAGAAGTCATGTTGTAAGTGTTGATTTTTATTTTGATGAAAATTCTAAATGTCAAAAAAATGTTCCACTATAAGTTTTAAATTTTTTTGACAATTATTTTTTGTGATTAAAATTAAATTTAAAATATGTCGTGTTTTATGAGACTTTGTGATATTTTTGCGGTAAATATCACATATGCAATGGCATGGAAGATTATAAGATGGAAAACCAGACCAATTATAGTAATCCAAATGCGTAGTAAAAGTTATTAGAGAAAGTTGAAGTTGATGTTTAATTTGATGTATGAATACGCTATCGAAATATTCCCTTTCACTTGTTGATTCGCGTAAAAATATAACTGGTTTTCGCGTATACAATACTATTAGCAAAAAGGTTCACTAATTGTCGATATAAATGTGAATTCATTAGAGTACGCGATTTGTGTTGGGTATCCCTCTTATTTGGAGGCCCAACAATGTGGGTTATTTTTGATCCATTGATCCATGTACTCGGCCCATGAAGCCTAGATCATCATGACTTAGATGAGATTAAGAAATAGAAGAGTGTAGAAGAGAAACAAGAGAAAGAAAAAGAGAGTAAATTCGCGGTTTCCGCCCAGTTTTGTCGACCCTCAGGAAAATCGTCATTGCGCACTCGTTCTCCGTTGTATCGTCGTGATTTTTGGACAGAATGTTCCTAAGACATAGAGGTACGTTCTGAACGGTGGAGATGCAGTTTGGCCGTTTCTAGGTCAGTCTGAATAGTGGAAACCAGAGGCTGTTTTGTGAGAACGTTTTTCACAAATTCTTCTCTTGCTTGTTTGTTGTAATCCGAGATTGGTGTTCGATCTTGATGATGATGATGTATGCCTCTAGTTTTATCTAGGGAAGACTTTGTTTGTACCTCACTCTTGATTATAGTGGATTTTAAGCGGCCTACGGGTCCCGTGGTTTTTTACTCCGTTTTGGAGCTTTTTCCACGCTAAAATTGTCTCGTGTTCGTGATTGTGTTTCGATTATTATCGCCTTCATATTTCAGCGGCTATTGGGAGATATTGAGATTCCATTGCGTTGCGCTTTCTCCCAACAATTTGATTTACATTTCTATTTAAATTTATAAATGATATTTATGCGCGGTGCAATCGTCTAATTTAAAAACAAATCCAACAATATTAATATTAATGTCAATTGCCAAGAATATCAGCAAGAATATCAGAAGAAGAAAAATAGCTTAAAATTGGCTTAGTTAAACCTTATTTCTATGAAAGTCATTTTGTATTTAGTTCAAAGATATATATCCCATGGTCTTTAGACTCTCGACAGAGTCCTTGATCATTTGCTCCATTGGGGTGAATTCCATTCCCAACTCTATCAGCTTTTTCGATGCTGTTTCTGCTATCACCACTCGTGGTTGTGTATCTCTTGGAAAACTGCAAAGAGCACACAAAAAATTAGTGCAGGTAAATAAGTTGTTTTTATTAACTCTTTACCGTGAAGTTTCACGTGGCAACATATTTTTTTTATATATATTTTTAAGTTCGTTTTGATCATGTTTTTTCCTTTTTTTGACCACCTGGTTATAAAAGTTACCTACAATGACTTTTTTCGAATTGTAAAATGCGTACGTTTTGGCTCTTACGCGATAAGGTGGTGTTTGTTGTCAATTTTTATAAGTTCTTGTAGTCATTCGTGGTCAAAAGGGGCGAGAACATGAACAAACAATATGTATGCTTAACTTTATTCAGAGCGTCAATAAGAAAAGATTAATTACTAATTTCAAAACGTCTAATATATTTCTTCCACAATCCTCAAAGTTATTAGACCGGGCAGGTGTGCATTTTATTGAGATTTGATGTGGATGAATTTGGTAGTTACCTTGGCAAGTTGAAGTTGGGATAAAGTTGAGCAACTTTTGCCGCAAAGTCCCCATAGTGGTAGATAGCTTCAACACACAAGTGCCTTCCTCTTGCTGATTTATTCTCATACACCAAAATATGAGCCAATGCTACATCTTTGAAATCAACACACCCTATGATGAAGTCCTTGTATGTTTCCCTACTCCCTGCAAAACATAACATAACATGTCACTTCTCTTTTCAAATTAAACAGACAAGTTCAATTTAGTAAAATCATAATCTTTTTGCCATGTTGTACGAATTCTCTGTGTCGGTAAAGTGTGGATTTAAACGTCCAATTTTTTTATTCTTCTTCTAATTAATACTCTCAGAATTTTGCTAGTTAAGAGTAAGGATAGATGCGGTACATTCGGTATTTCTGTAAAATAAAACCGAATGATCTAAATAATGTATAAGAATTAATCAATAAATAATGAAGTTCTATTTACATATAAGTATAGATCAATACATTATGATAATCCAAAATAATAAAAAGGATTATACTCTGCTCTGACTGTGATTTCTTTTAGTTGAGTTTATACATTGTAATAACCGAATACCATTACCGAAGGATATGTGAGTATTCAGTTTTTTTGTCCGGTACCTTCGCGTTTTACTATTTAAGTTTAATACGGTTTATCCGGTTTCTATTGAAGATTGGATTTACGGTTTTTTTTTTATCTTCTTTCGACCATGTCTAGGAGATAACATGTCATATGCAAAGCCAACTAGTTCAATTTACCCTGCAAAAGCCTTAAGAGCAGGACCATGCTGGAGTTGAGCCGCGGTGGAATGACTGAGCCCATCACCGCGCCGGGGTTCACCAACACAACGTCCAATCCGTTCTCCTTTGCAAACTCCCAGGCCGCTTTCTCCGCGAGCGCTTTCGACACCGGGTACCATAACTATATGTCAAATACGGATGACATAAATGAAACTACGAAACCTCGAAGAAAAGTGACACTATTGGCCGCAAACAAGCTTTCAAGTTGGTGGAAACTCACCTCATTTTGCTTGCAGTAATCAATGTCCAACCACGAATCCTCGTCCAAGACCTTGCCGTCGGGCCAATTCGAGTTCGGATACATGGCAGCGGTGGATGAGGTAATGACCACGCGCCGGACACCGGCCTCCTTCGCCGCCCTAAGAGCGTTGATCGTTCCTTTGATTGCCGGGTCCAATATCTCCTTCTGCACAATTGGCCGACCGAGGAAACGTCCAAACAATGAGGAAGAAGAGAGAAAAGCCGTATACACCAAAGACCACAGTAGGGGAAACCTCTGGCTCGAGAACGCGATCGACGATGCAGGGAGAAGCCACGTGGAACAAGCCGGTGCAGCCGCGCACTGCGGCCGCGATGGAGTCATAGTCGAGGAGGTCGATCTGGAAGAGGCTGAGACGCGCCTCTGCACCGTCGAGAGCTTGGAGGTGCTTCGTCTCAGACGGATCATCTGCCGAAAAGATGGCTTAAAAAACAATCATTGGACAGAGAGAGAGAGAAGGAGAGAGAGAGAGACCGAGGTTTTGGACGGTGGCCTGAACAGAGTAGCCGCGGGCGAGGAGGAGGCGCACCAACCACGAGCCGATGCAGCCGCTGGCGCCGGTGACGCACGCGAGCTCGCCTTGCTGCTTCGACGACATTGTCTTGCTGATGCCTCTCTGTTTCACTAAGTAACATACAAATACAATGAATATAGGAAAGGTCACGATAGTTTAATTTATCTCATCATATAATTGGATATTTCAGTCTTTTATATACAACCATAGACTGTGTGCGTTGTATCCGTTGACTTTTGACGACTGTTTAAATTAAAATTAAGATTATTAGTTGTTTAAGATGTCGTTTCACTGCATACCCTCGTTATAACTTTTTGTTTCTTTTACATTTTTTTTCTGCTCTAATAAATACAAATTGCGAGTTATGTTTCTTTTACATTTATTTTTTGCTCTAATAAATACAAATTGCGAGTTTATAATCCGACGGTAAAGATTAAATCTTAAAACCGATCCAACGAATATAATTAATTAACCACATTCAAAATATCTAATCTTGGTCACCAAGTTATCGATTTTGAATTACATTTAGGGTTCAAATCAATTATCTTAATCTAATGGTTGATATTCAATCCTAATCGATCCAAATAATTAAATTGATTTTAGGGTTTTGCTCAAATACCAACATATTTGGTACTTTTGCCGAAAATATGAAAACTTCAAATTATATCATTCTAATTCACTAGGGTTTCATGAGGCCCAATTCGAATTTACACATATTAAACATATATAAATACATATTTTTATTTATTAATATAAATCTATTAATTATTAATATGATATTAATAATTAAAACCAAATAATTATATTATATTAATATCCTTTGATCTCAATATAACACATTAAGATATCATGGTGACTCACCATCATTTAAATTGGTGACATGTGATTTAATTTCACGGTTTACCGAAACGATCATAAACTTAGAAATTCTCTAAATCATAAACCGTACATCAAAACGAATCGGTTCCAAAAGAAAAGTTTCTTAGAATTTAATTTCCAACAAATTTTATGTTGACAGAAAATCCAAATTATACTTTATTTTGTCGGTTAATTTTGGTTATCAAGATATGACACTTTTGCCTTGCAACTGATAAAACTATATGATGTCTAACTTGACTTCAGTTTTATAAGTCTTGCCAAATGATTAAAATATATCAAGATGTTTATATCAGGTACGTATCATCCGTTACGAAGCTATCCTGGGGACCATGAACCTGTATTTCTTAAGCTCCAACGAAACGCTAAAATGTTCGTCAAACCTCGGTGTAATTCCACTATAAACCCGAGGCCGCACTCTTTAGTGGTACAATATATATATATATATATATATATATATATATATATATATATCCCTTAATTACAATAGGGTGTCCATTGATACAATCAAATTCGGGTTAGCCTAGAGAACGAGAACAAGTAGGATTCAACTTTTCTTTTTTTATTTTTAATGATAGATATTTATATAAAATTAGATTAAGTTACATATATAATTGTATCTTTAGTAATTATACCGTAAGCCATTTTAAATTTACCTAGTATATGCATAAAAAAATCTTTAGTACTTCTTTATAATAATATATTTTAATTTTGTCCAAAATACCTTCCCCTTCGAAATTCTATACGCCGCCTATAGATTTTATCTTAAATAATTTCATATTTTTTATGCCTAAAACATTCAAAGCCCAACATTTGTTAGAATATATTTCTTTAATTAAGTATTTTATTTGCTAAATCCTAAACCACGTTAGTTGTTACGCTCTTAAAATCGAACACAACTGTATTTTTTTTTTTTTTTTTTGTCTCAACTTTTGAGATATTTACATTTATTACATTCTTTTTTCCTAGGCTGTAAAAAAAAAAAATTACCAGATAATGTCTTGCGTGACACGATTATTCGATTTGGAATTTAACTGAGTAGTATCTTGCGAAAATACGAATATTGCGCATAAATATTGGTCCGGGCATATGACGATATTATACATGGGTGGGACAATTTTAGACTAAATAAGACTTATTTAAATTAGACTTAATTTTAGTGTGTTTTACAATAGTTGTATGTCACATTCCTTGTACAATACTCTCTAATCAAATTATTCCAATTTATTTTTGTTTAACAAAAGTTAAAGGCATTGAACGACAAACATTAAGAGCTAAAAATGGGACTTCGCAAACCTTTTTTATTCAAAACTCGGAAATCGGCTTTTGGAAATTTGAGATCCAGTTCTATTTAGTGGCTCCCATCTATATTGGTGAGAGTTCTATATCATTTATCAAATGAATTATTTATTTTCTTGTTTCTTTGTATGTTCTCGTTTATTATTTTATAGATTATGTACTTGTACTTGGTACTATTTATGAATACTAATCTCTAATTAATTTTTTTTTTCTATCAAACTGTTTTGGTTTTCTGGCTTCACCGACATAACTTTTGTATGTTGATTTTTTTTTTTCAGATTTGATATCAGGTAACAATTACGTAATTTATAATTGAAAATTAATGTAAGATTTATCCATTTAAAGACCATAAATCTTTACGTCCAAGCATTTAAACCCTAAACCTTGAAAAAATATTTAAAAAAAAAAAAAGCTTTCCAATAGATGGATTATTCAATTACTCTTATGTTTTATGATACCTTTTATTATGTTATACATACTATTTTAATTCGAAGTCTTATTAAGGTTAGTATCTGTAATTTCTTATAGAAATCTATCGTTTATATACAACGTTTACAGTAAGAAATTACTAGCAAATAGCAATAGACTAAAGATGAATCTATTGCTGTAAACGCAATGAAAAAAATGCTAGCAAAAGAAACCAATGTTTCGACGACTTAACTCTATATATAACAAAACAAAACAAAAAAAGATTGAAACCTAATAATCTCAAAGCTTAATAACCGACTAATTTTGAACGAGCTCTTGCTCAGCTGGCACGTCGTCATCGTCGTAGAACCTCTTCCAGACGGGGTGCTTCTTCCAGACGCGCTCGGCCATTTCGTCAATGGGCACTCCGTTAGTCTCCGGCAGCAGGAAGATGGCGAAGAGGAGCATGATGACGATCCAGGCGCCGAAGAAGAAGAAGATGAAGGAGCGCATGTGGCAGAGCATGGTGAGGAAGGCTTGCGCGATGAGAAAAGTGAAGAGCATGTTGGTGCTGACGGCGAAGAAGTAGCCGGCGTCGCGAGTCTCTTGTGGGAAGATCTCGCTCGGGATCAACCATCCCAGCGGACCCCACGACCACGCGAATGCCATCACGTACACGCAGATCAGACCCACCGTCCACTTTGCGGGGATGGCCGGCATCACGTTTGTCGCTCCGAGATAAAGCGTCAAGATCGTTCCCATTGCAGTCTGTATATCAATATATCGGATTTACCATTATAATCTAGCTATATGATTAAGAAAGTAGTACCGATATAGTAGCATGAATCTAGATTTAAATAATGAAAAAAGAATTCAATATAAGAATCTTGTATTAGTTGTTACCTGAGCAAGAAGCATCTGAATGGCAGCTTGAATGAGCAGCGTCTTCCTCCCAACCCTGTCCACGAAGAAGTTCGCGACCAGAGTGGCTAACACATTCACGGATCCGGTAACCACAGCGGAGAGCAGTGCGGCATCACTCCCGAACCCGATGGTCTGGAAGAGCACCGGTGCGTAGAACATGATGACGTTGATCCCGGTGAATTGCTGGAACACTTGCAGCATCACCGACACGATGAGCTGCGGGAGGTTAGAGCGCTTGAACACGGCCCTGTACGCGCCCTTGTTCGTCTTGGCCTGCTCGGTAGCACGAACGATGGTTTCGAACTCCTTCTCCACATCCTCGACGCCGCGGATCTTCCTCAGCGTGCGGCGCCCCTCGTCCTTCTTGCCGCGCTCGATGAGGCTCGTCGGGGTCTCGACGATGAGGAAAGAGCCCAAAAGGAGTATGAGTGCCGGCACTGCGGCGCCTCCGAGGGAGACTCTCCAGCCGTTGGGTTGGACACGCGAGGTGACATAGTTGACCAAATTTGCGCAAAGGATTCCGACAGTGATGAGAAGCTGGAAGCAGATGTTCAAGCCTCCTCTGAACCTAGTCGGGGCGATCTCGGAAATGAACAGCGGTACGGCCTGTGGAGTTTTGATTTATTAGTTTCACGATCAAGTGATGTAGTTAAATTCGTAGACGCTTGTTATACAAATGTTAATCTTGGTTATTTGTGGAAGAGATTGATGAAGTGTACTATATACATAGAATGTACAACATACAAGTACAACCAAAACTATATCACGATTGATTAAAATAATTAGAAAAATAATAATAATTAAGTTTTAATTAGAGACGTGCCTTTTGATATGTTATATGAGAATTTTGTCTTCAGAAAATATTATAGATGAGATTTTTTTCGTTGCAACCGAATGAATGCCTAGTATAAAAACTGGTAAACAAAGGTACCTGGTTACCGAAACCGACACCGGCGCCGAGAAATATGCGGCCAACGATCAACATTGCCATGTTGACGGCAGAGGCGTTGAGGATTGCTCCGATGAGGAAGAAAATCGAAGCCATCTGGATGGTGGTCTTGCGGCCGAATCTCTTGGTGCAGAAAGTGGAGGCGAAAGACGCGGCAATGGCAGCGAGGTAGAGGGACGACGTGAAAAGCTGTAAAAATTGGTTGTCGTATTTGCAGTAGTTGTCCTCCTTCGCCGCATGCTTTTTCTCGTACGTCTCCGGAAAAAACCTTATCAAGAAGTCGTCCATAGACGTTACTCCTCCTGCGATATATATAAATATACATATATTAATATCTTCCAAACTCTGCTTTACTTGAATAAAGTGTGGTTAGGGTTTCAGAAAGAACCGGAAATTCCGATGTCGTAGCCGAACATGAGTCCGCCAACGGCAGCAATGACGGAGCAAACGAAAACTTGTAGGGTGAGCTTCGCGGGGAAGTCACCGCCGCTGCCACCGGACTCCGAGGCAAAGATAGCCGGCGCCATTGTATCTCGGAACTTCGGGAGTATTGATTAACTAGAGAATGTCGATACTTAATAAGACTTGATAGTTGATAATGAATGATACATATATATAGCCTACAGAACGAGTACGAGTAGGATTCGAGTTTTATCTTAAAAGATATATATTTAGTTAACTAAAGATTTGGCGTCTAATTAAGATATAGATATAATTAAAGACGTATTTATATACATATATGTATATTTAACTAAATCTTTAGTAATAAAGTATCTTTATTATAAAAGAAAAATAAAATTGTAATAGCCAGTAAATAAAAAAATAAAAAATTATCTTTATTAAAGGTTTAATTATATTTATAACTAAGATAGAGATATAGATAATTAAATATTTTATATATATGTATATAACTAAAGATTTAGTTATAATTAAAATATATATATATATATTAAAGATTTAACTAAAGATTACGCTGTAAGCCATTTAAATTACCTATTACGTATATAAATAAAATATCTTTAGCTATACATGTGTATATAATAATTCTGTCCACAATACCCTTCCCTTCCAAATTATATACGTCGTTCATAGATTTCATCATAAACAATTTCAGATTTTTTATCCCTAATACATTGGCAGCCCAACATTTGTTAGAATATTTTTCTTCGATTTAAGTATTTTATTTGTTAAAAACTTAAAACTGCTAAGTTGTTACGCTTCCAAAATCATAGACAACTATAATGTCTTCATAATTTCCTATCTGAATTTTTGAGATTTTTTCATCTATTGCATTGCTTTTTTTTTCTCTTTTCTTTTTTTTCTTTCTAGCCCATAATATTAAAAAGTTGCAGAAATATGCCTTTCTTTATAAAGAAAAATTGAATTATTCGATTTGGATTCAAACTGAGTAGTATATGGCGGAAATACGTATATTGCACATAAATTTTAGTCCGTGCCTAAGACGATATTATACTTTGGTGGGGCAATTCTAATAGAAATAAGACTTCGCAATTGTTGTACGTCACTAGGTTTTATTCCTTGACAATAGTACGGTACTCTCAATTCAAATTATTCCAATCATTTTTTTTAACGTAAGTAAGGCATTTCCCACAAACAACAAGAGCTAAAAAACGGAGTTCACCAACCTTTTTTTCAAGACTTGGAAATTGGGTTTTGGAAATTTGGGGATCTAGTTCTATTTAACCGAAAGCATTTGTTATCACATATTTCCGTGCAGGTAATGTATAAATCTTTATTGCAATAGGTGTCGTGTTACGAGAGAGAGAGCTTGAACGTGAACTTGTCCAAAATGTGGCACCATACGGATTAAAGAATAATTAATTATTCATATATATTAAATTGGGGAATAGAATTGAACAGGGTCTAGGGGAATATATCTTCAAGTTTTCATATATTTATAGATATATTTCAAAACTAATTATGTGATGTTACTTTTTAGTTATAGCGATTTCAAAATTAATTTTATTCATGTAGTACTTTATTAATTTTATATTAAGAGAGACATATGTTTTTCTAACAAATTATTTATCCTATAAATTTTTCGAATTATGAAATTCAATACATTGAACTCGAGTCGGAACCCAATAAAAATATAATTTAGTCAAAATTATTAAATTATCTATTATTAAATCAACAAAAAAAAAAATCCTTTAATTTAAATAGAGATTGGGCGGAGATCAAGATCGTCTATGAGTAGTCTAGTTCAAGTTTGGTATTGGGCCTCACCAAGCTATGACTTCTTTGACCCAAATGGAAGTTATTTGGGCTAGGCTTGTTTAAAAAATATAGGAGGAATACACAATCATTAAGTTACAGAATTTAAATGTACACCCTGGTCAACTGGTATTTGTATCCCCAGTACCATGTTTATTCGATATTTCAAAAGGTTTCCATAAATTTGTATAAAATTTTCACTCCTAAACAAACACACTTTTAGAAGCGAAATGTATTTTGCCTATCGATGTCACTATATAATGGGTGCGTTTGGCACAGCTTATTTAGCCTTGTTTTTGTTTATAAAATAAACTTAACCGCTACTTAGGTGTTTGGCAAAATTGTTTTTCCAAAAAACACAAAATCGATTTTGAATTTTTGTACATGAATTGTAAAAGTTAGGATTCGTAGCTTTTGGTTTTTTCTAAAAACAAAAATACGGTTATAGTCTATTTTAGTCTTTTTAGCCTAAATAATTTTTTTTACCAAACACTAAAACAGTTTTTGTTACCAACAACAACTGTTTTATAAACAATTTACCAAACACCTGCCGGTTTTTCTCAAAAACAATTTATTTTTTAAACTAAAACTAAAAACATTTTTTGTAAAAATTAAGTTGTGCCAAACGGGCCCAATGTATTTTCAAATCACCAGGAATTGTGTTTTGCCTACCATAGTACCATGTTTCTGTTTTAAACTAGATAGCATGAATTTTTATAAATATATATATATATATATATATATATTCTTAAATTAAACACGCTTTTAGACGCGATGAAAAAATAAATGTCATTACATTTTTCTTACACTAGTTGCTTGAAGTTCTTCCAAATTGCCTATCATTTTTCCGGTTAAAACAAATTAATAGGATCGGTATGAAATTTTCACTCCAAAATGAAATATGCTTTTCGAAGCGATGATACAATAGTTGTCCTGTCATCGTTGTTGCTATGCTTGGTTTTTCTATCATAAAAACTATACGCCCACGAGGCAAAAAGCCAAGGCCCGTTGATTAAGTCAACGCTCCTTCGTCCCAAAACGAGGCCCAAAAGCTCGATTCAAAGCCCATTGGGCAAACTGTTGGACATGTGTGTCCTTAAACAAGATTTTTTATCCCTTTGTAAAAGATTATGACAAGTCGTTGAATAAAGATGATGCTTATTATGATAATCTTATTATAGTTTCTGGTAGAGTAAAATAGAATGTTTGATTCCTTAGTTCATGAAGGATGCAATTATGTTATTATTATCACAACAGAGTCAATGTGAGGAAGAATTAATAATCATAATAAATGAACTTAAAATGTCTGTGACCTGATCAACTGGGTGGGAGCCCATTAATCGTATAAGGTCATTAATGTGACTAATTGATAATCCTATTCTGGATTTTGTGTGTGTCACACTCACTAGAAGTGCATTAAGTATGAAGTGTCTTCATACTGGACTGGACCTGACTTAAACTCCGGAAGTTATCATATAAGACCGTCACTGATAACTTGGAGTTGAGTCACTGGTAGATGATCAAATGGATATTCGATCTAAGTCCTGAGTGATCTTGAGTCCAAGCTGCTGACTTGATTGTTCTTTGATTTAACCGTTAAAGAACACGAAATATTACAGCTGTTCCCAACACTATTATTTTGGGAACATGAGAGTCAGCAGTAAGGGTAACTTGGTCATAGACATGGGCATCACACAGCTCTCCTTAGAGTGATGATGATTCCCTTGATTGTCGGTGGTGAGAAGTGAGAGATACCCATGCGCAACTTATGAATCGAAACCATAAGTGGGTTACTCATGATATTGCTGACTGAGTCAAGCAAGTAAATACAATGAGGGGCATAACGGTAAAAACCGCCTGCTCATTTATGAATCATCAAGTGAAAGATCAATAACCCGAATTTGATTGTATCAATGGACACCCTGCTATTATAAAGGGAATAATATATACCGTATCACTAAAGAGTGCAGCCTCGGGTCTATAGTGGAATCACTTCGAGGTTTGACGAACAACTAGCAGTTCATTGGAGCTTAAGTGATACGGGTCCATGGTCCCCAGGATAGCTCCGTAACGGATGATACGTACGTGATTAAAATACATTCTGGATAATGTTTAATCATTTGGCTTGACTTATAAAACTGAAAGGTCTGTGTCAGACATCAGATAGTTTTATCGTTGGCGTGGCAAAAGTATCATATTTTGGTACACGAAATTAACTGACAAAAAGAAAGTTAGAATTTAGATTTTCTATCAGCACCATGTTGTTGGAAATTAAATTCTAAGCAGCTTTGCTTTTTGAACCAAGTCATTTCGACCTACGGTTAGTGATTTATGGATTTCCTAAGTTTATGATCGGTTCGATAAACTTTGAAATTAAATCAAATGTCACGAATTTAAATGATGGTGTGACACCATGACATTTTTATGTGTGATATTGAGATCAGGATTTATTAATATAATTTAATTATTTGGATTTAATTATTAATATCTTATTAATAATTAATTAATAATTAATAGATTTATATTAATAAATGAATATATATATTTATATATATTAATATGTGTAAATTCGAATTAGGGTTTGTCATATGAAACCCTAGTTAAATTCGAATAGCTTGATTTGGTATTTCTATATTTGCGGCATAAGTACCAAATGTTTTGGTACTTTGGCAAATCCCTAAAATCAATATTATCCATTGGATCGGTTATGATTTAGTATCAACCGTTGGATTAGGATATTGATGAATTCGAAATTAATAACTTGGTGACCAAGTTTTATTTTTCGAATTTGATTAATGAATTATATCCGTTGGATCGGTCTAAGATTTAATCTATACCGTCGGATTAAGAATTGATTAATTATATATATATATATATATATATCTATATATATTCGAATTATGTTTATGGATAAATTCGAAAAATTGTTTTAATAAATTAATTTATCCTAAACTTATTTGATCCATTAGATCGGTTTTAAGAATCATCTCAACCGTTGGATCTAGATAATAATGATTCGAATTTTATATATATATATATATATATATATATATATATCATAATTCGAATTTTATGATGATAAGAAGATAAGATTGGATTTTTGATTTATCTAAATCCTTCTTATTTAATTAAATCCCTAATTAATTATATCCATTGGATTTAGATGAGATTAAATCTGGACCATTGGATTGAGATAATTAATTATATTTAATTAATGAAATTCGAATTTAGGGAGGGAATATCTCCAAATCGGTTACAGTCTTGAGCCTATAAATAGGGAGCTCATTCTACACATTTTTCACACCTTTCCCCAGAGAAAAATTCGAACTCTCCCTCTCCTTCAGGGTCTGCGAATTTTCTCTCTGATCTCTTTCTTCTGGTTCGGCTTAGGAGACTATTTCTCCGGAAGCTTAAAAAGAACCATCAGTTAAAGTTTTGCGACGGAGTCCTGCCGGCGAAGCCCACGCTTCGGTACGAGGATTCCAGGAGAATATCCCGGAAGATCACGGGAGATTCCCTCAGCACCGGCGGAGCCCTGCCCGATTCAGAGTGCGCAGCCGAAATCGCCAAACGAGGTACGACCTTATGCATTGGGTTAATAAATGCAAACATTTACTGCTTTCTATTTATTTCCTATTATGACTAGTTTATTAATAATGAGTTATGAATATTAAATTGCATAATATTTATCAGATCTTGGGATATGGTAATTATCCGATATTCGGACCGTTGTTTGGATAACAAGTTTTCCGCTTTAAAATAATTTTTAAATGTTACCCTGACGATTCGGACGTATAAATCGTGATAATTATACGGAATCCGAGACGTGATTTCCAACACAAAGCACGGTATATCTGGCCCCAAATACGAAGATTCTGAGAAACCTCCAAAACTACGTTCATCTCGATTTACGAACCTTCAATTAATGAAGTAACATGAAGACAACGAGCTTATGGGGAATTAAATACATTCCCGAGACTAAATAAGCCCCGATACACGAGTTCACGAGAACTCCCCCTCTCATAGAAAATAGCACCAGTTTATAGCATCAAATGGGCTAAATACCCATTTAATTCATAAATGAACTCAAATCAATGAATTTTTTATATATAGGGCACAGACCTCCATTATTTCATCCATTCACAACTCCCAAAGAGCGAGAGAGCCGGAGAGAATTCAAAATTCTCCCCTTACTCTCCTCCAAGTTTGCCCGTTTCTCCAGCCCGCGAGATTTGACCTCTCCTTAGCCGGGAGCTCGACCTTGCAGCTTGATAAGAAATCTTCTTCGGATTTCGACTTCTCTGCTTGCCAGATACTCGTCTATCCCCATGCCAAGGGAACTCATAGTAAACCGCTTGCCAAGGCCACTAGCAAATCCACCGATTAACCCTGAACCACGTGATGATCTGAACCAACTTGGGTTAGTAGGCAACCTTGCTATAGTGACGAGGTCCGGCATCATATTTTCTTTTTCCTGGGACTCCTCGCCATCAGAAGCTCACCGACCCAGATTCCCTCACCAAGAAGACTTTGCTAATTCGGATCGTTTCACCAAGAATGATGACTTAGCACATGCCAAGTCAACGAAGAAAAAATTGGCTTCAAGACTTAGTCAACTTTGTTGACTCCATATTTACCACCTATGCGATCAACGGGTCAGTTCCGGGACTCGAATCATAGACCGAGTTCGACGTTAATCCATTTTCCTCGTTACATTTTACTTATAGTTGCTTATGGGTAGTTTGCTAATGCACACGAAAGGATTTGCAAAGCAGTTGGTGACTATATAGAGGATTGTTGAATGCTTTAGACTAGAGGACCTAAACTAACCCAATCATTATCACTTTTGTCTCCTAGAACTACAGTGATATGCAAAGCCACTTTTTATGCCAGTAAGTTTTTCTATTTTATCTAATATTATTTGAAGGGTGGTAAATTATATTGATGATTGTATTAGTGTCTTCTTTAAAGTCATATATATATATATATGGGATAATAGCGGCTAAAGTAGTCAAACTTTCATGATTTGTGTCGATAAAGGTTCAAACTTGATTTATAGCGGCTAAAGTAGCCAAACTCGGTCAATCTGTGGCAAGCATTAATTCCGTCCAGTCAAACTTAACATCCGTTAGTCTATCGCCATGTCACTTACACGTTATATCGAACTTTGGGTATTTATGCCGTGATAAAACCAAAGTTTGGATATTTATGCCGACCAAATACCCAAACATTGGTTTTATCACGGAATAAATACCCAAAGTTTGCCACGTGTAAGTGACGTGGCGATAGACTAACGGATATTAAGTTTGACTGGACGGAATAAGTGCTTGCCACAGATTGACCGAGTTTGGTTACTTTAGCCGCTATAAATCCAGTTTGGACCTTTATCGACACAAATCATGAAAGTTTAGCTACTTTAGCCGCTATACAAAGGATTGCACCCCACGCTAAACTAACAATTTCTACTATTTCTTACCCGAAAATACAAATATATATCAGTTATATATACTTTTTTTTCTTTTCTTTTTCGTTATACCCTTTTTCGATTTATTCTAGTATGTATCCCACATCAACCACTTTTCAATTTTCATATAGGAATCCCCCTCTTTAGATGCACAAAATAACGAAAGATAGTATCATGGGTAAGCTTTTTGACTTTAACTCAACTATTTCTGATAATATATTTATTGTTTTCTCTAATTGTAACTCTGACTTGTAATTTGGGAAAGGAAAAAAATTGATCAAACTCAGCAGAAGGTCT
The DNA here is from genome assembly GCA_954871525.1 of Parietaria judaica. Taxonomy (NCBI): domain Eukaryota; kingdom Viridiplantae; phylum Streptophyta; class Magnoliopsida; order Rosales; family Urticaceae; genus Parietaria; species Parietaria judaica. The sequence goes on from OX940865.1 coordinate 29,769,112, forward strand.
GGTGTTAAACTGCAATATATCCAGGACATGAAATTGGCTTTCCAATAGCGAGGATTAACACCGATCTTGCGTCCCGGCGTAACGGAAATAGGATCTCCATGTCTATCAAGGATAATATCCTTAACCTGTTTTACCACCAATATGAATCTTTGGTTATTATGATTACGTCCCCTATTATCACCGATAATCACTGGTTATCACCTGCATTAATTTTTATTTTTTTTTAAAAAAATTATAACTTTTTCTTTTCCAATAGTGTGGAATTTCTAAATAACTAAGATTAGACTCACATTTATTTATTTTTTCGTATTAAACGTATTAATAGAGTACTTAATTTGTCCGATCTAAACTCACATCTTAGTCATTACGAGCTAAATGTTTGTCTCACATTTATATTTATGCTTTCATTCTCTCTCTAAATTCATTTCTCTCTCTCTTCTTTTCAAAATATCAAAATCTTTGTACGAGCGAGACTCGGATTGATTCATATTATATTATTGCAAAGCTTGCGATGAAAGGAATTTAATAAAAAGTGAAAAAAATATAATTATTATGTTATATATATTCTCACCTATATAAAAAGAATCATTTATAGGAATAAGTTTATTAGATTAGAGAATAAAATTATTGATAAAATAATTATACGAATTAATAAAAAAAAGTTGAAATAAATTCAAACTTACTATTCAGTGTCATGAACAAGATCGCAAATATTTCGATCATATAGTTTTTATTTTGACTTATAATATGCTGTTTGCTACTTCATTTTATCATATATATATATATATATATGGATATATTTAGATTCGAACGTACTGTCTTAATCCTAATATAAACAACGCACCTTTAAAAGTGTGAATGATGACCATTTATGATAGACTCTAACTCATTTATTTTGTTACCGTTACCATGAAAATTCAAGTTATTAAAAACGCAAAATAGAGCCAACAAATTTAACTTGCATTGAGTTGTAATTCTTCTTCATTTCGATGGCTATATTCTTGTTCACACAGTCACCAAATTCAAGCACGTTCCAAATGTCTAGAGAGATGATATATTCGTCTTTCTATGATTATATACCATATTAGTTTACGTGAAAGCATGATCCGATGTAGATTTTTATATGTATAACTAGGTACTAAATGTATATATATATTATATATACAATTTATAACTGTTTATGGTTTATAACGCGATGAGAAGAGAGAAATACAATACTACATTCTTGGAGAATAGAAGTAGCCTTACACATGAAAAAAGATTAAATTAAATGAAACAATACTAGTAGTACTCTCGCACTACACATGAAATTAATATAAAACAATTTATTTTAATTAAAGGAAGAGAGCTTTGTGGTTGAAGAATCTCCATCAGAGAGAAAGGAGAGCAGGGGCACATGGGAACAGAAGGCCATGTGGAGAAGATTCAGACCACTTTCTTTTTTACTAAATTAATTTATTTTCCTTTATTGGAAGATTTTTTATTTTTAGAAACATTTACGGAAAAAGTTTCCAATGTATTTTTATATGCGACATATTTTAAATTTTATGTTGTCATGATAAAAGTTAAAAAAAAAACACACAACATAAATTTTTTGTGGTAACTCTAAATTTTATTTTTATTATGACAAAAGTTTAAGAAACCAAAAATTATTTTTCGGTAAGTTTTGAAGACTAAGACGATATCTAATCGTCTTCGAGCCCCCACATTTTATTATTGATTGATAAATAACATTTTTGGAAAATACTTTCGCAGTTGTTCGTCTTTCATAAATTTAAGAATTTCACCTCTGATTTTGAAATATGAATGCCCCCGACGCATATTTCTTAAAGTATAAATCTTTTTTTATTTTTTGAAATTTTTATCATAATAAAATGAAATTTTGATAGTTTTGCCGCAAATGTGGATTTTTTAATTATTTTGTTGGGAAGCCGTAGAGCCAACAAAGGAATATAAACATGGATCCACCTCTATTTTCTAGGGGTACCCTCCACTAAAAAGCCCTAAACTTCCAATAAATTAAAAGCATGTGACATGAGGTTTGTTGTGGGGTCACCCTAAATCAGTATATTTTTATTTTTGTGGGACCCTTGTTAACCCTCTCTCGTCTCTTCTCTCCTCTTCCCTCCCACCACATACATATGAATATGATGATATGATATGAATAATAATAATATTACGTGAGTGTACGAGTTTCCTTGGATACACTAACACTAGAAAAGTGAAAGCAACCAATGATTTATCCATCAATGGATAAAATGACAATGTACCCATCGCACATAATCAATTCCTATTAAAGCCCTACTTCATTTGTAGCTTGTGTTTTATGGAGCTCCTAGCTAGAGAGAGAGTATATATATTGAAATAATTGTAGAGCTTAACTAGTGGATATTTGTTACTTATTAGTCTAATTCAATCATTTTTTATGAACCCAAATGAAAAATTAAAGAAAAATGTCACAAGAGATTTCTCAATTTATAATTTTATTTTTACGTAAAGTTCCTCCCCTGTAAAATAACCATATCATTAGGCAGAATCAAGATTTAACTATCGGGAGGCTAAATTGTTTTTTTTTAGTATAAAAGGAAGTGATTTATATAACTTGCATTTTTTTTAATTAACACTAAAAATATGCAAATATATATATATATATAACTTAATGGATTGGGGCATCTAACCCCACCACCATAATCTTAATTAGTTCTCCTATATCACATTTCTAATATTGTGTTTTTTTTTCCTTATGAAGTTTTGAGTCAAAATTATTTAAGAAAAAAAAATTGTTATTCTTTAGACCTCGTATATATATGGCTAAGACCATGTGTTTAACTTATCAAATACGAATTAAGTAAAACTTTATTTATTAAATACACTGTCTATTTATATATATATATATAGCTGTATATAACTCTTTGTATACTATTTTATCTTACGTAATCTAACTATGACTATTTTTTTTATCTTCGTAATATGGCTATCAGTTTTTATTTCTATATCTATTTTGACGCTTCAAGGAAACCACGGTAACTTCAAGAAAGAAAAATGGGGATAAATAGTAGTGGTTACACAAGTACAAAACTTTAACGTAACGAGTATGATATAATCGTTTTACAAATAACACAATAACAGAGGGACAAAAATATCCAGCAATATTTGTCTAAGAACTTACACACATGAGATTGTAGAAACTAAATTTGTAAGAAACACATGAATTCTCAAAGAAACTCTCCGTAATAAAAAAGAGTTACGATCGTGGAGGTGGAGATGAAATGCAAAAATTCACGAATCCAATCTCTCTAGTTTTCTCTCAAAAAAAAAAATCTCTCTAGTTTGTACTACTAGAGAGTCTTTAAAATATCCACTAAAATAACGTCAATAATTGCGGGAAAAAAAAAAAACCTTGTTTAACAATTACCATAGTAATTTTGTTTTGTTTAACTCTAATTATCAAGGAGGTGGTAGCATCCATCAATTAATATAGTGACTAGTGAGGAAGAAGAAAAACATGTTGGATCTTTTGATGAGTATTTCTCTTTCATCTCCAAATTGTAATCAAACAAAAATATCACATTTTTCCATCTTCTTCTGGATTCTCTTTCCATCCAACAAACACCCTTTGAGTAACAAAAGGGAAAAACAAGGACGATCATGTATAGTAAAAGGCAAAAGATGCCCTAATTCTAGGGGGGGATATATACTTTTTAGGTTTGTATACTAGTCAGTTCTTGTCAGTTGCTCCCATTATATAACAACAATAAATTTTAACACTCGATCCGTAATAGAAATATAATATATCGATGTATATGTAATAACTATAGTCCTAATTTGTTTGTTGAATAGTAATATATGTTTAAATCAATCATAAAATTCTTAATTTTATTAGGATTATGTATCGAGATAATCAGATTAATGTCCTTAATTACGTGGCTCTGAATTATAATTAATGTCTAATTGAGAACTAATTATTATGAAAATGAGTGTTTCCGAATATGAAACACCATGTTTTCCCCCAAAAAAATAAAATGTAAACACATCAATTATTTTGAATTTTTGGAAATTAATAATATTGCTATCAGAAAAATCCTTAATCAATTGGATTTATGCAAAGGTTTTTTTTATATATACTAAGTATCAATTTTTATTCTTAATTTGATTTGGAATGTGAGATCTTCGATTCAACGGTCCAAAAAATATATATCATATAATCGATTTGGTTTAATTCAAAACAAGAATTATGATTCAGAATTTTTGTAAATAGTTAAATAAAAAACAAATTACTAATTTTATCGTAGTAACACGACTATTGTGAACATTCATTTTGTTGTCTACTTTGTAGTATTCGAGTTCGCGATTTTAAATCTCATATGATATCTTTTTTATCTTTTACATAGTGTTTTTGAATGATGTTTTAATTGAAAATTCGGGATTACTTTTTATGTCCGATCTTAATTTTTTTACTTGAAAAAATGCATGATAACCAACAATTTATTGAGAGAAAAAAACATTTATAATGTTATCACCAAGTCAAGAAGTTTATATATATTTTTGGCTAGCGGATAAAATATTTCTTTAGCATTGAAGAGATTCGATTAAATTATGACATATATATGATCTATATTTCTAGTTAGTATATCTTGATTTGTTTAAGGCAATAAGCAGATAAACCCATCTGCCATATGTTAAGGTTGAGATTTGATCCAATATGTATTTGAATCGTATTGAGAATTAAACAATTACTTAGTGGCAACGACAATAATATATATATATATATATATATATATATATATATTTTGCTTCACCCCACCCACCAACGGAATTCATAAATATGAAGAAGAACATTCACTTCCTACTTATTATTATTATTATTATTATTATTATTATTATTATTATTATTATTATCAAAAGTAGGTTAATTATACCAATATTATTTCGTGGCCCAAGGTGACACATACTCATAAAATTACTAATAAACTATTAACATGATACAAAATAGCCAAAATTCTCCAGCAAATGCCAGACTCACGTTCATAAACTAATAAAGAATTCAATGGAGGTCCACCATATATAGATATTCCATTAATTTTTTGACTACGGTAGACTTTTATTTTTATTTTTATTAATAACTATTGTTTAATTTTATCGCCTTGGAATCTGGATTTTCCATGTTGTCAAATTTCCTCGTCACACATGGATGTGCGTCTTGGAACTTGGAAATGTCATTTTTGAGGGCAAATTAGGGTTATTATTGCCTGTAACGTATTCGTGCTCGTCTGCGTAAATATTTATAGTAAATACTTATAGTAATGAGCTAGGTAATTTCCCTATTGGTTGCGAAATCATTATTTCCAGCTATTATGATATATATAACTATACTTTATACGTATATAGTATCTATGAGAGTAAATATCCAATTATGGTACAATGATATCATCTTATAATGCGCAGAGTATTTGGTGGGTAATCATCAGAAAATAATTTACATGCCGTTTTTTGATAATAAATTTACTTACTTTTTTATTATTATTATTATTTTTAGGGAAGCTTACGGCTTACCTGTTAAAACAGCATTTGTGTTATGGAACAATGATATCATTTCATAATGCACAGAGTATTAGTGGTAATTATAAAAAAAATTACATCCGGGTTAAAATGACATATATATGAATACAATTTTTGAGCAACTTGTTAGATTATGATGAATAAATTACGGAGTCCTATCAAAATTATTAGGATAAATGATTTCAGTATAGCCGGACTCGCTTTTTTTGAGGCTCGGGGCGGGAAAGGATAGAAGTAACACGGGATCATTGATCTATCTCGATTCATTGTGTTCATACTGTGCGTTTACATCAATAAACTACTAGAAAAGTAAAATGAATAAAATCAACTAGCAAAGCTCATGAATGTGTTTTGCCAATTACCCTAATATGTATATTAACAAGAAACGTAACTCAAAGCCTCAAAATAATATTTTGTATCGTTGGTTAGTTGTATTCAATAAAAAAATATGAAAAAGAAAAACGCTTATTTGTATGTGAGTATGTGACACCGTATTTATTTGAAAATATTTTGTCGAATGAGATCAATATATAAGATTATTCAATCACCGTGAAGGAGACACAAGAAGAAAGATCAAAATATAATTGTGCGACTATTATTTTCCAATCACACACATCTAATTCTCGAAACTAAGACTACTTAAACCGAAGAAAATAAGAAAATCGACCGATCAATAATTTGTAGTACATTGTAAAATGCCGAATTTCACTGTAGATTGCCATATTCATTTCCAATTTCATATTACAGCTTCCAACAAAGTAAGATGAATTTTGCATTTAGAGATTCCAACAAAGAAAAAAAGGAGGGTTGATTTGTAACTAAGCAGAAGCTTAATTAAGCTGATCCGAAAACAGGAAACCCGATTAGTTGTTTATAGTTGATGATCATATGATGATAGGAAGAGAAAGGTCTAATATTATTCAATTACTATATATTATATATTATATATTATATATTATATAGTATAGTAGTAGTGCATTGATTAATTAAATCACCAATTGGGGAGCTTTCGTGGACCCATCCTATGATATGGATCTTTCTTTCTCTCTCACCTAAAGTTCGCTGTCTTTCTTTCTCTCATTCATTCACTACTCCTCTCTCTGTCTCTCTGAGAACCCTGCCACCATGAAAGTGAGAACCTCACCATCATCAACACACCTCCTCCAATCCCTATAACCAAAAACTAGACTCTCTCTCTCTCTCTCTCTTGAATAAAAACCTAAAAAAGTTTCAGAAAAAAACACACTATATAGACATATTATAGATTCACTTACAACAAACACATCTGATCGTATCTAGCTAAGCTATGCATTGGTGACCATGGCTTTCCAACCCCACAGCTTCATGTTCCAGCCCCATGAAGAAGATCATCACCATCACCACCATCATCCCGATCATCACGCAACCAACGTCGCTTCAAACCCTAATTCTCTCTTCCATGGTAAATACCCAAGAGCTGATCTCTCTCTCTTTCTCTCTGGCTAGTTCTTTTTCTGGGACTTAATCGGCCACGTGCGATGAATACGCAGGAAGCGGGCATCACGCGCCGTCGTTCCTCATGATGAAGCGGTCGCTGTCGTTCGACCACGAGCGCGATCAGGGGCTGAACATGCAGGGGTCGGCCGCGGACGACGAGCTGTCGGACGACGGGTCGCAGATGGGCGAGAAGAAGAAGAGGCTGAACCTGGAGCAAGTGAAGACTCTGGAGAAGAGCTTCGAGATGGGCAACAAGCTCGAGCCCGAGCGCAAGCTGCAGCTCGCCAAGGCGCTGGGGCTGCAGCCGAGGCAGGTCGCCATCTGGTTCCAGAACCGCCGCGCGCGGTGGAAGACAAAGCAGCTCGAGAAGGACTACGATGTCCTGCGAAAGCAGTTCGACGCCCTCAAGGCTGACAATGACTCTCTCCACGCTCAAAATAAGAAGCTTCACGCCGAGGTAATTCATCATCAATAAAACCAACCCATTTCAATATTAGATTAGCTCATATATAGTTGAGTATGATATATATAAATATGTATATATATAAACTAGCTCAAACCCCTACAAACTTACTTGCTAGCTTTCTTTGATCTGAATACAGTCATTCCAAGACCTATGTATAGTATACTGTATATATGTTTCTTGTTTAAGATCTAATTAATCTTTTCCCTTCAATTAATTATTTCTTTCAAATTTAATTTTGCATAGCAAATTGAGCTTCTTCGATGTCTTCCACTTCAATCTTAGCTCATCTTTCGTTGTATATATTTGAATAAATATCTTTGAAATATATATAATGTATAGCTCAACACTTCCAAGGATTACTCTCGCTATAGTTTCTATGATCACCTATGTAATATATATAAATGTTATATGTGTTAAGTTTAATGCATTTAGTTAAGCTGAAAGCACATGCAATTAGGAGATCATTATGTCTATATCATTGGGTGAGCTTACAGTATGTTTTGATATAAACGTCTTTAATAATATTGATGGACGGTTTGCTCTATCAACTTCGTGGATCTAATATATATTTATATACATATATATTGTGTACATATATATTAGGCATTGAGTAGCTATACCACCAGAAATTCAGTTGAATAACCGAATAAAATCATATATGTTTTGTCCACCTGATCATGTCATGTGCTTTTCTCAAAAAACAAATGTAATATAATCTTCTCATCTAGTTGCAGCCATAAATACTTGAATAATTTGGTTTGAATTGATTTGGCACAGTTATCCGCTCTGAAAGGAAGAGATTATTCGAGCGAAGGCCTTGAAAATCCGAAGAAGGATCAACCCGATCAGGGGTCGTGGAGCAACGGGAGTGATCAGAACAGTTCAGACATCAACTTAGAGATCTCGAGAACGCCCATCAATGGCGTAAACAACGCAAGAAACTCATCGTCAGCCTCGTCCCACCAACTCGCCATTAACGGGAAAAACCTATTCCCTTCAAGCCTAAGGCCTTCGAGCATAACGCAACTCCTACAAGGCTCGTCGAGGGCTGATCTTCCTCATCATGCAATTCAGTCCGACGAGAGCTTTTGCAACATGTTTGTCAACGGTGGTGCTGCTACCGCCAACGCCACTGCCGCTGTTGGGACCGATCAGACCCAAACCGGCTTCTGGCCGTGGCCTGAGCAGCATTATTTCCACTGAATCATCAAATAATATTGTCCAGCCAATATATATATCTTGTAACGAGTTATACACTAGTCTTTTTTGGTTCCATCTGTGCCAATTTAAGAAGAGACTTATAAAAAAATGTTTTTTCAAAGCATCTAGTTTCAATTCTTGTTTCATTTTTTCCCCTTTTGATGTATAGAATTCGATCACAGCTTTGATTATATATTTCCTTTTCCTTCTTCAGGTTGTGTGTATGTGGGAAGTGATTGCCATACACTTTTGTTCGCATCAACTTATTTTTGTGAAAAGAAAACATACTAAAGATATATATATATATATATATATGTATATATTATTAATATTCTTATAGAACTGAAGATCAGTGAAGTTTTCAAAGCTGCCATGAAGAGATATATCATGGGTCATATAATAATATTATTATTGTCAAGGAAAAAAAATAAAAAGATTCCCTTGTAAGACTCAGAGCGCGCATTATTTTTACATGATTTTGAATTTTAGTCAAACTATATATATTGGAATCAAATTGTGTCAATTCAAGGTTCTATCATCTATGTGACAAAAAAAATGACAAAGTAATATAATCATTGTAAAAAAAAAATAAAAAAATTGAAGGGAATAATGTATTTTTCTTTCTGATTTCATATTTTATTTTGATATTTAAAATAAAAATAAAACTCCAGCTTAATTATCTTAAAAGGTTGCTTAGATTTTCGTTTCACTGTATTCTAATAAATGTGTTTATAAATTGAATATTTAATGATAAATTATATATGCTATTAAAATAACAGTATAGTAGAATTTTGTTAAAATAATACTGCATAAATTAATAATTTGATTAAATACTATTTTTGTACGTCGTGACTTTAATTACTAACATCACTAAATAATACATCGATAAACGGTGTGATCGCTTATTTTTATATCATTCGAATGTTTCGGAACTCGGGTACTCTCTTCGACCTCCCATTAAGTACTATAACTTAAGTTTTTTAACCTCAATTATCTGTGTGATATATATATATATATATATGTGTGTGTGTGAAAAAGGATGGGTGTGTGTGAGGGAGAGATTCTGAGCACACATTCCAAGGTGAAAGGCGCCAAAGAGATGGGAGAGAGAGTTAGGAAATGGTCATGGTTTCTTCAATTCCTGAATAGTTTCTTTTATGCATTGAAGGTGACGTATCGCAGATTTTGATCTGACCACGATCGAGTGTATCTAACTGCCTCTCTTCCATTCCATGTGATTTACTGCCACAATATTCTATATTATAATTTCTACAGAAGATGATAGATATTGCTTTCTTGCTCGTATATATATTTATATATATGTATACATGTCGTTATAATATTATGCATTGGAAAAGACTCATGAAGATTACAGACCACGTACGTGGTACATGAGCAAACTTTACGTGCCATTAATAAGTGTAGGCCCTTGGCTATTATATAGATATTTATGGTATTATAACTTATAAGTATCTAGTTTTTATATTAAGTGCATTGATGAATTATTAATATCTTTGTTTTTGCAGATAATATTAGTATATAAAAATCACAAAATAATATCGAAGTCAAATTCTATTCATATCTCCTAATGTATGTTACAAACAATCTCGAAGATAAATTAGCCCCTCATCAATTTTATTTATTTTTGGTATAACTTTAACTCAATTTATTTATTTTTCATAAACTTATATAAATTGTTTACTTAACTCAAATATAATCTCCTCAAAAGTGTATTTCGACATAAATATAAGTTTAGTCCCCCTCATGGAATTCCAAGTTCGACTAATGTGTACTTCTACGATTAAATTTTTAAGAAACATTAATTATTCAGCACTTTTATTAAATTAAAGATGTACGTGAATCTGTAACTTAATAACTCATGAACAAAAATAGAATTCCATACTATTTTGTGTTATATGTGAAGCCTAATTTAATTGAGAAAGTCATTATTAGCCTAGGGGTAGTTTTGGTATTTCCTCTATGTTGCTTTTAGACTTTCTTGATGGGAAACTTGTCTTCTTGGACAAGCTTTGGCTTTTAGGGTTAGATTAGAGCTCGGTGGGTTTCTTCCTCCTGGAGAGAGTGTGAGACCAAAAGCTTTGTGTGAAAAACCAAGAGAGAAAGCTTGTGTTGTGGGTGCTTGAATTTCTCTGTTTCAGCCACCATTTCTAGTTGTGGGTGTGTTGTTCTTGCTGTGGGCACAACAAGAAAAAAGGGCAGAACAAGGGGTTTTGTTCTTGGGTGAGAAACACTTGTTAACACAAGGGAAGAGTGAGTGAGCTCGAGGGTGTATTCGAACAACTCCATTGGAGATTCTAGTGGATCATATTTGCGAGAGGCAAGTGGACGTACCTTCCGCATTGGGGGCGAACCACTATAATCTCCGGTGTCATTTTATTTCGTTTCTCGCTATTATTTCGTCTTCGGTTCAAGGCGATTTGGTGCTTATTCCCTAACATTTTGTGACTTTGAATAATACTACAGCCAAAGGCAGAGCCATTCAATGGCTAGTGCGTGTACGAGCACCACCTGAAAACCACGCGTAAAATACTAAACGAATTTTTTTTTTTTGAAAAAATTTAAATAAGTGAAAACCATATAAATAGTAATAGCTACAAGGACTTTAACTCTGGGTGGTGAGGAGTTCCGATCTATCTTGCTCCATTTTTATTTATTTTCAATACTTGTAATTCCTATTATTACTTTTTTTATTCTTTTTAAATTTTTTTCAATACTAGTAATAGTTTCAATTAATACTTTTTATTACCTTTCTAATTAAATTTTATATAAATTTTTAACAAACGTTAAAATCCAATAAGTTGATGCTTTGTTTTGTAAGGTATATCACATTTTAATATCAATTATATTTTTTTAACATAAAAAATTGTTATTTATGTCCTTGAAAATAAAAATTTACTATTTACATAGTAAAAAAATTATTATTATTTTTAGAGAAAGATTTATTTTATATATTTTGTGTTATACAATAGAGACAAAAGCTCTTAATATTTTATCATTGTGAAAGTCGTAATATTATCATTTCTTATTAATTTAATCCTTATTGTTAATAATAAATGCTAAAATTGGCATAAGAACTTAATGTTTTAATATTACAAGTTATATCACATTTTTGTACCAATTATATATTTTTTTATTATAGAAGATTGTTATTATTTATGTGCTTGAAAAATAATAATATATATTAATCTTAAAAATCTACGTTAAACACCACCTGAACTTAAATCCTGGCTCCGCCACTGACTACAGCCGTAAAAAAAATTACAAATATATGTCGACATGTTTGGCACATAGTTGGATATTTATACTATATATATATATAAACTATACATATAGTGATGAATATTATATCTGCGTTAGGGTTTTATTTAGAAATATTCAACTTTCTCTTATATATATTATTGAGTTTTGCATAGAGAGAATCTCAAACACTTATTGTACAGAGGAGAGAGCCAAATTCTTAAAGAGGATTGTATTATAAAAAGGTTAGTAAGGGGAGCTAAAATTAGATAGATTATTTGATAGGGAGAAAGATTTTAAATGGATACGTTTTCTAAGGCGCAGTCCACGTATTCATATAGATAAATATTATTGATTTCAATGTATTTGACATTTTCCATAGTTTTTAAAAGTGCATATTAATCATTTGTTTTGTTATATTAACTTGAGATTACCTAAATGCTAAATGCCACTCAAAATTTCGCATATAACAGAAATTAAATAAATAGTGGGGCACATAGCATTCCTTTTGGAATTTATAAATTTGCCCTGAATGTCAGGAAAATTTTAATATTATATGCTGCCTCAAATAAACAATTATTACCACTACATTTTTCATATATTTTTTTTATAGATTTATTTAAATTCTATTTCAGCTTATATTCTACTCTAACATATTCTCTCAAACAAAGCAATGTTAGTTCCACTGGGATCGTTACGGGGGACAGTCAGAATAAATCGGGACACTCAAGGAAGCGACACAAAATTTCTCCATAGTGGAAACTGAAATCGGATATCAACGAGTTTTGCCACCACGAGAGAAGTCCGACGAGGAGCTTCGCCTTGATACGGACTTCGCCCCACGAGGGAAGTTTGCCGAGGATCGCTAAGGACAACCCGGAGACTCATCCAAGACGACGGATTAGCCTCCAGCTTTGACGATCATTAATCAACCTGCGTTAACTAAGCATTCAATTACTCACGTGTTCAGCGAGTCAATCTCAGGACCCGAATCTTGAATCCGATTCTAAGTTAAAGTCATTTTTACGCATTAACAATTAATATGATTGTTATACATAACATTCAAAGTCAGAACAAATTCAACTATTAAAGAGAGCGTTCTTGTCGAGTGTTTGACGTTTTGACCCAGTTAAAACGCTAACTCAATTTCAATTTAACTCTAATATTTTTCAATATATATTTACGTCGTGGTAAGTCTTAAAACCCGTATACAAATTAATATCGTATTATTATTTTCCCACCAAACTAACCAAAATAATGAGCTTTTCTCAAAGAGATATATGTGCATGTTTCAAATGTGGACAGCAAGTGTTTGAGTGCAATTCCGGGGGCCAATCTTGTCGTGAGATATTAATTGAATTTCTATTTATAGATTAATCATAAAAAAAGGTCCTTCTTGCTTTTTATTTATTATATTTAATGTGCTCAACTTTTTTCATTTTACAGAAAACACACGTCCTCGATTACATGTACGCTCCACAAATTTGCCAATACAATGAGACATCAAACTTGCTTTTTCTGATGTAAATTTATATGTAGAAAAATGTAAATATCATAAGTAAAAATAATATATAGCCATTACTCATTGATTCAAGGGATAATAATGGTAAAAACTGATATGATTGCAACAATACTTGACTTCTGATACTAATGTGTATAGAAAAAATAATTAGATGGAAAATGTAACATTATCCATTTTTTTTCCGGCAAATTAGTTCAAAACATAAATATATACAGTAAATATACTGAATTTATGTAGTTTTGCCACAATTAACTAAAAAATATATTATGTACATGTGACATAGCATGACATGATAAATTAGTTTTCACGTCAAAAAACCACGTGATGTTTAAAACAATGTTGTTATTTTTTAAGAAAGAAGACATTTTAGCGTTAATATTTGAACTTAAATATTAAAGTATATAATTTCAGTACAAAATATGTTGTGTATTTTCGCTATTATTTTATGATTCAATATTGATAAATAATAACCTAGATATTTCTTTTTCCTATTTCGATGATCATTCATAAAAGGTCAAAGTGGGAAACGAATATGAAGAAAGGCTGAAAGGGTATGTTATTTTTATTAAGAGAAATATCTGATAAAAATCTTGCTTAAATGATTGGAATCTGATTATGCATGTAACAATTAATTAGTGAGAAGCATAATTAGAAAATGCGATATTGAGATCTAAACAACCGTGTTTCCCACCATAGAGTAGTGGTGGGTAGAGACAATGCAAACTTGATTAGCTTGAATACTAAATCCATATAACTTGTTTATTCCAGTGTTAAGCACATGATAATGAGATTTGGTCAACTATTAATGCATTTTAAAAAAACATTTAATTATTATTACTATTATTTTAGATTATACGCTTCTCTAGAAGGATAGATTCCATACGGATTTCCTCGTTTTGTAATCTACATGTAGGGGTGAGCATGGGTTGGGTTGGGCCGCCCCGACGCTTTTTATGGACCCGACCCGATCACTTCGGGTTCCTAAAAAAAAGCCCGATCCGACCCAAAAATTTTTAATGCCCGAACCAAACCGACCCAATAAAAATCGGGTTGGGTTGGTTTGGGTCGCCATGACCCGATTAATTAAAATTTATCCTTATATAACAAAAAATAATATGAAAAAAATACATCAATGTAACTCAAAATTCAAGTAAAAATACCCCAAACAAATTTAATCAAACAAACATACTCTAAACAATGTAAAACATGAAAATAAGAGATTGAACGGTCTTTGAATGTAAATAAAATTGAGAGTGAGAACTTTTTAAAGACTAAAGATTGCACTACTTGAATAAAAATTAATATGAAAAATATATTAATTATATTGGTCGGGTCGGAGACCCCGACCCGACCCAAGGTTTTGGACCCGACCCCGACCCGAATAGTAGTCGGGTCCGGCCCGATCCGACCCAATTTTGAGCGGGTTAGATTGGGCGGGTTAGATTGGGGTCGGGTCTCCATCGGATTGGGTTGGGCCATCGGGTTGGGTCTAAAATGCTCACCCCTATCTACATGTGTAGTAATCTACTGGTATATTTGTTTTCTTTTACACTCTCCATAATTAGTTTAACTCTTTTTAGTTTTTACTAGGTTCTAGGTTCACCTTCCATATATTATATATTAATTATCGGAGTAATTGACGTTAACATCCTTTTATGCTTTTAGAAGAACAACAACTTATCAATGTTAAGATAAAGTATATTCGATTAAGCGATTATTATAGATAAGAGAAGTGGCTGATTTTAATTGTTCAAAAATCGTTAAAAGGTAAGAAAAGCTTTATAAAATTGAAGACAAAACGTGTACTTGATGAGAAAACTCTTTAGCGAGATGGGGTTGCACGGAGATATATTTGTTTTGATTATTAGCGGTAAAAGTATCTAAGTTATTTGAAAATAGGACAACAAAGAGCTAACATAAGGAAATTGTGAGTAATTAAGTTGACATTTTTTGCTGATCGGTAAACCTCATTCACTTTTTTTGTTATTTTTTTTTTTACTATTTTTGTCAATGATGACGTCAACAACGCAAATCGCGATGTTATTGAGGATATGAACCGGGAATTTGAGAGAATCTGAGTAGGAAAATAAGAATTTACATTGTTAATATTCCAAAAATATGTATTTAAAACATTTATTTTGACATTTGTGAGTTTCATCGTTTGAGTTTATTTGTTTGATTTGCTTTGACTGTCATCATTGATTGAAATAATAATAATAATAATAATAAGTTACGGAAAAGAGGACGAGGTTTACTAATTCGCCAAAAAAAAAATCTTAAGTACTTTTGTCACATATATATTTAAATTGGCTCAAGATGCCTCATTTCCAAATGCGTTGAGCACTTTTCCACTAATATATATATATATATATATATATATATATATATATTTTTGCATATGATATTGTGCTCGGTGTTCACAAGCCAAAATCTAAAAATATATTGCACATATAAAATTTAGAGAGCATTCTTGTTTTCTTGTTTATTACTCACATTATTACTTGTTCATTGCATGTAAAAGGGGGTTAATTGGGCACATTTATATTAAATATAGTCCAACTTCTAATGTAATTTTTTTATACACAATTAGAAGATTGATAAAAACATCAATCACGTATTGGATCCTCAAATGAGGTTAAGATTAGTCCAATATGAATTGTACTAATCTTAACCTTATTGTGTAATTTATTTTTAATTGCGTGTACAATATAATCTGCAATTTATAATCATTTCGGTAAAGGTGAATCCTACAAATTATGAGCTTATTTGACAGTAATTTACTTTATATCTAGACAAATGATTGGAGAAATAAGTGTGATAATGAGATGCGTAAGAGTATAGAGTATAGAGTATGATGTAAAAATTATATAAAAGGAGGACAAAACTATGAGAGCGATGCGTGGGCCAAAGCCGAGCCCACGTGGTCAATAGGCCAGGCCACATCCACAAGGCTGCAAATTGGCTTCATAAGGTTTTAATTGTTTTCTATTGTTTAAAGTTAATCAAATTGATTCAGTTTGTTGATTCAGTTATCATTTCATTATTCTTTTTCAGAGGTTTACTTTTTTATATTATTGGTCGATAGTAAAAAAAAAAAGTTAACAGTATCACGCGCTCATTTCACAAGAAAAAGTTAAATAAAATTATTTAACTAATTATTAACTTTATAGGGTAGTTTATATTTAATTTATTAGTTTTTGATGAATGAGGTGTTTTTAAATAATCAAACAAATCTCAGTTAACAATAAATTTAATACACGTAAGAACTCGTAGAAATTTCAGTCATTTCTCTTGTTGAAGCGACTTCTAGTTGTTCTCGTCATTCCGCTATATATTAATCTTATGAATGATAAATGTTTCTCGCTATTGACTTTTTTTTTTTTTTTTTTTTTTTTTGTATTGAGGATAATTTTGATAGAGCAGAAAATGGTTTTCAAAAGAAACTATCGAAGTCGACCTAAGAAATCCTTGACATAATTGAAAAATACATCTATCAACGTTAATTTTGTCAGCTATGATGACATAAACATTCATGGGGGTTTTCTCATTTGATATTTTGAAATTTTCTAGGATATGAGAGATACAAGGGTATCTACCTCCAAGATTGTGTATTTCATTATGTTTGCACTTTGTATCATTGTATGTATTTTTCTTTATGTTTGTGCTTCTTAGAAAAAGATATTATGGTTATGAGTGTGACTTTTATGAATGCAGTTATAGATGATTTTTTATTTGTATCTGTTAATTAAAAATCTTATTGGTATATTCATAAAATGATATTAGTAAAATCGGTACTAATTGTACGAAACCTCATCAGTATACATGTATAGCCCTCGGCATACTCAAATAGATTTGTGGGCAATTCGCGATAACCAGCTCTAAAAACTTTAGCCGTTGTGATAAAATGTCTCGTCACGTGAACCACATTTCAATAAAGTGCAGACAAGATTTTCAATAAAGTGTGTCTTGTTCTGCGCCTGAGTATCCCTTAAGATATCTTGCCTCGGTTTTGCGTTGGAGGAGTAATTCGGTCATTCATTCATAAGAAAATTACGAGACCAACCTCGTAGTAGGTTCCACGGCATAAACATGTCTATTTCGCTAGATAGTGGGCCTAACGTGTTGGGTTTTCACCCCTTCATTTTTTAAACGAGCGGGTCGTATGTACTTGAGTCGGCCTAACTCAACCCAATTGACACCAGGTTCATTGAATGACACTAAAATTGTTTCCAACCGTATATCAATAAAAAACTATAATAAAGAAAAAGACAAAAGAATTTGTAAATAATTTTTTCTCAAAATTTAAAAAAGAGCTAAAAGTGATTCTATTATTGGCTATTTTTTTTTATCTCATCACTAAAAAAAAAACCATCCGTGAAACACCCAAATAATATCCTATAACAAATTCCATTGAAAAGAGGCAGATCAACAATTCACATTTTATTTTTTTTATTTTTTTTTAGAGACAATTCACATTTTAGAGTCGCTGTGTTGATCTTTTCCGATAACAAATCTTTTTAGCCATTTCCCGAAAGAAAAAGAAAGTCGCTTTCATGGCAAAAAAGCAAAAAAGTGATAGCATGCCTACAAATTTGGGCCGAAATGGACAAGTCAAAAAGGGCTTTTGATTGGGCCCTATCAACCTGGGCTTGATTCACAAATCGCGCTCGAGGACAGCTAAATAAAGTTAAAAACACCCCGACAAAAAAGCACAAAAGTTCGTGACCGAAGACCGAGAACAAAAAAAGAATTTCAATTTTACTTATTTCCGGCGATAATACCCAAGATTTTCAATTTGTCTTAGCTTAAATTCAGCGAAAAAAAAAATCACTAACGTCAAGTTAATTTGTCTAATTTGAAAATTTGAGTGTCTACTCAAGTAGGGTGGTTTCTCTCCGGTGGTGGACATTAGAATCCGAGGATTCATATTTTTGTCTCGGTTTTGGGTGATAGACTCTCGAGACTCACTAGAAAACCGAACTTGTCCGGTTACGCTTACGTCCTCATTAAATTAATACTCGATAAATTAATAACTTCGACAATAAAATACTTTTGTATGGTCCCGATTGTAATTAACATGACTAGATTTTTCTTTGATAAATTAATAAACTCGATAAAATAATAAAATTCTCTAGTCCCATTAGTGATAATTTATAGAGGTTTTATTGTATCAAAAATTTTAACGTTGGGTATCAGAGTGCAACATCCTCAAACCCGTAAGTATTTCCGCCGCAAATAACTCTATGAATTGAATGAATTAATTGGCAATATCTTTGTTTGTTTCTGTATCGACGAAGTGAAGTATTATTGGGCACTGGACAAGCAGGCAAAACAAACGAGATATGGAAGTTGGAAGCCATGGAATGGAAGAACACCAACACAGAGCTCTCCTCTGATCTTCGCTTCTCTCTCCGACCCACATTGCCATTTTAGCCTTCGCTGAGCGAGCGAGCGAGCGAGCGTTACTCCTTCTCGTCCCTTCCAATTCCGTCGGTTTCGCTCTGCGCGTTCGTCCCTTCCCGTTTCGCTTGTCGTATTCGGCTTCGGGATCGCTCGACCGATTCGAACTGGGTTTTTTCTTGTGATGATTTTGGCGGTTCCTTTTTTCGGGTTTTGTTGGGTTCGTCTTTTTATAAAGTGGGTGCTCCTTTGTTGAACGAGACGCCTTTAGGAGAGAGAGAATGGGGCTGGGTCGCGACGCCATTGAAGTCGGAGAGTGGAATGTGGAGAAATCGGAGGGGAAGAAGAAGAAGAAGAGGGAAGAGGAAGAAGACGAAGAAGATGGAGTGAGCACTGGGTGTTGGTTCAAGTTCAGGTTCATGGGAAGCTGTCTCTCTTCTTCCAAGGCCAAGGTTGATGGCTCCATCTCTGCAAGTGGAACCAGCACACTCTATGGTAATATATATGTGTATATATACTTGCATGTTGAGAGGATATTCCATTGAATTCGATTGCCAATTTTTCATTTCCTTTATGATGATCTAATGAATCGATTTTCTTGTTCCTTGCTTGGATGGTCTAAGCTGCATTCATTGTCGTGATTTTCGACATTGAATTGTGAGATTTTCGGGACCGTCTTACTCTGGTCTGAAGTGGAAATAGTGAAGATTAGGGATGTTGCTTGCTTGTGTGGACCTATTGGTTAAACTGACATTCGTGATGAGTTTACGGGTTATAGGAGCGTTGCAGGGTAGTTGTATAACGGACTCCGAGTTCGATGGGGGAAGAGTTTAGAGTTGGTGAATTCAGGTCAAGATTAACGCGTTATAGTTGGCGTTACGGTATCTTTTTGACGTTTTATGCGTTGACTAGATAAGTTGCAGGCTAGGCAGATGGTTAGAACTTGGATGTTTGATCAGGGTTCTCTAAGTCTAATGATTATGGAAAAAAGTTTTGTGTTGGGTTAATTTAGGTCAAGATAAACCCTTTAAAATTTGGCGTTACGAAATGTTTTGATGCATTAATTCGTCGATTAGATGAGTTGCACTTTCGGCAGATGATTAGGACTTTGATTTTTTTTTTCTCTTCAGATTATTCTCATGATTAGAACTAATCATTATAATAATCTTGTGTCTCTTGTTGGGTGCGCTCGTGACGGTTACTTTGCAATGAACTTCCAAACGAAACACTTATATTCCTCCGTGTTTGTTGCATTTAAATTCTAACATGATTGGGCGAGGACATAAACGTTTAAAATGGTTTTAAGTAGAAATTGTGAGGACAAGGAAAGTTACTTGAATCTTGTGTGAAAAGTATGAATCTGTTTGCTAGTCATTTATAATAAGTTTCCGGGTTATAAGGTGCTTTCCGGAGTAGTAAAATAACGGTCTCAGTCTCCAAAGTTGATTGAAAAATAGTTTACTGCAGGTGATTTAAGTCTAGATAAAGCCTTTAATGTTGGCCGTTATGAAATCTTTTCGCACGTTTATGCGCTGTTCAGACAAGTTTATTTTAGGAAGATGAATAGGATCTGAATATTTGATCAGATTACTATAATGACTATGGAAAATAGTTTTGATTTGGTGAAGCTAAGTCAAGATAAGTTCTTCAAAGTTGACCGTTACGAAATCTTTTGACGCATTTATGGGTATACTAGATCACTGGCTCTTTATGCAGTGCTCGATATTTGATAAAGATTAACCTAATGATTAAAAGTAATTATTAAAGGAATCTAATGTCTCTAGTCGGGTGCGCTTGTGACGGTTTCTTTGCAATGAGTTCCCAACAAAAGGCTTATATTTCGACATGTTTTTTTGCATTGAAACCATAACGTTTTTATTTGGCATGAACGTAAACTTCCAAAACAGCTTTGTGCATGGTTTGTCACTCACGTAGTTCCTTATGCTACGTAATTGTTGGATTTCTTAACCTTTAATATCTTGCACCTTGACGAGCGACATGAAATAGTTTCCAAACAGAAACAGAACCTCTCTTTCGCTTTTTAGTGATCGAAATTAAACCTTAAGTTGGCTGGCTTGTGAATTTGAACTTTCTCTATGACATTCTATGTACTTATGTTATATCTTTACACGTTAAATTATTTACAATTGGTGGCCATAATACTGTTTTGTGTATTTTTTTTTTCAGCCGAAAGTAAATCCACAAACGATACAAGCAAAGATCAACCAGTCGTTCCGGTTGCTTCTTCGTCAAACACTAGCTTTGCAGAAAGCACTCCGTCCACTCCCAATTTAGCAGATGAGCTGAAAATATCATCCCAGCTTCGGAAGTTCAGCTTCAATGAGCTAAAGTCGGCCACAAGAGGATTCAAACCCGAAAGTCTTCTTGGTGAAGGAGGTTTCGGCTGTGTGTTCAAAGGCTGGATCAGCGAAAGCGGAACGACTCCTGTGAAAGCTGGAATGGGAATTCCTGTTGCAGTGAAGACTCTCAATCATGATGGACTACAGGGTCACAGGGAATGGCTGGTACAGTGGAACATTTTCTCGATCGTTTTTATTTTTTAATTTATATACCCGGTTTTAAACTTTCGCGTGTTTTGTGTGTTGCAGGCTGAAGTGAACTATCTTGGGGATCTTCTGCATCCGAATTTGGTCAAGTTGGTCGGGTGTTGCATTGAAGATGATCAGCGGTTGCTAGTTTATGAGTTTATGCCCCGTGGAAGCTTAGAGAATCACCTTTTTAGAAGTAAGCGTTTGTTGGTTTATATTGATCTGTGTAAATACTTACCCGATATTCTTAATTTACGATTTTCTCACAGGGTCTCTGCCTCTTCCTTGGGCAATCCGCATGAGAATAGCGCTCGGCGCTGCGAAAGGTCTCGCCTTTCTTCACGAGGAGGCAGAAAGGCCAGTCATATATCGGGATTTCAAAACATCTAACATCCTATTGGATGCGGTAATTACTTGAGCTTTTCTCCATGGTACGTCCATCCTCCTCAAACAATTTCTTGAACTAACATCTGAAAATCCCAGGAGTACAACGCAAAACTTTCTGATTTCGGGCTAGCCAAAGATGGTCCAGAGGGAGACAAAACGCACGTGTCTACCCGTGTGATGGGCACTTACGGCTATGCCGCACCTGAGTATGTGATGACAGGTTGGTTTCATGAAAACTTGCGCTTCATTTCCAGTTGAAAACCGGTGTATAAATATTCAAATATGTCGGTATTGCCGATAATTTAGCTTTGTAAGTACGTGAATACATTTTTTTCAGTTTTCTTTTTCTTCCTATCAAATAGGCAGCAGTGTCGTTTTCTCGTAATCTTATCTTAAATGTATTAATTAAACATATATCTATAGCGAGAAATCTCACGATGACAAAAAATACTTGGAATTCACGGATAATGTATTATAAAATATCTACTCAAATATAAAAAGTAAACCTAGATATCAGACAAAATCTTCATTATAACATTGATACAATGATATTTTAAACGTATTTAGCATATAAACATTACAAAGTTAATAGTGTATTTAACTTACTCAAACTCTTTATAGAACTCGGAAAATAACTCGAAGCGATAAATAAACAGTCGATTTTTAGCACTGTTAAAAGGCAAAACATTAGCTGTTTTATTTATGCTCTAAAATGCGATGGAGCATCAACGACATTATTATACTTTATGCTTAATTTCCAATAATATTGAAATATATTTACAGTATATCGCGATTTTGTCCTTATCGCCAATAGCGTAATCGACATTTTTTTTTATCTTGCTCAATTTCGAAAAGCTTAGCTTATCTGGAGTATCAATGCATTGCTTTTAACTTTTCAAGTACCTTTCGAATGCCTAAAATCTGTTCTTCCTTGCATCAGGACACCTCACTTCGAAGAGCGACGTGTACAGCTTCGGTGTGGTTCTCCTCGAGATGCTCACGGGGCGGAGATCCATGGACAAGAACCGACCCGCTCTGGAGCAGAACCTGGTGGAGTGGGCGAGGCCGCACCTGGGCGAGCGCAGGCGTTTCTATCGGCTCCTTGACCCGCGCCTGGAGGGGCGCTTCTCCATCAAGGGCGCCCAGAAGGCGCTCCAGCTGGCGGCACGCTGCCTCACCCGCGACCAGAAGGCCCGCCCGCTAATGAGCGAGGTGGTAGAGGTGCTCACGCCGCTTCCTGACATGAAGGACATGGCCTCGTCGTCCTCCTACTTCCAGGCTCTCCAGGCCGAGCGAGTCGGGTCGAGCCTGAATGCCCGGAGCGGGGCCCGACTCCAACCAGGGTTCACCCGGACCATGCACCCAGCCCGGAGCTTCCCGGCGTCGAATGGCCAGCACGCGTCTCCGTACCACCCCGCCCGGAACTGGTCTCCCAAGCCCGGCGAGTAGAGGCGAGTGCGAAATTTAGGGGATGGTTTTGTATGTATTACTTTTGAGAGGCGATGAGGAACGTATGGAAAACGGTTAACGTTGAGAAACTAAGATCGTTACAGTCTTCGGTTTATCTACACATAGAATGTGTATATTTACTTCACCGTATATGAGTTTTTTCTTTACATTTATCTTCCCGGCCGCGAATGGACCCGTGTCGAACGCTGCTGCGAGTTTCTGCTATTTCTTTTGATTTTTAAAAAAGTTACCGTGAGGCGGAGCCCATCTGAGGGTCATCGCGGCAGCAAGCTCGAGCAACACGGCCTCTGCAAAAGATGTCTGACAGCCGTTGGAGACCTCAGAGCTCTCGCTTAAATGACCCTTCATCAATGGTGGTCAATCGAGCTTGCAGATTTACGAGCTTCGAAAGGAAGATCAGTATCGCAATTATATGCTGGAGTTGAGTGGGCCCACATATTCTCGTGAATGGTGCAATAGTAGTAATAATGCTATGCAAAGAGTAACTAAGCCTAATGCGATTGTTTTTGTAAAGTGGAGCATTTAAGACGTCTTCGCTGATTTATTTTAGGTCGGAATTAGTATATAACAGTATCTCTCATCACAATCCAACATAATGATCGATCGAGTCAACATATTGAGCTGACCATGTAAACACTCGCACATTGAACGACTTTACGGGGCCGTGAATTACTTCTTTCATTGCCAACGCCGGTGTTATAATGTCTCGACTCAACAAGGGCAGTGCTGCGTCCTCGCGCAAAAATCACAGCAGTGAATGTTTAGCATCATAATTAGGCGTGTCTTGGACTGCTTGAAGACCGTCTTCTTCAAACGACGCCGACCCTCCAAACACTGCTCAAAACATTGTCCCGTTCTCACAGACCATCTTCTGAAAAACGCTTTGAACGCTGAAGGAAGAGATTCACAAGGCAGAAGTCGGCCTCTCGGCGTCTTAGCAAGTGTTGGAAGAGCCGCCTTGCGAGTCGTCAATCCACAGCTGCGGATCCTTGTGATAGACGCCTTGAGTCACGATGAGTGCCATTGCCGATTACCGTTGTTATGATACGGTAACAAAGACCACTTAATCTATCTGTCCTCTTTTTTCTTAAATCCCACAAGCACAAGCACATATTAAACTCTCATCACTACTATTAACCTTAAAATTAAGAAGTAAACTGTATTTAACTCGCTCTATTACAATACTAATCAAACATTTTCGAGCACCACTCGAGTTTTTGGCCAAGTCAGACAAAACTACAAAAATGGAACAAAAATCTCCACGTGGAGTAATTCGAAACCACATCCCAATTCTCTCTCTATATTATCCACATCCTCTCTCTCCCCTGAAAGCCATAGCCACCAGATTAGAGAGAGAGAGAGACAGTATATGTATATGTATATGTATATGTATATGTAGCTACTCTCTCTCTCTCTACCACCAGCAATGGCGTTCCCTCAGCTGATTCCCTCTCCTTCCTCCTCCTCCCTCACCGCCAAGCACTCCGTCAACCATATTATCCCCCTTCTCCACTCGCCGATCGGAGTCCGCACCTGCCGGAACTACCTTCGCCGGAGAAGCGGCGTTCTCCGGTGCTCGGCGTCGTCCTTCCCGGAGCGGCACTTCACCGGCGGAGGCTCGCCGAAGTCCGGCGACCTGGTGGAGCTCCCGCTCTTCCCGCTCCCGCTCGTGCTCTTCCCCGGCGCGATCCTGCCGCTGCAGATCTTCGAGTTCCGCTACCGCATGATGATGCACACGCTCCTCCAGACCGACCTCCGCTTCGGCGTGGTCTACTCCGACGCCGTCACCGGCGCCGCCGAGGTCGGCTGCGTCGGCGAGGTCGTCAAGCACGAGCGCCTCGTCGACGACCGGTTCTTCCTCATCTGCAAAGGCCAGGAGCGGTTCCGGATATCCAATCTGGTCCGGACCAAGCCCTACCTCGTCGCCGAGGTCACCTGGCTCGAGGACCGGCCGTCGCAGGAGTCGGGCGGCAACGACCTCGAGTCGCTGGCCGAGGAGGTGGAGACGTACATGAAGGACGTGATCCGGCTCTCGAACCGTCTGAGCGGGAAGGCGGAGAAGGACGTGCAGGAGCTGCGGCGGAACCTGTTCCCGACGCCGTTCTCGTTCTTCGTGGGGAGCACGTTCGAGGGCGCGCCCAGGGAGCAGCAGGCGCTGCTGGAGCTGGAGGACACGGCCGCGCGGCTGAAACGCGAGAAGGAGACGCTGCGCAACACGCTCAACTACCTCTCGGCCGCGTCGGCCGTCAAGGACGTCTTCCCCTCCACCTGACTGAGGAAATGCCCGAGCGAAAACCGACGACGATGACGGTATACGATAGGATATAAAAGGCTGGTTTTGATATGTTAATTTGTTTCTCTTTTGTCTATATGAATAGTTGGTGTTAGGTGTATACAGCCATTAATGGTGAATTGTTGCCTCTCTCTCTCTGCTGCAATATGAGTGGAGTAATCAATTGCTCCTTGGTTGAATTCTCTGTTTCTCAGCAATGGACCTTCTTTGGTTCCATGGCTTAAAGCTTGGAGCTTTGCCTTCCTTTTGCGGTTATGGTCGTCCCTGCTGCGAATTCCGACGTTGGTCGTAAACGAATGTTTAAGCTAAGTTAAACCATTTGTGTTTGCGCTCATGGCCGTGTATGGTGATTACGGGCATTATAGCTAATTCAAAGCTTCCGGCATTGCTGCACTCGACTTAAATAACGATTCCGGGTCGGAAAACAAGTGCCGTTGGCCTTGAGAAAATATCCATCAATTCCTTAGTAGGAACGACCTTTTTCTTGACGCATTGGTACGGAGTCTTTCTATATTCAAAGATCTCAAAATGGTTAGGGAGTGAATGTTTACTCGTTTCTTGCCCAATCATGAAGTTTGTGAGTGGAATAAACTGGTGAGGAAGAACTATGAAGATAGCTACCATTTTGGTTTAGAGAGATGTGATGTGACCAAGGCTTAGATAGAATGAACTCGAAGTTTCCAGATCTTCTCATATGTATGGAAGGTTTAATAGGGCTCCAGGAAAAGGAAATTCTATGACAGTTCCTGATTTTTCTGTTGTCTAACTGTTTATATTGATTTTTTTTTTCCTTCGTCATCTGATTCGGCCAATTTTTGAGTTTTTTTTTTCACCCCTGCTGTTTAAGGGTGAAACCGGGACTGCGAATAGGGATTTTAGCCTTATATGTTTTTGAAAATCCAGGACACCAAAAATTTATCCCCGTCCAAGTCTCGATTTGTAGAGTTTTAGATTTTTGGGAAACTGGGAATCGGGACGAGAATCAGGATGGGGACTACGATTTTGGTCTTTATTACATATTCGAGCCACGACAAAACTCGAGACAAAATCATTCAAGGCATCACTCAATTTTTAAAAATACATCACTCAATTTGTAAAAAGTAAAAATCTAAAATTAATAGTACGATTAAAATATGTTCATAAAAAGTAAAGCCGAAATGTAACTATATCCTATATAGGACGAATGCAACGAAACGATGCACGAATTGTTGCGTAGGTTAAGACACGAATCATTGTCGAAGAGATGCACGGATCACTGTGAAAAGTTAAATCATCAAAGAGAAGAAGTGTAAAAAGAGAGTAAGGAGGAACAATGCTAATAAAACTCGAAAATATATAATATATAAAATATATAAAAAAAAAAAAATGGGAACCGGGTAACATGGAATTTAGGCTTTTGTCCTGGTCTTGGTTATTGATTTTAAAATAAACATTATTGGCTTTGAACTAGAATCGGGCCATGTACATTGGAGGCTCATGTACATTGTGCTTTTTCAGAGATGAACGGACTCGGCATAGTAACATGATGAGACTAAAAGTCTCAGTACGGCGCAAACTTATTTTCATAAATATGTCATACATATATAATATCATTATAGATTATAGTATGATTGAATGCGCGTGCTTATTGAATGAACTTACATGGTATAATTCGACTTACTTTTAAACACATATTCCACACCGTTCACACAACATTAAATCACACAAATTATGTAATGTTCTGTTATAGTGAGTATTTTTACATACCTTTCTCTACGAATCTTTGGTAAAACAAAGTGGTGCTTTGCTCGGGCACAAATAACCTGATATTTAAAGTTTGAAATATCAATATCTAAGATACCAGGTGTTGAAACATGATTTTCGATTAATATTTATTATTTAATCGTGTTATTTGATTGGCCTATTTATGGTAAGTATTGACATGCCTGATGTCGTAACAGCTGGAAGATATTTTTATGGAAAGTCCCTAAGTCGCACATGTCTAGGTTCGTGTGCATCATCAATCAAGGAGTGATTGAGTCGACATGGGCGGATCCATGTGATGAGGTGGGGTGGTTGAAACCACCCCCAACATTTTAAAAATTGCACTAATAGTACTAAAATATTTTAAATTTATGTACATAAACCCCCCCCCCCCCAAAATAAAACTCTAGTCTAATTTTCTCCAAATTAACAATATAACTTGAATCATGTTCATTTTAGAAATATTTAATGTTGTATTTTGACGTTGTATTTATCACGTAAATTTAATCAAAAAAATTTGAACCCCCCCTGTCTCAGAATCCTGGTTCCGCCACTGTGAGTCGACATCACACATAAATGAGAATAAAGATCATATATGAGCTGTCAACTTCGTTCCGTATCATTCTCCCGAGGCTAAAAAAATTCGTCCTCGAATTTGTACGATCGTGTTATCGCTTCCATCATTGTGCTCATATCGACGCCATCTCCACGCTCGTATCGGCGCCAAAGTCGCCGCCATAAAAAGACTTGAATATATCTACACTCCCGCCGCGCCCACACGATATTTCGAGCCTTGTAAAGTAGCTTTTCTGCCAACTCGTTGGGTACATCGTATGGAAACAAAATGGGAACCACTTCGAGCGTTTTTGACTCATCACCAATAACTGCAAAGAAAACCATGATCGGCTGAAACTCACATGACTTTCTCAGTGTTGTCAATTTGGCATCTTTGTCAGACTCAATAAAAATGTCCACCCTCTTCGTTAGGTTCACACACGGCTCGCAAACTACAAGAGTTGCGCTCGTATTACCATCATTGTTTTCCTCCTCGACTTCCACTTCATCGTACACGACCTCATCGTATACGGCATCAGTGTACACGTCGTTGCACATGGCCTCGTCGTAGACGGCTTCGGCGTACTCCGCCTCCGCCTCATCGTACACGGGCTCATCGTAAACGTTGTCGTTGTATTCATCGTACACGGGCTCATCGTAGACGATCTCTGCGTACTCCGCCTCACCGTCGACAAACTCATCGTACTTTGGGGTATCCACTTTGAATGCCGCTTCCCATCGTGCAAACTCCGGGGCCGCCTCACGTCGACGCATCTCATGACTGTAGCCTCCGTTATTCCACCCGAATGGCCTCTCGCGATCATCCTCGGTGTCGGATTCATTGCGTTGATTTTGTTGTTCCAATTTATGTTGCACCATCGTACGCATGTGTCGGCTCAACAACTCCATCTTCGCGTATAATCCGTCGAAATCTTCACGCCTCACGAACTCGTCTACGAATTGATCATGAACGACCCGTTTCTTCGGCGCCATCTGCGCAGAAACGGTTGGCTCTGATACCAACGGATGTAGAACAAACTACAAGAACAACGAATTATCTTTGAACAAGCTAATAGCTCATTTTATTCTTAATCATTCAACAATTGATGAACACATGCCATCGACCTTACAATACATATGAAACCTAATTGATATCTTAAAATAACTTCACCATATATCACCACTAAAGGACACATAATGACCAAATAAAAGACTTAATGAAATAATATAACACATAAATGAGAATAAAGATCATATATGAGCTGTCAACTTCGTTCTGTATCAGAAACACATGGAAGCATTTGATGCATGAAAATGACGAAACCAATGAAAATACGAAAGAGTTTCCTTTTATTTTATGCATGAAAATGTTTGGAAATAAGTAATTTAACCAATGTAGTGTTTGACGTAAGTTCAATAAATACTAATTTGTAGATTCACACAACCATTACACTAACCTCATTCTTCATTGTAGCTATGAAGTTTCATTGTCAAAATTGTGTAACCGGCATCATGTACACAAATAAAGTTCTATGAATTTAACTTCTCAATTGACCATTTTCAATTTAGTTATTTAGCTAAAAAGTCACAAATTTGTTATCAAACTGTGGCTTACCACCTACTTTGCATGAAGGAAATAAATTTGTTCTTGCGAGTGTAAGATTACTTGTTACTTTCCGAACGGCTCCGATTAATCCTTTGAAAAAAAAATGCATGAAGTCAAACTTCATATTTATTGTTGTTATCCCAAAACCACTTATTCTTCAGTGACTATTTATCAACCCAGTTGACCTCTATTCAATCATAATAATGTAACGAACAATCATATATCTAATTCAGATAACTTGATCTAATTATCTAACAACGGTGATACAATTTTTTTAAAATAGTATAATTTGATATGAGTAAACAATAATATTTCTCGCTAAATTATCACTCTTGATATGAGGCACTCTATCGTTTATAATTTTCTCCACCAAACTTAATAGCCAAGCTTAGTTAATATTATTATTTATTTGAACACTGACCAGATAAACAATATAGAGATGCTATTCGTCGGACGCTGCCGAAGATACTCGTCGGAGACTGGGCATAGGGCAGATAGATCTGTAAAGTGTAACTAATAATGCGAGAAATGTTAAAAATAATGAAATAAACCAAGAAGAAACGGAAATTATACATACCACAAAGCTTCTTTTTTTTATATGATTTTGTGGTTGGAGATGTCTTTTTGCACCCGGGGAAGTCAAAGTAGATGATCTACATGTTAGGGAATAGAGAAAAAAGATTCAAATCCTTAAAAAAAACATTACCGACTTTTGAACCATTTTAGTAAAAAGAAAATGAATACTTGTGGGGAGATCCTTTAAAATTCTCAAAGTTGAGTAGTATTACCTTCATTTGTTTTATTTGTGGGGGAAATGTTTCGAAACACTTCGTGATAAACAATATTTTTAATCACCTTCGTGTCATCCATGTCCTCATCTGCATTTATTATGATAAGGTCTTCTTACGACGTTACTCTTGAAACCACGACACACAATTGACCATGAGTAAAAACCTGTCATTAAAAAGTTTTGATAATTAATTTGGAGCTTTATATTTGTGACTATAATAAATTCAATCAACCCTTTTATTATTACCTGTTTAGGAAGGTACAATCCAACATGTTTTAGCGATTGTCCTTGGCTTTTATTGATCGTCATTGCGAAGCACGGAACTAAGGGTATTTGAAAAGCCATTTTGTTTCAGATAGTGACATTATAATCCTCGGAATCGTAACAATTTTTCCTATATTAGTTCTTGAAATAATATCACCTCGACCAGACCATCTTCCAAGAACTGTTATAATCAATCTTGTACCATTTCATAGTCCTTCTGTTTGATTAAGGTTCCTCAGTAGCATTACCGATGTGCCTACCTTAAGATGAATTGCATGATTTGGGATCCCACTGAAACGTAAGCTGTTCAAGAACTCAGTTGGATAAAGGAGGTCTTCTTCAGTTGTTTGCATACTCCCTTTGCATACATTGTCCGAGCTTAGGTATGTTTGTCCTTCCCTGGGAATGGTTTCCATGATAACATCATTTAGCTCTTGAACCATGTCATTCTTGGGCGTTAAAATTGCTCGTTCAGTTATGTATTGAGGTTCGTTGTATTTTTCTAACAATGATGGATAAACCGAGTCAACGATTTCTTTCAAAGGGTCTACTCCAATGGATGTTTTTATTTCTGGAGGCAACTGCATTAAATCATTTTTCTTGTCTGCATACGTAGATCCATCGCCTATATTCAACATCCAATTGTCGAACTCTTTTATTTTTGTTACATCCACTCCATCGGAAGAACCATTGTTTAGCCGCATTTTCTCGTTTAGCTCATAAACCTTGAAGAAAGACGATAAATAAGACGAATTCAAAGACGGCTCAAAAATGTCAGATCGATTTCCCTTTGGGATGACCGGTAGGATTTGTCGAAAATCTCCCCCCACAAACAATTGTCAGGCCCCCAAATGGTTTTGAGCCGCAGTTTTCATTACGTGTTCTCATTATGTCTCTCAAGGTCCTATCCATAGCCTCAAAACAATACTTATGAGCCATGGGAGCCTCATCCCAAATGATCAAAGACGTTCTCTGTAGAAGCTTAGCTATTTGTGTCCCTTGACGGATCTCGCACGTTGATTCTGCCGTAATGTTGATTGGTAATCGGAACCTTGAGTGAGTTGTTCGACCATTTGGGAGTAACAATGCCGATATACCTGAAGTAGCTACTGGAACTACAATTTTTCCTTCGGATCGTAGTCGCGCAACCACCTTATTCCAAAGGTATGTTTTGCCCGTTCCTCCACGTCCGTGAATGAAAATCAAATCTCTTCGATCGTTTTCCACTGAACTCAAAATCGCTTCGTATGCCAATATTTGGCATTGATTCAATGAAAACAACGCTTCCTCGTGGACGACGCTTAACTCTTCTCGACAATAGTCTAGCTCTTCCTGAACCAACCTGTTACGGGAATCTTTTAAGAGCTCTCTATCGAGAATAGGCATTCCGTCGACATCTTTTAAACTCTTTCCCATTTTAAACATGATTGTTTCGATTTCCATCAACGTGTACACTTTTATTTGTTCTTCGCTCAATGTGAATCTCAATCCTTGGAATTTTTTCCGTTGGTTTACTGCCACATCTTCTGACAGTATTTCGTTATGTGTGTTCCACAATGTAGCCACATCGGAGACTTGACAGTTAATTAAGATCGTTACGAATAATTGCCTTAACTCGTGTCCTGTTGCCCAATTAGCAGCTTCCGCCAAGCAGTCAAGCCATTCTTTTTCATCGTCTAATAACCCAAGGGAGTAGCATGCGCCTTTGAACGTGGGGTATGTAACACCGTTTACTGTTCTGATGTTTTTCAAATGTAGTAGACCCTTTGAAAATATTGAGAAGCATCCGCATGTAGAAACGTTCACCTGCTGATGGATGGGTAAAGTAGATTCTGCCTATAGCCACCCCTCTTTTCTGTTTCGTCCACGTTTTTTGCTTGGAATTCCAAACCCATTGTGTTGGAAATGCAGAATAGGTGAGATTTGGGGCGTCTTCGTACTTTTTATTTGCTTCGAGCCACTCCGTAAATTTAGTATTTGCGACTCTAGGGTTTGTGACGACAGCTTCTAGGTTTGTGTTTTCTTCGAAGATTACTGTGTGCTCGCCTGGGAGATGGAAAGGAAAACGTTCCACCGGTGGAAATCTGTATGCAAGTCAAACTGGAAAATACGCCATCATGTTTCAGATCCTGATATGTATCTACAGTCCAAGCAAGACTTGAATTCATCTCTATCCTCGTCGACGTCTGAGCGGCCAAGAGTAGCAGTGGTTCGATCGGAGTCCTTGTGAATACATTTGAATAAGTACTTCACGGCTCTGGAATGATTGCTAATTTCGATGTTGATGTGAGCATCAAACTTGACAATCAAATTCCTATTGTGTGGTACCACAGAACGATTGTCTAGCGTCCTTTTACTTAAAATTGAGTAAAATTTAGTCCAAAGACAGAGAGCAAGACAATATTTTTGAGTTATATATTAGGGTCTCATAAGCTAGACGACAACATACTTAAAATTGAGGTTATATGACAACACTGTTAAAATAACATGATGAAAACTACATGAATTGATAAATCTTGAATTGATATATCTCACATGAATAGGAACCATATTACTATAAATCTTGAATTGAGCATCCAAAATTTTAATCACAAATGTATTGAGTACGATATGAACTTAGGACGACAATGAAATTGATAAAGCTATAGAGTAAAGCTAAAATGAATTATAATTAAAATAAGGCGCGCCACAATAGCGGTTTTTTAAAACATTGATATTTTTTAATCCTAAAGTTAGCTTTTTGTGATTAAAATGGGAGAAGCTAAACTTAGTTTTTTCTTCAAAAAAAATTTCTTCTCTACGAGTAATTGGGCGGTGTTATGTAAAAACATAAAGATAAGAAGAGACCCTAAGAAATAACGATAAAGAGATTTCAAAAAAACATGAAATCTATAAACAATTAAGCTTAAATTGAGTACATTGCAAGATAACTAAAATTTAAGATCATACATACCTCATGGTCGATAAACACCATATCTAAGCTAATCAACTCATTGTTCCTCTGCTTGTTCAACGTTTCCCACAAATGTATTACTCTTACTTTAATTGACCAACTTTCTCTTTGTGTACTCAAATCTTTTAAACATACAAGTGACATGATGAAAATATGATGTTTGCTCTAGTCTGAATTTTTCTCTCTTTCGGAATGTGGATTTGGCTATGTTATATATGTAGACATAAGGGCTTCAGCTATAATGATAAGCCATAATGAATAAAGGGAATAAATATGTTTAACGTAGAGAAAATGAAAAGGCAACACAACCAAAAAGGAATATCATTAATCTGTATTGAATGCGCTAAAAAAATTGAACGTAGAAAACAAATGCTGAATATTCAACACTAAATTAGCTTACATGAGTGTGAACTTTTTAACTTCTATTTGCTTTTGCACCCATTAATTAGCACATGAATGCAGACATTACTATTATCTCATATGAATAAAAATAATATAAAAAAGTTTCAAAGCGACTAAAATCTTATCACACTAAATGTTTTTTTTTTGGACACACTAATCAATCTTTTTTTTTTTTGTGTCTAAACGTGGAATTGTAATATACACGATGAACCTCCCATATTGAAAAGTCTAAACGTGGCATTGTAAACGTTTTGTTTCTGTATTATTATGAAAATTCTTGACTGTAAATTAATGTAAAAAATGCTATAAATAGAAAATGATGCACCTTCTAGATTCAAAAGTCTAATTCTAAGAAAATAGAATCTCTAATCATTGTTCTCTATTTTGCCACCTCATCCACTCATGGAAGAACTAAATGAGACTTTAAATGTATAGATAGATATAAATAAATAGAAAATCTCAAAATCTATGAAATGAGATCACCTTGAATCTCAAAACTACTAAAATATTTATATTGCACATTTTAAGAGAAACGTTTTATGAGATAAATGCTAATACAATTCTCTAAACATTATGAGAAATTCATATTGACCAAAAGGTGAATATTCAGGTACAAACGATATTGAAACTGCAACTTCATTATCTTTATGTCAAATATACATCTTACAATTCAAATATAAATCTAAGAAATCCCTTTGACCGCTTGATGGATGCTTCGGTTATGTATAACTCTTTTCAGCATGCTTGTAAATTGGAGTCCTGATATGTCAAAGTTTACATTCCTCGGATTTAACCATCCCTTTCAACATGTCAAAGTATGAAAACAGAATGTGTTAATATCATTATCTCACATTTCTTACATCTATAAGACTCTCGGAGCAAGGAAAATAGTGAATTTCACAATTGTACTTTTACCTGTTGAACGATCGTATTTGTCGACATTGTGAATTTCTGAGTCATCCCTTGCCATATAACTTTACCATCATAGAGAAACATTAACCTAAAAAACAGAAAAAAAGTTCTCCTTTAATTACTTTAAAAGTAAATGTTAACTTACTGACTGAGCAACAAAGTGAAATAACCTGTTAACAGCTCTTGTAATGGTACTATGTTGGTGTGTTACAACCACATATGACGCGATTTTGCCGGGCTCTCCTATTGCATCTTTTCCTTTCAAATGTACGGACCGATTCAGAGCTTCGACAAAGGTGGATGCAATAGAATAACCACATATGACGCGATTTTACAATAATATTCAAAACTGTCCAAAAAATAGCATAAATGACATAGCCAAAGTTCACTTAAAAAACGACATACAAACGACATAATTAAATGAATAAATACTTGAGACATGTAAAAATCAATTAGATAAAATTGGTCCTAGCCCGTTGCTAGATCGGTACGCTGCGGTTCTTTCTTTGTTAAGTATTTATTGAAAGCATCCGAAACACATAATATGCCGTGTTCTGTCAAAATATAATAAATTAGATTTCATAGGATGCTTATGAACCTACATTAAAACATCATAGATAATACCTCTGGCTATGTAGCATCTCTTGTCGCATCGCAAATTATTGACCGAGCCAAGGCAACGCATTTCTTCATTCCAGCAGACAAAACGACATACAAACGACGTAATTAAGCATCAAAATTGTAAAAGCCAACATTTCAGAAAGCTAACAATTCAAACTGCATATTTAAGCAAACAGCCGCTAAGCTATCAGTCACACGCTTTGCAATTTGATCCCCAGACATGTTGGAGTTTTCATATCTAAAAAGTTAATCATATTTACTTGACCATTTTCTATAAGTGTACCTGGGAATCAGTAGAAAGAATTAATATTCAAAATATCTCACTTACACAGAAGGATCCATGGAAAATGTCCCATGAATGGCGCTCACTATATCCATGTCACAGCAAATAATAACAATTTAATTATTTGTTTTCATTCGTGGTATCTGCGAAGCAATTGAATCAAAAAAGAAGAAGAATCACAAAGGATACCCAAAATCTTGAATTTCTTTGACTTATATGGCAAGCACACAACGAAGAAAGAAATTAATCTAAAGAGATTTCAATGGAATTAATACGAAATCAGAGAGCGAGACACTCTACAAAATCAATGAGTCGGAGATTGAGTCACCCACCCATGGGGGTTTCGCCGGAGATGGTCGCTTGAAGAGAGAGACTGAGCCGAATGAATCAATCGGCGGCATCCCCGAAAAAACGACTCTGAAAAATCATTGAGTCGGAGATGCTCGCGTGAAGAGAGAGACTAAGTCACCAAGCCATGGGGGTTTCGCCGGAGATGCTCGCGTGAAGAGAGAGACTGAGCCGAAGGAATCAATCGGAGGCGTTTGCCGGAAAGAATCGGGAAAGACTGGAAAGTGGGAGAGAGCTTGGAGGTCGTGAATGAGATATGGAAAGACATGGAGTTATGAATATTGAATATTAGGAGAGTTAATTTTATCAAAAAAAAAGGAGAGTTAATAAAATGCAAAAATTGAAAGATCCAAATTAAATACGACGTGAGACCACTTCATTCGCTATTTGATGGTTGTTTCTTATTAAAAAAAATAAAAAAGAGTGAAATTTTAGAAAAAGAGGATTCTCTGTTTCCAAGCTTTTTAGATAGATAATTTATTGTTAGTGGATTTTCCTTTTATATATATAGATTACCTGTCAAGTGTTAATGGTGTAGTAATTATTTCTTCCTATTATGTATTGATTTGATCAACCCAACAATTAAGCATTTTAGATGGCTAATTAAGCCTTGCACGAGAACATTAGTTTTTTATATATTGTAGGAGAATTTGTATGTGGATGGAGAGTTGATTAAGTCCGAGTTTTTTTTGCAAATAGCGTTTTTATCATTTTTCTTATAGAGCGGATCTACACATATGGTATAAGAGCCAACTGTTTCTGTGCATATGGCACCAAAGAAATGGATCGTTTGAGATGCTTCCGTAGAAGACATGCATAAATGTGACGACAATTGGTTCCAATGGGAATAAATCTGCCAAAAACAATGAAGAACAACACAAAAGAAAGGAACAAAATTTGGGAGAAAGGTTTTTCTCTGATTAATGTCGAAGGAAAAATTACAATAATGGAGTTGGAGAAAAAAAAAACTAACACTAGTATTTAAAGGGGAACAGAAAACGCCAACCCTAGCAGAAACTTCCTAAAATACATTGAACTGAATATGTATATTTACTCATGTTTCATAATAGAATCCGGAAACCAAATCAAATCAAATCCTCAAACTTGCTCATCAATTTTGGCACCTTTATGGAATAACTTCTAGTTGATTTCTCGTGATTGTCCCTAACAGACCTGCTAGGGTACGTTGAGCCTTTCGGCTCGGGCACATTTCTGCTAGGGGGTGTACGATATGGTAAGGTGGCGCTCGACTCCTTCTTCATCGCAGAACTCTCCAAACTGCTGGGATGCGAACTATCACCCTGTCTGTTCTAAAGATCTTCATATTGTGTTCCGACCCATTCTCCACGAGTCTCTTGAATTTCTTGAAGACTTAGAAAGCTCCACACTTATCATTGAGCTTACAGACCCACATCCAACGAATGTAGTCGTGAACAAGTAGTTTGAAGTACTTGTTGGGAATCCAATGTTTGTTTCCCGGTTCAATTACCACGAAATATGCCCCCGAGCCGTCCCAGTAACATTTAAAAAATAATTTAAAGCAGAAAAAACTTGTTACGGGTTCAACGGTTCGGATATCGGGTAATAACCATATTACAAGATCCGATAAATATTACTAATTTAATATTCATTTATCATTATTAATATCATAGTCGAAATAAGAAATAAAAACAAAGCGGTAAATGTTTGTATTTATTAAACCGATGCATAAGGCCGTACCTATGACGACGTTCTCGGTTGCGCACTCTGAATCTCGACAGGGCTCCGCCGGGGCCTGAGGGGAAACTCCCGTGATATTTTGTGATATTCTCCTGGACTCCTCGTACCGAAGAGTGCGCTTCGCCGATAGGACTGTGTCGCAAAACTTTAACTGTGGTTCTTTGAAAGCTTCCGAAGAACAATGTCTTTCTAAGCCGAACCAGAAAGGAAACCAGAAGCAGAAAACTCGCAGACCTTAGAGAGAAAGAGGGAGAGCTCGAGTTTTTGCTTTGGGGAAGGTGTGAAAAATGTGTAGAATGAGCTCCCTATTTATAGGCTCAGACTGTAACCGAATTGGAGATATTTCCTCTATAATTTTTGAATTTATATAATTAAATATAATTAATTATTTCTATCCAATGATCCAGATTTAATCTTATCTAAATACAATGGATATAATTAATTAGGGATTTAATTCAATAGGAAATACATGATAAGATCAAAATATTC
Source organism: Parietaria judaica (assembly GCA_954871525.1). Classification (NCBI taxonomy): domain Eukaryota; kingdom Viridiplantae; phylum Streptophyta; class Magnoliopsida; order Rosales; family Urticaceae; genus Parietaria; species Parietaria judaica. Next base: position 29,807,377 of record OX940865.1, read on the forward strand.
AATCTTATCATCGTATCTCCTAATTTTCGAATTATATATATATATATATGTATATAATAAGTTCTAATTTTATGATTATCTAGATCCAATGGTTGAAATAAATCTTAAACCAATCTAATGGATCAAATCAGTTAAGGATAAAATCAAATATCCTAGGGTTTCTTAAAAACCCTGATTCGAATTCTTATCCCTTAATTATTCGAATTATATATATTATATATATTGTTAATTAATTTCTAATATAACAGTAAAGATTAAATCTTAAAACCGATCCAACAGATATAATTAATTAATCAAATTCGAAATACCTAAGCTTGGTCACCAAGCTACCAATTTTGAATTAGTATTAGGGCTAAAATCAATTATCTTAATCAAACGGTTGATATTAAATCTTATCCGATCCAATGGATTAAATTGATTTTAGGGTTCTTATAAAATACCAAAATATTTGGTACTTATGCCGCAAATATGGAAACTTAGAAATTCTCTAAATCATAAACCGTAAGTCGAAATGACTCAGTTCCAAAAGCAAAGTTGCTTAGAATTTAATTTCCAACAACATGGAACATTATGGACTATCTGCCTCTGATATCGTTGATTGAGCCATCTCCAAACTTCACGCTCCTCGTGATATTTTCATAGAGCTCTTCAAACATAACTCGGTCTTATGTCACGTAGCGCCATTGTCCAAGTCCTAGACATCGTTGCAGACTTTCTTCTCTCCGTCTAGGAGGAGGTTTGCAATAACCTTATCCTCGATTAGGAACACCATATCGGCGATCATCTTTCATGAGCAGGTCAGCTCTCTTTCTCTCAACTCCTATTTGGCGAACATCGACTCATTGTTATGGAATCTCATCAGATTTGTTTCTTGGCTTTGGTTCCTGTTGCGACATTGTAAAGAAAAGTCCCCGAGCTTTTGAAAATTATAACACTTCACTGTGTTCTTGTCTCTCCTGGTCATTCTTTCCTGACAGGGAGCACTGTTGGCGCGACCTCGCGTGTCCCGCCCTCGCCCTCATCCACTACCTTTACTACGTCATCGACTGTCTCTGCTGTAGCTGCTCTGTCTTAGGGAACAGGAAGAAAAATTGGCTCCTTCGCTTTTCTTCTGTCTTGATGCCCATTCTTCATGCATGAGGGAAAGGTGTTTCTCGTCTTCTCTATCACTATAACTCCGAAGTCTCTCATTGTGGGATTTGAGACGATCAACAACCTCATGGACCCTAGGGCCTTGAGATATCCAAATTGCTTGATAAATGTCACAATATGCATTTACCTGTGTGGTACGGCTCTAAGGAATTTCTTGACAATAATGGTTTCATCTACCTTGTGTCCTAGCTAGCGTATATAGGTCAAAATGGATGTGATTTTCATGGAAAATTCATCAATCGACTTGCCATCCCTCACCTGAAGAACCTCGAATTCACTTTTCAAGGTTTGGACTTTTGCGTCTCGGACGCGGTCTGCACCCATGTGCATGGTTTTTTTAGCGCCACCCACGCCTCATTTGCGGAATCTTTCTCGGCGATCATGAGAAGGAATTCTTCCGGAACTACTTGATAGATTGCGGCGAGTGTTATCCTCACATTGCGCCCTTCTACATTGCTTCCTTCTACAACCTCCCAGACTTCTTGCGCCTTTAATTTAACCTCCATCTTCAACGCCTACACCGAGTAATTTCTCTTCGTGAACATCGGATACTGGCGGGTCACGTTTCTTTCCTTTGTTCGATATTCATCGTCGTCAACTCTCATTTAGCATCTTCTTTGACCCAGTGGAATCGCTTGGTGAAGACATCTTTTTTGGAACCTTGCTCTGAAACCAAATGTTGGTTCCAATGCGAATAGATCTGCCAAAAAAAAAATGAAGAACAACAAATAAAAAAGGAACAAAATCTAGAAGAAATTTTTTTCTCTGATTAATGTCGAAGGAAAAATTGCAATAATGGAGTTGCAAAAAAATAAAAATAAAAAATTAACAATAGTATTTAAAGAGGAACTGAAAACGCTAACCCTAGCAGAAACTTCCTAAAATACATCTAATTCAATCTCTACAACTACTCACGTTTCTTTAAAGAAACCAAATCAAATCAAATCCCCAAACTTGCTGATCAAGTTTGGCAGCTTTCTGGAATAGCTTCTAGTTGAATTCTTGTGATTGTCCATAACAAACCTTCTGGGGTACGTTGACCCTTTCTGCTCTGGCCTATTTCTGCTAGGGGACATTCCTGGTGGTATGTTTTTGGTGGGGATCATATCTGATCGGGTCCCATTTTTTTAGGGGACAATCGTGATAGTGGTTTTGGAGCAAAGTCAGGCTTAAACTCACAACGACAACACAAGATTACGCGCTCAAGTAGAATCGCTCACGCGCTAGGTTTCTACGCTGCTACAGAATCCGGTGGTTCAGCAACACACAAAGTCGGTTCCGATACCAAAGATGACTGTGACTCTCCATTTGGTAGGTCTTTCACCGGCTATAGAGACATGCAAAATCCATGTGAAACAGTCTCGGGAAACCGGTGGGAGTCAACATTTAAGGTGGATACCCCGAAGTTTGACATGTTCGCTGATAAGGAGGCTGGGTATGCCAAAAACGTATATGGTGAGCCCGTGCACGATAAGTATGATGACGCCGTATACGATGATCCCGTGTGTGACAAGGCGTAGTACACACAAGTTTTCTATGACGAGGCCGTATTTGATGAGGTCAAGTACGATGAAGTTGAAGATGACGAGGGCAACGAAGAAAGTGGTCGAGTGTGTCTCTTGCTATTTTCAAGCTATGTTCAAAGCGAACAGATATGGTTAATGCTCCTTCGGTGCCGAGCAAGGATACCGACGTGGCCACACCACAAAAAGTAATGGAAGTGTTGATTGATCGTGGTTATTTTCGCTTCGATTTGCGACAAGGCGTAGACATTTGAAGTGGTTTACATTAGGGGTGAAAGCGGAACCAGGAACCGAGAAATTAGTTGTTTTTGGTACTTATCTCAAAAATTCGGGATTTTTATCTTTGGTACCGGTTCCCGATTCCGGTTGTAAATTTCCCTATTTTTTGAAAACCGGTACCGGGAAAAAGTAGGAAAAGATTCATGAAATTTTTTTGTACTTAACACGAGACAAAAATCAATGGCCGAAACAAAAACTTAACATGAGATATAACGACCCGGCCTAGCGCCGTCCGCTACGTCTTAAAACTTACTTACCTTCTCAAGATTTCATAAAACTCTTTGTTACGAAAATTTAGGAATAATTTCTTTTTGTTTGTTTAAAAACAACATTTCACTTGTGCTCCTAGGAACACACGTCTTAAAGTTCCTATAGGGAATTTAAGATCAACACATGAGCATAAAGATATTCAAAGAGACCATTTTTGGGAATCTTCGTAAAACATGAGACCTTCTTTAAGTGGATCAAGGGATTGGCCCTGTCTTGCCTGGTGATCACCCATATGTGTACATGCCCTTTGCGTGCAGCCGCAGATGGTCTGAGGGTTGTAAGGTCCCCAACCAACATGACCTTGGACTTACAGCCCCTTTCATAACATGTTTATACCCCGATCGGGTGGCACGGCATGAGCTTTGAAAACATTGGTCATCTTTGTTATTTAAGGTGACCCTATTATGCCTACATGCATTATGACATAATTTAAAGCTCATTCAATCATTATTTTCATCATACCTTCTTTTCTTTTCCAATATCAACACTTGGAATAACATGACACATTACATCTTAGGATTCACAATGATCCATATAATCATATCAATGTCCATGAAGAACTACACATATCAATCATGCATCGGAGTCAATACTCCCAATCAATCATTCATGCATCGGAGTCAATGCTCCCAAACATAACATATATTCATGTCTTGACATATTTCATCTTTTGATTTGAAAACTATTCATGCTGTTGTGAGATCTGTACTCACCCGGTGTCCTCGCTGCACTTCAAGCTACAGCCTATCACACTGATGGACACCCTACTTCCCTGTTTAATCCGACCAGACGAATAGTTAGTCTTTTGAATCCAGGTTTACATGCATGCTCTACGTTGCTGGAATTTTAGGGAACTAAGGTTTCGACACTATCCGATTTTGTATCAACACGTTCCTTTGTTTAAAGATCTTCGTAATATTGTACGACTTAACTTCAAGTAAGTGTACAAGTCTTTTCATGCCGTGAAGCCATCATTTGAGATCCGTATCTTTTTACATAGAAATTATTCCTTTCATTAATAACTCTTTGAGTTTTGCGTTATCATATTTCGTAAACATAGCCTTTATTTTGATAATCCGAAATAACCTCGGTGTGATCATTTTCATAACCGTAAATTATTTAGAGCTCCTAGGTTATTACCTTAACCTATGTGTTTTATTTTTAATATCATAGCCCCATTACTCGAAATTGAAACTATATTTTGTTTGGGCCACAATTCTACCTCTAGTGGTAGAATAGCTTGTATATGCTTACTTTATAACCTCTATCCGATAAACGAAAACTTGTTTTAACATAAAACCAATTGTGATTTCTCTAAATTTGACATTTATAAAGTATTCAGTTTATTTCCTGAAATAAAATCCATTGGTAAATCACATATATGTATCTTTAAGCATGAACTCAAATCTGTCTTTTTATGAAAAACAGTTTGTGACCTCCGGTGTATGATTTTTATAAAATCAATCAGGGATTTTTTTGGAACAAAACCAATTCATATGTCTCTTTAACTAACCTAAGTATAACATATATTTTTATCCCACCAAAATATAAACAGTAGATCATCGTTTAGAGCATTTTAGTAACATAGTTCATAATCTGTCTAAAATCGAAAAATAAATTTGCATGTTATTACTCCGTGAATTGTTTTGAACTAACCGGAGTATTTTTTTCAGTAAAACCAACTCTAATATTTCAATAACGCATATACCTATATCACATAACTTTTATAAGAATTTATAAAAATATTAGGTTGGTGAAATTGTTTTTCTAAATCCGAACTTCCAGATATGCCTGGAAGTGAAAACAGTTTTGCACACGAATAGTGCATGACTCATATCTTAAAACTCATAACTTGAATGAATCCAAATTTTCAGTATGTTATACTAGATACATTTATCTATCTATAAATAGTTAATTTTCCGTATTTTTAGTTCATTTGGTCTGGTTAAGACCCCTTCAAAAGCGGACTTCATCAACACCCTAATTCCAGCAACATGCATGTCATTCAATCATCATCAAACATAAGGCTCTTCGGCAAAATTCATGAAATACACAAAAGAATTCATGCATGTCTTACTTAATTCATAATAAGCATGAAATTTAATTCATAAACTTAATTCATAAATAAGAGTGGGGGTTTTTAGTTTGAAATTTATACATTTCTTGAGTTTTTCTCCCACAAAGTTAATACTTGTGTAGTTGGAAGTTTAGGTGCTCTTCACAACTACCTTAGCTTAGAGAAGGCTGGATTTTGAGCTAGGATAAGAGAAAACATTATGAACATAAGTTCATATCTTATAGCCATGAAAAAAAAAACAACATGCAAGAGGTTTCCTTACCTCTTTCTTTGGAACTTTGAGCAATGACACGGTTAGAGGGATAAAAGGTGTGTTTGGGATCGGATCTTCACGATTCTTTCTCCATGATTTTGTGGAATTAGCACACAACAAGGCGGAGTAAAAATGAGCATAAATTTCAGCGAAAAAAACGTTCGGGAAATCGACATGTAAGAGGTGTTCATACTTTCTCCTTCTTCTTGAAAAAAGTTGATGCAAATATGATGATCTTTGTGGTCTTCTTGGAAGGTTTATTCAAGAAAATGCTATTAGGGTTTCTTAGAGAGATAGAAGGCTGAAGAGAGAGATTCTTTTCTGGTCTAGAGAGAGAAGAAAATCGTGCAAATGAGTGGTGTTGTGAATAGACAAGAGCATCTCTTTCCTTGAGTGCATAAGACATGTCATAATGAGTTTTTGGAGTTTGATAAAGCTTGTAGAGCACTAGAGTCTCTCATTGGACCTCTTGGAGTGTTATGGTCGAATTTAGGGCTGATAGAAGAGTTATTATGGTTCTCATGCACTCCTATGAGCCCATTGGTTTATTTGGGAGGTGTATAAGACAAGCACATAAGACAAAATGACTTTAAGGCTTCTTTTGATTTCTAAGAGAGTATTTCTTCAAATTTGAGCATACATTAAGTGTTGAGAACGTGTATGGACATCAAGTATGAGTTTATAATGTTGAAAATCGGATTAGAGGCATAATTGCAACTTTTTGGCAATTTTGGGCCATAGTGCAACTTTTCTAAAAGTTGAGGACCTTGATGAAATTTTTACTTTGAGCATACCTATATTTAATAAATTTTTATGTAGATTCCAAAAATGATATTTTTTGTTTCATTCGGGACTCGAAAATATTCATTCCGGCTTGGTTGACTTTTTAGTCAACTTTGAAGATACTTTGTTTAAAATTTAAATCTTATTTTCCCCTCATGATGAAATGGTTTATATCATACATTTTCTTTATTGATTTATTGGTATCGTTTCTTACTTATAGAAACTGATTTGATACGAGACATCATTCTTCCCATTCCGGAAGTTTTTATGTTAACCCCACCTTAATAAGTATCTCATGCGAATCCCAAAATGACTAGCGGGAGTGCTAACAAGCATAGAGGGAGTACTAGCGGCATAACGGTAGTACCAAGAATAGTAGAGGTAAGTACTAGCGGTATAGCGGTAGTACCAACAAATATAGAGATAAGTACTAGCGGCATAGCGGTAGTACTAATAAACATAGAGGTAAGTAACATTACTACTGTCTTACGGAAATTCTTTTCCGTCCATCAAAATTTTAAATGCATAATGCATAACCTCTAGACACTCACAACAAATACCATCCATAATTTATCATTCAATTATCATCAAAATGTAACTTATAACCAAATGATACAATATAGTATTCTTTAAAGTTCTAGGTGTGAGAAAATCGAGTCATTACACGAGACATACATTTTGCTTGTAAGCAAAATCTTCTAATTTGAAGACGACGACATGTAATCGGAGGTAGAGGGTTCTCGGCAAAGAGAAGAATATGATGGCGCGATGGATGAGAGAGGGAGAAAGAGAGATAGATAGGGTTGAGAATGGAAAATGGTAAATATTGAACCCTAATAACAAAAAAATACAAGTAGTTATGTTATAAAAAACGACATATAACTCAAAAAATACAATAAACATACAAAGTACTTATAAATAACATAATATGAAAACATCTAAAATTACATGTAGTTTAAAACTAGAACCGGTACCAAAAATTGAAAAATTTTGCTTCCGGTTCCTGGTTCCATAAATCGTGAACCGGGAAGTACCGGTTCCCAGTTTCAAACTAAATTTTCCTTATTTTTTTTTAAATCGTTACGGAACCGGGACAAAACCGGGAAATGGTTAAAAAAAATTCACCCCTAGTTTATGATGATGCTGGATTTCATCCCACGACCACAAACGACACCGTAATTCCAAGAACTACATACACTCCTGAAAACGACATGCTCATGCCAATAATCCAAGGAAGATTGGGCCTCTAAACAATTCTGGAGGCCCAAAAAGCGGCCCAGCACCACGGGCCCATCAAGAATCCACTCCGAAACTTAGTCAACAAGAGCCAAGCCTCCTCGAAGACCAAGCCCACGAAGACTAGGCCCACGAGGACCAAGCAGCTCTTCCGAAGACGGAGCGACCCCGAAGAATAGGCGTGCTCTCCCTTTATTGACCAACCCAGAATCTTCCACGTGGAAAGGGACCCAGTACCACGTCGTCCAGATTTCACGCACGGTGACAAAAGGAGATGCGAAGAGATCTTTACTTAGTCTAACTAGCCGTTACGAGATTAGGGGAGATAGACGTTGTAAACTAGGCTATAAATAAAGCCTACAAAGTAACGAAAGACAGAGACAATTCGTTCTACACTTTACACTAGTTATTCATCCTGTAATCATCTTGATATCAATCAAATATATTTTCTCTTTATTATCGCTCAACCCTTCACAAATTCTTCATCTCGTGACTCTATTCATCGAAGTGGATTTTATCTCGTAAAGTTAAGATCTACCGTCATATTCACCATAAACAGAGTACTATCACTTTGTGACAGTTGGTTATGATTATTCACATCAACAGTTTACATATTGTTTCCCGGTGAGTTGTCCAGAAAATGTCGATCTATTCATGTCACATTACGGCGACGAATTTTGTGACGATACAAGCTCGGTGATGGCGGCAATGGCAGCGGAATCATGTCACATAATGATGATCAAAACTCGAAGACAAATTTTCTCATGGCCAAAAGAATGGTGCATCACACATTCATTATCAAATATTTATTTATTATTGATGATTTGAACGATTATTAGTTATCATTTATACTTATCATTTATTTCCTATAAAGTGTTGATTGTGTAGTAATTATATGCTTCCTATTATGTGTTGCTTTGATCAATCATTTCAATTGAGAATTTTAGTTAGCTAATTAAGCTTTGCATGAGAACATTAGTCTTATATATATACTGTAAGAGAAGTTGTATGTGGATGGAGAGTTGATTATGAAATGAAAAAGTCGAGCCTTAGCGTTTTTACAATTTTTCATATAGAGCGGATCTACATCATAAAGCGAATCATCTTTCCAGTCAACTCCCGTTGGCTGATTTTTTTTATTTTTTTTTTCAGAATTGTTCTTGGAAGCATCACGATTTCATTAATTATGATGCTATTATTGATGAATGACAAGGATTTGATTTAAAATCATTATTATATGTTGTAATGTAATGTATTTAGATATTTCAAATCGAGCAACTCAAAATTCGTCTCTCATTTTGTTTTGTTTTTTCTTTTCCCACGAGGGTGGGGATTCGATATTTGACATATCTTTGTTTTGTAATAGAATGTAGGTGTACGTATACTAAGGTTTTTTGCAGCTATGTTTGTGCTGTAAGATTATCACATTATATGTTCGTACCCGAAACAATTCAGTTCTAGTTATAGTGATCCAAGAGTCAAGACGTGGAATTCAGCCACCTCATTATTTAAACTACAATTCAGCTGGACAGTTTGTTTTTGTGAATGCATGGAAATTAGATTGAATCTTAAAACCTTAAGACAGCCAGTTCTTTGTTGGAGCTATCATAATTCGAAAGGCACACATAAAACTTATTCGCTTTGGCAACTCCTAGGGAGAGTTGCGCTTTATTTATCTCAAATCATCGAGAAAGCTATTCCATGAGGCGGTAGGTAGGAACGGCGATAAGTGGGTTCTTCCTCGAGAGTGTCATACCTACCACTTCTTCCATGTCAAGCTCCGAAGGTGACATACCATTCGGAAGCTCCCAGTTGAAGCAGTGCAGGAGCTGCGCCACCACGAAGCGGGTGATGGTGAGGCCTAGTTGCATCCCGGGACAGCCTCTTCGTCCAGAGCCGAACGGGATGAGCTGGAAGTCTATTCCTCTGAGATCGACACTGCTTCCCTCAAATCTCTCCGGGACAAACTCATCAGGTTCGCTCCAAGTGTTGGGGTCTCTCCCTATAGCCCATGCGCTTATGATGATCCTCGAGTTCTTAGAGATGTCGAAGCCCTCGATCACACAGTCTTCCGTTGCTGCGTGGGGGATGAGAAATAGCACGACGGGGTGTAGTCTAAATGCCTCCTTCACCACCATGTCTAAGTATTTCAACTTCTCCAGATCCGATTCTTCGACCATTCTGTTCATTCCCACCACGGTTTCAAGTTCCTTTTGCACTTTGGCAAGGACATATGGGTGCTTGATGACTTCGGAGATTACCCACTCTATTGATCTTGCCGATGGGTCACTTGACGCTATGACTATGTCCTGAAGTAGAAGAAATGTGTTACTTAAAAATCTAAACATCTGAACAAGGCTTGCATTGATATAACCTTTTTAGTTACAAATTAGATGTCCCTTGACTAGGGGCAGAGCCAGAACTCTGAACAAGAGGGGGCAAAAAATAATAGACTATAGTTTTCAAAATAAAATTAAATATTAAAAGTACTAACATATATTGTATTATAAATGTGTTTTACATGCTCTCGTTTTATGAAAACAATTTAATTAGAATCAAGGTTTAAATGCCTGGAAACCGTAAACTGACTACAAGTTTTATTTACAGATATACGGCAGGCACAATGAGTGTACCGATGGGTTTTCGTAACATTTTTAAAAACTTGCAAAATATATTAGTAAACCACAATTCTGATAGGTAAAACAATAATTATTCCCGTAACAATAATATCATCTATTTTTTTTTTAATTGTAAATGTTACTTATGTATAAATAATTTTATGGGTAAATGAACGAAATGCCCATTTTGTGTCAAACGTTTCAAAAAAAATGCCAATTGTGTGTATTTTTTTTACTCTCACAAATGGACATTCCTTAAAAGGTTTGAAATAAAATTGGACATTTCGTACAGATTCCATAATTTTATTTGTCTTACCTTGGGAATTCCAGTAATACCATGCCATTTAATTAAAAGCTATCATAAATGTATGACATTTTTTAACATTTAAGGGTATTATAGTAAATCTTAGTTTTAAAGAAAAAGTTGTCAAATTATAATAATATTAAAGATGAAGGATCAAATTATGCAATAATGTAAAAATGGTCTTCTTCTTCCTGAAAACACTCAACCAAAATAAAAATAAAAATAAAAACTTACAGAGACTCACTTACTCGTCAATGGTGAAAATAATAATATTAAAAGTCGCCACATTTCGCTGCACTACAATGTTATTCGATCTATAAATGATATCTATATAAAATATATTAATCATTTAATCTGAACATCATTACATACAAAGTAACGAGTTCCGACCGAATGGGGGCGGCTAGGACCAACGTAGCTCCGCCCCTGCCCTTAACCTATATATATATTATATATATATATATATAATATATATATATAGTTCGTCGTGTTTTATTATGGCCCTAGGCTAAATAATTTTTTTCATATTTAATTAAATATGAAACGAACTTGGGGCACTTAAATTTAGAAGCCTGGCCAGTCTTGCTCGTCTATAGTGAGAGCCAGGCCTATCTATATATATATATATATATATATATATATATATATATATATATTAGATATCGAGCTAATTATTAGTGTAAATAGGCATCTACACATGAAAATGATTTATCTTATATATTATTCATACATAAGAAAATGACACTGACTAGTTACTCTCTTATATCAAAATTTCATTTAAAAAAAATAGCGGTATAGCAAAATGTAACTATGTCAAAGTATAGTTTTATAAAAATAGTTTTACACATAAAAATGGTAGGTTTTACATAAAAAGAGACAGTGACTACATCTTCACCTGCTCTCTCTGATTGGACTAAAGTAAAATTAAATTGATGAGACCAATTTGAACTAAGAACCGGAAGGTATATCCCGGATTTAATGACCGGAAGTTTTACTGATAAAAAAGACATAAATTGGTATAGTAGCACCATTTTTGTTCGTGTAAAGGTTTTAGGGAGACTTCGCTAATTCTCTCACTACGGCTACAAAGACTAGTCCTTACAATATAAATTTCAAGACAATATATTTTTGTGTCGCATGTTTTAAAACTTTATATAATTCTTATAATGAGTCAATACTCATTATAAGAATTATATAGGTTTATAAGTATCTATTTATTGAAAAACGCAACACATGATTATGTTGTCTTCAAATTTATTATGTAAAGACTCGGAGTGTGAAGAACAAAAACAACGTTCAAAAGTTTGAAATTCGTACTTACCATCATTATAGATCTGATGTTATCCTTTTCGATGTGGTATTTGTTTTCGTTAGATTTCATGAGGCTCAACATGACATCAACAAAGTCTTTGGTTCGACACTCTTCGCCCTTGAATTGGATGCGGTCATTGATGATCTTGTCGAAGAAGTTGTCGAAAACCTTCCTAATTTTCTTCATCTTCTTGGTAAGGCCTTGAAGGTCAAACCGCGCAAGGAACGGTATGTAATCTCCCAAGTTAAGAAGCCCAGCCAAATGCAAGAGCTCCCCCACGGCAGCACTGAGCCCCTGCTCGTGGATATCTTTGGAGGAATACTTCTTCCCGAATACCATTCGACATGTCATGTCTGCGGCGAGCACCGTGATCTTATCACTGAGATTGAAAGCGACGCGGTCGCGAGCCGCCTCCCGAATGGACACAATAAATAGGCTGACTTCCTCACTCCTCATGGACGTAAAGGTGCTGATCTTTGCGTCGCTGAGGAGCTCGAGCATGCACATCTTGCGCATGTCGCGCCAATAGGGCCCGTACGGCGCAAATGAAAAGTCACGTGGGGCCCCGAACAAGTGCTTGCCGGCTTCGTGAGGCGGTCGGCTCGCGAAAACAACGTCATGCGTTTTGAGAAATTGCTCGGCGGCTTTGGGGGATGAGACTATAATTGTCGGTGTAATGCCTAGTCTCATGTGCATGATTGGGCCGTATTTGCGCGCTAGTTTCTGCAGGTTGTGATGTGGAAATTTACCCAACATGTGTAATGCTCCAAAGAGAGGAAAGCCTTTAGGACCCGGAGGCAGTTTCTTCTTCTTCATCCCTAGTTTTGCTCGAATGGCATAGACTAGTACTGCGACTAGCATCGTGATTATAGCCCAAAACATGACTATGTACTACTTGTCACAGCTGCAAAAATTAAGTGATTAAATAAAATCTATCAGTAGTAATCTGGTTACGATTCTTCATATATATATATATGACAAATTAATTTAATAAGTGATCAAAAAGCGGAAATGATTAGTATTATAACATTAAGAGTACATTAACCTTAATTATTGCATATTCTTAGTTTAAAGAATCACACTTATCAAAAGACAATCATATGTTAAACATCATCGCTAGCATACAGTAGAGTGTCTTAAACCTCAACAAATGTGGAAGTCCAATTATCTAGAAGTTTCTTAGTTAAGTGTAGAATATCTAAAATAATATCGAATTTTTAGATATTTAATGAACGCCCTGCAAATCGATATATGTCTAGATATTTGAATTTTAAAGAACATCATATAAGTAGAGAGATGTCTTGTTCCATATTTTTTTGCCTCAACTATAAACACCCATCCACCTTTACAAAGTTTTTTATATCTAAGAAATTCAAGTGTACTTATCTTGGAAAGATCTTAAAAAAAAAAATTGGCGTTTTCTTAAAAAAAAAATATATTGTGTTAACATCAGACACCATAACAAAATTTTGAGAATAAGAGTAGAATAACATGCTCTGTTAAAAGTTTGATGTTTTAAAGGTTTTTCGAAATAATATATAGAATAATTTTTTTTTTTACATTAAATAAGAGCACAACACTAAAAAACATTCACCTTAAAGCCTATCTGGGTGCCTCGGTTTTCTCTCAAAACCGATAAATTTATGGCCGATATTTATTCAGAAAACGAATTTATAATATTTTTTTTTTCTTTGAAATTTACATACAAAATAGAAAACACATAAAAAGTGTTTTATACTTTATTTCACATGATTTCTTACTTTTTCTCTTCTTATATAGTTATTTTAATATATATTTTATTTTTTAATTTTTTCTACGAACTTCGGATGGACTCATAATAGAACCGTTAGAAAGCTTACGCCGAGAAGAATTAATGATGGGTGAGAAGCTATAGGTTGGACGTGTTTCTTAAAGAATATTATATTTTATTATTTTAATATAGTCGAACAAAAAACATAACTAAACGGATTTAGCAATAGTGTATTTTATATGTTTTTAAAATTATATTCTAAAAACATAATTCTAAATTTGTTTTTAGAATTCAAAAATAGAATACACAAAAAAAAAATAAACAAACAGGATACCGAATTGAACATTTTCATTTTTATTCTACGTAAAATTTTGATTTGAACTGTTAAAGCATATTGTTTTGAACAATCGAAAAAATTGGTGATAAGCAAGTGTGCAACACAACCCAATGACCATAGAGTTTTTTTTCTTTTTTTTGTAAAGTAGAATATGCAATGGTTTGCTAATTGATCAAGGGATACGCAACTTAATGAAGCTACGGAGTTAGTCACAAAAAATAGAGGCCGACGAGGCATTAAGGATTATGAACAAATTGAGGGATTCTTATGCAAATTAAAATATAAGTGTTACCGTCGGATTTCGTCAAATCTCTCCTTAAAACTACTCATGTCGTTTTATCCCAAAGAGTCGTGAAATGGAGGCAGGGAAATTCGTTGACTATTGGTCAACAAAGGAACACGCTCGAAGAAGTTCAACCCGCGACGAAGTTGCTCGAGGAAGTCCGGCCCGCGATGAAGTTGCTTGAGGAGGTTAACCAGTGAGGAAGTTACCCGAGGAAGTTGACTGAAAGCGCGACGAGGATATACACCGAGAAAGCGAGAAAGAAAGGAGGAAGGGAGAAGAAGAGAAACACCAACCACTTTGAACTACGTGATGACCTGATCCCGGTATACTAGGTGCGGCATCATATCCAAGAAAGCAAGAGAGTGTGTTCATAAATCCGTAATCCCCATAGTTCATCAATAAAGAGAGTCCATAGACGTTTTCCATCATTCTTTTAGCTGTTCTTAGCCATAAAGAGATTAAACCCGAACCCTTCTCTTTAAACTCGAGGAAGTATCCTCGTGACTGTTTGTTAGTGATTTTTCGCCCTCAACAATAAGTTTTAGGGAGTTCATGTCTATTTATAAAATTGAGGGGGTTTAGTTACCTATTTATCTATAGATTAATTTCGGTGAAAGTTTCCAATTTTATTTCCGCGGTGAAAGATCTTAATGTTATCATATAATAACGACGAAAGTTCTAAAACTTTTTTTTTTCTCCGGTAAACTTTCTCAATGTCATAATTATGGCAAACATACTTACTTTTATTTTCCGGTGAAAGTTCTCAACATCATTATTTAAGGGCGTTATAGCAAACAACCAAACTTCAAAAACTGATTAGCCAAATAGCCAATGTATTAATTAATATTGCCAAATAGCCAATCAACCACAATAGTAAATCAGGGAAGACCGTTTTACCCTTGTATTAACTTCTATTAACTAGATTAATGTGTATTAACTAAGTTAATTTGTTTAACAATAAATCAAATTTTTGTTAAAATTTTAATCACGATTTTAATTTTTAAACAAATTAACTTAGTTAATACACGTTAGTATGTTAAAAATGGTATTATAGGTATAAAATATGTTATTATACAAGTAAATGTTCTCATTTTTAAGAAAAATTAACTTAGTTAATACACGTTAATATGTTAAAAGGGTATTATAGGTATAAATATATATTATTAAATAATCACCTCATCAATTTGACTATTTTACAAAGAAAAAGAAAAAGTTGACTATTTGGCTAATCAAACGTTCTAATTTAACTATTAAAAGTCATTTCTCATTATTTAATACCAAATACCAAATAACATACTAGTATTGGCCACTATATTTATCCCTTCCATCTCTTATTGAATTAGTATAGTTATAATTTATCTCGAATTACTAGTTATATATATATATAGAGAGAGAGAGAACTCACTTCGATTTACTCTTCCCTGGCTGATTTGCAATGGCTATAGGCAATCGATGGACAGAAGGCTGTTATATACACACGGAGATACGTGCACGTTTTAAAATATAAACATAAAAAATGTTCATTTTCGTGCTTGTTAGGTGGGAAATGATAATATATATTTTTAGCCAATGCCTCTTTGTTAGTAATGGGGCATGGGGATATTTTATATGGTAGTAATACACTTATAATGTTCACTTTAATGCCACTTTATTTGAAGAATAGTTTATTTGAAGAATTAATTGCTAAGTAGTGCTTACAAACTTTATCTAGTTTTATATTTCACAAAGGCTTAATTAAATTAGATAAAATAAACACATATGTGAAATACATGTGGACTGTTTGAGTGCTTTTTTTTTTATTATTGAAATATATATGTTGTACCATGAAATACATGTCTTCTTGTAAATAAGGTATTCTTCAATCATCATAGAGGAGGATAAATTGTGATATATTAAGATATAGATAGTGATGCGGAGTGACTCTTCTTTAAAAGAAAATAAAAAATAAAAAAATAGAAAAGAAGACATTGAGATGACAACTTTTGGGAACATACGCCGCCAAATAAATAATTTAAGATGACAACTTTTCGGTATCTCTTGGTAGAATATGGACCGATATACCCTTATGGTTGGTTAGCTTCACTCTACGTTAGTTAAGCCTCGTTGACTGATGAATTTCGCATTTTGAAAAACCAAGTCAACTAGCAAACTGGTAGCGAAATAGAAATATTGAGATTTTTAAAGACTCAAGAGTGGACTTTAAAGTATTTTGAGATACTTGCGGCATAAGTATCCAATCAATTACTAACTGCACCAACATATTTTCAATATCTTTTCTAGTGGCAATAGTAGGCCACAAAATAGTGTCGAGGCTCACTTCCATCTATTTCTCGTTAAGTCTGTTACATGAGACATGTAAATTTACAATAAACCCCACAAAAAAAAATCATATTAACTCTTTTATTGAATTAGAGATGTATGTGTGTCTTACTTAAACAGACTATAACTCGACAAGAACGGAATTATTACAAGATTGGGTACTTAGGCCACAAATATCCTAAATATCTTCCTTGTAGTTGAGGTTTAGCTTCCTTTTCATTTTCTATTCGTTTTTTATTTTATTATTATTAAAATATAAGATCAACGTGAGAAGTGTGGTGGCAGATGGTCACCTGTGTATCACAACAGCTCTAATTATCATATTTTATTTATCAAGTCAATGTTGTTCAGTTCTCAACAATGAACTCTTGAATTTCTATTCCCGTGTGCCGCGCCCCTCCTTGCAGACGCAGGAGAATCTCGTCTCCAACTTTGAGCGACGTCACGGGAATAGCGGCCTTACCTGAACCCAAATATATAGAAAATGTTAAGAGTTACCTTGTTACATGACACAAAAAATTATAATAAACATGTTTAAGAAAGAGAGAAAATTGTCACGTGCTTAGAGTTTTCCCCCAACTCGTAAGCCCCCGTGCGGCACTTAGCTTCACTCCCCCGAGTTACTAAGTCAGCCTTTCCCCGAATCCCCTAGGCAAAGCCTTTGAAGAACACTAAAACTCACACAAGACAAAGAGAGATTAGTTTAGAGAGAGAACTTTAGTGAGAGAACTTTAGAATTGGATTTCTTGGATGATTTACAAATGAATGAGCCACACCTATTTATAGGCTCCATGGTTTACAATCAATGGCTAAGATTAAACTAATCTAATGGCTAAGATTAACCCTCTAGACTTTTCCACACTATTCTACTAAGTCTAGAAACTAAGACATATAACTAGGACTTCCTAGAATGCTCTAGAACACTCTCCATCCTCTAGGACTCCATTACTTTCTAAACTACTCTAGGAAACTCTAGAATACTCCACACCCTTCTCCATCCTTCAAGAATAATGTAGGTTCTTCTAGAGAATTCCGGAGCCTTCCCTTGCGAACCTCCATGTAGTGCGGCTTTTTGAATGGAGAACGCGCGGGACGTGACATCCTCCCCCACCTATTCGAGCAACGCCCTCGTTGCTCCTTGCTCGTAGCGCTCCACTTGATCCTTGAACTGCACTAAGTCATTGGCGTTTTCCCAACTTGCTTCCGACTCGGGTGCCCCCTTCCACTTGATCAAGTACTCCTTGTAGCTTGGAACGCCCCTCCTCCGAGTGATACGATCTGCAAGGATCTCCCTGAGTTCCTTCTCGCAAGGTTTTTCCGATTTCTCCTTCCCGTTCCTTGCCTCGGAACGCGGCCGTTTCTTTATCTTCTTCGCTGCTTTGTAGTCGCGCTCCATGTCCGTCTTGTTGTCCACCTCTTGAGTACGCGGAGGCTCCTTTGGGACTTCCGGGGACTTCTCCTCTTTGAACTCCGCCAATACTTTGCCACACTCCTTTGGCTTCGTATTCTCCTTGCGTCGTTCTTCCCCATATTTCCTCAAAGCGGAAAATCTCGTCGTGTCCTCCTTCCTTGGCCCTTTGCGTACTTGCATTGCGGACAAGGGTATTGGTCCGGTCCTTGTCCTCCTCGACACCGGAACCGTGCATGGAAACGACTCGTCCAATATCATAAGTGAATCGGCATAAGGCATGAGACAAGCTTTTACCTCATCCTGCCAATCCAACCCGAGCACAACATCGTAGTCGTCCATCGTGATGACCGTGTATTGCACCTCACCCTTCCACTTGCCAACGTCCGTCTTGGCCGTGGTCACCCCTTCGATCGCCAAAGCCTCCGAGTTCACCGCCTTGACAGCTCCCTTGACCTTCTTCACCGAAAGGCCTAGCTTCCTCGCGATGTCGGCTTTGATGAAGTTGTTGGTAGCGCCGGAATCCACTAGAGCCTTAAATTGCTTCCCCGCAACGTTTGCTCCCACGTACATGGATCCCCTCTTCGTGCGTGTGCCTCCGACGTCCGTCTCGAGGGCACCAAGAAGCCGCAGCGATCCCATCCTCGCATGCTCTTCTTCCTCCGCCTTTTCTTCGCTACCCTCCACTAATGCAGCAAGCTTGGTCCGGCTTGGGCACTCCCGAACTATGTGTGGTCCGTCACAAAGGAAACACTTAATGGATCTAGGTTTCGGAGACTCACCCTTTTTCCATCTTTCGCCTTGTGACTTCCCCGCATCCTTGTTCCCTTGAGTGATAGGCTTGCTACCTTCATCCGTGTCCTCCTCGTCGAGAACTATCCTTGATTCGTCCTTCCTCCCATAATCCTCCAAGCCGTCCGCGGCAGCAATTGCGGCCGATAGCGTCATCACTCCACGCCTCCGCAACTCTTGCTTAGCCCACGGTTGAAGTCCATCCATGAATGAGAGAAAAGAGTCCTTCTCCGGATATTCGGGTAGCTCCAACAACAACTCTTGGAACACTCGGATGTACTCCCGTATCGATGCATTGTGTCGAAGGTGACGGAGCTTGCACCATGACTCCTCTTGAGTGTTACTTGGGTAGAATTGCGCCTTGATCTCGCGCCGAAAATCTTCCCAAGTGTCGATCGTGCACGAGCCCCGCTCCTTCTCGACACGCTTCCTTTTCCACCACACCAATGCGGTGTCCTTCAAGAAAAGAGGCACCGTCCGCAGCTTCAATGCCTCGTCCGTCATGTTGAGGGCTTCGAAATATAACTCCATGCCGAGCAAGAAGTTGTCCAACTCCCGGCCATTCCGCTCTCCACCATATTGCTTCGGTTTGTGCACTTCTACACTTGCCGATGCGTGGGCAGCTCCCCCGGCCACCGCCTTCTTGCAGAATGCCCAATCTTCCTTTACTTTCTCCATCTCTCCCTTGAGAACGCTCACGTCTTCTTGAATGGAAAGAAGAAGCTCGTGAATGGCAGAAAGTGAAGTGTTTACCTTGTTCTCGAGCTCCTTCCCCGCGAGCTCCAAGACACCACCCCAATCACGATCGACGGCCTCGACTTTCTCCCGCAAGTCTTCTATAGCCTCGTCGTGGTTCACCAAGGTATCCTCCAACCTGCCCTGTCGACCTTGTAACGAGCTCACCACGTCTCGTGAAGACGACCTCTTGGACTTTGTTGGATTCCGGTTCTCCTCACGCCTCACATCTCCAACGTTGGCAACATCCACCACCATTGACGAATCTCCCGCCATGTCTTCTAGTCTTCGGTCTTCAACACCACGCTTCCCTTCGACTCGGCTCTGATACCAACTGTCACGTGCTTAGAGTTTTCCCCCAACTCGTAAGCCCCCGTGCGGCACTTAGCTTCACTCCCCCGAGTTACTAAGTCAGCCTTTCCCCGAATCCCCTAGGCAAAGCCTTTGAAGAACACTAAAACTCACACAAGACAAAGAGAGATTAGTTTAGAGAGAGAACTTTAGTGAGAGAACTTTAGAATTGGATTTCTTGGATGATTTACAAATGAATGAGCCACACCTATTTATAGGCTCCATGGTTTACAATCAATGGCTAAGATTAAACTAATCTAATGGCTAAGATTAACCCTCTAGACTTTTCCACACTATTCTACTAAGTCTAGAAACTAAGACATATAACTAGGACTTCCTAGAATGCTCTAGAACACTCTCCATCCTCTAGGACTCCATTACTTTCTAAACTACTCTAGGAAACTCTAGAATACTCCACACCCTTCTCCATCCTTCAAGAATAATGTAGGTTCTTCTAGAGAATTCCGGAGCCTTCCCTTGCGAACCTCCATGTAGTGCGGCTTTTTGAATGGAGAACGCGCGGGACGTGACAAAATGCTACCTTGGCCAGGAGAGATTAATGCAACTGTTTCTGCATTCTGCAAGAGGATGCTATACAGAATTTGACCATCTGACCTCTGCTGCAAATGCACGAAAAATTCATTATCTCAAAATCCCGATTAACAAAACTATAAGATCGACTCTCAAGGAAGTGAGGCGTGTTCCTTTTAGCATCGCGAAGCATAAGCCACAATAATTCATAAAAAAAAATGTGATATTTCTCATACATTTTATAGCATTCGACACATAATTCCACATAAAATTAATCAATTTACAAATTATAAGTCTTAAAATCGTAAAATTCATTTAAAGATTTTCGGGTATTGATGTGATGATGGAGATAGAAATAGGGTTTGTTATTTAATAAAACTTGTAAAAGCCTAAAGAAGTCATTTAAAAATAGATCAATAAGTTTTAGAAAATAAACAAAAACAGGACCAAAAAACTAAAACAGTATGTCTCATGTGCGGTAATCTTAAAGGCGTGAGACTCGATGATGCTTGAAGCATGTGAAGCACATTTTTAGCAGCTCGCCTCCAAGCATTACGGAAACCATAATTACTACTAACCTTTGCCTCCACAAGTATGAGTGGTCTAGTCTCTATCTTCACACGCCCCACAATTGCATTTCTTTGCTGACCTTTCTGGTCAACCACGATCACCTCTTTGCCTGCTTTCAGTTCCATGAGGTAGCTTGTTTTTCCGCCCGGGACAGCAACATAGGCATGTACGGGTCCCTATACATTTCGCGACACAAAAATATACAAAGAAACAAACAAAGGCGAAAAAATTAACTTTGAAGCACTAACATACACAATATTTAGTAATCATCTGTTGTTTGACCAAATGTAGCATTGTCTGATATTTTGCCGTCGAATATTATTTTGAATCAGTTTGTCTCTTGATTCGTCGAAAATGATGTCTTTTTTTTTTAAAAAAAAAGCTTCAAGGAACAAGATAGTACAAATGAAATTCGGAGGGAAAACCGAGCCAATGCGACAAGTTTAGAAGAAATTCGGAGGCAAAACCGAGCCAATGCGACAAGTTTAGAAGGGAAATTTCATCATTGTTCTATGATACCTAGCAAGGCCACGCACCGCATTGACCCGGAAAGGCCGGCTGGCAATATAATTTGACTCCAAACATTCCGAATGGACGAGAAACAGCCCTCTAGCAAAAGATCCAACCTATCGCAAAAACTCTTTCATATCAGAATTACTCCATGTACAAGGGCTATTCAAGAGTTCGTATCCAGAAATTAATCGGAAAATAGAATCTTACAAGGAGCCCTTCACCGGGCTTCATGATGCTGCAGAGATCAACACAAACTCGATCTCCCATCCCAGCAACTTGGACCCGAGTCACGGTAGCCTTGGTCAAGCTTAACAGACTGCTCATATCGTTTCTTTTGTCAAAGTACTCCTGACGAGTTTAACCACGATAAGAACCAATGCTTCAGCGATCGAGAAGTACTTGCACAAGAAAAAGGTACCTTCAGCTCGATAACGGCGTTCGCATCTTCAACTTTCAGGACGACTCCTCCCAGCCCTTGCTCCAATGCCTGTAATAACAAGAGTCAACACGGACGAATCTCAATGACACGCCCAAACACGGCACTTCGATTTTCAACCTCGAGGAAGAGCTGGGCCTCCAAACACGTCCTCGAGATTGCGAATACGGTTTTCGGACTTCCTTGAAACGCCGCAACAATATTCTCAGCAGGAATGACCTTAAACGAAAACCAAAAGGATTCTTAAATTTAATCTGCGAAGATCACGTCGATTTCATATTCCAAATCGAAAATCCAGAGTCTTCTTCAACATTCCAGTTTGACACACATCAATGTCATACCAAAAAAGCATCAAATCTTTCACCATAATCACATCAACGAAGCTTACCTGCCAATCAAGCAAATCCACGACAACATTCTCAGTCAATCCATTCGCAGGTTGAAGCAGCTCCAGCTCTCGGGGATTCGAAACCCTAAAGAACGATCCAACTCTCGTCTTCTCACTGTCGAAAATCCCTTCCTCTTCCACGTAAAGAGCGTTCATCAGAGCAATCGCTGCCAAAACGCACAACGGAGAATCAGAAAAACGGAAGCTCAATTCCTCTCGGAGACAGAATTCGGTACCTCACCGGACCACTCGCCGGCGAGTTCTCGGGCTCCGGCGGAGAAGACGAAGGTGTTCCAGCCTCTCTCCACGGCGGTGGTCATGACCTCCTTGCTCTCCGTCCATATCCACACACTCTTCGACCGTCCGTACGGCTCCGAAGAAGAAACCATTGCAGCTCCTGAACAGCGAATGGTGGTGTGAGTGATTGGACGGCTCCGAGGAAGCGAATCTGCAAGCAATGTAGGTACTTTTGCCGGAAAATTGGAGGTACTTTTGCCAGCGAACAGAATTTTTCTGGGAATGTTGACAAGTATAGAAGTATGAAGAAGATCCATCTCACTCTCTCTGTTTTGCAGACTTCACAGTCAGCTCTCTCCTTGCTTGAAAATATATACACACACACACACACATATATTTACATCAGTTGTCTCCTTCCTTAATAGCCAGGAGATGCCTCTGATGAGGCATCACACCCTAATTTCTCGGCCTAACAGTGGCGATAATGGCACGGTATGGCACGCTGAGATGGTTCGGTGAGCTTTGCACGGTGTAATGTGTGCGCAGCAGCATTCACGGGTGAGCACAGTGCATGCATGAGGCGGGTTGTACAGTGCGAGAGTGTGCAACGACGAGCGTGGGAGTTGGAATCAAGCTGGGGCATGCCCACACGGTGCACGACAGGGGGCGAGCAGCGTATGTGCAGGGCATAGGCGTGCTCGAGCGACTGGCTGTTAGTGTGAATGGTTATGTGTAGTTAAGCAACGGACTGAGCTAGTTGATGGGAAGCTCGGTCAGTGCTAGGCACAAGAGCGTGCCACACGTCCAGGCGCGCGTGAGGCGCCACGTGTGAGCGAGAGATAGCGCACGGAATAGTAGGAGCGGTTAGTGACAGTTACAGAAGGTGGGCCGCGCAGCCAAGGAAGTTGCTGGCTAGCGTTGGATGAGTGGACTGGACACCGAGCAGAGTTATCAGCGCAAACACTCGTGGTCGTGGGCATTGAGCGGCCAGATGCGCCTCGCATGTAGCGATCTTGTTCGTACATGTGTCGTTGGCAGTTAAGGCTGTCAACTGCCGTCTTGTTGTGCGTGGTCTTTTATACTCGTTTTCTAGTGTTAAAGCAAAGGGGAATGTCATGCTTACGAATGTTGTAAACACTTGTAAAGTAAATAAAAGAGATTGACTCGGTCGGGCACGGGACCCGTAAATCTATTTGTGTTCATCGTGTTCGTGTGCGTTTGCGGAAATTAGCCTCTGTTTGGCCAATTGCGTATGTGAGGTCCTGCTAATTATCTTTAAGTTAATGGTGGCATAAGTAATAAACATTTGGCCAAGTACGTAGTAACGTATTTTCAATGAATATTTTCATCAGCGAAAAATATCAAATGTTTGACCAAATATAGCGACTTAGACGTGATTCGCGGAATAACAGCACAAGTGTCGAATATTCGGCCAACCGATCAGAATTCGTGGTTCTTCTGAATCGATTTTCCGTCTCTTGTCTTTATTCTGGAAATAAAAAGTAAGAAACTTTACATGTTATTAATTAGTCAAGGGCTCAAGGCGTGAAGGTTAGAAACTTTATTCCCATTATAAACGTTCGTGTCATACTCATCGGGCCATTCTCCAATGTCCCATCAATGATCAAACTCCCGAACAAGCACAACCATGTCGTAGTTTCTTCTTCAATCAACGGCAAGATCAGTGAATAAAGAACTTGAAGACCATGACATGGCTGTACGGCTTCCCCGGCCTAACGATGGTCGACGGGAACTTCTTCTGGTTCACGGCGTCGGGAAATCCCTGCGTCTCCAAGCACAGAGCCGCGTGCGCCTGGTACACGAACCCGCCTTTACCCTTCACGTCCTTCAGGAAGTTCCCCGTGTAGAACTGCACGCCCGGCGCGTCGGTCCACAGCACCATCGCCCGCCCCGACTTGCGGTCACGCACAAGCGCCGCGCGCTTCAGCTTCCCGGCCGGCCCGTCGAGCGCGTAGTTGACGTCGTAGCCTTTCGGGATCTCCCCGATCCTGCTGCCCACGGTGTGGGGCTCGAGGAAATCGTAGGGCGTGCCCTTCACGGGCCCGAGCTCTCCGGTGGGGATGAGCTCGTCGTCGACGAGCGTGATGTGGGAGCCGTAGATCTTGACGCGGTTGGCGAGGATGTCGCCGCTGTCGTGGCCGCCGAGGTTCCAGTAGGTGTGCTGCGCGAGGTTCACCGGCGTCGCCTTGTTTAGCGCCTCTGCGGACATCTCCACTTTCAGGTAGTGGTTACCGAAGATTGTGTATTTCACGTTCACCACGAGATCGCCGGGGAAGCCTGAAATGTGAATACAATAATTAAGTATTTTATATGATTATATGATCACTATATATACTAAGATAATCTCCATACTTCGATTGTGAAACATACGATAATATCCTTAAGAAGTGTGATTATAATTATATCCTTAATTGTGTTTAATTTACTGAAATTTCAATTTAATAACACCTTATTACATAATTTATTGAAAAAACTTTATCTATGTTTTTGTATTATTATCGTTATGCAACTTTTAATTCTATAGGTTTATCTCTTTATAGTTTTTAATTAGTAGTTTTATTTAAAATTTTACGCAAATTTAGGTAACTTGACAAAATGATTATATAGTGGCAAAATGACTACATAGGAAAAATACGCAATTTAAGGATGTTACACAATTGTTTAAAAAAAAAAGGATTAAGTGAAAGAGAAAAGTATAAAGTAAAAGGTGTCTAATGATAATATTTGTCTAATAAAAAATCTACTTCTAGTTCTAGTATCAGAGGCAAAACTATAATTTACTATACGTGTTTGAATTTGAGAGAGTATATCAATTTCTAATGATACAAGAAGAGTTACTTATGAATTTACTGAAAACTGTAATAAGAAAAAAAATGGTATTTTTTTTTAGCTATTTGACAATTTTTTAAGGAAAGATTAAGAGAAATAATTATTTAATTTATTATTTTTACCTTGTTCGCCGTCAGCACTGTGATAGGTGAAGACAATGAAAGGAGCACGGCATTTGTTACAGTACTCCTTCACTCCCCAAACGACGTCGCTGAATCCTACTTTCCCACCTGAGACGATCCAAAGAGTTTGTCAACTTCATCAAAGTCAAAGAAGGAAAATAATTATTCATTTGTGAATTAGTAATTACCATGAAGGGTGTTCTTTCCTTCGTTAGCCACCACTTTGTAAGTCTTCCCGTCCAACGTGAACTTAGCTCCTCCGATTCGATTCGCCACCCGCCCGACGAGGGCACCCAAATACGGTGTGTCGTTCTGAAATAGGCTGGAGTTAATACTTTGCAATATTTAGAATTGCGTATTTAAGATTCGAGGCGTTTTCTCATATATATTGTATTTAGAATTGCGTATTTAAGCCTTAGTGACTTGATATATACAATATAATTATTTAAAAACAATTACATATATAATTATATGTAGTAGGAATGAGGAGAAAAGGCAGAGGACGATTACAAGTTTATATATATAATTATATATAGTAGGGTTTGTTTTTTATTTGATATGATATGATACGGTTAACAAAAAATAGGTAATTAAATAAATAAAAGTAGATATCAATGATATTAAATAGGTTAGTAAATTCAAAATGATATTAAAATAACCCTGCAATGAGGCGTAGCCTCAAGGAGCAAATTTTGATCCGCAAACTTTGATCCTAAGGCGCTGACCAAGGCGTACGCTTCGTCTTTCTATTCAAGGCGTCCGCCTTTATTGGCCTATGCCTCATCGAGACGCGGCATCATAACGTTTTTCATGATAAGCATACTTTGAATACATGGTTTCAGAATTTGATATTCCTCATTCAATTTTCGGATTGAGATTTTCGGTTTGATCTTTGTGTATATGACATTCTTGATTTATACTATAATCGGGCATGCGGGAAGCCGGGAATAATACTAATTACAAGTGTTTTCACTTTTTCTTTTTTGTCTTATAATATGAACTAGATAAATAGTTCTAAAATTGTGATACTAACTCTTAGACCGTCTTAAGAAAGTTAAGTACTTATCTAAAAATGCGTCGCCTCTATAAAAATAAATTATTATACAAATATCATTTGTAATTACATATAAAAATTAAACTATAAGTAATTTCCACTAATATTATAAAATTAATTTTTGAAAGTTCAAGAGCGACTCTCCACATTGGATCACACAAATCGAATTAATTAACACGTTTGAAAATTTAAAAATTATTTTTGAAATCGGAACCACCATTTTCGAATTGAAAAATTATTTAAAGGACGACTTGAAGTACGACAAAAATCACGTGGAGTGAATAACAGTAAATAGACTAACAATCACATGTTGGTGTTGAAATTCCAATGAATATTTTATTATATTTGACTGTTTTACTGTAATTACTATTATTGTGAATTTGTAATTGCTTCATTTGAATTTTCAAAATCCATCAATGAGATTGTAGTGTTCTTTAGAAGTCAAAGTCAACTTTGGAATGCTGAGTTGTCGCCGATAGTCGTGAAACGCTATCCATTGATCCAATCATTTTTATAAAATTTAAGTCATATAATTTATGAATTTCCACCTCCAATGAAAACAAAATTTAAATACAAATAATTATCCTCTTCCCTAATTCTCCTCTCAAACCCATGTCTCATTGTCTTAAAATATTTATGCATAAATTTTCACTTCACTATTTTTATTTTTATTTTTTTATTTTGCGGTTGATGACGAAAATAACACATAGGCTAAGTAAGCAGATCTCTCTTTTCATTACTTTTTTTAAATATTTATTTTGCTCGAATTTAAGTGAGTTTTCGGGTCAATCCTCGACTTCAAAATTCAAACTTTATTTTAGAATATTGCTGTAATTAATTAATCTGCTGAATTTTGATAATGCAAATCACGTTCAATTCTTTCTCATAGGTGTCTGTCATCAAATATAATTTTCTCCTTAAAAAATAATCAAATGGAAATTTTAAACAAGTACTTGACTCAAAGAAATAAATAATCAAGCCATTAATTGACGTAAGAGTATTTGGATTGCATGAAAGTGATTTCAGACTTTCAAATTTATGTCAATAGATCTTAATAAGTCAGGCTAAATTTACTACTCATAAATAGTAATGTTTTGTCCTTATAAGTATGATCTTATTCTTAAATTATTTATGATGTAAAAAATTATGACGAGCTCATCTTATACTCTTATAATAATTATTTTAATCAATAATCTCAAGAACTAACCTTGTACTGGTTGACCGAATCATACCCAAGAACCACATCATCGAGCTTTCCTGCATAAATTAAAATTAAAATTAAAATTTCAATAAAGATCCAATCTTTATTGCTACCCAGAAATCAAAATCAAGCACTCAATAATAAAATAAAATAATATATATATATATACACACACACATATATAGACACTAACCATGTCGATCAGGAAGAACAACAGAAATGATGGTGGCACCCCAATTGGTGAGATTGACACAGAAGTCTCCCTTTCTGAGCTCGTAAGTTTGCACTTTCTGCGCCTTGGCCGAGGCACTGCACAGCCCCGAGCAGGCGGCGAGCACGGCGAGACACAGAACCAAGGAAATGCTTGCCACTTTGCTCATGATTTTCTTCGAGAAGGAAGGAAATGTACTCTTTCCAAGGAAAGCTATGAGGGCTTATGGAAATGGATGATGGGTTTTATATACTTAAAGAAATGAAGAGATAAGTCTCGTGCTAATGAAACCGAATGGCCGATTGCTCGTTGACTTGGCAAACCGGCTTCTTCTCTTAGTCTATACATGTGATGTGCCGCGATTTCTTCGCCTTCTAAAAATGTGGTGGTCCCTTATCTCTAAATCATTAAAAAGGACATGTGGGTGCACTTTAAGTTTAATTTTTTGGCAATGTCCCTACACTTATAAAAGGAGCAATTTTTATGCTTTGTGCGTTGAAACTATATGATGAAAAGTATTGGTTTGTCAATCGAACAAGATCGATACGTTAGATTGGCAGACTATTGTGAAACAGTCAGTAAGTCTAATTTTAAAGATATGTAATTAAAGTGAAAGCTTCAAAATATTAGAAAACAGGAAGAAGAAGAAGAAGAAAAATTGTTGTGGAATATTAATGTGTTGTGTTTTTTAATAATTTTGTTAAAATGAAAACTCCACAATATTAGAGAAAAAAAATATAAAATGTTAAAATTATCTTCATAAAAGTTAGAGTTGTACGATAAGGTCTCCAATATCGTTAAATTAAAAACCAAAAACCGCCTCTTTCGGAGCCGCTTGTACCAATAATCCTATTTAGGATCGAAATGCGGTCTTAGATTCGGTTTTGAACTTAGTTAAGTCATTATTTATAGTAACAAAAATTATGAAACTTTAACTTTGCATATAGGATTTTTTTTTGTTTCTTATAAAAAAATATATAAAAAAAATTACATAATATTGTTGACCTTGACCAACGACAAGTGACAGCGCGACACTCTAGCGAAAGTCGAGAAAGTAAAACGTCGTTTCTCTATTCATTACTGAAAACATGGGCGGAGCGGGGGCAGCCGCCCCCACTTGGTCCGAGCTCGTTATTTTTTATTTTAATGTGTTCATATTATTATATAAGTTTATATATAAATAACAAACATAGCATTTGTAGACTACATGTCACTATATTGTAGTGGAATCTTCTTGCTCCTCCAAGTTATAGCCCTTGGTTCAATTCTCAATCTCTACATATTTTTAACTTTTTTTAGCAACAATTTTGATGATTACAAATTTTTTTTGTTTGAATGACCATAGTTTCAATGTCTCGTTTTATTTTGAAATTTATGAGAATTCTAATCATATAGAGATCCTAATGAATTATTTTCATAAATCGAAGTTCATAAAAAATAGTTGTAATGCAATGTATAATAGTAATTTCAATGCATGTCTCGTTTTAAATATATGAGAATTCTAATCATATAGAGATCTTAATGAATTATTTTCATAAATCAAAAGTTCGTAAAAAATAGTTGTAATGCAATGTATAATAGTAGTTTCAATGTCTCATTTTATTTTGAAAGTAATGGATTATTATTAATTTTTGCCCCCTCTTAGTTCACGTTCTGGCTCCGCCCCTCATGGAAAACTATCATATAAAATATAATTGAGTTATATAGTAGGTTAATTTAACTACATAAGTTACATTATTACTATAATAATAAGATAAAAATATTTATCGAATAAGGTCTTTTGGTATAAATGAGTCTTCTGTACTGGTTCTTAAAGTTGAAACTAAATACCGAAGACCCAATGCGGTCCAAATGGATCGACCAGGACCATATTTTTCGGTCTTTAGGGTCTTCGTTAACAAGATTTTCGGACCCTCAATTCAGTTTTTGATTTTTTACACCTCCTAATAAAAGTTATATTTGGTGCACAAATTAAAAAAAAAAATCGTAATTTCTAATACTTGTGAGGCAATCATATCTTTTAACTACAATATCTATAATGTATGGCTGTCAAAAATTAAAATATGAGGGACAAACTGAATCAAAATGCAAAGTTTAGAAACGTGACGCGCAATTAATCTTTATTTATGCAAAGATAACTACTATATAACACAACACTATTGGATTTAATCATGGAGACAGCCAATTCTTGGTATCTTAAATTGGGTTTAAGTGGTTTTGAGTTTTGACAGATGGGATCAAGACATTAAAAAGGTTATTTATGACAATATATATATATATATATATATTATATATATATGGGACGGCTTTGTTTCTAAGCAAGTCAGTGACTTCCAAGTCACGAAACGGTATTTCATTAATGAAGAGATCAAGATGACCTAGAATAATTCCAACTCTCTTTCTTTTTTCCTAAGATAGGGTTTTAACTTATATTATCTTGTAGTAAAAAAAATAAAATGATAGGACTCCATTATTGAAATTGAAAACAAACAAGAAGATAAAAAAGATTTTGGCATTTTATTTCAGTGACTTTACAAATGCTTCTTTTCTTTAAGAAATCTTTTGCAAACCTTTTTGCATTACTACACTCCCATGAAAGGGAAATATATGATACGAATAACTTTTGAGTATCAAAAGTAAATATACCATATCTCAAAAACGAGTACGTGTAGATTAATCTTCGAGTGGGAATCAATTTCATAGTCAATTTTGGATGATATTAAATTTTTTAACACTCTTTTGTATTAATTACATGTGAATAAATTTATAAACAGGCAAATGTAAAATTTTGGGTTCTAGACATATATTTATAAAATTAAATTCGGTTAGTGCAACTTTTGAATGTGTTACCAACATAACTTCATGATATTGAGATCTCAAAAGATCAATTTTTTTCATTCTAAAATCTAATTTATATTAATAAATTCAAATTATATTAAACTATTACCTATATATATATATATCTTATTAGTACTTGCATTAGTGTATAATCAATGCCTGATTGAATATATATATATATATATATATTAGAGAAGATAAAATATTTTAAACTGGGATATTTTTAATTTTCAAAATTTAGTTTTTAAAATATTTTAAACGTAAAATACATATTAAACAATTGAGCCCTTATTATTTAGGAGCCTGAGCCTCAGGCCCTTAGGTGCCAACCTTCCGTGCCTTTAGCAGCGATCGGCTTTTTATGTGCTTCAAAAACTAACTAAACCATATTCAATTTATGTTCTGCATGCATAAATGCGTGAGAAATTTATATACAATTTCAAGTTTACAAGAGATATTCTGATACAAATTAAAAGTTTACAGTAGAAGTTGATGTACAATTTTAATTTCATGGGGGTAAATCAATACTAAATGATAAGTTTAGGGAGTGAGCTAATATAAAAATAATGTCTATGGGATAAATTAACACAAAAGAATAAGATTAATGGTAAACTGGTAAAAATAACAAGTTTGAAGCAAACTCGTATGTAAAGTTTAGGGGATATTTGTGACTTTATATTAATATATTTTATGTTATTTTAATATATTATATTTTATGTTATTTTAATATATTTGAAAAAATTGTTCTCTAATAAGAAAATCTGTGATCGAATATATACAAAATATTAGATAGCGCGTTCTAAAGACCGTGAAGATCTTCAAACATTTGATTAAATATGTTAAACCTTAAATTAAGTGAAATCAATTTACGACATTGTTTCTTAAATTAGCGAAGTAAATTCGATTAATTTGACTACAACTAAACATTATAATGTAATGAACACAGTTTTACAACAAAATTCAAAAAACTAGATTCCATAATACCAAACAAATGCTACGCCCGTTCGGTAGTATTCTAGTTGTGTTTTTCGTTTTTCAAAAATTGATTAATGAGTGTTAATTTTAAAAGCTAATTTTTGTTTATTTTCAAAATTGCGTTTGGTAAGCAATCTTTTCTTCATGAACAAAAACATAAAATGTGTTTAGTGATTAATATTTTTTTTAAAGAAAAATATT
This sequence comes from Parietaria judaica, assembly GCA_954871525.1. Taxonomy (NCBI): domain Eukaryota; kingdom Viridiplantae; phylum Streptophyta; class Magnoliopsida; order Rosales; family Urticaceae; genus Parietaria; species Parietaria judaica. The sequence continues at coordinate 29,839,289 of OX940865.1, forward strand.
GAAATCATGCTTGGTTATAAAAACTTATCGTGTTTGTTAATGCCTAAAAATTGATTAACTTGAATGCGGCCCAAGTCTTGATTTTGGGCTGAGCCCAACGCCTGCATGCTGTTGGATCGGGCTTGAAGCTTGATCCTCGGTCTTGATGGGCCGAAAATCTTCCCTGTGTTACCAGCCTCCGTTCCTGTTCCTGAGAAAAGAGTAAACGAAACGTGAACTCTAGAGGGGAGCAGAGGGGGATCCTCTGTCGTCCGCTTCGACGCTCAACATTAGTCGAGTATTTGAGCGGGAATTATGAATAAATGGGAAACAAATTTTTTTTGGCTTCGGGAGTGCTTACCGAATGTGGCGGGGGTCTCCTTCTATTTATAGAGGATTGTGAGTTCGGATTCATGCCTTCGGGGGTCGCTGCGACCCTCGAAGGCATAAATTTCAGCCTTCAGGCGTCACGGCGACCCCGAAGGCATAAATTTTGGCCTTCAGGGGTCGCGGAGACCCCCCAAAGGCATAAATTTTAGCCTTCGTGGGTCGCGGCAACCCCCGAATGCATGAATTTTAGCCTTCGGGTGTCACGGTGACCCCCGAAGGCATATTTCTTAGACGGATCATACTCGTCTTTTACCCGGTCAGACTGTTGACTTTTTGGGTTGATTTTTGTTGACTTTTCCGGTTGACTTTTTGGGTTAACTCTTTTGACTTTCTCTGGTGAATTTTCCAAGTCGAGCTCAATTGACTTTTTTGACCAGTTTCGGTTGACTTTTCCAAAACGGGTCAAAGTTGATTTATTAGGCTTTATTTGTTTTGGGCCTTTTGGGTGCATTTTTGGTTTGGGCCTTAAGTTTTGGGCCTTTTGGGTGCATTTTTGGTTTGGGCCTTACTTTTTATACACTCTGAAAAATACGTATAACAATATTAATCTATAAAATGTAATCATATAAGCCAATATTATCTAATATACCATTAGAAAATCATAATAATAACGTGTAATATTACATTCTCTAATAATAACTAAAATTATCAAATATATATAGCAAAATATTCCGTATGTCAATGTTGTAAATAAGAGGCATTAAGATGTTTAAAAAAGAAAAAAACAAATACACTTAATAGACTTAAATCTGGCTCATTAAGATTAAGAAGTCTATTAAGTGCAAATAAATACACCTAAGTCATCGCCAAATTCTTTTATGAGCTCTCTCGAATGACTACTAGATTTGTCCCCGAGCAGAATAAGAGGTACATCTGATTCTTCTTCGGACTCTTCCACCATTAATTTCGTCAATTAATATGTCAATATCGGATCGATTAAAAATTGTATTCTTCACCTTCAATTACGTCAACTAGTAGTTCCAAGTGGGCCGCCTAATGGGCCTATTCTTAAGTGGCAGCAAATATGCCAATTGAAACATATAAATTAGAAAGAAATTAAAAGTACACTTGAAAAGAGACAATGACCCAAAAAATGAAAAAATAAAGAGAGAAAGTCTTTTTAGTTTTTACCAGTGAACTGTGTATATTAAAAGATCAACAAACGAGTTTTCGATTCGGTTTTCATAATTATAAATACAGATTACCTTGTTTTTTATTTTTTTAATTTTAACAGAAAGCCTCGCTATTAAAGTTTAAAACTAATTTCACCAATTACGGATATATTGGTATTAAATTCGGTTTTAACCACATTTTGACAAAATGCAATATAATCATTTTATATTTGAAAAAAAAAATTACTTCTAAAAAAACTAAAAAAATAAATAATATCAAGCAATTAAATAATTCAAATGGAGTTACTTATTTATTCATTCTTATTCAAAGAAAATAAATAAAAACAATAACATAAACTTATCAAAATAAAATAAGGTTGAATACTCAGTGAATGATTAAAATTCTCCACTAAAAACAATAAATATATTAAGAACTAATAGCCTAACATTATCTATTTCAAAATAATATAAAAAAATACAAATTTATTTATTGAGTTAGTCGGTAATTGATAACGGTTTATTCCGTGAAAACCGTAACCTTTACCATTTAGCAAAAAATAGTAACGGTTTAAATTGCATTTTTTGGTATTTAAAAAATAATAACGGTTTAAATTAGTGTTATTGATATTAGATTCGATTTAGGGTCTTTCTTATACACCCCAAAATATATATACAGATACTAAGGAGATGTTCACTTTCTTCGGTCCTTAGATACAAAATTGAGGCCCTTGAGCTAGGCTTAAATAAAGTCGAACTATTGAGGCCTAAGACCCTCGCTTTAGCTTAAGGTACGTGTACAAATATTTCTAAAACAAAAAAATGACGCATATAGTCTTCAACTATTATAAATAAAATAAAATAAAATAAAAAAATAGAATCGCCAAAATTTTTTGTATAATTTATTTAATTTATCTATATAATATTATATAATTAAACACAAATATATTAATTATATTTAAAAATATACAAAATAAAGAAATTACCTTAAAAATTAACTTAAAAATATTTTTAGACATTTTCATTCACTTTTTTTTTTAATAATCACTAACCATTCGTGCAATTAAATTATAATAAAAGGACTATTTGTGTTATTTCAAGGGACCATTTAGGTACATATTTTTTTAACAGAATATTCACTTATAGAATGACCATTATCCTATATAACTTATAGAATATTCACTCAATTTGAGAGTGCAAAAACATTGTAGTTTGTAAAGCGTTTATATTTATAATTTTTTATTGTGAATCATAAATATAAAACCTATATCATCAAACTTTTTAAATTTTTAAATTTTAGTAATATATTACTTATTCTTTATTAACGATGAGCAAACATATATTAGCATTTAGCACATGAGTTAATAATCATTGTACCTACATAACGGAAATGGCTAAAATTTATATAAATCATTGATCGTACAGAAAAAAATTTGAATACGAATGGTAATCATATTATTGTTCTCACTCATAATAATATAAATCATTGATTCAAATGGTAATCATATTATTGTTCTCACTCATAATAATATGTTAAAATATATTATGTCTTTTTATAATTCAAATAATATTATAGAGAGAAAATTGTATTGAAATGGTAACAATATCATATATTTTTTTCTCATCCGTTTTATGATCTTATGTCATACATATAGTATGCCTTTGATCTTTTCTTTTGTCATTTATTTATACTACTTGGAGGTATGAACTCCAAACTTCATTATTTCTTCTCTTGGTAGTTTAACTTTTGCGCACGTAAAGAAAAGCTAATCTCCGATGAATCGCTTTAAATTTCTTGTATTTTGTATCTCATGCCATTTATATTCTCTTTTATCATCTAATTGTTCTTATGTCATTCATCTATGTAAATATAAATTCTTGAAGAAAACTATTTTCAAATATTTGTAACTTTTTTTTGGCTCCATAGGATAACGAAGTAAAAATAAAAAATATTGCAAGATGTATTAATGAGTGTTCCTTCAAAAAGATTATATTACAATATCTATATATCAATACTCTTAAAATAAGAGGTCGCGGAACAAAATTTACTTGTTCCATGCCATACTTTACACGTTATTCTACTTGTTTATCTACACATTATTGTGTTTCAATTGCCAAATGTGGTGATAATAAATATGAGGCAGTACATATTGGTTTCACATTTGTTGATGTCGAAAAATGGATCAAACACTGTAGCGGCCCAAAACTGGATATTTGGCCAGCCCCATCGCCGTTTGTTGACTTTTTTGAGCTAGATGTTTGACTCACTGATCTTGTTGTGTCTGGCGATCGGACCCTCCGTTAACCGTCAGACCGGAGTTGGGTCCTTTAACCCGTTACCACAAAGCCGTGAGGCCCGGGATATAGGTCAGTGACAGCAGAGAACCGGAACCTCTGTAGGATAGGTCGGCGATCGAGGCTGGAGTAGTCGATGACTAGGAGAGCTGGGGGTGATAATATATGATGCCGCACCTCGTCAGATATAGAGAGGTTGCCTACCTATCCACTTGTAGCCAAGTGGGATCAGGTCATCACGTAGTTCAATGTGGGCGTTAGGGGGTGTGTACCTGGGCTTGCCTGGACAAGCCCGGGGCCGATGGCCAAGAAGGGATTCGGACGGTGCTTAGACCTTCCTCTAGAGAGTTGGCGATTCCTCCGATGAGTCGGGGGCCGATGGTCGAGACGGTAGTCAGGCGGTTCTCGGACCTTCCTCTAGGGAGTCGGCGATTCCTTCGGTGAGGTGGGGGATGGGCTTAGAGCGTGAAACTTTTGGTGATCCCCGGAGGTTAGATCCCTCCCCTGTATTGTGGGTTCTGATACGGGTCCTCGATCATCCACGAAGTCGTATATCTACTTGAGATAATAGACTGGGATATCACGAGCACTACGTAGAAGAGAACCTAACAATGTGATCATAAACCGTGCCGGAAACTTTTCTAGAGCTTCCGCTCTAACTATCTCCTCCGTTCCGACCTTAGTCGGATATTTATACCAAAATATATATATAGAGGAGAGAAAACGGTGTTTATCGCTATATAGAGCGTTTGAATCGGAGTTACCGTTTGAATGAAATGAAGCTCCTATTTATAGGAGCGGCCAAGGGCCTAGAAGCAGTTAGAAATTACTTTGTTGGCCCTTGGGCAATTAAAATATTGTTTTGCGTCATTTTGTGTCTTTGGGGTGCCTCGGGCGTCGAAACGCACTCACGGTCATCGCCATACGTTTCGGGCGCCCCCAATAGCTTACCGGCGCCTATGGGCGTCGATTAGGCGTCATTTTGAAACCCTGGGCGTCCATTAAGCTCGTAGGGGTCTATGTGTAATTAGACCTTTTTTGAGCTTGGATGCCCGTAGGTCGCCCCGGGCGTCCAAACGTGCCCGTGATCGTCGCTATGTGTTCCGGGCGCTCCCAATAGATTAACGGTGCCTATAGGCATCAACTGGTCGTCATTTGGCAATCCCGGGCGTCTATTAAGCTCGTAGGGGCCTATGTGTAATTAGACCTTTTTTGAGCTTGGATGCCCGTAGGTCACCCCGGGCGTCCAAACGCGCCCGTGGTCGTCGCTATGCGTTTCGGGCGCTCCAAATAGCTTAATGGCGCCTATGGGCGTCGACTGGGCGCTATTTGGCGTCTTCGGGCACCCGATAGGCTTTGAGGGGCTTATTTGTAATTATGCCCTTTTTGATCCTGGGTGCCCATAGGTCGCCTCGGGCGTCCAAACGCGTCCCCGGTCGTCTTTATGTGTTCCGGGCGCTCCAAATAGCTTAATGGAGCCTATGGGCGTCGACTGGGCGCTATTTTGCTTTCCCGGGCACCTGATAGGCTTTGGGGGGCTTATTTGCAATTAAACCATTTTTTAGTCTGGGTGCCCACAGGTCGCCTCGGACGTCCAAATGCGTCTCCGATCGTCTCTATGCGTCCCGGGTCCCCAAATAGCTTAACGGCGCCTATGGGCGTCAAGTGGGCATCAGTTGGCGTCGCCAGGCACGTCAGCTTGATAACTGGGCCTCAGGGGCATGTTTTTTCTGAGTTGGACCTTAATTTTTCTAGGATCTGAAAATACCTATAACAACATTCATTATGCATAAACAAATGGTGGTTTCTTTTATTTAATGTACATGCTAAAAGATAGAGAGTTTTCATACTAAATTAAATCGATGTTCTTATTTAAAAAATTCAAAAAAAAAATCTTATAAAACGAGAAATCCAACATCCTTGCTTCTTTAGTTGGCCATGTCATTCTTCAAAAACCTTCCTCTTTTGTGTATTCAACTTAAATTATTGTTTGTAAAAAATAAAATCAATTAAAAGGAATGCATTTGCAAGATTAATAATCTATCACAGTTTGAAATTAATAAATGTCATCATATCTAAAGTGTAAACACCAAAAAAAAAAAAAACAGTTTACGATTAGTATTATTTGTATTTATTAGTTCATAAATACTTAAAACAACATTATGGTCACATAGCTAGGTGAAGAGCCAAAATCATTATATATATATATATGTATACATATTATTACAGTTACAATTTCATTAAAGCAAATGACTTTAACACGCATCATGGTAATTAATTACATGAAACAACATAAGATTATTATAATTAGACTTGTAATACCAAACGTCTTAATATATATATATCTATGAAATAAAAACTCATTTAATTAATAGGACGTTATTAAGACATGGGGTTAATTTATAACCATCATATATATTTAGACGTTCATCTTATAGGTTGTAAAACCAGAGTAAATGTAACAAAAATAAATAAGGAAAAGGTGTGTGTGCATATACTTTTTTTTTTAATTAATGTTGTTAAAGACCTATATTCATTATTCACATCAAACTCAATAACTTCTTAGAATAAATAAAGCTCCATAGTGTTCTTAAAATAAAAATTTCTTCACAAATGAAATTAAATGTGTCATGGGCGTCTTTGTGGAAGGTCTTGATTTTCTTGAGTTATTTTGGCCATATTTTCCAATAAATAGATAATTTTTTATTAATCCTCCTCTAGTCATGGACAATTAACTCATACGTACAGTCACCTCACACAAATTTCAAATTATAAGAGCACACTTACATGGTTTAAGAACACTTGAAGAGTTTGCTTTCCAAAAAAAAAATAACACTTGAAGAGTTAAGATCCTATGAAATCATATTAATTAAACATAAATCGAATATATAAGATTTTGGTGATGATTACACATCTGTCAGACGCGAAGAGAAAACTCGAAGACATGGAGAGAAACCATAATATATATCAATTCTAAATCTTGCAAAATGACACGAAGATAAAAGAAAAAATATGCGTGAGAGCAAGATAAGAGTTTCAAAAGTTTTTATTGATCACAGCCAATAAAAAATGATTATTCAAAAACTTGCATAATGATAAGCCTACGTATATATAAAAAATAGTCACGACTTCATGAAAAACTTGCAGTTCTTGTGATAAAAAGTTTCGAATAAAAAATGATGATCACAGCCAATAAAATGATCATTCAAAAACTTAAGAATAAATTAAATAAATGACATACATTATTAAGAATCATATAGGAAATGTGAAATTCTTTCGTGAGGTACAAATTAATGAAGCAAGTCACACAAAATATCCAAAGCACACTTTATAACTCATTTCAGAGGCATTGTTGCTTCCGCCACCGTGTAAATTTGCGCCTCCGGGGGGTGGTGACATCGATGGCCTTTGTGATCTTGTCGACATTAATGGTGACAACTGTGAATTTCGTGTTGCTCCAAGAAAATATTTTCGAGGAAACTATATATATATATATATATATATATATATATATATATATATATAAAAGACAATTCAAAGTTAATAGTTACAAAATATATATTGAATTATATAATTTCAATTATTTCTAAATGAACTAAGCTCTAAACATAACAGATAATTTAACGGTAGTAATTAAAAAATATACCTGATAAACTGGAATCTAAATTTCCCGAGAGACATGAAGCTTTGTTTCCATGACCTGTATAAAAAAGCACCATAGAGAGCATGAAAAACAATACGGTAAAATGGTAGAATGTAAATAAAAGAAAACATCGACAATTCATTATCTACGTACATAGATATATAGAGACTATTTAATTAATAGAAAGAAAGAAAAAAAAACTGATAAGCCAATTTATTAGGGTTACATGAGGAGCCTAAGGCAATAAAGTAAAATATAATGAATATACATTTTGTTATGCTTACTCACTTCCAACCTTCACGTTTAATTCATTTGAGGCATTGAATTGAAAAATAATAATATCAAAACTATATAAAATCAGGAAATCTTAATTTATAGATATAGATTTAGTTTAGTGCATGAAAAATAAGACTACGTACAAACAAAAGAAGAAAACTAATGCTCAACAAAAAAGAATATTTTTTATATACGAATAAATAACATAAAATCAAAAGTAGGAATCACTAATCAATATAACAAAATAAGTGTATATAAAATATTTATTTTTAAAAAGATTGCAAATAATTAGTAAATTGTAAATTTTTGATAATAATGTCTAGAAGGCTAAACGTTTTCATAAGAATTTAAGTGTAATAATATATATTATTATTATAAAAAATTATAAATTCTTAAATCTATTAAATTTACCATTCCATGTCATTACTTTATTTATTTTTTAATTCAAAATTCTAAGAAAATTGCAGTTGAAGCTCTCTTTATAGAGGAATTGCTTAGAAAAATAATGTGATCATACTAGTTATATATATATATATATATAGATTCCCATAATTACTTTAATTATTAAGCTTAATTACATAGAAATAATGTGTCTTTCTAGCGATGAGACTTATACGATGAGCGTTTTTCTGGAAGTCTCATCGATGAGGTTTTTCCTTGCTCTTCGCTTCTAGTCTTCTCCGTCTTCTTCGCAGTGCGATGAGCCTCTTCAGCCCTTGTCATTGATCGCTTACTTTTTCCATTGATTAGGCCCTTTTGACTTTGTCAATGGCCTTTGACTCCGTTAACAAACCCTTTATTCGAAGCCCATTTTCATAATCGATAGAGAGATATTTCATCGTATTAGTATGAAATTGGTACGACAAAATTATACCTCAACATACATTTATGGTTGTTGTTAATGCGAAAAAATGGCTTTAACTTAGAGTCGAACCCCGATTTTTGGGTTTTGAATGTTCAAACCCGAACCCGGTTTTTTAAAGACAAAACCCAGAAATCAGAGTTCGTGTAATTACCCAGTTTTTATTTGAAAACCCGGATTTTAAACCCGAACCCGGTTTTACCCATTATTTTTCTATATTTGAAGTAAAAACAATTATAAAGGCATTAATACATAATATTAAGTAATTTTAAGTACACCAATCCAAACTTTGGACCCATAGATTTAGTAATAATGTTAGTTTATAAATATAATACTTAGTAAAAAAAAATTATAATCATTATAAAAATAAATTAGATATTTATACATATTTATTTAAAAATCCGGGTTTTAGTAACCTACTAACCAGGTTTCGGGTTTTACAACTCAAAACCCGGAACCTAGAACCGGTTTAATTCGGTTACGGGTTTTTCAAATTCAATTTCGGCTTAACCCGATTTTAATTTGGTTTCGGTTTTTTTTTTTAAATCAGATTCGGTCCGGTTTTGGTTAAAAACCCGCATTTGCGGGTTTTATGTGCAGGCCTAATGCAGGTTGACTGATGATCGTCAAAGTTGGAGGCGATTCCTTCATCGTTGGCGAGTCTCCGGACTGTTCTTGGCGATCCTTGATGAGCTTTCCTCCTTGGCGAGCTCATCGTCTAAGCAAATTCCTTGTCTTGGCGAAGCTCTTTATCTTGGCGTAGCTCCTCGTCTAGGCGAACTCCCTCTCTTGGCGAAGCTCCGAGGTGCTCTTGATGAGTCATGATGATTTTCCTTTCTTGGCGAGCTCCCGTGCCGAGGGATGACTTGCAAAAAGGGGTAGATCGGGCCCGAACCCCGTCGCTCATTATTGAGCGAGGCGGCCTACGTATCTGAGTTTAAGAAAATCAGGTCCCACATATTTCAGGGTTAGTAAAAGGCGGATGACTAACGATGTGGTTTGGCTCGTCCGAGATGCCGATGCTGGCGGTGCGGGGGTGACCTTCGCCAATGGCGAGGGTATTAATGGCAAGGGTGTCGTAGTAGACGGCGCAGGTGTTGGCGAGCTCGTGTGACGAGTGCCTTGACCGGCGAGGGTAGTCTTGCCCGGGGCCTGGACAATATCAGGCAAGCGTATGACTATGTCGAACGAATAACTCCTCTCAAGATAACTCAATCCCTTGACAAGTCTCAGCTCTATTCGGTCAATTCTGTCAGTCCTTTAGGTGGTGGCGAAGGCACCGACCTTGTCGAGGATTAGGAGGGGGCGATTTTCTAGTGAGAGAAACTCTAGAGAAACATGTGTGAGAATGTGTTGAAATGAGAAGGAGAATGGTCCTATTTATAGGTAAATGAGGTAACCGCTTCTCCCTGAATCAGAGGAATTTACGGAGAATATCCTTCCTTGGTGACCAAGGAGGAAATATTCCTAGCCTTGTTAGGGGAGCCTTGCCGCGACTCTTTGTCGTGGCGAGGTGCTCGCCGGTCGCTTCGTAGCTCGTATGTAGCTTCTTCCGGTTGTCCACGAGCTTGTATCTTGAGTCCGGGGGAATCTAGAGAACTTCTCGATGACTTCCATAAGCTCGGATCTCCTTGTCGTGTGTAATTATTGTGAGTTATCCATTCGTCAACCTTGATGGCGAGGAGGCTCGTCGGGGGACCTTGTCAGGAGACCTCGTCAGGAGGTGCCTTTTTGATCAAGGGCTTTGTTTTCTTTGTCTTTATGGCTCCGGGCCTCGCCAAATGCATTGGGACTTGGGCCTTTGGTCTTCGACTTCTTCGGTGGTCTTTGACTTTCACTAATGGGCTTTGACTTTTGCCAATGTGACCTAATTTTTTTATGTATCAAAAAGTGCACATACTAGTTGTTTTACCTGTGCATTTATAAATTTTGTACTGGCCAAAAAATCTTTGTTGGCGCAAATGAAAGGATATTTTTGCCGGGAAATTTCACATCCGCATTTAGTCCCGTGAATGTAGGACCACCGGACTAGCCGGAGTAATTTTTTTTTATTTAGCCGGAGCCGGAGCTCCGGCTCTGCCACCAAAAAGGAGCCGGATTGATCCGGCTCCGGATCCTTGAATCTCGCGAAGAATGGAGCCAACGGCTCTTTCCTGGTAGCTGTTTCCACGTGGACGGCTGGATGGGGAGAGTGGTTGGCAACAGTCAAATCGCGTGGACCAAGAGAAGTTATGACAATTGCAAAATCTGGTCCCCAAAAATATTTCCGTTAGGCAATTATTACACCTGTTTACTCGATTCTTTTCAATATTTTCCCTATATAAACCACACTTCTCTCCCATTTTTTTCACACAACACTTTCTCTTCATCTCACACTCTCTCAACTCGCCCAAGCTCTCTAAAATCCGATTTTAGCTACTGTTTACAGTTTTCTTAGCTTATAAATATATTAATACTCTATTTCTCTTTGTTTAGTTACTTATCTAGTTATTATTAGCATATTATATAGTTTATTTTTCTGAATATTTTATACAGTTTATTTAGTTATATATATTTATAGTTTATGTGTTGTTGTTAGAGTTAGTTTATATAGTTTTTAGTTATGTTATGCATTTGAAAAACAAAAAAAATTAGGATAGTTATATTTTATAATGTCTAATTCCGATAACCGTTCTCGAGGCTTAGAAAATCGCCGAGGAAAAGGACATGCCGGTTCCGATACCGGGTCGGTTTCTAGTGCTCCAATACAAAATAATACATATTATCATTATGGTGGTGTTATAAACAACCAAAATCAAAATGCTCCCGCTTGCTCTAGTCAACCACCGCCACCGCCACCGATTCATCCTCAATATGATTCCGGTGCGGTCGGTCCGACACAACAATTACTTTATTCTCAACAATTCGGTGGTTTTACTAACTTACTTCAAAATGCTACAGGCGGTATTCCGGAATGGTCGAGCGAGCAAGAGGCATATGACAACCATCTCCAACACCACCAAAACCGAGAGGCTTCGGTATCAATGAACTTTGGAAGAGATGAAGAACGCGATCCCAATTATGAGGAAGAAAACGATGGAGGCGGAGATGATGAAGAAGATCAAGAAGACATGGACGAGGACGCGAAGAAGTGGAAGTTTTGTCGTCGGGGTCTCAAGGTCCTTGTCGGCCTCCTATTGCGCCGTCGTCAAACCGGGGACCGACAAGAAAGAGAAAGGCACTTACCTCACCGGTTTGGCGTCACGACTTCGAGCCAATATACAAATGGAATCCAAAGACTGGAAAAGAGGAAAGATTCGGGAAATGTAACACTTGCGGAGAGGTTAAGCCGGCTCATCCAAAAAAGCACGGCGTCACGTATCTCAAAGACCACGCCAAAGTGTGCAAAAAACGCAAGCAAGTGAAGGAGGTAAGTCGCTTATCCGATCTCATTTATAGACAAGCTCTCGCTAAATTTATCATACGCGATGGTTTACCGGTATCGTTGTGCGAAGGAGAAGGTTTAAACGAATTTTTAATGCTCATCGCCCCGATAAACTACCGGTATGTATCGCGTCATGTAACTAGAGAGACAATTATTCAATTTTATAATGAGCAAAGAGTTGAGTTACAAAAATTATTTCAAGATGCGTCATATAAGTTTGCTTTAACCTCGGATTGTTGGAAAGGGCATGCTAACGATGATTACATTTCCGTTGTAGCTCACTTTATTAATGATGATTGGAAGCTGGAAAAACGTATTTTAGGATTCAAACCGATGCGTGTTAGGCATACCGGGATTAACATTGCCGAAGCTATAATGAATGTGTTGAATTTTTGGAATCTTAACAATCGAGTTGTTTCAATTACATTAGACAATGCTAGCCCACACAATATTGCCGTTGATTCTTTGAAGCAAAGTCTTGAAAATTTTCGGGCCGATTTTTTTTCATCAAAGATGCGCATGCCATGTTATCAATTTGATTGTTCAAGTGGGCTTAAGTAAAATTGCACCGAGTATTAATAGAATTCGGAATGTCATTATATACATAAAATCATCTATGCGCACGGTATCTTGGACTGACTATTGCAGGGAGTATCGCAAGCAAGAGAGAGTGTTCCAACCGGACATGCCGATCCGTTTGAACTCGACCTATTTGATGTTAGATGCGGTCATACCGTACAAGGAGCTTCTAACAAATTGGTTCAACGGACAAGAGCTCACGGACCCCGAAGACTACCTCGAAGAATCCGATTGGATGATGGCTATCCAATTCCAGCCTTTTCTATCCCTTTTTCTATACTATTACCGTTACTTTATCACATGTTTACAAATCTACATCTCATTTTGCTTTAGCTTGCATTTTTGATATTATTGTTCATTTTGATAAAGCTAAACAAAACCCTTTATTCGCAAACGTTTTGACACCGATGATTGAAAAGTTTAAGGTTTATTGGAAGCATGTTCCTTTTTTGTTTTGCGCGGCTATAATCATAGATCCTACACTAAAGCTCGGTAAATTACAGGTGATCTTGGCGATGATGCAACAATTGACGGGAGATCCATACCTTGAGGAAGACTATGCCGACGCGGAATTGAAGATGAGATTGCTTTACAAGAAGTACGAGACGAAGTATTACGCGGACATGGAGCTACAAGGAGACACGGACAACATCCCGATGCCGCCTCCGACCAACGCACCCAGAGCGCCCTATGTTTCAACCCATCGAGTGTTCTACAACCTCACTCATATCGGAGGGCAAAGTGGATCGGCGGCATCACCAACGGCGTCTAGTCCGGCGTCACAACATAGCGGCGCAAGCGGTAGTGCCGGACCCGGAGTTTATCGTCCCCAAAGACAACCTCGGCGAAGAATCAACGAGTATGACGTCTTTTGCAATCTTCCGCCGGCACCGTGTCCCGCCGAAGGTCTTGACATACTTGAATGGTGGAATGTAAATCGTCACGAGTACCCCGTTTTATCATTGGTCGCTCGGGATATTCTCACCGTTCCGGTCTCCACGGTGTCATCGGAGGCGTGTTTCTCGTTGGCGGGACGGTTGTTGGAGCCACGGCGCAAGTCAACGAAGTCGTTTTTGGTGGAAATCCTTATGCTTTCTAAGGATTGGCTTTTGGCGGAAAAACGAAAACAAGATAATCAATTGATAGACCAAGAATTGTTAGATTACTTCTACGAACTTAGCGTGGAGTAATCGGTTTGTATTTGACTATTTGTACGTTTTATTTTGTTTGCTTAATAAAATAACTTAGGGTGCTCTTTCCTCGCCCGAGTCGCACCCGTTCGGGGGGCTCGGAGAGGTTTTAATGAGGCCCATTATTTATCTTATTATTATTTCTCTATCATTATATATATCTTATTTACACACATTATTTGAAATTTGAAATTTGAAATTCAAACCCACTAAAACCGTAAAAGTATATTTTGAAACTTGAAATTTAAACTCGCTAAAAGTAAAACCGTAAAAGAATACAAGTTTACATTTTAAAAACAATAAGGATTAAAAGGCAATTAAATAAACATCGAAAACAAAAAAAAAACAAAAATTGGCAGACCCGGATTAATCCGGGTCCGCATTTAGGCAGAGGGCTCCGGGTTTTAAAAAAAAAAAAAAACAGAGGATCGGAGCTCTGCTCCTTCCTACATTCATGGGACTATCCGCATTAATGTTGTTTCTGTTAGTGTGAATCTGTTCTTAATTGGTGGAAAACCCCTGAACATACACGTTAAGTATATTTTAATCTGCGATGACGTTTAGTGCTTTAGAATAGCTGATTAAGTCATAGTCAATAAGTCAACCATTTTATTTGGTTCAAGATGATTAATTTAAACGGAATAAAATTAAAAGGCACATAATATTATAGTGAAAGTGGAATGGCGTAAATGTCCGAGCATATATGATATTATACGGCTATATTTGATAAACTCGGAGAAAATTTATTATGTATTTGGGTAAGGATAGAATGATATAATTAAGAAATAATATATCCCAGAATTTGACTTTGAATATTTATTGAGTACTTTTTTGTATACATATACTTTCAAATTATAAATATACTTTGGCTTAGTAATATATGAATAATTATTAGAGGGTAGTGTAACATTAAGTAATTCTTTAGTGTGTCTATAATATTGTCACTTTCAGTATAATGTATATAATATATCAAGCAGAGTCATATATTTGAAAATATTTTATACAGTCGAAATATTAGAAAACGTAGCTAATAAACTAGTAATTATAATATAGTAAAAATTAATAGGCTTAGCAGGTTATAAATACAAAGTAAGTATAGTTTAAGCCCTTATAATGATCATTATTGTACCAATAATTATAAAGCTATAACCATGGCAGATAGGTTTAGCAGTATCTTTCTCATCTCTCTATCAACGTTTTGTCTGATCACCAACGCTGTTTCCATTACAGATGTAAGCAAAATCATTAGTATATATGTATATATATATATATATATATATATACACACATATAAACTTCTTTTATGAGTCATATTTCGAAGCTCACTTAACACTTTGTTCGATCCAGTGGTACACACAAGATTGGCTGAACCACGGTGGTGACTTGTTCAACAGAAGATATGCCTCAAAAGAGACCAAAATCAGCGTCAAAACAGCCTCAAAGCTGAGGCTGAAATGGAAATTTTACGCTGGCAAAGACATCACTGCGACACCAGCGATTTTTAACGGAACCCTCTACTTCCCGAGCTGGAACGGCTATTTGTACGCCGTCAGAGCGGCCGACGGAGCTCTTGTGTGGAAGAACTTACCCGAGATCACGGGGCTTAGTCCGACAGGGTTTGTCGCGGGAGTCAACTGGATTGTTTCTAGATCTACGCCGACGATAGCCCACGATCTTCTTATCATCGGAATCTATGGTCCAGCGGTGGTTATTGCGGTCAAACTGTCGTCGGGAGAGCTTGTTTGGTCAACATGGCTAAGCGGTTCTGTCGCAGGCGTAATAACCATGTCCGGAACTTACTACAAGGGGTTAGTAGTAATCATATTATATTATTTACTGATCATATTATAATTTGATAAAATACGGGCGGAAGTTCTAACTACGTATATATGTTGCAGTTAAGTCTTACTTAAATTTTGATGGTAAAAGTCTTTAGGTTATATTTTATTGCAAACGAGTCAACTCGCCTTTATTTTCCCTACCCGTGTCATGACATGTCAGCAAAATAGGCCCAATATTTGTCATATAGTGATCTAATCTATATCTATATATCTATATATATGTATAAAAGCAAAATCACAAGTGAATGACATGGCAAAATAGAACTCAAGGTTTACATGTTTCCTATTTTCTTAGAATTTTGATTTTTTTTTTTACAAGAATATTACATGCATTGAGTTATAGTGTTTTAATTATTGATAATTAGGTAAATAAAATCCCATTCACACTTCTAGACGTAACGTATCATAATTACTACAAACCATGCATTAAACTAAATAGGCAATAGTATCCATTCGGTGGTTTTTCATATCCTTCATACGTTTAATCTTTTGTTCTTTTTATATTCATTGTTCATTATGAAATGCACTAATTAATTAATGAATAATATGGAATTGAAAGTCACAAGGATATTTTTGGAAAATGATATTTTTGGAATGAAAATATAGCCCGATAGTCTTCCTCGAATCTCTTATATGTTAATTAATTACTAACTAGTGAACCGGCACCGCGCTTCGCGCGGTGGCGTTCTAAAACTGGAAAATAATTAAGCCGTAAGACATTGTATTTTTGCAATAATAATCAAATCAGTGAAAGTTAAGATATAATTTGTATAAGCGTATAAATTAATTAAATTGATTAATTATAAAAATATCTTCCTTCAGACGCTAAAAAAAATTGGATGCATATACTTAATGATAATCAAATATATTGATTAAGAAAATAAAAAACCTAAAAATAAATAAATGAGAATATGTATCCTTGATCTCCTGATGGTTGATGCTATCTTTAGTCTCATTTTATGAACGGATTTATCCTTTATAAACTTGAGTAGAAATACTATATATTTTGCATAATTTCTTTTTATTTTGTACTATATTCTTTATATAGATTTGTCGAAATACTTAAAAATGAAATACTTTTATTTGGTTTTAAGCGAAAGACGTACATTGACATCCAATTACTGAAATAGGTTCAATTTACATGCTTTTTTGAAATTTTTACTATGATCAATTCATCACAATGAGTTTGAAATTTCTTATTATAATTTTTTATATCCATATTGTCGCTTAAAAAAAGTGTCCTTTCAAATTATATTAAAAAAATTTAAGAGTGCATTATAATATTAGCTAGTGGTTTCATAAGATTCTGCATACTAACAAATATAAAACAAATTTGTAATAATAAATTACTCCCATATAACACTCACACCAATTTAACAAACAAAGCCTCAAAAAATTCAAACGAATTTTAATTTCAAACATCAAAATAAAGAGTGAAGAAACTTTCCGTAGTAGCTTTCCAAGGACCTTTTTATTGTGTACAACTACCGAGTCTTGTCGCTTGGATATTTCTCCACGTGAATAATAGTCTCATTGGTAAAAAAAAATTGATTAGATTAAAGTTAAACTCTTCAAAAACGAAATAAAGAGAGCCCAACACATCGCTCAAAATTCAATAAGAACCGATATATCATCTAATAAACTTCCAGTTGTTGCAAACATTTCTCTTTCATGTTTATCTTTTAAGATTTATATTTACTTAAGTTTAATAATATTTACAAAAATGTACCAATGTAAGTTTAACCACCGTAAAATTAAGAGAAATATGAGTTCATCACCTCAGCGCTGTACTTGAGTATTATCTTGAACATCCTGTCACCAAAGCTTACATGTAAAAAAAAAACATCAATGATCTATTTCTATTTTCAGAATAAAATTGAAAAAAAAATATGCGCATAATTAAACTGCATTGAAACGAAAAATAAAGTGAATACAAAGAATCACCAAAGATGTTAGGTTGTAATCGGAGGAGTTGTCGCCATTGAGATTCAGAGTGATTCTTATCATTTCAGAAAGCAAGGTTTGTTGTCGGAGAGAAAGCCGAGGCAGAGAGTCGAGAACAATTATTAGTTCAAAATTTTCAAACTTCATTCAAGAAAATACATCAACTAAAAGAAATATTAATTCAATTTTTCATACTTCATTCAAATGAATGAAAAAGAAAAATAAATAAAGCTTTGAGTACAAAAAAAAAAGTTAACCGATGTGATCCAATCAACTAATTACAAATTATTGAAAAGATAGATATACCAATGAAAAAAATCATCCTAGCATCTTCTCGTATCCGGGTCCCCTAGACAAAGGAAACCATGCGAAAAATTAAAAGCATACTCATACAAATATTTCTTGAAAGATGAGTTTGCGTTGACAGATTTAGGGAGCAATACAACGACAGATCGAGAAAGAGAGCCATCGAGCGAGGTTGTGACGATGGGAGCTCACAGAACGAAGAAATAATGCTTATCAGAAGCCATGTTTGCATTGCAAACCTAAACCTATATCCTTTAGTTAAATAAAATCATTGTCTCTTCCACTACTAATTAGTGAAACGTAAATCTCCACTATGACAATTTAGTTCTATGATTTAAAGGAAACTTAATGAGACATAATACTCAATTAATACTAAATTAATCTAATACTTTGAATGAGACATAATGTTTTAAAGCAAACTTAATGCTTGCAAGAGAAATGAAAAACCATACGGTATGGTGTAGTTAGTGTTACAATTGTTTTTTCCTTTAAAAAAATAGAAAATCTGTAATAAGAGTATTCTCTAATCCTTGGGTTTCTAGACTACTAATTTATTGTTGGTAGATTTTCCTTTTATATATATATAGATTTATATTAATATAATTTACATGTAAAACACGACCCTCTATTTGCAAGCCATCGTGAAGGAGATTGTTTGCGCCTCATAGGATTATTGATCGGCATGCAAGGTCCAGTGGTTTCACGACTCAAATGGTTTCGGCTTCATCAATTCCAACAGACATTGCCCCCTAGCCCGCCTGCAACAAAGTCAAGTTCACCGTCGACACCACCACCACGGTGCCGATTTTATAAAATTGTCCTAATTTTTTTACTCTTAATGTAGTATTGATTGAAATGTGTTATTTACTCTGCATACATGATTTGTTAGTCTTTATCACTGTCCGAATTCCATTAGATTTCTCCTTTTTCATATTTTAATTTTCTTAAATTAATGACCGAAATGATTTAGTAAAAAAAAAAAAAAAAAACTTCCATCTATTAGCATGTAGAGCTAAAGAAAGAAACTACCATTTGTTACTCATAATGAATGTGAAATGTATTCATTATCACTAATACAAAATTCAAAAGAAGTATGTTTTTTATTTTACCATTTGTTCAATTACATAAATAAAAAAAACAAAACATATATATTAAGACACTTGGCAATTAAATACAAATTTACAATTTTTGTTCTCATCTACTCACACTTTTTTGTGACCATGCATTTTTTTTAATTGGGTGGCACCATTGGCCAAGATACATGTACTCATGTTACAAGATATTTGTCACGGTAAGAACAACCGGCACTATTGGCCGCATACACTATCGGCCAAGATTACATATATTACGCAATTTATGCGTCTCAAGGGATCGAACCCAAGACCTCATGGAAGAGTCTTATTATTGTGGATTTACCACTAGGCCAAACAAGCTTGGTTCAATTTTTTGTGACCATTAAAATTCAAAAGAAAATGTAGTAACAACATTTATCTATAAACATTGTAGCGCATGATCTTTATGAAGGAATGTATCTTAATTATTTCAATAAATTATAGTATTGGAATTGTCTACATTGTATCTTAATTATTTCAATAATTGGAATAAATTATTTCAATAAAAAAAATTTTCTTTCTAAATTGTCCACAGCAATTCCATTGCAACAAATAATTTAAATAATAAAAAATTTAGTACATTTATCATCGATCTTATTTCGTCACCGCTCAGAATTCACTAATTCTAAATATTGACAAATCTCAACACTTTCATTTCCAAATTTAAAAAATCTAAATCTTAGTCATTTCTCTACATCTTATCATTTGACATTTATTTCACGGATTGATTTTTTTTTTTTTTTTTAAATAAAGAATACATATATTAGCTTGAACCTAAAAATTTCCAAAGGTAATTGATAATACTTATACAGGGCCCTTCAACAATCTTCCCGATAGCGAAACTACGTAGTAAGCTACATGGTCAAAGCCTCCCAAAACTATGAAAAATCTTATTAGCACGGGAAAAAATCCAATGCATTCAATTCATTATAGCCTTAGTTATTCTATAGGCGTACACAAGCTTTGTATACACACAAAAGCTTTATATACTATAGGCTATAGTAATTTTTATATCTATCTTGCTATTTATTTTTTACCTCTATCTATACAAGTTATGCTATAGTCTATAAAAAAATAGTCTATCTCTTCATGTAAATTGTCTCTCTCTCTTCATGTCGGACTGTATCAATTATATTCTTGGGTTTTGCTTATCCTCTCGCTTGCTTCACCCACTTCTCTTTCATCATCGTCGACGACATATCTTAAATCAAGGTAATATATTGAAATTTGCTAAGTTGGCGATATATACTTATTAAATCGGGTTTATTTTTACAATATGTAAGTTTTGTATTGCGATTTTGAAGTTATTATATAAGTTTAATGGAAAAAAATATGTGCCCCCTCCTTCCGAATCCAGGTTCCGCCGATAATCTTCCTATTAATATTTTGACAGGCTCTTCAAATTTAAATGGTCATTTATTTTGAGAATAGTATTTTATTTATCCATTATTTTATTTTGAGAATAGTATTTTATTTTTCTTATTTTAATAAAAAAATAAGTAAAATATAACTAAAATAAAACAATTTGTAACGTTTAATGATATAGTTCTATTATTTATAATTCACAATAAAAAAATATTATTAAATTTTTTTTATCAAAATAATAAACGATATTTTTTCGTCACCGCGCTTCGCACGGTGCATTTCAACTAGTTATATCTTTAAAAGGAAAATTAAGGCGTAACTCCTTTATTATTATTATCAATCAGTGTCAATTCATTTTTAAGGAACAATTGACGCAACAAAACCTCTTTAGAATTTAGAAGAACCACTAGAAGTTTTTTTTTTTTTTTTTTAATTATGCAATTAGGATTTTGTTTGCGTACTTTAGGTGCCTACCATATTGTTTATTGGGGTTCTTCAAAGTCTTGTTTGCAAATTGTTTGAGAGCATATAGAAGAGAGGTTTGACTTTACTCCTGAAGAAAATATTTTTTTAATGGGAGGGCACTATGATCACCGTTACAATGCACTCCTATGTTATTAGATATTCAGTATACAATATGTAAATGAAGCACGTATTTTGCGTCTCAAGTTTCATTGTGATATTCTAATGCCATTAATTTATCGGGGACCAACGTAATGAAATGAGCGCATTAGCATTTTATGAGTGTATACGGTCGGACAAAAAGGACTTCGCTATGTGATGAGGTCTTGGAGTTTTGGCGGAATCTAACTTCGATGGTAAAGTTCGAGATTGGGTATCCAACCTGCCCGAGATAATAAAAGCAATCTTTGATACTCATTCCGAGATTAATTTGCTAGTGTTCGAAACTAAATAATAATTTGTCATGGATACCCTTATTTTCGTAGCAATGTAAATTTTCCGTTTTTGAACTTTCTTCTATTTCTTCAAATCTCTTGGTGTTTATTTTTTTTTCTTTTCGCTTTAATGGTTTCGAGTTCGGTCCAGGGGCGGACCCAGGATTACATGTCGGGGGTGGCGGACTAAACTAAATAAACTTTTTTTAATAAATTTTTTATGAGTAAAAAAATTTGTTCACAATCTTTAATTAAATGATAATTTTAAACAATTAAATATAGCTTTTTTATATGTATTGTTTATGAGTATTTTATTAAATCAAATTGTGGTAAATTTTAAAAAATTGAGAATAGATTTTAATTTTATTATACATATACCTAGATAGTTACTTGAAGAAAAAAATTATTTTGATTTTACAAGCTTGTGCAGTCGCAGGGAGGTTGGAGTGGATGATTCCTATCCCACCGAGGGCCGCCATGGCAGTGGCCATGGCGGACTCGGGGACGGTGTCCATCGGCGACGAGACGCAGGGAATGGAGAGGGTGATGTTGCGGCTGAGCCGCGTGCTGAGTTGGATTGAGTACACCGGGGAATCGACGAAGTCCGGGATGATAATAATGTCGTCGTAGGTATAGGTGTATACCCAGGACGCGAAGAGAGGCCATTGGAGAGAGAGATGGCTTAAGAGAAACAATTAGGGTTTCAACTTCTCTTGTTTTGTGTTACCGAAAGTTTTTATAGTTTTGTTCTGTTAAATTGACTAATGAAAGTCAATGTTGGACGCATGGCTCCAAATGTAACCTAAAAAAAATCTTTATTTTATGTGTTTATAAATTTTTTTATTACAAATTATATTTATACAATGGGTCCCGCCCTTCTCTCTAGTAAAGTTTTATTCTCATTCGAATTGGAGAGTTGCTCTCCGTGATAGCTATGAGGTTTTATTCTCACTCAATGAATCACTCGCTCTCTCTTGTCTTCGAGCCCGAATTCGTAGCCTTTCAACCTTGGGGCATTCTGTTGGGCCGGACATTTATGATTTTGCGGAATATTAAGATTGCCCGTGCATGGGGTAGCTTGAAAAATAAATATTTAATTAGGATTAAAGTCTCGTACCAACAATCCTTATTACTCATCTAGCTTACACAACACAAAATTAATTACATATCTCTGATCGTGATAATTAACTTTCTAATGATATCTAGTGATTCTGATTATAAGGTTTGAGCAATAAGAAATAATTTTCACATCAATAAATACAGTGCGTACCTTATCTTTATTTGGCGGTTTCGGCTACGCACTCTGATATGATTCTGATCCGGCTTTCCTCTGGAATTTGCGCCTCCACTATCTGCAAATTCGATTATGGAATATCTCCGAAAGATCTTCCTATGTTTTCGGAATTAGACCGCTAGGATGTGTGGGCTCATCTGAGTAATCACGAAACCCCAAAAAATCTAAACCGGGAAGTTTCTCTCTTGATGAATTTCGAAAAAAACACACACAGAGAAAGGGAGATGGCGATTTTCTAAAAGATGAGAGATTGTGTTTTATGATTTCTGGTTCAACCTATATATTAGGGAAACCAAATCTTAACCACCTAGAGATATTTAGTATTTACTCATTATCTTCTATTTATTAATAATGATTAAATAAGATAATGAATAATCAAATATTTTAAAATCTTTTTCAATAAAAATTTAATCTTAGATTTAGATAAAACAAATCTTCTGGAATTAAATATTCCGAGATAAAATCTCCATATTTTCGAAGATATATAAACATTTATATTTAATCTCAAGAGGATTTAACAAATCTACGATTAGTATAAGTAAAATGGTTCTTAAACGTAATTTGATAAACTACTTTCAGTTATAGGACGCAAGATTGGGTGCCGCTGCTGGAGGAGGATTTTGGAGAGTAGCCACGCAAAAAAAAGAGAGTTTATACAAACATTTCCAGTGTGGACTCGCAAAACTTCACACTCAGGTCATTCACGACATTACTACCGCCGGCTAGAGGTGCGGGTGGCGACGACTGACACCGAGTCGCGACGACTTACAGGGCATCGCGACGAATCGCGACGCGCGGGTTTGAGTCGCGACGATTCGCGACGCGCGTGTTTAATCGCGATTCCTTCCCCCTCTCTCTCCCTCTCTCTCTCTCCGTCTCAAGTCTCTCTCTCCATCGCGATGCATCGCGAGCTTCACCATCGCGACGTGCACTTTAGCGATTTCCGGCGATTTCACCGCGACCGGTCGCGACGCCGTGAAACACAGCTCTACCGCCGGCGGATGGGTGGCAATGGAAGCTCAAAGCGGAAAAATTCTTTGGCGTATGGATAGGCCTACTAATACCACTGCTTCGGGCCCAATTACAGTCGCTAACGACATTCTCTTTGTTGGCTCCACCGACAACCGAGTATCTGTTTATCCCATAAGTGCTGAAACTTGAGAGATTTTCTCGGTGCATGACACGGGAGCCACTGTGTAAGGTGGTGCATCGGTGAACGATGGCTTTGTTTACACTAAGAACAGATATAACGTTAGCCTTGGCACGTTCATACCTAACAACAATGGGACTTCATTCTTTGCCTTCTCTGATTATATATTAAAAACTAGAAGAGAAATTAATACGATATGATAAATTACAAGGGTATTAATGATAATTACTCTCAATAAAGCAAAGAGATCGAAATATAATTTTAACATTACCATTGTGCCTTCCATTCCACCAACCCCAAAATCATATAAAGGGTACTAGCGTCATTTACTCTTAGCAAAGAGACACAAGTTCTTATTACAATAATACCCTTCGGGGCCCAAGGTTGGCCTATAAATTAACGCCATGAGCAATGGAAAAACCAAGAAATAGTGTTTAGAAATTAGTAGAGTTGAAATGGGAAATGAATTTCCCGATCGTAGTAGAGATGGGGAGCTGGGATAAATCTTTAATAGCATGTCCTTTTGTTTTATTTCAACAAAATGAAATAAAATCATCGATTTTCCCATGCCACCCATTTCTATTATATCTGGATTTCTCTCCCTCTTCTCCTCATACCATTTTTTCTTCTGTAAGTTTCTCATCAAGAACAGTTTTGCGAGGTAATTTACATCGCTTAAATATATTATGTATCCTAATATATTTACATCAATGGTAGTTTTTTCGCTAGTAAGAGGAAGACATCGAGAACTTTGATGTTATGAAATATTATGTTTCTTCTTGATGTTCATATCATATGTGTGGCGTTGTGTATATGGAATCTTGATAGAAAGCTATATGCAGTAAATAGTCTTTATTCTTGTCCTCTTGTATGTTCTTGAGTTATTTAGATCAAATGCAAAATCATCAAGATGAACAAACATTTATGATTGTCGAAAATACAACAAAAACATTGTTAGACAAGTGCAGGCAAAAAAATAAACCGAAAGTTTATGCATCTAGGCAAGAGCAACAAATTTTTCAATCTTATCAAATGAGTTATTCTGACATGTGTAACCTGTAGAAAGCCAGAACGAACAAAGGAGGAAATCTAATTGTTATTTCTACCCGAAAATATATTATTCTCTATTAGAATTCCTAAAATAATTTAAAAGTGTACAATTTCACTTCCAATAGAGCTTAATTAAGTTGTGAGTAATGCCTAATGAATTTGCATTTATGAATAAAGTTGACCGAGTTTATGAGTTAATGCATTGTTTGTAACGGTCCTAGGCGTAGTCAAAATTTGAATCCACTAAAAATAAATTAACATTTTCTCAACAAAAATAACATTATTTGAATTTTATTTAAGTACTAATAACAAAAATTAATAAATTATCCTTGTTATAAGTTATATTTTATATTTATTCTAAATTATATCTAATTGTTATTTTCTACCCGAAAATATATTATTCTCCATTAGAATTCCTAAGATAATTTAAGAGTGTACAATTTCATTTCCAATAGAGCTTAATTAAGTTATGAGTAATCACTAATGAATTTGCATTTATGAATAAAGTTGACCGGGTTTATGAGTTAATGCATTGTTTGTAACGTGTAAGTGGTCACGTGATTTACGAGTATTTAAACAAGGGCATAGACTGTCATCAGGCGCGGTGCTAGGCATAGTCAAAATTTGAAGCCCCTAAAAAATAAATTTACATTTTCTCAAACAAAAATAACATTATTTGAATTTTATTTAAGTAGTAATAACAAATATTAATAAATTATCCTTGTAATAAGTTAAATTTTATATTTATTCTAAATTGTAAGATATTGAATTTTAAGAATATTATTCATTTTTATAAAAAAGATAAAATAAATAACAAATAAAATTACTGTTAATCATACTTTTTATTATGTATTAAATATCATTAAAATGATCACTTCAAAATACAATACCTGGCCTTCTTAATGCTATGCGGAAGCTAATAGATGAGGTTAAAAGAGACATCATAGACGTAAATTTTTAAGGTGATTTTATAACTAGTTATGTAATGCTATATATATTATATAAAGTGATTTTATAATTGTAAGTTATATGATACTATCATTTGTATATTGAAGTATATATATATATAATCAGATGACAAAGATGGAAAAGAGAGAAATATAGAGGAGAGGGAAGGGAGAATCTAAATAGAGGTAGTAGTAAAAACAAGCACGCTTAATGTACTAAACTTTGAACTATTTTAATGTTGATTAAAAAAACTGTTAACCAGAAACAAACACATTCTTAGCTAAGTTTACTCTTAAATGATAGTCGTGTTTGATCACTTAATTAGGAAAATGTCTAGAGATTAAGAGAGAAAAACAAATTAAGCACAACAAATCAAAAGTTGGTTCGAATAAGAATATACACAGATCACCACCGATGAAAGAGTAATCAACACAATGAAATAAACGACGATTTGAGTCAATCAAACAATATTAATCCCTTTTTTCTCCATGGAAGGCTTCATCTCTTCCAGCCAGGCCTAGAAGAACCCTTTCCTGAAACTAAGAAGGCTTACAAGATCAAGTATATATAATTTATATCTATATATATTTATGCTCTCTAATAATACGGGTGAAATCAGGACTAAGAACCAGGATTTTAGCTTCTTTATTTTCGTCCCGATCCTAGAAAAACCGGGACACTAGATACATTTTCCATCCCGCTCCTGGTTAGAAAAGTTTTCAATTTTGGAAACCAGGAGCGAAGAAGAAAATGTTTTTATTGTCCCGGTTTTTCGAGGACCGGGAAAAAAGCTTAATATCCTGGTCGTAATAAAAACATTTTCCTTCCCCCTCTTGGTTTGAAAAAAAATCATTTTTTAAGAATTCATTAACGGGGTGGGGGAAGATCCCGATTTTTGCTACATATTCGGGCCGTTTTAAAAAAAAAAAAAAGTGAAACCTTATTGTAATACATGAAAATAATATAGTTGTAAATTACCAGCATTATAATCGGGAAAAGACAGGGGATTTTTGCTCTCTCCTCTGGCATTGAGTTTCTCTGGTTGTGAGGACATGAAGCTCGATTTGCCACTTCGAAACAAAGGCAAAGAATGTCGCCTCAAGATGGCGCCGTTTTCAACCTCTTCTTGCTCATGCCTCGGGGAGCTGAATCCTCTGAGCTTCGCCTTCGCGGATTGAGTCGACATCATGTAGTTCGGTAATATTGGACTTTTTTGCACGACATTGTCCGGGAAATCGACCCTTGTGGGGAGATTTCTCTTGTAGTAATTAATTCTCTGGCTAGCTTTGTTTTCCTTTGCGATTCTCACTTCATCACTTTTTGCTGTATTCTCAATTTTTTCAATGATTTTCAATGGTTGTACGTCAATAGTTATCATGTCATCGTTCGGCTTATCGATTTCCTCCTCTATCTCTGTTACGGACCTTTCGAACACTTCAGCCGAAGTAAAGCTCGATTGTTCGAAGGACTTGTCGACGCCCTTGTCATGAAAAGAAGAACCGGGAGTGTTTGAAACTATCTTCGGGAACGGATTCGGTGTCTCTATAACCGATTCTGAAGAACCAAGAGACACTTTGCTTGAAGCAGAAATCCTTCTCAAACTTTGCTTTACCCTCTCAAGTTCATTCTGCGGCTTTTCATGCCCCGTTGACTCCTTTCTGGCTTCGAAACTTCTCGGACTGGTGATCTGCTTTTCGTGGATGAAACTCGACAGTAGCTTTCTGTTATTGTTTAACTTTGAGACCCTTGCTTCAACTTGTTTGATCCGGACAAGCTCCTGTTTCTTGGGTTGCAATCTTCCCGTCTTCCTGTCCGTCCTCGTATCGATGATGTTTTCGTTCTGTGGAAGTGGGGCCCAGAATTTGGACGACGACCACCTTTCAACCCATAGTCGATCGGAGTTCGGTTCCTTATGATCGTAGTGACGGAGGAGCAACGGTTTAGCATTTCGAGCAGTAGTAAGAAGCTGAAAAGAAGTAGAACTTTAAGTGAAAGATAAGATTAATCAAGCAAGAACAATGAGATGGTCTTACCTTGCTGCTAAATTGAGCTGATGAAAGCTTATCTGGCCTCGGCGCAGTACTAAATCCAGATAGTTCCTAATCAAGAAGAAAATTTGCAGAAAGAATAATATATACTTATTAAGATCAACATTCTGCTGGAATGATGTACTCTTGTTGAGCTTATATGTATAAGTAAAATCTCTATAATTTAGTATTGATGGGACTAGAAATTTTTTATTGAAGGATAGTTTAGTTATGTTTGTTAGAGTCGCGACCGTACAAAAGAAGTATTATATCGAAGTTATTAATCTATCGAATATTAATCAACGATATTCCACTGTAATTTACATATTATTGGCTATTTATTATTAATCTAATTGAAGTGTATTACTAATTTTATTAGATATATGTATAGTTTAGTGTGACTCTTTAATTTTGCGGAGTCTAAAAAGAGTAATTCAATAATTCGGTTTTTGGGTAGAACTATTGGATGTTGCTCCCTCTTTTACGAGGGATTTAAAGATTTGGCCCCTTCGTTCCGGAAAGAGCACAAACAGCCCCTCTTTTATGATGAATGTGGATTCGACCCTTTCGTTTTAGAAGTGGCGGAAATGGCTCTTCCTTTTATTGTTTTTTCGGAATATTAATTTTTTTCTTAATCGACGCTCTAAGGAACAAATCCACACCAAAGTAATAAAGGAAGGACAATTTCCTATATTTCTTGAATAGAGGGCTCGAATCCATACCGGAGGTGATTTCCGTTGTTTTTGGATCGGAGAGGCCACGTCAACATATCAAGGGCTTATAACGCCAATAACTCTATTTTCTATTAGTAAAATTGTAATACCGAAACACAAAGACTTGTGGTTCTCATTCTAGTCACAAATATTGAAATTAACATAAAGAAGAAAACAACCTAAGATAATTTTTTATGATTAATTTGTGTATTTATTTGGAAGATCATTGTATCAACTATTTTATTGGCTATAGACGCATGTATATTGCTTATGCTTCCAATTCATAATTCAGATTTTAGACCTAACTCAGATCTAACATGTACAAGCTATTATAAGTTCATTCCTCATAAATAAAAAATAGTCACCTTCGAACCGTATTTCTTCTTCACTTCACGGCCAACATCCGAGAGTCTAACCCTTCTACCGCGGGCCAATGCCTGCAGCCTTATGATCCCCCGCGTGTGGCGCAGCGTAGCAGCAGCCTGTCTCCGGACAAGGTGGCTGCGAACAACCGCTTGCAGCCTCACAATGCCCTTCATGGCCCGAAATGATCGACGAGCCTACATATTACAGAAGGCCGATTTTATTACGAAACTAGATTATGCAAAATGCCATTTAGCCAGAACACATGCTATTGGAATCAAGTGTTTGAGGAGAGAGAAGTGTGGTCCTAGAGAGAGAGGTTACACGTGTAACAAATATTCAATTCTATCCGAGACCCGAACATGTCAACGATCAGCAAACGCAGCGTTTGGACCGCAACAGCTAGCTAATTACAGCTAGAAAGAATATATAGCATATTCAAGGGCCATAAATATCACATTTGTGTGCGTAAGAATGAAAATAGTATTTACCAAGTAGCCTCGGAGAATCGCTTGCGCTGTTATGGCGGCGTGTTCTTGCTGCTCCGTCATGGTCTTCTCTGCATTGATGGCGTGTTTTGAAGATAGGGAAAACGATAGTATCTCGTCTTCTAAGCTTATAGGTGTGCTATTAAAATCGAGTGATGGTGTCTTTGAGCCAAAGGCACTCTCTTTCTCTGAACCTGAAGCTTTCTGGACATGAAATCACTTTTTCGAGTTCAAAGCCGATTCAAAATGAACGAAAAAGGAGAGTATATGAAAATCATACCTTTCGAGGACTAGATTTCGATGGCTTCTTTCCAAAAATCACGGTTTTTATCCACTTTGCCGGTGATTTCCCCATCGTAAATAGAACAGAACAATGTCTCTTTTCCACTTTAAAAACAGAAGTACGTATAATCCAATGGAAAAGATAAATGTATTGAATGCTGGACAAGAAATCGACGTCGAAAACTCATAAACCGGACTTGAACTCGAAACCAAGCGAATATACCAACCAAACAAACGGTTGAGAACATAAAGATCAATAAAGAGAAAGTCTTGAGATATATATTTGCCAGAAGAATATATGTATCTATCTCGACACAACCTCAGGTAGAAAATATGGTTGTTTCTGCCAGGTATATATGTCTATATATATATATATATAGGCATATATATTAGAAGGTTGTTACTTGTTAGACCATGGGAAATCACAAGTTAAGGACTCCCAAGGCACGAAGATAATAATATGACTGAAATCATGTGCCTTGTACGTAATGCATATACAGCTATAAATGGAGCCCCCATGTCTGTCTCTTTCTTTCTCTAGCTAGAGAGAGAGAAAGAGAAACATCTATAACAGAGTTAGTACTTAATTAAGTTTAAATGTTCAGTTAGAGACGATCCGATTCTTGAAATCTAGGATTTGCTTAAATCGTTAACCACGATAGTTTTCCGTCAAGTAAAAATGCACGTGTGCAAATTTTTCGAGTTCTAGTTGTTGACTCTCATGAAGATCGTTGATTTTGCAATCGGTTTTGGGATTGAATCAATCTATGTTTTCATAAGATAAAACTTTGTTCTTTATACTTTGTCTCAAACTCTTTGAAAATATTTAAAATTTATTCGATTTTTTAAATTTAACTTTTAAATTATATAATATCTCATAATACATAGCCCTCGAAATTAATGTTTCTCTTATTATTATGAATATTATTTTCTTCATATTATAGAGGAATACTTTTCTATTTTTTTTTTTTTTTTGGCTTAATATTTGTCTTTAACAACGAATTAAAGTGATAGTAAAAGGAATCGTTACCAAGTTGCCATCGATGTATGATTATTCATCTGATCAATGTTACTTTATAACTACCATTATCTCTTCCTTAGCTCAATAAAATTATATATCTAGATAATTGGAAAACTTATAAATATATATTATTTATACATCACAAAAAAGAGCGTCTTGTCTTTTCGGAATAACTAAGGTGGCCACCCTCGACCTTTTAATTATTTTTACTCTATGAAAAATAGACTAAACTTTGACAATAACTTTAGATTGCATAAACACGTCACACATGTAATAATACCATCTTATACTCACATCTTGTTCTTGCTAATTATTGACAAATGACTAGTAAATCATCATTAGTGCTCTTCAATTTGTTCATAAATTTGATAAAGAGTTAAATCATGAATTTCCCATTATATGTTTTTTGAAAATTCATGTACAAATATGGAAGAGAGGAGTGAGAGAATTATATCTATAAATGATGAAAGTGACAAGTTACAACCACTCCTGATTACATAAATGATACATATCTACCATCTGCGATAAGCTTTTTAGCATAATACAAAATTTAAATTGAAACAAAGTAAAGCTTATCAAGACACGTAAAACACATATTAGTTCATATAATTATAGAGCAATAATATAGTCTTCGTATACACATAAGAACAGTGTCATATCTAATCCAAAATTAGTTAGATATTAAAGTTTGAGTTCGACTTCGAATCTAGACGAAAAGAGTGGTGACCAACATTTTTTTTAACATATAAATTTTCGGCCTTTGACTAAAGGCAAGCAAGACAAACGCAACGGACCCCTAAATTTAAAGGCCTCAAATTTTTTTATATGTATTATTTATATTTAATTAAATATGAAAAGAAAATTTAAGTTTTAACAAACTCGAAGCCGGCTTACATATTTTTAATAAAATACTAAGAATATAAATTGGAAAATTGAAGGAGCGAATGGAATGATAACCTGCAGGCATTGCATTAAATGAGACAGGGTCTTGAGTGGGTTCTGTTTTATTGCACCACATGGTAAGTCTTTATTGTGTACATTACATTGTCATCAAATAAACAGAGACCACATAACTAATGTTTGCTTGCATGCAATAGATTCTGACTGTACTACCATCATTTTTTTTGTGAAAATCCTTGTTTGTTTATCCATGGAAGAAGAAGATTAAGAAAAGATCATGGTAAATGAATCTATCTGTGTGCAACTAACTACAAGGATGATACGTACACTTGACTAAAGGATACGTGAACAAGCTCGGTTGTTGATTCGCGCAAAAATACAAATTGAACTTTCTGAACCGGTATATTGATTCGTCCACGAAAATTCGGATTTGGCAACCGATTTTGAGCTCTCGCAAGAACACTCAAGGTCGGAATACATCACAAAGATGGGCTCTTATAGTCCTCCCGGGACAAGCCTTTTTTAAGAGAGAAAAAAATGACACAAAACAATATAGAAAAATGTGCACAGAAAGTAAAATGGGTTAACACTCGAGGGAACAACATTTTAGGTCCGAGAAGTCGAGCTCGGGACCAAAAAAGCTCAAATGCATAGCTATCGTGTAGAGCGTTGATTGGATATGCGGTACTGTACTCGTAGTCTCCTTCGTTCAATCCCACTAATGATCACGAGAAAAGCCTCGAGAATCGAAGGTCATACGTGTTTCACTTAAACCTGTAAATATAGAACAGAACCCGGATCCGGGTTCTGTTTTTCACGTTTCCGGAAAAATCCGGAACCGGATTTTCTGGTTCCGGATTTTTTCCGGAAAGAAAAATCCGGTTCCGGATTTTGTTCTGTTTTTTTTTAATATATAAATTATAAAGTATAAAGCGGTTTGATATATAAATTATAAAGTATAGATTTTCTTTTTTCTTTTTTCTTTAAAAAAAAATAAAAAACGGATTCCGGAAAATATAGAAAATCCGGAACCGGATTTTCTGGTTCCGGAAAAATCCGGAACCGGATTTTAAAAAAAAAAATCCGGAAATCCGGTTTTAGGTTTACTGTATTTACAGGTTTAGTTTCACTTATCAAAAGAAAGAACACGAAGAATTGCGTGAATCAGAGAGGAAAAAAAGCCCAAAGAAAGACGGAGAGCAAGTTATTTTCAAGAAGATGTTGATGTTATGAGCAACCAAGCCAATGCAACCGCGGTAGTCTCCAGTACTGTTCATATCAACAAACAATCTATCATGGACTCCGTATACATCATTTCATACGACTCTTGAGTAAAAACTAAAAAATAAAATTGAGAGCTACTAGAAGTCCTTTCTTAGTGAAGTGTTGCGTAAGGTGGGCCGAATTAATTAGTAGTGCGCGCTATGCCTCGCAATGAGATCGAATTTGGTATAGTGTCTCTCCGACTCCGAGTTCATATCGTGTCTGTCCGGTACCAAATTTGGTCGACTTTTATTTCACCATAAGAAAAAACTTAAACAATCAAAGGACTCAAGAGAGGGAATTATTGTACTCAACGCATGCATGTTAATACGTCACTGGATTTTAAGTGATTTACCCATCCTTCTCAAAATATGTTTTTGTTATATTCCTTGTTAAAGATATCTGACCTTTTTATCTCTTTATGTTTCATCACTCATGTCGTCACTATTTCACGCGTGATATTATTACAAATTTGTTATGAGATCATATATCATTACAATATTTGACATAATTAATTTACGTACGGTTTTTAACTTCGTACTGAAATCATTTCCAACACCAACCATGAACTATTGTGATGGTTTTTTATTTTTATTTAATAACATGTCGTAAACCACTAAACAATGATAAACTTCCTTAAAAGCAATTATTGTCGTTTCCTATAAGACATTGTAGTTTGTCCTTACATTTGTACATGCTTCAAGATTTGATGATATGTCACCTACTATTAGATGCCGAACTAGCATTGGCGGATCCGAAGAGAAGAGGGGTCGGGTTCAGACCACTCCATTGGATTCAAGTACAATATTACTTTATTAATTATTGTGGAAATTCCTTCACAATCCAGTTTAACCTATCACAAAATTCACTAAATTTAAAATCGGATTAAATTTTCAGCAATCTCAAACAGGGTCGCAACCGGTCGGTTGAACTATTTTTTTTTTCTTCCACTATTTGGTATCTTTAACCTAATTCCGGTTAGTCATGTTTTAATAACCTTAACCTGTTTTTAAAACTGGTTAACCGAAAACCGGTAAACCTAATTTCCGGTTATCAAAATTTGATTAACCTGTTTAATAACCTTAACCTATTTTTTTTTTAATATAGCATTCAACAGAGTTTATCGCAATGATAAAACATATTGGTCCAAAATAAAGCGCAATAAAATAACCGAGTCCAAAAAGATATATGTCCAATACATAAATCCAAAAAGTACAACAATTATAAATAAATAAATAAATATCCAATTCCACAACTCGAAGAGGCTTTGACTGAAAGAGAGAAAACTCTACTTAATTTAATTTCAAAATATTTAAATAAATAAATATTAAAACCGGTTATAAAAATTGGTTATAAAAATAATCTGTTTTGAAAAATAAATAACTTGTAACCTTATCTTGTTTGAAATCGGATAAGGTTAACCTTAACCTATTTTCAAAAGAATTCGGTTACGGTTATTTTAAACGGATAATTTTTTGTTACGGTTTAAAATTCGGTTACTTGTTATTTTGCACACCCCTAATCTCAAACAACTTTTCTCATATTTCAAGCCAGTAACGACGTGGCATTGTCGTCTTTTAACCCTAAAACGACATGTCGTGTTTTTATACTGTAGCTTGAGAAAGTCCAGTAGCTCGGGCCTAACGTTTGAGTCGAAGCCCAACAAAGCCAGTTCGTTGGCCGAAACTTGGCTTCGCCGTCGGCAAAAGTCACAAATTCATTCCGTCGGAGTCTCCCTCCCTCTCTCTCTCCGAAACCCTCGAATGGGTTCTCTCAGAAGAGCTTCGAACACCCTGAGATCGCCCAGCTACTTGTCTTTCCTTCGCAAAACGTACAGAGTCGGCCAATTCTCAGCCGAACTCCGAGACTGCCCATTTCTCGGCGCACTGAGCTCTACCGGTTCGAGCCATGGTTTCTGCTCGAATTCTCGCCAAAGCAGCTCCGAAAACGCCATTGATTTGGACCAGTACCCGATTGATAGGATCAGGAACTTCTCCATCATCGCCCACATCGACCATGGGAAGTCTACGCTCGCCGACAGGCTCTTGGAGCTCACCGGAACCATCAAACGAGGTCGTGGTCAGCCTCAGTACCTTGATAAGTTGCAGGTTCTACGCATTCTTCAACTCTATATTCATCTGTCGCTAAGTACTCGAGATTGATTGAAGATGGTTCATTGTAGCTCTTGATTGTAGCTTTTGATCGCAGGTGGAGAGAGAGAGAGGAATTACAGTGAAAGCTCAGACTGCAACGATGTTCTACAAGCACAATCGCCATGACCCAGATAGGAATACCTCTCAAGAACAAGGCTTCTTGCTGAACCTGATCGACACGCCCGGCCACGTAGATTTCAGCTACGAGGTTTCGAGGTCACTCGCGGCTTGCCAGGGTGCCCTTTTGGTCGTAGACGCTGCACAGGGCGTGCAAGCTCAAACCGTCGCTAACTTTTACCTCGCGTTCGAATCTAACTTGACGATTGTCCCGGTTATAAACAAGATCGACCAGCCAACCGCTGATCCCGATCGTGTCAAAGCTCAGTTGAAGTCAATGTTTGACCTCGATCCAGCTGATGCTCTATTGACGTCTGCGAAAACTGGGCTTGGTCTCGAGCAAGTTCTTCCGGCGGTCATCGAACGTATTCCTCCTCCCCCGGGGAAGAGAGGGTCGCCTCTCCGGATGCTCTTGCTTGATTCCTACTACGACGAATACAAAGGAGTTATTTGTCACGTGGCGGTTGTTGATGGCGTGCTTCGCAAAGGGGATAAGATTTCATCCGCTGGAACTGGGCAAGCTTACGAGATCCTCGATGTCGGGATCATGCATCCCGAGCTTACTCCGACCGGTGTTCTTCACGCGGGGCATGTGGGGTATATAGTTAGTGGAATGCGTTCAACCAAAGAGGCGCGCGTTGGCGACACTCTTTTTCATACTAAAACATCCATTGAGCCCCTTCCAGGTATGTCGATTACTCTCTTTTGTTTGCTTCTGAATTTCATTCACCCTTCATTAAATCCGGTATTGTGGGGCTTGAACTGCAGGATTCAAGCCTGTTAGGCATATGGTGTTCTCTGGTCTTTACCCTGCCGATGGGTCGGACTTCGAGTCGCTTAACAACGCGATAGAGAAACTCACGTGCAATGATGCGAGTGTTTCAGTTGTTAAAGAGAGTAGCACGGCTTTAGGCCTGGGTTTCAGGTTTGACGCCAACTTCTTACTAGTTGCGTTTGTGCATAAAAGATTATATTAAAAGTGGTATCACAAGTGATTTTCTCTGTATGATGTGTTTCTTTGAACAGATGTGGTTTCTTAGGCTTGCTTCACATGGACGTTTTCAATCAGCGACTTGAACAGGTATCGGAACAGTAATTTATATTTCTCACTAATATTACGCCAAGTGTTCGTTATGTACATTAATTTTCACATGACACGTCTGAAAATGATTGGACTTTCCCCATATCCTTTATCATGTTTCATTGCATTGTAACTTCTAAATTGGTTT
The DNA here is from genome assembly GCA_954871525.1 of Parietaria judaica. Lineage (NCBI taxonomy): Eukaryota > Viridiplantae > Streptophyta > Magnoliopsida > Rosales > Urticaceae > Parietaria > Parietaria judaica. The sequence continues at coordinate 29,875,498 of OX940865.1, forward strand.
CACAACTTCAATTTCGAAAGGACCGCAACACCATAAACTCTTATGTGTGATTGAGTTTCACGCTTCCAAGGTTAATTTTTTTTCTGATTTGTCTTTCCTATCTGAATCAAAGGAACACGGAGCTCACATTATCTCAACAATTCCAACCGTTCCTTACATATTTGAGTATTCTGATGGAAGGTACAAACTCAATATAACACTCTCAGAACTTCTGTTCATTTCCAAGTATATTTAGAGTGCTTTTTCGTTTTCGATAGCAAACTTGAAGTTCAAAATCCTGCCCAATTGCCTTCGAATTCTAAGCAACGAGTGGTAGCATCTTGGGAACCGACCGTGCTAGCTACGATCATTATTCCTAGTGAGTAAGCTCTCATGCCCCTTTACTGTGAGCATGTTGCTTACCGTACTAGGCATTCACTTTCCCTGACTGGATTTTGTTGTCGTTTTGAAGGTATGTTGGGCCAATTATCACCCTCTGTTCTGAACGGAGGGGTCAGCAGCTCGAATATTCATTTATCGACAGGTTCATCTTTATATCTTACAACATTTTATAATCTAAAACTTTTTTTTATTTGCACTAATGCCCCCAATCTTATCTGGTTGTTTGCAAATCCCCGTCATCTTTTTTTTTGCTCAAATCCCCCCTGAAATGATTTTATGGGTTAGAATTTACGCCTCTCCGATTATTTCTCCTATTTTTAAAGGACTGTGATTTTTTTATTTATGGCTTATTCATTCCCAGCCTGAATATGTTACAAATTATTCTTGCAACATAAAATACATAAAACCAACAAAACTCCAAACACGTAATATTAAAGCTCTATTAGCCCAATTTACACGTCCTACGACACATTTTAACCCTGCTTAATCAGCAAATTTAGAAAATGTGTCTCATGACTTATGAACTGTGTTGATAAAGTTAATATTATGTATTAAGAGTATTGTTAATTTCATGTATTTTGTTGTAGACAATAATTTATAATTGCATTGGAGACAAGCAGAGATGAGTAAACGCTCGCTGAAAATTCAGATAAGGGATATTTTAGCAAAAAGGACTGAGATGAGTATTTGCACCCGATTCTATTAAGTTGGGGGGTGTTTGTGCAAATAATTCTAATACAAAAAATATGTGGCAGTTTTTCTCTATCTGACGGGTTCATTCCAAATGCAGCCAACGAGTTTTTATGAAATATCGGTTGCCATTGAGGGAGATCGTCATCGATTTTTACAACGAATTGAAGAGTCTAACATCGGGCTATGCATCGTTTGATTATGAAGATTCAGAGTAAGTGACAGTGATGGAGATTATCTCTGTCCATATCATTATACGAAAGTTGTGTAAAACCCAACCGCTTGTCGTGTTGACACGTGTATGCATGGCAATGGCAGATATCAAGAATCTGACTTGGTCAAACTCGATATCCTTTTGAACGGGCAACCGGTAGACGCCATGGCGACCATTGTTCATACCTTGAAGGCACAGCGAGTTGGTCGGGACCAAGTCGACAAACTGAAGAAATTCATAGACAGGTTTTTTAAAACACTGTTTAATTTCTAGCTTGTAGAATTTTATTTTAACCGTGGTGTTCTAATTTTTGAGCAGACAAATGTTTGAGGTATCAATACAAGCCGCCATCGGGTCGAAGGTTATCGCAAGGGAAACGTAAGTTACCAATTCAGAACCTTGCTTTAATGTCGCTAAATTTGGCTAGGTCGGTCTTTTTTAACCTGATTCTTACCTTAGGATTTCCGCTTTGAGAAAAAACGTTCTCGCCAAGTGTTATGGCGGAGACGTAACCCGGAAGAAGAAGCTTCTGGAGAAGCAAAAGGAAGGGAAGAAGCGAATGAAGCGAATCGGATCAGTTGACATACCCCAAGAGGCTTTCCATGAGCTGCTCAAGGTTTCATAGCTAGTACTCTAACCGGATTCGCCATTATTGCTCGTTTTGAGGCCCATAGTACAAGCGGTTAAGCCGAGTGAAAAGCGACAGACTTTGCTTCGAAGCAACGGAATGACCCCATTGTTCTGAGTGGTAAAATATTGAAAGGTGTAATAAAACATGTCATCATAAATTATGTTTTCCTTGGTTCTCATAGATTATTGTTTTGCCTTCGAATGAGAAACCGAGAGCAGAAACGAGCTATGTACATAAATTAAGTAACAATTTTGTTCACGCCGGAGGCAAGATGAACGGTTTATGTATTTGACGGTTTTACAGAATAAATCGTCGTCAATGAAGAAATAATAACATTGTTGATTATTGAGAAAAATCTAAGCTATTATGCTTCATTTCATTTGATTTATCCTCTAATAGAATTATATTCTGTTACGATACCAAAGTTCTTACGTTGCTTCACACATTATGATATGTAATTGACAGAAATATATATATATGTCTGTGACTCTGTGAAAATCTTGTTGCAATTGATAATAAAAAGTAAATACCATGAATATATCAGACTAATTTGCGGTATTATCCTTGAAACTTTGCTTGGTGCAGTTTTCTCTCTTTTAAAAGTTGAAATACCCCCCAGCTTTCAAAAATGTATCATATTGCCCTTAAGTGTTCACAAAATAGCAGAAAATGGTTACAAAACGCAAGACATTTTAGTCAACTATTATTTCTCTACTTTTTGTAGATTCCATACTAACTTTTCTTTGATATTTAGACTTTGACAATAGCCTTATAATTTGGTATATCAATTAATATCTTCCATCATTTTTGAATTCATAGGAAGTAATTGTTACGGATCCACGATTTTTTATTAAGTAGCATCAACGTAACAACGGAGCAGGCCCGAGCAAGAGCCACAGAAATGCGGCTATCCCTTTGGCCGAGTGAGATTGGCGCCAAAGAGGTGGCCGATCTATGTACACCTTTTATTAAATCTTTCACTATAAAATCCCCCTTAAATTTAAATTTAAATCCTGATTCCGCCGCTGATTTGGCTGCGTATGTTCATCGATCCAGGGTTGGTTAAATTATGAGGTCACCGTGATGGCGGGTTGTAGTGCCAAAAGTTATAAGTTTAAAGGACAAATGCACCTAATGCAAAGTGTAGTGGGCAATTAATATATATATATATATATATATATAAGAGAGTATGATAGTGTGTCATCTGAATAACAAAATATTAATACTGACTGAAACTAATGCAGATTATTATAGTATCTCGAAGCCAACCCTTTCCCATTCTGACCAGCTCCCAAACTCCAACGTTGACCGAGCCCTCCGTCTCGCCGAGCATCAGCCTCTTTCGCCCCGCCAACCACGGACGAAACCGCCGCCGCTATCACCGACTTGAAGGCGGCGGGGTCCGCGGTGATCGCCTTGGTCAACGTCTCGGTCAGAGACTCTTGAACCGCACCGTTGACGAAGCTGGCTTTGTGCTGACTGAACCCCAAGTACGGCGACCAATTGGTGTAAGGCTGTGAGCCACCATTGCTGAAGCTTAGACTCGACGAGGGCATTCTTGGCATTGAGGTTGAAGATGGTGATTGCGTGAGGTCGAGAGTGATCGTTGGAAACAAAGAAGAGGAGACAGAATTGTTGTCGTTTTGGAAGTACAAGGGTTTTGGTCTCGTGTCGAAGTGACCAAAGTTTAGTCCTATGTTGTTCATCGGTGTTGTAGTGAGTAGTGAGTTTTTGAAGGGGTTGACGGGTGAGAAACGACTTGTCGTTTGGTGAGGAGAGGACGTGGAAGAGCCGGAGAGAAGCATGGAGGCGGCGGCAGAGGTGGTGGAAGCCATGGCCGTGGCTGTGACGGCCAGCGCATGGTTGTGGGTTCCTTCGTAGGTAGTGATCAGGATCGACGTGTCCTCGGCACATCTCTGAACCTGAGAATTCGAAATCAATATTCCGAATATGATTAGTACCAATTATATTTATAACATACAGTTATTTAAATTTATCTCGGTAATGATCCCGTTCCCGTTCTGGCTCTCAATTTTAAAAATATAGTACGGTTTTGCTCTAGGATCGTTTTTCTTTTCTTTCTTCCGCCTCCTCTTCTCTCGGTTCTAACTCTCATTCGATTAACTTTAGGAGCAGTCCGCGTATATCTTTGCCGGTGATTCCCGTCTCGTGACGATTATTAATATTATAGTTTACATTAATTTTTCTTTAAATGAAAAGATTATAATTGTACAATCTATCATAAAATTTTACTTTCTACGATTTTTTACTTATAAATTTTACTTACAATTTATTCTATTTGTACCGCCCCGAATATGTAACAAAGTATGAGATCTTAGTCACCGTCTCTATTCTTGATTTTCAAAAAAATGAGAATTTTCAGACCCAGAACCTGGTAAATTTTTGTCATCCCGGTTTTTCCTTGTACCAAGACAACAAAAAAAAAAGAGAGACTAAAATCTCGATTTCATGCCTAGTTTTTTCTATTTCATTATGCATTTGCGTAGAAAAAAACATGTAATAATATTATCCATAGATATAAATATATATAGTTTATAATATGTGAATAATACCTGTTTTCTGACCGGGCATGATGGTGCAACGGTGCATCGATAGTAGGCTCGCGGGCAAGGATTTCCTTTGGCAATTTTCTGCCCGTACTTCCTCCATTGACATCCATCGCTCATCTTCACAGCATAATAGGGAAGAAACCATTATCATTTGATATTTTAATTAAACATAATTACCCATGATAGAGATCCTTAAAAAAAAATCTTAATTTTATTGCTAATTGATTAAAAAAAAAAAAAAAACTAGCGTGCCAATGAGTAAAATATATTTTGACAGGGTTGACTTTCGGATTATAGAGATATCAATTCATGGAAAAAATTGTTCGCTAAATTGCCAACGAAACCATATATAATTAAGAAGATGTACGATATAATCATGAATCATGATCTACTTCTCAAAAAATCATTTCTCTTCACTCGGCGATTAAAGTAAATTAAGAAAAGAATTGCTTGTACAACAAGAAATTAAACTGTTACTTGTTAATATACTAACCGTTGGAGTATCACATCTCGCTCGGACACAAACCCTAGCTCTTTTGGCTGGCTGAGATTGTTCATGTGAAGTTTCATCGTTCCGATCTCGGTCGTTATATCTCGTATTACCACTCTTCTTTGAAACTTCCAAGCTATTATCTTCGCTTTCAGCATTCATATCATGTATTTCGGAGCTTAATCCGAGGGTAAGGTCATCGGCCTTGAAGTCTAGTCGAGAATCTTTTTGGAGATACGAGGCTTGATCATTCCTCGGATTACACCTTCCCAGGCAGAGAGACACGAGCTCGGTTTCTTCACTTTGGTTTTTTATCGGAGCTGAATTGATCACAACGTTTTGCAAATCTGTGGTCCGGTTTTTGGGATCTTGAAGATCTTCTAATTCGTCTTGTTTGACTATTTCGAAGAGGCGAAGTTGAAGAGAATCGTACTCGCGTTTGATATTGTGTCGCGACACCGTATTTAGCTTCTCGTTCTCCTCTCTTCTCTCACCCATTTTGGCTTAAGCGTCTTCGAGATTTCTTGCCTGAGAAAAATCAAACAAAATTAATGCTTAGAATATAGTTCAACACTTCAACTGGCTGAACTGTTTTTTTTTTCTTTAAAAAATATACCCTCTATATTTTAAATACAACTAAAGTAGACCCTATAATTCAGTTGCAGTACCCTTTATGTTTATATTTTTTCAATTAATTTCAAAAAAAATAAATTCAATACCCCAATATCGACCAATGGTAATATTTTCGTTTCATGTTTTTTCAAAAAATTAAATCAAATAGTACACAAAAACAAATTTTAAAAATTATGAATAAAGCTTAATTTTGGGTTTTTGAAAAATTAAAATGATGAAAGCGTATATAAAAATGAAACTACAGTACACTTTGATAACATAATTTAGCTGTTTCTGAAACTAGATGGTATATTTTAACAAATTTTAAAAATAAAACTTATATAAGAAAGCATATAAGTTTATTTTATACATATAATATCATAACTCATTAAGAAAGAAATATCAATATACCTTGAGCACTTGAGTCCTTGGATTTGGCTTCTTGATGCTTATGGCTCAACTCAACTCTTATACCTTCATATAAGCTATAAGAGATTAAGAGTTTGTCATTATATACTCACACAACTCTCTCCTATTTATATATATATATATATAGTAATAACCTAAGTATATCTATTAGGTGTCATTAAGTTCTATCCTAATTTTAAATTTGCCTTACCTATGCCACTTTCCAAAATTCCCCTTCTAAAAAACAGTATGCAATTACTTTCAAACTTTTGTACCCTAATAAACAAAAACAATAATATCATCTCTCTCACACCATTACACATGCAAGCCAAAATGTCAACTCTTGATGGATCTTTTATTATGATTAATGGGAGAAAAAATGAACAAGTTCAACGCTTAACAGCTATAGCACAAGTTAGCTTACATATTGCACAATCTATAGTACAATATCTTTGAAGCTTCGTACAACTTCAAGACGTCACGTGCCCAAGAGTCAAACTTTGGGTGTTAATATTATATATACATCATACATGTCATAGATATATAAATTAATTGGTATTTATTATTATATATGTATTTTTGTGCAAATATTACGGTGTACAGCTCTTAATTATTGTCAGCAGTCAACTAACATATTTTCTATATATATTACTTTAATTTGCAAGGACCTTTTTTTTTTTTTTTTTTGGCTACAAATTATAGATTTTGAAATTGTAGTAATTAATGAATTTAGCCACAAATCGGTATTCGAAGCATAAAACTCGCACCCAAATGGAATAGTTTTGGTGTAGTGTGCAATACGGTTGACCCTTATATTATAAGGTAAATATAATATAATATAATGCACATATATATATATTTATAGTTTCCAAATATATAATAATTAGCCAACTATAGTACCTGTGCAAGTTGTAGTGTTAGTAGTTACAGTCCACTAATTAAATAGCTCTTCCGAGACTTTTGAACATGTATCAGAAAAATAACGTGTTATTATAATCATCATTGATTAGAAGGATTTCATGTCGTCGTTGTATACTGGGTTTTCGATTAAATATTTGATAACAGTTAACACGTCTATGTCTATCTGATCAGATATTTAACCATATATATATATATACAAGAAACGTATATAAGTGATGCGATCGCCAAACTACTTCCTACACCGGCCGGGCATCGTTATTGGTGGGAGCGAGAACCCCGGGGACGACCTTTGTTGAGCCAAAACCCAAGTCTGCTCACCCGGCCCCTCCGTAGTATCGTCCCAAACTAATTCCGTAACAACTCGTTGTACCACCAGGTCAATATATTAGGGAATCGGGATTGTCGCCTACAAGAAGGTTAAGATATTTAAATACAAAATGTTGTCTTCCGCTTGTTGACCACAGTAATTATATCGTCGTTGGACTTGGAAACGTTATGATGATTAATGATAAAGATAAAGTAACCTTAATATCACGATGAACCGGAACCGGTTGGCTAGAACTAGCCCCGGCAAAACCCATTTTGGTATTACGAGACAGAGAAAGAAATAAGAAAAGTTAATGGATAGTGTTAAGAAGCTGAGCTTCGGACCAAGGAAGAAGACGAAGGAAATTGAGAGAAAAATATCAGATTTTATTAATGATGAATTGAATGATTACAAACAAATGATTGGGGTATATTTATACCAATCAATCAATCAGCTCGAGTGATTAAAGGGAGCTTTATAATACAGCTTAATAGCTCAATAATCACACGTGCTAAATACAATAATTACACGTGAATAAAACGACATGTCATTCGTATGTAATAAACGACAATAACCTGCAAAAGTAAACGACAAACAGAGAATACAAGAGAATAACAGAAATAACATACAGCATGGCATAAGTACCAAAAGAAGTAAAGATTTCATATAATATGAAATCTTAATAGATAGAATAATATTCTCATCATCATCTGATAAGGTTTGAGCCTTAGCAATGTATCTTGAATGTCTATAGCATTCTCTTACTTGCTCACAGCTAGGGATAATAAAGACAGAATACAGTAAAAATAGAAAATAAAGGGCGAAATAGTTATCTTTCTAATATTTGGCATAACTGGCAAAACTTGAATGTCCGGCTCCCGTGCTGCCCGAAGGACGACAGGCCCCTTAGGGCCGAGGGAGGCGGTGTCGTATTGTTGAAAATGAGGATACATAAACATATATAGAAAGAAAGAAAAAAAAAACTAACTAGTAAACAGTAATTGAACTAAGTAAGCGATTTTTCAAACTACGTACGATATTTATAAGCTAAGTAAACTATAGCCTAAAATAAAATATTGAATAGGAATCTTGAGAATTTTAGATGATGAAAGATTGGATGATGAGTGAAAAAAATGAAAGGTGGAACGAGGCATGTCTAAGGTGAAAATGAAAAACAAAAAAACAAAAATAATCTTTTAATCTGGTTTCTCTGTTTTGTTATAATAAATATTTTATAAAATAAAAAATAACAGCCTTTTAAAAAAAAATCGTTGGATTTTAAGATAGCCGTCTTGATTGCAAAGATATCAATTAGAGGTGTCAAGTGGGTCGGGCCGGCCTAGGCCCACCCACCCTGACTCGTAAAAAAGGCGGATTTGGCCCGCCCCGCTCCGTTTTTTTGTGGGTCGGGCTAAGCCCGCCCCTAGCAAAAGGGTCGGGCTGGGTTACGCTTTCCTAGGCCCGCCTTGAACCCGCCCCGTCCTGTAACCAACCCGCCCTGCCATTTAAGAGCCCACATAAACTATATTTTTATATTAAAAAAAGCTATTAAGTTGTAATACTAGTATTAATGAAAATATTAAAAAAAATACTCTAAATATTTTATTGTTATAGAAATTAAAAACTATCTTTATATTACATAATTTATTCATTTATTGTGTATATATATGGTATGTAGCTTTTTAATTTTCCAATTAAACAATTTTAACTTTATTAATCAATTTAAAAATTCAATAATCGATTTGAACATTCTCTTATTTTAAATTTAGTTTGAAAATAAATTAATCAATTTCATGTATAAAATATAATTTCTTAATTCACTAGCTCAAAGTTTACCATTTATAATTAATGTACACTTTCATAAATCACTATCTAGTTTATTTACATTACATTACATTACTCGACTTTCAAATTAAATTTTTTGAATATCGAGCAAATACAAAAAATAATAGTAGTTGTATTATTGTTTGTTAAAGGCCCATGCTATCTTGTAAAATTCTTAATAAAACAGTTTTATTAAAACGTATCGCTCTCCGAAAAACTTAATCCGTTTTGGTTTTTGAAAAGCCCACTAAATTCAATCCTTAAAAGCCCACTAAATTCGACTCGTAAAAGCTCACTAAATTCGACTTGTAAAAGCCCCCTAAATTCGACTCGTAAAAGCCCGCCCCGCCCCGTGACATTGTGGGTTCGGGGGTTCATGGGCCAGGTGGGCCTTGATGGTTTGTCCAAAACCCGCCCCGCCCCGCACATTGAACGGGGCGGGTCAATCCCGTCCCGTTTAACATGCGGGCTTAACGGGTTGTGGGCCGGGGATTAACAAAAAGGTGACCTTTCGAAACATTGAGATTAAGAATTTTTAAATCCTGAAAAGTGCATACCTTTAAATTCTTGAAATTCCGTAATTGTATAACAAGATTACTCAAAGTCGAATCCCTCGATCGCTCTTTCGGGTTTAGATGTATCTCAGAACATGTGCGGACTCACTCACTAAGGGAGGGTGGTTGAAACCACCCCTTCAATTTATGAAAATGCATTAGTGTTGCCCACTTTTTTAAAATCTTATACACATTAGCCACCCCCAAAATTCAAGGCAAACTACCAATATCAAAATCCAATGCAAACTACCAACACTTCATTGCCACTCTGCATAAATTCTCCCGCTCTTCTCAATTATTCCTCCCTCCTGTCATCACTTTTCCTTCTCCTCTCTAGTGAGCAAATTAATTTTCGTTAAATCCATGGAGTTGTTACAGATGTAAAAAAAAACGACATACTTCATGGAAGAGATGATTTTGGGTAAACGAACTGCAGCTGTTACATAAATATCATATTATCCAATTATCTAATATTAATTTACATAGATGTGTAATGCTTTAAGATTTTTTTTTATAAATAAAGTCTTATGTTTGAGAATATTAAGATATATATATATATGTTGGTTATGCCCGAACCCGATATTGTATCTCTCGGGTTATCGGATATCGACCCGATAACCATAACCGACATTATGGGCCCACTAGGGCCCAAGTATTAATTATGATTCATATTAATTAATAATAGATTAATTAATCCATGATTGGGCTTTTAGGAAGCCCATTAGGTGGGCTTTTAGAAAGCCCACTAGGTCATGACCATAGGGTATTATAAATACCCTATTATGACTCATAATTAAACACAACACACACCAGAGAAACCCTAGCCTCCTAGAAAATTCGAGCTCCCCTCCCTTGGTAGTCGAATTTTTGGCTTGCTCCCCGGTTCAATCAACGGTTGATCATCTAAACACCGACAAGGATCTAACCTATCCTCCGAGGTGTTTTCCGGTCATCTAAGACGTTCCCGAGTGACGTGGTGGACGAAATAGAGGCGCAACACTTGAGGCGCTCAATCCTAAATTCGACAAGCTCCAGAATCAAAAGAATCGGCAGTTATTCGGTACAGTTGGCAAAAGTACCGAAGTTTGGTAACGATCTCTAAACGATATCTTAATTCTCGTAATTATTCTAGATCTTTATTGTTCGATGATATCCCGTGATTTCCGCCTCGGGATTGAGAAAAGTCATCGAAAAACCCAACAATATAATTATATATACAATTTAGATAAGGTCATGAATGAAGATTCCTATAAATTTATTGTTTATTTCATGATTTTAAATCGTAGATTTGTCTTGAAATTAAGGAATAGATAATGAAACTAGTAAATGGCTAGAGATTTTAATCAGGGTTATTTGAATTTTGTTTTTTCTTTATTTGAATTTTGTTTTTGCTTGGACTTTTAAGATTAGGAATTTGATGTTTTTGTTGATTTTTTAGGGAATTTGTTAAGAAAACATTTGTAAAAATACCCCATTTTAAGCGATTTATTTGAATTTCTATTCCAAATAGTATATGATTGTGATTGTTTGGACTTGTTGTTTTGTTTATATGGCTTTTATACATTTATTGTTTTTTGTTGGAAGACTGAATCGAATATGAGAAGAACTAAAACTAAGGTACCAAAAATATGAATGCGAGTTCGTCCGTGGATTTTTTTGAACCACCCTTGTCTCCGATTCTTGGTTCCGCCACTGTCTCAGGATATGAGTACTAAAACTTGTCATAATTGGTATGCGTCCACAAACTCAAAGCATAATCATATCTATTAACGATCAATTATATTAAAATAAACTCTCAATATAAAAATAATTAAATTTATTTAATAATAACCAATGACCTTACAAGAGCTATTATTACGTATGTCAACTAGATGATTGATCGTACATAAACAATGAACTTCATGCGTGGTTTCGATATAAATATATCTAATATCTAATGCAAATAATATATATATATACATATATATATATATATGACAATTAACGACGTATAAAATGATGACCTGAGGCGCTTTGTGATCTAAAAAAAAACACATTAACATTAAAGTGAGACGTCTCTTGCATGTTGTGCAAACAAAGTTGTTAAGTGTCGACATTAGAGATATATAATAATACTATATATATATATATATATATATATCATTTTCAAGTAAAAACCTAACTGGGAGGAACACGTCTCGACATTACTCATGGTTGAGTATAAATACTGAAATTATTATATATAATTAGAGCATCATAGATTCAAGTCTTTTTATTATTATTTTAATTGAAAAACACACTAAATTTGTTGCTTTAGCGAGGTTTTTTTTTTTTTTTTTTTCAATAGTAGGTACGGCTGGTCTTGGGCTTAGGCTGACTAAGCCAGTCTAAGGCCACACATTCGTGGAAAAAAAAATACACTGAATTATGAGTCTCAAAAATAGGTATTTATGGTAAAAGAAAATAATATAATTATATTAAATATAACTCCTATGTTCATTTTCTAAATTATGAGAAGTTGTTATCGTTTAAGTGGTGAGTCCAATTTTTTTATTTTTTTTAGCATATCATGTTAAAAGTAATATATCAAGAGTGATAAGTAATTTACATGTTATTTTTACTACTAAAGTTAATAAATTTATGCTAAGTATAGTGAGTTGATGTTCATATATATATATATATATAATAATAATATTATCTTGATATATTTTTTAACTGAGTATCAATATATTTTTTGCCCAGGGCTTCGACAAAATCAAAGCTGGTCCAGATAGTAAATCGCAATAAAATAGAACTTGAGTAAATTCAAACAGTAATAAAATTAGAATGATATTAATTTGTCATTTTAAAAATAAACTTGAGCCAATACCGTCTCAATATGGTATATACTATACAACTAGTTCTTTTAAGTATTTTAGCAAATGGACTCCACTCCAATTAAACATGTACTTCTATTTCCCACTTGATAGTCTGTAATACGTGTGGTCCATATGAGATTGTCGAAATTATTTTAGTTACTAGTTGATGAAGCTCAAAAGATACAATACTAAAGAATTTAGAGTTATTATACGTAATCAAATAGTAGAATTGGTCATTGTCGTATATTTTTTTTAGGTGCTGGGTTTCTTTGTCGATCTTTTTAAATATACATAATGCGTTGAAAATAAAATAGTATATAGTTAGATATTAATTCATCTTATTATAAAACCAATAATATCTATAAATCACATCTAAAGTACAACAGGAAGAAAAAAATCTGATAGACGTGAGTATAGATAATTTAAACGATATGTAAGAATTTCATGATAATTAAATTTATGGTCTTAAATAAATAAGACTAAGCTTTGGAAATTATATATTGAATAAATAAAAAATTATTCAAAAGTATAAAATGTGTGGGCCTAGGCATTAACTCAAAGCCCATAATAATATTAGAAAGGAAAAGCCCATAACCATTCTAAGCCCAAAGGCACAAAACGCTTAGAGTAAAACTGTCCAAAATCAATTAGGGATCATTAAACCACTCGACCAGGAAAATAGGACAATGTGACCAGCTTCAAACGACTATATTTAGTCAACCATTCTAGCATGACAGAAGAAGCAACGGTCAAGACGCACGTGTCAGCTCGGGACCAAGTCCAGCCTTCAAACCGGAGCCGCGATTTTAAAGATTCCAGGAAGACTCAACAAGACGAAAGAAGCCTATAAATATCAAGCTAAAGCTCCAAGATCAGAACGCAAGCCTTTATCATTTTTTACTTAGCATTTCCTAAAGTAATATTGTACCCCAAAATAGCTTTATACTTGTTCCCCCTGAGTAGAAACTTTGCATAGATTGTTTCCATGTTTACGTTCATACAAATCAACCATAAACATATAGAAGACGTAGTCAACAAGCATATTGGGACGAACCTCTCTAAAGAATCACCTGTTTCAAATTACATATACATATATATATACATATATATATATAGATATGTGTGTACTTATATTTGTGAGTGTTGAGAGTATTGACGACGTGAAAATCAAGGTTCATTGGATAAGCCCAACAACAAATCTAAATCGAAATCTACACTCTTCGTGACTATTGAACTGGGAAACCATATTAATGGGTTGTAAGACCCTTGTCCCAAGATTGAAAGGAGTGAACTTCAGACAAGTCCGACCTAAATTTTAGAGGCATTGAGCTAAAAATACATATACTATATATATATTATATATATATATATATATATATATATATTGAATTGTGTTTAAATTATTACGAAGTTGTTTATTAAGAAATAATATAATATGTGATTTTCTTAAAGAAATTTTGTTTGTAAATATTTTTATAGATATTAGGGGTCTTCGGGGATTACATTTTTCTGAATAGGATCAATCTTTACCTCATAAAATTTAGGGTAAATTGCGGCAAAAGTAGTCAACGTCTTGCCTTTTGGCCAATTATATGGCCAATGCCCAAAAACCGCAGCAATAGTACCCAATGTACACTAATCACGCGCGATTATAAAAATCATCTAATTAGCGACTGCCCCGTTAACTGGGGTGCCAAGTGGCTTATGCTGACTGTATTTTGCTTCCCACGTGTCAAAAAATAGTCCATGTAGCATTAACATAAAATATCACGAATTTATTTTAAATGTATTCCGGCGATTGGAGTTAGAGGCGAGCTTCCAGGCGAAGGATATTCCCGAGTTCCCGTGTTGTGCCGCTCCCACCATTCATCTGGAATTGTTGTTTTTATTAGTTGGTTTCAAGTCATTTGCATTGTGTTTGTCATGATCCTGCTTTGGCTTCTTAGATGATTAGGTTTAGTATTGTACTTGTTGTTTGAAAGCAGATATTTATGGATCATGTTATTTGCACTTGAATCTTGTCTTGTATTTGCACTTGAATCTTGTCTTGTACTTGCTGTAGTGTTTCATGAACTATCTATTTGGTCTAGAGATTTTCTTGTCTTGTACTTGTATTTTCTGGTGTTGAGATTGTAAACGACATGAAGTATTTACTTGGATATAACACGACATGTGTTCAGTGGGTAAATGGATTCCCTACTAACCTTTGTGCTCACCCCTTATTTTTCTCCCTATCCTCCAGGTGATTTCTAGTACAAGGCATTAGCGAGGATGATATCATTCCGTGTTAGAGGGTGCCGTGTCTTCTAGTTCGCATCAAGGTCGCTTATTTTCTACCACCATGTTGACCTAGGTTTTAAACTGAGATATATTTTATAATGTGGAAAGCTATAGTTAACCGATGGTGGTTGCTTTTAAACTCTTCTGTGGTGTTGTATAACTGTGGGATTTGATTGTTATTTTTTATTTATTTTTAAGACCCATGAGTAAATTTTAAATTTCAAATGACGTGGACGTGGAATAGTCCAAGTTTATTGTTTTAAAATGACGTGTCATTGGTCGGTCAATGTTTGAAAAGTCTTTATTTTGTCTTATTCTACTAACCCCATTTAGGGGCGTTACAATTGGTGACACAATCGACGTTCTCAATGATGTCGGTGACGTACTTCGAGGTGTCGACGAAACACTCGGCGTTCCTGACGATACTGGCGACATATATTCGACGGTATCGATGACGAAATTGACGTTCTTAACATTGTAGGCGATGTATACTCGGCATTATTTTCATAAAATCTTAAAACTAACGTATTAATAAATAAAAAGATAATATGAAGTACTTATGCATAATTAATTCTTTTAATAAATAACAATTCAGTGTTTCTTCTATTTTTTTTAAAAAAATATAAATAATTTTTATTGTCGTAAACAGTACCGCACCATATTTGGTGTGGTACTCTAGCAAAAAACAAAAGTTGCATTATAATAGTGTAACTTTTTCCGTTGGGTTGGAGAGGATTAGGGCTGCAAAATGGAGTTTTGTAGTTCCATTGGAGAAACCCTTAGATAAGTTCCTTAAAATCACGCAAAATTTTGTATTTTCCGACCGAGACAGTAATCATTTCATCAAACAAAAAACTAATTGTCAAAAAATTTAAAACTATGCACCCGAAGTGATTTTAAATTTTGATAACTAAAAAATCAGTTGCCAAAATTTCAAAATGTTATATAAAATCTTATTTGACATTTTCCCAAAAATATGGTAATTAAAAGCTTTATTAACTTACTGGTAATATTAGCTCCGATTCTGGACAACAAAAACGAAAACATAAATTTGCCCTAATTAGTTAGTAATTACTTGTCCCCCATATGGGTCATATTCATATACCTACGTAATTGCTGAGATATTATTAAACTTTTGCATAGTATATATATATATTAGTATAAAGTCTTTCAAATAAAATAATAATAATAATATATTAGTGTAACATATGTACATTATAGACAAATACTAAATATAGTAAGTGTATAAATCATAAAGAATGCATTGTATGGACCTTTCTTCGTACTTTGTGGGGACATGCGTGAATATATCCCAGTTTTGTCGTGCCCAAAATAGAAAGTTTATGACGATTCTAATTAAACACGAAATTCCAAATTAAATTTGTTCTTTGTTTTTATATTCCAAATTCAAGTGTTAAATCCTTGAGTTAAAATTAGTAAAATCGATGATGCTAAATTTTGCCCGTTCCTAATTCTATATCAACGTGATAGATTCATATTCACTGTGATAATATATTAGTTTATGAATCTACTTATAAGTTTATTTTCGGGTAGTTGCTGAAAATACTACTAAAATTGTAAATATTATCTTACTTAAGAGTTTTAAATACTTACATCTTATGATAATTTAATAAAGTAAAATAAATATGAAATAAATTTATGTATTTATTAACAATATCACGACTAATTAAATAAAAAAAATGAGTTTACCGTAACTATTGTAACTAGCTTATTATGATTAGTTAATAAACATGATGATCATAAATATATAGAAATTTTAAAAATGAATAATGTGACTTGACTAAAGTAAACCCGTTTTATTGTTCAGAAATTTTATACTTATCTTGATAAAGTCCAACTATATAAAACCAAACTTTAGATAATGTGGATTACTTGTTATGCTAATTAATAATACTATTTCCTATTGGTTTAGTTAATTATACTTATCTTGATAATCTCTTAATATGTTTGCTATTTAAATTGTTATATTCATTACAATTTTTCACCAAATAACTTCGGTGGTTTAGTGTTTTGTTTCTTTGGGCTTTGGGTTTCAACCTTATAAATGCAAAAACAAAAAACAAAAAAAAAACTGCTAGTTATTTGGATGACACATGTCATAGTGTGGGAAATAAAGAATGGACACGTGGCAACGTGAGAGAAAGCGAGAAGAAAAGTGGGTCAGGTTAAAGAATTGCAAAAAAAAAATGATGTGGAAACAAATAAAAAATTAAAAATGACGTGGCATGCCATGTGGTTGTCCGCGTGGCGGTCAACACTGCCACATCATCAGTTGACTAATATCCATCCAATTAGTTGGATGGAATTTTGTGATTAGTGCACATTGGGAACTTTTGCCGTCGTTTTTAGGCATTGGCATCATGCCTAGGGAAATTCGAAAACCTTGGCCACTTATGCCGCTAATTACCCAAAATATTATCAAAATCAATTGTCTACGTATTCAAAACATGTTTGGTTTTGTGGCGATATAAAGAGAGACTCAGCTCTGTCGTCAACACATCATGACTGAGATTTAGTGTGGATAACCTTTTTCTCTAGGACAATCACCTAAATTAATGAACAGTTATGAGTGAACTTATTAAAAGTTAAAACAATAACTCTATTTTTTTTTATCTTTTTATTTTTATCAATAGCCGGGACTCCGGTGACTTCCTTGATGTATTTGATTAATTGATCGACGGTGACTTCTTTGATGTTCACATTGTTCGAAAAAAGAGTGTGACCAGTCAGCCTATTGTTTAGTAATATGAGACATTGCTATTAATATTATTATTGAATAAAGTTTTGTTTGAGTATTCCTACAACTAATATCCGTGTTTATAATATTATGTTTATGTCGTGAAACTGATTGCAGCAAAAGAAGAGGTAAGTACACAATTAATTGACTCCGTTTCAGAATTAGTTTATATTATTGTTCGATCACAACCTAAGGGTCGACAGAGAAATTGAATCCTAGTAGCAATTGTTTGAATAAACATAAGATTGTGACCGTCTTATCTTAGAAATCTGATTAAGAAAGACCTGTGATATAAATGTTAGTCTTACTATAAGAATATTTAAGGATATTGATGTAATTATTAGCTTCATTCTAGTGAAGACATAATTTCTCGAGAGAGATCATGATCGTTTGACTTTGTCGATGAAAAGAAATTCTATGGATATATGATCACACTTCTTGGACTTATGGGATTCACAATTATATACAAAGTTTATGAGAGTTGGATCGTCAACTCAACTCAACATCTCTCATGTCTTGGGGATGAGAATTTGAAATTAATCTATAAACTATAAACATTTGTTTATCGCCCTACGTATGCTTGGATTATTCGCCGAGAAAAGAAAAAGTTAGAAACATCATGTCGAAGAAGGATAAAACAGTAATTAAAATAGTAATTTACAAGTTAATTATGTTTTTAAGAAAGGAGGAATAAGAATAGTTCGATGTCAATCTTTTAGTTTATAATGTAAGATTTTTCAATATCACTTATAGGACTCGAACTCAAAACTTTTTTTGCGACGCTTGCCGAATTCTCTACATGAAATCTTTTTCAAAAACTGCAACACAAGTTGAGAATGTACTCTTTGAGCTTGAGCTGAACCTAAATGCATCGAATTTCGGAACTATCATAATAGTCTCACAAACTTTTTTTTTTTTTTTTTTTTGTCCCTTTTGTTCAGTTCAGTCCTGAAAATATATATATATATAAAGAGCAGGCATGCAGAAACTTGAGAGTAGATTACCACATCAAGGACAGGAGAGGAGTGATTGAGGGAAAGAGAAACAGCGAGCCTTTGTCATATATAATAATAATAATAATAATAATAATAATAATAATAATAATAATAATAATAATAATAATAATAATAATAATAATAATAATAATAATAATAATAATAATAATATTCTAAGTGAAGTGCCCCCAGATTCATACATTCAAGACACATAAAACCTCCTGTTTGGTTATGTCATGTGTCACCACTGACTTATTATAAATAGCTTCCTTCACTCCAAATCCAATATCCACGCCTGTTTCCTTATTGCCTCGCTTTCAAACTTCAAAGTCTCGGTACACGACTACGACTGCTACCAAAAAAATCCTCTTAATTTCTACTAAAATTATAAATTACAAATTATATCAATCTAAATTAAATACTTTGGAATTATTACTAGAGCCTCTAAACACTATATTTTTTAATTCAATGTCTTCATTGAGCAGTGCATCCGCTACTTTTTTTTTTTTTTTTTTTCTCTACTAATGTGTTTTTAGGAAACTTTCGTAGTCCCTAGAAAGTAGAAATAATTAAGCCTTCGTATGTCTACGTCGACCATATTAAAGTTGTAATTGAGAAATGAAACAGAAGAACGAGAGTCGGAAGCGAAACATAACGGTCCGACGGCGACGAGATCGAGAATAGAAGATGCGAAATGCATGAGCATTACTTTTAACTAATCTTCTTCATTGTTGATTGAGTGTGTACAAAGGCAAGAAGCAACGAGGAGGAAAGAAAACCCACCTAATGCCTCAACTGCCATTAACCAAAGGAGAACACTGCAATTACAAACCCAAACAAGACAAAACCCTTGTGTTTGTGCCATAGAAATTTCCCTTTTCCTATGCTGGAAAATAGCTGATATACAAAGGAGAGATACACCTATCACATATATATATATATATGTATATGTAGTTAATCCTCCACTATTGCTGGGCCTCTATACGGAGCTCCGACCACAGGTAAATCCTCAGGTAGAATCTCCCTCTCCTGAAGCCACGCATGAACTTCTCCTCCTTCCCGGACTTCCTTTTCCTCGTCGACTGTCAGTCAATAGACGTCGCAGAAAGTTCAACGATTCCGAAATGAGTTGGAGTAAAGAAACGAAAATGCAGGTGTACCTGAGAAGTCCGAAAACGGGAAATCGAAGTAGTAAGTGCATTCGCGGCCGTCAGGATCGGAGTACGGCGGGCCCAGCACGTCGAAAACGGCACACGCAGTCACCGCGGTGAAACAGTGCATGTTTCCGCCGTCTGCGGGGTACAGGATCGAAGCATCGCAGGGCGCAACGAAGTCGGAGTCGACCTTGACTTTCGCCAACTGGACATCGGGCCTTGTGGCTGTAGCAAAAGCCAAAGTACACCTCACAAGCTGTGGATATAATCATATAATATACCTACTCTTCACCATATATATGCATTTCCGTACAGCCAGTACGGAGCTATGTATCCAATAATATGGCGACATTCTTAGACAAAGATGGTGAGAGAGAAAGATTGATTACGAGGTTTGAGAATTGAACAAGTACATATCTGTCGACCGGTCAATTAGTCAAACAGTTTACATAAGAAGAAAATAAGAACAGAGAACAAAAGATTCGGATAGTCTCTGGAATCTGGATGTCAAACACAAGAATCTTTGTGTCTTCTCTAATTTTTTTTTTCATACCTAGTGTAGGATCAGAGACCCAATCGTAGGACTTGATGTGCATCGCTCCGAAGAGTAGCTTGCTGAAAACCGTCATGCCCGGGTGATTGTGGAGCGGTATGACTCCCGAAGGCGGCAAGCAAAAAATTCCCATCTGTAACCGGAAATTCGGAACATTATTTCACAAGACAAACGAACAAAATATTATCTCGGCGATGAAACGAAAAAGTACTCGAGCTTCACTGACCGAGAACTTAGCGCATTCAAAGAGATGAAGATACGTTATCGCCCGCGTTCCGCTTCCTTGCGTCGCCCGGAAATAAGGCATATCCGGAGTCAGGCCGACATCCTCAGGTCTCATCGAATCTGAAAACCAAACAAACACATTAGCATTATGATTTATGACCACACGAGACCCAATTTCCAATCTTTTCAAAACCTAAAAAAATGGATGATCATATTTTCCAAATCCCTCAAGTTATTATAATGGCCTAAATGGGCATTGGAATCCTGTTTTCTGCTAAATCAGCACTGGTATATTAAAATTCTCAATGAAATATAGAACCCCATTGATTCAGTGAAGCAGAGGGCATAAAGTACACATATTTTAATCATAAAGAATGTCAAGGACAGAGATATATAATATATACACATATATATATAAAATCCATGTACATACATACACTGAATACGTAAAAGTGTGTACATGTCCACTGAATCATTCGCAAAGGCATTGAGATTCGAGCCTCAACAATGGTCATGGAACCCCAATTCAACGAATTGGAATTGCTGTGTTAGTTTCAATTCAAATGCTTCTGAATTTCTGATTTTTTTTTTCTTGAACCAACGGATCAGGCGCATTGGCCAAACAGGGCCAATACTGAATTTCGACCAAAACCCCTAATCGGAAAGGTTCATCGATACCTATGACGGAGCGCAACCGGCGAATGTCCTCCGGCGGCGGGACGAAGCCGGGGGCGGCGGAGGAGTAGACCTCGCGGCAGGTCTCGAAGAGGCGCTGCACCGGCGAGGGCATCTTCCTGGGTCTCCGGCGAGCCTTCCTGGTGGTGGGTCTGGGGAGCTGGCAGAAGTGCTTCCCTTTGCGATCGGCGAGAGGCGCTTCGATCCCCATGAACAGCGGCGAATCCCGAGGTCCGAAGAGCAGATCGGAGGTCGGAGGATCGGAGAGGAGGGGTATAAAGAGGGAGGGAAAGGGGATGGTATTGTCGGGGGAGAAAACCAGGGGCCATGGCTTTGGGATTCCAGTGGGCTGCTCCAAAAGCGGATTTTATCCCTTTCATTTTCCCAAACTCCCCTCTCTCTCTCTCTCTCTTCTGACCATGTCTAATCAATTCTCACAGGATATTTACGGCAAAAATATCATCTAATATATTTATATTAGATATTCTGTCTAAGGGGGTTGTTAGAAAGAACCAATTTTAAAAATAGAGCTTAAAAGTGGCCTGTTTGGTAACGTTTTCTATTTCAAAAAATATTTTCAAGAGATAAATTATAAAATTGTTTTCTAAATTGTTTTCGAAATAACGTTTGGTTAGTACTTTTTTAAGAAAAAAGAAAAAACGAAATCATGTTTGGTGAAGATTTTGTTTTCTAATAAGTGTTTTAATGTGTGAAATAAAAGGTTATTATTATACTATATTGTGACCGAAACCCTCCAAAATAAAAAAAAATAAACTTTAAAATATAAAATATCGAAAATATGTAATTAAATATATTTATAAGTAATTGATATATATAATTAATACTTCTTAAAAATATTCGGGTTAGTAACCGCATAAGTAAAAAAATAAATGATTATTTTTTATGCTAATAAAAAGATAAATAATAGGCACTTATGCCGCTATATAAAACATTGATTACTTATGCCGCTATAATATTAATATTGAGGATGGATTTGTAATAAAATTTTCATAGAAAACATGGAAAACACCTTTTTAGTTGTTTTCAAATTGCAAGTTTTTTTGCACTAAATGAAATTATCATTTTCCAAAACATTTCAATAGTAAATTGCACCAAACATGTTTTTCATTTTTCAACTACCATAAAACAATGAAAATGATCTCTGAAACACGTACCAAACAGGCTCTAAGTTTTAACTTTTTTTTATATATATAAATCAATAGCCTCGTCGACTTTTGATGACGTCAATAAAGTAAATCGCAATGATATTGAGGATATGAACTGGTAATATTAGAGAGAATTTGAGAAGGAAAATAAGAATTTGCGTTGTCGATGTTCGAAGAACTTGTGTTTACATACAATTTTATTTTGATATTCGAGAGTTTGATGTTTACATACATTTTTTTTATTTGTATTGACGTCGGTACTGACATAAATTGTAAAAAAAAACTTACGAAAAAATAGACAAAGTCTATCGATTCAAAAAAAAAAAGTGACTTATATATTTTTATCACTGTTTTTTTAAGTTGATATGTGCCACCTTATTTTCTAAAAAGAATTAAAAAAAAAATTGGATACTTTTGCAAGTAATAACCATGTATTCCAAATTTCATTTTTTTTACGGGGCGACACTAATAGTCAATGTTACTATGCACTCTTGTATTACTAAATATATATTTAGTGTAAGAATATGTGATAATATTTGCTAAGTTTTGTTGATGTCAGATTTCGTCAAATCCATCCTCAACATAACGCGTGTCATTATGGCCCAAAAACGACGTCGAATAGAGGCAAGAAATATGTTGACCATAGTCAACATAAAAGCCCAGTTTGTGAAGAAAGGCTTAGCCCATGACGAAAGGCCCAATTCGCAGAAAAAGCCCAAAGTGAAAAGGCTCAATCAGCCCTAACCCTATAAATAATAAAAGAAACCTCATTAAGAGGGGATCCAAGAGAAATCAGCGGAGAAACATTCAGCCAAGAAGGAAGAAAAAGAGAGGAAAGAGAAAGAAGAGAGAAGAAAACCAACGAAACAGAGAAGAGAAAGAATGAAGAGATCAAGGCAAAACTCATTGAACTACGTGATGACCTGATCCTGGTTCGCCGGGTACGTAGGCAGCCTCGTCGAGAGCGGCGTGGTGCGGCATCAAATTATATCCTTGTCATTGTTCTTCGATTGTCCAAGCTAATAAACGGGGAAAACCGAGTCCTTTCGGGATAAATAAATCAGGGAATAATCGTGTATATATTTTTATTGCATACTTTACGGTTTTCCTTGTGACTGTATGGTGGTAAAAATCGCCCTCTACAGTTTGGCGCCCACCGAGGCGGCTTAGTTTTTCTCTAACTCACAGCCAGGAACTCGAAGAGAAGACGACTGACGACGATAACGACAGCACCGAGCGCTGATCTCGTCTTTACCTTTGATAAATAAAATTGTGTCTTTTTAGCGTTTTCTTACAGGCCATGTCTTGAGCTTCGATTTGACGGGTCATTCGCCTCTATCGGATGCTCAAGGCAGAAGTTATGGACGCCGAAAGATTGGTCACCGAGGACGACGGCTTCGTCAAACGCCTGCTCGTCGCCCGTCACTCTTTGGACCATATCCCCGTTGTTATTTATCATCTAAACATAATTTCTAGTTTTTCTCGAAGATTATCTCTTGAGCTTCGATTTGACAGGTCATTCGCCTCTATCGGATGCTCAAGGCAGAAGTTATGGACGCCGAAAGATTGGTCACCGAGGACGACGACTTCGTCAAACGCCTGCTCGTCGCCCGTCACTCTTTGGACCATATCCCCGTCGTTATTTATCATCTAAACATAATTCCTAATTATTCTTGAAGATTATGTCTTGAGCTTCGATTTGACAGGTCATTCGCCTCTATCGGATGCTCAAGGCAGAAGTTATGGACGCCGGAAGATTGGTCACCGAGGACGACGGCTTCGTCAAACGCCTGCTCGTCGCCCGTCACTCTTTGGACCATATCCCCGTCGTTATTTATCATCTAAACATAATTCCTAATTATTCTTGAAGATTATGTCTTGAGCTTTGATTTGACAGGTCATTCGCCTCTATCGGATGCTCGAGGCAGAAGTTATGGACGCCGGAAGATTCGTCACCGAGGACGACGGCTTCGTCAAACGCCTGCTCGTCGCCCTCTGCTCTTCGGACCATATTCTCGTTTCTATTTATCATCTACACGTGATTTCTAATTTTTCTCGAATATTATGTCTTGAGCTTCGATTTGATAGGTCATTTGCTTAAAACAAACGCTCGAGGAGAAAGTTACAGAGGTTGAAAGAGCTTGTCACGAAGAGGACAGCTCGAGGAGCTCATCTCGAAGAGCTCATCACGAAGAGCTTGTCACGAAGAGGAAAGCTCGAGGAGCTCATCACGAAGAGCTTGTCACGAAGAGGAAAGCTCGAGGAGCTCATCTCGAAGAGCTCATCTCGAAGAGCTCATCACGAAGAGCTTGTCACGAAGAGGACAGCTCGAGGAGCTCATCTCGAAGAGCTCATCACGAAGAGCTTGTCACGAAGAGGAAAGCTCGAGGAGCTCATCTCGAAGAGCTCATCACGAAGAGCTTGTCACGAAGAGGAAAGCTCGAGGAGCTCATCACGAAGAGCTTGTCACGAAGAGGAAAGCTCGAGGAGCTCATCTCGAAGAGCTCATCACGAAGAGCTTGTCACAAGGAGGGAGGAGCTCGAAGAGCTCATCACGAAGAGGGAAGCTCGAAGAGCTTATCACGAAGGGAGGAGCTCGACGAGCTCATCACGAAGAGGAAAGCTCGAAGAGCTTATCACGAAGAGGAAAGCTCGAGGAGCTCATCTCGAAGAGCTCATCACGAAGAGCTTGTCACGAAGAGGAAAGCTCGAAGAGCTTATCTCGAAGAGCTCATCACGACGAGGAGAAACTCGATGAGCTCATCACGAAGGAGAAGACCTCGAGGAGCTCATCACAGAGAAGACCTCGAGGAGCTCATGAAGGAGGAGCTCGAAGAGCTCATCACCAATAGAAGATCGTCACCAAAAAGAGCTCGTCACCAGACAACTCGTCATCAAAGAAAGCTCGCCTCCACCGGGAAATCATCAACGAAGACGCCATTACCAACATTTCGAGGAGATCTGATTGAGACGCGCTCGACGATGACGACCCTCATAAAACCGAAGTTTGATGCAGACACGACGAGGTTTATCCTAACCAAGGCGCAAAATCAGCGACGAAGTTAGCTGACCTCATCGCAAAAAAAGGTAACAATATACATATATCTACAAATTTATAAAGAAACCGGCGAGAGTGCCGAGAAAACATATATATACATTTAGGGTACCGACCAAGCCCAAAACGGCGAAAATGCTTGATATACCAAACAAAGCCGCTCCGGCGCACAGCTGGGTACATAAGCCGCTCCGGCGCAAATTCCGATCGATACATCGCGACAGAGCCCGGTGCATACCGACAAGCTCATCGCCGACAAATCAGTGCCAAGCACTTCATCGCGACAGAGCCCGGTGCATACCGACAAGCTCATCGCCGACAAATCAAAGAAAATACAAAGCCGCTCCGGCGCAAATTCCGATCGATACATCGCGACAGAGCCCGGTGCATACCGACAAGCTCATCGCCGAGAAATCAGTGCCAAGCACTTCATCGCGACAGAGCCCGGTGCATACCGACAAGCTCATCGCCGACAAATCAAAGAAAATACAAAGCCGCTCCGGCGCAAATTCCGATCGATACATCGCGACAGAGCCCGGTGCATACCGACAAGCTCATCGCCGACAAATCAAAGAAAATACAAAGCCGCTCCGGCGCAAATTCCGATCGATACATCGCGACAGAGCCCGGTGCATACCGACAAGCTCATCGCCGACAAATCAAAGAAAATACAAAGCCGCTCCGGCGCAAATTCCGATCGATACATCGCGACAGAGCCCGGTGCATACCGACAAGCTCATCGCCGACAAATCAAAGAAAATACAAAGCCGCTCCGGCGCAAATTCCGATCGATACATCGCGACAGAGCCCGGTGCATACCGACAAGCTCATCGCCGACAAATCAAAGAAAATACAAAGCCGCTCCGACGCAAATTCCGATCGATACATCGCGACAGAGCCCGGTGCATACCGACAAGCTCATCGCCGACATCGCGATAGAGCCCGGTGCATACCGACAAGCTCATCGCCGACAAATCAAAGAAAATAACAAGCCGCTCCGGAGCACAAAGCCCGGTACGTAAGACGCTACAGCGCATACCCCGGCAAACTACAAAGCCGCTCCGGCGCACAAAGCCTGGTACGTAAGACGCTAGTGCGCATACCCCGGAAAAATACAAAGCCGCCCCGGTGCAAATCCTGATTGATACATTGCAGCCACAAAATAATTTACAAAAGGAAATAGAGGAAGGTCAATCATCCCGAACAACTTTGTTGGCGATTTGCTCTATGACGAACTCCGCGCTCTCAACCAGGAAATCCATAAGAAGTTTCTCCACCGCGGCATAATGCTTGGGGTCTCGCCTCATGAACTCGAGCAGAAATACCCGAAGGAGCCCCTACCGGCTCAGAGATTCCAAACTTGTCGTGTGCTCGGAAAGCCTCATCATTCGGGTCCTCGGAGAGCGTGGTGACGGTACGCCTTATCAGATCTTTCGAGAACTCTTCGAGGATGACAAAGTGCCCATCGCTCTCATTAAGAAACGAGGCTAGCACCCCCTCGGCGTACCTCAACAGACAAGAAACGTGAGGAGTCTCAGCGACCTGCGAGAAGGAAGCTGAAAATAGCCGGATAGTAATGAAAGAAAGAATGCAAAAGGAACAACATGGCGACGACAAGGTAAAAGGGAAAAAGGTCTGCTACTTTATTGATAATATTGTCGAAGAAAGAGTCCATCGTAGGAAGAAATTCATCACCGCGATGAGTTTGTTGCTATAGCGAGCTCGTCATCACGAGGAGTTTGTCAAAGAAGATTTCACCGTCATGAGAAAGATGCTTCATCCGTCGAAACCAACTACAACTCAGCAGGATTCTGCATCAGCCTCCCAAATGAAATCCACCAACCAACAGATTACGATAAATTTCTCTGACAACATTTCTCGGGGTAAACGCATCATCAACCAAAGTGGTCAACAGAGTTCGAAATTAATAGTTTGTCTTTCATTTTACCAAGTGTTTCACACTTGATAAAATGGGGGACTAACTGTTGATGTCAGATTTCGTCAAATCCATCCTCAACATAACGCGTGTCATTATGGCCCAAAAACGACGTCGAATAGAGGCAAGAAATATGTTGACCATAGTCAACATAAAAGCCCAGTTTGTGAAGAAAGGCTTAGCCCATGACGAAAGGCCCAATTCGCAGAAAAAGCCCAAAGTGAAAAGGCTCAATCAGCCCTAACCCTATAAATAATAAAAGAAACCTCATTAAGAGGGGATCCAAGAGAAATCAGCGGAGAAACATTCAGCCAAGAAGGAAGAAAAAGAGAGGAAAGAGAAAGAAGAGAGAAGAAAACCAACGAAACAGAGAAGAGAAAGAATGAAGAGATCAAGGCAAAACTCATTGAACTACGTGATGACCTGATCCTGGTTCGCCGGGTACGTAGGCAGCCTCGTCGAGAGCGGCGTGGTGCGGCATCAAATTATATCCTTGTCATTGTTCTTCGATTGTCCAAGCTAATAAACGGGGAAAACCGAGTCCTTTCGGGATAAATAAATCAGGGAATAATCGTGTATATATTTTTATTGCATTCTTTACGGTTTTCCTTGTGACTGTATGGTGGTAAAAGTCGCCCTCTACAAGTTTATATCTGTAAAGGGAGAACGCATTTGCATCTCATAGAGTTTGAACTCGGGATTCTTTAAAAATGTATGTAGTCGAGTTATCACTAGGCCACACAAGCTTGGTTTCTAAATTTCATGAATTATGAAAAGCGTTCAAAAAATTGAAGAAAAAAATATCACGGTAAATTTCAAATTTTAATTTTACTCGTAAAATTTTCAAAAAAAATCAAATATTTCTACTGTAATTTTTAAATATTTACAGCAAAAAATAAATAATTTTTTTTATAAAAAAAAATTATGACAAAATAAACTTTGGAACGTGTCACTACGTTTGTATGAATTGCAAATTTGATGAATTGTGTAAATGCTACAAAATTTTAAGTTATAGTCGACAATGATAACGAATAATTTCTCTAACTTTTGTTAAAAAATATTTACGAACAATTAATTTTGGCTAAAAACACTAGTAAATGGATAAGTGTCACTACATAAGATTTTTATTATTTATTTTATTTTTATAAGTTATAGTCTAATAAATTTCTTTTATTCTATTTTTTGTTATTTATTTTATAGAAATTGTACGAAATGCCCATTTTGTGTCAAAGAGTTTAAAAAAAAAGTCCATGTGTGAGAGTAAAAAATACACACATTGGGCATTTTTATATTAACATTTTTTACAATAACCCTTTTATGTTTTTTTATATTAACATTTTTTTAAGAGAATGAATAAATATAACAGGCTTATTTTACCTAGGTTCTTAATTTTATTTTATTTTATTTTTTATATTGGATTAGTCACTATTATCTGGATTTTTTTATTTTTTTTAGGATTATACTATATATATTTTTTCGTTATATTTATATACTGGTTTTATTATTAAAATTTGATGTATGTTTTTAGTTATTTAGTTTATTTTAATCTCTTTTTAAAACTACTTTTTCACAAAGTAAATAATTCAAATCAAAATCCGGTTTGGCTCTTTTGAGATGCGTTTTCTTAGTTCCCAAACAACTGGGTTTTTAAAATCCGGATATGCCTCGACTTGAAGAGTTTGAAAAACCGATAAAGCCAAAAAGAATATCTCGTACCGGATTTTGTTTCTTACCTTAATTATCATTTATAGAATGTAATCCTGTCTTTATTTTATCCCATAAAAAGTAGATAATAATCTTATAAAAATTTCCAAAACAATTGGACTTTAAAAATCCGGACTCTATTTAAAGAGTTTGAAAAACTGAGAAAGGCAAAAATAAAATTTCGTACCGAATTTTTATTTTTACTTTTATTATCATTTAGAGAATATAATCCTTTTTTTTTCCTTTAAAAAGTAAATAATAACTTTCATTAATTTTATCATTTGTATTCATGAAATGTCATGCGCAGTGATACACACAAATTAAATGTTTGAGATCACTTCTATGATCTATCATGGATTACAAAAAGGTGCTATAAAAGTTTACTTGCATAATTAACAATTGTGCACAGTTTGAAAAATTATTTATAAAATAGTTGTCGACGTGTTATTTGTAATAAAAGTTGATTTAGTATTTTTATAAAATAAATATATTTAGGATAATTAAACTAAAATAGAATAACAAAGTTATTTTTAATTTTAAAAAATAAAATCAAAACTATGAATCCTACCTTTTACTACTCATATGTATAAATATCTAAAATCATTTTTGTATTTTTTTTTTATATAAAAAACAGCTTTGTCTAACCCATAAAAAGTAGATTAGTTTATTTTAAAAACAAAAAACAGAGTTAAATAAATTGTGTCAAACGCACTCGTAATCCATGAATATATCAATAATGTCTTTAGAATAATCATATATATTGATCACTTCTTCTAGTGATTAACCTTCTATTAGAAAAGTAATTCAAAACTATACTCGCATAAATAACTTACTAAATAAATGTAATCAATAAATTTAGAATCCATATATAATATCATACAACTTACTTGTTAATTGTTATGATATGAAAATTACACATCTACTGATCTACCCTGCAATTTAAAGAATCTAATCACCCCTATGAAAAATAGTTTGTCCTGTGTAAAAGTAGGTTCTTATATGTAATGTATTAAGTTAATGATGTTATAACACCAAATCACTTCGCTCGGCTTCTTTTGGACGTCGACTCGGTGGTATCAACGGAGTGTCATGCCATTCTTCTCGGGTTTCAATTCGTTCGGGACCGCGGATGGCAGGTGGCGGAGGTGGAATCCGATTGTAAAAGAGCGATCCAACTTGTAAAGG
This sequence comes from Parietaria judaica, assembly GCA_954871525.1. Classification (NCBI taxonomy): domain Eukaryota; kingdom Viridiplantae; phylum Streptophyta; class Magnoliopsida; order Rosales; family Urticaceae; genus Parietaria; species Parietaria judaica. Next base: position 29,905,623 of record OX940865.1, read on the forward strand.
GGAAGCAGCTTAATAGCGTTCAAGGTCCAATCCTTGCGATGATTCATGGGCTTGTTAGGGAAATTGGATTGGCCCACGGGTGCCGTTGGGCCCCGAGGTCTTGTAATGAGGCGACTAATAAGAGTCGCTAGTACACGCCTTGCGGAGTCAAATCCCGACATGTCGTCGAGTGAATGTCCTAAATGGCTTGTAAACGACTTGCGAAGGGATTCTATCCATGTTTCTTGCTAATATATCTATCTTTCCTTCAAAAGAAAAATACGAAATCACAAGTTGGGCCTCCTTTTTTGAAAATGAAAAAATTATGCCTAAAAGTATGTTGAAGTACCTTAAAATTCGACGTATTCTAAATTATATTTTAGAAGTAAAAGTATTAAATTGTTAAAAAATGTTTACTCTTTAGTACCAAACTAATTAGTTTCCACGAAATATCAATATTTATTGCGGCATAAATACTAAGTTATTATTGACGACGTAAGAACTTAAGTTATTATCATTTATTAGTGACATACGGACATCAGTTATTATCATACACATAAAATACATTCATGGGTGAATAAAATTACAAAAATATCATATGGAGGCTCCAACGTCATTACATTACACATGTTTCACTCATAAATTTTTGAAAAACCTCAAACTTTACCCGATTTTTTTTCTTTCAATTTTGACCTTGATTTTTTATGTTTGAATTTTCAAAAAAAAAATCAACCTTAAAATTACACTAATTTAGATGACGCATATAGAATAGTTGAATTCACTGGATTCTGTCTATAATTGGATGTCTTAAATCGTTGTATCGATGTGCGTCTTCAACATCGACCCGCAGCGTTGTCGGCTCCTCTTGACGATTTACAATGAAGCCACAAAGAACAAGGGGAAGTACAAATATATCTTTTACGATGAGCCGAAGTACGATGAGCCCGTCGACAAAACCGCAGAATATGCCAAGCCCTTCTACGAGCCTGTATACGATGAAGCAGAGTACGCTGAAATTTTCTACGGCGAGGCATTGTACGGTAAAGTGTATGTTGATGTCGTATACGAAAAATCATGTATGATAAAGTGGATAACGATGAAGAGAATAGTGATAGTGTGTTTATCATTGTTTTCGACTTGTGCTTGGACGCATTATAAATGGTCGATGTTGCTTTTGTGTCGGGAAGATCCACCAAGGCGGGCGCATTGAACAAGTCATGCAAGCTTCGGTCCCTTATGGCTCTATTTTTTTTTTACAAGGCCCCATTGTTGTCGACTTTCTTAGGCTAGAGGTTTAATTCATTGTTATTGAGGATACCAGACCCTCTACTAACCGTTGGACCGGAACTGGGCCCTCCGACTCCTTACCATGAAGTCCCCAAACCTCCGCATATGCAGTCCGACGAGAATCAGGATATAGGTCGGCGACCGCTAAGACCCGAAAGCTCCGTAGGGAAGGTCGACGATCGTTCGAGGATTGGACTCTGAAACCTAGTAGATTTGACCCTTTCGTAATCATAGGACTGGAACCGGATCCTCCGACCTGTTACCATAAAGTTCTCCAACCTCCGCCTAGGTGGTCGGACATGACTCGAGATATAAGTCGGCGACCGCTGAGAACCAGAACATTTGTAAGGTAGGTCGACGCTTGAATCTTGACTCTTCGGTGAGGAGATGGGTGGTGATGAAATATGATGTCGCAGCTCGTCATGTATAGCGAGGCTGTCTACGTACCCGTTTACCATTTCAGGTCATCACATAGTTCAAAGTGAGATTTAGGGAATCGTACATGAGCTTGCTTGGGCAAGCCATGAGCTAATAGTGGAAACTGGGGTCGCTCGACGCTCGGACCTTTCTCTGGTGAGCTCTCCTCTCTAGCTAACTTATTTGCCTTTATCTATGGGGAGTCGGAGATTCCTCTGGCGCCTTCTCTCTAGGTACCTCCTCCGTTCCCCCATAGATCGTTTGAATTGGATATCGTTTAATACAGATGAAGCTCTTATTTATAGGAGAGACCGGGGACCTCGTTGCAATAAAATATTGTAGTTTTAGCCCCGACGCTCCATATGGTTCTCGCGAGTTGTTATAATGCATGTCCAAGCCGTACGGCGTGCAGCTCAATCCGAGGCCTCGTTATGACGCGCGAACGACGCGTTTTATTATTTATCTTGATAGTAAAAATTATCTTCGTATTTTTTGGGCTTCTCGTTTTTAAGGTTTAGGCCTCCGGGGAGGCTTTTTGGGCCAAAATTTAATTTGGGAAAAAGCACCCACATCCGGTGGAGTTTATTTACATTGTATTTTTGGAAGAGTCATATTCAGAGATTGCTTTTGGTAATAAAAACTCGAGCTCTTTCGCTTGAAAAATTGTGTTTATCTCTTTCGCTTGAATAATTGTGTTTATCTCTTTAGCTCGAATAATTGTGTTTATCTCTTTCCTGTATTTCGCTCAACATCATAAAGTCGTTGCAATGACTATATCTTTAAAACTTAGTTGCCACAACGGCATCCGATTCTGAAAGTTTTTATGTAATATTATATGACGGGAGAATGCGCGCGTTAAAAAAAAAAAAAAAGCAAAAACAAGTTTTATACCAACTGTTTCAACTCGGTGAATCTCGTATTTGTTCTAGTGATATGGAGATTTAAAATAAAAAAAAAAGGTGTAACTATACCTTACATAACAGAACTATTAATCCATATATATATATATATATATTATATGCTTCTGGTTTAGCTTTAGCTTTCTTCGTGTAACGGTCATTTCACGCAATTACAAGCTTCTCATTCGTTCATATTACACGATAATGAGTTTTGTTGACTATACTTTTTAAAATCAACTTAACTAAGAATAGAATAATCAACGTTTTTACTTATTCAAAGATAAAACATTATCCCATATATATATATATATATATATTTAACATTTCGTCATGCATGTTGTGTCCTCCTTCTTGCAATATCCCATGCCCATAAAGTCGTAAACCTTGTACGGCACGCATCAATGGCCCATTTTCTCCTACATGTCGTTTATTACACATTCACACATTAAACCAAATTGGACTTACTTCAAGGATTCCCTATGTTCATTTGCAGTGAACCGGAACTGAGAACCGCGAATTTACCATTCTTTTTTGTCGTCCCCAGAAACAATTTTCTTAAACCAGGAATGGGAAATGAGACAAATTTCAAGAAAAGAAAACCAAAAAAAAAAATCAATCTAAATGAAAAAAATACAGATACCATGTCTAAATTATCAAAATCAAATACCGGACTTAAAATATAAATTATAAGAACACCAGAGATATATTATCAAGACATAAAAAGAATTATCCTATAAGATAAATTTTAAAAATATATCTATATTTAAAAACCAGAATCCGAATAATAATAATAAAAAATACTGGGAATTTAAGGTGTCGTCCCGTTCCGGTTCCCGATTCTAAATTCGGGACCGGGACATCCCATTCCCCGGTTTTAAAACAAAAATTCCCTAATATTTTTCTTCTTACATATTGTCCATGGTCGATACCGGAGTCAGGACAAAACCGGGATTTTCAGGCTTCCAGCTATAATTTTCAATGTACAAAAATTAAAAAAAATAATTAATAGTGTGATACTGAAGTTTTAAGCCATATATCATTCACTTTCATAAAATACTGAAGTTTTCTGATATTTATTGTTATTTAAATGGCTAATAATAGCTTCTTGTTTCTTATGTCTTTAAGTATAAATATGTAGTTCAACTACTGTTCAAATTATCATGAGTCTAAAGCGTAGAATATTATTCTTAAACGTGGTGGAATCTGTCTAAACTCTAAAAGTATCCTGCATATGTGTTATATACAAACAATATAACATTTAATAACAATAATACATGTCACATTACAAGATTACAATGACACCATTCAAATGCGAACTCCGAAGCCCCCTTGATTCCTAGTTTTCTGTACCATATTCGTAGTCAAATGACGACACGTATATGCTTTTTTACGCCTAGCTATCTCAAGAAATATATCGACATAACTGTATGCAGGGGTGTTTGTGTGTATATATATATATATGTTGTAGAACATTACTCGTAAGATTTCAAGTGCAACGTGGCAGTGTTGAGGACGTCATTGGCAATGGCAACGGGTGTCCGAAAGGGACATGGTCGCAGGTTTCTTCATATGGATGGATGGATGAAGAAGAATAATGTGTGCGCTTTCTCGAGCTTGCAGAAAAGCATATATAACTACTCTTAGATAATTGTTATGACGAGGATGAATTCCATGTATATTTACGTATATAACATAAATATCGTTACGGGTGTTTTTTACAAATTATTAAAATTAATTAAATTGAATTTTTATTTTTATTTTTTATTCAGCCTGTCTCTTCTCAAAGGTTAAATTTATCAAAACCAACAAGTTCGAAAATAGAAAATAAATTGTTGTCGCCGGAACTTCGTCGTCGCTGCAAAATCGAAACTTCGGTACCTGCAAAACAAAGATTAGCGGAAAAATCGCCTCGGCTGAGTCGCGGACTAGGTCGCTCTCTTTAAGACGTTTCGCGGCTCTGCCTCGGTGCAGCAGTTCGTGATTGTCCCGTCGCCCCCAAGATAAAACAGCCCAGAATATTTCTGTCTCGATCGAAACCGTGCACTCGGTATCGATCGGAATCACTCACAACCCCTCCGAGATATATTGCTCGGCAAACTCTCTCTCTCTGTATAACGTTTTTTTTTTTACTTCGTTTCTCTGTATCAATAACGCAGCTTCTGCTGCTATTTAAAAAAAAATATTAACGTTAAGAGGTTAACGTTCATGAGAAATAAGTGGAGGCTGATTGTGGACTTGGTGCTTCAGAAATAAAGTTTAACGTTATTGAACGTGGGAAGAACGTGGAGCAATTTACATGGTCATCATGCAGAATAATAGGTCACTTTGACTGACCAGTTTCAAAACAAATGCACGTTATGCAGTCCAAAAACAATCCACTTTTTGCTAATAAAATATTTAATTCATGGCATAAGTACTGAAAAAATATTTTAGGCAAAAGCACTAAAATTTCATTTAACTTGTATACAAGTTCCAACAATCCCCCACTTGAAATTTTCACATATTAAAAATAATTTTCATCGAGCAATATAAGACTGTAAAGTTATGCTTAAGCAAAGGTGTCTGATGACTTGAACCTTTACGTAGTGTAGGTGATCCAGAATATACTAGAGTAACTCGTAGTTTTGAACTCTATCTCTGACAACATCTCACACATAACTTTACTAGGGTTTAGTTCGTAAAGCCCGTGCAATTACGGCCGTGCACGTTATCCCAGTTCAGTGAACGCTCTAGAGAATTTGCCAAATTCCATAGGAAGCGGCCCCACTTCCACATTCACTTAGGTGAGTCTATCAAGAGTACTCCTGTAGCTCGGTACCCCACTCTATATATAGAGTATAGACTTCATTAAGAGGTGAAAATCAGCTCAACCTTTCAACGCTTCAGGATATCATGCTTTGACATATGTCATAGGAGCGGGACTGAATAAGTTATCAGCATGGTTCACTACTTTACACTTAGTGAGTTGTTATTACCCTTTGAACCTATTTCTTGGGATCTCCAGTCTATAGGTTGGGTTGCCCCCACTAGTGCTCTATCAATCTAATGGCAGTAGTCCCATTCCTTTCGTGGTCTTTGAGACCTTTTCTCGCGCTAACCCTTTCGTCAAAGGATCAGCCAAGTTCTCATCAGTCCGTACATTATCCACTCTAACAGCGCCATTCTCAAGGAATCCTCTAATGGTGCTATGCTTGCGACGAATTTGTCGCTTCTTGCCGTTGTAATAACGGTTCTGAACTTTTGCGATTGCTGCAGTACTATCGCAATGGATCAAGATGGCTGGGATCGGTGTTTCCCATAAGGGAATCTCGGATAACAGACTTCTGAGCCAGTCTGCTTCTTCACTAGCTGCAGCTAGCGCTATCATCTCAGACTCCATCGTCGATTGGGCCAGTATAGTCTGTTTCTTAGACTTCCAGGAAACGGCCCCACCGGCAATGCTAAAAATGTAACCACTTGTAGCCTTGGAGTCATCTGAAAGGGTGTTCCAATCAGCGTCGCTATATCCTTCAAGGACAGCGGGAAATCTCTGGTAATGTAATCCTAGGTGCTGGGTGCGCTTTAAATATCGCATCACCCTCTCAATAGCATACCAATGCTCTAAACTCGGTCTGCTAGTAAACCTGCCCAGTAATCCCACAGCATAAGCTATATCGGGCCTAGTGCAATCGGCGGCATACCTAAGGCTGCCGATAATGCTCGCATACTCATTCTGTCTAACACCGTCGCCGGTGTTTTTGAACAATTTCACACTAGGATCGTAGGGAGTACAAGCCGGTTTACAATCAAAGTAATTGTATTTCTTTAAGATCTTTTCTACACAATGAGATTGATCTAAAGAAAGTCCCTTTTCAGACCTTGTTATCTTGACACCTAAGATCACATCAACTTCTCCTAAATCTTTCATGTCAAAGTTAGCAGACAATATGCTCTTCACATCATTTATCAAATGGATGTTAGAGCCAAAGATCAACAAATCATCTACATACAAACAGATAATCGTGCAAAGACCATTTTCTGATTTATAGTAAATGCATTTGTCGCTCTCATTAACTTTGAAGCCATGCGACACTATTAAGTTATCAAACTTTTCATGCCATTGCTTAGGAGCTTGCTTTAAACCATAAAGAGACTTGTCAAGTTTGCAAACCTGGTTCTCATGTCCGTGAACTACAAAACCTTCAGGTTGCTCCATGTAAATCTCTTCTTCCAATTCGCCATTAAGGAAAGCTGTCTTCACATCCATCTGGTGTACAACTAGATCATGCAAAGCAGCTATAGAAAGTAGGACCCTAATCGAGGTGAACTTAGACACTGGCGAATAGGTATCAAAGAAGTCTACATTCTCCCTCTGCCTAAATCCCTTAGCTACGAGGCGGGCCTTATATTTTTCTATGGTTCCATCAGGTTTCAATTTCTTCTTAAGGATCCATTTACATCCTATTGCCTTACAGCCTGGAGGAAGATCTACCAAATGCCAAGTCCTATTAGATTCTAGAGAATCCATCTCATCATCTATCGCTTCTTGCCACAAGTTGGCATCTACCGAAGACAAGGCTTCCTGAAGACTAGTAGGATCTTCTTCTACGTTGTAGGTTTGGAATTCTAACCCAAAGTCCTTAGCGGTACGAGCTCTCTTGCTCTTTCTAATTTCTGGTTCAAACTCACTAGTAGGTTCTTGAACTCTAACTAATGTCGAAGAACTAGAACTCGAGCCCCCACTATTCTTAGATATAAATGGAAACTTATCTTCGAAGAAATCGGCATCGTTCGATTCTATAACTACCTGGTTTTTCAGATCATAGAACCTATAGGCTTTGCTATTTACGGCGTACCCGATGAAAACACACTCATAGGCTCTACTGGCTAACTTCTTTCTCTTTGGATCTGGTATCCTAACATAAGCTAAACAACCCCAAGTCCTAAAATAAGAAAGGTTCGGTTTCTTATCCTTGAATAGCTCGTACAGAGAAATACTACTTTTCGACTTAGGAATTCTATTCAGCACATAGCAAACAGTCAACAGAATTTCACCCCACCAATATGAAGCGGCACCAGAACTAAGTAAGGTAGCTATGATTAATTCGGCTAGAGTCCTATTTTTTCTTTCCGCTTTTCCATTCATCTCGGGAGAATATGGTGCGGTTTTTTCATGAATAATGCCATGCGACTTATAAAATTCTATAAATGGATCCGAATCATATTCGGTTCCCCTATCACTACGAAATCTCTTGATTTTCCTATCGAATTGATTTTCTATCTCCGAAACGAAAACTTTGAACTTATCAAGAGCATCACTTTTATTCTTCAACAAGTAAACATAGGTATAATCCGAACTATCATCGATAAAGGTTATAAAATATCTTTTTCCGTTTCTAGTCAAGACACCATCAAATTCGCACAAATCCGAATGAATTAAATCTAACGGTTCTGATTCTCTAACTACTGATTTATGCGACTTTTTGGTGATTTTAGCTTGACTACACGATTCACATTTTTCAAAATCATTTATCGATAATTTTGGAATCATATCTAAGCTACTTAGATTACTAATTATTCTCTTGTTAACGTGACAAAGTCTAGCATGCCAAACATTAAACGAACACAACGAGTAAACTGAAGAATTCACTTTATTCACTTCAACATTAAGCTTAAACATCCCATCAGTAGCATAACCCTTTCCCACAAACACATTATTCTTAGTAATCGTGTAAAGATCTGCCCCTATAACCTGAGTAAATCCCGCCTTGTTGAGAAGGTAGCCCGAAACCAGATTCTTCCTCATCTCCGGAGTGTGCAGCACGTCTTTGAGGACGACCGTTTTTCCGGAGGTAAACTTCAGCTCGACCTCGCCGGTGCCAGCAACAATAGTGGAGTGGGAGTCTCCCAACAACACTTTCCTATCCTTCGCCTCCGAGTATGACTTGAAAAAGTCACGCTCGAAGCACACGTGGCGGGTAGCCCCGGTGTCCATCCACCAACCCTCAGATCCACCTGCGAGGTTAACCTCGGAAATCATGGCAACTAGTTGTTCTTCAGTCAAGTTCGCCTGTGGAGCAGGACGACGCTTGTTCCTACAATTCCGAGCCATATGCCCGGGCTTGTTACAATTGAAGCAAACAAACTGGACCGAATCACCTGAGGGCGGTTTCTGGGGCGGAGCACTCTTCGCTTGGTTGTTGCTTGGCGCGCGGTTCCGATTCTTCATAGGCTTGCCTTTCGGCTTCAGAACCGTCGAGGACTTGTTGGAGACAGCATTAATCTCCTCTTTCTGGTCTTGCTTCCGGGCTTCCTCCTCGATCCGAAGGCGGGTGATCAGGCTTTCCAGAGAAAACTCCTTAGTTTTATGCCTTAGAGTATTCTTAAAATATTTCCAAGACGGAGGCAGCTTGTCAATAATAACAGCAACTTGGAATTGATCGTCTAGGACCATACCTTCAGTGATGATTTCGTGGGCGATTTTCTGAAGCTCGTGCGATTGGGCCTCCACGGACTTCTCGTCGGTCATCTGGAATTTGAGGTAGCTGGAGACAGCGTACTTCTTCGCGCCAGCCTCCTCCGTGTCGTACTTCTTTTGGAGTGCGTCCCAGATCTCCTTGGCGGACTTGTTGTTGATGTAGTAGTCGTACAGATCGTCGGAGAGGCCGTTGAGGATGTAATTTTTGCAGAGAAAATCTGCCTCCTCCCAATCGGTGAGCGCCTTTGTCTGTTCGGCAGTGGGCTCTTTGGGCAGCGTCGGCTTCTCGGTGGTGGCGGCATGGGAGACTCTCTTGACCGTCAGGAAGAAGAGCATCTTCTGACTCCAACGCTTGAAATGAGCTCCTTCAAACTTGAACGGGCGGTTGAGGTCGGCAGCGGCAACATCGTTGTGGGCGGCCATGGCGATAACAGAGGAACGTCTTAAAATTGTTGTCGCCGGAACTTCGTCGTCGCTGCAAAATCGAAACTTCGGTACCTGCAAAACAAAGATTAGCGGAAAAATCGCCTCGGCTGAGTCGCGGACTAGGTCGCTCTCTTTAAGACGTTTCGCGGCTCTGCCTCGGTGCAGCAGTTCGTGATTGCCCCGTCGCCCCCAAGATAAAACAGCCCAGAATATTTCTGTCTCGATCGAAACCGTGCACTCGGTATCGATCGGAATCACTCACAACCCCTCCGAGATATATTGCTCGGCAAACTCTCTCTCTCTGTATAACGTTTTTTTTTTTACTTCGTTTCTCTGTATCAATAACGCAGCTTCTGCTGCTATTTAAAAAAAAATATTAACGTTAAGAGGTTAACGTTCATGAGAAATAAGTGGAGGCTGATTGTGGACTTGGTGCTTCAGAAATAAAGTTTAACGTTATTGAACGTGGGAAGAACGTGGAGCAATTTACATGGTCATCATGCAGAATAATAGGTCACTTTGACTGACCAGTTTCAAAACAAATGCACGTTATGCAGTCCAAAAACAATCCACTTTTTGCTAATAAAATATTTAATTCATGGCATAAGTACTGAAAAAATATTTTAGGCAAAAGCACTAAAATTTCATTTAACTTGTATACAAGTTCCAACATAAATATCTATTATTAAATATATTTGAAAATGAGTAATGTACTTTCGGAGCGTCAAAACACACCCGCAAGAGTCGTGCGTCCTCTGGACGCGCAAATTAATTTTTATTTGCCAAAACCTCAAAAAAAATTCTATAAATAAGAGGCTCTCTACGCTTAATAAACTCCGTCTTACCATTTTTCTTACTCTCGACTCTAAATACCCGACTAATGTTGAGCATCAGAGTAGTTTGCGGAAGCTCGATGATCCTAAATTCGAGTCGGGTCTGACACTTAAACGGAAGTCCTCGTTTTGCAAGATCAAACATCCAAGTCCGATCCAACCAAGAAATGGAAGTCTCGAGTCTCTGGTGTCGAAGATCTAAGCTCCAAGTTCCAAGCTCAACATAGTAAACGAACGACGACGAGCCCGGCCAACCAAAAAAAAAGACTTAGACCGCTACATTATGTGATCTATTTTTAGTATCTACAAATATTTTATACAACGTAATGCTATTTATTAAGTAAAATAAAAAAGCCCATAATTTAAATGAATTAACATTAAAAAATTCACGTACTGTGATGTAATTATAATTATAATTCCATCAACTTTTCTTCCTAAACTACCATCAATAAAAACTACTTTTTTCTCCACTTTCTCTACTATTCGAGCAACTATTTTCTATCTTCTCCACTAGCTCCACGACCTTTCCTCATCTTTTCTTCCTTCACCAATATTCTACAAATCACTCCCAATATTATTATTGCAATTGTCATGTTCATACAGCTTTTTTCTTAGCCAATTAGTATTTCTAGGCTCGACTGGAATCTCGGTTTCCAGTTGCAATTCCTCTCTCAGAAGCTCAGCAAAGATAAGTTTCAGTCAGCCGCTACCACCGGCGTTCTTTTCTGTTTTCTTTTTATTGTACATGATAATGCACAAGCCACAGGGTACAAGGTCACTAAGTTTTCAATGGATGCATTTAGTTGAGATTTTAGGGTAAATCTTTTTGTATAAATGTGATTTTTTATGTGATAATTTTTTATTTAAAATTTAAATAGTTTCAAATTTGATTGCAATTGAAAGATTTATTGTTGTGTTGAGCATTATTTTCTATTACTTTAATTATAGGACAAAAATTTTAATTAGTCAAAAGAGCCCAAGAAAAAATAAGAAGTTTCAGAATGAAGATGATGGCAAAATTCTCATAGTTGGATCTTAATTGGAAATAAACGACGAATGAACATTCAAAGCGGGTGGAAATAATTTCAAATTTGGGTATTTTTGAGCTCTTGAGAAGAAACTACATGATAAACTGTCCAACTATGACAAATCAGCTAAAACTACCCGTCGAGTCAAGGAAAAAAACAACTTTAGGTTGTGCGTGAAATGTTAATATAGCCCTGACTGTTTGACTAGGATCTAGATAGAAGGAAATAAAAAAACTTAACTGCAGAAAAATCTGTTATGGAAGAACATTAAACTTTTAGGTTGATAACAGTTATTTTGATAAGAGTTTATATTGTAACACAGATCTATAAAGATGTATCACCTTTCAAGATTAAAGCTTTTCCCTATTACGAAGAACCTCCTCTCCCTGGTTTATTGGCGAAGATCGTGCAACATGACAACTTTCTGAAGATATAACAAATATTGTTAGCGACATTTAAAAGAAAGAGAAAAAGAAAAGGAAAAAGAACGAGAACAACGAATAGGAAGAGCAGATAATATTGGAACTGAAAATGGTACTTTTGATGAAAGTAATACAATAGGAAGTGACAATATGAATCTGCCAAGAAGACCGGTCATAAGAAATAGGGATTATGAAAATTGTAAGTCAAAGAAGGTACTTTGATTCTTCCTAAAGATATCGAAAACGCATCTTCTCACCTTAGTAATGTAATTAGTGACGATTAAGATCCAAATGTTAAATATCTTATGCACCTCGGAGGTGAATTGGAGAATAAGGAAACTTTGACTATTTCGGAATATGATAGAGTACATGTTTTGATCAATTTTATTTTAAATAAATTTCAAATTATCTAGATAAAATACGCATCCCTACCCAAAATTCGCATTTTCGTATAAGGTTAACATTAAGTTTCACTTCTGGGTGGGAGCTCGTCTATAATCCTAATTTATTTTTAAAGTGAGATTTCAAACTCGTGACACAAAAATTAAAAAAAAGTGACCGATTGGACCGAGGAATTCTAAATGAAACCGAGATTGCCTTTTAAACAAACTCGAAGAGAAAAGAATAGCCCAATGACTTAATTTCAGCCCAATGTAATTAAAATAGTTAGTCGGCTCAAGTTCATTCAGAAGGCCCAATAAGTCCCAAAAGCCCAGATTTGCTACTCAATCAATTTCAACGAAGTGAACGCCACCGAGAGATAGATGAATGCTGTGTAATTTTTTTCAGTCATTCCCATTCTCTAGTACAAGTTTCGATTAATTTTTTTAAATCAATATTAAATTATCTTGATAAAAATCCGCATCCGGACCCAAAATTCGAATTTCCGTATAATATTAACATTAAGTTGAACTTCTCGTTAGGAGCTCGTCTATAATCCTAATTTATTTTAAAAGTGAGAGTTCAAACCTCGTGACACCAAAAAAAAAAAAAAAAAGTGACCAATTGGACCGAGGAATTCGAAATGAAACCGAGATTGCCCGTCAAACAAATGACTTAATTTCAGCCCAATGTAATTTAAATATTTAATGGGCCCAAGCTCATTCAGAAGGCCCAATAAGCCCAGATTTGCTGCTCATCAATCTCTTTGCTGATCATCGAAGAACAAACCTGATTCCCATCTAAACCTCCGATCTCTTGATCGATTTCCATCCTCTCTCATTTCTTGGATCGGAATTCGCCCTCGCCGATCCAGAAATCCCCCCAAGATGTACGGATTCGAAGCTATGACGTTCAACATCCATGGCGGATACCTGGAGGCCATCGTCCGCGGCCACCGCGCCGGGCTCCTCACCGCCGCCGACTACAACAATCTCTGCCAGTGCGAGACCCTTGACGACATCAAGATGCACCTCTCCGCCACCGAGTACGGGCCCTACCTCCAGAACGGTGCGTTTCGCTTCCCTCCATTGATTGCTCGCTCGCTCGCTGAGCTCTTGATCGTGCCTGTGCCGAATTTTAGGGTTTTAAGCTTCAATGTTGAAATTTCAGAGCTTAATTTCGTTTCTGAGGTGAAGTGTTGTTGATTTTCGTAATGTGATTGTAGAATTGGAGTTAAGTTACATCGTGACTTTTGAGCGGATCTTGTGTTCTTGGTGATCGGTTTTTGGATTTTCTTTCGAATCAGAACTGTTTTCTTCTAGATCTGCTTGATAAGTTGTTCATTTTTTGGTTTCTTTTAGTGATTCATGGAACCTATTATCGAAGCCGCTAATCCGGTTTTCTGATGAGTGTGTTAATTGCTTGCAGAACCATCTCCTTTGCACACAACTACAATTGTGGAGAAGTGCACTCTTAAACTGGTTGATGAGTACAAGCACATGCTTACTCAAGCCACTGAGCCTCTATCAACCTTCTTAGAGTACATCACGTAAGTAGCTTCGCCTTTGACCCTTGTTACATTGCTCTACTTTATCCGAATAGTTTAATTGTTTGTAAAGATTTCGGAAGATCGAATCTCTAAAAAATTAGCGTTGATACACTTTTCACGAGGTAGATTTGAACTTGAATTGCGTTGGGTCTTTGCCTGATCCAACTTCTATTGAAGATAGGATTTATGGGTTGTGACGTTATATTAATTCGACATGGGAAAAGATGTCTTTAATATTGTTTAGGGATTCATGTTTTGCTCCTATGTTTCTTTTTCAGATATGGCCACATGATCGACAATGTTGTCTTGATTGTTACCGGAACCCTGCACGAGAGAGATGTTCAGGAGCTTCTGGAAAAGTGCCACCCATTGGGTATGTTTGACAGGTAATATCATCTTGATGTATTGTGTTTTACCTGAGAAATATTTTATGAAAACTTTATGCTCCGTCCATTTTTCTTGTATGCTCTGTTTTATTTTATTTTATTTATAATGAAAATGAATGTCTTTTTTTCTGCAGCATTGCTACCCTGGCAGTTGCCCAGAACATGCGGGAGCTTTATCGATTGGTGCTTGTTGACACACCCCTCGCTCCATACTTCTCTGAGTGTATTACATCAGAGGTATGTTTCTGCTGCTAAGTCTTGCATTTATATTCTTCTTTTATTCCGTTAAAGACGGTAATGGATTGGCAAAGTTCTTTCTTTATGAAGCATCTGTAGTTTGTTCATTATGGCTATCATGTATTGATATATTTATGGGCTCTCAAAAGTTATGATATTTCAGGGAACATTTCTATTTTTCACTTATGCGTTTCTTTGTTTCTTATGAAGGACTTGGATGACATGAACATTGAGATCATGAGAAACACTCTGTACAAGGCCTACCTTGAAGATTTCTACAGGTTTTGTCAGGTGAGTGTTGAATGCTTACTATATTGACAATTTCGTATTCTTAAATTCTTTGTAACTCACTAGACGTGTTCTTTCATCTGTCTGAATTCTTCATAGAAACTGGGTGGTGCCACAGCTGAGATCATGTCCGACCTACTTGCCTTTGAGGCCGACAGAAGAGCTGTTAATATCACTATAAACAGGTATTTTGTGATGCTAATATTCCTAATTCGGTAACTTCGTAAAACTAAGCTGCATATGCTTTGGTTCCTATTTTTACTAATGTGGTGCTTCTCTTTACAGCATTGGCACAGAGCTTACCCGAGATGATCGAAGGAAGTTGTACTCCAGTTTTGGTTTACTGTAAGGGTTCTTCCTCTTACACATCGGTTTAGAGTGATTCAATGTGTTATTTCCTTAGTTTTCTGTATGGTGTTTTTCTTATCTAATACAGTTACCCATATGGACACGAGGAACTTGCTATCTGTGAAGATATTGATCAGGTAAAATGTTATATATAATAATAATATAGTTTCTACATTTGACTATGAATTTGAATGATTCTCTCAGAGTTATAGTCAATCATCTGCACAAGTAACATGTGTTTTTTGTTAAGAGTCCGGGTACGGATCTCATCACGAGTCTAGAACGGGTGAATCTCTTTTTACACATGGTGGCTGTCCTAAATCCTGGAGAGAAATTCTTCGCTAATTTAACATTGATTTAGGGTCGAGTCGAGCCCAACCCTTAAACATAACATAAGTATAATCATAAAGAATCGTTTAGAAAGAGATAACATAAAGTCACGAGTCATAACATAATCGAAATGCACAGGTAAATATATCACAGTCCATGACATGCTTTGTCGAAATTCGCTATGCCGGTTGCATAATGATTATAAGACTTTTGACATGCCATTGTTCGATTGGTAGAGCGTTAATTTACCACCAAAAGTTTACAGAGATTGTCATATATATATATATATATTATGTTTACTGCTCTTATTATGACTTAAGTAGTTTAGATTCTATACTAAGCTTCTTCTTTACCATCGTAGGTTCGCGGGGCAATGGAGAAGTACCCTCCTTACCAAACCATTTTTTCGAAATTATCTTACGGAGAAAGCCAGATGCTTGACAAGGCTTTCTACGAAGAGGAAGTCAAAAGACTCTGCCTGGCATTTGAGCAACAGGTCAGTTCAGTAGCGGTACCTTTCTGGTATTCCGTTTCTGCCCTTTCCTGGTCCTCTGTTTACTAACCTTCCTATACCGTTTCAGTTCCACTACGGTGTCTTCTTCGCGTACATGAGGCTGAGGGAGCAGGAGATCAGGAACCTCATGTGGATCTCCGAGTGCGTGGCTCAGAACCAGAAGTCCAGAGTTCACGACAGCGTCGTCTTCATATTCTAGCCGTGCTCGGGGCTGTTTGTGTAATCTTCTCTGTACATTTGCCTACCCCGAGAGACGGGTGCAGTCACGCTGCGCGCTGTGGTGTTTGTTGGAACGAAACGCGTTTTATATATTTTATTCATTGTTTAGCGGGGAAATGCCATGATAATAATATTCATAAAAATGTATTTTGGTGTGAGGAGGGATTGAACTTCTGTTTCGTGATCATGTATCAATAAGAGTCGCTGTTGCGATTGATTTTAAGTTCTGTATTTTGGACTGCATTCAGTTATATTGCCCGGTATCAATTGTTATATATTCAGTTATATGATCATGTATCAATTGTTATATATGCTTACTTCTGGATGGGAAATTCAGTTCAGAAACCCCGGTTTTCATTTCGGCCGCAGTCCGGTTTTGTCTCCAAAATTTGGCTTCTTTTGACAAAAACTGGGCTTTTTAAAAAAAAAAACTAATAGCAAAACTCGTAGTCGTCGCTATCTGATTGGTGTTGTTTTTACTTTGCTATTTTAAAGAAAATAAACAGCGGAAAATGTACCCTAATTTTAGGAAAAAACAAAGGTCAGAGGAAACACGCCGGTCGGAGGACCGCCTTTGCAGATTTTGATGAAGTTAATGAGAAGGTGAAGGGTTCCAGGAGAGAGAGAAGGGAAAGAAAAGAAAGAAGAAAAAAAAAGAAAAAAAAAAGAGAAAAAAATAGATCTTTAATGAAAAAAAAATGAAGTTAATGAGAAGGTGAAGGGTTCCAGAGGAGGGAGAGAAGGGAAAGAAAAGAAAGAAGAAAAAAAGAAAAAAAAAAGAGAAAAAAATAGATCATAATGAAAAAAAAAAAAGAGGTTGAGGTCTTACCAAATAAATGTAATTAAGTGCCTTTCTAAATATTAAATCAAAGAGACCTATTCCTCTTAAATCGGTTTCAATCACATTAAGAGGCCGATTAAGGCCAAACAAACACAACATAAGTTGTGTAATATGTGTTTTCAGTCTTCATTCGGTCTTTGCCTTTACTTCTTAATAAAGTGTCATCACAATTATTATTTACCACGTATTAATTTACACATTTTAAAATTAATTGTTATATTTAAATAATTATGGGTAAATGAACGAAATGCTCATTTTGTGTCAAACCTTTAAAAAAATGTCTATTGTGTGTATTTTTTACTCTCACAAATGTGCTTTTTTTTTAAATTTAGCACAAAATTGGGCATTTCGTACAATTTTTTAATAATTATTTACTTAATCATAAATCAAGTTTAATGATGAAGCAAATAATTTTTTAAACTAAGTTTACGATGAAGTAAATAATTATTAAAATATAATTTTTAATTTAGAAAAATACGTGATATTTGATAATTGCGATAACACTTTATTAAAAAGTAACGACAAAGACAAAAATAGACGTAAAACACATACCCTACATTTTTACACGACTTGTGTACTTCGACCTTCACGAAAGTAACAGCAAAGACATAATCGAGACGGAAAACCCCGACCCTATATTTTTAGGCAACTCGAGGACTTCAGCCGTCAAACGATCGCTATATTATCCGTCTAAACTTGCATACATTTGCCGTTATTATCTTACCTGTCGTTTTGCTTTCAGAATAAACGACATGTTCTTCTGTTGATGCTATATGACTTGCTTTCTTCTTAGAAGACGATCAAGGCATGATTCTCCCTCCGTACCTTTATCTTCCAATCTTCTTCTTCTTCTTCTCCGATTCTAGGGTTCCATAGAATCTCCAACCAAGCTCTGCTCTGCCCTGCCTATGGAGGATCCATCCTCATCGTCATCGTCGGCGATCCAGAACCAGCCGACGGCGCGGCTGACCTCCGTCACGGACGTGAATGTCGACTCGCTGGTTCACTGCGCGAGCCGCCTTAATCTCAAGGACCTCTCTCACATGGCCATGGCCTGCAAGTACTTCCAAACCGTCGCCTACTCCGACTCCGTTTGGCTCCGCTGGTTCAGGTGATTTTTCTGTAGGTTCTGTTAAGGAAATGCTTGAATTCATGGCTTCGATGTGAACAGAGTGCTCGTTGTTTGTTTAGACTGCATTGGAAGAAAGAGGTGCCTTCGACTTGGTCTCAAACATCAGGAGTCAGGGAGGCGTATATAGCTAGGCATATGGCAGTACAGCAGTTCAAGTTCAGTAATCCATTCGTCATTGACGTGATTTTGGACGAGAAGAGCTTCGGTAATATGTTGATGAGCAATAACGATATAGTATTTTCTCAGGTATTCAGCAAGTTGTGATCCGAATCCGAATATTATTCCGATTTTTCTGGTGCTTTGAATCGACAATATCGGTTCAGTTTTTGTAACTTTAACCTTGTTTTGTGTTCCATTCAGGGCTCATCTATACATGTGATTGGTGTTAATGGCTTGTACAAATCTGAGCTAAACCGTCTGATGCTAAATGGTCATAAGGCGAGAATTACGTCTATGAGGTTAGAAATTTGTACTTCTGTGTCGTGTAACAAAGTTCGTATAGCTTAGAGGCTATAGCAAAAGAGAAAGAAGGTACCTATAAACTGAACAGCATGGTTAACCTTCAATTATTACGGAACTGCCAGGTTGTATCCCCTCCATGAAACGCCTATTTTTGGGACGGAGCCCGAGGGACATGATAATCTTTTGATAACTTCAAGCTGCGATCATACAATACGTTTGTGGTGGAAGGTATTGTTGAACTGAAAGTTTTATTCACATTTTGTGTATAGATAATAATAAAGAAGTATTAACCCTCTGGAGCTCTAATTCTTGGGTTACTGTGACTGGAAACCAGTGATTGATTCACCAATTAACTGAGGGTCTTATTATTAGTCTTTTTTTTTTAGTTTTCAAAGTCATTCCGGAAATACTCGTTTTTAATCCTCATAACCAAAAATCCTCTTCTGGTTTTGAATATGTGAAATAAACACGACGCCAGAATGTCGGTTTCACCCTAGAAATCTTTAGATAGTAACAGCAGGATATAGGAAAAGAAGAAAAGTGCTCACTTTTCATTATCATTAGGAAACGAAGAAAAGTGCTCACTTTTCATTCTGATTGCTGATAACAAGTAGATGAAGCAACCCACTATATCACCAAGCAAGTATCTTGTTCCGTCAGGGGCTATGGTGGAAGCGGATGGATTATGTCGAATGAATCTTTCAAATTAAGGGCTTTATTCTAATTGGCGTTCTCTTTTTCCATATTATTTTTCGATCATAGTGGATCTTTCTTTCCTCTTCCCGTGGTTTTTTTCTTTCCAAATTGGGTTTCTACGTTAAATTCCTGAGTCGTTTTTTTTTTCTTTATTTTCTTTGCTTTCTTGTGTTCGATTTCTAACACAAAGCAACTCATATACCTAGTTTGTGGCAGGGTGTTTGCCAAAGATGTTTCAGAGGTCACAGCGGTCCGGTTTCGGCACTATCGGATAAGTTGGTAGGTGATGGCACGGGGAGAGTATTAGCGAGCGGAGGGGAAGATGGTACTGTTCGCCTTTGGTCACTTAGAGGAAAACGTGGTCAGCATGCTCTCAAGGCAACATTGTATGGGCATGAGAAACCCATAAAGCTGATGTCCGTTGCTGGGTATGAGTTTAATCACAATGTTCTTGTGTCCCTTAAATAAATAAAAAAGCATTCCGACTAATGCGCCAAACCCAAACACTAAAACCAAATACACCAGTGGTAAATCACATTTAACATAAACAAATAAATTACATAACATATTTAGTATTTAACCATGACTTAATAACTTAACATATTTAATTAAAAAAAAACTAATTAAATAAATAGCATGAAATAATTATTTAACCTTATTAAGGTGATTAAAATATGAAAATAGTGTTACGAAAGTGACATGTTCTTTTTCACTCTACCGGCAGTCAGTGACATTTTCTTGTCTGGTCCTTCCAGGCATAAAGCTTCTCTCTTGGCAACGGTTTCAAAAGATTCCAAGGTACTACTCTGTACAGAGTTTTGCTTTAAATCAACGTATAATTGTTTTCCTAATGTATCTATTTCATTTAAAAAATAAGCGAAATTTCTAATAATTCTAACGGTAAACTAGAAATTGCAATCCTACATCACAAGCTCTCACCTTGTACAAGACTAAGTGTAACGGTGAAAATGTATGAGAAATTTTAATATAATTTATCTCGTTGATGTCAAAACAGTTATTCCTATATTTGTATTAGTACGTGATTACATGTAAAAAAGATCTACTAGGATACATCCGATGCTCGTGTTTCTCAATAATATCATCTCAACGTGTGGTCTAACAGGTGAGAGTTTGGGACACAAGCACAGCCACGACATTATCGTCAGCCTCTCGGTCATCTTGCTGTGTGGGAATGACTTCCATTCCTGGCGTACCTCTCAACATGAAGTGCCACGAATCGGTGCTCTATATCGGTAGTGACACCACCATCATTGCCATAGACTTGAGAACGATGCAAAAGGTCATCACTGCATCGATGGAGAACTCGGAACTCTACTCATTCGAGGCTTTGCTTTCCAAGTCTCTAATCTGCACAGGCAGTAATGGCAGGTAATATATCTACTTACACATATTGACCCTTTTTTTTCGATCACTGAGATAAGGGGTGAAACTGATGTTATTACTTTGGCACTTTTTTTATATAGAAAATGTATATTTGGATCTCAAATTTGAATAGTGACTGAAAAACCGCTTTAACACTAAATTTGAATGAAAATAATAAAAACAATATTTAATTTTAGTCCAAATGTTAGGATTTAGAATCTAATAAAGCAAAATGTCAATATATATTTTTGTTCTAAATTTATTTTTTTCTTTGAAAAATGAATCAATAATTAATGAGAAATAACTATAATTGGTTCTTTTTAATGCTTAAAGTTGATGCATGGAGTTTCAATTGCAGTGTGTGATGAAAACCGAAAACTGTATTCGATTGTTAAATGGTTTCATTGGAACGCGGATTATATGTCTTCAACTTGCAGAAATCGGATTAAGCGGATTACTATTCGGTTTGAAATCGGTTATCTGTGGAAAAATCTCACTCCTTGTTTTAACATAATCAACTTGCAGTGCAATGCTTTGGGATATCAGGCGAACTCAAGGAGCCGTAAGGCCAGAACCGGTAGCGGACCTGGACGGGCACTCCGGCCCAGTGACTCTGCTGCACATGGATCCCTACAAGATAGTCACGGCCAGCCACAACGACGCTGCTGTGAGCATTTGGGAGGCAGGCACCGGCGCACAGACCAATTCCTTGGGCTGTGGCAACCACAAGGAGGCTACAAACTCCGGGTGCTTTGCTATGGCCGTCGATGGGTCTCGGATTGTCACGGCCAGCAGCGACCGAGGTTGGGGTCTGGTGCGCTTCCGGGACTTCTTCGATGCCTCCTCCCCTGCCGCTCGCCGAGACCATGGCGATCGTTTTTCGCGGTTTTGGGATCACGATGTCTACAGTGATTCTGAGACTGATGTGGATGAGGATAGGGAAGTGGTTCAGTAAAAGTCGGCCAGGCCTGGCTCTTTTTTAGTTTAATTCCGGAGAGCCTAAAAGGGTCAAGATCTGCACGCCCGTTTCATTGACCTTAGGCTGGTCAAAACTAGCTTTCGGGTGACCAGCTTGCCTATGCAACTGCCCGGGCGACACAGCTTGCACGAGAAGAAACGTGACACCGGAACTGCAGAAGTCTTCTGAGAAATCTGCAAAGAGAAGACTAGGTCACTCAATGCTCCGAGACTTCCGAGACTGCGACTTGAAGTTGCGTCCGAGCTCCAATGACGACCTGGCAACTTGAACCTCATTTCAACCAATAAATTAATAGCGCTGCAAAAGTTAATTAATTTAATTAAAGAGAGGGTGGCCGAGGAGAAGAATCGCGTGATCGTGGTACATGACTAGCTCGGTAGCGGCAACGAGGGACGGATGATTGGTTCTTGTGAATGTAATCTCAATCATCTCGAATTAGTCGTGAGTTTTATATATCAATAAAATTTCTGGTGTCTGTCTTTAGTGTTACCATCTTCTTCATTAATATATATAGAAAAAAAATCTGCAATTTTATTTTCCACATTTTCATTTTTCTTATAAAGAACTTCAAAATAATAATTCGTAAGTCGCTTAGAACTAAGAAATGACTCTTAATCACCTTCTTTGTATCGTTCTCTCTCTCATAAAGATTGTTTAACGGAAATTGACATTCTAAATTCAATCAAATAGGTAAAATCTGTATTGCGAGTGACGCTCGAGGATACTGTTAAGGTCGGATTTCGTCAAATCCCTCCTTAACACTACTCATGTCGTTTTGTCCCAAAAACGACATAAAATGGAGGCAAAAAAGTTCGTTGACTATCGGTCGACGAATGAGCAAGCTCGAGGAAGCTAAACTCGCGACGAAGTCCAACCAGTTTAAATGCGATCCGCGATGAAAGACTTTATCGCGCCTCGATGAAGAAACTTTCGAGGAAGAAGATCCTCGACGAAGAGTCTGTGAAGAAGAAGCTCGTCGCAGAATCAGTTACCTCATCGCATAAAAGCTCATTGAGGAAGAAAGCCTATCGCAAAATCTCAACGAGATAAGTATGGAAAGAGTCAGAATCGCATGAATAAAGGAGTATTAGTCAATCAGTTGAGGAAATCATGGAAGAATTAACGCAATCAAGGAAGATCAGCAACAAATCAGAGCAAGAAAGAAGGAAAACCTAGCTAACAGCCGGCGAGATTCAAGGAACAAGAAAGGAAACCAATTCAGCCAACCTTAAGCCTATAAATATACACGTAAACCTCATTGAAAAGGGATCTAGAGATGCCAAGAGAAGTTTGGCCAAGAGAAGAAGGGAGAAAGGAAGAAGATGCGACGGTCGCCCAGAGAGAGATTCGGCCAGAAGGGAGAGAAGGGAAGAACATTCGACCGAGGCATTCAGCTAAGAGAAGAGAAGAAAGAAAGAGAGAATGAAGAGAGGAAGAAAGAAGATGAAGAAATCACAAAAACACATTGAACTACGTGATGACCTGATCCTGGTACGCTGGGTACGTAGGCAGCCCCGTCGAATACGGCGAGGCGCGGCGCCAAATCAAACCAAATCATATCCTTATCATTGTAATTGTATCCTTCAATTCTCTAGCTATCAAATGGGAAAAACCGAATCCTCATCGGAAATATAATAAATCAGAGATATTCACGTATTCGCGTTTTATTTGTATTCATGTGATTATTTTTGTGACTGAAAAGAGGGTGGTGAAAATCGCCCCCTTATTTTAAGTTTCAACTACATGAAAACACCCATTGTTTAAGCAATGAATTTGCAGTAATTATACACGACAAACATAATTTCTAGTGTGTATTACAAGGCCATGATGACACAAATAACTCTGCAAACTAAAAATATTATATCAAAATTCGCAAAAATAAATAAAATAAAAACAAATATGAATATTCTCTTCTTTTCTTTTTTTGAAAAAAATTATCAATGAGATAATTTTTTTGGCATAAGTAATTAATATTTTTCATCAACTCTGTACTGTGAAGTTTTATGTGACTAAATGTGTTTTTTTACCATTTTTCTCTCATATTTTTTTCCTTTCTTTCTATTTTAATCAGAGGGGGACACGATGGATTGACGTATATTGCTTTAATATTTGTATCATAGAACACGTTTTGACTACTGTGCAAGAATTTAACGTTCGTCGACTCTTTGAAATTTTTGGTAAAAAGAGACAAAAACATGATCCAATCATATGTTATCACGTAAAACTTCACGATATAGAATTAATAAAATAATAATAATAATTTTCCACATCATGTAAACGAAAATATAAATCATAATTTTTTGTAGGGTATGAATATTTTTGCTAGAAATACCCTTCTTATTACACAAAAATAGTATAAAAATAATAATAATTTGCAAGAAAACTCCCTCTTATTAGAAAAAGCTCTTATCAATCATACAATTTCTCATTTCCAACAGTCACGATGTCCACTCCCCAGAAGTCAATCTCTCTCTAACACACCAGTCCACCTTCCTC
Organism: Parietaria judaica; assembly: GCA_954871525.1. Classification (NCBI taxonomy): domain Eukaryota; kingdom Viridiplantae; phylum Streptophyta; class Magnoliopsida; order Rosales; family Urticaceae; genus Parietaria; species Parietaria judaica. The sequence continues at coordinate 29,929,612 of OX940865.1, forward strand.
ACTCTCTCTCCCCAAAACCCATCTTCCCAAAATGCCCCTCCCTTCCACCATCACCATATTCCTCCTCCTCCTCGTCGCCGGCGCCGGCGCCGCCGCCCCGATCATCGGCCTGGACGCGTTCCTCTCCCGGCAGTCGGCGCTGGACCCGCACGCCACCAACGACACCTTCCTCTCCCTCTCCTCCTCCGTGAAATCCTCCCTCTCTCTCTCCTCCTCTCTCTCCCACCGAACCTCCGCCCTCATCTCCTCCCTCCTCTCCATCTCCGTCCCCTTCTCCCTCCACGTCCGCCTCGTCTCCTCCTCCGGCGACCTCTCCCACGCCTCGCTCTTCGAGTCCTTCCTCGCCGCCGCCAACCCCGCCGGCGACTTCCACGTCATCACCCCCTTCGACTCCCTCGCCCGGAGACTCGCCGTCGGCCACTCCCTCCACCTCGACGTCTCCCACTCGCCCGCGCTCGCCACGCGCCTCTCGCGGACGCTGAGATCCGAGATCGACAAAACCCCGTCGAGCCTCCGATCGAGCCTCCTCTCGGTCCCGTTCGCTGCCATCGATCAGGTGATCAAGCAGGACTTCGATAAGGAGCAGCCCGTCCATGGCGTTTACCTCTACTTTCTCGACCTCGGTCAGCAGTCGAAGCCCTATGCTTACAGCTATGGCTCTGGAGATTCTTCGCCGGCGTTTTCGAGGTGTTCGGGGAGCGTTTGGACCGGGAAGGAGAGGTACATCTGGGTTGATTTGGGCGCCGGGCCCGTCGATTACGGTCCGGCGATCTCCGGTGATGGAGTTCTTCCCCGCGGCGAGTTTCATCCTCTGGCAACGCTTCACGGGAAGCCGAAATCGCAGAAGAGCTTGGTCGCGGACCTCGCGTCGCTGGTCTTGAGCGCTTACCAGGTTCTTCTTGTTCCTTCGTTGAGAATTCCCGTGCCTTTCGAGAGTTCTTTGGTTGTTCAGTTCATACATGTTTATGGGATTGAAAATGGCGATCCGGCCGGTCTTGATTTGAAATCGATTGAGAGAACGTTCAAGGACGAGGCTAGCGATCACGGGCTTTTGCTCGCGGAGCAATCTCTGGTATTTAAAACTCATAAAGTTAGTTACGCGGAGTGTGCGATTTGCTCGTTTGCGATTTCTCGGGCGACTAATTCGTTAACTTCAAGGTATCTCTTCGAGAACTATACCATGATAGTGAATGAGTACTTGGATTCGAAGCGTTTGCACAGAATTTTGTCGGATTCTGCTGAGGAATTCAGGAAGGTGGCAGGAATTCATGATGAGGACATCGGTAGGGTGCTCCCGGTTTATGTGTTTGATTTGGATGTGCATTCGATCTTGCTGCTCGATCGGTATCACCAATCTGTCGCGTTCAAGGACATGGTCATTGCCGTTAGGACGAAGAACACACAGACCGTGAGCGATTACAGCTGTAATGGCCGCCATGTATTTACACAGACGAGGGAGCTCGAGAGACCGATCGTGGGCTCAATTTTGCAGAGCATGTGGGGAGTTTCGCCTACACACATGCTGTGGAGCCCCAGACACAACACTACTTTGGTAGATTACACCTGGAGTGTCGGTCAGACTCCGTTTGGCCCATTTTCCGAGAGCTCGACTTTGTCTTTTGTACAGAAAGACGCTGCTCGGAGAAACCTTATCTTGACAACTTTGAACTACAGCATAACGAGCGCTATCGATGTTCTTGAATCCATGGCTGCTCACGGCGGCGAGAGAAAGATGTTGAAGCATAACCACCACGTTGAGTTTATTCAGAGATGGAATCTGTTCAAGTACAAGTTGGATAAGGCGGTCTCGGCGTTGTCACGGTTGGACTTCGAGACGGCTCTGTACTACTTACGGTCGTCGGATCATGACTTATTTTCCATACACTCTCTCGTCTATAACGCGTCCCAAGAGCTGGAGGCTTCGCTTGTGTGTTTCAAGGACCCGCCGTTCCCGTGGGCTTCAGTTTCCATGTCGATGGGAACTTTCTTCGTGCTGTGTTATCTTTTTGCCAAAAGAGACAGACTTTTCAGAAACAAGAGAAAGCAATTTTGAAGCTGACCGATCGATGTTCGAGCCATTCAGAGAACAAAGAAAATAGGGACGGTTAGATTTCGGCGAAAGAGCTTAACCAGAGGTCAGAAACTAGAACTTAATTTGCTCGAAATTTTGTCTTGGTGTGAGCTATTTACTTTGTCCTGTTACTCAATTTCTTATAAAAGCACATTCTTAGTTTTTTCGTTATTAAAGAAAGTGAATCCCAGCGTAGCTTCAATGCTGTATTATGCCTCTCTCTTTTAATTCTTTCCCATTTTGCCCCTGCTGCTTCGGAATTTTTATTTTATTTTTTTGTCAAATGAGCAAGCTCACAGTAGGAAACGGTTTATTCATTTATGCTGTCTAGGTACTACAGAGAATATCCTGTATGATATCTCTTAAGACATTTAATTCTTACTTATATAATAAAACCTCTTATTTATGCCTAGGTATATAGGGGCATTTTTTTACAGTAGAATTTCGTTAAATTAATACTCGATAAATTAATAACCTCGATAACTAACATGACTAAATTTTACAATCGATAAAATGATATAATTCTCTAGTCTCAGCTGTATTACTTTGTAGAGGTTTTAATGTAGTTTTATCAAGTAGGTATTAGGGTTTCCTAATCCTTATTTAGGCACCTTATCCTAGGGAGCAGCACCTACATATTGTCTCTTATGTCTTTAGGGAGAGTTCGGGCCGGGCTCTGTTATTCGGCTATAGTTATTCTATAAAATTATTGGGAATTCATCCTTAGGTCCTATCATTATCATATATAATATCTTGATGTGAGATGTTTTGCCTTTTTTCAACATGAAGCACGAACGTAGAATCGTATATTATAAAATTATTAAGCACCCAAAATACACTGCAGTTGTTAAATGATGAAGTTGATTTGATTTCTTAGGAATTCATCGATCTTTGTTGTATTCCGTGGCGGAGAAGGAAGGACAAACTTGTAACTTAGCCTAGACACTATTGTGTGCTTTGTTAGGGGTATTTTGGGTGTTATGGACTTATGGGGATGAGCCAAATCCCATATAAGCTGCAAAAAACATAGCTAGCTTTTTATATTTTGTTAGTTTTCCTTTCAAGACATCTTATGGTGAGTGTTCGCCTTGCTCTAGAACGGAATATATTTTTATGACATTTTTGTATTGAAAAGAATTTTCGGGAATTGACCGCTGTGATGAATTTCGGTCGACCTATTACTTTGCGCTTGGTTTGTATGATTCCTATCTTCCTAAATCCTATAAGAACTAACTATTGAAGCAAATTGATTATATATCGGTTATTATCTTGTTGTTCTTTAAAAAAAAAAAAAAAAAGATTAATATCCGTGGAATGAAGTTACTTTGTAAAATACAGGCCCTTGGTTATTATCGTCGGAGGAAGAGCAAGACGGTCGTTTTATGATTTTTCCTTTAATATTATATTATGCGCTTTTCTGTCAATATAGTCATCAAGGTTATTTTAGTTGTTATTACCCTTTTTTCTTTAGGTTTGCATGTCATCAGATAGGCGCCAACACTTAGCCGTCGGTGTCTTCATGCTTTGTTTGGATTGTCTTTCCTTTACATCACGGGGAGCATTTCCGGTTGTTATATTAGCTGTTATGTCCGTTTGATAAGGAAATTCATATTTCCGGTTGGTCGACTTCTTGTATTAGGAATTGTTACTTGGATCCTATCACAACATTATTATATTATTTACCAGTAATAGAAAGTGCTATATTCCTTCTTTTTCTCTCTATATTTGGCAATTTCCAATTCCACACATACAAAACCGGTCACAAAACAAAATCAAGATCCTTCTCTTCTCGTATATCGCCATCAGAACTGCAAAGTAATGGAATATCACCAATCCCATCGAAGAAAAATCCACCATACTGATAATCATCTTCCTTCACTAGCTCTTCCATGTCGGTCTCATCCCCCGAGGCGCTCGAGTTCTTTTCAACCAATTCCCTGAACACCGAAGACCGCAGCAGAAGGCTTAAAGCTGTTGGAGATGCAGATCTATATTCGCTTTGGAAAACGGCTTCTTGCTTCCGAGGCTGAGAGTACTTGTTTAAGGCGCCATTTTCTGCCATGAAAGGGCTTTGACTTTCGTTGAAGAATACGGCCGATTGGTCAAAACAATCCATTGTCCCGAATTCGGTCAAAGATGACATCGTCCGAGGCTTTGACTCGAGGAAGGAGATCGGGCTGATGTCGGTCGACACCTCCGGCTTCAGCCATCGTATGTATGTGCTTAGGTCGAAATTGGTCACTGCGTTGATGCCTCTGTATTCTATCGCTGCTATGTCGTACGCCCGAGCCGCTTCCTCTTGCGTACCTTTCGGTCAAATTAGATTGTTGTTAATCATAACATAAGATTTTATTAAAAATTTTAATTTTGATTATATGAAATATAATTTACTTACTGTAAGTGCCAAGGTAGAGGTATTTGTTCCCAAAAACTCTTCCAATTCTTGCCTCCCATCTACCATTATGGTGGTGCCTGAAATTATACCATAATAATACTTAAGAAAATTCAATCTTAAGAGACCTAGTTTATGTTAAAATTGATTTGTTAATTCTAGGGTTTGTGAAGAAAGAGTGCATGTGTTAGGTTTAGTTTATTATGAATCAATTGTTTTTTAATATTTTTTTAGGTTATGAGGGATGTTTTTGTTAGTTTGTAATAGCTAGGAATTAGGGTTTGCTGATTCTTATATTAGGCGCCAATCCCGAGCGAGACAGAACATTTGGTTTGGCTTTTGCATTCTTACGATTTTAGGGAGAGCTTGGATCGTGTTCTCGAACGGACTACCTGTTAGGTGAACCATAGGGGCATTTTCGGTAGTTTTACGTCGTGTTCTTGAACCAACGAACGACCGACCGTTCTGTTTGTTATTCTGTTTTATTTATTCATATACAATCGACCGACCGTCGTGTTCTGAATTTTGCGTTGGGTCATGCGAGTAATACCTTGCGACTCCTCTGTATTTAGACACTCCCCTGGAAAAGCCACTGCTTTTTCTGCATTTACAAGTAGAAATCAAGAGGTTATATTAAGCTTCTCAATAAAAGAAATCAAGTGACCAAAGCTTTATTTTCATATAAAAAATATATATATACACCTTCTCAAAGAGGCCAAGTACTCCTCTTTTGTCATGCGATTCATGATCTCAATCTCTGCTTCATAGTCTGATATCTGCAACCATCATCAAATGCTTCTTAGTCCGATTGCTCGGTGATTAATCTCGCAAGTAAATATAAAAATCGGTGAATAAATACCGGGAAATTCGTGAAGGTAGTCGTCCCCCAATACTTGAGCGCGGCCAAATCGTAGGCTCGTGCAGCGGATTCTTCTTCGTTATAAGCCCCTGAGATTTTCATAACTGTTAAAAGCTTCTATAAATAGAAATCACTCATCTTTGTATAATTGTATTAATTATTTGTATTAGTAACATAATTCAAAAGATTACTTACCAAGATAAACTGCCCAGTTCCGAAAAGCGCACCGAAGGCGTGAACACCAAAAATATAACGAATCATAAGCGGATAATTGAAGAAAAACGGTGAAATTTAAATCAGCAAAAATAAATAAATAAATATCCATACCTTGTTTCCCTTTCTTCTTTTGTGTCACATTCCAAGAGAGTTTATCCCATAAGTGTGCTTCATATCGACCGGTCCATCTATGTCTGTTAATTTATTTATATCAAATAAATAAATAAATAAAAATATTAATTAAGTTTAATTCCATGATCAAATCGTGAAAAACCCTTATTAATAATTGCTTAAGTAACCCTAACATACCGACTAACGCCGCGGAATTTTGAGCTTCTCTTCACGGTGGTGGCTACGGAAGTTTGATTATCATTGTCGGCTCGAATTCCTTGTTGAGTGGTCGGATTATTGTCAACAAGCCCTTGATCAGCTTGGTGATCTCTTCGTCGCCGTTTGACGCGCCGTTTCGCTTGAGCTTGATCGCCGTCGACGTCGTCCATGCAATGTCGTGGCCTCCTCGAGCTTTTCTCTTCCCTCTTGATCACCATAACCATGTCCATGACCTCTTCTCTTAAGTTCTTTCTTTGCTTGCTGACGAATTGATTGAGCAATTGTATCATTGTATATATATACACTCTTACACACATATACGTACATATGTATATTTGGATTTACATTGCGTTTTGTTTTTGTTAGTTTACAACTGTTATGGAGCAAAGGACAAAGAGAACGATGATCTCTAGGGAATTTATATGCAAAACAATTTTTATCTTGTCTCTATTATGTTTGCCAACCAATTCCCAATTTTTTTTATTTATTATTTCTTTAATTTAATTAAAAAAAATCATTTAAAAATTATTTAGCCGTCCAAAATGAGAAATTGCTTATTGTCTAAGTTAAAAAAAAATCCATTATAAATTCAAAATGGTGAAAGTGTGAAACACTGATTAATATCGATTAAAATTTTTAATCTATTTTGATCATGTTCTTTGAATGGTAATTGTGGCTTAAAAAAACGATTCTAATGTAGTAATGCTAACAAAACTCGGAGTTCTGAATATTTGATAATACGACTTTTAAAATATAAAATACGGATTTTCAATTTTTTCCTTACAAAAACACTGAAGTGCGGTATTCTGCCTTCGTAAAATATTGCACCGAATGTATCGTGTTTAACCGTGGTTGTGGTTTGCATGTACCGACTCATGTGTATATTATATATCCATTTTCTTTATAGATGTTTGATTTATATTTTTTGCTATAACTACTAGAGTAGTGATTGTTCATATATAATTCAACAAAATTTGGTAAAATATGCAACTTACATGATTAGCATGAGAAGAAAATCTACGATTATAATTATAAGGAATTGATCAAACAAGCTTCTATTGATAAACACCAAACCTTATCAAAATTGATTTGACGTATATATATATATATGTGTGTGTGTGTATAATAATATTCAGCTGTATAACTGGAAAGAGTGATGTAATTCGTGAAATGCAGCAACACAACACGACAGGGAAGAATAGGTAGGTTTGAGCATTTATTATAAGAAACAAATATTATGGTCTTAGATTTCATCGATGCTTTTGGCTAAACTCGTTTATCTTATATATATTTAGCAATTTATTAACATGTCAAGATTTCTTAAGTCACGTACGCTTTGAGTTTGTTTCCCATACGCAGCTCTTTTTCGTAAAAAATAATGATAATTGATGTCGATGTTCTCTATGCTTACGAGAATATTCGAGATCTCCATAAGCATTGCCTTTCTTTCTTAATTCATTAATTATTTATGGATTTAAACCTTGCGTGCAAAGTAGTATATAGAGTATATATGTAGACATGGCATCTTTTCAATATATATATATATATATATATATATATATATATATATATATATATTGTAGTAAATTATATCAGTACTGTTAATAGTATATCGTCAAAAATTCTACTGGCAGCTCCGGTTTTACCCATACACACAATGAAACGGACTCGATAACCAAAAACGAGAAAACGTAAAAAAAATATATATATAATGTATGAAAATACAAAACCGTGAGATGGTTAGAATCCCGTGATAGTCTCATTAGCTCGTGTATGCTCTCATTTCCCATGAATCATCTTTTTACATGTCAACGTGTTACCTTTATTTTATTACACCGTCGAAATTTGCTTACAAAAAATGGTCAAAGAACACAAAGAGAAAGCAACTCTCTCCAACGATCAACATGAAAATATATTCAAGGCGATGCCAAACTAGAAAGAGAAGCTTGTGGGGAAGAAGAGAATCGAGAGAGCCAACAGCCAAGAGGAAAATATTCACGTCGATACGTGGATTAAGCACGTTTAACATAGGAAAGAGCTAGGTTGAATTTCTCCGCCCTATGATTTTCAAGCTTTGAACGACCAAGATTCCGTTCCGAGTAACGGGATAACGGCATGTCATGTCTACCAAATTTATCTTGTAGTACGAATCATGTCATTTTTAGGCTCGTATCATTTTGAACTTCAAGCTCAGATCTCAGAGATATTAATCATGCCCGCTTAAATATTGCATCGAGATCAGACAAAACTACAATTTAAAATATATTGGAGTAAATTTCTTCTAATGAAATTCGTAAAATAAGTTATGATTTATACAAAATAAAAATGAACCCTGTTAAAATCAGATAGGTAAATTAAGTTTCTATGACTATCGAATAGTAATTATAGACTTAAATTTACGTAAAAATATAGAGACACATTGGATGTTTTGTTAATGCAATTTATGATACTCAATCTGGATTACCTACCTTATGCGTGGGCCACTTATTTAAATTAATTATGTTTCACAAGATAGCTTTCGTAACGATATACTACTTAATAAACATAAATGCGTCCCTAGATGTTATAGCATGAACTACATTAATATGACTAGTAGAATGTACTCGTTAGGTTAATTATCGAGTTCAGCAAATAACTACACGTTCTTTTTTCCCACAACGATGGACTTTGATTGAAGTAGCAAGTGTTTGGGATAAATGTGCACAAACAGTGTCGATAGTCGATATTTTATTACAGTGTCTCAATCAGGAATTACGCACCGGTGGTGATTAAGATATATTTAAATAAAATTTTATATAAATTTATACTAAAAATTGAAAATAAAGTATTATTAAACAATTTTTTTAAGTGAGTGGTTTGAACTTGTTACATTGGCCATTGATAATTTTTTTTTATTTTTTTTAATATATATATATATATATATCATAGAGATTTTGAAATGATTATTACATTATAGGGAGTTACCTGAAAATTGTGCTTGACAATAGGGAGTTACCTGAAAATTGTTAACCTCATTCAAAATTCTTTATATCATTATAAAAATTCAAAAAAAAAAAAGAATTAATAATATAAGTCGTATTTTTTGATCCTTTTGTGATTAATAATCTAGCTTCTAATTGGGTTTTGGTCTCCGAGAAAAGCCCAACGCATACATACAAACAAATTGTCGTTTCATCACAAAACGGTAAGATTGAAATCAACGGACAAGTCTCATCCTTACAGTAGACCCGCCCGCACCGAATTACTGTCCCAATTCGCGCGCTTTAGGCTCGATATACACCGCCTCTACAAGCCCCAAACATTCATCGTCTCTCTGTGGAGCTCATTCCTCAGACTTCCGATTCCGATCCTCTGAGAAGCCATGACTGACGGTCATATGTTCAACAACATTTCTCTCGGTGGCCGTGGAGGCACTGTAAGTTTCTCTCTCGATTCGACTGGCTTTCAGTTTTATTTTCTAGGGTTTTGATTTCGGTTTGATTGGCTATTATGATTTGAAACCGTACCGTCAATGGCGTCGGTGAGCTTGGTTGAATTGCTTTTTCCGCGGAAGCGAGAAATGGGGCTAGTTCCGTCGTTTGTTTTTGCTCTTGATTGGCCGTGAAACCCTAGCTATAGTGATGGGTTGTTCTGGAATTACCTTGAACTTGCAATCCTGGGCTACGATGGGTTGGGATTCGGTGTTGAAGGTTTTTGTTTCGCGGTTTGAATCAACTGTTCTGTTCTGTTCTGTTCTAGGGTAAGGAATTAGACTCCTTTGGGTATGCTTTAAAACCAGAGTTCATGGTGCAACTGCAATGGCCTCTGAGTTTTGGTGATTTTTTTTTCCGCGGAAGCGAGAAATGGGGCTAGTTCTGTCTTTTGTTTTTGCTCTTGATTGGCAGTGAAGCCCTAGTTATATGATGGGTTATTCTGGAATTACTTCAAACTTACGATCTTAACCTCTGATGGGTTGTGATTCAGTGTTGAAGGTTCTTGTATCGCTTTTTGAATCTACTGCTCTCTTTCGACTGGTTTTGAGTTATATTTTTCTAGGAATTGTTATGCGGTTTCGTTGGCGATGTTTTGAAACCAGAAGATACACTTCAATCTCAATTGTTCTTAGCGTCCTTTAGCATTCAATGGTGTCTTTGAGTTTCAGTGATTTTTGTTTGCTGCGGAAGCGAGAATAGGGGCTAGTATTTTTTTTTTTATGTTTTTGCTCTTGATTGGCCATGAAACCCTAGTTATAGTGAGGGATTTTTTTACAATTACCTCAACTTGCAATTTTCGGCTATGTTGGGCTGGGATGTGAATCTTGCAATTTAAAGAATTCCTTTCTTGATATTTATTTCTTTTCCGATTAGTGGTAGGACCGTTTACCAAATACTTCACCAAATTCAACCTCATTATTGCAGCATACTGTATTTTGTTTTTTTCTTTTTTCCTTTTTTCGTTTGATTAGAGATTGTCAGTAAAGTGTGTTTGGTACCTCTCTATGGAAATTCTTGTTGCATGAATTTGTTATTTCTGGATTTCTTTACTCTTATAGGAAATTGTGAAGTAGAGTGATTAAAAATGTTGCCATTTTTTTTATTTTTCTGATTAAAATTGTGGTACAGAATCCTGGCCAGCTTAAAATTTACTCCGGGGGCATCTCGTGGAAGAAGCAAGGAGGTGGAAAAGCGGTTGAAGTCGATAAAGCAGACATTGTAGGTGTGACATGGATGAAAGTTCCAAGAACAAATCAACTCGGGATTCGTATCAAAGATGGTTTGTACTATAAGTTCACTGGTTTTCGTGACCCGGTTGGTATTTTCTTCCTCTCTCTCTCTCTCTCTCTCTCTCTCTCTCTCTCTCTCTCGAACGCGCACTTACACACATTTTGACCACCATTGTAACTTACATTGTATAACAACGTTCAAAAGCATAGATATAGTTTCTTTGTAGTTAAACTTAGTTTCCTGATATGTGCATCGGATGGCCTTTAATGGAAACTTATAGTAAGAAATTTTGATATTCTTTTTTAATGAATGATATTTCTGCAAAAACTTTCCAAAAAGTTGTTTCTCTTAACTCTTATAATTATAACATGTAGGATGTCGCCAGTCTATCCACTTATTTCCAAACTACGTGCGGGATTACCCCTGAGGAGAAGCAGCTTTCTGTAAGTGGCCGCAACTGGGGAGAAGTTGATTTAAGTGGTCAGTGAGTTTATATTTTGTTCCAGTTAGTGAATTTATTATTTATTAATTCAACATACTTCTGATAATTCAACAAAAATACTTTTTAACAGCTATCCACCTGATAGTATGATATTGGTAATAGTCATGTTTAAAAAGGAAAAAGTGAGGAGCCTTGGAACGTTTTTAAGCCTTGAGGTGAACACCTCTCACCCGGAATTTGAGGCGTACACCTAAAGTCGACGTGGCATGGTCTAGGCTAACACCTCAGAGGCGTTCTATGGCTCACCCCTTAGCTTGTTTTCGGAAAAAGGAAGGTTTTTTTTTTTTTTACTTGGACTATGTTTTGGCCTAATCTTCCAAAACTCAACTTGGTGTGGGGATTGCAGTGTAGCTACTAAAAGAAACCAGTACCCCATCAATGGGATTTAAAATAAAGGGATAAATATATGGGTTGTATACTATGTATGACAAATATTCAGTTGTACTTCCTGCATTTTTTTTCTTTCAAATATTCAGTTCTCCCCCAATTCTATTTACTGCTTTTTTTTGTGACTTTCTGGAATTTGAGAATCTGGGATCCATCAGATTCCTATATTCATGCTGGAATTTCTTTATTCCATTTTTTTAATGAACGGTTTGTACTTCCTTTTGCAGGAAATATGCTGACATTTTTGGTTGGTTCAAAGCAAGCCTTCGAGGTATCTTTAGCAGATGTCTCACAAACACAAATGCAAGGGAAAAACGATGTTGTTTTAGAGTTTCATGTGGATGATACAACAGGGGCTAATGAGGTATGTTGTTGTTGTTGCATTAAATTTAATACTTAGTAATGAGGTTTATTGCCTTGATTATTGCTATAGAAGTGTGTATTCTAGCATGAACTATTGCTATAGGCAATCAAGTTAAAAGTGTGGTCTTTTTACCACGGATTTTAGATGATTACTGTAGTAAGTAGTAACTTTTATCTCTAATGAACACAGAAAGATTCATTGATGGAGATGAGTTTCCACATACCAAACTCCAACACCCAATTTGTGGGTGACGAAAGCCGTCCGCCTGCTCAGGTTAGTTCTTCCTACTTGTTTGATCATTGATGGAAGTTTTGAGGACTTGTATTGTTATGATATGCTGATTTCTTATTAATACAGGTGTTCCGTGACAAAATTATGTCGATGGCAGATGTTGGTGCTGGAGGTGAAGAAGCTGTTGTTACCTTTGAGGGTATCGCTATTCTCACACCAAGGTGTGTATTTGAAAATGTAGAACATGCAAGTATTGGTGTGGGTGAGCATGACCGATCAGATCCCAAAAGCATGAAATAAAATTAACAATGGCTGGTCCCCTAGAGCATTATTGAGTTTTTCGGTTTCGTGGATTGTGGGGTCTGTCAGGCCGGCCCATGTGCACATGAGTACTTTCCGTCGGGTACATTTTATGCTTAAGCAAGTTCTTGCTTTCTGTAGGGGGCGTTACAGTGTGGAACTTCATCTTTCTTTCTTGCGGCTTCAAGGGCAGGCCAACGATTTCAAAATTCAGTACAGCAGCGTTGTTCGTCTTTTTTTGCTTCCCAAGGTCTCATTCCTTGTTTCAATGTGTTTTTGTTTTATGTGCTTATTAACATTTGATGCATTTTACGCAATTACCTGACCTGATCAATGATCATCAAATAATGCTATACGGTCTTTGCTCCGAGTGCAGTCTAACCAACCACACACCTTCGTCGTTGTTACTCTTGATCCTCCTATCCGTAAAGGCCAGACTCTCTATCCTCATATAGTCTTACAGGTACCGTGTACTGCCTTGGTTTGATGGGTCAAACCCGTAACCTGTACAAGCTTAGCTGACTTTTTTTCTTTCCCTGATTTAGTTTGAAACGGATTACATCGTGGAAAGTTCCCTTTCACTGACTGAAGATGTCTTGAACACTAAATACAAGGACAAGCTAGAATCATCTTACAAGGTAACACGTTTTCTTTTTATAATTCACTAATACAATAATTTTTCCTCAAATTCTAGATTTAAAGATCCTGGTTTTGTGACATCTATATATTTTAACTTACAGGGACTCATTCATGAAGTGTTCACCACCATATTGCGTGGTCTTTCTAATGCTAAAGTTACTAAACCCGGAAAGTTCCGGAGTTGTCAAGATGGGTATGCAGTTAAATCGTCACTGAAAGCTGAAGATGGAGTTTTGTATCCTCTTGAAAAGAGCTTCTTTTTCCTGCCTAAACCTCCCACCCTTATTCTTCATGAGGAGGTAGTTTTAAGTTGCTTTTTCATCTGATTTATTATACGATCCTGAAGCGCTGAATGCCAAAACCTAAACACTCTTTATAGTTACTTTGCTCTCTATTTCTATATTTTATAGAATGCTCAGGAAAAGATTTCTCGATGGCTTAAGTAAATCTAGTCATTATTTTAAAAGCTGTGTTGCTTCAGTTTAACCTATACACAAGAAAAAAAATGTAGATCTCTTTACAATTAGAAATAGATCTTTATCTTTATTGACGGTACTTGGAGGCTGACCTATATGCTGTCTCCTAGATTGACTATGTGGAGTTTCAAAGGCACATCGCCGGTGGGTCAAACCTGGGTTACTTTGATCTTCTCATCAGACTCAAAACCGAGCAAGAACATCTTTTCAGAAACATCCAGAGAGATGAATATCATAATCTTTTTGACTTCATCAGGTTAGCTTGAGCTTCTCCTCTGATTTTATGATGAAACCGTCAAAGTTTGTGGATTTAGTTTCCATCTGATGTTTTTCATGATTCACGCAGTGGTAAAGGTTTGAAAATCATGAATTTGGGAGATATGCAAGCTGGAGTAGCGGCTGTTTTGCAAGATGACGATGATGATGCTGTTGATCCTCATCTTGTTCGTGTCAAAAATGAAGCTGGTAATGATGAGAGTGATGAAGAGGTGGGTTTTTTGTTTTCTTCTTTTCCTTTTACTCTCCGCTCTTGGGGTGTTGAGATTTATAGGACGGGAAATAAATTCTGTTCAGTTAGGGAGATATTAGAATTTCTCGGAGTTAACTAGTTTGTTGATTAAACGCAATAAATTTATCAAAACGTAGTATTTGATTATTATTATTATTAAGCATCTTCGTTTTTCAAAGCTAGAGGGTTGAAATTTTTATAGGAATTGACAGTAAGCTTTACGCTTATTTTATATCTATTTATTTCTCAGGATGAAGATTTTGTTCTCGACAAGGATGATGGAGGTTCGCCCACAGATGATTCTGGAGGCGATGATTCCGATGCCAGTGATAGTGGAGAGGAGAAAGAGGTAAGGCATCTTTTTTCTCCACATATATTTAAAGGCTTAAGTCCCGGATTGGCTCGTGTTTCTATGCTGTTTCCTTCAGTTTTCCATTTGCCAGTTGTGGTTCTGTAGAATTGATAAGCAGGAACTAAAAAGCAGGAAAAAAAAACAACCTTCATCTTGGTTTTGGATTCCTTTACAAAACCAGAATTTTTGTTTCAAAATTTATTTCAGTAAAACAACCAAAACCGTCTATTTGAAATGTGAACAAACATTACTGAATGACTGCTGTTTCTAAAATGAACAACTGGACGGTTTCAGAAGCCTCCTAAAAAGGATTTCAAAAAGGAAGCTTCGAGTTCCAAAGCATCTTCTTCTTCTTCCAAGAAGAAGTCTAGAGAGGGGGGCGATGAAAGTTCGAAGAAGAAAAAGCAGAAAAAGAAGAAGGATCCAAACGCACCTAAAAGAGCATTGTCGGGTTTCATGTTCTTCTCAAATATGGAAAGAGAGGTTGGGTTTGTTTCCTTGACATTCTTACATGTGGAAAGACAGCTTTGTCCCTGATCGTGGGAACAGAATGGTTACTAAATTTGACGTTTGTTGTTCACAGAATGTAAAGAAGACTAATCCAGGAATTGCATTTACTGAAGTGGGAAGAGTCCTTGGAGACAAATGGAAGAAGATGTCAGGTATCCAATAATACATGTTCTCTATTATAGAATAATGCTTGAATCGATGGCATAATGTCCAAACTCGGTGTTTGAAATAAATTGTGCCAACGGGGAATTCACCAAGGTGATGAATCCCCTTTTCTCGAAATAATCCAAACAAAGCATATAAAATAGATATATCAGTGATTCAAAAAAGGGAAATTTGCAGCATAAGTCATCGAACACTAAACTCATTTTTTTCGCAGCGAAAATCACTAACGTCATACTTTTATTTCAAATACACTCTTATGGCGTTATATGTTTCATTTTTCGACATGATAGACACGCCACATCACTAATAATGCTTACATGTCGTGTGGGCTTCTCTCCCCCATGCAACCGATGATTTTCGTTTTTTCGAAACGCTGAAAAATAATGGTAATAAACCGAGATTACCAAAATACCCATAATGAGAGAAGAGATTAAATAGATAATCATAAGCATATTGTTCAGGGACCCGCCCAGTGATGTGGCAATGACTCGTTGGGATGTAATATCTGAATCACATTCGAAACTAGTCCTTGTGGGACCCTCTTGGAACATGAGATGATAGTGTTGTGACTTTTTCAGCGGAGGAAAAGGAGCCATATGAGGCGAAGGCTCAGCAAGACAAGAAGCGTTACAAGGATGAGATTAGTGGATACAAGAACCCACAGCCCATGAATGTCGACTCTGCTAACGAATCGGACAGCGAATAGAACAGACTAAACCCACCTTAATCACACCTTATTCCTTCATGCTTTTTGTCGCCTCTCTAAATGTTGTACTTATGCCTAATGATGCTCTTTATGTTATGCTCAACAATACATTTGCAAGACTCATGAGCTAATTCAGGTGAAGCCAATGTATTATTCAGCTTGTTTTTTGTTGATTAATTTATAGTAATGCCCTTTTAACTTTTTCTTTTTTTGTCTAGTTTATCTTTCAAAATACAACTTCCGATTTAGTATGTCGTTTTTTCCCAAATCGTTTTCTATTTCCTACTTTAATTATTGAAAGATATTCAATATCCTTTAATAATTTGTGACGGGTCTCCGTTTAGGCTGTATCTATGGACTTTTGTATGTTAATTTTCTAAATTTCATTTAAAATTTCCATTTTGGAAGTATGCAAAAATCGCTTCTGTACCGTAATTGTGAGCAAATTTGGAAAACATTTTTATGAATGACACTTTAATACTGCATTTTGTGAATGATATACGGAGGAGTAAAATAGTCGATATATAACATAAAACATTTATTATTGTTGTTATGAACATTGATTATTGTTGATCAATAGTGGATGTTAGTACATTGCATATAGAGCATTTTTTTTACACTAAGATGTAAAGTTCACGGTATATTAGTTCAATCACTTTCTTTTCTTTTCACGTTGCATAAAATGGTTAATATTCAAGTATAATTGAGCTTATAAATTTATTAATTAATCGTGCTTTGCTAAAACTTATTGCAATTCTGTAGTTGAAACATGAAACAATTCTAGATGTCACAAGATACAAACCAATTGTTGATAATTCTAATGTTGATTAAAAGAGCAGCTCAAAAGGGGCCTCTCGAAACTACCTTCTCTTAATTATTGGCTTCTTTTATGCTTCCATTCCAAGAGCAATTGAACATCTTATGACTCAACCCTCCCACACTTCTTTTCCCTTGCTTTAGTTTAATACCGGTTTTTTTTTATTAATAGTTCCGAGAACCCAAAGAATAATGAAGAAACAAAAAAAAAATCAGCGAGTAATCTAGCATTTCTGGCCCGCGTGGCAGTTGAGGGCGCCGGAAAAACGGGTAAGCCTGGAGACGAATGTCCCCGGCTTGGCCTTGATCATGTCTTGCCTCCCAAACGGCCTTTTCTCTTTCGGATTTCCAGACTGAACAAAGAATGCTCCGTTCATCATCAGATCCCCCTCCGATCTCCACGTCCACCTCTTCCACTCCCACTCCGCCGCGTAGTCCCTCTTCGTCACCTACACGTTCACCCAAAATTATCATACACCGTGACAAAACTAAGTACAAATCCAATAATTTCCAAATCTAGTAAGACCGGTCTCAAATTATAGAGTCGGGAATAGTCAACATCACGAGGGGGCATGTTAAGAATCCAAGTGTCGTTACCTCCTTGGCAGCATTGTTGGGAGGAGCGATAAAGCGGTTGCCCTGGCTGATAATGGTGGGGTGGGAGCTGCCACCGATGGCGTACATGAGCCAGTGAGTGTAGTCGTTGTTTACGACGTGGAAGAAGCCCCATCGGCACCGGGGCATCCTCTGCACCAACCCTCTTCCGAAGTGGTTGAACGCCACCGTCACTTGCATAACCTTGTCTCCCTCGAAGCTGTCACTCGCTCCGAACAACATCACCTGAAACAAACACATAAACATATGTACTATCAAACCCTCGGAAACACAAACAAGATATAAATATATATACGCTACTTTTTAATCAGCTACTTCAGTTGATTGAGTATTTGAAATAGTATCTTCGAAATCGGCGACAGAATGAAGACTACGACTTTTTGAAAATTTGAGAAAAGTCGGAAAGTAAAAATTTCAAACTAAATCTTCAATTTTAATAATATTTTTTCAACTAAATGTTTCAAAAATATGGGGAGGGCTAGGGCCACCTTGGTTGGTCCACCGCCGCTTAACATACACGGTTGAAGCCACACGACGTAAAAATATTAAAATGACGGGAATCGAGGGGAAAGTTACGTCGTTGTGGTGTGTGAAGTGGCAGTTGGAGACGGTGATGGCGGTAGAGCCTTGAATGGCGTCGATAAGGCCATCCTGGCAGTTGGACATGGAGATGTGATCCAGCCAGACGTTGACGGATCCGAAGATGGAGATCCCATCCCCGTCGGCCATCGTGCGGTACCCTATGTGGTTCACGGAGTCACGGATCATTCCTCCGGAGCTAGCCACAATGTCGTGGATGTGCAACCCGTGGATGATCACGTTCCGCACGAACTGGATCGTGAGGCCGGCCCCGTTGGCGATGTGGACGTTGGCGCCCCGAGCGTCGATGGTCTTGTGGCTGGTGATGATAAGCTCCTGCGAGAGGCGGATGACCATGCTGCGCGCGAAGATGATCCACAGCGGCTGCTTCTGGATAACCGCGTGGCGCAGCGTACCCGGACGCGGGCTCTGCACGTCGTCGTCTGAGGGGTCGGTGACGAGGTAGTAGCGCCCGGATTTCCCTCCGGTGGTGTGGCGGCCGAAACCGAGCACGCACTTGGCGAGGCGCTTGCGGTCGGAGGCCCAGTCGCTGCGGCAGCGCCAGCAGCGGTCAATGGGGTTCGTGGCCTGGCACGGCCCTTTGTACCGCCGCAGGTTCCTCCGCGT
Source organism: Parietaria judaica (assembly GCA_954871525.1). NCBI lineage: Eukaryota > Viridiplantae > Streptophyta > Magnoliopsida > Rosales > Urticaceae > Parietaria > Parietaria judaica. Next base: position 29,947,960 of record OX940865.1, read on the forward strand.
GCTGTTTCTCCCGTCCACCGCCCTGCGCGTGCGTGCACGAGTCAACTTTATGTTTGACCAATGTATTCTCGTCTCTCCAATGTAATTTGTGCATGTTATTATTCAGAATAATACTCTATATATGTAATGTCGATTGAATTCAACTTCAAAAAATCTAGAATTGCAATATATATTGCCAAATTAATTGGGAAGAAATACAAAGTGTTTACGATATCTTTTACTTTGTATTTTCCAAATATGACTATATATACACAATCTTTTCTTATTAATCTATGATTCCAAAAACTAATTTATACATGTTTTGTATCATTATAAAGTAAAAGGAATGAACTCTTAATTATTGCTCTAGAATTCTTCTATCATTTTACGTTTTCCGTCAAACATACTTGTTTTGCACGGACTAGTTTTTTTTTTCGTCGTGCAATTTACCGTCGTGTGAAATCTCAAACGTAAGGCCGGTGAGACTCAATGTATTGTCACAAAATAATAGTGTGGAACATAATGAATTTAAATAGTTTTGTGTGTTGAGGAAAATACATTGGCGGGTTTACGTACTTGTCAACTTCTTCATTGAAGCTCTGCGTGACTTCTTCGGGGTTGGGATTATACGCCTTCTCGGCTTCCTCTCTCGCTTGGATTGCGCGCCTCTCCCACGTCTCGTCGAAGTCGCCAATGTTCGCCTGCAAGCTCGGAACTAGTACCAAAACCGACACTAAAAAGACCAACAAACAAGGCTTCGTCGACCCCATAATGATGATGTAGCAAAACTTTTTTTATCTATTGATTGATAAATGACATATACGTGTATATGTCAAGCTCAATGAAACCCTAATAGAGGTGTGATTGAGGTCTTGATTTCCATGCAAGCATGGGAATTTATTAGCTTGTGTTGGTGATCAATCTACACAATTTGCTAAGAAATTAGGGAACGCTTAATGAAGATGATTAAATAGCAAATCATCAGAATAGCTCAAGGCCCTCCTTGATATAAGGCTACTAATTAAGGTCAAACTGTTAATAACCTATATGCTAAATTCAGGGCTCATTTCATAAGTATCTAATTAAAGCCATATCAAGGAAATTGCCACCTATTGCTAATTAGTATCTAATTGAATGTATGTGTTAACCCTAATTGTAGTTTATAATTTCATTTCTTTTAGGGTTTTCTATCAATAGAATTGATCAGTTGTTGCTCAGCTCATTTTAGTGTATTTTAAGTACACTAAAATTGAAATTATTTATTAAGTACTATAATTGAGTCATATTGTTATAATAGCTCTTAACGGCTAATTTATTCTATAATTTTCTTTTCTTTTTTCCTTTAGTGTTACAAAAAAAAAAAAGAAAAAAAAAAGACTACTAACTTGTAACTTCTGTGACATAATGGACTTTTCTTTTTCTTTTTCTTGTGAATATTTGTTTAAAATTTCTGTAATTGCTGGTCCTCAAATAATATAGCATTTCATGAATAGCTGGAAATGTGTGGAAAATATTGAACGAAAATATCAACCATCCAGCTTGAGGTCAACTCTATATTAAGAGTTTATCTCCTTTTTTGGGACATTTTTATTTTTGTTGCTGACTAAAATAATACTACAACTCACTAGTGTCAAATACATTGAAGAGAGACCAACGACCGAGACTCGAGTTTATGAAAGAAGAGAAAATATGATATTTGAATCAAAAACTCAAATTTTATAATTCTTCGCAACTGAATTGGAGAAGAAGCGTTACGGGATATGTATAAAATCTTTGACGTCGGAAAAAATAAAAGTACAAGTGAAAATAAATAATAAATGCGTGTCTCAATCAAAGCGAATAAAAACAAGAAAAAAAGTTGACAAAAATTCCTAAAAACTACCTATTTGAGTCTTTAGGCAATGGAGCTCGAAGAAAATCATTTGACCTCGAAGCATAATCATGAGTCTTTTTGTTCGGGTGTTTCTCCGGAAAATGATAAGCTGATGTCATTTTCTGTTACATTGGTCGTGCTAGTCCAGAATCGTGAACTATTTTTCCGTCGCATCAACGATTAAACTAATGAATATGTGAAACCTTTTTGTGTGTTTATTATCATATGAGATTAATAAAGAAGAAGAAAAGCAACGGGTCTTTTTTATCATTAACAATTGAAAGAAAAGAATGAATGAATGAATGAAGGAAAAAGATGATTGAAAAGGGTTTTAAGGTCACTAACATGATATGATATCAATGTATGATACTAAATGCTTCTTAGCTTTTAAATTTTATTTTATTTGCTGAATCACTAGAAATTGCTTTAAAATAAATCACTCGTCAAACTATTCCTTCGATGCGCCACTTTTTTTTAAAGCAATTCTAAGATTCATCTTTGTTAAGAATTCATTTAATATGGACTTGACGATGTCACACGGATGCTAATGCACTATATCCAACTTTTTTATTATTATTATTATTTTGCAAAAATATATAGATAAAAATGAAACACAATAACCGAAAAAACGAAATTGCACACAACAATTTTCCGTGAAAACTCGATTTAAAAAGAAAACCGCAAAGAGTTCACTAAAAAAATTGCTTACCATAATATGGTGGAGAGGGAGTCTGCGTAAATTAATTAAAACGTGATGTCTAAACTTTTAAAATATGACCGTGAAAACGGATTTGGATCACAAGTCGAACCTATACTATTTTTACTTTTCCAATATGAAAAGAATTTTAGGTATTGCAAGCTTGCTCTAGATATTAAAAAACAAGGTTTGTGAATTGTGACTTTTTGCTCATTGATTTATTTGTGAGTGTATATTAAAATAGATTGATTCAAGAGTTTGAAATTGGGAAGCCACAAGAAGAAGAAAGAGATATCACTAGGTCACACACTACTAGATATTTTGAGAGCATATAAAGCAAATTCCCACTCACACTTATTCCAACACTTTTGACCTTATTTAGCAAAAATTCTTCCCTTATAATACTGTTTACCACTCAGAGTCAGGCCTCCTATTACTTCCCTTGCAATTCTCTTCTTTATTCTTCCTCCCTACTATTGGAAACCCTAGCTATAGAGAAATTCAAAAGCAATTGCTATCATCAACATTCATTATACATAGCTCATAATTATATGCAATACCAATATGAGGGTTAGTGTAATTTAACATGCATGTAGTTACAATTTAACAAACTAGCATTATTTGCCACCAAAAAAAAAAACATTTGGATCAATTTTTATTTGCCTCCCAATATATTGCATCACTAAAGACCATGGTAAGACCTTAAATTTTCTTACTTATGTAATTGTTTTACCCAATTTTTTATTACGATCATTACTACTGGATTGTATCGCGCTCCGAGCTGTAATAAAAATAATTGCATATAAATTTTGATGAAAAATATTGAACCAATTTTTTATTATTATTTAAAAGACACAGTCCACAATCCACATCAAACATAGTAATTAGTAATTGAGAGAGAGAGCTCAACATTAGGATCATGGTAAAAATTCATGCCATAACATTTGTACAAACTAACTAACTAAGCATAATTACCCACCAAAAGTATCACATTTCACCATGATAAAACCTTAATCCTTTTTAATGAAAAGAAAAAAGAAAAGAAAAGCCTAGCAAGGGAGATTTTAGACTTACCATGTCACACCCGAAGTAGCCCTTCTTTCCCTAAAGAACGTGGCCACAAGAAAACTCAGAATCTTCCCTTTTGATCATTTATGACCATAATGCCCTCACCTTTCATGAAGAACCAAGTTTCCTCTGGTTCTAAACTGACCATCTCTGCCATTCACACAGACCAAACCATCACCAACAAGAGGACCAAATCTCTACACATCAACATTACCAAGTAGACAACATGGCAAATCAGAATACTTTTCACACCAAGAGAGACATATATATACATATATATATATATATATATATATATATATTTATATATTTATATATATATGGTCATTCTCTTGGGAATAAGAATAAGTTTTGAAGAAGCTTCTAATATCTGACAAAGCAGCAAAGAAGGAATAATCAGGAGTTTGATATAATACCAAGAAAAAATTTCATTTCATTACACTAAGAAAAGAAGAAGAAGGAAAGAGTTTTGTGACCATGATTTCCTTAGGTGACGTTTACCACGTCGTTACGGCCACGGTCCCGTTATACGTCGCGATGATCTTGGCCTTCGTATCCGTGAGGTGGTGGAAAATCTTCACCCCTGAACAATGTTCCGGGATTAACAAGTTCGTTGCGAAATTCTCGATCCCGCTTTTGTCGTTTCAGATCCTCTCGGCCAATAATCCTTATAAGATGAACCTGAAGCTGATACTCTCGGACTTTCTTCAGAAACTGCTTGCTTTTGTGGCCTTGACAGTGATCACTAGAGTCACTTCCAAAGGCGGCTTGAACTTTGTCATAACGGGCATGTCGGTGTCGATCCTTCCCAACACGTTGATTCTCGGAATTCCGCTTCTTAAGGCCATGTACGGCGAGGAAGCGGGCAAGCTTCTCGCACAGATTGTCGCTTTGCAGAGCCTGATTTGGTACAATATCTTGCTGTTCCTCTATGAGTTCAACGTTGCCAAGACTGCCTCGGTCACGCCATCGTCGGAGGCCACAGGTGAATTTGCGTTTTAATCTTATTACACAAGTTAATTTTCTCTAAAATCATGAAAAAAGTACCTAAATATTAGCAATAATTAATACATTTCGGTTTTTGTTTTTTTCTCTTAGTAGTTTTCTTCTGAAATTATACATTATAGCAATTTCTACTTCACCAAATTGGCAAATCGGCGATTTTTGTCAAATTTTAAGTCGCGTAGAATATTAGACAAGCTAGGGTACGATAAAAACACTAACATATGCGTTGTACACGACTTAAAAATTTAATAAAAACCAGCTATAATTTATCTCTGTGTATAGTAATTGCTACAACAAAAAATGAAGTAGAGACGGACCCGGTATCCAAATGTGTTGGCTTATGGCACCCTAAAATAAAAAAATAAATTAAACGTTAATATATATCTTTAAATATTAATTTCGTATTTATTTTTGTATTGGTCCCCCCAATATGACTTTTTGCATAAAGCAGCCTCGGACTAAAAATTCTGGAACCGGCTCCGCAAAGAAGCTTAAAAAATTGACCATCTCAATAAATTCAGAGAAAATAATTACTCCATATTATATTATACGTATATATAATGAACAAATCTTGGTGATTTTTGTGGTGAAAGATGAAATAGAGAGTCCTCAAGAACTACTGTCGAAAGAGGAAGTTGAGCAAGCAAGGATCAGAAGCACAAGTCCCAGGAAGACCAAAACATTGCTCATTCTCTTAACCGTTGGAAGAAAGCTCGTCGGAAATCCGAACACACATGCCACAATTATCGGTCTCATTTGGGCTTGCGTGAAGTTCAAGTAACTTCTCTTCTTCTCCATTGCTTTGATCTTAGCAAGACCAGTAGTACTGCTGAAAGTTCATGTCTTTCTTTACTCTGATATGTTAAAGGTGGAAAGTGAAACTTCCTGAGATTGTTGACCAGTCGATTTCGATTCTCGCAGACGGAGGGCTCGGTATGGCAATGTTCAGCTTAGGTACGACGACTATGACCAAAATTTCTTCCTACATACAAAAAATTGAAAAACGGTCGTCCTTAAAAAATGACTCGTACTTGTAGGTCTTTTCATGGCGTCGCGAGCTAGCATAATAGCGTGTGGGACGCGAATGGCTAGTGCGGCGATGGGCCTGAAGTTCATCGTGGGGCCGCTCTTGATGGCCGCTGCTTCGCTCGCCATTGGACTCAGAGGAAGTCAGCTCAAAGTTGCAATTGTTCAGGTCTTGTTATAATCTATTTACTCTCTGTTATAATGCCAGTAACAAATATAGACATAATAACATTTTAAACATGTTTAAGCAAGCAATATGATATGTGCCTGTGAGCGAGAGGGAGATTTGAGAGAAAGGCCTCCCTTAAACCCTAATCCCAATTAGGGTTAGAGTTTAATTCTGGAAGCTGCCCTTTCATTAATGAAAGAGACTATTTATAGTCCACACACACAAAAGGAAATACTCCAATTAGGGACAAACCCCCCACAGGAAGACTCGACTAAAAACAACAAGACTTGCAACGACAAAACGACACACGACATTTACGAAAATCTAAATAAAAGACTCAAAATAATTAAAAGAAATCCGATCTTTAATCTTTCGTGATCCTAGCCACTTTTCCCGGCGATGCGACTTGCGAAGCTTCTTCGCGGATACGAGTTCGTATCACAATACCAATTTTATTAAGTAATTAGTATACATAAATAGTGTTAGAAAAGTACAAGAATTGATAAATAATTATCTCTATTGTCTTTATTAATACGAGCCGAGCCAAAGTATCTGCGACTTTGAACCCCTACCCCTGCATAAAACAAACATATAGAAATAATGAGTTGAGTATTAATTCATATCATATTTATAGTTATATACTCTATTACTATTGTAACTTTTTATGTATTAAAGTAAATCGTCGTAAAGTACCTAATTGATAATGTAGGACGCATTTAAATAAATCTAAATTTAAATTTCTATCAAATATCAAGTAGCATGTGACGTGATGCAGGGCCGGCCCAATCTATGGGCGGGTTGGGTGGTCGCCCAGGGCCTCTTTTAGAGTAGTCTATTAATGCGTTGTATAAGTTTTATTATATCGTATGACTCCTGCAATACCGTGCGTAATAGCTACTGCAATATTGTATTGCAGGCTCTCAAAAAAAGTCTCATATTAATTATTCGCCCAAGGCCCCGAAAAGGGTTGGGCCGGGCCTGACATGATGTGACGTAACATGACAAAACATGTAACTAAAGTTAATGTAACTAAATGACCCTGATTATTTTATGATTATTATCTCGGTGTAACAACGACATTTACTATGAATTATAGGCAGCTCTTCCTCAAGGAATCGTTCCTTTCGTGTTTGCGAAAGAGTACAATGTACATCCAGAAATTCTAAGCACGGGGTAACTTATTCATCTTTTTTTTAATCTTTTGTTTAACACAAAAATTATGAGTAGTTCGGTATTTAAAACATTGTTTCGTGTTGCAGGGTAATTTTCGGGATGATAGTCGCGTTGCCTATAGCATTGGTGTACTTCTTCTTGTTAGCTCTTTGAAATTTCATGGCTGAAGTTTGAGGAAGAACATTATAACATATATACTATTATTGAGTAGATTTCAGAAAAGAAAAACCTCTGCAACATGATTTAGAGGCCAAGAAAAAGTTTGTGGTCGGATTGTTGTAGAGTGACTTGAGAGTTTGAGAGTCACATTCAATTTATTCAATCGCTTTTCAGATTGTAATAATATAGTGTGACTACTAGTGATCATGTAATGTATTATTGAAGAAAATACGGGTCAAAATCATAGGTTATTAGTTTATACTAACAAATGAACAATGATATCTTATTGTACAAGTGAGCATAGGCTGGTAGCTTCTAAGTGAAACGACACATAATTATAGGAAATGAAATACTACTACTCTTTGTATTCGAGCTCTGAAGGTTTCACATCTTTCATATGTTGATAAATTTTAGAGTGCACTTACAATTCTTCAGAAATTTGTATTTCTAATAAATGGCCAAAGTCCATTCTTTACTATGGAATCAGATCATCGAGTTCTGAACCGTTTGAACTTGTTTCCGGCGGAGTGCGGGACACTGTCAAGAGAACGTTTTGTCCGACATACCTTGATTTCCGAGATGGTTCCTTGCCTCATTTCTTCGTCATATTCTGAATTCCGGAAACATTAAAGTAGTGTGTTGAGACATTGGAAACAAAAGTGTTGAGTTCTTTAGGATGCCGAATGGGCACGAGGGTGTTAAAAAATGGATTTTTTATTATTATTCTTTGGTACAATTTTGCGGGTGGTATTGTGTTTGGGGCGGTGCGCACGCTAAAGCCAGAGGAACATACCAGGTGGGCTAGAGGGCAACTGATATTAGTTAAAAGATCTTTGACACGACCATTAGATGAATAGTTTTGATCTCGTCTATACGTTGTTGTGAAGGGATGACTCCCTCCTCCAAAACCGATAGCGAGTGTCAATTCCAAGTCTTGCATTTTCTGGGGGCATTCACGACCGCTCAATCAACCAGCGTACTAGGGTGATTGCGCGCACAACGTAGCACAAGAGTTGAGAGTCTTCACATCCTCTCACTCAGATTCTTTCATTCCTAATCCTTGAGTTGGCTGTTCCAAGCATGGATTCTTCTTGATGCTATGTGAGCAAATTTGTAAAAATTTGAGTGAGAAAAAAATTCATTGTTTTTTTAAATGAGGTAGCATTATTAATCAATATTATACTGGTATAACAAGATATATTTTCATGGTAAGAACAATTAGTATTATTGACCGCAAGAATTATCGCTGAAGCTTATATATATATATGCAATTATGCGTTTTAAATGATTAAATCCAAGATTTCTTAAAGAGTCTTATAATGAATTTACTACTAGGCCAAACAATATTAATTAGATTCGTTTGTTTTTTTTTTTTAAATGATAAATTTTGATTGTATATGAATACCGCTTGACAAAATATAATTATATTCGAAATTTTAATATAAATGTCAATAAAAAACCTTTTAATAAATCAAAATAATTTTAAAAAAAACACTAAATTGTGTAAGAAAAAAGAAGCGAGAAAAGAATCTTCTTTGAGGCCAGTGGTATTTCATTAAATATTTATCAACCATGCACATTTTAAATTTAAAACTTTGATAAACACATAAAAATAAATTTGGTTTGTCGTGGCCGTGGGACGTAAAAAAAATGAATTTTTCCAAATTAATAAAAATCAATATTTATTCTGACAACCACAAAACATGGCAGTCTCAAAATGTGTGCCCTCATTTCGCCATCTGGATTTTTTACTTCGCTCAAAAACCTTATAATATTAAATATAAATCAAATGATCAATTCAAAATTCAAAAGGTATCTTATTATTCAAGAATTGAAGACTATTTCTCGTCATCTTTTTTTTTTTTTTAGTTATAAGCTCACAGCCTTGCACATAAAAACAAATAAGAAATTGGTCAATCATTAATGCAATTAACTAACTAGCGATTAACTTATTATGTATCATTGATTGAAGGCCTTTTTTTTTCTTCTTCTTTTTTATTGCAAAGCGTGTATCATTTTATTGTAAAATAAAAAAAAAATTCAACCGCCTTAATGTGTATTTAAAATAAAGAAATTCTCTTTTCTATACTTTTATGTTTATTTTTTGTAAAAATATATTCTTTATCTACTTTTTAAAAATATTTTTTTTAAAAAGCAAATATTGTATTTTTATCAAGTATAATACAAAAGTAAATAGAATTAAAATTTTAAAATAATTAATAAGTACTAATTTTGGATTTGAAAAAATAGATGTGGTGAATAAAAATATAAAATAGATTTTAGTTATTTTTAATTAGAATATGAAAAGAAATAAATTAAAATACACAGATTTTTTTCATCCACAGCTAGTCGGTGAAATAGCCAAAGCCACCGTTAGGTCATGGTTTTTTGCATTTTAGACACCGCAAAAGATAAATACATAAATTAAATAAATAAAATGCCACGTCATCAGGAAGCCCCAACAGAGAATATAACAACGGTCCTGAAACCACAAGGTCCAAGGCAGTTCCCAATCTAACGGCCCTGTATTTTCCAATATAGAAACAATAAATAAATAAATTAGGGTTCTTCTTCGGTCCCAACTGACTCGGTATATATAAGAGGCCAAGTTCATTTGCTCCATTTTTCGCCTTGTCCGAGCGATTCCTGCTTCCATTTCCGCCATTTTTGCTTTGCCTTCGAGCTTCAGCTCTCTCACTCTGAGGAACGATGGGCAAAGGTCCGGGACTCTACACCGACATCGGCAAGAAAGCCAGAGGTTCGCTTCCTCTCTCTCTCTCTCTGGAATCGTTTCTTGAAGTTTGATTAGGGTTTGTTCGGTCTGTTGATTCGGTTTCTGGCTTTGTTTTGGTGCAGATCTTCTCTACAAGGATTACCAGCTCGACCACAAGTTCACCGTCACCACCTACTCTCCTACTGGAGTCGTGAGTTTTTTTCTTTCAGAGATCTGTGTTAGCTGTAGACTTCGCGATTCTAGGGTTTCAAAATGTCTGGTTCTGTATCTTTGAATCTTCCTTGGAATTCGAGGTTTATGATTAATCGTAGAAACAAGTGCTTGTTGAATTTGTGATGGGTGTTTTTATTAGTTACATTCTTAGCGATGATCGAATTCGAGTATAGAGTTATGCATTAGTCCTGTGATTAATAACGACTGTTCTTGGCTTAGCCTTGTGATGGATGTTTTTGTTATGATCGATTTGAATTTGTAATGCATTAGCCTTGTGATGGATGTTTTTGTTATGATCGATTTGAATTTGTAATGCATTAGCCTTGTGATTAATAACGAGTTCAAAAAAAAAATAAAAAAAATAACGACTGTTCTTGGCTTCTTGCTGTACTTTTACTCTTCTTTTGTTTGAATTCCTTCTTATTGCCGTAGGCGATCACATCAACCGGAACAAAGAGCGGCGAGCTGTTTATTGCTGATGTTAGCACTAAACTCCAGAACAAGAACGTCACCACCGACATCAAAGTCGACACCAACTCCAATGTAAGCATCTTCTGTTTTCATTTATCGTTCGGTTCTCCTCGCGTTATGTTCACGTTTTATGCGCAAGGAGGAGTTTGTAATCAATGAATCTCTTATCTGCGTCTTCGATAAATAATTAAATTTTAGTACTTCATTTATCACGTTTTCTTCAAGTGCTGGTCAACCAATCAACAATATAGTAGAATTGAAGTAACGGTTTACAACTCAGTTGATAGTCGTATCTCGTGAAGCAGTTGTCTTACTGATAAAATGAAATGATCGATTTTATATGTTGTTTTTATTGCTTTTCTTCTTTTTTGTCTACTGACTGAATGCTCTCTTTCATCAGCTCTTCACAACTGTGACTGTCGATCAGCCTGCTCCTGGGCTGAAGACAATATTGAGCTTCAGACTTCCTGACCAAAGATCCGGCAAGGTAAGCAATACCATGTATTTGTATTAATTCTGTGTACTGTTAACAATTATTAGGTTTTATTTTGAATTAATTGGCAATATACTTACTGAATGCTCTTGAAACAGTTGGAGATTCAGTATCTGCATGATTATGCGGGTATTAATTCTAGCATTGGGTTGACAGCTAATCCCATTGTTAACTTCTCTGGTGTTCTGGGGACTAATGCTCTTGCACTTGGCACTGATCTGTCGTTTGACTCGAAGACTGGCAATTTCACCAAGTGCAATGCTGGTCTGAGCTTCGCCAACGCAGACTTGATTGCTTCATTGACCCTGTAAGTATCGATGTCCTATTTTGTGTTTATTGTATTTGTAAAATAATATACATTTTTGCATTTATTGAGTAGGGATTAGTCTAGCTTTAATGATTTTGCCATCTGCTTCGGCGTTACCAATATTTATAAAGTATGGGTTTTACGTGTTTTTGGTGGTTTATTGTTGAGTTAAAACCGAATAATTATCCATGCTCCTTAAACTAATTGTGCTCTTGTAGTTTTTTTTTTAGAAGTTTCCCTGAATTTGTTATATGTTGTAATTTTACTCTTGATTGTTTCAAAAATCAGTAGTTTTTGTCTAGTATTTGGGACGAGGTTTTATTGGACGGGACAATTGATAGGGCATTAAGTTGAGGGGTAAAAACTGCAGAAAAAATATTATGGGGGAAATAATGACAAGACGAGCTGTTATTCTTAAACATGTAACGTTTTTCTTGTCTGATGAACACATCCTGATGACACAGAAACAACAAGGGCGATACCCTGAGCGCTTCCTACCACCACACCGTCAATCCCTTCACGAACACCGCTGTCGGTGCTGAGGTGGCCCACAGCTTCTCAACCAATGAGAACACCCTCACCGTTGGAACCCAGCACGCTTTGGATCCATTGACCACGGTCAAGGCCAGGATCAACAATGTCGGCAAGGTCAGTGCCCTGGTCCAGCACGAATGGCGCCCAAAATCGTTCTTCACCATCTCAGGGGACGTCGACTACAAGGTGGTTGACAAGAGCGCCAAGTTCGGATTGGCTTTGGCCCTCAAGCCATGAGCGAGATGTTAAGCTAGGAATGAGGAGCGTAGCATAGTTGTCGTTTCAGAGTTGAGACCGTTTCTCTTTTCTCGTTCCAATGCTTCTTACATTAAACAAAGGCGGTTTTTTGGATTGTAAAAATAAAATGTACTTGGTACCGTAGACGTTTCCGAGTTTTTGCACTCCGATCAGCCCACTGTTGAGAAAGGACGGTGAAACCTGTTAAGGAGGGTTTTGAGTTCAATTGGTTCTCTAATTTTCTCAGGCTATTCCGTAAATTTTCAATGATTCCGGTTCTGTGTCGTTTAAACTATGGACTATTTTAAATACTGATACAAGGTTTTTTTTTTTTTTTTTTTTTGAAGGCAATACTGTTACAAGGTTGCTTCGCTTAATGTTGATGAGAAATTCAGTATTAAACGACACGTCGTGAATATGATGTAATATTATCTTCAGAAAACATGAGATATATTGTCATGTCCAAAACAGCTAATTATATTCCAACTAATTTGATTTGTTGTCATATAATAATTTAAGGGTTGTTTGTGGCATATGTTTACAAGTTGTACTTTTAAGTGGAGCGGCTTTAGATTTAAGGTTCTTCTTTTTTCTTTTCTTTTAATAGGGTTAATCCCGGCAAAAGTACCAATATTTTCAAATAACGGACCAATAAGTTTCAATTCTTTTTTTTTTTTTGCCCGGACAAAGTTTCAATTCTTTAGTTTTGTGTCCCTATAGGTACCTCCGTAAAAAAAATTATCCTCCAACGTCACTCAAGCCACGTAAAAGTTTTAATTTTGTATTCCAATGCTTTTTTTACCCGAATAAAGTTCCAATTCTCTTGTTTTGTCTCCTTATATCACTTTCGTGAAAATTCCAAACCATGGATTATGCCATTTTCGGCGTTGAATTAAAAATTATTTTTACTTTCCGATGGCTAATTTACTCCGAAAATGTGGATAAAATTTTGTAACGGTGGCATGATTAACAATGGAGGACGATTTTTTTTCCGGAGGTACCAATAGGGACACAAAACTAAAGAATTGGAACTTTTTCCGGGCAATAAAAATAATTGGTATTTATTGGTCCACTTTTTGAAAGTATTGGTACTTTTTCCGGGATTAACCCCTTTTAATATGTATCGTGGTTTATTATGGGTTTAAAAGTTCATCCTTTTTTCTTAAGGGAGTTAAAGTGCAAATTGTTTTTATTGTTTCTAAAAAAATTCTTTTCTTTATTTATTTTCTCCTCTAATCTTTAGACTCTCCTTCGACTCCCGAATCTAACTAAACAATAAACTCGACAATCCTCCACACTTTAGAGCCGGTCGCAGAGCAGGAGCGAAAATTCCCGGAATTGCTTCACATGGTGGAGGTCGGTTGTGTATTTCCGAACGAATTTGAACTTACTCTATGATATTCCTTGTCTATCTTAATCGTCAATTCAATCCTTACGAAATTATATAAAGATAGAAACCTCCTAATTTACTTAAATTCTTTTTTGGTAATTAGTGAAGTTAGATATTCTTCATGATATTGATCGTGCCAATATCAGCTCACACATGACGGAGATGACTTTGTTCTCTTATGATGAGACATAACTTACACAGATCAAAGACAACTGTGTTCTTGCAAGATCTGATCGGAGGGTCCTCACTAGGCTTGTCCTTGCCAAGTATCTTTATTGGGGAGGAGATGCTCTAGGAGAGGGCGATACAACATCCCGACGTCCGGATTTATGACCAAGGTTCTAAATATTATTATGGATGACAAGCCGATGGTTCCATCTTACGGGTATGTTGATGGATATCAAAAGTAGCGATCTTTTATTTTTATTTTGTAAGGTTTACATGTAATTTTTATAGGTTATATTATTGTATTTTTTATATATAAAATAAAGATTAAACATGCAAATTTAATATAAATATAAAGTTACAATTATATTTTTTTGTAAAATTAAAGACAATAACTTATACATTGCATTAAATAATCAAATATAAGTATATACACATAATGGAGGTCCCACGCACATGTATTTATTAAGTATTGACTCAAGTCTTATTGGAATTGTTTAGATGTATTTATTGAGTATTGACTCAAGTCTCGTTGGAAAAGTGTGGCCGCGCGGAAAATTTAGGAAAAAAAACTACTCTTATTGGGATTCAAACTTAGCATTGTCGAGAAACACGCGGCAAATCGCTCCGCCAAGCCACAAACTTGCTTTCTCACTTTCCGAAACGACAACGATTTATTTTGGAGTTTTCAAAGACAAATTGTAAAACGACGACAGCAACAACATCAATATTGCTTGGGACGAACAGAGGACGTAGTCAACTACCGCCTTGGGACGAACCTCTATAAAAAACTCCTCGTCTCAGTTATATTGCTTATATATATTATATATATATATATATATATATCGAGAGTGAATCGAGAGCTTGCAACATGAGAGATCGAATTCCACCAAATCATCCCATTCCAAGAATATCATACACTCACAAGTCACACTTGACTGTTTGAGGTGGGAAACCACGTCAACAGTTTCCGGTTCTCAAACCCGAAACTGGAAAGTCCCGGTTCTTAGGTTTAAAACTAAATATCCTTTTTTTTCTTCTTCTATAAAAGATCCATTACCGATTTACCGGTACCAATGACAGAACAAAATCGGAAACAGTGTACGCAATTTTCACCTAGACTACCTAACATAAGACATTCTAATTTGTATGGATTAGAAAACTAGTTATGAAATAACTATACACAAGATAAACGACGTAGTGATGCCACTCGAAATCGATTTTCACTCAAGATTTCTCAAACTAGTTATGACATTTTTTTTTTTTTGAAAAATAACAAGTGTTTAATATTTTGTCTGGAATCTGAAAAAAAAAAAAGGACTTACCGTTACTTTTTTATAAAGAATAAGTAGTTATGCCCCAAAAAGAGTTTCAAAAAAAGAAAAAAAGAAGTTGTGCCCCAAAAATATATGTGGAAATCACATCTGAATGTCGTTTTTATGTTAGGGAATAGAGACCGAAATCCGAGGAGTAATTTGAAGTTGAACTCATTTACCCGTTCCTTACTCAAAGTGTTTGTCGTTTTTCATTTCTTGAAGGTGAGACAGCGAAGAAAAGAAAACCCTAGTCACCTTAAACCCTAGCTCTCTCTTCGCTCCCTTCCATGGCGTCTCGATCGGAAGCCATGCGAGACTGACTCCACGCCTTGCCTTTCCTTCACCAACGAGCATCTGCTACGATTCGAGCTCCTCTACGCGATGTCGGCCTTATCCAGAGGCTTGATCTCTCGCCTCCGCCTTCTCTCTCCCGTCACGCACCCCACAGCGCCTTCGTTTCTCCGGCGATTCGGCTCCGAGGCTCTGCTCTCCGACGATGCCGATGTGAGCGGCCGTGTGATCGAGGCCAGGCAAGGCGTGATGAGGCCCGATTCTCGCCGGACCGGCCTGATCGCCGTCAAGTGCGGCATGACCGCGCTTTGGGACAAATGGGGCGAGAGGGTCCCCATTTCGGTGCTTTGGGTCGACGATAACATTGTCTCTCAGGTGAAGACCATCGAGAAAGAAGGACTCACTGCTTTACAGGTTCGATTTGCTCATTACGTTTGTATCTGATGAACCCTAGTATTCGATTCGATTTAGAATGAAGAACGCGCTTCGATTTGTGTGGGGAAATGTTGATTTCAGCTTCTGCAACCTAACATATATGCCACGGTTTGTTGTGTTGTTAGTTAGATTGGTTGTGGGCAGAAGAAGGAGAAGCATTTGACGAAACCGGAAGTGGGTCATTTTAGAGCTCAAGGCGTTCCGATGAAGAGGAAATTGCGGGAATTCCCGGTGACGGAAGACGCTCTTCTTCCCGTCGGAACATCGTTGGGGGTTCGGCATTTTGTTCCGGGTCAGTTTGTTGATGTCGCGGGAATCACAAAGGGAAAGGGTTTCCAGGTGAGTCTGACACATGGTCTTTTTGTTTTATGATTTTAGCTGTCTTTGTTGTTTCTTATCGTACCGAGTGGACTCCTAAATGCGGTGTCTATGATATGATAACATAGGTTATTAAGTAAAATAGAAACTTCTGTTGATTCACAGATCCTTTATGCACTTCTGTACTTCATTTTTCTTCTTACTTTCAGGGTGTGATGAAACGACACGGGTATAAAGGAGGACCAGCTTCTCATGGTGCGTCGTTATCACATCGAAGCGGTGGCTCCACAGGTCAGAGAGACGCTCCTGGCAAGGTCCGTGTCAAGCTATTTTCACTTATATCCGCTTGTTAATTCTTGCGTAGTTAGTAGAAGCAAGTAAGTGACATATAGTGCTAATATGGAATGGCCAATGAACTAGATGCCACTGCGCTAATTGTCTTGTTCGATTTATACGACGTGATTAGATGTCAGTCGGCTCGTGTAACTTACTTCCTATATAGATTCACCATTCTTTAATTCGCTAACTATTAGAAGGTTCAGAATCAGGACTGTGAAGTCAATGTTTGCTTAACGTACCAACAGCCCCTCTCAATGTTTGACTGAAATACTTCCGTGAACAGGTTTTTAAAGGCAAAAAAATGCCTGGACGTATGGGTGGGAAGCAAAGAACTGTTAAAAATGTTTGGGTTTACAAGATCGATCCCGCGAGAAATTTGATGTGGTTAAGAGGCCAGGTACGCTTCTCTTGAAAATTGATTTAGTACGTTTAGTATTCTAATTGTTTGAATATCATTTTTACGTTTCAAATTTCTGGTTGCCTACAGGTACCTGGCGCTCAAGGGAACTTCGTGTTCATCAAAGATTCTGTCTTTAAGAAACCCGATATATCGCTGCTCCCATTCCCAACTTTCTTCCCGGAAGAAGATGAAGATATATCAGAGATTGAGCCTCTGGTCGCTGAACTCGGAGATATAGATCCATTCATGGTTGCAGATTAGCCATTGAAGTATTTCCAGTTTTGACACTTTGGTCTCTTCCAAGTGCTGACTTTGTTGCGGAAGATAAAAAGCTTTAGGAGGGCGTTGACGATATTCTTATTTTGGCCATTGTTCGTTGGGATAAACGTCGAAAGGGCGTGTAATCTTATTATTGAGTTCTTTCTTGCTGGAATTTTTTACAGTGGTTGATCTACTTCCATGTCCAATGAATAAAGGTAGATTTTAGACACTAGCAGCTTGCGAATTTGGTCAGGTTGATTAGACCATTACCGGCGAATTCTTGTCCGAACTCGATCTTTTGAATTAAACATCTTATGTTCACTGTTCTGTTTCTGGGTTATGCCAAAGAAATGATATACGTATATATTAAAGATAATTTCCAAGTTGTATGTAATACCATTCACATGGATCAACAGAAGATCATCAGAAAGGAATTAGGGGTGAAAAATAATAATATTATCAACCGAATTTTTTATTGAAAAATAATTAAAGCAATATCGATTAAAATGCAAATCGGATTGAAGTGGTTAAGACCGAATATATATAAGATATCTAGCTTTGATAAAATAAGATATTTGGTTTTGATACGACAACCACAATTGCGTACCCATTTTATAGCTTTAATATTATAATTTTATCGGCAGTGACGATAGTATCACCATGTTGATTTTTTGGATTATATGACTAACATAGTTTAGAACTTAGAATGTCTCTTATTTAGTCACCTGTTTGATGTAGTTGCGGTCCTGTGGATAATAAGTACTGTCTGGTATAGTTGTGAATGGTGATAACTTACCTGATGTAGTTGTAAATGATGAAAACTATTTTGATGTAATTGTAGACGGTGAGAACTTAAAATTTATACTCGTATTAGACATTTTTGGCTTTCATCACTTCATGCTAAAATATTGTAGGACTTAAAAGAACTCTTTGTTATTTTGATTTATGTGTTTTGGCTTCTTTATTTCTTTATATGATAGTTGGAGGGTGAACAAAAGAAATCGTAAATTGATTTATTTATTTTTTATGAAAAACTGATCAAGCCGATGCCGATTAAACCGTAACCGCTATTAAAGCGGTTAAAACCGGATATACCGAGAAAAAATCGAATACCGAATTAGGTTTAAACGGGATTTTTTTTATTTTAATGTGAAACCGCAACCGCTTACCCGGTTTTACCGCTTTAACAAAATTTTAATATCATATTTATTATTTTCTATTGACCATACCTATACACGTCAATAATAATAGTATTAATAATCTATTTATGTGTAATATTTTATAATAGTAGCATTTAGTAATATGTTTATGTGTAAGACAAGTAGTCGGAGATGAAGATATTAATTTAAAGGGTTAATTGCGGCGAAAAGACCCAAACTTTGGTCAAATGCTCTGCTTTATATACAACCTCCGTAAAGAGCGGCAAAAGTACCCAAACTCGGCATTTGAGAGTTGACCGAGAAAATATGTACATGTGACTATTAGCCTTTGCCGCGTAGCAAGCCACATGGCACTTGGTTTCCATGTGGCATGCCACGTAATTATTACTTTTTAAATAATTATTATAAAATTATTTTTATTTTTTAATAATTTGTTACCCAATAATAACAAATAATGAATATTTAAATTTAAAATTTTATTATTCGTTATAATAATTTATTTTTTAAAAACTGGGTAGAACGAAATAAAAACTACCGTTCACAGGTCACTTGAACTCCGTTTCCGATCCGGTTCACGCTTCGAATAATTTTTTTAATATATTTAATAATAATAACCGATAAACACATAAATATTATTAAAAAAGTCAAGACATAATTAGATACACACCACTTATTAAAAAATAGTAGTTATATTTATATTTAACGAAATATTGTTTTTATTTGTTTGCTTGATAATAATTTTTTTTTGTGTTTGCATTATATTGTTTGATATATTTTTTATATATATTTATATACTTTTTTTTTTAATTTTTATTATATAATCATATGATAATTATTATTAAACATATTAAGCAATTTCGTTCCACCCGTGAACCGGATCGGAGGCGCAGTTTGAGTGAACCGTGAACCGTGATTTTTTTTCTTTATTTATTTCTTTTGATCCACTTTTCTAAATGAATAATTATATTTAATAATAATAACCAATAATAAATATTTAAATTTAAATATTCATTATTGGTTATCATTGAAAAATAATTTTTTTTTAAATAATAATAAGTTTTTAAAAAATAATATTGCTTAAATTATTTAAAGTAATAATCGCGTACATGCCACGTGGCAGCCAAGTGCCATGTGGCAAAGGATAATAGCCACATGGGCAAATTTCCTCGGTCAACTCTCAAATGCCGAGTTTGGGTACTTTTGCCTCCATTTACGGAGGTTGTATACACAATAGAGCATTTGACCAAATGTTGGGTCTTTTTGCCGCAATTAACCCTAATTTAAAGCAGTAAATGCGAGAAAAAAACTGATAATACCGCAACCAAACACCGAATACCGATTTTACGGTAAATGCGATTTTCATCTTCACAAATAGGTATTCAGATATCGTTTAAAAAAAAAATCAAAATGCGGTATTCGGTCTATTATTTATCTAACATGAGGCCTTTTAATTTAATGTATAATTCAAAATACAAAAATATATAATTTTTTAGTGAGTACTGCGACTCTGTTTTTTACAAAAAATCTATTTTAGTACAATGAATAACCTTCATCCATAAAATACTTGGTTAGAACATCGATATATAATAAAATAAAAGTCAATTCACTAAATCCTTTATCTTTTTTTTTAATGATGTAAATTTCTTACTCAAAGTTTTAGAATCAAACTTATTTATAAATTAATTTATATAAATAATATAGTTAATTCACTCAATTGTTCTTGAACGTAGTAACTAACTACTAATTAAATCTTAAAAAAAAAATGAAGCAACCGATTCCAAAATGGTACTAATACTTTAACTAATAAATGTATTTAGAAATGAATTCATAGTTTTTAATCAATTAATTTATAAAAAAAAAATGAATCAGAGATACTCATTTTAATGTTTCACTTCTGTAAGACAACATATTCCATAAAACTAAACGAGGCACTTGATTTCAGCATTTTAAATTAAATGCTTAATCGATTTGATTAAACTATACTAACAGAGAAATAGAAAGAAAAAAAAAAAGTCAAAACTTTGTTTTTTTTTTGGGATAATAGCGACAAAAATGGCCAAAGTTAGGCCAAGTGTGCAAATAAGTGGCCAAACCGATTTAATATCGGCATAAGTAGCCAAAGTTTACCAAACCGTGGACAGTACAAATTCCATCCATTTCATGTCAACGCCGTTAACCACGTCATTTCCACAAGTGTTGAGCTTTGGCCACTTATTTGCACCACTCGGCCTAACTTTAGCCACTTTTGCCGCTATTATCCCTTAATTTTTTTGCGTTCCAAAGTATTTTTAGGGTTTATCTATATATTTTTTCTTTTTATTTTTCTTAAGGTTTGACTAAAACTTGATTTCCGAAAGAACTAATTCCGTTTTTTAAATTTAGAACGCTGAATATCACTCTCAATTTTGAAAACATTAAAATGTGTTATCGGTTTCACATGTAATTTACGATCATAGGATTTGACATAAAACCTCTATATATTTAATTGTTAGGGACCATTATTTTATTTTATTAATTTTATGAAATTTTATTGTACCATGCTTTTATGGACTTAGTCATTTGAAATCACCACACATAACTTACGAAAAAAAAATCATTTTTGTTAACTTTGCGCAAAATGTAGGGGTTACTAGTGATTAGTTTTGCCTCTCCATGCTTGGAAGACTTACGCTCTGTTTGGTTCACCAGGGTACGGGATAGACAATACTAACAAATTTTTGAGGTTCTCGGCCCTCTACAAATTACCTGATCATGATTTAGGGGTCGAAATAGAAAAAATAAAAAGAAACTCATCTTACGGAACAAGAAATAGAACAAGAAGGTATTAGTCACTTTCACTAATCTCAAAACCCATATCAAATCATTGATGCTACTGTTAAATTTTTTATTTTTTTAAAACTATGGTATCTTGGTGTGCCAAACTATTAACCACGAAGCCTTGGCATTATAGACCGAAAGACTACTTCGTCCAGTAAAATTTCATTTAAATTAATAATCTCAATAAAATAATATTACTAAGTCTCGATTTAGTCCCGGCTCTAACTAACAATGAGGCCAAAATTATTAACGAGATTATCATTTTTTTACAAAGTTTTTAAAACACTACCCATTTTGGTACATTTTAATACACATAATGAGTAATTTTTAAAAAAAAATATTGTGGCTAAATGGGTATTTCCTTAAAAAAAAAATTCGGGTCTCTAACAGTTAAATATATCTCAATAAAATAATATTACAAAGTCTCGATTTTAGCCTCGACTCTAACTAACAATGTTAGGCCAACATTATTAACGAAATTTTTATTTTGTACAAACATATTAAAACATACATATTTTAGTTCATTTTAATACACACAATGAGTATTAAAAAAAAACTTGTGGCTAAATGGGTATTTCGTACTTATTCCTTTAAAAAATCTAATGGTCCCTAACAATTAAGTATATAGACGTTTTATGTCAAATCCTATGATCGTAAATTACATGTGAAACCAATAACACATTTTAATGTTTTCAAAATTGAAAGTGATATTCAACGTTCTAAATTTTAAAAACGGAAAAAGTTTTAGTCAAATCTTAAGAAAAAGAAAAAAAATAACAAAAAATATCTAGATAAATCCTAAAAAATACTTTGGAACGTAAAAAATAAGGGATAATAGCGGCAAAAGTGGCTAAAGTTAGGCTGAGTGTGCAAATAAGTGGCCAAAGCTCAACACTTGTGGAAATGACGTGGCTAACGGCGTTGACATGAAATGGATGGAATTTGTACTGTCCACGGTTTGGTAAACTTTAGCTACTTATGCCAATATTAAATCAGTTTGGCCACTTATTTGCACACTTGGCCTAACTTTAGCTACTTTTGCCGCTATTATCCCTTTTCTTTTTTAATCCAAAGTCAAAGCTTTGTTGATGAGTTGGACCCATATCCACAACTTTTCGACATTTCTCAAGAAACAAACAAATATAAAAATTGCTTAATATGTATGTCGTGGGCCCGATTCTAGAGTGGGCCTAAGCCGGGCCTGTATAGTAGATCATAAAATTGTAAATGTAGTAAAATATTTTATATTACTTTTATTGAATATCGATTATACCTTCAACACTTGTAAAATAATGAATTCGGTTTTTATTATGACCGGTAACCAAAAATGAAAGATGAGAAGAACCTATTTTTCAACTTCCAATTTCCTTTTAAGTGTAAAAAAGAAAAAAGACATGCACAAAACTGACACGCATGTGGGTGAAGGTTGGCCATATTTTGGTGGACTTTTACTCAAATACTAGTGACTTATCGTTATATTATGTCCTCTTAAAGAGCAAGACATTTTTCAACCTCATCATTGTTTTTGGGAAAATCAATTTCATTTTTCTACTACTTAAATATGGTAATTCGATTAACTATTGTTTGACGAAAATAATATATATATAGCTATTTTAGTAAAAATTTAGTTAACGTGTGCGCCAACTCTTTTTGTTCTCCTTTCTTTCCCGTCTTCTTGTAAAAACGGAAATAAATTTAGCCGATAATAAATGGAATTGTATAAAATAAAACAAACGAGTGTGATACGGTTCTTAACGATTATTTGTAGCTATACTAAATTGATCCTATCGTTAACAGTAACAAGGCACAGTTACGGGTGTAATTTGTGTAATTTGGTCATTAAGCCAAAGCCTCCTATATATCTAAAAAAATTAGATATTTCCTTACCTAGTTCAAAAAAAAAAAAGGAGGAATTTATTTAATTATTATCATATAATACAATAAAGATTACGTTGATTTCATCACCCGTTGATTTATTTATTTAATTTTTAAGAGTTTCATCAATAGTTCATGAATAACTCGATAACATTTTGATTTTGTTTTGTCATTAATATATAAAAATTCGTTCAAATAAATCATATATCATGCACAAATTAACATTTTATCATCTTGCTTTAACAAGCAAATGTGCGATTTTTTAAAACAAAAGAATCAATTTAAAATTTAAAATTCTAGGGACCACCATTGGCAACATACAAATTTGATCCTCTTCTTTCTGTCTCCCACACAAAAACTATTCATAATTTAATCCCATCTCTATTCTCTGGAATCACGGTTTTCATTTCTTGGCAGTATAATGGAATATAAAGGAATGGATTATTGCGGCAAAAGTACTCTAATTTTGATCAACCAAGGCAACAGAGATTTAAAGTGGAAAATTAATGCAAAAAGTACACAAAGTCAACAAATGTGAAGTGATTAATTTTCCCATCCAATTTTTTTCCGATATAAATTCAAAGAGAGTGAGTACATATCTGGATGAACATATTAATGTGTGTCTTAAGTATGATTTAACAATACAATGCTAGTAAAAAAAGACGGAAAAATGAATTGTTTCACATTTGTTGAGTTTAAATACTTTTGTCGATATTCTTTTGACTTTAACCTGTACTGCTTTAATTAGTTAAAACTAAAATATTTTTACCGCAAGTATCCGTAAAGAGAAAGTGGAGAAGTGTAGTGTTAGTGCGAGTGGCTATTGGTGGGGTCACAATTGATGATTCTGATTCCATCCATAATTCCATATAATCTTTCCAAAGTGGATGTCTGTTTGTCACTATAACTCTTTTTTTTTTTTTTTTGCTGAGATCACTATAACTCTTACTCAACTATAATACAACTGCATGCCACCCAATATTATTATATACATACGTATATATATTATATACATATGAGATAATAACGGCAAATATAATCAAATTTAATTAAAATTAGCGATCTTATACTCAAATTTTATTTATAAATGTCAAAGTCAAGGTTCAAAATGCCGTTTTTGTTGATAAATCGGTTGTCGTTTTCAAGGATTATCGATGTATTTTCGAGGATTATCGATGGTAAACTACTAAATTTGTAGTTTATCGTTAGCGACACTTATCGAGGATTATCGATAGATTATAGACACTTATCGAGGATTATCGATGAAAAATCACTAAAATTGTTTTAAGAATATATTTAATAAGTTTACATTTATAAATAAAATATAGTCTCATTCTCACATATATATACTCAAATAAAATCACGTCATACTTAAACAAACGTAAATAAAAAATCATGCTATGCTCAAATATAAGAAAATAAAAAACAAGATTAAAAGATACTAGGTAATTCGACAATACTCATAATTAACCATTTGGCTTTGTGGAGAAGTCTCACATAAAGCAAATAGAAATAATGAAAAATACAAATTTATTTAGTTTTGGAAAGTCCCACATAAAACAAATACAAAGAATACAATAACACTGCTAGTATATAATAGCAATCTCCATTACTAAATTCAAGCAATTCAACTTCTATCTTGATACTTGGATAGTAGGCCATGCGAAGTTAATTTTTTTTCTTGAGAAACTAATTTATTCAGAAAATTATTATCATTACCTGTGATAATAATGTCATGTACATATACTAAAACATAAGAAATGACATTATTTTTATCAAAGATGAAAAGAGAGTTATCTATCTTCGCAGAGCATAATCGAATTTTGTGAGATTGGTTTGTAAGTTCTCAAACCAAGCCCGGGGTGCTTGTATTAAGTAATTTGCAAATTTTGTCAGGATAATCAAGGCTAATAAATCGTGGTGGTTGTATCATGTAAACATCATCACTAAGATCACCGTTTAGAAAAGTATTATTGATGTCAAGTTGTCGGATTAACCATTTTTGACTTAGAGCTATGGTTAAAACAACCTGAACTGTAGTAGGTTTTACCACTGGAGTGAATGTTTCTGAAAAATCGAAGCCCGGTCGTTGGTGAAAACGTTGAGCTACAAGTCTAGCTTTATATTTATTAATAGAACCATCAGGATTGATTTTAAAAATCCATTTAGAACCTATAAGTTTTTTTATTTGGAGGTGGATCTACAAGAGTCCAGGTTTCAATATTGTCTTTATATACAGTTTTAGTTATAGGCATTTGAGAGGGCCTTTTATGTAAATATCAAAAGTTTGGTATGTCATATAAATACCAATCATTCTTCGTTGTACATTCAGAGAAATAGATTAATAAAAGTCAGAAATGCATTTTTCATAGTTCATCAATTCTTTGGTGAAAAACATGTCTAAAGAATCTGCTGAGGGAATGCTCTTGCTTTTGTCGAGTTAAAAATTTATTTGTGATTTTTAATATTCACGTCAAGGTTCAAATATCGTTTTTGTTGGAAAATCAATTGTCGTTTTCGAGGATTATCGATGGTAAACTATTAAAATTGTAGCTTATCGTTACCGACACTTATTGAGGATTATCGATATATTATAGACACTTATCAATGATTATCGATGAAAAATCAGTAAATAGTTTTAAGAATATATTTACTGAGTTTACATATGTAAATAAAATATAGTCTCATTTTCACTTATATAAATATTCAATTAAAATCACGTCATACTCAAACAAATTTAAATAAAAAAGTCATGTTATGCTCAAACATAAGAAAATAAAAACAATATTAAAAGACTCTACGTAATTCGACTATTTAGCTTTGTGGAGAAGTCCCACGTAGAGCAAATAGAGATAATGAAAATACAAATTTGTTAGGATTTGGAAAGTCTCAGATAGAACAAATGCAAAGAAAGCTATAAAATTGCTAGGATATCCTAGTGGTAATTCCACACCACCTCCAAATTGAAGGTCATGGGTTCGATCCCCACTGTAGCGCTTTAAAAAAAAAAAAACTTCTATGTTGATACTTGGCTAGTAGGCCATGCAAAGTTAGTTTTTTTTCTTGAAAAGCACTTTTTTTTTTTTTTTTGCATTGAGGGTATCTTCGCCTAAAATTGTTGAAAAGTGCAATTAAAAAAAAAGTACCAATTTTTTTGTTATTTTTACACTATTTTTACGCATAATCGATTGACATGGAATATTTACCGATGACTATCGGCTAGACAGATAATCGACGATTATCAAAGATATTCGAGGAAAAGTCAAACTTGGTCAAAGTACCCAAGTCGCTAAAAGTGTAGGCCAGTGAGTTGTATTTTTCATGTCCATTTTGTCATTTTTTTTAATTTATAATAACTTGTCATCGTAATCTCATTTATCAAGTATCTTCCTAATAAAAAGACAAAATAAGCTTAAAAAAGTTTAGAACACTAAGTTTATATGCTAATCGGATAGAAGACAAAAAACACAAATCTAATATTTTACTTGAGTCGAGTATTTTGACCTTTACAAATAGAACTTTGATACATAATTGCTAATTACGCTTAAAATTAACTATATTTAATATATATATATATATATCAACCAAAATCCCTCCTACTGATTTAACACGACAATAATTGGTTGACACAATCTCTATTAAAGAGCATGTAGGGCCCAATCTTTATGAAAGGTAAGTCCTAAAAATACTCAAGAAAATCATTTTTTTCTTACTTGAAGAGACTATCCATCTTTTTTAAGAAATTAATACATGTCTTCGGGAGGTCCTGAGTTCAATTCCAATAAAGCCACGTTCCTTATACATACACGTAGCCTTGACTAGTTATGTATTTATTCTTACAATAAATATATTGTAACTTTAGTCAATAATGTAAAAAAAAAAAATAGTACAAATTTCTTACGACCGGATTTTATACATTTTTAATAAAATTATATTTATTAAAATTACATATCTCGTGTGGCAATGTGAAAGAGAAGTGAAAATAATTTTAAACACTAAGTGTGATTTAAACTTACTCTTTTTTGTAATTTTTATATATTTCTACATGATTGTACTTGTTTTCTGCAAGTTTAAATCCGTTTCAAAAGGATCCTAATTCTACGATACCCAGATTTCAAGTCCGGTTTCAAGCTCTTGATCCGATTTGACCTCCTGAGAGCAGCAATGAGAGTGGAAAAATTGAGTCCAGAAAAGTTGTTATTTTTAAGCTAAAGTGAGATATTCATCATGTATTATATATGTTTCCATACAGACAATATGTTACACAAACTGGCTAGAAATTCCCACTCCTTTTCAGTTTTCACTATCACCTTTTGGCCTTAACTACTAAACAAAGATAAGACTCCGACTCCCATAAAAATGTACACACGTTATCGCCAGCGGTAACTGGCGACTCGCGAGGCGCCACGTCGTCCAATAGTGGCCGAGACACTTGAACACACACTTGTTAGATGTCGTTTAGGTTGCAGATACGGGCAAGCATTACGACAATGGAGAAGCAGGTATCGGTGATTGGCTAATGTTTTGAACTGAACAGGCTTGAGCGGTGTTCTGCATTGACAAAGTCCGGACTGGAGTTCCGTTTCTCTGGACGAACATTGGCTGAGTCCTGATGACTCCGTTCCGGGCATTTGGCATGGACATTGACCTTGACCTAGCCGCCGCGTTAGCAGATTGGAAATGATAAGAAGTACTCGCCATGTCCTTGAGCTTCAACAATGGCTTCAAAGACTGGACGACTTCGCTCATCAAGGGTCTGGCTTTCGGGTCACGGCTGAGGCAGTTTGCGGCGATCTGGAGAGCTTTCTGTGCGCCTTTTATCGAGAAATGGCCTTCGAAACGAGGGTCCATCAAACGGAAGAACCTCTTCTTGTCTCCGAGAAGCGGTTTCGCCCATTGCACGAGGTTATGCTCTCCGTTCGGTCTGTTCTTATCCATGGATCTCCGCCCAGTTAGCATCTCTAGCAAGACTACACCGAAACTGTAGACGTCGTTTTTTGACGTCAAGTGTCCTGAACCGATAATCTCGTTAGGCCTAAGCGGTATCGACTATCGAATAACAGCTAAACACATATAAAATTTCTTCGTTCAAACTAAATTAGCATTGGAATTTAACTCACCGGTCATTACATACTCAGGTGCCGCATAACCATGGGTCCCCAGCACACGTGTTGACACATGCGTTTTGTCTCCCTCGGGACCGTCCTTTGCCAGCCCGAAATCTGATAGTTTCGCGTTGTAATCCTAAGAGTGAATTTCAAATACAGATTAGTAGAAGAAGAGAGCTTTCAAAATGTTGCTCAAGTACAATCACTTACTGCGTCTAGAAGGATATTCGATGTCTTGAAATCCCGATATATTACTGACTTTTGAACTTCTTCGTGCAAAAAAGCAAGGCCCTTTGCTGCGCCGACGGCAATTTTCATTCTGATGGACCAAGGAAGAGGCACCGACCCTCCTGCAAATAACATGATCGAAACAAAACGACTTTTAGGATCAAATTCAAGAGTAAAAGACTGATAACAACCAAATACAGATCATATCACCCCATATTATGATTTATCAAAATAGATGATTCGTTCGGTAAATTATCGCAACAAGGTATAACGAAGCTCTGCAATAAAGAAATTTTGAACTACTTTTGTACCATTGTGTGTGTATATATCATTCATACACAGCCATCATTAATATAAACTTCACTCTTTTATCATAGAAGTACTAATTTAGGTGAAGGACAACACGAAAAGTTAAATTTGATTTAAAACGAGAGAGCCGGTTAAGTACTTCTGAAAAGATGATTCTCCAAACTACCCCGCGGCATGAACTCGTACACGAGCAACCGGTGATCCTCCTCAATGCAGAAACCAATCAGCTTCACCAAATGGGGATGGTTAAGATTGCCAAGAAAGTTGATCTCAGCCTGAAAAGCGGGAAACAGAAAATCGCGATAAGAAAAAAAAAATCCAAAAACCCCGAAATAAGAAATAAATCGTAATAAAAAAAAAAAGAGTAAGAAGAAGCCATACAAGCCATTCCTTGTGACCCTGAAGTCCTTCATGGTTTAGAGTTTTCACCGCAACGGTAAGACCCGTACCAGGCTTCACGGGAGCAGTTCCGTTCTCTTCAATCCACCCTTTGAAAACGCACCCAAATCCACCCTCGCCGAGCAGGCTCTCCGGCCTGAAATTCCTAGTCGCTAGCTTAAGGTCATTGAACGCGAATTTACGGAGCTGGGAGGCAACCTTCAGCTCCTCACTGTAATTCGGCGAGGTTAAAGTACTCTCGACGTTACTGTTCGTCGTCGACGAGCCTATCGGAGCAACTTGTTGATCTCGATTATTCTCGTTAACCGGTTTACCTGCCACAAAAAAAAAAAAAAAAAAAAAAAAAACCTACTCAGTGAGAAGGAAAGCATTCAAACCCCCAGCCATAATAGACAGCCCAATAAATGCTACATAATTACAATTTGATGAAATTAAAGGTCAAGAAGAGCCCAAAAACTTCATTTTCCATAACAAGAGTGCACATGAATAAATCTCTCCATAAGAATCATACCAAAAATGGTCACTTTAACCCTTTACATGATCCAAAACTACAACATATTCAGCCAAACAAATAAACAACAGTTAAAACACTCAGTTGTTTGTCTGAACAAGTGGAAAGAGAAAGAATTCAATTTCGAGGGCTATCAAATTTGGGCTCATTAGCTATCAAGATTCAAGACCCACAAATATTTTTTTTCATACACTTCTTTTTTGTCTCTATATATATAGAGAGATAAAACCACTGAATCAGACAACAATAAATCCCCCCCAAAAAAAATAAAAAATTATATTAAGGAAGAATAAAATTTACCATTAGCAGAGCACTAGTTCATAAGTTTGGGCTCATTAGCTATCAAGATTCAAGACCCAGAAATATTTTTTTCATAAGTTTATTTTTTATTATTTATTATTTTTTTATCTCTATATAAAATTAGTGAGCCAGACAACAATCAATCCAAAATAAAAATAAATTAGGGAAGAATTAAATTTACCATAAGCAGCACTAGTTCCACTCAAAAAGTTATCAACTTTTGATCTCGAAGGCATACAGCTTCGAAAGCTGAGCTTAACCCAACACCCACTTTCCACAAACTCCTTCTTCTTCGTCGTCTTCGTCTTCTTCCTCCTGATAATCTCTGCCTTTTTGCTCTCTCTAAAGCCCATCTTTCTCTTTCACAATCAACCCCTCAATGCCTCAAAGTTCCTCTAACTAATGGCATCTCAGAAGTGGCTCAGAGGAAAGCCGATATAGAGGGTTGATCGATCGGACTCAGACGGGTCAAACCCAGTTCAGAGATTCGAAAGAGATAAGAAGTAGAGAGAGAAAGAGGCAAGCTTGAAGAAATGGAATGGGAAAGTTGTTGCCTTTTCTCTTTTCTGGCCTTCTTTTGTTTTCCATTATCGGAGGCCGGGCAGGTGGGGGGTTTGAAACAGAGGATCTCCGGGCAGCTCGGGCAAGAGAGAGAGAGAGTGTGTAAATAAAGGTGATGATGATGAGTGAGAAAGCTTTAATTGATCATCTTTCATTGACCTTAGCATATTCTCCAATATCAAATTATATTATATTGGTTGATGATCAAGGATTTTGGTGGCCCTTTAATTAAAATAATGCTTCTTTGGTTCAATATTCCTCTTTCTAATATGAATCATATTCTCGTTTCTATTGATAGAACTATTAATATTAATATTGCGGCAATTATCAACAAGGAGTATTTTATAGTTGTAGAGTAAACTCTCCACATGATAAATTATGATAATAATTGATATGCTTAATAGTGATATAAGTACTTATTTTTTTAGTCTACTTATTTTACTAATGTCTATTATTTTTATTTTTTATTTTAATTTCATCCACTTGTCGTTAAACTCTTGTCCCATAACATAAATTAAAAAATAAAATAAAAAGTAAAAGTAAAAGTGACATGTTTAGATTCACGACACATTTAAATTACGTTGAATCAGTTAAAAAATAAACAGAATTGTGAGGAAGAAAAATAAAGCAAAAAAGTTGGAATTTGGGTCGTAAAAAAAGTTCATAGCACTAAAATTAATATTAAAGACTTATTATACATATACTGTATGTATTAATCCTAAATGATAAGAAGTGAGTCTTGAGCTTAACGCCTAAAGCCTAAAGAACCCCTTAATTACCCCTACTATTGTTAGAAAGATCCTCTAGAATTTGCCAAACATTTTTTGGTGGAAGTAAAGTTAAAAGGGTTTATTGATGCCATATGCCAAATTTGTTGTTGAATCTCTAATTGCAAGGCTACACGTCGAATAAACACAAAGAATAATTATTTTCTTTTTTAAAAAACTTGCAACCCATCCTAGCTTTTGATGCTACATGGATTGTTAATGAGTCCCATATTTTGGGCTTTTTTTTTAGTTAGTATTCTACTACTTTCATAGTAGCAATTTGTATCAGTGTGTAGAGATATGATTAAAAGGTAATAACGTTTAACACCTCAAGTAGTTTCACATTGCTTAATGTCATCGAGGCTTTCTATAACAAGTTGTATACATACTACCTCTTCAAATATTGCATATATATGACTAAAATTCATACTTACGATTTTAAGAAACACAATGAACTCTTAGAGCAAGGATGAATTTTCATTCCCGACAACGAGTTTCAATCAACAGCTGCAACTCTTGTTCTCGGTTTCCAGTTTTATCTCGATCGCAGTCCTGGCCTGATTGTAGAAATTTCAAAACCGAAAAATAGGACGTCCCGGATCTAGGTTAGGAAATGGGACATAGCCTATATTTTCTTGTTTCCTCATACCGCTATATACATAATTACTATACCTACTGATATATCAACTGTGTTTTATTCAATCTCCTTCTTTGTAGGCAATTTTTCCTTCCTCTTCGATCTCCTTCTTTTTATAGTCTCGGAGAACTTTGTCCCGCTCCGCGGATGTTGCAGACAATATCCATTTGCTGAACTCAACCACTTTGATGTCCCCGAACTGAGCATCGAGGCTTAACTGAAATTGGTTCTGATCCTTCAATGATGAAGCAACGTTGTCTTCGAAACAAAACTATCTTTGAATATTATTTTTTTGTTGGTAATATACACAACATTTTCAATGTATCCATTCAAATGAGTACATGGAAGATATATTCAGAGCCGGCCTTGGGGCAAGGTGCGTAAGGCACCCGCCTAGGTTGCCGCTTGTCTGGCCACTAATCGTCAAGAATTAAAAAAAAATGAAGAATAGTTAAAACGCCACTAAAGAGTGATATTAGTTCTACAAGTGTGTGAGATGTGAGAAAAAGTTTACAAATCTATACGTAGAGGTATAATTCAAGTGTTGGGCCCACTATCATTATATCATGGGTAAACTGCGGCTAACGCTTAATGTTTGTTTTTTTGTGGATTAGGTACTTAATGTTTATTTTCGACGGCTAATGTACCAAAACTTTATTCCGTTAGATTTTTTCATGTTTTTCGTCACTTGGCCGTCAACGAGTGATATGTACACTTTTCATCTTTTTGACATAACTCACTCAGTTTTTGTCCAAATTTTATGCACGACCTACGGTTGAAAAGATAAGAGATAGATCTACAACTTTGATGTTTTAAGTTGTGTAAAAAACTTTTTTATTATTCCTAAATTTCAACTGCAACGTAAAACTTGACATTAATTTAATACAAAAATTTTATTTCGAGCAAATTTTAATATACTTACTGACTTTTTATGATGAAATGTTAAGTTGTAGATAAATCTTTTATCTTTCAACGATAGTTTATTTATAAATTTTTGACACAAACAGAATGAGTTATGCCAAAAATATGAAAGATGTGATGTAAAAAAAGCTTTCGTATTTTTGGTATAAATTACTCATTTTTTCTCCAAAATTAATAAATAAACTACCGTTGGAAACATATAAGATTTATCTACAACATATTAGTTTCACGTTTTATAAAAAAAAATCATTATGTATATTAAAATTTGCTCAAAACAAATATTTCGTATTAAACTAATATTCAGTTTTACGTTGTAATTGAAACTCATATTTTTTAAAAACATTTTTTACAAAATTTAAAACACAAAAGTTGTAGATCTATCTGTTATCTTTCCAACTGTAGGTCGTGCATAAAATTTGGACAAAACATGAGTGAGTTATATCAAAAATACGAAAAGTTTACATATCACTCTCTGACGGTCAATTGACGAAAAACACAAAAAAAATCTAACGGAATAATGTTTGGGTACATTAGTCGTTGAAAATAAAACATTGGGTACATAAGTCGCAGAAAAATAAACATTGGGTTACATTATAGGAATAGTTAGAGAAGTGAAACTCTTTTTTGTTTTCGTTCTTCATTTTTTATTATTAAAAATTTGAATGATACATAAATATATGAAATTAAACTTATGTTCATATATTTCTTCATTTACCATCCATTAATTGATAGGAAAAAAAAGTGTTTGTTGATAATTCTAGCCAACAATAATGTTCGGTTGC
This sequence comes from Parietaria judaica, assembly GCA_954871525.1. Classification (NCBI taxonomy): domain Eukaryota; kingdom Viridiplantae; phylum Streptophyta; class Magnoliopsida; order Rosales; family Urticaceae; genus Parietaria; species Parietaria judaica. The sequence continues at coordinate 29,981,388 of OX940865.1, forward strand.
TTAAAATTTACCTAGTGTTAATGCGTAAAAATGGCTTTAACTTAGAGCCGGATCCAAAGTTTGGGTTCCGAGATTGACCCGCTGAAAACGAAGATGATTGAATGCCGAGTCAACGCGGGTTGACTGATGATCGTCAAAGCTGGAGGCGATCCCGTCCTCTTTGGGCGAGTCTCCGGGCTGTCTTTGACGATCCTCCGCGAACTTCCTTGGTCGTGGCGAAGTCCGGACCACGGCGAAGCTCCTCGTCTGGGCGGAGTCCTTGTCTTGGCGATGTCCTCGTCAGGGCAAACTCCGGTCTTGATGATTCTTCGTGATTTTCCTTTCTTGGCGAGGGAGGACCTGCAAAAAAGGGTAGAATGATCCCGTGCCCCGGCGCTTATGGCTAGGCGAGGCTGCCTACATATCTCAGTTTAAGAGAATCAGGTCCCACGTAGTTCGGGGTTAGTTATAAACGGCGGGTGGATGACGATGTGGTTTGAATCGTCGGAAGTGTTGTTATTGGCGGCGCGGGGGTGACCCTTGGCCCGATGGCTGGCTATTACCGGCGTGATGTGCTCTTCGTCGACCTCGTTGGTGCTGGCGAGCTCACTATCGAATTTCCCTTATGTTGGCGAAGTGTAGCGAGAGCCTTGACCTGACGAGGTATGCTCCTTTGTCGACCTGGTCGGGGTAGGTGGCCTCGTATGACGAGGGACCTTATCCCGACGAAGGGAAACTCCGTCTCTGTCGACCTTGTCGGGGTAGGTGGCCTCGTATGACGAGGGGCCTTATCCTGACGAAGGGATGCTCATTCATGTGTCGACCTCGCAGGTGGTGGCGTGGTTACCCGCCTAGCAAGGGACGCCTTAGCTGACCCGTGGTAAAAAATTAGATTCTTCTGCTACTATCATCCCAATTTTAAACTTAGTAATTAAGTACATAATCCGATATTCTCATTGTAAGTATTTATATATATATATATATATATATATATATATATATTATCTCGAGTTACTATAATTTGCAAATATGACATGCCTAATTTCTGATTAGATTATTGTGTTGTTTGATCATCTTTTGCTTATGGTTAAATTTTTGGTGCTAGTCTTGAAAAAGAGATTGGTATATAAAAAAAATTAAAAGAAGAGAGAGAGAGAGAGGGATCCACTCCTTTGGCGAATTTCCGTCGGTGTGTTTGATTTCAGCCCGGATCCTACATGGTAGCCGAGCGTTTCTACATAGAAGACCGTGAAAACGATAACAAAACTACAGATAATTTTTAGATTTCATCCCGAAATGTGAAGAAGTCAAAGGCCATGATAGATCGACCATGCTAATAATGAACACTAGTAATAAAAAAAAAGAATACAACGAGAAGAAGAGCAAATGGCGATGCCTTGGGTCCCAAGTAAGATACGTTTAAGTTTCAATCCAGGTCAATGAGCCCATAATCAGATATTTTCCTGGGAGTTCACCCGCTGATGGGGCCAGATATGTTATTTTCTTCCTGCCCAATCACAAACATTTTAATAATATGTAAATCGGAAATTTGCTCTTTTTAAACAAATAATTAAAAAAATATATATTGTGTTATTTTTTCGCAAAAACATACCCTTTCATTTTTATTTTTTTAAATACCCTCTATTTTGAATATACCATTTTGGTATATAAAATAAGGGAGGTGTATAAAATAAGATTTTAAGAATATGAATAAGGGGAAGGTTTGGGGTTTATGCTAAATTAGAATGATTGAAGAGTAAAAATGAGAAAAACTACACTTTGAGGGTATAATTTTAAGGAAATTATACAAAATACCCATTTAGCTACAAATCTTTTCAAAAATTACCCATTGCGTGATTAAAATGGGTAGTTTTTAAAAATGTTTGTACAAAATAGGTATTTCGTTAATAAGCCCTAATTTTTATCTATTTCATAAAACAGAGGGTACATTTTTACAAAAACTAAAAATAAAAGGTAAACAAAAGAAAATTTCAACAATAATAGGAAATTAACGGATTATTGCTTTAATATTAAAAAATTAAAATAAACATAGTATCAAACCTCTGAATGTCTACATCCGTGATACAGATGAACCCTGCAACGTTACTACATGAAGATAAAAATAACGTAAATGTTCCTGCTTTGAAATGAGATGATAATATAAGAGAGAACTAAACGTGTTTTCGACGTAACATATTTTTCTTAGAATTATAAAAAATAAAAATAAAAAGATTGCTTAAAATGAAACTTAAAAAAAAAACCCTGAAAAATCAGGTGCAAACTCGAAAGCGAATATTCAATTGGAAACAAAATAAAGTAAACCAGGTTGAGAAATCAAGCACCTGAAACTAAAACCAATTTATAAGTTTCTTTTGGGTTTTGCGGGTGTGAAAATCCGGAACTCGAGAAGCAGGTTATTGAACCCTTAAATTTATGTATTTAACCTAGGGTTTATTCTTTCTTTCAGCCGACAAATTCTCTCAACCGGATTAGTAGGTTTGTTTAGATTGTAATAATAGAACAAAGCATGTTAGTAATTGATAAGAGAAAACTACCTGGAAATAATTTGATCAGGTTCTTCCGCAAATGAAACAGCAAGAACTAGATGGAGCAGATCCTGGTTGATGTTGACGGGAACCAATCGTGTTGGATCTGCCGCAGGCTCTGCACCGATTGGCAGGGCCGAGCGTGGTGCCTGTGGCCCGCCACCCATTCGATACACTGATAAGTCACTGAAGTTTGCACTATTAGAATGTGTAGAGAGATCATTCGTGAGACCATAAAAATATTCCTGTTCAAAGGACAAACACAAACCGTGTCAAGAGGAAAAGACACATAGCAAAACTAGAGACAGAAACTGGAAAAATCAGGTTTTCTAGACGAAAAACTATGTAACCGGTATCATACCAGTATATGAAACCGGTATTATACCGGTTTTTAACAAATAAAAAAAATTCAACTCAAAATTAATGTCCATGCTTATGAAGATTTAAGTAATAAAAATGAACAATGCTTTAGATATTAGTTAGGGCACTAAATAATGCAGTTAAAATATTTACCCTAATCCTAAAACTCCTCGATTTCTGACGGAATTTGGCGTTCCTAGATACAACCCCGCCAGACCTTTGAAGTTTTACAACATCGACATTGGGTTTGTTTCTCAAAACATCTCTAAGCATGCTGCAGAGCTTTTCCTGAACAAATTTATAAGAAATATATTATTAGTAACCGAGGAAGTTATTTCCAAAATTTTAATTTAATAAATTAAAGAATACTAATTTTACAAGAATACACATGCCTAAATTAAACCAGAAATTTAAGACCCATGTTTCTTCTCAGTTAAATATTACTGAATCTATAGCCAGTAAAACCATCAATAAGTTTACAATGACATTAATTATTATCAAATGGCATACAGATTAAGGTAATAACTTAATTTAAGTTTAGAGTAACATATAAGACGGTTTTCTATCAGACGAAAGAGAGAGGAATCTCATAATAGTGCACTGATATGATTCAGACGAGAAACAAGATCGTGATACGACCCAAAATTGTTCTTCGATTGTTAGTGTTTGCCTAATTTTTACTGAGTCCAATCTCTCCTTGAGAGAGATTGAACGTCGGGAATGATTATTGGCTACCTTTTTCATTAACATGTGTGCTCTTATATATACCAAAGGAGTTACAAACTAATGGGTCAACCTAATCAAGTCTTACAGCATAAGCAACCAAACTTTACACGTAATTAAATAATTAAAACAAAATAACTGTGTACCCTAGATGAATAGGCCTAATTAACCGTAAGCATTCCTAAATGTTATGTATATTATTTGCCGCAGCATCGGTCCCTAGTTAAAGAGTTGACCAGGAAAAGTCTCCTAAGGATGTTCACTACTCAAACATGACTACGAAACCTAGATTAGGCGCCTATATGTAGGATTAGAAACCCTAGTCCCAGTATATTGTAAGAGTCCCAAATGCCCCTGATGACAGAAGACAATAATAAAAATAAAGAACTAAAACGATTTCCTATTTACGGGTTTAAAATGTACCTGACCAAGAACCAACACAACATTAGCATTGAATGTGTCGATTGCATGGAGGAGCAACTGCACAATAAAAACAAGAGATCATTATGAAACAAGTATAACACTATGATATTACTAGAAACTTTAGATAATGATCGATAATTAAGACAATACAGTTCTAAATCATATCTGTTAACTTTAGATATTGGTACCTCATAGCCCACACCTTCAATCCACCCCATGGTATTGATTACCATTCCGGCAGACTGAAATTCAGCATTCCCAGAAAACTGTCTCTCGAGCATTTGAGAAAGTTCTTTCACGAGCACTTTGTACAGCTCTACATTATTACTGAAACAAACAATGTAATATTACTCGCAAATTAGCATTGCCCATAACCGACAACAGTTTTTTTGGGCATTTTCAGTACTTGTCCCGGTTTCTGTCTTTTTTTCTTTTTTTAAGTATAAAAGTATGTTAGTACGTCTTGAAAACAGGTAGCCTATACGGGTACATAACAAAACCCGGGATCATTGTGTAAACTAATTACTGTTTTTTACTGTAAACCCAGATTTTCCCGGTAATGTTTCCCATTGCCAATGGTAAAGTTTCCGGTGCCTAAACTGGCGTTCGGTATAAAATTTCAACCCCAGACATAATCAGTTCATAGCATCGTCGGGTTAAGTTAAACAACAAAAATCTATTTCCCGAATAAATTACCTAGGAGTTGTGTGTCCGTAGAAATAAACCAAGGGCATTTCAAGGGAAATTCCTTCAACGGGATCAATGGGCATTTCGATAGGGGTCGCAGCAATGCATCCCGGAATCGTGATGGCTCCTTGACCGATATCCAAGTCAACGAACGTAGGTTTCCAGCCCTGCTTGGCCGCCCAGCTAAGAAGCATTCTCGACAAGGAACTCTTACCGGAATCAGTAGGTCCCACAACTATAACCCTAGGACCCTGAACACAATTTGTGCAAAAGCGTTGTGACAATTTAGAAAGCTTCAAACAACATATGATCCACTGATGCAAGATTACGAAAACGCAATTCGAGAACTCGGAAAACAGAAAGATATGGCATGAAGAACAAGTACCTGAGACGCATTTGATGCATCAGAAGATGAAGCTTTAGCCCGATTTCTTCGACCATCGAGTATGGCATGAACATTCACGTAGCTCACCATAGGCGTCTACAGACAAGTAAAGGAAATATATATATATATCATGATATTCTCGCGAGTTCCAAGCTTGATTGACGCAAAGCAAGTACCTCATCGGCAGTGTAATCAGTCTCGGTGGAACCGTCCATTTCAATGGTAGCACCGTACCAAGTGAAGACCTGAAAACCGAAACTCCGTCAATCTCTGAACCAGATGAACGGAAAGGAAACGGCGATTGAGCTGAAACTCACAGCGAATTTGAGCCTGGGAGGGAAGGTGAGCCAATTGTCCGTCGGAATCTCGGTGCCGAAAATCTCGGCGGTTCCGTTGAGGAGGCGGAGGCGGAGAGGCGCGTCGTTTCCGACCTCGATGCGGAGCTCGCACTCTCGGTCCAGCTTCACTTGCCGGACCGTCGACGCGGAGGCCGAACCGGCGATCGCAGCGGAGGCAGGAACTGCACCGCTGTATGCCATTGTTGCCGTCGGTGAAGCTCGGTTCTCAGCTGAAGAGGTCGTCGTGGGCCGATGAATTGGGCCGTGACCGTCGAATTTGGGCCCAATGGGTCCATCGAATTTGATACATTCGATGTCTCAAACTGTCGGTGTTGATGTTCTACGTGTATTTTGTTTGTTAATAATACGGCTGCTAGCGGTAAAAGTACTTAATTTAGGATTGTTAACGATAAAAGTACTCAAATTATTTAGAAATGGAGCAGTATAGTATTAATTTAAAAAATTATGATAAAAGTATTTAAGTTTATCGTTTTGACGGATTTACAGACTTCATTCACTTTTCTTATATTTTTTTTTTACTATTTTCATTAGTGATGTCGTCAACAACGAAAGTCGTGATGTTATTGAGCAGCTGAACTGAGAATTTGAGGGAGAATATGAGAAGAAAAATAAGAATTTGTGTTGCCGATGATCCAAGATTTTGTATTTACATCCAATATTATTCTGATGTTCATGGATTTGATCGTTTGTGTTTATTTGTTTTATTTGTTATTGATTTATTCTGTGACAAAATTAGTAAAAAAAACCAAGGGAAAATAGATGAGATCTAATCCACTAAAAAAGATAAAGTTGAGTATTTTTGCCATATTTTTTAAGTTAGCTCTATACTGCTTATTTTCAAACAAATTGAGTACTTTTGTCGCTAATAACCCTTTATAGTGTTCTATTCATGATCCCTGATATTAAATTTAGGTATACATGCGGTAAAAGTACTACAAATATCTATTTGTATGAGGTATATTTTAAATTTCATTTATTCTTCCGTAAAGAGCCAAGTTAAAAAATTTGTGACAAAGGTATCCAAGTTCACCCTATTGGTGAATAGGTAGACCTCATCCATTTTTTTATAGTTTTTTTTTTTACTATTTTCGTCAACGATGACGTCAACAACACAAATCACAATGCTTATGTGGAGATAAACTGGGAATTCGAGAGAGAAAATGAGAAGAAGAATAAGAACTTGCGTTTTTTATGTTCAAAGAATTTGAGTTTACATACAATTTAGGTTGATATTCATGGGTTTTATCGTTTGAGTTTATTTGTATTATTTGTGTTGACGTCATCACTAATGGAAACAGTAAAAAAAAAACTAACAAAAAAATAAATGAGGTCTACCGATTTGTCAAAAAATATGAACTAGGATACTTTTGTCATAATTTTTAAAATTAATTCTATTTAAGAGGTCGTTATATTTTTTTTCTCGTAATAACTAATAACCCTTTTATTTAAGAGGTCATGAATCATGATGGACTATGTAGGAGTTGTCATGATATTCCTCATTTCTCCATAAACACGAGCCTAGCCTCCACAGTTGACTTTAAGGCAGTATTTGGTTATGATGTCGTGTTTTGGTTTCAAATAGTATCGTATTAGTTTTGTAAACCATGTTTAATTACTAATTGTCTTTTATCCCAACACGGACCGTCTTGCAGGTCACTATAAAATTAATGAAGAGAAAATAATTTATTTTTAAGTGTTTTGGGTATAATGACATATTATCAATCTACAGTAGTATTATATATTTTAATAGTATTACTACATATTAATAATTAACTAATGTACTTAAATTATTTTACTAGTAACTTAATTACATAGATATAATAAACTCGTGTAATGTCATACTTGTGTTGTGTCTCTCTGTACTAGATCTCTTCCCGGATCAAGTCAGATCTGCAGCAGTGGTCCAGAGAGGGACTTTAAATAGAAAGTCAAGGAAAAATAAAAAATTTAGCGGCAAAATTATCACGTTATAATGGCACTTAGCACCGTTATATAAATGAATGAACTTTAAATATAAGGTTATGTCATTATTTTCACATTAGATCTTATATGCAAATTGTTTAAGAAATCGTATTGATTAGATTATAATTTTTTTTTCATGAGATTTTATTGTAAAATATCGCACAGAATACTACTAACATTAAAAAAAAAAAAATTGTGCTTTTAACTTAGACAAACAATCACAAAATTACAAAAATTTAAATACAACAACATCAACATGAAAACACAGTAATTCCAGTTTCTGTGAAAAGAAACTCGAGATCGTGCTATTTGCGAAGTCTAAACAAAGTCGTCAAGAACGAACAAGCCACGAGAACAGCCGCGACGAAGAGGAGGATGTGTGCCCAAGGATGATTGTGGATGGTGTAATAAGTCTGCAAAAACGTGGATATGGCAAAAAAAACCGCGACGCTGATTGAAATCAGCGCCCACGGGTTGTTGAAGTAGTGTCGGATAAGCACCATCCGGTATCTCGGCCAGACGCTCCGGCAATGGCCATTGATCTCCTCACTCAATTCTGCATAGTATGATACGTTGAAAAAACTGCCGATGAAAAGCTTGTTGAAGAATTCGGAACTCTGGATATCCAGCCAGTTGACCACGGCCCCGCTCCTGAAGAGTATTTCGACGTCCTTGGTAGTGTTGATGAGGTTCCCCAAGAGAAGAGCGTAACAAGTGAACACGGGATCGTAATCGGGACATAACTGCTCTAAACTGATGAGGTTGCGGAACACGGTTTCCGTGGTCTCGTGAATCAACAGTCGCGGAATTTCCAAGATGCGGTCTCTTCTGTTGAAGTGAACATCTAAGATTGATGTCGAATACCTACTCCTGATTTTGATTCCCGACTCTTCGAGAATCGAAGCCGACGGAACAGGCTCCATGACACAGTCGGATTTTAATTTGTACATATCGGACGAAAAAGCTAATGAATTTCTCAACACGTCCAGAATGTGTTTATTTTTCCACCCATCCGAAACAAGCCGCTCAACCGGCGAAGGTGCTACCGAGAAAACTTCAACGCAGAAATCGATGGTGAGCTCAACGAGAGTCTTACTCACATCGACCGCTGTTTTGGTCATGTCAAACAGTTTTTGCAGCACCATCCACGGCACTTGATTCTCCAGCAATATCAAGTCATGCGAGAAAAACTGGAGCATAATTGACGTGCTAAATAGAGTGTCACCGTCGTCTCTGAGTTTCTCGTACGCCATCTTGCGGAAAACCTCCACTATGAAGCAACCGTCAATCACCAAAAGCTCGATGAACTCCTCCTCGGTGATGTAATCAATTGGTCCGGCATAGCACTGCCTTGCTTCTTCCCAAATATCAGTTATGGCCGCGGTCAATTCCATCAGAACCGACTCGGCATCCCTCGGCTTTGCGTCGGGATCAGCGGAGGTTTTGGTCCGGTGTTGCGAGCAGCGCGAGAGGAGGCCGCTCAAGTATTTGAGTTTTATTTTATCGTTGTGTTTGAGAGCGTCGTTGTGGTGATGGAAGGGACCGAAGGAGAACTGGTCGGGGTAATAGGCACTCGGGCTGTGCCGGTAGAGTTTGGCCGGGATTCTAAAGATGCTGCAAGAAGATGGCGTGGCTAAATCGCCGCGCATCCTTCGTTGCAACCCTCGTGTCAGTTCCTCGACGCTGATATAAACTTCAGGCTCACTTGCAATATCATCTTCCATTGTTAGATCTTCAAAATAATCTCCTTAATCTGTTGTTTAATGACATTAAATAAAAAATTAGCTAGGATTGATCAATTTCAACCTTGTAAAAATTCAAAGACAATGTATTAACCCGGGATATGTATTTGTAAGCCGGTTAATCCAAGAGCTAATTAAATTCGTATTAAAACCATTAGACGCGATGATCTATAATTTCCAGAAGAACCGCGTTATAGTCCAATTTTATAAGTATATTTATGGTATTTTGGTAAGATTTTAATAACTGATAACCAATTATACCAATTTAATTATATGGGTATACCGATGATTGACGGGTATACCGATGAGATTTTTGTAAAAACCAAAGTTAAAAATATATGAATAAATTTCATCAAAAAAGTTGAATTTAAATATGTAGTTCTAGATCTAATATTTGAACCCAGACTAATAATAATAATAATAATAATAATAATAATAATAATAATAATAATAATAATAATAATAGGCGTTTTAAGACCGATTAGCGAGTCTAAGGTTTTACTAATATTAAAAATTAGCCTATGTTTTATAAAGCCAAAACTTTGTCAATTTTCTGGCTTCTCTCAGGTTTCGGTAAAAATTGGACTAACGAACTCGATTTTTATGGTTTTCACGAGTTTTGTGTAATTTTTGGGTTTTTTTCGGATTTTCTTCGGGGTATATGTAATTGGGCTTGGATTATTGAAAGAAAAAAAAAATAGAAAGACTCAAACTTCCGGATTTTCTTCGGGGTTTACGTAATTGAGTTTTGTGTAACTTCAAGTGCTCAACCTGAGTTAACATATTTTTCATTAGCCAAGAATTTGTTTTCAAAAAAAGAAAAGAAAAAAAGACCAGCCAAATCAGTTTACACTATGCTAGATTTAATAATCTTTACTAAAGAAAATGAGAACTGATAATGCAAAATAAATTACACACTTACAGATTGAATTCTTGTGATCTCCTGCTATGGAGTCTGTGTGATACTTAGACTGTAGAGAAGAGTTCATTCCTACTGCTTTTTATAGTCATTTTCTTAGTTTCTAAATTCATTTTTCCACTTCTATTATTTTATTATCTCAATAAAAAGAAACTTTATGCAAAGTTTTGAGAAGGAATCTATGTGTATATTATATATTTCAAAAAAGAATTAGGAATCTGCCTGTAAACCATCAAATTGGATTAACTAAGTCATGATTTTGGTGTTTTTGGTATTTTTAATCAGTGTGAGCTTTATAGGTTGTCAATTAATTAGATTAATAATCAAATTAAAGTGAACTTCTAATTATGCCATTAAGTGTTACGGTCCTCCCAATCACACACAGACAATTTCATCATGTTCTCATTAATATTATCCGCTTGGAATATTACATAATTTTATCATGCTCTCATTAATATTATCCGTTTGGAGTATTAGTGTAACTTAATAGTAGGGGTGAGTATGGGTTGGATTGGGTCGCCCCGATGTTTTTTTATGGACCAGACCCGTTCACATCGGGTTATTAAAAAGAAAGCCCAATCCGACCCAAAAAATCCCAATGTCCGAACCAAACCGACCCGATAAAAATCGGGTTGGATTGGTTTGGGCCGCCGAACTCGAATAATTAAAATTTTAAAATTTATTTAAAAAATATAATATGAAAATATGTATCAGTAAAAATGCCCCAAACAAATTTAATCAAACAAACATACACTAAACGAATTCCATACATATTTGAATTAAACAATAACTCTACTCAACCTATAAGAAACCCGAAATGAAACTTACAAATTATTATAAATTACGTGAGATTATTACTCTTTTTCAAACATGCATGTATAAATAAATTCAAGCATGTTCAAATAAATGATTAAATCAGTACTAACTAGACATGCTTGTACTACTTAAATTAATACTCATTTTTCATGCTCTGAAAATTTTCATATTATGTATCCGAAGCACACATGTATAAATAATTTAACTATAACTAAAAAATTGGGAACAAAATCAATCGAAAACCCTTATGTCACGACCTTGCGTGTTCAATCAGCGCATTGAAGGGTTCGACTGCGCTACTTTTTGTTTTGTTTTTGTTAATCGTCTGATTAAAATCGTTACAAGTTTTCGGTAACTTTGGGGTAACAAATCAGACTGGTTTGCTTGTTATGTGCTAATAAATCTCTTTGTGAATCTATTTAAGATATTTGTTTTACTAAAGTACGTTGTTGCAAAGCCTAAGAAAAGCTATACTATATATTATGACTTTGTAAATTAATTTTAATACATGCAAATTGAGAAGTGTCATGTGAACTTTGGAGTTTTGGCATCTTAAGCATTATAGCTTGTGAATTCTTTTTTTTTTCTTTCTGTTTGATTGCGATTATTATAAAATATTTAAGGCAGATAAGGTCAAAACACTTTATAATGCATTATTTTTCCATCTATTATTTCTTTTGCTTTAGATTATGAACACGTTAGTAGCATGGTATTCATAAAAATATATGAAATACTTTCCTTACTTTACTTAAATCTGAATTGTGATAAGCATTAAAGTTATGTTAGTATACTTTCAACTAAGGGAGCAAATTTTACATGCAATATTAATATTACCAAAATAAAAAGAGATGGGGATCTAAATATCTACCGTGAAAATAAATAAATCGTTAAGTATTTGATGGCATTTCATTAAATATGAGAATTTGTGTGAATTTTGTGTTTTCCTTTTTCAGTTTTTTCTGAAACTTATGCCGTTTGAGATTCCTTTTTCAGTTTTTGCAAAACGGAACCTTGAAATTGTGCCGTTAATTTGAAGTTCCTTGCAGCAAATCCGTCAAATGAATGTCGATTCGTACGAGGTTTGTGCAGATGCAGTTTTGATTTTGCGACATATGTAGTTTTTCCGGATTATGTTTGTGGTTTCAGGACCTCTAATTGTTCGCACATCAGAGCGAGCTTGAAGCTTCCGCCGGTGGACTAGGACAACCGGAATTGTCAGCCACGATCGATTAGATTTAATGGTGTATATTTTAGTTTTTAGCTTTAATCTGAAGTTTTAATTGGCCGTGCATTTTTTAACGTTTCTTGTCTCTAATTTGTTCGTCCAATCCAAGGCTCCAGGCAATTTAGCTTGGTGATTTGTCTTCGTTTAATATAGTGTCTCTAATTTTGTTTTTTGTTTTGTTTTTGGTGGAGGTGATTAGAGTTTGCTGAAAAGGGAAAAAAATCTGAAAAATACATGTTATATGTCATAACAGACCACATCGCCTAGCTCTGCACCGACATAACGGCACAGCTCCGCAGTTCATGGAGGAGAACGAGAAAAATGACTTGTATTTTAGTCTCGGACTATATTTTCTCCACTATTTTCGTCTCGGACTCGGTTTGGTAGAAACGAACTACTTCCGCACAAAATATATTATAAATTGGGTTCTTAAGAGTAATAGCCAATCTTGAAAGTGAATTTAGCAAAATAGCCAAACTTTGGTTAATTTTGTAAACTAGCCAATTAACCATTTAAGTGAATTTCTAATTACATTCTTACCCTTAATAATAAAAAAAAATTAAAAATAAATACAAATTAACCACGTAATTTGTGGGTTATTAATCTGAAAAAATCAATGACATTTATTATGAATAATTATATTAATTATGAATTCATTTATTTTCATTAATTGAAAATATTGCTATTAATTGAAATAGCTATTAATATGGTAACAACCAAAACCAAACCCCCTTTTTTTGTATAATTCAAATTTTAAATTCAAAACATTCATATAATTTTCGGATTTTTTTTTTTTTTTAAAAATATCAACAAATTAAAGACGCTAATTAACGTAAATCAACAACGAATCAACGTACATTAACATCGAATTAACGTAAATTAACAACGAATTTACAATGAATTCCTAGCCAATTTACGTTAATTTACGTAAATTAACAACGAATTTACAATGAATTAACAACGAACTTACGTTAATTCGTAAATTAAGAACGAATTAACGTAAATTAACAACAAATCAACGTAAATTAACAATCAAAATAAACGTGGAATAATGATGGGCGACTTCAGGCCATTAACAAAACCTTCGCTGCCGCGCCCGGTCAATTCAGCATTGTCCTCCACGACGGACACCATCGGAGCCATCCTCGCCGGCCTTCCGATCAGGTACCCTTCCCACGATGCCCTCGGCTCGTCAAAGGAGAAGCGACGGCACTCGTCCAGCGACATCCGAGCTGCAATGTCGACAGAGAATCTCGGATCTGTGTCGCAAGATCTGCGCTCACCGCCGAAACCATACTCCCCGACCTCCGACTGCGTTTCCCTAGCCCTCGCTCCGTCATTGTTTCCGGTCACCGAATCGCCATTCTTTCCGGGGAGCTTCTTCTTCTTCGGCTTTCGCCTCCATTTCGCGAATTTCTTGCTCAGATCTGAAGCCCTGCGCTGCGAGTCGGCCGCGACGTCGTCGGATCTCGGGCCTCCGGAGCACGATTTGCTCCGCCGGAGCTCCGACCAGCTCCGCTAGCGGCGGCGACGGAAGACTCGAAGCCGAGAGAGAGAGAGAGGATCGATGGAATTAAGGGAGCTGATTTGTTTTTTTTTTTTAATTAAACTAATAAGTAATCAGTTACCATGATTTGTGGGATAATGATAATTACCAATTTAATTAATTACGACAATAATAAACGAAATTGATTAATTAAAGGGTATTTTAGTATTAAAATTTGAATTAAATATGACACCTCATGTTAATTGGCTAGTTTACAAAATTAACCAAAATTTGGCTATTTTGCAAAATCAAAGTTTCAATTTGGCTATTTGGTGCAATTTCTCTTATAAATTTATAACCAAATAGCTAGTATCGTTAATTCTTCAACGAGCGAGCTTTTCACATGGAATCTGTAACAAAGAGGCCAAGCCACTTTTATCTAGTAAAAATCATTTACTCATTTCTCAACAATTTTTTTCAGCACCCGCTTTTCTACGATCCGTGTGATAACCTCAAGAAGCCTCCAAATACTATAAAACTTCCACAAATAAATATTAGGGCTCTTTAGGGTAATAACAAAATTTAAATGTGTGTTTAGCAAAATAGTCAAACTTTGGTTAAAAAATATTATTAAGTTTTTTTTTAACGTATTATCAAAATTTGTAATTTATGGAACCATAACTTAACAATATTAATTGAAGTAAAAAAAATCATACTAAAATATTATTTAATGATTTAATCCATCTTATAAATTTATCAAGATTCCATACGAGCAGAACGGTAAAAGTAAATGAGAAAAAAATGGAGATGCGGGGTATCGATCCCCGTGCCTCTCGCATGCTAAGCGAGCGCTCTACCATCTGAGCTACATCCCCTACATGTCGTCTCTTAACACTGTTAAGAATAAGAAACACAATTTGTCATCAACATTGAAATCAGTTCCTTTGAGAGTCGAAAGTTCTCGCTCGTTGATCGTTGCAGAGAGAGAGAGAGAGAACCAAAAATGCTGAGACGACTGGTTCAACAAGCTTCCATTGCAAGGCGCTTCGCTCCCTCCTCACTTCGCCACTGCTCTTCTTCTTCTTCTTCTTCTTCTTCGCCGGAGATCGCCAACACCTCTGACGAACCCAGCAAAGCCGCCATTTCGATCGACCGCTCTGGCCTCTGCAATCCGCCTGGTTCGTCCTTTTTTTCTTTCTTTCCCATTGTTGCTCGTACGAAGAAATTGAGCTCTTCTTCTTCTGGCAGAGCATTCTCATGAAGCCACTTCGGACTCCGAGCTTGTCAAACACCTCAAAGGAATCATCAAGGTTGCTTCACACATCGCTCATTGCTTTCTCCTTCGTTTCTAGACGTTGCCAATCATGTGTTTGTGTCTGGTTTCGTCTCTCGGCAATCTTGTAGACCACGTGTTCGTCAAATTGCGGCTTTGCTGTTTTTCGAAAATTTGCTTTCAACATCTTAACGTTGTTCTTTGTTATCGTTTGATTTTTAGTTCCGGGGTGGGCCGATCTCGGTCGCCGAGTATATGGAGGAGGTTTTGACAAACCCGAAAGCCGGATTCTACATCAATCGGGACGTGTTTGGCGCTGAAGGGGATTTCATCACCTCTCCTGAAGTAAGCCAGATGTTTGGAGAGGTAATTTCATTCTTTGTTTACAGTAAGCCGTCTCCATCGAGATCCGGTGTAACGAATTTTATTAGGTTTTCGGATATCTTAATGCAATTAGTGTTTTCTTATGTTTCTTGCACTTAGATGGTGGGTGTTTGGGCTATGTGCCTGTGGGAGCAAATGGGCCAGCCGAAAGCCGTTAACCTAGTCGAGCTTGGTCCCGGGCGAGGAACTCTTATGGCCGATCTTCTGCGTGTGAGTAAAACAATCTCTTTAAGTAATGTCGTTTTGTGTTAGAGTTGAAGAATAGATGGTTGAAGGCTTGATTTTTGAATGAAGGGTTCATCAAAATTTAAGCAATTTACGGAATCGTTGCATGTACACTTGGTAGAGTGCAGTCCTGCATTGCAGAAGCTTCAGCACCAGAACTTGAAATGTGTTGACGAAGATCCCAAAACAAACGGGGTCGACAAAAGGTCTATCAGCATGTTGGCTCAAACACCCGTATCGTGGCATGCTTCTATGGAGCAAGTTCCTTCAGGATGTAAGAAGTAATTCATTTTTAATATGCAATAGTAATTCTTGTTTATGCTCGCCCGCGTGAGTTTGAGGTTAAAACTTTCATTGTCTAACTAAATCTATTATGTTAATGAGTTTTCTAATCCTTTGTGCCAGTGCCGACAATCATCATTGCCCATGAATTTTATGATGCTTTACCAATTCATCAATTCCAGGTTCGCCTTTTTTGGAATATTGGCTGAGTAATTTGTGATGTGACCTGAATAAATAATCAAAGAGAAACTCACATGGATGACGAGATTCTCGAACACTACTGATGGATAATGATAAATGGTCTTTCCTTCGAGAGCGAGACCAAAACTATCCACACTATGTCTTGATAGGTCTTTTGCTCAAACAAAACATAATGAAATCTGATAGGACCCGAGCTAATAATCAAACCAAAACAAGAATACATTTCTGATAAACGGTGCCCTAGACTCTAGTTCGAGAGTTAAACCTCGATGATGTTCAATAGGGAGTTTTTAGTGAGCATCTTGTATAGGCTCGGACACTCTTTATTAACCTTGACCTTTACTATCTAAAATACCTTTGATGGGAACAAGTAAATGTAAATAGATATTACAAAAAAATTCCTAATTAGAATTCTTTATAACTTAGCTGGTTTGACAAAATCCCTTGACGTAGGCTCCATATTTAGGCTTATAAACCCTAACAAACCCTTAAACATTAAATAACCAAAATACCCCTACTTAAGTAAAATATTAAAAACTCATAACTTAAACGGTCCATGTTCACTCCATCGTGTATTTTTAATTATCAATGTCGCATTTTTTTAAACTTATACTCATTGACAGAGGACTGCTCGTGGTTGGTGTGAGAAAATGGTTGATGTTGCAGAGGACTCAAGGTATGGTTTCGCTATAAATATGAAACAGTTTTCTTGTACTCGGTTATGAAATTAAGAGTTATTTTATTTGATACTCAAAAATATTGGCTAGGTTTCGTTTTGTCCTATCTCCACGTCCTACCCCTGCAACTCTCTATCTTGCAAAACGCTGCCAATGGGCTGGAGCTGAAGAGATTAAAAAGCTTGATCAGATCGAGGTGTGCCCTAAAGCAATAGACTTGACTCAAACTATTGCTAATAGAATCAGTTCCGATGGAGGCGGGGCTCTTATAATCGATTACGGCCATGACGAAACAATTTCTGATAGTCTTCAGGTTAGTGAATAGTGATATCATGGATTTCATAAAAAAAAAAAATGTCCAAAATCTACAACTCTGAAAATGCAAAAATAAAATGATATACAGTACTTTTATGCAGGAGAATACTATAAATAATGTGATTTTGATGATGGTTGATAACTTTGTGTCAGGGTTGTGTGACCTGAATGTCTTTGGTCCAGCTCGTTTTGAAGCTCTCGGTGCGATATAAAAATTGCATTTTTTGGGCGTTTGTGGTTTTAGCATAGGAATTGATTAGAAATTTGTTTAAATGTCTGATTAAGATTAAGTATAATAAGAACCGTCGTTCTTTATTTCGTACTCTCCTCATAATTGCATTCAATTTTTTAATGCTGTAAAAATTTCTCCTCTGTCCTTAGTTCTTCCCAACATGGATTTTCCACGTCGATTCTTGTGTATATTTATTTATATTTTCTGCTTCAGTTTGTCAATTATTCATTTTCTTCATGCCACAAAACTATTATTGCAGGCGATTAGAAAGCACAAATTTGTCGACATTCTCGACAATCCAGGATCAGCTGACCTAAGTGCTTATGTTGACTTTGCTTCGATACGCCACTCTGCTGAGGAAGCTTCAGGTTGACTTCATTGGTTCCCATTTGAGTGTGTCGAAAACCTAAATGTAGAGTCATAATTATATTACTCATTTCAATTTCATCATTTTTAACAGATGAAGTGGTTGTTCACGGGCCAATCACACAGTCTCAGTTCCTTGGCTCACTCGGAATAAATTTCCGAGTGGAAGCATTGTTACAGAACTGTACGGAAGAGCAAGCGGAGTCTTTGAGGACGGGATATTGGCGTCTGGTGGGCGAAGGTGAAGCTCCTTTTTGGGAAGGATCAGAGGAAGAAGCACCGATCGGAATGGGCACAAGATATGTGGCCATGGCTATTGTTAACAAGAAACAAGGTTCTCCAGTTCCGTTCTGAGTGAGAATAGTTCAATTGGTTGATTTCTTTTTTGTAGATTACGAGGAAGAGAAATTTCAGTTTGATCGAAACAGAAACTGCACACCGATAAGTCGGTTAATAACAGCGTTGATTTAAACCCGAATCAACACAAAGACTGCTTTTTCTTTGGAGAGCTAAGCCAATGCTCTCCAACAAATGTCATAGATAAAAGCATGCAAGTGGTGGTACAACTTCAAATTCGGTGCGGTTTTTAATTTTTTAGAACCGATACCGCATTTTGATTTTTTAAATGCGGTGTGATATTGTGAATCTAGTGTCCTTTATCGCATATGCGGTAGTAAATGTAGTAATAAATAATGTATTACACATATGAGTATTTATAATCATATGAATATTTTGTCATTAAAAAATATTCGTAATTGATGTAGAGCGGACTATGGATTAACACAAGAACGCGTCTCAACGAGTATGAAACTCGGGAATTCAAAGCAAAAGCTTCAATTTTCTATTCATTCAAATCTGAGAAATACAATAACATCCACTACTCTTATATAGAGCTAGGGTTTAAACCGAAAAGCAAGAAAAGAGGAACTAATTCCCTAAATCTCTCTAACTAAAATAGAAACAAATAAATAATAATTAAACTTAAATATATTAATAAACGATCGGCATCATTCTCTCGGCGTTGAGAAAATCCGTCCTCGAATTTCTTGGGGCGGATTGGTAGTGGACTCTGGTGGTTCGTTGGAGTTGGGCGTCGCAATCGTTATGTCGGGTGGCTCCTTCGCACGCTTGTTTATTGGCTTCACTTGGACCTTGTCACGTCGCTCTTCTTCCTCGGGCATCTTCTTGGTTTTTAACCCAAAAATAATATTGGATTCTTCCACTTCTTTCTCAATGCGAGCCTGATGCTTTGTTTCCAGGAAAAGGTTGTTCGGGCTCCGCAAAACATCTATCTTCACCGTTGCGTTCAAACACGACATATGAACAACACGAAATATAGTCGTGTCACTCTCAAATTGCTTCTCGTCCTCATCGTCGGCTTCCTCAAACCCGACCTCATCATACGCGGAATCTTCTTCATCGGTGCACACGTCGTCCACGACCTCGTCATGCACGATTTCGGCGTACTCCGCCTCGTCGTAAACGGGCTCGTCGTAAACGGCTTTGTCATAGTCATTGTACACGGGTTCGTCATACTCCGTCTCGCCGTAAACCGATTCGTCGTACACGGCCTCTCCGTGCTCCGCCTCATCGTACGTCGATTCTTCGTACTCCGAGATAGCCACCTCGAACGCCGCTACCCTTCGCGCATCTTCCGGGACCGCCGCACGTCCAAAATTATGCCCGAACCAGTTGGCTTGGTCCTCGGTGTCGGACTCATCTCGGCGTCGTTGCTCCGTTTGATTTTGCACTAGTGCAGCCATCTGACGGGTTAGCAATTCCACCTGAGCGCGCAATCCGTCGACCTCTTCTCGTCTCACCATATCCTCTACGAAAGCTCCGTGAACGGCTCGCTTCTTCGGTGCCTCTGCACAGAAACGAGTGGCTCTGATACCAACTGATGTAGAGCGGACTATGAATTACCACAAGAACGCGTCTCAACGAGTATGAAACTCGGGAATTCAAAGCAAAAGCTTCAATTTTCTATTCATTCAAATCTGAAAAATACAATAACATCCACTACTCTTATATAGAGCTAGGGTTTAAACCGAAAAGCAAGAAAAGAGGAACTAATTCCCTAAATCTCTCTAACTAAAATAGAAACAAATAAATAATAATTAAACTTAAATATATTAATAAACGATCGGCATCATTCTCTCGGCGTTGAGAAAATCCGTCCTCGAATTTCTTGGGGCAGATTGGTAGTGGACTCTGGTGGTTCGTTGGAGTTGGGCGTCGCAATCGTTATGTCGGGTGGCTCCTTCACACGCTTGTTTATTGGCTTCACTTGGACCTTGTCACGTCGCTCTTCTTCCTCGGGCATCTTCTTGGTTTTTAACCCAAAAATAATATTGGATTCTTCCACTTCTTTCTCAATGCGAGCCTGATGCTTTGTTTCCAGGAAAAGGTTGTTCGGGCTCCGCAAAACATCTATCTTCACCGTTGCGTTCAAACACGACATATGAACAACACGAAATATAGTCGTGTCACTCTCAAATTGCTTCTCGTCCTCATCGTCGGCTTCCTCAAACCCGACCTCATCATACGCGGAATCTTCTTCATCGGTGCACACGTCGTCCACGACCTCGTCATGCACGATTTCGGCGTACTCCGCCTCGTCGTAAACGGGCTCGTCGTAAACGGCTTTGTCATAGTCATTGTACACGGGTTCGTCATACTCCGTCTCGCCGTAAACCGATTCGTCGTACACGGCCTCTCCGTGCTCCGCCTCATCGTACGTCGATTCTTCGTACTCCGAGATAGCCACCTCGAACGCCGCTACCCTTCGCGCATCTTCCGGGACCGCCGCACGTCCAAAATTATGCCCGAACCAGTAGGCTTGGTCCTCGGTGTCGGACTCATCTCGGCGTCGTTGCTCCGTTTGATTTTGCACTAGTGCAGCCATCTGACGGGTTAGCAATTCCACCTGAGCGCGCAATCCGTCGACCTCTTCTCGTCTCACCATATCCTCTACGAAAGCTCCGTGAACGGCTCACTTCTTCGGTGCCTCTGCACAGAAACGAGTGGCTCTGATACCAACTGATGTAGAGCGGACTATGGATTACCACAAGAACGCGTCTCAACGAGTATGAAACTCGGGAATTCAAAGCAAAAGCTTCAATTTTCTATTCATTCAAATCTGAGAAATACAATAACATCCACTACTCTTATATAGAGCTAGGGTTTAAACCGAAAAGCAAGAAAAGAGGAACTAATTCCCTAAATCTCTCTAACTAAAATAGAAACAAATAAATAATAATTAAACTTAAATATATTAATAAACGATCGGCATCATTCTCTCGGCGTTGAGAAAATCCGTCCTCGAATTTCTTGGGGCGGATTGGTAGTGGACTCTGGTGGTTCGTTGGAGTTGGGCGTCGCAATCGTTATGTCGGGTGGCTCCTTCGCACGCTTGTTTATTGGCTTCACTTGGACCTTGTCACGTCGCTCTTCTTCCTCGGGCATCTTCTTGGTTTTTAACCCAAAAATAATATTGGATTCTTCCACTTCTTTCTCAATGCGAGCCTGATGCTTTGTTTCCAGGAAAAGGTTGTTCGGGCTCCGCAAAACATCTATCTTCACCGTTGCGTTCAAACACGACATATGAACAACACGAAATATAGTCGTGTCACTCTCAAATTGCTTCTCGTCCTCATCGTCGGCTTCCTCAAACCCGACCTCATCATACGCGGAATCTTCTTCATCGGTGCACACGTCGTCCACGACCTCGTCATGCACGATTTCGGCGTACTCCGCCTCGTCGTAAACGGGCTCGTCGTAAACGGCTTTGTCATAGTCATTGTACACGGGTTCGTCATACTCCGTCTCGCCGTAAACCGATTCGTCGTACACGGCCTCTCCGTGCTCCGCCTCATCGTACGTCGATTCTTCGTACTCCGAGATAGCCACCTCGAACGCCGCTACCCTTCGCGCATCTTCCGGGACCGCCGCACGTCCAAAATTATGCCCGAACCAGTAGGCTTGGTCCTCGGTGTCGGACTCATCTCGGCGTCGTTGCTCCGTTTGATTTTGCACTAGTGCAGCCATCTGACGGGTTAGCAATTCCACCTGAGCGCGCAATCCGTCGACCTCTTCTCGTCTCACCATATCCTCTACGAAAGCTCCGTGAACGGCTCGCTTCTTCGGTGCCTCTGCACAGAAACGAGTGGCTCTGATACCAACTGATGTAGAGCGGACTATGGATTACCACAAGAACGCGTCTCAACGAGTATGAAACTCGGGAATTCAAAGCAAAAGCTTCAATTTTCTATTCATTCAAATCTGAGAAATACAATAACATCCACTACTCTTATATAGAGCTAGGGTTTAAACCGAAAAGCAAGAAAAGAGGAACTAATTCCCTAAATCTCTCTAACTAAAATAGAAACAAATAAATAATAATTAAACTTAAATATATTAATAAACGATCGGCATCATTCTCTCGGCGTTGAGAAAATCCGTCCTCGAATTTCTTGGGGCGGATTGGTAGTGGACTCTGGTGGTTCGTTGGAGTTGGGCGTCGCAATCGTTATGTCGGGTGGCTCCTTCGCACGCTTGTTTATTGGCTTCACTTGGACCTTGTCACGTCGCTCTTCTTCCTCGGGCATCTTCTTGGTTTTTAACCCAAAAATAATATTGGATTCTTCCACTTCTTTCTCAATGCGAGCCTGATGCTTTGTTTCCAGGAAAAGGTTGTTCGGGCTCCGCAAAACATCTATCTTCACCGTTGCGTTCAAACACGACATATGAACAACACGAAATATAGTCGTGTCACTCTCAAATTGCTTCTCGTCCTCATCGTCGGCTTCCTCAAACCCGACCTCATCATACGCGGAATCTTCTTCATCGGTGCACACGTCGTCCACGACCTCGTCATGCACGATTTCGGCGTACTCCGCCTCGTCGTAAACGGGCTCGTCGTAAACGGCTTTGTCATAGTCATTGTACACGGGTTCGTCATACTCCGTCTCGCCGTAAACCGATTCGTCGTACACGGCCTCTCCGTGCTCCGCCTCATCGTACGTCGATTCTTCGTACTCCGAGATAGCCACCTCGAACGCCGCTACCCTTCGCGCATCTTCCGGGACCGCCGCACGTCCAAAATTATGCCCGAACCAGTAGGCTTGGTCCTCGGTGTCGGACTCATCTCGGCGTCGTTGCTCCGTTTGATTTTGCACTAGTGCAGCCATCTGACGGGTTAGCAATTCCACCTGAGCGCGCAATCCGTCGACCTCTTCTCGTCTCACCATATCCTCTACGAAAGCTCCGTGAACGGCTCGCTTCTTCGGTGCCTCTGCACAGAAACGAGTGGCTCTGATACCAACTGATGTAGAGCGGACTATGGATTACCACAAGAACGCGTCTCAACGAGTATGAAACTCGGGAATTCAAAGCAAAAGCTTCAATTTTCTATTCATTCAAATCTGAGAAATACAATAACATCCACTACTCTTATATAGAGCTAGGGTTTAAACCGAAAAGCAAGAAAAGAGGAACTAATTCCCTAAATCTCTCTAACTAAAATAGAAACAAATAAATAATAATTAAACTTAAATATATTAATAAACGATCGGCATCATTCTCTCGGCGTTGAGAAAATCCGTCCTCGAATTTCTTGGGGCGGATTGGTAGTGGACTCTGGTGGTTCGTTGGAGTTGGGCGTCGCAATCGTTATGTCGGGTGGCTCCTTCGCACGCTTGTTTATTGGCTTCACTTGGACCTTGTCACGTCGCTCTTCTTCCTCGGGCATCTTCTTGGTTTTTAACCCAAAAATAATATTGGATTCTTCCACTTCTTTCTCAATGCGAGCCTGATGCTTTGTTTCCAGGAAAAGGTTGTTCGGGCTCCGCAAAACATCTATCTTCACCGTTGCGTTCAAACACGACATATGAACAACACGAAATATAGTCGTGTCACTCTCAAATTGCTTCTCGTCCTCATCGTCGGCTTCCTCAAACCCGACCTCATCATACGCGGAATCTTCTTCATCGGTGCACACGTCGTCCACGACCTCGTCATGCACGATTTCGGCGTACTCCGCCTCGTCGTAAACGGGCTCGTCGTAAACGGCTTTGTCATAGTCATTGTACACGGGTTCGTCATACTCCGTCTCGCCGTAAACCGATTCGTCGTACACGGCCTCTCCGTGCTCCGCCTCATCGTACGTCGATTCTTCGTACTCCGAGATAGCCACCTCGAACGCCGCTACCCTTCGCGCATCTTCCGGGACCGCCGCACGTCCAAAATTATGCCCGAACCAGTTGGCTTGGTCCTCGGTGTCGGACTCATCTCGGCGTCGTTGCTCCGTTTGATTTTGCACTAGTGCAGCCATCTGACGGGTTAGCAATTCCACCTGAGCGCGCAATCCGTCGACCTCTTCTCGTCTCACCATATCCTCTACGAAAGCTCCGTGAACGGCTCGCTTCTTCGGTGCCTCTGCACAGAAACGAGTGGCTCTGATACCAACTGATGTAGAGCGGACTATGGATTAACACAAGAACGCGTCTCAACGAGTATGAAACTCGGGAATTCAAAGCAAAAGCTTCAATTTTCTATTCATTCAAATCTGAAAAATACAATAACATCCACTACTCTTATATAGAGCTAGGGTTTAAACCGAAAAGCAAGAAAAGAGGAACTAATTCCCTAAATCTCTCTAACTAAAATAGAAACAAATAAATAATAATTAAACTTAAATATATTAATAAATGACCGGCATCAGTAATTCAATTCTATAAGCTCATGTATGAGTACTTTCATTATTAAAAAATAAAGAGCAACATTCGTCGTTGTCAAATATTTTTTTCGTTAAAAATGAGAATATGTATGAAAGTGCGACATTCTTCTTAGATAAGTATTTTTGCAGTTAAAAAAATAAAAGTGAATGTCAAAAGTTCAAAACACAATATTCATTGTAGTCGGGTGTTTTTACTTTTTACAGCCGATATAACCCATATAATAACTACGAGATTAAATATAATCGGCAGCATGAGAACATTGCTTTTAGGCATTGTTTTGTCACTCTCGTTTCCTATATTCTTCTCTCTTTTTTTTTAGCTCTCATTTTTAATCACAGAACTGAAATGAATTTTTTTTGGAGTTTTGACCGTAGATAGAGTTAGAATGTTTTATAATCTGTTTGATAATAAAGCTTCAGTTTTGAGATTTATCTAATTGTTATATTACTTCCAAAATCATAATAATAATAATAATAATAAAACCAATTTTTATAAAAAAATCAAAGTTTGATTACCATAAAACGCTTAATTGAGAAGATCTTTCAAGTCCTTTTCCGACTTGGCTGGTCAAGAAATGCACTGGCCATTCCTACTTCGGCCGGGACTTTCCATAAGTCTTTGGCAAAATGATTACTGCTATCCTCAATAAATAATTAGTACTAAATCGTTAACTTACACGTGTCACGCTCATATTACGCCTGTCAGTGAAAGTGGAGGGACCAACTTACGTGTGACGTAACACTAAAAGATTAGATTAGTAATAATATATCATAGATTTTGGAGTATTATTTGTGATATTTTTACTTAATATAATATATGAGCAATAATTGAGGACATGAAACCGTGTACATACAAATGCATTATTTAAAAAGTAGAAAGCGAACCCATACAATTACATGACCACTTCAAGACCCAATTATTCAATTCTCAAGCACTGGCAAACAGTAATCGATCACTGAAGGAACCGATTGAGGCTCAGCAATGGGGTCTCTCCTATCATCCCTATACGGAGGAGACGAGCAGCAGGGTTCGGCGGAGACGCGGGTACTTCGGCTCCACTCAACCAACCGCTGGAAGCTCCACTTCAACGCCCTCAAAGATTCCAACCGGCTTGTATTTTCTTCTTCCTTTTATACGGATGATCTGATGATATATTTTTGCATATTCCTGATCATCGATTTCTTGTTATGGTCCGGCGAGTAAAGCTCGTGATCGATTTCTCGGCGACGTGGTGCGGTCCGTGCAGGTTTATAGAGCCTGCCATCGACGACATGGCTTCCAGGTTCACCGACGTTGAATTCGCCAAGATCGACGTTGACGAGTTGCAAGTGCGTGGCGATTAATTTATTCGATCTTTGTTTATTCTTTTTCTGATCAATCCGGAATCCTAAGGCATGCGTCTTTTTCTTCTTGTATAGGACGTTTCTAAAGAATTCAACGTTCAAGCTATGCCGACCTTTGTGCTGTGTAAGCAAGGGAAGGAAGTGGACCGAGTGGTCGGAGCGAAGAAGGACGAGCTCGAGAAGAAGATTCTCCGGCACCGAGCATAGTAAAAGTATAACCCGTGATTACTACCTTGCCTCTGCTTGATTCTCTTTGCTTCGATGAATGGTCTTTGTGTTTGTGTGGTTATTGCTGGTGCTTGTGAAGCTTCAATATCCTTATATGGATTCAATGTTTTGCTTCTGAATCTTCAATTTCCAAATTTTATGATTGAATTAAATTTCAAAGACATATTAATTAGAAGAAGAAGAAAAAAAGGTTATGATCAAGATTAATTTCTTGAAAAATTGTATTTCACAAAATCTATTAGACCGAAGATTTAGTAGTAAATATTTCATTTATCTTATAATAAAAATTTAATACAGTTTTAATAAAAAAAAAAAGACTAAGTAATAGTAAAAGTAACACGACTATACATTTCATTTTTTTTTTAAAAGATAGAAAAAATATTTAACGTATGTATATAGGTTTTAAGAACTATGTCCAAAAAATAAAGTTGGTGAAAATAGTGCGTATTTTTTTTAAGAGCTTTGGGAACTTATAAAGCAAATATACTAGGGGTGCAAATAAAACCCGGAAATGCGGGTTTTAAACCGCATCCGGACCGGAACCGTATATTAAATAAACCGGAACCGTATTTATCCGGGTTAAACCGGAACCGGTTTATTAAAAAAACCGCATCCGGATTAAACCGGTTTCGGGTCCCGGATTTAGAGAATAAAAAACCCGGAACCCGCATTGTAGCTTACTAAAACCCGGTTATTAAATATATACATAAAAATATTTAGAATTTTCATACAAAAAAAATAAATGTTGAATTTCTATAAAGAGAAATATTCATTTATTTGTTTCTAACTAACTCCAAACTAATGTTGTATAGGTTGATCATTTGTTTCTTCTAGTCCAAATTGATATAATTTTTCTCTCTCACAATACTAATAGTATAAAACATTACATGTATTTATTATATTAATTACTTATCGATTTTTGTAAGTATATTTGTTATATTTATGATATAGTTTGATTTTTTAATTTTGGCTATAATTACTTCAAGTGTTTTTAATATAAATATTAGGTTCAAATCCGTATTATAACCCGGAACAAATTTTAAAACCGAAAATGGATAAAAATCCGGATCCGGGTTTTAAAACCGGTTTTTATTTTAAAACCGGGTATTAACCCGGATCCGGATTTCTGGGTTTTTATGTAAAAATATCCGGATCCGGGTCTCAATTTCAAAAAACCCGGATTCCGGATCCGGGTAGCGGGTATGAAAAAAATCCGAGTACCCTGTCCGCTTGCACCCCTAAAATATACCGGATAATTTTTATTAATTATATTAAACGACCAGTCGCTGAAACGGGAACGAAGTCCTGCACCAAACACATAAAGCATACTTGTAATAAGTTGAACCGATGATTGAAACTAGGGGTGCAACCGGGTAAGGTACCTTGTTTTTTCGAGGTACCCGGTACCCGGAACCGGAATCCGGGTATCTGAAAATTGGTACCCGGAACCGGTACCCGAAAACAGGGTACACGGAAACCGGGTACCCGGATTTTGGGTATCTGTATTTTAATACCTGGTACCGATACCCGGTACCCAGTTTTGGTAACCGGATCCGGGTATCCGGTTTTACCTTGTACCCGTTTTTAAAATATATATATATATTGTTTAAAAACAAAAACATACATCTTTTAAAAAAAAAAAACTGTATAAGAAAACAATCCCGCACATCAAGCATAAAAGAAAAAATATTCCAAAATGCATAAAATAGGGTAATAAACCGGGTACCAGATACCCGGAACCGAGAACGTGAAGTCGGGGAAGGAAATGAAGTCGGCGAGATGGGAGGGAGGCGAGAGTGAAGTGAAGTCAAGATGGGAGAAGACTAACCCTAAAAATTAAATTAACATAAAAATAAAAAACAAAACTAAAACAGGGTAATAAACCGGGTACCGGGTACCCGGTTTTTTAAATTTTACTACCCGGTACCCGGAACCGGAATTCGGATACGGTTCCGGTTCCGGTTTTTAAATCCGGATACCGATTCGGTTCCGGATAATTACCCGGTTTCCGGGTATTATTTGCACCCCTAATTGAAACATAAAGATTGACATGCAATGATTCCATTAAACAGCAATAACCTGAATGAATATAACCTATCACTTCCACACACAAAAATAGGGTTAATGACGACAAAAATACTTAAAGTTTGATGAAAAATACTCTATCGTGTACCTAAAGTCTAAAAATGGTGGCAAAAATACCTAAAATATATTTGAAGCATTGACCACTCTATTCTCGTAACACAGTTAACTTACCCGTTAACTCTGGCCACGTAGACAAACGAGGGTTGCTGACATAGCAATTTTTTGTCACGTGCAAAAGCCCATATCAGCCTCATTTACAACAAAATATCGAATTAAACCCTTAATTGGGCTCGTCCACGTAGCAATAAATTGATATGTCAGCAACCCGCGTTTCTCCACGTGGCCAGACCTAACAAGTAAGTTAAGTACGTTACTAGAATGGAGTGGTCAACACCTCAAATATGACTTTGGGTATTTTTGCCACAACTTTTAAACTTTGAGTACACGAAGGGTTCTTTGACCAAACTTTAGGTATATTTTCGCGGTCATTAATAAAAAAAAAAAAAAACCAAGATTAAGTTGTAAAATTGACCTAACATATTGCATCTTTGAGATTTTGACCAATAATTGAGGACAATTATGATCAAACCCTGTCGTTTAGCCATTTACTCCACGTCACAAATGTTGAGGTGAAAAATCACCTCTGTAGTTACGGAGTCATGATTAACGTAATTCTCTTTTTAAATTATCTTAGAGCTCGGGTCTTTCCGTTAATACTAAATCATATTGGTGAAAATGAGTTTGAATTGATTAGTAAGATGCTCGCGAATTTTAGTCTTTTTTTACTTCACGTAGCTCACTATTTATAGATCTTAATACTTGAAATAAGA
The DNA here is from genome assembly GCA_954871525.1 of Parietaria judaica. Classification (NCBI taxonomy): domain Eukaryota; kingdom Viridiplantae; phylum Streptophyta; class Magnoliopsida; order Rosales; family Urticaceae; genus Parietaria; species Parietaria judaica. Next base: position 30,010,178 of record OX940865.1, read on the forward strand.
CCTCGTAAGTGGTCGGTTACAAAATGTGTTTAATTATCTCATATTTTACTTAATTACATTGCAACTATCCGAGCGAACTGTCGTCACCATCCCCGACGCGCCGCTCGCGCTGCGCCGATTGCTCCTCATTGTCTTCATCCTCGTGTTCTGCTCACTGGTCTCGTCGCATAACTGAGCTCTGTCGCTCGACTTCCATCCTTGACTCCTTTCTTCTTCTAGTCCTATTTGGCAACGAAGTTTTGTCGATGAGACTTCATCGACGAGGCTATGCTCATAGGCACCCTCGTCTATGAATGTCCTCGTCGTCTGTCTTTGTTGTGTGCTCTTATCATGACTTATCCCTTGGGCGGCCTCTTCTAGTTGGTGGGCGAGCCTTTTATTGGTTTTTGGCTTCTTCAACAAATGCCCAAATTTATAAACGACAAATATAGATTTCGTCGTATCAATGCAAGTTGATGTGGACAAAATCGTAAATCAACATATAGCCCCTATTTTCTCAAGTACTGGAAGTAGTTAGTAAAATATGAGATTAAAATTTCGTTATCCTCGATGGGGTCGACGAGCTCGTCGATCCTCCTCTAGGAAACCACAGATAAACACTCAGCATCTTTCTTTTGATTTTGCGAGCGCCTTTGGTGCGGTCAAAAAAATATTCCCGTTGGTCGATGGGATCCCAAGCGTTGGGAAATCCCTATCCAATTGTTGGTTTTATCCGTGGCGCTTATGGAGGAACCGTCACATCTCTTCAAGTCCCTTCACGTCGCTGCTTCAGCGCGTGCTCAGTACAACAATTGACGAACAATAATTATATAAAACAGCAGTAATATATTATGTGGACAAAGTACCTACACCAACACGGAATCGGATATTGAAACATGAACAGTAATATATTATGGATAACTCCGTTAAACGTCAATAACCAGGATGAATATAGCCCATCACTTCCAAAAAAAAAAAATAGCGCCAAAAGTTAGCTGAAATTAACCTAACCTGATAATGTATCTTTGAGACTTTGCCCAATGATTGGGAACAAAATTATGATAAAAAAAACAGTTGTTTATCCATATCCCTCAACACAAATGCATTAAAAAAAAAAATAGAGAGCGACCCATTTAATAATTAGACCCAAAGTTGGAAAATAATATAAAGGATAATATAGGCCAAAAAAAGTTCGCTAAAATACTTCAAAATATGACATATTCATAATCTAATTTCTTAGTGATCAAAGTATCAAATTGTTATAAATTATCTATAGGATATCATTAGTACTAAATCGCTTGCTTACACTTGCACGCTCATAAGTATGTTTTCATATACTTAGTAGTTATATAAATGTATAAATGTGACGTAGCTTGACATGAAATTATAGTGGTTTAGTGGTCGAGGACATGAAGGTGTGGGCTCTGGTCATGCGTTTGAATCCTAAAAACAAAAAACAAAAAAAGCGACCTTTCTAGGTAGCAAAGATAAATGGATATAAAAATAAAAAAAATAAAAAAAGCCAAGTGGCGGATCGTGCAAAAGGTTAAGTATTTTAAAAAATTGAGTACTCATCGTCGCAAAAGGTTAAGTATTTTTTTCGCATTTAACCCAAACATTTATGAATGGAAATTATACTTATACATAGGGATGCATAAAAACACTTTTGCCTTTACCTCCCATGAAGAAACGACACCAAAACTGGAAGCTACACCCGAAAGACGAAACGACGTGGCGTAATGTGTCGTCCAAGGAATTGGGCCTGCCACAAGCCAGACGGGCCCAATATGCAGCCCAATACGTGCAACCAGCCAACAGACCATCCCAAGGCTTAATCTTCGATGACCAGTCCATCCCGAAGAATAAGCCCACGAAGACCCCTTCAGCCAAGCTCCTCGGGAGAACGCTCAACAGAAGAATTCACCCGATTGAGATCATGACGCCTTTACACGTGTCGGCATCATGAAAGATAGACGTTTTCATCCCAACTAGCCGTTGTGGGAAAGAAGGGAAACCCGAGGAAGATCATAGGTTATAAATATGGCACAAGTTGTACTTAGGAGGCACGTTCATTTTTCCCGAGATACATTGCTACATATTGTAATCAAGTTCAGAGAATCAAATACTATTTTCCTTTGTCTTATTGTCGCCCCGACATTACCATCTTATTTCCACAATCTCGTAATCAAATCTACTGAGACAGTTGATTTCGCACATCAACACTCCATCCATTAAAACTTTAAATATGAGAATGGATAAGCTTAAAAAACCATTTCAGTGCTCAAGCTATCACACAAAGTCAAAAAATTATTCATTAAAAAAATTATAAAAATAAGTTCTAAGGAAGTAGTTCTCAAAATTTAAGGACCAAAAAAAAAAAAAACCTTGACAACCAAGCATTTTCCAGTTTTCCCGTTAAAAAAAACAACGATATCCAAGTAATTTTATAACCTGAGTTTGTGCGCCGCATCCAATTATAAAAAACATGAGGAGCACCCAACGTATATAGTGGCCGTTAGTAACCTGCATTTGTAGTATATACAGGTTTAAGTTGCCGCTTATTATGTGTGTTGTTTCACATAACCCCAAACTCTATTATAATCTCGCTAAAATATAAGTTATTATATATAAGGAAATTGTACGAAATGTCCAATTTTGTGTCAAACATTTTAAGAAATGCCCATTTGTGAGAGTAAAAAATAAACACAATAGACCTTTTTTAAAAAGGTTTGACATGAAATTGGCATTTCGTTTGTTCTATTTTTTTTCCTGCTCCGACAAAGTTCCAATTCTTTGGTTTGTACCCCTATTGGTACATCCATCAAAATTTCCGTCCTTCACTATTGCCCATACCACGTGTCACTCTTATTTGCGGTTCCGATAAAAACAAGTTCATTGGTCAGTGGAGGACAAAAACTTTGACAGAAGTAGCAACAGGGATACAAAACTAAATAATTATAACTTTATTCGGGCAAAAAATAAAATAGAACGTACAGAATCATTTTTTGAAAGTTTTAAAAAATTTATCGGGATTAATCCATTAATTAATCAAATTTATTTATAAATAAATAATTAATACTTTAAAATACTATTATTTTATGAAATACCTTCTTAATGTGTTCCTAGCATTCGAGTCGGCACAATTGATTATCAATTTTCGTAATCTTCCAAAAACAAAATCAAATACCCGTAAGCCCGGCCCATAAGATTAAACTCCCGGGCCCACAAAATCAATATACCCGTACCCATTTCCGCCCCCAAGGTTGTGTTAAATTACGGTTTTAGCCCTTATAGTCAACGAACGAAGTACTCGCACAAAGAGAAAGAGCAATCGATCGGTGAAGAAATGGGAGGATTCTTATCATCCGCCGCCGCCGCCGCCGCCGCCGCCGAGGGCTCGCCGTCGTCAGCTCCATCATCGGTGCTGAAGTTCCACTCCACCAACAGATGGCTTCTCCACTTCAACGATTGCAAAGATTCCCCCAAGCTCGTACCGTTCCTTCTTCTTCCTCCTTCCCTTTCTGGATCTCAACTTTCCGCATCTCTGTTCAATGATTCCGTTTTCTATCTTCAATTTTGGTGAGCGAAGATCGTGATCGATTTCTCCGCGAAGTGGTGCGGTCCCTGCAAGTTCATCGAGCCCGCCATCGACGACATGGCCGCCAGGTTCGCCGACGTTGAGTTCGTCAAGATCGACGTCGACGAGTTGTCCGTACGTCGGCGAATTTTTGTTCGATTTTTCGAATTTTAGCATGATCAATTCGGAACCCTAAAGCTTGCTTCTTTTTCTTCTTCTTCTTGTGAAGGATGTCTCTAAAGAATTCAGCGTTCAAGCTATGCCGACCTTCGTGCTGTGGAAGCATGGGAAGGAGGTGGACCGAGTTGTCGGAGCGAAGAAGGACGAGCTCGAGAAGAAGGTCAACAAGCACCGATCAGGCTAAAACTGTAAACCCTAATTGTCAACTCCATTGATTCTCTTTACTTGTTTCTTCAATGGCGGATTTCTCTTAGAGAGTATGTAATGTGCTACAAATGTACAAGTTCTTGGAAATTCGAAGTAAACTTTGATTGGTTGAAGGGTTGTCTCAGACGGTGTAAGCTTGTTGAATCGTGTCGATGTCGAGGCCTTTCAGTCTCACCACCGTCTCCACATGGCCTTTGAGTGTGCTCAGCTCTCTCAGTCTGCAAAACCCGGGAAATATATGTAGTATGTTCATGGATTTTCATCTTGAGGTATTTCGGATTAGAGAAAGATGTACCTGGCGATCTCGGCTCGTCGCTTAGCCTCTTCAGCCATCTGATTGAGCTCGGTGTAGGGCGTGCGCTCGGCGAACATCGTTGGCTCGGGCGCTTGGAGCCCGTGGAGCGTCCTCTGCGCGTGGGCCCACTTGAGCTCGCGCTCTTCCTTGCCGAAGTCTTTCTTCCTCGTGAAGGCAACCTGCAGAGAGCCAAGCTGCGAGTAAGTCATGGGATGTGGATCGGATTTTCGGGGGAGATTCTGTTTCGTACCCTTTGTTCGATGACGAGGTCCCAAGCCCTTCCGCTGAGCGCGTATCGGATGAAGAACTTGATGGGATCGAGAGGGAGGTAGAAGATTAGGTTGTACAGCCAAACCACGCCTGCCCATCTCCATCCAATCCCTTCGATTGCGGTGAAGCTCCAGTTGGAATACACGGCTATCACTGTGGCAATCTGCTCAAATCCAACAAGAGGAATGCGGGGAAATCAGAATCTAGAGGGTGACATTTCCATCATGTCGTTGGAACGAGATGTTGGTTGAGTTTGTCACCGGCTTTTCCATCAGTTACCAACTAATATGCGCACATGAGATTCTAGTTAAATTTTTTCATCAGCTTTTGGATCAAAATCAATCAGAAATGCACAAGCCTACCAGAGAGTAAGGCAGAAACTAAACCCTAAATCACAAATTTGAAAGCTGGTTTGATCATTGAGGTCAGAGCGACATGTTGAATGAATTTGGTCAGTGAATTTTATGCAGAATGCCACTGGATAGAAAGGCGGAAATTAAACCATAAATAAAAAAAAATTCTAAAGCTCGTTCCATCATTGTGATTAAATGATCGGACATGTACAGTCCTAGCAAAGAGGGAGCCGGAAGCTAATGAGATTCTGATTGGATTTGCTCGAACAGCTTTTGGATCAAATTCGGTCGATTATTGTGGTTGGAGTGAGATGTTGAGTGAATTTGGTCATCGAGTTTTGGATCAATTCCGGTGTAAGAACTCCCTATGAAAGATGAGGGTGGAAACTAAACTTTAAATAAAAAAATGGAAGGTGCGTTCGATAAAGTGGCGGGAGAGAAATACGGGTTGAATGTGAATATCGAATTTTGGAATAGTTTTGGTGTAAGATGCACAAACCTATGAAAGATGAAGGTGGAATCTAAACCCGAAAGCTAAACTCACCAGCTGGGCGACCACGAAAGTGGCGGCAAGCAAAAAGCCAGGACGTTCCACAAAAGACCAATTCCTCGATCGCGTCACGAATATAAGAGCTTGGCTTATGGTGCTCACTTGCAGATATACCGCTGAGGCTAGTTTTCTGCTCCCGTGCATCTCCCGCAGGCTTGAAACCCCGAACATTTCCTGGGAATTTGAATTAGATACATACTTGTAAATCTACGTCAGAAGTTAAGCTGATATAGATCAGCAAACAATAAGATTACTTACAGGAAAGAAATCTGTTTTGTAAGCTACCCAGAAGAAAATGACCGTCATCATCGCCAGGTACGTGCCGAGAACGACTCCGGTCGCGAAGATCTCCGCCAGCTTCCAGCTGTCCGGCAGAGGAGACGGTTTAACTCTGTCTTTCGACACGGTCAAGATTGTACCTAGCGTTTTCAAAAATCACCTTGTCATTGGTGTAGCCGTTTTACAAGAAACTTGGGCCTCAAGGTAAACTGAGAGTACGAACCATCGTTGAGGATAGCGATGATAAGAACCATGAATGGTGGAAAATCGAACTGCCATATCAGGGCTAGCAACATGAAACCGAGCTGTTTGACAGGAAATCCAAACAAAACACGTCAAAGAAGGAGATTCGTGGAATCTGTTACGTGATTAATTAAACCCGCTTAGCTTACCACGATTCGAATTGTAACGGAAACAGCATATATCTGCATTTAAGGAATTGAACGCCCTTATGTCAATAAACAGTTACAGTAACAAAGCCTTGTACAGTTTTTGAGGAAATTGCCCCAAAAAATAAGACAGTAACTCACTGTGTAATTTTTCATTCTCTGGAATATTGCTCGGCTAGTAAGTACAGCGCTTATGATGACACTCAAGCCAGGCTCGGTGAAGACAATGTCGGAAGCGCTGCGAGCTGCATCAGTCGCTCCGGCAACCGCAATGCCAATATCGGCCATTTTCAGGGCAGGAGTGTCGTTGACTCCATCCCCGGTCATTCCGCATACGTGTCTCTTTGCTTGCAGCCGCTTTACTATCTCGTACTTGTGCTCTAAAATCAGAAAGACCAGTCCTGGTTAAGTCAGGAATCAAGATAACGCGTTTGAGGTTGCTGAGTGAGATCAAAGCACCCGGGAAAACTTCAGCAAAGCCATCAGCCTTTTCGAGCAGTTCATCGACAGGCAAAGTGAGGACTGACTCGTCCTTTTGTTGTCCTAATAGAGCAGAAGAAGGATACATGTTGGTTCCCATTCCCAGCCGCCGGCCTGTCTCCTTCGCTATAGTCAGCTGATCGCCTGAACGGAGAGTAACCGAAAAGGCGTAATCATTGGGTAGAGATGATTCATCTAGTGAGAAAAAAAATTCTCTGAAAATACTAATCATCTTGCAATTTTTGTAAAAAAAGAATATACAATTCCGGTTTCGAATAATACAATCGAATCACGATTTTAAGTAATCAAGTACTGAGAGAGCAGACCGGTGATCATTTTAATGTTGACCCCAAGATTCAATGCCCTTCGAATTGTCTCGGCGCTATCATGTCTAGGCGGGTCGAACAGAGGCACGAGGCCTATAAACTGCCAAGGCCCGCCTTTGCTCTCCTTCTTTCCCTCCGGAACTTCCTGCGGACCAAATGTCAATACATACACAATATATCCTGCAATACAGGTCATGAACAAGGCTTATATTACCTGGTAAGCCACAGCGAGAGATCTCAGTCCTCGCTCGGCGAACTTATCAATGATGGTATGCACCCTACTTTCGATCTCAGCTCGGTTGTGTGCAAGATTCAGAATCTATAACCAACCGGGAAACAGAATGAATCGCTCCAAATAGGATTGGGATTCAGAATGAATGGCCGTATAGTGGCTGATGATGGTACCTGCTCGGGCGCGCCCTTGCTCACTCGATGCATTTTTCCTCGAGTGTCTATGTATGTCAGAGCAGTTCGCTTATCGGTGGGGTTGAAGGGAAGAAAATGCACCTCTTTAATGCCAGCCCGTGCCTGCAATATTGCAAATAGAAAGAAGTTTAACCTTAGAATGGTGCATTTCCTTTGATTGGATATTTTCGGGGAGTCCGTGGTAGTAGCAGATAGATCGAACTGCTACACCGATTAGGATGAAGTAGAACGAACCACATTTTATTTTATATGATTCATTAGCTTGATCGATTTTCGGAATTTGTCAAACGTTTTCCTCCATCTCTTCGTTTTTCTGATTTGCAATTTTATGTACATACTTATGTACATTTTTAACAATATATGTTTGTTAAATGTTTGTCCTTTTCTAACAATATATGTCCCGATCAAAACCGTAAGTAATCTCGATTTACCTCAATTGGGTCAGCCAACATCCCGACAATGGCAGCATCTATGGCGTCTTGATTCAACAGACGCGAGGCTCTAGCGGCCATCAGCACCACTGTGTCTGCGTCTACTCTTTCGGCAAAAACCTACACGAACACACGAAGAAGAGTTTTATCATAGAAATAAGAGGAAAATACTGTAAAAACACGTGCAAAATTTCCGATACTAACCTCGATAAGGTTTTTGTCAATGGAAAGTTTGTTCAGCGTGAGAGTCCCGGTTTTGTCGCTGCAAAGCACATCCATTCCTGCCATTTCTTCAATGGCTGTCATTCTTTTAGTTATAGCTCCCTATAATTATGATGTCAAGAGATCATCAGTGTTTAATTAGACATAAATTGGAATTAAGTTGTATGGAGTTTAACAAAATTACCTGCTGAGATAAGCGGTGTGAGCCGGTCGCCATTGTCACAGACAAAACTGTGGGCATGGCGATTGGAATTCCTCCAATGAGAAGAACCAACAGATTATCGATCCCTCGACGGTACGGCCGCTGCTGAATCGGGAACATGACAATGATCTCCATGATCATCCCCAGGGCTATTGAGCATATGCAGAAGTTTCCTATAGCAGACAAGACCTATAAAACCAGGTTTCCCTAAAAAAAATTAGCACATTACTAAAAACTTCGGCATTTCGGTTTCGCTATATCTTCCGTTTACCATTTGAAAATGTCCTTGTTGACTGGTATTGTCCACGAGATGAGCTGCTTTACCGAAGAATGTATGAACACCAGTGGCAATGACCACGGCCTCGATTTCTCCTTGCTTGCATGTGGAACCTGAATAAACGCTCTCGCTCGGGTCTTTTGTCACCGCCAGAGACTCGCCGGTCAGTGCAGACTGCAAAATCCAAGTAATGCGTGTGAATATTAACGATCACATTTTTTTTTTTTTTTTTGCTATGGCTATATCCAAGCATCCACCTGATCAATCTGCAAGTTATCTCCGTGAAGAAGACGAGCATCTGCAGGAATAATGTCTCCCAGCTTTATGCTTATTACGTCGCCAGGAACAAGAACCGCGGCATCTTCTTCGATCCATTTCCCGTCTCGAAGAACCTGAATTCAAAAAAAAAAGCCGCCTTCAATACGAACATTCCTCGCAAGTTAGAGTCCAAAAAGCATATATAGTTTGTTTTATCTCTCTTCAATTCAATACCATGGCTTTCGGAGCTAGTCGAGCCATGAGCGCAGCCGCTGCGTTACCGGCATTGTTCTCTTCTATGGAACTTATGGTCGAGTTGATCAAAAGCAGCGCAGCAATCCCCGCAAAATCTTGCCAGTCCGGGAGTTCTCCCTAAAATAAACATATAACAAGACGCTTATTACTACCGTCTCTTCTAAAAAAAGGCGAACATATCCATTAACATGACAAGAGATCAAAACGTAGCTCTCAAAAGGGTGCTTGAAAAAGGGGAACTTTACATAACTGAAAAGTTGAAAATACTTATTGCACGAGAAAGAACTCACTCCTCCATTGGCGAGAGCAATGGCGATGATCGCAGCAGCTTCCATGACCCATGATAAAGGGTTCCACATAAACCCTACGAACTTCAAAATTTTGCTTTCCTATCATAGAAAAAAATTATGTATAATTCACAAAGAGATCAGTTCCAAAGATCAATATCATTTTAGTAAAAAATAAAAATAAAGATCATAGTGTATATAATAATAATAATAATAATAACCTTCTTTTCCTCGAGCTTGTTGTAGCCAAAAGTGGCCAGTCTTTGTTGAGCAGCCTCCGAAGATAAGCCATGCTCGTTACACCTCAAGATGTCAAACACTTCTTCGAGAGGCAGGTTTTCCTGAAAACGAAACGTTAGTGTTATGTTTGTTTGCACTTAATCGGCTACTAAATTAGAAGACTAATAACGTTATAAATATCTATATAGACTTTTTTTTTTTTTTTTTATCATTCAGGTTTAGAAATAACATCACATATACATATTTATATGAAATTACCAAATCTACGGCTTCTTTCGCAACCGCGTCTAGTGTCTCGGCCTTGCTCTCCTCCATATCCAAAACTTTTCACGCAAACATAGACACAAAATCTCTTGAAAAAACAAAGGTGCTCTCCTCTTTCCTTTAGTTACTTTTTTCTTCAAGGAACATGTGCAAGTCTTCCTCTGTGTTTTGGTCTGTTTTCTAGGAAGATCACGTAGTGTTGTTTCTATAAACACATTCCTTTTTGCAGTGTATCCCATTTTTCATGTTTTGTTTGGTCTTTTTTTTTTCATTTTTTTTATGGGACATGAGATGAGAGGTAGATCTATGCTGATACGTGAAACGTGTGTGATATTGATGTTGTTGGTTGAACTTGTACACTGGTTAAGTGACAATTTTGCCCCTGGGTCGTTATAAACGTAGATATTATCATTTGAATATAATGTGTAATCACATGCACGTCATGTATAATAGAAACTATTGCAAGTGGTACATAGAAAACATTCCTAATTCATAAATATTTGTGTTTTCACTTAAAATCTCTCATATATAGAGCCGTTAAGCTCTCTTATATAGAGCCGGTAATTATAATAGACTCTATTAACTCTCTAAAGTCTAAATGACACTTAGAACATTGACTCGGTTAATCCTCTAAACTACACTTAACAACATTGAGTTGATAAAACTGCTACGACACTTAAGCTTCTAAACGACAATAAATCTCAAAGCACGGGCTATATCAGCGTAATCAATTTATTATTAACTATTTGAATACATTATAATTATACATATTTATTTCGTTAGAATAAGGTCCAAACAGTGGTGGTATATTTAATTGAAAACCAAGCTTGAACCCTAGAAGCTTATTAATTGAAACAATTCATGTTGAATTTAGAACACACGTAAGCTTCTAACAATATTTTATTCAAAGATCTCGAGTTTGAGACTTCGTCGACCCATGTTAACAAAAAAATAAATAATAAATAAAAAGAATTTATAAGGGGATAGATATAGTGTCCCAGATTAAATTAATTATGTATCACCGTGATTTCTGAATAACTCATACAACTATTTGATATCCATCATTTAATGAATATTGATATGGATGGATATATAGCAATTCTCGCCTAAAAATATATTGCTTTTACTTCGAAAAGGCGAAGATAGTAGTTGTAACAGTGGACCATAATAAAGCCACGTGAAGCTAAAACAAAAAGTATAATCTTTAAATAATAGATGATACGATACACAAAGAAGACGAGGAGAGTAATTAACTGAGTCCATTGCATTCAAAAGTTGAGCATCGATAGGATCTGCGTGTGAGTCACTTTCATGTATCTCGTTTTCATTATTTTATTTTATTTTATTTTAGTTTTTTTTCTTATCCTTGGGAAACATAGTGCCGATCAACTACATATTACATAATATATATATATATATATATATATATATATATATATATGTCTCTCATGTGAACACAGAACACGTATAATATATTCTCAACCATACCACTCAACACTCATTTGAAGTGGGATTAATTGAGCCACAAAAAAAATATTGAATTCTTTTGAGTTTCAGTTACGGTTTTTGAATTCCGAGTAAATCCAACATTCAGTTAGATTCGATAAATGGAATTTAAATATATTAGAAAAATAGAACTGAAATTCCTATTCTGAAATACAAATCAAGAATCCCGTATGTTAGAAGCTGCGTTTTTTAAAAAAGACGCGAAGATTTAGACAGCAAAATGACGGTACCTATAACAAAAATAAAAATGTTGTTTACTCCGTTAGATTTTTTCTTTATTCTTGAAATAATATTTATTAGCAAAGATATATTCCTAACAAACATGTGGTATTTTTTATTTTATTTTTTCTAAGCAATTTTGAGATCATAGTTTGCTAAGAGTACTTATGTATTATACAAATAAGGAGAGGCTTATTGAGCGAGTATTTAAACTTGTATTCTTGAAAAATAATATTTGAACACCGCAACATACAAAATATTGAAGAAATAAAGAAATACCAAAAATTTTCATTTACGAAGTCAGAGCAAATATAAAAAAAATTACTCCCCTTTCATCTCTTTATAACAAAACTACCGAATTCACGAGTTGAACGAAAAAGCAAAAACAAAAAACCGACGTAAATCTTATTGCAAGGCATGAAAATTGATGATCTTACAAGAAAGAACCTCAATATTTCCTCAAGCAATGAGAAGAAAACTGAGATATACCTTTTTCTGCACCGCAGTTTTGTAATGGAGCTATGAGATTATAAGCTACCAAAAATTATTATACACAAGAAACGGCACACCTATCGAACAGTGAGCCCCGAGATAGCACGATTAGTTCGGTGATGCATTGGGATAGGATGCTTGTTTCTTACTTTCCGTTGGAGGCTGCGTGCTTATGGAACGGCCAAAGATTGACGAGTCGCTCGAGCACTGCGGCACTTTTAGAGAAGTAGCCGGAGAAGCCAGCTGGCGTCGATGGCGGAGGGAAATCCTCTGCGGGCATGGCAAACGGATGAACCATATTCTCCATTGTCTCGAACGTCAGATACGATCCTAGTTCTTGCAGCCGCTCCGGGCCCATTATCGGTAGCGTGTGCTCTTGATGCAAGGAAGCAGCTTCACTGTCGTTTTTCTGTAGCGAAAAAAGAAAAATTAATTAATCATATCAGGTAAAAAAAAAATAGTTTTTTTCCTTCTTTGAGCTCTATTTAAAAAAAATAAAAAATTATACAAGCTTGACCATTTTTCCGCTAGGATTAAAATATTCGGTACCTGCAAGGGGGATAAATCTGCTCCCCGGCTGAAAGTCATCTCGATTCGGTACCTTTTCGGGTCTTCTAGTGGTACCTGAAGTTCGAATTTTAATAGACATGACACTTTGTAATTTTTGTAATTTAGTATTTTCTGGATTATTCTACTAGTCATGAACTAATAGTTGCATGTTTTTTTCCCTTATCGAATAAACCGAGAATGTTTTTTTTTTCTTTCAGTCTTGCAAATTAATTATGTTGTGTTAATTATAATTATGTTTTAAGGCTTGAGCCCAGTAAGTTGAAAATATTTGACTTTTTGAGAAAATTAATAGAGTTTTATTTGGTTTGTAGATTAGCTTAGTTTATCTTTGAGTACCGAAAAGGGGTTCTATACCCGTGACAAGATCTAGAACTCATGACCGTGACAGAGAAAAGATTAGTGTTACATTTATATTGAAACAAGCAATTTCAATCGTATAAATCACGTAACAAGAAAAAAAATATGTATACTTAAAATAATTCTCAATATTACCAACCTCAGTGTTTTCGAACATTCTTAGCACGATGTAACTCATGTAGTCAAGCTCCTTCGTTTTGTATAAGCGCTCCAAGGCATTATAGCAAACGAGGCTTTCCTCGTCTTGAAGGGACTCATCCAGGTTGCAATACCGCAGAACATTCATCAGAGAATGGATATGCGATTCCTGAAAGTCATATAGCAAACACGAAAACATAAACGGCTTAGGCTAAATACTGCATCAATAAGATCTTAATAGAAGAAAGCCGTGAAGAATCATTGTACTTACTGATGTGAAGTAAAGCCGCGTTCGAACATGTCGTTCTGGTGTCTTGACATTAGCGTACCTGAGGAGCAGGAGAAAACAGAAAATTAATTTCATATCTATCGGGTGGAAATTTCCCACTTATCGGTTTGAAATCAGTTCCCCGTTTAAAAAACCGGTAATTTGGATTTTAAGGCTCCATGTTTGAAATCGGGATAAGTTTTTCCAAAAAGTGGTCCCGGGCTCCCAGCTTCCCACCCAATTAATTAGATAGTTTTTAATTTGATGTATTTTCTAATATTAGGGGTTTAATCTTTTATATACAGGGTTTTCTTTTATTTTAATTTATTTTATTTTTTTAAGAACAGGTATCAACTTAGCTGGTTATCGGTTTACCAGATTGAAAAGAAAAAAAAAAAATCACCAGTTCCCGGGAAAAAATAGTATATTCGAGAACCAGGACAGGTTTCTTAAAATTTCAAATACTGGTTTTAGAAAAAAAATATCTCAATACCGGTTCCCGGTCTTGTTTTCAGCCACTAAGAGATGGTGCAAAATATGAAGAGGGGTTACTTTGGATCCAGACGGTATTTGGTCTCTCTGTCGTCATCATCATCCTGATCCATTGATATATCACTCGTGCTACTCCTTCTCATGTCATCATTCTTGGATTTTGTCTTCGTCGTTTCATTACCGGTGCCTGATTTTTTTACTTCATCGCTTTTAACGCAGCTCTTAGTCTGAGAGTCAGAATCCTCCTTATCAGATGATGACTTGACATCTTGATCTTGGTTACTTTTTAATTCCGCAACGCTGATGGCTTCCTCACGAGTATTCCTCAGATCAATCATAATCTTACCCAACAATCGGCGAGCAATCTGAGATATACCATAAAAAAGAACAATTAAATTAAGGCAAATGAAGCATTTACTGAAAAACGCTCACCAATAAAAAAAAATGTAAAGAGAGAAGCCATGCGGGTCGGTACTACATTTGCATTGAATTTACAGAAAATCAATATAAAGGGATATAGATCTTATGTTATATTCTGTAGAAAAATCCCACGTGTATATTAGGATTAGATTTGTTGGGTCAATATATTATCTAGGAAATTGTTAGGTAGTTTCCTATTCCTTAGTTGTATCCTATTCTTTAGCTAGTTTGTTTCCTATTATTTAGTAGTTCAGTTTGTACTCTATATAAGCCAATTTGGCTGATTAATAAACGTAAGAAAGTATTCATCTCTACCAAACTTTCATGGTATCAGAGCCAAGATATCAAAAAACCTTTCTCCAAAAATGGCAGACGCAGCCAAATCCACAGATTCAACCCTAGCCCCCATCTTAGCCGTTGTCCCATCACCGTCAAACGGTGATTCCTCTCATTCATCGATGCAAATCACCGTGCACCGACTGAATGGAAGGAACTACCTCGAGTGGTCACAATCTGTGAAATTGGCCATAGATGGCAGAGGAAAACTCGGCTTTCTGACGGGCGAAAATACTGCTCCAGCAACTGAAGACCCGAAGTATAGAGCATGGCGCTCAGAAAATTCCCTTGTAATTGCATGGCTTCTCAACTCGATGGACATCTCCATTGCTAAGCCCCATATGTTCATGACAACAGCAAAGGAAGTGTGGGATTCTGTTCGAGCAACCTATTCCAATCTGGAAAATTCCAACCAGATCTTCGAATTGAAGACACGTCTGTGGCAGTCCAAACAAGGAGACCGCGATGTCACCAGCTACTTCAACGAGATGGTGGCTTTATGGCAAGAACTGGATCAATGCCACGATGATGTATGGGAAAGTCCGACGGATTATGCGAGGCAGAAGAAGCGCGAAGAGAATGACCGTGTGTTCATGTTCCTTGCTGGTGTTCATCACAATCTCGATGAGGTAAAAGGCAGAGTTCTCGGACGCAGACCACTTCCCTCAATCAGAGAAGTTTTTTCTGAAATCCGTAGTGAAGAAGGCAGGAAGAAGATCATGATAACGGGTGACCAATAGTCGACCGACTCGGGAAATCCTTCATCAGCACTATTTACCCGAGGCGCTGATCAGGGAAAAGACTCCAGAAAGCCATATTGCGATCACTGTAAGAAGTTTTGGCACACCCGGGATAAGTGCTGGAAAATACACGGCAAGCCACCTGGCTGGAAACCCCGCTCGGAGAGGGCTCTTAACATCGTGGCTGAATCAACTCAAGCACACACTGGACAACCGGGACAACCTCAACTCTCCAACAATCAAATTGAGCAACTCCTGAAATTACTCCAAATCAAAGATCCATCTTGTTCCCTTGGTACAAAATCCCCTAAATCTTTTCTTATTTACTTTCAAAATAAAAGCGCCTGGATCATTGATTCTGGTGCCACCGATCACATGACCAATAGTCCACATCTCTTTCACTTCTACAAACCATGTGCAGGAAATAGAAAAGTCCAAGTAGCTGATGGTACTTTTTCCCCAATAGCAGGAGTCGGTGACATTAAATTATCACCAACTCTTACTTTAACCAAAGTGCTACATGTTCCAAAACTCTCATCCAATCTTATATCTGTTTCCAAAATCACCAAATCGCTTGGCTGTTTTGTCATCTTCACACCTTCAAAATGTCTTTTTCAGGTACCGGACTCGGGGAGGATGATTGGACATGCTCAGGAGTGTGATGGTCTCTATCTTTTTGAGGAGAGAGAGAATTCAAATAAGGATACCGAGAAGTTATCTTGTCACAATACTACAAAGAGTACGAGTTTCGATGAAATTCATTTATGGCATTCTAGATTAGGTCATCCAAGTTTTTTTTATTTAAAACATTTGTTTCCTGATTTATTTGGCAATAAAAATCCCTCATTTTTTCAATGTGAAATTTGTGCTTTAGCAAAATTACATAAAAGTACTTATCATCCGCAGCCATATAAACCATCTAAACCATTCGCATTAATACATAGTGAAATATGGGGCCCTTCTCGGGTCACTACTTGTCATGGTTTTAGATGGTTCATAACTTTTATTGATGATCATACAAGAGTTTGTTGGGTTTATCTACTAAAAGAAAAGTCAGAAGTTGAAAACATATTCAAAAAATTCTACAATATGGTGTTGACTCAGTTTAATACCAAAATCCAGATTTTGAGGAGTGATAACGGGAGGGAATATTTTGCTAAAACTCTTGGAAACTTTCTATCTGAAAAAGGCATAGTACAACAAAGCTCCTGTATTGATACTCCACCACAAAATGGTGTATCCGAAAAAAAAAAAAAACAAACATCTTCTTGAAATTGGGAGAGCACTACTATTTTCAACAAATGTTCCAAAGTATTTTTGGGGAGATGCAATTCTCCATGCTACTTATTTAATGAACCGAATGCCCTCTAAGATTTTAAAATTCGAAACTCCTATTCAAGTTTTACGGGGTCATTTTCCAGAATCAAGACTTTTTTCGTCAATGCCATTGAAAATATTTGGTTGTACGGTCTTCATAAAAAACCCAAATAAAAATATCAGCAAATTAGATCACAAAGCCATAAAATGTGTTTTTTTTAGGATTTGCATCGAATCAGAAAGGTTACAAATGTTTTAACCCTACAACAAAGAAAATGTTTGTCACTATGGATGTAAAATTCTTTGAACAAAATCCTTTTTTTGATACTCATCTTAAGGGGGAGAACATTATACAAGATTCGTATCCTTTGGATGTATCTAAAATTGAGTTTGACTTGATACCCGATCTGATACCCCAAACTGCTTTTCCAGAAAAAACACAAATGCCAAATATTGAAGAAATTTTACAAATAGATAATGTTAAAGATTGCTGAAAATGCTGAAAAAGATGAAAATGTTGCTGAAAATTTTGGTGAAAACATCACAGAGTCTCCAATACCCCAAATATGTCCAAATATTACTACATCAGGAAGATTTTCAGGTAAAACATATTCTCGAAGACATCCTCCAAGAAAAGAGACCATCTCACTTCCGACCACAACTGATTCCAAACCGGGAACGGAGCCTTCATCGGGTAAGTCATGTGATTCGGATATTCCAATAGCTCTAAGAAAAGAAAAACGATCATGTGCAAAATATCCTATGTCTAACCAAATATCTTACTCAAATCTCTCGCCTAACTTCTATGCCCTCACCACAAATGTTTCGAATATAGAAATTCCTAACACCATACAGGATGCTCTTAAAAGTCCAGAATGGAGAAAGGCTGTCTTGGAAGAAATGTGTGCGCTTGAGAAGAATCAAACATGGAACGTTGAAGAACTCCCGAGAGGAACTCCAACAGTTGGTTGCAAGTGGGTATTTAGTCCCAAATTCAATGGTGATGGAACGCTAGAAAGATATAAAGCCAGATTAGTAGCGAAAGGCTACACTCAAACCTACGAGATCGACTACACAGAGACGTTTGCCCCGGTGGCCAAGCTCAACACCGTCCGAATAATCCTCTCAATTGCAGCAAATTTGGATTGGCCTCTAAGGCAATTCGATGTAAAGAATGCCTTTCTAAATGGCAAGTTGGATGAAGAAGTCTACATGCAGCCGCCTCCCGGATTCGAAGACAATTTCGGATCGAAAGTGTGCAAGCTAAAAAAAGCTCTTTATGGACTTAAACAGTCCCCAAGAGCATGGTTCGAAAGGTTCACTCAAGCTGTCAAGAGTCACGGATTTACTCAAGCTCAATCAGACCATACTTTATTCACTCGTTTTTCCACTAATGGTAAGATTGCAGCTCTCATAGTATACGTGGATGATATCCTTCTCACAGGTGATGATCATGAGGAGATAGAGAGAACAAAGTACAAACTTTCAAAGGAGTTTGAACTAAAAGATCTTGGGGAGATGAAATATTTTCTAGCTATGGAAATCGCAAGGTCAAAAAAGGGAATTACAGTATCACAACGAAAGTATATCCTGGATCTTCTCAAAGAAACCGGAATGAGTGCTTGCCGACCGATAGACACTCCGATTGATGCAAACAAGAAACTTGGAGATATCCCAGGTGGAAAACTAGTCGATGTTCAACAATATCAACGACTAGTAGGACGGCTGATCTACCTCTCGCATACTCGACCTGATATTGCCTTTGCGGTCAGCATGGTGAGCCAGTTTATGCACCATCCTTGTGAAGAACACCTTGAAGCTGCTTACAGAATTCTCAGATACTTAAAAAATTGTCCCGGGAAAGGTTTGTTCTTCAGGAAAACACCTGATCGCAGCATAGAAGCTTTCACTGACGCAGATTGGGCTGGTTCTGTGACGGACAGAAAATCAACATCGGGTTACTGCACCTATGTGTGGGGCAATCTTGTGACTTGGCGGAGCAAGAAACAAAATGTGGTAGCAAGAAGCAGTGCAGAGGCTGAATTTCGAGCGATGGCAAACGGAATCTGTGAAATTCTTTGGATAAAAAGAGTATTTGCAGATCTGAAGTTAGAAGTCAAGCTGCCAATGAAGTTGTTTTGTGACAATAAAGCGGCAATCAGTATTGCACAGAATCCAGTTCAGCATGATCGAACGAAGCACGTAGAGGTTGATAGACACTTCGTGAAGGAGAAATTGGAGGCTGGAATAATATGCATACCATTCATTGCATCCAATGAGCAGACAGCGGACATTCTAACAAAGGGGTTGTTTAAGCCAGCATTTGAATTTCTTGTAAGCAAGTTGGGCATGTATGATATATATGCACCAACTTGAGGGGGTGTAGAAAAATCCCACGTGTATATTAGGATTAGATTTGTTGGGTCAATATATTATCTAGGAAATTGTTAGGTAGTTTCCTATTCCTTAGTTGTATCCTATTCTTTAGCTAGTTTGTTTCCTATTATTTAGTAGTTCAGTTTGTACTCTATATAAGCCAATTTGGCTGATTAATAAACGTAAGAAAGTATTCATCTCTACCAAACTTTCATATCCATTTTTCTTATTCTGTTGTGAAATTAATACATTCTGGATCATTATTCTTAATTAATGCGTCAACATTTTATAATGTTAAATTAAAACATTCAACATAGTTACCTCGTGATGATAGAAAGTAAAAACATCAAAAGTAGATTAAAAAGCAAACAATATACTTGTAATAAGTGGACAGGATAGAAGAAAGCGACCTTTGATCCGATCTTAAGCTTCTGCTTCGGATTGATTCCGTACTCGTTGGGGATGACACCATCCGCAAGTATCTAGAAACATCGCAAACGGATTTAGAGAAACAGCTAAGATAGATAGACCTTATCAAACTTTTGACCATCTCATTAAAATCAGATGCAAAACAAGTAGTTTATTTCCGCTTGAAATCGCCAACAGCGCTTTCTTATAAATTCCTTTGCAGATTATCATTCATATTCAGCCTGTGTTTAGAGATTGTTTTTCTCTATATATCTCTCCATCTCTCCCCTGCTCGTGTTTCAGACTTTACAAAAGCTTACGGAAACTGTTTTGCATTTCATTCAAATCTGTACTCGGAAACTTCCGTTCAGTACCTGAGCGACTTTGAAGAGTTCATCCAGTCCTGCTAAATTTAGGTGATCATTGTGCAAAAGATCATATCTGCACGGAGATGACAATTTAAGAACACAAATTAATCCTTTACGGTAAATATAATTAAGACTCGTTGATACCTAAATAACTACCCGGAGGACAGTTTATTTTGCATCAAAATTCTGTTTATTTAAGTCATTCAAATCCTAACGAGATTTAATATTAAATTTTGAGTAGGCCCAGAGTTCTTGTTAAACATGTTAGTATAGTCTAAAACTCAACATGAAGTCGAGTGTGCGGATTTTAATTTATAACCGAGAGCCCTAAAAACGTGGAAAATTGGCAATGGCAGAACCTGTAAATTTAATAATTGAGCAATATGATAATACCATGTCGCAACTTGGAATAATATGGTTGAGATATGGGAAGATATAAATCCCTACTATGTTCGGTTCCGATAAACCAAGTCTTAAACTAGCATTCAGAACAGGAACAAGTGTTACTTACTTGCATGAGTCGTACACATCTGGAATTTGTGTGATGTCAAACCTCCTGTAAATATTTAATATAATAATAATAAAAAAAAGTTATGATCCTATCAAAGAATTTCTGGAACGTTAATGGCTATATCCAAAAAATCTATACATATATCCACAGCGACTTTACGGATTCTGTTTGCAAAAATTTCATGATTATCAAAGAAGTATAACAAACAAATTTAGGTAAGAATCACTAACGCTTTGCGCTCATTGTATAAGTCCCTTTCGAGCTTTCTCCAGCGAGCAAACATCAAAAGGAAACCCTCACTGCCACATGGCAATCCAGCAGCAATGCGGTCAACATCGATGTTAGTCTTTCCCAGGGCCTTTGCTTGATCGTAAGGGGGAATCACATCATAAGCACTTGACTCCGTAAGTTCTTCATCCTCGTCTTTTGCTAACAACCTCACTTGTTCTGTGACCTTCTTAGTCAATTCCACCTGTTCGTCAAAAAGATTGTGTTTCAGTTCTCAGAATGGTGATTGGTTTTTATGGATCCTATTTTTGAGAAGGGATTGAGTTATAGGGTTCTTCATCTACAATTGTGTTCTTTGATCGTGTGTTTGGATCATCATCACATTATGAGATCAAGATCTTGGAGCGTATCTCGGACCTAGAATAATGAGATTATTTGTCTAAGTAATTGCAAAATAAGAATGACGATGTGATTACCAATTTGGGAAGAAGTTCAAATGCATTTGAAGGAAGCCCGGCCCCATCTACCATCCATGGAGGCAAATCATCATCATCATTACAAGATTTTGCACCGGAAGTAATAATCTCGTTTATCCTTGCCTGCATATTAAAATTTGGGACAAAACAATCATTACCTGCGAACCCAGCATGATAATAGTTGTAAAAAAGCTAGCTCAACTTAGGTGAAACATAGACAACACGACTAAAGACTCCATAGTTTTGCCGTACTATGTTGCCTTAGTTATGAATAATGTTTAGATACTAAAACGTCTCATTTATCAGCGTTGTAAAATTTACATTATCCAATAACCGTTTAACCAATTATGCAACAAATTTTTTGTTGAATCTCTTAGGCTTGTTGGAGTAGCTATAAATTAATTTTCAATAATTTGTATTTTATGCTTTGTAGATATAAAAGGAATTTGCAAAGGATTGTAGCACCAAATTATTTGTGGAAATAAGCGACAAACCTTATAATTTGTATTTTATGTTTTGTAGATAAAAGGAATTTGCAAAGGATTGTAGCACCAAATTATTTGTGGAAATAAGCGACAAACCTTATAATTTGTATTTTATGTTTTGTAGATATAAAAGGAACTTGCAAAGGATTGTAGCACCAAATTATTTGTGGAAATAAGCGACAAACCTTGGCTTCTTTTATCTCAACACTGGCGTTGTCAAGTCCATCCAGCATAGAAGAGTCCTTGCTTACAAGGGAAACCTGTAAATTTTGATCTAGTCAGTAATGGTATTTTTATTTTAGTTAGTAATTATCCTAAAGCATAAACCCACAGGAGGTCAGACTGGTCAGTAATAACTTTTTTTTTTCTTCTAATACTTTGGCTCACATGTAGGCCGTACAACGCGACTTTCAAAGCGATAAAAAGAGGATTTGAAATCAGGATCTCTTGAAAAGCCTTAGATTTTAGGATGTGGCCAACAAGAATTCACACGTGATGAATTCCCACTTCTCTTAATTCAATAAAAATAACGTAAATAATCCCGGACTTTCTTTTTTGAGAGCAGGGTCAAACAGTCTTTCAAACGTGCTAATCAAAATAAAACAAAACAAGACAAGAGAAGACCCAAAAAAGAAGAAGCATCAGCCCTTTAATGACATCTCACAAATAGACCGTAAGACGGCTCATAACATAAATAAGGAAAAAGACATTATTGACTAGACTTGCAAGACTAAACGACCGCCCTCCGGAAACAAGTAATCAGGTGTCAAAATAATATCGTTACTTCAAAAGTCAATAAAGGAAAATGCTGACCAGGATTGGTGTTAATTGTCCTTCTAGATCAAGGAGGCCCTTAGCAAATGCAGCTGCAGACATCTGCTTACAATAAAAAAAAGTCAATGAAGTTATTCCTTCATTACGTCAAATTCAACAATTACAAGTACAAAACATAATTTATTGACCGAGCATACAGTATAGAAGAGAAAAAGGAATAGTAAACATTCCTACTGATATACCTGCACACGACCCTCGTCAGAACTGTAGATTTTCAAGTCATGTCGGTACGTACTGTGGAGGCGAAGCAGGCCTGTTCCTTCACCCGGGTACATATTATTTCGGAAGTATCGACCAAGTTCTTCAGCCTGAAACAATTAAGAGAAAGAAGTAAAAGTAAGAAAATATAAGTTAAACCACAACCACAAAAAAGAAATCCCCAGTCAAAGTAGTTAAACTTATTCCTTTATTATTGACTTATGCTAAATTCATATAGTTCAATTAGTCAGTGTAGTCTAGTTTCTATTATTCAAGGATAAACATTGTTACTGCAATTTTCAATTACACTAGCTAATTACATACAATTACAAATACAAAATACCCCATAACTTTGTATTATCTACACTACGTTCCAAAACCGTACCTGCTTTCTTCCTGCATGTGTAAGTACTCCCCCGTACTTCAGAACCATTAGAGCTTCAACTGGTCGTTCTTCCTCCCCTTCTCCGTTAGCTTTTGCTACTTTCACCCATTTTAACGGCTTCAACTGGACCTTCCTATATATTCCGGAGAAATGGCCCCCCTGGATATGATGTGTAAATAAACAATACTTAACACTATATAATCTTAAGCTAATATAGTAACGAGGACATATTTTTTCAGCTGGATGTTTTAACATAGTATTGCAACATCAAATTAATGTGCAACCTCTTCAAGAACTGCTTTAACTTGACGGAGCTTTTCAGCATGCTCAAAATCTTCTTGTTCGCTGTCACTTTCACGGCCGGGTCTGCACAATTCAGAGATTCCTCAATAATCTAGAGGAGTTGAGTTTGAGTATACAAGTCAATAGTAGTGTACTGTAACTATTCATATCAACAGATGAATTAATAATTAATTGTGATCAAAGTAGGTTAAAGAACCTAGTACGAGGAACAAGCATTCGAGTGGCATCTAGCAGATCTTGCAGCTGCACTGCACTTTTCAGTTTAGTCTGCAGAAAAGTTGATCAACAGCTCATTGTTAGACCCGTGATACTGACACCTACACTGGAACAAACTGCCACAAGGTTAATAACGGTTAAGATAGAGAACCACCTCAGATCTAGGCCTTCCTCCATTGTACTTTAACATCAACGTCAACAGCTTTTCCTCAGTGACCTTTAGCTTCACCTTTTGTTTCGGTGTTCTGTCACCACTGCCCAAAGACATTTCAACAGTGATAAGGAAAAGTTATAATTATCGTTAAAAACAAGAGATTGGATCTAAGTATGACGTACTGACGAACGATAGCGATGACACATCGTAACTCCTCAGCTTGCCCGAATGTGCCAATTAACCCACTTCCTTGACGTGTTAAGCCCTCGGAAGGCGGGCTTGGTTCATTGATTTTCCAAGGTAAAATTGGTGGAATTACTGACGAAAGATGAGGAGCTTTAGCCTCCAGAAACATCGTCCTTAGCACACAAGCCGCATCATCATAATACCTGGATTAAGAACAAGGACTTTTCATAAGAAAGCAACAATAGGAGCATATCAGGTTGAAGCATTGTGAGAATTTCCTGTGAAGTCCAGCATTGTCCAGTCTTAATTACTGAATCCCACAATTTTTTTAAGGTTCTAAAGTCATCAAAATATTAAGTTATGCTATTAAAGAACAATGGGAAGTACGATAAAAAGATTAGTATACTTAAACTTCCAGGCTAAGAGAAAATACCCTATCAGAGTTATAGCTTATAAGACCAATAATTAGCTAAGAAAATTGAAATAAATGAAAAAAGGATTACTTGTGGGAGTTTTTCACAAAGCTCCAACCATTTACGTCACAAACATAAGAGCGTCCCTCACAACGCAAAAGATCAAATCCACAAACCTGCAGACGACAAGAACTCCATAGTGAGACAGAAATAGCATATCGCTTGCCTATTGCCGTAATCAGATTGCATACCGCTTGCCTAAACGCCATGCATACTTCTCTTGACATTTGCTTCTCCATTGGTGTCAGTAAGACAGGATATCGCACCTATCAAATAAGGCACAACATGTTCCAAAATCACCCTGACCAGCATAGTGTAACATAAACTCCACTATCAAAACTACGATTTTTAAAACTATTTTGTGGGTCTTCGAGAGGCAATGATTTAGTTGTTAGATATGGCGAATCAGTGATCCAGCTGTTAAAAATATGAATAAATCTATTTATAGAGAGAAGCAACATGACTGCTTACTTCTTTTCCATCGGGGTTCCTCATGACAACGCCATCAACCACAGGAGATTTCCTTGCCTCAGCATGCGCATATTCAGGACCGACGGTATATACCTGAAACCGAATGACAAGAAGAGGCAGAAATTAATTGCAGAAGGAAAAGGCTGTATCAAACTACGATACGTTCTAAAAAATAGCACCAAAAACAAACATAATAGAGTTGTTTCGGATATTCTGAAGAAAAAAAAAGTGGAACATTATAGATCTGCTGGGCAATATAACTATTGGTTTTTAGAAAGAAAAAAAAAATCACTTATCTCACAATTCAATAAAGGAAAATCACTTTGGAAGTAATAACCCAAAAAAATCACCTTGACATCTGTTCCTCCAGTTGGCATGAACTCCTCGTAAATATAGGAGCCTTCACGTCTCACTCTTCTGACCTCCGGATGGAACTCACTGGACCGGTTACCGACCTGAAATGAAGAAATGGATTCATACAGAAAGGAACATGAATTCGACCTTTTCTGTTACTAGATCTTATCGAATTCGAAAAAAATTCACATCGTTCCAGACAAAGGAAAACTTCTGTTTCCAGGAATTCGATCTTTTCTGTTTACTACAAAACAAGAGTATTAGACCTCTTTGCATATTCATGTACGTTAGTTTTCAGCACAAGAGGATACAATACATCGTGTTTTCTTATTCAAGTGTTATGAACACCAAAGAACAGAAGAGCTAGCAAGCATGATTTTGCTTGGATCCGATTAAATCAAGAAACAAATAATGTCAATATAATGTTACGAGAAAATGCATAAATTGGAACTTAATGTAAAAGTTTATTTGGATACCTTTGAATTAGAATTCCAGTTGTTTAGGGGCATGTCTGAAGTCAGGATTAGTTTGGTTTCTTAACTTCAGTAGTTTACTAGATTAATCTTTAGTTGTTTATGTTTCCGTGTTTATGTAGAGTTTAGTCTTAAATTTCTAATGTTCAGATTGTTATTTGTCTTCTAATTCACACAAATAACGAATCATCATTTTTTTCCTTCTCAATTTTCTGCCTAAACATTGCAAACAAGAATTGTATAACTTACCTTTCTAAACAATTCCTTCATCCCTCCACCTGCTGAGCTGGGGTAGTATATCATTATACTATGATCATCCCCTTCAAAACAGAGGAAAAAATTTATTTCAACACAAAAGGAAGAATAATTCTTGACTTCGTAAGAAAAATAGATCACATTTGTGGGAATCGTTTCATATAATTAACCAATTGCAAAACAATGGAACAGGATAGACGAGACAGAGTTCGCTGGAACACCAACCGTACCATGAATAGGCTTCTCCACAAATGGCTTCCAAAAACGCTCATTGTGCACCTCAACAAAGTCTTCTTCCTCAACAAAATAGTCCAGATCTTGATACGGTACTTCTCTATTGACAAGGGCATATCTCGGAACGGAGATTCCATACCTTTCAAGGCACTTTAGCCCACAACAACGTTGTATTAATCAAGTGCAACATTTACAAACAAAAAATGGTGGCAAACTAGGTGACAGGTGTATAAAACAATTAACAGTTGCCGCAGACACACTTCTTTTATATTTGAGCGAATTTAAACCTTACAACAAGAGGCATTTGCTTCGCGTACGAGTATATAAATTATTATAAATATAACCATATAAGCTAAAATAAAAAATCAATTTCCTATCACATTACGACATGCCTCCAATTTCCTATCATTTTCAATCATGATTCCCAAAAACAAATATGACTTCGAATACTATATAGTGTGAAAGTAAATTTGCTCGCAACATTAAATTTTTCCTCCCATAATCCTAGTAGTTAAACAGTAATAAGTAAATGTTTGTTTGCATACCTCATATACCTTCCTTCTGTCGTGAAGAAGGTGTTGTGGCTCCAACTCATTGACCAGAAATGGCCTGGATCAAATATGAAGTTGAATATAGATAGGACAACAGAAAAGAAATCAAGAGATTGTATAAAGGAAGAGATTTTAAACATGCTAAGATTTTTTTTTTTAAAGAAGACATTCATTGATACTGGCATGCTGCAAATATTTATGTACCCATCTTTTTTCCAGGCTGACAAAAATAATCTCGATTTTCAACGTACAATCTTCATCTACTTCACAAATTTCCTTTAAATTTCTTTTGTAGTTGACTCGACAATACAAGTTTCCCAACTCACCCCTATATCACTTTTTCGAGCCCATGGACACTTCAATTTTTTTTTTTTTTTTTTTCTGATCTCATGAAATGGAATTGATCATTAAACTCCATTCATTTCCAAAAAATTAATATCACATTCCTCTCCTTTTCCTCACAGCTAACGGAAGCCCATGTTTTGACACTCATCAAAATTGACCCCACAGTTCAAAATACTTTGCTCCCACTCGGTTTTTGTTTCAAAAACAACTTATTCTTCTTCAATTTTCTGAACGGGAAAAACTATTTTGAGAAAAGAGAGAGCTCTCTTGCATTTATATCAAGTCCAAAGAATATTATATTATCCCCTTCTTCTATAAACATCCCACCAGAACAACTGTAGAAAAGAAATAAAAAACAGAACATGGTCCTTAGACGAAAGCTAAAACTCAATCACTTTCTATAATCCAAGCTTATGCCGCATTTCGCCAAGCTCGTTGAGCAAAAATTTTAGTGACACCTTAACGTGAAGTTTCTGCAGAAAGGAGCTGAACTAGTACTCCTCATAGATGTTCTTCAGTTAAATTATTTACACGAAATGATTTTGAAAAAGCAACATTAGCTAAAATTCAATGAATGTGTCACAACAACAAGAAACAAACAAAAGATCCTTACTTTCTTAAAGCAGCATATGCTTCAGCCTTTTCGAGTGGATAGCCATTGGAATAGAAGGCGATCAAGCAATCGCATATAGGCCAGCTGAAACATAAAAAAAATAGACAAAACACCAGAATCAGATGAAATAAACAACCACAAGTTACTGACGCAATGTATCAAAAGTCGTCGCCATCGACACAATGATTTTCTGCAGTAGCTCCCCGTGTTCCGGCCACGGATACTACCGTCTCTATGACGCGACAATTTACACAACAACAGAGATGTGTTTCATCAGATACCTCGTTGCAGAACAGAACGATCAACCAAAAACACAAGCGCAAACATCTGCCTTATCATTTTTTGTCAAGTATGTGAAGCATACCTCTCTATAGGATCTTCAAGAATGACCTTGTCTCCAAAATATATGATCTGCAATCAGAAAGCAGCACAGATGAACTCACTCATTGCCAAACGCATTCACACAATTGCAAGCACGCAAAACCAGACAGATCAACACTCACCTCGAATTCGCCGAACGCCTGTAACCTATCGAGGATCTGCTTCATCGGCGCCGAAAACATCTATATTCAATATATATACGTATCAGTTACATGTATGTGTATACGTATACGTATGCGATCGTACAATGTGTGTAAGAAAGTGTAGAACGAACAAAAAAAGAACCTCTGGACCGCATTTCACCTTCTTTTCCATCACACATACTCCGACCTTAATCTTCCTCTCGAAATCGCCTTCGTCCTCCATTTTCGTCCCTGTTTCCTCACAATCCTGATCCCAATCACGCTTCGCAAGCTAGCAGGGACGCACGAGCACGAAGACGACGCGTACACAGAGCTCACAGAAACGCATGAATCTCAGGGACGAGAGAGAGAGAGAGCAAAGCTTCTTCAATGGAGTCACGGAGAAGATAGGGAGAGAAACTCTGCGAGGATTATATATAGGTAATTGGAATGGGGTGTTTGGATACAGGGATTTGTGGATTCTGGAATATGCAGAAGAAGCTGAAAGAGACGATGATGACGTGGAAAGAGGTCTTCGAGTGTGAGAGACTTTTGGATTCTCTCGGCTCGTTTGTTAGTGATGTCAGCGTCACTGCCCTCAACTGGGTTATTTATATTATAATTATATATTAAGGTTTCTAATCCCATTTTTGTTCCTATCTTTTATTTATGTGAGATTTAATTGTCAGGCCTATAGTGGATTTGTTAGTGAGGTATTAAATATTAATTATGTTAATGGGATAATTGCGGCAGAAGTAGTAATTTGATCAAATTGCTAGGATAAATTAACACTCGATAAATTAATACCTCGATTAATTAATAATTCTCTCCGGTCCTGACTACACTAACGTAGTTCAATTTTTAGGCAGCGAAAGTCGTTATTTTCATACTTTTATTACAAACACACCCTTACAACTTTAAATCCCACATTTCGCACAATGTTAGATATGCAACATCACTTAATCGTCCTCCCGACCGCGGCCTACAGCTCGTAGTCGCTCTCATCGCCGGAATACTAGTAGTAGAATGTGGCTAGGAGGACGGTCAAGAAAGACTAGCATATGACATGTAAGTATATATAGTGATGTGGCACGTCTAACATGACAAAAAATGTAGCATTTAACGTTGTAAGGGTATATTAGCAATAAAAGTGTAACGTCAGTATTTTTTCATTGTCAAAAAATTAGTTTAGTGACTTATCTGTAAAAATAAAATAAAAATTGATGAGTTCGATGACGTTTTTTGCTAAAATATGAGTTTCGTTACTTATTTGTAAAAACAAGTGATGAGTTTGGTGACTTTTGTCATAAATTTTCTTTAAAATTTTAATTGCACTTATTATATACGTAGGTCGTAAAAATTTTTATTCCGGTTGGTCTTGTTCCGTGTGTCTCTACTATTATTAAGGCATTTACACTTGCATGTCGCATTTACACTTGCATGCCGCAAGTTAAAGTACTTAAATAAAAATATCAAAAATACAGAAACACATGAGTGTTACCGTGTTAATTTGATATGTACACGGAATAAAAATAATCAATTAACATATTGCATAGATGCAAATTTCACGATCTTATGTATTTAATAAGCGTAATTTCTATATAAAAGAAAAGCGTAATTAAAAAATGGGAATATATTGCACTAGTGCAAATTTCACGTCTTCTGTATTTAATAAGCGTAATTTTTATATTAAAAAAAAAGCGTAATTAAATAATGGGAATATATTGCACTAGTGCAAATTTCACGATCTTCTGTATTTAATAAGCGTAATTAAAAAATGAGAATATATTGCACTACTTTAAATAATTTTAAGTATTTTTGGGGCAATTACTGATAAAGTCATCAGTTAATATATTGAATTTAAATATCTAATCTGACAAATGGTCCAATATCTCCCATGACACTTACTTGTTCTTGCATTATTTAATTACAAATTCCCAGGCAAATTCCTCCTGGGTGATGTGCTTAAAATATACACATGCGTATGTTGTACTAGTGTACTACAAGACCTAGTCCACTACACAATTAAATATTCTTGGATTAGAAATAATAAATGAGCGTGCACGTGAGGGTTAATGTGTATTTAAAGTATAGGGCACGTGACCCTAGATTTTTTTTTTTTTTTTTAAATCAACTACGATGCAAGAGTTAGAGACAGAGCGGATGCTTAACGAATTTTGGTGGAAGGGATCGACGAATAACAGGGGTATTAAATGGAAAGTGTCGGGGATATTTTTGCAAAGTATATTAATAAGAGAAAATATTTAATTAATAGATTTTTTTATTAATTAAATTATTTTAACACTAAAGTGTCCTCTGGAGGCCTGTTTCTGCAAAATAAAGTGTCCAGATGTTCTTAAAAATATGAAAACACCCAAAAACAACATAAAATTTGTGAAAAACGGACGTGGGATGTGCTCGGGAGCAAAAAACACTCCGGAACACTTTTTGTGGGACCCACTTGGTCCATGGCTCGCCAGATAGGCCCAGTTCTACGCCGTGCCCAGCCTATCTCCAGTCCATTGCGCGGCTGAGGGTATAGTCTTGGGACACGAGCCTAGGCCCACAATTCAGGACGAGGGGCCCGACCTAGGGGAATCTTCACTAAGATCCGGGCGGCTGAGGGATCGTTCTGAGGGGAATCCCCTGGAGAAAATCTTAGGGAAGGTCCATGAACCCACCTGCCCTTGTTCTAAGCTCAGCGCGGCCTAAGTTCTGTCTCTTAGTTCCCGGATCTGAATAAGATACCGTGACTCCGTGGACAGTCCCTGCCCGGACTAGAACAAGCCATATCAGGTCGAGAGTCTAACCTCCCAGGATTCACTCCCTGGTCAAAAGCACTCCCCCGTTCGCTGGTATCTACGATCTGAGCAGTTTCCGAACCTGTAACCCCGGCCTATGGCCCTCTGGTAACATGTAGTGTGTAACCCGGGTCGCCTAGGACCTCGAACGGCAAAAGAGACCTTTGACCAGGCTAGTGCCAGGAACGCCTACTCAGGGCCCCCATATCAGTCAATTAAAACCTCACCCTGAAGTCAGCGGCAATCGTCCCGAAGTCAACGTGGGTCAGGAGGAACTATCATTGACAACAAAACCTGTCATCCCCACAACAGGGTCATCCAAGGCCCATCCAAAAGTCAACAAAAGCCCGCCATGTCAGCAAGCGACATTGGGCCAGGTCCAAAATCCACAACTTGGGCCTCAACAGTGTTTGATCCAAAAAACGGCATCAACAGAAAGCTTGGAGTAATCTGTGTGCACCTAAAGCTGCGGGCGGTCTTGGATTTTGGGGCATGCAAAATTTTAACTTGGCTATGTTAGGGACAGTGGCGGATCCAGAAAATTATACTGGAGGGGGCTACAATTTTTTTATTGGTGTGAAGCCGAGACCGATGCGGTTTTTGGTTTTTAGTCTAAAAATCATGTTTTCGGGCCGAACTAGATCAGAAATGGGTTAGTAGATTTTTACATTAGAAAACACACAATTTAAATTCAATCAAATTTCAAAACAACACATTTTAAAGTAGATATCACAAACAGACACTTAAATTTAACGTAATTAAACACAATAACACAATCAAAACAAATTTATCACACAATTTTTAACGCTTAGATTTATCACAAATTATAACACCTAATTGAACACAAATTCAGTTGTTGAATCCATCGAATATACCAAAATTAGGTTTATGGTCAGTCAAATATATCTTCATAAATTTGAGTCTCAAGCGGTGGCGAACTAAACTGGTAACAAATTGACTCATCCCGTGTTACTAAGTAATCAATTTAAATGAATTCATACAAAAAAAGTAATCAATTTATATTGTTCATGCCTTGGCTTAAAGAAAAGTAAAAATGTGTTGAATATTACCCTCGGCAGTGTGTCAGCCCTGCCACATAGTTTTTATCATTGAGCAGCTATGGACCTCGTCATGGTTTCTGCTTTATACTATTACTTTATCTTTCAGACTAATATATATAGGTTATCATTTGTACTTCTTAGTATTTTATATGGGGGTGGGTCCCTCAGTGAGACTGAGTGCGCTGGTGTGGAGAGAAAGAGTAACTATAAAATGGTTGGGCTTGTTTGGGCTTGTGGGGGGCTAAAATAATATTTTCTGAGGGGGGCTAAGTTATATTTAAGCTTAACTCTCATGCTATTTCCAAAATTAGTTGGGGGGACTATAGCCCATATCAGGGTAAATGTGGATCCGCCCCTGGTTAGGGAAGCAAGCTTGGCGATTGATAGCCTCCCCGGAGTCACTTGTTTCCCTGGTCATGAAAGCTAGGTACTACTGCCACACAGATTTTCTTAATGCTGATCTTGGTGGAAGCCCTAGCTTTATCTAGCGCAGTAGTTGTTTGTCAGGGGGGGTAGACGGCGTATAGGGGACGGTCTGGAGTCTAAGATTTGGCATATCCCGTGGCTTCCAGATAAGAGAAATGGTTTTATTACGTCGGAATATGCCGGAAGAGTTGGAACATGCTACAGTCGCTAGCCTTTTTGAGGTTGGCAAAAGAAGCTGGGATGTTGATATCGTGACAGATTTGTTCAATGATCGGGACAAAGATCTTATTATGAGTACTACTATCCCGATCCGTGAGCAATCAGACACTTGGTATTGGCTTCATGATACTCTAGGAAGGTACACAGTGAGATCAGCATACCGCTTTCTACAGGGAGAAGTGTCTCTTGTTGATGGTAGTTTTTGGAACAAAGTTTGGAAGCTAAATATTCCTTACAAGGTACGTAATTTCATGTGGAGAGTGGGGAAGGGGATTCTTCCTACAACACCTAACCTTGTAACCAAACATGTCCCTATTGCTTCTTTTTGTGTTTGGTGTAATGGAGAAGCAGAAACTATTGCTCACATTCTATTCGAGTGTGAATTTGCGCGACAGTGTTGGCGAAAAGAAATGATCGAAGCTTCGTATGATCCTAGTGCTGGGGTGTTTGAGTTTTTGAAAAGCTTCTTTTCGCATCTCCATTGACGTCATGTGAAAGATTCAGCATGATCTGTTGGGGGTTGTGGCATCATCGAAACAAATTTATTTGGAATAATCGTTCTATCCCCATAGACGATATTCGGGTCTTGGCGGGTAGGGTTGCAGATGAATGGCGACTTGCACGAAGTCGAGCAGATGGTAGAACTGAGTGGCAAGACTTATGTGCTAAGTAGTGAAAGCCGCCGGTCAACTGGCTTAAGATCAATGTGGACGCATCTCTACCTTCAGACAGGTCTGGGGTCGGTTTTGGATGTGTTGTGAGGGACTCTGAAGGCCACTTTATTATGGCAAGAGCTGGCTTTAAAAGTGGAAAATTTTATGTTCGCGAAGCTGAAGCCATAAGCCTCAAAGAAGCTCTCACTTGGGTCAAGAAAAAAAACCTTGGTCGTTGTTGGTTTGAGTCAGATTCTCAAGTTCATATCAATAGTATGTCTTTTGGCACCGGTTTATCAGATTTTCATGTGTTA
Organism: Parietaria judaica; assembly: GCA_954871525.1. Lineage (NCBI taxonomy): Eukaryota > Viridiplantae > Streptophyta > Magnoliopsida > Rosales > Urticaceae > Parietaria > Parietaria judaica. Next base: position 30,043,654 of record OX940865.1, read on the forward strand.
GTCTCTGATTGTTTAGAGTTTTCAAAGCACTTTTCCCAAGTGCGTTTTGGTTTTGTTTTGAGATCTGCGAATACAGTTGCTCATAACTTGTCTAGAGTGACGTATTCTTTGTCTGATCGTTTGGAGTGAGTTGATAGTCCTCCTTTTTGTATTTGGGATTCTTTTTTGGCTGATACCCTAGAATCATTTACTATATAGGTGATATAAACATGTGATCGACATTATTCACATTCTCATGGTTGAGCTCTGCAATTGGGTAGTATTGATGTCTATTGAAAATAAAAATTAGGGATATTTTCTGTGAAAATATGCACATTTTATGATAAAAACTATATATAATTTATATTTCAACTTTTTTAACGCAAATCTTTGATGATATAATTTTTTTTTGGAGTAAGTAATTAAGTATTTCGCTAACTCTATACAATAAATTTTAAGTGGCGATTTTTACTCATGTTTTTACTTATGACCTCTTTTTTTTTGTTATTTTTATTATTTGGCTACGTAATCGTCTTTTCATGTCTGTATTTTTATTATTTAATACTCATGCTCGGATATTTGAAATTCTTATAACTTAGATGTAGTAAAAAAAAAAAGAGCAAAAGCGTGAACAAATTATAAATCGTCACACAAAGGTTTATCGTAGAGAGTTAACTGATAAAATTAATTACTTATGCTAAAATTTATATCATTAAAATTTGTGCAATAAAATAATTGAGAATATAAGGCATATATTTTGTAATTAGTACTACAAATATCCTTATATATTATTATGAGATGTTCTATTTTCATACATCATTATTCCATCTTAGACTGCAAGAATCTTAACTGAAACAAAATATTTATGTTTTGATTCCAAATCAAAACTTAACAAAAGAGTAATAGTACTAGAGGAAATATATTTTTAATTAAAAGATGAAGTAGCTATGGTTTCAATCCCTATCCAAAACTTAACAAACGAATGATGGAATTAAGGGAAGGATATTCATAATTTTTTTTTATTTTTTATGATTGTGGCATCATTAGTTGAGATTATATTGTCCTCGTGTATTAATAAATATATTCAGTGTAAGAAAATGCGACATTAGTGGTCATGTTTACAATAATTAAATGGGGCACATATTTGTGTCCTATGAGATTTGAACCTGTGAATTTTTATAGGATAATGTAATAGAGTCACCACTTGGCCAGACAAGTTTAATTAAAGATATTTGTTGAAGGTAGAAACCCCTTTGCAATAGTCACAACGTCGCACGTGGCAACGCCGTTTCTAGAGATTATTTTCGGGGAGCAAAATCGGGTTGTGTGAATTCATTAATATCGTACGTGAAATAATAAGCAATTAGAAGAAACATGAGACAAAAAGATAGATTATAAATGATCATGAAATTCATCTTATCCCTCCAATACATTTGTCTTTTTGTACAAAGATGTCAAGAAAACAAGTACAAGCTTCGATTCTTTAGTACAACAATTGTTGAAAAAGGAGGAGGAGAATATTCTCTCGGGATTGGTGATAGTACCCTTTCGGTAGAGAAAATAATGCATTTTTAGATAAATGTCCTAGGGTTTTATGAGTGACATACTATGCTATTTATAGACAAGGATTTGGGTCTCTTAATAGGCTCTCATTACAAGAAATCTTCAAATCCTAATTGTAGTGGTCTCCAAATTTGCTAGAACGACCTGGTCGCATGGAATTGTGTCGGTCTTGAGGGGATAAACTCATTCGAGTGAGTCTTTGATGTCGCCTGATTGGGCTTTGGGTGAGCCGTCCTCTCTCTTTCGCTCCATGGACTACGTCTTCTATTTTTGCGTTGGATCGAGCAAGGTATTGATGCCTTGATGTGCCGTAGCTCTTCCTCGATTGAGTCTGGCTCGAGTCTGTTTGAGCTCAGCTAAAGACTTGTTAGATGGAACCCTTCAGCGGACGGGCAAAGTATCCTTTTATTAATCGTCCTTCTTTTACTCTCGTCATTCATGACCAAGAAAAACTCTTGATTGGACCTCTTCGGACATGGAACCGAAATCGAACCCAACAATATTCATAATTGAAAGAATATATATGATTTCAAATCAACATCTAAAACCTAAATCATCTTTAATTGACAACTCCATTTTCTATTACATTTTGTAGTAAACATCACACAAACACTATTTCAGCTCCAACCGAACTATATTTTTAACACCAAATTGAAATATTCATTCCATATTCAGTTTTCTCATATCTTTAGTGCTTCAGAACTCTTCAGACTTCTTCTCCGAAAGAAAACGCCAACGAACGATCCACAAAAATTGTGAGAAAATGCCTAGAATGGTCTCAGTAGCTCTGAACGATTTTCTCTCACTTTATGGCTGAAAAGATGCACGATTGGGAAACCTAAGATCAATTTAGATAGATTCCAAGAAGTCCTCAACAAGATAACTACTTCTTCCTCTTTTTTAGGCTTTTTACTTAGTCTTTCCTAGACTAAGTATTTTCTCCAAAATTCGAAATTTAAATGCTCATTCAATTTTGATATTTTACTAGCAAAATAAGGGAGAACGGATTCCTTAAATATCTAGGTCAAGACGGACCAATTCTTCTTTACGGATAAGGAGATTTGCAGATATGAACCACTCTATGATCAATAATACTGCCAAACATGTAACCGCACTAAACTGTCAAATAAAGACAGTTTTTCAATAAATAATTTAAACTTAAAATGAAACACCAGTTTTTCATTGGTGTTTTTTTTTTTTTTTTTGGTATTTCGATGTTGTAATATTATGTCAATTCGTTATTCATATCATAATGTTATTTTAGTTTTTCCAAAACTATAAATGTTATTATTATATTTTAAATAACAATTATTATAAATTTAAATTTTAAAACATAAATAATTTTAGGAGTTAAAATCATAATCAATTATATAGATAAAATGTTAAGCAGGCTTGGTCTTACTTGTTTTATACATCAACCACTAATAACGGGTCAGAGTGATCCTAAAATGTCTCCACTCACTTGAGTCCGTTGACTGTTGACCAAAACGCTGTTGTGCTTTTGCACGGCTATTATTCTTCTAGTTTTGAATTTTATTTGATTGGGTTAGTATAATCATAAGTGTAACTTTTTTTTTTTTGAAAATAAGAAAATTCATTAGGAACGGGAACATGGGATCAAGTCCCTTTGAAGGGGGATTACAAGCCACTCGGGACATTTATTCAACCACAAATTGGGAATTAAATCCGAGAGGCGGGACTTAGCAATAAGATTCGCTACTTCGTTACAAGATCTTGGGGTCCAACGACATCCACCGGATAGAACGACCTCCCGGGCTAAGGCATCAATGCCCGCTAAGATTGGACCTTACAAGCAATTATAGTTCGCCCCATTCGCCAAAAGGGAGGCTTTTTGGCAATCGGTTTCTACCCCCGTCACCCACCAACCTTGCTCTTTGACAAAGCGAAGCCCATGGAAGATTGCTTGGCATTCCGCGGTTAAAGGCGAGTCTACTCATTCAATGAGCAAAGCCTTCATCCCCACGAGGTTCCCGCGGTGGTCTCGGACAATCACACCAACTGCCGCTCGCCCCGAGGATTTTTCCCATGCCGCGTCTACATTAAGCTTCGAGCCACCATTAGCCGCTACACTCCAAGAACGTTGCCGAACCGGATTGGGTTTCGCGAGGGTCTCCGTGGTGCAGTTGCTCTCATGAAAGCTTGTGAATCAAATCGCCACTTTTTCGACCCACAAGGTCGGGCTTTGTATATGGTGATCGAATATCCGGTCGTTGCGGTCACTCCACGCTGCCCAAATAATACCACAAAACAACTCCAAGTCCTTCGTTGTGAGGGTGCCGAGCGCCCAAAGACAAAGATCCTTGAACGGGCCCAGGCTCGTCTTTTCAACCCACCGATGGAGCGATGAGCACTCCCAAATCTTTCGAGCCCGCTCACAACTCCACACCGCGTAGAGAGAATCTTTCGGCGTCTCACCACAAAAGACGCAAAAAGGTAAGCATGGAACCCCTTGTCCCCGGAGCGCGCCGTAAGTCGGTAAGGAGTTAAACCACGCTCTCCACACCACATGCTTGACTTTGGGTGGGACTTGGAGTCCCCACAAAGTAGCCCGCCAACGTGGTTCAACGGAGTCCGAAGCCGATGGTTGCCCTCTTGTGTCCGACCGAGCAAGCCGGTATCCCGAACGAACTGAGTAGGTTCCATTCTCCTCATAATGCCAAACTAAGCGATCTTGATAGTCCTCAACACCGAGGGGTATTTTGAGGATGGTTTTGGCGTCATAAGGGATCATCAACGAATTAACGAGGTCCCGGTTCCACTTACTGTTGGTGATGAAGTCGGCTACGCACCAAGGATAGCCGTCGTCGGGATCGTTAGTAAGAACGGTGAAGCCCCCGGCAAATCATAAGTGTAACTTGACTTCCTCTATATACCAAATCCAATATATATATATATATATATATATATATAGTATTGATACACCATAATTCAAAGATTTAGAACATCTATTCAACAAAAAGACTCATCTTTCTTCGTAGGGCTCTTTGTCCTCTCTTATATTTTCAAACCTCTCTAATTCTCTTTTATATATATATATATATATATATATATATATATACGCAGGGCCGTGCCTGAGATTTTCGGGGCCTAAGCGAGGAGAAATTTTGGGCCCATCTATAGTTGCAAAATTATTTGATGCAAAAATATATATAATATTTATATAATAAATAAATTCTCATCCAAATAAGACGTGTTTAGCAACTTCATAAGAAAAAGTACCATTCAACTATGCATAATTAAGTTTCTCGACCATATCATTTTCACTAGACAATGTAGCTAAACCACTTCAACCTATCCTCGGACATGGTTGATCGATAACATGACGTTGTCAGCCTTGACGAAGAGTCCTACTCTAGGAATGACATGGTGTCCACTGTCACCCACGGGGAGGTGAAAAATGGAGATGATAACATGACGTTGTTAGCCTCACAACTTTCTGACAAGTACTTCTTGCTCTTCCGCTTGGCGTCATTCCTTCTCATGCCCACCTCTAACGGGCTCAAGGTCTCCCAGGACATGGTTCAGCTGCTCTTCTATGAGGGTCAATCTTTTTCCTCATAACCTTGCTCGTGTTATGTTTGATCATGTGGCCCGGACGGGTACTTTCACAGAAGTTTGGATGTCTCTTGCTCTTCCCTGCCTCATTGCGACGATACTCACCGATCAAGGTGTGAAGCCTCACCCGAAGAAAACCCTGACCAAGGTGGTTGCCTTCAAGTTGCACCCTCCGTGGTTAAGGAAAGTATCATCAGCTGAAGCCTGCTGGTACACATGTCCACCCATCTTCCCCGATAGCTGCATGACCTTCTCATCCAACAACAATGCAGAGATCAATCAGCTTTAAAGCCTCATCTCCATGCCTACTCTTCATCTTGAAGGACTTTATAATACCCTTCGCCAAGCCAAGCTCCACCTTGCTGAGCTCATGAAGTCGTCCGTTGCTCAAGGCAAGACCGGAGACCCCGTTGGCATCTACATCAATCAATAAAGGGGAGTATTCATAATAGCTTAGTTTTATTTTCTTTGTGTTAAGACAATCTTTCTTTTGATGTTTTGTATGTTTTTTAAGACTTGTTTTATTTTTGTTGCTCCAAGAAAATTATGTTTTTGAATTGTGTGATGATTGGGTTATTGATCCACATAATGTCAAAAAATGAGAGTTTGTAAGAACACTGTTTAGTTCTGTATTTTTTCACTGCGTGTAGAAAACAGGCTGATGGAAGACTTGTCAAAACAATAGAAGAATGGACAAGCATGTTGAAGATCTTTGCATTTATGAAAAGATATGTTGTGACAGTCAACGATCTTCATCAGAGTTACTGCTACGATCTTCCAGCTCATGCATCATAAAGATCTGATTGGAGTTGGATCTCTTTGAACCGATTTGATAGAAGGTATCCGTTGATGCCTTTAATCCCTGAGATCGTGGAATCTTTCTTTGCCTTATTTGGAAGCCAAGAAGACCGACGTATATAGCCTTCGCTGGATGTGGATGAACATCGAGCACTCACACATATTTGCTTGATTCAGAGGTGGAGAGTCTTTAGATCTCATTCGCGGAGTGACGACAGGTTGTTCGACAATTGAAGCATCGTAAGATCGTTCTGAGAAGAAGCACACTTTTTCCCTGAAGTTGGATTACCACCTACGCCTGGTCCTGAGGGGGGTTTGTCTATTCCGTTCTGAAACTCAATTATATATCATGTATAACCGTGTAACATTTGTGAGTGTTTTTCAATGGAATAAAGTATCTGGGTCAGGACCCTGCAGAGTAGGTTCACACGAAAGGTTTACGAACTGCGTTATCAAACGTTGCGTGTTCACTTGTCATTTTCTTTATGCAAATATTTAGTAATCTGGGAAATTTTTATGCGGGGATATATTTGTCATGATATTTCGGTGTTTCAAAAAAGCTAAAACGATTTAGTTTTTAATTTTATTTTATGTAGACATAAATAAGCGATGAAAATAATCTGAAGCTAAATTTTTTTTTTCGAACGGTGTTTTAATTAGACGTCTTATTTATAACAAAACAAAATTAATATATTAATGATTTCCCCAACCTATTAAATTTGTGGAATGAATGATGTAAGACGGACATCTTATCGTAGGCCATGATGGTTCCCATTACGTGTGTTCTCTTTTGTTTATGATTGAATTTGGTAAATGGGACATATATGCAGGGATAATGATATGCACATGCACATAGTGTCACCAATCATATGCCAAAATATCACATCATCAAAGTTACAACACTTCAGAGAAATACAATAATGTCGTATCATAAAAAAACATAAGGATATATACGGTGTTTTAATATTACCTCTAAGACTATACAACAGATAAGGCAACGAGTGAATGGAACAAGGCCACTAAAGCTTTGTGGGGTCTAAAATGTCACTTGATGTGAGCTTTTGGGCATTATATATATATATATACACTTAAATATGTTAACCATAAATAACTATCAAGTATTCCTCTAGAAAAATAAGATAGAGATATGTTATTGGAGACGTGACAATTCATTAAAAAAGAGCCTACAATGCTAGCTTTCCATATCTTCTAAAAGCTGGCTAAAGCCTCCAACAAAGTGATTAAAAAAAACATTAGGAGTTACCCTAGTATTTACTATTTAGTATTAGTAGTGATGTCCCCATGAACTCCAACAAAATAAGCAACTATACTTACTTGGTCATTGTTTTAGAAACCGATTATTGCAATCTAATTTATCAGTGTATCCATGAGAATATGGATAATACCGATGAGGTTTTTGTAAAACTATATAGTATATCGATTGAACTTTTATAAAATAATAGTATTTAGATAGTATGAATTATTTTAAAACAAATTTAAATTAAAAATTATAACATTTTAGAGGTTTAAAGATTATGCGATTTTTAAGAGTATTATGCAATTTTTGTAACTTATTTTTAATATAACATGTGGGCTACCTCCGTTCGATATTTTACTTCACATTTTCATTTTGCGGGTTAGTACTCAAGGTAAGGTATGGCCATATGTAACTTACACATAACTCCACTTGCGTGTTGCAATATAACAAAAAATAATAATATCTAAGTTGCACATGGTTTACTCGAAATTATATTTTAATTTATTAATGAACACGATAAAATTTTTGAATGATGCGATTATAACGAAGTAAATAAAGTTATTTAAGATGAAAAATTCATAAAGTAAAGAGATTTTTTTTATACTTTTAACTTCTGTTTCAAATATATATATATATATATATATATATATATATATCATCGAGTTTCAAAAAAAATTAAAGTATACCCTCAAAATTTATTTTCTTTTCTTTATATACCCTCTAATAAATATAATTCTTAAAAACTCAAAATTAATCATTAACAATTATTGAATTTTTTATATTTCATCTACTTTCATTTTTCACCAAATATATTTTATGTTTATAGTTTTATTTTTCGAATTTTTTAAATAAATAACTAAGAAAATAAGATGATTGATGGTAAACTTATCAAATCATACACCAAGGTTATACTTAAGCAATTTTTGAAACTTGAGGGTATATTTTTGCCAAAAATAAAAGTTGAGGGTATAAAAAATAAATTTTCCTAAAATGAATAATTATAGTTTAAAAATAGTATCAAACAAATAAGTTAAAAAATTGAAGTAAGGCTAAAACTAAAAAGGCACTCAATAAAGGGGTCTCCACTTTTAAGCTAAAATCTAATCAAATATGTTACCCTATCTTTCATATAACTACCCGATACGACAGGTCAGTTGTTGAGCACGTGAATCTTGTCGAATAACGACACTCGTGAGCATAGAAAAGATTCACAACAAGATACTCATTTGTCTGCAAAGCTAAAAGGCTCTTGGAATTGGCCAAATCATAAGATTATATAAATAACTAAAGAGCTTAAAAGGAAAGAACAGAAACTTATGGAAACTTGTTTCAAGTTCCAAAAAACAGCTTGCTTTGTTACATCAAGAAACTATTTTACTTTCAAGTCTACACACTCAGGTGAGAATCACGTGCTCGCGTACCGATACTCGTTCCAGCTATGTACCCCCCGGACCAAGCATTCTGCAAATATATAGATGAATTACCAGATTTTCATATCATATTTACTCCAGTAATTTAGCATAGTTAATATGGTTTTATTGCTTTAGTTGTGTCATTTAAATTAATTAATTCCGTTTAGCATGGCTAATTATGTTTTATGTTAAATTAGTTGGGCCCTATCTATAGAGCTTAAGCTAATGAAAACACGGTCAATAACCATTTGCAGTGGTTTAATCTATCTCAGAAGAGGGAGATTGGACTCGATGTGATTAGGCAAGGCTCCTACTTTCCAAAATCGATTTGAGTGGTAAGATAACTTCATTGCTAGAACGAAATAATCAACCTAACACTCTTTTCGAAAACGGTCGAAGGTCTCCAATGGTTTCTTGCAATTAAAAAGCCTAAACAAAACATGGCCTCCTGCATGCCCTAGAGGCTTATAATAATTGATTAGGGTTTCAATCTCAAAATTATTGTTAATTAAATAAATAAACCTAATTAATACACAAAACATTATAAAACGAGTGAAATTACAAAATCCCAACACCATAACTGAGTTTATAAACGTTTTTAATCGTGCATTTTCACAAAATTCTATAGTTCAATTACAAGTAGTGTAATGTAACATGCATGTTTAACTCGTCCTTAAGTAATATGTTTATCTCATATTTATTCTACATCAAGGCTTACGCCTTGAGGCACGGTTGGAAATGCCTCGAGGATCAAACAAATTTTGCTATTTATGTACATAAAAACATCTTGTTACCTGGAAATTGAAACCGCCGGTTATTCCGTCCACATTTAGTACCTGCCCACAAGTTTTACGCACTTATGCAGCAGAAAAGAGACATCTTTGTAGAAAAAGGTGATAATTAGACAAATATTCGTATCAATCAAGGTTTAATAAGATATAATTATAAAATTATTTCAGATAATTATATCACATTTGTATTATGGATTTTATAACTGATTATCTGAAAGAGCAAAATGTTTCGGTCATTACCTCCCCTGCGAAGAACAAACCGGATTGGATTCTGCTTTCCATTGAGTTCAGCGAAATCTTGAGAGAGAGGCAAAAATTATTTAACTTAGCATTTAATGAATATATGTATTTATACGCGCATATTTTTATCGTGTCAGCGATACCTCCGAAAGCGGGACACCGCCAGCCTTGACAAATTCATCCTTAAATTGACCCTTCACCAAAGCAATTTATACATGCCAATCAAAACGCACATTACAGATCAATTTATAGAAGAATTACCTTAAGTTCAGAGATCAAATTTACCTTTCCGGTGACTGTAAAGTCACATTGCTTTAATAGAGAAGCAACAGAAAGCAAAGAGTTATTTGAAATAGTGGCCCACAAATCATCTCCGGATAAACCCTACGAGTCGAAGTGGAAGCATATAAGGAATATGATAGGATCCCCAGCAAAATCGAGCACAAAAAAATAGGCCCATGAGAGTTAACCCAAACAGTGACTCCCGAAGACTATAAATCACAAACGTCACAAAACCATCTTTCCGGTGAGAGCAAGGTAAACACTCTCCACAAGATACTTGCTAGGAGTGGAAGCATACAAGGAATATGATCGGACCAAAGCAAGATCGTACATGAAAAATAGCACAGCGAGAATTAACCAAAGGGTCATTCCAGAGCACTCTTTATAAATTACATACGTCACAAAAATCCCTTTCCTTTGGGAGCAAGGCGAACACTGTCCATAGGATGTCTATATAAGAACTTCTCTACCACACAAACTCAAAGCATAATGAAAGATTGAAATCCCTAAAGATGGGTGCCTTGTATAGGCTAAGAAACTCAGGTAAATCCTTCAATATTAATTGACCAACATACCCTAGTTAAGTAAAATATTAAAATACATAAATAAAGGGTGTAACAAAATGATGAAGAAAAATAATACTACCTTTCGATCCAATATATATTTCCAGAACCTCTTTACAAGACCGAATTCTGGAGGATATGAATTTGACACTTTCTGCTTCTGCAGTGTTGCGGAAGCAGGTTAGAAGTTGGCTCAAACTCTAAAAAAAAAAGGTAAAAAATCCCGTAAAAAATAAGCAATCAAATTCAGACATACTGCAAACCGGCTCTTGTGTCGACTAAGGGTTGACTTTACATCTTCTATAAGCAAGTCCGGTAAGAAATCCACAGAAATAACCCCTGCATTGAAAGGCCAATAGATCTGAAATCACATAAAAACGGATGAAGAGAAAACAAAAGGGTAATTTGGTCTTTACCTTTGTACTCTGAACCAAATAGTTCGCGAGCACCCCACGCGGACAACCGAAGAATCACGGGCCCGCTAAGTCCCCAATGTGTCACCAGCATCGGCCCGATCTACATTTTCACGATCTTGAACATGTTAACAAATATGTACTAAAAACCGTAGGAGTACGCAGACGAGCGAGTAGGAGAAAAACATACTTGTGTAAACTGTTGTATACTCCTTTTAACATTTTCTAACACTAACTTTGCCTTAACTTTTGGGAACGTAATCTGCATAAAGACCAGACTGAGATTAATATGCACTTCACTATACTCATTGATAATGATATCTGAGTGATTAAGATATCATAAAATACTTGCATAATTTTACTGTGATATGACGGATTTAAATAGATTTTTTTAGAGATAAATAAAAATAAATTGGAAAGAATAAAATAGAATAGGTAAATCCAGATCAATCATTTGTAATTTCCTCACTAACAATCAAAACTGAAACAAAAGCTTGTTTCAATATTTATGGAAATGAGCAACATCGTGCATCAAAATAGAGCATTACTCCTGACAGCTCCGCAAGCTGCGAATCTCCGGTCTTGAAAGTAAATAAACTCGGCACCGGATCTATAATTGAATGACCAAGCTGGGTTGCAAGGCTGTAACCCTGTAACGAGATCAAGCAGTTCAGTACACAAAAAACCTAAACTTGAATGAGAAACAAAGAAGTTATAGTATCAACTCTTAGGACCCGGAAAAGAAAAACCACTTTATTGATCAACGCGCCCCTGTCTCCCATTCGAGAAATAGACAGGGAAGACTTGGCCGAGGATGTTCAACAGGAAATTTCCACTACTCAAACATGACGGGTAACCCTAGAAGTAAACACTTGATATAGGCCAAGACAACAATTATCAACCGTATACTTAAAATATAAAAAATGCCCTAATGAAAAAAATATAATGTCATTAGAGACCATTTTTTGCCCATGAAATTAAAATACCTAAAACACCCTAATGAAAGAAAATACAACTAATGACATAATTATACGGGTCTAAAACCAACCTGACTGCTACTACCACTGGCAATCAACAAATAATCGGCTTTCACTTGTTCGACGGGCGATGATGAATTCTTCTGAATGCCAATAAGGAATTTTCCATCATCAACAGAAGCAGTTTTAACAGCTCTTCCAGACAGAATGGCAACTGGTAAAGAAAAACCAAATTAGCCTTGAAATTAAAAAAAAGTTATCCATTAAAATACACTCAAAAGGTGAATCAATTAATTCCATGCTTTTTAATATGAGAACCACCTCGTCTCTGTTCCGCTTCAGACATTAGACAATCGATTATCGTAGCAGAGCTGTTACTGACGGGAAATACCCTCCCATCCTCCTCCACCTGTAAGTTTATTTATGAACAAACTTAGGAACGAAAGAGCATAAGAAATAAACAACGAAGAGTTAATTGGTATAACCTTCAGCTCAACACCATGTTCGGAAAACCAGGACATGGTATCGACGGGCCCATGAGTGTTGAAGAAAGCTCCTCTGAACTCCTTGTGACCCCTCGGGTAATTTTCTGCCAAAATCTATGGATAATCCATCATCTTTGAGCATGGCCGTTTCACTAAACTAATCTAAAAATGTAAATTGAAAACGAGACACCAAAAACAAAAAGTACGAGCCGCTTTATTTAGAAATACAGTAGACCGATAACGAGTCAATTCAATGCCAAGTAAGACATGAAAAAGTCTCCAAACATGAAAATTCCACCCGTGAGCAGACAAGTCATCAGTGTATTTGTTACAAATGCTTTCTTTGATCAGACTCGCCAACAAAGAATCCAAACATAGGCTCGATACCTCGGCCGTGCAAGTAATGGGCTCGAGAACAACAAAGTAGCCCATTTTACAGTTGCAATCTTAATCTTAATCTAATAATTGCTGTTTACACGTCAGACATGGCCCGAAAGACGGAACCCAGCTCCCGTTTCAGATGGAGAGCGCGAGTCATTGCTCGTTTGAATCAAGATTTCCTTGAAACTACACAAGAGTAAAGAAGCTCACCTTAGTGTCAAGACAATGGCCATTGGTGACGTTGCATCGTCCACCACCAGAAATCTTCACCTGCCAAACACACAACCAGAAGATCAGCAACACGAAAAAGAAGAGATCGTCACTGAAGAAGACGAACCAACCAAACCTTGGATAAAGGCTTCGCTTTCTCGAAAACCAGAACACGAAGCTCGGGAGCGACGGTCTTTGCCCTAATTGCTCCATAAATCCCAGCCGCTCCACCACCGACCACGACCAAGGTCTCTTCACTTGCCTGCGCATAATTCCCCCCAAATATTCATATATATATATACACACACACTCACACAAGCTTGGACGAAGAACTGCGTGAGCTACCTTGTGGGCTAATGGAATGGCGGAGGCGATGAGTCTGCGCTTGGAGGAGGAGGAGGAGGGAAGCGACGAGAGAGCGGAGGTGAGGGTGAGGCGCGTGGACGCGTAGCTCATGTGTGCGCGTGGGGCTGGCGGAGTTCACTGCTCAGAAATAAATCAGTAATGAGTTAGGGCGGGAAACAGCTATGGAGTACGCAAAGTGGGTGGGACTAAAGCTCTCATATTGATTTATTTTCTGAAAATTAAATTCATTTAGGACTATAACAGGGTATAAGTGTATTCAAAGTTTTTGAAAAGTTTATATTAAGTGTTTTTTGGATGGAAAAAGTTGTTAAATTTTTATTTTGTTTTTTTCTTTATGTTTTCGCTTCGAATCCCTCATGTGTCATGTTTTTAAACCTATTGAATATACCATTTTAATTAAAAATTTATACTAAGTTATCAATTATAAACAATGGTATGTTTAATGGGTTTAACAACGTGACATGTGGTGCACTTCTTGACGAAAATATGACGGATACACAAAATAAGAATTTGACTACTTTCGTCACTAAAAAAAATAAGAACTTAATGTCAACTTCTAAAAAAATTTGGATATTTGTACTACTATTTTCCCTTATTATTATTTTTTATAAAAAAATAAAAACAACGCTTATATTGAAAAAGGAATTTGCCACACTTATTATTTTAATGTCTAACCCTTATTATTAAATGCGTATTTTAGCCACTAAAAAAGGAATTCGAATACAGATTTGGTATTTTGATTAACTTTTTCTGTGAATGTAAACGGAGAACGTAATTAGCATTAATAAAGTTGTAAAGAGATTCAATATGAAAAATTGTTCACCATACGTTGCTCCCATAATGAAGGGCGATAAATTTGCATTAAACTAGTTACCTAAAAATGATCTTGAAATAGAGCAAAGAACATCTCGTATGCTTCTGCTCTTGGAAGCATGATGTATGCTCAGGTTTGTACATGACCTGACATTGCATGTGTGGTGGGAATGTTACGACGATATCCGGGTTTAGATCACTGGAAAGTTGTGAAGAAAGTGTTTAGGTACCACTAAGGTACTAAAGAATACATGCTTATGTTTATCTTCAAATTAAGTATTACTACAGTCAGGGGCGGAGCCAGAACTCTGACTAAGAGGAGGCGAAAATTAATTAGCTATAAACTTTGTAATAAAATGAGACATTAAAACTACTATCATACATTGCATTATAACTATTTTTCATGAACTTTCCGTTTATGAAAATAGTTCATTAGGATCTCTATATGATTAGAAATCTACATGTTACATTATCAAAATATTAATATAATTTTTTTTCTTCAATATTTAAAACTTTGCACGTCTTAAATTGATTGGTGATTTTTATTCCCTAATTTTGTAATAGGTCATCGTTTTAGTATACCTATTGTTAATTAAAGTACAAAATACCATGAAAAGAAAAATTATAATCATAAAAAGTCTTGATAAAAAAATGGTGGGTTTGGGATTTGAACCCTCGGCTATGACTTGGAAGAGAATTTTAAGAGTAGCAAAATGCCACTGGACTGTAGTGATATTTAGCTTACAAAGACAAATGCTATGTTTATTATTTATATATAAATTTATAATATTATGAGTAAATAAAAATGAAAATAACGTGCTCGGACTAAGTGAGGGCGGCCGCCCCCGCTCCGCCCCTAACTACAGTGAAATAATGTAACCGAAGAGAATTAATAAGAGTTGTTAATACTGGTCCTCCGTTGTCAAGTATGTGGTGTGAAATTGACCGCCACACAAAAATTATTAAAGCTAATCTGCTTCGCACATCCTTTCGGTAATGGAGCAATCAGTAACGATAATAACACGATAAAATAACCGAGGCAATAGCTAAATAAATTGTCATTGCATCGCTATTTTACTCTTCAAATTACGTTCAACCGAATAATAAAAAAATTACAGTCCATTATCAAAGACTTCTAAAACTTAAAGTGTGCAGAATATCTCGTAACCGAATTTTAAAACCATAACTGAAAACTATCCGGTTCAAAATAACCGTAATCAGATTTTTTTAAAAGCATGTTAATGTTAACAGTATCCGATTTCAAACAAGATAAAGTTACTTGTTTTTTATTTTCAAAACATGTTATTTTTGTAACCGATTTAATATTAATTTTTTATTTAAATATTTAAGAATTAAGTTAAGTAGGGTTATTTCTCTATGATGATCAAGTTGTTGAACTGGAGATTCTTTTTATTTATTTATAATCGTTGTGCTTTTTTATTTATTTATGTTTTTGAACCGGTATGTTTCTTTTTAGACTGAGTTGTTTTATTTGCGATTTATTTTGAACCGGTGTCTGTTATTAATGTAGACCGATATGTTTTATTATTGCGATAAAATATGTTGATGTTATATTTATATAAAAAAATAAGCTAAGGTTTTTTAACAAGTTAATTAGATTTTGATAACCGCAAATTAAGTTAATCGATTTCCGGTTAACCGATTTTTAAAAACAAGTTAAGGTTATTAAAACATGAAAAACCGAAATTAAATTAAGAATACCGTATATTTTTTTTTTTAAAAAGGTTTATCCGACCAGTTCCACCACTGTCTAAAACCATTAACAAAACAAAAGTACCCAAATTAAAAATCAAAGCTATACACAATTTAATTGATAATAACGCACATGGCTGTAAAATGTGGAATTCAAATCCATGCACAAACGACGTCGTTACGAGAACGTTTCGATACACGGGTTTAGTTGTCCGATGATGCAGCGTCACCAATGGAGTCGGCTGACCACTCTCGCGCAGCGCTGCGCCAGTCTGCGTCAGCTGAAGGCCCTACACGCCGTGCTCTGCGTCACCACCAGCCACAGCCACAGCCTCAACGCCCTCGTCAGAGCCTACGCGCGCACCTCCCAACCTCGCTCTGCTCTTCGTCTCTTCAAACTCGCCGGTGTTGCCGATCGCTGCACGTTTAACTTCGCTCTTCTGGCCTGCGTCAATGGCGGTTTGCCTCTCGAAGGAAGGGAGCTCCATTGTTGGGTAGTGAAGAACGGACTGGCTTCGTCGGATTGCCATGTTCAGACCGCGCTCATTCGGTTTTATGTAGCGTGCGCGGTTGTAGATGGTGCGAGAAAGGTGTTCGACGAAATTCCTCACACAGATGTTTATCATTGGAACGCGCTTATGGATGGGTATGCTCGATGCGGGTCGGCTTCCGAGGCCGTGAGTGCCTTCCGGGATATGTTGGATTCCGGTCTTGAGCCTGATGAGCATTGTGTGACGACTGCGGTAAAAGCGTGTGCGCTTCTGGGAGCCCTTTCGCAAGGAAATTGGATTCATGAGTATGTTAAGAGAAGAAAAGGGTTTGGATCGTGCGTCTTCGTTGGTACGGTGCTGGTTGATATGTACGCCAAGTGCGGTTGTTTGGACATGGCGGTAGAAGTATTCGAGAAAATGTCTCAACGGAACGAATTCTCTTGGGCGGCTATGATCGGCGCATTTGCAGTTCATGGCCAAGCGGCACGAGCTATGCACTGTCTGAGGAGAATGCAGCTTGAGGATGGGCTCAAGCCCGACAGTGTTATTCTTCTAGGGGTACTCACCGCTTGCACTCACGCGGGACTTCAAAAGGAAGGCCGAGCTCTATTGGCGAACATGAAAACTCGATACGGCGTTGCCCCAAGACACGAGCACTATAGTTGCGTGGTAGATTTGCTCTGCAGAGCTGGGTGTATGAGTGAAGCGTACGAGCTCATAGGGAAGATGCCCATGAGGCCAATGGCTTCTGTTTGGCGCGCTTTTCTTAGTGGTTGCCGGATCCACGACAAGGTAGATCTCGCAGAAGTTGCTATGAAGGAGCTTAGGCTGCTCGAGAGTGAGGATCAAGATGGAGTCTACGTTCAGATGTTCAACATCTATTTGGCTGCAGGGAGAAGCGAAGACGCTGCTAGGGTTAGAAAATTGATTGGCTATGGTGGGGTGAGTAAGACGCCGGGTTGGAGTATGGTAGAGGTTGATGGAAAGGCGAACAAGTTTGTTTCGGGAGATGGCACACACAAACACCAAACTCGGATAGCTAAAATGCTGGATCTCGTTATCTCTGACTCGATTCCGGACCTACTTTTTGAGTATTCTGGAGATATCTATCTCTACAGGTAGAAATCACAAACATCATGATCTTGTGCTTCGTTTCCACGACTCTGGTTGATATTTACGCCAAGTGCAGTTGTTTGACATTACGGCTGAAATGTTTGAGAAATGCCTGAACGGAATGAGATCTCACGGGCAGCTTTGATCGGAGCATTTAGAGTGCATGGTCAAGTGGCATTAACCATGCATTTTGGAGAAAAATGCAGCTTGACGATGGCTCAAGCCCGATAGTGTTGCTCTTCATGGGTTATTCACGGCTTACAGTCACGCAGTTCTTCGAGAGGAAGGCCGAGCTCTGTTAGCCAACATGAACATCTCGATATGGCGTGGCCCCAAGACACGAGGACTAGCTGCGTGGTGCATTTGCTCTGCAGAGCTGGGTATATAAGTTAGGCGTGTGAGTTCATAAAGGGAATTCCCATGTCTTCCGTTTGGGGCGTTTTTTTAAATGGTTGTCGGATCCATAACAAGGTTGAAGACGTGAATTTACAATGGCGATCGAGTCAATTTTTTAGATACTCAGCATCTATTTGGATGTACGGAGAAATGAAGACGCAAATCGGGTATGCAAGATTATTTGCTAAGGCGGGATGAGTAAAACGCTGGATTGGAGTATGGTACAGATATTGATAGAAAGGCGAATGTGTTTGATTGGGGAGACTTGAACCGGATTCAGTTAACAGGAGACTCGATTCTGCTGGATTTCAATGTCATTTGACTCAACCGGAGAGATATTCAAAGGTTCGGAAGGCTTATTTGAAGTCGTTACGACACAAATCAATGAACACGGTATTCGAAAGTGGCAATTAATTCTAACAGAGAGTAGATATAGAGCTGATTATACTCCGTAAAAACGATTTCTCATTCGAATGTCCGCTACAACATATACTAAAGTTTTATAGCCGTTGCATAAATGGCGTAAAATTTAATTAAAAAATAAACAAATTCACTCTGCTCCTTCTTCCGATTGCTTATTGGCAATTAAAGCAGAGATAAATCCCGAATATACAGTAATAGGACACAAACATTCAAAGATATGAATGCTTTGAGATGCCGTGAGCTTAGGCGGATAACGGGAAGACGACAACAACATGCATGTCCTTGTTGTGGGGCGGGAGATGCAAGCGCAGCGGATGGAGCTTCCCGTTCAAGAGGTTCCGGGAACAGACGACGATGTCTTCGCGTCCCGTCTCTTCCTTCAACGTCTCCTTCAACTCCTCGATGGTACTACCCTTGAATATTAAGGAAAACTCTTCTGTGGCGTCTAGATCCTCGTCCGGGTTGTAACAAACGCGATAGTGTATAGTTCTTCCTCTAGCTTTCGCTGGTGAACCCTCAAAAGATTCCCTATTCTGGAGTGAAAATTAAGAACATGTTAGTGAACTGAGCAACAAAAAACATTGTAATGGTAAATTATATTTCCATGTTTTTAATAACTTAAAAAATAGAAATACAAAAGCAAATTCTAGCTATTTAATTATACTATTTACTTCAGTTTGGACAATAACATTATGTATAACCAGAAAAATCCTCAGTTGGTTTTAGTATTTGAGTTATTATTTATGAGGTAAATTATTCAAATCACGCTACAAATTAGAAGAAAATATATGTTCGCCAGAAATAAAAAATAAAATCTCACCATGAAAATGACAAATTTAAATTTTGCTCAAATTTATCTCAAATTTTACTCATTTTCTTTTACTAAAAATTATATGTTTTGAGAAATTAAGCTCTTGCTTGAAAACATTACCAAATGTTTTTTTTTAATTTTTTTTAATTTTTTTTATCGGTGGTTTACAGGAAAATAAAAATATTACCAACTATATTTTGTTATGAACAACAAATTAAGAAGAAAAAGCCCCTACAATCACGGCACAACATCCAATACAGTTGGCCACAAACCTTTTGCCCGGAAGCCAGCTCCAACTTGGTCGGAGTGCTCGGCGCTGACCACAGATCCGGCCCACGTAGCGGCGTAGGTGGACCGAGCAATGATCCCGAGACGCGGCGCGGAGATCTTGCGCGCATCTCAACGACGTCCACGTCCCACAGAATCCAGTCCTGAGAGGACGTCCGATACGGGACATCATGTGTGATTGAGTTCCGCCACGGCGGAAGCCCGCCATTGGCCCGCAGGAACTGTCCGTAGCGCGTCCTCAGACGGACCTAGCCACGGGAAAATTCAGAAAAAGAAAATGTTGCAACCAAGGAGTTAAATTAATGAACAATTAACATTGATGATTTGTAGCAACCTGGAAGCCCTCGCGGATCGGCTCCCACTCGAGGGACGAGTCGAGGCGCGTCGGCATCGTCTGGAGGACCTTCTTCCCCGTCATGCCGAGCAGGAATGGCATGTTCGAGGCGGTCAGGTACTTCCCGAAACAGCTCTTGAGCCGCAGCACGCTCACGTCCGTGCTGGTGATGCGCTCGACCGTCCACAGCGCGTTGCGGGCCGTGCCGTTGCGGTCCTGGCAGACGGACTCCTCATCATCGTCGGCCAATAAGTACTTGTCGTGGTGGCTCCGGAGCCGCACCACCCTCGCCTTTTGGAAGAGCTCCATGGCTGTCTGGGAAACAACCGTTGGATATTTATTGTATATATAGATTAATTAAGATGCTTGAAAATTGAAGGAAGAATTAATGAAAGAGGGATTTAGGTGCTTAATTAGATTATGAAGTGAATTATGAAATGGATTGAAAAGAGATTATTATTGTTAGAACGGTTGGAGTCTGTTGCGAGCAAATTTGGAAATGAAAAATAAGTTTAGGGTTTTGATGCGTAGATTGATAACTAGAGCCTGTTATGAGCCAATGGTGGTTGCATGTAGGGATTATTACGGTAAAAGTACCTAAAGTTATTCAAAATAACACGGCGTATTCGTACAGTATAATTCAAAATAACATCGTATTTTCTTAAAGTTTAAATATCTAAGGGAGTGAAATTTACTTTTTTGATTAGTTCCGCGTTATTCAAAATAACCCTGCATGTTCGTAAAGTTTTATATTTATCAATTGTGTATATTCACGAATATTAGTTATTTAGACGTGTACGACTCAAATTAACGCTAACATTATATTTTTTAGAATTTATATTGAATAGGCATACATAAAAAAAAAAAAATATTGTTGATATAACACTAATCATATTCATATTCAAAAGAAATTTCATGAAACGATGCGTGGAAATATTGTTGATTGATGACATGAAAGCAAAGAGATAGATTACTATTTTTTTTTTGTCGTTTCTATATATGGTTTGTTGATTAATCTAATAGATGATTTTTCAACGAGAGTATAATAATGGCCACATGAAATTTAATATATCCTTATACAGAAAGGACATCTCATATGGTCATTATATAATGTCTCTGTTTATGTGCATATAATATAAGAGTGATCAACTTGCCAAAATAAAATAAAAAATAAAAAAAATACATGGGGTACACTGACCTAATCTAAGCTCATATATTCAAAATGCTGACCTGACACGCTGTCCTAAAATTATTAGCTTTAAAAAGAGAGAGCTAAAATGGACTTGCGATTTAAAACCGACACACAATATTTGTTCGACGGCTTTTCCGTCGTGCAAATTTGCCCAATATAAACATTATTATGGTTAATTAAAAATAAATCGCCGTGCATTGTCAAAAATTTTAGTAAAAAAATATTTAAGATAATTTTTTTCAATTCCCGCCAAAAAGTTTCAAAGTTTGAAATTTGAATTACGGTGGCTCGCAACTCCGGCGAAGAATATTCTCTTCGCCATTATAAGGTTAATTAATAAACTCAACTAGTCTAAATCTTAATCAATGTACATTTTGGAATAGTTGAACATTCTTAAGTCATTGGGGCATCTTAAAAATTGAGTATATCATTTCATGGACGAATTGAAAATATCATACCTCTCTCATGCTTCCGAACTCGGACCCCCCCGAATCAGACCCGACACCCATCGGCGTGCCCGAGTCCGACGACAAGGACGACGACGAACACAATGACAAAAGGCGATCACAGCTCATGGCGAGGGATGCCTCCTTGGTCATGAGCTCAACGACATGTACATCGGCCACTTCGACGCTCCAGAGGATCCAGTTCTGTGTCTTCGTCCGGTGCGGTATGTCGTGCGTGACAGAGTTCCACCACGGTGGCGTGCCAGTGTTGGCCCGCAGGTACTTCCCCTTGACTGAGCGCAGCCTCACGCGGTCGAACCCGTCTGTCCTCGGCTCCCACTCGAGCGAAGCGGCCTCCGCTTTCTTTACCTCCAAGGTGGCCCGGAGGAGCACCTTCTTCCCGGTCATGCCGAGGAGGTACGGCTCGTCTGAGGCCGTCAGGTACTTTCCATCCCCGTGGAAGCTCCTCAGCCGGATAACGTGGCTCTTGCCTTCCACGAGCTCGACGGCCCACCACGCGCGCCGCGACGCACCGTCTCTATCCTGCCGGACCGTCTCCTCGTCGGCGGCGGCGACGAGGTACTTCTCGTGGTTGCTCCTGAGCCGCACCGCCTTCGCCTTGTTGAAGAACTCCATTTATGATTTCTTTGAGCTCTGAACTCTGAAGGGTTTTCTTCTTCGAGTAAACAGAATGATTTGTTTAATATTTATGGATCTCGAAGAAGCATCGGACTAGGCATAAAAATATGGGGTTGACATATTGAGGTTTATGGTGACGATATGTGTGTATTTCAGACTTACGTATATTAGTGTATTTCTTATGTACATGGCTTTATATACAGTATACTCATACAATTGACCGATATATATTGTTTGGAAAATAACAATTTGACTATTCACAATCGTAATATTAATTGGTCATATTTGAAAATTAGGCGATAAATAGCAAAAAAATACCTAAAGTATTGAAAATTCGTGGCTCTTTTTTACTCCAACAATACTCATATATATATATAATATATATTAAATGACACAGGTAGATCGGTGATAATGCTAATTTACTGTCTCATTTTTATTAATTTTTTTTTTTTGCAACGTGTACGACCAAATGTCTTTCACAAAATATACTAATAAACGTCTTTTTTCTCCATAATCTGCAATAATTCAAAATATAAAAAATTCGCTAAAATTGGGTACATGTTACCGTAAAAAATTGAATGTACTGAAATAATGAGGTGGCATAATTAACGCGTCACCCGTATCATTTAACGTCTGAGTCGGGATAAAAAAAGAACCGATTAATTTTTAATATTTTTGTTACTACTTTTAAATTTTAAGAATATAAATGTAATATAATGTTGAATAATGTAAAAATATTTATGCCGCTCTTTTATCTATAAAAATATATGGTCTGTACAACCAGACTGTTTGTTTATGATTATGATAATAATGAAACTCCGCCTTTTTTATATAATTGTCTGCAAGTTTATTATTATTATTTGTTTTGAAAGAAATTTTTTGCAAGTTTATTAGTCTGTTGTTTTTTGGACTTGTAGTTAGGGGACCACATGTATTAAAAAAATGATGCAGGATTTATTGTGCAAGAAATTTCGTCCGTACTTGGGGTATGCATATATTTTTTATTAATATTAATTTATAATTTATAAATGTAATATATAATATATCTAACATAATGTTATTTTATATTTTATAATTTTATGTCAATCTATTAATTATGAATATTTACATGGAATGTTATTTTATTATATTTTTTAACATGTTTTATTGTATAATTATAATTGAATTTTACATGTTACATTTTATAAATTATATAATTTATAAATCTTAAATATAAATTATCTACTTATTATATTATTCAAAAATATAATCTTACTTCATTCACTTTAATATGAATAATTTATATTTCATTAAATTTTATGACACTTTAACATGTCACAATTTTAAGTCTAACTATATGTTAAATGTAACATTTTTACATGTTACAATATATGTACACTTGCTTTATAAAAAATTTAAATGTCGATTACCATAGCAAGAGATGAAGGTGGACGGGTGGCTGAGTGTATCTGCGGGTTCAAGGAGGGTACATAACGGAATAAACTTTGGGTATTACAAAAAAAAAAAAACTTTGGGTACATAATTAAAAAAAAATGAAACATTGTGTATTTTAGCCGCAGTTTACCCTTATAATATATGCCACGCGGGCGAAATAACAGAGATTTAACGGTGGGTACATTTGGCGTTAACAGAATAAACTTTGAGTATTATAGTCACCAAAAAAAGACTTTAGGTATATAATTAAAAATAAATGAAACATTGGGTATTTTAGCCGCAGTTTACCCTTTATTTTTCTTAAACATTAAAGTAATAAAGGAGTCAATCAAATAATAACTAAAAGGCTACAATAGTAATTTTATATGCAAAAATTAATATTGTAAAATACGTTGTGGACCAAGTGACAACTTGTATGCATCAAATAATAAAATAGAAAATTGACATGAACATAAAGATTGTTGGTATTAGTCATTTTCTGGTATCAACCAAATATCAAGAATTAAAATACCCAAAAGAATCTGTGAACTTTTGTGTTGCTAAAATGTTATTTTAAATCTTTTTTGCATGTGGGTCTTTGAAGTCACAATATTAAGGCAATAGAATGAGGTTTTGATGAACAATTAATGTTAAAAATTTAAATATCAATCGAATTAACTTTGAGTCTCGAGTTAATTTTTTCTGAACTGTAAGTTGCAGTGGAATAAAATCCTAGCAATAAATCAATGTATAGTCTTATTTAATATCGAATAGATAAATTTTATGTCATATATTTAATAAATATGCTAATTCAATGAAATAAATAAATTTGGTTATTTATTTAATAATTTGGTGTGATTAGTTAATTAAAATTCTTAAATTATATTGAATAGTTGATCAGGAGGATTGATTTTTAGTTAATCTGCTAATATTATTCAATAAATGACGTTACGATTAGTGAATTAGAATGTTTAATTCTTGTAATTAAGTCAAGAGTTGACAAGGGATCTAGGCTTAACTATGCCTCATTATCTCATGTGGTCGATTTTTTGAATGGAAGAATGATTGATGATGTGTCATCGCGATATCGTGATGATAGAAATTAAATTTGAATGATCCAATTAATATGAGAAAAGAAAAATTCAATGATGTTATGTATTCCTTAATCTTTATTGATTCATTGAAGAAGGAGATAGTGACGTATGATCATTCAAAATTCGAATTAATTCCCTTTGATCCTATGCTGAAGCCGCATATTATTATTGAGAGATAAATAAGAAATAATTCCTCTAAGTGTTTTAATTTCTATGTGAAGAAAAATAATCATAAGATTTCCTAGAAATGATATCCCATCATAATGCGTTACGTTAACTTATCGTGCATGATATTTTTGTTTAGTACTTTAATTAGGTGTTAAAAATGTTTGTATTGACAATTAGGGGTGAAATCGGTACCGATAATCGGTAATTTTTTTTTTTTGGTATTGGTATTGATAAATCGAGATATTTTTTGGTTGGTACTGGTATTGGTATCGGTTCTAAAATTTCTTGGTCTTTTATCAAACCGAGACGGAGACCGAAACCGAGAAAAAAGAAAAGGAAAATCGATAAATAAACCGAGACATAAACTAAGAATAACCAGGGGAAAAATCCAAAAATAATACAAAATACTTTGTCCGAAATATAAAATACACGTCTAATACATAAAAACATCAAACATAATTAAACCATGTCATTTCTTTTTATTTGATTTTAATTTCGCCTTCTCCTTTTTCTTTGATTTTGATTTTGCCTCGTCTTTTTTCTTGGCCATGTTACTACTACCACCGGTAAGAGCGGAGAGAATGGAAGTTGAAACGGGAGCTTCGGAGCTTTCTTCTACAATAAACAATTTAAAGAAATTTGTATTTAAGAAATATAAAAGCATAATTATTATTATTATATATATATACACACAACATTACAATTACATTACAGCTTGACATAGATATAAAATTATATAATAAAAAATAGTTGTATACAATATACCCTGTTTTATACTCATAACATGTAGTCGTTTTTTGTTTAAAATTATCTAATAGAACGTGCCCTAATATTCTAATAGAAACGACATGTAATACAATCTAAAACGACATATAGTTCACAACCGGAATTGATATAAAAATTTGAGAAATTTGGTATCAGTATCGATTCTCGGTACGGTATCAGAAACCGCTAACCGATAAGTATCGGTTCTTGGTTTTGAACTAAATTTATCATATTTTTTTTGAGAATCGGTCCGAGATCGATACCGAAACCGAGACGACACCGAGAAATGGTTACAAAATTTTCACCCTTATTGACAATAAGCTATAAAAGTGTTCCCGAACCTATTTTATTGATTTCAAAGTGAAAAGGTGCCCATAAATCGACATTAGAATATCCTCTGTATTTTTTATTTTTGGCCGGGTTTGACATTTTAGCCATGGTATCACGGCCTTTACGCCAAGGTTCTCACTCGGTGCGGCTGCCTTGGTGCCTTGCTTGACACCAAAACAAGCTTATCGTACGTACGGATATTCCTCATACTCCGATTTATTATACACAGGCTTGTCGTACTCATTGTACATGACCTCACCGTGTTCCTCCTCATTGTAAGTTGTTTTGTCGTACTCCGGGAAAGCCACATGAAACGCCACCACCCATCGCACATCTTCTTGAACTTCCTCACGTCCACGCATCGCGTGATCGTAGCCGCCAAGCTATTGGCCATACAAGTTCGCTCGGTCGTCCTCGGTGTCGGACTTGTCTTGGCGTAGTTGCTCCTTTTGATTCTGCATCATTGTAGCCATCTGACATATCAGCAATTCCACCTAAGTACGCAATCCGTCGACCTCTTCTCGTCTCACCATATCTTATACGAAAGCGTCGTGACCAACTCTCTTCTTCGGTGCCCTACACAGAAACGAGTAACTCTGATTCCAACTAATGAAGAGTGGACTATGAAGAACACGAAAAAAAAAAAACATGTCTTTACAAGATAAAACTCGACATTAAAAGTAAAAGGTCGATTTTTTTTAATTCATCGTTAACTAGACTTCATACAATATCGGTAACAGTTATATAGGAAATGGGGCATGACACTAATATTCCTAAAATAGGTACTATGAATCATTAAAAAATAAATAAAGGAATTAAAGTAAACGCAAATATCATATATAATCATCATAATAAAAGCAATAAGTAAATAAATCTTCTTTGGCAATCTTGTTTGATTTGCCAAGGATATCATGCTCGCTCCATAAATTGTTAAGGATATACATGTTTCAACAATTTGTTGAGTCTCGTTTGAATTTTAGCGGCATGTTTTATTAATTGTTATGTGTTTGTTAAGTTTCAAAGTTGTTTCTATTTAATTTGTTTGTGTTTGAATTGAATTTTGTATGAACGTGATCTTTTTAATAAATGTCGTTGTTTGATTTAATTTTCTTTACATATCAATCTGTATGTTTAATGTTAATTTATGCATTTAATAGATTATGGATTCAAGTGAAGACGAGGAAGTTCTTATCATGGACAACCTTATTCGTCTTGCCAACACGAGTAACCAAAAAAGAATATAAGAAAAAATGCATGAAGAAACACGAAGAATCCAACGGTTGCCTCGACGAATGACGATAGAAAGTGGACATGATTATGTTTATGGTATGATTAATAATCTCAACAAAGCGCCATTGTACGAGATGTGTCTCATGTACAAGGAGCCCTTCATGGCGATAGTTGACATCATACGGAATTTTATCCCACCTAGTAACATATCACTTGAGGAATCATTCATGATGTTTATGAGAGTTCTTGCACACTCAGACAGAAATACAGTCGTTCAAGATAGATTTAATCATTCCGGAGAGACTGTAAATAGACATTTTGGATATGTTCTCGATGCAATAAGTCAATTGGCACCCGATATAATAAAGCATCCCGGTTGTACAACGACGCCTCCTGAGATTGAATATAACCCAAAATATTGGCCATGGTTTAAGGTACGATGATTTTTTACTACACATATTTTATATTAGAATTCAAATTTATTAATGAAGGTTTACATATTTTATTTTCAAGGATTGCATCGGCGCTATGGACAGTACCCATATTGGTGTAGTACCCACTGAAGACCAAGCCAATTACCGAGGTTGAAAATGAACATGTGCAATCAACGTGGTGGCCGCTTGTACCTTTGATATGTTATTCACGTACGTTCATACGGGATGGGAAGTTATGGCATCGGACTCGCGAATATTGCGTGAGTTACTTTTGACCGAGAATACAAGTTTTTACATACCGCAAATGGCACAATACTATGTCGTGGATGGAGGATATCCTAATGAGCCTGCTTTTTTGGCACCGTATCGCACCTCACCTTATCACATATCCGAGTTTAGAGAGAATAGGCAAATGAGTGGGAGCGAAGAACTTTTTAACAGCGGCATCCGTCGCTACACAATGTGATCGAGAGATGTTTTGGCGTAGTCAAAGCACGATTTCCCATTCTAAATCATATGTCGAGTTATCCGCTAGATAAACAAGGTCATATAGCTAGTTATGGCGTGCTTTACAATTCATAATTTAATAAAAATGTTAGCAAACGATGACCGTTTGTTTACAAGATGGAATTAAGATGTTCATGTTCAAGATATCGAAGGTGGAAGTACCGAAGGGATTATAGATCAAGATGTGCCAAAAGATGATGGAATCCCGTTCAGAAACACAAGTGCAAATGCCCGACGATTACATACGGAGTTTAGAGATTTTATTGCCTATGATATGCGAAACCATTATTGATGATGTTTATGTAGTAAAAACATGATTATCTCTAATTTGTATGATTATGTAGTACTTATGTTTTATATAATTAGTTGTTTCTATAATTGATGTAATTATATTGATTCTAGTAATGTATGAAAAATGTGATTTAAAAATAAAAATAATAAATAAAAAACAGAATCATGTATCAAACAATTGTTCTGTTTTTCTGTATTTGAATAAGAAAAATCAAAATGTGTACCAAACAGTTATTTAAAAATCACCTGCAAAAATATTTTACACTACAACTATAAAATTCCGAGTAAGGAAAACACAAAATAGTTTTAGTTGGCTGTTAAGGTCGGATTTCGTCAAATACCTCCTTAGCACTACTCATGTCGTTTTATCCCAAAACGACGTGGAAATGAAGGCAGAGAAATTCGTTGACTATAGGTCAACAAGGGAGCGCACTCGAGGAATCTCAACCCGCGACGAAGTTTAACTAGAGTGGAGGTAATCTGCGATGAAATACTTCATCGCACCTCCTTGAAGAATCCTCGAAGAAGAGTTCATCGCATGGAAACTCATTGCTGAGAAGTTCATCGCAAAACCCCAACGAATTAAATGATGAAAAAGTCAGAATCGCACGAATAAAGGAGAATCATTCAATCAGTTGAGGAAATCGTGGGATTATCAGCGTATTCAAGGAAGGTCAGCAACAATCAAAGCGAGAAGGATGGAAACCCTAGCGAGATTCAAGGAACCAGAAGGGAAACGAATTCTAGAAACCCTAAGCCTATAAATATGCATGTAAACCTCATTAGAGAGATCCAGAAATTATCTCGTGAGAATCCTTTGCGAGAACAGAGTGTACTCTTGGGTTCTCGACTGCTTAAGTTCATAGTAGTTTGGGAATTTGAGATGAGAGAAGAGTCTTATGAGTTCGTTGTAATTGTGTCCTTCAATTGTCAAAGCTATTCAATGGAAGAAACCGAGTCCATTCGGGAATACAATAAATCAGGAATATTCATGTTCATCATTATTTGTGTTCTTCGTTTATTCTTGTGACTGAAAGAGGGTGGTGCAAATCGCCCTCAACATTGACTACCAAACACAGCCTTCATTGTTATAATGTCTATGTCGAGAAAAATAAACATAAGATTACCTATAGAAAAAATATCGATGGTAATGCGTTACGTAAAATATGTTACGTGAAATTATCGTGCATGGTATTTTTCTGTAGTACTTAGGTGCTAAAAATCTTTGTATTAACAATAGGCTATATATAAAAAAAAAAGTAACACAGAAATTCGTATAATTAATTAAAGTGTACATGCATTAAGACGAGATAATAACTAAAAGATTTTAATACATTAACTTTGAAAGACATATATTTTATATATAACACATTTGAAACTATATCATAAAATTTCGAATTACGTACTTATAATAAGTCCGTTATTGTCTCAATCTAATCAATGTCAAAATCAATATCGAAGCCGTCTTCGATCTGCAAGGGCGCAGGCTTGACCTGCTCTTGCGCTGCAGGCTGTTGTGGCTGTTGCTGCGCCATCAGCGCTTTAAGCACGCCCTCAACGTTGATGGACGGACTTTGGAAGTTCGGGATCACAACATCTGGATTCGAATTCGCCAGCATTTGGCTCAGAAACAAGAGGTTCGCATTCTGCTGTTGCAACAGCTTGTTGATTTCCTCCAACAGTGTCTCCACGATAGCCGCCGGTATCATCTTCGGTGCCGGTTTTATAGCTCCGCGTGGCGGCTGCGACGGCGTCATCGGTGGCGTGAACAATGGCGTCGCAGTGTTGAAGGACGACCCGAGCATGTAGGATCCTTTCGGTTTGCGATCGGGCGAGAGGTCGTACTTGCAGGCGAGCGAGGCCGGGGCCGAGCGCGAATCGCGTCCGCGGAGTGGCGTGGGTGGGGAGAGCAATGAGCGTGAGCAGCGGCGCGGAGATTTTGCGCGGATCTCGACGATGTCGATTTCCCAGAGGACCCAGTCCTGTGTGGACGACCGGTGCGGGACGTCGTGAGTGATCGAGTTCCGCCACGGTGGGAGCCCGCTGTTGGCACGTAGGAATTGGCCGTAGGGCGTCCTCAAACGGACCTAACGTCGAAAACGTTTAGAAAATGAAATTGTGCAACCATGTAGTTAAATTAAGGGATAATTATGGCAAAAGTACTTAAAATTTGATAACATGTGAAACGACACATTTTTTATTTTTCTGTCCTCTTGTTTTCCGTTGATAACTAATGAGAGAAGATGCTATATAACTAAACGATCACGTATGAAAGTGTATTTTGAATATGATCCAAAAAATTAATTAACGTCGGTTACACACATATGAAGGAAAAAAATGTTTGTCACACATATGTTAACTTGAATACTTTTACCATTATTTTTTCATTTTAGGCCATGTCACATTTGTCAAAATTGAAGTAATTTTTCGCGATTATCCCTCAAATCAAATGTACTATTAATATTGATATTTATTCGTAACAACCTGGAAGCCCTCGCGGATCGGCTCCCACTCGACGGAGGCGTCGAGGCGCGTCGGCATCGTCTGGAGGACCTGTTTCCCCGTGAAGCCAAGCAGGAACGGCATGTTCGACGCAGTCAGGTACTTCCCGAAGCAGCTCTTCAGCCGCAGCACGCTCCCGTCCCCACCGCTGGCGACACGGTCGATCGTCCACATCGCGTTGCGCGTTGTGCCATTGCGATCCTGGCAAACGGACTGCTCGTCGTCATCGGCCAGTAAGTACTTGTCATGGTGGCTCCGGAGCCGCACCACCCTCGCCTTTTGGAAGAGCTCCATGGCGCTCTGGGAAATTGGCCGAAGAATGCAAGGGATTGTGAAAACAATAGTGAGCGATAAAGAGATTATTGTTGGGATGTTTGGAGTTTGTTATGAACAAATTGGGAAATGAGAAATTGGTTAAGGGTTTTGGCACGTAGATTAGTAACCAGAGCCTGTTAATATGAGCCAAAATGGTTTTATATATACATATATATATGAAAGAAGTTTGATTATAACAACGCGTGAAAATGTTGGTTGATATGCCAAAGAGAAAGATCTTCTAGGGTTTTCTGTCTTGGGTTGGGTTGGGTGTCATTTTGGCGTCTAAGTCGTAAGCATATTAGAGTTTCTAGACGAAGTCGGGTAATTGGTTTTCTTAAAAGATTGCGGTAAAAGTGTCTAAATTAATTAAATGAAATTAGACAATAGTTACTTTTTTTTTTCTTTCTAAAGATAATTGAGGAAAAGTTAAAAGAAATTGTACAATAATAATACTTTTTTCTTTTGTTTAAATTCGACCCTCTTTGGGAGTGCTTCCGCCGCTGAAAGTAGAAGTTTATATTTTTTTTAATTGCACTTAATAAATATCTAAAATTGTTAAATTTGCGTTTTAATACCATGTGTATTATTAAAGCTATGTCATTAACACATGTATGCCTCGCATTAAAATGCATCTTTTCACACTTATTATGTCAAAACATCTGAGGAAATTTAAATAACATGAAGAAAAAAAAATGTTAACGTGAGTTGTGAAGTATACGTGGCTTATTAATTAAAAACAAATAGGACCGTGGACCGAGACAATTAATAACTTAATTTTTACTATTTTAGATATTTATTCAATCGAAAGTTTGCAAGTTTGCCGTGCTACTGTCAACAGTTTTAGGTATTTTCTGCAACAATTATCTATTTTCCTAAAATTGGTAGACTGTAGTTCTTCAAGATTATCATGGTTACGTAGCATCTGTGAGTTTAAACTTGACTTAGTCCGGCACGAAAGGGAGTCAGCCCGGGTACCGACCAGAACCAAGGACGGACAAGAGTTCAGCCCAGTTCGGGTGAACACGGACAGAAAGTCCGGATAGAAGGCAAGCCAAGCCCGGAGCATACGAGAGGGCCAGCTCGGGGACAGAGAAACTGTCCGGGCAGGAAAGGGAAAGTCTAAACAACTACCCAACAAGGAAGGCACGAGACTTGCGGAGAAAGTCAGAGATTATTTAGGGTAGTTTCCTGATTTTGTACGATTTGGTTGAGTTAGGGTTTCGCATATGTGAGGCTATATAAACCAAGCATTGTAAACTTTGTAAAAAAGAGAGAGTCCAGTCGAGTCCATTAGAGTTTTTGAGTCTATCTCTTTGTGATTTGCCATCGATATTAATTAGAGAATTTCTTCTCCCAAATTCGTGTTCTTGAGTTCGTCTATTTTGGTGTTATTCGTGTCTCTTTGCAGATCCGTGAATTGGAATCTAACAACATCTAGCAAGTATGGTTTCTAGACAACCTATACCAATATATATATATATATATATTATTTTTTACCTTCACGTACTTAATGTTGTGCATTTAAGCGGGGTCCATTTGGGCTGAACCCGCCCATTCTCTGCATAGAAGGACCTTAAAGCCCCGAGAGTACACGGGATCAACCTAGCCATGTCCTGCAAGGGCCTGCCAGATTCCCAGTCTGAACCCGAGGGGGGGAAGGCGGGCCCGCGCAGGCTGCCAATGTTTCTTTATGTACGGCATAAGTATTGAAACAATATTTGTTTGCCCCTAATATTTAAAACGATTCTTTTGGCCCGAAAAAGAATATATTTTCTTAGTACGATAAATGCACCTCAATGTTTAAATATTAAAAAATATATATTTTAAAATACAACATGACATTGTTCGTTTAGGAAAATTTAAAATGATATTAATATTAATATCGAAATGAAATAACATTACAACAACATCGAAATAAAAGAATTCTTTTAGTTTGTAATTTTTTTTTTTGTGTATATATATTTTGAATAAATTTATGCAGTAGTATTTTATTATGAAAATAATGATTAAGTGGTATAAATTGAATTATACTAACGAAATACAAGGTTACAAAAATAAAACAAAAATTAAATATAAAATGAATATTTTAATCTAGTGTTAAATTAAATATAAATTAAGTATACAAACAATTTTGTAACTGATTCTTTGGACAACGAAATGCCCATTTTGTGTCAAACTTTAAAAAAAATGCCTTATTATGTGTATTTTTTACTCTCACAAATGAGCATTTCTTAAAGGGTAAACTGCGGCTAATGTACCCAATGTTTGATTTTCTGCGGATTATGTACCCAATGTTTATTTTTGGCGGCTAATGTACTCAATGTTTGATCCGTTAGATATTTTTGGGTTTTCCGTCAGTTGACCGTTAGAGAGTTATATGTACACTTTTCGTATTTTTGACATAACTCACTCATTTTTTGTCCAAATTTTATTCACGACCTATGGTTGGAAAGATAAGAGATAGATCGACAACTTTAATGTTTTAAGTTTTGTAAAATCAGTTTTAAAAAAATACGAAATTTCAAGCACAACGTAAAACTGGACATTAGTTTAATGCAAAATATTTGTTTCGAGCAAATTTTAATATACTTAATGACTTTTTATGATGAAACGTAAAAGTAAAAAGTTATAGATAAATGTTTTATCTTTCCAACGGATGTTTATTTATAAATTTTGGATAAAAAACGAGTGAGTTATGCCAAAAATATGAAATATTATTTCACATCACATCTTTTATATTTTTGGCATAACTCACTCATTTTTTGTCCAAAATTTATAAATAAATAACCTTTTGAAAGATAAAAAGTTTATCTACAACTTTTTAGTTTTACGTTTCATCATAAAAAGTCATTAAGTATATTAAAATTTGCTCGAAACAAATATTTTGCATTAAACTAATGTCCAGTTTTACGTTGTACTTGAAATTTCGTATTTTTTTAAAACTAATTTTACAAAACTTAAAACATTAAAGTTGTAGATCTATCTCTTATCTTTCCAACCATAGGTTGTGCTTAAAATTTGGACAAAAAATGAGTGAGTTATGTCAAAAATACAAAAAGTGTACATATAACTCTCTAACGGTCAACTGACGGAAAACCCAAAAATATCTAACGGATCAAACATTGGGTACATTAGCAGCCAAAAATAAACATTGGGTATATAATCCGCAGAAAATCAAACATTGGGTACATTAGCCGCAGTTTACCCTTTCTTAAAAGGTTTGACACAAAAATAGGCATTTCTTATAATTTTTTTTTCTTAATGTATTTAAAGTACCTTTTTTTTAAACACCCAAAACAATATCTTTGTTTATCTTCACATTTAGACCTGATTCCAACATTTAAAACACAAATTGAATTGAGGTATGACTAAATACAAAGAGCATCTTCAAGAATTTCAATGAAACTAACATTAATATATTTGTGATATAGCAAAGATATATATTTTTGTCGTTTGGTACCCATTTGTGGTTGTTTTGGTGTCCTATAATGTCGTAAGCACATTGTGTTTTAATTGTACGGTTAACTTGTTATTTTCTATGACTTGTCAATCATACTTGATTAAAATAATTTACTAAAGACATTTTTGAGATTTTTTGCAATCCATGACCTTACTGGGCTCAGTGCTAAGAAAGTAAATAATGCCAAAGGAAGGTACAGAGTGAACAAAAATCGGATTGATTTGAATGAGAGTATTATAATCGCCTATAATTAATTTATCGGTAACAGAAATAAGGACACATCATCTAGGCATGGACATTTAAAAATGAACAACTTGATAAAGAAAAAGAAAAAAAATACTACGTACAGGAGATTGAGATCACAGGATCCTAAATTTAGGCTAATTTCTCTTATCTCAGTCTTATAATTCTTTGCCATTTTTAGGCAATCGTAATAAATAACATACCAAACAACAATATAAAAATAAATTAATATATATCCTCAAGTCCAAGTCAAAGTACAGTTTGCAAGAGTTGAACATTTCAAGTCATTAATTAGGGCATCTAGAAATTCCATATATCATTTTCACGGCTAATTAGTAATTATGGACTGAGGAATATGAGGATTCAACACATCTCTCATGTTTCCAAACTCGTCCCCGGTCCTCAACGCGAGCCCTGTTCTGACCCCAGGCGACGAACCCGTACCCGTCCCCGTCTTTAGGCTTTACTTGTCATAAGATGTGATATTTTGTACAGTGTAAATACAAGCAAAAGTGCTTTGAAATATAAAATTCTATATATTCGTAATCCTATGTTATTGTCGTAAGAGTACAAAAATAAATTTTCTCATGTCTAGTCCCCAAAATGCCAGTGCCGGGTTTTACCCGGATGGCAAATTTTTTTTTAAAAAACCCTAAGGCCATCTCGGTAAATTTTCGCAGATTATAATCTATCGCTAGAGCTTTATTCAGTGGGTACGGTCGCTGTGGGCTGCATCGGCGTGGGGGCAAGCAACTTCGTCGGGCGAGACCGTGGGTGTCGTCGGAGGAAGCAGGGCGTGAGTTTCGTGGGCATGAGGAAAAGAGAGGAAGAGAGAAAGAGGGGTGAGATGAGATCGGGAGGAGAGAGAGAAAGAGGGAAAGAGAGAAGGAAGGAGAGAGGGTTAAGTTAACCCAACGTATGGATTAAAATTTGATTTCGGACATATTTTTATAACTTAACAAAGTCGGGTATTTTTCCGTTCAAACATGCTTAGCGGGACATATTTTTTGTAGTTTCCCTAAATATATATATCATTGATTCATTTTACTTTGTTTGAGCATCGTTCTTTCGTTCGATCTCGCGCGTACGAATTCGGATTAGTCAAACGAGAGCTAACAATCCATTCACGAATACTAATCTAAAAGCATGATTTCCACGTGTAATTAATCTAGTGACTGTGGAGGTACAGAAACACCCACAATAGTGTTTTTTTTAGGAACCCACAGTAGAATTCTAGTTAAATAGTTTACGCCATCTTTTACTAATTATAAAAACAAGAAATATATATTACTGAACCTCTAAATATATTAAGGATAATTAATTAAAACCTTTAGCACAACTCGGTATTTAGCTAATTCACCCATTATCTTTTAGTAATTAATTTAGACTCATTTAACTTAATTAGATAATTAGTGGACAGGCACCGCGCGAACGGCGATAAAAATATTATGAATAATCAACTTACCAATAAACATAAAGATATATAGATTTTTGACGTATGCACGATCCATTGAAAAATACTATTCACAAAGCAAGAAAAATCATATAGATAAAAAATAATAACTTAAACTATCTCCTAAGAATGTATTAAAACAATGTCGATATCTTCGCCGCACTATATTCTATTGAGATTCTATTGAGATAATAGCACAAAAAATTTGAAAGAAATAAAAATTGTGCTCATGAGACAAATTATATAGATTATAATTTTTCTTTCATGTATTTACTCAAATTCAAAAACATAATAACTTTTATTTTTTTGTTTTTATTTTTTTTAATATAACAACTTTTTTTTTCTTTCTCTTCTAGTTTTAAGCTATACGGCACAAAGTACATAGTATCATACAATGACCATATTTCTGTGTGCCAATGATATCTTTATATGTATTCTTGATATAGCGTATCAACTATTAATCTTATTCGTACATTATCTGAAAATTGGTTATTTTTACTATAAAGAAAAACAATTATCTATAGAATATTAAAAAGACATTTAAGCGATAAAATTTTATATATTATCACCAAAAGGACATTCACGTCCATATAATTTAACTTATTGGTTTTCATAATTATAATTTGTTTTTTAGAGTTTGTATTGACATTTGACGTACATTTTTTCTGTACATAAAACATATGGTGTTATGTAAGCGCATAAAATTGAAATCAAATTATTTATAAACCCAACTTGACTTATCTAATGCATTTTAAAACATATATCCATAGATATTGCCAATGCTTGATTGTTACTGATGAACCTTTTATACGATCATTCGCGTAACAAAATTAAATACCATTTAAGTAATACTTCCATACATATTAAATGCTGAAGATATATATATATATATATATATATATATATATATTTTATTAATGCATATATATAATAACAATATGACACTAATTTAACAAACATTAATCACCAACAATTTAACAGAAGAAGAAGCAAGTATAACACTTGCATGTTGATCCTAATAAGATATGAAAACAGAGATGGCTAATATGAATCTTCTATAATTACTGAGGCAATTTTCGGTAATATCATTCGTAATCATGTTTAATTAAATATCATTTGTAAGCTAAGATACTATGAACATCCAGCTGAATTTTTACCTAAGCCGAACTCAACCTTTTGTGTATTCGGTTATTATTAACTTAAATTAATATTGGCAAATAAAAGATCCGAGAAACTATACATCAGCTTCATTTTGATAAAAAAAAATCTAACATTGGAAAAGAAAATGTCAAAATGAATAGCATTTAAGTAGATAAAAAAAATACTCTTTCTCGATAGTTTGGTGTAGAATCGCTAGCCTTGACTGCCTAGACACCATATAATAAGTGAACTAACAAAAAAAGACTGAAAAGGAAAGAGAGATGTGATTGTCTTGCAAAAAAAACAAATGTAATTCAAATAATATGAATCACTGTTTCAGATTAATCGATTCGACCTTGAGATTTTCTTCGATGAGATATTTTTCATCGGAACACAACAATAAAAGAAACTTACCCTATTACATTGTTATTCTCTTTTCCCAAATTGTTGTCTTTGTGACTCTTCTCACCCGAGAAGCAAAACAGAGTCCTTGTGATAATTGAATTTCAAGATAATTTGTAAACTTAAATAGTGTTGAGTTAACCCAAAATCTAAGATATCTCCCTAAGAATTATAAACTCTCACCGAGATGAAGAGAATTATTACCTAATACTTATAACAGAGGATAAAAGGTAAATGGGATTAGATATGAAAATTGAACCCACACATGAGAACTGAATCAAACTAAGAAAAAATCTTACCCGAGAAGCGACGGACACCACGGGCAGAGACTGAAAGCACATATCAAAACTGTATTTTAAGGGAGAAACAGAGATGATGTAGGGTGGCTTGGCTACGGAGTGATGACTGCCTTCATTTGAACCATAATTATAGAACATCTATATATATATATATATAAATTCAGCATTCATAATTAGACATAACCACTTCTATAAAACTATTTAAAATCCATGTCCTAAATAAGTAAAAAATTCTATAATAATCCATGAACCGCACACTGGCAAAGGAATAATACATTATGTTCCATATTTTCTATTAACACATTTGAACAAAATTCGATAAAAATCACATGTTAAATTTCAAATCACATTAATAAATTAATTAAAAAAATATCAGGACGCATACAAACACCGCAATGAATCGAAACATCAACTCACCATGAGAATTGAATTAGATATAGGAAAAAATATTACCCGAGAAGCGACGGACACCACAGGCAGAGGCTGAAAGCACAGATCAAAATTTTACTTTGAGAAAGAAACAGAGATGATGGAGGGTGGCTTGGTTACATAGTGATGACTGCCTTCATTTGAACCATAATTATAGAAGACACACACATATATATATATATATACACATAAAGTCCAGCATTCATAATGAGACATAATCATTTCTATAAAAATACTTAAAATCCTATGTTAAATTTCAAATCACATTCATAAATGACCTCCAAAATATCACGACACATACAAATGCCGCAATGAATCTAGGAAAACATCAGCTCACACATGAGAACTGAATCAAATCTAGGAATTTTTTTTACCTGAGAAGCGACTGACACCACGGGCAGAGACTGAAAGCAAGGTTCGACTTTTCCATGATTATCTTCGATAATCTTCGATTATCCGTCTTGCCGGTAGTTATCGGTAAGACGGCCATGCCAGTACTTTTCCATGATTTTTGCCAAAAATCGGCAAACATCTTAAAATATAACAAAAATATGTATTTTTCAAAAAAAATTACACTTTTCAATGATTTTATTTACATATGTGAGAGTGAGACTATATTTTATTTACCTATGTTTAAGTATGAAAGGATTTTATTTTTGGCATTTTTTATGTTTTATCAACATTATATACTTAGTAAATATATTCTTAAAAATATTTTAGTGATTTTTCATCAATAATCCTCGATAAGTGTCGATAATCCGTCGATAATCATCGAAAAGATCGGTAATCGGTAAGCTACAGTATTATTAGTTTTCCGTCGATAATCCGGTAAGTTATCGATTAATCTGTCGATAACGGCAAGCGATTTATCGGCAAGTTCGGTAAGTTGAACCTTGACTGAAAGCACAGATCAAAATTGTATTTTAAGAAAGAAATAATAAAAAAGAGAAATTAATTTGTCAAATACAAAGGCAAAATCTAGATGATTAAGTTTATGGAAACAGACTCCCGGGTATATTTTTGTCAAGCATTCCTCCAAAATTGCTGAGGGAGATAAAGAAAGTATGCAAAAAATGATACCAATTGAACCATACGAATAAAAGCACAACTGATTAACAGAGAAGTAATAAAGGGATGAAAAGCAATAACAAACTAAAAGGAAATGAATTCAAAGCGACCTATAAAGGGAAGAAAAAAAAAAAAAAAGGGAACAAAACCAGATTACAGGAACTGAATCGTTGCCAGTGTCTTTGGGAGGCCAGTGATGAGCAATGACAGATGTTTCTTATTCTCAAGCATCACTTTCCTTTTAAGTATTTGATATATACTCACTAATCAAATAATTTGCGTATTTGATCGTACAGGTAAGCATAGAGGTGTCAAGTGGGTCGGGCCGGGCCGACTCGTAAAAAGAAGCAGGTTTGCCCCACCCCGCCCCGTTTTTTTGTGGGCCGGGCTAGGCCCGCCCCTATCAAAAAGGTCAGACTGGGTTATGCTTTCCTAGGCCCGCCCCAAACCCGCCTCGCCCCGCCCAAAAAAACCACCCCGCCCCGCCCTGCCCCGTAGCCCACATAAACCCGCCCCGTCCTGTTTAAAAGCCCACATATATACCATATTTTTAAATTAAAAAACTATTAAGTTGTAATACTTATACTAATAAAAATATAATAAAAAAATTACTCTAAATATTTTATTGTTAAAGAAATTAAAAATTATATTTATATGAAATGATCTATTAATTTATTTGTATATATATTCTACATAATGTAGCTCTTAAATTTTTTAATTAACTTTTAACTTTATTAATCAAAATTCGCTAATCGATTTGCATTATTTGATTTTAATTTCATGTATAAAGCATATTCTTAATTCATTAGTTTCAACTTTACAATTTATGATTATTGGCAGGCACATTCATAAATCACTATTCTAATTTTATATTCAATAATTAATTTTAAAATCACTTATTATCATTTTATTATTCAATTGTCACTATTATATTCACTATTTAACCTCTACACCTTGAAATTCACGAATCAATTCAACGTTCATTAATTTTAAACTTTCAAGTTATAATTCGCTAATCAATTTCATAACTTACTAATCAATTTCATTATTTGACTCGTAAAAGCCCACTAAATTCGATACGTAAAAGCCCACTAAATCCGACTCGTAAAAACCCATCGAATTCGACTCGTAACAGCCCACTAAGTTCGACTCGTAAAAAACCCGCCGAGCCTCGCCCCGTGACATTGTGTGTTCAGGTTCATGGGCCGGGGTGGGCCTTGAT
The DNA here is from genome assembly GCA_954871525.1 of Parietaria judaica. Taxonomy (NCBI): domain Eukaryota; kingdom Viridiplantae; phylum Streptophyta; class Magnoliopsida; order Rosales; family Urticaceae; genus Parietaria; species Parietaria judaica. Next base: position 30,084,375 of record OX940865.1, read on the forward strand.
AGCTTTTCCAAAACCCGCCCCGCCTCGCCCCGCACATTGAACGGGGCGGGTCAAACCCGCCCCGTTTAACATGTGGGCTTAATGGGTTGTGGGCTAGGCCGGCCCATTTGACACCTCTAGGTGAGCCGTTCAAATCTAAACTAAAGTTCGCGTTTTCGGAGTTTACCAATGATTTATTGCTGTTTATCATAAATGAGCAAGTACCAGTAAAGAAATATGCATTGCTGATTTATAATTTATTCGGTGTTGACCGACATATATAATATATTTATAGTAAATTGATGGTATGATATATCATGCCGATAATATATGAATAAAATTGTTATATGCTGTATTTAATATTATTTGATAGAATAGACATTTATTACAAAATATAAATCTTATGATCCCAACAACAAGAATAATTATTAAAGTTTTTTCTTAGGAATTTTACGGTGTATGTAATTGACTTTGAATAGCATGGAATAACAAAAAACAAATAACATGAAGAGCATTTTTGTCAAGCTCAAATTAGTGATATTATTAACACATTAATCTATCTTATTAATTCTTTCTCAAGGAAATGACCAAGTTAGTATAGACCGGTCTTTCTCTCTCCATAGATTCTATGACTTTGTCAGTGAACCTGTGAAACAAGTCATCCATGAGAGATCGACCAAATTCTATAGCGAGAAGAGGCTCCATTATTGCTCTGATGTAATTCGATACATATTCTCCTCTCTTGCGCTCATCAGAGCTTGTGTTCTCTTCTTCATCAAAACCATCATCCCAATCACTTTGGAAAATATCAAGCCTTGTGAGAGAAAAAGACTTTTCTTTTTCAACCACATTCTCCACTTCCTTTGGACTCGGTGTATAATATGGCAAGTTGAAATTGTCCAATTTTTCCTCTTTGATCATTCCCTGAAATGAATTTCGTAAATTGTTATAAAGAACTGCAAATCCGGAGGAAAAGATAACCGATCGATGCCTGAATTGCACGCGAAAATCTAATTTAAAAAGAAAAAAATCTAACAGAGGAGAAGAATCCGTTGAGGACCCCGGCTATCAACTTCGGAGGGCGAATAATTATATAGTGGAAGGGAAATTTTCAAATACTTAATAGTAAATTTTGAAAAATGATATTTAGGGATAAAAATATGAAAATTCAAGATAACATGATTTGAGAAATTTCAAGCTTGGGAGTGAGGGCATATTTGCAGGAGTTTATAATGAAGGAGTGAGTACGAAAATAAATTATTGCTGAAGTGGTTTAATTAAGACTCCGCTTAAGTCGTCAATTATATAAATATTGAACCATCTGCTTCCACTATATAGAGCTCCCAAAAATATCTAATAAATTTATGTCGCACTCGGAAATACAAGAAAGGCCGGATAAACAATACGGATTCTCATTTGTATATTGGAACTCAAAAATATGTGAGTAAACATATGCGTACCTCCATAGTCATGTCATGTAATGCTCGTCCTAATACCTCCATAACACTTCTATGAGGATTTTGGACCCGTCCAACTATTGTGATGACCATACTACAACCCAGTATGATTTCCTTGGCACGACATCGTAAGAATAAACCGAAGCCTTCTTCGAATTCATGAAGGTAGGCCTTTGACACCTCTTGAGGGCTTGTATTTGTAATGTAGATGTTCCCTTTGTTCAGTGCTTCTCCTCTATCACTCACCAATCCTTTTGGCACCTGTGGAACGTAATTAAGTTGAAATCTTTTATGTTATAAATCAAACACCATACAACAACGAAAAAATAACTGATGACATGTAAAACTTTAGGTTGATACTCAATATGGGAAGAAAATCACAAGCAGCAACGTACATTATTTATGACAAAACTATTTTTGAGAAAGACTACCACGAGCAAAGTAAAATTATATTACACATGACATTTTACAATTTTTTTTAAGTAGAGTCACAAAGCACTCAACAGTGACCTCGTTTCAAAATTTATTAATATATCACCCACTTATATGGCAGAGGAACACTTTAGTAATAAAACGATTAAAACACAATTTGCAAAGAAAGCCAAGAACATAAACTCGCCGAAAAATCTAACGAGTATCACGTGACTCCACAGAGTTTTAAACATCCTGCGGTTCGATCTAATAGACCGAAATATTGACATTGTCTTGCGTCGCATTGCAATTGCTAACTTCGGACCGACTGGGACAAAGAATGAAATTCAAGTCTTAAACTCTAATTTCACTAAATTGATTATCAGTTTCTAGTTTTTCACTTAATACGAAAATAATAAGTAGAATTAATAAATGTGATAGTAAGTGTCAACGTAAGTTAAGTGGTTTTGCTGGATTATTTTGATCAAGTGGTTAGAAGAGTATTTATAGAACTCTATTTCCCTTAATATTTCTGATCATCCAAAATCTTAAGACAGCGTCAAGATTCAGATTCATTACCTGACGTAGCCAGTGTAAACTGTAGGATGAGTGAATAATATGCATTGAATTATTCGGGAACAGCCTTGAGTAGAAATTCCCCGGAATTCCGACGACGAAACACGGTCCGAATTCCGGTCCTTTGACTTTTCCAAGCCTCTTGTAGAAGCTGGGAAGTGATTGGAAGATAGTATTGAAGTCATTTCCGGGAAGATCGTTCAGGAACACTTGAAAAACCGGTGCCTTCTTATTCAAGCAACGATACGTGGAGTCAATGGTGTCGAGAATATCGGACACCACTGCGAGAGAATTGGGTCCGGAGGAACAACCTAAGTCTGCTATTCTCAAGCATTCTGGGAAAACTGAGCCAGAAACCTCTCTGACGCTTTCCTCTAAAATCGGTTTCACTTTGGAGATCACTGCTCTCTTAAGAAAGTAGAAACATGTATGTAGACTATTATTATTGAAACATGGATCGAAATCATATATGATAATGTCTTTTTAATATGACAATAGTTAGTCGAATATTCAGATTACTATTGATGGTTATTATACGAAAAGAAGAAGTTCTATATATAACTTGGCGACATACAAACCTTTATACACTATTGATTTAACCATATTTAAACATATATTTATATATTGTGCATGATATATAGGTTTATAGACTAAGCATTCCATCGATAAGAAATAGACAGTGTGAATACCATAAGGTATACAAATAGACAGTAAAAATTAAATAGTCGTTATATTATATCAAATTCTTAGGAAAAAATTAGAATCTGTTAAAAAAAAAAACATCAGAGTTGGAATTCTGTACTGGGTAAAATCAGAATTCTGATTTCGGGAACCGAAACTCCAAGTAAAAAAATGGATTTTTTTCTTATTCTTTGGATTTTAATTTTTTGGCAATGGAATTCCAATTTAGATTTATTTATTTATGAAGAATTTTCATATATGCATCACTAGATAGACCTACTTGAAGGGATGAATTCTTTGCGTAGCTACTTTCTTCAAGACCGCCATTCATGCGGAAAACTTGCTCCATCACTAGATGAATATAATTTGGTCAAATTTTTATATCATGGACATATATATAGATTAATAAATGACCAAGACCGCCACGTGGTTAATAATAGCTGGGCTCCACAAACCCACGTACATATAGAATATGAATAATTTCGAGCAAAAAAATAAATATGGATTATTTGGGGATAAGATATAGCATGTATTTTGCAGCGTCACATGAACCTCCACTCCAGTCCTCAACTAGGCAGAATTGACTACAGACCAATCTTTAATACTTTCCACATTTATTATTTACCACCAAACACAGTAATTTGAAATTTAGATATGTGAATTAATTCAAAATTGAAGTTTAAATTTGCACATCAACACTCAAAATAATTATAAGATTTCTGTATATTTCAATACATTGGTACATCAGTGTGTTAAAATTTAATTCCAAACTTTATTTTTAAGGCTAAAGTACTAAAACTTATATACCGGTAGCTGCAGGAAATTGTTGATTCATTCTCAAATAGGAGCTAGTGCTGTTACGAGATTGATTATGTGTTTATGGTTAATCAAGTTGACAATCTTAAAAAGTTTACCGATGAAATTATATCTTTATCACTTTTTTGGTTTTTCAATCTCCATATATTGCCTTTTTTTATTCAAATATTAAACAATTAAAAGATGTGACAATGTTCCACAACAATTGGCGACGCGTGTTATAATATAACAATTAGGGTTTAGGTAAGATACGATAAGATCACGTTGGCATATTGGACAATCGCTTGCATGCATGATTTATCATAGCTGACAACTCGAAATGATCATACTAAAAAGTAACACCCGTTCAATAAAATAAAATATATTCCTTCTATATATATTTGTTGGAATTTATTGATAATAAATTATCAATCTAATAAGTGAGCAAGTGTAATGTGTTGAATGTGTTGAGTGAGTAATAAATGTGGGAATGTCAAAAGTCTCACATGGATTAAATACAAAGGCTTTGTGCAATATATAAGAAACCAATGGTAATGTGAGCTCAACATGTGACATAGTGATAAGTATGCCACATGAGTGCCTTGTGGAGGCGAGGTGGCGAGACTATGCCACCTCACGCTTTCGCACCGCCACCCTCGCCGGTGGCAACACTTGCCACCGGCGACACCGGCTCGGGCTCGGGCTCGGGTGCGCGGGCGTAGAGGCGCTAGTGGCGTCTTGTAGGTGCACTTGAGGCACTTAAGCGTGTCGGCGGCAGTTACTAGCCGTTGGGGTTCACAAAGTAACTGTTTTTGGGCCTTTAAAATTTCGTTTTGCATGCAGAAACGAAAAACTGCTCTGAATCATTTTCTCATTCAACGAAAACACTCTCCAGAATCGTGTTCTTGCTTACTGTTCGAAGATCACTTCGTCTTGTGATTTTTGATCATTAAGGCTTGTCTTATCCTGGGTATTCTTGCAAGCAGACTCGAAGACGATTCCGAGTGCTCGAAATACTATTAGGAAAGCGCATCACATGCGTGATTCAAGTCCCGACATATTCAACTTCGACGAGGTTTCCAACAATATTATAGTACTGAAATGGGCTTTGTGTGTTTTCTTTGAAAAATGTAGATTAGCTCAAATTGTGTATCGGAGAAAGTCAAAACTATATTGCAATTAGAGAAGCTTTCATAGAAATCTTGTTGATCACGAAATTCGTATAGGAACAAGGACAAGAGCAAGAACCATTTGTCTTATATGACGTGATTACTCCTGTAAATGTAGGAGTTTCCGGAAAGTCCGGCTTCCTACATATTTTTAAACAGACCCAGATCCGTCAGGGTCTTCCAAGAAACCGGTCGACTGGTCAGGGCCCGGTTTTATTTTTTTATTCAAACTTAAATTATAAAAGAAAAAACAGACCAGGGCGGATTTTGGAAGACCCAGATCTAAAAAATAAAAAAATAGCAGGTCCGCCAAATCCGGCTTAACTTATATGCTACAACTTGGTAAGATCATGACACATCCCTCAAAAAAAGATCATAACATATCATATGGATGTAATTCAAGCACAATAGGATAACCTTAAATAGGGTCATTGAGAGACGAAAATTAGGAAGTTTGTCGAGTAGAGAGAATGTGAGAGGATAGCATAAATAGAGATAAAAAGTGTGTTTGTCGATCTCCAACAGCATGAGTAAGGTTTGGATCATAGATTCCTCTATTTAGCTCAACCATTTAGTGAGCATTCTAAACTTAGGGTTCGATGAAAATTGCCGATTTCCAATCTATTTTGGTGAGGATTGGTTATATTCCTTCCTATGTTCTCTAGAAAAAAGCTTGAAGTATTCATTAATTTGATCAGTGAAACTTTTAAGTGGAATTTTTACTCTATTTTGATGATTTTCTACACGAAAATTAGGTAGTGTGATCTGCAAAAATTTCGTAGTTTGATTTTACCGTATTGATAGTATGTCTCTGTAACAATGCCAATTTTATTACTTCATTCAAGAAATAAAATCTAAGAGTGAAATCGAGACTGAGAACCGATTTTTTAGCTTGTGAACATGAAATATATACTGGAGTTTAGTTTAAATATTCCCTGAAATTTAGTTTTGTATGTTGTAACATAATGAGTCGTGTGTCATTATAGCATCACATAAAAGTTCTCTTGTAGCCAATGTTTGATATATACTGGAGTCTGGAGGAACCAAAACTTTTGTTAATTTTGGCTGGAATTAATTATCCGATATTAAAATTACTAAAAATAAAACGGGAAATTAATACGAGGTCTCCGAATTATTCAGAATCAAAATTACCGATTATGGATTTATTGTTTACTATTTTGATGTTAAAACTAATGTGGACCGTCGGATCGAGATGTGATGGTCCAACTTAACTAGCCGATACTAAAATTATTGATAAAATTGGAAATTAATACGAGGACTCCAGATAAAAAAAAATACGTTAACACCGGGTTCCAGAGTGCCATAAAATATTAAATACAAATTAACTTCAATTAAGCTTTGAGTTCAAAAAGCCCCAATTTCATTTTATATTCCTATGGACTACGGTGAAAGTACTAAGAAAATAAATGCATAATTATCTGTGTTTTTTATTCGAAATCCCGGATTATTTTGAAATATATTAAGAATCAGAACTCTAAAAACTTTTTTCTTATTTAGAGACTTGAATTTTGCTCTTGTGTTTTTCTTTTCTTTTCCCACTTGAGACTTTCAACAACATCTTATGTGTAAAAAAAATAAAATAAAAAATAACGCTTTTACAAAAATTTATGGTGAAAATTTTCAAAGAATAGGCACCTCCTTAACAGTCGGAATTACGATTTTTTTTTTTTGCATGTTTTAATTCACCATTAGATTTTTTTCATTAAAGATAAGAGTGTTCTTTCAATTTGATCTCCAACGGTAAATTGTGTCAACAATTATATATTAATTTTTAAAATAATGACTAATTAATGTTACATTTAAAATAATAGATGTTTAGATACGATTTAGAGGATGTAGATTTCTCAATTTAGCATATTGCCATATTTATAGATAGAGAAATAGCGTGAGAGATACTCTGGCTAGTGAAGGAGTGATAGAATAAGTTTGTTCACATGGAATAGAATTGTGTATTGTTTATGTTAGATACACTTATTCGTCTATTGTTCTAATATTTAATCTATGTTCTGAATGTAATGTTTGTTTTAATACATGAGATAATTTATTTGTAATTTGTTAAATTCCTAATATATATCATTTTATGGTGCGGTATTCTTCCGCATAAGAGAATATTGCATTAACAAATTTTAGGAGTGTCTATACTCTATAGAAGTCCTGAGATGGACGATCCCACGGTTTTCTTAAGTCATATACTCTACACACAAAAAAATCAATGTAAATTACTTGCCCTATGTTTGCATACTTTTACCGCACATTTCTTATTTAATTATAACTAAGGCTCTTATTTTAACTTACTTATAATGAAAGTATAGTAAGGGGTAATGGAACTTAGTCAAATCTGAAATTGTGGAAAAAGAAAAATAGTAACCTTCCAAGATTGTAAGATGAGTGAATGATATGCATGGAGTTTTTTGGGAACAAACTTCCGTAGAAACATCCCGGCATTCCGGCGATGAAACACGGTCCAAACTCCGGTCCTTTGATTTTCTCGAGCCTCTAATAGAAGCTGGGAAGTGATTGGAAAGTAGTGTTGAAGTCATCCCCGGGAAGATCGTTGAGGAACACTTGAAAAACCGGTGGCTCTTCTTGCTTAAGTAACGAGACGTGAAGTCAATGGTATCGAGAATATCTGACACCACTGCCAGAGGATTGGGTCCGGACGAGCAACCTAAGTCGGGTATTCTCAGGCATTCTGGGAAAACCGAGCAATAAACGTCTTTGACGCTTTCCTCTAGGGTTGGCTTCACTTTGGAAATCACAGACCAAATTACTTCATGTAGAGTTGACTTACTAATCTTATATTGTGGTTATGACTTGTGACTAATTATATACTTCTATTACTTGAGACAATAATATTCACTTTGTGTAGAAACTTTGATGACGAATAAAAACTACGTTAATCTATGATATTAGTACATTATGTAATAGGATCGTGGCATAATAAATCTAATTTATCACGTAATACTATGGGGCGGCATTATCCATTTGTTTGTTTCAGTTGGGTTAAGTACTCAGTATTACGATATGTGTCTATAAGATTACCAATTTTAACAATATATTCAGAACTAACAATGTCACATATATCGTAACATTAGGTGCTTTTTTCACGTTAAGAAACAGCAAAAATATAACTTAAAATACTACTTTATAGGTACTTATGCCCCAAATATTCCTATGTAATATTTTTGATGATTTTGAAACCTGTTAATGTTGGGTTGTGAATTGCATTTTATTTTTTATAAGCTTATAACTTACAAAAATTGACTACCATTGACTGATAAGCATATGATTTTCAAAAAAAAGAAAAGAAAAACTAATAAGCATATGACCGGTCTCTTTAATTTGACAAGTTAATTCAATATTCAGATTACCATTGAAATATAGTTGTTAAACATAAAGAATAAGTTATAGACTAGGAAAAATATCAACAACTATATATATATATATATATATATATATATATATATATATATATATGTGTGTGTGTGTGTGTGTGTATATACCATAATTAAGGTATATCAACCTACTTGAAGAGATGAATTCTTAGCGTAGCTACTTTCTCCAAGTCCATTATTCATCTGGAAAACTTGCTCCATTTCCATTTTAGAGAAATATTACGAGAATATTCCTTCAAAATATATGTTTACAACCTGAATATAGGTTTGCTCTAGTCTTGCATCGAGTATAATCTTACTTATGTGTTAAGAGGCTCCTATATTTGTAAAAGTTTGAATTTGTTATACAGCAGAACCTCTATAAGTTAACACTCGATAAATTAGTAATCTTGATAAAATAATATTTTTGTTCGGTCCCGACTCGGGCCTAACTAGCTAAATTTATAAGATAATAATTGTTAAAACAAAAATATAGGTCCCACATGATATATATATATATATATAAATTGATAATTCAATATAAATAAAAAATAAAATTATATAATGAATTATTTTTAAGACAAGTATAAAGGTCATAACTTGTATACGTTATGCAAGCAAAGCCTAATTAAGTTTGTCTTATTTACTTCTGAAGAAACTATTGTTATTCTTTAATGATTATATATATAATCTCTTGATTTTCATCATATTAGTATTTTAATAAAGACATGTGTGATACATATTCTTGATAATGATATGCCAACAAAATAGTTTATTTTAGTGTATTCTATAATCAGTACTCAATTAATTAATATTTTATTAATTTATAAATAAATTCATAAAGTATTAATTTATTCATTAATTAATAATTCGATAATATATTAATTTTTGGCGGTTTCGGCATTATTAATTTATAAAGGTTTTGGTGAAGGTGTAAATTACTATTTTTATATGTCTTAGATGGCAGCTAAAATATTTGCAATAAAGCCATCGTGATATGGGTTAAATAATTGAAGAATAAATATTTCAAATGTTTAACCTTATCCCATTACAAGGTCAACTAATCCCCATTTCGGGTGCGAGGATTAAATAAAGATGATCATCAAAGATAGAGCTGGATTGGACTCGTCGCGATGAGAATCGCCAAAATCGCGAAATGTGACGTCGGGACGGGTCGCGACTGGCGGCGTCGCGAGAAATCGCGACCGAGGCAAGAAATTCGGGCTCTTCAGTTCTTGTACTTTGCGGCATACGTACCTAGTTGTTTCTAATGTTTAACTTGGTTATTTTTTACCCGAATTTAGTTATCAAACTTTATCAATTATTTCAAAACTATATTTAAATATGTTTATTATTTATAATTAATTTATTTTAAAATTAATATTTAAATATGTTATAATTATTATTTTGTAACATATTAATAAGTTTGATTTATATGTTAGTTTTTAATTTGTAACATATGTTAATAAATATTAATTTGTAACATATTAATAATTTGAACAAATTTAATCATTTGCATATATCGTGTATGGACGGAACTCCCCGAGGTTCTACGGCCAGATCGACTGGAAAGGATGCTATGATCTCGCTTTAGGCCTAAGCTTTTCTAGACAGAACTCCCCGAGGTTCCCAGACTAGCTTGGAGGAGATTGCAAAGCAAACCTTATTTAAAAACCAATCTTACTAAGACACCGAAATCCAATAAGAACTTTATAATTATCACCACACATACAAATTACCTTTTTAATTTTATTAACTTATTTAAGTAACTATTTAATGTTTAAATGATTATTAAATCTCAAGAAATTTGTTTCTGATGTGGAAGATCAGTCGGAACCGCAACCACAGAGCATACTAAGACTTTCAAGAGACGTATCAAATTAATTAATTAAACTAAAATGATTAAATGATTATTAAATCTCAAGAAATTCGTTTCTGATGGATTTTCGATAAATTGGATTTTCTTGGGAGGGAATTATTTCTCCCGGTAGCATAACGGGAATATAGCCCCCGCGCGTAGGTTGATCTGGCTCCGCCCGAATAAATAGGGGTTGTGAATCCCTAGCCGCCCTTCGACCCCCGGAACTACCGCTTCTTCGAGACATAATGGGAAATTTGAGAACTTGAGAGCTTTAGAGAGAAAAAACTTAGAGAGTTGAGAGAATTTGAGAGAGAGTTGGAAGATTGTTGGTGAGGAAATGAGGGTGAGAGGGGTGGTATTTATAGGATTTGAGGAGAGTGTTGGGTGGGTGAATAATTATTGAGGTGGGTGAAGTGGGTGAATAAAGTTGGAGGAAAAATATTGAAATTTAAAATTTTTGGGTTGGAATTCGAGTAAAGTGGGTAAAAACTGTGGTTGGGTAATTAATTTTGGGCAAAAAGTGTGTTATTTTCGCCAGCAACAAACACAAATTTTCACAACCCTCGGATCGCTGACGTGGCGATATCCTGGCCATCCATCGCTTCATGCGGATCGATCCCCAGCCGTCGCGATTTAGCCACGTGATCGTGACTGGTCGCGATTCTCGCCCCGCAATCGTGACGCGTCGCGATTCCCGCCCAATCAGGGCGACGTGTCGCGATTCCCGCCCAATCGTCGCGACTTGAATAGTAAATGAAACAATGAATCTGGAAATGCATTAATAAATTCATAAAAAAAAAAAAAAACTGATTTTGTAAAATTTTTTACAAAATTGTTCAAAATTTAGAAATTTGTAATTAATCTATCATACATTTTGTACAATTTTGTATTTTTTTTTTACAAATTTATTAATCAACAAGAGATCTGTATTTGTTAGAGATATGTAACAAAGATACTGATTTTGTAAATAAATTTACAAAATTGACAAATTTATAACGGCGTACAAAATTTACAAATTTGTATATGAAATACAAAAACTGGATTGAACATATTCGTAGCAAAATAAATAATTTGTAAATGAAACAATGAATCTGAAAATTAATTATTAAATTTGTCAAAACAATACTAATTTTCTAAAAAAAATATCAAAATCGTAAAAAAATTACAAAAAATTTGAAAGATTAATTACAAATTTGTAAATTATTGTAAATAATTTACAAAACATTAACTGTAGTTGCGAAAATTTAAAAACGAACAAGAAAAAAATGACGAATCTAAAATAAATACAGATTAAAAAAATTACAATTATGCCCGATTAGCCAAACTAATTACTAATATGCCCATTACAAAATTAGACTATGTTTACAAATTTGTAAATATTGTTGCATATTTGTAATTTTCTTACAAATTTATACTATTATTTACAAAAATAAACAGACACTATTGGTCGATAGCACTATCAGCCAAGATTACATATATTACACAATTTTTGCGTCTCAAGGGATCGAACCAAAGACCTTATGAAGAGTCACCTTGTAGTGAATTTACCACTAGGCCAAGCAAACTTGATTTGATTAGATAGGTCTCTCCAACTTCATAAATTATCAAAATACTTCAAAATAATTGATTTAGCTCGTCGATTGAACGTGAACATAATGTGTACTGGCCGTTAATAATTTTTATTTTTTTAAATAGTGAGTGATCCCCAACCCAAAATTCATAGTTTTTTTTTTTCTTTCTTTTTCTTCATTTGGTTAAGGCTAATTTCATATGTTAACTTGTATTAAACTCAGAGTTCTGTAATTTTGTACTAAACTAAATTTATTAAATTAAGAGAGAATTTCAAATTGATTTAGCTATAAATTGTTTGTTTGATTGTGTTATTTTTATGTTTTTATTTTGGTTACTATTCCATTTTAGAAATTATTGAGAATTTGAACTTTAGTTTTACATTAACATTGTTGTATGTAGGGGTGAACAAACGAGTCTTCGATCGGTTTTCATAACTATTTATACAGATTGTCGCATTATTGGTTTTTTCAATTTTAGAACCGAAAGCCGCGCTATTGAAGTTTAAAACCAATTTTACCGACTACTGATATATCGGTTTTAAATTCGGTTTCAACAATTTTTTTTTAAAAAAAAAAAAACAATAAAATCATCATATATTTGAAAAATCAAATTAGTACAACATAATCTAAAGTATATATAAAAAAAAACATCAATGAAATGATTCTAATAGAGTTAATTCTCCGACGACTTTTATTCATTCTTATTCAAACGGGAACAAGCAATTGTAATAACAACAAAAATTGTTCAAAATAAAAATAAGATTGAATTAATCAATGACAAAATCCATGCAAAAAATTATTATATAGGTATTAAACGCTTAAAGTCTTACATTTATCTATTTTAAATATATAAAAACAAAAAATCTATTATCAGGTTATTCGGTAATCGGTAACCGTTTTTTACCGTGAAAACCATAACTTCTATCATTTAGCAAAAAGAAACCGCATTTTTTGGTATTTTGAAAAAAGCATAATTTTTTCGGTAGTGAAAATTTCGATAAGTTAATGTTATTGGTTTTAGATTCGGTTTATGGTCTTTTTAAACACCCCTGTATGGATCCTACATCAAATCGACATACCAAATTTGTCTCTTTTAATGGACATACCAAAAGAACTAGAATGTTGAAATTAGGTAAACTTATTACAAATATGTCCATTACCCAAAGCTGCAACACACAGTGAAACAACGTTCAACTCTTCTCCGAGCTCTGCATGAATTTAAGCAATAACATACGACATCAAAAATAGAAACAAACTTAAAAGAAACCACCAGAGAATGAATTTAACTCTTAAAAAATGTATTTACTCAACTTTAAACCTAATTCAACACTTCATTTTCTTGCTTTTCGCTACTAGCATCAAAAGAGAATGCTCAGTAAATCGAGTCATTGAAATGCCTCTCATCGAGCATTATCAATCCCGATTCATATCCTCAAACAGTACTCCCAATTTTCTATCCAACAAAACCCAAAATACAATCACAAAACAGAAGAGAAAATACCTAGCTATTACGAATATCTTGTGGACCATGTTTTTTAAATAGGTTTCAACTCCTTCAGTTTTGTAGAAAAGAGTATGATAATATCCATGTTCTCCATGTTCTCCATATCTTCGAGGGAGTTCATTAGAGTTGCAAAATAATAGTCACAGACCAAACTAATTCAAAATTAAGATATAAAAAGAATCACATCGCAGTAGAAAACATGTCTTAACATCTCGCTTACAAGTTTGTACGTAGAAGCTCGCATGATATCGTCCCAAATGCATACTTGCAACTTCTTTTTCAAGAGACGGATATCTGACTCCTCGAAAAAGCTCCCCAACTCAAGTTCAGTAGCAACTACTACGGCCATGTTTTTGAAATAGGTTTCATCTCTAGATTTTAGCTCCTGCAGTTTTGTAGAAGAAAGTACGAGGATATCCATATTCTCCATATCTTCAAAGGACCTCATTTCATGTGGACCATGGCGCCCGTGAGAAATTCACCCGCACCGGGGCCCAGAACCTAGATCATCGGGATCTTGGCTTCGGCGGCAGCGGCCGGGAGCAATTCACCGGTACCGGGGCCCGGGATCTTGAGAGCACCGGCGGCGACCGGGAGCAATTCACCGGCACCGGGGCCTGGGACCTCGGCAGGGCCTTCGTCGTCATGTTGCATTCCTTCCCGCCTCTAAAAACGGCTTGTTTTGATACTAAGCTTGCGTTTTTTGTGACGACATAAGTCCAAATACTATCTATGATCTTGGACGTCAACGACCCCTGTTCAAAGATATAATTACCCAAAGCCGCCACACACTGCGAAACAACGTTCAACCCTTCTCCGAGTGCTGCATGAATTTAATCAATAACATACAATTTATACGACATCAAAATAGAAACAAATCCAAAAGAAATCAGCAGAGAATGAAGTTAACTCTTAAAAAATCTATATATATACTCAACTTTAAACCTATTTCGACACTTCACTATCTTGCTTCTCGATACTACTCAATAGAGAATGCTCAGTAAATCGAGACATTAATGGCGTCTAGGTAGTCATTGAAATGCCTCTCATCGAGCATTATCAATCCCTCTCGATTCATATCCTCAAACTGTAATCTCGACTTCTAATCCAACAAAATCTAAAATGCACTCACTAAACATAAGAGAAAATACCTATTACGACTATCTTGTGGACCATGTTTTTTAAATGGGTTTCACCTCGAGCTTTAAGATCCTTCAATTTTGTAAAAGAAAGTATAATGATATCCATATTCTCAATATCTTCAAAGGAGGTCCATATCTTCAAAGGAGCTCATTAGACCTGCAAATATAATAGTTAAATTCTATACTAAACAAAAGTCAAGATATTATAAGAATCACATGGCATTCTACTTGTGTAATCCGTAAATATTAGTATTAACATCCCGCTTACACACTTGAAGAAGCTTGCATCGTCCCAAATGCCTACTTTCAACACCTTTTCCAATAGACGAAGATCTGACTCTTCAAAAAAGCTCTCCAAGTCAAGTTCAGGAGCAACTGCTACAGTCATGTTTTTAATATAGGTTTCACCTAGAGCTTTTAGCTCCTGCAGTTTTGCAGAAAAAAGTATGATGATATCTTCGAGGGAGCTGCAAATATAATAGCCAGTCTAAACTAAATAAAAATTTGGATATAAAAAGAATCACATGGTAATAGAAAACTTGTGTAATTCGTGGATATTATAGCCCTTACATCTCGCTTACTAGCTTGTAGACGCTTGTATGATATCGTCCCATATACACACTTGCAACTTCTTTTTCAAGAGACGGAGATCCGACTCTTCAAAAAAGCTCTCTAAGTCAAGTTCAGGAGCAACTACTAAGGCTATGTTTTTGAAATTGGTTTCACCTCGAAAGTATGATGATATCCATGTTCTCCATATCTTCGCGGGAGCTGCAACTATAATAGTCACATTCCAAACTAAATAAAAATTAAGATATAAAAAGAATCACATGGTAGTGGAAAACGTGTGTAATGTGTGGATATTCTAGCTCTAATATCTCGCTTACAAGTTTGTAGAAGCTTGCATGATATCGTCCGAAATGCATACTTGCAACTTCTTTTTCAAGCGACGGAGACACAACTACAATTGGCAACATTTTGACCACTTGAACCGTAATTTACCTAATTAATAAAGACATACTTTTATTTCTTCTTAAATTTTATGACCTTGTATGTGAACTCAGTCAAACAAATCGTCCATTAGAGATTGACCGAATTCTCCAACGACGTGGCTCGTCTTTTCTTACATTTTTTTTTATCTCCGTTTTGACTTTTTGGTCTTCGGAAGTTGTTTTCCAATTTGGGTATGGCTCGACAGAACAATGAAGGGCTCGACATAGCAAGGCTCGGCGATTGACTTAACTAAAGTTGATTTTTTCGGTTGACTTTTCCTGGGTTGAATTTTCTAGTCACATTTCCGGGTTGTCTTTTAGGTTGACAATTTGGTGGACTGTTTTTAGTCGAGGAGCCTCGGTTTTGGGCTTTCGAAGAGCCGGTTTTGGTTACGCTTTGACCATTTTATACATTTTGAAAACGACTCATAACATATGTAATGAATAATGATGGTGATTGGTGACTATGTTTTTGAAATCCGTCCTTAAGTTTAGGCACTGAATTATATCATGGTTTTATGTTTATGCTCTCTTGTTTTTGTTTAGAACGCATAAAACATCGTTTACTATCATTGATCATGAAACACGGATCGAAATCATATATGATCACGTCTTTTTAATATGATATTAATTAATCGTATGTTCAAATTACTAATGTTGGTTATTATACAAAAAGAATATGTAATTGGCGACTTAACAACATTTTATACATTTGACCATATATACAGTGCATTATACATAGATTGCGCATTTCAAGGATAAAAAAAAAATTAATTAGATACCGAACATATATTAATATAAACAATCTTAATATATTTTTGTGTAGGAGTGAACCTTAATATATTATAAGGTCGTATATAGTATGATCTTACAAGGATTTTTGAAGGATGTGTGTGTTTGAACTTTGCACTAGCGTAGGATGTTTACACTCACATATATAAGATTTTTTTTTTCAATGCATGGCCGAATATGTGGATGGTTTCTCACGTAAGGCATGTTACGAGAATGTCTTGAATAGCGAGACAAAGAAATGATGTTAAGAAAATGTACATAAGAAATTTTATCATAGCATTACTCTGATATATAAATGATATAAGGGTACTTTTATGTACATATATATGTATAAACAAAAGACAAAAGTTATTTATTCTTGGCTAAGCGTACGTATAATATATGTAAGCATCATGGGTTATATTTATAAGCAAGAATCATGGGTTATAAGTTTTTATGAACCATATTCATCAGAATACTTATTTATACACACACGTGACACACACATATTTATATATATATATATATTATTTTTATACGAAAGTTATATGCAGATGTAAAAATATATCATTACGCCTCATTAAATAATATTATAGTATATATGTCTATTTATTATATATATATATATATAAGTTTTTTCTCTCAAGATATAATATTTTGATAAAGACAGTATTAGTGCTGCTAATTTACTCGAGTCAGTGATCGGTTTACCAAAAGCTATTCATTTGTATAAGTAATTATATGTATATATGTTAAGGTCAGATTTTGAGGTGAAGTAAAGCAAAAACCCCTTTTTAGGGTTCAACTCTTGTGTATATATATATATGTCTATAATATCTTAGTATTTTGGTGCCTTTTTGCAGGTTAGGGTTAGGCTATGAAGTTCCACACAAAAGCAATATCGCATTGAAATATCCGATCGAAAAATGTTCCTCAGAGAAACTGCTAGGCAACGCGAAAGAGCCGAAGAATTAGAATTGGTTGCTTCTAAAAAGGATAGAAATACAGTATTTACGAAGACACAGAGATCAGATGCGAAGCGTTTGGCAAGAAGAAGCGAGCGGCACCGAAAACGACTACATTGCTTGAGCAGACAAAGAAAAGGAAGAATCGATCCTCAAAATAATTATCGCGCCTTGCCCACGCTTCCCTCTCTGGATTCTGCTCTGGCGTTTCAGAAACCTCCTTGATCCATTCAAGCTTAAAAGAAAACTTAGATACAGTTATATTCAATCAAATTCAGACCCCCCAAATCGCTCTTTTGCTATAAGCTTGAGTGTCCACCAATAATAGAAAGAAAAAGATGAGGAGACTTTATCTGACATGTTTTATATCAGATGAGAGTTTAAAAACAAACATTATCTATGCATATCACCTTAATAAAAGATCATGACACAAATTATATGGCACATTTTTTATTATGAAATTAATATCAAATTCTTACTTTCTATTTAATGTTTCTGCAAACTCGATTTCTAAACAATGAACAATGGAAGAGTTACCTCGGTTCCTAGAACATTGCCAGTTACCTTGCAGAACCTAAAACGATGCCGTTTCAAGTATGAATCGCGAAATTATAGAAAACGACGCACAAGCCTTTGAAAAAAAAAAAAAAAAAACACCACAAGCTCTAAACATAACCATGGTCTTACATGTTCAGTATCTACAGAGAGATTAAATGAATAACATATAGTTTATGTCATAAAAAAACCCTAACTTCGATAATGAATAAACGAAAGTAGATGCGAATGAACTCAAAAACCCGGATGGTTATCACACCTGCTCGGGAAAGCAGAAGCACTGAGATTCGACTCTGATAAATTTTCTCTCGTCACGGTTTGGTTCTCCAATGTTGTCTCGGCACTGCATCATTACATGCATGAAAATCATATAGGTATATATATCAAAACACCTTATGCATATATGTAGGGG
Source organism: Parietaria judaica (assembly GCA_954871525.1). Classification (NCBI taxonomy): domain Eukaryota; kingdom Viridiplantae; phylum Streptophyta; class Magnoliopsida; order Rosales; family Urticaceae; genus Parietaria; species Parietaria judaica. The sequence goes on from OX940865.1 coordinate 30,102,611, forward strand.
TGAAAGCTTCAGCACTAAATTCATACAGTGAGCGTGGTTTCGGTTTGTAATGGGGCCTTTTGGACCAAAAAGAAAAAAAGAAAACATTTTCACTCGCTAAGCTCGCCCGGTTTTCGGTTTTAGTCATTCAATTGTGATTTTTGCTATTAGCTATGTTTATTTTAGTGGTGAAAGCCTTACACAATGTACTATTTTAAGTTTAGATCTTCATTATTTGTTTTGAATGTTTTATTTTTTCTTTGATTTTGAATCGTTTCGAGGGTTTTTTTTTTCTTTTCAAATTGGCTTTTCCAAAACAGGGACGAGCCCGAAAAGGAAAAAGTATGGTACCCAGAACCAAGTACGGGTTTCACCACTACATAAAAACACAAATTGAAATATATATTTTTTACCTAGAAGGAAAAGGATGTTGTTGCTGATAGAAAGGACACTGATTCGGAGGCTGTTGTTGCTGATAGAAAGGAGATTGATTGGCAGGTTGTTGTTGTTGTTGCTGATAGAAAGGACACAGATTCGCAGGCTGTTGTTGCTGATAGAAAGGATACTGATTCGGAGACATGACAACCTGCCGTCTGCAAAGGGCGAGCTCACGCTGCAGTTGCCGAAGCTCTTGGACAGCTTTCATAATTTCTTTTTGAAGAACCACCGTGACACCGAGGGAGCCAAGCACGGGGTATCTTTTTCGCATTTCCGACTCATAAATTATTGATTTCATGCATGCATCTCTGAGTAAGGGGTCCTGGATATCCTTCAGTAAGCTCATTACGTTACGAACTCCGTACAACCTGTGCACGTTGAGGAACTTGTCCGGATCATCCGCAGGGAAATAGCGCGCTAGCTGACAGGTGCTTGTGCACTTCCTGCGCTGGAACTTGCATGCCGCGCAAGCCTGGCTCGTACCGCCCACTTTCATAATGAAAAACACCAAAAGAATTTGTTAATACAAGCATAACTTTCAGAAGTGTCAATTGAGCATAGAGTTTTCTCTCAAGCGAGTGAGCTTACTCAAGGTTCAAACTATTGTGAGACAAAATAAAAATATTAAGAATTATGAGCTTGATGTTAGAAAAGGACCCGGGAAAAATGAAGCGATCATCAAACAACAAATTCTTAAGAAAGAGTTAGAGCATTTAACCCGTCGTCGGAGAGGGAATCTACCGAAATTACTATTTTTGAGAGCGATTATACTTTGCCCTTTTATGTTTTTTTCTTTGTGTTTTCTCGCGCTACATTTGATTTGTTTCATAAAGCCTCTTTTATATTAGAATTTCATAAAAATTATTAGTACGCACGAATTTTTGCCATTATTACTACTCACGAATTTTAATATTGTGATAGAAAACGAGCTTTCTGCAACAAAACAAATCTTAAAGGAAGAAAGTGTAAAATATATATATAGATATCCCCCTAGGGTTTTAACTTAATCGTCACCATGAATCTCAACGTAGAATCTTTATCGCAGATATTCGTTTTAAATCAACGCAAAATCTACTCCAACATACATTGCCGAGAAGAGGTAAATATAATAAACAGAATAACCCAATATATATATATATATATATATATATATATATATATATATATGGGTGTTTATGATCATATCGATCGCTTAGGATATAAACGAATATTTTAGAGAAGTTATAATGAAAAAAAATATGGTCAACGACAAGCTTAGTGTTAGAGCAAAGAACATTATAATTATAATTATATATATATATGAAACAATGGTGCACATCATAATAGGTGTGAATCACGAGAACATAAATTAATTCGAAAATACATACTCTTAATGGTTGACTATATATGTACCTGATACGGTGGTATCTGATTCTGAAGTGGAAGCCATTGACTATATTGCTTGAAAGGCGGAAATCTTATTTCGTAAATTTTGAAAATAAATCTACTAAGGAACACCTTACTAAAAAAAAGAAAAAAGAAAATAAATAGAAGAACAAATTAAAATTAAATTCAAAGCCTTCTCCATGGACAAGTAAAAATTTATACCAATAGCAAGTAAGTAAGCTTTTATAAGATATATATATACATATATAAATATATTGTGGATTATTCTAACGCTGGAATTCCCACTCGTTCATGCTGTTCATGATGAGCGGAAATCGTCGGGATTAATTCTGGAGTGAATTCGTTTTTACGTGGATAATCATGAATATTGATAAACGAAATCAAAACCATACCATTCTGGATTCAGTCCGTTGATTCGTTTGCCTCTAACCGGGCATACCTCGGAGCAGCGTCAATATTTGCGCACGCCTCGTGTCTCCTTGGCACGTGTCACTGGCTGGAAGCTCCGATCGATGGAAAGCTTCTCCCTCGCGTATGCAAATCGCTGGAAGAGAAGACAAAGATCAAATTCTTTGGTTTCAAAGAAAAAAAAAAGTCACAGAGTGTGATCGCTCAAGGTAATTTTCTTACTCGTAGGAATTTTATTGATGCGGGTGAATTTTTTGATATATATATATATATATATATATATATATCACGTTTTCCTTCTAGCTAGGGTTTTATTAAACCCTTTATTGACATGTGCCTATTTAATCCTATATTATAATGGGCTTACGATTTAATTAATAAATCAAATATAATAACGCGGAACATATAACCCATTTATCCCAAAATTAGTTGGTATTTTATCTTGAGATCATATTCAGTTATGTGATTTAATTTATGCGCAAGAGATAGCTAGAAAATTACAGAGATATTAATCGTAGCTTATTTACGTGGTATGCGAAATATAGCTCAAATATAACTTTTTGAAATTAATTAGCTCAAATCGAATGTGATGTTTAATTGAATTAATTAAAGCAGTTTTCTGATCATTATTCTAGATAATTGATATGAAGATTTATTGGTAAATTGGATCTATCTAACAAATTATCTCATTAGTTTGTGATTATTTTTAAATTAGAGCTTTAGGGTAAAAAATAGTTGATGATCAGAGTTACACTTACACAGGGACAGGATACGTGTAAGTTACAAAACAGTAAATTAATAACTCCATTATCTCATTATAAAATTATAACTTAGGATGGGCAAAACTGGAATAAGAAAGTATAATTCGTAAATTAATTTCCCAAACACTCACATGTGCATAAACTTTATTAATCGCTCCAAATTCAGAAACGAGGTACATTATTTAGACCAAGTGATTTTTTTATACCTTAATGTCTATATTCACAAAAATATATTGCTTAATTCGAAAATAATATAAAAAAAATTATTGACGCGTGTATATTGAAAGCTATAGCATTTTTTTAAATTTAAAAATAATTAAATTCTCGAAGTGTACTTGAAAGCTGTACCAATTATTCAATTAAATAAATGATTAATTGTTAAATTTCTTAAAAAATCCTCTAAATTAATTTTGCAATTTGATTTGGAAAATCAAAATGAATATTTTTGTTAATCCATTGTTAAATTGAAAAAAATATATAATAATTAAATCAAACATAATTTATCTACTAAAAAGAAAATAGATTAGATCGGACCAAACTCCAAACGCCATAGCATTTTAATAAAGATATGATATATTTTTAAAAAATAAAGCTAGAAAAGTATATAATAAATTGAGAATTATTGATTCAAATGTTTTTTTTTTCGTTAAGAATAGTCATCGTTCTAGATTTATGGTTACTTATCAGGTATATTCATTATCGCTTATGCGAAATACATAAACTGTTCTTTACGAGACTCTACTTGAAAGAGGTAACCCAAATATTTAATTATAAAAAAAACCACGAAATCAAAACCCTAATAAATTCCATGCATAGCAAAATTCAAATGTAATATCAATGCATGCAGTGCAGTTTAAAAATAAATGTCACTTTCCTGAACTGAGAGCAGAGCTTCCGTTCGCCGGAACGGAGCTTCAGGTCGTCGTTAAAACTGCACAAATAACGATTCATATATATATATATATATATAATAATAATAATTATATATTGAGAGAGAGAGGACGCGGAGGTGATGAGAGAGAGAAAAAAGGATATAAATTAGGGTATTGATTTTAATTAGAAAATAAAATTAAAGTGGCCATGGGCTGGGCCTGGGGCAATGAAGCTTAAGTGTAAAGAGCAATAAGCCTTACATTTTTTTCCTAAAGCAAATATTCGTCCTTGATATCTACATATACACGACACGTATCATTGATTGTCATATATATATATATATATATATATGTATTTATTATCAAATCCATTTTCCTCATGAGAAAGTAAAACAAATGTTCCCCACCTAGAGGTTTCAAATGGGCTGGGCCGGGCCAGGCCCACCCGCCCCTAGTCGTATAATAAATAAGCGGGTTCTCTTCGCCCCGCTTCGTTTTTTTTTGTGGGCCGGGCTAGACTTGCCCTTATAAAAAGGGTCAGGCTACGTTATGTTTTTCTAGGCCCGCCCCAAATTCCCGTCCCGCCCAAAAAGCCCACCCCGCCCCGAAGCTTTAGTCTACAGGAAATAAATAAAACTGTAAATAAAAGTTTGCATTTATTGACCCAATGCATAAGGCCATACATAAAAAAATAACGACTTTTTCTTGCGCGTTCTGAACCGGCCAGGGCTTCGCCGATGCTGAGGAAAAAGTCAGTGATCTTCCCGGATATTCTGCTTGACTCCTCGTACTGAAGCGTGGCCTTTGCCGGCAGGACTCCGTCGCAAAAACTTTAATTGAACCAAATTAATGAACCAACAGTTAAGATTAAACTTGACCGATCTAATGAACCAAATTAATTTCAAGGTTTTCCATTAATACCTAAACATAGGTACTTATGCCGCGTATTTGGAAGTTAATTCGTGTAAGCCCGACTCACATATTTATTTGGGCCGCATTATTTATACACATTCATATATATACACCAAATATACATTTTATTTAAATAACATAAATCTATTAATTATTAATTAATTATTAATAAGAATATTAATAACTAAATCCAGTTAATTAAATTATATTATTAACCTCAGATCTCAATATCACACATTAAATGTCGTAGTACAACACCACGATTGTAAACTTGAAAATACTCTAACTCACAAACCGTACGTCGAAATGACTCGGTTTCAAAAGAAAAGACTCTTAGAATTTAATTTCCAACAATTTTAAATTTGATAAAAAATCTAAATTCAACTTTCTTTTATCAGTTAAATTTCCAGTACCAAACTTTGGTACTTTTGCCACGTCTAAAATATAACTTCCAAAGTCTAACACAGACTCTAGTTATATGAATCCTAAAAAATGATAAAACATATCGAATGTTTAAATCTCGTACGTATCATCCGTTCCGGAGCTATCCTAGGGACCACGGACCCATATCACTGATAAAACATATCGAACTGCTAGTGATTCGTCAAACATTGGTGTTATTCCACTATAAACCCGAGGTTGCACTCTCTAGTGATACATTATATATTATTCCCTTTATAGCAAGGTGTTCATTGATACAATCAAATTCGGGTTATTGATTATTCACTTGATGATGCGCACACGAGTAGGCGGTTTTTACCGTTTTGCCTCTCATTGCATTTTCATCCTTCACTCAATTAGTATTATTGTGAGTAACCTTTTTATGGTTTCCATTCGAAGTTGCGTACGGGTACCTCTCACTTCTCACCACTAACAATCAAGGGAATCATCTATAACCATGCTACCCTTATCTGTTTACTATCATGTTCCCAAAATAACAGTATTGAGAACGACAGTCAATGGCAAAGGTATAGAGGAATTAGGAAGGACACGTGCCCATTCTCAATTTTTTATTTCTATATATTTAATAGTATTTTTAATAGTCAAAATTGATGGGTAGCTCATGTCACCCATAGAAATAGGTTAGAGTTCGATAATTAACCGACAGAGATAGGAAAAAAAATAATTATAGACAATATATGTATATGTGAATACGTGTATATTATCATATATACTAAGTAACTCATAGAAATAGAAATAGGCCTCCGCATTGATTTATGTGTATATATTTTAATGGGTTTAAATTTACCCATAGATATAGAGCTAAGTACGCTAAAACATAGAACTAAGTTAACCGTATATTTAATATATATATATATATATGTATGAAAAATAACTTGATATACTCTTAATATAATGCTAATGAAAAAAATATTATTGAATATAGATTAAGCATACAAATTATGTGGAATAATTGTTATCTTTTACTAAAAGTATTAGTATTATTATCGTGTGTTCGATATAAAGCATGATAAATCTTTGAGAAAAATTAAATTAATAAAAACCCGTATACTAAAAGAGACATCATGTTCAAAATATATCAGTGCCCCTCCTAGTTGAAATAGCTAGCTTTGCCGCTGAAGACAGTAAATGTGTCATTTAGCAGTTAAATAGAAAAACAATCAAGTCAATAGTCCAGGCTCGATGTCACTGAGGACTTAGATCGAATATTCATTTGATCATCTACCAGTGACTCAACTCTACATTTCATCGAAGAAACGTAGCAAGCCGGATAGCAAGCTCAAGGGGATAGAGAGATCGGGTTCTTTATCTTTTATTTTTGTGTTTTATTTTATTTTTCCATTATGCTTAGTTTCCTTTTTTGGTATTAATTTCCCGTTTGGGTAGGATTTTATTTGGACCATATATAGTCGTTAATTCATGAAATAAAATTATCTTCCAACATTAACTTTAATCCTAAATTAGGATTAGGGTTATGGAAGCTTCTCTCTCTCCTTGTTAGTCGCACAACAAGAACCACGGCCAGAGGAACCCTAGGCCGAGGTGGTCGTTCTTCGCGTTCTTCCTTGAGGAACACGCCACGGATTACGCGAGCTCAAACCCGAGCTCGTATCATATAGATGCTTTAACCCCTTATTAGTTGAAGACTATTTAAGCTAAAATTTCCATAAAATAAAAATATATAATAAGAACAAAGCACATGATACTCTCAACTAGACCTTATTACACTGCATTTATTTTTCTAGTAATTCTAACAATATCTTCTCAAATTTAAACCTAGTTACATTTGCCCTTCATTTATATTCCGGTGCAATTTGCCCCTTCAACTTTCCGTGCCACGACTGATATTCAAAAGACAAATTTCCCGAAATATAATTCAGAAAGCGAAATGCAACGAGATGTGAAATCGAGCCAAGATGACGCCAGTTACTCTTATTTTCTATGCACATCTGATTCGCGAGAAATCGGTCCCCGATAGCGAAATCGGAGCGCCACTACTTGACGAGACCCAAGTTGAGAATGCCCCAAGCATTTTGAGGCCAAGACTTGTCCTTGGCTTTCATGACCAAAACCCTAGCCCAGGCAACCCACCCCTCCCAAGACATCCTCTTGTCCCAGGGGCTGCCCCACTCCAGTATTAGCCTCAGCCCTCTCTCCGCCTCTCTCTCCGCCTCCTCGAACCGCCCCTGCCCCAGGTACACCTGCCCCAGCACCACGTGCGGCTCGCCCACAAACGGATTCTTCTCCACGCTCCTCAAAAGCAACCCCTCCTCGCTCGCTGGCCCTCCGTTCCCGCAAACGGCCTCCCAGTACAGATCCCTCGCCGCAATCTGATCCTCGGCATCTAAGACGTTGGTGCAGTTGTCGAAAACCGGAGGAATCACGAGCTCGAGAAAGTCATCTCGCGCTGCTGGATCACCGAGCGTTGTTGCATCGCCTGCAACGCTGCATTTTATGATATCCTCTTCTCGGGCAATGATCCGATACAGAGCTCCCATTCTCGACACGGAATTCATCCACAGACCCGGTTTTCCGTCTCCGGGCCAGAGACTGGAAATGACATCGCTGCCCTTGAACTCAAGCCTGCCGTTGGAATTCTCGAACAGGACGTCCTGGAACCCGAAGATCTGGTCGCTGAAATCGGCCATCGTCATGAGGAGAAACACCGCGACCAGCCTTCTCGAGACCCTGAGGTCTTCCCCGGTCTTGATGTGCTTCACGACGATCCCGTCAGCGGGAAGGAGGCTCGCAAGCTTCTTCCGCCACGGCTCTTCGCCATCGAAAAGGCCCTTCTCTCTGGCTGCCCGGACCGAAGCCTCGGAGGCCTTGAGGTGCTCGGTGAGCTCCGAATCCGAGTAGTGGAAGAGGAGGTCGTCGTGGATGAGAGACTGCCTCGGGACGACGCAGAAGAGGTGGATCAGCCTCTCGGCGGCCTCGCCCACGTGGCCGGCGACGGTCTCGCGGCCGGTGGACGGGTCGAAGATCGCGAGGTTCACGTAGGCGTTCGAGTAGGCCGAGTGGAAGAGGCCGCACAGCGAGACAGAGTCCTGCGATCGATCACAAGCAAAAGGGATTCAATTGTTGATGAAAATGGACGATCGAGCTCAAAGGGAAGAAGAACCTGAGCGTGCCAGAGGTGGAGGATGCGGTGCGTGTCGAGGAGGTGGTCGAGGAAGCTGCCGTGCTTGTGCCAGCACTCGCCGGCGCCGACCGAGCGGAGCACGGCGGCGAGGGAGGGGAGGCGGGGGTCCACGCGCTCCAGCTCTCCGCGCAGGAAGGGACGCGCCGATTCGAGGAGCGACCGGAGGTGTTGGCCGTCGTCGGAAGCCGGTTTCAGGGAAGAAGACGGCATGGTGAGCGACTCAGCAGAAAGTGAGAGACTTGGTTTTTGATAAGAGCGAGCGAGAGACGTGGTATTATTGAAGAAATATTCAAGTGGGTCTTTTTTTTGTTTTGTTTTAAATAGCAAGATTTGAAAAAGAAAAGCATACTAATATTACGTATTTCATGTTAAACTTTCGGTAAAGTGGGGCTTAAGTATTCAATGTTTCAAACTTATATACTTAAGTTTTTTTTTATAATGGCTATAGTACCTAAATTTATTTATGTTAAGGAGTTTTGCTTCCTCCGTCAAAATCTGTAAGTGGTGTCCTAAGTGGCACCACGGATACTGGGTAAACGCGGCTAAAGTACCCAATGTTTTTTAAAATTGAATTATGTACCTAAGTTTTTTTTTTGTGTGGCTAGTACCTTAAAGTTGCTTTTGTTAGGAATTTGTTTTCTTCGGTCAAACTCGGTTAGTGGTGTCCTACGTAGCACCTCAGATGCGCCATGTAGATTTGGCAACGTAACCATGTAACATTTGACCGCCAACGTAGGATTTTAAAAACAAAATTGAATTTTTGATTTTTTTAATATTTTCTTAATCATTATTATGAATATAATTAAATAATAATTATTATAAAATAATTTAATGAGGTTATATAACTATTGTATTATGGAGCGTTAAAATATATTTAGTTTTTTCAAGATTATTAAAATAACATTCTACATTATGCATAAAAATATCCTTAAACAACTAGTGTTTTACGCATACGTTAAATATATTTTTGTTCGTTTTTAATGCGTAACTATAGTAATATGTTTATTTAAAAGTATAAGAGACATTTAGTGACATTAGTAAAGTTGTCTTAAAAAAATTTAATTTTTGATAAAAATGTCTCTAAAACTTTTAAATTAACATATTACTATAGTAACGTAATTAAGACGGACAAAAATATATTAATCCATGCATAAAGCATTTATTTAAGGGTGTTTTATCAATGGTGTAGATTTTATTTTAATAATCTTGAATAACTATATATATAATGCTTCATAATATAATATGATATAATATAATATAATATAATATAATATAATATAATATAATATAATATAATATAACTTCATTAAATTATTTTATAATTTTGATTTTAATTATTATTAAATTATATTTGTTATAATGTTTAATAAAAAAATTAAAAAATAAAAAGCATTTATAGAATACAACATGACGGTTAAATGCATGTGAGTTGACGGAAGAAACCAACTAATTCCTTACCTGAAGCAACTTTCGATATTAGCCACCAAAAAATGTTTAGGTACATAATTCAAATTTTTTGATACACTAGGTACTTTACCCGAAGTTTACCCAATATCCTAAGTGGCACGTAGGACACCACTAATGGAACTTGACGGAGCAAACTAAATTCTTTAAAAGAAATAACTTTAGGTACTATAGCCACCAAAAAAAACTTAAGTACATAATAAAAAATGTTTGAAACATTAGATACTTTAACTGCAGTTTACCTAAACCTTTACATCACATTCACTTCCACTGTAATTTTTTTTTTCACCTTTGAATATATCTAAGATTTCCTTATAAAAAATATATACATCTAAGATTTTACCCTAAATTATTTTTTGACTGCTTATTTTTGGTAAAAAATGCTTTCGTAACTTCCTCTCTCCTGCCTTCATTATAGAAGTCTTATAATTCATCATTTTCGTCATGTTAAAAAAATAGATTATTAACATCAATGCAGATTCGACACTTTTTAGTGAGGGGTGAAAATTTTGTAACCGTTTCTCGGTATTGTATCGGTTTCAGTATCGATCTCGGATCGGTTTCTAAAAAATACGGTAAATTTAGTTCAAAACCAAGAACCAATTCTTATCAGTTATCAGTTTTCAATACCGATACCGAGAACCGATAGTAAAACTATATTTCTCGAATTTTGGTATTGGTTGCGGTTGTGGATTACATATAGTTTAGATTTTATTATTGTTGTTTTTTTGCCTAACAAAATTAGGGCACATATATATTACAACACACTATATTGGAGATTCAAGTTTCTCTATAAAGTACGAAAATGAAAATATATATTATATACATATTTTTAGGATCAGGAGATTGAGGTTTGTAACCCTGAAGAAGCTTTATTATATACATATTTTTAAGGTATTATATACATAAGAAAATGACAACTATATATTTATTATATACACAAATTACGAGAACTACAACTTTATATTATATACATATTCTTATGATTAGGAGATTTGGATTTTGCCATGGATTTTTCCCGGTTTATGTCTCGATTTATTTCTCAATTTTTTTTTCTCGATTTCGATCTCGGTCTCAGTTTGATAAAAAAAAAAACTAAAATTTTTTTAGAGCCGATACCAATACCAATACAATATATATATATATATATATATATGTCTCGGTTTTTCAATATTGAGACAAAAATAAAACTAATATATCAGTTATCAGTACCGGTTTCACTCCTATTTTTTACAAAATGTTGTTTAGTCAATTGTATTACTCTAATGTATGTCTAATTTTTGAGCTTGATATGCATAGCTTTATTTTGCCACATTGATTGTATGTCTCTAACTCTAATTATGCCGGCAATTCTATAATTACGAAAAATAAAGCAGAAAAAATTTAATAAAATAAAATACATGCAAGTTGACATGTGACATATCCGTAACAGGTTGGAGAAAATTGAAATACTTACTCATCAATATTTTTTTCTTAAAACTTTTGAGATATGTATTCCTTGTAACATATTATTAATAGACTATTAATATAATATGTTGGTCCAGGGTCTGGGGCCTTAGACGAGGAGAATTTTGGAAGACCCCTAATGTTGTTGCAGAAATTAATACGCGTTTTATCATTTTTAAGAGAAAAATTATTAATTAAATTTGCATAATTGAGTTTCTCAACCATGTATTTTTCGATAAACAATATAGCTTATTTTTTTTAGGGTTCTTAAATTTAATTTTAATAATACTAATATTAGTTAATTTTTTGGGAGACCCTTAAATTTAATTTAAGTGATTTCGATATATATTTTTTAATTTATGTGTTGTTGGGACTTTTAAATTTGATTTTTTGAGACCCTTAATATGAGAATTTTTTTTTATATTATTGTAGGCGCCTAATCCGCGTCCCCTCAAGGGTGTCTCTTCACTCCCTTAATGAATAATTAAACATGTTTTTGCCCTCAGACTACATTATACTTGGTGTTGATTCACAAATGAGTATGAGCTGTTCTATAAGATGTGATGCTTATTCTGACTATGTAAATCACTCGTGGGGTGATCAAGGTTTCTAGAAGCCGTTGCCGATAAAAAAAAAAAAAAACGATAATCCCATTTAATCAATTTATCAATGGGTGCAAAATATATTTTTATTCTTTTAAAATCAAAGATAAGATAATAATTATATATTAAAAAAAAATACAAAATCCCCTTACGATTATAAAAGTATTTTTAAGTCAAAGACCATGCAAATGAGTAATTGCCAAAACGGATTTGACCTATATTTTTGGTCATGCAAACGACTCTTTATTCAAATTAAATTACCAACACGTATTTTACTCATACATAGCTATGATCCACATAACCAATATAAATAGGAAAATAATCATACTAAAAAAAAAAAGCAGTAATCAAATAGTACGTATATTATTGAATTCGATCCAATAGCAAAGCGAACAATATATATGAGAAGAAAAAGAGAATTTATTGGTGAGGAATCATACCGAGAGCCTTAAAGAGAAAAGCGAATGTGAAGGCATCTTCTCGGAGCTTCTCAAATCTGTACCAAATGGATTTAATCAAATTATAAAAAGCCAAAGGGGTAATTCCACTATGTATTATTTCAATCAAAAAGTGTAAAATATATAGAGATAAATAATCCACTGTCTTAGGCTTATTATGAAATTGCATAGTATAAATTATAAAATATCCAATCCAAGTGAGTATCTAATCGATATGTCACTAAATTAAAGCATACATTAAAATACCATAACCATCGAACTTCACCAAAACACTTTTCGCAAATTAACAAATACTGCATGTCACATAAGTTTGATGGAAGTTAACATCGAACCCGAAATTCATGAACGTGCAGACTTCGCGTTTTTACTATAACTCACTCATTTTACATTCAAATGGTAAAAAAAATGATTGGATTACGGTCAAAATGCAAAAGTTTAAGATGTATTTTGAATTTTCCATCACCGGAAAAAATCCCCAAAAATTAGGGAATATCACTAATTTGGGTGTCCCATCAAAAATAGGGAATATCCCCCCAAAAAAATGGTTAAAAGGAGTAGATTTAAGATTTAACTATCTAATCTCATAAATAATTTATGACAAACCTAAAGAAATCTACCTATATTTACATTTCTATGTGATTGATCAACATCGTTACCATGTTACGGATGTTAAGAACCGAAAGAAACATGAAACGTGAAAATTTTCGAACTTAGTTGTGAATTAATAAACATTAGGTAGAACAAAATAAGAAGTTACCTTCCAGACTTTGAGAAATGGCCAGCACCAAGTTCACATTTAAACAATAGTATGTTGTCATCGGTCTTCATTTCCCTTAGTTTTGCAACAAACTTAGCAGGCTCAGAATACATCACTCTTGGATCTGTATCGAACACGGCATAATTAAATCAATTTTCAAACTAAAACATGTGATATAAAATATTGTAAGAACAATATATTTAATGCCTAAATATGGAATAAAACCAACGTTCTACCGTTGACCCATTTTATGCCAGTTTCTGAATGTATTTACCATGTCTTACCCGTGCCCTTTGCAATGAGTATTTGTTTCGCTCAATTTGACAAGCCACATATGATTTGGAATATCCCATATTAAGTTAATTTTATTTTCTTTGTCTAGGGGTATTTTAGGTATAGGGTTTATAAAGATTGTCTAAGCCTATATGTTCGGAGGTTAGTCGTCATGTTTGAGTAGTAGAAAATTCTCATTGAACATCATAGGGAGAATTATCCAGTCTAACTCTCTGATCAGAGTCCGTGGTATTGATTTGGTTTGATTGTTGGCTCGGTCCCTATCATTGTGATTGGCTAATGTGACAATGATCTCACTCGCAAAACACATAGAAATTAATTTAAATTTCATGTGTTTCGGCATACCATTTAGACCAGCTGTAACAAGAATGTGCGGATAGTGTTGAGCACAAACCTGTGAAAAATAAGATCAAAACTCTTAGTCATGACTCACAAAAAATACATATAAGTTAGGTCAAGCAGCATATTCCATTTCCTTTTTTCGCAGCATATATACCCATTGTTAGTATAAAACCTAGGTCGCCAATTGGAATGTTCCGGATTTACACTAACGAAATCCAGAATATATGCAGCGAATAAAAGAAAGAGGATTATATACAACTAATTTCGCCTTTTATCCCTTAAAATAGAACACAAGGTTAGTGTACTCACATTCTCAACAGGAGAATATGACTTCATGTAGAAGTAAAACTCCTCCTTCCGAGGATCACCCCATTCCTGCACCACCAATACAAGCATAATATATCTACATAAATACTGGAGAGGTAAAAATAAAATAGTAAATATAGAATTAGGTGACATGAAAAGAGCCTCTATTGTTAAAACTTAAAACTCAAAAAGAAACTTCCAATAGCACAAGGGATGAGAGAAAACTCATGTTAATGTACCCGATCTCTGGAAATAATAATTGCAGATATAGAGACCGGGGTTACATTTATCAATAGACTTCTCCTTTCTCTTTCAACAACTCGAATTCGGAAGACAAGAAAAAGTACCTCCCACTCTGAAGTTGTCAAGGGAATAGTGGGATCAAGCATTGTGGTAACCACGTCAACGAAAGGAACTCCAGCAACAGCAACTTTGAACAAATCAGGCCTCATATTAAGAACGGCACCAATGAGCAATCCCCCGGCACTTCTTCCCTCGACGGTCAATTTTTCTCGCGAGCAATACTTCTCATCAATTAAATACTCGGCAGAAGCGATGAAATCAGTAAAAGTGTTTATTTTGTTCAGTAGTTTCCCATTCTCGTACCACTGTCTACCCATCTCACCACCACCACGTATATGAGCTATGGCGTAAATAAAGCCTCGGTCTAGCAACGACAACCTCGAGCTCTTGAAACTGGGATCTATGCATACCTATTTAAAAATCATAACGCTCGTTCGTATCAGATGGAAAAAAAAAATAGCGACATCAGAAAACAAAATATATTCTTCGATCAGTAATAGGACAACCAAAGTTTATAATTTCGTTTATTACCTCGTAAGAACCATAGCCGTAGAGTAGCAATGGATCAGACCCATCAAGTTTCACCTTATCTTTACGGTAAACAATTGAAATAGGAATCTGAACACCGTCTTTCGCAGTGGCCCATTTCCTTTCAGTCAAGTAGTTAGATGCATCAAAACCGCCCAATACCTAAATTAAACAACGGAAAAGAGCATCTGTTACAGAGCACAAAAGTAACAAAGAACTTCATATATTATGGTGGATAAATAACCTGCTCAAGTAAAACTCAGCTACCCAAGTATACTAATACCAAAAAAAAATTAAAAATGTTAAAAAAAAACCTTTGTATTAACGATTTTCATCTTCAAACCCAATAGCCAATCCAACTCACTCTAACACCGGCATTCTAAGAGAACTGGATGAAGAAGGTTTCTCAGCTGCGATTATAGGACCCAGAAGTAAAACAAATCTCTTAATATTGAGCCTAAATGCAACACCAAAAAGATTGATTAAACCGCTCATCATCATGAATAGGATAACCAATTTTTCAGTATGACAAAGCAATCTAGAAAGCCGTGAAGGAAAGAATAAAAGAGGGTGATGGAAAGCCATCTCAAACAAGTAAAGCTATTTGGAATCATAGGCAGAACTAGATTTGGTGAAGTATAAGCCTAGTTTAAGTGGAGAAAGAAACAAAGTAAAAGACATATAGAACCACAAAAATAAGAGCCTACACCTCAACGCAACATGGTTCACAGAGGAATACTGCCTACCAACCACGTTGCTGTTTTTCATTTCCGAGAGAAAAAAATATACTACAGAAGTTAATTTTTGTAACTGATGTCTAATTATAATTGATGCGGTGATCGAATTTCGAAGCAGTAATCTACTTACAGTATCTCTCTTCTTCAAAACTGAAATTCCTGAGTTCATATCGTAATCATATGCAGACAGAGGGGTCTTCAATGAGCTATAGTAGAATCTTAATATGCTGGAGGAGTATTCTGATTCCGAGGGTTCCACTTCGACTGAGTATGTAGGATCCAAGAAGTCAACAGCTTGACCACCCTGAAGAACCTTAAGGGAGTCTCCAGCTTCTGGAAGACGATAAATAGTTATTTTTTGTAGGCCATCTTCACGCTCAGACACAGCAATGTGCTGACTGAAGAGTTGTATACTCTGAATTTTTACCCTGTAAAAAGAATAGTAGAAAAAGATACAAACATTAAAAAAAAATCGCAGAAAAGACCATTGTCGTGAAACTTTAAAGTAATTGCACCAGCAAAACCAGTTCTAATGCATAAAATGAAAATCGGAACCGGATATTGCACACTGCTTGATTCAAGAGTGTAATATAAAGCAATGTGCATGTGTTTTTTGTAGTTAAGTCGTCCATCCTATTATTTAACTTCTCTAGACAATTTTTACAGCACGAGGAAAAGAAGTTTATAACAAACGTGAAACTGTAATAGTATTGCGGCTGAGCTGAAGTTAATTGCATAAAATAAATAGACTAAATATTGTAGCTAAAACATTTAAAATCTGTAATCATTCAGATTTTGAATTTATCGATCATGTCTACTAAGAAGTCATAATCTAGTTTTCTTATTGTAAGCATAACCCATGTACCGAAGCGAAATAAAGTAAAATCAAGGCGTTACCTTTCTCTATGGGGAATAAGAAGTGTTGTCTCCGTTACATTATCCAACGGGCAGCCAACTACTTCTGAATTGAATACATCATCACTTCGCCTCAAAATGAAAAAGTGATTTCCGCTGTGGCTGACAGTCGTGTCAATGCCATCAATTCGAGGTGTTAGAATCTTAAGCCCCTCGTCAGGCTTTGAAACATCAAGGTAGAAGTTGAACCGGGTAGTTTTGCTTTCCGAAGCAACAAACAAAAACATCTTGCTCTCAGAAGCATGCAGATCAACAGAGAAAGTATCATCCGTTTCGTGATAGAGCAACTTGTCGCTTGACTGTTCCGAACCCAACTTATGCAGCCACACCTTAAAAAAAGAAACAAAACCATTGCCCCAACTGTAAGCCACACATTGATTAACGAATCACGCCTTTCGACACAATACGATAAATTGACATCATTTCCGAGATAGCTGCATCAAAATTTAAAACCAGTCGAACCAACTACCAACTTCAACCAGAAAGACGAAGAATTATACGCAACAATGCAAAGATGCTGAAAAACGAATCGAAGACATAACAAACTGTAAGAAGTTCATGGGCCAACTGAGAGAATTCAGATGAACCTCATACTTAGGAAACGTCATTGAATAGTTATAACTATCCTTTTTGTGTGTGTATGTGTTTGTATATAATCTAACATGTACAGAAATGCGAACAACAAACGGAATCAATCTGCACAAACCAACCTTGTCAGGGCGTAGAGTCTCATCCATAGTGATGTAAACCAGAGCAGAATCCCCGGCCCACTCGATATACGACGTCGTACCAGACAAAGCCTTGCCAACGCTCGCGCCAGTCTCGGCGTCGATCACGCGGACCGTGTATATCTCGTCCCCTTTCGTGTCCTCTGCGACGGCCACGAGCCCGTGGCTCGGGCTCATCTGGAACGCGCCCACAGAGTAGTACGCGCAATCGCGGGCCGCCACGTTCTCGTCGAGCATCACGCGCTCGCCGTCCGCGTCGTCGCTCGAAGGCATCACGTCGTCGACCGCCGGCGCCGCCTGAGCCTGCGAGGCCGGGAGAGGCCGGCGACAGTGCTGCGCGTACTCCTTCCCTTCCAGCGTCCTCCTGTAGTAGTAGAACCCTCCTTTCCTCGCCGGAGCAGTCACGTCGTCTTCCTTGATCCTCGCCTTGATCTCCTTGAAAATCTCTTCCTCGAACTCCTTCGTACCTAATCAACACACTCTGGAATTCACGATTCTTCTACAGAGACAGCATCTGAGAGACTGAGACTGGTTCGTACCCGACATGACTGACTCGGTGTAGGCATTCTCTTGCTTGAGGTAGGAGAGGACCTCGGGGTCCGAGCGAGAGTCGTCGCGGAGCCAGTAGTAGTTGTCCACTCTGACGTCGCCGAAGCTCTCCATGGCGTGGCTGAGCTTCTTCGCCGACGGAGGAGTGGGGGGATTCGAGGACGCCATGGCCATGGATGGGGGAGATCGGAGAGAGCGAGCTCCGCGTCTGAGAGACCGAAAGGGAGAGAGTGGGAGTGCGAAGCGAAGTGAGAGCATCGTATTTTTTTAGTTTTAAGGCGGCAAAAGTCTCTAAGTTTCTCCCAATATAACACTAAAAATAAACCGAAAGAATAGGCTGGCCTCGAAATATTATTTCGCCTAGGGCCCCGGATATGTCAGGGCCCCTGGTTAATCTTATTATAGTTTTTGGTAGAGTAAAATAGAATGTTTGTTCCTTAGTTCGTAAAGGATGCAATTATGTTCTTTTTATCACAACAGAGTCAATATGAGGAAGAATTAATAATCATAATAAATGAACTTAAAACGTCTGTGACCTGATTAACTGGGTGGGAGCCCATTAACCGTGTAAGGTCATTAATGTGACTAAGTGATAACCCTATTCTGGATTATGTGTGTGTGTCACACTCACTAGAAGTGCATTAAGTGTGAAGTGTCTTCATAATGGACTGGACCTGACTTAAACTCAAGAAGTTATCATATAAGACCGTCACTGATAACTTGAAGTTGAGTCACAAAATAAATGATCAAATGGATATTAGTTCTAAGTCCTGAGTGATCTTGAGTCCGAGCTACTGGCTTGATTGTTCTTTGATTTAACCGTTAAAGAACACAAGATATTAACATTGTTCCCAACACTATTATTTTGGGAACAAGATAGTCAGTAGTAAGGGTAGCTTGATCATAGACATGTGCATCACACAACTCTCTTTAGAGTCACGATGATTCCCTTGATTGTCAGTGGTGAGAAGTGAGAGGTACCCGTGCGCAACTTATGAATTTAAACCATAAGTGGGTTACTCATAATATTAATGACTGAGTCAAGAAGGAAAATGCAATGAGAGGCATTACGGTAAAAACCGCCTGCTCATATGTGAATCATCAAGTGAAAGAACAATAACCCGAATTTGATTATATCAATGGACACCCTGCTTATGTATATGGAATAATATATACCGTATCACTTAAGAGTGCATCCTCGGGTCTATAGTGGAATCACTTCGAGGTTTGACGAACAACTAGCAGTTCGTTGGAGCTTAAGTGATACGTGTTCATGGTCCCCAGGATAGCTCCGTAACGGATGATACGTACGTGATTAAAATACATTCTGGATAATGTTTAATCATTTGGCTAGACTTATAAAACTGAAAGGTTTGTGGCAGACGTCAGATAGTTTTATCGTCAGCATGGCAAAAGTACCATATCTTGGTACACGAAATTAACTGATAAAAGAAAGTTAGAATTTAGATTTCCTATCAGCACCATGTTGTTGGAAATTAAATTCTAAGCAACTTTTTTTTTAACCAAGTCATTTCGACTTACAGTTAGTGATTTATGAATTTTCTAAGTTTGTGCTCGGTGCAATAAACTATGAAATTAAATCACATGTCACGAATTTAAATGATGGTGTGGCACCATGACATTTTAATGTGTGATATTGAGATCAGGAAATATTAATATAATTTAATTATTTGGATTTAATTATTAATATCTTATTAATAATTAGTTAATAATTAATAGATTTATATTAATAATAATAATATATATTTAATTATATATATTACATGTGTAATTCGATGTGGGCCTGTATGACTAAGCCCACACGAGTTTGACCTAGCTAGGGTTTTATATTTGCGGTATAAGTACCTAGAATTTGGTACTTTAGTAAAAAACCTAAAATCAATCTTATCCTTTAGATCGGAAATGATTTAATATCAATCGTAGGATTAAGATGATTGATTTTTGACCCAACCCAAATTCAAAATAATATTTGCTTGGTGACCAAGCTTAGGGTTTTTGAATCCGTTAGATCGGTTTAAGATCTAATCTTTACCGTCGGATTGGAAATTAATTAATTAAATATATAATATATAATTTTCGAAATAATGATAATGATAAAATCGAATTAGAGCTTTTACCAAGTCTTAAAGTGTTTGATTTTATCCTAAGTTAATTTGATCCATTAGATAGGTCCAAGATTAATCTAAGTCGTTGGATGTAGATAATTAATTTCAAAATTATCATTAATATGTATATATATAATTCGAAATTAAAATAAGAAGATAAGATTGGTTAATTTAATATACTAAGTCTTTCTTATTTAATTAAATCTTGAAGATAAGATTGGTTAATTTAAAAAGTCTTTCCATTGGATTTAAAAAGAACCCCAGTTAAAGTTTTGCGACGGAGTCCTGCCGGCGAAGCCCACGCTTCGGTTCAAGGAATCCAAGAGAATATCCCGGAAGATCACGGGTGTTTCCCTCAGCCCCAGCGGAGCCCTGCCGAACTTCAGAGTCCGCAGCCGAAAACGTCAACCGAGGTGCGGCCTTATGCATTGGGTTAATAAATGCAACCATTTACCGCTTTCTATTTATTTCCTATTTGACTAGCTTATTAATAATTATTATGAAATATTAAATTCATAATATTTATCGGATCTTGTTAAAATGGTTATTACCCGATATCCGTGCCGTTGGTCCGATAACAAGTTTTCTGCTTTAAAAATAATTTTTAAATGTTAGCGGGATGGCTCGGAGGGATATTTCGGCGTAATGAAGTTGGGAATCAAACCCTGATTTCCAACATCGTGTACCTAAAGTCTAAAAATGGTGCAAAAGTACCCAAAGTTACATTTAGGGCGTTGACCACTCCATTCTCGTAACGCAGTTAACATACTCGTTAACTCTGGCCACATGGACAAACGTGGGTTGCAGACATAACAATTTCTTGCCACGTGGATTAGCCCATATAAGCCTCGTTTACGAAAAACAACGAATTAACGTCTAATTGGGCTCGTCCACATGGCAACAAATTGTTATGTCAGCAACTCACGTTTGTCCGCGTGGCCAGAGTTAACGGATAAGTTAACTGTATTATGAGAATGAAGTGGTCAACGTCCCAAATGTGACTTTAGATACTTTTGTCACCACTTTTAAACATTAAGTACACCAGAGGATTTTTGACCAAACTTTGGGTATCTCTTCCGTTATTAACCCAAATAATAAATCAAAATGCGTCATTATTTCTTAGAAAAACCCATGAAATGCCCAAAAATCACTTAAGGTTTAAGGGAATTGCCCATAGTTTCAAACAATTCATTTATACCCATTTAAAAAATATATTGGACCATATTAACCTTGATCTTAATTATATTTATTTATTTTCGTATTTAATTATTTATTATATATTTATTTTCGAAATTAAATTAATCATCCTTAAATTTTGGTTGAAAACTTCCCCTATTAATTAGGTTATCATTTAATTTTGTTATTTTGACCCAAAATTTAATATTTCTCTCTCTCTCTCTCTCTTTCCCACTATCCCTCTCACGTCTCTCTCTCTCTCTCTCTCGTCGGATTGACCACCATCGCCGGATTCGGGCCGAAAGCGCGACAGCTTCGTGCGTGGCTTCGACGACCGTGGTCGCGGTTGCCGAGGAGGCGGTCGTGGCCTCCGTCGTGGTCGCCCTCCATCGCGCCTCCTTCCTCCGTCGCGGTCGCCCTCCGTCGCGCATCCTTCCTCCATTGCTCTCCGTCGCGGCGCGATGATCCTTTCCACGCAATCGTAACTGTAAATTTATTTACAGTTTTCTGTATATATGTTTACAGTTTTAAGGTAATATATATTTACAGTTTAAATTTGGTTTTTGTATTGGTATGTATATTGGTATTAATATTAGTATATATATTTACAGTTTTTGGTATAAGTATTGGTATTGGTATAGATATTTACAGTTTTGTAGTATTTGTATTGGTATATACATTAGATATTAATATTGGTATATATATTTACAGTTTTTGGTAAGTTCATTTACAATTTGACATCATTTACATTTACAGTTTGACATGATTTCGTAAATTTTGTAATTTTTTGTAATTTTATTTACAGTTCAAATTGTATATACATATACAATTTTTCGTAATTTTATTTACAGTCTCAAATTGTGAATAATGTTTGTTCGGCATTTCTCATATACAGTTTAAATAATATTGATTGTTAGGGACCAAAAATTCAAAAATCATATTATGTTTTTAATCTTTAAAATATGGAGGATTAATTCAAAAAAGTTTTGTGAAATCGTTAAAATAGGAATGATTTAATGTTGATTTATTTAGTTTGCTACATTTAAGGAAAATATATATTTTTTATTTTAATTAATAAAAAGCGAATTAATAATGTGAATTAAAAAGTGAAAGGGCAAATTAGTCCGTATTTCAATTTGTTGGTGGTTATAATTACCATAATTAGAAATTGGCATTTTTTTTTAAACCTTGAGTCACAAATGGGCATTTGCCTCATTTACCCTTATTTCTTTTTCGTCTAAGGCTTCCGAAGGGTTCGGCGATTAGGTAACTTATATAAGTTTATCACGACACATTTCTAGTTGAATATTTTTACAATATCTTCCTTCAAAAATCGTGTATCTTAATATATATATATATATAATTCATGAGATCTTGTCGCCTGAATCTTTTTTTAAGTTACATCGCTCATGACATCATCACATATGCACCGATAAAAATAACAATTGATAGGAACGGATTCGAATAAAAAGATACAATTTCTTATAATAATGATGCTTGAGTAATTGTTTAAGTGTATTATTAACATAATTATATTAATTAATGCATAAAATAATTGTATATAAAATAATATAAATTATTCCAGGACTTGGTTAAAAATGAGAAACTTATAATTCAAATTATCATCTCAATCTTCATGTATGATTGGTTTGTCTAATTCCGAATATAACTTGTGTGTCTAACAAAAATATTTGGCTTTATTTATAGAGGAAATTATATTGACTAGACCAACAAATGCTTATTACAAGATGGATCTTCCTAAAAGATCATTATAAGCGACCTAAGAACCAAGTCATAAAAAATGATAAAATGAACCCTGAATAATGATTATTCATGCATTTGGAAATAGGAAGTACCGATGGTCGGGAAATGTAATTGACTCTCATCACCGAAACCCTAAATATGATTACACATTTCCCGACCATCGGTACTCGCTGCTCGTTCCAATCTCTAAATCTCTCACCGAATCACGTCGAACAATGAACACCACACAATTTACATAATTGTGTTTATAAAAATAAGAATTATACTTGTAATTTATAGAAAATATAAATATAGAGCTACAATTAAAATAAGTAATTATATTGATAGGTTATAGTTGTACACCGGCATGCCGCAGTACCTCTAAAAAAATGGACATACCGAAGACATGCCGAAGGCATGACGGGGCATTTAAAACCTTGGATTATATTTGAAGCGGAATAGGTTGTAATACGATGGCTATTTAGAAAAGAGTTACCTCACTAAGGGTTTAAATAATTTGAGGGCTTTTCCTAAATAAAATAATTCCAATTTTTCTGTAAAATTGGTCGAAACTCTACCAGTTTCACTATTGTACAAAGTGTGCGTTGTACTGTGGACTAGGTTATCAAAAATCCTAATGCAAAGTCACTAACTTGCACGACTTTATATTATCAAAATCGTTTTCAAAGTTGATCTTGCCAGTACTTTCATTAAGAATCTTGCAATTCGTATTTCATCAAGCTTGCCTCGATGAAGAAGCTTCCGTCAATGGCCATTTCAAAATGGTCGTGCAAAAAACAGTTTTGCATGATGTATTTGAAGTTCTCCCAAGCGAGCTCTAATAATCACAAGCGAGGAAGCTTAATATTGTTCAAGGTCCAATGCTTGCGGGGATTGATGGGTTGTTAGGGAATAATAAGTTCTTTCGGTGATGAGAGTCAATTACATCTCTGCATGTGTTTTAGTTTATTACAATTCCTATTCAATCCGTTTTGAAAATAAGAAAGGCGGGAACCATTTACATGATAAAATAGTTGCGGCCAACACTATCGAGTTTAATTGGACAATATATGGTGCCATGGATAATCGTGGGATTCGCATAATCGTGACATGGCATCCTAACATGACACTTAACACCACTTTCCGTTTCAACGCGAGAAATGTACGTAACTTTAGAAGTTTTTGCCATCAATATCCCTAATATATTACGTGCTAGCAGTTCTCCAATCTTATTATTATGAACCTTACAATAAGACTAACTAAAATTAAGGGTTAAAATTAATTACAATTTACAAAGCATGATAACTTTAATTCCACTCGATATTTTTGTCACCTAATCCCACGCAAATACGTGCTAAATAGACAGTTCATATCGATCACCAATATATGATAAAGTCTTCTTCACCTTGCAAATCAAATATTTCCAATATCAAATAAAATCCCTAGTGATATCAGTGACCGATTCTTTGAGAAACCCAAACACTTCTCGAACTATCGGATACTAAATCAAGATCGACAAGACAATATAAATCACACCTACTAATACGAGTCATGAATTAAGACACTCTGAGCAAAAATGGAACTACATGAAAATGTTGTTACGTCTTTCCGCCACGGCCACTCATCGCGCTTCTCTGCAGCGTCTCTGGAGGAGGAGAGCGATCATCGTGGCGACGACGATGAATTAAAGCTCCAATGGGCTGCCATAGAGAGGCTTCCGACGTTTGGGCGCCTTCGGATGTCGTTGTTCGACAACGAAGACTTAACCGACAGTGAATTCGATGAAGGAAAGAGTATCATCGACGTGACGAAGCTAGGAAAACTCGAACGACAAGTTTTCATCGGAAAGCTTGTTAAAGATATCGAGGAGGATAATTGCAGACTGTTGAAGAAGTTAAAAGAAAGGACACACAGGCAAGCATATATTTCTCCTATGCATTTAAAATTCACACACACATATATATATATATATACGTGTAACTAAAAGAACCCTACTACGTACTATATTGTTAAGCTTCCATTATTTATTTCCAATGATTCTGCTGAGCATTATTTTTATTTCCCTTCATAGAAATTGATGTTTAATTGCATATATATATATATATATATATATATATATGTATGTATGATGCCTAGCTCCAGGACTAAGCTTGGATTTTATTTTTTATCATGCAATTCTCAGTTCTCACACTATAATATACTAATCATGATGACATGCCCATTACCGTTAAATTGTAGATTAGTTGCTTAAATTTCAAATTTAATAGATATCGTTCAACAAAGAATTGGCCTTCATAGTACAAATAAATAGATATAGATTTACGAAATTTATAGATTCTGATTCAAACATTTTGCGGATCAATAATAAATAATGTCCAGAAACTAGTTTTTTTTTTAAATTCAGTTTTTAAATTTGTTTTTATTTTCTTTCAATTTGTCGAAAGAGAGTTTTAACTTTAGTGATATTCAAGTGTAAATGAAATATAAATTTATTTTATTTTTTATTTTTTTCGGTTTGGGACAAATTTCCAATGACATATAATTTTTGGAATAAGTAATTTAATATTTCTATTAACTCTCTAGCTAGCTATTATGATGTTCCACGTAGTGACGTATATATGCTTTGTCTACGTTTTCGCCTTTTTGACCATTGCATTTTCAACAAATTATTATTATTATTTCCTTTCTTTAACATTTTTTTTATAAAACAGGTGATGATAAATAGTATAAATAAATAAATATCGATATATGTTGAAAATGCTTATCATTATGGTCACAAAGAGGGAAACATATGGACAAGTCATACTCTCGCAGAACTTTACTATAGGGATTAGGGAGTTAACATAGAAAAAAGTTGATGACTTATGGCAATAAATTATATAAATTGGGATTTCTAGATCACTGTGGAAGTTTATAACATGTGGTATTTTTGTTGTAAATTCTCAAAATGTAATTTTTTGACATATATAGTTGCTAATTGTTATTGATAATTGATTTTTATAACATGTGATGATGATAATTGATATTGTTGATGGCCCCGTCACCGTCAACAATATTAATTACTATTAGAATTACTTTGTTTAAAGCAAACACTATTTTTGCTAGGGTTGATTGCGGTAAAAATACTTAATTTTTACCATATGTTATGTCATTTACCCAAATTTTAAATTGGTAAGTGAAAGTACTCGACATCGTTGTTTTGTTGCCAACTAATAAAATTTAGGGTTTTTTTAAAGGTTTTTGTTAGGGTTTTTAGGTTAACGTACCCTTGAAAACCCTAAAAACGCTAACTGTATGAGACTAAAGTTGTTGATCTGCAATAAATTTAGAGTTGGATACTTTCACCTACTATTTTAGAGTTAGATTATAAGACGGAGCATATAGATAAAGGTTGAGTATTTTTATCGCAATTAACCTTTTTCGGTAACATAGAAATAAAACACTAGCTTGTTCCATAACTTTCCAAATTACAGTTGCATAAGTATATATCAGTTTTCAGATACGCAAATGCATGAATAAATATGCGATGATTAAATTTTCATCAATTGACGGGATAAAAATCTATACATGGGTCTAGTTGAGAGTTGAGACTAATAATCTTTTGCGTTATATATATATATATATGTATATATATATATATATATTTATTGTGTAGTGCTACACACTAACTTATGTGCAAACTTCAGAGTGGGGTTGGAGTTGCCGAGTATTGAAGTAAGATACAAGAACTTGTCTATAGAAGCTCAATGTAAAGTGGTTCATGGAAGATCCCTTCCAACACTTTGGAACACTCTTAAGAGTTTCTTTTCCGTAAGTTTTCAATTCCTGATTTTCTTCACCCTTCGTGAAATGAGTGTTATAAAACCACGACTTCGTATTTATGTTCTATATTGTCAAGTTTATATTTTGGACATATTACTGTTGAAGAACCATTCAGAGACAAATATACAATGTGATGTGTTATTGTTAATTTGGGAGATTTAATTACAGATGTGTTAACAATTTAATTATAAAAAATTATTTTGTCACTGAAAAAATAATGCATAGTCGAATGTGTGATTTAGTTGCTGCAAATTAGAAATCTTTGTTCTTTGACAACAGGCTATGATTCCATTAAGTGGCTGCAAGTCTGAAGGGGCCAAATTAGAGATTATCAAAGATGCCAGTGGAATTATACGGCCCTCAAGGTGAGTTTCCAATGATGTGTTGTTGCTATAAGATATTGCGACGAAAATAAGCTATAGCGACGAAAGATTGTCATTACATTAGATGATGTTTCTTGTAGTATATAAGTATATATATATATATAATTATAATGATCATGTTTCTTTCAGGATGACTTTGTTGCTTGGCCCTCCCGGATGTGGGAAAACTACTCTATTGCAAGCACTTGCAGGGGTTCTTAACAACTCTCTCAAGGTCCATCATTAATCTTACACAAAGAATTAATATAGGAAATTAAAACATTAAAAAAAACTTTGATGGCTTAATATATTTTGTATAAATATCATAATATTACAAGAAAAATAAATTATAGCAAAACAGTAGCAACAAATTCTATGGTACATATCGTATGAATCATAAATTTGACGAATAACAACTTGTCGCTTTGATCCAAATATATTCTTGATATCATTTAAAACAAAAAAAAATATAAGCGCACTCGAGACGCGTTGGTCGCTCACCCTAAAGCTTGATTTGTTTCATCTACTTATTTGAGGATCACAATAAGAAACTTCTTGAGCTTCGTTACCGAGTTTATGGTCACCGTCAATTTATAGATGAAAATAGGAGACAATATGAATTAATACTCAGTCAATTATGTAACATTTAACAATAAGATGCAATAAATTTTAACTCTAATAAATTGAATTCAATATCCATAACACTAATCAATATGAATATTTTACTTATTATTCGAACGTTGAAACAAATCCCAGTAATTGGAGAAGCGTTCGACCTTTCGATCACAACGCTAACTCAAGTTTTATATGTAAACTTTATTAGGTCAGTGGTGACATAACTTATAACGGTCACAAGTTCGACGAGTTTGTTCCTCAAAAGACATCGTCTTATATTAGTCAGAATGATATCCACAATGCCGATATGACCGTGAGGGAAACACTTGACTTCTCTGCAAGATGTCAAGGCACTGGAAGTAGATTAGGTTCTTCTTCCTTTCTTTATTATTCTTTCATTCACTTGACATATTCTTTCTTAATATTGCTTAATGAACTTGGAATTTTTTGTTTATTTGTTGTCAAATAGATATCATGGAAGAAGTCAGTCGGAGAGAGAAGCAAGCTAGAATCTTTCCAGAGCCAGACATTGACACTTACATGAAGGTATTTATATAGAACTTAAGCTGAATATTATAAAGGAAATATTTCTAATGAAAATTTTACTGACAGGCAATTTCAGTAGAGGGACTAAAACGATCCTTGCAGACGGACTATATAATAAAGGTAATTCGAATGAGAGATTGAACAGATAATGATTACCATTGGTTGTTGGATTATTGCCTTACTAAATGCATTACCAATGAGGCTCTAAAATTAATTATTATGTAGAGAGTGTAAGAATATCAGTCTCATATTGATTAAACACTAAGAGTTTGTAGTAAATAGAGAAAAATTCATGACTAGCTCAACATGTGGAGTGTGACGTAGAGGCGAGGCGGCGAGCTTATGCCACCTCGTTCTTTCGCACCGCTGCCCTCACTAGTTTCACCAGTATAGTAGATCTCTATACATTCTCGGAAGTGGTCAAAATACTACAAGCAAAGTGGGTTCATGCGTGATTCAAGACCGCCGATAATTATCCAATATGTGTTTATGAACATCTCATTTTGTTGTTTCTTTCTTTAGATTCTTGGGCTAGAAACATGTGCAAATACGATTGTAGGAGATGCTATGAAACGAGGAATTTCGGGTGGTCAAAAGAAACGACTTACGACAGGTTTCTATAGACACATTACTCGCTTCACTTTCGTGATACGTTACATTTTTTAAATTTTAACAGGAAGCTTCTTGATTTGTTTTCTGCCAGGCGAAATGATAATTGGTCCTACAAAAGCTTTATTCATGGATGAGATATCAAATGGCTTAGACACCTCAACAACATTTCAAGTCGCTAAATATCTCCAACAATTGGCTCACATTACAGACTCCACCATTTTTGTATCACTTCTTCAGCCAGCGCCTGAGACCTTTGAACTATTTGATGACATCATCTTAATGGCCGAGGGCGGAATCGTCTACCATGGACCTCGGGACTATATTCTCGAGTTCTTTGAGCAGTGTGGCTTTCGCTGCCCGCCAAGGAAAGGCGTTGCGGATTTCTTACAAGAGGTAGTGTATCGATAATCCATGTCATTATCAAGTAGAAATATGAACACGCTCAATTTTGGTGCTTTACTTGAGCAGGTGGTTTCGAAAAAGGATCAAGAAAAATATTGGCACAGTGAAGAGCATTACGACTATGTTTCAGTTTATAAATTTAGAAACATGTTCAATAACTATCATGTGGGAAAAGAGCTTGAACTTGAACTATCCAAGCCTTTTGAAAAACTTGAGCACCATACAAGTGCTCTAGCATTCAGTATTTACTCTTTGAAGAAATGGGAATTATTGAAAGCGTGCATGTCTAGAGAATTTCTTCTTATGAAGAGAAACTCGTTTGTTTATGTTTTCACGTCCATTCAGGTAATAGATGCACTCATAAAGAATATGTTAACACTATAAACATAGACTTTTTAAGCTTGAGTAATGAGACAATATTTTTTGTTTTCAACATTTCTAGATCACGATTATGTCGTTTATCACAATGACGTTGTTCCTTCGCACAAGAATGAAGGTTGACGAGATCGGTGCTGAGTTGTACATGGGTTCATTGTTCTATACTCTTCTCAGGCTAATGCTCAATGGGGTTTCAGAGTTGGGGCTTACTGTCTCAAGACTCCCAATGTTCTACAAGCAAAGGGATTTCTACTTCTTCCCTTCGTGGAGTTACTCAATTCCTACCATTATCTTGAAAATCCCTTTGTCACTACTAGACTCGTTTCTCTGGGTAGCTTTTACTTATTATGTCATCGGCTACAGTCCTGAACCAGAACGGTAAGTTTCACTACAAGAAATAGTCATTTACACGATGCAATTTCCGAGATTAATACTAAAAAACTTGTGAAAAGCAAAAACGAGGTAGCTTCACGATGGTCTCTCAACAACCGTCGTGCAAAGTGAAACTACATTATAGTTTGCATAATAGATTTAAGAAACAACTTCTTTGTTCTAAGTCTTTTTTATTTTCCAACTCCAGATTCTTCAAGCAATTCTTACTTCTTTTCCTCGTGCACCAAGTGTCAATCTCGCTGTTTCGTTTAATTGCAACCGTGTTTCGAAATCCTTCAGTCGCAAGTACTTGTGGCCTTTTCATTTTAGTTGTGATCTTCCTGTTTAGTGGCTTTGTAATTCCAAAATGTAAGTTATCATATGAAATTTTATTTTGAGAATGCAATTGTTGCAGAAGTACTTAATTTGACATAATTCTTATATATATATATATATATATATATGTTCAGCTTCTCTCCCTAGTTGGCTAGAATGGGGATTTTGGATTTCTCCATTACCATATGGACAAATTGGTATTGCGGTCAACGAATTTCATGCGCCACGGTGGAACAAGGTTATACTTAAAATATATATTAAGTTGCCATATAACCTCTTTATTTGAAAAATCTCTTCATTATTTTTTTATTTATTTCAGGTTTCTTCATCAAATATGACCATTGGCGAGCAAGCCCTCAAAAATAGAGGATTGGATTTTGGTGATTACTTCTATTGGATTTCCATAGGAGCTTTGCTTGTGTTTTGGACAATCTTCAACATCGGATTTACATGCGCACTGAATTACTTAAAGCGTAAGTATTTGTTCGCACCTCATGCATTAACTATAATAATTTAAAATTTGTGATTTACATAAAACTATAAGGGTAACTAATATATTTTCAGGATAATTAATTATGTCCAAAATTCAAGAAAAATATGAGATCAATTTCAGAATTACCAATCTTAGTGATTATTATGAAAACTAGCTGTAAATTGAGCCATTTTCTGATCATTTCCCAACTAAATTCCAGCTCCCGGGCAATCCCGGATGTCTACGATTTCGCACAAGAAACTTTTGAATATTCAACAAAAGGAAATGAAGCCTTGTGTTGCCACTCAAATGGGTATCGGAGAAAGAAAAGGACCAGGTGACCATATTCTTATGAATTATTATCATTACGAATGTTCAAAAATATATTGATATCATTTAAGTTGACTTGGAATTACTTTTATGATATAAGGTCTTTCCTTACCTTTTGAGCCTGCTACAATCACATTTGAGAAAGTGCAATACTTTGTAGACACTCCAAAGGTACTCAAACTCTTAACATGTCTTTCATGATTTTTACAACAAAATTCCCTATAAGATTAACTGATATTTTTTCCTTGTTTAGAAACTAAGAGAGAAAGGGATTCCGGAAAAGAAGTTACAACTACTTCAAGATATAACCGGTTCATTTAGGCCTGGAGTACTTACAGCGTTGATGGGTGTTAGCGGAGCAGGGAAAACGACGTTGATGGACGTTCTTTCTGGGAGGAAAACTGGGGGTTTCATCGAGGGAGATATTAGAATAGGAGGGTACCCTAAAGTTCAAGAGACTTACAGAAGAATATCCGGTTATTGTGAGCAAACTGACTTTCACTCTCCGAATATCACTGTTGGAGAATCGGTAGCATTTTCGGCTTGGCTGCGTTTGCCTGCTGAGACTGACAGAGATACAAGATCTGTAAGTTTACTTTTCAGTGAATTAATCTATTTCACAGCATGGGAACTGATTAACATGTTAATAAGTCTCTATTCGTGGGTAAGATTAGCTGTAATTAAGAGATTATGGAAATTACCTTTGGCGATTAAGAATAGTAATCACGTCCTTAGTGATTGGCTTTAGTTTAATCCGTAGTCAATTATCTTGATGTACCTAACAGGCATTTGTAGACGAAGTCCTTCAAATAATAGAGCTTGATGAGATCCGAGACGAATTAGTTGGAGTACCAGGTGTTAGTGGCATATCAAGTGAACAACGAAAACGGCTTACCATAGCGGTTGAGCTCGTATCAAACCCTTCAATAATTTTCATGGACGAACCGACGACCGGGCTTGATGCAAGAGCGGCTGCAATTGTCATGCGAGTTGTGAAGAATATTGTTCATACGAGAAGGACCATAGTTTGCACTATTCACCAACCGAGTATTGATATATTTGATGCATTTGATGAGGTAAAAACAGTGGAACCTATATAAATTAATATTGTTGAAAGTCGAGAATTTATTATGTTATCGAGAATATTAATATATCGAGTATTAATTGAATGAGGTATTCTAGTAGTGTTTTATAGAAAATAAAGAAAGTTGTAGAATTAACTTAATTATCCAATATTACAGTCTCATTTGGTATCTTCTCTAATTCTTTTGTTTTCAAAGAATGAGTATTTATTGCAATTTTTTTTTCTTCCGAAAATCATACAGCTAATCTTAATGAAAAGAGGAAAAGTTATATACTCAGGAGAGGTGGGACACAATTCAAATAAGCTCATCAAATACTTCGAGGTACTAGCTTAGAACTAGTTTACATGGTTGATCACTTAAACTTGTATTTGAGTCGAGTATGACTAATTTCTCATTTACTTTTCTATTGTATATATAGGATATTCCGGGGCTTCCGAAAATCAGAGATAATTACAATCCCGCAACGTGGATGTTGGAGGTTACTAATGATTATTTTGAATCTCAACTGGGATTCGATTTTTCGATTCTTTATGAGAAGTCACACCTATCCAAGTAAGTAAAATATATCATGATAACTATTTAGCTAGCAAACTATACAAATTATGTCTAAATTGATCATCCGTGTTTCTTAAATAGATCTTTATATGAATTTTATGTTTTTCAATGAAGGAAAAACAAAGAAAAAATTGCAGAACTCCGAGATCCGGCACAAGGTTCGGAGGATTTAAATTTTTCGTCCCGCTTTCCACAAAATGGATACGAGCAATACAAAGCATGCCTATGGAGACAAAATCTATCTTACTGGAGAAACCCCAAATACAATTTGGGACGCTTGATGTTTGTCATTGCATGTTCATTCCTCTTTGGTGCACTTCTTTGGAAGCAAGGACATAAAATGTAAGATTATGAACCCGTGCCGAAAATGCAAATTAAATTTTGATACACAAGTATATAGGATATTTCTTTAATAAATAATTACCCGTTCAAATAAAAAGAATCTAGTGTTTTTAGAGGCTAAATTACTAATCAAATCAGTATAATCGAGTTTTTCGATCTTATCTTTTTCATAGACAATATAGTTAAACAGCTCAACTTATCTTGGGGTACTCTTAAAAATGATTTTTGAGGGCTCTTAAATTTGAAATTATTTCTTATTATAGCCACCAATCTACTCCACCTACCAAGGCACGACCCTTGGTCAATCGATTAGAAAGGAGTCGTGTCAAATCCAACCCATGTATACTCGTAGTATAGCTTCAAAACATCGATTGACCAAAATTTGGATCGAAGCCGTCCTGTAAACGTTCGATTCGCATATGTCATAACAAATTCGAGAGTCATTAACAATTTTTTTGTTTTTGTTTTTGTTTTGTTTTTGAAGTGACGATAAAGAAGATTTCAAGAACATGATTAATTCGATGTTTGTGCTCATGCTGTTTATGGGAGTTGCCAATTGTGTTTCTGTTATTCCGATTGCGATTTCCGAACGCACGACAGTTTACCGAGAGAGGTTCTCCGGGATGTACTCCTCGTGGGCCTACTCATTTTCACAGGTAAATTAATGCAGTCGTATTGTTTTAGAGATTATATATAGTATATATAAAAGAGCTTGTAATAAAACTATATATGAACTAACGTGTAGAACTCAATGTTTCTAGGTGACCATTGAAGTCTCCTATGTATTGGTCCAAGCAGCTTTGTTTTCAGCAATCACATATCCATTGATAGGCTTCCAATGGTCAGTCTACAAAGCGTTTTGGTACTTGTACACAATCTTCTCAACAATCCTCTACTTCAACTACTTCGGGTTGTTGCTCGCTTCCTTGACGCCGACTTATCAAGTAGCTTCGGTTGCCGTTGGCTTTTTCTTCAGTATGTGGAATCTATTTGCCGGCTATCTCATCCCTAGACCGGTAAGCTAAGCCTAACTTAATTATGACCAAAGCCGACCCTGTTCACAAAACAAAAAAAGAGCGATACCCAACGTCCCGACAATAAGATTAAAGTTTAAAATATATATATATATATATATATATATATATATATATATATTGTAAAAAAAGTCTCATATAATTATAGTATATCCTAATAAGAAAAAGTCTAGTAATAATTTAAAGAAGCTTAATATATTCTTCTAAACACTAGGTCTCCAAAATTATTGGGCCCGGCTTTACTATGACACTTCCATGTAGAAAATGGTAGTGTGAAACCAGAACTCAAATAAGTGGTTAGCTATTATTAGGCCCGGTCTAGGTTTGAAACAAACCCGATTTATTTATATCAAGAACCATGCCGTGAAAACTCAGACTGGAGATCGAAATAGATTAAATAATTCATGGAAAAAAATCTTGAATATCTTAAAATAATATAAAGCGAATATTAACAAATTACAAACTAATAATCCAAATTTAAACCAAATATTAATATTCATAGTCCAGACAAAAGTTCAAAAATGGAAATATAACATATCAAAGTCCATAAAAAATAAAAACTCCAAAAGCTCCATAGCCAAATTATATCCAAAGTCCAAGATTAACAAAAAAAGGGTCCAAAATACCAAATGAATCTATTTTTCTTTCAGAAAATCAGGAACCGGTTATTTAAAAAAAAAAATCAGGAACCGGACTTTCCATACACCAAACTAGGACCCAGTCGAGCCCAAGTTTTAGTTTTTTCTACCAAAAGGGCAGTTTCGACTGCGACCGGGTCAAAACTGAGTAGGCTGAATTATATATATATTATTCTAAGACTAGTTTTGTATGCAGCTACTTCCAAAGTGGTGGGTTTGGGCCTATTGGACTTGCCCCACTGGTTGGTCTTTGAAAGCTCTTCTTACTTCGCAATATGGAGATATAGAGAAGATAATTCTGGCCTATAATGATCAGCCACAAACACTCAAGGCCTTCATGAACGAGTACTATGGATTTGTCTATGATGATCTACCCATTGTCTTCATTGTTCTCTTGGCTTTGCCACTTTCTTTCGTTTTCGCTTTTGCATGTGCTAATGCCAAACTCAACTTTCAAAACCGCTAAATGGCGAATGGTTTTCCTTGTTGAGCCGCACTTATTTGGAAGACTCGGATGTTTGATGAAGCTCGTCCTTCATAATAATAATAAAAAAACTCTGAATGTCACGCTAGATAGAACCATGTTCATGACATTGGTTATTTATAATTACTATTGATTTGTACCAGTTTGCTTTGTCATTACTCAATATGTGCTTGCATGAGGTTAATTAATTTGATAAGTTTAGGGATAATAGCGGCAAAAGTGGCCAAAGTTAGGCCAAGTGTGCAAATAAGTGGCCAAACCGATTTAATATCGGCATAAGTAGCCAAAGTTTACCAAACCGTGGACAGTACAAATTCCATCCATTTCATGTCAACACCGTTAGTCCCGGCTCTAACTAACAATGAGGCCAAAATTATTAACGAGATTATCACTTTTTTTACAAAGTTTTTAAAACACTACCCATTTTGGTACATTTTAATACACAAAATGAGTAATATTTTTAAAAATATATTGTGGCTAAATGGGTATTTCCTTAAACAAAATTTCGGGTCTCTAACAATTAAATATATCTCAATAAAATAATATTACAAAGTCTCGATTTTAGCCTCGACTCTAACTAACAATGTTAGGCCAACATTATTAACGAAATTTTTATTTTGTACAAACGTATTAAAACATACATATTTTAGTTCATTTTAATACACACAATGAGTAATTAAAAAAAAAAAACTTGTGGCTAAATGGGTATTTTTGCTTATGGCAATATTTTTATATTTATTAGAGAAGTTTTTTGTGCTATTGATGTTGATATATTGTTTTTATTGTTCATGTAACATTTTTGAAGTTCATATAGTGTTCTTGATATTCATATATTATTTTTAATGTTGATTTTAGTATTAGTCTTCTTGATGTTCATATCATGTTTTCATATATTGACCTAAAATCTCAAACCAATTGAAAAAATAACGATTTTAGCGCTGACGTGGCTAACGGCGTTGACATGAAATGGATGGAATTTGTACTGTCCACGGTTTGGTAAACTTTGGCTACTTATGCCGATATTAAATCGGTTTAGCCACTTATTTGCACACTTGGCCTAACTTTGGCCACTTTTGCCGCTATTATCCCATAAGTTTATAAACGCATTATTAATAACTAATAAGTTTCTAAACGCAAGCTCGGCCCAAACACTAAGAAGCTTGGGCCATAAACCAAATCCCTTAAATTTTTTGGGTCAAATTTTTAAGTAGTAAAAAAATTAAAATTGAATGATATTAGGCCTCATTTCATACTAAAAGGCGAAACGTGAACCACCAACTTTCCGGGAGTTTTCAGCGAGTACTCGCGATTACTTAATTATTTTAGGTTACTGATTACGTATTGACAATTGATATTGTTTTGTTCCTTATCGAAAGAAATTTCGCTTATCTTTTCATTCAAAAAATGCCAACTTATAATAAATTCCTGTAAAAAAAAAAGGAGAACTTCGGTACTTATCACGTAATCTTAAAAATCGCATTATGGTATCTAGTACAAATGTGCGTGTAGATTAATATAGGATTTAGATTTTTATTAAATCCAATCGGACACATAAGACTTGGGTGAGTAGAAAAATCACGGCAGCGTATTTCAAAATTGCACGATAAGTATTGAAGCTCTCGTATTTTTTTAAATTGATATTTTATAAGCGAACGATAACAATTATTAGTGATGAGTTATTAGTAACCTCAAAATTTGAGTAAGCCGAATATTCGCCGGTAACTCCTGAAAACTCGAACACTGCTTTTATTTTCTCCAAATAACAATCTAATAGCGGGACACCATTTTTTATAAGGGTCTGATGGTAATACAACAAAACTCCTTTATTAATCTACACGCACATTTGTACTACTAATGTTTTTCAGAATTTAACACATTCATTAGTACTAATTAATACACAGAGTTTATTAATCTAAACTCCTTTATTAAAGTGAGATCCTAATAATTTAAGGCCTTTGGGCCCTGGCCCAATGCTTAGGCCTGGCTTGGCACCTACTATTGTGTGTGTGGGCCTAAGATTTGCATTGTTACTGCAGAGCAAATAACATTAGGAAATAGGGTTAATTGCGACTAATGTACTTAATGTTTGATCTTCTGCGGATTGTGTACATAATATTTATTTTTGGTGGCTAATGTACTCAATGTTTGATCTGTTAGATATTTTCGTCTTTTCCGTCACTTGACCGTTAGAGAGTTATCTTCCTTTATATGTACACTTTTCATATTTTTGACATAACTCACTCATTTTTTTTTTCTAAATTTTATGCACGACTTATGGTTGGAAATATAAGAAATAGATATAAAAATTTGATGCTTATATTTTGTAAAATAATTTTTAGAAAAATATGAAATTTCAAATACAACGTAAAATTGGACGTTAGTTTAATGCAAAGTATTTGTTTCGAGCACTTTTTAATATACTTAATGACTTCTTCTGATGAAATGTAAAAATAAAAAGTTTTAGATAAATATTTTATCTTTCCAACGCGTGTTTATTTATAAATTTTAGACAAAAAATGAGTGAGTTATGCCAAAAATATGAAAGATATGATGTGAAATAATATTTCATATTTTTGGCATAACTCACTCATTTTTTGTCCAAAATTTATAACTAAACACACGTTGAAAAGATAAAATATTTATATACAACTTTGTAGTTTTACGCTTCATCATAAAAAGTCATTAAGTATATTTTTAATTTTCTCGAAACAAATACTTTGCATTAAACTAACGTCCAATTTTACGTTGTATTTGAAATTTCGTATTTTTCTAAAACTTATTTTACAAAACTTAATAAACTAACGTCCAATATAATGTGGACAAAAAATGAGTGAGTTATGTCAAAAATACGAAAAGTGTACATATAGAGGAAGATAACTCTCTAACAGTAAAGTGACGTAAAAATAAAAAATATCTAACAAATCAAACATTAGGCACATTAGCCACCAAAAATAAACATTGGGTACATAATCCGAAGAAGATCAAACATTGAGTATATTAGCCACCGTTTACCCTAGGAAATATAAGCAAACTAATGAAAATATTTGAATATGAACTATGAAATAGCAGTAGGAAATTGGAGGAAGGTTAGTGTCTGTTCTCCAAGTATAAACAGAAGGAACTTTAAATCAGTACTAGGAAATATGAATTATTAATTAGTACTAATTAAGGCCGGCACTTGACAATGAGTTTCTCGGGATTTACGAGTGCTATTTGCGGCTTTAATGATCCCAAAACGAACGAGTGTCCACTGAGGATGACGGTGGGTCGGATTTCCAAGTATCGCGGCATCATTCTCCCAATGTTAGGTAAAACAAAAGTGATAATAATACAATCTGATTTCTTATGATGCACTTAATAACGGATCTAGCTACTTTATATCCACTAATCCCCATTTATTATCGAAAGCAAACTACGTAACGGCTTGATTCTTGAGGTAGGGTACGTATAAAACCCGTAATTAACTATGCGGGCACAACCATAATAATAAACTAATCCCCTACACCATCCGGGGTTAAGGGTCGGATCCGCCCAACGGCGAACAAGGGGTACGCAAAGCCGGGAATCCTATTCTCACCAACGCTCACGTACCTAGCCACCACCCAACGACGAACAAAGGGCACGCCGAGCCAAGAATCCTATTCCCATCCACGCTCACATACCTAGCCATTACCCAACGACGAGTCTAGCCTACGCCAAGCCGAGAATCCTATTCTCATCAACGCTTTCTTAACTAGCATCCCCCAGATGACGGCTCTAGGGTGTGTCGGGCCGAGAATCCTATTCCCATCAACCTCCGCACACTTGGCCACCTCAAAGACGACGGAGTAACTGGCCGGGAATCCTAGTCCCATCAAGGCCCTAACGTTTAGCCTCTCCGCCAAATACAAGAGGAATAGGGAATAGTAGCTAGGCACCGCAAAATCTTATTCCAAGTGCGGGAGCAACGAAGACCCGAGGAATCTCCTAGTCACTATCCACCGCACAATCACCGGGTCTGGCCCGGGATCGGACACGCGAGTGGGATAATTATTGTTGTCCCTAAAACGCGGACAACACTGGAGAACCCCTAAGTGAGCCTGGCGAGGATCCGGATAGTTCTGGCGGTCGACGGTGTCTTCGGGATCTTCGGCCTGGCAAACCCCCTGACGACCCACCGGCTGAACCTGGTGAGGGTCCGGGTAGTCCCGGCGGTCTTCATCGTCTTGTAGGTCTTCGTCCTGGCGAGTCCCCGGCTGAGCCTTATGAGGGTCCGGGTTGTTCTGGCGACCACCATTGCCGTTGCTATCTCCAGTGTTTTCCTTGTCGTGAGTGGGGACTGACCTCTGCGAAACGTCGTTAACACTGTCTTCATTCCCGATCTGAGCTAGAGCAACTTGGCGATGTGGATGAGTCTGTGTGGCGAGGGTTTGGGCCCTCGTGTTAAGCGTGATACCGGTCGTCGCTTGCGGCGTCGCGCGTTGCGAAGCGCTGGCGCGGCTCGTCATGTCAAATGTCGACCGTCGAGCTCCGAGTTCTTCCGATGAATGGTGGTAGGGTCTTCGAGGCTGATACTCGGCTCCCTCCCGTATAGCGCCAAACTTTTAATGCGTAAAGATGGCTTTAACTTAGAGCCACATTCAAGGCTCGGGTCCCGAGCTAGAATCGCTAAAAACGTAGATGATTAAATGCTTAGTCAACGCGGTTTGACTAATGATCGTCAAAGTTGGGGGTAAATCCGTTGTCTTGGATGAATCTCCGGATTGTTCCTTGGCGAGCTCTCGTCGGGGCGAATTTCTCGTCTAGGCGAACTCTTGTCTTGACGAAGCTCCGAGATGTTCTTGATGATTCTTCGTGATATCCTTTCCTTGGCGAGCTCCTACGGCGAGGGAAGATCTGCAAAAAAGGTACATCGGGCCTGTGCCCTGTCGCTTATGGTTGGGCGAGGCTGCCTACGTATCTCAGTTTAAGAGAATTAAGTCCCACGTAGTTCAGGGTTAGTGATAAAGGTGGGTGAATGACAATGTATTTGACTCGTCAGAAGTGCCTTGCCCGATGGGCTTGCCGCGACTCATTGCCACGTTAAGAGGTTCACCAGTGATCCATAGCTCGTCTTTGTTGCCTTTCGGGGGAATCCGGGGGACTCCCCGGGGGTCTTCGTAAGCTCGGATTTCCTCGTCGTGTGGAATAATTGTGAGTTATCCCTTCGTCAAGTTGTGGCGAGGTGCTCGCCAGGGCAAGGTGCTTTGCCCAGGCGAGGGGTTCGCCACAGCGAGGTACTTCGCCGGGGCTCGCCAAAGCGAGGGGTTCGCCGGGGCTCGCCAGGGCGAGGGGACGAGGGGTTCGCTACGGCGAGGGGCTCGCCAAGCGAGGTACTTCGCCAGGCGCTCTTCGGCGGGACCTCGCTAGGAAGCTCTTCATGGCGAGGTGTTCGTCAGGGTAAGTTATCTCGCCAAGGAACCTCGCTAGGAGGTGCCTTTTTTTATCAAGGGCTTTGTCGTCTTCGCCTTTTTAGCTCCGGGCCTCGCCAAATGCATTGGGTCGTGGGCCTCTGGTCTTCAACTTCGTCGGTGGGCTTTGACTTTTGTCAAAGGGGGTCAAATTTTTATATGTTTCAAAAAATGCACATAATATAATGCTTCTCGGAAAAGAGTGGGAAAATATATGTAATATTATTATGTAATTAAATTTGATATTAAATGGGATATAGTATGTAATGCTTATATGTTGGCTATTTTTTTTATATGCAATAATAAGTTTTTTTTTTTTTTTTGACAGATCAATAATAAGTTAATAACTTAGCCTTCACACGTTGTGATCTCGACAATGAACCAAATATGTTTCGTACTCAATTAAACAAAATATACAATAGTTGAGAGATACTTTGCGTCTATATATAAGTTTATCACGACATTTTTAATTAAATAATTACACAATATATTCCTTCTAAATGTTATATTTGTTATATTGTTCTAAACAAACTCAAATGAGACCTTTGTCGGCTGAAACTTTTCTCAAAGTTATCGGCATCGCTCATGACATCATCACATATGCTGCATGCACCAATAAAAATAACAAAAAATAGAGGACTGGAATAAAAAGATACAATTTCTTAGTATGCTGATGTTTGAATAAATATTTTCTTGATTCATTATCATTTTAATTATATTTCTTGATAAATAAAATTATTACATATAAAAATTATTCTAAATTATTCAGTGATCTGATTTTAAATGAACAATATGTTGATAAAAATAATCAGCTGAACTTGAATTGATGTGTATTCATACGTTTGGAAAATTGATTTGGTCAAATATTAGCAATTAACTAAATCACACCAAAGGCGGAACTACAGCCAACGCTACCGGGATAGTCGCCCCCCTTGATTTTTCGAGCCCGATGTTGTGGCGACTCTATTTTATTTCCGACCTACCCAGCCAACGCTTATAATGATATTACTATATTGCCCTCAAATATTGAGGTTATTACAAAAGTGACAAGAAATTCTACTTTTTCATTAACTTACTATAATTTATTTTATTACCCTTGGATTTTGGACTTTCTACTGTCTAGTGTCTACACATGATAAAACATTTTTCTCTATTTGTTTTCTACTTATTTTTATGGTCTTATGCACAATTAAGTTTTAATTAAATTTTTATTATAGTCTTGTAAATTGTATATAAATTATTATTTCTTAAAACGGTATATGTATTAAACAAAAGCTTCGAACTATTTTAAAGAACATTCAATATTTAATATATTAAATATAATGCCTATAACATTAATTATTATCAAATTTAAACTAAAAAAATATAAATCTCTCCATCCTCTGTAAAATTTGATCCTCGACAATTCTCGTTTTTCAACTCTTCAGACAATAAATAAAATTTTGTATGGATTTTCCGGCCCTCCCTACACAAAAATCCTAGTTCCGCCTGTGAATCACACTAAAGTTTTATGTTTCCAAGTGTATATTTTAAGAATGAAAACACATAAGTTTATAATGATTTACATACACGTTTCAAGTTGGAGTTTATATAAGGGTAAATTGGGGGTAAATGACCCGATGTTTCAAGCAGTTTTAATTATATACTCAAGTTTTTGTGTGTGTGTCTGTACTAGGGCTGAAACCGGGTAAAAAACTCGATTTTTTCCATTACCCGAAACCCGAACCGGATTTTTCGGTTTTTGACTTTTCAAACCCGAACCCGGTTTTTTAAAGACAAAACCTGGAAATCCGGGTTCGGGTAATCACCCGGTTTTTATTTGAAAAATCGGATTTTAAACCTGAACCCAGTTTTAACTCACTTTTTTTTTATTATTTGAAGTAAAAACAATTATAAAGCCATTTATACATAATATTACCTAACTTAAATACACCAATCCAAACTTTGTACACATAGATGTAGTATTAATAATGTTAGTTTATGAATATAATACTTAGTAAAAACAAGTTTATAAACAATATAAAAATAAATTTGATATTTATAATCTTTATTTAAAAATCCGGGTTTTAGTAACCTACTAACCGGGTTTTGGGTTTTATAACTCAAAACCCGAAACACGGAACCGTTTAATTCGATTACGGGTTTTGCAAAATTTGGTTTCGGTTTAACCCGATTTCAATTCGGTTTTGTTTTTTTGAAAACGGATTTGGTCTTGTTTCAGTTAAAAACCCGCATTTGCGGGTTTTATGTGCAGGCCTAGTCTGTAGTACCTAAAGTAGATTCTGTTAAGGAATTTGGTTTCCTCCGTCTAACTTTGTTACTGATTTTCTACGTGGCACTTTGGATATTGAATAGACTACGACTAAAGTACCTAATGTTTTTAAAAAAATGATTTATGTACGTACCGAAGCTTTTTTTTTTGTGGCTAGTACCTACAGTTGCTATTATTGTAAAATTTGGTTTCTTCTGTCAAACTCTGTTAGTGGTGTTTTATGTGGGACCTCGGATGCGCCATGTAGAGTTGGCAACACAACCACTTGGCAGTTGACCGCGACGCGGGTTATTTAACTTTATTTTATTTTTAATTTTTTCTTAAACATTATTACGAATACAATTTAATAACAATAATGAAAATCAAAATATAAAATAATTTAGTAATGTTTATATAACTAATATTGTATTACGAAGCATCAAATCTATGTAGCTATTCAAGATTATTGAAATAAATATCTACATTATTGGTAAAAATACCCTTAAACATATAGTGTTCTACGCATGCATCAATATAATTATGTTCGTTTTTACTGTGTAACTATAGTAATATATTAATTTAAAAGTTTAAGAAATATTCAGTGACATTAGTGAAGTTTTTCTTCAGGATTTTCATTTTCGACGAAAATATCTGTTATAGTTTTAAATTAACATATTACTATACCTACGCATTAAAGACGGACGAAAATATATTAATCCATGTGTAAAACATTTATTTAAGGGTATTTTTCTATTAATGGTGTAGATTTTTATTTTAATAATCTTGAAGAACTAAATATATTTAATACTTCATAAGATAATATAAGTTATATAACCTCATTATATTATTTTATAATTATAATTATAATTTGATTATTTTTGTTATAATGCTTAAAAAAATAATTATAATATTCCACGTCGCAGTCAAATGCATGTGAGTTGACTGAAGAAACAAAATTTAATAACATAAGCAACTTTAGGTATTAGCCACACAAAAAAAAGTTTAGGTACATAATTCAATTTTTTTAAAACATTGGGTACTTTAGCCGCAATTTATCCAATATACGAAGTTCCACATAGGACACCACTAACGGATCTTGACGGAGGAAACCAAAGTCCTTAACGGAATCATATTTAGGTACTATAGCCACCAAAAAAAAACTTGGGTACATAATTCAAATGTTTGATACATTAGGTATTTTAACCGCAATTTACCATTTATATAAAGAGTGGAAACCATGATTAAATAGTCGTGTCCAACACTATTGACTTTTTTCCTCGACAAAATATGGTGCTTTTAAAACATGGTACTCGCATAAATTATGACGTGGCATGTTGCTGGTTAGCTATATATATTTTGTTTACATGATAACATATCAGAAACGAATAAGTGAAAAAAAAAATCGCAAATAAATTCAAAATACATATTGATGTGTTCTTGAATTTGATGAGAACCGGTTTTGTCACTTTTATTCAAAAATTGTTCTTGATTTTTGTAAAATAATATATATTAGCAATTCTCGAGATGGGTTGGACTCTCCTCAAGGTTTGATTCTTCTGCTCTACGTGTAGTGATTCTCGATATAGGTTGGACTCTCTCGTTAAAGTTTGATTCATCTGCTCTACGCGCTTGAGGTTCTTTAGGCAATCGATTATAGCTTCTCAGGATGCAACGAACGAGCACGAACTTTTTAACAATTTGA
Source organism: Parietaria judaica (assembly GCA_954871525.1). Classification (NCBI taxonomy): domain Eukaryota; kingdom Viridiplantae; phylum Streptophyta; class Magnoliopsida; order Rosales; family Urticaceae; genus Parietaria; species Parietaria judaica. The sequence goes on from OX940865.1 coordinate 30,147,212, forward strand.
AGTCCACCGAAGAACTGAAACTTCTTGAACTCTGTTACCGAAATGCTCGTGATATAAAAACATTGGGTAGCATATAAAAGATTGAACTTGAAGAGTTAAAACTGAGAAGAAAATTAATAGAAAGTGAGAATTTTCATAAAAAAAAAATATTGTGGTGTGTCGAATGGGGTCGACGTTACCTTAATTTATAGATGCGGAAGGGAGACATAATTGATATCGAATCAATTCCATAACATTTAATAATAAATTACAATTAATCCAAAATGTAATAAATTGAATTCAATATTAATAACAGTCATAATCAATATGACCGTATTACGTAACGTTCTAACGTTGGAACAAATCTTGGTAATTTGAGAGAGCGTTCGTCTCTAGTGTTTGGCGTTTCGAACCATTCTAAGTTAACTAGGTTTTAATTTAACTACAATAATTTCGAACACCGCTGACAGTACTGTTGGGTTTTCGAAGATTTTATCTCATCGCGGAAGCGGCTATTCCGCGAATACTCAAAACATAGATCTAGATGACGAGAAATAATCAAAACGTACTTGTGAGAATATTTCCTTAGCCTTTGATCGGATCTTGATGATTCTCCGTCGCCTAGCACCTCCACGCGATTTCGATCCTGAGCCGCTCAATTGTACGACCTCTACTTCATACACCACGTCGCTCACGGAACACCTTTCTTTAGGCGAGAAATCACCTCGTAGGATTAACTAGATCCTCCTTGGAGATTAGCACACGAACGAGGGCTCCACGACTTAGGAGGAATTCGATCTCTCTCTTTTTGATGGGGAGGGGGCGAATTTCTCTCTCTCTCTCTATAAGTCATGAGAATACTTAATATGAATGCTTAGCGTTTTATATGAGCACTCATGTTTATTTATAGGCTTAGGGTTATGTCTAATGACTTTATTAATTGCATTAAACCCAAGCACATTAGTCATATTATCTCCTGCGGGCCTCAATGCCCAATCCCGAATCTTTGGGCACTTTTGTCATATTGATAAATCCTACAAACAGGGCACTGAATGCCAATTTTCGGTACCACGCAAGAAATGTGTAACGTCGGGAAGTTTTGCCGCTACAATTTAACTTTACGAGTTTTGTGCAAATTCAAAAGATTTTTGGGGGTTTTCCGAGCTATATCCTAATGTGTAACGTGCTAGTGCTACTTTTATTCCCTTATTATTATATAGCACATGATAATTGACAGTTATTAAAGATTTCTTCAGCTGACAAATCAAACAAACGTGTCAAAATATTTCCAATATCATTATTAATATATGAAATAAAATCTCTCGTGATATCAATGACCGATTCATTGAGAAACCTAAACGCCCAAATTATCAGATATTATATATCAGGATCGTTATCGTTCCAGACTGTCTATTTTGATGGAAAAGTACAAATTTATGTATAATTTATACCTAATAGGAGTCATGAATTAAGGCACTTTGAGCAAATAATCAGCCGAATTCTATCAAAGGGTCATCATAAGAAAATGGAACCAAATGAAATAGTCGCTTATTCGTCTTTTCGCCACGGCCACTCATCGCGCTTCTCTGCAGTGTCTCTGGAGGAGGAGAGCGATCATTGTGGCGACGACGACGAGTTAAAGCTCCAATGGGCTGCCATAGAGAGGCTTCCGACGTTCAGGCGCCTTCGGATGTCGTTCGACAACGAAGACTTAACCGACAGCGAATTGGACGAAGGAAAGAGTATCATCGATGTGAGGAAGCTAGGAAACCTTGAACGGCAAGTTTTTATCGGAAAGCTTGTTAAAGATATCGAGGAGGATAATCGCAGGCTCTTGAAGAAGTTGAAAGAAAGGATACACAGGCAAGTATATATTTCTTCTTTACATAAAAATCCATATATATATATATAATATTACGCATGACTAGTCTAGTTTCTTGCAAGGGTCAGTGTATTACTATACATAGATTTTAGTTTGCTTGAATTCCAATATTGTTTACATGCGATACTATTCGTTAAATTCAACCAAGAATACTGGCTCTCATAGAAGCAATAGATAGAGAATTATGAAGACTATGGAAATGGATCTTATTTACTAGTTCTTCAAACTATTATACATATATATATATATATATTTCCTTCACTTTTTATATTGGTGATTTTTTTTTTTCAGTTTGTTGTGCGACTGCTTTAACTTTGGCGATACGCCGATACTTTAGTCTATTTTATTTATTTTTTTATTTTGAAATGAATATTTAAGTCTTAATGGTATATTTATTTATAACGAAATTTACATTTATTGTGTCCTATATTTTCATTTTTCTTTTACAAAAGTATACCCTCTATTTCTGAAAAGAGCCAATATGTACTCTATAATTGTAATTTGACTATATTACCATTTATTTGTTTATAGCCAAAATATTTTTTCATCTATAATGATGATAGCCAAAAATTACAAATTATTAATTGTTTAAGTCTTATGTCTGTAAATATATATTTATTTTATTAACGTTTTAAAAATTAATATTTTTGACAGAAATATAAAAGAGTAATATACCATATAGATTTTTTTTTTCATTTAGTTTTTCTAATAAAACAATAAAATTTGTACCAAACAGTTATTTGAAAACATATGCAATAATTTATTACACAACGATTTAGAAAATTGACAAACAAAAAATAGAAATTTTTGAATTAGTTACCAAACAGGGCCTTACGTGTTGTTTTACAAACTTTGTGCTTTTTGACTTTAAAATATGATTTTGTGAACTATTGTTTTGGGTCAGCTTTTATTGTTTGCTATTTTATTTATAATGAGAAGAATGTTGCACTATACGAGCTTTATATGCCATTCAAGAACTGAGGTTGTCGGAGACAGAAGAAGAGAAGGAAACCCTACACTGTATGAGGAAGGGAACTCTTAAAAGAAGAAGAAAAAGAATCCTTTAATTTTTTAAGGGATAATAGCAAGTGTTAAAGTTGGGTTAAGTGTATAAATAAGTGACCAAATCAATTTAATATCGGCATAAGTATCTAAGCTTGCCAAACCGTGGCGTGTACAAATTTCATCCACTCCAACTCAACGCCCGTTAAGCGATTTACCACAAAATGCATTACAAAGTGCATCATCAAATATATTAAGACTGATTGCACAACATATTAGCACAAAATACATTAAACGGACGTTGGGTTGGAGTGGATAGAATTTGTACATGACACGATTCGAAAAACTTTGGATACTTATGCCGATATTCAATTACTTTGACCACTTAATTGCTTTGACCACTTAATAGTTTCCTAACGAGCATCGACACTCTAGTCATGGAGGTGGCGCCTTCCGGCGTGTTATGGATCCCTAGACATTGTAATGAGGTCGCTAATGCTTTAGCCAAAGCTCGCCTTCCCGAAGAAACTACGGGTTTTTGGTCTTATAATTGCCCAGAATGGTTGAAAACTTTTGTAACGAGGGATTTACGCCTCTGTTAGTTTTAATGAAAGTTTTCTTTCCAAAAAAAATAAAGAAATTATGCGATGCTTGAGTTCACTTATTGATGGGATAAAAATCTACACATGGGTTGAGTTGAGACAAATCTCTTATGTTATATATATATATATATGATTGCTTAAATTCCAGGAAAAGAATGTAAAGTGTTAAACTGACTTAATTATGTGCAAATTGCAGAGTGGGCATGGAACTTCCAAGTATTGAAGTAAGGTACAAGAGCTTGTCTATAGAAGCACAATGTGAAGTGGTTCATGGAAAACCCCTCCCAACACTTTGGAACACTTTTAAAGGCTTCTTTTCCGTAAGTTTTCTATTCTTCATTTTTTTTTGGACAAATATATGTTCCTATGCTATGACCTTCACTTTAAATGAGTGTTAGACTCACGACTTTGTATTTATGTTATTATTTTATCCACAATTATACATTTTTTTCCTTATATATCTATCCCGCGTCAAGTTACCGTGAGTATAACCATAATTTTTTTTTGACATGACACTGTTACAGGAGCCATACAGAGATAAATTAGGGATTTATCTTTATTTAACTACGCTTATATAAGGGTACCGAGTCTATATATTAAAAATTAGTGATGACTGTTGTAAAATTATCAAAACCTTGATCAACCGAAACGGCAGTGGCCCAAAGCAAAATAATTATGAAAAAACAAAAAAGTAAGTCAACAAAATGTGAGACAATGTGTTTCCCGTCTAATTTTTTTTACAGACGTTGGGCAATTTTTTAACATATTCTTATAAATCAAACTTACGATACACATGCATGTGCTCATCAAGTTGTCTTATAACATCTTCTCTCATTTGAATTAGATGAAAAAAATTGCTTGCTAATGTTTGTTAACTCTGGGTACTTATGTTGTTATTTTTTATTTTGGATTGATGTCACTTCAAATGAATAACTGCAGACAATTAGGGTACTTTTACCGCGATTTTCCCTGAAAATTGAAAACTTTATTTATGAAGTAATGAGAGGGTTTTATTAGAAAAAAAAAAAAGACAAATACAAAATGGTTGTAGGATTTTGTCATTATACAAAGTAGGAGACAAGTTATGGAAAAAAAAATGCAAAGTTGGTGTTAACGAATCTTAGTTATTATTATTATTATTATTAAAAGAGTTACACGTATTGAAATGTTTCAAGAATAAATTTGACAGGCTATAACACAAACAACTGGCTGCAAGTATAAAGGGGCCAAATTAGAAATTATCAAAGATGGCAGTGGAATTGTAAGGCCCTCAAGGTGAGTACAAGGAAAAAGACCCATTTAATTTCATGTATGTAGATTGTACATACATATGTTTATTAATGAATAAACTTCTTATTTCTTTCAGGATGACTTTGTTGCTTGGCCCACCGGGATGTGGGAAAACCACTCTGTTGCAGGCACTTGCAGGGATTCTTAACAACTCTCTCAAGGTTCGTCCTTAATCACGTAGTAGTCAAGTGAACGTCACGTGACATTTAACAAATCAATTTTAACTTTTTGTAAAGCTATACTATTATTACAGACTTTAGCTAGCTAAAACTTCAATTTAAAGATTTATTGATATAAAAAAAACTGAGTTTGATAACTTTAGCTGTTACTTTTTCTTAATCTTACGTAAGAATTAATATACACCGAGTCAAAAACAGGGGTTAGCTGCGGCGAAAAAATTCAATTTTTGGCCATATTCTTCGATATGTACTCAACCTCAATATATATGTAAGCGAAAGTACATAACGTCACGGAAAAACGGGTATACATTTTTCTGTCCCGGTTTTGGTTCTTATTCTGAAAAGTCCTTGTTTTTTTTATTTAAATAAGAACCGGGACCAGGACCGGGACACCGATTAAAATCCCAATTTTTTAGGACCAAATTTCGGGACAAAAACCGGGACAAATCCAGGACAAAATCCAAGATAGAAACATGAAAATTACCAAATCTGAGTAAATCCACAGTGTAAAATACCACATCCGAGTAAATCCAAAAAGTAAAATACCAAATCCGAGTACAAAAGTAAAATACGAAATAAACAAATGCAAGATCCGAGTTCACGTCGTGAACTTCACAATACCAAATTCAAATCTCAGTGCAAAAAATCGAGTCTAAAATGCTAATAGTAAATACCGAGTACACACAATTTTTTTTTTTATTATAAGAAAACGACATATAAGAAATGACATGTTAAATAAAATACCGTGTAATGGCTGAAAAATAAATGACATGTTAAAATGATGGGGGTGAAAAAAAATAAAATAATGGATTAAAAACATAATAGTAAACGACTTATAAGAAATGGCATGCTAAAAACGACAAACTTATAACAAAACGACATAAAACCGGAACCGGGACAAGAAAACCGGGAATTTCATATTTTGAATTGGTTTTGGTTTTGGTTTTTCAAACCGGAACGAGGACGTCCCTTTTTAGGTTATACTAGAAAGAAAAAACTGATTTTTTGCCCAAAGCGGTCCGGTACCGGGACTAGAACCGGGACAAAACAGGAAACCGAGTACAAAATTTTCACCCCTACTTCTGTTGGCGTCTAATTAACGCCCAGCGGCGATTTTACATTGAGCCGAGCGGGATCGGCCGCCCCCACTCAATACGAGATTCCGAGTTAATTTTTTTTAAATTTTAAAATATTTATACGATCATTAATATTAAAAAATTACTCATTAAATTGTCAATCTTACATTGTGGTGTAGTGGAAAAAGATGTACAACTTAATTTTATTTTTTATGAGAGGTCCAAGGTTCAATTCTCACCATAGACATAAGTATGCATTTTTTTTCCTTCTTCATTATTTTTTATTTTCAATGGCAAATCTATATAAATTACTAAAAAGTTAAAAAAAGAAAATTATCCGTCACAACTAATACATATATTTGATAATTCACATACATTTTATTTAAGCCTAATATTTTAACATATACACCATTAAACTATCCCATATTCATGTTATTCAAATATTAATTTATCATACAACGACTGAATATTCGACAATCTTTTTAAAATTATCTTTCATAAGAAAAATTAAGAATTAAGTATAAGAATCTAAGAAAAATATATTTTATTTTATCGATAAAGAGATTATAATAAATTATTTTAGTTGATAAAAATTTATAAATGACAATTGTAATGCAATATATGTTATTATATTACGCGTTTTAATATTCCATCTTATTTTAAAAAATTACATTATGTTATTTTTCGCCCCCACTCCTACAGTTTTCTGGCTTCGCCCCTGCTAACGCGGTTAGATACTTACCTACATGGCTGTTAGGCTGTCTCATGCGTGCCACATGGCACAAGCCACCATGTGGCCAAAAGTTGGGTACTTTTGTCGCCACATGAATTTTTTTTATTATTTTTTTCTTTTATGTTGGCCCGCATGTTTTAATTTTTTTTACATATATCAAACATAATATAATAATTTATAAAATGTTTATTTTTGAAAATAATATGTTTTTTCTTTATATAATCAAATAATTCCTAAAAAAATATTAGTTTTAATCTATTTAAAAAAATTTATTTCCCGTGACACATATTTTTTTTTCCACATAAGTCAAATATAATCAAATTATTTTATAAAATATGGATTAATATGAAAAAAAGTTGTTTTTCTTATAGGAGTAATTTATAATTTTTAAATATGTGATATTATTTAATATACGCACAATTATCGTAAACCTTGTTTGATATTATAAAAAATTATTTAATAAAAACACATGTTTCGTAAACCTTGTTTGATATCGTAAAAATAAGTAAGAAAAATAGTACAAGAACCAATAGTTAACATATACTCTGTGTATGTGTTAAATAACAACTAGGTCTGTGGTTTCGATTTGATATTAGTACCAAAAACGCATATTTTAGATTTTTTTGCTTTTATAAAAAATAACGCTATTAAGGTTAAACATAATTTTTACCAATCACTAAACATTCGGTTTAAAATCAATTTGAACCTTCTTTGATTATAAAAAAATGTAATCGGGCCTCAGTTTGATGTATGTTACGTGTCTTCAAGAACAATATCATGCCTTAATTTTAATATTAAAATGTCCATGATATCATATACAATAATTTTTTAGTTTAAAATTTAATATAATGTATTTAAAAATTTTGAATTCCTCCTCTAACGAAATCAAAAAATATTTTTTTTTTATAAATACATATTTTATAAAATTATTTGATTATATTTGATATATGTAAATATGTGCCACATGAAAGAAAAAATAAATTAAAATAAATTAAAACTAATATTTTTTAAGAAATTATTTGATTATATAAAAAAATTAGAACATATTCTTTTTTATGAATACATATTTTATAAAATTATTTGATTATGTTTTATATATGTAAAAAAAAATAAAACATATGCGCAACCAGAGAGATTTTTTTTTTTTAAAAAAAAGTTAAAACTTGATGGCGAAAGTACCCAACCTTTGGCCACGTAGTGGCTTGTGCCACATGGCATGTCAGGATACAACCTAACGATCTCGTAGGCAGGTGTCTAACGGCGTTAGTTGGTCAGCAACAAAAGTGCGACGTTAGGTACTTTCGCCTACATTTACTTAGGTTAGGTAGCTATGGGAGAGTATAGCCAAAAGTTAGGTATTTTTGCCGCATTTAACCCTAAAAAGAATAAAAAAAAAAAGGCTATTCGCAGCAGAACTACCAAAAGAATTTGAAAAATCAACGTAAAATAACTTTTCTTTATTTTAGCCGGACAAAACACCAGTACTTTTCCCTCAAGTTATAAACATGTATATTTTTTCGATGTTGGAGAAAACTATTGATATTTCGTCCAGCTAAAATAAGAAATTAGTATTTAGCGTTATTTTTCATACACTTTTGAGATTCTTGCCACTAATATCCCTAAAAAAAACTTTGGACACTTGCTTCACTTTATAAGTAAACATAGTGACCATTGGAGTTTGATGGGTACTTGATCAGATCAGTGGTGACATAACTTATAACGGTCACAAGTTGGACGAGTTTGTTCCTCAAAAGACATCGTCCTACATAAGTCAGAACGATATTCACAATGCCGATATGACCGTGAGGGAAACACTTGACTTCTCTGCAAGATGTCAAGGCATTGGAGGCAGATTAGGATTTTTTTTTTTTTTCATTCCCTAGACATACTCTTTCTTAAGATTGGTTAATGAACTTGGGATTTTTTGTTTATTTGTTGTCAAATAGATATCATGGAAGAAGTCAGTAGGAGAGAGAAGCAAGCTGGAATCATCCCCGAGCCACACATAGACACTTACATGAAGGTATATATATATATATATATATATATATATATATATATATATATATATATATATATATATATATAGAGTTGTTATTAGCGGTAAAAATATCCAAATTATTTGGAAAATATGATAAATGTATCAAAGTTCACCTATTTTGGCCGATTAGTAGATCTATCCACTTTTCCGTTATTTTGTTTTTACTATTTCTATTATTAATGACGTAAAAAACAAATAAACTCAAATGATACATCAAAATAAACCTGGATGTAAACACGGCTTTTTGGAAGATCAACAACGCAAATTCTTATTTTTCTTCTTAGTTTCTCTCTCGAATTATAAGTTCATCTCCGTAATAGCATCGTGATTTGCGTTGTTGACATCATCACTAACGAGAGTAGTAAAAAAAAACTAATGGAAAGTGGATGAAGTCTACCAATTAATTAAAAAAGGTGATCTATATAGGGTGATTTTGCTATAATTTTGTTTAACTTAATTCTATGCCGCCCCATTTTCAAATGAGATAAGTACTTTTGCAACTAATAACTATATATATATATCTATATATATATATCATACTAAGTAGAACTTCATCGATATACTTAATGAAATATTGCTAATGAAAATTTCACTGATAGTCAATTTCAGTAGAGGGACAGAAACGATCCTTGCAGACTGACTATATAATGAAGGTAAATTGTAATTCTCATGAAAAATTCAAAAGAAAATTATTACAATCCGCTAGGTCATGATGATCTGTTTATGAACATTGTTTTTTTATTCTTCTTAAGATTCTGGGGCTAGACACATGTGCAAACACAATTGTTGGAGATGCTATGAAACGGGGAATTTCGGGTGGTCAAAAGAAGCGGCTTACGACAGGTTTCTATAGACACACTACTCGCTTCACTTTTGTGATTTGTAACATTTTTTTTTTTATTTTAATTGAAGATTTTTGGTTTGTTTTCTACCAGGGGAAATGATAATTGGTCCTACAAAAGCTCTTTTCATGGATGAGATATCAAATGGCTTAGACACCTCAACAACATTTCAAGTCGCTAAATATCTCCAGCAATTGGCTCACATTACAAATTCTACCATTTTGGTATCACTTCTCCAACCAGCGCCTGAGACCTTTGAACTATTTGACGACGTTATCTTGATGGCCGAGGGAAGAATTATCTACCACGGACCTCGGGACTACATCCTCGAGTTCTTTGAGCAGTGTGGCTTTCGTTGCCCGCCAAGGAAAGGCGTGGCGGATTTCTTACAAGAGGTATCATATCGATAACCCGCGTCGTTAATAAGTAGAAAAAAACGAATATGCATGCTCAATGTTGGTGCTTTCCCTGAGCAGGTGGTTTCGAAAAAGGATCAAGGAAAGTATTGGCACAGTGAAGAGCGTTACGACTATGTTTCGGTTGATAAATTTAAAAACATGTTCAAGAATTTTCATGTGGGAAAAGAGCTTGAACATGAACTATCCACGCCTTTTGAAAAACTTGAGCACCATACAAGTGCTCTAGCATTCAGTATTTACTCTTTGAGGAAGTGGGAGTTGTTGAAAACTTGCATGTCTAGAGAATGGCTTCTTATGAAGAGAAACTCATTTGTGTATGTTTTCACGTCCATCCAGGTAAGAGATACTCATGACGAATATTGACACTATAAACCGGAATTTGTGAATTCCAAGTGATGATATAGAACTTTTTTTTTTCCCACATTTCTAGATCACGATTATGTCGTTAATCACGATGACGGTGTTCCTTCGCACAAGAATGAAGGTTGATGAGGTCGGTGCCGAAGTGTACATGGGTTCGTTGTTCTATTCTCTTGTCAGGCTAATGGTTAACGGGGTTGCGGAGTTGGCGTTTACTGTGTCAAGACTCTCATTGTTTTATAAGCAAAGGGATTTCTACTTCTTCCCCTCGTGGAGTTACTCAATTCCCGCTATCATCTTGAAAATCCCTTTGTCACTACTAGATTCGTTTCTCTGGACAGCTCTTACTTATTACGTCATCGGTTACAGTCCTGAACCAGAACGGTAAGTTTCACTACTAAAAGTAATTATTTTCAGTATAGAATTCAATGATGATTACTAAAAAAAGTCGTGCAAAGTTAAAACAAGGCTGTTTGCACAACGATCACGCAACAAACCGTCATGCAAAGTGAAAATACGCTATCTTGCACAATGGGTTTTAGAAACAATTTCTATGTACTAAGTCCATTTTTTGTCAACTCCAGATTCTTCAAGCAATTCTTACTTCTTTTCCTCTTGCATCAAGTGTCAATCTCGCAATTTCGTCTGGTAGCTTCCGTGTTTCGAAATCCTTCAGCCGCAATTACTTGCAGCCTTTTCATCATAGTTACAGTCTTCCTATTTAGTGGCTTTGTAATTCCGAAATGTAAGTAATTTATATGGAATTTTAATTTGAGAAAGCCTTTGTTGCAAGTACTTAAGAATACATTTTTATGGAATTAAATTTTCAGCTTCTCTCCCTAGTTGGCTAGAGTGGGGATTTTGGATTTCTCCATTACCATATGGACAAATCGGTATTGCAGTCAACGAATTTCATGCGCCACGGTGGCACAAGGTTATAGTTAAACTATATATTAAGTTGACATATAGCCTCTTTATTTAAAAATCTTTTCATTATTTATTTTCTTTATTTTAGGTTTCTTCATCAAATATGACCATCGGCGAGCAAGCCCTCAAAAATAGAGGATTGGATTTTGGTGATTACTTCTATTGGATTTCTGTAGGAGCTCTGCTTGTGTTTTGGACAATCTTCAACATTGGATTTACATGCGCACTGAATTACTCAAAGCGTTAGTGTCTACCAAAATTATTTGTTTGCACCTTGATAATGTATTAATTGTGATTAACTTAGAATTACCGTAAAACCTCGATAAATTAATACTGTTGAGACTCTAAAGAATTTTATTATTTTATCGAGTTAACGAGGTTATATTGTATATTGCAGCTCTTGTGCAATCCCAAAAGTCTATCATTTTGCACAAGAAACTTTTGAATATCCCAGGAAGCGAGAATTCAAGAAGCTTAAGTGAAAAAGAAGAAACGAAGCCTTGTGTTGCGACTGAAATGAAGACCCCAGAAACAAAGGGATTAGGTGAGCAAATTCTTAAGTATTCCTATCTTTATGAATATGAAGTGGTACATTATAGTTTGACTTGGAATTCCTTTCATGATTTGTCATATAAGGTCTTTCCTTACCTTTTGAGCCTGCTACAATCACATTTGAGAATGTCCAATATTTTGTAGACACTCCAAAGGTACTCAAATTACTCTTTCATCCTTGACTTTTCCAAGAAAATCCCTTTAACATTAACTGATATTATTTCCTTGGTTAGAACCTAAGAGAAGGGATTCCAGAGAAGAAGTTACAATTACTTCAAGATATAACTGGTTCATTTAGGCCTGGAGTTCTTACAGCATTGATGGGTGTTAGTGGAGCTGGGAAAACGACACTGATGGACGTTCTTTCCGGGAGAAAAACCGGAGGATTTATCGAGGGAGATATTAGAATAGGAGGGTACCCTAAAGTTCAAGAGACTTACAGAAGAATATCCGGTTATTGCGAACAAACTGACGTTCACTCTCCGAATATCACTGTTGGAGAATCAGTGGCATTTTCGGCTTGGCTGCGTTTGCCTGCTGAGACTGATAGACTTACAAGAGCTGTAAGTCTACTTTTTTTTGTAAATTAATCTATTTCGCAACAAAGGGAAATTAAGTACTCGTGTATCGGCACAACAAAAGTGGTAAATAAGCGACTGTCCCCACTATCTTTTGGTGATTAAGATTAGTAATTACAACCTTGGCGATTAGCTTTAGTTTAATTCTTTGCCAATTATGTAGCGGTACATATCACATGCTCTTTCATTAACAGGAATTTGTGGACGAAGTCCTTCAAATTATAGAACTTGATGAGATCCAAGACGAATTAGTTGGAGTACCAGGTGTTAACGGCATATCAAGTGAACAACGAAAACGGCTTACCATCGCGGTTGAGCTCGTATCAAACCCTTCAATAATTTTCATGGACGAACCAACGACCGGGCTTGATGCAAGAGCGGCTGCAATTGTCATGCGAGTTGTGAAGAATATTGTTAATACGGGGAGGACGATAGTTTGCACAATTCACCAGCCGAATATCGATATATTTGATGCATTTGACGAGGTAATACGATAGAGCCTATATAAATCAATACGATTGGGATTATAGAATATATTATATTATCGAAATTATTAATTTATTGAGTGAAAATACATTCATCTTAGTTAGAGTCGGCCATACAAGAATATTATTTAATCAGGGTTATTGATTTAACAAGGTACTATTGTACTAAGCTTGTAGTGTTTTAATACGATAGAAGATAATGACAGTTCATAATCCAAAATCCAGTATCATTTGGTATCTTCTCCAATTCTTTCGATTTCAAAGAATAAGTACTAAATGCAATTTTTTTTTTCTTTTCAAAAAATCAAACAGCTAATGTTAATGAAAAGAGGAAAAATTATATACTCTGGAGAGGTGGGTCACAATTCAAACAAACTCATCGAATACTTTGAGGTAAGAACTAGTTCAAGTGGTCGAACACTTAAACTTGTATCCGTGAGGTGCAACGTTCAAATTATTAATTGTACCACCAAAATAATTTCAAAAACAACGTAAGAAAGTTTGAGCCTAGTATGCTTAATTTCTCATGTACTTTGCTATTGTATTCATAGGATATTCCGGGGCTTCCAAAAATCAAAGATAATTACAACCCCGCTACGTGGATGTTGGATGTTACAAATGATTCTTTCGAATCTCAACTGGGATTTGATTTTTCGCTTCTTTATGAGAGGTCACACCTATCCAAGTAAGAAAAATACAATATAATGACAACAATTTAGATAAAAGCAAAATTAAAATTATGTCGAAATTATAATGATAATTCGTTATATGCATCTTATGTTTTTCAATGAAGGAAAAACAAAGAACTAATTGCAGAGCTCCGAGATCCGCGACGAGGCTCGGAGGATATTAAATTTTTGACTCGCTTTCCACAAAATGGATACGAGCAATACAAAGCATGCCTATGGAGACACAATTTATCTTACTGGAGAAACCCTAAATACAACTTGGGTCGCTTGATGTTTGTCATCGCATGTTCATTCCTCTTTGGTGCACTTCTTTGGAAGCAAGGACAGAAAATGTAAGATTATGAAGTAAATTCGTAAGTTTATGGTTAAATTCTATAAACACCATATATAATACTTGTTAATGCAAATTTACCTCACCAAATTGGATTGGATTAGACTCCACCAAATTTACCTCAACCGATCACAACTAAAACAAATAATTATTTAAAATTATATAAATATTATATAAATTATTTTTCATCGGTATTAATATTATATAGTAATGACTAGAAAAGACTATGTTATAACTCTATATCTTCATGTTTAGTCTACTTATGTTGAAAATGTACATTTACGTTAAATATGAATTAAATATTTAAAATTATATATGTTTATATTTGTTCATGGGTTTTGTTGAATGTTTATAAAAATGTTTGTGGTTTGAATCTCTTAAGAGTTAATATTTTAGATTCTTAGTAGTTATTTAAGGTTGGATTGGATCCATTTGTTCGAATTGAATGAAATTGGGATGGTTGATTTTACTAGTGGTCAAATCCAACCCATGTATATCCCTAGTTGCGACTACGAAGCGTCACGTAACATAAATATGGAGCGAACCGTCTTGTACAAGTTCGATTGTCACCTTTCATAACAAAATTATGAGAGTCATTAATAATTTACTCTCTCTCTTTTATTTTTTTCTTCTTTTTTGAAGTGATGATAAAGAAGATTTCAAGAACATGATCAATTCGTTGTTTGTGCTCATGCTGTTTATGGGAATTGGAAATTGTAATGCCGTTATCCCACTTGCGATTTCCGAACGCACGGTAGTTTATAGAGAGAGGTTCGCCGGGATGTACTCCTCGTGGGCCAACTCATTTTCACAGGTGAATGCAGTCATATTATTTAAGAGAATATATATAACAAAAAGAGCTTGGTAGTGTAACTATGAACTAATTACGTCTAGTCCTCCATAATTATAGGTGACCATTGAAGTCTCTTATGTATTGGTCCAAGCAGCTTTGTTTTCAGCAATCACATACCCATTGATAGGATTCCAATGGTCAGTCTACAAAGCGTTTTGGTACTTGTACACAATCTTCTCAACAATCCTCTACTTCAACTACTTCGGGTTGTTGCTCGCTTCCTTGACGCCGACTTACCAAGTAGCTTCGGTGGCCACTAGCTTTTTCTTCAGTATCTGGAATCTATTTGCCGGGTATCTCATCCCTAGACCGGTAAGCTAACCTAACTTAACTATGACCAGGGCCGACCCTAATATTAAAAGTTCGGGCGATCGCCCAATGTCCTGACAATAAAATCTAAGTTAAAAAATACTCTTATTTTTTTTTTGTTGTAAAAAAGAGTCATATTATATTACATATATATTTTTTAAAAAGCCTAATAATAATTTAAAGGGTGAATTAATGGGATACTGGTTACTAGACAAACTTTACTTACAAAATATCCATCAACTCAAAATATTTTTTAAAAATATTTATTATTACAATTAGGACAAAAATAACCTTTACATTTTATCTCTCTCTTTACATTCACGTTTACTCCTATTTCTTTTTTTATTATATTTATTTCTATAATTTTATTTTTATCCTTATATAAAATTTTAAAATTTCATAACTTTAGTTTTAAGATTCCGATTGACTTATAAAAATTATTATTGAAAAGTTTGTCAAATGAGGAATCCAAGCAAAGGTGGAAACATATAGTTTTGATGTATGTTTAAATAATACATTTTTTGAAATTATAAATATGTCATTTTGATTAAGTATAAGTAACTAAAATTACATAGTATTTTTTTAAAGTGGTACGAAACGTAAATTTATGTAGTTTTGGTTACCTATTTGTAACTAAAGTTACATATATATAATTTTAGTTACTTATATATAATCAAAATTAAATATATGTAATTCTTTTTTACCGAAGACAAGGCTTCTCATCAACAACGAAAAATCTAAATTTTTAATTTAATATGAAAGTAGTATTACATAAAATAAACTGTTTGAAATCCAAATTCTTAATTTGGTAAACTATCTATTTTTAATTGCTTTTGAATATATATGTATATATATATATATATGATCTTAGTTAAATATATGTAATTTTGAAAAATACATTACTTAAGAACACCTCAAAACTATATATTCCCAAGCCTATCACTGCCTTCCTCTCTTAATAATCTTTATAGAAATGATTTTTGTAATTCCATAGGAGTTTTAAAAAATAAAGATATGAAATTTTGAAATTTTGTGTAGAAAATAAAACAAATAATATAATTAAAATATTTCACAAGAAAGTGTAAAGGGTGTGAAGAGGGAGAGGAGATTGAGGAAGAGTATCTTAGGGAAAATGATAAGACAACTGGGAGTAAAGCGATTAAATAACATTATGTGTATTTTGTTAAAATGTTTGCCTGAAAATAAGTATTTTGTTATTTTTTTCTAATTTAAGCAAGTTTAATATATTTTTCTAAATCTAAAGCCTCCAAAATTATTGGGCCCGAGCTTGATCATATGACCCTTTCATAAAGAAAATATAAGCGTGAAACCAGAACCCAAATCAGTGGTTTTAGCAATAATTTGGCCTAGTGCCAGTTTGAAATAAACGTGATCAGTTATATCAGGTAGGGGTGAGCATTTTAGACCCAACCCGATGGCCCAACCCAATCCGTTCGAGACCCGACCCCAATCTAACCCGCCCAATCTAACCCGCTCAAAATTGGGTCGGATCGGGCCGGACCCGACTGTTATTCGGGCCGGGGTCGGGTCCAAAACCTTGGGTCGGGTTGGGGTCTCCGACCCGACCAATATAATAAATATATATTTCATATTAATTTTTATTCAAGTAGTGTAATCTTTAGTCTTTTAAAAATTTTCATTCTCAATTTTATTTACAATTAAAGACCATTCAATCTCTCATTTTCATGTTTTACATTGTTTAGTGTATGTTTGTTTGATTAAATTTGTTTGGGGTATTTTTACTTGGATTTTGAGTTACATTGATGTATTTTTTTCATATTATTTTTTGTTATATAAGATTAAATTTTAACTAATCGGGCCATGGCGACCCAAACCAACCCAACCCGATTTTTATCGGGTCGGTTTGGTTTGGGCATTAAAAAAATTTGGGTCGGATCGGGCTTTTTTTTAGGAACCCGAAGTGATCGGGTCGGGTCCATAAAAAGCATCGGGGCAGCCCAACTCAACCCATGCTCACTCCTAATATCAGGAACCGGGCCGTGAAAACTCTAACTGAGACCAAATAGATTGAATAATTTATTGAAAAGGATCTTAAATATCTTATTAAGCCTATAAATGTCTTGTTTCTCGGACATCCGGCATTAGACATTTTTTTATATAAAACCCGGACCCGGACTGCTCCATGTCTGTTTTTTTTTTAATTTGAGTTTAAACACATTTAAATTGATTTTTTTTTTTAAATCTGAACCCCGATCAGTCTTGGTCAAAATTTTAAAAAAATGGTGGTCCGTTTTATGCTGTGGTCTAGATATTTACATAACTAATTTTAAAATTCAATAAAGTGAACATTAATTAACACAGTACAAACTAGTAATATATTCATATTTCAATAAAAGGTAATCATAATCCAAACGAAAGTCCAAAAAGGGAAATATAACGTACAAAAGTCGATCATAACCGAAGCTCCATATCCAAACCCTGTCCAAATTCCAAACTCTAAGATAATAGAACACTGTCCAAACTCCAAAGTACCAAATTATTATTTTTTTCTCAAAATATCAGGAACCAGGCCTTGTATGCCCCAAGCCAGGTCCCAGTTGAGGCCAGTTTTTGGTTTTTCTGGCCAGAAGGGTAGGTTTCGGCCGGGACCGGGAAAATATGAGTAGGCTGAAAATTTCCCTCATAAAATAAATAAATATAATACGATATGTATATTATTCTAAGACTAGTTTTGTATGCAGCTACTTCCAAAGTGGTGGGTTTGGGCCTATTGGACTTGCCCCACTGGTTGGTCTTTGAAAGCTCTTCTAACTTCGCAGTATGGAGATATGGAGAAGGAAATTCTGGCCTACGATGATCAGCCACGAACACTCAAGGCCTTCATGAACGAGCACTATGGATTTGTCTATGATGATCTACCCATTGTGTTCATCGTTCTCTTGGCTTTGCCACTTGCTTTCCTTTTTGCTTTTGCCTGTGCTAATGCCAAACTCAACTTTCAAAAGCGCTAAGTGTGTCGAGTGCTCTTCCTTGTCGAGCCGCACCTATTTAGAAGACTCAAAGGGTTGATGAAGCTCGTCTTTTATGTATTATTTTTGTTTCTAAATGTCATGATAGAACCATGAGTTTGGTGCTTTGTGATTACTATTGATCCGTCCAGTTTGCTTTGTCAATATCTGCTTTCATGAGGTTGATGTGATCATGGGAACATATTTTTTTTTTCCAATGAGAAGTACCATCATTAATATCTGCGCAGGATCGCTCCAAACACAGGGAAGCTTGGGCCATGAAAGGGGAACTTTGAATCATTTGGGAAAAATAAAGCAATGTTCGAGTTTTCGGGAGTCATCAGCGAGTACTCGGTGATTACTTAATATTTTAAGGTTGCCGATAACTTATCACTAACAACTGTTATCGTTTTGTTCCTTATCCAAGAAATTTTGCTTATATTTTTGGTCAAAAAATGCCAACTTATCGAAATTTTCTGTACAAGAAAACGAGAACTTCAGTATTTACTGCGTAATTTTAAACTGGTACTTGGAAATATTAATCATAAATTAGTACTAAATTACTAATTAAGGCCAGTACTTGACAACAATCCCAAGAACCCATGAACAAGCGTCCAAGTATCGCCGAATCATTCTAATGTAGATTGAGAGTCTAAAATTTATGTTAGAGGGTTAACTGTTATAGTTTAATTGAACCAATGTCGTTTCGATTGAGTCAAGGTCGTTTAGAGAGTTAATTGTCATAATTGTTTAACGATCTCCTAGCCCTATATAAGGGAATACATTTTAATGAAAAAGTTAGCCAATAAACTAATCACCAATTTGAGAGGCTAAGGTTTAGTGAAGGTTGGCGATCTGATTCA
This sequence comes from Parietaria judaica, assembly GCA_954871525.1. Lineage (NCBI taxonomy): Eukaryota > Viridiplantae > Streptophyta > Magnoliopsida > Rosales > Urticaceae > Parietaria > Parietaria judaica. The sequence continues at coordinate 30,166,194 of OX940865.1, forward strand.
TTGTTCTTGATTCCGAGTGAAGTATCAAGTTTATCGCTTTAAATTGGCTATTTCGTGTGTTTCAGTGGTGACTACAGGTTTAGTTGTGTACATATATGAATATGCAGAATAATGCAACTCAAGTTCGGTTGCGGATTCATTGCGATTTATTCTAAGAGATTGATTTATTTTCATATCATTTCTAACTGCCTTGAGTTCGCGTCTAAGTTTCCTTTCTGTTAGCTACTACCGCGGATATCGTGCAACCATCTCTTAGTTGTTGCTTAACTTAAGGAGCAAGCTAGGGTTGATATATGTAGTGGTGTAGATCCGCTCTATAGGAAAAACTATAACACTAAAATGCAAGCAAGTGCTCGTCTTTCTTTTCATCATTCATAATCTGCCGTGAAGACTTATTCTTATACATGAAGTCCAATTTTATCACTTGCCTATTATAACAATGATGAAATAAATAGACAATAAATAACAAAATAAAAAGAAATAAAAACATTATATATATGAATAAGTCAATAAATTATTTTGTGGGATTTGTGGCATCGTATACTGCATCATTCTCCTCGTCATAGAAAAAAATTTTCCTCGAATTTTGGCCGTCATCCTGTGACGTGATTCCGCCGCCATTGCCTCCGTCACCGCGCTCATAACGGCGCCATAGTCGTCGCCGCAAAATGACTTCCTCGGGTATGTAGTTTTGCTGATACCTCCTGATCATGTCTTCAAGCTTACTTTTTCATTCACCATGGTCATACATGTACATAGGTTGTCGTTGAGTGGGAATTTCACGCCATTGTTTCCACGTTCTGCTCAACTTGATTTTCATAGCCTCACTCGTAATTATCCCGACCCTCACTACAATGGAATCACTCAGTGCAGCCACTTCAGTATCCATGCTCGAAACCAAAACTATATCATCATCCTTCTCGACGCATATGTTGTCGTCGTCTACGACCTCGCCATACACCGTAAACGGTATCCACCTTAGATACCGACTCCCACCAGTTTTCCGAGACTTTTTCACGCGGATCGTGCACGTGCTCATAGCCACCGAAATTCCTACCAAACAGAGTGTCACGGCAGTCTTTGGTGTCAGATCGGCCTCTGTGGTGTTTGTGAGCCACCGTATTCTGCAACAGTGCAGCAACCTGGCGGGTGAGCAATTCCACTTGAGCGCGTAATCCTGCGTTCTCGTCATGTCTATGCACGTCTTCTACGGAAGCATCTCGAACGGCCCGTTTCTTCGGCGCCATCTGCGCAGAAACGGTCGGCTCTAATACCAAGTGGTGTAGATCCGCTCGATAGGAAAAACGATAAAACACTAAAATGCAAGCAAGAGCTCGTCTTTCTTTTCATCATTCATAATCTGCCCTTCACAATACGTGAGGACTTATTCTTATACATGAAGTTCAATTTTATCACTTGTCTATTATAACAATGATGAAATAGATAGACAATAAATAACAAAATAAAAGCATTAAATATATGAATAAGTCAATAAATTATTTTGTGGGATTTGTGGCATCGTATACTGCATCGTGTAGCCTTCGCATCACAAAGTCATTCAACCTGTCCATAAAATAACCTAGCCATCGGTCCATTCTAGGTTATTGGCTTTTCACACTCTGGTGTATTATCATTATGCATCCTACTTCGGGAGAGGCGTCGACAACGCTTGAAGAACAAGGCTAAAGGATTCAGTCTCAAGTCGACACATAGCAAGTTGAGCTTTATGAGTCCGATTCTCTCAAGAGATGTGGCCACCTGCATTGGCGTCATAAGTTGGAGCTCAATCATCGTTTCAAGACCAAATTGTGCTACCGGTTATAGCTTTGAGAGCCCCTTTACTTTAAGCAATTTTACTTTATTGTGTAATTGGTGCATGTAAATTTTATTGGTGATCAATCTAGGTATCAAACTGCTTTACCAAAACACCGCGAGTCTCTTTATTTTTTTCCGCGTCATGTTTGGTAATCATATCGTTTTATCCGCATAATAACGTAAACTAACTTTACACCGAGATTCATCGATCGCGGTTACAACAAACTCTCCCACTGTAAGATTAAAACGAAAGTGATAACAACACAATCTGATTTCTTCTTATGATACGCTTCAACCAAAAATATTGAATCTCATCACAAATGATATACATAACTTATGAGACGAGCCTCTCGAGAAAGAAAGTGACACTGGACAGATTAAACAACTATAAAGAACAGCATTAACAATACGAGGCTTAGCATTGTAGTCGCGAGCCTAAAGCCAGCTGAGGATGAAGGAGAAGTGGAAGGAGGTGGCTCAGATTTTGGACGAACGACATCGGTGCCGTTGTCTGCAGCGCAAGCGTAGGCGCAGCGCCTCGGGCGGGCCACTCTGTAGAGGCCACTGCTGGCCATGAGGAACACGTCATTTCTGTTGTCCTCTCCAAAGGAGAATATGAAGCCAAGCGAAGGGCTATCTGAGTTTCCGTCTTCGTTGCTGCATGGGATCGGGGAGTCGTGGGCGCAACTTGTGTTGAGCATAGTGGTTGTGAATCTCCCGCTGTTTTCCGGTGTTTCAGTTCCTGCCCACATTCCGCTTCCATACAAATCTGCATACAGATATCTACAAAACACAAAGTTTTTTTCATTACTTTTTATTGTAATTGGATTGATAACTTTGATTATGGATAGTTAAACTCTGAAGGCGTGACAAGAGTTTATATAACTATCTATGATTGGTGATGTATAGTTGAGAAGAGTTCCGTCCCACGGATGAAAATATCGGCCCCGAATCTAGATTTTTCCCTGTCTGGTTCTCGGCCAAGATATATAAAAAGGCTAGGTGAACTACTGAAGTACCCAAACTTTAACAACTAAGCTGGCAGAGATCTAAAGTGAAAATGGCGGGAAAAATATCCAAAGTCAACAAATATGAGGCGACGCATTTTTTCCTCGAATTGAAGTGATAAAATATGCTAAATAGTTGGATGAGCACATGAATGTGTATCTTAAGTATGATTAAATAGCATTGTGTTAAAAGATTGACCAAAGTCTGTAAAAAAGTTGGAGGAGAAATTAAGTCACCTCATCTTTGTTGATTTTAGATACTTTTGCCGCTTTATTTTATTTTATTTTAGACCCAGCCGCTTTAGTCGGTCAAAGTTTATTTAATATAATATTTGAAGTTTTGATTAGTTGTATTATTTTATTTGAATTTTTCCGGTTATTTTAAAATTTTCAAAAATCAGTTTAGAAAATCGGGCAACCCGATTTTGTCTTAGCTTCTGCCCAATTCCGAATTATAAAAAAAAAAAAAAAGGTTTTTCAGGACCGACACCACACCGCGCCAGAAAATGCCAAAAGTCCGGTACCTATACTATTTCTGTTTCGGCCCTAAGTTTGGATTCTTCTATAACTGATGTAACGTATTAAAATTGCTTCACTAAAGATCTTACTAAAAGTCTGGAACAGAGTTTTGTGTTCATGCAGCTAATTGCTTTCATTTTACCTTCCAGACATGCACGGATCGGTTGTGGAGCGATAAAAGTAGCCGCCGGTAATCGACGCTGAACCTTGAGCCTTGTTAACTTCAGAGTGATTGTACCCCATCACCGGGAATATAGGGTTTATAGAGCTAGCCGACGTGTTTCCTCCCGGAGATCGTGGCGGATTGTACAATGACAAACCCTCGTAAACGCGCCAACCGTAGTTGCCTCCCTTGCTCACTATGTTAACCTCTTCATACTCATCCTATGAGACCAAATAAGAATGTCAAACCTTTGAGTATCTGTTTAAGCAAATTTTGCTTTCATATGTCTTCCCATTTTTAATTTTTGCAAAAGTCTAATGTAATATATTTTACTCGTGATCATTTATATTTTCAATAATTCAGAATCGACTATTATTCATAATTTTAAAATTTTATTTTTATATACTAGTTTCATTTGTGATAAAGATATACTCTCGTTTCTAAAAAGTAAAAAAAAATACTAGAAATCGTCAATTTTACCTTATCGAATTGGTTATAAATACCGACCATTTACAAATACCGAATTACTAGAAACAATGAACATCATAAAAACATGAAATGCAGAATAAGTCACAAATAATAGCATAAAAATCTAATACTAAAAGTAATATTCGCGACGAAAGTACTTATAGTAAAAATTTTTGGCTCGTTAACGTAAACTCATTTGTCGATGGCAGTTATACCATTACGGACTTACACAGAATATGCCGAGCCAATGGCGGTAAGTCGACAAAGCACGGTGGAGGTGAAAGAGAAAACAATTGTTTAGGAGTTTAGGTTTTAGCTTTGATGTTTTTTTTTTCTTTCTGAAATTATTTAAAAAATTAGACAAATAAAATGGTAGTAGTATTATAAAATTTGACTGTTTTTAAAAACAGATGGTATATTTTCGCGAAAAATGAATTGCGAATTTCCCTAAATATAACATAATGAAGAATCCAACCTGGCCAACGTCTGCACAGAGGAAGTAGGAAGGCCTCTCCGCGTCGAAGCTGCAGCGCCACGGATTCCGAAATCCCGAAGCGAAAATCTCGGGCTGCATATCTTTGTCTTCAGAAAAAGGATTATCCATTGGCACAGAGTAATTTCCCCAGAGGTCTAGCTCTGCAATTTCACTTGCACCTGAACAGGATTGATAGATTTAAATACCAAAGAGAAAGTTACATTTTTGGATTGCTCAATATAAGAAATAAGGAATATATATGTATATATACACACACACACACACTCACTGGGTATATTGTCAATGTCAAGCCTCATAATCTTGCCAAGCAAGGACTTCTTGTTCTGCGAGAAGTTGTAAGGGTCGCCTCTGCCTCCGCCGTCTCCCATCATGAAATACAAGTACCCGTCTTTCGGTCCAAACAGAATTTGCCCGCCGTGATGCGAAGTAAACGGAAGGCCCATCGTGAAGATTCTCTTAACCTCCTGAGGCTTAACGCTCGTACCTGAATCAAACACGAATACCATGAGTCCTTGTCACGATCCACCGCCTAAAATCGAATGAGATTCATCAAAACCGACTTTTATTTCTTATTTCTGTACCGTTAGCACTGAATTCTGCAATGACACTGTGATATCTGCAGGGCTCGGCTCCATTGTCCGTGATCAGCTTCGAAGGATCACATCCTACTTCGGTGTTGCACGAACATCTCCCGGCACATTGCGGCCACTTCACCTTGTCGCAGTTAAATGACGCGAAGAAACGGCCATTATCTTTGAACTTCGGATGGAAAGCAATTCCCATCAGGCCAAACTCGGTGTCGATAAACACTTCATCGGTCATATCCAGAAAAGGGTTTGACTCATCGATCACCAATGTTTCTCCCGAGCCGTCTTCAGGAACCGTCGCGAGCCAGATTTTTCCCTGCTGGTTTGACAAGAATATGCGATTAGACCCATCGGGATGAGCCGCCATGTTGAGGAATGACCCATTGTTTATTTTCTCGAGGCACATGCCTCTTGGCGGGCTTGGCACTTCGGTGCTATTTAGCGACACGGGTTTTCCATCAAAGCAGACCGAACCAGGATCGGAGGATCCTCCAAATGTGCTGCAGAATTCGGTCTTCGTCTTCCATATATCAGACAGCTTGGAAGTTGAGTTTACCGGTACGTCACTTTCCGTTGAAAAAGGCGTATTTGATATAGAAACATTCTGGCATTTGTTCCAAAGGTTTGAGCAAAAGTCCGTCGAATTAGCCGAAGCGGTAGAGTTGCAGAGAACCGGAACTTTCTGAGGCGCTGATTCAATTCTGTATAGCGCAGCAGAAAACGGATCACATCTCTACAAAATGAAAATCACATTCTTTAGTAGCTATTAGATAGAATAAGATGCCAGGTAAAATGTAAGAAGCTGAAAGTTTTCATTCATACTAAGATGTTATTCATTAAATAATAATAACAAATCCCGAAAAATCTTTGTTTTCACCGATAGGACCCGAACACGAATTCCCGAGATAATCCTACCACTGGGAATTTAATAAGCTGGCGAATCCCGTTTCTTTATTAAACGACAAATAAGTTGAAGTAAAAATGCTCTTTCCTTAGAGAGAAATTTTCTCTAATCAAATTCAAACATGACCGTTGTCCTAACAAGTGAACACTTGTATAGCTTGAAACATTTTATTAACCCTAGTTTAAAAATACCAAAAATACCCCTAGTTAAAGAAAATAAATAAATGACATAATAATCCGGGTCTAACATCCGAGAAAGTGTATTTTAGAAGTGGTCGTTACTAATAGGAAAACGTGTTTGGTGCGTGATTCAAGCCAAAACGTCTTCAACCTCGACAAAAAATTCCAACAACATGTTCATCAATCAAATAAACAGGTTTGACCGTCTTACCGAGCATAGTACTGATTTCAGAAGCGCGGAGCAACCAGAATCATTGACTTCCATGTCCCTGTACTGATTCCGCAGCTGCTTATCTTCGGTAGAGTTGCAGCAAACACTGCCATTGTAATTACAGAAGCTAAGCGGCGTCTTCGTTGCAAACGGCGAATCTGTTACCCGCAAAATCGATCAAAAAATGACGACAAAATAAACGGTATTGAAGAAACAGAATCAACTCACTCTGATTAATGCACAGAGGATAAGAATGAGAGGACTCAAAGATCAGAAGAAGGTGACAGATTATGAATACAACAGTGATGAACTTCTTCATGGCCAAATCATAAACTCATTCAAAAAGTAACCTCTTTGGATTCAAGAAGCTCCCACAAAAATCTAATGAAAATGAAAATTACTTGTCAAATATTCTTATCATGGAATCCATTAAGTCAAATCATAACCTTCATTATATGTCCTTTTGTATGAGAGGAAAAAGTTGACCTTGGTTCATTAGATTATTTGGCAATAATAGATAAGGAGAACAAGTATTAAAAAAGGAACAATTTGGCACCATTGTTTGATAAAATATCACTTTAATCTAGTAATTAAAATAATTGACCTTGATGAGAATCTCTCAAATTTGACAATTTGGATTGGACGGCTTCATCAAGGAAACAAGTTGCCATTTATATACTCAAAGTGTATGCTGAAAATAGAGTAGACAAAAGCAGCAAGTTGGCTCAGTTTTTGTAAGTCAAACGCCATTTTAGCTTACTTTGTAATGTGTGCAACTCTCACTTTAAACGTTCACATTTCGCAGCAGTGCCTACCGTGAAGCTCGAGCGAACGACAACGAGAAGTGAATATAAGGATTCCGAAATCGTGAAGGTTACGGAGAAATAATTCATCACACTTCAATTGTATAAAACGGTTATTACGAGCTGTAGGCCGAGGCACTAAGGGACTTCGGTGATGAAAACTGTCTCCCAATTTTTTTAGTATCAATATCCTTTAAAAAAAAGTGTCAAGTTTATGTAATGTTTCAGCTTAAACACTCATTTTTTTTTACTAAAATTCAAATATAATCCTTTTTAAGTGTAACTTGGCAAAAAAATAAATGTAACGTCCTCCAAATATAATTCTTGATTCCACCAAAACTAGTAGCAATGCTTCATTCAAACGGGCTTCGCGATATTATTAAGGGTTTTCATACCTAATAAGATGGACCCAATTTTCTTTAGTATCATTATCCTTAAAAATATATTGTAAAGTTTATATTATTTCAGCTTAAACACTCATTTACTAAAATTAAAGTGTAATTTGGCAAATACACTAAATGTAATGTTCTCCGAGTATAAATCTTGATTCCACTAAAGTTGGTAGCAATTCTTTATTAAACCGGGCTTCGAGATATTATTAAGATTTTCCGCACCTAATAAGATGGATTGGATCCAATAAAAATCGTACAAAGCGACATGTTGGATGACAAAAATATAGATTAAAGTATATATAGCAATAGCATATTGTTATTGAACATCATCTTGTAACTTCATGTGCGATAGTTTGGACGACAAAAATATAGTCTTTTTTATATTTTTCCAAATATATTTTTATATGTGTATTTTCGATGTGCAATTATAGAGCCGAGTCAGCAACAACTAGCTTATTCAGATTGCAGATGAGGCCTGCGACTACTCCTTTTGGTCAATATGATGTGTGCTTCTTAACAACAAACTAGTTAAACCTCACTATTTTCAAAGGCCAAATACTAAAACCTAGTCATTTAAATCAATATCGGAAAACCCAAAAACCTGAAAGGGTTTTAAACATCTTATCCAGGCTAGCACATCCTGATTAAATCGAGCTAAATTGGATCCGATTTTTTTTTAAAACCGGATCATGATTTCGAGTTTAGGGGCTGAAAAACCCGAAACTCAAAATATATACACTAAAACTTCTATAAATTAATATCATTGGGACCGGAGAATTTTATTATATTATTGCGGTAAAATATAGTAATGTTAAATAGAGTCGAAACCATTTAGGAGTGCTATTTTATCGAGTATTAATTCAACTAGGTTCTACTGCATTACTCAAACCCGGTGTTTTAAAATATTTTTTATTTGAAATTTTTTTCTAACTTTTTTGTGATTTCTGCATCGTTTTTTTATAGATTTTTTTAGTATATTTGTAACTTACTGTATTAATTTTAGCTGAAATTTAGTATTAGAAAATATTTTTAAACATTAAATTTTTATTTTTAATTAGATTTGGATCCGGTTTTTAAATTTTGTTTTTGATTTTAAAAACGGTTTTAGAAATTAGGTTATTGTTGTTTGGTCTGCATTAAGTAAGATGTTTTAAATTTATTTACTTAAATTTGATTTTTTTGAAATGCCGCTGAATGGGTGGTTAGTTTATCAAATTCTTTTTTTATAAACAAAATGTGGTTGCCAACCTTAAGGTGTAAAAAATCATGCAACATACGGAAGCTTGGGGCCGAAATACCTCGACTGGCCGTATTTTTTATGCAATAACACTTTTTACTATATGTGAATCATATATTAATTTCTTGTAGGAAATGCCTGAATTCCAAATTAGGTATAATAGGTTTTCGGGTTCGACCCGACTACGATAAATGAGTTATGGGCCCACTCGAGCCCAAATGATAATTATGAGAATAATTGATTAATATGATTAATAAATTAATAATGATCTAATCGGCTTGGTCCATTTAATGGTCCAAAGCCCATTAGGTCATTAATAGATAAATACCCAAAGTCTATTCATAATTTTCATGATTTTGAGCATGATAAACCCTAAAATAGAGAGAAATTCGACCAGCACCTATCTCAAGGCCAAAATCGAGTTTTCTCATCCCCGTGCCGCGACAGAGTCGTTATCCAATCACAAAGGGAGACCTAGCAATCAGACTACGTAATTTCCAATCAATAGACGTTCCCGCAATGACGTGGTGACAATATAGAGACTCGACACTTGTAGAGCTTTGATCAAAATTCCGAGGCACCCGATCGCATGCCATCTGAAGAGAAATTGCGCAAAAAAATGATGTAGGCAAAAGTACCTTAGGTTTAGTAAAATATCAAATCCGACTTATTTTGATCCTCGTATTTAATCTAGATTATTCGTTGGAAGATGTCCCAAGATTTTCCGCCTCGGGATTTCGGAAAATCCACAAAAATCCCAACAATGTTGATTTAAAATTACAATTGCAACATACATTTACATAATAAAATTACAGTTATAACTTATATATTTTGAAAAATCCATTGGTAAACCTGCCAGTTAGCAGTTTACTCGTAAAATCTAAACGATAATTTCACATGACTAACCCTTTTTTTTTTTGAAAAACCTATTGGTAAACCGTTACCCATTATCATACCCGTAAAATAGAGACTGCAATTTTCATCGGTAATGGCATTTAAAACCTTTGGGGCAATGTAGGTCAGTATTTCTCCTTTTTTTTAGCGGTACTAATACCCAAAAATAGCAAAAATTAGTGTCGGGGTCTAATTTCTTGTAAAATTAAAATTACATGTAAAGTAATAAAAAAAATGATACTTTGAGACTTTAATGAGAGACGTACATGCATTCCTCTTGAAATCAGAAACTATTTGCTCTTGAAAACAGATTAGAAAACGCCGCAATGATTTGTACAAAATTATGAATACGACATAACTCTGTGATAACTACATGTCGTTTGACCGAAATCATGCACCAAACGACATGTCGTCGAAAATCAAACCCACAAAACCCGTATCTCTCTCTCTCAGCTCTGTGAAAGAAGAGACAGATGCATACGTATGCATTCTCGCCATCTCCAAACTCCATGCAACTACGAATATCTTCAGCCCCATCATTGACGATTTTACCCCCGAAAACCCCCGATAACCACAGCCCTACCCCTCCCGTCACCTTCTCCACCACGCCGAACCAGAGGCTCGTCGCAGCGGCCAGCTTCCCGAAGACCAGAGATGTGTGGCGCAAAACGGCGCCGTATCAGCGTCGCAAGACCCCGTTCCTCGACCACAGCGTCGACATGGACGAGCTCCTGGCCGCCATTGCAGCCACCAAGGACGAGCACGAGCTCTTCGCCGTGCTCTCGCCCTACACTGGCCGGCAGCTCTCCATGAAGTTCATGGTCCTCGTGCTCTCCCGCGAGCCCCAGTGGCAGCGCTCGCTCGCCATCCTCGACTGGATCAACGAGCAAGCGCGCTACACCCCCTCCGTCGTCGCCTACAACGTCGTGCTCCGCAACGCGCTGCGCGCCAAGCGCTGGGAGATCGCCTACGGGCTGTTCGACGAAATGCGCCAGAGGGCGCTCGCCCCCGACCGGTATACGTACTCGACGCTCATCACGTACTTCGGGAAGGAGGGGATGTTCGACGCCGCGCTCGCCTGGCTGCAGCAGATGGAGCAGGACGGCGTCTCCGGCGACCTCGTCCTCTACAGCAACCTGATCGAGCTCTCGCGGAAGCTCTCCGACTTCTCCAAGGCGATCTCGATCTTCTCGAAGCTGAAGCGCTCGGGGATCACGCCGGACTTGGTTGCGTATAATTCGATGATCAATGTGTTTGGGAAGGCCAAGCTGTTCCGCGAGGCGCGGGCTCTGCTGAAGGAGATGAAGGCGGCGGGCGTGGCGCCGGACACGGTTAGCTATTCGACGCTCTTGACGATGTACGTCGAGAACGAGAAGTTCGTCGAGGCGTTGTCGTTGTTCTCGGAGATGAATGAGGTGAAGAGCACGCTCGATCTGACGACTTGTAATATTATGATCGATGTTTACGGGCAGTTGGACATGGCCATGGAGGCCGACCGGCTTTTCTGGAGCCTGAGAAAGATCGGGATCGAGCCTAATGTTGTGAGCTACAACACGCTTTTGAGAGTCTACGGCGAAGCGGAGCTCTTTGGGGAAGCAATTCACCTCTTCCGACTGATGCAGCGGAAAGATATCGAGCAGAACGTCGTAACGTACAACACTATGATCAAGATCTACGGGAAGACGCTTGAGCACGAGAAAGCTACGAATCTCGTGCAGGAGATGCAGAACAGAGGGATCGAACCGAATGCGATAACGTACTCGACAATAATATCGATTTGGGGGAAGGCGGGGAAGTTGGACCGAGCGGCGATGCTGTTCCAGAAGCTCCGAAGCTCGGGGGTTGAGATCGACCAAGTTCTTTACCAAACCATGATAGTAGCGTACGAAAAAGCAGGATTGGTTGGTCATGCCAAGCGCTTGCTTCACGAGCTGAAGCGCCCCGACAACATCCCAAGGGACACAGCGATTTCCATCCTCGCCGGAGCTGGGCGGCTTGAGGAGGCCACATGGGTTTTCCGGCAGGCGAGTGAAGCCGGCGAGATCAAGGACATTTCTGTCTATTCGTGCATGATCGAGCTCTACTCGAGGAACAGGAAGTACTTGAACCTGGTGGAAGTTTTCGAGAAGATGAGAACGTCAGGTTACTTCCCCGGCTCGGAGCTGATCGCGCTCGTGCTTAATGCTTACGGGAAGCTGCGTGAATTCGAGAGGGCCGACGCAGTCTACACGGAGATGCAGAGAGAGGGCTGCGTTTTCTCCGATGAGGTTCACTTCCAAATGCTCGGCCTGTACGGTGCGAGAAGGGACTTCAAGCAGGCCGAGGAGCTCTTCGAGAGGCTCAAGTCCGATCCAAACATCAACAAGAAGGAGCTGTACCTCGTTGTTGCCAGCCTCTACGAGAGAGCAAATCGGCTCAACGACGCTTCGCGGATCATGAACATGATTGGCGACAGAGGGGTTTCGAGATCCCGAACAGCTTGACGAGTTCGAATCTGGCCCGTTTGTAAGCTCGTGGTTTTGTTCGTTGGTGTTTGTTGATTAACGTGTATATATTTTGTGTATGTTTTAAGCATAATCCTCACTTCATACAAGCTTGTTGAAGAAAATTTATTTAGTCTCGAACTCTTAAGGATGGATATGAATGAGAGTAACTTTAGGTAAAAGACAAATATCCGGAAGATAAAAGATAATTTTTAGGTAAAGTTCCAAAAAATGTCAGAACTTGGGGCAACATGTTTGGCTGTATTTCCGCCCTCAGGCACGGGTTAAACGGGCACCCACTATGTGCATGTTAAAACTTGGGTAATATTGGTGGCAATCCTACTTGGATTTTTCTTTGTCTTTTGTCAACGATGACATTTGTTCAATAGAGAACTTTAGGTTTAGATGGTTCGATTCTCTTATTCCTTTTCCGATCGCGTTTTTTTATTTTGTGTTTTCTTGGCACAAATTTAATTGGGATTCGAGTTCAGAGATCATAGATCTCCATCTTTTAATTTAGTAAAAAAAAAAAAATTATCAACCATAATACTTCACATATTTTTTCTTTTGTTGTAAAAAAAAAAAAAAAAAAACACTTGTGTTTTTTCAGAAACAAAATAAAAAAATGTTAAAGAATTTTAACTTAACATTTAAATAGCAGATTGATCGCTTCGCGGCTTCGCGAGAAACTCATAATACAATGGCATATTGATCTGTGAGTAACGAGAATTTACTTGTTTGGTCAATTTTAAGAAATAGGGAGAAATCTGTTCTTTCTTAAAATAAAAAGAACGTTGTTAGTTTGTTATCATAGATTACACTACAAAAGATAAATGCACTAACTTACAAAACATTAATTCATTTACAAAGATTTAAATATTACTAATTATTAAAACATTAACAAACCAGAGTGAGTGACTAAACAAATATAAAAATGGAAAAGGGCTCTCCATTTACTAGCAAGCACAAAATAACCTATTAAATAAAATCATATTAATGACATTTATGTCCATTTAAAAGACCACATTTTTTTAAAGAAGAAAAACAAAGATTTCTTGACTTCCAACTATTGGAGTGATTGTTCATACTATTTGTTTCGCCAACGCTATAATTTGCAGCATTTTGAGGTGGGCCTAAATTCTATGCTTAATCAAATATAATTCAAGTATAAATAATTTGGATTATTAGCGGTAAAAGTACTCATGTTGTTTTAAAATACGGTGACATGGATTTAATTTAAAAAAAAAAAAACTATAGTACAAGTCCTTAAGTTCACCATTTTTTGGGGATCTGTAGACTTAATCCACTTTCCATTATTTTTTTAATTATATAAGTTCAACAACGGAAGTGGCCGAGGAGATTAACTATGAATTCGGGAGAGAAATTGAGAAGGAAAAATAAGAAATTGCGTTGTTATGTTCCAACAAGCTATTTTTACATCAAAATTTATTTTGATGTTCGTGCGATTAATTGTTTGAGTTTGTTTGTTTTATTTGTATTTGACGTAATCACTGACGAAAATACTAAAATAATTAAAAAAACTAACGAAAAAATGGATGAGGACAACCAATCCGCTACAAAAGTTAAACTTTAATAGTTTTACCGTTAATAACCCAAATATCAATACAAAAAGCTCAGAAGAAAGGGTTTGAATTGAAGTATTGATGGAGAATTCACATCCTATTAAATATGTCTCACTATTCTCTTTAATTAACATTTAATTACCAGCTCTGGTACGCCATACTCACGTGTAAAGCCACCGATCAGATGCATATTTTGTATTTAGACACTTAATATTTATCCTCAAGAAAATTAGCTCTTTTCAAATCTGATCTGACTGAACCTTATTTTTTTTTAAGGGAAAAAGGGTTTTATTTGGATATTAAATACCCATCATATTAAATTTCCATACCATTCAATCAATGATCAGGAAGAATATATGCTATATTAAGGACTAAATTTAGTAATTCTTCTAGCTAGGAATATTTACGGTATAAATGCCGAACCATGTAATAAGTGTATCGATAGATTCTCCAATTTTTTTTTAGCGAAAATAGTACCTAACTATCATAAATAAAACAATATTGAAATCCAATAATTTGTGTTCTCTCAAGATCTCTTACAGAAGGGATACGTGTATGTCTACAATGAAACTCCAAAGACGTACATGTTTTTTTTTAATTACATATATATATATATATATATATATATATATATATATATAAAAAGGATTTTTGGATTTCACTCCTACCTTCATGGTGACTCGAACTCAGGACATCTAATGTCCTAAGTGATGTACTTGTTATTTAACAACTTAATTAAGACGTACATGTGTCTCTAACTTAATAAATATAAACTTGACATAAACGAAATCAAACCTCCACACCATTTTGTCCCTTTTGACTTTAGTATAATAAAAAAATTGAAAATATATTGGTACATTGATACAAGATTGGGTACTTGTTAATGCGTAAAAATGGCTTAAACTTAGAAACGAATCCAAGTTCCGGTCCCCGAGCTGGACCCGAAGAACACTTGGATAATTGAATGAAGAGTCAATGAAGAATGACTTAGTTGAAGGCGGATAGTCGCTTCCAGCGTGGCATGAGCTGTTGACGAGTGTTGACTTGAAGTGGTTGTCTCCGACGAACCCCTGAGTAAGGATGTCACCATAGAATCGAATCCACGGCGAACCCTAGGCTCGAGGTCGTCGGCCTTGGCGGCGCCGTCCTTGATGACCAGACATTCCTGTAACCTGCACATGTAGAACACGTCTAGGAGAGTCAGAGGGTTGAAGCTCTAACGCCTCTATGACGCTTATCATTTTATATGCTTGAAGACGGGGAAAAGATAGAGGGTAAAAATATTTGATGCCGCACCTCGTGAAAGGCTGCCTACGTACTATTTAAAGGGATCAGGTCATCACATAGTTCAAAGTGGAAGGTTAGGGCGTACGTACCTGAGCTTGCCTGGGTAAGCCGGGAGTGATTGCGGAGACGGGGCTCTTTGTCGACGTAGTCATATGGCAAAGCTAGTTGCACCAACTAAGTGCCAGAGCTACGAGGCGTCGAGTCGACGGGCTTGGGGTGGCATGTCTGGGCATCGATGTCAACGACCCTTGGCAACCAAGAGCCCTCACCTTGACAAAGATCGGGCGTCGACATGGATCGAAGGTCGGCTAGGCACGACGTCCGCCATGGATCGAGTTTCATCCTTGTACCTGACGATCCAAGATACGTGAGACTCCAAGGAGAGAATGTCGGCACCAACTCGCAGGGAGAAGGAGAATTCTAGAGAGAGAAGCTCTCATTTTAGATAGATAATTCCAAGTGTGGAAAAGTTTCCCAAATTAGGAGGAGAAGCCTCCTATTTATAGGAAAAAGTGGTGAACATCTCCCCCTGAATCAAGGAGATGATTGATGTGTCGTTCCTTGGTGGCCAAGTAAAGGTGCGCCATTTGCCTTGTCGCCTCGTCGCCTTGTCGGCTTGTCGCCTCGTTTCCTGGTCGGCTTTTTCGGCCATGTCGCCTCATCGGATTTGTCGGCCATGTCGCCTCGTCGGCTTTGTCGACCATGTCGCCTTGTCGCCGGTGATCTTGAGGGATGTCCCTTTGTCATTCGGACGTCGTCTTTGGGCCCGATCCTTCGGGCTTCGCCACAGTGGCGGATCCAGGATTTTCGAATAGGGGGGCCGAATTTTTTTTTCAATAACATATAAATATACGGTTTTTTCGATATTACATTTTACATCCGTTATTATATTGACTTTCTAGCTTGATATGTGAATATATACAAATAAGTTATTTTCATTTGCTTTTATATCATCCACTAAACTATTTTAGAATACGTTAACAGAAAGTCACCCAAATTATATATGGATTTTTAATAATTTATTTCACGAATTTAACGATAATTTTATGGATTTTTAATTTAATATTACTTATCACTATAAACATAAAAAATTATATAATATTTATTTTATAGTGAATATACATAAAGTTATTAAGACATTGATGATCTTTTATATTTAAAATTACATAATTATATGAATCCATAATTCATAATATATCAAGTTTTATTACTTTGTGTGTAATAACCTCAAAATACAAGGGCAATGTTGTAAATTTAAAAACTATTATTAAAAAGTTGTCATGCCTTTTGTAATAACCACAAGAATCAAGGGTAAAATAGTAATATTAGTGTTATAATCCTTTCATCTTCCTCGATGTGATAAGTCATTGAAACTGTTTGAAGTTTGAAGTTTCGTCGGAGTTACACAGCACGGCATCAATGGCGGACGCGAAGAGAGAAAGATTTAGCTTATAGAAAATGCTAGAAGATGTAGGGGGGGCCGAAAGGGTTAGTTAAGGCTATAATAAGATCGCCAAAACGGCCCGGAAGCTCGAACTCGACTAATATCGGAAAATCAAGGGGGGGCCACGGCCACCCTACGGTTGGCCGTGGATCCGCCACTGCTTCGCCAGATGGACTTGAGATTGGGCTAAATGAGAATTGACTTTGCTTTCGGGGTTTGACTTTCGTTAATAGGGTCCAAATTTTATACATCTCTGAAATTGCATATAACAGTATTCATACCAATTCATTCTAATTCTAATTACATCTTCGCAAGTTTATGATTTTTTTTGGGAGAGCATTAGTAGTTAGTAGTTAATAATGCACAAGTTCACCAAGTTGTTGATTTTCCTTTTACTAGAGGTCCCTTGAACATGTTACTTAATCTCATCGATTTATAAGACTTATATATATATATATATATATTTTTTAAATATTTCTCTATATACTTTTCTTTTCAATTTTGACTCCTTTATACCACCGGTGATATACTCATGGTATACCACCGGTAACTTACTTTTTGAAATGAGTGCGAGCGATATGCAGTAATCCTCTTTTACAAGGTTAATTAACTTATTTTTTTGCCCTCAGTTTCAAAATTTCGCCGTAAAACTTCATATTTTCTTCAACTTTTTTCACCTAAACACCTAAACGATATCTCAAAATTCTTCTGAAACAACATTTTGGTAAGAAATTAAAAAAAAAAAAAATCAAAGCTATTACACATGATAAACCCATCTGTAAACCCTTAAAGTGGAACCAATGGTCTTTTATTCTTTCAATAAGGCTATTTAGAACCATGAGTAGAAGGATGAAGACAATTAGCCGACATTTTTTCCTCAATGACCGACATAATTATTAGTTAGCGATGTCTCCTTACAACGTGTCAAATTTTTTAAATGATCACAATTTTGGTGCACTAAGGATAACCGAAAGGACCATTCATGTTATAGACGGGCATACTTAGAAGAACATTGGGTGTCTCCGGTACTTGCCCTTCTAACACAATCCAGCGTCCCTATTGGCTCGTTGCTCGACGTGAAATATCGAAGCTAGACTTGCACACGCAAGACCAGTACTTAGCCTCCACTCGTCCAGCCATGCATAAAAGAAATAGCCCACAAACTAATTCAGTTCCATCGCAAAGAAAGGGTTAGGTTAAAAGAATTGTTTATATTTTGATTTGATTATCTTTTCAGCAAAAATTTAAATTTCCGGCTCGCTATTTTTTTTTTTGCCTCGAAATTTCTGCGATAATGAGAAACATCATCCATACAAAATAATTAATTCGAGGAAAATAAAGCTAGAAGACGTTAACATGCTGAAGTTCACCAACTGTTGCACACTTGGTGCACTGGGGGGCTCACTCTTGGTGTAGGACTTCGTCCCCAAATAAACGACATCGAGCTTGTCTTCATTGTACAAAACAACGATGTCAATCCTGGAAAACGACACCACGATCTCTCAGTCAACATACGACAAGAATCCCATCCACTACGAAGTACGACGTAAAAGTCGACATAACATCACCAATGGGCATTCACATAAAGATTGGCCCACCATGATGAACGGAGCCCAACGTCTTTAAACACTTCAAACGAACATATTCTGAAGAGACCAAACATTCCTCCAGACCATTCACTCGTATTCCATGCTGACCAGCTCAATGACCACCACGTCAATATCATATCAAAACAAAGTGGGAGCACCTTTACACGTGCAACCATCAAGGGATTGGGATGGAATCATGCTTTATAGTCGTTGCATGAAGCTAGGAGGGAGAGGAAGACCGTTCAACTATAAATACAATGTATTAGGCTGATCAAAAGACACATTGTTATGTTAAAAGCTACATATTCTTATGTTTTGTACCCTTCTCGATACCAAGATATAATATTCTATTTACTCATTTTCTTTAGTTCATTCATACTTACTACTACTAAACGTACTTGCTTTCTTATAGGAAGTGGATTCATTACGAATTATTGAGATCCATCATATCGAAGTGTAATTACTTCGTGACAGTTGGTCGTGATTATTCACATCAACAATGCATTCCTAGGGCGTTGAAGGTTTAGGGTTTGGATTGATCGTTTTAAAATCCGTCCAGTATAAACAAAATAAATGTCATAAAAGTTGTCAAGTATATAAACATTAGTATGTAAACAAATCTAATGTAATAGAAGTATTTTTTGGTTACTTATTGTTTTTTTTTTTTTCTACTTCACGGCAACGTGAGACCCAAAATAATTGTACAAATATTAATTATTAGATGAACTACAGTACTTATGTTTTTGTTAATAAAAAAAAGCCACTTGAAAATAAAGAGAGAGCTGTAGGTTATGCCCGAACCCGATATTGTATCTCTCGGGTTATCGGATATCGAACCGATACCATAACCGACATTATGGGTCCACTCGGGCCCAAATATTAACTATGATTCATATTAATTAATAATAGATTAATTAATCCATGATTGGGCTTTTAAAAAGCCCATTAGGTGGGCTTTTAGAAAGCCCACTAGGTCATGACCATAAGGTATTATAAATACCCAATCATGACTCATAATTAAACACACAAGAAAAACCTAGCCTCCTAGGAATTCGAGCTCTCCTCCTTGTGAGTCGAATTCGTGGCTAGCTCCCCGGTTCAATCAACGGTTGATCATCTAAACACCGACAAGGATCTAACCTATCCTCCGAGGTGTTTTCCGGTCATGTAAGACGTTCCCGAGTGACGTGGTGGACGAAATAGAGGCGCAACATTTGAGGCGCTGGAATCCGGATCAAGGAGAAATCGGCAAGCACCAAAACCAAGGAATCGGCTATTTTCGGTACAGATGGCAAAAGTACCGAAGTTTGGTAACGACCTCTAAACGATATCTTAATTCTCGTATCCTAGATCTTTATTGTTCGATGATATCCCGTAATTTCCGCCTCGGGATTGAGAAAAGTCATTGAAAAACCCAACAAGAGCAACTAAAATGTTTCCAAATTAACGGTAAATCAAATCGGGGAGCTATGATTGAAATTCAAGAACAAAATTAAACTGATCAGTGAATATTGAGTCGGTTAATATCATCGATCAATAAACAAATGGTTTTAGGGGCATACCGCTTCCCGACAAAAAAGTAAAAAAAAAAAGAGAGCATGTTGCATATACACCATGAATCTCATGGGCATTTGTAACGACATGTGGCGAAATCATGGAAAACAAACACGACATCCAACATATTTCATGTACTCTCGTTTTAGCGACTAAGTCCCCAAAATCTTGGCGACTTCTCCCAAAATTTTCACAATGATATGAACGATTATCACTTTATCCTTCTCAAAAGTCTTATCCCTTCCCGTAAATACGTTGTATCTACACCTTTCTTTAGAGTCTAGAGTAACATACGTAGATTCATTTAATACATATTATCTTTTCAACTTGATCGCACTCAAATAGAAATTATCTTTTTGCGTCAACTTACTCAATTGCCACACTAAGAAGTAAAGCTTTCTCGCTCTTTATTCAACGATCGAACTAAAAGTCTAAAATTACTCTCTAAAAACAGATCATGCATGTTCATAAATAAATAAATAAGAAGACTAATTGCACTAATGCGTTAAAGAGACACAAAAGCTTTCTCCCCCTTATAAATAAATATGTATATAGATTAAATGTACAATTTCTTGATTACGTATGAGGTGACATCTTATCCAATTATAGCCAACGATATAAGACTGTTAATCTTTCAGATAAGTATAAATGGATAAAGATTAATAAGCTAGCTTTGAACATTAATGGCTGAAATTTAGAGATCATTTAGTTAGCAAGTTTGGTTAGGGTTTGGGTCCACACTATTTGGCCTCTCTTTTAAACTATTTGAATTTATTTGGTTCCGTTCCAAAATTTGTTTTATTGGTACATCACAGATATGTCATGATTCCTTGATTTTTTTTTTTAAAATAATTGACAGACATGCCATCTCCATTATCTCCAATTTATTTGGTGGAATATTTCATCTTTGTGGTTACTTAGTCCCATTAGGATCATATAATAGTTTATTATAAATACTTTAAGTAAATATGAAGATAGTAAGGGTCAACTAGAATTATTTTTAACATTTGGCAATTGCAATTTGCATTTTGCATGCTTGTATTGTATACATAATTTAATCTAATTAATTAACTTACAAAGCACCGATCAAAGATACTAGATTAAGTAAAGGTACTTAATATTTTGATTTTTGTGATCGTATAAATTTAATTTTTTTTTTTACAGCTTAAGTCCTCAGTGTTCACTATTTATAATAAATTCATCAACTTGTTAAAGTCTCGTCAATATCGTCACTATCAGAGAAATTTAAAAAAAATGTAAATTTTTTTGAAGGTGATAGTTATAGTAAATATAAAAAAAAATTGATTAAAAAATTGAACAAATTTTGAAGAGAAGCAAAATAATAAATATAAAAAACTTTGGCCGTAAATTCATTATCTAGAGGTGTAATTATCTTTTTCAAGCATGGATTGAGCCCTCATCTAATTCTAATTTTTCAAATGCCAACAACTTTCAAACAAAAACTTCATAATTATTTACAGAATAACCCCCTCATTTTTCTTTATGTTTAAGAAGAGATACAAGCTTTTTGCCTAGGAAGTACCGCAAATTGCCCTTTGGTCTTTGTAGGCTTGGCCACCACCACTTAATTTGACAATAAAGCTACAAGTCAAAATAAAGCACCACAAGGAGGGAGGACAAAAATATAGCAACACCTAGTTTACCAATCTTAAAAAAATATTTACAACCTATATTCCCATTTTAAGGATCCCAAACTTTAGGCTAATTATCCTCATCTTTTGTGGTCACTCCCTATGTCCCATTTTCTTGGAACTAACCAAAAAGAGGTATAAATTTATCAAATAAAACTAACTATAGAGACCTTTTATGAACTCAGTAATCAACAATACCAAAAAAAAAAAAAAAAACATCATGTATAATTTATAGAGTTTAGTGGATCCAAAATTCCTTAAAGACTTTGATTCTAGAGTTCACAATCTTGTGTCTAATTTCCTTCTTCAATCCTTGCGTCACGCCGTGACTCGGCGTATTTTCTCCGAAGCCTTTTCTCGAGAAAAAATGAAAATAAGATAGATATTTCGGCATAAATACCTAATTTTATATTAATTATATTTGTATACTTTCAATCTCTTTTTAGGGAAAATAGTACTTAAATACCATAAAACAATATCGCTGTCCTATTTCTTTCATCTCAAGTTAACATCCGTTAAGCTAGAAACACGCGTAGGTCTCAAATTTAATAAGAATGTCAAATAAGTTTTTTTTATTTAATCATAAACGTAGACATGTCACTCATATAACAAATCGTAATACGACACTGATAATATTGGAGTCGAAGACTTTTTGTTGCGTTTGAGATTGAGAATATATCGGCCTTACTTAGTATAAGATTTGATACTTAGGCCGCAAATATTCTTTAATAAAATAAAAAAATAAATCACAACATTATAAAATCCAAGAAGTGTGCGAAGATTTCCACTGTTTCACTACCAGGACGAATCACCCAACTCTCTCTCTCTCTCTCTCTCTCAGTTCACCGCCATTGCTGAACCTTCAACTTTGTCCAATCTCCTCTGAGAATTCTGGGAGAGAGTGATTTGCCGAGAGTGAGAGAGGGAAGGAGAAGATGAAGAAGCTGAAGAGCTACTACATGCATCTGAGGAACCAGCAAGGAATGGGGATGGAGCGGAGGTGGCTTTTCCCTCTGGCGATCGGATCGATCGTCTCGCTCTTCCTCCTCTTCCTCACCACGCTCTCCTCCTCCGACGGCACGCCCCTCGTCCCCTTCTACCGCTCCCTCACCGCGCCCAGCTCCGTCTTCGTCGAGGCCAAGCTCCGCCCCGTGCCGCTCTCCGCGCTGCCCCCACCGCCGCGCCTCGCCTACCTCATCTCCGGCTCCAACGGCGACGGCAAGGCGCTGCGCCGCACGCTCGAGGCGCTCTACCACCCGCGCAACCGCTACGTCGTCCACCTCGACCTCGAGTCGCCGCCGGAGGAGCGCCTCGATCTGGAGCGCTACGTCGGAGATCACAGCACCTTCAACCGCTTCGGCAACGTGAGGATGATCACCAAGGCCAATCTCGTCACCTATCGGGGTCCGACCATGGTGGCCAACACGCTCCACGCAGCGGCAATCCTGCTCCGCGAAGGCGGCGACTGGGACTGGTTCATCAACCTTAGCGCCTCCGATTACCCGCTCGTCACTCAGGACGGTGAGGCCGCCATTGATCGGGCTCGGATATGCCAGTTCTCAGTTTCGAAAAATTTGGGGATTTTGATTTTGAATTTTGATCTTATCGAATTGTTTGTTTTGCTGAATCAGATCTGTTGCACACGTTTTCGTATCTTCCTAGAGATCTGAATTTCATCGATCACACCAGCAACATTGGATGGAAAGAGTGAGTTCTCAAAGAAATTCAAGTCTTTGTTCTTAGTTTTTGGTGCGTCAAGACTCGTCTTATCCATTAATGGTGTGAATTAATCCAGGTACCAGCGAGCCAAGCCGATAATCGTAGATCCTGGGCTGTACATGTCGAAGAAAGAAGATGTTTTCTGGGTTACTCAAAGGAGAAGTGTGCCAACAGCATTCAAGCTTTTCACAGGTTATTTACATTTCCATCTTTGTTTGCTTAGGAGATGTTTGGATACTTCGTTAGATTCTTTGGGTGTTTCTATTTGTAGAATAAGAGTATCAGATTCTATCAAGTATCATCTAAGAGTTCTTACCCTTTATGGAGTATGAAATATAAGCAAATCTTCTCCGAATATGGGATATACCTTGGTTATATTTCATCTCTTCAACAAGTTTAGTAATGAGCATAATGGTTCTGTGTTCGGGCGGTTTACTGAATAATGGGAAGCTTGTTTCTTTCACCAAGCAATTGAAGGAAAGATTAAAGCTTAGTCTGTGCTGGATTGTGAAGTATCATAGAGGGACAATACTTTGCTTCAAATTAGGGTCTTCTGAGAAAATATTATTTTCATTAAACTTTATAGAGGACTAGAGTTTCGAGTAGGTTCTGTTTTCGCGCCCAGTAATCTAGCTATTTGTATTACAGATTATTTCAAGGATAATCAGAGAAGATTTTCTTGATTGTATATACCAAATTGGAGGTACTTTCGTTGGATTGCTGATCAAATTATTTGGTAGGACGTAGTAGCGCAGATTCTGAAGAGAGTTAAGATATTTAGTCCTAAGTTAAGAGCTTGAAATATTGGCACAAACTTAACGCTGATTATGGGGTCGATATAATAGTAGAGGACTGGCATGTAGGGATGAGAGTATGGTAGAAAAGATCCACGTTTCTGACAAGCCGATTTTGGAATAGGGATATTTGTTCATGCCGGATATAAGAAGTATATATATATATATTGTGGACTTCGGAGATCTTTTGAAATGAAAAATTCTCATAGCTATCCGATTTTGCTTCCATTGTGTTCTCGCAAGATATCCTAGCCTAGGTTCACTTATTTTGCCGATATAAAATGATCTTTATTCATTGTGGCACGACTTGAATGAATAATTACAGTAGTCCTTTACCGCTGTAATAATGTAAGATTTTTTCGTCAACATTACACAATTAAATTTGATAATAAATAAACAACTGGTAGTAATTTGGTTAGATAATTGTTATATTTTTTTTTTTCTTTATAGGTTCGGCTTGGATGGCGCTTTCTAGGCCTTTCATCGATTACTGCATTTGGGGATGGGACAACCTACCTCGAACGGTCCTTATGTATTACACAAACTTCATATCCTCACCAGAAGGATACTTCCACACCGTTATTTGCAATGCTCAGGAGTTCCGAAACACAACGGTGAACCACGACCTCCACTTCATAGCATGGGACAATCCTCCCAAGCAGCACCCCCACCATCTAAACCTCGCCGACATGCAAAAGATGATCGACAGTAACGCCCCTTTTGCAAGGAAGTTCCACCGCGAAGATCCCGTGCTTGACAAGATCGACTCGGATCTCCTGCACCGCGGCCCAGGCATGCTTGTGCCAGGTGGCTGGTGTTTAGGAGATCGTGACAACAATGGCAGCGACCCATGCTCTGTGATTGGTGACACCACTGTCCTCAGACCCGGGTCCGGTTCTAAAAGGCTCGAGATTTTGACGAGTTCACTGTTATCTAATGAGAAATTCCGACCGAGACAGTGCAAATAACATTGCTAGGATGCGATCCTTGTGCAAATTGAGTTAGCTTTTCCTTTCAAGAAGATGGATTAAGCCAGAGTCTTCTAGTGGGGAGCAAAATTGGGAATTCCGGGCTAGAGAGTAGAGAAATGATTGGGAATTTCCCGGATCAATTGCCAGCTGCGATGACACGGTAAGCACCAATGAAATTGATACGATAGCGTAGGCACACCGCACTTTACCGTTCTTTTTCTTTTCTGTAAAATTTGGAACTTGTAGCGGTGAATTCATGTTTAATTAATCATGAGGTGTATGATTATCTGCAGTTAAGTGAAGACTAAAGATTTTTTTTGTACTTATAATCTTTTGTCTTTCATAGGAAGTAATTCATTAATTGCAATAACAAAACCATAATGTTCTGGGCTCTAAACGAAGGACGTTATTATCGGAGTAGTTGAATTTTATGTTCTGAGGTCTTGGCGGCAGAAGTACATAAGTTTTACTTATTGAGGCATCTAAATACTTATCTTCTATTTTCTAAGGCAGAAATATCCAATTTTCTATTTCGTTGGCATTTGTACGTAGTGCTGTAAACATAAGACAGACCGGTCTTTCTTATTATATAAATATATTTTGGGTAAATCCGGAAATGAAATAAAAACTTGGATATGCATCAGTGTCAAAAATTAGATAGTTATGAACTTATGCCGCCCATATTTATTATCTAACTACCTGTAAGGCATTTTAATATGAAAAGCAAACATGTAGATATGCTGGTTTCTTGTGATTGAGGGCTTCTTCTTTATTCATTGATTAGGTTTTGGACTTTAAAGAGTTGAGATATTGCTTTTCCTTGTTACCAAGCTTTGTTGGGTGGTTGCTTTCTCAATATCTTACAAGTTAAACTGAAAATCTGCACCCCCTAAGCTCTAATGATGGAAATATTTTAGGGATTTTATATTTGGGCACTTTTTTGTTATATCAAATGGGTCATAGTGGCATAAGTAGTTAATAATTTTTAGGGTAAATACAAGCAAAAGTACCTTGAAGTACACATAATTCCATGCCATATTCTTAGTCATATTTCCTCATGGTAAAAGTACCAAAAATAACTTTTTGTGTCACTATAAGTTTCAAGTGACTTCCGTGATGACTCATCAGTCAAATGACATTTGTCGCCTTCTTACATGCCCACGTATTCCACTTTCCCCTGAGTACGAAGATACTAACCCGAAGTCGGAGTATGTAACCAAATAATCGGGCCTAGCATCTTCGACTTCAGTGTAGTTTTAGTAAATAAGCTATAGCTCTTATGTGGGACCACTGTAATCCCATTTTGGGATTAGCATCAACGAGATCGGTGTTATTAACTATGTTGTTTGTGATGCTAAAAAAAGGTGACAAGTGACATTTGACGGATGAGTCATAACGGAAGTCACTTGGAACTTGTGGTGACATAAAAAAGTTAATTTTGGTATTCTTACCTCAATAAAATAAGATTAAGAATATGCCGAGTAATTTTATTTACTTCAAGCTACTTATGCATGTATTTGACCTAATATTAATTTCGCGGCTAAAGTTGTCACAGTTTACTATTTTCTCTTCTCTTTAAATTTTCTTTTTTTTTTTTTAGTTGATTTGATTTTTTATTTTTTGAATTTGTTGTTAAGTCCTCGATACGGGTCATTTTTTAATGAGAGTGTTTTGCTAGTGGCATAAAAATTATATAAAAAAAAAAGTAAAGCGTTAAAATATATGTCGCTATTAATGTAATAAAAATGGCTATATAGTTCACTTTAGAAACTCGAGAGTGGATATAGATTGTAGACTGTGTACTTAGATACTGGAAATCAATATAATTTGTGAACTTTTTTCTTCTCTCTCAAGTCAAGACTATAATTTTCTTGTACTCTAGTTATTTTAAGTCAAATGTTTTCTAGATCTACTCTATTCACATTTGAATATATATATATATATATATATTTCATTTCTTGAGTGTTGTTTATGGTTAGTTAGACTACGGGTAAACATAAAATTTGAAACCAAAAAACTGGATATACTGATATTGAACATTAGATGTGAACGGCTAAAGTAGATAAAATTATAATTTAATTAAAATTATTGATTTATCGAGTATTGATTTAATAAGATTATACTTTCTACATAATTATATGCATGGACCTAAACCGAGAAATCTGTTCAGATTTTGGATCGTGGTGTTAAGCAAAATCAATTTTTATGCCTTCGAAAGTAGCTTGGTGTCTAGTAATAAACAAAAGCGACTTTAGTCAATTGTTACCATAAAACTTGCGGTGGCTAGCGGACGGAAATGTCTTGTTGTGGCTATTTTATGTGAACAAGGGCATTTTGCGGCCTGGAATTCGAACGCGAGAGTAACTGTTGCCATAGATTTTGGCGGAAAAAGTTCTGTTGAGAGCATTTCTCGCGGTCATATTGTATGTGTACATATGTATCTTTTTTTTTTCCTTTAAAAGTTTAGTACTGCTTAATATACCATCCAGAATCTATGATGCATTTGAAACAAAGGGTAACACAAATATACGAGTCTTTGATATATATATATATATATATATATATATATTGCAATAATTTCGCAAATGAAACCCAGAGAATGAACTACCTTAACACATTCAAGGCAAAATCATCTCTAACTTGTGAAACAAGCAAAGGTTGATTCTCAAAATTCAATTTAGAAATCTAAGAAATAATAATTTATTATTAATACAAGCCAGACTTCTTGCACTCGATCAAGTCCCCTAAATCGTCACACTGCGATTTATTCGACCTTTCGAGTATGCAATCCAGAGACGCCTTTCCTTTGCATGTTTCCGCTATTTCCTCCTTCTTTTAATGCAGAGGCATAATACCTTGACAACGTCACACAACATTTCCGGACGCTTCTGTTACCGAGCATTCTGAATGAATTAAAAAAAATAATCTGGTTAGTCTATTTCTCTTCAAGATCATAATAGCAAGATGTTTATATCAGACAGAGCCGGCTTTCAAGATTCACGATCGCCATCGGAGCGATGGCTTCGAGCGAGAGAGAAAAAGTTTGTTATTTTATTGAAAAAACAAAAAGAATTACAAATGGTGATGAGTATATATACAAATTGTAGCCTTTGGAACTTTATGGTGAAGCCTTATAAATGGGCTTGATAGTTCATGGCCCAATTAACAATTGAAATGACCCAAATATACATGATATAAACAGAGTGAAATAAATGACAGTATGATAAAGATACGACATTATAAACACAACACAACATTGAACAAACATGTTAGTCGTTAGTGAAATATAATAACAGGCATGATGATATTAATATTTTAATACACCCCCTCAAGATGATACTGCAAAAATATTGAGCAGTGACATCTTGGATAAGAGGTTAAAAAGGATAGGGGATGTCAAAGCCTTAGTAAAAATATCTGCGAGTTGAAAGTTTGACCGTATTTGCATAAGCCGTAAGCTTTGATTCTTTATCAAATCTCGAATAAAATGAAGGTCAATTTCAATATGCTTAATCCTCTCATGGAAAGTAGGATTTGTTGCAATATGAATTGCCGCCTGATTATCACAGTAAATGGCGGGCATGGGCAAGTTTGGAATATAAAAATTATTAAGTAATTGAGTTATCCAAATAATCACACTTGAAGTAGATGCTAATGCACATTCTGATTCAACTGAGGATCTTGACACATTTTTCTGCTTCTTAGATTTTCATGATAT
Source organism: Parietaria judaica (assembly GCA_954871525.1). NCBI lineage: Eukaryota > Viridiplantae > Streptophyta > Magnoliopsida > Rosales > Urticaceae > Parietaria > Parietaria judaica. The sequence goes on from OX940865.1 coordinate 30,194,663, forward strand.
TAATGAATCATTAAAAAAGATGCAAAACCTGTAACTAATTTTCTGGAGTCATGGCAGGCAGCCCAATCAGCGTCAGAATAAGCCTTTAAACCTGCATTGATAGAGCTAGAAGCATAATATATACCTAAACCTGGTTGACCTTGGAGGTAACGAAGTAACCTATGGGCTGCTTTCATATGAGCATCTCGTGGAGCTGCAAGGAATTGACTTAGAAAGTTGACTGAATAAGTAATATCAGGCCTGGTTATGGTTAAGTAAAGAAGTCTTCTTATGAGCCTTCTATAAGGCGTTGAATCCTCAAGTAATTCACCAGAATCTGAGCTGAGAGAGATACTAGGATCCATAGGAGTTTTGACAGGTTTAGAATCAATAAAGTCAAAATCAGTAAGCAATTGGAAAGTATAGAGGCGCTGAGAGATATTTATCCCGTGTTTATTTCTCGCAATTTCAAGATAATGAAAGGTAAATTTGGACCAGCAAGCACTATATCATCAACATATAAAAGTAAGGCAACGAAGGAATCTCCAGATCCTCTTGTGAATAAGGAGTAATCACTTTTAGATTGCTCAAAACCCTGTTGAGTGATGACATTTGTAAACTTGATATTCCATTGGCGAGAGGCTTGTTTTAAGCCATAAATGGACCTATTAAGCTTACAAACTAACGTGCCTGCTTTGTCGTAATTCCCTTGAGGAATGTAACCTAAGGGCAAGGCCATAAAAACTTCCTCATCTAGATCACCATTCAAGAAAGCATATTGATGTCTAATTGAGCTAAATGCCATTTATATCGAGCTGATATAGCAAGGAGAAGTTATAGCAGGAGAAGTTTGACTGTGACTAACTTAGCTACTGGTGAAAAAGTTTCCATATAAATAGCATCTACTTGTTGGTTATATCCCTTTGCAACTAGTCTTGCTTTTCTTCTAGCAAGGGATCCATTAGAGTTAAACTTTTTATAAACCCACTTTATGGTGAAGCCTTATAAATGGGCTTGATAGTTCATGCCCCAATTAACAATTGAAATGACCCAAATATACATTATATAAACAGAGTGAAATAAATGATAGTATGATAAAGATACGACATTATAAACACAACAACACAACATTGAACAAACATGTTAGTCGTTAGTGAAATATAATAACAAGTAGGATAATATTAATATTTTAATACCGGCCCTGGGCTAGGCGAGCAAGGCGGCAGCCTAGGGCCCCCAATTCCGAGGGGCCCCCAAACCGCCGTTAGCTTAGAGTTTAAAAAAAAAAACGCAAGTCGACGCCACTCAAGACGAAGCTTGGAGCTTGGTTGACTGTAACTCTTTTATGGGAAGAACGAAGAAATACTATAGTTACAATATGAAGTGATAAGTCCACAATGAATATTTTAATATTTTATTTTTTATTTATTTATTATCTTGCTGAAAATGTGGGTTGTTTGAATTGGACTAAAAAGTGAGTTCGTGGGACCCACCTTTGATTCATTTTGTGATTTTTTTTAGGGTTAATCCCGGCAAAAGTACCATCACTTTGCAAATGTGGCCCAATAAGTACCAATTGTTTTTTTAAAGCGGACAAAGTACCAATTTATTATATTTGGACCTTCCGTCAGCTCAACATCTCCAACCGTTATTTTGAACCACGTGTCAATCCCACAAGTCTTCTCAGTATTTAATTTCAAAGGTTTTAAATGAATTCTTTTTACTTAACTGAATTAAAAGAGAATGGTTTTTAGGGGAAACGGTGGAGAGATTTAGGGTTAGAGTAGAGAGAATTTAATTTCATTATTATTATTCCTTTCTTTTTTAATTCAGTTAAGTAAAAAAAAATTATTTAAATAATTAAAATATGGAGATGTGAGGTTTATGTCAAAAAGTTGATATCATATAAGCTGAGCCCCAAATCTGTCAAATGTCACTTTATAAGATATCCAAAAGAAACTTCTGGATATTACTTTTATCACCTGAATAACCACAAAGTGAATGTGGCAAAAATTGGGATATTCTTAGAAGAAGACTTTCTCTCTAGAAAGAGTGGGAGAGAAATTGTTCTTCAAGAAGAAGAACAACAAAGTGACAATGAATTAGATATGGACACAGAGGAAGAGGAAGCTCAAACATCAGGTTATACAACGAATGGACACTTTGAAAACAATAACCAAATAGAAGACAACATACCTGAGAATGTTGTTCATAATGATATCATTGATGAATAGCATGGAGAGGCAGTTGTTCTATATGATGTACCCATTCAAGATGGGATAAATGAGTAATCATATTACACACTGACATCTCAAAGATCAAACATGGATAGTCAATCTCTTCTGAAATTGAATCTTCTTGTATCAATAGAAAATGAGACAATTCATGAAGATGAGGGTGACGAACCTGAATCTTACAAAGAAGCGATGTCAGGAGATGAATCAAAGAAATGGCTCGATGCTATGAACTCTAAAATGGACTCCATGTACACCAACAAAGTATGGGAAGGGTCAAAACCCATTGGATGCAAATGTATTTTCAAGAATAAAATCGACATGGATGGCAATATACAAACGTATAAAGGAAGATTGGTCGCTAAAGGTTACCGAAAGAATCATGGTATAGACTATGATGAAACTTTCTCACCAGTTGCCATGTTTAAGTCCATAAGAATCTTGCTAGCCATTGTCGCTTTTCATGATTATGAAATTTGGCAAATGGACGTTAAAACTGCGTTCCTAAACAGAGTTCTAGAAGAGGATGTGTACATTACTCAACCTGAAGGTTTCATAGACCACAAAAACCCTGAAAAGGTAAGCAAGCATCTCGAAATTGGAATCGTCGTTTTGATGAATCAACCACTTAATTTGGTTTCATCAAGAATAAAGACGACTCATGTGTGTACATTAAAAACTAGTGGGAGCAAAATGGTTTTCTTAATTCTTTATGTAGACGACATATTGATATTAGGAAATGATACATCTGAACTTCAAGCAGTGAAGAACTGATTGAGAAATTGTTTCTCAATGAAAGACTTAGGAGAAGCCGCCTGTATCTTAGGCGTAAAGATTCAAATAACTAGAAATAAAAGAATGTTATCTCTAAGTCACGGTACATATATCGAGAAGATCGTTAAAATGTTTGAGATGGATAAATCAGGAAAGGGTTTCACTCCGATGACTCACAAAACATACTTTACCAAAAAAACAGTGTCTAGTTTCTTTGGAAGAAACAAGGAGCATGGAAAATGGTCCATACGCCTCAGCTATTGGATCTATAATGTATGCAATGATATGTACTCGTCCAGATGTAGCTTTTTCCTTAAGCATGACTAGTAGATTTCAATTGAACCCTGGTTTAAATCATTGGACCGCCGTAAATAATATCTTACGATACCTAAACAAGACAAAAGATAGATGTTTGACATACAGCGGAGCGAATCAGATAATCTTCGAATGTTATTCTGATGCAAGCTTCCAAACTAACCAGGATGATTTTAAATCTCAAACAAGATATGTATTCTATGCGAATGGTGGTGCTGTTACATGGAACAACAGTAAACAAGCTACGACAGCAGATTCAAACACTGAATCTGAGTACATTGCAACATCTAAAACTGCAAATGAGGCTGTATGGATCAAGAAATTTGTTTCTGATCTTGGTGTAGTTCCTAGAATTGGTGATCCTATGAAGCTTTACTGTGACAACAACGAAGCTATAACACAAGCCAAGGAACTGAGATCACACAAGACAGCAAAACATGTACTCAGAAAGTACCATCTGATCAGAGACATCGTGGATCTGAAGGACATAGTGATGAAGAGAGTAGACACAAACCAGACAAATGCTATATCAAAAGAAAATGACTTTCGTCATGCAGATGGTATTGGGATAAAGAATCCTTAAGTCTCTGTGATCTTAGTAGACACGAGGAACTTACAAATTAAGTTCAAAGACAAATTTTATGTCATTATTTTCATTAAATTTAAAGCACAATGTTATTTCCTTAAAAGGCAAGGTAGAGTTTGGAAGCGTTTTTTGTTTGAATTTTGTGTTTGCATTTTATATTTTTTTAAATAAATTTATAAAAACGTTTTGAAAATGTGATTGCTTATAATTTTGTTGAACAATTTTTTGAAAAGAAAAAAGTTAAATTATGTTTGGTTTAATTGTATTGTATTCAGTTTCCCTTTCCATTATAATATATGCATGGTTAGAAAATAAAAAGAAAAAAATATTATTTTAATTAAAAAATTATTTGTAATTAACTAAAACTATATGTAATGTTATACATAATATCATATAGATATATTACGGTACAGATATATCATATTACGATACCTCTATATACATAAAACAAACTATTATTTAATTTAATTTAATTTAATATTATATAAAATCTGTATCATTATTATCGTATACTACATATATTGTATAATATTTCATATATTTATATGTATAATGACGTGAGGTAGAGGAAAAAAAAAACAAGAAAAAGAAAAAGAAACCCATATATGATAGGACATGTGACTATGTGAGGGAGATAAGAAAATAAAAACACCTCTTTTAGAATGTTCATATCAATGTCTTAGTCCTTTTAGTTTTAGAATGTTGTTATCAAACTAAACAAATGAAGTCCCTAAGATATTTAAGATATTTTAAATGATAATCTTAAACATCCCCAGTCAAAGAAAGTCATTAAGAAGAAACACAAAGGGCTTATGAATGACGTTTCGAAATTGATTGGTACATGTAGATAAGATAAAAAGGAAGGAGTCCTTGATTTTTTTTGAAATATTCTTATACATGTAGGCACTAGTCGGAACGACTAGCAGTGCTGGAACGACTCACACACTGAGAATTCTCACATGGGAACCAAACCTTATAAATTAAGGGGACACTGAGAAATTCCGAGATATGAAGATAGATTTCAAAGTTTGAGAACTATCATGAATCCATCACTAGGCGAGTAACACACTTAGATTTTAGCTCAACGCTTACCGTAACAGGAAAGTTATAACAGTATAGTTGCGTATGTGACGAACCTTGTAGGGTGGAATGGTAATTCAAGCAAACATGCATCTCCCCATTAATTTGGGGCAATACACTCAGGGCATCCAAGTATATAAAATTTATGGCCATAGTCAAATCAAAAGGGAGTTCTGATTTGAAGTTTCAATACTAGTATCCTAATCATGAAACTAGAGTACAACTTAAGCAGATGTGCCAAACCATGGCCTGTGTCTAATCTATAGTAGTACAGATGTTGAAGGAATCAATCATATACATATATGATTAAGAAAGAAAAACCACATGGTTCTTCACGCTTAATATTAAAACGGAGGGGATTCAGAAATTTTTACAGATTGGGAGAAGTGATGTCTAGGTGGAGGCCACTCACTTCTTGCAGGCTCAAGTAGAGAGTGTGGCCAACACTATAGAATCCTAAAGAGTCACACCAAATTCGCAACGGAAACGGAGTACGATAATTAAATTACAACGAAACAAGTTTCAGTTGTAACTTTGAATGAACCAGGCATAGGTAGCTGAGAAGATGTACATATACTCCAATACGGAATCTTCTTGGGATATTTTATGTGCGGGCCGTGTACGGAGATGTCCAATCCGGTGCGTTCGTACAAGTGAGAGATTGTTGGTTATGCCTGAAACCAATATTGTATCCTCCGGGTTATGGAGAATTGACCCGATAATCATAACCGACATAACAGGCCCACTCAGGCCCAAATAATACTTATGAGTAGACTTAATTCATTAAAGCTTATTGGGCTTTAATGAAAGCCCATTAGATTTTATGATATTAGGGCTTATAAATACCTAATCATTACTCATAAAACACTAATATAAACCCTACCCTAGAGAGAAAATCGTCCTCCCCTACCAAGAAGGAAGTCGATTTTGGCTAGCTCCCTGGTTCTTTATCGGTTCGTCATCCAAACACCGAATAGGATCTAACCTATCGTCCGAGGTGTTTCTCCGGTCAACAAGACGTTCCCGAGTGACGTGGTGGACGAAGTAGAGCCACTACACTTGAAGTGCTCATCCCCGGGTCAAACATAGGAATCGGCTAAGCAAGGAAATCGGCAAAAGTCTGCGTTTTTGGTACAGTTGGCAAAAGTACCAAAGTTTGGTAATGATCTCTAAACGATATGTTGATTCTCGTAATTATTCTAGATCATTATTGTTCGATGAGATCCCGTGATTTCCGCCTCGTGATTGAGAAGTCATCGAAAAACCCAACAGTTACAACTTGAATATAATTATGAGTTTTCACATATTGGCGACCAGTTTTCCTAATTGAAACACCCTCAAATTGAATAGCTCCGTAATGTTTTTTTTTTCATCGGCTAATAAAGCTGCCCACGAAAGTTTATAGATCTTTAATTTGTTGAAATAATTTTTTATAACTTAAGGACATGAAGAGATAATATCATAATTTAACATAATCTCTCTTGGTTTCCATTAATGTTGACTATTTCAGTAATTAAATAAAACAAGGCTTAATTCTCTTATATAAAAGTAGTATCTAAATCCTTACGAGAGAGGGATTAGAGGTGTCAAGTGGGCCGGGCCGGCCGAGGCACACCCGCCCCGACTCGTAAAAAAAGCGGGTTTGCCCCGCCCCGCCCCGTTTTTTTTAGGCCGGGCTAAGCCCGCCCCTAGCAAAAGGATCAGGCTGGGTTACGCTTTTCTAGGCCCGCCCCAAACCCTTATTCCCGCCCAAAAGCCCACCCGCCCCGCCCCGTAGCCAACATAAACCCGCCCCGTGGCCAACCTGCCCCGTCCCGTTTAAGAGCCCACATAAACTATATTTTTATACTAAAAAAACTATAAAGTTGTAATACTTATATTAATGAAAATATTTAAAAAATTACTCTAAATATAATATTGTTATATAAATTAAAAATTATCTTTATATTACATAATTTATTAATTTATTTTGTATATATATGCTATGTACCTCTTTAATTTTCCAATTAAATAATTTTAACTTTATTAATCAATTTAAAAATTTGCTAATCAATTTGAACATTATCTAATTTTATATTTAGTTTGAAAATGAATTAATCAATTACGACATTCAGCAATTTCATGTATAAAATTTAATTTCCTAATTCACTAGTTCAAAGTTTACAATTTATAATTAATGTCCACTTTCATAAATCACTATTCTAGTTTATTTACATTACATTACTCGACTTTCAAAGTAAATATTCGAATATCGAGCAAATACAAAAAATAAAAAGAGAGTTATTATTGTTCGTTAAAGGCCCATGATATCTTTTAAAATTCTTAATAAAATGGTTTTATGAAGACGTATCGCTCTCCGAAAAACCCAATCCGTTTTGGCTTGTGAAAAGCCCACTAAATTCGACTCGTAAAAGCCCACCAAATTCTACTCGTAAAAGCCCGCCCCGCCCCGTGACATTGTGGGTTCGGGTTCATGGGCCGGAGTGGGCCTTGATGGCTTTTCCAAAACCCGCCCTTCCCCGTCCCGCACATTGAACGGGGCGGGTCAAGCCCGCCCCGTTTAACATGCGGGCTTAACGGGTTGTGGGCCGGGCCGGCCCGCTCCGGCCCACTTGACACTACTAAGAGAGATGTTTATTTATATTTCGTTTATTATTTTCAATATTGTAGGTTAAATCTACACGCAAAATGCTATTTATGAGCTTTGGATCTCTGGATCTTTGATCAATTTTCTTAATATATATCAGAGTCAGGTCAGAAAAGCTAATAATCACATAAACCAACAAAACTATATACATGTAGTTAATTACTATTAACATATTTTAATCATCTTCAGGCCATTAATTATGTAAGGTTGTTTTTTTTTTTTAATAAATTTTGTCAACGGCACGAAACATGTGATCGATCGATCAACTTCTCATGTGGGTCAATTAATCAAGATATGATCATTAGTATTATTTTCATTACTATCTTAAGTGGGTGATGACTGATGATTAATGCAAGGATCAAGTGGTTTTTGAGAAGAAAATAAAAACAAAAAATATTTTTTCATATTTTTTAGATATTAGAGATATTAATAAAAAAATGATAATAAAAGATGAAATTGTCAATTTTGTCATATAGGTATACTTCTGTTTTGAAAAAAGAACTTGTATTTTGCGATATAATTGAAAATAAGAGGTGTATGAAAGCGAAATTTCTTAAATTTAATAATACAAAATTAAGTATGCCGAGTTTAATTGCCGCAGGCGCAAACTAATAGAGAGCAAGGATGGCTTAACAAGACGTACGCATAAACTGACCAGGCGAAACCCGACTTCTCCGATAGTCCCTTTGACCTAACCCACATAGATCATCTAGCCGAGGAGCCCGGAGATCGTCTCCAAGTGATCCGGGATAATCCTAAAGCGCTTTTGTGCTTGTACCTCGTGTGCTAGGGAACAAGTAGTTAAGATTTCTCCCGTCCCCACCAATCAATAATCCGGATAATTTTAAACACATCAACATCTTAAACTTGTTGAAGAGGCATGTAAGTGAATATCCGGTCTTGTCATTGATGGCTTGCGATATCTTAAGTCATCAAAATAAAAAAATTCTCATCCCCGATTAGCAACAAAATATCGAAGCATAATTAAGACCTATAAAATGGTTAAATAGAATTCAATTATTCAAAACGTATTAATTAATAATAGGGTAAATGAAGGAAATGCCAATTTGTGACTTAAAGTTTCAAAAAAATGCCCATTTCTAATTATGGTAATAATAACCACCAATAAATTGATATATAGACTAATATGCCCTTCTAATTTTTAAAAAAGATTTAATTTTAATTTCGTTTTTAGATTAAAATAAAAAACAAAAGTTTTCCTCAAATGTAGCAAACTGATTGATTTTTAGCGTAACTGGTTGATTTTTAAAAATCCTTTAATTAAATTTGAGATATTTTTATTTTCAAAAAAGTTTTTAACCTGTTGAACTGTAAATATATTTACGAATTTTAATAAATCCTCTTAGTTACAGTTTCGTATTTATACTTACGAATTTGAAGTTTCATTTATATAGTAATAAAATCGTGAAAAAAAATCGTGTTTATCGTTATGATAATAAATAGTATTTAAATTTGTAAACATTTTTATAGTTCAATATCTACAAATTACGAAATTACAATATTTATAGTTATAAACTTATAGTATTGCGTTATTTATACGTAATAACATATAAGTATATGAAAATATGGACAATACAATAAAAGTCAAATATAAGTACGTGTAGTTATCTGTAAATATAGTTACGAAATTTCAGTAAAATTGTAGATATAAAATTAAATATAAACTTCAATAAAATTGTAGTTATAAGACTGTAAATATAGTAATCAAAATTTCAATACTACTGTAAGTATAGTTACCAAAATTTTAATATTACTGTAAATAAAGGTGTAGTTATAAAATTGTAAATATAGTTACAAAATTTCACCGGAAAAAGCTACGTGCACTCTTCCACACATCATCGCCACACGCACGCCAAAACTTGCAATCATAACTCGGAGCGGGTCTACTAGCCATGGGAGAGCGGGTTGACCTCATCGAGGATGTGGTTCGGAATGCTTCAGCGATCGGCGGGACGGAGAACGACAAAGAAAAATCAAAGCTTCGGCGGTCGGTGCAGGACGGCGATAACGCAACGGCGGCGATGACGCGACGGAAGAAGGAGGCGACTTGATAGACAGAGGCGATTAGGCGACGGTGAGAAGACGACTACGGCGATTTTGTGAACGTGACCCACTTCTCATCCTCCTCGTGACGGCTAGCACGGCGGCGACAGCCTCCGCGGTCACGATCGCCTCCTCGGCCACCACACCCTTGGTCGCCGAAGCCATGCCAGATGCCGCCGCGCTCTCCGCCCGAATCCGGTGATGGCGGTCAATCTGACGAGGATATCGAGAGAGAGAGAGAGAGAGAGAGAGAGAGAGAGAGAGAGAGAGAGTAATGGCTGAGCCAACCGTCATAATTGTTATTTTAAAATTTTGAACTAAAAATATTAATAAATAAATTAAACGAAAATTATTAGAGATAAAGTGGTCCAAAATAATTTATTTACGGGTATAAATGGTTTTTTGAAACGATGGACATTTTTTATAAACCTTGAGTGTTTTTTGCGCAGTTTGTGAGTTTTCTATTAATAATATCTATGCGCCTATTAGACCTACTCCACAACACCATAATAATCTAGGACGCTGCACACAAATTCTTGACGGTTTTGAATCACGCCAGTCCTGGAGAATCCGAGCCTCTATGTCGTCAATTGGTGGGCACATGCCCTTGAATAAATACCCTTTGTGTTTAAATATAAAGTACAAATTTATTTCAAATAGACAGAAATACTATTTCTTATTATAATAACTTCTTACAATAATCTATAAGGAAAACCCATGAACTGCCCATTTATACTCAGACTTTTTTTTTTAAATTCCCATACTTTGATTAAATCAGTTTTTGCCCAAAAAAATTGTTTTTTTTTTCCTAAAATAACCCTGATACTTTATTAATTTAATTTTAAAATAATAGGCAGATTTGACCAAACTAATTAATACCAATTTAAAATTTATTGATATGTGGTAGATTTGACCAACCTAATTAATAGGTAGTCAAATTTATTCAAATATTTTCATTTAATCGGGCAAGTTGCACTTTCCGTTCGCTGCACTTTCCGTTGCTCAAAACACCGTCAACGACACCGGCCTTCGGGACTTCTTCTCGAGTGCGTTCAACGTCGAAGATGGCTTCGGATCGATGCAAGCTAATCTGTTGAGTGGCGATTTCGGTTTTGCGGGTTACTTCGTGGCGTCGGCCATCGCAAGTGACTCTGTAATTACGATTACGTAATTGTAGTTATTTTACGTAACTACGGTTATGTATATGTAATTATAATTACAAGTGTAATTTTTGTTATACTTACGTAATTGTAGTTATGATTATGTCACTTTAGTTATGATTATGGAACTGTAGTTATGATTACAATTACAAATGTAATTTTTTGTTACAATTATGTATATGTAGTTACAAATTTACGATTACTAATGTATTTTTTGTTACACTTATGTAACTGTAGCTACGATTAAGTAATTTTAATTACTTCACGTAATTACAGTGAGTTACGTATATGTACTTATGTATATCTATCGATGTTGGATTGGAATAGAGAGCAATCCATCTATATCAATTGGTGGATTAGGGTATCACAATAATAGTTGACGGTATCATAATAAAATAGGAAGAATTTAATTTACATAATAATAATGGTATATTAGTCAAACCAATCCCGTTCAAATTTTCCACAAAAATAGGTTGATTTAAATTGTTATTATAATAAATGAATATTATAGAAAAAAAAATAGAGAACGTAATAAAAATATAAGGGTAATAAGGTCTAGAAATTATAATTTGTGTAGTATTTAATGATAATATTTAATCTATTTAAAAAAGTTTGACTACAAATGGGCATTTCCTCATTTATTAAATGAACATTCCCTTAGATAATTAGATGAATTGCAGTTATGTTTATAACTGGCCATGAATAAAGGAAGGAACCTTCTAATTATTGAAAAATCATTAATATTCTTAAGACGATTTTTTATTTTGTGTCTGACATTATTGGGTATTGATGAATTTATATAGGATTTGACCAAATTATGATAAGAGTTGTCATTAAATAACATTTTTTTTTGTCTTAACAACACATAATTAGAAGTTATGGTTGATCAAATTATTTATTCACACTATTGACTTTGCATATAACGGTTTTAAAAAATGGTTTTTCGCCGCGACAAGTAGGAATTGGCACTTCACATCCAACAACAAGTTTTAATTAACCATCATTCAATCATATGTTTAGAAACTAAATTTGAGCATTCTAATAGTTATTAATTTAAGATCATATATTGAGGTTGTTTACTATGTATAATCTCTTTCGATTGGATAAATCCAAAATTCACTTGTCTAAAGATTTGAATAGTTTTAAAATTTGTGGGAAGGAAACTTAAAGAAGATTACGTTTGTGAATGATTTAGTAGTTATTTATTTGAATATTTATAATTTTATATAATTATTGATGAACCACTGATTATTGATCGCTTTACCCATAAAATTAATCGGCCAAAGCTTCTTTTTTGCTGATTAAAATGTTTTATTTACAAAAACTTAAAGCTATAGTAAGTCGTAGATCCGTTTTTAGCATCCAGTTAACAAGGCTTATAGTTTGCTTTCGACTAAAACGAACAGGTAATATATTAAGAATGTATACAAAGATTTTCACATAACTTTTTTGCAAAAAGAAAAAAAAACTTTTCTTTTTTGCAAATATTTAAAACTCAGAAGATGTATATATGGTTCAGAGCTTATATTTGAAAGTTATATATCATCCGATTTAGGTATAAAATGAGCAAATTATATCTAAAATATAAATCGGAAACTTATTATATAAAATTGTAATAAGAAATTTTTATTTTTCCTCGAAGTTATGATGCCGATGACAACTATTGTTTTTTTTTTTTTTTATATCGCCTCACAATATTACATACAAAATCGTGTCAACCACCGAAGCTACAACAGAACGAGCGAGCGTATGCATGTGCTGCAACTCAAATATCAAAAGAAATAAAAAGCTTAGAGGAAGTAATGATTTTAAGTCGGCAATTTATTCTGCACTTTGTCTTATTCCAAGCAAACACATAAATGTCTCTCTGTAGTGAAATGAAGCTGTAGAAAAAGAAAAGTCAAAGAATTGCGGCGATCGACCAAATATATGCAACATATAAATATAATATATATATATAAGAAAAAAAGTTAACGAATTCCAAACTATTCTTCGTATTTGCTCACCTTTGCCAACAAATATATATAAAAAGGATATATATACAATCATATGGCAAGCCAGGAAGAACGAAGGGTTTCTTGTCGTAGAAGTATGGCAATATATATGTACTTATAGCTATACGCAGCTAAGTTCATACATATTGCCATCTCTCCTGCGACAGGAATCCCTATGAACCTCAATGATCGTCTCTTTAATCTGCTTATTTTTAAGCTTGCAACAATGAGCCATGCGTTTTATAGGAGATCGATAACGTTACAAAACAAAGATTTAAAGCTGCTTCTTAACAAAACCCACGAAGCTACCGACCCAAGACTCATTAAGTTGACCAAGTATTAATTACTAATTAGCAGAATGTTTAGTTTATACAGAGAGATATTTGCCGCAAAAGTACCACAAAGTATTTCTTTGTACGCGTTGTTAATGCCGTTTTTGGATTAACTTGAAAGCGGCCCAATAACCGACTTCGGGCCGGGCTCAATGATCGCCTCCTACGCCTTCGATGGATCGGGATTAACGGAACCAAGATTCGGACTGGAAGGTCTATGAGCTGAGGTCTCAATCCCTCTCATAGGCGGGAATGAGCTTCTCCAACCCCTAGACGGCGATGGTTCTCAGGTATCCCCTTAGTCGCAAGTATGCCTAACATCGAATGCTTAGTGGTATCTTGATCACAAATATTTCACATGGGGGACACCTCATACTTGGCCGACACCAAGTCGCAACTATTCCAAAGCATTTCCATGCTTAAAAAAATATACCTTCCCTTACTCCCAAAACAAAGCTCGAAGACAAGCTATGCGACAGGCACTAATACTGCAAGCAGTGGAATAAATTTTCAAAGTACTCTATACAAATGAAATAAATTTTCTACTTATTGGTCGCCAAGCAACAAGCAGGGTGCAATGTACGACGAGCTTAGGTGACGAGTACATGACACACAAATCTTTACATTACTAATAGGTTACACGGCGAGCTTTTATAACGACAAGCGTGAATTATGCATTGCGCAAAAAGAAATCATTTTCGGCATAGATTGTGCGACGAAAGGGATGAGGTAAAAAAGAGTCAAATAATATCTCAGGTAAATTTTATGTTAAAATCATGATCGAAAAATATAGAATAACTCTGTCCTTCAAAGTTAAAAGCATGCAAGTAAAATATAAAGCGTGAGTTTAAGAAAAGAAAGGGATGAGGTAAAAAAGAGTCAAATATTACTGCGAAAATTTTATAAAGAAATTTCTAAACTAATCAATGTCAACTCAACAACTTTTGTATCTTTGTCGATTCGCTTGCAGGTTGATCTTTGACAGGTTCAGATGCAGCGGCAGTCGGATCACGACCCTTGGGGGGGGGGGGATAAATTGCTCGCCAACTGGGCCCATCCGAAGGCCTTCAAGATCAGAGGTCGGATCACGACCCTAGGGGGGGGGGGGGAGGGGGGGGGGGATAAATTGCTCGCCAACTGGACCCATCCGAAGGCCTTCAAGATCAGAGGCCGTGATCATAGAAGGAATTCTGGGCGTCAGCGGAGGAAAATCAGGATCTACAGCGGCTTGGTTCTCCAAAGCCTGGGAGGAATAGTCATACTTCTCGAAAGCCTTGCGTTAGTCGACGACACGAGCAACCAATTCATCAATCGGAACACCCTGAAGGATCTCTTCCGCAAGAGAGATGTTGTCAAGCGCGCCCGCCCCAAATCGATGATGCTCGATTGACTCCTCAAGGAAATGGACCCGCTCAGAGTCTTTGCAAAGTTTCTCTTGGCTACAGCAGAAAAGAGCTCATTGCACCTCATGTTCGCGGGCAGCTTCACTCTGGAAAGACACGCATTCTCAGAGGAAATCTCATCGCGAGTAGTGGCGACTCGCTGCATACTTTGTTCGGCATTTAGCAACTTTTTCAGCCGGGTCTATCGGCACCACGCCGAAGACCATTTTCCCGAACTACCTCTTCACGGAGAGCAGAAATCCGGGTTTCGGCATCCGAAAGCTCCTTTGCCAAACGGGTAGCATACTCGCGAGCCTGTTTCTTGGCATCAAGAGACTATGAAATCTTATGTTCGACGTCGGCATGCTACCAAGAGAAAACGAATTAAGCATTACGAAAAGAAACTTCAAAGGAAAAACGCAAAACTTATTAACTTTCCGAAGGAAAAATAAATCTGGAGTAGGAGAGAGGATGAATCTTTGACTGCTTTCCATTTGATGGATCTTAAGCCACGGATTAAGTCGTTAAGATGATCAAGACCGCACAAGCAATCCGATGCCCAAGGAGCATACCCGTCGTCATCTGGATCTTCGGAGTAGTAAATGTCACAAGAATCCGCAACTATGCTAAGACAAAGAAAAAGTTTCTTCACGGTATTGGAGGCAAACTTCTTCCACTCCTGGTCTGAATAAAGGTTATAATAAGAAGCACTGAAGCGTCTCCTGCCACGAGAAGCAGGTGGATCCTTTGTTCTGGTGCGCGCGGAGGCATTCCCTGAAGGTGTGCCAAGAATTTCATCTAGAGAGCGGGATGGTAAAGCAGAAAGCTTAGCCTTCGTTTCGGCAAAAGGACAGCCAGATTCAGGTTCCAACCCATCACTGCGATCCGGGCGACAGAGACAGGCCTCTTTCGAAAAAGAAGAGATGGCTACGAATTTGATTGCAAGAGAGCCATCGGGGTGGTAATGGCAGAACCAAATTGTGTCTTCCCCGATTCAAAAGGAAGGGTCCTACCTTCGCCAACAGAAGAAAAGTTCATTTCCTCTCCCAGCGAGGGAGATTCGTCGGGAGAAACGTCATCATCGAGGAGAACTTGGGAGCACCGGGAGAAGAGAAAGTAATTTCTTTGTCAAAATAGGTTACGCGAGATGAGTACCGTCGCCGAACGAGGAGAACTTACGAGCGCCTTCATCGGTCCCCTTACTCGCTTCAGCTATTGGGGAGAGTAGCGAAGAATCTCTTGCGCGATTTACAACGCAGAAAACACTCTTCAATTTCTTTTTCCCAGAACCGCCAAAAGAAGAAGTGTTTTTCCTTTTCTTTTTTTAATCGTCGCTTGGACGATGAGAAGTGGAAATAACGCCGAAAGGCTTCCTGATGTCGGAAAAGCTTTTTCGCTCTTTACGAGTATACTTCCGAGTAGACATATCCTTAGTCGCGATTGGAAGTCCATCAATAATGATGGAAATAATAGGACCGATGAATGAGCGAGGTGATCGAAGCTCGGCTAGATTGAAGCGCTCAGAGACAAACGACGACCATGATCGCCCCTCGCACAACAGGAGGTCAGAGTAGAGGTATTTGAAGGATTGTGGATCATCCGTGAAATTGAACTTTGTTGGATCAACCACGAATTTGGTAGGAGGGATCCGGAATCGGGACCAAAGGCCAAACAAGTCACCTTCACGAAGAAGTACCCGTAAAACAAATCAAGATCTTTACGAGGATAATCCAGAAGGAAAGGTTCCTTTTGACAATGGGAAAGTAAGAACCATCCTCGATTCTTTGAATTCTTGGAGATGGTAAACATGCGTATCATATCTTCCAGAGTCAGAGTCATTTTACTCTCAAAAGCGAACACCATCGCTGCCAGGAGGAATCGAAGAAAATTGGGGCTAACATGTTCCAAAGGGAGGCGATGCGCGTGTAAAAACTCAATAATTGGATGCGGAAAATGGAGCTGAAGGTGAACCTTGGTGAAGATATGTCAAACACACAAGCCCACCCGTCGGTAAGGTAGTCTTGTCCCTCGCAGCCTAGACGGACACGAACCTCGACATCATTACCCTTGATGTATTTCTTAACTATGCGAGCCACGTCGATGTCGGTCTTGGTCAACGCAAGGCAGTGAGTCAGAAGCAAGAAAGACACCATTTTTAGAGAGATATTGGAGAATGAAGGTTAAAAAAGAGAGAAAGAGAAGAAGAAATAGGAGGAGTGGCGAATAAGAAAGGAAATGAATAGATGAGATATTAGGCATTCGAAGAATTAATTTGAGTAGAGATCCGACGGACGAGGATGAAAGGCGCAAAATTAAATAAAAGGGACTAGATCAAGCGACGTTTAGGATGCACGAGGTACACTCGAGTGTTTGTTGACGTCAAGGGAATACGCGCTGACGCGCGCCGAATTGAAAAGACGTGAGATAATTAAAGAGACGTGATGAATTCCCACAAGGAGATACATGTAAAAAGGACAGTTAGATTCGAGAAGGATTGCGACGCTTGAGATCACCTCGGGCAATAAAACTATTTTTTGAAACTCAGCATCGCCATCGACAGCGGACTTAGGGGAAATTGGGAGGCATCGCTTCTTTGTCATCGACTCGTTGTCGATGTCGCCTTAGCGATGAAGATCATTGCTAGACTTTGAAGACGACGAGGAGAGCAGCGACGAGGCACATCATCATCGAAGAAAGTAATAGCTACCAAAACAAATACCTAAGGAAGAACCAAGGGAATTAGCGTAGCGCAAGTGACGCTCTAGCCAATTGATGACGACAATTATGCCTATGATTGTAGCCATGCAATTATGACCGCTATGAGAGAATCAAACGCAATTGTAACAACCCAATTATGAGGGCTGATTTGAATACCTTAGCTAAGTATAAGTAGAGAGCTAAGGCCCATGTACAAAAGATTGCACATTTTTACACCATCAATACACACGTAAAAAGGTTTCTCTTAGAAGCCCAATCACTCAACAAACAACCCGACTCGTTCTCGAGAACACTCATCTCTTTCAACGTGATCTAGTTTTAACGGAAAAACCCGACCTCTAAGGTAAATTAAACTTGGAATTACACCCTATAACTCCGTGACTGCGAAGGCCAATTCTTAACCTCAACCACGGTGTCAAATTTCGCGAAAATCGAGCGAAATTCGCGTCGATTTTTGTTTTCAGTGGAACACCGAAACGACATCCCTTTCGTTTCGCTGTCGTTTTACCAAATTTCGCGAAATTCGCATGGGCACGTGGAAGGAATGTCGTTTTTACTCATAAAAGTTGCGAAAAATGACTGGAATTTCGCAAATAATTAAACTCTTGTTCGATTTCGGCAAAAATACCAATTAAACTCTTGCCCACCCCACCCCACCCCGTCTCGGCCGGACGGCGGCGGCGCGCGCGTGATAGTACACTTGTGTGAGTCCTCCCCCATCCACAAAATCCTATGACCCTAAGGGCCCAAGTCCTTGTCCCTAATATTTGGTATATAAACATCACCAAACTCTTATCATCTATCAATGTGGGACTTTTGTTATTCAACTAATATCACACATTCACACTTAACATACACTTCACCTAATAAATTAACTTAATATTATACACTTCAAATAATATTATACACTTAACATACATATACACTTAATATATAATATTATATTCTTCAACTAATAATAAATTTGTTAACATACATACACAACTTACATGCATATTCACTTATTATAACACACTTAACATATTCACTTCACATAATAATTTGACTTAATATTATACACTTCAACTAATAATGTGATTTTACATTATACATTTCACCTACGTATTTAAGTTACAAGTGTGTTTTGTTGTATACAATTATGTCTTGTATTTATTAAATATGTAGTTTTGAACCTATATAAATATCATGCTTAAATACTCAAATATTTTTTACAAAATATCCGTCGAAAATCCCATCGGCATGCGGTATGCCCATGCGGTATATGCGGTAAATGCGGCATGCGGCATGCCCTTTTTTTACCATTTGCCCATCGGCATACCCATCGGCAAGCGATATATCCGTAAAACAAAAAATGTGAAACGACATCGGCAAGGGCATTTTAAACCTTGACCTCAACAAAGACGGGACAAGACAAACCTGCTTTATTAACAATTATGAGCGAGTGGGCCCGAGCCGGCCCAGCCTAGTTGCCACTCTACTTTGTTGTACTACTACGCATTTCTTTCAACATCAAGTTATATTTGCACTTATCTTTCAAATTTAGCTGGCCTACATTTCTCCTATAGTATTAAATTATTTATTAATATATATTTTTCTTGTTTCTTTTTTCACATTCTTCCCTAACTGGCTAAACTCTGATCAATACGCAACATAGACCCTAGTATTTCGTCTTTTTCCTAATAACATAACTAATGATTGTTTTACTTATTAAAAAATAGGGTTAATGATGATAAAAATACCCAAAGTTTGGTCAAAGAACTCTTCGGGTACTCAAAGTTTAAAAATGGTGGTAAAATTACCCAAAGTCATATTTGGGGAGTTGATCACTCCAATCTCGTAACACCGTTAATTTACATGTTAACTCTGACCACGCGGACAAACGTGGGTTGCCGACAGAACAATTTTTTCCACGTTGACAAGCCCACATCAGCCTCGTTTACGAGAAAACAACGATTAAACCCCTAAGTAATACTGTTTAATACAACTAATTGAACCTCTAATGATTACACTTAACGACATATTTTTCCACGTGGCCAGAGTTATTGGGTAAGTTAATGGTGTTACAAGAATGAAGTGGTCAACTCCCGAAATGTGACTTTGGGTATTTTCGTCACCACTTTTAAACTTTGGGTACCCGAGGGGTTCTTTGACCAAACTTTGGGTATATTTGCCGTCATTAACCCTAAAAAATAACATTGCGTCTTTTATTATATGCTGTCCCATTTAGATTAGAATAATCCAATCTTATTCAATTAATAAATTTTTTTCATGTGTCTTTTATAATTAGTTTTATAAATATATAGCGTCTATTATAACAAGAGTTAATATATATATATAACTATATATATGTATCCAAAATATATTCATTATTTTAATATTCAGAACTCAATATGAGTCGTTGTCATAATTTACAAATTAACTTTCATAAAAACTAAAAACTATCGTCGTGTGTTATGCATATCAAGGTGTCCATAAAATTAAATTTCATAAAAATAAACCTTAATGAATATATATATATATATTATTAAACAAACTAAAAAAATATTGATAGTTATTATATAATATTAATTTGAAGCTATACATGTGTGATGTGCATATCGAGGTGTCCATTGGGCGGGGCTGACACTGGCCCAAAAGTCGTGAGTCATAATAAAAAGCGGCTTTGCCTCGTCCCCTTTTTTTGTGGTCATAGGTCTGCTCCAAAACTGCTTCAAAAGGTTAAACCCTGCCCCACATCGCTTTGCCTTGAAGCCCACATAAACTCTTTCCGACCCGTTAAAAAGCCCACATAAACCAAATTGTTTATGCATGATAATCTAAAAAAAGTTACATATTTTGATTTTTTTTTTTAAGAAAAGTGGCGAAGCAGGCTAAGAGATCTCGTTAAAAAGCAGCATCGACTCAATGGGAAGAAGACCATAGTAAAGGATCCAGTCATTCCGGTGCCGCAACTGCACCTATGCACTATGTTTTTATTGAAGATGATCTTGAAAGTTTAAAGATCTGCCGCGAAGTACTTCATCGTAAAAGGGATATCGTGGTGCCATGTCGATGACCATCACTTTAACAACATGTCGTATACTGTAGCTCAAGCAGGTAATTTCATTTATGACTTTACATTTATGATTATAAGATTTGAATATCCGATCATGTATTAACAATATTTCATTTATTCTTGAAGGCGTTGGATGCCCGTATCCATCGGCGCACGATACTGTGAACAAGTATTTACAGCTTGAGTAAGATGATTGGCTAAAGAACAAACATGATCAGATTCCCATGTGGCGTTCATTCGGCGTGACCATTATGTCGGACGGTTGGACCGGATCGACGAATATATCGATCTTGAACATCATCGCAAAGTAATCGAGGAGATAGGTGCGCACAATGCCATGCAAGGTGTGACGGACAACGTCGCGCTAACAAAACTTTGGGCCACGACTTAATGAGAAAGTACGAATTGTACTGGACACCATGCGCCGCTCATAGCATCGTTTTGATCTTTCACGATATAAGAAGGAGGCTAAGCATCAACGAGGTCATGATGGCGTGCAGACTAATCACCAAGCCTACAACTACGGCAAAAATTTGTGTATGATATTATTTATTGAGTACTCATTATTGATTACAAATTATGAAGTGATTTTATTTTATTTTTGAAAAAAAAAAAGAGCAAACTTCTTAAATTTATTTTAGCGTTTTTTCTATAGAAAAGTGTCGAAAATCCGTTGATAATCCTTGAAAAGTGTCGGTAACGCTAATCTAAAATTTAGTAGTTTTCTGTTAATTAATCTGTAAACAAATATATTTGTTTATCACTTATAGAAAGAAATATATGTAGACATCTCTGCTCATATATTATATATAATACGTATATATAAGGAAATTGTACAAAATGACTTCGTTAACCCATATATATATATATATATATATATATATATATATATATATTATATTATATTTGTTCAGAACATTCGTTGTTTTTTCTTTCCATCACTCCAGATAGTAAAGGATTTAAAGCCTTTCAGCCTCTGTTTATCAAAAGAAACTTGGATTATGCTACTCATTACTCACATTCATGAATGATAATGTACTTGATTTTAACTATACTTTCTTGTGTACTTCACAATCCTTTCTTTCAAGAACAAAATCCATTATTGTCTACTTTAAGACATTCAAACATAGAAGACACAAGTACAATCTTATTTCCTTTTCTAGTTTCAACTTTCAACAAAGCTGTTAGTTCTCTCCTTAATGAAACTCAATTTCTGTGAAGTAACTACTATTCTCCTTTCACTTGCCCATTTGCCTCTTCTTTATTAGCTTCACTTTGCTTTGCTTTATTCGCCTTCTCCATCTCCAGAGCCTCAAGAAGACTCCTAAGTGAAGCCTCGCTCTCCCCACGGAGGGATTTCGGCATCAGATGCTCCGCCACGTCGGCGGGAGTCATCTTGGCCTCCGGAAGAAGCTCGCTGATCTCCCCGAAAAGGCGGTGGCTGTCGATCCTGAGATAGTTCTTGGCCAGCACCCTGAAGGCCTCGACGCCACAGAACGAGAGCTCCACGTGCTTGTCCATTCTCCCCTTGCGGATCAGCGCTGGGTCCAGCTTCTCCGCGTAGTTCGTCGTGAAGACGATCAGCCTCTCGCCTCCGCACGCCGACCACAGCCCGTCGATGAAGTTGAGCAGTCCCGAGAGCGTCACCTGGCTCCCTTTGTCTCCGTCGTCTTTCCCGCCTTCTTTCTCGTCCCCGTCTTCGTCACTGTCGTTTGCGTCCTCATTGGCTTTCTTTTCTTCGTTTCCGTCGCTCTTCTTGCTCTTCCTCTTCTTTTTCTTCTTCTTCCGCTGGCCAGTGAGGTCGAGCGAGCAGTCGATGTCCTCGATCACGATGATCGCCTTGCTGGACGTCTCGATCAGAAGCCGCCGTAGCTCGGTGTTGTTCTTCACCGCCGTCAGCTCCAAGTCGTAGATATCGTAGTTCAGCAGATTCGCCATCGCCGCAATCATCGTCGACTTCCCCGTCCCGGGTGGGCCGTACAATAAGTACCCCCGCTTCCAGGCACGCCCAATCCGTGCATAAAACTCCTCGGCCTGGCTGAAGGCAACAAGATCCTCCATAATTTCCCGCTTCTTCTCTGCCTCCATCGCAAGCGTCTCGAAGCTCGCCGGGTGCTCAAAGGACACGTGGCTCCAGTACGAACCGCTGTTAGTATAGAGCTTCCGCTGCCGGTTCCGCACCTTAATGGCCCGTCCTTCCTTCAAAACGTGCGTCAAGTACGGCCCGATAACAAGCTCCCTGTGCCTCTTGTTGAAAGTAAGCTTATAATACCGCCTCTCGTCGTTCCCCTGGTACAGCGACACCGTCTGCTTCGACGACGACGTTTTCCCAGAAGCCCACCAAAGCTTGACACCGTCGAAGTAATCCGCTACCTCTTCGTGATCGTCCATGCTCAGGACCAAGGACTGCTTGGTGTTCTTGACAATGTCCGCCTTGAGGCGCTTGGCCTGCGACGAGGCCCGCGAGATGAGGTAGTTCTCGATGGCGGAGAAGGCCTCACCGCGCATCATCCGCTCGCCGGTGAACTCGTTGAACTTGATCTCGATGTACGGGTAGACGTGGTTGACAAGCCGCTGCGTGTACTTCTCGACGTGGCCGCGCACGTGGAAGGGGAAGTACTGCTGGAACATTGCCCAGAGCAGCATTACGCCGCCGAGGATCGAGCCCAGTTGGGCCAGATCGTCTCTGCTGCTTTTCATGCCTTCGAACATCATGTTTCTTCAATTCTTAATTTTGGTGGGTTTCATTGGGTATATAAAGAGGAGCTTTGGGCAAAAGGCGTGTGCTTTATAAGGAAATTGTATAGAAGTTTTGTCGTGGAATGGAATTGACGAGTTGGCTTGGCTTTTGTCTACTCATAAAGGTCGGCAAAAGCGCCAGTCACATTATGATGATATCCATGGTTAAGTAATAATGTCAAGGCATGCACTTAATTTGTTTAAAATAAGACAAACCTTCATGAACATGCCTTCCTAATTTCACAAAATTAATATTATTATTATTTTTGTTTCTATCTAATATTTTCATGAAGTTACCATTAGTTTAACAAAATTCATTTTTAATGTACGAATCTAAGAAAGTCAAAAATATATAAAACTATAAATAAGCATAGAGAAAAATACAAATAGTCACTCACGATCTACATATTGTTAAGTCCCAAGTAGAAAAGACGGACTTAACACTGTTTAAAAATTCATAACTTACTCTTTTCATAGTCAATTACTTTTTACATAGTATCAGAACACATTATGCTCAAACAAGTAATGTATAAGTAAAAAAAAGAAGTCTCGATGAATGAGCTACAAGAGTCACTATCTTAAGAGGACATGTTAAGTCTTACATAAAGACTTAAGACGATTTAAAAGGTAATGAGTTATTTCTCTCATCGTACATAGTAAGATTACATATAAACAAAAGTTCCAAACAAACAAAAAAGTCGATATATATATATATGTTAATTAAGTTCTTATATTTATTTTGATTTAGCCATTAATTTATAACAGGGTTATGATGCCGAAAATTAAACATAGAAAGAGTGGTGGTTAGAAATATTTATTCTTTAAATATTAGTTAAAGATATTGAGAATGAATGTGATGGTAACATATGAGAAAAAAGTGAGAAAGTTGCGTGTATACATGACGTGTATTTTCTTGGGTCCGACGTTTCTGAGCAATTACTTGGTGACAAATTGACAATGAGATGTTTCTGAGTAAGCCTGCCTGTGATTAAATATAATATTGCATTGGAGGAAAGTTCCTTGCACTATGAAGCTTTATGTCCAATCCAATGAACGGTAATGAATGACCCAATTCTGTAAAGTAAAATAATACTAGTCTTCTTCTTTTTCTTTTGAATTTGATTATTTGAAGCAATTCGTAGACGTTTCAATCATCTGAAATCTTCATATGTTTGAGCACCAAGAAACGTGCACCTTTTTCTTCAAGGGTCTCATCTCATCATCCAAATATTTTTCTTTCTTTTTTAGTTTTAATTTGTGAATTTTGTTAAAAGTTTATGGCTATTTACCTTAGAAATGTAATCTACAGTTAGTGAAGAAATTAGTGTTTTTGAAAACGACTTCAATTAAATTGGAGATTCTTTGAACCAAAAATTTTAAACTTTCGAAAATCATAAACTTAATTTTCTCATAGAGTGTGAGCAATCGATTCTTCAAGTCAGTTTCTCAAAACTGTGTTTGTTGAAAATCACGGTTTTTTTTTTCAATTTGTAAACAAAAATCGCATTATTGATTTCAAAACCAATTTTACGGAGCACTGATTTTTTTTATTTTTTTTTAATCTGATTGTAACCCCGTTATAAGAAACATCAATTGCATATTCTAAATAAAACTATGACATAAACATAAAATGACATGCTAAATAATCATCATACACTAAGTCCCCGCCAATAATGAGTATTGTGTGCGATAGAAAAAAAAAAAAAAACATCGCAACGGGTACCCATAATTTTACGTGGTATAAAAATATATCATATCTCATTAATACATAAAAAAATAAACAATAATTTATATATAATTAAACTAAAAATATTTTATATCTTCTAAGTGGTAAATTTTGTTATTCGTAGAAGTTCTAAGAACAATTTAGAATAGAGAGAAAAAATAGTAGTAACTTTAAAAGCACTTAATAGATTATATATATATATATATATATATATATATATATATATATATATAACTGAAAATATAATGGTAAACCTTTTGTAAATTAATTAGATCTTTTTGTTACACTCAATATAGTGCTTACGAAAGTTAGCAAATGTTTTTCATATATTAAACAACGTTTAATTTTATTTGAGTTTCCAAATAATAAGTTAAGGCTCTGACAAGAGAGGTATAATAAATTAACGAATAGAATCAATTTTGCACTTTGGACTCACAAAACTCTATGGCTCTAAAAAACAAAGTAATATAATGATAAAAATACCTAATATGCCACTCAATGTCCCCAAGCTTGAACAAACAGACAACCTTTCCAGCTCTTCGTTTGTTCAGCATCGTGATCACCTCACTAAAGTAAACACCATTATATATATTCATCAACCTCAGTGATAATTACACGAGACTTGCAACAATAATTCTTTTACATCTTTTAATTACATAACTTAGAGATATACTATTATGAGCTAAAAAAAAAAACAAATAGGATTTATAATCTTTGGACATTTAAAGCATTTCAAATATCAAAACTATCGAATAACAAACTGACACCAATCAACTAATACAAAATAAATTTATATAAACTTAATATAAACCTTGTTCACTTTTTCTAACATAAATAAACCTTTTTATACTTCGAGGAAGCGGATAAAAGTTTGTATATATATTTTCTCCACCTTTCGCCCCCAAGCAAGGTAACTCGTCTGCAACTTGATTCCTCTCTTTATAAAAATGTTGAATTGAATAGTTTGAAATTATATTCAATAAATTATAAGGGATGGTAGGCCCGGAATTGTTTTAAGTGTCAACTAAGTCTACAATTAACTCTCAAAATTAGGTGTTATTTACGTTCTTCGTGTTGGGAACATTTGCGGCTTAATACTATCATATAAATTATGGGTTCATCGACACTTGCCAAAGACTTCCAAATAATTCAAGAATTTGTTAACCCAGGCAACTTCCTTTGTATCTTCACAAGCTACTGCATATTCGAGCTTCATACAAGAATCATCAATGCAAAATTGATTGATGCTCGTTCAAACAAAAGATCTATTTTCCATAATTAACGCGACATCACTCGGTGTGAAATTCTTAAAATCGTGATTTGCCTAAAAGCTGGAATAAGTATACCATTGAAAAACACTTCTAACCAATTTGTGCACTTCTTAAGGATTGACAAGCATTATTTATTTTCAAAATTATCTGAATGGAAAATTTTATGATATTTCTCTTGACAAGGAAAATGTGTGGTAGATATCTTCTAATCAGAGCTTGATATATCGAACTTTCCGATAATATTTTTTTTCAAATTGAAGGCCTAAATCTATGTTTTGTAATTTATGTTTTAAAGATTTGGAGAATCTGATTCCAAATTAGACTTTGCAATTAGATCATATTTCTCATATTATATGCTCTTTATTTCTCTTACTAAAGTTGGTAGAGCCGAAATGGATATAAAATAATGATCTATAGCTATAACTGAACTAGCATCTCAGAATTTAGCTTTATTAATTTGATTAAAGTACTCTGAAAATTTAATCTGAGGGTAAAATATATAGAAATCAGTGAGAGTACGAAAGATTGGTATTAAATGAAAACAAAGGTTTCTGTTTACCAACTCTGAAAACGCAATTTACTGCTAAGTTGAAGGAATATCGATCTATGTTATTGCAATTCTGTTACTAATACCAACTTTTTTGTTGTCTATCACTAATTTATATGCTCCAATCAAGTAGCAGAAGATGACTAAAGAAGTGACATCCTCAAGGGCTTCACACTCAAACATGCATGCTTAGTCAGATAGCATGCCAAAAAAAGTTAATATGTTTCTATATATTTCAATTACTGTTTATGGCTCTTATAACGTATAAGATAGCGACATTCATTTGCTTGTTTGGTACCAAACAATTTTTTGAAACATCACGTACTTTGGTATTGGAATATAATGATCAAGTAAAAACATACGTGAAAGTAAAACAACACGCGCAATTTTTTGTTAACCCAACCAACTCGATACATGTATACTGAGACTCTCACTCAGATAAATCTATAAGGATAAATACAGTGGTGTAGCTATGTAGGGCTTAATGTACGCCCGGACACCACTTGAAAACGTGAAAAATATTAAAATAATAGTGTTTAAGCAAAACAAAAAAATATATCATTATAATATATCATGAGTCCATATTAAAATGTCAAAGAGCATTCAGCCCAACTGGCAAAGTGTTTTTCCCAAGTCTCTCTTATTAAGAGAGAAGGGACCTGAGTTCGAGTCTTGGGCTAGTCATATTTTTTTTTCTTTCTTTAAGTTTTTTTTTTGTTTATTTCTTTTCAGTTATTAAAATATATAGATACATTTTTATACTCGCCTATTATATCATTAAAAATGTTATACACAAAAATATAGATAAATTAATATTGTATTGAATACCAGTCGATTGGATATTTCTATTTCTACCAACGATAAATTTATAATGCAATACTTTCAAAAATGAAAACGCGGCGTCTTATTTTACTAGGGTAAGTCGTTATATATTTTTCTTTATATATATAGAGGTTACAATGTTATTATTGATTTTCAGTTAATTCTATGGTTTATTTAAAAAATATATATATATATAAGGCACCACCTAAATTAAAATCCTGGCTCTGCCACTGGATAAGTACAAATTGGACGTTACACAATTAATTTGTTCACTTAACAACAAACTGGAAAACACTTTCTAGACAATGTAACCAAACTTGTAACCTACTTATTAGAACGTTGACACGGCAGTCCGGCAAGTGGGTATGGTGACTTCCGACGAGTATTGACGAGTTCATACACGCACAACACAGTTGACGATAACAAAACCGCTTCAAACTTCTTCAGGCTTCTCAGGAAATATGGTTGGATTTTAATTGGGAAGGAACAATAATGACAACGGGTACTTTTGCCGCAGAAAGCATAAGATTTGATACTTTTGCCGAAAATATAAATGAAACTTTTGCAGACTATTATATGAAAATGTTAAGAATTTTGGCTGTGAAAATAAATATTGTGCATTATTTTTTACCGCTATTATGTAAACATGAGATACTTTAGCCATTATTAACCCATATATACATTCGTAATACTCTAAAAACTGAAAGGTACAAACTACAAACACACTAGTTCTTAATCTATACAATCAAATCAATAGCTAAAAACAATAAGCACCAAGCTAGACGACTACGTCTACAAACACACACACTAGTTCTTAATTTATACAATCATATTGCACACTAACTTTATTTGACCAACATTTACTTGTCACTTTTTCTTCATTTTCGACAGACCCTTCATGCTTGACATCTTATTTAGCCCCACCTTCACCATTTTCATCATCTTTCCCGTCTTTAACTTTGATAGCTTCTTCCTCGGCTGCTTTCAGCTTCGTCTCTTCCTTGGCCTTCTCTAACGCCTTGATCAAACTCTTCAAGCACACGTCAGCATCGTCCTCGTCAGACTTGGGCATCAGATTCTCGGCCACGTCCGCCGGAGTCATGTCTGTCTCGCCAAGAAGGCGTTCGATGTCTGAGAAAAGCTCATGATATTCGAGGTCCAAGTAGTTTCTGGCGAGCACTTTGAAGGGCTCGAATCCGCAGTAGGAGAGCTCGATGTGCTTGTCCATTCTTCCCCGTCTGATAAGAGCAGGATCGAGCTTGTCCACGTGGTTGGTTGTGAACACGATCACTCTCTCGCCGCCACATGAGGCTGACCAAATCCCATCAATGACGTTCAGCAATCCCGACAACGTCACTTTACTCTTCTGCTCGTCTTCCGTCTCCTCCTTCTTGTCCTTGTTCTCGTCGTCACCGTCCTTTTTCTTCTTGTTCTTATCGCGTTGGCCTGTGAGATCAAGTGAGCAGTCGATGTCTTCGATCACAATAATTGACTTACTTGACGTGTCAATCAACAGCTTTTTCAGATCGGTATTGTCCTTCACGGCCGTCAGCTCCAGATCGTAAACGTCGTAGTCCAAAAAGTTTGCCATGGCAGAGATCATCGTCGACTTCCCTGTCCCGGGCGGGCCATACATAAGATACCCTCTCTTCCAAGCCTTCCCGACCTTCTTGTAGTACTCTTTTCCCTTTTGAAACTTCACGAGGTCGTCGACGATATCCTTCTTCTTCTTTGGATCCATAGCTAGGGTTTCGAATGTCGCCGGATGCTCGAACTTGACGTGAGTCCACTTTGTCCTCTTCTCGCCAAACCAATCCTCCTTATAGCCGTTGGTGTAGAGCTTTTGCTCCCTATTCCTCACTGCGATTCCCTTCCCTTCCCTTACAACGTGGTTGAGATACGAGCCCGTGATGAGCTCTCGGTCTCGCCTATGGAATTTAAGAGTGTAAAACCGCTTCTCGTCTGAGCTCGGGAAGTATGTTATGGTCGAGTTCATGGGGTAGCTCTTGTAGGAGATCCACCAGAGTGTGACACCTTGAAACTCGTCGGTGACTTCATCGTTGTCGTCGAGGCTGAGCACCAACGACTTGTTGTCCTTGATATCTCTCGCCTTCAGCCGCTTGGCCCGCATCGAGGAGTTCGCGCTCAGGTAGATCTGAATGGCGTCGTAGACTTCACTACGCTTGAAGCGGTCGCCCGTGTACTCGGTGAAGGTGATTTGGATGTAAGGGTAAAAGACAGCCACCAATTTATTGAAGTACTTGTCGAAGTGACGCCGGAGTTCGTAGGGAAAGTATTGCTGGATTATTGCATAGACGAACATGACGGTCGCCATGACCGAGCCCATCTGAGACCACATTTCTCCCATGGCCATCATCATTAGGGGAATAACTTGTGTTTTAGTCACGTGATAGAGATAGATATATAGATACCAATACTTTGATTTCTCTGCTATTTGATTAAGATTCTTCTGTTATATAGAGAGGTACAAGAGAAAGTTGGCCATATTATAGTAATTTATCGGTGACTCCAGCTTTTTGTTAATCAACTTCCTCCTTGTTCCAAATAGGTAATTACGTCCAAAGTTCCAAATCCAACTTTTTTCTTTTACAAAATATATATAATAAGACCAAGACTTATAGTAGATTGATTAACTTGATATATGATTAAATAAACACTTTAAGTATATATGTGCTTTGAAACAGACTTTTTGTGCAAGCAACTCTATTTGCGATATATCATTCAAAAAGACTCATTACACATGTTAAGTCTCATATCTGAAAGATAAGGGGACTTAGCAAAGTTTAAGAAAGTCATACACTCTAAGTGTCAAACGTAAAAGAGTCCATTGAGTTCAAATGAGCATTATTAAAAAAAAAAAAAAAACCTAAGACGAGCGAGTTTAAAAAAAGTATTATCCAAAAACATGTTAAGTCTCACGTGAAAAGATATGAAGATGTTATGAAAAAGATCACGTTATTCCTAAGTAATAAAATGTTAGTCTCTAACATTTTATTACATAGGATTATTAGAGATAATAATACTTAAATTTTTTTATTTTTACAAGGGTATATTCTCAGACTTTTTTTTAATATTAAATATATAATCTTTTCAAACTTTGGAGTATAATCCCAAAAACAACATTTGAAGCATTGAATACCAATGTGCATACTCGAGATATCAAATAAGAGAAACTAGAAAGTAAATATCAGTCAAAGCATGGCACTGTGATTCTAAAATGATAAAATCTTGAAGAAAAAATAATAGATGAATGAAAAGAAAGGAAAAAAAAAAAGGAACAAGCCGAGATTGCTAATATGAATGACTTTTGGGGTTTTCGGTTATTTATTGATAAAAATAAAATATTCATTGAGATTTTCACATCTAAGAATTATACAAGACTCGTTTCCTTGATATATTAGAGTGTGTCTACTGACTTTCTGTAAACTTAAAAACAATGTTCTACAACTATACAACCTGAGGAGCGAAAAAGATGGGAAGAAATTGAGA
This sequence comes from Parietaria judaica, assembly GCA_954871525.1. Classification (NCBI taxonomy): domain Eukaryota; kingdom Viridiplantae; phylum Streptophyta; class Magnoliopsida; order Rosales; family Urticaceae; genus Parietaria; species Parietaria judaica. Next base: position 30,225,598 of record OX940865.1, read on the forward strand.
AAGTGAGGGAAGAAACAGAAAAGGGAGACAGAAAGAAAAAGAGAGGAATCGAAAATGGGGAAGAAAGAAAAAAATATATGATATGTGTATTTTTTGGAACATATAAAATGTGGGTCTCCTTTGACAAAAGTCAAAGCCCATCTCTGAAGGTCAAGGCCCATTAGTAAAAGTCAAAGCCCACCGACAAAGCCGAAGAGCAAAGGCCCACGACCCATCTCATTTGGCGAGGCCCGGAACTAAGAAGAAGAAGACGAAGACCAAAGGCCCACGACCCATCGCATTTGGCGAGGCCCGGAGCTAAGAAGGCGAAGACGAAGACGAAGACCAAAGGCCTACGACCTAACGTATTTGGCGAGGTCCAGAGCTATGAAGGCGAATAAGACAAAGCCCTCGATCAAAAAGGCACCTCATGGTGAGGTACCTCGCCCTAGCGAACACCACGACATGACAAGCTTCCTTGTGAAGCCCCTTGATGTGCTACTGGCGAAGTACCTCGCCCTGGCAAGCCCCTGGCGAACTAATTTTAGAACTCTTCAAATCATTTATCTTAGTTTAGTTTCTACCGGAATATTATTGAGCATGGTTGTATACTCGCATCCAAATGAGGTATTTTAGACATGTCTAACAATAGAAATCGGATACTAACGATGTTGGAGACTTTGTCACAACAAGTATATCAACACACACAATATAGCCCATATTACCAAATGCGCATAAAGTAAAAGACAAGTGAACACACGATATTTGGTAACGTAGTTCGCCCTCGTGGGAACCTATTTTGCGAGGCACTGACCCAGATACTTTATTCCACTGGAAAACATTCAAAAATGTTATACATGATACTTATTTGAGTTTCACAAGGGAATAGACAATTCTCCCTCAAAACCAGGAACAACTGGTGATCCAACTCCAGGGAAAAAGTGTGCTTCTCTTCATAACGATCTTTTGATTCTTCAATTATCCACCATATAGCTCTGAATAAGCAGATTTGAGTGTTTACGTTCAAAGTGCTCGATGTTCATCCACATCCAGTGAAGGCTAAATATGATAGTCTTATTGTCGTCCAAATAAGGCAATAAGAGATTCCATGATCAGAGGGATTAATTGCTCCAACCGATACCTTCAATCGAATCAGTTCAAAGATATCCCGCTCCAATCAAAGCTTGATGATGAATGGGTTGCCATATGGTGGCAAAAACTCTGATGAAGACCTTTGACTCCAGCAACATATTTTTTCCGTAAATGTGCAGATCTTCAACAATCTTGTTGGTCCTTCTTTTGTCATGATAAGTCTTCAACAATCTATTTACTAAATATAATGACAAAAACAAAGAACTAAACAACGTTCTTACGAGCCGCACTTTCCAAGCATTGTTTCTACCGCGCTTGCTACGCGTGGCTTTGTTGCGTTTCGGCTCAATTTTTCAGGATGGTTCAGTCTTTTTGTTTTTTGGAGTTGGGACTTTGTCGTTTTTCCGCTAAATTTGGGGCTGTATGTTGGCATTTTATTTTGTTGATCGTTTTCATCAACTAAGATTGATGTAAGCATGACGAGCAGCCTGTGGGCGGGTGGGCGGGGTAATAGTGTTAATTCGTATACTAAGAGTAAAATTTAACTGCTATTAAAATTTGAGAGTTTATTTTCAATTAAGAAATTAGACGTTATTGGAAGTTACAAAAATTCAAGTTTGCAAAATAAAATAATCAATACACTCGTGGCTCGTTCTCACTTCTCATGCCTCAATTTAATAAAGTTATGTAGGAAAAAATAAAAAAAAGTTCAACTGTACCAGCTTACAAACAAACAAAATGAGAAGTTCTTGTTTTTTTAGCCATGTACTGATAATAACAAGTTAACAACTCTTTTGTCGTGCCGTCTATCAAAAAATTCAAAATTATGCCTGAAACATGCTTTACCTTTCTCTTTCACTGATCAACGACAAAAAAACATGTGCAAATGACACGCTTAGCTACAATTAAAATATTATAAATCATGACCCACAAAACCATTTACGTCTTAGATCGCATAATCAACGTGTACGTGTATTCATATTAAAGTTGTACTTAATTATTCAGCAATACATATTGTAATCACTTATTATATAACTATATATAAAGGGATAACGGTGGTAAAAGTATCTTTTTTTTTTTGACAATGTGGCTTTAATAATAAGTGGGTCATCTCGGATTGATTTGATTAGTGCAATCACTATCCAAGCAGAAAGTAGGACATTTTATCGGGTCCGAACCTGAATAAATTTTCTTGTCTCAATCTTTTATTTCTCTTTGATTGTTTGTCTGGGATTTGAAGCACGGAGGCTATATATATATATATATATATATATATATATAACTATGCGTAATTAGCGGGAATCCGACCACGAAATATCACATCATTTTTAAAATTTTGGGAGGTGTAAATTCAAGTTCTTAAATGGTGCTTCCGCCCAAGGTTTGACTTTTCGTCGATTTTCGACGCTTTTTGATGATTTTCGGTCTTACCAGTAGTTACCGGTAAATATTCCGTCACACCAGTTATCATTTTATGAACTTTTCGACGATAATCTCGAATATCGATAACCTTTTTACCAGTCGATTTTTGATATTTTTAGTGTAAAAATTTGATACTTTTCGGTCAGTTAAAAAAATTAATTTTTAGAGACTTTTCGGTCTTTTCGACAGTCGATGACCAAATTTTATACATTTTTCGAGCTTACACAATGGAAAACCGAGACTTTTCGGTCTTTTCGAGAGCCGACGACCAAATCTTATACGAAAACTTGATTTTTGAACTGGTAAGTTGCGAATTTTTTGACAAGTTATCATATTTTCACTGATTAATCGATTCTTGGCATAAGTTTCTAAAGTTTTGATTTATTCATTTTTGAACCAAATTTCTTGGAATTTTTTGTAGTTTTTGGTAAATTAATGACTTATAATGTTAAATCTATATGAATCAATCATTTCTTCTTTGATATATACTCATTTATACGAGTTTTAGGGCATTTTAATGTGTTAAAATATAAAGAGTTAGTTTTATATGAGATTCATGTTTAGAAATGAGTAAAGATTGGAACTTTATCATCTTTTGTTTATTTTGTTGCATTCTTATGAATATTTTTTTATGAAAACATGTTTTGATGTCTTATTTTATAATTATTTTGTTAGATTTAGGTTAAATTCGGATTATTATGCTTGTTAGGCAAAAGTATATAAAGTTTTGAATTTAGGAATTTACTCGAAATGTACATTCTTTGTTATAATATGTTGATTGTATAGGGTTCAAAATATTATGGTTACAAAGAAATATGAATGTTTGAGCTTTTCAGTTCTTGAATTTTCAGATTACAAGACTTTCTTGTGTAAAAAGTCTAAAAATTCATATTTTTTAATTTTTGAAGTAATTTATTCAAATTTTTATGTTTCTATTTCATTAATTATTTATTGGCCTATTAATCTGTGATTTTGGTATATTTTCTTTGCACATTTGAGCATTATTCGGATTTCTTCATAATTACGGCAAAAAGTCTTCTAAGTTTATCTTTTGTGATTTGTGAGGTAATATATTCATTTTTTTGGTGTTTTCATTGATTAAATTTTTAAAAAAATAATATGAAATCTTGGTGTAACTTATTTGCAGATTTGAGATTAATTTGGATTTTCTCGTAATTGCGGCAAAAGTCTTCTAAGTTGATGTGATGGGAATTATATGTGTTTATATATGATTTTATTTATATATGTTTGTGTATGATACTGTTTTTTATGTCATGACATTCTATTAGATAATAAAATAGAATCAATAATTATCATGACATGCTTTTATTTTTTATATTTTTAAAACATTATTTTAAAATTGGGCAAATACAAGCTTTAAAATATTTTATAAGTTTTTCGTCAAAAAGTATCAAAAAGTATCGATAATCTGTCGATAATCATCGAAAAGTATTGGTAATCGGTAAGCTACAGTATTATAGGTTTTCCGTCGGATAATCGGTAAGCTATCGATTAATCCATCGAAAACGGTAACCGATTTATTGGTAAATTCGGTAAGTTGAACCTTGCTTCCGCCTAGGAAGAGAATGACAATCTCGACCCTCGACGAATGGAGACGTACAACGCTGATGGACGTCGATGAGGACCCACAGACACATCTATCTCTTAAATGGGCGCATAGTCAAAGAGTACGTGTATGTCATAATACAGTTTCTATTTAATTATATTCACCAATATATTATAATCAATTAGTACATATATATAATTATATCATTTATCGTTCATTATAAATGCTAAGATATTTTGTGTTACTAATAACTACTAGTAAAGGCCGGTGATGAGCTATGATTTTTGTTAAAGTGAAGCTTAAGATGATTTCTTTTTAATATAAATTTTCAATTATATGTTTACAAATAAATAACAACAATCGCATAATAACTTCGCTGAAGGCCGTCCAGTACTGAGGCATATACAAGCCGAGCCAAGCAAAGTTTGAAAACCGCTACATGTCGATAAACCCCTAAATCGAACCGATAAAATAGTTTTTTGAAACTAGAAACTAAACAGTCAGACTAGAAACTGAACAACAAATACCAGGAGCGCTTATTTGTAATAAATAACTACGCAAACACACCACCAACCAACAGAAAGAATACCATCATAATTCATACATAACCAATGGAAATGGAAACATACAAACTCTGCTGGACGAAACTGCCGTCGTTGATCAATTCAAGAGCCATTCTCTTTAACTTTCTCATCCTTCTCCACATTCCCATTGCACACTTTACACGTGGCTTCTTCTTTGACATCACCATTGCTCTTCTCGCTCTCGGACTTCTCTTTCTCGGCCTTAAGCTTCTCTTCTTCTTTCTGCTTCTTCTCGTCTTCCTCTTCCTCGGCCTTCAGCCTCGCCTCCTCCTCGGCCGCCATCTTCGCGTCCACCTTCGCCTTCTCCAGCGCCTCGATCAACCCTTTCAAGCACACCTCAGCTTCGTCCTCCTCCGACTTCGGCATCAGATTCTCGGCCACGTCCGCCGGTGTCATGTCGGTCTCGCCAAGGAGGCGCTCGATCTCCGGGAAAAGCTCGTGCGACTCGACGTCCAAGTAGTTTCTAGCGAGCACCTTGAACGGCTCGAAGGCGCAGTAGGAGAGCTCGATGTGCTTGTCCATTCTCCCCCTCCTGATGAGAGCAGGGTCGAGCTTGTCCACGTGGTTGGTGGTGAACACGATCACTCTCTCGCCGCCACACGCCGACCAGATCCCGTCAATGAAGTTCAGCAGTCCCGACAGCGTCACTTTACTCTTCTGCCCTTCTTCCATCTCCTTCATCTTCTTCTTCATCGGGTCCTTCTCATCTTCCTCTCCGTCCTTCTTCTTCTTCTTCTTATCGCGCTGGCCAGTGAGATCGAGCGAGCAGTCAATGTCCTCGATCACGATGATCGACTTGTTCGACGTGTCGATCAAGAGCTTCTTCAGATCGGTGTTGTCCTTCACTGCAGTGAGCTCCAAATCGTACACGTCGTAGTCGAGAAAGTTCGCCATAGCAGAGATCATCGTCGACTTCCCTGTCCCTGGGGGGCCGTACAGAAGATACCCTCTCTTCCACGCCTTCCCGACCTTCTTGTAGTACTCTTTCCCCTTCTGAAACTTCACGAGGTCGTTGACGATCTCCTTCTTCAGCTTCGGGTCCATCGCTAGGGTTTCGAAGGTCGCCGGATGCTCGAACATGACGTGTGTCCACTTCGTCCTCTTCTCGCTGAACCAGTTCTCCGAAGCGCCGTTGGTGTAGAGCTTCCTCTGCCGGTTCCTCACTTCTAAGCCCTTCCCTTCCCTCACAACATGGTTGAGATACAAGCCCGTGATGAGCTCTCGGTGTCGCCTGTGGAACTTGAGCGTGTAGTACCGCTTCTCGTCGGAGTTCGGGTAGTAGGTGATGGTCGAGCTCTTGGGAGAGCTCTTGTGGGAGATCCACCACAACTTGACGCCTTGAAACTCGTCTGTGACTTCCTCGTTGTCGTCGAGGCTGAGCACCAACGACTTGTTGTCCTTGATGTCGCTCGCCTTCAGCCGCTTGGCCCGTGTCGATGAGTTCGCACTCAGGTAGGTCTTGATGGCGTCGTAAACTTCGCTGCGCTTGAAGCGGTCGCCCGTGTACTCGGCGAAGGTGATTTGGATGTAAGGGTAGAAGATGGACACCAATTTATTGAAGTACTTGTCGAAGTGACGCCGGAGTTCGTAGGGAAAGTACTGTTGGATTATCGCGTAGACGAACATGACGGTCGCCATGATCGAGCCCATCTGAGACCACATTTCTCCCATGGCCATCATTTTTAGTGTTTATGAAGATAGGATTGTGAGAGTATTTATGTTATGTCGTTGAGTTTTGCTCCTTAAATAGAGAAAATAATTGGACATGTTTCTTAATAACTTTTAGAGCAAGCTTCCTCCTTGGAAATGAACAAGTTTCCACCTTGCTTCCTATTGACCAAGACTTGTGGCAAGTCATAATTTACTCTTTTTTTCAACTTTTACATCAATGTTGAGAAGGACTGTACAATTGAGAATGCAGAGGCTAGTCGATCTATTGGCTACATTAATTGGTAGAAGAATTAAGTTTTCTCGATATTCCATCGATATTTCACGTTTTCGTGGTGATCAAAAAAAATTCTCAGCTTTTTTTTTTTTTACTTTCTGTGGAAAAGTTACTGAAACTACTTTTTATTAAGTTTTTGTGATTATATTGTCCAAAAATTGACGAACTTTTCTAAAAAAAAATCAAAAACTCGATTGACGTCTATCCTTGATGGAAGGAAGATGAATATAGACGTTGCAAGGGCACATTGTACCCTTTTGGATGGCAATAACTCTGGTTTCAAGTAAAAAGTATTGAGTTCATGTTTGTGTTTAAGACTTTTTTTATATATGTTAATTGGTCTAAGATATATATATATTATGACGTTTTATTATGTTGGTATTTTGGACACTATATAAATATTGAGTATATATAAAAATATTTTATATTTTTTCTATCGATTAATCCATCGTAACCAATAAGTTTTTATAAGTTTCGCTTATGATAGCCTAACATTTTATATCTTTTTCATCGATAAATCCATTACCAAACAATAAATCTATCAATAACGGCAAGTGATTTATCAGCCAAAACGATAATTTAACTCTGGAGTCTTGATTGGGTAACAAGTATTGTTTTACCGCTTTTATTATGACTCATTGAGTTTGTGGAAAATATGGTAAAATTTGTATAAGTGACACTATTGCAAACGGTAAAATGTAGCTAAAAGGGTTTAGGTGATTTCGTTTTTATCGCATTTTTTCAGCTAAAAAATTACGTATGTTTGGCACATTTATATTTCGTGATTAAGTTGCAATAACCAAGATTACAACATATATTCAAAAGTGATAACGGAGAAAACTATTTGTAAAGGACTTGAATAATTAATTTGTCAAAAAATTACCACTAAATCAAGCAGCTGGCTACCACTTAATCAAAATATATTCTCTAGATTATTTTATTTTGACTATATACTATGTTTTCTTTCTTTTTTTCTTTTAAACAATGTATTTAAAGCTTAAGCTACGGTGTTTGGATTCTGAATTTATAAGATATTTGAAGTTTTTAGAATTTAAATACACTATGCTCTGCTTGGGGTGTGCATGAGTTGGATTGGGTCGACCCGAGGTAAAACATGAACCCGATCCGATCTTATTGGGTTTTGGAAAAACAACCCAATCCGACACAAAAATTTTGAAGGCTCAATCCAACCCAACCCGAAACACTCTGGGTGGGGTTGGATTGGGTTTGGTCATTGGCATGAACTAAAATTATAAAAATTATAAAAATATTTGACCAAATAACACTCAAATTTAAACCGTCAACCAATAAACATAAATTCATATTACTGTTTTTAAACACCCAATTCAAAAATCAAACGTTATTATAGTCTTAATCACTAAATAACACAAGTACGGAACATAGTCGTAAACTAAACTAGAAACGTGGTCATAATCATAAACTAGAAACATAGTCATAGACATTAAATAATGATTAAACATAAAAATGAGACTCTAATATTTTTTTTTAATTGTTGTGTGCTTTTACTTACTTTAATTACAAAAATATATTTGAAAAAGTTAATTAATTATTTGTAGAAAAAAACTTGATTGTGTCAATTGGGCCGACCCAACCCAATGCATCTAGCCCAACCTCAGTCCGACTATTTATTCGGGTTGAACCCAACCCGATAATTATTGGGTTAATTGGGCTGTGTTAGATTGGGGTTGGGTTCAATTGAGTTGGGTTAAATTGTTGGGTTGAGTTTTTTTTCACACCGAGTAGCTCCACGATATAAAGATAATAGCATCTAACTGATTTTTTATCATTGAGTCAATGTCGCATGGGTCCAGTTGACCGCTAAATGATATTTCCATGTCATTTTTTTACTACCATATGGCATATAGTGTGTCATGTGGTAATCAATAGACACTCAGTTAGATGTCGCATGACTTTGAGCCTAAATGAAAATTTTATGACATGCACATAAAAAAAATGGAACTTAATAATACTACCATAAGTTACACTTTTAGTATTTATGCTGCAATTGCCTCTATTTTTTAACCATTCTTCACTAATACTGACAAAAGTTCTTGAACATATACATCGAATATGTAGGATTACACCCCTAAAAACATATACTACTACAGCTACTAATAATAAAATATATATGTATATATAGTAGGTAGATTTTAAAATTGTATATTACTAGTGGCGCATATGCTAACACGGCCAGTCTTTTCCACGCATGGCTTCTCAGCTGCCCAATGCCGTTTTATATGATTCTCATTTTTGTTATTATCCTAAATTAATAATAACGATAATATTGATTGGCTCATTTCAGCAATGGACAAATTTTATGATGTCACCATGAAAAGATGCATTTGATGACTTTGAATGCCACATTTGAGGTCGTTCTTTATTGTTATCTTGCCCACCACCAAGACTTGAGATATCACTAGTCAACGAGATTGCTTCTTTGGCTTAATTTGCTACTCGAGTACATTTTTTATTATCAACAATAAATTGATGAATATATGTATTGTTAATGCGTAAAAATAGCTTCAACTTAGAGTCGGATCCAAGGCTCGGGTCATGAGATTGACCCGCCGAACACAAGGATGATTGAATGTTGAGTCAACGCGGATTGACTGATGATCGTCAAAGCTGGAGGCGATCCCGTCGTCTTGGGCGAGTCTCCGGGCTGTGGTTGAGGATCCTCAGCGAACTCCTTGGTGGTGGCGAAGTCCGGTTCACGGCGAAGCTCCTCGTCTGGGCGGAGTCCTTATCTTGGCGATGTCCTCGTCAGGGCGAACACCAGTCTTGATGAAACTCCGAGTTAGTTTTTAGAGAGAGAAAGCTAGAGAGAGAAGCTCTGGAGAAAGTTGTGAGTCAGTGTGAAAATGGGGGGGGGGGGGGGGGGAAGGCTCCTATTTATAGGAAAACAACTCCTGGAAATTTCACCCAAGGGGCCTACAAATTCCTTGGGAGTTGCACCCATGGGGGCCACCCATTTCCCTGAATATTGCACCTTCAGGGGTCCTGCGAATTTCTCCCTGCAACAGGGGGATTGTCGGGTCCCCTTGTCTGCAAAAAGGGTCTCCGATGCTTCTCGATTTGTCTTCGATGTCTTGGGGTTGTCCGCGAGTCCGTAGGTTGTATTTGGGGAAACCTGGAGGATTTTCCGGGGATTTTCGTAGTCTCGGATCTTCTCGTCGTGTAGGCTAATTGCAAGTTATGCCCTCGCTAAGCTCCGGCGAGGGGCTTCGTCGCCTCGCCGCCTTGGCGCCTTGTCGGCTTGTCTCCTCGTCGCCTCGTCAGCTTGTCGCCTCGTCGCCTTGTCGGCCTCGTCGGCTTGTCGGATCGTCGCCTTTTGGGCCCCGGGCCTCGCCAATGTCTTAGTTCTTTGGTCCTGCGCCTCTGGCGTTGGTGATGGCCTTGACTTACCATGACAGACTTTGACTTTTCTCAGTGAGCTTTGAATTTTGCCAAAATGGACCCAATTTTTATATGTTACCAAAAATGCACATAATATGTTATTGATAATATTGAAATACTCATTTATAACAATTATTTATATTTATTGTCCATAATTACTATTCATGAAGGCAAAATAAAAAAGTTGATTCTTGTTCATTAATAATTATGTATTTACAACATTAAAACTACAAACCATTTCTTCAAAAAAAAAAAAAAAAAAAAACTATAAATGATCTACGATTTTGAGTATTTAAACGCAATTAAAAACTTAATAACGTACCATATTATTTTTTAAAACTCTAAATAATAGTACAAATTAGTTAATTATTATTTTTAAAAATATTGTCTCTACTCTGGAAGCTAGAAGAAAAACAACCATTTTAGTTTTTTTACTGTCTGTATTTTATTTTCATTTTTTTTTTCTTTTTCACGTTGATTTGGAGAAAAGTTTTTCACTTTATTTTTATTTAAAAAGTTTGTACATGTACACAACTTAAAAAACCATTTGTTTATTGGAATTTTGCATATGAAATCTGCACCAATCTCCATGAGGAGATCCCGTAGTAGTTAATGAACAGATTATATTCGCTTATTTTCTACTTTAATTTATAAATCACATTGTCCTTTTGGTGCTTGTAGTGCTGCACATCTTCATCGCCAAATGGGGTCGCGACCCATCGCGGCGGATTTCGACCCACCGCGATTTCGAGCAATAAGTCGCGATTCATCGGGCAACACCATTCCATCGCGACTTGCTCTCTGTCTCCCTCTCTCTTTCTCTCTCTCCGTCTCACAGAGGCGCTCTCTCTCCATCGCGATGCACCGCGAGCCTCTCCACCACGAAGCATCGCGACGGGGTTCCTCGTGATTTTTGGCGATTCAGTCGCGATCCATCGCGAACGTAGGATGTGCAGCTCTAGGTGCTTGGCCTGAGCACTTTGCGTACTTATTCCTTTCCATATTCTGCCAATATTTTTATCATAATTTATGTCCTTTTTCGTGTGTGTGACATTATGATATTATCTATAATTTGATTTTAAAAACCAAACAAGCATGTTACATCCAAAAAAAAAACATGTATTTATTTATTTATTTATTTATATATGCACACCCTTATGACTATACGATACATTTTTAAAGGAAGAGCTCGATACCGAAAAATAATTAAATACTCTAACGGCCTTAGTCTTGTTCAAGAACCGGGTTGGGCAAACCGTCGTTTTGTTGACTGCGTCAGGTTTGAAGCTTGAATCTTTGATCTTGGAGACCCGAGACTTTCTTTTGTAGGCTCTGACAAAATGATCAAATATTGTAGCGGTCCAAGTCTTGTTTTAGGACCGCGGTTGGGATCGTCGTCGTTTTACTTTTGTTGACTGTGTCGGGTTTGAAGCTTGAATCTTTTATTTTGGGGACCCGAGACTTCCGATTGTAGGCCACAAAGGACTCGGTGGATCTTCGATCTAAGAGAACCGAGACTTCCACTTAACGACGGAATTGGACTCGAATCTTAAAACATCAATCTCTAAGAACCGTGACTTTTGTTTCACTGTTACATCAGGCTCGGAGCTCCGGAAAAAAAAAAAAATCCAGTGTCTTCGCTCTAGCATGCTCCTCCATATTCGTCTTTGAAAACAAAAGAGAAAAAGTAAGTTCTAGAGAAGTACGGAGAGGGACCTCCATAAACCGCTTCAAAACTTAACATTAATATGGTAATTAGAGTCGACAAAAAATGGAACGACAAAATATTTTAAATTTAGAGAATGTTTGAATGATTTACTATCCGATAGAAGAGGCTTCCTATATTATTAAAAATGTTACTTGTCAGAAGCTTCAGGTATTAAAAAATCATTTTGCGAGCACAATTGCATTTGATGCGCGTTTCGACGCTCCGAAGGTGCGCTTGCTCGTTATTAAATATATTTAATAACAAATAATTATTGTATAATTTTTGAGATTGTTGATTTTGATAAATGGGTCTTGAAGTGCGTTTTTTGGCCCGGGCTTGGATTAATTAATCAACAAAAATGTTTTTATCTTATTTAATTATTATTTTTATGAATCTCAAAGGACAGCCATATCAGAAGATCATAAATTGAGTGTTCGTGTGAGGGTCTCTCTCATAAACGGCATAAATCTCAAAAAAACACCTATATTAGAGTATAATTTTTTTTTTAAAGATATCAGAATATAATTTTGATTCTTGAATAACTGCGGGAGTGCAACATAGTTGGTTGGGGTAGTCTTTACTCTAGAGGCCTTTATTTTCTTAAAAAGTAGAGTTTGAGTATTAAGTCTAAAATTAGTTATTTTGAAATAATATATGTTAGATGCCGTTTTTTAGATCAAACACTGTAGAGGCCCAAGTTGTGAATTTCGGGCCTGGCCCAATGTTGTTGATGACGTGGTGGGCTTCTGTTGACTTCTTGGATGGGCTTTGGGTGGCCTTGTTTCGGGGATGACATGTTTTGCTGTCAAAGATAGTTCCCCATGATCCCCGTTGACTTCGGGGTGGTCGTCGCTGACTTCAGGGCGAGGTTTTAATTGACCGATCCGGGGACCCTGAGTAGGTGTCTCTGGCACTTTTTGGATCGCAAGTCTCGTTGCCGCTCAGGGTCCAGGCGATTGGGGTGACTCGCTACCTGTTACTGCAGGGCCTGGAGTTGACCAGGCCGGGTTTTTTACAAGTCTGGAGATCACGCGAATCGGGGGTACCAGCGAGCGGGGGAGTGCGTTCGTCCAAGAAATGGATCCTAGGGGGTTAGACTCTCCACCTGACTAGGCCTGCTTTAAGTCTGGGCTGACAGGGTTGTCCACGGAGTCGTGGTATCTGCTACAGATACGAGGACTAAGGGACAAAATATGTGCCGTACAGAGCTTTTAAGACAAGGGGAGGTGGGGTCTTTTCCAGGGGTTCCTCTCAGAGTGATCCCTCGGTCGTCCGGATCTTAGAGGAATTTCCTCAGGCCTGACCCTGCAACCTGAATAGTGGGTCCCGTCACCTGTCCCCAGACTCTCCCTAATAGCCGCGTAATGGACTGGAGATAGGCTGGACACAGCGTGGAACGGAACCTATCGGGTGGGTTGTTGTGTTGGACATATGTGTCCTTAAACAAGATATTTATCCATTAGTAAAAGATTATGACAAATCGTTGAATAAAGATGATGCTTATTATGTTAATCTTATTATAGTTTCTGGTAGAGTAAAATAGAATGTTTGATTCCTTAGTTCATAAAGGATGCAATTATGTCATTATTATCACAACAGAGTCATGTGAGGAAGAATTAATAATCATAATAAATAAACTTAAAACGTCCGTGACCGGATTAACTGGGTGGGAACCCATTAATCAGTAAGGTCATTAATGTGACTAAGTGACAATCCTATTCTGGATTATGTGTGTGTCACACTCACTAGAAGTGCATTAAGTATGAAGCGTCTTCATATTGAATGGACCTGACTTAAACTCAAGAAGTTATCATATAAGACCGTCACTGATAACTTGTAGTCGAGTCACAAAATGATGATCAAATGGATATTAGTTCTAAATCCTGAGTGATCATGAGTCCGAGCTACTGGCTTGATTGTTCTTTAATTTAACCGTTAAACAACACAAGATATTACCGCTGTTCCCAACACTATTATTTTGGGAACTTGATAGTCAGTAGTAAATATGGCTTGATCATAGACATGGGCATCACACAGCTCTCTTCAGAGTCATGATGATTCCCTTGGTTGTCAGTGGTGAGAAGTGAGAGGTACCCGTGCGCAACTTATGAATCGAAACCATAAGTAAGTTGCTCATAATATTACAAGCTGAGTCAAGGATGAAAATGCAATGAGGGGCATTACGGTAAAAACCGCCTGCTCATGTGTGAGTCATCAAATGAAAGGACAATAACCCGAATTTGATTGAATCAATGGACACCCCCTGCTGTTATAAGGGAATAATATATACCGTATCACTAAAGAGTGCAGCCTCGGGTCTATAGTGGAATCACTTCGAGGTTTGACGAACAACTAGCAGTTCGTTGGAGCTTAAGTGATACGCGTCCATGGTCTCTAGGATAGCTCCGTAACGGATGATATGTACGTGATTAAAATACATTCTGGATAATGTTTAATCATTTGGCTCGACTTATAAAACTAACAAGTCTGGGTCATACGTGGCAAAAGTATCATATTTTGGTACACATAATTAACTGATAAAAAGAAAGTTAGAATTTATATTTTCTAACAGCACCATGTTGTTTTAAATTAAATTCTAAGCAACTTTTCTTTCTGAACCAAGTCATTCGGACTTACGGTTTGTGATTTATGGATTTTCTAAGTTTATGACTCGGTTCGATAAACTATGAAATTAAATCACATGTCACGAATTAAATGATGGTGTGGCACCATGAAATTTAATGTGTGATATTGAGATCAGTTTTATTGATATAATTTAATTATTTGGATTTAATTATTAATATCTAATTAATAATTAAAAGATTTATATTAATAAATAAATATATATATTTATATATTGTTACATGTGTAAAGTCAAATTAGGGTTTGGAGAATACAAACCCTAGTTAAATTCGAATATGAGAATTGGAGAATTTATATTTGCGCCATAAGTACCTATTGTTTTGGTATTTTGGCAAAAACCCTAAAATCAATATAATCCATTGGATCGGTTATGATTTAACATCAACCGTTGGATTGAGATAATTTATTTGAACCCTAGATGTAATTCAAAATCGAAACTTGGTGACCAAGTTTAGGTATTTCGAATTTGCTTAATTAATTTTGTCTGTTGGATCGGTTTTGAGATTTAATCTTTACCGTCGGATTAGAAATTAATTAATGTCATATATATAATATATAATTCGAATAATATTGTGGATAAAAGTTCGAATTATGGTTTTGTAAAACCCTAGGGTATTTGATTTTATCCCTAATTGATTTGATCCGTTGGATTGGTTTAAGATTTATTTTTAACCATTGGATCTAGATAATCATAAACAAATTCGAATTTAAATATGTATATATATAATTCGAATTATATTAATATAATGATAAGATTAAATATTTTGATCTTATCATGTATTATTATTTAATTAAATCCCTGATTAATTATTTCCATTGGATTTAGATGAGATTGAATCTGGACCATTGGATTGAAATAATTAATCATATTTAATTTAATAAAATCGAATAAAGGGAGGGGAAATCCCCAAATCGGTTACAGCTTGAGCCTATAAATAGGAGGCTCATTCTACACATTTTTTACACCTTCCCCAGAGCAAAAACTCGAGCTCTCCCTCTCTCTCTAGGGTCTGCGAAATTTTTGCTTCTGATCTCTCTCCTGGTTCGGCTTAGGAGATATTTTCTCCGGTATCTTTAAAAGAACCGTCAGTTAAATTTTGCGACGGAGTCCTGCCGGCGAAGCCCACGCTTCGGTACGAGGAGTCCAGGAGAATATCCCGGAAGATCACGAGAGTTTCCCTCAGCACCGGCGGAGCCCTGCCTAAGTGCAGCCGGAATCGTCAACTGAGGTACGGCCTTATATGCATTGGGTTAATAAATGCAACCATTTGTTGCTTTCTATTTATTTCCTATTTGACTAGATTATTAATAATGATTATGAAAATATTAAATTCGAAATATTTATCAGATCTTAACGAAATCATTATTACCCGATATTCGTGTTGTCGGTCTGGTAACAAGATTTCCGCTTTAAAATGAATTTTTTAAATGTTACCGGGACGCCTCGGAGGCTATTCTCGTGGTAAGGAAGTCGGACTGATACCACCGATTTCCAACATGTTGGCCTTATAGAAATTCCTCCAGGGCTTCCGCTTTGGTGAAATTCCTCACTTTCTGGACCTGAAAAAAGGTAACACCAGAGGTCAAGGAAAACAGGGGGGGTTACCCCCTGATTCACCTCCGACACTCAACATTAGTATACTATTTGAGGGGAGGCGAGTATATCGGGGGTAGAAAGAGAGAGAACTCGAGTCAAGTGAGTTCGAATGAGTTACCGTTTTAACTGAATTGAGCCTCTATTTATAGTAGGGCCCAGGGGCCTAAATGCAGTAAAATATTGTTACGGGGGGGTCTCAAACAATATTTTAATTGTATTTTAGTCCTTGAGAAAAGATGGATCGATCCCGGCCGTCCGTGCGGGATCGGACGGCCACCAAGCCCCCGAGGGGGGCCACTTGCAGGAGGGCTCAGGCCAGGGGCCATCCTGGCCCTACACGTGCCCTGCCAAGGGCTCGCCCCAGCAAGTGGGCGGGGGAGGCTCCCCGTGCGCACCGATCAGGCCCATCGGGGCCTTACGCGTGTCCCGCGTGGGGAGGGGAGCCCGCAAGTGGGCGTGTCCCGCTGAGGGGACACGAGCAGCAGTGCTCGCGCCATTTCGCGCGATCTGGAGAGGGCAGCCCCCAAGTGGGGGGGCTTATGTGACCCAGGTGGGGCCCGCAGGGGAGAGGCGGCGCAAGGAGCCGCCACGTGGCGTGATCTGACGGCTCCCGCCCCTGTGGGTCCCATGGGGTGTTCCTCCGGCCATTTTTGCTCCTAGGCGCGTCCCGGGTCCGTTTTTCACAAATTTTATGTTGTTTTTGGGGTTTTTCATATTTTTGTGAACACCGGGACTCAAACAATATTTTAATTGTATTTTAGTCCTTGAGAAAAGATGGATCGATCCCGGCCGTCCGTGCGGGATCGGACGGCCACCAAGCCCCCGAGGGGGGCCACTTGCAGGCGGGCTCAAGCCAGGGGCCATCCTGGCCCTACACGTGCCCTGCCAAGGCCTCGCCCCAGCAAGTGGGCGGGGGCGGCTCCCCGTGCGCACCGATCAGGCCCATCGGGGCCTTACGCGTGTCCCGCGTGGGGAGGGGAGCCCGCAAGTGGGCGTGTCCCGCTGAGGGGACACAGGCAGCAGTGCTCGCGCTATTTCGCGTGATCTGGAGAGGGCAGCCCCCAAGTGGGGGGGCTTATGTGACCCAGGTGGGACCCGCAGGGGAGAGGCGGCGCAGGGAGCCGCCACGTGGCGTGATCTGACGGCTCCCGCCCGTGTGGGTCCCACGGGGTGTTCCTCCGGCCATTTTTGCTCCTAGGCGCGTCCCGGGCCCGTTTTTCACAAATTTTATGTTGTTTTTGGGGTTTTTCATATTTTTGTGAACACCGGGACACTTTGTTTTTTGAAAACGGGCCTCTGGAGGGAGTTTTGGGTTTAAAATTGATTAGTTTGATTTATAATCTTATTTAAAAGATTAATCAAATTGTATGATTAATTAAAGGAAATTAGTGTAATAATTTCCATTTAATTAATTTGTTTGTAAAATAAATTCCGAGTATGACCCATAACAATATATATATATATATATATATATATATATATTATATATATATATACATATTTATTATGTTTTCTTTCTTTTCATAATCTATTTTATACTTCATCAATAATTATAATTGGTTAAGATTTCTTATAAAATTGCACTCGCCAACGCCATGTCGTCAAACTATATAAATAAAATCGAATTAAGCTCGGCCCGTCTTTAGTGGGATGGGCTAGGTTCAGGGTTACAACTTCATAAGTCATCGTGCCCTCTTGACTCACTATGGCCTTTACCCAAGACCCCTTAAAAGGCATGCGATGTAAAATCGTTTCACAAAATAATATATTATTAAATACTCTTTAAGTTAATAGTCAAATTTAAATGTATATTTAACAAATTAATTGATTTTATAAACTAGTCAATTAACGACTTAAACAAAACTCCAATTACATTGTTGCCTTTATGTTTTAGTAAAATTAAAAAATTTATTTATTTTCGTTAATTGAAATAACTATTAATATGGTAACAACCAAAATCAAATTCCTTTTTTTGTACAATTCAAAACATTGATATAATTTTTGAATTATTTTTTTTCAAAAACATTTTTTTCTTCATATTAAAGTAAATCAACAACGAATTAACGTAAATAAACAACAAATCAACGCAAATTAACAATTAAAAATATTATTCATATTAAAATTTAAATACAATAACTATTTTAAATACAAAAAATAATCTATTTCTCTCCTGTAAGACCGCCGAAGCTTCGCCGTCGATCGTCGTGGCCCTGGTATTTCCGGATTATATTAAATCTCAGATTGCTATTTGAAAAAGTATTTGTGGAAGGAAAACACCAAAAAGAATGAATAGATTACTTCACAAATTATAAAAGATAGACTTTTAAGATTATTGCCGTAATTACGGAAAAATCCGAATTAAGCTTAGGTTAAATCTGCAATACGAAAAATCTGAATTGAACTTCAAACTTCAAATTTCTTTGAATTGAAGTTACTCTTCATCAATGGAATCCCCAGCGACCGACGATGCGGCGACGGCGGCAAAGAAAGAACTCTGGGCTAATACAGCTGATGATCCGGACGCGGAGTCGAGATCCTCGCTGAAAAAGACCACGGCGAACCTCGCGATCGTGATCGAAACAAAGCACATGTTTCTCAAAGAATAAACATTTACCTCCATTTGTATGGTTTGGGGAGGATGAAGACGATGATCGGAGAAAGAAGGATCGTCCTTCGCCTGGAAAGCAAAGAGAAGAAATCCTCGTTGCTCGAAGTCGTTCTCGAACCATATGAACAGAAAAGAAGAACGAGGAGAGGATCTTGGGAATAGAAAGAGTTGAAGTGAAGTAATCACGCAGAAGAAGAAGAAACGGGAATATATTTGGAAAAAAAAAACTAAAATAAATTGTAATAAATAAACCGCTCAACTACCAAAGGGAAAATTAGTAAATTCATAAAATACTGGGTAAAAAATAAATGAGAACCTGCTATTTGTATTTAACATAGCGAAAAATAAATGTTATAATGAAGGTAGGGAGCGAAACGACATGTGAGATAAGGTCTTTTACCCAATTATTTTCTTCACCTTCCTCAAATCTTTTAATTTATTATTTAATCCTTTTAATATATATAATTTACATATTAGTACTTTAATGTAAAATGATAGCATTATTTTTATAACCTCGATTTTGCTTGTATGACGACATAATTTGCTTAACAACTTTATCCATTTCCATTAATTATTTTTCATGCTCTATATTTATATTAATTTCTACATATCTTTATTCTTAACCCCCCAAATAAAATTTACACTAATAAATTAAGTGCGACTTTAGTACTTTAACCTTCAAATTCCAAAAATAACCCATGGAAAACTCGCTCTGTGCAGCACTAACTACCAACAAAAGTAACATTAATTACACTAGGGATTAAATAGTAAATACATAAAACATTCAGAAAAAAAAAAAAAAAAAAAACCTCAAGACGGCAAGGCGGGCAGCTCAGGCTCGGGCCAGCCCGCCCACAATTCTATCTCTCGGGTGAAGCAAGCTCAGGCCACCAAAGACTGGACTATCACCTTTTTTTTTTAATGCTATGGTGCTATTAGGGGTGAACAAATGAAACCAAAAACTGATTTTTTTACCGCAAAGCGAATAAACTGATACCGCAAAAACCGCAACCACTATTAAAGCGGTTAAAACCAAATGTACAAAAAAAAAATGAATACTCGGATTAGAATAAAATAGGGTCTTTGATTTTAATAGGAAAACCGCAACCGGTTACCCGATTTTACCGATTTAATTAAATATGCTATTATATTTAATTACTTTCTACTTACCTTACCAATCGTCACTTCAACCAAGGTTCGACTTACCGACGATTATCGTCGATTATCGCCCATAATCAGTCTTACCGGTTGTTACCGGTAAGTTGCCGGCTATAATAGTTATCGTTTTATAAGCTTTTCGACGATTATCGAGCTTTTCGATAAAACCTTTTCCAACCGATTATCGACAATTCACGTGTAAAAAAGAGGATCCTTTCGGTGCAAATAAAAAAAATAAGTTAGATATAAATACCCTCATTTCGCCGAAATTCGACCCAAAACCTGCTTCTCACCTCTTCTCGCCGCCCTCTACCCATTCCTTATACTTCTCGGCGATTTTTGAGCTGGTAAGTCCCCGATTTTTGGCTAATCTTGTGCTTTTCAGTGGAAATCGTTTATGTGGCAAAAGTTTGCAAAGTTTTTTTTAAGCTTTTTCCATCGAATTTCTCCAAAAAAAATTCAAACTTTTGGGTATATTTAAGAGTTATAATCATAGATCTATACGTTTCTTGCAATTTTTCTTTGATATTTAATGATTTTTCATGATTTTGAGATGATTTGCATAAGTTACAAAAACAAAGAGTTAGTTATTCATGAGTTATGTTTGGAGATTGATAAAGATTGGCACTTTTAAGATTTTAAGATTTTGAGTTTTTTTTTTTTTTGCACTTTTATTGTTTTCATGACTTTATTTGTAATTATTTTGTTATATTTTGAGGAAATTCTAATTTGTATGCTTGTTAGTCAAAAGTATACATGCTTTAAAATATTGTATGTTAGTAAGAAATATGAATTTGTGGGGACTTTGAGGTCTTCAATGTCAAGATTACAATATTTTTTTGGGTTTTTTATGTAAAAAATAAAAAGTATTGAAATTCATATTTTTAAATTTTTGTAGTAATTTAATCAAATTTTTTTATGTTTCTCTTACATTAATCAGTTATTGAAATATTAATCTCGGACTTTGGTGATTTGTTTTTACATATTTGAGTTTAAATCCAGTTTTCTCGTAATTGCGGCAAAAGTATTCTAAGTTGATTATTTTTTATTTGTGAGGTGATGTACTCATTTTTTTAGTGTTTTCGTTGATGAAATATTTTTTGAAATAATAATATGATATTTGGTGTAGTTTATTTTTAGATTCGACAATAATTCGGCTATTCTTATAATTGTGGCAAAACTCTTTAAGTTTATCTTTTTTTATTACAAAGGGAATCTAGTGACTTTTCATGTTGTTAGCTTTCATTAAATAATTATTGCTATAATAATGTGAGATTTTTGGTGCAATTTAATTTCATGTTTGAGGAGAATTATATTTTGCGGCAAAAGTACATGTTTTTGCCATTTGTCTTGCTGCTTTTAACTATTCTCATAATTATTCATGCTATTTAGGTTGAAGATGAGTAAAGACAACGTTGCGAGGGAGCATTGCACTGTATATGGGGATTCGAGCAACAACTCAGGCTTCAAGTGCAATTACGGCGGGAAGGAGATCAAAGATGGCGGAATCACAAGAAAGAAACAACATTTGGTCAGCACCGATAAGAACAAAAAATATCGCGCATGCAGGAGATCGTACACACTTCGAACGTGCATGACTTGTTTTGGAACAAATATCTGAACATGGATCTAGTAGCAAGTGGTGCCCGCAGTGTTATGGAAGCCCACAGGAGATCGTCGTTTTTTTAAGTCGGAGAAGTTGGTCGGAGTATCATCTATCTATTATTGTGTTTAAGTTTTTAGACTATGTGTTTGATAGGTTAGATTTGTGAGACTATGTTTTATTACTATTTTAGATTTGAGACTTGTGATGCATTATATGTGTGTATGACTAGGGGTGCAAATAATACCCGGAAATCGGGTAATTATCCGGAACCGAATCGGTATCCGGATTCCAAAACCGGAACCGGAACCGGATCCGGATTCCCGTTCCGGGTACCCGTATCCGGATTCAAAACCGGATACGGGTACCGGGTATTAAAAATAAAAAAACCGGGTACCCGGTACCCGGTTTTACTACCCGAATTTTTTTATTTTTATGATATTTTAAAATTTTTAGGGTTTGTGCTTGGCCCTTTTTACTCCGTGTAATTAACCTTTTGTGACTTAGTCTCCCCCCTCCATCTCTGCCTCTCGGGGTTCTCGAGACTATGTTTTTTTTTTCTTTTCTTTTTTGCGCGGTATTATGTTATGCTTGATGCGCGGGACTATGTTTTATTTATGCTTGATGCGCGAGACTATTTTTTATGCATTTTGGACTCTTTTTTTTATGCAATTTTTTTTTAAGATGAATGCATGTTTTGTTTTTTAAATAATATATATTTTTTTTTAAAACGGGTACCGGGTAAAAACCGGGTACCCGGATCCGGTTCCCAAAACCGGATACCGGGTATCGGTACCGGGTATCGAAATATAGATACCCGAAAACCGGGTACCCGGATTTTCGGGTACCCGGATTTCGGATACCGGTTCCGGGTATCAATTCTCGGATACCCGGATTCCGGTTCCGGGTACCGGGTACCTCGAAAAAACCGGGTACCCTACCCGGTTGCACCCCTATGTATGACTATTTACATATCTTTTGTGGTATGATATTATAAAAATATTTTATAAGTTTTCCGTCGAAAAGTATCGAAAAGTGTCGATAATCCGTCAATAATCATCGAAAATTATCGGTAATCGGTAAGCTACAGTATTATAAGTTTTCCGTCGATTAATCGGTAAGCTATCGATTAATCCGCCGAAAACGGTAACCGATTTATCGGTAGCATCGGTATGTTGAACCTTGACTTCAACCATACTTATCTTACCTCTCCGTCAAACATACTGATCACAAGTTACCACCATACTTATTACCATAACTCTCCACTGTAGCCACCATTTCATTTTTACTATTAACTTTTTCACATATACTCATCACTCTCTCCTTTCAAATTTCATTTTCATCTAACACACCATGTCTCCAACTTCAAATCAACTATGAGTTTTTCGTTTCACGCCCTTACTCTAGCTATTTGAGTTAAGGAGTTTGTGTTTCCATCAGGTATGACCATACAACGCCCTCAAATAGCTATGCGACTACAATTATTCGTTGATTGACCATAATTTCTTTCAAATATGTCAACGAAGAAATAAGCTGTAAATTGTTGTATTAAATTTGCAAATTTAACAACTTTAAGAATCTATCCATTAATGCAGTCGGCATTTGAATCAGAAGAAAAGTATTACAAGACCATCGGGTTTCTAGAAGACGAGGGAAAGATAGAGAATGTCAGTAAATATGAAAAACGAGTAGCAGCGTACATGAACCTAATGAGAATCTCTAGAACATTGACCATTAAATGTTTTATAGTTAATTCTAATTTGTTAACCGGTTCGGTAGAACAATTTTAATCTATTTTTCTGAACTTGAATGTCCATCAATTTGTAACTGTTACAGATGGCGGGATATGCTCTATTCAGAAAGTACAAAACTCAATTCAAGAAGATTTTAAGCACAGTCTTCGACCATTTTCTGAAGGCACTGAAAGATCAAAAAGATTCGACGTTGACCAAGGTCATTCTCAAAATTCAGATTTACAATGAAAATGCGGAGTTCCTCCAAGAGCCGAAAGGGAGAAGCTTCGAGGGTACGTTAATGTCAAGTGCTATGCTGCCCGTGCTGGATTATCCGCGCGCCGGCTACTATTAACCCACTTGGTACGCAGCTTATTCACTGTTTTAGTTAAACTTTGTGGCTTTACTTGTAATATGGTACTTACTTAAAATATAAATTATTTCTTCAAGATTAACTGATTACACATAAATAAAAGAGTTTTGAATATTATATTTGTTCACGCGGTTCGCGTAACCCAATGGCAGTAACCTAGTTTGCGAGGTAGTGATTGCAAGACACATTATTCCATGAAATTATCCACAACTACGTAGTTATACATAATTCTCTTCAAGGCCATGCGCATATAGTGATCAAACTTCAAGGTGCTCATCTTGAAATGGCATTGGATGCTTCAGCTATTGGACATCAATCGTCACTCTTCGAATTAAATCGCATGACCAGTGGGCTTCTTTTATGTAGATTTTCTAAATATTTTGTGCTGATCGTTAACCACAATTAGCGGAGGTTATATAATTGGCCTACATAGCTTTTCAAGATAACGAAAATGTGTACAGGTGAGTGATTTTTTTGACTAATAAATGTTGGTAGAAAATCTCAATTATTCCCAACGGCTAGGAGATCTTGTCTAACTGATCATGTCTTCATAATTTCGATTAAGGTAAAAAAAAATTGTGCCCGCTTTGAGTCTTTCGCGATAATTTGTCAAGAGATTTGTCTATTTGATCCATTACTTTGATAAATCTCCAACAATCCCATTTAGTCTGGATTTGACTACCAAATAACAATTAAAAAATGTTCTTTATTTTTTTTTCTCAAAAAAAAAATGTTCTCTACGATTCAAAGCCATAATGTTGATTGGAAATCAAATTAATTGCCTACAATTAAAAGATCTTGTCCAGCTGCACAAGTTGTCTTGATTCTGATCTTCGGATTCTTGCCTCGATCACTTTTATTAATCGAGCCGTTGATTCTATGTGTCCAAATATAAGACAAAACTTCCTTACCTCATCTAGATTTATTTGAATCCTGAAGCAATGCTCTAACAACGAGTACTCGCGTGTTACAAAAAATGAAAAACCAAAAACAAATTGCAGAATACAATGTAATAAACTTTTTTTTATTCTTATTTTAGAGTTCCCCTGCAATATAATTAATTTTGTTTCAATCTAGTATAGAATGAGTTTTCTTATTTTTGTTTACGATAAGTACGAAAACTATCTACTATGAAAGTTAAAAGTTCAAACAATTGTACGATAGTAAATACCAAGATGATAAATCGGTTGTCGTTTTTTACGGATTTATCGTTCGCTTGCCGATTAATCGGCATTAAACTTATAAAAATTGTAGATTATCGTTACGACACTTTTCGAGCATTATCGATACTTTTCAAAGGAAAACATAAAATATTTATGTTTATATTTCCAACTTTTAAATAGTGTGCTAAAAACACCATAACTAAAAACATGTCATAATATGTATTCACGAATGAGTGGAAGGAAAACACCCAAAAAAAAATGAATAGATTACTTCACAAACTATAAAAGATAAACTTTTAAGATTTTTGCCGTAATTACGGAAAAATCCGAAATAAGCTTAGGTTAAATTACTCATGTTCATACGGGCGGGCCCCACAGGCCTCAGCCCGAGCCCGCGTTTTGTCAGGCCGCGGGCCCCGCGCCAGAAATCTTGCTCGGGCGGGCTCAGGCTGAGGCCTGTGGGGCCCGCCCGCTCGTATGAACGTTACTTTATTTATATAATGTTTCATATTTACGTTACTAATACTATATAGTATAACTAACGAAACTATATATTATATAATATATATAATATAATATATTAAACTAACGAAACTGTGTAAGAAAATAAAAGTAAGACTAAGAGTATACTATATGCTAATTGCTAAGTGCTAACAATATATTATAACTAAACTGTATATTATAATAACAGTAATATATTATAACAATAATATACCTGAGTGACAGTATAACAGTACTATATTATAATTAGGTATAACAATATACCTAATTATACTAATGTTATATTTTAACCGGGTGGCAGGCCCGCAGTGGGCCCGCCCCGTATGAACAGCTCTAAGTTAAAAATGAGAGTTGAACTTCAAACTTCAAAGTGCTTAGAATTGAAGCTACTCTTCATCAATGGAATCCCCAGCGACCGACGAGGCGGCGAAGAAAGAACTCTGGGCTGATATAGCTGAGGATCCGGACGCGGAGTCGAGCTCCTCGCTGGAAAAGACCACGGCGAACCTCGCCATCGACGAGGACAAGAAGAAGATCAGCGAGCTCCTCGGCGAACCGGAGGATTCGAACATCAAAGCGGTAAGCCTGGGAGGAGCTAGGGTTTTTGACTTTCGGATTTCGATTTTTGATTCGAGGTTTTGTAGGTCACTTCCTCGCCGTACGTGTCGGCGACGTTGTTCGAGGACCTGAATCTCTCGCCGGAGCTTCTCGCGGGATTGTATGTGAAGATGCAGTTTCGTCGGCCGAGCAAGATCCAATCGATCTCACTGCCGATGATCCTGGAGGCTCCGTACAAAGATTTGATCGCGCAGGCTCACAATGGCTCGGGGAAGACCACTTGCTTCGTTCTGGGAATTCTGTCTCGCGTGGATCCCAAGGAGAAAGCTCCTCAAGCCATCTGCATTTGCCCCACCAGAGAGCTCGCCATTCAGGTCATTTGCTTCGATCGATTTCGACCTAATGGGCACGGTATAGAATAGATTTCGGTAACAGAAATTGTACAAGAAAGCAAGATCCAAAGAGAAAATAAGTAGAAGTATCGTATTGAGAATCTCGGTCTCTGGTCCCGGCTCTTGGAATCATTTTTCTACAAGTAAAATAAGAGAAGATGAACTTCACTTAGCGTTTGCGTTTTAGGAATATGAACTTCTATCCGAGAGTAGTGTGATTGAAAATACTTTTGGTTGCAGAATTTGGAAGTTCTCCAGAAAATGGGAAATTACACGGGTATCACATCAGAGCTCGCTGTTCCCATGGGAATGGCGAGCCGACAACTACCAATTCAGAAGCGGGCACCCATCTCTGCCCAGGTCATAATTGGCACTCCGGGAACAATTAAGAAGTGGATGTCATTCAGAAAGCTCAGTGTTAGCAGGGTGAAGATCCTTGTTTTTGACGAAGCTGATCACATGCTTGCCGAGGTACTGCGGAGTTGACTTAGTTTCTATCTATCAACGGTCAATTGCTTTGTATAAACTTACCTAATAACCTCTATACTCCCTGCAGGATGGCTTTAAAGACGACTCGCTACAGATAAAAAAGGAAATTGAGAAGATGAGCTCCCACTGTCAGGTTTGTCAACTGATTTTGGCTTGATGCTTCTTAACTAAGATATAACCGGTTCCGTTTAACCGTATTTGGCAAAAAAAATCGATTACTTCTGTAGAACTTGATCTCTATTTTTCTTTCTTCTTTTGTCATAAATATAATACATTCATCTGTGTCTCAGGTTCTTCTCTTTTCTGCAACTTTCAACGAGACGGTAAAGAACTTCATACCGAAGGTTATGAGAGACTATAACGAGCTATTCGTTAAGAAGGAGGACTTGACTCTCGAGTCCATAAAGCAGTACAAGGTCAACTGCCCGGATGAGTTGACCAAGATTCGGATCATTATGGAGAGGATCTTTGATCTCGGCGCGGATATAGGACAGAGAATCATTTTTGTGCGGACTCGAAATAGCGCAGGCATGCTTCATCGAGAATTAACCAAGGACGGGTGGGCCGTTACGTCGATCCAAGGCGCGAGCACGCCGGAAGATCGCGATAAGATTGTGAAAGAATTCAGAGACGGGCTTACTCAAGTGCTCATTTCAACTGATTTACTTGCTCGGGGATTTGATCAGCAAGAGGTAATAATCTTATCTCTTTTTTTTTTTTTTTTTTTTTTTTCTGGAGATCTGTTTTTAAAAGCGGATTAATTTAAACGAACAGTATGGTTTTGGTGTAGATTAATTGTGTCATCAATTACGACCTTCCTATAAAGCACGATACGGGAGAACCGGATTACGAGGTCTATCTTCACAGGATCGGTCGGGCTGGACGATTTGGAAAGAAGGGTAAGTTTTGTTTAATTTGAAAACTAGTTATTTATCTATATACTATCTTAGAAACGAAATTAATAATTCTCTCTCAAAAAAATAAAATAAAAAACTGTGTTATTGCAGGAGTTGTTTTCAATTTCATATGCGGGGAGAGGGACGAGAGAGTCATGAGGAAGATTGAGCTTTACTTTCAGAGTGATACCACCGAGGTATTTTATATTTACCGATTATCAACTACGGCCCTGAACTTATCAAAGTCGTGAACAATTTTCTCTGATTTTTAAACAGTGACGAGTTCTGGTCAAATTTTTATCCGGGCTCAATTGTAGATATTAAAATTTGACGAAACCGTCATTTTTCAATGATCTAAAGGGAAATGGTCACAATTACAAAAGTAAAAAGTGATATACTAATTGCAAAAACGTATTTAATTATTAAAGTATTGTGTTAATGTGATTACAGGTTAAGAACACGGAAGAAGATTTTGAGAGGGCTCTGAAGCAGGCAGGCTTAATGTGAGGCCATGTCGTCCTTAAATTCTGAGGGGCATTTGTGAATTTTTTTTTTTTGAAGTCGTAAGTTCTCAGTGAATGTTCATAGCTTACTTGAATTCTTCACTGTTGATGATAAAATGCATGAATCTGGATTTGATACACCATTCATTTAGTAGTCGTGGCAATATGAAGTCAACTGTATATATTATAGAAGCTTCGTCATTTTTTAAATCTTTTGAGGTTTCATAATTTGAATGCCAAACTCCATTCGGTATCTTTATATATCATAGTAAACTTTATCACCCTCTCTCTATATATATTTATATTACATCATTGCACTGAGTTTAGGTGAGGATTTAGATGAATCACGAGAAGACTTGGGAGTGTGACTGAGGGATTTGAGGCAACATTTGAGTGATTTTGGAGATTTTAGAGCTTGAGAAACAATGTATAGGAATTTATGATTTTAAGAAGAATTTCAATTATTTTGGAGATTAAGAAACTGAGAGTAGGGATTTGAGATTCGAGGACAAATTCCAATGATTTTGTAGATTGAGAAATTGAGTGTAATTTGAGAGTTGAGTATCATCTTGGAAGAAGGATGTGAGGTGCTGCATATAGTTTTTTAGAAATTATCTTTACATAGTTTATGGGAGTGTAAAGATAATTTCTCTGACTGTTGCTCTCTTTTTCTCCCTTCTTTTCTCGCCAATTTCATCCTCTCCCTAGATTCTCTCCTCTTAATCCCGGTTAAGAATGTAGACAATAAAAAGGAAAGTATTGTTATTGCTCAATCACGAGATGTTTACAGAGTATATAGCTAGGGGATATGTAAGAGTTCCTCTCCTACTTTGTTACAATATGAATATATTTATAGGCTAAGTTACAACGTTCATATCCTATCTTCGTGCAACGGCTATGAGACCGAGCTCTTCTCCTCGTGCTTTGCCCGTGATGCCTAGTGTAAAGGTGACATCATTGTACTCGGTCTTCTCCTACGTGGTAATAGCTCGAGTTAGTCATGGTAAAAATGCGCCTGGTCTTGTGGGTTGCTGGGTCTTCGTGGACTGCCTTTTTGACTTGGGAGGTTCGGTGTCTAAATGGGCTTTGATCTCCGGGTGGGCCTTTGTGGTTTCAAATCCCTTGTCGAGAATCAAGTCGTTTATTCCTTGTTGTCATTTTCTATGACGTCGTTGGCTTGTTATAAACTTACCATTGAATTTTTTTATTTTTATTTTTAAATAAAAGTACGTGATAAAATTACCGATCAATCTGACAAATTAACAAGTCACTTTGCAAATTTATCATAAAATAAGGTAAACTATTACATCTTGACTAAGATTATATCTAATAAATAATAGAAACACAGCCCATGTATATGTTTAACGCTTCACTCATTTTCTTTAAAAGGATTAGATCCAATGTTTCTCCTATGATATCATGGCAAGGTTATTTCAAAGTTTTCTTTTTCAAGGATTAAATTGACATTTTTCCCGCCTTGACAAATTTTATATATTCATTAGCTTCGAAGTGAGAGGCTATTTAAACCAAGGTGTCAAATTTCGGGAATTTCGGTCGAAATTCGGGTCGGCTTTCGTTTTGCAGAGAACACCGAAACGACATTCTTACCGTTTCGCTGTCGTTTTACCATTTTTCGGGAAATTCGGAACGACTTTCGTTTTGCATGCCTCTTGTCGTTTTTACTCATAAAACTGGCGAAAAATGACTGGAATTTCGAAAAAAATTAAACTATTGGTAGATTTCGGCAAAAATACCAATTAAATTTTTGACCCCACCCCACCCCACCCCGTCCCGGCATGGCCGGACGGACGGCGGCGGCGGCGCGCGTGTGGTAGTACATTTGTGTGAGTCCTCCCCCATCCACAAAATCCTATAACCCTAAGGGCCCAAACCCTTGTCCCTAATATTTGGTATATAAACATCACCAAACTCTTATTATCTATCAATGTGGGACTTTTGTTATTCAACTAATATCACACATTCACACTTAACATATCATACACTTCACCTAATAAATTAACTTAATATTATACACTTCAAATAATATTATACACTTAACATACATATACACTTAATATATAATATTATATTCTTCAACTAATAATAAATTTGTTAACATACATACACAATTTACATGCATATTCACTTATTATAACACACTTAACATATTCACTTCACATAATAATTTGACTTAATATTATACACTTCAACTAATAATGTGATTTTACATTATACATTTCACACCTACATATTTAAGTTACAAATGTGTTTTGTTGTATACAATTATGTCTTGTATTTATTAAATATGTAGTTTTGAACCTATATAAATATCATGCTTAAATACTCAAAAATTTTTACAGAATATCCGTCGGCATATCCATCGGCAAGCGGTATGCCCATTCGAAAAATGCGATAAATCCGGTAAACGGCATGCCTTTTTTTTACCATTTGCCCATCGACATACCCATCGGCAAGCGATATATCCGTAAAACGAAAAATTCGAAACGAAAACGGCAAGCGGCATTTTAAACCTTGATTTAAACCTAATAAGATCACAAACAAAAGACCACAATTCTTAATTTTTTTGATCTTGTCAAATTAATAAATCGTAAAAATTCATTTTTTTATCTGACAAATTATTTAGTCACTTCTTTTTAAGATCAGGTCGATTTTTATTTAAAAAAAAATTAGCAATTTTGCTCAGAAATATGAATGTTTATTCTCATTGGATTAATATCCTCCGAAGTCTGACATGTGAATTTATTCATATTCATCACTGCAAAACTGGACTAATCAGAAACCATAGATAACGACCTGAGCTCTCATACCAAAAGAAATCATCTGCTCATATAGTTATCAGAATAGCGTATATCGCCCAATGGGCATGCAATCATCGAGCCACGAAATCGGAAAACAGTGGAGAATGGAAAAGCAGAGAGCGAAGATCAGAGTGTGCTAATATTGGTGTGTCGGTCACGGTGAATCAGAAACACGGACCAATTGTTACTCATCACATCTTTGGTATAAAAGAGAAATCGAAAGGGAAATGAATCATCAGAGACTTAAGTACTAAGAATCATGGACTGAATCCATCATATTGTTGCAGTTTTTTCTCATCAACTGATTGCATTTCCTTTGAGGAATTACACTGCAATGGAAGCTTATTCTTGAGTCTGTGAGAGGTCTGAGGAAAGGGATTGGAAGGATTTGGAGAAGAAGAAGGCTTTTATAGCTCCCTCAAGAAACCCTAACCCTAATGAAGTGGGCTGTGTGGGCCTAGTCAGAGCCCAAAATGACAAGCCTCAAAGTGATATCCATTGATTTTATTTTATTTTTTACTCCATAATCTAATGAGTGAAAATTGCTCAAAATTACTTGCATTGCAACATTTGTTTGTTGCACTTTAAGCTTCGAAAATATTTCTTAACGTTAAGAAAATATACAGCAATGATTCCAAAAGGTTAAAAAAAATGGGGGGGTATATTTGGGTTTTCATACCTTTAACTAGGGCCGAAATAATTATTTGTTATCCGTTATTTACAACCATATCCAATTCGATCCGCAACGAATTTTCTGCATGTTTATCCACTCTAAGTAAATCTCTTACTTTGCTTACGGATAACCGCAATAGCTTTTAAAAATTGAATTGGTTAGTTGTTATATTTTTTAGTATAAAGTAGATACTACTTTAATCGCAACCAGTTTTTAGAAATAAAATATATTAGAAATACATATATATTTATATATATATATATATTAGTTTTAATAATTTACTTAGATGTTTGAGTTTCAGTTTTATTGCTAAAGGTGTTGCTATTGTATACTATTGCTCTTTCTATCTTCTAGTTAAATTAACTTAACTTATTTTGAGATGAGGTTGTAGGTTATATTTTTGGATCTTGGTGATACTGAAAAGCTGTATATGTTTTTAGGAGGTTTCATGTCATATAAATGTTAGACAATGTTAGGGCTTAACGAGTTGTGGGCCGGCCCGGTCCGGCCCACTTGACACCATTTTCGGCAACTTATCCTGCCTATTTTTTTTTTCTCTGAACTAATCTGCCCAATTGATTCTAATTACAGTTAAAATAATACACAATAAATTACAATATATCGAGAATAAATGGAATAATATTTTGAATTCATTTCATAGTTAAATTCATGAATCTTCCACATATAGTAATACTATCCAACAAATACAACTAAACTAAGTAATTTAATTATATTAAACTACGAATTAATTAGGTCTAAAACTTTGGTACGTTTTGCCTCACAAAGTTAAGAAATTGCTCAAAACAAAAAACCAGTTATCATTGACTTATGTTCGATAATGCATAAAAAAGATGAGAGAGAATGAGCGATTTTGTAAATAAATAAAAAAGGTTTGGGCTATCTTCGATAACGCATATAAAATTTGAAATAATTTTAACGTTAAATTAATAGGTTATCTTTTTTTTCGCCTTTGTTTTTATCAGTAACCTGTGTGGATAATAGTTACAAGCAAGGTATTAAATTTCTCGAATATCCATCGGCATGCCCATCGAAAATCTTTTTTCCATGATATGCGAAACGATATATCCATCGACATATCCATCGATTTACCTATGAGATACCAATCGACAAGCGATATACCCGTAAAATGAAAAGTGCGAAACGACATCGGCAAACGGTATTTAAAACCTTGGTTACAAGTGATGACTTAATAGGTAAGAAAGAAAAAAAACGAGAAACTGTGATAAATTAATCCGTAGTTCAGACTTTAAAGTACTTGAGAACATACCTAAATGTGGAGAATGACTCGAGTGCAAAACGGTAATTACCAGGAAAAAAGGGGACCTTACCATTTCAGCCGCTCCTTGGTGTTTCGGAGAGCGGTTTTTCAACGTACTTTTTGGTGATCGGGTCTTTTCCGTCTTTTCTTAGATCGGGCTTTTTACGTTGCCTCTGAGATTCCGTGGGCCATTAAAATGGGTCTTTTCGATGTCATTTTGGATTGAGCCGTAACTTTTTTGGCTTCCGAAAATCAGCCATAAACATTAACATTCACATATTATTATTATATTTGTTCGACAAATATGCATAAGCCATAAGGCATAAAATATGTCCAATACGAATCCACAACTACACACAAGTATATATGTCAGTCTATTATTCAACGAGCCACATCTAACACTCCCATCGTGGAATCCCAACCTCCCCATGCTGAGGGACAGAAGGTGATGACATACTCCTTCGCAGCGCAGCTAGCCAGCGGCGCAGGCGAGTCGAAGGCGTAGCTGTAGTACGCCGGACAAGCGCGCTTGAATATCTTCGAGTACATGCTCGGCCCACACTTCTCCGGGCTACCAAACTCCTTCCTGCAGCAAAATGCGTCCGCGTTGAACGCCAGACACGCGCTCTTGCACGCCACCACCTCGGCCCCGTCGTCGCTCATCACACGCAGCTCCTCGGGGCACATCGCATTGAGGTTCTTGGCACAGCCCCCGATGGTGCATTTCCCGTCCATGGGACGCGCCGAGATGGAGACCGGGAGGTTGTAGCCGTCGACGATGCTCACGTCGTAGAAGCTGAGCTGCGATTGGTCGGCCTGCACGGAGATCTGCACGAGCGTCACGGGCGGTGTGCCGATGAGGCCGTTGCACTGCAGCCGTCCGCCGCAGTCCCCGGTCTCGCACGCGCAGGGGCCACCGGTGAAGCTGCATTTTGTACGGGCCCACAAACGCCCTGTCCACTTCCACGGTGCGACGACACGGTGGGCCTGCCCTGGCTGGAGGGAGAAACCACCGTCGGCCAGCACCGGGAATCCGTTGTTCGGTGCCAACGCTGGCCAGATGGGGAACGGGCATTTGTTTTGCACGTTGAGTGTGACCGAGTGTGCTATCACGTGATTACCTACATTGAATTGTGAAATTGAAATTAGTAAGAACACCTTATCTTAATATATATATTTTTACACATTTATAGAGTTCTCCAAGTGTTTTGCGCCTTTCAGCGACCCGCACGGATTGCCCATCCCGTAGTGAAATCAGGGCTAGCAAAACCTGCTGCGCAATCTGGGGACCGGCAACCTGTCCCGAAGTATAGGTGCGGGCTGCCCGAGCCCACAACTGGTTTAAACGGGATCTCGTTTGGACTAGTAATTTAGAGGAACGACGATATATAGGCACGTATTAGTAAATTAGTAAAGTCATTGAAAGAATTACCTAATGAGCCGATATAAAGGAGGGACATGTAAATTAGAGGAGCGATTAGTTCTTGCTGCATCCTCATTTTGTCAGAGGCACAATCACACAAAGAATTTTCTTTTTTTACAAAACACAAGAAAGAGTTGAATATATATTTTATAATATTATAATATATATATATATATATACATATAGATGTAGTGTAGAGTTGATGAGGAAGAAATGGTAGATGTATCCTTCTTGGATTGCACTTCAAGATTTTACTTGGGAGATATTTGGAGACAAGAAACGACCTATTGTAAAGCTTATACGTCATATCGAGAGAGAATTAAATGTTGGTTTTCTACTACCTAAAGTTGAGAAGGGTGGATAATCATTTGCTTTGGGATTGGGAATAATCTCATGATCATCATTAGTCAAGGCGTGATTTTTATTAGATTTTTATTAATTACATCATCTCATTCAACTTGTAAGTTATACTAGGAAGGGTGAAACCGGAACCACGAATCTGAATGTTAGCCTTTTTCTCCGTCCTGGAAAAACTTAAATGCCAAAAACATGCCCGGTTTTGTATCTTGATTTAAAGAAAAAAAACATGATTTTCTTGGAAACCGAGAATCAAAACGGAAAACGGGAAATGGGAACTGAGAAAGAGATTAAAATTTTAAATTTTATTACATATTTGATTCTTGACAAAATCCTTCAATTCATACAAAGAAAAAAATTATAATAAATTGTATAACTAGAATAAGTTTGTGTAAACAAAAATTTAAATAAACTAATAAATATAAAAAGGGTTAATCACGACAAAAGTTATAATACTTTTAGAAAATGGACTTGTAAGTTCCATTTCGATTTTTTTTTTTGCCCGGACAAAGTTCTAATTCTTTGGTTTTGTATCCCTATTGGTACCTCCGTCAAAATTTTCATCCTCCACCGTTACTCATACCACTGTTACAAATTTGTGTCCTCATTTTCGGGGAAAATTAGCCGTCAGAATGTTGGACGATCAAAGACAATAGTGAGATATGTACTTAAACAGAAGCACAATTGTTTTTTCAACCTCGAAACTGGCATAATCCGTGGTTCGGAATTTTCATGGAAGTGAAATGAGGAGACAAAATAAGAGTATTGGAACTTTGTCCAGGTGAAAAAAAAAATTGGAATACAAAACAAAAATTTTGACGTGGCGTGAGTAACGGTGGAGGGCAAAATTTTGATAGGGGTACCAATACGAATACAAAACCAAAGAATTGGAACTTTATCCAGGAAAAAAAAAGAGAATTGGAACCTACTAGTCCATTTATTGAAAGTTTTAAAACTTTTACCGGAATTAACCATATAAAAAATGAGCGTGGCAAAGCATGATGAGTCGTCTAAAGACAATATAGGGAAGCGTGAATCACCATTGAAGAGGAGCACAAATTATCATCAAAATTGAATTGGAGGAAAGTGGGACCTGCGAGACAAAAAAAAAACACAGACGAAGTGAGATAAAGCCTATATTAAAATACTAATATTTATATTATTATTTTAAGTAGATATTAAATCAAGAACCAGAAAAAACAAAAAACAAAAAATGAAGACTATTCCGCTTCTACTTCCGGTTTTCCATTTCCAAAATTTGCACATCCCGACTCCCAATTTTAGAATTATAACTCTCAATTTTAGTTTGGAATCAGACAAAAACCAGAATGAAACTGAAGTCTCCAGCCCTACAAATCATAGAACGTCATTTATGTTAATAAAAATAAAAACTCCAATTTATATAATGTTCTTTTATCAGTACGTCTATTAAGTTCAGTTTTCATCCATTAAAAAGGTTTCAAACTTTGTATACAGATAAACTATCAATACTGCACTGTTTTCTTCCGGGAAAGCCGCAGCAAAGAGACTTGCGGGTGCAAGCCTTCCGAACGCTTTATTTTATTAAAATTTTATTGATAGAGGAAGCTTGCGACAGTCTTGGCCGCCCCCCTTCCACACCACAAGCTTTGCGACATGGTTTAGACGGCGTGGCTCTTCCGAGGCGGTTGGCCACACGAGCCACTATGAGTATATATTGCATATGTATATGATATGATAGATATACATATATAATGTTTCTCAAATTAGAATGCTCTCATCAATATACAACAATAAGGGTGTTAAATATGTACGAGTCTCATTCAAATGAGAAAAGTTCGACCAAATGTTACAAAACTTTGCCCTCTTTATTGGTGGCAAAACATAAAAACAGTTTCAAGTTTCCCAAAAATTTCGCAAGAGAAACAAAGCAGAGCAATGCCGCAGTCACCGTAAAATCATTTCTGAAAACCCGGTGCCCAAAAGAATTTCCTGTAGGGTCTACCTGCATCCTCACCTTGCTTGTGAAATTCCTTTACAATGCCTTTGTACACGATGATCGGGGTGGCGATGCCAAACAAGCCAACAAGGGCTAAGTTGTGGCGCGACCACCGGAAGTTCTGCTCGAGAGTTTCCCTCGCCGAGCCCCAATCCTCGATAAATTTGTTCTTGTTTGCCTCCATTCCTTCCCCCATCTCTGCACTTTCACATGTCATATTAGCATTTTTTTTTTTGAATGGAGCGGCGCTATCAGCCAAGGTTACAATGCACTCTTGCATGACTTAGATATATTCAGTGTAAGAACAGATGACATTATTGGCCAAGTTTACAATAATGTAAAGGGAGCACTCATTTGAGACCCATGAAGGTTTGAACCCATGACCTCTTGAATAGAGGAGTGGTGGAGTTACCACTTGGCCAAGTATTAGCATCTTAAATTCTTATTAATTAGCAAAAAATGACAAAAGACCTAAAATGTGAATTCAATGGGTTTACACTATCACAAATTGGAACTTACGAATTTATTTTCCCATTTGATATTATATGGGTAATTCACATCAACTGCTTATTGACATTGACGTGATTCACAGTTTAAAAAAGTTATCTCGTCGCGTGTCGATATATTCCTAATCTCTTCGTTTAGTGGTAATAGTACCCAAAGGCCACAAATAGTGTCACATCCAATTTCATCCATATCGTCGTATCGAGTTAACTTCTATTCAGCTAGAGACACGCAAGCGTCTCTAGTTTGATAAAACTGCTGAATAGTTGATGTTTTCAGAATTTAATCGTAGGTAGACACGCGTCCCTCGTGTAACAGCCTTCACGAGATATGGAGAGAATTTAGAACTTGACATTGCGTTGTGGCCTTTTCTGGTACTGTTGCCGTTAAAAAGAGATTGGGAATAATTCGGCGTCTTTAGTACAAGATTGAATACTTATGCCGTAAACAAATTTTCCTTCATGAAACAGACCCAATTTTCGCTTTCGAATATTAAGGGAAAAGAAAAAAAACACAGAGCCTAAACTATAACAATAATAAGGTGATAGTAGCTTGAATGAATAAGAGTGGCCAATTCTTACAACTAAATAGTTCAGACTTATATTAGCTAGCTAAGCACACAGTAGTCAATCAAAGAGTTGTATGTTATCTTTATAGATAGAAGGGCACGGGTAACATAGACAGATCTGGAAATTAGTGTGACGATTTGATACGAGAGATAATAGCAAAACAAAAGAATCACAAGCTCAGAATTAACACCTAGGTCGAACTTTTGCTATGATCATGCCGTTTTAATTATTTAAGAGAAATCATAGCTAATAGTCACATTACTAAGTTTAGATTGCATTTTATAAAACGTATGGTTTTAATTTTAAAAATAGCCAATCAGGATGATGTGGCATTGAAAACCTATTTCTCCATACCGAAATTATCCCTAAACTCATGCATAATTAATAACAAATTAAAATTTTAATTTATTTAAAAATAAAAAAGGAATTTAATTAATTGAGGGGCAATTTCTCCATAGAGTTGGGTCTTGACTGGGTTTAATACCCAACATTTGCTTATGGAAAACTGTAAGCTACTTATGAAGAGTTGCGAGCTGAGAGTTGATGTACTTAGAGAGCAATTCATTGAGGGTTAGTTGAATTTGTACCATTCTCACTTGGGCTTGCGATGCATTCTCTTATCTTAGTTAATGAGCTAGGCCCTTGGACTTTTGTTATGTTTCGAGAATAAAATTACCCATCGTTATACTGATTAATAAACGATAAAGTTGTACACCAACAATTGTTACCAAAGCCATTAAAAAGATACCATATGGCATATGCAATATAGATTGCTCTCTATGAGAATCATGAGAAATAGCGCAAGGATCATATGCAACGTCATAAACCGTTGGTAACTCATAAAACGATAATAGTTATCGTAAGATTTTGACCCATAATTAGGTAAATAGCGGTCAACCATGATTAACCCCGAAAACATAAACATGTTTGAAAGTTTGGAAAACTATAACCGGTCTAAAAACAATTCGGATTGCCGGTTGTCGGTTTCACGGAAGAACTAATGAAACACCAATCCGTGTATGTATAATAACAATTAACCATAATGATAAATAGTTTTAAAGTCACAAGAGTTACCGTCGCGGATTACAATAAAAACTTGAGCAACACTTTCTGAACCATCTTAACTGTATCAGCCAGATAGTACTTACAAGACATTAACTACACTCAGCCAACTCCTTTGGCACTAACTTATGACCAAAGCTATAACAAACATGGTTTTAAATTCATAATCAATCTTTAAATCACCTCGTTTCCTGTTTATTAAACTTTAAAACTTCCAAAAGTTTTATTCTTATTATCAATATACTCAAAAACAGTGCAACTTACGAACTCAATAATGTAAAAGTTAAGTTAAATGGGAATTACGAAAATCCAAAATCGGGAACTGAATATTAGTATTACATTATTTTATTTTATCTTTATGTACCCTATATCTATATTTTTATTATATATTTTTTTAAATGCAGTCACTATTTAATAAACAAATCAAATATATCTTCAAAAATATATTTCAGTTCAATTACGAACCCTTCCCTCATTTTATTTTTTCCAAAATTCAAAATTACCTCTAATTCATAACTTTAGATCTTGTTTCTATTTCAAAAAAAAAAAAAAAAACTTCGATAAACTCTCCAAAAAAATAAATGATCACCAATCTTTTGAAATTTTGTTTTTTCAAAATGACTTAAAAATAACGAGTAAACTTATGGTCAAATGATATGTAAAAGTTACATTTAGCTGTTTTTTTTTTAAATTATATTATATGGTATAAAATTATAAAATGAAATTGTCATTTTGAATTAACCAATCAGATTGAAATATTAGTCTCACTTAAGCATCGAAATCGGAACGGTATTATCCATAGTCTTATTTTAAGCATTCAAAAAGAAAGAAGAGAGAGCTGCTTCATCATCCCCATATCGCGATGGACGGCCAGGATCAAAAGTTGGAATATCCAAACACACTCGCGGTATGATGATGATGATTCATTTCACGAGTCAAGATTCCTTCTTTGACGCTCACAAAAACCCATGCATGTGATTATCGCTTCGTATAAAAATGCAATCCCAGTGAGTGTTGCCACTAACTAACCTCCTTCCTTCATCGCATAAACAACTCGTAAACAGAGATCATCTCTCTCTCTCTCCATCTCTGCGTTTTTGTTTTTGTCTCCAAGCTGTAGCCTTCTGGGACAGAGGGCTCTGAGAGAGAGAGAGAGAGAGAGACATGGTCACCTTTCAAATTTGAGCACAGGTTTCTTCCACACCCACCACAACGCAGAGAACCCTCGTCGCGCGCTTTGACCGAAGCATGGGCGAGAAGCGCAGCGTCAGCCTCAGCCTGTGCAGCAGCGCCAGCACGAGCAGCACAGACGCGCGGGCGCCGGCGTTGCGGCTTGCGTCGAAGCCGCACAAGGGGAACGACGCGCGGTGGGACGCGGTGCGGAGCGCGAAGGGCGAGGAGGACGGGGAGCTCGGGCTGGGGCACTTCCGGCTGGTGAAGAAGCTCGGGTGCGGCGACATTGGGAGCGTCTACCTGGCGGAGTTGCGGGGCGAGGCGGGGTGTCTGTTTGCGGTGAAGGTGATGGACAAGGGCATGCTCGCCGGGAGGAAGAAGCTCGCACGGGCGCAGACGGAGCGGGACATCTTGGGGCTGCTGGATCACCCGTTTCTCCCGACGCTCTACTCGCATTTCGAGACAGATAAGTTCTCTTGCTTGCTCATGGAGTTTTGCAGCGGCGGCGATCTCCACACGCTCCGGCAGCGCCAGCCAGGCAAGCACTTCTCCGAGCAGGCTGCGAGGTTGGTCGGCACACAATGTTGCCTTTTGTTGTGGCCCTTTCAAATTTTCGGAAAAAACATGTTTTTCTTTTCAAAAACATGCATACCCGCCTCTTCAAAATTTGTCCGACTTCCGGTTCCGGATTTATATATTTTCTTTCGGTTTGAGTCGCTCGTATTAACGAGACAAAAGTTTCACAATTGCAAACTTGGCCATTGAATAACTCACTGATGCTTAACTACTTCTTTTATAGGTTCTATGCTTCGGAGGTTCTTCTCGCAATGGAATACCTCCACATGATGGGAGTGGTCTACCGGGACTTGAAACCGGAAAACGTGCTCGTGCGGGAAGACGGCCACATAATGCTCACGGATTTCGACTTGTCGCTGAGATGCTTAGTGAATCCAACGCTCGTGCAGTCCGAGAGCGAGCCGTCGTGCAGGATCTCGTCGTACTGCATTGAGCCATCCTGTATCGAGCCCGCCTGCAAGCTGCCTGTTTGTGTGCAGCCCGTGTGTCTGCAGCCCTCGTGCTTCAAGCCCCGCTTCCTCAGCTCCAAGCCCCGAGCCAAGCCCGCGACCTCAACCACTCCGGTGCTTGTTGCCGAGCCGACGAGCGCTCGTTCCATGTCGTTCGTCGGGACGCACGAGTACTTGGCGCCGGAGATCATAAGAGGCGACGGCCACGGGAGCGCGGTCGACTGGTGGACGTTCGGGATCTTTCTCTACGAGCTGCTTCACGGGAAAACACCTTTCAGGGGGAGCGGGAACCGTGAGACGCTTTTCAACGTCGTCGGGCAGTCGCTCAAATTCCCCGAAGGCTCGGGCATCAGCTATGCCGCCAAAGATCTCGTCCGCTCACTTCTCGTGAAGGATCCTAAGAAGAGATTAGGATTCAAGCGAGGCGCAACGGAGATAAAGCAACATCCTTTCTTCGAAAGTGTTAATTGGGCACTGATCCGCAGTACAACCCCGCCGGAGATTCCGAAACCGATCGATTTAGCGTCGTTAAAGAAGGAATCTTCGGTGCCTTTGAACAGCAAGGCAGCTTCGGATTCGGATAGGTCATCGTCAGGTCTATACTTAGAGTTTGAATTTTTCTGATTTGTCATTTTTTCTGTCGAAGAACGAGGATTCACATCTCATGGAATCTTGTTCTTCGAGTACAAAGAAAAAAGAAGAGACAGTGTAGTGTAGCTGAGCTTTCTAACATGTTCTTTATGAGATTCTCACTTTTGGCATAACCTTTAGTCTTATATCCTGGAAGGAAATCAACTTTTGGAAAAGGAAAGCTTTGAAAATGGACAAGACACAGAAAATGTCACACTTTGATTTGGACTAGGGATTATATATAAAATATATTTTGTATTTACCAAAAACTCAAAAACATTGATCTAACATAATCCTAAAGACTGATGAGGCCACAACGCTGACGATCAAATGCTAACTTTTTTGGAGCAGTCGAGAAGCGTCTGCGGAAGGCATTTTACGTACCGAATTGAATCTTGAGACGATAGCTACACGTGAATAGGCATTGCCCGTCTTGATTTTGCTTTTTAGGCCCTAAAATTGTGCTTTTACCTAAGGCTTGAGTATAAAAGCCCTGCTTTGTTGAATGCTGAAATCAGATTTGGATCCTGAATGAAAACCCGAGAATTTCCCTCGAATTCGAGTGTCCTTGTGAGGACTCGAGATTGATGCCCGAAACACCTTGATTCGTGCCGAATCAAACTTTATACGAGATTGATGCCCGAAAGACCTTGATTAGGACCGGGGGGTACGCTCGTCGATCGTATTATGCTTCCGACGTGTTTATAATATCATAATTTAAGTGCAACATTGTGGTGTTTGTTGAAAGCTGCGAGGCTCTGTCTGTGTGCGCGCTTCTTGGGGTGTCCGAAAGTGGTCCTCTCAGCCCAAAACATGCTTTTACTTACAAATCAAACTTTAATCATTCTGCCGTTTTCTTTATTTTCTGCCTGTTTTAGTGTCACATAAAAATGAATAATGACAATTTGGCCCCAAAATTCATCAAGTAGAGTCCCAATTTCCCATACTTGCATATTGTGCTTCATTCATTGCCTCTCTGATCAATCAGAGTACAATCTTTTCACAGCTCAAGGACAAACCATTTAGGATGTATTTGTGGCATAAATATCTAATAGTGTAGTGTTATCACCAATCAATATATATTTAGCTGCAATAGTACCCAAAAGTCGTTTATGTCGCGTTGACGCGTGTGAAGCAAGAGACATATGTAAGTCTATGCTTTAATAAAAGTGTTGATACGTTTTATAGCCTTTGTGTACTTTTTATAAAAAAAGACTCAAGGGGTATGTGTGTGTGCACTTATAATTAGATTAGGTAGTTGTGCCGAAAATGTCCTTTATTTTAACCTGAGGTGAATTGCTACTTGGTTATTGTTATTACTATCTGGGGGACAAAGTAAATAAATTATTTTACCAGATAAAAGCAAAAATAAAAAATAATTTGCCTTCTTGCCTTGCATTAAAAGGTAGGAAATAGGTAGAGCAGCAAATTAATATCCAAAACTTAAGAAACTTCCAACTTTGTGCATTTTCTAGCTGTCCAAAGCTTTGTTTTTAAATTTTATGTCTCCAACATTTACCAATAATGCACATATATATATATATATATATATATTAAAACAATAAAAGTCTAGCATATACTTTTGGCATCATTTTTCTTCCTTTTTTTATAATCTTTTATTACTTATGGACTCTCCTGAGTCTTGAGTCCTGCGCGAAATGGTGGGGCTTAAAATCGTAAAATCTGCTTCCTACGAGGCCCACCACACGCTTCGCTTCAATTCAATACCATTATTATTTTATCCTCTTTTTTCCCTGTCCCACTCCCCATTATTTTAAGGGTAAACGAGGTAAATATTCATTTCTGACTCAAAGATTAAAAAAATATCAATTTCTAATTATGATAATTATAACCATCAATAAATTTAAATATAGACTAATATGCCCTTCTATTTTTTAATTCACATTCTTAATTCGTTTATTTAATTAAAATAAAAATATATATTTTCCTTAGATTTAGCAAATAAAATAAATTAACATTAAATCCTTCCTATTTTAAAGATTTCACAAAAAAAAATCGAATTAATCCTTCATATTTTAAATATTAAAAACAAAATCTTATTTTTGAATTTTTGGTCCCTAATAATAAAATATTATTTGAAACTGTACATGAGAAATGCCGAACAAACACTATTTATAATTTGAAACTGTAAATAAAATTACAAAAAATTATATATGTATATACAATTTGAACTGTAAATAAAATTATAAAAAATTATAAAATTTACGAAATCATGTCAAACTGTAAATGATGTCAAACTGTAAATGAACTTGCAAAATGAAATTAAATTGTAAATGATGTGATGAAATTACAAAAATTGACAAATAAAATTATAAAATTATTTACAAATATCATGTCAAACCATTTACATACCATTTACCACTCTAAAATTGTATAAAACAATTTACAAAAAAACATGTAA
Source organism: Parietaria judaica (assembly GCA_954871525.1). Lineage (NCBI taxonomy): Eukaryota > Viridiplantae > Streptophyta > Magnoliopsida > Rosales > Urticaceae > Parietaria > Parietaria judaica. The sequence continues at coordinate 30,269,443 of OX940865.1, forward strand.
AACTGTTTGCCAAAAAAATTGTCGAATCAAACTGTAAATTTTAATTGCAAAATTGTATATGCATCTACCAAAACTTAAAACAGGGACTGTTTGTGCAAATCGTAGATATCAACATGAATTTGGTATATTTATATACCAATATCAAACTGTAATATATTTACAAAAATTTATTAACGTACATTCACCATCGACGACTTGCACGAGGAACCGGTTCGCGACGATCTCGAGAATGGTTTATCCGGCGAGGGAGCGGAACTCGGAGAAGGTTTACTTGCCGTGGGAGAAAGGGTCGACCTCCGACGATGTGGTGACAGAGAGGCGACGCGACGACGCGACAGAGAGGTGATGCCACGGCGCGACTAAAGAAGGAGATGGCGTGACGGAAGACGGCCACGGATTACCTTCTCAACGGAATAAGGCAACGCGACGGCGCGACGGAGAGACGACGGAGAAGCGTTGGATAGGCGATAGAGAAGCGACGCGACAACAAGACGGAGATACGCGACGGAGAGGTGCCACGCTCTTGTGCTTTAATGAATCAAATGTCAGCACATGCCAAAAGGACGTAGACGAACCTCATAACTTTTCTTTAGGGCTCACTGCAACTCATAATTTTTTTTAGGGTTCACTGCATCGATGGTGTGTCACATGAACATGGAGAGAGAGTGAAGACGGGAGAAAGTGAGGGTGTGTCACATGAACATGGAGAGAGAGTGAAGACGGGAGAAAGTGAGGGAAAATGGAGGAGAGAAGTTGAAGGAGGAATAAATGAGGTGTAATATAATCTTTTAAATTAAATCCTACTTAATAGGAAAAATTGTCAAGCTTAATTATAGGAAATTTTGAACGAAAATTAATATTTAATATGTAATTAAAATTAAGGTTATAATGGTCCAAAAATTATTAAAAATAGGCATAAATGAATTAATTGAAACTATGGGCATTTCTCTTAAACCTTGAGTGTATTTTGGGCATTTCATGCATTTTTCTTTATTTTAACATTTAACTTAATATCTATTCTAATGTTAAAAAAAAAAAAAAGTTGAGTAGGACTCATAGTCATATCTATTTTAAATCGATGATCTGAGAGTCTCCAAAATTGATAGACGCTTAGAGATCTAATTTTACATTTATACCTAGGGATTACAAATATACTGATGAAATGTTTACAAGATTTTAAAAGCGACCATACTAATATGATTTTATTAACTTTATATTAAAAAAGACAAAAAAAGACTTAGCAGCCCAGTTTTTGTCATCCGACTGCTGGTCACTGGTCACCGGTTTTTTTCACAAATTTTAAAACCCTATTTTAGAACAACAATTAACCTAAAGATATACACAGAGTCTGTTAATTTATTCACATTACCTTAATGAATCTTTCATAATTTGATTCATATTTGAAAGAAGAGTATAAATTGAGTAACACACTAGTTGAGTTAAATAAATTAGATGTGTTTATCAACATCTCAATGCAACTTAATGATCAGAGAAATAATACGAAGAATTACGTAGAATATTGAAAGATAATTGCGATCATATGTTTCTTAATTCAATTAACAAGATTTCAATCTATTATTCTTGTTTATTGGTACAAAAGATTGGTACTTAACTAATTTTATTAGCAATTCTTCGTGTGGTGTACACATATATACTTACATTAAAATCCTCAACAAACAACCGACATATTGAGTGAGAAAACTTCGTACCTTCAAAACACCACATATTTTTTATTATTATACTTTAATTTTCATAATTCTCAAAATAACCTTTTTAAATTTTACCTACCAAAATACCCTTAATTTTGTCTATTTTTTTTGACCCAATATGTCAATTTTCAGGATGCGATACGTACATTTTACAGGGGTATTTTGATAAATGAAATTTGAAAAGGTTATTTTGAGAATAATGAAAACTTGAGGTGTAATAAAAGAATATGTGGTGTTTTAAAAGTCATTTTATGAAGTTTCCCATTAATTATGTATCATTCCTTTGGACATGGGCGAATCTATGCGATGGGGTGGGGTGGTCATTTTAAAAACTGTACTATTATTACTAAAATATTTTAATTTATGTACGTAACCCACCCCCCAAAATAAAACTCTAGTATAATTTTCTCTAAATTTATAATATAACTTGAATCACGCTCATTTTAGAATTATTTAATTTTGTATTTTGACGTTGTATTTATCATGTAAATTTAATGAAAAAATTTGAACCCCCTGTCTCCGAATCCTGGTTCTGCCAATGCCTTTGGAGGAGCTTACTTCACTACACACAAATTGGACTACTAGCTAGAAGCGGTTTTGATAGAGAGTTCAGTTGTTTTGCCGTTTATTTATAATAAAACTCATTAAATTGTCTTGTTACTTGTGTTTACAACTGTTCTTATATTATTTAATAAAATATCATTGGAAGAGTTAGCTAGAGTGGGATACCACTGTCACAAACTGGTTTAGTCGTTTTTATGTGTATTCTATTTTTGAACTCAGAAAATAAATTTAATAATTATGTTTTTGAAATATTTTAAACACTGTTTTGTTATGTTTTTTATTCAACTGTATTAAAAAAATAATTTTTTTAAAAAAATACGTCAAAACCAATGCTTCTCATCTATCATTGGATTCTTTTCGGCGTAAGCTTTCCAACGATATATATTATGAGTTCATCCGAGAATCATAGAAAAAGTTATAGAGTTTTAAAGTTTAGGTAGACAGAAAAATAATAAAATAACTTAAAATTGTTATGTTAGGAGAGAGTTACAGTTTGGTGGCTTCAGTTTCGTAATTATAATTTCGTAACTAAAATTATACAATTTTAAACTGTCATTACAGTTTCATAATTACATTTACCTCTACAAAAAATTACACCTAAAAACTGAGTTAACGCATAATTCATGTTTAATTAAAAAAAAATCGGACGATTTTACTAATTAGGATGACTGATGAAGTCATGTTTAAGGAATTTTTTACGTTAATTGTTTATTCTTTTAAGCTATAATTAAGGAACATTATCTACACATAATTCGAATTTGATTTTCCTTATTAAGAAGGATAAAAATTAAAAATTAAAAATTAATTTACAAATTAAGAAAATACTAACGTAAAAAATTAGTAAGGGTATAATTGTCCAAAAAAATGAGCATTTTTTACTCATTATCTCTAAACTTCCAAATTCCAATCCGTGATAACAAAACTGAAACGCAAGTGATAGACAAGTCACAAGTTATGCGGACATGAGCTAAATCACGTTAAAAAGCAATTAAAAACGTGTCTTTATCGTTAAATCCAAAAAGAAAGAAAAAATCGATTTTTGGATGTGACTTACTACTAGTCTACTACTATTGTTTTCATCGAAATAAAGATAAGTTGGAAACTATCGTTATTATAAGCATCGAAAGATATGGTTTAATCAAAGTTCAAAGATTATCTTGCGAGTACGATGGAGAATATGGTTTAATCAAAGTTCAAAGATTATCTTGCCAGTGCGATGGAGATGGACAATTGATATTTCATCTAATAAAATAGACATTAATTAATTACTATGAGCCTAACCAAGGTGTTAAAGTTTGTGATTTTTTATGAAAATATTGACGGAATTAGTTTTTCGAGAATATACGAAATGAAAACCTTTTTGCTTCACTGATTTTTTTTTAACTATTTTTCACGAAATTTGCAGGGGCACAAGGGTGGAATTTCGTTTTTGTGAGTTAAAATTGTAAAAAATGTCCCACCCCACCACGGCTGGCGCGCATGTGGTGTTGGAACATTTGTTTGAGTCATTTCGCATTCACAAAATCCTATGAAGCAAAGGGCCTGCCTAAACCTTTGTCTCAAGTATTTGGTATATAAGCATCACCAAACTCTTGACATCTATCAATGTGGGACTTTTTGATATTCAACTAATATTACACATTTACACTTAACATACAAATACACGTCACCTAATAATCTGACTTAATATTATACACTTCAACTAATATTATATACCTAATATACATATTAACTTCAGTTAACATACATATACACTTAATATACATATTCATTTAATATTATACACTTCAACTAATATTAAATTTGTTAACATACATATACAATTAACATGCATATTCACTTAATATTACATGTACACTTAACATACATATTTACTTCACATAATAATTTGACATAATATTATACACTTTAACTAATAAATTGACTTTTATACATTTCACCTACAAATTTAGGTTACAAATGTGCTTTATTGTATACAATTATTTCTTATATTTTATTAAATATGTAGTTTTGAACCTATATAAATATCTTGTTTAAATTTTTAATATTTTTACAAAATCTCAGTCGAAAATCTCATCGGCATGCGGTATGCCCATGAAAAAAGTACGGTATATGCGGCATGCGGCATGCCCTTTTTTTACGATTCGTTCATCGACATACCCATCAGCAAGCGATGTATCGGTAAAACGGAAAATGCAAAACGACATTGGCAAGGGACATTTTAAACCTTGAGAGTTGAGTCTAACTAGCTATAATAGCCTACATGTAACACGTAACGTCACTCTAGTCTTTATGTATTATGTAGTGATTACTTGGATTAGCAAAAAGTAAGAAAAAAAGGTTAAGAACATGTGGAAAAGTTGAGCCTGTATTGTTATAGTATTCGTGTAAGATGTTATGTAATTATAATTGATATTGTGGATGACTGTAATTAATTTATAATATTCATCAAATAATTGGATTTGGGTCGATATGTAATTCATTTCAGACTTTCAGTGTATAATGGGCTATAATACTATTCGTTTTAAATTAGTGATCTATTATAATATTGAATTGGTCCTAAGCCTAGACTTGGCGGATTTCTTTGCGGGTGGGCAACTCACACACTCGAGTCTAAACCAGGCATGGGTTGATTAGGTACAAAATACGTGGGACGGGTAGGCCCACCCACAGGCTGCTCGTCTGCTTGAAGAACACCGATCTTATAAGTTGATAAAAATAATCAACAAATAAATGCGAACATACAGCCCCGCATTTAATTTCCATATCGATTTCATAATTTCTCATTTATGTTTGACAATTTACATAAGGTCTTTATTCTATTTAGTGATATTGGTGATTTTCATAACCAATAAGAGTTACAGTCCAGCCCCATAAAGACGTCCAAAGGCCTAAAAGCTCATGTTGATGCCGTTTTTTGGATTAAACATTGTTGAGGCCTAAGTTGTGTATTTTGGGCCTGGCCCAATGTCGTTAGTGACGTGGCGGGCTTCTGTTGACTTTTGGATGGGCCTTGGATGGCCCAGTTGTGGGGATGATGGTTTTTGTTGTCAATGATTGTTCCCTCTGACCCTCGTTGACTCCGGGACGATTGCCGCTGATTTCAGGGTGAGGTTTTAATTGACTGATTTGGGGGCCTGAGTAGGCGTTCCTGGCACTAGCCTGGTCAAAGGTCTCTTTGCCGTTCGGGGTCCTAGGCGACCCGGGTTACACACTACCTGTTACCTCAGGGCCAGAGGCCGGGGTTACAGGTCCGGGAACCGCTTAGATCGTAGGTACCAGCGAACGGGGGAGTGCTTTTGACCAGGGAGTGAATCCTGGGAGGTTAGACTCTCGACCTGATATGGCTTGTTCTGGTCCGGGCAGGAACTGTCCACGGAGTCACGGTATCTTATTCAGATCCGGGAACTAAGAGACAGAACTTAGGCCGCGCTGAGCTCAAAACAAGGGCAGGTGGCGTGCAAGTGGGGGAGGAAGGCTGCCCACAAGTGGGCTGATGCCATCCAGTCGGGCCCACGGTCTGGGGCAGCAAGGGGATCGCGCCACGTGGCGCGATCTTGTGGGTTGTCTCACCCGTGGGGTCCCACGGAGAGGTGTTTTAGTGTTTTTTCGCTCCCGGTCCCGTCCCGTGTCTGTTTTTCACAAAGTTTATGTCGTTTTTTGAGTGTTTTCATATTTTTAGGAACACCTGGACATTTTGTTTTGCGAAAACAGGCCTCCGTAAGGCACTTTGGTGTTAAGGATATTATTTAATTAATAAAGAAATGATTAATTAAATAATTTTTCTTTATTAGTATACTTTACAAAAATACCCCCCAACAGCTCACAAGGCCTTAACCTGAAAAAGTCAAACCCAAGCTCAGCCCAAAAATCAACCTGAGCTTGAGCTAGAAATTCAAGTCGGGCCTGGTCATAAAAGTCAACCCAAGCATATTTCAAAAAGCCAACCCGACTCTTGCTCAAAAAGTCAACACAACCCTACCTTGGAAAGTCAAACAAAAGCCAGATCCTTTTGACAACAATATAAGGCCGATCCGAAGAAAGCTGACAAAAACCTAATCTCGAAAAAGATAGCAAAGGTCTGACGAAGAAATAAAGTCAAGTCTTGATCTCGGGAAAAGCAATACGGACCCAACCCGAGAAAACACAGGAAATTCCTGACTCTGAAAAGAAATACAGACCTATCCTAAAAGAGTGCGCCAAAATTCAACAAAGCCACCCATAGCAAGCGCGGAATAAGCAATGCTTAGCAAGTGCGGCTATGTAAACATGTCTAAAAGGGCATATTTTATACCCGAAATGACAATTTTTCCCTCCAAAGTTACCCTCTTGTTCTCTATAAATACACAATTCATTCTCCCTATTTGAGCTGTTAAGTTCAATTCGAAAGGAAACTCTCTAAAAAATCTCTCTACTATACAAATACTTTGCTTGCCAATGTTCTACACTTCCCGAGCCAAATACTCCCCCCTCCTTCGCACGCTCTTCTAAGCTTACGTTTACTTCTTTCCATAGGTACGAAGACTTGCACTTGGAAACTAGAAATGAAGACAAGGAACGACATGCTCCCTCGAGCCTAGCTAAGGACTAACGCCTATCTTGTTGCACTATAAGCCTAAGAACGAAGTTCGGGAAATGAGATATTCCCTCGACCCTAGCTCGGGACTATACTCTCCCCGTTTTTCTAGGGATGAAGGAAACTAGCTCGATAGCAGAATTAGAGAAAAAGTACCCCGAAATCCTTTACCAGAATGTCGAAGCAAGGAATTTAGGAGTAAAAGCCATTTTTGACTTCACTCGGTCGTTGAATCCAGCCCATGATTGAGCTGCGGCCCAATTTAAAATTTGATCCATATATTGGGATTAACGTTAAGTAAATATTATAACAATTTATGAATGCTACAATGTAAGGACCCGGCCTAGCGCCGTCCGCTACGACTTAAACCCACTTACTTTCTTACGATTTCATAAAACTCTTTGTTACGAAAATCTAGCAATAATTTTTTTTTTTTGTTTAAAAACATCATCTGACTTGTGCTCATAGACACACACGTCTTAAACTTCCTATAAGAAATTAAAGATCAATAGTTGAGCATAAAATATTCAAAAGAGACCATTATTGGAAATCTTCGAAAAACATGAGACCTTCATAAAACTTTGAAGGCTTGTTAAATATTTTACCGAAATCATTTTTTGAAAAGTCCAATATAATGCTTAATAATCATTGTCTCTGATTATGAACCCGAGACAAGCATTTCACACGTAAATTCTTAACATAGGGATGTAATATAATACTAATATCCCAAAACATAAACCTTAGTTAATAAAACATACGTCAATTACTTTGTTCATCAAAATATGCAGAAACTTTAGCGATTACCTATCCTAGCCCATGACCACTGCGCGCATCACCATTCCTTCGCGAGTCCACCATAGCAAATCATGCCATGGGTTTCTTACCTACAACATAAACACATGTTACGTGAGCTTATGCTCGGCGACTACTGACATTATCCTCACAAAAATATACGTCAATAATGCATACATGTATGTCCAATTATGCTATATTATTGGGTTACTTTTGAAACATTTTCATTCTTTTCCTTTAAGTGGCTCAAGGGATTGGCCCTGTCTTCCCTGTTATCACCCATATGTGTATGTGCCCTTTGCGCGCAGCCGCAGATGGTCTGAGGGTTGCAAGGTCCCCATCCAACACGACCTTGGGCTTTAAGCCCCTTTCAGAACATGTTTAAGGTATTTCCCGGCGAGTCGGGCCCGTAGGACCATGCAGTTTTTGGTATGATGGCCATACCTCTGGTGAAAATCGCACCAGGCGTTCATGTCTCTGTTGTTGGGAGCCAGATCACCGGCACTCATGTACAGTTCCCCTTGCTTGTCCGCCTCGGTCTCTTCCTCGTCTTCCGTGCTCAGGTTGTAAACATGATTCTGGGGGTGTGCTTTTCCCCCGGGATGGGATATTCCGTGCTGGAAGTTCCCGTGCTTGAAGTTCCTGTGCTGAGGGTTTGACCCTCTGGTAGGAACGTGGTTCCTAGGACCCTTAAAATGGGGTGATGGTCCATTCCTTGGTTGGGATGGATGCGCCCCGGGCCTCGGTGCGTTCGGGGTTGGCCTGAACTTCCTCTTCAAGACTTCGTGCTCTTCATCGTGCTTGATCCAGTTGGAAGCACGATGGATCACGTCCTCTATCGAGGAGTACCTATTGACCAGTATGTCGGTCTTGAGTTGCGAGTCGTACCATAGCCCACTGGTTAATGCTGCTATGGCCGTCTCATCCAACCAGTTCGTTGATCCGGACCATTTTAGCCTTGAACCTTGTCATGAAATCCCTGAGAGGCTCGTTTGCTCTTTGTTGCAGAGCATACAAATTGGCTACAGTGATCTCAGTCTCCATGAACATGGAGAAATGTTTGAGGAACACCATAGTCAGCTGACCGAAGCTACCGATCGAGTTTGGTTCCAATTGGGAGAACCATTCCATCGCTGCCCCTATGAGGTTTTCAGCGAAGTATTGGCATCTTCCGGCATCCAGCTCGTGGATGTCGAGGTTAGCCCGCCCCATTGCAATTCGGAATGCTCTGAGGTGTACCTTCGGGTAGGTGGTCCCGTCGTACTTGGGTATGTATATCTGCCCACCGTGCCTTAGTCGAACGTTTGTGATAGCCGTTGAGAATGGAGTTATCGTTGATTCTTCAGCCAGGCGCTCGATTTCGGGGGCGGCAGACACTGCCCGGTGTACTAGTGAGTCCACCCCGGAGAGCCTTTCTCCCATTTTCTTCATAGTACGTTTGAGCTCTTCCAGCTCGGAAATTTCATGGGGTGCTGGCTCGTCTTGGGTGCGACAGGAACCTGGGCCCGCTTGATTGCTCCCCGAAGGTCAGGAGTAATTGCTCGACCCTGGAGGGGTGGAGTAGTTCGGGCTCTCTGCCCGGGAAGGGCTCGAGAACTGAACTCCGATTGGCCGATTGCGGGATTGTTGATAATGGGTGTTCTGCCCGGAGTCGGGCTGGTTGGTTCCGAACATTGGAGCTCGAAAGCGAGGGGTGCCGTGATTAGGCGACGGGGGGAGCATGTTCTCCGATGGATCCACATGTGGGGGTGGCGTGTTCGGACGCGGATCCCTTGGGAGAGGCGCTTGATTGGTTCTCTTGGCTCGGGGATCGTTGGGGTCCTGGAAGTCAAAGTGGACCGCATTTACCCTCTCTCAATTCCTTTGCCCAGAGTTTTGCCCGACCTCGTTCACAGAGTAGGGCCCCTGTTCGATTCGGGTCTGGTTGCTCATGAGAAACTCGATTTTCCTTCCGAGTTCGACATTTTGAGCAGCCCATTCTTGGAGCTGAGTTCTTAGGGCCTGCTCTTCTGTACTCTGGTAGGGGGTTACCTCGCCCAGGACGTTAGAAGCAGGATTTTCCTCGGAACTCATGGTTGTGTCTTAAGTATGACAGAGTTAGCGAGATCAAAGATTTTTCACAGACGGCGCCAAACTGTTGACGTGGTTTCGCACGCCAACGGTCAAGAATATTGCGAATGGGATTTCGATTTGAATGTGCTAAGATTTTTGTGGATCCTGACCTCCGCGTCGTCAATACTATCAACGGTGACTCACGGAATTAGAGAAAGAAGAAAACGAATAAAAAACTAGAGTTTTTTAGAGAGGTTCGTCCCAATGCGGTAGTTGACTACGTCCTCAGTACGTTTATTGCTTCGGAAAGATTGATCGGTCGGATGCACAAGCCAATTCCTGATCGATCGAAAATAAAAGAAAAACACTCTGAAGATATGAACTCTCAAGACTCTTTTCTCTCAATTGTGGATGCTTGCGTGCGTGTAGACGGGCTGCCTTCTTGCTTTTATAGATGTCTGGCTTCTGCCCGTTGAAGGTGGTCGTTGGTAGTGGCTTCGAGTTCGGAGCTTGACTTGCTGCCGAGCTGACACGTGGGCCACGTCTTGCGAGATTGTCGTAGTAGTGGACCTTGACTGGTCGTCGTGGCGGTTTTTCTGGTCGGTCTTCGGAGGTTTGAATTGAAGTGACTGACCAGGTTTGCTCGTGCTAGAACGTAGAGTTCTTTTCTGCTCGAAGAATCTTGTACGTTTTTTGCTCGGATCCCTTTTGAGATAATCAGTTCGGGAGGAGCTTTGAGTGTTGGTTTTAGCCAAGTGTTTGAAGCGAGATTTTGAGTTCTGTTCGGATTCTTCCTTTGGATCTCTGTTCGGGCATCTTTTGAGCTTATTCTGCTCGGGCGAGTATTTTGCCTTCTGGGCTTTTAATTCTGCTCGGGCGAGTACTTTGCCTTCTGGGCTTTTAATTCTGCTCGGGCCCAAACACGATCAAGTGACCAGTGGGCTTTTGGGCTTCGCATTTCACAGGCTCAATTTCGTTTGAATATTTAATATATTCAAAACTTAGATCAAACAGTTTAATCTTTAAATTTGATTAATGACTTCACAATTTCAATTTATAGAACGAATTTGCACATCAACAATATTCATAACAAAATTATCATTTTTGATATTGGTTGAATGAATAGTCAAATCCGCACATGAAAAAGACAATTTTTGGTATTGTTAGAGCGACTAAGACAATTTGATCTTATAAGCGAGGGCGCAATTTCAATATATAGCATCAGTAACTTCTATTTTTTATATAATATAAAATTAATTTGTATATTTTCCACTTATATGTGTTGACTACTGAGTGAGGATTTATGTGTTGAGTAGTGAGGATTTATCGTTCCCACTTAAAATTAAATAAGAATGTCTTATTTAGGTACCTTTGTGACTAATACTTAAATAGTGACAGATTAAAAACAGATTCATCTAGCGTCGCAGTAAACATGAATTTAGGTACTTTAACCATAAAAAATCAAATTTAAATCTACACTATCAAAGTTGAGTACAACTTTAGTGTTTTCGTTGTTGCTATGTTGGATCCCAATACACGGACATGCGAAGGATATCACGAATATCACAAGAATAATAGTAAATCTAAGAACACGAATGGGAGAAAAAGTTTCTCTTATTAATTCGAAGGTAAAATACAAAGAGATAAACTCAAACAATTCTAAGAGACTCTCTACACAACTCGACTCTCGGCTATACTCGGCACTTTACAATGTACACAATGCTAGGTTTATATAGGCCTCACATAGGCAAAACCCTAGCTAATTGAATCGTACAATATCAGGAAACTACCCTAAAGAAACTCGCCAAATTTTTATCTTTGATTTGATTTGCTTGCTCCTCAAGTTACGCGCTTTCCTTTCTGGGTAGAGTTTCCCTTTCCTGCCCGGTCAGCTTCTCTGTCTGTGAGATGACTTGCTCGCCTTCCTTCGAGCACACTTGCTCGCATCTCCCCGAGCAAACTTGCTCGTGTCTTCCGAGCTGATCTTTCCTTCTATCCGGACTCTCTGCTCGTGTTACCCGAGCTGAGCTGAACAGTTGTCCGTCTTCTGTTCTGGTCGGTACTCGGGCTGACTCCTCGCGAGTGTTTCTGCCCGTCCTAGGTTCTGGTTGTCACCCGGACTAAGTCAAGCTCAAGCTCACATGCTAACCCAACAAAACTAAGAGAAATTGCTCCCAATAGTCAAATAAAAACGTTTAATTAGCAAAATAGCCAACCTTTACTTTGTCTTTGTAAAATAGCCAATATGCATGAGGTGGCATTTTAATATCAATTTTTGTTCCTATTATATGTTTTTAATTATCCTCCCTGAATCGTGGAATAATAAACAAGTATTACTAGTTTATATATTATATGAACAAGTATTATTTGTTTATGCATTAACAAACTTCATATATATGTTCCCAGTTTATGCAGTATGAATATTTAATTGTATATGTAGTATGAATATTTAATTGTATATAGATGGATTAACTGTTACTATTAACCGAATGGCTAGGTCAGAGTTTTGGGATCGCTTGTATTCTACAAGGAGGGTTTCGAATTTTTCTGAATTTGGTATTCCCTAATTTTAGGGGATTTGTCAAGTTCAAATATAATTTCAATTTAGTATTAATATTAAAATTTGAATTTATTAGTAGAAATGAATCTCGTTAATTATAATTGGATATTAAAATCAGAATGTATAAATGTGATAATTAAGGATATATAAGTCATTTTATAGTCATTAACATGGTTAATTGGCTATCGGTAAATATAAATTAAGAGTTGGCTATTTAGCAAATATCAACTTTCTATTTGGCTATTACGCTATAATGCCCCAAAACTAATCACAATATATATGTGAACAAAATTAACCTTTTTTTTTTTAAAGTCATTGACTTAGCATGACAATATCATATGATTATTATGATTTAGTTTTTGTTGCTCATAAGCCCATCTTACTCATTTAAAATTAATTGCTAACACGGGCAATACAATTAAACATATAATTATAAGGTCCAATAACCTTAATAATAATATGTACGTGTATAAATTATTTTCAAAGTAGCCATCGCCTGTTTTAGAATATCTCATAAACAATCTAAAAGAGTGGTGGAAGGCTCACGTTAAGTCATAAGAAATTATTTTATTAGTGTTTGATAAATCAACATTTTATATATATTGTCTAGTCCTGATCGCCTCTAATAATTTTAGATTAATACATGAGAAATTAATATATTTAGTATAATAAAATTTTATGATCCTCGTGTAGTTGGTTTATCAAGATCAATTTAGTTAAGATTAAAATAAATTAATAATAAAATAAATAACAAAGGATAAAAATGTTGTTTAAGCAAGGAACTGTTAGCTCATATATACACTTATATATAACATCGAACTTTTAAATTTACATTTGCACTCATGCAAGGAAGAAAATGACGATATCAATGAGTACGTTGATGCTATTTCCAACACGCGATACAATTTTACAGGCCGAAATTTGGTAGCCATCTGGAGAAGTGTTTTCTTGTTTTTGCATTTGTACGGTGTAATGCAACAATGTCAATGTTGGCTTCAAATTGAAATGTTTTCAAGTTATTTTGTTAAAAGGGTAAACTGCGGCTAATGTACCCAATGTTTGATTTTCTGCGGATCATGTACTCAATGTTTATTTTTGACGGCTAATGTACCCAATGTTTGATCCGTTAGATATTTTTAGGTTTTCCGTCAGTTGACCGTTAGAGAGTTATATGTACACTTTTCGTATTTTTGACATAACTCACTCATTTTTTGTCCAAATTTTATGCACGACCTATGGTTGGAAAGATAAGAGATAGATCTACAACTTTAATGTTTTAAGTTTTGTAAAATCAGTTTTACAAAAATACGAAATTTCAAGTACAACGTAAAACTGGACATTAGTTTAATGCAAAATATTTGTTTCGAGTAAATTTTAATATACTTAATGACTTTTTATGATGAAATGTAAGCAAAAAGTTGTAGATAAATGTTTTGTCTTTCCAACGGGTATTTATTTATAAATTTTGGATAAAAACCGAGTGAGTTATGCCAAAAATATGAAATATTATTTCACATCACATCTTTTATATTTTTGGCATAACTCACTCATTTTTTGTTCAAAATTTATAAATAAACAACCGTTGGAAAGATAAAAAGTTTATCTACAACTTTTTAGTTTTACTTTTCATCATAAAAAGTCATTAAGTATATTAAAATTTGCTCGAAACAAATATTTTGCATTAAACTAATGTCCAGTTTTACGTTGTACTTGAGATTTCGTATTTTTTTAAAACTGATTTTACAAAACATAAAACATTAAAGTTGTAGATCTATCTCTTATCTTTCCAACCATAGGTCGTGCATAAAATTTGGACAAAAAATGAGTGAGTTATGTCAAAAATACGAAAAGTGTACATATAACTCTCTAACGGTCAACTGACGGAAAACCCAAAAATATCTAACGGATCAAACATTGGGTACATTAGCCGCCAAAAATAAACAATGGGTATATAATCCGCAGAAAATCAAACATTGGGTACATTAGCCGCAGTTTACCCTTGTTAAAATACTAAGGATTTACGAAAACACCTATATGACGGGGACTGCAAAACTCCACGACCGCAGCCGAGCTCGCCATAATCCTGCCTCTCTCTGCCGCCTACAGCTCCGACGCCAGACTCCTCACCTTCGATCTCTGGCATGAAATCACTAACTCAAGTTTCATTGGAGCTTTGCTTTATAATTACTTAAAACCCTCGTGAATAAATGTTCAAATTTGCATTTCGATCAAGTTCTTAACTGGGCACAACATAGGTTTAGCAGATTGGACCGGTAATGTTTGTTTGATTAGTTGGTTAGTTAGAGACGTTTGTACAGATTATAGATATGTTGTTTGGTTTTGTATATATACATTAGAGGTATATAATATTAATATAACAGTTTTGTATTAAGATTGTCTTTATCTCTACACCAATTTAACCAATATTGGGATTTTATCTTTAATATTTATGAACGTGATTAAGTTATCAATTACATTTTTAGTATTTTTCTTTTTAATACAATTTATTTTATGTAATTGATATTTAAAAAAATTAATTGAAAGAAAAAACACAATCATATACAAAACATATTTTTAATTTAAAAATTGTACCAAACAGTTATTTAAAAATAAATGCAAAAATTTATCACACTACAAGTATAAAAAAAATAAAAACGAAAATCGGTTTAAGTTAATTACCAAACAAAACCGTTAATAAAAAGATATCTTGGACTTTATCTTAGTTATTTTTTTTTCATTTTTATTTAAAAATAATGCATAAAAAATTTATTGCTAATTCCGCCCAACGAAAAGTGAGGGCACAATACTCCAGAAGAGAAAGTTAAAAGCACAGAGCACTGTTTCTCTAAGCACAGAGCACTGTTTCTCTATTCGTGAATAATGACTAAATACCTTAGAATTGAGATACTTTTTTTATTATAAAAGTTACCTTATAAATATTACTATAATATTTCAGAGTAAAATAAAAAATACAAATAAAGTCTTCGGTATAATTGAGTCTTTGATACCAATTTTGAAAGTTAAAACCGAACTATCATGACCTTATTTTATTGGAGGGAAAATTACGATAAAAATATCTAACATTTAAAACTGGCGGCAAAAATACTCAACGTGCGTTGACCGTGACTTTGGCATGAAAAACGTTAATTTTTCCGTAATCAGATGTCATATGGCCGTTAGCGGCAAAAATACCCAATCTTTGTTTTTTTTAAATTCTTTTTTAATTTTTTATATTTATATTTTTTTATTTACTTGATTAGTGATAATTACTTGAATTCCAAATACATGGAATAACACAAAAGTTAGTCAAAATATCAATTGATTTCTTAATGTGCTTGTATAAGCTACATTTGTTGATAAAAATCTTATTATTATGAGAAATTTTAAACATAACGTTACGAGTATTTTAAGTAATTGATTTTTAATAAATTAATAAAAGGAAGTTATATACTTAATTTTTCTTTTTATTAAATAAAGTCAATTTTAGCCCGAGATATTCACTGGAAGTCCGTTTTCGCAAAATTAAGTGTCGAGATGTTTCCAGAAATATCAAGATACTCAAAAATTCATAAAGCTTGCAAGAAATGGTATCGGAATGCTCCCAGAACCCTTAAAGTAGGCCGGGAGCACCTCGGGCCCCACACGAGCCACCACGCGTCCCTGCGCTCCTCACGCGCCGTCAGAAGGGCTTACGTCAGCCTGGTGACGTAAGTAGAGGCGTGCACGTGAAGTATTGCGTCCGGCATAAACGCCGTCCGTGAGGGCGCGTCCGACCTCCGATGAGTACGTAGTTTGCAGCGTTGGATCAGCCTTATTTTGGCTTTCATTGTGTTTCATGGCTTCCTTTAGCACTATTCATGACTTAAGTTGGTTTTCATTGTGTTTCATGGCTTCCTTAAGCACTATTCATCTTTCTTATCAGGGATATTTAAGGGTATGAATTTTAATGGGATCTTAAGGGAGATCTTTTAGCCAATTATTGCTAATGAAGCACCGTTGATTATTAGCATATATTCTTAAGCCATTTTTTTTCAATACAGAGACATTAATTGATTGTATTAATTCGATCTAAAACGGTCAGTTACCAATGAAAATGGTAATTAGGGCTGTAACCGGAGCGGGTATCTGGTTTTCTTTTTAACTACCCATATCTGGATCCGGTTTTTCGGGTATCCGAAAATCACTACTCGTATCCGGATCCGGGAATACGGATATTCAGAAATCTGGATACCCGCAAATCTGGATACCTATTTTCAAAACCTTGTTCAATTACTTAAAATACCCGTAACATTATGTTTAGAATTTCTCATAATAATAAGATTTTTATCACCAAATGTAGCTTATACAAGCACATTAAAAAATCAATAGATGTTTTGACTAACTTATGTGTTATTCCATGTATTTGGAATTCAAGTAATTATCACTAATCAAGAAAGAAGTATAAATTAAAAAATTAAAAATTATTTTTTTCAAAAAAAAGGTTAGCTATTTTTGCCGTTAACTGCCACATGGCATATGATAACGGAAAAATTAACGTTTTCATGCCAAAGTCACGGTCAACACACGTTGAGTATTTTTGCCGCTAGTATTAAAAGTTGAGTTCACGGAAAGTAGTTTGGCCAAAGATTAAGTATTTTTACCGTAATTTTCGCATTCTTCGACCCGACTATTTTTTCAGAATGGAAATTATCGTGAGATATATGAAACCAGTCAAATCATAGAATTCGTCTCGAACACATTTGTCAAATACTAATAAATAATAAATAATAAAATCTGGTAATGCAATGCAAGTATATTAAATTCTTATTGGTACTACCAGCCAAAGCAATCGTCTTTATTCTTCTTCTTCTTCTTCTCACTTCTCCTTCCTCCATCCCTCTCTCGATTCTCCCATGGGTTCTCGAAATTTTCTCGCCATTTTCCTCTGCTTCGTCTGCTTCTTCTCCGATCTCTCCTTCGGCGCCGTTCGAGTCCCCAAGTGGCTAGGAGAGAAGAAGAGGTACGCTCCTTCTCTCTCCCTCTCTCTCGGTTCGTTGATTGACTGAGATTTCCATTGATTTTTTGTTTTGGTGGTTTCCAGTGGCGATTCGGTGCTGAGATTGAAGTCTGACGCTTCGCCTCTGACCTTCGACCCAACTCGCGTGACTCAGCTCTCATGGAGTCCCAGGTTCCTCTCTCTCGCTCTATTTATTGATTGAATTTCATTGGTTAAATTTATTTATTTATTTATTTATTTGTTTTCTGGGAATTAAACCTCTGTTAGGGCTTTTATCTACAAAGGATTTCTGACTCCAGAGGAGTGTGATCATCTTATAGTTCTGGTAAGCGATTTCCTCTTGAATATTCCAATGTATCTTAGTGATTGTGAGAAGGAAAAAATACTTTTTTTTTTGTTTGGATTGTTGTGTATAGGATCTGAAGATGAAATCTTGTTTTAGTTTCGATTGTGTCGATGAATGTGTTGATCGGTACTTGGGTAAAATAGGCTAAGGATAAGCTAGAGAAGTCTATGGTGGCCGATAACGACTCGGGTAAGAGTATTATGAGCGAGGTGCGCACGAGCTCGGGAATGTTCCTTCAGAAAGCTCAGGTATCATTTTGTAATCGGAGTGTAGATTTTGCATCACAATCACAAATTAATTGGTTCTTGGAATCGTGACCGTCAATGTCTTTGTTTGGCGATTTTGTTTTGACTTGTAGGACAAAGTTGTTGCCGATATTGAGGCAAGGATTGCTGCGTGGACCTTTCTTCCGGCCGGTAATTTTTTTTTTATATATATATATATAGGAAAATGATATTATCCGTTCTGTCTTGTTGAGATTAGTTATAAGAATACACCTTTGTTTACCAGAGAACGGAGAGTCGATGCAGATACTGCATTACGAGCACGGAGAGAAATACGAGCCCCATTTTGATTTCTTCCATGATAAAGTCAATCAGGAATTGGGCGGCCACCGAATCGCCACGGTGTTGATGTATTTGTCTGATGTCGAGAAGGGTGGCGAAACGATCTTTCCCAACTCAGAGGTGACAAATTTTTTGGTAGCTCTTCGATCTGATACTGTGGTTATTTCTGAAACCTTCTTATAAATAGATTTCTTTTTGTCTAAGCAGGGAAAAATGACTCAGCATAAAGACAATGATGCATCGGAATGTGCTAGAAATGGTTATTCGGGTATATTTTTACGTTCTAAATTAAACTGAAGTATATAAATTATTCCTGCTTCAGATTTTGCATTTCTTTAATAGGACCAAACACGATTTCCCGCAAAATTCCTACCTATCTGAGACCACTAAGCTAATCAACCCATTTTTATTTATTAATCAACAAACGAATTACAATAGAAACGGTCTTTCCTTCAAAATTAAGACCAAAACCCTCTTAAAGACGTTCTATCGAAATTTTCCTTATCAAATATGACTGCTGACCGCCTGACCCTGACGGTGAGCGCTTTTGACACCCTTTATTAATCTTATACCTAAAATACCCCTGACGATAGAAAATAGAATTGATTGATAACATAATAATGCAACAGACTCCACGTAAAGCCTTAAGCTTTCAATTTGTTGAATTTATGTTAGTTGTGATCCAATCTCTCCGTATCAATCCTCACTTTGTTTTTAAATGTTGCGACAGTGAAACCGTACAAGGGCGACGCCTTGCTGTTCTTCAGCCTCCATCTTGATGCCACCACTGATTCAAAGAGCCTGCACGGGAGCTGCCCTGTCATCGCTGGCGAGAAGTGGTCGGCCACCAAGTGGATCCACGTCAGGTCCTTCGACAAGCAAGTGACGCACCCTCGGGGCGATGGCTGCGAGGACGAAAACGACAATTGCACTCAGTGGGCCAAGGACGGCGAGTGCAAGAAGAACCCCACGTACATGGTGGGTTCCGAGGGTAACCCGGGTTACTGTCGGAAGAGTTGCAATGCCTGCTCATCCTAGGGACGCTTCTCGTCTTCTCTCCGGTTTCTTTTGTTAGCCGGAAGAAATAGGTGTATATATAATTGAACCATGAGCTGTCATATTTTTGCACCGGGAAGATAATATATACAACATATTATGAAATGAAGATGGTGTTGATTTGGCTTTATTAGTGTTAGCTTGGTTATCAATATTCAATACGCCTACTTTGTTCTCTGTTGAAATTTAGACTAATTAAGTTTAAAATTATGAATGATCTACATTTATGTGTTTGGAACAAGAAAGAAAGAAAAAATAGTGGAAGAAAATTATGATTTTATTTTCCAAAAATAACAGAGATAAATATATAGCAAAATTGTTTTTCTTAAGAATATTCTCTAGAATCTCACAGAAAATTAAGAATATTCTCTAGAATCTCTATGATCTCAAATATTTAAAGAAAAGCGACTACAACGCAACATAAAATAGATAGAAAAATATAGCAACTTACATGCAAAATTCAAATAAACGAGAACTAGCAGAACTAAATTTTCTTTTAAACTATAACATCCGAATCCGAATACAACTAATACAAATTTAAAGTTCTCTTTTATACAAATATTATTCCCGGGAACACTTGTACACTTATCCGAACAAGTAGGGTCAACAGCTCAACGTTTAGGCCATAACATTCAGCAAAATCACCTAATCCAGTATTTGTTTAATTTAAGAAATTCAAAAGTTACAAATTCAATTTATTAAAACATCCAAAATACTATGACAATCATAAACTCTCATATAGCTTAGTGTAGGAGCTTTGTGATTCGATGAAGACTTGGAACTTATCACGCTATAATATTTTAGTTTTACTAATAAAAGATTGAAAATTGTATTTCGATATATTTTTAAGAAAATTGAACTTTTTTATTTTGGACAAAAAATCATTTACTGAATATTTAGTATATACAATCTTTTACTAACACAGTGTTTAAATGAGACTGGTCTTGGTCTCATCTTTTAACACGATTAATAAAATGATGAATCTGAGTCTGTATAAATAAATAAAAACAATTAAGATCCCACAAGAACACGAAACGAAACCCGAATTGCCACCCCTAATCTACCGAACCAATACATATTATAATGCTCGATTTCAAATTATTACTAAGGAAGATGATATTGCCCGAGATTTCTATCTCGTAACTGAATCCGTCATGGTGAACAATCAAAACACTCAAGAACACACAACTTCTCCGAACAAACAGCTTGCCCGAATTATGATTGGGTTCAGATAATTTTCATTGAACAAAACTAAACGAATTATATTTAGGTCATCAAGGGTTTTAGGGTTAATTGGGCTCAGTAACGGCTATATGACATTTTTGGCTTCACTATATCTCAACTTTCAATTACTATACACCAACAAAACCAGTAGGGTCACCCAGATGCAACATGATTCCAAGCATCCTTCGAAGACAAAGTTTTTTCGGGGCGTTGAAGCTGGCAGATCAGCAGTTTCTTGCTCCTGGAATATGGGAGTCGGATATTCGGTGAGTGTTACAGGAAAAATGTTGATAATTATAAGCATAGCAAGAATGAAGATTATTACCTATAAGAGCCGTTGGCGATTTCTTAGTATTTGTCACCATTCACTTGCACAAATCTGTCAAAGCTACGTCTCTCTACTGCTATTTTCTGAAGGGAGACTTCATTTCCTCTTCTTTTCAGCCCATTTGGGTCCATAAATAATCAAATTCGTCCGGCCGAATCGTCTATCAGTAAGCTGCACATTTTATAACATGTTAAGAACTACTTAGTAGACCTTAAAGCGAACAACTAATTTGGTATAATGAAAGCCAAAGGAACGGTCGAGATAAGTGTTTTTTAGCTCTTTTATTTATCAACTATACACGGATAAGACATGCTTGACCATGAATTCTATGCCGGTAATGCATTATGCTTCCAACTACAGTCGAGGTTTTGCAATCTTCCATGAACATTCAAATCCACTATCTACAGATTGTCATTCATAAATGCGACTTACGTAAATGAACGAGTCACGGAAATACCTTAACGAGGCAGCCACATGTATCCATCATGTCTGTCTTCAGCGGGTACTCTACCAACTTTTGTTCACAACAAGTTTCAAAAGATTACAAAATCAAGAAAAATTAAAAAACAGCAACGGCTGTTTAACAGAAGCATGCCGAAGATAATAGGAAGGTTCACTTACGACAAAGGTGTCTTCTCCAACTAAGGCCGATTTTGAAATCTGGCGCATCAATACCTCGTAATCCACTAGCATGTATGGAGGTGTAACACTAATGTAGTCGAATGGTCTGCTTTCACCTGTATAGTTTGTACCATTAAAATTAGTGACAATAATATGGAATCTAAGCTATAGGCGGAATCTAAACGTTTGACCACCAGAAGGCTTACAGTTAACACACCTAATAATTTCTCTGAACGTTCGAAAAAATTCTCAACCCGAACAGCATGTATAACTGAAGCATCAAGGAACCCCGTCCACTCCAAGTTTGGACGCAAAACATCCGAGATAACCCATGGGTCCATTTCGACAAAGTGGGCCTGCAATTTCATAGCTTGTGAGTGAGAATTTCTCGAAAGCTTTTAATAATCAAAACGTTCAAATATGTCCAATGATAAACACGACATAGCGAGCAACAGAAACTAAACCCGCCAATCCAAATACAAATACATTATCCATGGTACCTCCGAACATCCTCGACTAATGGCTTCAATACCGACAGATCCAGTTCCACTATACAAGTCCAACCACCGGCCAGGCCTTAAGGAAGAAGGATTCCCGCCAGCTGCCTAAAATTCGTTAACAAAAATTAATAAACATTCCATTTTTGAGCACCGAGGTGTATGTGGCCGGAGCATCGGTGTTATATACAATTTGGCCATAGTTTCCTTCTTTCCTAAAGCTGTTTTGGGCTATTTTTAAATGAGTTCTTTGGCTTTTCTTAGTTTCTAAAAATAAAAATAAAAACCCAAGAAGAACCATATTTTTATTTCCTTCATCACATAAAACCCTAAAACCGTTGATGAATTTTATGATTTTAAGACTTATGATTTTGTACATCGATAAACTTTATATGAAATTACTTGTTGTTTGTAAGATAAGTATCATGTATGCGATATATGAAAACGCCTCCGATTCCGCCTTTCAAAATCTTTCCAACTAAAGCATCGATCTTTAACACCTAATGCTCACTATGTGAACAGAGCTACCAAACCAACCAAACAAACAAACGGCAAGACTCGAACTTAACTTGTAATATATCAAACGCCGCGGCTTTAACAACCTCCATCATCGGCCGCACGTCCATCCCCTTGGGCGATAACAGCTTCCTTCTCCGAGCCTTCCCTCCCAGAACCTGACATGGACAATGTATTTGAGCAACCATGGCATTTCATTCATTACATTTTTTCACGGATCAGCAAGAAAAGATAAAAAGCCAAACCTGAAGAAGCTTGTGAGTAATTCGAGGCGGTTTCGGATCATCCTCGGGTCCATTTTGCTTGTCTTTTCCGGTGGTTTTTGGTTCTTTCCTTCTTCTACCCTAGTATCATTCACATTCAAAACCATAAAAAAAAAAAAAACAAGTTCATATACAGAGAGAAGAAAGTATGAAGAACCTTAGAAGGAGGCTCTTCGATATTGTCGGAATTGAAACCGTATTTCTCGAGCAATTCTCTTTTGACCTCCTCGCTGACAGCGACATTGACGGGTTTCTCTGCAAATTAGGGCAAAAAGATAGACATTACATACAAAACAAAAGCGAATTGCGAAAGAAATGATCGACTTCTTTGCGCGAAATTCTGCGGATGTGTTACTGTTAGAGAAGACGACGGTGGAGGTCCGTAATCGTCGGGTTCTGCTGGGCATGTTGGAGAGAGGGGGAGTTGGGGAAGAGAAGCCATGGTTTGCTGAAATGGTGATTCTGAGAGAGTTCAGATATGAGATGGAAGAGACCGCCATTGTCGGAGCTCAGACCTAACTCAAACTGAAGCGAACACACTGTACACTGATTTAACCAAAATCGATAAATAATAATAATAATAATTATAATAATAATAATAATAATAATAATAATAATAATAATAATAATAATAAAAGGTTCGACTTTTCTACGTTATCTTCGATAATCTTCTATTACCCGTCTTACCGGTAGCTATCGGTAAGAAGACCACGCCAGAACTTTTTTTATTTTTGTCGAAAATCGACAAATATCTTGAAAAATAACAAAACTATGATACGTTTCAATAAATTTTGTATTTTTCGATGATTTTATTTTGAGTATATACATATGTGAGAGTGAGATTATATTCTATTTTTTTTGTTTTAGTATGAAATTATTTTATTTTTGGCATTTTAATGTTTTATCAATATTACAAACTTAGTAAATATAAGCTAAAAAATATATTTTATTAGTTTTTCGTCGAAGAGTATCGAAAAGTGTCGATAATCCGTCGATAATCATCGAAAAATGTCGGTAATCGGCAAGCTACAGTATTATAAGTTTTCCGTCGGTTAATCGGTAAGCTATCGAAAAATCCATCGAAAACGGCAAGCGATTTATCGACAAATTCGGTAAGTTGAACCTTAATAATAATAATAATAATAATAATAATAATAATAATAATAATAAATAAATAAATGGTGTTAATAATAGATATTGATATCTGATAATAAAAGAAAAATGTATTGGGAAAATTCATTAATTAGTTAGGGAAAATCGAAATGTAAGTGTGAATAACACGGACAAGCGGCGGTTTGTGGAGTCATAAGGAACGCCCGAAGCATGGTGCTAGGGGTCACAGCCGCCAGACAAATCGTGGTGGACTCCGCTTTGACGGCGTAATGCACGGCTATTCTTCATCCAATTCGTCCATGACCAGGGTTGGACAATCTCGGTGGTAGAATCGGATTGTCTTTCGGGCAATCCAAATTGTCAACGGGAAGCTATTTGATAGTTTACAAGGACCGAAGCATTGAAGGCTCGCTCAATAAAGTGGTGCCGGCGGGAAAGATTCGGTGGATCCCTAGACTATGTAACGAGGTTGCAAACTCGTTAGCAAAATCTCGTATCCCCGCGGGGACTTCGGACTTTTGGTCTTATAATTGCCCGGAGTGGCTCCATTTGTATGTGCGGAGGGATTTAAGGCCCTAATCTTAATGAATTTGATTCCTTAAAAAAATTTGAAATTTGAAAAATAAAAATGGATGTGTTTAGTTCAACTTAATTTTTTTTTATTCTAAAAATCAATTAAATTATTTTACAGGCGTTTGGTAATATTATTTTTATAGACAACACAAAAGCAATTTCAGATTTTTGTACATGAGTCATAAATAATAATGGGTTTGTTTGGTTCAACTTAAAAAATTTATTTATATTCTTAAAATAAATTAAGTTGTTTTTCTGGTGTTGGGTAAAATTGTTTTTTTTTTTAAAACACAAAAGCGATTTTAGATTTTTATACATGAGTCATAAATGCTATAATTCGTAGCTTTTGGTTTTTTTCAAAAAAAAATACGGTTTTAATATATTTTAGTCTTTTTAGCCTAAATAATTTTTTTTTACCTAAATCAATTTATGTTACCAATATTAACTATATTATAAAAGTTTTTTAAACACGAATCATTTTTTTTAAACAGTTTTGTTTTTAAACTGAAACTAAAAATATATAATTTTTTTTAATTAAATTAAGCCAAATGAACCTAACATTTAAAAAATTTTCTCCACACTTCTCTCTCAACCAACACTAACTCCACAAGCTACGGTATTCTATCTCTTCACAAAACAAAGAATATATGCATTCTCGACTGTAAGTCTGACTCACCTTCGTATTTATGATTTAATGTCGTCATTGTTGAGGTTAAAAATTGCCACATCAGCCACAGAGTGACACGTGTTGAACTTCGTTTTTAATTCAAAGAGGTGGATCCGGCGGCTCTTGTTAAAACTAGCTTGAATGCTCCAATGATAAAAGATAAAAGATAAAAGATGATGTAAAAAAAAAGGTTCACCCTGTTTTGATGGTTGCGTCAACTGTTATGTTATTGATATTTGGGAGTAAAAGTTACACGCAAGGTAAGAAATTTTCACAAGAGATGAAATTGGGATAGAATACGTATTTGTGAGTAATTTTCTAGTTTCCAGCCCTTTTTCCCACCCTTAAAATTGACGTAGAAACTTTGTTTTTATAGTCTTCACCCAAGAATGCTTGCTTCCTCGTCTTTAATTCGCCGAATAAATGAGCCTATAATTCCGCCTTGATGGTGAGAAGTTATGAAGGCCAAGAGCCTCAAAATTAGTCATTAATTCATTTCCTTGAGCTGAAATCTTCCTTGTGTTGGACATATGTGTCCTTAAACAAGATATTTATCCATTTGTAAAAGATTATGACAAGTCGTTGAATAAAGATGATGCTTATTATTTTAATCTTATTATAATATCTGGTAGAGTAAAATAGAATGTTTAATTCCTTAGTTCATAAAGGATGCAATTATGTTATTATTATCACAACAGAGTCGATGTGAGGAAGAATTAATAATCATGATAAATGAACTTAAAACGTCCGTGACCTGAGTAACTGGGTGGGAGCCCATTAATCGTGTAAGGTCATTAATGTGACTAAGTGACAATCCTATTCTGGATTATGTGCGTGTCACACTCACTAGAAGTGCATTAAGTATGAAGCGTCTTCCTACTGGACTGGACCTGACTTAAACTCAAGAAGTTATCATATAAAACCGTCACCGGTAACTTGTAGTTGAGTCACAAAATGATGATCAAATGGATATTAGTTCTAAGTCCTGAGTGATCATGAGTCCGAGCTACTGGCTTGATTGTTCTTTGATTTAACCGTTAAAGAACACAAGATATTACCGCTGTTCCCAACATTATTATATTGGGAACATGATAGTCAGTAGTAAGGATAGCTTGATCATAGACATGGGCATCACACAGCTCTCTTCAGAGTCATGATGATTCCCTTGGTTGTCAGTGGTGAGAAGTGAGAGGTACCCGTGCGCAACTTATGAATTGAAACCATAAGTGGGTTGCTCATAATATTACTGACTGAGTCAAGGATGAAAATGCAATAAGGGGAATTACGGTAAAAACCGCATGCTCATGTGTGGGTCATCAAGTGAAAGAACAGTAACCCGAATTTGATTGAATCAATGGATACCCTGCTGTTATGAGGGGATAATATATACCGTATCACTAAAGATTGCAGCCTCGGGTCTATAGTGGAATCACTTCGAGGTTTGACAAACAACTAGCAGTTCGTTGGAGCTTAAGTGATACGGGTCCATGGTCCCAGGATAGCTCCGTAACGGATGATACGTACGTGATTAAAATACATTCTGGATAATTTTTAATCATTTGGATAATACAATCTGGATAAAATACATGTCAGACGTCAGATAGTTTTATCGTCAGCGTAGCAAAAGTATCATATTTTGGTACACGGAATTAACTGATAAAAAGAAATTTAGATTTTAGATTTTCTAACAGCACCATGTTGTTGTAAATTAAATTCTAAGCAACTTTGTTTTTTGAACCAAGTCATTCATACTTACGGTTTGTGCTTTATGGATTTTCTAAGTTTATGACTCGGTTCGATAAACTATGAAATTAAATCACATGTCACGAATTTAAATAATGGCGTGGCACCATGACATTTAATGTGTGATATTGAGATCAGGTTTTATTAATATAATTTAATTATTTGGATTTAATTATTAATATCTAATTAATAATTAATTAATAATTAAAAGATTTATATTAATAAATAAAAATATATATTCAAATATTGTTACATGTGTAAATTCGAATTAGGGTTTGGAGAATACAAACCCTAGCTAAATTCGAATATGAGAATTGGAGAGTTTATATTTGCGGCATAAGTACCTAATGTTTTGGTATTTTGGCAAAACTCTAAAATCAATTTAATCCATTGGATCGGTTATGATTTAATATCAACCGTTGGATTGAGATAATTGATTCAAACCCTAAAAGTAATTCGAAATGAAGCTTGGTGACCAAGTATAGGTATTTCGAATTTGTTTAATTAATTGTGTCTGTTGGATCGGTTTTGAGATTTAATCTTTACCGTCGGATTAGAAATTAATTAATGTTATATATATATAATATATAATTCGAATAAAATTATGGATAAGAGTTCGAATTAGAGTTTTGTAAAACCCTAGGGCATTTGAATTTATCCCTAATTGATTTGATCCATTGGATTCGCTTAAGATTTATTTTTAACCATTGGATCTAGATAATCATAAACAAATTCGAATTTTAATATGTATATATTATATAATTCAAATTTTATTAATATGATGATAAGATTAAATATTTTGATCTTATCATGTATTATTATTTAATTAAATCCTTGATTAATTATATCCATTAAATTTAGATGAGATTGTATCTGGACCATTGGATTGAAGTAATTAATCATATTTAAATTAATAAATTCGAATAAAGGGAGGAAAAATCTCCAAATCGGTTACAGCTTGAGCCTATAAATAGGAGGCTCATTCTACACATTTTTCACACCTTTCCCAGAGCAAAAACTCGAGCTCCCCCTCTCTCTCTAGGGTCTGCGAGTTTTCTGCTTCTGATCTCTCTTCTGGTTCGGCTTAGGAGATAATTTTCTCCGGTAGCTTTAAAAGAACCGTCAGTTAAATTTTGCGACGGAGTCATGCCGGCGAAGCCCACGCTTCGGTACGAGGAGTCCAGGAGAATATCCCGGAAGATCACAAAAGTTTCCCTCAGTACCGGCGGAGCCTTGCCAAAGTCAGAACGCGCAGCCGGAATCGTCAATTGAGGTACGACCTTATGCATTGGGTCAATAAATGCAACCATTTACTGCTTTCTATTTATTTCCTAATTCGACTAGATTATAATAATGGTTATGAAATATTAAATTCAAAATATTTATCAGATCTTAATGAAATGATTATTACCCGATATACGTGTCGTCGGTCCGATAACAAGTTTTCCGCTTTAAAATAATTTTTAAATGTTACCGGGACGCCTCGGAGACTGATACCACCGATTTCCAACAATTGGTATCAGAGCCATGGTTAAGGGATAAATAATTACGTAATTTAATTTAACGATTTGAAGAACGAATTATTTGATGAATAAATTAGTAATTATAATTGAAATTAATTTTATAGATATTTTAATATTAATTTAAAATTAGATTATTTCCCGACCCAAAATTTCGGACCGGGAAAATAGGCCGGGCTGCAAGGCGCAGCCCAACCCGTGGCAAGGGCTGACCAGGGGCTGCCGTTGCAGCCCCAGGGTCGAAACCCTATTATGATAGCTTCGTAACGGATGATACGTACGTGATAGAAACATCTTAATATGTTTTAATCATTTGACAAGATTTATAAAACTGAAGTCCTGACAAACATAATATAGTTTTATCAATAGCGTGGCAAAAGTACCATATCTTGGTAACCGAAATTAACTGACAAAAGAAAGTAGAATTTTGATTTACTATCAACATGAAAGTTGTTGGAAATTAAATTCTAAAGAAAATTTTCTTTTGAAACCGAGTCGTTTCGACGTACGGTTTGTGATTTAGAGAATTTATAAGTTTTTGATCGTTTCGGTAAACTATGAAATTAAATCACATGTCACGAATTTAAATGATGGTGTGTCACCTTGACATTTGAATGTGTGATATTAAGATCAGAGAATATTATTATTATTTAATTATTTAATTATTAATATCTTATTAATAATTTAATAGATTGATATTAATAAATAAAATATATATTTATATATATAATATGTGTAAATTCGAATATGCCTAATGGATACGAAACCCTAAGGTGGCGTTTGGTTATGGTCTCCGAGACCAGTTTCTGGTTTTGGTTTCAAACAGTGTCATATTGGTTTCGCAGACCGCGTTTGGTTGTCAATTGTCTCTGTTTTCTGAGACCGGTCTCGCAGACCACTGAAATTTTAATGAAGGAAAACAGAAAACGGCTTGAAGTTATTTTCTGTCTTTGGTCTTCAACTCAATCTTACAAAATAAAACAATAATAATAAATTATCATTCTATAATATTTTTTTTATATTATTTATAATAATATATTAACTATTAAATTAACTTATATAATAAATTATTAAAATCATTTTTATATATAATTATAAATTTCAATGATATTACTATCATATTAACAAATATATGCTTAAATTATGTATATTATTCAATACTAACTTAGTTACAATGATATAAACTCTTGAAAAGGAATATTTACTACTTTATATATATATATATATATATATATTTAATCATGTTATTAGAGTCATGAAATATGAATAAATTTTGTATTATGGAAAATATTTTTTAGACATAATATTAATATATAATACGTTCAAATAAAATATACTTTCTTTTTAGTAACATAAATTGTGTTCTATTGTATTTTTTTCATTTAAATTCAATCACATATTAACAAAAGACTAACCAAACAGTGTTTCGAAAATCAAACTCCCAGACTGGTTTGGTAAACTAAACTCTTAGACTGGTTTCCCAAACCAAATTGCAAAATTGGTTTCCCAAACCAGTTAACCAAACACCACCTAATGTACTCAAATAATATGATTTCCCTAATGTATTGAATAATATGATTTGGTCTTTCCATATTTGCGGCATACGTACTAAATGTTTTGGTATTTGAGCAAAATCCTAAAATCAATTTAAACCATTGGATAGGTTAGGATTTAATATCAACCGTTGGATTAAGATAATTTATTTTAACCCTAATTATAATTCAAAATTGATGGCTTGATAACCAAGCTTAGGAATTTCAAATTTGGTTAATTAATTGTGTCAGTTTGATCGGTTTTAAGATTAAATCTTTACTGTCAGATTAGAAATTAATTATATATATATAATTTTCGATTTTTTAATGAAGGAGAATTTGAATTACAGTTTTTGATGAAACCCTAGGGCATTTGATTTTATCCTGAATTAATTTGATCCATCAGATCAGTTTAAGATTTATCTCAACCGTTGGATCGAGATAATTAAAATTAAAATTTTATTATATATATTTATTTTGAATAAATAAAGATAAGAAGATAAGATTAATTTTTTTGATCCTATCAGGTATTTCTTATTTAATTAAATCCCTAATTAATTATATGTGTTGGATTTAGATATGATTAAATCTGGGCCATTGGGTTGAGATAATTAATTATATTTAATTAATAGAATTCAAAACCAGGGAAGAAAAATCTCCAGTTCGGCTACAGTCTGAGCCTATAGATATGGAGCTCGTTCAACGCATTTTTTCACATCTCTCCTAGAGAAAAATTAGAACTCTCCCTCTCCTTAATGGTCTGCGAATGTTTCCTCTGACCTTTCTCTCTAGTTTGGCTTAAGAGACTTAGTCTCCGGAAGCTTAAAAAGAACCACCAGTTAAAGTTTTTCGACGGAGTCCTGCCGGCGAAGCCAACGCTTCGGTACGAGGAGTCTAGGAGAATTTTCCGGAAGATCACATGAGTTTCCCTCAGCACTGGCGGAGCCCTGCCGAATTCAGAACGCGCAGCCGAAAGTCGTCAACTGAGGTACAGCCTTATGCATTGGGTTAATAAATGCGACCATTTACTGCTTTCTATTTATTTCTTATAGACTAGATTATTAATAACGATTTATGAATATTAAATTGTATAATATTTATTAGATCTTGTGATATAGTTATTATCCGATATCCGGACCGTTGTACGGATAAGAAGTTTTCCGCTTTAAAATAATTTTTTAAATGTTACGCGGACGGTTCAGAGGCACATTTCGCGATAATTTCACGGGATCCGAGACGTGATTCCCATCGGCTTGGGTGTTCTTAAACTGACGCATGATGAATTTCAAACACACGACCTTATGGAACGTATCCTACACGACTCTCTGTTTCGGGCCATTCTATGGCTCCCTGGTATGATCGTGTCTTGCGCAGTTATCCACCAACTCATCCTGCGCAGAGTGAAAGCATCAGTTCCGCGGGAACTCCACTTTAATATCGGTGGAAAAGACAGTCACTGAGAACCAGAACATTTCACGGAGATCTCCAACTTATCATTTGAAGATGTCCCCTCGGATAATGATGTAGCTTCCTGGTTTATAGTCCCCCGACTGACTAATGAATGTTTCAGCGGTTTGGAGAAAATCACCAACAAGGCCTTGCAGAATAAGTTCACAGAATCCAAAATCCACAGATGATATCTTCAAAATTGAGTTGGTCTTACTAGTTGAGAGGATCTTGCTCAACAAGGACCTAGATTACGACATGGAATCTCACCACATGAAGATGTCGGACTACTTCTACCGATATCCTTGAGCCCACAAGTCTTGGTAGGAGGTTTGTAATACAATGGAAAATGCCCTCAAAGCTGAAAAAAGATGACGCGGCGTGTAGACGTAGGCAGAAATACCCAATGGGTATTGGTCTTACTAGTTGAGAGGATCTTGCTCAACAAGGACCTAGACTATGACATGGAACCTCACCACATCAAGATGTCGTACTACTTCTACCATACCATTGAGCCCACAAATCCTGGTAGAAGGTTTGCAATACAATGAAAAATGCCCTCAAAGTTGAAAAAGATGACGTGGCGTGTAGACGTAGGCGGAACTACCCAATGGGTATTGAACCGCTTGTGGCTTTGCATACGCGATTCATTTTCGGGCTTACAAAACTGTCAGGGAATTCGCTTTGCCCGTTTGAGGCTTAAAAACCAAAACGGGTATCGAAGTGATACAATATTGTCATGGACGGCGACATTTGAACCGCGGAAGGCGTCAACCACCTAGAAGATCCAGAAGGAGCTGGAGGTAGGTGTGTTTGGTAATAGGTTCACCCGAAGTATTATAGATGCGGATGGATATTCAAAGATCACCCACCACATAATGGCACTAATTACAATACGCGTAGTAAGAAGCTATAATAAATAAATAAATAATGAAATGCGACAATTCAGCTTCCAAAACTCGTGACTCCACTACTTCACTTAATGCTACGATGAGTATAGCAAGACTCAGTGGAAATCCTATAATATCACTCTTTCTCTATCAGTAAACGTTGGAATTCGCGATGAAGAACTAACAAAATATTGCAAGTGGGGATTTTTAATCATAATATAATAGATGATGGGCAATCATAAGAATATATATTATTTGTTCAGAGCAAGGTTTAACCTACCGAACTTGTCGATGTCATTTTACACTTTTCATTTTACGGATATATCATTTGTCGATTGGTATCTCATAGGTAAATCGATGAATATGCCGATGGATATATTATTTTGCATATTCTCGAAAAAAAAATTCGATGGGCATGCGGATGGATATTCGAGAAATTTAATACTTTAGTTCAAAATATATTATGTTAAAGTATATGACATTTGGCACTTGGCATTCTCATCTATATCGGCGATATATACTCGGCAGTTTGGCAACACGCTTGACTTGACGTTCTCGATAATATTGGCGATATATTTGCAAATTAAACACTCTTTGTCGATGGTGTTAGTGATCGATATCGGCAATACACTTAGGTGATTTCGATAGTGTCGACAACGTACAATCTGGGGTATTAATGAGGCACCCAATATTCTCAAGGCACTCGATATTATTTGTTTAGTCATCGCGACTTAAAATTATACAAATTATATATATATATATATATATATATTCATGAAAAAAAATATCTTCAATAAGAAAGATGCACTTATTTATGCCAAGGAGAGATATTTAATCACAGTATATTAAAGAAAATTTCCTAAAATAACAAAAATAAATATGATCAAAATCTTATTATGGATTTTCATAATAAATACAACTTACACAGGATGATAAGAAACTTCATTATTATATTTCTTTTTCTTGGAGCTAAACCCATTGTCTTAAAGATCGTGTTTTCTTTAAAAGCATAATTAGATAATTAGATTAAGATAATTTTATGGTGATAAAATAGATAAAGATAATAGAATTAATTAAGAGTAATAGGAACACGTGGCGACATGAGTCGAGATCTGGGACACGTACTCGGAACTGACACTCATGACATCTACGGCGTCGTCGACACGAGACACGGTGTTCAATCTCAACCCACGCGCTCTTTTGTCGCACTCGCCCGATCGTCACACGTGGCAACATTCCATTCGCCGAATCCCACCTGCGAGCAAGCGAGTGGGACCCAGTCGAGTCTTCCGGATCCGATGAAACAACATTAAGAATAAGAGCAGTGTTGGTTTGACTGCGAAGCCGTGAGTGAATTACTTGGAGAGAGAAACCATGCTTTAATTTAATAAATAAATAAATAAAGAAACACTTTTTATTTAAGCTATAATAATTGCGTGAAATATCGTGACGAAGACGATTATAGCAGCTCTTGTTGACTCAAAACCTGTTTATTTCTTCTTCAACGAGGTTACGAGAGAGAGAGAGAGTGAGAATCATGGGAATCTGCGGATCGAGACCGAAGAGTTGTGTCGGAAAGCGGTTGGATTTGTCGAGCAAGAAGCGCCGTCGGAGAAGAAGAACTATTCAGCGACGTGTCTCTTCCATGTCCGATCGATCTTACTCAACCCCTGCGTTTCAAGGTTTTTTTTTTTTTTTTTTTTTTTCAATACTTCAGGAATTTAGTTTCGTGATTAAACAAGTTTTTTATTTTTGATGAACAGCGAGAGCAAGTACAGACGTATCGTGGGTCGATTGTGCTTCGGTTGTGGATTCCGAGCTCGAAGATGATTTCTACAGTGTTCGAGACGGTATATATTACAATTTTTTTCTGTAAAAAATTGATAAGAAGAAGAAGAAGAAGTAGAGATTCACAGGCTTGTTTATGGTTTTGCAGATTTTTCTTCTGTTAATGGCTCCGAAAGCTTGTCGAGGCTGAGCATCTCGTCGCCGAGAGGCTTTGCGCGGAGAGATCCGGGCGAGAACGAGAAAGTCGAGAGTGCTTCAGGGAATGCCGGTGAAGGTTCGAGTGTCGATAGTGAAGGTGGGGGAGGAGACGGTACGGCGGTTAACGGGGCTGAGAATTGCGGGATTCTGCCGAGCAATTGCTTGCCGTGTCTCGCTTCGGTAGCGGATACCAAGAAAAGGCCGATGAGTCCGGGCACTCCGGGCTCGAAGAAGAAAGCGCCTTCGAGGCTTTCATTCAAATGGCGGGAAGGGCAACACTCTGATCTTTCCTTGAGTGAGTTCTGCTCTTTTCAATTCAATTGAGAAAGTGATAGATTGCTTGTAATTTGTAAGTAACGATCTTCGTGATTTCTGTGTTTCAGTTTCGCCCAAGGTGCTTCATCATCGGCCAAAGGCGGGTTCGACGGTGCCTAATTGCCCGGCGGAGAAGAGAATGTCGGACTGTTGGTCGCAGATAGAGCCCAGCACTTTTAAGGTCCGAGGGAAGAACTATTTCAGAGACAAAAAGAAAGACTTCGCTCCAAATTGCGCCGCGTTCTATCCTTTCGCGGTCGATGTTTTCGTGTCTCCAAGGAAGATTGATCACATCGCTCGGTTCGTGGAGCTTCCCGCTCAGCATGATTCAGGGGATGTTCCGTCTATTCTAGTTGTAAATGTTCAGGTATATAAGTGAATGAATCTCTTCGGCATATTGATCCTTTTTCAATGAAGTTGCAAACATGTAATTTTTATGGATTTTCAGGTTCCGTTATATTCCGCCTCGATATTTCAAGGAGAAAACGACGGAGAAGGAATGAGCTTCGTAATGTACTTTAAGCTTTCCGAAGGCTATTCTAAAGAGCTTCCACCTAATTTCCGAGATTCCGTCACTGTAAGCTGAAAATTTCCGTGAAAAGAATATGTTGCTTGAATTCAGTACGTGATCTTTTTTTTTTCTAATAGAATCATTTCTATTTATTCCTCGGCAGAGATTAATCAACGACGAGGTCGAAAGAGTCCGAGGTTTTCCGGTTGACGCGATTGTACCCTTTAGGGAAAGACTGAAAATCCTCGGCCGAGTGGCGAACATGGAAGATCTTCACTTGAGCACGGCCGAGAAGAAGCTGATGAACGCTTACAATGAGAAGCCCGTTCTTTCGCGTCCTCAACACGAGTTTTACTTGGTAATTTCTCATCATCCCTATGTCACGATTGCGAAAACGTATAATGACACAACACATTTTACTTTACTCTCTTCTTACAGGGCGAGAATTACTTGGAGATCGATCTCGATATGCACAGATTCAGCTACATTTCGAGGAAAGGACTCGAAACATTCCACGACAGGTTGAAGCTGTGCGTTTTGGATTTTGGCCTTACCATTCAGGTAACTAAATGATTGCTTAACACTAATAGAGAATCGTATGTGCGGTAATCTAATCGGCGTTTTCGAACAGGGCAACAAGGCGGAAGACTTGCCGGAGCATGTCTTGTGCTGCGTGCGGCTGAACGAAATCGACCACACTCGTTATCATCAGCTGGGATTGTGAGTCAACCTAAGAAAGAATTTGGAGCATTCTTGATTTTTTCCTACCTTCATATTTGAAGTATTTTACATTCAATTTGTAAATATGTTTCCAAACAAAATGTAAAGGTTTTTTTTTCTTTAACAAAATGAAATAAAATAGGAAAAAAAATGTCTTGAATTCTTTGTAATTAATAATTATTATGATAATTTGAAGCTGAATGAATGGGAGGATTATTTTGGCCCACCGTGGGTCAACTCCTAAACTGTGAGCTATCCATGGTCGGGAATCTATTAAGCTACGCCTTCATAAAGTTTGTGATAAATACCTAATCTGACCCCAACAATTCCATAAATATATTAAAAAAAATTTGGTTTGACAATTTTCTTTTCTTCCTTCAAGTCATTAAATAAAGTTGTGCGACGTGTTAACAAATTTATAGCCCGAAATAATATACAATGTTGGTAAAATACTAGTTTTCAATCATAATCCGATGAAATTCAATTAATTTTTGATCAATTGATTTTAGTATTATTATTTATATTTTGTCTTATTTTACTTAGTGGGTCCCATTTTCTCACTTTTTTTTTTACTTTTTCATATCAGTATTGTAAGTAAAGCAAACGAGTAAATTTGATTAATAATAATAATCACTAATACATCAAGATGGTTGTGTCTTGTGTGGGGATCGTAGAGCTGTGGCCACGACGTGGTGACTCGTCGTGGGCTTAATCGCCAAAATCGCGAAGTTCATCGTAGCGACGGGTCGCGATGTGCTGCGTCGCGAGGAATCGCGAGGTCGCCGGAAAAAACTGGAAAAACGCAGCGACATATGTACCTAATTGTTTCCAATGTTTAATTTTATTAGTTTTTACCCGAATTTAATTATCAAACTTTATCAATTATTTTAAAATTATATTTAAATATGTTTATTATTTATAATAATTATTTGTAATTAATTTATTTCAAAAAACATATTTAAGTATGTATATAATTTATTATTTTGTAACATATTATTAATTTTGATTTATATGTTAGTTTTTAATTTGGAACATATGTTAATAAATATTAATTTGTAACATATTAATAATTTTAACAAATTTAATCAACAAATAAATAAATATGATAAGACGAGATATTTAAAAAAAAAGAGTTGTATTATTCATTGTGAATATTACAAGAATGTGGAAAAAAGCTGTAAATATTCAATGTAAATATTACAAGATGCCTCACTAAAACCTCTCTTGTAAAACCCTCCTTAGAGACTTAAAACATAGAGAGGAAAGAGCACATCATTATTGGCGCTAACTTTGCATTACTCGGGGAACATTGCGTTGAACATTTCAGTCATTAGCTCCAGTTCGCTTGGATCGGAGCGTTCGGCAATCACGGGGGGCTGGAACATCAAATCATTCAACACTACTATTTGCTCGACGTGTGTGTTGGTGGTTGACGCCCGCCGGTCGTTGATGAGATGTTGATCCGTACTGAAAACGCTCTCCGAAGCAACGCTGGAAATGGGGATGGACAGTATATCCCTCGCCATTCTCGCCAATATCAAAAATCTGTTGCTTTGATTCTTCCACAACTTAATGACGTCAAACTCGTCGGATTCGTCGTCGAATCGTAGGCCGTAGTAGCGCTTGACTTCTGCCGGTTGGCCTTTCGTGTCGCCCGCCAACGTCGTAGTGGATTCCCCGCGATCTAGCTGTTGCTTGAGTCTCCGGCTAAACTCTAGTCCCGTCTTGGTTGGGCTTTCCATCAATGCCCTTTGCTCCTCCTGTGCGTTGAACTCTGGGAACCGTTTCTCCTATTCGTTGTACAATGCAAAAAAAAGCTTCATTAACAACATTAACATAATTACGATAATTTGCCCCTATGTTTTCTCCGATCGCTATCATCCTTGGCCCATAAGCATCCGAAAGTCGAGGGTCTAGTATAGCACCGAAGCAAAACAAAAATGGGGGTGGGCCATTGATGCGGTTGAAAACTCGTCTCCCTAACATGACGTACCGCGTCGACCATTGATGCAGGCACACGCATCAGATTGGCGTCGTGCGCGCCCATCTCCCAGACTAGACTAGGTCTTACAGACCGTTGGGTATCGTCGGGATAATTTGGATTTGGTGGGGAGGGAAATATTTCTTCCGGTAGCATAACGGGAATGTAGCCGTCGGGCGTAGGTTGCGATTGATCCCCGATTTGAATTTGGGGTCGCAAATTCCTATCCTTCCTTCGACCCCCGAAGCTACCGCCGCTTCTTCGAGACATAATGGAAGTTGAGAACTTGAGAGCTTTAGAGGGAAAAAATTAGAGAATTGAGAGAATTTGAGAGAGATATGGAAGATTAATGGTGAGGAAATTAGGGAGAAATGAGTGGTAGTTATAGGGTTTGAGGAGAGAGTGGGGTGGGTGAATAATTAGTGTGGTGGGTGAATGTTTTTTAGATTCGGGTAAAAAAAATAGGGATTTACGCCAAAAAGAAAAACACAAAACTCGCACACCATCGGATCTATGACGTGGCTTCACCCTGACCGTCCGATCGAGTGCGCGGATCGACCCTCCACCCATCGCGACCTAAGCTCCACGTTGCGATCGTCGCGATTTTTGGGCCCATGTCGCGATGTGTCGCGATTTCCCACAAAACGTCGCAATTCGTCGCGACCGTGAATAGTGCGTCACGAGTTTCAGCTCTAGGGGATATCATCTTGATGATATTTTAATGTGCAAATGGCTCAATTTTAAGTGTATTTAAAAATATGGTCTGAAAATTGAAGAGATGATAAATATAATAGACCCTCGATAAATTAATAACATCGATCAAATAATAATTTTATTCAGTTCTGATTCGACCCTAAATAGCTAAATTGATAATTAGCTAAATTTATATTATATATTTAGACGTTTACAGGTCCCAACTAATATATAAATTAATAATTTATATAAAAGAATAATATTACATATATAACTATGAAATTACTATAAATAAAATATAAAATTACAGAGCATCAAGAAGGTCCAGTGTTATATTTTTCTAATGGAACAAAAAATATTCAAAACAATTATCGCTACAATTGCATCATTGCATTAAAAAACTCTATTTTAGTAATATTATTTTTATATTATTTTATGATTACAATATTCTTGACATGTTATATATAGATTTTTTTTTCTTCTAATTAGAATGATTATATTACTAATATTTTATGAATTAATAATTCGATAATATAAAATAAAAAATTACAGTCCCAACGTTATTAATTTATAAAGGTTTTACAGTAGATAATTAAGTACACGTATTTCGGTACTTTTTAATTATTTATAATAATCTTATTAGATCTCTTAATTTATTTATAAAAAAAATCATTTCATTTAACCATTTTTACGGAAATGAGTAATTTCCTTAGTACATGAATGATTTACTTCTTTTCACACATCTCTCCTTCTTAGAAATGGGCTTTTCGAGAAATTAATCTAAAATTTTCTCATAACCCTAAGGATAGAGACATCAACTCAAAATACGTAAAATTGCTACACATCAATCTAACTTAATCTGTAAAAATTGTTAATATTTTTTTTGTCAATGCTGAAAATCGATTAACATTAAAGCGGCCAAAGTTTTGATTTTGGGCCTAGCCCAATGTCCGTTTAATGCCTCGATCGGGCTCGAAGATTGATTCTTTATGATTAGAACTAAGTCGTTGCCCCAGGCGATGCGACCTGAGTCAGCGATATCCTCTTGGCGCTACGAATCGGCATTGTATGGCGGTGAGTTCCTGCAAAATGAACAAACGATGCCGGACCTCACAATATGAAGACTGCCTACGTACCCAAGCAGGATCAGGGCATCATGTAGTTCATGGTTAGTGGGTACTTAAACTGGGCGAGACAATTGTTTGTCTCTAATGGGCCGGGAGTGTTTTCCGGAATTGATAGAGAGAGTTTGAGTAAAGTGTTTAACTCTGAGTTCGAATGGAATCAGATCCGTTTTAATTAATTTGAAGATCCTATTTATAGGAGAGGCCATAGACCTTTGTGCAATTATAAATAACCTACCATCTACCCTTGTGTTTGTTCGCTAACGTCTTTTTAAATAACTTACCATTCACGTGCATGGGTGTTTCCCAAGGAGATAAGCTTCCATATTTTCTTTGAAAATAACGGTGAGCTGGAGAGCTCATTTTAATATATATTTTTTTTATATGGGGAATTCCCAGAGATAACATTTTTTCTATGCTGATGGGGCGTTTCGCGAGATACCTTACCGTCTTACGTTATATGCTCATGGGGGTGTCGCTAGAGAT
This sequence comes from Parietaria judaica, assembly GCA_954871525.1. Lineage (NCBI taxonomy): Eukaryota > Viridiplantae > Streptophyta > Magnoliopsida > Rosales > Urticaceae > Parietaria > Parietaria judaica. The sequence continues at coordinate 30,309,409 of OX940865.1, forward strand.
CACATACCTTGTGTTTACGGGAGCGTTACGGAGGTAACTTACCATCCACGCTCGCATTTGTTGGTTGACATCTTTTGAAATAACCTACCGTTTATGTCTGTGGATGTTTCCCTAGGAATAAACTTCCATGTTTTCTTTGAAAAAAAAATAGTGAGCTTGAGAGCTCTTTCGGTTTTCACTGGATCAACACTAATGCGGCTCAATTGGTGGTGTTTGGCCAGGCCTATTGTTCGCTTGATGGTTGGATCAAGCTTGAAGCTCGATTCTTCATGGCCGGGGCTGGGTCATCACCCCATGCGAGGCAACCTGAGGACTCACCGACATGGCATTGTATGACGATAAAGTTCCTGCAAAATGAACAAACGATGCCGGACCTCACAAGATGAAGGCTGCCTACGTACGTAGTTTAAGTTTCGTTGGGGCAAGACGTCTGATTGTTTGTCTCTCGTGGGTCGGAGGTGTTTTTTGGTACATTCCCCTTTGTTCCCTTTTCCGAGAAAGCCCTCAAGATCTATAGAACAAGAATAATGTCACTACCAAGCTAAGCTCACCGCAATTCGTTAGTCTCGGACCTCATCTTTATTAGGGAAAGACTTCACTCCTCGAGCTGGGCTCGTCAGAGTATATCGATCCTAAGCTTTCATCCACAAGAGAGTTGATGAGACGTGAACTTATAGTGACGCAAAAAAGGGAACTTTGTTGCTCGTTTTGCTTCTCCACATTCGTCGGACGTTAATGTGTTGAAAAAGATGAGAAAAACAATAAACGAAATTTTTTCGGAGTTGAGAAATCCCCAAATATTTCATTTACTTTTCATTGATAAGGACTTCTGACGAAGACGATATAGGTGGGTTCTTAGACTCTGACTTCATCGACCTTTATGACCTCGCGCTTCTGTCTTTCTCATTTGTTTCTTAATCAAAGGTTTACCGGTTTTTCCCTAATCTTCGCTGCCAATTTCTTTAGTCGTTGGAGACCTTCGGCAACCCACAATGGCAGATTGGGGGTCGACCCTGAATGGTTTCGAGCGAGATTACTAGGGAGGAAGATTCACGCGGGAAAGGTGTCGTGTGCGGGACTGTGGCTTCGGGCATCGGCACGATGCAGACGTTGGTTTAAGTATTCAAGAGGGATTGAAGATGCTCCTCTTTGGTTTTGATTCATTCGTGATCGGGGTGGATCCCGGGGAAGCGTCTGAGAGGATGGGGAGGCTTGAGGTGGAGTTCAGGTTTTCGGGGGGAGTCTTGAGCGGTAGCAGAGGCATTGCCGAGCCCGACCGTCCCCCATGGAACGATGATAGATCTTTAGGTGATGGTCTGGGACAGATGCAGTCGACTTTGTCCAGCTCAGGAATGGCTTTACCTGATCCGCAGACATTCATGTCGGCCGTGGTGGGCACTCCGATCAAGAACACAGATTTAGGTTCTGGGAAGCTTGGAGTTTTTGCAGTTGCTTGTTCACTAGTTGATCGTGCAGACACGTTTCATCTGAGTGGGGATATCCTAGGTCCAGTTACGGCAGGTTCCACGCCGGGTGGGGTATTTTCAGAGTTCTCGAACCAGAATGTTAGAATTACGATTAATAAGAGGAGTTTGACGCAATTTTTCAAGAGCACCAGTCTGGCTAATATCTCGCGCCTTCGAATTCTGACAAAGGAGCAAGTCCTTAGTAACCTCCCGGAGGGGATGATTGCCTTTCGTTTGGATATATAGTCTCCAGCACAACCCGAGCCTTCCCGTTCAGCTTTACTACGACAGTTGTTGGAGTCGTGAGGTGTTTCTGCTTTTTAGCTTTGCCCTTCTTGCTTCCGATATATTGCGTCGTACCAAGCTCTAGCGAAGCAGACACGATTTGGAGTTTGATGAGTTGTGTGCGTTGGTTTTTGTTCGTCCTGGCAAATAAAGGAAGAACACGTACCTCCCGGTGCCGCATGTGAGTTTGTGTCTTAGAAAGTTGTGTTTGAGATTGCATCGCAAGTGGCGTACTCGTTGAGTCAGGGTCCTTGTTAAGCTGCTCGAGGGAATCCCGCAAGGTTTTGGAGTTTTGGTTGGTCAACAAGCTAGTGTGGCGGAGGGGAGAATCAAGGAGGTTGTTGACTTCTTCAAGAAAATGTGTTCGCAATATGAGATTTTCGCGTCATACATGAGACGCGATGCGTGGATTCACTCGGGTGGTATCTCGACGCGACCTCAGTGGTGTTTATCCCTACGAATGAAACTGAACCATTGCCTTTGACGATTCTCTTACGTTACTTGGAGCAGCCATCCCTTTCGTTGCCAGCAGAGGCATCGATTGAGCTTGATGGTATGACTCTTGGAAAAGGTTTTTTCCCTCTCTTTTTAATCCTTGAAATTTATGTTTGTTCCTTATAAAATTGCAATCGCTTAACACATTCTTCTGTCGTCTTCTTGCAGGTACAATATCTGGCGTCCTCGGTAGGCACGGAAGACTTATACTTGTGTCCTCCTTTCACGATGTGCGCTCTCCGGATGTAATCTCTCACTCTTCCTATCCATGAAAAAGGAACTTCTCGCCACTTTTTGGCTCTCTTGTCAACACATCAGGTATGGCCCAAAACATACGTGTTGCGTCGTCATCTCGTCTAGCGAAGACCTTTAAAAGAAACTGCTTCACCGCACTGGAAGGGAGTCGTTCTCAAGAAGTCAGGGCATTGACTAAGGCCAACAACAAGGTTTCCGAGTTAGAGCGCCGAGTGTTCGCGTTAAATGGAAGGTCTCCCGACAAGTTTAATCTTTGAGTCCTTACCGGCAGTTGGTGCGTGAAGACTTATCCAAGATCGCAGTTGAAACTCGATGGGGTGCTTGAGAAGTGGTCTCGACAAGGGTATTGGACAATTGTTTGATGATTGGGATAGACGCTCATAATCCTAAGATGTGTGATGATCTTGTAGTTACTGGTTGAGGCGACAATCGTGCATAAAGAATATGTGTTGAAGCTCGATCGAGAGTAGGTTTGAAGTTGTTGAATGTGCTGGTAAAGACTCGAGTCTTGTACTTGTCCTGAGCCCCTCCTTCTAGCGCCAAAATGTTAATGCCATAAAATGGATAAACACTAAAGCAGTCCAAGTCATGATTTTGGGCCAGGCCCAATGTCTGTTTGATGGTTGGATCGAGCTCGAAGCTTGATTCTCTATGATTAGAGATAAGTCATTGCCCTAGGTGATGCGACCGGAGTCAGTGATATCATCCTAGCGGTGCACTCGGCATTATATGGTGGTGAGATCCTGCAAAACGAACAAACAATGCCTAACCTCACAATATGAAGGATCCATATGTATCCAAACAAATCGGGGCATCGCGTAGTTCATGGTTAGTGGGTGTTTAAACGGGGCGAGACAATTGTTTTTCTCCAATAGGCCGGAAGTGTTTTTCGGAGTTGGTAGAGAGAGTTTGAGTAAAGTGTTTAGACTTTGAGTTCGAATGGGATCATATCCATTTTAATGAGTTTGAAGCTCCTATTTATAGAAGGGTCTAGGGACCTTTGTGTAATTAAAAATAGCTTCATTATCTATGATTAGAGATAAGTCATTGCCCTAGGTGATGCGACCTGAGCCAATGATATCCTCCTAGCGGTGCGACTCGGCATTATATGATGGTGAGTTCCTGCAAAACGAACAAACAATGCCTGATCTCACAATATGAAGGCTCCATATGTATCCAAACAAATCAGGGCATCGCGTAGTTCATGGTTAGTGGGTGTTTAAACGGGGCGAGACAATTTTTTTTCTCTAATGGGCCGGAAGTGTTTTCCGAAATTGGTAGAGAGAGTTTGAGTAAAGTGTTTAGACTCTGAGTTCGAATGGGATCAGATCCATTTTAATGAGTTTGAAGCTCTTATTTATAGAAGGGTCTAGGGACCTTTGTGTAATTAAAAATAGCTTCATTGAGCCCTTGGGCAATTAATTAATTGTTGTGAAAAAGTAAGCGTACTCATTTTTAGCGCGTCCATTTTAAGGGTGCTCTTGTTTTGGCTTTTAATCAATTTGGGCCCTATTTTGGGCTAAGCCGTTATTTTTTGGCTCGGAAAAATACCCATAACAATTTATACTCTCTTTTTCTTCTTAATTAGTCCAGAAGATTAAGATAAGGGGAATAGGCTCACCATATATAATCTTTGTGAATAGTATACGATAAAAACGTATTTCTACTGTGAGAGTTGTAGTTATATAAACGGTGAGCTTGCGGCTGTAAGGAATGCCCAAGTCATCCGTTGGAAGACTCCATGAGGTCGGGTGTTGGTGCGTCGGCCACTGTGGTTGTGTGGTCTGGCATGCTCGGATATCAATTCCCCGTGGTGCCAGGGCTCGAAACAGCTTGAAGGGTCCTCCGGTCTGGTTGCTCGGATTTCTTCGGGCCTTAGATCATGATCAGGTGTTTCCGAGAGCGGTAGTATTCTTCCTCGATGCGTCGTAATAGTAAGAATTCATGCATAAATCTAAAAACGCTTGTAACCGCTATCATGTGTAGTTAGTTGAGACAAATCTTCCCTTGAAAAGTTGCTTCCGAAAAAACAAAAGCTCGACCAATGTATTTTACAACGCATCGATTTAAATAATAAACCTAACAAATGTTACAAATTCTAGCTAATTCAATCTCTTCACACATTCAGTGCCATTACAAAGCATGATTCTTTTATGATTAAATAAATTACAGGTAATTACAACACAAAATAATATAAGCTCAAGAACCATAACTTAAAATATCCACAATATTCCTATTTTCCAATTCATGACTTGTGAGTCGCTTTCTTGATTCGGGCATTAATTAATTAATTCAATTTCATTAACATTCATAATCTTTTTTTCTAAGAATTCTTCACTAAAGAAGATAAATGTTATATATGAAAAGAAACACAACAAAGAATGGAAAGAGAAATCGACATAGTAATTTACGTGGAAAACCGTATTCGGAATCCAATGTATCGGCTTGATCCATCTGTTTCAACAAAGTACCCGAAATATCTAATTAATTTATGTTGCACCGCGCCAAGAAGGCGGATTTCGCTAGGATCATATATAATATAATATCACAAACTAGAGATGAGAAAATGTTATTCTTTACTACACAAACATTTTCCGAAAATTACAGAGATAGAACATCTCTGGACTTTCTGGTCATGACCGTCATCTGAGCGCGGAGAATTGCGATCAATCTGTGTTTCCTTGAAGCCACTGTGTTCGTATCTATGGCGATTCATCATGAGAAACTTCTCTTGATCTCCTCTGTTGGGATCATAAGCCAGTGCCCGAGCTTGAAGGCGATCATCCCAAATTCGCCCCGACGAGCCTTGCCTTCTGAAGGAAACCGAAGATCTTTGCAATGTGGTCATTGACGAACCGCAATTCGAATCAGTACTCTATTCCTCTTTGATTCCTTTGTTAAATGCTGTTAACGCTGCATGGTTCTTTGTCACACAGTTTGCATGGGTTTGTTACGAGGAGAGAGACTTTGCTTTTGATGATCTTGTTGTGTGTCCACCATTTCTGTTGCATCTCAAGCTCGATAATGAATAATAAGTGGATGAGATTCGAGATAGTAGTTTATGGAGCTCATGATTGATCGTTATGGAAAGTTTTGTGGAGAAAAAGCATTTACTTATTTATTACGTAATTTCGTCTATAATTATCGTTATTTTATTGCTATTTCTGGAATCAGTAATGTAGGGTTTTATTAAAGATGATAATTTACAATTGAGGTGCTAATTATAAATCCCCTCTTCATAAAATCCCATATATATGAAAAATGTTCATGTCATGAAGATCATGAACGAAAATTCATTAAATTTCATCAAAATGAACGTGGCTTAAGATAATTCTTTGCATGGTATTCTCTCTTAATTCTCTCACTATAATATAGTATGATGAAATCCAGTCTAATTGGTACGTAGGAAACGCTCCGTTCGAGTTTAATCAGTAGTATTCAAGTGATCCATCCAAGAAGTCGGGAAACATCGAGCGCAACTCGCTGTCACGATCCAAGATGGTATCCACGAACGAATTCTTGGACGAGATCTCCGGCTGATTCTCCTTTCGATCTACCAGAATTGCAGACCCAAGATCACCTGCATTTGTCAATAAGGATAGCTTAGTTGGTTGAGTGTTTGCGCTTACAAATCGTTTGACTAAAAAATGCCCGAAAGCTGAAAAATGCCCGCTAAAAAAGTTAATAACCTGCGTTAATGGAACCGAATTCTGCACCCTCCGGTCCCTCCCTATGCTGATCACTTCGATGCATCGAATTTTTACCTGAAATCTTGGTTTGAGACAAAGCGGCCTGCAAATCGTCCACCTGTTCGTGTTGACTCGGCTCCTGGACAAGAAAATCGCTCCACAATACCGATGAAGGCACAGCGGGAGCTTGAGGTTCGTGGGAGGAAGACGTCGACGAGGAAGATGACGTCACTTCGTTGAAAAATAGTGGTTGCGGGATACTTTCCTGACCATTGTTCGGCGGAAACTGGCTCAGGAATTCCACCCTGGAGAAGGAGCTGTAGTCTTGGAATTGCTCCGATGAGAACCCCGCAGGGATGGATACTGTCTCCAGTGCGGGAGTGACACGATGGCCTGCGATCGGGAGGCCTCCGACGCTGCCGAACTCTGAGAGGAGCTGCGAAATGGGCTTGTGCGTGACCGGATCGATCCCCATCTTCGAGAGCTTCTTCCGCAGCTTCGTGTTCCAGTAGTTCTTGACGTCATTATCTGTTCTCCCCGGAAGCTGCCTTGCAATCAGAGACCACCTGAAGGGCATTAAAGGAAATAGGTCCGGGAGAAGGAAATTGTTATGTATATTATTTGTGTACATTCATAATACATTATAAGTTGTAAATAGATTAAATGTGATTTTCATATTTTACAAACATAGCATCATATTTATTTTATAATATAAAATCATATATTATTATTTTAGTGACATAAACCTAATTTTATTTTCTTTCATCTGGCCAAAATGGCCAAAGTTCCCACTGTCCACTATGTCGTTTCTCTCTAAAAATTCATCTCCTTTCCGATCAATTAATTAAGATAATCATGGATGTGCTGTAAAAAAATTGAGTTTATGCTATCACGAAAAATAAAAACATTGGATAATTATGCCGCTATTACCGGTACCTTTTTATGTGATGTTACTATATATATTAGGTTAAATGAAGTGATGATCACATATATTGAAAGGAACCTGCTTCCTATAGCACGGTGGAGGTTGATGATGTGGTCTTCTTCTTGCGGAGTGAAGTCATCGTGGTTCAGATCTGGCCGCAGGTAATTCGTCCACCTCAGCCTGCAACTCTTCCCGCATCTGTTCAGTCCTGCAAAGTTCAAACAACAACACATGTCTGTATATATGAGCCATCCATCCACACATTATATATATGTATGTATCTGTATATACCTGCTTTCTTGGGAACCAGCGTCCAATTACCAGTCCCATGTTTGGACACGTGTGCAAGTATTTTTGCGTCTTCTTCGGCGGTCCACAGGCCTCTCTTCACGTTGGATTTGTCGCAGCATGGCGGTCTTCCCATGGCGTGAGAGAGAGAGAGAGAGAGAGGGAGAGGGAGAGGGAGAGGGAGTATGTAGTGAGGGGGATGATGCAAAGTCCAAAGCTTTGCATGTACAAATAAAGAAGAATTGGAGGGATGATAACAATAATATAGAGAGGGAAGAGGCAAGAAGTGCATGCAATTTGGCTCCTCTCTCCCATTAACAATATTTGCATGATTATGATCTCTCTCATTCTACTTCTTACAAAACAGTTTAGCATGACATCACATCACAGCTCTCTCTCTCTCTCTCTCTCTCTCTCTCTCTCTCTCTCTCTCTCTCTCTCTCTCTCTCTCTCACACACACACACACACACACACACACACGCGCACAAGCTTGGCCACAAAAGCATTCTTGTCTCGGTGCAACTTGGGTGATTAATTTAGTTTAACACCATGCGAGGTACTGCTTCGCTGAGAGAGACAATGTATGAAGCGATTCATCAGCATTACCAGAGATTGAATAAGATCACCACCCCATTTACTCTCATTGTCTATTGCTGATAAGTTCTTTTAGCAAGTTATATAAGCTCATATATATATATATATATATATATATATTATGTATAGGTGAAAGGGAGATTAAAATTTGTATCATTCTCAATAATTTTTCATAATTTCAGAACGTATACCGTATGCTTTAGACTCCAATAGTGTTGTTATCTGAAAAGAAAAAGACAATGAAATAGTTCTAAAGTAGGATTTATAGCGGAATAAATAATGAATATTTTGATTATTTTCTAGCATAATCTTTTTTTTTTTTTCCGGCCAAAGTACGTACAAATGTATATTACGTTGCTTCTCTCCAAAAATATGTTCATTTTTACAATCGAAATTGATAAGCGTGCCACTTCTAGAGATTAGCAAACTAAAACATGAGATGCTTATGCTGCTATTAATTAACCTCTAGAGACTAGCGAGACGCAGAAATTACGTATTTATGTAATTGCTACTAATAGTGTTAGTTATTCGTACACTGCAAATATACCTAGTAATGCAAATACATGTTATCTTGGCTAAATTAAAATTAAAAGGAAAACCCTAGATTTATAACCTGAACTTTTTCCACCCATATCTCCAAAGGGCTCTGCCATAACCGAAAATATCACAAACGAATTAATACATACTATATATATATATATATATATATATATATATCACTAGCAGCACAAAAAATAAAGTACCAGTTCTCTAATTCTCTTTATTACAAAGCAGTGTTGGTATTGAGCTAGATCTGTCGGTATGAGACAATTGTGTCTTTGAAATGACAAAAATATATCACCTTTTTGCGCTATGAAAAAACTCAATTTGATCAGTACAGTTTGGAAATATTATGCTATAAAGAGGGGCTTTAATTCTTTTACATAAATAAAGATAGTAAAAAATAAAGAGAGCGGAGAAGATCATGTAATCCTCATTTGGAAAGGGTAGAGAGAGAGTGTGTGAAATTTATTTCGTATTAAGTTGTCAAAATAAGTATTTGCTTAGTTAATTTGATTTTAAGGTATTTAACAAATTCTTTTTTACTTTATATAGTCATTTCCCTTAATTCACTCTAATGTTAAAAGGTACTAGCTACATTATTAGTTATTTGACAATATAAATTTTTAGGGGCTAAATTGAAAAATATATATAAGTTAAAAATTTTCCTTAAAATATGCAAAAATAATAATTTTTCAATATTTCCATTAATACTAGCTGTGAGGAATCGTGAGAGCAAACACAATTTGTATGAAGAAGACTATTGATGGTAATTTTGTGTTAGAGACACCATTAGTGCACCAATAGAGAGACTTAGTGGCGTCAAGTTGTGCAGCCAAAAGTAAATAACTTACGTCTAATATTACCAAAGCAACAACGATTTTGTTTACTTCTCTCGAAACATGTTAATGCCAAGTGGAATAATTCATATATGTATATAATATAATTATGTATAAATATATACATATGCAAGTGCGGATCCATTTAATTCTAAGAAGGGCCTATAGTCCTCTCAAATATCTGAAGATATTTTCAAAATTTACTAAAAACGATTCAATTATTAAATTCCCAATCCTCACCCCTCGCGGAATTTATATTTTATGGTAAATGAACGAAACGTTCATTTTGTGTCAAACTTTTTTAAAAAATTGCCTATTGTGTGTATTTTTTAGTCTCATAAATGGACATTTCTTAAAAGGTTTGACACAAAATTGGGTATTTCGTACCATTTCCTAATATCTTGGAAGTGATTCGCGAAAGGAAAACGGAGCATGCATTTGTATACTTAAACACATATGACGTAGGATTTGTATATATGCATGCATGAGCACATGCATATAGATCACCTACTTTCAGTTTCTATTTGTTAACAACATGACACTTCAAGATTTGTGATATCTTGCAATTAATAATATACATTTTGTAATGTCATGTCGTGTTCGAGTCTAAAGAATTCTCTAATTCTATATCGACACCATAGAAAGCTTGTTTTGCATTCATAAGCTTTTACGCATTGGAGATTCATTTCGTGATGGATGGATAGATATACTCAGGGCCGGCCCTGAGCTTGTCGTTTTTAGGAAAAACAATTTTAAGGCCCTTAAAATATTTAAGAAATACATTTTTATATTTAATTAAGTATACAATAGTATCTCTAACAAAATTTGGGGGTATTTAAAATTTGGGAGCCCCGGGCGCACGCGTTGCTCGCCTATAGTCAAGTCCGTTCATGGATATATTTGTTCTAAGTTTGATCTAAGAAGGCTATGCCCTTTGTATACGTTAATAAGTTAGGATGATATAGTAAGGTCCCTATAATAACTGCATGAAACGGCACAAACCAAAGCAAAGCAAAGCAAAATAAAATAAAATAGAATTACGTGGACCCGTTTCCAATTTAAAAAACTAATAAAACTACACTACTAGAAAGAAAGAAAAAAATCTATCATAAAACCTCTTTGTTCTATTTATAGTCCTTCCTATGTTCTCTCACACACACATAAACATTGAAACATACAACAACCTCGAACGGAATGAACCACTCGCTACCAGCAAGCTGAACAATCCCACTTCAATACAAGCCATGCACTTCTTATAAAAATGGCTAACATGTTCCTTTGAAGGAGAAGAAGCTAAATGATGAGTAGAGGCACGGCTTCCGTAAGAGCTCCTCTTCTCGTTCTTCTGTTTCTTGTCGCTTCGTGGCTTATCTCTGTCGCCGGAAGCTTTGCAAATGGCGCGGCTGAAGAAACGGTATTGATTAGTCCTAGTCCTTGGAAGTGGGAGAAAAGAGAGAGGAATAATGACTACATCTATGCGATGAGCAAAAGAAGTGTGCCTAACGGTCCAAATCCGATTCACAACAGGTTCGTTTTGCTGATTTATTTCTCTACATATAGTATCACTCATCAATTAAAGAGTTGATAACAAAAAAAAATTTAACTGCTAAACACCTCAACATTAATTATTTTTAAGGTCGAAGTTCCCAGTATGTTCACTATTGTATCTCCAATATTCCACTCACTTCATTTTTTTTGTCCACTAAGTCTTACACACGTGTCACTTCCAAGAGAAATAGAATTTTGTTAAACGGTGCATCTGGAAATGTAGTTTAATCAATTGAAAAAGTAAACTGAATTCGGCGAAAAACAGGTGAAATATTAGGAAATTTGGCCACGTAAAAAAATTGAGTTTATTCCACTAATCGTTAATATGTTGTGTATTTATGCTACTATTTATAATTAAGTAATATGCATCTCTTCAAAATATTAGTTAAGAATGTTTATGGTAATCTTGTACACCCTTTCAGTAGAATACAGTATTGTTGAAAATCTTTAAGTAATGGTGAAGTGAACTAATAATAAAAATTGAAGTATAAAAATTCATAAGTTTTGACAAACAACAAATTTTAAAATGTTTTCATGTTTAAAATACTCGCAATCTTAGAAGGGCTTGAAATTATCTTTTAATTTATACCAATTTAACAATTAAATAGGATTGAATTTAGTTGAGAGCTTGTTGGTATATAACTCCTCTTTAAATACCTAAATAAATAATAAAAAAGTATATACACAAAGGGTTTGAGCATAAAGAGGTGATAAAAAGAACAAGAATTAGTAATGCCCCTTCTACAATGGCCCTTTCTGAATTCAATTGTCCTAGGTTGGTGTATCAAAATAATATATTAATGATAATGAATTCTTTATCAAAAGCTTCCTTTAATGTGAGACTTTATCTTATTTTGATGAAACACACAAAAGAAAGACATTGGGAGAGTTTTTCGACAATTTGGTTTAGAGAGGTTTTTTTTTTTTTTTTTGACATTTTCTTTTCGCAGCCATTCGCACAAATAAGTGTGGATAGTTGCACTACTAAAAAAGGGGCACTCCTAGAAAATGGCCATTTTTTCAATTATCTACTTCAAATTTAATCCTTTAATTTTTTATTTTTTTTTTGTGTGCAGGAAAACAGGGCAAGATATACAACCACCTCGTGCTTAAACAATTGATCAAACTCTTCTATTACTTGATGACGAGTCAAAAAGTTTGCGAGGCAGTCAAATGTTTATTCATCGATGGTCCATAAAAATCAAGCATATATTATAAAGAAAAATGGAAATGGAATTTGCTTTCATTATTTGGTGTTTCGAACATATTTTAGCGTTATTATATTGAAAGCTAACATCAGTAAAGTGTTCTTCTTTTGTGCTTTGAGCATTCTTTACGACGTGCATGAACTGATAGTAGAAGGCTAGAAGCTATATATATATATATATATATTAAATACACGAGTCTTGTGTAAAATTAAAGTAGCTTTAATATTTCAGTCTATCTCCGGTTTATGGTACTTTCGTTTCCATTTGTCTTTAAAATTCTTTTGAGACAAATTTATGGACAAAGATTTTTGCTTTTGTATGGGAAAAAACAGACAAAGATCATATTCATATGATTCATGATATTAATTGCCATCAAAGTATCCAATGTTTGAAAAATTTGCACTTCTGTAGCTAAACTTTTTTTGAAGGCTAACGTAGCTCGGTTTCTTTCTGTTAAGGCATTTGGTTTCTTCTGTCCAATTTATGTATTTAGCGTTAATAGTGTCCTATGTGGCACCTGGATGTGCCACATGGCAACCTTCCCTCCACATGGCTGACATGTCACATCAGCCACGTCAAGCGCGCAATCTCTCTTTCCCTGCCACATCAGCCTTCATATCTCCTCTACGTCGTCATCATGATGTCATCACCATGTGTGTCATCATGACGTCATCCTTATATTAAGAAAAATATATGGCGCTAGTGGCAGTAGACGAGCTACATGTGCACCAATGAGTGCACGTGCATACACTTGCTTAAAAAATCTTCATTTTTTGTTGTTATTGTTGTTATTGTTGTTTTGAAAATATGGAAGGGCCTAATTAAAACTCTCTGAGCCTCCTGAACGGTTGTAACTCGGGCGAGGAAAGAGCGCCCAAACATTATTATTCAATTTCATTAAACTAAGCTTCCTAGAAAAAGATTGGAGAATCCTCAAACGAGCAAAACCCGAAGCTAATACTATTACAAGCCCAACTACATAAGTGATAAGCGACAAATTTACTGTTACAAAAGAAAATAAAAGTTGTTATTCATTAATTATGATTAAGGAAAAAAAAAACAACTTTTGTGGTTTAGGAATAAAAAATTACCGGAATATGAGTTTTTATACTTTTATCCGTTCTAGACCAGATAAATCTATTCTACAATACTTCCAGAAGTAACATTATATTTTATCATTTTAATTGTTGATTTAATAAGGTTCCTCATAATATTTTTTTTACATACTTGAAAAAAAAAATTGACTAAAAATATATTTTGTGTTTCGCCTGAAATAAAAGTCTAGCTACGCCATTGCTGGGGGATTCAAGCAAACTCACGGCATCTCCCATGAATTTCTGCGCCTTTTCCACTAGACCAAGTTGACTTGGTGCATGATTTTTTCGATCGGGCTCTAGTTAAATATTTGTAACCAAGATTGGGTTGACATTTTTAGAGCGGTTTTAGGTTAACTTTTTAGACCATTCTCGGGTTGAAATTTTTGTGCCGGGCTTAGGTTGAGTGTTTTTAGGGCCGGTCACGAGTTAAAAAAATTTCCTACGCCTTCGCCACTAAATCAACTCGATACCGTTATTAAAAAGTCAACTCGGGACCGGTTCAAAAATGTCAACCCGAGCCCAGTACAAAAAAACCAACCCATGCCTGATTCGAAAAAGTCAAACCGAGATCGGTATAAAAAAAGTTAGCCCAAAATTGCAAAATAAAAAGTCAACTTGATCTCGGTTGGAAAAAAGTCAACTTGTGCCCGATCTGAAAAAGTCACGCATAGTAATCGAAAAAATAATGTTACACGAAGTCAACATGGTCTAGTGGTCGAGGCGTAGGAATTCATGGGAGAGGGTGTGTGTTCGAATTCCTCCAATGCCATATATTTTGACGACGACATTACGATGACGCAGAGGGCTGACGTGGTAAGGAGATACATCGCGCGCGTGACGTGGCGCATCCGAGGTGCCAAGCGTGACACCATTAACGGAAAATAAAGAAACCAAATGCGTTAAAAAAATTAAGCTTAGCTACTTTAGCCACCAAAAAAAGTTAAGGTATATGAGATTATAAGTACAATTTTTTAAAAAATTAGATACTTTAGCCGCATTTTATCATTTTGAAATTCCTTTAAATTAAAAAAGTAAATTTTGGGAACATTAACCAAGAAAGGCTCTAAGCATGCATTATATAGTGTTTTCGCTTTGGGCTCTGTTTTATAGTTGTTGGGTTTTTTTGTTTTTTTGTTTTTCAATTTCAAGTGACCTATTCTTCTTTTCCCTTGTTTAGCTGAATTAAAGCATTTTCCATCTAGTGATTATGATATTTAAGTACCAAAGAAACTTTCCATTCATTGCACTCTCTTATGAAGAAAAAATAATCCATTTTTACTGTTATATTAAATCTCCCATAAAGAACATTTATATATTATATATCAAAAACAAATTTGCAATAGAAATAAAGGAGATCGACATGGAATAATCGCGTGGAAAAAAATAAAGAAAATCATAAACACTTATTTAAATTACTATTTTTTATTCATTGTTGCATGATTTTCCCCAAGCTCAGATATGTATATATATTAATGGGTTTCAAATAACTCTTTTTTTTTTTTACTTCAATTTATGTTCGTGATCGAGTATGATTCTCTATCTCATTCAAGGCCACACTTCTTGTTCTCGCGCTTGAGTGTGGCCATTCAAGAGCGGAAGAGCATCACGAGCGTTCCTCCATTCGCATCATGGCTTTCTCGTCGTAGAATCGCATGGTCGCACGAATCTGGATTAATATATGAAATGCGGATACGTATCTTAAAGCAAAAATTTGGGCTTGTGTTTAGATGAAACCTACTAGTTACTTTTTCTTTTGACATGGCTTAAGTAGCCACTACAAATGAAAACTTTGTTACATTTGTCTTTATTATCCATTTTATTATCTCGTAGGTAGTTGGTGACGTGTGGCTTTAACTTAAGGGCAGTGACATATGGGACTCAAAACACGGGCACTATTAATTTTCTCACTCACTTGACTTTTGGCCACTACAAATGAAAATGAGTACATGATCACTAACTTTGCATAAACTTAAGTACATTTGTCGATATTATCTATTTTTACAATATCGATCGCTTTACCCATCCTTAATCGATTTACTATAAAATCTAGATGGTAAAAGACTTATTAATAAACTAGTTACACATTAAATACTTGTATGTAAACTCACTACCGCTCGGTATACCTAAGCCACTGATATTTTTGTTAGGAATTTTTCTGATTTCTGGGGTCAATTAAATAGCGGAAATATTAATTGAATTCCAATTGTAAAATCTATGGATTACGTAGCGTAAAATATTTGTACCTCTTGTTGCGTGCTTGTCGGTTTTGCCGGTATTGTTCATCCTTTGATCATGAGCATGAAGCCTTAATCACTGAGTAAAGCCTCTATTAGTATCCACCTCACGAATGGAACGCCAAAGAATGTGTCTACGTCGAAGGCCGGAGTATTGCCAGATTGATGCTAGTCGAACGCAGGAGATATGATTCAGAATGGAGTCTCCACGGAGGAGGCTATGGGGCGGCACAAATCTCAAGGATGGGAGAGACATGAACGGCTAGAGAGAGAGAGAGAGACGTGGAGGCTAGGGTTTCTCTGGTTTGTGATCAGGTTAATGAGGTTTAAGCATAAAACTCATATTTATAGACTTAGGGTTTAACGTTAATAGGCTTTTTTTCTATTAAAAAAACGTTAAAAGGCTTTACTAATTAAACACCGTTAAGCCCTTAGTTAATCATATTAATTCTCATGGGCCCGTAAAGGCCCAAACCCGGTCTTCGAACGTTATCCCTTTCAATTTTATCAGAAGTCATGAAAAAGTGGAATATTTGAAAATTCAATCCAAAGTAAACAAAAATAAAAGAAGACAATCTCTGGCCATTGCTTTTCTTTTGGATTCTCTTCTTATCTATTTACATATTAGTTTGGATTCCTTCTTTTTGTTTGATTTTGATTCTTTTGAGAAGGTTAAGACTGGGTCCAAACTATACGAGATTCAAAACTAGAGTCCTTTTCTTTTAAGTTTCATCGTGGGTACTAAAGATTCTCTATAGAAGAAAAAAAAAAGTTATCATTATCATTAGAAAATATAATCTACTTATCATAACATCACTTACACTAAATTTATAACCAATGAGCATTTTTTTAGCTTTTGTGTCAGTGGTTCTAAATCTATCCAACTTTAAAATAAAAAAATTATGCGTGAGATCTAATTCGGAAAGAAAATTTCAGATATTAAAAAAATACATACTATAATTGACGTTATTTATAATGGTGGAAAATAATGCGGTGATAAAGAAAATAACAATTAAATTACTTAACCTTTAATAACGCAACTTAAAAAAGAATATTATAAAAAAACTAATCTCGTGAGCAAATACGGCTAGAACGAAATTGAAATTTGTTGGGGTCTTAGAGTTTATAAATGTCGGCCATAATAGAGACAATGCAGCTACCACACCTCAGTGAAGATAATAAATTAATCATTTATAAAATTTACTGTTTTATCCACTAATTGGTGACTTCAACACATTATTACGCGATCGACTATAAGGAAACACACACTATATTTATAGATTTAGAATTTAAATTTAAATGTTGAGTATTGTATTTAAAAAGGTAAATTAAGTATTATTAAAGTAAAAAATTTAAATTTAAAAACTAAGGGATAAGAAATTGAAAAATATAAAAATTTATGATGACAAATTATAAATCTAGTTAAGAGATGGAAGCAATTGCCCCAACACTACAGCATCGGCCCGGCCGTGTATATATATATATAAAAAAATTACTGAAATAAAATTACTTATAAAAAAGTGTTGCAATGGTAAAACGAGCGCAGAAAAGATAAATCATGCCTAACTGAAATTGATGCAAAATTTCATAGCAGAGCATGTCTAGAAAATCCGTCCGGCTCACAAATTCTAACAACGATCTCGATATAGAAATTACTTGACGAAAAATTGTAATTCATTTAACTAGAAGATCTAACAAATTACCCTAAGCACTAAATTCTGTTCCTATGGCTCAATCAAATGGCTATTCTTGGCTGCCATTTTTTTTATTTTTTTTTTATTTTGGCAGGGTGTTAAAAGAAAATTTGATTATTAAGGTAATGCTTTTTTGAAATAAATTATATATTGTTTCTAGATGCCACTTGTTATATATTTGAGAGTTAGCAAATCTTATCGTGATATAATTTATCGCTTTTTTTTAATCTATTATTAGACACTAATAATTGCACAATGGCATTATGTAACTTCATTCATTTGTAATTAGTCGGTAATTATTTTTTCATGGAAATTATCTGCTCAATAATTAACACCACACTAACTCTACCAAATTCCCTAGGACGCATATGAACTCTCCAGGATCAATAAATTAGGGGTGACGACGTGAGTCCGGTCCGGAGACACGAAAGAAAATAATCGGGCATGATTAAAAAATTATATAATAATCATTCATGTGTACTTTTATTTGTATTAAATTTATTTTGTTTATTATAATCGACTGCTTACCCGTGACTGAATGAGGCCACAAAGATGAAAAAAAAATCCCATTGATGTTCTTCTAGGTGCGTGCAATACATAAAGAATTTGTTGCGTATTTGGCATTGAAATCATGAGGATCAACGAGAATTTGAGACACAAGAATTTGTTTATGTTCAAACCCGATGACATATCATATATCTTTCTCGGAAAATAATTTCATTAATCAAATCAATTAAGCTCTCTTAACTTTCTATGCTCAATATTTGATTTTTCTATCCCTATTCTCAACCTTTACAAAATCAAAAGTAAGACTTCCTAACCTCCGCAAACTTATTTTGAAGCCACATCACCGTAATTATAATCTTATATCTCTTCGCTTGCAGTCATTTCTTTCCCTATGAACTTAAAATAAATGCAAGCAAGTTTTCTTAGGAAACCGAAAAGCTCCTAATTGATTCATACTTGTTCTTCTCTTTTTTAGACCCTCATTATTAATCAAATGAAAATGTACGAAATGTTCATTTCATTACTAACTTTTTTTAAAAATATCTATTTATGACAGTAAAAAAATACACAATGGGTAATTTTTAAAAAGATTTGATACCAGATGGGTGTTTCGTTCATTAACTCTAACCAAATTGGTAAAAAAAATCGATTTCATAAAGTTTGAGCCTTAACTTAAGAGTGTTCACTTACACAAGCTAAGCAATTCAAACCTTTTATTTTCCTTAATAAATAAGAAGCGGAACAAAACAAAACACTTTATAGTTTATATAATTCACAACTTGAAGACCCCTTAATGCAAGAGATTAACTTGAAAAGCTAAGAACAAGATGTTCAATAATATCACAAGCTTAATTAGAGGCAAGTCTTTGTTGATAAATAAAAGGGCAAGCCTTAATCTTTCACACACTTCCTCCCTTCCTTACTGTATTATACAGCTAAAACTAACGAATTAGAAACACCACCAAAAATGGAGACCAACCCATTTACATACACAGAGCTTTTCCAGAGAGCTTACCTCCACATCATCAGACCCGGTTTTCGCCCATCATTCGGCGTCTTGCTTCCCAAAGACGAGGGGGAACTCGTCGTCCTGCTCGGACAAACCGCGGTCAGAGCTCAGCCCCTTGAGCGCCTGGTAAACCTGGTACATAGACCACCGCTCCTTTGGCCGCGGGACGACGCAGCTGCACGCGATCTTCAGCACCTGCATGATCTCGTCCTCGTGCCCCAACCCGAGGAGGGACCGGTCGACGACGTCCTTCAGCCGCCCGGCCACGGCGAGGTGGTTGACCCAATCGACGAGCTTCCCCTTGAAGCTCTCATCAGCCGTGATCACTTCCAGAGGCTTCTGCCCTGTGGCAAGCTCAAGAAGTACCACGCCAAAGCCGTATGCGTCGCCTTTGAGGGACGCCACCATGGTGCTCGGATACTCGGGCGCTACGTACCCCAGCTCGCCCAAATCACCGTTCACGAAGCTGCTCTCCCGGGAGTCTGAGCTCACGAGCCGGGCCAGCCCGAAATCCATGATCCGCGCATCAAATTCCTCGTCGATGAGGATGACGGTGGAGCAGATGTTCTGATGTATGATTGGCGGGTGGCAGCCATGGTGCAGCCACGCCAGGCCGCGGGCCGCCCCAAGCCCAATCCGGAACCGGGCTGGCCAGTCCAACCCGGGCCCACCTGCGCTCGGGTGCAGCAACGAGTACAGCGTCCCATTCGATAGATGCTTGTACACCAGAAGCTTCTCATCTTCGACGACGCAGAACCCTAACAACGGAGTCAAATTCGGGTGCCGAATCTGCCCTAACCGGTTCATCTCCACCCTGAACTGCTTCTCCCCGAGCCTGCAAGTGCTGAGCCGCTTGATTGCCAGCGCCGAGCCGTCCGGCAAGTCAGCCTTGTACGTCGTTCCGGTTCTGGCAACCATGATCACGTTCTCCACAGCGAAGTTATTCGTCGCCGCCATTAAATCCGCCAGCTTGACCTTCACCAGAGGCTTCTGGAAAAGCGAGACCTGGGTCAACCTGTGAGCTCTGAGCCTCTCAGCCCAATCCCCGTCCTGCCCGGCTGCAAAACCGCCCCCTCGTCGCTTCCTCCTCTTGCTGAGCCTCAAATGGTACCACCACCATATCCCAAACCCTAGGATCAAGCTCGCCGCTGCACCGAAAACCCCGGCAGCAACAATGATCGCCAGACTCTTCTTGCTCAGCCCACCACAGCCGCCAAGGGGATCGCCACAGAGATCCCCGTTGCCGCTAAAGCTATCCTTCCCGAACCGGGCCAGCCCGGAGGGGACCGAGCCGGACAGCCCGTTCCCCGACAAGTCCAGTTCCTTGAGCCGGTTAAGGTTCGAGAGCTCGTACGGAATCGAACCGGACAAGCAATTCCCGGAGAGATCGAGGCTATTGAGGTAAGTGCACTTGCCTAGATCACCGGGAATGGCACCAGAGAAGCCATTGTCAGCGAGATCGAGCGTCACGACGAACGGGACCCACTCGCAGATCCGGCTCGGGATCGGACCGGTGAGCGAGTTCCCGGCGAGATCGAGCTTCTGGAGGCTGCCGCAGTACTCGAGCGACTGGGGAATCGAGCCAGTGAGCTTCATGTCCCGGAGCTCCAAGTTCAAGATCCGATTTTCCCGGTCGTTCCAGCACGAGACCCCGACGAACTTGCAGATCACGCCGACCGAGGAGTTGTCGAAGACCCACGACGCGAGCTTCCCCTGCGGGTCCACCAGGTTGTCCTTCATCCCCTGCAGGCACTTCATGTCGTCCTCGGAGACGGCGGAGCAGAGCCCCAGCCACAGAAAGAAGCACGCTTTGACGGCGAAGGTGGTCGACGGGCCTCCCATGGCGGGATTGGGCATCTGGGGTTCCTGTCTGGTGAAGATTGAAGGGTCAAATTAGCGCGTTGTGGAGCTCCATTGACTTGATGGATCGAAGCGAAGGGAAGTTGATTTGGATTTCATGGGGTTTGGTTTGACTGCAATAAAGAAAGAGAAGAGGTTGCGATTGAGGGTTTGTTTGACCAGAAAGGTGTCGTATTTAGGGTCCACAAAGAATGGTGGTGAAGGCAGGCACTGCACTACCCAACAAGACATGATTCTCTCTCTCTCTCTTGCCAAATAAGCAACAGCTTGGAACCGAGTTTCTTGCATTATCTACGTTACTTATTTTTTAGGATTATTTAGTGGTAATAGTACATAAGTTATTTAGAAATAGGATGAAATAGAGTTAAATTAAAAATATTGTAATGAAATTATTCAAGTTTTTTTTATGCATCGATAGACCGGTCTATCACTTTTTGGTTAGTTTTTTTACTAATTGTGTTAGTGATGATGTCATCAACAGATAAAACAAATAAGCTGAAACAATCAAATTCACGAATATCAAAATAGACATGGATGTAAACACAGATTCTTAGAACATAAAGAAGCACAAGTCTTATTTTCTTTCTCATTTTCCCTCTTGAATTCTTAGTTTATCTCTTCATTAGCATCGCGATTTGCATTTGTTGATGTCATCACTGACGAAAATAGTAAAAAAAAACACTAAAGGAAAAGCTTAGGGAGTTTAGTGATCCGGCGAAAAAAGGTGAGCTTGAGTGCTATTGTCATAATTTTTTGAAGTTGACTCTATGCCGTTCTATTTTTTTAAACAGCTTTGGTACCTTTGTCGATAATAACCCAATTATTAAATCTAAGACATAATTGAGGGGAGTGAATTTAATCCCCATTCGCGATGCGGAAATTCCGCTTTAAGATGAAAAGTTCACGGGTATCGTTGATTCTCGTTAAGGACTAGCTCGAGATCTCTCGAAAATGTAAGCGGTTGATATGCAAAAAAAAATTATTTGAAAGAGATTTATATGTGCTTCTATTGGCTACGTCTTCTTGAATTTATTAATAAGTATAAGGAGTCAAATATAAAAGGATTAACAATTACAAAAAAAAAAAGTAATAATTTGCTAAAGGTGTATGTTCGGGTGTCTAGTCCTCGTCTCTAGCTTGTTATTTACGACTCATTTTGAGTATGTGGGATAAATGCACTCTGAACGGAATAAAATAATCGTGGGAAGCGAATACACGGGAATTTTACGTGTTTTGATGTGTTAACAAGGTTCCTACTCGATCGGAGTATTATGCACAATGGAATTACATGACTGGGTTGTTGATGTGAATAATCACAACCAACTATCACGAAGTGATCGCACTTCAATCACTTCGATATAATGTTAATTGAAGAACCAAGTTCACACCTAGTGTGATTGGTTATTTTGTGAGCTAAAGTTGTGACTATAGTTTGCATTAGGGGTGAAACCGGTACCGATAATCGGTAAATTAGTATTTTTCGGTATTGGTATTGAAAAATCGAGATATTTTTTTCCGTATTGGTATTGGTATCAGTTCTAAAATTTATTGATTTTTTATCAAATCGAGACCAAAAAAAGGGAAAGACCGATAAATAAACCGAGACATAAACCACGAATAACCCGGGGCAAAATCTAAAAATAATACAAAATACCATGTCCGAAATATAAAAATACATGTATAATACATAAAAACATCAAACATAATTAAAACATGTCATTTCTTTTTCTTTGATTTTGATTTCGCCTTCTCTTTTTTCTTTGATTTCGCCTCGTCTTTTTTCTTGGCCATGTTACTACTACCACCGGTAAGAGCGGAGGGAGCGGAAATTGAAACGCGAGCTTCAGAGCTTTCTTCTACAATAAACAATTAAAAGAAACTTGCATTTAAGAAATACAAACGCGAAATTATTATATATATATTATTTACAACGTTACAAATTACAAACCGAAATGAGGAAAAGTGAGAGTGAGGCATAGAATTAGAACGTGCCCTAATTTTTTAATAGAGACGACATGTAGTATAATAAAAAAACGACATGTAGTTCAAACCGAAACCGATACCGAAATTCGAGAAATTTGGTATCAGTATCATTTCTTGGTATCGGTATCAGAAACTGATAACTGATAAGTATCGGTTCTCGGTTTTAAACTAAATTTACCTGGTTTTTTTAAAACTGATTCAAGATCGATACTGAAACCGAGACGATTCCAATAAACGGCTACATAATTTTCACCCCTAGTTTGCATTGATTATTGCTTCAGTCACAACCACAACTATGTCGTCAGTTCTGCATACGTAGAAACCCGGCGATTACAAGTTGGTTATGGTTTTCTTTTTATTATTACTCTGGATTAATGTATTTTCTTTTCTTATTTGACCTTCTTGGAATCGCACGAATAGCTCCGGTTAGTTTGTGGATAAGCTACACGAATTGTGGAACTACTCCTTGGCGGTCGCAAACCCTATAGAGCTAGCTAAGGTTGATATAAATATGAAGATTGCACCTCAGGTCATTTTCAACTCTTCTAGAGAATAACATTGCCATTCGTATCATCAAGGTTATTAGTTTTTAGAGGACGGTGTATTATTATCGACTATCCTACCTCGGAAGAGGCGTCGACTGCGTTGTGAAGAACCAGACTGTAGGTGCCAGTCTAACGTCGACATATAGCAAGGGGATCTTGTTGAGTCCGACTTCCAAGACGAAAGTGACCACCGTCACAAGTCGGGATTCCATCACCGTTTCAAGACCAAGTTGTTCTACTACATATAGCTTCAGGGCAGCCTTTTTCATTTAGCTATTTTACTATTGATTGTAATTGGTGCTTGTAAACATTATTGGTGATTAATCTGGGTGAGTGCGCCGCAGAATTAGATAAGTATCGAATTGCGTTACCAAAACATCGCGTGTGTTCTTTATTAGCTTTCACGTTGTGTTTGGTAATCCGCTTAAAATGTAGTAATCTGACTTTACATGAATGATGATGGATCTCAATAAATCGTAATGAACCCACTTAGTATAAGATAACAAAGGTAAAGAATGATCACAAACGTGAACGAACTGAAGAATATAAGTAAAGAGAATATTATTTCTTGATATCGAGATGAGTACATAGTGTAAGAATATGGTGACTTGTAAAATAACAACATGTTCCTTTCAAGGGCGCAATACAATTCTACTTATGGCCTAAGGATCTCGTCTCCTTCCTAGTACAACGGCTATAATATTTGACTTTGTACAACTCCACTTGGTGCTCGCCACGAAGTCCAACATCAACATATATAGGACACGTTTCCCAAAAATCTCAAGCTATAAAAGAGAGAAAAAAAAAATACAAGAGAGAGATTCAAGCCCGTTAATGAGGAAAAGATAAAAATGATCCTAGAGGAAATCCATATTCGGAATGTGGGGTACGGGGAGATTCCATCATAATCGGACTCCTTGCTCGTTGAAAGGGGTGTCTAATTGGTCGAGATCCTCATATAAAGCCCGAACGTTCTCTATGACTTTTCGTTTTTCCTTTCTCGATAAAGCGATTCACTTAAAGGTTTTTCAGGTTCAAACTTCACCTAGGAGAAAATACTTTCTTTTCTGGTGTCCAAACTTCTAAACCTTATAACTGGATGTCTTTTACTGGCTAATAGGAGCATGGGTCAAGGCGTGACGAGCAAGCCTACTAGCAAGCCTAAACAATTCTTCAGCCATAGGGAGCAACACGTCGAAGCCCGTCGAGATGATTCGGGCGGAACCACGAATTGCAGGCAACAGACTTGGGAGGGGGGCTTATAAATGTATACTTTTGTTTTTGTGATATCGGGATTAGTTATGAAACAATGTAACTTTTATTTATAATGAATTGTTATTTTATATAGTGATACATATACATTTTTTTGAAGATTAATTATTTTAGATTTAGCTAATAATTTAATTAAAATTATTTTTTTGTTTTTTCCCTCTAGAGTAATAAGATCGTCAACAAAGGCGTTCTAGTGCGTTGTAGATTCTTATCCGAGACTTGTATCATTTGATGATACCATGTGAATCGCTAGAAACATGCGAAGTGTATGGATAACCCTATAACGAAAGTTTCGTAAGGGAACCGTAGCAGGCTACCATGAGATTTGGAGAGTGATTCCTCCTAGCACAAGAGATTTGGCGCGAGAATTTTTTACCCAGGAGTCGTTGGATCAAGACACGCGTACAGTGAAGGCGATTTCCAAAGGAGGCACCATTTTAGATGATCGAAGACTCCTGGAAACACGTGGGCATTGGGGATAATGGATATCCGTTCGGGTGAGACCCTTTGCCGCTTTCCTTCGGGTGAGACTCTTAGACATCTTCATAGCACGTTGGTCAGCCTCGAGATTTCTCTCACGGGCTAAGGCTCTTAGAATCTTTCTCGGACCCATCTTCTCAGTCGGGAGCTTCGATGGTCCCTTGCCTTCTGATGTCTTTAAGCTATATATTAGAGGGATTAGAGGATCAGAAATCATAATAAACAAATTTCTTAGTTGATTGAATATTAATTTAACAAAATTATGTTATAGTTGGAAACATAAGCAGAGCTGGATGATGAAAATTTATCACGTCCACAACCTGAAATCGCAATTCGCTACAATCCAATTGCAAGAGGAGTTTGCGAGATGAAGTCTCAGTTTTGAATTTTGATTGAGAGAAAGAGGTGAGGAATCTTTAAAATAATATATGTTTTTAATATGTAATTTTATTTTAGTGAAATTACATATAAACTTTTTTTTATCTACATAAAAATTCAAATATAACGCATTAAATCTGCTGAGAGAAAGAGAAAGCCTAAGACCATATTATATACATCGTTGTACTATTTTTTTTTTATTATTATTTGTAAGAGAAACTTCCGTGAGTTAAATAAAAGGGAAAATTACGGCAAAAAGACCCAATTTTCGGTCAACATGTCTTTCGTGTACTTAATCTTTACAATTGTCGGGAAAAATACTCAATGTGCGTTGACCGTGACTTTGGCATGAAAACATTATTTTTCCGCTAACATCTGCCATGTGCCGTGAGCGGCTAAAATACCCAAACTTTTTTTTTTTTTTTAATTAATTTTTTATTTTCTTAATTTTTTTTCTTTACTTGATTAGTGATAATTACTTGAATCCCAAATAGATGGAATAGCACAAAAGTTAGTCAAAACATCAATTTTGATTTTCCTAATGTGATTGTATAAGCTACATTTGCTAATAAAAATTTTATTATTATGAAAATTTTTAAAGATAGCATTACACAAAAGTCGATCATGATATCAACTGTATATTAATTTGCTTGGAGAAGCTAATTTGCCGAGTAAACCTAATCATGATTAAAACAATTACATAGTTAATTTAAGGTTGACAATCAAACTTTAAACAATTACATAGTCTTGTTTTGTTATCGGAGATACTTTTAGAGACGTTAATTAGCCGAGTTAATGTCTTCAAATTCTAAGTATGAACCGAATTAACATCTTCACCATTACCCTTTTCATTGGAAATTGGCCGTTTTAGATCGAATTAATACAGTCAATTAATGTCTTCGTATTGAAAAAAATGGCTTAAGAATATATGCCAGTAAAAAAATATTATCAATAATCAATTGGGCTTGATTAATAATAATTGGCTTGAAGACCTCCCTTGAGATCCCATTTAAAATTCATACCCTTAAATACTCTTGCTAAGAAACATGAAAAGTGTCGAAGGAAGCTATGAAACATAATAAAACCCCACTTAAGGTCATTCTCCATAAAAGCCTTCACTGGAGGGCGATCCAACGCCGCAAACCGCGTCCTCATCAGAGGCCGGACGCGCCCTCAGACGCGGCGTTTGTGCAGGACGCGTGCCTCTACTGACGTCATCAGGCTAATGTAAGCCTTTCTGAGGGTGCGTGAGCGCGCGTGAGGAGGGTAGGAAATGCGTGGTTGCGCGTGGGGCCACGTGGCACCGCCTGGTGGCTCGTGTGGGGCCTGTGGGGCCGCCCGAGGTGCTCCCGGCCCACTTTAAGTATTTCGGGTGCGTTCCGAGGCCATTTCTTGCAAACTTTATGACTTTTTGAGTATCTTGATATTTTTGGAAACATTTGGACACTTTATTTCGCGATAACGGACTTCCGGTGAATATTTCGGGCTAAAATTGACTTTATTTAATAATAAAAAAAATTAGTTATATAACTTTCCTTTATTAATTTATTAAAAATTAATTACTTAAAATACCTGTAACATTATGTTTAAAATTTCTCATAATAATAAGATTTTTATTAGCAAATGTAGCTTATACAAGCACATTAAGAAATCAATTGATGTTTTGACTAACTTTTGTGCAATTCCATGTATTGGGATTCAAGTAAAGAAAAAAATATATAATTGGTTTTTTCAAAAAAAAAAAGTTTGGGTATTTTTGCCGCTACCGGCCACTTGGCGGATGTTAACGGAAAAATTAACGTTTTTCATGCCAAAGTCACAGTCAACGCACGTTGAGTATTTTTGCCGCCAGTTTTAAAGATTAGGTACACGAGAGACACGTTGACCAAATGTTGGGTATTTTTATCGTAATAAAACATTAAATATAATAAAACATTAAAATGTTGTATATATTATATAGTCAAGGCTCAAGCTCAAGGCTGCGAAAAGAAAAAGAAAAACGTCATTATAACATTAAATAATTAAGACAAGTTGCCATCCAGAAAATTGACACAAATATATTGTAATATGGGATTTTTTTGTCAAATCAGTTTTATGATCTTTAATGAAAAGTCAATTTCTACGAGGAAATTCTTTTCTACATTAATCTCAACTTTATAAGTTAAGTTAGTCCAAAATTTAAGTTGTTACAATAAATCGATGATTTATCACCGATTAATATTTTTTTAAAAATTGTAGTTTTTATAAACATTGCCTCGAAAAAATACAAAAAACCAAATCGTCGATTTATCACCGTTTTTTTTTTAAATAATAATTAGTACATCGCTATCGACCCATTAAAAAACCAAAATGTATATAATATGTTTACAATATTAAAAAAAATTCGACAAAATAAATTATTTATATTGAGCGGTTTTAATCGCATTTATCAATCTTTTAAATAAAACTAAAAGGAAAAACAAAGTACGGTTTAAGATATTTTTGTATACTCCTAGTGAAGATTTATTGATGAAGTTTTTACTCTATGGTTCAAAAAATCGAAGATATAACAAAAAGAATAGACTAAGAAATCCACAAATCTAGTAGAATTATTTTTGGGTCATTTTCTACGTGGATTACCTTAGAAATTGTAGCAATTCACAATTTTGATGAGCTTGAATTTGTCCATAAACCAGTTTACGGGAAGGATTCCAGACAAGATTGGTGAGGTGACGTGGATCTTATCTCTCGACCTCTCAAGGAACTAGCTCGAAGGAAGAATCCCGCCAAGCTTTTCGGAACAGCATTTCCTCAGCCACTTTGATGTATGTGTCATTTAATAACTTGTCGGGCCGAATTTCGCAAACAACGTAGATGTAGAGCATCGAGGCTTCCAGCTTCCCCGGAACCGGTTTCTCTGCAGGCCTCCACTGCTCAATAAATGTATAGAGGATGACTTCATTGCAGTACCATCCCCTTCTCAAGGAGAAACGGCGACAAGGACTATGAACACTGGCTTCGACTCGGCCTAGCCCTGGGTCGACTTTGTTGGTGTCATTGCCCCGTTGTTGCTGTTCGGATTCTGTAGACGTACTTACTTTTGGTTTTTTGGGGAGAACATTTGGTATAAATTTTGCGGAGCTTTGTCCTAAACGGGCAAGCTAGCTAGCTCTCTTTAACGAGTAACTTTCTTGTTTTTCTTCGAGTTGAGTTTTGCTTAGATGGTCACGCGTATAGAATTTATCGTGTCACGGCATATGTACCGGTGGGGGACCTCAAAAATGAACATATTTGGTTCTTGAAGCTTGCTTATCTTTAATTTTCGTATATCACAAAACGATTATTAAAAGAAATCACAAGTTTTAAATGTTACCAGGTAATTAGAAATACGAATAAAGATTATTAATGATGAAGATAACACAATTAAGCGGTAAATTCATCATTTTCAAAAATCAATTACACTCTGGCCATGGAAAAATCATTCACTATCCACGCTTGTATAGTTTCTACTATGGCTTGAGGACTCAGAGTGGCATCCACTCTCAAAATCCCCTCGGAATCGTCTTCGATCCGAAGCAACTCCAACTGCGATTTCAGAAGCGAAGAAGGCATAAAATGTGTACTCTCCCGAGCCCGAATCACTAGCCGAGCAGCCAGAATCTCGGCCCTGGCCTCCAACAGAATGAACTTTACTAACCCGACATAGCTCTCGAGCTTGTAATTGGCATCCGCCGACCGGATAATCTCCCGGTACCGCTTCTGAAGCGCCGAGCAGGCGAGGATCACGCTCGTCCCGCCATCCAGGCTCTCTCTCACGCGATCTCGGAGAGTTTCAAGCCATGGAATCCTATCGTCTTCAGAGAGCGGGATTCCATTGCGCATCTTTACTGTTTTGTTTAAAATGAAAAAAAATATATAGTGATGCACATATATAGTAACTTGTCAAAATATAATTTAGAAGTCCCTGAGTCTAAAACTCAATCTTATTTTAATCTCCACCAATTTTCTTCTTTTATTTAAAAAATCAAAAGAATTTAAATATTAATTAGATTAAATAAAATTACTATATTGAATATAAACCCCATAATTTTTATTTTATTTTATAAGTACTCCAAAACACGAAATCTTTTATTTAATTTATTTATAAAGTGCAAAATACCCATTAGTTATTAGTCCCATCAGTTATCCATATACCCGTAAATTAGAGAGTGGGGCGGTTATCAATTTCCAGTCCCTAAAGCTTTGATCTTCTAAGACTTATAAAACCTAATTCGATCGGGTCCTTAGAAAACCTATACCTAAAGATTCGTATTCGATCCATTTCCTCCCGCAGTTGTATTTAAACGTGCTAATTGTGTTCGCAACGGAATTGCTTCCGAATGTACGTACCTTTGTTCGATTCGGGATGGAAATCATCGGCATCAATAAAGCTTAAGTTCATCTTCTTGGCTAGTAAATTGCCTACGGTGCTGTTCATCAACGCAAGGTCAAAATGCATTGAAGTCAAAGAAGAAGAAAACGTTTGAGACTTACGATTTTCCAGCTCCACTGACTCCCATAATGACGATAGCGATCGCATCTAAAAATCAAAAGCATTTTCTGAGACAAACAAACAGAGAGAAGAAAGAAGAAAACTGACATATCATATTTCAATTTTATACCTTGAGAAGCTGAAGAAGCCATGAAATTGGTTTTCTTGATCAGGAATTGCACTCTCCTCTTCTGGGCATTCAATAGAAATCGCCAACAACAACAAAAGACACCAACTTTACTCTCAGAGAAGGCAAGAAAAATACGTTGTTAGAAAGTTTGACTTTGGTACTGAATTTGTAGATAAATTGAAACCAGAAAGTGGTTGAAAAGTCGGGTCGGGTTGATACTCATCCCAATAATTCAGGTTTAGAAAGGAAGAAGAAAAAAAGGTTCCTAATTTGAAATCTTTAGCTAGTGAAATGAGCACGAGATTCCCTTTGGATCAGAACAAGGTGTTAAATGTCGCGCTTTTCGCGCGATTTTCGGTCCGATTTTCGTTTTTTAGTGATATGCGGAACGACAACCCTTTCGTTTCGCTGTCGTTTTACCAAATGCCGCGAAATTCGAAGGAATGTCGTTTTTCGTTTTTACTCATAAAACTGGCGAAAAATGACTGGAATTTCGAAATCATACCTGTAGGAATTTTGTGGCATAAATGCACAAATATTAGGGATTGGACTCGACTCACGTGGGCTCACATCACATGAATTAATAACTTAATTCATAAGATTAATCAGATAACTAATGTGATTAATTGGGCTTGACTAATGTGATTGATAAAGACCATTAAGTCACCTAACCCTATATCTATATATAAATATGAATAAGAAAAAAGGAAAATAAGTATTCATTCACATATCACATATTGATGAGCCAATATTCTCTCCCCAGCTCTAAAAAAATCGCCAACCACTAATCCAAGAGACGTGAGGTCGATTTTTTAGATCCCGACTAGTCTTTGTTCGTTTCTCAATTGCCGACGAGGAGCTATTATTCCAAGGAGGCAATTTCCAGTCACGAAGGCGTTCTTTTGACGACGTGGTGAACTACGTAGAGGACCGCGCATTTGGGCAGCTCGTGATCTACGAAGGCGTGAGGATTAGCAAGGCGTTTTCATCTCTGACGAAGTTGTAAAGACCGGTTCGTGAAAAGATCAAAGGAAGCGTTCTGTAGATAATTTATTCTCATTGATTAATCTTGATTATTTCGTTGTTGTATAGATTACTGTTTTTCGAGCATTCCCTGAATTTCCGCTTCCGGCGATGAGAAATCTTCAAAAAAACCAACGATACAACTGTAGCAAAATTCTGAACGATGCTTTGTTTGCCTCGAACGGTGCACACTCCATAGCTTTCTCGATAACCGCGCACGCCGTCATGCTGCCGCGTTTGAACTCCGGCATATGCCTCCGGTTTCGTGCACCCCGGAAGCACAACCGAAAGATTGAGAGCCTCTACATTATGAACCTATTGAACGGAAACGTCACCGTGCATCGAAAGCCGATCGCTGGAAAGCTTCTTTGTCCTGTTAAACGGGGAGTGATCAACGAACACCGATCACCGAAAAGCTTTTTTCTTGCGAAATTAAGAATCTTGAAAGATTAGTTTTTAAATTTAAAGTAAATAATGAGTTATTTTTTCAAGTTTTCCTATTATAACTACGCATTAAAAATGATTTCAATAATAATAATAATAATAATAATAATAATAATAATAGTAAAATTATAAATATAACCACATATAAATAATAGTTTTCCCAAAATTAACAAGTTTTTCATTTTAAAATTTTAACTATTCTTTTCGAAAATACCATATAAAATTTAATACGTGCTAAAAAGTTGAAGATGTTTTTTAAGTGAACAAACGGGTATCCAATGCATTATTTGACAATAATAGACCTAATACTACATTTTGATATTTTTATAATGATAATTTAATATTTTACTTTAAATTATAAAAACCGCATCTACCGTATTTTTTTTTTACCACATTTATCACATCTAAAATTAACCACACATAATTATTATAAAAATAAGTGATGAAGTACCAAAATGCATAATAAGACTATCTTACAAGTCCGCACAATATGAAAACAATAAGGGATAATTGATAGGTACCCAACCTTTGTCAATATTCTCTGATAGGTACCAAAACTCAATAAACATAGGCAAAATTACCCAATGTCACACTTTTGTCGCCTACCAACTAACGCCGTTAGAAACTGCCTACGTGGCCGTTAGGCTGTCTCATGTGGAATGCCACGTGGCCAAAAGTTGGGTAGTTTTGCCGCCACGTAGCCAAAGGTTGGGTACTTTTTCCGCCACGTGGTATTTTAAAAAAATAATTTTTTTTTTATAATTGTTTCTTTCCCGTTAGCCAATACATTTTTATTTTTTTAGAAAAACACAAAAAATGCCCAAAAAACACCTAAAGTCTTAAAAAATGCCCATAGTTTCATAAAACTAATTTATGCTTATTAATAATTTTGTTTGGCCCATATACCCTTAATATTAATTATTAATATTACTTTTTGTTTAATAATTATTAATTATAGATTTTAATTTCAAAATTAATTTTCCTATAATTGTGGTTTTATGTCTTTTAATTTATCCCTTAATTAATTCAATTTTAAAAAACCTCTCTCCTCTTTGAATTCTTGTTCTCTCTCTTCTATACGTACATATGCACACACGTACATACATTATCTCTCATATATTATCTCACAAAGACGTACATACTCTGTGTAATCTCGGCGCTTCTTCTTCGACTGCGTTCGCCGCCACGGAGGCCGTTCATTCGTAGGGCGTTCGCTTCTCCGCCACCGTGCAATCTCGGCAATGTCGCTCTGCCGCGCTGATCCTGGTCTTTATCATCACTGTCGTCATTTTCGTTTAAGCCCAGGCCGTGGATTGCCGTGAGCGCCGGCAAGGATGCGAAGGGCAGAGGAATGAGGAAGACGCTCGAGCTAGGATCGCTGTTCGGCCTATGGTACCTCTTCGACATCTATTCCAACATATATTTCTACAACATGGAGCCTTTGTAAGGATAGTTACCATTTGGTTATTATATGCACATATTTGTAACTATATAAGTATGGGTAACTATAATTACGTATTTTAATTTTGTAATTAGAGTTACGTAATTAAAATTTTCTTCGTAGTTACATTTTCGTAACTATAAATACGCATACGTTACTTAATTATGTAAATTTAGTTTTGTAATTAAAGTTGCGTAATTAGATTTTTTTTCGTAATAAAAGTTCTGTAACTATAGTTACGTAATTTAGTTTTGTAGTTACAGTTACGTAATTATAATTTTGCTTCCATAATTACAGTTTCGTAACTATATATACGTATCCGTAATTAGGAGGATACGTTATTATAAATACGAAACTGTAATTAGGAGGATTTAATTATGGTGGATGTACTTTTGAATTTCTTAATCGTAATTTTATTAAAAGTAGTGATAGTTGGTTATTAATTTCAATTTCTAGCTTTAACATTTAATTTAATAATTGTTTATTAGTTAAGGTCATGAGAAAGGAGTTCAAATTAGCTACAATTAGGATGATATAACAAAATTAAAAATAAAAATAGCTCTTAATTGATTGTTCAAATATTCCTAATTAATAGGAAGGTCAATTAACATACGGTTAAATAAGTAAATAATTTAAATGATTAGTCGAATAAATTAAATATTAGAAATTATTAATAAAACAATTATCCACATAGTTAAAATAAGAAGGGTATAATTTTCCACAAATCAATTAATTAGTGGTTTTAACTACCGAAAATAAATGTGGGCATTTTTTTAGAACCTTGAGTCACAAATGGGCATTTGCTTTTACGTATATCAAGCATGATCAAATAATTTTATAAAAGATGTACTTATAAAAAATATGTTATTTTTTTTAAATAATCAAATGATTACTTAAAATTATTGGTTTTAATTTATTTAAAAAGAAAATATTTGCCATGGCACATATTCTATTTTTTTTTACATAGGTTAAATATAATCAAATAATTTATAAAATATGTTTTTATAAAAAAACTATTTTTTTCTTACAATAATAATTTATAATTTTTGAATAGATTATATTAAAATTTTGAAACTAAACATTATTGTATATAATATCATGGGCATTTTAATATTAAAATTAAGGCATGATATGATTTTTGAAGACATATAACATATATGAAACTAATGTGATGATTAAAACAAATAATTGTACCAAATACGGTTCAAACTGAATTTAAACCGGAAGTTTGGTGATTGGTAAATAAATTAAAACTAATTATTTTAAGTAATTATTTAATATTAATAAAATAACTTATTTTTTTTTATAAGTACATATTTTATAAAATTATTCGATCATGTTTGATATACGTAAAAAAATAAAAACATATTGGCTAACGGGAAGAAAAGGAATTTTTTTTAATGCCACGTGGCGGCAAAAGTACCCAACATTTGGCCACGTGACGACAAAAGTACCAAACCTTTGACCACATGGCATTCCACATGAGACAGCCTAACGGCCACATAGGCAGTGTCTAACGGCGTTAGTTGGTCGGCGACAAAAGTGTGACGTTAGGTACTTTTGCCTACGTTTATTGAAGTTGGGTACTTATCAGATAATATTTACAAAGGTTGGGCATTTTGGCCGCATTTACCAAAAAAAGGATAATTGAAAAATGATTAATAAAAGTGAGTTCTAAGTTCTTATTTTTTCTTCCTATGTTTTTAGTTTATTTTTTACCATCCACAATTACATAATTAAATAAGTATTTCTATAATATAATTGTTAAGGAGAAGAGTGGATAAAAAAAAATATTTTGGACGTCGTGATAAAGTATAACTATTACTGGAAAAAAAAATATAATATAACATTTAGTAGTAAAGCGATATAGACCAATATATTGTTGTGGTTTTCATATCAAAATCGAAAAACCTTGTTTTAATCAGATTCGAGTATTCAATTATTTTTCAATATATTTGTTAGGAATTGCACCCAACACCCGAGCACCAAGAATGATAAACAAACAAAAATGCGGAACACGACACGATAAATGGACCCGACCAACACGACTTTATTGATCTCACAATTATAATCGGTTACAAAGATTCGTACTTAATCAAATAAAACCTTCCCGACTATCTAACCAAACACCCCTGCTCGTTGCACTCCTTCGATGAGCTACACGTTGCTGCAGACTAACCTCCGCCGTGCATACTTCCACACCGATATGCCTGAGCCACTCCGATCAACCAGACACCGTTGACACCCAACCTCCCGACAGATTCCCAAGAAGACTCTCTGCTTTTCTCCGTCGTTACCGAGTTATCCTCGTCACCGCCCGTCGCCGTCGTCTCCACCGTTGGAATCGCCGGAGCTTTCTGTCTCTCAAGAAAGCTTCCCTCTTTCCTCTGGCCTCTCTCGAAGAATTCTTGTGTTTGCGTTTCTATTGTGAATGATCGAACTTTCTCATACTCGACGAGAGTACGTCCTAGAGCGTTGACTGAAAGTCAAGCTCTGATTCGCTGCAGAGGTAGTTAAGTGACTATGACTCACACCCGCTCGTCACTGACTGGTGAGCAACAATATTCATTTTAACCTCTTTAATTCAATTTCGCGATTTAATTGATATCAGTTTAATAGACTTTTGATTAATAAAAAAAACAGTTAAAAGATTTCTTCTTGTTTACCCTTACAAACTACAACCAAAGTGCGTAGTAGGACTAATGAAAACGCAAGAAGAAAGTCGTTTATTGTTCAGTCCTGTCGTTTTAAAAATCCTGATGCCGTGGAAGTGGGCCCACGTCTCGTCTTGGCGCCTTTGAACTGTAGAATGACGAAAGAGACCCTGTCCGCCCTAAGCGAGCGAGGGTAAACGACATCGTATCATCCCCAAAACGGCATCGTTTTCGGGCCATAGAGAGAGACAAATTGTGCCTCCCAAACTGAGAAGGAAAAAGAATTGACATTGAAATTGAGCAACCTCGTCAGAGGCCCAGCAGTGGTTATAGCTCACAAACACTCGACTCAGTGCAAACCCCAAAACACCCCCGTCCTCGCTGCACTCTCGGTCCTCCTAACGAGGGCAGTTTCGTCATTCGAATTAAAAAAGGAACGGACTTTCGGGTTCCTAACTGACCAAATAACCTCTTTCTCTTTCACCGCAGTCTCTCTCTCTCTCTCTCTCTCTCTCTCTCTCTCTCCACCAAAAACCTTGGTTTGAATCGACGAGAATCCATGGAGGACGAAGCTGAGGTGAACTTCTCTCTCTAACCTAGCCACACTTCG
The DNA here is from genome assembly GCA_954871525.1 of Parietaria judaica. Lineage (NCBI taxonomy): Eukaryota > Viridiplantae > Streptophyta > Magnoliopsida > Rosales > Urticaceae > Parietaria > Parietaria judaica. The sequence goes on from OX940865.1 coordinate 30,345,413, forward strand.
CTCTTTCGTTTGAATTTCGTGACGACGAGTTCACCGACTTCGGGGTTTTTTTTGTTGTTGTTGCGTTTGATCGACGAAGATGATGGGAAATTCGAAGCTTTTGTTTTAATGGAGGTGGGTTTTGTTTGGTTCAGAAAATGGTGGCGCTGAAGAAGGCGTACGCCGACATAATCCTGAACACGGCCAAGGAGGCGGCGGCGCGGATTATGGTGTCGGAGCGCAAAGCTCTCCGCTTTCAGCAGGATCTCTTCGCCTCCAAAGACGAGTCTCTTCGAATGCTCCTCCGGTTGAAGCAGATGCTTGATTCCAAGGTTTAGCATAGTTTTTTTTTATGTATCTCGATTGCAAAATTTGAACTTTGTCACGTTTTATTCGGTTTTATTTGCATCGAGAAACGGGGTTCGGTGCACGATGTAGCACATTTCTTGTGAATTAGAGTTGCGAGACTGCTTTCGAGATTGGATTGTTAAGATTCTACTTATGATTGTTGTTTGGTTAGGAGTTCATAGATTTCCTATTTTATAGATTGAGGATTTACTGCTTCCATTGCTTTGTTTGCGCTATTTGACGGCGTAGATTTACTGCTTTCGTTGTTCGAACCGAGGTCACCGAGTTTTTCTCGAGTAATATGGCTGACTAGGGACCCGTTTTAACCTAAATTTGACTATTGAAATGGAAATAATGGAAAAACCAATCATCTACTCTATTCATGATAGAAATGCAAATGCTAATAATTTTACGTTGAAGTATTTGGCTTTGTTATTCTTGTTTCTTTGTTTCTGCATGTGTATTTCCAGTTCAGAGCAGCTTCATGGAGTATCGATTTTATTTTTTTCAGACTAGCCACATGGTTCGAAAGCTGTTTGGTCTCCCTATATAGTGATTGCTGACTTGTATTCTGTTTGTTACAGACTGCTGAGGCATCGAATTCATTAAATCAGCAAAGAAGGATTGAAGAGCTTGAGACACATCTACAGGAGGCAGAGGAAGTGATTACCGATCTTCGATCCGAGTTGAAACGGATGGGAGACGAGTTGGAGAATGTGAAAAGCAGTCGCTTGCCTATTAGCAGTAGCTCGTTGGAAAATTCAGAACCTTTTTCTAGTTCGGCTTGTGAATCTATGGAAGCTTCTGATATCAAGAACGAAGGTACAATTCGTCGAGATTTGGATGATAAGTGCTGTAGTACAGTGACACAAACCGAGAGGCTAACTGCTGCTGATCGGGATAACTTTGACTCAAACAAATCGGACCTTGCCTCAATTATCATGAGGAGCAAAAAGCCCGAGCTGTACAGAAATGGATGTACACAGAGAATACGTGCATTTGAGGGAAGCGCGGTTGATGGAAACATGCCTCCCTCTGAATATGTAACCAACGACAATTCCCCCGTTGAGAGTGAGTTTATTAGAAGTTGTGACGAAATTGATGTGGAGAAACTACCTCAAGCAGAGAAGAAGAACCCATCTAAAGCCCGCATGTTCCGAAGAAAAAAGACTCGATTCGGGAAACCGAAACCTCTGCGTCGATGTCAGAAATCTTCAGTTTTGACGGAAGCTTCTGAAGGGTCGCAAGATAATTTGGAAAATGGGCTTAAGGTTATTCAAAAAGGAAAAAGAAAAAGAATCAGTCGAAGCGGAAATGATGTGGATGCCCCATCGACTTGTCCTTCTGGCCAGCTTGCATGTCAGCCGTCTCCTGTCCTTTCTCGGTGCAGGACTTTTGCGTATTTAGTCAATGGAGGGATTAAATCGGTCGAGGATCGGTCAACATGTAAAAATGAGACTGTGACGAAGCAATTGCCTCTGTTGGGTCCGGGGGTGACTGTACTCAAAAGAGAATCAAACTCTACTTCAGATGTTGAAGACGCAACCATGGTATCCGAAGCTGCTCGTGTGTCTGAAGAAAATTATGTAAAATTGATGGATGATCAAGCGTTTCACGGCTCTGAAGCGAATGTTGAAATCGCAAACTCATTACCAGTGAACGATTCTGATTTAGAAACTGCTGCTAAAGTGGCTGACAAAACGAATGAGTCGCGGTCTAACGGTGAGAATAATCGGATACTCAAGTATACATTTCAGAGGAAGCGCAAGAAGGAGGCCGCAGGCAGTGCTGATGAATTTGCTTCTCCTCCTGAGAAGGGCTTAGTGAAGACGACAACAGCAGAAGAGCAGACCGCGCCAGAGTCACAGAAGTCAACGGCAATTAATGGAACATCTCGAGACAGCCGACAAATGGCTCTGGTTGCCCGTCAGGTTTGTTCTTTCTCGAATTTCTGTTGAATCATCTTTTTTTCTCGTTATATATGATGAAATTGAATCCAAATAATTTGTTAAATCAATAATAGTAGCATAAGTACCTGATGTTTCAATTTTTGTGGTGACATAGACTCAATATTTTTCTTTCACGGTCAAAGTATCATCTCCACTTTTTTGTTTTTCTCCAAAATATCTACAACTCTACGACACATGTCACTTTTATAAATTTTCAAACCTTTTATTTTCTCGTTTCTGGTACGGACGGGACTTAAACAAAAAATGGATGAAATTTAGAAAGAAGCAAAACTGTAGACTTTAGGAAATTTGACCATGAAAAATAAATATTCATTTCACCGTAGAAATTAAAATGTTGGATACTTACATCGCTATTAACCCTAATCATTATTACTGGAACGAAAATGAGCTTAATTGGAATATTATGTGTTCTACTTGAACATAAATTTTCAAAAATTTGAGGAAAAAAGGAACAAGTCTAAATCATCCCTTTTTCTGTTTCAATCTACGGACCGGACTATAAATAGATACAGTAAGACGGCGAATTAGCCAGAATTGCGCCGTTTCTAGACTTTTTTCTTTTATTTATTATTTATGAAGGTTTTCATCGTATCTATATAATTATTTGTTTCATATTAAAAAGAAGTGTTTAGCTGGTAATACTAATTCATTAAACTAAGCTTGTTATGTATTGCATAGTAAGATGATTTGAATTAAGGATTGTTATGTTTATAATTCCTCGTGCTAGGTGTTCGTGTCGTGTCTCAATCGATATTGGCTAATTATTTTACACACTGTTCATATTTTTTAATTTTGTTAGAGGATAAGACGACTTTTGCTACTTTTTATTAAATGTGATTATCTTGTTGTGACTCGTTTGATACATTGAGCTTATCATGGTACTGTTTAATGACAAAACTCATTCAACTTAATGTAATTTCGTATTAAAAAATTATATAATTAAGTTAACTAATAAAATATATTTTCGTCGAATGAACATCGCAGTTTATAGTAGGGGTGTGCATGGGTTGGATTGGGTCTACCCGAGGTAAAACATGAACCCGACCCGATTTTATTGGGTTTTGGAAAAGCAACCCAATCCGACCCAAAATTTTTTAAGGCCCAATCCAACCCAACCCGACAAACTCTGGGTTGGGTTGGATTGGGTTGGGTCATTGGCCTGAACTAAAATTAAAAAAATACATAAAAATATTTTACCAAATAACACTGAAATTTAAACCGCCAATCAATAAACATAAATTTCATATTACTATTTTTAAACACCTAATTCAAAAATTAAACGTTATTATAGTCTTAAACATTAAATAACACAAGTACGGAACATAGTCGTAAACTAAACTAGAAACGTGGTCGTAATCATAAACTAGAAACATAGTCATAGACATTAAATAATGACTAAACATAAAAATGAGACTAACTACAAAAATATATTTGAAAAAGTTAACTAATTATTTGAAGAAAAAAACTTGATTGGGTCAATTGGGCCGGCCCAACCCAATGCATCTAGCCCAACCCCAACCCGACTATTTATTCGGGTTGAACCCAACCCAACCCGATAACTATTGGGTTAATTGGGTTGGGTTAGATTGGGGTTGGGTTAGATTGGGTTGGGCTAAATTGTTGGGTTGGGTTTTTTTTGCACACCCCTAGTTTATAGAATATCAATAAAGAACATAAATTTGGCACATAATCAATTTAAAAATAATTAATGAGAAAAAAAAATCCATATCATACTTTGTTATTAATAATTGTGTTGTGTCTAATCGTGTTCGTGTCATGTTCAATAAATATTAATCTTGTTAATAGTGTTGGTCAAACCCAGATCATTTAAAGTTTAAACCAATCCGTGTCGCGTTCGGACCTAAATCGTCCGGAATGAGATATTTTTTTCTTCTTCAAATATTTGTTATCCATTTTCATGTAAATCTCTGTGTCTTTGCAGCTAATATCGTTGTCGGGAAGTGGCGGGAAACGCAAATACTGAGGCGTAAGGGGTTTCTAGTGAGGCAGTTTTTATGAACACCGAGAGAGAGAAAAGAGTATGCGGTTTTGTGTATCAACTATACCTATTGTTTCAGTGTGTTAATTTTGAATTATATATATATATATATATATATATATATATCTAAACAAAAAACAGCTTTAGACCTCATTATAAATTTCTCTTATATCAATAGAGATATACTTTTATGGTACCTGCCTTCAGAGTTGGATATTTGGGCGGCATCACCCTGCTCGAGCGTGCTCAACTGACTCCGGCCTTACGAAGCCCTAGCCCGTGGGTTTAAATTTGGGCCTGTTTCAAAATGATTGGAAATAAAGTAATAAGAAAAAGGTAATTTGGGCTGTTCGGCCTGCCCGAATTCGAGAGCTGAGCCGAATTTGTTTTGTTTACTCGGCCCCGGGCCTTGAGCTCCTAAGGCCTGTCTGATGCCGAAGTGGACCTGCTTTGGGATCATTGCCCATGATAGGGTTGGAACAAGGGCAGAGACTGGAATTTGATCAAAAAAATTCTCCCGTACCCGGTTTTCCGAGAACTTTAATTCGGCTTAGTTCCTGGAATCGCCAAAAAAAAAAATCTAGACTGTTAGGTAGCATTCCTTTTACGTTTTCAAAAATGATTTTCTGTTATTACTTTTTAAATATAGAAAATAAAAACAAAAAGTGTTTTTTAGTATTTTATAGCCTTTTTTTTCATTCTTAAACTATTACAAAGGAAAAAAAACATTGAATATGATATGATGAAGACTTTGAACGTAAATGAGAGAGATTTAAGAGTGGAAGTTCTACTTTTATTCACCTGCAAATCGGGGTATATATAGTAAAATAAAAGTGGTGATAGGTAAATACATTAATTGTTGCATACTTAATATTGCTGAGCATTACATAATATGCAACAGAAAACACCATTTACGTATTTTTTTGTTTTCTATGTAAATTTCAAAGCTACAAAAACATATTACAAAAACATATTCTGAACACGTTTTCTAAATAAATGACCAAATATATTTTTCACACTATTTTCTAGAATTTAGATTTAAAAAACATAACAAACCGCTAATATTCTGAATAAGCAAAACTGAATTCAAGGAGGCACTTTGTCTTTTATTTATCAGAGGGAAATCAAGACTTAGAGATGTGTGTTTATTAATTCAAAATTTTAAAACAATTATAATTTTTTTTCTTTAAAAAACATTTTTTTTACCTTTAGTTTTTTTTATTTTTTTTTAAGAAAATTTGTTATAGAACATCTCAGAACAAAAAAAAAAATATTATTAATGGAGAAATGTTAGAGAGAAAGGGTTCATAGGGAAATATATGCCAGTAATAAGCTGAGAGGAAAAATTAATATAAACAAATACATATTGGATTCAAAAGTTCAAAAAGACGTGCCCATGTCAAAAGACACTTATACAGATGCATAACGTAAAGGTTAATAGCAATAAAAGTATCTAAGTTGCCTGAAAATAGACCAATTTAAAGTTAATTAAAAAATAAAAGTGGTGATAGGTAAATAGATTGATTGTTGCATATCTAATATCTAATATTGTTGAGCATTACATAATATGCAATAGAAAACAACATTCACGTATTTTCTGATTTCTATGTAAATTTTAAAGTCACAAAAAACATATTCCGAACTCGTTTTCTAAATACATAATCAAACATATTTTTCACACTATTTTCTAGAATTTAGATTTAAAAAAAAAATCATAAGCAACGGCTAGTATTCTAAATAAGCAAAAATGAATTCAAGGAGGCACTTTGTCTTTTATATATCAGAGGTAAATCAAAACTTAGAAGAGATGTGTGTTTACTAATTCAAAATTTTAAGACAATTATATCCTTTTTTTTTCTTTAAAAAACATCTCTTTTATTTACCTTTAGTTTTTTTCTTAAAGAAAATTTGCTATAAAACATCTCAGAACAAAAAAAAAATCATATTATTAATGGAGAAATGTTAGAGAGAAGGGTTCACAGGGAAAATTTATGCCAGTAATAAGCTGAGAGGGAGAATTAATATAAACAAATACATATGGGATTCAAAAGTTCAAAAGACTTGCGAATAGGGGTGAGCATTTTAGACCCAACCCGATGGCCCAACCCAATCCGTTGGAGACCCGACCCCAATCTAACTCGCCCAATCTAACCCGCTCAAAATTGGGTCGGATCGGGCCGGACCCGACTATTATTCGGGTCGGGGTCGGGTCCAAAACCTTGGGTCGGGTCGGGGTCTCCGACCAGATCAATATAATTAATATATATTTCATATTAAATTTTATTCAAGTTGTGCAATCTTTAGTCTTTAAAAATTTCTTATTCTCAATTTTATTTACATTCAAAGACCGTTCAATCTCTCATTTTCATGTTAAACATTGTTTAGAGTATATTTGTTTGATTAAATTTGTTTGGGGTATTTTAACTTGAATTTTGAGTTACATTAATGCAATTTTTTCATATTATTTTTTGTTATATAAGAGTAAATTTTAATTAATCGGGCCATGGCGACTCAACCCAACCCAACCCGATTTTTATCGGGTCGGATTGGTTCGGGCATTAAAAAATTTTGGGTCGGATCGGGCTTTTTTTTGAGAACCCGAAATGATCGGGTCGTGTCCATAAAAAGCATCGGGGCGGCCCAACCCAAACCATGCTCACCCCTACTTGCGAATATCAAAAGACACTTATACATAGATAAGTATCAATGATGCATAACGTAAAGGTTATTTGCGATAAAAGTATCTAAGTTGTTTGAAAATAGACCGATTTAAAGTTAATAAAAAAATCGTGACAAAAAATAAATAAATAAACTCAAATGATTTAAGTTTATTTTTTGGGCGGATCGGTAGACTTCATCAGCTATTCTGTCATGTCAATGATTCATTAACGTCACCAACAAATAAAATAAATAAACTCGTTTGATCAAACGCACGAACATCAAAATAAACCTGGATGTAAACATAAATTCTTGGAACATCAACATCATAAATTCTTATTTTCCTTCTCACTTTGTCAATTCATTTCTTCAATAGCATCGTGATTGCCGTTGTTGACGTCATCACTATCGAAAATACTAAAAAAAAAGCTAACGCTAAAATAGATAATCAACTTAAATACTTTTGTCGCTAATAACTTTATACCACCATATTCAAACAACTTGAAACTTTTGCCGCTATTAACCCTATTCTAATTAAGCAGATGTCTAGCATGTAATCCAGAGTGCTCTTTTATTATTGAAAAAGGTTGCGGAGTTACTGACTTATTCCAAGCATTCCTTGTGAATCCAGGAGTTTCAGATAGAGTTAGAAACTAGAAAGCCTTGACATAAAAAGATCATTTTTTCCGTAACTAAAACATTACAAAGTAAGAAGTTGAAAAACATTGAGAAAAGCTAAAACCTCGTAAAGAAAAGCGAGAAGAAGAATGATTGGATTCTCTGCTTGGCCGCTGACGACGACAAGGAAGCAGCAGAAACGACAAGTGGGGTTGCCTTGCTGATGATGAAAGGCCCGAACCCAAAGCAAGCGTGCTTTTTGGCTGCTCAGCCTCAGAGCGTGCAGCCTTTCACTAATTACACTCTCACAATCACGCCCCTTGATTATCACGTCACTAACACCTCTTCCATGATTTTCATGTCTTGTTACGACCGCATATTTCAAGTATATAGTTCTATTTTGTGTTGAAGCTGTATATGTTTTGGTTTGGACCATTTCTTTAAGATACTACGACATAGATACGGTAGTGTCATTTTCTAAATATAGCTTTCCGTTAGTACATTTTACCACCATCTTTCCCATAATATTTCTCACGCCTCCCCTAATTATTACGTTATTGTTAATGCACGAAAATACATTAACGATGAACCCGGGTCACGGTTCGCGCCCGAGTCAGATCCGGTAGTCGCGTGGGCGGTCAAAGGTGGAGTCAAAGGGGTTGACTAGGTTCGAAAGTTTTTTCCTTCTTCGTTGACTTGGCCTGAGCTAAGTCGGCGTTCCTGGCGAAGCGCTCTGGGTTAGCGAGAGGTCTTTGCAAAAAAAAAAGAGAGAGAAAATGATGCCGGACCTTCATCCAACAAAAACTACTTACGTATTCTAACGGAATCAGGTCATCACGTAGCTCAATGTTAGTCGGCGTGTTTTCGAGTGGTCCTGATAGGCGGCTTAAGTTGAGTTCCCTTGGCGAGGGGGGTAGACGAGTCCCAAGCGAGTACAAAGGTTGAATCTTTGACGAGGGAAATGAGATTTCCTGACAAGCTGCAAGGTCGAGCTCCCGACAAAGGAGAGGTCAAGCCCCAGCTAGCTCGGAAACCGGCAAACTTTGAGGAGAGGGGGAGGGGAGCAATTGCAATTTTCTCTTTCTCTCTCGAGAAGGGGGTCATTTATGAATTAAATAAATTGAATACTCCCATTTAATGCCATAAAATTTGTGCCAACTCCCAGGTGGGAGCTCGGTCGGTTCCTTTTTCGAAGTCATGTGAGCTTGTGGCGAAGCTTGTTTCAACTCGGGAACATCTTTAGTGCCGTTGAATATGTTTAACCTTATCGAAGACATCGTTGTTGGATTTGTAAATTGAGATGAGTATTGCCGGAGATGTTTTGTGGTCTTCGTCTTCAGGGCTGGGTTTGTCGGGCCTTGCCCGATGGGCCTCGAAGAGACTTTTAGGCATCGTCTTGGGTCATAGTGGTGTTGATTTTATCTAAGATTCTTGACTTTATTCCTGAAGAGGGAAGACTCGTATTTTTTATTTTCTTCACGGTATTACCTCATAGGAGTGTCTTTTTCCAAATAAGGTTTGCCCTTTTTTTTATTAGGGGAATTTGCCCATTCTTCCACTTGGCAGAAACATGATTTTTAATTATTACATCTAAGTACCTGATTATTACGTCACTAACACACCTTCCTTCCAAAAGATCAAGCCTTGTCACAAATGTATCATATATGAGCTCAAATATCATATTACAACTTCAACTTTTGTCTTGAAGCTACACTCTTTGTCTTGGTTTGGACCATTTTTCCAAGACATTAGCATAAAGTAGTGTCATTTTTTCAAAATACGGATATTCCCATGTGGCAATATCAGGCTTTTTGTCATTATTTATCGAAAATAGAAGAGCATGCCAAAACCCCAAAAAAATGTTAACGAGTTTGGAGAGAAGATGATGATGTGGTCGCTTTAGTGCTCGCAGGCTTTATCTTTCATATGTTTCCTTGTCTCCTCTCACCACTTCTTCTTTTGCACATCACAACAGCTGGCACTTCCACCCTAAAACTCAATCTGTGATAGGGGTAATAGCGGTATAAGTTCCTAATCTTATAAGTATGTACCTACATTTCGAGTTTTTTTTTTATTCATTATTAGCATTACACTGTAAAATTTCCGACGTTCATTAGTTTGTTGCTAGCAAAAGTTTTGGCCAATTTTTATGAGTTAATAGAATTCGGGATGCGCTGTGGACAAAATTATCTCTCTCTTGGAAGTGAAACGTGTTAAAAGACTTATTGTAACATTCTCAATTTTGTTAGATCAATTGAAAAAATGATTTTTTTTTGGAAAGAAATGAAATAGTGAATATTGAGATTGAGAAAGTTGATCGTGAAAATAATAAATATTTAGAATATTAACCGTGAAAAAAAGATTGGGTTTTGCCACCACATAAATACAATATTGGGTACTTATGCCGCTAGTAACCCTTTCTCTTTTTACAAATATTATCCGGATGCCACAAAACTACATCGAGTTCAAATTCCGTCCATATTAGATTAATATCTGTGAAACTATAAACGTAAGACATATACATGTCACTCGTGTCGTGTAATAGACCTTAACGGGACATTGACAGAATTATACATCTACACTGATTTATGTCATTTGTGTATTACCTGATAAAAGATAAAAAAAAAAAAAAAAAAATATGCCAAAGCCCTTAGTTGAAGATAGTATACTTGTGCCGCAAATATCCCTGAAATATTGATCAGCACCTAATAATAATGCAATACATAATCCACTATACATTATGGTTATTCGAGTCTTGTATAAAAAGCGTCAAGTTATTCACTGATCTCAATGCATTGTTTATTATTCATTGCTCCATTCGAGAAACACACACACACACTTAACAAAATGGCCCAAATGGTGCAAGAGAGCACGAGCGAGAGAGTGCTGTTGACGAAGGAGAGAGAGTTTGAAGAAGATTGCTTCACTCACTTGCTCTTCTTCGGTGCAGGAATCGCTCTCTTAATGGCTTGTTTCAAGCGAGCTCTAATGGTGCTTCTCCTAGAGGAATGGCGTCTCTGGGTGTTTCTCTTCCTCAACTTGGTCCTCTTATCCATTCTCCTCACTTCCACTCTCTCTGCTCCGAAAGACGAGAGCGAGAAGAGCGACGACGGTGATCGGAAGACGGCGAGGCAGCGTCCCGAGGAGGAACAAGGTGTGTTGGTTGAGCGTGAAGTTGCAAAGCGTGGGGAGTTTAGTGACAAGAAAGTTATTAGCGGGGCGACATTGTCGGCCAATGTTTGTGGAGGGGTCGATGTGAAAACTTCTGGCGGCGGAGGGGCGGAAACGGAAGCTCCTAGGCTGTCCAAGGAGGAGCTTAACGAGAGAGCAGAGGCTTTCATTGTGATGTTTAGGCAACACTTGGTTTTGGATGCAAGAAAGTGTGGGAAACAGGGTTTGTTTGAGAGATCAGCAAGAGTTGAGTGTGTCAATTAGTAATTAATTTGTTTCAAAATGACTACTTATTAACTTTATTGTTGTTGCTAATATTCTTTCTCAGTTCTTATTTCCTATTGTTTCACCATTGTGGAAGTTTTGAATATATAAATATTATTTTGGTTTCATTTTTGTTACATGAGTGTGCATTGTGCAATGTGACCAAGAAGCCATAAGGTTCTGAAAATAACTATTTTTTTAATAACTACTGTTGATATGTTATTTTGGGTTTTAACATCAGGTTCACTGAATAGGTTTTGAGACAAGCTTTGAAGATTTTATTTAAAAATGTCCTTGTGTTATTCTCATTTCTTCAAATTTTGATATTTTATTTTTGTTTTTGAAAATGTCATTATGTCTCTTCTCATTTCTTCGAATTTTGATTTTCTTTTTTAAAATGTCATTGCGTCTTTCTTATTTTTCTCAGTACTCTCTCCTTATTTTGAAAGTCTCTTTTCTCGCTATCTCTAGACGCTTCTCTCTGTCGTTGGCCACCATTCTGTCGCCTTCTCCACCGACGACATCCACTCTGCCGACGGTCTATGCCACTTTTCTCTTTTTGAAACCGATTTTTTTTTTTCTCTCTCTCTCCAAACTAGAAAATAAAGGCGAAATTGCGCCTAATCACCTTAACATACCATTTTCATTAGAATATCCAATTTTCGTATTTTTGTTATAACATTCTTGTTTCAAATTTAAATCGTCTCAGTAAACTCTCATCGGAACTGTATGTAAAGATCTAGACAACTTTTGTTTACAACAATTTTTCGAAATCAGAAATATAAATTATAATCTGATGCAAAATAGTTTGAAAGCAACGTCTAATTTCCCACAGCTTGATTAAGATTTGTGGGCTGGGTTGTAATGAGCCCAAAGTGATATAAAAGTTTGGATTCAATTTTTTGAGTTGGGTATTGTTGACTTTGAACATGGTGTATAGCTGTTCGATTAGGGCTGCAGAAACCACCCATAATATGGTGAGTAGGCCCATGGTCAAGCTTGAATTGCATACTCGTAAGCGACCGCGTATAGCACAAAGAGAACCGACATATCCACGAGGAAGCAAATGAAAGAGAATTTTATTTACAAAGAATAAACCTTAGGAAATAATAGAAAATAGATTTATTCGAGTTATAAAGAAAAAGATTAAGGTCATTCACGGACTCGTTCATAATTTGTAGTAGAAAAGTCACTTGAATACGGACTCGTTTTTATTTATATGATAACATTATTGACGATAACGGCGGCGAGAGGCGACACAAATGGGCGAGTCCGCCTGAGATAGTGAGAGAGAAAGAGAAGATGAAGAAGAACGTTGTATTACAAGCGGATTTTTGTCCGAAATTTTATAAGTGATCTCGTAACCAAGTAATTGACCGTGATAGATAAATCGTCACCAATGTTTATATTATCAATTTCTCTCGAAGATTAATAAGAAGGAACGAGAAAAGGTAAAAGAACAAACTTGTGAGGATTCAAGCTCTTATGCTATCAAATGGCTCGTTACCTTCATTTTTTTTTTATTCAAAGAAGTGAAGTAGCATACTATATCAGTCTTAAATGGCTCTTACGTTTTCTTAGTTTTTTCATAAATTCTCAGAAGAAAAGGTCGCTTCCTACTTTGGGGACCATAATCGTTGTAGGAAAACTTTAAATCAATTATGCTAGCCATATAAATTGCAAAATAATTTAGACCAATGTTGAGAAAAATATATTTAAAACTGTAGTCGGCAACCTCATATTTTTAAATATCCTTTAATTTAGTTGAAATAAATATAGTTCGAAAGAATCTAGTTAGAAACTTAGAATCATGCTATTTTACATCAACTTTTTTTTTAAATTATTATTGATTAAAACTGTATATATTTGCAATAGAAGGACATATGATATTATTGACCAAAATTACATGACATATTTACCGTACGAAATAATATGCCTTTTTACGTCTCATAAGAATTGAACTCAAGACTTGGTAATGGAAATAGCACGTTATTAGTAGAGCAAGTTAAGAACCACTACTTGACATCAATTCTAAGGTTTTCTATTCTCTTGGTTTCAAATTTTTATGTAGAGTATTTAGAAATTAGGTCACAAGTCTAGAATTATGCAAATATTGACTTAATTATTAGAAGTTATATATGAAAAGCAAGGACACTACTTAATGACTTATCAAACATAAACACATTAATTGGAAGATTAGATATTATAAGATAGATTAACATGTTACGGCTCAAGATCGATTTAGAGTCATCGATCTTTCCCTCATAAGCCTAATCTTCTCTCTTAAGAGAGAAAAGGTTTAAGTTTTAATTGTGTATTTTTTTTCTAAGGCAAACGACCTATTAGTAATTTTGACAGAACTAAAAAAAATCATCCTAGTTGATTAAATATTTAAGAAAATCGTAACTAAAAGAAGAAAAAAAAAACGTAGTTTTTGATTCGCTCGTCTCCTTTGGCTTCGCTCGCTCGGGGCCTGTCCCTTGGCATATCGGCATGGCTCGGCTCTCTTCTTGGTCCTGTTTTCGGATCCGATGTAAAGCGTACTACAATAAGGCCTGGTTAACAGATAGGAATATTCTCATAATAACTTAACAGTGGTTGTGCTGGCATTGAATCAGGCCTTATAGATGGAGAATATATAAGAATTTTTGCACGCACGTTGCGTGAAAATGTCCAGATATAACTCGTCAAGTCAAAATTTGAGGTTAAGGATTATGCTATTGTATGTGGGGTTGTTTCAAATATATATATATATATATATACACACACACACACACACATATGTACATGTAATAAAATGAAGAAAAATAGTAATGTTATCTAATGCTTAGAAATTTTTGGCCAAATAAAAGCTACCGAATTAAGGCTCCTACTCAGCAAACTCGTCCCTCACTTCGGCCTCGCTCTCTCTCGGCCCGTTCCTCGTTCCATCTTTATTGCTCGGCCCTCCTCTCGGCCCGTGTTACGGATTTGTCGTTATTTATAAGTCTTATAATAGTAATCCGTAACTGGAAAATTCTTTGTAAACACATATATACAAACAAAGTTTCTAAAGCACACTGTCAAAAGTTACACTCTATTTGTCATATTCAATTTAAAAGGGCAAGGATGATGCATGATGTAGGGTTTAGAATTTATAGAAGCATGAAACATTAAGTGAAGCAAATAGTCCTAAAACTCATAAATGATTATTAAATTGGTTTGTGCAATTCAATAATTAAGAACTTGTCACTTGCTATGTGAAATTTTTGTCCTTACACTAGAGCCACACTTGGCCACAAGTTATAGCATATGTAGAGCATTCCATATTAATGGAGAGAAAGGTATGTGAAGCAATGACCCATTTGAATTTTGAAGGCAGAGAGAGGAGAAAGAGTTTGATATATCTTCTAATAATGGCTGAAACTGAAAGATATCTGTAAACCCTGCAATCAAATCTGCTACAAAGAATGTCTATAACCCATGAAAGCTCAAGAATTGAATGTGTCCATGGTCCCTCCAAGGATAAGGAAGTTGTTCTTATGAGTAGTTCCTCATTTCTTTTGGATTTGTACAATCCACTAAGCTCAAAGGCTTAGGGCAACTTGGAAACGAAGTGTATGTACTTATGTAGAAAATTAATGGAATGTCGTTTCTCTCCCAAGTCTCACTCTTTCTGTGCAAAGTTGTTCTATCCTTAAAGAGAGACTAAAATAATATGTTGACTTACTTATATAGGACAATTAGCGGTGTAAATAGTTAATAACAGTGAAGTTCTCAATGTCCACTACTTTAATCAAGTAAAGAATTTCATCGTCCTGCTAGTACCAGAAAAGAGAAATGAAAAATGTTTAAAATTATTTTACAACTCACGCGTTTCTAAGACTTTACAACCCACGCAAAATTATGTTATTACAATTGAAAAATAGACGAATTTAAGATAACAGTAAAATAATAGACATTGAGAACTTTATTCTTGAAATAAAAGCAAGAGAAATAGATTTAGTGAGCTACAATAAACTCTATATTTATCATTGATTAAAGATTCCTTACTTGGAATAATTATAACAAATGGGTTGAATAATTATAACAAACGAGTCGGTATTAAACCTAGATATTGAAAAATAGAAGAATTTAAGAGAAAAATAAATAACAGAGAAAGAGAGCTTTATTCGTGAAAAAAAGAGAAAAAATATTTAATTATAACAAACGGGTTGAGTATTATAACAAACGAGTCAGTATTAAACCCAAATACCTATTACCCAAATTTTTAAAGCATGATTACTCAAACCCTAAATAAACATATATAAACAATAGAAATTGTAATAAATGCCCATTTTATGTAAAAGGTTTAAGAAAAATGCCTATCTGTAAGAGTAAAAAATATATACGGTGGGCATTTTTCTTAAATTTTTTACACAAAATGGGCATTTTTTAAAATAATCCTATAAACAATATGTTAATAAAAATATAATTTAGTGACACCATTTAATAGTTTACACCTTCATGCCGGTCTCAACTCCGATACAGATAAGGAACTCTATTTTAACAATTTATTTATTTATTTATTATTAATATCTAATTCTGACACCATCGTATTATGAAATTGATAAGAAAAATAATGACTATTAGCTGTAAAGTATATTTGCAAAGTTGCAAACAATAATGTAATAATATTGTGTTAATAGTAATCATATTCATATATTCATAACTAATTACGATCTCGCACCTACTAAGAGAAGTTTTGGATTCAATCTTAGCGGGATCCGAAAATTGCGTAGTTTTGGTCGATGATGTCAGTCTGTTTTCATACTGCAATATATTTTGTAATGCGAATACATATAATCTTGACTAATCCCCAAAATGGCGTAGCCGGGTAAATACCTGGATGCCATTTTTTTTATTAAAAAAACCCCCGACCCGGATGTATCCAAGTCCAAAAAACACGGATCTGGAACTCTCCGGATCCTTTAAAACACGGATCCGGATGCATCCGGATCCGAGATTTAAAATAAAAATAAAAAATGAATGCGCGTTAAACGAGGGTCGTTGGATGAAGCGAATCAACGGTCCAGAAGATATTCCCGTTGGAGTGCGTAAGTTATGCGGCAAAAGTACCTGATACACATCAGGATTTTATTACCGTTGGAGGCAACGGTCAAAATTGCCTCGAAGTCCCCAATGCTACCGTTGGGGGTATTATTGCACATTTTTACTCGAATTCCTACACATTTGTTTGCTATAAATACACCATTCCACCCCCAATTTTTTTCACACATCTTCTTCTCTTCATTTCCAACTCCCTTAAACTCTCTCAAGCTCTCGAAGTTCCGAAATTAGGCTATAGTTTAACGTACTTTATAATTATATAAATACTCTCAAATACTAGTTTAATATATACTTTAGGTATTTTAGTTGTTATTAGTTATAGTTTTTATTAGTTATCAGTTTAATTTAGTTTATATTTATGTTATTATTAGTTTAATTTGTTGTTATTATTTAGTTTAATTTAGTTTATTTTACCGTTATTATTAGTTTAATTTGTCGTTAATATGTCTAGTGACAACAACCATTCTCGAGGACGTCCCAAAGTCCGAGGAAAAGGACAGGCTACTATTCTGTTGTTGCGGTCGATTAATAGCGGGACAGCTTTTAGTCAACACAACGTTCCCGGTTCTTCCAGCCAACCATTGTCGGTTCATGGTTAATATGGTACCTGTGGCGTCGGGTCGAACCAACAATTATTATATTCTCAAGGTCACGGCTGTGGTTTTACGAACTTACTTAATTATCAAGGTACAAATATTACGGATTGGCAAAGTCTTAGCAATGAACAACAATACCAAGCACAACTCCGCCATCATGAGCAACAACACCAAGTCCAACAACATCGTCAACAACATAATGTTTCCCCCGACGCTGAGGTAAGTCGTGTTTAATTTAAGTAGTTAATTATTTAAATTATAGTTTTATTATATTTGAAATTGTTAGATAATAACTTAAATATTAGTTTGTTACTTTGTTTGATAATAATTTTAAATTGTTGGATAATAAATAGTTACTTACTTAATGATAGTCATTAGTCATATAGATAATAAATTAATTAATAAGTTAAATAAATATCCATATAGTTAATTACTTAATAATAGTTAGTAGTTACTTACTTACTTAATAAATTAATTAATAACTAATAAGTTAATTAATAAAGGTATTAGTTTAATTCTTACTTACTTAATTAATTATTAGTTAAATAAATAGTCATATTAGTTTAGTTCAATTTTAAATAGTTAAATAAATAAGTTAAAAAAATGAAATATATAATTTTTATGAGTGGTGATAATTTATAAAGTTTTTAAGGATTATGGTGTCTTAAAAAGATTGATTTTTAAATAATGTTTGTTTTGCAATCTCCTCCAAGCTAGCTAGGGAACCTCGAGGAGTTCTGTCTAGAAAAGCTCGGGCCTAAAGTGAGATCATAACATTCTTTCCAGTCGATCTAGCCTAGGAACCTCTGGGAGTTCCCTCTAAAAGAGCTTGATAATTATTTCCACACATAAAAAATTCCATTGTTAATTTTGTTATCTTTTTAATTAAACTATATGAAATTTAATTTAATTAATATGTTTAATATTAATAATTAAAATTTAATATTGTTATATTCATTGTAATATTAATATTAAAATTTAACCATTGTAGTAATTCTTTGTTTTTTAAGAAACGAGGTCGAGGAACCAATCCAATCCCCCCCGATGAGGAAGCGAAAGAAACTATCGGGAGCGGTTTGGGAGAACGACTTCACAGCCGAGTATTGATGGAACTATGAAGCCCAACTGGAAGATAGGTTCGGGATTTGCTGACACTGCTGGAGGCAATTTCCGGCCCATCCGAAGAACAACGCCAACAACCGTTTAGAAAAACATGCCAGGACCTGCAAAATGAAAAAGAGGGCGAAGGAGGTAAGTCGCTTACCCGATGATGTATATAGAATGATTATTGCTCAGTGGACTATACGCGATAGTTTCCTATATTGGCGCCCGAGGGAGAAGGTTTTAACGAAATGATTATGAAGCTGGCGCCGATAAACTATAGGGAAATCTCGTATTATATAAACCACGAGACCATAATCAAATTTTATAACGAGCAAAGGATCGCTTTACACGAAATGTTCCAACAATCTTCTTACAAAGTGTCTTTAACGTCAGATTGTTGGCAAGGCCATGCTAATGATGATTATATTACGGTCGTAGGCCATTTTCTTAACGATAGTTGGCATATGGAAAAGCGTATCATAGGTTTTAGGCCGATGAGAGTTAGGCACACAACAGTAAACCTAGCCGAGGCTATATTAAAAGTTTTTTTGGATTAGAATCTTTCGGATAAAGTAGTTTCCATTACGTTAGATAACGCTAGTGCCCACGCCAATGCCGTAGAAATAATGAAGGAAAGTTTGACCAATTTTAAGGAGGGTTATTTTCATCAAAGGTGTGCATGTCATATTATAAACTTGATAGTTCAATCCGGTATTGCCGTTATTTCCAAAGTATCACCAAATTTTAGGAACATGATTTTATATATACGATCATCTACTATGCATACAGTTTCTTGGGAAGATTATTGCAGAACTCATAGTTACCAGGTAAGAACTTTTCAACCGGATATGCCTGATCCGCTGGAACTCGACCTACATGATGTTGGATGTTGTCATACCATACATTGAGTTTCTTACAAACTGGATCAACAGTCCAGACCACGACGAGCGTGAAGACTTCACTCCGGACGATTGGATAACCGTTATCCAATTCCATGCTTTTCTTCAACTTTTTAATCAAATTATTATTGATTTATCTGAGAGAGCTTTGCCAGTAATTTTTGATATTCTTTATCATTTTGAAAACGCAAAAAGTAATACTTTATTTACAGATGTACTTACCCCGATGATTGCAAAGTTCGAGTATTATTGGGGTTCTGAAAAGTTCCCATTTTTTATACTGCGCCGCTTTAATCGTGGATCCGACACTTACGTTTTCCAAACCGCAGGATGTCTTACATGCGATGGAAGCTATGAAGGGGGAGCCCTCTATGACACACAATTACTTCGATGCGAATTAGAAGATGACGGCCCTTTACCGAGAGTACGAGCAAATATTTAACGACTTGTAAGATCAGATGGACGAAACGAATCATAAAAAACAAACTCATGTAATTATTTTAATTTTTTTTTCTTAAGATTGATTTTTTTTTTAATTTCCAAACATTACTCTAAATATTAATATTTTTTGTTCAATATAGGGCGGACGCGGGGCCGGTGGTTCACCATACATGTATAATCACTGGTTATTCTACAACCTTATGACTATTGGGTGCCGCGGCGGAAATACGGCATCAACTTATTCACCGGGTTCACAAGGAAGCGACAATTCGGGATCTTGTGTTCTTGGTCGACGTCAACGGCGCAAACAGTCGACGAGTACGCCTGATTATGCAACCTTCCTATGATACCGTGCCCAAACGAAGGCCTCGACATCCTTCAATGGTGGCATGCACATCGATCTGAGTATCCAGTTTTATCCTTGTCGGCTCGTGACATTCTCACAATTCCGGTCTCAACGGTATCATCGGAGGCAACATTTTCAATGGGCGGAAGGATATAAGAGCCTTGCCGCAAGTCTACGAGGTCATTGATGGTCGAGATCTTTATGCTTTCGAGAGATTGGATTATGGCCAACAAATGACAACAAGAAAACGATATGTTTGACCGAGAATTGGCGAATTACTTTTCACATATTCAAATGTAATTCGTTTTCTCATTGTACTTTAAATTTGAAACTTTGTTTGCCTTTCGACATTTGATTGTAATTGTAGTTTTCCATATCCCACCTTCGAGTTTGTTGAATAAAAAACGCATATTTACTTTCTTTTGTTGTTGTATATTTTTATTTATTTTCAAATATTTAAAATCATTTAAGATATATAAAAATTTATTTTTTTCAAAACCCAACTTAATAGCAAAATGCTAGATTTGAACAATTAAATGAAATTAGGGACTAAACAATAAATAAAAAATTAATATAAAAAATTAAATAAAAAAACTCGGATCCAGGCCAATCCAGTTTTTTTTTTTTTAATAGATGAACCCGGTACCCCAAAATGACTCAAATCTTGGGGACTTTTCTTGACAATGGAGTCACTTAAAAAAAAAGAGTAAACCATTAGATGTAGCAAGGTTTAAAATGCCGCTTGCCGATGTCGTTTCGCATTTTCCGTTTTACGGATATTTCGCTTGCCGATGGGTATGTCGATGGGCAAATGGTAAAAAAAGGGCATGCCACATGCCGCATATACCGCATGGGCATACCGCATGCCGATGGGGTTTTCGATGGATATTTTGTAAAAAATATTTGAGTATTTAAGCAAGATATTTATATAGGTTCAAAACTACATATTTAATAAATACAAGACATAATTGTATACAACAAAACTTAAATATGTAGGTGAAATGTATAATGTTAAGTCACTTTATTAGTTGAAGTGTATAATATTAAGTCAAATTATTATGTGAAGTGAATATGTATGTTAAGTGTGTAATATTAAGTGAATATGCATGTTAATTGTACATGTATGTTAACAAATTTAATATTAGTTGAAGTGTATAATATTAAATGAATGAATACATATATATATATATATTAAGTGTATATGTATGTTAGGTGGAGTTAATATGTATATTTGTATAATATTATTTGAAGTCTATAATATTAAGTTAAATTATTAGGTGAAGTGTATGTTAAGTGTGAATATGTGATATTAGTTATTGTGCAAGTATAATTATTTTTGCCAAAAATTTAATTGGTATTTTTGCCAAAATCTACCAAAAGTTTAATTTTTAGCGAAATTTCATCCATTTTTCGCAGATTTAACACACAAAAGCGAAAAACGAAATTCCATCCACTTGCCCATGCGAAAAATTGGAAAACTACAGCGAAACGAAAAAACGACAGGGTTTTCATTTCGCATACCTCCGAAAAACCAAAAACCGGTCGAAATGTCAGACCGATTTTCGCGAAATTTTGCATCTCACAGTGATATGTGTAAGACTGTGGTCTGTAGGTACCAGAGAAGCTGGTCACCTACCAACAAATACAATATTATCTGAGATAAAAATTATTTTATTAATTTAATTACGTCCATTTTAAAAAATATTTTTCTAATCTTAATAGCAATGGACAGTTTTACAAGTTCTGGGCGTCATTAGTGCTATTGCATATTTCCACCTCTTATAGACGTTATCTATCTGTACTGATAGCGAGACCATATCGGCAAATAAATCCAGTCAACTTCAAAGTAATTTTCTATATAGCGGCATAAATCACTGATGTTCGTGGTATAAAATTTAATAAGTTAGAGTTCCCAATGTTCCCAATGTTCACTGTTTTGATTTTTTAAATTTGTATACTATTTCAGTAGATTTTATATATTTTTTGGATGTGGAAATATGGACACCTTTTACATATTTATGGTACTGACGGAACTTTTGGAGAAAGTAAAATATCCAAAATCAAAATAATTAATACTTATGCCGCTATGAAATCTAAAACAAAATAAAAGTAGCACAATTAAGAAAGTAACACATGACACATGTCCAAAATTAGCTGTTAATGAGTACTTCATAACCACTACTTTGGCTGTCTAATTAAACCGATTGGTTTATTCTATTTCTTTTTGTGATGTATTAGATTCAAAAAATGTTGAAAGCAAAAAGACCATTTCGTGTTATGACTCTCAATAATTTAAATATTGAAGACAAGCATTAAATAAATTCTGTAATCTTTTTGCCTGATCCGAAATTATTTTTTCTCTTCTAGAATCAAATAATAGATTCGTCTTATCATATCCCAAAAATGGAGTCAACAATGATACTATAATAGCAAGGGAAAAATACAAATAAAAAAATTACAAAATTTAAAATAAAACACATTGAGTAGTTTTCTATTTTTAATGGAGCCCTAATTTTTATTTTATTTTATAAATTGCAAGACAAATATAGATATGCTAATAATTTAGATATTTTTTTTTTGTTAAAAGAAAACCCGATACCCTTTTTTAGGAACTACAATGCATCGACACTTGAGAGCGGTGAAATCAAATTCTTAACGACATTTATCGTGTCTAAGAATATGATCAAATAGAGCAGAAGATTACAAGCATTTAAAAAATGTATTTGTTAGCTATATTTTTGAATTTACGAATATTGATCACGTGACATCAAGAAAAGACAACCACAAAATTTGAAGAATCCGAGCGCCATGCTCCAAAGTTCTTATCTCGCAAGACCACTCTACCATTAATGTTGACCGCACCTCCTTCGTAGACCTACGGAGCTGGATGTCAAAGTAGTTAGGCGCTTGAGCAAAAGGACACAACTAAGCGGCATGCCGTTACCGGCAGAGCATAGTCCTACCTATCAAATAGAAGAGGGGCCAGTTGGCTCTTGTTGTACCCCGACGAAGGGTCGGATGAAACGTATATTTCTTTGGGTGCATGCCATTACCGAATGATATTATATATATATATATATATATATATGAGTATTTGAACTTTTTTTGGGTGCATTTTGGCATTTATATTCGATATTTGATATAAGTAGTAACATTATACTCCATTTTGAGTTCAATTTTTTT
This sequence comes from Parietaria judaica, assembly GCA_954871525.1. Taxonomy (NCBI): domain Eukaryota; kingdom Viridiplantae; phylum Streptophyta; class Magnoliopsida; order Rosales; family Urticaceae; genus Parietaria; species Parietaria judaica. Next base: position 30,368,077 of record OX940865.1, read on the forward strand.
TTTTGGTTCACATCATAGCGAATTTCAGTAATTTCATTCTCATAATAACATCACTTTAGTCATGTGATGGCTCTAATATGTGCTGTTGGTTTTAATATTTATAAAACCAAATAGTTATTAAATGATATAAATTCGGTTTCACCATTTAAAATTGGTACTTAGTATATTTTAGTATGATTGTACTCGATTTCGAGTTCAAAATTCAGTATACGATTAATTTTATAGTTGTTTCAGATTCATAGCACCATTGCATATGATTCTAGTCATATAAGACATACACAATTTGCGGTATAGCGATATTTCAATAAAACAATATATAATGTATTGAGGTCTCAAATTTTCTTACTTGATTCGATTTTGACAGTTTAAATTTAACATCTGAAATATTCAATTGTAGTATATAATATATATATATATATATATATTCAATTTTAATTGAGAATTTGGTATCATCCAATAATACCATTATAACCATTTCGAAGTTTCAGATCTGCTTGGCGTACAATACGTGGACATGTGCTTAAAAAGACATCACCTCTCTCATCATCTTTGTATCCAATTTTTGGGTACACCAAACATTTATATGTTATTGTCAGTAAGTTGAAGATTTGCGGCATAAGTATCCAATTTTATAATGTGCGCTAACATATTCCCAGTTTAATGTTGCAAAAGATTATCGGAAAGAAACAACACCGCAAAAAATTCAACTCATAAAATTCAAAGTTTTCATAGTCATCAAAACTGAAAATTACAACTCATGCAACTATTATTTAAAAGAAAATGAGTTTTAAGCATTGAAAATATCAATGAACTAAAGGGCAACAATAAACCGAAACGAGAAACTAAATAAAGGAAAGGTTTATTACCGGCATATGTTCCTGTTCTTTTGCAAACATCCGACTTATGTTCCTATTCTTTTTTTTTCGTGGCATATATTTCATAAGTCTTAAAACGTACTCAAAGTCTTAAAAAGAAGATAATAATAAAAAAATTACTGAGAATAAAAAGAGATCGGCGCAAAAACCTAAGATCGGGAAAGAGGGATATCAACATTAATCTTTGGGATCTCCAATAAATATTCCAAATAATAATTTTTTTCTTAAAGGATAATAAGACTGAAAAATAAAAAAAAATAGTATCAAGATCCAATTTTGTCTATGTCAAGTTAAAATTCATAAAATTAGAACACACGTACATTTCTAGTTTAATGTAAATGTTTCAATAATTAATAATTTCGCGGGTTAATCATAGACATACATGTATCCTTTGTGTAATAAACCATAACAAGACATTGACAGAATCTGACCATTAAACTGTTTTTAGCCTTTGGGTACAGTCCCGGCTCTTAGTATAAAATTAAGTACTTAGGCGGCAAATGTTGATATTATTAATTGTTTTTACATTTTAGAACGTTAAATAGTTTTATCGAGTGGGATCGTGTAATACGTGATAAACAAACTTGTTGTTATCAACCCAAAAGAGAGAGAGCACGAGGCGTACGTGAGAGGCACGACCCTAATAATAATTACAGTAATAATAATAATAATGCAGTGAGTCAATCATAGACCACACTTTGTGAGGCCAATCTTTCTCCTTTTATATATTATAAACTCACACGCCAATAATTCCCACACAACTCAAAGAACCTTCTTCTTCCTTATTATCATCCATCTCTCTTTGACTTATTATAATACATGTCTTGGTGCTGTCGCTGGATTTATTTCTCCCTCAATCTCTTGGTACTTTCGCCGACTCACACCATGACCATTTGCAGCAAATAGCTGGAACAAAAATCCAAGCCATGTATAGCGAGAGCAGCACTGTGTCCAGAAGCAAGAGGTTTCCGAAGTGGTTCAAGAGAAAGCACAAGCGAGGAGCTGACGCGGATCAGCCCGGTGAACTTTCGGGTATTTTTATTTTTTATTTTTTTAACTTGAGAAACCAGTATGCAAATTTCCAGCTTGTTGAAATTCCGTTTCCTCTCAGATGGTAGCTATGGTGACGACGACGGTCACGACTATCTCGACGATGTGAATCTTGCCCGGTCGGGGAGGATGGCTCCATGCTGTACTCCAACAAATATTGATTTGAGGCAAGGCTTGTTATGTTCATGAAACGAAATTGAACCAAAATGATATACAATATGTTCTATCTATCTATATATATATATATTTATATCTTATAATGTCTGAGCCTACAAATTTCAGGATCTTTGTCGGTACTTGGAATGTGGCAGGAAGATCTCCTGTTGGGAGCTTGGCTGTGGATTTAGATGAGTGGTTGAATCTCAAAGATGCCGCAGATATATACGTTCTCGGGTATTTTGTCGAATTTACTTTTTACTATATATTCGGAACGATAAAGCGGGTTGGTTATTCGAGTTTAGAATCTAAAACAGTGGCATGAATCATGATTGTAATCTATCTTTTTACTCATGCAGTTTTCAAGAGGTTGTGCCTTTAAAGACCCGAACCGTGATTGGAGCTGAAGACCTGACAGAAGCAACAAACTGGAACCGGCTGATAGGCAAGACGCTCAACGACAAGTACGGTTGTCCTTGGCTGACGCCGATGGTAAACCGTGTATCAAGTGACAACTACCTCTACACGCCAGCCCCTGAGGTAGAGAGGAGAAAGAGCGTGAGTGGCTGCGGAGCGACTCCCTTGAGAGAGCGGTCGAAGTCCCTCGCGCGGAGCAAGTACAAGCTGATGGCGAGCAAGAAGATGGTCGGCGTGTTTGCGAGCGTGTGGATGAAGAGCGAGCTGGTTGCCAAGTACTGCGTCTCGAACGTTAAGGTGTGCTCCGTGGCTTGCGGAATCATGGGGTATTTAGGAAACAAGGGCTCGATTTCGGTAAGCATGTCCATTGAAGGGACGAGCTTTTGCTTTATCGCAGCACATTTGGCCTCTGGCGAGAAGAAAGGCGATGAAGGCCGGCGGAACCGGCAGGTGGCGGAGATTTTTCGGCGGACGACTTTCCCTCGCTCCTCCAGAGACGACGATATTTCTCACCCTCTCACCATCTTAGGCCACGAGTAAGTCTAATTCTAGCGCAATATAAGACAATGAATTAAGCTAACCTTATTGACCTTGAGTTTAACACAAGACAATGAATTTTTTTTTAGTTCGAGATTTTCACAGAAAACGTACACTGTAGTTAGGATGACGAAATTAAAAAATTTTAAACTGTTGTGAAACAGTCGGATATTCTGGTTCGGGGACCTCAACTACAGGCTATATTTGGAGGACAACTTAGCGAGGCAGCTAATAAAGAAGCAAGACTGGAGAGCTCTGCAAGAGTTCGATCAACTTCGGAGAGAGCTAGAATACGGAGGCGTTTTTCAGGGTTGGAGAGAGGGTGACATTGAATTCGCACCAACCTATAAGTACTGTCAATCGAATACCAATCGGTACTCGGGCGGTCTTCCAAGCAGATCAGGCGAGAAGCAACGGACTCCGGCATGGTAAGAAGAACCTCCCACCATTTTTCTCAGTAAAATGTACATCGGAATTGGAATATAACAAGAGCAGATGTGCTTAACCACAGGTGCGACAGAATTCTGTGGTACGGAAAAGGCGTGAAGCAACTATCATATTTCCGCAGTGAAAGCAAATTCTCCGATCACCGACCCGTCTCTGCTCTATTCTCTACGCATATAGAATTGATGAAATATGACAATGCAAGAGCTGTTGGTCTACAAACATTTCCATCGGTACTTCCTAGAGAACAAACCGTAAGTTCCCATAACTAATCAAATTCTCCGGCACCGTAAAGGAACTTTAAGTCTGAGCTGTTTCGTTATTTAACAGAAAGTTTCAATGCAGGGGACAAGCAGAGGTGATTATGAAGGAAATCCTACATTGCTTTCTTTAATAATAAATGATAGAGAATCGTCACCAAGGTTTATGCAAAAGCAGTACTGAGAGTAGATACAGTCGGGTTAAGAGCTTCGCATTTTATTGACGGCTTCAAGAATGTACGCCGTTTTTAAAGTAGATCTTCAACTGTGATCATATTGTTTTACATTTTACTCCTTTTTGTATTTGAAATTTTATTTGTAAATAGGAAACTATAACTTAGATATTCTTTTTTTTAAAGGAAAAGTTATTCCATACTATACATGGACAAGGACGTGTAAAGTCTTAAATATTTAATCCGTTAGACCCGTAATTTAGTAATGAGATTAATTCAAATATTTTGTTATTTATTGCATATTAGTGGGTTGTTTTTGGTAAATATTAGGAGACCCTAATCTTTCTTTTTTAACGGCGCCTAGGGCTTTGTTCCGTTTTTATTTCTTGTTTGGTCGGTTTGACTCATTTTTGGAAAGTTTTGGCGTGTTTTATTGAATAGAGTATCCGGTGTTCATCTCGTTGGTGAATACAATTGGATTACCTGGTCTTTACTTAACGTTTTCATATATGGATCCTATTATATCACAATATATGTCTCCTCGATGAAATATCAACAAGGACCGCCGATCCAAGCAAAGAAAACCAAACAATTTACAAAGCATCATCAGTGTAAACTTTATTGCATCATAATGCCCTGAAAATCGTCATATGATCCTTCAACACTTCAAAAGTTCATTTAGTAATAGGAGAGTCATTTAGTTCTATATTCCAATTGTTGCATATTGTAGTAATAGGAGAGTCAGTTCCTTACTCTTCAAGTTCAATATCTACTTACATGTTTGGAATGACGACCACCGGTATGAACGTCCTTTGTACCTTCATTACAATCAGTTTGGCTGAAGAAGATCGCCGAGGGCTTCAACATTGTCCAGATGACAGTGGGGACAAATGCATCTTCTCTGCAAGCTGTCACCGATGGAAGAGCAAATCTGTTCGAGTTCAGAAGTCTGAGTGTTTTTGGTCAAAGAAACAATTTGGTTCATAAGGTCGTAATTTATAATCTGACCCAGTTGACGAAAAACCTCATCATAAATTACTTCTTGGACAACAAAGCAGAACAAAACAAGGCTTGTCATCTCAAAGATTTTTGTGACATTGCAAACCCTTTTTACACTTTTTTTACACATTTTGTAACAGAGAGGCAATTTGTGAAGGAAAATGTCTTTGAAAAATCAGGTTCTACAAAAAGAATGATATTTGCAGTTGCTATATACGGAGAATTACTCTGTGCATAACGCTCCTTGAAAAATCAATTAACCTGTCTTTGTGTTTTATGTCGGCGGATTAAACTCAAGTATTCAACCATGGAAAAAGTTCTAGCTCAACAAGCAAAAAAGGCTTTCTATCAAGGATATTTAGTCAAGTCTTGAAGAGCTTGTGATGATTTCATTATGACCTCAACCAGGGACACCTTTCTTTCTGAATCAATCAACTCCCTCTGAATCTGCAGTGTTGCGATATAGTCAACCGTTTTCAGTCAACTTTGATAAAACCAGAATAAATTGTAGGCTAGTCCTCCGGGAATTCAACACTTTACTGATAAAAAAAACTTGTACAAAACCTGCTTCTGGATATTCTGTTCCATTTGGTACTCTTCTTGCTTTGAAGCTGTCTCAGTGAGTACACGAGCTATCATGTCCTCGAGAGTTTTCAAATCCGCCTCATGAAGTTTCTCCGCCTTCGGTTCTCGGCTCACTGAAATAACAAATCGATGTCTTATGTTCAGAAACGAAACCATAGGCTCACAAATACAAAGTTGAAAACCGTAATCAGGTCAAGCCAATACCAGCAACGCTACATTCAGAACTCTCATGAAAATCGCCCATAAGCGTCTCCCTGAACTTCCTGTAATAATACGAAAGCATTACATAAAATCGTTCGATCTCTAAGGCATCAATACGCTGCGAGGATTTCAGTTGACAATAAGCAAACCTTATCTTAGCATTGAGCTCAAATAAGTGATTTATATGCTCTTCACTGCAGAACCAATCCATATCACAGAAAATAAATCATTTCTTTTCCAAAAAAACCACGAAAGGAAATTTGAATGAGCGTATGAATTACGAAGAAACACGAGTCCTTACCGTAAAGCACCTTCTTCGGTCTTTTCGGTTAAAGAGGCCATAATTTCCGGACATCGAGGTTCAGAAAATAGTAACGCAGATCGGTAAATGTGAATGGAAAAATCGTAACGGAAACGCACGAAGTAACGAGGCGAGAATGGATAAATACCTTAAGAGCAACTGCATCAGATCTGACCACGGACAATTTGCCATTCAGCAGAGAAATCCGTGACTGAAAAATCATTCAGGTTGATCAAGAACATGAATCAAAACCTAACTCTGTCACGATCTAGTGCATTTCAAGAAAATAAAAAACATCAAACCTTGAGGTTTTGGATCGAAGCTTCGCTCAAAGCCAATTCGACTTCGCAGCCCTTGAGCTCTTGCTCGATCACCTCTTTGGCGCGTTTGGCGTCTTCGAGCTCCGAATTCGCCGCGCTCAGCTCCGATTGGATCTCGTTGATTTGCTTCGTTAGGCCAACGATTCTGCGCTCTACATCCACGATTCTCAGCGATCAATTCGAGAGCCACAACACAAGGCTCCGATCAACCGTGTGGAGAAGATGAGAGGATTTGGGTACCTCCTTGGGATTTCTCAGAGGTGAGGTTGCGAACTTGGGTGAGGAATTGCTTCTGCATATCGTAGGCTTTGCTTCCCGCCATTACTCTGTCTCAAGAAATGCCAAATTCAAGAGACGAATATCGCTTTATATATACGCATGGATGTTGGGCTTCGTGGCCCAATATTCGAGCCCACCGGAACTTATGACCAAGGTGTCGAAAATCGTGATTTTCGTTCGATTTTCGTTCAATTGTCGTTGAAAACAAGCTTCTCAGGTAAGTTATTTCCCTTAATCGTTTTTCTTTTATACTTCTCGCGATTTTTCGAATGAAAAATTAATTTACTTTTCGCTCAATGTTTTCAAGAATAATATATGGAAAAGGGAGAACCTTCTCGCTAAATAGTTATGTTAAAGTGTCAGGCCCTGTGAGAAGCCTGCAACGCACTATTCAACCAATCAGCCTCCTCACCTTGCTTCTCGAGTCATGAGTTCGACTACTGACACTGTGATTGGCATGGTTTCTAAATATTTTATTTTAATAAAATATGATTTGACTCATGGTTCAACTTACCGATTTTACCGATAAACCGATTACCGTTTTCGACGGATTAATCGATAGCTTACCGATTAACCGACGGAAAACCTATAACACTGTAGCTTACCGATTACCGATACTTTTCGATGATTATCGACGGATTATCGATACTTTTCGATACTTTTTGACAGAAAACTTATAAAATATTTTGATAATATCATACCACAAAACATATGTTAAATTATTAAGTGTATAATTATAATATTAATATTAGTTGAAGTGTATAATATTAAATGAATATACATATTAAGTGTATATGTATGTTAGGTGAAGTTAATATGTATGTTAAGTGTATAATATTAGTTGAAGTGTGTAATATTAAGTGAAAGTGTATGTGTATGTTAAGTTGTGTAATATAAGTTGAATAACAAAAAGTCCCACATTGATAGATGACAAGAGTTTGGTGATGTTTATATACCAAATATTAGGGACAAGGGCTTGGGCCCTTTGGGTCATAGGATTTTGTGGATGGGGGAGGACTCACACAAATGTTACACCACCACGCGCGCGCCGCCGCCGTCCGGACGGACGGACGTGGCGGGGCGGGGTGAGGTGAGGTTGTGCAAATATAATTATTTTTGCCGAATTTTTTTTTACCGAAAAGTACCTTTTTTTTACACTGATTTTACCGAAAATCGGTTGGTAATCGGTTTATCGAAAACCTCAAAAATCGTCGAAAAGTATATAAAATCGATAAGCATTACAACCGGCAACTTACCGGTAACTATCGAAAAGCCGAAAAATCGACGATTATCGACGATTATCGTCGAAAATTCCAACCTTGATTTGACTCTTTAAATTACAAATTTTATCAAATAAACATATTTTATTTAATAATAAATAGTTAAAGAGAAAATTTTGACTTACAAGTTATAATTTATAAATAATAATTGTTAACTTATTATTATAACTTATTTGTAAAAAATAATTGTTATTTGTAAATAATTATTGGTATTAATATATTGTAATAATTGATAATTTGTTATTATAATTTATTTGTATGGAATAAATAAAAATATCTTATAGGTTTTCCATCGATAACTCTATCGAAAACCGATAAATCCATCGATAAGTTCGATAAGTTTCGATAAAGGCAAACGATAACTTTTACAGGTTTTCCATCGATAACTCTATCGATAACCGATAAATCCATCGATAAGTTCGATAAGTTTTGATAACGACAAACGATAACTTTTATAGGTTTTCCAACGATAAATCCATTGATAAACGATTAATCCGTCGATAACGGCAAACGATTTATCGGCAAAAATGACATTTTGAACCTTGCTTATGACCATGTTGGGCTTAATTTATATATAATTGGCTACATATTTTTTGGTATTTACTATAAACTAGTGGATTGCCCGTGCTTCGCGCGTAATGGACAAAATGTTGGTCCGGGTTAAACCCGGATTCGACAAAAAAAAAAAAAAACCCGGATACCGAAATATCCGGGTCTGAGTTTTTCAGGAACCGGATATTTCGGTATCCGGGAAAATTAAAACCCGGATAGACAAATATCTGGGTTTTTAAAAAAAAAAAAATAAAGAGCCGTTGGGGGGTGGCAAAAGTCGCAAGACACGTGGCGCAAAAATAGAGCCGTTGGGAGGCAACGGTCAAAATTGCTGTCAGGTCCCTGAAATAGCCGTTGGACCTCGAAAAACACCACTTTACTCGAATTCCTTCACATTTTTCCTATAAATATCCCACTTCAACCTCATTTTTTTGACACAACTCTTTCTCTTCATCTCCAATTCTCCCAAACTCTCTCAAGCTCTCATATTTCCGAATTTACTCTATAGTTTAGCTACTTTATAATTATATAAAATACTCTCTATTGTTAGTTTAATATATTGTCGTTAATATGTCGAGTGGCAACAACCGTTCTCGAAGACGTCCCGATGTCCGAGGAAAAGGACGGTCCACTATTCCGTCGCCGCGATCGGTTAATAGCGGGACGGGTTTTAGTCAACATAATTATAATGTCGGAGTTATGAATCAACACAATGTTCCCGGTTCTTCTAGCCAACCGTTACCGGTTCATGGTCAATATGGTACCGGTGGCGTCGGGCCGAACCAACAATTACTAATTTCTCAAGGTCAAGGCGGTATGTTTACTAACTTACTCAATTTTCAAGGTACAACTATTCCGGAATGGAATAGCCTTAGCAACGAGCAACAACAACAACAATATGTTAACCACGACGCCGAGGTACGTTTAGTTTAATTATTTTAGTTTAATTAATTAATTTTGTTTAGTTAATTTAGTTTAATTATTTTAGTTTAATTATTTTAATTATTTTAGTTTAATTAATTAATTTAGTTTATTTAGTTTAATTATTTTAGTTTAATTAATTAATTTAGTTTAATTAATTTAATTATTTTAGTTTAATTAATTAATTTGTCACGTCTCTTGAAAGTCTTAGTATGCTCTGTGGTTGCGGTTCCGACCGGTCTTCCACATCAGAAACGAATTTCTTGAGATTTAATAATCATTTAATCTTATTAATTTAATTAAACTTTATATGGTTACTTAATAAGTTAAAAACCTTCAAATTTAATTTAATTATTTTATTTTAATTAATTAATTTGCCACGTTTCTTGAAAGTCTTAGTATGCTCTGTGGTTGCGGTTCCGACTGATCTTCCAAATCAGAAACGAATTTCTTGAGATTTAATAATAATTTAATCATATTAATTTAATTAAACTTTATATGGTTACTTAATAAGTTAAAAAAATTAAAAAAGGTAATTTGTATGTGTATTAATAGTTATAAAGTTCTTATTGGATTATGGTGTCTTAGAAAGATTGGTTTTTAAATAAGGTTTGCTTTGCAATCTCCTCCAAGCTAGCCTGGGAACCTCGGGGAGTTCTGTCTAGAAAAGCTTGGGCCTAAAGCGAGATCATAGTATCCTTTCCAGTCGATCTGGCCGTGGAACCTCGGGGAGTTCCGTCTAAAAGAGCTTTGATAATTATTTCCACACATAAGAAATACCATTTTTAATTTTGTTAACTTTTTTATTTAACTATATCAAATTTAATTAAATTAATATGATTAATATTAAAATTTAATAAATGTAATTGTAATATTTCTTCATTTTCTTGAAAATTTAATAAATGTAATTGTAATATTTCTTAATATGTTTTTTTTAGGAAACGAGGTCGAGGAACCTACCCAACGACCCCGATGCCCAGTACGATGATGATGATGATGCAGAGGACCTGAACTACGTTCAAGGCGAGGAGGAGGAAGTTGACGAAGTTCTACCAACGCCGCCACCGCCAGCTAGACGTGGTCGTGGACGTGGACGGGCCCAACAACAACCCTTGGTTCAGGGTGAGGACGGTCGGCCCCCCCATCCGCCGGCGAGGAAGCGAAAGAAATTAACGGGAGCGGTTTGGCAGAACGACTTCATACCCGACTACAGATACAACTACGAAACCGGCTTGGAAGATAGGTGGGGGATTTGCCGACACTGCAATGCGGAGTTTAGTGCTCACCCGAAGCACGACGGCAACAACCGCCTAGAAAACCACGTCAAGAATTGCTTGAAGAAAAAGCGGGCGGAGGAGGTAAGTCGCTTACCTGATGATCTTTATAGAATGTATGTTGCTCAGTGGGTTATACGCGATGGTTTGCCTATATCGGCGCCCGAGGGAGAAGGTTTTAACGAATTGATGATGAAGGTGGCGCCGATAAACTATAGGGAAATCTCGTATTATATAAACCACGAGACAAATTATCAAATTTTATAACGAGCAAAGGGCCGCTTTACAAGATATGTTCCAACAATCTGCTTACAAAGTGTCTTTAACGTCAGATTGTTGGAAAGGCCATGCTAATGATGATTATATTACGGTCGTAGCTCATTTTATCAACGATAATTGGAAAATGGAAAAGCGTATCATAGGTTTTAGGCCTTTGAGGGTTAGGCACACATCAGTAAACCTAGCCGAGGCGATACTAGAAGTTTTGTCGGATTGGAACCTTAAGGATAGGGTAGTTTTCATTACGTTAGATAACGCAAGTGCCCACGCCAATGCCGTAGAAATAATGAAGGAAAGTTTGACCAATTTTAGGGACGATTATTTCATCAAAGGTGTGCGTGTCATATTATAAACTTGATAGTTCAATCCGGCTTAAAAGTTATTTCCGATAGTATCGCCAAAATTAGGAACACGATTTTGTATATACGATCATCTACTATGCGTACAGTTTCTTGGGAAGATTATTGCAGGGCTCACGGTTACCCGGTAAGAACGTTTCAACCAGATATGCCGATCCGTTGGAACTCGACCTACATGATGTTGGATGCTGTCCTACCCTACAAGGAGCTTCTTACAAACTGGATCAACAGCCCGGAACAAGAAGACCGCGAAGACATCACTCCGGACGATTGGCTAATCGCCATCCAATTCCAGGCTTTTCTACAACTTTTTAATCAAATTACTATTGATTTATCTCATGTTTACTCACCCACGTCGCAGAGAGCTTTGCCCGCTATTTTCGATATACTTTGTCATTTTGAAACCGCTAAACGTAATGCTTTATTTACCGATGTACTAACCCCGATGATTGCAAGGTTTCAGAGTTATTGGAGTCCTGAAAACCTCCCATTTCTATACTGTGCCGCTGTGATCGTGGATCCGACACTTAAGCTTTCCAGGCTGCAGGTGGTCTTAAATTGCATGCAAGAAATCGCGGGGGAGCCCTACATGACGCACAATTACTTCGATGCGGATCAGAAGATGAAGGCTCTTTACCAAGAGTACGAGCAAAAATATAACGACATCGAAGATCAGTGGGAGGAAACGAATCAACAACAACCACAAACTCAAGTAATTTTTTAACTTTATTTCTTAAGATTAATTATTTTTATTTCCTAACATTACTCTAAACTTTAATATTTTTGGTTCAATATAGGGCGGACGCGGGGGCGGTGGTTCACAATCACCATACGTGTACAATCACCGTTTATTCTACAACCTTACGGCTATTGGGCGCGGCAATACATCGACTTCTTCACCGAATTCACAAGGAAGTGGCGCTTTGGGATCTCGAGTTCTTGGTCGACGTCAACGACGACACAACATCGACGAGTACGCCCGATTCTGCAACCTTCCTCCGACACCGTGCCCAAACGAAGGCCTCGACATTCTTCAATGGTGGCACGCAAATCGATCGGAGTATCCGGTCTTATCCTTGTTGGCTCATGACATTCTCACCATCCCGGTCTCAACGGTATCATCAGAGGCGGCATTCTCAATGGCCGGAAGGATGTTAGAGCCTCGCCACAAGTCTAAAAAATCATTGATGGTCGAGATCCTTATGCTTTCGAGAGATTGGATTATGGCCAAGAAACGACAACAAGAAAACGATATGTACGACCGAGAATTGGCGAATTACTTTTCACAGATTCAAATGTAATTCGTTTTCAATTGTTCGTTTTCTTATTGTACTTTGAACTTGCAACTTCGTTTGCCGTTGTAGTTGTACTTTCCCGTATCCTACCTTCGAGTTTGTTGAATAAAGACACATATTTATTTTCTTTTGTTTTGTTGTGCTTGTTGTATGTTTTATTTATCTCATAATTATTTTTTAAATATTTCAAACACTTAAAATAATTTTAAAATTTTATTTTTTCAAAACCGAACTTAAGTACCAAATGTTTAGATTTAACCAAGTAAACGAAACGAGGGACTAAACAATAAATAACACAATTAAAAATTAAAAAAAAAAGATACAAAACCCGGAACCGGATATATCCGGGATTTTTTTTTCCCGGACCCGGATATATCCGGTTCCGGGTTTTACTAATTTTTTTTTTCCGGTCGGTAGGGAAAAACCCCTACATTTTGGGGGTGAATCGCGCGGTGATAATATATTTAAAAGATCTATTTTTTTATATATTCTTATAATGACATAAAATTTTAATAGTTGTTTTGAAAAATAAGAATGTTTGTTTAATTATATTTTGTAAATATCTTTCAAACTTGCTCTATTTTAAACAAAATAATAACCTGATTATATACATTAAATCAAGAAATAATAAAAATATAATGTAGTTATGTTTATTTTCTCAAACAATAGTTACATAGTGTAAAGTTACTAACTTTCTCAAATAATATGTATGTAAGAGTCGAGATCAACGAAGGAAAAATATATTATTCTGCACCAAGTTTTCAAACATTGATCACCATTTACTAAAACAAAACTTTCACATACTATGGTAGCCGTTCGAACTGTCAATGTCTATATTCTTTAACCCGTGGTACTGGTTGCCATCATTCTTTAGTCCGTTGTCACCGTTCTTTATGCCGCCAAGGTCTTTTTTTGAACTAATATCATGTCATGCTATTGTTCTTATTTCCCTTGAATTAAACATATAATATGACAAAAAAATACTATCATAAGACTATCGTGAGGAAAAAAAATGAATGGACAAAAATATGAAAATACTTACTCGAACACATAATAGCTCACTCTTCAAATATTTGAGACTGCAATTCAAGGAATTATCAATATTATATAAGTAACAGTAGTAAATAACTATAAAAATACAAACACATATACATACGTTGTATTCCATTCCTATTTTTAAACATTATAACAAATGATCATCAGTGAGATTACACAATTAAATATTGTAAATCATACTTTTAGAGAGATCCCCCGAGAAAAAAAATATATAAAATACTATATTTCTTTAAAATTCAAACTCAGTGTGCAGCTTGGACGGGTCGTGCATAATCGACATGTAGCTCACTCAGCAAGCAACACACATGCCATACACACTTGCGATAAAAAATTCTCAGCCAAAATCACAGTCGTGAGACCAAACCCTGAGAAAATTATTATTGGAAGAAAAATAAGAAATAAAACTATTGAAGCTCTGAACAATTTGTGTTCCTCTTGTGCCTTTTGAGTCACGAAATATGCTCATATATATATACACACACAGTGTCGACAGTTTAAAAAATGATGACTTTCTATATTACAATATTTTATAATTAATAAGATACATCAATAGGATTCAATATACATCAATGAGCAATGTTCCTTCAAATTCTATTTATCGGTTTACATTTTATTTGTCACCCAACATCAATGGTGCACTAACATTATGATTCATCATGGTAATAAACGCTTTGATATAGTTAATATACATGATAATACAACTGCATATTAAATTTTATTGGAATTTAATAATAATTTATTATTCCTAAGATTTTTATTAAAAAATTATTCTAAATTCTAAGAAAAATAGGTTTCTCAATTACTTGATTTGAGTGTGTCACAATCACTTCGTACTTCTTCTAAGAAAAATCTATTTCTCAATACTTTGTTTATATCTTGCCACATGACTTGTGAGTTCTTCCTTTTAATATATATAGATTTGTTTTTTTTTTTTTTGGATATAATAGCGGCGAAAAAATTTGATTAGGACTGAAATTGCATCTTAATATCTATAACTCAAAGACTGATGGTAAAAATATCTTTAAAAAAATAAAAAAAATATTTGACATGATGTGTCATGCCATCTCACTTGGGACCAATTTTTTTGTTGTTGTAAACTTGAGAATTGATTTTGACGATATTAACAGTCTACCATTTAAGTTCAATTTTTTTCTTTTTGAAGGAAAAGATACCTAAGTTTTGTTTTGACTGCATTTATAAATTGACGCAGTCTTGTTTACGTGACATCAAAGAGGAGCATCATCACACTTGGAAGCATTTCCATCGGTAGGAAATGCCCGAACATGAATATTTTCACCGGGCTTTTGGGGTTTGATCCGACTACATAATTAAGGCATCGAGTCCACTCGGGCCCGGGAATTAAATATGAGGCAATTAATTAATTAATTATATGAAATGATTAATAATTGCTTAATGGGCTTGGATTCATTAATTGAGCCCAAAGCTCATTAGGTCATTATATGTTGTAGTATCATAAATACAACATATAGCTCATAATTGAAATATCCTTAACCCTACGCTCAGAGAACATTCGCATACCCCTAAGCCAGAAAGCTCGCGATTTTCTCATTCCCCAGTTCTTCATCAACTTCTCATCCAAACATCGAGGAGGACATATCATGTCCAACGAGGTGTTTTTCGGTAATCAAAGACGTTCTTGCAGCAACGTTGTGGACAAAATAGAGGCACGACATGTGAAGTGTTCGATCCCGGAGAGAATGAGATTCAGCCAAAGGAAGAACGGGGCGATTCACAACGTTTTTGGTACAGTTGGCAAAAGTACCTAAAGTTCAGTAACAATTTCTAAACTGTTTCTTAATATTCAAAATTAGCTAGATCTATATTGTTCAATGATAGCTCGTTATTTCCGGCTCGGGATTGAGAAAAATCATTAAAAAAACCCAACAGTTGTATCATGCTGTACTTGGCTGGTCTATCATGGGTCGCTTGCTTCATAGGTCAATTACATGATCACACCCCTTAGTAACATTGTTCATATTTGGTACACAAATTGAATACCTTCACGTCATCATAAACATTTGTGTGCCAATTCCAGAAGCGTATTGTTGGAGCAGAAGTGGGGAGAGACAGGCCTCGGGAATGAGAAGAAAGTATCTAAAAGCAGTTCTGCGACAAGACATGAGTTATTTCGACTTGGAAGCAACCACCACTTCCGAGGTTATAACATGCATCTCCAACGACACTAGTTTGGCATGACTGAGCTGTGTTCAGAATTACTTTTAAAATATAATGCCAGAAGAAGTGCTGTCAGAAAAAGTAATGCACTGTTTGGTTAATCAAAACAAAAAACAATTGGGTTTTTTTTTAAAAGTTTAAATTTAGTGTTTGCTAACCATTTTTACTTAATTAGCTTCTAAATATAAAAAAAATATAAAAGTAGACATAAATAATATTTGTTAAATATTAATATTAATATATAAAAAAATTACAAAAACAATTAAATAATATAATTATTCAATAAATAAAAAGAAAAAAATATTTATTAGCTTGTTGTGCCTTTTGTGCTTTTAACTGACGGTAATTATAATGAAAGTACCAATTTCTTACATCCATGTTCCTTTTGTCCATGATAAAAAAATAGTAGTTTTACCAACGAAAAAGAGTTAGTACTTTAAATGTAATAATAATATGTATCTGATTTTATTTATTTACATTTACTTTCCAAAAAGAGTTGTTACTTTAACTATAATAATTTAGGAATGTGAACATAAAATAATAGTACTTTTACCATCTTAAAAATTGGTACTTTAACCGCAATAGTAAACAATTTTGGTACTTTTACCATCCAATAAGAATTGGTATTTCAACCAAATAATTTTAAAAAATGGACATAAAAATTAGTATCTTCGCCATCCAAAAAGAATTGGTACTTTAACCACAATAATTAAAAAACATAGACATAAAAATTGATATTTTTTACCACTAAAAAAGAATTAAAATCTTAACCGCAATAATAATATGTATTTTTGGTACTTTTACCATCCTAAAAAATATCTATGAGGATAGGGAATAAGAAAAGCAAAAGTAGATTCTACCTAAAGCATCTATAACTTGCTTTTGAATTTTGCCTATACAAAAGCTAACCTTTTTATTGAAGTGTTTCTAGTGTAACTTACCAAACACAAATATTAACTTAAAATTTTAAAAAAAGCAAAAGCACTTAATAATAGGCAATGTCAAACGGGGTCTTAATTCAAGACACCATCAGCGAAAAGGTCCATATTTATTTTTTGCATTCATTTTTTTAAATTTAATCGCTTAAATACTAGGGAAAAAAAAAGGTTCAATCCACTAAGTTAAAATGATCGTAGTACCGTCCGAAAACCATAGGGACCTGGAGATGAGCGAGTTAAATCTCACCATTTTAGTGGGAAATGGTAAGAATCTCATGTGAAAAAAAAAACGAGGACTTATACGGATCATATCAGTAGAATCTTCGATTAATATAGTTTATTTCAAAATTTCTTTATGTAACTATTTTCATCGATCGGTGTACTTCAATTGCTTCTATGTTATATGTAGGTAACACTTACCCTTATAATTCTTATCTTCGTAGAAATTAGAGATAATTGGCCTCCAGATGTGCTAAATCTTAGATCAATTTAGACGCAGTGGCGGAACTAGGAAATACTCCCGATGGAGGCTAGATTTTGCTAAAAATCAAGTTGGAGGGGCTTATATTGAAATTTTAGAGAAAACCGGGGGGGGGGGGGGGGGGGGGGGTATAATAGTACAAAAATAAAAATAGAGGGGGGGACTCAAGCCCCTGTTGCTAACAAGGTGCTTCCGCCTTTGTTTAGACGGCATAAAAAAAAAGAGGTCAAAATTAACAGTAAAATGTTCTAAATTCAAGTTTCCATCTATATTTTTTTTATGGGAATTAGTTAATGCTACGTGGCGTCAAGTTGACTGCTACGTGGCAGTGCCCATACCCCAGCTACCACGTGACAATTCATTTTTTAAATATATATTTTTACTTTTTCAATTGGCTCTTTTCTCTCTCCCAAATATTTATATAAAAAAAATCAAAACAAAAATAAAAAACAATAAAATTATTTAAAAAAAAAAGTTTAATTTAAGCATAATAAAATGTCAAAAAAAAAAATAAATTAAGTGAAGATTGAAAAATAAAAATCGGGTAAACTTGAATGATACTTACAATAGGTGCGTTTGGTTCAACTTGTTTTTGTTTTTGAAAATAAATTTTCTTTTCAAGGTGTTTGGTCAAATAGTTTTCACAAAAGCGCTTTTAGATTTTTGTATATGAGTCGTAAAAGCTAGGATTTAAAGCTTTTGGTTTTCTCTAAAAACAAAAACACGGTTTTAATCTATTTTAGTCTATTAAGCCTAATTAATTTTTTTAACCAACATCTAAAACTACTTTTGTTACCACCAACAATTGTTCTATAAATAATTTACGAAACACCTGTAAGTTTTTTTAAAAGATAGTTATTTTCTTTAACTGCAATTCAAAATATATATTATTTTTCAAAAATTAAGTTGTGCCAAACCGGCACAATGTATAGCTATAATAAAATTCTAATTCAAACTTATTTCGATAAAGCTAGCTAACTAAATGGCCAATTGTAGGGATTTTTTTTATGTGAAAAAAAAAAACCATTGCAATCTAACTATAAGCGTAACGGCAAGTTAATTGAATCAAATAACGGGAGTAGGTATTAATTATTCTTAGGCTGCAACAATGTAACCCATAACACCACAATTCCAGGTGGGAAGTGGATGACGAGACAATACAATTTATGCCGCATGGCATTGATTAACTTATGTTATAATAATAAATTCACGAAATGCCCAAAAATCACATAAGGTTAACGAGAATTGCTCATATTTTCAAACAATTTATTTATATTTTCGTAATTAATTATTTATAATATATTATAATTTTTAAAATTAAATTATTCTAAAATTATTGTCGAAAACTTCCCCTCTTAATTAGGCTTTTATTCAATGTTGCTACTTAGACCCAAAAATCTCTTTTATTTATTAAAAACTTTCTCTCTCTCTGATTCCATACTTCTTGTTGTCCCACTCAAATCATCTTGCCATTTGCATTCTCTCTCTCTCTCAAATCTAGGTTTCGCAAAACGAAAGACCGCTGAAAATGCTCGCGTGGGGGAGAGATGAACGCACCGATCTGGAGTGCACGTCGTGGCCCGGTGTCGCCGCAAGGTTGTCTGAGTTGCGAGAGAGGGAGGTATTCGAAGAAGAGAATTCGTGGGTTGTTGAACGTCGCTCATGGAGGAACGACGAAATTGGGCAGATCTGAGATGACGTGTGGGATTCGTGCAGAAGTTTTGACGCCGGAGATATGGGGAGTCGGAGAGTCCCCGGAGAGATGCGACAAGTGAAAGACGAAGTTGAGTTGCTTTGCCGGAGAAAAGATGCGCATCGATGAAGGAGATGCAAGTCGGTACCTCTCCTCCTCCTCCGTCACGCCTCGTTTGCATAGTTATAACTGTAAATTTATTCACAGTCTTTTCGAAAATATATTTGAAGTTTTTAGAATTTCGTAAATATATTTACAGTTCAACATTTTATTAAAATACAGAATCGTAAATATAGTTACGTAAAAATACAAAATCGTAATAAAGTTACGTAAAAATACAGAATCGTAAATACAGTACGTAAATATAGAATCGTAATTAAAATTACATATTCGTAAAAATGAAGAGAAATAATTTAAAATTTTGTTTTTAAAATATTGATTAAAAGGGGAGAAACATTCAAAATTAATACTGATTCGTAGGGACAAAAAAATCAAGATTAGGATTTGTTACAAACGTCAAAATAGGGAAGAATAATTTGAGAAATATTTGTTTAATCGTAAAACCAGGAAAGATTTATTTTTATTTATTTAGTTTTTTTCGTTTAAGGAATTTAAAAAAAAAGTAATTGAAAAACAAAATTAAGTAATTAATCGTGGGTTAATTGGAAGGGCATTGTTGGTTCCCAATGGGAATGGATGTGCCAAGAGAAGAATACGAAGAACAAAAGAAAAAGAAAGCAAGAAAAATTTGGGAGAAAAGCTTCTCTGATTAATCAAAATCGCAAATCGCAATAATGGAGTTACAGAAAATAAACACTAACACTAGTTTTTATAGGAGACCTGAAAAACGAAATCCTAGCTAAAACTTCCTAAGATAGACGCAATCTTATCTTTACAATTTAAAATCAAATCCTAACAAAATCACGAAACCAAATCGTATCGTATCGCCAAACTTGCTCTTCAAGTTTGGCTTCTGGTCGTATGTTCCTAGCAGGGCTGCTAGGCTCTCTTTCTGCTCGTGGAACTCCTACTAGGAGTTCTTCTGGTAGGGGCATCTCTGGTAGGAGGATTCCTAGTCGGGTCCATTCCTGCTAGGAGGATTCTCTGGTCGGACCCATCTCTGGTGGGAAATTCTCTGGTGGGAGAACTCCTGCTAGGAAGATCTCTGGTCGGGCTCTTCTCTGGTGGGGAAATCTCTGCTAGGAGTTGAGCCAAGTCAGGATTAAACTCACATTCTCCCCCGTAAGCTTGACTTAAGCTGAGGTTCTTCACTCCGAGTAGCTTTCTCATCTCCGCGAACTTAACTCTTGCTAGAGCCTTAGTGAGTGTGTCTGCCCGCTATTCATTCGTGCTGACAAACTCCACGATGATCTTCTTCTTTTCCACACACTCGCGAATATAATGATACCGAGTGTCTATGTGTTTGCTCCGACCATGAAACACGGGGTTCTTCATCAGAGCTATTGCGGACTTGTTGTCCACGTAGAGTGTAACTGGCTTATGCTCATCTCCAGTCACGTCGCTGAGTATCCCCTTCAGCCACATAGCTCGACAACCTGCTGCGGTGGCTGCCATGAACTCCGCTTCACACGAGGATAAAGCTACCGTCTTTTGCTTCTGAGATTTCCAAGTGATCAGGTTCCGATTGAGGTAGAACGTCGTCCCTCTGGTGCTCTTCCTATCATCAATGTCACCTGCTAGATCACTATCTGTGAAGCCAACTAGCTCTTCTGCTCATTCGCATCTTCTATATTGGATCCCATAGTCCGTCGTTCCCTTCACGTAGCGCAATATGTGCTTCACCGCCTGCTGGTGTGCGCTTGTGGGCTTCTTCATGAAACGACTAACTATCCCAACTGCGTGAGAAATGTCTGGTCGAGTGTGGGTGAGATACCTCAGACACTCGATCACGCGTCTGTACTCCGTGGGATCCGCTTCTCTCCTTTCAGTATCCTTCTCGAGCTGGAGCTTTGCCTCCATTGGATACTTGCTCGGGTTGCAATCCTCCATCTCGAACTGCTTGAGGATCTTCTTCGCGTAGGCCGATTGCTTCAGCGTAATGCAATCTTTCTTCTGCTCTACCTCAATACCAAGGTAGTAAGAAAGTAGTCCGAGGTCACTCATCTCTAAATCGGCCATCATTTGCTTCTTGAATCCCTCTACTCCTCCTGAGCTGGATCCTCTGACTATCAGGTCGTCCACATAAACTCCGACGACCAGAACTTCTTCCTTGCTTCTCCTGGTGTATATTGCCTGCTCCCTGGAGCACTTAGTGAATCCAAGGCTCTTCAAGCTCTTGTCGACGTGGATGTTCCACGCCCTAGGAGCTTGACGTAGCCCGTATAAAGCCTTGGAGAGCTTGTACACCTTATTCTCCTTGCCCTTGACGCCAAAACCTTCAGGTTGACTGACATAGACTTCTACCTCGAGGTCACCGTTTAAGAATGCCGATTTGACATCTATGTGGTGAATTTCCCATCCTCGATGAGATGCTAGGGCTAGAATGAGTCTGATTGTGTCTAGTCTTGCCACAGGAGCAAAGACTTCCTCGAAGTCGAATCCTTGCTTCTGCACGTAACCTTTGGCTACTAGCCTTGCTTTGTGCTTTAGGACATTCCCCTCGGTGTCCTTCTTCAGCTTGTAGACCCATTTCAAGCCAATAGGCTTCTGACCTTTGGGCAGGTCGGTGAGCTCCCCTGTCTTATTCTTCTCGATAGACTCCAACTCCTTCTTCATTGCCTCCAACCAATCCTGCTCGATTTATGCCTCTTGGTAGTTGGCTGGCTCCTCGGCGCACAACAAAGACAGCTCTTCTAGATTCATCTCCACTTCCTGAGACTCTTCGTAGATCTCTACTAGGGGACAGAATCCCCTTGGGCCATCCTTGATCGAGGAATCTCCTGAGCTGGACGAGCTAATTCTGCTCGGGCCTGGTGTCCTGGGTGTGCTCGGGCAGGAATCTCTTGTAGGACTACCAGAGCTGGTCGGAGTACCTGAGCTGGTGGGGGCACCCGAGCTGGTAGAGGCACCCGAGCTGAATGAGCTGGTGGGGGTACCTTCCTGCTCGGACACTCCCTCTTCTTCTTCTTCTTCTTCTTCTTCTTCTTCTTCTTCTTCTTCTTCTTCTTCTTCTTCTTCTTCTTCTTCTTCTTCTTCTTCTTCTTCGACTTCGAACTCAATTAAGTTCTGCTCGGGGTCTCCGTTCTCATCGCGCCAATCCCACGTTTTCTCTTCTTCGAACACGGCATCTCTGCTCACCTGGATCTTGCCGCGTCGGGGGTCAAAGAGTCTGTGTGCCTTGCTTCCATCTTCAACACCAAGGTACACCATTGTTTGACTCCTATCATCGAGCTTCTTGAGATGGAGACCAACGGTCTTCACATGTGATGTGCACCCAAACACTCTCAAGTGCTCTAAGTGGGGTTTCTTCCCATTCCAAGCCTGGTAGGGAGTGCACTCTCCTAGCGCCTTCGTTGGCAAACAGTTTAGTAAGTAGACCGCGTGTCTATTTGATTATCCCCAAAACCTCGCTGGTACTTGCATGCTCTTCAACAAGCTTCTTGTTGTATCCATCACTGTGCGATTTCTTCTCTCCACCACACTGTTCTGCTGGGGAGTGTACGGTGCGGTCAGGGGATGTGAACTCTCCACCTCGATCTGTTCTCAAGACCTTCATCTTGTGTTCTGACCCATTCTCCACGAGCCTCTTGAATTTCTTGAAGACTTGAAAGGCTCCACTCTTCTCCTTGAGCGTGTAAATCCACATCCAGCGATTGTAGTCGTCAAGTAGGAAATACTTGCTTCCAGCTAGAGTTGCTGGAGTGATTGGGCCGCAGAGGTCCGCATGCACTAGTTGGAGAGGTCGATCTGCTCGAAACTTGGCCTTGATAGGAAATGGCACTCTAGCCTGTTTCGCGATCATGCAACATTCGCATAGCTGGTTGGGGTGTTCAATCTTGGGAACCCCAAATGCCATATCCTTCTCTCCTATCATCTTGAGCGCGTAGAAGTTTACGTGCCCAAGTCTCGCATGCCACAACCATGCCGGGTCTGCTAGGGATGCCGTCATGCCACATGGCCTGTCTCAAGGAGAATCTTGTACAACTTGTTCGTCGTTCTGCTCACCTTCATTAATAGGTCTCCACCTTTGTTCCACATCTTAAGATAGGGACCAGACATCAGCACTGTATTACTGATCTCTGTCATATGTCCGAGGCTGATGATGTAACTCTTCAGCTTTGGGATGTAGTACACTTGGGTCATGAGGCGCTGGTCCCCGTTCTTGCACATGAACAGGATAGACTCTCTGCCTCTAATTGTGACGATTAATCCATCACCAAATTTCACGTTGCCCGTGACCTTCTCATCGAGCTCTTCAAACTTAGCTTGGTCTCCCGTCATGTGGTTGCTCACGCCGTTGTCTAGGTACCAGACATCGGTAGAGACTTTCTACTCTCCGTCAACGCGGAGGTTTGCAATAACCTTGTCCTCGATCAGGAAAACCATCTCTGAGCTGGTCTGCTCTCTGTTCTCTGGTGTCTGGTCTTTGTTCTCTGGTCTCTCCTCGGATTACGACTAGGTCTGCTCTCTGGTCTCCGGGCAGGTCTGCTTCCTGCTCTTATGACAGGTCTGTTCTCTCTCGCCTACGAGGATCGTCTTCTCGTCTTCTTGTCCGTCCAGGCTCACCTCATGTTCGGCAAACATCAGGCCCGGCTGGTCTTCATCGAATCTCATCAGATTCGCTGCCTCTTTGTGGTTATTGCTGCGACACTCTGAAGCAAAGTGCACAAGCTTCTGACAGTTGTAGCACTTCACTGTGCTCTTTTCTCTCCTGGTCGTGCTTTCCTGACGGGGTGCACCATTGCCACGACCTCGCGTGTCTCGATCTCGCTCCGTCCACGACCTGTACCACGTCCTCGGCTATCTCCTCCGTAGTTACTTCGACCATAAGACTGGAAAAGAATTTTGCTACCCCGTTTTTCTTCTGTCTGGCCGTCCACTCTTCATGCGTGAACAGGAGACGCTTCTCCTCTTCTCTGTCACCATAAACCCAAAGTCTTTCCTCGTGGGTTTTGAGGTGACGGACAACCTCCTCTACCTTCATGGTCTTGAGGTCGCCTGCTCAATCGATGTCACGATTTGCATGTACCTGTGTGACACAGATCGTAGGAATTTCGTGACAACGGTTGTCTCCTCCACCTTGTCTCTTAGCGACCGGATGCCAGTATCAATGGACGTGAGTTTCATGGCGAAGTCATCAATGGACTCGCCTTCCCTCATCCGAATAAACTCGAATTCTGTTTTCAAGGTTTGAACCTTTGCATCTTTGACGCGATCTGCGCCCATGTGCATGGTTCGAAGCGTTGCACACACCTCCTTTGCGGAATCCTTCTCTGGGATTATGAAAAGGACATCTTCCAGAACTCCTTGGTAGATGGCGGAGAGTGCCATCCTCTCCTTGCGCCCTTCGACATCAAACGCCTTGCGCCTGCAACTTCACTCGCTTCTTCAACGCCCAAACCAAGTAATTTCTCTTCGTGAGCATCGCATAATGGAGCGTCACGCTTCCTTCCTTTGATGCCAATCTTCGTTGCCGTCGTCAATTCTCCTCCGGTGGACTCGCTTGTTGACGACATCTTCTTCGGCACTGAGCTCTGATACCACTAGTTGGTTCCCAATGGGAATGGATGTGCCAAGAGAAGAATACGAAGAACAAAAGAAAAAAAAAAGCAAGAAAACTTTGGGAGAAAAGCTTCTCTGATTAATCGAAATCGCAAATTGCAATAATGGAGTTACAAAAAATAAACACTAACACTAGTATTTATAGGAGACCAAAAAACGAAACCCTAGCTAAAACTTCCTAAGATAGACACAATCTTATCTTTACAATTTACAATCGAATCCTAAAAAAATCAGGAAACCAAATCGTATCGTATCTCCAAACTTGCTCCTCAAGTTTGGCTTCTGGTCGTATATATGTTCCTAGCAAGGATGCTAGGCTCTCTTTCTGCTCGTGGAACTCCTGCTATGAGTTCTTCTGGTAAAGGCATCTCTAGTAGGAGCATTCCTGGTCGGGTCCATTCCTGCTAGGAGGATTCTCTGGTCGGACCCATCTCTGGTGGGAAATTCTCTAGTGGGAGAACTCCTGCTAGGAAGATCTCTGGTCGGGCTCTTTTCTGGTGGGGAAATCCCTGGTGGGGTAATCTCTGCTAGGAGTTGAGCCAAGTCAGGCTTAAACTCACAGGCATATTAGTCCATTTTAAATTTATTAGTGGTTATGATTAGCATAATTAGAAATGGGCATTTTTTTTCAAACCACGAGTAAAAAATGAGCATTTCTCGAATTTACCCCAGTTAAAATATTGGATATGGAAACTCAAACATTTATTATTTTATCGCTTTTTTTTTTTTTACACTTTGAGTATATGCCACTCAGTTGCCAATTTCAAGGTTGAAAATGTCATTTTTGCTGATAAATTAGTTGTCATTTTTGAGGATTTTCGATGAAAAATCAATAAAGCTATAACTTATCGTATAGACAATTATCGAGGATTATAAATGGATTATCGACACTTCTAGAGGATTATCAATGAAAAACCACTAAAATAGTTTTAAGAAAATATTTACATAAGTTTACATTTGTAAATAAAATATATTCTCTCTCTCACATGTATAAATACTCAAATATAATCATGTCATACTCAAATAAAACCATGCATCTTCTTTTCGGTAGCCCATTCATAGGAACTCCAAAGTTAAAAGAGCTTGGTTTGGAGTAGTCCTGGGAAGGGTGACTTACTGGGATGTTTCTCGGGAAGCGTGCGAGTGAGGACAAAACACGCTTAAAAGACTCGTGTTCGCCTGTGTCATACTAAAATATTTTTTTTTTTTTTTGCATTGAAGGTACTTTTCCCAAAATTTATTGAAAAGTGCAAAAAAACATTGTAAAGTACCCCTTTTTTGTTGTTGTTATTTTTACACTTTTTTTTCCGGATAATTGATTGACATAGAGTATTTTTCTATGACTACCGGCGAGACGAATAATCGACGATTATCGAGGAAAATTCAAACCTTGGTCAATATCATAGGAATAATACTCATATACATATTAAAAATAAAACAAAAAATTACAACTCATGGGATATCATAAAGGATAAATATTTTTGTTCATATTATTCTTTACTAAAACAGTATAAAAATAAGTTTTATATCTAACAAGTCGGGTGATTAAATTTTTTAATTTTGTGAGAAAACAGTAGCACTGCATTAAATATATATATATATATATATATATACATTTAAAAAAATTTATAAAAATATATGAATGAGGAAAGTTGTGATAAATTTCGGCTAATAGGTCTAATTTATTTTTGCTAACTTTGATTATAATATCTAGAAAAGATTATGTCATTGTGTAATAGCGTCGACAAAATGCATCTGCAAGAAATGATTTTAAGGCTGAAACTGGTTCTCCTTGGTCACGCAAAATTGTCAGTCATTAATTGATGTTTGAGTGCCGAAATTTGGAACATTCAGATACCAGACACTGTGAGCAAGTTCGCGACGTTTGTGGCGGGTTACGGAGTGGCGTTCGTGCTGGTGTGGCAAATGGCGCTTGCATCACTACCGCTGGCCTTGTTGCTGGTGATTCCCGGCTGGCTGTGCGGAAGAACTTTAATGGACGTGTCGAGGAAGATGAAGAGCGAGTATGGCAAGGCCGGCTCAGTCGCAGAGATGTCTGTATCCTCCATCAGAACAGTCTACGCTTTCTCGGGAGAAGAAAGCTCGGTGTCGGAATATTCTCGAGCCTTGCATTGGTCCATGAAGTTGGGGCTGAGGCAGGGTTTGATCAAAGGATTGGCCTTCGGAAGCAACGCCGTGGTTTATACTATATGGGCATTTTTGGCCTACTATGGCAGCAGATTGGTGATGTATCACGGCGCCCAAAGAGGGTCGGTTTTTGCCGCCGGGGTCTCCATCATCCAAGGAGGACAGTAAGGAATCCTTCACTTTTTTCCTTTCCAAACTAGCAAAATTGTATATTATATTAGGATATACGCGGTGTAGGTACCTTTAAGTATTTCAAACTTTGTAACATGTTTCAATTCCTTTATTTTTATTTTTTTGGCAACAATATCTAAAAAATGTGTTTACGGGTTAGAGAGTTCTAGAATTTTTTACTGACAAAAGGTTGACGGAATGTGAACGAAATTCTAGGACCTTCATGTTTTGAAAATTTAGTACTTTACCTGCTAAAAAAGGGCCGCTAAACTTGCTGTATAAAATAAAGCTTTTGATTGAAATGGTACAACTGACATTTATTTTATGTATGAAACAGGGCATTTGGCTCTGGTTTGTCCAATATTAAGGACATAGCAGAGGCATCATGTGCCGGAAAACGTATACTGGAGGTGATTAAGCGAGTGCCTAAAATAGATTCCGAGGCGATGGAAGGTATATCTCCGGAGGAGACTTCCGGACAAGTTGAGTTCAAACAAGTGAGCTTCTCATACCCCTCAAGGCCCGAAACTGCTGTTTAAGAAACTTTAGCCTAACTATTGCAGCGGGAAAGAAAGTGGTTTTTGTCGGGGGTAGTGGCTCCGGTAAATCCACAGCCTTGTCGTTGCTACAACGGTTCTATGACCCTCTCGAAGGAGAGATTCTTCTTGATGGGATTTCCATTGATAAACTGCAACTCAAGTGGCTAAGGTCACAAATGGCATTGTTGAGCCAAGAGTCTTCGCTTTTCTCGACTACTATCAAGGAGAACATACTTTTCGGTAAAGAAAACGCGACAATGGAAGAGATTATCGATGCTTCGACGGCTTGTGGTGCTCATAATTTTATCTCAGAGCTTCCTCAGGGTTATGATACTCAGGTTGGTACTTTAGTTTTACTTCTGAATAAATTTATAGACATTATTCGATGTCATATGATATCTTTGCTAGAAAACAAGTTAGATTTGAAAGTTGTCAAGTTAAATATTCTGTAAATTAAATTGATCTTCAAAATGAAAATATAAAATAGTGATTAGATAAAGTTCCCTGGTTTAGTTTTGACTTTTGAGTTTACATATGTAAAACAATATCGATAATTTAATTGATTAAAATAGAAAGCAAGAAAAAAAAATATTTTGTGTTTAATTATAAATCAAAATAACTGCCAGCATAATATTACATTATATTATTAATTTTTTTAAAGGTGGCTGTATTAATCGTAATATATATATATATATATATATATATATATATAAAGTTCTAGTACATAAACAAAGTAAAAAAAAAAAAAAATTAAAACTACAAAGTGTTAGATCTATATTTTATCTTTCCAATGGTAGGCTATTTGGAAAATTTGGACACAGAATGAGTGAAAGATGTGCAAATCTACTTTGGAGTTAGTATCTTCGAATTTGGCGTCACCATCTCTGAGGTTGATATTTATCCCCGAAGGATCAGCGTTACTAACCTTAAAGTCGGTGCTAGGAGCTCCGAAGTCAATTTGTTTTTTTTACATAGAAGATTGTTAATACCAAATTCGTAATTGCTAACACCGAATTCGGAGTTACTAACGCCGACTTAAGAGTTAATAGCTCCGAACTCGGAGATAAATTATATAGGTTTTATATTTTTTGCACAACTCAATCTTTTTTGTCCAAATTTTATAAACAACCTACGGTTGGAAAGCTAGGTGATAGATGTAAAACTTTTGTGTTTTACAATCATATATGAAAATTCGTGTTAGAACCTCCGAATTCGGTGTTAGCAACCCCAAATTAGGTGTTAGCAATCTTCTATGTCAAATTTGACTTCGAACCCCATAACATTAAACTCGAGGGTGCTAACAGCTAACACCAACCTTTCAAGGCTAAACATT
This sequence comes from Parietaria judaica, assembly GCA_954871525.1. Lineage (NCBI taxonomy): Eukaryota > Viridiplantae > Streptophyta > Magnoliopsida > Rosales > Urticaceae > Parietaria > Parietaria judaica. The sequence continues at coordinate 30,396,871 of OX940865.1, forward strand.
GACTTCGGAGATTATAAACACTGAATTCAGAGATACTAACACCGTAGTAAATTTGTACATCTTAGATATTTTTGGCATAAATAACTCATTTTGTGTCCAAATTTATAGGGCACACTATTGGAAAGATAAAAGATAGTAAAAGTTCTTTCAGTTTTAAGTTTCATCATAAAAGTACTTTTAGGATACTAAAATTTGCCCTGAAACAATATTTTTTGTTATAACAAGATCCAATTTTACGTTCTGGTTGAAATTTAGTATTTTTATTTGAACGTTTTTTTTTTATATAAAACTTAAAACACCGAAGTTGTAGATCTATATCTTAGATTTTCAACCATAGATCATTTGTAAAAGTTGAAAAGCAAATGTTTGAGATTGAAATTTATATCCAAATACAGGTTTATATATATATATATATATATATATATATATATATATATATATATATATATATATATAAAGTCAGCGTTCCTAACTCAAAATTAAGTGTTAGCAACCCCGAATTATGTATTAGCAATCTTCTATGTCAAAATTGGACTTTGGAACTCCTAAGACCGACCTCGAGGGTGATAACACCGACCTTTCAAGGCTAAACATCGACCTCGGAGATTGTTACGCCGAATTCGGAGGTATTAACTTTGTAGTAGATTTGCACATCTTTCGTAGTTTTGGCATAAATCACTTGTTTTGTGTCCAAATTTTACATATGACCTACCATTAGAAAAGATAAAAGATAGATATACAAATTTGTAAAGTTTCATCATAAAAGTTTTTTTAAGTATATTAATATTTGCTCGAAACAAATATTTTGCATTACACTAATGTCTAGTTTTACGTTTTGGTTGAAATTTAGTATTTTTATTGAAATTTTATGATAAAAAGTAAAACACAAAAGTTGTTTATCTATGTCTTAGATTTCCAACTGTAGGTCATTCCTAAAATTTGCATAAAAATTGAGTGAGTTATGCCAAAAATTAAAAAGCTATACAATTTATCTTCAAGTTCAATATTGCTAATTACGACTAAGATCTGCACAATATCGTATTTTTCCACAACTTTACTTAGATATTGTCCAAATTCTATGATTTAAATCTTATTTTGAAGCCAGATGATGGATATATAACTTTGTAGTTTACGTTTTAGCAAAAAAACCTTTCGAAAGATGAATCAAAATAACCCAAAGTTCCATTTTAAAATTGTGTTCGTCTTCATATTTTTCTGGCAATTTTTCCTTCCTCTTACACAAACTAGTTTTCACGACATTGTTCTCCTCTCAATCTATCCAACGGGATATTAGCATCATCATTTGGAGATCTGAGGAGAAAAAAATGAAGAAGAAATGGAGAGGATTTTTAAGGAGGAAAAATTGAGGGAGAAATGAAATGAGAGGGAAGAAGATGAAATTAAGGTTTATGCAAAAAAAAAAAAAGGCGTAAGTATTTTGGTGAATGAAAAGTGAACATCACTAGCTTTTAATAGAACATTCATGACTAAATATCGATTCTCTTTAATTCATTTTCCAAGTATATCATGACATAATAATATAATATTAATATTAATATTAATATTAATATATGCGTATACTTTTATTAATATTATATCACAGACCAAAACACCAAATAAATTTTCTGAAATGAAAAATTATAGTTTGAGTATATTTTAGTATCGTTTATAACTCAAATTTGAAACTGGTTTACAAACCAGTGACCAAATGTTGCCCCTAATTTTTCTTACTCACTTAGAAAACTATTATGAGCAGGTAGGGGAGACAGGCATTCAGTTATCCGGAGGACAAAAGCAAAGAATAGCCATTGCCCGGGCCATCACCCGGAAACCTCGAGTCCTTCTCCTCGACGAAGCAACCAGTGCGCTAGACTCTGAATCTGAAAGATCAGTCCAACAAGCGATTGACATTGCGGCCTTGGGCCGAACCACCATAATCGTTGCCCATCGATTATCGACGATAAGAAGTGCTCACACCATTGTTGTGTTCCAAAACGGTCAAGTCAGGGAAAGCGGGTCACACAACGAGTTGATACGAGATGAAGATGGATTGTACACTTCACTCATCCGGCTGCAGAGAATGGAAACTAAAATTTCTGAAGAGAATGGTTGCAAGTAAAACTCATTCTCAGACGATGGATGCCGCTTAGGCTTGAGCAACTCAGACAGTCCAAAAGATGTTGAGCCTGAACTGGTTTCTCATGCTGAAAATGGCAAAGATCCGAATTGCCCCGAAACTAAAAATATGCCATCATTTTGGAGATTATTAGGTATGAACAGGCCAGAGTAGAAGCAAGCTACACTAGGGTGCTCGTGTGCGGCTTTATTCGGTGCAATTCAACCTTTATTCGCATTTGCTATGGGAGCTACAGTTGCAGTGTATTTCTCTAAAGATTACAGCGAGATCAGGAAATATGTTTCAGCATTGTTGTTTCTGTGTCTGACTGTGGTCCAAATGTTGATTAGTGTAAGTCAACATTACAGCTTCTCGTACATGGGAGAGCGCCTAACGAAGCGTATTCGAGAGAGCATGTTGTCGAAGATACTCACGTTCGAAGTTGGATGGTTTGATGAAGATGAGAATTCCAGCAGTGTGATTTGCTCCAGGCTCGCCAAAGATGCAAATGCGGTACGAATTTTCGTAACCATATTCTAAGTACATTTCATAAAGTCAATATAGTTTGCCTTGGGATTTTATTCAAGGGTTCAAAATGTGATCTTTTGTCTTGAAGCAAGATTTAAATTGATTTACAGGTGAGATCTCTAGTGGGGGATCGAATGTCTCTTCTCATACAAGCTATTTTGGCAGTTGCAATAGCTTGGACATCGGGATTGGTCATTGCTTGGCGACTCGCCATAGTCTCGATAGCCGTACAACCCCTCATCATTGCATGCTTCTACACCAGGCTTGTTCTGCTTAAAATCATGTCTAATAAGACAATAAAAGAGCAGAATGAAAGCACTAGAATCGCTGCCGAAGCCGTGTCCAACCTCCGAATCGTCACCGCGTTCTCTTCTCAACGTCGGATTCTAGAAATGCTCGAAAAACCTCAAGAAGGCTTACTCAAGAAAAGCGCGCGTTTGTCGTGGATCGCAGGCATTGTATTCGGATGCTCCGCGTGCATCAAGAACGCTAATTGGTGCCTCAACCACTGGTATGGAGGCAAGCTTGTACTCGAAGGCTACATAACACCAAGAGCGACGTTTCAGACCATATCCATCTTAGTGACGACCAGCCGTGTCGTAGCAGAAACCGCAAGCAGAACGTCTGTCCTCGCTAGAGGCTGGGATGCCATTCGGTCTGTCTAATCCAAAATCGATCCTATATTCTTGGAAGGTCTACAGCCTGAAACGATAACAGGCCACGTGGAATTGCGGGATGTTCACTTTGCGTACCCCTCTCGGCCCAACGCTATGGTTTTTCAAGGATTTTCAATCGCCATTAAAGCTGGAACATCGATGGCCTTGGTTGGGAAAAGTGGGTCCGGAAAATCCACAATAATCGGATTGATCGAGAGGTTCTACGACCCGCTCAGAGGAACAGTTAGCATAGACGGACGAGATATAAAATTGTACCACCTCCGGTCATTGAGAAAACACATTGCACTCGTTAACCAAGAGCCGACCTTGTTTTCCGCTACTATCAGAGCGAACATCACATACGGTTTGTCCGGAGCCATCAGCGAGGCTGAGATAGTACAGGCCGCAAAAGCCGCAAACGTGCATGATTTTATATCGATGCAAAAGGACGGATATGCCACTTGGTGCGGGAGCCGGGGATTGCAACTCTCCGGCGGCCAAAAGCAGCGCATTGCAATAGCACGAGCAGTGTTGAGAAATCCCGCGGTGTTGCTGCTCGATGAGGCAACAAGCGCGCTGGACAGCCACTCAGAGAAGGCGGTTCAAGAAGAATTAGACCACCTGATGAGGCGGAGCACCACCGTTGTTGTGGCGCATCGACTGTGTACCATTCAAAGCTGCGATCAGATTGCGGTACTTGAAAAAGGACAGGTGGTGGAAAAGGGGACCCACTCTTGGCTCATGGCCAAAGGCCCCACTGGCGCTTACCACTCTCTCGTAGCTCTCCAATCTACCGATGATGAGTCGTAGGTTTAATGTTGACCACACACCAAACTAAAGCTTATCTCTTTTGATTCGTTGACTTGCAAACTTTTTGATGATCGGAGGGTTTTTGGCGAATTATTGATTGGTCCATTGGTCCATTCTGATGTTCCTATAAACTTTCCTCTTCAAAAGTATATTGATTAGGGATATTTGAAATAGAAGTACCTAAAAATTATACAAGAGTTACCGTACATTCCAATCTTTTTTTAGCGTGTTAAAGTTTTAAATGAAGCAAAAATGTGTACCATTTAGGGCCGAGAATTCACGGTTCCCGTTTTTGTCCTGGTTCGAGTAACAGTCAAGGACCGTTTGTAAAAAAAAAAAAAAAACACTAAGAAATCTAGTTTTAAAGACGTCCCGTTCCTCTTTTTTTTTTGTCCCGGTCCCGGTTATATATATATATAATTTATTATATGATAATATTTTTTATTATTGTTAATATCTTGGATTTGTTTTCATGTTTTAGATTTGTTATTTGATTTTGGTTATTTGGCTCTCGTATTTTGTATTTGGGTTAATCGCGGAATAAGTCCCCAACATATGGTCAATTGGGGCGGCATGCCCCTAAATCAATTTAATAGCGGCATAGTTACTTAAAATTAAATTCCATCTATATTTAACTGAAGGCTTTTAGTCGATATGTCTACATGGCTGTAAATGGTCCATGCTGCCATGTCAATCTATTTCCCACATGGCATTTTCATATATTTAAAATTTTTGGTGGGTCCCGTGACCCTCTCTCTTCACGATAGTCTCTAGCAAGGTTGGAATTTTCGACGATAATCGACGATAATCGTCGATTTTTCGGCTTTTCGGTAGTTACCGGTAAGTTGCCGGTTGTAATGCTTATCGTTTTTATACACTTTTCGACGAGATTTTCGGTAAAATTAGTGTAAAAAAAAGGTACTTTTCGGTAAAAAAAAATTCGGCAAAAATAATTATATTTGCACAAGAGCACCCCACCCCACCCCACCTCGCCACGTCCGGACGGCGGCGCGCGCGTGTGGTGGTGTAACATTTGTGTGAGTCCTCCCCCATCCACAAAATCCTATGACCCAAAGGGCCCAAGCCCTTGTCCCTAATATTTGGTATATAAACATCACCAAACTCTTGTCATCTATCAATGTGGGACTTTTTGCTATTCAACTTATATTACACAACTTAACATACACATACACTTTCACTTAATAATTTAACTTAATATTACACACTTCAAATAATATTATACACTTAACATACATATTAACTTCACCTAACATACATATACACTTAATATGTATATTCATTTAATATTATACACTTCAACTAATATTAATATTATAATTATACACTTAATAATTTAACATATGTTTTGTGGTATGATATTATCAAAATATTTTATAAGTTTTCTGTCAAAAAGTATCGAAAAGTATCGATAATCCGTCGATAATCATCGAAAAGTATCGGTAATCGGTAAGCTACAGTGTTATAGGTTTTCCGTCGGTTAATCGGTAAGCTATCGATTAATCCGTCGAAAACGGTAATCGGTTTATCGGTAACATCGGTAAGTTGAACCTTGGTCTCTAGTCCTCGATAAAAAAAAAAAACAAACCCTTCAATCATAAAAAAAAAAAAAAAACTTCAAAACAGATCCAAAAATAAAAATAAATTTATTGATTGTTAACAAATTTAATTTCTAATGGGTTCTCTGATTCACCTTCACCTTCTCACAATCCGAACTGCATTGCACCAAAATGTGTTATTGAGAAGAGAATCTTCATAAAACATCCCTCAAAACACCATAAATTATTTTATTACACCTCAAAACATCATAATTAGAAATACATCATTTTTAAATTTTATGTACCAAAATATCCTTAGTTGTGTCCATTTTTCGGACGCGACTTGTCCATTTTTCAGGAGGCAATATGTCCATTTTTCAGGACACAATATGTATATTTTAAAAGGGTATTTTGGTACATAAAATTTAAAAAGGATGTATTTCCAATTATGATGTTTTGAGGTGTAATAAAATAATTTATGGTGTTTTGAGGGATGTTTTATGAAGTTTCCCATTGAGAATCACACATCGAACTTGTTCAAGTGACGACAGAGAAAAAGCTGAAGTACCGGATGCTGAGGAAGAGAAGGTCAGGATCGGAATATATTGCCGGAGTGAGAGAGCACACCGGAAGTACAGTTGCAGAAATTGAAAACGCTCATGAAATCACAAACACAATCACACACACAACTCTCATTGGAGATAATTTTGGGAGAGATATACACTAGGTTTTGGTGCTGCGTTGCGTACGACCTACAACTTTTTTTATTAATTGAATAAAAAAACCAACCAAATAAAGAACATGGTGTTAGTCGCGTATTTTCTAGCCCACGATCACATTAACGTTTTTTTCACTATGTCAAATACAAAAACTACTTCTCCCAAAAGACTAGGATTTCCACGTGTTTCATTCAAATTAAAGATACAAAATAAAACCATCCTGCCACAGTGCAGAGGTTAACGTGATTAATTAAAGGATAACCTGCGTCTAATGTACCCAATATTTTATTGGCTGCGAATTATGTATTCAATATTTATTTTCGACGGTTAATGTACCTAAACTTTAATCTGTTAGATTTTTTCGTGTTTTCCGTCACTTTACCGTCAGCAAGTGAGTTTTTTTTTTATATTGTACATTTTTTTTTGAATTTTTGGCATAATTCACTCATGTTTTGTCCAAATTTCATGAATAAACTACCGTTAGAAAGTTAAGAGATAGATTTACAACTTTGTTGTTTTAAGTTTTGTAAAAAAGTTAAACAAAAATACGAAATATTAATTACAACGTAAAAGTAGGACATTAGTTTATGCCAAATATTTGTTTCGAGAAAATTTTAATATATTTCATGACTTCTTATAATGAAACGTAAAACTAAAAAGTTGTAGATAAATCTTTTAGCTTTCCAACGATAGTTTATTCATAATTGTTGGATAAAAAATGAGGGAGTTATGCCAAAAATATGAAAGAAGTGATATGAATTTTGCCTCGTAAAGTCGTCGAGATGGTGCTCTGCCTCTTAGTCTTTCCAACGATAGTTTATTCACACAGTTTCTTTTTGTGTCATGCCTCGTAAGGCGTGATTCCATTCACGGTCCTCGTCGGCGCACGGTTGATGAGGTATACCGCAGTCTTCACCGCCTATCTCTGAAGTAACCCCGGAACCACCGTCGACTTTAAGAGGCAGAGCACCATCTCGACGACTGTTTGATTATGCCTCTCCAGTATGCCATTTTGTTGCAGTTAATAAGGTATTAATTGGTGTGTTCTTCTTAATCTGGTTCTCCTTGCAAAACTCCAGGCACTTATCGGAGTTAAATTTGTCACCACGGTCAAATTGAAAGGCAAGCGATTTGAACTCTTGCTCTGCCTCAGTCGCTTCCTTGATCTTTTTCAAACAAGGATGCTTCGTCCTTCGTCCTGAGCACTTCGAGCATTATATGTCGACTAAAATAATCAACTATGAGCAAATCGAGCGTGCCATAACCAAGAAATGTCATCCTTTTACGCCAACAAATTCGTAGGCGCTGAAAGGCTCAAGTTTGGCGTGTAAAGCCGGTTGCGTTTGCGTGACACTCGAGCAAGCACTCTGCGTGTACAATCGAAGATGGCGTTAGTCGCCTAAAATTTTTCTTATTTTTCATTAATATTAATTGAATACAAAAAAAACAACTATATAATGAACATGGCGTTAGTCGCCTATTTTCTAGCCCACGATTGTGGAGTTAAATTTGTCTTGGCCAGCAAGTAAACGTGCATGAAAACCTTATTTAATTCATTTTATTAATTATGAGCTTACAACGTGGAGTCTTCATTTTATTAATCCTATTCTGGATTATGTGTGTGTCACACTCACTAGAAGTGCATTAAGTATGAAGCGTTTTCATACTGGACTAGACCTGACTTAAAATCAAGAAGTTATCATATAAGACCGTCACTGATAACTTGAAGTTGAGTCACAAAATGATGATAAAATGGATATTAGTTCTAAGTCCTGAGTGATCATGAGTCCGAGCTACTGCCTTGATTGTTCTTTGATTTAACCGTTAAAGAACACAAGATATTACCGCTGTTCCCAACATTATTATTTTGGGAACATGATAGTCAGTAGTAAGTATAGCTTGACCATAGACATGGGCATCATAAAGCTCTCTTCAGAGTCATGATGATTCTCTTGGTTGTCAGTGGTGAAAAGTGAGAGGTACCCGTGCGCAACTTATGAATCAAAACCATAAGTGGGTTGCTCATAATATTACTAACTGAGTAAAGGAGGAAAATGCAATGAGGGGCATTACTGTAAAAATCGCCTGCTCATGTGTGAGTCATCAAGTGAAAGGACAATAACCGGAATTTGATTGTATCATGGACACCCTGCTGTTATAAGAGAATAATATATACCGTATCACTAAAGAGTGCAGCCTCGGGTCTATAGTGGAATCACTTCGAGGTTTGACGAACAACTAGCAGTTCGTTGGAGCTTAAGTGATACGGGTCCATCGTCCCCAGGATAGCTCCGTAACGGATGATACGTACGTGATTAAAATAAATTCTGGATAATGTTTAATCATTTGGCTAGACTTATAAAACTGACAGGTTTGTGTCAGACTTCAGATAGTTTTATCGTCAGCGTGGCAAAAGTACCATATTTTGGTACACGATATTAATTGATAAAAATAAATTTATAATTTAGATTTTCTAACAGCATCATGTTTTTGTAAATTAAATTCTTAGCAACTTTCCTTTTCGAACCAAGTCATTCAGACTTACGGTTTGTGATTTATGGATTTTCTAAGTTTATGACTCGGTTCGATAAACTATGAAATTAAATCACATGTCACAAATTTAAATGATGTGTGGCACCATGACATTTAATGTGTGATATTGAGATCAGGTTTTATTTATATAATTTAATTATTTGGATTTAATTATTAATATCTAATTAATAATTAAAAGATTTATATAATAAATAAAAATATATATTTATATATTCATATATGTGTAAATTCGAATTAGGGTTTGGTAAATACAAACCCTATCTAATTCGAATAGTGAGAATCGGATAATTTATATTTGCGGCATAAGTAGCTAATGTTTTGGTATTTTGGCAAAACCCTAAAATTAATTTAATCCATTGGGTCGGTTATGATTTAACATCAACCGTTGGATTGAGATAATTTATTTGAACCCTAAATGTAATTCGAAATTGAAGCTTGGTGACCAAGTTTAGGTATTTCTAATTCGCTTAATTAATTGTGTTCGTCGGATCGGTTTTGAGATTTAATCTTTACTGTCGGATTCAAATAATGAAGAGGATAAGAATTCGAATAAGGGTTTCATTGAAACCCTACGGCATTTGATTTTATCCCTAATTGATTTGATTCATTGGATTGGTTTAAGATTTATTTTTAACGATTGGATCTAGATAATCATCAACAAATTTGAATTTTCATATGTATATATATAATTCGAATTTAATTAATATGATGATAAGATTAAATATTTTGATCTTATCATGTATTATTATTTAATTAAATCCCTGATTAATTATATCCATTGGATTTATATGAGATTGAATCTGGACCATTGGATTGAAATAATTAATTAAATTTAATTAATGAAATTCGAATAATGGGAGGGAAAATCTCCAAATCGGTTACAGCTTGAGCCTATAAATAGGAGGCTCATTCTACACATTTTTCACACCTTCCCCAAAGCAAAAACTCGAGCACTCCCTCTCTCTCTAGGGTCTGCGAGTTTTCTGCTTCTGATCTCTCTTCTGGTTCGGCTTAGGAGATATTTTTCTCCGGTAGCTTCAAAAGAACCGTCCGTTAAATTTTGCGACGGAGTCCTGCCGGCGAAGGCCACGCTTCAGTACGAGGACTCCAGGAGAATATCCTGGAAGATCATGGGAGTTTCCCTCAGCACCGGCGGAGCTTTGCCTAAGTCAGAACGCGCAGCCGGAATCGTCTTTGAGGTACGACCTTATGCATTGGGTCAATAAATGCAACCATTTACTGCTTTCTATTTATTTCCTATTCGACTAGATTATTAATAATGATTATGAAATATTAAATTCGAAAAATTTATCGGGTATTAACGAAATGATTATTACCCGATATACGTGTCGTCGGTACGGTAACAAGTTTTCCGCTTTAAAATAATTTTTTAAATGTTACCGGGTCGCCTCGGAGGCTATTATCTTGGTAAGGAAGTCGGACTGATACCACTGGATTCCAACAAGGCGACCCAGGGAGTCCCTGAGAAACCTTTCAGCGAACCTCCAGCGAGCTCCCTGAAAAACTTCTCGACGAGTAACCTCGTTAGGCAACGAACCCCCCTTGACAGGGCGACAAATATGCTCGCCAGACGATGAACCCCTTTATTGGCAACGAAGCATATGGACGAAGACATAACCATTGTCGATAACATAGACATGGGATAACTTTTTATTATTGCACCAATAGATAGGAACCTTTTCCTAAAGACATACACACAAGGAATTCTCTCTCTAGAACAGATATTATCTCTCTAGATATTTGAGTTTTCCTCCTCCCCTTTGGTGAATTCTTCCAGGATCGCCAGGCAGCTATTCTTTCCTTTGTTAGGGAGTCGTTCCTGGGTCAGCCAGAAATCCTTAGAGGTAGACCTAGTCATACGCTTCGCCGATGATCACCGGCGTTGGACAAGACTACCATACCCTTGCCGGTTACGACCCTTGTCGTACGAGTAAGTCAACACCCGCACCATCTACTATGACACCCTCGCCGGTAATACCTTCGCCGCCTCGAAGGCCACCCTCCCGCCGCCATCATCGGCTCCAACGGCGATACATACTACTTCGTCAATCCTCGATTTATCACTAACCTTGAATTGCGTGATGACCTGATCCTACTTGACTACAAGTAGATACGTAGGCAGCCTTGCTCTTCTCATGGGGCGTGGCATCAATTATTTCTTTTTTTGCAGGTCCTCCATCACCGTCGACGACCTCGCCGAGGAAGGAAAATCACCAGGGATTGCCAGGAACAGCCCAGAGGCTCCTCGAAGAAGAAGGATTCGCTTTTAACTTTGACGATCACCATTCTACCGCGTTGACTCCAACTTTGACCACCCACACAACCACTGGGTCAGGCCCGGGGCTCAAACCGTGGGTCGGGTTCACAATTAGTCCATTTTCGTGCATTAACAGTTTGGTAACATATTTATCGACAGAAAAGATATAAAACCTTAGGTTATCGTTCTCGAACCTTATTAACGAATTATTAATATATAAATTATTTTTAGCATAATTATATTCATCTTTTATATAGCATCCAAATATCAACATGATAGCGGGTCATAATATGTTTTACACAAAGTAACATAAGTACAACGACTTTCAAACACAAACATGAAGGAAAACTTATTTCCCTCGTCCAAAAGGGTACAATGTGCTCTTGTAGTTTTACTCATATTCCTACGATGATATACCTTAACCATGTTTTCGAATTTACTGGAATAATTCTTTGATTTTTGACAATTTACTAACAATTTAATTTTTTAGAAAAAGTAGCTGAATATTTGGTTACTTTACGACCGAAAAGTATAAAAAACAAAAAAAAAAGGTTAAGAAATGAGAACATTGATAACAACGTGGATTATCGATGAAAAATCGGGTAAACTTTATACTTGGTACGCCGTATATATGAATTGAATGACTGTTAAATGTCTGATTAGACAAGAGTGGACTTATTGAGAGAACAAGTAAGACGCAATTTCTCTGTGATTGATTAATTGCGTACTTTGATTACATTATTAACATAATAAAAATTTAAAGGGTCCATTTGTGACATTCTTGTCAAATCTACGCAATACTATTGCAATATGGACATCAACGCATCATTCAACGATTGAACTCATTAAAGGGTTAATTACCCATTTATTACCTTCTATCTCTAACACACGCAGGTAATATTTAGAATGATGTTATCATGGAAGTAAATTTGATGGAGAATAACTCTGAAGATTTCGAGAATTAATACTGATATCACGCTTTTTTTTTTTTTTTTTGAAGATCTATTTGATTCATTATTAGTATTGATTTTATTTGCTCTGAATTATCATTATCTGCTTTCCGTATACGACATAATTAGTTGTTTCTGTATTCGGCTGTTTCCTCTTTTCTCTACAGTTAGTCTTTTTTAAATATTATGCATATTAATTTGTAATCCTTAGCTGAGAATGAAATTAAAAATCATAATCTTTGTATTTCTCTAAATTCCAGTTTTTGATAGAATGCGATTTTGATGCCCCCATTCTAACATTCGTAGGCGAAGTAATAGACGATAAAGTTCTTCGATCAGATATCCGTGCACAACAATAGATTTCGAGTATCTCAATAACTTTATTTATTTATTTCAGTATTCGTTTATATATCTGCTGCCATACAAGTTAAAGTGGTTTCGTACTGATCCGAACTTTTAATTAGTTGGTTATAGCAGGAACCCAATAAGAAAAATTGCCAAAGGAATATGTATATGTGACTATATATATAGTTATATATAGTGGAAATCCACCCATCAATTCTCATATCCCTTTGACGTGCTTTCAAAGTGGTTGGAACTGTCACTCTCCAATTGTCAAGTTACAATACCAAAACAGAAAGTAATAATGACTCAATTGATTCCTTTGAAATCTTTCCTTGATGAGCATATTAGTAACATAATATATCATACAAAATTGTCAAAGAATAAAGATAAAATTAAAGGGTTAACAAGTTAAATGCGTATTTTAATAAAATCTTGTAAAAAAATACTTAAGTCTATACTTAGTAATTAAAACCACCAATTAATTAATTTGTGGACAATTATATCCGTCCTAATTCATTTACGTTTGAAATTTCTTAATTAATAATTACTATATTTTATTTTTGTTTTAATTAGATAATAATCTATTTTTAATTTCTTTATTATTTGTTCCTTAATTGTAGCTTAAAGATAACTAATTAATGTAAAAAATTATATAAAACGTGGATTAGTCAACCTAATTGTTACGATTACTCGAAATAAATTTTTTAATTAAAAAGGGATTAAAAGCGTTAATTAAAATCTTGAGGAACAAATCCATAACAAATTGCTCTTGAGTTTATAGGTGTAACTCTTCTTACTGGTAAATGTAATTGCGAAACTATAATAATAGTTTTAATAATTGTAGTTATGAAAGTGTGATTATGAAATTGAAGCCAAATTATGTAGTTATCAATTTGGAACTGTAAATGCAAATATACTCAGGTACATTTTTTTTTTGTTACAATTTTGTAAATATAGTAATAATATCTATATCGAATTACCAATACAATATGTAATTACCAAAACTGTAGCTGTAATTACTAAGGACTCCACGTTGTAATTATCGTTCTCGAACCAGTATCGTGTGCCTCCAAACCCTGGAAAAACAAGATTCGAATGCCAATTCGCAAACTCGAACTCAAAATAACGATGATCACCGAATCTCAACAAGAATCCAGGGGATAGAGATGATCTCACCAAGCAAGGAACTTAAGAAAGAAGAAAACGGATTAATTCGAACCTCAATTTCACTAACAAATTTTATTTTGTTGTTCATTCTTGATAAAAAAAAAAATGACAGAGAGAGAATGATGTATAAATGAAATGAATTGTGTTAATTACATTCCATTTATTCATCTTCATTTCATTTATACATCATTCTCCCTCTCTCAATTTTTTTTTTTATCAAGAATGAACAACAAAAGCAAGAGAGATGTTGTATAAATTAAATGAAATGTAATTAAATGATGTATAATATGAAAAATTGGTCAAAGTTAAATATAGGGAAATTATGTTTAAATTTAATGTTGAAATTGTTAATCAGGGGTAATTTGGTAAAAAAAATGATTAACGGGTAAAAAGTGATTTTTGCATACTGTTGTCAAATTTCTAAAATGTTTGTCATTTTGTGCATTTTATTGGATTTTCTTAAATTATTAACATTTTGTTGTTATTTATGCTTCTCTGCATAATACATGTGTAATATCCCTCCCCTCCACAAGTCCACATTTGAAAGAGTGGTGTAAATAGATATTCTATTGATATTCCATATTTTTATAGTAATTAATTTTTTTAAACCTTTCTATTTTTGTTTATATAATTTTTCAAAGAAAAGCAACAAAAAATCCATCACCGTTTCCAATTTTTTTGGGTGATTAAGTTATGAAAATCGAGGAAATTCTCTAGGAAATTCAAACACTTGTTGAGGACATGAGGTATAATTTTCTTTTCTTGTAAGAGAAACTCCTAGCATTTTTCCCACTTTTTCTCTCTGTACCAGGCCTCCCTCCTAATTAGAAATTTGGGTATTTTGAATTAAATTTTATTTTAATGTTGTTACTTTAAGTTTGAAATGATCAATATAAATATAATTGTAAGAGTATAATAAAATGTAGGGTTAATTGCGGCAATAATGCATAATTTTTGATCAAGAGGGGTTTTAGGTCCCTAACCTTTCAAAGTGTGGACAAAAATACACAACCTTTGTTAAATATAAATCCGTTGGTCCTTCCGTTAGGGATGTTAAATTTTGCTCATGTGGCATAGTTAAAATGCCAAATGGACTGCCAACTTGTAATATTAATTGTATAATTTAATTAATAAGAATAAATTAAATCATATTTTATTTATGATTAAAAAAAATACTTTAAATTAAATAAATAATTTTTACCCCCCCTAAGAATCTAACATGCGTTTCGTCAAACATGAATAATTTTTTTGAAAAACAACGGATTATTAAACACGACAAAATTTGCAAAGATTACATAATGACAGTTTATTAGAAACGACTAGAATTTTGAAAAAAAGACCGATTATCAAAAACAACTATAATTTGAAAAATGACATAGTAAAGATGTGAATAATATTGAACCACGAGTTCAAAAATAAGAACTACGCGTTAAATAAGTATTGCTCGTTGATTTAAAGTTTTAATTTATTTTTTGAATCATAATTAAAATATTTTAATTTATTCTTATTAATTAGGTTATGTAATTAATATTACAAATTGGCAATCCATTTGGGATTTTAACGATGACACATATCAGCAGAAGTTAACATCCCTAACGGAAGGACCAACGGATTTTACATTCAACAAACGTTGTGTATTTTTGCCCACACTTTAAAAGGTTGGGGGACCTAAAACCCCTCTTGACCAAAGATTGTGCATTATTGCCGCAATGAACACAAAAATATAATTAGTGTCTTCATGTTTGTGTTTGGGACATTGTTTACACATTTTAGTTGGTGTAAGACATTGTTATTATGTTGTATTTTTTACACTATATAAAAATTAAAATAATTTTTTTTCCATTGCTAAATAAATCAATTACCGATTAATCCGTCATTTAACTTCTGTTAAGACGTATTTTCGCGTTGCACATGTAATATGACGTTATGAACGTGAACGATAGGAATAAAGCGTTTGCGGAAAAGTAAAGGAGCACCAATACTTTTTGGTAACGCAGTTCGGACTTCCTGTCACTACTTCTGCGAGGCACTCACGAAGATTAATCAACCAAGAGATTACAGATGAAGATTACAATCAGTAATACAAACATGATTCAAAGTGTAAACAGGAAACTCCCCATTGTTGTCACGACAACAGCTTTGATATCCGAAGTAAAATCTTGATGAACTTGCAAGATCCCCTTGCAACAATCAGCAACGAACGTACCGTCCTTCTTCACTTCACTAGTGAAAATGCTGATCGGCTTCTCCCGAAGTTTTCTGATAAGTTCTCTCTAAGCGCTAACAAAAATGGACCTCATTAGCCGGTTATAGGAGCTTTTCCAATCATATATTCATGTATTGATTACAAAATCAACTCCTTGATACTCTCCAATCATAGGAATCACGTGCAATAATCTTTTATTAATCCAGCACATAATTCCCCAATCAATGCAGGGAGAGAATGGCTTAATCATTCCTTGATTGAGGCGGCTTGATTACTTTCCTGAAATATCTACCAACTGTCATGACATCAAGGACGTCAATATTTTCCATAAATAGACAAATCAAAATCATGAATAATTAAATACTCAATAAACGAAATTCATGTTTCAACAAACTCCCCCGTTGGCAATTTACGGAAAAACTGATTTCAGAAAGTCGCTGAGATCTTCAGGCACGGATCAGGAAGAGTAGCAGGAAAAATGACATTTTTTGTCATGACAGCGGAAGCAACATCATACTTTCAGTACTTGTAAACATGCAAATATGTTAGTGATTCTGAAGATATCCTGAAATATTTCAACCACAGACGTGCAACAACCAAATCATACATTCGAACATAACAAGAAAAAATCACACATAAAAATATAAGCAAGCATATCTAGTGATGCATGAGTTTGAAACTGAGAAAAATATAAAGGCTAAAAATGAGTGCAACGTCTGTGGTTTCTCCCCCTTGGGCCAGGAATTGCCGAAGGGGAACTTACTTCAACTGGCTTAGGATGAGCGAGAATATGGCG
Organism: Parietaria judaica; assembly: GCA_954871525.1. NCBI lineage: Eukaryota > Viridiplantae > Streptophyta > Magnoliopsida > Rosales > Urticaceae > Parietaria > Parietaria judaica. The sequence continues at coordinate 30,413,551 of OX940865.1, forward strand.
ATCCTTCCTCGTAGTATTTATCTTGTTCACTAGAAGTCTTCTTGACGATAGTTTCCGGAGCATTTTCTTCTTCCCTTTCAGTGTCAACTTCTTCATTAGGGTACACATCTTATTTCTCTAAGGATTCTTCATCAGGAGTGTCTTCAGCATTGTCCTTGTCATTCGTGCTGTCATCATCCTTGGTGACTTCCTTGTCACCATCAACAGGGTCTTTCGTAGGAACATGAACATCCTTGGGATCGACAACAATTGAGGTCACTTCATGGGATGGAGGAGGCTCAAAGTCGGAGCTAGAAATCTCCGGGATCTTGGCCGATGTACGAACTTCAACATATGCTTGACTTGTATTGACCCACTTCTTAGTATTATTATTCATCTTCTTCTTCTCCATGGCTCTGTTCTTCTTCTTAGGCACGAAGCTCAACTGTTTCCATAATCTCCTTAATGAGTGACTTCTTCTCCGGTAACTTGATCTTTTTGGGATGAAGGATATCAACTTTGTACTGTGTAAAACACATTAGTAAGCTCGCTAGACTTTGAACACTCCAACTTGAACCTCAGTAGAGGTTATCACATCTGTAGGTAAAGTAGAGGGTTCATGAGCTGGTATCGCAATTACTGGTATGTCAGGAACTGTCACATGAGGTGGAGACTTAAATCGTTGTAAGAATTTATGAAGTGTGAGAAGCATAAACCTGTATTTCAGAATCTCAAGGGATAAAATATGCTAAAGCTTTAAACACAGACCCTAGAACAAAAAATGTGTGTGCTTAAGACAGTCTTAGAACACAATATTCAAGCCCTAAAAACAGAAACATATATTTCTACCCAAGAGAAATTTTATACCAAAAAAACATGCATACAACATAATGAAAGGCAAACAAGCACCGTATGCAAAATTTTCTTTTTTATAAAAATCAATTTTTTTAAAACAAAACACAATAACAAACAAGAATCACACAAAAATACAAAGATATAATTTCCGCTAAAAAAATGAGCAAATTAGATAAGTAAATCAAATGTGACCAATGCCAATCTTGCTCCGAAGATCCTCAAATCGTGTGGCTTCAAGAGGTGTAATATGGACGTCTGCAATGTGATATGATGTCATGACATGAGTCTTGACAACGATCTTCTGTTCCACCAACTCCCTTTTAAAATCATGAACTGGATTGTTCGAGAATCTTCTATCACAACTTTTAAAACTGTTAGCTTTTGGTATCCATTAACGTCGAAATTTTCCAGTGTTGAAACTTTTGATATCTCCATCCTTTGTCCTCAAAATGATTTTCCTTCCATTATAGAGATTTTTAAAAGAATCTTGCACTGATCAATGTGTGTCCATTAAAATGAAAAAAGTCACATCGTGTTACATCACGAGGTTTAACAATAAAATTAAATTGTTTTTCAGTGCAAGGAACAAAGGTAGTATCTAAAGGAGGAAAAAATTTCAACACTGAATTTTGAGAGTTTAAACAAGAAGACATGAAAATACACCGTGTTTTAATAGCTCTAGGAAAGAACGTGTTCACCTGATTTGGTGGAATATCGCAACGATCATCTTGTTGAGTGGGAACATTGGTGATGTCTTCAATTTTCTCTTTTGTTGTAGCTTTTGATAAACCAATGTCTCTTAACCCTCCCATTCTTTTTTATTGTTCAATCTTTTCATCCAGATTATCTTTCCCTTTGTTAAACTTTGAAATGGAATCGTTAAGGGATTTGATTTTGAGATCTTTTTCGGTGAAATTGCTATTGAGCTCATCATTCAAACATTTTGAAACACTCAATTCTTCTTTTAGAGACCCATTTTCCTTCTTGTATTCTTTAACCTGCATGGTTAGTGGCAAGTTTTCATCCAGAACTTTTGAATTTTGTTTGCATACCTGAATCCAGTTTTAGAACATTGTGTAATAATTTTCTTGAACACCCGCATCTGTTGGTGCATCACCATCTTAACCATAATAAAGGTAGCTTTCGAAAGAGCTTGTAAGCGCCACAAAGTGTTTGACTAGACCATCTTTCTCGTTATTTTCATCATCTTCATCATCAGAATTATATTCACTAGTGGTTGAGAAGGATGAATATCATCTTTGCTTCTTTACGGTGTTGATACATTCATTTTGGTAGTGACCATAGGCTTCGCATTCCCGACATTTTACTCCTTTGATAGATCTTGATGAATCTTTAGAGTTGTTCTTCGGATTTGTGGATGATTTGTGGCCTTCTTTAGAGCGATGATTCTTTGTATAGAATTTCTTCAACTCCCTGCCAAAAACTTTTGTTAGTACAACAAGATCATCAATATTTGAATCATCATTACCTGGATCGGCAATGGATGAACGAAATGCAAGACTTTTCTCCTGATTGACTTCAAGATGATTCAGTTCAAAGGTCTTCAAGATGCCCATCAATTCTGCCATGGTCATGGTTTCAATCTTCTTGTTTTCTTCTATGGCAGAGATCTTTGGAAGAAATTTTTTGGGAAGAGATCTTAGGGTCTTCCATATCAATTCATCATAAGAATACCCCTTTCCAAGACGAGAGGCTTGATTTGCAAGTTCTTGTAATTGAGCGTTGAAGTCAGAAACAGATTCATTCTCCTCCATTTTTAGATTTTCAAATTGAGATGCAAGATGTTGTCTCTTAGAGGCTCTAACAGTATCAGTTCCTTCATGAAAAAGTTAAAGACATTCCCACGCGTGTTTAGCAATTGTGCATGTGGCCATCTGGTTGAATTGTCTCTCATCTATTGATGAAATAATGGCATTGAGAGCTCTGGAATTTGCAAGAGCAGCTTCTTTATCGACAACATCCCAACTCGCAACGGGCTTTGGTGACGCAACATCATTAACGGCAGTGACAGGATGCTTCCAACAATTAACAGTGCTAGACCATGCATTGACATCGATTGATTGAATGTAGACGATCGTTTTCGATTTCCAGTAGGAGTAGTTTAAACCATCCAGTATAGGAGGCCTCACTATTCCAACAGTTTCACAAGATCCCATTTTGAAAATAGTCTTTGAAGATCTTTTCACGCTTTCTCTGAAACCAAAGCAAAACGTTAAGCGTACCTGCTATTATACCAATTGTTAAGACGTATTTTTGCGTTGCATATGTAATATAACGTTATGAACGTAAACGATAGGAATAAAGCGAGTGCGGAAAAGTAAAGGAACACCAATACTTTTTGGTAACGCAGTTCGGACTTCCTGTCACTACTTCTGCGGGCACTCACCCAGATTAATCAACCAAGAGATTACAGATGAAGATTACAATCAGTAATACAAACATGATTCAAAGCGTAAACAAGAAACTCCCCCTTGTTGTCACGACAACAGCGTTGACATCCGAAGTAAACTCTTGATTAACTTGCAAGATCTCCCTTGCAACAACCAGCAACGAACGTCCCGTCCTTCTTCACTTCACTCGTGAAAATGCTGATCGAATTTTCCTAAAGTTTTTTGATAAGTTCTCTCTAAGCGCTAACGAAATTGGACCTCATTAGCGGGACTTATAGGATCTTTTCCAATCATATCTTCATTTCTTGATTACAAAATCAACTCCTTGATACTCTCCAATCATAGGAATCACGTGCAATATTCTTCTATTAATCCAGCACATAATTCCCCAATCAATGTAGGGAGAGAATGGCTCAATCATTCCTTGATTGAGGCGACTTGATTAATTTCCAGAAATATCTACCAGCTATCATGACATTTAGGACGTCAATACTTTCCATAAATAGACAAATTGAAATCATGAATAATTAAATACTCAATAAACGAAATTCATGTTTCAACAACTTCGATAACGATAACCTAAAATTTTATAAAATTTCCATCGATAAATATGTTACTATACGATAAATCCATCAATAACTTATTTATCGACCAAAACAATAATATATTGGCTAATAATCACAAGTGTGTGAATGTTAACTTGTCAGCATCTTAAAAAACAAGATTCAAAATGGCAAAATACTATTTGTTATGGTGGTGGGCGCTTTTGTTGTATCTGTTGACAACTTTTGTAGTTATGCTAAACTAATAAGTTTTAAAAATTATTTAACTATAGATACAACAAATAATTAAAAATAATTAATCAGAGTTTGAGAAAATACTTCCAAAGCCGAACTCATTAGTTAACCTTTTGTATATAGTTGTGAGATTTTCTTACCTCTCATCAGGTAGAAGCCGAACTCATTGGGTTTGGTTTTTTTTTTTTTTTTTTTTTTTTTTTTTTTTTTTTTAACAACCTATTTTCTGTAATAAGACTGCTGAATGTTTTTTTGTTTTTCACACCTAACTATACTATATAAAATCAACACGTATTCGAATCTGACTTCAATAACAGTTAAATCTATCAATACGGGAATATAACTTTAATAACTGACGAAATCTAATTCTTCCTTATTACTTTATTGTCTCTATCAAATATCAAAATGCATACAAATAGAATAAAACAAGTGGAGAAACGATGACTTCCAATTGGGGGAAGAAGGTTCGGCCAAAAATGGGAGACTCTGTTCGTGGAGAATCATTTATCTGAAAAAAGCTAATTCTCATACTGTAAGAGAGCAACATCTACTAGTAGATATGGATATGGTCTAATTTGGTACAAAGTCCAGTCATGTCTCATTCTTTAGGGTACGCACGTCTACGAAGGGCATTATTGCATTGATCAATATATAGCTTGGGGTGCTTGAGAGCCCCACAACCTTATCGCTATTGCTTGCCATGGTCAACTTCTTTCATTAATTACACACACACACACACACATATATATATATTTACACTTGAATATGTAAGTTCAAAAATTGATTGTAATAATACCTAACGAAACTAATAATGTTGCAGAACACATATAAACGCAATGTGACATGGATGATGATGTGTCATGACGCGTCACGTGGACACGATATGGGCTAATTGCAGCAAACATTCTTGATTTTAATTCGTGTGTTCAAGCTTTAACGGTAAATATACCTAATAAACATTAAGTCAAGTATTTTTGCCGTAATTAACCTAACGAAATATGGTGTCCACTTGATGGTGACATAACGCTTCAGCATGTCCTGTGGTGTATCATACCACGTCAAGATGCCATTTGGCATTTAAAAGTGATTTGAATATTTAGTGTTGCTAAGTATTTTTTACCATCAAGATTTGAACTTAAGCATTAAAATGTAGTTTTTACCAATCTGATATTTTTGCCGCTATTATCCATTTTCTTCATGTTAGGCTCTATCATATATGTCAAAATTGTATCGCTAAATATCATGGCCTTAATATCCTTGTATATTTGTGATGTGATAGTCTATATATGGATAAGACATGCATTAGAGGAAGGAATATATTGATAAAAAATAAAACGAATTGCACCTATTTGGATTCCCTTAAATCGCAATCAAAGTTCTTTTCCAATACCACAGTTCCCTTTTATATAATATCTTAATCTCATATATTATATATATAAGTATATAACCATATATATTTATTCGTTATATGCACTTTATATACGTGTGTGTGTGGATGTAAGTTTTCGAAAATACCATTTCCTTTGATACTAAAACACCTTCCTGTTCAACCATAATTTCAGTAAGCATATGTTTGTGTGTGTATATATGTATATATATAGAGAGAGAGACGATAAACACAATAGGGCATACATATTCATACAGTAATTAATATGCTTCATTATGCTTAATAATTCCCTAAAAATATGCTTAATTTTGATCGATCGTTATTAGTCGCTAAGTGGTGGTTAAGAAATAATCCATGTCGCAGGTCCACTCTTTACATATCTTTATTCAGGTAGTTTCCGCTTTGTTCAGAATCTCCTTTACTTTTATATCAGTGGTTCTGCTTGAGTTTCTTTTGCTCTCGAACTCACAAATCAACTGTCAAATTGAAAACTTAAACCATATTATAAGGCCAAGGGGCCACCAAAAGTAACGTTTTTATTCTATCTTTTACTTGTAAAAAAAAAAAAAAAACGTCAGTTGCCAAAATAAATAAAGGGATAATTGCAAAAAATTAGTTAAACTTTAATCAATGGACGCGACAATGGTCCAAAGTGAGAAAATAACGACAAATGTATCAAAACATGACGAATATGAGACGACACATACTGTCCAAAAAAAATGAGAGAAGATGTGCTAAATAATTGGATAAACAAATAAATGTGTATCTAAGGTATGATTTAATAGTACTATTATAAAAAATTGAGCATTTTTTTAAAAAATTGAGCATTTTTTTTAAAAATTGAACGGAAAAAATGCGTCGCGTCATACTTGTTGACTTTAGATACTTTTGCTGCTAATATTGTTTTTTACTTTTGTCATCTCAACTGATCAAAATTTGGCTACTTTTATTGCAATTATCCCAAAAAGTAAATAGAATTAACAGCATATATTCCCATCACAACTGGTGACAATGGAAAATGGCTAATTGGCTTCGCAATTGACATTAATGCAGTCATAAAGTTTGCATCAGATCATGAGATATAGATGCCACTAATTATTAAGTATTAAGTTTTAAAACAAGTTTAAGGAGCGATATTTATTAACGCAGATGGGCCGGGCAGTGAAATAAAGTTACTAAACAGCTTATTCCACCGGAAGTAATACCTATATTGTACACAAGCTATACGTGGTGACGTTTTATATGAGTTTCACAATATCGTCCGATGAACAATAAAGCTCTCCGTCAAGACCATTTCTAAAAGGTGGTTCAACTTCATTTGAAAAGATAAATCGTTCCTTTGATCGAAAAATAAACAGAGAAAATATTCTTCCAAATCTTTAACAGAATTGATACGACAAAGTAATTAAGCTATATAGATCTACGATCTGTGTCCGAAAAATCACGCATGACATAAATTATAGAGAGCAGAATAGACCTGCGCCTACCGTAAGAAAATAATTTCACATTTAGGGACTTAAGAAAAAGAAAAGAAAAAAACTCAATTGAAAGGCTCTGAAATTACTTTAATTTATATATGAGTGGTACTTTTGCATTTAAACCAAGGTTTAAAGTGCCGCTTGCTGATGTCGTTTCCCATTTTCCGTTTTACGGATATATCGCTTGTCGATAGGTATGTCGATCGGCAAATGGTAAAAAAAAAGACATGTCGCATGCCGCATATACCGCATGCCGATGGGGTTTTCGACGGATATTTTGTAAAAAATATTTGAGTATTTAAGCAAGATATTTATATAGGTTCAAAACTACATATTTAATAAATACAAGACATAATTGTATACAACAAAACACATTTGTAGTTTAAATATGTAGGTGAAATGTATAATGTTAAGTCACTTTATTAGTTGAAGTGTAAAATATTAAGTCAAATTATTATGTGAAGTGAATATGTATGTTAAGTGTGTAATATTAAGTGAATATGCATGTTAATTGAAGTGTATAATATTAAATGAATAAATATATATATATATATATATATATTAAGTGTATACATCTGTTAGGTGAAGTTAATATGTATGTTACGTGTATAATATTATTTGAACTGTATAATAGTAAGTTAAATTATTAGGTGAAGTGTATGTTACGTGTGAATGTGTGATATCCACGTGCCCATGCGAATTTCGCGAAAAATAGTAAAAACCCAACGAAACGAAAGGGTATTCGTATCGCGTATCCTCGAAAAACAAAAATCGGTCGATATGACGATCGAATTTCGCAGAATTTTGCACCTTGATCTAAACACGTTAAAAGCGATATATTTAGATGAGTTATTATTTATTATACAAATATAGTATACACTTTTGCATAAAAAATTTATGTTTGTAATTTTGGTAGGGGGCTCCAAAATAACTCTTCGCCGCGGGCTCCAAAAATCTCAAGCACGGCCATGCATCATGCATACAATATGACATTCACTAAATACCGACATAAATATTGTAGTTGTACAATAGAATCAACTAAAAATTCTATAATAATGTATAGTAGAATTTCTGGACATAGAATTTGAGCATCAACGAAATATTTAGGGTCATAAATAATATATATTATAAGAGAACAATATACAATATTAATATATTTTGATGCCAAAATATTTTTTTTTTATCCATGATTGCCAAAACATAATAGTACACCCAAAATTCGATCGATAACATTGGCGGAATTTCATAGAAAAGCAAAATAGTGGATATTAGAAACTTTAGCCCCGAAAAAAAATAAAAAAATTATACTATTAAAATTAAATTAATTGATACTTATATCTATATTAACTTATACATCTATATCTATCTGTATATTGAGAGTGCAGTGTATATATATATATATATATATATATATATAATGATCAAACATGAATCAAGATTGTATCACTTTATGAGTTGAATGGCTGATCAGACCTGAAAAGAGGGTTTCACTTGGAAGTGTGATTAGGATTTCTACTAGGTTTCTTACGGGTGATCTTCAAGCTGCATGCGTGATCTTATTTGATAATAACGTTGAACGATATATCTCAATATGTTTATAATACAGGTACACATTAATATGGATACACACAAATATATAAGAGGGATCTAAGGCCACTGTTGAAGACACTTCTTAATGCAAACCACCCGAAAATTTAATTAACGGGTGTAACGAGGACGTTACAAGTACATAAATAGTTTTTTTTTTATTTTAAAATATTGATACAGATTGTACTTTTATTATTTTATGCGTATACTACAAAATTGATGGATATATAACCTATGAAGTTTTTGTAAAAAAACAAAAAGAAAACAAGCATAACTGAAAATTTAAAATAAATATAAAAATATGAATTTCTTACTTGGACAAGGTTTTAGAGGAAATTTAAAATATTACGTTAGAGTTTATCTAATAAAGTTGAAAAAAGTTACCGCAAATCTCCTGCACTTATACCAAAAAAAAGTTATCGCAGGTAAACTATGAGTACCAAAGATTTTTTCAGCCTTGTCTAAAGCAGTGGAATCTTTGCCGGGCGGGCGGGCCAGACATCTGCTCATCACAAATACTATATATTCAATGCCATGTATGATTGCTAGGACGAAATTTTGCCTAGCAAAACACAAAAAAATTCTAGCTTTTCATGTATAAAATGGACAGTTTAAAATTTTCTTCGAAAAAATCATTACAATGTCATATTGAATTACTAAGACATACCGGTTTGACTACATCCAATAACTATATATAAAATCAAGACATTGATATATATATATATGTATGTATATTTTTCATCGTTATTATTACCACCACCGATTTTAAACTTTATAATATATCCTTTTATGTTGATCGTTCGTAAGTAAAAGCCTTCTAAATTACTTACTGATTGACGATATATATATCCTAATGATGGAAGGGCAAATCTCATCATGGCTAAAAAAAATAAATTAAGAGCATCCACGTGAATATAATAATTGTTGAGATCGAATATCGGCCTCCGTAGTCACGGAGTTGCGGGCGACGTAATTCCGAGTTTAGATTACCTCAGAGCTCGGGTCTTTCCGTTAAAACTAGATCACGTTGAAAGAGACGTGCGACAGAGAAACAAAGAGACAATGATCTTTTTATTTTTATTTTTAAAAGAGGTTCAACCCATTATTGGGATGGCTACGTCCTCTGTTATGTTATTGATATTTTGGGGATAAAAGATACAAGCAATTACATGAACGCGAGAAAATAATAAGTATTTTTCTTTATACATTGAGTGTTTCGGCCTAAAGCCAGCCCCAAAAACCAACCTAGCAGCCCCTAAATTTTGTATCTTCCATGCGCCGAATAATGAGCCCTTGATTCCGCCTTCAATTCCTTTCCTTGAGATGAAATCTTCCTTGAATTGTGCAATTGATTGACGTATCATCAGTTATGTGCTTTAAAGTACTTTAGTGAGCTTTAATTTGGTGTATTTGATGATTTTGGCGTCCATATTCATTGACCAGGTGACCAGCTCGTTGTTGTTGGTGACCAGCTCGTCCTTTGACCAGCTCATCGTTGTGGGCGACTATCTTGTCGCTCAGGCGACCAGATTCGACATGCTGTCTTTGAGAAGCCATAACTTCTTGCTCGGGTGTCAGATTTGCACATTCTATATATCAAATCGAAGCTTGAGACGATGAATTTTTGACTTTGTAATCAGCTCTTCAAGATAACTCCTTCGTTGAGGCAATATATACATGCTGTTCCTGAAAAATGACAAGAAATAGTTGACTTCTTCCAACTAAGTTGGACCTGTAAAATCCCCAAACTCAAGTTCGGCCATAAACGTTAAATCTACTTTAAATAATATGCTAAGCCCTTTGGGATTTTATCCCGAATTAATAGTAAAGGATTTTTCCATTTATAATAATTATAAATTGACGAAATCGTACCTCAACAATATTGGTTTTGGGAACTTAGTCTAACTAAAGAGTATTTTAATAATTGTTTAAAAGACTTGGAAGTTGGAATTCCTAAAATAAAGGAAATTAATAAGTCGCGAAAAAAATGTAAGATTAAGCCTGATTTGGTGAAGTCCGTTCAACCTAGCCTAATCGGCCAATAGAGACAGTCAATGAAGGTTCTAGACTTGGGGAACAAGTCAAGAAAATTGTTTTAGTCTTACCTACTAGTTTGAGAAGTTGTGAGATTTTAAGGATTTAATTTAGTAAGTTTAGGTGCTTAATGCTAGAATTTTAGCATTTCTTTTTTCCTTAAAGAGAGTACGTGTGTATGTTTTGTTTTGGTATGGTATATCACAAAGCCATATTCGTTTTCTATTCTTTCGCAAAGATCATATTGTGGACTCTGTGAACTCACTTAAGCTTTCTTGCTCACTACGTATTCTTGCTCAGCCAGTTTTATATTAAGCAGTTTTAATATTTTTTTTAATTGCTATAACTTGAACTTGAAGCACAAGTAATGTGTTGAGCATTTTACTTCTATAAATAGTTATGTCTGTCATGTAGTTTCACAACTCCAATATTGTAATTATTTGATACTCTCCTAGAGCAATTTTATAGTCCTTGTTCTCACTTTCTTTGTCTCAGGGCTTATTAAAAACTCGTATCAAGATTGTGAGTGTGTAGTGGCTTTTAATCTCAAGTGGTGACATTGTGTGGGTTATCATTTTTTTGCTATCGGTGTGTGTGAGCAACGTGTTTCGGTAAATCGACCGGAGCGTGAAACCAACGTTTGGTATCAGAGCGGGGTTGTGAGCACTGTCAGATCTCTTGAAATTCTTAATATGCTCTATGGTTGCGATTCTGACTGATCTTCCACATCAAAAACGATTTCTTGAGATTTTACTGTGTGAGCTTTCTTTATGCAGAAGTACATGGAGTCATCAAGCAAATCAACTGGAAGAAACGTGACGTTCAATTACCCGATGCTCACGAAGAGCAACTACTCGGTGTGGGCATTGAAAATGCGAGTAAACCTATAGGCGGAGGAGTCTGGGAGGCCGTAGAAGGCGGATATGTCAAAGAGCGCAAGGATAGGATGGTTCTCGCCGCCATTTATTAGGGAGTTTCGGAACATGTCCTTCTCATGATCGCCGAGAAGGATTCCGCAAAGAAGGCGTGTGAGAAGTTGCAGACGATGCACATGGGCGCAGAACGCGTCAGAGAAGCTAAGGTTCAAACCTCGAAGAGCGAGTTTGAGGTTCTCCGTATGCGAGACAGTGAATCCGTGGACGAGTTCTCTATGAAGCTTTCATATCTTGCAACGAGTATCCGCACATTAGGCGAATAGGTGGACGAGACCACCGTGGTCGAGAAATTCTTGAGATCTGTAACTCACAGATACATGTAGATTCTGACGTCGATCGAGCAGTTCGGCGACCTCAAGGCTATGTTAGTCGAGGAGGTTGTCAGTCGTCTAAAAGTCCACGAGGAGAGGCTTCGGGGCTATGGCGACAGAGAAGAGGAGAAACACCTCCTCCTTACGCATGAAGAATGAAAGGCTAAGAATAAGTGGAACCAGCGAGAATGTTCTTCTTCAATATCGTTGAGTCGCAACTTATACGGCAGCGAGAGCCGTGGACGTGGCAGAGGCCGAGGTCGAGGACATGGTCGCGATCAGCGTGGTCGAGGCAGTAGCAGTCGCCGCCAAGACGGTGCCACCCGCAAGGACAAGAGCACTGTGAAGTGCTATAATTTTCAGAAGTATGGTCACTATGAAAATGAGTATCATACTAACAACCGCGACGAAGAAGCGAATCTGGTGAGATTCGATGACGACGAGCATGCACTTATGAGATGGTGGATTTTAGTAGCGACGAGCACGACGACCAGGATGTGGTCGACGAGACACACGTCAAGCAAGAGCACGTCGACGTAGTACTTAACGACCAGGTATCCAGCGAGGAGGTACCTGACGACCAAGTACTGAGCCGAGTGGATGAGTTGATGATGTTTGAGAAGCCCATCTCGACCAGGAAAAACGACGAGCAACGCAGAAAGGTGATGCTCAATGAAGACAAGGTTGTCGCCAACCTACTCGCAGACGACAAGGAAAAGGTCAATACTGACATTTGGTATTTAGACAACGGAGCCAGCAACCACATGACGGGTCATCGAGCGAAGTTTGAAGAGCTCGACGAGAGGATCACATGAAAAGCGAAGTTTGGCGATGGTTATATCGTCGACAACAAGGGCACATGGTCGATCCTGTTCAAGTGCAAGAATAGGGACCGGCATCTGTTGACCAAAGTCTATTAAGTACCGAAGCTGAACGGAAACATCATAAGTTTAGGACAAATGACAATGATCGGTCACACACTGATCTTATCAGGAGAGTTCCTAAAGATGCGGAGAAGCAAGGGGGCGCTATTGATGAAGGTGAAGAGATCACCAAGCCGGTTGTACAAGATCAACCTGGTGGTAGATCAACCGATTTGCTTGATAGCGTCGATCGCAGACCCAGCGTGGCCTTTGTATGCAAGACTTAGGTATGTGAATTTCTACGCGTTTAAGATGATAGGAGACAAGGAGATGGCCTTTGCGGTACCGAGCAGAGCGACCTCTCCAATTGGTGCACGTTGACCTGTGTGGTCCAATCACCCCATCAACCCTAACCGGCAACAAGTACTTCTTCTTTTTTTTTTTTTGATGGTTATAGCTGATCGATGTGGGGGTACACGCTCAAAGAGAACACAGGAGCCTTTGAAGTCTTCAAGAAGTTCAAGAAGCACGTGGAGAACAAGTCAGGACATAGACTGGGAACTATACGAACAGATCGAGGAGGCGAGTTCACGTATCAGAATTTCACAGAGTACTACGGAGAAGAAGGTGTAGAGCGACAACTCACCGCACCATACACGCCCCAGAAGAACGGCGTGGTGGAGATACAGAATTGAACTGTCACGGACACTTCAAGGAGCTTGATGAAAAGCATGCAAGTCCCAGCGAGATTCTGGGGAGAAGTTATACGTCACGCGGTTTACTTGCTAAACCGTTTACCAAAAAATGCCCTAGGCGAGCGCACCCCTTACCAAGCTTAGAAAAGGAAGAAATCTCACCTGGAGCATTAAAAGGTATTTGGGTGCACCGCACATGTGAAGATTGTGGGACCACACCTTAAGAAGTTCAATGATCGGAGTCAGCCGATGATGTACATTGGCGCCAAAGAAGGGAGCAAGGCACACTGGTTTTACGACGCGCAACGCGGAAAATTACACGTGAGCAGATACGCCGTGTTCGAAGAGGAGAATAAGTGGGACTGGCGCGACGAGAATGGAGAGCCCGAAAAAAACTCGGTGGAGTTCATACTCGTAGAGGAAGAGACGGTCAAGAATGAAGAGGGGGAGAGCCCCTTCCAGGGACTAGCAACGCCCAGTTCGACGAAAACCAGTTCGTTTGGAACCATCTCACCACCAGGCTCACCAAACCCAGGATCAGGAATGAGCACCCCGATCCCAATGATAGCTAGTTCGGAAGGAACCATCTCGGGAGACTCATCAATCAAGGACTGACCAAGAGGGTTCCGTAACCTGTCTGACGTCTACGAAGAAGCGCAAGAGCTTGATTTGAGCCCGGAGGAGCTCCTTTTAGTTAGTTCTGAGGAACCAGCCAACTATCGCGAGGCAGCAAGCGAGAAGGAATGGCAGGAAGCGATGGAGATGGAGCTGGAGCCCATTGAGAAGAATCAGACGTGAGAGCTTGTCGACTTTCCAAGAGGTCATAATTCCATTGGTCTGAAGTGGGTCTACAAGCTCAAGAAGAACTGAGAAGGCAACGTCCTCAAGCATAAAGCCATACTGGTCGCCAAGGGCTACGTCCAAGAGCAGGGAGTAGAATTTGAAGAAGTATTTTCTCAAGTGGCCAAACGCGACATAGTTAGGCTGATCCTAGCCCTCGCTGCTCACCGAGGCTGGAAAATTCATCACCTGGACATAAAATTGGCGTTCTTGAATGGTGAACTGGAAGAAGAAGTCTACATCACTCAGCCGGAAGGCTTCGTCGAATAGACCGCGGATCACAAGGTGTACAAGTTGTCAAAAGATCTTTATGGCTTGAGACAAGCATCACATGCATGGAACATTCGGCTCGACAGGAGTATGAAGAGTCTTGTTTTCAACAAGAGTTCCCAGGAGAAAGCAATCTACACGAGGAGCTCAGGAGAGGAGGCCCTCATCGTTGATGTTTACGTCGACGACCTAATCGTGACTAGATCTAGTGAAAAAGGCATAGATGGATTCAAAAAGCAGATGATAAAAGAGTTTCAGATGAGCGACCTCGGACTACTCTCATACTACATTGGCATCGAGGTCGATTAGAATAAGGAATGTGTCACGCTGAAGTAGTTAGCCTACACGAAGAAAATTTTAAAGCAGTTCAAGATGGCAGACTGCAACCCGAGCAAGTATTCGATCGAGGCAAAGTTAAAGCTCAGGAAAGACGCAGATGGACAACCAGTGGATCCCACAGAGTATAGGCGTGTCGTCGGGTGTCTCAGATACTTAACCCACACCTGACTTGACATCTCATATGCTATTAGCATGGGGAGTCGTCACATGGAGAAGCCTACCAGTTTACACAAACAGGTTGTGAAACACATCCTTCGTTACGCGAAGGGAACGACGAGCCTTGGGATTCAATACGGAAGAGGAAATGGAGCTGAAGAACTGGTCGGTTTTACCGACAGTTATCTAGCGGGTGATGTCGATGTCAGGAAAAGTATCGGATGGATGGCGTTTTATCTCAACGGGAATCTGATCACCTGGCAGTCTCAGAAGCAGACAATTGTGGCCCTTTCGTCTTGTGAAGTCGAGTTCATGGCACCGACCGCAGCGGCGTGTCAAGCGTTGTGGCTGAGAAGCTTATTGAGCCAAGTGACTGGAGCCGAACAAAATGCAGTGACTCTTTATGTGAACAACAAGTCCACAATCGAAGTGATGAAAAACCCATTGTTTCATGGACGCAGCAAGCACATCGACACTCGTTTTCACCCTATTAGCAAGTGTGTGGAGAAGCGAGAGATCATCATGAATTTTATAGCACTAAAGAACAACGAGCTGACATTCTCACGAAGACCCTATCAAGAGTCAAGTTTGCGGGGATGCGAGAACTTCTCGGCATGAAGAACCTCGAGCCAAGTCAAGCTTTGCAGGGGAGAATGTGAATTCACTTAAGCTTGCTTTCTCACTACGTATTCTTGCTCAGCAAGTTTTATATTAAGCAGTTTTTTTTAAAAAAAAATTTGCTATAACTTGAACTTAAGCACAAGTAATGTGTTGAGCATTTTACTTCTATAAATGGTTATGTTTGTCATGTAGTTTCATAACTCCAATATTGCAATCATTTGATATACTCCTAGAGCAAGTTTATAGTCCTTATTCTCACTTTCTTTGTCTCAGTGCTTATCAAAAACTCGTATCAAGATTGTGAGTGTGTAGTGGCTTTTAATCTTAAGTGGTGACATTGTGTGGGCTATCATTTTTTTTTTGCTATCAATGTGTGTGAGCAACGTGTTTCGGTAAATTGATCGGAGCGTGAAACCAACAAACTCAATTGTGTTCGATATTGAAGAAGGATTGGAAGACTTCGCCAAGCAGCAAGGCGCAACTCCGAGGTCAGGCACATTATTTTGAGCTCAGACACGGAGAGTTGTAACTCGAGACTAGCGAAACCAATTCGGGTACACCAAGATCGAGTGCGCTAACGCCACGGTCCGGTGCGCCCATTCAGGTGTGCCAGTATCAGATTTACCCAGCTTAGGCTTAGGTAGGACGACACCAATCCCATAAAAATGCAAAACGAGTTCGGGTATGACGAGCCCGATCCCACAAACACATAGCTCGGGTGATTCTTCGATCAAGAATGGTCATAGGGGACTCAGTCCCCGACCAAATTTCATGAAGAGGCTCGTGAAGTAATTTAGATGAGCTTGAAAGAGTTATTGCTGCTAAGAACCAAGTAGCTAGATAACTACCGAGGGGCAGCAACCGACCATGCCTTGCAGGATGCAGTGTAAGAATGATGTAGACTCTGAATATTATAAGGAAAACGGAAATAACAATCTTAATTAAAAGACCGATTTTTCATTCATTATCAAAAACTAAAAACCATATACGAAGTTATGATACTATATATAACAAGAAATTCATGGACTATGAATTTACGTTCCTATAGTAGTACATGACCGACTAAAAGCATAAAAGGACAGAAATAAATACAGTAAATACTAAATCAACTCAAATAAATGACATATCAGCTAAAATATATAAAAGGAGTAAATAATCCATGTAAGAATCTTTGCATGATACGAAAAAGAAATTAGGAATGCTTATGGGTGTGTCCTTCGTCATTTGTTGTATGATCGTGCGTGACTCCATCATTCTTCGCTAAAGAGAAAATTCGTCCTCGAATTTAGACCGTCACCCAATGTCCGGAATCCACCGCCATCGCCGCGTTTATGTCGGCGCCAAAGCCGGCGTCGTAAAACAACTAACTTAGATTCATTATCCCGCCACCATCGAGTGTTGTCTCCAAGACTTCTTTTCCGTCCGCCACGCTCATCTCGTTTCTCTTGTTGTCGTTGCGTGTAGCCTTTGAGTTTGAGTGTCGTTACGAAACCCACTCTACAAATTCCGGCATGAACCGACGATCGTAAACCAAAAATCAAATTGCCTCCGCTATTTTTAATTTTTTTGGATTTAACACATTTTCCTTGGTCATCGCGACCGTCACGCCAACGGACTTGCTCGGTATGGCCGTTTCGGTGATCTTGCTTGACACCAAAATAATCTTTTCGCACACGGCTTCATCGTCTGATTCATCGTACACGGGGTCGTTGTACTTCTTCTCGTCGTCCGACTCGTCATACACGGCCTCTCCGTGCTCCGCCTCGTCAAACACGGTAGCGCCATACTCCACGTCACCGTACACCAATTCATCGTACACGGGCTCTCCGTACTCCGCGTCGTCAAACACGGGCTCTTCGTACTCCGATTCACCGTACACCGATTCGCCGTACACGACCTCGCTGTTTTCCGCCTCATTGTACACCGTCTCGTCGTACTCCGGGATAACCATCTGGAGCGCCGACTCCCAACGCCAATTTTCTAGAGCTTCGTCACGCGAGCACATCGCGGGGACGTGTCTACCAAAACTTTTGGCGAGGCCAGACGTGCTTCGAGTCGCTGTTGAAGAAGCGCTTCGACAGAGCATGTTAGGACCTCCACTTTTAGACGCAATCATGTGTATTCGTTACATCTATTCACCTTGTCTGAAGATGCATCGCGAGCAGATCGTCTCTTCAGTGCCCTCGCGCAAGATCGAATGGCTCTGATACAAACTGATGTAGACTAGGAATATTATAGGAAAAACAAAAATAACACTCTTGATGACCGATTTTTCATTCATTATCAAAAACTAAAAACCCTATACGAAGTTCTGATACTATATATAACAAGAAATTCATAGACTATGAATTTACCTTCCTATAGTAGTACATGACCGACTAAAAGCATAAAGGAGAGAAATAAATATAGTAAATACTAATTCAACTCAAATAAAAGACATATCACCTAAAAGATATAAAAGGAGTAAATAATCCATGCAAGAATCTTTGCATAATACGACAAAGAAATTAGGAATGCTTATGCGTGTGTTCTTCGTCACTTGTTGCATGATCGTGCGTGACTCCATCATTGATGCGGATATATGGAGATATGCCGATATATGGGGATATCATGCGAATATATATGGGAAGATTTATTGTATTTTAATTATTATTTATTTTTTCCATTTTAGTTAGAGAGATTGACGGAATTAGTTCCTCTTTTCTTGTTTTTCGGTTTAAACTCTAACTCTATATAAGAGTGTTGGATGTATTGTATTTCGGCAGATTTTGATGAATAAAAAATTTAAATTTTTGCTTTGAAAAACCGAATTTATTCTTGTTGAGACGTGTTTTTGTGTATTTCCCACAGTCCGATCTACATTAAAGAAGAACTTGGGTCCATTGAATAGAATAAGATGTGTGTGCTGATCGACCTGCCTCGTAATCATAAACCCACCGGTTTATATGATGTCGATGAATTATGAGAAGCGAATAAATGAAATCAATCGTAACAATTTTTTTTTTTCAAAAAAAAAATTGTTGTACTTTAATTATAGAATGGTAATTATTTTGAAGGATGTTATAGACATGATACGATCAATTCCCAAAAATAATCATATATAGCTATACTAATTGGACATGTTTTCTTAGAGAAATTATTGACATAATTATTTTTAAACATTAAAGATTATCACTAACTTTAAGAATAGAGAAAATGGAAATGAGCTAAAAGTTTATGCTAGTATAGCAGTGTTTTTTTTCTTCATGATTATATCGTATTTATATATTTTACGAATAAGGTAGAGATTGTCGTGTCATGCAGCTGTATAGTGTATGCTTCTCTTTTATTAATAATTAATAAATACCGAGAAAAAATATTTTGTTTAAATTTAAATAAAAATATTCAATAATTTAATTCTAAAATTGTGTGTATTTCCAATATACATTTCGAAAAAAATGATTAAAAATACTTAAAACATAACAGATTTATAGAGTTTAATTATTATTATTTCCTGAAAAATTAAATTAGTGAATATGCTACGTATTTTTTATAACAACCCCAGAAACGTATGCAACAGACGTACTACGATAAGAATAATGAATAGTTCATCATTAATCATGAGCTGTACGTAGTGCCGAATATTAATATTTATACAACCGTTGACTTAATAAGTAATTGTTATACATTCACCGTTTCTAAATTTTATTCTGTTCTCCCATATATATGTAGATATATATATATATATATATATATATAATGTTGGCGTTTCGTGATTAGTCAAACTTCCTTCACTCTTATTTATTGCTGTGTGATTACAGATAAGTATTATAATTAATAACATCATATCCAAGTGAAGAGCGTCATTGCTTACGCTAATGATGTTCATGAAAGACCTTTTAGATAAAAGGCGAACGTTTGAGTTGAGGTATATAATGTATAATAAATATTAAATGTTATAGATAGCATCTATATGCTTAGGGTTGTACTCAATAAAAATATATATAATTTAAAGCTATATAGTACGAGCGAAATCTGGTGCAGCTAAGCGTTAATATTAATATTATATCAAATTAACACACACCCTTAATTTTCCTACACTTAGGTACATCCAATTAACACCACATATCCCGTTCAAAAAAAAAAAATTAACACCACATATATAAGTGTTAATATTATATCGATAGCTAGATTTCATATACGATAAATCCATACGACATAATCAGTGGTGTCAAACATAGGGACACGGACATGATTTAAACTTAAAAAATAAATATTAAGGATCAATTACTGCTGTCTGATAACACATACAAGCTTAAATATATATATATATAAGTATATATGTGAATAAAAAAACTTAAAGAAGCATTTTCTAAAAATTTAAACGTTTCCTGTTCTCGTGTTTCTACTAAATCTAAATAATTATTTCTCTAATCGTATTCTATCTATATTTCAACAAAATATCATTTTCTCTGTCCGAATGATAAACAAACGTTTTCCTCGAATGTTTCTCTACACATTGGCTCAATCAGCCAAAGAGAATGAACCACCAAAACGAATGTATGTTGATTTGCACTTGTTGAATCATTGCAAAAACACGTCGAACAAAACACACGGAGCTAACTACGATATAGATAATATGTGAAGAAAATTGTTATGTATACACTACTGTTATGTGTATTTTATGGGACATGTAAGATTTGGCTTTATTGACAAAAGTCAAAGCTCACTAGTAAAGTCAAGGCTCATTAACCCAGTCTCAAGCCCGTATGGTGAAGCCCGAAATATCGGGCCCGAAGGCGAAACCTAAATGCCAAAGGGACATCCATGAGAGCTGGTCGAGGCAACCAGTTAGGCGATGACAACCCTCAATGCCATTGGCGACAAGGTGGTATGATCTCGACAACCTTCAAGGTCATCGGTAACAAGACAGTATGATCTTGAAAAACCTCAAGGCCATTGGCGACAAGGCGGTATGATCTTGAAAACCCTCAAGGCCACCGGCTACAAAGCGTTATGATCTCGACAACCCTCAAGACCACCAATGACAATGCATTATGATCTCGACAATCCTCAAGGCCGCCGACGACAATGTAGCATGATTTCGATGACCCAAGGAAGCTACAAAAACCTTAGGTGCATCTGACAACCTCTCCCTCATCTTAGGGCCGAGAAGAGGTTTGCGTAGGCAATGTTCTGGACGACGAACAATGCTAAAGGAACGATGAACAATTACGCATGGAAAGGAGCGTGGAAACCCTCTCCAAACAAGGCAGACGGCACACTCTTCCTTGGTGACCAAGGAAGGATATTCACCATTAATCTGTTGGAAATTGGATATAGCTCCGACGCCATTTATTGGAAATCGGATATACTAATATGCCAATTTACCTTGAAAAATAACGAAATAGCTTCGATTGCAAATTCATTAAAAATACTTTTAACGTCCCGTCCAAATTACCTCGAATATTCCGCTCTCATCAGTCCGTCCGGGTAACTTCAAAAATAATTTTAAGACGGAAAAATTACACCGTAACAATGTACTGACATCGAGTAATTTGGATAAAGCGACCGGATAAATAATTGGCAATTTAATTATCACAATTAATTTCATAACAACATTATTAAATCTAATGTCTATGGAAAATAAATAAATACAATAAAAGGAATTTTGCATTTATTGACCCAATGCATAAGGCCGTACCTCATTGACGACTTCCGGCTGCGCGTTCTGATTTTGGCCGGGCTCCGCCGATGCTGAGGGAAACTCCCGTGATCTTCCGGGATATTCTCCTGGATTCCTCGTACCGAAGCGTGGGCTTCGCCGGCAGGAGTCCGTCGCAAAATTTAACTCGCGGTTCTTTTTAAGCTACCGGAGAAAAATATCTCCTAAGCCGAACCAGAAGAGAGCTCAGAAGCAGAAAACTCGCAGACCCTAAAGAGAGAGGGAGAGCTCGAGTTTTTGTTCTAGGGAAAGGTGTGAAAAATGTGTAGAATGAGATCCCTATTTATAGCCTTAGCCCGTAACTCAATTTGAGAAATTCACTCCCAAATTTCGAAATTATATATATTAAATATAATTAATTATCTTAATCCAAAGGTTTAGATTTAATCTCATCTAAATCCAATGGATATAATTAATTAGGGATTTAATTAAATAAGAAAGACTTGGTAAAATTAAAAACCAATCTTATCCT
Organism: Parietaria judaica; assembly: GCA_954871525.1. Lineage (NCBI taxonomy): Eukaryota > Viridiplantae > Streptophyta > Magnoliopsida > Rosales > Urticaceae > Parietaria > Parietaria judaica. Next base: position 30,435,285 of record OX940865.1, read on the forward strand.
GTTATTTAAATATAATTCGAATATATATATATATTTAATTTCGAAAATAATTATTAAATATAATTAATTAACCTAATCCAAAGGTTTAGATTCAATCTTATCTAAATCCAATGGATATAATTAATTAGGGATTTAATTAAATAAGAAAGACTTGTAAAATAAAAAAACCAAACTTATCTACTTATTTAAATTTCGAAACATATATATAATAATAATAATAATAATAATAATTTCAAAAAATTATTAATTATTATATATTAATTATTTTCCAATCCGACGGTAAAGATTAAATCTTAAACCGATCCAACGGATACAATTAATTAGGTCAAATTCGAAAACCCTAAACTTGGTCACCAAGCTACTATTTTTGAATTAGGGTTAGGTCAAAAATCAATTATCTTAATCCAACGGTTGATATTAAATCATTTCCGATCCAATGGATTAAATTGATTTTAGGATTTTGCTAAAATACCAAATATTAGGTACTTATGCCGCAAATATTAAAAGTTCAAACCAAGTCAAATGCGTGTGAAGTGGTTGCACTTTCCTTGCTGCTCAATAACCGATATACACATATAATATATAATTAAATATATATTATTATTATTAATATAAATCTATTAATTATTAATAAGATATTAATAATTAAATTATATTAATAATTCCTGATCTCAATATCACACATTAAAATGTCATGGTGCCACACCATCAATTAATTCGAGACATGTGATTTAATTTCATAACTTGTCGTACCGAACACCAACTTAGAAAATCCATAAATCACAAACCGTAAGTCGGAATGACTTGGTTCAAAAAGCAAAGTTTCTTAGAATTTAATTTACAACAACATGGTGTTGATAGAAAATCTGAATTCTAACTTTATTTTTATCGGTTAATTCCGTGTACCAAAATATGGTACTTTTGCCACGCTGACGATAAAACTATCTGACGTCTACCAAAGACCTCTCAGTTTTATAAGTCGAGCCAAATGATTAAACATTATCCAGAATGTATTTTAATCACGTACGTATCATCCGTTCCGGAGCTATCCTGGGGACCATGGACCCGTATCACTTAAGCTCCAACGAACCGCTAGATGTTCGTCAAACCTCGAAGTGATTCCACTATAGACCCGAGGCTGCACTCTTTAGTGATACAGTATATATTACTCCCTTATAACAGCAGGGTGTCCATTGATACAATCAAATTCCGGTTATTGATCTTTCAGTTGATGATCCACACATGAGCAGGCGGTTTTTACCGTATTGCCTCTCACTGCATTTTCATCCTTAAATCAGTCGATAATATTATGAGCAACCCACTTATGATTACGAGTCATAAGCTGGCCATGGGTAAATCTCACTTCTCACCATCGACAATTCAGGGAATCATCTTGACTCTGAAGAGAGCTATGTGATGCCCATATCTATGATCAAGCTACCTTCACTGTTGACTATCATGTTCCCAAAATAATAGTGTTGGGAACAGCGGTAATATATTGTGTTCTTAAACGGTTAAATCAAAGAACAATCAAGTCAACAGATCAGACTCAAGATCACTCAGGACTTAGATCGAATATCCATTTGATCATCTACTAGTGACTCAACTTCAAGTTATCAGTGACGGTCTTATATGATAACTTCTTGAGTTTAAGTCAGGTCCAGTCCAGTATGAAGACGCTTCATACTTAATGCACTTCTAGTGAATGTGACACACACACTTAATCCAGAATAGGATTATATCACTTAGTCACATTAATGACCTTTTCGATTAATGGGCTCCCGCCCAGTTAATCAGGTCACGGACACTTTAAGTTCATTTATTATGATTATCAATTCTTCCTCACATTGACTCGGGTGTGATGATAATAACATAATTGCATTCCATTATGAACTATGGATCAAACATTCTATTTTACTCTACAGAAACTATAATAAGATTAACATAATAAGTATTATCTTTATTCAACGACTAGTCATAATCTTTTACAAATGGGTTAAAACAGCTTGTTTAAGGACACATGTCCAACATAATATCCCTTATTCAAGGAGAAATGGTCATAAAACTTTCTTATATATAGGAGGCTTCTCCTCATCATTTTACAAAGATTTTCCACACTTCGAATTCTCTCTCTAATATGAGAGATTCTCTCTCTTTCTTCCTACGAATCGGGGTTTCGACACTCTGCTCATCGGGGTCTCGCCTATCTTTGCTCGTCAGGAACAAGGATGACATTCAACCAATGTCGACATTCGACTCTTGTCGATCGTCGTGCTTTGCTGACCTTCAATCCATGTCAACGCCTAATCTTTGTCAAAACTAGGGTCCTTCTTTGACATCGGTTCCTGGCCTTAGAAGTCCTCATTGTAGCGACTTGGTCCACCACCTAGAAATGTCGCCCCAAGCATGTCGCCTCGACGCCTCCTAACCATGGCACCAAGTTGATGCAACTAGATTCGTCATCTAGCTACATTGAGAGAGATCCCGTCTCTATAATTAGCTCCTGGCTTGTCCAGGCAAGCTTAGGTACGTACTCCCTAATTCTTCACTTTGAGCTACGTGATGACTTGATCCCTTTAAAAGCTACGTAGGCATTTTTTCATGAGGTTCGGCATCAAATATTTTTACCCCTTCTCATTTCCCTATCGTCATGCATATTCAATGACAAGCGTCAAAGAGGCTTGAGAGGTTCTAGCCTCTGATTCTCCTAGACGTTATTTACATGCGCATGTTACAGTGATATCTTGCCATCAAGGACGTCGTCGCTAAAGTCGGCGATCTCGAGCTCAGGGCTCGCCATATATCCAATTCTATGGTGATTTCCTTACTTAAAGGTTCGTCGGAGACGACTACTTCAAGTCAACAATCATCAGGACAGGGCACGCCTCGCTAGAAGTGACTATCCGCCTCAACTAAGCTAATCCTCGTTGATTCCACCTTTGACCACCTTCGTGACCACCGGGTCTGGTCCGGGGGTCAAACCATGGGTCGCGTTTACCGTTAATCTATTTTTATGCATTGATAACTACTTTAAATAGTGGATTATAGTATGCAGATTTAACTACGGAAGACAAAAATTATAGTTGAAAATAAAGTTTCAATTACGGAAGTCAAACAGTGGATATACAATGGAGATTCAACTATGGAAGACAAAAATAAGAGTCTAATTTAAAGTTTCAAATACATATATCAAATTCCATCATTGAAAAATAAAATAGAGTTCATACGAAAATAATTATTTGACGTCCAAAGCATATTCTCGCTGTGGCGTAATAGTTATTAACGACAGAAATATTTTCATCGTATGAAGTATGTCATTTTAACTTAAATATTTCCATTGTATGAACTTTTTGTTTGAAATACACGATGATATGTATGTTGCAGACTTGAAAACAAAATAAGAGAAATAGGGGATAAAGAGTTCTGGAAAGTTCTCTGATTTGTAGTAAAATGTCGGCAATACAATGGAGTTAAAAAAAATATGACTAAGACTAGTATTTGAAGGCGAGACAAAATGGGAACACGAAAAATACATTATTTTCCTTAAAAAAATGGGAAACTCCCTAAACTATGATGTCGAATGATGAAGAACACGAAAAATGCGTCTTTGCGAGATAAAACTCGACTTCTAAGAAAAAGCTCTTTTTTTTTTTTAATTCTATTCAACATCAATTTGTATCAGAGCCGAAAGATCTTGAAGCATTCCACCATAAAGAGATTGACAACACTGGAAAAAGAATGGCGCGAAGGGATGGATACGACGATGGAGAAGTTGAGCCAACTCTCCACCATGATTGATGATTGGTTGAAGAAGGAGGACCGATATTCTTGGAGAAAAGGTAGGAGAAACTACAAAAATTTTGTTAAAAAAGACTCAAATTCGTCAAAACCCAGTCTTTAATTCTATGCACATCAACTGTTCAAAAAAATGTCCCTTTGCAACGGACATTCCCAGCAGTCTTCATTCGTGCGCCCACAGAGCCCCCGTGCGCCCATTATTGTTCCAACGCCCCGATGCCGCGCCACTGTGCGACATAACATGCTACATATTGTCCAAGCATGCTACACAACGCCAAGCAACGCCTATGAATTGCACAATGAGTCCCTCACAACTCAAGTTGCACCCCACGACTCACAAAACTACCTAAAAAATTTCAGTGCGCGCCAAGTGTTCGACAAAATGCGGAACTGAATTTTTAAGTCATATATGGCCACAATTTGAGTTCGTGTTTGAGGAGCCAAATCCCAAAGATTCTGTGTGGAACGGGCTCGTTTTCGACGAGGTGGAATACGACAAGCCCTGTGTTTGACGAATATGTTTACGACGAGGCGGAATATAGTGAGCCCAAGTAAGACGACTCCGATTACGAAAAGTCAGAGAACAGCGAGGCCGTATATGAAGAGGCCATGTATGAAGGGTGGATTATAGAGAGGCCGTGTATGACAAGGCCAAAAATAACGAGAAGAAAATCGAGGATAACACGAGTATGTCTCTTATGGTTTGTAAGTCGCATTTTGCCCCAACAAAGAATGTGGATATTGTGTAGGCTCCAACCATAACTACCAGACCGAGCGTACCTACCGAGCCAAGAAAGCCCCAAACGACGACGATTCTCGATGCTCAGCTCAAGGAGGAGGTGACAACATACGGCATGAATTTTTCTTACTTCTGATGAGCTACCCAAGAAGCTTTCCAAATGATCTCTCAAAAGAGCATGCAATGAGTCAATAAACCAGTTTGCAAAAGAGCCATCGACAAGCCGCCTAACGTGATGATAAAAAAGATCCCGATGCGCTACCCGAATTCAACCAATCCCCCCCCCCCCAATATTTTTAAGGATTAATTTTCTCAACACTGAGAGGATGATGCCGTTAAGCATGAATCGAAAGATCATGAACTAACTGGGAAGATCCCATCATTTATCAACCTACAATCTTTGATTTATTTTCTTGTGTTTACTCGTTTATGTACTTTCCATCATTATCATATATTTTATTATTTATTTTCATTTATGCCTTGATTCTCGTTTTTATTTCCAGAAACAAAAGACTTCTTATATTGTTTGTCATCCTTTGTAATTGATTAGTGTCGAATGAAATGAAAATTTGGAACCTTTGTGTTTCTCCGAATTCGAGTTCTTAAGAGGACGCGATTTTGATGCCCCGAGTCTAGAATTCGTGCGCGAATCAATAGGCGAAGGAATATTCTTCGATCGAATGTTCGTGCGCCGAATTAACGATCGGATTTATGATTCCAGTAACTTTATTTATGTAGTTCCATCTATATTTCTTATTTTCGCTCTTACATTTTTGTGTACCAAAGCCAAATGTTTTTGCGCAAATAGCCTAAAGAAACGGGTCATTCAAGATCCTTTAGTAGACAATTTTTTTCGGCGTGAAGATTTCAACGGATTATACACGCAAATGGAGTTTTTCAGCCGACATATGCGTATGATAGCAACATCAATCGGAACAACAAAAATAACGCAATGAATCCGACACCGAGAAAAATTGCGAGAGTCCATTCAGATGGAATAATGGAGGCTAGGGTCACGAGATGCGTCGTCGTGGGGTGGCCCCGTAGTTTGCGTGATGGGAAACGGCGTTCAAAGTGGATATGATGATTTCGTGTACGACGATGGTGAGGCAGTGTACGATGAAACCGTGTACGATGAAACCGTGTACGATGAATACTATGAAGCAGTGTATGATGATTTCGTGTACGACAAGGTGAAGTACGCCGAAGCCGACGTGGCCATGTACGACAACATGCATATCGAGGTCGTATACGAAAAGGTTGTATATGATGAAGTGGATGATGATGAGGAGAACAAATAATATGACGAGGGTATATATCTTGTTGTTTTTTAGCCATGCTCAAACCCAAAAGAGAGTGTAGGCAATGCTTGAATATACGAGAATATGACGATGAAGGACCCCCCACCACCGAGATATTGCCGGGTATAGGAAAACTTCGCAACAGCTTGAAGCCTTGTCGAAGACGGATGTGTGGCCTTTAGTTAAGTAGAGTTACTAGTGAGCCTAATTGACTCGACCTTTGACTGCCCACGCTACTACAGGGCCAATCTCTTGGTAGAACCGTGGATCATGTACTACCTTTACTCGAAATTTGATCATTAGAAAAAAAATTGCAAAGTCATTAAGGGAGTCGACACATGTAATGTAATGTGAAACATGTGTTTTTAGAAATCGCAAAGTCATTAAGAGAGTCTACACATGTAATGTGAAACATGTGTTGCTAGCTCAGAAAGAAGTGTTGTCATTTTTATTAAATAATTTTGTCTCGAAGAAAAAATAATTACATAATCAAGAATGTTGGAAAAAAATCGAACCATAGTCATGAATGTTTTATTTTTTTTTTCAAAAAAAGTATTGTTCATCACAAAAACACCTTTGCCTTTTTTTTCCATATACCCCATGCTTCAGCCTCTTCCCCCTCATTTCTTTTCGGTTTCCCCCTCATTTCTTTTCGGTTTCCAAATATTCTCTCAATTTCTTCTTCATTTTTTTCTCCTCACATAAACAAACGGTGATGATAATATGTCGTTGAATATATTGAGATTAGAGCGGCATCGTGAAAGCTACTTTGTGCAGGAGGACGGAAAAATCGCTGGAAAATATGAAGCCGAACACAGTTTGTTGATGGAATTTTGGATCATTTTATTCCATCTTTCAATTTTTTTTTTTTTTTTGCTATAACCTAAATTACAAAGTTGTATATCCATCTTGTGGATTTAATTTGGGAAGGAAATATGAGTAATTTGTGGAAAAAATACGATATTATGCAGATATTCGGTGTTAGCAATACCGAACTCAGAGATAAATTGCACAACTTTTTTATTTTTGGCATAACTCACTTAATTTTTGTCCAAATTTTACAAAATACCTTGGTTTAGAAAGCTAAGAGATAGATCTACAACTTTATTGTTTTATGTTGTCTAGTAAAACGCTAAAAAATACAAAATTTCAACCAAAATACAAAATTTCAAATTTGTTGTAGATCTTTGTTTTATCTCTCCTAACAATGGGTCATTAGTGAAATTTGGACACAAAAGTGTGATTTATGAAAAACATACGAAAGATGTGAAAATCTAGTATGGGGTTAGTATCTCTAAATTCGGCGTTGTTATCTCTAAATTCGGAGTTAGTAACGCCAACTTCAGAGTTAATTACTTCAAAATCGAAGATATATTGTATGAGTTACATATTTTTGGTATGTCTCACTCATTTTTAGTCCAATTTTACAAACGACCTACGGTTATAAAGTTAAGAGATAGATCAACAACTTTAGTGTTTCACATATTATTATAACAGTTCTTGAAAAATAAGAAATGTCAAACAAATCGTTAGTGTATATAAGTGTGATCGAAAATATATGTTGTCAGCCAATTTTCAAATATATAAAGACCTTTTATGACAGAACTTAAAATACAAAAGTTGTAGATCTATCTCTTAGATTTCCAATCGTAGGTCATTTCTAAAATTTGTATTAAAAATGAGTGAGTTATACCAATAATACAAAAATTGTGCAATTTATCTCCGAGTTTGATGTTACTAACTCGAATTCGGAGTTAGAATTCGGCATTTCTAACTCCGAATTCGGTGTTACTAAGTTTGAGTTTGGTGTTAGAACCCCAAATTCAGATTGTGCAACCCTGAATTCACTGTTAGCAATCTTCTATGTAAAAATTTAACTTCGTAGCTTCAAACACCGACCTCGAGGTTGCTAACACCAACTTTTCAAGGTTAATCATCAACTTCGGAGATAGCAACGCCTAATTCGGAGATTCTTACTCTGTAATAAATTTGCATATCTTTCGTATATTTGGCATAAATCACTCAGTTTGTGTCCAAATTTTAAAAATGACCTACAATTGAAAAATAAGAGATAGCAACTTTTTAGTTTTAAGTTTCATCATTAAAGTTCCTTAATTACATTAAAATTTCCCACAACAAATGTTTTGCATTACACTAATGTCCAATTTTTGAAATTATGTATTTTTATCTTACTATTTTGACAAAACTTAAAACACCATAGTTGTAAATTGATCTCTTAACTTTCCAACTGTTGGTCATTTGTTAAATTTTGACAAAATTTGAGTAAGTTGCCAAAAATACAAGAGACACACACACAGACACACACACACACATATATATATATATATATATATATATATAGAGATTTCGAGCAATTTTCAAAGTTTTCGGACATATATACTACGAACATTTGTGACTATATTTTGATTTTCCAACATTCAGGACTATGTAATGAATTTTCTATTGTTCTTATACTTTTTACTCTTAGTTTATTTAAACTTGTATTCTTTTTCTAAATAATTGAAGTGTGTCTTGTACTTTAATAAAAAAGAGTAAACAAAATATAATACTATATCTTTTTAGGGGCTTAATATTTTTTTCTCCTAAAGCCCTCGTGAAGTCGAGGCCGTTCCAGCATTTGACTTTAAATACTTTTGTCTAAACCTCTAGTATTCTAGTTGATCAAAGTCTATATACTTTTATTGTAATATCCGTAATTTTTTTATATCCTTCAGTTTTAGCAGTGGGGGTGCAACAACTAGTCTAAAACATGAGCGAAGGACAATAACATGGTGAATCATAGCGAGAACAAAGAAGTGAACAAGTTCGACCGAAAATAGTAATTTAAGAGCTTCAACTTTACTCTCTTTTTTATTAAATTAATTAAGAGTTAGAAGTATGGTATTTAAAAAATTGATAATTGGATGTACCAAAGATAAAATTTTCCTTATGATTATTTTATCAATATCATATGATCCAACACTATGCTTTTTCAGTGCCAAAATTTTCATTAAGAATACCTGACATATATTGGGACAATGTTTCAACATTTAAGTCTCGTGCAATTAAAAAAAAATAGGTCAATATTTAAAATTACAAGATTCTCATTCAAACGACAGAAAACTAGAAAATGTTAGCACCTGTTTCCAACAGAAATGCATGTACTACGACTATAATAGTATATATTAATTAATTTAATTTTATGATCACATGATGAGCCAATCTTGAGATTATTGAGGTAAGGGAATACGTCATCATTGCTAGTCTCTTTGTCTCTTCTACTGTCCCACCGATATCTTAGTTACTTAGTAGTTTCACATGTTAAATTATTAAATTTAAGAAAATTAAATATATATAAAACCAATACAATTTAGGAAACTATAATTCAATATTTACATATAGATTACTTTTTTAAAAACTTAAATCTAGTGGGAGCTTTATTTCTATGTTTTATATATACCCTTTATATATATTTTAGTACAAAGTACAGATAATATATGGTTTAATATAATCACAGTAATTGCATTTAATTTTTATGCAATATTGAGCAATGAATTATATTTCATTGTTAACAAGTAATAGATATTGGTTATACTCTCATAATTATTAAATATAATTTTTTGAGTTCATAGATCCAAATTAGATATATTAAAACTCCAAAAAAATATCTTTAACATAAGAATATAGTAATCTATCGATTACTAGATAACATTTTACGGTCTTGAGAATATTATTTTCTAGAGTTAAAAGGGGGTTGGGATTATCCAAATTTGTAAAAACTACAACGTAGAGACGTATTTCCGCGTTGCACATGTAATATGACGTTATGAACGTGAACGATAGGAATAAAGCGAGTGCGGAAAAGTAAAAGAACACCAATACTTTTTGGTAACGTAGTTCGCACTTCCTTTCACTACTTTTGCTGGGCACTCACCCATATTAATCAATCAAGAGTTACAACACATGATTACAAACAGTAAATCATATGGACCCAAAACATATATATAAAGGAAACTCCATCTTATTGTCATGCCAATAGCTTTGACATCCAGCACGTGAACTCTTGATGAAACGCAATATCCCCTTGCGAATAATCAGCTACGAACGTCCCGTCCTTCTACACTTCACTCGTGGATGTTGATTGACTTATCCCGAAGGTTTCTGATATTTTCTCTGTAAGTTCTAACGAAATGGGACCTCGCGCAAATCAGATCTATGATTCTCTCTACTAATTAGAATCATCACGCAATAATCTTCATTAACTCTGACATGATATCCATCATTAACTGCAAGGAAAGGTCAACTCAATCACTACTTGATTGAGGATGCGACTTAAATACTTTCTTGAAATACTTCACAGCTGTCATGATATCAAATATGACAAGAATTTTCATAAATAGACAAATCAAAATCATGAATAATAAATAACCAATAATCGAAATTCATGTTTCAACAGACAAGCAAGCAAAGATCAACGTACAAAAGTTTTATGTGGTTCGGCCATTAACAAGATGCATAATCTGCGGGGTTGCGTCACGATCTTGTGAAATTAAAATGGGGGTTATAAGAAATATTTTCTCATTAACGGAGAGTCGTCATGACTCAAGGCAAGTTATGGCTTAAGAGGGATGCCAAATTTTTGCCGAAGAGCTCCCATTGAAGAACGTGGATGATTCTCTTTTTTTCTCTTTGAAATGAGTCATACGGTTCAAAAACAACTTGAATGCATCATCTGATCTCATCCTTCAAAAGTCCGTCTTTCTAGTTTTAGACATGATCTTGTTCCGTGGGAGCGCGCTGCCCGGCTTCCTCTTTTTGGTTGGGTGCAATGTTCCTCTGAGACGTAGTCTTGTAGGTCAACCTAGCTAGATAGCATAATGGCCCAGTATAATGGGAGCGCTCCGGTGGCACAATAAGATTTGAAAGTTGCTCGAAAGATCTTTGGGCAACGTCACTCGGATTTTTTAAGCATGTGCTTGTAACATTGGGCCTTTTTTTATCGATGGCACACAATGATCTTATATCTGAAAACGCGGCTAACTGCGATAATTTTGAAGTGCATTAGAACTTCTTCAAATTATTCTAATTGAGTTGTAGATTTTTAAAATAATATTTTTCTCCACTTAAACCATTAGAACAAATACATCAATTTCTATAAATCATTATGAATTTACAATTCTATAAACAAAAAAAATATGAGAATTCTTTTTACTTAAATAAAGAGACTCAAAATAACGCTACGTGAACTCGAATCTTAATTAGATTGACACTCAAGAAGAAGAAGAAAAATACATGGGGCCCATGCTAATATAGATGAAAAATATCAAAGTTTATATAACAATCAAATGAAATGAGACTAGCTAAACTCAAAGTAATTTTCTCTCTAACACATGTCATCGTTCACAAACGACAAAGTAACATCAGGTGCAAATGTCACCAATAATGATCCAAATTCTGAAGACCAAAACGACCTAGTACGTCAGGACTCTATTTGCTTCCCAATAAATATGAGATATTATGAAATTAATGTATTTCTACAAAGTGGATGCATTTAGACCAACAAAAATCTAAAACCTCCAAGGAACCAAATTTGACTTCTTCTGAAAAAGTTGACCAACACATGTAAAATGCCACTTGAGATTAAATTATCCAACTAAGAATTCATAGGCTTTAAATAAAAAATATTGCAATCATCACTTCATCTTCGTATCCAAAAGCGGAATCAATATGAAAAAAGAACAGAGAACAAGCCACGAAAATATTCATGCTAAGTACTAAAAATGTAGTTCGTGCCAATGTATAAGTACCCATAAAAGAGTCATCTATATTACATTTTAACGAGACCATAAGGGAAAAATACCATACTACATGAATGATTTATGGAGTTTCTCTAGGAGTAATGTCAAAGCCGAATTTTTGAAACCTTATGAGGTCCCCCATACTTCAAATCCCTAACTTGAAAAAATTCATTTCATTGATAAAGTGCTAAAAGTGAAAATCAAGAATCTTATCGTCAAATAAACAAGCATAGTTTAGTGCGCTAAATTATCGAAACAAATTTCCGTGGCATCGAAATGAATCTTTAAAAAAAGATCCTTCAATACTATTTAAACTAATAAAAAAAATATTTATTAAAAATATTTATAGATTAATATGTGATATTATAAAAGGTTAATGACGGCGAAAATACCCAAAGTTTGGTCAAAGAACCCCTCGTGTACTCGAAGTTTAAAAGTGGTGGCAAAAATACGCAAAGTCGCTTTTTGGGGAGTTGACCACTTTAATATTCTCGTAACGTTGTTAACTTACCCGTTAACTTTGGCCATGTGGACAAACGTGGGTTGCTAACATAATAATTTGCCACTTGGATGAGCCCACATCAGCCTCGTTTACGATTAAACAACGAATTAAATCCCCTAATTAATACTTTTTAATACAACTAACTGAACTCCCTTATGATTACAATTAACAAAACAGATTTTTCCACGTGATCAGAGTTAACAGGTAAATTAACGGTGTTACGAGAATGAAGTGGCAAATTCCCTAAATGTGACTTAAAATATTTTTACCACCACTTTTAAACTTTGATTACACGACAAATTTTTTTACTAAACTTTAAATACTTTATCGTCATTAACCATATTATGTATGGAGATTTTAGTTTAATATGTAAGCTATTGATTTTATTATTTGCTACTTCATTCATTCTTGGGATCCGTAGAAATATCCACCGAGATCAGAGAAAAGAATTTAATGCCCTGAATTTATCAAAGAACATAGAAACATCCGAACAATAACTCTTTAGCTTGTCCTCTTTTTTTTCCTTTCTTCTTTCTCTTTTCCTTACTTTCTTTTTATTCATTCACTGCACAATGTCGCAGAACATACAGTTCCCATGTGCGTTGCCGCCGAAAATAGCGAAATCTTTACAATAAAAAAAGAAAAAAAAAAAAGCTAAAGGAGAATTAAAGAGCCCCGTTACATTCATTGAGATTTATTGCTACTTTATATATTACGACATTGAATATTTGTCGACATATAGTATTCAAATGCTTTCGTATGGGACCTCAGATAAAAAAAAAAAAAATTAACTAGTCAATATTGTATTTGCAAAACGTGATAAAACTATATACGAAATCCAAACGGTATTTAAAGAAAGAATCAAAGCATTTTATTATAAAATTAGAAGATCAACAAAGAGTAAAAAAAAAAAAAGAGAAAGAAAGAAAGAAAAAAGAGTAAAATAGTAAATGAAATAGTGTGATTAGGTTTCAAAATTCAAATACAGTAAAATTTGTAAAGTTAATATCTAATAAATTAATAATTTTATTTCGTTTAAATTGTGTATGATTATTAAATTAATACATGATAAATCAACAATTTATATCATAGGATAAGGAGATTATACAACTAACCGATGAATAAGGAGTGTATGATTATATTGTATACTACGAGTGACGAATGACACGATATTTTTTCTTCGCATTCATACATTTTTTTCGGCTTAAAGTGGAAGTGCATACTAAAAATGTTATGTGTCATCTTTAAGTTTAGTGGAATGATAATGGACCATTAGACTATTATCATTTAAATTACCTATGCGATTTTTCAACCACGATAAGCCGTGGTGTTTTTCTTTCCATGCATGCATTAACATTCGAGCAAATTAAGTAAGGATTCTAATATAAAGTTTAGCGCGAGACTATAAATTGCAATATAAAGTATGAAAATGATGAACTTAGATAACTTATATTTTTATAATATAAGTAATTTGCATTGTTTATGTTTATGTTGCGTTGGAGGAAAATAGTAAGTGAAATAGCGTAATTAGGAATAAGTATCTAATTTCGTAATGTGTATGTCGACATACCACTTCTTTTAGTGGCGATAAAAATACAATCCGCAAAACAATGTTGGAGTAACTAAACGGTGTCGAAATACTGTAATCTTGTCTCGTCGAGAGGTTAATGCATGTTAAATTATACTCTAGTATTATATATAATAACATATTAAATACTTGACGTTTCCGAACTTAATCATCTACTTATTCGTGTCGCTCATGCAACACATCTTAACAAGCTACAGATCAAATTGAACTTCGACACTGTTTTGTGTTTTTTTAAGGCAGCTTTGCTGCACTGGGGATCGAACCCACAACAACCTACACTTTAGAAGTGGTGTGGAGTTACCACTAGGCTATCCTAGCAATCACACTATTTTGTGGACTTCCTGTGTTATTTTTGTTAAAATTTTAAAAAAAGGTTGAGGATATGTCAACGTACAATTAAAGTACATATGTGATGTAGATCGAATCGCACAAGAACGAAAAATCTTCTCAAGAACACACAATGGTTCGAATTTTATCTGTATTTTCAAAACTGGAAAAAAAACAATGGCTGCACCACAGCCTTGAAGTCGTGTCCAAAAACCAAAAGGGAAATAAACAATAAATATGGCAGCAAATTGCCTACAATCTGGAAAGTAAATAAGAGCTAATAAACGAAATAAAAGCTGAAATCTTCATGTTTCAGGCGAGTTTTGGAGGGAAGCATCAAAGTCGATTCTTTCCTTTCCGGTTCCGGGCTTCAAAGAGTGCATGGGCTTGCATGGCAGTGTCGACATCATTCTCCCCCGGGTCAAAAGAATTCGCCCTCGAATTCGGTAGTGCATTGTTGTCGGAGTTATCGCCGGTGTAGAGGCGGAGATGTTTGACGTTAAAAACGTCGTGAGTGCGAACATGGCTTGGGAGGCGAAGACGGTAGGCGTTGGTGTTGATTTTCTCAACGATTTCAACCGGACCAATGGTTTTCTTGCGGAGTTTGTTGAACTCGTGTGCGGGAACACGATCCTTGGTGAGGGTCGCCCAAACATAATCGCCCACGTCAAACTCGACTTCGCGACGCTTTTTATCCGCCGCGTGTTTGTACTTGAGTGATACCTCCTTGAGTTTTTCGGCTGTGGAGCGGTGGACGTTTTGGAGCTGTGCAATGAAGTCTTCGGCATCTACGTGTGTGGGCAGCGAGTCGGGTACAGCCGCGAGGTCGAGCGGGCAGCGAGGATTAGTGCCATAAACAACGTAAAATGGGCTAAGACCGGTGCTTCGATTCACGGCGTGATTATGGGCAAACTCCGCTTGACACAATTTGAGGTCCCACGCTTTTATATTGTCGCCTACAAGACAACGAAGTAAGTCACCAAGGGAACGGTTCACTACCTCGGTTTGACCGTCGGTTTGGGGATGGTAAGAACTACTAAAATCGAGGCGTGTATCGGCGAGACGCCAAAGACTCCGCCAAAAGTGGCTCAAAAAGCGCGTATCGCGGTCGGAGACAATGGAGGTCGGGAGGCCGTGAAGACGGTACACTTCACGAAAGTATAAGAAAGCGACATTACTAGCGTCGGAAGTTTTCTTACACGGGATAAAGTGTACCATTTTCAATACTTGCCTAATCAAAATTAACAAATTAACAAATTAAAATAATGCTATTAAAACCTAATCAATACTTGCCTATTTCATGCATATAATAAATGTGACAAATTTTAGGCATGAATGAAGGATTTTCATGCCATGCAGATATTGACGTGAGGCATAGCTCATATACTGCATCATTCTCCTCATCTTGGAAAAATTCGTCCTCGAATTTGGACCGTGGCCATCGCCACGCTTGTGTCGGCGCCAAAGCCGTCGTCGTAAAATGAATTCCTTGGTCTTACATTTTACTTGCACTTGCACAATGTCTTCGACGCTTCTCTTTCGTCCGCCATGGCAATGCGGGCGCCTCTTTGGATTACTACTCTCAATACCTTCGTTCTTGACATCCATGGTTGTGCCCGACTTGATATGCAGAGCCTCGCACGTGGTCAAACATGAATCATGAACAAAAAGAAATATAGACGTACCACTTTCGAATTTATTCTCGTCATCTTCAGCCTCCTCATGCCCGGCCTCCTCACACTCGGCCTCCTCATGCTCGGTCTCGTCACTTTTCGTGTTACCATACACGACCTCGCCATACACGTTTTTGGCGTACTCCGCCTCATCGTACACGGGATCGTCATACTCATCATACACGGATTCGTCATACTCCGACTCGCCGTAAATCGACTCGTCGTACACGGCCTCACCGCATTCCGCCTCTTCGTACGTCGGTTCGTCGTACTCCGGGATAGCCACCTGGAACGCCGCTACCCATCGCGCATCTTTCTGGACCGCCGCACGTCCTAGATTCAGCCCGAACAGGTTGGCTTGCTCTTCCTCGGTGTCGGACTCGTCTCGGCGTCGTCGCTCCGATTGATTCTGCATCAATACAGCCATCTGTCGGATCAGCAATTCCACCTGATCACGGAATCCGTCGACCTCTTCTCGTCTCGCCATATCCTCTACGAAAGCGTCGCGAACGGCTCGCTTCATCAGTGCCTCTGCACAGAAACGAGTGGCTCTGATACCAACTGATGTAGATCGAATCGCACAAGAACGAAAAATCTTCTCAAGAACACACAATGGTTCGAATTTTCTCTGTATTTTCAAAACTGGAAAAAAAACAATGGCTGCACCACAGCCTTGAAGTCGTGTCCAAAAACCAAAAGGGAAATAAACAATAAATATGGCAGCAAATTGCCTACAATCTGGAAAGTAAATAAGAGCTAATAAGAGAGCAAATAAACGAAATAAAAGCTGAAATCTTCATGTTTCAGGCGAGTTTTGGAGGGAAGCATCAAAGTCGATTCTTTCCTTTCCGGTTCCGGGCTTCAAAGAGTGCATGGGCTTCCATGGCAGTGTCGACATCAATATGTCTCAAATATATATATATATATATAGATATATATATATATATATATAAGTTTTAACTAGCTACTTGGTCCACCTAATTCGCTAAGCGTAATCTAGAAGAATATGAGAAAATAAAGATCTAGATTAGGCTAATTAAATCAGCTACCATTAATAGTAAAACCCCATCCTAGTCTAGACTAAAACTCATGCTCTTTGTAGTTGACCTCCACAACATTTTCAACTATGCTCTTTGTAGTCGCTCTTTTATATTACAAATAAATAGCTGATGGTGAGATCAAGACCCGCCCTAAGTTTTTCGTGTTTAATTTCTCGTGTTTCGTCCGGGTCATTAGGAAAAGTAAATTGTTAGGAATCTTAACGTATTTAAAAATTATTTTTTCCATATTGAATTAAATATAGGTGCCAACCTAGTTGAGATTTGAGTTTCCTTAACCTCCATCTTAAGAAAATTTTAAATATAAATTAGTTTATGTATATATATATATAATTTGGACCCTTAAATTTAGAAGCCCGAGACACCAACTTTACTCGCCTATTGTCAGGGTCGGGCATGAATGAGATAACTTATTTGGTTTTTTGCTTCGTCAAAAGTTGGCATTTGTACTATTGTCACTTTATACAGTAACCTCTATAAATTATTACTCGGGCTCTTAAGGGTAATAGCCAAATTGAAACCTAGGTTTAGCAAAATAGCCAAATGTTAGTTAATTTTGTAAACTAGCCAATTAACCATTTATAAAATTTTGGTTAATTTTGTAAACTAGCCAAATTAGAAATTCACTTAAATGGTTAATTGGCTAGTTTACAAAATTAACCAAAGTTTGGCTATTTTTCTAAACCTATGTTTCAATTTGGCTATTTCGTGCAATTTCTCTTATTACTCGATAAATTAATAGTCGCGATTAAATAATATTTTTATCTGGTCCCGACTCGGGCGTAACTAGCTAAATTAATAATTCGCTAAATTTATAAGATAATATTTTTTTTATAGAAAGTATATAGGTCCTAAGTGATACATATTAATAATTCAATATAAAAAATTACATAAAAAATTATAAAATAAGTATAAATAAAATATAACATAAATAACTATGAAATCACATTAAATAAAAAGATAACATTACATCACCAATCATGTAGTCTTCTTAAAATATTATTCTATAACTTTAATTGTTACTACTTTATGAAGCTATCATTATTCCTTTTTAATATCATTGGGCTCTTATATTTCTGACATTGGTACTTTAATATAAAAAAATAAATCATAATAGTATTTCTTGATATGACATAATAAATTAAAATAATTTTTTGTAAGTAAATATGTTTTTATAATTATAGTTGATTAATATTTTTTCCTTATTTAATATATAAATAAATTAATTATTAATTTATATATTGATAAATAATTCGATAAAATAATATTTTTTGTTGGTCCCAAAAGTATTAAATTATTGAAGTTCTACTGTATACTGCCCAATGAATGACTAAATTTAGAGAGTATTTTGTGACTAAATATTATTATTTTATTCATGTTTCTTATGTGTTGAAGAAAAAAATAAAGAAAAAAAAACTTAGAAGTATGTATAGCTGAAACCTGAAATACTTTTCCGTCTATTTTGACGAAAATTGAACAAATATTTGTTATTTTAGATTTATGGTTATAGATGCTTGATGAATTAGGCATTAATAAATGCTAATAAGTCATTTAGTGGTCCTATATGTTCAATCATACGTCCCTAATGACGCCAAAACAGAGAAATATAGAAAATATAAATAAGAAAACAATAATTAAACTGAAGAAAGTCTTATTTAAGCATTAAAGTCAACCCTAGCACTCTCAATCAGTAGCTCACTTCCTTTTTTGCTATATATAATAAGGATAAATAAACTAAATCTAAATAAATAAGCAATATTTAATTCACACCCTTTAGCCTATAAATACATGTTACAAGTTACAAGGCAAGCCATGTACTTCCCTATTAATCACGGCCTGTAAAACAAGGCCAATCAACACACACACATATATATATTTATATATCTATACACACCGCTTGTAAGGACCAATTTATAAGCAGCGCTGTGCTGTTTGGTTCCTGGGAAAACAGGGTCAGAAAAAAACATGGGACATGAAGAAACAAGTTCTTTGAAGAGATTAACGAGAGGGTATAGCTCGATAAGGTCCATTTTCATCCATGCAGACGGCGTGGACTTATGGCTGATGGGGTTCGGCCTCGTCGGAGCCGTTGGGGACGGGTTCTCGACGCCGTTGGTTCTGCTCATCACCAGCCGCTTGATGAACAACATCGGCGGCGTTTCGACCTTGACCTCCCCGGAAGATCTCTTCTTGCACAACATCAACAAGGTTCCTTGTCACGATAAAGTGTCACATATATATATATATATATATATATATATATAACATGTATCTAATGATTTTATTTTTATTTTTATCATTCTTGTGTATGAAAATAGAATGCAGTGGCTCTCCTCTACTTGGCAGTTGGGTCATTCGTCGTTTGTTTCTTTGGTGAGTTTTCAAGCTCAAACACACACACACACACATATATATATATATATATATATTTATATGATTTTATATAATTAATCTCATAGTTATTTATTTTTATCTAATAATTTTGTTAATAACTTTTTTAGAGGGGTATTGCTGGACGAGAACGGGCGAGAGACAGGCAGCGAGAATGAGAGCGAGGTATTTGAAAGCAGTGCTGAGGCAAGACGTCGGCTATTTCGACTTGCACGTGACGAGCACGTCGGAGGTCGTCACGAGTGTCTCCAACGACAGCCTCGTGATCCAAGATGTTCTCAGCGAGAAGGTCTTGAATCAAGACTCTAAACGCTACTAACTCAGTGGTTGAGTATTTGAACTTTTTGTGTTGACTGTTTCAAAAATCATGTCTGTTACTTTCAGCTGCCAAACTTCTTGATGAACGTGTCGATGTTCATCGGAAGCTACATAGCGGCACTCATAATGCTGTGGAGGCTCGCGATCGTGGGATTCCCTTTCGTGATTCTCTTGGTGATCCCGGGCTTGATGTACGGAAGGACGCTGATCGGGCTGGCGAGGAAGATACGGGAGGAGTACAACACCGCTGGGACGATAGCCGAGCAGGCAATATCGTCGATACGCACCGTTTACGCATACGTTGGCGAGAGAAAAACCACGACCGAGTTCTCGGCAGCTCTTGCAGGGTCGGTAAAGTTCGGACTCAGGCAGGGGCTCGCCAAAGGCTTGGCTATAGGAAGCAACGGCATCGTTTTCGCCATCTGGTCCTTCATGTCTTGGTACGGAAGTAGAATGGTGATGTATCATGGATCTCAAGGAGGCACCGTTTTCGCTGTCGGGGCCGCTATCGCCGTCGGAGGATTGTAAGTTTCGCCCTCTATACAGCTCATGAATATGTTCTAGTATTTAACAGTCAAAGACTCAAAATAACTAACTTGGAACACATTTTTTCTTCCATTGGACAGATAAGTAAACTTAGTATTATTTATGCAAGGAAAAAGATGTTAAATATAATTTTATATATTAAATTCTGGTGACTAGAAGAGTAATAGCCACAACTTTATAATAACTTGTTAAGTCCATTTATTTTTTAATTTGAAAACCTTAACATTAACATATCAGTTATCACATCAAGTAACTTTTTGTGGATTGTAATTTTTATGATAATATTTTGGACCAATCATCTTGTAATCTTGTTAAGTCTTTAATATTAACTGATAGACAATGGCTAGTAACTATATCACTCGTAATCTCGCAAACAAAATGAAGAGCGTTAGGTGCCGGATTATCCAACTTGAAGTACTTCTCGGAGGCGTGTTCGTCAGGAGAACGCATAATGGAAGTGATAAAGCGAATCCCGAAGATCGACTCCGATGACATCGAAGGCGAAATCCTAGACACAGTTTCGGGAGAAGTGGAATTTCAACATGTCCAGTTCGCGTACCCTTCGAGGCCCGAAGCCCTAATCTTCACTGACTTTTGTCTAAAAGTTCCGTCGGGGAAGACAGTTGCGCTCGTGGGCGGGAGTGGCTCGGGGAAGTCGACGGTGATATCATTGCTCCAAAGGTTCTACGACCCGCTCGGAGGTGAGATACGCCTCGATGGGGTCCCCATCGATAGGCTGCAGCTCAAGTGGCTGAGGTCGCAGATGGGGTTGGTGAGCCAAGAGCCCGCGCTTTTCGCCACCACGATTATGGAGAACATATTGTTCGGCAAAGAAGACGCGGATCTGGAACAAGTGGTTGAGGCTGCCAAAGCCGCCAATGCTCATAGCTTCATCTCTAAGCTACCTCAGGGGTATGACACTCAGGTACGTGCTTTGTATTGTTACACCTTATAAAACTAATATCATTCTATGTAAAACTAAGAAAATTTAATAAAAAGGCTCATTTGAACAATATTGTAAAATTAAATATGTCATATGATCATTTTATAAAGTAATAAACTAAATAAAAACAAAACACATAAGTTGGAGGGCTTTCAAAATTTTGAGAAGCATATGCCCCTAAAAGAGTTAGTTATTATAAGTATATTATTGCTCGAATTTGCATCAGTCACACAAAAAGACCTACTTTATTCCATGTCTTTCGTTAAGATAGAGCTTAGTTTAATAAATATTGAGCATGGTTGAAAGGTGTCTTTTGACACTTTCAAATTCTATGATAGTGAGCATCTCTTTTTTAGCATTGGAATAAGAATGGAGTAAAGTGAAATTGCTAAAATATGTCATATGTTTTGAATAATAATACTAAAAAAAAGTAAATATAGATATTTTAAGATAAATAATAGTGCGTTGATTGTGATGGTCAACAAATATGATCGTCCACTACATAATAAAAAATCAAAATAGCTAGAGAAAATCAAAATCATTATCTACCACCAAAATTTAGCAGGTTAAGTAGTTGGGGATGCTCTATTTAGCAAATTAATTTCCTTTGACGCATCCTTTTATTTTTTAAATAGGATTGAAAAACTTTAAAAAATAGTTTTAATTAGCGGGCGTTTTGTGAGAGCACGGGCAGCTCAACCCGTAGCCGGCGCGAACAATAGCTGCCCGTAACCGGCGGAACATGCCGCTGCCGGTTAGACAAGATTGGAATTGATGAATTTGAGGCGTAGAACTAAAGTTAGTTGATTGAAGAAAAGGAAGGTGTTTCAAATCAACTTTTAATCTCCTATAACAAACAAAACAAATGGCAAGAACAAGATATTGTTGCTTTTTTGCATTATTTAATGGGTTACAACAAATAATTTGCTCTACGATTTTGTGCCCCTCTTTTATTTTACTTTAATTTAATGTAAGTAAGTGTCTGTGTGAGTGGTCTATCTAAGGCTAAGGTAAGTAATGATATGGTCCCCCGCACATGAGGGTTGATATTTTCCTTTTTCTTCAAAGCTCCATTTGCATTCTTTATGGAACAAATTGGGTATGTTGCCACGCCCACCACCACCACACCACACCATTTGTCAAATCATATTACACTCGATGCTTTTTTGTTCTTTAGCTTGACCACTTTAAGTGGTCCTTTTGAAAAATATAATAAAATAAAAACAAAGATGAAATGAAAGCACAAGAAAGAAAATACTTACTATTAATAGTTAAAACTTAAAACTAAAAGTCTCAAGTCTCAACAAGATATATATATATATATATATATATATATATAATTGCTTCATTATTGCTTGTTTGAGGTCCATTAAAATGGATCACTTTGGTTTGTACTAGTAGCTTAGGGATATATAATTGTTTATTTTTTTTTAAAGCAGATCGAACCCACAATCTCTACTTTATAGGTGATATGAAATTACCATTACACTATCCTATCTAGCAACCACATATAATTTCTTCATTATTACTTGTTTGAGGTCCATTAAAATGGATCACTTTTGGTTAGTACTAGTAGCGTAGGGATACATGAGTCCGATTTCTTATTTTAATAAAAAAAAAAAACTCGATATCCAGAAAGTTTGGATTTGATTTTTCGGAACGAGAATTTTCTCGTCCCGGAGTTATTGAGATTTTGAGTATTCAAATTTTGGATTTCGAAAGGAAAATGTTATTTTCTATATTAATATATTTTCAATTCCAACTGTTAAACTTTAATTACAAAAAATTATATAAAAAAATTCCAAATACAGAATTTTCTAATTCTTGATATTTCTATAACAATTTTTTGTCTTCCGATATATACTCCAATTTGGTCAAAAGAGAACCATGATATTTATATATAGGCATCAATTAGTTTAAGCCCATTTTTGTCCTATAAATGTTGTAATTTAAATATGTTTGTCCCTAGGGCTTGATTCTTAATTACATGTCCCTCTTTGAGCATCTTTCTTTGAGGTCAAGCATATCTTTCAGAAGTCAAAACTCTTCTTGGTCCTCATTTGTTTGGTACATATTAAGTACATAAATAACTCATACCTAAACTATATAGGATTGAACTTCAAGTTGAGCTTGTATGATTAAAAATCAAGCTCATAATATGTATTAGTGTAACCATAATCGTGATTATTCTCAATAATGGTTACTTAACAAAACCAAATACGTCTCTTTATTGAATTGAATTGGATTGAATTGTAATAATATCACATTATCTTGGTCATATAATAACGTCGTCTTGAAACGAAACTATACGTATTTTATAGTATCACATTATAATCTGACCATTCACATGAAGAAAATATAGTATACTGTATCAGCTGATTTATAGATCTTTTATATATACAAAATTCACATACGATATAAAATGATAAATCTTGAAACGAACTTTGTTGCGGGGACGAGGGTTTTTCAAAAAAAATTAATATTATTTTAGTTGAATCATATATATAAAACCATATTAGTCCAAATACTCAATCAACTGAATGTGTAAACTTTATTGTAGGTTGGCGAACGAGGAGTCCAAATGTCCGGAGGGCAGAAGCAGCGAATCGCCATCGCAAGAGCAATCATAAAGAAACCCCGAATCCTGCTCCTCGACGAGGCGAC
Organism: Parietaria judaica; assembly: GCA_954871525.1. Classification (NCBI taxonomy): domain Eukaryota; kingdom Viridiplantae; phylum Streptophyta; class Magnoliopsida; order Rosales; family Urticaceae; genus Parietaria; species Parietaria judaica. Next base: position 30,458,931 of record OX940865.1, read on the forward strand.
CAGCGCGCTGGACTCGGAGTCGGAGCGTGTTGTCCAAGAGGCTCTCGACAAGGCCGCCGTTGGTCGGACCACCATTGTCATTGCACATCGCTTGTCTACTGTACGCAACGCTGACCACATTGCCGTCGTACAGACCGGCCATGTTGTCGAGACCGGTTCCCATGACGAACTCATCCTTCGAGACGACGGCCTATACACCTCCCTTGTCCGCCTCCAAGACACCGAAAAGCGGACATCGGGTGAACAAGACATCTCATCGTCTTCAATATCTGGCCAATTTGACTTGAACAACACGAGTAGCCGGCGTCTGTCCATCGTCAGCCGCTCAAGCTCAGCAAACTCCACGCGCACGTACTCTCTGGCGGGAGAAGAATCTACTGCGGAGATCCAGAAGAGCCGAGCCCCGATCCCGCTTCCAGTGCCCTCTTTCCGGCGGCTACTGGCGCTGAACGGGCCAGAGTGGAAGCAAGCCGGGCTAGGCTGCATTAGCGCGACACTCTTTGGGGCGGTGCAGCCCCTTTACGCATTTGCGATGGGGTCGATGATATCGGTCTATTTTCTGACCGACCACGACGAGATCAAGAGAAAGACGGCGATCTACGCGTTCTGCTTTCTAGGGCTTGCGGTGTTCAGCTTACTCGTAAATATCAGTCAGCACTACAACTTCGCTTACATGGGAGAGAGCTTGACTAAAAGGGTGCGAGAGCGGATGCTCTCCAAGATTTTGACGTTCGAGGTCGGGTGGTTCGATCAGGACGAGAACTCCACCGGTGCAGTTTGCTCGAGGCTCGCCAAGGATGCCAATGTGGTACGTATTTTACTCCATTCCTCTAAATGAGGGGGGAAATCCGGACCGGCCTGTTTCAACAACACCCGTCCCGGTTATAATTTTGAAAAATACCAATTTTCAAGCAGAGGACACAAATTTGCCCAAACCAAGATAAACATATAAAAAAGGAAGCAATAGAAGTTTTTGAAACTTTAGAGAGGCAAAATGCGTACATTTTTCAGAATTACATGAAAGATTTTAATCAATTTGTAAAATAATAATAAATAAATAAAAAAAGACATCAAAAAATTTCGTATATAATTTTTAAGAAGTGTTTAATTTATGCTCTTTCTTGGTCTCTTAGGATATTGTATTAAATTTAACTAGATAGATGCGAAAAGTAAAGCTTTGGAGTTTAGTGGAGGGAATAGAGTAAACTAATTCAAGACCACCCAAAGAGAATCTTGCTTATTTTATTTGGTGTCTATGAAACGATTATAATAAGAATATTAATTCATATGAAAAAAGACTAATGACTTACGTCCCCATATAGAATTATATGTTTACCGAAAGTAAACTATGAAATAAGAACGTTAAATAAAATAAATTATGCTATAAAAAACATCGCTCTCCATTATCTTTAGTGTCCATCTTTATCTCGACAAACACTATTATAACACAGGAATTACACCAACCTCTTTACACCATGCTTTCTTTTAAAAAAATGGTCATATAAAGTAAAATATAGAAATTTACGCAACGGTTTCTCCAGAGTTATTCGGTATACTGTAAAGTTTGAACTAGAAGGCTTGTACTACGATTTAGCCAAAAACATCTTGCAAACACAAGCTAGCTCCAAGTGGCGACTTCAATCTCGCCGCGGTGAACTTAGTGTTTTAAGATAGTTTGCATGACGTGTTGGGGAAACCGTCAACTCAAGCCGACATTAGATTTGATTAATCACGAATCGTAAAATGTTATATTTTAAGATGTTTCAAAATTATTTTTACGTTGCTATACTTCTATATATATATATATATATATATAATATATATATATAGTAGTACCCCTTCAAAAAAATATTGTACAATTACAACTCAGTTTCATTTCTTTCAGTGTAAATTCATATGATTTCTTAACTCTCCGAATTTTAATATAATCCCATAATTGTAGTTTTTGAATAAATATAATCAACCCTCACCGGGATGTAATTTCTGGTTCCGTAAAAATTTACTTACCATAGGGTAAGAAATTATAGAAATGTTATATCAAACACTCTTTTTTGTGGTCAACGTTGAGTTGATTTATTGTGCATGGCCTTGTGCAGGTGAGATCATTAGTCGGAGACAGGATGGCACTTGTGGTGCAAACTTGCTCGGCGGTGATAGTGGCATGCACGATGGGCCTGGTCATCGCGTGGCGGCTGGCGCTCGTCATGATCGCTGTCCAACCGCTCATCATTATCTGCTTCTACACCCGCCGAGTCCTGCTCAAGAACATGTCCAAGCAGGCCATCAACGCTCAGGACGAAAGCAGCAAGCTCGCCGCCGAGGCCGTCTCCAACCTCCGCACCATCACTGCTTTCTCCTCCCAGGACCGCATCCTCAAGATGCTCGAGAAGGCACAGCAGGGCCCACGCAAAGAAAGTATCCGGCAGTCATGGTACGCAGGCATTGGCCTCGCCTGCTCGCAGAGCCTAACCACCTGCACGTGGGCCTTCGACTTCTGGTATGGAGGGAAGCTCATCGCCGATGGCTATATCTCCGCCAAAGCGCTCTTCGAGACCTTCATGATCTTGGTCAGCACCGGCCGTGTCATTGCTGATGCAGGAAGTATGACATCGGACCTCGCCAAAGGTGCCGACGCTGTGGGGTCGGTTTTTGCTGTCCTTGACCGGTACTCCCAGATTGAGCCCGAGGACCCTGAAGGACACCAGCCGGAGAGGCTCACAGGAAACGTTGAGCTTCGCGACGTGCATTTCGCGTACCCAGCGAGGCCCGACGTAATGATCTTCCAGGGCTTCTCAATGAAGATTGAAGCAGGGAGATCGACGGCTCTTGTCGGGCAGAGTGGCTCAGGGAAGTCAACCATTATTGGACTAATCGAAAGGTTTTACGATCCGCATAAAGGAATGGTGAAAATCGACGGCCGGGACATTCGGTCTTACCACCTCCGGTCGCTGAGGAAACATGTGGCTCTAGTCAGCCAAGAGCCTGCATTGTTTGCCGGCACAATCAAGGAGAACATAGCTTACGGAACATCCGGTAAGATAAGCGAGACGGAGATCGTCGAGGCTGCAAAAGCTGCCAACGCGCATGACTTCATCGCGGGGCTGAAGGAAGGCTACGGTACATTCTGCGGCGACAAGGGCGTGCAGCTCTCGGGAGGCCAAAAGCAACGGATCGCGATCGCTCGGGCAATTCTGAAGAACCCCGCGATTCTCTTGTTAGACGAGGCGACTAGCGCGCTCGACAGCCAGTCGGAAAAGGTTGTGCAGGACGCGCTGGAGCGCGTGATGGTGGGAAGGACGAGCGTGGTGGTGGCGCACAGGCTGAGCACTATACAGAACTGCGACACGATTGCGGTGTTGGATAAGGGCATGGTCGTTGAGAGAGGGACTCATTCTCATCTCTTGGCCAAAGGGCCCAAAGGAGCTTACTATTCTCTCGTCAACCTCCAGAGAACCCTAACTTCCTCCACAAGTAACGAAACCAGCTAATTGGTCAATGAACATGTGACGCCCCTACGATATTATAAGTCGGTATTCCTTCTTTTTCCACTAAATAGTGTTTTTTCGCTTTAAAAAGAGCGATGTATGCCTATCTTGCAGTGCACGTAATGAGTCTCAACCCTATTTAAGCTTTGGGATGATAATGGCACTTGGTATTACGCTAATTAACATATTATGAACTTTGTATTTGTGTAATAATGATCATGCATGTTAATTAACTATTATTGACAAGGGTGTTTCCATCTCTTTGTTCATTTTGGATTTCAATCAAGTGATACGTGCGAGGATTCTGAATGAGATCTACATAGTCATACTCATAAAGTCATACATACATGAATTCCAAATCCGTGTTCTATGAACCCCATAAAATTTACCATGAATATCATATAGGTAAACTCCGGCGAAAGTACCTATTATTTCACGAATTTTTATTTATGTACTTAATGTTTTATTTTGTTGGCTAATGTACGTTATACATGATATTACTATTTTGCCATGAAAACTTAAAGATAATTACGAAACAGACATGACAACTTTTTCTTTTAACTTACAATATTGCCCTTGTAATTTAGGGTAATTACATAAGTGTCCATAAAACTTGCTATCATCTATAATTCAAGATAATGTCTTAATAATTTTTGTATATTATTACAAAGTATATCTAATATAATGTCTATGTTGATAAGTAACATTAGATTAAAAAAAATTGTAAACTCTTCAATAAATCCGTGACAAATTTATGGATGGTTTTCGACTTTCAAATTCTTTAAACATTGGATGATATAAAAGTAAATAAAAATCAATAAAAAAGATTCGGGATAAAAACGTAACACAAGAAAAAAAAAACATAAATTTATATATAGGTCATTGAAATTTTTTTGGCCCCCCTATCTATAAATTCTGACTCACAACACCCTATAAAATTACAAAAATAACCCTAAGAAACTTGCTAAGTACGTAAGCTTGTGCTTTAAATAACACTACTCATAAATAACAATTTGCATAGCAAGTTGTACCGGGCCATATGGTCAAAGCTTATCACTACAACATTGACTTTCGTTAGTCAATTTAGGTACATTAGTCAGCAAAATACGACATTAATACCCAGTTTGGCATAGCTGTGCTGTGTTCAGAATTGCTTTTAAAATACACTGCCAGAAGAAGCGTTGTCAGAAAAAGTAATACATTATTTGGTTAATCAAAACAAAAAAATAATTGGTTATTTAAAAGTTTCAGTTTAGTGTTTGGAAACTATTTTTACTTAAATTAGCTTCTAAATTTCAAAAATATAAAAAGTAGACATAAATAATATTTGTTTAATATTAATATTAATATAAAAAAGTTTAAAAAATAATTTAAATAATATAATTATTCAATAAATAGAAAGAAAAAATATTTATTAGCTTGTTGTGCCTTTTGTGCTTTTAACTGACAATAATTATAATGAAAGTACCAATTTCTTACATCCATGTTCCTTTTGTCCATGACAAAAAATTAGTACTTTTATCAACGAAAAAGAGTTAGTACTTTAATTGTAATAATAATATGTATCTATTTTTTTATTTATTTACATTTACTTTCCAAAAAGAATTATTACTTTAACTATAATAATTAAGAATGTGAACATAAAACAATGGTACTTTTACCATCTTAAAAAATTGGAACTTTAACCGCAATAGTAAAATATTCTGGTACTTCTACCATCCAATAGGAATTGGTATTTCAACCAATTAATTTTAAAAAATGGACATAAAAAATTGATATCTTCACCATCCTAAACCCTAAATAGAAAAGTCAAAATTCGTAAAACATTAAGTAGTTTACCCAAACCATAATACATGATAATTAAACAAATGAGGAGCCAATTACGTTTGCGTTATGGCATCGATCAACCTCAAATATATGCGCATTTAAAATATTATTCAATAAAAAAGTTTAAAATTAAAACATTACTATTAAATTGCATCGGCTAGTCTTTCATGGCTTATGTGTATTTTCAAATTTCAGGAACGATCAACCTTATTAGATCATAAGATTGATCGTTCAGTGCATACCCTAGATTGACTAAAATCTAAGGCCCGTCATGCTACGGGCTGATTCAGTGCATACCCCAGATTAACTAAGGGTGTATTTGTTTGCACTTAATAGACATCTGAATCTTAATGTGTTAGATTTAGATGTATTAAGTGCATTTGTTTTTTTATTAAAAAAAAGTCTTAATGACCTCTTATTCAGTCAATGCAAATTCAAGTCTGGATAACATTAAGACTTATTATTCGTTTTTTATGTCATCCATTCAATTTTTATTTTCACCTATCTATTTGGTCAATTAATAGTTTTTTATTATTAAATTTTTCTTTCTCATCCTCAAAACTTCAAACCTCCGTAACTTTTTCTCCGAACATCGGATTGACTCATATAATATATCATCGGAAAGCTTGCGGCGAGAGGAATCCAATGATAGGTGGGAAGATATATTTTTGATGCTTTTTTAAAAACTATGAAATTCGAATATTAATAAATAAATTAACTAGATTAAAAAAAATTATTAAATAAATATTTAACTAAGTAATCAAATTAATTTATTCATAAAAAACTATGCATACGTTGATTCATAAAATAAAAATATAAATTAGGGATTTATTTTATAAATAAATAGATTATACTAATTATTTCGTATTAAAATTTTATATAATATTACCTACTGACTTGAATAAAATCCTAAAGATTGATTAGTTTAAAAACTAATACATATCAAATATTTATATTTTATAAAAAATTAAAAAATTATCTTAATATTTATTTATGATAGGAATTTTTTAAATTTTTGTAACAAAATAATAGAATTTACTTAATAATATGATCTAATAAAACTTAATTAAAAATCTTATGAAATATTAATCATGTTATAATAAACATTTGATTAATTTAAAAATTAGTACTAATTAAATATTATATTTCATAGTATTTAAATTTTTTGTTATATATTTATTTTTTAATAGCTACAGTTTAAATTTATAATAAAAACTAATTGATATTTTACTAATATTATGTAATAAAACGTAATTAAAAAAAATTACATTAAGATCTGCATTCAGATCTTTAAAAATAAACAGACTTAATTTTCAAGCATTCATATCCATATGTAAGATCTTAATATTCAGATGTACATTCAGATTCAGACGTCTGAATCTTAATGCAAACGAACACACCCTAAGACTTCCCACTCTCAATCGAGTAAAATCTTCAAAGAAATCCTGTCTAAATCTCTTGTTCTAAAAAAGAAAAGAGAACTAGCAAATACATTAAATTTTAATTGTCAAAAGTCAATTCATATTGACCTTTATACTTATACTGAGCAGTGATTTGCAAATTTCTATAAAAACACTTCTACATTTCTATAAATTCCTCAATCTAAAGAAACAGAAACCCGAAAACTGATAAAGGTATTAAATTTCAAACAGCCCATTTTGTTTTCTAATTACGTTACATAAATATGTTTATGTATATTATATAATATATATATATATATATATTGTTTGGTTATGCCCTAACCGAAAATTATATCCATCGGGTACTCGGGTAATGACCCGAGAACATAACCGACACAATGGGTCCAATTGGGCCCGAGTATTAATTATGATAGCACTAATTAATCAGATTAATTAATTAAAAGAGAAATGGGACTTTTAATGGAAAAAGCCCATTAAGTTAAATACCAAGTATTATAAATACCTATTTAACTCATAATTAACAATCTAATCAAAACCCTAGCCTGGAGAAAATTTGAGCTCCCCTCCATTGGAACTAGAATTGGCTTTTCTCCCACGTTCTTCATCGGTTCGTCGTCTAAGTATCGACAAGGATCTAACCTATCCTCCGAGGTACTTTCCGGTCATCAGACGTTCCCGCAGTGACGTGGTGGACGACGTAGAGGTAGGAAAATTGGCGTGCTTAATGCCGGAGCAAGAGCAAGACTCGGCCAGCCCTAAAATCGGCAAAAGTCTACGTTTTTGGTACTGTTGGCATAAGTACCAAAGTTCGGTAACGTCCCTGAAACGATCTCTTAATTTTCGAATTTATTCTAAATCTATATTGTTCGATGATATCCCATTATTTATGCCTCGGGATTGAGAAAAAGTCATCGAAAAACCCAACATATATACGCGTGTGTGTGTGTGTGTGAAATCTGAAATGGACTCCATGTACACAAATTAAGTATGTGACCTTGTTGATGCACCCAAAGGTTCAAAACCCATTGTATGTAAATGGATTTTCAAAAAGAAAATTGACATGGATGGCAACGTTCAAACATACAAGGGAACACTAGTTGCTAAAGGTTATCAGCAGATTAGTGGTATAGCCTACGATGAAACATTCTCCCCGGTTGCCATGTTTTAAGTCCATAAGAATCTTGCTTGCCATTGCAGCTTTTCATGACTATGAAATCTGGCAAATTGACGTAAAGACAATGGAATTCTGGAAGAGGATGTGTACATGACTCAACCTGAAGGTTTTATAGACCAAAAATATCCTGAAAAAAGTTTGCGAATTGAAAAGGTCAATCTATGGTCTCAAGCAAGCATCTCGAAGTTGGAATCGTGGTTTTGATGAATCAATTACAGAATTGGTTTTATCAAGAACAAACATAATCCATGCATGCACATCAAAGTTATTGGGAGCACAACTGTTTTCTTAATCTTATATATATATATATATATATATATATATATATATATATATTTATATATATATGACATACTGATTATAGGAAACAACACATCTGAACTCCAAGCAGTAAAGTAGTGGTTGAGAAAATGTTTCTCAATAAAAGACTTAGAGGAAGCTGCCTATATATTAGGTGTTAAAATATAAAGAAACAGAAACAAGAGAGCCTTGTCCTTCAGTCAGAGTACATACTTTGATAAGATTGTAAAAAAGGTTTAACATGGACAAATCTGGAAAGGGTTTCACTCTAATGACTCATAAGTTATATCTTACCAAGAAAAAATGTTCGGTTTCTCTTGAAGAAATCCAGTGTATGGAAAAGGTTTCATATGCCTCTACTATTGGGTCAACAATGTATGCAATTTTATGTACTCGTCCAGATGTAGCTTTTGCCTTAAGCATGACCAGCAGATTTCAATCTAATCATGGATTCAACCATTGGACCGCCGTAAAGAACATCTTGACGTATCTGAACAAATTTAAAGATAGATGTCTTACTTACGGCGGAGCTGATCAGATAATCTTTGTAGGTTATTCTGATGCAAGCTTCCAAACTGACCAGGATGATTTTAAATCTCAAACAGGATATGTATTCTGTACAACTGGTTGAGCTGTTACCTGGAACAACAGTAAATAGGCTACGGTAGCCGATTCGACCACTGAATCTGAGTGCATAGCAACTTCTGAAACTGCTAAAGAGGCTGTCTGGATCAAGAAATTTTTTTCTGATCTTCGTGTAGTTCCTAGCATTGGTGATCCTATGAAGCTCTACTTTGACAACAATGGAGCTATAACATAAGCCAATGAACCTATATCACAGAAGACGGCAAAGCACGTACTCAAAAAAATACCATCTGCTTAGAGACATCGTCGATCGGAAGGAAATAGTGATAGAAATAGTAGACACAGATGAAAACGTGGCAGATCTAATGACGAAAGTTTTGACAAAAGAAAAACATTTTTGTCATACTGAATCTACTGCGTTAAAGAACCCGTAGATATCTGCGATCTTATGAGAAACAAAAAACCTTATGATTTTGATTAGGTTTATGAACAAAATTTTTATGTAATTTCAATTCATTAAAATTCAACCACAATATTATTTCTTTAAAATGAAAGTTTCTTCATTTCATGTCATATCGATGTTCATATAATCAACCATAGCGTCGCTATCAACTAAGAAAATTAAGTCATTAATATATCATAAATGATAATCTTAAAATCCCCTACTCAAAGAAATTCACTAGAAGAAACCAACAGGGACTGAAAATGAATTTTCACAATGGATTGGTACAAGTTGATAAGAGAAAGAAAGGAAGTATCCTTAATATGTGTGAGATATTCTTATACATGTAGGCACTAGTAAAAAAACTAGCAGTGCTGGAAAGACTCACACTCTGAGCATCTTGCATGGGAGCCAAACCTTATATATTGAGGGGACACTGAGAAACTTAGAGATATGAAGATAGATCCCAAAGCTTGAGAACTATCATGAGTCCATCACGTGGCAAGTAACATGCTTTAATTCTAGTTAAACTCTTACCGTAATGGGGAAGTTATAAAAACTTTTTTTGGGGTGTGTTACAAACCTTGTAGAGTGGGATGATAATCAAAGAAAACATGCATCTCCCCATTGACTTGGGGCAATACACTCAGGGCTTCCTGAAGGGTATTTAGTATATGAAATATGTGGCCACAGACAAATAAAAAGAAGTTTTTAATTTGGTACTTCAATACTTATATCCGAATCAGGAAACGAGGATCGACTTAACCAGATTTGCCAAACCATGGTCTGTGAGGAACCACATGGATCTTCAAGCTTAACTTATCAACCATAGAGATTCATATAATTTTATTGATTGGGGGAAGTAATGTCTAGGTGGAGGTCTACGGCCAACACTCCAGAATCCTAAAGTGTCACACCGAACTCGCTAGAAGAAACGGAGTATGATGAAAAATTTTAAACGAAAAAGGTTTCAGTTCTTAACTTAAAGAACCATGCATAAGTAGTTAAGATTGATGTACATGATAGTCATCCCGCCATCTTTCTAATTATTGTATGTGCAGGTTATGCACGGAAGATATGCAATTTCGGTATGTTCGTGCAAGTGGGAAATTGTAGGTTATGCCCAAACCAAAAATTATATCAATCGGGTATTCGGGTAATGACCCGAGACCATAACCGCCACAACGAGCCAAATTTGGCCGAGTATTAGTTATGATAGTATTAATTAATTAGATTAATTAAATAATTAAGAGAGTAATGAGCCTTTTAATGGAAAAACCCCATTAGGCTAAATACAAGGTATTATAAATACCTATTTAACTCATAATTAACAATCTAATCAAAACCCTAGCCTAGAGAAAATATCGAGCTCCCCTCCATTGGAACTCGAATTGGCTTTTCTCCCGGGTTCTTCATCGGTTCGTCGTCTAAGTATCGACAAGGATCAAACCTATCCTCCGAGGTACTTTCCGGTCATCAGAAGCAGAAAACTCGCAGACCCTAAAGAGAGAGGGAGAGCTCGAGTTTTTGCTCTGGGGAAAGGTGTGACAAATGTGTAGAATGAGCCTCCTATTTATAGGCTCAAGCTGCAATCGAATTGGAGATTTTTCCTCCAATTTTTTGAATTTTAATAATTAAATTTAATTAATTATTTCAATCCAATGGTCCAGATTCAATCTCATCTAAATCCAATGGATATAATTATCAGGGATTTAATTAAATAATAATACATGATAAGATCAAAATATTTAATCTTATCATCATATTAATTAAATTCAAATTATATATATATATATATATATACATATTTAAAATTCAATTTTTTTTAAAGATTATCTAGATCCAATGGTTAAAAATAAATTTTAAACCAATCCAATGGATCAAATCAATTAGGGATAAAATCAAATGCCCTAGGGTTTTACAAAAACCCTAATTCAAATTCTTATCCTTTTATTAATTCGAATTATATATTGTATATATATAATATTAATTAATTTCTAATCTGACGGGATAGATTAAATCTTAAAATGATCTAACGGATATAATTAATTAACCAAATTCGAAATACCTAAGCTTGGTCACCAAGCTATTAATTTCGAATTGCCTTTAGGGTTGAAATCAATTATCTTAATCCAACGGTTGATATTAAATCATAGCCGATCTAATGGATTAAATTGATTTTAAGAATTTGCTAGAATACCAAAACATTTGGTACTTATACCGCAAATATGAAATATCTAAAACATATGTGTCCTTAAACAAGATATTTATCCATTTGTAAAAGATTATGACAAGTCGTTGAATAAAGATGATACTTATTATGTTAATCTTGTTATAGTTTTTGGTAGAGTAAAATAGAATGTTTGATTCCTTAGTTCATAAAGGATGCAATTATGTTATTATTATCACAACAGAGTCAATGTGAGGAAAAATTAATAATCATAATAAATGAACTTAAAATTTCCCTGACCTGATTAACTGGGTGGGAGCCCATTAATCGTGTAAGGTCATTAATGTGACTAAATGACAATCCTATTTTGGATTATGTGTGTGTCACACTCACTAGAAGTGCATTAAGTATGAAGCGTCTTCATACTGGACTGGACCTGACTTAAACTCAAGAAGTTATCATATAAGACTGTCACTGATAACTTGAAGTTGAGTCATAAAAAGATGATCAAATGGATATTAGTTCTAAGTCCTGAGTGATCCTGAGTCTGAGCTACTTGCTTGATTGTTCTTTGATTTAACCGTTAAAGAACACAAGATATTACCGTTGTTCCTAACACTATTATTTTGGGAACATGATAGTTAGTAGTAAGGATAACTTGATCATAGACATGGGCATCACACAGCTCTCTTTAGAGTCATGATGATTCCCTTGGTTGTCAGTGGTGAGAAGTGAGAGGTACCCGTGCACAACTTATGAATCGAAACCATAAGTGGGTTTCTCATAATATTACTGACTAATTCAATTAGGAAAATTCAATGAGGGGCATTACGGTAAAAACCGCATGCTCATGTGTGAGTCATCAAGTGAAAGGACAATAACCCAAATTTGATTGTATCAATGGAAACCCTGCTGTTATAAGGGAATAATATATACCGTATCACTAAAGAGTGCAGCCTCGGGTCTATAGTGGAATCACTTCGAGGTTTGATGAACAACTAGCAGTTCGTTGGAGCTTAAGTGATACGGGTTCATGGACCCCAGGATAGCTCCGTAACGGATGATACGTACGTGATTAAAATACATTCCGGATAATGTTTAATCATTTGGCTCGACTTATAAAACTGACAGGTCTGTGTCATAAAACTGACAGGTCTGTGTCAGACGTCAGAAAGTTTTATCGTCAGCGTGACAAAAGTACCATATTTTGGTACACCGAATTAACAGATAGAAATAAAGTTAGAATTTAGATTTTCTATAAGAACCATGTTGTTTTAAATTAAATTCTAAGAAACTTTTCTTTTTGAACTAAATCATTCTGACTTACGGTTTGTGATTTATGGATTTTCTAAGTTTATGACTCGGCTCGATAAACTATGAAATTAAATCACATGTCACGAATTTAAATGATGGTGTGGCACATGACATTTAATGTGTGATATTGAGATCAGGTTATATTGGTATAATTTAAATATTTGGTTTTAATTATTAATATCTAATTAATAATTAATTAATAATTAAAAGATTTATATTAATAAATAAAAATATATATTTATATATGTGTAAATTCGAATTAGGGTTTGGGTAAATTTAAACGCTAGCTAATTCGAATAGTGAGATTTGCGGCATAAGTACCTAATATTTTGGTATTTTAGCAAAACCCTAAAATCAATTTAATCCATTGGATCAGTTATGATTTAATATCAATTGTTGGATTGAGATAATTGATTTGAACCCTAAATGTAATTCTAAATTGAAAGCTTGGTGACCAAGCTTAGGTATTTCGAATTTGCGTAATTAATTATGTCCGTTGGATCGGTTTTGAGATTTAATCTTTACCGTCGGATTAGAAATTAATTAATATTATATATATAAAATAAATAATTTGAATAAATGAAAGGATAAGAATTCGAATTAGGGTTTCAGTAAAACCCTAGGGCATTTGATTTTATCCCTAATTGATTTGATCCATTGGATTGGTTTAAGATTTATTTTTAACCATTGGATCTAGATAATCATTAACAAATTCAAATTTTAATATGTATATATATAATTCGAATTTAATTAATATGATGATAAGATTAAATATTTTGATCTGATCATGTATTATTATTTAATTAAATCCCTGATTAATTATATCCATTGGATTTAGATGAGATTGAATCTGGACCATTGTATCGAAATAATTAATTAAATTTTATTATTGAAATTCGCAAATTGGGAGGGAAAATTTCCAAATCAGTTACAGCTTGAGTCTATAAATAGGAGGCTCATTCTACACATTTTTCACACCTTTCCCCGGAGCAAACACTCGAGCTCTCCCTCTTTCTTTAGGGTCTGTGAGTTTCTTGCCTCTGATCTCTCTTATGTTTCGGGTTAGGAGATATTTTTCTCCGGTAACTTTAGAAGAACCGTCAGTTAAATTTTGCAACGGAGTCCTGCCGGCGAAGCCCACGCTTCGGTACGAGGAATCCAAGAGAATATCCCGGAAGATCACGGGAGTTTCCCTCAGCACCGGCGGAGCCCTGCCCAAGTTCAGAACGCGAAGCCGGAATCGTCTTTGAGGTACGGCCTTATGCATTGGGTCAATAAATGCAACCATTTACTGCTTTCTATTTATTTCCTATTCAACTAGATTATTAATAATGATTATGAAATATTAAATTCAAAATATTTATCGGGTCTTAACAAAATGGTCATTACCCGATATCCGTGTCGTCGGTACGGTAACAAGTTTTCCTCTTTAAAATAATATTTTAAATGTTACCGGCACGCCTCGGAGGCTATTATCGTGGTAAGGAAGTCGGAACTTAAACCCTGATTTCCAACAATCGACCCCTAATTAGGGGTCGTTGTGACCTTTAAAACCATGTTTTTATCTTTAGGGATCGTAATGACCCCTAATTAGGGGGTTGTATCAACCCATAAATGCATACTTTATTTATTAGGAAATTAGGGGTCGCAGCGACCGTTAATTAGGGAGCGTAACGACCCATAAAAGCATGTTTTCATAATAGATCCCGCATTATTATTCCTGAGTTGGTTTTGAGTTGACTTTATCAGGGCGGGTCTCATTTTGACTTTTCTGAGTCTGGTCAGAGTTGACTTTTCCAAGGCGAACCTAGATTGCCTTCTTGGGCCTTTGGCATTTGAGCCTTTTTAATGTGTTTCTTGGGCTTGGCCTTAACATTTTTAGGCTCCGAAAAATACACATAACATAACCAATTTATTTTTGTATCATTATGTAATGACCCAATTTTTTCACACCTAGAACCTCAAGGAATACTATATTGTATCTTTTGTTTATAAGGTACATTTTGATGATAATTGAATGATAAGTTATGGATGATATTTGTTGTGAGTGTCTAGATGTTATGTATTATGCATTTAAAAATTTGATGGATGGAAAAGAATTTATGTAAGACACAAGTAATGTTACTCTCGCTATGCTCGTGAGTACTTCCGCTATGTTCGATAGTACTACCGTTGTGCCTGCTAGTACTCCCGCTATGTTTGTTAGTACTACGGCTATGCCCGCTAGTATTCCCGCTATGTTTGATGGTACTACCACTATGCCCGCTAGTACTCCCGCTATGTTTGTTGGTATTACCGATATGCCCGTTAGTACTCCCGCTATGCTTGTTAGCACTCCCGCTAGTCATTTCGGGATCCGCATAAGACACTCATTAAGGCGGGGTTAATATAAAAGCTCCCGAATCAGAAGAATGATATATGTTATCAATAAGTTTCTATAAGTAAGGAACAATACCGAGAAATAAAGAAAGAAAATTTATGATATAAACCATTTCATCATGAGGGGGAAAATATGATATAAATTTTAAACAAAGTATCTTCAAAGTTGACAAAAAATTCAACTAGGCCGGAATGAATATTTCTAAGTCCCGAATGAAACTAAAAATATCATTTTTGGAAATGTAAAATTATTAAATGTAGGTACGTTCATACTAAAATTTTCATCAAGGTCCTCAACTTTTAGAAAAGTTGCACTATGGCCCAAAATTTGCCAAAAAGTTGCAATTATGCCCCTAATCCGATTTTAAACATTCTAAACTCATCTTTGATGTCCCTACACGTGCGTAAAACTTCATGCATGCTGAAATTTGAATAAAGTCTCTCTTAGAAAGCAAAATAAGACTAAAGGTCATTTTGTCTTATGTGATTGTCTTATACACCTCCCAAATGAACCAATGGTCTCATAAAAGTGCATGGAAGCAATGATAAGATTCTAAATTAGCCTCAATAAGCCTCCCATCAGCAAAATAAAGCCAATAGACGGCTGGATTGGTTTGCAAGTTAACCTAGAACCAATGGGAAGCATCTAGAGTGAATGATTACACTCAATGGTGAATGGAAGTGCATTTTTCTATCCCTATTCTAACAAATCCGACCGACACTCCATTCCAAAATCAGAAAATATACTCTCTAATAATTTCTCTATTTCTCTAAGAAACCCAAAGAGAATAGCCTTGAAGAACACCTCAAAGATCAACTTTTCCAAGAAGAAGAAACGGGTAAGAACACCTCTTGCTTGTCGATTTCCTTAACGTTTTTCTCTATTATAATTATCCTAATTTTTAATCCATATTTTTTGCTAAGGGCACGAAATCATGGAGAAAGAATCGTGAAGATCCGATCTCAAACGCTCAATTTATCCCTCAAACCGTGTCATTATTCAAAGCTCAAAAGAAAGATGTAAGGAAACATCTTGCATGTTGATTTTCTTCATGGCCATAAGATATGAACTTATGTTCATAATTTTCTCTCTTATCCTGGCTCAAAATCCAGCTTTCTCTATGCTAAGGTCGTTGTGAAGAGCACCTAAGTTTTCAATTACACAAGTATTAACTTTATGAATGGTTATCATAATGAGTTTTATGCTTATTTATGATTTAAGTAAGACATGCATGAAACTTTTTGTGTATTTTCACGAAGTTTACCCAAGAGCATTATGTTTGATGATGATTTAATGACATGCAAGTTGCTGGAATTAGGGTTTTGATGAAGTCCGATTTTATAAGGGTCTTAACCATACCAAATGAACTCCGAATCCGGAAAATGACCTAGGTATAGATAGATATATGTGTCTAGTATAACATACTAAAACTTTGGAGTCATTAAAGTTATGAGTTTTAAGATATGAGTCGTGCACTATTTGTCCGCAAAACTGTTTTCACTTCCAGGCAGATCTGGAAGTTTGGATTTAGAACACATTTTTCACCAACCTAATATTTTTATAATTTTTTTATAAAACTTATAAGATATAGGTATATTCCTTATTGAATTAATAGAGTTTATTTTACTAAAAATATACTCGGGTTAGCTCAAAACAATTTACGGAGTAATGACATGCAAATCATTTTTTGTTTTTGTTTTTAGACAGATTGTGAACTATGTTAATATTGTTAAACGATGATCTATACCTTAAATTTTGATAGGATAAAAATATATGTGGTATTTAATATTGTTAAAGAGACATAGGAATTGGTTTTCTTCCAAAACAAGTCCTGATTTATTTTAAAAAAAAAACACGCACCAAAGGTCGCAAACCATTTTTCAAAAAAAAAAAAAACAGATTTGAGTTCATGCAAAAAAAAACATATATATAATTGACCAAGGGATTATATTTTCCGGAAATGAACTAAATACTTTATAAATATCAAGTTTAGAGCAATCACGATTGGTTTTATGTTGAAATGAGTTTTCATTTATAGGATATAGGTTATAAAGTAAGCATATACAAGTTATTCTACCTTTTGAGGTAGAATTGTGACCCGAACATAAAATAATTTAAATTTCGAGTAATGGGGCTATGATATTAAAAATAAAACACAGAGGTTAAGATAATAACTTAGGAGCTCTAAATAATTTACGATTATGAAAATGATCACACCCGAGGTTGTTTCAGATTTTCAAGATAAAGGCTTTGTTTACGAAATATGATAATACAAAACTCAAAGAGTTACTAATGAAAGGAATGATTTCTATTTAAAAAGAAACAAATCTTAAATGATTGGTTTTACGGCATGAAAATACTTGTACACTTACGTGAAGTTAAGTCGTACAATATTACGTAGATCTTTAAACAAAGGAACGTGTTGATAAAAAATCGGATAGTGTTCAAACCTTAGTGCCCTAGAATTCCAGCAACGTAGAGCATGCATGTAAACCAGGATCCAAAAGACTGACGGGTCGTCAGGTCAGATTAAACACGGAAGTAGGGTGTCCATAATTGTGATAGGTTGTAGCTTGAAATTCAGCAAGGACACCAGGTGAATACAGATCTCACTACAACATGAATAGTTTTCAAATGAAAAGATTAAATATGTCAAGACATGAATATATGTGATGTTTGGGAGCATTGACGTCTCCGATGCATGAATGATTCATTGGGAGCACTGAGTCCAATGCATGAATGATTGATATGTGTGGTCCTTGATGTACATTAATATGATTATATAGATCATTGTGAATCCTAAGATGTTAATGTGTCATGTTATTCCAAGTGTTGGTATTGGAAAAGAAAAGAATGTATGATGAAAAGAATGATTGAATGAGCTTTGATTTATGTCATAATGCATGTAGACATGAATAAGGTCACCTTAATTAACAAAGATGGCCAATGTTTTCAAAGCTTGTGTCATGCAACCCGATCGGGGTATAAACATGTTATGAATAGAGCTTAAAGCCCAAAATCGTGTTGGCTGGGGACGTTGCAACCATGAGACCTTCTACGGCTACGCGCAAGGGGCACGTACACATATGGGTGATCACCAAGCAAGAGAGGGAAAATCCCTTGAGCAACTTAAAGGAAAAGAAATGAATATTTTTTAAAAGTAACCCAATAATATAGCATAATTGGACATACATATATGCATGATTGACATATTGTTTTGTGAGGATAATGTATGTACTCGTTGAGCGCTGAGCGGAAGCTCACGTAATATGTGTTCATGCTAAAGGTAAGAAACACATGGCATGAATTTGTTATGGTGGAATCGCGAAGGAATAGTGATGCGTGTTGGTTCCAATTTGATCGTTGCCGAAAACACTCAACCGAGTAGGAAGTGACAAACAAAGAAAGATAAGCAAACGACAATACAAGACCCTCTTAGTGCCTTTCTGTGGAGGTATTAAACAAAGAGAGTGAGGAATGCTCTCTGTAATATATATGTCGAATAAAACCTACAATGGGACATAAAAAACAAATGGTAGAATGGGTGTATATATAGCTAGGATACCCACATGGAAAATACATTTTTACGTAAACTTGGACGTCAAGTAAACTTGAGACTCAAGTACACTTGCTCTCCAAGTAAACGTGCCAATCAAGCTTTGACAACTCAAGGCTTATAATAACATTCTCCTCTGTAAGCTTGATTTTTCTCGAGGTTTTTCACGCCGAGTAACTTTCTCATTTCTGCGAACTTGACTCGAGGTAGGGCTTTGGTGAGTATGTTTGCATGCTGCTCTTTGGTGGTGACAAACTCCACGATGATCTTTCGATTTTCCACACACTCACAAAGAAAGTGAAAGCAAGTGTCGATGTGCTTGCCGGGTCCATGAAACACCAGGTATTTTATCAGTGCGATTGCAGACTTATTGTCCTCATAGAGAGTCACTGACTTCTGCTCGGTTCCAATCACTTCACTCAACAAGTTTCTCAACCACAATGCTTGACACGAAACTGCGGTCGCTGCAATGAAGTAAGCCTCACAAGACAAAAAGGCCACAGTTCTCTGCTTCTGAGACTGTCAGGTGATCATGTTCATGTTGAGATAAAACGCCATCACTCTGGTACTTTTCCTGTCATCGTTATCACCGGCTAGGTCACTATCGGTAAAACCAACCAATTCTTCAGCTCCACTTCCTCTGCCGTACTGAATCTCATAGCTCGTCGTTCCCTTCACGTAACGAAGGATATGTTTCACAGTCTGACCGTGTAGACTGGTAGGCTTCTCCATGTGACGACTCACCATGCCAACTATATATGAGATGTCAGGTCAGGTGTGGGTTAAGCACCTGATACACTCGACGACACGCATATACTATGTGGGTCCCACTCGATTTCCATCTGCGTCTTTCCCGAGCCCTAACTTTGCCTCCATCGGATACTTGCTTGAGTTGCAGTCTGCCATCTTGCATTGCTTCTGAATTTTATTCGCGTAGGCCGACTGCTTCAGCGTGACATATTCCTTTTTCTGATCGACCTCAATGTCGAGGTAGTATGAGAGTAGTCCGAGGTCGCTCATCTCGAACTCCTTCATCATTTGCTTTTTGAATCCATCTATGCCTTCTGCACTGGATCCAGTCACGATTAGGTCGTCGAGTACACACCGACGATGAGGGCCTCCTCTCCTGAGTTCCTCGTGTAGCCTGCTTGCTGTTGAGAGCACTTATTCAATCTAAAACTCTTCATAATCCTCTCGAGTCGAGTATTTCATGCACGTGCTGCTTGCCGTAGACCATAAAGAGCTTTTGAAAACTTGTACACCTTGTGCTCGGAGGTCTTGTTGACGAAGCCTAGCGGATAAGCAACGTATACTTCCTCTTCTAGTTCACTATTCAGAAACGCCGATTTGACTTCCAGGTGATGGATATTCCAACCTCGGTGAGCTGCAAGGGCTAGGATCAGCCTGACTGTGTCGAGTCTGGCTACTCGAGCAAGGACCTCTTCAAAGTTTACTCCTTGCTTCTGCACGTAGCTCTTTCTGATTAGTTTGGCCTTGTGCTTCAAGACCTTTCCTTCTGAGTCCTTCTTAACCTTGTAGACCCACTTCAGACCAATGGACTTGTTGTCGTTTGGAAGGTTAACTTGTTCCCATGTCTGATTCTTCTCAGTGGATTCTAGCTCACTCTTCATCGCTACCTGCCATTTTGTCTCGGTAGCTGCATCGTGAAAGTTGGTTGGTTCCTCTTCACTAACCATCAGAAGCTCCTCTGGGCTCAAATCAAGCTCTCATGCATCTTCAAAGACGTCGGACAGGGTACGGAACCCTCTTGGTTCGTCCTTGATCGACGAGTCTCCCGAGCTGGTTCTTCTCGAACAAGTTGTCTCTGATATCGGGGTGATCCTGCCTGATCCTGGGTTAGGCGAGCTTGGTGGTGAGCTGGTTCCAAGCGAACTGATTTCTGTTGAGTTGGGCGTAGCTTATGCCTAGTAGGGACTATCTCCCTCTAATTGCTCAAGCGTCTCTTCGTCTTTGAGGATGAACTCCACCGAGTTCTGTTCGGGCTCTCCGTTCTCGTCTCGTCAATCCTAGTACTTCTCCTCTTTAAACACGGCATCTCTGGTCACATGTAATTATCCGTGTCGGGGGTCATAAAACATGTGTGCCTTGCTCCCTTCCTCAGCGCCAAGGTACACCATTGGATCACTCCGATCATCGAGCTTCTCAAGGTGTGATCTCACATTTGTCACATGTGTGGTGCACCCAAACACCTTTAAATGCTCCAGATGAGGTTTCTTTGCTTTCCATGCTTGGTAAGGGTTGCGCTCGCCTAGCGCCTTCGTTGGTAGACGATTAAGCTAGGAGACCGCGTGTCTATCTGCTTCTCCCCAGAACCTCGCTAGGACTTGCATGCTCTTCAGCAAACTCCTTGTTGTGTCCATAAGATTCCGGTTTCTTCTCTCCACCACACCGTTTTGTTGGGGCGTGTACGGTGTAGTAAGGTGGCGTTCGACTCCCTCTTCATCACATAAATCTCCGAACAGCTGGGACATGAACTCTCCACCTCAGTCGGTTCGCAAGGTCTTCAACCTGTGTCCAGACCGGTTATCCACAAGCCTCTTAAATTTTTTAAGGACTTCAAAGGATTGTCTCTTCTCCTTGAGCGTATATACCCACATCCACCGGGTGTAATCATCAACAAGCAAAACTAAGTACTTGTTTCTGGCTACGCTTGCTGGGGTGATTGGACCACACAGATCAGCGTGCACCATCTGGAGGGATTGCTCTGCTTGGAACTTGGCCTTTATAGGAAATGGTACTTTTGCTTGATTCGCGACCATGCAACATTCACACAGCTGGTCGGTATGTTCAATACTTGGTACCCCAAATGTCATCTCCTTGTTGCCTACCATCTTGAGCGTGTAGAAGTTTACATGCCCAAGTCGCGCATGTTGCAGCCACGCTGGGTCTGCGATCGACGCCGTCAAGCAAATCGGCTGATCTACCACCAGGTTACTCTTGTACAACCGACTCGGTGATCTCTTCACCTTAATAAATAGTGCGACGTCGCTTTTCCACAGAACTCTCTGATAGATGGCGGCGAGAGCTATCCTATCCTTGCACGCTTCGACATCTCCGTCTTGTACGGCCTCCCAGACTCCTTGCGCCAGCAGGTTTACTCGCATTTTCAACGCCCACAATGAGTAGTTACTCTTCGTGAGCATCGGGTAATTGAGCGTCACATTTCCTCCGATTGATTTGCTTGATGACTCCATGTACTTCAGCATAAAGAAAGCTCACACAGTAAAATCTCAAGAAATCGTTTCTGATGTGGAAGATCAGTCAAAAGCGAAACCACAGAGCATGCTAAGAATTTCAAGAGACATTGCTCTGATACCAAATGTTAGTTCCAATTTGATCGTTGCCTAAAATACTCAACCGAGTAGGAAGTGACAAACAAAGAAAAAACACGAGATGATAAGCAAACGATAATACAAGACCTTCTTAGAGCCTTTTTGTGGCGGTCTTAAACAAAGAGAGTGAGGAATGCTCTCTGTATTATATATGTCGAAAAACAAATTACAATGGGAGTTAAAAAAAAAATGGTAGAATTGGTGTATATATAGCTAGGATACCCACATGGAAAATACATTTTTACCCTAAACTTGGACGTCAAATAAACTTGGGACTCAAGTACACTTGTTTTTCAAGTAAACGTGCCAATCAAGCTTTGACAAGTCAAGGGTTATAATAACAATGTGCCCGGTGGTCATGGGTTAGGATGGGTAACCGCTAAAGTTTTCGCATGTTTTGATGAACAAATTAATTGACGTATGTTTTATTAACTACGGTTAATGTTTTTGGATTAGAGTATTATATTACATCCCTATATGTTAAGAATTTACGTATGAAATGATTGTCTCGGGTTCATAATCCGAGACACTTAGTATGAAGCATTATATAAGACTTTTCAAAAATGATTTTGGTAAACTATTTCACAAGCCTTTAAAGTTTTATGAAGGCCTCATATTTTTCGAAGATTTTAAATAATGGTCTCTTTTGAATATTTTATGCTTAAGTGTTGATCTTAAATTCCTTATAAAAAGTTTAAGACGTGTGTGCTTAGGAGCACAAGTGAGATGATGTTTTTAAACAAAAAAAGAAATTATTCCTAAATTTTTGTAACAAAGAGTTTTATAAAATCTTAAGAAAGTAAGTTTAAGTCGTAGCGAACGGCCCTAAACCGGGTGGTTACACATCATACAGTCAGTCCACTACAAATATGTGAAGACCAAAGATACTGTTAATGTGTAAAAATGGCTTCAACTTAGAGTCGGATCCAAGGTTTGGGTCCCGAGATTGACCCGCTGAACACAAGGATGATTGAATGTTGAGTCAACGCGGGTTGACTTATGTTCGTCAAAGCTGGAGGCGATTCTGTCGTTTTGGGCGAGTCTCCGGGCTGTAATTGACGATCCTCGGCGAACTTCCTTCATGATGGCGAAGTCCGGCTCACGGCAAAAATCCTCGTCTGGGCGGAGTACTTGTCTTGGCGATGTCGTCGTCCGGGCGAACTCCGGTCTTGATGAAGCTCTGTGCTAGTCTTGATGATTCTTCGTGCTTTTCCTTCCTTGGCAAGCTCCTATGGCGAGGGAGGACCTGCAAAAAAGGGTAGAATGGGCCCGTGCCGCGTCGCTTATGGTTGGGCAAGGCTGCCTACGTATCTCAGTTAAAGAGAATCAGGTCCTACGTAGTTCGGGGTTAGTGATAAACGGCGCGTGAATGACGATGTGGTTTGACTCGTCGGACGTGCCGTTATTAGCGGTGCAGGGGTGACCCGTGGCCCGATGGCTGGGTATTACCGGCGTGATGTGCTCTTTCGTCGACCTCGTTGGTGCTGGCAAGCTCATTGTCGAACTTCCCTCGTGTTGACGAAGTACAGTGAGAGCCTTAACCTGACGAGGTGTGCTCCTTTGTCGACATTGTCGGGGTAGGTGGCCTCGTATAACAAGGGGCCTTATCCCGACGAAGGGAAGATCCGTCTTTGTCGACCTCTCAGGTGGTGGCATGGTCTCCCACCTAGCAAGGGACGCCTTAGCTGACCCGTCGAACAATTTTTCCTCCCAGGCTTAAGACTCTGCTTCGAGATCCATCTCAGCTCTTAACTCAAGTCCTTTCCTCCTTAGAGTAGACGAGTTTTTAGAGAGAGGAAGCTATAGAGAGAAGCTTTGGAGAAAGTTGTGAGTGTGTGTGTGAAAATGAGGGGGGGAAGGCTCCTATTTATAGGAAAGAAACTTCCTGGAATTGCACCTCAGGGGCTTTTGAATTCCCTGAATATTGCACCCCTGGGGGCCCCTGCGAATTTCTCCTTGCATTAGGAGGGATTGTCGGGGCCCCTTGCCTGCAAAAAGGCTCTCCGATGCTGCTTGATTCGCCTTCGATGTCTTCAGGTTGTCTGCGAGTCCGTATGTTGTGTTCGAGGAAATCCGCCGGAGGATTTCCCGGGAATCTTTGTAGTCTCGGATCTTCTCGTCGTGTGGGCTGATTGCAAGTTATGCCCTCGCCAAGCTCCGGCGAGGGGCTTCGTCGCCTCGTCGGCTTGTCGCTTCGTCGCCTTGTCGGCTTGTCGCCTCGTCGGCTTGTCACCTCGTCGCCTTGTCGGGTTCGTCGCCTCGTCGCCTTGTCGCCTCGTCGGCCTGTCGGCTCGTCGGCCTGTCGGCTCGTCGCCTTGTCGCCTCATTGCCTTTTGGGCCCCGGGCCTCGCCAATATCTTAGTTCTTCGGTCCCGGGCCTCTGGCGTTGGTGATGGGCCTTGACTTACCATGACAGGCTTTGACTTTTCTCAGTGGGCTTTGACTTTTGCCAAAATGGGTCTAATTTTTATATGTTACGAAAAATGCACATAACAGATACCATCGGGATATTAGTGATGGGGATCCGTGAAATTTTATCGTTGTTATAATATTTGATTTGCTTGTGTATAACGAGATACTTATGTAATTATAAAATGCATTATTTTATATACTTGAAGATCGAGAGAGATTGATATATTGGTATCTTAGTCAACCCGTCAAAGTGATATCGCATCGGGTTTTAATCAAACTACAAAATTATATTATTTCGCTACATATTTCAAGAACAAGTCTGTTCTTTTACATGTTTAATGCACATGATACAAACATATATGCTAAAAACGATGAATTCGTAGAGATATAGAGAGAGAAAACGATGAGAGAGAGGAAACCGAGCCTAGTTTTCTCACTAAAAAAATGTTAAAAATATAGTTTATTTGACTTGTTTAATGCGATTGGAGAGATGATCTAAATTGAAATCTCATGCAATTTTTACGATTATCTGTGTTCACGTGTTTTATTTTGAATCACGGAGACAAGAATATCGATCAGTACGATACAATATCGATTCGATTTTATTCTTAATATCTCTAACAATGATTTATTAGTTTATAAACATTTAACAGTCATTTACATAAAAACCCGGATAATTAATGTTGGGGGTTTCGAGTAAATTTATTTTATTAGATTTGTATAAATCATATTTATATCAACACCTTGAATAGCTGTGATTGAAGATCGTCAATCAGCCCTTAAATCGCCGAAGGTCGTGGAGTCTTTATTGTCTTATTTGGAAGTCATCTTGACCGTCTATATAACTTTTGATGGATGTGGTTTATCAACTAGCACGATGAATGTAAAATTTGCTCAAAAAAAGCTGGAGGATTTTGCGATCTCATTTGAGGAGGGATGACCGGTTGTTCGACGGTTGAAGCATCCAAGGCCTTTTACGAAGAGGAGCACCATACTTTTCCATGGAGTTGGATCACCAGCGGCGCCTGATCTTGAGGGGGAGTTGTTTATTCCCTAGTGAAACTCACATAATTGTCGTGTATAACCGTGTAACATTTTTTAATGTTTTTCAGTGGAAAGTATCTGGGTCAGTGTCCCGCATATTAGGTTCCCACAAGGGGTTCGCAAACTGCGTTACCAAATATAACGTATTCACTTGTCTTTTACTTTATGCGCATATTTGGTAATATGTGCGATTTTACTGTGTGTTGATATACTTGTCGTGACAACGTCATTAACATCGTGAGTATCCGATTTTACCATTGTGTAGTTATCGTGTGCGTGCCGTGTTTACCCGTTATTTAATCATTTTAATCTTCTTCGGCACCGGTTGGACCCAAATTACCACCCCTACTCCACCTAGCTGGTAACTTGTATCCAAAATTAAAAAGGCGACGCGGATAAAGATAATATATAAAACAAAATGAGATTTCCATTCAAATTATATCTGCAATCTTATTAATCTAGTTGAATTATTAAATATATATAAGAAAAAAAAAACATCACATGTTGGGAGACTCGATCGTATTAATTTATATTTTAATTACTATATTAGTTTCAGAAGGGAAGTAAGAAATGTCACAAGGGGAGAAAAAAATAATAGAGCATGATTTTAAAATATTATATGACATTGATATTAAGACATGTAACATAATAACATATACTGTATTACATTATAATTATTTTCGATTAGCTTTTATCAAGTGAAACAAGTTCGTAAAATCATAATAACCGCGTCATCAAAACAAAATAGATCTTTCTCATATACACAAATAAAATATTATTTGGCAATACATCTCCAATATTTTGTGTATTTTTTGAACGAACATCTACAAAATATTATAATTAAACGGTTTACTTTTCTATCTCGTAGCTAGCTATATAAAATACTTTTTAATTATAACGATACCGTTAAATTACTATTTTTAAAATAATATCTGAAAAAGTTTAGATTATTATCTTATACTTGGCTTTAAATTATTTTTGTGGGTAAATTAATGATTATTTTTTTAATTTTTTTAATACTCAATCATCACATTGATAATTAATTTTGAATAAATTTCTTTTGAATGTTGAAGTATTTGTTAATATATCATTCTAACCATGGAGATTCTGATATAATGTGTGATTTATTAGAAAAAAAGGTAATTATGATGGATAATATTTTTTAACTTTCTTTGTAATTCATATAGGTTTGATATTTGAGAATACAAAATAATTTAAAAATGAACAATGTATATAATTAAAAGAGGAAAGTTAAGTTGTAGGCAAGTTTAACCATATATAATAATGAGTAATTTTTAAATATTACTTTTCATGTATATATATATATATATATATATATATTAATATACTAAAAGTAACAGAATATATATCAATCTCTCTCGAATCTGTAAGTACATAGAGTAATGCATTTTATAACAACCTAATGCTATGCACACAAGCAAATGTGATCACCGCCCATATATATAATCACCAAACTAATAATATCTTGTTTTTCACGTAGTCGGACTGTTTGGTTCCTCGGAAACTCGCTGCGGAAATGGGAAAGAAAAATGATGCGAAGAGTCCGCCAAAGAAGGAAGGTGGGTCCATCGGGTTGATCTTCATCCACGCAGACGGGCTTGACATGTGCCTGATGCTGCTCGGCCTCGTGGGATCCATCGGCAGCGGATTCAACATCCCAATAGGGCTGTCGCTCAACAGCCGCTTGATGAACAACATCGGAAGCATATCGACTTTGTCGCCGGATGTTTTCTTGCAAAACATCAATAAGGTTGTTTTTTTTTTTTTTTTTTTTGTATAACTGATCCGGAGGTCAAATTGCTCAATCCGATTATTGGGTCAATAATAATTAGTTTCTCTATTCTCCAGAAGATCTAGTTTATAGATGTTGTGTTTTGGACTTTGACAGTTCGCATTGGTGTATGTGTACCTAGCTTGCGGTATATTCCTCACAAACTTCCTCGGTGCGTTGATTAACGATATCGCTCGTGTTATCATTTTTAATTATTTCTCTAAATCTAAATATGGAGGTACGTATCAGATCGATATCAATCTTGTGTTATGTTTTTTCAGCGGGATATTTTTGGACAAGAACATCTGAAAGACAAGCGTCAAGAATGAGAGTGAGATACTTGAAAGCAGTGATGCGACAAGACGTTGCATACTTCGATTTGCACGTGGCGAGCATGTCCGAGGTTATCACCAGCGTCTCCGATGACAGCTCTATTCTTCAAGGTGTCATAAGTGAAAAGGTTTGAGAATCACACCATTGTAATACACCGTTTTTGTTGTTAAGTAGTACAATATCACGTAAAAACTTAAACGTAAGGGTAAACTGCGGCTAATGTATCCAAATGTTTGATCGACTACGGAGTATGTACCTAATGTTTATTTTTGACGTCTCATGTACCCAAACTTGGTTCCGTTATATTTTTTCGTGTTTTCCGTCACTTGACCGCCGGCAAGTGATTCATCCTCTATATGTACAATTTTGTATTTTTGGCATATCTCAATCATTTTTTGTCCAAATTATATGCACAATCTACGGTTGGAAAGATCAGAGATAAATATACAACTTTGGTGTCATACGTTTTGTAAAATAAGTTTAAGAAAAATACGAAATTTCAATTACAACGTAAAACTGGACGTTAGTGTAATACAAAATATTTATTTCCAGTAAATTTTAATATAGTTAATTACTTTTTCCGATGAAATGTAAAACTATAACGTTGTAAATATATCTTTTATCGTTCCAACGGTAATTTATTTATAATTTTTTGACAAATAACGAGTGAGTTATGCCAAATATACGAATGATTTTTTCACATCACATATTTCATATTTTTGGCATAACTCACTCATGTTTTGTCCAAAATGATAAATAAACTACCATTGGAAAATAAAATATTTATCTACAACTTTTTAGTTTTAGGTTTCATCACAAAAAGTCACTAAGTATATTAAAATTTGCTCGAAAAAAAATATTTTGCATTACACTAATGTCTAGTTTTACGTTGTAATTGAAATTTAATATTACTTTGATTTTTTTTTTACAAAACCTAAAACACCAAAGTTGTAATTCTATCTCTTATTTTTCCAACCATAGGTCGTACACAAAATTTGGACAAAATATGAGAAAGTTATGCCAAAAATACAAAAACAGTACATATAGAGGAGGAATCACTCTCTGACGGTCAAGTGACGGCAAACACGAAAAAATCTAAGAGAATCAAATTTTGGTACATTAGCCGTCGAAAATAAATATTGGATACATAATCCGCAGCCGATCAAACATTAGGTACATTAGCCGCAGTTTACCCTAAATGTAAATACGTTAAAATTTGTAAATAATAATAAATCTTTAGTAAGATGTATTTTTATTTTCTTTACTAATTCTTGAAGAAGAACCGCAATTCTAAAAATGCATTCTAAATTATAATCAAACGCATTTCCTATTAGAATTTCTAAAATTTAGAATATGAATATAGAAAATGAATTTAGAATTCTGAACCAAATTACATGTGTATATGGTTATAGCTTGCTATTACAAATTCAAATTCTCAACTACTTAGAAATTTAATGAAACAATGATGATAGAATTGAAGATTTATGACCCAATAAATTATTTAAACGTAACGTTTCAAAATTCGGCTTTGATAAAAAAAAAATTAAAAATGGATTAGTAAGACCAGACAAAGTTTGAGAAGTCCCATGTTTTCATTAATTCAGGTGCCAAACTTAGTCGAAAATGCCTCGTTCTTCGTGGGCAGCTACATAGTTGCGTTTGTGATGTTGTGGAGGCTCGCGATCGTGGCGGTCCCCTTCGTGGTTCTCTTGGTGATTCCGGGCATGGTATACGGAAGATCGCTGATGAGCATAGCGAGAAAGATGCGCAGGGAGTACAACGTGGCCGGAGCAATAGCCGAGCAGGCAGTGTCATCGGTACGCACAGTGTACTCGTTCGTGGGCGAGAGCAAGACAGTGGCGGAGTTCTCGGTGGCGCTGGAAGGGCCACTTAAGCTGGGGCTGAGGCAAGGACTGGTGAAAGGCTTGGCCATGGGAAGCAGGTCTATCAACTTGGCCATATGGTCCTTCATGTCTTACTACGGAAGCACGTTGGTGATGTACCACGGCGCGCAGGGAGGGACCGTGTACGCCGCCGGAGTGTGTATGATGATGGGTGGAGTGTAAGCATCTTTTTTCACATTTTTCCTATTTTATTACCGTTAAACTTCAATAAAATAATAATGTTGATGAAATAATATGTTCTTGTCCCCGACTAGAATTGACATTATTAAATGTAAGACACAATAATATAAAAATCTCGATAATATAAAAATCTCGATAGTATTAATCTATAGAGGTTTACTGTATTTAGTATAGAATATGGTCATACAATAGTGGCTTAAACCATCGCATCGGAAAATCGTCTTACATTCGTATGAATGATGACACAAAAGTTTGATTATTTTGAAAAACAGAGCACTGGGTTCGGCAATGGCAAACTTTAAAGGCTTATCAGAGGCGTGTTCTTCCGCGGAACGCGTAATCGAAATGATGAAGAGAGTCCCGAAGATCGACTCCGACAGTTTAGAAGGCGAGAAGCTTGAGAATGTCAAGGGCAAAGTTGAGTTCAGCCAAGTCAAGTTTGCCTACCCTTCAAGGCCAGAAAGTCTGATCTTGGAAGACTTCAGCCTCAACATTCCGTCGGGCGAGACACTTGCTATTGTTGGCAGAAGCGGCTCTGGAAAATCGACAGTTATAGCGCTCTTGCAGAGATTTTATGACCCGTTGGGTGGAGCAATACGGCTCGATGGGGTGTCCATCGACAGGCTGCAACTGAAATGGCTGCGCTCGCAAATGGGGTTAGTGAGCCAAGAGCCCTTGCTCTTTGCGACCACCATTAGAGAGAACATTTTGTTTGGTAAAGAAGATGCGGACATGGAAGAGGTGGTTGAAGCCGCCAAGGCTTCGAATGCTCACGAGTTTATCTCTAAGCTGCCTATGGGCTACGACACACAGGTTAGGTCTCTGCCTTTCATATTCAGCTAAACGTTTAAGTTTCAAGAAAAATTTGGGTGACACATGTAATTTTTTTATTATAAAGTAATTTTTTCGTGTCCCTTTTTATCACGTGTCTAAAAACGTTGCTACCGGCACATCCGACTGTGTGTAATAGATTTTTTTAATAACTGGTACTAGGATCGGGACCTATAAAGTTGTGGTAATTGTCAGATTAAAACAGATAAATACTATTTTTACATGTTTTGATAAAAAAAAAAAAAAAAGCGCTAGATATTGGTCCAAGTTTATTTAAGTTGATGTCGCTGTTGTAATTTATTTAAGTTGATGTCGCTACCGTGTCTCAAAATTCGAACTAGTTAATACTTGTTATTTGAAAATATGGACTAGCAATTAAACCAATCCACGGTTCGAACTTGGCCCAGACATAGTGCCTGCGTGGTGGCCAAAAATGTCTATTTCCTTATTGGGCTGGGAAGTGTTCCCAGATTATCCGCTTTGCCTCCCGTGCTTGTTGGAGAAGTGGGGTGAAGATACCGTTCTCGTGACTTTTTTTATTGGGCTCGGGTTGACTTTTTCTTAGTAGGTCGCAATTTGACTTATTGGACCAAGCTGGGGTTGAAGTTTCCCAAGCGGGTCAACAAATAGACATAACAATATTGATTCCTTATTTTTATCTCAGAGTATCGGTTTCTAAAACGGATCGGCAAACTGATAATCTGTATTGAAACATATAACCACTACAAAAGTTTGAATACTGTAAAAATATTAGTGATTTTTTTTCACAACTTCCATATAATATCGAAACTTCAAATGTTATTGTTGTAAAGCTCATTTGATAAACTTGAACATAAGAAAGTAATTAATTTATGAGCAAAGTCAAAATTAGTTTAAACATCTCATTTTTGAACTTGTAGGTGGGCGAAAGAGGTGTTCAAATGTCAGGCGGGCAGAAGCAAAGAATAGCCATAGCTAGAGCCATCATAAAGCGCCCCCGAATCCTCCTCCTCGACGAGGCCACCAGCGCTCTCGACTCCGAATCAGAACACATTGTCCAAGAAGCCCTCGACAATGCCTCCGTTGACCGCACGACCCTTGTTGTCGCCCACCGCCTGTCCACCATACGAAATGCTGACACCATCGCTGTTGTCCAAGACGGAGAAGTCATCGAGAAAGGCACCCATGACACACTAATTACTCTCCCTAATGGCTTCTACACCTCCCTCGTCCGCCTTCAACACACCGACAAACACAACAATAAAATGTCCTCAGTAAGCATTGACGTAGGAAATTGCAGCACCAGGAGACTCTCGGCAGCGAGCCAAACGAGCTTGGGCCACTCGGCCCGTGTCAACTCGTTCAAAGTGGAGAATGTCGTGAAA
Source organism: Parietaria judaica (assembly GCA_954871525.1). Taxonomy (NCBI): domain Eukaryota; kingdom Viridiplantae; phylum Streptophyta; class Magnoliopsida; order Rosales; family Urticaceae; genus Parietaria; species Parietaria judaica. Next base: position 30,490,798 of record OX940865.1, read on the forward strand.
CCAAGACATGAAATGAAGGCGATTGCATCACCGTCATTTTGGAGGCTACTCGCGATGAATGGGCCGGAGTGGAAGCAAGCAAGCATTGGGTGTGTGGGCGCAGCAATGTTTGGCGGGGTTCAGGCAATGCAACCCTTCGTTATGGGGTCGATGATCACTGTTTTCTTTCTGAATGATCATGATAAGATCAAGGAGAAGACGAGAAACTACTCATTGTTCTTTCTAGGACTCGCGGTGCTCAGCTTCGTGGTCACTATCTTCCAACACTACAACTTTGCATACATGGGAGAGTACTTGACCAAGAGGATCCGAGAGAAGATGCTCGCCAAGATTTTGACGTTCGAGGTCGGGTGGTTCGATCGGGACGAGAACTCCACCGGTGCAGTTTGCTCGAGGCTAGCCAAAAATGCCAATGTGGTGCGTCTTCTACTCTATAACTTGATTTTAAGAGTCTTAATTAATAAAAAATAAATAAACTATTTCGAGTACATTTATCGATGTTATAGAAATTTTGAATCCCTAACTAGTGGTTCTTATAATACGTGATGTAGCTGAAAAGATATCAAAGATGACAACAAAAATGCAAATTGCAACACAAAAATGCAACTTTCACTTTTCAAAATATCAAAGCTGAAAAGATACAACTCTTATCTCCGGTACATATAGCCATCGACAAAGATGAGAGGAAGAAAGAGAAACTCTAAAAACGGAAAAAAAATAACGCTAAAGTTGTAAGTAAAATTATAACCGAAATAAATAATAATAATAATAATAATAATAAACAAAGATGGAAAATTAAAGGCTAAGATCAGCTCTTAATGGTGCCAAATTAATGAAGCAGAATTCCCTGAATCCTTCCATGCGAAGTATCACTTACTGATTCGTCAATCCCACGCCTCCATAATTAACGCGTCCATCGATACGCAGCTTCCAATTTTTTCGATTTTGAAAAGTCTATATCAGGCAGGCCCAATTCTAATATTCTGAAAGAAAGAAAAAAATCAGTAACCAGTATCAAGGAAAAATGGATCTAACTAACTCATCAAGGAAAAAACGGTAATATGGTTTTGAAACTAAATTTAGGATCGTTGTAGAGATTTTCCACCGCCTACCAAATACTACGACATAATGTGCCATTTTGTTTTGTTTATATCATCACAATTATGGTAACGACAAGTATACTAAGACAAGATTAGTGGTCTTTTTGGTATTTAGCCCTAAATATTCCTAAATCAGAAAACAATAGAACAATAAACGAAATTGAAATTGACACTAGAATTATAGTGTTTCACCCTCAGCTTAGGAGGTACGTCCACTTGCCGCTTGTAAAACTCGATCCACTATTTAATCTCTGAATCGGAGTTTCTGGTTACACCTTCAATCTCCATTTTCTCTCTTTTTTGCTACAAAACACACTATTGACGGGTGCAAGTCTTATAAGCGAAAATAACCCTAGGGAAAATAACCTGTGTGAAAAGTATAAAATACTCTCGCTACATAATGCGTAATATAAAAATTTCGCCAAATGGACGCGCTGCCCCCTTCAACCCCTAAGCGGGATTTACCACCCCCCTACACCCCCATGTTGACCTGTGCTCAGGTCGATCAGCTTGACTGCAGTGCGTCGGGTCTCGGTAGAGTTTCCGTGTAGATTAGGATTCACTTTCACACTCAACATGATCATGTACTAAAAAAAGGTCTAAGATCAAATTACTCAAGTTACATAAGGGCATGTCTATGTGAATTGGACTATCATTTTACCACTTTTTATTTACACACTTTTATTATGAAGATACATGATAAATGAGTATACAATTAAGTCGCTATAAACAAATAATAAGAGCAAAAAAAATAAACAGGTCCTACACTTTTACGGGACATTGATAGTTTACAAATGAAACGTAGTGAATTTGAGCACACTTATATCTCATAGAGAATAAAGGTTGTGCTGTGTTATTTGTGTCTACGCAGGTGAGATCGCTAGTGGGCGATAGGATATCTCTTCTGGTGCAGTCCTTCTCGGCGGTGAGCATCGCCTGCACGATCGGCCTCGTCATCGCGTGGAGGCTCGCTCTGGTCATGATCGCCATTCAGCCCCTCATCATCCTCTGCTTCTACACTCGCCGCGTCCTCCTCCGCAACACCTTGAAGAAGGCCCTCAAGTCCCAGGACCAGAGCAGCCAGCTCGCCGCCGAAGCCGTCTCCAACCTCCGCACCGTCACCGCCTTCTCGTCCCAGAACCGCATTCTTACCATGCTCGAGGCTGCGCAGGAAGCCCCCCGCCGCGAGGGCGCCCGGCAGTCTTGGTACACCGGCCTCGGCCTTGCCTTCTCGATGAGTATCATAACATGCACGACGGCCTTCACGTTTTGGTACTCCGGGGAACTCATCGCCCGGGGGCTCCTCTCCACCAAAGCCATGTTTCAGACGTTTCTTATCTTGCTCGCCACCGGCCGCGTCATCGCCGAAGCAGGGAGCATGACGACCGACCTCGCAAAAGGCGCTGATGCTGTGGCATCTGTCTTTGCCGTGCTCGACAGATCCACTGAGATTGATTCCGAAAAAGCTAAAGGAGATAGGGTTGAGCAAATTAAGGGTTTGGTGGAGTTCTGCGACGTGCACTTCTCGTACCCAACGAGGCCGGACGTGGCCGTGTTCAAGAGCTTCTCAATGAAGATTGAGGCTGGGAAATCAACGGCGCTGGTGGGGCAGAGCGGGTCAGGGAAGTCGACCGTCATCGCGCTGATCGAGAGATTCTACGACCCGCTCAAAGGGGTGGTGAAAATTGACGGGAGAGACGTACGGTCGTACCACCTTCAGGCGCTGCGGAGACACGTGGCTCTCGTGAGCCAAGAGCCTGCATTGTTCTCCGGGACCATCAAGGACAACATAGCGTACGGGGAGTCCGACGAGGTGAGCGAGGCGGAGATCGTGGAGGCGGCGAAATCCGCGAACGCGCACGACTTCGTCGCGGGGCTGAAGGAAGGCTACGGCACGTTCTGCGGCGACAAGGGCGTGCAGCTCTCGGGCGGGCAGAAGCAGAGGATCGCTATCGCGAGGGCGATTCTGAAGAACCCGGCGATCCTGCTGCTGGACGAGTCGACGAGCGCGCTGGACAGCGAGTCGGAGGCGGTGGTGCAGGAGGCGCTGGAGCGCGTGATGGTGGGGAGGACGAGCGTGGTGGTGGCGCACAGGCTGAGCACGATACGGAACTGCGACACGATTGCGGTGCTGGACAAAGGCAAGCTTGTAGAGACCGGCTCTCACTCGGCTCTCTTGGCCAAAGGGCCCAAAGGAGGCTACTATTCTCTTGTTAACCGCCAACGAACATCGACCTCTGCAACCAGTGAAGATGCCTTCAAATAGTTTATGATTTGTGTTGTCATACCCTCAAACACGTCTTGCTAGCTTATGCCATAAATATATCGTATAATTAAATAACAATAATTGATTACAATAGAACATGAGCCTCGGCCACATTTCGTGAAAAGCTCACCATGGACTTCTCCGCGTTAATAGTTTGTCCCGTCCCTTTCTCGTAGACTTTGAGGACCTCGTTAATAGCTTGGCCGCACCCAACACTCGCCTCCCCAAAAATGATGCAATCGTCTGCGAAGAGAATATGTGTCAGCGATGGGGCCTCCCGTCGGCACGCAAAACCGTGTAAGAGTCTAAGCCTCTCTTGCCCTCGGATGAGCGCGGAAAGGCCCTCCGCGCAAACTAGGAAGAGGTACGGCGATAAAGGGCAGCCTTGCCGGAGTCCGCGGGTCGGCGAGAAGGAGTTTCCGGTTCTTCCGTTAAGGAAGACGGAGAATACCGGTGTCGAAATGCAATCCCGTACAACGGCTAGGATTCGCGGCCCGAACCCTATCCGACGCAACATTGCTTCCACAAACCCCCATTCGACCCGGTCGTAAGCTTTGCTCATGTCGAGCTTTATAGCCATCTCCCCCTTCTTTTGATGACGGATTTGCCGGATAGAATGAAGAAGTTCGAAGGCAATGGCGGCATTGTCCGTAATCAAGCGTCCGGGAACGAAGGCGCTTTGAGCTTCCGAGATGACGGAGGCGAGGGCGCCTTTTATCCGATTAGCAACCACTTTGGAGACGAGCTTGAGAAGCATGTTGCACAAACTAATCGGTCGGAAGTCTTGTACTCTCTTTGGATTCTTCACCTTGGGCAAGAGCACGATGTTGGTGGCGTTCCATGCTCGCACACTCCTCTGCCCGTTAAGAACATCCAAACACTCTTCCCGAATCGTCGGCCCCATGGTCCCCCAAAGTTTTTGGAAGAAAATGGCGTGAAAGCCGTCGGGGCCCGGTACCTTCCGGGGACCCATCGAGGAGAGGGCAGCATTGATCTCGTCCACTATAAACCTCTCCTCGGTGATCTCCCGTTGCCCCGCCGAGATAGAACCAACATCTTCCGTCGTGATCAAGCCGAAATCTCTCTCCGAGGCGCCGTTCGAAGAGTAGATGTTTGAGAAGTACTTGTCAAGCACTTCTCGGACATCCTTCTCCGATGTCACCCATTCCCCAGCCTCGTTCAAGATACCTCGGATTTGGTTTTGCGTCCTCCGACGCGTGGCACGAGCGTGGAAGTAAGCCGTGTTCCTATCCCCTCCGCGTAACCAATCGGCCCTCGCCCGTTGCTTCCAATGGTACTCTTCCACCACGAGGAGCGAGTCTCGATCCTCGTTCAAGGACCTCAAATCAGCTCTTGTTTCCGGCGTAAAATCCGCTTTATGAAGATGCTCAATCCGCTCCGAGAGCGCTTTGATTCTCTTTTCCCGGTTGCCAAAAGTCGTGCGTACCCATACGCGGAGGGCCTTTTGACACTTCACGAGGCTTGCCGCACACCCTTTAGAAACTCGATCGGTCCCACCCGGTGCCCACGCATCACGGACCACCTCGGCGCATCCGTCGTTTAAGAGCCAACTCGGCTCAAAGGCCCATCTCCTCCCCACGGCCGAGTTAGGATTATGCACCAACGGGTCCAGACCCGTGTTGATGAGAAGTGATCTATGATCCGAGCCCCAAAAGCCCAACACCTTCACAGTCGCTGACGGGTAAACCGATTTCCATGCCGGGTTTGCGCACGCTCGATCAAGTCGACTTTGGACGTTTCGTTCGCCCACTTGCATATTGTTCCAAGTGCATAGTTCACCTACAAAGCCCAAGTCGAGAAGATCACATACCTCGAGCGCATTGGCAAAACGATCCATGCAAGTCGTCTTCCTCCGCACCCGGCTCACGTGCTCAAACTCATAAAACACCTCGTTGAAATCTCCCGCGCACACCCACGGGCTTGCGTCGCCGTTATGAAGCCGACGTAGAAGCTCCCAAGAGAGGTGCCTAGAAGCTTCGATCGGGTCCCCGTAGAAACCCGTGAACCTTGATGTCACCCCGAGCTCATCTCTAACTCCCACGTCGATATACCGTTCGCTAGAGCTACGGATATCAACCTCCACTGTGTCACTCCAAAGAATATGAATACCACCACTACGGCCCTCGGCGTGAACCCCAAACACGTCGGCCATATTACTTTGACGCTTCAATCTCTCCTCCCGAACTCCGCTCAACTTCGTCTCCGAAAGAAAAACGACGTCTGGCTTCCGCTCACAAATGAGTCTTCGTAAGCGGGCCCTCGCCCGGAAATTGCATAATCCCCAGGCGTTCCAACAAAGGATCTTCATTGCTCGCGGCCGGCCCGCTCTTGGCGTGCCGCCGATAACGCTGGGTCCATCACTCCCATTAATGGGTTACATGGTTCCAAACAACTAACCCTACCACCGGAAAGGATTCCGGAGTAGCACAAAGACAAAGAATCACAAGGACTCACACCGATGAATCGGTAGGGACCAAGTTGGGGCAAGGTCTCAAAAGAGTGAGTCATTCTCACTTCGAGCTTCAAGTGCACCTCAAGTCTGACATTTTATCAAACAGTTGGTCCGCACATAAATTTTCCAACAAATCTTGAGACAATGATGAATACACACCTCCCCACAAAAACTCATTCTCACGGAATTGAGTTTGTGACAAATACAGAGCCACAGAAAAACCCACAAAAACTTTCACTTTGTCGTCTTCAACCTTTCTCGGCACCCAAACAACCAGACGAAACCGAGGGAGACCCGAAGAACACGCCTCTTCCCTCCCATGGAGACCCTCGCCATCAGAGCAGAGAGCTTGCTCTTCCTCTCCCCCTCCCGCCGGAACGCCGCGCCGGAGCTCTGTTCCCGCCGATTGAGTATTTTTATAGCCCACTAAATAGTACAAAGGGTAAAAAGGATATTTACTTGTTATAATACAATAAATAGAAGAGATATTGCATGGGATAGCCAAATTGAAACGTTTGATTAACCAAATAGTCAACCTTTTCTTTTTCTTTGCAAAATAGCCAAATGGCTATTTAATAACATATTCTATACCTATAATACCCTTTTAACATATTAAAGTGTATCAACGTGTATTAACTAAGTTAAATTTTCTTTAAAATAAGAATATTTACTTGTATAATAACATATTTTATACCTATAATACCCTTTTAACGTGTATCAACTAAGTTAATTTGTTTAAAAATAAAAAATCATGATTAAAATTTTAACAAAATTTTAATTTCTTTTTAAACAAATAAACTTAGGTAATACACGTTAATACAAGAGTAATACGGTCTTTCGTTATTTATTAATGCGGTTAATTGGCTATTTGGTAATATTAATTAAAGAGATATTGCATGAGATAGCCAAATTGAAATGTTTGATTAGCCAAATATTCAACTTTTCCTTTTTCTTTGCAAATTAGCCAAATGATTATTTAATAACATATTGTATACCTATAATACCCTTTTAACATATTAACGTGGTTAATTTGTTTTAAAAAATATATTTTTTTTAAAAAAAATTATTAAAATTTTAATCACGATTTTTTATTTTTAAACAAATTAAATTCGTTAATACGTTTATTAACGTGTATTAACTGACTTAATTTTTTTTGAAATACATAATCGTGATTAAAATTTTAACAAAAAATTTAGTTTTCTTTTTCAAAAAAAAAATATTTTTTTTAAACAAATTAACTTCGTTAATACGTTTATTAACGTGTATTAAAGGAGTTAATTTGTTTAAAAATAAAAAATCGTGATTAAAATTTTAACAAAAAATTTAATTTTTTTTCAAAAAAAATTAATTTATTTTTAAACAAATTAACCACGTTAATACAAGGGTAATCCGGTCTTTCGTGATTTATTAACGTGGTTAATTGGCTATTTTGTAATATTAATTAAAACATTGGCTATTTGGCTAATTAGAGTTTGAAGTTTCGCTATTTGACTATTTACCCCTTAATTAAAACATTGGCTAATTAGTGTTTAAAATTTAGCTATTTGGGTATAATGCGCTAAATAGAAAATAGGAAATAAAAATACTGCACTAATTAAAATACAATACATTATATTCTAATAACTACAAGTAGAAACTTATCCAGAAAACAAAAATAGAACTGTATGTTATGAAAATGTAGAGATAACTATAAGAAAATCAAGAGCATAAGAAAAATTTGAAGACATTGTGAGATTATTGTATTGGTTGTGTATTCAACATATTACAAATGTCTCTATTTATTTATGAGCTACAATAATATAATTAATAAGGCAAAATAATAAATGTTAAGGAAAATAATACATGCATGAACCTTGTGAAATCATCTTCGTGAATTTTGAGAAATACTTTCAATTAATTTGTAATTAAATGACCCGCATCATCATAAACTAATCTATATATAATGGATTTTTTTTATCTCACTATATAACATGTCGTTTAAAAAAACGACAAAAACGTACATCAATAAATCCGAGGACGAAAATTCTTGTCTCATAAGATCTAACCTTTGGTTTGTAATTTTTGCATAATAATAATAATAATAATAATAATAATAATAATAATAAAAAAGCATCTTTAAGTCCAAATATGCGGACAACAATAAAATTGTCATCACATTCAACGGTTGTTAGAAAGGAATAGTTAAAAGGCTAACACATTTGACTTTTCTCTCTCAACACATAATTTACTCCCATCTACCCATTTTTAACTCATTTTTCAGTGTACTTCTTCTCCAATATTGTTTGTATTATATCTGTTGGTTTATTCTCGCGGTTGTTCATGAGCTTAATTATGTTATTTCTATACCTAACGTAGTGGACACAGTGATATGAAGTGTGATCATGTGCACCTTTTATTTCATGCAATTCGTAAAACACACGCCAAAACTTTATAATTATTGTATAAATATTGAAATAAGTAAGCATAAATACCTTACAAAATCAAAATCGTATCATACATATAGATTCTTCCTTGTCTCGTTGATTGAAAAAGACAACGTGGATACAAACACAATATATTTTATCTATAATTGAATGAAATTAGTACGATTCTTATTATATCTCCAATCTAATCAACAAGCATACGAAGGAAATCAATTATTAAATGAAAAAAAAAATATGAAAAGATTACGTAGATCTCAGTTTTCTTCTTCTCTTGTAGCTTTTTGTATGTCTGTTTGTACTTTCTGTGCATTAAGAATGTCAATAACAAACTTCATCTAGAAATTTGAAGAGAAATAATGCAACATTTTTTTTATAGCTTAAACCCCTATGCTACATCAATCTATATCAAAAATATATAAATAAATGCATTTAATAGTAACGTGGACTTGCCTATACACGGAAGGAATATGATTATTGGCAATTAACCTCCTTAAACTATACTTAGGGGAGCAATTAGCTCCTTAAACTTATGTTGGAGACAATCTTCTCCTCAAACTTTATTTGTTTGCACATCTCTCACAATTTTTTTCTTATTAGTTTTTTTTATTAAAAAAAAAACTAATAAGTATATCGTTCATATTAGTCGTATACTCTGATTTCTTTTTTTATAGATTAAATTCCTTCAAAATCGGGGATTTTTTGGCATTCTTACCATGATAACGAAAAGACAAACAATTAGGAATTTAACAAAGATGCAATTGATAACCTCACAAAAAAGACGAATTGAAGATGACTTAAAGAGGAAGAAATAATGGTATAGTAAAACATCTACAAATTAATACTGTCGAGACGAGAGATTTTTTTATATTATCGACGTATAATTTAGTGATGCTTGTTAGAGTCGCGAACGGCACAAAAGTATTATTTAATCGAGATTATTAATTTAACGAGGTTCCACTGTATTAGAATTTGGGTCGGTTTATGTGATTGTTGGGACGGGGTCAAATGCTACAATATTTTTTTCATATCACGTGTTTATTATGGGTAAACTCAAATTATTATAGAATCCATTTTGCTTGTTTCAGTTTTAATTCAGAAACAATAATTTTCTTTTGGACATAATGAATAACGGGACATCTATTAATTTTTAGCAAATTGTGAGGGATATATGCAAATAATGAAAGTTTGAGGGGAAATTTGTTACAAACTATAAGTCAAAGGAGCTAATTGCTCCCATAGGTATAGTATAGGGAGTTTTGGCTGAATAACTACTGTCTACTCCAAAGGAAAAAAATTATAAACTCAACGTTTATGACATCTCCGTTCACGCTTTATATAATCACAACTTGCTATCTTTCGTTGACACTTGACATTGCGCGACTGTTTGGTTCCTCGGAAAGTCGCCGAGAAAATGGTAAAGAAAAAAGACGAAAGCGGGTCCGTCAGGGCAATCTTCAGCCACGCAGACAGGTTCGATCTGTGGCTGATGCTGCTCGGCCTTGTCGGGTCCATCGGCAGCGGATTCTCGATTCCGATAGCGTTGGTGCTCAACAGCCGCCTGATGAACAACATCGGAAGCATATCCACTTTGTCTCCCGATGTTTTCTTGCGTAACATTAATAAGGTTAGTCACTTTGAATCTCCATTAATAATATCTTTAAAGATTTTTTTTTAATAAATAAAAGTAACTTTAAAGTTTATTTTTGGAGCCCAGAATTTAATTTAATTTTTTTTTTTACTAAGGCGTGAAACTACGTAGCCTTCCCTTCAACCTTGAGTCTACCGATCCTCTATCGAAAAACGAGAAAAAAATCGATGAAAAGCTGATGAATTTTTTTACAAATTTTGATAAAATACCAGATGAAGAAGAAAAAACTGAAGAAAAAAAAAATAATTAAATAAAGAGAAGGTGATAATATGTATCATGCTAATATTATAACATATCAATCAGATTATTTTGGGATTATTGGTTTGAATAGCCCGTCTAACGAGGGATGATGCTCTAAGAGCCTCTTAAAAAAAATATATGCTAACAGTCCCTCGTATGAAAAATTTGTTGTTCTAATTTATATTTTTATATATATATATATATATATATTAGGGGCAAGTAGTCAAATAGTCAAACTTCAAACTTAAATTAGCCAAATAGCCAATGTTTTTACTAATATTGTCAAATAGCCAATTAATTATGTTAATAAATCACGAAAGACCGGATTACCCTTGTATTAACGTGTATTAACGTGGTTAATTTGTTTAAAAATAATAATTATTTTTTTGAAAAAATTAATTTATTTTTCAAAAAAAAAAATTAATTTTTTTGTTAAAATTTTAATCACGATTTTTTTATTTTTAAACAAATTAACTCCATTAATACACATTAATACGTTTATTAACGTATTAACGTGGTTAATTTGTTTAAAAATAAATTAATTTTTTTAAAAATAAAATAAATTAATTTTTTTAAAAAAAATATTTTTTTTTTAAATTTTAATCACGATTTTTTATTTTTTAAACAAATTAACTCCGTTAATACACGTTAATACACATTAATAAACGTATTAATGTAGTTAATTTGTTTAAAAATAAAAAATCATGATTAAAATTTTAACAAAAGAAATATTTTTTTTCAAAAAGAAATTAAAAAAAAATATTTTTTAAAAAAATAAATTAACCACGTTAATACCGTTAATATGTTAAAAGGGTATTATAGGTATAAAATATATTATTAAGTAACTATTTGGCTATTTCACAAAAAAAAAAAAAAAGGTTGGCTATTTGGCTAATCAAACATTTCAATTTGGCTATCTCATGCTATTTCTCTATATATTATGTAGGTTTACACATTTGAACCTTTACAATGTTTTATTATATTGTCATTTAAAATTCTAAATAAATATATTTTAACAAATTAAAATAATAATATATTAATTTTAAAGGTTTTTGTTTTAAATTTAAATCGAATGAATTTTTAAAATACAATAAAATCCAAAATATTTAAATGAACCAAATTTAACTTCTTTGAAAAATAATAAAAATATGTTTTCGTAATATTTATATCAAGACTTTGGGAGTAATAGTTTTTTTTCTTTCAAAAGGCCCATTTAAGCACTTCCCCTTATTAGAAGGCTATTCAAGGCAATAATTTTTTATTTTTTTAACAATATACCAATATTATTTTTAATTATTTTTAAGTTGAATGATATATTTGTATATATATACATACATATGGTATATATTATTATTTTACACAATACATTTTAGTAACCCGAACGGTCATAAAACCTAATAGGTAATTGTTTGTCGGAATATCCGAAAAATCAAATCGTCGGTACTTTTTCGATGGCGGCGACTCCAAGCCTTGGTTTGCCGAACTATTTCATTGTTTCGGTGTATATAAGTGTCTCACACCTGGAATGTTTAGTTACAATTTTAAAAGCAGGCGTCCCAAGTCATAGTTTTGTTTATGATTTTATAAACAAAATTATTGCTAAGGAGTAAGAACTATTTTCTCTCATTTATTCAACTCTTCATTTTTTTTATACATGTATATATATATATATATATATATATTCAATTTTAGGAACTATTTAGATTATGACCTGATTAATTCAATTAAATGTTGTATTTATTACTTATTTTTAATATTATTTAATATCTAAAGAACTAAGATTCACTTTTTGAAAATCTATTTAACAGAATACGTAAAATAAATTTTAAACAGTCAAATCATAAAACTAGTTCATCTAATCATTAACCAAAAATGAGTTCTTTTCTATTTTTGTATATTTGACATCATATTATAGTGAATATAGATAATTATTTAATTCTAAGATATAATAAGCTTATTGATTTTGTCTTATGATCATGATAGTTTGCGTTGGTGTATGTTTACCTAGCTTGCGGTTCATTTCTCACAAACTTCCTTGGTGAGTTGATCAACCCTAATACACAAAATAGCCTTGTGTTAATGAATTTCGTTTTGATTTTTTTTTTGTATATATTTATATAACATTTTTCAGCGGGATATTGTTGGACAAGAACATCGGAGAGGCAAGCGTCGAGAATGAGAGTGAGGTACTTGAAAGCAGTGCTCCGACAAGACGTGGCATACTTCGATTTGCACGTGGCGAGCATGTCCGAGGTTGTCACCAGCGTCTCCAACGACAGCTCTGTCCTTCAAAGTGTTATAAGCGAAAAGGTTTGAGAATCGCATCAGTATGAAGTATAATATATTTACAGAAGAAATCATTGGCGGAATCAGGATTCGAGGTTCGGGGGGCTTGTTTGAAATTTTAGTAGAGATTAAAAAGATTAGAATGAAAATTTGTTAAATATATTAGGAGGTTAAGAAAACTCATAAATTTTAGTATTTGAAAAAAAATGTTGGGGGGTTTTAACACCTTCGCTAATAATTTTACTTCTGTCTATGAAAAAACCCGTTATCGATAAAAAAAAATAGTTTAATTTTATTGATTTATCGTTTAGTAAATGGTTCAACCAATGCACCGATAAATGTGAGAAAATCCTAATCCTCCACGTCATCATTCAGGTACCAAACCTACTGGGAAACATCTCCTCGTTCGTGGGCAGCTACATAGCGGCATTCGTGCTGTTGTGGAGGCTCGCGATCGTGGCGATCCCCTTCGTGGTTCTCTTGGTGATTCCGAGCTTGGTCTACGGACGAACGCTGATGAGCATAGCGAGGAAGATGCGCGGAGAGTACAACAAGGCCGGGGCGATAGCAGAGCAGGCATTGTCGTCGGTGCGCACGGTGTACTCATTCGTGGGCGAGAGCAAGACCGTGGCGGAGTTCTCGGCAACGCTGGAGGGGTCGCTGAAGCTGGGGCTGAGGCAGGGCCTGGTAAAAGGGTTGGCCATGGGAAGCAACTCCATCAACTTCGCGATATGGTCCTTCGTGTCGTACTACAGCAGCACGCTTGTGATGTATCACGGCGCGCAGGGTGGCACCGTGTTCGCTGCCGGGGTTTCCATGACCATGGGTGGAATGTAAGCATCTTTTTCTAAGTTATTTTTTGCTCAATTCAATCATTTACCTTAAAAAATATATATATATTAAAATGTATATAAATATTAGAGTAATTAATGGTGAAAGTCCTTATGTTATTGATTTTGTTATAAATAAGTTTTCAAGTTATCATTCGGTTGGCTTCCATCAATTGCTACATGACGTCCACCTAAGCACGTGACATGTGTCAAAAATATAAAAATTAGTGACGAAAATGTTTATGTTATTTTTAGTGACAAAAGTACTTATGTCAGTGACTTTCGTATATAGACACTTAACGGGGATATAGACGGAAGCTAACAAAATGATAACTTTAAGACTTTCACTATAAAAAAATATAATATAAGGACTAAATTATAATAAATAAATAAATAAATAACATAAGGAATTTTATCACTAAAAATATAACATGAAGACTTATTTATAACAAAATCAATTACATAAAGACTTTCAGCAATAAAAATATAACATAAGAACTTAATTTATAAATAAATGGGAAAATAAATTAATAAGATAACTACTTTCGTCACCGAGTCCTCTAAATATTATGTATATTTTTCATGACATCGGTGTAGCTAGTTTTCAATATTCTTTCATAAGGTATGCAAAATTGGTCAACCACACATTATATACAAGTATAAATATATAATTTGTGGTTGACCAATTAAAAACTATTATTTTTTTAGTAGTTTAAAATTATAAAGATTACTTTATATATATCGTAAACTATATTGAATAAGTAAAAGTTCATAAAATATATCATGACAATTAATAAGATGTTTAATCTCTGATATCAAACTTTATAAACTATTTTAAAATATAAAACAGTTAATTAAGAAAATACTATTTTGCTACTGATGCTGTCACAATTTATAGATACCATATATAAAATAATAAATAAATAAATAAAATCAAACATTTTACTTCATAAATTATCAATTATATATTCGAGCAATTTGGACAACAACTAAATTTTTATAATACAGAGCATTGGGTTCAGCCATATCCAATTTCAAAGGCTTATCCGAGGCGTGTTCCTCCGGGGAACGCGTAATGGCAATGGTGAAGAGAGTCCCGAAGATCGACTCCGACAGTTTAGAAGGAGAGAAGCTTGAGACTGTCTCGGGCCAAGTCGAGTTCAATCACGTCGAATTCGCATACCCTTCAAGACCTGAAAGCGTGATATTCAAGGACTTCAGCCTTAAAATTCCGTCGGGCGAGACACTGGCCCTTGTCGGCAGAAGTGGCTCAGGGAAATCAACAGTTATAGCGCTTCTGCAGAGATTCTACGACCCGCTAGGCGGAGAAATACGCCTCGACGGGGTGTCCATCGATAGGCTGCAATTGAAATGGTTGCGGTCGCAGATGGGGTTGGTGAGCCAAGAGCCCTCGCTCTTTGCGACCACCATTAGAGAGAACATTTTGTTTGGTAAAGAAGATGCGGACATGGAAGAGGTCGTTGCAGCGGCCAAAGCTTCTAACGCCCACGAGTTCATCTCTAAGTTGCCTCTCGGTTATGACACGCAGGTTAGCTCTTAAGACCCGGAAACCGGTATTTTAAAGTATTTTAAAATAGGCTCCGAACTTTTGTAGTATTTCGAAATTCGGTATGGGTACCGGTACAAAAAAAAAAACTATATATATATTTTTTGGTTTTGAAACGATGACAAGACAAAAACTAATAAATACCATTAAATACTTAGTAGTTAACTTCGATCTAAAAATATAACTTAGAACTGATGCAATAAATTTTGTAACGGTAAATAATCTGGTTCTTTGTTGAAATTGGTCACAGTTTTGTTTCTTTAAACCACAATTGGTAAATATGATTCCTAATTTTCCATCCTAAATTACCGATTTTTAAACCGGTACCAGAAACCAAGAATCGTTATTCAAACCTATTAGCTATTGGTTTAAGTTGTAACACTACAAAAGTTCCAATCTTATAATAAAAAGGCGATATTTGCAAGTAAAGTACAATTTGTCCGTGTTTTCATTCATTTTGATCACGTTTCTACGCATGTCCATATTTCCGTGCCTTTTTATCGCGTTTCTACGCATTTCAACATATTGTCAGTATTTATATTTCAAACAAAGTCAAATTATGAACAGAGTGCAAAGTGCATCTTTCAAAACTTGTTTAACATATAATCCTAGCCTAATTTCTAACTTAAATACGTATATACCTTATATTAGCTCATCTAAGCACCATTTTTGAACTTGCAGGTGGGCGAAAAAGGCGTTCAAATGTCCGGCGGGCAGAAGCAACGAATAGCCATAGCCCGAGCTATCATAAAGCGCCCCCGAATCCTCCTCCTTGACGAAGCCACCAGTGCACTCGACTCCGAATCTGAACGCATCGTCCAAGAAGCCCTCGATAATGCCTCCGTCGGCCGCACAACCCTCGTCGTCGCCCACCGCCTCTCCACTATCCGAAATGCTGACACCATCGCCGTCGTCCAAGACGGGCAAGTCATGGAAAAAGGCTCGCACGACGAGCTAATTTCTCACCCCGATGGCCTCTACACCTCTCTTGTCCGCCTCCAACAAACCCACAGACCAAATGCTGCATTGTCCTCGAGCCTCGACGTAGGTAACATTAGCAGCCGGAGGCTCTCGGCGCTGAGCCGGACGAGCTCGTCCCACTCGTCCCGAGTCCACTCGTTCCACATGGAGGACGTCATTGAGCAGAGACGAGCGACGAAAGCACCAGTGACGCCTTCGTTTCGGAGGCTGCTTGCAATGAACAAGCCGGAGTGGAAGCAGGCGAGCATGGGGTGTGCGAGTGCGGCTATGTATGGGGGGATTCAGACAGGGTACTCAGTCGTTATGGGGTCGATGATCAACGTGTTCTTCATGACCGACCACGACGAGATCAAGAGACAGACTAGGAACTTCTCGCTCTTCTTTGTGGGGCTCGCGGTGTTCAGCTTCGTGGTCAGCATTTTCCAGCATTACAACTTCGCGTACATGGGAGAGAACTTGACCAAGAGGGTGCGCGAGAAGATGCTCGCCAAGATTTTGACGTTTGAGGTCGGGTGGTTCGATCGGGACGAGAACTCCACCGGTGCAGTTTGCTCAAGACTTGACAAAGATGCCAATGTGGTGCGTGTTTTGCTCTTTTCCTTTAAATTAGGCTCAAACCCAAAATCCAGTACCGAATTTTTACATTTTCCGGCCCTCTCCCATTTTTCCGGATCCTCAAAAAGCGGATTCAACCCCAATTTGATTGTTTCGAGATCCAGACATAGAAGATTGGGCTTGAGACTTGCTCGGCCAAGCTCAATTTTAATAATTTCGATTAAATAATATTTATGCCCCGTCCCAACTATACTAAAATCAATCATCTGGTTATATACAAAATTTATGATCATTAGGTTATTAATTTATTGAGGATATACCCACAATGTTTAATCTTTATTTATAGGAAATAAAAACTAAGAAAATCTTCAAGTTTAGTAATTTTAATTACGTAAATGATTTAAATGTTAACTTTAATATATATATATAATCCTGTAAATGTTGGCCAACAACTATATCAGTTGCTGGATAATTATTATTTTTTTTTGTTAAAAAATAAAATCGGACCCGGATCATTCCAGTCCGATTTCTTTTTAATATCAAGTCCGGGTTTGACTTTGACTAGATATTTTCAGCGACACACTGTACTAATAGTCACTTAAGAGTTCGGTGTCGCTCGTGCCTCCTTAGTGAGGTTGGGCCGAGCCTTCGGTGTCGCTGGTCCCAAGAACGTGTAACGAGGTAGCCAATAGAGTAGCAAAGTCCCGTCTTTCGGACTTAGTTCCTGACTTGTGGTCGCGGGATTGCCCCGAGTGGCTTGTAACCGACATTGTTAGGGATTTCCCTTTTGTTTTGCTCTAATGAAATGCAATCTAGTTCAAAAAAAAAAAAGTCACTTACGAGTTTCTCAATTCTGTTGTTGTCTGTCTACGCAGGTGAGATCGCTAGTGGGCGATAGGATATCTCTTCTGGTGCAGTCCTTCTCGGCGGTGAGCATCGCCTGCACGATCGGCCTCGTCATCGCGTGGAGGCTCGCTCTGGTCATGATCGCCATTCAGCCCCTCATCATCCTCTGCTTCTACACTCGCCGCGTCCTCCTCCGCAACACCTTGAAGAAGGCCCTCAAGTCCCAGGACCAGAGCAGCAAGCTCGCCGCCGAAGCCGTCTCCAACCTCCGCACCGTCACCGCCTTCTCGTCCCAGAACCGCATTCTTACCATGCTCGAGGCTGCGCAGGAAGCCCCCCGCCGCGAGGGCGCCCGGCAGTCGTGGCACGCCGGCCTCGGCCTCGGCTTCTCGCAGGGCATTGTGATGTGCACGACGGCCTTCACCTTCTGGTACGCCGGGAAGCTCATCGGCCAGGGACAGCTCTCCTCCAAAGCCATGTTCCAAACGTTCCTCATCCTGCTCAGCACCGGCTACGTCATCGCCGACGCGGGAAGCATGACGTCAGACCTCGCCAAAGGCGCCGACGCCGTGGCATCGGTCTTCGCCGTGTTGGACCGGGACACTGAGATCGATCCTCAGAACCCTGAAGGCCACCGCCCTGAGGGAATCAAGGGCCTCGTGGAGCTTCGTGACGTGCATTTTGCTTACCCGGCGAGGCCGGACGTGGCCGTGTTCGAGAGCTTCTCGATGAGGATCGTGGCCGGGAAATCAACGGCGCTGGTGGGGCAGAGCGGGTCAGGGAAGTCGACCGTCATCGCGCTGATCGAGAGATTCTACGACCCGCTCAAAGGGGTGGTGAAAATTGACGGGAGAGACGTACGGTCGTACCACCTTCAGGCGCTGCGGAGACACGTGGCTCTCGTGAGCCAAGAGCCTGCATTGTTCTCCGGGACCATCAAGGACAACATAGCGTACGGGGAGTCCGACGAGGTGAGCGAGGCGGAGATCGTGGAGGCGGCGAAATCCGCGAACGCGCACGACTTCGTCGCGGGGCTGAAGGAAGGCTACGGCACGTTCTGCGGCGACAAGGGCGTGCAGCTCTCGGGCGGGCAGAAGCAGAGGATCGCGATCGCGAGGGCGATTCTGAAGAACCCGGCGATCCTGCTGCTGGACGAGGCGACGAGCGCGCTGGACAGCGAGTCGGAGGCGGTGGTGCAGGAGGCATTGGAGCGCGTGATGGTGGGGAGGACGAGCGTGGTGGTGGCGCACAGGCTGAGCACGATACGGAACTGCGACACGATTGCGGTGCTGGACAAAGGCAAGCTTGTAGAGACCGGCTCTCACTCGGCTCTCTTGGCCAAAGGGCCCAGAGGAGCCTACTACTCTCTGGTCAACCTCCAGAGAGGAGCATCGACCTCTGTCAGTGACGACGCCATCAACTAGCTTGACTAATGATGTAATTATTAAAGTTATTCAGCTAATAAATTCTGAATTTGTTGTGTAACTTCTTTTTCTAATCACTCACTGTCGCTTAATTCAACTTAACAACCAATGTTCATTGTATAGATAGAGTATCATCATATCTAAAGATTAAAAATTCAACGCCAAGCTCCCGAGTAAGTCCAAGTCCAAGAGCCGGAGGTGACAGAACAACGAATAAAGTAAATAAATTTATAATTAATGATGGATACTGTGTCGTTTGGCACAAACTTAATTTTACAAAAATTGTTTTTAATTTTATTTTAAAAACAAACTGTTTTAAGAAGAAATAAAACTGACTGGTGTTTGGTAAAATGTTTATAAAGCAGTTGTTATTGGTACAAAAATCAATTAAGCGTTTGGTAAAAAAAATCATTTAGGCTAAAAAGACTAAAATAGACAAAAACCGTATGTTTGTTTTTAGAAAAAAAAAATTAAAAGCTTCGAATTCTAGCTTTTACAACTCATGTTCTAAAATCGATTTTGCATTTTTTGAAAAAATTTTTTTGCCAAACACCTGAAAAGTGGTTAAGTTTATTTTAAAAGCAAAAAGAGGGCTAAATAAGATGTGTCAAACACACTCAGTGTCTCAAAATTTATATTACATTATAATAAGGGGGAGCCAAAACTTTGACTATGAGGGGATCAAAATTAATTGATCATAAATTTCATAATAAAACGAGACATCGAAATTACTAATATACATTGCATTATACCTATTTTTTTATGAACTTTCGGTTTATAAAAATAGTTCATTAAGCCATATATATAATTCGAATTATACATGTTACATTCTCAAAATATTAATATAATTTATTTCCAATATTTAAAACTTTGCACGTATGAAATTATTGATTGGTGGTTTTTATCCTCTACTTTTTTAAGTCGTAACCATTTTAGTACACCTATGATTACGTAAAGTACAAAAGACAATAAAAAAAATGGTAATCATAAAAACTGTTGCTAAAAAAATTAAAAAATATGGTGGGATTGGGAATTGAACCCATGGCTATAAATCAAAGGAACAACTTTAAAAATAACCAGATTTCACTACACTATAATGACATTTGGTTTACAAATGCTATAATTATTATTTATATATAAATTTATAATAATATGAATAAATAAAAATAATGAGATCGAACAAAGTGGGGGCGATCGCCACCTCTCCGCCCCTGATTATAGTAATACACTTATCTTCATTAGCGTAGGTACCATAAATTTTCTTATGAACACTTTTTCTTTGAAAGATTGAGTTTTTAATTGGTGATTTCTTAAGTAATAATTAATGGTATACTAGATTACTAATATACCAATAATCAAGGTGTTAAATGCCGCTTGCTGATGCAGTTTCACAATTTTTATTTTATGGGCATAACACCTGTCGATGAGCACACCGACAGGAAAATCCGAGGGTCTAAGATAGAGATAGAGAACCACAATGATTGTGTTCTTAGACAGCGAGCGGGAAAATAATATAAAAATAAACCATTTGAGAGACAAATAACCAAAAGCCCGAAACGGGAAAACCAAAAACCACACCAGCGTTCCAATAAGACAGGAAAGCGGAGGTCCATGGTGGGTCCCCCTGGATCCATCCCTGGCCTTGCTTGTCTTATTCCATGGAGATGCTTTATTTCCACTATCTTAGCAAATTAGTCTTCGACCAAAAATGGAGTCTAACTAGCGGAAAGCCCATAACTAAGGAAGGCGCCTGTTTGAGGTCGAAACATAATGATTGAAAAGCCCATAACTAATGAAGGAGCATGTTCAAGGTCACAAATATAGCTAGTGAAAAGCCCATAGGCCCAACTCGGCCCGGCCCAAATAAAAAGGAACCCCTAAAATAACACCCACTCACTCACCACACCTAAATATAGCCAAACCCCCCAACACAAGCCATTCTCACTCGCCCAATCCTTTATTATTCCTTTCCTTGTTCCAATTTTTAAACTCCGACTTCGACACTTCCACGTCAGCAATTCCAATTAATTTTAATTTAGCAGTTTAACTCAGTAGCCAAAGGAGATTAAAAAGTTCTATAGTCACGGTCATTCATTCTCTTCGGTTTTCAATTTCCTCTCTCTCTCTCTCTCTCTCTCTCTCTGCGATCAACCCCTCCTTCCTGGAGATCTGTTTGGCTCCCTCTCCTGCTCGTTTTCCCGAGAAAATCCTCGCTTTTCTCCCCCGGAATGAAGAGAATCCGGGACGATGTCTTCGTCAGCGCGCAATTCAAGCGCCCTTTCGGCGCTTCTCGAGGAGATGCGTGAGTATTCTCTTCCCTTGTCTCGCTCAATTTCAGTTTTTGCTCGCTCTTTGATTATGCCGGTGATCTCGCAATTACCTAGCTCAGGGCTCAGGCTATACCTATATACGCCTCAGTTTGTTTTTTTTTTTTGTGTAATTTGCTGTTTGGTGGTTACGGGATGGATGAATCACGATGCAGTGAGATAGGTTTGATAGGATTGAAGCGGCGAAATCTTACATCTTACCGTTGTTTTTTGTGTATGGATATTGGATATAAGTATGCGTTTTTGTTGTTGGTGATTTCTGTTTGTTTGTTCGTGTTTGATGGGTTTGTTGTTGATTTTTCGGGTTTGAAGCCCGGGGCAGTCCTCGATCCCTGACCCCGGAGGAGATGGAGGAGGAGGCGGAGGCGGAGGCGGGGGTGATGTCGTGATAGGCGGTGGTAGTTCGCAGAAGCTGACAACTAATGATGCGTTGACGTACCTTAAAGAAGTGAAGGACATGTTTCAGTTTCAAGACCAGAGGGAAAAGTATGACGCGTTCCTTGAGGTCATGAAGGACTTCAAGGCTCAAAGGTACGGTTTCCGAGGTTGTCGAGCTTATTTGCGATGAGTGTATGGATATTTCGGGGTTATTTATCGCATTTCCGTAACAGGACGAATACTGCGGGTGTCATTGCTCGAGTGAAGGAGTTGTTCAAAGGGCATACCAATTTGATATTAGGGTTCAATACCTTCCTGCCAAAAGGATACGAGATAACCCTCGAAGAGGCCGAGGGGCCGCCTAAAAAGATTGTTGAATTCGAAGAAGCTATTAGTTTTGTGAACAAGATAAAGGTAGTTGTATTCTATTTTCAGGCGTTTCATGAGCTTCAAGTTACCAATTTTTTATTCTTATATTCTTTTGTATAAACTTTGGGTCTTTCTTACAGAAACGATTTCAAGACGATGATCATGTTTATAAATCATTCCTTGACATATTGAATATGTATAGAAAGGAGCACAAGGACATCAAGGCTGTTTATGAGGAGGTTAGAGTGTGTTTGCTTTGTTAATGTGCCTGCTTACCAGTCGGATGGTTTTTCCTTGAGCATTGCAGAGTTTTAATATTTAAATGTTTTTGTTACTTTCAGGTCGCAATATTATTCCACAAGCATCAAGATTTGCTTGATGAGTTTACAAGATTTCTACCAAATACTTCTGCGACTCCTTTAACACAACAGGCTTATGGTCGGAGCTCACTTCCCCGCTTAAATGAACGGAGCTCTGTTGCACCCTCATTGCGTCAAACACATGCAGATAAAGTACGTTTTATTCATGTATATATGAAGATATAAAT
This sequence comes from Parietaria judaica, assembly GCA_954871525.1. Taxonomy (NCBI): domain Eukaryota; kingdom Viridiplantae; phylum Streptophyta; class Magnoliopsida; order Rosales; family Urticaceae; genus Parietaria; species Parietaria judaica. The sequence goes on from OX940865.1 coordinate 30,513,058, forward strand.
TATATATGGATTCATGTCTAATGAGGGTTTTGCTTTTAGCAGCAACGGCGAAGAGATAGGATCGTTACTTCACTTGCCGATCGTGATCCTAGTGTTGATCGGCCCGAGTTGGATGATGATAAAGCCATGAAAATGAATAAGGAGCTAAGGAAGCGTGCTGAGAAGGAGAACAAGGATAGAAGAAATCGCGATAGTGATGATAGAGAGCCCGACAACAATAGCAGGGAATTTAATGTCCAGCGACTTCCTGACAAAAAGAAATCTGTAAAGAAAACAGAAGGGTTTGGAGGAAATGCTAATGGTTCTTCTTATGATGACAAAGACACCTTGAAGAGTAAGTTTTAATGTAGACCCGCTAAAGTCACTTTTGCGATTTCTCTTTTGTTGCTGAATTTATGTGCATAAATCTTAAAGTAGTCGTTACCGGTTGAATGAGAATATAGTTTTGAGGGTTTCTTTTTTCTTTTTTTTCTTTTCCTTTTGTAAATGCCAAAAATACTATACAGCAACGGATCAGGCATTTGATTTGTAGAGAAGTTGTCTTTTCCTCTCTAGTTGTGTTTTATATATATTTGTAGAGAAGTTGTGACACATTCTCATTTTGATCAGGCATTTACAGCCAGGGATTCATTTTCTGTGAGAAAGTTAAAGAAAGATTGAGCCGCAAAGAAGACTACCAAGCATTTTTGAAGTGTCTTCATATATACAGCAACGGAATCATTAAAAGGAGTGATTTGCAAAATCTGGTACATAGGCTCTCTAGCAATTATCCCTATTTTGACCATCATCTAGCTCTACGTTGATATATTTGCCTCTAACCAAACAAAAAATGAGTGAGGAAAAATGACATCTTCTCTAATATCTATGGCGGTTCAGGTGACTGATTTACTGGGAAGTTTCCCGGATCTGATGGAGGAATTCACTGATTTCCTAGAGCGTTCTGAGAATATTGGTACATTTTAGTCGTAATACTTTACATTTGTATATATGTCATCTTATTTCTTACGGGATCTATTTCTGCAGACGGATTTCTTGCCGGTGTTATCAATAGAAGTATGTTACATATCTTATCTTTTGTAAGTATTTTCAGTAATTTTTTTTTATTTCTGATGCAATAATCTTTCAATGCAGAATCGATGTCCATTGAGGGTCATATACCCAAACCATTGAAGGTAGAGGAAAAAGATAAAGACAAGGACAAAGACAAAGAGCAAAAGCGCGAGGCTGAGAGTGCTAAAGAAAAGGAAAAGGAAAGATCCAGGGAAAAATATTTGGGAAAATCTATTCAGGAGCTCGATCTCTCTGAATGCGAAAGATGTACTCCAAGTTATCGCCTTTTGCCAGATGATGTAAGCAGTTGTTATCATTAAGTTAATGGTCTGCAAATTGCAGACTCTAATCATAAAATTAAGTTTTATCATGTAATAATGATTTTCACGTTTTGCAGTATCCAAAAGCCGTGGCAAGCTACAGGTCACCGCTTGGTGCTCGTGTTCTGAACGACAGTTGGGTATCTGTGACCTCAGGAAGTGAGGATTACTCTTTCAAACATATGCGTCGGAATCAGTACGAAGAAAGTCTTTTCAGATGTGAAGATGATAGGTACTGTTTAAAGTTTAAACAGTATTGCAACTTTGCATCTCGTGAATGTTTTATTTTTCATCAGTTTGATTCTCACCCGGTCTTTGTGTATTATACAACAAAGTGGCTTTTTCTGACTAACGATGACTTGTTATGGAATTTCCGCTTGAAATTATAGGTTTGAGCTGGATATGCTATTAGAATCTGTGACCTCAACCGCTAAGCGAGCAGAAGAGCTGTTGAACAATAATAATGACAAGAAAAACAATTCAGAGAATCCGCATCAGAATGAAGAGCAGTTTTCAGGTTTGTTTATACCTAGCTGTTTGTGAAACCATCTTCCGAAGATCCAATGTTCTAGCTTTCTGCGTATTTAGCTTTTCAATTTTATCTTTTTTGCTTTTGCAGCTATCCACTTAAGGTGCATTGAGCGTTTATATGGTGACCACGGCCTCGATGTAGTGGAAATATTGCGGAAAAACCCACCTCTTGCACTGCCTGTCATATTGACACGCTTGAAGCAGAAACAAGAGGATTGGACGAGATGTCGCTCGGATTTTAACAAGGTTTGGGCTGAAATTTACTCCAAAAATCATTACAAGTCGCTTGATCACCGCAGCTTCTATTTTAAGCAACAAGATTCAAAGAACTTGAGCTGTAAATGTAAGTTTACTTTGCTTTCGTAAGCTTTAAAATATAATTTTGGCATTTCCCGTTGCTCATTAGCCCGTATCTTAAGCTGCAGCGTTGGTGGCTGAGATTAAGGATCTCAAAGACGCGAAACAGAGAGATAATGACTCTCTTCTCTCACTCGCTGCTGGAAATAGACAATTTGTAGGTGCACATCTTGAGTATGATTATGCTGATGTCAGCATTCATGAAGACCTATACAAACTTGTTCAGTACTCATGCGAAGAAATTTGCTCAACAAAAGAACAGTTGAATAAAGTTATGGAACTGTATTCAACTTTTCTGGAGCCAATGTTGTGCGTGCCTCAAGTTAACCGTTTAGAGGTCACGGAAGATGTCAAAGAGGCTGAAGAGGGACCCACAAATTGTAGTACCTCAAGCATAGGAGACAGTGACGGGAGTCCAGCTGGCGATGCTGCGGTCAAAGATGTTGACCATCCAAAATCTGGTTCCTCTGGCGACTCCAGTGCTTTGCGTGAACCAATATGTGATGATCTCCAGCCTGGGAAAGACAAGGGAAGTGGTGACGTCATTGGTAAAATGGGTGGTGTAAAAGAACAAATCGCATCCTTTGACCGAGTTTCCAATATAAATACATCAGCAGCGAATGGTGGTGACAGAAGCGGCATGGAAGCGCCATCAGGTTAATACATTTAGAAAATAATATCTAATGATAAGTGATAACTACTCCCATTTTTACAATAGAATGATTTTTGACTTTTTCGTTTTCAATCTTTAAGAATGATTTTTGACTTTTTTTTTCGTTTTCAATCTTTTAAGGTTCCGGCGTGGCTTTGTCCAGATCTAGTGATAATGTTGACACTGTGACTCCATTAGAGGTATGAATTCCGGAGATGTGCCACCTTAATCTATTTCTTTTCTTAGATGTGTGTTAGACCCATTATAACTTGTAGGCGGGAAAATTTGTAACTTAGTCTAGACATTTATGTCCCTATTAGCCATCAGGCTTTGTTCGGGCTATTTTGGGTGCTTTGCACTTATGATGGGATTATGGTTTCAACCTTGCTCTCGGAGGAAATGTGTTTTTGTGACGTTTGTTAATAAAAAACAATTCGGGAATTTTGTGGTGAATTTCCCTTTGACCTGCAAATTTGTGTTGGTTTTGTTTGATTCCCTGTTGATTTGTCATGACTTCTGTTTCTTTTTTTCGTTTGTGGGATTTAATAATTACTTATGTAATGTGTTCTTCTTCTAAATTTCAGAAGGATGATGTTGGGAAACCTGTCATGCTAGCAAATGGGGAAGCTTCTAAAGTTGGCAGTTCCCGTGAAGAATCTGTTGAGACCTTCAAATTTGAAAAAGAAGAGGGAGAGTTATCACCAACCGCTGATTTCGAGGAGGATAATTTTGTTGCTCCAGCGATTCAGGCAATGGACAATGCAAAACGCGAGAGTGACAGCTGTCACGAGCTGTGTGGTCGAGAAACCGGAGTGGAGAACGATGCGGATGCTGATGATGAGAACAGTGAAAATGTGGCGGGTGAAGATAGTGAATCCGCAGGTGATGAGTGCTCCGGAGAAGGGCATGCGGAAGAGGAGAATGAGCAAGAGGAGATTGATGGCAAGGCTGATGAGAGTGAAGGGACCAGTGAAGCACAATTACGCAGAGGAGATTCTGGTAATTTGCCATTATCTGAGCGGTTTCTTTCGTCTGTGAAGCCTCTTGCAAAACTTGTGCCAGCATCTTCCGCTTCTATGGAAAAGCAAGGACATCATATCTTCTACGGAAATGACAGTTTCTACGTGCTGTTTAGACTTCACCAAGTACAGAATTATATTCCCTTTTTTCTTCTTCTTTAAATTGGTTATTTTTCTCTGCTGTTTTTTATATTCAAGTTATAAATATATTTTTTCGCTGAAGGGAAGGAACACCGTAACTAAAAAATATACTTGAAATTTACAAGTATCAGAAATTATACTATGCCATGCATTAAAACAAAAACGACTCCTAGAAACTTGGAAAATAATTAAAACAAAATCGCTTGTTCGTTTAGCTGAACACACTATTTCTTTGAATATTTCAGAGTCTGTATGAACGTATTTTGTCGGCGAAACTCAACTCATCCGCTGGAGAAACAAAATGGAGGATCTCAAAGGATGCTAGTTCTCCAGATTTATATGGCAGGTTTGTTGTTATTACTTATGCTCTTTCTTAATCTGTTAGATATGTAATTTTATAGTAATTAAATTATTATGCTATTTAATTTATTTAATTGTTAGTATTTTTGGTAAGTAGTAATAAGGGACCAATTATAGGACGCTGATATCTCCATTTTAACGGTATCTAGGGCTTTGTAACGTTTTGGTTTTGTTTTATTGTATGAAGAAATTTAATGGTCCTTCGGTTAATTGTTGACGGAATAAAGTTACTGGTAATCATCGTCTTGGTGATCACGGATTTGCTAACGTTTTGGCTTGTGCTTTTACGTTACTTTTTGGTATCGTTCTACATGAAGCATTTCATGATTCATGTTTATTGGCATTTATGCAGATTTATGAGTGCACTGTACAATTTGCTTGACGGGTCTTTCGATAACACAAAGTTTGAGGATGAATGTCGAGCCATAATTGGAAATCAATCATATGTTCTATTTACGTTGGACAAATTGATATATAAGTTGGTGAAACATGTAAGTTTTTGCTGCTTCTCTCCTTCACTTTCTACTGCTGGAGTTGTGAGTGATAATGGTAGTTCTTTCCAACAGCTTCAATCCGTGGCGACGGAGGAGATGGACAACAAACTTCTTCAATTATACGAGTACGAAAAATCTCGGAAAGCCGGGATATTAGATGCAGTGTACTTTGAAAACACACGTGTGCTTTTGCACGAGGAGAATATTTATAGAGTGGCATGTGTAAGCTCTCTCTCTCTCTCTCTCTCTCTATATATATATATATATATATAATTATATAGTTATATACCAATATATGTATATATGATTTATCTTTAATTACCTTTTGCAGTCTTCTTCCCCGACTCGGTTGTCCATACAGTTGATGGACAATGTAAGCGAGAAACCGGAGGTCTTTGCTGTTTCAATGGACCCGAACTTCTCGGATTATCTAAACAATGATTTTCTATCGGTACTTCCTGCAAAAAAGGAGAACAATGGCCTTAGCCTGAAGAGGTATTTACTTGTATTCTATTGACTATTTAAAAAAATAAAATTATTGTGAGCGGAATAATAATAATAATAATAATCAGAACAAGAACAAGAACAAAAAGAGAATAGTTTCGGAGTAACCATTAAAATTTAACTGATCCATTTTGTCTTTATTGTTTTCATTATGTTTATGCAGAAATAAGCGCAGGTATTCCAGCTTGGACGAATCTTCGGCTTTCTCCGAGGCAATGGAAGGCGTCAAAGTCGTCAACGGTTTAGAGTGCAAGATGACTTGCAATTCATCGAAGGTTTGTATATTTTATGCTTCACCTATGTTTTCCTATATTACAAAGTAGTCCTTACTTTCTCTCTTTTTTTCTTTTTATATATATGAGGATCTTTGGATTTCTCTCCTACTTATTAAAACGTTGTTATGATTAATTCTGTATCCTTGTCTTACTAATTTATTTTGGTCACGACGTGATGACGTTACCAGATATCATACATTCTGGACACGGAGGATTACTTCTTCCGGTCAAGAAGGAACAAGTCAAGATCGTCATACAATGATCAACGAGTTCAAAGGTTTCACAAATTCATATCAAACTCCGAGTAACATTTCTTGAGAGTCGAGAATCGTCATAAAAGACAGAGACGTCGCGAACTGCGAAAGGTAAGAGCAATCTGTGCCTCTCTCTCTCTCTCTAATATAATTAAGTGTTTAGAGATGACATATAACTCAATGCCATTGTTTTTTCTTTCTACATTTAGAAGCCACTGATTCTATGGATGATGATAAGCTATTGTTTTGTATATAAGGATCCTTAAGATATTTTTGTAGAAATCTACTTATTTAATGGTAATTATATATTTTTTTTGCTCGTCCCTTGCTTCCTTTATTTCTGCTAAACTTTCATATAAACTACCAAAAGATTTTTACTATTTGTATAACTATTTCTAACAGTCCTTATAAATATCAATACTAACAGCATTTATGAATGTTATATATATATATAACAATGTTAGGACCCAAGAAATTATTAAAATTTAATAATATAATTTATTTGGACTGTTTATATTATTTTATCGAAGTTATTATTTTAACGAGATTCTATTGCATCTTTAATTAAATGTTCTATAGGACAAACTTCCTATTGATTTTTTGGGAAAATATTTCATAGTTTTTATAAAAGTAGTTTTATTTTTCCTATATATTTAAAAGTAGTTTTTATTTTTCACATAGCAATTATTTTTTTATGTAATGATGATCAATTTTTAATATAATATTTATTTTCATAATTATATGATACATATTAATAAAATATTGTATCAGATTTAAAATAATTATGGAATGAAGTGTATAAAATAAGCTAAAGTCGGGATAATTTTCCAGATTTATAAAGTAAAGAGCAATTTTGTAATTATAGGATACTTTTAGAGGAACATCTAAAATCGTACCTATTTGTTTAGGGAAATTTTATAAAACATCCCTCAAAACACCATAAATTATTTTATTACACGTCAAAACATTATAATTGAAAATACATCCTTTTTAAATTTTATGTACCAAAATATCTTTTCAAAATATACATATTGTGTCCTGAAAAATGAACATATTGCCTCCTGAAAAATGGACAAGTCGCGTCCGAAAAAATGGACACAACTAAGGGTATTTTGGTACATAAAATTTAAAAAGGATGTATTTCCAATTATGATGTTTTGAGGTGTAATAAAATAATTTATATTGTGTCCCTTTGTATATTGAAGTAAAACTTGTTGTATCATAGAAGAACACATCGAAGATGATCTTTGTTAGAGAGTTGTCCAAGCCACTTGCCGTGAGTGGCGGCTCACGAACCAACGCCAACGCTAGCTCGGCGTAGCGTTTCAGCCCCGCGAGTCGCGCGTGGGGTCTCCAACACTTACGCGTCGCGATAATATAATGGCTGGCCGGCGGCATAAATGTTATTTTCGTACTTTTTATTCTTATTTATTTACCTCACTCACTTTTTAACCCAATCTCAACAATTTTTACCTTATATTAAATATTTCTCTCATAATTTTTTTCAAAAAAATATATACACTTCAATCCTCTAATAGTTTTTATTCTTAAAAAAAAAAAAAAAAAACTCATAAAATGTCCAAAAATCACTTAAGGTTTAAGGGAATTGCCCATAGTTTCAAACAATTCATTTATACCCATTTTAAAAATATATTGGACCATATTAACCCTGATCTTAATCATATTTATTATATATTTATTTTCGAAATTAAATTAATTATCATTAAATTTTGGTTGAAAACTTCCCCTATTAATTAGGTTATCATTTAATTTTATTATTTTGACTCAAAAATTAAATATTTCTCTCTCTCTTTCCCACTATCTCTCTCCCTCTCCCTCTCCCTCTCCCTCTCTCTCTCTCTCCTTCTCACGTCGGATTGACCACCATCGCCAGATTCGGGCCGAGAGCGCGGCAACTTCGTGCGTGGCTTCGGCGACCGTGGTCGCGGTTGCCGAGGAGGCGACCATTGTCGCAGTTGCCGAGGAGGCGGTCGTGGCCTCCATCGTGGTCGCCCTCCATTTCACCACACCAATCCTTGTAAAATGGATCCATTTTCCCACTATGGTCTTAAGTGCACGCTCATTATTCCGTTCGACAATGATGATGAATGCCATTAAAACGTCTTCGAAGAAACCGTTTGAGTCTCGCCCAAGAAGGAGCTGGAATGTTCACTGGAGTCCCTCACGTCCAACCGTCGGAACACCATTGACCAGGAGGAACCGTGCCGGTAGGCCATATATATGTGAAACATTCAGAGATAAATTGTGATCGGTTCGCAATATGCAAAAAGTACGGAAAAAGACGTCTTGCGAACCCTGAACTAGGCATAAGTGGAGCAATGGACATAAGCTAATACGCTATAATAGAATGATGACTAAAGAATTTTCACCACTAAAGTATAATATAAGGACTTATTTATACTACTTTAAATACGGAACATATAACATTACAAATTATTTATAATAAAATCAACGTTGAATATTAAATTATATGGAGATATATTAGAAAACAAATTAAGCGTAGTTTTGGATAGGGGTGTGTAAAAAAAACCCAACCCAACAATTTAACCCAACCCAGTTGAACCCAACCCCAATCAAACCCAACCCAATTAACCCAATAGTTATCGGGTTGGGTTGGGTTCAACCCGAATAAATAGTCGGGTTGGGGTTGGGCTAAATGCATTGGGTTGGGCCGGCCCAATTGACCCAATCAAGATTTTTTTTCAAATAATTAATTAATTTTTTAAAATATATTTTTATAGTTTAAACGTTAAATAAGTAAAAGCAAACAACAAATAAATAAAAAAAATGTATTTCTAGAGTCTCATTTTTATTTTTAGTCATTATTTAATGTCTATGACCATGTTTCTAGTATACGATTACGATCACATTTCTAGTTTAGTTTACGATATGTTCCGTACTTGTGTTATTTAATGTTTAAGACTATAATAACGTTAAATTTTTGAATTTGGTGTTTACAGACAATAATATGAAATTTCTATTTATTGGTCGACGGTTTAAATTTAAGTGTTATTCGGTAAAATATTTATATATATTTTTTAAAGTTTAGTTCAGGCCAATGACCCAACCCAACCCAACCCAACCCAACCCAGAGTTTTTCGGGTTGGGTTGGATTGGGTCTTCAAAAATTTTGGGTCAGATTGGGTTATTTTTTCCAAACCCAATATGATCGGGTCGGGTTCATGTTTTACCTCGGGTCGACCCAATCTAACCCATGTACACCCCTAGTTTTGGATACTGATGGCCTACTGTTGAGTGTTATATGATTCCATTTCCATCTTTTAAATACTAAAACATATTAAATTGTTTATGTCCATCATCATCATCATCATGAGAAATGTATTTGTCATTTAAAAATTAAAATCCATCGTGCGTCGTTTGTTTCTATTAAGAACATTAATAATTGGGTAAGCTATACACTCATCTTTGCTCATGTCTCTGTCTTTAACTATTAAATTATAGGGTTAATTGCGGCAGAATACTTTGTTGTATATATAACCTCCGTAAATAACGGCAAAAGTATTCAAACTCGATATTTGGGAATTGATCGAGAATATTTGTCCATGTGACTATTAGCCTTTGCCACGTGGCACTTGACCGCCACGTGATATGCCACGTAATTATTATTTTATTAAATAATAATAAAATAATACACAAGTCTTTCATTGATTTTTTTCCTTTTTCCATGAGTCTTTCATAACTACATCACGATCATCTTACTTACCCTCCTATTAGTCTCCTTTAAGCTATATATGACCGTTAATACACGAGTCTTCAACAGACCAACCACTCTTTAAGCCTAATAACTGGACCATAGGATAAAAGACAGTAACTTTATATCTGTACTCCAAGCTTCAGCTTCTTCTGTAGCTCGCGTCAAAGCTTCAGTTTCGTCTCCGCTTGTCTTCAGCTTTCCCAACTCATACTTCAGTTGTAGTCATATTGAGAGTTCCAACTGCAACTATGAGAGTCACATGTAACATATATATCCGCTGTATAAACTTCAATTTGTATGCCCGGTAGAATATGTGTTTTGACATATTTGAAAGTATTTTTGCCGCAAATCGTATAATTGAACTTTATTATGTACGCGTTTGGTTGAAAAGGAAATTTGAACATGTCGTGAGAATATTCTTCTCCCAGACCAGAGCCAGAGTCAAAATGGGAAAATCACAATTTCAGACGCAAATAAAGCATTAAATATTAGTGACCAAACCGTATAATAGTGAACATTGCACGTGCCACGTGGTCATAAATAATAACATGGAAATATTCAATTAGCCTAAAAAGCACGTGGTCGCACGTGTTTCCCAATGTCAAATGAACCAAATTCGTAACTACGTAATTGAATTGTCAACCCATGTCTCCAAGTCCAACCTTTTTTTTTCTTTTTCTCTTTCTATATTTTTTCTATTCTCATTATTTCCTTAGAAGGCTACACTAGAATAACAATTAATAATTGACACTAATGTCCCTTTTAAATAACAATTATTTCCCTTTTTAATTTTGTTACTCGACCCAAAAAAAAAAGCAATAAAAATGGTGAAGTGCTCCTAAATAGTTACGAGTTATTTTTCTAAAATTATTTATCTCTATAAGGAAGAATTCAAAAGTTTATGAGATAAAGCGATTCTTTCTTTTTTAATTGTCTTTTATCCGATTAGTCATCGTGTGGCTAGTGTAAAGGTTGTTTAAGACTTGTATTAGTATATATAGCTTAAGTGAAAACTAATAAACGGGTGATTTGAAGAAATGAGAGAGACTCGGACGGTAACTTAATAAACTAAAAGCTGGAGAGAGATTCAAGTCTGAAATTAGAAGAGAGAGAGAAAGAGGATGTGAAGTCGATTATAATTTTTTCTTACACATTCAATAAAACTCTCACTAGATTTTTCCTTGAGTGTGTTCGTTTTTGTATCGGGTGTCTGTGTTTTCGCTTTAGCCAATTTTTAGATCGGGTGTTCTTAGAGCATTTGAGTTCTTCAAGTGGTATCTTGAGCCCTTTCTTTTGTAACATTATCGAATCGAACAATGTCGAACGCCTAACATAGCAGAAATTCGTTATATATTATAATATATGAATTAATTTATAATAAAAATAGAGATATCTCAAATTACAATTAAAGGGTATATTTTAACTATTCAGATGCATAAAAAAAAAATACAAATAAAGCGTATGAAAAACAAATTTCCTAATATTGTGAAATTCATTTTTTTAACGAATCATATTTACAATCGTAGCGAAATTTGTTAACAAACGATAGACGTATCATAGATTTAGTATACTAATATTTACGATTATTCTAATAATATATATATTATTATTGGAAAGTTGAATGTGATGAATATTTTCAAACCCTAAAGCCTTGTTCTCTTCTGGTTGCATTGAAAACGCGTCTTCAAAGACCGCATGTTGACGCGTTTGCGCATCTTCTTCTTCTCAATTCAACGCCTTCTTCGCCTCCTCTATAACGCCTTCTCAGCTTCACTTCCGATCCCATTCGCAAACATGTTCTATCCACTGCTTTTTCTGCTTCTTCTGCTCCTTTCTCCGATCACCGAGGCGCGGTCGTGCCCCGGAACCGGCAGAAATCGCTTCTCCCAAGCCCCCGAATACAGAAACGGCCTCCGGTGCCCCGTCCTCGACAGAAACAGCTCGTCCTTCTTCTGCACCGGGGACCCGTCGGCGATCCACATTGCAATGACGATCGACTCTGAATATTTGCGGGGCTCCGTCGCGTCGGTCCACTCGATTCTCAAGCACTCCTCATGCCCCGAGAATCTCTTCTTCCACTTCGTCGCCTCGGAACTCGACAACGCCACCTACTCCCGCACGCTTCGCACGGCGTTCCCGTCGCTGCACTTCAGGCTCTACGCTTTCGACGAGGGCCGGGTCGTTGACCTCATATCGCCGTCGATCCGGCGGGCCCTCGACACCCCGCTGAACTACGCGCGCAGCTACTTGGCCGAGCTGCTGGACGAGTGCGTTGAGCGCGTTATCTACCTCGACTCCGACACCCTCGTCGTCGACGACATTGCCAAGCTCTGGTCAGTTTCCCTATCCGGGTCGAGAGCGATTGGAGCTCCCGAGTATTGCCAAGTGAGAGTCGGACGCTACTTCACCGCTGGATTTTGGTCCGACCGCGAGCTGAACAAGGTCTTCGACGGGAAGAAGGCGTGCTACTTCAACACCGGAGTCATGGTGATGGACTTGGCCAAGTGGAGAGAGAGGGACTTCACCGGAGAGATTGAGAACTGGATGAAGATCCAGAAGGATCGGAGAATTTACGAACTGGGGTCTCTTCCGCCATTCATGTTGGTCTTTGCAGGCGAGGTCGAAGGGATTGACCACAGGTGGAACCAGCACGGCCTCGGCGGCGACAACACGATGAAAAGCTGCAGACCGCTGCACAACGGTCCGGTGAGTTTGATGCACTGGAGCGGCAAAGGGAAGCCGTGGGTGAGGCTCGATTCCGGCGAGCCTTGCCCGGTGGATCATCTTTGGGCGCCTTATGATCTTTACAGACGATAGCGGGCTCCTTCAGGGGCGAAACCGAGACCAAGTACCAAGATTGGCCCTTGGGCGCCTTATGATCTTTACAGACGATAGCGGGCTTCTTCAGGGGTGAAACCGAGATCAAGTACCGAGATTGGCCCTTTTTTGACCCCGGCTTGGTCCCGGATCGGGTATTTTTTGCAATTATTCCATTCATTCATTGATTATTATGTTACAGCTCATACAATACATATGTGTACATATAAACACACATCGAGATATAGGTTTGTTCATTGGTCTAGTTCTATTTTTGGTGTAAAATGACAATTGGTTTTTTGATGGCTATTTATTTATATTAAATTATTGACTTGTTGAGAAGATGAAGAAAGCACAAACAATATGTTTTTCTTTGCGTGTGCGTGTGTTTGTTGAGGCAAGTAATATAGTTTAATGGGTTTGTGTTTTCATATTATAATATCATCATCATCATGGGTTTGATTTGTCAAAGTTTAGAAACATTCAACATGATCACATAATGTGCTCATTAAATCAAAGTACAACTGTAATGCGTAGTCATAAATTTGGGCATTGTTGTTGTTCGTTAGAAGCAACTTAATATATAATATAAACCAGATGGACCATTCAGAAATGGTGAAACCATGACCGAGTATCGGGCTTTTAAACGTTTTGCCGCCTGGTTCTGATTTTCCGGTCATCCGAAAAAACAGGCCCGATCCTAATCCCAATTTGATTAAAATCGGGAGCCATATACCAGACAGAAGAAGCCGAAACCAGACTGGCCTAATTCTTATTACTTAGTTTAGTAGAGATAAAAACAGTATATTAAACTAAAGAAACAAGAGCATGCATTCTAATTAAATAAGAAAAACATAGTAGAAAATTCCAATAATATATTACATGAAATAGAACTGATAGGGTTATAAAGGCTACCGGAAACTAGCGCCATAACCTGGCTTCTTTTTCTTTTTCCTTTTTACCTCAGCCGGTTCCGGTTCACGATTTTAGACAGTCCTATTTTCGAGACGAGACCAAAAACAGCATATAGAAACGTGTTGGATGATATGTTACAACGACCAAGAAGTTCACTATAAACTTTGGTGTGGTGAATGGAACCCAAAATGTCACATCTTATGACGATTAATGAAGTAATGTCAAATTATAACAGAAAGATAAATAGCCAAAAATGAAGAAGAAGAAGAAGAAGAAGAAGAAGAAGAAGAAGAAGAAGAAGAAGAAGAAGAAGAAGAAGAAGAAGAGAATATACAGGTCTCGCACTCGGATCTCTTTACAACAACCCCACCACGCAACTCAGATGTAATCTGTTCTCCAAACCTCTCAAATGGTGACCTAACAGCATACACCTGCCGAGAAAACAAACGAAAAACATCTTCACTGCTTTGACCCGTTACTGTATAAACCCGAACAATGGGGACAACATGTTCTAGTAACTACGGGTGAACACCGAACCGCGGTAGTTTAGTAATAATATAACCGAATCCCGCATGTTGGTACTTGTAGAAAAACCGTATACCCTACTTTGTATTGCAATAACTGCTTTTGCCGCTTCAAATTATATGTTGGGTTTGATTTAAAATTTGGTATACGGTTATTTTTGTTCACCGCGGGTTCTAGCACTAGTAGCCAGCTGAAAAGTACGATAGGATTGTTACCAGAAAAGTAGCTTCGCTAGGTAATCCCGGTCTGCGTCTATGGTCTTGAGTGGTTCATCATTGTCGTTGGAATTTGGATCACCGTCGTTTCTGAAAAGCGAGCGAGAAATGTCTTGAACAAGCTGGTGTACTATCTCCCCAACCTCTGGTGATGAGGGCTTTGATAGCTCCCTCACCTTTTTAAACAAATCAAGTAACATCATATCAGAATATTACTCTTCAGCAAACTGCATATATATACTAAGGAAAATATAGGCAATTACCATATGCGAATCCAAAGCTCGCAGATAATCCAACAGGTCATTCCGATGTCCTCTGTTCGATTCTATTTCTTTGTTTTCTCGTTTACGAGCATTCAGTTCCTGAAAATAACAGAAATGCAGTACTTAGTTACATAAGGGCATCATAAAAGGATTGTAATTTATTTACACAATAGCGTTAGATTTCAAGTACAGACAGCCTTCAATAATGAATAATCCAATAGACGGCACTTCCGTTTTTTGGGTTCAAACTTAGGAATCTCACTGTATCGGCTAATTAGCAGAATTTTTCGAGAAAAATACATAAAGCAATTAGCACAATATCCAAACAAAAGTTGCACTTCAATGCTCGAATTGGCATTCATTAAGTCAATAATTATCATATCAACATTCCCAATTTGTAACCAGAAAAACACTCCACAATTGAATTGAACAATGTGTTAAGACCGAATTCAACGTGTCGATCGGGTTATCGACACAGACCGATCCCAGAACGAAATTTGAAAACAAGAACAAATAAAGCCAACATAATTGGGTTAATTTACCTCCTTGGTTTGAGATAACTCCGACTGCAACTTCTGAATATAACTCATCACTTGAGGCGATAGGTTCCCAAGAGCCTGAGGATCTGCAGCTTCCAAATCTTCCATCTTTGTCCCGAAACCCGATTCTCCATCGTTTACTTCAATCTCCGAATTGTCCACACGCTTCTCTTGATCGAATTTGTCCGAATCTTCCATCGGAATATCGAAATTCTTCATCAACATTACCCGATACTCCGCGTTCCAGAGCGTGTACCTAAATTCCAATCAACGCCAATCAATCAGATCAGCACAAATCCACAAAAGAATTATGTGATAATAACCGTAAAGGCTAATCATTTCTCACCCGGTGATGATCGAAGATACGAGGAGGCGCACGAGAGGGCCTCTGGAGACCTTGACGGTGACCGAGAACTGATCGGAGGGGAGCAATCCGAGCATGGTCGAGATCGTCTCCTTCATCGAGTCCTTTGCGGAATCGGAGACGCCCTGCGAGATGACCGACATGTCCAGCGGCTCAATCTGCTTGAGCAGGTTCGCGATGACGGCGAACCCGCGGTCGAGCCTCGACCGCCGCGTGGACACGAACTCGTCGGAGACTCCTCCGTTGTCGACTCCGGAGACGAGGCAGAGCACCTTCGCGCAGGCCGGCGGCGAGTTCCTCGCCGAGCGAGGGCGCGGCAGGGGGAGGAGCAGGGAGCTAGGTTTGGGGCGGGGAGAGAAGGCGAGAGGCTTGCGGTGGGGGAGAGCGAGGTCTCCGAAGCGAGAGAGGACGAAGGCTCGAGCCGTGGACGCCATGGAAGGAAGAAGATGAGCAGAGTTCAACGCTCTCTCTCTCTCTCTCTCTAGAAGTTTCTCTCTCCTCCTGGTTCGTGTGTCTGAGAATTCGCCACTTCTCTCTTCGAATCTTTATTTAATTTTTAATCTCAAACTAAATTAAATTCTGTTGGAGTTTGGCCTCGGTGGAGGACTGAAATTACGGAGTTGCCATTGAGATTTTGTGTATGTATGTACTGTAGCTGTGGTGATTACTGACCATAACTTTGGGTTTAGCAGCCACAACATTACTCAATTTTCTCATTGATTTTTTCTTTTATTGATATGATATATATATATATATATATAATAGAAGGCCTATGCTGCCATGTCTAGACATGTCGAACAAAATAGTAAACTAAGCTTGTTTGGCCATGTAGTAACTCGAGTATATGTGTCTCTGTGAGGTTGTGGGATCGAACATGATGAGAAGCAAATGTGCATCTCATTTATGTATTGTAAATTTGGCTAATATCATCACGTGTAACGTGTTGTACACCGAATATATTTAATAATGTGAGAGTGCATTGTAATTTAGGTCAATAATAATGACGGAAATACATACAAGGCATAGGGGATCATGGCCCCTGCACAACACTAAAGTTTCTCAATTGCAACTACATATTATATAATTATTACATGGCTTTTATATAATTATTTTTTTGGCCCCCCTTATTCTTAAATCCTAGTTCCGTTAAAAAAACCGTCTTATACCCAAGTTGCACCAAATGCAACGAATAAATGCAATTACAGCGTACATAGAAATCGCTTTCGAGCAACTTTTCAAAATATTTCAATTACATTTTTAAAAGGGTTAGTTGCGTTAAAAATACTCAAACATTACCCTCCATCATGTTCCCGAACTCTAAAATGGTAGGTGAAAGAAAGTACCCAAGTTCGTTGTTTGCTGCAGACCAACAAAATCTAGAATTTTTTTAGTGGTTTTTAGGGTTTCTTAAGGGGTTTTGTTAAGGATTTTAGGGCTTTTGGGTGAAAGTGCCCTAAAAAATTCCTAATAACATTAACAATGTTAGTCTAAATTTGTTGGTCTGCATAAAAACAGCTATATTGAGTACTTTCACAGTTTCAATTACCAGTTTATAGTTTGGATACACAACGGAGCACATGGGCAAAGGTTGGGTATTTTTACCGCAATTAACCCTTAATAAAACTATCATAAGTTCTCTAAGTGAAAATGTATATATGTTAGTCACGAGACGGGTGACATAGTCGGTGAGTCACAGTCAGTTGAATCTCGACAGCCAATCAAGTCGGTGACATTCAGTCAGCGACGACGATATCTTTTGATATCGAGGATGCTCAATAAATACTTAGAGGGGTCATTTGAGAGCGCATGGCAGGATCAAAAGATCGAATGATCGTAAAAGACCAGCCCAAACGAAAGTTCCCAGAGAGATACCATAGAGAGACTTTCTTGAAAGAGAGAAAGCTCCGGTGGAAGCCGAAGGTGGAGAAGAAGGGAAACTAGGACGGAGTTCATGATCCGGCTTCGAGTAGTATTTTTTGAGAGAATTACTGGCAAATGTATTTAAGTCATTGATTATCTATATGCTAATTTAATTTCTTTCCATAAATGTACATGATATTCAATATTTTTTGTATTTGTAAAGTTGTATTCAAATTACACAAAATTCCATTGTAAAACTATCAAACGGATGCCGTAAATATTAAAACTTAAATAAATTTACCAATTGCCATAAAGAATACTAGGTTTGGTGTATAAATAAATAAAAAAAATCATAGCAATAACTTTGAAGTATATTTGCCACAAGTAGTCTGAAATGAATCACATTAAAAACCAAAATGAGTACTATTTATTAAACGTAATACTCATGTACTTTTACCATTAAAAAATAAAGGCACTTAAATGCAAAACAAGCGTAAAAAAAAGCAATTATTATTCTAGAGAAACAGAAACTATAAATTTCATCAAATTTTAAAATCAGATTAATCACTATCATACAAAGTCGTGCATTATTCAGCTATGATCGACCATAGATGTAATGAACACAATCAGTAAATCTACCGTTGACTATAGCGTTGACTCTCAGCACGATTGTTGCATATGCGGCGGCCTAACAGCGTCGACAAACCACGATTTCCAAGCCTCCTTGTAGTGACCAAACAGCTCGTACAGAGCTGCAACACACAAACAAAACCCATTATTAGATCGAAATGAAACCGATGATCAACAAGACAGAATACTCGAAGGACAAGTCAAAACCCGGGTCTAGCATAACCGATATATATTTAAAACACTTTCCTAATTAGAACTCTTTCTAAATTAGCGGGTCTAACAATCATACATAAAGATTGATATCAAAATTCACAGAACTGACAGGCCACGCCGTTAGTGTTTCCTGAATTCGTCGTGATCTCGAATTTCATTCCAGATCTCGTAGTTCTATGAATTTTGCCATTTATTTCGGGTACCATGCAATGCACATGCTAGTGTTTTGGGACAATATTATAATTCTACGATGACTAATAAACTTTTGCAGCTTTGTTCCTGAATTTGTTGAAAAATAATCACAATTTTAAAGGGCGTCACTGAAAATGTTCATCGATTATTATGTAAACTGACCATTTTCCACTAAACAACGTGTGCAATGTGCGTTGCACGTGACTCAAAATTTGACGAAAACCGTCAATCAAGAGGAAAATTTGCAACACTCAAAATTTAGAAGGAAACTGCTAAAACCACTATTTAAACGAAAAATTGCGCAAAACCATAAGTTATAGAGGCATAACTGCAAATTACTCTAAAGTGTTTTGACAATGCCGGTTGGAATCAAGGGGACAAGTTTACAAAGACAAAACAAAACGCAGGAAAAATTGCTCGAAGAAAAAGTTTTTGGAAATTTTAAACATGAAATCAAAATGATAATAACTGCAAATAAGATGTCAAATTGATGTAGAACCTAAGCAAACGCAATCCATTCTGGTAAATGTGCTTTGTTCACAATGTACCTTCATTTTGATACCGAGGTCGATAAGTAGACGCCAAGCTTTCCCAATCTTGAACTTGCACTGTTTTCTTGCTTTCAGCTCCTTCTACCTTAGCTTGGCAAATAGGAGCAAAAGGGCCAAATTCAATTCCCTTATGGGCGGGTTTTATTGCCTCCTTTGAATCTTCTACATTAGCTCGGCAAATCGGAGCAAAAGGGCCAAATTCGATTCCCTTAGGGCCTGGTTTTATTGCCTCCTTTGAATCTTCACCATCATATAGAGTAGTTTGTCCACTTACTTCCTGCTTCATTATGCAATCTACAGTAGTTGTTTCTCTTTTTCTCTTGAAATCGAAATTTGAAAGCTCAGTACCGAATCTTCTTTTTCTAGATGTGCTAACATCATCATTCTGCGGTTTTTCTCTCAAGCGCAACCACCTATATGCCGGTTTTCCACTATCAGGGTGACGAATCTACAAAAGAAAAGTAACAATTCAGTTGTGTGAAGACATAAAACTGATTCTATTTGCCATTTTTCGATGTGATAACATTTTAACAACTTACCTTCTCAATCAAGTTCACGGAAGATAAAACGTTCGCAATATCATAAAGACGTCGAACTTTTGCTGCGAAAAAATTCCACAAATAAAGTGTAAAGTGTTAATCTGATGCCTGAATCATAACGTAGCTGAGAAAAAAAATGGATAGTAAAGAAGATATCAATTACTTCTGAGAGCAGTGGCGTCATCTGCATCACCCGGCAACGCCTTGGCAGCATTTTCGAGCAATATAAAATCCACCTAAACGAGAAAGAAAGAAAAAAGGATCAGCAAGCTCTAAGGAAGCTGATGAAAACGTAGAGCCACGGAAGATCAGCGTACTTCAGAACAGAGAAAAAGCTTGATGAAATTTTGAGTGAGAAGCGCTAGAGACTTGTCTCTTTTGTTTCCTGCTGGACAAAACAAACATAAAGCCAAAGATAAGTTCATGTAGAAGTTAATAATTTCTACGACAAAGTTAGAATTCTAACACCAAAACAATGTAAGTGAAGCGAAAAACACAAGGTTCGGTACAAGGAAACCCAAATTCTTAAAAAGTCCATGGCAGACATGCCAATTCACTATGATCGAAGAAATAAACGGGCAGAGGAAGAGAGTGTGTGACGGTTGTAACCCCATGCCTAAAAGTGCACGTTAGGACAGAATTCCTAACCCCAAGTACGTAATTTGGCAATTACCCTAAGCTCCCACCACAATGCCCCCAAAAAACCCAGATAATTTTGTGTTGCACCGAGAAGTTTCAATTTTGGATTCGGGTCACAAGCGCTGACAAACTATATAGTTAATTGTGGTCTTAATTACAAGAAAATCAATTCGCATGCATTGAAACACAGCCCAAAAGGAACTGAAGATTACTGTTTTTGCAGGAAGCCGAAGAAAAATCCTCTCCTTTAGTGTTCAAACCCAACAGTGTTTTATACTCCTCGTCGTTTGACGTCTAGTAAGAAAAGAAAACGAAAAAAAAAAACGAATTAGATTCAAGAATCAGGTAGTTTATACTATGTAAAATAGACCAGAAATTCACATACTATGGCCGTTGTGCACCGAATACTGGCGCTGAAGTTCTCGGCAAGACCTTCTTCCTGAATTAAAAAAAAATATTTGACCAACATTAAACTCCCAGATAATCCATCTGCAATTAATTCAACATTCACAAAATAAAAAAATAAAAAATAAAATCAAGAGTTACCCTGAGCTGCTCCAGAGCGAGAGGAATATGCCCAATACCATTCCAAGTGTACTGATTCTTCGCTCTTCTAGCTACGACCTAACGAATCCAAGACCAAACAGAGAAACTAAGTTCAGAGAAAATTCAATCACTGCCAAAGAGAAAAGGGAAAAACCATTAGAGAACTTACTCCAACAATCTCTAGGATATTCACAACATCGTACATTCGGCGACGCTCCACTCCTACACAAAAACCCAGAGCTCGTTCGAATCAACAACTAAGATTTAAGAAGAAGAGAAAAATGGCGTTGTTTGGATATCCGAAAGTCAACCAAACAACAAATTCATAACAATTCCCAAGAAAACTAGCAATTCGGAAATCTTGACCTAGCTGAGTCGCGGCGTCATCGAGCCCAACCGTGTTCACCTCCTCCCGATCGTACAGCCTCAAGAAGCTGCGAAACGCGAAGATCTATCAAACCACGAGCATCGAGAAAAAGAAAAGGCAAGAAAAGAAACTTACTTCGCGCACAACACTCCGAGGGACTTCTCCTTGCGGCAATAAGCGCTCGGTTTGGCATCGGATTCGAGAGTGGAAGACATGGCTGGAAAGCTGAGCTTGGGTTGGGAGATCGAAAATGGAGGAATTGGGATCTGATGGTGAATGGAATCGAATATTAGAGAGAGAGAGAGAGAGAGAGAGAGAGAGGGGGTGGTTTTCGTTTATTTGGTTCGAGTGGGCGCGGGAATTCAAATTGTGAGATCTGCTACCGCGGGTTTTCTCTAATTACCAATTTCGCCTCGCTCACCCGCACGAGGCCGCCGGTTGGTGGAAGGGTAATCTCGGTATTTTACCTAAAAAAATAGCTACTGGTGGGAGAACTACTTAGCATTTAACGCTACAGGCTATAATAATAAGAGCATCTCCAACTTTAGCTTGACATTTTTACCATTTCATTTTTTTTAGGGTTAATAGCGGTGTTAATACCTAAATAATCAGAGTTTCTGCCGTGTACTCAATGTTTTAAAATAGTGGAAAAAATACCCAAAATCGTGTTTTGAGGCGTTGACCATGAAAAACTGTCCAAATAGTTTGCTTTCTCTCTCCGCCATGTCATTGCCGCGTGTGCTTGACCGTCACGTCACTTTTTAATAAAAAAAATCATTTTTAATGTTCTTAATTCTCTCTCTTACACAATAGAAAGTTTGATCATGGTGTAGGTATTTACGCCGCTATTAACCCTTTCATTTATTAATATATTAAAAAAAAGGAAAATTGTGGCAAAAATACCCAATTTTTGGTCAAACTGCCTCCCGGGTACCCAACCTTTAAAACTGGCGGCAAAAATACCCAACCTGCGTTGACTGTGACTTTGGCATGAAAACGTTAATTTTTCCGTTAAAATTCGTCATGTTGCCGTTAGCGGCAAAAATACCCAACTTTTTTAAAAAAAAATTATTTTTTAAAATTTATGTTTTTCTTTTTATTTTATTGATTAGTGATAATTACTTGAATTCCAAATACATGGAATAACACAAAAGTTAGTCAAAACATCTATTGATTTCTTAATGTGCTTGTATAAGCTACATTTGGTGATAAAAATCTTATTATTATGAGAAACTTTAAACATAATGTTACGGGTATTTTAAGTAATTGAACATGGTTTTGATAATAGGTATCTGGTTTTATGGGTATCCGGATTTTCGAGTATCCGGATTTCTGGATATTCGGATTTCCGGATCCGGATACGGGTAGTGATTTTTGGATACCTGGAAAATCGGATCCGGATACGGGTAGTTCAAAAAATCAGATAACCGCTCCGGTTACAGTCCTAATTACCATTTTCATTGGTAATTGACCGTTTTAGATCGAATTAATACAATCAATTATTGTCTCTGTATTGAAAAAAATGGCTTAAAAAATATGCTAGTTAAAAAAAATATTATCAATAATCAATAGGCTTGATTAATAACCCGAATACCCGGAAAACCAGATACCTATTTTCAAAACCCTGCTCAATTACTTAAAATACCTATGACATTATGTTTAAAATTTCTCATAATAATAAGATCTTTATCACCAAATGTAGCTTATACAAGCACATTAAGAAATCAATAGATGTTTTGACTAACTTTTGTGTTATTCCATGTATTTGGAATTCAAGTAATTATCACTAATCAATTAAAGAATAAATAAATAATTTAAAAAAAAATTAATTAATTTTTTTAAAAGGTTGGGTATTTTTGCCGCTAACGGCCACATGAGGGTTGTCAACAGAAAAATTAATGTTTTCATGCCAAAGTCAGGGTCAACGCAGGTTGGGTATTTTTGCCGCCAGTTTTACAGGTTGGGTACCCAGGAAGTAGTTTGACCAAAAGTTCGGTATTTTTGCCGTAACTTTCCCTAAAAAAATGACAATAGGTTTTTGCAATTGACTATCTAGATATAGCTACTAGTACAAGTGTTCAAAATTTCGCGATTATGGGTTCGAGCTGGAAACATGGTTCTCGGTAAATTATCTCCATTAATCGTCACTTTTATATACTTATCGCTAGAAAAGAGAGGTGCTTTTTTATGAAGGTTTTCAAATGCAAATCGGCGATAATCGAATGACTTATCGATGAATTTTCCTAGAATAAAAAAAAATCAAATTTTTGATTTAATTGCAGCAAATATAATTAAGTATGTGCCCCACCTAGTCAAAAGAGCGGCGCGCGTGTGGTGGTGGTACATTTGTGTGAGTCTTCTCCCTTCCACAAAAGTCGGTGACCGCAAGGGTCCAAGCCCTTGCCCCAAATACCATGTACATAAACATCACCAAACTCTTGTTATATATGCATGTGGAACTCTACTTAAGGAGGTAAATTAAGTACAACTAAAACTTCACACTAACACTTGATTTATGTTTTGTGACATTATTATTTTATGTTATGTTTTTAGTATAAATATGTATGAAAATATTTTATAAGTTTTCCATCGATATATCCATCGATAAACGATTAATTTATCGATAAGTTCGACAACGATAAACGATAACTTTTATAGGTTTTCCATCAATAAGTCCATCGGCAAAAACGATTAGTCCGTCGATAACGGCAAACGATTTAACATCAAGCCTCCACGATTATCATTTTTAATTTTTTTAATTCTATCTCTCTCTTACACCGTAGAAACTTTGACCATAGTATAGGTATTTACGCCGCTATTACCCCTTTCATTTATTAGTATTTTCAAACAAACAAAAAATTGACAATATGTTTTTGCAATTGACTAGCTAGATATGACTACTAGTACTATACTAACTATGAGTAGCTGGTTTATAAATTGGCTTAGTTCACTCATTTAATTTTTAATGGGCACAATTATTGAAGAATGTGGTCTTATATTTGAATAAAATATTAAACTAATTTTTATCTTAGTTAAGGTGAGAGTATAATCAGAGTGCCAACTAAAAAATGGCTAGTTGAAAGACCAAATGTGTATTTATGTTTTTCTCTACAAGTTTTGCTTTCATTCTTTTCCTTTGTCAACATGTGTTTAACAATATAGACGATATATATCCGACGAAAATAACACTGATTAACAGTATAATAGCCGTTTTCCAGCGTTTTTTTGCATCAAGATGGTACGGCCAATATTAACGGTTAATTGATTTCTTCTTGATATATTAGAGTGCTCCGCGTAAACTTGAGAGAATAGAAAAGAAACAGAATACTCGCAAAATTTTGGGCCTGGTGTAGCGAAAATCGAGCTGAGATTAATTGTATATTCGATTTATAAATGAAGAATTTGCGAGCTCTTTGATTTATGTACACTTTTTGAGTTTTTCTCTTCTTTTTTTTTCTTTTTTTTTTTTGTTAATTGATGATCTTGAATAATTTAATATTATTACGAGGGCACAAAAATACAAGAAATAATCTCGCGAAGGAATCTTTTATCTTTGAATATAAACAACATATTCATTAATGTTGGTCGACATTACAACCAAACCTGTTGGGGTAGTGGTCGAACAATCCTCTTGGCTTTACGACATTACCGGGTTCGATTCTCGCTGCTGTGAAGATATATGCGCTTCATGTGTTGATTGGGTTCATCACGACCGTCCGATTCTCAGACGACATATAGCGCTTCTGAGCTTTTTTATTTATTTATTTATTTATTTATTTATAGATGATATATAATACCATTTTTTAATTTCACTTGTTTATTTTTAGATGATATATAATACCAGTTTTTAATTTTCACTTGATTTTTCGGTTACTAGTGTCGGTAAAAAGCCAATACCAAGAGAATACTGAAAATTGGTCCCCCGTTGCGGTCATCGCCTTTTGCAGCTTCTACGGAGAGAATCACTGCTTATCTGGCGGTTTTAGATAATCTGGCATTCACGATAACCTTTTAAGAAGGAACTTCCGTCCCCGTCATTGGTCACGCATGCGCATATTTTGAAAATTGAAGGTCAATAGGTGTAATTCTCGGTAATAGGCGTAATTTTTCGGTAATAACAATAATAATGAAGTGTCTGCTATAAAAATTCTGTTAAATATTATCCCTATATTGTTTCTAAGATATTATTACCGCTAGTAAAAAAAATATGACTGATGTGCTACCGCTAATAACCAAACTAGATTTTATCACCATTAGAAAGTGTGCGTCTACCGTTGTACATTCAAATTAATGTAGTGAGACATATGACATAACTGATACGACAAAACATTTTTGCTCTACACAAAGTGTGTCTGTTGTACATAGTAAGCATGAAACATCAAACCGCTATACATAATTAGTAAGCATGAGACTTCAAACCGTATACATTCAAATTAATATAGTCATGCATACGACATAACTAGTCCACCGCTATTCAAAGTGGTTCCCCTAATTAGAATGAAATCTTAAAACCGCTACAGATAACTAATAAGCATGAAATCTTCAAACCGCTATACATATATATAAAATCTTCAAAACTTAGAGTCCATGCTCTCGACGTAATCATGTCCAGACGAAACATATATATCGAATTGCGCGCTCCATACATTTCAGGAGTAGTCCGTTTTTGTCACCCTTTGGCCATAGAGCAGCAATATTACTTGTTGGTAATTTAGTTTGGCCTCGGCAATCAAGAGTGGTCCGTTTCCGGTCCGCTGATGAATTTGATGAGCGTTGATGAACGACGATTCGCCAGATATGCGAGCCCGCCAACTTTTTCGAGACGCTCTTGAATCTCATCAGAAATTTTGCCGGCAGTTCCGATAGGATCTTGTCAAACACGAGGTCTTCGTGAAGGTGATCCGAAGTGCATTCCATTATAATTTCTGATAATATAATTTGAAAAGGTGAATATTTACACTTGAGAGGATGACCAAGTGTATTACTACCATCTTCTTAATACACTCGGACTGACGCGTGATTTCAATAGCAAATCCGAACTAGGGGTTTTCAATTTGTGGTCGTAATTAAAGCGGCGTTTGAGATTTCCCATGAGTAATCATTAATGTGCATATATATTTCGTGTGACGGTTGCTTGTGACGGTTGCGTTTATGGTGGATACCCCGAAGTACGACGAGTTTGCCGACGAGGAGGCGGAGTACGCCGAAACCGTTTACGGTGAGCCCGTGTACGATGAGTACGGCGAATTTGCCGACGAGGAGGCGGAGTACACCGACACCGTCTATGGTAAGCCCGTCTACGGTGCGTCCGTGTATGATGAGTACGACGACGTCGTTTATGAAGATCCCGTGTACGACGAGGCGGGTTACGCCGAAGCCGTGTATAGCGAGGTCGTATCTGACGACAACATGTGCGTCAAGAAAGATAATGAGATAGTTTTGGTTTCGAGCATGGCGACCAAAGTGGTTGCACCGAGCGATTACAGTGTAGTTACGGTCGTGATGACCACAGGCGAGGCTGTGAAAATCAAGTTGAGCAAACCATGGAAACAGTGGCGTGAAATTCCCGCTCAACGACAACTTATGTACGTGCATGACCATGGTAAAGAAAAAAGTAAGCTTGAAGACATGATCAGGAGATTTCTGCGAAACTACATATCGGAGGAGGTCTTTTTATGGCGGCGACTTTGGCGCCGATATGAGCGTGGCGATGGCAGGGGTGGTATAACAGGACGACGGCTAAAATTCGGGACGAATTTTTTCGACAACCGAGAGATTGATGACGCATGCTAAGATGATACGTGCATGGGAGATTTCATGATCTTGCCATCATTAATATGGCTTTATGAATGGCTGATTCTAGCCTTTATTTATAGTTTTTATTATCATGATTTGCACCATTTATTTCCATTATTTGTTTCTTATTTTGCACTCTTTCCTTCATCGTTTATTTTGTTCGACATTAGCTATATATAGAGAGGTAGATTGATGTATTTGATAGTTTTTTATAATAATAATGAAAAAAGTCAAGCTTTGCTTGCAAATAGCGTTTTTATCGTTTTTCCTATAGAGCGGATCTACACCAGTGATCAAGCAATTAAAAGCAATAAGCAAATGATATAATAAACAAACTTAAGCAATTGTCATTAATCAAAGAAACGATAATTCAAAACGAGCTACATGTGAGTTTCGATTGCAATTCTATGATCGGTTTAGCTCATGATGAATCTAGATAATAACCAAATCACAAAGGTAAATATTATGGAGAAAGAAATTCAGCAAAAGAAAGTGATACTAATGGAGAGAATCTCCGAGGTGATATTCTTCTCCACCGTTCTTCTTCGCAAAACCCGATCTCCAATGGCGTTCTTCGAGTTTCCTAGCCTCTTGTGATGTTTTTCTCTCCCAAAATTCGTCCCTTAATCCCTCTTTATGATTCCCTTATATAGCCTCCTCATTAGGTTAAGATTAGGATAAAAAAAAAATCCTAATTCGCGAAACAGTGGTGCTGGGGCACCTGAAAAGCTGTGCCGGGGCACCGCGTGAAATCAGAGGTTCTTGCTGCGGCACCGAAAAAGCTGTGCCACGGCACCAAGCTGCTGCCTGGTATTGTCAATTTCGGCTTTTCAGACATGTAAAACTTCGTCCAAATGACTCGATTCATCTTGATCTTCAATTAAATCACAAGTCACTCATGTAACTCCTAAAACAAACAAAAACACTAAAAGAAACACAATAAATGGCTCTAGGATAAACAAAACGCTAAGAGAAAGTACTCAAATTATCGGTATAAAACCGACTCATCAACATTTGAGCTTGACTCCGAAACTTTCTTCCGATTGTTTGCATACGGTTTTGTGAATTGTAACCTTATTATATTATAATGCAGGCCTCTCATCCAGCTCTGAAAAAAGGGTGAAAATGAAGGACTATGTGGCCAAGTTTAGCGATGATACAGGTCTCGTGTTTGTGGTGAGTCAGATTGTAGCTTAGCTTTGTTGGACCCGTAAATATCGAGTGATACGTGCCCAGATTCGAAAACTTAAAATGGAAATATCGAAAATCTAAGCTAACACTCACAAACCCATGAGATTAAGTTTTTAAATGTTTATCGGTTAATCTTCTATTTAGCTTAAGCTCTCTTAGATAGAGCAAATAATTATAATCTAAAGCATAAATAACCCACATAATAAAAACCTAACAACCCGACGAATAAATCTTAAACGACTACTTAAATTAAAATAAATCTAATTGACGCAATTAAATGACACTAATTAAAAATTAAACGACTCGAAGACTAAATAAAATAACGACATCGAAATCTTAATTATTCGGGACGTGTAATATACCGTGTTTTATAAGATTGTTTCCGATTCTTACTCACTATGCGATTCAGGTCGGTGCAACGGCCCACGAGAAGATTGAAGCGAGGTATATTGATGACCTCGTGGCAGGTAATTTTTGGATTCGTTTTCCGCACGAGCGTCGAACGAACTTGTAATGGTTGAAAGAAGATTATGAAATTCATCGCTTTTATTTCTGTTTTTGTTTCAGTTTCGAACTACCCGTTAAGTGGAGCATACTGCGTAGCGATGATCTGCCAAGCTTTGGAAGCAAAATGGAACATCTTTTGAACCTTATTTATTGCCGTAATAGTATATAGATGAGAGTTTGTGACTTATTTATCTATAAATGTATGAGATTATTTATTTATGCCAACTCTTTTGACTTCTTTCCTTTTTGTTGATTGATCTTTAATAATGTAGCGGTTTTTTACCCTAATTCACCGATTCACATTTGGATTTCCTCCGTGCTAGCGAGCATTCATATCGTACGTATCGAATCAAAGCAGACACAGAAATTGAAAGAAACATGACACAAGATTTATAGAGGAGTTCATTCGGAGATGGAAATCCGATCACCGACTTACTCTCCTCCTTGCTCCAGCAAAATTACCCGGAACCCATGCTCCACGATCTTCGATTATAGGTTACACACATACCTAAGCCTACCTCTCATGCAAAGATCATCTTAATCATCTAGTACAACCCCGACTAGCTTACATGGTGATTCCCAAACCCATACAACAAACTCAAGAGAGATGAATCTATAAACTCTAGAGACGAAATGACCCCCAGAGAGAAACTCTTCTTTTACTCCTCTTCTTCTTTATTCTTGAACGTCCCTACTAAAAGGCTTAAGAGGCAACTCACAAGTGTAGGATGAGCTTTTAATTCGACGCTCCGGATTCGCCCACGCTTTAACTCCAAAACGACTTGTTGTTTTATTTTACTTTGTCGTTTTTAGCTTGGGGCTTTTTAAATGGGCTTCATTATTATATAACAAATAACTTATCATTCGGAGGCACAACAGTACAAGAAACAATCTCATGAAAGGTTGTGAAGGAATCTTATATCATTTAGTATAAAAACTATAGGTTTTATTGTTGATCGACATAACAACAAAACCTGTTGGTGTACTGGTCGATCACTCCTCTGAGGCTCGACCAGGTTTCGATTCTCGCTGCTGTGAAGATATATGCGCTTAATGTGTTGATTGGGTTCATCACGACCGTCCGACTATCAGACGATGTTAAAGCGCTTCTGAGCTTTCTTATTTTTTTTAATGATAAAACGTATCCGTTTTCAATTTTCACTCAAATTTTCAGCTACTAGCGTCGGTAAAAAGGCAATACCGGTAGATCCAGAGGTATAACACTGTTTATTCGACGGTTGAAGATAATTACTCAACCACTCGACGCAGCCAAGCATTGAGTCATCTTTGCCGAGTACGTGATATATCCTTAATGTGTTGATTGGGTTCATCACGACCGTCCGATTATCAGACGATGTAAAGCGCTTCTGAGCTTTCTTATTTTTTTAAAATTTCACTCAAATTTTCAGTTACTAGCGTCGGTAAAAAGGCAATACCAGTAGAGGTACACTGTTTATTCAACGGTTGTAGATAATTACACAACCACTCAAGGCGGCCAAGCACTTGAAGTATTAGAGTCATCTATGCCGAGTGTGATATATCCTGGATAATAAAACGCAACGAGACAAATTCGATTGAGAGCATGAGCGGCGCTTCTTATGCAAATCCGAAACTACCCAACGACGGCATAATTATGCCGCTTTATATATAAAATACTTAATTAAAAACAACAATTAGAAGGCCTAATTACTATCCGTATGCTAAAGTTAGCCATGTTTGTACGTCGGTCTAATCAAGAAACCCGTGCTCGTAGCTTAAATTTTGACCAGATATTTTGTACAAAAATAAAAGACTAATTACCACAATTTAGAGGGGAGATTACAACAATGCGTAAAACTAAAGATACGTTAATTTATACACAATGTAAGTCTTCCAAAATTCATATATAGTCTGGTCTTAAAGTAGTCTCGGTGGTTTTTCGAAAGTGACACTATTAACCAAGATCTCACGGTAAAAGTTTTGATTGATATATTCACGGTAAATGAGCATGTATAAATAAATACGAAGAAAAAACTAGAGTAAACTCAACAAAAGCCAAAAAATACAGCTTGTCATACACGGAACAGTCTTAACAAGTTACTGTAGTCGCCTCATCGTTCACGCACAAAACAAAGTACAAACACAAACTCGTCAAGCAACAAACTTGTTCCCGATGTTTATGCAGCAAAAAAAACAGAACAGAAACCTACGAGTCGACTGTGGTTACCTGTTGCCACTCTCCGTCGACGGCTTCTTTCCAGAGCGTGACATCGTTGTTCCCATCAGCCACAGCCAAGAGGTTCCCGGTGAGCGACCAGGAGACCCGCCACACGGGTGTCTTGAAATCCTTCAGAATCTTCCCCTCCCACTGCTCGCCCTCCTTAGCCACCGTCCAAATCACCACTGTCCCGTCCTGAGAGGCGCTTGCTATGGTTGATTTCGGCAGCCCCAAGTTGGGGGCCCACGCCACGTCTCTGACCCAGTCAGCGTGCATCTGAAGGGCCGGGAAGCAGTCCATCTTCCACGTCCCATTCGAGAGCTTCCACACCTTCACGGTGTTGTCGCAGCCACCCGATGCCAGCTTATGGACCGGGTCAGCCGACCCGGATCCGACCAGCGATCCGGGAGCCATGGCCGGGGCCCACGACACGGAGGTCACCCCCACGGGATGGGCCTGGTCAATCCGTGTAGAGTCCCAGCCACCATCGGATCGGGCCGTGAAGACCGAGATGTTGCCATCAGACGATCCAACAGCCAGGCAGAGGCCGAGCTCGTGGGGCGCCCAGTCGAGGGAGTTCACCGAGGATTTGTGCTCGGAGAACACGTGGGCCTGTTGCCACTCGTTCTGGTTACCCTCTTTCCAGATTATCACCTGCCCGTCGTAAGAGCACGAGGCTATCATCGACCCGAACTTCGGGTGGGCCCAGGACACCTCCCAAACCGGGCCTCGATGGCCGCTCAACGTGGCTAGGTGGGAATTGGAGTTGTTGCTGACACCAATGATCTTGATCGTGGCGTCGGACGAAGCAGTTGCCAGGCGTTTCCCGTAGTAATCCATGGCTACGGCGTGGACGGTGTCTTGGTGCCCGGTCTCGATCTTCTGCGGAGGCATCTTTACCGATTTTAACCCTGGAAACTCCAATTCATTCATCAAGATCAGAAATTGTTAAATCATATCGGATTTCAAACTTTTCCCTAATCGCCATTGACTAGATAGATATCAACTGAATCGGAAAGCTTAATCCTAGATCGAATAAGAAAACGAAAAAGGAAAAGCTCTGCGATTTCAATCCCTCAACAATGGTCGAATTCTAGCGACATATTACTCAGATTTCCAATCAGAAGCACAAATCTAAAAGAAATGGGAACCAAATCCTACCACGAACGCAAATCAGATACGAAACTGAAGAAAAACGAATCAAGACCTGAATCACTGGAAATGATGTACAAAATCTGAAGATAACGTGGTTCGCAAACAGATCTAAGCCAAACGATTCAGAGAAAAGCCATTGAAGGAGGAGAGAGTACCTTCGAAAGATATGTCGAGCCCAAAAACCTCCGTTGAGCTTTTCCTTGAGTACGATTCGAAACGTTTTTTTTACTTTCTTTTCTATATATATAAAAAAAACCCTTAACTAATTAAAAATACAATTCTTTTTAAACAAGTACGATCTTGTTAAATTAATAATTTTAATGAAATAATATCTATAATTTTGATTTTAGTTCATATGATTAAATTATTTTAATAATATAATAAAAAATGAAACTTCATAAAACATTCCTCAAACCAAGGTATTAAATTTCTCGAATATCCATCGGCATGCCCATCGAAAATCTTTTTTCGAGGTTATGCGAAACGACATATCCATCGGCATATCCATCGATTTACCTATGAGATACCAGTCGACAAGCGATATATCCGTAAAATAAAAAATGCGAAACGACATCGGCAAGCGGTATTTAAAACCTTGCCTCAAACCACCATAAATTATTTTATTACACCTCAAAACATCATAATTGCAAATACATCATTTTTAAACCTATGCTTCGGAAACCCGAGCTCTCCGTCGAGCTTCCTAATGGTGGGCGTCTTATTATCAAGGGGTATTGCAAAGGGGTGCCGATGTCAGTTCAAGGGCACGAGTTTAAAGCTAATTGCTTCGAAATTTCGCTCGAGGGATTCAACGTTATTCTCAGCATGACGTGGCATAATGCTCTCGGGCAAGTAGTGTGGGGCGGTTTGGCTCACACTGTGTCGTTTACGGTCGGTAAGAAGATGGTGGTTTGGGCTAGCGAGACAGACTCGATGACCGAAGCCTCACGGCTCAACCATGTCGGCGAAGGGGAGGTTGAATTGGAAGAATGGTTCGACGATGCGGAAGAAATATTCACGATCCCAAATCCGATGGAATCGGCAGAAGAGCGGGAATCAGCCAAGACAAGAAAAAGGGAGAAGATAGCGCTTTCGGCCCTTGAAAACGGTGGAACCGAGAGTGTATTTGGGAAGCTCTTGGAAGAGTTCGACAACTCTTCGGTGCCCCGATGGGGCTGCCACCACCACGCTCTTGTGACCATCGAATTCGGCTCCTCACGGGAACCGATCCGATTGCGGTTCAGCCATACCGTTATCCCCACCTCCAAAAATATGAGATCGAGCGTGCAATGTAACGAGATGCTTCGTGCGGCAACCATACGACGCAACACCTCACCATTCTAGTGAAGTGTGTATATTATGTCGATTGCAAGAATTTTCGGTCCCGTTTTAAATCTCTAGGCTCGTTATAGAGCTTTTCTACCTAGAATTTTCTCTCTCTCTCTCTCTGACACACAAGTATCAATACGGCGCGAAGGGGACTTGGGCGAGGAGGAAGAGGCAATCGTTTCTCAGACTTGAGGAATACTCCACCGATCACAAGAGCCCAAACCCGGGCTCGTATCAGATTCTCTTCCATCTTCATAAATGGGTAGTTACATTTGAGTTTAATTGCCTCAAAATTTCCTTAATCATTCATCTTCAATACATAAAACAAACGGCTAGAAACTTCTATCATTAACTCCATAAAGATTATACCGGTCAGATTTTTTACCGTGCCACAAAACTGATGAGTATACTGATGAAGTTTTTCATAAACGTGTTTATATATTACCAAATATCCAAAAACAATATGTTGAAAAATATTGCAGTTAAATTAAAATTGAGATAGCGTCGAGTTGGTTGAACTCGAGATGAACGCTCTATCCAATTACCAGAATTTGTTCCAACGTTCGAACGTTACGTAAAACATACATATTGATTATGTCTGTTATGAATATTTAATTCCATTTAACACATTTAGAATTAGTTGCAATCTATTACTAACGGTTATAGAATTGATTGGAAATCAATTCATTATCTCCCTCCTGTATCTATAAATTGACGGTGTTCTCGACTCATTCGACACACCACAATCGAAATGATTTACGAAAATTCTCACTCTCTATGAACTTGCTTCCCAGTTTTCCACTCCGCAAGTTCAATCTTTCATATGCTTCCCAATGATTTATGTCGTAAGTCTTTCGGTAACGGAGTTCAAGAAGGTTCAGTTCCGCCTGCGGAGTTCGAAGTGCTACGAAGTTTGCGGTTATCCCGTTATAACCTGGGAAGCTAATCGCCTAACGAACCTCAATCACGTAGAGGAGGCGAATCAAGCTTTAAGGAGAGCGTCCAATCCGTCTCCGGAATCGTTAACCATTTTCTGTTGTATAGGATATCAAGAACAAATTTTGGATCAAAGCGACAAGTCGATGCTCGTCAAAGCCAAGAACACAACTATATGAATCATCAAACTTACTTGCTACTGTTTTGCTTTAATTTATTTCTCGTTATCATCGTATATATAAAAAAATATACCTTACACAATAATACAAATTCCAAGAAAATAAATTGATACGAAAAATAGAGTTTTATTTTATTTATTTATTTTTAACGTCGAATTTGAAGACCAACTTATAATTTAATTGTATAAAAACACTTTTTATCTGGTGTCAATTTCGTGGCAAAAAAGAGTTATCTCTGATAAAGAAGTTTCTATACATGACCAAATGAATGAAACTCTCTTATGTATGTGCGTGGCTGCGCAAATGCTTACTTTTCGTCTTTGAATATTCAGCCGATCCTTACATCATCTACATGTTTAACTCTGAATTCTCTATACACTTGTGATTTATCAGATTGCTAAATTTCTCAAACATAACAACCCACATTACAACTAAAATTACCCTAATTTGTACCCTTGTAATAACTTATATATCAGAAAAAAAGCAGGATATTAGTGGCAAAACTATCCAAAGTTAGATCAATTTGAGCAGCACTGTTGTATCATGTACGACTTTGTCGTTTATAAATCAGTGAAAATGACAAAGTTTAACATTTTACTCGCTTTCACATAAATTCGTAGAGACAATTCCTAAAAAAGCCGACACTTACGACGTTAAACATCACATTTTTTTTTCCGTAACATTTAAAGCGTCACATCACCACATATGCTTACATATTTGTAATTTTTTTTTCTCGCAAAATCAAAGGTTTAAGCTGTACTGTGGCACGTCTAACATTGTAAAAAATAATAAAATTTGTGACCTTTGCTGCAAGAACTAACGTTTTAAACTTATCAACAAATTCGATAACTTTCGCCGCAAATTTTTGCTTAAAAAAACTAACTTCTCCTTGCTCACAATAAAGTCTGGATCAACTTCTCCACTCCAGATTGCTCACACCAAGCTTCGCTAGATCTGATCTCATCTCCCATGGCGTCCATCAAGACCTAGCTCGGATCCGACGACTATGGCGTTCTCGACGCGGCGAGGCGGCTGGGGAAACTCTCTCCTCCCTTCCACTGCCTCCTCTCCGTCGTCGCCCTCCTCCACCTCCAAGTCCAAGTTCTCGCGGAAGCCTCGCCGCCGCTTGGCCCTCAAGGACTTCCTCTTCCGCAACTTCTTCGCCATCGGCCTCTCCGTCTCCCTCCTCTTCTTCTTCCTCGTCCTCCTCCGCTACGGGATCCCGCGCCCGATCGGCTCGCGCGCCGCGCCGAGGGCCGCCAAGCCGAGGAAGCCGGTCAACCGGAACTCGGCCTACTCCGGCGACGGCGGAGCCGCCGTGGACATCACGACGAAAGGCCTGTACGACAAGATTGAGTTCCGCGACGAGGATGGTGGGCCTTGGAAGCAAGGCTGGAGAGTGAGCTACAAGGGGGACGAGTGGAATTCGGAGAAGCTTAAGGTGTTCGTCGTGCCTCACTCGCACAACGATCCTGGTTGGAAGCTCACCGTCGACGAGTACTACGATCGCCAGTCCAGGCATATCCTTGACACCATTGTTGACGCGCTTGGGAAGGTACAATTCTTGTGTAATTCAGGATTTCCGCGTTACAGAATTTCTTGATGGACTGTGCTCCATCGATAATCCAAATCATGCTCATATACATTCTTCAATTGTGTTGAATAGGATCCTCGAAGGAAGTTCATATGGGAAGAGATGTCTTACTTGGAGAAATGGTGGAGAGATGCCACCGAGAAGAAGAGGGAATCCTTCACCAGTCTTGTGAAAAATGGTCAGCTTGAAATCGTTGGCGGTGGCTGGGTTATGAATGACGAGGTAATCTCTCTTTCGCTCGAGATAGGCATGTATAGAAAAACCGAATCTGTAGACCGAAGACCCTGAAGGATAAATGATAAGGTTTTCGGTATTTGGTTTGCATTTGAGAACCGGTATTGAAGACTCTTTTGGAGCGATTGCCCTAAATCGAGAGTTTTAGCTTTGACAATCTCCGTTAAATAGTTTCATATTCGGTTGAAGTTACACCTAACGACTTTGTGACTGTTCCTTTCTGTTGCAGGCCAATTCACATTATTTCGCCATAATTGAGCAGGTAATAAACCTAAAGCCTTCTTGTGTTATTTGTTCAAAGTTTCCGACTTGCCTAAATTTATAACTTCTTATGGAATTTATTAGTTCAGGATACTTGTTATGATTAAACTCTAGGCCCATGAACCACAAATAATTAGTCCAAAAGATCACATTTTTATGTTTCATAGACTGGTGAAGTGCCACGTTGTTGCCGATGCTTACACTAGAATCTGTTGGAAATTCATAGATTTAGCTGATGTGATGCCTGGTCACAGCCAAGGTTTTGAAAGTCTTAATCAGGGACTACGCTTTTTCTGTATGCCCCGAGCCACGCTGAGGCATAAACCTCAATAAATAACACTGAATTTGTAAATACTAAATATCATATATTTCATACGATTAGTAACCAACAACACATACTTCCATATAGAATTAGTCAATTTATTAGTCTTAAAATGATAAAATCATATAGTTCATTAAAAGGTCTTAGGATTTTCGGGTTTATATGTAACGAGGAAAATTGAAATAGGGTTTTTTCCTTAATTTTAAAAAACTTAGAGAAGGCTACAGAAGCCATACAAAAATAGCCTAAAACAGTACTACATGGCCAACATCAGGAAAACCGGGTCAAATCGCGTGTGATACTGAGACGTAAGCCTCATACGCCTCATTGCTTCAGCATCTAAGGTTTATGCCTCAGTGACGCCTCACTGCAGGGGCTGAGGCGTAGCCACAGATTCATTTTTTCAGACCCTCGCCTCAAAATATTTTGAAAACCACAGTCAAAGTCTTAAAGGGTCGTGGACTTCACAAAGCTCAACTAAGTTTTGCATAATGCCCCAAGTCCGGTTTTGCATAATCCTTTTTTTCAGAACTTCCCCTCAAAATATTCGGGCTGTTTGTACGGATTTGTTTTGCATAATGCCTTTAGAGTCAAATATTCATGCAGTCTAAATATGGTTTTTTGTTGTTGTTTAATTTTAAAGCTTAAATGGTTCATTTATAATGGATGCACTTCATCTTAAATTATTGTGGAATCTGAGCACATGCAGTGATTGATGAACCACGAGCTATTTTTAACATACTAACCATCTTTTGCAAATGATGTACCAGATCACAGAGGGGAACGCGTGGTTGATGGAAACAATTGGTGTTGCTCCTAAAAATTCATGGGCAATAGATCCGTTCGGATACTCTCCAACGATGGCTTATCTTCTCCGGCGAATGGGATTCGAAAACATGCTTATTCAAAGAACCCACTACGAGCTGAAGAAGGAACTTGCATCGAAGCAAAATTTGGAGTATGTGTGGCGCCAAAGTTGGGATTCAGAGGAGACTACTGATATTTTTGTCCATATGATGCCGTTCTATTCTTACGATATTCCGCACACTTGTGGGCCCGAGCCAGCTGTTTGTTGCCAGTTTGATTTTGCTCGTATGAGGGGTTTTATGTACGAGTCCTGCCCTTGGGGACCGCAACCTGTAGAGACCAATGAAGAAAATGTTCAGGAAAGGGCACTCAAACTTCTTGATCAGTACAAGAAGAAATCGACGTTATACAGAACAAATACCCTTCTTATTCCTCTCGGAGACGATTTCCGTTACATCAGCGCAGAGGAAGCCGAAGCCCAGTTTCGGAATTACCAAGTATTGTTTGATTACATCAATTCAAACCCCTCTTTAAATGCTGAGGCGAAGTTCGGAACTTTGGAAGATTACTTCCGTACCCTTCGTGATGAGGCCGAGAGGATCAACTATTCCCGTCCTTCTGAAACCGGTTCTGGCGAGATTGGAGGCTTTCCTTCTCTCTCCGGCGATTTCTTCACTTACGCTGACAGGCAACAGGACTACTGGAGCGGCTATTATGTCTCTAGGCCTTTCTTCAAGGCCGTTGACAGAGTGTTAGAGCACACGCTCCGTGCTGCAGATATGATGATGGGCTTGTTGCTCGGATACTGTCAGAGAGCCCATTGTGAAAAGTTGGCATCAGGATTTTCATACAAACTTACAGCTGGTAGAAGAAACTTGGCTCTTTTTCAGCATCACGATGGTGTGACTGGTACCGCAAAAGACCACGTGGTTCAGGATTACGGAAATCGCATGTACGTTTCCTTGCAAGACTTGCAGATTTTCATGTCAAAAGCGATTGAAGTACTGCTCAAAATACGCCACGAGAAGCTTGATCAGATCCCATCTCAGTTTGAGCCTGCAGAAGTGAGATCGAAGTATGATGCTCAGCCTGTTCACAAGGTCATAACCGTCCAAGAAGGAACTCAGCAATCAGTGGTGCTTTTCAATCCGACCGAGCAAACAAGAGAAGAGGTTGTTATGGTCGTTGTCAACAAGCCCAATGTCGCTGTTCTAGATTCCAATTGGTCTTGTGTTGAAAGCCAAATCTCTCCTGAATTCCGGCACCACGAAAGCAACATCTTCACCGGAAAGCACCGTGTTTATTGGCAAGCTTCAATTCCGGCATTAGGGTTGGAAACATATTACATCGTTAATGGTTTTCCTCAATGCGAAAAGGCTAAACCGGCGAAACTAAAATTCTTCTCTAAGTCAAATTCATTGCCTTGCCCATCTCCATACCTTTGTTCCAAACCCAAACACGACGTTGCCAGTATTCAGAATCATCACCAAACCCTCTCCTTTGATCTCGGAACGGGTCTAATGCAGAAGATTGTCCACAAAGGCGGTTCTCAAAACGTCGTTGACGAAGAAATATCGATGTACTCTAGCTTCGGCAGCGGGGCCTACCTATTCAAACCGAATGGAGATGCTCAGCCCATAGTCAAATCCGGCGGGCAAATTGTAATTTCCGAGGGGCCTTTGATGCAAGAGGTCTTCTCTTATCCACAGACGGAATGGACCAAGAGCCCGATTTCCCATAGCACACGTTTATACAACGGAGAAAATACGATTCAAGAGTTTCTCATAGAAAAGGAATACCACGTTGAACTGCTCGGAGAAGAATTCAACGATAAGGAGATCATAGCAAGATACAAAACAGACATCGACAGCAAAAAAGTATTTTATTCCGATCTGAACGGCTTCCAGATGAGCCGAAGAGAAACCTATGAGAAGATTCCATTGCAAGGCAACTACTACCCTATGCCTTCTCTTGCGTTCATGCAAGCATCCAACGGTGAGCGGTTTTCGGTCCATTCTCGCCAGTCTTTGGGTGTGGCAAGCCTTAAAGATGGGTGGTTGGAGATCATGCTTGATCGACGCCTGGTCAACGACGATGGGCGTGGGCTCGGGCAGGGAGTTATGGACAACCGTCCGATGAACGTGGTCTTCCACATCCTCACGGAATCCAACGTCTCTGCCACTCAAAATCCCATTTCAAAGATCTTACCCTTAAACCCGTCTCTTCTTTCGCATCTTACCGACTCTCATTTGAACTATCCTTTACAAGTTTTTATTTCCAAGAAGCCTCAAGAAGTTTCTGCTCAGCCGCCGCCAAGATCTTTCTCGCCTTTCGCTGAATCATTACCTTGTGACTTGCATATTGTGAGCTTCAAGGTTCCTCAGCCTTTGAAGTATTCTCAGCAGCAAATCGGAGATCCTCGGTTTGCACTGTTCTTACAGAGAAAAAGCTGGGACTCGTCGTACTGTAAAAAGGGCCGATCACAGTGCAAAACCCTAGCTGACGAGCCGGTGAATATTGGGAACATGTTCAGAAATCTTTCTGTGTTTAATGTGAGAGCGACTTCGTTGAACCTTCTCCACGAGGACATGGATCTTCTCGGGTATCCCGAGCAGCTCGGTGATGTGGCACAGGACGGTAATATCCTCGTGTCTCCGATGGAAATACAGGCGTACAAGCTAGACCTACGGCCTAACCAGTAATTTCAACTCTGAGCTCGTTGGCTCCCATATTATACGGCTTGTGCTACTGGTTTTAGAGAGCACCTACCACAGTCATGGCGCAAGAATGTTCTCCCTGTACAGTTCCTGTGTGGATGAAAGGCTCGGGCCGAACAGAACTTCCAAGAATGCCCTCATCTGCTTCGGATATTGGAGCCGAGCTTTCCAATTTTAGCCTCGTGTTACGGAGATGGAATGTGTGGGGATGTTTAGGATCTCACAGAGAGATACACAAGTATTTGGACACAGTTTTGACTTTCGATATGTATTCTAAGAGTTAGACGTTAGTGTTGAGTGTAATCGATAGTTTAGCTTTTTGAAATTATGGGGTCTAATTGCTACTTTCATACTCTTGGGGGTTCTTTTGAGTAAAATCGTTGAGAATTTCTACCAAGTTTGCTTATCGTATCAAGGATTGATTCCTCATTCCTCATTGATTGACCAACTTCTAAAAGAACTAGGGTTGAAATATTTGCCCCAACTCCGGTTTTGGATCCAATCCGTACTCAATTTCTGCTCATAACCGTTGGAAACCGGTACATTCCGGTTCAAAAATCAAATCAGAACCGAGGCTGAGAATCTCTCAAAAACTCGGTATTTCTGGCTTCTAA
Source organism: Parietaria judaica (assembly GCA_954871525.1). Classification (NCBI taxonomy): domain Eukaryota; kingdom Viridiplantae; phylum Streptophyta; class Magnoliopsida; order Rosales; family Urticaceae; genus Parietaria; species Parietaria judaica. The sequence continues at coordinate 30,553,765 of OX940865.1, forward strand.
TGTCCTAACCTGAGTAGTTTCAAGTTTCAACTTAAAAAAAAAAATCCAATTTTATTTCAAATATTTTTTGAATCTAATTTTATTATTCAATTTGATTATATTTTTTATAATCAATATAAAAATGGTTTTTCCACCTGTCAATTTAGATGAAAGAACATTTTTATTTATCTTAGGTGACTTGTTTCTTTGGCCCGGTTACGGTTTCAGAAAAATTAGGGTTTTTCAAAACCGGGATGGGGCTAAAAATGGGCCAAGAGACCAGATCCATTCCCCTTTTTGCCTCTAGGAAAAGCTGATGAAAAAAAATTCAAAATTCAAAATCTTTATTCTTGTATGAGCTTGTGAGAATACAAGTGGGTGATCAAATGATTTGAGATCGTTTATAATTAGCTCCTAAGAATAAAATCTTCGGTACTTTCCTACTTAATCAACAAAACCAACAAAATAAGGGACCATTTTTTTTTTTTGGCCCTTTTACAAAATGATCTCATCTTGAACACTGACATTTAGGGTCTTGTTTGGCAGAACAATGCTGCTGATCACCGCAACTTCATCTTCCACGGTCACGGCTTCTCCTTCAAAACGAAACAGCGGGATAACTTATTTTTCTCGTAAAATTCATGAAAACGAATAATGGGTAAGGAATCAGAGTTCAGGTTTTTTTGCATACCGAGAATTGTGGTTCCAAGCTTCGCATTGTAATCTCCTTCGGCCTGAAATAGGCAATAAAGATGATCAATTACGGGATTTGGTTATAAAACAATGCAAATGTGTAGCTTGTACTTACCTGGACGCGCGACCATTTCCCAATAGACGACTTCCATCCAATAATAGAATTAATTATGACCGCGTTATCCTATAAAAAATGAAAAAATATTACAAAGATGCAATCTTATAGAAACGAATTTTTACCTATTATAACATGTTGCAACGTCGCAATTTTCCTTCAAATTGTTTGTTGTTGTGATTTTTCTCCTAATCTTGTAAAGTAATGCAATTTTCTCTCTAACGTCGGCGCTATTGCTATAATTTTAACGAAAGTTCAATAAGGAAATTTCTATAAATTTTTTTTTATGCAAAATTACCTTTTTATCCTTTTATTTAAGAGTAGAAGGACATACCTTAATTTCAACATCATCCAAGATGATGCAACTTATAAGTCTTACTCCTGGGCCTACCCTGACATTTGCTGAAATCGAGACATTTGGTCCGATCTGCAACACGACGGTCCACCGTAAGAAATTAACATCTTATTGAGGGATATTTCAAACAAAAGCCCTCTAAACAGTGAAACCGGAAAACTTATGGGTTGTTATTTTTGGAATCGCCCCGAAAATAATACATTATTAATCAATAATTGGAGCATGCCTTTAATGAAACTAATTAAATACAATTAACATTTATGATATAACTTTATAGTTTCACATTCATGAACTTGTCTTCAGTGTAAAACATAATACAACGTAAAGATGAATCTACCTTTGCAGTTGGATGAACTTTTGCCGATGGATGAACGTAAACATCGCCGATAACCAGAGCAGTATTAGAACCGTTTCCACCAGCCAGAAGATGGGAAGAAGTCACTTGGAGTTGAGCGAGATATAAAGCCGAACATTTCAAAGACATCCTGTAAAGTCAATTCTCAGTTTGTATAGGAAGAAAGGAAGATGGTTCAAAGGGAAGGGAAATCGAGAAATTATGAATTTTACTTTACCCTGGAGTTTTGATTTGTTCCCAGAAATCCATCGTTTCGTACGTGTAAAATTTCTTCTTCCCGGCAAGTGGAGACAAAATGTCTTGATCCAGTCTTACAAAATCCATCGGAAAGGTCCGGCTAAAAACTTTTTAATATCAGTATCAAACTGAGTGAGAATATACATTTAGAGATCATATGCATCATTCTCTAGCATATAAGAGAGATAGAAAACTCTTTTACAAACTGGTTGATTGATTGTAAACCAGTCCAACGATCGGTCTGCCTATTAGACCAAACTCTACCATTAGAAGGATAGAAAAAACGAGGACTACTCCTTACAAGTACCAACCCTAATCTCTCGTATTCAGGGTCGCCTAATGCTGTGTACCATGGTTATGTTTTGTTTCGTCAAATCAACTTAAGGCATCTTTTAGGACAGCTTTGGCGCTATTCTTGAAGGGACGGTCCTTTATTTATTTTGTTGATTGCAATAAAGTACCCCGTAATCATCCTACGGCGAGTATCGTAGGCTAATATGTTCTTTACGTTACATTGTGGTATTGGTTCCTATCAAAATCATTCTCAGAAACATGCCAAGGAGAAGGAGATGAACCTTGTAGCAGATTGAAGAGCTTCAAAGCTGGAAACACGACGTAAATTTGCTGCATTTTTTGATAAACAAATCAAAACAAAGTGAAGAATAAATAAAGAGAACTTTTCATAATTGCACGCGCAAAAATGGTAACTTTGCAAAGTCGATGCTAAGCAAGTGAACAATGGACCAACCTCTGTCTTCCCTGTGCATGGACACATCTTGAATCGCAGTAAAGATCTCGGGAGTGAAGACATAGACCCCACAATTGATCAAGTCGCTCACCTGCATTTCCAGAAACGTAAAATTAGAGTACAAAACTAAGAAAAGATGCTAATAATTCAACAAGACACAACAGAAACCAGTATACTTGAACAAAACCCGCATCAAATACGCACAAAAGTTTCGGGTTTCTCGGTGTAATGCAAAAGTTCTTTGGTGCTTGGATCAGCAACCAACTCTCCAAACTGATGAGCTGACTCAGCCGAAACCTGAATATAAAACCAAACTTAACTAAGTTTCACGAGTTTAACGAGGGGTAATTACAACAAACAAAAGCATTTGAGCTGTCTCACCAACCTTAATAACCAGCATTGTGCCCATCCCTCCGTAATTTTTATGAGCCTCTGAAAGATCCAATCAACAAAAGCTAAAGAACAATCGGGAAAAATGGACCGTTGATTCTATAATGAACGCCATAAATCATATAAAAAAAAAACGCAGCTCACCGAGCATGTCGGGTAGCGGAAAACTGCAGCAAACGTCACAATTCAGCAGAAATATATGCGACTGCGCAATAAATATCCGTCATCTTTAGAAATAATGAACACCCAAAAAAATCACTTCATGAACGGATCCCGAAACAAAGAAAGCGGGAAATTTCAAAGACAAACCGGACTGTCTTCCATGATCATGTCTCTGAAGTAATAAAGCCCACCAGCTGAACCATGCGGCTTATCCTCTTTCAAGTACCTAAAATCCAAACAAACCAAACTCAAAACAAGCATATATATATATATATATTTACATATATAGATTACATATATAAAGTACAAAGTAAGAACCTGACTGGAACTTTGAGCTCATTGGAGATGGAAGAGACAAAGAGAGCGAATTCTCGCTCTTCAAAGAAGCCGATCAGAATAACCTGAGCTAAATTGGGTATCTGTATACAACATCAAACTTTATATATATACATAAACATGTTTATACAAGATTCGAAAAATGTGGATTGAGACTGCGAAATTCGACTGACCCTCTTGCAAGCCGAGATGGGGTGGTTGACCATGGGCTGACCAGCCAATGGGAAGAGGGGTTTCGGAGTGTTGAACGAGAGAGGCCTGAATCTAGTCCCTGCAACAGTACAATTCACAGTTGATATATATATATACACACACACACATTTATGTATGAAAGGGATCGATGACCTTTGGTTGGTCCTCCGACCATGATGACGGCGACGACCTTCTCTTCGACGGTCGCCATTTCCGGGAGAGCTTGGCTTGGAAGCAAGATGAGCCACTCACTGAATGGAGATTTGAGAATCTGATATGTTCTTCTTCCGAGCTTCTGGATCTCAAGTTTGAGATATATTTGCGGCATAAATACTTATTTTTGTTTTTAAATAAGTCAACATACAATAGAATCTCATTAAAGTAATTATTGATAAGTTAATAACCTCGATAAAATAATAATTTTGTAAGGTCCTGAGTCAGAGGGCACAAAATACTGTCTAGGTTCAATTTTGTTCTGGTCTGTTAAAGAATCTTACATGAGAGAAACGTATTTGTTTGTGATTAAACTCCGATAAATGTTAACTATTCATTGTTTTTTTAATGAAACTCGATACTTACACGTGTCTTTAGCTTAACAGACGTTGACTCAACTCAGCAGGAATAGAATTAATTCTCGGTATTGTTTTGTGACATTGAACTACTATTACCACTAAAAAAGAAATTTGAAGGTATATTACATACTCAATACAAAATTAAGCACTTATGCTCCAAAATATCCTTGTACTTTTTTGAATCAGTCATTTGCCCCAAATTATCGATTCAGAATTTAGTACTTGTGCTTCAAAATATCCCTGCACTTTATTTGAATCAATCATTTGCTCCTCGCTATCAACTCTATATTCCGACATGTCACTATTATATGTAATTTGGTTATAATTATAACTTTTTATTTTACAAATGCATTTTTTATTTTATAAAACAGTTAATATATATATATATATATATATATTGAAGTCCTTGAAAACATTTGTAGCGTTTGGAAGCGTTTTGTATTTTCATTTTGTGTTTGCATATTTTATTTTGAAAAACAGCTTTATTAAAACGTTTTGAAAATGTGATTGGTTATTAATTTGTAACATTGTTTTTTTTTTTAAAAAAGTGTTTGATTGTTATTTTTTGTTTTTGAATTTAATTTTAAAAAAATAATTATAATTAATTGAACTAATGACATAAATATAAATAAATAAATAAAAACTATACCACATTAAAATTATATAAGATATCATGAATCCAACAGAATATGATAGTCGATGATTCAAATTATAAAGTATAAACAAATAATATGTAATATATATTATAAATAGATGTTGCTTCAAATTATAAACAAATAATATATAATATATACTATAAATAGATATTGGTAAATGTAATATAAAAATTATGTATATGTAATCAACGAATGTTGTTGATCAACACATCCTAAATATATATATATATATATATATATATATTATATTTATAAAAATATCAATGAAAGAAAAATTAAAAACGCATTTATATTTGAAATGTGGTCTTTTAATATTTTATTAAGATTTATTCATCTCAACTTTAGTTTTAAAAATGAAAACACCTATAAAGGTGTTTTTATTTTCATATGTAAACTAAAGAAAATGAAATTGATTTTTTAAAAATATTTTGTTAAAAACATAACCAATCACATTTTGGAGAGAATATTCCATAAGCATCTTTTCCCAAAACACAAAATCATTTTCCGAAATGCTTCCAAGTTATCATTTAAGTCTCCGAGGAAGCCTGCAAAGGCAACATATTCAGCCATCATAATATACATAGAAAAGCATAATCTTAACGGTAGCCGAAAATAATGTTCCTTACGGAAGTTTGTTTTATAGAGCCCGGGATTGTGACCGCATTACGGTATCTTGATGTCAACGATTGAAACGTGGAACAACACCATATCGGGAGTCGAATTGTTTAAAAGTAGTTTTGCGATGAGTTTTCAGTCCTGAGAATACTCCATAACAACTAGATCAGTACAAAGTAATAAACGAAAACCAACTTAATTAGCTAATAACTAAAATAGCCTAATAGATAAGAGTGCCTGAGCCTAGGCGAGCGGCCCTTGGCCGCTGCAGGCCACACTCCCGATCCGAGTTATGGGTCCATCGTCTTCTTACCGCCACATGCATCCATAACAGTTTTATGGCTTTATCCCAGTTGAAATTCAGCGGATCATAGCCGAAACTAACCCATAAAATACGGTTTAACAACTTAAAACTCGGTGGAAACTGGAAACACCGTCAACTCCTTCAAACCATCAATTCCTTCGGTATTGGCGATTTGAACTTAAAATAAAGAAGACATTTATGGCACAAGTATCCACTCTTGAACCAACTGTGTCGATGTAATCCCAATCTTTTTTAGAGCACTAGTACGCAAGACCACAAAAACAATGTCGAAATCAAATTCTATCAATGCAGAGTTAATGTCGGTTAAGCTAAACACATAAGTACATCTCTAACGTAGTAAACGTGCTGATTAAGCTAATTACTAATGTTCAGAATTCAATGGTCGACACACTCGTGATTCTCATGTAACAGACCTTGACACTATTTTGCGGCGTTTGGCTACTATATTTACTGAAAAAGAGACAAAAACGGAATATCTAAATATCGAACACGTGGTGTGCTCAATCAGCACCGAGGAATGAAGATCTCATTGACCTTCATTCCCCACACCACAGAACAACATGAATGCCAGAATAATGAAGTTTTAATATGTGAATCACATGAAAACAGACTATTTCTGACTTCAAGCACATAAACTTTTGCATGCCTTTCAATTTCTTACATTGACATACCAAATATACATTTAACTCCAAATTTCAGAAAAAAAAAAAAAAAAACTCCCACATTTCAAGTACTTCCCACAAGTTCTGTTCGTGTGTCAACAAAAAGAGTAAAATCTCAGCCATTAAAGTTAGAAATATAAATTACTGCTTCAAAAGCATCTTATGTTCTCCTTGGAGATTTGGGTCACACCGCAACAGTAATTTTCTCATGTAAGTGAATGAAACTAAATGATTGCAGAATTCTTACATCGTCATTTAGGAGCAGCGGTCGTCCTTCACAAGCCTCGTAGACCCGGCAGTGTTCATGTTGTTTGGTTTCCTGGCTTTCACTTCGGATTAAGAATCCCAAATTACATACCAATCAAAGTCAGCCATTCTTTCCTCTGACGAATGCTCCGAAAAAGGGGTGAATAGGGAGCTTGTTACTGAACACATTCAACCTGAAGCGTCAAGTCCTTGATCCCGGCGTCACAAAGAACGTTTGACACGTTTGCCCTCGTAGAAGACTTGTCAGTCTCTTTCGTGATGTGAATACGGAGCGTTCCCACCACATCTGTGTTTGTAAGGCTCCAAATGTGCAAGTTCTGAATGCCGCAAACACCCTTCATCTTCCTGACCTCAATCAGTGCTTTTCTCAACTCGTGCTCGTTTGCCCTCGGGACCCTTTGCAGCAGAACTTCTGCCGAGTTTCGGAGTAGTGGGATGACTGAAGATACGATCAGAACTGAGATGAATATCGAGCAAGCGGGATCGGCGACGAGCCAGCCTTTGTACTTGATTAAAAGCGTGGAAATGACGACGCCCACGCTTCCTAGGGTGTCCGCCAACACGTGTAAGAATATCCCTTCCATGTTGTGGTCGATGTGGCGGTGATGACGATGCTTGCCCGGTTCTTCGCCTTGATGGTGTTGATGAGCATCATGGTCATGGTCATGCTCATGAGGATGATGGTGATGATGGCCATCGTGGCCATGGTTATGATGATGAGGATGATGGGGATGGGGATGGGGATGGCTGTCGTGGCCATGATCGTGATGATGGGGATGGCTGTCGTGGCCATGATCATGATGATGGTGATCAGACTCATGGTGATGGTGATGATGGGGATCATCATGACTATCATGGTCATGTTGATGATGATGGTGTTGGTGTTGGGCATCATCATGGTTTTCATGGTGATGATGATGATGCCTACTATGGACATGATGGTGGTTGTCATCTTCGTGATGATGGGCATGATGATCGCCGTGTTCACCAGAGATGGCGTGGCGACTAGAGTGACTATGTTCATCATTTTGATTTTCAGGTAAAGACGGCTTCTCGTAACTTCCACGAGAAACAGGGATATGTTCATGTTCTTCATGATTTCCAGAATGTTTGTCATCAAGCTTACCGTGGGAATGAGAATGCGAATGCGAGCATGATCCGGATCCACCATGTGCATGATGATGCTCCTCATGAAAGAAGATCAAACCAACCACATTCACAAGAAGCCCTCCGACCGAAACAGTCAACAGACTATTGGTAGATATCTCTTGAGGATCCAAAATCCTCTCAAACGACTCCAACACAATCAGCGATCCAACCAGAACAAGAAAAACGGCATTAACATACCCGGAGAGAACCTCGAATCTCCCACGACCGTACGTAAACTGGCTATTTGCCGGCAATCTTGATATATAAGAGGCATATAATCCAATTGCCAGAGCAGCACAATCGAACAACATGTGACACACATCAGATATCAGCCCCAAACTGTTGCTCATGAACCCGGCAGCGAACTCCACAACCATGTAGCCAGTGTTGATCATCAGAAAAAGCGCAATCTTCCGGGACTTTCTCTCGCTCAAGATATGCTTAAGAGGCTTCATAACAACGGCACTCAGTGAATTGGACGACTCTATTCCCAGCTCGAGATAACTAGAGTAGAAAGCATGCAATTCCCGTATCGCTATATACAGCAGACCGCCACAGATCAATAGTCCCCAAAGCGAAAGCTCGGGGAAGTAGAACAACTCCAAAACAAGAGTGCAAACAAATGTCCCTAAGAACTCCTTCCTAGAATCCTTAGAACTGACCAATTCCTCGCCGCTAAAGTTCCCGGCCAACAGAACCCCAAAAACAACAGTGTTCGCCAAAGGCCAGACCAAATTCCCAACAGAAACATCCCCAAAATCGGACTCGAACAGGATAACACTGATCAAAGCAGGGAAGAAAAGCACCAACGTAGTGAAGAACAGCGAAATAATTCGAATACGCTTCTTTCCCAGCAGCCTAATTGTCCCTGAATTCATCGAAACCCGCTCATAGCAGCTGAGGAAACCGGACAGAAATGGAAGCAGCATTGGCCAAATTCTCAAGCAATTCTCTCTTGGAATCAACGAAAACCGCAATTCGCTGCTAAGAAACCTAGCCGAAAACGGAAAGCATTCTATTCGATCCCAACTCACAGACAGCAGAAACAAGCCTAGACTGAGAGCAACAAATCCCCTAACTTTAGAGATCAGAAAACTGTACCGATCGCCGACGGAATCCCGGCTCCGTCTCTCAGCCAGAAACCTCGCCGCCACGTTCCCGGTGAGTTCGGCGAGGATCATCGCCGCTGTGCCGCAGTACCTGAGGGCCTGAAATCGGAGGAGGAACACCACCGCGAGAAGAACCGATCTCGCCGCCAAGACTCGGTGCTCCGACAGCGAAATCAATGTCAGGGAGAATATCGGCTGATTCTGTTTCTGGCAAAATGGATCTCTAGACGAGGAAGACGATGATGAATAGAGAGAGCCAAGGACAGAGAAGAGGTAGGTCAGCCCAAAGGAGAGGAGAGAGACGAGGAAGGAGAAAGGGAAGAGCGAGAACGAAGGCGAAGAGCGAAGGAAGGGGAGGAGCGAGTACAGAGAGCGCAGAGAGAAGAGAAGGAAGAGGAACGAGAGCGAGGTTTTGCTGGATTTCGAGGACAGAGAGGACGACGAAGAAGATAGACGGTGTTTGGACGGCGTCGCCGAAGTCGTGGGAGTCGACGCGCTGGCGAACGGGAAGAACGGCGGCGCGTGGGACCGGGACGTGGAGGGAGGCGTAGTGACGGCGAAGGGGGACCGAGGCGCGGCGGAGGCGCGAGGAGGGACGTTGAGGCGGAGAGATCGGCGGTGTTGGTGGTTGAGGGTTTGATCCGCCATGGTTGACTGGTGGAGCTCGGAAGTCAGTCGATGGGACTGTTTCCAAAAGAACTGGAGAAAATCGATTTAATGCGACAAAAAAATGTATAAATTAAATAATAATTCAATACAGAGGTTGATTTTCTCTTCTAAAGAGAAAAGTCTGCCTAAGAGTCATCTAATATATATATGATAATTTATTTTAATGAAGTTAGTAAATATAATGTTCTAAGCCACCGTGGCCAGCCGTCCGGCGACGGAGCTTTTGGGGCTGTCCGGAGCAGCCTCGAAAAGAACTAGGCCATGTTTGCCGTGGGTTTTCGTAACTATGTTTTTTAGTTTCAGGGAGGGCGTCGCGTGCTGCGACTGTTGCGTGGCAGCGGAAGCCCGAGCCGCGAGCTTCGTAGCTGTCTCGTTTACACCTTTAGTTTTAAGTCAACACTTAATAAAGCTAACTCAGTAGGATAAGTACCGGAAAATGCCTTCCTCGTGAAGCCGAGATTTTCATAACAATGGTCGCATTGACTCAAAGTATTTAGTGTGAAGTAACATGAGATCTTACCTTAAAATCAATTAACTCGGGACTGTTGTAAACATTATCGAATCATGTTGTTTTATCCTTATATAAACAAACAATTAGACATGAAAATTGAGTGAGTGATTATGTCACAAAGGTGTGCAAAGATCCTTACATGAAGGCTTAAAAGGAGACAACTGAACTCATTTGATTCTTTTTTAATAGTAAGCTATGCCTGAGAGGGAATAAAGTCTGTGCTAACATAACTTACAAGTCACTCGGGCATTTAAACGCCCAAAAATTCGATTTCAGAACGGATACTGTGTTTTAGCAATACAATTAACGTCTCGTTACAACATCTAGGAGTCCAAGGCATCCCCTGTCCGAGACTACCTTTCTTGCTATCGCGCAGATACTAGCGATGATCGGTACTTAGATACTATCGAGGTTTCCCCCATTAACGAGCTTAATCGCCCTAAGGCAATCGGATTCTACTTCAGAGACGGTCCACCCCCGTGCTTGCACAAAGACAAAGCCATGGTAAATGGCTTTGCATTCGGCCGTCAGTGCCGAGTCCACGTGCTCGAGAAGTTTGGCTACGACACTGGTGACATGTCCTTGGTGATCCTGCACGATCCCACCGATAGCCGCAAGTCCCGTTCGTTCACTCCACGCCACGTCTAGGTTGAGTTTGAGCCCTCCATGTTCTGCCCTCGACCACGTTTGAGCCCTCCATGTTCTGCCCTCGACCACCCATTTTTATCCGCCTCTCTTGGCGCCTCGGCCGAGTCCAATCTCCGGGTACATGTTTTGAAACTCGTAAGCCAACTAATGACTTCGTAGACCCAAGCCTCGGGCAGTTTAGTATGGTGCTCAAAGATCCGGATGTTCCGGTCCATCCAAGCCGCCCAAACTAGTCCGCAAAATTGATTTGGCCAAACTATTCACATGCAGTTCACTAATTTTCAATCCCTTCTTATTCTTATTTTTTTTAATTCTGAAAATAATTCTCTCTCTCTCTCTCTCTCTCTCTCTCTCTCTCTCTCTCTCTCTCTCTCTCTCTCTCTCTCTCTCTCTCTCTCTCTCTCTCTCTCTCTCTCTCCGGCCAACGTTAATCGACGCCCGCTGGCCCTCCATGGGCTCTAAATCATGCTAATTAGTTGAGAAAATATATTTGTTTCTGATTGAATAACGTTGAAATTTTCTATCAGAATATAAAGTGAGAAAAAGAAAGAGTTGAGAAAATAGATTCTGAATTAAATGTGCCTTATTGCCATACTTAAAAACACGTTGAAAAGGGTGGCCATGTTTAGGGATGAAATATTTATCCGCCATCCGCTAATCGCAATCGTATCCTATTCGCTCCGCTACGAAATATCCGCTATTTTATCCATTTTTAATCAACCGCTTAATATGGTTATGGATATCCGCAACTGCTTTTCATAATTGGATTGGTTAATGGTTATATTTTTTAATTTAAATTAGATATCCGCTTTAACCGCAACCAATTTTTAAAAATAAAAAAATAATTAATTAAATATATATTATATATAAATATTTTTTATTTTATTTTATTAGTGCTATCGGTGGATTGGATGGTCTCTTATATTAACCTAGGTAGGTTATATTCCTACCTGTCCATTGTTGTCTTTGTGCTTTGATTACTTTGAATATAGTATTTATTATAATTCAGATTTCATCGTGGCTTTTTAATAATCGTTTGTATTCATATTTGTATCTCTAAAATATGTAGCTAATATTCTAGTGTTAGACCATATGTTTTTTGGTCTTTTATGTCATATAAATATGGTTTGGTACTTTGATTACTTATGAAATATGATTTATGATATTTTTGAATGTTTTATGTTTCACTATTCTTGCTATATTTTTATGTTTGATATATTTGTTTTTCACTAACAAAATTAATTGGATAATATCCGCTATCCGCCTTAAATTAACCAATTCGATCCGCTAACCGCATTTAAATTGGATAATCGAAAATAAAAATGGTTAATGGATATAATTATTTTATATCCACATATGTGGATACGGTTAGTCAACATGCGCATATCCTATCCTATCCTATCCACTTTCTCCCCTAGCCATGTTGTATTGAGTACATAATTATTATTTAATATTTAGGGATATAAAAACATTGGTTGTCAACATACAAATTTTGGTACCAACCTATTAATCTTATATTAGTAATTGTGCCGGAAAATATCTCATATTTTTTCAAACGGAAAAAGTGGTTAGATTAAGATATCACAAGATAGTGTTGAAATTCAATTTCCTCTATGTTGAGTTAAGCCAAAAACACATGTAAATCTCAAATTTAATAAAAATATTCTATAATTAAAATGAACTTCATGTTATGAAATAACTAACTTTGCACCTTGATTTTAAGTGGTAAGAATTTGGTGAGTGGTGTGTTTTATGGAGCGGATGATTGAGAGAATTTAAAGTAAGATATGAGTGAGATAAATGTAAGTGTAGAAATGTGAGAGGTGAATTTTATTCATCCACTTAGGGGGGCATTTATAGGAAATTTGGAGCATACAATTATTGACTAATATAGTGTGAAAATAAATGAGCATTTCACATTATACATAACACTCCCCCTTGGAATGCTCATTATAAGATTTACGTGTTCATGCTGCCTCATTAAAAACCTTACTAGGAAAAAACCCAGTGGGATAAAAACCATAGTAAGGAAAAGAGTGCAGTCACGTAAAGCTCCCCCTCATGTTGACATGGGTGATAAATTTTGAAGTCTTCGCATCCCGATGTCATGAACATGTTTTCTGAAAGTTGAAGTAGGGAGCGCCTTTGTGAAGAGATCCGCCGAGTTTTCGCTGGAACGAACATACTGGATACTGATGACATTGTTCTTTTCCAGTTCTTGAGTAAACGAAAAAAAACTTTGGAGGAATATGCTTTGTTCTGTCGCTTTTGATAAATCCTTCCTTCATCTGAGCAACACACGCAACATTATCTTCGTAAAGTATGATGGGATCATCATTTGTTAGAAGACCACTGGTGGTTCTGATATGGTGCGTCATAGATCTAAGCCACACGCACTCACGGCTAGCTTCGTGTAGTGCGATGATCTCAGCATGGTTAGATGATGTCGCAACGAGTGTCTGTTTCTGGAAGCGCCAAGAAATTGCAGTCCCTCCGCAAGTAAACACATACCCCGTTTGAGATCTCCCTTTATGTGGATCTGACAGGTAACCTGCATCTGCATAGCCAATCAAAACTGGTTTCGTATTGTTAGGGTAAAATAATCCCAAATCAATTGTTCCTTGAAGATAACGAAACACATGTTTAATTCCATTCCAATGTCTTTTAGTATGAGCCGAACTGAATCTTGCTAATAAATTAACAGCAAAAGATATATCCGGTCGAGTACAATTAGCAAGGTACATAAGAGCTCCAATTGCACTGAAATATAGTACTTCTGGACCAAGAATCTCTTCGGATTCCTCACATGGACGATACGGATCCTTTCGTACATAGAGGGACCTCGCGACCATTGGGGTACTCAATGGATTTGATTTATCCATATTGAATCTCTTTAAGATTCTTCTCGTGTAATTTGATTGATGCACAAGTATCCCGCTTTGCAAGTGTTCAATTTGCAAACCGAGACAATACTTCGTTTTCCCAAGGTCTTTCATTTCGAATTCTTTCTTTAAGTAAGAGATTACTTCCTGTATCTCTTCATTGGTCCCAATGATATTTAAATCATCAACATAGACAGCGATAACCACACAACCAAATGTTGTTTTCTTGATAAAAACACAAGGGCAAAGAGGGTCGTTGACATATCCCTTTTGTAATAAATATCCGCTTAGCCGGTTGTACCACATGCGTCCGGATTGCTTTAACCCATATAGAGACCTTTGCAATTTGATTGAATATCTTTCTCTGGGTTTTGAAATTGATGCTTCAGGAATTTTGAATCCTTCAGGAATTCTCATGTAAATATCAGTATCAAGTGATCCGTACAAATGAACGGTAACAACATCCATGAGGTGCATATTCAGTTTCTCATGAACAACTAGACTGATCAAGTATCTGAATGTAGTTCCATCCATGACAAGAAAACCCTGTGCAACAAGTCGAGCCTTGTATCTCACAATCTCATTTTTCTCATTTCTCTTTTCGTACAAATACCCATTTGTATCCAACATGTCTCACATCTTCAGGTGTGAGCACTATAGGCCCAAAAACATTGCGTTTGTTAAGCGATTCTGATTCAACATCAATAGCCTTTTTCCAGTCAGCCCAATCGCGACTATTTTTACATTCAGTAACAAACCGTGGTTCAGGATCCCCATTATTTTCGTCCATAACATCGCATGCCAAACTGTAACAGAGTGCATCATCGATGTCCATATTTCGGTTCCACATTATACATGTTTTCCATTCCAGCTGTTTTCTTTCTCCCCTTAATGCAGGGAATTTTTCTTCATCAAAGTGGCAATCAGCAAAACGAGCTGTGCAAATATTCCCAGTTTGAGGTTCAAGGTATTTAACAATAGATGGGCTTTCAAAGCCTACATAAATACCAAGACTTCTTTGTGGCCCCATTTTTGTTCTTTGGGGTGGTGCAATAGGCACATAAACAGCACAACCAAAAATCCTTAGATGAGATATATTTGGCTCTTGGCCGAATACAAGTTGCACTGGGGGGTATTTATGATATGCACTTGGTCTGATGCGAATAAATGCTGCAGCATGTAATATTGCATGACCCCATACTGAAGTAGGAAGCATTGTTCTCATTATCAATGGTCTAGCAATAAGCTGGGGGCGCTTGATCAATGATTCGACCGGACCATTTTGTGTGTGAACATGAGCAACATGATGCTCAACATCAATCCCAACTGACATACAATAATCATCGAATGCCTGGGATGTGAATTCACCAGCATTATCAAGTCTGATTTTCTTGATCGTATGATCGGGAAATTGAGCTCGCAATTTGATTATCTGAGCGAGTAATTTAGCAAATGCCATATTGCGAGTTGATAACAGACACACATGTGACCATTTGCTAGAGGCATCTATCAATACCATGAAGTATCGAAATGGTCCACACGGTGGGTGAATTGGCCCACATATATCACCTTGAATACGCTCAAGGAATATAGGTGATTCTGCTTCAACTTTTCCCGGTGAAGGTCTTATGATTAATTTTCCAAGAGAACAAGCTTTACACTGGAATATTTTTCCTTGAGGGATCTTCTGGTCCTTCTATGGATGTCCATGTGTATATTTTCAATAATTCTCCGTATCATGGTTGAACCAGGATGACCTAGGCGGTCATGTCATATGGTAAATATTGAAGGTTTGGCAACTACCATATTTGATTCAATTGCACTTATATACGTAAAATGCAATCCTGTGTGGAGCATTGATAGTTTTTCAAGTACGTATTTCTTCCCTGATTTATGCATTATAATAAACATATATTTCATGGCATTCTCAGTTGCAGACTGAGTATCAAATTCATGATAATATATATCCTTGAAACTCAACAGGTTTCTTTTAGATATTGGGGAGAATAAGGCATTGTTTATGGTAAACATGGTGCCATTTGGTAATGTAAATTCGCTTTACCAACTCCTTCAATCAGATCTACATGACCTGATATTGTATCCACACTGGCTTGTGTTGATTTTATGTTTGAGAAAACCTTTTTATCCTTCAAAATTGTGTGTCGTTCCACAGTCGAGTATACAAAATTCTCCAGCTTTACGATTAATTTTGTCCATTTAAAAAACTTTAACTAAAAACAAACACAAATTTGATAAGAAAGATAATTAATTAAACATGAGCATTAGTCTATTACACACCTTAAAATTCATGACATATTTTAAAAAGAAAAGACAAACAAACATCGGACCATTGGGCTTCATTCCCAAAAGGAATTATATAATTCATATTAGTTTTCACTAGTCGCTTGTTCAGCGAAATCGCCAACTGTGTCAATGAAATAACCATTGAAGTCGGATGCTTCGAGATGAGTGGATTCATTCTGGTCAATGAAGTTGACCTCTTTCTCTTTCCCTTTTCCCCTTCATGGACTCTTGGTAGATTTTGCATAAGTGTGGTGGGGCTCGGCAAACTCTTGACCAGTGCCCTTTTGTGCCACATCTGAAACAAGTGGTTTCAAAGCATTTTGGGGAGATAATTTCTTTTCCCTTTTTAGAAGGGTCATCGTGGCTCCTCCCGTGTTGCTGTTTTTTTTATGATAGTAGTTAGCGGACTTATAAGAGGGATTATAACCACCTCGTTCACGTCCGTAACTACGACCACGACCTCGGCCTCCTTTTTCGACCATGAAAATAGTTCTTGGGCTCAGGCTCATCAGAGTTGATAGCGTTTGCTTCAGGATGCGCTTTTGAGCCGGTCGGGCGAGATTGATGATAAAGTCTACAAATATTGTCTACACATATTGTAAATAATAAAGCAAGATACATGAATACAACCATCTTAAAGGAAAAATAAAATTCCTCCGGTGTAATATGAAAAATGAATATACTAACATTAAATACAAGGATCATTATGGCTATAAAAACTAACATTAGTCTAGTCATTTTTTCGGCAAAAACTTGGAGAGAAAATATGAGGTAGAATAAGAGATGTGAATTTTGTATGGTTTGATAAACTTGTATTTATAGTGTAAAAACTAGCCGTTTATAGCCGTTATATAGCCGTTGGAAATACACTAACATAATGTAATTAAATGCTATAATTAGGTTAGTGATGTAATGTCATAAAATGAGATGTAAAAATAGTCAAACATTATACATATATAATATTAATGATAAGCATATTGAAAATGAAGTAGTTAAAACTAATCCCAATAATATCATTTTACTATAAGGTGACAGAGCCTCCTGTATATAATAATTTGATATTACTTGAAGATAATTAATTTTTTAGATGTAAATCACATCATTTTATTATAAGGTGGCATAGCCTTCCATTGTATAATAATATGATGTTATACATAAGAAAGTTAAATATTGTAAATCATATTACCATAAGGTGGCAAAGCCTCCTGTGTATGGTAATATGATGTTATTCATAAAAATAATTAATTATCATAGATCCCATCAATTACTATAAGGTGGCAGAGCCTCCTATATATAGTAATATGATGTTATACAACGATAATAATAATTATAAAATTTTCAGTCCACAGTTTAATATACCGTGTTCTGAACTTACCGTAGAGTGATCGTGCTGATAACGTGTTATGAAATCACTAACTTTGCACCTTGATTTTAAGTGGTAAGAATTTGGTGAGTGGTGTGTTTTATGGAAATGATGATGAAGAGAATTTAAAGTAAGATATGAGTGAGATAAATGTAAGTGTAAAAATGTGAGAGGTGAATTTTATTCATCCACTTAGGGAGGTATTTATAAGAAATTTGGAGCATTCAATCATTGACTAATATAGTGTGAAAATAAATGAGCATTTCACATTATACATAACACTTCAATATTAGTTTGTGATTTTTGGATTTTGTTATCCTCCCTGTAAAAGAAATATTGACAATATAAAAAATTTCTTAATTAGAAACCTATCACTCACTGCTTTTTTCTATTCCCAACTAACTAAACTTATATTCAAAAATTATAGTGGATAAATATATGGAAACATTTTACATCCCTAAATATTTATTGTTACTTGTTTTGCTAAAATAAGTATAATTTTTTTCTTATTATCTTAGTTCTTAATCCCTAAGAACTAGAGGTATCAATTTGGGGTCAAACACGCAAAATCATATATTAAGATAGAATAAAATGAGTTTGAGTAGACTTTAAATGAATTTGAGCCCAACCGTATCGAACATGATTAGCACGCCAGAAACACGAATAAATTACTAATTAGTTTTGAAGTATTAGATTCTATTAGAATCAAGTGAATGGGTTAAACGATTGCACACGAATAAAAAGGTTAGTAACTTCGATTGATTGGTCAAGTTTTTTATTGGAATGTGGTTTCATTTGTTCATAGCAGTTCGCTTCAGATTTGCTTTAATCAGAGCTTTTCCGCATCTCAGTTTATGCTTCGCTTTAAACGAGAATGTCGGGGTCGTTGTATCACTAGGACAACAAACTTGGTTTTTAAAAATTTTATTTGTAACTTCCATAACATTTAGGTCGGCAGTATCTCATTTATTCTCATAGTTGAAAAGGCCATTGGGCAAAGTTTGTTCGCATTTAGCACATATTTTGGGTCCATGGATTATCTACATGGGCTTCTATGATAATTCACCTTTTATGGGCTTACTCAAATCAGTGTTATTAGCTCATCAAAAACTTTAAGTATACTTAATCTTATGAAAAAATGATAATGTTTTTTATTTTTGTTAATAATTGTTGTAGAAATCCATAACTGAAGTGGAAATTTATGATGGTAGATATGTTAATGATATGAAAGATCGATAATTGAAGAGAAAATTGGAGTTAATTATTGGTCACATGATATGATGAAGATACAAATGAAAGAGCTGAAAATATGATGTATTCACCTTTAGAAAGGGATTATTTACAAGATTTTTTTAGGGTAAATACATAGTGAATTATACTCGCTTAACAACACTAATGAGCGTATCATTATTATCTAAAATAATAACTTATTATTATCTTCTATCTTCTTACTTTCTTACTGCCACAATCAAATTACATGTTTGCGTATTACTCTTGAAATGTTTATCCACACAGTACCGGTGAAGCCCTAGTCTTCACAGGTATTCCACGAAAGGAGTCTGCGATTAGGTCCCGAAGTTCCCGCCTTATCAAAATACGTCTTTTTGCGCGTCAAGTAGATAAAGGTCTCAAACCACTTAACTTCTCTTGTTGCCCTGCTTAGGTAGGTAGTGGAAGGTGTTGCTTGTCCCTTCTGGAATTTGAGGCAAGCTCTTTGGAAAAGGCGAGTTGATGGACCGCACAAAGTCGTATGCACGGTACTTAGAGACTTGACATAAGACTACTCAAGGTGTATCTAAAAGACAGACCCTTAATTTCTTCAGTGTTTCTTAACAAAATTCTATCATTGTAGAAATGTAATCTTCCGCGCTCAATTTATACTTTCAATAAATTATATTAAATATAGACGTCACGTCAAATATACTTGTTCGGTACGTACATGTTGTCAAAATTTTGTTTTATGCGACACGTAGGCAGCGCAGAATAAGTTTAAAATGAGCTATTTTGTGCTGATCAGTCACTTAAGTAGAGTAATTAACAAATATATTATTAGCTTACCTTTGCAATAAGTTACTAACGTATAGATAGATTGAGTAATTTTGTCACGCTTCCATCACCACCTAAAGCAGACTCTCTCTCTCATCTGTCGTTATGTACAAACCGCCATGTTTTGCTGCTGTAAAGTTTTGAAAGAGACTACTTTGTAAGCTTCTCTGTGTTTGTGGATTCCGACGTATACATCATCTCTTTGTACATCATATCTCAAGGGAAGAACAATATTCATGATCTCAAGGTACGTATAGTTGAAGAAGGGCACAATTAGATAATTTTTTTCTTTGGAATATACAATACATATATATATATATATCTTATAGTATATATATAGAGATAATTTTTTTATCATGTCATCAAATTATTATTTAATTTTGAAATTAATATTTCACTAATTTATCAAAATTTAACTACATAGTATGCTATAATTTTACTAATTTATACTAAATTATTCATGAAAAATATTATCTTAATAATTTAATAAATTATTAATTAACATGTTCATAATTTAACTAAATTATATCAACAAGATTCTGTTCTAGTCCAATATTTTTTATTTCATGTTGTAGTAATATAAAATTGAATGTATAGGATTCGAACACTGTTGGGTTGGGTGGGTTTGGAGCGTGACACAAAAATGTTTGTGCCATTGAGCTATGGTCACAATCTTCCAATGAATGTATTAAAATAATTTTATATCGAAACTCAGTTAGGGCACATGCCCTTTCTGGGACCCTATTGTCTCCGTCCCTGCGTATATGTACGAAGATCGATATTATAATAATAATAATAAAATTTGGGTGTCATGGGGTTTCATGTTCCAATTTACGATTCATTGCATATTCATCAAATCTAATAGTATCTAAGTTTTGAATATAGTTTCTTGATAATACGGTAACAGAATGACTCCATAGTCCATATTTTGCTAATATATATAGGTTCTAATTTCTAAATAGTCATTTTATATTATATAAAAAAAGATCACTAATAATTCAACAGTGTCATTTCCTAGAAAAAGCTATGTATGATCAACACATTTATTAATTACTATAATGTATACTTGGTATGGTGGTAGCTTGAAATGGAAATTAAATCAAAGTTTGAGCTAGTGGTTTTGAAGCTGCTAAACATAATTAATTAGGAAACTTGGACATGAATTAACGACCCATTAAAGAACATTTGATCATAATCTTGATTAAGCAAGGAGAATATAGGAGTGATTTAAGTGATAGTGGAGCACTATAGTAGTGGTGCTTCTTTTACGTGTCAACTACTATTTTGTAGCATTTGGACGCGCCTAATGATTTTTCCATGATATGATCTATAATTAGAGCAAACAGTTAGCCAATTTCAAGAAGATCTAACATCGATTTGAAGATATCCACACAAATTATGCACTAATTAATTAAGATTATTTGAAGGAATTAATCCCTCGAGACTTTATTAGATTCTACTCAAGTATATATTGTGATGAGTGGACATAATAATCAGAAGTCCACTTCGGTACCAATCGTGTATGACTAACTGTCTCCATAGTTGAATTAATTTCGTTTTTGTCTCCTATTTATTTCAATTTTTAGCTTTTTTATTTTTATTATCTTCCATATTAAAATAAATCAATAGTATAACACTAATGATACAAATGAAAAAGAAATGGTAAGCACAATTGCGAATTAATCATATTGCCGTCAAAAAGTTGTATTAATTGGTGTATAAAATGGGCTAAAAAAACGTGTTATTTATAGTACTATAGATTTACTAGCTTCTTTCCAATTAAGTTAATAATTTGGATTGTTAATTAGTAGTCAAAAGCGTAAGCACTTGATCACCCTAGCATTTAAAAGTTATGAGATTTTTTTCTTACAAAACTTGAAGCGACTCATATTTCGGTCAAGTCAACATGATGCTATGTGATATTGGATCAACAATTGTTAAAAATTGATAAATATCAATTTTTGATATATATATATATATTTTCTTTCACATGTTTTTTCCACGGATTAAAGATTAAAACTTAAGTACTTATGTTGCTAATCGATAAAACTTAATGTCATATATAGCTATACCCAATCATACCACTCCTTCTTAACTATCTTCTTTAATGTCTTTATTACTTTCATATATTTCATTTAATATCTTCAAATAGTGCACATTTTACTAAGCTAGTATGCTAGTGCAGTACTAATACACTAAAGTCTCCCAATAAAATAAGGTTATTAGCGATAATACATTTGATCATAATCCTCATTATTAAAAATAGGGTTAATCCTGACAAAAGTACCAATACTTTCAAAAAGTGGACCAATAAATACCATCTTTAAGAATAAAAAGAATTGGAAGTAGAATTTCGCCTTTATTATTCAAGTTCTATGTGCAAATGCCGATTAGAAGTTGAATTTCGCCTTTATTATGTCTTTTCCGTTAATTTATAATGACTTGTCATCACACTCTTAATCTACACATTTACGCGACTTGCATACTCTGAACTTTAGAAATAAAACTTAAGTACTTAAACGCTAATTTTACTTAAACTCGTCGTGTTATTTCTTAAAAATATTAGTTGTGGTGCCCAAATTAGAACAGTTTATTTGGAGTGCAATCCTCCTCATGAAACCACCAACGATCGTGCCTTGCTAAAATAACATATATACATTTACTCTTGACTTTCTTAAATTCCAAAATTAGCACCCAAAATAAAAAATAAATAAAAGAAGAAGAAGAAGTGAAGAACGTTACATCAATGGCATTTCTCTTCACGTCTTTCGTGACCATTTTGTGCACCCCAACAGCAAATTGGTGGCTGATACGACATCGTTTTGTCTTTTCAGTTTCTTTTTTTGCTTGTCTTTTGTTATTTGGTCACTCAAAAACCCTATTTCTTTTTCTTGCTTCTTTCTTCCTCGTCAGCCAGCACTCTGATATCTAGACCAAAGGCAACAGCACAAACAAGCCCCATTATATGTATATATATATATGTGTATATATATATGTATATATATACGTGATCAAATATGTCTGCGTGTTTGTTGTGTGTTTGCATGTGTATTGTGTGTGTAGTTCTGTGGATATCGTAGGCTTTTGTCACTTCACTTTCTTCATGTTGCCAATTACTGAAAAGCCTTGTCACGTAGTACTACGTAACGTAACCTATCATATTATTACCAACGTAACCCATATATTATTGTACCTATTATTATATATGTATTTAATGTATGTTTGAGTCTAATTTTGGCTTGCTGATGAAAAGTTCTGTGAAAGGAAGAGCTAAAAAACAGACAAGATAAGTAAAGTATGTTATGATTTCCATGCATGGTTTTCTGGGACAATATAAAATGTCCCATTGTCTGATATTATCAGCATACAATGTTTGACACGGCAAGACTATATAACATATAAATATATAAATTTATAGCTATATATGTAGCACTTAATATATATATATATATATATATATATATGGTTTCCGAATAGCTATCTGATCGGTTTTTATAATCAAAGGGTTTGATGATCAAATAAATAAATTTTTGTAAGAAATAATTTGGTTATAGTAGAGTTGTAATCAAATGAAAACCGGACCGCGACATGTTTTCGATGTCCAAATTTTTTTGGGATTAAGACAAAAAAAAGCTGTGTTTTTTAATCCTCGATTCCAATTTCATCCTTATAGTTATAGTTAATATGGTAGTGGTGCATTTGTGGAATCATATGTATTCCAATAGCTTATATCTAATCTTTAAGGGACAAAATATATATTTGCAATGATTGTAGCATGACTCAAATATATTGCCCCATACATGCATATATATATATATATAAATATATATATATATATATATATATATATATACATAAACTCACAATATATGCCTATAGTTATGTTCTAAAAATAATTGAAGATTATTCGAAAGATGGAAGTCAAAATTAATTTACTGTTTTTTTAGTGAATTCTTTAATGTATATCACTCGCAGCCGCACAGAGTTTTATGAGTTAATTTTGGAAATATGTTGATCACGAGCCCAAACTTTGATGGCTATTTTGGCTTACATGGCAGATATCACTCATCTACGTGTCAAGAAAATTCCACGTGGCAGCTTCAGGAGTTCTTGCCACACTCCAGCAATACAGCCCTAATTTATTATTTTCAACGTCCATGGGCTAATAAGAAGATTGTTGCTATTACATGTCGACATAAAGTTTTAATGGTCTTTTTTTAAATAATGCAATTAAAGCAAGAACTTGAAAGAAATAAAAGAAATTATAATAATAAAGTAGTCATTTTTAGTGACTTATCTGGTGTCACATTGAAGCTATAAAAGCAAAACCTCCATTTTCGTGTTTGTTAGGAATACTATTACTTATAGAGAGAAAGAATAAGGAGAGAGAGAAAGAGAGAACAGTGATACACATATAGTGATTGTTCATGAATAATATTATGATTATATTTTTGGAGTTTATGAGAGAAAAAGTATAGTGATATAATTCTCTGTTTTTTTCTTCATCTTCTTCTAGCTTTTGAAATATTACTCAAAATATTCTCTGAAATTAATATTTGCTCATGGCTGGAGGAAGAAGAGAAAAGGGTCTCAGCTACTCGTGTATTCTTCTCATAGGTAAGAGTTTATATATATATATATATATATATATATATATATATGATTACATCACTACATTATAATTTATAATTAACCCTAATATTATCTTATAATTTATATAAACTCCAAGATTCATGGACATGATTCTCAAAATAATTACTTTCTTAGTGTTATTGGGTTGTGTTATTTATGTTTATTTAACCAAATAAAAGGCGTTTAATATGTTTATGCACTATTTGTATAGCTTAATTACACTATTCTTAATTACACTATTCGTAATTTTCGTCCAAAAGTAAGTTCACCGGTTAAGTTCGCACAAAAAAATTTAGCCGTCGTGCAAGTTACTTTGCAAGACGGATTTATAATGTCCTGAATTATTGCTTTGCATGACGGAAAAAGCCCGTCGTTCAATCTTCGCACGACGGTGAAATAATCTATATATAACTAATATATTTGGGTGTTGATGTATGTATAGCTATCGCCGGTATGGAGAGATTTGCATATAAAGGAGTGGCGTCAAATCTTGTAACGTATTTGAGTGATGTGGTGAAGATGAGCAATTCTTCAGCAGCCAAGACAGTGAACATTTGGGGCGGTTTCACTTCCATGTTGCCACTCTTTATTGCCCCTTTTGCAGACTCTTATTTGCATCGATTCAACACTATACTAGCCTCCTCTTTCCTCTATGTTGTGGTAAGTAAGTCTATAAACAACTTGATTATGTGTACCAAAAAAAGGAAATTAAAATTAAAAGGGTCAATATATAATTTCAGCACTATGCTACTTGATTAATTGGTGTATGCTTATTAGGTCGGACAAAAACATTACTGAGAAGGAAAAAGAAAATAGAAATTGAAGTAGGGTCAATAAATAATTCACCTTTTCTAGAAAATGGAAAACTCTTTCTCTATCTTAATTAATTGATAAAACTTAAATAAATACGGGCTAATTATCTTATAAAGCGAATTCACCGCTACAAACGACAATGTCGATTTCCCGTTAGAGAAAGTTTTCATGATAGTTTAAAAACTTATCATGCAAAGTGTTTCGTACGACGTTGGTTAAAAACATCGTACAAAATACTAAAATGCGGCGCAACGAGTACTTTCTGCGACGACGGAGCCGTCGTGTAAAGTCGTATAAAGATTGAAAAAATACCAAAAAGTGAAAAATGAAAAAAAAAAGAAAGTAGGGTATCTATTTGAAGTGAGTGCTTATGAGCAAATTCCACTAGTAATTAATATATGTCGAGAATTGCTAATTATCTTTGACTTTTAGGGTCTTGTGGCTTTGACATCATCGGCTTCAGTGCGGGCTAATTGGCCTCACAAGAACAAAGCAAAGTCAACCACATTTCTTGTCTGGTCTCTCTGTTTGATTTCACTGGGCCAAGGCGGGTACAACTCGTCCCTGCAAGCCTTCGGGGCCGACCAGCTCGACGAGGAAGACGAGCTTCCGACCAGCAAAGACGAACAAAAGTCAACCAACAATGTTAAGAGTGTGTTCTTCCAATGGTGGTACTTCGGGGTCTGCAGTGGCAGCCTCTTGGGCGTCACCGTCATGTCGTACATTCAGGACACGTTCGGCTGGGTTCTCGGCTTTGCTATCCCCGCTGTCGCAATGCTTGTCTCCGTCGTTTTCTTCTCACTCGGGAGTCGGATCTACACTTATAAACAGTGTGAGATAAGTAGCAACAATAAGCCCATTCTCAGCATTATCCAAACCCTCAAAGCAACTGCATCGAAGTTTCTCGTGATCGGGAGAATTTCCTTACCGAACGTCGATGAGATCGTCGAGCTAGAGTAAGTCTTCAATCAATTCTTTTCCAAGTTTATTATCAGTCCGTTTTTTATAATATTTTTTGTGTCATAAGGAACTAGTGAACCTTGTATTTCAAGAATTCAAATTCAAATATTTAACCACAATTTTCGTCTTTGGATTCTCTTTCTTTCAGGCTTCAAGAAAAACCTCTTTGTCACCATAGCGGAATGGAGAGCGTGGAAAAGAACCCTAAAAGTATCAACTACGTGGCCGAGAACGCTAAAGTAGTGCTCCGTATCCTCCCGATTTGGGTTATGCTGCTTATGTTCGCTGTGATCTTCCAGCTTCCGGCGACTTTCTTCACGAAACAAGGAATGACTATGAAGAGAAACATCGGACGGAGCTTCCAAATCCCTCCGGCGACGCTGCAGAGCTCAATCACCGTGTCGATAATCCTCCTAATGCCCTTCTACGACAGGGTTCTGATCCCGCTCGCGCGTGCAGTCACGCGAAACGAAAAGGGTATCACCGTGATGCAGCGCATGGGCGTGGGAATGCTCCTCTCCGTGGTCGCCATGGTCGTGGCTGCATGCGTCGAAAGGCAGCGGCTGAGCGTAGCGAAGAACGCTCCTCTGAGCATCTTCTGGCTGCTTCCGCAGTACATTCTGCTGGGAGTCTCCGACATATTCACCGTCGTCGGGATGCAGGAGTTTTTCTACTCAGAAGTTCCCGTGAGAATGAGGACGATGGCCTTTGCTCTCTATAACAGCGTGTTCGGGGTCGGGAGCTTCGTGAGTGCGATTCTGATCACCGTGGTGGAGGACTTGACTGAGTCAAAGGACCGAGGGAGTTGGTTCTCCGACGACATGAGCGAGTCGAGGCTCGACAAGTACTACTGGCTTTTGGCGTTCGTGAGCGCTGTAAGCTTTGTGTTATATGCTGTTTTGTGTAGGTTTTACAAGAGTAGGAGAGAGTTAGAGAGCGAGCAAATGTGAATAGTTTCTGATGCCTTGCTTTATTTCTTTTCTTTTGACCCACGCATTTTTGTATATATATCTATTTGCGCTCAAAAGTTTGATTATTTGCAATTGCGTCCGTACATACGATGATTGAGAATCTAAGCGCTAGAATCTTCATGAGAGAATGTGCTTTATTTTAGGGAAAAAGAGCTTATTAGTACTATAATATGATGAAACATTTTACGAATTCTAGTTTTGTTTGATACTTTTGAGCACGTCAACGCCCACGTCAACATGACAATTGACAAGCCGCTAAAATTAGATCCTTAAAATAAATATATACATCAACGAAACTGAAAAATAATCTACATATCACGCGTGGACGTGACGTGACCCATGATTGTGTTTGTACGTAATTTATTAGTTTCTTACTAAGGGCCAGTTTGGTATTGCTTCTAAAGAGGTGCTTTTGATTCTTCCTTAATTTTAAGGAAAAATTTTTGTTTGGTTAGTTAAAATAAAATTACTTTCTAAATAATTTTTGTTTTTTAATAGGCAAAAATGAAAAGCATCTCATTGATGCTTTTGGAGAAAGCTATTTTGAAGGTTTCACGTGTCTTTCTCTTCCTTTTTGTTTTTTATTATTTTTATTTAAATATTTTATTTTCTTGTTATATTAAATTTCAAAACTCCGTAACTTTAATTTTATAACCCCGATTGACTTATAAAAATAAGCACTGGAAAGCTTGCGACGAGACGAATCCAATGATAGGTTGGAAGATATAGTTTTAATGTATTTTTAAATAATGTATTTTTTCATTATTTTTAAGAAGTGATTGTTAGTAAATTATCTAACCAAACACTAAATTACTTGACCAAGTAGCACTTTCTGTTAAATTACTTTTACAAAGTAATTTTTGCAACAACACAGCAATGTCAAACTAGGCCTAAATAGATAAGGTATATGTTGTAGAGCCTAGGGAAATATGAAAAACGCATAGATGGGTTCAATGATGAACTCGATTTTATATTAATCAAAAGGTGAATAAAAACATAGGTTAATTGCGGTAAAAATACCCAACTTTTGGTCAAATTCTCTGCTGTGAATACAACCTCTATAAATGGCGGCAAAAGTACCCAAACTTGGTATTTGGGAGTTAACCGAGAAAATTTTTTATATGTGGCAATCAGCCTTTGCCACATGGCACTTGTCCGCCACGTGGCATGCCACGTAATTATTATTTTTATTAAATGATTTTAAAATATATATTTTAAAAAAAAATTAAAAAATTAAATTATTTTAAAAAATATATTTTTAAAAAATAAAATTATTTTTTCATAATAACCAATAATGAATATTTAAACTTAAATATTCAGTATTAGTTTTATTATTAAATATAATTATTCATTTTAGAAAAGTGGATCAAATGAAATAAATAAAGAAAAAAAATCACCATTCACGGTTCACTCAAGCTCCACTTCCGATCCGGTTCACGGGTGAAACGAAATCGCTTAATATGTTTAATAATAATAAGCAATAATAATCATGTGATTATTTAACGACAATTTAAAAAAAAAAGATAATATATAAATAAAAAACATATTAAATAATTATTATTAAGTAAAATGCAAACACAAAAAAAATATCATGCAAACAAATAAAAATATTTTTTTGTTAAATATAAATATGACTACTATTTTTTGTTTTTGAATAAGTGGTGTGTATTTAATTATGTGTTGACTTTTTAACTAGTTATTATTATTAAACGTATTAAACAATTTTATTCGACACGTGAACCGGATCGGAAACGGAGTTCAAGTGAACCATGAGCGGTGATTTTTATTTCGTTCTACCAACTTTTTAAAAATAAATGATTATAACCAATAATGAATATTTAAATGTTATTATTGGAAAAAAAATATTTTTTATTAATAAAAAAATAAGTGTGTTTAAAAAAATAAAAATATTTTTTAAAAAAATATATTAAAAATATTAATTACGTGGCATGCCACGTGGCGGCCAAGTGCCATGTGGCAAAAGATGATTGCCACATAGGTGGTTTTCTTGGTCAACTCTCAAATGTCAAGTTTGGGTACTTTTGTCGCCATTTACGGAGGTTGTATACACAGCAGAGAATTTGACCAAAGGTTGGGTACTTTCACCGCAATTAACCCTAAAAACATTGATCGGTGGAAATTAAAACATACAGGCTTGGAGAAGCATAATAACGTAAAAGGAAATCATGCAAATAAGGCAACAATCCAAAATCAAAGATGGAAATAAAATGACGGCAATAATAAAACCAAATATGCGCCATTATTGCCGAGCATCTCCGGGATTGCGCGTGATCGTCTTCATGCTATTTCCGGTTCTTGAAATCCCAAGATTCTACGAAGGAAAGTCCCGCTCACGCCGCATCAGTATATATATTACCATGATTGTGGGTAGGGGCGTAGCTGAGGAATTATCACGAGAAAGGACGGAAGAAAAATATATTGACTTGTAAAATAAGTATAATACTAAAGATATTTTTCATTGATTAATTTTCATAAATCAATAAATTAAACTAATGCTTACATTATCGTCATGTGCAAAAACCATAATTTACGATTTCACTAACAATAATTATAAATTTATGATTGTATATCGGTTTAAACTATTTTATCATATTTTATATTTAAATTGATGAATAATATTTTAAGAAATACATGATTATAATAGATATAATAATTAATTAATTAATTAATTAATACAAAATGACGGATTAAACTTATAATAAGTACTACGATAAATATGTTTTTTCAACTTTTTTCTTGCACTTAGCACTCGGAGACAATTCTACATACAAAACATCTCTTAATAAAAAGACCACTAAGTTTTATATGCAAGTGACCTGATAGATATCCCTCACAAAACAATATATTATGTACTTACTTTACTATCTGATGCAGGAAACGAATTATAATTGGTAATTGAAATAGATAGATAATATTATCAGAATAATCGATGTCGATTCACGTACGAATATCTGATAGAAGGTTCTTCCTGCTTTTATCGATTCGCACACAAATCTTTTACTCGGGATATCTAATGATCACCGTTGATTTCCGCACGAATACGGTTCTCGGACATCAAACTCGACATTCGCTCACAAGACTCGAATATAGAGAAAACTCGCAAGTTTCTTAATTTTTCCTATCATAATCAACTAAAATCTGTGAACGTAAGCCAATATCATGGCAAGCGATGCAAGTCCTTTTAATTAGTTTAATATTTGTAAGTTACTTTTACTCGAAGCACAGCGTATGCTAGGGTTTTTTTTTTTTGAATGGTATGCTAGGATATCATTGTCATTTTTTAAGTAGATAAGTTTTCTATTTATATATGTAATGTGATCTCCAACTCCTAGCATTTGTATTCGATCTCCTGATATAATCAGAGAAGACCTTCTTATTCCTCCTTGCATATAATAATATATATAAACACTAGTGGAGAGTGTGGTTATTTTAAACTAGCGAGAGCGTGTCCCTCACTTGTCGTTTCTTCTCTTTGCTGAACTCTTTCTGAGTGTGTTTTCGGTACAACAAGCGATTCGGAATAAACAAAAACTAGAAAACTAGACAACATAACAAGTCCCGTGTTTCCTGAAATAAAAACGAGAGGTATAAATAAAAGTAAATTAAAAAAAAAATGCCAATGATAAAAGTAAGTTAACAGGTAAATGAAATCAAATAAATCAAATATTGCACCTTGATAAATGATGGGATCTTCTCGGTTCACGATTAACGGCATCACCATCGCCATGACATAACTATTTTTCTCAATTGTTAATTGCATGCCCTCTCAATTATGTTCTTTGACTTCTTTTTTCCTATGAATTTTTTTCTTTACAAAGCAATCTATCCTATCATAAAAGGGCCTTTAACAACCTTTATGCAATCATAAACAAAATGTGTCTCGACAAAGGTGTAATTTTAGGATAAATCTAAATATTTCCTACAATGGTATTGGCGTGATTACAAAAAGAAGAAAAAAAGATGATCTTACCATAAAAAAAAAAAAAAAAAAGTTCATAGCAATGATAGTACATATTGCAGTACCATTATCCAAAGATATAAAGCTATCAAGATCCAAAACCAAAGTGATGACTCTATTTAAACATATATATGCCCACTACTGATCAAAACAAAGGGATGGTCTCGCGCTTTGTTTGGGCGAGTGGAGAATCCACTCGAGTGCATGAAGAATATTCCTTATCATTTATAAATTACATATTCAAAGTAAGAAAGGATTCAAAAGTAAAACTATAAAAAATTAAAGAAATAACAAGATGGTGTATATATATAATTAGAAATTTTGATTTATTGATGAGTAAAATGTGAAATATTTGAAAGAGAGATATCATGATCATCTAAGGTTGAAAGTACAACATACATATTAGAATTAAAAAAAAAAAAAAGGTATAGCTAAGGCAAATTCCTCCAATGTTATTCAAATAGTGCACAAAACCCTCTAATTTAAAAATTGTGGCAAAACCCCCTAAATTCTGACGGAAAAAAACAAAACAAAAATTGCATTACGATTGAGGTTTTTTTTGCAATATTTAAATATATTTGGGGGGCTTTGTCTAATATTCAAACAAATTTGGAAGCTTCATACAATATGTAATAAACTTGGATAGTTTTACCTCCAAAATTAAATGTAATATATCCGGTGACGTGGGACCCAATATTCAAACAAATGTAGTATTTCCGGTGACGTGGGACCCAATATTCAAACAAAAGTATTTCCGGTGACGTGGGACCCAATTGTGACATGGCATGCCAACATTACATTTAACCCCACTTTTTGTCACAATGCTAGAAACGTAGAACGTAGTATAATGTTAGGGGGTCTTGCGGCCAAAGTTTAACGTTAGTGTTTTTTTCGCAAATATAAAAAATCACCCAAGTAAATATCATGAACATTTTTGTCACAAAAATTTAACCGAAGTACTTAATTGCAACAAAAATCATATATGTATAAGTACTTTCGCCAGCAAAATTAAACGTATTTAAATGCATCAAAATTAATAACAAGAGTACTTTCCTCACCATTTTTTCTGAAATAAATATATTTTTTTGGCACTGGTTGTGTCGTTGCACTTACACCGTAGTCAATATTAGTTTGAATAATCATGTCGTTTTATATTTACTAATCAGTGCTAATATCATAAGTATCACTAATTTTGACCAAAAATTCATTCTTAATCGTGAAATCATAAGCAGTAATGCATGCTTTTTGCTTTTAATTTACTATTAACGATAAGGAAACTTGAGAAAATAGCCTAAAAAAAATCATAATTGAACTTTTAAACCCATTCTGGAAAAATCAGTGTTTTTAAACTTTGCCCAGATTAAGACGATTTTACCCTCGTTTTTTTGACAATCACATTTCAGTAAACAAACATATTACTTTTGCCGCAAATAAAAAAAATTCCCCTTTCTCCACGTTTTCTTCTCTTCTTTCTTCTTTTCTTCTTCTCTCCTTCCTGACCTCACTCTTCTCTCCTCACTGTGAAATTTCAAACCGACCTCGCGACCCCCTCCCGACCTCGTTCTTCTCCCGTCGGCAACCCGCGCTCCGCCCAAATCTCCGGCCAAATCGTCGCCGATAGCCTCAGGTCTCCACGCGCAAGCTTCAAACGTCAACAAGGTTCGATTGCATAATGTTTTAGGGTTGAATTTATTCTTGATACAAAAATTAGGGATTCCAAAGTTTCCTTTGATTTTGGGTGTTCGTTAGGGTTCGTTTCACGGTTTGGGTTCAATGATCATCGGAGTTAGGGCGAAATTTCACGTTTGGTTTGGGTGTTCGAAGTGTTATTATGCCATTTGTTGAGTCTTTTCTAGCTGTCTAGGTTGGGATTCATTGCTTTGCATCTGACTGAGAAAACTCGGTTCTCTCTCATTGTGTCTCTGTATTGTTTTAACACTGTTTTGGTACGTCCTTTTTACTATGCTTGGATCTGAAACTGCTGTTTTGCATTGCAGGTGAACGTTCCGAAGACCAAGAAGACTTACTGCAAGAACAACACTACAAGAAATACGTTTAATTGAGACAATTTAATTTGTCACTGAAGCACAACTATTTGTCTCTAATAGTAATAGGGACAAAAAATTGTGTCTAAATATTTGCATCTAAAGCTTTGTGTTTGATAGTATTTTTAGAGACAATATATGTCTTGTTGCTAAATCTTAATCTACAGTGACAATTTTATTGTCCCTAAAACACCCATTTGAATTTCACACGTTGATGTTTAGGAACAAAAAAAATTGTCCCTGTTGCTATAGTTCAAAATCAGATTCGTTGCTTCATATTTAGGAACAAAAAAAAAAAAATTGTCCCTAATGCTATAACACAGATCGTTGTAGTTTATATTATTAAAAAATAATTATTTAATTTTTCGTTTTTTCTAATAATTTGAAAATTAATTATTTTTTTTTACTCAAACAAATACACAAAAATGCAATCAATTCATATGATTTCATAAAGAAAATAAAATATCAATGCAATAAGTCAACAAAGTAAATATGCCAAATACGGTAATAAGCTCATAACATCTAACAATAACTCTAATGCTCGTAAATATCATCATCACTATCATCATCGCCATCATCATCACCATCATCTCTTTGACGTTGCGAAGTCAACATGTCTTTTGCTCCAACTTGTTGACCTGTCAACGCTTGAACAATCGTGTCAAGATCAAGAGATGGCCTTGCAAAGTCTCCAAGTTGCATATTTGATGTTGAAGTTGTCTGGTTCTGAGAAAGTTGCTCAATGCGGCTGTTTTGTTGTTGCAATGTGTTGTTGACATTCTCAAGTAGCGACAGAACTACATTAGTTGGAATAATCCCCGAAGGTGGCTGCGATGAAAAAGATGGTGTCGCTGCCAAATTGCGTCCACGACCACGGTTGTAGCCTCGGTGATCACCAAGCACTTTCGTCATTACTTCCATTTCATCAACTGACGAACTCCCATCCGATGCGGAAGAATTGATTTGCATTTGTGTGTCCCTCTCCGTAACTAACTTTTCCTACCATTTGGAAACAAAGTGTTATAATTTAACTTTTAGATTATTAAGTTATTATATTACAATAAATTACTTACATAGTCATCTCTAGCCGCAAGGTTGACAAATCCAATATCGGGCCTGTAATGCAAAGCATGCCAAGTATCAATCATGCTTGGTAGTTCGTTGGTTTCCAGATTTCTCTGCATAAAAAATATTAAACATGTAATATGATTCTAAAATCTTATGAATCTAATACACTGAACTGTCAAATTATAAATCTAAAATGAGTTCAAGATTAACATGGTCAATTTCTATGAATGTGTTCAATAATAATTAAAAGTATAACTTTTTACTTACATTTGCGTGTCTAGTAGCAGCAATTGTCTTCGATCCTTGGAGACTTGGATATTTTTGTTTATTCCGATTTTGCATGTTCTGTTCTGCTCTCTTTTTATTTTTTGGAGTTGTCCAAAAATCCACACTCTTGCTCCAAATTTCAGCGGCCATATCTTTTGGTGGGCGTCTCTTTGCATTTTCCGGATTTTCATATCCACCTATGCTTTTGAAGTATGTTTTCCGTTTATGTTTTCTTCCTCTATAGCGATCCGAGCATATTTTATCAATATCTTGTGCAATAGCATTCCACTCTGGAAGTGACTGATCTAGAATAAAGAGATCCTGTTAATCAAATTAATAAGATTAGTATTCGATTATTTCAAAACAAATCAAATAAGAAAACAGAAAAGAAAAAAACTGACCGCAATTTTAGGCAATATTCCCATCTTATACTCATCAGGAACTCGTTTCCAGCTTGGATAGCATGGAGGAATGGAAGAACCAATAAGATTTGCTATATACCTGGTAAACATCTCCGCATTTGGACCAACTGGATAATATCGTCCATTGATTTGGCTAAATATAATGGGAAGATATTTGTTGTCCTTGTCTCTAGTCGATAGAAAAAGATTTATCGATCTACTGTTAGATCTTGTCTTTGTTGATTTTCCTGCATTTTAAAGATAAAGTATTAATAATAAGATGCTTAAAATACGAACAAAAATATGCAATTTCTTACGTGACTCGCATGGAGCCGGAACTCTAAAAGGACCTCTCGGTGGATCTGAACCGCCATCTCCCCCGTGAGATTGCGCAACATTAGCAGACATAACTATACTGCAAAAAATAATAGCATAACCACTTGATAATCCTCCAAAGTAAATCTTCTATTGTATGAAAGCTAGATTTAATTCACAATCTAAAAAAAATGAAATTTAATTATGTAAATGTAATTATAAAAACATACCAACAATAATGAGAACTCTGGATAATCAGTGGACAATGAATAAAGGTATTCTTAGCATTCGACAAGCTCAACAAAGTCAACCGTCAATACAAAATCTGATGAGCTACTATCATGTACAACGTCGATCAAATTAGCATTATCAACATTTGGAATATCCCAAATCTGTCGATGATGGACATTTTCAACGACTCTCCAATTATTAGACTTGTTGGAAGGATCAGCTAAGTAGAATACTTGTTTCGCTTGAGTAGCTAGTATAAACGGATCATCCTTGAACCATTCAGCTCCAACGTAGATACTCTTTATATTATTCTTCTTGATGCACCGTTTTTTCTTTGGATCTGTGTCAAACCATTTACATTTAAACAACACAACCGAAAGCCCACTTAAATAACACAGTTCTATGATCTCTTGCAGTTGGCCATAGAATATAAATCCATCATCCCCTGACACAGATATTCCACTATTTTGAGTGGTCCGTTGACGATCACGACTCTCGACCATGAATCTAACACCGTTGACGATGCAAGCAGTATAAGAATATGCGGTCAAGTGAGATCCATTGGCTATTGCAAACAATTCTTCTGTACACTGAGGAGAGTCTTTTTTCCGTAGATCGGACATCTGTAAACATCGATTATTTAGTTTTAAAAGGAAAATATTTTTTTTTAAAAATAAATAAATAAATTTAATACATACCTCTTTGAGAAACCAAGAAGGAAAGTGTTTCTGTGGATTGGCTCCTGGATTAGCTGTGCAGAATTGGCTGTATCCACGGACAATTTATTAGATTATTAAAATTTAAAATATTGTTTGGAACTAATTAGAGATGCTTACTTTATATATACTTGAGTTTCGCTGCAGTTATTGAGAATGTACCACTCGGCAGCTTTTTGAACATGATGTTCAAGCGTTATGCACTTCTTTTTGCTTGATGGTCGACATTGACTCTCAAACACAGACAGTTGTCTTTTCGGAATGAAAACATCTGGATTTCTATCTGGGCGGTTGAACTTTGTTTGAACTCCCTCTAGATACATGGAACAGAAAGTCAACGCTTCTTCAGCTACATAACCTTCAGCGATACAACCTTCAGGACGCGCTTTATTTCTTACATAATTTTTCAACTTTTTCATATATCTTTCGAAATGATACATCCATCGCATAGAATTAGGTCCTCCAAGAATGGCTTCCTCAGGCAAATGGAGAATTAAATGGATCATTATATCAAAAAAAGCCGGTGGAAAAATAAGTTCCATCTTGCACAAGATTTGTATCACTTGGGCTTTGGCTTCTGTTATGTCTTTTTTGTTCAGTGTTCGAGCACAATTTTTTTTGAAAAAGCTTGACAATTCAGCAATTGTAGTGGAGATAAAATCAGGCAAGTATCCACGGACGCCCACGGTAAGCAAACGATGCATCAGTATATGATAATCGTGTGACTTCAGTCCACTAATATTGCTATTGTTGTCAGACACCCGCTTTTTAAAGTTTGAACTAAAACCATCTGGAAGTTTGACTCCTTTGATGAATTGACAAAATAGACGTTTATCTTTAGCCGTTAGAGAGTATTCTGGATGTGGTTTGATCAACTTATTACCAACCTTCTTCAAGTGTAAGGCATGTCGAATATCTAACTTTTTCAAGTCATCTCGAGCATTGAAGGTGTCTTTCGATTTCTCATTCATCAAAATGGTCCCAAGCAAACTTTCACAAACATTCTTCTCGATATGCATAACGTCTAAATTGTGTTTCAAAGGCAGTGAAGACCAATATGGGAGTTCAAAAAAAATACTTTTTTTGGTCCAGTTCAACTCTTGCGGATTACGTTTTCGTTTAACTCCTCCAAAACGAGTATGTTTACCCGGCAGGACATTCGGTATATGAGATAATTGGCCTAATATTTGCTGACTGGTAAATCTTCTTGGTGGGGGTCTAATCTCAGGTTCTCCATCAAATTCTTCGCTGGTCCTCCATTTATGATCACAAGGTAACCATCGCCGATGTCCAAAATAAATGGTTTTATTGATAACACGCTTTGAAGGAGTGTCCTCGTTACAAATGGGACAAGCTTTGTACCCTTGCCCGTTCCAGCCAGATAAACTGCTACGTGCAGGAAAATCATTAATTGTCCACAATAACGTTGCGCGCATGGTGAACACACTGTTGGTTGCAG
The DNA here is from genome assembly GCA_954871525.1 of Parietaria judaica. Classification (NCBI taxonomy): domain Eukaryota; kingdom Viridiplantae; phylum Streptophyta; class Magnoliopsida; order Rosales; family Urticaceae; genus Parietaria; species Parietaria judaica. The sequence goes on from OX940865.1 coordinate 30,590,962, forward strand.
CATCGCGAGTTCGCACACCGACATCCCACAGTAATTTCAATTCATCAATCAAAGGCCGCAAGAATATGTCCATGTCTTTACCAGGCGATTTTGGTCCTGGGATTAACAAAGTCAGCATGAAAGACGATTCCTTCATACACAACCAAGACGGAAAATTATAATTCGTCAATATTACTGGCCACATACTATATTGCCGACTCATATTCCCGTATGGATTGAAACCGTCGGCTGCTAAACCCAATCGAACATTTCTCGGCTCACTAGAAAAATCAGGATAACTTGTATCAAAAAACTTCCATGCTTTCCCGTCAACTGGATGGTGCATTTCATCGCCTTCCGAAGATTGTCCCTTATGATGCCAGGTCATATGTTTCGCAGTGTGCCTTGAACCATAAAGACGTTGCAGCCTTGGTGTTAATGGAAAAAATTTCATCTGCTTTTGAGCAACTTTTTTACCCTTGGTATTTTTATCTTCCCAACGACTCTCACCACATATCGGACAACTTTCCTTCAATGCATTCTCTTTCCAAAAGAGACAACAATCGTGCTTGCAAACGTGGATGGTTTCATAACCCATCCCTAAACTCTTCATTTTCTTCTTCGCCTCGTAATACGACCCCGGAACTCTATTTTGCTTCGGAAATGAAAATTTCAAGACCTCCATTAGTTGATCAAAGGAATTGTTTGTCCATTTGTTGGAGACATTCAAATGCAACATCTTCGCTAAGAAGTTTAGGGAAGTCAACCAATCACAACCGGGATATAGCTCAGATTCAAGTTCTTCAAATAATTCTCCGAACTCCTGGTTGCCACCGCTTACATTCGCCTCTTCTTGTACGTCTTCTTCTTCTGCGTCATCGACAAAATCAGCAATATTGTGTTCCCCCACGAGATCACTCATCACGTCTGCCATCTCATTTGTAGGTCCGACATCTTCCGCTACAATTGGAGTGTCTACTTCACCGTGGTAAGTCCACTTCACATATCTCTCATTAAATCCGTATCTACATATGTGACCATGTACCTGATCGGGATCCTGACTCAACATATTTAGACAATTCATACAAGGACATCTAGTTTTTCCCTGACTATCTACATGCAGTTCAGCAATTTTAATAAACTCGTCGAGCCCTTTCCAAAACCCGGGAGACTTACGTTGGCGTTCGTAAATCCAACTCTTATCGATCGGCATAACTATTTCACAAAAATGTAATTACACAAATTATAATTGGTTTATTTTTATGATAACAATGATTTATGAGTTATTAATCAAATCATATCAGCCAAATAAGTTATAGCCCCTAATTCTATAAGTTATTAATCATCAAAATTTAATTGCAGTAGCAAATATTAGATAATGAGTCATAAAAGATTGAATAAAGTTTAATAAAAAACCAATGTACCTTTTGTTCGTGGCTAATGACAACGTAGAAGACGATGTGTCCGGTTCAAGTAGTTCGACCACGCCGAATCAAGATTGACTTGAGATGAATTTGGCGGCGAATAATCTCGGTATGGAAGTCGGTGAAACTGGAAAAAAAAAACAAGAGCAAGAATTTACTCCGAACTTGGCTAATGTTTGTCTCTTTGAAAATGAAAATATTGAATCCTATCATGTGTGTTCCTGTGTAGCCTCCAACTATTTTAAGGTCTTAAGAAACCCACTCAGAGAAGGAGTCTATATATTGAGATCACGATCACAAAACTGCTACTCAAATCATACTACGATATCGTGAGGAAGAACATCGAAGACTGTATTCCTAATGCAATCATGCATTTCCTGGTAATATATTAAAACATATATATTGGCTTCACAATGGTATAAGGGAATCAAATTGACATGATTAGCCCCATTAATACAAATCAGAGGGAAACAAAAATAGAGGTAGAAATCAAATACTGTAATCAGAGGAAAAAAAAATCAGTGGTATTTTTGTCATTACAGATACAAATCACTTACGAATTAACGAGGTTTTGTTTGCGAACGGTAAGCCGAGAAGATAAGCGCGAGGCAGGGGTGGACGAGCAGCGATAGAAAACTAGAGTAAAAGATACAACATCAAATCATAATCTCATATTAGTAAAATAAAACCAGCCAAAGATATGACAACCCCTAGTCTATTTAAAAATTATTAAAATCATCTAAAGTTAATTGCATTAGTAAACATTAGATAATGAGTCATAAAAGTTTCAATAAAGTTTAGTACGTATATCCAATAAAGCTTCAAAAAAAAAATACTGGAGCTTTAATGGTCAAATTGAAAAACCAAAGTACCTTTTATCCGTGGTGAACGACGATGTAGATGACGTTGTAAGCGGTTCAAGTTGTTCGACCGTCGAATCAAACTTGACTTGAAATGAGCTCGGCGTCGAATAATATCAATATGAAAATTGGCGAAACTGCAACAAAAAATAAAATCAGAGCTAGAAAATATAGAGAAAAAATTAGAGAGAGAAATCAAAATACTGAAATCAGAGAAAAATAATCAAAGAAAAAAAATCAGAGAAAAAAATCAGCCCATTAATAGAAATCAGAGAAAAAAAATCACTAGAATTATACCGTCAAAGATACAAATCACTTATGATTTAAAGAGAGTTTGTTTGAGAACGACGATCGTGGAGGGTGAGCGTGAGGCAAGGATGGACGAGCAGCGATGGAAAACTAGATTGAAAGATACAACACTGAATCATACTCTCATATAATAATCAAATAAGCAAATATATATTACAATCCTATTCTATAAATTATTAAATCATCACAGCCTTGAAAGATTAAATTCCATTATAAACAATTCAATACAACAAGAATTCAATTTAATTTCCCAATTCAAGACATTAAGAATTAGTCATCACCTGAGAAATTGATTTCAAATACAAGATCGGACCTGACTGAGACGAAGCAAGCTCCGTGGAGAAAGCACTCGGGATGAAGTAGGCAGAGCTTTCCGAAACCACCTAAAAAAATAAAATAAAAAAAATCAGAGAACAGAGGGAGAGTGAATGGATAAAGGTTTTCCGGTCGTTTCGGCAATGCCGACGCCGTGGGTCATTATTGTGCGTACCTCCAATTTCAGATGAGGGCGTCCGTTCCTTCGTTCTTTTTTTTTTTCCTTTCAATGCAGAGCTTTCTATTGTGTGAGAGAGTCGAGGGCGTTCGTTCTTCTTCCTTCAAATCCCATCTCTGTATTCAATCGACTTAGGTGGGTGATTGAGAGCTGGAAAGGGTGGGTGATTCAATCACCTTTTCTCCTGAGATTGTGAGATTGAGAGGGTCGTGCGTGGAGTTGTGGGGGACTGAAATTTAGGATTTTTGGTTAAAGATTTTCTGAAAAATATAACCACTCCCGCTGCCGCCTTTTTTTTCTCGCTGAAGAATAGGGATTAGGGACTATTAACATCGTCTTTTAAAATTATTTATTAAAATCTATTTATTAGTTATATTAAAAATAAATAAAATAAATAAAAATAAATAGGACTCGTTCTGGGTTCGCGGGAAAGAACGCGCGCCAATATTGTGTCGATCCTTAGAGTCAACAAATTGTCCCTAAAGGTGAAACAGCAATTAAATTGAATTAAAATAAATCAAAATAAATCTTAGTTATATTTTCGTGTGATAATAGACACTTAGAGACAATTTTATTGTTGTCTCTAAAAATTTAGTTGCTGAAACTTACTTTTCTTGTAGTGCAAGGAGTCCAAGAAGCACACCTTGCACAAGGTCACCCAATACAAGAAGGGTAAAGACAACCTCGCTGCTCAGGGAAAGAGGCGTTATGACCGCAAGCAATCCAATTACGGAGGTCAGACCAAGCCCGTCTTTCACAAGAAGGTAAAATTCTTGAATTTACGATTTCCCCGTTTACCATACCTTGTGATTATATATCTTCTGTACCAAAATTTCCATCCCTAATAATCTTGGTAAATCGAAAATCACAGGCAAGACCACGAAGAAGACTGTGTTGAGGCTCCAATGCCAAGGCTACAAACACGTCTCTCAGCACCCGATCAAGGTTGGTTGATTCACTGTTAAATATAGTTATCGTGTGTATATATGTATATTTTCTAAATTGCTATATTTATGTTTGTCTTGATTTGGCAGCGGTGCAAGCATTTCAAAATCGGTGGAGACAAGAAAGGAAAGGGAACTTCCATCTTCTAGGTCATATGTTCTATTTATCTTTGTATCTTTAACCCTTTGCTTTGTTTTTCTTGGAAAAGTCAGAGATATTAAAATTTTGTCTAGAATTATTTGATAGTTAATTCTTGTTTTTCCTGTTGAAATAGCTAAGCTTGTGAGTCATTGCCAATTTTACATCTTTGGTCCAGATTATAGTTTAAATGATGTGTTTTTTGATATCATTTTATTATATCCTGGGAAAAAAATAGTATTCATTAAAGGAAGTAGTGCGAAGAGAAGAGATTGGACTTGTTCTTCCATTTTAAGGTTTGGAAAACCGGTATTGGACACAGTAAAGGTCAAAAGCCTAATTCACATTGTGGTAAAACCGATACTTATCTATAATTTATGCATACTACATATACTGTGTCAATCTTTCACATTAGTTTTGTAGTTATGAAGCATGCAAATTTGGATTTTTACATGAAAATTCTTAAATTGAGATATACATAAATAATAAACAGATTTGTTTTTATTTTTCTTTTTAAGAGACAAATTTGTTGTCTAAATTGTTATTTGTATCACAGTTTAACATAAAATAAACTTGTAGTGGTTTGGTGTCTTGTTTTGAACGGATGGGTCATGAGTTCCAACCTTATAAAATTTTGGGTATTTATATATGACTTGGCAGTATTTGGGAGAGACAGACACATGGCAACATGGTAGATGAATGAGAAAAGTGGCCCCACAAAAAATTGAAAAAAAATTATAATAAATAACGTGGCGTGCCACGTAATTGTCTGCGTGGCGGTCAACGCTGCCATATCATGAGTTAACTAACAAACATCCACTTAATTAGATAGAAATTCGTAATTACCATGATTAGTGAACTTTGGATATTTTTGCCGTCGTTTTTTGGGATTGGCATCGTGCCTACGGGAAAGTGAAAACTTTAGCTATTTATGCCGCTAATTACCCTTTTTTAATTTCCATAACTCCAGTATCAATACTCGTAGATATTAATTCCCCAAGAGAAGCACCTCTTTCTGTTCTTTCCATTTGCAAAGTCACAGTGAGATAGTGGTGTTCGATTGTGAGTGTGGTGGCATGTTTGAATTCCTTGGGTCGTTTCTAAAGGTTTTGTCTGGGTACGTTTCAACAACAATCGTTATTCAAAACCAACAGACTGACGGATATAAAAAATGGCAAACTTTCTGGTACAAGCTAAGAACTGGATTTACATTCATCATCATAAAATAATCCTCACGTTAAGAGCTGGAATACAACATATAGAAAATAAGAAAGCAGTGAAATTTGATCTAACTTTCCTGAAATAAAAACAATCCATAATAAGAGCATAAATGAAAAAAAATGCAATAAAATAAAATAAATCTTGGCTAGGAATTAGGGAGATTTAGTTGTTAATTGTGATCCTTTTGTTTCACAGGTTGTTCATGAGAATACTTTATTCAATCGACTATCAAATTCTTTACCATGGAGACCTATTAGAATGAGCTCATTAAATATATTTTAGCTACGACACATAGTATAGCATAGGAAAAATGGTGACGTAAGTATCTAAAGTATTTAAGAAGTTAACATTATATTCCTATTTTTTATTTTTGGGTGGTGAAATTTGCTAAATTCTTATTTTGTGTCGTCCATCGTGTTTCCACCCCAAACTGCATCACGTATCATGTTTTTAAACCTATTAAATATATCATTTTTAATTAAAAATTTAACTTAAATATACCATTGAACGTGGTTTTCTAGCCATATGCTTGAGTCATCGTTTTTCCATGGGTGAACACACAAACCTTTTTTGCATGTTGTTCTTCGATCATACTCGACATGATTTTCGCGGGCTCGCCATCGGATTTGACGTCCTCTGTCGCACTCACGATCGTCATACCCTTCATAAATAGGAATCGCTCGGTGTGGCTGCTCTGGTGGCCTTGCTCGGTGCTAATTTTTTTTTGCCGTACGCGACGTCATCGTCCTCCGATTCATCGTACATGGCTTCGCGGTACTCCACCTCGTCAAACATGGGATTGTCGGACTCCGTATTGTCGTACTCTATATCTTTGTACTCCGATTCATCGTACACGACCTCACTGTACTCTCCATCGTCGTACACGGATTTTTCGTACTCTGTATTGTCACTCATGGTACACGGACTCACCATAGATGGTTACTGCGTACTCGGCTTCCTCGTCTGCGAACTCATCGTACTAAAGGGTATCCACCTTAAACGCCGACTCCCACTGCTTTACAAGGCTTCTTCACATTGATTTTGCACGTGTCCATAGCCGGTGAAACTCCTACCAAACGGAGTGTTACGCTCGTCTTCGGTGTCGAATTCGCCTCTCTAGTGTTGTCGAGCCACCGGATTCTGCAACTGTTCAGCAACCTTGAGGGTGAGCATTTCTACTTGAGCGCATAATCTTGCGTTGTCGTCACGTCTATGCCCGTCTTCTACGGAAGCATCTCGAATGGCCCGTTTCTTCGATGCCATCTGCGCAGAAATAGTTGGCTCTGGTACAAAATGATGTAAATCCGCTTTATAAAAAAAAAAATTATAAAAATGCTATTACAAGCAAAGCTCAAATTTTTCTTTTCAATATGAACTCCTTCTCTAATACATATTGAATTGCAATATATGGTAATTAACCACAAAACACTATGAATTAGGTCCTAAAATAATGGTAACATGAACATATTGAAATAAAGCTATTAAAACTTAATTGCATTTGCCTAGTTCATGCATAAAATAATTGTGACAATTTGAAGGCATTAATTAAGGATTGTCATGCATGTAGATGTCAATATACGACGTATGCTCATATTGCATTAAATACATAAAATAAGAGTTTAGAAACTTTCACCACTTAAAAAATAATGAGAACTTACTGCCATTTTTTTAAAGACATTGGGTACTAGTACTGCCATTTTCCCTACAGTATATAACACGACAATAATTTTAGTTGTTTCGAGAATAATTCTTAATTGTCATCCTTCTTCTGACGAGCAAAAATAGATGTTACCGCAAATGTTTTTCTGATCCACGTAGTGTTTAATATCAAATGCACACTCCAAAGAGTTGGTAATATTTTGTTATGCCTCAAACAATACTACCAATTTTGACTCTAAAATTCACTCTTAATCGTTAAATATTCATAAGAATAAATAATGCATGATGTTACGGGTAGTTTTGGTGGTGTGGAAAATTCAAATTGGTTAAGGAAAAGTTAATTTATCAAATTATACAATTAATTTTATAAAAATAAATCTAAAGTTTGGCACAAGAAATGCACGCTCGGAGTACATAAAAGGTTCACAGTCGCACAATTGCGCTATTCGAGCCAGCCGCGCAAAACGATATAGTAATTGCTGAAGGACCCAACAAAGTAATTATTGATTACTCAAAGGTCCCTATACCCTCCTCTAAATAAGAGCTTCATTTCAATAAAATAGTAATCGAAACAACTCACAAAAACGCTCTCTAAAGAAAAGAAAAGAAAAGAAAAAACTCCATTTTCTTTTCTCTTAAATATCCTAACTTAAATATCTGACTTATAATGTTGAACGTCGGAGGTGGATACGGAGGCACCCCCTCCGTACCCCTTTAAGTTTATGTTTTCTACTTTTCTCAGTTATGAAGATGGAGATGGAGTCGTCAACTCACTACTACAAATATGAGATTATACTACGGAGATTCGACTACGGAAGAAAAAATCCGTCGTCGAAATGTAAAAACATACACTTTTGACGACGGAAATTTTTATATGTCGTAGAAAATAATGATTCGCCGCGGCTAGTAATAGTTCGCCGCGGCTAATTGTATTCCGACGACACATAAATTTATGTCGTCGACTCATGTGTACTATTAAGCCTTTTATGCCGCGGCTAGAACGAATATGCCGCGGCGAATTGTGATCCGACGACACAAATCTATCCGTCTTCGGAACAGCAAACTACAACGACACTAAAATGTGTCGTCGGAATAATTAGCCGCGGCGATTATAAGTTCGCCGCGGCGAAGTATCGGGTTTTAAGAGATTCGCATTTCCTCACGAACCCTAGCCGTCTGCACCCCTCTCTCTCTCTCTCTCTCTCTCTCTCCCTCTCTCTCGCTCTCGCCTCCGCCTGACCATTCTCGAACCCTAGCCGCCGTAGTTTGCCGTCGCACGCCGTCTCTCCTCTCGCCGTACTTTGCCGTCGCTTGCCGTCTCCCGCCGTGTTTTGCCGTCGGTCGCCGTCGCCCAAAGCATTAAGGTATGATTTTTTTCATCGATTTAATTGTGGAATTTAAAGTTTTGAGTTTGTGATTGATTTAGGAATTAGATTAATTTCTAAGGTTTTGATTTTGTGATTGATTTAGGAATTTAGTTCGAAAATTATATTTGAATTGTGATTAGTTTAGGGTTTGATATTGTGATTTTATTTAGGTTTTGGAATTGTGAATTGATTTTGTATTGAATTAGGATTTGGAATTTAAAGTTTTGAGTTTGTGATTGATTTAGGAATTAGATTTCTAGGGTTTTGATTTTGTGATTGATTTAGGAATTTAGTTCGAAAATTATATTTGAATTGTGATTAGTTTAGGGTTTGATATTGTGATTTGATTTAGGTTTTGGAATTGTGAATTGGAATTGTGAATTGGGGTTTCGAAAATTGTGATTAATTTAGGTTTTGATTGGAATTGGAATTGTGAATATATGCTTCTTCTATTTATTTTTTTCAGATACAATGGCCCCGAAAATGAGACGGAAAGTAACGGCGAAACGGGGCAAGCAATGGCGTGGCCCGGAAGACGAGGTCGAAGAAACGGTCCAAGAAACGGTCCCAGAGCCTCCACCGCCGCCGCCGCCGGAGAATGCTTTTAAGACGACTGCGGCAGAGACCCACTACAAACAGATATGCACGCGGAAACTGTGCTCCGAGCGTGGGTTCACAGAATTGCCGCTCGTATCAAATGCGGTGAATGACCTCGTCAACGCCAACTATCAACGAAGGGGTTGGCGGGAGTTCATGATCGAGCCTGTGAACGTGGCGTATCACAGCATTGTCCTCGAGTTCTACGCGGCCCTTCCCGACACAATCAAGGATGGGTTCGTCTGGGTTCGAAATGTGCGCGTCCCTGTCACTTCGGAGACCATAAATGCGTACTTTGGCACTCCGAATCTGACCGTAGAGGAGGATCAACACAATCATTACCCAGGTCCGGGGATGGAATTGGACAAGGCCTTTTACGACGACATGGAGGCGGTCATTGCGCAACCCGGTGTGCAATGGCATTCAAGAGCTGGGGAGTCTCGCCTTGAAAAGAGTCAGTTGTCTGTGATCGGGAAAATTTGGATGTACTTTGTCGGTTACCATCTTTACCCGCATCTTCACTTCACGGAGCTTCAGTTCGATTTTCTGAAGCTTATCTACGCCTGCGCAAAAGGGTTGAACATCGATGTCGGTCGAGAGATTCTCCACCGCATGAACAAGGTCATCTACACCACTGGGAAGAGCGCATTGGGATTCCCGTTCCTCATTTCCGGTCTTTGCATTAATGCCGGGGTATGTTTTATGCCGGTATTTGATTAATTTGTATGTTGTTATATTTTTTTATACTAACTTTGAATATTGAATTTGATTGTTTAGGTCGAGATTAAACCTCTGGATCTCCAGTTTGCCAAAGGTGGTGACTTCGACGACGCTTGGATACGGACATTGCATCCATCGGTGATTCACGCATCACGTAGACTCCAACATCTTGTGATTCAACCCGCCCAACCACAGCCGGAGTATACGTACGACGACATTCCCATGAGGGCGTATATGGCTCATAGTCAGCGAGCGATGTACGAGTTCATGAGTTACGACCGCAGCTACCGGATGGCTCAAGATCCGAACTTCCAGCCACCAAATCCGTATCCAGCTCCGGTCTGGCCGGCGGGATATCCCGACTATTATCCCATTCCCGGAGAGGCAGGCGGCTCTGGCAATGCACGCGGCGAAAACGAAGGTGGCGGTCAAGACGGGATGGACGAAGATGTGTGAACAATTTTTAATTATCTTGTTATTTTGTTTATTTTTCTTTATTTTTGAACAATTTTTAATTATCTTGTTATTTTGTTTACATTGTTGAACAATTTATAGTTTAATTAATATTTGTTGAATTTGGTTTTTATAATTTACAATTTACAGTTTATTACTTATTTAAAATTATGTTTAATTATTTTCCATATTTACTTAATTATTTAAATGTATTTTATTTTCGAAATAAAAATTCAAAAAAATAATTTAATTACTATGTTTATTTATTTACTTAAATACAGTAAAATACAATAATTAAAAATTTGAAATAATTTCTCCCACTAAAAATTCAAGGACACAAAAAGATGTTGTCGAAAGTCGTATTAGCCGCGGCAAACAATAATATGCCGCGGCTAAATCTGGCTGAAAATCAATCCGTGGCCTCTGTAATACTTTGAAAGAGGTTTAGCCGCGGCTAACTATAAATCGCCGCGGCTGTTGAGATGACGACACTTTTTTGTGTCGTTGGATAGGATCCGCCGCGGCACACATTTTTTTGCCGCGGCTAATACTGGATGAAAATAAACCCGTAGCCTCTGTAAGATTTTGAGACAGGTTTAGCCGCGGCAAACTATAAATCGCCGCGGCTAGTAATACGACGACACTTTTTTGTGTCGTTGGATAGGATCCGCCGCGGCTAATAATGTCCTGTTTGCATAAAAGATACATGTTCGACCCGGTTGAAGCATGGGAAGAAGACAGTTTTTCTAGATCATCGGAGATTTTTACCGTTAAATCACCCGTACAGGAAGAATGCGAAGAAGTTTAATGGACATCAAGAATTTCGAAGACCTCCAAGAATTTTAAACGGCGAAGATGTCTATAAGTTGATTTGCGAAGAGACTTATCCGGTGCTCGGAAAAAGAAAAATTAGGGGTAAGAAAAAGTCGTATGAAGATAGACCGTTCAAGAAAGTATCAATTTTATATGAACTCCCGTACTGGAAGTCGCATTATGTTCGTCATTGTTTGGACGTTATGCACATTGAAAAAAATGTATGTGAGGCAATTGTCGGTACTTTGCTTGATGATCCAAATAAAACAAAGGACGGGAAGAAAGCTCGAGAAGATCTCGTTGAATTGGGTATAAGACCGAATTTGCATCCCGAGACTCAAGGAAAAAAGACATTTTTACCACCAGCTGTGCACACGTTATCTCGAGCGGAACGAAGGAAGTTTTGTGAATGGCTTGCGGCCGTAAAAGTTCCCGAAGGTCATTCGTCAAACTACAAGAGGTTTGTATCTATGAAGGATTTGAGACTTATCGGAATGAAGACTCACGATTGTCATATGTTGCTTCAACAAATACTTCCTCTTGCTTTGCGAGGTTTTTTGTCAAAGGAAGTTCGATATGCCATTTCCAAGTTTTGTGAGTTTTTCAACAAAATTTGTGCCAAAACACTTAAGATATTGGAACTCGACGAGATACAGGCGGACTTGGTTAAAACCCTATGCATGCTCGAGACGTTCTTTCCACCCTCATTTTTCGACATCATGATTCACTTAACTGTTCATTTAGTACGCGAAGTGAAGTTTTGTGGACCTATATTTTTACGGTGGATGTATCCAATTGAGCGATATATGAAAGTCTTGAAAGGGTATGTGAAGAATTACAATCGGCCAGAAGGGAGCATTGTCGAGTGTTATATGGCGGAGGAGTCGGTTGAGTTTTGTGCTGAGCATTGCGCGAAGGCTCCGCCAATTGGGGTGCCTAAACTCGCCGTTGCGGAATCAAAAGGCTTATCCTCAGGTAATAATTTGATATATTTAAATTTCATTTATAATTAATAATAAGTATGATGTTTTAATGCGCAGGAAATCCTTCAACTGTCAACCGAAAAGAATGGGAGCAAGCCGTTCTATATGTATTGCACAATTCACCCGGTATGGAGCCCTTTATTGATGTGCATGTGAATGAGTTGAAGCGTATTTATCCAAAAAAGTCAAAAAATGAAAAATGGCTACAAGAAGAGCACAACCGTACGTTTCCAAAGTGGTTCGATGGATATTTATATCCAAGAAGAAAGCATTATGATGAGTCCCTATTGAAGATCTCTGGTGGCCCTTCACAAGTAATAATCAGGTACACATCGTGGTACGTTAACGGGTACACGTTTTACACAAGGGAAAGAGACGAAAAACACCCCGTGCAAAACAGTGGTGTTACATTATTTGCGGAAGGAATGCATGTTGCGTCGGCCAAGGATAAGAATCCAGTACAAGCTATTATGAGCTACTACGGCTATGTAGAAGATATTTGGGAGCTAGATTATTGTGGTTCGCGAGTTGCATTGTTTAAGTGCAAATGGGCGGACAACAACTACGTAAAAGTCGACGATGACGGAGTTACAGTTGTTGACTTTAGACGAGTGGGCTACGCTAATGATTCATTTATAATGGCATCCCAAGCAAATCAAGTGTTTTATGTCTCGGACCCGATTGATCCAGAATTATCTCTCGTCGTGCATGTGAAGGCGAAAAACGTAGAAGAATATTTCGACGAAGAAGCCGTAGACATCACAACCATCGCACCATTTTCGAAGAAGCTACCGAGCATTGATGAGGTTGAGAACTTTGATGATGATGACGTTTCCAAGTTGCGACGTCTAGATATCCCGTCAACAGAAATTGAATAAAATAATAATAAGTTTTTATGAATACTTATTTTATGTTTAAACAATTGTTATTATTTCATAATATAATTTCTTAATGTGATTTTAGTTATAATGTGAGTCATTTTTTAATTTTTTCAACGAGTAAAATATTGAAAACCCGTAGCTTGTGCAATATTTTTGCGATATGCGCCGCGGCTAAATATTTCTCGATAATATTAAATGTGAAAACACATTTCTCGATAATATTATAATAACAAGAATTTATAAGATTTTTAGTAATATATGAATTTAATAATAAGTTGGCTACCCTAACCCTAAACCCTAAACCCTAAACCATAAACCCTAAATGCATTAGTTGGTGTTTTCAATGAGCTCGAGGTAACATATATTGTGTAATAATTAAAACGTATATTAATTAACATCAATTTTCCAACAACTTCACGAATATTTTACTTTAATTTTTTAAACTATTTTATCAAATATAATATAGTATAATTTAATAATAATAATCTAATCTAAGAGTGATAAAATAGATTTTATATTTTTTCGAATATAAAATAGATGGGAAAAAAAATAATAAATCGTTATACCCCGCGGCGAATACTTTAAGCCACGGCGCGTCATGGATTTGATGCACTACCCGCCGCGGCAAATATTGGCTTGCCGCGGCTAGGCTGTTCGACGACACATAAATGTGTCGTCAGAACATTACTCGCCGCGGCTAAACATAAATGTGCCGCGGCGGATTCTGCACCAAAGTAACCCGTGGCCACGGGTTGGATTTTATTTATCTTCCGCCGCGGCTAATAATGGCTTGCCGCGGCTTTGTTGTTCGACGACACATAAATGTGTCGTCAGAACATTACTCGCCGCGGCTGAACATAACACGCCGCGGCGGATTCTGCACCAAAGTAACCCGTGGCCACGGGTTGGATTTTATTTATCGTCCGCCGCGGCAAATATTGGCTTGCCGCGGTTAGGTTGTTCGACGACACATAAATGTGTCGTCAGAACATTACTCGCCGCGGCTAAACGCAACACGCCGCGGCGGATTCTGCACCAAAGTAACCCGTGGCCACGGGTTGGATTTTATTTATCTTCCGCCGCGGCAAATATTGGCTTGCCGCGGTTAGGTTGTTCGACGACACATAAATGTGTCGTCAGAACATTACTCGCCGCGGCTAAACGCAACACGCCGCGGCGGATTCTGCACCAAAGTAACCCGTGGCCACGGGTTGGATTTTATTTATCTTCCGCCGCGGCAAATATTGGCTTGCCGCGGTTAGGTTGTTCGACGACACATAAATGTGTCGTCAGAACATTACTCGCCGCGGCGAACTTAAGTTCGCCGCGGCGAGATTTGGGCTTCTGCACGACGTATAATGTCTTGTGTCGTCAAAATCCCAAATTTTCGATTCCCTCCATCTTTCTCTCTCATTTCAGCCTTTCCCTCCTTTTTTTCTTCACAACTCACTTTAGTCTATTCTCTCTTTCTCTCATCCTCTTTACCCTCCTTCCCTCTATTTCTCTAGACGATGCCGTCGCCGTCGCCATCGCGGTCGCCATCGCCGTCGCCGTCGCCGTCGCCGTGGAGGAGAACGCGAGCCACCAACTAGTCTACTCTCTTGAACAAGGTTAGAATGCGAGTCCTAAATTGATATTACATTTTTCATGTATTTTTGTGTTAAAATAGTATTGTTTATAGTTTATGAGTTTATATTTTGTTGATATAGAGAATATTTCTTAGTGGGTTAATGAATTTGTTGTTGCTTTTTTGTTTTTGTTGATTCTTGTTATGGTTTGTTGTTGTTGGGTTTATAATTAATTTGATGATTTGTTTTGTTGTTGTTGGTCATGGGTTTAGGAATACTTGCTATTTCACTATGTCGAAACGAGACGAATAACCCGAACGTAAGATGTCGGATCGAGAATCTTCACCCGAACATGAAGAAACTAGGCTATCACCCGGTTAGTTCATAATTATTTGCATTGATAATTGTTGTATTCGTCTAGTTTCTAAGATTGAGTTAATTATATTAGGCGAGGAAGAAACAAGACAAAGAAGAGATCTAAAAGCTCAAGGAAGAAGAAAAGTGACTCTATTAAAAAGAGTCACTCTATCAAAGCATAAGGGGGAAAAAATTCGTGTTAATTTTGATGAGAAAGAACAACCGGAAGATAAGGAAGGTGATCTTTTAGGTAGTTGGATTGGTGTGTGTGCTCGGGAATTCGCTCCAATAACTATAATCGATTGGAGAGATAAAAAACATGCTAAGGTGAAAGAACGGATATGGAATGAAATCGAGCAAGCATTCGTTGTTCCACCATGGTTCAAGGGAAAATGTTTGTCAAGTGCATCGAATGCGGCAAGACAATTCCGGTACGATCTCGGTACCCTATTCAAGAAAGATGGCACGGATAAAAAAATTTATAATCGACCGGATATTGTTGAGAAGTATTACACGAGCATCACGGCCGAAGTGTGGAAGGAGTTTGTGAATATTAGATTAAGCAAAAGGTTCGCTAAACTCTCGAAGCAAAATAAAGCTCATAGAGAGCAAGTAGAATACCTTGCACATACGGGCCGAAACGGATATCGGAAGATTGATCAAAAAATTGTAAGGGTTCTAATTTTGTATTTTTAATCTTACTTTATTGCCAAACATCGAATAACATGTTTATTTTGTTTCGTAGCATGCCGAAAGTGGAGAATGGGCCACCCATTCCACACTTTGGTGCGTCACGAGGAAGAACCCCGACGGTTCATTAAAGGACCCAACTTTGGAGCCAATAATTGAGAAAATAGTAAGTACTTAGTAGTTTTGATTCTTTTTATTTATATTAAATGAAGTTTGATTCTCTTATCATTGTTGTTTAATTGTTAGGACGAATATGTCACGCAAGAAGAAAATGGCGAGTTGGAATCCGATGAGGAGGTTGACGTGTTGACAAGAGCGTTGGGAAAGAAAGACCATCCCGGACGGGTTCGGGGACAATCGAAATACGTCACAAAGCGAGCATATCACCGAGCATCCAACTCAATGCCGAATCCCGTCGTCAAAAACCTCCAAGCGCAAATAGAAGAAATGAAAGCGGAAAATGCGGCGAAAGATGCGAAAATGGAAGAATGGAAGTCACAAATGGAAGCTTTCATGAAACAAACAATGTCTCGAAATTTTGAAGGGAGTAATGATGCTTGCTCCCATGGCGGCACTCCGGTTAGTCAACCTCTTGCTCCGGTAAGTTCGGCGAAAAAGACTAAGCCCGTACATGTCGAAAATGAAAGCGGTGTTGGCCAAAGGGGATCGAGGGATGTACGACCGGCGACGTCTCATCCAAGGACGCCGGTTTCCGGGGATGGTGGCGTCGGATGTCTTCTCTTCGACGATGCTTTTGAGGACCATGTCGCAACGGGGAGGGCATATAACCTTTGTAGCCCGAGCGAGGAACCTTTTCTCAATAATGAGTCCGCGTCGGCTTATACTTGGGTGTTAATTGAAGTGGTAACTTGTTCGGTCCGTCAATGGCCTCTCCAAAAGGAAACCCAATGTTTGGAATATCTCGATGACGCGGTCGGGCACATTGTGCCTTGGTTGACATCTTTAGTCAAGAAGGTTGGTTCCGAAGGCAGTCAAACTCTCAAATCCAAGCCAAAAGAGGTTGCCAAAATTGCGGAAGACGGAAAAAAGATTAAGTTGGCGTCCGTTGTCCCGGAATTGAGATCGTTGGCCGATTATGCCAACAATTACATGCTTGCAAAGGACATCATATTGAAAGTTAATGATACAACTTGGATAAGTTTCGATGATGTACGAGAGTTTCTATTGCTCGAGGACGTGTGTGTGCATTGGCTATCGTTTTGTCAAAGGTATGTTTTCTACTTTTCGCCTACTTATTTCCTAAAGATTTGAAAATATGGATAATTTGTTCTAGTTGTACTTATAGTATGTTAATTTGTATATATTTGTAGTTATTTATTACAAACATACATGCTAAAAAGTGATAAGAAGGACTTGTACGGTTTCATTCCGCCGTATAACGATTTGAACTACAACCGTCACGCCGAAAAAGAAAGGAGGACAAACGAATTGAATGAGGACGTGGTTATTTGCTTCAACAATATAAAAAAATGCAAGAGAGACAAATTGTGGTTGATGCCATACAATAGTCACAATCATTGGACTCTCCTCGTGTATAATCCTTGGCGCAATAGTGTGATCGTATTCGATTCACTTAAAAGTTCAAGAGGTTTGAATCCGCATTTAACCGAGTTTTTTGAAGAGTAAGTTCCTTTTTCAATATTGAATTATGTTATTTTATTATTGATGTTTCAAATAAAAAATTCCGTATATTTAACTTTTAACTTTTTTTTGTAGGCTAGGGAAAAAGTTCAAGTTACACCATTCAACCGGCATGAATTTGCACTCGGCGGTGAAAGTGACGATTTCAAAAACATGTCCGAAACAACCGGGAAATCACGAGTGCGGATATTTCGTCATGAGGTTCATGCACGACATCGTCATCAAGGATACTTCGTATGTTGATAAAAAAAATATATATAGTTCAAAAGAGATAGATTTTCTTAGAGTTAGATTAGGTTTATTATTTCTTCAAAAATATTCTAAGTATGATGAAGAATAGAATACATTCTTAGGTATATGGACACCGGTTCTATTTGTAATTATGAACGATACTTTTTGTAGGTACGGAAGTATATTTTGTATAAATCGGTTAGTTTTGTAATTTATTTTATAAAATATATATTATTTACAGGGGATACAAAGCATCCGGGCGATATTTTCGCCCGGTTTTTTTAATTTTATATGGGCATATTCGACGACGCATGGAAAACCATCGTGGGAAGTGCAATATTTTGGCCATCGGGCTGCAAATAGCCGCGGCAAACATAAATGTGCCGCGGCGTGTTTTAATCCGACGACGCATCAAAGTGTCGTCGGAATGAAACCTGCCGCGGCGCACAAAAACACGCCGCGGCGCACATTTTGCAGGGGAGATATTACGGTTCTGTGTGTCTAGTTAGCCGCGGCTAAGATAAATTAGCCGCGGCTGATTATGTTCCGACGACACTTACGATGTGTCGTTGGACAATGTTCGCCACGGCGCGTTTATATTAGCCGCGGCGAACTATATTAATTATATCGGTTTTGTGTGAATAATTGCCGCGGCCAAGCTAAATTCGCCGCGGCTGATTATGTTCCGACGATACTTACTATGTGTCGTTGGACAAAGTTCGCCGCGGCGCGTTTTTATTCGCCGCGGCAGACTATCGATTCGACGACACTTAACAAGTGTCGTCGGACCCCTATTTCGACGACGTAAGTTTTTCCATCGTCGGATATCCAACGACGGTGGATCCGACGACACATAATAAGTGTAGTCGGATCTTCCGACTACACTTTTTAAGTGTAGTCGTATCCCTTATTTGTAGTAGTGACTCCAGATAATACATCCGGCTTATCAAGGATGAACAATCAAGCTTCAAGCCCGATTTGACCACTAAGCGCAAATTGGACCCGACCCAAAATAAAAACTTGAACTGCTTTAGTGTTGATCTATTTTTTGGCATTGACACATGCTTTTCGCGTTTAGTTTACTATTAATGATTTTCAGTGACATA
Organism: Parietaria judaica; assembly: GCA_954871525.1. Lineage (NCBI taxonomy): Eukaryota > Viridiplantae > Streptophyta > Magnoliopsida > Rosales > Urticaceae > Parietaria > Parietaria judaica. Next base: position 30,609,418 of record OX940865.1, read on the forward strand.
GCCAGGATTTCAAATCAGGTGGTGCACAATGTAAATTTTTAACGATATTTTCAAGCAAATATTAATAGTTATATTTTTCAAGCACATAAATAACAACAATCTTCGATACAAAGAAATATAATTCGTACGAAAATATAATATAACATCAAAATTAAAAAATAAAGTTCTTATGCCGATTTTAACGATTATTATTAACAAAGTTGATGAAATTTAATAGGAAATTATCATAATAATATAACAACTTTCACTATGAAAAATATTTTTTTTTCTCTATTGTATAACACAAAATATAAAATATAAAGTTTTTTCCAAAAAAATAATACTCCTTTTTACTAAATTAAAAGTTTAAGTTTTTATTTTTGAGCACATAAATAACAATACTTTTTTATATTAAAAAATGTGATATAGCTTACAAATTAAAAACATCAAATTCTTATTTAAATTTAAAGTTTGTTATAAACAATTTAGATAATATTTTATAAGAAAGGAAAAGTTATAACAGTAACTCTTTTTAGTCTTGAGAATAAAAAAGTGTTCGCTAAGAGTCGAGCTCTTGACCACCTACGAAATAGGAACTCATAGTACTTTAAGTCAACCACATGACCCACATGACCCACATCAACTCAACCACATGACCCACAGTCTTTTGTTGTTGGGCAATTAACTTTGAAGTTATTTATATGATATCAGTTGATTTTATTTTATTTTTTTCAAAATATTATTATTTTTTTGTTTAAATTGTTACGCACGGTTTTAAGGTGGTGCACGCAGTGGCATAGCTATGTAGGGCGTAGTGTACGCCTGGGCACCACTTGAAAACGTGAAAAATATTAAAATAATAGTGTTTAATCAAATAAATAAAAAACTATATATCATTATAATATTTCATGAGCCCATGTTAAGAAGTCAAAGAGCATTCAGCCCAACTGGCAAAGTGTTTTTCCCAAGTCTCTCTTTTTAAGAGAGAGGACCTGAGTTCGAGTCTTCGGCTAGTCATATTTTTTGTTTTATTTTTTCTTTCTTTAAGTTTTTTTTTTGTTTATTTCTTCTCAGTTATTAAAATATATAGATACATTTTTATACTCGCTTATTATATTATTAAAAAAGTTATAAATAGATAAATTAATTTTGTATTGAATACAAGTCGATTGGATATTTCTATTTCTACCAACGATAAAATTATAATGCAATACTTTCAAAAATGAAAACGCGGCGTCTTATTTTATTAGGGTAAGTCGTTATATATTTTTCTTTATATATATAGGTTACAATGTTATTATTGATTGAATGTTATTATTGATTACTGTTAATTGTATGATTGATTTAAAAAAATATATATAAGGCACCACCTAAATTAAAATCCTGACTCCGCCACTGGGTGTACGTGTATGCACTGGGAGTTGAATAGCTCCGCCCCTGAATTTATTTTCTCTAATGTCCACGTAAATGATTTGTTATCTATGTTATTACATTTGGAATCTAGAGCTTATAATTCGTTTTTCAAACCATTCACTAATTTGTATGTACTATGTAGTCACTCATATGCAATAATTTAGCGATAACACAATATTTGGAACTAATAATGGCGGTCGTCAATAACCTATGTTCTTTTAACACTATTTTAGCAATAACAAGTCAAACTATACTATCTTTTTATGTTCCACATTTAATATGTTCAAATCGTTTCATAGTAAAAATGAATAAATGTGAATGTTAGGTGTTTGATGCGATATTATTAATTTCGATCAAGTTTATGGTCTTTGCTTTTTATATATTTGTTATATGATCCGTAATGTTCAAAGACTGTTAAACGAAATTCTTGACTAGATACATTAGTAGATTATTAATTTTTAAACATATTTTTCAATCTTAATTTGAGAATTGTAAATTATCACCAATTTTAAAATAGTATATGTTTAGAAAATGAGCTCAAAGTGAAGACCTGTGAATTTCATCGTAATCGAAGCTATTAATTTATCGACTATCAATTTAATTATGTTCTTCAAAATCGTGACAAAAAATATTGTTTAAAGTTATTTATTTATCGAGTATTAATTTAACCAAAATGTATTGAATTATTAGTTTATGGATTTTTACTGTAGTTATTAATTTATTTCTCATGTTCTAACCAATTTAAATTAGTTTAATTACCCACGCTTCAGTTGAAATGATAATAAATGTTACTATTTCTCCTTAATTTGCGGATTAACAGAAGAAAAAATAATTGAATTTCTACAGCATTGATATGATATCTTATATTATTAAATCTTGACTCTTACTATATACTATACAATTTCTTGACCATATATATTATTCTTATTTTGGCATTGACAATGTACTTTTTTCCTTCATTTGGTGAAGGAAATTTCTACCATTATTGGGCAACAATTATTATAATTTTTCTCCTTCATTTGGTGAAGGAAATTTCTACCATTATTGGGCAACAATTATTATAATAATCATTACCTATAACTAAATAGTAGTTATACTATTCCTATATATTCCCTACAAATTCACTTCAAAATGATAAAATATACCAATTATTATAAGCTTACAGCTTAATAATATTGTATGTGCATGCTTTTTATTTCCTTCATCATGGCTTCTAAATTAACTTCCACTTCTCATCATCAACCCCTTATTCCTGTGATGATCATCATGATCATGATCATCTGTCAAGTTCCTAGAACTTTTTCCCATGATGATCATCATGATCATGAACCAACTTCATCTTCACATTCATCACCATTTGGGTTTCTCAAACAACTTGAGGGATGCAAAAAGGGTGACAAAACCCTAGCCATTCCTGACCTCAAAAAATACCTCAAACAATTCGGCTACTTAAACCCTACCGAAACACAAACACAATATCTCGAAGATAATAGCGGCGACAGCAATGGTTTCGACGAGGTCTTAGAAGGCGCGATCCGAACCTACCAAAGCAACTACAACCTCGAGCCCACTGGAGCGCTGGACTCCAAAACCCTAGCAACTATGATGAGGCCTCGCTGTGCGGTGGCTGATTACGTCAATGGCGAGACGAGGATGCAATCCGGCAAACTAAAGAAAAACGCCGGAAAAAGCAACAGTCTCCACCGGAAACTTCTCGTCAAGACAGTTTCTCGCTACAATTTATTCGCGGGGAAGCCGAGATGGCCTTCGACGAAGTACCACCTAACGTATGGCTTTGCCGCCGGGATCAGTTTCGACACAGCTGCCGCGGTGGGACGGGCCTTTCAGACGTGGGCCTTGTACACGCCTTTTCGGTTTTCCCAGGCCCAGGCCGGGGCCAAGCCTGATGTTAGGGTTAGTTTCGAGAGAAGTGACCATGGAGACGGGGAACCATTTGACGGGCCTGGCGGAGTGCTGGCCCACGCGTTCTCACCCACCGACGGGCGGCTCCATTTCGACATCGATGAGGTGTGGGCCATCGGCGTCATCGCAGGAGCGTACGACGTGGAAACGGTGGCTCTGCACGAGATAGGGCACGTGCTAGGGCTTCTGCACAGCTCGGTGGAGGACGCGATCATGTATCCGCAGATTGGGTCGGGACTCTCCAAGGGTTTGCATGGCGACGATGTCAATGGCATCAAAGCTTTGTACAAATTCGTCGTTTGATGAACGAATTATATTTATATGGTATATACATGAGTGTCATGATACAACACATACTCATGTAGGAAATAGACTTTGTGATGGTACAATTTCTTTTCTTCTTTATTATTTTATTCTCTTTCCACATTATGTTATTAATATGCTTCCAATAATTTTGTATGAATACAAAGTATTTAATGTATATTTTGGCATACAATGTAAAATTCTCTACTTTTTTTTTCTTCTCACAAATTCTATCATATTAAACGACAAAATACACTTCTAAAGACCAGAACATTTTGCATTCGCATCTCATTTACAAACACGAAGAGTCAATACACGAAGAGGCAACAATAATCGCATGTGAGAATAGTCATAGTTTTCTCAATCATTTTCTCCTTATACAGTTACAAGTCTCTATCAATTAAGCTATCAATTCCACTTCACAAGCCAATCCAACACTCGTTACTCACACCACAGATATATAGCTCTATTCAGTGGCAAAACCAAGAAGTATCGTGAAGAGCGAGAAAAATAAATAATAACGAAGATAGAGGGTTGTCATCATCATTAGAATCGGCTTTTAAAATGAGGAGCCTAGAAAAAAATAAATTCTTAAAGCCCTCTAGCAATACAATTTATTATTTATGTATGACTAATGTTATTGTTACATATTTACTTCATTATTCTAATAAATTTGAATAAAACATAAATTTTACGACCCTTCACGAAAATCCGTTGTAAATATATGTTAGTCTTAAAAATTAATAAACAAGTATGAGAATTTTTTATTAAAAAAAATATAAAACCAAATATTTTTTTAATTAAAATTGTGTGAGTACGTGAGTTGGCTATAAGAGAAATAATAACTTTCCATCTCTAAGAAAACCCAAGAGTTAAAAAATAACAGAACACCAAAATCCAAATCTTATATTCAAATAAGAAAAAAAGTTGAAAATAAAAAGCAAAAACACTACAGAACTACTTTTAAAAAATTAATTTGGCCTATGAAAATTTAGCTAATGATGTTGTTAACAAGAAAATAAAGAGCACAAAATTGAATCACTATTTTCTGTATTCAACTCCAACACTAATTGCATCGTATTCAAATCAAAGAGGATTTTTCTTCCTTGTAAATTTCCTGTATATTATTTATTTAAAAATTCACGGTGTCACTTAATATCCATAAAAAAAATAAAAATTACACATAAAGATACCCTAAAGAACGATGAAACAAAGACACAATGTCTAAAAAATAAGCTGAGAAATATAAAATTATGATATTATAAAGAAAAATAAGTCTCAATTTAAACTTTGATGGGGCGAACTCAATTTTTCGAACACAAACTTAGACCGGCACGTGGGGGCCGTTTCCCCACTTATAAACACCAAGTGGCTTCGCCACTCGTTCTAATAATGATTCGGCTCGATATATTTTAAGTAAAATAGAAATTTCATAAATGTAAATTATTGAATAAATTTTATATAATTAATCTATTTTCCGAATTAAATAACGGAATTATTAATTTATGATTGTTTTAATAAACTTGACAAGATTTTTACTTTTGTGAATAAACTAGCTTTACATATACTATGATCTCCTTAAGCCAATTGCTTTGACGAGATTTTTACTTTGTTGTGAATAAATAGTTTCATGTTTGAATGATGATCGATCAATAATTCACCAATGTGCATTACATAATTGTTGACTAGTTGAATTTTTATGTGTGTCCCTTCTATAAAAAGTAGCACTACTGCTACGCAGATCTGCATCGTGTATTATTTTATTTTTAGGTAAAATGTCATTTTTTTACGAGCCTTAGCTCTGAGAATTTGATTCTAAGCAATCTTGTCTAGACGGGTAGGACCTGCGAGTTGACAATGGCTATGACCCGTCTGGGACATAGGTCCTGCGGGCTAGCTGTGGGAAGTCCACGTTCAAGCACGGGCAGTTTTGCCCGCCAAACCCATTTAAAAAAAAAATTGTTTAAAGTACCATATAATTTGTTTTAAAAAATTCAAGACGGGTAGCTTTTCTTTAGACATGGCGAGCAGATTTCTTCCGTTTGGGAAGCGACGGGAGTTGAGTAGCCCACACCAGGGTCAGGTCAACACGGATATGGCCTGCCCACGATGGCAGGCCATCCTGTAGCCGGTCCTACACGGACTGCTTTAAACTTCGTGTCAAAAGAATGGCTCATGAGTTTCACCCTTCAAAAAGCCATATTTTTAGTCGAATTTTAACTCTTTATAAGGACAATCATCAACTGCAACAATTAGCTGGCCTGTGTGATGACAAAGAATTTGGACAGAAACACATGAAATAGACTTTCGCGAGACAAAATTTTAGCTGGCCTATGTGAATGACAACATTTTCTTACAAGTTCAATTTGATGAAATGGACTTTTGCGAGACAAAATTTTAAGGCCACGAAATATTTTGTCAAGGTACCAAAAGTCGATTTAATTGAGAATATAATATAGTTATAATGTAATAATGAAACGCAATTTACGTACACTTTCAACAATTAGACTATCATAATAATGGGACCTCAATAAACACTCTCAGAATATAATATATATATATATAATGATAATACATTTTATGTTTATGTTCACTGATTGATTTCAAAATTCACTACACTTGAATAGCCCTTCAAAAGGATTTATACCCTAAAAGTTGCTAAAAAATATAGAAAACACTCCTCCAAATTTGACCAAAATGATTTTTACATATAATGAAATTATTACAAATTAAAAAATTTAGGGTTAAGAAAATATACTAGATCAGTTAAAGTGTTAAACTACGTAACACCGGTTTCTGTGATAGACACATCTCAAATACCAAAAACAAAAAAAGTGTTAATTTGTATACAAAGAAAGAAGTTATAGAAATACCAAAAACAAAAAAAGTGTAATTTATATACTTTGATCATTGCTGATAATACAAAACGAAAGACTTAAATGGTATCATAATCTACTACAGAAAATATGTTTGAAGAGATTTTTCCGTAGATTATTAATGTTGCAATTATATTTATATAACGAAAGGAGTGATTTTGTGGGCGTCTAATGAGTATAATTATAAACTAAAACAAGGCCTATTATTTGATTAAAATGGGGAACTTTTTCATGTGAAAATAATAATTTCAGACACAATAAAATGATGACCTTATTCAGATCATAGATGTGTGATGTGTCCGAACACTATTCTATGGAATATATTAAAATTTGTGCGGAGAAAACTTGATTGATTCATGGATATTTATCATAAAAAACCGCCACGGATAACTTAGAATTAAGTCATAAAAATGATTTTAAAAAATTGATAACGTGTTATCAATCATTTCTATTGAGGGATCAGACGAATTAACTTTAATATATATCATGAAAAGAGAGATATATATCATTAACTATCGTTTGTTATGACAATTTCCTAATTAATAGATGATTGTGAGAAATAAACAAGGAATTAGAAATCAATTTGAATAATAAGAATCATAAGTAAGTTATTTATAATGCGTTCAATAGAATTGAAGAAGAAAAGCACTACCGGTAAAATAGTAAATCGCATAGCTCGTATGTGGATTATCATTAAAAGTTAGAAAACATAATTTTGATTGTATCGATAAACAACGTTCGGCACAATTGAAGTATATTTATGCTGGAAAGATCGCTTCTTCTCTTCAGCAGTTTTGATGTAGAATTGAACAATAACGAGAACGATGAGCTTTCTGAATCAAGCTTTTGAAGCTGAAATTTTTATTCAAACACACTCTAAAAAAATACTGTCGATTGTTTTCTCCCCTCTTAGAAGAAGAGGATGAACAACTTAGGAAATAAAAGCCAGTATTATTGGACATCAAATAATGCAAAATAAAGATACCAAATAAGGCAACAGTAAACGTCATGATCAAGCTGGACAATGAACGTGAATGCATGATATATCAATTCTACGTCTTTCCTTTCCGGTCCCGAGCCTCCAAGAAAGTGAGTGCGGTTATGTCGACGTCAAGTTTCCTACCCGCCTGTTTGACAATGATATCACTTCATATTTCATATCTCATACGTGGCATTATTTCATAATGCTCATTTTCAAACAATAATGCATCGAAGCATCAAAAAAATACAATTATTAACAAGGACCATATATAGCCCCACATTAGCTGAGAGAATTCTCCTTTTATATGGTGAGAATGTCTTTTGAATAGCTATATTAAGACCTCTTTTTTTCATTTAAATAATAGATAATTAAAAAAAAAAAAACAAATGTACATTTATGTAGTCAAAGTAGATTTTATACTACGAAAATACACCAGGAAATGATGACAATCTGAGTAACATTTTAATCCTATTATTAATATACAAGTTGTATATCATAGAACAACGGACATTAAAAAGTAATAGAAATTTACTATGTATTTAGGAATTACCGAGGCCCGACTCATAGGCGAATAGGCTTTGCCGTTTTTAAGCGTTGAGAAAGCCGCTCATATCGGGCCCAACTTTAAGGAGCTATAAATTTTGACTCACACGTCGAAAATGAACTTACAACATACGGAATCGAATGTCTTTTCAATGCTTAAGTGAATGCTTAGCACTTTTCAATTTTAGGTACTTTTATTAATGTTGTCTTTCTTATTATTTTGTTGTCTCTTTTAATTTTAACTTTTTTTGGGCTGAACTATCGCACCTTCATTATATATATATATATATATATATATATATATATATATAGGTGCGATTGGCGACGTCGCGACTCGTCGCCGGCAAAATCGCCAAAATTGCGAGTTGCCTCGTCGCGAGAAATCGTGACCACGCGATAAAGTCGAGTCTCGAGTGTCTCACTGTCTTTCTTGTTTGCGGCATATGTACCTATTTGTTTCCAATGTTTAACTTTGTTAGTTTTTTACCCAGATTTAATTATCAAACTTTATCAATTATTTCAAAATTATATTTAAATATATTTATTATTTATAAATATTATTTGTAATTAATTTATTTCAAAATTAATATTTAAATATGTTATAATTATTATTTTGTAACATATTAATAAGTTTGATTTATATGTTAGTTTTTAATATGTAACATATGTTAATAAATATTAATTTGTAACATATTAATAATTTGAACATATTTAATCAACAAATAAATAAATAAATAATATAAGACGAGATATTTAAAAAAAAAATTGTATTATTCATTGTGAATATTACAATAAGGTGGAAGAGAGCTGTAAATATTCAGTGTAAATATTACAAGATGCCTCACTAAAAACTCTCTTGTAAAACCCTTCTTAGGGACATAAAACCAAGAGAGAAAAGAGCACATCATTACTCGGGGAACATTGCGTTGAACATTTCCGTCATTAGCTCCAGTTCGCTTGGTTCGGAGCGCTCGGCAATCACGGGGGGCTGGAACAACAAATCATTCAACACCACTATTTTCTCGACGTGTGTGCTGGTGGTTGACGCCCGCCGGTCGTTGATGAGATATTAAGCTGTGCTGAAAACGCTCTCCGAAGCAACGCTGGAAATGGGGATGGACAGTATATCCCTCGCCATTCTCGCCAATACAGGAAATCTATCCCTTTGATTCTTCCACCACTTAATGACGTCGAACTCGTCGGATTCTTCGTCGAATAGCAGGCCGTAGTAGCGCTTCAATTCTGCCGGTTGGCCTTCCGTGTCGCCTGCCAACGGCGTAGTGGATGCCCGCGATGTAGCCGTTGCTTGAGTCTCCGGCTGAAGTCTAGTCCCGTCTTGGTTGGGCTTGCCATCACTGCCCTTTGCTCCTCCTGTGCGCGGTTGAACTGTGGGAACCGTTTGTCGTATTCACTGTACAATTCATAAAAATCATCATTAACAACGTTAACATTATTACGATAATCCGCCCCTATGATCTCGCTTGGAGGAGATTGCAATTCATAAAATGCTTCATTAACAACGTTAACATCGACTGGAAAGGATGCTACGATCTCGCTTTAGGCCCAAACTTTTCTAGACAGAACTCCCCGAGGTTCCCAGGCTAGCTTGGAGGAGATTGCAAAGCAAACCTTATTTAAAAACCAATCTTTCTACGACACCAAAATTCAATAAGAACTTTATAATTATCACCACACATACAAATTACCTTTTTTTAATTTTATTTACTTATTTAAGTAACCATTTAATGTTTAAATGATTATTAAATCTCAAGAACGTCGTTTCTGATGTGGAAGATCGGTCGGAACCGCAACCACAGAGCATACGAAGACTTTCAGAGACGTATCAAATTAATTGATTAAACTAAAATGATTAAATGATTATTAAATCTCAAGAAATTCGTTTATGATGTGGAAGATCGGTCGGAACCGCAACCACAGAGCATACTAAGACTTTTAAGAGACGTATCAAATTAAATAATTAAACAAAAATAATTAAACTAAAATAATTAAAATAATAATGATTACCCCGTTGCCGGACGCGGACGTCGAGCACGTCGAGGACGTTGGACTGAGCCTTCGCCGGTTTCGTGATGGGAAGAGATTGGAGAACCATCGTGGTACGAGCCGACAACGGAGGAATGGTGCGGTTCCTCCGGTGGTTGAGTCGGTGGTTCCTCCGGTGGTTGAGTTTCGTCGTCATCGCGGTCATCGACGGGTCCGCCTTGAAACATGAGCTCGAAAAATGGATTGGCGGTTCTCGTCTCCCGACATCGACGTACCGCATCCACCATTGATGCGGGCACACGCTCCGGATCAGCGTCGTGCACGCCCATCGGCCGGACTAGACTAGGTCTTAGCGACCATTGGGTCTCATCGGGATAATTTGGATTTTCTTGGGAGGGAAATATTTCTCCCGTTAGCATAACGGGAATATAGCCCTCGGGCGTAGGCTGATCTGTTTCCGCCCGAATAAATAGGGGTTGCTGATCCCTAGCCCTTCGACCCCCGGAGCCACTGCTTCTTCGAGACATAATGAGAAATTTGAGAACTTGAGAGATTTAGAGAAAAAAAACTTAGAGAGTTGAGAGAATTTGAGAGAGAGTTGAAAGATTGTTGGTGAGGAAATGAGGGTGGGAGGGGTGGTATTTATAGGATTTGAGGAGAGTGTTGGGTGGGTGAATAATTATTGAGGTGGGTGAAGTGGGTGAATAAAGTTGGGGGAAAAATATTGAAATATGAAATTTTTGGGTTGGAATTCGAGTAAAGTGGATAAAAATTGTGGTTGGGTAATTAATTTCGGGTAAAAAGTGGGTAAAATTTGGTTGAAAAATGGGAATTAATGCCACAAAATAGCACACCACGCGGATCGCTGACGTGGCGCGTTGTGGGCCGTCGATCGTCTCACGCGGATCAGCCTCTCCCACGTCGTGACAAACAGCCCACGTCGCGACCAGTCGCGACTTTCACCACAGAATCGCGACGAGTCGCGACGACCCCAAACACGCCGCGACGAGTCGCGATGCGTGCTTTTTCGTCGTGACTCGCAGCTCTCTCTCTCTATATATATATATAAAAATAAGGGAAACACCCGAATGAAGCATTTCACAAATTATTATTTTTTTTCTTTCAAATTCTTATTTTAAAAAAATTACAATTTAATGCCGGTATTTGTGTGTGTGTGTTTTTTAATTAAAGATAAAGCCCTAAAATATCGCTAAATGAACTCGAATCTGATGCCGAGGAAGTTGGTCTAGCTTTCCTCGAAGCCAGAGATCGGCTGAGACACTCCTCGCGATGAGTCAACATTATCTCCTCGATCTCACTTATTTATTGCTTTTCGATTTGCATTTATTTTGGGTTATTTGTTTCATGTTTGTTAGAGTTAATTTCGGGATTTGTTAGGTTTGTTTCCTTTTATTTTGCTTTCTGTTTTGGACCAAACCCTAGCCTATTTAAAAGCTCTCTTCGATTCATGTAAGCGGTTTTGATAATATATTTTCATAAGCACATAGCTTTGAATTTTGAGTTTTATCTCGTTGAGACGAGTTCTTGTGTTCTTCATAGTCTGCTCTACATCAGAATCCCACCTTTGTTGGCACCCAAAAATCACAAAGAAAGAAGAGGGGCTCGGAATAATATAAATAAAAATGTCGAAAATTACACCCCAAATCAAAAGAGGAGAGAACTATCTAAATCTAAAGTTCTCTCTCGAACAATTATCATCGTTTACAAAACACGAAGTAAAATCCAGGTGCGAATGCCACCAATGATTACCCAAATTTTGAGCTCCAAAACTAGCTAATGCATCGGCTACTCTATTTCCTTCCCAAAGATATGAGACACACTGGAGTTGAAGAATTCCACAAAGCGGATGCATTTGGACCAGCGGGAACGTAATCTCCAAGGGACCAAAATAGATTTCTTCTAAAAACTTGAACTACGTATGTAGAATTGCACTGGAGCCATATGTTCTCCCAATGAAATTCCATCGCTTTTTCAACCGCAAATACTGCAGCCAGCACTTCAGCTTCATACGCAAAAGCAGAGTCAATGTGAAAAGAGAACGAGCCATGAGGAAATCCATGACAAGTTCTAAAAATGCTAAAGAACCCATACAAGTTCTAACAATGCATTTTAACCACATTGTAGGAGGAAAACGCCATATAATAGGAATGATTTTCGGAGCTTTTCTGGGCCGAATGTTAATTCCGAAAGTCTTTAGAACTCTAAGATCCTCCAAAGTGCTTCTAGTCCAAAATTGGAAGAAACTTGCTTCCTTAATAAGTCGTCGGACATGCCTAAAATAAAAGTTAATGTTAGGAATCACATCATCAAACAAACATCCATTTCTCGTATGCCAAATTAGCTAAATTGTCGAGATAATCGCAATATTTGAAAGGGCTAAAATTTGGGGGTTCCGATTAATAGAGGCGGCGTCTAAGAGAAAGAAGGCTAAAGGCCCTCCTCTATTAATAAGTTTAAGAATAATAATAGAAATCATGGTCCAAACCGACCCAACAAACTCAGAGTGAACTAAGATATGGTTTGAATCCTCCACCTGATTGCTGCACGAACGACACTTGTAGGCTAAAGAGAATCCTTTTTTCTGTAAAGTGAGCTCCGCCAGAAGAAAATCTAAAAAAGCACTCCAACAAGTAATAGACCTCAAATGTGGAAGAAATTCCTTCCATAAAAACCTATGTCACTGAGGGAACAAATTATAATTAGAACAAAACATATTGTAGATCAATTTCACAGAAAACTTACCGTCCTTACAGGGGTGCCAAACACACACATCATTCGCTTCCTCGATAAATAAGTACTTATTAATATCATTGGAAATTACCGTCGAAAAATTAGGAGGCAAATTCCAACAACCATTAACTCGATAATAATATATTTTAGCACTGAGATTGCATCGGTTTCGTAAAGGAATATTTTCTCTATCGGCTACACAAGGATACAACAAATTATCAAGTCAAAAGTTCTTATTTGAATGTTCGTTAACCAACCAGAGAATATTGTCTACAACCAAATAGAAACAAAGATAAACCCATGAAATGCCCAAAATCCACTCAAGGTTTAAGAAAAATACCCATAGTTTCAATTAATTCATGTATGCCCATTTTTAATAAATTTTGGATCATTATAACCTTGGTTATAATTATTTTTTTTTCGTTAATCAATTATTAATTAATTTGTTTAATTTTGATAGTTTATTTTCCTAAAATTAAGGTTGAATTATTCCCATATTTATCCGATTTTAAATTAATTTGATACTTTGATCTCAAATTTTGAGTTTCCTTTTATTTCTTCCTCCTTCTCTTCGTGTTCTTTCTCCCCCCTCTCTTCTACACAAGTTGTTCACTCGCATTCAACCGAGCTCCCCCCACGTGCCTCCTCCCCCGTTGTGCTACCACTTCCGCCACGACTCCTCCTCCGTCGCGTCATCTTCTCTGCCGCACCTCGTCCCCCGATTTACCACAAGAGTTGTTTGCCCTAATTCCATTCGGCAATAATCATATCACTAAGTCTTAAAATCTGTTGTTTGTGTTTGAATTACTCTGATAGGAATCAAGATAACCCCTATTAGCGTGTAAGTGCTATTGCGTTAACATACTTAAACTAAACTCAAGTTTTGTAAACAAAATAACAAAAATGAAGCAAAACAAAACCATAAACAGATTTACAAATAATGTATACAGATTTACAAATGTCGTTTTTTTAAATATTTACCAAATCATAACCAAATTTTGTTAAGGATTGACATAACAAAAGAATGAAAATAAAACACAATGTTTCGTAAATTTATTTACATTACTAAAAAATGATACCAATTATTATCGTAATACAAATGTCGTTTTGTAAAAATATTTACCAAATAATGTATAAAGATTTATACATGTCGTTTTGTAAAAATATTGATGCAAAACAAAAACCATATTTCTTAAACAGATTTACAAATAATGTATACAAATTTACAAATGTCGTGTTGTAAAATTTACCGAATAATGTATACAGATTTATAGATGTTGTTTTGTATTTACCAAATCATAACCAAGTATTGTTAACGATTGAGATAACAAAAAAGATTGATTAAAGGTGATCAGATTATCCAAATGTATTGATTAGTAGGAATAAAAAAGATTTGGATTTAAATGATCAAAGTAGGAATATTCAACGTGATCACTAAATGATTTTCTATAATATTACTAATTAATAGGGGAGATTTGTTATAATTTGTTACTTTCAAGATTTTTTTTATTAAAAATAAAAAAAAACAAATTTTATTAAATTATACGAGATTTTAATTTATGAATTAGAAGAGTAATTTAGTCTACACATCAATTTTTTGGTAGTTATGATTACCATATTTAGAATTGGGTATTTCTTTGAAATGTTGAGTCATAAATGATTATTTGCTTCTTCACTTTAGAAACAAGGTCTTAACAAACGCAATAGAGGAGGAAATAATGTCAGTTTTTAGATAACCATAGATACAATAAGTTTTGGATGATCTTATATTCATGTTCGAGTCAATATATGCTATTTTTGTTACATTTTGTTTTTATGTCCTCTCATGAGAAATAACAATCTTTTCGTTCAATGAAAAGACTGAACAAACTATCTTTTCCTTAACAAAAAAAAAATATATAAAAAAAAAGTTTAATTGCATAATAATTTAAGACTGAAAAATACAGACTTAAGAAAAGAAAAAACATGTACCCAATATTAGCTCCTTCCTTGGGTAACTGGTCAAAACTAAGAATTAATAAATGAATGCTCCAAAATAATCAATTATGTGGAATTATACATGTATCATGTATGTAATTAGTCAAAGATAGAGAATAAAAATAGCTCATAAACACATCTTTCGTCTCAATTCTTGTATATATAAAAAAAGAAGCCGTTAAATGCTCCAAAAATTTGAAACGTTTTTTACTGTTGTTATAAGTTGTAAACTCTTAGTATCATTCAATTAAATTAATGTAGATTAGCAATAACTCTCAGAAATATATAAAATCTGATTAGATGTTCTTCTTCCCATTCTTGGGCAAGAGAAGAAAACACTTACTAATCCGAATTATTACATTTTAACCGCTGATATCATCACAAAAAATTTAAAATCGAGGATTCAACTTATTATTCTTTGCTTTCAAAAAATTTAAAATCGACGATTTAAGTAAGTACTCATATATCTTTAAAAATTGATACATAATTTTACAGGCAATGCAAATCGGTTATGTTTTAATTATCGTTACCGATAGAAAAACACAATCTCTATATTACGAGTATGCCGGTGGACTGCGGGTCCACCAATGGAAATGGTATATAGGCAGGACAACTCAAGAGTAAAAGTGAATAAAGGAAGAAAAGGAAATTAGCCGCGTAATCTGGGGCGATTTTACATTGGGCCGAGCGGAATCGGCCGCCCCCACTCAATCCGAGATTTCGAGTCAGTTTTCTAAATATTTTTAAATATTTATACGATTATTAATATTAAAAAATTACTCATTACATTGTCAATCTTACATTGTGGTGTAGTGAAAAAAGGAGTACAGCATAATTGTACTTTTTGATAAGAGGTCCAAGGTTCAATTCCCACCATAAACATAAATATGCATTCTTTTCTTTCTTCGTTATTTTTTATTATCAATGCCAAATATATATAATTTACTAAAAAGTTAAAATAAATTATCCGTCACAACTAATATATAAATATTGATAAAGAGATTATAATAAATTATTTTAGTTGATAAAAAATTATAAATGTAATGCAATATATGTTATTATATTACGCGTTTTAATATTCCATCTTATTTTAAAATTACGTTATGTTATTTTTCCCCCCACTCATAAAGTTTTCTGATTTCACCCCTGCGCGTAATGCCCTTAAATTTGGTTAGAACAACAAACATAATTAAGTGTCATAGTTTTTTAGACACATTGGGAACTTAAACAAAAATTTAGCAAAATACACTACCTTTTAATGCTCAATAAAAGATTTTGTGAATCTCAATGAAATGAAAGATGAGGTACCACACACCAAAGGTTTATAATTTATATTATGTATAAAGTGAAAACTTGGAAGTTCTGCCATATTTTTCGTATTCGATCTTTCCAAATAAAATACATGTGTGTTAAATATATATCGACCACAACGTATTTTGTAGCTACAAACGTTGTAAAGATACTTAAGGTACATATAGTGATTATTCTAGATGGGTGTTACACATGGAAGCTTATAGAGATCAAATAAGTAGTAGAATTTTAATTCGAAAATTGAAAGTTGAATCCTAAATGTTTACCAATCTTTTAAGTGATTTAATTATCTAGTAATTATAAACATATTGACAATTTGACATTATATTTTAAGAAGAGATAGTAAAGAAAGTTAATTATCGGAGTGATAATCTAATTATCGGTTAACAAGAGAATAGTAGGCTCCTTTGGACCCTTTGGCCAAGAGAGCAGAGTGAGAGCCGGTCTCTACAAGCTTGCCTTTGTCCAACACCGCAATCGTGTCGCAGTTCCGTATCGTGCTCAGCCTGTGCGCCACCACCACGCTCGTCCTCCCCACCATCACGTGATCCAACGCCTCCTGCACCACCGCCTCCGACTCGCTGTCCAGCGCGCTCGTCGCCTCGTCCAGCAGCAGGATCGCCGGGTTTTTCAGAATAGCCCTCGCGATCGCGATCCTCTGCTTCTGCCCGCCTGAGAGCTGCACGCCCTTGTTGCCACAGAATGTGTCGTAGCCTTCCTTCAGCCCCGCGACGAAATCGTGTGCGTTTGCGGCTTTCGCCGCCTCCATAATCTCCGCCTCGCTCACCTTGCCGGACGCGCCATACGCAATGTTGTACTTGATGGTGCCAGCGAACAATGCAGGCTCTTGACTCACGAGAGCCAAGTGTCTCCGCAGCGTCTGAAGGTGGTACGACCGTATGTCTCTCCCGTCAATTTTCACAACCCCTTTGAGCGGTTCGTAGAATCTCTCGATCATTCCGATGACGGTCGACTTCCCTGAACCACTCTGCCCCACCAGCGCTGTCGATTTCCCAGCCTCGATCTTCATTGAGAAGCCCTCGAACACGGCCACATCCGGCCTTGCCGGATAAGAAAAATTCACGTCAAGGAGCTCCACGAGGCCCTTGATTTCCTCAGGCCGGTGGCCTCCCGGGTTTTGAGGATCAATCTCGGTGTCGCGGTCTACAACTTTGAAGAATGACGCCACAGCGTCAGCGCCTTTGGCGAGATCTGATGTCATGCTTCCCGCGTAGGCAATGACGATGCCGGTGCTGATCAAGATACAATATGTTTGGAACATGGCTTTGGAGGAGAGGAGCCCCTGGGCGATGAGCTTCCCGGCGTACCAGAATGTGAAGGCCGTCGTGCAATTCACAATGCTCTGCGAGAATCCCAGGCCGAGGCCAGCGTGCCACGACTGTCGGGCGCTCTCTTTGCGTGGGGCTTCCTGTGCGGCCTCGAGCATCTGTATGATCTTTTTTTGTGACGAGAAGGCGGTGACTGTACGGAGGTTGGAGACAGCTTCGGCGGCGAGCTTGCTGCTCTCGTCCTGGCATTTGACGCCCTTGTTCAAGGTGTTCCTGAGTAAGACGCGGCGAGTGTAGAAGCACAGGATTGTGAGAGGTTGGATGGCAATCATGACAAGTGCGAGCCTCCATGCGATCACGAGGCCCAGTGTGCTCGCCACGGCCACCGCAGAGACAGTTTCCACTATAAGAGACATTCTATCGCCCACGAGTGATCTCACCTATGCAGATACAAACAGCACAGCACAACCATTATTGAGGCGTTAACGTATACTTTCACTGGGAAAATCCGGTATTTAGGTTCAAAACCGGTTCGGAGAAAAAAGCACTGATACTAGTCACTTAGTATCGGGAATTTATCGGGAAACTGGGATAACAATTTACTGAAAGAAAAAAAAATTAAGAAACTTGGAAACAAGATTTTATCGGGATTTTAGCCAGTCTTGATACTAGTCACTTGCAATTTTATTTTTCAACAAATTCAGATAACTGCAAAAATAATCGGTTTTTCTGGTCTTAATAACTGAATTCGGGTTCTGGAACTAAATAGTGAGCAAATAACTTTCTCCAGAAATTGGGGTGAAACAGTTTTATTTTAGCTGGTCTTGATACTAATAGCTGAAGAAAAAAAATCAATAAATTGTATTTGAGACAGTGCGAGATTATAAAACATAAACCCATTACGGAATTCAAAATTTCTAAAATCTAGACTTATCGATCCCAATTTCACTCCAACAGTTCACATAAAATTATTAGGAATTTAACATGCAATTCTTTTTTAAGACAATTTCGAATAACAGTTTGATTTTTTATTATGACTCTAAAGATCGAGGAATATGTAATAAAAGACGCACCACGTTGGCATCTTTGGCGAGCCTCGAGCAAACCGCACCGGTGGAGTTCTCGTTCTGATCGAACCACCCGACCTCGAACGTCAAAATCTTGGCGAGCATTTTCTCGCGCACCCTCTTGGTCAAGTACTCTCCCATGTACGCGAAGTTGTAGTGCTGGATAATGCTGATCACGAAGCTGAACACTGCGAGCCCCGCAAAGAAGAGCGAGTAGTTCCTCGTCTTTTCCTTGATCTCATCATGATTCTTCAAGAAGAATATGCTGATCATTGACCCCAGAACGACCGAGTGTACCGCCTGAACCCCACCAAACATTGCGGCGCTAACGCACCCTACGCTCGCCTGCTTCCACTCTGGCCTGTTCATCGCGAGCAACCTCCAAAAGGACGGTGATTCAACCACCTTTGTTTCCTTACATGGGTCCACAACATCCTCCACGTGGAACGAGTTGACACGGGCAAACTGGCTTGATCTCTTTTGGCTTATCGCTGAGAGCCTCTGACTGCTGGTATTGCCCGACTCAAGGCTCATTGACAGCTTGTCGTTTCGTCTGTGGCTGTGTTGGAGGCGGACGAGGGAGGTGTACAGGCCGTCGGGGTGAGAAATTAGCTCGTCGTGCGAGCCTTTTTCCATGACCTGTCCGTCTTGGACGACAGAGATGGTGTCGGCGTTTTGGATGGTGGAGAGGCGATGGGCGACAACGATGGTTGTGCGGTCGATGGAGGCGTTGTCGAGGGCTCCTTGGACGATTCGCTCGGATTCGGAGTCGAGGGCGCTGGTGGCCTCGTCTAGGAGAAGGATTCGAGGGCTTTTTAGGATGGCTCGGGCTATGGCTATTCTTTGCTTCTGCCCACCTGACATTTGAATGCCTCTTTCGCCCACCTGCAAGGTCAAAAATGGCGCTTAGATTTATAGAACATATTTGACTCAAAGAAGATGCACGTTAACCAAAAAAGGAAGAAGATACGAGGCCAATAGAATGAAACTACACAGGTTTTGGTTGTACTCAAGAAGATGTACTCAATCAAGTTTGTTTTTAGTGGTATATGTAGGTAAGTTCTACGGTACATACAGTTTGAAAAATAACACAAAAGTACTCAAAGTCAGCAAACGTAAGCAGACGCTTTTACTTTAATTTCCTTTTTCTTACGGACGGTGGTCAATTTTAAGCACGATTATGATGATCTAATGTACAAATTTATGTGTTTATCTACCTATCCAACTTCTTTTCTCATTTGAATTTGACAGAAAAAATTGAAAGGAAAAAAGTATCGTCTCACATTTGTTGTATTTGTTTAATTTTGCTGCTATTTTTCTCTTGTGACTCATGTTATCACAGTTGATTAATGTTAAAATACTCAAACTCAACAAATGTGAGACAATCTAGTTAGTTTTTTTTTTTTTTTTTTTTTTTTGCGGACATTGGTCAAGTTTAGCATAGTGCTATTGTACCTAAGATACACATTCATGTGCTCATCTAACAATATTTGTCATTTATTCACATTTGAATTCAACGGAAAAAAATCAACGGAAATGTATCGTTCTCATATTTGTTGACTTCGGATAATTTTGCTGCTATTGTCTCACTTTCGAAACCTGTTGTCTCAGTTGATCAATGTTAAGTACGCTTGCCACGATTATCTCAACATCAAAATAGGAACACAAAATTAAATACTTCAAAAAAACCAATTCATATTTCAGCACATTTTCTATAAACTTGACCGCTTTTCTTAATATATAACGGAAAGACCTAACCTGCGTATCGTAGCCAAGAGGAAATTTGGATATAAATTCGTGAGCATTCGAAGCCTTGGCAGCTTCAACCACCTCGTCCATGTCCGCATCTTCTTTACCAAACAAAATGTTCTCTCTTATGGTGGTCGCAAAGAGCGAGGGCTCTTGGCTCACTAACCCCATTAGCGAGCGCAGCCATTTCAGTTGCAGCCTATCGATGGACACCCCATCGAGGCGTATATCTCCGCCAAGGTGGTCGTAAAATCTCTGCAGAAGCGCTATCACCGTCGATTTCCCCGAGCCGCTTCTACCGACGAGAGCCAGTTTCTCGCCCGGTTGAACGTTGAGGATGAAGTCTTTCAAAATCAGGTTATTGGGCCTCGAAGGGTATGCGAAGTCAACGTGAC
Source organism: Parietaria judaica (assembly GCA_954871525.1). Taxonomy (NCBI): domain Eukaryota; kingdom Viridiplantae; phylum Streptophyta; class Magnoliopsida; order Rosales; family Urticaceae; genus Parietaria; species Parietaria judaica. Next base: position 30,629,980 of record OX940865.1, read on the forward strand.
TGAACTCAATTGCGCCCGACACATTCTCAAGCTTTTCACCTTCTAAATTGTCGGAATCAATCTTCGGGACTCTCTTCAAAATTTCCAATATGCTCGCCGCGGAGGAACACGCCTCTGATAAGCCTACGAAGTTTGCCATAGCGGAACCCAGTGCTCTGTTTTTCAAAACAATAAAAGTTGTCACACATGCATTCTATAAGATTAAATCTTTTTGCTAAACAAAAAATGTTCCTGCTACATGAAAAAATACCGGGCTTGGGTTGGGTTTCTATGGGAGTCGGATAATAAGAAAGACGAGAAAACGTAACTTATGGCAAGAACAAAATAAAATAAATATAATCCCCCAATACATAATTTTTGTTTCGGCCAGTACCAAGTGTTGATTTAAAAGTCTAAATGGTGGAATTTAACCCCCAAAAGCCCTGTAATTTCGTCCGTAGGCCACTCCAATGCAAAGGTCTACTGTCCCGCATTATTTTCCGAGGCGTTGGTGTTACGCCTCCATAAATTTGATCCCGTTTTAGATGATACTAAATTTAACCCCTAGTTTTATACCAAAGAACATGAAATAGGAGAAATGTGACAAAAGAAGCTTACACTCCACCCAAGATCATCAATAACCCAGCAGCGAACACCGTCCCTCCTTTCGTGCCGTGGTTCATCACCAAAGTGCTGCTGTAGTACGACACGAAGGACCATATGGCGAAGTTTATAGACCTGCTTCCCATGGCCAACCCTTTCACAAATCCCTGCCTCAGCCCCAGCTTTAGCGACCCTTCCAGCGCCTCCGAGAACTCCTTCACCGTCTTGCTCTCGCCCACGAATGAATACACCGTGCGAACCGACGAAAGTGCCTGCTCTGCTATCGCCCCGGCCACGTTGTACTCTCTGCGCATCTTTCTCGCTATGCTCATCAGCAATCTTCCATACACCATGCCCGGAATCACCAAGAGAACTACGAAGGGGACGGTCACGATCGCGAGCCTCCACAGCAGCACGAACGATGAGGCATTCTCCAGTAAGTTTGGTACCTGAATTATTGACAACATGGGATTTTTAAACATTATCAGATCATGACTAATCTATTCATAAAGCTATGTAGTTTTTCCCTATGTAGTTTTATATGTAGTTTATTGTGTCGATAAAATTTGCTAAGTTGAGTATAAATTGAATTTTTAATAGTGACATAAAATTGTATACGGTCCCCATTAAAAATTGAAAAACAAAAATCTGATGTTAATTGAAGAAAAGTCTAATGTTAACAGAAGAAAAAAAATTAAAAGTTCAATGAATTTTTAATAAAGAAGAAAAATATACATTTAGAATGATACAAAAATCCCCTTAAATAGTATATACGCTCCAAGAGGGAATTTTAGAATTCTGTATTTCTTTTTTTAAGGAATCGTATATTAATATTGGCAAAGTTGATTACATGTACTCGCATTACAAGATTACATATTCAAATGTATGAAAAAAGTGACATTATATATGGTGAAGATTACATATCATGTAACATGAGTAAATGTAATCAACAAATTATTTGACATTGTGATTACATATATTATCATGAGAAGCAAAGGAAAATATATGACAAAGGTCATTCCATCTGTTAGAATGCGAAATCCGAATTTTCGCATACTATTTGGCATTGTAACTAACAATATTAACATATATCACCCCTAAAAAAATCAATAACAATGTATCATGAAAATGTGATGCTCGAACCTTTTCACTTATGACACCTTGAAGGACAGAGCTGTCATCAGAAACACTGGTGATAATTTCGGACATGCTCGCCACATGCAAATCGAAATATGCCACGTCTTGTCGGAGCACTGCTTTCAAGTAACTAACTCTCATTTTCGACGATTGCCTCTCCGATGTCCTTGTCCAAAAATAACCCGCTGAAAATAAATATTATTTTATAACTATCAAGAAAGACCTTAACACAAAGGAATATTAAAAAAATAGCACAAGATTAATAATTAAAATAAAAAACTAAAACCAAGGATTCCGTTTATCAACTCACCGAGGAAGTTTGCGAGGAACGAACCACAAGCTAGGCACACATACACCAATACAAACTGTCATGGCATGAACACAAGATTGTCTCTTAAGCAAGAAGTACGTAATGTTCGAATATCAAATTGATAGCTTGATTTGTAAAAATAAAGAATAAATAAATATTAAAAATAGTCGCCCTGAACTTATCAGTTTGATTTGTTATTAACATTAATTTACATCAATTTTCTCATTAAACTTGGATATAAGCATATATATGGGAGTCTGAAAGTTTAGGAGAATATAAAAGAGATTAAAGAACTATATGAGAAGTTATTTTTTTTTTCAAGCATATCAACGACTAACCTTATTGATATTACGCAAGAAAACATCCGGAGACAAAGTCGATATGCTTCCGATGTTGTTCATCAAGCGGCTGTTGAGCGACATCGCTATTGGGACGTTTAATCCGCTGCCAATGGATCCGATGAGGCCGAGCAGCATCAGCCACATGTCAAACCTGTCTGCGTGGATGAAGATCGACCCGATGAACCAACTTTTCTTCTTAGGTGGACTCTTGGCGTCATTTTTCGTTCCCATATCGTCAGCCACTATCCGAGGAACCAAGCAGCCCGCGACTATGTGAAGAACAAATATTTCATCGATTGGGAGATTATATATGGGCGAATATCCCTGATGTTTTTATCGTTTGTTACTACAAATTTAGCATGTATATATAGCAAGTTATTACGTGATTAATTACAAATGGCATTAATTTAATATACTTACAGATCCAGAGAGATTGATTTAGTGTTAGTCAACCCGAGAAAGTGATATAAATAATGAGGGAGAAAGATAAAGTGAGAACTAGTTTCCCCTTGGTGGAACTTTGGAACGAAATCATGTTCCCAATAAACCAATAATTTATAATAAAATATAGAAAAATATAGAAATGGGAGATATGATTCGATGGAAATCTCATTGAATTCAATAATAGATGTTATCTTTGTCCACGTTGTCTTTTTTAATCATAAATATTGATAACCAGATTCTGCAAAGTTCTCTAGAAGTATTGATTGTGACAGTGGTAAAATAACTATAACTTAGTCCAAGCTCCAACCAAATTGAATGCATTTCCTCCAAATGCTTATGGCTTCAACCGAAAAATAAGGAGATATCATGAAATGCCCAATGAATACCCATATGTTTTAAGAAATCGCCACCCAAACGATATGGTTTCATGAATACAAATCTTTCATAATTTTTTAGGAGTTAATCTCGGTAAAAGTTCTAATACTTTTCAAAAATGCAACAGTAGGTTCCAATTCTTTTTTTATTTTTCCCGGATAAAGTTCCAATTCTTTGATTTTGTATCTTTATTGGTACCTCCTTACAAAAATTTGTCCTCCACCGTTTCTAACATGTCAATATTTAAATAATACATTGTCACAGTTTTTTATCTAATACATTGTCACAGTTTTTTCAGCAAACGAAGAATTTATTATTCACATCAAGAATATTTTATATTATTGAAATTTATACAATATTATCATACCAATGAAATATTGTAGGCTCCATTTTACAGGTATGTCGATGGGCAACGGATTTACTGATGGATTTTTCGAAAGCTTTACCTATGAATATTTTACACACTGATAATATTATACTATTTAATTTTCAATGAAATATATTTTATAAGTTAATTATAAATATTTATTACTATGTGAATATAGAATGTCATTCTGAGGTTAAATAAATAAACATCGTAACTGTAATAATTGTAATTTTAACGTAAATATATCATTATAAAATACATATATATCGATTTAGACTTAGACAACATGTCAAAGTGATATATACCATAGCGTTTTTTTAAACATTATATTATTTCGATACAAAATTCAAGACGATGTAAAATATAGACTAAAATCGGACCCTCATTATATATATATATATATATATATATATATATATATAATTGGGGTTAATATATATGACTTGTTTAATGAGGTTGGAGATATGATCTGGATGCAAATCTCATACACATATAAATGTGTATATATTGTCTGGGTCCACGTTGTGTTTTTGAATTACGGAGACAAAGAGAATCGATGAGTACGATACGATAATCAAGTCTTTGGGATTTTATACTTGATAATTTCAATAGTGATTTAATAATTGTCTGTGCAGTGACTAATTTTTGTGCTTACGTGTTCCATTAATGTAAAATGGTTGTGGAACACCACGTTATATTTTGTATCATAACAAGTAAGTCAAGACTTCCTGAATGTCCGTGTCTACGAGGACTCTTTGTGTCTCCGAGTCTCGACGTAGAGAATCTGATATAAACTCGTTTTATACGGAAAGATGGCAAACAGTCTTACCCAAATTTCATATAAATTTTCAAAACTCTCTGTTATGTGCATTTTTCGTAACATATAAAAATTGGGCCCATTTTTAGCAAAAGTCAAAGCTCACTGGAAAAAGTCACAGTCTGTCATGGTAAGTCAAGGCCCATCAACAATGCCAGAGGCCCGGGACCGAAGAACTAAGACATTGGCGAGGCCCGGGGCCCAAAAGGCGACAAGGCGACAAGCCGACGAGGCGACGAGGCCGACGAGGCGACGGAGCAGACAAGGCGACGAGGCGACGAAGCCGACGACGCGACGAGGCGACGAATCCGACAAGCCACAAGCCGACGAGGCCGACAAGGTGACGAGGCGACGAATCTGACAAGTCCACAAGCCGACGAGGCGAGGAACCGACAAGCCGACGAGGCGACGAGGCGACGAAGCGACGAGGCGACGAAGCCGACGAGGCGACGAGGCGACGAAGCCGACAAGGTGATGAGGCGACGAGGCGATGAGGTGACGAAGCGACAAGCCGACGAGGCGACAGAGCCGACATGGCGACGAGGCGACAAAGCCCCTCGCCGGAGCTTGGCGAGGGCATAACTTACAATAAGCCTACACGACGAGAAGATCCGAGATTACGACCATCCCCGGGAAATCCTCCGGATTTCCTCGAACACAACCTACAAACTCGCGGACAACCCGAAAACATCGAAGATAAATCAAGAAGCATCGGAGACTTTTTTGTAGGCAAGGGGCCCCGACAATCCCTCCTAATGCAAGGAGAAATTCGCAGGGCCCCCCAGGGGTGCAATATTCAGGGAATTCAAAAGCCCCTGAGGTGCAATTCCAGGAAGTTTCTTTCCTATAAATAGGAGCCTTCCCCCCCTCATTTTCACACACACTCACAGCATTCTCAAGCGAACTCTCTCTAGCTTTCTCTCTCTAAAAACTCGTCTACTATAAGGAGGAAAGGACTTGAGTTAAGAGCTGAGATTGATCTAGAAGCATAGTCTTTGGCCTGAGAAGAAAGGTTGTTCGACGGGTCACCTAAGGCATCCCTTGCTAGGTGGGAAACCACGCCACCACCTGTGAGGTCGACAGAGTCGGAGCTTCCCTTCGTCGGGACAAGGCCCCTCGTCATACGAGGCCACCTACCCCGAAAAGGTCGAAAAAGGAGCACACCTCGTCAGGTCAAGGCTCTCACTGTACTTCGCCAACACGAGGGAAGTTCGATAGTGAGCTTGCCAGCACCAACGAGGTCGACGAAGAGCACATCACGCCGGTAATACCGAGCCATCGGGCCACGGGTCACCTCCGCACCACCAATAACGACACTTCCGACGAGTCAAACCACATCATCATCATTCACCAATAACGACACTTTCGAAAGTGCTGCTATAGTACATCACCAAAAAACGGGTGCAAAATTGATTCACGAATTTATCGCACGGCAAAGAAAGAATCAGCACTCGCATGGAAGAACCGGAAGATGTTGCACGTCCCGGGAGTTTGATTCCTGAACCGGAAGATGTTGCACATGCGAAATTTATTCACGAATTTATCGCACCAGAATGGAAGAATCCGCACCCGCAGACGTCAAAAAAGTGAGATAATAGTTAATTGGAAAAACCATTTAATTAATAAAACTCGCCCCGTTGACAAATTTCTGAACCGGAAGATGTTGCGGGTGCGAAATTGATTCACAAATTTATCGCGTCGGAGCAGAAGAATCTACACCGGGAAACCCAAAAAGGGAAAAAAGTTAATATCTTTAAACCCATGGGCTAAAATAAGCAGGTTATAATTTCCTCAAGGTCCCTGGGCCATCCTATAAATACGAGCTTCATTTCAATTAAACGGCAACTCATTCCAAAGCTCTCTACAACTATAAAACTTTTGTTATGTCCTCTCTCTCTCCCTCTCTCTCTCTCTCTCTCTCTATATATATATATATATATATATATGTATTCAGTAAAATACTCGACTAATTTTGAGCGTCGGAGGTGAATAGGGAGGTACCCCCTCCCGTTTCCCTGACCGGGTTTTTGTAATTCTACAGATGGGGAAGCTAGTTAGAGCGGAATAGCTGGAGAAATCTAAAGGCCCGATCGTTGAGCTTTCTTTGATTCTCTGCGGTCCTTGACCTATATCCCGAGTCTTTGGGCTTTACGGTAATGGGTAGGAGGATCCGGTTCCATTTGACAGTAAAATGGTGGGACTGATCAACCAGATCCAGAGTCAAAGCCTAGAAAAAAATCAACGGATGACGATGGGCCCGGCCCAAGTTCCGCAATTGGGCCACTACACTGTTTGATCAAATTTTCAGCATCAATATTTTGGCGCTAGAAAGGAGTGGTGCCATCGAGATCAAGCTTCTGAATCCCCCCCCCCCCCCGACAAACGGTTTTTTCAACCTCGTCTATCTATCTAGTGGGATGTCGACCGAGTCAACAGAGCACACGTCATCCCGCCTTGTTATAAGCATTGCACAGAACACACGAGCTCAGGTCCAGGCACGCCACAACCGAATTCAAAATCAGCTAGAGACGAACATCCGCCATGACCTGATGGTCAACGAACGAATGACACCGACTAGAAGACAACGTTTTTCAGTTAACAAGAATAGTCTCGAAACGTCTGGGATACGATATTGTCGTTCAAGAAATCATCAGGGAGGACGAAAATCCAACGGAGAGACCACCGGAATTACCAGCCCCAGAGGACGTCCGTAGACCAACATAAATGCAGGCAACCCGAAGGTCGGCCTTTGACCTACTCGGGAGAGAGGAGGATGTGGCCGCTAGTGGAGAAGCGCAAAGGTTTAACTCGCCACAACGGACAAACACCGGGTTATAGATGGAGACCGAGGGAGACCTCAGGAACTAACTGAATTGTCGCGTTCAAAGCGAGGATCTACGACAACATATAAACAGACGTCGGGATATATCTCATAACCAATTATACAAATACGACAAAGAAGCAAAAACGTTCAAAAAGCCTCACAACACCGCAGCACAGCGGGAAGCAAGAAATGAGAACGTCGTCACAACTGTAACGCTACCACCTGATGCAGGATGGAAAGACGCATTCTAAGCGTTAGAGAAGAAGTTTTGAGGACTCGAAGCAGTCAAGAACGCAAGACCAACAGTCAGAAGCATAGTCGAGGGAGCCATATCCCCGCTCGCTGAACACCTACTCGCTGAGGAAATCGATGGAGATCTCTGTTTCCCTACGAACCTCGCCTATGATGGCACCACTGACCCAAAATATCACCCGGTCCAATACGAGTATTGATGCGGGTGAAGAAATGTTCCACTTCCACAATGTGTCAAGATTTCTGTCTTACTCTCGCAAGACCAGCCTTTGAATGGTACCGACGGCTCCCGAAGATCTCCACAGGGATTTTTGAATAATTAAACGAACGATTCTTCTCCCGGTTCGGAAGTTCGTTTATGCAACGGAGGGAGAAGTCATACTTGTTGTCGCTCTAACAACACGAAAAAGAATCTCTCCAGGCATATTTGAGTAGATTCATAGAGATTAACAAGGTCGCCGACTACACCAACTACGACGGCATCATTGCCCTAATCGACGGCCTGCACGAAGGTGACTTCCTACGATCCCTTCTGGAAAACAGGCTGACCTCTATGGCAGACATGATCGCTCGAGCGGCTCAACATATCTCGATCGAGGATACCTCGGCAAAGGGGCCAAAATAGGCTCAAGAAGCCGACCCAGGGATAAAAACAAGAACTATGACGAAGAGTCACAAAATAAGAAACAACGGGAGACGGGCCACGAGAATCACTACCAACAACCATGGCGAGTGGAGAAATTTCAGAAGGATATGAACTTCACTCCCCTAACGATGTCACCTGCAGTAATTTATAACCTCCACGGTCAAAAGTTTAATCACCCGAAGCCAATGAAAAAAAATCACAAGAGGGACAAGAGCCGATACTGGGAGTTTCACCTAGACCACAGGCACACAACTTCCAAATGATGGTACTTGAGGAGACAAATCGAGCAACTGAAGGAATTTGTCAAAAAGATGGTAGCATGGAAAGAATCGTCTGCCTATCCACTATTTCAAGAGCAGCAAGAAGCTTCAAAATGACAATCTAGGAGGACCCCTTCCATGTGAAGATCGAGGGAAAGGAAACTCAGGAAACAAATGAAAGAGGTACGCCCGAGCCCTGGAAGGAGATAACGAAGTGCACCATGTAAACTTAACTAGCATCATAACCCACCAAGGATCGTCCCCTGCAATATGATAAGCTTCACGGAAGAAGAAGCGCGAGTTGTGCTCTATCCGCACAATGACTCAATCGTATTCAAAACTCAAATCGCAAACAACCGGATAAAGCGAGTGCTGATCGACAACGGAAGCTCAGCAAATATAATTTTTAAAACAGCCTTGAATCGAATCTGGGGAAAATTTTCCCGACACCGGTCAAAACCCCGCTCTACGGATTTAACGGAATGCCGGTTCTCGCCGAAGGTACCATCAAACGACTGACAACATTCGAGTCAGAAAATGGTGCTCAGATGACCAGGATGATCAACTATCTAATCGTGGACCAACCATGTTATACAACATCATCCTCGGAAGGTCGGCTCTCAACAAACTCCAAGTTGTCACCTTTACCTTCTAATTGTTGGTCAAGTTTCCAATCGAGGACGGAATATGAGTATTTAAAGGGAGCAAACAGGAGTCAAGAGCTTGCTACGCCTAAGGCACAAAGCTAGGAAAGGCCGAGGTAGTCGTTAACACCATCTACCAGATGGAGGTAGAGCGTCTAGTTAACCCCGAGGAAGCGCAAGTTCAGTAGGGATGAGAGGCCCAAGCCGACGATCAAACCCTCCTCTGATGTGACCCAAGTCAGAGGTGACTAGAAGGAATCAGTGAGAAGGAGAGAGAGATTTAAAATCAGATAAATATGAGAATAATTCCTCCTTAATTTTAGGAAAATGATATATCGAAATTAACCTAAATCATTAATAATCAATTAACGAAATTAAAAAAAAATATAATTAATATCAAGGTTATATTGGTCCAAAATTTATTTAAAATGGGCATAAATGAATTAATTGAAACTATGAGTATTTCTCTTAAACCGTGAATGAATTTTGTGCATTTCATGGGTTTTTCTAAAAAAAAATCTCACCTAGTAATGACTAATGTAAATAGAGTGATTATCTAGATGGGTGTTACACATGTATTAGCTTATAGAGCTCAAATATTAGTAGAATAAATTTGAAATTGAAAATTAAAAGTTGAATCCTAAATGTCAAGCAATCTTTGAGATAATTTAATTATCTAGTAATCGTAAACATAGTGGCATTATATTTAAAGAAAAGATAGTAAACAAAGTTAATTATCGGAGTGATAAAGTTAATTATCGGTTAACAAGAGAATAGTAGGCTCCTTTGGGCCCTGTGGCTAAGAGAGCTGAGTGAGAGCCGATCTCTACAAGCTTGCCCTTATCCAACACAGCAATCGTGTCGCAGTTCCGTATAGTGCTCAGCCTGTGCGCCACCACCACGGTCGTCCTCCCCACCATCACGCGATCCAACGCCTCCTGCACCACTGCCTCCGACTCGCTGTCCAGCGCGCTCGTCGCCTCGTCCAGCAGCAGGATCGCCGGGTTCTTCAGAATCGCCCTCGCAATAGCGATCCTCTGCTTCTGCCCACCCGAGAGCTGCACGCCCTTGTCGCCGCAGAACGTGTCATAGCCTTCCTTCAGCCCCGCGACAAAATCGTGCGCATTCGCGGCTTTCGCCGCTTCCATAATCTCCGCCTCGCTCACCTTGCCGGACGCGCCATAAGTAATGTTATACTTGATGGTGCCCGAGAACAATGCAGGCTCTTGACTCACAAGAGCCAAGTGTCTCCGTAGCGTCTGAAGGTGGTACGACCGTATGTCTCTCCCGTCAACTTTCACCACCCCTTTGAGCGGGTCATAGAATCTCTCGATCAGTCCGACGACGGTCGACTTCCCTGACCCGCTCTGCCCTACCAGTGCGGTTGATTTCCCAGCCTCAATCTTCATTGAGAAGCCCTCGAACACGGCCACGTCCGGCCTTGCCGGATAAGAAAAATCCACGTCAAGGAGCTCCACAAGGCCCTTGATTTCCTCAGGCCGGTGGCCTCCAGGATTTTGAGGATCAATCTCGGTGTCGCGGTCCAGCACTGCGAAGAACGACACTACAGCGTCAGCGCCTTTGGCGAGATCTGATGTCATGCTTCCGGCGTCGGCAATGACGTGGCCGGTGCTGATCAAGATAAAAAACGTTTGGAACATGGATTTGGAGGAGAGGAGCCCCTGGGCTATGAGCTTCCCGGCGTACCAGAACGTGAAGGCCGTCGTGCAATTCACAAGGCTCTGCGAAAATCCCAGGCCGAGACCAGCTTGCCACGACTGTCGGGCACTCTCTTTGCGCGTGGCTTCCTGTGCAGCCTCGAGCATCTGTAAGATCCTTTTTTGTGACGAGAAGGAGGTGACGGTGCGGAGGTTGGAGACAGCTTCAGCGGCGAGCTTGCTGCTCTCATCCTGGGACTTGAGAGCCTTGTTCAAGGTGTTCCTGAGTAAGACGCGGCGAGTGTAGAAGCAGAGGATGATGATGGGTTGGATGGCGATCATGACGAGCGCGAGCCTCCATGCAATCATGACGCTTAAGGTGCTCGCGACGGTCACCGCCGAGACAGTTTGCACCAGAAGAGACATTCTATCGCCCACTAGCGATCTCACCTGTGCAGACACAAATAACACCGCACAACCTTTATTGAGGCTTTACCGTATACTCTCTTGTCGGAAAATCTAGTAACTAGGTGCGCAACCGGTTCGGAGAAAAACTCGTAATTAGGTGCACAACCGGTTCGGAAAAACAATCACTGATACTAGTTACTGAATTATTTTTTTCCAAGAAACCGGGAAAACAAGATTTTATCGGGTTTTTAGCTGGTCTTTATAATACTAATCACTGGAATTTTTTTTCAAAAAATTCGGATAACTGAAAAATTATCAGTTCTTACTCTGTCTTAGTAACTGAACCCGGGTCCTAGTACTAAATACTGAAAAAAAAACAAACAAAAAAAACTTTTTCTTGAAATTGGGGGTGAAACAGTCTTATTAGAATTTTAGCCGGTCTTAATACTAATATCTGAAGAAAAAAAATCAATGAACTGAAATCGAGGCAGTGCGAGATTATAAAACGTAACACCATTACGGAATTCAAAATTTCTAAAATATCGACTTATTGATCCCGATTTCACTCCTAAAACCTAAAGTTCACAATAAGTTATTTGGAACTTTGCATGCAGCTAATTTTAAATAACACTTTAATTTTCTTATTATGACACTGAAATCATGAAATCAAGGAATGTAATAGAAGACGCACCACGTTCGCATCTTTGGCGAGCCTCGAGCAAACCACACCAGTGGAGTTCTCGTCCTGATCGAACCACCCGACTTCGAACGTCAAAATCTTGGCGAGCATCTTCTCGCGCACCCTCTTGGTCAAGTACTCTCCCATGTACGCGAAGTTATAATGCTGGAAGATGCTGACCACGAAGCTGAACACCGCGAGCCCCGCAAAGAAGAGCGAGAAGTTCCGCGTCTGTCTCTTGATCTCGTTGTGATCTGTCAAAAAGAAAACGCTGATCATTGACCCCATCACGACCGAGTGTACCACCTGAACCCCGCCAAACATTGCAGCGCTTATGCACCCTACACCCGCCTGCTTCCACTCTGGCCCGTTCATCGCAAGCAACCTCAAAAAGGACGGTGATTCAACAACCTTTGTTTCCGTACTTGGGTCCACGACATCCTCCCCGTGGAACGAGTTGACACGGGGGGACTGGCTCAAGCTCATTTGGCTCACCGCTGCGAGCCTTCGACAGCTGGTATTGTCCGCCTCAATGCTCATTGACGACGCATCATTTCGTCTGTGGGTGTGTTGGAGGTGGACAAGGGAGGTGTAGAGGCCGTTGGGATGAGAAATTAGCTCATTGTGCGAGCCTTTTTCCACAACTTGACCGTCTTGGACGACGGCGATGGTGTCAGCGTTTCGGATGGTGGAGAGACGGTGGGCGACAACGAGGGTTGTGCGTCCGACGGAGGCGTTGTCGAGGGCTCCTTGGACGATGCACTCGGATTCGGAGTCGAGGGCGCTGGTAGCCTCGTCGAGGAGAAGGATTCGGGGGCGCTTTACGATGGCTCGGGCTATGGCTATTCTTTGCTTCTGCCCACCTGACATCTGAACGCCTCTTTCGCCCACCTGCAAGTTCAAAAATGGTGCTTAGATACTCAAGATTTACTCAATTAGAACCGCAAAGAGTCAAGTTTCTTTCTAATGACAAATGTAGTTGAGTTTCACCGTCCAAAGAATTTGACGATTTTTTTTTGGGACAATCGGATATATTCAAGAATCAAGACACGTCAAAATATAATTATTTATAGCCATGTGATTTAATGTTGGCAATAATATTTGAAGTTTGCTAATAATCTTTAACGTAAACTTTCATCGACTTAATTTAACCTCCGTTAGTCAAACAATGATTTGGCACCGTTGATCACCAAGTAGTTGTCCACGTAAGACCAAATAATAAAAAAATTATGTGGCATTGCATGTGGACAATCACGTGACGGTCAACGGTACCACGTCACTGTTTGACTAACAGAGATTAAATTAAGTGGATGGAAATTTCTAAAAAAGAGGATTAGCGAACTTTATATAATATTGTCAACATTAAACCACATTGACTATATAACTAGTACGAACTTAATAAGTGAGTCATTTTAGCGAACAAAAACCTTTGCAAAATAAAATAAGAAACACTTATTACCACTTTTGCTATGGTAAACCCCCTACTGTTTGTTCAGAAAAACAAAATTTACGTGAGCGATTAATTGATAATATTTAAACTTTTTAGATCATATAAAAGTAATGACACAAAAACAGGAACCAGATTTTAGTCCCAGATTCAAATTACCGGAACGACACCAATTTAAACGAATTTAAATTGATACATAACGTGTCCAAACCCAATTTAATGAATTAATTTTTAATATATTGATAAGTTACTAAATTATAATTTTCAACTGTACCAATACCCAATGAATTTTAAATCGAGAAAATATCATATTTTACAGGTCTAAAAAATATTTATAGTTACATGTTACTAGCAAAGTTATTCAAGTACTTGAAAGAGATAATCGAGACAACTGTGTTTAAATTTTAACCAATTGAGGCGATAAATGGCAGAAGTGAAAAATACCAGTAAAAGTACTCAAAGTCGACAAACGTAAGACGACACTTTTTTATGCCCTAACTTTTTTAGGAACGTTAGGTCAATTTTTAGCATAGTGCTAATTATATTTAAGATACATATTTATGTTTTAATCTAACTATCTAGCATTTTTTATCATTTGAATTCAAGGGAAAAATAGTATTGTCTCATATTTGTTGTCTTTGGTTACTTTTTTGCTATTTTTTGATAAGTACTCAAAGTCACAAACGTGAGACAACATGTTTTTCTGCCTTTTTTTTTTCTTTTACGGATGTTGGTCAATTTTTAGCATAGTGCTAATTATATCTAAGATATACATTTATGTTGATCTAACTATTTCGCATCTTTTCTCATTTGAATTCAACGAAAAAATTAAACAGAAAAAATATTGTATTAACATTTGTTGATTTGGGATACTTTTGCTGATATTTTTTTCACTTTTGACTCATGTTTGTCTCGTTGATCAATGTTTAAGTACGCTTGTCACGATTATCTTAACATCAAAGTAGGAGCTTAAAGTTACATACTTCAAAAATATCATTTTCATGTTTCAACCATATTATCTATAAACTTGACTGTTTATCTTAATATATAACGCAAAGACCTAACCTGCGTATCGTAGCCGAGAGGAAACTCAGATATAAAGTCGTGAGCGTTTGAAGCCTTGGCAGCTTCAACCACCTCGTCCATGTCCGCATCTTCTTTACCAAACAAAATATTCTCTCTTATGGTGGTCGCAAAGAGCGATGGCTCTTGGCTCACCAACCCCATCTGCGACCGCAACCATTTGAGCTGCAGTCTATTGATGGACACCCCATCGAGGCATATATCTCCGCCAAGGGGGTCGTAAAATCTCTGCAAAAGCGCTATCACCGTGGATTTACCAGAGCCGCTTCTACCGACGAGAGCCATTGTCTCGCCCGATGGAATGTTGAGGACGAAGTCTTTCAAAATCAGGTTACTGGGCCTCGAAGGGTATGCGAACTCAATGTGACAGAACTCAATTGCGCCCGACACGTTCTCAAGCTTTTCGCCTTCTAAATTCTCGGAATCAATCTTCGGGACTCTCTTCAACATTTCCAATATGCGCTCCGCGCAGGAACACGCCTCTGATAAGCCTACGAAGTTTGCCATAGCGGAACCCACTGCTCTGTTTTTCAAAACAATAAATGTTGTCACACGTTCATTATATAAGGTTAATTCTTGTTGCTAAACAAAAAATGTTCCCGCTACATGAAAAATACGGGGCTTGGGTTGGTTTCTTATGGGAGTCGGATTATAAGAAAGACGAAAAACGTAAATTTTAGCAACTAAGATTTCGATATTTTAAACATTGCATAAACAATTACCTTGGAAAACAAAACGTACGACATATTTATAAGAACCTATAAATATCCAAAATTATAAACTTAAACAAAAAATATACAATAAAAATTAAGAATTTGGTAAAAACAAAAAGAAAATATAAAAAAATCAGGTAGTGGAACGACCTCTCCAAAAAAAAGGGGGTTATACAATAAAACCTTAATTTTATTTTCTAGTGTAAATTCATATAAAATTTAGTTCAACCCCTCCTAATTTGTTTTGAAATTTGAAATATATTTCAAGTTTAATATTTGGCATAAGAAAAATAATACTATATAATCCCCAATACGTAATTTTTTTTCCGCCACTGCCAAGTGTTTGATTTGAAAGTCTAAATGATGGAATTTGGCCCCAAAAGCCCTGTAATTTCGCCCATAGGCCGCTCCCATGCAAAGGTCCACTGCGCCGCATTATTTTCCTTTATGTCGGTGTTATGCCTCCATAAATTCGATCCCCTTTTAGATGGTAATAAATTTTCACCCCTAACTGTGACAAAAGAAGCTTACACTCCACCGAATATCATCAACAACCCAGCAGCGAACACGGTCCCTCCCTTCGTGCCGTGGTTCATCACCAAAGTGCTGCTGTAGTACGACACGAAGGACCATATGGCGAAGTTTATTGACCTGCTTCCCATGGCCAACCCTTTCACCAATCCCTGCCTTAGCCCCAGCTTTAGAGACCCTTCCAGCGCCACCGAGAACTCCTTCACCGTCTTGCTCTCGCCCACGAACGAATACACCGTGCGCACGGAGGATAGCGCCTGCTCTGCTATCGCCCCGGCCACGTTGTACTCTCTGCGCATCTTTCTCGCTATGCTCGTCAGCGATCTTCCGTACACCATGCCCGGAATCACCAAGAGAACCAAGAAGGGGACGGTCACGATTGCGAGCCTCCACAGCAGCACGAACGCGGCTATGTAGCTGCCCACGAACAATGACGCGTTCTCCAATAAGTTTGGCACCTGTATTAATGACGACATGGGATTTCTCAAACTTAATCAGATCATGACTAGTGTATGGAGAGTTTTTGTATATTACATCTATGTAGTTATTATGTCAATAAAATTTGCAAAGTCGAGTATTAATTGAATTTTTAATAGTGACATAAAAGTTTATAAGGTCCCCATTATAAATGAAAAAAAAAATCTAATTTTAACAGAAGAAAAAGATCTACATGGCAGAAAAATCTATCTAATGTTAACAGAAGAAAAAAGTTATAAGTTTAATTGAATTTTTGATAAAGCTAATGTTTTATTTTTAATGGGGTGGCACTATCAGCTAAGGTTACAATGCACTCTTACATGACTTAGATATATTCAGTGTAAGAACAGGTGGCACTATTGGCCAAGTTTACAATAATGTAAAAGGGGCACTCATTTGAGACTCATGAGGGTTTGAACCTATGGCCTCTTGATAAAGCTAATGTTAACATAAGAAAAATCTACATCGAAAATGAGATAGAAATCTCCTTAAATAGTGTATATTCTCATTTGAGAATTCCATATTTCTTTTTGAAGGAGTAGTATTAATATTGGCAAAGATGTACTCGTGTTACAAGATATATTCAAATAAATGAAAAAAGTGACATTATATACGGTGAAGATCATTACATATATCTTGTAATATGAATACATGTAATCAAAAAAATTATTTGACAATGTGATTACCTACAATATCATGAGACGAAAAGGAAAGTAAATGCCGAAGGTCATTCCATATGTTAGAATACAAATTCTGAATTTTCGCATATTATTTGGCATTGCAATTAACAACAATATTAACATATATCACTCCTAAAAAAAAATCAATAACAACGTATCATAAAAATTTGATTCTCGAACCTTTTCACTAATTACACCTTGAAGGACGGAGCTGTCGTCGGAAACGCTTGTGATAATTTCGGACATGCTCGCCACATGCAAATCGAAGTATGCCACGTCTTGTCGGAGCACTGCTTTCAAATACCTAACTCTCATTTTCGACGATTGCCTCTCCGATGTCCTTGTCCAAAAATAACCCGCTGAAAATAAATATTATTTTGTAACTATCAAGAAAGACCTTAACACAAAGGAATATTAAAAAATTAGCACAAGATTAATGTTGATCTTATCTTAAATAAATAAAATAAAAAACTAACACAATGGATTTCATTAATCAACTCACCGAGGTAGTTTGCGAGGAACGAACCACAAGCAAGGTACACATACACCAATACAAACTGTCATGGCATGAACATAATATTATCTCATTAAAATTGAATAGAAACATATATGAGAATCTGAAAGTTTAGAAGAATATAAAAGAGAATTAAAGAAAGATATGAGAAGTTAGTATTTTTTTCAAGAAAATCAATGAGTAACCTTATTGATATTACGCAAGAAAACATCCGGAGACAAAGTCGATATGCTTCCGATGTTGTTCATCAAGCGGCTGTTGAGCGACATCGCTATTGGGATGTTTAATCCGCTGCCGATGGATCCGATGAGGCCGAGCAGCATCAGCCACATGTCAAACCCGTCTGCGTGGATGAAGATCGACCCAATGGACCCACCTTTCTTCTTAGGCGGACTCTTGGCGCCATTTCTCTTTCCCATATCTTCAGCCACTTTCCGAGGAACCAGCAGCCCGCGACTATGCGAAGAACAAATATTTCATCAATTAGGAGATTACTACAAATTTTTCGTATATATAGCAAGTTATTACGTGATTAGTTACAAAATGCATTAATTTAATATACCTACAGATCGAGAGAGATTGATATAGTGTTAGTCAACCCGATCGAGAAAGTGATATAAAGAATGAGGGAGACAGATAAATAAGAACTAGTTTCCCCTTGGTGGAACGCTAGAATGAAATCATATTCCCGATAAACCAATAATTTGTAATAAAATATAGAAAAATATGGGACTCTCGTATGAATATATTATATATTTTAAAGAGATGGGATCATGGGAGATATAAATATATTATATATTTTAAAGAGATGGAAATCTCATTGAATTAAAATAATATATGTTATCTTTTTCCACGTTCTCTTTTTGAATCTTGGATACCAGACTGTACAAATTTCTCTAGAAGTATTGCTTGTGATAGTGGAAAAATAACTATAAATTAGACTAGCTCCAACCAAGAACTGAATCCATTTCCTCACAATGTTGTTGGTTATGGCTTCGACTGAATATAAAATAACAAAATAATATGAAATACCCAATTTTTTTTAAGAAATTGCCTATTGTTTCATAGTTTTTGCCCATTTATAATGTTTTTATTCACAAACTAACCGTGATTCATTATTACAATTTTTATACCAATTTTTTTAAAAAAATTGGTTCATTTACGATCTTATAGATTTAATTCAAAGTCAAATTAAAACTTTATTGACTTTAACTAGTGAAGATTTAATTCAAATTTCCCTTCATAATTTTCTTTCTATTTCTCTCTCTTTCCCTTACTCTCGAGCTCTATTTTTCTTTCACTCACGAAGAGCGCGACTCCGTCAAGGGCAATTTCTATGGCTCGTATATCGGAAATAAGAACCATAGAAATTGATAATCTATACGTCCTAAAATAATCAACCGGATCAAACATAAATATCAATAAAACATAATTAACCCAAAATAAATGATTTATAAGCAAGTAGGATTTAAAAGGAGGTACAATATCATCTATGCCTGAATATGCATGATAGTGTCAACGCATGCTCCATCACTTATGGTTAATGCTATTGTTTTTTTATTCTTTTTATCCTTGTGTGTTTGAATGTGTATTCTCTATTCTATGGGAGAGCTATCTTTAGACTAGAGTATTTCTGCTTAGATTAATGACCGGAACGTTTAATTTAGGTTCAATACAACTTGGATTTTATGAGAGTCTAGTATAGATGTGAATAATCTCATATGACTTTGATCAAATAGTACTTAAAATAGGATTTTGAAGATTAGATGGTATAGGAATTTATTAATTGAATCGGATAAGTTGTTAGTAGTAGGCTTTTGGAATTACCAAAAAGGTTTATTCATAAATCTATAAGCTGAGAGTTGCGATTCCTAATAGCAGTAAGCCATAGCAATCGTTACGGTGCTTCACTCGAACTTGAAATTTAAGGGAAATCAGTAATCTTAGTCAGTTAGTTATAATTTTACAAATGAATTTCACTATATATCTTTGTTTTTTACCTTAATTTCATAGATTGTATATTCACTTTTTCATAATTTTTTATGGCATAAGTACCAACAGCGGCTAAAATCACGATTTCAAGGTATTTCTTTGATATTAGAAAATTATTAGAAAATTATTCGTTATATTTAGAGATTGTTTGAAATGTATAAGTTTTAATCAAAGTTGTTCATAATAATTTAGATTTTTAATCTTTAACATTATGAATTTGATATATTAATCCTTGATGAAATAATTTCAGATTAATTTTGATGGTTGTATAGATGAATATAAATTAGTTTATGTGATTTATTTTATGTTGATTGTAAGACTTGATCATATAATTTCATTGTGATTTTGAGACTTAATTTTGTTGGATTTTTCTAAGATTATGCATATTCCCGGAAGCGGAAATTCCGGGAAATCCTAGAAAACACGTGATCTAGCGCTATTATTAAAATTGTTACCGGATAAGACATACTCTTTACAAAACGTTTCTCGTATCCGTCTTGAAGATCCGATCTCATGAAGCCGTCAATATGCACAACTCTCTACTTTGTTCACCACGCCGTCAAGGGAACGCTTTAATGCCGGAAATCGCCGAACAAGGATACTAGTGATTTTCGGTGATTAGAGAACGAATCAAGAACTTTGTTGGAGCTATGAGAATTCGACCACCTCCTTTGGAATAGGGAGATGTCGAATTCAAGCTAGGGACAGAGAGATGGGGAAACTTTCTTTGGGATATTGTATGTAATGAATTGCATGAATCACTCATTTTCTTAACATCTTGTGTCTCGAAACTTCGTTTCTTACTCCGCTTCTGTTGCTAGTTCGGTGTGACCCTATAGTTGTTGTGTTGGTCATGGGTGATTAGCCCATTGGTGGCAAGAGGTTTCTAGTAAGACATAACTATTCCCAATTAAAAAAAACGGAGATCAGACATTTATCCTGTCTTCGACAATCAAAATAACATCTTTTCATTTTCATGCAACTTTTTCTTTTTCATCTATACATCTCGGAAAGTGACACAGACCATGGATTTGGTACTTTTTTATAGTCAATTTTCTGTTTCTTCTCTATACTGGATTGGTATCATTGAATTAACCAAGAGTAAGGATTACCAACTTGAGCGTGGCCACGCATTTTATGATCCACTCCATACAGGAGGCCCTAAGTTGTATATCTCCAATGAGGAGAGACGAGTGTTATATTGCTCAATTATATCCACTCTAAAAGGTTCATGATATACCAAAAAACAACTGTTATAAATACCAGCTACATATAGCGTTGAGCTGTTCTTAAGGTGTATCAATTGCCAAGTATAATTGACTATAATCTTGCTCAGGCTTAAGATTTTTTTTTGCATATGCTTGTCTGTTCTTGATATTTCAGTGCGACATTCCTAAGGTTTAATAATTTCCATGTGCATCTCATAGAACGCGGGTTTTTCCAACTAGAGTTCTCATAACTCAGATCAATGTGATAAAAGATTGTGATTTCTCCCAAGTCAAGAACCATTCTTACCTTTCTATCACATACTAATCTTGGCGCGTCATACGTGTCCCCGTATTTTGCATAATGACACTCGATTTGGGACTTTTAGGAGAGTTATCCGATATAACAATCTAGAGACTTTGTTTTTTAGAGTGATACGGGTGTAAGACCCTTGAAACAATGAAACTTGCATTTGTATATAAGAGTTTATCATTTGATACATTTACCCAAAATAATGTCATATACATTAAATTTTTGTTTGCTATTGCAGTTGTCTCAAATGTGTCCAAACAACATTTAGATTCCGCTAGACATATTATTTGTCTAATTTGATTTATTACATGTACGTTTTAATCCTTTATGTATCATTATCTCGTCAAAAATGGAAAGATAGAATTACCAAGTATCTGCTTTGCGGCTTCTTATGATCTGAATTCATAAGCTTGGTTGATGGCCCTTTTGTCAAATACATGAGAGTGATACTGGTTTCAGCTTCATTTAGCATCATATCTAGTTTAGAGAACAAAATCTCGTATCCAGACCTTTCACTATCTACCTCATATGCAATATTTTACTTCGTTTCAGTGGTTTAGTTTTCTATAATAGTCTTATTTTTGGCAGAAGCCTAAATGATTGTTCCACTTCTTGTAGACAGAACATATTCTCCCTGATTTATGAATTTATTCAGGTTTAGAATGGTAGGATTGAATAGCCTTCCAATAACTATAATCCAGATACATTTGGTAACATAGAATATTCCCTTTTAAATTGATATGCCTGAACTTGTGCATTTTGATGGTCCGCACCATTAAGCTAATGAAGATTTTTTCTAGCGTTCATAAATTCTTACTTAAGACTGGGATTGTTTCCAGCGCTGTCTGTAACATATCCTGACTCCTAATTCTTGGTAGTCCGACTCAAGTCATATTTTGAAAAACAATTTTTCAAAGTAATATCTCCATATAATTTTGATTTCTTGTATATCAATTATCTATCATATAGATTTCAATAGATCATTTCTGCTCCCAACCTTCCTTATACACTAGTAGGATATCTCGGTGTTGAATGAAACTAGAATTGGTCTATTTCACTAAGACTTTGATTTTTACTGTGAGATGCTTGATGATGATCAATGATCATATCAGCTTATACCATTTATCATCTTTAGCTGTGACTGTAAACTTTTCAAGGTGTGTCATTTGCACATCTTCTTCCAAAGAAACAATTTTTGAGAAGAACAATTTCTTTTGTCATTTTCCAAATTCAAGAAATGTGGCAACTTCTAGCAAAATCTTTATAGACTTGGATATGGCTAGATGAGAAAGAATATTCACTTGTAGTCATTAATACAATACTAGTAGAACCATTTTGCATCCCATTCTCTCATCTTGCATGTTCATACATTGTCATCCATGCTCTTCCTTACTAAGATTCATTTACATCCATTGGGTTTTATTCATTTGGTGCAATCATTAAGTCTCGTACTTAATTGGTTTACGTGGAGTCCATCTTTGCTTTCATGGCTCCAAGCTATATTTCATGGTCATTTCCTCCCACTCTTTCTTTTTAAGACCTTAGTAAGCCATTGCATAAGTTATTGAGACCTAGTTTGTCGAAAAATATAAGCAGATCCAATATCTTATGTGTATGGCAACTTCAGTCAGATGCTCGCAGTGTTAGCGTATCATACTACAGTTCATACAATCCTTTGAATGTTACTTTTGTGCCTTATATGAGGTCCTCAACCATTTGGGGGCTTTCTGTATCATAAAATGCACCTTGATTAAGATTGAATCCTTCAAAAAAAATCTAAGGTTTATTAATCTTGGTTGAACCGTCTATGTATCCTATCAACCGTTCTCTCTAGTTCAATGAATCATTTACTTGTTTCACGTATAATGTTCCTTTTACTAGCATTTCTGTTTAGAACTTTTCTTTCTTAAATTCCATAAATCCATCTATCTAACATATTTGTATTTTTAGGTTGTAGTAAGCAAATATCCTTTCGGTTATTTCTTAGGATATCGTCATGAACAAAATAGTTTCTCTGGATCCAAGTCTAGAACATTTCTCATTACCTATTGATGTGGTTGTTGGAGTGTTTAAGAACTATTTATCACTTGATGAGTCTTTACCCAAACATATATCTCATATGGTCTTCATAGAAGAAACATCATTTGATGGAACACATTAAGTGTGGTTGCATACTTTTGAAGTGTACTTTTGATGAGTCTTTACCCAAACATATATCTCATATGGTCTTCATAGAAGAAACATCGTTTGATGGAACACATAAGTGTGGTTGCATACTTTTGAAGTGTACTTTTGATGAGTCTTTACCCAAACATATATCTCATATGGTCTTCATAGAAGAAATATCGTTTGATGGAACACATTATTGTCCTATATGGACTATGGTTACAATGTTCCCTTCATCATTGCCTAAGCCGTGTTTTAACGTGGTTAGGCTCCTCATGCATTCAACATCTTTTATGCGTGTTTGTATGGGGAGTCAATGATGTGACGATTATTTGTTTCTCAATCAAGGCTTTAAACCGTTTACTTGAATACATATCGCTTTGATCAAATTAGGGCAATTTGTCTTCCATGTTTATCGCTTTCTTTGCTAGAATTAAGCGTCTTGAACTTTTCAATAGACTCTTATTTGATTCTTAAAAGAAAGACATAGTCTTATTGAATAGACTGTTATTAATTGGCTATGTTAAATAAGAATTACATATCTTTTGAATTCATAATCGTAAATAATAACAAGGTTTCCATCTCTACGGATCTTGTTGATGCGCTTTTCATTTAATTAGTACAACTTCATAACCATAAAGATATGCTAGGTTAAGCGGTTTTACTTTAACCATTAGTATAATGTTAATTATGGGCAATGTGTTACTAAAGAAAAGTTATTCATTCAAATTAAGGTCAATGAAATTAAAAACTAATTTATTGATCATAACTTTGTTTTGAGAAACAAGCATTTCGTAACTAATAACAACCCTTAATAGTAATGAAATAAATGTAAAATAAAATAATGACAATCATTTATTCATAAAGACTACTACGGACAGTCGTTTCAAAACTCATAACACTTAAAAGAAATGAACTCTAAGTCGTAATGACATCCGTAATGAAAGACATCGTCAATTGGTCTTCCTCTTGTAGGAGACGCTAGTGGAAGACTGGGTATGACTACTATTGAGTGCCACAATCTGTTCATGCATGCTCCCACCAGCCCCAAGCTCCAAGTTGTCTCCGGCACCTGACATAATATAAAGTACAAATCACTTTGGTACTTTGTGTTGTATCTCATACTCAGTCTGAAAACTAATAAACTTTTTATAATAATTACACCTGAAATGGAAGAGTCACATGTCATCTTTCTCTTTTTCATCACTTCCTTGTGCATCTTCTTTTGGCAGAGCTGGCGCGTGATTTGGAACCTCTTTTTCTTGTTGAGGTCCCCATATTACCTATATAGGAACCTTATCATGTGATACTGCTCCAAAGGCTTGCACTCGATTTTGACTGACGATATCATCGACCCAAGCATTAGGCCAGAAAAATCCTAGGATTCGCGGGCTTGCAATTCAAATAAGCTTCCCAACGTGCATGAGGTTCCTTAATGCCCGGATAGCTCAAAGGAATATTCTCCAACACATGCATTAGGTTTTCTTCATAGAGAACACTTCTCAGGTTCTTATACCAGTCATTGAAGTTTGTAGAGTGTAGCGGGTTTGTCTTTGTCACATTCAGAAACATACTTCTTGCTCCCATAACCATTACGGAAGTCTAAAAGGAATACATCAGCAAACTTGCTAGTTGAGCATATATACATAATCAATAGCATTAAAAGGACTTTTAATAATTTTATTTGTCAATAATAATAAATACAATAACCCTCATCTGATATCATTATTAAAGACAGAGTAAAATAACATTTATACTTATGTCTCGTATAATCTCTATTTTAGTTATGGAATAAAACTACCTTTTTACCCTTAACTCCTTCTTTGAAGAGCTATAAAATTCTCGGTTGCGTAATCCTATTAGGATCCGCTGGGATACAAAAAAGACCTTAACATCTCCAGATACCTAATCTTATTAGGGTTCTCTGGTCAAGCACCACCCTATTTCAAAACTGGCGGACAAAAATTGTCCTTCGCGCCTTCTCAAAATCGAATCGGTAAACAACCTACCCTAGCAGGTCTATCAAGAACGATCAAGAGCTTAACGAGGGTTAAAACGTGAATATTATACACCTTATATTCCTATTGAGGGATTTGCTTTTAAAACTAACCAATTAGTTTGTACCATTTAAACATCACTTATATCATCAAGACTTTTTAAATATCTAACTTGCTTTTAGATTAAAATTATGCTTATTAAAGACTTATCTAATAAATCTTAATGATTCTAATCAATCTAATTAATAATCATTATTAATAAAGGTGAAAATAATGCCAAAATTATATTTACAATTATTCTAACACTATTCTAGTTGAACCAATTTAACAAAATAATGTGAGATGAGATTTAATTCTAATTCTCTAAATTAATTATTTCTAAAACAATTAAAACAACATTATAAGACAATCAAACATGTTTGGAATAAATAATTAAATCTCATGATTTCCCTATAAGAGTTCATTTCAAAAATTAATTTTTTGAAACATGGTTGAGCGTTAAAACCTTTTAAATTTTGGATTCCATGAATAAATCAAAAATCCATAATTTAACATTCTTTATTAAAAAAAATACCCGAATAATAAAGCGCATAGGAGTTTAGCCGAGGCCCGAAAAAAAAAGGTGGGCCTCTGCTTGGGTCAAAATCCAAGCCCGCTTAAGGCTTTGGGTCGCGGGTTAGGCCAAAAGAAATTCGAACCCAACCCGCGACATAATTTATATATATATATATATATATATATATATATATATATCGGTTCTAGTGGGTCAAAACCGGGTTGGGATCCGGGTCAGGTCGACTCGATTCGGCCCGCCAGAATGGGTCGGGTCAGCCAAAAGGGGCTGACCCATGGGCAGCCCAAAATGGGCCAACCCCGTGGGCTCCAGGGCTGGGCTCTAAGCCTGTGTGGAGCTAGGCCCAAAATGGGCTTGGGCGTGGGTATTGGGCCTAGTCAATCCATGCCCGATTCGGCTTGCCCAATTGAATCCCAAAAAACTCGTGGCCCCAGAAAAACCCTAGGGTTTTGCGCCTACGGTTTTGGCCTTCATTTTCACGGCTCCTTGACGGCTACCGTTGGCCGTGAATTCGTCGTCATGGCGGCGGCGCAAAAAAATGTGTCGTGGCCAATTTCGGTGTTCTCACGGTCAATTATCGAGATTCCTAAAATGGCTAATTTCATAAAATTATTCTAGCCCAAATTCATAATTCTGATAATGATCCTTTAAATAAAAATATTATTAACCCACAATTGCTCCCACTAATTTTCCGGAAACTCTAATCGGTTTTAAGAATTGAAATAATCCAAAAAAAAGCCAATAATAGCGAGTTACCGATATAGCTCTGATACAATTATTGGGTTTTCTAAGATTATGCATATTCCCAGAAGGCGGAAATTTCAAGAAATCCTAGAAAACACGCAATTTAGATAACAATGCTATTATTAAAATTGTTACCGGATAAGACATAATCTTTACAGAACGCTTCTCGTATCCGTCTTGAAAATCCGATCCCACGAACACGCTGAGCTTTCCTCTTTTTGCTTGTCCACACCTTTATGCCGATCACGAAGCCGTCAATATGTACAACTCTCTACTTTGTTCACCACGTCGTCAAGGGAACGCTTTAACGTCGAAAATCGTCAAACAAGGATACTAGTGATTTTCGGTTATTAGAGAACGAATCAAAAACTTTATTGGAGCTATGAGAATTCGACCACCTCCTTTAGAATAGGGAGATGTCGAATTCAAGCTAGGGAAATAGAGATCAGGAAACTTCCTTTTGGGGTATTGTATGTAATGAATTGCATGAATCACTTATTTCCTTTTCTCTAAATCTCCATATAATATAATATATATAAAAATAGGGTTTAGTGTTAATGGACTTAATGATTCACGTTAATCAAGCCCATTAACCTACTAATTTATCATAATCTTTGGGGACTTATACCACAAAGTTCCCTAAGATTTATGTTATGTTTATTGTGTTAGTTGTTTGAGAAGTGAGACATGATCATATCTATCATGTTTGTGTTTGAGAGTGAGACTTTGTTTACATATATAGTATTTTAAAACTTGAAGCATTTTGAAGACTACAAAAATTGTGTGTAAATAATATGTATGAATATATTTTGTATCGTTTCCATTTATAAATCGATATAACCGACTAATCCATCGATAATTTTCGTTAACAATATTAATGATATATTTTATACGTTTTTTTATAGATAAATCCATCGAAAATCAATTAATCAATGATAACGACAACCAATAGATCGGACAAAATTGTAACCTAAATCTTGGTGTCGATCACTATCAGAGTCACATCGATTTGAAATCAATCTATGGTATCTCGTCTTTAGGTCCAAATTGTCAGCCCCTAGTATATTGTAAAGATGCTCTAGTCTATATGTGCCATAAATATCATAAATATATGAGGAGATAAAACGTGGGCCACAAAAGAGAATGGGTAACAAGTTACAAGAGATTGGGTCAAGACACATGAACCATACCGAGCTATCCCCAAATTCATTCCTATCGTTCTCTTTTTCATTCATAAAAAATTATATCTTTCCAATAATTGTTGCGACTTCTCCATGATTTATAATCATATAATTAAATAACGAACAATTTTTTAATCACGTACCGAAATTCTGCTGAAAGTAGAAGCTAAAGATAATCGCTCTATCAATCCATTCCCATCTTGTTAGATACACATACAGTTTTTTTTTTCTCTAATAAAAAGATGGAGACCCATAATCTTTAAATGCGAGACCGCGTTGCAACGAGACTGACACTCATGGAACGCAAAATAAGAAATGGAGCTCATGATAATATAAATAAAAATATAAAAGTTTATAAATAAAAAAGGAAAAGAGCAGAGAATTAACGAAACCGAAAGTTATCTCTCATACAAATGTTATCCCTAAGAAAGGAAGCGATGAAATAAGGGTGGGAAGCCCACCAATTATGACCCGTGTTGAGTTGAAGCCTAATCTACACGGAAGCGCTACCGAGACCTGAGGCAGAGCAGTCAAGATGATCGAGAGAGGCGTTATTTTCCCTATGGTTATTTTCGCTTATAAGGCTTGCATCCAACATTAGTGCGTTTTGTAGCACAAATTGAGAGAGGCGATATTGAGGGTGTTCTGATTGAAAGATTGATAGTCGATCGACATTTACAAGTGACAAGTGGACATACCTCCTACATTAAGTGTGAATCACTATAATTTTGGTGTCAAATTTCAGTTCGTTTATTGTTTTTATCGTTTTCTGATTTGAAAATTAGGACTCAGTTCCTAACAACCTGAACATTGAGCCCCTCTCTGTATATATGACTTATCCTGAATTGAATAGTCTCAAGGAAATGAAGAAATTTAGACCACCGAGTTTTCAACCTCCAATGAACATCACATAATTTCTTCTGGAATAGTTGAACAACAAAGCTACAGTCACATTCTAGCAACACCATCTCCCAATGAAACTCCTTGGCATTTTCAATAACAAACATAGCAGCAATAAGTTCAGCTTCAAAGGCAAAAGCAGAGTTAATTAGAAAAGCAAACGAGCCAATTGGAAACCCTCGGTAGGTTCTAAAAATGCCTTCAGCCCCAGCCACACCTGAAATACCAAGACAAAGCCATCAATATTGCATTTTAATCAAGATACGAAGGGAGGATGCCAAACTACTGAAATGATATTTGGAGCTTTCTTTGGATGAACATCCGCCCCGAAAAACTCCAAAATCATTAGTCCTCTGTAGTGCTTGTCAACCTTAGCATAAAGAAATTGGCCTCGTTCATAAGTCGCCAAATATGTCTCAAGAAATCGTTAATGTTGGGAGTCTTATTTTAAAATAAGCAAGCACTTCTAGTATTTCAAATTAACCAACTTGCATAAATAATAGCGGTATCCCACATCGCAAAAATACGAGGACTAAGATTAACAAATGATGCATTAGAAACAAGTAAAGTAAGTGAACCAGATCTGTTATTGCTTTTGAAAAATATCAAAAATAGATATCCATACGAAACCTAAAAAGTCGAAATTAAAAAAGATATGTTCCGAGTCTTCCATGTGATTGTTACATAACCAAAATTTTGAAGCTAGCGAGAAACTTTTGTTTTTTCCTGCAAAGTAAGCTCAGTTGGAAGATATCCCAAAAAATCTCTCTAACAAGTAATCCGTATCTCGAAGGCGGAAGAAATTCTTCCCATAAAACATTTTGCCATTAAGAAAACAAGTTATGATTAGAGCAAACGATTTATTATATAGATTTCACTGAAAAATGACCATCGTTACAAGGATGCCAAATACAAACATCATCAATTTCCTCCATAAATTTGTAATTTTTTTTATCTCCTCAATGACTGAAGCCGGCATATTAGAACGCAAATTCTAATCATTATTATTCCAAAATTCTTAAATTTTAGTAGTGATATTGACTCTATTCCGCAAAGGTATATTTCTCTATCTACAACACAAGTGTGTAACCAAGCATCAAGCCAAAAATTTATGTTTGAATTATGTTTAGTTACCAACCAACGAACATTTTCAACAACAAGCGTGAAACACGAGCTTAGCGAACATCAAATGGAAGAGGATATCATGCTAGTTCTTAAAGAAACATTATCATTGAAGATCTTATTCTTTATTAAATGCAAGGAGAAAAATTAGAACTTACAAATTGCCAAGAAAGTTTTCCTAGCTTTATTAAGAGGGGTCGAATTATTTATCCCAATACGACCTTCCGAAACAGACAAATAACATATATCCCAAGGAATAGTAACTAACTTTCCTTTAGCAAATAATTCCGTATAGTTTCCCAACTACTATAATTTCCCAAATATTAATTTTAAACTAATCAAAATATTTATGATTTGACTTAAATAATATAATATATATTTAAATTAATTGAATTTAATTGTATTAAAAATATTAGTATAAATGATTTTAAGCTCTTAAGTCTCTTTTAAAATATCACGTGAACTGTGCTATATTAGATAATCAATTGACACTAGGACATCTCGGGAAAAAAAAAATTGAATGAGAAGTGATGCCGATATTATGGGAAGGAAATAACTGTGATTGAGCTCATTCGATAAGGTGATTTCAGTCGTTTAATTTTGATTATTATGCAATCATTTTAAATTATTTAATTTCCTTTTATTGCTTATTTGTTTTCATGATCTTTTAAGTGATTATTGCCTTGATTCATTTAGTTTCTTTTAATCGTTTTTGAACCATTTATATAATTAATAAGTTGCATGTGTTGTAATTCCTTAGGTAGGATGATATATACTTGTGAAGTCAATTTTCATCTCGCAAAGATATGTTCTTCGTGTTTTTCGTATTCGCTCTACAACAAGAAGCAACTTCAAAGGCATGAGACCCTAAAATTCTAATAATAGAAACCGACTTCATAGAATAAGGTCTTCAATGATATGCGATATTGAATTTTTTTGTATATGTAATTTGAATTTTGAGAAATGGACAGAAGAACCATTTAGACCAAAAATCGTATTTAATTATTAATAGTTTTAATATATTAAATTAAATAAATAATTTATATAAGTTCAATTGTTCAAAATGGTAGCACTCGTACCAACTTAACTTCAACCTATGATTTAACTCAATAAGTTTATTAATTTATGAGCTATACATACATTTCTTTTATATATTGCTGTATATAAAAAAAAAAATAGTTGTGACAATATATTTTTATCGTGGTAAAAGTTTGGAAAAACTAAAAAAATAGTATAATCATAAAATTCCAATTTTTTACAAAAAAAATAAATTTTATATTATTTTGGTAACAGTACGGAATAAAATTTAGAATATTTCGCGTACAGAAAGATATTTTGTGATAATTTTGCCGCATTATCCCTTTTATTTATAAATAATGTAGGAATTTTCCGATTTATCGGGTCAATTAATAGCGGAAATATAAATTAAATTCCAATTCTATAAAATCAATGAATCACGTAGCGTGGAATATTATTACCTTTTGTTGCATGCTTGACGTTATTGCCGATGTTGTTCATCCTTTGATCTTCTAGCAGGAAGCCTTAATCACAGAATAAAGCCTCTATCGGTATCGACCTCACGAATGGAACGCCAATGAACATGTCTACATCGAAGGCCGGAGTATCGCGGATCGGTGCTTGACGAACGAACGTGTCTGCGTCGAAGGCTGGAGTATCGCCGGATCGATGCTTGACGAATACCGCAGATACGATGAAGAACGGAGTCTCCACGAGTGGAGCTAGGCGACGACGCGAGTTTCCCGGGGATGGAGTAGGCCGGCGGCTAGGGTTTCTCTTATTCGTGATTAGGCTAAATTATTAAAATTTAACTATGAATCTCATATTTATAGACTTAACTTTAATTTTAATGGGCTTTACTAATTAAAGCCCGTTAAGTTCTTATTCCTTAATTAATCATATTAATTCTTATGGGCTCGTGTAGGCCGAAACCCGGTTTTAGGGCATTATCCCTTTCAATAATGCATCTCAAACTGAGATAATACGCAGAATTAAACAGACAGAATATGAAAAGAAATCGTAATCACCCTTATACTTAAACAAGTCGGCTAAAAATATTCATGTTTTAGCTCAGCTACACGGATGTCACCTTATCAGTTTAATTGACCCTTTTTTAACAAACCATTTAACTTCTCCAATTTTGAAGCTCAAGTTCGAGCACTAGCAACAAACGACATCAGATTTTTTCAGTTCAAATTCAAGCTGGTTATCATATTTTGCTGCTGGAATGTGGTTGAGTGGCGAAAGCCTAGGTGAATCATCTTTTCCAAGCTGTTTAGTTTCACAATAATAAAAAGATTAATTTGTATATTTATCATGTAAATATTATTATTTATATAAATCCGTTGGTTATCAGCTAACCTGTAAAGTTAGACCGGTAATGAGTAAACATGTCACCCATCGGTAAACCATTTAAATCGGCCTATCTCTAAGTTCGTAAAATCGAAATTTAAAAATGGAAATTATAGATCAAACGGAAATCAACATTGAAAGTAAAGAAAATCGACATACGAATTTTACGTGGAAATTAAATTTAGTAAAAAAAAAAAAACCCGAGAAAACCGGAAAAAAAAAAATCAATAAAGAGTGCACAAAAAATAATAATTACAACTATACACGTTCAACAATTCACAAAATACATCATTGAACCTTCAAATTTGAAGAGAACAAACCAAAGTACAACATATAATCCATGAATTCCATATATCTATAGCTAAATCTTGGAAACCCTTCAAAGGGTGATCAAATTCTCATTCATTTCTATATTAAGAAAGCAAAATAGTGTCAAGTCAACAGCTTTACTCACAGTTGAGGAACAACGTGATGACCGTTCAAGCCGAGCTCCACTAGCCCTGTCTTGTGCTTGGCTGCGCTGTCTTCGTCCTCTTTGATCTCGCCCTCGTCTTCGTCCGAATCCAGCGTGAACTGCCCCGGGTTCTCGAGCGCGTGCATTTCCGCAGCTATTGGCCTGTAAGGCGCAGCGAAATCAGTGCCACCGCTTCTCCGAGCGACGGCCGAGTACAGGGAGGCAACCACGACGACGAGGAGCGCGAGGTGGCAATTAAACTGCAGCGTCGAGATCGCCCGGGCGCGGTGATACTCCATGTGGCCCTTGCACTTCACCGTGTAATTCCCCCGGCTCTTCGCGTGGAGAGAGCAGCCGTGGGCGATCGCGCTCGTGTGGAGCGAGAACGCCATCTGCACGAACCACATTCCCTGGAGGAGCAGCCCGACGGCGCGCCCCAATTTGGGGGAATTCGAGTCCGGCGATCTCAGGACGAGAGTCGTCGACACGATGCAGATTAAGATCGGGACGAGGAGGAGATCGAAGTAGCGATTCTCGATCCCGGAGGTGTCCTTCCTCTGGAGGTAGAACAGCAGGAACTCCTCGGCGAAAGCGAAGAGCGCGACCGAATCGACGAGCGCCGGCGGCAAATTGGCGGAATTCGATACGATTCCGGCGAGGGCGTGGAGGAAGAAGAGGGAGGCGATCGCTAGGGATTGGAGTTGCAGAGCAGAGCCGACTCGAAGAAGGAGAAGAGCGAGTGTAGGGCAAAGAAGAAGGAGAAAATCAAGGCGAAGAGGAAGGAGAAGTGCGAAGAGGAGCGATTGGGCTTGGAATCGGAGGAGGGGTTGATGGTCGGAGATGGTGCAGAGGAAGCGAGAGCTTCCCAGAGACCGATGAGGAGGAAGCCGAGGCCTCCAATGGCGAGAGCGAAGAACCCCATCGCAGAAATCTCTCTCTCTTCGCAGAGAGACTTGGGATTCAGATTTCGAATGGAGTTTTTGGGGATTGCGTTTCTCACCGGTCAAACCCGCGAGCTAATGCACGGACCGGTAGTTCTTAACAATTTAACTGACTTTACATCTTTCAAAGTTGATAATGAAAAACGACGTCGTTTAAACGAGTAATTGACGTCAATAATTTAAATTTTGAAAGTTGATAATGCAAAACGACATCGTTTAAGAGAGCTCGTAAGGATTAAATGACGTCAATAATTTAAACTCCGAGTATGTTTGTAGCTAGCAACTACGGATGGCAATTCGAGTTCCGTATCGTGTTCGACTCGGGGCTTTATAGTTTTCTTCTTATTTTATTTAGACTCTCGCTTCATTTATTAATCGTGTTAGAAGATAAAATTCATAAACGCTCTCTATTCAAATATTGTGTTTATCTTGTGAACTCATTTAACAAATTTATGCATTTAAAATGATATACTCATTTATTTTATCTTTATGTTAATATTAAAATTTAAGATTAATATTAGGTGATACAGAAATAGGAAAAGGATAAAATACGACACACTTACATATTCAATTGGAATATATGACTTGTTATGCATAATATGTATATATATATATATATATATATTATATATATATGCATGTTGCGTTTGGCAATCCTGTAGACTGTAGTAATTTTTCTTTCAAAAACTTGAGAAAATAAAGAAATACACAAACTTTTTTTATTTTATTTTTATATCGTAGTACTAGCGACAAAGATTAGACTAAAAACATGTGACATTATTACGTAATGCTAATATTACATATGTAATAGAGGGTAGACCTATAGTGAGACATGTAATAAATTTACCGTAATAGATTCACCATTATAGGACAACTTCTCGACTAGACCTCGAGTTAACGTAACAAAACCGCCTACAATCTCGAATCTCCTCCGCGCCTTTATTTCTATTATCTCACAGTTGCAACCAAATTTTATTTGACAAAATTAGATCGAGTCAAAAATCCAAAATTGTTGTAAAATTTTAAATTAATCCAGTACCATTATTCCTTAAGAATTTGGAGTGAATTAACAATACACGAAAAAAGAAATACAGTTGACATATTTATTCATCAAACCCTTCGTTGACCATCTCAAGGCATCTTTATTACAAGTCAACACGAGATCATCACAGATTAGCCGTTGCTAGAAGCTCCCATGGAAGAAAATTTACACTAGAAAATAAATAAATAAAACGATAAAGAGAATACATGTAAATGGTTCAAGAAATCTGGATATGAAATTTACAAAGCTGAGATTTTCCACAATAATGTCCCTTCTTCTCTTCTTCTCATTCTCAAGTAGTTTTCTTTTGCTGTGATGAAAAAGAAAAGAAAAAATTACAGTAAGACAGAGAGACAAAAGTAGAAAATAATATAATATAAACGGATGATAGCGATAAAAGTACCTCAACGTTAAATTACACTGTACATAATTATTGGATTTTTAATTACACTGGATAAATACTTCAAGTCGCGAAATTTGTATTTTCGAAAGATTTTTTCTTCTCACGTATCTCCGTTAACGTTAAGTGATTTGCACTTGATGTCTCAAATTAAAGTATTTAACATGAGAAATTTCAAAACGTGAAAATAAGTTGAATATATGCCATCACAATGGTCTTTTTACCACAAAATATATACAATTTATTAACATCCTTGGAGTGTAATACATTTCTGCCACACGACATACGTGTGGCATACATGAAATAAAAATATTTATCCTATAAAAAAATAGTATGGTCTATCTTTTTAATTGAAGTGTGAAACTGCCTTTTTTTATTCGAAAAATACGTGATATATAATATGAAAGAAAAATGTAAACAGAACCACAGATTGCACTAATGAGTATAAATGTGACTCACTCGTTTCTCTTCTTCTATCTTGGCCTTGATGAAAGAGTACATTGCCACTCCGGCAATGGCAATGGCAGTTCCGATTCCGGTTTGTGTTGAGATCTTGTTACCTGCGACGACAAGCAATTCATTGGCACCTTTTGATTTTCACAACCAATAGTAGCAAACTTAACAATTTAATTCGAATAACAAATATGAAGAAATTTACCGAAGACTATGATCGAGAAACCGATCACAAACACGCGCTTCAACACATTACCGACGGCATGAGTCAGAGGGGCAACCCTCTCCAAAGTGTTTGTAGCCAACTACAACGGAAAAATAAAATCTTATTTTAGTTTTTAATTCATCGTGTTTTATGAAGAAAAAAAAATTACTTAAATATCCGTACCTGGTTGTACAAGTGATAGAACATTCCCACCCAGAAAAGATCTGAGACGAATTTGACAAGACCGACTTTCGCGATTGCATCGTTGAAACCGTGCTTTAGCAATTGAGGTCCCTCCACCTATAAATTAACCAAATTATAAAACTACTTACAAAAAATTAAATAAAAATAAATTTGTTTAATAATCAGGATTAATGAAGTTTTGCTCACAATGAGGGCTGGAGGAATGCACACAATCAGAGCTATGATTGAGATATAGGCATACACATTAGTGCTGTCCATATCAGTCTGTTCAAGAAACAGCAAAAATTAAATCTTTGCAAGTTAATAACTTTAATATCATAAATATATATATATATGCTGATCTTAAGATTCTAGGACCTTGAGTTTGTCAAGGTCCTAGGCGACAGAATATTGATTTTGGAGCCCATCGAATTGCAGATAAATTAAATATCATTGCAATGGTTCATAAGAATTTGTATAATAAGTATATATTACAATATACTTTGTAAAATTTGAGAGTCCCTAAATTAACAAATTTTTTATTTTCTTTTCTTTGTAGGCCCTTGCCTATGCTATTTCTCTCTCTCTAATATATATATATATATATATATATATAATAATAATAATAAAAAGGTAAAATAGATTAGAGTGTGTGAGAGGTTAACCATGGCTTTCTTGGAATAAATACTCCTGTAAGTGAAGGAGATGTTTGATATCATGGCGCTGATGAAACCCAACCAGTTGAACGACAACTCCGTCATTGACGCGAAGGCAACACCTGCGTTAAATTGACGTTTATTTAAAAATAAAAAAAATTAATCAGAAATTTAAGCATCAATAACTAATAAGAAAAACAAACCGAGAACAACAGGAGCCAGGGAGAGCCAGAGAGTGATGGGTATGGACTGTCCGAGGATGAACTGAGACGCGGAAGCGTTGAAGAAGGGCTCCAAAGCTGAAACACGTTGCTTCAATTAGTTGAGTATTTGAAATTGTACCCTATTCGCGCTATCATATAGATATATATGTATTTTACGTAGTGAAAGCGAACAGGTATTGGCGTGGGACCTTTGATTGTGTGGGTGAAAGAGACGGCGACAGCAGCGAATGAGACGTTGCTGGTCACATGGCCGAGGGCGTGACATACGGCAACCGGGATTAGCAGCTTCAGCAGGTTCGAGTCGATCGGCTATACATGTATATGTATGATATATTATATGTATGATCGAGTATTATAAAACCATGAATTTTAGGTTTAGGCCTACCAAGACTCTACCACATATTTATAATAATCATAACAAAAATATATAAGCTAAATATCAGCAAAACTTGAAGAGAGAATTATGGGATTTGTGTAAAATATTGACATATTTGTTATGTCTAATAGTTTGACAACTAATAAAAAGAGAAGATATATATTGCTTTGTCTGGTTTATTAATAATAATAGCTTTAGTTCTTCTACAACTTAATAGTTTTTAATCTTGGAAATAATTAAATATATTCTCAAGAAATCATAGAAAAAATTCAATAGAAAAATTTACAAAGAAATACAAAATTCTAATCCTGTTTAAAATCTGACATGAATAACAAAATTTCAATATTTACTGGAAACTAATACCAAGTTTTAAAGTTCGGAAACCGGTAACAAGTAACAACCCAATAGTTCAGTTTCACAAGTATGCCACAACACTATTATTTTTTTTTTTTTTTTTTTTGCGTGAACACAACACACTATTTGAATGCCCAACCGGATGTCCGACTCAGGACCAAAAAAAAATTAGTCAGGACCAGGACTAGCCCAGGTCGAGAAAAATACAGTTCCGGACTGTACCGGGTCCGAATTATTTTATATATTTAACTTTTAGTTCCTTAACTCATTTTATTAATTCAAATGTAAGTTCTGATATTTGAGTCCCATTATTTTAAACTTATTTTGCTCAAATTGGCTCGTTTTGTGTTTTTTCTTTTTAAATATCCGGACCTGTACAGGTCGGGGCCCGTATATTTCCGGACCCGGACTGGTATAAAAAAATAGGGGGTCCAGTTGGTCTGGACACCAGATATTTACAGCACTAATTGTATCCATTAATAAATTTTTGTTAGATTTTAAAAATTGTTAAACGGTTTCACTTACAGCGCGTTTAGGAAGGCCCACTGTCCAGCTGATGAGACAGTACACAACCCCCACAAACAAGTGCACAACCGATACAAAGCTGCAATACATATTACACATAAATACACACACATATACACATACATATATACATATATATTAATACATGCAGTATATATGTACTTACTATGGATAGGGGAAATAGTTGTAGATCTTTTTGTTGAGAATGTTGAATATCACGTTCAGGAAGTACCTGCAATGGACAACTTAGCTAACTCGATTCAGTGGTGTAATTAATGTGGTACCACTCTCATTCACTCACCACATGAAGAAGAAGAACCCGGTGACTAGCGCCGGGTATTTGCTGAAGAATCCGGCCGGAGCAACCGCCCCATCCCTGTGAGAAAGAGAGATTCTTGTTAGTGAGATGTTGATCGCCAGAGCGAGTGCGAGCGAGTCGGAACGTGGGAGACGGACCTCACCCGGTGGAATCGGCCGCGGCCATGCACGGCCTTAGGCTCTCGCGCGGCTTCACCAGCAGTGGCGAGCTCTCGAGGAGCAGTGCGGGCCTCAGCTGCCTTCCCCAGATGAGGTTTCCGCCATCGCCGATGGGCCTGGCCGGGACGGAGCAGGCGATGCCGGTGGGCCTCCGCGCGCGCATCGGGGGCACGCCCGTGGGGGCGGGGGCTCGGGCTCGCGAGAGCAGCCAGCGTGACTCCATGATGATGGGTTGGATGAGGAGAGAGAGGCTGAAACTGTGATATGGCGAGCTTCTCTCATCTCTTATCCTTATGGATGGACGAATTCGGACGTTATTGCCTTTTGTTTTTGCATGTGCTCCTGTGTGGCGCGGTATACGGTAAGAATAGTTGTCCATCCAAAATATTTCCTTTGCTTGAAAGTTTGTTCATCCAAAATCTTTTGATGGGTTTATAAACGAAATATCTATTTTGTACAAATATTTTTAAAAACTACCTACTTATCTTAATACGCGTAATGTGTAATTTTTTAAGAAGATTTGTAGCGAAATGAGTGATTTTGAAAATCCCGTACTTTATTCTCTTCAAATTATTTACATAAATCATTTAGTATTTATTCATG
This sequence comes from Parietaria judaica, assembly GCA_954871525.1. NCBI lineage: Eukaryota > Viridiplantae > Streptophyta > Magnoliopsida > Rosales > Urticaceae > Parietaria > Parietaria judaica. The sequence goes on from OX940865.1 coordinate 30,668,626, forward strand.
AATTAATAGCGGTGTAAGTACTCAACAATTTAATTTTTATGACATAAATTCGATTTTTTTTATAGCAAAGTATTTGATTATTGTAAAAGTTAGTACATGTTTAAGACTAAACAAGCAGTTTCAACATTCTATAGTACATGTAGTATATTGGATTGAGTATCAAGTTAGGTTAGTTAAATTGGGTTATGAAGTAAATAGATGTATCAGACGGTGGAGAGAGTGCGGGTGCATGGTAAGGCAGGTGTGGTGGAGTATAGGAGAGAGAGATATATGGGTGAAGTGGAGCCCATGTTATCCTGAGGGAGAGGCTAAGGAGGAAGGGACTGTCTCGCCCATAATCCTCTTCTCTTCTTTTGATCACGGAAATCATCTCTCTCGCATTAACACTCGCTTTGATCTGCTGCAAAAAATACTCGCTTTGTTTACAATGCTAAACCTTAATAAACGCTCCCTCTTTATTAAACCAATATCTCCGATAAGAAGAGATAAAATCAAACTATACGGAATGCGGAATCCGTTTTCCGGTTTGAAAGTAAAGTTAAATGAAGTGATTAATCACTGTACGTTCTCAATTTGCCAAACATCCATCATCTTTCATTTTTTATTAATCACTGTTGCTTAAGCCATTTTAACACATGGTTAATAACAACACATTGCAAACTCCCAGCCACCCAGAACGCAAAAAAAGGGCCTCGGTACGCGTTGCGCGCCGTTAAATGGCACTCGGCGCGCCGTGGCATGTTTCCATGCGTGTTGAGCCTCCATGGGGCGCGTGAGCACTCGTGAAGCGCAGTGGCGCGCAATGACCCAAAATAATATTTTTATCGTCCAGGGGCCTCTAAATGTTATTTTATATTGCATATGGGCCCGGACCCTCATATAAATAGGAGTTTGATCTCATTCGAACGATATCCAATTCAAATGCTCTCTATAGCTATAGAACTTTGATTTCTCTTTCTTCTATATATTATATATATTTCGATTTAAATACCCGACTAACGTCGGAGTAGCGGAGCTAACTATAGAGAAGGCGCGGAGGAATCCCCGACTTCCCAGAGGAAGATCCGAATGTCGATCGATTCTCGTCTCCGCTATCAGCTCTCGGCTTGCCGACGTTAGTCGGGTATTTAAATCGAAATATATATAATATATAGAAGAAAGAGAAATCAAAGTTCTATAGCTATAGAGAGCATTTGAATTGGATATCGTTCGAATGAGATCAAACTCCTATTTATATGCCCTAACACCCACTTGAAACTACGTGATAACCTAATCCGGATAAAACGGGTACGTAGGCAGCATCGCTACATGTGACGAGGTGCGGCATCATTTATCATCACCCCCTGGTTCCCCAGACATGGAAGACTCAAGATTCAAGCGTCGACCTGCCTTACAAAGTTTCTGGTTCTCAACGCTCGCCGATTTATATCCCGAGTCTTGTCCTACCACCTAGACGAAGGTACAAGTACTTTGTGGTAACGGGTCCGAGGACCCGGTTCCGGTCTGACGTACGCTTAGCGGAGGTTCCGATCTACCCAGTTTCATAATCCAAACCCCGAAACATCGTCGATCTGCCCTATAGAAGTTCTGGTTCTCGGTGGTTGTCAATTCTTATCTCGTGTCCAGCCTGACCGCCTAGGCGTAAGTACCGAGACTCTATGGTAAATGGTCGGAGGAACCGGTTGTGATTCGACGATTAGCGGAGAGTTCGATCCGTCAGACATCAAAACAAGCCTCTAGCCCAGGAAAGCTAACAAGGGGTGATGGGCCCGTCCCATTATCAAGACATGGGCCGCTACAGTATTTGATCCATTTTTCGGCATCAACAATTGCAACTGTGTTGGCTCGGGTTGTTCAGAGTAACTTTTGCTAGATATAGAAACTCAATTTTTAACATTGTACATCTATATGAATTTTCAAACATAAAAATATTAATCAAGTCTATATTTCATGTGTTGACTTTTCAGGTCAACAAAGTCTATCGTAGAAAACATAATATATAGAAGCCTTACGTAATGGCTATTATTAGCTTTTATTTCATGAAATGTCTTGATTGTCGATATGGAGTGGATTAACTGATCTTAAATAAAGTAATCAATTATTCATCTTGAAAATTCCTCTACTAAAGTCAGAAAGCACCAAGAAAATTTGGTAGTTGTTAATACACGAAATGTGAGCTTAAGCTTGACTTAGCCCGTCAATCAGAGGAAGTCAGCCCGGGTACCGACCACAACTAAGGACGGACAGAAGTTCAGCCCAGCTCGGGTGAACACGAGCCGAACGTCCGGATAGAAGGCAAGTTCAGCCCGGAACATACGAGCAGGCCAGCTCGGGGACAGAAAAGTTTTTCGGGCAGGAAAGGGAAAGCCAAAACTACCCAGCAAGGAAAGCGCGTAGCTTGAGGAGAAAGCAAAGATCGAGTCAAAGATTTGATAAGATTATTTTAGGGTAGTTTCCTGATTTTGTGCGATTGAGTTGAGCTAGGGTTTCACATGTGTGAGGCTATATAAACATAGCACTGTACAATTTGTAAAGTGCCGAGTCCATTAGAGTTTTGAGTTTATCTCTTTGTAATTTTGCCTTCGATATCAATCATAGAATTTCTTCTCCCAAATTCGTGTTCTTGATTTGGTTTAGTTTCTGGTGTTATTCGTGTTTTTCGCATATTCGTGAATTGAGATCCAACAAGTGGTATCAGAGCTACAACCAAAGAACATGACTATATCAAAATCGACAATCGGATATCCGGTCGTGAAGAAACCAGAATCCAGGGAAGGCACAGTGACGCTCCATTACCCCATGCTCAGGAAGAGCAATTACGTTGTGTGGGCGTTAAAGATGAGGGTAAATCTGCAGGCGCAGGGAGTGTGGGGGCCGTAGAAGGCGGCGATGTTGAAGGGCGTAAAGAAAGAATGGCACTCGCAACCATCTACCAAGCAGTTCCAGAAGAAATCCTTCTCATACTCTCTGAGAAGGATTCCGCTAGAGAAAAATGGAAAACGCTTCGGACTATGCACATGAAAAAAATGGGAGTGAAAGGGTGTATTTATAGGAAAAAATGTGTAGGAATTCGAGTAAGAGGTGTAAATAAGGCTCCAACGATTATTTTTTAGGGCCCCAATGCAATTTTTAAAGTTGCCTCTAACGGACACAAAATGCTGACGCGTGTCAGCTACTTTTGCCGCAGGCCCTTTAATTTTCCCAACGGCTCTTTAATCTGGGCCGTTGGATCGTCGTTGGCTCCTTTATTTTTTTTTTAAAAAACCCGGATAATAGTTTATCAAGATTGTAAGTTTCCCGGATACCGAAATATCCGGTTCCGGAAAAACCCGGATCCGGATATTTCGGTATCCGGGTTTTTAATTTTTTTTTTTACTAATCTGGGTTTAACCGGATTCATATTTTGGGGATTAAGTCCAGTATTATATAAGCCCAATTTTTTCGTACTTACATTTCCCCTCTCTCTCCTCTGAAGCTTTTGGGCTATGGCGAGAGCTGAAACTGGCAAACCAGACTTCGCGACGGCTCCCGATTTGGGCGTGAAAATCGCGATGCATCGCGATGGGGAAGCAACGTCGCGATTTTTTGGCCGTCTCTCTCTGTCTCTCTCGCAGCCATCGCGAGCATCGCGACTTCCCCCCACCGCGACTCGTCGTGTGGTCGCCGTTTGCTGGCGATCTCCAGGGTTTCGGCGGTGATGGACGCCTTCCCTCTCCGGTTCCTCGCCGCCGCGTCGGAGGCCCGAGCCTCAAGCCGACAAGGCGGCGAAGCCCGAGCTCCAGGAGTACAAGATGGACCTCAAGGACTGCGGTGCTCATCAAGATCACGAACGAGATCGACCCGTTCGTGCGCGATTAACATCGACGGCCTGACGAAGATCCCCGATAGCTCCTCGATCACGTAGCTGCCGCACATGAACGTGATCAAGGACATGGCCAACTTCTAGAACCAGCATCGAGCCCTGGCTCAAGAGGAGGAGGCCGGCTCCGGCCGAGGCTCTGCAGAGCAAGAAGGACCGCGCGAAGCGTCTTGCCCTCGCTACTGGTGAAACCCCGAGTCCTACCTCGGCCCTGCTTCGCGCGAATCGGTAATCCTCCAACTTTGCTTTGCTTCAATTGGATAGAGCTTAGAAAATTGCTACTTACTTTAGGATGATGTTGTTTGTTCATTAATGGTTTTAATGGGTTTTCTCTGTGTTAGTTTCGCTTGGTTCTTCACACTAACGACGGAGCTCATGAGAATTCACGTCATGTAGAAAGTTTCTGCATTTGAATTCTCGAAATGTAAACAGAATTGAACAAGTTGCGGTTTTTCCATCAGAAACTGTACAGAAGTTAATCGAGTTTATGTTTTCCTTGCGCCTTGGGTGAGAGATTTAATTTCCTTTTTCGGGTTAGAGGTCGGAATACACGAGGCGAAAACAAAAATGCATTTGCGTTTCTACTTAAGATATTGAACATCGGATGCTGAATATGTGTTGTGGTTTTGGTCGAAGGTGGATCGTGGGTAGCCGTGACAAGTATACAAAGGAGCGATTGGAAGCCGTTAATGACGAGTTCAAGCTGTGTCGTTGCCACGCCATATTGAACTGCCTCAAAGGATTGAACCCCGGACAGCAGATTCAGAACATCGAGAAGCTCGAGTCATCAGCTTAAAATCATCGTAAGCTCGAGCCAAAGTCACGTTCCATATCGGAGAAGCTTAATTAATGCATAATTAAGCCGGGATTGTTTTTTTCGTTAGAGGGATTACTGATGATGCTTTGGGCGAATAACACAAGCAATAACTTATTACTTTCACTGTTTAGAATTGTGAAGAAGCTAAATAATTGTTGAAACGCAACCCTGGTCTATTATTTGCATCTGCCATCATTAATTTTCATCGTGATTCTCTGTTTCGTTTGCTCGGTTTTTACCTCTTTTAGTTAAATCTTCTCGACGTTCATATAAGCTTGCGGAAAATCCTCGTCGAGACTCGAGAGTTCATATCTGAATTTTATTCTTTTTTCAAGAATGGAGAGAATTTCCAATGTTGTGCATCTCATAATAGAGTAATTTGCACTAAAACCCCCCGAAAATGGCCCGGTGATTCGAGAATGCCCCATGGACTCAAAATACTACACTGATCCGTCTATCTCATAATTTTGTGTGGTCGTGTAATCATACATGTTACGTTAGTACCGGAGAAATATAGTTTTACCGTGAGTGAATCTTGCGCATAATATTACGAGTTCAAGGGGAACCGTGTAAGATTCTTAGTCCAAGGGGCATTTTCACAACGCCCAAACAGTTTGGCGGTATATGTGTATTTAGTTGTAAGGCTATATTGTGAACATTATATACTACAATATAATATAAGTTTCAAGCAATAATTACAAATAAGTTGTGTTAATGCCGAAAAATGGATCAACACTTAAAGCGGCCCAAGTCTTGATTTTTGGCCGGGCCCAATGACCTCTTGACAGTCAAAGGGGGTCTTGAAGCTTGATTGGTATTTCTTGATAAGCCGGAAATATCTTCCAGAACTCCGTCTCCGTATATCTTGCTGAAATAATAAAACAAACGTGAACTTTAAGGGGGTACGGAGGGGGTGCCTCCGTATCCACCTCCGACGCTCAACATTAGTCGGGTATTTAAGTCGGGATATTTAAGAGAATGGAAAACGGAGGTTTTATCGCTTTAGAGCGTTTTTTGTGAGTTGATCTGAGTTGTTGAAGTTACCGTTTTGATTGAAATGAGCTTCTATTTATAGAAGGATGCAGGGACCTCTTAGTAATTAATAATTACTTTGATGGGCCCCTGAACAATTATGATATTGCTTGCGCGGTGCGCGGTGCGCGGTGCTTTTAATTAATTTAAAGCCCTTTTGTGGTAAAAGTAACAAAACTTTTACTGTCTTTATTCGGGCCGAGTCCCGTTGACTTTTTAGGTTGACTTTTTGAGCCGAGCTCCTTTGACTTTTGGTGGCGGGCCCGGGTTGTCTATGTGGACTTTTTTAGTCTTTTAAGCCTTTTGGGCAGGTTTTTTGGGCTGGGCCATAATTTTTCTAGGCTTCGAAAAATACCCATAACATTAACCCCCCAGTTTTTTGGATGGCTTCGCCTTGCGAAAAACTATTTCCCTTAAGTTGCGGGATTTTTCAATCTGCCCTTTTAAAGATATATGGGGGCGTCCCAAGGGGCAACATTCCATGTACGCTGATAGGGGCGTTCCAGAGATAACCTTACAGTTTTTTCTGGAAAAGGGTGAGCATGAGAGCTTTTTTTTAGAACTTGGACATGCTGGGGTGTCTTTTGTGTTTTGAGCTTCTTCCAGTGTTTGCGCCTGGGCGTCTTATGATTTTGAACTTTTGAAGACAAGTTGTTTTGGTCTTTTGTCGGAGTTTGCGACTAAATGTATCAACCTCCCGGCCTTTGCGCCTTAGCTTCTTATTTTCTGGTCCTTCGCGCCGTAGCGTCTTACCGAGTTTTGCGCCTTAGCGTCTTATTTCTCGGTTTGTATTCGCCAGATTTTGCGCCTTAGCGTCTTACCTTCTGGTCTTTCGCGCCGTATCGTTTTACCGAGTTTCGCGCCTTAGCGTCTTATTTTTCGGTTTGTATTCGCCAGATTTTGCGCCTTAGCGTCTTACTTTCTCATTTTTCCGGTCGCGCTTTAGCGTCTTGCTTCTCGGTATTTTGCCAGGTTTTGCGCCTTAGCTTCTTATTTCCTGGTCCTTCGCGCCGTAGCGTCTTATCTTTATCATTTTTCCGGTCGCGCTTTAGTGTCTTGCTTCTCGGTATTTTGCCAGGTTTTGCGCCTTAGCTTCTTATTTCCTGGTCCTTCGCGCCGTAGCGTCTTACCGAGTTTTGCGCCTTAGCGTCTTATTTCTCGGTTTGTATTCGCCAGATTTTGCGCCTTAGCGTCTTACCTTCTGGTCTTTCGCGCCGTACTGTCTTACCGAGTTTCGCGCCTTAGCGTCTTATTTTTCGGTTTGTATTCGCCAGATTTTGCGCCTTAGCGTCTTACTTTCTCATTTTTCCGGTCGCACTTTAGCGTCTTGCTTCTCGGTATTTTGCCAGGTTTTGCGCCTTAGCTTCTTATTTCCTGGTCCTTCGCGCCGTAGCGTCTTACCGAGTTTTGCGCCTTAGCGTCTTATTTCTCGGTTTGTATTCGCCAGATTTTGCGCCTTAGCGTCTTACCTTCTGGTCTTTCGCGCCGTACTGTCTTACCGAGTTTCGCGCCTTAGCGTCTTATTTTTCGGTTTGTATTCGCCAGATTTTGCGCCTTAGCGTCTTACTTCCTGGTCCTTCGCGCCGTAACGTCTTATCTTTATCATTTTTCCGGTCGCGCTTTAGCGTCTTGCTTCTCGGTATTTTGCCAGGTTTTGCGCCTTAGCTTCTTATTTCCTGGTCCTTCGCGCCGTAGCGTCTTACCGAGTTTCGCGCCTTAGCGTCTTATTTTTCGGTTTGTATTCGCCAAATTTTGCGCCTTAGCGTCTTACTTTCTCATTTTTCCGGTCGCGCTTTAGCGTCTTGCTTCTCGGTATTTTGCCAGGTTTTGCGCCTTAGCTTCTTATTTCCTGGTCTTTCGCGACGTAGCGTCTTACCGAGTTTTGCGCCTTAGCGTCTTATTTCTCGGTTTGTTTTTGTTTCCTGAGTAGGTGGGATTTAGATCCGGCCATTCTCGGCTTTGCTGCCTGAGTTGGCGGGATTGAGATTCGACCTTTCACGGCTTTGTATCTGGAAAGTCTTCATTCAGTTCAGATTTTGATTTCATTTTCACTTGTTTGCTTCGTCTTCGCGGTTCTAATTTTGACCATGCAACTGAGATGAAACTCGAGGTCTTTGAAGTGATCAAGGCAAATCTTGAGGTTTTACAGATGGCTGACGTAAAGCTTAAGATCGTTGAGATGGCTGATATGAATCTTGAGGTCGTTGAGACGGCCCATGCGAAGCTTTAGGTTGTCGAGACGACAAATGCAAAGCTTGAGATCATTAAGACGATCAATGCAAATTTGGACGTCGCTAGTGCGACCGGTGAGAATTTCAAGGTTGTTGAGCTTTGATCGTCGTGGTAAACGGATCAGGCCTTCGGCGTCATTTTCGAGCTTCCAACTTTGGTCGTTGTCTTGTCTTGATGAGCCTTCGGCGCCATTGTCATATTTTATACTTTGTCTGTTGATTTTCCTGGTGAGCCTTTTGAGTCGTACCCAGGTTTTCGACTTCACTCGTCGTTTCATTCTGTTGAACCTTTGGCATCGTCTTCGGGCTTCAGACTTCGTCTTTCCCTGATGAGCCTTTGACGTTGTCTTCGGGCTTCGGACTTCACCTGTCTTTCCCTGATGAGCCTTTAGCGTCGTCTTCGGGCTTTAGACTTTGCTCGTTTTACCCTGTTGAGCCTTTGGCGTCTTCTTTGAGCTTCGGATTTTGACCGTCATTTCTTCCTGACGAGCTTTTGATCGTCGTCTTCGGGATTTGGACTATGACCGGCGTCTTCTCCTGATGAGCCTATGACGTCACCATCGGGCGTCGGACTTTGACAGTTGTCTTTCCCTAATGAGTCTTTGGCATCGTCTTCGGGCTTTAGACTTTGTTCGTCGTTTACCCTGTTGAGCTTTTGGCGTCATCTTCGGGATTCAAACTTTGTCTTTCCTTTGTGAGCCTTTGGCGTCGTCTTTGGGCTTTGGACTTTGTTCGTCAATTTTCCCTGATGAGCCTTTCGCGTCATTTTTGGGCTTCAGACTTCGTGTTTTCCTGATGAGCCTTTGACGTTGTCTTCGGGCTTTATACTTTGCTCCTTTTATCCTGTTGAGCCTTTGGCGTCTTCTTTGAGCTTCGGATTTTGACCGTCATTTCTCCCTGACGAGCTTCTGATCGTCGTCTTCGGGATTTGGACTATGACCGGCGTCTTCTCCTGATGAGCCTATGACGTCACCATCGGGCGTCGGACTTTGACAGTTGTCTTTCCCTAATGAGTCTTTGGCGTCGTCTTCGGGCTTTAGACTTGTCTGTTGTGGAGTTTCATGCTTTCTCCTAAAAATAGGTACTTTATAAATACATATCTTATTTTATGAATAGTATATTTATATCAGATTATTAAGTCTGATCATATTCCCATATTTTCTTTAGTGTATATTACATAACACTTTTCTTTTTTGTGTCTCTGACTCTCTGTGCATCGAATTAATATAATATATTATATTATTTTTGTTTTTCTTTTGTTTTTTGACGCATGTACAGTGCTCCTTTTTTTTTTCTTTGATTTTCTCTCTCCTGACGAACGAAGGGAGTCTTCTCCTTCATCTGATTGCCGTGCTCTTCCCTTTCCGGGGTCTTCTACGTGCGCGAGCGGTGTTTCCGCAACGATTGACTGCGGCAAGCTTGGGCGGAGACGAGGCGCGTGGAAGCTCTCCACGAAGTCTAGAGGCGTTTGGCCTCCTTTTTTAGCGACGGGAGTCTTGGTTCGCGTCGGGGGTTGGCGATGTCGGTGGTAAGAGGCGGAGGCTTCTTCGTCACAGATCTGGATGTGCGAGCTTGTTTGCGTTGAGGAGCCTCCTTTGCGAGGTAGCTTATGGCGTCCGTCAGCGACCCAGTGGAGCGGCGGCGACTGGGGAGCGACGACGGCGGATCTGAACCTGAGAGCGACGAAAATTGGAGGTCCCTTGGCTGTTTCGGTTGTGCTATTGGAGCGTCACTCGGTGGTGGTGATCGAGGCCGACCACTCCGGCGACTAGCTAACTGGTGCCGAGGCCGCTCTAGACCTGATTGCTGGGGTCTTCTGACTTTGAGCAGCAGCGTGAGACTATGCGATGCAGGCACTTGACTGTGGGCGGAGATCTTACGGACCGGTCATGTCCGAGGGTCGGTTGAGACTGAGTATGAGACTGTTGAACGTGCTGGTAGGGACTCGAGGCTTGAATTTTGACGAGCCCCCTCCTTCTAGCGCCAAAATGTTAATGCCGAAAAATGGATCAACACTTAAAGCGGCCCAAGTCTTGATTTTGGGCCGGGCCCAATGACCTCTTGACAGTCAAAGGGGGTCTTGAAGCTTGATTGGTATTTCTTGATAAGCCGGAAATATCTTCCAGAACTCCGTCTCCGTATATCTTGCTGAAATAATAAAACAAACGTGAACTTTAAGGGGGTACGGAGGGGGTGCCTCCGTATCCACCTCCGACGCTCAACATTAGTCGGGTATTTAAGTCGGGATATTTAAGAGAATGGAAAACGGAGGTTTTATCGCTTTAGAGCGTTTTTTGTGAGTTGATCTGAGTTGTTGAAGTTACCGTTTTGATTGAAATGAGCTTCTATTTATAGAAGGATGCAGGGACCTCTTAGTAATTAATAATTACTTTGATGGGCCCCTGAGCAATTATGATATTGCTTGCGCGGTGCGCGGTGCGCGGTGCTTTTAATTAATTTAAAGCCCTTTTGTGGTAAAAGTAACAAAACTTTTACTGTCTTTATTCGGGCCGAGTCCCGTTGACTTTTTAGGTTGACTTTTTGAGCCGAGCTCCTTTGACTTTTGGTGGCGGGCCCGGGTTGTCTATGTGGACTTTTTTAGTCTTTTAAGCCTTTTGGGCAGGTTTTTTGGGCTGGGCCATAATTTTTCTAGGCTTCGAAAAATACCCATAACAAGTTGTATCAAATCTTCACGACATTATTATTTTGAATCCAACAATGTAATATAATGTAGTAAAAGAAAGTCCCACATGGGAAGTGAGAGGAGATGAATGGTTTAAATAGCAAGAGTTGACGAAGAAGGGGAGGCAACGTCGGGAGCCGGGAAACACATACGGCTTTTAAACCCTAAACCAGTGTCCCCTCTACCAAGCAATGGGGTATTTTATCATATCAGCACAGGCTCCGTGTCTTGGGCGGTTCCTGTATCCTCACCATTTTTGCAATTTACTTGTATAAAAACCCGTCGGTAAATTATTTTCTTAAAAACCCTGTCGGCATACTCGTAAAATTTCATCGGTTTACTTTTTTTCCTTTACGAAAATCCATCAGTTAAACCTTTAACAATAGTCATCTCTATTTTATCCGGAACCTTGTTCAAAAATGTGGTGAATGATGTATATTAGATAGAGTAGTTTTGTGATGTGGTTAGTTAGTGAACAAAATAAAAAATAATGCTAAAGTCACCAAAAATAAAAGAGTTTAACGCTAAAATAAACTTTACGAGTATAACCAATTCACACGTTTTCTTTACTTATAGCCTAATTACAGCAAGACGCATCTATTTGCATTACCAAAACAATAGTTTATATTGTGAACTCTAGAGTCTAGATTTATACAGTTCTTAGTAAACATCATAATCGAAATGAAAAAAAAAATACAAACAAAAAATTATAAACTTATTTGCAATAGCGTTTGGATTTTGAGGGAAATCCATGGGCTTAGGAAATTACCGGGTTGAAATTCATTCAACCTCCAACCCGTCACTGATTAATAAATCACTTAGTCTTGATTGAATTTCTTGACAAGGTGCTCTCGTGAGAGAGACTCGTTCCAGTGCAGTACAAGCCAGCTTCATTAGAGGCATCGAAAACGGCCTGATCCCATCTGAGAGCTAAGAAAATTCAAACCTCAATACACAAAGCACAAAAACATCTAATTTTTACGGTGATAATTAGTGTCAAATTATGTTATTAGGAGTACTTCGGCCAGTTTTTTTTTTTTCATTACTCGGTCGGTCTAGTGATGGGCCAGAAGCTTCTAGCCTTGACGGCTGATCAATTCGAAAAGCATACGACCTAGGTCTCGAAAGAGAGGTCGGTCGGTTGCTATTCGCGGATTCGTTCGCAACAAAGAGAAATGGGGAATTCCCGTTTCGAATCCGGTTCGCATCACTTAGCCAGAAAATCAGCAATCAACTCATTCTCTAATTCAATCCATTGATCCAACAAATTTACAAACAGTTGGACCATAATCATAAGCAACTAAAAATCCAATCTTCGATCGGAGAAACCTTGTTCACTGGCCGTATTCCCACTTGGCAGCGAAGCCCTCTTCGATGACGTCTTCAACGTCCAGCATCACGGACCATCTGTTTCCGTCGTCACCGACGATCAAGCCGGCCATGAACAAGGTCGGCATCATCTCCGAAGTCCCGTTATACTTTTTTTTTAAAGTTCCGTCCTTTTTTAGATTTTTCTTCGAGGTCTTTGCTTCGTCTGTACTCTATAAACTTCTTCCAGTGAACGTTAGAGACGCTAGCGTAGTATTTTAATACCGTCTCTGGCTGTTCCAAAACATTTACGTCTTTGCTATTGATATATGGATGAACAAATGTTGCATACATATCGTACCAAAAGAGCCTAGTTGCTTCGACTCTTTTTTAGAAACAATTGCTTAGATCCCTTTGGAACGTTAAATCGTACTCAGATATCTAGCCATATTCTCTCTTTTAGTTGGCCATTCTCTTTAGACCTCTAATCCTTAATAGAAATTGGAACACGTTCCCTAGAGACTACGCCGTATAGCTACTAAATTGATAACCCTCTTTCCCGAAGGTTAAGCTTTTTTGTCGAAATCAACACTAATTTTTTTGCTTGTGCTTCTAACCTTATTAACTACCTTCATCACAATTTCTTTTCGTTTCCCGTCATCTTCCAGTGAGATCCTTTTTCTAGGTAGTTTATTTGAGGTGGAGCATCTCGTGCCGTATTTGTGAGTCTCATCATTTGTGTCGTATTTGGACGTTATTTATTTGTGTCGACCACGATTAAACCCTCATTCATTTAAAACCGATATATCGTATCTCGTCTCTAGATCCAAATTGCCTCCCCTAGATTATATTGTCAAGATTCCCTAGTCTATATCAAGGTTTAAAATTTCGCTTGCCGATTTCGTTTTGCATTTTTTTGTTTTACGGATATATCGCTTGCCGATGGTTATGTCGATGGGCAAATGGTAAAAAATGGCATACACCGCATGCCGCATATATCGCACTTTTCGCATGGGCATACCGCATGCCGATGGGTTTTTCGACGAATATTCTGTAAAAAAATATTTGAGTGTTTAAGCAAGTTTAATTGGTATTTTTGCTGAAATATGTTTTTTTGCGAAATTCCAACCATTTTTCGTATTTTTTACATACAAAAACGACAATAGATTTTTCACCCCCGTGCCCATGCGAATTTTGCGAAATTTGTGAAAACGACATAGAAACGGCACGGATTTCGAACCGCATTTCTCCGAAAAATGAATTTCCACGCGAATTTCGCAAAATTTTAATATCATAAATATAGATTGATCGGGAAAACTGAAGGAAGAGATAAAACGTGGGCCACAAAAGAGAATGGGTAACAAGTTACAAGATATTGGGTCAAGACACATGAGCCATACTGTGCTATCCCCAAATTCATGCCTATCCTTTTCTCTTTTTCATGCATAAAAAATGTGTTTCTTTCGATCTCTTTCCAATAATTATTGCAGCTTCTCCTTGATAAATAAAGAACAATTTTGAAATAAACAATTATTTGTAATAACTCAAGCTCTTAAATAATTGGAACCATGATTTATACACTCGATCAATTAAGATCTTAATTCTCACTCAAAATATCACGTGAAATGTGCTGTGTTCAATATTAAATTGGTTTTAAGGTTTCTACACCGAAAAACCGAATCATTAGACTATAACCGGAGACCCTAAATACCCAACAATAAAAACAGAGTCCATGAAACAAGATTTTTATTTCAGTGAGACTTTGAATTTTCGGTATTCAATTTCAACTACAAGACCTTGTACCAAAGAATTATTTAGACCGGATACTTCGGTTAATTATTTATAATATTAAATTGGGTTAATCCCGACAAAAGTATTAATACTTTTAAAAAGTGGACCAATTCTTTTTATTGCCCGGACAAAGTTATAATTCTTTGGTTTTGTGTCCCTATTGGTACCTCCAAAAAAAAAAATCATCCTCCAATGTTACTCACGCCACCTTTACAAAATTTTATCCACATTTCCGGAGTAAATTAGCCATAGGAAAGTTGGAGGATCAAAGATAATTGTGGATATGTACTTAAAAGGGAGAAAAAATACTTTTTAATTCAACACCGAAAACGGCATAATCCATGGTTTGAAATTTTCACGAAAGTGATATGAGGAGACAAAACGAGAGAATTAGAACTTTATTCGGGTAAAAAAAATATTAGAATACAAAACCAAAACTTTGACGTGGCGTGAGTAACATTGGAGGACGATTTTTTTTTCCGGAGGTACCAATAGGGACACAAAACTAAAGAATTGGAACTTTATCCGGCCAATAAAAAGAATTGGTATTTATTGGTCCACTTTTTGAAAGTATTGGTACTTTTGCCGGGATTAACCCTATTAAATTAAATAAATAATTTATGTAAGTCCAATTATTCAAAATGGTACCATCTGCACCTGTTAACTTCAACCTATGATTTAACTTAATAAATTTATCAATTCATAGCGAAACGCGACTTTTTATTTATTGCTCTATATCAAAAAAAAAAAAAAAACTAAGCGACGATATGTAGGATCTTTAATTTTTAAATCGGAAAAAATCAAACAATAGAATCTAATTTTTTTAAAAGATTTTTTTTTTCTAGATGCTTAATGTGTAGTTAAACAAATGTACTATAGAACCTCGTACAATTAATACTTCGATAAATTAATTATCATCACTTAATTATACCTTGATAATCTAATAAACTCGACATTATAATAAAAATTTTCCAATCCAAACAATATTAATTAATAAAAGTTTTACCGGCTTCTTATTATTATTTTTGCATTGATTATTGGCAGTTTACGTGTGTGTGTATATATAAATGCTCGGGCCACACACCTCTAGTGCACTCCATTTTTGTCTTCTCGTTGACCTTTTTTAAAACACTATGACTATTCGCTTTCTCTGTCTCTCTTGCTTCCTTATCATCGTTTTAGCGGGCCTTGAAAATCCAGTGTCGGGTCGGGCTCTGTCGCTGAAGAAACCCGACCCGAAGGACGCTGCTGGGACTGCCCGTTGGCTGGTTGCTCAGAATTCCTGGGGTGTCTTGACGTATGTGCCACTCTCTCTCCTATGATTCAATTCTGGGTTTGTATTGTTTTGAATAAATGTTTATGTAATTTCCAATTTTTGTTATGCTTTGGGTTTGGGTATTAATTAACAGTCATCCTAGTTTTGGGTATTAATTTCATTTCAATCTCGTCTCGTAAATGTAAATTTTGAGCTTACGGCCGTTGATTTAACTGTTGCAGTACCATCGCAAGTGACTTGAAAGGGGCGCCTTTCGGGTAAGTTTCCCGAGTAGATTGCCGTGTTTGCCCTTCAAACTGTTTGATTGTTGATGGATCTTAATAGCTCTTCTTAGTTTTGGATTTGATTGATGCTTCACTGTTGAAACAAACATGTGTAGGAATGTGGTCTCCTTCAGTGACGGGCTACCGGGGAAAGGCAAGGGAATCCCGTACTTCTACTTGACCACTCTTGACCCGACCGCGAGGTACGCCTTGAAAGACCCGAGAGCTTCACTCACCGTCAGCGAGCACACTGTCGGAACTTGTGGCAAGATCGACCCCGAGAATCCCACTTGCGCAAAGCTCACTCTCACAGGGAAGGTTTGTCAGTTTCGGCAGTTTATCTCTTTCAGAAATTTGCACTCTTGCTCCCTATAATTTATTTCTCGACCCTGCGTGATTCCCCCTGAATTTGAAGTTTTCAGCATTATACCCCATTTCCGTCGACGCATGTAATCTTCCTAAGGGCAATCCCCCGTCTTTTACACCTTTTTTATTTTTTATGGAACAACTTCGTTAGGGAGTACACGGAGCTCTATGGAAATGGGGTTTATTTCTCCATTATTCAAATTAAGGGGGTATTGGTGTAAAATAACAAGTAATGGGAAAGTCGCACACGGGTCGATAAGTATGTGTTGGCCGGAGAATCATTAATTATGTTTTGTCTATGCTATACATCGAAGGAGATATTGCACTTTTCAAACTAATCCGAATGGCGTTGCAGTTGAACCTTGTTGATCCCGAATCCGATGAAGAAGAGTTTGCAAGAACCGCACTCTTCGCCAAACATTCCGAGATGAAAAGTAATTCCGGAATATCTATTTTCAGTTTTTTTTTTGCTTCTCGACATTTGATTTAAACGGTTCAGTTAAATTGGATGTTTGTCTCGACAGATTGGCCCAAGAATCATAAATTCCAGTTCTTCAAGCTGGACATCGAGAACATTTTCTTGATCGACTGGTTTGGCGGCCCAAAACCGATCACTTTGGACGAGTACCTGCACAAGGAAATGTGAGTAATTTAAATCAAATCTGTACGTTAGTACTGCCTTGTTATTTCCGATCCGAAATAATCAAGTTTTAGCTCGTCTTCTTCCGCTTATTGTTTCTTTTTCTTTTCCTGTTTCTGCAAATTTCACCCAGGAATGACGTGGCATACCTTCTGTGAATTTCATGTTTTTGAATCTGCATTCTTTAAATGTAAATGTGATGGTTAACTGTAAATAAGTCATGTGTTGTTACATTTTTTGAATGTAACAACACATTTGAATGCAATAATGTATAGTTGTGTTATATATAACTAGTGGACCGGCACCGCGCTTCGCGCGGTGGCGATAAATATAGTGTAATACTATTCCGTTTCACTAAAATTGTGGGATTTATGAAGTCCTTTTGAAATTTTTTGATGTAAAATGGTATATTTGGATTTCATTGTAGATGGCACCAACACTACATAATTTGAATAATTAATGGAAAAGTATTAGCTACATATGCAAATTTTAAAGAATGTCGCAACTTTGATATAAAAATAAATTACAATTAGAAGATCTATGAATAATTTACAACAATATTGCAGGTTTGTATAATAATAATTATAAAAAGGATAAATGCTTATAACGGGATGTAATGATGTTTTTTCTTGTGCAAATGTATTATGTCTTTACTTAGGATAACTCCAACCACAAATACCAAAACAAATTATATCATTTTGGTAGAGTTCTAATATATATAAAAATAAAAAATAAAATAAAAAACCTTTCTACTCCACAACACCAAAAATTACATCAAATACTCTACTAATCCAATTTATATACTTATCAAATTATTAGTCATTAGTAAAATAAATAAATAGTGCAGTTTGGTGTTTCTAAATTATATCACACCAAATCTATCGTAACACTTTTACATCTCACCAAAATAGTGGGAATTATGAAGCTATATTGGAGACGTTTCGGCGAAAAAAATCATAACAACATGGTATTTTAAAGTTCCATTTGTGATGGACTTTGATCTTCATTTCAAATTTCTACTTGTCATTTTTGTTGTTCTACTCTTCGACTTTTAATTAATAGAAAATTAACACTTTATTCAATTAAAATTATATTAAGACTAACACAGATTTCTAAATATTATCTCCCATTCATGGTTTAGTATATCACTGATTTCATCACGATTACTCTACATGGTTTAGTATACTAAGCTAAAAATAAAAATAAACGTATGTACAAAATTACTAAATGTACTGTTACTTTATAGATTATACCAAAATTATAAGTTAATACTTTATATAATAAAAAATTCATGTAAAAAGGGTTTATTGTGGAACCAATTCAATCTGTTATTGTTTTTATTATTTGCCATTTCAAATCCAAGATAATCATTTTACATAATAAGTGATTATTTAGTCTCTTTCTTATTAAAAGCACCCAAAAAAAAGGCTTATCTGTAACATTAACATTCCAGCTTCAAACACCATATGAGTAAACATACAAAAAAATATGAGATAATAATATATTCAATTTACGGCCACACACCATCAAATAATCAACAAAGAAATTAAACTTTCACTTTGATTGATTTTTATTTATTTATTACGTTGTTGTATTTTTTTCTTCAGCTATTATAATTAGTGAAGTGAAATAATATCTCCTTACAATTATAGATATCTAAGCTATCGAAAACATATTTGTTATAATTTACGTATATTCATAATTCATGTCTTTAAATATTACAATATCTAAGAAAGTGAGAGAGAGACCTCTGCAAAGGAAAAAGCGTGTGTCAAACTTGTATCCATTGACATGAAAAATAGATAGTTGCATAGAATTTAGTTAGCAAATAGAGCAGTGATAAGAATCTCATTCCCAATTGACGGAAAAGGATAGCCGAAGTAGTAAACCCCTTAAAGAATCAACAATAAAAAAGACTCCGAGGAAACGAAAATTCGGGAAATAAGAATATAATATGAGAATTAACACAAGGTTAACTGAACAAAAAAGCCTGAAAAATAAACATAAACAAAAAATTATATAAACATGAGAAACTAAAAGAATAATAAATTCCAAGAGAAAATATAAACAAATAGTTGCATAGAATCTCCAAGAGAAATTTTAGAAGAGTTGGTAAATAGAGCAGTAAAATAAGAATCTCACCGCCAAATTGACGGAAAGGATAGCCGATCGATGTAGTAAATCCCTGAATATGGAAAAAAAATTGGGAATCAAGAATAAAAAAAGGACTCTGAGAAACGAAAATTCGGGAGTAAAATAAGAATCTCACCCCCAAATTGACGGAAAGGATGGCCGAAATAGTAAACCCATTTAAGAATCAATATAATCAGGGAATTAAGATAAATGGATACGGTTAACTGAAAAAAAAAAAAAAAACCCCTAAAAAATAAATGGATGCGGTTGTATGATGAGAGGGAAATACCTTCTGAGAAATGCAAGACAGATGAACGCAACCAAGTTCACTCGTTGCTTAATTATTGTTCAAGAAAGTTTGTAGTTGAAATGGAGTGAACCCTTATATTTTGTAGTGTGTCATTTATCTTGAACACTTTCTAATACATATATATACGCCTCATATTTATTATTAATAATATTATTATTATTAATTCTTAAGAAAAAGATAGGTGGACAATAAATATATAAAAAGGCCTTTATTATTTATAAGGATTTTAAAACTGTTTTATGAAGCTAATCCAAATAAAACACAACGATACAATAGAATGATGAGTCGATATTTCAATTAAATAACTCTTAATTATTTTATTTATTTCACATTTTAACCAAAGAGACATAACCAAGTTACTTGTTTGAATATGGTATTTAATTTATTTTTTTCTTATTTGAACTCAACTTCTTATCACAAACGTACGTATAGGATATATCTTAAAATAACATTTTGATGTTGAAAGATAAGGCAACTAAAATAATTAATTTTTATATTTATTTTTCATTGACCTCATTCCTTTTGTAGCATAACTTTTAGAGGAAGAAAGAAAACTAATAGATAATTTAGCATAAACACAAATATCTCACTTTAAAAATAAAGATTTATTTTTTTCCCTCATTTTAAAAAAATGTCGCACTTTAATTGATGTTCAATATCAGAGAAACACCACCTAAATAATCATATATCATATTTTCTTTGAAAAATAGAATCATCCAAAATAGTTTGAATATCATCAATGAATATCATCTCGCTTTCCACTATTCTCTATCTATAAAGCTTGCATTACGACCCATCATTCATTTGTCATTTGTGGGAAAAGACACACATTTCATGATTAACAACTAAGAAAAAATAAGTTTAATCTTAAGACAATAACAAAAAAGTAACAGTATCTCAAGATATCAAAGTCGCAAAGAATATTATGTTAATAAATGTTTGACATTACAGACTTCTATTATGAAAGATGATTAGTTTTTTATTTATTTATTTATGTAGATTAGCCAAAAAGACATGTTTTTCAAACTAAAAAAATACATAAAATATAAACAACATAGTACTTACTTGAAAGGATGATGCATTGTAATCAATATATTTATATACATGTTGAACTACATATTTATTTTGGTTTCAAAAGAAATGTAACCAATTTATAGTTGCATTTTGATATAAAATTTTCATGATCTATTATGAATTTTTTTCATTATCTGTAGAATTCTATTGTGAAAAATACTCCCTGATTTTTCCCATATCATGAAATTCTCTTACATGAAAAGAAAAAGGGAAGGAAAAAAGATCATCTTTAGTATTAGCACAATTTTTAGAAGTTAGAGATAATGATAATTTATTGGTTAAAATTTTATGATTAATCACTTATCAAAAAGAAGAAGAAAAAAAATGAGTATGCATTGATGTTGATATTCCTCT
Organism: Parietaria judaica; assembly: GCA_954871525.1. NCBI lineage: Eukaryota > Viridiplantae > Streptophyta > Magnoliopsida > Rosales > Urticaceae > Parietaria > Parietaria judaica. The sequence continues at coordinate 30,688,763 of OX940865.1, forward strand.
CTATTTTTCTTTGGACTTTACTTAATGCATTATTCTTGAAAGAAGAACAATATTAAGAGAGATTTTTCATCTATCATGTCTTACCCAACTTCTATGTATATGTAATAATAATAAAATGCGCAAACAATGAAAGTATCGGTTGTAAATTTAGACAATAATATTAAACAAACTTATACTTCGGATTGTGATTTGTAGTCAAAATACCTACATCGACCTGGAACTTAATTATTGCTCTATTTTTGTTAAGTAATTATATTTTGAACAATATATATTTTCAATTTAAAAAAATTAGTAGGTAATTACTAAAATATTATAATCTAAGTAAGTGGGAACACAATTGTTGAAGGAGTAAGACCATGCATTATTGAGATTTCTTGAAAGGTCATGTTAATTTCATAGTAATATATGAATTAAAATATCACTCAAGCTCAATACTAATATGTGAATTGATATATCCTTCATGAATTGAAAGATTGTGAAAACTTAATTTCACTTTGTTTAGCGTATTTATTCACATGTTACTCGAAAATGGATAAATGGAAAAATCAAACATTATGGAAAAGTGAAAATCATGCATGGTATTTAAGTTATATATACATGGAATTTGGACAACTTCACATTGCAATTAGCAATTACTAAAAGAATAATATTGCGGCTAAATAAATGTAAAAGTTTGAGAATAGAAATCTCATATTTCTAGTAGAGTGGCACTGCGTGAAGAAAATATTGAACAAACCGGTGAATTTGAAAGGCATACAACAACATTGAAATTAGCAATTACTAAAAAAAAATCAATATTTTGTCAAAAAATTAATTCAAGATGTTAATATTACTGTTTTTGAGAAAATGAAAAATACAACTAATCACTACACATATATCTTCTAACTAATCACTACATACATGATATATTCCTTCTTCTTACATACATATAATATATATATATATATATATATATAAATACTATATGAACCTTTTATAGCATTCAGTATCGATTATTTTATTCTATTATAATTAATATCATTTACGATCTTTAGATCCCTTTCAATTAATTCGATCAATTACGCTAATGGTTCTTTCAATTTATATAATTGTTTTTGGGAATCTTTGTAGATCTGTAAAAAATATCTAATAAAAAAACATGGACATTACTTCATACTCATAGTTCATAGAAAATATCGAAAAACCAAATGTTATATGAATTATGAAGTCTTACAGAGACTTTAGTTATATTCAAGGCAAAGAAAAAGGACAAATGACCTTTGGATTAAAAAAAGTCTCATTATTCATGATATTTATCTGATCAAAACGGCTTTAAAAACACGTGTACCTACAATTCTACAAATACTTTAGTTATTCATATTGAAGATAAAAAAAAAATGAGAGATGACTTCGGATTAAAAAGTGTCATTATTCATATTATCTGTCTTATCAAAATTGTTTAAAAAATATGTGTACCTTTGCAGGTGCCCCCATATTGATGAGCTCTTAATTTTTTTCTCTTCATTCTCTTACAAAAATCATCTCGTGCACCGTCTACCACTGCATATACCAATAGTTGAAATGAAACTGCATAATCTTAATAAATGAAAGTAAATAAAACCAATGACTTACCCAAGAATCCAAAAATGTTAGTAAAAAAAATATATGAATGAAGTACAAAGCTTAGTAAAGAACTCACCCGATTTAGCAAAAAAGAGAGCGGGAAAGAAATAGAGTCGTCCCACTTTGTGTCGGGTGATGGTTTTTAAGTTAAAAATGGCCATTCACATTTTTTGAAAGCATATTCCATGACCTGCAAAGAGAAAGAGACATGTTAGGAAATAATTTAGAAAGAAATCGTAAAAAAAAAAAAAAACAATGATTCAATTCAACATGTAAATAAATAAAAGAGTGAATTATAAAGGGCACACGTTTTGATAAAATACACTTAATGAAAAAATTGAAAATAATAATTGCCCCACTCATCAATTTTTCTATTAATACACACGTTAGAAACTAAAACGACATATTCATACAATAGAAACCTACATTATTTTTATTGAATACTACATGCATTTAAGAGAGTTAAGCTAATTAAGTACATTTAAAAAAAAAGATATAAAGGACATAAATCTGCGTGGAAGGAATAAAAGAAGGTGAAATGTCATGTATTAAATGAAAATAAAATTAGTAGAAAAAATATATGGAAATTCGTGAAATTTTAGAATGAGAGAATGGTAGATTTCCAAGCTTTCTAGATAATGAATTAATTATAGTGATATTTTCCTTTTATATATATAGAGATTATGTCAATGTACTATGCTGTATCAATACATGTTCATCTATATGAATCATGAACATTGTTTAACGAACATTCTCATAATACATTCGCGTTTAGCGTTTTTAACTTTTTATTATCGTTTAGAAAGAAAAAAAGAAAAGTATTTTTTTGTATTTTTTTTTGGGGGGCAGAGATGTTTGCTGAAGATCACGACGTCGATTCTGATCCACAACGTGATTGCTTTTAACCCGCATTTACCGACAAACTATGGGTTACCCACGGTATACCCTAGGTATTCCTTGAGTTCTACTAGTTAGGTTTTTCTTTTTTCTTTTTTAAGTTCTTTTTTATTCGAAAATTAAATTTAAAAGCACTTTTTTTTAATAATAATCTGCCAAAATAAATTCATAACGAAGGTCTTTATTCGTGATTTCCTTTAATTTCATTCTTCCAACAAAAATAATGAAAAGAAGGAAACTCAAAATGATAAATTGAAGTGGAGGTTAAGCAACATGGTCTAAATTTTAATATTTTGCGACAAAATTACTTATATGTTACAAAAGTATCTTATTTTATTAATAGCTTTTAGTACAAACTCTCGATGATATGTAAATTCTAGCATAAATTACATATATATATATATATATATTACTATGCATCTTATTTAGTATCTTATTCTTTACTAAAACATATAAAACACTTTTTTGATACTATACGAGAATTTAACTTCTGTTATCAACTTTAGAGTTGTTTTAAATTTTAATTCATACATTATAATTATATTTATATAAAAAAAAAAATAGTCACGTGTGAATATTTGTCGCAAATATCTAAAAAAATAATAGAATTATAGGTTATAGTTTTGTACTTTTTAGGCTTACCACCTTATCTTTGAAATCCGAAAATGCCCCTCTCAGACTCAAACGCACTGTGAGTGTAAAATGCTTCTTCTTCAACCTCCCTCCTCCTCCTCTCTCCCGCCAAAACCCTTCCTCTCTCCCCATTTCCAGACCTCCTCAAACCCTAGGCTCCTCCTCCGATTCACAGTTCGAAGCTGCCACGCCCACCACCAGCCCGGTCCCAAGACGCTGCTTCCCAAAACCGCCATTCAGAGAATCGCCGAGAAGCTCCGCAGCCTCGGGTTCACCGAGGATGGTCCCACTCCCGATTTGCCTCCGTCTTCCTCCTCCTCCTCCTCCGGCGAGGGGAAGATCTTCGTGCCTCTGCCGAGCCAGCTGCCTCGGCAGCGCGTGGGGCACACGATCGACACGAGCTGGAGCTCGCCGGAGAATCCGGTCCCGGTTATCGGCACCGGGACGGCGATCAGGCGGTTCCGGGAGCTGAAGAGGGATGTTCGGAAGGAGCGGAGGGAGCGGAGGGAGCTTTCTGAGGCGGCGGAGGCGAGGGAGGAGAGGGTTCCGACGCTGGCGGAGCTGACGTTGCCCGCTAAGGAGCTGAAGAGGCTGACGACGCTCGGGATCCAGCTGCGGAAGAAGCTGAAGGTCGGGAAAGCCGGGCTCACGGAGGGGATCGTGAACGGGATTCACGAGCGGTGGAGGCGCTCCGAGGTCGTGAAGATCGAGTGCGAGGATATTAGCCGCATCAACATGAAGAGGACTCATGATTTGTTGGAGGTAATGTCCGGATATGATCCATAAACGCCTTTCTTTTGCTGTTCAATGCGATGAACAATCGATATATAATGGCCATAGTTAGGATCATTGTTTTCTGGAGCTAAGGTTCTTCGATTTCCATTGATGAAAGAAATTCCACAGTTCATTGAGTTATTAAGTTCACAGTTCTTATGTACTGCTAGTCCAAACTAAATGGTGACAATGTAGCAAAACGGAAACTCGAATCTGTTTCTTGGTCCAACCCGTTTCGTATTTTCGCGATGCGACGTAACTTCATCGGGTATTTTGGAGGCATTGTGGTGTAAGCGGGTATTTCGTTCTCTCTTTGATCATAGCGGTTTCTTTCTCCTTTGTCCATGGGTTTTCCCGGAACTGAGGTTCCACGTGAAATTCTCCAATGTCGATTTCTCTTTGCTTTCGTTGTTGTTTTTGCTTCAGAATTTTCCTCATTATACTATGGTGCTATCTTCAACAGAAAAAAACTGGAGGCTTGGTTGTTTGGAGATCAGGAAGTAAGATAGTGTTGTTTAGAGGAACGAACTACAAATATCCTTACTTCCTTAGCAACGGGAGTTCAATCAACGACACCTCATCACCGGAGCAAGACATCAAAGATGGAGAAGAAACCGCAGATGATATTACACCGATAAAAAGGACTCAACCAGCTTTGATACGAGGTGTGGGATTGAAAAACCGGATGCGATTTCAATTGCCGGGAGAGGCACAGATTGCAGAAGAAGCTGACCGCATGTTAGAGGGATTGGGCCCGCGTTTTACCGACTGGTGGGGATACGATCCTCAGCCTGTAGATGCCGATCTTCTACCTCCTGTCGTTCATAATTATCGGAGACCATTTCGCCTTCTCCCTTATGGAGTGCAGGCTAAGCTAACAGACGATGAAATGACCACAATAAGGAGACTTGCAAGACCCTTGCCATGCCATTTCGCTTTAAGTGAGTTTTCTTGTAATGTTTTAATTGAAGTTAGACGTCGATACTCGATCATGGATAATCTGACATCCCGTACAGGCAGAAACAGAAATCTTCAAGGATTGGCGGCTGCCATCGTGAAGCTCTGGGAAAGATGTGAAGTTGCCAAGATTGCTGTCAAACGAGGGGTGCAGAACACTAATAGCGAACTGATGGCTGAAGAATTAAAGGTTAGTGATTTATAACTATAAGTGTATCCCGTGTGCCGCCGTGCTGTTCTATTTCGTCTCCAAAAGATCCTAGCACGGAATATGATAATAACTACCAGATGAATGCTGGCTAATCTTACCATTTCGATATAAAAACTTCTGGGGACTCCAACTTCGAATTTTCTCCCATGTAGTATTCCGTGATTTCATTTTTGTATTTTGACTTTTTCCCTCGTATATAAGACAAACGTTATCTTGATGGAGGAAGTACTTTGAAAAAAATAAAAATACAAAGTTAGGGGTGTGTTATATTCTTATTACATAGTGAGGCCCAATAATAGGAAGTCAGAGGCCTTCTAGGAATGTTTTTCCGTTTATATTATATTATTATTGTTTTAGCACGTAAATATTTTTTCTATAATATTTTTTTAGAGTTTCTTATGCATTGTTTTTTTCAATGTGGAATGAATTTCATTCCAGAATTTGACTGGAGGAACTCTTCTTGCACGGGATAGGGAATTCATCGTCCTATACAGGGGAAAAGATTTCCTTCCGTTTGCAGTTTCTTCTGCAATAGAAGAACGAAGGAAGCACGTGTTACATGGAAAGAAACCAAAAACAGAGAATAAACCGCTATCAGTAGAACCTGCACAGGATGAAGACGATGAAGCTACCGTTGTTGAGGATAATAATGTTAGTCACCTTCCTGAACGAAAAAAGACAAGCATTACGGAGACATCTGTCAAGAAGACTAGCATCAAACTGTCTATGGTATGCTCTTTCGTGTATTTTTTTTGGCTTAATTGCTTTCTTCAATTCTCTTTTGTGTTATAACTTGAATAATCTTCTAAACAGGCCTTAGAAAAGAGGGAAAAAGCCGAAAAACTTCTCGCGGAGCTGGAAAAGGCTGAGAATCTTCAACAACCTGAAGTAGATAAAGAAGGAATAACCAAAGAGGAAAGATATATGCTGAGGAAGATTGCACTGAGGATGAAACCTTTCCTACTTTTGGGTGAGTTCATTTGATTATGTAACTTATGTGATAACATCGATTCAGGACTGGTTTCCGACTTGAACCCAAAATATCTTACCGCTGCCGGATTGGCCCATTTATGATTATGCCTTTATGTACTTGGTGTATTTATAGGACCCTGACTGGATATACCATCAAAATAATTATTCAGTAAACTAGTCTCTTAATTTGGCAGTCTCTTTTCCCCTGTATAGTGACTATTGCAAGTTTATTAGTCATCGTCCTATACAGGGCCAAAAACGCGGAGTTCGTTTGTTTCGAGGCCTATGAGGATATTCCCTGAGTCATATAATAGATTATTGCAAGTTTTCAAAACTATAAACATTTCTTACATCTTCATAAGCACTTCTTTGATGCTCAGGTAGAAGGGGTGTTTTCGACGGAACGATTGAGAACATGCATCTTCACTGGAAATATAGAGAGCTTGTAAAGATTGTCACCAATGAGAGGAGTATTGAAGTTGTTACCCAAGTGGCACGGTCTCTTGAGGCCGAAAGTGGCGGGATTTTAGTGGCAATCGAGAAGGTGAGTAAGGGCTTCGCTATAATTGTTTATCGCGGCAAAAATTACATCCGTCCTGCTTCTTTGAGGCCTCAAACACTTCTCAATAAAAGATCGGCAATGAAACGTTCTCTTGAGGCACAACGGCGTGAGGTAAGCTTATTCTCATAAAATATTATTCAAAGCAAAGAAAAAAAAATTAGATACTGTAGGTGTTATTATCCGTGATATTCACATTATAACGTTGGATCCCCATTTTTATTATCTTATGCAGTCACTGAAACTCCACGTTTTGAAGCTTGATAAAGATATAGACGACTTAAACCGTCAGCTGGTGAGTCCTCATTTTTGTTTCTTAAGCTTATCTATTATGAGATTTCTCTCTTCTTTTTTTAAGACCATTGATTTCTTTGTCGGAAAGTCCATAAAAATAAGAAAATCTTTTAATCCCAGGTTAAGGACGAAGAAGCAGTTGAAAAGCAGGATGTTGATGAATCAAGTGCGATGGTGAGACACCAAATTTCTGTTAGTATTATTACATTTCTATGCTCTCTTGAACAAAAGCATGTATAAGAGTGGAATATAGTTATAATTTCTTTATCATATAGGTCCAACACGACGAGAGTCAAATACAATCAGCCGGAAGTTCGAAGCTTGATGCTGAAACTGAATATGATTCTCCGTCTCCATTGACAACATCTGTTGACGACGTTGACGAGGTAGGAGTTGAAAAAAATAAATCACTTATAATATAAATAGACCAAGTGACTACAACCTAATGGCTCAAACTGGCCCCTACCTAATTAAACCTCATAATATAAATAATGTACGTAAAATAATGTACGTAAAATACTCTAATTATTCTTAAATGTTCTGAATGAAACAGTTCTGATGATTGAAAATGAGATTTAGCTGGTTAAAGCTTTGAAATAATAGTTATTGAGACAGCTTTCACCAATAAAACTCTGACATCACAGGGAAGAATAAGAACAAATTAGACTTCCTGATAAATTATTTACATTCAGGAACCCTAAGTATTAATTGCATAAATCATCGTGTAGGTCCAAGACGAGGCGAGTTTGATACAATTTGCCGGAAGCTCGAAGCTTGATGCTGAAGTTGAATATGATTCTCCTTCTCCACTTATATCGTCCTTTGAAGACATTGATCCGGTAATTGATCAGAAATAGAATTCACTTTGACGAATGTCGATGCCTAACAAAATTACGTTATTGGACTCGTTTAGAATCTATTGGCAGGGTTCTAATTGTTTATTTGCGTTTCGAAACCCTAATTTTTTAATGTTTATAACTTAAAAGTTAATGTGATGCCGGTGTGGCTTTCAGTCAAATGAAACGAGCTCATCTCCTGCTGCCGGTGTTCAACTAAGAGTATCTGAGAAAAGTTCAACAAAGTCAACAGAAAAATCAGACATGAACAGATCAGAACCGTCGTTTCAAACTGCGGTTGATAAGCAACTGAAAGCAATGCCCTCCGGAGCTTTGTATCTTTCCAACAAAGAGAGGCTGCTTCTTCGGCGGCAAGCCCTCAAGATGAAAAAACGCCCCGTGCTTGCCGTAGGTAAATGCTCTTTTGCCGTCACTTGTCCCATTTATCTTCCACTTTGAAGAAATACCCCCTGAACTTTTCAACACAGGCCGATTTTGCCTCTATATCTTTAATTTGCGGCTGCAATACCCCTTCACTTTGAAATTGTATAGCAAATCGTGGCTTAAATTTTAAAATACTGACAACGGTACTCCCTGTACTTCGAAAAGGCAGCAGATTGTGCCATATCCGTTAAAGCCAAGGAAATATATATGTTGAATCAAATATCTGGGAAAAACAATTTGCATTACTACCATATATCAAAGATCATGGTGCAAAGTACTCACTCTTTAAATTCAGGGGACATTAGTGTCAGTTACTCTTTTTTTCTTCTTCTACATTTTATAAAAATGATTTCCACTGTAACCAATCAGGAAGGAGCAACATCATAACCGGAGTAGCAAAAACAATCAAGGCCCACTTCCAAAAATACCCTCTTGCCATAGTGAACGTGAAAGGCAGAGCCAAGGGCACATCGGTCCAGGAAGTTATTTTCATGTTAGAGGTCTGAACTCCTTCGTCTTCTTTCTCCTTTTATTCTATCCAATGAAATGTTCAAATATTTCTCTCGACTTGGACTCGTAGAAATCGACCGGTGGAGTTCTGGTCTCTCAGGAGCCCAGCAAAGTTATACTCTACCGAGGCTGGGGTGCCGGAGAGGGCTCTAACTGGAAGAAGACAAAGAAGAGCACCGATGATCAGAGTCAAAAACTAGAGAGTAAAAGTCAACCCGCCGTGTCTCCTGAGCTTTTGGATGCGATCAGAACCGAATGTGGGCTGCAGAATCAACAGAAGGAAGGAATTTAAGCCCTTCCGTTCCGATTGCTTCCTTTTTGGGCAAAATCAGGTCTGGTAAGATATCGAAAAAGTCGATGTGGAGATTACAAATAAACCTGGAAGCTCTGATCAACCAAAAGCTGGTTTTGGGCCAGGATTGTAATTGCACATAGGTTATACATATGCAAGTAAAATATCGGTTTGATGATTCATCATAATGGTTGTTCATTCGATTAGGATTTTTTCCCTCAGGCTTCTAGGTCAACTTATCTTACACTTCCATTTGTAACAAGCTTCTCTTAACTAATAAATAATAATGATAAAGAAAGTCCATATAAAATGCGATCAATGTTAAGAGAATTGAATTCGATAGCTCGATCGGTTATGGTTTTACCGATGGAGTGTTTGTGGAGTAAGAACGGATATTCGCTCAAGGCGAGAGTTGAGCAGAGGTTCTCTAGAGTCGAGAGTGCTTTAGCAAAATGCTTTATTGAACTTATCCAAATGTGGAGAATGACTTGGGTATTTATAGAGCAATGGAGTGCTTTTTGAGCCGCAAAAGGGTCATTTTGGAGCAGAAAGAGCTGCGGTTAGGCGCGGCTCGGTCGTCCTTCAGCCGGTCTTTGCCATGCCTTTGTACTTTCCAGAGTAGGGTTTTTACCTGACTTTTTTGAGATCAGTAAAGGATTGTTTTGTAAAGCGAATAGCGTTTTCATAAATAGTGCATTTTTTGGAGTACCGTAAAATTACTGTGGAGTTCCGACGGGACAACGGTGTGGTATAAAATATTGGGTTTCGGAATTGAAAGTATTAAGTGTGCCTCTCTTATTCATTGAATGCTCTGCTACTGCCAAAGCAAAGTTGCAGGCATGTTAACAAGAGAATGAAATTCCCAAGAGCTGAATTGGTATCCAAATTACAAACCTAACTTTAAATAAGCAACACAAATAGTAAAAAGTTTTTACAAAATCAACATTAAGTATTTATTCTTTATTTTAGCCGGGCAAAATACTAATATTTTTCTCTATCTTATAGACATGTAACCTTTTTTAAAGTTATTTCGAACATGTATATAGTGAGAGAAATATTGGTATATTGTCCAACTATGACGGAAATGGGCATTTAAAGTTAATTTTTCAAATAATTTCAGTATTATCATAATTTTTAAAACTGAAAACCTTACTCAATAGTATATTATTATTATTATAGTTAATTCGTCAAAAAAAAAGTTAATTTTTCAAACAATTTTAGTATTATCATAATTTTTGAAACTGAAAACCTTATTCAATATTATTATTATTATTGTTATTAAATCAGACCTACCTGCTAAACTCTCAAACTGAGTTTCGAAAGGAAAATTTGAAAATAAAATCACAAAGACTACTCGATTCTAAAAACAAAAAAAAAAACAAAAAAAAAATCATCAAAAAAAAAAAAAAAAAAACAGCAGACAATCAAGATGACCTCAAAATGAAGAAATATATTCCTGTAAAAAATATTCTTGACGTTGATGATGCATAATACATCCTCTTATAATTTAGCATGTGATGTTACGAACAAAAAAAATAAAAATATCAAAGATTATTCGTTACTAAATATAAAAATAAACATGATTGAGCTAAATGGAAAACTAGAAAATTCATGTTGAATTAGACTCATTTAACAAGCGCATGGTTTTTGGGCATATAGTACTCACACATGTGAGATCCGTTGGATATAAATAGGTAACGAAAGAAAAGTCAGAAAAATGAGATTTGATAATACAAGGGATTTACTAAAAGGCTCGGAATCAATTTTAAAGAAATGTCTTCTCATCTTAGTCTATCATTTCATGAAAATTAAATATGCATTACTTAATATCGACATTTTACAATGACCCCGAAGGATTCAAAATGTATGAGGCATCAAGTTCAAAAAATAAGCGAAAGATGTTCAATCAAATTTGAAAGATCTAGTTCAAGCGATGAGGTAGATTCGATTAAGCGAATATTTATCACAAAAGGGATATGTTAATAAACTTATTTACCGTTGCATTTACATTAATTAATTTAAGTTCACTAAAATGCAATGTAAACATATGAATGTAGCTATTCATTATATTAATTTCTCTTAAAATAAAAACGCGGGTGTGATTATCGTTGTATATGTTGATGATTTTAATATCATTAGAACCACTAAATAAATTCAATGAGTAATCTCCTACTGAAAGAAAGAATTTAATAAAAAACCTTCAGCAAACAAAGTATTTTCTCAGTTTGCAGATTGAGCACATGCTAAGTGGGATATTAGAGCATCCAATGAACTAAGAAATTTCTCAGTTTGCATATTAACTGAAAATTTAGTAAAGCAAATTAATATAGATAGTAAAATTCTTTACTACCCCATATGGTCGTTAGATCTCATGATGTAGAAAATGTTTCATATCGTTCATCTAAGAATTTGAACATATTCTTGTTCCAGAAAGACCATATTTGAGTGCGGTTGGAGCTATTACGATCCACTAAATAAACTCAATGAGTAATCTCTTACTTATAGAAAGAATTTGATAATAGACCTCCGGAAAACAAAGTATATTATCGGTTTGAAGATGAACACTGAATTGAGATATTTTTGCATCACTTACTGAAAATATAGTGAAGAAAATTAATATGGATGATTAAATTCATTTACTACCTGGATGGTCATTAGATCCTATGATGGAGAAAAAAATTCATTTCGTTCATGTGAGAATTTGAACAGATTCTTTTTTTTTTTTTCAGAAAGACAATGTTTTAGTGCGATTGGAGTTATTACGTGCCTTGCAAAGTGTATTACACCCGAGATAGATTTTGTTAGTTTATTAGTGAGATTCAGCTCAACTCATTGAAAAAGTCATTGGAGCAAAATCAAGCATTTCTCTTGTTTTGTTAAAGGAACGATTCGAATAGGATAATTTGATCCTAATAATACGAAACTATTTTTGTTAGTTATATTGCAAATAGATATTACTTGTCAAATTCACATAAAGGTATATCCAAGCTAGGTATATATGTGTTCATATGGAGACATCATCCTTAATGAAATTAATATCACATTTGTTACTCAAATGAACGAATCAACATAACAAATTATATCCCGCTTAAGAAGTTTTTGTTAATTAAAGACTTGAAAAAGAATAATTATGTTATTAATATCTAGTATGTTTGTCATTTGAGAGCTTGGGAAATCTCCTTACAAAAAAGCGCTCCGTACTTCCGTTTTTCAAAACACCTATTCATGACACCGGCTGAGGAAGCTACGAAATTTATAAGAAAATTAATTGTGTTATGAGAGTGGCTTTTACGTAACCCTACTCTTTTATCATTTTTAAGAATTTTATCTCATTGGATTTTTTTAAATAAGGTTTTTAACGAGGCAAAACATGAACATACGTACGTAATGAGCATAGGGGTTTAGCTACATTTGTAACAATTAAGTATATTTTCTATGTATATCAGACATTTGTAACATTGATTTTCTTGTCACTATAATAATCGGCGATCTTGTCTAAAAATTATTGTATCGTATTGGTGATGTTGTGTGAGAATGATTGCTCTTCTATTCGTTTCTATCTCAATCACACCAATACAATTATTGGCCAATTGAGTGAGGATCTATGTTAGTGACGTCATTATAACTAATACTAGTTAGAAATCGGAAAAAAATAAAAATAGGACAAGTTTGTCGAGAGTCGTTATAAAGGTTTTGGAAGCATATATTAAAAAGCTTCTGTTATTCTTTTTGTCTCGCTGGTTTTTACCTTCTATATAAATAGTAAATTCATTAAAAGTTACTTTTCTCTTGTTACACAAAAAAAAAAAAAAAAATGCACGTACGAGCAAATAAGGCATGGCTCAAGAACATTTATATTTTATGGTATAAATTTATATTTGTAAGAATAGTGTTTCCTTTGGTTCGAGACAGTACACACATTGTCACACATTTACATACATTATACTGAATAAACTCCAGTATAATTATAAATAATGTACCATAATTACGAGTCTGAACTTTGAATTTGTATTCTACATGTACCACTCACTGAATTTAATATTTATATAGTTTATTATTATTATTACTATTATTATTGTTATTATTATTATTATTATAAGATCTTAGTTTAAATCTAGTTCTAAAGCCCGATCCGGTTTCGAAACTGATTTTCTGGAAATTCAAGTCAAACGTGTTACGTAAAAATCACCACTCAAATCTCAATCATATCCTATAGACGCCAGTAAGTATATTTGAAAGATCGAAAGAAGGTAATAATAAGGATACCCAGGGGCGGAGCTATTAAGGCTCAAGCCGGTGCGGCCGCCATTTTATTTGAAAATCTATTATTCTTAATAAATAAATATACACAGTCCTATAAATCTAAATAAGATGTATCATCTTGTGTCGAAGTTGATACTATGGTGTAAGTAGATAACTGAGCTCAATTTTAACTCTCATATTCTTTCTCCTATTATTAAGACATCAAATTTCAATTCCTATCAACTTTATAAACAACATATAAACTATCAATTTTCAAGTCGACTATGTTACGTATTAATCACCACTCAAATCTCAAGCATATCCTATATAAAAGCCAATAGGTATTTGAAAGATCGAAAGAGTAAGGACACCATTATTGTTTGAGCAATAATAGTGGCAATTTGGCCTACCACGAAGAACCAACCAACAGTGTGTACGTAAATTGTTTGTACGCGACGTAACATAACTATCATCTTTCAAGCCCACCGCAAAGCCAATCATGTTTTTTTTTTTTTTACGAAGGTAAAATTCACATCACATACAATTCAAACCCTAAAACAACATGTTTTCATTATAAGAGCTTAATTCGCTCACAACAATTAAATATAACGAGTTGATTATCACGAAATTTATGTGTTAACTTTAAGCTACTTGCAAAATTATACATGTTCATAAGGAAGGTGATGTCGTAAATCATAGATTGGAAGATCGGGAATTTAACGCGAAAATTCCATCATTTATCAAGCCATAATCTTTTATTTATTTGGTTCCATTTACTCGTTTATTTACTTTCCGTCATTAGTATTATTTGTTTATGATCTATTTTCATCCATTCTACTTTTTATATTGTTGTTGTCTTTGTAATTCATTAGTTGAGAATGAAATGAAAAATTGGAACCTTTGTGTTTCTCCAAATTCAAGTTCTTGAGAGGATGCGGTTTTGATACCCCGAGTCTAGCATCCGTGCGTAAATCAATAGGCCAAGGAAGGTTCATCGATCGGATATTTGTGTAGGAAATGCCCGAATCGGGATTTGAGTCCGTTTGACTTTTCAGGTCCGACCCGACCACATTTAATATGCACGGTATTTGTGAAATTTGATAAATAATTAATTAATTATGACCTATTATGCCTGAACCCATTTACTGGGCTCAAAAGCCCATTAGGTCATTTAACCATGTAGACTATATATGCCACAGGGAGCTAACAAATTCACCCACCCTCTAGAAATACAGAGGACGAGTTTTCTCTCCCCGTGTTCCCGTCGGTTTGGCATTCAATCACTGAGAGACCTAGCTTTCAATCAAGGAGAATTCTGGTCTTAGAGACGTTCCCGCAGTGACGTGGTGGACGAGCTAGAGGCTTTGCATCTGTGAAGCACGATCCGAATCGCAACGATATCGAGCACGCAATCAGAGGAGAAATCGGCATATTTTGTACTGTTGGCAAAAGTACCAAAAGTTTGGTAACGCATCGAATCTCTTATCTTAATATTCGAATATATTCTAGATCATTATTTCGATGATATCCCGGGATTTTCACACCCGAGATTGAAAAAAGTTATCGAAAAACCCAACAATTCGTGCATTGAATCAACGATCGAATTTGGCTATCCCGGTAACATTATTTATTTATTTGAGTATTCGTTTATAATTTCGCTGCTACATCAGAAGGGTTTTTTGGTCACGTACTTTTCCTTTCCAACTATAAAATAGTTGTGTATTAAAAGGGAGACACATTAAAATGAATGAGATTGTGGCTCCAACATTCATCAGTTTGAAAGCAATTTCTCATGGCAGTACAGCTCGTGCATTGCATTGGGAACCTTTATTTCCGAGTGGTCCCATTCATCAGCTTAATATGTGCGACACATTAATGTCTAGATTTTTCAAAAACTAATTTGAAAACGAATGACGAGCCTGTCTCTTTGGTATAACATTGCTGTATCGCTTGTAACATATGATTGTTTCTAACACTCGGAGAATAATAGCCATAAATCTAGTAGAAGACTCTTCGAGATGTTTCGAGTCTAATTTTAGCAGTATGTATAAATTGTGTATATTTATAAGTATGTATAAATTGTGTATATTTATAATTTTAGCGGATAGTGTCTGCATCCAATAGTATAAATTTGTTCTAACACTAAATATATCTTATAAGGCAAGTACATGAAATATTGACCAAAAGTATATACGTCAACTATTAATTATATTAGAGTGATAGAAATATTATGTGTAACTATACTAACAGTACATATATATATATCAGTTGATTAATTGAGAATTAGACATAGAAAATATATTTTGATATATGTTTACACATATTTTTAAGCAAGTGAATTAAACAAAATAATACATATACAATAAGAAAGAGGCGATCCCTCAAAAACTACGAAGAGAACAATATTCTTTAACATAGATAAAATAACACAAACTAAGAAAACAAAGGAATAACACTAAATCAATGTTTATATCTCATGAAAATATAAATTAATTTAATCCAGAAAATGAATGCAAACTAGCGATTTTCAGGAGCCTCAACCATGCGCGATCTTCTTGAATTAGAGAAAACTTCCATCGCGTGACATACAACTTTGCCTGACAAAAACAATTACGGGCATTTCAGAGGTTGCGAAAAAACAACGAGAATTCCGCTCACGCTAAATTATTTTCATCGTTCGAACTTTGATATTTTTGGTTTTCAATTACGGAATTTGGATTCCGTCGTTGAAATTTGACTTTTCACTATGGTTTTTAGCTTCCATAGTTGAATCTCTATGGTATAATCAACTATTTGTAGTAATGTGCAATTAAATAACTGTGTCCGAACTCCAAAGATAACAACCAAAAAGAATATTCTAGTAAAATAAAATTGTACAAAAAATAAAAAATCTCGTGTGGAAACAATTGAAGATATTGGAGCATGGATATGACAGCTTATCATCATACACTCTATGTTTATTATACATTCTATGTTTATTACGTTGGTTTATTTATGAAAAATTATTCTCATATATCTGTCGTAATAACAACAATAAGATAATCCACTCAGTCAATCAAGCCGCACAAACCTAGGATGTGCCATCCTCAATCAAAGAGTAATTAAGTTGACCTCTGTATTCATTGCCAAACAAGGATCACGAGCAAAATCAAATGGAGAAGATTGCGAGTGATTTCCTATCATCGGAGAGTATCAAGGAGTTAATCTTGTCATCATGACATGAAGAATTAAATTGCGCATCACCTATATGATACCTGGCTATTAAGGTCCAAAATCGATATCACTTACAGAGATATTTTGAGAAAAAAAAACTTTGAGAAAAGGCAATCGGTAGTTCACAAGTAAAGTAGAGAAGAGCATGATGATCGCTAATATGTCTTTAAACCATTGTGATGTTACTCTTTATAATAGGAATCCTCCACTCCCACGCACGAGTAATGTTATACCCTATAGAAAGCGATCTCGGAATCTCTTAATTGATCAATCTGGGTGTCCCGCGGAAGTAAGCTATCCAATATTAATACACCTTTATAATATATATATATATATATATATATATATATATAGCTGAATTGCATATAATGCTCCAATAATGATCAGTGATCACTGGACATGATTTTGAAAAGGAGGGTGGCCAATAAATTTACTAGGGTCACATTTCTTCTCTTTATTCCTTCTTTCATATTTTTGGTTCTTTAGTTATTCTTGTCGTTTGAATTTGAACTTTGAACAATGCTTTGGTAAATCTATTATTTTCAAGCCTTCGGTACAACATTTCACATAATGTTTCTTTGGGATTTTCGGGTATAAAACGTGGAATAAATTAGTTTCCACGTAATACATAAACATACCATAATTAATTGTTTAATATATATATATATATATATATATATATACATACAGTAGTCGAGTTCAGGGAACATACTCCTCAGTTTAATTTTGGGTAAACTGCAGTTAATGTACTCAATGTTTGATCTTCTTCGGATTATGTACTTAATATTTATTTTTGGTGGCTAATATACCCAATGTTTGATCCGTTAGATATTTTCGTGTTTTCCTTCATTTGACCGTTAGAGAGTTATCCGCCTCCATATGTATACTTTTTGCATTTTTGACATAACTCACTCATTTTTTGTCCAAGTTTGATGAACGACATATGGTTGGAAACATAAGATATAGATCTACAACTTTGGTATTTTAAGTTTTGTAAAAACAGTTATTGAAAAAATGAAATTTTAATTACAACGTAAAATTAGACATTAGTTTAATGCAATATTTGTTTCGAGCAAATTTTAACATACTTAATTACTTTTATGATAAAACATAAAACTAAAAAGTTGTAGATAATTATTTATCTTTCCAACGGGTGTTTATTTATAAAATTTGAACAAAAAAGGAGTGAGTTATGCCAAAAATACAAAAGATTATTTCACATCACATCTTTTATATTTTTGGCATAACTCACTCATGTTTTGTCCAAAATTTATAAATAAACAACCGTTAGAAAGATAAAATATTTATCTATAACTTTTTAGTTTTAAGTTTCAGCATAAAAAATCATTAAGTATATGAAAATTTGCTTGAAACAAATATTTTGCATTAAACTAATGTCCAATTTTACGTTGTATTTGAAATTTCATATTTTTCTAAACTTATTTTACAAAATGTAAAACACTAAAGTTGTAGATCTATCTCTTATTTTTTTCAACCATAGGTCGTACATAAAATTTGCACAAAAAATGAGTGAGTTATGTAAAAAATACGAAAAGTGTACATATAGAGGAGGATAACTCTCTAACGGTCAACTAACGGAAAATACGAAAATATCTAACGGATCAAACATTGGGTACATTAGCCGCCGAAAATAAACACTGGATACATTGTTAATGCAAATATTAAATGTTGATTTATTACTATAATGTTATTAATTTATTTATAATAATTTCACAAGTAGTTATCGAATGTTATTTTTATTTATAGTAATTTCACAAGTAGTTAGTAATACATTATTATTTTTATTATTTTAGGGTAAATTGCGGCTAATGTACCCAATGTTTGATCTTTTGCGAATTATGTACCTAATGTTTATTTTTGGTGGCTAATGTACCCAATGTTTGATATGTTAGATATTTTCGTGTTTTCTGTTAGTTAACCGTTAGAGAGTTATCCTCCTCTACATGTAAACGTTTCGTATTTTTGACATAACTCACTCATTTTTTGTCCAAATTTTATGCACGACCTATGGTTAGAAAGATAAGAGATAGATCTACAACATTGTTGTTTTAAGTTTTGTAAAATAAGTTTTAGAAAAATACAAAACTTCAAATACAACATAAAATTAGACGTTAGTTTAATACAAAATATTTGTTTCAAGCAAATTTTAATATATTTAATGACTTTATATGGTGAAACGTAAAACTAAAAATTTGTAGATAAATATTTTATATTTTTAACGGGTGTTTATTTATAAATTTTGGATAAAAAAACGAGTGAGTTATGCCAAAAATATGAAATATGTGATGTGATATAATCTTTCATATTTTTGGCATAACTTACTCATCTTTTGTCCAAAATTTATAAATAAAGATCCACTGGAAAGATAAAATATTTATTTACAACTTTTTTAGTTTTACGTTTCATCGTAAAAAGTCATTAAGTATAGTAAAAAAATTTTAAAACAAATATTTTGCATTAAACTTACGTCCAATTTTAAGTTGTATTTGAAATTTCGTATTTTTCTAAAACTTATTTTACAAAACTTAAAACATAAAAGTTGTATATCTAAATCTTGTATTTCCAACCATAGGTCATGCATAAAATTTGGACAAAAAATGAGTGAGTTATGTCAAAAATACGAAAAGTGTGCATATAGAGGAGAATAACTCTCTAACGGTCAACTAACGGAAAACACAAATATATCTAACAGATCAAACATTGAGTACATTAGCCACTAAAAAAAATGGTACATAATTAGCAAAATATTAAATATTGAGTACATTAGCCGCAATTTACCCTAGTTTATAAACGATGATGTTTGTCTCGAAGTAAGATAATTAGAACAAACTTCATTGTGAGATTTATAATATCACCGAGAAACCAAACGAACAACAATAATAATAATAATATTTGTTTACTGCAGAGAGTAGAGGTTCTTTATTCATACACGCGTTATTTATGTAATTAGAACTACTGGCAATATAGTTATTCATAGGATCGCAATCCACAAATTGATCTTGATCCCTCTTTTATTTATATATTTTTTAATTTTAATTATATTTGACAATTAGGTTTAAGAGTTTTTTTTTTTTTTTTTTTTTTTTTTTTTTTTTGGTTCCTGTGGTACAAATAAGGTATTAAATTTTTCGAATATCTATCGGCATGCCCATCGAAAATCTTTTTTTGAGGATATGCGAAACGATATATCCATCGACATATCCATCGATTTACGTATAAGATACACATCGACAAGCGATATATCCGTAAAATGAAAAGTGTGAAACGACATCGGCAAGCGGTATTTAAAACCTTGGGTACAATAATGGTTTGTCTTAAATGCAATTGACAACAATAGTCCCTCTAATAAAAGATTGTTGCACCCAATGATCTTTCACAATCATAAACGAAATCGATAGATGCGGATTGAAAACAAGTAGGAGGCATGGAACAGAGCCACTACGAACAAATTCCGGGTGTTACAAAGTATACTTCTAGCTCATATTGGGCATAGGTTGAGAACGAGAATTGAATTTTATGAGACCTCCTGTTGAATATCTATCTGATCCTATATTGATTCGATCAATTGAGTAAAATGTCAATAGTCATCCTTATACATATTTTGTGCTCTAATGGTGCCTCTGAAATGAAATTGACACTAATATCCCATCCCAATGGCGGAGCTACCCACAAGGGTAATGAAGCTAAAGCCACTCTCAATTTTTATTTTTTTAATCTTTTTTAGTATTAATGTTTAATTTTTTTCTACAAATAAACCCCTTTTATTTGCACTACAAATTTATATCAGCCACCTCGAAATTTAAATCATAGTTCCGCTTATGGTCTATCTAATAAAACAGGTGTCAATAGCCCCCCTCATGCATATTTTGCACTCTAATGGTCTAGTCCTACTAATAAGATATTGTTGCACTAATGATCTTTCAGAAATAATACATATTTGATGCTCTAAGGATCCCTCACAATTAGTTTCGATGAAAATATGAATGGAATTTTTTTTTAAAAAAAATCATCCACATTTTCCCAAAAAACTAACTTTTTAATTATCTAATTTTTTTAATATTTTCATCAATATTTTCGTCAAAACGAATTGTGAGGGACCACATAAATCTATATAAGGGAGATCATTGTCGCCCTCGCCCACGACCTCTACCACGTGCTCGGGTGTCTCCGTTGTACCTGCTCTTGTTGGATATATTTGATATATGCCCTCTGTTCGGATGTTATTCCCCACTTGTATAAGATATTGGTCATCTATCTTTTAATGAACATGTCTTATTAATGATAATCTTATATAGTTATCTACGAATTATATCAACAAAATGGAATGTTAAATCCTTAGTTCTTTAACTTTGCTTTTGTGTTTAGTCATCACGTTGAGTATATGTAAGGAAGTTTGACTAACATAGATAAATAACTTAAATTGGTCCATAGTCTAGATTAGAAGTGAGAGCTTATAATCGAGAATGGCTATTGTTGGACTTAATCACGTATTAATGTGGTGATCTATTACCGTCCTGCAGTGTTAAGTTTATAAGGTATCAAGTGCCTTCATACTGAACGGACTAGACTTACATTAGAAATCATCATATCAGTCCGTCACTGATGAGAGTATGATAAAGTCACAAAGATGATCAGATGGAATAGGTTGATGTCCTTAGTAACATGGAATCGTACGGTTCAACTTACATGGTCCTTGATTTAATCGTTACATAATACACTGGTATTCCTAATACTTTTATTTTGGGATCAGACGGCTGACCGGGATGAGTTGCGTGGGTGCAGATATGGATAATACGTTTATGATATTCTTATTATGATTTGTATGAAACAAATAACTAGTCATGATCAGCTCAACGGAATCAGAACTCGTTGAGTGGGTAGTTTATAATAATCATAGAGCAAGTTAGTGTCGTCAAAAGGGCAAAACGGTAATTTACCATTTTAATGAGAATCATAATAATGTGAAAACCTAGATTTATATAATCTGATTGTATCAATTTACACCTCAGGTCAGGAAGATATAATTAATACACACTTGATAATACAAACGATACATACAGTGGAATGTTAACGAGGTTGGTGAAAGTTCTACACATTCATCATAGCTCGGGCATGTAGGTCAATTTGTCCCTTTTGCAGCTCCACAAAGACGACATCGCAATTACTATGTTTATTGTACTCATTATACATAGAATAAATCCAAACAAGAGTGATTCATGATTGTTATCACGAATTCAATGATTACCTTAATTTTGGCAAATGTATCAATGTTTTGATCAAACACAGAAACTGGAAAAATATAATTGAATTTATTTTTTGGAAACTCACATGGTTCTCGGAAATTAAATTCTGATGAAGTTATCTTTTTGAATCGTGTCAATCCAATACACGGTTTGAGATTTATGATTAAAAATATAGTTTTTTGGCAAACGCCGAAATTATCAATGTTTTGTAAATCGAAAATGAGAAAAACTAAATATTGAAATTAATTGCTAGAATATTTAATGAGAGAACAATTAATCTAATTTTAGTTATTATATTCGGTTATTAATATTTGTTATTAATAATTAATAATTAATAAATAATTAAATAGATTTATATTAATAGTATTTATCTAAATTAAATTTTCGAAATTGATTTTAAATAAATATGCGATTTTGAATCTTTGAAAAATATGTGGGATTTAGTTCTAACTTTTACGTGATATTTTGTAAAAGATTTTTTCTTGGATGTATTTTTTATTTGATATAATTATCAAATCAAATCTTTGATTGAATATATCCAAGTGGTTGAGCAAATCTCTCGAAATTGGTTGAGGGAATTTCTCTAAAGTGGTTAGGAAAATTTCAGAAACCACATGCGTAATACACAATGAGCATTAATTTCTTATAGGGGATTCCTTGAGAATCAGAGACCCACTATCAGCTTCGACCTGAGGAACTTGACCGGGATGAATTGAACAATAGTCGATACCCATTCTTCATGCGTGAGCAAAAACTGCTTATTCTCTTTTGTGCCGATCTACAACCTCCTCGACCGACATGGTCTTAAGGTCGCCGAATTAATCGATCAATGTCATGATCTACATGTACCTATGTGGTACGGCTATAAAGAATTTCTTGAAAATAGTGTTTCCATCCATCTTGTCTCCTAGCGAGCGTATATCGGTCACAATGGACATGATTTTTATGGAACATTCGTCAAGCGACGCGTCGTCTTTCATTCGAAAAGCCTCAAAATCACTCTTACAAGTTTGAACTTTTGCATCTCGGATGCGATCTGCGCCCATGTGCATGGTTGTTAGCGTCGCCAACGAATCCTTTGCAGAATCCTTCTCAGCAATCATGAGAATGACATCTTCCGGAACTCCTTGATAGATGGCGGCGAGAGCCATCCTATTATTGCGCGCTTCTGCTGGAATCAATATCACTACAATGCTGATTCCTGGTCGTATCTGAGGATCTAGACTAAAATAGTCACCACCGACCTATAAGAAGTTGTAATCTATGATTAAGTCATACGGTTTGACCTTTAAAATTTTTACTAAGTTAGAGTCTCATACTAATAACCCTGTCAAACCGTCTGTTTCGAAATCAATTTACAATTAATTTCCCGATCGTGATGAATTAATTATTTTTAATTTATTTAAATCGTTCTTGATTTTAATTCCAAGCCATGAGTATTAATAAATAATCCTTAGTCAATAACCTTGAATTCGTGTACCTTTTTCTTCTAGTCTCTAACATGGATCTTGATTCTCTGAAGAACTTTTTGAATCTGATCTTCAATCCCTTTTGCGATTTCTGTGAAGAAGATGCTTCCAGAAGTCTTCCGATGTATTCTCCAGGACTACGTCGCCAAGAGGTGTAGGCTCCCACTAGATAAAACCCTAAACCCTAAACTTGAAAAACCCTGAGACGAGTTATTAGAAGTTCACTGAAACTATCCTGAGAGAGCGAGAGAGAGAGAGAGAGAGATCGAAATATGAGAATGTGAGAGTGTGTGTTTTTCGGTTTCAGGTGTTCCCTATTTATAGGAATGGCCCAATCGCTTTGAGAAAATCTCTTAAGCAAATGTGAGAGATTTAATCAAATACTTGGAGATATTCACTCTAATGTGATTAATTAAATCAAATAAATAATACATACAAATCAAATCTTTTTCATAACATATCCTAAAAATTTAATAAATCAAATCTTTATTTATATTTTCAAAGATTCAATTTCGAATGTGTATTTATAATTCAAATTTATTATTTGATCTCTCTAAATACCAATATTTAATTTCTCTAATTTTCTATTTGAATAACAATGTCATTTTTAGTCTAGGACGAAAAAACTGTTATTATCATAAATCCTCAAGTCAAAATGACACGATTCAAAGAGATAACTGTACCAGAATTTAATTTCCCACAATCCTAGGGATGTCTTAGGATTAAATTCAATTATCTTTTTGCAGTTTCACCGTCATACCAAACTTTGGTACTTTTGCCACTATTTCGGGTAATTAGTAATTCGTGATAACAATAATGAACTGAGTTTTATTGGAGTATCATATTCAAATGAAACATTTGAATATATATGTTTGCGGTGTCATCCTTTATGGAGCTACAAAGGGGACTAATGGACGTACACACTCGAGCTACGGTAAAAGCGTAGACTTTTACCAACCACGATTACATTCCACTATAGCTCTCGGCTGCACTCTCAAGTGTGTTTGATAATTATCTTACTGAACACAAGTGTCCATTGATTCAATCAGATTAAGATATTAGGTGTGATAGATTTTTGTTTTATTATGAAATTCATCAAAAGGGTGATATTTACCATTCTTCCTTTTTTATGACACTATCTTATTCTTATGATTCTTATAAACTACTCACTTATAAGATGATGAATCTCATGAGCTGATCACGAGTACTTATTTGTTTCCATGAATCACTATAAGAATATGATTAAGATATTGTCCCTATATGCTATTGTGCAATTCATCCCGGTCAACCGTCTAATCATAAAATAAAGTATTAGGAGTACCAAGCTGTACTTTGTAACGATTAATCAAAGATTATATAAGTTGAACCGTACAAGTCCACAATGCTTAGAACATCAACCTAATCCATCAGATCATCTTAGTGACCTTATCGTACTATCATCAGTGAAAGACTTTTTGATGATTTTGGATGCGAGTTTAGTCCGTCCAATATGAAGACACTTTATACTTGATAACCTAAACAGTGCACGAACTACACTATGATCCGGTAAAATATCATCACCTAATTGTGATTAAGTTCATCAATGGTCGTTCACGCCTTAGAAATTCTCATTTCTAATCTAGACCATGGACTATTTTAAGTTCTTTATTCGTGACAGTCAAACCTCCTCACAAAAGATTACTTGTGATGACCTGTGCACAATAGCAACATTAAAGAACTATGGATCAAACATTCAATTAATATTATCTATTTTAATCCGAAGATAACTATATAAGATAACTTTATTAAGCACTATTCATTATAGGCAAACGACCATAATCTTATATGAGCGGGATTAACATCTAAATAGAGGGCATATATAAAATATGTCCAACAACTTCTACATTTCCATCTTCTACGGCCTCCCGAGTTTCTTGTGTCTGCAGGTTCATCTACATCTATAAATAGGAACTTTAAACTCATAAAAACGGACCCGATCCCATTCGAACTCGGAACTAACGCTCTCTAGAGCGATAAAATAAACGCACACTCTGAATTATGTGATGATCTGATCCCGTTAAAATGGGTACGTAGGCAGCCTTGTCAAAGGCAATGGATCGAGCTTTCAAGCCTAATCTGACCGCCAAGCGGACATTGGACCCGGTCTAAAATTAAGACTCGGACCGCTTTACTGTTAATCTATTTTTTCGGCATTAACA
Organism: Parietaria judaica; assembly: GCA_954871525.1. Classification (NCBI taxonomy): domain Eukaryota; kingdom Viridiplantae; phylum Streptophyta; class Magnoliopsida; order Rosales; family Urticaceae; genus Parietaria; species Parietaria judaica. The sequence goes on from OX940865.1 coordinate 30,714,130, forward strand.
GTTACTATAAGTGTTATATATTAATATAGGTTGTGCTTAATATTATTTATATATTATAAAAGTTAAAACTATAGTATACATCTACAATTGAACCTCAATAAATTAATAAGGTTGGGACCAGAGAAATTTATTATATTTTCGAGTTAATTAAATTTATTGTGGTAAAAATTGAACTAAGTTAGTATAGTCGGGACCAGAGAAAATTATTAATTAATCGAAGTATCAATTTATCGAGTATTAATTTATAGAGATTTTATTGTATATCAATATTATTTTATAAAGTAAATACTAACTATATTTATTTAATATAAATATTATTATGTTTAAAAACTGTCGGTAAAGTTTTATATAAAAAGTCGTTAGTACACACCCATTATTCTTTTTAAACCCCGTAAAAACGTACTTTTAGATTTTGATTGATGATTGTTTTTTGAATCTTGATTCCGACTCTTGAAAATTAAGATACTTTCTTAGATTTAGACAATTCCATGGAGAAACCAAACTTAGTAACAATAATTGTAGCACTGACCACTGAGACATGTCCCACACGCGCTAGGTTTTTGCATAGAGATACTATATATATATATAATTATATACATACCATATACATATTTAATATGTATATATATATTATATAAGGTAGTCTTGGGTTCCATGAATCATTATCATCATCACTCTCTCTTTCTCTCCCTACAGAGATAGAGAGAGAGGGAAAAAGTGAAAGAAAAGCAAAACCTAGCAGAAGAAGGAGTAAATACCTTAGTTTCAACGCCAGAGAAAGAGTAATCATCATGTCGACCTCTCAAAACCTTCCCAAATATCACCATCATCATTGTTCCCACCACTATTTCACCCCTCCAAACCCTAGCAAGTCATCATTGCTCCTACTACTTCACCAAAAGGAAAAGAAGAAAGAGATCAACGATCATCATCATGACGATGATGGTGATGATGATGATAATACACGCGTGTGTGTGACTGGTGGTTACTGTGTTTCATATAATATATGAATGCTTCTTCTTCATCATCATCGAGCTGAGAAATCACAAGTCTCTTTGACGAGAGAGAGAGAGATTCTTTGGGGAATCAAGCGCCTTGGTCCGAAGGGTTTGCTTTCTAGCTTCATCTAAAGCAAATCATTTTGTCTAAATAGTATATTTTACTGCTCTTTTTTTATTTTAGATCTTTGTTTGGATATTCAATAATTAATTAGAGGTTTGTAGTACTGGATTTCATCTGGGTGTTATGTATTTCTTTCACTTCTTGAAATATATAGATTATTAATTTGAGATTTTCCCATGATTATTACAAGAATATATTATCCTTTTTGCAATATGGAGTGGACATTTTTTGCATGGTTTTTGCAGTTAGAGTAGCTGGATCTAGATGTTAAATGTCATAATAATTACCCTGGGGTTTTGATGAATTTTAGGTGCTAAAGTTAATTTTTTCAATATTTCAGATTTCATTATTGTTGGGATCCGAGGGAATTAATATTAATTAGAACTATTTTTATCGATTTATAGGACCTTCAGGACTTGATCAACGGCTTGAATGTATTAAATTCTGCTGGTTGCCCTTTTTTTTTGGGCGATCCGCACCGATAAGATTGGAACATCAGTCGGTTATCGGTTTATCGGTAGTTTTATGTTGCTAAGAGAGTAATTATATGATCCTTAAGACTCATGACTTACAATCAAATTTGCTTGTATTCGTAAGCCATGAAATATATTATGACCTTATGCATCATTCTGTAGGACTATAGGTTTTATATATATTCGGTTGCTGAAATAGTGAGTAAGATTTTACACTATCTCTCTAGATCTCTCTCTGAATGGTAATGATGATGACAAGAGTCAGTTGTTTGGTTTGGTCATTGAAGAAATCATGTAAATGTTGAATTGTATGTACTTACACTTGAGACGTATTAACTACTATTTAGCTGTACTAGTATATTTTCAGATTTGTTGAGACCCAAATTACTCGTTTATTATATGTACTTGTTCAAATGATTTTTCTTTTATTTGGAAATTTGTGGCGTAAGTATCTATTTTGTAGCAAGTATGTAGGCATATTTTGAATATTTTTGTCTTTTAGCGGAGTTAATTTTCAAAGGCCACAAACTAGTTTCAAGGTCCATTTTGTGCATCTTCCATTAAGGCCTCTTGACCTAATGTCTAATGACGTATGTTAATACCAAAAAATGGATCAAACATTGTAGCGGTTCATGTCGTGATAATGGACCGGGCCCATCGCGGTTTGTTGAATTTTCTGAGCTAGATATTTGACTCACTGTTCTTGAAGGATCTGGCGGGTCGAAGCCTTCGTTGACTGTCAGACAAAAACCGGGTCCTCCAAATCGTTACCAAAAGTCTGTGGGGCCCGGGATATAGGTCGGTGACCGCAGAGAACCAGAATCAAATCTCAAGGGTAAGTCGACGATCATACCTTGATCGAACCATCCGCTTACCGTCGGACCGGAACGAGGTCCTCCAATCTGTTACCGCAAAGTCGTGGGCCCGGGATAATAGGTCGGCGTCCGCAGAGAACCAGAACCGCAGTAAGGAAGGTCGACGATTGAACCCTCCACTTGCCGTCGGACCGGAACCGGGTCATCCGACCCGTTACTACAAAGTCCTAAGACTCGGGATATAGGTCGGTGACCGTAGAGAATCGGAACCTCCATAGGGAAAATCAACGACCGGGCTTGACTGACTAGGAAAGCTGGGGGTGATGATATATGATGCCGCACCTCGTAACATATTGCGAGGATGCCTATATACTCACTTGTAGTAAAATGTGATCAGGTCATCACGTAGCTCAAAGTGGTAGTTGGGAAATACATACCTGAGCTTTCCTGGGCAACCTAGAATCCGATAATAGAGATAAGGTCGGTCGACGTTCAGACCTTCGTCTGGCGCCTTTTCTCTAGCTAGTTTCTCCGCCATTATCTTCAGGGAGTCGAGGATTCCTCCGGCGCCTTCTTTCTAGGTAGTTCAGCCACTCGTTTGTCGGGTATTTGAACCGGAATATATATAAGAGACAATGGAGTAATATTTCTATAGAGAGCGTTTGAATCGGAATACCGTTTGAATGCAATGAAGCTCTTATTTATAGGAGAGGCCGGAGGCCTATGTGCAGTTAAAATATTGTCGTTTTAGTCCCTCGTGTTGCGGCGCTGCGTGTGACGCCGTTCAGGGGCGAAGCCAAAAAACTTCATGAGTGGGGGCGAAAAAATAACATGACGTAATTTTTAAAATAAGATGGAATATTAAAATGCTTAATATAATAGCATATATTGCATTACAAATTGTCATTTATAAATTTTTATCAACTAAAATAATTTATTATAATCTCTTTATCGATACAATAAAATATATATTTTTTGGATTCTTATACTTAATTTTTAATTTTATTATGAAATATAATTTTATAAAAGATTGTCGAATTTTTAGTCATTGTATGATAAATTAATATTTTAATAACATGAATATATGGGATAGTTTAAGGGTTAATTGCGGCAATAATGCACAACCTTTGGTCAATAGGGGTTTTAAGTCCCCAAACTTTCAAAGTGTGGGCAAAAATACATAACCTTTAATAAATGTAAAATTTGTTGGTCCTTCCGTTAGGGATGTTAAATTCTGTTGATGTGGCATCGTTAAACTGCCAAATGGACTGCTAACTTGTAATATTAATTGTATAATTTAATTAATAAGAATAAATAATTTAAACTTTAAATTAAATAATTACTTTTTACTCCCCCTAAAAATCTAACAGGCTCTTCATCAAACATGAATAAATTTTTTGAAAAACGACGGATTATTAAACATGACAAAATTTGCAAAGATTACAAAACGACAGTCTATAAAAAAAACGACTAGAATTTTGAAAAAACGACCGATTATTAAAAACAACTGTAATTTAAAAAATGACATAGTAAAGATGTGAATAATACTGAAGCCCGAGTTCAAAAATAAGAACTACGTGTTAAATAAGTATTGCTCTTTAATTTAAAGTTTTAATTTATTTTTTGAATAATAATTAAAATATTTAAATTTATTCTTATTAATTAGGTTATGTAATTAATATTACAAATTGGCAATCCATTTGGCAGTTTAACGATGCCACATCAGCAGAAGTTAACATCCCTAACGGAAGGACCAACGGATTTTACATTCAACAAACGTTGTGTATTTTTTCCCACACTTTGAAAGGTTGGGGACCTAAAACCTCTCTTGACCAAAGGTTGTGCATTATTACCGCAATTAACCCATAGTTTAATGATGTATGTGTTAAAATAATTTTGAATAACATATTTAAATAAAAATGTGTGTGATTTATGAAATACATATATATATATATATATATTAGTTGTGACGGATAAATTTTTTTTTCAACTTTTTAGTAATTTATATAGATATGCCATTGAAAATAAAAAATAATGAAGAAGGAAAATAATGCATATTGATGTCTATGGTGGGAATTGAACCTTGGACCTCTTATCAAAAAATAAAATTATGTTGTACTTTATTTTCACTACACCACAATATAAGATTGACAATCTAATGAGTAATTTTTTAATATTAATGATCGTATAAATATTTTAAAATATTTAAAAAAAAAAACTGACTTTAAATCTCAGATTGAGTGGCGACGGCCGATCCCGCTCGACCCAATGTAAAATCGCCCCTGACGCCGTTACAAGGCGCACAACACTCTTTTGACGTCCCATTACGGCGCATGGACAGCGCATTTTATTATTCAACTTTTATTTTAATAAAGAAAATTGTTTTCATATTTTTTTGGCTTCTCGGTTTTGAGATATGAACGTCTCGAGGGCGTATTTGGGCCGAAATTAATTTAGGAAAAAATCACTCTAACAACGTACATTCTTATCTATTTTATTTTATCTAGTTTAATAAAAGTGTTAAATTTCAACGAGAGATCGGGAGGAATTTGAGTTTACAAGTTGTGTGGGTTTTGAGTACTATTGCTCTTAAAAATAAATATTAAGAATATATCGGTGAATTTAATATAAGATTGAATACTTCATGTTGTAAATATTTTCAATATCTCAAGTAATAACTATGTCAAAACTGGCAGGTTATAAATTAGCAGACTTAAATGTTGAGTTCTAATAATTCATCTTCTTTGAATTTAGAAGATCTGATATCTACACAGATAGTTCATTAAATGTTAGGATCTCCTTATCAATTATGTGTTATACAAACATTAGATTTTAATCACTTCAAATGAATTAATACGTGTTTCATATATATATATATATATATATATATACATATACATATAAATATATTTTACATTAAGACCATTCTAATATATTCAACTCATTTGTAGAACTACAAAACTAGAGTCAGAGAAAGAATAATTAAGAAAGTAACATCATTAAAAAATGATTTATGTTCTACTCAAGGTTTAAAATGTCGCTTGCCGATGTCGTTTCGTATTTTTTGTTTTACGGATATATTGCTTACCGATGGGTATGTCGATGGGCAAATCGTAAAAAAATAGCATGCCGCATGCCGCATATACCGCACTTTTCGCATGGGCATACCGCATGTCGATGGGGTTTTAGACGGATATTTTGTAAAAAATATTTGAGTATTTAAGCAAGATATTTATAAAGGTTCAAAACTACATATTTAATAAATACAAGACATAATTGTATACAACAAAACACATTTGTAACTTAAATATGTAGGTGAAATGTATAATATTAAGTCACTTTATTTGTTGAAGTGTATAATATTAAGTCAAATTATTATGTTAAGTGAATATGTATGTTAAGTGTGTAATATTAAGTGAATATGCATGTAAACAAATTTAATATTAGTTGAGTTTATAATATTAAATGAATATGCATATTCAGTGTGTATGTATGTTAGGTGAAGTTAATATGTATGTTAAGTGTAAAATATTAAGTTAATTGGTATTTTTGTCGAAATCTACTAAAAATATATTTTTTGCGAAATTCCAACCATTTTTCGCAATTTTTACTCACAAAAATGACAAACGATATTCCACCACGTGCCCATGCGAATTTCGCGAAAAATGGTAAAAGTTCAGGGAAACGAAAGGGTTTTCCTTTCGCGTATCCTCGAAAAACGAAAATCGGTCGACATTTTCTTGAAAAATCGCGAAATTTGATACCTTGGTTCTACTTCTACAGGAGTTTGGCGGAAAGGTGCTTGAAAAAAAAAAACGTTACTGCTCAGATTCAATGCGTCCAACGGTGTGGCCACCTTTCGCTGTGCCGCAAACCTCGTCCGTTATGAGCACCCCAGATGGTCCCTCGCGAAAATTTTAAAATATTTTTATATAACAGAGCTCAATGCCGGCCGTGGGCCTCTGTGGCAGCGTGGCCGTGAATCTTGTGGCGCGTCTGGTTAGGACACCAGTGAAGGTCCCCGCGACCTGCCGGTATTTACAAAATTACGTAATTCAGGTCTATAATATATATATATGAACTACGAAGACATCTTGAATCTGCCATTAGTTTATGTAAGAGCTAGAGAAGCTCGCATCATTTCTAGACTCTAAATCTGTAGTGTATTTTTGTTTTTGGTGAGTAAATGGAAATGTAAATGTTTGGTCCCAAAACATGATGGCCCTTTTTCAGAAAGAGCTTTAAAATGCGTAATCATGAGAGTTAGGGTTCCGATAAATGCTTTTTCTGAAGTGGGCATCAAATATTCCCAGATATACTATTTATAAATTATATGTGTCACTTCCAACAAAAAGCAATAAAATAAAATATATTAGATGTATGTTGATGACTCGGTTTGGAGCTGAATTCCATGTTTGATTTGCCTAACACCACACATGTCGGTTCTCTTTATCCACCATCTAAAGTATATTTCTGTATATATCTACACGCTTTTTATTTTTATATATACGATGGCCCAAATGTTTGGTCGGGAAAGTTGGCTTTATGAATAATGGAATACGTATTTGTCATATAGTATGTGTACGAATACGAGTATATATGCAGATATATGGTTATGTTAAGGGGTAAACTTTAACTTTATAATATGACACCTCAGGGGCCGTTTAAAATGATGTTTTAGAGTGTTTTAGATAGCGATTGGCTTATTTAATGTATTAAAAATAATATTTATAAACTACGTCAAAACTATTGATTCTAACCTTAATGATCCTTCTCGGCGTAAAATTTTCAACGATATATATTATGAGCTCATCCGATGTTCGTACAAGAAGTTAGAGTTAAAATTTTAAGTAAAAACATTAATAAATATGTATTAAAATTATTAGGTTAGGAGAGACAAAGAAAGAAACAAGTAAGAAAATAGAATTTGTATGTTTTCTACATTCTATGCAGATTCCAGAGCCAAAAAACATGATTCTAAATTCTTTTCTAAATAAAATATGTTTTCTAACATTGTTCTCTAGAATTCAGATTTATTATTGATTAATGCACTTGAGAAACCCCATAACCAATGTAGAATTATTTAGGAAAAACCCAGATTCTTTGCAAAGAAAATAACTTTTCTCTTCAACCCTCTCTGATTTTCGAAGATCTTATCCGCGAATAAATCAGCAAAACTCATCAGTGAATCTTGAGCGCGACATATTGGAGTCATCAACATTTCAAGTGTGTTTGTTTTCATTTGATGAACATCTGAATCTTAATAAGTCAAATTTAAAGCCTATTTTTTTATATATATATTATTTCAAAAGTTCTTAACAGTCTTGAATCAACTCTTATCCAATCAGATCTAAACCAAAGTCTGAACGGTAATAAGACTCTTGATTTATGCGTCTCTCTTTTAAATGATTGATGTAATCTTCATTAGCAATATTTCCTAGAGTATGTGTGGCCAAATAACACTATTTTCTATTTTTTTTTTCTTTCTTCTTCAGAATCTCAAAATGTCAGCAACTTTTTTTCCGAGCCTCGGTTTGACTCCTACGGTATATCTTTGTAAAGCTTGCGGACAGAGGCGGACCCAGTCACGTTCGGGGGTGGCTAATGTCACCCCTGGGTTGTCCGGCGAAAATTTTTATGTATTAGTTTTACTACTAAAATTTTAAATTTATGTACGTACTTATATTTATTATGTCTCCAAATTAACATTGAACAAACTTAGTTCAGTGGTTGCATAATAGATTTATTCACGATTCTCTGCACATCTCCAAGATCGAGTCCTGCCACTTACTCTTTTAAATCAATATATTTTGGTGGGCCCATTCATTCTTTTCTATATCATCTCTTTAAACCGCTATTTTTGCTTTCTTATAAATCAATATATTTTGGTGGGCCCATTCATTCTTTTCTATATCATTATATACTGTTATTTGTTATTTAGAATTCAGTATTGAGGTTTTTTTTTAGTATTGACTATATTATAATGAGGAAATCGTGGCAAAAGTACTAAATAGTTTACCATAATTGTATACTTTTTTTTTTGAGGGAACTATAACAGTATACTACTTACTATTGTTGATAACAATACTAATTATAGATTCTATCATTAATAAAAAAATATTTATACGAAAATTTGCGATTTGTTTAATTATTGAGTATGATTTTGTAGTTAGATATATTTATACATTTTGAGAATTTATTAATTATAGTTTAATTTTTTTTTTTTATGTTCATTGTTTCGTCACCCTCGAAATCATTTTCTGGGTCCGCCCCTGCTTGCGGAGAGAGGATTCGAATAATTGGTGAGAACATATAGTTTTTATTTTTTTAAAAAAATATATATTAAGTTTGATTTTTTAATAAAAATAAATTAACATATATAAACTAAATAATTAAATTAGTTTATTCATAAAATAGTCATACGAATAAGTTTATTGGTTAAATAAGGGTTTATTAAGAAAATTCCCGTTTCAATAAAAATATTTTAAAAACTACCCAGTACCTATTTCTCAAAGGTAGAATGAGTAGTTATTATAAAAGTTTGTATAAAATGATTACTTCGTATAATTTATTTAGTTGTACAATAAAACTTTGTTAAATACTACATTTGGATCTTTTATGATATAAAATTGATTTTTTGTCTTCAGATTCAATCGTCACTTCTTATCATTTACTTAATGACAATAAACACTCCCTTAGTTGAAAATTTGTTTTTCATAAACCCCCTAAATTAATTTAAAAAAAGCATGTTAGACTAATTTTAAAAATAGATTATATTTTTACTAAAAATAGAAATAGAGGATTTACTTAAACAAATGTCCTCAAATAAAATAAAATGAAATAAAAAAAGGAGCAAATCCTGTGGTTAGAATTTATGGGCCTAAAAACCTTGATTCATGGGCTGGGCCTTAGATAATAAAAAGCCCATCGGAGAAACAGAGCTGTGCAATGAGTGGTGGTCCGCATTGCTTCATGATCCACCTTCAACGAGTGGCGGTCACTACTTCAAGCCGCATATTAAAAAATCGGATAATTGCATTATAAGTATCTGAATTTTTATCAATGAAGCGACAGGAGCTTAAAATAAATAGAAAAGCGATAAAACACTCGAAGTTAAAAAATATGAGGCGATAATTTATTTTAGTTTTCTATCGAATTCTAATGAAAGAAGATGCTAGATATCTGGATGAATATATAAATATATAAATGTACATTTTAATTATACTTTAATAGCACTATGAGAAAAAGACTCATCAAAAGGTCTTGCGTTCTAACCCCACTAGAATGCATAATATCGTGTATATTGTAATCTTCGTCGATTGTGCCTGCGACCAATAGAGCCAACATAGTCTAACATTGCGAATAAATCTTGTTATGTGAGTACATGTGATGTAATCTTAACTAATTTACCCCATTCAATAAAGAATAAATAACAATTGAATGTCCGTAAAAAAAATGAGCACAAAAATCACTCTTCTCACCTTTATCGATTTTCAGTCTTTACTTTTCATACATTTGCTGTCTTAGTTGGTTAAAACTTTGATACATTTGCCATAAATATCTGATAAAAATAAAATAATATAATTATATGAAAATGAAAAAAGAAAAAAAGAGAAGAAAGCCATTCAAGTTTCTGGCTCGTTCGAAAGCACAACGAGATATTATTCAGAGTTCGTCGCCATGACTGTCCAAGCTTCCTTGTCGCTCTCCTTCGGCATTTCCTCTCTCGTCGCTTCTCCGAGTCGCTCTCGTCTCTGCTCTGTAATCCGAGCTTCATCAGGTTTCTGATTCCTTCCTTCCTTCCAGGTTTTCTTGATTCGAGTCTGTTCATACTTCCGAAGCAACCGAGTGTTTCCGATCCTCAATTATGCTTTATCTTTTCGTATTGGAGCTTGATTTGGATCGCTGTTCGAGTGTATCTACTTTCACAAGTATGTACGTGTTGGAGCTTATAGGTTTTGAGTTTCGATGTTACTTAATTCAGTGATGAACTAGGTCAACAATGTTTTGTGAAGTTTTCACTATGAAATTTCTATGTAAGCAATATTTATATGATTCCGCAGATTTTTTGTGATTATTTTTGGAGTTTCTTTTCAGCTGCTTTCATGTTTTAGGAATTTGGTGCCTGGTGTTTATTGTCTTCATGGTTCTTGCAGTTGAACCGTCGGAGAAGTCTGTTGAGATAATGCGGAAATTCTCCGAGCAGTATGCTCGTAGGTCTGGCACGTACTTCTGCGTCGACAAAGGAGTCACTTCAGTTGTTATCAAGGTAGATATATTATGTGTTTGGGATATTAAGATCTTTACTGGGTACTTAAGGAAGTTTGGTATTGATGTAAAATAGTCTGTTAGAATAGCAGGATATATACTGGGCTATATGATTAAGGTTTGGTTGTTTTCGGTTCAAACCGGCTAAGTAAATTGAAGGGCTCTTCTCCTTTGAGGTTTCAGATCGGGAAAAAGTCTTTCTGTAATTGCTAGTATGTGTCACGAAAATCGCTTGGTAATACGATGTTGACCGAGGTTTAATGATTTATAAGCATCATTGCTTTCGATGGTTGTGAGTTTCTACAGATCCAATTATTTTTGTGTATTTGGGTTTCGCCAGTTTTCTCCGAGAGCTCATTGTATATGGAGAAGCATGTGCTGTTGTTCGAAGAACTTTCTATATTCTAAATGAACTTAGCTCTTTATGTTTCGTTTATCTAAATTCCAGTAATGGTTCTGCTTGATTTGGCACCTTGATCTAATTTCAGTGCAGTTCAAAGCGTGTCTTCGTTCTAGTTGCTATTTTTTTTTCTTACAAACGTTTTCTTGATGTAAATCTTGCAATTGCAACAGGGACTGGCAGATCATAAAGATCAATTGGGCGCACCTCTCTGCCCTTGTCGGTTAGTATTATTTTCCTACATGAATGGTCAGATATTTCTTTGTCTAGTTCACTGTAAGATGAACAGTAACAAGCTTTCATTTCATCAGCCTATAAATGTTAAGTATCATCGGGATCCATCTCAAAATCAATTAACAATTAATAGAGTAACCTTGACCTTGTAAACCATGTTACGGCTCTTTATGAATCTGATATGAGATACTTAAAAATGAAATCTAAGTACGAAATATTTTATTTTTCAGGCATTATGATGACAAAGCCGCTGAGGCTGGTCAGGGGTTTTGGAACTGCCCATGTGTTCCTATGAGAGAGAGGTAAAGGCCATTAAATTCCCATTTGCTTCATTCCACAACTTGTCTTTTGAATTCTCAAGTAAATTATGAGGAGCTATGAACTCGTATTAAAATTGCACGAGTGTGTTGTTGGCAGGAAGGAGTGCCACTGTATGCTGTTCCTCACTCCGGAAAATGATTTCGCCGGGCAAGAGCAGGTAACTTCACTTCGATTTTTCGATCACAAACATGTGCGTAATTATTGAACATTGGCCAAATATTACAAAATCATCAGGGCTATTGTTTTTATTAGGGATGAAAGTTTTGGCCCCAAAGGTTGGTTTTGGTCTTGTCACCGCCCATTTTTGGTCTGAAACACTTGGCCTTTTTTTCCAAAGGCTGGAAACCGAGACTTGGGCAAGGTTTTAAAAAAAACCGCCCGTCTGGTTTCCGACCCAGCTATAACTTTTTTTCTAATGTATAATTTTAGCATTTATATTTCTTATTTGATTTGAAGGTATCCTGACTGATAAATATCATAAAAAACTAGGCTGGCCCGGTTTACAGCTGATCCGGGCCCGTCTTTTGGCCTGGTTTAAAAGAGGGCATTTCTGAAACCGGAACCGGGCCTGCTTTGTATAATTATTTGTATTACAAGTCTGATAATACCAATGCATTGAACCGACCTGGATATTGTGTTGTTCTTGTGATGCAGACAATCACATTGGATGAGATCAGGACTACAACTGCAAATATGTAACCGGAATAAACTATTTCAACTGCCCAACTTAGTGTATCTCAAGAAAACAAACTAGATTATGTATGTATATCTCGAGAATCTAATTTTACATTATCTGTTCATTCCCGTTTGGCTCGATGGATGGAGACACACTTGCATTGTCCAGTTCATCTCGGAACCCGACATTCATGTCCGTTGAAGAGTTGGAAAGTTTTGTTGTTCAGCATATGGAAAAATATGGTTATACGCGAAAAGAAACCGATTAACAATTTTGGAGCATCGGATTGTCGGAATAATTTAAGACCGAGTATGGAGATGAACAAACAAGATTTTTTTTTTTTTGCAAAGACCATTAGAGTAAGATAAGTCAAATAGGGTCATGTTTTGATGGGTGCTATTATTAATCAGTTTCTAGTTGTAGACAGTTAAAAGATTGCTAAAGGGTGAGCTCAAATGGAATTTAACGTATCAACAAGAAGTTGCAAAAAAGAACCATTAAGTTTTGAAATCAGGGGCATATACTATGTAGTTCAATGAGTTTAACTATTTTTTACTAGGCAGATGAATGAAATGCTCATTTGTAGTTCAAAGTTTAAAAAAATATCATTTTTAATTATAGAAATCATAACCACCAACAAATTAAAATATGGACTAAATTGCTCTTTTAATTTTTAAATCACATTTAATTATAATTTGTTTTTTAATTAAAATAATAAATAATTTTTTTTCTTAAATGTAGCAAACTAAATAAATTAAAAACAAATTTTTCTTATTAATTAGTATTATTTTTTATTAGCTCTAACAAATCACGTTTAATATTCCCTAGTCTAACGGTTAAAATCTAAAATTTATTCTCCTATTAATCAATATTTATTTCGAATTTTTATTTATGAAACTTGATTTTCGTTTGCTTAATTTTATGTAAACTAGTTTACGAAACTTGGCTTTCGTTTTGCCTCATTTTATGTACATCTGTTTACAAAACTTGGTTTTTCATTTTGCCTCATTTTATGTAAATCTATTTACCAAACTTTGTTTTCGTTTTGCCTCATTTTATGTGAATCATCTGTTTACAAATTTGTTGACACGATTTTGAAATTTCATATACATATCCACAAATGCAAATTCGTGTAAAATAACTCGAAAAAGTGCAAAACCATTTACAAAAATATTGCCCCTCCAAGAGAAATTATCACTTCAAAATATTGTAAAATCATTTATAAAAATCAAATATAGTACCTTAAAACTGTAAACATATTTACAAAAAACTGAAAATAAATTTACAATTACGATCGAGAGTTTGGAGATGATGATCGCGCACGACGGAGAGCGATGGAGGAAGGATGCACAACGGAGGGCGACCGCGACGGAGAGCGACTGAGGAAGGAGGCACGACGGAGGGTGACGGAGGAACGAGGCTCAACGGAGGAAGGAGGCGCGATGAAGGGCGACCGCGACGGAGGCCACGGTTGCCTCCTAGGCAGCCGCACCCACGTTCGCTGAAGCCAGGACCGAAACCGCCGTGCTCTCCACCCGAATCCGGCGATGGTGGTCAATCCGACGTGAGAATTAGGGAGGGAGAGGGAGAGGGAGGGAGGGAGGGAGAGAGAGAGAGAGAGAGAGAGAGAGAGAGAGAGAGAGAGAGAGAGAGAGAGAGAGAGAGAGAGAGAGAGAGAGAGAGAGAGATTCGGGCGATGGTGGTCAATCCGACGTGAGAATTAGGGAGGGAGGGAGGGAGAGAGAGAGGGAGAGGGAGAGAGATTGAGCTTTTTATTGGGTCAAAGTAACAAAATTAAATGATAACCTAATAAATAATTTTTATCTATAAGTTTATGATTTGAAGAACAATTTCTCTGATAAAAGACATTGATTTGGCGCATGTCAGTCAAACTTTAAGAACATAATAACTAATTGATATCAAGTATTAAAAATTTATTTTTATATTTAAAACTACAATGTTCATCGTCTTATAATTATTCATTCATCTTCTTCACTTGCAACGCAAACAAAAAAATTAAAAGTATGGTCAAAATCATCATTCTTTTCGTCATTTTAAAACTTAACTACATGCTGGAAACGCGAGGAGAAAGCCAACGACATGTTGCGAAATTTTGGAAAATGGCAGCGACATCCGTGGAATGTCGCCAATGTGTCACGCTATTTAGCACCATGTCGCGATATTTAGCCCGACCACCCAGGTACCCCCACATCCGAGCAACGAATCCCTTCCCAAAGAGTTATCCTTATGCTCCCTCGCGGTCCAAGTGCAGTCGTTCCTAATTTATTTTCTTCTCGTTTTGGTACCCGTATCCCCTCTCGTAATTCTTTTCGACCTATTTAAACTCGTAATAGAAACTATTGTGGAATAAGCGCCTAGTGTATATATTGTATCACATAAAAATTTCATATGTGAGTAATGATTTGGCTCACCTTACCTATTTATGTTTAGATGCATATATTTTTCGATTCTTACTCGTTTTTTTTTTTTTAATAGGATGAGACTATTGGTCAAGATTACAAGTACTCGTATTAAAATATATATTATCACAGCAAGAACAACCGGCACTATTTAGAAATTGAACCCAAAAATTCAGGAGGAGTCGTATTTGATTAGATTTAATACTAAGCTCACCAAGCTTGTTTTCCAATTTCTTAGAACCCGCTCAGCTTCACGAAAAATCAAGTCATTCATTAAATTTATAAATTTATATCCTGTATTTAATTATAATATAATATATTAAATGATGACACGTGGCAGTATTGATGTAGTATAGAGCCAATAATAAAAACGTGGCACTGGCAACTACTTGCCATCAGATCAACATACAATAAGTAAACGTTGACCAACAGCTTGGTCAACGTCCCTGAGCCAAGCCTGGCTTCGAACAAAGTTGAACAAGACCTGTCTTCAACACCCAAGACTCTCTCCGAATCCCGAGTTTCTTCTCTCTTCCACCAACATGGCAATGCTTCTCCTCTCACACTGAGATGCCGAATCCGAGGGTCACCATCACTCTCGGCCCTACTGGTCAGGTACTTCCTCCATCTTCATGCATACAAAGCTTCATTTTTTTCTCACCCTTTACTTATGACCAAGTCTAGGCTCTGAAAGTAAACGCTTCTGTTGAATCTTGGAGAGAGAAAACAGAGAAGAACTTGTAAATTTCTTATTGAACGAACAATGAACTGTAAACAGAGATGAGACTAGGTATAAGTACCTAAACTGGAAATGTTAACTCTGTTATGTTTCTTTAGAAGAAAGCTTTAACTAATGCTAGTTGATAGCTTAAATTAATTAATGGTGATTTACAAAAAACATGTTGTCACGAGGACTTGAACCGCTCAACCACCCGGATTGATATGTTATTTGTGTGCCGGTTTGTTTGAGATGTTTTTGCAGGTTGTCGAGAGGGGAGGCGGTTTTGAAATCGCTGGAAGTAAGCGATCGTCCGTTGACAGACAATGGGTTGACTTGAATCCGCGGTTTGCCGGGAAACGGTTAGTTTCCTTCACAGCCTTTACACATTACTTATCTTAGTGGCAAGCATTGTTCGGATTGGTCTTGAACTCGTTGTAAAACATCGTCTCGTCACCCTTTGCATAATTTGTACTTTAGTCTTGTGGCGTTATCTTGTCTTGCGTTCGCAGACAACGTAGAAACGATAATAAATGGAGTTTAATGGGAAACATCCGACAAGGTATATTGAATATAATTATGTAAGAGTATATTTCCGAACTCACATTTCTGTGCTCGGCTACGTCGATCCCCGTCCTCTATGAATATAGATTTCCTGCTCAGCCGAAATGACCTAAGATTAAAGCTCACACGCAAAAGACTACCAAAGAAAAGCCTCGGTAGGAAAACGAGCACTCGATCGGATACTGCCCCTTCTAGAAAAATACCCCGAAACGAAGGCGCCGAGGATTTATTCCTGGAAAATTCGCTGAGAAATCCGTATATTTCTCATGCCACAAATGGATTGAGAGCTCTCTCACCTCCTAGAAATGTAAACGAGCTATGGAAGGCGCAATCAACAAGAGAAAGTCTCGTGTCGCATTCCCGGTCAACTGGTTACATACCTCTTGCAGTGGAAGCTCGAACAGCCAAGCTAGTCTCCCAATTTGCAAAGGGAAATTCGAGTATGCAGGGTGGTTTCCACATGGTAATAGTCTCATTATGTTGAGCTTCATTTTATTTATGTATCTATATGTCTATATATATTTTTATACGTATTAAATGCTATGGCAGGTGGCCGATGGACCTCGTACCGTCGCAGGGTTGTTGCAGACGCTTGGTTTGGGGAAGTATGCTATTCTTTTCCAGGCTGAGGAAGTAAGTTTCTGCCTAGTAAAGTGATATAATTAGGCTGTTACTAATGAGGGAAACTTGACAAAATAACCCGATCATATTTCACTATTTGCCTAAATATCCCCCGAATTCTCATATTTGTACCTTTCACGACAATTTAGAAATAAATTTCGGACACTTTAAGACGATTGAAAATATTAATTTCCGAATCATGAGAACTTGAGGGTTATTTTGGCAAATAGTGAAGTATGAAGGTTTATTTTTTTCTCTTTATTTCCAATTCAAAGCAACATTTTTCTCCCAAGAGATGTCTCGAGTCACTAGACTAAACAACACGTGAAAGACAAAACCCCTAACTCCCGTACCGTAGGCCATATCATCATCGAAAACACTTACTAGGATTATTTCTGATGTAGAGCCGAACAATACGAAAGCAATGAATTTTCTAAACAAGCTTCAAAGCTTGAATTTTATTCGGCGCCAATTTCCTAAAATAAATACTATAATTACGTCCATAATTGCATAATTAGAAGGGAAAATATAACTAAGGACATAATAATTCGATAACTCATTTCCTAATAGATAAAGAGTCTTTAACAGTTTCGCAGCCCGTACTGGGCATTAATAAAATTCCAGTTTCTTTCAATAAAAACAGTTTCGCCACTGGATTAGTTATAACTTATAATCCAGCTGAGGCAACTCCATTGTTATCTTAATTCAGAAACTGTTTTAAAATATAACATTATAGTCCATATAATAATAACTGACCAAGATATATATATATATATATATATATACAATTTATAGAAGTGAGAAGTTAAACACACTTATACAGGTTGACATGACTGCATTGAGGCAAATGGGGGATAGTGACCTTAAGGACTTGGGATTACCAATGGTAATAAATTTATAACTCCTTATATTATTTGCAATAATGTGTTTCATTAATGGTAATTTAGCGAACTTTTTGCTTCATCCGCAGGGGCCGAGGAAAAAAATCATGCTCGCGCTCTTACCGTTCCGTCCCAAACGACAACCGCATCAGTAACAGCCGACAGCACTGTAAAAGAACTCTTCCATAAGATGTCTATACTTCCATCAGATGTTCAACAAATTATATAAAAAAGAAAATGATTGTAAGCAAAGGAATCTGTAAAATTATTTGATGTTGTATCTAAAGCTGAGCTATTCCCTCAGCTCACCTTTAGTAGGGTGAGGTTTGTGCTTTTCATTTTTTTTTTAATGTAATTGAGGTCGAACACGTATTTCGAATTTACAAGTTCAAATATTCAACTACGAAAAAACTCTTATTTGTGCTAGTGAATTTCGTCGTCGTTGTCTCTCGGGAAGAAAAAATGTTGTACATAATTTCAAATTCGAAAATTGTCTAGATAGGTGGCTGCGGGTTGCTCACGACCATGACCCATCTGGGCAGCCCAACCGAGGCCACCCGCGCTCACTGAAAATGTTGGGCGAGTTTTTTCTGCCCCACCCGTTTTTCTTCTTTTTAACATACAAAAAAACTAAAATATATATGTTTTCCAGGGACAAGTGGCCCGACCTCAGAACTTAGGCAAGTGAATTTTGCCCGTCCAAAAACAGCTTATAGAATGGGCAGCTTGTCTCGACTATGTTCGGTAAGGCGCGGCAATCAGCGCCCAACAGAACAGTGAGACAGACATGCCCACTGATGGGCTGCTCGTCCGAAGACTAATCTGATTGATATAGAATACTAAATTTAAACGGTAAAAATCGAATGCACCCAATGAAAATTGAATACCAACATGTTGTTCGATAACAGGTCGCACACCGTATACGACGGAAGTTACGTTTACAAAAGAAAAATATATCAAGAACAGAACGGAACGCTCAAGCCTCAACATGCTTTAACAGAAGGATTGTTCTTGGTAGACACAGAACCACTCTTTTCACTCGTGCCACAATCCTTCCCGTTCCGTGCAACAAAACCCGCCAAGAACTTCTCGCCCCAGGTCAGACGCCCATCTCCGCCGCTCACCGCAGCCCTTTTAGCCGCTGCTGACGCCAGCTTGGGGCACCCGTGGTCGGCCGGGAACCGGTGGCCGAGGCAGACCTTGATATGGCAGCTTTTGCAGACGGTGCTGTTGGAGAATGTCAAAACCTCCTTGCAGCGCTTCACCGGGCACGATGGCTTCTTCTTTTTCCTGGGATCGCAAGTCCCGGACTTTGCGTGTTTTTCGAGCAATAGCTTCTCGTCACCGCCAGTGGTTTCAATGGCAGCGGAACAAGCTTCGCAGATGATTACCGTCCGGCTTTTGTGATCCGGGTTCGGGCACTCATGGGATTTACAAGACCGGTGATCCAAGCAAAATACCTAAAATCAACAACGGGAAATCAGATTAATCATGTACTGACCTAGTCTTATTGACTCAAATTATAATCACATTTACACACACACACACACACACACACACACACACACACATATATATATATATATATATACACACATATAACACGAAATCAAATTAAACATGTATCGAACTAGTCTTATTAAATCAGGTTATAATCAAACGTATTGATACACATATATGAAATCAAATTAATCATGTATTGAACTAGTCTTATCGAATCATAATATAATCACACACACACTATATATATGTATATATACACACATACCTTGTGACAGCCATCGCAGGAGAAGGGGAGGAAATCAAGCTGGTTGCAATCGGAGCGTTGGCAGTGTCTGCCCAGATCGGGAAAAGCTTCTGTTCCGCCTCCCATGGCTTTTTGAGTTTCGGTAACGAAATTGGGAAATGCTTTTCGGAAGAAGACGAAGGAGATGAGGGAATTAAAGGGCGAAGAAAAGAAATGGGTTTTGTTGATGATGAACAGGTATTGTGTACATGTATATGTATATATAGATAGATATACACGCCAAGTTTGAGTTGTGAGAATGTCTTGGGGAATAAGCCAACGCCATAGTCACCGCCTTCGTTTCCTTTCACCTCTCCATACGCGTTTGTTTATTTTTTTATTTATTTTTGCATTTGCTACTTCGAATTTCATTTTATTATATTTAGAGTTTTGGGCCATAATGATTCTTTAGCTCAGGAGTTAGTATACCAAATTACCACTAATATTGTTGCTCAAATTTCATAGGAATTTGGGCGTAAAGTTTACAAATTTATCTATTTTTCAGGAATAACTCTTTGACCTTTTTTTTCTTTTTTTTTTTGCGAGTGAAGTCCTCAAACTCATCAACTTCTTACAAAACTGAAAGGTCCGTGATCATTAATATTGACTATCAAATGTCACGTGGTATTTCGTCGACTTTGACATGGCAATGTCACGTCACTCAACTGCCACGAGGCAGTATAGGTGGTAATTTAGGACCTAACACGAAACACGAAACGGTTACGACACGATTTGAATGGGTTTGAGTCTATCATAAATGGACCTGGGTGAAATCGTGTCGAACACGATTAAAATACGGGTGAACACGACACAAACACGGTGACACCCAATTAGACACGATTAAGGAGCAACATTTTATATATGTACCAAATGTTTATTTTCGACGGCTAATGTACCAAAACTTGATTCCGTTAGATTTTTTTCGTGTTTTCCGTCGCTTGACCGCGAACGAGTGATTCCTCCTCTACATGTACAGTTTTTGTATTGGCATAATTCACTCATTTTTTGTCCAAGCACGACCTGTAGTTGGAAAGATAAGAGAAAAATCTAAAACTTTTGTTTTATAAGTTTTGTAAAAAAAAAGTTTTAAAAAATACGAAATTTCAATTACAACGTAAAGCTAGACATTAGCTTAATGCAAAATATTTGTTTCGGGCAAATTTTAATACACTTAATGACTTTTTCTGATGAAACGTAAAACTACAAAGGTTGTAGATCAATATTTTATCTTTCCAACGACATTTCATATATATAAATTTGGACAAAAAAATGAGTGAGTTATGCCAAAAATATGAAAGATATAATGTGCAAAAATCTTTCATATTTTTTGCGTAACTAACAAATTTTTTGTCCAAAAAATTTACAAATAAACTATCGTTGAAAAGCTAAAAAATGTATCTACAACTTTGTAGTCTTACATTTCATTAGAAAAAGAAAATATTTTGCATTACACTAATTTCCAGTTTTACGTTGTAATTAAAATTTCTTATTTTTTTAAACACTTTTTACAAAACTTAAAACATTAAAGTTGTAGATCTATCTCTTATTTTTCCAACCATAGGCCGTGCATAAAATTTGGACAAAAATAGTGAGTTATGCCAAATATACAAAAACTGTACATATAGAGGGGGAATCATCCGATGACAGTTGTGTGACGGAGTGGACGAAAAAAATCTAATGAGTCAAGTTTAGGTACATTAGCCCTCAAAAATAAACATTGTGTACATAATTCGAAGCCGGTCAAACATTAGGTACATTAGCCGCAGTTTACCCTAATACTTATTATATATGACATTTATGTTTTTATTTTATTAATTACGTTGTACAGTTGATGATCATAAAAAATTGTTAGTAAATTTTAAATCTTAGATAATATAATTAAATAAATCAAGTTAAATGAGTATAGTATAAATTGAATTAATTTGATCATTTTAGAATACATGATTCCGTTAAATGGTTATAAACGGGTAGACACAATAAACATGTTATTTTTAAGAAGTGAGACTAGTTCTCATTTTTAACACGATTAATAAATAGGCTGAATTTGCGTCTAGATCAAATAACTAAAAAACGTTTAAGACTCGGAACGAACATGGCATGAAACCTGAATTTCATTCCCAACGTGGCAATTTTTAAAATAGTTTTTATTTAAAAATAATAATTTTTAAAATTAATTATTAAAATATTTAGAAACTTTTAATAGAAAAATATTTAAATATCACAAAGAGAAAAAAAAAACAAAAAATAAATAGATATAATTATTCTATTTTAATAATAAGCCGTTATTTTTACATATATTTCTTTCAAGTATGACCATATGAGTATTCCATTAGTCTGATACTTTATTAACTTCACCGTCGTTACTATAAACAAAATCCCTCCCAAATAATTTTATTCTATAGCTCTCTCAAAAATTGTCTAGTGCAACCGTCGCTGTTGCACTGTCGTTATTTTCAGGGGCGGATTTAGTGAGGGCCGAGCGGGGACGACCGCCCCCACTTGATTCAAATCCGTCATTTTTAATAAATAAATATATACAGTTTTATCAATATATTAATAAATGTACATAACTAAACAAAGTTAATACTCTGCTGTAGTGGTTATTTGAAAATAGTTTTAACTCTCTCTCCTAGAAGACCAAGGTTCAATTCCATCAACTTCATCTTTTTTAATATTTATGAGCTCTATTAATATAAAGATTCTTTTATTATACATTAATTATAATCTTTGTCTAATTGTATCACTAAATATTTTATCGATTATTAAAAATTTATTATAAAATATTTTATTTATCATATAATATTTTAAAAATTTCGGCTTAATTTTTTTCGCCCCCTCTTGATAGAAACCTGGCTCCGTCCCTGGTTATTTTTATGGTTTTATGCAGGTAAAGTTCGCACTTTACTGTTCGCTAAACATGCCAGGATGGTAATGTATCAGAATTCTCACATTGTTTGATTTTCATGAAGTCTCTATATTGTTGCAACTTGCAAATATAGATATTCATAGAAAATTTTAATATTATCGACCAGTTCTAATTAGCTTAGTTTGATTTTGTTTTGTGATTTATTTTATTGTTATTCATCGTTTTCTTTATTTATCACAAGTAACATATATCTCTCTCGGTAGCTATCACGTATATTTTCTCTCGGAATCTTTGTTAAAGCTTAAAACATCGAAAATATATTTGCAGAAATATATTACATATATTGAGTTGCTTTGATTTCACCGTGATGACTTTTGTAGGTTTTTGTTTGAGTTAGACATTTTTCTAAAGAATTTACTCAATGATCGAGACTAGGTAAACCTTGTTTATTCATTCATCGTCTAATTATCTATCTAATTACTGAATGATTGAGATTTTAGCATATTTCTTTTTCATCATGTGGCTTTTGTAGGTTTTTTTTAGTTGACAATTCTCTAAAGAACTTACTAAATGATCGAGACAAGGTAAACTCTGTTTATTCATTTATCGTCTAATTCTCTTTAAAAGTTACGTGCTTATTACTCACACGTGTTAAGTGTCGTTGTTTATTCAAATACATTGCGAAAGACCATTCGAAGAACACAAGAGCCTTCAACGATCTTAGACAAATACAAAGATGATTTCCTATAGAGTATTTCATAAATGACTTTATTTACATATCTTTGTCCAACATTATGTATATATGTTGCATGTAGATTTGCTTTATAAAGCATCTTTGTAATTATAAGGGTTTTTTTTTTAATAATTGCCAAACAAAATAAAATTTATTTAGTGTTTCATCAAGTTTACAATTAAAATTTCACGCAACCGCGCAAAGCCGCGGGCTATCCACTAGTATTTGATTAATTAGGAGGAAGACTTAATTAGCCAAAGGATAAGAAATAAAATTTAAAGACGACACGCTCTATTTAGCGATATTAACAAAGTAGAAAGGACGAAATATTGTTTAATTGAATTGGATATGCTGGATTTTTTGGGCTACGTTTCGTTCTTTGTTATATTTTGGGCTTTCACCTCTTTAATCATATCAAAAAATTTGTTCAATATAATAAAAACCAACCCAATTATTGGCTTTGCGTCACTAGCTAGCTACTCAATGGTAAGAAAATAATTGTCATGATCCGTATAAAAAGCATGCAAAATTGCAAACTATAACAAATTCAAATGTACGATTATCACACTCCACACACTTATCACAATTTATAATTAGCGTCGTTTCAAATCAAATGTGAAAAACACAACACATAAGAAGAAAATATGACACACATACACGCGCGCATATATATATATATATATATATATATAGCAATCTAATACTCATAAGGAATAGGGTTGATGAGGATGGACATAACTCGGTCGTGAGTTTCGCCTTCTTGAACACCAGTTCCGTCTCCGTATTGATATACCCACTGCGAAACTCTTCCGAGGTTTTTCGCGAATTCAAGAAATGATTTTGGAAATGTGGAATTCGCAAGGATGTCATCATTCAATTGCTTCCACGATTCGCTGATCAAGAACTTGACATGTTCGCGTGCTTCGTCTTCGGAAACTCCGGCTTCGTGCATGTAGCATTGGATAGATTTAGGGTTATCACCTCTAGCAAGCTCGTCCTGTGAGTTACACAAAGAATTTTCACCGATGAGGTTCACATCATATATTTACTAAACCGCGATTGGGATCTAAAAATCAAGTTAATTTGCTCACCGATGAAGTTCCGAGGTCATCGGGGAGACGCAAGAGCCTCGCGGACTGCCAGATTAAGCTGGGATATTCTTTCAGCAAAGCAAGTGCCTCTTCCGTGATCGGATTATCGGAGATAGAAAAGTAGCCGTGAGTGAGCACGGTCGGCGCAGACACTGATATCAACGAGTTACCGAGGTACTCTTGCAACGTCGGAGTGTAGCCAGTGTTGAACCATTTCGCTTCCTGTAAATCCGCTTTGCAAAGGCGGGTCCACTGTAATAGAATATATATATATATATATATATATATATATATATATATATATATATTAGGGTTAATTGCGGCAAAAATACCCAACCTTTGGTCAAATTCTCTGCTGTGTATACAACTTCTGTAAATGGCGGCAAAAGTACCCAAACTTAGCATTTGGGAGTTGATCGATAATATCTATCTATGTGGCATCAGCCTTTGCCACGTGGCACACCACATGACACTTGGCCGCCACGTGGCATGCCACGTAATTATTATTTTATTAAATAATTTTTAAAAAAAATAAATATTTTTTAATTATTTTTTAACTTAGTAAATATATATAATACATAATTTTCATATCGACAGATATAATTCGTATAAATACCGATTTCTTGAGGATTTCAACAATGTGAAAGCGTTGCTCTTTTAAGACGTCGAAAGCCATCTCATTGACCGTATTGTGCAGAGCAGCGAAGCATATCTTCATGTAGTCCGGCAAGTTATCGATCTCATTTATATTCCATCTAGAAATAAATCCACGAAATTAATTAATTAAAAATAAAAAATTATTTAACTTTTGATTTTCTACATATTTGACCTGTTAGGTATTTTCTTAAGAAGCTAATAATGTTAAATATTACCGATATATGATGAAGAATTATACAGAAATAAAAATGGAAAATGAACATACAAAGTGAATATATTTGTATACTATACTAATCGAGAAAGAGAGAATCCACTTGTAAATATAAAATCCCTGGAATATAGTCTTTTATTAAAAGGAATCATACCCATTTTGGTATCATGTATGATTCATAAATATGATGACAAAACCAAAAATTAATAGATTATACTTTACTGTAAAGAATATTGCCCATTTATATAAAGCAACATAATAGTGCTACTGTAGGGGCCCTTGGCGGGAGAGAAAGCGAGGTCCCTAACTAATATATATATATATATATATATATATATACATATATAATTTATCAAAATTAAAACAAAATACATTTTTATTTAAACATAAGAAACAATATATTCATGAACTAATATTTTAGGTTTTTTCAAATAAATAAAATAAAATAATTCACGAGTGATTAAAATAGATTAAAAAAATGGCAAAAAAAATTGATTTAGTATTAAATCTTAATATATAATATATATCTTGAAATACTATTATTTACAAGTAATAAAAATATATATCATCTTCATACTCATCGTCTATTGATGAAGTAATAAAATCAAATCGTTTTACTCAATTACTGTACTTTGGAATCTTAAGTACTCATAAAATAGATAACTCTTAAATATATTGATATAGTCACCTCTCGACAGCGTTGGTGAAGAGCTCCAACTCGTCTAACGTTCCGTAGACATCGTAGACGTCATCAACCACGTTAACTAAGGAAATGACTTTGGTCAAAACGCTTCTCGAGTACTCGAGTTGGGGCTCAAATGCGATTCCGGTTGCCCATAAGAAACACACAACCAATCTATCTCTAGCAAACTCCAAATTCTCTCCCAACCGAGAATTTTTCCACCACCTTCAATAACATTCAAACATAAGTATTGATTTCAAAAATTTCTTTTAACAGATTAATATTCGAATGCAATCTGGAATTTAAAAAAAAAATATCATTCTGTAATTAGAATTCTTATCCCGGCAAAAATCCAATACAAAAACTTACTTAACTTTTTCAAGAGCTGCCTATTTCAAGAACGTCCTACTTTCTCAAACTTCCATGTTTCAAATGATATTTTATATCCACTAACTTATAAATTATTATGCCTGCCATTATTAATTAAAAAAATAACAATTTCTGGATTCTGAGATGCATAGAAAAAATTAAAGTATTATTATAAGGATGACCCTATACTCCATCCTCGGTACTTTCTCCTACTTTCATAATTCATTCAGATGATAATTTTCTTTTTGCATCCACTAACTTAATAATTATCATGTCTGCCAATCTATTATTAAAAAAATATCAAATTGAAACAAATAAAATAAATAATATAATCAGTGAATAAAATCATTATTATATATAACACAAAATAGAAGTAAATATAGTTACTTACTAATATATTTTTTCTAATAACACTAATGCATGGTTATTGATATTAATGTCATTGCATTAATTATACTCTAACTAGTGGTGTAAATTCAATACCAAATACGAATTCCGGGTCTAAATTTATCATTCCACAAATCCGAAATTCGAACTTCTTGTTATGGTTCCGAACTTTACTTTATTTTTTAGAATCGTCGATTAGTCGTATGATATATCCGGATGTACCTTGAAACATGTTTCATCTCCTCTTGGTGCTTGGCTTGGAGAACGTTGAAATCAAGTATAGCCAACTTCACCAAAGATAAGTTGTTGTTTGGCCTCTTCTTGTAGAAATCGATGAACCATCTCGCCTCCACTCTCGGCACTTTCCAGTGAAGCGGCATATCCAGTGCATGGCTCACCAACACACTAACCTCGTCTTCTTTCTTCTCATTCACGTACTTCTCTAGAGATATCCTGCACAATTCTCTTGCTTCCTCCAAGATGCTCTCTCCTTTAACGCAGTAAAACGACGCGTCGTACAACGAGAGCAGCCCTAAGATATCGTCACTCGTCGCGGAGCTATAGTTTTTGGTTTCATCGTTCTTGAAACCCTTAAAAACGTCTAGAATACAATATACATATATAAGAACACGAGTTAGATCGACATATATATACAGAGCCGTGCCTGAGATTTCCGAGGTCCGAGGCGAAGAGTAATTTTAAGGCCTTACCAAAATCGTAAAATTAAATTTCGATGCGAGATATTTGTATAGTACATAATTATGCATTCGAATATGACACGTCCAATGTTTTTAGAAGCAAAAGTACTAATCAAATCTGAATAGTCAAGTTTCTTGATCATATCTTTTTCGATAAACAATGTAGTTAGACCACCTAACTTATCTTGTGACATAACTGATCAAAAATAGGACTTGATCGATAGAAAAAAGTGATTATGGAGCCTTCAAATTAAGATTTTTTAAGACTCTTAAATTTAGATTTTTTTTATCATAAACGTCGACCTACGCCGCCTCCCCTCCCCTCGGACACACTCCTTTATATACAACTTTATATATAAAAGAGAAAAAGATTCAAAACATGTATTACCTTGAGGTATCCAGAAACCATGTTGTCTGAGGAGTCTGAACTCAAGAGCCGTGGCATATAAATTGTTTCTCTTCCACTTATCGTCAAAGAATTTACGATTAGTATTTTCGTAAACTCCTTTCAATGCACTGTTGATTTCGTTCTTAAAGTGATAAGACAATCCAAGTCTCTGAAGCAAATCAATATGCTCAAGTAAGGCAAAAGGGTCATCTTCATTCTTCTTGAATGTTAATCTCACATCTTCCTTCAACTCCTCGATTATTCCTCCATACTTCTTTTCCTGTTCATTTTCTTAAATTATAAATATAATCAACGTTTAAAAAAAAAAATTGGGCATTAATGCAAGTAAAAAATCGTGCCATGTAGGAATTGTGTTTTATTTCATTGTTCTTTCTTTACTTTCAAATTCGATCTTTGTAAAAAAAAAAAAAAAACTTTCCTCTTTCAAATTTTTTACATTAGGTCCTACATAACCTCCAAATCTTTTACGAAACTCATTTCTATATTAAATCTAAATTTAAGACATTGTTTTTGAATTTCCAACAATATATATTTTTAACAAAAATATTATCGGTATACTCATTAATTTTGTTGTGATACTCATCGATACGAACAATATACTCGTACTACTTTTGATATACGTATAATAGATTTTGCTAGCTGTTTACCATAAGCCATCTCAAATCGTGGCTCAAAATGTAAACCACGAAATATAATTATCATCATAATCCAGAGTTTCTAATCTACCATTATTATTACAAAATACAACCAACTAATTGTGTAGTCTAGTCTGCTATATATAAATAAATAAATAAACATTTCTTTCCTACAATTATGTAAAGTTGTAAACGACATATATTATAGTAGCGACGTGTTGTCACTTGTCATCAAGCGTGAATGTGTTCTTTTCTATAACTATGTAGACGACAAATAATATTGTAATATTGGTTATGGCTTTTATTTTTATTTTTATTTTTCATTTTCATTTTTAAAAATTTATTTGGATATGAATTTTATTTTCAAAAAATCTAAATAACTATGAAATTTATAAAATATTTCGAAACCACATTTTTTTAACCTTTGAGTTTTACTCAAAAAATAGAAAGAAACAATTAAGTTTTTTTTAATAAATAACCATGTACTTATGAGTTTTTATTTATCATTAATAATTAATCTTAATAATACATATATATTTTAACATATCCACGAACACTCCTCTTTCACTATAATAAAATAATTCAGTTCGATATATATTATCTAATATATACATAGGCTCCACATAAATAAATAACATAGTTACACTAGCACATATTTTCAACACCAAAACTTTTTATGTCCGCGAGAGATTATCGTGAGATGATTTATAGTTTGAAATCTAGAGATTTTTATCGTGAAAAAATATTACACTATAAATCGCGCATTAATTATTTTTTTTTATTTTTTTTTACCGTATATTCACTCTGGAGTGACTCCACGTAATCCGAATCCCAAATCGGAGGTGCATAATTTCCAGAGCGCCGAACAACGTTTTTGTCACCGGAAACCTGCACATTATTGGCTACACATTGAACTGAACTTTTAGAAGCAATATTTTTGTTTCTCAGAGAGATTGGAGCTAATGATCTTGCTCCTTTTGAGGCATTAGAAACTCTCGAAGCAAGTGGTGAGAGAGAGAAATATTGATGAAGCAATGATGCCATATTGAAGAGAGAATGATTTGTATAGCTTATACGAAACTATCAGCATGTAAGCAGTTATTTATACTGAGGCACCTGATCTTGCTTTGTATAAAATATGGAATAAAACTACAAAGGTAAGAGTTGGTGAATTATTAAGGAGAGCACTCAATGAAAGATTTATTGAGTGGCTAGGACTTTTTTTATTTTATAAAACTGATACACTTTTACTTTACTTAAATATATTTTTTTAAGTTGATTGAATTATTTAGTGCAAGTGTCATATATGGAAAATTATTATTATATTTTCTCAGTGTTCAATTCTCAAAATATCCTTAATTAGTCATTTAGACACTAAGGTCGATGATTATCCCCGATATCGAAGATTAACACCGAGGTCAAAGATGATCACCGATATCGGAAATAATCACCTCCCCACCATCGGTGTTTATCTCTGACATCGAGGATTACCCGCGACATCGGTAACCAGTGGCATAGCCAAACTTTTATTTTAGGCGAAGCACAAAACATATTTCAATCGATTTTTTTCAAATACGTAAACAAACAAAAATCATAAACAACTATATTAAAGCGACTATTAGACATATAATAAATAATATTACTTTTTGAAAGATATTAGAATAGATTTATCAAGTCAAGAAATGAGAAGAGTCGAATCAAATCTTGAATAGTATTTTTTTTTTTAAGTGAGCGTATGCACGTGCACTCAGTGGTGCACATGTAGCTCCGCCACTGTCGGTAACTGCTATTTCCGACACCGGAACAATAACCGTTGTGGGAGATAGCAACCAACCAAACTCGACTTGCCTTAACTTTCACCAATCTAAATTATTTTCCTCATTATTAATCAATTGTTTAAAGATTAAATTTACCGTTATACGTACTTTTTTCATGGCTTTGTATGATATTATAATTTCAAACCTGACAAAATCTAAAAAAAATCCAAAGTCATCAGTTCGATGGTTCACGTATTTGTGGTTTCTTCTTAGTATTACGATGTTCAATTACGTTTTAGCGGTTAGTTTTTAATGTTAAACACAGCATGAAAATTATATATGAAAAAGAAATACAAAGTCGGTTAGATGGTTCATGTATTTATGGTTTCTTCTTAGCATTGCGATATTCAATTACGTTTTTGCGGTCAATTTTTAATGTTAAACACAACATAAAAATTATATATGAAAAATAAATACTTTAATTGCATTCACTGAACTTACGTAGAGAACATTACATATCAGACGACATTTACACGATTCACATTATTTGCATATTGGACGAATTTTACAGGACATAAAACTTCCCATTCTTCTTCACGTCACTATGCATTGCCAATTACTTTCTCCTGAAAGTTTTTCTTCTATAATACAGGGAGTCGTCGGATTGAACCTCAACTAGAGGCGCCAAGGACCATTATTTCTATATTTGGACTTCCATAAATGTAGGTTCCAATCCTCTCCAGTCCGATATCAATCACAAGCAATCATTCCTTGTTTTTGGCCGTTTGTGATAACTATAGGAATTCTTGTAGAATATAAACTCATATAAGTTTAACCTTGACTTGGCTCAACAAATCCTAGCAGAAATCTCCCCACCAGGAATCTCCCTACCAGGATTGTCCCTCACGAGAAAGCTCCCCACGATAAATGGTCCCGAGCAGAAATACTGCCTAGCAGCAAGGCACCCTAGCGGGATTGTCCCGAGCAGGAATATCCCGGGCATAAATGTTCCGAGCAACTCTGGTGGGGACACACGCCAGAAGTTAGCGGAAGCTATTCCTTGAAGGTGCCAAATTTGATGAACAAGTTTGGACATTTGATTTAGTTTTCTGATTCTGTTAAGATTCGTGTAAATGTAGAGATTTGATTGAGTTTATTTTGAGGAAGTTTTTGCTAGAGTTACATTTTATGGCTCCTTTAAATACTAGTGTCAGTGTTATATTTTTGCAACTCTTCCCTTATAATTTTTTGGTATCCCTGAACGCACGAGTCCGCTCGATAATTCGCCAACGGAAGAAGTATCTATGCCTTCGGAAAATTTGCAAAGATGGCTAAGCTCTTCCAAAGCCCCGGCTGACATGGTCGATTCGGGAGAATCACTCGGCAAGAGTGGAGAACTCAGTCTTCAGAGAATGAGAATAGATTGAAGGAAACCGATTCGGAAAAGCACCTTCGAACAAAACCACGCCCGGCGAACAGAAACCTCGACTTGGCTTCGGCGAACCGATACGCACCCGCGAGCAGGAGCCGCGCCTAGCAAGCAGAAACCATGCCCCTTATTCGACCAAATTTGATCTCTAAACATACAGTGCAAGCATATAACAATCAGACACTTAGCGAACAACTCTTTACTCTTCACAAAAGACTAGACGGTATCACTTCTCATCGTACCATAAATTGTTCTAAATTGATCTCTCGCCGGATCAACTCGCTTGTTGGAGCCGTTCCGTCTCCGGTTCTACGGCCGATGTCCGACAACGGAAACGCTCCGAGCTCATTCGACTACGACCAGCTCATGTCCGACTGGGACTGAAAGATTAGGAGTCTTTTTCTTCTCTTTATTTTCGAATATTATGAAAAATCCGGTGTTCATGTAAATTCTTCAATCTGGAATAATATGAACAACAAATTCTCTTCATTTTATGTAATATGTGTTTTCATATAATTTTTTTTGTTTGTTTTACTAATAAAATTATAATTTTTTGTTCTTCATTTGTATTTTGTCCAATGTAATGAAAAAAAAAAAAAAAAACCTTGGTTCTTTCATTCCAGATTTAGAAACAACAACCTATTTTCAGCATGGCTTCTCAATCTTTTTTATTTAGTGGAAAAAAAGAAGAAGTGGAAAGACTCAAACTTGATGAAAAGCCTTTTAGCGCAAAGAAATTGAGGCTCTTTTCCAACAGCCCAAACAGAAAAGGCTTCTAAAGGTTGGCCCAATTAACTCTTTGAATAGGAGTTCGTCAAAAAAAAAGAAACTCTTTGAATATGAGACAACAGCAAGGTTCGACTTTTCCACGATTATCTTCGATAATCTTCGATTATCCGTCTTGTCGGTAGTTATCGGTAAGACGACCATGCCAGTACTTTTCCATGATTTTTGTTGAAAATCGGCAAACATCTTGAAAAATAACAAAAATATGGTATTTGCACTTTTCGATGATTTTATTTACATATGTGAGAGTGAAGCTATATTTTATTTACCTATGTTTGAGTATAAAAGAATTTTATTTTTTGCATTTTTAATGTTTTATCAACATTATAAACTTAGTAAATATATTCTCAAAAATATTTTAGTGATTTTTCATCGATAATCTTCGATAAGTGTCGATAATCCGTCGATAATCATTGAAAAGATCGGTAACCGGTAAGCTACAGTATTGTTAGTTTTCCGTCGATAATCCGGTAAGTTATCGATTAATCCGTCGATAACGGAAAGCGATTTATCAGCAAGTTCGGTAAGTTGAACCTTGGACAACAGTACGATAACCACTTAATTTGGTTACGAATAACTGCAATTGCTTCTAAAAATTGGATAACCACTTAATTTAGTGGTTATATTTTTTAGTCTAAAGTGGATATCCGCTTTAACCGCAACTAGTTTTTAGAAATAAAAAATATCATACATACATATATATTATATTAAAATTATATGTTAGTCATATAATGTTAGACTATGTTAGTAGTATGAGTTATTTATGATACTTATATGTACATTTTATAGAATTTTGTGGAAATGAAAGATTGTATTTATTTCGATACCTTCATGTGGAATCATATTATTATAATATATATTTATTTTAAAATGTTTGTGTGGTTAAAACTTAAAACATTTACGAATAAAATTAATTAGACAACATCCTCTATCCACTTCAAATTAACCAATTCGATCTGTTAACCGCTAACCGCATTCAAAGTGGATAATTAAAAAATAAAATATTTACAATTAAATTATATCCATATATGCGGATATGGTTGTCCAACATGCACATATCATTTCCTATCATATCCAGTTTCACCCCTAATTAGAAGCAAAACAATAGTCAAAAGTTGAATTTCAGCCAATGTTTAAAGTAAGAGGACCCTCTTTATATATATATAAATATACTGTTTGGTCACCAACCGAAGTTGTCGATTGCAACTTCTCCTCCGTCATTCTCTCTATTTCGCTTTTTTATCTTAAGTTCGAGTTCGACTATTGCTTGTTGAAATTATTGCTCAACTCGTCAAAGTGAGTATCAATTACCACATTAAGAACATCAAATTTATAATGCTCTAAATTAATTTTGTGGCTTATTTTTCGCCGTCCACAACTAGGTTTAAATAGACTCCCCATGCTCGTAACATGAATACTATAATAAGTACAAAAGGTAGATAAGGACCGCTCCAACCATTTTAAGAACCTTAGTCGGAAAAAAAAAATATACGAAGCCTTTTTTAATATATATTCGAAAAAATTAAATATTGTAAATTTGAATAGATACATTTTGCACTGAACATAATCTATTTCTAAATATGTTACGCGTCTTCAGGTTTTAAATAAATATCCGACTCAATACATACTTCGTTAATTATTAAGCAGCAAATAGTGAGTGGAATTGTAATGTAATATATATAGCATTTGTAATTCTATTTAAAGAGGATGTGATCGACGAAACAAAGATCATTGTGATTTGTGCATCGTTCATTTATATTCAAAGTAGAAATTTTATTCTACGGAGAAAATAGAAATGTGTTTAATAAAATACTCATGTGAGTCTCATTTAATAAAATGTTAGGTTAATTGCGGCAATAATGCACAACATTTGGTCAATAGGGGTTTTAGGTCCCCAACCTTTCAAAGTGTGGGCAAAAATACACAACCTTTGTTAAATGTAAATTCCCCTAGTCCTTCCGTTAGGGATGTTAACTTCTGCTGACGTGACATCGTTAAACTGCCAAATGGATTGCCAATTTGTAGTATGAATTACATAACCTAATTAATAAGAATAAATTTAAATATTTTAATTATGATTCAAAAAATAAATTAAAACTTTAAATTAACGAGCTATGCTTATTTAACGCGTAGTTCTTATTTTTGAACTCGTGCTTCAATATTATTCACATCTTTACTATGTCATTTTTTTAAATTACAATTGTTTTCAATAATCGGCCGTTTTTTCAAAATTCTAGTCGTTTCTAATAAACCGTCGTTATGTAATATTTGCAATTTTGTCGTGTTTAATAATCCGTTGTTTTTCAAAAAATTTACTCATGTTCAAATGAAGAGCCTGTTAGATTTTTAGGGGGAGTAAAACTTATTTATTTAATTTAAAGTATTAATTTTTTTGAATCATAATTAAAATACGATTTAATTTGTTCTTATTAATTAAATTATACAATTAATATTACAAGTTGGCAGTCCATTTGACAGTTTAACGATGCTACATCAGCAGAATTTAACATCCCTAACGGAAGGACCAACGGATTTTACATTTAACAAAGGTTGTGTATTTTTGCCCACACTTTGAAAGGTTGGGGACCTAAAACCCCTCTTGACCAAAGATTGTGCATTATTGCCGCTATTATTATTTTAGTTTACATAAATACTCAAACGGCCCTCCTTTAATCAATTATATATATATTTTTTTAATACATATACAAGTGGATCCCTTTCTAATTTCTATAGAGAATGACACTGAGTCACTGACAACACTTTTTTTCATTAACTTGGTTTATCGAATGTGGGTCTTTTTAGTTTGTTTGCATTAAGATTCAGACGTCTGAATCTTAATGCACATCTGAATATTAAGATCTTACATCTGGATCTGAATGCTTGAAAATTAAAGTCTGTTTGTTTTTTAAGATCTGAATGCAGATCTGAATGTAATTTTATTTTCTAATTTGTACTATACTTATTAAAAAATTAATATTTAAGATACTTTTTTTAAATACTATGAAATATAATATTAAATATAGTATTAATTTTTTAAATTAATCAAAATATTTATAATAACATGATTAATATTTCATAAGAGCATTTATTTTTTTAATTAAGTTTTATTAGATAATATTATTAAGTAAAATTTATTATTTTGTGACAAAATTTTAAAAATTCCTATCATAAATAAATATTAAGATAATATGTTAAATATTATAAAATATAAATATATGATATAATATTAATTTTTAAACTAATCAATTTTTAGGATTTTATTCACGTCATTAAATAATATTATATAAAATTTTAATACGAAATAATTAGTAGAAATTATTTATTATTAAAATAAATCCCTAATTTGAAAATATATTTTTTGAATAACGTATCCATAATTTTTTTATGAATTAATTTATTATTTAGTTAATTATTTATTTAATAAATTATTATTATTTTTAATTTAGTTAATTTATTTATTAAAAAACGAATTTCATAGTTTTTTAAAAAGCATCAAAACTATATCTTCCCACCTATCATTGGATTCGTCTCGTCGCAACCTTTCCGATGATGTATTATATGAGTCAATCCGATGCTCGGAAAAAAAGTTATGGAGTTTTGAAGTTTTGAGGAGGAGAGAGAAAAATATAATAATAAAAAATTAATAACTTGGCCAAACATAAGATATAACGTGAGAAATAGAGAAAGTGAGATAAGATGTGGACAAATAATGAGAAGAGAGAGAAAAATAATAGGTCTTATTATCATTCAGATTGGGTTTCACATCTGACCGAATAAGTGGTCATTCAGACTTATTAAGAGGTTTAAAAATATAAAAACAAATGCACTTAATAGCCCTGCATCTGACCCATTAAGATTCAGATGTTTATTAAGTGCAAACAAACACACCCTGAGTCACTGACAACACTTTTTTTCATTAACTTGGTTTATCGAATGTGGGTCTTTTTAGTTTTTTACTATACAATTCATATAATTTTTATGTATTTGCCCACCTTACAAAGTGGGGCCCTTATTTAGTGAGGCCTTGGGGGCCGTTGGCCAGTGTTTGGGCCAGGCCTGAGGTAGAGACTTTTCGAACATAGTGCAATACTCATAGTTTTATAGAGGGAAGGGTTAATTGCGGCAAAAATCCCCAATTTTTGTCAATATTCTCTGATAGGTACCCAACCTCAATAAACGTAGGCAAAAATACCCAACGTCACACTTTTGTCGCCGACCAACTAACGTCGTTAGACGCTGCCTACGTGGCCGTTAGGCTGCCTCATGTGGAATGCCATGTGGCCAAAGGTTGGGTACTTTTGCCGCTACATGGCCAAAGATTGGGTACTTTTTCCGCCATGTTATAAAAATATATGTTAAAGAAAAACTAAAAAATGTTATTTTTCTTTTTTCACTTAAAAACAAAAAATAATAAGGTTAAACATAAATTTTACCAATCACCAAACTTTCGGTTTAAATTAAGCTTGAATCGTATTTGATATAATTATTTATTTTAATCATGCCTTAGTTTCATATATGTTTTATGTCTTCAAAAATCATATCATGCCTTAGTTTTAATATTAAAATGCCCGTGTTATTATATACAATAATGTTTTAGTTTCAAAATTTTAATATAATCCATTCAAAAATTATAAATTATTCCTGTAACAAAAAATATTTTTTATAAAAACATATTTTATAAAATTATTTTATTATATTTAACATATGTAGAAAAATAAAAATATGTGTCACGGGAAAGATTTTCTTTTTAAATAAATTAAAACTAATAAATTTAAGTAATTCTTTGATTATTTAAAAAATAACATAATTTTTTTATAAGTACATATTTTATGAAATTACTTGATCATGTTTGATATACGTAAAAGAATAAAAACATATTGGCTAACGGGAAAGAATTTTTTTTTTAAATGCCACGTGGCGGCAAAAGTACCTAACCTTTGGTCATGGGTCATTCCACATGAGACAGCCTAACGGCCACGTAGGCAGTGCCTAACGGCGTTAGTTGGTCGGCGACAAAGGTATGACGTTGGGTACTTTTGCCTACGTTTATTGAGGTTGGGTACCTATCGAAGAATATTTACAAAGGTTTGGTATTTTTGCCGCAATTAACCCTAAAGGGAAAGTTACAATAAAAATATCGATTTTTGGTCAACCTGTTTCTCGTGTACCCAACTTTTAAAACTGGCGGTAAAAATACCCAACGTGCGTTGACCGTGACTTTGGAATGAAATCATTAATTTTTCCGTTAACATCCGCCATGTGGCTGTTAGCGGCAAAAATACCTAAACTTTTTTTAATTAATTTTTAATTTTTTTAATTTATATTTTTTTTACTTGATTAGTGATAATTACTTAAATTCCAAATACATGGAATAACACAAAAATTCAAACCGTTGATTTCTTAATGTGCTTGTATAAGCTACATTTGCTAGGCGTCGATCTGCCCTACGGAGGTACCGGTTCTTAGGCGTCGACGACTTATATCCAGAGTCTTTCCAGCCGCGAAGGTGGAGGTTTATGGACTTTGTGGTAACAGGTCGGAGGACCCGATTCCGGTAAGATGGTTAGTGAAGGGTCTAATCCACCCAATTTTAGAATCCAAGCCTCGGGCAATCGATGACCTGCCGTACTGAGGTTCCGGTTTTCAGGCGTCACCGTTCTTAATCCTGAGTCTTGTCCGGTCTACGACTTGGAGGTGACAGATCGGAGGACCTAGTCTCGGGCCAAAGGTTAGCAGAGGGTCCAATTCTGCCAGACTCTACAAGAACAATAAATCAAACCTCTAACAAACGACGATGGGTCCGGTATATTATCACGATATGAACTGCTGCCGTGTTTGATCCATTTTTTTTTTTTACATAAACAATTAATAAAACTGTGTTGCTATGGAACTCGAATGCCTCCGTCTCAATTGTCCATATGTAGTGCGGCCTACCTAAAGTTATGAGCACACTATAACATTATTCTTGTAAAGCAACAGTATCATGCATGGTTGGACTCTTAATACTAGCTTTAGCGAAACCGCGTACCTCATATAATAAAAGGTTCAATCAGTAACTTGAGCTTGATTGTGCTCATTGTCACTGTCAAACCTAAAACTTCATTTGAGACATGTTACGTATTTAACAAATAAAATATAAGAAGAAGAAAATTAAGAACGTTATATATTTATTTCAAAATAAAATATAATAAAAGTATAAAAATATAATCTAATATATTTTTTATATAATTAAAATACGAGAAGAATACTTAGGATTTAGAAAGACCATCGAACTATATTCTATAGAGCTTCTTATAGATGAGCCAAAATATAAATAGATGAGCAAATATGGTAGAAAGATCGATTGTGAAGGTAGGCACGTGCTAAAAAGAAGATATATAATCATATTAATATATAACTTTTAGAAAAGAAAAAAAGAAGGTATTTTTCCAGCCAATTACAACACTCATAGAGCCCAATCATGCATAATATGTACTCCACAAACTTAGCTACTAAGACTCCAATAATTTTTTAAAGGAGCGTTTCTATATATTTAGCTACTAGAACATTATTTTTAGAACTTTTATATTTTAAAAAAGGGTAAGTGTGGCCTACTTTTGTAATTTTTGAGAACAGAATATAGTGGGAGCTACCTGTATTTTTATCTAAAAAGCAACCATTCAAAAAGATTAATCAATCAATTTGGAATAATCCAAGATGTGTCCTACCATTTTGACTCTAATTAGGGTAAAATTAATAAAAGAATAAAAGTAATTTTGTCACGGACGTAATCAGTTTAGGCTGGAAAGTCCATGTTAAAGATTTTATTTACGTAAAACGTGAAAACACACACATTTAAAGGGTACCTTGGTCAATGCTTTTTAATTACAAACAAAGTTTAGGCCGACAATGATTTTACGAGTTTATCAAAGAGCATCCGACAATGATATTTTTGTAAGATGATAAAAGTTCATAATCAATTATGCCGATCTGATTTTACAAGTATACATGTATTAAGGGGTATAGCAATAGGTGTTTTTGAATTTTTTTTTAAATATAATTGAATTTTTCTATATTAAAAAAGTTTTTACTTTAAATTTGTTAAGCCAGAATTTTAAATTTTGAATGAGTCACAGTCGAAATTCATTTAAATTTTGATTTTTTATGCTACAAATTAAAGTATTTGTTTTACCGTATAAGGTAAAACATAATATCATATCTTTGTATTATTTTTAATCTGAAACCGAATAGGAGTGGATTTACATATTAAAAAGGTTTAATTATTCCTGGTCAATAAAATTAAAAAAAAAAAAAAAGAATGTTCTTTTAAAAGCTTAAATAAACATAAATAATATATAGAACCAATCTTTTGTTCTCAATGAACTGGTCACTAGCCTTGTTTGCGTACTTTAATGCATATATTTATAAATAATCACTATTAACCATAAAAATAAGAATAACACGTATCTTAATTCGAAAAAAAAAAACAAAAGATAATGTTATTAATTACTAATAGCTACAAATATTTTTTGTTTTGAGTTTGTTGCGTAAATATCTGAACAAATCGAAAGATAATGATAAATTTATATTTTACATGATAAAATTACAGGATCAATCTATTTAACTTTTCATTCACAGAAATACTCTCAAACTTTTTTTCTTGTTGCAATTTACCATATGTACTTTAGTTCCTTGCACTAATGCCTATTACACTTTCAAAAATAAAGTAAAAAATACATTACTCGCTATGCATTAAAATATTATTATTTTTAACTTATCCGCAACATATTATTTGTTTAAAAAATATATTTATTACTCTATTGAAACTTGAAATCCTCCTTTTTTTTTAAAATACAATAAAATAAATAAAAATATTTTTAAACAAATAACATGGTAATCAAGATTACAGTAATACTTAATTTTATGATAAATAACTAATCTTGTTTACAAATTAATTAATATAAATATTTTAAGTAAGTTATATAATGCACAAAAGTGAATATTTTTTTAATGAACATACGGAGAGTATTGCTGCTAAAATCTAAAGTTCACGAGCCAAATAAACCAATATCGAAAAGTTAGAGGAT
This sequence comes from Parietaria judaica, assembly GCA_954871525.1. Lineage (NCBI taxonomy): Eukaryota > Viridiplantae > Streptophyta > Magnoliopsida > Rosales > Urticaceae > Parietaria > Parietaria judaica. The sequence goes on from OX940865.1 coordinate 30,754,205, forward strand.
TAATAGTAAAGAATAATAAGAATCTTTGTTGCTTTCAAACTGTCACCACCGAAATCGGGCTTTAACCTATCAAAGCCCGCGATATTTGCAACAACCAACCAAGCTTGAGCTTCAAGTTCCAGAGTCCGCTCCTTCCATGGCCGAAAAGCAATAAAGTTCCAGAATCTCTTCCCCAAAAGCTTACTCTCTCTCACCGGCCATGGAGTTTCAAGAGGGCTTGATGCGCTTGATGATCCAGAAACCCCCCGAGAAGCAGCAGCGACAGAGCCGCCGAACCAAGAAACACCCAGAGAAGAAGAGCGAAGACACTGATGCTCCCAAGAGTGTTCGGCGATGGAACATCTTCGGCAAGTCGCCGTCTTCGTCGCCGAATAAAATCGAGTCGAGCCCGAACCCGAAGCCGGACCCGAATCCGAATCCGCCGAGCGAGTTTCTCTGCCCGATCACCGGTTTGTTAATGGCGGAGCCGGTGATCGTCTCGTCCGGTCACACGTTCGAGCGCGGCTGCGCCGAGGCCTGCAGAGCTCTGCTTCTCACGCCCACTCTGCCGGACTCGTCCATGCCCGATTTCTCCTCCGTCATCCCCAACCTTGCGCTCCGGTCCACGATCGCGTCCTGGTGCCGGGACTCGTCCGTTACGCCTCCGACGCCTCTCGATACCGTCTCCGCTGCGAAAATCGTCCGGAGTTTCATGGCAAAGAAGGATTCGGGCGCGGCGACGGAGTTGTCACTTGGGCGGCCTAGCTCGAGCTCCTCTTCCGGGGAGTCGGTCCAGTTGGTAAACACAGTTTCAGTGCCGATTCCGATACTCGAACAAATTCAGAAGCCGGCTTTCGTCTCCGAGGAGGAGGATCTCCTGGCGAAGCTGAAGAGCGGACAAGTTTTCGAGGCCGAAGAGGGCTTAATCTCGCTGAGGGAGATCTCGCGGACGAGAGAGGACGCCCGGACCCGCCTCTGTTCGTATCGCATCCTCGCAGCCCTCCGATCACTGATCTTGTCGCGGTACACAGGGATTCAGGTGAACTCTGTCGCTGCGCTGGTCAATCTCTCACTTGAAAAGTCGAACAAGAAGAAGATCGTACGGTCGGGGATCGTCCCGCTGTTGATCGACGTCCTGAAAGGCGGGTCACTCGAGGCGCAGGAGCACGCGGCCGGAGCAATCTTCAGCTTAGCCCTGGAAGACGACAACAAAACCGCAATCGGGGTGTTGGGAGCTTTGCAGCCGTTGATCCATCTCCTACGAACAGAGAGCGAGCGGGCCCGCCATGACGCGGTGCTCGCTCTGTACCACCTCACGCTCGTGCAGACAAATCGGTCCAAGCTCGTGAAGTTGGGCTCGGTCCCGGTGCTACTAAACATGGTGAGATCGGGCCATTTAACGGGTCGGATTCTGATGGTGCTAGGCAATGTATGCTCGGGTTTGGACGGACGGGTCGCGATGCTGGACGCGGGGGCAGTGGAGTGCATGGTGGCGACGCTTAAAGGCGGGTCTAGGGCAGTCGATGAGGGCTGTGTTGCGGTGCTGTACATGCTGAGCCACGGAGGGCTGCGATTCCGGGCGTTGGCAAACGAGGCGAATGTGGAGGAGGCGCTTAAGACGGCAGAGGAAGCGGCCTGGCTGGGCTGGAGCCAGCGGACACGGAACCAAGCGAGAGCGGTGGTGGAGGCGACGCAGCAGCAGAGGGAGAACAATGTGGCCAGCGAGGACGTGAACTGGGAGGAGCTGCTCGGGGAGGGGCTCGAGCGCGGGTCTCGGTCTTCGATTTTGGGGTCGGGTTTATGATTTCGCTTATTTTCTTTTGGCGGGTCATGTAATTATTTGAAAATTTGTACATTTTATTTCTTCCTTAGAGATTCATAATGATTTGGAGGAGTGAGGTTTGATTTTGCTCTTTATTTGGTGATTTTATTTAGGGATTTTTTTGGCAAGTGTACATACTCGAGGCTTTGAGAGACGCTTTGCTTGCGTCTCTTATTGCCATACAATAACAGACACACTGAAAATAATTTTGTCATTTTTTATTATATTTTTCTTTGATATTAATGTTTTGCGCCTTTTTTTTTTTCATTATATGAGTTCGATCTGATGTAAAATTCCCTTACATATTCATTAATTTAAATTTTTACATTAATAAATATATTTTATATCCGGTAAGCCTGGACTGGTGCAGCGTGCGGGTTTTTTTTTTAACTCGATTAGTCCGGGTACGTATTTAAAAAAAATGGTTTAAACATGTTTAAAAAAACTAGAAAATATTCATAACCGGATCAGTCCCGGTCCAGATTTTTATAATTTGTTTTTAAATGTTGGTCCGTTATAAGATTTGACTACATATTTACAGACCTATCCAGGACCCAATTACAACTACAAGCGACACAATTTTTTGTCAATCGATTTTTAACATAAATAAATAAAAATATATTCATAAGCATTTATTTAACAGCTTCTAAAAAAAACATTTATAAGTATTGATTTGAAATAGTTTTACCATCTGTCACCTCAATTAGTAAAAAAAATAAAAAAATCTGCCAACATCTCGAAACAAAACGCACCGACTTTGCCATGGTAATACCTTAGCACCGAGGACGTGTTAGCATCGAATCCCATGATACGGTCAAGCCTTGACCCTTGTGGGCCCACAATCTTCCTTCAAATTGGCCCATGTGAATGGATCGTGTGATTCTACATCGTTACGGGCCCAGAAGCCCAACAAGCCTGATCTGATATGACCAATAAAAGCTAAGATTTTTTCAAATATTGTGATAAACTTCCCTCAGGTCTCAACTTCTAGTTTAGTGAAGCCGACAATTCAGCAAGGTACTAACAAAATTGGTCCGGTTCTGAAACCGGACCAATTATTTTTATTATCTAGTGAAGGGATAAGTGCAGCAAAAGTACCCAATATTTTGAAAAATATGAATTATATTCTTAAGTTTTTTATCGCGGCAAAAGTATACAATGTGTAAAACAATATCTTCCGTAGGTACTCAATTTTTTATTTCGTTAACTGTGTTCCGTTAATTGCAACAAAAATTTCAATTTTTTATTTATTATTTTTTGACAAAAGAAAAAAAAAGATTTTCAAGACAAAACTGAATCGGAACTGGGCCGAAACCGAGCTCCGTATAAAATTTGCATTCTTATTACGGTGCTTTTTCGCATAGAACAAGTAGCATTTTTTGTAACAAATTTATGGCCATTTTGTGAAATAACCATGCTGTTTTACTAGTGGGACTGGGAATTAGTGAATCACAAAAACAAGACCTTTCCTCATTTGTAATTATAATCCTATTTAACGCTGCGAAGTTGAGAACTAAGAATTTGCCAAACGACACTACAAATGGCATGTTTATCATATATGATTAGAATTTATAATATATATTTAAATTATGTATTAATTTTTATATTGAACTCTACTATATCTCAATTAGTTTCTTATTCTTATAATATCATAATTTTCTTATTCAATAATTATGTCTAACAATTTTTTTAATTACTGAATTACAATTTTTTTTGTTATATACAATTCTGTTCTCTAAAGTAAAATACTTTTTTTAATCTGGTAGCACTTAATAGTTACATCTAATGTTAAAAATATATAGATTTCTATTTTTATAACTATTTATCGTACAAAAATGTTTCTAAATATCCATCCTGCCCAAATTGTAGCTGTTGTCATAGATGACACTGTGCAAAAATAATCTACGATGACAAATTGAAGATATACCTCAAAAAAATTATGGCAAGATTAAAATCTTATGTTTTTCAAGGTGGGACTTGAGAGCAATGTTCAAATGACCGAAACTGCGAACTAATCGTAAGTTTACTTTAAGTGGATACCGCCGGCAGAACACGTATTACAGGCAAACTTTTTAAACTAAAGCATTGCTAGAGAGTAACCGGTGGGTGATATCTTATATAATGTTTGGGGGTGAATAAATAGGTATTAGGTGCAGTTTCGACAAATACTAGATCAAATACCGCATTTTGGCATTTTAAAAAGGGTGAATGAGGCAAATATCCATTTATGACTCAACGTTTCAAGAAATACCCAATTCTAAATATGGTAATCATAACTACCAAAAAATTGATGTGTTGACTAAATTACCCTTCTAATTCATAAATTAAAATCTCGTATAAATTAGTAAAATTCGTTTTTTTATTTTTAATTAAAAATAATTCTTTAAGAGTAGCAAATTATAACAAATCTCCTCTATTAATTAGTAATATTTGATCACGTTGAATATTCCCTACTTTGACCATTTAAATCTAAATATTTTTATTCTTATTAATCAGTACATTTTGGATAGTTCGATCACGTTTAGATTATACTTATGAATTTTGGATAGTTTTGTAATTGTACTTACGAATTTATAACAGTTATCTACCATACGAACGATAAGAAATAGGATATTGACGATCGCAAAGCACTCGTAAATTTATTTACGAAGTTATGGAATGGATGGCCCTTTTAGTGATGTAAATAAATTTACGAAACATTGTGTTCGGTTTTCCTTCTTTTGTTATGCCAATTGTTAACAATACTTGGTTATGATTTGGTAAATATTTTTACAAAACGACAATACTTGGTTATGATTTGGTAAATATTTTTACAAAACGACATTTGTAAATCTGTATACATTATTTGTAAATCTGTTTAAGAAATATGGTTTTTATTTTGCATCAGTTTTTGTAAACTTGTTGACAAAACTTGGTTTTAGTTTAAGAATATTTACATACTTTAATACTTACCATTACGTAATAGGACTTAGACGCCATTGTATAACCATTTTTGTTCTATTTGATCGAACATAAAGAGATTTTAAGAATTACTTATATGATTATTGCCGAATGGAATTAGGGCAAACAAATCTTGTGGCAAATCGGTATACGAAGCGCGGCGGAGAAGGTGGGCGGCGCAGGAAAAGGCGTGCGGGGGGTACCTCGGATGAATGCGAGCGAACAACTTGGTCGAAGAGAGGGAGGGAGAAAGAACACAAAGAGAGAATGCAAAGAAATAAAAGGAAATTCAAAATTTAAGGTCAAAGTGTCAAATTAATTTAAAATCTAATAAATATGGGAATAATTCAACCTTAATTTTAGGAAAATAAAATTTCAAATTAAACTAAATAATTAATAATTAATTAACGAAAATAAAAAATATAATTATAATCAAAGTTATAATGGTCCAAAATTTATTTAAAATGGGCATAAATGAATTAATTGAAACTATGGGTATTCTCTTAAACCTTCAGTGAATTTTGGGCATTTCATAGATTTATCTATAAAAGGACAAGCGAATACCTTATTTTTAAACGATGAAAATTGCATTTATCATATATGGTATTTGGTGTTCAGTTACAGTAACATCAATTTTTTGCCCGTATTTTATAACTTTTAATATCCACGTCTACATAAACTAACTACTAATATTATATAATATTATACATAAACAGATTACTAAATACTAATATTACACCAAACATATACTAATATAACACCAAGAGAATAAAGCAGAAAAATCTTTTTTATTTATTGATAGATTTTTGTTAATAGAAAATAATAAAATATAATATTAAATTTAGTTAGAGCGGTAAAACCGAATAAGCGGTTGCAAGTTTCACATTAAATCTGAAAACCCGTTTTGATCAAATATTGAATATTCAATTTTTTTTCTTGATATATTCGATTTTGGCCGCTTTAATAGGATTGTGGTTTAATTGATATCAATTTAATCCGTTTTGAATAATAATAATAAAAAAATCAATTTACCGAGTAAGAAAAATTCATTTCAGTTTAGGTCAGGAAATGAATTTATGCAAGTGAAAGCTATATATCTCAGGGAGAGTCAGAGAAACTGTGGCGTGTGTCAGATTGGCATTGTTTGTTTGTTCAGGTGTTGAAAATCGATACGCATTTCAAGCCCAACCACATGCTTTGCTCTCTGCGTCGTCATCTTCATCTTCATCGTTCCATTGCCCGAAATTACAACATGAGACAAACTTCAAGCTCCAAACTTTACCATAATGCATCACCATTTAATATACTCCTAATTTATTCAATTCAAACACCATTGTGTAGTAGTATTACAACAAATTGTGAGCTCACTATCCGAACCCATGTATATTACCTTCAATTAATCAAATTCAACACAAAAAATCACACCCCATTTCCTCAGTTAACCTGATCGCACCGGCGTCTGACCTCGCCGCCCTTCCCGGTCTTCACCCCGTACACGCTGAGCTTCGCCATGGCCGCCGCGAAGTCCTTGAAAAACCGCCCCTCGTCCCTCGCGTAGAGCTCCACGAACGGCTTCGTCGTTGCGTCGCCGTACAGGCCGTGGTCGGACTTCAGCAGCCCCAGACCCCTTTGGATATTCTGGAAGTACATGTTGTCAAATTTGTTCGGGGTCATGATGTCGTTGAAGACAGACAGCGTCGGGTTGGCGCGGTAGTCCGAGCAGGCCTTCCGCAGCCCGTCCGCGAACCTCGGGTTGTAACTCGCGCTGGATCCTCCGGTCCGGTTGTAGATTTCGGAGGTGAACTCCGAGCAGTGGGAGAATCCGACGGTGTGGGCGCCGCTCAGCGCCACCATCTCCTGCACGGAGAATCCGCGCATTGCGAAGAGTTTCGCGATCTGCGCCATGGGCATCGACGGCGTGGGGAGGTACCCGGCGACAGAGGCCGAGGAGGAAACGCGCGAGTCCCGGCGGCCGAAGGCGAGCGGGAAGGATGGGCCGCCGAGCATTACCAGAAGGTCCCGGACCGCGGCGGCGAGGATGTCGGCGCAGGAGACGGTGGCGGGGCAGGCGAGCTCGAGCGCGGTCTTGGCGCGGACCACGGCGTCGAAGGCGTCGCCGGGGAGGGAGAGGTTTATGTCGGCGTCGCGCTCGGCGCGGCGGAAGGGCGTGGAGGAGAGGAGGATGGAGGCGTCGCAGCCGTTGAGGAGGCAGTCGTGGAAGAATAGGCGCAGCGCCGCCGCGGCGGTGGTCGGGCTGGCGATCTGCTTGTCGGTGATGGTCTGCCGCATTATCTCCTCGAATCTGGGGCACGATCTCCGGTAGAAGCTCGGGGAGAGCCGCGGCGGGGACTGGCGGTTCCTGCGGCCGGGCTTGGGCTCCGCCGGAGAGAGGAGGAGGAGGAGAGCGAGGAAGGCGGAGAGGAGCTTGTGGCCGTGGATCGTCATTGTTGGGAGTGGGAGTGAGAGGAGCGAGCTTCGCGGAGATAGTGTTTGGCTGTGATTGTGAGGGTTTTACAGAGAGTGAAGAGGAAGAAGATGAAGAAAGAGAGCGAGTGGGAGACACGCGCTCTATTATTTATGAAAAATGGTTTTGTGGAGAGTCCTCCAATCACGGGAAGCTTGTGGGCGCGTGGGGATAGGACGCGTCGTTATTGGTGTTAGCTGTCTGTATAAAATAAAGTCAGAGAGCCAGGTGTTCGTGTGACGACGAGTTAGTAAATAGTAACACAAGATTTAATTAATTAAAGAGAAAACTAAATTTATTTTCCCTTACAAAATGGAAAATTATTTGAGGAAAAAATATCCTTAATTACCTCGGAGATGTTAGCGGCATAAAGACTCTCGTAATTTACGGCTAGGATTATCAGGGTATCTAATTCTGTTCGCTCCTAAGGCTTAGGAGCAACTTCACTTTTGAGCTTGTTCGGAAATTTTAGGATTTCATTTTAATTCACGAAATTTAACTCTCGTTTGTTTAGCTCAAGTGAATATGTTTGTTTTTAGAAGCTTTCCAACGCAATTTATTAGCTTTCGCTTTCAACCCGATTCACCGGCCTGGGTTGATTTACTACTTTTTCTAAATAAATTAAAGCGGTGTTTTCTCCATAATTAAAAAAAAAAAAAATTTCTATTTTTAATATTGAGCTACATTTTGAGTTTTTCGCTATTTGCCATGTGCAATGTCTCAAAAGCATTATTTCTATAATTTTCTTTAAAGTGACCATTATAGCTTTAAAATTATTGGACATGAAAATAAAAATTCAGAACGGGACAAATTCATACGACCTGATAAAGAGTGACCTAAAGAGTGATAATAAGAAGATATAAAAGGTAACTTAAAGCAAATACCTAATACAACAGTACAAAAAATAATTACAGGAATTTAGTAAAGAGTGACAAGATAAGTATATTCATAATATCAACTCAAAACTAAGGAAATTCTATTCAAAAGTAATTGTTGAGATGAATATATAAAGCAAGCCATTTAGTTTAGCTAAGCTTGACCAATTTAATAATTAATTAATACAACACAAATCATTTAATGACCAAACTTCGATAATTGAAGCAACTTATTATGAAAGTTGGCAATATCGTCGAGGAAAATTGATATTTAACAGAACAATTTAGTGGAGATTCGCCGATATGCACCACTGTGAAAATGATTATTTATAGCCATTAATTACTCTTTATTAATGTCGAAATCTGTCTTTAATCTCTGTTTTCTTCACATGAAACGACGCCGTCCAACTGCATCGATGGGCGCGTGGAGCAAGATGGCGCGTGTGAGTACAAACAAAACGACGCCGTAACAGGTTGGGAGATGTGACTTCTTCTACTACCAATGAAAGGTGACGTTTTTATGTAAATGCGGTGGATTTTATTATTAAATAAATGCACATTAATATTTATTCACATAGCCCAACAACAAAATTTAACGGTTTGAAATTGAAAGCAAAAAAAAAAAAAAAAAACATTCAAAAAAAATTGAAAAATAAAACACTTGTTACACTATGACTCGACGTACTTGTAGTGAACTAATTATATAGGATAATTAAAAAAAATTAATTACATAGGACTTCGATTTATTTTGTTTAAATTTATAAGAGAGCATAGAGACAACAAAGAAAAAAAAGCGAAATTAAACTCAAGATAAAATTTAATCAATCATTAATTATAGCTTTTATGTTTTAATCCCGGCATAAATACCATCTTTTTCTCAAATAGTAGCAATAAATTCCATTTTCTTAATCTAAAAAAAACACCATTAATTAATCCGATATTATATATAAAAAAACACCATAAAATTCAATATCTATCTTATATATGATATCAGATTATTAGTACTTTATTTGGGCAAAAAAATAATATAATAATCAATGTTTTTTTAAGACTATTTATATTTTTATGAGATCAGCGCTTTAAAGTTAACAATCAAATAGTTTCATTTGAATGATATGATTTTTGAAATAAAAAGACATTATTGGATTGATTTGTTCATCTTTAAAAACATAAAAGTGATATTATAATGATTAATTAAATTTGTGATTTGGCGCATCTTTCGTGGAGCACATGAGGGATCATGCTTATGTATTACTCAAGCACCTCATCATTTCGCCTCATATGGGTCCCATCCCATTCCATGCCATGCATAATATTATAGAAAATAAATAAAAATAAAAATTCAATCAAAATGCTTTATGTTTTGTTCGCATATTATAAGGATAAGGTTTATTTTTAACGTGTTCGAAAAGGTAGAAATCCATGTTAAAGGGGAAAGGAATGACACATATGGATTGGTTGTACAGAGTACAGACTACAGAGAGTGAAAGGATTTGATTTGGAAAAACGATTTTAAAAAAGGGGTTGAAAATATGAATATGCTTTTGGAATCTCGCTTTACGTTGTTGTCGTTTTCCTATTAGGAGTGCGTTTTGGCCTTTTGGGACAGCCCAAACCGATTTTGGAAAAGTGAAGATGGAAATGGCGAGAGCGACACTCCGGCAAGTGCATGTGCCAGCTGGCAGAGAGGTGGGTCCCATCTGAATAGCCTAGCCAGTAACCACACATGACTTGTGCTTCTCTTGGTGGGTCCACACCTAGTATTTAGCTAAACAAATTAGGGGCGACAACACGAAACACGAAACGATTATGACACGATTTAAACGAGTTTGAGTCTATCACGACTCACTGTGAGTCCAATCGTCTCAAACATAATTAAATAACTGAGAAACACAACACGAACACGATATGTAATCAAAATTACATCCCCTACTTCAAATGGCCTAATGTATGTGTACTGGTATAGTTTTTATTTTTTATGCCCTCGATTTTTAAATTTAGTAAAAAAAATTATATTTAAGTTTTAAAAACAATAAATTTATATTTAGTTTTCTTTTTATAGCCTTATATGAATTTAATTTTAAAATACTCAAAATTACTTTTTATTAACAATTTTTAGAATTCTTACCGTAGACATCTATAATAAGAAAGAGGGAACGAGGGACGGCGATATGCACTGCATAGTTTGGCGCTGATTTTTCATTTGTTATAGTAATACTCGTTGTACTATAGAAGTTTATCGGATTGCTCTTTACCAAAACTAATATTCATTTTATTATAAGGACAAATCCCAAATTATGTTAAATTGATTATAGAAGTAAACGAAATTTCAGATAATAAGCAAAATAATGAACATTGAAAAAACGTCTTGGATCATGAGAAAAAGCAATCCCCTAAAAAAATCAGAACATTATATACTTATGCCTAATTAGGTACCTAGGACATTACCGTTCACAACTTTCCTTCAATATATCTCTTGTAGATGTCACTCTTCATGATCTTGTTGAGAGGTGACGTGGCCCTTTCATATCTCATCGTAGCTTCACGGAGGCTCTTGTAGTCGCTCCACCACTTCATGAAGCTGCTCTCCGGCAACAAAATCTCCGGCGACACCGCATAATCTTTCAGCAAACCCGACACGTAATCCTCAAACCCGTTAAACTCGCTCATGCACACTCTCTTTTCTTCGTCGCTCGCTCCGTCGCTCTTCATCACTTTGCACATAATCCTAGCCTCCTCGACCTCCGCCCAAAAGCAAGGATCCTCGGTCAGCATCGCATTAACGTTTTTCTTCTTCGAATCGGTCGAAGAGCTAAACGTCTTCTTCTTTGCATTCTCGTCGATCTCCTTCTTCTTTGCCGCGGCCACCATTGCCTGCAACCGCGCAAAATGCTTCGGTCTTCCCTGGCTTTTATAACCGGAACGTCCCTTCTCGTGGTAGAAATCCGCAATGAAAAGAGGCTCGACAAGTCTCATGTAGTTCAGGCCTGCGAAGAGAAATCTAGTGCGAAGCGTCTCGCTCTCGGTTTGGGGCTTCATGTCAGCCTCTTCGACGAGATCTTCCCAATAATTCATCAGCCGTTTGACGCATTCCTCGACGTGAATGTCTCTGGGAAACCGCTTCATTTTGTAGCTGTCGTAGTACCCAATATCCTTCGACGATTTTACGTACCATTCAACTTTGGCCATGTGGATTTTGGAGCTGTTCAGCTTCTTGTCCGGATTCACGGTACTATTTCCGATTTGGAACTTCATTTCCGACTTTTCTATGTTCTCGAGTAAAGTCTGGTGGAAGCGGAGTAATCGAACCGATACAATTTGGATAAGGACTTCAAAGTAATTGGTGTTCTAGGGCTAATTAAACTTAGCCGCCGATTATTTTTCAAACTTTCTCGTTTCTCCGATGTAAGAATTATCGATCATACTGAATTTCTTCTCCTCTGTTCGTGGTTTTCTCTTCTGATTGAGCTTTTACGTAAAAAAATTGTGTCGATTTATCTTTACATTCATTTCTTTTGTGACCTTATTGAATAAAAATGCTCTACAAAAATGGAAAGAAAAAAAAACTCGATGGAAGAAAGAGTTGGATTACCAGATCTAATGCCGAGAGTTCGGTTGCAATGCCTACTTGGTACGGGCTTTCACACCATTTCGTTTCCGTCGAATTCTTGAACATGGCCTGTCGTTTTAGACCATCCACGATTTTCCGGTAATCAACTGTGTGATGAAGATCTTGATCATTCACGGCGGTTATGGCCAACAACTGAAGAACGGTTTCTGGCTCATCGAAACACGAACACCCGGATTCCGAACACAAAAGGAACGCTCCAAATGGTTTGTAGGCACTCTCGACAGCAAACATTCTTGGTATCGGGTCATGGGTTGAGACGACGTTAAGGAAGCAAGAGCACCAAGGAGAGTACTTTGAAAGGGCCTTTTGCAGGTTTGCATCACCGAGAAGTGGTGAGCCAAATGTGATGCAGATTGGCCGTTTCTTGTTGGCGAAGGTAACGCTCTCGAGCAGCCATAGCGTGAATAACGAGGCGACTGCGCCGCTGAGGGAGTGGCCACTGATAACTACAGGGCTTGAATTGCTTTTATCCATTTTCTTACTTATCTGCATTTAAAGCCTAACATCTGAATTTCAAGCAAGAAATATAAAAAAATAGTGTATACATTTAAGGAATTTAATTAAACCCTAAAAGCCTTAACCAATAATCAGAGAACATTTTACCCTTAGAACTTATGAAATGTTCTTTAAAGGATCTCACAAATATTTTCTTGTGCTATTCAATATATGTAAGTATTAAGAAAAAACATAAAGTTGAGCAGGGTAATAGTAGAGCTTAATAATAATTGATAAATTTTCACATTTATTTATTACATTTTGGAGAACATCATTAAATCTCATAATTCCCCTACTAATAGTTAAAACTTAAAACAATACTACAAGTAATGTTGTTATTACAAGAGATATTATCGATATAAGTACTTAAATTGTGATCAATTAAGTGGCATGGGTTCAAATTCAAAATATATTTTTTACGAACATTGATCAAATGCTACATGACATCAAGTTGATCGAAATACGAGTTGCTTCCTCAGAACTAGAATTCTAGTTCCGAATTAGCTTCCTCAGAACTAGAATTCTAGTTCCGAATTAATATATATATATATTTATATATTTATGGAAGAAATGGGCAAGTCATATTGAGGGAGTAAGTTACAATATTTTATATTACTTTTTCACATTAACTAGAGAAAAGCTCCAATTACTAGCAAATCAACTATAAATAAATAATTAACCAATCATTTAACTATAAAAGTCAACATTTCTAAAGCTTCGAATAAGCTATGCATTTACCTCCTTCTTCAGCTTCGAAAGCTGCTCAAAATTGTCGTCAAAGACAGTAATGGCAGCTCTGTTAAAGGCGAATTCGGTCTTCCCGCGAAGAAACCCGAAAAGATCAAAACTTCTCTTCGCAACTGCCGACGATGACGCCACCAAATCGGACCCTTCTCGAAGCTTCCGAACCGCGAAATCTCGCGCGGTCGAGAACGTTACCGCCACGGCTCCGTTTGGGAGCTCGGAAACCTTAAATCGAAGCTCCGAAGACCCTGAAGAAGAAGAAGGCGATTGCTCATAGCCATTGTCTTCCTTCAGAACCAGCTGAAGAATTCCGCTATGGACCGCCAGATTCGCGAGCTCCGAGCCGGGGTTGAATCTGAAAACGAGAACGAAAACCCAGAAATTAACGGAGCGAAAACAAAAAGGTTTCGACTTTTTGTTTTCGCATACTTACAGCTTCATGTCTTGGTGTGGAGATCTTTCTTAGACACGAAGAAATGGGGATCGATTATGAGAGCGATCTAGCGAAGTCAAAGAGACATTCTTGGGTTTGTTGGCTTGTCTGGCAAGTAAAGAATCTGGAAGGAAATTGCTTCAGAGTTTCTTCAGTTATGGCTTGGGAGCTTTCCTTTGACTTCTCATGGTTTGGTTTGGTTCATACGAAGGATTCGAAAGCTGGTTTAGTTCAAGAGTTGACTTTTGACTTTAACTTCAAAAGTTGACTAGTATTTTAATTCAACACTGATTAACTTAGGACAAAATGTATCAATTATACTCTAAAACAATTAGAAAAGGGTCTAGGGTCGTCGCGTCCGCCTATGTCTGTGGCGGAATCGGAGGGATTTGGCCGATTTTTCGAATTAGTTTTTTTTTTTATTATTATTTTATTTTTATGTATGAGCTTTGGAGTTAATTGAAACTCAATGTCATTTAATTTTTCACTCACTCATCATTTGGTCGATTTTTCGGGTCAGGCTTTTCTATTGGCTTTTAAGGTTTGATATAACCTCATTAGTCATTTTTTTTCAGTCTGTTTATATGACTCAATGGCGGAATTGAAATTCTTAATTAGGGGAGTCGAAATGAAATCAAAACCCGAAATGGAAGCGAAGGGGTTTGATTTATTTTTCATATTAGGTTTTTTTTTTCTTCTTTCAATTATAAGGTATTCTTCTCTTTTACTAATATAGTTTTCTTTCCAGATTAGATTGACAAAATTCACTAATTAGTATTACTTTATTTTGAAAATCTAAAATGAGTACTCAGTAGTCAGTATTGCTAAACTCTAAATTTACACTTCCATATTGTTTATTATCCAAAATACCTCAGAGCGGTGTAAATATCCGTTAAACTTGTAACGAATCAAACAAAAATGACTTGTAATAAAAATCATATCAAATATATTCAACCACATTTCAATTTTCAATGAGCAAAAAGGAACGAATTATCATATTTCAAATTGTTTTTTACTATCTTATAAACTAATCCGACATTAGCAATTCTGACACAGTGCGAGCCAAAGACACCGAGATCGGTGGCAATTGTCGGACCAGGAAACAGATTCCAGATACAGCTTCGACAGCTTCACTGGGACGCAGTCCGTGTCGGACGGACTTTCAGGTTCCGCATGCAGATGTCTCGCCTCAGCAAAAATAGAAGAGAATACACCAGTCCAAAACTCTATAAAACACAAACATTCCGTCATTGCAAAGCCAAAGAGATCGAAATACTCGGACCGCGACATGAACTCCAATCCCAAATACAGTTTCGAGACCTTCCCCGCCACGCAAATGTAAAGGCAAATCCTTACTTCATTTAAGAGTTGTAGATCGAGCCGGAATCAGAGATCAATTAATGGTAAACAAAAACGAACTCGTCGTACACAAGCTTGGTTTATAAATTCGTACCGTCGAAAAAATATTGTTTATTAGAGTAGTAAAGTTTCTGGAAAATGGAGTTGATATGGCCATCCCAATGTTGCTCTTCCTCTAGTCTAACTCTGACAAATGCATCAAGAACAAAACAGCCAATTCGAAAACAAGACATCTGATAAGCTCAACAAGTTGCTCCAAATTCGAGTACCAATGTGTAATTGAAAGACATAAAAATACTACTCAATAATTTAAGTGGTGTCAAAGTCAATGATGAATTATTTTATTAAATATTTTCGAAAAATAACTAATAATAACGTTTTTTTTAAGATTGTTTAATAGGTTCAGCTCTTACAACACTAGTTAAATAAGTAGAGAATCTGTAGAAATATTAATGGGACAATCGTGGTAAAAGCTCCAATAATCTTTCCGTCGTCGTAAATGAGTTCTCGTTCTTTTGTTTTAGTGGTGAAGTTCTCATTCTCTGAAATTATAAAGTTAGTCTTTCATCTACTATTTTCAAGTCAAAATTACAATATGTAAAGGGGCACCCATTTGCGTCCCATGAAAATTGAACCCGTGATCTTCAAGAGCTATGTAGTGGAGTTAACACTAGGACAAACAACCTTGGTTTATAATATAACATATTTTGTATGCTAAAAACTTGAAAACTTGATTAATTGATATCTGGATTGTGATAAAAAAAATATATATCAAAATATAATGTAGAAATTGCTCAAGTTTGTTAAGTGATATCAATAACAATTGTTTATTAAATTTATCCTCAGTTTTTGATAAACACAAGATGAAATTCTCACCATGAGTTTTATGAGTCTCTTATCGACCGTGACGACAAAGTCCTTGCTTCTGCATCTGGAACTTCAGTTATATCTGCAGAGATTGTCCAACAAAGAGAGATAAAGATATGACAAGCTAAAAATTAACTTGAGATATAGTCTAAAAAGTGGTTACGAACTTACCCTTCGTCTAAAGAAAGAACAATGTCGCGTCTTCTTCTTCTCCGTCATCTTCTGAACCATCAGTGTCCTGTTTTGCAATTAGCAATATATCACAGGAATCACAGGAAGAGCGTGTTTAAGTAAGAAACATGCACAAACTTGGCTTATCGGTTCATACCGTCTCAACACTCGTGTCCGGTGAGTCGCTAAGTTTTTGCAAAGTCGAGTTGACATCCCCATCCCATTGTTCTTCCACGGATTTAGCCCTCTCCACGTCATCACTAGTACAAAAAGAGCCGTCGTACCACCGTTCCAAACACAGTATACGATCAATTCGCCTCGTTCTCGTGATTATTCCTTTAAGCTTTGGGGTAATTACTTCACAAGAGAAACTCCGCATCTCAGTGCACTGAAGCAGAACTAGCTGCTCCAAACTCGGAAATAGCAATGCACAGTGGCCTGAGTGGAAGCGAGCGAGTTTGGGCAAGCAAGCAAGCACCAAAACTTTCAGTTTACTAAAAACAATCTCGCCTATCACTTCAGTGATGCTTTCAGGCGCATCGCCTATCACTTCAGTGATGCTTTTGCACTCGGTGATGCTCATCGTTGTTAGCTGTGGCAAGTTTCTGGCTGTCGCAGGGTCGAACAAGCTCACGGTGAAGCCACATCTCAACACAGCTAGCATAGTCAAGTGTTTGAAAGACACGGAAGATGAGAACATAAAGCCCTTCGGAATCGGCAAACGGTCGACCGTTACGATGCTTACAGTAGAAGGTACAGACTCGCTCTTCTGGTATCCTGAGTCAAACACATCGAGGGACTCGAGGGACATAATGCTCAACTTGGGGAACATAACCTGCTTATATTTAAATTCACGGATCTCAAATAGCAAAGATAAACAAATTCGAATACCGTACAAGAAAAAAAAATATGCATTACCGTCTCCATCACAAAAAGAGGACTGTTTCCACAAGCTTGCTGACTCGTGTTAATCTTGAAAGTTGATAGATCTGAAGCCAAGATCTTCAGTTTTACACAATTTTTCAGTGTTAAGATGCTGAGAGAAGGCCATTTCGAGGAATGCAGGCCGGGGTAGAGACATTGGAGCTCGGGCAAGTTGCTTAGTTCCATATTGGTTAACTTTAGCAAGTTGAACTCCGGGGTTATCTCTGTTGCTCCTTCCTCTTTCCCGATGACTTCACGTATTAGATCACAGTCCTTCAAGTGAAGCGATTCAAGTTCAAGAAGTTCTTTGGCAACGGATGTTGGAAACAAGGTTTCCAGACTCGGACAGTCGACCACGACAACTTTCTTGAGGTGTTGAGATATAAAAATCGGTCTTCCACGAGGATTGCAATGTTTTTCGTACTTCCAAACATGCTTGAGCTTTGGTAAAGAAAGTAAATGTAGAGAAGTTAAATTACTAATTACTCTTCCGCAGCTCGTTTCAGCTCCTGTAGGTCTCTGCATCGCGAATACTTCTTCTACCTTATCACAGTTACCTATAACCAGCTCCGCTAAGCTCTCGAGATTTTGTAGTAAATCAAGTGAAAACACCTTTATCAAAGCGTTACACCGTATAATGCATAAGTTCTCCAATTCGCCAAAGGAGTCCCCGATGACAAGTTCTTGATCGCATTTCCATATCATCTCCAACCGATCTAACGAATCAAGCTTCATAATCTTTAATTTCGGAAATGCAACCTGCATATGACACCTCTTTATTGGTCAACAAATTTGAGCTAAATGCTATAACAATCATACAGTAAGTGCACAACTATGACTTTACTTTTGAGATAAGTGCGTATTTTAAAGTCCTATAGACTATAGTTAATGAGAAATTATTATGATCATGTATAACTGCGTTTAAAAAGAATCAAAGTAATCCGAAGAGGCGAAACGCAAAGAGCACAACAAGGGAAGTGTTTGATTGATCTCACCGTGCCTATGAAAAACGAGGGAGCACTGTCATAAAGGGTCTCGCCTCGCCTTTTCTCTCGGGACGCAGATATATAATTAGAAGCCAAGATCTTCACTTTGCCACACTCATTCAATATGAACTCAGTAAGAGAAGGCCATTCGCTACAATGCACTTTACGGTATAAACATTCGAGCTCCGGAAGGCCGCATAAGTAGAACGAGCTCAGTCGGGGGAGAACAAACATAGGGACTGTCTCTGATGATCCTTCTTCATCTGCAATGACTTCCTGGAGTTGACCACAGTTTTCTAAATGAATTGATTCGAGTTCGAGGAGATTTTTTGCAACCGACGCTGGAAACAAGCTTTTCAGACTTGAGCACTCGGAAACTTCTACTTTCTTGAGTACACTGAAAGTCACCGAATTGGCACATTGTTCCTTGAAGCTCAACAAGTACTCGAGTTTTGGCAAGCGAAATAAATACAAAGAACTTATAGCGGTTCTTATTGTCACGATTCTTTTTTCGCCAACTGTCGGGTTTCGGATTTCAATTACAGCTTCCATCATATCACAACTTATCACATTCACGTCTGCTAGGCCCTGAAGCCTTCTTAGCATGGTCGACGAGCATAATCGGGTTAGTTTCTTACACTCGATGACGGAAAGCATTTCCAAATTATGAAAGTAATTGTTTGACATTAATTCATCATCATCTTCCGGCCATATCATTGTCATGCTATCCAATGCTTCAAGCTTCAGTTTCCTTAGAGTGGGAAATGCAACCTGCATAGTTATTTGTTAATAAATATTAATTAATGGATATTACAATAAAGCAGGGAAGTCTGAAATACAGCTTACTTTGTGATGGAAAAGAGGAAAGCGGTCATCGTTCCTCTTTGGTGCCGTCGGTGATCTAACGGTAAACTGCTTGATCATCGGGACACGTACAAGTTTGACAGAGAGTAGTAGAGGAAATTCAACCACCTCATCATCATTCTTGATGTTGAGAAATATATCTTCCATCACCTTACAATCAACCACTTTGAGTTTCTCCAATTGTGTAAAGGGAAATGATAAGGGAAATAGATTCTTCAACGAATGACATTGTCGAACAACAATTACTCTCAGCTTCGCCAGAGTTTCCATGGAGTGATTACAGCCGTTGCAGACTGTTTCCAGCTTTGCCAAATTCGTAAGATAAAGTTCCTCCAAGTTCTGAAAGGCACTCATGTTACTAGCGCCCCAAGCATCGATGACACATGGAACTGTATGAACGTTATGCAGTGTCAAAACTTTAAGGTAACGCCCGAATTCATCCGAAAGAGACTGCGTGATATTGGTGCCGCTTAAGTAGAGGTTTTCAGCCCCTTTGATCAATGGTTTCAAACCAATCCGGTCTAGCAGACCGTCATCGACTTGATCAAGAATCAACGATCTTGACAGCCTATGCTTATCATTTAAATTCTCGTCAAATGAAGATGTTGTTATGTATATTTCAAACCGTTCCAACTTATCATTGAACAAGCCTTCCGGGAGAACATTGGCGGCGTCTATAATGTCCAAATTCAAAGTGGTCAAGTTCCTTGCGTGCTTTAGCTCGGTCAGGCGTGCGTTACAACAATCTTCATGACTATCCTCTCCAAGGGATGCCCAGTTAGTAAAACTTGATCTGCTTAAGGATAGTTCTTCTAATCGTGTAAGGCTTGCTATGGCACTGGGTTCGATCACTTCAAGATCATGACAGTTACTCAAATCCAAAGACAAAAGATGAGTCAAGTTTCCGAGTTCTTTAGGAACGATCTCGACATCCGAATGTGACAAATCGAGAATCTCTAAGCATTTCAACTCTCCGATACACGATATATCCCCTAGTGAGCTATGAGAACATGTTAGTGTCGTGAGATTATTCAAGAAACAAATGCTAGATAGCCTTGAAAGACTCACATCCACATTCTTTAAAGCTAACACATGAAGATCTTTTGCCAACTTGAAATATTGGTTAGGGATCTCTAACTTGGCGCGACACTCGTCTTGAGATAGAGAAAACAATTGGAGCTTCGGGCATGGCAGTGTTTCGGGAAGCCAGTTGCGGAAAGAGCATAGCGAAATAGCCGTCGAGTCTTGAAGCTCGTTGTTGTAAAGCTTTTCGCTTAGCTCCTCGACGTTTCTTATGAAGTACATGTTTCCATCTTTAGAAGCGATTGATAGGACAACGTCGCGGATGACATCATGCATCCTAACATAATCGTCCCCGTTGCCATCAAGCAGTAAAGAAGAATTTTTAAGAGTCTCTACCAAATGAACGACCCTATTTCTCGCATTTTTAAGGTTCCTGATTCCGTTGAAGAATCTTAATCCTGTAACGTCCTGCGACAATGCATTGAGGCTGATTTCTTCATCTTCTTTGTGGAGACTGCAGAGCATCAACAATGTCCTAGCTTCTTCACTCTCCAAGAAGTCGTAACTCCATCGGATAACAGAGTAAACTTCTTTCTCCACTCCTTTGATGTTACTCGGGTTCGACGTTTGTAATCCTACCAAGGCATCCTCCCAAATGGAAATTCTTTTGTTTTTTAACGCTTTTGCGACGACAGATATAGCGAGAGGCAAGCCTGCGCATTTTCTCAAGATATTTTTCTTTACATCTTGAAACTCGTGCTCTTGTGCTTGATCCCCATTAATCTGGTCAAAAAGATCGGTTGCTTCCACTTCAGATACAAGTTCAAGCTTGAAAATTTTATCAGCATCCATATCTTCAGACACATCTTGAGATCTAGAGGTCAATAATATCTTACACTGCTTCTGATCATCACCAAAAAATATTCCCATACACTCTAAATCGAGCTTACTCCATACGTCATCTATAATTATAAGGATCTTCTTCTCGCTACTCAGCCGATCTCGCAGCCGCTTCGCTCTCAATGCTACAGTATTCTCGTCGAGCGTCAGACCAAGAGTTTCCGCAACTTCTTCTTGAACGCTTCTAGCATCTGGAGTTTGGGAGACAGTAGTGAGAACCACGCGGGTGAACAAATTTTCATTCTTAGCTTGGCTCGCAACTTCTTGAACGAGCATGGTTTTGCCAACCCCGCCCATACCGCAAACGCCAATCTTACGAACGCTACCGTCTCTCAGTGTTTCCATGATCTCTTTGAACACTTGCTTTCTTGTCTCAAATTCTTGGTAGCCTTTGATCTTTTTAATAGAATGGCCCGGAGGAAGACGATATGCAACGTCCTGTCTAAACTTTCCGGCTTCTTTGACCTCGGTAACAACGCTTGCCATCTTCTTAGCTTCCTTTCCTAGCTTATAGCGTTTAACTAACTCCGGAAACGATCCGCAGGAACAGCTCGTAATGGCCTGGCCTTCATGTCTTGAAATCAATTCTGCAGCCTCTTCGGAGATGGAAGCCGCTTTGCTTTGCCAATGCTGGACATCTCCTTCGATTATCCCGCAATTATCTCTTGCTGCAACAACAGAATGCTCTACTCTCTCTTTGGCAAACTTCAGATCCTGAGTTTGAGCTTTCAGGTTTTCTACGTTTCTTTTGTAGTTAAGGAAGTAGCCAATGTGACGAAAAACCGGTTCGACGGTGTACTCTGAAACTTTTCCGACGATCGAAACGCCAACTCCGATAAGGAATTCCATTTGAGACTCTACCTAATACCGTTATAAACTATAATCAAGTAGCAATACTTTTACTCTGTGATTATTAAAAATGTATAAGATTAGGAAATATAATGCATGAGAATAGGTTTATCAAAATATTTCTGCCATAATAGCTCTGGAGATTTGTTTATCAATTATTCGCACCCAAAATACTAAAAATTAAGGTCTAAAGTCTAAAAATAGAGACAATAATATCCAATGCTGATGAAAGAAGGTCGACCGTCAACTTCCATTCAAATTACTAAACATTTGTTAGTCAACGGCACGTGGCGTTAGGTTCATTTCCACGTGGCAATGTCATGTCATCTGATTGTCACATCATTTATTATTATTTAAGATTTTTAATTTTTCAAATTATTTAAAAAATAAAAAGTAAATTATATCTAATTAAAACAAATAACACACGACGGGTGGAACTAGAACCGTAAGCAGGATTTTCACTATACTCTAGTCTTGGTTTGAAAATACAAAAAAAGGACCCTTTATTTATATTTTTAAAATTCGATAAATAGGACTAAACAACAAAATCCTGTCATTTATATTTTATTCGGGACGAGAAAGACCCGGTTCTATGTTTTGAATAAACTTAAGAAAAAATAAGAAGTAAATTTATGTTTTCTTTTTCAAAATAAAAATAAATATATACCGAGACAAAATTTGGATTTTTTTATCATGTCCCAGTCCCGATTCTCGATATTCTAAGCAAATACTCGAAATAAGGACTGGGGCTTATTCGATGTGTTTTTTTTATTTTTTTATTTAGCTGTGACAGGAACAACAAGATCTTGTTACTTTTCGAAAGACCCTGATTCTAAATTTTTGTATTAACATTAAAAAAGAAAGAAAAAGAAAATATTTTTCTTTCTTACAATGATATTAATTCTGGACCGGGTCAAAATTCAGGATTGTTTTTACGATGTCCTGGTCTTGATTCCCTATATTCTAATTTCTAAGGAAAAACCTATTTTTTTCTGTGCTAAATACGGGACGAGACCGAGACAAAACCCAGAACGATGATCAAAATTTGCACTCTTATGTTGCACCATAAACAACCACACAGATATGTATTATATACACAATTAAAACCTCTCACTCTATGAAACAGTATAATGCTCTCACTTCTGTGTGTGCATCTATGTTACGAGGAATGCTTGTTATATTAATAAATTCAGATTAAAAAAGATAATTGAAATTCAGAGGTACCTTGCTTAGCTTATGACATCAATCAAGCAACAATCGCAATCGCAAACGCAATCGCAATCGCAATCGCAATCGCAATCGCAGAAGAACTGTGAAATGAAACTCTATTCTCTTACAACAGAAATGGTTTAGATCCAAACAACACATAAAAAGTAAGCAATAATATATAAATAAATGGTTGAAAAATACTGCAGAATTGGGTAGTTGTTGGATACTTGGATTGGTCTTTTTTTTTTTTTTTTAATAAAAGATATGCTATTATTAATGCGCATGATCAGTTTTTGAGATAAAAGGGCACTTTTTATTAATATTGGTTTGTTCAATAAAAGTGTCATTATTCACTAAAGTTAGAAAGCATACTCTCGCATTATGAGATATAATCCGTGTAAAAACAGGTAATACTATTGACTAAATTTACATATGTAAAGGGGAGATTTTTTTGAGTCTCATAAAGTTCAATCTCGTGACATCTTGAATAAGTATATAGTGGAGTTACGACTGTACCAAACAAGTTTGACTTTTTATTAATATTGTTAAGAGCAGTAAAAATTTTACAATTTGAGACAGATTATATCACCTTTTTTTAAAAAAAGCATTGTTTCATTTAAGTTATTTTATACTTATTTATACGTCTTCCCACAAAATACCTTTTTTTTTTAAACCCTAGTCGGGCGTATTCATTACTAAACTTAAATATATGTACAGCAACATATTTGAGAGATAAAAATACACACTTTCTTATACAACAGTTTTACATTTAATATGAAAATACCTATGGGTTTATTAAAGAAATGCCCATTTCAAAAATTAAAAAATAAAACATTTTAGAAATTACTCAATACTACCTATTTTATGAAAGTAGAATAAGTAATTTTTATAAAGATAAGTACAAAATGAATATTTCGTATAATTTCCTTTGACTTAATTTATATAAGTCGAACAAGTCATTAATATTGTAATTTGTTCGAAGAAAAGTCACAATTTTAGCTCAAGATTGTTCCTAATGATTCACATTTACCCAGCACAAAACTAACTAGTCCTTAAATCCAAAACCCTAGAAGAATTACAAACTCTAAATCCCCAAAGGTTCTTCCTTTTCTAATTAATAAAAGAGAGGAAGAATAAGAAGCCTCGGAAAAGAACAATGTGAAGCCCGTTAAGAAGAACCCGGGCCGGAAAAAAATACCAGAACCGCGGTACCTAGTCCCCGTTTCGCCCCTAAATTGCGAATCACATTGCTTTTTGGGAAGAGGAATCTAATGGATGAATATGGATATCTTTTGTGTACACATTTGTTAAAGCAAAGAGCAATAACACAAACACAACTTGAGCACTCACAATCCCAAAATGGCTTATGCTATTACCAATTTCCATCCAACTTCCTGTATTTCTCACCTGTATAAAATAAATAAATAAATAAATAAATAATAATTTACGCGAAGAGAATATAATCATAAAAGAAGCTTATATCTCAGAAGAATATAAGGAGGAATTTACCAGGAAGAAGAAATGGATAGTCATTATATCCGTAAATATTATAACCAGGAAATAGCATCCCAATCTCGGAATCCGGTTCATTTTCGTTATCGCGCTGAATGCGCATCTGCAATTTGATCAAAGGCAAGTAAATACATATACAGCGAAGCGAAGCAAATATTATTTCCGAAATAAAAAGATTCCGTAAAGTTACTTACATGACAAGCATAAATGGAATGAATAGCTTAAAGATGAGCAACGCTGACATCAGAAACGGCTGCAAGAAGCGTCACCAATATTTATTAGCGCAGAGACAGATGCAGAGGATAATATGGTACACATAGGTAAAGGAGTTGCAAACGTTCACTTACACTGAAGATGGTTATAAATCTGTAAACTGAAGAAATTTCAAAACTAGCGATACTTGCAAAATTTCCCGTTCCGAAGAAGGCGACATTAAATAATACCATCTGAAAACCGAAACAGTTTGATGCCATGATTAATATGTAACAAGACATTTATGGAAATGAAGATACACAGTACAATATGGAAGAAAAGAATAAAATGGCATTATAAACTCACAAAAATTAATGGAGTTCTCACGTCAGACAGCTGCAAGCATCTCTCGTTATCAAGCACATTATCCTCCAATTTTTTTGACAAACCTGACGATCTTTCGGCCTTATGAACATAAAGAAGTGTGTTTTCAAATAGTATCCAGGCCATCAGCACAAGAGCAAGAGCACCGTAGAAGACCGCTTCATATCTGCGTAGACGATTATTGTAAAACGATTGGAAGAAATAAAGAAAAACTAATCCCAAACTTGTGAAAGTGAAAGCACATACCCAATAGATAACAGAAGGAAAGTTGGTGCGAAACCGAGAAATAAAGACGTAAGTCGGGATAAGAGGCTATTTCCCGAAAATAAAGGGAGAAACATTGAAAAACCTGTGGCACAAGAAAGTAACTGGTAAACTAGCAAGTACACTTTATAGAAACCAAACCAATAGTCGAAGAGAATATAAATGATGTTATGAGATTCTCGAAATCCTATTGATTAATAACGATAAACGGTCTTTCCTTCAAGAGCAGGACCAAAACTCTCCACAAGATGTCTTGATAAAAACTCTCAACTAAACCAAAACATCACGGCTTACCCTAGTTAGGTGTATATCAGATTAAAAACCCTAATCCTATTTTTATTTAAGAATAGCCAAATAATAATAATAATTTTGAGACAATAATGCCCAAAAAACAATCTAAAATAAATTAAGTAATTCAAGCAATATCAGAGTGTAATATCATGAAATAGTATATTTTTGAAATTTTACCAGCAATAGACCAATTGATGAACTGGTGTGATGCAAGCAGTTCCTGCTTTTGAGTCCTATGAGAAGTTGATAATGGTACCATTATTGAAGATAAACCAACCAAAAGAGCCTGAAATACAAAAACAAAAAGCTTAATTATTTTACCCCTTGATGGAAAATATTTGAAGATTAAAGGGCCTCATTGCACCTGTAAATGAAATAGAAAGGGTAGATTCGGTTTCTTCATTTTGTTATTACTGAGACTAAACCAATACTTATTCCCTTCAGCGTGCAGATCAAGCCACCTTCCCCAAATTCCAATGGCTACTATCATAGCTCCGCTCCCAACTCTGAAACATAATAATAATTAAGTAAAGAAATTACTAGAGTTGAAATATTAACGACTTGGTTCTTTTAGTAATTGACAGCAATGCCCCCCTGAACTATAGTTAATCTCCGATATACTTTCAAAAAGTAGCACATAGCTACCCTTGAAATATGACGATTTTTTTTAACATGTATGCAACGAATGATCATTTTATTTTCTATCGTTTTCTCATGTGAAAATTTTATATTTAAGAGTTGTTGAATAGTATTAAAATCTAGTATATTGATCTCGATCTGTTATTAATTGCCAAAAATACATTCAAGAAAATCATGTGTTGTCCATGAGTTAATTTTTTTTTTGTTTTTTCATTTTTTAACGCGCAAGAAGCAATGTGCTACTTTTTAAAGTATATGCGGTAGTGCTACCAAAAGGAGTTTAGGGAGCAAACTATACAGCAACACGTGAAGTTCGAGGGCATTACAGCCATTACTCTTCTATTTTGTAAAAAGAAGAAGGAAAAAGTGGCTTACACTAAATAAGTGTTGTCTGGAATATCGGCAGGCATTAGGGTGAAAACAGACAAGAACCAGCACACAACAAGAACAAAGATCGGTATCCCAGATCGCCACGGAATTGAGTTAAATAGATAAATAAAACCGACAACTCCCGCAAGCAGAAAATACCACGTATAGAGCTTCCTCTCTGTGAAGCTATTCACCTAAAATATTTTTCCAATGCTTATATTTCAGAACTTAAGATTGGTATTTATCTATATATAAAAAAAGGATGATAGTTTATGGTTATGCGTGTTTTCCATACCAGAAATTCAGAAATGAATACTGACACCGCACACGTGGCTAGAATATTTGCGGCATAGTAAGCTCTTCTTCCGTGCACTTGCTTCCACAATGCATTTATAAACTTGTATTCACTGAATATTTGTGTCCATAGAAACACTGTCATTGCTGTGTAAGCATGGTATAGAGGAGGAGAATGCTCAACCAGTAAGAGGATACTAATTACTCCCATTAACAGGCATCCACATACTTGAACCTGCGTAAACAAATTATACAATTGAGATGTGTAATTAATGATTGAGACAAATATTAGCTAACTGACTCTAATTAGAAAAGAAAAAAAAAATTGGGCCCAAATTTAAATATGCCAATTATGCACAATAAAAATATGCCTTACTTCTCATTCAGCATAATAAAATGTTATGTTCTCGGAATATCAATCTCAACACGGGGTTGAAATGGTAAAACCCCGTTTCCTTACTGTGTCTATACTAAACCCCTAGCAAATCTAAGCTAATTTGAATAACTAATTTACGGAACAATACTTCCTTTCGCCTCAGGAACAGTCCTTACAAAACTTAATCCTAAAATAATTAAATCTAAGCATAATTTAAATAACAATACAAAATTATTACACGACTAATGTTACGGATGTAGCGTAATCACAAACAAAACATGAAAGGTAAAGTTGAGAGAAAGTTACTTTTTTCGAATGATCTGCCAGCGAAGATGGTCTTTCCTTTCTAACGAGCTCTATTGAAAATGAAGTATAAGATTGAAGAACGTGAAGGAAAATATAGATCATCCAGCCAATATACCCAAGAGTAATTACACTCATGAGCATCAACCAATCATATGTTTGGAAATAATGGAGGCCTTGTAGCGCCAAGCTGCGTAATATTTCAGCTTGCTTCATAGCTAATTCATAGTTTCCAGCAGATATCAGATCCTCGATTTGGCTTAACATAGACAAGTGATGAGCCAGGGGTTTGAAAGGCTTGAAACTCAATGAATTGGACTGTTTGATATCTAAGTTCCGTTAAGAAACCGAACATGAAATAGTAAGTTCTTTATCTACTCATCGATGAACAATTAACAAAAGAAAATTTCAGGATACGTGACTTTCGAACAAACTGGTTCAGGATTTGCTTTGTGTTAGACAGCACGGCTTCGACCTCGGCTGCCTGATCATAAATAAAATCAACCAAGAAAATTCAAATCAAAATACTTTCTTTAATGCAAGTGAGAAGGTAAGTGATAAATAAGTAAAAGACTACCTCGTTTAAGTTAACGTAATCAAGAGGCAAACTTCCGACCGAGTTAACCGGACACGGCGAACCCAGGAGAGTTGACTGCCAGAAGAGTCAATTCAGCATGTGAGAGTCAACCATAACGATCCGATCAAGAGAAAAGAATAAATAATGATGTTTCAAAGTGATAAAATAAAAGTGAACCATCAAAGGTGCAATATCAGCTTGATTCACGTCCACCCTTTCTATGTCGTGTAGGCCCCACTCATCCGGTGTCGGTGCATCATGTGAATGTTCATCAACGAAACGAAAACCACAATCAGAGTGATTGCTGTCAGAAATCGGCCTCGGATTTTTTACGCCAGCTCCCCAAGCAACAAGGGGGGTATCGGTGTTAGTTGGGTGCCCATCGCCATGGCTACCTAATAGTCAACCATGAGGTCAAAAGATTTTGACCAATTCACAAAGTCAACAGCAGCAACTAAAAAACAACTGGGTGTATTTCTCACCTTTGTCGCTCATTCCATGATCAGCGGTAAATATATATGACGTACGGTTGTCCTTGTAATAATCTTCAAGCAGGTTGTAAACTCTTGCAGCGATACTATCGACAACCTTAACATTATTCAGATAGATGTTTGAATAAGGTTTATGTGCGTGACCGTTTGAGTCACATCCGAGTAGATGCAAGAACACAACAAGATTATCTTGTTGAAGCAAGTTCTGCAGCTTTGAGTCTTCGTTGGAGCGGTTGAATAGCCGCTCAAATTGGTGAAAAGACCACTCATCCAAAAACGACGCATCTGCATTCAAGTTCATCAATTTAGAATTTTAATCAAGCGAAAGATGTATCATTTGACTGTTTATGATAGCAGCTACTCAGAAAAATCATATATTTTTTAAATTCTAAACCACGAGATAATTTAGTGATAATTCAATGAAATTGAATTTCTTAAACCGATACGCTTTATCAATCCCTCGGAGCACTCAACTTGAAGAGATCTTCACGACAAAAATGTAAATCACATGTTCGAGGACTAATGAGTTAAAAGACGGTAAAAACACCTGTAGCGAAGTCTTCAAACGCATGAGGATAGCTTTTCCATGTGCTGTGTGGCAAGGCCGCGCAGAATATCGGAACTATATCCGGGCTACCATAAGCAAACGTATGCCGGCTTTGGTTAAACACCGAATCAAATTCAACAGGATTCGCTTTCCATCCTGAGAAGGTAACACAGAATGTTCAGGATATCAAACGAGACACAACGGATAACAGATGGAAAGTCGGGAAAGAACAAGTAAAAGTACCTATGAGAGGTAATTTATCGAAGGTAGCAGAAAATGACAGAGAGTTCAACCTTTAGTCACTGCACTCGGATCCTCGTAGAACCCCGCTATGATGGAGACGTGCCCGGGCCGTGACTCCGTCGGGGGACGAGCATGA
Organism: Parietaria judaica; assembly: GCA_954871525.1. NCBI lineage: Eukaryota > Viridiplantae > Streptophyta > Magnoliopsida > Rosales > Urticaceae > Parietaria > Parietaria judaica. Next base: position 30,783,358 of record OX940865.1, read on the forward strand.
GACACTCCCCAGCGACCCTTCTCCTTGATTACACTTCTCAAGAACGGCGCTCTGAAGTTCCCGTCGGAATCGGGCTCGAAGAATTTGTCAGCTCGCAAACCGTCAGCTGCAAAACCGTTAAAACATGTTTCGAAAACCAGCATAACACTGAGCGAAGCATTTGATCGAACACATGGTAGATTGAAGGAAAGCGCGTACCGACGAGAAGAACCAGGCGCTTCGCCGGGGCGCGAAAGCGCGGCTCGACGACGTCCATGCCTCGGACGATCGGAGTCTTGAAGTAGATGTCGAAGATGCTGAGCATGTACACGGCGTGGAGAGCCACGCCCAGGATCACCAGCCATGCCTCTCGGCGCTTCAACCATCTCCGTCGCCGACCGGAGCTCGCCGATCTTCCGATGGCCGGAGATTCGGCGCCTCTCCGACCCAGAATCCCATCGCCGCCTCGCATCTGGTTGCTTGGTCTTCACGTTTGATCTGGTGACGGAGAATGGCGAATCTTCGGTTTGAACGTTGAGAAGAAGCGACTGGTTGGTCGATCGGGGGAGGAATAGTGAGATGTTTTTTAGTAGAGAGGCTGAAATGAAATATTTAGTAGTTTAGAAGGGCTCACATGGAAAATGGCAAAAGTACTAGGATTGGGCTTTATTATTCTGGATCAGAAAGGCCCATGAGAATGTTACTGGTTATCTATTATTTTGGTTCGGTTAATAGCGGCGAAAAAACTTTATTTTTGTAGTGGCAACTGACATCGGCCTAATTTTTAATTTTTTTTTATGGATGAAGTTTTCAATGTTCATTATTTTTTGGGCATGTGCTTGTTGATGAGCACGAGTACCAGGCGGTGAATACAAAATCAGTCGATCATCTTCCTTGTGACGTCTCGGGCGAGCCGTCCTTGCTGCAGTACAAAATAAATAGACGACGACCCAAACCCCGTGCAAACGACACACACTAGGACCACAAGCGACACGACAACAGTACATTGTAATTAAAATCTATTTAACAGACTCAGACAAAAATAAAAAGGAACCGGTTCACACGTCCTCATAGTCCTAGCCACTTTTGGGTGTGGTACTGTGCGACGATGATAGGTGATTTCCAAAGCGGGAGTCTATGCCATTATAAGTTGTAGGTACAACTCTTATTTTATAAATACAATTATAACGTACCAATAAGATATCTTATTATTACTGTAATTTTTTAGTTATTCATGTTTTATGGTGATAAAAAGTAAATTCAAACCTATATAAAAATCGTGCTTAAATACTTAAAATTATTTTCCAAAATTTTCGTCGACATGCGGTATACCCGTAAAATTTATGTTGTATTTGCATCATGCGACATGCCATTTTTTTTTTTTTTGAATTTTCCCATCAGCATGCAGCATGCCCATAAAATAGAGAGAGCGAAACGTCGTGGAAAACAAAATTTAGAACCTTGCTTACCACATATAAGAAGATAAAATATCATCTTTCGTGTCGTCGCTTTTAGGTGTGAAAGACGCCTAAAATCTTCAAGTCTTTCCGTGACATTTCCCAAAATATAGGAAAACAACAAGGGCTTTCGAGTGGATTTTGTCCCGCGTGGAAAATAAAAATTGAGATATAGTACGATTTAAATTAAGAAACGTCACATATATAATAATATATTATAAAGTTGAAGTAGCTATAACGTCTTAAACATGAGACATCAATACCACAAAATTTAGACACATTAAATTCACAACCGCAAGTACTAGCACAATACATGATCTTCACTTAAACACTTAATCCTCATCATCTCTCAACTCTTAATCCCTATAGTTCCTCGGATAGAATAGTTTCGAACACTAAGCCACGTGGCATCATATGTAATACACATATAGATATATATATATATATAGCTCATCATCAAGGGCATTTGAATTGGTCGTTGTGGGTTTTCATCTGGGAATAGCAAGTGCCGCACATCTCTCTGTTGCCGTAGGTGCCCGGCGGCACGCACTTGCAGCGCCTGCAGCACGTACCGCACGCCCTCGCGCACACGTTCAGCCTCGAATGGTTCGCACACCTTTGCGCGCACAACGGCCCACACTCTGCTTCCCATCAAACACAAAGTTTGCATATCATTATATAGTACAACATATATACACCAGTTAGATTATTACTAGGTTTTGAAATTTAACAAATGCTAAGCATCATTAATACTTGTCCAAATCAAGTTGATCACCTTCAAAGGACTTGATCGGCGGCAACTTTGGAGGCATATAAGGAGGAGGAGGGGCGACTGGTGGTACAGTGGTCGGAGGCGAGACCGGCGTTGGCGGCTTGACCACTGGAGTTGGCGGTTTAATCACCGGAGTCGGTGGTTTTACGACTGGAGTTGGTGGTTTGATCACCGGAGCTGGAGCTGGAGTTGGCGGTTTCACAACCGGAGTCGGCGGTTTGATCACCGGATTTGGCGGTTTCACAACCGGAGTTACTGGCTTTGGCTTCGAAGGGTATGTTGATGAAGTTTCCCCATGAGCAACCTATAAAAATGCCAATATTTTTTCAATCCAAAACATATATATTTAACCGATTAACATCCGATTCCCATAGTGACCTTGACCTATATATATTATAATATGTTATCTTTTTAATAGTATTTTAAGCTAATGATATATTATATAAATCTACAGTAGTGATGATCTAGAGTAAATATATTTGCTAATAAAAGTAGTGTATCATACACCACAAGTATATAAAAAATAAATGGGAAGAACACTCTAATTAACACTCGTACGTGAAACTAATTTTCATAATTAAAAAAACCCCACCTTGACGTAGCAAGAAAAATAAGAAATATAACAAAACACTCACTTCATATAATAATATTAAAAAAAGGTAAGTTATGTTACGTAACACATGAAGCTTTGGTTAACTCGGCCATGCCATCTCCTTAGTGGTTGTTACGTACCTGAGTGGCGAGTAGGAGAGTGGCCAATAGGAGGATCAGTGCAGATGATTTGGAAGCCATTGGAGAGAGAGAAGAGAGGAGCTTGAAGAGTGTGAGGAGAGGAGTGGTGCTATATATAAATAGAAGCTTACTCACTTACTTACATCAAGTGGGGTGAGAAATAGCTGGCGGTGAGAGAGTAAAGCTGCGTGACAGCTTCGAGGGAGGCATAAAGTAAAGGGCTCATTGACCGATGTCTGACCCTTGCCTTCATTGCCCACGTGTCTCCCAGCCTCTATCTAATAATTTACACTAGCAACTTGCGAGCAAACTAATAATTTATAGCTATGTGTGTGTGAGTGTGTGACTGACAGACTTTCTTGGTTTAGAAAGAAATAATTGGTTTGGTTTGGTTTGGTTTGGTGTTTCAGAAAAAAGATTAAAACAGATTGAGTCAGCGATGATGAGGTGAGAGTGTCAAGAGAGTCGAGACTCACTCGATGGTTATAAACAAGGATTGCTTTCACGAAAAGGGTCTTCTTTCCGATATTTGTTAAGCGATAGCCGGGTTGAAAACAAAAAGAAAACACACGTTTTAGTGAGTAATTAAGAATGTTGCCAACCTTACATGCATTTGTAAACCCATGAACATTATCTCTTTAAAATTAGCATAATTTTTGTATTAAAATAAAGAGGGCACGGATGGTTAATCTGTTTTATTTTTTTCCTCACTAGTATTTAGTATCCTTAAACTAATTCAAGTTATTCGTATTTTAATAACTTTAACTGTTTTTAAAAAACCAATTAACCGAAAGCTGGAAACCCTAAACCAAAAACTGATGAACCGGATTTCCGGTTATCAAAAATCTAATAATCTATTTAATAACTTTAACTTGTTTTGAAACCGGTTAGACACAAAAATAAAATATATCGGTCCAAATTGTTGGTTATTTTGATGAATTTCTGCAATCCCGAGGCGGAATATTCGGGGTATCATCGAAACTAATGATCTAGATTAACAACGGGAATTAAAATAATTCGGTTTCGATACTTTACCAGACTTTTGGCACTTTTGCCAACTAGTAATTTTGGCAGATTTCTCTTCGTGTGCTTGCCTGCTCCGTATTTCTGTATCAAAGCTCCACTAGTGTCTAGTCTCTTTCTCGTCCACCAAGTCGTTGTGGGAACGCCCGTTACTCCAGAAATCACCTCGTCGGACTGCTAGGTCTTCCTCGGTGATTGGATGACGACTCAATCAGTGCATGGGGAGGAGAAACCACGCCTTCGGCCACAAGATTGGGGTTGGCCATTTTTTTTTCTCTTCTAAGGTTTTTAGGATGTTCAAAATCACGTCATTATAAATAGATTTTGAATATATATACCCACGGTCTATTAATGACCTAATGGGCTTTGACCCATTAAATAGACCAAACCCATTAGGCCATTATTAATTAACTAATCATATTAATTATCCTTCGTCATAGTGGGCCTATAACCCGTTTACTGTAGTCGGGTCGGATCCGGAAAGCCCATTGGGCCTAAATCCCGATTCGTACATATCCTACACAAATAACACATACCGGTTCAAATAAAATATATTGGTCCAAATAAAACTTACAGGTCTAATACATAACTTTCTAACTTAGTTCTAAACTATATATTTTTAGATATTTGATATTAGAACCGGTTATATAAAACCGGTTACAAAAATAATCGGTTTTAAAAATCAATAACAAATAAACATATCCGGTTTGAATAGGATTATCAGGATTATCCATCTGGTTGAATATAGTAGGTTTCTTTGGTTCATCAGTCAACGCTATATCTTGACTATTAGATATAGTCAGGATACGGTTAACTTTAACATATTAAAAAAACGGTTACGATCATTTTAAACCGAAGAGCTTTCGGTTATATTTTTTAAATTCAGTTATCGGTTTCCTAATTAGAGTATAACAAAAAGTAATACTTTATACGTAATAATTTATTATGTACTTGATGAAATAAACAAAAAATATTAATATGATATAGTTTTTTTTATAATCTAGAGGGTATTTCCCTTTGCATGTTTTTCCAAGGGAAGCACGAGTGACGAGACCTGACCCATGTCCTTGGCCTTCTTTGAGAAGAAAATAATATTAATAATTTAACTACATTATGATTTATTGGAATTTATGCCTCTTTACATAGATTAAAGAGCGTGACATATTGTTTGCCTAATATGCTGAGACAAAGCTACGGTATTACCAAATACCAACTCATAGCGTGGTTGACTTGTCTTGCCAAACTATGGAATATCAAATAATAAAATAAAAATAAAAACCCGTGCCTTTTAATGACGGTGGATTCTCTAGTATGATCCAAAATAAAATACACTAAAATGAATTATATAAATATATATAACCCCAATAATTGACGGTGCGAAGGTTCCTTCCTATGACTATTGCCTTTTAATTTAATACATGTGATATCACATGCCATGTCATGGAATTTCAATTCATTAAATGATGTAGAAAGATCAATTTAATGGCAAGGAAACGTGCCATGTAGATAGAGGTGCACGATTTTATGATTGACTCAAAATATCCAAAGGCATAAAATGTATAACTAGCGTCGGTCTAAATAACTCATCAATTTTTTAAAATCGTTAATCAAATGCTCGCATGATAGTGAAAAAGAGTCACATGTCATTGTCATGTCAAACTCTGTCTAAACCCTAAAATATGCAAAGAGCATTAGTAAACTAGACCAAGTCAAAATGATATATAAAATTGACAAACTACTCAATATTTAAGTAATATTGTGTTATAATAAATTAAACGCATCAATCAACATAAAAAGACTTTAATACACTAATTATAAATAAATTCTAATTTAAAATTCTTATCGTAATAAACTCTATTAATGAAAAATTAATGCAGAATAAAATTCAAATTCTTTCTCTTGTCCTTTTCAGTAAAGCAGCAGACTCAACTAGATGATGGAGCGTGAGTAGAAGATCGTCAGTGGTTCTAAAAGTCATTAGCCTAAATTAATACCAATAAACTAAAACAAACACAAAATAAATAAATAAAAAACATCAACACAAGTTAACAAACATTAATTAAACAGTAACACGAATTAACAAAAAAAATAAACATAAGTAAATCAAATCAACACGAATTTAAATCACATTAATACCTTGAGACAAGGCATGTCCGTGGAGGCGCTCGACCTTGCCAGCGATGAGGGACTTCATGCCGATGTCGAAGGTCTTGGTCTTCTTGTTGATGATCTTAATCGCCATCTAACGATCGTCGGCGAGGGAGCGCGCTTCGTGGACCTTGGTGAAAATGCCCTAACAAAATTAGGCTACATTTTGAAGTGCAAGTCTCTGATAATTCATATTCGTCTTCATCATCGTCCGAAACCATCATAACTGTTAAGGCCGGATCCGGTCGGATCCCTCTTTAACACTGGGAAGTTTCATTCCTAAGAAATTATTGATACAAGGCATCGGTAATCTCTGGAATCAAGAGCATTTCTCATGATTGAAACCCAGCGTGTGCGAGGGGCGAAGTTGACGACGCCCAGAGTCGACGACATCTCGAGTCGGCGACGCCCCGAGTCGATGATACCCCGAGTCGAAGATGTCCCGAGCCAATGACACTCCGAGTCGGCGACGTTCCGAGACGATGATGTCCCGAATCGACGACGTCCCGACTCGGCGACGCTCCGAATCGAAGACCTTGGGAACTGAAGATACTAGGATCAAGGAAAGGACTGTGATGATGAACTAGGTGGCGGAAAACAGTTAACGACGTGATGCGCATTTAATGAAGTTCTGGCACACGTCACCTACCTCTGATGACAATCACTCGAGAGCAGCACAGAGCATGAGGAAGCTGTATTTTGTGCGCTAACTATGATTAAGGGAACAAATGACAGGACTGAACGAGAAAAGGGCGGGAAACCGAGTGTAAAGGAGAGTAGTGTAGCGTAGCCTCTATATAATGCATAGGATGCCTCATTAGAAAGGGTCGAAAATTATATGTACACGCATAACTATCAATATACAATAATCCATTTGAGTCATTACTGTGTCTCTTTCCATATACTTCGAGTTGTAAAAACGAGAAAAACTGAACTCTCTTCTCTGAAAGCAAGGAGTAACCCTTGTGATTGATGAGCGTGCAAATCGCCCTCAACAATAACGTGCTCGTGATTGATCGAAATTCAGATCGTGGTGAAGGTGATCAGGCTCGTTGGCGACATAGTCGCGAAGGCCTTCGCCAGCGGATCCCGAAGTCTGGGAAACTAGATGAAGTTGTTGTGCAAGCTTCAATGAGAGATACAAAGAGATATGTGCAATCTAAGAGAAAGAAAGAGAAACAAATAGATATATAGATACTTTGAATCAGAGATATGTGCATTTAATCCCTAAAATTAGCACATTAATATAAAATCTGCCATTCAATATTTTTTAAGGGCAATATCGGTATAAAAATGCGATTCAATAACAACATCATCAAATTGGCTATTTTGCAACAACAAATAAAAACATTACTAAATTGCAGTATCAACTATCAACATTTATAGGCTATTTCGTGTTATTTTTCAAAAGTATATTATATTCCATGTGAAAATGCACATGGCAAGCGAGTGATGGCGTCGCAATGCAATGTGGCGACCGCCAATTGGGTATTTAAGAAGTAGTGTTGAAAAAAAATGATGGAAGAATTGGTCAACCCAAAGTGATGCTAGATATTTTTGCCACTATTGTTTAGCCTCGCGTTTATGCTAACCGATTTGATTGTAAGTTTGATACTTATACCGCTATTTTACCTTTTACTTTACTTATCAACTATCTTTCAATGAAAACTTGGTAGATTTCAAGAAGTATCAACTTGAAAGTAAAGAAATTCACTTCCTTCACACTCTTCACACTCTCACAACAGTTCCTAAGGCGCATAAGCGTATCGAGACAATTCCCAGGCAAGATTTATTTATTTATTTATATTTTTATCGATTTTAAGATGTATTGTAAAAAATTAAGTCAATTCCCTTAGAATTAATTAGGTAGGTTTATTCTCTCCTTTTTGTACGCTATTGGTTAGTTCTCCATAGTCGTTATATTTGAGATTTGATCTACGTCTCAACTTGAGTCTATATTTTCTAAAAGAAAAATCATAAATGGAATCGTGACCGTTATCCCAATTATATTAAAGAGATTCTCATCCATCGAAATACACAAAATTAACTAAAAATGCTTAAAGTCACGTAGAGCACATAACATACTACTCACATATGTAATTCACATTCTAACTAAAATAAATAAACTTTTTGTAAAACTAATAATCTTAGTTATCATATTTATTTATAGACTTCACCGTTATAAGTAGGTTGAAACATATTATTCTTTAACTTAAAACTTAAAAGCACATTTTAAAGCCGTTTGGGGTTGTTTAAAATTTTAAATTGTTCCGAGATTTTTCTTTATTAAACTTTTTATAATAGAAATTTTATTCTCCGAAAACTTTGAGCAATTGCCCAAAGCCCAAAGTATTGTAAATAGGATCAGCCTTACACAGATATTCAGACACTCCTATGTCCTAATTAGGATTATCATTATAATCCTAATTATACTAATAAATTATAACTAAGATGATACATTATTACATTATATTATATGAGTTTTGAAGAAGAGTATCCAATGCTAACTTTTTTTTTTATTATTATTTTAAATGAAATCAATCAAATGCTATCATAAACAAAAAACCAAAATGATGATATGATTGATTTAGTTTTAGCTTATATTTATTTTATCGGCAACGTGTTAGGTGTATTCTGACAAATATCTATCATAAAATCCAGTTGGACCCTCTCATTTTAATAATCTCGGATGTGACACTAATTTTGGTACTACCAAATCTCAATTCAATGAAGACAAGTCTCAATTTCAACTCTCAAATAACTTATCTACGCATTTAAATTGAGCAGTGTACCATTTCATTTCGGATATTTTATTTCTTATGTCCAAATTTAGGAATATTTACGTTATAAAATTTCGAAATTATTTAAATTAGATCGCTAAGTTTTCTAAAATTTTAAAGAAAAACGTGTTCAAAGCTTCAAACCTTATGTATCCGTTTTGATGTACAATAAGTCACTACTGCAATATTAGTGCTTTCTTCTGTTATAATTCATTTTTATATTTAAATTATACGATTCAAATAACATGTGTAGATGAAAACAAAGTATTAAATGTCGTGACTCGAGAGTACGTCGTGGAAAACATTAAAGTATAGGTTTGACAAATAACATTGAAAGGAATAAAAAAAAAAAAAATCTAGTAACATTATCGCCTAATTTTTATGTTACTATGAAAGTTTGTAATTTGTATCAAATCACTATTGAGAGGAAAAATTACTTCCGCAGTCACGGAATTAAAATTGGTATAATTTTGTTTTTAAGTTTATTCAAACTTCGTGTCTTTCTGTTAAAATTAAATTAAGTTAGTCAATAAGTTTGAAGAGAGTAAAATACTCGAGAATTTTAGTGTAAGTACGTTGTATTTCTTGTCCAAGATTTCAATATATTTTTACATCATTTAGCTCAATATTTATAGATCTTAATAATTAATATCAAACCTCATAAATGGTCGGTTACAAAATGTGTAATACTTCATACTTACTTTAATTACATTGTATCAATCACGATCGTAACTGTTGTCATCAGCGCTGAGGCGTCGTTCGCGCTGCGCTGTCGCTGATTGGTCCTCGGTGTCTTCATCTTCGTCTTCAGCTCACTGGTCTCGTCGTATAAGTGAGCTATGTTGCTCGGCTTCTATTCTTAGTTCCATTCTTCTTCTGGTCCTCTCTAGCGACTAGGTTTCATCGATGAGGCTTCATGGAAGAGGTTGTGCTGATGGATAAAACCCCATCGACGTATGTCTTCGTCGCCTATCTTTGCCATTACGGCGCGCTCTTCTCTTGACTTCTTCTTTGGACAGCCCATTTGACTTGGTCAATGAGCCTTATTTTATAAACGTGAAACATCGGTGGCGTTTGGTTAACTGGTTTGGGAAACCAATTTTTCAATTTAGTTTGAGAAACAAGTCTGAGAGTTTAGTTTACCAAACCAGTTTGAGTGTTTGATTTTTGAAACACTGTTTGGTTAGTCTTTTGTTAATCTGTGGTTGAATTTAAATGAAAGAAATGCAATAAAACACAATTTATGTTACTAAAAAGAAAGTATGTTTTATTTCAAAGTAATATATATGAATATTATGTTTAAAAAAATATTTGCCATAATACTAAAAAATTATTCATATTTTATGACTCTAATTACATGATTAAATATATGTAAAGTAGTAAATATTATGTTTCAAGAGTTTATATCATTGTAATTAAGTTAGTATTTGATAATATACGTAATTTAAGTATATTTGTTAATATGATAGTAATATCATTAAAACTTATAATTATGTATAAAAATGATTTTAATAATTTATTATAAGTTAGTTTCATAGTTAATATCTTATTATAAATAATATAATAATATTATAATACTTAGAATGATAATATATTATTATTGTTTAATTTTGTACAATTGAGTTGAAGACCAAGGACACAAAACAATTTCAAGTTGTTTTATGTTTTCCTTCATCAAAATTTCAGTGGTCTGCGAGGCTGGTCTCAGAAAACAGAGACAATTGGCAACCAAACGTGGTCTGCGAAACCAATATGAGACTGTTTGAAACCAAAACCAGAAACTAGTCTCGGAGATCATAACTAATCTTGTGCATTCGGGGCGGGCCCACTACGGGGCTTTCCACCCGCCCCGCACCCGCCCGCCCGCCAAGCCCGAGGCCACTCAGGTCTGCCCGCCCCGAGGCCCGTATGGGGCAGCCTGCCCGCAGCTCGAGGTGGCTGCGGGACAACGAGCTTTTTCCTTTTTTTTTCTAAGAAAACGTGGACCATTGGATGCAATGATCCAACGGTTGTGAGTGGTCCCAAATGTATTTATTGGAAAAGTACCTGAACATTTATAGAATTAACACCAATCAATAGACTTGGCTGGTATAAGTATCAAATTAATACATTTTGGTACTCTAACTGTAAAATAACGGCTATTTAGTATCAGAAAAAACTAAAATATTATATTCATAGTATAATAAATAATAAAGGTGTTATATTTACAAAAATCAAATACGTTATATTATATTATATTAATTCATATTTAGTTCACATTATATAATTTCACCTCAAATTTAATATAAATTCACTAGTTTGCATTTTAATTATATTATACATTAGTTCACATAATATATATTAGTTACAGTTATAGTATAATATATATTAGTTACATTACAGTATATTTTGTGTATACATTATATTATTAGTGTATACATTATAGTATATATATAAGTTACAGTTTATAGTTTATTAGTCACAGTATATTAACATATTATATATTTCTACGTAATATATTAGTCTCGGGTTATTAGTTTATACATTGTAGTTTATTAGTCACAGTTTAGGATTACGTAATTTGGTCACAATTTATTAGTATAAATTATATATTAGTTAATGAAAAGATGTATTGTGAAATTGTATTTTCATTCTCTCTACTTATCTTAATATGGTACTAAAAATAATATAAAAAACCAAAATGATATAATGTTTGAACTTTGGTATAATGATTGAATTAAATAAAACTTATCAATAAAACTATGTAAGTGTCAAAATTAATTACTTTTCGTACTTTAACTATTAAAATCACAAACACCAGAATGATGCCTCATATTTTACAAAAATGAATTATAAGGATCTGAAAATAATTATATATAAAATAAGACATAAGAAAATAAAATAAAATAAAAAATGGACCACCTCGGGCCGGGAAGCCCGAAATTGATCGCGGGCCGGGACGGGCAGCCCGGGCTGTGGCTGCGGGCGGGCCACATGGGGCCTGCAAAAAGGACGGGTCGGGCGGGCTCGGGCTGAGGCCCGCCCGAATGCACATGACTAATTAGTCATAACCAAATGCCACCATAAATTTTATCGTAGTACTGGCTGAGTAATCTCTAGAAAGAGTTGAGTCCAGCTAAGCAAATCTTCAATTTTATTTACGATGCAAAAATAATTAGGGTTAATTGCGGCAAAAATACCCAACCTTTGGTCAAATTCTCTATTGTGTATACAACCTCCATAAAATGGCGGCAAAAGTACCCAAACTTAGCATTTGGGAGTTGACCGAGAATATCTATCTATGTGGCAATCAGTCTTTGCCACGTGGCATGCCACACAATTATTATTTTATTAAATAATTTTTTAAGAAAAATATTTTTTTTAAAATATTTTTATTTTTTAAACAGATTTTTTTTATTTTAATATTTTTTAATAATAACAAATAATGAATATTTAAATCTAAATATTCATTAATGGTTATAATTTTATTTTTAAAAAAGTGGGTAGAACGAAGTAATTTTCACCGCTCACGGTTCACTTGAACTCTGTTTCCGGTCCGGTTTACGCGTCGAATAAAATTGTTTGATATGTTTAATAATAATAACTAATAAACACATACATAATGTTTAAAAAGTCAAGACATAATTAAATACACACCACTTATTCAAAAACAAAAAATAGTAGTCATATTTATATTTAATGAAAAATTATTTTTATTTGTTTGCATGATATTTTTTTGTGTTTGCATTTTAGAATAATAATAATTGTTTAATATGTTTTTTATTTATATATATTCTTTAAAAAAATTGTTCGTTAAATAATAATATGATTATTATTGGTTATTATCATTAAACATATTAAGCGATTTTGTTTCACCTGTGAACCGGATCGGAGGCGGAGCTTGAATGAACCGGGTGATTTTTTCTTTATTTCGTTTGATCCACTTTTCTAAAATGAATAATTATATTTAAATATTCATTATTGGTTTTTATGGAAAAATAATTTTATTTTTTTAACAAAAAAAAAAAGTTTTTTTAAATAATTTTTTAAAATAATTAAAAAAATTATTTTTAAAAAAAAATTATTTAATAAAATAATAATTAAGTGGCATGCCACGTGACGTGCCACGTGGCAAAGGCTGAATGCCACATAGATAAATTTTCTCGGTCAACTCCCAAATGCTAAGTTTAGGTACTTTTGCCGCTATTTACGGAGGTTGTATACACATTAGAGAATTTGACCAAATATTGGGTATTTTTACTGCAATTAACCCAAATAATTATGGATTTTGTGGTTGAGTAGCTACAAACAAACAACATATATCGCTGCATTGTCGTATTCACAGGTAATATAATAATATCTCAGTGCAGCTGTACGGTCAGGCATTAATGAAAGAGAATGGTATGTACTCAATAATTCCATGTACTAACATGACAGACCTTATCTCACTCCCACTCTGATCCACCCAGCTCTTTTCGTACTACCAATAGCTGGGGGCGGCGACGTCGCGACCCGTCGCGGTTTGGTCGTCGGAAATCGCGAAGCCTGCCGTCGCGATGCACTGCGGTGTTTTCGGTCGCGATCGGTCGCGACTTGGTCACGAGAGAGATACTGAGACGGAGAGAGGCAGAGAGAGAGAGAGTGAGAAAGTAATAGTCACGAATCATCGCGACTTGGTCGTCGGAATCGCGAACAATCACGACAGGAAAGAACGAGTCGCGACGGGGAGAAACGAGTCGCGACGCATCGCGATCAACCCCATCTCGTCGCCATCCACAGCTCTGCTACCAAATATGCATGGCCTCATATCTTTACTCTTTACTCTTACCTCTCAATTTTTAACTAGTGGATGGCGACAATAATATGTCAGTGACCTTAAAAAAACAAAACGTAGGAAATTTAACGAGAGATTATATTATTGTTTTCTCAAGTTATTATAGTCACTTTTTATTCTAATTAAATTTTAAATACATCAATATCAAGTTATTATAGTGAGTTTCTATTCTAATTAAATACATCAATATAGTGTCTGTATGATATGATGGTTTTTTGAGATAAAAGAGTATTCAATTAGTGACTGAATTCCCTTAAGATTATTTCGTATTAACAAGGGAAAATAGCGGCGAAAGTTCCTGACTCTGTATATTTGTTGCAATTAAGTCTATATTTAAATTTTGATGGTAAAAGTTTTTACCGCTAAAATCTTGTTTCACATCTGTCCTCGTGTCGTTATCACCTTGTTAAGTGCCATATAGGCTGCACACTTGTCATCCATGTCACCAAAACTACCAGAAGTTTAAAATAGTAAAAAAATACTCTAAACTATTAAATCTACGAGTCGCGGTGATGTTAAGCCACATATTTAGTGAATCTACCATTTTGAAATTTTTTGTCGCTTTCTTATTATTACTTTTTTTTTGCAATTTAAATAGGCCGTTTACATATATTTTCATTTTCTTTCTTGAAATTTTGTAACTAACGCTAGAATTGGATCTAGTGCTTCCAAATAATTAGCAATAGCTGACATAGAGTTGGAAAATGTTCGAATATGACATTGCTTAAGGTTAGTATGTTTTAGATTCTTTAACATTGAACTTGGGTAGTCTCTTTTATTTTTTATTGCTATTTGTTGGACATATTTATGGGATAATGTGTAAAATAGACATTGTTTTTATGTGTTTGTAGTTGTCGGTTCGAAAGAAAATGGGCAGACCACTGTCAAAAAACCCCAACGAAGAGACTATTAAGTAGAAGGAAAGACTTGTCCGCCAACGAACGAAAGAAAGAAGCCAATGCAGTGGCCGCCGGTGCAAATGAATGAAGTTGTGGTCTTAACTGTTGTCATGGGACCTATTTTGAATTAATGCAAATATATTACAGTTTGGTGCATCTAGAAACATTAGCTGACATTATTTTCAATTTCTTACGTTCTATTAATAAATATTAATAATTAACCAAGCTTGCTTGGCCAAGTGGTAACTCCACCACTCCTCTATTCAAGAGGTCATGGGTTCAAACCCTTATGTGATGCGAAACGAATATCCTTTCGTTTCGCTGGATTTTTACCATTTTTCGCATGGGCAAGTGGATGGAATTTCGTTTTTTCGTTTTTGTGTGTAAAATGTGCGAAAAATGGATGGAATTTCGCTAAAAGTTAAACTTTTGGTAGATTTCGGCAAAAATACCAATTAAACTTTCGGCAAAAATAATTACACTTTCGGTAAAAAAAATTGGTAGATTTTGGCAAAAATACCAATTAATATTTGACTTAATATTATACACTTCAACTAATAAAGTGACATAACAATATACATTTCACCTACATATTTAAGTTACAAATGTGTTTTGTTGTATACAATTATGTCTTGTATTTATTAAATATGTAGTTTTGAACCTATATAATTATCTTACTTGAATACTCAAATATTTTTTACAAAATATCCGTCGAAAACCCCAGCGGCATGCGGTATGCCCATGCGGTATATGCGGTATATGCGGCATGTGGCATGCCATTTTTTTACCATTTGCCCATCGACATACCCATCGGCAAGCGATATATCCGTAAAACGGAAAATGCGAAACGACATCGGCAAGCGGCATTTTAAACCTTGCTATAAACTATAAGTATAAAGTATATACATTTTTTAACAGAATTATATACATTATTTGTGGCGTACAAATTAACAAAAATTCCAAGAGTACAATTTCTTATAAAACAATACCAACTCTCCATAAACTTTTTGAACAAACAATATACGTGTACATATAATAGACAATAATAAATCAAAAGTGATGATAGTAATTGATATAAATATAAAATCAAAATCCCCCGACTATATATTATATTCAAATATATCATTGAAAATTTTTAAGAAGAAATTTTTTTCGCCCCCTACACGGAAATCTTAGTTCCGCCTATGTATGCAAAGACAATTTAAATTTCTAATTATCAATTATAGGTGTACCAATGAAAATTTTAGCCTATGTTCTTTCAGGATCCTTTTTCTTAAGTATTAAACAAGCCTTTTGGACTTATAGAAATTAACTTTTTTGTTTGTTTGTACTATTAAAACGAAGGGTTAATTACGGCAAAAATATTCAAGTTTTTTCAATATTCTTCGATAGGTACCCAACCTCAATAAACGTAGGCAAAAATACCCAACGTCACACTTTTGTCGCCGACCAACTAACGCCGTTAGACACTGCCTACGTGGCCGTTAGGCTGTCTCATGTGGAATGCCACGTGGTCAAAGGTTGGATACTTTTGCCGCTACGTGCCCAAAAGTTGGGTACTTTTGCCGCCACGTAACATTTAAAAAATAACAATTTTTTTTAATTTTTCTTTCCCGTTAGCCAATATGTTTTTTTTTACGCATATCAAACATGATCAAATAGTTTTATAAAATATGTACTTATAAAAAATATGTTTTTTTTAATAATCAAATAATTACTTAAAATAATTAGTTTTAATTTATTTAAAAAGAAAATCTTTCCCGTGGTACATATTTTTATTCTTATTTTTTTACATATGTTAAATATAATGAAATAATTTTATAAAATATGTTTTTATAAAAAAATTCTTACAAGAATAATTTATAATTTTTGAATAGATTATATTAAAAATTTTAAACTAAAACATTATTGTATATAATATCACGGGCATTTTAATATTAAAATTAAGGCATGATATTGTTTTTGTAGACATATAACATATATGAAACTAAGGCATGATTAAAACAAATAATTATATCAAATACGATTCAAACTGAATTTAAACCGAAAGTTTGGTGATTGGTAAAAATTATGTTTAACCTTATTATTTTTTGTTTTAAAGTGAAAAAAGAAAAATAACATATTGTAGTTTTTCTTTTTTGCCGCAATTAACCCAATATTTAATAGATCGTGATAAAAACATGTGGTTGGTTATATGGCGGTTGGTTTTATGCGGTTGGTACAAATAAACCTTAACGTATATTTTAGTTTTTCTTTTTTCACTTCAAAAAAAAGAAAAGAAAAGGTTAAATATAATTTTTACCAATCACCAAACTTTCGGTTTAAATTCAGTTTGAACTGTATGTGATACAATTATTTGTTTTAATCATGCCTTAGTTTGAAGACATATATGTTATATGTCTTCAAAAATCATATCATGCCTTAAATTTAATATTAAAATGCTCGTGATATTATATACAATAATGTTTTAGTTTCAAAATTTTAATATAATCTATTTATAAATTATTCCTGCAAGAAATTTTTTTTTATAAAAAAATATTTTATAAAATTATTTGATTATATTTAACATATATAAAAAAAATAAGAATAAAAATATGTGTCACGGGAAAGATTTTCTTTTTAAATAAATTAAAACTAATAATTTTAAGTAATTATTTGATTATTTAAAAAGAAAACATATTTTTTTATATGTACATATTTTATAAAATTATTTGATCATGTTTGATATGCGTAAAAAAAAAATAAAAACATATTCACTATCGGGAAAGAATTTTTTTTTAAATGCTACGTGGCGGCAAAAGTACCCAACCTTTGGCCACATGGCGGTAAAAGTACCCAACCTTTGGCCACGTGGCATTCCACATGAGATAGCCTAACGGCCACGTAGGCATTGTCTAACGGCGTTAGTTGGTCGGCGACAAAAGTGTGACGTTGGGTACTTTTGCCTACGTTTATTAAGGTTAGGTACCTATCGAAGAATATTAACAAAAGTTGGGTATTTTTGTCGCAATTAACCCTTATTATTATTTGGAAAAAACTTCTAATTACCTTCATCCATTATTTATCAACCTAAAACAACTAACATAGCACTTTCTACGTTTCTTACGAAGTCGTGATATTGATTAATGTGGTGGATGGCACGGATTATTATAAATTATATAGTTATAAATGTCTAATTATGAAATTTTATATCATAGAAACTTACAATATTTTTGTATGTTCGTATATTTTTTCAATTATTTTTCTATTATGATATTTTACAAATTTTGTATACGTTGATAAAGCTATTTTTCTATTAGTTACTCAAATTATTTAGTAATGATATTTTTAAAATATTGTATATTTTTTTATTAGAGTCAACTCCATTTAACTACTGATATTCTTAAAATTTGTATTTGTATTTATTTTTATACACAATATTTTAAGAATACACAACACATTCACTATTCTAATTTATCAAATTTGGACGAACTCTTTTATTCTTACCTTTTATTCTTACATCGTAAGTCGTTTGTCACAAAATAATTTTATTCTTATCCATTTTCTTAATACATATATACTCATATGTTTAATAAACATTTGACAATAACATGACCTGAATAAATCAAGATCGTCGAGTTAGCTTTCGATCTAGTTAATTTCAGTTACAACACACAATTTAAAGAATTAATTTATCTAATATTTTTATTTAAATTTTAGACAAAATATTTTCTCGCCACCGCGCGTAGCGCGGTGTTGCCCACTAGTTCATATTAAATGACATTAAATGCTCAACAAAGCTCTATGTGCTAACCAAAAATCCTTAATATTATGTTTCTGTGAGGCGGCCTTGTTCATCTACTCGACCGAGTTTCTCATCATCTACACTAATTAACAAGGCACATATTAAGTACCTATAAATCCTCAATACTCAATGACATCAACTATCAATAAACATAATTAGTGATGCCCCAAAAACAATAAAATTGCAGACATACAAAAGCAGGACAAATATAGCAAAAACATAAGAACGATGAACATAAATATGAGGAAAAAAATAATCCAAAATAAGATTGTTTAAACAGATTCGAAACACGAACTCCTAAAACTTGAGCCCCTTCAATTTCCTAAAACTACCACCAAACCGAGTTTCAATATAATTAAAGCAACTGTTGTTATCTTGTTAAAAGTTTCACTTATAATGACCGTTAAAGTTGATCGGCTTAAGAGATGAAATGTAAACTAGGCATTAAGTTTTTTTATTGCACATATATTTTTAATGATATAAAACATTAACTTCATTCATTTTCGTGTTTGAAGACATAGCCAACTACTTCTACCAAAGCCATGCTATGAAGCCGTGTCGCTCGTGGCATGGCTGGCCGCAAACCCAAGCTTCAAGGCCGCAAGAATTTTGAAAATAGGATAAGCGCCATAGCCGTGGGCCCGTGGCGTGAGAATTTTAAGAGTATAAATCATAATATCACTTGCCATTTGCCAAACTAAGCTTTATACCCTAAACTGCATTCATTTTCGGACTGGTTTTGGTCCCGAAACTCAATTTTCAACCGGCCGCAGCCCGGTTTTAGTATTTTATCATTGTTTTACTTTTCTCTTTTCTGTTTTGATTTAAACTTTTAACAGAACATTATTATAAGTTTAGAGAATGGATTTTACTTTATTTAAAAGTAATATTTACTTGTATACGTATATAACTAATATTAGAAAACCGATTCAGTCGCCCAAGAACCAAATTTTCTTTAGACAGGGATTTTCCCAAACTGGAGTTGACCCAATTTAGGAAGGTCCAGAAGAACCAGAGCGTGAACTAACAAGGTTAAAGGCCGTTACCCCGACCGTTCACCCCTGATTTCAATCGGCCTCGAATCTAGACGAGCAAAACTGACATTTGTTTGATACAAAACAGATTACGAGAACGTGTCAAGAAAAGTGTTAAAATATAAGACTTGAAGAAAATTATAAGCAGATATACTGCAAAATTACAGATTGTTCCTCGCTCTACAAAGCCATCAATTCTCATCATGGACAATAGAGAAGCCCAATTGGGAAGATACTAAGAAAACCTAATCCGGCCACGGGTTTCTAATTTTCTTCGGTCGAATATAGGTTCATCAGAAGGGTTAATTTACGAAAAATGATCTACACAACAAGATTCTCTTGGTCCTCGAAGCTCAGATTCAGTGTTTGAAGCTTGAAACCCGAACCCTGAATGCTCTCGACCAAGCTCGAAGCCACCCCCGTTGCTTGTACCGTCGTCAGTTTTTCCAACTGAAATTTAGATGGCAGAGAAGAACGTATAAGGTTTAAACTTTTTCTCTGATATGTCCCGAAAACAAAACAAACATCAACACGCCAATCGGGAATCACCACGATGACGAGTCCCGGAAACTTTAGTCTAGTTCAACTAAAACACGTAGTTCTTTTGAAAGCATGGAAAAATAGGCTCAAAGGAAAAAAAAATCATAAATCACTAATCGGCGACGTTGCCCTCAATGATAAAAAAAGAATAAAACGATCGACATTGACGTTCGTAGCCAGTAAGTATTACCAGCGTAACACTTTCATGAACAACATCATAAATTAAAGACTTTATACAGGCAGACAAGAGCACAAAAGAAAATTATCACAACCTGAGTTCAGAAGTAATCATTTAATGGAGCACGATTAGAGTTGGTTGAACGGGAACCGGGTACCCGATTTTTTATTTTATTTTTTTTCTGCGCGGTCCTGGTCTAAAAAAGCCATCTTTTCCAACCTTGAACCGGTCCGGTTTTTTCTTTTTCTTCTTATAATTAGTTAATTATAGGTAGAAACCAAATTTACATCAATTTTTAAATTTGTTAAAAAGTATATTCAAGTCAAATAATAACATACTCAAAACTTCAAATAATACATGAAGTAAAGATAAAATAAAACTCTGAAGGCTAAATTATGATAAATTAATTAAAAATAAATACTTCGTACTAAAACCAGATATTGGGACACAACCAGGCTTTTTTGCCTAGGCTTGGTTTCGGTTTTTTTAGAAGAAAAAAAAATCTATTTTTTGGGCCTAAACCGGGCATAGGGGCCGATGTTTGTCCCCATGTATCAGATACTATTATCCCTTTGTCCCTGTTTTCTGAATATCTAATTTAAGATTTTGATAGTTCAAATTCAAACCTCTATTTAAAACCGGAGAATCTAAGAATTCATACCTCGACACTTGCAACGCCTTCGATAACGTAAACCTTCAAATTCGATACACCTTCCAGTTGCTACAAGAGAATGCACAAGGAAGGGACTTCACGATTAGATATGCCAAAAAAAAATTAAAAAAAAATCCCACTAGAGCAGATAGCTTTAGAGAATCTTCAAAATTATTTACTCTTAACACAAACTAATATACTATCAACAACTTTGAAAATATAAATTCGCACTGATTCAACACCCGACAACAGTCTTCATTCAATTCAAGAAATCTGTTCCAGAAGAAAGTTCTTTATTTATTCCCATTAATTTGGAAGTTATCAAATTTTAATTAAGAAAATGATTCAACTCCAGAGCTAAGGATCGTTTCAAAACCCTCCATTTCAGAACCGTTCATGACATTTTCATCTCATACAGAACTGTAATTCCGACTCCTTTAAAACAGCATTCCTTGCCCAAAAAAAAAAAGAGTTCTAAGAGATAAAACCAATATAAAATGGGTAAGAAAAATGCTATTATAAACCCATTTGCTCAAAATACTAGTGAGAAACGGAATTACATAAAAAATAAATGCAATCTCCAAGAGTGTCTTGGAAACATATTGATAAAAAAAATAACAATCCCTTTCTTCTTTATTTTATTGGGAAGCTTATAGTAGTGTCTTAAATGCAAATTGCAAATGCTAATTGAAATCTATATTCTTGCGAATAATTAAGAGCAGCAAGTAATTGGAAAGAAAATCTGCATTGTATCAATGAGTAAAACATCTACCTCCAAGGCTTTGGTTACTCCTGGAATCGCTGCCTCACTCATTGTTCCGTCCGCCTTCAAATGCGTAAAAAAAGTAAGTCATTCACATCAAGCAACCACATTATACATACAAGCCAACAAAGCTCGACTTATCTGGTTTTTGTTCATAAGTTTACAAGTGCTCGAAATACTATAAGGAAAGCGCTTACAGTGCTCGAAATAAGTGCTCGACTAGTCTGGTTTTTGTTCATAAGTTTACAAGTGCTCGAAATACTACAAGGAAAGCGCTTACAGTGCTCGACTGGTCTGGTTTTTGTTCATAAGTTTTCAAGTGCTCGAAATACTATAAGGAAAGCGCTTACAGTGCTCGAAATAAGTGCTCGACTGGTCTGGTTTTTGTTCATAAGTTTACAAGTGCTCGAAATACTATGAGGAAAGCGCTTACAGTGCTCGAAATAAGTGCTCCACTGGTCTGGTTTTTGTTCATAAGTTTACAAGTGCTCGACATACTATAAGGAAAGCGCTTCCAGTGCGTGATTCAAAGATCAACGTATCGAAAATCTCGTAGAGCAGTAGTTCTGAACAAAGACTGTCACGTTTGAATTTCCTAATCTAGAAACTGTACTAAACAGCTTCAATCTCTAAGTTTCTTAACTACTATACACTAATCGGAACCGCTCAAAGATTCAAGCTTTGCCAGCAAAAAACATGAAAAAACTTCGAATTCAGTGTCTCCCTCCAACTTTAACAATTCGAACAATTACAGCACTCAATCTCTATGGATTCCTCGAATTTCCTAAACAATTCGAACAAATTGAATGATTTAAAGCATTGCACTGACCTGAAAGAACATGGTGAGGGTGTCGGAGGCCGAGACCGGCACCGACACGGCCTGCGCCTCGCCTTCGCCGCCCTCCGGCACCGCTTCGCCTTCCGGCTCCGTGTCCAGGGTTTCGCCCTCCGCGGACCTCAAAATCCTCATCCCGCGACGCCTGTTTGGATGCGCCGCGAGGCCGCGGCTCCGGAGGCGGGTTTGCCGCCATGGAAGCGAGGGAGAAGAGGAGGAGGAGGTCGGAGTGGCTACGGAGAGACCGGGCCTTCGAGCAGCAATGGAGTGCAGTGGGAGGAGCGAGGAGAGAGAGAGAGTCGCCATTGCAGCACTGGAGTGTGAAGAAAGCTTGAAATCGAGTGCTTCGTTGTCTTCCTATCCATAACATCAACACTCAACTTGTTGGTTTCAGTGTAAAAATCACAGCCGTTAATTCTTTATTGTCGTTTGAGAAGTAGAAGCACTCCCTGAAACGACTTGTCGTAGAACTGATATTAGAAAATCTGGGTTATTTGCGGCGGAAGTATTTATGTAATACTTGAATACTTAAAACTTTTTTTTTTTTGGCAGAAAAAAATTTAGTAACAATGTAACATTATCTTATATTTTTTACAACTAAGTGTTAAATCACGTGGCTAATCCTGTGAATACAGCACTCGAAAATTCGGATTTCCGAGTAAAATCCAGACCCATAAATTTCTGGTTCGATATTCACAAAGAATCAAAGTCTTGATACCAACGATAGAAAAAACTATAGACCAAGTATGGTTCGGATTTTAAAACAAGAACCTGAAATCCAGATTTTTTTTTTTTAAAATTGGTATCCGAAATCGGATACTACATTTCACCATTTATTTACAAGTTTACATGTGGCACCTTGTCATGTTAAGTCATAATAGACAGCATGCTACCGATGTGTATACGGATTAATTTGACGACCATATAATGTATACCCGAATAGATTGATTAATTTGTGTTGCGTTAATCAATCTATTCGGGTGCAGATTGTAATGACACAATTAATTTGTAAAAATAAAGGTTGAATAAAACATTTCGGGATTCTCAAATTACGAAATTCTTGAGAAAATCAAGATAAGCCCACATAATTCAGGAAAATATACAAACTCGTGAAATTAGAAATCTACATTTTGCCCCTACCATTAAACAGCTATTCTATGCTACAAATAAGGGTAGAAACGTAAAAATACATTAAAATGACTAAAAAGTTTGATCTCTACATATCAACTGAAGAATAAACATTTACAACTTTTGATGATCCTCTTGAACTTGCCCATCTGCGTATTAACATTACAACTAGTTTTACTAAAAGTATATAATGGACTCAAAAGATTGCTCGAAGCTCAAGTAATCTCACCCCGTAGATATATCGCTCGGTTGGCTTGATCATCGGCCGCAGAATTGAACTCCTGAAAAAACAAAACCCAGATTAAGAGATTAAATTATTTAATTGCTAGCAAACCCTTAAAAGAACAGATGATTTCCAAAGGAATTTGATAATCACACACCCTGAGAACGTGATCGATCTTGAAAGAAACGAACTTGGTCACGAGCTTCTTCGCCTCGTTACACAATTCAGCCATATTAGGGTTTTTGGTTTTCCATTTACCCTGTACCTGTTACACAGAGAATTTACCATCCTGAGCTAAGGAGAACCAACGGGTTTAATATACAAGTGATAAGTCATAACTTCTTATGCACGTCACTAGATAAACACCTCAAGCAAACGGATGAACAATGTGTTACGTTGCCCGGATATCGATCTTGTCACAGCACTTAGAACATGTGACATTTCCGAACTGTTTTGCTGACTAATATTTTCTTTTGTTTTCAATGTTCTCTTCAAATCGCCAAATATTATAACTTGATGTGTCAGGCCGAAACTCCATAATCATATAAAATAACGAACCTGCATAACGACGAGCTTGGAGTCACCCTTAGCAACAACGTGTTTAAACCCTTTCATGAGAGCTCGTTTCAATCCTAGTAGCAACGCGCGATATTCAGCGACGTTATTTGTTGCCATGCCAACCCCTTCACGCAATTGCCAGACCTTAAAAACTGATATTACAAAAAGCCCCTTCTGCCAAAATATGTAAAAACTCGATCGGGCATAACTCAAGCGCATACCGAACTTCCATCTGCAGCACGAAGCAGCGCTCCAGCGCCTGCTACTCCAGGATTTCCTTTGGATGCACCGTCAAATTCAAGAATGCATGTATCCTGATATATGAAATCGAATGAGCAACAAAGATTTACAGATTGATCATACAACTCCCTAGCATGCCTACAGCAAGTTTCAAAACACGATGCGCAAATCTTCTATAAGATTGTACATTAATATCAAGAAATTTAATTATAAACTTACACATGCAGAAGAAACCGCTAAACCTCCAAATATATCAATGGAATTATCCGAGTTGATAATATTAGTTTGAGAAATCACTTTGACTGAACTACCGACACCAGTCTCCTGCATTACAGAACATAGGTGATGTCATCATTCAAACAACAAGATAAAAGTGAGGGTCAGATTCCGATGCTTGACGGGTAGCATAGGATCAGATAGAAATTATTTACGTTGATTGAGAAATCTTTTAGATTTCCGAGGGAAGTTGTGGAGCTATCTGGTTTCATCTTTTTCTTTTGAGGTGTCTTTTGTAGTGAACTAAATCCCGTCCTTTCCTGCACATCAAAACAAAAAACGGGTGATTGCTGCAAAGTTGTAAAGCAAATAAAGAGGCTTTTGAATATGTTTACGCATCACATTGATTAGGAGGCTAAAAGAGTAACTGTTTGGTTTGGTGTTTCTAAAAACCCAATTCGTAACACCGATTTATGTTTTAGGCTTCGAGCATTTTTCGTACTGTTCTCGAAGGGATGGCCGCTACATTTGTAATAATTTCTATTTTCTACTTATTCAATTAAACTACTGAAAGTTAATCTCTTCGGTGAATTTCCATTGGTTCGTATGTGATTCATACCGCGGTTTCCACACCAAAAACATCGAATTTCCGTTGGTCTGCAGATCAATCCAACAGAAGGCAACACTTACAGCATGTTCAATCAACTTGGCTGCTTCTTCCCACCGCTCCGGGTCCTCATCGTCATCCGATCCTGCTCCAACGGAATCAGGTCGCTGAGGCCGAAACCATCAGAAAATTCCAACACACATCATCAATCAATCATGAACATAGCTATACAAAACTAGACTCGTCACTGTATAAGAAGAGCATGATCAAACCTGGAACGGGCAAGGAATCAGAGCTCCAAATTTCGCAAACACATCGTCAGTCGCATCATCAACAGTGACGGAGTACGAAGCGTTCTTGAGCCCATGCGAGCGAAGGAATTCCTCGGCCTCCTTCGACATGCCATAGCCTTTGAACACACTCACCGGAGGATCACTGCCCTACATTGAGATACACACAAAGCTTCAGAGAATGGAGCTGTCAGGGAAGGAAACTCGGAGGAAGAGAGGTACCGAAGAGGCAGTTTGAGCGCGGCAATCGGCGAGGGACTTGTAGATTCCGACCATGGGGCCCTTGCGGACGAGATAGAAGGCGTCGGTGGGGTCATGGTCGGCCATGGAAGGAGCTCGAAATGCCCTAATCCTGGGAGAGCAGAAGAGAGAAGGCGAGAGGTTGAAGAAGAGAGTGTTGCAGTACATGAGTGGGAACTGAATTTATATTATCCATTTTTTCATTTTTTAAATTTCAACTTTATATACTCCTTATGAATTTATATCTTCTAATATATTTTATCTATTCTTTTTCTTTTCTTTTTAAAGTTTATTTATTTTTTTAATGATCTAGGCAAGCTATTTTTTTGCTGGCTAATGTACTGAAGTTTCGTTTCATGCAATCTTGCTCCCTTCATAAAATTGACTAACGGAAGTTATTGCCGGACATGGGCAACCTGATAGGACTTGAGTACATAATTTTAAAAAATTAAACTTTAGATACTTTAGCCCGAGTTTACGCTATTATTAACGATTCTTGTACTGCCGGAATCCGATGCATTTTTTTTTTTTTTTACATTTTTAGTGTCGTTTATTATATTTTGCTTTCAATAATAGAGTGATGTGAATTTTATTTGGTGTCGTTGAATGCCTATTTGATAATAATAGTTGCGATAACGTATGATAACTTAATTAAAAATTAATCAATAGTTACATCTAAAACATAAACATTAAAATGTATGAAACACAAAACAAAAATAAAAATAAAAATACCGGAAGATTATTAAACCATAATAACTAATAATCAAATATCAAAATATTTTATCATACTTCTATTCTAGTAAACAATCTTTTAAAGTCTTCACCCACAAAAGCGAAGAAAGATATCACATCACTTCAAAATTAAAGTAAAATCGGTAGCGCCGGTAACCGACAACTGACAAGTAAAATTCACCGTGAAGAAGATAAGGTGTCACTGTTGGTCTATTAAAAAAAGGGATAATAGCGGCAAAAGTGACCAAAGTTAGACTAAGTGTGCAAATAAGTGGCCAAACCGATTTAATATCGGCATAAGTAGTCAAAGTTTACCAAACCGTGGTAAGTACAAATTCCATCCATTTCATGTCAACGTCGTTAGCCACGTCATTTCCACAAGTGTTGAGCTTTGGCCAATTATTTTCACACTCGGCCTACCATAAAACCTCTATATATTTAATTGTTAGGGACCATTATTTTATTTTATTAATATTATTAATTCTATGAAATTTTATTGTACTATGCTTTTATAAACTTAGTCATTTGAAATCACCACACATAACTTACGAAAAAAAATCATTTTTGTTAACTTTGCGCGAAATGTAGGGGTTACTAGTGATTAGTTTAGTTTCTCCATGCTTGGAAGACTTACGCTTTGTTTGGTTCACCAGGATACGGGATAGAAAGTACTAACAAATTTTTGAGGTTCTCGGCCCTATACAAATTACCTGATCATGATTTAGGGGTCGAAATAGAAAAATAGAACAAGAAGGTATTAGTCACTTTCACTAATCTCAAAACCCATATCAAATCATTGATGCTACTGTTAAATTTTTTATTTTTTTAAAACTATGGTAAGGATTTTACTATTGGGTTGGAAAAATATTTGGTCGCATATACCCTGAAACTTTAGGTCAAATACATTTTTGGATCACTTTTTTCGGGGTTAATCTGACCTTCTTGGTGTGCCAAACTATTAACCACGAAGCCTTGGCATTATAGACTGAAAGACTACTTCGTCCAGTAAAATTTCATATAAATTAATAATCTCAATAAAATAATATTACTAAATCTCAATTTAGTCCTGGCTCTAACTTACAATGAGTGGCCAAAGCTCAACACTTGTGGAAATGACGTCGCTAACGGCGTTGACATGAAATGGATGGAATTTGTACTGTCCACGGTTTGGTAAACTTTGGCTACTTATGCCGATATTAAATCGGTTTGGCCACTTATTTGCACACTTTGCCTAACTTTGGCCACTTTTGCCGCTATTATCCCTTAAAAAAATATGACACTACTAATCAATGTTACAATGTGCTCACATATTAGATATTTATTTGTAAGAATAAGTAATTTATTGTCAAGTTTATATATGTAAAGGGAAACGCATGTGTGTCCCATTAAGTTTGAACCCGAGATCTTCTCAAAAAACTTGTAGTTGAATTTACTAAGCCAAACAAACTTCGTTAGTGAAGAAGTGGTTCTCTAAGTGAAGTTCTATGCTTGCCTAAGATTTGAATGACGCGTCAAATAAATAAATCAAGAGAATTGTGACTCACTAACTCTATCGAAAATTCAACAAAAATAAGAAGAAAAATTATGCAAAGCTCAAACATATCAGTAAGAAATGATGTGTTACTATAAATTAATTTAGGTTTTCACTGGAGTTTAGGACATACATTATTAGTAAATTATCCACTGTTCCTGAGACGGTAATCGAAAAATGATTATCCATTCTACTAGATCGTTTACTCGGGATTATAACAGCATGTATATACACGTTATGAAGATGCTACTATATTTAGATTAAGAATATTATTCATCAGAAGCAATACAATGTTGAGATATATTGGCTATGCCTATGATACAATTTCAGGTAGGAAGAACTAAGATTACAGTGACAATCAAAATTCTCGGTTCGCTGGTACCACCTTTAGTACCGTCGCTAGGTCGTAAGACTTGAAATCTTTGCCGTAACAGAAGCTTAGATCCAATGGTGTTCTCCCGTCCTGAAGAACGTTGAATCATACTGTCAAGTTTCCTTTCTTCACAGATTTGAATGAAAACAAGCAAGAAAAAGTTAACAAGTACGAAATATATTGCCTAAATCAGGTTACCTCATTTCTCCTGTTCTTATCAGCGCCGTTTAACAATAAAACCTTTACGATGTCTTTGCTTCTACTTTGTACGGCAACATGCAATGGAGTCCAACCGTCCTGTAGTAACAATATACGATTATATGACGAAGTAACCCATGACCTTATAAACAAAATTGTTAAGTCCTTTAATAATTTCGATACGAGATTCTTAACAATATACTATATTGAGGAATTTTGTTAATCCAAAACCCGATTCAATCCAATCTCGAGAACGGTGGAAGTAAATGACATGAGGAGGTTCTTTCACTTGTTTCAGTACTTCTACTTACTCCGTAGGCTGTACATTGTTCAATCATCGTTCCACTATAATCGATAACGCTTAACACACTCAAAAGTCAAAACTCTAGA
This sequence comes from Parietaria judaica, assembly GCA_954871525.1. Classification (NCBI taxonomy): domain Eukaryota; kingdom Viridiplantae; phylum Streptophyta; class Magnoliopsida; order Rosales; family Urticaceae; genus Parietaria; species Parietaria judaica. The sequence goes on from OX940865.1 coordinate 30,812,473, forward strand.
ATCACACCCGCAAAAAATTGATTTAAAATTTCTCTCGGAAGTAGGCAACGGACCATGTGTGCTCCCACGTTCTTACGATATTTCTCTCGCTGTAATTCTGATCTCATGTTATGCCTAAATCTTATCACTAATCACGATTATATCAGAAGTCATCAATCGATCTTAGATCGTAACCACATTTCACACCTAAAACTGCAGTCCTTACTTAGGTTGTTGTTTATGTAACTAACTCCGTTTATACGTCAATTCGAGATATAAGTCTACAATTAGGATACGTTAAAATCCAATACTCACATTGTCTTCAACATTGAGATCAGCTTTGTATTTGAGTAGTATCTTCACTATATTCATGGCACCAACTTGAACCGCATAATGAAGTGGCGTAGCACCGTCCTGTGGCGGGAAAAGACCATTAGATCATTTGCGAAGCTAATATAGAAAATGACTAATAAATGACTAATCTACCCTTGATAAAATAAAAAATACTTAAAAATAATTAATCGCTTATAATTAACAAAAAGAACCGTCTTAAACGGCTCCTCACCTTATCTTTGATATGAGGACTTGCACCTTTTCTCAAAAGATGACTGACCACGGCATCTTTGATACCTATAATTGCCGTGTGAAGGGCTGTTTGGCCATCCTGCGTCGTAAAATCTTGTGAGATTTACTATTCGAGTCGTATATTTAAGCAACGGGACGATAATGGCTCCAAATCAAACTCAAGCATTGTCTGAACTTACCTTATCAACAATATCAATATCAACGCCCTGTTCTAGAAGTAAGTCCATGGAGCCGACTTGTCCTGAAAGTGCGAGAGTATGAAGCGGCATCCACTTCGCCTATGTAACAACGATTATTCACTTGAATATTCACTTGAATAAACAATTCATATGCTTTAAAAAAAATAATGATGCGAATAATACTGCATATCTTAGACAAGTACCGTCGATATTTTTTCCAAGTTGGGCATTGCTGATTGTTGCAAGATCCGTCTTTCTTCCGGCTCCAAAAGCAGCTCAATCTCTGGAAATCAGATAGCATAGCACCGTGAATAACATAATCAGAAATGAGCAGATACAAATCAATCAACGTATGATCATCTTCTCGGCCGGCATTACCTTTAAGAAGATCATCTTCATGTTCGGTCACCTGAGACGTCTCGATGCTAGCACTAGCCGCCGCGTCCTTCTCATCCACCCAGTCACTTTCGTAGTCCAAATCATTCTCCTCAACTTCCTCCTCCTCTTCGTCCTCCTCGCTGTCACTGCCCTCGTCAGGTTCTTCCCAGTTTCCTTGGAACTGAAACGATTTTCTCTGAGGCTTTGCAATAGCTCTCACGCTTAATTCCCTTCTGGGAAAATCGAAACCAAACGTCCCTCGTTCTGGAAACAGTTTCGAGACACTCGAACTGCATCTAAACACAACAGGAGAGCATAGAGGAACCCGATTCGACGCAAAAGTCAAACTGGCCCATGAAACCGCCATCGTCTGCAAAACCCCGAAATTCACCGCAAAACTTCATCAGAGACTCGGGGTTCTCTTCGACATTTTAACAAACAGTTACTCTACAAGACAAACACTAACTCAAACGAAACCAAACAAAGATTAAAACACTACAAAATTAAAATTAAAATAAGAACCCATTTCTAGTATAATTACATAAGAAGCTTGTGAATACTGAAAACTGGTTTTCTCTTTCTCTTCCATGGAGTTCGAGGTTGATATTTTTAGCCGCTATAAACGAATTTTCTCCTTCATTTTCATAAGTGGGAGATTGCTTCCATGAAGAATTGCGAATGACAGGAGAGCTATGATATTGGGTCGTTAATGGCGGAGAAGAGCTGACCTGAGAGCAAACCAGAGAGCTCATCCGACAGTGAAACAGTGATATGCGGAGCGACGAGCAAGTTGTCTCTCCGATAAGCCAACCTTATCAAAGAAACGACACGCTAACTGGGGATTTTAGGAATAAACGACATATTCTTGTCTCTACTTTGGAAGTTGGAAACTCGTTGAAAAAGGATAATAGTGGTAAAAGTAGTTAAGTTATATTTTATCTACATGTCCAAGTTAAGCAAATGACATATTGTATTTCCTTTAGTTTTTCTCCTCTCATCGATTATTCTGTCAATAAATTTTGATAATAATAACTTAAGATTTTATATATTTTATTTTTCATCGACATTCCGTTACTAAACGATAAATTCATCGATAACGATAACATTTATCAGCGAAAACGACAACCAGACACAGGTTTGTAATGCCTCTGAATGTTATATTACGGTACGCTTTACTTCTTAAATTTAATCAATGACAACAATGTCTTATATTCTTTAAAAAATGAAACATTACTCCTTCTACATTAATTTTTTTTTGATATAAAATGTTAATTTGTTCCCAAAAAATTACTAATTCGATAATATATTTGTCAATTTTTCTGAAAAAAACTATTCGGATGAAAGTTGAAAATTTGATGTTGGGGATTTCACCCAGCAACTGTTGGGGATTTCACCCAGCAACCCGATACGAATATCGATTACCACGAACAAATGCGGAATAACACGATTGAATTGGACGACAAAGACTAACGCTTTATTAATCACGATGATGTTTGAATTACACAACCGGTTACAAAAGATTCGATCTTCTCCAGAAGATGATCTTCCCGTTGAATTCAAACTCACAGCTTCTTTCACAGCTCCCTCCGATGACTCCACCTTACGCTTCCGATGTCGAGATGACCTTCGTCTTCCAGCGCTCTTCACGGTGATCGGAGATGAACCAGACCCAGAGAACGCCGGCGATCAGAACCCCGGTGCGAACGAACCTCTTTGACTCCGCGAAGAAGCTCCGACAGATCCCCAGAGTGTGCTCCTCTGTCTGTCGTTCCCGAGCCTTTCCTCTCCGTACTCCGTCGTCACCTTCGTCGTCGTATCCACCGTCTGACTCGCCTGAGAAGCTCTGTCTCTCAAGAACTCTCTCTTCCTGATTCTCTCTCTCTTTGCTGTATGGTCTTCCTTTACTACCGCTCGACGAAGCTTCATCGCAGGTACCTTGTCGGAACTTCGAAAGTTCCTCATCGCGGGATTCTCGTCGCGATAGCTCTTCTTGCATACCTTGTCGGGTATGCTCATCGGGAATTCCTTGTCGCAAATTCTCTTCGCGATCACCTCTTCGGCCATTTCGCATACCTTGTCGGGTATGCTCATCGGGAATTTCTTGTCGCAAATTCTCTTCGCGATCACCTCTTCGGCCATTTTCCTCTGGGTTTCCGATAAGAGCTCCTCGGGTAAAATACTCCCGATGAGCCTCTTTTCGTCCTGGCTCATCGCAAAGCTCCACCTCAAGCTGAAATCCGTCTCCTTCGTAGAGATCTTCAGGGCTTGTCGGGGTTGCCTTGCCTTCCAAGAAACTTTCTTCATTGAAAGTGACGTCTCGACTGATGATGCACTTTCGTGACTCCGAACACCAAATCCGGTACCCTTTAACTCCGTCGGGGTACCCCATGAACAGTCCTTTCTTGGCCCTAGGTACAAGCTTACCATCGTTTACATGATAGTAAGCTGCACAGCCAAAGACTTTCAGTTTGGAGTAGTCGGTGTGCTCTGGTCGATTTGTCCATCGCTTCTGAGGAACTTCAAAGTCTATCGCAGACGATGGCAACCTATTGATCAGATAGGCCGCTGTATGGACAGCTTCTCCCCAGAACCGCGATGACAAATTTGCCCTCGAGAGCATACACCTTACTCGTTCCATAATGGTTCGGTCCATCCTTTCAGCGAGACCGTTCTGTTGAGGCGTGTGCCTCACAGTCTTGGATCGTCGGATGCCTGCCTTCCGGCAGTGATCGTTGAACTCCTCGGACAGATACTCCAATCCATTGTCCGTGCGGAGATGCAAGAGCCTCTTCCCGCACTGATTCTCAACAAGTGCGCGCCAGTTGACAAAGGCTTCGAAAGCCTTGTCCTTTGATCTGATCATATAAACCCAGAGCTTCCTCGAGTAGTCGTCGATGAAGGAGATAAAGTATCTGTTTCCTCCATGCGAATCTACTCGTGCCGGTCCCCACAAGTCAGAGTGAACATAGTCAAGAACTGACTTGCTCGTGTGAGACCCCTTGCCGAATTTCACCCGATGCTGCTTCCCAAACACACAGTGTTCGCAGAAGTCGAGCTTCTCCACCTTATCGTTCCCGAAACAGCCTCCTCGCTTGAGTATATCAAGCCCCTTCTCGCTGACATGCCCCAGTCTATCGTGCCATAGAGTGGTCTTCGACACTGTCGTTGAGATATTTGCTGCTTCCCCGATGGCAGTCTCACCCTCCAGGATGTATATGCCATTGTACCGATAAGCCCTCATGAATGTCATCGCACCCTTTGTGACTTTTAAGCCACCCTTGCATGACTTCCATGAGTATCCCTGCTCTTCGAGGACACCCAAAGAAATAAGATTTCGTTTGAGTCCAGGGACATACCTTACTTGGTTCAGGGTTCTCCGTGTGCCATCCTTGAGTCTTAATGATATCGACCCAATCCCCTCGACAGCGCACATCTCCTCGGTGCCCGTCGATACTGGCATGACCTCCTCGTCGGCCTTCATCCCCTCGAACCAACTCTGCTCGTGACTCATGTGGTACGAGCATCCCGAATCCAGTATCCACGCTGTTCGCATGCTGGTCGGCATCATCGCGAGGACCTCAGCGCTGTCGTACCCTCCCGATACCTGGGAAGCGTTCGCTGGACCGTCGTCGCTATTCCTTCTGAACGGCTTACCCGTTCTCTTCTCGGGACAATCTCTCTTGAAATGTCCTTCCTTGTTACAGTTGTAACACTTGCCGCTCCTCGGCCTCGATGAAGATCGCCTCGGTGAGCCTCTCCTGAACTTCTCTCGCTTAGCCGGTCTTTCACGGTTAACGACGAGGCTCTCCGCTCCACCTGATCTTCCATCGAACTTGCCCTCCTGCTTGCGCTGAACCTCCTTGGCTAGCACGGCCGTCTTAACATCGTCGACGGTGAGGGTCTCCCTGCCACTAAATAGCAGAATGTCCTGGATCCTGTCGTACATCCCCGATACCGAATTCAGTAGGAGGAGTGCTTGATCCTTTGACGGGACTTCCACATTTATCGTCTTCAGATCTGTGATGATCTTCTTGAATTCGATAAAGTGTTGCTTCAGCGATGATCCCGGAGCCATCTTGAGGGTATACATCCGTTGTTTGAGAAACAACTCGTTCGCCCAGGACTTCCTGTTGTACGTCTCATCGAGACGCTTCCAGATTCCTGCCGCTGTCGTCTCATCTTGGATGTCTCTGATGACATCATCGCTGAGAGCGAGAATAATGGTGCTTCTCGCCCTCGTCATGATGTCTTCCTTGTCCTCCTCACTCAGCTTTTCCGAGAATGCCTCATCGCCCTTGAGCGCCTTGTCGAGGCGCATCTGGCACAGCTGTGCGTGCATCTTGATCTTCCAGATGTTGAAGTCACCATCGCCGGTGAACTTCGCGATATCTGTCTTGTCTGGTCCCATTATTCCTTATCGCGTTTGGCAGGAGTGACTCTGACGATCTTCGTCAAGATTCAGAATCTTGAACTCCTTTACTTTCTTGTTCGGTTCTTGAACTCGGATCTTGATTCTCCGATGAACCCTTCCTTGATTCACCGAGAGAAGGTGCTCTGATACCACTTGTTGGGGATTTCACCCAGCAACCCGATACGAATATCGATTACCACGAACAAATGCGGAATAACACGATTGAATTGGACGACAAAGACTAACGCTTTATTAATCACGATGATGTTTGAATTACACAACCGGTTACAAAAGATTCGATCTTCTCCAGAAGATGATCTTCCCGTTGAATTCAAACTCACAGCTTCTTTCACAGCTCCCTCCGATGACTCCACCTTACGCTTCCGATGTCGAGATGACCTTCGTCTTCCAGCGCTCTTCACGGTGATCGGAGATGAACCAGACCCAGAGAACGCCGGCGATCAGAACCCCGGTGCGAACGAACCTCTTTGACTCCGCGAAGAAGCTCCGACAGATCCCCAGAGTGTGCTCCTCTGTCTGTCGTTCCCGAGCCTTTCCTCTCCGTACTCCGTCGTCACCTTCGTCGTCGTATCCACCGTCTGACTCGCCTGAGAAGCTCTGTCTCTCAAGAACTCTCTCTTCCTGATTCTCTCTCTCTTTGCTGTATGGTCTGATTGCTTCTAACCGCTGTACGAGCTTTGCTTTTATAGCCGTTGGCTCATCCTTATCGTCCCCGGATGGTGACTGAATGTCATCGCCCGATAGGCTCCTTATCTTTAAGTGACTGTGACACACATGATCTTGTGTCACCGATGGGTGATCAACATTTGATGTACATATTCTTAAATGCTGCAATATCCTATTTTTAATAACATGATACCAAAAACTATACTCTAAAAACAATCAATCTTGGAGTCAATAGAACTAGTTCATTTCAATCTATATTCTAAAAACAAAATTCATGACACTGCATTGTCCATATTCCAAAATCAAAGAATACCATGTTTCTTTTTACACTTACATTCTCCTTCCTTACTTTGATTGATATATATATAATGATCATGACATACAACATTGTACAAATATCAAATACAAATCCCCAAAGAAGAAGAAGCGTTCTTCAGCTGATCTGCTCGCCGATCAAGTCCAGCCCGACGACGAGAAACGACAGCCCCTGGAAGAGCAAGAAGTAGAAATGGACTCCGTGAGCGGACAGGAGGCTCCTCGCAGCGGCCGTGAGGAGCAGAAACGCCAGCGCGAGCTCTCGCTTGTACAGCCTGTTGGCCTTCTTCTCGGAGCGGGGAATCCGGGGCTCCGTCTCTTGCTCCCGGAGCTTGGTAAGGAGCTCCAGGCCCGACTCCGAGTACCGCCTCAGGATCTTCTCCTCGGGTTTTGGTTTAGAGTCCCTCTCGGCCAGCGCTAGCAGGTCGGACTCCGACGCCCGGCCCGTCTTCTTGGTGACGACCCACTCGTAGGCGCTCCCGAGCTGGAACAGCCCCGAGACCATGGCGTTGAACTTGGTGACCGACATCGTGTTCTCGAAGAGGAGGTAGGGGACGAGGAAGGGGAAGGATTTGGGGGCCGGGAGGATGTTGAGCAGCGACATGGCGATCGGGACGTAGCAGATTACCCAGAGCGGCAATTCGGCTTCCGGTATGAACATGGTGAGAGGGAGGATGATGCAGAAGAGGGTGAAGGAGTAGAAGGGGAGGATCAGCTTCCTGAGGAGGAAGAAGAGGAGGATCAAGTTCGCCTTCTTCCACGATGAAATCTGCAGCGAATTCGAGTTCCGTTAGTTATGTCATTTCGATTTCCGAGCTAGTTGCTCGAATCTAGTATATAAAGTATCACGAGGTTTAATCTCAAAATCAAGATCAATGATGATGCCTTTTTAAGATGATTGATTCTTATTATTTTAGACTTGTCATCGAGTTGAGATGCATAATCAGTGGCGGACTCAGGTTACAAAATGTTCGAGACTTAATAAATAATGTATGGACGAATATGAAATTAAAAATTAAAAAAATATATATTTCTAGAGATAAAAAGATAAAAGTTAATAAAATTAAAAATTCACGGAATTTTCCGCCTTTTTGCAATCTATGACCTTATAAACTTTGTTACGTTCTAATAAATTTGAATTTTGGACAAACCTTGGAGGTTAGTATGGAGGGAAGGCAGAGGCGGAAGAGCTGCATCGGACCGGAGTGCCACCGATGTTGCTGCTTCTTGTACGCCTCGTAGGACTCCGGCAATTCGCAGAGGACTTTGACGTCGTTGACGAAGACGAATTTCCACCCGTTGAGGTGAGCTCGGACGGCGATGTCCATGTCTTCGACTGTCGTCCTCTCCAGCCAGCCCCCGGATTCCTCCAGAGCCTTAATCCTCCAAACTCCGGCTGTCCCATTGAACCCGAAGAAGCCGAGGAACATGCCATTGACTTGCTGCTCCACCTCGAAGTGGAAGCAGAGGTTTATGTTCTGCAGCCTAGTCAGCAGATTCTCGTCTTTGTTCACGAACGCCCACCGCGCCTGCACAAGCCCCACCTCCGGCTTTCCCTGCAAAAGGTTTCCCGAAACGTCAATCCATGTTTGAATCAGGCCGATTCGGATTCGAAAAAAGCGGACCTTTTAAAAAAAAAAACTATACCAAAAGTCCGGTACGGGTCCCGGTTTCACCACATCGCTTATCTTTCTCTTACCTTGAAATGAGGAACTGTCTGTTTCAGGAAGTCCGAGTTGGGCTGGAAATCGGCGTCGAATATCGCGACGAACTCGTAGTCTCTGACGTAATCGCAGCCCATCGCCGAGTTAAGATTTCCCGCCTTGTATCCGGTCCTGATCAGTCTGTGCCTGTAAATAATGTTGATCCCTTTCTCTCTCCATGAAGAGACTTCATCTTTGATCAGAAGCTGCACAGTGTCGTCGCTCGAATCATCAAGCACTTGGATCAAAATCCTCTCTCTCGGCCAATCAAGCTGACACACCGCTGCGATTGACTGCGCATACACCTACAATCCAAGCACAAATATATCAGGATATACATATATATACATGTATACAAACAGTGATCACAAAGTTTGGTATAGTCTGTGACATACCTCTCTCTCATTGCACATGGGAATCTGAACAAGCACTTTCGGGAAGCTGACAGGATCTTCAACGTCACAACCTTCTGGTTCAGCAACGGGCTTCAACTTCCTGTACTTGATCCAGAAACACCCGAGGCACAGGACCAAGCGGTCGAGCGACTGAATCAGGAACAACACGGTGCAGAACTTCGAGAGCACGATCACCGTCGGAGCGATGTAGTCGGCTCGGAACGACAGCCACGCCATGTACGACCACTGAACCAGGCCCTGAACCTCCCACGGCTGCATCAGGTTCAGATTCCACTTCTTGAAGTGCGCCACCACCTCGAAGCCCAGCGCCACGACCGCCAGCGCCAGGAAGGCCTTGATGAGGCCGTAGAGCCGGCCCCGGCCCCGGGGCTCCTCGTCGCTCAAGTCCGAGAGCGCAATGCGCTTCTTGGCCGAGAAGACCGCGCTCCTGGCCGCGTTGGTCAGCCACGTGACGTGCGAGATGGTTCGCTGGATTCGGAGGAGGAGGAGGCCCGTGAGCTGCTTGGGGCTCGCGGCTCGCTGCTTCTCCGTGAAAACGGAGGACGGGTCCTTCACCGTGCTCATCGCCGGCTTCTCGACCATGAGCACGACTGAGTTAGGAGGCATCTTTATTGAATTTTATGTTCTGGGCTTTGTGTTTTCATGGAAATCAATGTCAAGTCTGGGAAAACGATAGTAGAAACTGCAGAAAGTGGCTGAGTTTTTATACGGTTTCAGTGGAGAGAGCCTTGCTTGAGAGCTTGAGTTCGGAAGTCAAACTAGGATACTCTACTGATAAATTATTATACAATAATTTGCTGCTGTTATAAATATCTTTTTTTTACGGTAATAGTACTAAAAGTTACAGAACAGTATCGAAGTCTAAATTCGTTCATGTGAAGTTAACATCTGTTAAGCTAATAAGCTTCTAGTTCAATATAAGTGTTGAATATTTAATGTTTTTTAGAGTTAATTCTCACTATTGTTGTTGAAAAGAATATTGAAAATTTACTAACGCACTTTAGTACAAGATTTGATACTTATACCGTAAATATCCTTATATATATTTATTGCCTCTTGATTCTTGAATCTTGATGTTGATGCACTTGAACTTATGTTTTTGACGGCAATGTCCAATATCCTTTAAAAAAAATATAGTATACTATTACTATCCTTAACGAGTTATAATGGAAAAATGAAATTGATGTTGATGCACAGTATTTTTAATAAATTTATTTAATTTATTTTTCAAATTTTGTTAGATTTTCATCTGAATAATTACCGAATAACTAAACTTACTAATCGCTCTATAGTCACATAATCTAGACTTTGATCATGTTCGGTAATTAATGGAAAATAATATTTCGGTAAGTCATATGTTACGGGCAAGTCAATGTATTTTGTTATTATTAAAGAATATAAAAGGGTAATGTGTTAATTTTAAGACATACATGGGTATATCTATCAAAAGCTAAAATTCAAGGGGCATATGAAGGGGCTATAATTGCTAATTAATCTATTTTAGGTTAAATAATGACAGAAATATCTAATATTTTAATTTTTATTATAGTATAAGTATAAAATTATTATTTTATGGCCTGAGTTTTTAATATTCACTATATTTAGCAGAATTTTAAATGCGTCACTGAGTCTTGAAAATATGTTACTTTCGATAGTTTTTTTTTCTTCTCATCGTCTTTTTGGATACTGATAAAATTTTAACAAGTGAATGAAATTTTAAAAAGAAATAAAAAAAAAAAGAAATATTAAAAAATATTGATTGTGAAAAAAAAAAAAGAAAAAAAAAGAGCTATATATATCATCAATAATTAAAACCTTTGATCCTCATGGCCTAGTCTAGTGAGACCTAGTAAATATTGGATTTGTGGTAAATTGGTAATAAATAAGTATGAGATGGTTTGGGATATAGCTGCACATTAAAATCGCAAGAACAAGTCGCGAACAGTCGCGAACAATTTTTCCAGTTCGCGAACAATCGCGATTTTGCGGCAAAAGTCGCGATTCATCACGAATATGGGCAAAAGTCGCGATTTCTCTCTCTCTCTCTCTCTCCCTCCCTCTCCCTCCCTCTCCGTCTCACAGCAGGGCATCTCTCTCTCTCTCTCTCTCTCTCTCTCTCTCTCTCGCGACTCATCGCGATGCATCGCGGCCGTGATTCTCGCGACGCGTCGCGACCGTGAACAGTCGCGATTTTGGCGACTATGTTCGCGACTGGTCGCGATGCACGTTTGTGCAGCTCTAGTTTGGGATGTTCTGGACTTGTTCTTTAATATTTTTGAATTAAAACTTTGGGTTAAGAATTATATATATATATATATATATATATATATATATATATATAGAATGTGACAACTATACCTGAATGAATTACAGAGAAACCCCACAAAATGTGATTGTCTCCTATTATGAGCATTCTCATTACTCCTCTTGGTAATACTAGGCCAAGTTCATTAATATAACTTCCTTTGATATTCATATTAATGGAATTTTCCATTAAAACTAGATCTACTTTATCTTTAATTTATCCACCTAAATAATTGCCGGTTTAATTAGCTAGCTGTCTCATGAATGACAGAACATAACACCTAGATTATTTGCTTTTAAGGAAAATCATGTTTAACTTTTAAAAGAGTGTTACAAATATTAACTTTTTCCGTTCAAGTGTTTAATCATAAAATAGAAAATGTAAGTAGTTCGAGAGCCCACATGTGAATTATTGCCACATAACAGAAGAGTGAGTGGGAGAAGTATTGTTTAAGACATTGTTTTGTTTTAGATTAAGAATTAATTAATTAATTAATGATTAAGAGTCAAACTCGAGTGTACTTCACCTTCTAATCTTGGCTAGTGCTGCACATTTCCGTCGCCAACCACGATCGCGACTCGTCGCGGTGGATTCCGGCGCGTCGCGACGCGTCGCGATTCCGAGCTTCCGGTCGCGACGAGTCGCGACTCCCCCGTTCTCTCTCTCCCTCCCGCTCTCTCCCTCTCTCTCCGTCTCACACAACACTCTCTCTCTCTCTCTCTCGCGACTCGCCGCGACGCCACACACCGCGACGCGTCGCGACGCCAAATCTCGCGGTTTTGGCGACCGAGTCGCGACGTGCCGCGGCGTGTGGAATGTGCAGCTCTAATCTTGGCACATTAATATTCTGTATATACACTAAATAATCTAGAGTCAAGGCTTTGTGATTTAGCTCCACTAAACTAAACCCTACGTACCGTTACTATTGTGTAATTACTGTTGTGTCGGGCTCGAACCGAATTGGATATCAAGTTTTTTTGCCTATCCGGAATCTGTACATTTGAAAAACAAAATCTGATCCCCGATCCAAAAATCCGAATGAAACACTAAACTATTAACGAAAGCAATAAAAATTAAGAAAATAAAAACATAAAACTAACTTTTAAAACCAGATTGCGGATAACAGGATATTAAAAAAAAGTAAAATTAGGAAATCAAATCCGAATCTAAGCCGGATCCGGAATCCGCATACGGATACGGATACAGTTTTTATAATTCGGCTCCGGATGCCGATACGGTTTTTAATTCAGTTCCGGGTATTATTTCACCCTACTAGTATTATCTATTTTGTCTCTTAACTTATTTCAATTTCCATATTTTTACTCATTATTTAAACTTCGTGACCCGAATACAAAACAAATAGGTTAAGCTTTTTTTAATTTAATATTTTAGATTAATTAAAGTAACTTTAATTTATTTTCATAACCCTACATAACGCTATGAGCCAATAATTACAAGTCTTACAACTCTAAATTCAAGCTCTTAATCCATAATATTTGCTCATCCACTTTTACTTTCCACAACTACAAAGCCAATCAGTGTCCTCTTTTATCGGATTCAAAAAAAAAAAAGTGTCCTCTTTTATCTCTATATGCCTATATGGTAACGTAATTGGTAATAAAGCCCTTCAACTTTACATGTAGGCACAACTTGCCCCTTGTACTCAAATTTTATCAGCAATGCCCTTTTTATACTTTTAAAATGTAACACATTGCTCCACACATTTAAAAAAAAATGATGAATTTTTTAACATGTGCACAATACATGACTATTGGAGAATATTTTCGTCAATATTTTCTCAACATTATGGGACTTTCATCTTTTTAGTTAATTGATTCAAAATTAACCCTATAAATATTAATTTGTTTGGTAATTAATTGAAAATAATATTTTCGAGTAAGTAATGCGTTGTGTTTCTTAGATATCTTCATGTAACGTGGTACATTCTAAAACTACTACGGGCCACGGTTCGAATTTTCCTCGATAATCGCTGATTATCCGTCTTGCCGGTAGTCATCGACAAATATTCTATACCAATCGATGATTACCCATAAAAATAGTGTAAAAATAACGAAAAGTTGGGTATTTAAAAAAAAAATTGCACTTTTCAATAATTTTGTGTATTATTAAATTATGTAGTATCTTTTAATCTTGTTTTTATCTTATGTTTGAGTATGACATGATTTTATTTGAGTATTTACATACGTGAGAGTGAGACTATATTTTATTTACATATGTAAAGTAAACTTAGTAAATATATTCTTAAAATTATTTGTGGTTTTTCATCGATAATCCTCGATAAGTGTTAATAACCATCAATAATCATCGATAAATGTCGATAAAGATAAACTAAAGTCGAAAACAAAAACAATATATCGACAAAAATGACATTTTAAACCTCGCTGCGAGCATTACTATCCAAAAAAAAAAATTAACGGTGCAAACCGCACTAACATACAATGTCCGGGATAATATACTTTTAAAAAAAAATATATAAAAAAGGGCAAAATTGGCTCTTCACATGAGAAACAAAAAGCAGATCCACCATTAATAATAAAGCTTCAAAATTGATGGAAGAATAGATCTACTCTCCCATGTAAGCCATGTTTTGGAGTTGACCCTTTGGCTCCAACGTAGGCACAAATTCAATACACCACTTTTGCTTTGTTTTTTTCCTCTTATTTTTTTTCTTCTAGCATTGCATTTGCATGAGTGAGTGAGAGTCCTATGAATATCTCCATGCAATCATACGATTTTGTCACACATTACATAATTATTGTACATGGGTGGGAAGATCTTCTCTACGCCAAAAATCTGAGCATTATTTCGCCAACTTTATAGCTTATAATATAATTTATAAACCGACTATACTACTATGACAAAAAAAAAAAAAATACTTCAGAAATCTGATTGCTTATGGTTTGGTTCATTACCAAAGATTTAGGATCCTGAAAACCATATCTCAGATTTCACTGACAAAATAATTAAATATGTCTACTATCGCCTCATTATTAATTGTAAAAAATTAAGAAAATAGCTAATGAACCAACTTATATAATTATATATATAGGTGTACTTTTTATATCTTTTAATTAAAAAAATAAACCCTTATTCATTTATTTTTATACAATGTTATCAGAGCTCAAACTCTAAAAGTACCTCTTATTCGTAATTGTAAAATTTTGTTTTAGTTACGTTCATCGTATTTTTAAAAGAAAAAAATATTAGAAAGTTATTAGACAGAAATAACTACCAACAAACATCAATTTGAATAACTTTAATTTTTAAAAATTGAACTACTTTAAGGAATAATAATAATAATTTCAAATTACATCCCAAGTTTCGTTTTTAGTTTTAAAAAAATATATAAATAAAGAGAGAAAAAAAACTTTTATAAATATTAAAAGATTAATCGCGGTATAAATACCAAAACTCTTACGAATTGAAACATTAAATACCAATTATTTTATTTTATTTTTCAACATATAAACCAAAAGGAAATGGACAACGTTAGTCAATGTCATGTTGCGCCTAGTTGACCGCCACATGGCACTGTCACACTATTTTAATGCCAGGTGGATTACATGTGGCATACATATTTAAAAAATAATTTTTTAATTCCTTAAATATATTTTTTGGAAAAATATTTTCTTAAGTTTTCCGAAAATAATTTTAAATAAATTATTAAATATTTTATAATAATCTCAATACCGAAGAACTAAAATGAAGTTTCGGGGTATAAAGCTTTGAGAATTGTCACAACGAATTTAGATGCCATGGTAGTTTGTACATAATCTTGAAGGGTTAATGATGGCAAAAATACCCAAAGTTTGGTCAAAGAACCCCTCGGGTACCCAAAGTTTAAAAATGGTGGTAAAAATACCCAAAGTCATATTTGGGGAGTTGACCACTCCAATCTCGTAACACCGTTAATTTACATGTTAATTCTGACCACGCGGACAAACGTGGGTTGCCGACAGAATAATTTTTTCCACGTTGACAAGCCCACATCAGCCTTGTTTACGAGAAAACATCGAATTAAACCCCTACGTAATACTATGTAATACAACTAATTGAACCTCTAATGATTACACTTAACGAAACAGATTTTTCCACGTGGCCAGAGTTATTGGGTAAGTTAATGGCGTTACAAGAATGAAGTGGTCAACTCCTCAAATGTGACTTTAGGTACTTTTGCCACCACTTTTAAACTTTGGGTACCCGAGGGGTTCTTTGACCAAACTTTGGGTATTTTTGCCGTCATTAACCCTAATCTTGAACATACATTTTTTTACCGAAAATTCAAATAACCTGGATTAAATTACCTTGGAATCCACACATACACACACACAAAAATTCCGGATTGAACTACCTAAAAAAAACGGAATATGAAAGCACTCAAAATAAAATACTCATAAAATACTTGGGTATTTTTTATATTTATGTAAAAAAAACAAATCGGGTGCCGAGTATACGAAGTTCGGTTCCCAAATTTTAACACCTAGACCCTATTCTAGTTTGTCGTTATCGAAATAAAGTACATATAAGTAATTATATAAAAAATGAAGAAATATAATACATGGCTCAAAATACTTGGGTATTTTTGAATTCCAATGTAAAAAAATTGGGTTTCGAGTATCTAAGGTTTGGGATCTGGCTCTCAAAATTTATTACTTGGATATCGGTAAATTATAATAAAAAATCTAATACAGAAGAACTAAATGAAGAGCCGAGTAATAAAACTTTGAGAAACCATAACTAGAACTCCACATACCTAGATACATTTTTTTTTACTTTTTACCCTAAATTCAAAGATTTCCAATTATTTTGATTCGGATATTTTGTTTTGAGTATTATTTACTTTGTGTATTTTTTGGACTCCATATGTTTTATTCTGATTCCCAAAGCTTCTTTATCCAAAATTCAATTCCAGTTTCTTGGTATTGAAATTATTTATAAATCATAAGTAATTTATAATAGTTTCTAACTTTAAAAAAAATGAAATTATGTTTTAAATATTTTTCAAAATAAAGCATAAATTCCACGTGGCATGAAAATGATGTTGCGGTCAACATGACATTGACTAACATAATCGATTTGAAATGAAATGGAAGTGATAAAATATGATTTGGTATTTATGCCTAGAAGAAAAGATTTAGTATTTAGTGTTGTAATTCGTAAGAAGCTTCTCATTTATTATGGATGTGTTGATCTAATTCTCTTTATTTAGAATTATTATTTGTATTTTTTCATGTGAGACAGCTCATCCTATATATACTAGTTTCACAATAAAATCTTAGTATACCATTTTAAGAGTTTTTTATAATTTCTTTCTCTCATCAATAATAAGTTATTATCGTATAAAAATCATAATTGTAACTTTATATTGATATAAACTATAAGTATAATTATGATTTTTATATAAAACTACAACTGCAACTTATAAATATTATTAAACTTTATAATATTCATCGATAAGTTTTTTTAGAAAATCATTCATAAATTAGTACATGCCGACATGCTCGTAAAATAGAAATAGAAGTTGATGCTTCTGATTGGTCATATTTCTATCCATGATTTATACATTTAATAAAGTTATATTCCTCATTTCTAGCGTGTGTGTGACTATTTATTGAAGCAAACATTTGGGAACCCTTTTCTTGAGGAAGTTAATACTTAATAGATGTAAAAACTCTTGAAGAATTGTGTCAGTTAACACAGTTACTGTATTGTATACTCCACGTCCACGCCTTCAAATATATCACAGATTTGTATAATACTTTTCCTTTATTAAATTGCTATTTTCTTTCTTACACTTATAATTATTTTACTGCTGAGCATTAAATAGTACACCAGAAACTTCTATGTGGGTTCAGCTTAACATAATGTGTTTTTTTTTTATACAGATAGACAGCAGTACTATTAAAAAAATTGGCTCTTTGCTAATCATTAAATGTTGTGTCTGTGAATTAAATGTGTTCATAGCAGGAAAAAAAATATTAAAAAAATAATTTTTTTATTGTTTTTTATTTTTATTTTTATTTTTTTTATCTTTTTATTGTACAAGACAACAAATAATGGCTGTCATGAATATGACTGTGGTTGAGAGCAGATAAAATGGTACTTCACACACAAACAATGATTTTCACCAAATTCTTCTTGAATACTTTTTATTACCTTTTTACCTTGAATGCTAAATTTATTCCATTTTTTCCTTCTTTTCTGACTGCTTCTGCATGAATTCAATTCAAGTAAGAAACATCAAGCCTGTCAATCAAAGAAGTACTCAGCTTCAATGAATGAAGCTTATCTTTTCTTCCCTCCAAAAAAAAAAAAAAAAAGCTTATCTTTTCCAAAATTGCACAAAAGTGAATGGAGAGAGAATCATAATATTTAAAGTAAGATTTTAGTTTCAATTAATTTTAATTTTACGAGTATATCGAAAATCAACGGATATATTATATATTATAATTTATAATCGACACCTATCAAATTTAGGGTTTATCAGTGAGATTTCTACTAAATAGTGGCATTTAATACAAATATTAATAATTTAATAATAATTTTGATTATAATAAAATAATATAATATTTTTATGTATTGTAAAAAATTAAAATTAAAATACCTTAGCTAAATTTTTAAATTTTAGAAAGCTTTTGGTCGAAATTCCACTAAAAATTTAAGTGCTTAGATCTTTCGAATTCCAGTACCGCTCGCCAAAAAATAGCGGGCCGGCCCCGAGTTATCGATTTAAAGTAAAATGGATAGAACTTTCTCACTTTTCATATCAGCCAGCAAGAGAAAAGAAAAAGTGGAAATTAAGAGAAAACTTGGGTTTTTGTGGGTAGCATTGTATCCCAGCAACCAAGCAGTGAAACCCTAAAGCTCAACCACCGAAGTCCAAGTTAGCCTTGGAATATGGCATGTTATTTGCATCTAAAATAGTGACTTTGTCTGTCTTTGCCTATTTTGGCAGCCTCACATCACATGTCACAAACACTAAACTATTCCAAGCCCCCATGTGATGAGCTTCTCTGGCCATGCTCATCCATTCAACATTATATACATATACATATATATATAACACTTCACTAAGCTCTCATTTTATTGTTTATTGGTCTCTATTTGTATACAGTACACATGAATGATCCATTTCATTAATAATATTTTTTCATTCATTTACGAATAATAACGGAGTACCGATGACACCTTGATTTTTTTTAAATACCGGTAGTATAGTGAAACAGTACCAATGACGGTAAGATTTGAGCGGAGATACGAATAAACGAGCAAGCTCATCACTTATCTATAAGATTTACGCTCAATGGCTTTGTTAAATTTATATTACCAACCCTCAAAACACAATATAGTTTTAGACACTTATTATCATATTAATGCAAATATATGATAATATTATAAAATATTGTTATTTTTTATATACTCATAAATACAAATATTATTATATTATAAAATAGTTACGATATGCTTGTCGACAACTGATATTTACATTTTATCGTACAAATTATCCGCGGGTATACCCACCATTAGAATTATTGTATCAATTACTTGACTAATTTCATTTTATTATTGCTCTATTGGTCTATATAAGTATATATACAGTACGCATGAATGATGCATTGCCCAAATTGTATATACATAAAAAACCATATCATATATGTCTCTTAAGAATAAAATTCTCAATAATTAATATTTTTCATATATAAAGAATCCTGAGAATATGGGACCTGAAATCTATATTTAGTTTCTATATGTGTTATCAATTTACGATCTTAGTTAATATTTAATTTAAGTAATAACCACTCGTTATCTGTAACATCATTAGTTCTTTATTAAGTAGCCATTACTTAGAGTTATAAAAAGATAAATTCAAAATTCTATTTTTTTTTTTAAATTGGTAAAAGATCGAAACCAGATAGTATACCGTAAACCAGAATTCTGATTCCTTATGTATTTACACTAATGTTGCGAATTCAACATCAGAGGGAAAGAGAAATCTAGACCGGAACTTGCAATCTAGATCGGACCCAGATGTAGCACTACTTGGCATAGTTTTTTTTTAATGCTTTTAGAGTCAATTTTTTTAACAACTTTTTTTTAAATTTTTTTTTACAGCTATTTAGTAAACTGTTCATAAAATAGTTACTTCTAATAACAAAATACGAGCAGTATTTGGTAAAATAAATATATTATAGTTAAAAGATGAAAATAGACTAAAAACTTTGGTGGCGTTTGGTTAAGTATTTTAGGAAACCAGTTTTGCAATTTGATTTGGGAAATCAGTTTAAGAGTTTAGTCTACCAAACCAGTTTGAGAGTTTGGATTTTGAAACACTGTTTGGTTAGTCTTTTGTTAATATGTGGTTGAATTTAAATGAAAAATACAATAAAAAATAATTTATGTCACTAAAAAAAAGTATGTTTTATTTGAAGTAATATATATTAATACAATGTCTAAAAGATATTTGCCATAATACAAAAATTATTCATATGTCCTGACTCTAATTACATGTTTAACTAATGAAATATAAAGTAGTAAATATTCCGATTCTACAATTAAGTTAGTATTTAATAATGGGTAAACTGCGGCTAATGTACATAATATTTGATTTTCTGCGGATTATGTATCCAATGTTTATTTTCAGCGGCTAATGTACCCAATGTTTGATCCGTTAGATATTTTTGGGTTTTCCGTCAGTTGACCGTTAGAGAGTTATCCTCCTATATATGTACATTTTTTGTATTTTTGACATAACTCACTCATTTTTTGTCCAAATTTTATGCACAACCTATGGTTGGAAATATAATAGATAGATATACAACTTTGATGTTTTAAGTTTTGTAAAATAAGTTTTAGAACAGTACAAAATTTCATATACAACATAAAATTGGACATTAGTTTAATGCAAAATATTTATTTTGAGCAAATTTTAATATACTTAATGACTTTTTATGATGAAACGTAAAAGAAAAAAGTTATAGATAAATTTTTATCTTTCCAACGGGTGTTTATTTATAAACTTCTGACAAAAAATGAGTGAGTTATGCCAAAAATATGAAAGATGATATGTGAAATAATATTTTATTTTTGGCATAACTCACTCGTTTTAATCCAAAATTTATAAATAAACACCCGTTGGAAAGATAAAACATTTATCTACAACTTTTTTCTTATATGTTTCATCATAAATAGTCATTAAATATATTAAAATTTGCAAAACAAATATTTTGCATCACACTAATGTCTAGTTTTAAGTTGTACTTGAAATTTTGTATTTTTTTAAAACTTATTTTACAAAACTTAAATTACCAAAGTTGTAGATCTATCTCTTATATTTCCAACCATAGGTCGTGCATAAAATTTGGACAAAAAATGAGTGAGTTATGTCAAAAATAAAAAAAAGTTTCATATAGAGGAGGATAACTCTCAACCGGTCAACTGACGGAAAACCTAAAAATATCTAACGGATCAAACATTAAGTACATTAGCCGCCGAAAATAAACATTGGATACATAATCCGCACAAAATCAAACATTGGGTACATTAACCGCAATTTACCCTTTAATAATATACATTTATTTAAGTATATTTGTTAATATGATCATTAATATATATAATTATATACAAAAATAATTTAATTTATTTATTATATGAGTCATTGTTATATCTTATTATTATATAACACTATTATAGAATGTTAATATATTATTATGGTTTTTATTTTGTAAGATTGAGTTGAAGACCAAAGATGTTTTCTGTTTTCCTTCATTAAAATTTCAATGGTCTGCGAGACCTGTCTCGGAATACATAGACAACTGGCAACCAAACGTGGTCTGCGAAACCAATATGACACTATTTGAAACCAAAACCAGAAACTGGTCTCGGATACCATAACCAAATGCCCCCTTTGTTTTTGCTTTTAGAATAAACCAAAAGCTTGTAATCTTAGCTTTCCCGACTCTTGTATAAAATCTAAAATTGTTTTTGAAGTTGTTTTTTGTTTTTATAAATAATTTTGTCAAACACCGAATAAGCTATTTAGTTTATTCTAATAATAAAAATAGAGCGTTTTAATCTCGGCCCGGAGCCGTTATACCTAAAGCAGTATGGTTATATTCTGCCTAAAATCAGAAATCATAATTTCTTGATTCTGAATTTAATTCTAAACCAGTGATGAAAAATATTGTCGTGGGCATATCCCAATGACATGGTGAAATTCGAGTGTTGGTAATTTAAAAGCCTATAATTACATATGGGCTCATATGAGCTCCGTGGATGCCCGTCGATGTCAATTGACGCCCCGATGATGTTCATGGATGTCGTTAAGCTTTTGGGGGCGCATTTGGACGACGAGGGACGCATTTGGACGACGAGGAGACCCATGAGAATTCAGACTCGAAAAGGGCCATACTTACACATAGTCGCCTATGGGTTACGTGGACGCCCGTGGATGCCAAGTGATGCCCTATTGATTCCCATGGATGTCGTTAAGCTTTTAGGGGTGTCCGGAACACAGAGAAACGACCAGGGATGCAATTGGACGCCCGACGTGACCCATGAGCATCGAAACTCAAAAGGGCCATGGTTCCAAATAGGCCCCTACTGGTTTGTGGATGTTAAATGATGCCCCCGTTGATGTCCGTACATGCCGCTAAGCTCTTAGGGGTGCCTTAAACGCATAGAGACTGCCAGGAACACATTTGGACGCCCGAGGTGACCCGTGGGCATCCAGACTAAAAAATGACCATAATTACACATAGGCACATACGAGTTTCGTAGATGCTCGTGGATGCCAACTGACGCCGCATTGATGTCCATGGATGCCGTAAAGCTTTTGGGAGCACCCATAACACATATAGATGATCTGGAACACATTTGGATACCCTACACGACCCGTTGGCCATAATTGCAATAGGTCCCTATGAACTCCGTGGATGCCAAATGACGCTCTCTTGATACCCATGGATGCAATTAAGCTTTTAGGAGCACCAGAAAGCATAGGTACGACTGGGGCGCATTTGGACGCCCGAGGCACTCCATATGCATAAAATAGCGCAAAACAATGTTGTTTAAGGACGAAGAAAATAATTTCTAATTGCCTTAAAGTTCTTAGACCTTCTTATAAATAAGAACTTCATTTTGATCAAATTTCATTTAAATGGTACTAAACCACACGCTTTTTGAGTTCAAATTGCAAATTTCATGTCCTGTAGTAGCTTATTGATATGATAGATATTACTTGAGCAAAAAAAAAAATGATGTATATTATATATATGAATAATTTAATTAAATCATAAATTAAGTTTTAACTGTATCTTCCTATTAAAGTCATCGAAAAGCTGCCTAATCATTGAGCATTCAAAATCAAACACCAGCGAATCTACTGCTGTTGATTAGGGAAATCATTTTGATGAAACAATGAGAATTGACCACTCTGTTAACAAGATGCCATTGAAAACGGACCTTTTGTCCTTAGCATCGTCAAAAGTGGAGTTTGTTTTTTCTGTATGGAAACAAAATGGCAGCTTTCTTCACCACGTAATCTATGCTTGTATTGTATAGTTATTAAGTGTCGACAAGTGCTTCAATATATATATATATATAAATATAATGGTTGCGATATTTATTTCATGTGTAACACTGCACCGCACGATATCTTTGAACTGTAGGTTAATTGAAAAACTGTTTCTGTTATATTTAATTCAATGGGCATGATGTAAGATATTACTTAATTTTCAAGTTTATTGCTTTTTTATGCATTGGTTTGGTGAATGCAAGCAAGCAAGTGGCGATATGACAAGGGTCAATATGTACATTACAGTACATATATCAAAATGGCTCGTATGTGAAACACATATATGAACCACATCAAACGCATCACAATAAACTTCAAACATAAACATATGTAAACATCAGGACATTAAAATCCTAACACAAATACACGCATGACAATCAAATACATGAAGACAATTTTATATTTTTTATTATTATTTTTACTTTAAATGAAGAATCGGATTGAAAGATCTCATTATGAGGACGTAAACGTTGAAATTCGGCTACAGTGTGCTCGAAACGTTGTTCTCACTCAAAATCCACTATGAAAAAGTTGCTTTGCGTCACTTCATTCTCATGAAAAAATAAATCCATAGAAGAGAAAATGAAAGGAGACCGCGAGAGATAGGAGGAGATAAATGAGAGGATAGGTTTGAGAAAGAGAAATGAAAGAAAGAAATTGCGCTAGTAAAATGAGAGAAACGGGAGCGCCGGGCGTGATAGAAATAGATAAAGATAATCGTAAAAAGTAATATCCTTGCAAGGGGTGCAAATAAAACCCAGAAATGCAGGTTTTAAACCGCATTTGGACCGGTTCCGCATTTAAAAAAAGACGGAATCGTATTAATCCGGATTAAATCAAAACCGGTTTATTAAAAAACCGCATCCGGATTAAACTGGATCCAGGTTCCGAGTTTAGAGAATAAATAATTCGGAACTCGGATAGTAGGTTACTAAACCCCCTTATTATATGTATATAAATATTTATAATTTTTTACCAAAAAACACCCACCTTATTATTTCTCTAAATGGAGTAGTCATGTCTTTCATTTAGTCCATTGATGTCGTTGATTTCATTTGTTTCTCTAGCCCAAATTGATGTCATTTAGTGATGTCGTTTGTTTCTGAGTCAGCAAATTAATTTTTTTGGGCTATGTATAGCAATGTGGATGATAGTTTTGTGATGTGTATAGCAATTCGGATGTTTTTTATTCTATGTGTAGCAATCTGGATGTATAGCAAGATGATAAACTATATTTAGCAAACTAGATCATATTAGCTTTATTAATATGTAGCAATGTGGATGTTTAAGATATAGTCTAAAATATGAACTTTGGCTATAATTATTTTAATTTTTTTTTTAAATATAAAATTCAAGTTCAAATCCGGATAATAACCCGGAACTGGATTTTAAAAATGAAATTGCATAATATCCGGATCCATGTAAAAAATTGGTTTTTCATTTTAAAAATCCCGGTTTTAACCCGGATCCGGATTTCTGGGTTTTGTTGATGTGTAAGTTTGTTCCATAAAGAAACGAGAAACTCACATTAATGAATTTACGGTCTAAATAGATAAGACCAAAGTTAACATGAATAAATAGAATATTCATGTGAATAGGCCTTTACAAAAAATGAATTGAAACCCAAGCCCGAATAGATTTCAGCCCAAAGCCATGCGTACTCCCTGACAGGCAGAGTCAACGGTCAACAACCCCCGATCAGAAAAGATGCTACGACCAACTTCAAGGTACCTTTTCAACCAAGTCAAGTCTAACGCAAACCAACTCTCGCTCCTTAAGTTTGGAACTGTATCGGCTAGGACCGATTCAAAGTATTTTGGTCGACTAGTCCTACTGCTTCCTTCTTCCTAGCCTTTGAAACCAGGACGTCTTGTCCTGGACAGTGCCGTGATCTGTCCACCATGACTGGGCAAGTAGCATGTCTGCGACTGGGCTTTTTGCAGCCATGTCCTCCAAACCTGGTCGACTAGGTCTTGTCTTCTTGGTCACTCTTCGACTCAGCAAGCCGAACCAAATCGAGTTTAACCTCACATGTTCGACTTGTAAAGTGTAATGAATTTTAGTGCGTGAGTCCAAAGTTTTAGTGTGAAGGTGGGTGGTGTTAAAATGACTACAAAGGTGTTTGAATGCATGCCTAATAAAAATTTAAATCTTGTCACATAGCTAAACTAAATAATTTTACTGCAAAAACAAAAAACAAAAAATTAGTGTATATTAGAGTGCAATAAACGCTACAAATCAATTCGCCGCCGGAATTTAGACTCATGTATTAGAGTGCATAAACGTTACAAATAAATTATTTGCACCGTCATTTTCCCTAATATATATCTTATACACAGTTTACGGAACACGATTTTGGCTTAATAAGCCACATTCTAATTAGCCACGATAATGGTGTTGGAAAATCCTTACTCGGATCCCAGTGTATTATTACGAAACGAGCCTCAGAACAGTCCGGGTAAAATTTAAAAATTATTTTAAAGCGGAAAACTTGTTATCCGTACAACGGTCCGCATATCGGATAATAATCATTTCCAAGATCTGATAAATATTATGCAATTTAATATTCATAAATCATTATTAATAATCTAGTCTATAGGAAATAAGTAGAAAGCAGTAAATGGTCGCATTTACTAACCCAATGCATAAGGTCGTACCTCAGTTGACGACTTCCTGCCGCGTGTTCTGAACTTGGCAGGGCTCCGCCGGTGCTGAGGGAAACACCCGTGATCTTCCGAGATATTCTCTTGGATTCCTCGTACGGAAGCGTGGGCTTCGCCGACACGACACCGTCACAAATTTTAACTGATAGTTTTTTTAAAGCTTCTGGAGACTGTCTCTTAAGTCGAACCAGAAAAAGAGATTAGAGGAAAAATTCGCAGACCCTTAAGGAGAGGGACAGTTCGAATTTTTCTCGGGGGATATGTGTGAAAAATGTGTTGAATGAGCTCCCTATTTATAGGCTCAGTGTAACCGAATTGGAGATTTTTCCTTCCTAATTTCGAATTCTATTAATTAAATATAATTAATTATCTCAATCCAATGGTCCAGATTTAATCTTATCTAAATCCAATGGATATAATTAATCAGGGATTTAATTAAATAAGAAATACATGATAAGATCAAATAATTTAATATTATCACCTTATCCTTATTTATTAGAATTACATATATAATAATAATAATAATAATAATAATAATAATAATAATAATAATAATAATAAATTCGAATTCTTAATTATCCAGATCGAACAGTAGAGATAAATCTTAAACTGGTCTAATGAATCAAATTAATTAAGGATAAAATCAAATACCCTAGGGTTTTACCAAAACCCTGAATCAAATTCTTATCCTTACATTATTAAAAAATTATATAAAATATATATTGTTAATTAATTTCTAATCCGACGGTAAAGATTAAATCCTAAAACCGATCCAACGGATATAATTAATTAACCAAATTGAAAATACCCAAGCTTGGTCACCAAGCTATTAATTTCGAATTACAATTAGGGTTAAAATCAATTATCTTAATCCAACGTTTGATATTAAATCCTAACCGATCTAATCGATTAAATTGATTTTAGAGTTTTTTGCTCAAATACCAAAATATTTAGTACGTATGCGCAAACATGCAAAGACCAAATCTTATTATTCGAATTTACTAGGGTTTCATATCATGAACTCTAATTCAAATTTAAACATATTAAATATATATAAATATATATTATTATTTATTAATATAAATCTATTAATTATTAATTAATTATTAACATGACATTAATAGTTTAATCCAAATAATTAAATTATATTAATATCCTTTGACCTAAATATCACATATTCAAATGTCATGGTGACACACCATCATTTAAATTCGTCACATGTGATTCACGGTTTACCGAAACGATCATAAACTTAGAAATTCTCTAAATCACAAACCGTACGTCGAAACGACTCGGTTCCAAAAGAAAAGTTTCTTAGAATTTAATTTCCAGAAACTTTTATATGTACAGAAAATCTAAATTCTACTTTCTTTTGTCAGTTAATTTCGGTTACCAAGATATGGTACTTTTGCCATGCTACTGATAAAACTATCTGATGTCTAACTTGACTTCAGTTTTATAGGTATTTCCAAATGATTAAAAAATATGAAGATGTTTATATCACGTACGTATCATCCGTTACGAAGCTATCCTGGGGACCATGAACCCATATCACTTAAGCTCAAACGAACTGCTAGATGTTCGTCAAACCTCGAAGTGACTCCACTATAGACCCGTGGCTGCACTCTTTAGTGATACAATATATATTATTCCCTTCATAATAGCAGGGTGTCCATTGATACAATCAAATTCGGGTTATTGATCTTTCACTTGATGATCCACACACGAGCACACGGTTTTTACCGTTTCGCCCCTCATTGCATTTTCATCCTTGACTCAATCAGTAATATCATAAGTAACCCACTTATGGTTTTGATTCATAAGTTGCGCACGGGTACCTCTCGCTTCTCACCACTGACAACCAAGGGAATCATCGTGACTCTGAAGAGAGCTATGTGATGCTCATGTCTATGACCAAGCTACCTTCACTGCTGACCATCATGTTCCCAAGATAATAGTGTTGGGAACAAACGTAATATATTGTGTTCTTTAACGGTTAAATCAAATAACAATCAGGCTAACAGCTTAGACTCAAGATCACTTAGGAATTAAATCGAATATCCATTTGATCATCATACTAGTGACTCAACTCCAAGTTATCAGTGACGGTTTTATATGATAAATTTCGGAGTTTAAGTCAGGTCCAGTCCAGTGAGTGTGACACACATAAAATCCAGAATAGGATTATCACTTAGTCACATTAATGACCTTATATGATTAATGGGCTCCAACCCAGTTAATCAGGTCACAGACATTTTAAGTTCATTTATTATGATTATTAATTATTTCTCATATTGACTCTGATGTGATAATAATAACATAATTGCATTCTTTATGAACTAAGGAACAAACATTCTATTTTACTCTACCAAAAACTATAATAAGATTTACATAATAAGCACCATCTTTTATTCAATGATTTGTCATAATCTTTTACAAATGGATAAAATCAGTTTGTTTAAGGACACATGTCCAACAAATGGTATCAGATAGTCTTGTAACATTTGGGCCGAGCCCACCCGACCGACACAAGGTAATGGCTTTTATTCGCCGGAGAAATTAAGACTCATGTATTAAAGTGCATAGACATTATAACTAAAATATTTGCACCGTCAATTTCCCTAATATATATCTTATACACAGTTTACGGAACACGATTTTGGCTTAATAAGTCACATTCTAATTAGTTACGATAATGGTATTTGATAATGTTGTACATTTGGGCCGAGCCCACCCGACCCGCAGAAGGACATGGCTTTTAAAGTCTGTCTTGGATTATTTCGGGATTTTTCCATTCGGTCGCATGCACCTTCTTGAATAAGGTGAAACTTTTCCTATTGCCCACTCCGCCCTTAAGCAAAGCTGCCTAAGCTTAGGCAGCTAACGCAATAATTTTTTTTTTTTTTTTGGAAACCGTTGAATCTTCAGTGAATGTTACTTTTCTTGTACGATAAAAATATAGAACTTTAATTTTCTAACTCGTAATGTTTAAATACAGCTATTTTTGTATCCAAAAAAAGTTTTTTATAGAGTGGCGTTATTGGCCAATGTTACAATGCACTCTCGCATTAAAGATATATTTAGTGTAAGAACACATGACATTGTTGACCAAGTTTACAATATGTAAAGGGGCACTCATTTGTGTCTCATGGAGTTTATATCTCTGACATATGGAGTTTATATCTCTGACATCTTGGAGAGGTATGTAAGATCTTATTTTAAGAGTACGATAAATGCACCCCTGCGTTAAGCGACCATTTTTAACTATAAAATATCTTAATGTTTTCCATAATTACCAAAATCAAGATGAGTATGCATGGCTAACGAGTTGCATGACTTTGCCGACACCATAGAATAGAAGTCGTACGTACATTACACCACAAGCGATACCTAACAGACCTAACCAATCACTGTTTGTCCCCACGAGAAGACAACCCTATATATAGTTCATATTTGAGAAGAAACTGCACAAATCTTAACCTTTTCCTTGTGCAATCTGATACTATATGCAGATTAATTACTTAATTCGGTAAAAATCAAACTATGCCATTTAGACAATAATCATGAAAATCACGACTATGCCCAAATAATTTGTAATGAGTAGTCTAAAATCTGTGGGACTTGTCCCGCGGACACCGCGTCCGAACCAAGTTCAAACATCGTCACTTTCTCAGTAGAAGCTAAGGGCACGTCCCGGAAAAAAAAAGGGCCTTAACCTCCGACAATGAGAACTATGAACACTGTGGTTGGTCTTGTCGATCGAACTTTTCCTCGTTATTCTAATGACCTTGGCTTCCCCATTTCATGCATAGAGGAATTATGAAAATAATCACTAAAATAGAGCAAAATCAACAATATTCTTCAAATTATATGATTTGATCTCCAAATGCTAACTGTAAGATGGATCATTGCTGGCAAGATACTGAAGTCCCGCTCTTCTATCGCTCCTGGCTCCATTATTTTTTCATTCACAATTAGCTCTCAACTACAAACTTAATTTTTTTTTTATTATTATTATTAATTTGTTTCTATTAACCTCAATGACTCCACATAGGGTTTACGGTCAATTGCTTCTCTTTTTTTTTTTTTTTTTGTCATAGTCTTCGTTATTTTCTCCCTCACGTGGAAGGACGACTCTCTTATGCCTGAAATTTCTCGGTACATTACAATTTTTTTGTTTTTTTTAGAAACGCCATTGTCAATGATCTAATAAACTTCGAATGTTATTGTATTTTCTGATGTTTTGCTTAAAATGATATTAATTGTCATTTTTATCTTAATTGAAATAGATATAAACAAGGTTCAAATTTTTCGTCAATTATCCTCCATAATCGTCGATTATCGGTCTTGCCGGTAGTCATCGACAAAATATTTCATGTCAATAGTTGCCTTTTTGCTAGTTTTCTATGATTTTCGTAAAAAATCAGCAAGCTTGTTGCCAAACGATTATCCATAAAAACTGTGTGAAAATATATATAAAAAAATGGGTACTTTTTGAGAAATTTTACCGTTTTCAACAATTTTCGGGAAAAAGTACCTTCAATGCAAAAAAAAAAAAAACTTTTCGAGAAAAAGGTTGACTTTGTATGGTCATCTTAGCCAAAATGACTAGATATGTATGTTGTGTAGTTTGGGATTGGACATGGAGATCGTTATTTATATACTAGCAATATTATTAAGTTTTTTTTATATTTGTTGCATGTGTGACTCTCTAAATCGAAACAATTGTGTATTTTTCATTCGTTTCAATATTCTCCATGTGAGACTTCTCCAGAAAGTCAAATAGTTAATTATGTGTATTATCAAATTATGTAGTATCGTTTGATCTTGTTTTTATTTTCTTATGTTTGAGCATGACATGATTTTATTTACATTTGTTTGAGTATGACATGTTTTATTTGAGTAAATACATATATGAGTGAGAGTGAGACTATATTATATTTACATGTGTAAGCTTAGTAAATATATTCTTAAAAAATATTTTTGCGGTTTTTCGATAATCCTTGATAAGCGTCGGTAACGGTAACCTACAAGTTTAGTAGTTTTTGAACGATAATCTTCAAAAATCCGTTGATGATCCTCAAAAACGTCAACCGATTTATCGGCAAAAATGACATTTTGAACCTTGAATATAAAGACAGACTCTTACACATATCATATCAATTTTGAGATTGTGATTTTAAAACAAAATTTAAGACAAACCAAGGTTTATAAAACGCGAGTATTTGATAATTTTTCTAAATTTATCGTATACCAGAGGTTTTCAATAAAAAAACATCAATAGATAATTCGTTTTATGACTTGTTGTCGAAAACTTGATGCTAAAAGCCTATAATGTGGAAGTGTGAGTATGCCATATGCGGGAAGTACAAGGTCTTAAGTTCGAAACCCACAATTAGTTATCGGTTAACCCGTTGTATCAGACCGACGTCGCACGAGAATAATATAATGAAGTGGGCAGATATATATATCATGGTAGTAGTTGATTTATAATATATTTGGAAGAGTGATTCTTTATCAATTTGTCAAGCTCCACATGAAAGGAGCATTTATTTCTTTTTGTGAAGTTGTGCAAGAAAATATCATGATTCAGACCAAGAAACTTAATGGAGATGAAGCTTCATAGGACCCTCTTAATGATTAGTATGCATCAAGAATTTATAAAGATGTCCCAAGTCTTTTTCCAAATGTCCAATATCTATATTGGAGAGTGTGTCACGAGTTTCCATTACTGTGTTTCTCTTATTTTCTTCTTGACTCGTGTTCATTTGCAACATTTATTGTCTTTTACCACGTACGTACCGGAGTTATGTATCGAAGAAGATAAGCAGATGGGAGAAGCGAATCACCCTCGAAAGTTTGAATAGAATGAGAGTCAGAGTCGATGAAAAAAGAAGCAAAATAGACAACCAAAAGACATATAAATAGAAGTTAAAGTGTTAAACTATAATAGAATTAGAATATAGGTATATAATCGAGAACTAGAACGGAAATAGAAAATTTAGACTTTTTCTTTGTCCTGACTTCAAAATCAGAAAATGGGACATTCTGATTCTTAGTAAACTTCTCGGTTTCTCCAGTTCTCGATTTGAAAATTAAAATTTTGTAATTTTAAGCTAGAATCTAACCGGGATCAAAGAAAGGGACCGGAAACCGAATACGAAATTTTGAGCATTGGTGAGAACATCATATACATACATCAAAAATTAATATGGGAAAGAGTTATTCAACGAAATCGTCGACCATTATAATCCAAACAACGACACATGATCGAACTTATTCATTGTCTCTAGTCCTTAAGCATTTACATGGTATGATGGTGATGTCGTTTATTCGTCGCCGAATAGATATGTGAGCTCACAAAACGCTGCTATATATGTGAACCTAGCTAAGAGCTATCAAACATCGATGTAGAGCAGAATTATCCATGTATAATTTCTCGGTTTCCAGTTTCGTTTTCACCCCTAATTTTTTTTTTCTGTTTATTGAAAGTTTGAAACTATTACACTTCCTAGTTCCCGATCTGAGTATAAAAACGACGATATTTCGATTCTTCCACGTTTGAAATCTCTCGTATTATATACTTCATTCTAAATCATATATGTGCAATCGGTCAACGTTAACGGAAACATATAAAAAAAATCAATGAAAAATGTAAATTTCATTACTTTGAATATTTGATTAACTCAATTAAAAGTTTTGGAATATTCCGCGTTATTTTGAATAAGTTTGACTACTTTTATCGCAAGTATATCTATTATGAGAAGAATTATTATCGTTAGAATTTTTCTTTAAAACAAATAAATTATCAATTAAGCAGATGGATAGCCATGATGGAGTAGTAAAAAGTTCTTAGTCTGATAAAAAAAATCAAAACATAGACTTATGATAATTTCATTAATTAATTTCACTAAAGTTGTAAAGATACACTCTCTTATTTATGTACAAAGAAGCAACTTCAAGGCTAATAAGGCATTAGTAATTAAACCATATATCTTGCACACTTAAAAGTGCTAATAAAAGCCTTTAAAGCCAATAGATAAACTTCGATTTGGCCCATTTATGTATCCAAATATCGTGTATATTAGGTTCACAATCAGCCCAATATTACTCTCACACACTAATACCAAACAAATTCAGTGATCAAATAAACCGGACAAGGGCTTGAACAATTGTAATATCCAATTAGTTTGCAGTGCCACAATCTAAGTTCAATATTGAAATTTTATGGGATCATAAATTAATTTTTGACAAACCTCACTATATGTATTACATATTGTATGTTGCATTATTGACTAAAATTACTTTTTTTTCATCTAAATATATATAAGATGATACATTGATCATATATTTATGTCTTTATAAATGACTTGCATTTTAGCGGATTCGGACTCAGGTAGTTTTCACTAGAGATAGAAATTATCATTAAACAAAGATAGGAATCATACGCTGTAAACTTTTACATGAATATACATTCAAATAAATAAGTATAGGTTTATATTAAATACACTACCTGAAAAGTTGAAAAAACTTGGAAACACATATACACTTTTCAAATAAATATGTATATATATGTATGTATATATTTGCTGACAAAAATATAGAAAGTTTGGCCAACTAAAGCGGCATGTATAAGATTTATTTTTAGCAAGAAAAGTATATTCTGTTTAATATTTTTTTCAACTTAATTATGTTAATTTTGTATACTTTTTTTTTTTCTTGTTGAAATATTTATTTATATATATATATGTAGATATGCCACTTCATTCAACAAAAACCCAAATAAATTGTGTGCAATTAGAGCATATACTTTAAGGGCTTTCCAAAAACAGCTCGAAACAGCTTCCCAAAACTATGGATCAAAACGGAATAAACAAAACAGAAAAGCATATATTCAACCAGGCTTATATGAAGCCCATGAAACAAACACTCGCCAGAATTTATAGAATATATATAAATAAATAATAATTAATGTAGCAATCAAAAGTGGCAAAGACATAATTGGAGTTGTTGACAGTGAAAGCTAAAGGTATGTTTGCTACATCGGATCAAATATGATTATGAAGCACAAAAGCAGTGCCGTGTCTACCACTTTAGTTGTTGTTTTGAGTCATTTGCAACGATGGTCCTTTTACTTATCATAATGGGTCAACTTGTCCTTTAACTTTTCTTTTTGACCCATCTTGCACTTAAAAATAAAAAATCTTGGCGAGCTACTCCAAAATAATAATGAGGGTCCTAGACATAGTTCACATCTAGTTGCCCACCTCTCGCGCAACTAGATTGGAATAGAAACTGCGAATTACGAAAATCCAATAGACCCACATTTACTCCTGTAAACATGGCAAAAAAATCATTTTTTTCGGTTCTGTTTTACAAAAAAACTGGTAAAATACATAATCAGAATTATTTGGTTCCAAATATTTTTTCAAAACTAGAAATTATGGTTCCGATTTTTATCCGGAACCCAGGATTCATACCATATTTTATTTTTTTCTTAGTTTTTAGAATTGGTCGTCGGATAAAAAAATATCGATGGTTTGGGTTAAAAGAAATGGAATCCGAATTTTTGAAAAAATCTGGAACTACAAAGTTATGGTTCTAGATTTAACCAGATCCAGAACTTCTGAACTCGGAAAAATCCGGAACCAGAACTTTCAGGTTCTGGATTTTTTTTTTCCGAATTTATAGAAGAATCTTGGGTACCATATTCATCGGTCTGGTTCATCTCTCCATATTCAGTTTTTTTCTCTATATATCTTTGATATTCTATAAAAACAAGGAAAAATAAACATTTTCATGTCAAAGTCACGGTCAACGCGTGTTGGGTATTTTTGCCGCCGGTTTTAAAGGCTGGATACATGGGAGACACGTTGACCAAAGATTGAGTATTTTTGCCCTATAATTTTCCCTAAAAACAACTTGATATATGATGAAAATTCTATAAAAAATATATCCTTAGTCCTTACATATCGCCGAGTCGACATTTCTATCTTAGTCCTTAACATTATATATTTAATAAATAATGTGTTTTTAGACGTAGTAAATTTTGATTTGCGAAGCTCTTGCACGTCTAGATAGAATTTGAATGTGCGAATAACCAAAATTATGACAATTGCGAGGCAAATTTCCGAACTCTAAACAAAATTTATGAGGCCATTGATGTAAGTTATGAGGGGGACTGGGGAGACTGATAATTTTGTCATAACATGTAAATTTGTAGTGCAAACCAAGGTGTAAAATTTCGCGAAAATCGGTCGACATTTCGACCGATTTTCGTTTTTCGGAGGTATGCGAAACGAAAACCCTGTCGTTTCGCTGGATTTTTACCATTTTTCGCATGGGCAAGTGGATGGAATTTCGTTTTTTCGCTTTTGTGTGTTAAATCTGCGAAAAATGGATGGAATTTCGCTAAAAATTAAACTTTTGGTAGATTTTGGCAAAAATACCTATTAAATTTTCGGCAAAAATAATTATACTTGCGCAATAGCTAATATCACATATTCACACTTAAAATACACTTCACCTAATAATTTAACTTAATATTATAGACTTCAAATAATATTATACAAATATACATATTAACTTCACCTAACATACATATACACTTAATATATATATATATATATGTATTCATTCATGTAATATTATACACTTCAACTAATATTAAATTTGCTAACATACATGTACAATTAACATGCATATTCACTTAATATTACACACTTAACATACATATTCACTTCACATAATAATTTGACTTAATATTATACACTTCAACTAATAAAGTGACTTAACATTATACATTTCACCTACATATTTAAGTTACAAATGTATTTTGTTGTATACAATTATGTCTTGTATTTATTAAATATGTAGTTTTGAACCTATATAAATATCTTGCTTAAATACTCAAATATTTTTTACAAAATATCCATCGAAAACCCCATCGGCATGCGGTATGCCCATGCGGTATATGCGGTATATGCGGCATGCGGCATGCCCTTTTTTTACCATTTGCCCATCGACATACCCATCGGCAAGCGATATGTCCGTAAAACGGAAAATGCGAAACGACATCGGCAAGCGACATTTTAAACCTTGGTGCAAACTATTGAAGTTCAATAAATTGTGAATAAAAAAAGTATTAAGAGAAATTTGTACAAAAGTACTTAGTTCAAGGGTACTCACACAAAATTCTATAATTTCATTTAGGGTTAATTGTGGTAATGAGTACCTAAACTTTTTCAAAATAGAGTGGTGTATTCTTAAGTTTCCAATTGCGCATATCAAATATACTTACTCAGTTAAATTTGTTTTTTGAAATGATAATGTCTCATGTGTCTCTATTAATATTCATTTTTTTACAAGTGCATGATTCAAATCAACGCTTAGTTTTTTTCATGCTATTACATAAAAATAGAAAACCTACGAGATGCGCAAAAATTACCTAAGATTTAAGAGAATTGCCCATAGTTTCAAACAATTATTTTGTACGCATTATAAGTTCTTTTTTTTTACCATATTAACCTTAATACCGATTATTTTTTTAATTTTTGTTTATAATTATTTATTAATTTTTTAATTTCGAAATTAATTTCAAAGGTTGAAAATCTCACATTAATTACGATTTTCATTTAATAGATTAATGGATAATTAATTTCAAAATTCAAAATATTATTAAGACATTTTCTCTCTTCACTCCGTCAAAGAACATGAAATTTCTCTCCCTTTCTCGTCGTCGCCCTCCTCCTTTGCACATTGCATGTCACGTTGTCACACTCCCCCGTCGCGCCAGCGCCTCCATCGCAAAGATTCTCGATCGACCTAGGGTTTCACATTCATCGGAGATTTCATTTCCACCCCGGAGATTCTCCTCCGATGGGCAGCGACGGTAGGGTGGTAGAGATATCGGAGCCGCTGATCGGCGACTCACTGGAGATTCTCTTCTGCATAATCAAGCACAAGCTCAACCTCACTGTCGGGATCATCCCCTCGCTCAACATCGCCGCCGGCCTGCTCGGGTTCTTCTTCGTCATGTCGTGGACCGGCTTCTTAACCAAGCTAGGGTTTTCGACGAAGCCGTTCACCAGGCAAGAGAACACTGTCATTTAGAAATTGTATAGCTATAAACTGTAAATTTATTTGCAATTTTTTGTAAATATATTTAAAGTTTTTAGAATTTCGTAAATATATTTACATTTCAACAGGTTCAACCAAGGTTTTAAATACCGCTTGCCGATGTCGTTTGGCACTTTTCATTTTACGGATATATCGCTTGTCGATGTGTATCTCATACGTAAATCGATGGATATGTCGGTGGATATATCGTTTCGCATATCCTCGGAAAAAGATTTTCGATGGGCATGCCGATGGATATTCGAGAAATTTAATACCTTGGGTTCAACATTTAATAAAATTTTGTAAATATATTTACAGTTTTTTAAACATACGTAAATATACTAACCAACAATTACGTTTCGTGTGAGATCCTTGGATTAAATATATTTATTTTTAATTATTTCGTTTTCTACATTTAAGATAAAAATTTGTTTTTTTATTTTAATTGAAAAATATAATTTAGATTAAACGTGATTTAAAAATTTAAGGTCACATTAGTCCATATATCAATTTGTTGGTG
Source organism: Parietaria judaica (assembly GCA_954871525.1). NCBI lineage: Eukaryota > Viridiplantae > Streptophyta > Magnoliopsida > Rosales > Urticaceae > Parietaria > Parietaria judaica. The sequence continues at coordinate 30,849,325 of OX940865.1, forward strand.
ATTATTAGTACCATAATTAAAAAATGAGTATTTTTTTTAAGTCTTAAGTCACAAATGGACATTTGCTTCATTTATCTTTTTTTTATTTTACATGTTTCAATTAGAAGCGCGCACACAAAGTAAACGTTTAAAATTAGCGACACAAAATTCCCGACTTTAGGTATTTAATTAATGTAATTAAAAGCTTGATAATATGTCGCGTTATTTAAAAAAAATCGAGTATTTTTATCACAATTATTCCTTTAATTTACAATACACACGTCACGCAGCTATCGTTTTCAAGTTCAAACTCCCTATCTTTCAGACACTTCCTAATCCTAAAATTTCAACTCACAAAGAAGAAAAAACTTTGGCATAACCACGAAACGTGTTCTTGATCGTTGATAGCGACCCCACAATAAGCTATAAAGTATTTGTTTTTATTTGTTGGGTTTTCAATTATCAACCGACCCTAGTAAATATATAAATAAATAAATAAAACTATGATGTAGATTTGCAATAAACGATTGAATTGATGGTCTATTACATCATCATCGTTGATCAAACAAAGAAGTGGAACATTTTCTCTGACTTGGCCATTTCTAAACCTTTGACTCTTATTCCCTAAGAAAACTAAACTCTGATTGGCTACACATACAATCAGATGCTCGGTTGCTTCTTCAGGGACATCTATGCAATAAAATATTGAGTCGGGTGGTATTGGTGCTCAATTTTAAGTTTAGCGGTCAATTCTGCACAATAAATGTTTAATTTACAATTTTAATTTTATGTGTCTTTTTGTGAGAACTATCGAGTCAGAGAGAAGAAACGAAGAGAGAAAATGGGAAATTTCTTGTACGATTAACATGAGCAAGTGGCGAGCTTAATTACACAAGCATAAAACTCATTACGTACAAACATGACTTAAAATGCGATAGTTGAATGGTAAATCCATGACACGATTTCACGCGAGAAGTCATGGGTTCGATTCCAGTGAGACGCAAAAAATGTGTATATATGTACATAGGCTAAACTAAGATTTGTGTTTAAGGGAAGCTGAATTGTAAAATTAACAATAAAGGAAGGCTGAATTGTAAAATTTTAAAAAAAATTAATGGAAAAATACATGCAAATAAGGAACTTTAGGGGAGGGGGAGTGGTTGGGATTAGAGCCCGCTTGAGCATAGTTGTGCTTCCGCCTATGTGTATGTAATTGTGGCCAATAGTGTCAGCTGTTCTTACACTGCAAATATATCTTGTAGTGCGAGTATATGTTATCTTGACCATTAGTGTTACTCCAATGAAAAAAAAACTTAAATAGAATTATCACAATACTTTATATTATTAAAAAACATAATATTACAATCGATCGTGACTGTAGATTCTCAACATCAATTCAAATCCAATAACCGTAAGTTAATTGAGTCTTTACTGGATCCGCCCCAATTACTCCGTTAACATGAAGCACTCTAAACACGTGTACGCCAGAGATTATATCTTCATAATATAAATGAGCATTGAGTGGTTGTATGAAGCAACTAGTAAGCATATAATTGAATGTATATGTAACTAATTCCCATTATTAACTTCATTTTTCAAACCTTATTTTTTATGTACATTCAATTATATGTTTACTAGTAGATAGTTAGTTCCTAGAAAAACCTAGTTGTAATTACTGCTAATTAGAAAGCTTAAATGATAACTAGTTTATCATTATGTGAATCTATCTCATTCAAGCCGCCGTCTTCATGAGAAGTTAGATCCTTAAAGATGCTGATCTTCATATATTCCTCAAAAGCACAGATCGAAACAATATAAATAACTGAAACTAGATTGAATACGCGAGTCTTAAGCCATATATATTTGCATATATCACGCCTATTTATTTACTAATAAATCAAACCAAGAAACAGAAACTAGTGTCAAGTTTTAACAAGGTTCCGACCATTACGTTTGTCGTCGTTATCTGATGATTATTCGATTTAAGGATTAGTAAACAATTAGTTAATCATTGTCTTAATTGAACTATATCTACTCATTTCATTATAGAATATGAAGGGGAAATTGGTTTTGTATTCCCCTCTCTCGCTCAAGACAAAAATATAAATGGATTTGCATATTTTTAAAAAACGTAGTTGGTCAACAAACTATATTCCATATAGATCTGCTCTAATTTCATGTTCATTTTTTCAAATTTCTATTACGGAACCTTCATAAATTAATATTTGTTAGATCAGCAAATTTTATTTTATTATCAAATATATTAATTTATCGAATAATAATTTCGTAACGTTAGTTAAAATCATAATTATATAAAAGTATTATTTGACCAACGTTATTCAAATAATGAGAATTAATTTAACAAGGTCAATATATATATATATATATATATAGGGAAACTTCATTTTGTATGCCCAGTATAACATGTGTTTTCGAAAAAGTACCCGAGTTAATAATATTACAAAAATATGCCCGAAATCAAACTATGGTTAATTAACCCAGTCTCTCCCTTATCTCTTTTCTCTCTCGCTCCCGACTCTCACTCCTCTCTCTCTCTCTCTTTCCTTCTCTGCCTCACCTACTCACGCTCTCTCTCGCTCTCCCGGCACTCGCTTCGCCGTCGACGCCTTTAGAAACTCCGGCGAACACTCCGTCGCCTACTTCCTCTCCAATTTCCACTCCGACCACTACACTGGCCTCTCTCCGGCATGGTCCAAGAGCGTCGTCTTCTGCTCTGAAACGACTGGCCGCCTCCTCATCGAGATTCTCAAGGTTCCATTGGCGTTCGTGGTTCCGTCGCTGCTTCGCAAGCCGGTGACGATCGACGGCTGCGAGATCTTGCTCGTGGCTGCGAGATCTTGCTCGTGGTTCCACGCTCACGCTCTGCACCACGACCCGCGGCGACGCCCTTCGACTCCGACGCCTCTGCACCACGACCCACGGCTGCGAGATCTTGCTCGTGGCTCCACTCTTACGCTCGTTGTGTTTCTAGAGCCATTTCCGGACAACTCGTAGTATTGTTTCTAACTCGGTTTTTGAATGCACACAAACTGTTTGATGATATGCCTCAGTTAGAGATGAAACTCCATTTTTGAGTTATGCTTTGCATTTATTCTGGTACTTCTAAACTATGTAAAGCAGAGAATGGATCAATTTTTGCGTTTTTCTCGCTTATTAATTTATAATATTAGTAGATAATTTTGTTGTTGTTTTACGGGATTATTGTCGCTTTATGACACTAATGATTATTATCGCTATATATACACTTTTGTTCTTCAGACTGTTTTTTTTTAAAAAAAATCAAAAATAAAATGAGTTCAAAAATACAATTTCGTTATTATAAAGTTTGTTGACAATTTTAAACAGTTGAATGTATGACTATTTTTGAAATATTATGTATGACAATGTTGAATATGATGTTATCAATTTCGTTATTATGTATGACTAAAACATAAACTAGTTTGACTATTTCTGGGTTAAATTTGAATGGTAAACACTTTATTTTCTTCACCCCATAGGGTTTTTGTGAAACCGAGAATAAAATTAATCCACATAAACAGTTTTTGCCTAAACATAAATATTTTTTGTCTAAACATGAACACTTTTTGCTAAACCGAAAATAAAATAAATCAACATAAACACTTTTTGCCTAAACATAAACAGTTTTTGCCTACACATAAACACTTTTTGCTAAACCGAAAATAAAATAAATCAACATAAACACTTTTTGCCTAAACATAAACAGTTTTTGCCTAAACATAAACAATTTTTGCCTAAACATAAACACTTTTTGCTAAACCGAAAATAAAATAAATCAACATAAACAGTTTTTTGGCTAAACATAAACAGTTTTTTCCTAAACATAAACACTTTTTGCTAAACCGAAAATAAAATAAATCAACATAAACACTTTTTGCCTAAACATAAACAGTTTTTGCCTAAACATAAACACTTTTTGCTAAACCGAAAATAAAATAAATCAACATAAACACTTTTTGCCTAAACATAAACAGTTTTTGCCTAAACATAAACACTTTTTGCTAAACCGAAAATAAAATAAATCAACATAAACACTTTTTGCCTAAACATAAACACTTGTTTAAGCAAAAAGTGTTAACGTTTAGGCAAAAAGTGTTTATGTTGATTTATTTTATTTTCGGTTAGCAAAAAGTGTTTATGTTCAGGCAAAAAGTGTTTATGTTGATAAATTTTATTTTCGGTTTAGCAAAAAGTGTTTATGTTTAGGCAAAAATTATTTATGTTTGGGAAAAAAGTGTTTATGTGGATTTATTTTATTATTTGTTTAGCAAAAACTGTTTATGTTTAAGCAAAAACTGTTTATGTTTAAGCAAACAGTGTTTATGTTGATTTATTTTATTTTCGGTTAGCAAAAAGTGTTTATGTTTAGGCAAAAAATGTTTACGTTGATTTATTTTATTTTCGGTTTAGCAAAAAGTGTTTATGTTTAGGCAAAAATTGTTTATGTTTGGGAAAAAAGTGTTTATGTGGATTTATTTTATTTTTAGTTTAGAAAAAATTGTTTATGTTTAGGCAAAAAGTGTTAACGTTTAGGCAAAAACTGTTTATGTTTAGCCAAAAAGTGTTAACGTTTAGGCAAAAAGTGTTTATGTTGATTTATTTTATTTTCGGTTAGCAAAAAGTGTTTATGTTCAGGCAAAAAGTGTTTATGTTTAGGCAAAAAGTGTTTATGTTGATTTATTTTATTTTCGGTTTAGCAAAAAGTGTTTATGTTTAGGCAAAAATTGTTTATGTTTAGGCAAAAAGTGTTTATGTGGATTTAATTTATTTTTAGTTTAGCAAAAACTGTTTATGTTTAGGCAAAAACTGTTTATGTTTAGGTAAAAAGTGTTTACGTTTAGGCAAAAAGTGTTTATGTTGATTTATTTTATTTTCGGTTAGCAAAAAGTGTTTATGTTCAGGCAAAAAGTGTTTATATTTAGGCAAAAAATGTTTATGTTGATTTATTTTATTTTCGGTTTAGCAAAAAGTGTTTATGTTTAGGCAAAAATTATTTATGTTTGGGCAAAAAGTGTTTATGTGGATTTATTTTATTTTTGGTTTAAAAAAAATATGGACTTAAATAACATATACATCGAGTGAAACTAGTTATTACCCGAACATATACCGTGGCACAATTTATAGCTATAATCAAAATTCATATTAATATCACAATACATTGACCAAAAAGAACATAGAAATCCAACATGAGCTCGTTTACTCGATCCATTCTGTGCTTTATATTGTCCAATTTTTCTGGAAAAAAAAAAGAAGTAAATAAGAGAACAAAATAAATTGCAAAATAAAGATTACACTTAGAAACCGCTTTCAAAAACACAAAAAAAATTTACATTCACAACAAGTATCAATGAGCAAATGCAACAACAAAGTTCTCGTCTTCTTCTTCTTCGTCCTTGTTTTCTTCCGAGTCTTCTCCCACTTCCTCCGAGAAAGCATACCTGCATATTGATAGCAAATAACACAGAGCAGCGCGAGCGCGAGAATGACCCGAAAATATCAGATTGTGAGCAAATATTGAGACATTGTTAACCTATATCACCACTGCTTAAACATCAGATTGTGATTGAAGCAATCCTAGATGGAGGCTTCCATTTTTTCCAAATTGGCAGCGATGCCATTTGGGGGATCCTCCGATCAAAAAAGGTTACACTCCGGAAACAAGTATGATAAACTTTTACACTCCGGAGAAAAGGTTAAAAACGCTACTCTTAAATTTAGACTTCAAGTATAAAAGCCATAAATCGCCCATAATCAAGCCCTAAATCATCCCCTAAATCTCAAACCGACTCCATTAATCGGGTCCTAATCAAGCCATAATCAAGCGGGAAGCCAAATCAAACCGAAATCAAACCCAAAGCCATATCATGCCCTACTCGTGCCCTAATCAAACCCAAGCCCTAAGCGAAGTAAAAAACGTGCCATAATCGTGCATATCATCAAACATATTGTGTGCACTTTAAAAAACAAAATCCCAAAATCCCAAAACCTGTAATACAACAATTCCTAAACCTGTAAGAAAAGGAACACAAAGAAATCGCACATCCCACAACCCTAGTAACTAGCGAGCAAGAGAAATGGTGAAGATTGAAACCTGAGACGATTTTCGGGAGGAGATTCGCAGATTCGCAGAGGACCTTCTCCGTCAATGGCAGAGCGTGAGGAGCTTGGGTCGCCGGAGCTTGGGTCGCCTGAATCTTCTTCAAGCTTGGGTCGCCTTGGTCGACGGTCGCGTCGGAGCTTGGCTTCGTCGTGGGTCAGCGCGGGAACGTGAACTGAAGGAGGGCCAAGATCGTGAAGCCCTAAAATGAGGGTCGGGAGCTGTGTTTTCGAAATCAGAGAGAGAGTGAGAGTGCCTTTTTAACTCAACCGGGCATAGTTTTGTAATATTATTAACTCGGGTACTTTTCTGAAAACACATGCTATATCGGGCATACAAACTGAAGTTTCCCTATATATATATATATATATATATATATATATATATATATATATATATATATATATTATGTGCATTTTTCGAGTTATCTAAAAATTGGGACTCATTGGCCAAAAACAACGACCAAAGGCTCAAGACTAATTCATTTGGCGAGGCCCGGGGCTCTGAAGACCAAGAAGACAAAGCCCTTGACCAAAAAGTCTGTCATCACAAAACGCAATCCTGACAAGGTGCTCCGACGAGCCTCCTGGCGAGGTCCCCCGATGAGCCTCCTAGCGGGGTCCCCTCGGGAGCCTCTTGGTGAGGTTCCCTGGCGAGCCCCTTTGCCAATAGCATTGACGAAGGGACAACTCGCAATAATTGCAAACAAAGAGGAGATACGAGCTTGTGAAAGTCATCGAGAAGTCCTCTAGATTCACCCGGATTCAACATACAAGCTCACAAACACCCGAAGGCACTGTAAACGAGCTACGAAGCAACCGACGAGCCCCTCTCAACGACAAGGAGCCACGGAAAGCTCCCCCTGGCAGGCCCTAGGCGTATTTTCCATTAATTCCCCTATAACAAGGAAAAGTGGTTACCCCATTTACTTATAAATAGGGGCCTCCTCCTCCTCATTTGACACATCCTCTCACAATTTTTATAGAGCTTCTCTCTCTTCTTTCTCTCTCTGAAATTTGCCCTCCCTTAATCTTTCTTCAGTCCACGCCTTCGACGCCCCTAGATTTTGCCAGGAAAGTCAGAATACGAGCTGAGACTTGACATGGGTTGAGTTAGCCCTAAGAGATGGTGTTTGGCGTAGTCACGTGCCTCGTCTAATATATGAATGGCATCAACAAATACTACCCTCGCCGGTCAAGACCCTCGCCACACGAGTAAGTCTACACCAACGCCGTCTACTACGACACCCTTGCCGGTAATACCCTCGCCATTGGCAAAGGTCACCCCCGTACCACCAACATCGGCATCTCCGATGAGCCAAACCACATCGTCATTTATCCATTTATTACTAACCTTGAACTACGTGGGATCTGATTCTCATCGAGATACGTAAGTAGCCTCGCCCAACCATAAGCTACGAGGTGCGGGAACAATCTTTTGTTTTTTGCAGGTTCTCCCTCGCCATCAGAGCTCACCAAGACGAGGAATACGCCAAGATATGGGGAGCTCGCCAAGGAAGGGAAATCACCAAAATTCATCAAGAACACGCTTTGCCAAGACAAGAAGTTCGCCTAGACGGGGAGCTCGCCAAGGAGGGAAGTTTATCAAAGATCTCCAAGAAAATCACGGAGGCTCGCCAAATACGAAGGACTTGCCTCCAGCTCTGATGATCATCAGTTGTCCCGCTTTTACTCTACCTTTGACCGACCACGCGACCACCGGGTCCGGCCCGGAGCTCAAACCGTTAATCGGGTTCTCAGTTAAAGCCATTTTTACGCATTAACATATATATATATATATATATGTGTGTAATTTGTGTATTCCAATCTGAAGAATAAACGTCTACAGCTCCATTATATGCTAATACGAAAATTGATTGAATTTTTTATGACCATCCATGAAAGAAGAATGTGATATATATATATATATATATATATATATATATATATATATATATCATCAAACCCTTGAGGAAGAGGGATTAAGTTGTGCAATCTCACAACGTCATGAAAGGGTGATGTGCTGATATAATTTTCCCGAGACTGTGTAAGTATGAAAATGCATTGTTATTGTTGTATGACATTGTACAAGTATATGACTATATAATTTAAGAGGCTTCAGAGAATCGATTACTATTACCTACGTCAACAAGTTGCATCTTCTTTTTAGTGGCTTATTGGAAAAGGACTTCAAAGTTAAGCGAACTTGCTTTGAGCAATCTTAGATGAGTTATATTGTGAGAAGTTCCTCATAGAACGTGCAAGTGAGGACAAAGCATACTCGAAAGACTCGTGTTGGCTTGTGCGTACAGTCATCAATTCGATCGAGCAACTTGAGCATTATATTTTAGTTCAATAAAAAAAAACTTGATTGCTCATAAATATCGATTCATTTTCAAATGCATTTCACCCATGAAATGCCCAAAATATAACAAACCTTTTGAAGATTTCCCCATAATTTCATAATATTTTTTTCTAATTTATGAATTTTTTTTCTTCAAACTAACCTTACATAATATTATTTCTTTTTATTAATTGTTGACGAATTTCCTGTTTCAGTTAATGACTTTTTTTTTCTTCTAATTAGTTTCTATTTTCAAATTCAAATATTTTTGTCACATTTATTTCTTTATCATCTCTATTTAATAACCTCTCTATTCTTCTTCTCTCCACTATCGTTCGTCACCGATGATGCACACCAAGATGGACTCGGATATGACCAGCCTGACGTCGTCGTTGTAGGGGCCATCTCCATCGCGCTCGCACCATGTATCCTACGTGGAGTTGTCGTCATGGGACTTGCACGGCGGCGAGAAGACGGGCACCTCGTTCCAGTCGAGGTCGATGCTCGTCCCCTGGGGTCCCCGCCACACTTGCACTCCTCCGTCGGGTGCCACTCGCGGGAGTTCACCTCCGTTCGCTTCTCCGGCTCGCTCAAGCCCGGCTCTCGCATGATCTCACTCTATGACTCCTCGCGGGGTTCCGTTGGTGCCGGCACCAAAAAATCCGACAAACCGTGCAAGGAGTCTATCGTCATCGAAGAAAAAGGCTTCCTCAAATCGGAGGATCGCGACATAGACATTCCCTGGCGATACTACGTCCTAACCTTCGTCCTTGGCTTTATCATGTTATCTTTCGTATCGCTCATCTTTTATACAATTACAAATTTCTAACTACATTGCAAATATTGTAACAAATTTTGTATGAACTGTATTTATAGTTACAACTATAGTATGGTAACTACATTTATAGTTTCTGAATTTACGATATGTTAGATTAAGCTGTACAATTTTTAAATTATTATTACAGTTTTGTAATTTCGAGTACAATTTCGTATTTATAGTTTATTAACTTTAATTATACAATTTTAAACTATAATTACGATTTCGTATCAAATTTACGAGTATATTAGTCATTACGTTTTAATATTTACAATTACAATAATGTATATATAACTATAAAATTTTCTGCGACAAAATCTAGTTTCGTAATATATAGTTGTTTTGAATTTCCTAAAAAAAAACAGACTCTCGCTCTCTTAATTTTTAAATTCATATTAGCCCGAGTTCATATTTTGAGTCCAGCCCGTCTAGATCGATTAGCCCAGCCCCCCTCCTTCTTCTTTCCCTCTTTCCAGTTTCTTCCCGCTCAAATCTCTCTTGTCGACTCCAAGGATCTGCTTCTTCCTCCTTTGCATTCGTCTCTCTCTGTGCTCTTTCACGACTCGAAGCTTTACAGTATTGTGCCTATGTCCATGCTCTCTCTCTCTCTCGTCGTGCAGTCTCTCGGTCGCTCATCCTCTGTTTATATGTACTCTCCGTGCTCGTTCTCACTCGTCCTCTTTATTTTTGGGTAAGATTTTGTGTCAGCTAGTGTGATTAAGAGCTCGGTCGCTGATCGATTGTTTATGTGTTAGGGCTTTTGTAATTGACTTATTGCTTATGTGTTTCGACTTCCGATTGTTCCGTTCTTGAACCAGATGTGTTGCGATCTTTGTATTTATTCGCTGCATTCCCGGCATTCAGAAACTCATTACTCTTAGGTATTTAGGATTTTAACCCTTCGTGTTTGATCCAGAATTTTTAAAGAGGTTATGCTTCTTGTTTTTGTTAAAGTTTTGGCTCTGTTTGCATTGCACAATAATTTTTAAAAGTAGTAAGTTTTAGACTTTTAGGTGGTGTTTGGTTAACTGGTTTGGGAAACTAGTTTTGCAATTTGGTTTGGGAAACTAGTCTGAGAGTTTAGTTTACCTAATCAGTTTCGGAGTTTGATTTTTGACAATGTTTGATTAGTCTTTTGTTAATCTGTGATTTAATTTAAATGAAAAAAAAATGCAATAAAACACAATTTATTTTACTAAAAAAATGTATGTTTTATTTGAAAGTAATATATTTTAATATTATGTCTAAAAAATATTTTTCATAATACAAAAATTATTCATATTTCATGTCTCTAATTATATATGTTTAAATTATGTAATATAAAGTAGTAAATATTTTGTTTCAAGAGTTTGTATCATTGTAATTAAATTAGTATTTAATAATTTACATAATCTAAGTATATTTGTTAATAAGATAATAATCTCATTAAAATTTATAATTATACATAAAAACGATTTTAATAATTTATCATATAAGTTAATTTCATAGTTTATATCTTATTATAAATAATATAATAATATTATAGAATGATAATAATATATTATTATCGTTTTATTTTGTAAGATTGAGTTGAAGACAAAAGACCAAAAACAACTTTAAATCGTTTTCTGTTTTCCTTCATTAAAATTTCATTGGTTTGCGAGACCGGCCTCATAAATCAGAGTCAATTATCAACCAAACGTGGTCTCCGAAACCAATATGACATTGTTTGAAACCAAAACCAGAACCTGGTCTCGGAGACCATAACCAAACGCCCCATTATTCACTCTAAAATTTGACTAATTTGTCTACTGATATAATATTTGTCATTTTTATTGGTTATTTATTTACAAAATTAATCTTGATTATTTATTTGTCTACATATTTTGCAATATTATTGAACATTCTGCATTACTCTTTCAGGTTTATTTTGTCAATGTTTACAGTTGTATACTTGACTTTTGTATAAATATAAACTACGTTATAACTTTTGAGCCCCCTCTCTCGATTCTTAATTCCGCCTATGATTCAAAATGAATTAGGTTTTACAATCTAAGGTGAAAGAATACGAACGACACCAATGTAAAACAATGTGTCGTTGGGAAGTGGTGAAGGGTGTTTTAAAATAAAGTATATAGTATATATATATATATATCAAGGTTTAAAATTTTGCGAATTTTCATGCGAAATTCGTTTTTCGCAGAAATGCGGTTCGAAAACCCTTTTGTTTCTCTTTCGTTTTACCAAATTTCGCGAAATTCGCATGGGCACGGGTTTGGAAAATCTTTTTTTTTTTTGTAGATTTTGGCAAAAATACAAAAATACCAATTAAACTTTTGACAAAAATAATTATACTCACACAAGAGAACCCCACCCCACCCCACCCCGGCTCGGTACGGCGGCGGCGCACGCGTGGTTGTTGTAACATTTGTGTGAGTCCTCCCCCATCCACAAAATCCTATGACCCAAAGGTCCCAAGCCCTTGTCCCTAATATTTGGTATATATACATCACTAAACTCTTGTCATCTATCAATGTGGGACTTTTTGTTATTCATTCAACTAATATCACACATTCACACTTAACATACACATACACTTCACCTAATAATTTAACTTAATATTATACACTTCAAATAATATTATTCACTTACAATACATATTAACTTCACCTAACATACATATACGCTTAATATACATATTCATTTAATATTATACACTTCAACTTATATTAAATTTGTTAACATACATATACATATAACATGCATATTCACTTAATATTACACACTTAATTAACATACATATTCACTTCACATAATAATTTGACTTAATATTATACACTTCAACTAATAAAGTGACTTAATATTATACATGTCACCTACATATTTAATTTACGAATATCTTGTATTTATTAAATATGTAGTTTTGAACTTATATAAATATCTTGCTTAAATACTCAAATATTTTTTACAGAATATCCGTCGAAAATCACATCGGCATGCGGTATGCCCATGCGAAAAGTGCGGTATATGCAGCATGCAGTATTTCTTTTTTTAACAATTTTTCTATCGACATACCCATCGGCAAGCGATATATCCGTAAAACGAAAAATGCGAAACGAAATCGGCAAGCGGCATTTAAAACCTTGATATATACTATAGAAAAAGAGAAGAGAAATAATAAATCATAAAAGTGGGTAATAGCCCACGTGGCAAAGGGTGTTGCAGCTTTTGTTCCCCAAATTTTGGGTTCCCACAACACAAAAATGAAGAGTGAGTTTCAGTCTTTCAGAAGAATACAAGGAATTGATATGGGCCACGCACACAGTGCACACTGCAAACTCCTCTAACAATTTGTCAGAAGCATAATTTTATAGCTTGTTTTATAGCTTGTACCCAAACAAATCTCCATTTTCTGTCACACTTTTATTATAAAACATAGTACGTAAATATGGTCAATAGTTATTTCTGTGTGTAAACATTTTGTTTTTTTCCTCAATTCCCAAATATAAATATATATTATCATAAAATTCATTCACGGGAATTACCATTCAGATAGGTCATATTCATGGCAGATAAGCTTGCATGTGGCAAGGCAAGTGATCCACTCTATTATTTTATTTTTTATTATTTTATTCTGCGTTATCTGGTAAAAATATTCTGTTTGGACTAAAATGTTTTTCAAATTTCTATCATCTATGTTGAAAATTTTACCAACAAAAATAAAAGTAAATTTTTAAATATTGACCACTATAAGAACATACTAATACATTATTTTATTTTAATAAAGACGAGTTTCATTAAACCTTTAGATCTTTCAAAATGAGTGTGGGTCTAGAGGGATTACTCTACCACGAATTACTATTGGCAACAGCCAAACAAATGTCCTGAACAAGGACCGGGACTCCCTCGTTACAGTTAGAATCCTGCAAAATAAGAAATTCAATACTTGGAGGAACATATTCCTACCAAACTATGGTACCCCTGGCCCTAGATTTAATCACAAGTTTAGCAAGTTTGTGTGCAGTTTCATTAAACTCAGATTAAAAAAATAAAATAAAAATAAAAACATACCATCTATCTGATGGATATAAGAGATAACACAGCCTAATCCGGAAAGCAAAATAAATTTTCTATTTAAAACATTAATAATTCCTAGGCAGACCGCGCTGAATGCAAATATTAGACCAATCCTGACTATAAACCCCGCACTCTCCCACACCCCCTTGGTGGATAACTGAAGCCTTCGAGAGTTGGGGGGCAATGTGTGCTCATAAAAAATTGTATCCCGGTGCAAGGACTCGATCTTCCTGGTTACGCGTCACTAGGCCAATGCCATACCACTTCCCATGACTATCGATCGTTGCGTCGACACATATATTGTTATTAAATCTATTAAATGTCACATATCATATTTAAAAACGACGTTGTTATCTAATTTTTTAAAATTTCTTTGTTAATGATATTAACTTTACGGAAGGTTCTTGAGGCATATTTTTTTCCTATTACGAGTTCGAATAAATATACTAATACAATTTTTTAATATATTAAAATTAACTTCTTTTTTTCTCAATTTTTATTTTACGACTTATCTTTATTCTTTTTGTTTATTTTTTGTCTTCCATTCCTTTTCACCATTACGAAAGTCCGTATAGGGAGGATATCTATATGTTTTAATTTTCTTTTTTTGTTATTTTTGTGTTTTTTTGTCGTTATTCCCTCAATGTTGCTATCAAGTTACTTTGGAAAAACACTTTAGAAATAAGAAGAAAAAAAAAATGGAAGACCCCACAAAAAGAAACACAACAAGGCAAAATGGGTCATTTTCCCACCTATCAAAATCAAGGACTCGTGGGATTAGGATGGTTTCTATTATAAGGAGTGGGGTATCAAAAATATAATTAAATTAAAATTAAATGTAGGAAAAAAAACAAATAAATGTTTAACATAAGCTCTAATCTGCATCACCATTTGAGGAGAAAAAGACAAACCATGTGATATTCTTTTCTTCTAAAGCTGCGTGAGACAAATCATTATCAAAAGATAAAAGAACCCTAAAGTAAAGGAAAATAAGAAGAAAAAGAAAAAAAAATGTTTAGCTTGTAAGTGTACATTTATTTTAATAATGGGCTTTAGTGAGAGGCTTTATTGGGCCTTTATATAGTCTTATTGGGTTTTTGAAGCCTTGCTTTTTGATGGTCTTCTTTTCTGACCCATTTTGATTTTATTAATGCTTTTGAATGATCATAATATTGGTGGGTGGGTTTAGCGATAATGCTCACTACCCTATATAACGAGGTCAATTTAAAATTATTATTTTTAAATAGTTGACCTAGCACTAATACACCATTAAAAAAGCCGAAGTAAGATCGCTTACACCAATAGAATGTCGATCCAACTGCGAATGACATCGAAATATCAACCCGCAAAAAGCTAACGCAGCCAAAACATTAGCAATCGAGTAACCATTTCGAAACACGAATGAAACGGGATCTTACAAAAACTCACTGCAGAGGCTTTGAATATCTTTTATAATGTTGCTCGAATTCTTTGATGGAGAGGATTTATCTACCGGGGTATAATGTTTACGTGAAGTTCAAAACATATCGAATCCACGAACACGCGCCGCCAACGTCCCTGTGGCGGACAGCTATTGCGTGGCAGACTTTGTACGGTGTGCTAAATTTATTCAATACTAGTAGTTCTACTTCTACTATTCATTATGGTGACACTTAGGTTATTCAGAGAATTAATTATTTTATTCTTTTTTTTTATCGTTTTATGTGATTCGAGTTCAGTGAAGTCTGGCTTTAAATGCAGGAGTTGTAATTGAAAGAGTTAGAACCTTTGTCACGAGGAAACGAGAGTAAATGTAAATGCAACGTTGAACGTGTTATCAAAATACTTGCATATCTATTATTATAAATGTTTAATTTTGTCGTGTTTCTTTCCTTCTGTTCTCGGGTTAATAAATTTGACTCGTTTATAATATAAACAACTGTGTATGATACGTTAGTTTTAATATACATATATATAGAGTATCATGACTATATAGTTTAAAATACATATATCCAAAGGTTAGGGTTTTAATTTTATTTACCGATTTTGATCATTTGACCTTTTGTTGTAGTAGTGGTGAGTATTATTTAATAATATCAAATATATAAGATCCTTTTAGATTTGTAGTTTTATTTTAAACCCATTTATACTTCTATAGAGTACCTCGAAGCTCAAACCATTAATTATATATTTCTATATCGCGTCTTCTTTATCATACTCTAATACAGTAATACTAATAACAACAATTGTATTGCACAATTTGATAGATTCAAATTGTCTATAAGATTTTTTTAAAAAAAAAACTTATATTACTCAAAAAACTCATTGATAAACTTATTATTCGTCAATAATGACGGAGCTAGAATATGTGGTGAGGTGAAGCCCAATATTTAAATTTTAATCAATTGACACGGCATGAGTCCTAAAATAGAAAAATAATCACAAAAATACTATATATATAAATAAAAAACAAGGCAATTTTTTTCGTCTATTATTTTTTATGGACGTTGCTCAACTTTTTACCATTGTGCTATTAAATCTTACTTACAATATACATTTGTGTGCTTATGTATCTATTTATCTATCTAACATATACTCTTATCTAACTTTGACGACAAAATTAGACGAAAAGATATATTGCCTTATATTTTTTTTTATTTTAGTACTTTATTGTCACTTTTCACGTTAAATCTCTACCATTTGAATTATCAAAGACCAAATATTCTTACCAGATTATTCTTACCACGTTCTTACCAGTAAACTGAAATGCCACAACAATGTTTTGATAAGTAACATTAATTGGAATCAGGTACATCGAGACTAGTAATGACCTTAATGAGAAATATATAAAGACCAAAGTGCAGCCTCGGCACCAGGTGCTCTCAACATGGCTACTTCACAGTTCGCTGACATACTCTAAAAAAAGAGGTTGTGATTTTTCATCGAGATCGATGTTTAACACCTTGATTGATGCTATTATACAAGGATTAACTTCACTAATATTGTGATTGCTATATAATATTGTTCAAAATTTTGGCTTTAATTTAAAGTAACTAACTCTAAACAAATGTAACCATATACAAAATTCAGAATATTTTCAGAGAGTTCTTTTCATTAAAAAAAATCTATATGAGATTAAATTTGGAAAAACGTCTTAATAGTTACACTCGTTGTCCCCGCATATGATTCACATCACAATCATCGCCCAACTCATTAAAGAATCACATTACGAGTTTTAAACTTGCAGTATGTTGGTTTATTTTTCGAACTATAGAAAAATTGGGCCTTATTCGTGAAAGTTAAAGTCCATTTGCAAAGTCAAAGACCGAGAGCCCAAGACCCAACTCATTTGGCAAGCCCCGGAACCCCGAAGGCTCAGAAGACGAAGCCCTAACTAAATTCTACACCCTAGAAGATGATTCGGACGACCCCACAAGGTTATCACAATCTTCGGAAAGTCCTTGACCAAGGAACAACATGATGAAGACTATAGAAGACTCTTGGCAACTTAGAGTTGAACTCAACAATGTTTGTTTTTTGTGCAGGTAAACCATCTATATTATCACGGATATGTCCCTCGGGTCACATGGTAACATTTTAAAGCGGAAAAATTACACTTTTGCGCGATCCGAGATCTGGGTAATTCGAAACGCTGAGCAGTAAATAATACAAATTTCATTCGATATCATAAATAATTAAACAATCACGAAAAATAAATAAATCAATAAATGTTTGCATTTCTTAATCCAATGTTTAAGGCCGTACCTCTTGCTGGCGATTCCGGCTGCGCTTTTGATTTCTGCAGGGCTCCGTCGTGCTGAGGAAAGCTCTCGTGATCTTCCTCCTGGACTACCATATCGAAGCGTGGGCTTCGCCGACAAAACTCCGACACCAAAAATATAAATAATGGTTCTTCTTAAGCTTTCAGAGAAATAGTCTCACTAATCCGAACCGAGAACAGGAGAGCAGAGGAAAAATTCACAAGTCTCATAGAGAGAGAAAAGATCAATTTTTTCTCTGATGAAGGTGTATAGAATTGTGTCAAATGAGGTCCTTATTTATAGGGTTTAGTCCTAACTGATTCAAAGAAACTCCCTCAACCACCTGGAGAGATTATATCTCCCTAATTTTTAATATATATATATATATGTGTGTGTATATATATAATTCTTATCCAATGGTCCAGATTAAACGTTGTCTAATCTAACAGATGAAATTAATCAGAAAATAAATCATCTTTAACGAACTCAAAATTCACATCATATCTTCATTATTTTTGAAATATATATATATATATATATAAATTTTCAATCTAATGGTTTAAGATTAAATCTTATCATCATCCAAGTGATCAATTTAATTGGGAATAAATCAAATCTCCAAAATTGATAATCAAGTTAAATTATATATATATATATATATATATATATATATATATATCAAAATCGATTTTCAATCCAACAATTTAGATTAAATCTTAACTAATCCAACGGATAAAATCAATTTCAGGGTTTTTCTCAAATACTTAAATATTAGGTACTTATGTCGCAAATAATGAAAATTCCAAAACTAGAAAAATGTGTGGAATTAGTGTATTTAGCATCCAAATTTTTTGATTTGCCTTACGGAGGTTCCATTTCTTTGCGGTCACCAACCTATAACCCGAGCCTAGTCCATTGCACTATCTGCGATAAAAGGTGCATAGGACCCGGTTATGAGCTAACAGTTAGCGGAGGGTCCAATCAGTCCGACTCCACAAGAACAATGGATGAAGCCGCTAGCTTAAGAAAGTCAATAAACGACGATGACCCAATTCAATATCCCGCTTTGGACCGCTACAATATTTAATCCATTTTTCGGCATCAACATAACATATATGCATTTCATGCCCAATAATATATATTTTTAGTATTCAAGTTATAATATTTTTTCTTAAGTGATCGCGATCTTGTATATGTACTAACTCGCTAGTATGACTATAGTAATGATCGTGATGAACATGTCATGAAGTCCAAAGTTTAAAACTTTGGTGCTTCATATATACCGAAAAATTAATCTTGTCCTTGTTCCTTTTAACTCGAGGATAAACCGAAAAGAATATATTTTCTTTTTTTCATATTGGATATCATTTGATATTTGGATCCTCTCTCTCGGGAGTGTAGTATGATCATTGTTTTCTATGTTCTACTAGTTCAAATATTGCATGCAGATATCATATCATATGAGTAATTTATAACGTAATAAAAACAATTATCATATCCACAATATTTCATATCCAATTTCCTCATCCTATCATTTCGTGACATACTTCATATTTTAGCAATTACTCATGATCGAATGTGAGCATCACAATTTGCACATATGCATTTCAACAGTCCATGTAATGTAATCAACCATATACATTACATATTATTTTTATTCCGAAAACAAGCTCTTCTAAATATATCACCAAATAAAGTGATTAGAAAACTATTATTCGTATTATCGTGAATATTAGCTCAGATGTTAAATTAGAAACGCGGGATCTCGCATTTATATTATTGTCAAGATTGTATTATTAAAAATAAAAAAATTATTAGAAGATAAAACATAAAAGAATACGAAAACTTATTTTATCATGTCCATCTTTTTTTTAGTCTCTTAGCGAATATTCCATGATTCGATGAAAATTCACGATAACTTCACAAATTTGATCAAATTTGTAAACAAACCGAGGGTTGTTTTATGAATACCCATGATACCTACGGGTTGGGGTTTTGTTTTCGGAAAAAAATATGTTATTTATGCCATGAAATTATGACAAATATTTTTTATTACTTTTCGGCTTATTACCAACATTGAAAAATGGTGTTTATGTTAAATACTTATACAAATATTAATGCAGAAGTAATTTGTACCGTAGAATATTATTATTTATATAAATTTAAATATTAGTATTTTCTAGAACATTACTCTTATTAATTGACATATACCTATAAAATAAGAAGAACTTGACATATTCAAATACAACAAAAAAAAAAATCAGCGAAAAATTGTACAACTTTTATATTTTTTACAACGAGCTAATTTTCAGATATTTGATGGTTTTTTTATTTAAATTAAAGCCACAAAGTTATTTATCTATCTTTTAGATTTTCAACTATAAGTTATTTGTAAAATTTTGATAAAAAATAAGTTATAACAAAATAATAGTTTACATAATTAACTTCACATGGACGGAATTCTAAAATTTTCCCAAAATGTAGAGCTTGGGTACTATTGTCACGATTATTTTTTAACATGTCCAGATGCCGACTGCCGTTACATTTTCAAACTAATTGCGTACTTTTACCCATAATAACCTTTTAGGTCTTAAAAATTGATATAAAACATTTAAAACCGAAAAACTATAAACGGTAGAATCAGAAAAACCAATTATCTAAAACAGGGTACTTACTACTTACAGGTTCGAGGTTCAATAATCGGAATTTTGGGTATTTATTACAACCCTAGTGTTATGATTTATGAATATAAAATATCAGGACGGAGAGGTAGCATAGAAATAAAACTAAAAAAATCAGGGTTGAAATACCGTCATTTTCGAAAGTCATTGGTCATAAGGAGATAAAAATATAAAAAGGAGGGTCTTCAGCGCAAGTTTAAACAAACACTACGCGCCAAAGGCTCGCTCTGAAGGTCACGCGCATTTTTCTCTCCCGGAATCCGTATACCTGTACCCCACGCGCCAGGCGCGTGGAAAGAAAAAACGAGAGAGGCTAAATATGGAAAAATAAATAAATAATAATTAAGTCACTTAATTAATTTATGATTTGTTTTTAATTTGGTGGAGAATTAGATAGCCAGAAAACGCTACGCCATTATATTCGCGAAAAAAAGTGCGAACTCCTAAACGACGTCGTTGACCTTGTCCACGTCATCACCCATTGCCTTGTCAAAACTGGCAATTTCTTTTTCCATTTATTATTTATTTATTTATCTATCTTTTTCCATGTCTAATTTATATTTATATTTATTATTATTTTGTTCGCCCAAAACCACTTCTCTCTCTCTCTCCTCTGCGACTCGCACTGGATCTTCCATTCGCCGTTTTCGCTTCGCGAAGCTCCTCTCTCTCTCTCTCATCGCGGTTTCTCTCTCTACAATCGCGAGCTCTTCGCAGAAAATCTCTGGTTTTATTTGGTCAAATCTCAAATCCCAATCCTCCGATCCCAATTTCGCCCCTAAAATCGCCACGAATTTCATTTCCGAATCCGCGATTTCCCCTCTGTTTCGCCTCTCTCGGGAGCCCGTGAAGCCCTAGACTTTCTCCGGGACCTCCGAATTCGGGCCATGGCCTCGCGCTTTTCGTTTCCCATCGCCCAATCGAAGATCTGTGTCCCGATCTAGGGTTTCGGTCTGGGAGTGTACGTGTTTCTGCGAATCTAGGGTTTCCTCTGGGGCGGGAATTCCTTTTTGACTCGGGATTGATGTTTCTTCTCAAGGTCGCGATCGATTGTGCAGCCGAGGACAATGGAGGGCGATTATGCATGGGTCGGGAGGTGAAGACTGGAAACGGAGTCGGCACATGTGGCCGGTCCCTGATTCGACCGCGACGACTGTAGCAGCTGAGAGCGATTCGAGCGACCTTGATTTCTTCTGCAAAGTACATACCTTTCGCTCTCTCGCTTGGCCCCTTTTGCCTTGTGTGCCCGATTTCTTCTCGGTGTTTTGTGTTTG
Organism: Parietaria judaica; assembly: GCA_954871525.1. NCBI lineage: Eukaryota > Viridiplantae > Streptophyta > Magnoliopsida > Rosales > Urticaceae > Parietaria > Parietaria judaica. Next base: position 30,870,351 of record OX940865.1, read on the forward strand.
ACGGATTTGAGTGGAGATTCTGGAGGTTTGATTTGTTCTTACGGTCTCAATTGGGTGTTCTTTCGTTGCAGAGATTTTCAATTTGTTTCTGCCCTAATTTGGGGATTTGGGTGTATAATTTGGGCGTCTGATTCAATTTTCGATTCAAACTGCCTGTGATTTGTTTCTTCGATGTTTTTGTTTCTGATGTATATTGTAATTTTGTACCTCAAGGATTTTCGCAAAACGGAGGTGTTAGGCTGTTTATTTCATCCTCTTTCTCTATAGCGATCGACATGTTGTTTGATTGTGTAATCGGTGTGTTTCCCTTGAAGGTCTATTGTTTTTATTCACAGTTTTTTTGGAGGAAATTATAAAGAATTTCGCTTGTTCGATCAACTTACATCACAATATTTTGAATTCTCTTGCCAGTGTTGTTTTAATTGTGTTTGTTTGTTTGTTTGTTTGTTTAGTTATGTTGTTAATAGCCTCCTATAACCACTGTCTCGAAATTGCGTGCGCTTCGATTGATACGACTATTGTGATGGGCATTTTTATGGCTTCCTTATGATCCTCTCTATTCATATTTTGAAGATTGGCAGAATTCCTGTTTTCTTCCTTATGCTTACTTGGAAGTCCTAAATGTGGTGTCTTATTTGATGAAAGCTTTTTATTGTCGCAGGATGGACGGAAAATCCAAGTCGGTGACACTGCACTTTTTAAGCCGCCTCAGGATTCACCGCCTTTCATTGGAATAATTTGTAGGCTGACACTAGATAAGAAGGATATTTTAAGTTTAGGTGTGAATTGGCTTTACCGACCCGCAGATATAAGGCTTGCCAAAGGAATCTTGCTAGAGGCTGCACCGAACGAAGTCTTCTATTCCTTTCACAAGGATGAGATTCCTGCTGCATCGCTACTCCATCCCTGTAAAGTTGCGTTTCTCCGTAAAGGTGTTGAATTACCTCCAGGGATATCCTCATTTGTATGCAGACGGGTGTATGATATCGATCACAAGTGTTTATGGTGGTTAACTGACAAGGATTATATTAATGTGAGTGCTGCTTTCCTGTAGTTGTCGTCTGTTATCGTTTTAGTAGGTTCCGAATGCTTTATAAATTCACATCATATTTTCTTCTTGTTGTTGTTGTAGGAGCGTCAGGAAGAAGTAGATCAGCTATTAGACAAGACAAGATCAGAAATGCATGGGGTGGTGCAATCAGGAGGCCGTTCTCCGAAACCCTTGAATGGTCCTTCATCAACACAGCAATTGAAATCTGGTTCAGATAGTTTACAGAATAGTGCATCGTCATTTTCATCACAGGCTAAGGGAAAGAAGAGGGAGCGAGTTGATCCGGGCTCTGACTCTGTTAAGCGGGAGCGCTCTTCTAAAACGGAAGATAGTGATTCGGTTCAATATAGGCCTGAAAATATGTTGAAGTCTGAGATTGCTAAAATAACCGACAAAGGAGGGCTTGTGGACTCTGCCGGGGTTGAGAAGTTAGTCCAGCTCATGCAGTCTGATGGTGGTGGTGATAAGAAGTTAGATTTGGCCGGGAGAATACTGCTTGTTGATGTCATTTCAGTCACTGACAGATGCGAGTGCCTGGGTCGGTTTGTTCAGCTTAGGGGTCTACCTGTTCTGGATGAGTGGCTTCAGGAGGTCCACAAGGGCAAAATTGGCGATGGCAGTAGTCCAAAGGAGAGTGACAGATCTGTCGAAGAGTTTCTTCTGGCGCTGCTTCGTGCACTTGATAAATTGCCTGTGAATCTACACGCCCTTCAGACTTGCAATGTGGGCAAGTCCGTCAACTATTTACGCAGTCATAAAAACTCAGAGATTCAGAAGAAAGCCAGGAGTTTGGTTGACACGTGGAAGAGACGTGTTGAAGCCGAGATGAACATGAATGATGCCAAATCCGGGGGCGGCCGTGGCGTATCCTGGCAGAATAAGCCTGCATCTTCTGAAGTTTCTCATGTCGGGGTCAAAAAACAAGGAAACTCTACCGAGGTTGGCGCAAAGAGCTCCACTGGCCAGCCATCTGTCTCCAAACCTCATCAACTTAAGCTCGGCGATGCTGTCCCCAAGATTAGCACCCCGCCGGGATTAGCAAAACCGATGAGCCCGTCGATGGGTGGAATGTCGAAGGATCAAAACTTCAGAATGTTGGTCGGGGCTACTTCCTCTGGTCTTCCTTTGACGCCAATAAAGGAAGAAAAGAGCAGCAGTTCTAGCCAGTCCTTAAATAACAGCCAATCAAGTGATCATACTAAAACTATGGGCTCGTCATGTAGGGAAGATGCAAGGAGTTCAACTGCAGGCTCGGTGAGTGCCAATAAAGTATTGAGCTGCGCGTCTCGGCATCGTAAATCCAGCAACGGTCTTCAGGGTTCTGCTGCTTCTGGATTTCAGAAGGAAAGAGTGAGTACGCCGAGTAGAAACTTCCCTTCTGAGAGGCCGTTGACCACCGGTGCATCGCAGGATAAAACTGGTGAGGCAACGACCCTTAATGACCAGGGAGCTAGTAGGCTCATTGTACGGTTTCCGAACGCAGGCCGGAGTCCAGCAAGAGGCGCTCCAGGGGCTGCTTCGGAAGATCCTATTTCGACAACATTTCGTGCTGCTTCGCCCCCTGTGGAGAAGCATGATAATCACCATGATAAAAGAACTAAAACCAGGAGTGATACTGTAAGGGCCAATGTTTCAGCCGATTCAGATATGTGTAGTAAGGATGGTGGGTTTGATGAAGATAATATGTTGCCTGGAGAGGACGGAGAAAAACCTTCGGAGATGTCTAAAGTTGCTGGTGCTCTGTCAAAAATAATGTCTCGGTCTGGGAAATCGTACGATGCATCGTTTAGCCCGATTAATGCTTTGATTGAAAGCTGTGCAAAGATTTCTCAGGCAAATGCTTCAGCCTCACCCGGAGATGATGTAGGGATGAACTTGCTGGCTAGTGTTGCTGCCGGGGAAATATGTAAATCAGAGACTTTATCACCGTCGGGTTCCCCGGGAAGAAATTCATCTACGCCTGAAGGATCAAGCTCTGGCAACGATGTGAAGTTGAAGCAAACCCGGGAGGATGTTGCTCAAGCCCAACGTCAGCCAAGTGATGGTGGTGCCCTTTCGGAACATAGCAATGCTGGTGATTCGCTATATACTACCAAAAACGAATTGAGACATCCAATTAGTGGTGAACAGACTAATGATTCTGGAGAAAGTAAAGCCGCTTCACCTGCCTTTGCTGAAAGATCAGGAGAGTGCACAGTGAATTTAGACGGGTCATCGAGTTCCCACCATAAAGTAGCACCGCCAGCCTCGTCTGATCCAAAAGCTGTCGAACAGCGTGATTCGACACAAAACTTAGCCCCTTGTTCTAAGGTAGAAGGCCACGGTGATGGAACGTACCAGTTTTCCGAGCAAAGAAAATTTGGAATTCAGAGGATTAAGAGTATTAGCATGTCTGATTCGAAGACAAACATACGTGTTCTTGCTTCTGATGAAGAGAGGAAAACAGAGTGTGCAGATGAGCAAACTACGGAGAACAGTGTGCCGACAGTGTCTGAAGTAGCCTCCGTCAGTGCGAAAGCTGAGAAGGATAATGAGAAATCGACATGCTCATCTTCTGACATGGGAGCTGAGGACCGTAACGCCGACAAAGACTTGAGAAACGATGTACAAGTGGATCAGAACCAGTCCTTCAACGTTAAAAGCGAGGGTCCACCGCTTGCTTCGGGATCCGGAAACTCTTCTGACGCGGCTGTCAAGGGAGAGAGAGCGGATGAAGTCAAAGGCGAGAGAGATATAAAAGATAGACAAGCAGGGGATATGTGCTCCTCTGCTTCGGCTAATGGGAACGAAGGTGCACCAGGGAGTTTGGAAATCAAAGAGCCTGTCTTTCAAGCGCCGGCTGAGTCACTGGCAGCAGCACTTCCTATGCAAGACATGGCAGATGGGTTTGAATCAAGCAAGGCGGAGAAGCAGCCACGTGGCGGTGCACATGCGTCTTCCAGCCCTGATGCATCTGTGAAACTGGACTTTGATTTAAATGAAGGCTTTGCTGATGATTTGAATCAGGGGGAGGTTCAGAAAGCAGGCCCCGATCCCGCCGTTCATTTGCCTTGCCCGTTACCGTTCCAGAATTCTTCTGTTTCTGGGAGTTTTCCCGCTTCAATCACCATCGCCGCTCCCGCTAAAGGTCCATTTTTTCCTCCGGATAACCCGTTACGCACCAAGGGTGAGCTTGGATGGAAAGGGTCGGCAGCCACGAGTGCTTTCCGGCCAGCAGAACCCAGAAAGAACATCGACGTTGTTGATTCCACCACTTGCAAACCCAGCCGTGCGCCTTTGGACTTTGATCTGAATGTAGCTGATGGCTTAGATGACGAGGAAGAGTCTGGGCCGAGCGATCGGGGTGCCGGTGCCGGAGGGCTTGATCTTGATCTGAATAGAGTTGACGAGAACCCCGATGTCGTGCCATTCTCTTCTACGATCCATTCTAGGTTGGAAGTCAATCCTTTGCTAACTAGACCATCTTTATCCAGCGGGTTGTCGATGAGTGGGGCCAATAACATGTCGAGAGACTTTGATTTGAACAATGGGCCGGGTCTTGACGAGGTTGGTGCCGAAGCCGCCCCCCGCGTCCAGCCCATCAAGAGTGGCATGCAGATGCCTACCGCATTGGGGCCCATCTCCAGCCTCAGAGTTAGCAACCAGGAATATGGTAGCTTCTCGTCGTGGTTCTCTCCCGGGAACTCGTTCTCTGCCATCACCGTCCCGCCGATATACTCATCAAGAGGGGAGCAGAGCTACGTCCCTCCTTCAGTCGGGTCTCAGAGGGTGTTGTGTCCTCCCTCAGCCACCCCTACATATAACCCCGAGATCTACCGAGGTCCGGTTCTGTCATCCTCCCCTGCAGTGCCTTTCCCGCCCTCCGCTCAGATTCCATATCCCGGCTTTCCTTTTGAAACTGGATTCCCTCTCTCGTCAAACTCCTTCTCAGGAGCACCGTATATGGACTCATCCTCAGGAGGGCCACTCTGTTTCCCCATGCCATCACCTCTAGTGGGGCCTGCAGGCATGGTTCCATCCGCCTACCCGCGGCCCTACGTGATGAACCTTCCTGGAGGCGGCAGCAGCGTCGGGCCGGACGGTCGGAAGTGGGGTGGCCCGGCAGGTCTGGATTTAAACTCAGGGCCTGGGGGCGTAGATATGGAGCGGAGAGACGAGAGGCTTTCTTCGGGAATGCGGCAGCTTCCTGTCCCGAGCTCGCAAGCCCTGGAGGAGCACTTGAAGATGTTCCAGGTCGGTGGCGGTGTTCTGAAGAGGAAGGAGCCTGACAGCGGCCACGACGGGGTGGATAGAATCAGCTACAAGCAACATTCGTGGCAGTAGGATTGTGGTGCAACGGCTGAAGCCGGTGACGTGTGTCGAGGCCTGGTAAGGACTTTTACTCCCCCTGATTTGATTAATTCACGTGAGGGAAGGTCGGAATTTCCTTGCATTTGTCAGTTCTATTGTGTGAAACCTCTTGCCTTGGCTTGTTTTGCAGCTCCTCGGAGACGACAGAGTGCGAATACGGAGGCAAGGTCTGGGCTCGTTCCGGTGATGGGCGCCGCTAACTTCTGAGAATTGTTAGGGAGGTGGAATCAACTAATCGGATTGTTCCTCGCATTCGCGTGATTGGCCTCTGCAGATATAAGTTTGGCATTGTGTAGGTATTCTCTAACTCACAAAAAGGAAACAAAAAACATGTGGAAGAAGTAAGAAATTTGGTGGTCAGTGTACGGAGTATACATTACAAGCCTTCCTGTCTCTTTTAAACCAGAGGATTGGATGTATCGAGACTGTCGCCGGAATGTATCTTCTCTCTCTCTCGCTCTCCCTCTCTCTCTCTCTCGATCGAAATATAGTTATTTACGTTTAGCGTTGTGACTGCCGAATTTTGTACTTGGAATCATTCTGGTTATTGATATTTTGCACAGGCTGTCTTGTATTTGTATCTTTCCTTTGTATTATAAGTTACGACCAGCTTTGATTCTCTTGTCTTCTCTTCAAGGAAACAAAAGCAGAATAAAGAAAACAGAGACACGACTTATGATTTGATAATGTTTCGACGAGCTTGTTTTAGTTTTATACAACGGTGTATTACAGCCTGGTTTGTAGTGGCGATTATCTCTCGCCTGAAGCCGCCCTGATAGACCCAATCTTGAGTGAAATAAAAATTGCGGCTTCGATCTCGTAGCTGTTTCAGTTTATTGGTCAGTGCCAGGTTCTTTCATTTCCATGTTAAGATCATTTCGTTCACGGGTATGTTCACCTACTCCGCTAAATACGGATACGGCACCATGAGCTTTGGCAATGTTGATCAATCATGGCCGAGATAGTATTTAATGTTACAATTTTTTGTTGAATATTTCCTGCTATCGGTGAAGTGGCTTGCCGATCGGCCTAAGTCAAGCTGTCCATGCGGGCTGGAACTCCATACCACGACGAGATTCGCGGTGAACTACTTTACACGAGATCTGGTGACTTGGCACCCGCTCGGTGTTAAATTTTTTTAATATAAATAATTTATTTGTTATGCATCTATCGGAGTTTGCCAAAAATGTAAAGCAAGAGACTGCAATTGGTAGCATTAGCAATCAACCCGTAGAAAACGAGTCCCTATAAGAACAAACACTAGTTTTATTCAACAAATAATAGGGAAGAACGTCCGATATGGCCAAACTTTTTCTCGGACATTTAAGGTCATAACAGAGGAACAATCAACTTAAGAGAGAAAATTATTTTGTATTCCTATATTATTATTTTCTCCACCGGAAGTAAGTTTTTTATTTTTATGTAGTACGTCTCATATAAATCTTACATTTATTTTTTGATAATTACTCCTCAAATTTGTTTAATAATTAATTACTAATTATCATAAACTGATCAATTAAACATTCTAATAAAATATGTTAAATTAACATCTCTAGCTAATTTAAATGGTCAAATAAAAAATTATAGCTAATTTAAAAGATTGAAAAAACAAAAACAGCACAATCGCGAGACATCTTCTGGGGTCGTTGGCGGTCGCGTTCTCTGTAAAATGCAGACTCGCGGGGTGCACCACCGTGGCTGCCGATAACTCTAGGATCCATGATTCGACAGCTTGAGACTTATTTAATATTGGGTCGTCTTCACTATATTGTCCTATAATAATCTTCTCCTACTAATTATATATATTAATTTAATCAAAATATGTAACCAAATTCTATATGATTAATCAAAATATAATCATATTTTCAAGTATTAAAATTCTATATGATTTATCAAAAAATATTGTTGATTATGTTTGTTCTTCACAAATGTCTTGTGTAATTATTTCTTGTACTAATCAATTAAATATATCTTTAACTCTTTAAACCTACTAACCCTCCTAAAACTTTAGTCCCAAGCAACATGATTTAAGTGCTCGAAACACCATAAAAAAAGTTTTTGTATGTATTGTAGTTCAAATTGTGATAATTTTCATCTTAAAAAAATATATACACTTTTTTTTAAAATATATACACTAAAATCTCGTTATATTAATACCTTACAAATTAATGTTTGATTTAATTATATTTCTTTGCGGTTCCGACTTGGGAATAATTTTCTAAATAAAAGTTCGATAAATTCATGTTTACAAATTTTAAGAGAAGTATATTAGTGCCTATATAAATAATTATAATATTACATAACCGATTGTACGATTTACATATCTATATAAAGGAATTTTTTTGAGTAAATGACATGGCATAGTAAGAATAAAAGAATTGAGAAATCTTATTTATTTAGATTTATAGTTTTTTTTTCTCTCTCTTTTTCTAATTTCTCATTCACCCATAACTAATTAACCAACTATCCATTCATTTTCTATTAAAATTAAATCCTTTTAAAAATTGTATTAGTATTCTTGATATTCTAATATAGAGGTAGTTTTTTTTTACTTTCGTGATTATGTAGTTATTATTACTTCACCAACGCTATTAACAATTTAGGACTGTAACTAAAACTAGAATCCGATTTTAAATCCGCATCCGCATCAGTATCTGATTTTAAAATCCAAATCCGAATCTGGATTTAAAATCGGATACGAATACGGGTTTTGCTATTTGAAAATTCGGATATCCATATCCGGTTTATTATAATTATAATTTTTTTATTTATTTTCTATGGTTACTCGCTCTCCTTTCTTTGACAGTCAACATTTTATTTTCATTTTCTAGGTTTACTCTTATTCAGCCGCCTCCAAGCCCTCGTCCGTCAGTTACTCTTACTCTTATTCACTTTCTAGGGTTACTCTCCATTCTAGGGTTTCATTTGTTAAAAAATCAAAATATCCGGATAATATCCGATTCTGGTTTCAAAACTGAATACAGATAATTAAACAGGATTTTAAAAATAGGTATCCGGATTTCCGAATCCGGATAAATATAGTTATTTCCGGATACGCGGAAAACCAGATTCGGATACGGGTAGTACAAAATCACTGGATACCCGCTTCGGTTACGGCCCTTAGTCTAATATTTGTGATAGAGAAATGCAACAAACTACCTTGATAATGTTTAATTAATTATACGCTAATAAAATGCAGAGGGGTGGATGTCAAACTCTTGAAATGCCAATTTTATCCCTCGTTCGGATGTGATGAGTGATGACACTTATAGATGGAATGTCGGTAAGACATGACTTTCCTTAAAGTGTCGAAAGGTATTTTATAGTTAATAATGGTAATATATAGTGGTCCCACAAAACTTAGATTGATTTGACATTGAATAGCAAGAATCTTTCCGTTTGATGGCTGCGATTCAATCTTCACGTCTCATCTTTGGCATTAATAAGGGAAAGTACTAAAAAGATAGGTAGTTTAAGGGTCACAACAATAGATTGTGCCGCGAATAAGGGTAATCAATGTCAAAATGCGCAAATAGATGGTACTTTACATGCAAAGTCATGTGTCACAAATCATAACAAATTCTTAGCGTGGCTTTTCACCGTCCCATTTTCCTTTTTTTCCCCGAATATTTTGGCAGAAGTACTAGAACTTGAAGTCAGGGGAGGTAGTTCAAGAATAATGAGGGTTGGCTTGAATTTTGACAATATTAGCATGAAGGCCCCGCTACCCCGAATGTTGCATTGTTCAACGATGTTCGACGTTTTTTTTAAGACTTCCAGTGCACAAAAAAAAAAGTAACGGAAAATGTTAAATTTGTATGCAATAATGAGCTTAATTATTCGAGAATACTGAATTAATAAAATTTTGGAAGATATGTTAAATATATATCTTACAAATTAAAAAGAAAAATACTTACTCTTGATAAAGTAATGAATTGTTTAAAAGTTAATATTGGGTGCGTTTGGTCCGGCTTAAAGTATCTTGTTTTTGTTTTTAAAATAAATTAAATTGTTTTACAAGTGTTTGGTAAAATTATTTTTACGAAAAACACAAAAGCTATTTTAGATTTTTGTACATGAGTCGTAAAAGCTAAGATTCGTTGCTTTTGGTTTTTTCTCAAAACAAAAATACGGTGTTAATCCATTTTAGTCTTTTTAACCTAAATAATTTTTTTTACCAAACGCTAAATCAGTTTTTGCTACCAACAACAACTGTTTTATAAACAGTTTACCAAATACCTCTCAATTTTTTTTAAAAATTATTTTTTGTCTTAACCTGAATTTATAACAATATTTTTATAAATTAAGTTGTGCTAAACAGATCTATTATTTGTTAGGGTTAATTGCGGCAAAAATACCCAACCTTTTAAAATTTTCTACGATGAGTACCCAACCTCAAATAACCTACGCAAAAGTACCTAACGTTATGATTTTGTCGCCGGCCAATTTATTTCGTCTAAAATTATTAGACACTGTCCTACATGGCGGTTAGATCCGTGCCACGTGGACGCCACGTGGTATTTTTCACTCCCGTGGGCCCCTCTCGGTCTCCCTCCTCCCTTCCACACACATTCTGGCGTTGCCACGTGGCCAGAATGTGTGTGGAAAGGAGGAGGGAGAGCGAGAGGGGCCCAGGGGAGTGAAAAATACCACATTATTACACACTGTCCTACATGGCGGTTAGATCCGTGCCACGTGGACGCCACGTGGTATTTTCACTCCCGTGGGCCCATCTCGCTCTCCCTCCTCCCTTCCACACACATTCTGGCGTTGCCACGTGGCCAGAATGTGTGTGGAAGGGAGGAGGGAGAGCGAGAGGGGCCCACGGGAGTGAAAAATACCACGTGGCGTCCACGTGGCACAGACCTAACCGCCACGTAGGACATTGTCTAATAATTTTAGACGAAATAGATTGGTTGGCGACAAAATCATAATGTTAGATACTTTTGCCTAGGTTATTTGAGGTTGGGTGCTCATCGGAGAATTTTAAAAAGTTGGATATTTTTGCCGCAATTAACCCTTATTTGTTATTTTTTTTACATTAACCGCTATATGTCACTTTTCGAAAGAACATAGATAGAACATTAAAATTCACATTAATTTAGAAATATGCCAACAAAGCAGTTTTTATGTGAGTTTTGAGCAAGTTACTATCACTATAAAATTCTTTTAGCGTTGGATTTTTATATTTTAAGAAGAATAGTTGCAAATTCGATACTTGACTTCGACCTTATATAAAAATTGACAGTAAAATATATCCCAATGCAGCAAAAATTTAAATGCCACATATGTATCACTCTACGTCCATATGTCATGTTATAGTAAATAGTATTCATTGTGATCTTCCTACGTTTTGATAAAGTAAAGTATTTTTACCGTTAATTTTTATCAGTTTAATATTACCATTATTATCATTTACTTTTAAGACATGGTCCAAGAAATGCCAGTTGGCATTGAGAAAAATTATCAAAAAAAGCATAATACAGAATCAACATATATTTTCTTTGATTAATTACATTTGCCACATTTTGATTAACTATATCGCTATTTGATTAATTAATTATTAAGGATTGATAAATGCTAGGTACGTAAATTAGGTGAATTAGTTGTAGTCAACGATAGGTTAATGTTCGAAATGGGATTTTAGATATACACAAATAATAATAATAAATTAGCTTTGCCTTTTCTGTTTTCGATTATCCTTTTTTAGTTTTGTTATTTACTAAATTATTATGGAAGTTACAACTCACAACACACATCGCATTATTGGTATCTCTAGCTTAAAACATCTTTACTCAACTTGAAGGGATATGTACCTCAACATAGTTTTGTAGTTTTTAATTTTTACATACTATTGCCACTAAAAAAATAGATGAAGAAAATTCCGACACATTTGCTATAAAATTAAGTAATTATGCGACAAATTCCTCTAATTATGTTTTGTTTAAGCAAAAAATAGCTTTAAGAGGCAAATACAATAGACTTCAAATTCCTAAATAATAATAATAATAATAAGAAGAAGAAGAAGAAGAAGAAGAAGAAGAAGAAGAAGAAGAAGAAGAAGAAGAAGAAGAAGAAGAAGAAGAAGAAGAAGGAGGAGGAGGGTTAATCCCGGCAAAAGTACCAATACTTTCAAAAAGTGAACCAATAAATACCAATTCTTTTTATTGCCCGGACAAAGTTCCAATTCTTTAGTTTTGTGTCCCTATTGGTACCTCCGAAAAAAAAAATCGTGCTCCAAGGTTAATCACGCCACCGTTACAAAATTTTATCCACATTTTCGGAGTAAATTAGCCATAGGAAAGTTGGACGATCAAAGATAATCGTGGATATGTACTTAAAAGGGAGAAAAATTACTTTTTAATTCAACACCGAAAACGGCATAATCCATGGTTTGAATTTTTCACGAAAGTGATATGAGGAGACAAAACAAGAGAATTGAAACTTTATTCGGGTAAAAAAAGCATTGGAATACAAAACCAAAACTTTGACGTGATGTGAGTAACATTAGAGGACAATTTTTTTTTCCGGAGGTACCAATAGGGACACAAAACTAAAGAATTGGAACTTTGTCCGGGCAATAAAAAGAATTGGTATTTATTGGTCCACTTTTTGAAAGTATTGGTACTTTTGCCGGGATTCATAATAATAATAATAATAATTAGAGTTTTTATTAGAAAAAAGTACCCAAATTATTTAACCTTTTTGGTAAATTGGTAGACCCCATCTATTTTTGAAATAAATTGCAAAAAGACTTCCTTTGGGATTTCATTTAGAAGCATACCCTTTAAATGCCCCATGCTAATAAACAAAAACACTATTCGGGTAGAGTATGAACCTTATTTTTGCAAAAAGCCCTCCACTTTTACGTTAATTTTTAATATTTCCGTCAATGATGACGTCAACAACGCAAATCGCATTACTATTCAGAAGGTGAATTGATAATTCAACAGAGAAAATGAGAAGTAAAATAAGAATTTGTGTTTCCATAAATTTTTGTTTTATATTTGTGGGTTTGATCGTTCGGGTTTTATTTGCGTTGTCGTCATCACTAACGTATATAGTAATATATTTTTTTTACAGAAAATGGACGAGGTCTACCGATTCACCAGAAAAGATAAACTTGGGACTTTTACTATTATTTTTTTAAAGTTGATTTTATGTCCATACAACTTGAAAACTTTTATATAGTCTCTGCTAATTTGATTACTGAGTGATAATACATGAATAAAAACGTGAATATAACCACTAAAAATATATAAAAAGACCTTGTTCCCCGTGCTTTCCTAATAAAAACACAAACCTCTCGTTGACTCAAAAGCCATTAATTAAGAACAAAACTCTCTCTCTCTCTCTCTCTCTCTCTCTCTCTCAGAAACCATGAACAGAACATAGAGAGAGAGATCATCGACCCTGCTTCTCTATGAGAAAGCTTTCACCTTTTTTTCTCATTTCTCTGCCCTCACTCATCGCCTTCAGTCTCTTCGTAGCCTATTCTCCAAACCCTTTCACCATCTCTCCCCAAAATGCCCTTCACCCCCATGCAGCCCAAGGCCATGATCACAACCAAACCGGTAAAAAAATTTACACAGAATTCATATATTGCTATACCCTTTTGGTCATTATCATCTTCATCGATGTCTTTTCCGTGTTTGTTTAGCGGGAAACTGCGATCTGTTTCGGGGTCGCTGGGTGAGGGAATCGCGAAGCTCTCTGCTCTACAGCAATTGGAGCTGTGCCACGATCCCCGACTCGAAGAACTGCTTCAGACACGGCAGAAGAGACGTGAACTTTCTGAACTGGAAGTGGAAGCCTGAGAACTGCGAGTTGCAGAGCTTCGATGGCAGGAGATTCTTGGAGATGATGAGAGGGAAGAAGCTGGGGTTTGTCGGAGATTCTGTTGCGAGGAATCATGTGGAGTCTCTGCTCTGTCTCTTGTCACAGGTCACTTCCGTCACCTTCTTCAGAAAACCTTGAGTTATATATATACATATATGTGTGTGTATATATTGAATCCTTGAGTTACTATGAAATTTTTTAATATTGAGAAATCCTTCACTGACAGACTGCAAATTCCAGGATATAAATTTCGGAGAGAGTGAAAAATAAAATAAAATAAAATTGAATAAACTTCGAACGTTTTTTAAATTTTTTAGAAGAGATTACGATCTCGTTGAAGTCCTAATAGATTCGCTACTGCAGCCGTGGCTGCGTATTTGCGGCCTTCAGGTTTTGGCTGCGGCGGCCGGGACGCCGGATTTTATTGCAAGGTTAAAATTGAAGAAAGAAAAGGTCATTTAAAAACAAAAAGTTGAACTTGGTTACCTGAGTATTTGAACTTATATCTAAAATAAAATAAAATTATAGTCCCGACTTTACATGTTTAATTACTTATCAAGCATATGAAGTGTGTGTGGCTGCTCTAAGTTTAAAAAGATGATAAATTTTGGTGATCATTTTTGTTGTCATGCATGTTATAATAATACATTTGATCATTTATGTTGTTGATTTGTTGAAAAGTGCAAATTGCAGTTATTTTCGAAGTCGAAAAGAAGTGAAAGATGGGAGAGGTGGCAATAATGCATGTGCCATGATATAGCCACGTTGCTAAGAAACTTTGACACTTGTGCCTTCAAATTTTTTAAATGCTGTTGCGGTCGTTCCACTTGTCAATGTTGAAGCCTCTTTTTATTCACATTTCAATCGCAAAAATGACTCCCAAGTTATTTTTCAATGGGGTATGAGTCTAATTTGTAATATTTTTGTAACGGCAAAAGTACCTTTTGTTACAAAAACAATGATTATTTTCCGACTTCTGTCCACTAAATGGTGAAACTCAAGAAGGCTTATGTATGTATACGACTTTGATGTTTCTTAATTGATTATTGTTATGTTTTATTCTCAATATTAGAGTCTTATGTAATCTAGTTTTATCTTGTTAACTATAAGTAATATATTTATATGTACTTAAGCATAATTACTATGGACTAACATGAAGTTGGCCATTTCTTGACCCTTACTTTCAGGAGGAAACTCCGACAGACATTTATAAAGACGCCGAGGACCGGTTTCGGAGGTGGCATTTCCCTCGCAACGACTTCACTCTTGTGATCCTATGGACCAAATTTTTAGTACAAGGGAACGAGAGAATGGTCAACGGGACAGGGACGGGCTTTTACGATCTCCACCTCGACAAGGTGGACCCAAGTTGGTCAAACTCGCTGCCGGAGCTAGACTACGTCCTTATCTCCAGCGGCCATTGGTTCTTCCGACCGATGTACCTCTACGAAAACGACACAATCACGGGCTGTGTGTACTGCCAGGAATCCAAAGTCACGAAACGCGACGTTGCGTTCGCTCTCCGGATGGCCTTCCGGGCCTCGCTCGCGCACGTTAACCGATGCGATAAGTGCAAGCCTGGCATGGTGACACTGGTGAGGACGTTCGCGCCAGCACATTTCGAGGGTGGAGGGTGGGACACCGGGGGGTACTGCAACCAGACAGGCCCGCTCGGTGAAGCGGCAACCGCCTCTATGGACTGGGAGATGAGGAACGTCCAGGTCGAGGAGGTCGAGAGGCTCGGAAAAGACAGGAAGAGGTTCGGGATAATGGACATCACGAGGGCGATGCTGATGAGACCGGACGGGCATCCCGGGGCCAACTGGGGAAATAAGTGGATGAGAGGGTACAATGACTGTGTTCATTGGTGTATGCCTGGTCCTATTGATCATTGGAATGATTTTTTGATGGAGGTTTTAGAAAGGGAACAGGGTTTAGAATAGGTTAATTAATTACCATTCTTATTACTTGGAATATCTACACCATAGAAATAATGCAAAGTAAAATAGATATTGGTTTTTTCTATTAAAAATATAGAATTTTATTACTGCGTATTAAATGATTATCACCAATGACAAGATGGTGTAATTTTGAGCAGTGTTTGAGAACCTGTCGATTTTCGTCGGTAAACTCACATAATTCCGACTCCGAGTCCCATCTTATAAAAACCCCTCTCGTCTTATAGAAACAACTCGTCGATAACTCTATAAATCCCCGAAACCCTTTTATTTCGCTACGAAAATCCCATCAGTACTCTTTAAAAATTGATAGTTAGATCTTAAAACCCAAAGAGCACAATAATGGTTCAAGTTGTACAGGAAGAAAGTCACATTTTACATATGGTTTGAAATTTGGGTCTTAAAGTCCGGTTTCGGCCTGAAAATCGGACCATTCTCCGGAAAGCTCTCTGTTTATGCTGCAGGAAAAAACTGCGGCATAAACTAGCTGATGCAAAATTGTCTAAATGCCTCATTGGATTGGAAAAAGGCTGGTATTATTCATTGTCGTTTTTGTATGCTCATTCCTGTCTTTTCACAAAGTCACAAATGTCTTAAAAAGACTGATTGTACCGTTATTGTTACCGAAACAGAATACCAAATATTCGATGAATGTAGCATTCATACTTCAAAATAGAGTAATCAGCTTTGCTTTATAAAATTATCAATATACGGTATTCAATTTTTTTTAGTAAAATACCGCACCGAATTTACAAAATTCCCCTAGTTTTTCTTATTAATATGGCTATTGTGACATTAAAATACTATATCTATGAAGAGCAAACCAAAGCAAACAACGAGAAGACGTTTTAAACTCGATACTAATTTCGGTAGTTCTGCATTTTTTAATCTCTAAAAATACATTTACGAATATCAGAGAGAAAGATGTTTCGAAAAGTCCGGAAAAAAAAATACACACTACATTATACCGCGTTTTATCTCTTCAAAATTAAAAAAAAAACTTCAAAGTGTGAAGTATATTATCCAAAATACTGTAAAACATCTTCAAAATTCAAAGTCCAAAGACCAAAATTTTAAGCAAACATACATACATATTTTAAGTAGAATAGTATGGAAACATGTAAAATATATACCCGTGATTTAGTATTCTAAGTATCCCTTTTCTCTTGACATATATTATAAAATTTTATAACTCAAGATAAAAAAGCGTTTAAAGCGAAAGTACCCCTCTTAAACACGGTAGCACAAAGTCAAAACCGTTCGAGTTACCGTTTCTGGTAATGCTCCTTATAGCAATTTTACCACATTTTTAGTGCTGAATGTTCGGTAAATTTGGTCAGCGACACTCAAAGCGGTAACCGGGTAGTTTATGTACTAACACGAGGTATTTTTATATCCTTTTCAGAACTTCATAAGAAAAGCTTCTATAAGCTATCAAGAAACAACACAAAACAATAACTTCTCCTAATTATTCAAGGTTCTCAAAAAGCGGTAGTGCAGAGACAAAACTGTTTTAGCTACCGCTTGTGGTAATGCCACATCAATTTTACCGCATTTTTAGTACCGAATGTTTCGGTAAATTTGGTAAGAGCGGCACTCAAAGCGGCAACCGGGTAGTTTTTGTCCTACCATAAGCTATTTTTCACCCTTCTCCACACTTCATTTACAAGCTATGACACAGGACCATAACTTCTCCGAATTATTCAACGCTGTCAAAAGCAGTAGCTTTCCGTACTCAATTTTTTGTAAATTCGGTAACCGGGCAGTGTTTGTCCTAACATGATCTACTTTTAACCCTTTCCAGAACTTCAACTACAAGCTATGAAGCACCAAAAGACATAACTTCTCCGAATCATTCGCTAAAATTCGGTAACCGGGTAGTTTTTTTCCTAACAAGATCTATTTTTGACCCTTTTCAGAACCTCATTTGAAAAGCTTCTACAAGCTATCAAGAAGAACTAAAGACCATAACCTCTCCGAATTATTCAACGTTCTCAAATGCGGTAATACGAGTCGAAACTGTTTTAGTTTTCGCTACCGTTATCGCTAGCAGTAATGCCACTTCTACCAACTTACCGCATTTTTAGTATCGAACTTTCAGTAACTTCGGTTACCGGGTAGCTTTTGTCCTAAAAATGAGCTATTTTCGACCCTTTCGGAACTTTATAAGAAAGCTCCTACAAGCTATCGAGAAGCACTACAAGACCACAACTTTCCCGAATTATTGAACGTTCTCAATCAGAAAGCGGAACTAATCAAAGGCGAGCAATAATAGAATGCCAATTCTGTTACTAAGCTAAGAATAGAGCAATCCCAGATAAATTATATCAACAAAAAGGAAACAAAAAGAGAGAGGTTAAACTCTAGATCAACACAACAACACATTGCATCAAGCTTCTAGTGCGTTACCGAGCGCGAAGGAGAAGAGTTCCCGGACCGGCGAGAACTCCACCAGCCCGATGTCCATGGCGTAGCCGCTCACGGGCAGCTTCAGGTCCCTCAGGACGCAGAACGCCTCGGCCACGCGCGCCCTCGGCACCTCCTGCGCCACCGAGCAGTACGGGATCCACGCGTCCGGGCGGTAGTCCTCGCCGACCTCGACGCCGTCCTTGCGCAGCGCGTCGCAGAGCTGCGAGTGGAAGCCGAGGAGCGAGAGCGACGGCGTCGGGCTGAGGAAGAGCACGTTGTCGTCGCCCGGGAGCGCCCCTACGGCGGAGAGCGAGATCGGCAGCGGGTCCTGCTTGGCGGCGAAGGAGCGGATCAGGGTTTCGAGGCGCGGGGCGTCGACGGAGTGCGCGGCGAAGAGGGTGATGTGGGGCCGGGACTCGATCTCGATGAGCTGCGTGCTGATTTGGCGGCGAGCGAGGACGTTCCACGCCTTCAAGACCTGGTTCTCCAGAGCTGGGTCGAAGTAGAGCTCGATCGCGAAGCCTTGCTGCGACATTGCTCCGAATCTGGACTCGATTGGGTCGAGAGATCCACCAAATCAAAACCCAGAGCCGAATTCGAACGATCGAATCGAGAAGGAGACAAAGGCTGAATGGGTCTTCGAGAATCGGGATTGAGGAATGGATTGCGAGTCCAAGATCGAAGCTTGGACTCTCTGCAACCAGATCCTCTCTCTCTCTGGTTGTGTTGAGCTTGAAATGGAATTGAAGACTAGAAGAGACCAAACCAATCGCAGTTCACAGTAGTTCGGATATTTGTTTTCTGATATATATATATAAGAGAGAGACAGAGGTATTTGGTAAAGGAACGAACTTGAAGAGATATTAGAGTCAAAGATGAGAGCTTTGATAAAACCATTCAACGGTAGATAACAACATCGGACCAAGAATATTTCTTACAATTTTTATATATTTTTTTTTCATGAGAAATGTTTTTATTTCTTCTTGTTGTTGTCGATATATGATATGAGCAATTTATATATTGACACGAGTTAGATTGTCTTTTTGATCCAAATGAAGGGATTCGGATAACTTAAAGCTTGATTAGCCTCCTTCGTGTGTTTGAGGTTCGTTTTGCGGTAAAATTTCGAGATATAACAAGACGACCGTGATATAACGGTAAATCGAAACGTCTTAAATTTTGTTAACTAATGGCTAGATGACGAGAAAACATTACCAACCATGAAAATTGTGAGATTGAAAAAGAAAAAATCGAAAAAGCAAATCGAAGACAATAAACAAAAGTGTATTTTTTGCAAAAGTGTATGGGGCGCGCGGCGGGATTGAGATCCGGCCTTTCGCCTGAGTCGGCGGGATAGAGATCCGGCCTTTCTTGGTCATGGTTGCCTTCAGGGTGCGTCGTGCGCCCCGAAGGTAAAAACATGCCTTCGGGGCGCGACGCACGCCCCAAAAAAAAAAACGTGCCTTCGGGGCGCGTCGCACGCCCCGAAGGTGAAAACGTGCCTTCGGGGCGCAACGCGCGGCCCGAAGGAAAAAACGTGCCTCAGTATGCGACGCGCACCCCAAAGGCACAAATCATTCCTTCCCTCCTCTATAAATACGAGGATACCCCCGCCACAATTGGTAAGCTCTCCCGAAGCCACAAAAACCTTTGTTTCCCTTTTCATTCATAAATTCTGACTCAAATACTCGACTAATGTTTAGCGTCTGAGCGGGGGACATAGGATCCCCCCTTTGTCCCCCTCTAGAGTTCACGTTTTGTGCTCTTTTTACAGGATTGGAGGCAGGTTATACAGGGAAGATTTTTGGCTCATCAAGACCGAAGATCAAGCTTCAAAGCCCATTCCGACCGTCAAGCGAGCGTTAGGCCCGGCCCAAAATCAAGACTTAGGTCGCATTCAAGTTAATCAATTTTTAGGCATTAACAGTAATTGCAAAGTGTGTTCATATAGAGTGCTTGACGTTTCAATTCATTCACCACTAATTTAGTTTTAATTTAACTGTTTTTTTTTGGCAATCTTCCACATAAATCTAAGTTGAGAAGTTGTATGATAGGTAGATATAACCCAAAGTTTTAATTGTGAAAATATATTTTCTTTGTTGGGTTTTTTCCTAGGAATTCCGCACTTTCCGGATGCGGAATATGAATATCCGGGAATCCTAGAAAACAATAAAATCGAGATGACATAGCTATAATCCAAGATACATAACGGTGTGAGAATAGATAATCCACAAAACGCTTCCTTACTTTAACTCCGAGCGGATCTCCATGTTGTTCCCGCGATGATGATGCGCCTAGCCTTTACTCCACTTCGATCACGAGCCGCTTAAATATTTGGCCTACGTATTAACGAAACACCTTTGAATACCGGAAATCACCCTCTCTGAATACTAGTTCTTCGAGGATGATTAGAACACGAACAAGACTCTTGGGATGCTCTAGAACTCGAATTCTCTCTTTATGAGTAAGATGTGAATAGTAATCTTGAATAGTGTTTGGTGGTGTGAGTGAATGAATGAATTCTAGAGCTTATGATTGCTTAAATAAACACACACATTAAAATGTATCTCTCGTATTAAGGTTAGTTTATTATTCTAAATGATTTCATCATATAATAGGAAACGAGATAATATGTAATTAATAGGTTTTATTATCATATAAGTCAAACCGCATTAATTACATTATTTACTTATCAATACATGAATAAACTCATTTAATCTACATGGACCCGGTCCCAACGTCAGAAAAACAGCAGCCTTTCCCTTCACTGTGCCCTTTTCGGATACGGGTTTTAATTTTATAAAATTCGGATATCCGTATCCGGTTTTAAACCCGGTTTCTATTAATATTTTAATTTTAATAATATGTTTTAAACCCGGTTTCTATTAATTTTATATGTATTGTGTGACAAATATGTATTAGATTTGTTCGGTTTTTTGGACAATGGGAGAATATGTAGACTTGTACGGGTTTTTTAGTCGTTAAAATTAACTTTTTTTTTAAAAAAATAAATTAAAACCGGATGCGGATTCGGATCCGGGTTTTGAAAACAGATATCCGGATTTCCGGATATCCGGATATCCGGATATCCGGTTTTTCGGATTCGGATCCGGATATCTATTTTCGGATATCCGGTTTTTCGGATCCGGATTCGGATAGTTCCGAAAAACCGGATATCCGCTCCGGTTACACCCCTAATATTTACGGCATAAGTACCTAGAGTTTGGTACTTTAGCAGAAACCCTAAAATCCATCTTATCCTTTAGATCGGAAATGATTTAATATTGATCGTAGGATTAAGATGATTGATTTTTGACCAAACCCTAATTCGAAAAATAGAGGCTTGGTGACCAAGCTTAGGGTTTTTGAATTTGACCTAATTAATTATATCCATTAGATCGGTTTAAGATTTAATCTTTACCGTCGGATTGGAAATTAATTGATTATATTTATATTATATAAATTCAAAGATAATATTATAGATAAAATCGAATTAGGCTTTTACCAAATCTTAGAATGTTTGATTCTTATCCCGAATTAATTTGATCCATTAGATCGGTCCCAGATTAATCTAAGCCGTTGGATCTAGATAATTAATTTCGAAATTATCATTAATATATATATATATAATATGAAATTAAAATGAGAAGATAAGATTGGTTAAATTGATTTACCAAGTCTTTCTTATTTAATTAAATCCCTAATTAATTATATCCATTGGATTTAGATGAGATTGAATCTAAGCCTTTAGATAAAGATAATTAACTATATTTAATTATAATTTTGAAATTAAATGTATATATAAAAATATTCTATTTTTATTTAAATAAGAGGATAAGATTGGTTTTTGTATTTATCAAGCTTTCTTATTTAAATTAAATACAAGTTTAATTATAACCATTGGATCTAGATGAGATTAAATCTCAACAATTGGATTGAAATAATTAAAGTATTTAAATATATATAAAATTCGAATTTTGGAGTGAAAATCTCCAATTCGGTTACGATCTTAAGCATATAAATAGAGGAGTCATTCTACACATTTTTCACACCTCTCGCCAGAGCAAAAACTCGAGCTCTCCCTCTCTCTCTAGGGTCTGCGAGTTTTTTTCCTCTGATCTCCTTTTCGGTTCGGCTTAGTGAGAACGTTGTTTCTCCAGTAGCTTACAAAGAACCTCAGTTAAAGTTTTGCGACGGAGTCCTGTCGGCGAAGCCCACGCTTCGGTACGAGGAATCCAGGAGAATATCCCAAAAGATCACGAGTGTTTTCCTCAGCCCCGGCGGAGCCCTGCCGAACTTCAGAGTCCGCAACCAAAAACTTCTACCGAGGTACGCCCTTAGGCATTGGGTTAATAAATGCAACCATTTACCGCTTTCTATTTATTTCCTATTTGACTAGCTTATTAATAATGATTATGAAATATTAAATTCGTAATATTTATCGGGTCTTGTATAAAATGGTTACTACCCGATATCTGTGCCGTTTGTCCGATAACAAGTTTTCCGCATTAAAATAATTTTTTAAATGTTACCGAGACAGCTCGGAGGGATATTTCAGCATAATGAGGTCGGGAATCAAACCCCGATTTCCAACAGTTTTAAATATATATCCCGCAAGAGTTAAAGAAAAGACATCGACTGAATGCTTTCGTTGTTCGACATTTGTCATTTTGTAATATTTCAAATGAAATAATTTGAACCAATCGCCCCATTCGTTCCTCGAAAGGCGGGGCGCCTCCGGTATGTTTTACCACTAGTCACTACTATGTCTAACATTCTTTACCGGTGATCAATAGTCACTACTATGCATAAACTATCTTACCACCCGTACGTATGTTAATTCCCATTATTATTCTTGTTCATTGTTGAGGGCGTTTCCTGCACTCAACAATCACAAGGTTAGACCCTTGTTTTTGAAGAAATAGATTCGGCCTTTCTCATTTTATAACAAAGAATGCTCGGAAAATGAAGACAAAGGTATGATGAAGTGTGCTTGATATGTTGCTAATACATGTGTTTTTCTCTCTCTTCCTTCGAACCCCCTACAAGTGAGGCTCTTCTTGCCTTATATAGAGTTTACATCAGTCTCCCTTTGTGCTTTTCCCGCCTTTTGTCGTGTCCCATCACTCGCTTCCCCAAAAGTGATTTGAGGAAGGTATGGTAAACCCATGCTTTACATGGTTAACCCCATGATTTGCATGGTTTCGAGGAGTCAGCCACGCTGGGTAGGTGTGATCAGTATGGGCCTCATTAAATGCACATCACATCAGTTGTCATTCGGCGCCGCTTGCTTAGTCGTCGATGCCTCTTGTCACCGCTCGGCATTTCCCTCCCTTCGTGAGGCTTGGACTTGGCTCTTGTCGACCTTATGATTCGTCGTCGCCTTTGGCTCCTCGCGCCGATCTTTGGCCTCGCGATCGACCGTCGTCGTCGACTCTTCTGGTCGTCCTTCGACGGCCTACCCAGCTGTCGTTTTTTGACTCCTCTCGTCGATCCTCGATCTTTTGGCCGCCGTCGCTCTCGATTCTCCCCGTCGGTTGCTTTACCTAAGTTGGGCCATGGTTTGTTGAGGATGGATCTTACCGGAACCGACCTTAACATCCATGTTTCAGACATATATCGATAATGATGTAGATCATTTGTCTAGAGTGTTCAACTTTTTCACTCCCTGCTGACGCTAACTTTATTTTAGTTTTAATGTAAGCGTTTTTTTATTTTTTATTTTTATCTCCAACATCTTTAAATAGCATCTAAAACTACTATATTACTTCAAAAATTAAAAGCATCTAGATATACAATATTACTTCTAAAATTAATATCGTTGGAAGAGATAATATTACTTTAAGGAGATTCAAATTATTAACTCACTAAGATATTATTATTTATAAATTTAAATAATTTTACAGATCTTTTAAAAATATTTTGATTAAATGAATTCAATTCGTCATATTTTAAATCGATGATATTATTTATTAATTTGAAGATGATACAACGATTTTGGTGCCAGCACGCTAAAGATGTAATGAATAGGTTATGTTATCTAAGACTTCATAAATATTTTTAGGGTATTATAGGATAATAGCCAAATTTGAAAGTATGTTTTGCAAAATAGTTAAACTTTGGTTAATTTTGTAAACTACTCAATTAACCACTTAAACAAAATTTCAATTACATTGTTGCCCTTAATAATAAAAAAAATCATGCGTACGTAATTGGTGTGATTTTATTCGGTCTGATTTATTTCATTAATTGAAATATTCTTATCAATTATGATCTTTATTAATGTGGAACCAAACCCAACAACCTAATTAATTGATGACCATAATTCAAATTTTAAATTAAAAACATTGACCACTATTTACTCTCTCACCAAACCATTGGCGACTATCAACTTCCTCACTCTTCTTCGACCTTCAACCATCGGCGACCCATTAATGATGAGCCATCACCGACGTTAACACATCATCGGCCATTAACGGGTAAGATTTCGATCTTCGTTGTTGTTATCGAATCTGTTTGAAAATCTATTTTCATGTTTATCAAAATCGAACATTTTTGCATGTGTTTATTTTTCTTCATCAAAATCGATTTTTGAATGTGTTTGTTTATGGTTTTTCATGAATCGATATTTAAAAGTACTTTGCATGTGATTTTTGAATGTGTTTGTTTATGGTTTTTCATGAATCGATTTTTGTGTTCATTTTTCTCTGTTGATTTTGGTTAATTAATATGGTGTCCAACACATATTCATTTATGTTGGTTTGCATTTTTAAATGTCTATGTCTATGTTGATTATTGTTAATTTTTAATTCGGTTAATTTGTGTTCATATGTTCATTTGTGTGTTAATTTTTGTGTCCCCTTGATGAAATCCCCCATTAATTTATGTTGATTGTCATTGACTATCGTGTTTTGTTAATAAGTTTTGAAAAACATCATAGGAAGCACCGACACGACACAAGTCGTTAGCTTCCGAGAGAAGAGGACTGTTAAACCCTGACCATCCATGAGGTCGCCATACACTCAAGGGAAAAAACAGAAAAAGATGAAATCGACGACGAGGGAGTTGTGAGTGCAAGTCAACCATCTTTCGATCTGGGGATTTGACCTTCGTTTCGGAATTTTAATATGTAGTCGAATTTATTTAATAATTTGTAGTATGTAGTTTTTATGGCAAAACAATTTGGCCATTTATTTTGTCTGTTTTTTCATTACGAAACGTATATTCGGCTTTGTTATTTTCAGACGAAATGAAGTAGTTATTAATCAGTATAACTAATATCGATTGTTAAATTGGTGTTTATTGTTCATTCTTAAAAAGTTTTTTAGTTAATTTCACACGGTAATTGATGAATATATATGACATACACTATTAATTTACGTTAAAACTCGTTTATAAAATTATTTAATGACTACAAAATGTAAAATGAATACTCACTGTTTAAGTTATATATAATTTTACCATTTTCTTATTAATACATATACGGTTAATTTCTGATTTACAAAGACACATAAGCTTCTTTTATGCCATTTTTACGTGATTCGGGTTATAATTTTGTTTTGTAGATTGAGAAATATAATTATCCAAAACGAAATAAATTCAGTTGAATAATAATTATTTTTCGACTAACATTCATTATGTGTTGACATATAAGCTTTTTGAACCAAAATTATGTCAAAATTAATGAAGATAAACAATGGTCTTATGAATAAAAACCAAGAACTGCAATTTTGTTTTTGAAAAAAGGCAACGTTCTAAAAGTTCAATTTTTCACGTTGAAATTTGAAAATATGCAGCAGTCATATTTGGCAATTATTTGAATATTAAAAAACAAAAATACTATCCTAATTAATAGCAAAAAAAGTTACAACAAAGATTTGGTCTCACCCATTTAAAGCTGCTTCTTCATAAAACGTGGAATAATTAAATTTAAATGTAATCAGTTACCATGATTTGTGCTGATAAGGTTAATTATCATTTTAATTAATTACAAAAATAATAATCTAAATTCATTAATTAAAGGGTATTCTAGGAATATTTTTTTTTTGATATGCCACCTCATGTTAATTGGCTAGTTTACAAAATTAAGCAAAGTTTGACTAGTTTGCTAAACCTATGTTTCAATTTGGCTATTTAGAGATATTTCTCATATTTTTACATAGATTGAGATTATCATATGAAAATATAAATGCAATAAGAGAAATTAGAGAGGAGCTCTGACTAGGAGTGAAACAGTCTAGGTACCCGGATTTTTTGTGATATTTGGAACCCGGATCTGGAATCCGAGTTATGCAAAATAAGGACTTGGATTCGAATTTTAAAATTAGGTCACCCAGAAATCTAGTTTTTAACCTGTATCATTTTGTTTTTTAATTCGGATGTGGTCTAGTGCCGGGCTTAAAAACCAATTTCCGAGTATTATGTTCACCATAAGTTCCTAACCGAGTATTATATTTAATAAATAAAAATAAAAATAAATATATATGCAGCACTATAATTATAGTGTCCTAAATTGTCTTAATTACATTCGCAAATCTTTAAAAATTATTAAGCTACGATATTATTGAGGTTATATATTTATATAAGTTGTTTTTAAAATACCATCATAGTATTTTATGAAAGTTGATTTTTATAATTTTATATTGATATAAAATAGTATTTATATTTTTTAATAGCTCTCACTTTGTAGAATGTCTAGGTTACACGATTTTATATTTTTCGTCCTACGTGGGCCTTTCATAATTTTTTTTTAGCAATTTTTTTTTTGCTTTGCACTTATAAGATGCTTAAACTTTATGTTTAACTAATCAAAACTTTAATTTAGTAAAATCTTAGCTCACAAATCATTAGAAAAAAATTGCCAATTTTTTGCATTTGTATCAATTTTGCCTATATTTTTGTATTTGTATACCCATAGTACACTTTCTAGTTTAATCCTCGTGTAGCCCATGATTTTTTTATCTTTATATCGTTCTCAACTTTATATTACTATTATATCTCTATTTAACTTTTTCAGATGCGCTTATATTCCTTGACATAAAAACTAGATCTTGCAAAAAAAATGACGGATTACATATAGATAAAAATACATAATCAAAAGCCTGATCTAGTCATTATTTTAAAAATGAGAGGCCATATAAAAGATATAGAATTAGATAATTTTAATACATCTGTCCTACTAAATATAATTTTTATTACACATTTAGAGGTAGCAATTAATAAATTTATTGATACCTTGTCCAAAAACTTGACCAAACACTTATAACTTATAAGCAAGGTATTAAATTTTCCGAATATCCATCGGTATGCCCATCGAAAATCTTTTTTTCGAAGATATGCGAAACGATATATCCATCGGCATACCCATCGATTTACCTATGAGATACCCATCGACAAGCGATATATCCGTAAAACGAAAAAGTGCAAAACGACATCGGCAAGCGGTATTTAAAACCTTGCTTATATATATATATATGATACACGAGAGATGTCGTATAGAGCTACTTCATTGACCACTAATTCAGATAAGATAATTCTCTCCTCTTCTTTGCCGAGTAAGGAGTTTCCTATCCACTCAGTGAATTTAGTTGATAATCCAATAGAAACAAGTCACTCAATTAGTGTTGGTTTATTTCACACAAAACATAAGTGATAAATCTTATTTCTTTGTAACTTTAAGGGATAATAACGGCATATATATTCAATGTTAGTCGAAGTATTTAATTTCCTATTGGAACGGAAGAGTGTTTTCATTTATTTCGTAAAATAGTAGCTCCATCGAGTTTTATTATAAAAGACTTTAAAAGTTAATGGATCGTTCACTTTAAAAATGACGATGCGAAATATGTCACTTACACATAGTTTAATTTTAGTTTTCATCATTGTTATTTATTATAGTATAATTATTTGGATCTCTCTCTTTATTACATCCTAAGTATTTTTTTTGACAGAAGTGAATGAAATTAAAGTGCTTTTTAATATAAAAAGAATCTATATGTCCACAAAAGAGCTATATAACTTAAAAACTTAGAATCCATTGTGTCTAAAAATGAGCTGTAATAACTTGCTCGGATCGTCATAACATGCAAATTACAACAATCAAGTGACACATAGCGTCGAACTTTGGTACTTTATCCATCCATTACAATAGTAAGTTAAAATTTTCAAGGATGGATTGGTCAGCATATATTATTCTAAGGTACCATCAAGTCAAGACTAGACAAGATGTTTGAATTACAAGAAATGAAATATGGGAGTGTATAAATTTCACCTTTAAGTATTTCTACAAGATGTGTGAATTACAAGAAACTAAAACACTTGTTTTGTTTTAGTTTTTTTAGCTTTTTTTTTTTTACATCCTCCGGTCTAATGGCGGTCCCAGTTTAGGAAAAGCAAGTTATTTTGAAAGCAGGAGCCGAGTCGGGACCGTTCCCACTTCAGAGTATGAACATATGTAATTGTTCATTAATTAAATCATAAGTAAAAAACTGGTTTCTTACACTATATTTAAAATTTGCTAAAAATTCCATAAAATTCTAAATTTTCGGATATTTAATTGTGAACATATTAAATTACTAAAGAATATATAAAGTATACCTTAATTAAACTATAAAAACTAAAAAAAAAAAAATAACAAATTGATGTCGATATGCTTGGACTTTCCTTCATGGAAGGCCTGGGACATGAATGGAAAGAATTAGCGGAGGATCTTCGTCGCATCTCAGCCATCACTTAAGATTAGTTACCTTGATATTTAATTATAATTTTCCCATTTGCTCTTTGTTTTAGTGGTATTTGTTACCAATTTTATGTCGGTTCCTTTTATGATTGTGGAACCTATTTACATTGGTTGTAGCTTTATTTTTGAGGTATTTGTTTTTGAATACAAAAGTCGAGCTCTTGCTTGCAATACTTGAGTTTTATCTCGCCTAAGATCCTTTTCTTCGTGTTCAACGCATTTCTTCCTACACCACAAATAAATTGTGATAATACTAAACTCAAGAACCCAGACTTCGACCATTTTTTTTTTGGCGCAAGCCAGTTCTTCGTTTTAAAATCTCAATTCCCTGTCTATGTTAAAAATATGAATTTTGCATCAAAAATCATATTTTTAACATAGACCGGGAATCGAGATTTTAACGGTGCCCTCGACAAAAATTGAAAAAAAACTGAATTATAATAAGTATGAGTTAAATTCTTTTTTAATTTTAAGTATTCATGTATTTTCTTTTAGTTGAGAGTATTATTAAGGGTTATTGGCGATAAAAGTACATAAATTATTTGTTAATGGACAACATAGAGTTAATTTAAAAAAAAACTATTGAAAAAGTACTTAAGTTTACTTTTTTTTTTCTTCGGTACACCTTATTACTGTTTTGGTAGTTTTTTTTTTTTACTATTTCCCAGTGACCATGTCAATGTAAATAAAAAAATTAACTCAAATGATCAAATTCACGAGCATCAAAATAAACATGGATGTAAACATGAATACTTGGAATATAATGCAAATTCTTACTGTTCTTCTCACTTTCTTTCTCGAGTTCCTAGTTCATCCCTCAATGACATCTTGATTATGTTTTTTTTTTTTTTCATCATTGACAGAAGTAAAAAAGGAATATCAAAAAATACAAATTCTTACTTTCTTTCTCACTTTTTTTCTCGAGTTCCTAGTTCATCTCCTCTATAACATCTTGATTAGCGTTGTTTTTTTCATCATTGACAGAAGTAATAACAAAAACTAACAAAAAAGTGAGTGCAACAGTTTTTTAAATTGACTCCATGCCACTCATCTTTAAATAATTTAAGTATTTTTACCGCTAATAACTCTATTATTATTATTGTCGGAAATAAAATTGGGCCCACAGTGAGGCCCAACAGACACACCTCCTTCCTTCTCTCTCCCGCCATTGATTCCCATTTCCAAGCTCACTCCTCTGCAACTCTCTCCACCATCCTCACCTCTCTCAACACTTCAAACCCTAACCGTTTCGCATCCCATTGTACCTCTCTCGAAGAAATGGGCGACGACAAGCGGAAGCGAGGCCGAACCCCGAATGCCTCAACCGAAGTCTCCGCCGCGGCCGCCGAAGACCCCGTCGGAGCCACCAAAAACGGCGGCGCTCAGCCGTCGCGTCGCGGGAGGCCGAGGAAGGCCGCCGACGAGCCGGAGACACCGTCGGAAGCTCTCTCGCCGGCGCGGCGGAGCTCGCGGCTCAAGGAGCACCAGAACGGCGCTGAGGCGCTGGAGAGCGTGGCGAGGGTGGTGCCGTCGATGGAGGCGGTGGTGAAGGTGTTCTGCGTCCACACGGAGCCGAATTTCTCGCTGCCGTGGCAGCGGAAGAGGCAGTACAGCTCGAGCAGCAGCGGGTTCGTCGTCGGAGGCCGGAGGGTTCTGACGAACGCGCACTCGGTGGAGCATCACACGCAGGTCAAGCTCAAGAAGCGCGGTTCGGATAGGAAGTACTTGGCCACCGTGCTTGCCGTCGGCACCGAATGCGATATCGGTACGGTTTCGTGTTTGCTGATTCTCTTCAAGTTTGTAGGAAGAAATGAGAACCAGAATATCATGAGAAAGCGAACAAGCGTGTTTTGCTTTTCATTTCTTATTATCACTGTATATGAGATCATTACTTGGGCTTTACGGAATGTTTAAGTGCTTGTTGTTCGGAGGTTCGATAGTTGCGTTTTTGAACTTCGGGGTTTGCGTGTTTGTGCCATTTTCTAGTTTCAGCTTTACCGCAGTTTGCGATTTTTGGAAATGTATTTCATTGGGTGTTATGATCTGTTCGGGTTTGTGACCTGAATCCGTTAGGCCCGGCTTGCATTCGTAGTTTTGTAGTTCGGGTTAGTCAAAATGTACTGTTCAATTAATTTTCGTACTCGAGATAGTGTTTTCTTCCCAAATTAGGTCTCCACATAAAAAACCCTTCGTCATATTTTGTGTGTGTTTAATATATAAGTTTTATAACATCAGCAGTGACATGTTTGAGTTGTTTCGTGCTTCAGCAATGCTGACGGTGAGTGAGGACGAGTTCTGGGAAGGAGTTTCCCCCGTGGAGTTCGGAGATTTGCCCGCGCTTCAAGATGCAGTAACCGTTGTGGGATACCCTATCGGAGGTGACACTATCTCAGTGACGAGTGGTGTTGTGTCGCGTATTGAGATTCTATCTTACGTTCACGGGTCGACCGAGCTTTTAGGACTACAGGTGATTTTTCTGTTTATAGCGTACGGTGCTTGAGTGCCTGAGATTTCTCACATCAAGCTTTGACTACTTGTTTGAGCAGATTGATGCTGCAATAAACTCGGGAAACTCCGGTGGACCTGCGTTTAATGACAAGGGGAACTGTGTGGGTATCGCATTTCAGTCTCTCAAACACGAAGATGCGGAAAATATTGGCTACGTCATACCAACGCCTGTTATCATGCACTTCATCAAGGATTATGAGAAGAATGGGGCATACACGGGTAGAAAAAAATATCACTTGTATTAGCTTCTAACTGCGAATGTGTAGCTTTTTTCTTCTTCTTGTTATAATACACCCTTCTTATTAGGGTTTCCGATTCTCGGGGTGGAGTGGCAGAAGATGGAAAATCCCGATCTGCGCTCGTCTTTTGGGATGGCAGCTGATCAGAAGGGTGTCCGTATTAGAAGAATTGAACCTACTGCTCCAGAATTTAATGTCTTGAGGCCGTCGGATGTAATTCTAAGTTTCGATGGGGTTAAAGTTGCTAATGACGGAACAGGTGATCTGCATATCATTTCTTTAATTTGCTTTTCAGTTATGTTGTGGTATGGCATAATCATAGGATGCGAGTTAGTTTGAATTTTCTCAAAATAAACGGTGTGCTTTCTATCATCTTTGCATGGACATCATTTCTAGATTTTTCCTCGCAGGATCCCTGATTCTCGTTTTCTATTAGGGGGGTTCATAATAAATCGTAATTGAAATCATGAAAACCGAAACCTAAATTTTACCGAATTTTTTACTTCTGCATTTTTCTATCTCTTTTTGAAAAAAATTGATAGTTGGCAGTTTAAACTGTTGACTCTTTCTTCTTTGTGGGATTGGTTGTTATATGTTTGTAAAACCATAATCGATAAATACAACTTTACGAATTTCTTTTGTGCCTTAATTTTTTTACATTTCATTCATTATCGTAAAGCTAAAAATAAATCAAGTTGTTAATTCTCTAGCTAATTTCTATAAGTTCTTACATGTTATCTAGGTTTTCGACTATCTTTCCAGATAAGATAATACCGGAAACCCAGTAATTGGTAAAGAAGTCGAATTTAAGCAGGAAGTTTAGTTTAAAAAACGCTTACAGCAGCTGAACAAAAGACTCGGTTGTTCACCCCTAGCTTCTACCCTTTTGTTGATATTAACTCTTATGTTCTCGGGATCTTACAGTTCCATTCAGGCATGGAGAGCGAATAGGTTTTAGTTACCTCGTCTCCCAAAAGTACACAGGGGATAACGCACTGGTCAGTGTTCTTCGTAATTCAGAGATAATAGATCACAATATAAAGCTTTCAACCCACAAGCGTCTCATTCCTGCACACATCAAGGGCAGACCTCCCTCTTACTACATTATCGCCGGATTTGTTTTCAGTGCCGTTTCGGTTCCGTATCTGCGTTCCGAGGTTTCCCCTTATCCTTGGTTTTCAAACTTAAGTTTGATCATAATGATTTGAACCTCAAAATGAATTTTCCATTTACGATGACTCTATCTTCTCTTTCTTGCTAAGATATATTCTATCATGTAGAGTCTAGGTAGGAGCTGAGATAGAGAAATCAAACATGAACCAATGAAAATTCAGTGAAGAGATTAATCCCCATAATTTTATTGAATAAATATAAGCAAAGAACATACATAGAGGCCGTTCAGTTGAGAACACGACCTTCACTTTCCCTAAAGATGTAACAGACAATATGCCGAAACTCACGTGCCTTACACCCCTGGCATTGTCACCTAAAGCAGATATTAGGAAACTTAATCTCTATTTATTACAAACTTCGAAAATCACCTTCAACCTAAAGCATAAATAAGGCTATAATCTATTTCCAAGTACGCTTAAACAAAGAATACATAACTTCTTACTATGTATTTTTTCTTTCTTTCTTCCTTCAGTATGGAAAAGAATATGAATTCGAGGCCCCCGTGAAGCTATTGGACAAACATATACATGCCATGGCACAAACTATTGATGAACAAGTAGTTGTTATATCTCAGGTTTAGATTACCCCTCGTTTCGTGTTTTTACGATTCTTATATATTCAATTGACGGGGCTGATTATCTTCTTAACGTCCAGGTTCTTGTAGCCGACATTAATATTGGATACGAGGCAATTGTTAATACACAGGTCAGTTTCTTTGCCATTTCCTCCTGCAATCTAATCTTGTTATTGTTTTAATTTAAATATGCTCACTTGTAAAAGTCCGTGCTCTTAGGTTCTAGCGTTCAATGGCAAACCCGTTCAAAATCTGAAGACATTGGCGAGCATGGTCGAGAGCTGCAAAGATGAATATCTCAAGTTTGATCTAGAATATTACCAGGTTCTCTCTCTCACATATACACACAAGCGGACATATAGTCGTAAACATACTTATGTAACGTGTGGTGGGTCGGAAACTTGTTTGTTGCACAGATAGTCGTATTGCAGGCAAAGACAGCGAGAGAAGCGACACTAGACATTCTGGCAACACATTGCATACCTTCTGCCATGTCTGATGATCTGAAGACATGATGAAATGAGCATATTCCAAAAAAGGAAAGATTCTCAATCTCTGGCATGCTCTCATATTAATGTGTCACAAATTACATAGAAAAATAATAATAATAAAAAAAAGATAGAAAAGGAAGAGAGCTTGATGAGATGAAATGATCTTTTGGCTGTTATACATTACTTAATATCAGTGGAGGAATGTTTTTGAGTCAGCATGTGTTTATTTTGAGCTCTTTTACCAAATGGTTTAAACGGCATCGAACAATAAACGACATTGAATGATGAACGGTCCTCTGATCCGGAAATAATTTCGCTATTTTTTTTTTTTTTTTTGGGCTTAAATTGATAAGATGAATAATTTATTGGGTGAAAGTGTTGCCACTTAAGAATGTGTTAGGGGTTCAATTGATAAAATAGTATTATTGAAGGTTAAATTGATTAACTATGAGATTACAAATTTTAGTTATATTGAAATAATATACTAACTTTCATATGAGCTCGCAGAATCGATTTTTTTTTTTGAAGTTCCTAAAAATTTATTTATTTAATTTAATGGTGAATGATGAAGTCTAAGTCTGTACAGAGATTGAGAGATGGTTAACGCTTATGAAGGTCCATTTTCGCCCATTTGAAAGCGGGTCCAAAACCTGGATTTTTTCTCAACATGGATCCTAAATCCGGATTTCGGGTTTAGAAAATCAAAACTTCATCCTGATATTAAAACATTAAAACCCGGGTTCCTGATTCCGGGTTTTATAAGTTTAGCTTATCTAATATCTGATTTTATAGCTCCATTTTCTTTCCTCTCATTTTCAGGGAAATAGTGCATAGACTGTTCTTGCTTTTACATTATGTCCATCTTTTTTAATTTCCAAATATAGCCCTACTCATTCTAAGTTATATATATTTCTAATTATATGCATATTGTTTTTTTTTTTTTTTTCAACATTTGTTGTCCTGATTGTTGACAAACTTCAACAGAGGAGTCTTGTGGCTGGGTGGTGATTCCAAGCTCTCTTCTTCAGACGCTTCGTTAATCTGCTCTTTCGATTTCCCCCACATCACCGTGTAGAACCCAATCGAGATGATCGTTGCTCCGACCAGACTGCAAAAACATCTCGTTAAATCAAGAAAAAACTGTGTTCTTTGTGTCGATATTGCATTGGACTCGTTCTTATAGAGAGGAGAATAATGTCGCTGATGTTTTTGCTTGTGCTGGTGCTAAGTAGAGATAATTTCTTTTACGCATGTTTAAGATTTGACTTTAAAGAAGAGAGATGAATATGAATAAGAACCTTCCAAGATGGAGAGTTTCTCCGAGGAAGACGAAGCCCATCGCAGCAGCGATGGCGATGGAGAGAGGCTTGAACATCGCCACATAGACGGGACCCTTGACGCGCAACGCCCATGAATGGACTGTGTTGTTCAAGAACGACCCGAAAACTCCCTATTCACCATCGCAACCATATCCATTCATTAAACAGCTAAAATGCATTGATATATTGTGTATTTCGAAGAAGAGAAAAAAGGATCCACATTATCTTTGCATTCAGTAAAAAGTTTTTAGATCTCCACATTATCTTTGCATTCAGTAAAAAGTTTTTAGATCTGCGAGCATGATAATTTTCATCATCAAAAGAATAAGTTGACTTTTTATACACTAAAGTACCTATCTTTCGTAGTTTATGTACCGCAGGCCGGGGGGCACGTGCCTAACATTTCTTCAAAATCCCGTTTTTTGAAATGGGTGCAAGTTCTTTTTTGATAACAGTAATTTTTTTCTTGTTTAAAGCAAGGCACCGGTTGCCCGCGCCCAAGGAAAAGTAGTGCGCAAGTTGCACGTCTCCGAGAAAAACCATGGACCCTTATCATCACCCTATAGTGTGAGCTTGAAGAGGAAGGAAATTGTGTTTTTGTTTGAATGAGAAATATGTGAATATACTTAATAAAATTATGGTGCTTCAATTACAAAAAAACGGGTACTTTGGTTAAGCTATAAGTCAAATTTTCGTACTATATGATTAGATACGGTATAATATGATATGTTACCGAGCAGAGAACAGAGGCCAATGCAATTCCAGGCTTGAGTTTCCAAGCATTCGAATCAGTCTCCATGAACAGCGCCACAATGGCGGCCATTACGCTCACGAAGAGGTTGTAGAAGAATACGACGGTCAGTTCGTTCGGGTACTCTTTCATAATCTTTGTCTGCATTAAAACGACTTGTTACGGGCATAATTTTGTTCGTGTGAATTTAAATTGTGTATATGCAACCGACTTTGTATTTTTGTCCGTACTTATGTCGGACCTCCAACATTGTATAATTACCTGAACGATGTACCAGAGCGGGACCAAGATATATTCTGCCGTGAGCAAGAGGCCCCCGAGTAGCCAACTGGGGTTCGTGGCGGTCGAGAGAACCTTAGGCTGTTGCCGATGGTCGCTGGCAGTGAGAGCAACGATGATCGGCGGGCCCTGGTACAGTGTCGCCAAGAATGCGCCTGATATCGACACCAATGTGCCCAACACTTTGGCTTGACTGCTTTTGCTTTTCACTGCCACTTTCTCCATCCTTTTGTTTTTCAATTATTCAAGAGAGAGAGAGATAGATTGTTGATGAAGTTATATTATCTGGAGTTAAAAGTTAGAAAGTAAAAGTAAAAGCAAAAGAGAGTGGTCCTTGAGAATTTAGGACAAACAATGGCTTAAAACAAGCACTGTCTCTTGTCTATCCATTTCATTCCCATGCATTCTCGTCACTTATCAACACTTCTCTTGTACTCACTAGAATAGTTTGAAGATAATGTTTTAACTTAAAACTTTTAAGCATAAGCGGAATTGGAACTAGGACTTAAACTTCGGGGTGACTGGTTTAAATTTATAGTGCAAATAAAAAAAGTTTATTTGTAAAAAATTTGAACATTAGTGCTAAAAAGATCATTTTTCTTTTGGGTGGCTCTAGCCACACTACCCACAAGTAGTTCCGCCACTGGTTTTAAGAGTGAACTATCCATAACGGTGAATACTTTATTAAGCTACAATGATTGGAAAAATGGGTGCGATTATTGCATATTTTTAAATTTTCATTTGTACTTATTAAATACTCATAGTCATAAAATTTGGATTTTCGATTGCGTTCCCTGTGTCTTCATGATGCTGTTTTTTATATGCGTACTAGGGGTGAGCATTTTAGACCCAGCCCGATGGCCCAACCAAATCCGTTTGAGACCCGACCCTAATCTAACCCGCCCAATCTAACCCACTCAAAATTGGGTCGGATCAGGCCGGACCCGACTATTATTCAGGTCGGGGTTGGGTCCAAAACCTTGGGTCGGGTCGGGGTCTCCGACCCGACCAATATAATTAATATATATTTCATATTAATTTTTATTCAAGTAGTGCAATCTTTAGTCTTTAAAAATTTCTCATTCTCAATTTTATTTACACTCAAAGACCGTTTAATCTCTCATTTTCATGTTTTACATTGTTTAGAGTATGTTTGTTTGATTAAATTTGTTTGGGGTATTTTTACTTTGAATTTTGAGTTACATTGGTGCATTTTTTTTCATATTATTTTTTGTTATATAAGATTATATTTTAATTAACAGTAACACACGAGACAACAAAAAATGATAATTCAAATTACATGACTTGTATTTATTCAGCATAATTGAAAATTTGAGAATATATCATGATATTTTTTTGAATAATTTTAGAAACTTTTGCCACAATTGAATATCAAACTTAGTATACTTTAATCAACATTCATACAATGAGACTTGACAACATTTCCATATTATATAAGCTCATACTCATTCATCTCCAAATTATATAAAAAGTATGATTTCAAATTCAATAGTACCTTGCATCACGCAATCCTATGGATAATTAGATTAAAACAAAAAAGACACATGTAAATAAAGAAAATAGACGTTTGACTAAAATACAAGGTTTGCATGTGCCGTGCACGCAAAGAGAAGACATTAATTTATGGCATTGGAAATGTGAAATGGTAAGAAACAAAGCACTTTACCATTGAAACAAAGCCTCTGATTTAAGCATTTGCCAACATAACTACATACTTAGCACAAAATTGTTAAGGTTAGTTAGAAATTATGACCTAAATCTTTTTAATTTAGCTCCGGCCATTCTGCAATTTTGCGGTACAACATAAATTTATTTGATAAATAAGTGAAAACGAGGGGATCGGGCCAACAAGCGTAGACTTTTCACAGTAGTGTTTTTTGTAATTGGAGTTTGTAGGGATTAATTTACTCGTAATCGGACACCATATACAAATTCCGAAAGAGTTTAATACTGTGAGAATGATTTTTTAGTGCGCATAATTAAGAAGAGTAAGAAAAATATTTCATACAAATTTTGTGATTTTTTTTTCTTTTTTAAGTTGGAGAGTGACTACCGCCACATCGGCCCTGAGTTTGTGCGTGTATAGTCGGGGCATTGAGCTAAATACATTTTTGGGGTCCTTAAGACATTTTTTTTTACATTTTGCAAAATATACAATAATATGTGTATAAAATTGGAGCCCTCAAATCAGGGGACCAAGACACCGGCCTTGCTCGCCTATGATCAAGGTAGGCCCTGAGTACAACTCCCATTCTCGAACTATGTTGATCATAATACACTCTTGACTACTACCTTTTTTTTTTTTTGAAACTCTTGTATCAAATGAATTCTCTAACTTCCATTCGTTCGCGTTTGATGATTTGCAACTACTCTATATAGTTATAATATTAAAAAAAAAAAAAAAAGAAGACGTAGGTTTTACAGAATCAAATAGATTTATTTCATAATTTCAAAGTTAGGTTTATCATACTCATCAGTCACATTGAAGAAAAATCCAAGAAAAAAGACAGTTAAGTTAAAGTAATGCAATGGTGGGGACGTAGAGTAGTGAGGATGACACACGCTCTCTCCTCTATCACACATACTCCAAACTCCAAAGCCTCTTTTTACAACAAAAGACGCATAAATACTATCGATAGTGTTCGACCCACTCATTCCATACACACAAAGAATATATTATATCTTAGCACGTACTAATAATAATATGTTTTTTTTTTTTTTTTACTTTATATCGACGGTTGAGATCTCGTTACTTAATGAGAAATGATTAAAAAAAAGTACCTGAAGATAATGGCGAGGATGAAAGTGAAAGCTGGCACGAGGTTGCTGATGGCAGAAGCAAGCGTCGGAGAGCTGTAACTTATGCCTGTGAATCCCATTATCTGCGACGAACACCTGTTCATATATGTATATGTATCGATGATTTTTTATTTCATTTAGTAAAATTTAGTGAAATAAATTAAAGGGTCAGTCTTTAATCTCAGTATGATCGAGTAGTGATTACCCTATAACCCCGAGAAGTCCGATCTTGATCATGATCGACGAGCTCAGAGGAGGTAGTACTCTTGATCTGCAACGCAAGAAAGCTCGTGAGCAGTGTCGGAGCTACCGTGTCCGTTTTTCGCCTTTACTCGGGTTTTTTCTTTCTTCCACTAAAATGAACGATTTATTTAAGTCTAAGTCTGGTTCCGTCACTGTATATATGTTTACCTGCGTGAGAAGAAGGGAGCCGGGAGGAGGACGAGAGCGGCGACGGCGTAGGCGTAGGCGACGAAGACGTGGTAGCTCATGCCTCGGAGAGTGGCGGCTTTGAAGAGCGTGTTTAGGCCGACGTTGATGCACTCCATCGTCACCATCGCCGCCAACGGCAGCACATCTTTGCGGCAGTAGTCT
Source organism: Parietaria judaica (assembly GCA_954871525.1). Lineage (NCBI taxonomy): Eukaryota > Viridiplantae > Streptophyta > Magnoliopsida > Rosales > Urticaceae > Parietaria > Parietaria judaica. The sequence continues at coordinate 30,909,444 of OX940865.1, forward strand.
CTCTCTCCGCTCACCATCTCTCTCTCTAGAAAAATATGAAATGAAGGAGAGAGAAGGGAGAGTACATATAGAAAACATTTTTTCTAGCTATATAGCTTTTTTATATTTGTTTGATTATACATTAATCACATACGTCAATGAGTTATTTAGATGTTAGTGATGAAAGTTTCGTTTAAGTAAATTTAATATCATTATCGTGTATCTCGACACGCTTGCAATAATGGAGCGGTTATAAATTAATGAGCAGTATATGATTTGCTGAAATTAAATTATAAACTAAAATCCTATTTGTCTGGGAACATGGTTTGTTATATAATTTCTTACTTATCAATAATTATGCTCGTAGATCGTTGTTCCATTTGTCTAGTTGTAAAATGTTCCAATAGTTGAGTCAAGATAAATTGTACTCCCATTAAAAAAAGAAAGAAAAAGAAAGATAACTTGTACCAAGTCAAGAACTCTATTTATTTGCATGCTCCTTATTTTCTAATTTTCGCAAATAATCCATTCCTGATTTTTTTAAAACATAAAATTTCATTTTATTCAGTGTTAGATTTTGTTATATACCCATAAAAATATACCATATGATTTTTTAAAAAAACTTAAATATTACCAATAGTCTAGAGGTTTTAAATGTGTCTAGGTCCTAATATTATCTCATGGCTTTCAAAGAAATAGCCCACGGTTTCATTATGTAAGAACACTCAAATAAGATTCATGCGAGAAAATTGTGGTCCTATAAAAGTTTAAAGGATTTGATGTGCGAAAAACACCACTTTTTATCCTTAAATAACAAATTTGCCCTCCAAAGACATCCTCTTGCTCTCTATAAATACCAAAGCCTCACATAAGTGTTAGTAAGCTTTCTTTACCTCAAAAAAGCTCTATTGACCTTAAAAATTACTCCCCACCTTGTTAAAACTCTGCTTAAACTTTTTAGACCCTAACAAACCTCTGTCAAGTACTTGCCTTCGAGCGCTCTTCGTTCTTTCTCATAAAAAAACTCTCTAAGAGTTCCATTCCCAAACTCTCTACGTCTACTACGGTTGAGCGTCGTTGAGAGAGTCGGAGGCACCCCCTCTGTCCTTCTAGCTCATGTTTCCTTTCTACTTAGGTGCGAAGGCCGGGGTAAGACCCGTCCTTCGAGCCATTCTTCTAACCGGCGCCGGTCCCCGAGCATTGGTTCAAGGTCCGAGAAAGACGTGACCCCTCGATCCAAGCCCGCGATCAAAAATCTTCTTGTACCTTGCATGGAACACAAAACACCGGCATAAGGACGGATAAAACAATATTTCATACATCACATTTAAATTAATTTAATTATATATTTTTCCAAAAAGGGTTAGCTACAGTTAAAGTACCTAATGTATCAATTTTTTTGAATTATGTACTCAATCTGTTTTTTTTTTGCTATAGTACCTAAAGCTTCTTATGTTAGCGGCTAATGTTCTCTCCGTTAATTTTCAGTTTTCACCCTTAAATTTGCCTCATTGGTTGCCACGTCAATCAACCATGTCGCATTTTTTTTAAAATAATTTTTTTCATATTTTTTTTATAGTTTTTCTTAAGCATTTTTTAATCGGTTTTGGGTTGCTTTTTTTTTATATAAAAAATCGGGCACGGGTTGACTTCTAAAGATTGGTTTTTGGGTTGACTTTTTTACATTGGGCTGGGGTTGGCTTTTTGGGCCGGGGTCTGGTTAACTTTTTCTCACCGGGCTGGGGTTGTCTCTTTGGCAGGGGGCCGGTTGTCATTTTACACCGCACTAGGACTCTCGCCGGCAGAGTTTCGCCATCAATTGAGATCCTCTGGGATCCGGTGACTACGGGGATTTTTTGAACGGAACGGTTGGGAAGACAATAAATTTTATTTTTTTTATTTGTCATTATTTATTAATTGTTTATAATAATTGTATGTATATATATATAAATAAATTCCATACTCGAGTATTTGTGAATCTATATGTATATCTATATTCCCATAAATATTTGTGGATATCTATATGTATATAGCAATAAATATTTTTGAGGGCCAGTTATATATAGTATATAAAAAATATATATTATATGTATTTATATATATTTAAGTAAGCGTAAATGACTAGTTTTGATTGAAAAATAAAAACTTCATGGCAAAGCAATGAAACCGCACAAGTGATTAAAAGAATACAAAATTACATAATTTTGAATACTAATATGGTATTAATGATCACAGTGCTTCACCATTTTCTCCTATGGACCATGTATTTTTTCCTCTTTTTCTTTTTAATGAAGTGGCACTACTTAATAAGATTATATGTACTCGTATTACAAAATATATTATCACGGTAAGAACAACCAGCACTATTGGCGGCAGACACTATTACAAACATACACAATTTATGGGTCTGAAGGGATTGAACCCACGACCTCATGAAGAGTCTTATTGTAGTGGATTTACTAGGCCAAGCAATAGTGAGCCATGCATTTTCTCCTTAAGACATGACATAATATAAATAAGAAATCGTATATAAATTATAAATAAATGCTATATTAATATATGGGTAAACTACGGTTAAATTATCCAATGTAAAAAAGTCAACCCAAGCCCGGTGTAAAAAAGGCAACCCCAAGCCGATATAAAATGGTAATGCTTAAGAAAAGAAATTCTCCAGAAAAAAAATAAAAATGTCATGTGGCGGTCAAATGCGATGTGGCTGGGTGACGTGGAAGTCAACGTGGAAAAATTTAATGGTGAAAATAAAAAATTGACGAAGAGAACATTAACCGCTAACAAAGCAACTTTAGGTACTAAAACTGCAAAAAAAAAAAAAAAGCTATATAATTCAATGTTTTTGAAATATTAAGCATTTAGCCGGAGTTTCCCTTAAATATCACCATGGAGTTACAGATTAGATACACTTGCTGTTTTATTGCCATTAAACACATTTTCGTGTATGTGTGCTTGCAACAATGGCGTGTGGGACTCACCACAAAGCTTGCTCTTTCCTTCTCTAGCTTTTCCCCACAACACACAGTAAAACCCAGACAAGAGTACCACAGCTCCAATGACACTACGTATCAGAGACCAAGCAAACGATATTGAATGTTAAAGTAAAAAATGTACCAAAAAATTATTTATATCACTTAAAAACTCTAAACATCCTTTATTTCAAACCAAAATACACCAATCCCATTGTTATTGTTGATATTATTATTTTATTATTATTGAAAAAACTATACACATTATTACATATATGGATCTTTTATCTTTGAATAATCCTGTAAATATGACACCCGAAATTCCGGAATCCGGACTTACTCCGGATAGAATATGGATTCATTCAGTTATGAATCCGGAGGATTTATCCGGACGTAGAAGCTCTAGATCCGGTTTAATCCGTATGTAACCAGAACTTTCTAGTTTCAAATAACTCAGATCCGAATTTTGTGGTCAACGAATATTTAGTCATGGCCGTTAGGTTTGATGATCCAACAACCCATAAATTTATTAGATTAATTTTTATTTTTCGACATTAACGTTGATATTCGACCTTTGGAAAAAGAGTCGTTGATTTTATAACGTTAACTTTCCGACCAAATTACTCAATGATTCTTAACATTCTTACCCCTATAGATACCACTTCTCGTCACTAATTCTTTCACTCAACTCCCACTTTCCACTCTTAATATTACTCTTACTCAGTGGCGGATCCAGAATAATAACATTCGGAGGGGCTAAAAAAATAAAAAAATGACCAATAAATATATGCACGTAAAGTAAAGTACCTCCCGATATACAAAGCCTCGCCGAGAAAAACGACGCTCGCAGTGGTGGCGATGACGATCGAGATTGGCGTGAAGATTGAAACGTAGAGAGGGCCTTTCAAAGGAAGACAATAGGAGTAAACCGTGGCGATGAAGACCGGACCGAAGAAGGACTGAGAAATCACCAAAACCCCATATCAGAATCCTTCTCTAGTTTAAATTAATTATATGGTATTAATAAATATGTAAATGTTTAAATGTTCTCACCGAGTATGCAATGGTGATCATGCTTATATCAGGCTTGAGTTCCCAAGCACTGAGATCGTTTTCTACCAGAAAGCTCACGGGCAGGGTAATTATTGTGAGGATCAGAGAGTAAATTAAGGTCATGGTCAACTCCGATGGGTAGATTTTCATTATATGGTTCTGCACAGTAAAAAACAATCAAAAGAAGCGTGATCACTAACATTAGAGTCAAAGTGCAAGTTTGTTATCTAAAATAATAATAAATAAAGTTGTTAATTATTCAAGAGAAGAAACAATATTATGCATATCTTTTCTTTTTCTGAATGTACATATATAAGGCATACTTCTATAAACTTTCAACTAATTGGTCATTAATTTTTTCAATACATATTTGGGGATCATCAGAAATCTTTCTGTTCAAATATAGTTCAAACCTTGCATTTTTATTATACTAAAGAAAATCTTTTGTTTGGTGAAAATAGATGACTCATGAGCCATGACTATACTTTTTTTTTTTTGTCTATTTCAGATAATTTAATTGTCCCAATAAATTCAATTTATAGTTATGCTGTTTTGACTAGATTATAAAGTACAAAACAGCCAATAACTAATTTTTAGTGGAATATATGGATGTTTAATAAACATGAACATTATTTTATGTAGTTTAATATTATTATTTATATATTTATTTAATTCAAGGTTAATCACGACACTTGATACAAGCCCAAAGCTAGCCGCTACAACCTTTGATGTGTCAAAGAAATCCCCGAATAATCAACGGGGACACGTGGAGTACTGAGGGTATACGTTACGCGGTATATGCATGATATGATCGAGTTAGGTATGAATCAAATTTGAAGTTGAATGTTATTTCCAAAAATAAACAGATGAAGTTTAGATATATTGTGTGTATGGTTCTGTAAAAGCGTTTGTAGATTATTATTCAAACATAGTTATATGTTCAATTTTAAATTCTATATCTGGTTTGCATTTTAGCTGTATATACGCTATTATATTATGCTTAGTTAGATCGGAATATGTATGGTGAATTTTGTTATATTATGTTTCATTTTGTAAGGTTCTTTTGATTTGCAGGTGAAACATATACGAAAAATGGAAAGAATCGGCCTATTTCATTTTAATGTGTGTGTAAAAAGGCATTTTTTTAGTTCTAATTTACTAATTTATCAATAGAGAGCGGATTACCGACGAGTTTTAGTAACCGATGAGTTTATCGATTAGATAATTATATTTATTATACGTATTATATTTGTATAAGTCTTAATCCTATACTAGACTTTTCTCAAAACAAATAATTAGTTATATGATTTTATTAATAATTTAAAAAAATGTGCATTTATAATATATAGATATTTACCATTTAAAGAGGCGATGGTGCATTAGAGGCAACATCAAATTAAATAGCAATACCAATACGTTTGTTTTCTACAGAGATTGGATTGGTCCAACAATATTTAAGAGTGAGAAGATATAGTAAACATCACTGTGTGGGTCCCGCAACTTTATTACAAAAAAATAGAGACCGCAAGGGCCGGGGGCGTTCTTTACCTTATCAAAATGATTTTCTCTTTTCAAAATAAAAGTACAAAGTACAAAATATAAAATCAATTTTTATGCGAAATTTCATAAAACGAAAACGATTTGTAGTAATTTCTTGCCCATGATCATAGGTAAACGGTTACAGCATTGGTTCATATGCATGTGAAGGATAAACATAGGAAAGGCATAAAGAAAGAAAGAAAAAAAATCAGGTGGTTTTTTGTGTGTGTAAAAGACGGCCTTTTCTTTTGGCCGATAGGTATACACTATTAATAAAACATTTGTTTGCTATTTAAGAAGTATATGTTTAATTTTAAAAAATAAGCACCTCGCCACAGTGAAAATGTCTCTCGCCATGGAGAAATTCCACTAGAAAAGCTTGACTTTGCACGACGGTTACCTTGCCTAAGCGGTTGGATGGTGGTTTTAAATTGTGGTACAATCACTCAACCGCATGACGGGTTTTTTAACCATGGTGCAATTAATTTGCATGACAATTTTTTAACAGTCCTGGAAATTTTACCATAGTAATGCAAACACTTTGCACCGATATTAATAGGAACAGTGCAATCCCTACTTGGTAGAATTGTTTTTCACCAATGTTTATACTACATTAATGGCGAATTATCAGAAATCTTGTTGTTTAACGGGCTCAAATCTCATGGGACGCCTATACATGTCCCCTTTACGTATTGTAAATTTAGAAAATAGTGCAACCTAACTTTTACACTGAATATATTTAGTAATACGAGAGTGCATTGTAATTTTAGCCATTAGTGTCATCCCATTAAAAAAAAAAATTAAAGAAAATCTTTATGGTGATCACTCACGAGTCATGATCATTCATGACTATTCTACTTGAGATGATTTAATTGTCTCAATAATTTCAATTTTTATAAGCTATGTTGTTCTTACTAGTGTTTTATAACCGCAAGTCCAATACAAAAGTATATTAAGAGCAGTATGGGTATATGGATGAAATTTTCATAAGATTTTTGAAAACCATACTGATTGTGCTGATTCGATTTTATGGATGTATCGGGAAACCGAATGATATATCATATGTTTTAAAAAAAAAAATCTTATTAAGATAGATGGAGTTTTAAATGGATTTTCTAACATTATATAAGATTAATTTGCAAAGAAAAAATAATGATATTAACTTAGTCAAAAAGTGAATTTGAAGACAAAAAAATAATATTAAAAAATTCGATGATTGTTTGGCTTGCAAATTAACCGCAAGCCCGCAAGCCGACGGGCGGTGTACTGCGGCATTTATTCTAACTTCTGATTGGAACATTATTTTAAGTAAAAAAAGAACTTGGAACGTTATTTATTTTCTGGATTTGGAAACATTTTTACTATTTTTTTTTAAAATAAACATGAGGTTGTCCATGGATCATGTACATCTTTCAAATGATACATACATTTAAATCTTATCTGGATAAGCTATAGACGAGTCTTAGTCTCACCAGAATATTTATATGAAATCTAACCATCATGTTGAGCCAAAATTATTAAATTTACATAAAAGTAGCTGGGTGGTGGGGACTGCGATCTGGGGATTAAATAAACATAAAAGTCGTACAATAATACTCATCATAGCTAATATAAAGTTGGAAGAAATGAATAAAAAAGAACGTGCTTCAATTATTTTCAAAAAGATCATTTCAATTTTCTAAAGCTAAAAAATCGCAGCAAATGATAGCAACTTGTTGAGTCCCCACTAATATTAAAAAAAAAAAAAAAACTAGCTATATCTTATAATAAAAAAAAAAAACTTTATCCAATAGTTTGATTGTAATTATTTAGGAGCTATTTTTGGGATAATTTATGTTACTTTCAAGACGCGTTTGGAATAATAATGAAAAAAGGATTCAAAATATATTCTGAATTCGGTTTTTGGTACTACATTCAGTACCCGGATAACTTTTGAACTTGTTAGTAAAGCTTACCTGAAGAATAAACGAGCTCGAGTTGAGAACCTTGTCACCGATCATCAAGAGGCCACCGATAGCCCAATTCGGCTGCGGCGTTTGCAGAGAAAGCGACGGCCACCGCACCACCGGGCCTTTGTAGGTAACCATAACCAGAGCTCCCAACATCAGTATCACTGTGCCGATCATTTTGGCTCGAGTGGTCCAGCTTTTCATTTCCAAACTCTCCATTCTTTGTCCACAAATTTCCGCCAAAGAATCGAAATTTAACGATAGAGAAATGTTATAGTAGAAAAAAAAAGAGTTGAGATTGAACGTAGGAAAAAAAACCTGAAAAGCACAGCCAAAACGAAGGTGAATCCCGGCGAGAGGGTGTTTATCGACGAAGCCAAAGCAGGTGAGCTGTACTCGACGCCTTTGAACGAGCACATTCGACCCAGAAACCTGCCCCGTCAACAAGCGATATCAAGAGAAGGAAATGAACGTAAACAAAATGTATAACATATAATAAGGACTTGAATTCCATACCCCATTAAAGAGAGAAGGGCAATTTTGCCGAGGGTCGACCAATCCAACCGAGGGAGTCGTCTTCTGCAGAGTAAACATTCAATATAGTAAAATCCGACGAAGAATAAACACGGAATTCAAATTGAGTGCCGAGTAATGGCTATTTGATTGCATCACGGTTTATTCTTATTGCTATTTTCCGACACGAAGTTGACCTGGATGCGAGGAGGAAGGCGAGAGTGGCGACGAGAAGAAGAGCGGAGCCGAAGGCGTAAGAGTAAGTGACGTAGATGAAGAAGCTCAGGCCTCGGAGGTTGGCTGCTTTGTACAGTGTGTGCATAGCCACAATGCTCGCCTCCACGAAGGCCAAGGCCGTGAAAGCCATGACATTGCTGTCACATATTACTCTCAGATCTCCCATTCTCTCTCTGAGAAATTTCTGAGGGGTTCAATTATTGGTTTATATGCAAAGTTTTTATTTAGACTTAAAAATAATGGTATAAATATTTAATATTTTTCTATGATAGCATAAATCACTTATACCATCTAAATTCTCAATGCCCATTAATTTGTTATTGAAATTTTGTCCACTTATTAGTCTATTGATTTGATTTAACAGAATCTTGGACATGCACGTAACAAAATTCCCTCCGTCTCTCGGAAGTGATATGTGTTAAGGGTATATCCAAAATTTTATTAAATCAATTGTAAAAGTGGATGAAATTTTACAGAGAAGCAAACTAATGAACATTGAGAATTTTAGGTGTTTAAAAATTATGTTTATGCAGTCTTAATACTTGTGCCGCTATTAATTTTTAAATTTATTTATTGGTAAATTGCATGTGAAATCTATTCCTTAATTAGTTTATTAAGCTCGCATCGAAACATAGGGACCAGTCTTGACAAGGACTGTTCCACTAAAGGATTATTGGATTATAAACCCCTATTGACTCTTTCGGCTTGTTGTATATAATGGTGGTAAACTACCTTACTGAATCAAATCGGCCCAATAATTTCGTGGTCTTCGACAAAAAATGAATTATTAAGCTTTTTAAATCACTTTTAGAATCTTTCATTAAAATTTTATATAATCTTTTAAGGCAATTGATATATAAAATTTTTATTTAATTTTGGGGGCCTTGGGCGATCGCCCAATTTTTTTGTGAATAGGGCTGGCCGTGCAGATTGATATAATTGAGACCGATTTTAAAACTCTTACGAATAATCCATCATTATATCTGTATCACTTACGGTATACTCACAGCTTGAATTTGCGAGCGGTTTTCGGGGTAATTATCGCGGTACTCATGAAAAGTTAAAAACTAATTTATAAGCTATATTTAAATGTGTAGAAATAAATTGAATTAAAATCTGGTACTTTCACCGCATATATTGTTGATAAATATTAACTTGGGTACTTACTAAATGATAATAACTTACGTACTTATACTGATAATAAATAACCATATTTGTTGCTCTAGCAGCTTGTTAGAAAGAGAGAGAGGGAGAGAGAGAGGAGTTTGACATGTGATAATTGACGTTAAAGCTAATGGACTACAATTGAAACTAACGGTTGGAACTTGAGAGGAATTTTTTATTTATTTTTTGAAAAGTTCGCCACAAAAAAATTAAAATTTAGAATATGTCACATTCTATTAAGTACAATTCGGTACTTTGCCGGCAAATATCCCTTTAATAATCATAACAACTATTAGACCTAATAATTATTGTGAAGGCACGAAAATGGATTAACGGTGAACCCGATCCACAGTTCGAGCGCCGGACCAAACCCACTGGTCGCCGTGGGCGGTCAAAAGTGGAGTCAACGAGGGTTGACTAATGTCTGGACTAAGTTAAAGGCGAATAGTCATTTCAAGCGAGGCACGAGCTATCCTGATGGTCATTGGCTTGGCTACGGCAAAGTCGTCGTCTTCGAGGAGCCTTTGAGTTAGAATATCACCACAAAATGAGGTATATTGCAAGCCCTAGAATTAAGGTAACCGGACTTGGCGGCGACGTCCTTGATGGCATGATGTCCCAGTAACCTACACATATAAAACACGACTAGGGGAATTGGAGGGTAGAACCTCTGAAGCCTCTCTGGCGCATGTCATTGAATATGCTTAAAGAGGGGTGAAAATATTTGAAGTTGAACCTCATGTAAGACTTCCCACGTATCGATTCGAGGGATTAGGTCATCACGTAGTTCAAGTTAGGAGCTAAGTACATGAAATTGCCTAGGCAAGGATGAAGCTGATTGATGAGACGGGAGTCTCTATCGACGTAGCAAGATTACATAGCTAGGTGCAACACCTAGGCGTCATGGCTAGGAGGCATCGAGGTGACATGTCTGAGGCAACTTATCTGGGTTATGGACCAAGTCGCCATGATGGTGAATTAAAAGGTCAGGCGTTGATGCCAAGGATCCTTGGACACAAAGGATCAAGTATTGGCAAGGGTCAGTGGTTGACAGGGGTCGAACATTGGCAAGGCTCAAAGATCGATAGGGGTCGAATGTCAAAAAATGGTCTAATAACGACAGGGCTCGAATACATCATTGTTCCTGACGAGCGGATATAGGCGAGACTCTAATGAGAAGAGTGTAAGAATCCCGACTCGCGTGAAGAAAAAGAATTCTAGAGAGAAAAGATCTCATTTTAGAGAGAGAATTCCAAGTATGGAAGAAAGTGCTCAAAAATGAAGAGGATGAGCTTCCTATTTATAGGAAAGAGGAGGAGTCAATATTCCCTTAATGCCCCATGATGTTGGCGCATAACCTTGTTCGGGGAGAAGCTGTCATGCTCTTTTGCCAGGCGTAGTGGTCGTCGTTCCTGCGGCGTTGTCTGCGCCTGGGTACATTGCCTGCGTAGACCTTTCTCGGCCCTAAGACGAGTGAAAAGTTGTCGGTTTCACCTAGGGTCGTCGTAGCTTCCTTAGGCTGTCAAGATTTTGCTACATTGTCGTCGGTGGCCTTACGGGTTGTCATCGCCTAACTGGTCACCCCGACCAGCTCTTAAGGGATGCCCCTTTGGCTTTTGGGCTTCATCTTTGGTCCTGGTCCTCAGGGCTTTGCCAAATGAGCTTGAGGTTGTGTTAATGGGCCTTGACTCGGGTTGAAGAGCCATTGATTTCGATCATTAATGGGCCTTTCCTTTGTATAGTCCACATTTTTAATTTTTAATTAACCCAAAAAACTGTAACAATTATTATTTGCTATGTGTTTGTTTGATCAATTTTTGTATTGCTTTTGATTTTTTATTTAATTTTATAATTTTAATATCAAAACAGATTCAAAATATTAAAAAATTACTCATGATAATGGGTGCATTTGGCACAACTTATTTAGCCTTGTTTTTGTTTATAAAATAAACTTAACCGCTATTCAGGTGTTTGGCAAAATTGTTTTTCCAAAAAATACAAAATTGATTTTGAATTTTTGTACATGAATTGTAAAAACTAGGATTTGTAGCTTTTGTTTTTTTTTAAAACCAAAAATACGGTTTTAGTCTATTTTAGTCTTTTTAGCCTAAATAATTTTTTTTACCAAACGCTAAAACAATTTTTGTTACCAACAACAACTGTTTTATAAACAATTTACCAAACACCTGCCGGTTTTTCTCAAAAACAGTTTATTTTCTAAACTAAAACTAAAAATAATTTTTGTAAAAATTAAGCTGTGCCAAACGGGCCCAATGTCATATTCCCACTAAATTGTTGTTCTACGAATTATACATGAAAGCCAAACAAATTTCTCCTCAATCTGATATGCTTTAACTGAAGAAAAGTTCTGGCTAAATCACTACCCAATTACGAAACTATACATGAAAGCCAAAGGCCGGTGCCTGCTTCGCAACCGCCAATTTTTGAAAAAAAACCCACATATTTACTTGCAGAATAAGCCGGGTGGCGTGCGGTACAAAGGTTGCAGGCGAGGCCCGATCAGCAGGCTCCAGAGACATCAAACTCTATAACATCACAATAGTAATGGCGTCTTATTCTCAGATGAGACTTCCGGTAGACCATCGGAGCCAAAGACTTCCTTCGGTACTTCTTCCTTCGCTTTTCCCCATATCACGGCATAAAACCCAACCATTATTATCGTCGCTCCGATCAGACTGGCCGCACAAGAAACAGTCAATGATCAATTGCATTTGTATGTGCATGACATACATAATGAAACATTACTCTCATTTCAATGTTTACCAGAGATCTTAACACAGAAAAAAGACCCACAAATAATGAGCAGGGATCTTTAATATATACCTCCCGAGAAAGAGAGGATCGTGAAGAAACAAGACGCCCATAGCGGCTGCAATGGCGATCGAAAAAGGCTTGAAGATGGTTACATAGACGGGACCTTTCATGTTAAGTCCCCATGTATGAACGGCGGTCGCGAAAGATGGACCGAATATTCCCTGAAAAGAAAATCAAGAGAGCCCAATTCCTGTTCACAAAACCACTAGCCGGTTTTATACCCACCCTCACCCTTAAAATAAAGAGTCTTACTGCACAGATTTTCGCAATTATTTTTTCAAACTTACATGTTCTTTGTTTTCTATTTGTTTCTTATCAATTTTGCTTAAATTGATTTCGAAGAGAGATGGAACCCAAGATCAATTCTTAATGATATAGTACAACGCTGGCTTACTGTGAGGACCACGGTGAGCAATGCCATGTCTGTTTTCAAAGCCCACGCGCTTGGGTTGTTTTCTACCACTGCACCGACTATTGCAGCGACTATCGACGTGAACAGCGAGGCAATCACTGCCACGGTTATCTCGTTTGGGTATAACTTCACAATCTGAGTCTGGAAAAATATGAAAAAGGAAAAAGAAAGTGATGTAAATAGTCCTTGCTGCTAAGTAAATGTACATTCTTGCACCTCATGATAAATGACTAGTCTATATAACACCAAGGGGGAAAATGTTATTGTTAAGTACCTTTTAATTAATGAAAACCTGAACAAAGGAAAAACGGATAATAGCGGTAGAAGTGCTTTAGTTGTAGCCAACTGCGCCGACATGTAGACACAATATGTTCTTTCTGTTGTGGAAAAAAGTATCGAAAATAATACCCAAAAATTCGAAACCGAACTGTTTCTGGATTTTAAACTAGATTCAAGATTAGAATACCCGCATCCCCGATTCAATTAGGATGCGTGTTTTGGTTTTAAGTTTTCAAAAGCGGGAACTCATAGCTCGGTTTGAAACCCATTTTTTTTTAATAATATTCTAGTTTTTAGTTTTTACTCACTAGAGTCTAACCTTATAAATTAAAAAGCTTGAGACCCCATAATTTTATTATGTAATTGAGATAATTAATTTATCGCGGTTCTACTCCAAAAAAATAATGTATAATCCGGATTTGGTTTGAAATTTTGGTGCGGTTTCGAAACAAAATTCAGGTATTATGACTTTATTTTCAAAATCAAACCCAAATTTCCGGGTACCCAGATTTAAAAATCCGGGACAGGGTTTGCAATTTGAATCCCACCAAACCCAGATTTTGGATCCAGGCTCCAAATTTCACCCCTGATTATTTGATTGAATTAAACTTAGAACTATCAATTTTATGCAGCTAGTTCATGGTTATATAGGTATTTAGTTAATGCAACTATTTTGTCTGGGCTATTTTGAGATCTGAAAACAATAAAGGCACATTCCAGCATCAAGATTATGCTAAAATTTATCATGCGCTATGAAGATCTGACCAAACTCATTGCATTAAAATAAGCTTTACCTGAATAATGTAACTTAGCGAGGCAAAGAGACACAAACCAACAAGAAAGAGACCACCGATAACCCAATCCGCCGGCCATGTTGACGGAGGAAGCGAAATCGAAATGGCCGGCGACATAATCATCGGACCTTTGTAGAGGATCGTAATGATCGCACCTGAAATCGAAACTACGGTCCCGACGATCTTGGCCCAAGTTCTCCTGCTTCCCAATTGCAGAGTTTCCATCCTAATTTTTGAGGCTCCATTCATAAAAATGTTCAGGCAGTACTAGAAGAGAGTTGACTTTTTGCGGACAAGAGCGAAGAACAACCTGAAAGCGACGGCGAAGACGAAAGTCAACGCCGGCGTGAGGTTGCTCATCGCAGAGCAGATGGTTGGTGAAGTGTACTCTATTCCGAGGTACGCGCAAGTGCTAGCTCCACACCTGCCTTCGTTCCCGAACACGTCAATAATTTCTCCACAAGAAAATCGTCAACACAATTATCAAAATCTGACCCGCGATTCGTTTTCTGTACCCGAAGAGCGCTAGAAGCACGAACCGGCTGAGGATAGGCGCGGTGAGAAGCGAAGGAAGCCCTGTTCTGCTTCCTGGCATAGAGCCTCAGTGAGTGAACTTAGTATAAGAATTGCGCAATCGTTATCCAGTGAAGAGTAAAAAACAACCGCGGAAAGATGACGACGAGGGGGAGCAGAGCCAGAGCTCCGATGGCGTGAGCGTAAGTAGTCAGCACGAAGTTGCTCAAGCCTTTCTCGGAGGCGGCTTTGAAGAGAGTATTCAGACCGATGTCGATGAATTCCACGGCTGCCATGGCCAAGAACGGAGCTGTCTCTCCCTCGTGATCCATCTCTGTCTCTCTTGATTTGGCTCTGTATGAACTCCGATCTGTCTTTATAGTAGTTCATGCTTTATAGTTTTTAATTTATTTAAAAAGAAATCTTTCCCATGATATATATTTTTATTTTTTATTTTTACATTTGTTAAATATAATCAAATAGTTTTATAAAATATATTTTTACATAAAAAAAAACTTACAGGAATAATATATAATTTTTAAATAGATTATATTAAAGTTTTGAAACTAAAACATTATTGGATATAATGTCACGGGCATTTTAATATTAAAATTAAGGCATGGTATGATTTTTGAAGACATATACAATATACGAAACTAAGGCACGATTAAAATAAATAATTGTATCATATACGATTCAAAGTGAATTTAAACCGAAAGTTTGGTGATTGGTAAAAATTGTGTTTAAATAACATTATTTTTTTAAGTGAAAAAGAAAAACTAAAACATGCGTTTTTGGTAATATTATAGATTTGAAACCACAAACCCAATTATTATTTAATAATTAAATAACAATTGGGTATGTGGTTTCGAATTTATATTACTACCAAAAACGCATATTTTAGTTTTTCTTTTTTCACTTTAAAACAAAAACTAACGCTATTAAAACTAATATTTTTTAAGTAATTATTTATTATTTAACATATTTTTTTATAAGTTATTTTATAAAATTATTTATCATGTTTAAAAAAGTTTAAAATGCCACATGGTGGCAAAAGTACCGAACCTTTGGCCACGTGGGTGAGACAGTCTAACGGCCACGTAGGCAGTGTCTAACAACTTTAGTAAGTCGGCAACAAAAGTGTGACGTTAGGTACTTTTGCCTACGTTTATTAAGGTTGGATACCTATCGGAGAATATTGACAAAAATTGAGTATTTTTGCTGCAATTAACCCTACTAGCAACTCTTATGCTTTAGTTGAAAGTTTTATTTTTATTATTACTATATATTTTTTGGCTGAATGACTTATTTACTGAAGTCCATTGTTCATAATTAGTGGGGATCTGCTAAATCAATCACCAAAAAATTGGTAAGTAATCATAATCAATCAAATAAGAGAAGTATTATAAAACAACCCTCTATTAACACTTAAGTTTTCATAATTCTCAAATCTAACCTTTACAAATACCAAAATACTCCTAAATACTGTCCATTTTTCAAGACGTATTAATCCTGGAAAATGCATATATATCGTCTTTCAAAATGGAAAGTATTAGAGGTAGTTTGATATTTGAAAATGTTATTTTGAGAATTATGAAATCTTGAGAGTTAATAATAGAATTTTTGGTGTATTGAGGGTTATTTTATGAAGTTTTTCTTAAATAATTGGGTGAATAATTTGATTAATTATACGGTCTAGGCTCGCCCCCGTTGAAAGGGATAGGCTGAGTTATAATTTCACAGGTCTGCCCCAACCTACTCCACCTAGACCGCCCCACGTAAATTAACCCGCCTCGTGACCCACCCACCCTGCGACCCAATAAACCCTGATGAGCTACCCGATTCCTCTAACGACAACACGACCAATAAAATTTGAGGATGAATTTTATCGACTCCGGAAGATTGTTCTCGAGTAGTTGTCAGAAATCATGTGAAATGACACAAAGATCACGCGCCCGTTCGCCGGATTTTAAGCCAACCTTATATTTTTTCAGCTTTAGTTTGTTTTATTATCTTTCTTTATTTCGGTTATTTAGTTTCTCGTTTCGGTTTATTTGTTGCGCACTTATTTTCTTGCTTTCCTTGATGCTTAAGACTCATTTCCTTTCTAATAATAGTTGCATAAGTTGTTATTTTCAAACTTGATGAATAGAAAAAGAAAAAGAAGGTGGCATTAGTATTGCAATTTGCGTCTTTCTCTCTTTCTTATATTGCCACTCCTACATCAGTAACTCCACCCAGTGGCAGAGCTACTCATAATGCACCATTGACTGCATGTTTTTCTACTGAAATTTATATTTTTAATAGAAATAATGAAATATAAAGAGATCTATTGTCGTAATTATTTATTTATTAATTTAAGAAATATTTACGACATAAGTACCTAGAAATATGTTTTAAGTTTATAGCATGTAATTTTTTTTTTGTAGATTACAAGTGCGCGGCAAAGATTATTCTCTCTCTCTACGCCCTATATGTAAAAAATAAAATATTCCATCACCTCCACATAGAATCTTAAAAAAAACTTCAAAATACTTGGCTTTGTTATGAAAATGAAGATAAGTTTATATGATAGTAGAGAGAATATGAACAATAGAGAGAATGGAGAGATCATTTTTATTGATTGTGTATTCAAAACATGTTACAAATGCCTTTATTATAGGCTACAAAAAGGGTAAAATAGTAAATACATTTGTGGGAGATAATCCATGCACGAACTTTGGGAAGTCATATTCACGCACCTTGAAAAATACTTAGCATGCACCTTAGGAACTCATCTTCATGCACCTTAGAAAATCATCCAATTAATAATATATTCATAACAAATAATTTTGGAGTAAGGATGATAGGCTAAATAAAGTTATATAAACATTGTTGAAGTAAGATTTTGGTTTTGATATTTTTTTAAATTTGACAAATTATTTTATTAGAAATATTTATCGAAATCCGTGTAAGTATTAGGTTAGAAGAGGCACATGCCCCCTCTAGGCCACATATACGAAGACAATATTTTGTTTTCTAATATAGAGTTTTAAGGTCTTAATAATAAGTGGAGAAGAGAGACTTGCCTATAGCACATGAGCCAATAGCGATGTGCTATGTGGAAGTTACATATAAAGTTTAACGGTGTAAATGAAGTAGCAGCATTTTAGCCACTAAAGCAAAGAATTGAAATATGCCGTAAATCTTAAATTACTTCCTATTGCTTTGTATGAATTTGTACTTCAAAGTGTACCTCCCCCACAACCGCCAAATTTTAAATTTTTAAATTTTTGAAAAATCACCTATTTACGTCGACTCTATCCATTATCTGAGCATGCACCGGAGACTTCAACTCTACAGTAAGGGCGTCTTATTATTCGATGAGATTTCCGATAGACTATCGGATTCGCAGATCACCTTGTTCGGTTCATCCTTCGTTTTTCCCCATATCACAGCATAGAATCCAACTAGTATTATTGTTGCCCCGATCACACTGAAGATGCAAGAAACCGTCAATGAATTGAATTGTTATGTGCATGGCATACTTAAAGAGGTACATTTAGTTTCAAATCTAAAGTTCTCCCCGGAAATCGTACCTCCCGAGATAGAGAGGATCGTGAAGAAACAAAACACCCAACGCGGCTGCAATAGCGATTGAAAAAGGCTTGAAGATGGTGACATAGACGGGACCTTTCAAGTTCAGCCCCCATGTGTGAACAGCCGTCATGAGAGCTGGACCGAAGATTCCCTAAAAACCAAGAGAATCTTCAACATCTTGTGAATCGACGTGAATGCCAGACCCGAAATCTATGTATGCATCTTCCTTAACCCGGTTCTTCGAATTTTTAATTGAATTTTAATGTTTTCTAGACTTCTCTAGTATCTTTTTTAACCTCACAACTTATTCTTTTATATTATAGTTTTATTATAATTTGTATCCATAGTTCACCCCTCAAGGGGCAATTTTCTATTAAAACTAAACTTCTTAGTTCATTCATATGTACAAAATTGGATCACAATCTGGGTTCGAATTCCGAATCTGGTTCAAATACGCATTCTTGATATCGAAAAGGGGTTTTGTACCAACCCGTACCACTAAGATGATAATTTGATGACCTCAAAGATAGATAAGACGGCAACGCTAGCTTACTGTTAGGACGACGGTGAGCAATGCCATGTCCGTTTTCAAAGCCCACGCGCTTGGGTTGTTTTCTACCACTGCACCGACTATTGCAGCGACTATCGACGTAAGCAGCGAGGCAATCACTGCCACGGTAATCTCATTTGGGTATAACTTCACAATCTGAGTCTGGATAAAAAAAATGTGTACATGTTAACTAGAGAAGAATTTTAATTAGTAGACACTTGTTTTTGGTTGAATGAAAATTTACAGAAACAATTGTCCAGATATTTGATGACTGTATTATGTGATTGAATTGAAGTAAATAATATATTTCTTGTTATATTTTATAAACTTAGCCAATTTTCATGCAATTACTGAGTAGTTGAATATTTATTAATTATAATAATGCAATTCTCTTAAATCTACAAAAGTATAAGCATGTTCCATCATCTGAATCTCCAGATCATCAAAACAAGTTTTACCTGAATAATATAACATAGCGCGGTGAAGACGCATAAAACAACAAGCAAGGCACCGCCGATTGCCCAGATCATCAGTGATGGTTGTGGAGACAACGAAAGAGAAAGCGACGGCGGTGACATAATCATTGGACCCTTGTAGAGGGTCGTAATGATCGCACCCAAAATCGAAATTACGGTTCCGACTATCTTGGCCCAAGTTTTCCAGCTTCCCAATTCCAGAGTTTCCATCCTAATTATCGAGGCACCATTAAAAAACAATGATCACGCACTAGAGAAGAGGGTTGACTTTTGCGGACAAGAACGAAGAACTACCTGAACGCGATGGCGAAGACGAAAGTCAACGCCGGAATGAGGTTGGTTATGGCAGAGCAGATAGTTGGAGAAGTGTACTCTATGCCCACGTACAGACAAATGCTAGCTGCGCATCTGCCTTCGTTCTCAAACACGTCAATAATCGCTCTTGCAAACTTAAATCGGTTCTGCGATTCGTTTTCTTACCCAAAAAGCGCAAGAAGCACAAACCTGCCGAGGATAGACACGTTGAGAAGCGAAGGAAGCCCTGTTCTGCTTCCTGGCAACGAGCCTCGGTGAGTGAACGGGTTTAAGAATCGCGAGATCTTCATTAATGGAAAAATAAGAAAACAACCTCGGAAAGATGAAGACGAGGGGAAGGAGAGCCAAAGCTCCAATGGCGTTAGTGTAGGGTATCAACACAACCTTGCTCAAGCCTTTCTCGGAGGCGGCTTTGAAGAGAGTATTCAGACCGACACCGATGACTTCCACGGCGGCCATGGCCAAGAAAGGAGCTATCTCACCCGTATGAGCCATCTCTCAACGCCTCTCTTGATTTAGCTCTATTTCTAATCCCGATGATCGGTTTACACCTATATATATATATATATATATATATATTATATGTATTGATCTCATGTCACGAAACCTCATTTCTCATACTTATTTTGTGTTTTGGAATCTTTGTTAGGCTGTCAATATCATATAATGGATACAAGACCAGCTTTTTTATATTTTTAATATGTTATAGTTAGTGGCGTGGCCATAAATTTAAGATATACAATGGTCCCTCAAATTAAACAGTCTCTTTGTTGATAAAAATAGATACATAAACTAAACTAAAGTCTCGTTAAATTAATAATCGATAATTTAATAACTTCGGATAATACTACTTTTGTACGGTCTTGACATTACTGAATTTAACCTCGATTATAAAATAAAATTCTCGGATCCTCACAGTATTATATAGTAGAAGTTTAAATGGAATAATATGATTGCTTAATTGACTCTCTTACACCAAATTATAATTGGATAAAATACTAAGACCAAGTCTGAGACTCTATATAGTATGGTATTTGTTCGTTCTTTATTCTTATGAATTTGGCTTATGAAACCTAAAGGCTAAAACTATATGTTATTATAATTGATAAAATCATATAATAAAAGATAATATTATTCAAAGTTATAATTGTAACATTATTAATGTTGATACAAATGACATCATTTTTAAGATCATTTATTTTTATTCAACAATTGCATAACATTGTTAACTGAATAAATAAGTTTTTACGACCATGTCATAATAAAATTTCAATTTAAGTGTTCTATTATGAGTAGTAAAATGATGTGCAAGCAAGTCTTAATGTACGTCATTGGCATTTCAAGAGCTAGTTTAAAGACTATTAATTCATGTACTTAAGCCCTAACACTTGAGATTGCACTCCTTAGTAACATTGAATATTACATTCATCATCATTTCTTCTTTGAGGTGTCAAATATTCATCATTAATTATGAACGATAGTTTTTTCTTTCTTTTCCTCTTTAATAATTAATACAGATTTTTCATTAGAGAATAAAAAATAATTAAGAAAAAGTGTGTTTATGTTTGTGGTGAGAATTAAACCTTCAGCCTTCCCGTCGAAGAAAGAAAGATAAGGTTTTTTTTTTTTTTTTTTTTTTTTCACTACACCAAAATGCACGTTTGATTTTTTTTTTTTTTTTGAATCCAACTTTATGATGAGTAGTTTTTAATATTACGGTTAATGAAAATATATTAATATATTAAAATAATAGTCTTAGAATCTCGGTTTCAATGGGGAGGCCAATCATGCTCGGCCCTACTTAAATTCGCCCATGTAAGTAGTAGGGCTGGCCCACGTTCGGATTTTGCTGCACGACGTATTCATTCAGCCATGAACGTGAAGCACACTCGCGTCTAGCCGTGGACGCGTTAAGAAGCCACGCGTCTTGTACAGGGGCACACATTTTTTATTATTATTATTATTATTAAATTTTTTGATAACTTCAATCATCCAAGTCGAAGTAATAAGGAGCGTTTTTAATATATTGGGATTAAAGTACTTTGTCAATTTATTTATTTACAATTAACCTTTTTATGATATTTAATGAAACAGATTAACAAATTTAATATATTAATACTTTAACAGTTTAAAATATTTATTCTAGTGAAAAAAAGTATTAATATATAATTTATATAAACTGAAATATAGAAAAAAAGTTTGTATTATTTATAAGGATGCCTCACTAAAACCTTTCCCCAAAAACTCAATCTAGAACAAAGCCGTGGGAAAAATTTGAAAAGCAGTACTATTACCGCAAAAATAAAAAATAAAATACAAAATCTGAAAAGTGGTATTACTACTGTCGCAAAAAAAAACCATCACCATCTTCGCCACGCGTCAGCGTCTCAGTCGCGATGAAATCTTCATGGCTCGTCTGCCACGTGTCGCGCATTCGTCGTCTCGTCTTGCATTTTGCATTTTACGGCACTCGCGTTCTCATTTTGGACTTTGCACGTGTGTGAGACGGTCAGCTTGATATACTCCTATACTTATTCAGTTCAAAATGTCCTTTTTGCTTGAACACTTCTCAGAAGAAGTCTTTCAAAATCGGAATCTGATAAATAGAGACCACGAGAAAGTATTAAATCTTGGTCTCTGACTCATCCTCCAGTCCACTTGCATTTGTTTTAGCCTCCGGACTCGCTCTCCCGTCATTAAGAAAGCTGAAAACCTGCTTCAGATTCCCCCTCGAAGGTCGGGCACTCGCTGTGAACTTGCAGACGGCAACCATTCTCCGTTTCATTTCCCATTTACTAATGGGATTCCTGCTCAACGACTTTCCGCCATCGAAGTTTCCTAATAAAGCAGCGCAACAAATTAAGGGATTATGTATCCAGGAGAAAGTTTCAGTGTTTTCTGTCCCTAAACCGAAATCGGGAACTTATAGTGCCGGATAGGGTACCTTCATCATCGAATAACGAAACTAAGATCGCCAAACAGACGCATACGCTGATATCTTCTCCTGGTTTAGAAGATGCTAAAATACATTAGCAGCTACAAGTAAACCTCAAATGGCAACTATCGTATATGCTCGAGTTCAAAATTACTTTTTGAACTATGAAATATCAATAACGAGACGTCCCGCATATACTATACGGTACGGCTTTCAAGTTCTTACCGTTACAGCAACAAACAAGAATCCTCTTCCTTTTGCTTAGATTCGCCTTGGCAAAGTCCACAGCGTACGGGAGATTCTTCAGTAATGAGAAGCGGTCAAATTTTGAAGTCTGAGAAAAAAGAACTGTTAGCACAACGACAAAGAAGTAGTAGAAGCGGAACCAAAACCCAGAACTTGCCAGCACGGGAAGATGCAAATGCGCTTCACTATTTGGGAAAACAGCATCTATGGATTCCTTATCACAATTTAGTATGCAATCAACATCTGATGAGGATTCTACAGCTGCACGTGACAACGTAAGAGCTGGTAAAAACGTGAAAGAGAAACCCCGTTCGTGATGTCGACAGTCTAGTTACTAGATGTACAATGCAAAGTTCACAGAGAAGAAACAGAAGCAAATATGCGAAATAGTATTTTTTTAAACAATCACTACCATACTTTTCTTTAAACAATCGCCTGAGTTTCTTCATATATAGCCAAATCTTGGGAACAAGCAGGTTTAACAAAACGGATATTCGAAGCCAAGAACCCCATTAATACAAGCAATCAATTTAAGGTACACTGAGACAGTAGAAAATAAACAGAGTGATGGTTTTAGTATGGCGCATACCAGCTAGAATTGAGCCTACGGCAAGATTAGTTGATCCCACCCAAGATATTCCGCAATGGGCATCAGAATTGCTTTGTTCATGTTGCGCGTTTACAACACTATCCGGAAGACGAGCAGAGCTTTCAGCCAAATTTGCAGGCTTGAGAGCGACTTGAGGTGCGCTTTGCCCTCTTCGAGCACGAAAAACTCTGTCCTTCTCAACAATATCAGCCACCATTTGATTACACGAATCCGGACCCGAGCTTATGAGATCGTGCACATGATTCCAAAATAGAGCGGGCGACAAACCCCTGGCCCAGCTCTCTTCGTCATCACCAGCACCCGCTATGTAACTCCAGCTATGCTCTGAGGTAGTCCTGATTTGGGCAAAACCCGTCGACAAGGAAGCCGAAACGAGTATGATTGGGGTGAAATCCCAGGACGCGTGATCGGGCAGTTGGTTCAGCCATATGAGCGATCTCTGCGATATCCAGAGAGGGCGGAGGGGCTTTCTCAAGCACGATGCGAGAGAAGCAATGTCCGCTCCGCTTCCCTCCAACTGCGCCGTCCACTCATCCAAGCGCCTCTCGATCGAAGCTTTCTCCGTCTTCGAAACCCAAAGAGGAAGGTGCAACGAACAATCCCATTCCTGAGAATGCAGACAAAGATTACTATGAGTCATTGAAGTAGAACAGGAACGGAAACGATAATACCGACATTCGATTCTGTTTTACGGTTACGGATAGCGCGATTCAAAACACAGGTCCAGACGGGTATAGTTTTCGACATGCTGTCGGGAAACCTCTTCCCCTTCCTCGTGGAATCCACGACGATACAACCTCCCGCGCGGCCTACTCGCATTCAAAACCAATCAATTCCGGAATCAACAAACGCGTACTCGGAATTCGAAGAAGAAGCGAAGCTCACCGGCGAGGTGGGCGAGGTGGAGGTTGAGGCGAGAGGTGCTGAAGGAGAGGTTGTTGGTGTGGCCGTCGGTGGACTTGAAGTAGCAGTGGCTGTGGAATGCGGAAGGCGGGGAGTACCAGAGGCCGCAGCGGAGATTGGGGACGAGGGGGAGCTCCGGCCAGAGCAGGGCGATCTCGGCGACGAAGACGGAGTCGTGGTAGACGGAGCTCAGGGCGTTGAAGAGGCTGCTGTCCCTCCGCTTAATCGTCCTCGCCGCTCGGTAGATGCTCACAGTCGCCGTCTCCTCTGCCATGCATCAAAGCGCACCACTGGTTGGTTCTGATAAGCAAGCAACGATCGTAACCAGCAAATGGAAGCAGACACACTAGGGCGTGGCTCGTTGGGGCTGCTCCAAGCTCCTCTCGGCCCTCCCCTCGTCACACAACTGTTTTACTTTTTTATTATTTATTTATTTTTATTTTTTTCAATCAGAGAGACGGAAACAGAGGTCGGGGCAAGGTTTTAAATGTCGTTTTCTGCGCGGTTTTGCCCCTTTTCTTTTTCGGCATGTTGTATCTGTAAATACGGCATAAATTTTCACGAACATACGGCATGTTGGTAAAAATATCGACGGAAATTTTGAAAAATAATTTTGATTTGGCAAGAGTGTTATATGTAAGTTCAAAATTACTTATTCATCACTATGAAACATAAATGATTAAAAAATCACGCTAATAATAAGAGATGATATTGATATGTTATAGTTGTATTTAGGGTAATTAGCGGCGTAAGTGGCCAAGGTTTTCGAATTTCCTTAGGCATGATGTCAATGCCTAAAAACGACGGCAAAAGTCCCCAATGTGCACTAATCACTCTAATCACAAAATTTCATCCAACTAATTGGATGAATGTTAGTCAACTAATAATGTGGCAGTGTTGACCGCCACACGGACAACCACATGGCATGCCACGTCATTTTTAATTTTTAATTTGTTTCCACATCATTATTTAATTAGTCGTGATACTGTTAATAAATACATAAATTTATTTCATATTATTTTACTTTATTAAATTTTCATAAGATGTAAGTATTTAAAACTCTTAAGTAGGATAATATTTACAATTTTAGTCGTATTTTCAGCTACTACCCGAAAATAAATTTATAAATAGGATAATATTTACAACTTAAGTAGTATTTTCAACAACTAACCGAAAATAAACTTATAAGTAGGATACTATTTATAACTTTAAAGTATTTTCAACCACTACCCGAAAAATGACGGATAATAATCGAAAATATATCTCACATATTAATGGATATGTTTGTTATTTAAATTGTTATATCCATTACATTTTGACAACAAATACCTTTGATGTAGTAATTTAGTGCTTTGTTTATCTGGGTTTGGTCATGGTTCCAAAATACAAATACAAAATATTTTGATTACTTATTTGGATGACACGTGGGACAGCTTAGGAAAGAGAGAAAGAGAGAGAGAGAGAGAGAGAGAGAGAGAGAGAGAGAGAGTGTACATGGGGCAACGTGGGAGAGGGCGAGAAAATAAGTAGTCCCCGTAAAAAAATTAAAAATAAAATAAAAAAGACGTGGCAATTTTTTTTTAATAAAAAAGACGACATGACGTGCCACGTATATGTCCGAGTGTCAGTCAACAATGCCACATCATCATTTGACTAACAATCATCCAATTAGTTGGATGAAATTTTGTGATTAGAGTGATTAGTGCACATTGGGGACTTTTGCCGTCGTTTTTGGTCATTGGCATCATGCCTAAGGAAATTCAAAAACATTGGCCACTTATGCCGCTAATTACCCTTGTATTTATATAAAAATTAGAGTTATACTTGTACCTTATAGAAAAAATATAAATATAAGGTCACAATTAAAATAAGATATTATATTGATATGTTATACTTGTTTACGGGCGTGTCGTAAGCTGAAGGTATGTTGCAACTCTAAAAAACAGGCATATTGAAACCGTGTTGAATGCATGCCGGGCATTTAAAACCATGATGGGTGGGACTTAGTAAAAATATTTTTTGTTAAAAAATTATTTATAAAAAAATTAAAAATTATAAAAAATCTATTAGAAATTTTTAATTTTTTCTCATTTCACTTTACATTTGGAAACTATTCTCTCTCTCTCTCTCTTTTTTTTTGTGTTCTAATTTCCTAAGGCTTTCGGAATAATTTTACAGTTGAATTAACTAATAACAAAAACTAATAACCTTGGCTGTTCTTAATGTAAATGAAAAAAAAAAAAATTATATACAATTGACGAGGACAATTTTATTTGCCGTTTTAAGACACTTTTCTTTACAGTACAGATTCAGAACACTTCTTTATAGTTTAGGAAACTTATCTTGAGGTAAAATTGTTACAGAAAACGTTGGTGAAATAAATTATGAAGTTTCCCTAATAAATTTAAGAAAGATACAAAGATGAAATTTCTAGTACATTGATTGGATGATCTTGATGATGATCACAACAAATGAGTAAAGAAAGAAACCTGAAGGTTTGAAATTGATATTACTTCCAACATAGCATATATGTAAAACATATTATGAGCCAATAGATCATTTTGTAGCTCTTTGAGTCGAAATTTTGGATGGATTAAATCTATAGGATTATATTAGTAACGGGATCCTGTTATCAGACGACATTGCCGATACGCCATATGATTCGGAGGCACAGACTTCGCTCAAATCTTCTTCTTTTTTTCCCCATATCACGGCGTAGAAACCGGCTAGTATTATTGTTGCTCCGATCACACTGAACATTTGAGAGACGGTCAATAAAAGTTACATCAAAAGAGGCAAAATAAGAGATCATCAGAAGAGAAAAGGTGATATATATATATATATATACATATTTTGTAGAAGATGGAATCTCAACGTACTTTCCGAGATATAGAGCTTCGTGAAGAAACGCGACACCCATGGCGGCTGCAATGGCAACGGAAAACGGCTTGAAGATGGTGACGTAGACCGGACCCTTTATGTTCAGCCCCCACGTGTGAATGGCTGTCGCCAGAGCTGGACCGAAGAAACCCTGATAAATTGAAGCCGATAAAGAACACTAGTACGAAAGCTAGATTATACGACGAAGTTTTTCCGAAGTGTAATCCACCGCCATTCAAGAACGTGCGATGGTTTAAAACCTTCATGAAAGGTTGAGAAAAAAAACACATTTATAGCCGCGAAGAGACATATTGTTGTAGCAGCGTTTTTCTTGAACAACGGTGAATACTGTTGTTCAAGCCTTCAAAATATTTGTGTCGCTGCAGTGACATTATAGCCCGCCACAATGGGTATTCGGATTGCCGGGCAACTTTGGTAATTTGCTCGATGTTTGTCGAAAACCGTCGTACGAAATTTTATGAATTTTTTTGAAATATCGCCATAGCTCGTGCTAACGCCTGACATGAATAAGTAAAATCTACTTTGCACCATTGATTTTAACCGCCATCGTGGAGAAGACATTTAAAAAAAGTGGCCAATATTTTTTTTCTGCCCGATTTAGAAATTTTCTATTGCCGTTCCAAAATACCATTTGAACCGGAAAAAGAAAAATAAGAGGCGAGTTTTTACAAGATGGGGAGTACAAGATTCGTAAGTTGCTAGATGAAGCAACACTACCATACCGTGAGCAGGACGGTGAGCAATGCCATGTCCGTCTTCAAAGCCCACGCACTTTGGTTCTTTTCCAGTACTGCACCGACAATTGCGGCGAATATCGAGGTTAACAGTGAGGCTATTACAGCCACGGTTACCTCATTTGGGTATAACTTTACAATCTGAGTCTAAAAATATGTAAAAAGAATAAGAAGAAACTGACATTAGTCCTCCTTGGATTTTTAATTGTAATCAAAAGTAAAGTTCCAAAACTTTTATCTTTGCCGAAGACTACAAATAATGAAAATAGCAATTGGGGTTTTCAAACACCACCACATACACTCAAATATATTCTGACTCACGATCTGCGTAAATAAATATAATATATGTGTTGCAATATCAAAGAACAAGAAACGCGACATGAAATTCGATCACGACACAAGCGCGACGATGGCCGTGGAGGCTCGACACGGGCTGATGGTCTAAGTTCGAGGAAAAATTTTCTCATCGTTTGAGATTATGATGCATTACAAATATCGCGGGATTTATTTACAAAAAATATGGTTGATTAAAAATTACACTAAAATATGCTATAATTGCGGGTTTAATTATTGTGGGTATCTTTAAAAAAATGACTTGTATATGCTTGTTTTACTAAGAATTAAACAACAATTGTTTTAAGAAGAAATAGTCACAAAAATCGTGAAGGGAGATTAGTTATGAGGATATGAAAATTCGAGCATTATTGTTAAAGAGTGTTTTTATGTTTTTCTTCTAGTCCGAGTCTACATACTAATGTTTTACACTAAACAAAAGAGTTAAATATCAAATATCAACATATTGAGGGTATGTTTTGCATTAGTTTATGTTTTATATATGATCAACAATATAAAAGCATTGGAGACAAGTAGACAACTGGAAATATAAAGGTGTGGCTTGAAACAAGCGATAGGTAAATTTTACCTGAAGGATTAAACTAAGCGACATAAACACGCATACCGCAACCATCAAAAGGCCGCCTATAACCCAATCAGTGAACGATCCTTCCAGCTGAGAGTGCTCTAGCAAAAGCAATGATGGTTGAGATGCCGCCGAGAGAATCATGGGGCCCTTGTAGAGGATCATAATGATCGCACCCGACATTGAAACTATGGTTCCGACTACCTTCGCCCGAGATTTCCAGCTTCTCAATTGCAGATTTTCCATCCTATTTTTTTAGCACCAGGAAAAGTGTTCAACAACTGTTAGGCTCGTGAATTCTACCATCTTCCTCAAAAATATCTTAGTTAAGATTAGTAGAATAGAGAACTAAGGCTGAATATTTTGAACTTGGTTCCCGGTTTTCATAGCGGCTCCCAGCCCGATTCTAGCCTAAAGTTGCGAACTTTAATTTTAAAAAGGAACCGGTATTGGGAATTTCAGGCTCTGTTCTGGTTTGCACATTCATGTCCTCTTCTTATTAGAATATACGGTTTTTAGTTTATTTTATATGAACAAATTAGAAAGTTGTACAATTTATTTATAGATCTTTACTTTTTATGAATTGAATGATGTTCTTGCGGATTTTTATTTTCTTCTGAATTTTATCTTGGATCTTAATCCTCGTCCTGGTTCCCGGTTTCTAAAAATTTTTGGTATCAATTTTCCATACCAAGACCACGATGGGGACATGTTTTGGTGTCCCACCTTTTCCCGACTGGGACAAAAAAGCCTAAAATTCTGGCTCTTAGTCTCGGTTTCACCCCTAAAAAGAACAATGCCTTTGTTTTTTTAACGTTGTTAATGTAGAAAATGAACTATTTAACGACCTGAAAGCGACAGCGAAGACAAAAGTGAATGCTGGAATGAGGCTGCTGATAGCAGATGCTATGGTTGGGGAAGTGTACTCTATGCCTTTATACGAACAAATATTACTTGCACACCTGCTTTATCGCCAAAAACATCAGTATCTCCTCAAGCAAATTTTTTTTTTTTTTTTTTACTTGGATAATAATATCGATTATGTAATTTTTTTTCGTACCCAATTAGTGCAAGAATCACAAGTCTGCAGAGGATCGACCAGTTCAGAATGGAAGGAAGTCCTCTTCTGCTTTTGGACAGCGAAGATCTCGATGAGTTGACGAATGTGGAAATAGATTTATTTTTTGTGTTTTATTTATGACAATTTTTCATGTAAAAAAGAGTAAAAAACGACCTCGGAAAGATGAAGATAAATGGAAGCAGAGCCGCGGCTCCGATTGCAAAAGTGTAGGGGATCAGCACAAAGTAGCTCAAGCCTTTCGCGGCGGCTTCTTTGAATAAAGTGCTGAGACCGACGTTAACGAACTCCACGGCAGCCATGGCGAAGAATGGAACCATCTCTCCCTTACGAGCCATCCCTCTCTCTCTCTCTCTCTGGTTTCAAATTCTGATATCAATTTAGATCACATTCATACGTGCATGCATTTCTCATGTCGTTATGTAGGACAGTTTCGTTGTAATCTTCTGTGGAGCAGCAAATTCTCTTGATCATTAATATGTATGATTCCATTGACTTCTTTCTGTTTGTTTGTTTGTTGTCATAGAATATCATAATTTGTGATGTAACTTTTCCACTTCCTATTTTTTTCTTAACAATACTTAGTAGAATATTTCACTTAGCGATGTACTTTTCCTGTTCGAGTTTCTTTTAAGATATAACAGAGGCATATGCTCTTAAGTTTTTACAAAATTGTCGGCCATGTACCAAAATTCCATTTCTAAAGGCTAAAGTACTCAAGTCACATAAAAGGGAAGGGACTCTATTGTCCGTCTCCATTATGTCCATTAGTTTATAATACTGTGTTATCGGACTCTCAGTTTCCGCAAATCGACCGACCACGACAGATATACTGATGGGGTTTTTGTAAGTTTTTTAAAAAACTGCACTAATGGTAGACCGAAGGCGATGGGTAGACCGGATTTTATGGGTATATGTCAAATTTTTAGGAAAGGATCCATATGCCAAAAGAAGCCTCCACAAAGTGCCGTAGACAAGCATGTCAAAAGAGACTTACCGCTTGTGAATAGTAGGTTCGCTGTTATTTTTTAAAACCTTGCATGCGATAATTGACAAGTATTAGGTGGGTGAAACTATATTGTATTGTATGTTAGTACGGTCCCCATCATCCTTCGTTGTTCCGTCAGTGAGCAGTGCAGTGCGTTCATGGTCCCGATCATATCGTTATTGGTTCGCAGGCATCCAGTGGTTGAACATTATCTCACTTTAGCATGTGAATTCTGCGAGGGGCAAGTATGACAAAGGTAATAATTGGCTAGATTAATATAATACACAAAGATTTAATAAGAATGAAACCTACTTATGCAATAGGAAAATGATACCGACACAATCGGACTTGCCTTCTTGGAAGCGTGGGACCGGAAGAACAAGGTTCGATCGTGATCCCGGAGTAGCTCGTGCCATCTTGGAGCGTTTATTTTTGATTATTCAAGTTTAATTATCATTTATTTTCTTCCTTTTTAGTTCGATAGATTTGTGGAGTTTGTTTCCTATTTTCTTTTTGCTTTCCTTTTCAGTTTAAACCCTAGCTTATTATGGGGCTGGTTTCGATTTATTTTCTTTAGCCATTGATGAAATGAAATTCGAGCTCCTTGCTTGAGAAAAATCGAGTTTATTTTGCTCGCAAAGACGCGTTCTTCAATCCCCGTAGTTCCGCTCTACATCAGTTGGTATAAGAGCCACTCGTTTTTGTGCGATGGCACCGATGAAGAGAGATGTTCAAGACACTTTCATAGAGGCTACGCTTTCGAGTTTTTTGCTCGCAAAGACGTGTTCTTCAACCCCCTAGTCATGTGGGAACCGATGTGTGGGTGAGCACGGGTTATGTAGTTCAACTACTACTCTAACCTGAGACCTAGCACATTGCATCATGGCGAATCTGAAAGATCGTGATATGCTAGAGACAACAACAATGGAAGACTGCAAGTACACCGACTTGGCCGAGCGAGACAAACTTAGCGAAAATTCTCACGCGAGTGGTTGCGTGGGACCGGTCAAATGAAGGCCGGTCCTGAGTGTTAATAGGGCCCTGATTATTTATTGCAGGATCGATGCTGAATATATAAGGGCCCTACAGAAGATATAATTTAGGGACCCCTTATGGAAGGAAAAAATAATAACAACGTTACAGAAAGAAATATCTATTTTATCAAATTAAAAATGTATGTAGGTTTTATCATACATAATTTTCTTATGGTATTTTAATATTACTAAGTCTTACTAATTCATTAAGAAAATGCTAACAAAATACTAACAAATATAAGAAAATTCTAAGAAAAAAAAATATATATTAAGAATTCAAGATAAATGTGGGTCTCACATTCGTTCAACACTAGCAAAATAAGTCATAAAAAAAAAATATGACATCAGAAAAACCAATTGCAAAACATGAAGAAAGTGCATTATAACTTTGGCCAATAACACCACTCCATTCTAAAAAAATTGTGAGCCCTCTCGAAAGTCCTCTCTTTGATAGAAGTATTCTTAGAACGTACAACATTTAAGTTTAAAAAATTATTTTATTTGGGCCCCGAAGTACAAAAATGGAGGCCCCTTAACTCGTTGTCTTAACACTTTATCTCTCTTATCCATTCAATAATTCAACTCCTTAGTATATCCATATTTCACACTCTAAAATATATTGGTGCAAAAGTTGTGAGTTTTACAACATGCTATCAACATAATCACTCTATGGTAAGTTCAGAACACGGTATATTAAACTTAGGACTGACACTTTTATTATAATTATTATCGTTGTATAACGTAATATTACTATATACAGGAGGCTTTGCTACCTTATAGTAATGACATGGAATTTACGATAATTAATTTTTTTATGTATAACATCATCTTATTATACACAGGAGACTCTACCACCTT
This sequence comes from Parietaria judaica, assembly GCA_954871525.1. Lineage (NCBI taxonomy): Eukaryota > Viridiplantae > Streptophyta > Magnoliopsida > Rosales > Urticaceae > Parietaria > Parietaria judaica. Next base: position 30,941,818 of record OX940865.1, read on the forward strand.
ATGGTAATATGATGTGATTTATGTAATTAACTTTTTTATGTACAACATCATTTTATTATACACACGAGGCTCTGCCACCTTATATTAAACTGATGTGATTTACATCTAACAAATATTTATCTTCAAGTAATATCAAATCACTATATACAAAAGGATCTTCCACCTTATAATAAAATGATATTAAATGAAATCACTTTTAACTGCTTCTATTAATATTTTTATAATTAATTATATCTTTTGAATGTTTGTTTTTTACATCTTATTTTATGACATGACATCACTATCTTAATCTTAGCATTTAATTACATTGTTAAAGTAAATCTATATACCTACCAGTAATATAAAGGCTATAAACGGCTAGGCTTTACCCTGTACATGTTATTAAACTATACAAAACCATATTTCTTCTTCTAGCTCATATTTGTTTCTCCAAATTTTGCCTATAAAATGAATAGATTTGTTAGTTTTTGTAGCCATAATTATCATTGTATTTAATGTTATTGTTTTCATGTTCATATTTTCACCAGAATAATTTTATGTTGCCTTAAAAGCGGTTGATCATGTATTTTTCATTATTATTTATAATCTTTGTAGACTTCTATATCTTGAATTAAATCTAGTGAATTGTTTATTTATATGTTAGTTATCACCATGTCGAATCTCGTGAAGCTTGAACTCAATCCTTTTGAGATCAGTGAAAATAATAACATGCCTTGGACAATAGATATTGAGATGCATTTGGAGTCAATGAATCTTACTGAGATACATAAGGATGGAACGACTCATCAAGGACTGACAATGCAAGATATTTAATATTCCTTCGCCGACACCTTGACGAAAGCCTAAAAATTAAATATCCCACTTTGAAAGATCCAAGTGAGTTGTGGAAAAATCTTAAAGAAAGATATGATCGTTCAATAGAAGTGAGTTGTGGAAAAATCCATTTCTCTCTCTCTATTTATCAGTTCAATAGAAGGAAGAAAATCACAATCGTTCCCAAAACTTATTATGAGGCGTTATAAATTTGAATATGTGAGCCAACACCTATAATTTTATCACGCAATTGTGACTAATAAACCCAAAAATAATACTACAAAAATTATTATAGGTCATCAGTCTTGGTCAGATGTTGGAAGTCAGCAACACGGTGGTGATGGCCGGCTTATACTTGAAGATGTGGAACCAAAGCGACGCCCTGTTGATGAAGGTGAAGCCCACCCGTCTGCTTAATGGCATCCCTAGTAGACCCATCTTGGTTGTGGCACGCACGACTTGGGCACGTAAATTTCTACGCGCTCAAGATGATGGGAGAGATAAGATGGCCTTTGGGGTAGCGAAGATTGAACACCCCAACCAATTGTGTGAATGTTGCATGGTCACGAAACAGGCAAGAGTATCATTTCCGATCAAGGCCAAGTTCCGAGCAGAGCGACCCCTCCAACTAGTGCACGCTGACCTTTGTGGTCCAATCACCCCGGCCACCCTAGCCGGCAACAAGTACTTATTTTTACTTGTTGATGATTACAGTCATTGGATGTGGGTTTATACGCTCAAGGAGAATAGTGAAGCCCTTGAAGTCTTCAAGAAGTTCAAGAGGCTCGTGGAGAACCAGTCAGTGCATAGACTGAAAACCCTGCGAACAGATCGAGGAGGCGAGTTCACGTCTCAGAATTTCGCGGACTACTGCGGCGAATAAGGTGTTAAGCGACACCTCACTGCACCATACACGCCCCAACAGAACAGCGTGGTGGAGAGACAGAACCGGACCGTCATGGACACTGCAAGGAGCTTGCTAAAAAGCATGCAAGTCCCGGAAAGGTTCTGAGGAGAAGCCGTACGACACGCGGTCTACTTGTTGAACCGTCTACCGACGAAGACGCTAGGAGAGCGCACCCCTTACCAAGCGTGGAAAGGGAAGAAACCTCATCTGGAGAATTCGAAGGTGTTTAGGTGCACTAGACATGTGAAAATTGTGGGACCAAACCTCAAGAAGCTCGATGATCAGAGTCATCCGATGGTGTACCTTGGCGCCGAAGAACGGGGCAAGGCACACAGACTCTACGACCCCCGATGCAGAAAAAGCGCATGTAGTAGAGACTCCGTGTTTGAAGAGGAGAAAAAGTAGGAGTGGCGAGACGAAACGGAGAGCTGGAACAGAACTCGGTGGAGTTCACACTCGAAGAAGCAGAGGCGATCGAGCAGGAAGAGGGAGATAGTCCCTTCCAAGGACTAGCAACGCCTAGTTCGACAGAAAAAAGTTCGTCTAGAACCAGCACGACTGGAACCAGCTCAGCGCCAAGCTCGCCTAACCTGGGATCATTCATGATCACCGTGATCCCAATGAAAGCTAGTTCAGGAGGAACCAGCTCAGGAGACTCGTTGATCAAAGACGGACCAAGAGAGTTCCGTTCAATATCCGACGTCTACAAAGAAGCGCGAGAGCTCGATTTGAGCCGAGGAGAGCTCTTGCTGGTGAACTTTGAGGAACGAACCAACTATCGCGAGGTAGCCACCGAAAAGGAATGGCAAGAAGCGATGGAGAGAGAGCTAGAGTCGATTGAGAAGAATCAGACATGGGAGCTTGTCGACCTTCCAAAAGGTCACAAGTTCATTAGTCTGAAGTGGGTCTACAAGCTCAAGAAGGACTAAGAAGGAAAAATCCTCAAGCACAAGGTCAGTCTGGTCGCAAAGGGCTATGTACAGAAGCAGGGAGTAGACTTCGAGGAAGTTTTCGCTCCACTAGCCAGACTCGACACGGTCAGGCTAATCCTAGCCCTTGCAGCTCACCGAGGCTGGAAAATCCATCACCTGGACATCAAATTAGCGTTCCTAAATAGTGAATTGGAAGAAGAAGTCTTCGTCGATAAGACCGCAGAACATAAGGTGTATAAGTTGTCAAAAGCTCTTTATGGGTTGCGACAAGCACCACGCGCATGGAACACTCGATTCGACAGAAGTATGAAGAGTCTTGGTTTCAAGAAGTGTTCTCATGAGCAAGCGGAGGGATGGAATTTTACCTCAACAAGAATTTGATCACCTGGCAGTCACAAAAGCAGAAAATTGGTGGCCTTATCGTCTTGCGAAGCGGAGTTTATGGCAGCGACCGCAGCGACGTCAAGCGTTATGGCTCAGAAATTTGTTGTGCGAGGTCACCGAAAGCGAGCAAAAGCCGGTGACTCTCTACGTTGACAACAAGTCCGTGATCGCACTAATGAAAAATCCGGTGTTTCATGGACGCAATAAGCACATTGACACTCAGTTTCACTTCATTCGCGGGTGTGTGGAAAACCGAGAGATCATCGTTGAGTTTGTCAGCACCAAAGAGCAACGTGCGGACATACTCACGAAAGCTCTAGCAAGAGTTAAATTCTCGGAGATGCGAGAATTGCTCGGTGTAAAGAACCTCGAACTAAGACAAGTTTAAGGGAGTGAATGTGGAAATAAACTTGCCAGATTAGTCATGTACACATTCCTTGGTGTCTTAGGACGCGCAGGGTACTATTGAAAGTCTGTATCTGGGCTTGAGGGTGTCAAAGGGAGCTATTTTGTATTTGAAAGCCTACAGACACAATGGCATATACTTCCTCGAGGGAAAAACTGCGTGCTCTACAGAAGGCTCAAATGAGAAGGAAAATATTTGGCATCATAGATTGGGACATGTCAGTGAGAAGGGTCTCAGAATTCTCAGCAAAAGATGCTTATTTGGAAAGGACAAAGTCAAGCAACTGGATTCTTGTGAGCATTGCGTGTTCAGCAAGCAATACAAGGTTTATTTTGGAAAATGGAAGCATATAATCCGGATTGGGTCCATGTGTTCAAAACGATGTCGGTTAGGGTTGCACACACGGCAATGACGTGGCATACACTTAACGGGTGTTAGGTTGGAGTGATGGAATTTGTACGCGTCATTGTTTAGAAAACTTTAGTTACTTACGCCGATATTAAATCGCTTTAGCTACATGTTTGCACACTTAGCCCAAGTTTGGTCACTTTTGCTGTTAATACTCCTAAAAAATGAATCAAAAAACAAAATTCACTGCTATATAATTAAAGTAGGATTAATGAGGTAAATGTCCATGGATACACCAAACTTTTCAAATAAATGTCTAAGAATTTTATTAAAAATAAAAACTGCCCATTTCGTAAAATGTGGACTAAAATATCCTCAATATTAGTCAACATTTTATTTCCTAAAAAATGATAATAAATAAAAACTAAATTAATAAATAATAAATATTCCTATTATATATTTTGGAGCCCAAAAAATTGTAATTAATCCTTAATTTTAGTCATCCTCAGTTGTAGCTAAATTTTTTTACACAATAATTAAATATTAATCTTAGCTAATATTTTTTATTATTATTTTCCTAATTTATAATTTCCACCTAAAACTATTTGACTAATCATATTTTTTAAGATATATTCCCCTTCAAATAGTTACTATTGTTGCAACTTGCAATTTCAGTTTAACTCTACATATTGTATTTGACAAACTTTTATTTAAAGAGATATTTTCTCCTTAAACAATATAGTCTTCATCTTCACATCGTTTATCATTTCCTTTTCTTCATTGTGTTTTGTGCAGTGATCATCTTTTGGAACCAAAACTGAACAATAATTACTCGCACGCAATTTCTAGTATTAGAGCATCAATTTCGGATACCGATCTCTCGCATTCGGGAAAATTCTAGGTTTTCAATCACCAAAATACGATTACAAATTAGTCAAATTAGCCTTACATACTTCATCCAAGAGATCCATATAACAAAACGACTACAAATGGGCTAAACGACATAAAAACATGCGCAAAACCAAAAAGCATTAAAACTCTAAAACATCTTTTTTAGGACTCGGAAGTCAATATTAGATTCCGGAGTGAAAGCCTGTCATAGTAGGTCAGGTCGAAGCTTCAATTTGATACATTGTATGCCAACTCACACACCCGAGTCAAAAGTTATAACTCCAAGCATGTCAAGGCTTGTTCTTATGCGAGTTTGACCTCATCGCACTTCCCTATACCATGTCATATATTCAATCTGCATGACATGATTAAAATTATTTTCATATCAACAACTTATACGATTACGCCGTAATCGTATAGCACGAAGTAACACCACATATTGATCGAAAACATTCACACTCCACGAAACTGCGGTTTCAGCGGCGCAGTGCGCTAACGCGCTTGAAAATTAAGACTTTCAGAGGCACGTTACAGGATATGGAAATTCACTTGCACGCCCGATCTCTGTATCGTCAATGTCTAACTCAGCAACAGCGGTGTGCTTAGATGAGTTGAATCAAATTCACAAGTTTCTTCTTGACCATTGCCGAGTAATACAGCGTAGAGACCAAGCAAAACGATAGCTGCTCCGATGACACTACGCAAGAAAAGAGGGTAATAAAAAAGCAGAAAATCAGCTTTAAAAATAATCTATTATTTTTGGTAATATATAAATTATTCTTGGGAAGCATATATATATATAACATTAAGTATATAAAAAATTTAGGTTATCCTACCTCCCAAGAAAGAGAGCATCGCCGATGAATATGACCCCAAAAATGGCCGCGACTGCGATGGAAAACGGCTTGAACATCCATGGGTATAGAGGACCCTTTAAGTGCAGCACCCATGTGGTGATAAATGAGAAAAAGGTTGAACCAAATAAACCCTGAATAATGTTATAGATTGCTCAGATCTTACAAGTACCCAATTTATGTTATAGTGCTATGAAACATTTAGTTAGTCTTTTCTTACCGATGATACAATGGCTATCAACGCTATATTTGGCCTCAGGGCCCAATGGCTCAGTTTTGAATCTTCGAAAATGCATATCGGCAATGCGATCAATGTCTTAAACATGAAGTAAATGACCGTGATACTTCGCTCCTCCGGGTACGCATTCACGACCTGGGCCTGTATAACGAATATTTGCTTTTGAATCAACTTCTATTTTATTTTTGGTAAGGTTTTTTTTTTTCTTTTTCTTATAAGTATACTAGTATCAAGAAAATATATTTGAACCTTGAGCTCAAGGGTATAAGTTCAAATGTTTAGCCACTTGAAATTGACAAGGAAAGTCGAATTCTCTAAATTGAAGACTCAAAAGTTTCAAGATTTTTGAAATTATACCGAAGAATGAGATCTTAATTATGTGATAAATGTGACAAACAAACTAGGGTTTGCCTAGGCTTCAAATCTCCCACATTAAGGCTTTTAGATACTCTACAAGTCAGCTAATTAGGGTTTTTTTAAGGACCTAGTTAAATGATACATAAACAAATTATGATGAGAAGAAATTTTAAGGTTTTAAATTAATTAAACTCAAGTGTTGGATTAGTTCACATCACATGTCATATCCAATCCCCTAGACCCGATCCATCTTGCATTAAAAAAGTTAAAATGCATTTCATTATTCGGTCCATAATGTGAATTATATTAAAAAAAATCTCAAGAGATTTTCCTTTAATTAAGATGTTTCTACAATCAGGGATGTGTGCAATGCACGCATAATTAATATAAAACCAACTAAATTAGACTTATAAACGGTTGCAATAAATTGTGATTTGCTTAGAAATGTAAACCCTAGATTTTGATATTTTTACTATGGTCCAAATTTAAACTAAGCATTTGTCTTAACAAACCCGTTTTCTATCGAATTTCGATTCACATGAAAAAAAAACATCATATTTAACATTTTTTAGGAGGTCATTAATCTTGGTACAACTTAACATGGAATTTTGATCGGATCGAGTACGCATTAATGCCAGTACGAGGTACAATAACACTAGGACGAAATATTGTAGATATTGCTCAAAGCATCACAACAATTAATGTAGGAGTATTCATAATTCTACCTGAATAATGTACCAGAATGAGCTAGCGATAGATCCCAAAACCAGTATAAAGCCTCCGAGTAACCAGTTCGTCGTTGACGATAGCAACGTAGAATTCGGAGTTGGCGCCAAAATTATGGGACCTTTGTAGAGGATAGCTATAACTGCTCCCGAAATCGAAAATATTGTGCCCAATATTTTCATTTGTGTAGTCTTTTCTCTAATATTCGGATTTTCCATCCTTTTTTTAGAAAACAATTCGGATTTTCCATCCTTTTTTTAGAAAACAAACAAGTAGACAGAAAGAGAGAGTTACACCCTTTTCGGAGAAAAAAAAAAGAGTGAGAAACCTTGATGAGAACAAGAAGAAGCATATATAGAACCTCAAAATGGCAGCTACAATAAATGGCAAAGCAGGTACGATATTTTCGGTAATTGAGGAAAGAGCCGGCGAGCTATACTCCACGCCTTTGAACGTACATGCATCGGAAAAGACCCTGCAAATTCGCGAAACAATTAAACCATTTTTCATAATTAAAAAAAACGTAAGTGGCAGAAACAAAAAATTATCGTACCCGATCAGGGCAAGGAGTCCGATTTTGTACAAGAAAGAGAGCTTGAATGGAGGGAGTCCCCTTCTGCATAGTAATCAAACATCTACTTTCTTCATTATGTTGATCTTACGAGCAAGCAAAAAGAGAGAATGATTTACCTTGGGAAAATAAATGGAAGAGGAAGAAGAAAAAGAGTGCCTATAACATAAGTATAAGCAATGAATACAAAGTAGCTCAAGCCTTGCAAACTGGCTGCTTTGTAAAGGGTTTTTATCCCAACATTCACGAGCTCAATCGCAGCCATAGCTGAAAATGCCCCAACTTCTTGCCTCCACTGATCAAACCAACCCATCTTCTAATATTGATCAAGATTATCTTTTCTTTTTTCTTCTTAGCATGATCACTTGCTATATTTTTGTAGCCTTTTATAGGGCCATATGAGATTGGTTGGTTGGCCATGAATGATTCAATGCACACTAAAATATAACTATCATGATGTTAATCACTTTCTTCCACTTGAATTTGATGGAGACAAGTACATTATTATATGTGTACACGTTTGAAGAACAAGGGAGCTAATAGTTATACGACACAAAGTACGTAGCTCAAGCCATTCAATATAGGGAATGAATGAATGAGTTTTTGGTAGGCACGTATGTTTATTTTTTAGACAAGTTCCAATGTAATGTAAGGATAAGATAGATGGTGTCCGTGTATGACTTCACTGGAAGGAACTGCATAGAAAATAGTCGTCGATTTTGCAACAAATCAACCAAGGAAACAGTTTGAAGGGTCGGCTTCAGCATAGCATGCGTGGAGATTCGGTCAATGACAACTGTTAATAGATATGATGCTGCACCACTCGGTTCTATTCTTCTTTTCTAATTTTACTATACTAAAAAGGGAAGGTAATAGTGTTGAGTGTGAATGTAATCTATGCTGAAACGCTATTGAGAGTCGATACAAGGCTGTCAAAACTGATCGACTTAGGTTTTCTTCACGGCTTTGTTGTTGTTCTAGGTGTTCCGCTTGTTTGGCCTTTAGATGTTGTTGTGCAATGTGAAGAAAGAAAAGAGAGAGTGCGAGATTGAGAGACGTGTAATTACGCAGTTAGTGGACATAACTCCTACATTCGAAGTAAATTCACCTTTTATGGTTTTATATTTTGCCATTTAAACTACTATGATCTTAGTGTTAATTTTGTATTTTGTTTATGGACTTTGGCCTCGTTTTTTTTATGGTTGTATATATTCTATCAAATATAAACTCATACACCAATGACATTTACATCGGATATGCACCTAAGTTTAAACCTCTTCCTAGATTTATCTTGAGGTAGGGCCTCGATAAATATAAAAGATGAAAGTATAACATTCATATATATATATATATATATATATATATATATATATATATATATATATATAGTGATCTTGAGTCTCAATAGCGATCTTGAGTCTAATAAAAATGAGTATACATATTCAATAGAAGCTTTTGCGCTTTTGAGAAGCTTTGTAAGACTGGGATCGCGAATAGGGTTTTTTTGCAAGAATGACCTTAAGTGGGTTCATTAAAAAACATACCCTCCTTCGACACTATTTATATTTCTTAGCATGGGGTATTTAAGGGTATGAATTTGATTGAAAATCCAAATGAGGTCTTTAGCAATTAATTTCTCGCGAATATCAATTACCAAGAAAGGGATAGCAAACGCTCAATTAATTTTCTTTTTTCCCAGATTCGAATGATATCAAGTTTTACTATAGAGTATAGATTACGTGTTTTGATGACTAGATATTCTTAAAACATGTAATCTTTTGATAAGTAATAATGTTATGACTATTAGATATGTCAAAAAGAAATATTAAAGTTTGTTTGCAGATTTTATAATTACTTATATATGTTTTGACAATTTGAGATGTCAAAAAGAAATACTATTTAAACTTTAAAGTTAGATATATAGAACACGCGTGACAGATATTAACTAATTGACATTAGAGATATGTTTTACAAATTATAGTTGTAATGCTAAAGAAAAAAAATAAAAAGATAGTTTATTACTTTGTTATTTAAAAAACCTACTAATTGTATAATTTGCTAAGGCTGAGCAAATGTTTTGTCAAATCTAATAATATTATTAGTACAGCTGGTTATATGTTTAAAACTAAATTATCCTTTTGAATTTAGTATAATCTTCTTTTAATTCATGTTTTAGAAAAAAATAATTTTGACTTTTTGAATACATATAAAAAAAAGGCCTTTATTTGAGAAATCACGAATCTTCAACGTTTGACTTGGAAAGATCTGCCAGTCTCATCTCTATCTGACTGACTGACAGCCATGAAACAATTGCAATCTGATTCAGTTTATGTCGGTAGCTTTGAAACGTTGACTTTATAATTCGTTGACACAAATATTTATTTACATATTATTATCATAACTGTTCACGATCTACGGCTTAATCATATACATGAATCAAGTTCACCCCATTCGATCATATAAATTTGTTTCATTATTAACAACATTCGATCACAGAACATATTACAGCTGAAAACTTATCTAATCTAAATTAAATAAATATAAATTTCCGTTTTATCATAAGGGCTAACCCATGCTTTGTCGGAGCTCTAGGTGAAAAAAAGTACGGCCCCTAAAAAAAATATAGAGGCACATAATTAATTATTAATACTAATCAGCTTCACAATTAAAAATGCATATTTTTTTTTACCATTATATTTATAGAAAACGTGTCGTGTTAATAAATATTACTATCAATAATGTATTAACATTCATGTATACTGAAATTATAAAATATTAAGGCGGTACCGATCTTCCTTGTAAATTATGAATTAATAGATAATTTTGCAGTTTTTTTTAAATTAAAATGATTGAAAAAAGTATAAAAATAAAGCTAAAGTACATTTTTGAGATTATATTTTGGTTATTTGTATTAGCATATATTATTAATATTGTCAAGGGTAGTTTAGTCGTTCTCTTTTGTTATGTTAGCTTTATACATAAACCTTTTTGTAACCTAAAAGACCCAATGCTTCAATAATAGAGTTCTTGAGTTTCTCCATTTCCTTGATTTCTACATTGTATCAGAGCTACAATCATGATTCTTCGTTGAATGCTTCCGCTTGGGTATGCTCGGGTATGCTCTGCTCGTTATCATCAATCTTCGAGTAAGGGTTTATGGGATTTGGGAGTTTTTGGGTTTGGCTTGAATGATTGGGTGTGATCTTGGAGCTTTGGATTTTGGGTATTGAGTTTAGAGATTAGAGTGTTGAAGTTATTGATTGATTTCGGGTTTGGGAGATTGGGAGAATTCATTTGAAGGAGTTATTGATTGATTTCGTGTTTGGGAGATTAGGAGATTTCATTTGAAGGTTCTTGTTGGTGTTTTTTCGATTTTAGGGTTCTTGAGATTTGAGTTTTGTTAGGGTGGTGAGAAACAAAATTTGCGATTCTCGGGCTGCAACGACGGCACTTGGGAAAATTGCATTTGCACTCTTGTTCACCGGCGGATCGTCTTGAAACTTTGGAAGATTGTTAGCAACACACAGAGGCGTGTTTTGATCGGTGGAGATGAGATTTTGATATTTCTATGTTTGTCTGACGAGCAGAAACCAGAGGGTAAATTTGAAAGAGTTTCTTTGATTTCTTAAGTGTTTTGGCTTTGGATTTCCTTGTGTTTCAACCATGGCTTGCAATGTTCACTTGGATGGATCATATTGGAGTTTTGCTGCGAAACATTTTCTAAGAAGGAATTGGATATGGAGCAATCTTTCTAGCAGTCTTATGAAGCGCAAAAGGATCGTTGGAAGGCGTAGTGTTCGGAGTTGTAAGCCAAAGAATCAATTGCAATTGCGTGCCTTGTTCGTTGCTCCTCATGTTGGTTTGTCTTTGTCCAATAACTTTGGTTCGTCAAACAGATGTTCACCCACCTATATCTTAGACTCTGGGGCTACTCAACATATGTCTCCTAACCTGGCATCATTCGATTATGTATCCCCTGATTCATATATATCTATTATGACCGCTGATGGTAGTCCTATGCCATCGGAAGGTATTGGTTCTGTTGTTACTCCTCATTTGTCTCTTTCCGATGTTTACTATGTTCCGAATCTTACTCTTAATCTTGCATCGGTCGGTCAAGTGTGTGACTCCAGTGGCTCATTAGTTTGTTTCTCTACTGCTGGTTGTTGTGTTTACGACCCGCACTCTAAGAAAGTGATTGGGACAAGCCATCGGCAAGGGAAACTCTATGTTTTGGACGAACTTAAAGTGCCAGATGTTGCAGCTTCCAGTGTGGATCTTTCCAGCTTTCGTTTAAGTCGTTCTTCTTCTGACTTTTATTTGTGGCATTCTCGTTCGGGACATGTTTCCGCATCTCGTTTGAAGTACTTAGCTTCTACAGGAGCTCTTGGGCAGTTAAACTTTCATGATATTTCGGATTGTTTTGGATGCAAACTAGCAAAGTTTTCATCGCTACCGTTTTACAGAAGTGTATCATCATCTATTGCTCCTTTCGTTCTTGTGCATTATGATGTGTGGGGACCTGCCCCTGTTTCCACACAAGGGGGTTCTCGATATTATGTCTCCTTTATTGATGATTTTACGCGCTACACTTGGGTTTATCTTATGAAACGTAGAACGGACTTTCTTGGCATCTTCAATGAATTGAGAGCTCTCGTTAAAACTCAACATGGTGCCGTCATTAAGTGTTTTCGCTGCGACTTGGGGGGTGAATACACTTCGGCCGATTTCTCTCAGTTACTAGCTTCTGATGGGACTATTCGTCAAACTTCATGTCCAGACACCCCTGTTGCTGAAAGGAAACACCGTCATCTGGTCGAAACTCCTCGTTCGCTCTTATTGCCTGCCGAGGTGCCTAGTGTTTTTTGAGGGGAAGCCATTCTTACAGCTGCTCATGTGATCAACAGAATCCCAACTTCACATATTGCAGGTTTATCTCCTTTTGAAAAATTACTGGGGAATAAGCCTGATTATTCATCGTTGCGTGTCTTTGGTTGTACTTGCTTTGTTCTTCGACCTCACATCGAGCGTACTAAATTGACTTATAAATCAGCATTGTGTGTCTTTCTGGGCTATGGTAGTGGTCAAAAGGGATATCGTTGTTTTGATCCTGTTGCTTAGAAATTATATGTCTCTCGTCATGTATTTTTCTTAGAGCATATCTGATTCTTCTCTGTCCCTGCTAGTTCACATCATATGACACAATCAGATCTCATTCGCATTGATTATTTTGATACTGACAGCGACGATGCTCCAGTTACACAGTTTGACTCTTTAGCTCATGATCCACCAACTCCTCCAGCGATTGCGGATCATCCGCCCTTTGAGCATGCGGATCATCCACCTCCCCGCCAATCTACAAGAGTGCGTAACTCCACAAAACTTCCCGATTTTGGTTATTCTTCCTATTCGACATCATTTGCCTCCGTCATCACCTCCATTCATGGTCTATATGAGCCTACGTCTTTTCGAGAGGCCGTTGTTGATCCACCTTGGCAGCATGCTATGGCTGAGGAGCTTGCTGCTTTACATCAGACTCATACATGGGATTTGGTGCCTTTACCATCTGGAAAACGCACAATTGGCTCTCGTTGGGTTTACAAGATCAAAACAAAATTTGATGGAACTGTTGAACGGTATAAGGCCTGAATTGTTGCCAAAGGCTATTCCCAACAGTACGGCATGGACTATGAAGAAACTTTTGCACCCGTTGCAAAGATTACGACTATTCGTACTCTTATTGTTGTTGCTTCTTCCTTTCAGTGGAGCAAATATCAGATGGATGTCAAGAATGCATTCTTGTATGGTGATATTCATGAAGAAGTTTACATGACACCTTCTCCAGGTATTGCACACACACCCGGTCACGTCTGTAAACTACGAAAATCACTTTATGGCCTCAAACAAGCCCCCCATGCATGGTTCGAGAAGTTCTCCCTTGTAATCACTTCGCTTGGTTTTTAGACTAGCCATCATGATTCGGCTCTCTTTGTCAAACGCACGAGTGTAGGCCGTATTATCTTATCCTTTTATGTTGATGACGTGATTATTACTGGTGATGATTGTGATGGGATTAAATATTTGAAGTGTGAGCTGGCTCGTTGTTTCGCTATGAAAGACTTAGGCTTGCTACGATATTTTCTTGGTAGTGAGGTTGCTACTTCACCAAAAGGCTATCTATTATCGCAGTCCAAGTATATAGCTGATTTATTTGAGCGTGCGCGTCTCACTGACAACACGACTGTTGATACTCCCCTTGAGACCAACGCTCGATATTCTCCGTCTAATGGTACTCATTTGCCTGACCCTAGCCTATATCGTACAGTTGTAGGTAGTTTGTGTTGCAAATCGGTGGTATCAGTCCGACTTCCTTACCACGATAATAGCCTCCAAGGCGTCCCGGTAACATTTAAAAAATTACTTTAAAACGGAAAACTTGTTACCGGACCGAGGACACGGATATCGGGTAATAATCATTTCGTTAAGATCTGATAAATATTTCGAATTGAATATTTCATAATCATTATTAATAATCTATTCAAATGGGAAATAAATAGAAAGCAGTAAATGGTTGCATTTATAGACCCAATGCATAAGGCCGTACCTCAAAGACGATTCCGGCTGCGGGTTCTGACTTGGGCAGGGCTTCGGCGGTGCTGAGGAAAACTCCCGTGATCTTCCGGGATATTCTCCTGGATTCCTCGTACCGAAACGTGGGCTTTGCAGGCAGGACTCTGTCGCAAAATTTAACTGACGGTTCTTTCCTGAGAAAAAAAAAAACCTAAGCCGAACCAGAAGAGAGATTAGAAGCAGAAAACTCGCAGACCCTAGATAGAGAGGGAGAGCTCGAGTTTTTTGCTCTGGGAAGGTGTCAAAAATGTGTAGAATGAGCCTCCTATTTATAGGCTCAAGCTGTAACCGATTTGGAGATTTTTCCCTCCCTTTATTCGAATTCTATTAGTTAAATATAATTAATTATTTCAATCCAATGGTCCAGATTCATTCTCATCTAAATCCGATGGATATAATTAATCAGGGATTTAATTAAATAATAATACATGATAAGATCAAAATACTTAATCTTATCATCATATTAATAAATTTGAATTATATATGTATATATATATATATATATATATTAAAATTCGAATTTTTTGATGATTATCTAGATCCAATGGCTAAAAATGAATTTTAAACCAATCCAATGGATCAAATCAATTAGGGATAAAATCAAATGCCCTAGTGTTTCACTTAAACCCTAATTCGAATTCTTATCCACATCATTATTCGAATTATATATTATATATATAATATTAATTAATTTCTAATCCGACGGTAAAGATTAAATCTCAAAGCCGATCCAACGGACACAATTAATTAAGCCAATTCGAAATACCTAAACTTGGTCACCAAGTTTCAATCAATTATCTCAATCCAACGGTTGATATTAAATCATAACCGATCCAATGGATTAAATTGATTTTAGAGTTTTGCCAAAATACCAAAACATTAGGTACTTATACCGCAAATATAAAATATCCAATTCTAACTATTCGAATTATCTAGGGTTTGTATTTACCAAACCCTAATTCGAATTTGCACATATATTAATATATAAATATATTTTTTTATTTATTAATATAAATCTTTTAATTATTAATTAGATATTAATAATTAAATTCTATTAATAAAACATGATCTCAATATCACACGTTAAATTTCAAGGTGCCACGCCATCATTTAAATTCGTGACATATGATTTAATTTCATAGTTTATCGAACCGAGTCATAAACTTAGAAAAGCCATAAATCATAAACCATAAGTCTGAATGACTTGGTTCAAAAAGAAAAGTTGCATAGAATTTAATTTACAACAACATGGTGCGGTTAGTAAATCTAAATTCTAACTTTCTTTTTATCAGTTAATACCGTGTACCAAAATATGGTACTTTTGCCACGCTGACAATAAAACTATCTGACGTCTGACACAGACCTGTCAGTTTTAGAAGTCGAGCCAAATGATTAAACATTATCCAGAATGTATTTTAATCACGTATATATCATCCGTTACGGAGCTATCCTGGGGACCATGGACCCTTATCACTTAAGCTCCAACGAACTGCTAGTTGTTCGTCAAACCTCGAAGTGATTCCACTATAGACCCGAGGCTGCACTCTTTAGTGATACAGTATATATTATTCCCTTATTACAGTAGGGTATCCATTGATACAATCAAATTCGGTTATTGTCCTTTCACTTGATGACTCACACATGAGCACGCGGTTTTTACCGTAATGCCCCTCATTGCATTTTCATCCTTGACTCAGTCAGTAATATTATGAGCAACCCACTTATGGTTTTGATTCATAAGTTGCGCACGGGTACCTCTCACTTCTCACCACTGACAATCAAGGGAGTCATCATGACTTTGAAGAGAGCTGTGTGATGCCCATGTCTATTATCAAGCTATCCTTACTACTGACTATTATGTTCCCAAAATAATAGTGTTGGGAACAGCGGTGATATCTTGTGTTCTTTAACGATTAAACCAAAGAACAATCAAGCCAGTAGCTCGGACTCATGAACACTCCGGACTTAGAACTAATATCCATTTGATTATCATTTTGTGACTCAATTACAAGTTATCAGTGACGGTCTTATATGATAACTTCTTGAGTTTAAGTCAGGTCCAGTCCATTATGAAGACGCTTCATACTTAATGCACTTCTAGTGAGTGTGACACACACATAATCCAGAATAGGAATGTCACTTAGTCACATTACTGACCTTACACGATTAATGGGCTCCCACCCAGTTAATCATGTAACGGACATTTTAAGTTCATTTATTATGATTATTAATTCTTCCTCACATCGACTCTGTTGTGATAATAGCATAATTTCATCCTTTATGAACTAAGGAATCAAACATTCTATTTTACTCTACCAGAAACTATAATAAGATTAACATAATTAGTATCATTTTTATTCAACGACTTGTCATAATCTTTTACAAATGGATAATATCTTGTTTAAGGACACATATGTCCAACAGTTTGGTTTACCTCACTGTTACTCGCCGAGATATTGCACATGTCGTTCATGTAGTTAGCCAGTTTGTCACTGATCCTACTACAGTTCATTGGGGTGTTGTTCTACGTATTCTCAGGTACCTTTGAGGCACTCAGTTTCAGAGTCTCTTGTTTCTATCTTCCTCATCTTTAGAGCTGCGTGCTTATTCTTACGCTGATTGGGCTGGTGATCCCACGGATCGCAAGTCAACTACTGGATTCTGTGTTTTTCTTGGTGATTCTATCATCTCTTGGAAGAGTAAGAAACAAGATGCCATTTCTCGATCGTCTACAGAAGCTGAGTATTGTGCTATGGCCTCGACCACTTGTGAGATTGTTTGGTTGCGCTGATTACTCTCTGACATGGGTGTTAGCCTTTCCCAACCTACACCATTGCACTGTGATAATCAAAGTGCGATTCAAATTGCGCAATTCAATTTTCCATGAGTGGACCAAGCATATTGAGATTGATTGTCACGTTATTCGCCACCATCGTCAGACTGGCACCATCACGTTACCATTTGTTTCTTCCATTCACCAGATTGCTGATTTGTTCACGAAAGCTCACCCCACCTCGCGTTTTTGTTTTTTATCTGACAAACTCTCGATGTTTCTCGTTGTAGCATCGTGAGTTTGCGGGGGATATTAGCATATATTATTATTATTATTATTGTCAAGGGTAGTTTAGTCATTCTCTTTTGTTATGTTAGCTATATACCTTCTTGTAACCTAAAAGACCCAATGCTTTAATAATAGAGTTCTTGAGTTTCTCCTTTTCCTTGATTTCTACAATTTGAAAGAAAAAAATATATATCTTTAGAACAAATATAAATAGAAGTATATAAAAAAAATCCATTCATTTTAGTAGACAGCGTGAAATTTAATTTAATTTCATGTAAAATCTAGAGATAACATGTTATAATATATTTATTTTACAAAGCTATAAAATAAGAGAACTAGTAAATAGGTGGGCCCCGTATTTAGTTTGAAGCAATCAATATTCAATACTCTGTAATTTAAAAAAAAACAAATAATTGTCGGATTATGGGCCCCACAACTCGTAAATACATCACCTAATAAGAGAATAGGGAGAGTCGCTAGGTAGAAGACAAGTGCAGAAGAAAAGAACGAAGCTCAGTTTGGTTTTCTAAGAGAATGGGGCCCCTAGGCCGCCGCTTTGCTTGCTTACACTGAGGGCCGACATTGTTTATTATGTTACAAAAGACGAATTGAGATTCGGGCGCGATGGCCACCAATGATGACTCAAATCTATGTACTAAAACTAGCAAGTGTGTTAACAATTTTGTTTTATTCCCAATAAATATGAGAGATTATTCAAACTAATAACTTCAAAAAAGTAGACCGAGACCGTGAATTTCAAGAAACCGAACTTGATTTCTTCTAGAAAAGTTGAACGACATATGTGGAATTGTAATAGAGTCATAGGTTATCCCAATGAAATTCTAGAGTATTTTCAACGATAAATATTGTAGTCTTACATATGTGGAATTGTAATAGAGTCATAGGTTATCCCAATGAAATTCTAGAGTATTTTCAACGATAAATATTGTAGTCTTTACTGTTGAGGTACGATTTTGTCTACGACAATTTACATTGGTACGATGAAATATATTTCTGTCGTTCATCATTTTAGGATACAATCGCAAAAAGCCCAACATAAGGATAAGCCCAACTCAACCAAGTCAAATAAGGTCAACAAGTCAAGAGGGAGGCGAACGAAGAGAATATCCGATAGAGGCCTTCACCAACAAGAAAGCGGGACCTTGGCGATGATGCCTCATCACAAAAACCATCGCCGAACGAAGGGGGAAGCATGTCAAATCAACGATGAGACACAATCTCACGACGAGGCTAGGAAGCAGGCGACGAAGATGGAAACAAGCATGGAGCAATCAACGCGGCGCATGCGACTCTCCAGGAAATTGGCAACAACGATTACGCCCACAATTATAGAATTATCATTATGACCATTATGAGGGAATCAAACACATTATTGTAACAACCCATTTATGAGGGCTAAATCGAATAATTAAGCTTCAATAAATAGACAGCTAAAGCCCTACACTGGGATGACATTTTCACCATCAAAATATACAAAGGCTTTGACATTGAAGCCCATTGGCACTACGAAAAACCACTGACTCATCTCCAAAACAAATATATTTTAACGTGATCTAGTTTTAACGGAATGACCCAGCTCTAAGGTAAACTACAAACGGGATTACACTGATCGTAGCTCTGTGACTGCGGAGTTTAATTTTTCATCTCAATATTCATTTCAACCTCATACGCAAAAGCATAATCAATATGAAAGGAGAACGAGTCGTGAAGAAATCTATGAGAAATTAAAAAAATGCTTCTAGCCCCTCGCTATTTGGGGAGTACCCATAGAAATAGTCATTGTTACTGTTATGATCGACGTGCTCAATACCACTTGATAAAACCAAAGTGATCTAAGAACACACGATCCGAAAATCGACTAAAGTGCAACCACTGATACCCGATACAACCACGAAGCCATCAAAGAACAACAATGAATATGAGGAACTAAAACTTAGAAATCTGCCTAAGAAAATACCTCTGAGAGTTTTATTTAATGATCCAAAAAATATTACAATTGATACCACTATTATCTTTCTCTCTCATTCATTATATTCTATTTCTTCTCTACACAAATTTGACTCTCGCACTAACATAAACAAAAGATTTGTTTATTTTAACCAACTAATACACCTACTTATAAGAGATACAAGACTGTCAAATTTGTCCAACATTCATTAGACCTTCAAAGATAGGTACGAGTTTAGCCAGCTTATCTTGCAGACTCTATATCTCCTACGATCACATATCAACCATTACATTTTACCAACCAAATAAAACCTTCAAATCATATACATTGATTAGATCAAACAGCTCTTCTCGGGCCATTATGTCATACTTCTAAATTTTAATAAGCATAAAATTAGTCATTCCTTAATTTTGGAACAATTAAAAACGTAAAAATCAGAATTTAAGATAGCTTATCAAACATTGTGAAATATAAAAGAAAAAGAAATCTCCATAAATTAATCTATGTAGTGTTATATATGTTCTATTTGTATTGTGTTGTACTCATTTTCTGAAAGTAATTTTTGAGGAAACTATTTAAAATAAATTTTGGTCCTAATAACCCATATTTAGGGAAATAAATAAATTAAACAAAAGTATGGATTCATCTGCATTAACGTTTAATGTAATGTGGATCCGCTTCTTGGGCTTTTGATCGTATACGGATTAGTCCAATCTTGAAGCCTTAATTTGAACAGTCCAACCCTTAAATAATTTCGGGTTTTCTCCAAGGCCCAAAAAGATTTCTACTTATAATGCCTTGATTCTATATTATATTTAAATAGAAAATTCTTATTATATTTAAGAAATCTAATATACATTTATTTTTTTCCGGATTGGGCCAGTCCGTAAGACTAGGAGCGCAGAGACCCCATGGGTATTTCAAGTATGGTTCTAAATATCGATATCGATATCGTTTCGCAGTCTTCATTTGACGGATATATTGCTTGCCGACGGGCATGTCGATGGATAAATCCGAAGAAAAAGATATATCGCTTGCCGATAATATCGCATTATTTCACGGATATATCGCTTGCCGATCGAAATATCGACGGATATTTCAGAAAATATTTTTAGTATTTCAATTATATTTTTATATAGTTTCTAAATTACATATTTAATAAATATTACACATAATTATAACCTAGAAAACACACTCACAAATCATAACATAACACAAACATATAACAGTATGTCGACATAACATAAAATAAGGTAGTCATCATGATAAAGTCATAGAGTACGAACATAAATACGAACATAGACTACGAAGTACGAACATAAATACGAAGCATGGTTCTAAATGCTGATATCGATGTCGTTTCACACTCTCCATTTTTACGGATATATAGCTTTTATAGACATATAAATGGAAGAAATAGATATATCGGTTTCCTGCGAATATCGTTTCGCATTTCTCATTTTCTGGACACGTCGTGGATATATCGAGGACATATCTGGATATTTAAAGCCATGATTTCAAGTGGGCGTTTAAAGCGGCTTTTTTGGGTATTTCGATGTTCTTAACCCAACAAGTTTTGTCTCCGTCTTCGTGAAACCCGCCTCTGTTGTCTAACGAATTCTCTAGATAACGGTAACATATTACTATCGTTGTCCGGACTAAATCCCCCGCTTGTCCGTGAGAAGCGTTTCTCAACTAAGAAATTTCTCTAAGTCAAATCCTGAACCGGTATTTTTGCACCAATCCTCAGCTAAAATAGTTGCCCAGCAATTAATTTATCATTAAATTACCATGATCATTGAAGTTCTTTAATCTATTCCACATAGCAAATGTTTATAATACTTAATAAGGTTCATGTTCTTCATAAGAATGAGAACAATCTTGCTCTATCACATCTAGCTCTCCAACAATGGTGTCTTTCCATGAGGTAAATCAGACACAGAAACTTCTTCTTGAGCCTGTCCGAGTAGTACAGCATAGAGACCGAGCAGTACTATGGCTGCGCCGATGACGCTAAACACGAAAGGGGAAAAAGTATAAGGCTTAAGTCTTAAACAATTTCTTGAGTCTGAACTAACGGACTAATTCACATTTATACCTCCCGAGAAAGAGGGCATCGCCGACGAATATGACGCCAAAAGCGACCGCCATTGCGATGGAAAACGGCTTGAAGATCGAGGCATAGAGAGGTCCCTTTAAATGCAGCATCCACGTTATGATAAACGAGAAGAAGGACGAACCAAATAAACCCTGAAAGATTTAGATTATTGAGATCAAATAACCCTTCTCTGTCCAATATGTTACAATGATAAGATCCATGAAATTAGTCGTTTATTACCGACGATACAATGGCGATCAGCGCAAGATTAGGCTTCAGTGCCCAATTGCTCAGTTTGGAATCTTCTAAAACGCATATCGGTAACGCGATTAATGTCTTAACCAGGCAGTAAATTGCAGTCACGGCTCGCTCGTCTGGGTAGGCGATCACAATATGGGCCTGTTAGGTGATGATCGAGCACAATAGAATCAGTTTGAGAATCGAAATATTATCGATCTCGAGACTCAAAAGCATCAAAGAATTCTCGGAGCTAGGAGTCTAACCTGAATAATGTACCAAAGTGAGGTAAAAGTAGTTCCCAAGACAAGTAAAAAGCCTCCTAGGAACCAGTTCGCCTGCGACGACAGTGAATGAGACGATAATGTTGAATCTGATGGTGAATATGTCGGCGCCAAAATCACGGGACCTCTGTAGAGAATCGCTACTATAGACCCTAAGATCGAAAGAATCGTGCCAATGATTTTCATTTGGGTCGTTTTTCTTCTCAGGTCCGGATTTTCCATCCTTTTTGAGGCAAACCAACAACAGACACAAAGTTAACTAACAAACATGTAATTAGGGCTGCAACTGGGTCCATTACCCGTCTTTTTTACTACCCTGAACCAGATTCCGGGTATTGGGTTTTTCGGACCCAGAACCGGACCGGAAAACCGGGTACACAGCCCTCGTGTATATATGTTGTCCTTTTGGAGAGCAGCAGAAACCTGAACATGACTGCTAGGATGAAAGTAAAAGCGGGTACGATGTTCTCTGTGATTGAGAAAAGAGCCGGCGAGCTGTATTCGACGCCTTTGAACGCGCAGGCATTAGATAAGACCCTGCAAGCCAGCAAATTGACTAAACCGCTGTTCGTTCCCGCACGTTCAAAACAACAATTCAATTGCTCTTACCCGATCAGCGAGCTGAAGGCAATCTTGTACAAGAAAGAGAGCTTGAAAGGAGGAAGTCCTCTTCTGCATAATTAAATTCAACGATCAACTCATTTTTATCTAAACCTTTCAAAGGTTTGTGGCTTACCTGGGGAAGATAAAAGGGAGAGGAAGAAGAACAAGAGTGCCTATGACGTAAGTGTAAGCAATGAAGACGAAGTAGCTCAAGCCCTGCAAACTAGCTGCTTTGTAGAGAGTGTTAATGGCGACGGATATGAACTCGATCGCCGCCATGGCCGAAAACGCCCCGACCTCTTTCTTCCATTTCACCCACTTTCTTCGCTCTCTCTTTTCTCCATTAAGTAGAGCCATTTTGAATGCATAAACAAGCACCATGGCAAGGAAAGCATTGTGGCCCCGCGTTTTGTTTGATTGGCCATGAATCATGGTTGATGAATAATACAAGTTGACTGCCATCTTCATCGATATTTTTAATTTGTTATGCTGTTTGATGTGTAAATTATAAAGTATCAGCACCATAAGCATTCAGGAGAAGAAGAATAATCTTTTAGCAAAAGCCAAGGCATGTCGCTGAAGGGTATTATTGGGTTGACCTTTTTCATTTTTGTTGTTTAAGACAAGGATAAGATATCACACTCGATTCTCTGACTGGATTGGAAATAAACTAAAACATTGTTGTCGTTCCAACATTACAAACGACAAAAATAAATGGTGACGAAGGTCATACTGTTGTGTTTTTTATTTATTTACTTATTATTATTATTATAAAATTACTGCTGAAAAGTGATTTAATAAAGAGAAAATTCATTATCTACCGATACCTTTTAGTTAAATTCGAAAGTTGGTTATAAATATTCCAATATTCGAAATCTAGTGACGTTCACTGTTTCCTTCCCATTTTTCCCTGGAGACCTCTTTAGGTGTCGCTCCCGCTCTCTCTCTCTCTTTCTTATTCTTAGCCTCTCTCACTCTAAATCTCTCCAGAACCCTAAACTCTCACATTAGCCAAATGTCCCCACCACATCCCCTTCTATCACAAAGCTTGACCCCTCCGGGCCCCACATCGCAAGCCCAAAATCAGAAAGCTGTCACAGATGAGGCCCGTTCAAATGACCGTAAATTTAAGTTACGAATATATCAAGAGTGCAACATGTATCCAGATAGAGCTTTTGTAAAAACGTTTAAAGCTCGTAGCGATTAGTAAAAAGTTCAAAATTCATTCTTCAAAATAAAAATTCTAGAGGAGTGTTCGAAATATTAAGTAGAAAATGATATGAAAAAATATTAAATTTTTGTATCCGGAGATCGATTTTGATGATCAAAAGAGATTTAAAAAAGACAGTGCTTATTTCAAAAGAGATTATTGCAAAAAAAAAAAGGGACTCACAAAACGTTGAGTGTACCACCTTTGGTTGAAGAAGATGGGAGAGAAGAATGTTGGAGGACTTGATGTCTCTGTGGATGACTTGGTTGGGGCAGTCTCTGTGGATGTACTCGGTTCCTAGTTTTGTTTCCGGCTCTAACTCTAATCCAAACCCAAAAATTTGCCCAAGCGTCGCTTAAACTATAAAAAACAAAAGTATAGCTTAAACTCGTATTTTTGAGAGTTTGAGAGAATTGACAAGGAACGAGACGAAGAGAAGAAGTTGGTTGATAAAATAAAATGATACTTGGGTTAGAAAATTGCACAATCGTAAAAAAAATAGGACCATTGTGCAATATTTTAAAAAGACAAATATAGATCAGGACCAGTCCGGCTCTGTTTTTTTTTGCCAGTCTTGGAGGTCCGGGTCCGGATAAAAATATAATGAGGTTCCAAATGTCCGGACCCTCATACATTTTGAAGATTAGTATTTCGATGAGTAATTTGATGAGTTTATCCAAATCCTTAGTTGGAGAAATCCTGTAAGTGTTTAAAAGAGAAGAACTTATTATGTCTCATTGATTAGTTGAAGACTCAGATGGCTTTCGAGTCCCCCTAGTTTTTGACTCTCGGTTTTGCAGGTTTTCGACGCTAATGTTCATTGTCGCTAATTTCTGCTCGGATTACGTAGCTTGATTGTACCAAATTGATTGATTGATTTGCGTTGACTATTTGATAACAGAAGAGGAGAACACAGTATAGTGGTTCAGTTGTATGAATTATCTGTGCAAAACTGCGGCACTATATACACGAATCCAGTACATGACATTCGATCGCACAGATCTGTATCGCAGAACAAAACACGGAAAACAATAAGCTAGAAATTCACTTGCGTCCGATGGCTGTATCCTGAACATCTAGCTCTGCAATAATGGTGTTCTTTCATGAGGTGGATCAAAGCCAGATGCTTCTTCTTGAGCTTTCCCCAGTAGTACAGTATACAGACCGAGTAGTACTAGAGCCGCTCCAATGACGCTAAATAACAGAAAGTAAAAGTCTGCAGATTTAGTCTTAACCGTTTATCGATCCTGAAAAAAGAGAATCGTAAAAAGAAATATGTATGTATACATATGTATGTATCTATACCTCCCAAGAAAGAGAGCATCGCCGAGGAATATGACCCCAAAAACGACAGCGGCTGCGATGGAAAACGGCGAGAAGATGGAGGCGTAAAGAGGTCCCTTTAAGTGCAGCACCCATGTCGTGATAAATGCGAATATTGCAGAACCCGATAGTCCCTGCAAAATATGCATTTCTCAGATCTATCACCTTTCTCATTCAATCAAAATAATACTCGTTTCTTACCGATGATAAAATGGCAATCAACGCAATATTAGGCCTCAGAGCCCAATGGCTCAGGTTGGAATCTGCTAAAATGCATACCGGCACGGAGATTAACGTCTTAAACAGGAAGTAAATGGCCGTTACAGTTCGCTCATCCGGGTACGCAATCACCACCTTGGTCTGAGATGATAGAGTGCTATAGAATTACATAATTGTTTGCATCGGAAGAATTTTCGGAGTTCGGAAGTTCACCTGAACAATGTACCAGAACGAGCTAAAAATAGCCCCCGAAACAAGTAAAAATCCTCCTAGGAGCCAGTTCTTCTCTGACGATAAAGAATCCGATGATGATGTAGAATTTGACGACGAAGACGTCGGCTCCAGAATCGTGGGACCTTTGTAGAGAATCGCTACCACTGAACCTGAGATCGAAAGAATCGTGCCCAAGATTTTCATCTGCGTCATTTTTCTTCTAAGGTCCAGATTTTCCATCCTTTTCGAAGCAAACAAACAAAATGCACATAGAGCGAGAGAATTATGGAAAGCTGCTGGAGAGAAGTGAACATAGGAAACAATAAATATGTACTTGGACTTCGTAAGAAGGCGGAAACAAACAGAGAGGAAGAACAAGAAATACGGAACCTGAAAGTGACTGCTAAGACGAAAGTTAAAGCGGGTATGATGTTTTCTATGATCGAGTAAAGAGCCGGCGAGCTATACTCCAAGCCTTTGAACATACACGCATTAGACAAGGCCCTGCAAACCCGCGAAACGATTGAACTCTGTGCTCTCGTTATTCAGTTTTCGAATCGCATAATACACGAAAGCAGGAAATGAATTTTAGTGGCTCGCTCTCAGTATGAGTGAAACGTCGAGAAACGAAGAAAAATCCGTACCCAATTAACGAGCTGAAGGCGATCTTGTACAAGAAAGAGAGCTTGAAAGGAGGAAGTCCTCTCCTGCATAATCAAAGTCAACGGTCAACTCTCATTCATATATCTGAACCTGTGAATTCAAAGGCTTGCTATTATATTACCTGGGGAAGATGAAAGGAAGAGGAAGAAGAAGAAGAGTGCCTATGACGTAAGTGTAAGCGATGAAGACGAAGTAGCTCAGGCCTTTGGAGCTCGCAGCTTTGTAGAGGGTGTTAATGGCGACAGTCATGAGCTCTCGCCAAGCCATGGCTGAGAAAACTCCGACCTCTTTCTTCCATTCCAAACCAACACCCATCTCCTCCTGTTCTCTTCTCTTCTCTGGTCTCGCTCTGAGACTGAATGATATTCAACATTACTTTAGTTTAGAAATCAGCATCATTTGGTTTTGTTGTTTAAGCCGTTTATTTAATGTTTATATATGGCCCACATGTTTTGTTTTAGAGGCCATTATTCCATGAAAGTGTAACATAATAAAGTTTTGGATTATTAGCGACAAAAGTACTTAATTTTTCTTGGAAATGTGCGACATAGAGCTAACTTAAGAAAAAAAAATGTGGCAAAACTTACTCAAATTCTCCCTTTTTATCGGATCAGTAGAACTCTTCTATTTTTTTCATTAGTTTTGTTTACTAATTTCGTCAGTGATGCGATCAAATCCACGAACATCAAAATATACATGGATATAAACATAGATTCTTGGAACATCAACAACACAAATTCTTGTTTGCCTTCTGACTTTCTCTCTTGAATATCATGTTAATCTCTTCAATAAAATCACGATTTGTGTTATTGATATCATCAGTGACGGAAATAGTTTAAAAGAAAAAAAAAACACTAACGGAATAGTGGATAAGGCCCACTGATCCACCCAAAAAAGATAAACTTAAGTACTATTTCCATTTTTTTTTAATTTAGCTCTACATAGTCTTATTTCTAAACAACTTGGGTATTTTTGCCGGTAATAACCCTAATAATAATTTCTTGAGTTTTTTCTTCCAACCGATACAATAAAACATCAATAATTAATTTTCTAAAAAAAAAAACATCAATAATTAAAATGAAATTCTAATAAAGCACGGACTAATAATAAGAAGAAGAAATCGAAACTATACATGTTAATTAATTCGGCCTAAAATATTCTTATATATGTATAGAGAGACGACTTTAAGATAATACGGACAGATAGAATAAACTCGCACATTCGTCTAAGCAAGGGACCAAGTGAGCAATTTATTAAAAGCACAATCAGAGTGACGTTGCTAGCTTTTTCCATTGTTTAATGGAATATTCTTATTTCGATTGCACAGCCTTGACTGCATGGAGAGAAGTATTTAATAATTCTATTGGTTGGAAGGAAAAGAGATAGTAATATATTTCTCATCCAGCGTCAACCAATTGATTTAGCAAAGCCGATTGAAAAGTGGGAACGGCACGGATCGGGATTCGAAAATGTAGTCAAACTAGAAATGAAACCGGAACTAGTACCAGGCTTTTGCCTGTTTTTTGGCTCAGTCTTGGTTTTGACAGCTATCCAAAATTAGGCCCATCCCGGACTAATCACTGTCAGGCCAAGACCAGGGCGAGATCAATCCGCCTTGTCAAGTGCAATACAAAGGTAAATAATTTCGAATCAGTCCCAGTTTTGAAAATTTCTAGTATATCTGTAAACCGGATACGGAACTGGGAATATGATCCTGGTTTTTAAATGGGGTGGGGAAAATTTCGGGACAAAACCATTGAATGTATCATTCAATTCGTAAAAAAATATAAAACTACTAAAGAAATTTACAACTATAAAATGTTCATGCCAAGTAAAACTAATATAAAACTATATATATATCAAGAAGAGGGCGGCGAGATTTGGCGCAAATCGTTGTCAAAGGAGAAGGGCGCAGGGAGGGGCGAATCATCATTAAAGAGGATAGTGGATGCGTCAAAGACAGATTTGTATTGCAGAATGAAAAACGGAAAACAATCAGCTAGAAATTCACTAGCGTCCGATTTCTATACCCTGAACATCTAGCTCTGCAACAATGGTGTTCTTTCATGAGGCGGAGATGCTTCTTCTTGAGCTTTCCCCAGTAAAACAGTGTACAGACCGAGCAGTACTAGAGCCGCTCCAACGACGCTAAACAAAAGAAGGAAAAACTCTAAAGATTTGATCCTGAAAAAGAGCATTGTAAAAGAAGAATGTAGACACATGTATATATGGTATACCTCCCGAGAAACAGGGCATCGCCGAGAAATATGACCCCAAAAACAGCAGCGATTGCGATGGAAAACGGCGAGAAGATGGAGGCGTAAAGCGGCCCTTTTAAGTGCAGCACCCATGTGGTGATGAAAGTGTAGCAGGCAGTACCAAATAGTCCCTGCAAAATATGCATTTCTTAGATTCCGACTAGGGGTGACAATCAGGACCCGGAACTAGGTTTTTGGCCTTTTCTCGACCTGGTCCCGGTTGTATTGGGCTTCCAAAAATGTGGGGAAAATCCGTATTTTTTCAAAATTAGGAATCGGACCGAGACAAAAAAAAAAGGCCCTGAATTTGTATGGAATCAAGCTGGGACTGAATTCGGTCTAGGAAGGGGAACGTGGGCGCCCAGATCCCCGTTTTCAGAGCAGGACGGAAACAAATAGGGGCAAAAAATTTCGCCCTTGATATATAACGACCCTATTCTGTCCAATATGAATCCATACAATAAAGCATAATAATTGTAGTTTCTTACCGATGATACAATGGCGATCAACGCAATATTAGGCCTCAGTGCCCAATGGCTGAGATCTGAATCTTCTAAAATGCACACTGGCAAGGAGATTAACGTCTTAAACAGGAAGTAAATGGCCGTGACAGTTCGCTCGTCCGGGTACGCAATCACCACCTTGGTCTGAGATGATCTTGCTTGTTCAACACAAAGTAAGAAATATTCTGGATCTTGAGGCTTAAAAAGAAACAGAGTTCTGAGTTTTACCTGAACGATGTACCAGAACGAGGAAAACATAGTCCCCGAAACAAGTAAAGAGCCTCCTAGGAGCCAATTCGTCTCCGATGACAGTGACGTCAATGTGGAATCTGGTGGTGAAGATCTCGGCTCCAGAACAGTGGGACCTTTGTACAGAATCGCTACCACTGAGCCCGAGATCGAAACCACCGTCCCCAAGATCTTCATTCGAGTAGTTTTCCTTCCGAGGTCCAGACTTTCCATCCTTTTCGAGGCAAAAGAGAAAATTATTAGAAAATTGCTGGCAAAATGACAGAAACATGACGAAGAACGAGAAATACGGAACCTGAAAGTGACTGCTAAGACGAAAGTTATAGCGGGTACGATGTTGTCGATGATCGAGTAAAGAGCCGGCGAGCTGTACTCCAAGCCTTTGAACATACACGCATTGGACAAGGCCCTGCAAACCCACGAACCGATTAAAATCTTCCTCCGTTACTCTTTCTCGAAACGAAAAAGTTCCGTACCCGAGCAGCGAGCTGAGGGCGATCGTGTACAGCAAAGAGAGCTTGAAAGGAGGAAGTCCCCTTCTGCATAATCAAAGTCAACGATCAACTCTCTTTCGCATATCTGAACCTGTAGATTCAAAGGCTTGATATAATACCTGGGGAAGATGAAAGGGAGAGGAAGAAGAACAAGAGTGCCTATGACGTAAGTGTATGCAATGAAGACGAAGTAGCTCAGGCCTTTGGAGCTCGCAGCTTTGTAGAGGGTGTTAATGGCGACGCCAAGGAGCTCTCTGGAAGCCATGGCAGAGAACACTCCCACCTCGTTCTTCCATTCGAGACCACCCATGTCCTCCTCTCGCCTTCGAAATCAGCATCGTTTGATTTTGTGTAAGCTATATATATTATATAATGTTTTGTTTGAGAGGCCATAATTGCTTCTGCAGAGTATAATATAATAATAATGATTGTAACCACCAGTCACGTTGCTGCTGATTTCACAGAAAATCTCAAGGAAGTGCTTAAAAGGAGAAAAGGAAAAAAGAACCCCGGTACCGTTCTGAACAAAAAGGTCCAATCCGGCATAAAACTGGTAAAACTCGGTGCGCAGTGGGGCGCCGCAGTTGGCAACGAAGAAGATACCGAGTTTGGCATCGCGCAAGAGGTCAATTCCGCGATTCTCGGGCAACCAGGCCCGGCGGGCCTTCGGCAAATAAGGTATAAAGTTTGCTTAAATTATCATGAGGCTTTTTTTATTTTATTATTATACCATGTCTATTAGTAGTTCTTGGATAGCTTCCACTCCTAAACGAGGCTGTTTGTTAAAGATGGTCTAATTTTTTTGTGTGAAAAGACCAGCCATTTAGGTAGCTGGTGTGGTGATTGGGCCACAAGTCCATGCCCGTCGAGTCAGCCACAACTCTGCTGGTGAGGCGGCCGACAACGTAACGGGTTGCTTATGCTGTATTTATAAAAGAGAGGCTAAACTCGCACATATTAATAGCCAAGGGACCAGGTGAGCTATTTACTCAAATAAGATATAACAATCACAAAGACAATGACGCCGCATTGCACTGTTGATTGGTTTAGCAAACCCAACGCAAGTAACCAGGGTTAGGGCATATGATTGACTTGACCTTTTCACTTTTATTTCTAAGAAAAGGTTAAAATATCGACGTCGCTTCTCTGGTTGAATCAGGTAGATAATAACTTAACTACTTTTGCCGGTAACTAGTTATAATTATATTCCTTAATCTCTTCTAATTAGCAACTCCTTATGGATCAATAAATACAGATATGGCTATAGGAAATACATGCACCTAATTGTTCTAAGTTCTCCGCCGTTTTCTCCTCAGGTGAGGCATGGAACGCAGAGACCCCACAGGGATCGTCGGACCACTGTTTGTCTCTGTCTCTCGACCCGATGAACACGGTTTCAAGTGGGTGACTACAGAATTTGCGGGAGTTTCATTGTCCAGCTCAGAAACTTCTCCAAGTGTGTTTACGACTTGATCGTTACGGTCTTCGTCTGTGCAAAACCCACCTCCGTTTTGAAAGGTTTCGTTCGGATTAAGCGGGTCATGTTCGTTATTTTCCGGACAGAATCCCCCATCTCCTTTATCGTATCCGTCTGTGCAAAACCCTCCTCCGTTTTCAAAGTTCTCTTTCGGATTTGGCGGGTCATTATCGACATTTTCCGGACAGAATCCCCCACCCTGTTCCAGATAGTCGGTTTCAGAGGCCTGTTTCGGAGAGGCGTTTTTAGGGCTACACCGACTTTCTCGGCCGAGTCCCCAAGCGGCATTTTCCCTGGGATCGTCCTGCTTCGGTGGCTCTTCATCAAACAATTGCTTATCGTCCTTGTCAGCTGACTGGTCCAGATCGTCAGTGTCCATATCGTTCACCGTGTAGTCCACTTGCTTTCTCGAACGCATTGACTGAAAGGCAAAGATATGTTAGTAAGCGAAACCCTAACTGCAGAGTACAAAATTTACCGATGCATACCCGTCTCAATGTTTCTGGTATATCTTGCTTCTCTGTGTTGATTTCCTCATCTTCATCATCGCTAGATCTTACTTCGGACGGTTCAGAGCTCGGACTTTCTTTTCTCTTTCTTCTTCCCGATGCCTTCCCTCTACCTCTCCCTCTTCTACTTTGTGTATCTCGTTTGGGAGTTGACTTTTTCGTAGAGTCAACAGTTTCAGACTGGTCATTCTCGGATTCACTCCGCATAGATTGTTTTCTTTTTTTCCTTCCAGAAACTTGTGGTGCACCATCAACTGTCTGTTCCAACGATTGTTTTCCAGTAATTCCCTTGACAGCTTTTTTAATTCTTTTGCTGCGAATTTTGGCGAAGCGCTCGTTGAATGTATAAAATTCCTCCAAACGCCGTTGAGTCTACCAAAAAATGAAAAATCTATTAACTCAGCCTATATACGGTAGGTCTAAACTAGCAAATGGGTTTAAGCAACCTATTATCCAACTTCTAGGTTTTAACCCCTAAACCCAGACTCCGGATTTGCTTTTTTTCTTTTCTTTTTCGATGTGGTTTTTAAATATCAGATTTGACCTGATATTTGTCACTAACCTCGTGTTTTCCGTATTCTTTCAGTACGGGCACTATTAAATCATCTGCCTTCTGGTTAGCCCAACCAAACTTTTCCCAGCACAATCTGCATTTTAGCAGCTGAAATTAAGCATTAATTATTCTAATGCAGAACAATTTAACGGAAGCAACAAACTCACTTGCGAAGAACAAAATGATCTGGTTTGCCCCATGTGAAAGTCTCCGTTGATTTGTCAACTTCGGGAGATAGATAGGCGGAAATAACTGTGTCACTAGGAAAAGACGAAGGAATATGCCAGTTCTTGCTCAATTTTCTCTGCAGAACATACAATTCAATTGCATCAAGAAACATTGGATAGCGAAATAACTCACAATAAAAAGTAAAAATAGAAAAGAAAAGATGATAGGCGCAATCCGTTTTACATGTTTATCCATGAAAATTTTCCGTCGGTCTTGAATCTGATCAGCTTCGGAGAAGTTCTCTGTTTGAGAGCCAAAATTACCCAATATGGAGGGATCTGGTGAATCAATCCAGTCCCTGAATTCTTGGAGGCCATTTTCCTCGGGAAAAGCAGTTAAAACCTCGATTGCATTAACGATACCAATTCCACTACAACAAAGGTAATCGGACAATTAAGAATTGCATCATCAATCAATAAACCATATGAAGCAGTCATAATACCAAACATGCTGGAATTTTGTTTTGAAAGGAGTCTATTTATATATATAAAAAAAATAGCATTGTATATATCCAATATAATATTATTAAATAAAAACATAAAGGAAAGGCATTGCTGCTTACCTGACACCTTCAGTATAATCACTGCCAAGAAGTAGTGCCATGCGAATCAATTTCTCTCTGCTTAGGCCAATCTCCGTCTCGATATCCTTTCGGAAGCGAAGAAAGACAAACAAGACAGAACAATCACTTGATTAATATAGCAATTAATAGACGATAGAAAAGCTATATACTGAACCATGTTTTCTCATTTTCCTATTAAGGAAACCGCTAGCACTGAAGGCGTGCATTATATTTTTTATAAAGGCCATGGTAACTACAGATCAAGTAGATAAGGAGCGTGGCATCTCAAATTTCGTTAATGAATTGGAGGGATTTTGAAAATTTTCATGTGATCGATTATAAAAAAAACCGTATATCATATATTTGCTAAAATTATTGAAACACTTTCGTACTTTGAGCTATTAATATGATTATGATTTGCACAAAATGTTGATGAAAGCCAAAACATATTTCATGCTTTAAGGCATACCTTCATAAAGTATGTCTCCACATATTTCCTGTCATCAAATATATTCTTGTAAACACTCCGTGCTCCAAACAAGAACACGTCAGAGTCGTCAGTCACAACACCATCAACAAGGTTTGCTTGTTCCATAAATGCACACTGAGCTTCGGCTTCCATCGGTGCAATTATAAATGGAATTCCAAACATTTGCAACAGCTCCTACAAGAGGCCGAGACTTTAACTTCCGAGAAACCATGAAAAGCAAAAAAGATAGCTCTTTGTATAGAATAAAAACGCATAGCTTGTTTATTGCTAGAGGATATCGAGAATCAAAGGGAAAGAAAGGAGGTGGTACATGGAAAGCACCTATGCATTTCATTATCCACTAAAATTCTTTGACACACACCTGACACTCCATGTACATCTCACTACTGACGGAATCTGCATTTCGTTCTAGCCGTCTCCGGTCATCTCCTAAATCAATGCGTTCTTCTTGTAAAACCCGTAATTCTTCATCCAAATTTTCCTGAAAACCTTCATTCTCCTTAAATGCAGAATTCTCAGACATGTCATCGATTTCCCGCAAATCATTTTCGCTCCCTTCTTTTGCGGCCAATTTTTCTTCCATGTCAATATCACATATTAATTCATTCATCAACTCTTCCGACAAAGGAGCATCTGAGCTGGCCATCTTAACCACAGGGCAGGATGGCTCTGTTTCAACAGAAGTCCGCAAATCAACCGCATTACTAGCATCAGTAACATCCACACACGATACTTTGAAATGTTTAGGATTATCAGAAACAGTTTCAGATGTTGACGGGTGTTGTTTGATGCCATCATCGGCTGAAAATATTGGCTCTTCTTTTCTATCTTCTAGATTCAGCTGAGACACGAGATAGGCAGGTTGCTTATCATCTAAATTTTCAAGACTGACAGAATCATCTGTTTTTGAAACACCAAGTACACCGAGATCACAAAAAGTTCCAGATGTAGATGTGTTTTTTTCGATGCCAACAGCTCCTAAAACGGTTTGCTCTTCTTTTGTATCTTCTCGGTCCAGAACTCTACTACCGGCATGAGTATTTTCTCCAGGAAGCGCTGATATACTATCTCGAGACTTCTCAAGACTTCTCTTTATTGCCTCTTGCAAATCAGCCTGTTCTTCCAAATACCCTTTGGACATCGCTTTTCTTGTTTCGGCTACCGTCGAGGCAGTGGTTTCCATAATTTCGCAAACTCCTTCCTCCCACTCCACTTCACTATCATCACAAGGGTTGCCTTTTGGAAAAGGCACATCGTCAGTCAATATCCCGTTAGTTGTTTCTTCCATATTACCTTCCTCCCACTCACAGTCCGAATAGGAAGGAGAAGACAATTTTTTTAACGGAGTGAAATCATCAGAGGAGAGTGTGATCGGATTCTCAGCCGCTAAACAAATAAATATATCATCGTCGTCATCCAAACACTTGGTGTCACCATCATGTTCAAAAGAAATCTGTAAAGTGGCATCACTTTTTGATATGGAATCCTCGTCTACATCAATCCGGCTAATGGATTCCAAACCATCAAACGAAGTTTCAGTGGCAGTTTTATCAGTTAGGTCAACCCTTTGACTTTGAGTCTGGCTTTGACTTTCGAGACTATCAACAATTTCCCTCTCCTGTTCGATCTCTTTCATTAGATCCAAGTTCCTTTGTAGATCACGGGTCATGTGAATACCCATTGCTCTCACTCTACTGACACGAACCCGCCCTCTATCATCCACATAAGTTTCGATGTCGTCATCAAAAACCCTTCTCTCCCCGTTGACTTTAGATACAGTTTCTGGCTTTGACTTGCTTGTAGATGCTGCGGTATGCATGGCTATTGGATGGCCTTCAGACCCACTAGTTGACTTTGACTTATCTCCATGTTTCTCAGCTCTTCCAGAAGCGAGTTCCCTGAGAGGTCAAAGCATGACACATCTGACGGGCAATATTATGAAGTAAGCGCCATCCTATGAATAGGAAATAATTGCTTACCGTTGGTCACCAGTGAAAGAAGTTGAGAAGATAAACTCTCTGTTAGCTTCAGAAGCTATACGTGAAGTCTGTACACCACCGACTCCTCTTCCTGAAGCGGTCTTCTGCACTTGGTCTATCTCCCGCCGAAAAGCCACTGTTTTCAAATATGCCTGAATTTGTAGCTCGGAAAATTTTCCAGGATCCTACAGGGAGAAAAAGAGCTACCAATAAATACCAGGACAGAGCTCGAAATCAAGTGTAAAAACAGTTCTTACGTTTTGTGATGTCTCAAGTACTCACCTTCTTGACTTGTTGATATTTCTGTCTGTTTTCTGCCATCAATCTCTCTCTAATCTGTTAATGCAAGCAAGTATAGGTAATTTCGAAGTAGGTGATAAGGAAGAGAAAATGGTGTACAGAGCACGAATATGTACTTGAACAAGCAAATCGAGTTGCATAGACGGAGGTAGAGAAGCTAGTATGGAAGGGTCAACTCCGCAATCCATATCTGGCTGCAAAATTACGGGCACAAAAAGGTTAGAAAACTGATAGACCCTCGGTGATTACGTAGAAGAGAAAGGACACAATCGCCATTTAGCATCTAAGTTTAAGTTCTTTTGTCTCTTTTCATATATTCTAATTATGCCAGTAAGATATTTTTGTTAAGTAGGGTTAAGGAAAAAAAATTGACCATGTTTGTCATGCATATAGGCAGAATTTCTTGGCAATAGAAGGGTTCATGTTTTGCTTTGGTTTTTTGACTCAAAACACTAGAAAAGAGCTT
This sequence comes from Parietaria judaica, assembly GCA_954871525.1. Lineage (NCBI taxonomy): Eukaryota > Viridiplantae > Streptophyta > Magnoliopsida > Rosales > Urticaceae > Parietaria > Parietaria judaica. The sequence goes on from OX940865.1 coordinate 30,977,823, forward strand.
TGGACGTGATCTCAAAGGAATGTGACGTTGTTCGTGTTTTTTATATTGGAATGAAGAATCTGGAGGATCATATCTTTGGTGGTTTCCGTTGGCTTGCGTAATTTTCTTCTCTCTCTTGATTGGGCATGTTCCTTTGGGTTTTCGTATTGGGACCTAACAAAACCTAAGACCACCTCTATTTTTTTTTGGATAAAGAAAATTGTAAAACCAATCAAACTAGACATTTACTAGGTCACTATGAGGGAAAATTGACATGATGATAAAAGAGTGTAGAAAATCCTAGGATTAATATTTGATTAGTATATTCTTATTTTTCCAAATCAGGTGTTATAGAATCTTCAAATATGCTCTAGAATATTCTCATTAACCGTAGAAATTCTTAAATGCTCTCATTAACCGTACACGTTCTAGAATGTTCTCACTTCTACTCTTTTATGGCTGTAAACTCTATATAAAGGGACTTATGATATGCGACTTTTCATAATGAAATACTAGTAAATTTCTCTCTACTATACTTTTACTGAGAACAACACAGCTAACATGAAAGAAAAATTTACCACTATCATCTCTTCGTCTTCGTCGTCATCCTCATCTTCAACAATAAGAGAGGCATTAGATGTTGATGCATTATTACTAAAACCTCTCCTTTCCTCTTCCATAAGAGATGCAGCCAACCTAAATCACTCAAATTATATCTGATGAATTCGGTATTAAAAAATTAAACACTCAAAAAAATGTCGTTTATATCTGATGAATTCGGTATTAAGAAATTAATTTTTAGGGTTAATTGCGGCAAAAATACCCAATCTTTGTAAATATTCTCCGATAGGTATCCAACCTCAATAAACGTAGGCAAAAGTACCCAACGTCACACTTTTGTCGCCGACCAACTAACGCCGTTAGACACTGCCTACGTGGCCGTTAGGGTGTCTCGTGTGGAATGCCACGTGGCCAAAGGTTGGGTATTTTCGCCGCCACATGATCAAAGGTTGGGTACTTTCGCCGCCACGTGGCATTAAAAAAACAAATTTTTTTTATAATTTTTTCTTTCCCGTTAGCCAATATGTTTTTATTTTTTTATGTACATCAAACATGATCAAATAATTTTATAAACAATGTACTTATAAAAAAAATGTTAAAGAAAAACCAAAAAAATGTTACTTTTCTTTTTTCACTTTAAAACAAAAAATAATAAGGTTAAACATAATTTTTACCAATCACCAAACTTTCAGTTTAAATTAAGCTTGAACTGTATTTGATACAATTATTTGTTTTAATCATGCCTTAGTTTCAAATATGTTATATGTCTGCAAAAATCATATCATGCCTTAATATTAATATTAAAATGCTCGTGTTATTATATACAATAATGTTTTAGTTTCAAAATTTTAATATAATCTATTAAAAAATTATAAATTATCCCTATAAGAAAAAATATTTTTTATAAAAATATTTTATAAAATTATTTTTTTTAGATTTAACATATGTAAAAAAATAAAAATATGAGTCACGGGAAATATTTTTTTTTAAATAAATTAAAACTAATAAATTTAAGGAATTATTTGATTATTTAAAAAATAACATAATTTTTTATAAGTACATATTTTATGAAATTATTTGATCATGTTTGATATACGTAAAAGAATAAAAACATACTGGCTAATGAGAAAGAAAAAATTAAAAAAATTATTTTTTAAATGCCATGTGGCGGCAAAAGTACCTAACCTTTGGCCACGTGGCGGCAAAAGTACCCAACTTTTGGCCATGGGCCATTCCACACGAGACACCCTAACGGCCACGTAGGCAGTGTCTAACGGCGTTAGTTGGTCGGCGACAAAAGTGTGACGTTGGGTACTTTTGCCTACGTTTATTGAGGTTGGGTACCTATCGGAGAATATTTACAAAGGTTGGGTATTTTTGCCGCAATTAACCCTAATTTTTATTGCATTGGTGGCTTACAGTTCGTCTAGCTTTTGCTGATTGCAACTGTTTGAAGCCATGTCATTTGTTTCTAAGTTGCTACGAAGCATATCAGGCTGCAAAAGAATCAAATGGTACAACAGCATAAATAAATATTATGATCTTTACGAATTTCTTTAATTTTCTTACTCTCGATTTCTTCTCTTTAAAACCATAATGAGATGCAATGATCTCACTGAAACAAACTTTGTTCACGTTTCTTAGTAGAACTCCAACAACTCGAAAGCATCATTACCAGGATTGTTCCTTCATCATCACTGAGCATCGCAGCCGCGGCTGCGTCGATACTTCCATCTTTCTCCGCCAAAACAGGAGGCGGCAACCTTATAAATCAGTATAAGACGACAATGAAAGCTCATTCATTTGTGAACAACTAATTATACAACAAAAATCCTGTATTTGACTCACATTTCATCACTAACAGACCCAAGCTTCGCACCCTTTTCATCGCTCTTTTGACTCTGCCTCTGATTCTTGATATCATCCGCCAACTCCTTCAACCTCATCGTTTTGAGCTATGGATCGAAAAAACACAACATTTTCCAACAAATTAGACGCTCCAATTACATAGAATATGTTTTGTAATGACGATACAGCCGCAAAGAGTTGAAATGCATCATTTCTCCCCAAAAAAAGCCATGAAAAAATTTCCAGTTTCCAGCAATGTTATCATCAGGTATGAAGAAGAAGAAGAAGGAATTACGTGGTTGAGAAGCAACTTCTCGGCGGTCTTGCGGACTTTCGCCTGCGCGTTCTCGCGGTTCCGCCGCCGCGACATCACGGTGCGCCTCTTGATCGCCGGAGTGGCGCCGTCGAAGACGAAGACCGGGCGGGCGCGGAGGAACAAGAGCTTGCAGATCCTCCGGAAGAACCCGAGCAAATGCGCGTTGCGAATCATCTCGCCTTTCTCGTCCCTCATCGCCTTCATGAACTGAACCATCCATATGCTCGCGTCTGCAAAATCAACGGAATCTTAGACGCCGAGGGCGACTACGAAGCGACAGATTAGGGCTCGGCAATCGGAGAAGGAGAGCTCACCGATGGCGAGCCTCTTGCCGGCTAGGGTTTCGACGGAGACGCGGCGGCCGGCGGGAGCGAGGAGGTCCCAGAGACCGTGAACTCCCATGGAATCGGCGACTGAGGTTTCGGTTTCTCGTTGCCGCCAAATGGGTATTTATACGGAGATCGGTTCGTTGAGCACCAAAACGACGACGTATTGACACTTGAATACTTGTCGTTTGAAATTGAATAGTGATTAGAGGGAGGTGATCGGGCTCTTAATAGCCCGATTCTACTCTCAAATTGGGTTTTGTGTAATTTCGAAACCGAAAACCGAGCTTCTTATATAAGTTATTACGGCAAAAAAATTGAATTTAATTGCCGGTTTGTAAAATGCAGAGTGTTTGACGTGTTTTCCTACCTCAATAAATACGAATGTTAGTTGAAGCTTCGATTTGACCTTTGCTTAGTGCTTCCTGGATGGACATTGTCTCTCGTCGGGGATGTATGCTCAAACACGGACGGAACCACTCACAAGAGTGGTGTGGTTCCAGTCACTCTAATTTTTTTTAATTGATCATTTTTAGCATTATTTAAAAAAAAAAAATTATAAATAAACCCCTTCTGTTTACACTAAAAAATTAAATCAGTCATCCCGAAGTCCAAATCCTAGTTCCGCTTATGCGCTCAAACACTCGTAAAAGAATATATATTTATTTATATAATTTGACACCAACAAATTTAATACAGACTTGTCTCTAATAGTAGTTGAATATTTCATCTCTTATCTTTTATTGAGGATTGTGTACATGAAATAGAAAGAGATCACAATAATCACGGTGCTCACTCGGGAACAAAACTTACATAAAATAAAGACCGAGAGTTATCTATGTTGCGTCATTCGATCAGAGCCTGTATTTATAGGCGAGTCTCTTCTTCGGTCATCCTGAACTAGGAGAAAGTGCTTCCGAATTGATTGTTAGATGCATGATAGATACATATTGATTTAATTATTTCGGCAGTTAAATATAAACTATTTCAAAAAAAAAATTAGGCCTTTTAGGATCAAATAGCCAAATAGCCAAACTTCAAACTCTAATTAGCCAAATAACTAATGTTTTAATTAATATTGCCAAATAGTCAATTAACCACGTTAATAAATCCAGAAAGGCCGGATTACCCTTGTATAAACGTGTATTCACGTGGTTACTTTGTTTTAAAAAAATTAATTTTTCCTTGAAAAAAAAATTAATTATTTTGTTGTGAAAAAAAATTAAACTTTTTGTTAAAATTTTAATCACGATTTTTCATTTTTAAACAAATTAACTCCGTTAATACACATTAATACACGTTAATAAACGTATTAATGAAGTTAATTTGTTTAAAAATAAATTAATTTTGGGTAAATGAGGGAAATGCCCATTCGTGGCTCAAGGTTTAAAAAAATGCCCATTTTTAATTATGGTAACTCTAACCACCAACAAATTGAAATGTGGACTAATATGCCCTTCCAATTAACTCACATTAATTTTAATTTCGTTTTTTAATTAAAATTAGAAAACAAATTTTTTCCTTAAATATAGCATACTAAATAAATTAAAATAAATCTTTTTTATTTTAACATTAAAAAAATATTACTCGAATTATTCTTCCCTATTTTAACGTTCGTAACAAATCCTATTTTTTATTTTTTCATCCCTATTAATCCATATTTTAAAAATAAATTTTCAAATTATTTCTCTGCATTTTACGAATCTGTAATTATTTTTGCGTAACTATATTTACGATTCTATATTTACGATTCTTTATTTACAGTAAATAAATTTACGAAATTTCAATAAAACTGTAGTTATAAAACTGTAAATATATTTACGAAAGTTCAATGTAACATTAATGAAACTGTATAAAATATTTACAAAGTTAATTTTGTAACTACAACTACGAATCCGTAACTATAAATACAAAATTTTAATCACAAATATGAAACTGTAAAATCATTAACTGTATGAAACTGTATAACCATTTACAAAAATCATTTACAAAACTGTATAAACATTACCGTAAACAGATTTACATTCGTAAACATCTACAAAACTTGGTAAAACTATTTACAAAAAATACCAATCCAAAATCGTGTAAACCCATTTACAAAAATAAAAAATCTTACCGTTTTTGATCCGGCGAGCGAGAGACGCGAACAAAAGGAGAATGACGGAGGGCGACCGCGACGGAGAGCGATGGAGGAAGGATGCGCGACGGAAGGCGACCGCGACGGAGGAGGAGGCGCGACGAAGGAAGGAGGCGCGACGGGGTAAGGAAGCGCGACGGGGGCCACGGTCGCCTCCTCGGCAGCCGCGCCGACGGTCGCCAAAGCCACGCTCGAAGTCGCCGAGCGCGCCCGAATCCGGCGATGGTGGTCAATCCGACGAGAGAGAGAGAGAGAGAGAGAGAGAGAGAGAGAGAGAGAGAGAGAGAGAGAGAGAGAGAGAGAGAGAGAGGGACGTGTGTGTGAGAAGGGGAGGGAAGGAGAGAGAGGTCTATTAATTTTTAGGTCAAAATAACAAAATTAACTGATAACCTAATTAATAGGGGAAGTTTTCAACCAAAATTTTAGGATAATTAATTTAATTTCGAAATTAAAATATATAATAAATAATAAATACGAAAATAAATAAATATAATTAATACCAGGGTTAATATGGTCCAAAATATTTTTAAAATGGGCATAAATGAATTGTTTGAAAGTATGGGCAATTCCCTTAAACCTTTGGTGGTTTTTGGGCATTTCATGGGTTTTTCTATTAATTTTTGTTTTTTTAAAATAAATTATTTAAAAAAAAAAGTTAAATTGTTTGTTAAAATTTTAATCACGATTTTTTATTTTTAAACAAATTAACTCTGTTAATACACGTTAATAAACGTATTAACGAAGTTAATTTTTTTAAAAATAAAAATCGTAATTAAATCTTTAACAAAAAAATTATTTATTTTTTTAAAAAAAAAATATTTTTTTAACAAATTAACCACGTTAATATGTTAAAAGGGTATTATAGGTATAAAATATGTTATTAAATAACCATTTGGCTATTTTGCAAAAAAAAAAAAATGCTTGGCTATTTGGCTAATCAAACGTTTCAATTTGGCTATCTCATGCAATATCTCTTTATTTTTAAACAAATGAACTATCTTAATACACATTCATACACGTTAATAAATGTATTAACGAAGTTAATTTGTTTAAAAATAAATATTTTTTTTTGAAAAAAAATAATTTTTTAAAAAAAGAAATTAAATTGTTTATTAAAATTTTAAACACGATTTTTTATTTTTAAACAAATTAACTCCGTTAATACACGTTAATAAACGTATAAACAAAGTTAATTTTTTTTAAAATAAAAGATCGTGATTAAAATTTTAACAAAAAAATTATTATTATTTAAAAAAATTTAATTTTTTAAACAAATTAACTAAATTAATACATATTAATATGTTAAAAGGGTATTATAGGTATAAAATATGTTATTAAATAAACATTTGGCTATTTTGCAAAGAAAAAATAAAACTTGGCCTATTTGGCTAATCAAACATTTTAATTTGGCTATCCCATGGAATATCTCTTTTAATTATTGTTTGGGAAAAAGCTCATAAATAAAGTCGTACGTCAAATCTGACCTATATATGGGGGCTTATTATGCTTAGGAGGGTTCATTTTTGGATTCGCTTTGTGTTGTCAAGACTCTATCGGGAGAACAACGTCCATGTTCTTAAAGGTTGGGACGTGATTTGTTTGTTGATTTTGTTCAATAAATATTTAGGGGATTCACGTTTTTTGTATTCCCGTGGTATTATTCTCATTGTGTTTTGTCGGTTAAATCAGCCGTTGATACATCAAAATGTTATAAGAGCAATTTTCGATGGACAACGGAAGAAGAAAGCTCTAGCGAATTCGGTAAAAAATCAGAGCCCCGAGGATCTCGTGGCTGTAGAAGAAATAGTGTCTGCAAGACAGGTCGGGGCAGCTTATGAGGCTGAGATGCGCGCGCTGCTCTGGAAGAACAGCGGCGGATGCAGAAGCACGGTTAAACGAGATAATGATAATGTTTGAAGCGCTGATGTCATGACCTGTGCCTGAGCCTGTCGTTGTGGTTGTACAAATAGACACCATCACCGGAAAGCTTCTCAAGACGTGATGGATGACTCAAGCAGCAGCAACGAGAGAACAAAGCCCCGGGTCGCGCGAACCAAAAAGATCTGGAATGTCCATATCTGAAATGGCGCGACCATCATGCAGTTCGGTAATTTATCAAACAATAGACGGGCACAAATTTTTGGATAAAAATTTGACATGTTCATAATAATTTTCCCAAACTGTTGGAACTTGTGTTACAAGTTAAGTGAAATTTAGTGCTTTTGCCTAAAATAGTTTTTGGTACTTATGCCATAAATTAACTATATGATATTTGTTTATATATTCGTTTGGATTCCCTGCAGTGGTTTTAATCAGTCAAAGAGTATTTTATTATTTTATTATTACAAGGTATTTGCTTTGTGACCTGGAATCGGTTAATGAAGACCAAAGCCTTCTCGCATGCATGTTCTCGTTCTTCCTCATATTTCTCATGCACTAAGTCATGATCATTTTTTTTTCTCAACGTTTACATTTTTTAACGTTAAAAATATTTATCTATAAATAGATAAGTTGGCTGGTCATATTTTTATTAGATGAAAAATACAGTGTTCGTAATTTTTGAAAGGCTTTCCAGAGAGTGAGGTTGTTGCTTTCAAAAACAGCTTTCAGAGAGAGTGTGTTCCCGAGCAATAAATTAGAGAAGGGTTTGAGTGATTCCGATCGATACCGAGTGCACGGTTTTGATCGAGACAGTGTTTTGCTGCGCTGTTTTATCCTGGGGGCGACGAGGCATTCACGAACTGCTGCACCGAGGCAGAGCCGCGAAACGCCTTAAAGAGAGCGACCTAGTCTGCGACTCAGCCAAGGCGATTTTTCCACTAATCTTTGTTTTGCAGTTACCGAAGAGTTGCTTACCGCAGCAACGACGAAGTTCCGGCGACAACAATTTTAAGGCGTTCCTTCTATCATTGCGGAGATCGCCCTACACGGTGTCATTGCCGCTGACCTCAAAGGTGCGCCCTCTCCGTTTTAAAAGAGTCGACGATCATTAAGCTTATCCTACATTTTTTTTTTGCTTGCGACCAACCTCTTTGGTACACACATACAGCCACTTGCTCTAGACCTCTATTATACGCTATAAGGTTAATATTGTCTATATATAGTGGTTTGGCTTCTTGTTATTTGAATTGAAATAAATAGAAAAGTTTCAATGTTTACAATGGATATTCTGAGCATTCGCCTCCGGATCGAGGAGGAGACCCGAAAGCAAAACCAGAAGGAGGAGATCAATGTTGTCTCCAACAAGTCCTCGGCGGTTCTGAAGGAGGCCCGAAAGCAAAACCAGAAGGAGGAGAGCCTATGAATGTGTTTTCATCGGGTATGCCGTAAATAGCAAAGCCTATAGGTTCTATGATTTGAAAAACCAGGTAGTTATAGAATCGAACGATGCCGATTTTTCTTCGAAGATAAGTTTCCATTTATATCTAAGAATAGTGGGGGCTCGAGTTTTAGTTCTTAGACATTAGTTAGAGTTCAGGAACCTACTAGTGACTTAGAACCATAAATTAGAAAGAGCAAGAGAGCTCGTACCGCTAAGGACTTTGGGTTAGAATTCCAAACCTACAACGTAGAAGAAGATCATACTAGTCTTAAGGAAGCCTTGTCTTCGGTAGATGCCAACTTGTGGCAAGAAGCGATAAAAGATGAGATGGAATCTGTAAAATCTAATAGGACTTGGCATTTGGTAGATCTTCCTCCGGGTTGTAAGGCAATAGGATGTAAATGGATCCTTAAGAAGAAATTGAAGCCTGATGGAACCATAGACAAATACAAGGCCCGCCTCGTAGTTAAGGGATTTAGGCAGAGGGGGAATGTAGACTTCTTTGATACCTATTCGCCAGTGTCTAAGTTCACCTCGATTAGGGTTCTACTTTCTATAGCTGCTTTATATGATCTCGTAGTACACCAATGGATGTGAAGACAGCTTTCCTCAATGGCTAATTGGAAGAAGAGATTTACATAGAGCAACCTGAAGGTTTTGTAGTTCACGGACATGAGAACCACGTTTACCAACTTGACAAGTCTCTTTATGGTTTAAAGCAAGCTCCTAAGCAATGGCATGAAAAGTTTGATAACTTAATAGTGTCGCATGGTTTCAAAGTTAATGAGAGCGACAAATGCATTTACTATAAATCAGAAAATGGTCTTTGCACAATTATATGTTGGGTTCTTAAGAGTAATAGCCAATCTTGAAAGTGAGTTTAGCAAAATAGCCAAACTTTGGTTAATTTTGTAAACTAGCCAATTAACCATTTAAATGAATTTCTAATTACATTCTTACCCTTAATAATAAAAAACGAAATTAAAAATAAATACAAATTAACCACGTAATTTGTGGGTTATTAATCTGAAAAAATCAATGACATTTATTATGAATAATTATATTAATTATGAATTCATTTATTTTCATTAATTGAAAATATTGCTATTAATTGAAATAGCTATTAATATGGTAACAACCAAAACCAAACCTTTTTTTTTTTTTTTATATAATTCAAATTTTAAATTCAAAACATTCATATAATTTTCGGATTTTTTTTTTAAATATCAACAAATTAAAGACGCTAATTAACGTAAATCAACAACGAATCAACGTAAATTAACATCGAATTAACGTAAATTAACAACGAATTTACAATGAATTCCTAGCCAATTTACGTTAATTTACGTAAATTAACAACGAATTTACAATGAATTAACAACGAACTTACGTTAATTCGTAAATTAACAACGAATTAACGTAAATTAACAACAAATCAACGTAAATTAACAATCAAAATAAACGTGGAATAATGATGGGCGACTTCAGGCGCAGCGACTTCTCGCGAGATCTTTCGGGACCAACCCTTTTAACGCTCGCCGGAGATCGCACTGCACCGGGGGCCCGTATCGACGGGACGAACACGACGGTCTCGGGGATATGCGAGCTCTTCTTCTTCCACGGAGCAAAAGAAGTGCATCCCATCGTCATTTTTCCAGTCACGCCTCGCCGCAAACACGATCGGTGGTACTCTGTTGATGGCGTTCAGAGATTTCCAATGACGCCTCGCCGCAAACACGATTGGTGGTGCTCCGTTGATGGCGTTCAGAGGTTGTCGGTCTGCGCCTCGCCGACGAACACGATCGGTGGTGCTCCGTTGATGGCGTTCGGAGGTTGCCGATCTGCGCCTCGCCGACGAACATGATCGATGGTGCTCCGTTGATGGCGTTCGGAGGTTGCCGATCTGCGAGCAGTCCGTGCTTGGTGAATCCCACGACAACAGCGCAGCGAAGGAAGACGGCAACAAAGAGGAAGATAATCGCAGAGTCGAGTCCATCTTCGATGACGAGGGCTGCACGGCGCGATGGTTGTGGTCGTGTGAGAGTGGCTATGGTGGTGGGTGAAGAGAGAAAGAGAGAAAGAGCTTACGAAGAGAGAGAGAAATGAGAATTTATCAATCAATTTGACATATTCAAACTATCAAATTAAATCCCAACAATTATGCATAATTAAAATAAGTACAGATGTATAAATAGTAATTAAAAACGAAAATAAAAATACAAAATAGTTAATTAATGGGCATTATAGGAATAGAAAATGATATTGAAATACCACATCATGTTAATTGGCTAGTTTACAAAATTAACCAAAGTTTGGCTATTTTGCTAATCCTATATTTTATTTTGGCTATTTGGAGCAATTTTCTCTTATATGTTTATATGTAGATGATTTGTTGATCTTTGGCTCTAACATCCATTTGATAAATGATGTGAAGAGCATATTTTCTGCTAACTTTGACATAAAAGATTTAGGAGAAGCTGATGTGATCTTAGGTGTCAAGGTAACAAGGTCTGAAAAAAGGACTTTCTTTAGATCAATCTCATTATGTAGAAAAGATCTTAAAGAAATAAAATTACTTTGATTGTAAACCGGCTTGTACTCCCTACGATCCTAGTGTGAAATTGTTCAAGAACACCGGCGACGGTGTTAGACAGAATGAGTATACGAGCATTATCGGCAGCCTTAGGTATGCCGCCGATTGCACTAGGCCTGATATAGCTTATGCTGTGGGATTACTGGGCAAGTTTACTAGCAGACCGAGTTTAGAGCATTGGTATGCTATTGAGAGGGTGATGCAATATTTAAAGCGCAGCCAGCACCTAGGATTACATTACTAGAGGTTTCCCACAGTCCTTGAAGGATATAGCGACACTGATTGGAACACCCTTTCAGATGACTCCAAGGCTACTAGTGGTTACATTTTTAGCATTGCCGGTGGGGCCGTTGCCTGGAAGTCTAAGAAACAGACTATAATGGCCCAATCGACGATGGAGTCCGAGATGATAGCGCTAGCTGCAGCTAGTGAAGAAGCAGACTGGCTCAGAAATCTGTTATCCGAGATTCCCTTATGGGAAACACCGATCCCAGCCATCTTGATCCATTGCGATAGTACTGCAGCAATCACAAAAGTTCAGAACCGCTATTTCAACGGCAAGAAGCGACAAATTCCTCGCAAACATAGCACCATTAGAGGATTCCTCGAGAATGGCGCTGTTAGAGTGGATCGTGTACGGACTGATGAGAACTTGACTGATCCTTTGACGAAAGGATTAGCGCGAGAAAAGGTCTTAAAGACCACGAAAGGAATGGGACTACTGCCATTAGATTGATAAAGCACTAGTGGGGGCAACCCAACCTATAGACTGGAGATCCCAAGAAATAGGTTCAAAGGGTAATAACAACTCACTAAGTGTAAAGTAGTGAATCATGCTGATAACTTTTTCAGTTCCGCTCCTATGACGTATGTCAAAGCATGACACCCTGAAGCGTTGAAAGGTTGAGCTGATTTTCAGCTCTTATTGATGTCTATACTCTATGTTGAGTGGAGTACCGAGCTACAGGAGTACTCTTGATAGACTCACCTAAGTGAATGTGGAAGTGGGACCGCTTCCTATGGAATTCGGCAAATTCTCTAGAGCGTTCACTGAACTGGGATAAAGTGCACGGCCGTAATTGCACGGGCTTTACGAACTAAACCCTAGTAAAGTTATGTGTGAGATGTTGTCAGAGATAGAGTTCAAAACTACGAGTTACTCAAATATATTCTGGATCATCTTCACTACGTAAAGGTTCAAGTCATAAGACACCTTTACTTAAGCATAACTTTATAGTCTTATGTTGCTCGATGAAAATTATTTTTTAAATGTGTGAAAATTTCAAGTGGGGGATTGTTGGAACTTGTGTTACAAGTTAAGTGAAATTTTAGTGTTTTTGCCTACAATAGTTTTTGGTACTTATGCCATAAATTAACTATATGATATTTGTTTAAATATTCGTTTGGATTCCCTGCAGTGGTTTTAATCAGTCAAAGAGTATTTTATTATTTTATTATTAAAAGTTATTTGCTTTGTGACCTGGAATCGGTCAATGAAGACCAAAGCCTTCTCGCATGCACGTTCTCGTTCTTCCTCATATTACTCATGCACTAAGTCATGATCATTTTTTTTTCTCAACGTTTACATTTTTTAACGTTAAAAATATTTATCTATAAATAGATAAGTTGGCTGGTCATATTTTTATTAGATGAAAAATACAGTGTTCGTAATTTTTGAAAGGCTTTCCAGAGAGTGAGGTTTCGTTGCTTTCAAAAACAGCTTTCAGAGAGAGTGTGTTCCCGAGCAGTAAATTAGAGAAGGGTTTGAGTGATTCCGATCGATACTGAGTGCACGGTTTTGGTCGAGACAATGTTTCGCTGGGCTGTTTTATCCTGGGGGTGACAGGGCATTCACGAACTACTGCACCGAGGCAGAGCCGCGAAACGCCTTAAAGAGAGTGACCTAGTCCGCGACTCAACCAAGGCGATTTTTTCGCTAATCTTTGTTTTGCAGTTACCGAAGAGTTGCTTACCGCAGCAACGACGAAGTTCTGGCGACAACACAAACTCACGAAACAACTCAAACACGAAATTAAACACAAAATTAGTTATATAAAAACCATTGTAAAATCATTCAAAAACATTCTACGTCAATTTCAATACATCATTCACGAAATCTACGATGTCAACATACCCTAAGGCTGGGCCAACGGCCACAGGGAGTCGCTGCGGCGATGGGAGACGGAGTCGTGATCAAACTGACGCTGCGGCGTTGGCGTCGAGGAGTTTGTGTGGAGATCGTTTTGCAGCGCGATTGAAATTTAGGGCTAGGTCGAAATAAATAGTCTTTGAATCTCGCTGCGGCTATGAAATTGCAGCCGCGGCCACACTTTAATTTGTCTCTCATCAGAAAGTGCCCTTCAACCCTTTCTTTAGTTCGGAAGGAGCAGTGACGGCGCGCTAGGGCTCGGTTTGGCATTCATGGAGACGTGGGACCGTCGCAACGGGAAATAATACGTGCATGGAAACTTTCCAATTTTCTTGCACTATTATGACCGATATCTACCATTTATTTTCAGGATTTATTTATTTTATTTGGATCATTTATTTCTGTTATTTGTTTCCAGTTTTTGGTGATTTGTTTCCATGTTTTTGGAGCTGCTCTTTCCTTCCTCCCATTCTCTGTTCGATGCCTATGTATTGGAAAACAGAGGGTATTTTTTGGTCAGCATTTTGAATCGCGACCAGCTATTATTATACAACGATTTAAAATTGGGCGTGCCAAATAGCTAAACTTCAAAAACTAATTAGCCAAATTGCAAATGTTTTAATTAATATTGCTAAATAGCTAATCAACCACATTAATAATTTATGTAAGCCCGTATTACCCTTGTATTAACGTGTATTAACATGTATTAACTATATTAACGTGTATCAACTGAGTTAATTTGTTTAAAAATAAATTAATTTTTTGTTAAAATTTTAATCACGATTTTTTATTTTTAAACAAATTAACTTAGTTAATACATGTTAATATGTTAAAAGGGTATTATAGGTATAAAATATGTTATTATACAGGTAAATGTTCTTATTTTTAAGAAAAATTAACTTAGTTACTACATGTTAATATGTTAAAAGGGTATTATAGGTATAAAATATGCTATTAAATAGCCAGCTCATCAGTTTAACTATTTTGCAAAGAAAAATGAAAGGTTAGCTATTTGGATAATCAAACATTTCAATTTAGCTATTAAGAGCCATTTCTCTTCAAAAATTTCGTTACGCAATATATGTTGCGGCGGCTGAGTAAATTTTAGCCGCGACGAACAGGAAAATGTAATTATTTTAAGCGTGTAAAATACGACCGACGTTTAAATATATTGCACAATAATTTTTGAAAAACTGTCGTGCAAGCTTATTTTGAAGAACAGTAAATTATAAATGTTGTGCAAAATCCACTGTGTATTTTAATATTTGTAGTTGTGGTTGTGATTTTGATCTTTTGTCTTTATATCTCCTAGGTAGACATTAACCAAAACAATAAGACGCTTTTTGTCCATCTCCAGTTTTTCAGACACTTATCAAACAGGATGAAATTTTGGTATTTGTTTACATCACTCAGTCATTTTAAGTTAAAATTGATGAATTCAAAACTCATTTGAAAGATGATATAAAAATCATTAACTTTAATATTTAGAGAGTTTGTACAATCACTAAGTCTAAATGCATGCTTCAAAGAATTATTAGATCTAAACAAAACTTTCTAGATCTTTGATATACCTTTAGAACGAGATTTGAACGGAACTTACGGAATTAAAATGACCAAATCTGGGAAAAATTAACTTGGCATGCATGCATATAATAATGACATACGTTCTGTATTGATAATTTATGTACTCGATCATTGGTGGTGGTGCAATTTCATATTATATTTTTATGAGGTATTCTCTGAGCAACTGATGACACTTTTTAACGTCTCTCATCGATGATCAAATAAATTGTCAATTTCTCAAACACACTATAAATGGAGAAATTCCTTCTACATAAAACAATTAGAATAATATTAGTGATTACCTAACGTTGATGCCGAAAAATAGTGTAACACTAATTTGGGCCCAAGTATCGTTTTTGGACCAGACTCA
The DNA here is from genome assembly GCA_954871525.1 of Parietaria judaica. Taxonomy (NCBI): domain Eukaryota; kingdom Viridiplantae; phylum Streptophyta; class Magnoliopsida; order Rosales; family Urticaceae; genus Parietaria; species Parietaria judaica. The sequence goes on from OX940865.1 coordinate 30,992,987, forward strand.
ATAAACACTTGACTAGGGCACTAACTAGAGCTAGGGCTGTAACCAGAGCGGGTATTCCGATTTTTTGGAATTACTCGTATCTGGATCCGGTTTTTTGGGTATCCGAAAATGACTACCCTTACCCAGATCCGGAAATTCGGATACCCGGAAATCGGATATGTATTTTTAAAACCCTGTTTAATTACCCGTATCCGGTTTTGAAATCTGGATTCAGATTTATCCGGATATCCGGAATTCTACCCGGATCCGATTTAGAAAAAAAAAAAGTGAAAACGTATGTCTCATTTCTCAAACACCATAAAAACTGTACATATGTTGACATTGTCTCAACTAACAACCACTAAAAAAACGTACAAATCTATTACATATGAAAACAAAAATGAAATGAAATGAAATGTCGGCTCGAAGGGAGAGTGGGTACTGAGTATTGAGACTTGAGTAACCCTAAAAAGTTGAATTAAAAAAATAAAAAATAAAATAAACCAGGTTTTAAACCGGATACGAGTATCCGAATTTGTAAATAACAAAACCCGTATTCGTATCCGGATACCCGTATCCGGATTCCAGATTCGGATTCGGTTATAAAATTGGATACGGATTTAAAACCGGATATTGACGGTCATAGGGGTCTTGATGATCGTTTCCTCGTCTCTTTTGGTGGCCCGGGTAATTATCTCCATAACTATGTCTCTATATACTTCTCTGAAAGAATAAAATAAACTTGAACTTAAAGGGGTATGGAGCGGGTGTCTACTTTTCCACCTTTGACGTTCAACATTAGTCAGATATTTTAGTCAGGATATTTAAGAGAATCAAAAACGAAGGTTTTATCGATTTAGAGAGCGTTTTGTGAGTTGTTTCGAGTTGATTTGAGTTATCGTTTTGATTGAAATGAGCTTCTATTTAAAGAATTCTATTTATAGAAGGGTATATGGACCTCTAATTAATCATAATTAATTCGTTGGGCCCCTTAGCGATTTGCGTTGCGCGATGCTCGATTCGCGACACACTATGTTTTTTAACACGTGATTTTGAAGGCTCTTTTTGCGGTAAAAGTACCAGGACTTTCTATTTTCAGGCCAAGTCTTGTTGACTTTTTGGGTCGAATCTCGTTGAATTTTTTGGCCGAGTCCCGTTGACTTTTTTGGGCTGAGTCTCGTTTACTTTTTTGGCATGTTTTTTGGGCTGGGCCTTAATTTTTCCAGGCTCCGAAAAATACCCATAGTACCTAAAATTTCATGAGCCAATAATATCGTTTTTTTTTTTTATAAGATAAATCGTTGACATAGAGAAGAAATTAGGAAAAAATGGGGGGGGGGGGGGGGAATGACAGTGAATGTCGATGCAAAGAAGGGAGAAAGGAAGTAAGCAGTGTTTGTTTTGGCTTTTTAATGTTTTTGACTACTTTTACACAGACCCATACGTGTTAGAAGATTAACAATACATGCCAGCCTCATTTACTAATTGTATTTGTCGTGTCTACCCATCTAATTCAATTAACAAAGTAAGATATTTTAAATGATAAGTAATTCAATTTACCATAATTTAACTTAATCTATTTAATTATATCCATCAATTGTACTATACCTAATATTTATAGTATAAATATATATATTTAATATATAATTAGTATTACAACACTTAATAACATAAATAAAATGCAACTTCTTTCTCCTTAATCGTGCTTAATTGGGTGCCAGTATATTATCGTGATTGTGCCATGTTCACTCACTATTTAATCGTGTTAATCTTGTTCGGCACGATTGGGTATGATAGACCAAAACGCATTTAAATCGTGTCGTAACTATTTAATGTTTGACGTCCAAGTATCACTCATGTCCCCTAGTATGAACTGAAGTTTCAAAGACGTCACGAAAAATATTTAAGCGACAAGAAACAAGTACAATACAGTAACGACATCGTAATCAAGTTGTATTCCTTCAAATAATTAATTAAGACGGCTGAGTTGTCTTTCCTAGAACCTGGACTTATTTTTTAACTCATAAGAACTCTTCAATTAATTATCGTTTAAATCAATTATTACATGCATGGTGGTGACGAGATCAACCCTTGGACGTCTTCTTTGGCACTTATTATTATTTTTAGGGTTATTTGCGGCAAATATACAAATCTTTAGCTATATGCTCTAATGAGTACCCAAACTCAATAAATGCAGGCAAAATTACGAAGGTCGCACTTTTATTGCTGACCAACAATTTTTTCTAACGTTGTTAGACACCCGCCTACGTGGCCGTTAGGCCTGCCTCGTGTGGCGCGCCACGTGGCACAACCCGCACGTGGAATTTTTTAAAAAATTTAATTATTCTTTTATCATTATTTTTTTCTTTCGCGTGAACCCACAATATTTTAATTTTTTACATATATCAAACATAATCTAATAAATTTATAAAAATGTATATATTTTTATTTTCCTTATAGGAGTAATTTATAATTTTTTAAATACATGATATCAATTTTTAAAACTAAAACTTTATTTTATATGATATCATGGTCATTTTAATACTAAAACTAAGGCATGATATAATTTTGAAGACATAAAAAAAATATGTATATATACACAATACATATATTGTAAAAATTATTTAATATACACACATGTCTTGTAAAACTTGTTTGATATTGTAAAAAAAAATACTACAACAACAAATAATTAACATGTATTGTATATTTGTGTATATATATGTGTGTGTTTGAGTGTGCGCACGCGCATACATGTATATTATATAACAATTGAGTTTTTTTTGTTTGAATTTATATTAATTCCGGAAAAACGCATATTTTAGTTTTTTCACTTGAAAATAAAAAAACGGGCTATTGAAGTAAAACACAATTTTTACCAATCACCAAACATTCGATTTAAATTAGTTTTAAATTAGTTTGAACGCATTTGATACCATCTTTTTTTTTATTTAATCGTGCCTTAGTTTCATATATATTATATGGCTTCAAAAATCCTACCATGCCTTAGTTTTAGTATTAAAATGGCCATTATACCATATATAATAATGTTTTAACTTTAAGTACTTTCATCTGCATTTACTAAGGTTGGATACTTACCAAAGCATGTGAGATTAGGTATTTTCTCTGCAATTAACCCTTTATTTTAAAGATACCGTAATATAAATTATAATATATGAATATGCTATTATTAAGGGGAAAAAATAGCACAATTCTGATTTTTCTTTTGTCTCGGCTTTGAGTACAATCAATGATGACCTAAGTCGAATCAGATTTTGTTAAATATTAGCTATAGGTAGAGTTGTAGATAATGATATATAGAATAATACACCAAATTTTGTTCCAATTTAGACACATTCGGATAAATTTTTAATTAAAAAAAAAAACTCGGAATAAAAAAGAATTATTTAAAGAAAAATCAGAATCAAATGTTATATTTTTGGAATTTTTTTTTTCATATGGAAATGTTTAGACTTGAAGTCGTGATCCAACTACTCAAATTTAAAATATAAAAATATAAATAATTTTTTAAATCTGAAACTAAAATATTTTGATAATTAATGATACATTCAAATTGAGAAATTCTGGATCTATAGTTTTATCTTATGAATCATGATAAAAGAAATATAAGAGCCAAAATCCAAGGTACTGGAATATCCACAATTACACACAAAACTATCCAAATATATTCTGCCGGATATATAAATTACATATATATAGATTGATAATGTTTCATACTAAAGAATAGAAAACATACGGGATACTTAATTACTTAGTACTATGCTCTCTCAGCTTTCTTAGTCAAGAAAATTGATTCTGCATACTTATAAAATAAAATACAGGGTGAATGAGAAAAATGCTTAGTTGAACCCAAATATTTTAAAAAAATGCTCACGAAATTCAATACTATTAAATGCTACTTAAATTGTAACTTATAGACTGTAATACCCTTGATTTTGTATATTATGTACTTAATACCGTAAAACGAATTTCCTTCGTTATAATATTTAGCTACTATAATAATGATTTAAAAATCTTTTTTTTTGGAATTTTAAACGTGATATATCTTCATAATGTATCGCTATTATTATTTTGAATTATGTTGTTCTTATTTTGTATGGATCTCGTTGCCATCTCTCTGTGCAGCCTTCATCTTCTTCGATTGCCATATCCGTCGTTCGTTACGAAAAGTAACTACAATTACAATTACAAATACAAGCGTATAGTAATTACGACTACGTAAGCGTAGCTTTAGTTATGTACGTGTAATAGAAATTACATTTGTAATTGTAACTACATATACGTAAGTGTAACAAAAATTATAATCGTAATTGTTACTACAGTGATGTAATCGTAGCTACAATTACATAGCCGTAACTACAATTACGTAAGTGTAACAAAAAGTACATTGTGTAATGGTAGCTACATGTAGTTGATCGACGATGTGAGGGCGAAGGATAATCCGAATTGGTTTTGAAATTGGAAGAGAGAGACAACGAGAGAGATAAAATTTTGAATTATATTAAAGGAAAATATAATAGTAAATTTTGAATTGACATTTAAATAGTTTGGTCAAAATCTTCCTTCATTTATTGCGTTTCCACCTTATCTCCAATTATTTTAATATTAAATTGATAAATAAGAATTAGGGTTATTTTGGGGACAAAAATAAATAGGCAAAAATTGATTTAATCAAACTATGTTTCTATGGGAAATTTTAAAAAGTTTGAGTATAAATAGACATATATCCTGGGTTTTTCTTAAAATATATCTCAGTTAATCGTTATTGAGTTTTTCAAAAATATCAATTTTCATTTAATAATTGACAAGAAATCGCGATAAAGTAATAAAATCTTGTGATAGCAATTTATTATATCCGATTTTTTCGATTTATCACACATTAATCAAATTAATTAAAAGAGTTTAAGCCATTTGAGATTAATATCACCAAAGTGAAGGGTGAGTCATGGTTCTTCACTTTTGCAATACTATCCACTTCTACTTCTTTTCTTTGCATAAATTTCATGTGGGGCTTTTACAATCTTTTTAAAATAGTACAAACTATTTGAGAAAATTAAATCCTATGTAATTATTTAATAATGATTAAAATAATTTATTTATAGAAATTGTAAGAAATGCCCATTATTTGTCAAAGGTTTAAGAAAAATGCTCATGCGTGAGAGTAAAAATTACACACAATGAGCATTTTTCTTAAACCTTTGACACAAAATGGGCATTTTTTTTAAAATAACCCATTTATTTATTTATTTGAATAATTTTATAATAATAGTTTTGTAGTGATTTAATAGTTTTATAAACATTATTACAAAAGTATCTACTGGTATACTTTTATAAATATTAGTATAATTATAAATATGATTTATACTTACGTAAATATTTATAATATTTTATAGAAAATTTATTAACTTATATCCGTCAATAATCATCCATAAATAATGATAATAATAAATCAAATTCTAATGAATTATTAGTCTATATATAAAACAATTACCAAACGATAAACCGATAAAATTCAACGATTAGAGAGATAAGTTATACCTTGATAGGAAGGTTAAGTAATAGAATGTTTTAACTTAAGTCGTAACCTTATGACATACTTTTTTTTTTTTTTGTGACATGCATTGTTTCTCCATCTTTGCTGGAAAATGGAAATATATGGAAGAAAGAGACATGTCATAAAATAAGATTTATTGCCGGCGATATATATTTTTAATAAAGCATTGTAATTATTAACAACAACATACCAAATGTCCTCTTCGTGGAATCAGCCCATTATATGCATTGTAATTTTCTCTTATTTATTCAACCGTTTTTAAGTATACCGAGAGTTTGCCCTAATTAGGTTTCGTAAACAATACTTCTCTTAAAGAAAAATGAAGAGAAATGCGATCTGGGTGATCTTTATTACACTCATTCTCGTTGTTCAAAGAAGTATTTCGGTGGAATATGAAGTCAAGACCTCTCTGATCAACTTCGTCACTAAACTCTCCAATGGCGACAACCCCGGCTTGGTCGCGAGCTGGAACTTGTCCTCCGATCCTTGCGGCGGTCGGTGGAGAGGCGTCATCTGTGGCGGGAAAAAGAGCTCGGTGAGGAAGCTCTTTCTCAACGACTCCAATCTCTCCGGTGAGCTTGACATCGGCTTGCTCTGTGACTCTGAGCCGCTTTCGGCATCACTCACTGTCCTCCACCTCGAGCGCAACAGCCTTGTGGGAGAGCTCTCGAGTGCGGTATCCTCTTGCAAACAGCTCACCCGGGTGCATTTGAGCTCGAATCGCCTCACTGGTGAATTACCGGCCTCTCTTGACACGCTCACTGACCTCAAGATCATTGACGTCTCGGAAAACCGCTTCTCAGGAGCCTTCCCGGACTTCTCCAGGATTTCAGGCCTCTCGACATTTTACGCCCAAAACAATGGATTTTCCGGGGAAGTTCCGCGACTTGACTACTCGAGCTTGACTTGGCTCAACCTTTCCAATAATCATCTCACTGGCCACGTCCCCGAAGAAGTTGGTCTCCGTTTCCGTGCAAACAGCTTCCTCGGAAACCCTAACCTGTGCGGCGATCCGACACCGAACGAGTGTCCGGCTTCAGAGCCGGACAGCCTAGCTGATGAGTCGAAGGACTCCTCGGGCTCGAGGAATTCCTCAGGCTCCAAGAACTCAGTCATCATGTTCGCGGGGTACATCGTGCTGGGGATCGTCGTTTTTCTGATTGTCCTCTTCTTGCTGTACAAGAAACGCAATGGAAACAAGAAGGTCACTGATGAACTAGAGACGAAAGCGCCGCCATCAAAAGAATTATACCGATCCAGCACCATCCACACCACAACGGAGGAAAAGTCAGGATTCAGCCGGCGTTCCGAGATGTCAGCGGTCTCGGCGGAGAACAGCGTATTAGGCTCATCGTCATTGGTGCTGCTCACGAGCCCAAAGGTGAAGGGGCTGCGGTTCGAAGACTTGCTTCAGGCGCCGGCGGAGATGCTCGGGCGGGGCAGGGACGGGAGTGTCTACAAGGTGCGTGAGAAAAATAGCAATAGAATCAAACACAATATAGCAACGTGAACATAACTCGGCACATTTTACATTGAAGTGCAAAAGCAATATATATATGTATATATATATATATATGATACTTAAGGTCTTCTTTGTTATCTCAAACATTTTTTAGTTTTTATTTTCAATTTTTTATAATTGTAGTGTAAAGAAATTAAAAACTTATTTGTTAGATGGCTCAACTTTATATTGTTCTAAAAAATATGATCACACAACAACAATATATATGTATATATATATATATATAATCATGTACAAAAATTCTTGTGATTAAGAATCTCAAATTTCTCTTAAGTGTTTTTGAAAGGAAAAAAGTATTAATAAATTATAAAATAAGACAATTCATCATATAATTGAATGTCATATCCACAAAGTTATAGTTATTTTCATATATTTATGATGCATATAAAATGTACATGAAGTAATATTGAGGGAAAATATAGAAAACATATTCTAAAATTCTTCACAAAAAAAAATAGTACTAAAAAGGTATATTTTTAATGGTATACCAAAAAGCCTTAAATTTTATCAAAATTTGTATCTTGGGTCCGCTCGTTTAGGTGTGCATGGAGGACGGAAAGAATCTCGTGGTGAAGAGGATCAAGAACTGGCCGATTTCGAGCCACGAATTCAAGCGGAGAATGGAGAGGCTTGATCAGCTGAAGCACCCTAATGTTCTGCCAACTCTGGCATTCTATTCCTCCAAAGAGGAAAAGCTTATGGTCTATGACTTCCAGCCAAATGGGAGTCTCTTCAGGCTCCTTCATGGTAACTCTATTCTCTTTGAACATCACTATATTGCTTTTAATCCAAATGCGGTCCGCAGCCGGTGTCCGTTTTTACCCGGAACTGAATAAAAATGAGTTTTTTTTGTCCACCTCTAGTAAGAGCCATATAACCTAGTCTTGTTTGATCCTGGTACAAACATAGAAAATAGAAAATGTTACAGAGCTGCAAAAAGCTACGCTACAAGACAGAGGAGAAACATTGAAAATGTTATAACTTGCATTGACTATTTTCAATATCGAGAAATTTGAGATTTTTCGTTTTCGTTTTACAATAGGAAGGATAGATGTTCTTTTACAGGGCAATCCAGGTCTCGAAACAATTTACCGATAAATAAACACAAAAATAGTGTACATATTGATTATTTTGAGCTTGACAAGTGGCCTTCAACGTAAACCTCTAAATGGGGGATAAAATCATTGGTTTTAATTGTTCGGAGAAAATTGGAACGAAAATATTCAGAAAGTAATATTATTTTAATTTATCAAACACAATTTTCTTCTTAAAATTAAGAAAAAAGTTAAAGCACTTCTTTAAAAGCAATACCAAATGGACCCTTAGTATCAAGTTTCAGTATCCGGAGCTAGAAATTCTAGTTCTAATTTTAATTTTAATTTTAATTTTACCCAAAATTTTTGAAGTTGGGTACTATATTTACAGGCTCAATTAACGAGAAAAAAATATTAAAATTAAATATCTACGGAACCACACTTTCACCATCATTAAGTGTTACGGTCACGAAAAAGAACAAATATAAATAAGTCGCAATTTTTTTACTAACTTCTGATTAGTCTCCCTTATATATCCAAGAAATTCTAAATCTAATTTGAGTTTTCTTATAACTAAATAAGAATAGTCAAGATAATAACTATAATATTAAGCCATGAAAATTTCATATCAAGTCAATCAAAACATATTGGTTAATTCAGATCATTTTAAAGTTTCTTGTACGTATCATACAATACAAGAATAGTTAAAAAGTAATAACTCTAATATTAAGTAATTAATGAAAATGTTTATCAAGTGAAGTCAATCAAAATATGTTGATTAATTAAAATAATTTAAAGTCTCTAATTGTATCATATTCGTTTCTCTAGGAACAAACACTGCTCGAGAATTTGACTGGACCACCAGACTGAACGTGGCCTCAAGCCTCGCCGAAGCCCTAGCCTTCATGCACGACTCCCTCCGTGTCGACGAGATCGCCCACGGCAACGTCAAATCCTCCAATATCTTTCTCGACGACGCCATGGAGCCGCGGCTCAGCGAGTACGGCCTCAAAGGCGTCTCCCTTCCGCCCTCACGCGCCTTCAAGGATGATGTGCACGGCTTTGGCGTCGTCCTGCTCGAACTCCTCACGGGCAACCTTGTTAACCACAACGGGGTGGACCTGACGGAGTGGGTCCACTCGGTGGTGCGCGAGGAGTGGACCGGCGAGGTCTTTGATAAATCGCTGCTGGCGCAGTACGCGAGCGAGGAGAGGATGGTGAGCCTGCTGCAGGTGGCCGTACGGTGCGTCAACCGCTCGCCGGAGGCCCGGCCCACCATGAGCCAAGTTGTCGCCATGATCGGCACAATCAAGGAAGAAGAGGACAGGTCCTCCATGGCGTCCGGGCCATGAAATGACAGCTTTTGCATTAAGACTTTAATTTTTTAAAATTAGCATGATTAGAACTCAATATCTCAAAAATACTTACTAAGCCTAGAGTATTAGTTATTAATTATATAAAGAGTTAATAGCGGCACAAGTATCCAATCTTTGAATTTTTTTGGAGACTTAAATCTTTTTTCTTGGTTGAAATTTCCGGTATCCACTATTTTGATTCTCTCCAAAATTATGTTCACATTTAAATTAATTTATGTGGCGTTAAGACTCGGATATGCATCACTTCTAGTGCATGGTAATTCTGTTACCAATTAGACTTAACAGGTACATCCAGTATTTAAACAGTTCAATAGAAAAAAGTGAGCACATTTTTTAAAGAAACAAACTAGTGATCATCTGAAAATTCGACTGTAAAAAAACTATATAAAAAAATGAAAAGAATTGATACTTATGCCGCTATAGCATACTATCTAGCAGTGTATTGTAGCTTATATACCGATAGGTTGAGCCATATATTGTATTCATTAACCATTTTTTGGGTAGACATAAATCTTAAAAAAGTTTACATATATATCCTAAAATTGATAACAGAAGTAGTAGAAAAATCGACTGTTTAAAACCAATGTTAGTACCGAAACATTTGAAAAAAAATATGTATATCTTGACAATATAATCAAATTTTATAGATGTAAAAACATACCACTAGAGGTTAAGATTTAAGAACATATTATCACTACTACAAATATGGGATTATACTACGGAGATTCCACTACGCAAGACAAAAAGCGTCGTTGGAAGTCAATTTTCGACGATGGAAATTATTATGCGTAGTCGGATTTAAAAAAAATAGACTTCCGACTACACAATTTTTTATGTGTCGTCAGAAGCATATATTCGCCGCGGCGAATATTAGTTCGCCGCGGCGAGTAGTGTTCCAACTACGCATATATTAGTGTCGTCAGAATAGAAAACGACATTCATTTCCAACGACACTTATTAGTGTCGTTGGAATGACTCGCCGCGGCAAACTAAAACTAGCCGCGGCGATTTTTCCCATAATATTGAAAAAAGTACATATTTTTTTGGAATTGTAAAATATTGAAAAATTAGAAATTTATCTTTCAACGACACTTTTAAGTGTCGTCGGATCACAGTTAGCCGCGGCAAATATATATTAGCCACGGCAGATAAGTGATCCAACTACACTTTTAAGTGTAGTTGAAAGTTTAAACTCTAACCCTAAACCATTGTTGGCAAAATTTTACTTGGGAAATCAATGCATTAGTGGTGTTCATCGTACGCGCACCCAAAAAAGCACAAAGATAGAGATGTTCTTAATCGAAAACTTTAAAATATGTAATTGAATGAAATAATAATTTTTGTAATAAAAACTTATATTGTTCAATTCTAGTTTTCAACGACTTCATGAGTTTTTTTTTTTAATTTAAACATTTATTACTATTTGTTTATAAATTATATAATATAATTTAAGTATAATAATATAAATCAAGAGTAGTAGAAGAGATTTTTTATTTTTTGAAGTGTAAAATATTGAAAAATTAGAAATTTATCTTTCAACGACACTTTTAAGTGTCGTTGGATCACAGTTAGCCGCGGCTAATATATATTAGCCGCGGCGGATAAGTGATCCAACTACACTTAAAAGTGTCGTTGAAAGTTTCGCCGCGGCTACTACTAAATAGGCCGCGGCGTATTGTTATAAACAATTTAAATTATATCATTTTACGATATCAATAATTATAAGGTAAGAGTAGTGTGCTATCTTAGTAAGAAAAAAATAAGTTTTTTTTTTTATATCTATTATAATATTCTTTTATTAATCGCGGAATCTCATTTCTCGGTATGTTATTCTCCTCTCTTAGTTGTCGTTCGATTTTTTCATTTGAAAAAAGCAAACCACTTATTTATATTTTTAAGTAGATCTTAAGTGCCTTGAAATTTAGATGTTGGATATATATATAAAATCATTCAAATTTTCATAATTTTATTTTATATTTGAAGTCGTTACTTAGAAAGCTATATTAAGGTTGAATGAAAGTTAAACTTTGAGTTTCGTATAATTAGTTTAATTGTAAATTTTATGTTTTGAAACAAATGTCGTTGTGTGACTTGTGTGATTTTAATCGAAAACTTTAGAATATGTAATTGAATGAAGTAAATAATTTTTGTAATAAAAACTTATATTGATCAATTCTAGTTTTCAACGACTTCATGAGTTTTTTTTTTAATTTAAACATTTTTTACTATTTGTTTATAAATTATATAATATAATTTAAGTATAATAATATAAACCAAGAGTAGTAGAAGAGATTATTTATTTTTTGAAGTGTAAAATATGGAAAAATTAGAAATTTATCTTTCAACGACACTTTTAAGTGTAGTTGAAAGTTTCGCCGCGGCAAACTATAGTTCGCCGCGGCGAGTGTCGGGTTTTTACACGACACATCTCAATCTTGTGTCGTTGAAACCCCAAATTTTCGAATTTTTTTCACTTTTTTTCGTTTCCCTCCCTTTTTCTCTCTTATTTCAGGCTTTCACTCTCTCTTTTTTCTTCACTTCTCACTTCGGTCTCTTCTCTCTTTCTCTCACTCTCCCTTCTCTCCTTCTCTCTTTTTATCCTCAACCTTGCCCTAGACGTCGCCGTCGCCGTTGCCTTCGTCGTTGCCGTCGCCATGGAGGAGAACGTCGGCCACCAACAAGTCTACTCCCTAACCGAGTTTCTACCTTGAGCAAGGTTAGAATCCGAGCCCTAAATTAATATTATATTTTTAATGCATTTTTGTGTTAAAATAGTATTGTTTATAGTTTATGTGATGTTATTTTGATGATTTAGTGAATATCTCTTAGCGTGTTAATGAATTTGTTGGTGCTTTTTAGTTTTTGTTGATTTGTGTTTTGGTATGTTGGTGGGTTTATATTTTTCGAAATATGTTGATAAATTTTGTGGGTTTATGAACTTTCTTTGATGTTTTTTTGTAGGCTCGGGGAAAAGTTCATGTTACACAATACAACCGGCTTGAATTTTCAATGTTCATGTTCATGATGAAGAATAGAATATTATGTATATGGACGGTTTTACATTCTTAGATATAGGGACGACGGTACTATTTGTAAGTATGAATGATACTTTTTGTAGGTACGGAATATTATTTGTAATAAATCGATTAATTTTGGAATTTATTATATAAAATATATATTATTTATTATTTACAGGTGATACCAAAGCATCCGGGCGATTTTAATCGCCCGTTTTTTTTAATTTTATATCGGCATATTCGACGACACTTTTAAGTGTAGTTGGAAGTAATGTTCGCCGCGGCAAATAAATTTGTGCCGCGGCGAATATTGTTTTCGACGACACTTTTTAAGTGTAGTCCATGGACACTTCCGACGACACTTAAATAAGTGTAGTCGGATATCATACGACGGAGGATCCGACGACACATTAAAAGTGTAGTTGGAACACTCCGACTACACTTTTTAAGTGTAGTCCAATCCCCTTTTTGTAGTAGTGTATGCTTATCCCTTTCATCTTTATTATTATTATTATTATTATTATTATTATTATTATTATTATTATTATTATTATTATTATTGTCGTTAAGGGGCAAGCAATTATTAGACTATTGGAGATTAAGATGTATAGTGTATACTATATATCAAGGTGCGAAATGCCGCGAATTTCGCTCGAAAATCGCGCCGATTTTCGTTTTCCGGAGACTACCGAAACGAAAGCCATGCCGTGCCGCTGTCGTTTTCCCAAATGCCGCGAAATTCGAATGGGCACGTCGAAGGAATGTCGTTTTTTGTTTTTACTCATAAAACTGGCGAAAAATGACTGGAATTTCGAAAAAAATTAAACTATTGGTAGATTTCGGCAAAAATACCAATTAATTTTTTGGTCCCACCCCACCCCGTCCCGTCTCGGCCGGACGGACGGCGGCGGCGCGCGTGTGGTAGTACATTTGTGTGAGTCCTCCCCCATCCACAAAATCCTATGACCCTAAGGGCCCAAGCCCTTGTCCCTAATATTTGGTATATAAACATCACCAAACTCTTATTATCTATCAATGTGGGACTTTTGTTATTCAACTAATATCACACATTCACACTTAACATACACATACACTTCACTTAATAATTTAACTTAATATTACACACTTCAAATAATATTATACACTTAACATACATATTAACTTCACCTAACATACATATACACTTAATATGTATATTCATTTAATATTATACACTTCAACTAATATTAATATTATACATATACACTTAATAATTTAACATATGTTTTGTGGTATGATATTATCAACTAATAATGTGATTTTACATTATACATTTCACACCTACATATTTAAGTTACAAATGTGTTTTGTTGTATACAATTATGTCTTGTATTTATTAAATATGTAGTTTTGAACCTATATAAATATCATGCTTAAATACTCAAAAAATTTTACAGAATATCCGTCGGCATATCCATCGGCAAGCGGTATGCCCATTCGAAAAATGCGATAAATCCGGTAAACGACATGCCCTTTTTTTACCATTTGCCCATCGACATACCCATCGGCAAGCGATATATCCGTAAAACGAAAAATTCGAAACGAAAACGGCAAGCGGCATTTTAAACCTTGCTATATATCAATAAATAAGTGGTTTTGTCTTTAGGTTGATGATGGACATAGCACATATTACAAGGCATATATCACAAAATTAGCGACTTTTTTCAATCAGTAATCGTCTCTAGTTTTGTTATATGGTTAGATACTACCAATTGTCTCCAAAAGCGCTTACGGACATATATTACGGACACATACTGTAGGGGGGTATTTTTGTAAAGTGCATTAATAAAGAAAGATTATTTAATTAATCATTTCTTTATTAATTAAATCATTTTTAAACACCAAAGTTCCCTCCGGAGGCCCGTTTTCGCAAAGCGAAGTGTCCATGTGTTCCTAAAAATATGAAAACACCCAAAAACGACATAAAATTTGTGAAAAACGGACACGGGACAAGACCGGGAGCAAAAAACACTAAAACACCTCTCCGAGGGACCCACGGGTGAGACAACCCACAAGATCGCGCCACGTGGCGCGATCCCCTTGCTGCCCCAGACCGTGGGCCCCACTGGCTGCCACCAGCCCCACTTGGGGGCTGATCCCTCCCCACTTGCACGCCACTTGCAAGCAAGTGGCCCTCTTGCAAGATTTGTGGGCCGTCCGATCCCGCTCGGACGGCCGGGATCGTACCATCTTGATCCAGGGACCTGAAAATAAATAAATAATTGCCCAGGGACCCTTGGGACAATATTATATTGCACATGGGCCCCCGGACCCTATTATAAATAGAAGCTCAGTTCAGTATAACGGTAACTCATTCAAACTCACTCGACTCGAGTTCTCTCTCTCTCTACCCCCGATATACTCGCCTCCCCTCAAATATTATACTAATGTTGAGCGTCGGAGGTGAATCAGGGGGTACCCCCCCCTGTTTCCCTTGACCTCGGGTGTTACATTTTTCAGGCTCGGAAAGTGAGATAGTTCGTAAAAGCGGAAGCCCTGGAGGAATTTTCATAAGACCACGACCCGCCTGATAGGCTCCGTTCCACATTGTGTCCAGCCTATCTTCGGTCCACTATGCGGCTGTTGGGATAGTCTGGGGACAAGTGACAGGGGCCCACTATTTAGGTCGTAGGGTCAGGTCTGAGAAATTCCCTCTAAGATCCGGACGACCGAGGGATCACCCTGAGAGGGGTCTCTGGATCTATATATTGGACGAATGCACTCCCCCGTTCACTGGTACCCCCGATCCGCGTGGACTCCGAACCTGTACGAAACCCGGCCTGGTCATCTCCAGGCTCTGCGGTAACAGGTAGCGAGCCACCCCGATCGCCCGGACCTTGAACGGCCACGAGACCTTCGATCCAAGAAAGTCCAGAGATACCAACTCAGAGTCCCCGAATCGGTCAATCAAAACCTCACCTCAGAGTCAACGCCGACCACCCCAAAGTCAACGGGATCGGAAGGAGAGACCACAGACAGCAAATCTGTCATCCCGTAACAAAGGCCAGCCAAGGCCCACACAGAAGTCTACAAAAGCCCGCCACGTCAACGAACGACATTGGGCCAGGCCCAAAATCCACAACTTGGGCCTCAACGGTGTTTGATCCAAAAAACGGCATCAACACATACTACCAAAATCTAATTTACATGGGGGGATCTCTGTGTTTACCTGAACGAAGATATATATATATATATATATATATATATATATATATATATATATATATTAAATCGCAGTGCCCATCTATTTGTTAAGATTATATGTACTCGCAATTACATATTGTATATGCAAGTTTTGCATCTCGTTAGGATTGAACCGAGAACCTCTCGTGATTTTTTTTTAAAGTTGAGGACCACATATAAATTCAACCGTTGCCTAAATTATGATTAGACCACGGTTTCGTCTTCTGTGGTTTAAACTTTGTGGTGTAATCTCAATTTTGTAATAGTGTTTACCACTAAGCCAAGCAAGCTTGATCATATATGGAATTTGAATCTTATGTATCATAAGTTTTACAAATATTCTAGTATATGATCTTTATATTTTGTTTGTACCTTTCACAATTTTTTTCTCTCTCCTCTGTGAATTTTTCTAACTTTTTTTTGAATGGTTTCGACACTATCTGCCAAGGTTACAGTGCACTCTCGCATTACTAAATATATTCAGTGTAAGAACATGTGGCACAATTGGTCAAGTTTACATATGCAAACGGGGTACTCTCATTTGTGTCCCATGGAATTTAAACGAACCTTTGACCTCTTGAATAGTGTAGTGGAGTTACCACTAAACCGAACATACTTGGTTAAAAATTTTCTCACTTAAAAGTTCAAACCTCCAGATCTAGCCTCCATAGTAATAAAGAGATGTGTGTAAAAAAGATTGTAAAGAGAGGATTCAAAAGATAGTGATTAAGCTCATTTTATATATTATCTTTTTATGCTATTCTTTTTTTCTCTTTTACAAAAATTTTAAATAAATAAATTGTATCTTAATCTATATATTATTATCTTTAAAACGGAAGTTAGTTAAAAGTTATTTGAAATAAAATGAGAAACTTATGGCTAAACGTAGCGTATCATTTACCGCCAAGTATCTTACCGGCATGATACGAGCTCAATTAATTACTTGACACGGTTCTGTGTGTGATGACATGAAATCTCGTACTCAAACGATATCCAAATAGACGGAAAAAAAAAAAACCTAAAAGGTTCCACAAAAGGTTTTTAAAAACTATTGTGTTTGTTTATTCTTTGCTATATTCTTTTGTTTCGGTGCTCAGGTAGCAAAAATATGAACACTGCATGCCCGAAAATTTTGATCCATGCCTCACGTACTAACGTGTTTTTGTTGCCATAACTAATTTATTTTAAGCCCCTCTCAAAATTTTAAACTCTCATTTTAAAATTAAAATATCGATCTATAATTACTAGTTGTAAGTTTTAGCAATTAAACTCCTAAATCAGCAACAACAAAAAAAATCCCAAAAGTCGATAAATATGGAAAATTAGTTCTTTAGGGTTTGATTATATGCTAAGTATATAGAATTTGGTATAAATAAGCCTATTTTTTGGTCCTGATTTTAAAAGCATATATGTATACAATTTTCCTATATACCAGTTTTCACACCCAAATGTCCAATATTACCCCCGGTATAGAATTTTTCCCTCTATTTACGTAGCAGGAATCAACAAGAGGAGGTGAAAAGAGTAAATAACATAGACATCTAATAAGTTAATAGTCAAAAGACACATCTGCCTAGTCAAAGCCAATAATGGAAACTGCAAATATCATAAGGTACTATATTATTTGTGGATTGATGATTTGATGTGCACTTTATACTTTATAGTTTATACATTATTTTTCCTAAATCTTTTCACATATCATAAGAGTTTGATGGGAGCGAAACAGTACTTACTTGGGATGGTTTATTTTGAGCCTCTGATAAATTAAAACATGTATATTAAGTTGAATTAGAAATTTAACTTGCCATTGTTTATATGAAATAGATAATCTAATTTCCATTTAACTCAACCTAACTACCATGCTAAAGACCCACATGGTGATATTATTATTATTATATATACAATACTTGATCACCATTATTTATGTGGAGTTATTGTAAGCTAGTTTTCGGATTACCTAACAGCTTCAAAGCAACCCTAATTCCCACCTAATAATGCCACTTAATTACTCACACACAATAATAATAATAATAATAATAAGTATCTCATATATATTTTTATTTTTGTAGTTATGAACTCAATATTTTTATTTCACAGCCATTCACTTATTGTTAGAGTTTTATCAATATTAAAAAAGAGAAATATTAAAAATATATTTAGTTGTAATGCATGCTCAAAATTTAATGACACATTCAAAATTATGTTAAATCGATGTGAATGGAATTTTAGAATAAAGATAAATAGTAAACATTTAGAATTTGGACGGTGCAGCAATAAAAAAAAAATTGAGTTTATACAAATATATATATATATATTAAATACTCACAAACTCTAGTAATAATATTTGTCAAAATAATATTAACTCTAAGGGTTAAGACAAGAAGGATTCACATGGTTCAGGTCATCCTTTCAAGGCACATCTCAATACTCCAACCAATTGAAATAATATATTTAAGTCTTATCTGTTGAAGAAATATCACAAATTATACAGCTAATTAGCTCAATCTCCAATGAAAAATTGGCAAGCTTGTGTTAGTGAACAAACTAATTACAATGTTTATTAATTAATTAATACCAATATTGTCTCTTCTTGACTTTAGTGGTTCATAGATCTTATGGTTTTAGTTGTATTTTTTCTTTATTTAATCGGTTAGGTTTTCAATCCTTTTTGGACTTGGCGTGAGCAGGTTGTGAATTGTGCTTGTTTCACATGTTCATTAATTTACCTTAATTAGTTAGATATATCGTCACCATAATTGATTAATTAATTAATTTTGATTTAGTATACGCGATTGATCCATTTCACCTAAATGTTATTGTTAGCAAAAAATATTTTAAATCGTTATAACAACTTCATCAAATATTATACATATATAACTATATCGGGCGTCTAGTTTTAAAATTTTGGCTTGAGTTATTCATTTTAATTCTAATTTCAAAGTAAAGACGTGGATTTCACACAATTTCTTAATTTTAATTTTTTTTAACTGATAAAAGAGAGGATCAAAATCTCATATAGTAAATTCGAATTTTAACTATTTAATTTAGCACTCGAGAAACATAAAAAATAAAAATAGCTCATAATTATATTAAAACAATTATATTACTAACTAAAAAAAAGAGTGAACTATTTAATGTATTGTTTTCGACATATCGCCGTTCACTAAAAACAAAGCACTTAATAGCTAAACTTTCTTAGAAATTTTGACAAAATTTAAGCTATGGTGAAAATGCATCCAAGTTATTTTCAGATGAGACTCAACTTTTTATTTTTAGTGGCAAATTATATAAGTTCTACTTTGCAGCGTCTTTGATGAACCAAAATTCCACATACTGCGACTTGAATCTATTTCGTCCACTTTTTTCCAATGACATTAACGTTATTCGAGATTCGATGAAAATATTATTAGAGATTGAAGAAAGTTCTCATCGAAAAATGCAGCAAGAACATAAAAAAAAAAAAAAAAACATCACATAATGGGGTGTGTCGTGATACTCCGAGAAGTGCAGATTCGCGAATAGAATCTTGTATTCGCTTATCGACCTCAAGAACGCATAATTTACGTAAGAATAGAGTTAGCGTTATTAGAAAAAAATTGATGAGATTATTTTACGTCGTAGTTTGGTACATACAAAAATGCAAGATGCATTAGTAGAACTTGATTAAATTTATTAATGAAAAAAAAAAAAAAGTCAATGCTGCCACATGTGAAAACAACTTACATATATTTAGCACCATTAACCCAAAAAATTTGTCGAAACAATTGAATTCTTACATGTTACATAACTTCTTTATACTAAGTCTAAATTAAACTTCTGATCTAATTTTTAAGTTAAATATAAATTTGAAACTTTTTTTTTTTGTTTGCAAATAAAACATCTAAATCAATAAAAAATATATAAAAAAAAATCCTCAAAACTTCTCCACGAACGTAGAAATTTGAATTTTAGTAAAAGAAAAAAAATATGTATAGAATGAAATAGTAGAAAAGTAACAAACTTGAATGAATACGTGTTCTTACTCTAAATTTTGATATTGATACCAAAATATTGACATTTGCTACATTGGCACACCAAAATAATTTACATTCCCATTTCCCCTACATAATTCCAAAACTGTAGATTAAACCCTAAAGAAAAAGGTTTTAGCATCATGTGCCATCATCAATCGTTATGATATTTTTTAGCTCTAAAATTTTCTTAAAGTTAGTCATAGCCACTACACTAATGATCCGAGTTTGCATATTTCAAGCTTAAAATTAATACAATCTTGAAAAGAGAAACCTCCATCAACAATGTCTTCAACTAATAAATGTACACTTATAAGCTGACTTCGTTACCATGCACCCCCAACACTATTCATTCATACACATGGTCCTTGAACTTTAGTTGTTGATGCATTTTACATATGAACTTTAGTTTATAACAAGAATCTCTATTAAGTGTCATATTATTCTTTAAATGTTAGATTTAGCGGAAAATATTAACTTGTCGACTACTAAAAGTGTCCAATGCCCGGTCAGAGGCTTCCTCAATAAGCCGCCACAAGTTTTGCAATTGTATCAGCCGTAACAATGAATTCCTGCATCTGTTTGAAGTTGCTAGACAAAGACTTGTGAGCGGTATTGTTAGTTGTAAGCTTTATAAGTATTTTGAGAACTATCGAGAAGTGGAAGAAGCTTGCAACAGTTGTGGTTGTCCGTCTTGGATTGGTTGTAGGCGTGAAAGTCATGCTATGAGCTTCACGGCTCTTGCGGTTGCAGTGTTTTTGAACATCTTAATGGACAGAAAATAATTTAATTTTTTAAACATTTTTATTAGTATTAGTATTTAATTATTAACACTTCTAAACTTTTATTTTTATGCCTTATCAAATAACTATGCTTTACAATAACTTGATATTTTGGTATATTCTTTTTCGGTGATAATGAATTAAGAAAAAAATCATTTGGCCAAATCATATATTGTCTATAAGTCATCATTTTGTTTCTAAATTTTAATACTTAAAAAGGCCCCAAGGGCCAATATGCTACTTTTTTAAGAATACGAGACATTGCTGCCGACCACAGGAGTTCAGGGGTCTCCTTGTTAATTAGTCGTCATTTTATCGTAAATCCAGCCCAGGCCCACAAAGCCCACTGTCTGTGCGAGCGTGTCACTTTGTCGCTTGTAGTTGACCTTTTCTCCCCCACGCGCCCCATCTGCGCGTGAAACCCAGAACACAGTGCTCACTTTTTGTCACTTACTTTCCTTTGGAAACCATCAAACACCCCAACTCTGCCACTCTCTGTCTTCTCTTCTCTTCTCTCTCTCTCGCGCTTCTGTTCATTGACTCATTCCATCAAAAACATTCGCAACTTTTGCCTTCAAATCAAAACCCATCTCGCTCTTCAATGTCTCAAGCTCTCTAGGGTTTCTTAATTCTCGGACTCGTGGAAAAATGGCGTCCTCAAGGTAGGGGTGTGTGTGTGTGTTTGCAGTGTAAACGCCAATTATTGAAGAGGGGTTTCGAAATCCGCGACTTTCTTAATGGGATTTCGGTGCTCTAATGGAGGTTTCTTGAACAGAGAGAGCGATCTCCGGGACACTGCTTTTTCAGAAACGGTCGTTTGGGGCTGATTTTTTAAATTTTCTTACACTTTGCACCCAACCAATGTCTCGGGTTCATCTTCTCCGGCGAGCACTTCAGAAAGACGGCGACTTGGCGAGCTTTTCGCCGCCGTTTCCGCCGTACTCCAACGCGGTCCACAGAGATTCGAGCCCTTCTTCTGGTTCGAGAATCAGCCCGGCGGTTCTCTTCATCATCGTCATCCTCGCCGTGCTGTTCTTCATCTCCGGGCTTCTCCACCTGCTCGTCCGGTTCCTCATCAAGCGGCCGTCTTCATCGGCCGCGTCGCCTTCGGGTTCTCGGTTCCCGGAGCTCTCGAGCTCCGACGTGCTCCAGCGGCAGCTCCAGCAGCTCTTCCACCTCCACGACTCCGGCCTCGACCAGGCCTTCATCGATGCGCTGCCGGTGTTCCTGTACCGGGAGATCGTCGGCCCGAAGGAGGAGCCGTTCGATTGCGCGGTTTGCCTCTGCGAATTCTCTGAGAAGGACAAGCTCAGGCTGCTTCCGGTCTGCAGCCACGCGTTTCACCTCTCCTGCATCGACACCTGGTTGTTGTCGAACTCGACGTGCCCGCTCTGTCGGGGGACGCTCTACGCCCCGGGGTTCCCAATTGAGAATCCGATGTTCGACTTCGACGACGACGCGCCAGCTAAGACGGTTGAGATCGAGGAGGCCGTGTCCACGAAAGGGGTGCTGCCTGTCCGGCTCGGGAAGTTCCGGCGGGTTAGCGGGGAATCCGGGGTCGGAGAGACGAGCAATAGTAGTAGATTGGACGCAAGGAGGTGCTTCTCGATGGGGTCTTACGAGTACGTGCTCGGCGATTCAGTTCTTCGGGTCCCGTTGAAGCCGAGCCAAGGGGAAGAGAAAGAGAAAGGCGGCGAAAACGGCGAATTGGAAGGGAAGAAGATCAACAGCGTGAGTAAAGGCGAGAGCTATTCGATTTCGAAGATCTGGCTTTGGGGGAAGAAGGGGAAGTTCTCTACGTCGGCTTCCGAGACGCATTCGGATTTGCCGGCTTCTCTGAATTTGGATCTGCCATGGATGGGAAGAACACAAGGTGTGTGAGTGTTAGAAGGGTCAAAATTCTTTATTGTTTTGGTGAGAAATCTCTGTGATGCCAATTTCAGTGATTGATTTTCATGTATACTTACCATAGTCTTCAAGGGTATCAAAGTGTAGGAGATTCTTGCTTAACCCTAATTTGGGGATCTTGTATGAACTTGTGATATCATTATCCTTGGTTACACAAAAAAAAAAAAAGACATCAATACTAATATGATTAGTGGCGGAACCAGGATTTAGAATTGACGGGTCGGTTTGGATTATTTTGTGAAATAGAGATTCCAAGTCCACAACCTATTGACGTTGTATTGAATATGATCATGTGTGGCGACAATGCTGATGTCCGGAAGTCGGTGGCGGAGCCGTTTATGCACCGATCACTTTCAATTTTTTATTTTCTATACATATGATACCGGTATTTGCTTCGCGGTTTTTTACAAGTTGCTCTTAACCTAGCGTTTCCGCTCATAAATAATGGGAAGGGAGGACACGATTCGAACCCGTGACATTCGGAATTGGTCCGGCCGCTCTTTCTAACTACTTGGCTCGTAGGCACGCCAGATGGCATGTGGCACGTCCTATGATTGAAGGGCATCCCATCAATCATAACAGAAAGATTGTTATTTATATACAAAAAGAACAAGATTTACTTCTTATGAAGGGTTCTTCAAATGTAGTCATTATGCTCTATAGTCTATTCAGACACTTTTGCTTTTTTCTTTTCTTTATTTATTTGATTATATATTATAGGATTTTACTCTCAAATCTGCTACATTGTTGTGAGTCATGATTCATACGCAATAGTCAAGATAAATTATAATGCTTACCCGTATGATTTGAAGCAAAGATCGCATCTTTGAGGTTTTATGAGTTTTGATTTTTTTAAAAAGCAGACAGTTATCTGTCTCTATATAAAAGGTCAAATATAATGTTTCTTCGTTGTTGGATTCTCAAATTATTGCGTGATAAAAAAATTGTCCATAAACCACGGCAAGAGTGCTTTTGCTTTCCCTACCTTTAGAGGCTTTCACTTTGTTGATCTCTTTACCTTATGTGTGATAATTATTAGAATTATTATTAGTAAATGATTATTATATTATTATCATTTTTATTTAAGGAATTTTTTGTGGCGAAAATTATTGAGGTCTTAAATTGGTTGCATTTCAATACTTAACATTTAGATTTAGCAGTAAATATCACTAATATTACGTAGTAGCATAATGCTTAGAAATAAAAAGTATTATAAATATAAAAATTCTATAATTTTTTTTATAAAAATCAAACTTAAAAATATTCAGAGTGACAAATGACAACATAACAGGTTGCCACGTGTCCTCTACTAATGTCATTTAAAGTCAACTATTCTAAATTTTAGACATTGAGGCTGGACAATCAAGATTACTCGACTTTCAAGACTTTAGCCGCAATTTTCTCATAAAAATATTAGAATTTGGAAACAATAATGAAACTATTATCATCGTCGTGGTGGAGCTATTAAGGCCAAGTGGTGTGGCCGCCCCCAGTTGATTCAAGCTCGTTATTTTAAATAAATTAATACATACCGTTTTATCGGTATGTATAAAATGTATCATAGATAGAAAATTTTGATACTTTGATGTAGTGGATATTTGAACTTATTTTTAACTCTCTTTCCTAATAGATCAATTTTTAAATCCAATCACTCTATATTACTACTTATGTCTTATTATAAAAAAAAAATCTATTACATATTAATTAAGTAAATAATTTTGTACAATTATATAGATTTATGAAATCTAATTATTAACAAAATATTTTTAATCTAATGTTGTATTCTAAAAATTCTGACTTAATTTTTGTTACCCACTTTGAAGAAACTCCTAGCTACGCGTCATTATAATCATAATAACGATAATATTGGTGTATTTGAAATGATTTGATTAGGAAGAAAAAAAATTACTAGACAGCAATACTTAAATGTTGTCTTGTCTTTCTCGTTGTCTAAGAGATAATGTACATGCATGCTTCTTTTTCTTTCACTTGACACGTGAAGGTTAAGAGTACTAATAGTTGAAGAATTTGAGGTACCTATGCTCATTTTTTGTTCAATTAATATTATATTGTCACTAGAAAAAGTAATAAAATTGTGTCTCAAATTTTAACACACTTCTTCATATTTATGTCATAGATATCTTCTTCTTTTTTTCTTCTTCATAACACATAATTCAGAAGAAAATTTGAAGAGGGATCTTTTGGTTTAATATGTGGGGCTATATATGAAAGCTCTTTGACAGAATCTTTCAACTTCAATCCTTCGAAACCTTTGTAAAGATGTGCCCTACTAATCTTGCTCGTACCTCGGTGTCACATCTTTGCCTTCCTTTCTCATGTGCGCAATGTCTACAATAGAACAATTGCTACTTGCTAGCTCTTTATATCAGTTTATTTATAGCACATATATCAATATTATATTATTATATATGGCTATATACGTATTATATATTGTGATGTTTTGTCCCATTTGTGAGTGCTTATAAAATCTAGCATTTTGATTTTATGAAAGGGTGAGAGTGTGAGAATTGTGTGTGAGAACTTCTTGAGAGAAAATCATAGAGAGAAAAGAGAGTCTTGAGTGCTTGTAATATTTGTAATCTCGGATTGATTTGATTAGTGAAACCGCTCTCCATGCAAGAAGTAAGACATTTGATTTGGTCCGAACCTAGGTAAATTCTTTTGTCTCCATCTTTTATATTTCCGTCGATTGATTGTCTGGGATTTGAGTCACGGAGGCTATATATACATATATATGCTAGTATATTATCCGTAATGCGCAGGTATCCGAACCCGAAACATCACAACATATATATATATATATATCAATTACAGTTAGATTTATAAAGTAAGTGGAAAAAAAAAATTAAGGTAGATATTATATATCTACCTTGACTTTTGGATTTATATATATATATCAAAGATTCAAGATAGATTATATTTCCTATATTTTTAATTTTTATTGGTATAGCCGAATATACCGTAAAATAATATAAAAAATACAAGTTGTATAAGTTTAAAATCAAACTTATCTAATACTAGTTTACATGAAAGTATATATATAAAGAATGGATAAGTTAGCTCAAACATACAGTTAAAATTAGAAGTATGCTATATGTGGAAGAGAAGTGAGATGAGATAGCCAAACTAAGTCACTTGTCCATCTCGTACTGTCACCTTGCTAGTATTGCCACAGCAACACTGCTCTGGTTTTGGATTGGGATAGTGAGTGTGGGGGTAGAGGTTCTAACCCCGTCTTATAAGCGCACTCGAAGCAGTACTTGAGAACATGACGTTAGGGCGAACATCGTAGGCACGGGTCTCAGGGTCCACCCAACGATTCTTGTCTTGGGTTAGGTCTGTGGTTAGTGGCACTTAACTAGCCGTTACATTTTGCATCTCACTGCGAATGGTATCATCGTTCATGAAGAAGGGCATTGTTTCATATACACGAAGTCTCTTTAAATTAATACTTGATAAATCAATAATTTCGATTAAATCATTCTTTTGCAAGACCTCGACTCTAACTAGCATGACTAAAATTTTACCATATAAATTAATAATCTCGATAATATAATAATATTTTATCATCCCAACAATATATGTTTATAGAGGTTCATTGTAAGTGTCGTTTTCTGAAGGGTCGCCGGTCACAACTTCCTTGATTGACAATTGGTTGTTTTTAGACTTTCACGGAAAGAACTTGCTTCTTCTTCTTTTTTTCTTTCTTTATTTTTTCTCTGAATACATCTACATCCAAAGTTTCCCTTAAAATATCCAAAAACACCATTGTTGCTTACGGTTCAGAATTTCGCGTTATCTTTTGATTTCTCGACCATAAACTTGTCATATGTGGGCGTTCTTGCATGCATACTCGAAGATATTTTTGGGAGCTTGGGATACTATTAGAAGAGTGATTTAATTTGCGATTCAAGCTTTGACATATTCAACTTGGAAGCAATTTGTAATAATAATTGTGATTGAGAAGTGTTGGGAAGAAGAAAAGTGCTCGATTTCCCCTTTCAATACACTAGGGTTACGCTATTATTTGTTACTTATGTGCTCATTTTAATTTCTGTAGCATGTTTTTGAGTCTTAAAAGACGTATAAATTTTTTATGTTATTAAGTTACTCAAATTTGTTGAGTTCCATCCATTAGATTTTTGCAAGGAACTTGCATGACTAGAAATCTAGAAGATCAACTTGAAAATTACATTCATTCAGATGATAATTTTTGTGGAATAAAAAAAACCTTGGCGACCTTAAACAAAGTATGATGGAGACAAGAAAAGAAAAATCATATCCGGCATATCCTGTTATTATCGACTCTTGTCGTTGGTATCATCGTAGTAATACACTGGTTTGGTAAAAAAAATGACAAATTGCTCCAAATAGTCAAAGTGAAACATAGGATTAGCAAAATAGCCAAACTTTGGTTAATTTTGTAAACTAGCCAATTAACATGAGGTGGCATTTTAATTACATTTTTTTATCCCTGTAATACCCTTTAATTAATCATTTTTATTAAAATTTTTAATTAATTAAAAAAGAAATGAAATTTTCAGCACAAATAAAGCTGTAACTAATTGTGCACAAATTTTGGAATTTAATTATAAATTTTGAATCATTTCGGCTGTGTTTGGTACATAACTTGAAAACAATTTTTTAGTTTTCTAACTTGTACAGTTACACTGAGAAAAATAAATGACTGTTTGGTATGTAACTCATCAAACTGAACTCCAAAACATTTCAAGTTTTATTCTGTTTTTCTTAAGGATTTTCAAATACAGATTTTTGTTGTTTTCTGTTTTTTCACTCAGTTTTTTCTTTCATCACTCCTTATTTCTATCGACTTCATTAGGAGTAAAATTAGAACCGGGAACCGGGAAATAACTCTTTTTTTTCGTTCATGTTCCGAAGAAAAAATCGGGAATTTTATTTTTCTACCGATTTCGGTTTTAAAAGTGCTTGTCTTAAAAGCCACATGTATTTTTCAAAATTAAAAATTACAAATAGTATAAAAACGACAATAAAAGTTTAAAATTCACTAAAATGACATACTAAAAACTAAAAAAAATGACATATAGTTTTAAATCAAAACCGGTACCAAAAACCGGGGAATATTTGTTTAAGGCATCGTTTATGGTTCTCAGTTCTAAAAATGGGAACCGAGAAGTACCAGTTCTTGGGTTTAAATTAAATTTCTTGGATTTTTTTTTAAATCGATCTGGGATTGGTGTCGGAACAGAGACAAAACCGGAAAACGGATACCAAATTTTCACCTTTAAACTTCACCATTGAACCTTCAAAATCTCGATGTCAACTGAGTCACTAAAGCTAACTGCGACACCGGTGCCGGTGCCGATGCCGAATCTGACTTGACCTATGTGATGTTGGGACATAAATTACTTGTGTGATGACTCTAGAAAAATGAATGCGGACGACCTATTGTGGTGAATATACAATTCACGCGAATACTATGTTTAATATAATGTTGGTGAAAAATAATATAATAAAATGCATGAGATATTTTACTTTTGATGCATGTTAAACCTGATTATTTAGACTATATAGTATATAGCTTTGATATGTTAAACATGATATTTATGTTATTATATTATTAATGTAATAATATTTTTATATTTTATTAATGTATTAAATATTTAATTTTTCAAGAAAAAATCAAATCGAATTCCAAACAATTATTCAGTTGTTTTATTTTAAAAAAATAAAAAACTGAAATGTGTACCAAACAGTTATTTCAAAATAACTGCAAAAGTCTTTTACACTACAACTATAAAATTCTGAATAAAGAGAACAAAAACAGTTTAAGTTGTCTACCAAACAGCACCTTCATCTCTCTCTCCCTTTCTCTCTCTCTTGATATTTTCTGAGCCAATCCATGGCGTCGAAGGTCCCTGACGAGACCCCTCGCCGCAGTCGGAGAGGGCGAGAATCGCGCCCTGCGCATCAAGAGGAAGCGCGCTCGCCGCGTGAGCTTCGCCGACACCGAGATCACCTCTGTCCATTTCTTCCGCCGCGACGAATGCGAGACGCCACCCAAGCCCCGTTCTAGCTCCAACGACGGTGAGATTTCGCTGCCCTGTCGCGCGCGAAGGAGCTCCTCCATCGGAGCACTCGCTCGGAAACACCGAGGCCACGACGATCGACGGCGAAGCTTCGGCGGTCTTACGGGAGAGAGAGAGAGAGAGAGAGAGAGAGAGAGAGAGAGAGAGAGAGAGAGAGAGAGAGAGAGAGAGAGATTATTTGTTGTATTTAAAAAATTTGATTATTGTATTTAAATTTTAACATGAATAATATTTTTTATTGTTAATTTACGTTGATTTGTTGTTAATTTATGTTGATTCGTTGTTGATTTACGTGGATTCGTTGTTAATTTACGTTGATTCGTTGTTGATTTACGTTAATTTGCGTCTTTAATTTGTTGCTATTAAAAAAACAAAAATTATATGAATGTTTTGAATTTAAAATTTGAATTATAAAAAAAGGAGGTTTGGTTTTGGTTGTTACCATATAATATATTAATAGCTATTTCAATTAATAGCAATATTTTCAATTAATGAAAATAAATAATCTTTTTAATTTTATTAAAACATGAGGGTAATAATGTAATTGGAGTTTTGTTTAAGTGGTTAATTGGCTAGTTTACAAAATTAACTTGACTATTTTGCTAAACACGCATTTAAATTTGGCTATTACTCTTTAGAGCTAAAAAAAACGTTTTCTACTGTCAATTAGGCAAGGCAATAGCATATAGGAGATAGAATTGCTAAATAGGAACTCGATACAATAGCATAAAGTTTGTTAATAATTTCTAAATCAACATCCAATTTGTATAAGTGAGAAGATAGCATTATGATACTATTTATCAAGTTTCTCGGGCTAAATAATATTTTATTTATAAATATTAAGAAAATTTTATAATTATATTGATTACAAGACTGAATGGATAGTTGATGAAAACTTGTTAAGTAATTATATATATATATATATTATATGTATATTTATATTATTTTATGCTCTTTTAGTAACTCTTCAGGACTTCTGCCACATAGAAAGATAAAGTCCAGTCGAACTGTATTAGATAACACTAAAAAAAAACGCCCTCTCAAAGTGATTTAATGCTTTAAGCTATAGTGACTTGCACAAAGATTAATACTTTTTGGGAATTTAATTTCCTTAATCACAATTTGTATTTATTATTACTTTGTAATCTAGTCGAACTGCACTAAATAAATAACACGATAGAAAGGTTCTCAGTTCTCTAAAAGTGATTGTAAACTTTAAGCTTAATCGAGTTGCACTAAGATTCACACTTTTTGGGAATTTAATTTCCTCAACCACAATTTCCTTCTCTCTTTTTATTACTTTCATTATTCTTTCCTTTTTTCTTTATGACCTGGACTTTACTTTATAATCTCAATTTATAGAGTTAATTGTGGTGAAATAGTTATGATATTCCCCTCAAATACTTAGGGAAACTTGGAAAAATATTACCAAAATAAAAAATAAAAATTCAACGTTTTCTATTCATGTTTTTACTAAATCTTAATAGTCATCCAGGAAACTGTATTTTATCTCCTTTTGGACTAAAATATTTTTTTCCCTACAAGCGTTGAGAAACTGTCATTTTAGACAATTTTGTGCACAAAGTTATACAATTTTTTTTAGTAAAATTTGACAATTTGTGGTATTTAAAAAATAATTAAAAAGCAAAATAAATAACATGTAATAATTAGACAATATTGGAAATTAGTGGGGAAATATTGTTTTGACCTTGACAATTTCTTTTCCAGATATGAGTTGACATTTTTTGGTACAAAGTTTGATAGTTTTATAAGTAAAGTCGGACAGTTTTTCAACTCAAGTAGGGAAAAGAGTATTTTTGTCTAAAATAAGAAAAAATACAGTTTGATAAATAATTGTTCAAATTTAGTAAATACAGAAAAATGTTGAACTTGTTTTTGGAAAATATTTCTTCAAGTTTCCTATAAGTATCTTTTTAATTCTGTCAAAAATACTTATTACAGAATTAACAAAGAAAAAATCTCTACATTTATCAAACTTTTGCACTTAAAATACCTATGTTCAAAAATTGAGAACAAAACTACCACCTTTAATGAATTGTTGCACTTCAATGGAAAACCATAAAGTTGTCACGCGCACGAGGACTAATATATGTCACATGGCGGTCTCTCTCTCAAGCGAGTCCAGAATTATTGAACAATAATTAAACGAAAAAAATTCCCCAAAAAAAAAAAAAAATCAAAATGTTTCTCTACGATTAATAGCACAGAAAAACCTAACCCTGAATGTGTTTAAAGAAAACATGATTTTTCCAATTAGAATGTAGTGGATATCTTAATATAGTTGTCAAATTTTGGATTTATATTGGATTGTTTTTTTTTTTTTTTCTGGGCTTATGAAGTAATGAAACGGTATCAACGAGTTGACCCATGAAGCTCTAAGTAGGTTTCACATATCAGTTTTTTGGGCCCATTTCTCCTATGTTATTTGTCCCACACTACTGCTCTGCTAGTAGTCCCTTCTCAAAGAATCTACATAGGCGAGGACTCTAAACAAAAGCAAGCAACTAGATTTTGGACCCGGAGGCCCAAGCATATACTTTTAAGTGACATTAGCGACGAAAATAGGTCCTTCCTAGATAATACCCAATTTTATTTGAGGAATCATGAGTAAATCATACATCAATATATAGAGGAGCCTACGGACTCGGTATTGAGATAGGGGCGTACATGGTGATAATTTTGGCATCACCGTTTTTTGAGAATTGCAGCATGTTTTCGGCATGCGACATGCCCGTAAACGATTATAACCTACCAATAAGATGTTCTATTTTAACTGCTAGTCAATATATATATATATATTAATTTTTTATAAGTTACAAGTATAATTCTTTATATAATACAACTACAATTTATCAATATGATGTATTTTTCTATTAGTATGATATTTGTAGTTATTTATGTCTTAGGATGATACATTAGTAATTTTGAGCTTAACGAACGAAATGCCCATTTTGTGTCAAACTTTTTAAAAAAATGTCCATTATGTGTATTTTTACTCTCACGAATGGGCAGTTCTTAAAAAGTTTGACACAAAAATAACATTTCGTACAATTTCCAATAATTTTTTATTTTTTATTTTTGTCGAAATACTCAAAATTTCCGACTTTTCCGTTGACATGCCCATAAATTTATGTAGTATATGCGGCATGCCCTTTTTTCTGACTTTGCCCAGAAATTTATGCGATATCGGCATTTAAAACCTTCATGGCGTATTCCCATTTTCCATCTATTTAAAATGGTGCATGATTCCTACCGTGGTAGAACCCTTATGTACCGGCGGAATTTAGTTTTAGCTTAAAATTAGACGTCTACACGTTCAAAATTGGTATAGCACCAAAAAAAATACTTAATCTGAAATTTTAATAGCCTTGATAAATATTCAGATGGACCATCCAAACTTGTATTTTTTTTTTTTTGGAAAAAAACATCCGATCTTGTTAGAATAGTCCAAATAAAACGGGATTTAAACGGAAACAAAACTGAACTTCGAAACAAAAGTTTCACAAAATAGAGAGAAGCTACAAGACCATCAAGATAAAATTTAGACTTTCTGAACTTCAATGCGGATAAATGGCCAAGCTAGATTTCACCAAATCTGATATAAATTCATTATGCATATTTTGGATAAATGCGGCAAAAGTGCCAAAAAAAAAAATCCAATTACATTTATATTCTCAAGTTTTAATTACGTTAATAAGTACTTAAAGTTACGAAATTTTACAGGAACATTAACATTAACGAGAATATGTGTAGAAAATGAGTGATAATCATATGTAAAAACCTCAACACTAACGGGAACATTAAATTGAAAACAAAAATATCACGACTACACAATTGAAAACTTAAAGGGTTATTACCGGCATACGTATTGATTCTTTTGCTAACATCCGACTTATGTCCCATTCTTTTTCGTGGCATATGTTCCAAAAATATTATAACATACTCAAACTCAACCTCCATTAACAATTTGGTCTGTCGACATTAATTTTTGCCACGAGTAAATAAAAAAAAAATAGGAACAAAAGTTGGATGATAGCAAAAGAATTGATGTATATGCCGGTAATAACCTTGTATAAACCATGGAATGCTAACAGATGTTGAGTTTGAGTTTGTTTAAGATTTCAGAATATATGTCGTGAAACAAAGAGAATGAGAACATATATCAAATGTGAGCAAAAGAATTGCTACATATGCCGGTAATAACCAAAATTTAAGAACTATTTTAAATAACTTTAACATACACCAAATATCACAAAACTTTATAGTAATAAATATTGTCACCCTCACGAGTCATCTACTCGAGTTTAACGTTTCAAACCACTCTATGCAAACTCAATCTCCATTAATTCGTTTTAACATCAACACAACCTCATAAATATCATCGAAAAAAAAAAGAAAAAAAAAAGGAGAAATTTAATGCCTAACGTGGCTGTCCAAGTCAGCCGACTATTCCGCCACGTCAGCTGCCCGGAAACTAAAAAAAAATACAAAAATCCAACGGCCGATCGAACCGATCGCCGATCCCACCGCCCGACCCGGCGCCGTGATCCGCCGGCGCGCGTTAGCCCCAGAGGCGCACGTTAACAAAAACGACGATCTTCGCCATGAAGGATGCCGGGATTCCTTCACGCGAACGACAGCCCCGATTCCTTCCCCAAATCCATGGACGACTTCGCCGAGGCCGGCACCGAGGCGTACCGGCTCGAGAAATCGCGGTGCCGGAAATCCCCGTCCCCATCATCGTCGTATTGGCCGTTTTGCCCCGGGTCGAAATTGAGCGCGTAGCTGAGCTCGTCGTACCGGAACTTCCCGGTCTGCTGGTGCGGGGTGGTGAGGCGGCCGTAGGCGAAGCAGTTTCCGGCGCGATCGGGGCGGTTCTTGTTGAAGCGGCGGATGAAGGTCTTCCACTTGGGGCCGGCGACGATCTCCGACCACTCGCGCACCTTGTTCCAGCCGCGGAGCCACCACGGGACGTCGCTCATCTCCGCGGGCCGCATCCGCTGGAAGCAGACGGAGCGGTCGCCGCCGAGGCACGGGAGCCAGGCGCACCAGCCGCGCTGCGCGAAGGCCAGGTCCTGCGCGTCGTCGCTCATCGCCTCCATCTCCCTCGGCGACGCCATCGGAGAGAGAAGAAGAAGAGCTTTTCTTGTTTGTTTGTTTGTTTAGAAAGCTTGGCGAGAGAAAAGAGGAGATTTTTTTATTTATTTTTTATTTAATATTAATTTATTGTGAGGGAGAATCTGTCTGGATATGAATTGGCAGGCTCTCTCTAATGAGGAAATTTCGTTGGGTGGCAGGTGGTGGTGACGTGGATGCTTTATTTATTGTGCTTTGCTTCACGCGACCAGCTCTTTGATTTGAGAGCGACATTCTTCTTCTCTTAAAGAAAAAATAAAAAATAAAGATGAGGGCTATTTACGGCGAAAGTCTCTAAAATACCGTATCATATTGCTTGCAATTTAGCTCATATTTATAAAAAAAATCATGGAAAACGCTTTGGTGTTATGTTTTCATTACAGTTGCACCTAAATAGTTTCTTTGGTACATATTCCACCGTGGTTGTCTATGTAGGCCTCAATGAAAATAATTTAAAAAGAAATCTTAATTGACGGAAATAATCTGTACTAAAACGTTTTGGTTGCACTTAAGTCCGTAACCTCAAATCAAAATGTAACTAGAATGTTGAGTTACGAAGTATCATTGTTGATTATGTTTTCTTTCTTAAATTTATTTTTACTGTCTCGATAATTGAGTAACGCTTATGTAATGAAAATAAAGAGATATATTTGGCGTATGAGCAGTGGCGGATCCACTCTATGGGCTGCAGATGCCTTGCCCCATTGTGAATTTGATGACAAAAAAAAAAATTCGGCCCCCCGCATTGTAAAATCCTGGATCCGCCACTGCGTATGAGTCCATTTATCGTATTCTACGACGAAGTATTTTTATATAAAATTCAATGTGCAACTCAACATTATAGAGTCTACAAATCGATAACCGTTAGATAGTCTGTACCCTATGAGATTTTATTATTCGTGGAATGGAATACAACATTAATGCCGCGTCATATCATATAAACCCTCACGTGCACTGTCCTTGAGAGTCATGTGCGACTTCTCTTTCAAAGCCAATGCATGAAGTCAAGGGTCAACAATCAGAATTGCACGAATTAAATGAGGGTTGAGCCACCGGAGTACTCTACTGATTACGTGTTGTCGAAAGCTTCTAGTTTGGTGAGGGACTACAAAGCTCCCTCCCACGGAAAAAATTCATTCTCAGCCATGGGCCAAAAGCAACATCATCGACCCCGTTAGATTTCTACACCATTGAAACCGCTTTCTCACATATGCGAGCATCATGACCAATACCCCCACATTTGAAGCACATAAATGGAAGTTTTTCGTAAATGAAATTCACCCACACATTTTCCCCAGACGGCACTAATCGCCCAGGGCAAATAATTCCGTCAACTGAGATCCGAATACGAAAACGCACAAAATTGTTAAACATTATGGTGTTGGTATCATCCCACCGTAACTCTTGGATATCTCCGGCAGCGCTTGCGATCCGCCGAACATTCTTCTCAGTTACTAATCTTGGAGGAATTCCCATCGCGCGTACCCAGAGGTTGATATCAGACATGTTGACCTCCTGCCACAACCCTGACGCCGGCCACTCATTGACAATCACCATGCCTTGATTAAAATACCAAGGACCCCGATCCAAAATCGTTGTCTTAACCCTCATGTCCGTAAACCGGGCTTGGAAGAATACATCTTTCCCCCTAGTCTCCAGCATTTTGATTTTCCAATTCTTCCCGATGTCCCATAGCCTTTCAAGAAGAAAAAATAAACCTCGGCTTTTAAATTTCCTCAACGAGATTACCCGTCCCCGTCACCCTCATTGTCTTCACCCTCCATGTTCGCCAAACGAGTGAGTTCCATTAGGTCGTCAATAACACCATGTGATGAAGCCATGGTCACCGTCAACAGGAGTCTAAAAACCTAATTGTTGTCAGCAACTAACCCTTAATGCAACTGATATTTTGATTGGGGCTTTTACCAAGCACTTGGTGAGCACATACAAAATCATCAGTGATAAACATATACGACATAAAGAACCATGATACACTAAATTCAGAGATCAGAGACGAAACCCTACCGCGCAGCAGAGATGGAACTACACGGAGGAGTCAAAGCCAAGAGCTTTGAAACGAGATGGAGAGTCCAACTAGGATGAGTGCTGAAACTGGGTTTAAATTTATTTTATTTCGGGTTAACCCGACCTGAAATTTAAATATTTTCAAAAAATAAACAGTACGTTTTTTTTTTTTTTTTACCTGGACAAAGATTCAATTCTTTGGTTTGTATTCCTATTAGTATCTCTGTAAAAAATTTCGTCCTCGACCTTTACTCATGCCACATCAAACAAAATTATTATCATTTTTGAAGAAAATTAGCCATCAGAAAACTAGAAGATCAAAAACAATAGTGGGATATGTACTTAAACGAGAGTACAATTGGTTTTTTAAGCCCCATAAACAGAATAATCCATGGTTCAAAAAATTTCAATAGAAGTGAAATGAGGAGACAAAACTAGAGAATTAGAAATTTGTTCGGGTAAAAAAAAAGAATTGGAATACAAAACCAAAATTTTGACGCCGGGTAGACAGTGGAGGACGAAAATGTTGACAATGTATCAATAAGGATACGTAACCAAAGAATTGAAACTTTTTCCAAGCAAAAAAAAAAAAGAATTGGAACTTACAGGTCCATATTTTTAAGTATTGAAACTTTTGCCGGTATTAATCCTTTTATTTTTTGGACTTTTTGACTCGGAACCCAGACCTAGATTCTCGGTTTAAAACTTTTCAAACTCGAACTCAGTTTTCGAAAGGCAAAAACTGAAAATCAAGGACAGGTATGAAACCCGAATTTTACTATGGAACTCAAATTCTAAACCCAAATCTGGTTTTCAATTTTAACTAGGGTTATTACCGGCATATATTCCTTTTCTTTGACAAACCCACTCATTTTGTTCCCTTTTTTTTTGTTTTTTGGCGGCATATATGCCACGTGTCATGCTTAGGTTCTTACATTCATGTGTTCCATTTCTTTATCAAACCCGCTCATCATGTTCACATTCTTTTTTTTTTTCACGATATATATTCTCGTAGTGTAAA
This sequence comes from Parietaria judaica, assembly GCA_954871525.1. Classification (NCBI taxonomy): domain Eukaryota; kingdom Viridiplantae; phylum Streptophyta; class Magnoliopsida; order Rosales; family Urticaceae; genus Parietaria; species Parietaria judaica. The sequence goes on from OX940865.1 coordinate 31,029,704, forward strand.
AGTCGCTCAAAGTCAACCTCCGTCATCTTTTCGTCCCATTCCGTTAAACTTTGCCGCGTGTCACGCTCACATTGCGCACATGCTTTCGGAATTTAAAACATTTATTATAATTTCCTCATTAATAGTTATTAAACAAATAAACAAAAAATAATACCAAGACTAAAGCATCGCAAATATAAATATAAATATAAATATAAATATAAATATATATATATATATATATATATCTTCTGCTTGGTATTATTTGTGAATATTGTTGTCTGCTTCATTTTCTTCTTCTTTTTTATATATGTATCATATGTGATGTTTGAGTCTTGGTATTAATTTTTTTTATTTAATAATTATTAATGGGGAATAATAATAAATGTTTTAAATTTCGAAAGCATGTGCAGAATTTGAGTGTGAAATGTGGCAAAGTTTAACGGAATGGGACGGAAAGATGACGGACGTTGACTGAGCAAATTTTACAACAACGGGAATATACGCCGCGAAAAAATAGAACGAGAACATAATGAGCGAGTTTGTCAAAGAAAGGGAATATATGCCGGTAATAACCTAAGCATGGCACATGGTAAAGTTTAACGGAATGGGATGGAAATAAGACGGAGGTTGAGTTTGAGCGACTTTTACAACTACAGGAATATATGCCGCGAAAAAAAAAACGGAAACATAATGAGCGAGTTTTTCAAAGAAAGGGAACATATCACGGTATGAACTCTTTTAACAATATCAAAATTTTGAATATTGAAAATCTTGAGGTGTTATACTACTCAAGATGCTGAGGCATTAAGCTTGTAAAAATCTCGAGGCATTATAAAATTGAGTTTTACTAGTAACGGGTTCCAAGTTTTGCAACTAAAAACCCGGAGTTGTTTAATCCGGTTGTAGGTTTTTAAGAAGTATATCCTATATAGTTATCTACGGATTAAAAGTAGCAAATACTAAAAGAATGTTTATCCTTAGTTCTTTTATATTGCTATCGTGACACAAGTCATCACAAGTAGTCTATTGGGAGGAGGTTTGACTGTCACGGTTAAAGAACTTAAATTGTCCATTACCTAGATTGAAAATGGGAATTTTCAAGGCATGAAAGATCATTGATAAACTTAATCACTAAATGTGGTGATCTATTACCGGATCATAGTGCGGTCCGTGCACTGTTAAGTTTATCAAGTATGAAGTGTCTTCATATTCCACGGACACAACTTAAATTCGAAGTCGGTCTCGTGTTAGAATTTTCCCGGGCCTTATTCGTGGGTGTTCAGAATTGGGCTTTGGGATGTCTTTATTTAGTTGAGCTGTGTTTTCTAGCAATCGATAAATACCTATAACATTATCTAATAATTCAAAAAAATATAATAAATTTTGGTGGTTCTAACGTTATTGGTTTTTTTATAAGTTCTATGAAGTATGTTTGACTTATTTTTCAAATCTCGTTTTGAGATAGATATTAGGCATGAAAATCGAATATTATACGAATATTTAAGTGAATAACACGAAAAAGAAAACATAAATTGTATAGACCAAAAAAACATATACAATAGAACCTCGATAAATTAATAATCTCTAAATAATAATTTTGTCCGGTCCCGACTCAGGCCTAACTAGGTAAATTAATAATTCGCTAAATTTATAAGATAACAATTCTTTAGCAATATATAGGTTCCAACTGATATATAAAGTAATAATTCCATATAAAAATAATAATATTACATATATACTTATGAAATCAGTATAAATAAAATATAACATTACATAATTAGTTATGAAATCATCTTAAATAAATAAAAATTACACTTATTAATCAATTAATTAATCACATAGTATTTTTAAAATATGAGATGAAGTTAGTGTGCATATTCATGAAATTTATGTCTCATTCAACTTCAACTCTAAGCTTCTGCATAACATTAAGAAGGTCCGGTGTTGCATTTTTGTGATGAAACAAAAAAAAAAACAAAGTTATTGTCGCTATAATTACATCATTGCATAAATAAGCTTTATTTCAGTAATATTATGATTACAATATTGATGACATGTTATATAGTGATATTTTTTTAATTATAATGATTATATAACTAATACTTTATAAATTAATAATTCGATAATATAATAAGTTCTAGCGGTCTTAACATTATTAGTTTATTGAAATTTTAAAGTATGAATGTATATATGTGTATATATATACATATAAATCATAGAGGGCGATTGCATAAATCATGATTATGAAATGAAACGTGAAATGAGAAATTTGGGGAAGCCAAATTATGAATGAAAAGGATATGGGTTTATAGGTGGACGTGCCATTGAGAATGAGAGATAATGCAGACAATCTTGATAACACTATGAATAGATAAACTTCAATTCCATTTTCTATCTCGAAAACTACACATATTTTTCAAATTATCTTCTAAATCCACACACTTTCCAGTTTCCAACTTTTATTCTTCTTCCTTGGGAATTATATTCTTTCTAGTCCTCCAAACTCCTTTTCTCGATCAGTTTGCCCCCTTAATACCAGATTAGCTAAAAAATTGATTGACTTCAAAATGCTAACTCTCCGTAAAATATTAAAATTTAATTAAAAAACTCATTGCACAATATATGACTCAAATTACGGGTCTATTAAGGATAGAGAGTTTCAGAAGCCGAAATTACAATATCACGAGATAATTCAGAGGAGAAATTTTCAAGAGTGATTTTTACGAATTTAGTAAAAATATTTATACTGAAAATTTTGGATTATTTATTACTTATATGTATATATATAATAATAATAATAAAAAAAAAACAAATTTGTCTTCAAAATCTAATGGAAATGGTAAGCATTTAACAATTTCTGTACAAATTAAGGGTTAAGGGGGAATATTAATTTATAGCGATCATTTCAAGGGATATACTGATACATAAAAATTTAACAAGGAAAAAAATGTAGTACAGTATAAACTCTATACATTAATATTGTTGCCACTCGAGAATTTTATAAATTTATCGATGTATAATTTAGTTGTTTTAGCTAGAATCAATACCATACAAAAATATTATTTACTCGAAGTTATTAGTTTATCGAGTATTGATTTAACGATGTTTCATTGTATTAAGTGATAGAACGAGTAAACTGATCCAGAAAAAGCTCAACAATTAAATTTTGTATACAAAATGATAAATTAAGGGAACATTAGTGATATATATATATATATATATATATATATATATATATATATATATTGTTTCTCTCCCGAACACAAACTTTCTTAACCAAAAATAGTCCTTAAACTTTAATGTTCAAATTCAATGCAAGTTCGGTAAGCCTCCCTCGTACTAGGAAAATAAAAAGAACATAAAAATTAAAAGTTCTAAAAAATAGTATTTACTATGATAAACACTTAATCATTTGATTTTGATTGATATTTAAGAACATAAAATAAAAAAAACTACATTTCCAAGACCGAGTATATTACATAATTTTGTTACATACATATTTATATATATATATATATCGTTTTATAGAGGAAAAACTTCCTAAGACAAGCAAAATACAGACAAACACTAATTCAATAAGCATTGGAACAGCCCATGTAATTATAATTAACCCGCGGTCGAACATTATGACGGTTATAGACGGGATCAGAGTAGTCGACGGCCTTAATGACCACGGCTTCGCACCGGCCGCTCTGCTCTTGCACTGCGCCGAAGACGATCTCATTGGTCTCGCTGCCCCGCTCGTAGCACGTCTCAGGCGCTGCGGCCGATTGCCGGTGGTGATTCTGCTGCTGGTTTTGGCGCTGGAAGCGCTCTCCGTCCCACTCGTTGTAGTACGTCCGGCTCTGCTTCGCGTGGTGGCTCTGCCCTAGCTCCTTGTGAGCCCGTTTTGGGGCCGGCGCTCGGGACTCGAGCGCTGGAGGCTCGTCGCCGTCAGGGATCACGAAGCTCTCTTGCATCGGCCATTGGTTAGAGTACTTCATGGGCTGGTGGTACTGCTGGTGAATCTGGTAGCGTTGGGGCTGCTTTCGGAAGATCTCTGTCACCGATGAACCGGTGTTGAGGACAAGCCGACCTAGAGAACCGAAGAAGCCCTCTTCTTGTCTCTCCGGTTCGTCCTCCGGTGGAATCAGTGGAGGTCGGACGGATTTAGTCGGGTTTCGATACGGTGCCATTGGCATAGCTCTTGTCATTGGCGGTTTTAGATCCTGCTGAATAGGGAATATTAACAGCAGGAAAAATCGGATGAATTTAGATTATAAATCCTAATGGTTGTAAAATTAGTACCTTCCGCGAATAATATATCTTATTTCCGGGATTTGGGTAATTTTGGGAATTTGTATCGAGAATCTGAGGAGTGTGACTTACGTCTTCGGAAGAGAACATCATCCGTACTCTGCGCTGGAGAAGCGCCAACATGTAGCCGAAGAATGTCGCTGCGACCAGCACGGCTATTCCTGCAAAGCCACGCTTTAAAGATTGGTAATCGCCGCGGTTAGATAATCAAATCTTTGCAAGTTTTGTAATTGTGACCGTTTACCGTACCCAAGTGGAAACTAGTGTCGTAGTGGTAACTGCAATCTTCGTCATTGAGTTGGATCTCGCGAATCGCCTGGTTTCCCCTGTCGACGACCAGAAGGGAGCAGCTACTTCCGAGATAAACGACATCAAAGTCATTCGAGAACTTTGCATCTTCACTCGGACCGTCCACATGGCTTCCTCCTCGGCTCCATTTTCCACCAGCAATGGTAGAAACCCCTGCGGAATTATTTACCTTTTCATGTTTCATTTGAGACATGGAATAACGAAAAACGAGAAACTTCAATGCACTAAATGCCTCACCAGTGTCGCTTATCTTCCTTATCGCCATGTTCATCGTGTCAGCGACGTATATATTCCCTTTATCATCCACAGTCAACCCTTTCGGGTGATTTAACCTAGCTTCTCTCGGTCTACCATCGACGTGTCCGGAGTTACCTTCCGGTGAGCCAGCAACAAGCTTCGGCCGGCTATCTAAGAACACCGATATCTTTCAGCAAGCAAGTGGAAAACAATTTTCTAACGAAACAACTCCGATGTAGCCACGACCAACGAACACTAACGAACCACTGAAACACTAGCTAGTGAAGAGTATCTAAGCCTATATAAGGTAAGCCTTCATGTTATTGAACATCGTAAGGAGAGTTTCCCGGTCTAATTCTCGAAGTAGAAACAAAGATATTGTTTATCCTTAGTGTTCTCGTTTCTCTTTGATTTCTGTTCCGGGTCCTATTCGGTATCGAACAGAGCTTCCGAAATGCAAAAAGTACAGCAACTGGTAGCTAGGAATCTTCTTTAGCAATTCACATGTAAATTAAAAACAAAACAAAAAAACAAAGTAAAATCAAAGGGCTAAAGATTACGTAAACGACAGAACTGGTGGGACATTAGCGAAACAAAAAGGCTTTAATGTACTTAAATTCAAACAGCGGAATCTTTGCATAGCTCAACAAGAAAGAAAAGCAAGGAATCATATTCAATTCTTGAACAAGCAAACAAACAAACAAACAAGCAAGCTTACACCGCGACAATGGCGTCGAGATCTTGAAGATGTTGCTGTTCTCCGAGTCCAGAACCAGAATCTGCCCGTTGGGCGCCACCTGAACCGAGAAAGGCTCGATCCCCATCTTGCTCCCGTCGAACACCGTCTCCACCGTGTAGCCGCTCTCGAACTTCATCATCGACCGGCTCGGGGAGATCGCTGCAACATTGTCCGCCTCTTGAGAATGAATCCAACAATCTCAGCAAAAAAAAGAAGATCTAGCGAGTGATTACCGGTTTTGGTGGTGGATTTCAGCGACCAGAGGTACTTCACGAGCGAGGAGACCACATTGGAGACGACATTGCTGAGAATCTCTGCAAAAAGGAAGAAGAAGCTTGAAGCGGAGTGAGTGAGTGAGCTGAAGACGACGGCGAGGTTGGTTACTTACTGACAGGCGGCGTGGGAGAAGCCGAGGAGGCGTTAATGGCGGAGGAGAGGAGCGAGAGGACGAGGAGCGAAGCGGCGAGCTTTCGGAGCATTGTGATTAAGGTGGTGGTGGAACCATGAAGATGGAGAGTTGAAGCTCGGATTTTGGAGGCGACCCAGTTGAGCTGAGCAGTGGAGATGAAGTGGGCACTTCTCTTATATGGGAATGTCGGCTTGGAGAAAGTGAAAAGGCGAGGGTGAGTGAAGAAGAAGACTGTGCTTGCTTGCTTGCTTGCTTGCTTTAGAGAGACTGAGAGAGAGAGAGAGGCTTTGACAAAGCAAAGTTACTGTGGTTTGGTTTGGTGCTTACTGCTTACAGCTTCAGCTACTACAAGTCTACAACTAAGACTAGAAGACATCAAGATTCAAGACACAGATTACTTAGTTTGTCCTAATGCGGTTAAAGTAATAAAACAAGGTATACTTCATCTCAAAAATTAAATTATATAAAATTTCAAGAGACAAAATTTTTGTTTGTATACATCTCTTATTTCAAAGAATAAAACAGCTACAATGCACAGGTAAATTATACTTTTATTTATGGTTTAGGGTGGAAAGATTTATTTTTTGATATATTTGAATAACGGGATCCGGTTAACCAGTTTAATAACCGGACCGGTTTCAAAACAGGTTAACGCTATTAAAACTGGTTATCAGATTATAATGACTGCTTTCTGGTTAATTGGTTTTTAAAAACAGTTTAATGTCATTAAAATTCGAATAATCGGATTCAAGTTATGAATATCAAATAGAGGAAAAATAATAGGTTGACCAACCGGTTGCACTCTTAATAAGAGATTTCACTTAGAAAATAAAGCAATGAGGCCCTATTGATTAGACATCAATCTAACCGATCTACTCTTTATAGACGTTCTTGGTATTTACGATTCCAGGAAAGATCGATTTAGCACCCGCGAGCAATTTACTTACGATACTTCGTTGACATTCATAATAAGTATCTAAGGATATATTTTTGTTATTATATATATATATATAAAAATATAGATAATAAGAATAATAATCTCTACCAGACTACTCAACGAACTTTTATTTTTAATCTTAGCATGTATGGTACTAGTTTCCCTTTTAAATTTTGTTCTTATATAAATTCGATTCATGAATTTTTAATATGTACATATCGAATGTGCCCTTTCTTTACAAAGTACCTCGTGATAAAATAAAAAAGAAAAGAAGTGGAATGCGATTATTTTTACGGTATTTTCGCTGCATATATCTCAACTATTTAAAGAATTGGTCTTGAATAAAATCAATGATAATAACTTCTTTTCATTATTGATCAATCAATAATCAATGTATTAAACAATTATTATAAATGCATGCTTGTCTTCTTCTATCTTTGAATTGATCTAATTTTGTCACATTACATCATGCTATTTGTACTTATAATTTTCCTTTCATGTGGGAGAATGTTTTTCATGTACTACTTTGAAACTAATTTTGTTTTATCACTTTAATCAAAGGCCTAATAATGCTTTCCCAATTCCCATGATCTTTTGTTTTCTTTGTCACGTTTATTCGCTTTCAGATAGTCGGTCAAAAACGTTTTGATTACGCAGCTTCTAATGCTCATCATGAGAATGAGATAAGAGGAGAGTTCTTTTTTCACTTATTATATTATTATAATTATTGCGAAACTGATTGTATTAAATTAAAATATATTTATGATATAAAGTTATTATAAGACTATAAGAGAAACCAAAAAAAAAAAAAAACTTATCCAGAAAATAAGATTATGGAGGTAAACAAAATACCAAAGTAATTAACATTAATTAAATACAATTTTTATTTTGAAAATCAACCATGCTACGTGAATCACAAAAGTTTGTAGCGACTTCGATTTTGTTTGAGTGAGCACTAAAGATGGCAGTTGAGAAGTAGGCTCAAAACAACGAAAATTCTCGCAAGTGCTGAGATAACTAAAAAGAAATGAATTAACGGCAAAAGAGTACTGAGATAATTATCCTCGCAAGTACGGCAAACAAAAAGGATCTTACAAAGAGATCTATATTGCAGCCTATGAGACACGCAACTGACATCCACAAGTCCGAAAAATGACGAAGTTTGGCCGGTGTTTATATTCAATCATTCACGTATGTACAGTCATATGCTTACAATACCTAAAACGATTTTCAAAACACAATTGGACGACGAGGCCGAAGAATATTCCACACTAAATTACTCGTAAAAGTTATGTTCAAACGTTGGAAGGAAGAAAAGAGGTCGGCTGCTCTTTAGTCTGGCGAAGCCTTTTGTGGGGGATCGAAATTTTCGAACTCGGGTGGAGATGTAGGGTTGGGCAAACCAAAGTCCGTGTCGATTCTTGGAGCGGAACTGGAGGCTAGCCACGAAGGCCTAAAAATATTCATGCACAATGGGGGACTCATGATACCGTGCGAGGTTGAGTCGGAATCCCAGATGGGTATTGGCTATCTTGTGTAAACCGAAACTGTGGTGGACGAGAAAGGAGATCATTATCGATCGAGGACGTAAGATGGATGACTTCACGATCCAGACCCAACTTTCATTTTATCCGTAGAAATGATATTATCGTTGCCACACTCTAGCTCAATGTAGCTTTGCTTCACCTATCCTTAAGCTATGGGTGAATATTCCACCTCATTGTATTGTCGATAATATTCTGGCGGAAACCACCGGATCCCGTCGTGGGTTTTAATGAAATCTCAATGTTTCTTATTCTTCGACTGCTTAAGAATATCAATAATTACTTTACAGCGTCCTTAAAAAAATATTAACTAGGTAAATTTAAGTTATCTTTTATTTTTAGGATATTATTTCCATTAGTTAAAATAGCAATAATCCAATTTAAGTACCCAATATAAACATGTTAATGTTTCTCTTATTTCGCTCGTGTCAAGCATAAAATAATTAACTTATGTATTATCTTTTTTGTTAATTTAACTCTAAGCTATTAATCTCTCTTACTTCTCTTATTTGCCTCATTAATTGTTTTTTTTTTCTTTCTATTATCAACATATATAATGATATATGCGTCAAAATCACAATTTTTTTGCAGGCTTTTTCTTTGTCACGTCTCGCAAAGTTTGAACCTTTATACCCATGTTTGTCGTATGCTCATGAGCATGAACATGGTCCAAGCGAAGCACGTGTTTTTTGTTTCACTCAAGAACTTCTCCATTTCTATCTTTAAGCATTCTTCCTCCTTTTGTACGCCACAAGTTATATATATGATTCATACATACAATATATACGACACTACAGTAATATTGAAAAATAAGATACTCCGTGGAAATGATAAAATATCATAGTTGAAAAAAAAATATACGGTCCCGATATCCGCAAGTATCGGACCCGACCCCAATGAATAACAATCAAAACGAGTCAAAAAATGTTAAAAGGCATAAAAGAAAAACAGGACTAAACTAGGGGAAACGACATTGAATTGGAAAACGACAATATTATTGAGGAACTGCACTATTCTTAAGAATCGTTTTATTTTTGCATGCATGTAAACTCTATGAATTCATTTGCTGTGCTTACAAAAAGATTATCCAGAAGTCATTTCTGATCTCTCATATTCATATACAATACGACACTGCCAAAATTCCATAAGAGAACAAAAAATAATATATAAAGCTACATTTAGATACATTCCTCTTACAAGTATATATATACATAATGAAGCTAAACATGGTACACCATACCAACTTCAAGCGTTGAAGCATGAGGAATGCTCATAGCATAACTGGGTCCCCTGAAATTTCTCCTCAAGAAATCATACCCAAAATTTATGACCACTCTCTTTATCAAGCTTGACCCGCTCTTCGCCCGCACATACGAATGCCCTAATATGAACGCCATTCCCGCCTCCCGCGCCTCCGTCAGCTCTTGCAGCTCCGCCTGCGCTTCCCTGTCGATCCTTGGGCTCTCCGGTAAAACAAACCGGACTCGCTTCCTCACTTTCTCCGGTGACTGGATCTCACGCAGCTCCGTGGAAGTCCCGGCTGCGTTGGAGCGGTCCCCGTCCTCGGAGAGCCTGATCCCCCGGGAATTCGAAGAGGATGTTCCCACCACTGTCATTTTCGACTCGGAGCCTTCTGGCTCGGTCCCGGCTCCGTCGATGCACTCTGGAGGCTCGGACCGGATAAACTCTGCGATGCTCCGGATGAGATCCTTCTCGAACTCGACGTCATCTTTGTGCACGTCGTGGTATCCATAACGCGCGATACATCGGTATAGGTGGTACTCCTTCGGCCCGACCCGCCCGACGAGGAACCTCTCCTGAGGTTGGACGTGAGGCACCGGAACGGACTTCACACAGAGGAAGACGACCACTTGGTGGAACGCCGGGAGGTTTGTCACAAAGTGGGAGAATATCGCAGGGATTCCCGAGACAAGCTCGGTGTGGATCAGCCCGATTCCCCGAACACGGACAATCCCAAGCGTGGGACCTAGCCCGAGGAGCCAATTTATCGAGACCTTGTTCTGGACGTCGGACTCGTACTTCTTGAGCGTGCCATAGTGCCAGGTGTACATAACAAGGAGGAAGATGAGCGAGAGCGCGATCGGGACCCATGCGCCCTCGAGGAACTTGATCAGTGAAGCCGAGAAGTAGAGCGCCTCGATGAAGCCGAAGAAGAAGATGAAGCTGATAGCCAGGAAGATGCTCTTGTTCCAGCATAAGATCATGACGAGGGACATCAGGCAGGTAGTGACGAGCATCACCGTGATCACAGCCAAACCAGAGGCGTTTCCCAAACGTTTCGTGTCCCGGAAACCGATGGTGACGCTCAGGCAGAGGAGCATGAGAATCCAGTTGATCTCCGGGATGTAAATCTGGCCGTGGACTTTGGACGAGGTGTGGACGATCTTAACACGTGGAAAGCAGCCGAGTGCCGAGCACTGCTTGATGATCGAGAAAGTCCCTGTGATGACGGCCTGGCTACCGACCACAGCCGCGCATATGGCTATGCCCAGAACAGGCCATCTTAGCTTCTCTGTAAAAACAATAACGTGAGTTTCGGATCAGGAAAATTTCAGAGCAAGTGCTGTACAAAATCGATTTTAAGTTGCAGTACCTGGGACGGAAACGTAGAATCCGATGTGGTAGTTGCTCTCCAAAACATGGTGCTTAGAAAGATAAGCGGCTTGGCCCATGTAAGCTAGGATCAGTGAAGGGTAAACCACGCATGTGAAAGCAATCTGTAATAAGAAAAAAACGGTATTTAGTACTGTGAAGCAAGTTTCCCGTCCTCAAATATGAAATCTCCGGTCCAATCACCTGTATGGACAGCTGCGAAAAGTGTCCGAGATCAGCGAACATAGCCTCCGAACCTAAAAAACGGAGATATTAAACAAAACGATCTCCAAAATCACGAACTTAACAAATTTCTCTTAAAAAATTACGCGGAAACTCAATTTGAAGTAGAAAAAAGAACACGGATAGAGGAGAAATATTTCACCAACTTCAAGAGTACTATGGCGAAGAGAATAGAAGAACGCTTAATTAAGCTAACCAGAAAATTTTAACACTAAATCGCTAAGTATAAAACTCCTAATCCAAATTATAGACATCACCATGCCTTCAATTTACAAAAAGAAAAGTACTCGATCACTCCCATGAACACCGGTCCGCCCCTGAACATGTCCATACCGCTTCTACGACAGAGCCTAAAATCTCTAATATTTGGTCGCACCACGAGTTTCAAAATAGGTTGGGCCGGGCCCGGGCCTAGACAAATTAATTTGCTTCACAAACGCTAAGACAAAAACACGACTCAGCTAAAGACAACCACGTGTTCACGAAGGTGAAAACGACGCGACATCTTACCTGTTATGCATAGCAAAATGCCGCCCAACGACATCCAACCGCCACGCTGAGTCTTCTTGAGGAACTTGTACATGTAGTAGGGCGAGAGCGCCTGGTAGACGTGCGGATTCCAGTGGACGATATTGTAGATCCCGATCGCGCTAATGCAGAAGAGCCACGTGATCACAATGGGCGCAAAGAGGAACCCCACGCGGTGGGTCCCGTAGTGCTGCAGCGCGAACAAGAACACCAGTATGAAGCACGCCACCGGCACTTCCACGTCTGCGAAACCCGAGCTTAGTCAACTGAATGCCAAGAAGAGATAATAGTCAACTGAGCTCATAGTCAGCTGATAAGACAGCAAATGTATATCAGCACTACGAGAGTAGTGGAGTCCTCATTGACCACCATGAATGACAAAGGCACGCATATAAAGCTACACTCTTTACTTTGCAAAACAAAACAAAACAAAACAAAGTGTCTGTGACATTAACATGTTCATGTGTATCTTTATCATTGTTGGCCACTAAATATGTGTCCATTAGGAAAGAAAACATCGGCGGAACCGGGTTATAAAATTTTTAGAGATATTAGCGGCATAAACACCAAAAATATTTGAAAAACAAACGTTAAATAATCATTCTTTGTTTTAACCAGACAAAATATCAAAACTTTTCATTCACGTTATAAATAGATACTAAACAAACCCTGAATTTTTTTTTTTGATATTTTTTAGTTAAAATAAAAAATAAATATTTTTAAAGTTGATTTTTCAAATACTTTTGGCATTTGTGTTGCGGATGATCCAATTTTTTAAAGTAAACTAAACATATTTTAATCGTCACAGATAAAAAATAAATTCTTTTATGAATTGAAGTTTGTTTCTTTATTCGCACCGATGCCCTTGCTTGCGAGAAAGGCACACTACATATATTTTAATTAAATATAACTTATCTAAGATAAAGTATAATACTTTTTATAACCATATAATCACAATATAGTTTTTTATATTGTCTAATTATTACGTGAAAAGGTGTTTTTTACTATAATTATTTGATTAAAAAGCGACATAAACAATACAATAATAATGACGAACTGTTAATAAAGTAATTTAATAGCGACTAGCGAGTGTCTAGAATAATCTCTATATGCGATAACTAAAGTGGTTATACATATAATAATAATAATAAATTTATAATGATAGTGTAATCAACGACTAAACCTGATTATCACAAGCTTGATGGTGATTAGACTTTGATTAGAGAGCGAGGTTTCATCTTACTTCTTAACAACATTTACATACTACGTGTTCAATGGGACCCACAACATGCAATATTTTATTATTTTTATTATTGAAGAGAGTGGTATTCCTTCGTGGCCACTTGCGTCACGTCTGCTCATAAACAAGCACAAAACGACAAGAAAATAAAAGTTGGTTTTGGAGTGTTGACGTTTCGAAGCTCTCTGAATTATATAAGTAGAACGGTTAAGCTTTACTTAAATAAAACACATTTCCTATGACACTCCTATATTTCAGGTAATAACAGATATACCCCCGTAAATTTGGAAAATTATCAAAATTGCCCATGTCAATAAAACATTTCCATAAATGCTCGGTCGGTCAAACACTGTAATAACATAAAACCCTTAGTCAAACACCGGTTTAATTCTTAACTAGGACGAGCGTTTTTCAGTTTTTTGTTAATTTCGAGAAAGACTCGATTTTTTTTATTTGAAACTCAAATATTCAACCAGCCGTTCAACTCGTTAAATGTAACCGAAATAGTAAAAAAAAAAAATGCCCTTCGAAGTTTTATTTTTTTTTTCTCCGAATTTTTTTATTTGTTTCTTCTTTTTATTTTTTTTATCCGGATTTCGCCACTGTTTAATAAACTTTTGAACACAATCTAATTCATCAAACATTTTTTCTTCTTTTATGATGTCATTAAAACTCAATCAATTTGTACTTACATCGGTGATGCTCTTTCGCCATGGACAACTCCATACCCGAAACAGCTGAAAAAACTGGCAAAACACAAAAAAATAAGTCAAGATATATCCCAAAAAAATTTAAAAATTATATTGATCGACAATCCCAATTTTGCAATCCAAAAATAAAATTAAAAATAAATATAAATATAAATACCGGAAAGTGCAGGCGTGAGAACTCCATCGCCGATGACCATGCACGTCCCGATGAGCGCCAACACCAGCAATACGGTCTGCAACACCCTGTACTTCTCCAATGTCGTTTTCAGCGCCGACCCGCCAAGCGTCTTGTCGCCTTTCCACCCCGCCACGCCGTCGTTTTGGTACTCGGCGAGGTCCTGGTCGGCCAGCTGGCAATTGGGCAGCGAGCTCACACGCGCGTGGCGGCACAGCAGCGAGTAGAGCGCGAAGGTCCCTCCCTCGCCGTTGTCGTTGGCCCGGAGCACGACAAACACGTACTTCAGAAGCGGGATGAGAGTGAGAGTCCAGAAAACGAACGACAAGACGCCGTAGATCTCGTCGTTGCTCTCGGAGTGCTCGATGTCCTCCGCGAATGTGCTCTTGTAGACGTACAGCGGCGAGGTGCTGAGGTCCCCGTAGACCACGCCCAGACTCTGGTACGCCAGAGTCAGGACGGTTTTCCACGAGTCCCTCTAAGAAAATCACGGACAGAAGAGAAGAATCCGTTTAAATTTTATTTTAAAACCGCTAATTACGAAATTCTGAAAGGTAGTTCCGCGGAATTACCTTTCAGATAAGTGCCCTTCTAGAATTTTCAAAATCTCAATTAACCTCTCAACCTTAAATTAATTTGAAAATAATCCCCCGCAATTTCCCGGTTTAATTCCGATCACAAACTCTAATAACAAAAATAAAAAATCGAAAACCGGGTTTTCCACCATTAAGATAAGTGCCCTTCTAAATTTCTCAAAATCCCAATTAACCTCTCAACTCTTAAATAATTAGAAAAAAATCCCTCGCAATTTCGAGGGCGGATTCGGGTCACAAACTCTAACGAAGAGAAAATCCGAGAGACGGGTTTTCGCGACTTAGTGATGAAGTTCTCACCTTGATTGGATGAGTACGGATTACGCTCTCCAGATCCATTAATGCTCTGGTTATTCTTCTGGTAATTACAGAAAAACCATTTGAAGAATCAAGAAGAGATGACGACCCAGAAGAATTGAAGCCTTAAAGAATGATGGGCACTTCTTTAATGGCGAGGGCTTGAGCTAGTAGAAGAGGATTGGTTGAATGCGAATATATATATATACGGAACGAATCTATATATAACCAGTTCCACTTGAGAGGGTGTGAAGAAGATAGAGAAGTGAAAAAGTGGTATGTATCTATCTGTAAGCACTGACAAGCTGAAATTCCTTTTTTTCTAGAGCAGAAAAGGCGTTTTGGGTTTGGAGAATTCTTGTTTCATTTCATTTCTTTCATGTGATAATTTCTTCTTCTTCTTTCTTTGTTTTGTTTGTTGGCGTGCGTTGTTTTGGTAGTATTTAAGGAAAAGAAAAATCAAAGAGAGTGATGATGTAGATATTATTATTCCGTGCGTGTGCACATCCACATATTTTATTTGTAAAATTGGGGAACTTTGAAGATAATAAATAAAGAAAAATAGTTACCATATTAATTAAATAAATACCACGTTTGCTTTTGTGTTGTTTGAAAAGAAAAATATGCTTTCTTATACTATTTAGGGTAATTACTAGCATGTACTAATTTTTTTGTTAATATTCTATTTACGTTGTTTTTTTTGCAACATATGTTTTTAAAATTCTTTAAACATACTCAAAGTCAACCTCTGTAAATAATTTCGTCTCTGGACGTAAATTTTTGCCGCAAATAAAAAAAAAAGAACGGGAACATAAATATGTTGTATATATTTGTAAAAAAAATTAATTTTATAATAAGTTAAAAAATTATATTGATTATTGAAATATTCTAATTTTTTTTAGAAAATATGCTGTATATATTTGTAAAAATTAAACTATGAGATATATAGAATTAAAATGATAAAATATGAATAAAATGCAATTTAAATTGAATTTTTTTAATTCAAAGTTATTCAAATATATAAAAAAAAAAAAAACACTTTCAGCATAATTTGATCCCTTTTTTATATATAGATAAAATGTAGTCCTCTACAAATTTATAAATAAAAAGTTTATCAAAAGAAAGTTCCCAATTTCAAATACAAGTGTGTTATCAGTTTATTAGAACTGGAAAAGTCTACTTTGATTTATCAACATCATGACAAAGCAACTACTTTTCAATATCGTTGACAATATATATAAATAAATTGGACTTTAATTTCTTTTGCTAAATCGTTACAACTTGATCATAAGATGACTAAAAAACTTTGTTATTTTATGAGATTTTAATAGGTGAACGTGCATTATTTTACTAAAATTACCATCAATTTTTCTTCTCTTGTCTCAGTTTTTAAAAGTAATCATGAAAAGCAATTACATGACATTTATGTAGTGATTCAAATTGATGAAATGGATTTATGTAGTAATAATGAAAAGCACTTTCATGAATGTTGTCATTGTTAATAAACTTACTAGAAGACTCTCAGCATATATTACCCTGGCCTCACCTACTTAGCTAATTTATCCGTCTTTTCAATTATTGGACATCATCGAACTAATAATAATAATGATACTAATAATTAATACTAACAATAGTTATATTTATATTTATATTTATATATATATAAGCTTTTCTTTTTCGCAGTCCAGCAATTTGAAAAACGACAGGGTAGTTCCGTAGGTGAAGGACCACGCGTCCGCTAAAAAGATTGGTGCAAAGACAGGTAAACAAATTCATTCATGCTTTCGTAATTTTTCTGATAAGGGCCATTTCGGTAGTTGTGGGTGTTACATGAGGGTGAATATGTAATTTAAATTAGGAATAATCGCGATTAAAGTATTCGAATTTTGATTAATTGATACGGCTGAGGTGTAAATAAAAAAATAAAAAAGAATAACAGCAAAAGCACTAAACCCGACAAATATAAGGCAATGCATGTCAAAAATATTCTACGAACTCATGCCATAATATTAGTAAATGATATTGATAATATGTTATCTCGCATTTGTTGACTTTTGATACTTTCACCACTATTATTCACTTAAAGCCAATGTCGTCTTAGTTAGTTGAACTTTGAATGCATTTTGATACGATTATATCTTTAATTACAATTTTGATCTTAGCGTTAGAAGGAAGTTAGCCAAATCTCTTTTAGACTATTTTGACTATTTTGCTGTTGAAATTCTAATTTCTTAGTAGATTTTTAGTATTGTTTTTTAATGTTTCAGACAGAGCTTATTCTAAACCGTTTGCAATAGTAATTTATGAGTATACGAGTATAACTTTTAATATTTTGAAGAAAAAATACGAATTGTACCGATTTGATGGGTACAATTTGAAAAAAAAAAATACAAAAAAGTACGATTTTTCGTAAAAGAATAAAATATTAGCTAAAATGTAAAAAAAGTATCATAAATTTGAAAAGAAAAAAAGGAATTTTCTTACAAAAATCAGTTTGTGAAAGGATTTTGAGATATGGGGTTATTGATCTAAGTGATAAATGTTAGGGTAACTGCGGCTAATGTACTCAATGTTTATTTTTGGTGGCTAATGTACTCAATGTTTGATCTGTTAGATATTTTTTGTGTTTTTCCGTTAGTTGACCGTTAGAGAGTTATCCTCCTCTATATGCACACCCTTTGTATTTTTGACATAATTCACTCATTTTTTGTCCAAATTTTATGCACGACCTTTAATTGGAAAGTCAAGAGATAGATCTACAAATTTTATGTTTTAAGTTTTGTAAAATAAGTTTTAGAAAAATACAAAATTTCAAATACAACGTAAAATTGGACATAAGTTTAATGCAAAATATTTGTTTCGAGAAAATTTTACCATACTTAATGACTTTTATGATGAAACGTAAAAAAATAAGTTGTAGATAAATATTTTATCTTTCCATCGGATGTTTATTTATAAATTTTGGACAAAAGATGAGTAAGTTATGCCAAAAAATATGAAAGATTATTTCACATCACATATTTCATATTTTTGGCATAACTCACTCGTCTTTTATCCAAAATTTATAAATAAACACCCGTTCGAAAGATGAAATATTTATCTACAAGTTTTTAGTTTTACGTTTCACCATATAAAGTCATAAAATATATTAAAATTTGCTCGAAATAAATACTTTGTATTAAACTAACGTCTAATTTTACGTTGTATTTGAAATTTCGTATTTTTCTAAAACTTATTTTACAAATCTTAAAAAAACAAAGTTGTAGATCTATCTCTTATCTTTCTAACCATAGGTCGTGCATAAAATTTGGACAAATAATGAGTGAGTTATGTCAAAAATACGAAAAGTTTACATGTAGAGGATGATCACTCTCTAACAGTCAACTAATGAAAAACACGAAAATATCTAACAGATCAAACATTGGGGTACGTTAGCCACCAAAAATAAACATTGGGTACATAATTCACAAAAGATCAAATATTAGGTACATTAGCCGCAGTTTACCCTAAATGTTAATTAGTATTTATTAAGGCCAAATCCTCTGGAGCACCACAACGAACGTCAAAATAGAGATATTGGTCCAATCGATCTCTATGTCTCACGTTATTATTGAGTGGAATACCAAATGTGAACAGTGCACGCCATCTTTTATTTCGTTTTTTAGTCTTTCAAAACTCTTAAATATACATAAATGTCTGAAGTTTACAAAATATTTAATATTTACCCTCTATTATTTATAAAGAGTAATTAGTTGGCTCAAAATTTATTTTCAGTAGGCAAAAGTATTGAACTTATAAAAATATGTTATTTTATATCATTTATAAAAGACAACAATGAATTTTGTACAAAACACAATTACATTAGAAATTAATATGCAACACAATTCGAACAATTTTTACTCACATAGACAATTTAATTTGTGTTTGTGTTGTAATTTTATTTTACATGTGTTTTAATTTTTATTTCAATAAATGTGAATGATTTTTAGTAATTTCAATAAGTGATCTAGTTAGGAATGAATAATTAAATATAGCGGTATGAGTGTGATATATAAGAATTAGAGTGGGAAATTGAGTTCCGTCGCAAGTGATTCATTGTTTATTGGAAAATAGAGTTAGAAATAAAGTAAAAAATAGAGTGATACATTGAAAATAACATAATTAAAAGAAATTACACCTTCGAGTTTATGCTTGACTTTAATACACGCTCTAAAACTTTGTAAGTTGCAGTTTGTTTCCGAGCACGTTTTGGCCGTGAAGTTGGGTCAGAACGGTTACGGACTCCAAACCCGAACAAGTGGAATATTTCATGGATATATTTCGATAAGCTGATTTTGATTTAATTCAAAATAGAAATGAATGACCAACACGTAGCAATTTTTTCTTTATGAGCCCTTGTAAAGGGACGTGCTTTTTTTGCTTGAGGGCCATTAATTTTATTGTTTGTTTTTTCTTATCATTTTGGTCAAAGTGTGGGACTATTGCTTGGTTCGTAACACAATAATTAAATTAAGGGTTAATGACGGTAAAAATACCCAAAGTTTGGTCGAAGAACTTCTCGTGTACCCAAAGTTTAAAAGTGGTGGCAAAAATACCAAAAGTCACATTTGGGGAGTTGATCACTTCATTCTTGTAACGCCATTAACTTACCCAATAACTCTGGCCACGTGGAAAAATCTGTTTCGTTAAGTGTAATCATTAGAGGTTCAATTAGTTGTATTAAATAGTATTACTTAGGGGTTTAATTCGCTGTTTTCTCGTAAACGAGGCTGATGTGGGCTTGTCAACGTGGAAAAAATTGTTTTGTCGGCAACCCACGTTTGTCTGCGTGGTCAGAGTTAACATGTAAATTAACGGTGTTACGAGATTGGAGTGGTCAACTCCCCAAATATGACTTTGGGTATTTTTACCACCATTTTTAAACTTTGAGTACCCGAGGGGTTCTTTGACCAAACTTTGGATATTTTTGCCATCATTAACCCTTAAATTAAATACATAGTCTCAACCTCTTTACAATTATTCAAACGATGAAGTTGACTCGTCTTTAACTCGCCAGGTTCAGAGGGTCTTACTTGATTTGATAATTACATATATTTTGCCTGCTTATTGGAAGCTAACAATAATAATAATATTTGTTAAAAAAAAATACAGATAATAATAATAATAATAATAATAACAATAACAACAACTAAGCTAACTAAAGAAAGTAGTAGTTGAACTACGAAGAAATATTCCACGATCACAATACAATATTAAGAAACATAGTGAGATATTTGTACTAAAAACAGTGTATTTTATTATTATTATTATTATATTATTATTATTATTATTATTATTATTATTATTATATCAGTAACATCTACTAACTGAAAACGATATGCACAATATATAATATATTCTCCACCCGTAAGAAATTATCAACAACAGACTGTATGAGAAATTATAATGAAACAACAGACTGTATGAGAAATTATAATGAATAATTACTTTCATATGTACATTGTATTTTAGTAAATTTAAAGTTTTTATTTGAGAAATAGCCAAACATTCTTATTTTGTCAATGATTAATATAATTATTTTTATAATAGTTAATATGATTAATTAGTTATTTACAAATATCAATCAAATATTATTTTGTCAATTTTAAAATATCAAATTTACTATTTAACTTAAATTCCTTTTAATTTATCTGCAAAGGGCAAGCATAATTTGAGAACTAAGTAAATAAAATTTTATATATTCAAAATATATACAGTATATATGTATATACACTAAATTCTCCACAAATTAGTAATTTTAAATTATCTTTTTAATATATTATTAAAATTATTAATTGAACAGTAATTTATTAATTTTAGTTAGAGTGAAAACCATATCAAAGATTATTTATAAATATAATCTATATAGTAATATTTTAAGGGATTGTCCTGCGTATATATTTGATTTATATTTTCTTCACAAAATTTAATAATCATCGTCATAAAATTTCATCTCAAACTTAATTACAAAGTAATCCATAACCTGACAAATGTCGTAAATCAGTTTATATTTGAACATAAGATCCTAAATGATAGTTTTCCTCAATGGTCATAAATCATAAATTAATTATGATGCATTATGGACGAATTTTATATTTATTTATTCATACGTATCACAATCGTAAAATAAGCTTATTCTTTTCTTTTTTAAATGAGGTAGCGCTATCGACCAATGTTACAATGCATCTCGCATTACTAGATATATTCAGTGTCAGAACAAGTGACACGATTGGCCAAGTTTATAAATATGTAAAGGGGCCACTCATTTGAGTCTCGTGGCAGAGTTTGAAGTTTGAACTCATGACCTCTTGAATAGAAGTATAGTGGAATTACCAGTAGGCCAAACTTGTTTGGGTAAATTTATTTTTTCTATAAGAAGATAAGTTCTCATTTATTTAATTTAATTTTTTTATATTTTATATTTATACATAGCTTGATTCTTGATTAGTATTTTTAAATTGCCAATTGCCAAATAATTAAGCTGCTTGCAGGTCGCTGTCTTGTCAGAGAACGAGCTATTTACATACCAAAAATATCCATTTCTAGTAATACTTCATTCGATATTGTTATTAGAAAAACTATTTTAGGAATCTCTCTCTCTTTTATTTTATTTCTTAAGTATTGTCTTTTATTTTGTAAAATGATCATAATAGACCTTTTATTTTGTATTTTTGTCACTGTAATCCATGACTTTACAATTTTTCTATATGAAATCCAGTTATTAAGAAACATATAGTTTTATCACCGTTTTCCGGAGAGACCAAATAGGGAAAAATTCTGAATTCATGGGCTGTAATACGTTACTACATAAAAAATAAAAATAAATTAGAGCTAACTTTGTATAGTACCTGTATCAATTTAGCCCTTTTATAAATAAGATAGTCAAGCTTAAACTAAAATAAAATTTTGTATGATAATATGTTTAAGCAAATACATGAATACATAGTCGAAACTATGATATAGCTATACTTTACCAACTATGAAGCCACAAAAGACAATTTCATCTAATTAACAACCTCTTTAGTCCCGTATTTAAATTAAAATATACAAATTTAATAATTAATTTTCTCTTAAATTGTTATTCCTTAAATATACTTGAAAAATTCATCTCTTAACTTCTAACTGTTTAAAATTTGTGTTCTCAATCCGCAACTCCGACTATTAAAGTATGTAAATTGAAAAGTACGCGAAATATTAGATTAAGCCCTACTAATTTTATGATACGTACGATATTAATTTAGAATTAGCATGGCCTACCAAAAAGTTCAAAATTCAATCGAACTAGATGATCAATGATTGATGTTGTCAAGTTAAGCCCGTGGCCTAACATTTATTTGTCAAAGACTTATTAGTGCACACGTCAACAACCTCACTCATTTTCGATTATTTAAGGGCTTTGCTGAAAACAACACATCTTGCCTTAATCACGTTGAACTACAAAAATAAGAGCTTCTGAGTATTAGATAAGCACAACCAAGCTTAGTGGTGGCTCTATTTGGGACCTCTTTAAAATATCAGGGGTTCAATTTTTATGGGACTGCAAATGTGTGTCTTTTTATATATATAAATTGGGGTAATAATGTCACTTGTTTTTACACTGAATATATCTAATAATATGAGAGTGCATTGTAACTGTTGAAGTGAAAAATCACCGCAGCAGTCACGAATTCACAATTGGTGTAATTTCGTTTTTAAGTTTGCTACGAGCTTGGGTCTTCCCATTAAAACTTTATCACACAAAAGAAAATGGGTTTGAAGAGAATAAGATGTTTGAGAATTTTGGTGTGAGTGTATTCTATATCTTGTCAAGGATTTATCTCAATTTTTTACATCTTTTAGCTCACTATTAATAGAGCCTCATAATCAAGATTCGACCTCATAATTGGTCGGTTACAATTTGCGTCTGATTTCCACATGATTGCTCTAATTACGTAGCAATCACACTTGGAACTACCATCACTAATCGCGGGCGCTGCTTGTGCTGCGCTGATTACTTCATGTTGTCTTTGTCCTCGTCGTCTATCGCTGGTCTCGTCACATAACTTGTCTTCATCGCTAAGCTCTTTTCCTTCTTTGTTGGTCGATGGGTCTATTTTTGCTCTTCCTTTGATTGTTGACTTCGCCCTTAGTTAACCCTCTTTGGTTCTGTTAACGGGCCTTTATTTTTGTATTGGGCTTCTTCATTCAAAGTCCATTTTTCATAAACGGCTGAAATAGATCTCGTCGTATTTATGTAAATTGACATGAACAAAATCGCACCTCAACAGTAACCTTGATCAATAGGATCACTTTATTAATATATATATATATATATATATATATATATTGGATAAGTACTAAATTGTCAAGCGACGAAGTTCCAAAAATATTAGGGTAATAACAGTATAAGTACTATATTATAATTTTTGCTTTGATGTATTTTTTTTACAGTTTAAGTCATAATGTGATTCTTTTTAAAATTCCGACTATTTTATCGATTGGCTTAACAAAATTTTGAATGTGACGTAAAAGTACGTTGCACACGTGTCTTTCTTAATTATCATTTTTAACACTTTAATTTCGATTAAATTTTGAAATAAGTAAAACGAATTAAGATTAAAAACTTTAACTGTAAGAAGATTTATATCATTTTAAAAATTAAAAGATTAAGTACTTACGTGCTACGAGCTCTTAGTATTATCGTGAGTAAAGTTGGAAGAATAAGTTTGAAGATAAGATAAAACTTGTGTGAGTGGTGTAGCCACACACATCAATTTATGATATAGAAGTGAGAATACAAGAAGTGTCTTCATTATAGAAGAAACTCATTGATGTTTGATGGGTTTATTTGCCTTTATGTGTAAATTCAACTTTTTATTTTTGTATTCTTTATAAATTTATCTCTTTTTGAGGAGGTGGTCACTTCTCATCTAATGCACATAGCACTACCTCTTTTTTTTTTTTTTCTTCCCTTTTCAGCTTTTCTTAGAGTTTCTCGAATCTTCACCAAAATATTTTCATATGTCGTAAACTTCCCTTTAAAGAAAAAAAACAAATTCGAACATCGAAAATTTTATTACTAAGACTCTTAGTCTAAGAGCATGTCATGTTGAATGGGGTTGGCAATTTTGAGAAAAGAGAAATTATTGATAATAAGAAAGGGAAATTCCGTGATAGACTTACAATAAACATAAATATGTGACCTCCTCAAGTGGAAAAAAATAATAAATGTCAAAGTAAATACCCTAATTACTCCTTGAACTTATTATAATTATGTACCATTTTACCCTTTTAGATTATTTTTGTATAAGCTTATCTCTTAAATTAACCATTATCTATCAGTTCGCTTTTTTTTTTATTTTTATTTTTTTATATCAGTTTCACTCATTAAATTTATAATTTCGTATCACTTTTCCTTTAGAATTTATCACTTTATATAAAATGTTTCTGAATTTTTTTATTAGTATCACAGTTTCATATAGATAATAAATGTGTACTATTTCTGTAAAAATTATCAAAATATTTACAAAAAAAAAAAAATTATATCAACCGAATTTTGTAAAATCGTTCTCTCAATTTCCCCCTTCTTGACGTTGAGTCGTCATAGTATATATATACATAGGCGGAACCACTTAAGAAAGTGGTATGGTTCCAGCCACTCCAATTCTTTTTAATTGATATTTTTAGCACTAATTTTTTTAAAAAATTATAAATAAACCCTTTTTGTTGACACTAAAAATTTAATAACTCACTCGAAATCCAAATCCTAATTACGCTTATATATAAATTGTCTTCCTCACAATCACTTCAATAAAGACTCCCTTCACTATAATCATAAATTAAAATTATTATTTTTTTGCTTAAAATATTAAGAAAAACCATTAATTATTTAATGAACATAAGGCATTTAATACATATTAAAAATTCATAGAAGAAATTGATACACAAATATATTTCAATGGGAAAAATTAAATAAAATAATAAGTTCAAGGGATAAAATCTAGCCAAACGACTTCCAAAAAGTAAAAATAAAAATAAAAACCTCAATCGAACGTTAATATGTTTAAAAATGAGAAGCATCCATAGAAATTAGGGGTGAAACCGGGTCGGGTACCCGGTTTTTTTGGGGTACCCAACCCGAAATTCGGGTATCTGAAAAATGATACCCGGTACCCGGGTTTCTGAATATTGATACCCGGATCCGGTACCCGGTACCCGGTACTCGGTTTTGAAAACCGGGTTGAGTTTTTATCCGGATCAGGGTTTTATCCGATTTTATTATCCGGATTTAAAAAAAAAAAACTATCTCAAAATAAAATTACATATTGTCTCGTAAATAAAACACATAGATCCGTTGTCTTAAAATTAAATTGCATAAACAAAACAACATAATTTGTTTTCTTCGATCGTCTCTGACTATTCGGCATCCGCTATTTCTTGAGGTTTAGTGATACTTCTGTCCACCGACACCGAGCCTACTTCAGTACTTTGAATCGATAATTTCTCCATTTTGGCCTGCTGCTTAATTACCTGGATTATCAATAATTATTGGATTAATAATTACAGTACTGTATAACAAAGTAAAGAAATTTCTTCCTCGTTTCTCATATCATAATAAACTGTAACGCGCATATCATATATGCAGTGGTTATTAATTAGGGATTATCAAGAGTCTGAGATAAAATCTTCAAATTACATTCTGTATTTTCCTCAGCTTAGAACAAAACAATTGCAAAGCTAAGTAGAGTGAATCTAACAAGATCACTATGCCAATTAAGAGAATATTACACAAAGATTAAACAAACCTTTGGAAGTGTTGCAGTCTCACAAGGATGAAGAAAACCACAATCTTTGGAAGCTCCAGTAAGAATAATCTGAGAACAGAGAGAAGAAGAGAAGAAGAAGTGGGTTAAGAGAAATATGAGCCACAACTTGTGTATTGGATTCGAGAAATATGTGCTATCAAACCTCGCTGTACGATTCGAGTAACTTCACGAAAAATACAGATTCAGAGAGAGGCGGCTTCGGCTTCGGAGAGAGGTGGCGTCGGAGATGGAGGTAGAGGTAGAGAGAGAGCTGCGCAGTGGAGGCGAGGCGAGGAGGCGTGAACCCTAATCGAAGTGTGTGAACCCTAATATGAAATAAATGATTTTTTTTAATTCGGGTATTAAACCGGGTACCGGGTACCCGGTTTATATAATTTTTATACCCACCGGGTTCGGGTATCCGGATCCGGAATCCGGAATCGGATTTTAACCCGATTTTCGGATTTTATTTTCACCCCTAATAGAAACAAGTTACAAAAGGATATCTTGAGCCGTATAGTAATAAGGTAATTTTATTTTGTTTTTCTAGGAAAGGGAAGTTGTTAGAGCTACTTTTAATCTTGGAGAAGAGAAGATCAATGGTCAGAAATAGAAAGATAGGTATATAATTAAATATTTATTTATCATATCTCTCAACTTCAATGAAAATCTTTGGACGATAGCATTTTCGGAATTTTCGAAAGAAATGCCTTTGCTACACAAGTCAAGTCACAAAGCCATCTTCAGATAAGAATCGCCAATATAATATTATATGCAGAGACCATTATCAGAGCTAAGTGATTGTGTGTTGATTGATGTGAATACAATAACAAACAATATCAGTACATAATCATTAAGTATTTAATTACAAAACTTACTTAACAAATGTCATGATTCATGAAGATCTACTTAATACTAATCAAGTGAGTCCATGGAATCCGGGTCTTATTCTGTTCCTAGATCAACACTCTTTTCTTATGCATAAAAAACACTTGGTGCATAATTAGATTCAAAACCCTATTAATAATAATATATAATTGATATGGACACTTACTCATTGTAATTATAAAAACATTCAGTAATGAAGTTTAATTTACCACAATCATTATGAAGACCCAATTTAGTGCAGCTAAGTCCTATAACATTGTGAACTTTGATCGAGAATGTGCAAGCGGTAAGCGAGCGTACTTTTGACAGTGCGAGCTAATTATTATATTTTTTGTGTCTCTATTTTTCATTTTTCATACTTTAAATTTTAATTTTTATATTTTATTCGTCGTGTTGATTTTATCGGCTCAATTTAACCATTTGAAAGATAATAGGTAGTAAAGTTAAAGTTCAAACTGAATTATTTTTAAATTTACACAATTAAGATAGTTAATGTTAATAGTACTATCTTAATTTCATCTTAAATTTGACACAACATAAATTTGAAATGTAATTCTAAAATATTAATAAGATACATGTAAGGACGTATTTTCACGTTGCACATGTAATATGACGTTGTGAATGTGAACGAAAGGAATAAAGCGAGTTTGGAAAGGCAAAGGAACACCAATACTTTTTGCAACGCAGTTCAGACTTAATGTCACTAATTTTGCGGGGCATTCACCCAGATTAATCAACCAAGAGTTACAAGAGTTTATTACAAACAGTAAATCATATGGACCCAAAGCATACAAAGGAAACTCCCCATTGCTGTCACGTCAACAACTTTGACATCCAACACGTGAACTCTTGATGAAATGCAAGATCCCCTTGCAGACAATCAGCTACGAACGTCCCGTCCTTCTCCATTTCACTCGTGAATTGTTGGTTGACTTCTCCCGAAGATTTTAGAGATTGTCTCTGTAAGTGCTAACGAAATGGGACCTCATTAGCGGGGACTAATAGGAACTGGCCTTGAAATAATTTTGTTTAGGGAACGCAAATCAGCTCCATGGTTCTATCCACTGATTAGAATCATTATGCAATAATCTTCATTAACTCTAACGTGACATTCACCAATAACTACAAGGAGAGGTCGACTCAATCACTCCTTGATTGAAGATGCGGCTTAGATACTTTCTTGAAATACTTTACAGCTGTCATGACATCAATAATGTCAAGATTTACCAAAAATAGACAAAACAAAAACACGAATTAATAAATACTCAATAAGCGAAATTCATGTTTCAACAATACATAAATACTAATATAGTTTAATATTTTCATTGCGTTTTAAATGAATACATTATCTTGCTCTTGCATACGTGTCATGTTCACCCACTAATTTATATTGAGAATTAAACTATAAAAATATAAATTATCTATTTTTAGCTAATTTTGGACAATCATATAAGCGACTTAACACCAGAATGACAAAAAACTAATAAGTTAGAATATGAATCTCGCAAAAAAAAAAAGTGTTTAGTGCTTCATTCTTATAAGTTGGTTATATTTGTCACAATTATCTCTAAGAATATTTTTTTTAAAATGACTACGAGATTTAATTGCTTATATTTTTTAATAATTAGGGGAAAGAGACACAATTAATATAATATATTTAGCCGATCGCAGGTCAATGTCTTTTTGTTCTTCTGAAGGACACAAAGTAGTAATGATATATATATATTCTCTTGTGGAAACTTGAGAAAATAGCTAAAAAAACTTCATAATTAAACTTTTGAACACATTTAAAAATATCAATGTTTTTAAACTTTGTCCAATTTCAGACGCTTGTAATATTAAATTTCCAATGTATAAGCTCTAAATTCATTCTTTTTTCAATTGGTTCGAATATTTAGGTTGTAAACAATGTAAAATAAAGAAATGCTATAGAAAATGCTATTGCATTTCCTATGGCATTTCTCGTCAACAATTTAATCCTTGCATATTTTAGCATAAGAACGCTTGTAATATTAAAATTCCAATGTATAAGCCCTAAAATCATTATTTTTTCAATTGGTTTGAAATTTTAGGCTGTAAAAAATGTAAAATAAAGAAATGCTATGCGAAATGCTATAGCATTTTCTATGGCATTTCTCGTCAACAATTTAATCCTTGCATATTTTTGCATGAGAACGCTTGTAATATTAAAATTCCAATGTATAAGCCCTAAAATCATTATTTTTTCAATTGGTTCGAAATCTTAGGTTGTAAACAATGTAAAATGAAGAAATGCAATAGGAAATATTATTGCATTTCCTATGACATTTCTCGTCAACAATTTAATCCTTGCATATTTTTGCATGAGAACGCTTGTAATATTAACATTCCAATAAATAAGCCCTAAATTCATTTTTCAATTGGTTCGAAATTTTAGGTTGTAAACAATGTAAAATAAAGAAATACTATAGGAAAATGCAATAGCATTTGCTATGGTATTTCTCGTCAACAAGATAATCCTTGCATATTTTTGCATGAGAACGCTTGTAATATTAAAATTCCAATGTATAAGCCCTAAAATCATTTTTGTTCAACTGGTTCAAAATTTTAGGTATTAAATAATGTAAAATAAAGAAATGCTATGGGAAATGCTATATAGCATTTGCTATGGCATTTCTCGTCAACAATTTAATCGTTGCATATTTTTGCATGAGAACGCTTGTAATATTAAAATTCCAATGTATAAGCCCTAAAATCATTATTTTTTCATTTGGTTCGAAATTTTAGGTTGTAAACAATGTAAATAAAGAAATGCTACACGAAATGCTATAGCATTTCCTATGGCATTTCTCGTCAACAATTTAATCCTTGCATATTTTTGCATGAGAACGCTTGTAATATTAACATTCCAATGTATTAGCCCTAAAATCATTATTTTTTCAATTGGTTCGAAATTTTAGGTTGTAAACAATGTAAAATAAAGAAATACTATAGGAAAATGTTATAGCATATGCTATGGCATTTCTCGTCAACAATTTAATCCTTGCATATTTTTTCATGAGAACGCTTGTAATATTAAAGTTCCAATGTATTGGCCCTAAAATCATTATTTTTTCAATTGGTTCGAAATTTTAGGTTGTAAACAATGTAAAATAAAGAAATGCTATATGACCATTTCCTATGGCATTTCTCGTCAACAATTTAATCCTTGCATATTTTTGCATGAGAACACTTGTAATATTGAAATTCCAATGTATAAGCCCTAAAATAATTATTTTTTCATTTGGTTCGAAATTTTAGGTTGTTAACAATGTAAAATAAAGAAATGCTATACGAAATGCTATAGCATTTGCTATGGCATTTCTCGTCAACAATTTAATCCGTGTATATTTTTGCATGAGAACGCTTGTAATATTAAAATTCCAATGTATAAGCCCTAAAATCATTATTTTTTCAATTGGTTCAAAATTTTAGGTTGTAAACAATGTAAAATAAAGAAATGCTATTGGAACTGCTATAGCATTTGCTATGGCATTTCTCTTCAACAATTTAATCCTTGTATATTTTTGCATGAGAACGCTTGTAATATTAAAATTCCAATGTATAAACCATAAAATCATTATTTTTTCATTTGGTTCGAAAGTTTAGGTTGTAAATAATGTAAAATAAAGAAATGCTATAGGAGCATTTCCTATGGAATTTCTCGTCAACAATTTAATCCTTGCATATTTTTGCATGAGAATGCTTGTAATATTAAAATTCCAATGTATAAGCCCTAAAATCATTATTTTTTCATTTGGTTCGAAATTTTAGCTTGTAAACAATGTAAAATAAAGAAATGCTATAGGAAATGCTATAGCATTTGCTATGGCATTTCTCGTCAACAATATAATCATTGCATATTTTTGCATGAAAACGCTTGTAATCTTAAAATTCCAATGTATAAGCCCCAAAAATCATTATTTTTTTTTCAATTGGTTCGAAATTTTAATTTGTAAACAATGTAAAATAAAGTAATGCTATAGTATATGCTATGGCATTTCTCGTCAACAATTTCATCCTTGCATATTTTTGCATGAGAATGTTTATAATATTAAAATTTCAATGTATAAGCCCTAAGTTCATTATTTTTTCAGTTGGTTCAAAATTTTAGGTTGTAAACAATGTAAATTAAAGAAATTTTATAGGAAATGCTATAGCATTTGCTATGGTATTTCTCGTCAACAATTTAATCCTTGCATATTTTTGCATGAGAAAGCTTGTAATATAAAAATTCTAATGTATAAACCCTAAAATCATTATTTTTTCAATTGGTACGAAATTTTAGATTGTAAACAATGTAAAATAAAGAAATGCTATAGGAAATACTATAGCATTTGCTATGGCATTTCTCGTCAACAATTTAATCCTTGCATATTTTTGCATGAGAACGCTTGTAATATTCAAATTCCAATGTATAAGCCTTAAAATCATTATTTTTTCAATTGGTTCGAAATTTTAGGTTGTAAATAATGTAAAATAAAGAAATGCTATAGGAATTGCTATAGTATTTGCTATGGCATTTCTCGTCAACAATTTAATCCTTGCATGCTTTTGCATGAGAACGCTTGTAATATTAAAATTCCAATGTATAAGCCCTAAAATCATTATTTTTTCAATTTGTTCGAAATTTAGTTTGTAAATAATGTAAAAAAAAGAAATGCTATACGAAATGCTATAGCATTTGCAATGGCATTTCTCGTCAACAATTTAATCCTTGCATACTTTTGCATGAGAACGCTTGTAATATTAAAATTCCAATGTATAAGCCCTAAAATCATTATTTTTTCATTTGTTCGAAATTTTAGGTTGTAAACAATGTAAAATAAAGAAATACTATACGAAATGCTATCGCATTTCCTATCGCATTTCTCGTCAACAATTTAATCCTTGCATATTTTTGCATGAGAACGCTTGTAATATTAAAATTCTAATGTATAAGCCCTAAAATCATTATTTTTTCAATTGGTTTGTAATTTTAGGTTGTAAACAATGTAAAATAAAGAAATACTATAGGAAAATGCTATAGCATATGATATGGCATTTCTCGTCAACAATTTAATCCTGGCATATTTTAGCATGAGAACGGTTGTAATATTAATATTCCAATGTATAAGCCCTAAAATCATTATTTTTTCAAATGGTTCGAAATTTTAGGTTGTAAACAATGTAAAATAAGGAAATGCTATAGGAGCATTTCCTATGGCATTTCTCGTCAACAATTTAATCCTTGCATATTTTTGCACGAGAACACTTGTAATATTAAAATCCCAATGTATAAGCCCTAAAATCTTTATTTTTTCAATTGGTTCAAAATTTTAGGTTGTAAACAATATAAAATAAAGAAATGCTATACGAAATGCTATAGAATTTCCTATGGCATTTCTCGTCAACAATTTAATCCTTGCATATTTTTGCATGAGAACGCTTGTATTATTAAAATTCCAATGCATAAGCCCTAAAATAATAATTTTTTCATTTGGTTCGAAATTTTAGGTTGTAAACAATGTAAAATAAAGAAATGCTATAGGAAATGCTATAGCATTTGCTATGACATTTCTCGTCAACAATTTAATCCATGCATATTTTTGAATGAGAACGCTTGTAATATTTAAATTCCAATGTATAAGCCCTAAAATCATTATTTTTTCAATTGGTTCAAAATTTTAGGTTTTAAACAATGTAAAATAAACAAATGCTATACGAAATGCTATAGCATTTCCTATGGCATTTCTCGTTAACAATTTAATCCTTGCATATTTTTGCATGAGAACGCTTGTAATATTAAAATTCCAATGTATAAGCCCTAAAATCATTATTTTTTCAATTGGTTCAAAATTTAGGTTGTAAATAATGTAAAATAAAGAAATGCTATAGGAGCATTTCCTATGGCATTTCTCGTCAACAATTTAATCCTTGCATATTTTTGCATGAGAACGCTTGTAATATTAAAATTCCAATGTACAAGCCCTAAAATCATTATTTTTTCAAGTGGTTCAAAATTTTAGGTTATAAACAATGTAAAATGAAAAAATACTATAGCATATGCTATGGCATTTCTCGTCAACAACTTAATCCTTGCATATTTTTGCATGAGAACACTTGTATTATTAAAATTCCAATGTATAAGCCCTAAAATCATTATTTTTTCAATTGGTTCGAAATTTTAAGTTGTAGACAATGTAAAATAAAGAAATGCTATAGGAATGCATTTCCTATGGCATTTCTCGTCAACAATTTAATCCTTGCATATTTTTGCATGAGAACGCTTGTAATATTAAAATTTCAATGTATAAACCCTAAAATCATTATTTTTTCAGTTGGTTCGAAATTTTAGGTTGTAAACAATGTAGTATAAAGAAATGCTATAGGAAATGATATAGCATTTGCTATGGCATTTCTCGTCAACAATTTAATCCTTGCATATTTTTGCATGAGAACGCTTGTAATATTAAAATTCCAATGTATAAGCCTTAAAATCATTATTTTTTCAATTGGTTCGAAATTTTAGGTTGTAAATAATGTAAAATAAAGAAATGCTATAGGAATTGCTATAGTATTTGCTATGGCATTTCTCGTCAACAATTTAATCCTTGCATGCTTTTGCATGAGAACGCTTGTAATATTAAAATTCCAATGTATAAGCCCTAAAATCATTATTTTTTCAATTTGTTCGAAATTTAGTTTGTAAATAATGTAAAAAAAAGAAATGCTATACGAAATGCTATAGCATTTGCAATGGCATTTCTCGTCAACAATTTAATCCTTGCATACTTTTGCATGAGAACGCTTGTAATATTAAAATTCCAATGTATAAGCCCTAAAATCATTATTTTTTCATTTGTTCGAAATTTTAGGTTGTAAACAATGTAAAATAAAGAAATACTATACGAAATGCTATCGCATTTCCTATGGCATTTCTCGTCAACAATTTAATCCTTGCATATTTTTGCATGAGAACGCTTGTAATATTAAAATTCTAATGTATAAGCCCTAAAATCATTATTTTTTCAATTGGTTTGTAATTTTAGGTTGTAAACAATGTAAAATAAAGAAATACTATAGGAAAATGCTATAGCATATGATATGGCATTTCTCGTCAACAATTTAATCCTGGCATATTTTAGCATGAGAACGGTTGTAATATTAATATTCCAATGTATAAGCCCTAAAATCATTATTTTTTCAAATGGTTCGAAATTTTAGGTTGTAAACAATGTAAAATAAGGAAATGCTATAGGAGCATTTCCTATGGCATTTCTCGTCAACAATTTAATCCTTGCATATTTTTGCACGAGAACACTTGTAATATTAAAATCCCAATGTATAAGCCCTAAAATCTTTATTTTTTCAATTGGTTCAAAATTTTAGGTTGTAAACAATATAAAATAAAGAAATGCTATACGAAATGCTATAGAATTTCCTATGGCATTTCTCGTCAACAATTTAATCCTTGCATATTTTTGCATGAGAACGCTTGTATTATTAAAATTCCAATGCATAAGCCCTAAAATAATAATTTTTTCATTTGGTTCGAAATTTTAGGTTGTAAACAATGTAAAATAAAGAAATGCTATAGGAAATGCTATAGCATTTGCTATGACATTTCTCGTCAACAATTTAATCCATGCATATTTTTGAATGAGAACGCTTGTAATATTTAAATTCCAATGTATAAGCCCTAAAATCATTATTTTTTCAATTGGTTCAAAATTTTAGGTTTTAAACAATGTAAAATAAACAAATGCTATACGAAATGCTATAGCATTTCCTATGGCATTTCTCGTTAACAATTTAATCCTTGCATATTTTTGCATGAGAACGCTTGTAATATTAAAATTCCAATGTATAAGCCCTAAAATCATTATTTTTTCAATTGGTTCAAAATTTAGGTTGTAAATAATGTAAAATAAAGAAATGCTATAGGAGCATTTCCTATGGCATTTCTCGTCAACAATTTAATCCTTGCATATTTTTGCATGAGAACGCTTGTAATATTAAAATTCCAATGTACAAGCCCTAAAATCATTATTTTTTCAATTGGTTCAAAATTTTAGGTTATAAACAATGTAAAATGAAAAAATACTATAGCATATGCTATGGCATTTCTCGTCAACAACTTAATCCTTGCATATTTTTGCATGAGAACACTTGTATTATTAAAATTCCAATGTATAAGCCCTAAAATCATTATTTTTTCAATTGGTTCGAAATTTTAAGTTGTAGACAATGTAAAATAAAGAAATGCTATAGGAATGCATTTCCTATGGCATTTCTCGTCAACAATTTAATCCTTGCATATTTTTGCATGAGAATGCTTGTAATATTAAAATTTCAATGTATAAACCCTAAAATCATTATTTTTTCAGTTGGTTCGAAATTTTAGGTTGTAAACAATGTAGTATAAAGAAATGCTATAGGAAATGATATAGCATTTGCTATGGCATTTCTCGTCAACAATTTAATCCTTGCATATTTTTGCATGAGAACGCTTGTAATATTAAAATTCCAATGTATAAGCCCTAAAATCAATATTTTTTCAATTGGTTCGAAATTTAAGGTTGTAAATAATATAAAATAAAGAAATGCTATAGGAGCATTTCCTATGGAAATTCTCGTCAATAATTTAATCCTTGCATATTTTTGCATGAGAACGCTTGTAATATTAAAATACAAATGTATAAGCCCTAAATTCATTATTTTTTCAATTGGTTCAAAATTTTAGGTTGTAAACAATGTAAAATAAAGAAATGCTATACGAAATGCTGTAGCATTTGCTATGGAATTTCTCGTCAACAATTTAATCCTTGCATATTTTTGAATGAGAACGCTTGTAATATTAAAATTCCAATGTATAAGCCCTAAAATCATTATTTTCTCAATTGGTTTGAAATTTTAGGTTGTAAACAATGTAAAATAAAAAATTCTATAGAAAATGCTATAGCATTTGCTATGGCATTTCTCGTCAACAATTTAATCCTTGCATATTTTTGCATGAGAACGCTTGTAATATTAAAAGTTCAAATGTATAAGCCCAAAATTCATTATTTTTTCAATTGGTTCGAAATTTTAGGTTGTAAACAATGTAAAATAAAGAAATGCCATAGGAGCATTTCCTATGGCATTTCTCGTCAACAATTTAATCCTTGCATATATTTGCATGAGAACACTTGTTATATTTAAATTCCAAAGTATAAGCCCCAAAATCATTATTTTTTCATTTGGTTCGAAATTTTAGGTTGTAAACAATGTAAAATAAAGAAATGCTATAGGAAATGCTATAGCATTTGCTATGGCATTTCTCGTCAACAATTTAATCGTTGCATATTTTTTAATGAGAACGCTTGTAATATTAAAATTCCAATGTATAAGCCCTAAAATCATTATTTTCTCAATTGGTTTGAAATTTTAGGTTGTAAACAATGTAAAATAAAGAAATTCTATAGAAAATGCTATAGCATTTGCTATGGCATTTCTCGTCAACAATTTAATCATTGCATATTTTTGCATGAGAACGCTTCTAATATTAAAATTCCAATGTATAAGCCCTAAAATCATTATTTTTTCATTTGGTTCGAAATTTTAGGTTGTAAACAATGTAAAATAAAGAAATGCTATTGGAAATTCTATTGCATTTCCTATGGCATTTCTCGTCAACAATTTAATCCATGCATATTTTTGCATGAGAACGCTTGTAATATTAAAATTCCAATGTAGAAACCCTAAAATTATTATTTTTTCAATTGGTTTGAAATTTTAGGTTGTAAACAATGTAAATCAAAGAAATTATATAGCATTTGCTATGGCATTTCTTGTCAACAATTTAATCCTTGCATATTTTTGCATTAGAACGCTTGTAATATTAAAATTCCCATGTATAAGCCCTAAAATCATTATTTTTCATTTGGTTCAAAATTTTAGGTTGTAAACAATGTAAAATAAACAAATGCTATAGCATTTGCTATGGCATTTCTCGTCAACAATTTAATCCTTGCATATTTTTTCATGAGAACGGTTGTAATATTAAAATTCCAATGTATAAGCCCTAAAATCATTATTTTTTTCAAGTGGTTCGAAGTTTTAGGTTGTAAACAATGTAAAATAAAGAAATGTTATAGGAAATGCTATAGCATTTGCTATGACATTTCTCGTCAACAATTTAATCCTTGCATATTTTTGAATGAGAACGCTTGTAATATTAAAATTCCAATGTATAAGCCCAAAAATCATTATTTTTTCATTTGGTTCAAAATTTTAGGTTGTAAACAATGTAAAAATAAATGCTATAGGAAATGCTATAGCATTTGCTATGGCATTTCTCGTCAACAATTTAATCCTTGAATATTTTTGCATGAGAACGCTTGTAATATTAAAATTCCAATGCATAAGCCCTAAAATAATAATTTTTTCATTTGGTTCGAAATTTTAGGTTGTAAACAATGTAAAATAAAGAAATGCTATAGCATTTGCTATGATATTTCTCGTCAACAATTTAATCCTTGCATATTTTTGAATGAGAACGCTTGTAATATTAAAACTCCAATGTATAAGCCCTAAAATAATTATTTTTTCATTTGGTTAAAAGTTTTAGGTTGTAAACAATGTAAAATAAAGAAATGCTATAGGAAATGCTATAACATTTGCTATGGCATTTCTCGTCAACAATTTAATCCTTGCATATTTTTGCATGAGAACGCTTGTAATATTAAAATTCCAATGCATAAGCCCTAAAATAATAATTTTTTCATTTGGTTTGAAATTTAAGGTTGTAAACAATGTAAAATAAAGAAATGCTATAGGAAATGCTATAGCATTTGCTATGACATTTCTCGTCAACAATTTAATCCTTGCATATTTTTGCATGAGAACGCTTGTAATATTAAAATTCCAATGTATAAGCCCTAAAAAAATAATTTTTTCATTTGGTTCGAAGTTTAGGTTGTAAACAATGTAAAATAAAGAAGTTCTATAGGAAGTGCTATAGCATTTGCTATGGCATTTCTCGTCAACAATTTAATATTTGCATATTTTAACATGAGAACGCTTGTAATATTGAAATTCCAATTTATAAGCACTAAAATCATTATTTTTTCTTTGGTTCGAAATTTTAGGTTGTAAACAATGTAAAATAAAGAAATGCTATAGCATTTGCTATGGCATATCTCGTCAACAATTTAATCTTTGCATATTTTTGCATGAGAACGCTTGTAATAGTAAATATCCAA
Organism: Parietaria judaica; assembly: GCA_954871525.1. Classification (NCBI taxonomy): domain Eukaryota; kingdom Viridiplantae; phylum Streptophyta; class Magnoliopsida; order Rosales; family Urticaceae; genus Parietaria; species Parietaria judaica. Next base: position 31,067,510 of record OX940865.1, read on the forward strand.
TGTATAAGCCCTAAAATCATTATTTTTTCAATTGGTTGGAAATTTTAGGTTGTAAACAATGTAAAATAAAGAAATTCTATAGGAAATGCTATTGCATTTCCTATGGCATTTCTCGTCAACGATTTAATCCTTGCATATTTTTGCATGAGAACGCTTGTAATATTAAATATCCAATGTATAAACCCTAAAATCATTATTTTTTCAATTGGTTCGAAATTATAGCTTGTAAACAATGTATATTAAAGAAATTCTATAGGAAATACAATAGGAGCGTTTCCTGTGGAATTTCTCGTAAACAATTTAATCCTTGCATATTTTTGCATGAGAACGCTTGTAATATTAAAATTCCAATGTATAAGCCCTAAAATCATTATTTTTTCATTTGGTTCAAAATTTTAGGTTGTAAACAATGTAAAATAAAGAAATGCTATAGCATTTGCTATGGTATTTCTCGTCAACAATTTAATCTTTGCATATTTTTGCATGAGAACGCTTGTAATAGCAAATATCCAATGTATAAGCCCTAAAATAATTATTTTTTCAATTGGTGTGAAATTTTAGGTTGTAAACAATGTAAAATAAAGAAATGCTACAGGAAATGATATAGCATTTGCTATGGCATTTCTCGTCAACAATTTAATCCTTGCATATTTTTGCATGAGAACGCTTGTAATGTTATATATCCAATGTATAAGACTTAAAATCATTGTTTTTTCAATTGGTTCGAAATTTTAGGTTGTAAACAATGTAAAATAAAGAAATGCTATAGGAATGCATTTCCTATGGCATTTCTCGTCAACAATTTAATCCTTACATATTTTTGCATGAGAACGCTTGTAATATTAAAATTTCAATGTATAAACCCTAAAATCATTATTTTTTCAATTGGTTCCAAATTTTAGGTTGAAAACAATATAAAATAAAGAAATGCTATAAGAAATGATATAACATTTGTAATGGCATTTCTCGTCAACAATTTAATCCTTGCATATTTTTGCATGAGAACGCTTGTAATATTAAAATTCCAATGTATAAGCCCTAAAATCATTATTTTTTCAATTGGTTCAAAATTTTAGGTTTTAAACAATGTAAAATAAACAAATGCTATACGAAATGCTATAGCATTTCCTATGGCATTTCTCGTCAACAATTTAATCCTTGCATATTTTTGCATGAGAACGCTTGTAATATTAAAATTCTAATGTATAAGCCCTAAAATCATTATTTTTTCAATTGGTTCCAAATTTTAGGTTGTAAACAATGTAAAATAAAGAAATGCTATAGGAAATGCTATAGCATTTGCTATGGCATTTCTCGTCAACAATTTAATCCTTGCATATTTTTGCATGAGAACGCTTGTAATATTAAAATTCCAATGTTTAAGCCCTAAAATCATTATTTTTTCAATTGGTTCGAAATTTTAGGTTGTAAACAATGTAAAATAAAGAAATGTTATACGAAATGCTATAGAATTTCCTATGGCGTTTCTCGTCAACAATTTAATCCGTGCATTTTTTTTTATGAGAACGCTTGTAATATTAAAATTCTGATGTATAAGCCCTAAAATCATTATTTTTTCAATTGGTTCAAAATTTTAGGTTGTAAACAATGTAAAATAAAGAAATGCTATAGGAAATGCTATAGCATTTGCTATGGCATTTCTCGTCAACAGTTTAATCCTTGCATATTTTTGCATGAGAACGCTTGTAATATTAAAATTCCAATGTATAAGCCCTAAAATCATTTTTTTTTTCAATTGGTTCAAAATTTTAAGTTGTAAACAATGTAAAATAAAGAAATGCTATACGAAATGCTATAGCATTTCCTATGGCATTTCTCGTCAAAAATTTAATCCTTGCATATTTTTGCATGAGAATGCTTGTAATATTAAAATTCTAATGTATAAGCCCTAAAATCATTATTTTTTCAATTGGTTCCAAATTTTAGGTTGTAAACAATGTAAAATAAAGAAATGCTATAGGAAATGCTATAGCATTTGCTATGGCATTTCTCGTCAACAACTTAATCCTTGCATATTTTTGCATGAGAATGCTTGTCATATTAAAATTCCAATGTATAAGCCCTAAAATCATTATTTTTTCAATTGGTTCCAAATTTTAGGTTGTAAACAATGTAAAATAAAGAAATGCTATACGAAATGCTATAGAATTTCCTATGGCATTTCTCGTCAACAATTTAATCCGTGCATTTTTTTTTATGAGAACGCTTGTAATTTTAAAATTCTGATGTATAAGCCCTAAAAGCATTATTTTTTCAATTGGTTCAAAATTTTAGGTTGTAAACAATGTAAAATAAAGAAATGCTATAGGAAATGCTATAGCATTTGCTATGGCATTTCTCGTCAACAGTTTAATCCTTGCATATTTTTGCATGAGAACGCTTGTAATATTAAAATTCCAATGTATAAGCCCTAAAATCATTTTTTTTTTCAATTGGTTCAAAATTTTAAGTTGTAAACAATGTAAAATAAAGAAATGCTATACGAAATGCTATAGCATTTCCTATGGCATTTCTCGTCAAAAATTTAATCCTTGCATATTTTTGCATGAGAATGCTTGTAATATTAAAATTCTAATGTATAAGCCCTAAAATCATTATTTTTTCAATTGGTTCCAAATTTTAGGTTGTAAACAATGTAAAATAAAGAAATGCTATAGGAAATGCTATCGCATTTGCTATGGCATTTCTCGTCAACAGTTTAATCCTTGCATATTTTTGCATGAGAACGCTTGTAATATTAAAATTCCAATGTATATGCCCTAAAATCATTTTTTTTTTCAATTGGTTCGAAATTTTAGGTTGTAAACAATGTAAAATTAAGAAATGCTATACGAAATGCTATAGAATTTCCTATGGCATTTCTCGTCAAAAATTTAATCCGTGCATTTTTTTTTATGAGAACGCTTGTAATATTAAAATTCTGATGTATAAGCCCTAAAATCATTATTTTTTCAATTGGTTCAAAATTTTAGGTTTTAAAATATGTTAAATAAAGAAATGCTATAGGAAATGCTATAGCATTTGCTATGGCATTTCTCGTCAACAATTTAATCCTTGCATATTTTTGCATGAGAACGCTTGTAATATTAAAATTCAATTGTATAAGCCTGAAAATCATTAGTTTCTCAATTGGTTCAAAATTTTAGGTTGTAAACAATGTAAAATAAAGAAATGCTATACGAAATGCTATAGAATTTCCTATGAGATTTCTCGTCAACAATTTAATCCGTGCATTTTTTTTATGAGAACGCTTGTAATATTAAAATTCTGATGTATAAGCCCTAAAATCATTATTTTTTCAATTGGTTCAAAATTTTAGGTTGTAAACAATGTAAAATAAAGAAATGCTATAGGAAATGCTATAGCATTTGCTATGGCATTTCTCGTCAACAGTTTAATCGTTGCATATTTTTGCATGAGAACGCTTGTAATATTAAAATTCCAATGTATAAGCCCTAAAATCATTTTTTTTTCAATTGTTTCAAAATTTTAAGTTGTAAACAATGTAAAATAAAGAAATGCTATACGAAATGCTATAGCATTTCCTATGGCATTTCTCGTCAAAAATTTAATCCTTGCATATTTTTGCATGAGAATGCTTGTAATATTAAAACTCTAATGTATAAGCCCTAAAATCATTATTTTTTCAATTGGTTCCAAATTTTAGGTTGTAAACAATGTAAAATAAAGAAATGCTATAGGAAATGCTATAGCATTTGCTATGGCATTTCTCGTCAACAATTTAATCCTTGCATATTTTTACATGAGAACGCTTGTAATTATAAAATTCCAATGTATAAGCCCTAAAATCATTATTTTTTCAATTGGTTCGAAATTTTAGGTTGTAAAAATTTAAAATAAAGAAATGCTATATGAAATGCTATAGAATTTCCTATGGCATTTCTCGTCAACAATTTAATCCGTGCATTTTTTTTATGAGAACGCTTGTAATATTAAAATTCTGATGTATAAGCCCTAAAATCATTATTTTTTCAATTGGTTCAAAATTTTAGGTTGTAAACAATGTAAAATAAAGAAATGCTATAGGAAATGCTATCGCATTTGCGATGGCATTTCTCGTCAACAGTTTAATCCTTGCATATTTTTGCATGAGAACGCTTGTAATATTAAAATTCCAATGTATAAGCCCTAAAATCATTTTTTTTTTCAATTGGTTCAAAATTTTAAGTTGTAAACAATGTAAAATAAAGAAATGCTATACGAAATGCTATAGCATTTCCTATGGCATTTCTCGTCAAAAATTTAATCCTTGCATATTTTTGCATGAGAATGCTTGTAATATTAAAATTCTAATGTATAAGCCCTAAAATCATTATTTTTTCAATTGGTTCCAAATTTTAGGTTGTAAAATATGTAAAATAAAGAAATGCTATAGGAAATGCTATAGCATTTGCTATGGCATTTCTCGTCAACAATTTAATCCTTGCATATTTTTGCATGAGAACGCTTGTAATATTAAAATTCCAATGTATAAGCCTGAAAATCATTAGTTTCTCAATTGGTTCAAAATTTTAGGTTGTAAACAATGTAAAATAAAGAAATGCTATACGAAATGCTATAGAATTTCCTATGGCATTTCTCGTCAACAATTTAATCCGTGCATTTTTTTTTATGAGAACGCTTGTAATATTAAAATTCTGATGTATAAGCCCTAAAATCATTATTTTTTCAATTGGTTCAAAATTTTTGGTTGTAAACAATGTAAAATAAAGAAATGCTATAGGAAATGCTATAGCATTTGCTATGGCATTTCTCGTCAACAGTTTAATCGTTGCATATTTTTGCATGAGAACGCTTGTAATATTAAAATTCCAATGTATAAGCCGTAAAATCATTTTTTTTTCAATTGGTTCAAAATTTTAAGTTGTAAACAATGTAAAATAAAGAAATGCTATACGAAATGCTATAGCATTTCCTATGGCATTTCTCGTCAAAAATTTAATCCTTGCATATTTTTGCATGAGAATGCTTGTAATATTAAAATTCTAATGTATAAGCCCTAAAATCATTATTTTTTCAATTGGTTCCAAATTTTAGGTTGTAAACAATGTAAAATAAAGAAATGCTATAGGAAATGCTATAGCATTTGCTATGGCATTTCTCGTCAACAATTTAATCCATGCATATTTTTGCATGAGAACGCTTGTAATATTAAAATTCCAATGTATAAGCCCTAAAATCATTATTTTTTCAATTGGTTCGAAATTTTAGGTTGTAAACAATGTATAATAAAGAAATGCTATACGAAATGCTATAGAATTTCCTATGGCATTTCTCGTGAACAATTTAATCCGTGCATTTTTTTTTATGAGAACGCTTGTAATATTAAAATTCTGATGTATAAGCCCTAAAATCATTATTTTTTCAATTGGTTCAAAATTTTAGGTTGTAAACAATGTAAAATAAAGAAATGCTATAGGAAATGCTATAGCATTTGCTATGGCATTTCTCGTCAACAGTTTAATCCTTGCATATTTTTGCATGAGAACGCTTGTAATATTAAAATTCCAATGTATAAGCCCTAAAATCATTTTTTTTTCAATTGGTTCAAAATTTTAAGTTGTAAACAATGTAAAATAAAGAAATGCTATACGAAATGCTATAGCATTTCTATGGCATTTCTCGTAAAAAATTTAATCCTTGCATATTTTTGCATGAGAATGCTTGTAATATAAAAATTTTAATGTATAAGCCCTAAAATCATTATTTTTTCAATTGGTTCCAAATTTTAGGTTGTAAACATTGTAAAATAAAGAAATGCTATAGGAAATGCTATAGCATTTGCTATGGCATTTCTCGTCAATAATTTAATCCTTGCATATTTTTGCATGAGAACGCTTGTAATATTAAAATTCCAATGTATTAGCCCTAAAATCATTATTTTTTCAATTGGTTCGAAATTTTAGGTTGTAAACAATGTAAAATAAAGAAATGCTATACGAAATGCTATAGAATTTCCTATGGCATTTCTCGTCAACAATTTAATCCGTGCATTTTTTTTATGAGAACGTTTGTAATATTAAAATTCTGATGTATAAGCCCTAAAATCATTATTTTTTCAATTGGTTCAAAATTTTAGGTTGTAAACAATGTAAAATAAAGAAATGCTATAGGAAATGCTATCGCATTTGCTATGGCATTTCTCGTCAACAGTTTAATCCTTGAATATTTTTGCATGAGAACGCTTGTAATATTAAAATTCCAATGTATAAGCCCTAAAATCATTTTTTTTTTCAATTGGTTCAAAATTTTAAGTTGTAAACAATGTAAAATAAAGAAATGCTATACGAAATGCTATAGCATTTCCTATGGCATTTCTCGTCAAAAATTTAATCCTTGCATATTTTTGCATGAGAATGCTTGTAATATTAAAATTCTAATGTATAAGCCCTAAAATCATTATTTTTTCATTTGGTTCCAAATTTTAGGTTGTAAACAATGTAAAATAAAGAAATGCTATAGGAAATGCTATAGCATTTGCTATGGAATTTCCCGTCAACAATTTAATCCTTGCATATTTTTGCATGAGAACGCTTGTAATATTAAAATTCCAATGTATAAGCCTGAAAATCATTAGTTTCTCAATTGGTTCAAAATTTTAGGTTGTAAACAATGTAAAATAAAGAAATGCTATACGAAATGCTATAGAATTTCCTATGGCATTTCTCGTCAACAATTTAATCCGTGCATTTTTTTTATGAGAACGCTTGTAATATTAAAATTCTGATGTATAAGCCCTAAAATCATTATTTTTTCAATTGGTTCAAAATTTTAGGTTGTAAAAAATGTAAAATAAAGAAATGCTATAGGAAATGCTATAGCATTTGCTATGGCATTTCTCGTCAACAGGTTAATCCTTGCATATTTTTGCATGAGAACGCTTGTAATATTAAAATTCCAATGTATAAGCCCTAAAATCATTTTTTTTTCAATTGGTTCAAAATTTTAAGTTGTAAATAATGTAAAATAAAGAAATGCTATACGAAATGCTATAGCATTTCCTATGGCATTTCTCGTCAAAAATTTAATCCTTGCATATTTTTGCATGAGAATGCTTGTAATATTAAAATTCTAATGTATAAGCCCTAAAATCATTATTTTTTCAATTGGTTCCAAATTTTAGGTTGTAAACAATGTAAAATAAAGAAATGCTATAGGAAATACTATAGCATTTGCTATGGCATTTCTCGTCAACAATTTAATCCTTGCATATTTTTGCATGAGAATTCTTGTAATATTAAAATTCCAATGTATAAGCCCTAAAATCATTATTTTTTTCAATTGGTTCGAAATTTTAGGTTGTAAACAATGTAAAATAAAGAAATGCTATACGAAATGCTATAGCATTTGCTATGGCATTTCTCGTCAACAATTTAATCCTTGCATATTTTTGCATGAGAACGATTGTAATATTAAAATTCCAATGTATAAGCCCTAAAATCATTATTTTTTCAATTGGTTCGAAATTTTAGCTTGTAAACAATGTAAAATAAAGAAATGCTATACGAAATGCTATAGAATTTCCTATGGCATTTCTCGTCAACAATTTAATCCGTGCATTTTTTTTATGAGAACGCTTGTAATATTAAAATTATGATGTATAAGCCCTAAAATCATTATTTTTTCAATTGGTTCAAAATTTTAGGTTGTAAACAATGTAAAATAAAGAAATGCTATAGGAAATGCTATAGCATTTGCTATGGCATTTCTCGTCAACAGTTTAATCCTTGCATATTTTTGCATGAGAACGCTTGTAATATTAAAATTCCAATATATAAGCCCTAAAATCATTTTTTTTCAATTGGTTCAAAATTTTAAGTTGTAAACAATGTAAAATAAAGAAATGCTATACGAAATGCTATAGCATTTGCTATGGCATTTCTCGTCAACAATTTAATCCTTGCATATTTTTGCATGAGAACGCTTGTAATATTAAAATTCCAATGTATAAGCCCTAAAATCATTATTTTTTCAATTGGTTCGAAATTTTAGATTGGAATTTGAATATAACAAGAGTTCTCATGCAAAAATATGCAAGGAATAAATTGTTGACGAGAAATGCCATAGGAAATGCTATAGCATTTCCTATAGCATTTCTTTATTTTACAATTTTAACAACCTTAAATTTCGAACCAATTGAAAAAATAATAATTTTAGGCCTTATACATTGGAATTTTAATATTCCAAGCGTTCTCATGCAAAAATATGCAAGGATTAAATTGTTGACGAGAAATGCCATAGGAAATGTTATAGCATTTCCTATAGCATTTCTTTATTTTACATTTTTACGACCTTAAATTTCGAACCAATTGAAAAATAATGATTTTAGGGCTTATACGTTGGAATTTGAATATAACAAGAGTTCTCATGCAAAAGTATGCATGGATTAAATTGTTGACGAGAAATGCCATAGGAAATGCTATAGCATTTCCTATAGCATTTCTTTATTTTACATTGTTTACGACCTAAAATTTTGAACCAATTGAAAATAATGATTTTAGGGCTTATACATTGGAATTTGAATATAACAAGCGTTCTCATGCAAAAATAGCAAGGATTCAATTGTTGACGAGAAATGACATAGGAAATGTTATAGCATTTCCTATAGCATTTCTTTATTTTACATTTTTTACAACCTTAAATTTCGAACCAATTAAAAAAAATAATTATTTTAGGGCTTGTACATTGGAATTTTAATATAACAAGCGTTCTCATGCAAAAATATGCAAGGATTAAATTGTTGACGAGAAATGCCATAGGGAATGTTAAAGCATTTCCTATAGCATTTCTTTATTTTACATTGTTTACGACCTAAAATTTCGAACCAATTGAAAAAATAAAGATTTTAAGGCTTATACGTTGGAATTTGAATATAACAAGAGTTCTCATGCAAAAATATGCAAAGATTAAATTGTTGACGAGAAATGCCATAGGAAATGCTATAGCATTTCCTGAAGCATTTCTTTATTTTAAATTTTTTACAACCTTAAATTTCGAACCAATTGAAAAAATAATGATTTTAGGGCTTATACATTGGAATTTGAATATAACAAGCGTTCTCATGCAAAAGTATGCAAGGATTAAATTGTTGACGAGAAATGCCATAGGAAATGCTATAGCATTTACTAAAGCATTTCTTTATTTTACATTGTTTACGATTTAAAATTTCGAACCAATTGAAAAAATAATTATTTTAGGGCTTATACGTTGGAATTTGAATATAACAAGAGTTCTCATGCAAAAATATGCAAGGATTAAATTGTTGACGAGAAATGCTATAGCATTTCCTATAGCATTTCTTTATTTTACATTGTTTACGAACTAAAATTTTGAACCAATTGAAAAAATAATGATTTTAGGGCTTATACATTGGAATTTTAATATTACAAGCGTTCTCATGCAAAAATATGCAAGGATTAAATTGTTGACTAAAATGCCATAGGAAATGTCATAGCATTTCCTATTGCATTTCTTTATTTTACATTTTTTACAACCTTAAATTTTGAACCAATTGAAAAAATAAGGATTTTAGGGCTTATACGTTGGATTTTGAATATAACAAGAGTTCTCATGCAAAAGTATGCAAGGATTAAATTGTTGACGAGAAATGCCATAGGAACTGCTATAGCATTTCCTATAGCATTTCTTTATTTTACCTTGTTTACGACCTAAAATTTCGAACCAATTCAAAAAATAATGATTTTAGGGCTTATACATTGGAATTTGAATATAACAAGAGTTCTCATGCAAAAATAGCAAGGATTAAATTGTTGACGAGAAATGCCATAGAAAATGCTATAGCATTTCTTTATTTTACATTTTTTACAAACTTAAATTTCGAACCAATTGAAAAAATAATGATTTTAGGGCTTATACATTGGAATTTGAATATAACAAGCGTTCTCATGCAAATGTATGCAAGGATTAAATTGTTGACGAGAAATGCCATAGGAAATGCTATAGCATTTCCTAAAGCATTTCTTTATTTTACATTGTTTACGATTTAAAATTTCGAACCAATTGAAAAAATAATTATTTTAGGGCTTATACGTTGGAATTTGAATATAACAAGAGTTCTCATGCAAAAATATGCAAGGATTAAATTGTTGACGAGAAATGCTATAGCATTTCCTATAGCATTTCTTTATTTTACCTTGTTTACGACCTAAAATTTTGAACCAATTGAAAAAATAATGATTTTAGGGCTTATACATTGGAATTTGAATATAACAAGAGTTCTCATGCAAAAACAGCAAGGATTAAATTGTTGACGAGAAATGCCATAGAAAATGCTATAGCATTTCTTTATTTTACATTTTTTACAAACTTAAATTTCGAACCAATTGAAAAAATAACTATTTTAGGGCTTATGCATTGGAATTTGAATATAACAAGCGTTCTCATGCAAAAGTATGCAAGGATTAAATTGTTGACGAGAAATGCCATAGGAAATGCTATAGCATTTCCTAAAGCATTTCTTTATTTTACATTGTTTACGATTTAAAATTTCGAACCAATTGAAAAAATAATTATTTTAGGGCTTATACGTTGGAATTTGAATATAGCAAGAGTTCTCATGCAAAAATATGCAAGGATTAAATTGTTGACGAGAAATGCTATAGCATTTCCTATAGCATTTCTTTATTTTACATTGTTTACGACCTTAAATTTCGAACCAATTGAAAAAATAATGATTTTAGGGCTTATACATTGGAATTTGAATATAACAAGCGTTCTCATGCAAAAGTATGCAAGGATTAAATTGTTGACGAGAAATGCCATAGGAAATGCTATAGCATTTTAGGAAATGCTATAGCATTTCCTAAAGCATTTCTTTATTTTACATTGTTTACGATTTAAAATTTCGAACCAATTGAAAAAATAATGATTTTAGGGCTTATACGTTGGAATTTGAATATAACAAGAGTTCTCATGCAAAAGTATGCATGGATTAAATTGTTGACGAGAAATGCCATAGGAAATGCTATAGCATTTCCTATAGCATTTCTTTATTTTACATTGTTTACGACCTAAAATTTTGAACCAATTGAAAATAATGATTTTAGGGCTTATACATTGGAATTTGAATATAACAAGCGTTCTCATGCAAAAATAGCAAGGATTAAATTGTTGACGAGAAATGCCATAGGAAATGTTATAGCATTTCCTATAGCATTTCTTTATTTTACATTTTTTACAACCTTAAATTTTGAACCAATTAAAAAAAGTAATTATTTTAGGGCTTATAGATTGGAATTTTAATATAACAAGCGTTCTCATGCAAAAATATGCAAGGATTAAATTGTTGACGAGAAATGCCATAGGAAATGTTAAAGCATTTCCTATAGCATTTCTTTATTTTACATTGTTTACGACCTAAAATTTCGAACCAATTGAAAAAATAAAGATTTTAAGGCTTATACGTTGGAATTTGAATATAACAAGAGTTCTCATGCAAAAATATGCAAAGATTAAATTGTTGACGAGAAATGCCATAGGAAATGCTATAGCATTTCCTAAAGCATTTCTTTATTTTAAATTTTTTACAACCTTAAATTTCGAACCAATTAAAAAATATATATTTTAGGGCTTATACATTGGAATTTTAATATTACAAGCGTTCTCATGCAAAAATATGCAAGGATTAAATTGTTGACGAGAAATGCCATAGGAAATGCTATAGCATTTCCTAAAGCATTTCTTTATTTTACATTGTTTACGATTTAAAATTTCGAACCAATTGAAAAAATAATTATTTTAGGGCTTATACGTTGGAATTTGAATATAACAAGCGTTCTCATGCAAAAATATGCAAGGATTAAATTGTTGACGAGAAATGCTATAGCATTTCCTATAGCATTTCTTTATTTTACATTGTTTACGACCTAAAATTTTGAACCAATTGAAAAAATAATGATTTTAGGGCTTATACATTGGAATTTTAATATTACAGGTGTTCTCATGCAAAAATATGCAAGGATTAAATTGTTGACGAGAAATGCCATAGGTAATGCTATAGTATTTCCTATAGAATTTCTTTATTTTACATTTTTTACAACCTTAAATTTCAAACCAATTGAAAAAATAATGATTTTAGGGCTTATACATTGGAATTTTAATATTACAAGCGTTCTCATGCAAAAATATGCAAGGATTAAATTGTTGACTAAAATGCCATAGGAAATGTTATAGCATTTCCTATTGCATTTCTTTATTTTTACATTTTTTACGACCTTAAATTTTGAACCAATTGAAAAAATAAGGATTTTAGGGCTTATACGTTGGATTTTGAATATAACAAGAGTTCTCATGCAAAAGTATGCAAGGATTAAATTGTTAACGAGAAATGCCATAGGAACTGCTATAGCATTTCCTATAGCATTTCTTTATTTTACATTGTTTACGACCTAAAATTTCGAACCAATTCAAAAAATAATGATTTTAGGGCTTATACATTGGAATTTGAATATAACAAGAGTTCTCATGCAAAAATAGCTAGGATTAAATTGTTGACGAGAAATGCCATAGAAAATGCTATAGCATTTCTTTATTTTACATTTTTTACAAACTTAAATTTCGAACCAATTGAAAATATAATGATTTTAGGGCTTATACATTGGAATTTGAATATAACAAGCGTTCTCATGCAAAAGTATGCAAGGATTAAATTGTTGACGAGAAATGCCATAGGAAATACTATAGCATTTCCTAAAGCTTTTCTTTATTTTACATTGTTTACGATTTGAAATTTCGAACCAATTGAAAAAATAATTGTTTTAGGGCTTATACGTTGGAATTTGAATATAACAAGAGTTGTCATGCAAAAATATGCAAGGATTAAATTGTTGACGAGAAATGCTATAGCATTTCCTATAGCATTTCTTTATTTTACATTGTTTACGACCTAAAATTTTGAACCAATTGAAAAAATAATGATTTTAGGGCTTATACATTGGAATTTGAATATAACTAGAGTTCTCATGCAAAAACAGCAAGGATTAAATTGTTGACGAGAAATGCCATAGAAAATGCTATAGCATTTCTTTATTTTACATTTTTTACAAACTTAAATTTCGAACCAATTGAAAAAATAACTATTTTAGGGCTTATACATTGGAATTTGAATATAACAAGCGTTCTCATGCAAAAGTATGCAAGGATTAAATTGTTGACGAGAAATGCCATAGGAAATGCTATAGCATTTCCTAAAGCATTTCTTTATTTTACATTGTTTACGATTTAAAATTTCGAACCAATTGAAAAAATAATTATTTTAGGGCTTATACGTTGGAATTTGAATATAACAAGAGTTCTCATGCAAAAATATGCAAGGATTAAATTGTTGACGAGAAATGCTATAGCATTTCCTATAGCATTTCTTTATTTTACATTGTTTACGACCTTAAATTTCAAACCAATTGAAAAAATAATGATTTTAGGGCTTATACATTGGAATTTGAATATAACAAGCGTTCTCATGCAAAAGTATGCAAGGATTAAATTGTTGACGAGAAATGCCATAGGAAATGCTATAGCATTTCCTAAAGCATTTCTTTATTTTACATTGTTTACGATTTAAAATTTCGAACCAATTGAAAAAATAATGATTTTAGGGCTTATACGTTGGAATTTGAATATAACAAGAGTTCTCATGCAAAAGTATGCATGGATTAAATTGTTGACGAGAAATGCCATAGGAAATGCTATAGCATTTCCTATAGCATTTCTTTATTTTACATTGTTTACGACCTAAAATTTTGAACCAATTGAAAATAATGATTTTAGGGCTTATACATTGGAATTTGAATATAACAAGCGTTCTCATGCAAAAATAGCAAGGATTAAATTGTTGACGAGAAATGCCATAGGAAATGTTATAGCATTTCCTATAGCATTTCTTTATTTTACATTTTTTACAACCTTAAATTTTGAACCAATTAAAAAAAATAATTATTTTAGGGCTTATAGATTGGAATTTTAATATAACAAGCGTTCTCATGCAAAAATATGCAAGGATTAAATTGTTGACGAGAAATGCCATAGGAAATGTTAAAGCATTTCCTATAGCATTTCTTTATTTTACATTGTTTACGACCTAAAATTTCGAACCAATTGAAAAAATAAAGATTTTAAGGCTTATACGTTGGAATTTGAATATAACAAGAGTTCTCATGCAAAAATATGCAAAGATTAAATTGTTGACGAGAAATGCCATAGGAAATGCTATAGCATTTCCTAAAGCATTTCTTTATTTTAAATTTTTTACAACCTTAAATTTCGAACCAATTAAAAAATATATATTTTAGGGCTTATACATTGGAATTTTAATATTACAAGCGTTCTGATGCAAAAATATGCAAGGATTAAATTGTTGACGAGAAATGCCATAGGAAATGCTATAGCATTTCCTAAAGCATTTCTTTATTTTACATTGTTTACGATTTAAAATTTCGAACCAATTGAAAAAATAATTATTTTAGGGCTTATACGTTGGAATTTGAATATAACAAGAGTTCTCATGCAAAAATATGCAAGGATTAAATTGTTGACGAGAAATGCTATAGCATTTCCTATAGCATTTCTTTATTTTACATTGTTTACGACCTAAAATTTTGAACCAATTGAAAAAATAATGATTTTAGGGCTTATACATTGGAATTTTAATATTACAGGTGTTCTCATGCAAAAATATGCAAGGATTAAATTGTTGACGAGAAATGCCATAGGTAATGCTATAGTATTTCCTATAGAATTTCTTTATTTTACATTTTTTACAACCTTAAATTTCAAACCAATTGAAAAAATAATGATTTTAGGGCTTATACATTGGAATTTTAATATTACAAGCGTTCTCATGCAAAAATATGCAAGGATTAAATTGTTGACTAAAATGCCATAGGAAATGTTATAGCATTTACTATTGCATTTCTTTATTTTTACATTTTTTACGACCTTAAATTTTGAACCAATTGAAAAAATAAGGATTTTAGGGCTTATACGTTGGATTTTGAATATAACAAGAGTTCTCATGCAAAAGTATGCAAGGATTAAATTGTTAACGAGAAATGCCATAGGAACTGCTATAGCATTTCCTATAGCATTTCTTTATTTTACATTGTTTACGACCTAAAATTTCGAACCAATTCAAAAAATAATGATTTTAGGGCTTATACATTGGAATTTGAATATAACAAGAGTTCTCATGCAAAAATAGCTAGGATTAAATTGTTGACGAGAAATGCCATAGAAAATGCTATAGCATTTCTTTATTTTACATTTTTTACAAACTTAAATTTCGAACCAATTGAAAATATAATGATTTTAGGGCTTATACATTGGAATTTGAATATAACAAGCGTTCTCATGCAAAAGTATGCAAGGATTAAATTGTTGACGAGAAATGCCATAGGAAATACTATAGCATTTCCTAAAGCATTTCTTTATTTTACATTGTTTACGATTTAAAATTTCGAACCAATTGAAAAAATAATTGTTTTAGGGCTTATACGTTGGAATTTGAATATAACAAGAGTTGTCATGCAAAAATATGCAAGGATTAAATTGTTGACGAGAAATGCTATAGCATTTCCTATAGCATTTCTTTATTTTACATTGTTTACGACCTAAAATTTTGAACCAATTGAAAAAATAATGATTTTAGGGCTTATACATTGGAATTTGAATATAACAAGAGTTCTCATGCAAAAATAGCAAGGATTAAATTGTTGACGAGAAATGCCATAGAAAATGCTATAGCATTTCTTTATTTTACATTTTTTACAAACTTAAATTTCGAACCAATTGAAAATATAATGATTTTAGGGCTTATAAATTGGAATTTGAATATAACAAGCGTTCTCATGCAAAAGTATGCAAGGATTAAATTGTTGACGAGAAATGCCATAGGAAATACTATAGCATTTCCTAAAGCATTTCTTTATTTTACATTGTTTACGATTTAAAATTTCGAACCAATTGAAAAAATAATTGTTTTAGGGCTTATACGTTGGAATTTGAATATAACAAGAGTTGTCATGCAAAAATATGCAAGGATTAAATTGTTGACGAGAAATGCTATAGCATTTCCTATAGCATTTCTTTATTTTACATTGTTTACGACCTAAAATTTTGAACCAATTGAAAAAATAATGATTTTAGGGCTTATACATTGGAATTTGAATATAACAAGAGTTCTCATGCAAAAATAGCAAGGATTAAATTGTTGACGAGAAATGCCATAGAAAATGCTATAGCATTTCTTTATTTTACATTTTTTACAAACTTAAATTTCGAACCAATTGAAAAAATAATGATTTTAGGGCTTATACATTGGAATTTGAATATAACAAGCGTTCTCATGCAAAAGTATGCAAGGATTAAATTGTTGACGAGAAATGCCATAGGAAATGCTATAGCATTTCCTAAAGCATTTCTTTATTTTACATTGTTTACGATTTAAAATTTCGAACCAATTGAAAAAATAATTATTTTAGGGCTTATACGTTGGAATTTGAATATAACAAGAGTTGTCATGCAAAAATATGCAAGGATTAAATTGTTGACGAGAAATGCTATAGCATTTCCTATAGCATTTCTTTATTTTACATTGTTTACGACCTTAAATTTCGAACCAATTGAAAAAATAATGATTTTAGGGCTTATACATCGGAATTTGAATATAACAAGCGTTCTCATGCAAAAGTATGCAAGGATTAAATTGTTGACGAGAAATGACCCTAAAGCATTTCTTTATTTTACATTGTTTACGATTTAAAATTTCGAACCAATTGAAAAAATAATTATTTTAGGGCTTATAAGTTGGAATTTGAATATAACAAGAGTTCTCATGCAAAAATATGCAAGGATTAAATTGTTGACGAGAAATGCTATAGCATTTCCTATAGCATTTCTTTATTTTACATTGTTTACGACCTAAAATTTTGAACCAATTGAAAAAATAATGATTTTAGGGCTTATACATTGGAATTTTAATATTACAAGCGTTCCCATGCAAAAATATGCAAGGATTAAATTGTTGACGAGAAATGCCATAGGTAATGCTATAGTATTTCCTATAGCATTTCTTTATTTTACATTTTTTACAACCTTAAATTTCAAACCAATTGAAAAAATAATGATTTTAGGGCTTATACATTGGAATTTTAATATTACAAGCGTTCTCATGCAAAAATATGCAAGGATTAAATTGTTGACTAAAATGCCATAGGAAATGTTATAGCATTCCCTATTGCATTTCTTTATTTTTACATTTTTTACGACCTTAAATTTTGAACCAATTGAAAAAATAAGGATTTTAGGGCTTATACGTTGGATTTTGAATATAACAAGAGTTCTCATGCAAAAGTATGCAAGTATTAAATTGTTGACGAGAAATGCCATAGGAACTGTTATAGCATTTCCTATAGTATTTCTTTATTTTACATTGTTTACGACCTAAAATTTCGAACCAATTCAAAAAATAATGATTTTAGTGCTTATACATTGGAATTTGAATATAACAAGAGTTCTCATGCAAAAATAGCAAGGATTAAATTGTTGACGAGAAATGCCATAGAAAATGCTATAGCATTTCTTTATTTTACATTTTTTACAAACTTAAATTTCGAACTAACTGAAAAAATAATGATTTTAGGGCTTATACATTGGAATTTTAATATTAGAAGCGTTCTCATGCAAAAATATGCAAGGATTAAATTTTTGACGAGAAATGCCATAAGAAATGCTATAGCATTTCCTATAGCATTTCTTTATTTTACATTGTTTACGAACTAAAATTTCGAACCGATTCAGAAAATAGAAATTTTAGGGCTTATACATTGGAATTTGAATATAACAAGAGTTCTCATGCGAAAATATGCAAGGATTAAATTGTTGACGAGAAATGCCATAGGAAATGCTATAGCATTTCCTATAGCATATCTTTATTTTACATTTTTTACAACCTTAAATTTCGAACCAATTCAAAAAATATTGATTTTAGGGCTTATACATTGGAATTTTAATAATACAAGCGTTCTCGTGCAAAAATATACAATGATTAAATTGTTGACGAGAAATGCCATAAGAAATGCTATAGCATTACCTATAGCATTTCTTTATTTTACATTGTTTACGACCTAAAATTTCAAACCAATTCAAAAAATAATGATTTTAGGGATTATATATTGGAATTTGAATATAACAAGAGTTCTCATGCAAAAATATGCAAGGATTAAATTGTTGACGATAAATGCCATAGGAAATGCTATAGCATTTCCTATAGCATTTCTTTATTTTAAATTTTTTACAACCTTAAATTTCGAACCAATTGAAAAAATAATGATTTTAGGGCTTATACACTGGAATTTAAATATATCAAGAGTTCTCATGCAAAAATATGCAAGGATTAAATTGTTGACGAGAAATGCCATAGGAAATGCAATAGCATTTCCTATAGCATTTCTTTATTTTACATTGTTTACGACCTAAAATTTCAAACCAAATCAAAAAATAATGATTTTAGGGCTTATACATTGGAATTTGAATATAACAAGAGTTCTCATGCAAAAATATGCAAGGATTAAATTGTTGACGAGAAATGCCATAGGAAATGCTATAGCATTTCATATAGCATTTCTTTATTTTACATTTTTTACAACCTTAAATTTCGAACCAATTGAAAAAATAATTATTTTAGGGCTTATACATTGGAATTTTAATATAACAAGAGTTTTCATGCAAAAATATGCAAGGATTAAATTGTTGACGATAAATGCCATAGGAAATGCTATAACATTTCCTATAGCATTTTTTTATTTTATATTTTTTACAACCTTAAATTTCAAACCAATTGAAAAAATAATGATTTTAGGGCTTATACATTGGAATTTTAATAATACAAGCGTTCTCATGCAAAAATATGCAAGTATTAAATTGTTGATGAGAAAACCATAGGAAATGCTATAGCATTTCCTATAGCATATCTTTATTTTACATTTTTTACAACCTTAAATTTTGAACCAATTGAAAAAATAATGATTCAAGGCTTATACATTGGATTTTTAATAATACAAGTGTTCTCATGCAAAAATATGAATGGATTAAATTGTTGACGAGAAATGCCATAAGAAATGCTATAGCATTTCCTATAGCATTTCTTTATTTTACATTGTTTACGACCTAAAATTTCGAACCAATTGCAAAAAAATAATGATTTTAGGGCTTATACATTGGAATTTAAATATAACAAGAGTTCTCATGCAAAAATATGCAAGGATTAAATTGTTGACGAGAAATTCCATAGGAAATGCAATAGCATTTCCTATAGCATTTCTTTATTTTACATTGTATACGACCTTAAATTTCGAACCAATAGAAAAAATAATGATTTTAGGGCTTATACATTGGAAATTGAATATAACAAGAGTTCTCATGCAAAAATATGCAAGGATTAAATTGTGGACGAGAAATGCCATAGGAATGCAATAGCATTTCCTATAGCATTTCTTTATTTTACATTTTCTACAACCTTAAATTTCGAACCAATTGAAAAAATAATGATTTTAGGGCATATACATTGGAATTTAAATATTACAAGCGTTCTCAAGCAAAAATATGCAAGGATTAAATTGTTGACGAGAAATGCCATAGGAAATGCTTTCCTATAGTATTTCTTTATTTTACATTGTTTACGACCTAAAATTTCAAACCAATTGAAAAAATAATGATTTTAGGGCTTATACATTGGAACTTTAATATTACAAGCATTCTCATGCAAAAATATGCGAGGATTAAATTGTTGACGAGAAATGCCATAGGAAATGGGCATTTCTTTATTTTAAATTGTTTACGACCTAAAATTTGAACCAATTGAAAAAATAATGATTTTAGGGCTTATACATTGGAATTTGAATATAACAAGAGTTATCATGCCAAAATATGCTAGGATTAAATTGTTGACGAGAAATGCCATAGGAAATGCTATAGGATTTCCTATAGCATTTCTTTAATTTACATTTTTCACAACCTTAAATTTCGAACCAATTGAAAAAATAATTATTTTAGGGCTTATACATTAGAATTTGAATATAACAAGAGTTATCATGCAAAAATATGCAAGGATTAAATTGTTGACGAGAAATGCCATAGGAAATGCTTTCCTATAGCATTTCTTTATTTTACATTTTTTACAACCTTAAATTTCAAACCAATTGAAAAAACAATGATTTTCGGGCTTATACATTGGAATTTGAATATAACAACAATTCTCATGCAAAAATATGCAAGGATTAAATTGTGGAAGAGAAATGCCATAGGAAATGCTATAGCATTTCCTATAGCATTTCTTTATTTTACATTTTTTACAACCTTAAATTTCGAACCAATTGAAAAAATAATGATTTTAGGGCATATACATTGGAATTTTAATATTACAAAGCGTTCTCAAGCAAAAATATGCAAGGATTAAATTGTTGACGAGAAATGCCATAGGAAATGCTTTCCTATAGCATTTCTTTATTTTACATTGTTTACGACCTAAAATTTCAAACCAATTGAAAAAATAATGATTTTAGGGCTTATACATTGGAACTTTAATATTACAAGCGTTCTCATGCAAAAATATGCGAGGATTAAATTGTTGACGAGAAATGATATAGGAATGCAATAGCATTTCCTATAGCATTTCTTTATTTTACATTTTTTACAACCTTAAATTTCGAACCAATTGAAAAAATAATGATTTTAGGGCTTATACATTGGAAATTGAATATAACAAGAGTTCTCATGCAAAAATATGCAAGGATTAAATTGTGGACGAGAAATGCCATAGGAATGCAATAGCATTTCCTATAGCATTTCTTTATTTTACATTTTCTACAACCTTAAATTTCGAACCAATTGAAAAAATAATGATTTTAAGGCATATACATTGGAATTTGAATATAACAAGAGTTATCATGCCAAAATATGCAAGGATTAAATTGTTGACGAGAAATGCCATAGGAAATGCTATAGGATTTCCTATAGCATTTCTTTAATTTACATTTTTCACAACCTTAAATTTCGAACCAATTGAAAAAATAATTATTTTAGGGCTTATACATTGGAATTTGAATATAACAAGAGTTATCATGCAAAAATATGCAAGGATTAAATTGTTGACGAGAAATGACATAGGAAATTTTATAGAATTTCCTATAGAATTTCTTTATTTTACATTTTTTACAACCTTAAATTTCAAACCAATTGAAAAAACAATGATTTTCGGGCTTATACATTGGAATTTGAATATAACAAGAGTTCTCATGCAAAAATATGCAAGGATTAAATAGTTGACGGGAAATGCCATAGGAAATGCTATAGCATTTCCTATAGCATTTCTTTATTTTACATTTTTCACAACCTTAAATTTCGAACCAATTGACAAAATAATGATTTTAGGGCTTATACGTTAGAATTTTAATATTACAAGCGTTCTCATGCAAAAATATGCGAGGATTAAATTGTTGACGAGAAATGCCATAGGAAATGCTAGCATTTCCTATAGTATTTCTTTATTTTATATTTTTTAAAACCTTAAATTTCGAACCAATTGAAAAAATAATGATTTTAAAGCTTATACATTGGAATTTAAATATAACAAGAGTTCTCATGCAAAAATATGCAAGGATTAAATTGTTGACGAGAAATGCCATAGGAAATGTTATAGCATTTCCTATAGCATTTCTTTATTTTACATTTTGTACAACCATAAATTTTGAACCAATTGAAAAAATAATGATTTTAGGGCTTATACATTAG
Source organism: Parietaria judaica (assembly GCA_954871525.1). NCBI lineage: Eukaryota > Viridiplantae > Streptophyta > Magnoliopsida > Rosales > Urticaceae > Parietaria > Parietaria judaica. Next base: position 31,089,353 of record OX940865.1, read on the forward strand.
AATTTGAATATAACAAGAGTTCTCATGCAAAAATATGCAAGGATTAAATAGTTGACGAGAAATGCCATAGGAAATGCTATAGCATTTCCTATAGCATTTCTTTATTTTACATTTTTTACAACCTTAAATTTGAAACCAATTGAAAAAATAATGATTTTAGGGCTTGTACATTGGAATTTGAATATAACAAGAGTTCTCATGCAAAAATATGCAAGGATTAAATTGTTGACGAGAAATGCCATAGGAAATGCTATAGAATTTCCTATAGAATTTTTTTATTTTACATTTTGTACAACCATAAATTTTGAACCAATTGAAAAAATAATGATTTTAGGGCTTATACATTGGAATTTGAATATAACAAGAGTTCTCATGCAAAAATATGCAAGGAATAAATAGTTGACGAGAAATGCCATAGGAAATGCTATAGCATTTCCTATAGCATTTCTTTATTTTATATTTTTCACAACCTTAAATTTTGAACCAATTGAAAAAATAATGATTTTAGGGCTTATACATTAGAATTTTAATATTACAAGTGTTCTCATGCAAAAATATGCGAGGATTAAATTGTTGACGAGAAATGCCATAGGAAGCATTTCCTATGGCATTTCTTTATTTTACATTGTTTACGACCTAAAATTTGAACCAATTGAAAAAATAATTATTTTAGGGCTTATACATTGGAATTTGAATATAACAAGAGTTCTCACGCAAAAATATGCAAGGATTAAATTGTTGACGAGAAATGCCATAGGAAATGCTATAGCATTTCCTATAGCATTTCTTTATTTTACAGTTTTTACAACCTTAAATTTCGAACCAATTGAAAAAATAATGATTTTAGGGCTTATACATTGGAATTTGAATATAACAAGAGTTCTTATGCAAAAATATGCAAGGATTAATTAGTTGACGAGAAATGCCATAGGAAATGCTATAGCATTTCTTTATTTGACATTTTTTACAACCTTAAATTTAAAACCAATTGAAAAAATAATGATTTTAGGGCTTATACATTGGAATTTGAATATAACAAGAGTTCTCATGCAAAAATATGCAAGGATTAAATTGTTGACGAGAAATGCCATAGGAAATGCTATAGGATTTCCTATAGCATTTCTTTAATTTACATTTTTCACAACCTTAAATTTCGAACCAATTGAAAAAATAATTATTTTAGGGCTTATACATTGGAATTTGAATATAACAAGAGTTATCATGCAAAAATATGCAAGGATTAAATTGTTGACGAGAAATGACATAGGAAATTTTATAGAATTTCCTATAGAATTTCTTTATTTTACATTTTTTACAACCTTAAATTTCAAACCAATTGAAAAAACAATGATTTTCGGGCTTATACATTGGAATTTGAATATAACAAGAGTTCTCATGCAAAAATATGCAAGGATTAAATAGTTGACGGGAAATGCCATAGGAAATGCTATAGCATTTCCTATAGCATTTCTTTATTTTACATTTTTCACAACCTTAAATTTCGAACCAATTGACAAAATAATGATTTTAGGGCTTATACGTTAGAATTTTAATATTACAAGCGTTCTCATGCAAAAATATGCGAGGATTAAATTGTTGACGAGAAATGCCATAGGAAATGCTAGCATTTCCTATGGCATTTCTTTATTTTACATTTTTTACAACCTTAAATTTCGAACCAATTGAAAAAATAATGATTTTAAAGCTTATACATTGGAATTTGAATATAACAAGAGTTCTCATGCAAAAATATGCAAGGATTAAATTGTTGACGAGAAATGCCATAGGAAATGTTATAGCATTTCCTATAGCATTTCTTTATTTTACATTTTGTACAACCATAAATTTTGAACCAATTGAAAAAATAATGATTTTAGGGCTTATACATTGGAATTTGAATATAACAAGAGTTCTCATGCAAAAATATGCAAGTATTAAATAGTTGACGAGAAATGCCATAGGAAATGCTATAGCATTTCCTATAGTATTTCTTTATTTTACATTTTTTACAACCTTAAATTTCGAACCAATTGAAAAAATAATGATTTTAGGGCTTGTACATTGGAATTTGAATATAACAAGAATTCTCATGCAAAAATATGCAAGGATTAAATTGTTGACGAGAAATGCCATAGGAAATGCTATAGAATTTCCTATAGAATTTCTTTATTTTACATTTTGTACAACCATAAATTTTGAACCAATTGAAAAAATAATGATTTTAGGGCTTATACATTGGAATTTGAATATAACAAGAGTTCTCATGCAAAAATATGCAAGGATTAAATAGTTGACGAGAAATGCCATAGGAGATGCTATAGCATTTCCTATAGCATTTCTTTATTTTATATTTTTCACAACCTTAAATTTTGAACCAATTGAAAAAATAATGATTTTAGGGCTTATACATTAGATTTTTAATATTACAAGTGTTCTCATGCAAAAATATGCGAGGATTAAATTGTTGACGAGAAATGCCATAGGAAATGCTAGCATTTCCTATGGCATTTCTTTATTTTACATTGTTTACGACCTAAAATTTGAACCAATTGAAAAAATAATTATTTTAGGGCTTATACATTGGAATTTGAATATAACAAGAGTTCTCACGCAAAAATATGCAAGGATTAAATTGTTGACGAGAAATGCCATAGGAAATGCTATAGCATTTCCTATAGCATTTCTTTATTTTACAGTTTTTACAACCTTAAATTTCGGACCAATTGAAAAAATAATGATTTTAGGGCTTATACATTGGAATTTGAATATAACAAGAGTTCTTATGCAAAAATATGCAAGGATTAATTAGTTGACGAGAAATGCCATAGGAAATGCTATAGCATTTCCTATAGCATTTCTTTATTTTACATTTTTCACAACCTTAAATTTTGAACCAATTGATAAAATAATGATTTTAGGGCTTATACATTAGAATTTTAATATTACAAGTGTTCTCATGCAAAAATATGCGAGGATTAAATTGTTGACGAGAAATGCCATAGGAAATGCATTTCCTATGACATTTCTTTATTTTACATTGTTTACGACCTAAAATTTGAACCAATTGAAAAAATAATGATTTTAGGGCTTATACATTGGAATTTGAATATAACAAGAGTTCTCACGCAAAAATATGCAAGGATTAAATTGTTGACGAGAAATGCCATAGGAAATGCTATATCATTTCCTATAGCATTTCTTTATTTTACATTTTTACAACCTTAAATTTCAAACCAATTGAAAAAATAATGATTTTAGGGCTTATACATTGGAATTTGAATATAACAAGAGTTCTCATGCAAAAATATGCAAGGATTAAATTGTTGACGAGAAATGCAATAGGAAATGCTATAGCATTTCCTATAGCATTTCTTTATTTTACATTTTTTACAACCTTAAATTTCAAACCAATTGAAAAAATAATGATTTTAGGGCTTATACATTGGAATTTGAATATAACAAGAGTTCTTATGCAAAAATATGCAAGGATTAATTAGTTGACGAGAAATGCCATAGGAAATGCTATAGCATTTCCTATAGCATTTCTTTATTTTACATTTTTCACAACCTTAAATTTTGAACCAATTGAAAAAATAATGATTTTAGGGCTTATACATTAGAATTTTAATATTACAAGCGTTATCACGCAAAAATATGCGAGGATTAAATTGTTGACGAGAAATGCCATAGGAATTGCTAGCATTTCCTATGACATTTCTTTATTTTACATTGTTTACGACCTTAAATTTGAACCAATTGAAAAAATAATGATTTTAGGGCTTATACATTGGAATTTGAATATAACAAGAGTTCTCACGCAAAAATATTCAAGGATTAAATTGTTGACGAGAAATGCCATTGGAAATGCTATAGCATTTCCTATAGCATTTCTTTATTTTACATTTTTTACAACCTTAAATTTCGAACCAATTGAAAAAATAATAATTTTAGGGCTTATACATTGGAATTTGAATATAACAAGAGTTCTCATGCAAAAATATGCAAGGATTAAATTGTTGACGAGAAATGCCATAGGAAATGCTATAGCATTTCCTATAGCATTTCTTTATTTTACATTTTTTACAACCTTAAATTTCGAACCAATTGAAAAAATAATGATTTTAGGGCTTATACATTGGAATTTGAATATAACAAGAGTTCTCATGCAAAAATATGCAAGGATTAAATTGTTGACGAGAAATGCCATTGGAAATGCTATAGCATTTCCTATAGCATTTCTTTATTTGACATTTTTTACAACCTTAAATTTCGAACCAATTGAAAAAAATAATTATTTTAGGGCTTATACATTGGAATTCGAATATAACAAGCGTTCTCATGCAAAAATATGCAAGGATTAAATTGTTGACGAGAAATGCCGTAGGAAATGCTATAGCATTTCCTATAGCATTTCTTTATTTATCATTGTTTACGACCTAAAATTCGAACCAATTGGAAAAATAATTATTTTAGGGCTTATACATTGGAATTTAAATATAACAAGAGTTCTCATGCAAAAATATGCAAGGATTAAATTGTTGACGATAAATGCCATAGGAAATGCTATAGCATTTTCTATAGCATTTCTTTATTTGACATTTTTTACGACCTAAATTTCGAACCAATTGAAAAAATAATGATTTTAGGGCTTATACATTGGACTTTGAATATAACAAGAGTTCTCATGCAAAATATGCAAGGATTAAATTGTTGACGAGAAATGCCATAGGAAATGCTATAGCATTTCCTAAAGCATTTCTTTATTTTACATTTTTTACAAACTTAAATTTCGAACCAATTGAAAAAATAATGATTTTAGGGCTTATACATTGGAATTTGAATATTACAAGCGTTCTCATGCAAAAATATGCAAGGATTAAATTGTTGACGAGAAATGCCATAGGAAATGCTATAGCATTTCCTATAGCATTTCTTTATTTTAAATTGTTTACGACCTAAAATTCGAACCAATTGGAAAAATAATTATTTTAGGGCTTATACATTGGAATTTTAATATAACAAGAGTTCTCATGCAAAAATATGCAAGGATTAAATTGTTGACGATAAATGCCATAGGAAATGTTATAGCATTTCCTATCGCATTTCTTTATTTGACATTTTTTACGACCTAAAATTCGAACCAATTGAAAAAATAATGATTTTAGGGCTTATACATTGGAATTTGAATATAACAAGAGTTCTCATGCAAAATAAACAATGATTAAATTGTTGACGAGAAATGCCATAGGAAATGCTATAGCATTTCCTAAAGCATTTCTTTATTTTACATTTTTTACAAACTTAAATTTCAAACCAATTTAAAAAATAATGATTTTAGAGCTTATACATTGGAATTTGAATATTACAAGCGTTCTCATGCAAAAATATGCAAGGATTAAATTTTTGACGAGAAATGCCATAGGAAATGTTATAGCATTTCCTATAGCATTTCTTTATTTTACATTTTGTACAACCATAAATTTTGAACCAATTGAAAAAATAATGATTTTAGGGCTTATACATTGGAATTTGAATATAACAAGAGTTCTCATGCAAAAATATGCAAGGATTAAATAGTTGACGAGAAATGCCATAGGAAATGCTATAGCATTTCCTATAGTATTTCTTTATTTTACATTTTTTACAACCTTAAATTTCGAACCAATTGAAAAAATAATGATTTTAGGGCTTGTACATTGGAATTTGAATATAACAAGAGTTCTCATGCAAAAATATGCAAGGATTAAATTGTTGACGAGAAATGCCGTAGGAAATGCTATAGAATTTCCTATAGAATTTCTTTATTTTACATTTTGTACAACCATAAATTTTGAACCAATTGAAAAAATAATGATTTTAGGGCTTATACATTGGAATTTGAATATAACAAGAGTTCTCATGCAAAAATATGCAAGGATTAAATAGTTGACGAGAAATGCCATAGGAGATGCTATAGCATTTCCTATAGCATTTCTTTATTTTATATTTTTCACAACCTTAAATTTTGAACCAATTGAAAAAATAATGATTTTAGGGCTTATACATTAGATTTTTAATATTACAAGTGTTCTCATGCAAAAATATGCGAGGATTAAATTGTTGACGAGAAATGCCATAGGAAATGCTAGCATTTCCTATGGCATTTCTTTATTTTACATTGTTTACGACCTAAAATTTGAACCAATTGAAAAAATAATTATTTTAGGGCTTATACATTGGAATTTGAATATAACAAGAGTTCTCACGCAAAAATATGCAAGGATTAAATTGTTGACGAGAAATGCCATAGGAAATGCTATAGCATTTCCTATAGCATTTCTTTATTTTACAGTTTTTACAACCTTAAATTTCGAACCAATTGAAAAAATAATGATTTTAGGGCTTATACATTGGAATTTGAATATAACAAGAGTTCTTATGCAAAAATATGCAAGGATTAATTAGTTGACGAGAAATGCCATAGGAAATGCTATAGCATTTCCTATAGCATTTCTTTATTTTACATTTTTCACAACCTTAAATTTTGAACCAATTGATAAAATAATGATTTTAGGGCTTATACATTAGAATTTTAATATTACAAGTGTTCTCATGCAAAAATATGCGAGGATTAAATTGTTGACGAGAAATGCCATAGGAAATGCTAGCATTTCCTATGACATTTCTTTATTTTACATTGTTTACGACCTAAAATTTGAACCAATTGAAAAAATAATGATTTTAGGGCTTATACATTGGAATTTGAATATAACAAGAGTTCTCACGCAAAAATATGCAAGGATTAAATTGTTGACGAGAAATGCCATAGGAAATGCTATATCATTTCCTATAGCATTTCTTTATTTTACATTTTTAAAACCTTAAATTTCAAACCAATTGAAAAAATAATGATTTTAGGGCTTATACATTGGAATTTGAATATAACAAGAGTTCTCATGCAAAAATATGCAAGGATTAAATTGTTGACGAGAAATGCCATAGGAAATGCTATAGCATTTCCTATAGCATTTCTTTATTTTACATTTTTCACAACCTTAAATTTTGAACCAATTGATAAAATAATGATTTTAGGGCTTATACATTAGAATTTTAATATTACAAGTGTTCTCATGCAAAAATATGCGAGGATTAAATTGTTGACGAGAAATGCCATAGGAAATGCTAGCATTTCCTATGACATTTCTTTATTTTACATTGTTTACGACCTAAAATTTGAACCAATTGAAAAAATAATGATTTTAGGGCTTATACATTGGAATTTGAATATAACAAGAGTTCTCACGCAAAAATATGCAAGGATTAAATTGTTGACGAGAAATGCCATAGGAAATGCTATATCATTTCCTATAGCATTTCTTTATTTTACATTTTTACAACATTAAATTTCAAACCAATTGAAAAAATAATGATTTCAGGGCTTATACATTGGAATTTGAATATAACAAGAGTTCTCATGCAAAAATATGCAAGGATTAAATTGTTGACGAGAAATGCAATAGGAAATGCTATAGCATTTCCTATAGCATTTCTTTATTTTACATTTTTTACGACCTTAAATTTCAAACCAATTGGAAAAATAATGATTTTAGGGCTTATACATTGGAATTTGAATATAACAAGAGTTCTTATGCAAAAATATGCAAGGATTAATTAGTTGACGAGAAATGCCATAGGAAATGCTATAGCATTTCCTATAGCATTTCTTTATTTTACATTTTTCACAACCTTAAATTTTGAACCAATTGAAAAAATAATGATTTTAGGGCTTATACATTAGAATTTTAATATTACAAGCGTTATCACGCAAAAATATGCGAGGATTAAATTGTTGACGAGAAATGCCATAGGAATTGCTAGCATTTCCTATGACATTTCTTTATTTTACATTGTTTACGACCTAAAATTTGAACCAATTGAAAAAATAATGATTTTAGGGCTTATACATTGGAATTTGAATATAACAAGAGTTCTCACGCAAAAATATTCAAGGATTAAATTGTTGACGAGAAATGCCATTGGAAATGCTATAGCATTTCCTATAGCATTTCTTTATTTTACATTTTTTACAACTTTAAATTTCGAACCAATTGAAAAAATAATAATTTTAGGGCTTATACATTGGAATTCGAATATAACAAGAGTTCTCATGCAAAAATATGCAAGGATTAAATTGTTGACGAGAAATGCCATAGGAAATGCTATAGCATTTCCTATAGCATTTCTTTATTTTACATTTTTTACAACCTTAAATTTCGAACCAATTGAAAAAATAATGATTTTAGGGCTTATACATTGGAATTTGAATATAACAAGAGTTCTCATGCAAAAATATGCAAGGATTAAATTGTTGACGAGAAATGCCATTGGAAATGCTATAGCATTTCCTATAGCATTTCTTTATTTGACATTTTTTACAACCTTAAATTTCGAACCAATTGAAAAAAATAATTATTTTAGGGCTTATACATTGGAATTCGAATATAACAAGCGTTCTCATGCAAAAATATGCAAGGATTAAATTGTTGACGAGAAATGCCGTAGGAAATGCTATAGCATTTCCTATAGCATTTCTTTATTTATCATTGTTTACGACCTAAAATTCGAACCAATTGGAAAAATAATTATTTTAGGGCTTATACATTGGAATTTTAATATAACAAGAGTTCTCATGCAAAAATATGCAAGGATTAAATTGTTGACGATAAATGCCATAGGAAATGCTATAGCATTTTCTATAGCATTTCTTTATTTGACATTTTTTACGACCTAAATTTCGAACCAATTGAAAAAATAATGATTTTAGGGCTTATACATTGGACTTTGAAAATAACAAGAGTTCTCATGCAAAATATGCAAGGATTAAATTGTTGACGAGAAATGCCATAGGAAATGCTATAGCATTTCCTAAAGCATTTCTTTATTTTACATTTTTTACAAACTTAAATTTCGAACCAATTGAAAAAATAATGATTTTAGGGCTTATACATTGGAATTTGAATATTACAAGCGTTCTCATGCAAAAATATACAAGGATTAAATTATTGACGAGAAATGCCATAGGAAATGCTATAGCATTTCCTATGGCATTTCTTTATTTATCATTGTTTACGACCTAAAATTCGAACCAATTGGAAAAATAACTGTTTTAGGGCTTATACATTGGAATTTTAATATAACAAGAGTTCTCATGCAAAAATATGCAAGGATTAAATTGTTGACGATAAATGCCATAGGAAATGCTATAGCATTTCCTATCGCATTTCTTTATTTGACATTTTTTACGACCTAAAATTCGAACCAATTGAAAAAATAATGATTTTAGGGCTTATACATTGGAATTTGAATATAACAAGAGTTCTCATGCAAAATAAACAATGATTAAATTGTTGACGAGAAATGCCATAGGAAATGCTATAGCATTTCCTAAAGCATTTCTTTATTTTACATTTTTTACAAACTTAAATTTCAAACCAATTTAAAAAATAATGATTTTAGAGCTTATACATTGGAATTTGAATATTACAAGCGTTCTCATGCAAAAATATGCAAGGATTAAATTTTTGACGAGAAATGCCATAGGAAATGTTATAGCATTTCCTATAGCATTTCTTTATTTATCATTTTTTACGACCTAAAATTCGAACCAATTGGAAAAATAATTATTTTAGGGCTTATACATTGGAATTTTAATATAACAAGAGTTCTCATGCAAAAATATGCAAGGATTAAATTGTTGACGATAAATGCCATAGGAAATGCTATAGCATTTCCTATAGCATTTCTTTATTTGACATTTTTTACGACCTAAAATTCGAACCAATTGAAAAAATAATGATTTTAGGGCTTATACATTGGAATTTTAATATAACAAGAGTTCTCATGCAAAATATGCAAGGATTAAATTGTTGACGAGAAATGCCATAGGAAATGCTATAGCATTTCCGAAAGCATTTCTTTATTTTACCTTTTTCACAAACTTAAATTTCGAACCAATTTAAAAAATAATGATTTTAGGGCTTATACATTGGAATTTGAATATTACAAGCGTTCTCATGCAAAAATATGCAAGGATTAAATTGTTGACGAGAAATGCCATAGGAAATGCTATAGCATTTCCTATAGCATTTCTTTATTTATCATTGTTTACGACCTAAAATTCGAACCAATTGGAAAAATAATTGTTTTAGGGCTTATACATTGGAATTTTAATATAACAAGAGTTCTCATGCAAAAATATGCAAGGATTAAATTGTTGACGATAAATGCCATAGGAAATGCTATAGCATTTCCTATAGCATTTCTTTATTTGACATTTTTTACGACCTAAAATTCGAACCAATTGAAAAAATAATGATTTTAGGGCTTATACATTGGAATTTGAATATAACAAGAGTTCTCATGCAAAATATGCAATGATTAAATTGTTGACGAGAAATGCCATAGGAAATGCTATAGCATTTCCTAAAGCATTTCTTTATTTTACATTTTTTACAAACTTAAATTTCGAACCAATTTAAAAAATAATGATTTTAGGGCTTATACATTGGAATTTGAATATTACAAGCGTTCTCATGCAAAAATATGCAAGGATTAAATTTTTGACGAGAAATGCCATAGGAAATGTTATAGCATTTCCTATAGCATTTCTTTATTTTACATTTTTTACAACCTTAAATTTCGAACACATTGAAAAAATAATGATTTTAGGGCTTATACACTGGAATTTTAATATTACAAGCGTTCTCATGCAAAACTATGCAAGGATTAAATTGTTGACGATAAATGCCATAGGAAATGCTAAAGCATTTCCTATAGCATTTCTTTATTTTACATTTTTTACAACCTTAAATTTCGAACACATTGAAAAAATAATGATTTTAGGGCTTATACATTAGAATTTGAATATTACAAGCGTTCTCATGCAAAAATATGCAAGAATTAAATTGTTGACGAGAAATGCCATAGGAAACGATATAGCATTTCCTATAGCATTTCTTTATTTTACATTTTTTACAACCTTAATTTTCGAACCAATTGAAAAAATAATTATTTTAGGGCTTATACATTGGAATTTGAATATAACAAGAGTTCTCTTTGAAAAATATGCAAGGATTAAATTGTTGACGAGAAATGCCATAGGAAATGCTATAGCATTTCCTATAGCATTTCTTTATTTTACATTTTTTACAACCTTAAATTTTGAACCAATTGAAAAAATAATGATTTTAGGGCTTATACATTGGAATTTGAATACAACAAGAGTTCTCATGCAAAAATATGCAAGGATTAAATTGTTGACGAGAAATGCCATAGGAAATGCTATAGCATTTCCTATAGCATTTTTTTATTTGACATTGTTTACGACCTAAAATTCGAACCAATTGATAAAATAATGATTTTAGGGATTATACATTGGAACTTGAATATAACAAGAGTTCTCATGCAAAAATACGCAAGGATTAAATTGTTGACGAGAAATGCCATAGGAAATGCTATAGCATTTCCAATAGCATTTCTTTATTTTACATTTTTTACAACCTTAAATTTCGAACCAATTGAAAAAATAATGATTTTAGGGATTATACATTGGAATTTTAATATAACAAGAGTTCTCATGCAAAAATATGCAAGGATTAAATTGTTGACGAGAAATGCCATAGGAAATGCTATAGCATTTCCTATAGCATTTCTTTATTTTACATTTTTTACAACCTTAAATTTCGAACCAATTGAAAAAATAATGATTTTAGGGCTTATACATTGGAATTTGAATATAACAAGAGTTCTCATGCAAAAATACGCAAGGATTAAATTGTTGACGAGAAATTCCATAGGAAATGCTATAGCATTTCCTATAGCATTTCTTTATTTTACATTGTTTACGACCTAAAATTCGAACGAATTGAAAAAATAATAATTTTAGGGCTTATACATTGGAATTTTAATATATCAAGAGTTCTCATGCAAAAATATGCAAGGATTAAATTGTTGACGAGAAATTCCTATAGCATTTCTTTATTTTACATTGTTTACGACCTAAAATTCGAACCAATTGAAAAAATAAGGATTTTAGGGCTTATACATTGGAATTTGAATATAACAAGAGTTCTCATGCAAAAATATGCAAGGATTAAATTGTTGACGAGAAATGCCATAGGAAATGTTATAGCATTTCCTATAGCATTTCTTTATTTTACATTGTTTACTACCTAAAATTCGAAGCAATTAAAAAAATAATGATTTTAGGGCTTATATATTGGAATTTGAATATTACAAGAGTTCTCATGCAAAAATATGCAAGGATTAAATTGTTGACGAGAAATGCCACAGGAAATGCTATAGCATTTCCTATAGCATTTCTTTATTTGACATTGTTTACGACCTAAAATTCGAACCAATTGATAAAATAATGATTTTAGGGATTATACATTGGAATTTTAATATAACAAGAGTTCTCATGCAAAAATATGCAAGGATTAAATTGTTGACGAGAAATGCCATAGGAAATGCTATAGCATTTCCTATAGCATTTCTTTATTTTACATTTTTTACAACCTTAAAATTCGAACCAATTGAAAAAATAATGATTTTAGGGCTTATACATTGGAATTTGAATATAACAAGAGTTCTCATGCAAAAATACGCAAGGATTAAATTGTTGACGAGAAATGCCATAGGAAATGCTTTAGCATTTCCAATAGCATTTCTTTATTTTACATTTTTTACAACCTTAAATTTCGAACAAATTGAAAAAATAATGATTTTAGGGATTATACATTGGAATTTGAATATAACAAGAGTTCTCATGCAAAAACATGCAAGGATTAAATTGTTGACGAGAAATGCCATAGGAAATGCTATAGCATTTCCTATAGCATTTCTTTATTTTACATTTTTTACAACCTTAAATTTCGAACCAATTGAAAAAATAATGATTTTAGGGCTTATACATTGGAATTTGAATATAACAAGAATTCTCATGCAAAAATATACAAGGATTAAATTGTTAACGAGAAATGCCATAGGAAATGCTATAGCATTTCCTATAGCATTTCTTTATTTTACATTTTTTACAACCTTAAATTTCGAACCAATTGAAAATATAATGATTTTAGGGCTTATACATTGGAATTTGAATATAACAAGAGTTCTCATGCAAAAATATGCAAGGATTAAATTGTTGACGAGAAATGCCATAGGAAATGCTATAGCATTTCCTTGAGCATTTCTTTATTTTACATTTTTTACAACCTTAAATTTCAAACCAATTGAAAAAATAATGATTTTAGGGCTTATACATTGGAATTTGAATATTACAAGCGTTCTCATGCAAAAATATGCAAGGATTAAATTGTTGACGAGAAATGCCATAGGAAATGCTATAGCATTTCCTATAGCATTTCTTTATTTTACATTTTTTACAACCTTAAATTTCGAACCAATTGAAAAAATAATGATTTTAGGGCTTATACATTGGAATTTGAATATAACAAGAGTTCTCATGCAAAAATATTAAAGGATTAAATTGTTGACGAGAAATGCCATAGGAAATGCTATAGCATTTCCTATAGCATTTCTTTATTTTACATTGTTTACGACCTAAAATTCAAACCAATTGAAAAAATAATGAATTTAGGGCTTATAAGTTGGAATTTGAATATAACAAGAGTTCTCATGCAAATATATGCAAGGATTAAATTGTTGACGAGAAATGCCACAGGAAATGCTATAGCATTTCTTATAGCATTTCTTTATTTGACATTTTTTACAACCTTATATTTCGAACCAATTGAAAAAATAACGATTTTAGGGCTTATACATTGGAATTTGAATATAACAAGAGTTCTCATGCAAAAATATGCAAGGATTAAATTGTTGACGAGAAATGCCATAGGAAATGCTATAGAATTTCCTATAGCATTTCTTTATTTTACATTTTTTACAACCTTAAATTTTGAACCAATTGAAAAAATAATGATTTTAGGGCTTATACATTGGAATTTGAATATAACAAGAGTTCTCATGCAAAAATATGCAAGGATTAAATTGTTGACGAGAAATGCCATAGGATATGCTATAGCATTTCTTATAGCATTTCTTTATTTGACATTTTTTACAACCTTAAATTTCGAACCAATTGAAAAAATAATGCAATAGATTTTTATTACTCACAAAAATAATAATATATAATTCACATAATGCAATTCCATGCTATCATTTTACAGCTTTCTATTTATAAACATAGTCTTGGGCCCTGCGTACGTACCAGCGCGCAACTACGCCTACGGGGGACTGGGGGCGCGACCCTAACCAAGTCAGCCCGCGGCAAACATCTCACGACGTATCAGTGACTACGCGACCCGATACAGTCGGAGGCTTCATACACATTGTAATCAGTGACTAAGCGACCCGATATACAATGGTTGGTACGACGCAATTTATTACTAAAATTGTCATACATATATTTAATATGACTATAGATTATATGTATGACTAAATGCTACTTTTGGAATATACTCATACTGTATATTCATGCTTTTTCAATATGCTTATATCGCATATCCAACATATATCATTAAACAATGCCACAAAATAATATAAGTAATTCAAACATATATTTCACACCATACACAATCACACAAACTAGAATATTGTTGTTGTGTTGTAGTGAGTACTTTTACGTACCTTATTTCTTACGATTATAAGTTGGCAGAACTTGATGCTTTCATGCGCACATAAGAACTTCCTGATATTTAGAACTTAAATATCAAATTTCAAGACTTATAAAGTCTTTCATGTATTAATGTGCTTATACGCTCACTAGTAAGGAGATAACGAATTATTCCTATCCTTCTAAAATATTTATCTTAATTCATTAATTAAACTATCAAACTTTTACAACCCTTGAATTTACCCTTACCCCGATCTGTACTAAAAATTATTAGTATAATCCCCACTTCATCAAATACAACTCATTTGTATTCGTTACTCAAATTAGAAAGTGATTAAATATACATGTATACCTATATGGCATGTAAAAATATAATGTTCAAATGAATTGGCCTTAATATTCAAATGAATCGGCCACGTACACATTATGTTTCTATATATATAGAAACACAATATACAAAATAATTTCATTCTTTATAAAATTGATGAAGTCTTCGATAGCTATAATTAATATCAAATTCCTATATCTAATTACCATGTATTTCAATAACTGTATATATATACTAATATATATAATTTTGTGACTAGGTTTAGTTATCAGAATTCTAGTTATTCATGTATAAGTAGATAAAGATAGAAAACTTTTACCCTTATGCATCATAGAAATAAGAATTATACTATCAGATTAAAATATATATATATATATGTACTCATACTATTTTTCACAATACTATTCATGATTCTCTTAATATGTATTATATAAATATTAATCAAATGAAGAATTACTAAGAAGGGATAGTGTATACCTAAAACGCTGCTTGATTTTCAATCACGGGAGGAAGATTTTTTTAGAGAGATAAAGGCAATAGAGAGAGAGATTAGAGAGATGGATGAGTTCTCGGAAGGTGTCGAAACAAAATATAGAATAGATAAAGCATACCACTATAGTCGGTTATAAGCAAACAAATTGCAATGATTACCTTTTCATATTAATTTGTATGTGTATATATACATAAGTCGGTTTGTACAATGAGAAATAAAAAATAAGATTAGGTTGAATAAATTAATAACTTAGCCCTTAAGTTATATGTATTTGCACAAAAAATAAAAATGTTAATGTTTATATTTTATCATGCACATACAAATAACTAAGACAACTATAAAATTATTAATCAACATAACTAAAATAGTACACTCTCTAAATTAATAGTGTATATTTATCTTATCATCGTCAAAATTCAAAGCGATAATATAGATAAGCTTTCCGGATACTACAATTCTCCCTCCTTACAAAATTTTCGTCCTCGAAAATTTAGAACAAGTACGAATACTTTCATTTCATCCTTTCTTTCACATGACTTATCTATTGAGTGATTACTCAAATAAACGTTGATGATATGGTAGATATCCTGTAATGAAACGCTTCCACTTGGATCAAATATCCCAATTGGCCCTAACCTTTTTCCGGTTGATTTTTGCTAGACAATGCGCGATGGGTTCAATAGTGCAACTTTATAAGAAATCTCGTCAACTGGTTCTATAATTTCATACGATACTTCTTCGTCCGCATCTCATACTTGTAGATAAACAGCGTAACCCTCTTGTCAAGATTCAACTACTTCAATAATACTGACAGATCGACTTAATAGCTTTTGTAGACTAAGCAAAGTAAAAGCTAAAAAAATTTACTTTCTCTAGACTCATATGAATAGCTCAGGGACTAACATTTCCCTTTCATATAAACCATCGTAAAGAGTCATCTTGGTCATAGATCGGTAGCTGATATTATAAGAAAATCCAATCAAAGTTACTTTTATATAATCCAATAACCATTGAAATCCTAAACGCATGCCCAGAGCGCATCCTCCAAAATAGGATTCGTCCGTTTAGTTTCATCTTCACCCAACGAGGGAAAAGTTGTATTGCACTGGAGAGCCATACATAATTCCAACTCAGACATTCTTTGATAATAAATACATTGAGCTAGCTTCTCGGTCAGAGGCGATCAATTTTGTAGCTAATGCATGCGCACAATCTTCTTAGTATATGATTCGGCCAGACGATCTTAATGTAACTTAAGTTAAATAGGTCTGAATAATGTGGACTTGTTATGTCCACATTTCCCAAATCACATTGTGCCCCATTCTTCGTTTGTAGCAATCCTACTATATAAATCATCAATATGCGTTCTCACTTTGATTCTGGTATCTCTGAGTGTTGAAGTTCTCATACTAGTGGCCTATGATCATCTTCTTTTTACTTCTGACAAGCCATGCATCTTTGAACATAACTAGTAACATCCTTCTCATTCGCACCCAATTTTTTTTTTCAAGCGTATACATCCTCATAGTTATAAAATGAGTGAATCTATCCTTTTTTTTTCATACCCAAAGTGTCCCCTTGGGGAAGATCATTCCTTCGTCTGAAATACTAAATTCAGGATGAATCCTCGCTAAAGTCTCTTCCAATATTTTGGAAAATGTCTCATCCAAATCTTAAGATATTTTTCTTTATTCTTAATCGCTAAAAACTGTTTGATAGCGGTGCTAACATACTAACACAAATCTCTTACTCTGTGATAAAAATATTCTTCTGAATTGGTTGAGGCAATACATTCCGCAACATCAGTATAACACTGTACTTTCTACTCTTGAACTTCCTAACTTATTCGATTTTCCTCGGTGGTACTAAATTTCCCCATCACAATCTTTCACGATTACTAACCATCTGCTTGCCTCACATTCTCCTTCGTGTGAAGACGTGCTTCAAACTATTATGATTCATAAAATATCGTAGTGAAGTCCATAAAGATAGTTTCGCCAAATTTAAGTGAACACTACTTCCATTAACTTTAGGTCATAAGTAGGGTAGTTTTGTTCGTACCTCTTTAGTTGTCATAATGCATCAACGTATTTTTATTTATTTATTTTGCATAAGCACTTTGCCTAAGCTCGTCTTTGACGTATAATAATATATGTCAAATCCATCCTTATTAGATAGAACAGTGAGCATTGGAGCCGTTGTAAGGCTCTTGTTAGGCTCTTTGAAACAATCTTCACACGGGCTCGACCACTCAAATTTCTTATTCTTACGAGTAAGATTTGTGAGTGGGCTGGCTAATTTAGAAAAATCATTTTATGAATCGTCGATAATAACCATCTAGCCCTAAAAAGCTTCTCACTCCTGTTACGTTGGTTTACTAAGTCCACTTGTCAACGACTTGAATCTTTACTGGATTGACTGAGATAGCTTCAGGTGAAATCACATGACCGATGAATGTCACACGATCCAACCAAAACTCGCATTTTGAAAACTTTGCATAGAGCTCATGCTGCTTCAGAACATTTAAGGTCATTCGTAAATGTTCTTCGTGTTCTTCTTTAGTTTTCGAATAGATAAGGATGTCGTAAAAAGACAGTGACAAATTTATCTAAATACTCACTAAACACACGGTTCATGAGCTCCATGAAAGCTGCAGGAGCATTGGTTAAAACGAATGACATAACTAAAAATTCCTAATGTCAGTAGCGAGTACGAAAACCAGTCTTCGATACATCACCTTCCCTGACTTTCAATTGATGATATCTAGACCGCGAGTCAATTTTTTTTTAAATACTATTGCTCCGCACAATTGGTCAAAAAGATCGTCTATCCGTGGTAGTGGATATTTATTCTTCACAGTTAATTTATTAAGTCCACGGTAATCGATGCACATCCTTAGAGAACCAACTTTCTTTTTAACAAAGAGAACTAGAGCTCCCCAAGGCCAGTGCTTGGTCGAATAAATCCTTTATCAATCCTGAAGTTGAGCTTGTAATTGCTTCAGTTCTGTCGTTGCCATCCTGTATGGTGCTTTAGAAACAAGAAATGTTCCTGGAATAACCTCTATCTCAAATTCGATAGCTCGGTTTGGAGGTAGTCCCGCTAATTCATCAGGATATACTTCCGGATACGTGAAAGAACATCACATAACTGAGTCGCTCTTCTTTCTTTTTAATGGTATCAACCACGTGAGCAAGATAGCTAGAACATCCTCCAATCAGTATCCTTTGAGCTTCCATAAAAGATATTAACGCCCTTGATATGTTTCCTTTTGATTCCTCGATAAATTCAAACCATTATTCCCCTTCTAGTCTAAAAACCACCTTCTGTTTCTCGCAGTAAATTTCTGTATCATACTTTCTCAGGAAATTTATCCCAAGAATAATATCATCGTCATGCATTTGAAGTATAACCAAGTCCGTAGACAATTCTCTATCAGTGATATTTAGTGGTACCGCATGAAACCAAGATGAGGAAATTATAACCTCCACGGAAGGTAAGGCTACAGAAAACACATTTCGTAACAAATCTTTTGGCCTATTAAGTTTTTCAAAGAACTTATGCAATGCAAACAAATGTGTTGCACTAGTGTCAAATAATATTGAAGCAACTACATTAGAAGTTCCAGCCTCACATCCTCATGCTTTAGAGTATAGACTCTAGCATTTGTCTTGAGAGCTAGAGCCTCAAGCCATCCTTGATTGTTGCGAGGTCCATCAATCCGCTCATGATTAGAACCTTTTGTCTTATTAGGGCACGATAGAGCATAATGCCCATCCCCTCCACAAGCAAAGCATATATGTGATCCCATCCTACATACACCTGGATGCTTCTTTCCACACTTTGAACAAGTCAGAAGCTCTACATGTCTGTTAAAATTTTGACAGGTTCCCTGAGGCCTCTTATATGACGCTTCATTATTAGGCTATATCTTTCCCTTTTTAGCCTTGGCCATCTGTATGGGAACCTTTGCCTTCGCTAAAATAATGATTTCCCGCTTGGCCCATGTTTATTGACCTTCCTTACATTTTAGCCTTATTAGTTTCAAAGGCCCTTATACGCTCTTATTTTGGAGTAAATGATATTCTGCACGGGGGGCTCGGTCACCACTGTAAACCTAAAGCGCTATATCACCCCAGAACATGTTCATCATTCGCCAAACTAGCTTTGCTTGGTAGGTACCAAGTCAAACATCACCGTGCAAGTTTATTAAACTTGCATATAGCATCATAAATATTTATGTTTCCTTTCTTTGTATTGTTAAATCCATCAACTCAATCCTTCAATGTTGCATTGTAGAACTTTGCATTAAACTCTTGCACAGAGTTTGCATATCTTATGCCATTGATATTTTTCCTTGATTTAACTGTGTCCCACCAGTATCTAGCTTCAAACTTAAGTACTAAAAATACGTGCACAAGATATTCTCCCAACCTACCAGTTCAATAAAGTCATAATTGAGTTGAATTTAACACAACCACACTTATTCTACCAACGGATCAGTGGCTCATATGAATTTTTGAGCTCGCATTTGGAAAAATCTTTCTTATAGTGTTTCTTCACGTATTTTGGATACTAACGAAGTTCAACTTCTTCTTCCTCTTCCATTGGTTCATCTTTTTTTTTAATCACATAAGTTTCTTCTGGTTCTTCATTCTTGGCCTAATACTTCCTCATCATTAGCGTCTAAAGGCTTTGTAAGATAAAATTATTGGCATGCTCAACATATCAATGTTGAATAACTTTTAAAGCACCTCTTTGGATATCATCATTCACTTTCCCGCGGCCATGGTGACTACAACAAGGACGCTCTTACTAGACCCTCTCGTCTTCCATATTATTATTTATATCTCCTAAACGAGTAGTCGCATCATCCATTTAATCTTTATTTTTAAAAATAGTCAAGGTTATCATATTCATAACCTTCCTCCATATCAATCCCTACAAGATGGTTCTACAGATTAACCACTTCTTGATATTCTTTCGAATCAAGCTCGTTCTTGTTCGACTTCCATTGGAGCTTATTCTCCCAGATAATATTTTTTGTTCCTCTTTATATTTCTTCTAGTAATCTCCTAGGTTCAACACCCTAGTTTGTCCTTAAATTCAAACAACTTAGGTTCACCTCAGGGTTGGCATCTTCCATCGCAGCATGTTATGAAGATGATTCGCAATCCTCATTTACGAGCACTCGTTAATCTATCTTTGAGATCAAACCAATTGTATATTACAATATGGTTATGCTCATATATCATTTCGAGATTCATCCTTTGATCCAAATGCATCATCACAATGTTATGATCAAAACGAAGAAGGATTAATTCCTTAAATCGATTCCATAAAATATACATGTTAGAACACACTAAGAATTTCACCCTTCTAACAAACCTTTTATAAAAGAATTGCATCAAGAGATAATCATGATAACCAATCATACGGTTATCATGATAACCATGAATCAACTCTTAAAATATAAAGAATAAGTTCAACATGATTGAAAATCTTTAAGTAAGATTCTCTCTTTGATCCCAAATAATATAAAATGATATCCATTTTCAATACTATTAGACCATATTAATCATCCAAACAGGAGTTAACATTACAGATATTGAACTCCACATCTCGCATTGATGGTAAGAGTTTAGTTTTCATAGAACTAATACTCATACCTCATGTAAGGAGGAATGTCAAAATATCCTCTCTCATTACTCCACAATTATTAATCCTCATAAGTTATATGAAAGAATGACTTACTTGCGAACTATGAGAAATCAGCTCGGCGCGCATATACGGTGACGATAAGTGAACTGCTCTGATACCACTCTGTAACGACCCCCTTTCCCCGGGTTCGTTACTTCTTTGATTAAACTCGTCAAAGTCCCTGTTTATAAAAATATTTTAAAGAGAAAATATTTAAATATGTAAGTACTTGGGACTATACTTAACTTAAAAAAAAATAAATTTCGGAGCTCCTTATTTTAAAAACAAAAAAAATAAAAGATTGCAGAAAACCACAAGATCGGTTCTACCACTGTATGCACCTGTATATATGCCACCGCTGATCCCGCTTCATTCGCAACTCATCGGTTCTTTCCTGATTCTACAACACAACTATACGAGTGAGCTAACGCTCAGTACGCAAAAGCTTTTTATTACTCACAAAAATAATAATATATAATTCACATAATGCAATTCCATGCTATCATTTTATAGCTTTCTATTTATAAACATAGTCTTGGGCCCTGCGTACGTACCAGCGCGCAACTACGCCTACGGGGGACTGGGGGCGCGACCCTAACCAAGTCAGCCCGCGGAAAACATCTCACGACGTATCAGTGACTACGCGACCCGATACAGTCGGAGGCTTCATACACATTGTAATCAGTGACTACACGACCCGATATACAATGGTTGGTACGACGCAATTTATTATTAAAATTGTCATACATATATTTAATATCACTATAGATTATATGTATGACTAAATGCTACTTTTGGAATATACTCATACTGTATATTCATGCTTTTTCAATATGCTTATATCGCATATCCAACATATATCATTAAACAATGCCACAAAACAATATAAGTAATTCAAACATATATTTCACACCATACACAATCACACAAACTAGAATATTGTTGTTGTGTTGTAGTGAGTACTTTTACGTACCTTATTTCTTACGATTATAAGTTGGCAGAACTTGATGCTTTCATGCGCACATAAGAACTTCCTTATATTTAGAACTTAAATATCAAATTTCAAGACTTATAAAGTCTTTCATGTATTAATGTGCTTATACGCTAACTAGTAAGGAGATAACGAATTATTCCTATCCTTCTAAAATATTTATCTTAATTCATTAATTAAACTATCAAACTTTTACAACCCTTGAATTTACCCTTACCCGATCTGTACGAAAAATTATTAGTATAATCCCCACTTCATCAAATACAACTCATTTGTATTCGTTACTCAAATTAGAAAGTGATTAAATATACATGTATACCTATATGGCATGTAAAAATATAATGTTCAAATGAATTGGCCTTAATATTCAAATGAATCGGCCTCGTACACATTATGTTTCTATATATATAGAAACACAATATACAAAATAATTTCATTCTTTATAAAATTGATGAAGTCTTCGATAGCTATAATTAATATCAAATTCCTATATATAATTACCATGTATTTCAATAACTGTATATATATACTAATATATATAATTTTGTGACTAGGTTTAGTTATCAGAATTCTAGTTATTCATGTATAAGTAGATAAAGATAGAAAACTTTTACCCTTATGCATCATAGAAATAAGAATTATACTATCAGATTAAAATATATATATATATATATGTACTCATACTATTTTTTACAATACTATTCATGATTCTCTTAATATGTATATATAAATATTAATCAAATGAAGAATTACTAAGAAGGGATAGTGTATACCTAAAACGCTGCTTGATTTTCAATCACGGGAGTAAGATTTTTTTAGAGAGATAAAGGCAATAGAGAGAGAGATTAGAGAGATGGATGAGTTCTCGGAAGGTGTCGAAACAAAATATAGAATAGATAAAGCATACCACTATAGTCGGTTATAAGCAAACAAATTGCAATGATTACCTTTTCATATTAATTTGTATGTGTATATATACATAAGTCGGTTTGTACAATGAGAAATAAAAAATAAGATTAGGTTGAATAAATTAATAACTTAGCCCTTAAGTTATATGTATTTGCACAAAAAATAAAAATGTTAATGTTTATATTCTATCATGCACATACAAATAACTAAGACAACTTTAAAATTATTAATCAACATAACTAAAATAGTACACTCTCTAAATTAATAGTGTATATTTATCTTATTATCGTCAAAATTCAAAGCGATAATATAGATAAGCTTTCCGGATAATACACGAACCAATTGAAAAAAAAATGATTTTAGTTCTTATACATTGGAATTTGAATATAACAAGAGTTCTCATGCAAAAATATGCAAGGATTAAATTGTTGACGAGAAATGCCATAGGAAATGCTATAGCATTTCCAATAGCATTTCTTTATTGTACATTTTTTACAATCTTAAATTTCGAACCAATTGAAAAAATAACGATTTTAGGGCTTATACATTGGAATTTGAATATAACAAGAGTTCTCATGCAAATTTATGCAAGGATTAAATTGTTGACGAGAAATACCATAGGAAATGCTATAGCATTTCCTATAGCATTTCTTTATTTTACATTTTTTACAACCTTAAATTTCGAACCAATTGAAAAAATAATGATTTTAGGGCTTATACATTGGAATTTGAATATAACAAGAGTTCTCATGCAAAAATATGGAAGGATTAAATTGTTGACGAGAAATGCCATAAGATATGCTATAGCATTTCCTATAGCATTTCTTTATTTTACATTTTTTACAACCTTAAATTTCGAACCAATTGTAAAAATAATGATTTTAGGGCTTATACATTGGAATTTTAATATTAGAAGCGTTCTCATGCAAAAATATGCAAGGATTAAATTGTTGACGAGAAATTCCATATGAAATTCTATAGAATTTCCTATAGCATTTCTTTATTTTACATTTTCTACAACCTTAAATTTCGAACCAATTGTAAAAATAATGATTTTAGGGCTTATACATTGGAATTTTAATATTAGAAGCGTTCTCATGCAAAAATATGCAAGGATTAAATTGTTGACGAGAAATTCCATATGAAATGCTATAGCATTTGCTATAGCATTTCTTTATTTTACATTGTTTACGACCTAAAAGTCGAACCAATTGAAAAAATAATGATTTTAGGGCTTATACATTGGAATTTCAATATAACAAGAGTTCTCATGCAAAAATATGCAAGGATTAAATTGTTAACGAGAAATGCCATAGTAAATGCTATAACATTTCCTATAGCATTTCTTTATTTTACATTTTTTACAACCTTAAATTTCGAACCAATTGAAAAAATAATGATTTTAGGGCTTATACGTTGGAATTTGAATATAACAAGAGTTCTCATGCAAAAATATGCAAGGATTAAATGGTTGACGAGAAATGCCATAGGAAATGCTATAGAATTTCCTATAGAATTTCTTTATTTTACATTTTTTACAACCTTAAATTTTGAACCAATTGAAAAAATAATGATTTTAGGGCTTATACATTGGAATTTGAATATAACAAGAGTTCTCATGCAAAAATATGCAAGGATTAAATTGTTGACGAGAAATGCCATAGGAAATGCTATTGCATTTCTTATAGCATTTCTTTATTTGACATTTTTTACAACCTTAAATTTCGAACCAATTTAAAAAATAATGATTTTAGGGCTTATACATTGGAATTTGAATAGAACAAGAGTTCTCATGCAAAAATATGCAAGGATTAAATTGTTGACAAGAAATGCCATAGGAAATGCTATAGCATTTCCTATAGCATTTCTTTATTTTACATTTTTTACAACCTTAAATATCGAACCAATTGTAAAAATAATGATTTTAGGGCTTATACATTGTAATTTTAATATTAGAAGCGTTCTCATGCAAAAATATGCAAGGATTAAATTATTGACGAGAAATTCCATATGAAATGCTATAGAATTTCCTATAGCATTTCTTTATTTTACATTTTTTACAACCTTAAATTTCGAACCAATTGTAAAAATAATGATTTTAGGGCTTATACATTGGAATTTTAATATTAGAAGCGTTCTCATGCAAAAATATGCAAGGATTAAATTGTTGACGAGAAATTCCATATGAAATTCTATAGCATTTCCTATAATATTTCTTTATTTTACATTTTTTACAACCTTAAATATCGGACCAATTGTAAAAATAATGATTTTAGGGCTTATACATTGGAGTTTGAATATTAGAAGCGTTCTCATGCAAAAATATGCAAGGATTAAATTGTTAACGAGAAATGCCATAGGAAATGCTACAGCATTTCCTATAGCATTTCTTTATTTGACATTTTTTACAACCTTAAATTTCGAACCAATTGAAAAATAATTATTTTAGGGCTTATACATTGGAATTTGAATATAACAAGAGTTCTCATGCAAAAATATGCAACGATTAAATGGTTGACGAGAAATGCCATAGGAAATGCTATAGAATTTCCTATAGAATTTCTTTATTTTACATGTTTTACAACCTTAAATTTTGAACCAATTGAAAAAATAATGATTTTAGGGATTATACATTGGAATTTGAATATAACAAGAGTTCTCATGCAAAAATATGCAAGGATTAAATTGTTGACGAGAAATGCCATAGGAAATGCTATTGCATTTCCTATAGCATTTCTTTATTTGACATTTTTTACAACCTTAAATTTCGAACCAATTGAAAAAATAACGATTTTAGGGCTTATACATTGGAATTTTAATATAACAAGAGTTCTCATGCAAAAATATGCAAGGACTAAATTGTTGACGAGAAATTCCATATGAAATGTTATAGCATTTCCTATAGCATTTCTTGATTTTACATTGTTTACGACCTAAAATTCGAACCAGTTGAAAAAATAATGATTTTAGTGCTTATACATTGGAATTTGAATATAACAAGAGTTCTCATGCAAAAATATGCAAGGATTAAATTGTAAACGAGAAATGCCATAGGAAATGCTATAGCATTTCCTATAGCATTTCCTATAGCATTTCTTTATTTTACATTTTTTACAACATTAAATTTCGAACCAATTGAAAAAATAATGATTTTAGGGCTTATACATTGGAATTTGAATATAACAAGAGTTCTCATGCAAAAATATGCAAGGATTAAATGGTTGACGAGAAATGCCGTAGGAAATGCTATAGAATTTCCTATATAATTTCTTTATTTTACATTTTTTACAACCTTAAATTTTGAACCAATTGAAAAAATAATTATTTTAGGGATTATACATTGGAATTTGACTATAACAAGAGTTCTCATGCAAAAATATGCAAGGATTAAATTGTTGACGAGAAATGCCATAGGAAATGCTATTGCATTTCCTATAGCATTTCTTTATTTGACATTTTTTACAACCTTAAATTTCGAACCAATTGAAAAATAATTATTTTAGGGCTTATACATTGGAATTTGAATATAACAAGAGTTTTCATGCAAAAATATGCAACGATTAAATGGTTGACGAGAAATGCCATAGGAAATGCTATAGAATTTCCTATAGAATTTCTTTATTTTACATTTTTTACAACCTTAAATTTTGAACCAATTGAAAAAATAATGATTTTAGGGATTATACATTGGAATTTGAATATAACAAGAGTTCTCATGCAAAAATATGCAAGGATTAAATTGTTGACGAGAAATGCCATAGGAAATGCTATTGCATTTCCTATAGCATTTCTTTATTTGACATTTTTTACAACCTTAAATTTCGAACCAATTGAAAAAATAATGATTTTAGGGCTTATACATTGGAGTTTTAATATAACAAGAGTTCTCATGCAAAAATATGCAAGGACTAAATTGTTGACGAGAAATTCCATATGAAATGTTATAGCATTTCCTATAGCATTTCTTGATTTTACATTGTTTACGACCTAAAATTCGAACCAGTTGAAAAAATAATGATTTTAGTGCTTATACATTGGAATTTGAATATAACAAGAGTTCTCATGCAAAAATATGCAAGGATTAAATTGTTAACGAGAAATGCCATAGGAAATGCTAGCATTTCCTATAGCATTTCTTTATTTTACATTTTTTACAACATTAAATTTCGAACCAATTGAAAAAATAATGATTTTAGGGCTTATACATTGGAATTTGAATATAACAAGAGTTCTCATGCAAAAATATGCAAGGATTAAATGGTTGACGAGAAATGCCGTAGGAAATGCTATAGAATTTCCTATAGAATTTCTTTATTTTACATTTTTTACAACCTTAAATTTTGAACCAATTGAAAAAATAATTATTTTAGGGATTATACATTGGAATTTTACTATAACAAGAGTTCTCATGCAAAAATATGCAAGGATTAAATTGTTGACGAGAAATGCCATAGGAAATGCTATTGCATTTCCTATAGCATTTCTTTATTTGACATTTTTTACAACCTTAAATTTCGAACCAATTGAAAAAATAATGATTTTAGGGTTTATAAATTGGAATTTTAATATAACAAGAGTTCTCATGCAAAAATATGCAAGGACTAAATTGTTGACGAGAAATTCCATATGAAATGCTATAGCATTTCCTATAGCATTTCTTTATTTTACATTGTTTACGACCTAAAATTCGAACCAATTGAAAAAATAATGATTTTAGTGCTTATAGATTGGAATTAGAATATAACAAGAGTTCTCATGCAAAAATATGCAAGGATTAAATTGTTAACGAGAAATGCCATAGGAAATGCTATAGCATTTCCTATAGCATTTCTTTATTTTACATTTTTTACAACCTTAAATTTCGAACCAATTGAAAAAATAATGATTTTAGGGCTTATACATTGGAATTTGAATATTACAAGAGTTCTCATGCAAAAATATTCAAGGATTAAATGGTTGACGAGAAATGCCGTAGGAAATGCTATAGAATTTCCTATAGAATTTCTTTATTTTACATTTTTTACAACCTTAAATTTTGAACCAATTGAAAAAATAATGATTTTAGGGATTATACATTGGAATTTGAATATAACAAGAGTTCTCATGCAAAAATATGCAAGGATTAAATTGTTGACGAGAAATGCCATAGGAAATGCTATTGCATTTCCTATAGCATTTCTTTATTTGATATTTTTTACAACCTTAAATTTCGAACCAATTGAAAAAATAATGATTTTAGGGCTTATACATTGGAATTTGAATATAACAAGAGTTCTCATGCAAAAATATGCAAGGACTAAATTGTTGACGAGAAATTCCATATGAAATGCTATAGCATTTCCTATAGCATTTCTTTATTTTACATTGTTTACGACCTAAAATTCGAACCAATTGAAAAAATAATGATTTTAGTGCTTATACATTGGAATTTGAATTTAACAAGAGTTCTCATGCAAAAATATGCAAGGATTAAATTGTTAACGAGAAATTCAATAGAAAATGCTATAGCATTTCCTATAGCATTTCCTATAGCATTTCTTTATTTTACATTTTTTACAACCTTAAATTTTGAACCAATTGAAAAAATAATGATTTTAGGGCTTACACATTGGAATTTGAATATAACAAGAGTTCTCATGCAAAAATATGCAAGGATTAAATGGTTGACGAGAAATGCCGTAGGAAATGCTATAGAATTTCCTATAGAATTTCTTTATTTTACAATTTTTACAACCTTAAATTTTGAACCAATTGAAGAAATAATTATTTTAGGGATTATACATTGGAATTTGAATATAACAAGAGTTCTCATGCAAAAATATGCAAGGATTAAATTGTTGACGAGAAATGCCATAGGAAATGCTATTGCATTTCCTATAGCATTTCTTTATTTGACATTTTTTACAACCTTAAATTTCGAACCAATTGAAAAAATAATGATTTTAGGGTTTATACATTGGAATTTTAATATAACAAGAGTTCTCATGCAAAAATATGCAAGGACTAAATTGTTGACGAGAAATTCCATATGAAATGCTATAACATTTCCTATAGCATTTCTTTATTTTAAATTGTTTACGACCTAAAATTCGAACCAATTGAAAAAATAATGATTTTAGTGCTTATACATTGGAATTTGAATATAACAAGAGTTCTCATGCAAAAATATGCAAGGATTAAATTGTTAACGAGAAATGCCATAGGAAATGCTATAGCATTTCCTATAGCATTTCTTTATTTTACATTTTTTACAACCTTAAATTTCGAACCAATTGAAAAAATAATGATTTTAGGGCTTATACATTGGAATTTGAATTTTACAAGAGTTCTCATGCAAAAATATGCAAGGATTAAATGGTTGACGAGAAATGCCGTAGGAAATGCTATAGCATTTCCTATAGCATTTCTTTATTTTACATTTTTTACAACCTTAAATTTCGAACCAATTGAAAAAATAATGATTTTAGGGCTTATACATTGGAATTTGAATATAACAAGAGTTCTCATGCAAAAATATGCAAGGATTAAATTATTGACGAGAAATGCCATAGGAAATGCTATTGCATTTCCAATAGCATTTCTTTATTTGATATTTTTTACAACCTTAAATTTCGAACCAATTGAAAAAATAATGATTTTAGGGCTTATACATTGGAATTTGAATATAACAAGAGTTCTCATGCAAAAATATGCAAGGACTAAATTGTTGACGAGAAATTCAATATGAAATGCTATAGCATTTCCTATAGCATTTCTTTATTTTACATTGTTTACGACCTAAAATTCGAACCAATTGAAAAAATAATGATTTTAGTGCTTATACATTGGAATTTAAATATAACAAGAGTTCTCATGCAAAAATATGCAAGGATTAAATTGTTAACGAGAAATTCCATAGGAAATGCTATAGCATTTCCTATAGCATTTCTTTATTTTACATTTTTTACAACCTTAAATTTCGAACCAATTGAAAAAATAATGATTTTAGGGCTTATACATTGGAATTTGAATATAACAAGAGTTCTCATGCAAAAATATGCAAGGATTAAATGGTTGACGAGAAATGCCATAGGAAATGCTATAGAATTTCCTATAGAATTTCTTTATTTTACATTTTTTACAACCTTAAATTTTGAACCAATTGAAAAAATAATGATTTTAGGGATTATACATTGGAATTTGAATATAACAAGAGTTCTCATGCAAAAATATGCAAGGATTAAATTGTTGACGAGAAATGCCATAGGAAATGCTATTGCATTTCCTATAGCATTTCTTTATTTGACATTTTTTACAACCTTAAATTTCGAACCAATTGAAAAAATAATGATTTTAGGGCTTATACATTGGAATTTGAATATAACAAGAGTTCTCATGCAAAAATATGCAAGGACTAAATTGTTGACGAGAAATTCCATATGAAATGCTATAGCATTTCCTATAGCATTTCTTTATTTTACATTGTTTACGACCTAAAATTCGAACCAATTGAAAAAATAATGATTTTAGGGCTTATACATTGGAATTTGAATATAACAAGAGTTCTCATGCAAAAATATGCAAGGATTAAATTGTTAACGAGAAATGCCATAGGAAATGCTATAGCATTTCCTATAGCATTTCTTTATTTTACATTTTTTACAACATTAAATTTTGAACCAATTGAAAAAATAATGATTTTAGGGCTTATACATTCGAATTTGAATATAACAAGAGTTCTCATGCAAAAATATGCAAGGATTAAATTGTTAACGAGAAATGCCATAGGAAATGCTATAGCATTTCCTATAGCATTTCTTTATTTTACATTTTTTACAACCTTAAATTTCGAACCAATTGAAAAAATAATGATTTTAGGGCTTATACATTGGAATTTGAATATAACAAGAGTTCTCATGCAAAAATATGCAAGGATTAAATGGTTGACGAGAAATACCATAGGAAATGCTATAGAATTTCCTATAGAATTTCTTTATTTTACATTTTTTACAACCTTAAATTTCGAACCAATTGAAAAAATAATGATTTTAGGGCTTATACATTGGAATTAGATTATAACAAGAGTTCTCATGCAAAAATATGCAAGGATTAAATAGTTGACGAGAAATGCCATAGGAAATGCTATTGCATTTCTTATAGCATTTCTTTATTTGACATTTTTTACAACCTTAAATTTCGAACCAATTGAAAAAATAATGATTTTAGGGCTTATACATTGGAATTTGAATATAACAAGAGTTCTCATGCAAAAATATGCAAGGATTAAATTGTTGACGAGAAATGCCATAGGAAATGCTATTGCATTTCTTATAGCATTTCTTTATTTGACATTTTTTACAACCTTAAATTTCGAACCAATTTAAAAAATAATGATTTTAGGGCTTATACATTGGAATTTGAATATAATAAGAGTTCTCATGCAAAAATATGCAAGTATTAAATTGTTGACGAGAAATGCCATAGGAAATGCTATAGCATTTCCTATAGCATTTCTTTATTTTAAATTTTTTACAACCTTAAATATCGAACCAATTGTAAAAATAATGATTTTAGGGCTTATACATTGGAATTTTAATATTAGAAGCGTTCTCATGCAAAAATATGCAAGGATAAAATTGTTGACGAGAAATTCCATATGAAATGCTATAGAATTTCCTATAGCATTTCTTTATTTTACATTTTTTACAACCTTAAATTTCGAACCAATTGTAAAAACAATGATTTTAGGGCTTATACATTGGAATTTTAATATTAGAAGCGTTCTCATGCAAAAATATGCAAGGATTAATTTGTTGACGAGAAATTCCATATGAAATGCTATAGCATTTCCTATAGCATTTCTTTATTTTACATTGTTTACGACCTAAAATTCGAACCAATTGAAAAAATAATGATTTTAGGGCTTATACATTGGAATTTGAATATAACAAGAGTTCTCATGCAAAAATATGCAAGGATTAAATTGTTAACGAGAAATGCCATAGGAAATGCTATAGCATTTCCTATAGCATTTCTTTATTTTACATTTTTTACAACCTTAAATTTCGAACCAATTGAAAAAATAATGATTTTAGGGCTTATACGTTGGAATTTGAATATAACAAGAGTTCTCATGCAAAAATATGCAAGGATTAAATGGTTGACGAGAAATGCCATAGGAAATGCTATAGAATTTCCTATAGAATTTCTTTATTTTACATTTTTTACAACATTAAATTTTGAACCAATTGAAAAAATAATGATTTTAGGGCTTATACATTGGAATTTGAATATAACAAGAGTTCTCATGCAAAAATATGCAAGGATTAAATTGTTAACGAGAAATGCCATAGGAAATACTATAGCATTTCCTATAGCATTTCTTTATTTTACATTTTTTACAACCTTAAATTTCGAACCAATTGAAAAAATAATGATTTTAGGGCTTATACATTGGAATTTGAATATAACAAGAGTTCTCATGCAAAAATATGCAAGGATTAAATGGTTGACGAGAAATACCATAGGAAATGCTATAGAATTTCCTATATAATTTCTTTATTTTACATTTTTTACAACCTTAAATTTCGAACCAATTGAAAAAATAATGATTTTAGGGCTTATACATTGGAATTAGAATATAACAAGAGTTCTCATGCAAAAATATGCAAGGATTAAATAGTTGACGAGAAATGCCATAGGAAATGCTATTGCATTTCTTATAGCATTTCTTTATTTGACATTTTTTACAACCTTAAATTTCGAACCAATTGAAAAAATAATGATTTTAGGGCTTATATATTGGAATTTGAATATAACAAGAGTTCTCATGCAAATAATAGCAAGGATTAAATTGTTGACGAGAAATGCCATAGGAAATGCTATTGCATTTCTTATAGCATTTCTTTATTTGACATTTTTTACAACCTTAAATTTCTAACCAATTTAAAAAATAATGATTTTAGGGCTTATACATTGGAATTTGAATATAATAAGAGTTCTCATGCAAAAATATGCAAGTATTAAATGGTTGACGAGAAATGCCATAGGAAATGCTATAGCATTTCCTATAGCATTTCTTTATTTTACATTTTTTACAACCTTAAATATCGAACCAATTGTAAAAATAATGATTTTAGGGCTTATACATTGGAATTTTAATATTAGAAGCGTTCTCATGCAAAAATATGCAAGGATTAATTTGTTGACGAGAAATTCCATATGAAATGCTATAGCATTTCCTATAGCATTTCTTTATTTTACATTGTTTACGACCTAAAATTCGAACCAATTGAAAAAATAATGATTTTAGGGCTTATACATTGGAATTTGAATATAACAAGAGTTCTCATGCAAAAATATGCAAGGATTAAATTTTTAACGAGAAATGCCATAGGATATGCTATAGCTCTTCCTATAGCATTTCTTTATTTTACATTTTTTACAACCTTAAATTTCGAACCAATTGAAAAAATAATGATTTTAGGGCTTATACATTGGAATTTGAATATAACAAGAGTTCTCATGCAAAAATATGCAAGGATTAAATGGTTGACGAGAAATACCATAGGAAATGCTATAGAATTTCCTATAGAATTTCTTTCATTTACATTTTTTACAACCTTAAATTTCGAACCAATTAAAAAAATAATGATTTTAGGGCTTATACATTGGAATTAGAATATAACAAGAGTTCTCATGCAAAAATATGCAAGGATTAAATAGTTGACGAGAAATGCCATAGGAAATGCTATTGCATTTCTTATAGCATTTCTTTATTTGACCTTTTTTACAACCTTAAATTTCGAACCAATTGAAAAAATAATGATTTTAGGGCTTATACATTGGAATTTGAATATAACAAGAGTTCTCATGCAAAAATATGCAAGGATTAAATTGTTGACGAGAAATGCCATAGGAAATGCTATTGCATTTCTTATAGCATTTCTTTATTTGACATTTTTTACAACCTTAAATTTCGAACCAATTTAAAAAATAATGATTTTAGGGCTTATACATTGGAATTTGAATATAATAAGAGTTCTCATGCAAAAATATGCAAGTATTAAATTGTTGACGAGAAATGCCATAGGAAATGCTATAGCATTTCCTATAGCATTTCTTTATTTTACATTTTTTACAACCTTAAATATCGAACCAATTGTAAAAATAATGATTTTAGGGCTTATACATTGGAATTTTAATATTAGAAGCGTTCTCATGCAAAAATATGCAAGGATTAATTTGTTGACGAGAAATTCCATATTAAATGCTATAGCATTTCCTATAGCATTTCTTTATTTTACATTGTTTACGACCTAAAATTCGAACCAATTGAAAAAATAATGATTTTAGGGCTTATACATTGGAATTTGAATATAACAAGAGTTCTCATGCAAAAATATGCAAGGATTAAATTTTTAACGAGAAATGCCATAGGAAATGCTATAGCTCTTCCTATAGCATTTCTTTATTTTACATTTTTTACAACCTTAAATTTCGAACCAATTGAAAAAATAATGATTTTAGGGCTTATACATTGGAATTTGAATATAACAAGAGTTCTCATGCAAAAATATGCAAGGATTAAATGGTTGACGAGAAATACCATAGGAAATGCTATAGAATTTCCTATAGAATTTCTTTCATTTACATTTTTTACAACCTTAAATTTCGAACCAATTAAAAAAATAATGATTTTAGGGCTTATACATTGGAATTAGAATATAACAAGAGTTCTCATGCAAAAATATGCAAGGATTAAATAGTTGACGAGAAATGCCATAGGAAATGCTATTGCATTTCTTATAGCATTTCTTTATTTGACCTTTTTTACAACCTTAAATTTCGAACCAATTGAAAAAATAATGATTTTAGGGCTTATACATTGGAATTTGAATATAACAAGAGTTCTCATGCAAAAATATGCAAGGATTAAATTGTTGACGAGAAATGCCATAGGAAATGCTATTGCATTTCTTATAGCATTTCTTTATTTGACATTTTTTACAACCTTAAATTTCGAACCAATTTAAAAAATAATGATTTTAGGGCTTATACATTGGAATTTGAATATAATAAGAGTTCTCATGCAAAAATATGCAAGTATTAAATTGTTGACGAGAAATGCCATAGGAAATGCTATAGCATTTCCTATAGCATTTCTTTATTTTACATTTTTTACAACCTTAAATATCGAACCAATTGTAAAAATAATGATTTTAGGGCTTATACATTGGAATTTTAATATTAGAAGCGTTCTCATGCAAAAATATGCAAGGATTAATTTGTTGACGAGAAATTCCATATTAAATGCTATAGCATTTCCTATAGCATTTCTTTATTTTACATTGTTTACGACCTAAAATTCGAACCAATTGAAAAAATAATGATTTTAGGGCTTATACATTGGAATTTGAATATAACAAGAGTTCTCATGCAAAAATATGCAAGGATTAAATTGTTAACGAGAAATGCCATAGGAAATGCTATAGCATTTCCTATAGCATTTCTTTATTTTACATTTTTTACAACCTTAAATTTCGAACCAATTGAAAAAATAATGATTTTAGGGCTTATACGTTGGAATTTGAATATAACAAGAGTTCTCATGCAAAAATATGCAAGGATTAAATGGTTGACGAGAAATGTCATAGGAAATGCTATAGAATTTCCTATAGAATTTCTTTATTTTACATTTTTTACAACATTAAATTTTGAACCAATTGAAAAAATAATGATATTAGGGCTTATACATTGGAATTTGAATATAACAAGAGTTCTCATGCAAAAATATGCAAGGATTAAATTGTTAACGAGAAATGCCATAGGAAATGCTATAGCATTTCCTATAGCATTTCTTTATTTTACATTTTTTACAACCTTAAATTTCGAACCAATTGAAAAAATAATGATTTTAGGGCTTATACATTGGAATTAGAATATAACAAGAGTTCTCATGCAAAAATATGCAAGGATTAACTAGTTGACGAGAAATGCCATAGGAAATGCTATTGCATTTCTTATAGCATTTCTTTATTTGACATTTTTTACAACCTTAAATTTCGAACCAATTGAAAAAATAATGATTTTAGGGCTTATACATTGGAATTTGAATATAACAAGAGTTCTCATGCAAAAATATGCAAGGATTAAATTGTTGACGAGAAATGCCATAGGAAATGCTATTGCATTTCTTATAGCATTTCTTTATTTGACATTTTTTACAACCTTAAATTTCGAACCAATTTAAAAAATAATGATTTTAGGGCTTATACATTGGAATTTGAATATAATAAGAGTTCTCATGCAAAAATATGCAAGTATTAAATTGTTGACGAGAAATGCCATAGGAAATGCTATAGCATTTCCTATAGCATTTCTTTATTTTACATTTTTTACAACCTTAAATATCGAACCAATTGTAAAAATAATGATTTTAGGGCTTATACATTGGAATTTTAATATTAGAAGCGTTCTCATGCAAAAATATGCAAGGATAAAATTGTTGACGAGAAATTCCATATGAAATGCTATAGAATTTCCTATAGCATTTCTTTATTTTACATTTTTTACAACGTTAAATTTTGAACCAATTGTAAAAATAATGATTTTAGGGCTTATACATTGGAATTTTAATATTAGAAGCGTTCTCATGCAAAAATATGCAAGGATTAATTTGTTGACGAGAAATTCCATATGAAATGCTATAGCATTTCCTATAGCATTTCTTTATTTTACATTGTTTACGACCTAAAATTCGAACCAATTGAAAAAATAATGATTTTAGGGCTTATACATTGGAATTTGAATATAAATAGAGTTCTCATGCAAAAATATGCAAGGATTAAATTGTTAACGAGAAATGCCATAGGAAATGCTATAGCATTTCCTATAGCATTTCATTATTTTACATTTTTTACAACCTTAAATTTCGAACCAATTGAAAAAATAATGATTTTAGGGCTTATACGTTGGAATTTGAATATAACAAGAGTTCTCATGCAAAAATATGCAAGGATTAAATGGTTGACGAGAAATGCCATAGGAAATGCTATAGAATTTCCTATAGAATTTCTTTATTTTACATTTTTTACAACCTTAAATTTTGAACCAATTGAAAAAATAATGATTTTAGGGATTACACATTGGAATTTGAATATAAAAAGAGTTCTCATGCACAAATATGCAAGGTTTAAATTGTTGACGAGAAATACCATAGGAAATGCTATTGCATTTCTTACAGCATTTCTTTATTTGACATTTTTTACAACCTTAAATTTCGAACCAATTGAAAAAATAATGATTTTAGGGCTTATACATTGGAATTTGAATATAACAAGAGTTCTCATGCAAAAATATGCAAGGATTAAATTGTTGACGAGAAATGCCATAGGAAATGCTATTGCATTTCTTATAGCATTTCTTTATTTGACATTTTTTACAACCTTAAATTTCGAACCAATTGAAAAAATAATGATTTTAGGGTTTATACATTGGAATTTGAATATAACAAGAGTTCTCATGCAAAAATATGCAAGGATTAAATTGTTGACAAGAAATGCCATAGGAAATGCTATAGCATTTCTTTATTTTTCATTTTTTACAACCTTAAATATCGAACCAATTGTAAAAATAATGATTTTAGGGCTTATACATTGGAATTTTAATATTAGAAGCGTTCTCATGCAAAAACATGCAAGGATTAAATTGTTGACGCGAAATTCCATATGAAATGCTATAGAATTTCCTATAGCATTTCTTTATTTTACATTTTTTACAACGTTAAATTTTGAACCAATTGTAAAAATAATGATTTTAGGGCTTATACATTGGAATTTAAATATTAGAAGCGTTCTCATGCAAAAATATGCAAGGATTAAATTGTTGACGAGAAATTCCATATGAAATGCTATAGCATTTCCTATAGCATTTCTTTATTTTACATTTTTTACAACCTTAAATATCGAACCAATTGTAAAAATAATGATTTTAGGCCTTATACATTGGAATTTTAATATTAGAAGCGTTCTCATGCAAAAATATGAAATGATTAAATTGTTGACGAGAAATTCCATATGAAATGCTATAGAATTTCCTATAGCATTTCTTTATTTTACAGTTTTTACAACCTTAAATTTTGAACCAATTGTAAAAATAATGATTTTAGGGCTTATACATTGGAATTTTAATATTAGAAGCATTCTCATGCAAAAATATGCAAGGATTAAATTGTTGACGAGAAATTCCATATGAAATGCTATAGCATTTCCTATAGCATTTCTTTATTTTACATTTTTTACAACCTTAAATTTTGAACCAATTGAAAAAATAATGATTTTAGGGCTTATTCATTAGAATTTGAATATAACAAGAGTTCTCATGCAAATTTTATGCAAGGATTAAATTGTTGACGAGAAATGCCATAGGAAATGCTATAACATTTCCTATAGCATTTCTTTATTTTACATTTTTTACAACCTTAAATTTCGAACCAATTGAAAAAAATAATGATTTTAGGTCTTATACATTGGAATTTTAATATAACAAGAGTTCTCATGCAAAAATATGCAAGGACTAAATTGTTGACGAGAAATTCCATATGAAATGCTATAGTATTTCCTATAGCATTTCCCTATTTTACATTGTTTACGACCTAAAATTCGAACAATTGAAAAAATAATGATTTTAGGGCTTATACATTGGAATTTGAATATAACAAGAGTTCTCATGCAAAAATATGCAAGGATTAAATTGTTATCGAGAAATGCCATAGGAAATGCTATAGCATTTCCTATAGCATTTCTTTATTTTACATTTTTTACAACCTTAAATTTCGAACCAATTGAAAAAATAATGATTTTAGGGCTTATACATTGGAATTTGAATATAACAAGAGTTCTCATGCAAAAATATGCAAGGATTAAATGGTTAACGAGAAATGCCATAGGAAATGCTATAGAATTTCCTATAGAATTTCTTTATTTTACATTTTTTACAACCTTAAATGTTGAACCAATTGAAAAAATAATGATTTTAGGGATTATACATTGGAATTTGAATATAACAAGAGGTCTCATGCAAAAATATGCAAGGATTAAATTGTTGACGAGAAATGCCATAGGAAATGCTATTGCATTTCTTATAGCATTTCTTTATTTGACATTTTTTACAACCTTAAATTTCGAACCAATTGAAAAAATAATGATTTTAGGGCTTATACATTTGAATTTGAATATAACAAGAGTTCTCATGCAAAAATATGCAAGGATTAAATTGTTGACGAGAAATGCCATAGGAAATGCTATAGCATTTCCTATAGCATTTCTTTATTTTACATTGTTTACGACCTAAATTTCGAACCAATTAAAAAATAATGATTTTAGTGCTTATACATTGGAATTTGAATATAACAAGAGTTCTCATGCAAAAATATGCAAGGATTAAATTGTTATCGAGAAATGCCATAGGAAATGCTATAGCATTTCCTATAGCATTTCTTTATTTAACATTTTTTACAACCTTAAATTTCGAACCAATTGAAAAAATAATGATTTTAGGGCTTATACATTGGAATTTGAATATAACAAGAGTTCTCATGCAAAAATATGCAAGGATTAAATGGTTGACGAGAAATGCCATAGGAAATGCTATAGAATTTCCTATAGAATTTCTTTATTTTACATTTTTTACAACCTTAAATTTTGAACCAATTGAAAAAATAATGATTTTAGGGATTATACATTGGAATTTGAATATAACAAGAGTTCTCATGCAAAAATATGCAAGGATTAAATTGTTGACGAGAAATGCCATAGGAAATGCTATTGCATTTCTTATAGCATTTCTTTATTTGACATTTTTTACAACCTTAAATTTCGAACCAATTGAAAAAATAATGATTTTAGGGCTTATACATTTGAATTTGAATATAACAAGAGTTCTCATGCAAAAATATGCAAGGATTAAATTGTTGACGAGAAATGCCATAGGAAACGCTATAGCATTTCCTATAGCATTTCTTTATTTTACATTGTTTACGACCTAAAATTCGAACCAATTGAAAAAATAATGATTTTAGTGCTTATACATTGGAATTTGAATATAACAAGAGTTCTCATGCAAAAATATGCAAGGATTAAATTGTTAACGAGAAATTCCATAGGAAATGCTATAGCATTTCCTATAGCATTTCTTTATTTTACATTTTTTACAACCTTAAATTTCGAGCCAATTGAAAAAATAATGATTTTAGGGCTTATACATTGGAATTTGAATATAACAAGAGTTCTCATGCAAAAATATGCAAGGATTAAATGGTTGACGAGAAATGCCATAGGAAATGCTATAGAATTTCCTATAGAATTTCTTTATTTTACATTTTTTACAACATTAAATTTTGAACCAATTGAAAAAATAATGATTTTAGGGATTATACATTGGAATTTGAATATAACAAGAGTTCTCATGCAAAAATATGCAAGGATTAAATTGTTGACGAGAAATGCCATAGATAGCATTTCCTATAGCATTTCTTTATTTTACATTTTTTACAACCTTAAATATCGAACCAATTGTAAAAATAATGATTTTAGGGCTTATACATTGGAATTTTAATATTAGAAGCGTTCTCATGCAAAAATATGCAAGGATTAAATTGTTGACGAGAAATTCCATATGAAATGCTATAGATTTTCCTATAGCATTTCTTTATTTTACAGTTTTTACAACCTTAAATTTCGAACCAATTGTAAAAATAATGATTTTAGGGCTTATACATTGGAATTTTAATATTAGAAGCGTTCTCATGCAAAAATATGCAAGGATTAAATTGTTGACGAGAAATTCCATATGAAATGCTATAGATTTTCCTATAGCATTTCTTTATTTTACAGTTTTTACAACCTTAAATTTCGAACCAATTGTAAAAATAATGATTTTAGGGCTTATACATTGGAATTTTAATATTAGAAGCGTTCTCATGCAAAAATATGCAAGGATTAAATTGTTGACGAGAAATTCCATATGAAATGCTATAGCATTTCCTATAGAATTTCTTTATTTTACATTTTTTACAACCTTAAATTTCGAACCAATTGAAAAAATAATGATTTTGGGGCTTATTCATTAGAATTTGAATATAACAAGAGTTCTCATGCAAAAATATGCAAGGATTAAATTGTTGACGAGAAATGCCATAGATAGCATTTCCTATAGCATTTCTTTATTTTACATTTTTTACAACCTTAAATATCGAACCAATTGTAAAAATAATGATTTTAGGGCTTATACATTGGAATTTTAATATTAGAAGCGTTCTCATGCAAAAATATGCAAGGATTAAATTGTTGACGAGAAATTCCATATGAAATGCTATAGATTTTCCTATAGCATTTCTTTATTTTACAGTTTTTACAACCTTAAATTTCGAACCAATTGTAAAAATAATGATTTTAGGGCTTATACATTGGAATTTTAATATTAGAAGCGTTCTCATGCAAAAATATGCAAGGATTAAATTGTTGACGAGAAATTCCATATGAAATGCTATAGCATTTCCTATAGAATTTCTTTATTTTACATTTTTTACAACCTTAAATTTCGAACCAATTGAAAAAATAATGATTTTGGGGCTTATTCATTAGAATTTGAATATAACAAGAGTTCTCATGCAAATTTATGAAAGGATTAAATTGTTGACGAGAAATGCCATAGGAAATGCTATAGCATTTCCTATAGCATTTCTTTATTTTACATTTTTTACAACCTTAAATTTCGAACCAATTGAAAAAATAATGATTTTAGGGCTTATACATTGGAATTTTAATATAACAAGAGTTCTCATGCAAAAATATGCAAGGACTAAATTGTTGACGAGAAATTCCATATGAAATGCTATAGCATTTCCTATAGCATTTCTTTATTTTACATTGTTTACGACCTAAAATTCGAACCAATTGAAAAAATAATGATTTTAGGGCTTATACATTGGAATTTGAATATAACAAGAGTTCTCATGCAAAAAATATGCAAGGATTAAATTGTTAACGAGAAATACCATAGGAAATGCTATAGCATTTCCTACAGCATTTCTTTATTTTTCATTTTTTACAAACTTAAATTTCGAACCAATTGAAAAAATAATGATTTTAGGGCTTATAAATTGGAATTTGAATATAACAAGAGTTCTCATGCAAAAATATGCAAGGATTAAATGGTTGACGAGAAATGCCATAGGAAATGCTAAAGAATTTCCTATAGAATTTCTTTATTTTACATTTTTTTACAACATTAAATTTCGAACCAATTGAAAAAATAATGATTTTAGGGATTATACATTTAGAATTTGAATATAACAAGAGTTCTCATGCAAAAATATGCAAGGATTAAATTGTTGACGAGAAATTCCATATGAAATGCTATAGCATTTCTTATAGCATTTCTTTATTTGACATTTTTTACAACCTTAAATTTCGAACCAATTGAAAAAATAATGATTTTAGGGCTTATACATTGGAATTTGAATATAACAAGCGTTCTCATGCAAAAATATGCAAGGATTAAATTGTTGACGAGAAATGCCATAGGAAATGCTATAGCATTTCCTATAGCATTTCTTTATTTTACATTTTTTACAACCTTAAATTTCGAACCAATTGAAAAAATAATGATTTTAGGGCTTATTCATTGGAATTTGAATATAACAAGAGTTCTCATGCAAATTTATGCAAGGATTAAATTGTTGACGAGAAATGCCATAGGAAATGCTATAGCATTTCCTATAGCATTTCTTTATTTTACATTTTTTACAATCTTAAATTTCGACCCAATTGAAAAAATAATGATTTTAGGGCTTATTCATTGGAATTTGAATATAACAAGAGTTCTCATGCAAATTTATGCAAGGATGAAATTGTTGACGAGAAATGCCATAGGAAATGCTATAGCATTTCCTATAGCATTTCTTTATTTTACATTTTTTACAACCTTAAATTTCGAACCAATTGAAAAAATAATGATTTTAGGGCTTATACATAGGAATTTGAATATAGCAAGAGTTCTCATGCAAAAATATGCAAGGACTAAATTGTTGACGAGAAATTCTATATGAAATGCTATAGCATTTCCTATAGCATTTCTTTATTTTACATTTTTTACGACCTAAAATTCGAACCAATTGAAAAAATAATGATTTTAGGGCTTATACATTGGAATTTGAATATAACAAGCGTTCGCATGCAAAAATATGCAAGGATTAAATTGTTGAAGAGAAATGCCATTGGAAATGCTATAGCATTTCCTATAGCATTTCTTTATTGTACATTTTTTACAACACTAAATTTCGAACCAATTGAAAAAAATAATGATTTTAGGGCTTATACATTGGAATTTGAATATAAAAAGATTCTCATGCAAAAATATGCAAGGATTAAATTGTTGACGAGAAATGCCATAGGAAATGCTATAGCATTTCTTATAGCATTTCTTTATTTGACATTTTTTACAACCTTAAATTTCGAACCAATTGTAAAAATAATGATTTTAGGGCTTATACATTGGAATTTGAATATAACAAGCGTTCGCATGCAAAAATATTCAAGGATTAAATTGTTGACGAGAAATGCTATAGGAAATGCTATAGCATTTCTTTATTTGACATTTTTTACAACCTTAAATTTCGAACCAATTGAAAAAATAATGATTTTAGGGCTTATACATTGGAATTTGAATATAACAAGAGTTCTCATGCAAAAATATGCAAGGATTAAATTGTTGACGAGAAATGCCATAGGAAATGCTATAGCATTTACTATAGCATTTCTTTATTTTACATTTTTTACAACCTTAAATTTCGAACCAATTGAAAAAATAATGATTTTAGGGCTTATTCATTGGAATTTGAATATAACAAGAGTTCTCATGCAAATTTATGCAAGGATTAAATTGTTGACGAGAAATGCCATAGGAAATGCTATAGCATTTCCTATAGCATTTCTTTATTTTACATTTTTTACAATCTTAAATTTCGAACCAATTGAAAAAATAATGATTTTAGGGCTTATTCATTGGAATTTGAATATAACAAGAGTTCTCATGCAAATTTATGCAAGGATGAAATTTTTGACGAGAAATGCCATAGGAAATGCTATAGCATTTCCTATAGCATTTCTTTATTTTACATTTTTTACAACCTTAAATTTCGAACCAATTGAAAAAATAATGATTTTAGGGCTTATACATTGGAATTTGAATATAGCAAGAGTTCTCATGCAAAAATATGCAAGGACTAAATTGTTGACGAGAAATTCTATATGAAATGCTATAGCATTTCCTATAGCATTTCTTTATTTTACATTTTTTACGACCTAAAATTCGAACAAATTGAAAAAATAATGATTTTAGGGCTTATACATTGGAATTTGAATATAACAAGCGTTCGCATGCAAAAATATGCAAGGATTAAATTGTTGAAGAGAAATGCCATAGGAAATGCTATAGCATTTCCTATAGCATTTCTTTATTGTACATTTTTTACAACACTAAATTTCGAACCAATTTAAAAAACAATGATTTTAGGGCTTATACATTGGAATTTGAATATAACAAGATTCTCATGCAAAAATATGCAAGGATTAAATGGTTGACGAGAAATGCCATAGGAAATGCTATAGAATTTCTTATAAAATTTTTTTATTTTACATTTTTTACAACCATAAATTTCGAACCAATTGTAAAAATAATGATTTTAGGGCTTATACATTGGAATTTGAATATAACAAGAGTTCTCATGCAAAAATATGCAAGGATTAAAT
Source organism: Parietaria judaica (assembly GCA_954871525.1). Taxonomy (NCBI): domain Eukaryota; kingdom Viridiplantae; phylum Streptophyta; class Magnoliopsida; order Rosales; family Urticaceae; genus Parietaria; species Parietaria judaica. Next base: position 31,134,236 of record OX940865.1, read on the forward strand.
TGTTGACGAGAAATGCCATAGGAAATGCTATAGCATTTACTATAGCATTTCTTTATTTTACATTTTTTACAACCTTAAATTTCGAACCAATTGAAAAAATAATGATTTTAGGGCTTATTCATTGGAATTTGAATATAACAAGAGTTCTCATGCAAATTTATGCAAGGATTAAATTGTTGACGAGAAATGCCATAGGAAATGCTATAGCATTTCCTATAGCATTTCTTTATTTTACATTTTTTACAATCTTAAATTTCGACCCAATTGAAAAAATAATGATTTTAGGGCTTATTCATTGGAATTTGAATATAACAAGAGTTCTCATGCAAATTTATGCAAGGATGAAATTGTTGACGAGAAATGCCATAGGAAATGCTATAGCATTTCCTATAGCATTTCTTTATTTTACATTTTTTACAACCTTAAATTTCGAACCAATTGAAAAAATAATGATTTTAGGGCTTATACATAGGAATTTGAATATAGCAAGAGTTCTCATGCAAAAATATGCAAGGACTAAATTGTTGACGAGAAATTCTATATGAAATGCTATAGCATTTCCTATAGCATTTCTTTATTTTACATTTTTTACGACCTAAAATTCGAACCAATTGAAAAAATAATGATTTTAGGGCTTATACATTGGAATTTGAATATAACAAGCGTTCGCATGCAAAAATATGCAAGGATTAAATTGTTGAAGAGAAATGCCATTGGAAATGCTATAGCATTTCCTATAGCATTTCTTTATTGTACATTTTTTACAACACTAAATTTCGAACCAATTGAAAAAAATAATGATTTTAGGGCTTATACATTGGAATTTGAATATAAAAAGATTCTCATGCAAAAATATGCAAGGATTAAATTGTTGACGAGAAATGCCATAGGAAATGCTATAGCATTTCTTATAGCATTTCTTTATTTGACATTTTTTACAACCTTAAATTTCGAACCAATTGTAAAAATAATGATTTTAGGGCTTATACATTGGAATTTGAATATAACAAGCGTTCGCATGCAAAAATATTCAAGGATTAAATTGTTGACGAGAAATGCTATAGGAAATGCTATAGCATTTCTTTATTTGACATTTTTTACAACCTTAAATTTCGAACCAATTGAAAAAATAATGATTTTAGGGCTTATACATTGGAATTTGAATATAACAAGAGTTCTCATGCAAAAATATGCAAGGATTAAATTGTTGACGAGAAATGCCATAGGAAATGCTATAGCATTTACTATAGCATTTCTTTATTTTACATTTTTTACAACCTTAAATTTCGAACCAATTGAAAAAATAATGATTTTAGGGCTTATTCATTGGAATTTGAATATAACAAGAGTTCTCATGCAAATTTATGCAAGGATTAAATTGTTGACGAGAAATGCCATAGGAAATGCTATAGCATTTCCTATAGCATTTCTTTATTTTACATTTTTTACAATCTTAAATTTCGAACCAATTGAAAAAATAATGATTTTAGGGCTTATTCATTGGAATTTGAATATAACAAGAGTTCTCATGCAAATTTATGCAAGGATGAAATTTTTGACGAGAAATGCCATAGGAAATGCTATAGCATTTCCTATAGCATTTCTTTATTTTACATTTTTTACAACCTTAAATTTCGAACCAATTGAAAAAATAATGATTTTAGGGCTTATACATTGGAATTTGAATATAGCAAGAGTTCTCATGCAAAAATATGCAAGGACTAAATTGTTGACGAGAAATTCTATATGAAATGCTATAGCATTTCCTATAGCATTTCTTTATTTTACATTTTTTACGACCTAAAATTCGAACAAATTGAAAAAATAATGATTTTAGGGCTTATACATTGGAATTTGAATATAACAAGCGTTCGCATGCAAAAATATGCAAGGATTAAATTGTTGAAGAGAAATGCCATAGGAAATGCTATAGCATTTCCTATAGCATTTCTTTATTGTACATTTTTTACAACACTAAATTTCGAACCAATTTAAAAAACAATGATTTTAGGGCTTATACATTGGAATTTGAATATAACAAGATTCTCATGCAAAAATATGCAAGGATTAAATGGTTGACGAGAAATGCCATAGGAAATGCTATAGAATTTCTTATAAAATTTTTTTATTTTACATTTTTTACAACCATAAATTTCGAACCAATTGTAAAAATAATGATTTTAGGGCTTATACATTGGAATTTGAATATAACAAGCGTTCGCATGCAAAAATATTCAAGGATTGAATTGTTCACGAGAAATGCCATAGGAAATGCTATAGCATTTCTTTATTTGACATTTTTTACAACCTTAAATTTCGAACCAATTGAAAAAATAATGATTTTAGGGCTTATACATTGGAATTTTAATATACCAAGAGTTCTCATGCAAAAATATGCAAGGATTAAATTGTTGACGAGAAATGCCATAGGAAATGCAGCATTTCCTATAGCATTTCTTTGTTTTACATTTTTTACAACCTTAAATTTCAAACCAATTGTAAAAATAATGATTTTAGGGCTTATACATGGAATTTTAATATTACAAGCAATCTCATGCTAAAATATGCAAGGATTAAATTGTTGACGAGAAATGCCATAGGAAATGCTATAGCATTTCCTATCGCATTTCTTTATTTTACATTTTTTACAACCTTAAATTTCGAACCAATTGAAAAAATAATGATTTTAGGGCTTATTCATTGGAATTTTAATATAATAAGAGTTCTCATGCAAATTTATGCAAGGATTAAATTGTTGACGAGAAATGCCATAGGAAATGCTAGCATTTCCTATAGCATTTCTTTATTTTACATTTTTTACAACCTTAAATTTCAAACCAATTGTAAAAATAATGATTTTAGGGCTTATACATGGAATTTTAATATTACAAGCGTTCTCATGCAAAAATATGCAAGGATTAAATTGTTGACGAGAAATGCCATTGGAAATCTTATACCATTTCTTAATTGTACATTTTTTACAACCTTAAATTTCGAACCAATTGAAAAAATAATGATTTTAGGGCTTATACATTGGAATTTTAATATAACGAGAGTTTACATGCAAAAATATGGAAGGATTAAATTGTTGACAAGAAATGCCATAGGAAATGCTATAACATTTCTTATAGCATTTCCTTATTTGACATTTTTTACAACCTTAAATTTCGAACTAATTGAAAAAATAATGATTTTAGGGCTTATACATTGGAATTTGAATATACCAAGAGTTCTCATGCAAAAATATGCAAGGATTAAATTGTTGACGAGAAATGCCATAGGAAATGCTATAGCATTTCCTATAGCATTTCTTTATTGTACATTTTTTACAACCTTAAATTTCGAACCAATTGAAAAAATAATGATTTTAGGGCTTATACATAGGAATTTGAATATAACAAGAGTTCTCATGCAAAAATATGCAAGGATTAAATTGTTGACGAGAAATGCCATAGGAAATGCTATAGCATTTCCTATCGCATTTCTTTATTTTACATTTTTTACAACCTTAAATTTCGAACCAATTGAAAAAATAATGATTTTAGGGCTTATTCATTGGAATTTGAATATAACAAGAGTTCTCATGCAAAATTATGCAAGGATTAAATTGTTGACTAGAAATGCCAAAGAAAATGCTATAGCATTTCCTATAGCATTTCTTTATTTTACATTTTTTACAACCTTAAATTTCAAACCAATTGAAAAAATAATGATTTTAGGGATTATACATTGGAATGTGAATATAACAAGAGTTCTCATGCAAAAATATGCAATGATTAAATTGTTGACGAGAAATGCCATAGGAAATACTATAGCATTTCTTATAGCATTTCTTTATTTGACATTTTTTACAACCTTAAATTTCGAACCAATTGAAAAAATAATGATTTTAGGGCTTATACATTGGAATTTGAATATAACAAGAGTTCTCATGCAAAAATATGCAAGGATTAAATTGTTGACGAGAAATGCCATAGGAAATGCTATAGCATTTTGTAGTAACCGTAAAAAAAAAATTCTGTATATTATCGTTTAGATTTTATTTTTAACCGATAATAAGATAAATATACATGCTCCTAGTTTGGAGGATGTATTATTTCTTGATAAATAACAATTGTATGGCTCTCTTAGTAATTTATATAAAATATGAGCGTTGCTATATAATTAATAAGGGCCTTAATACAAATATAAATTCTTTTACTTTACATTTAAATATGGATAACTTAAACACTAAGTTATGTAATTATGAAACTTACAATATATTTTGTACAGCTTATTAGACGAGTTTAATATATATTTATATATATATATATATATATATATATAAAGCTAATGATTGCTTGGTAATTTTGTAAATACCATCACATATCCTATTAGCTATTCATGTAACCGACTATGAATCATGTTTATCTCTTTTATAATTATATATTTGAATGACTTAACTCATTGAGCTCTCTCTCTCTAAACTCTCTCGCATCCTTCAACTCAAGCTTCGGTTGAGGTATAAAAAAAAATCCTTCTCTTATCAATATTTCATCCTTTGATGTATATATAAAAATATGTATATATAAGAGGTGATCAGTTTTATTAGTTTAGTTTAATAAGAGAACTGATATATAATATACATAACAAAAATTACATCCTATAGTATAGGTTGCTTTATTTTATTTTTTGAAGAAGGGTTTTGCTATGTTTATATGCGGTTAGTTACAAAGACAATCAAATAATTATATATATATATATATATATAATTATGTAGAGTTGTGTATATTTATATGGTATTTCCCCATATGTTTAGGCAGATAGAGTTTGGTACACAAGAATAGCTAAAACCATGTTATAGAAAGCTAATTAAAAAAAGTTCATTTGGAAATAAATTCTAGTTATGTGAATATATAGCTATATTAATACGTATAAATTTTTATGAGGTTATTAGTTTTCCCAACGTTTGATTATCACTTACTGATTGATCTCAGAATATATATAAAATCCTAGACATTGATATTTAATGTTTTGAATGATTAGGATGTTTATTTTCGAAGGAAGCGTAAACCGTGTTTTGTAGTGATTCAGTTGAAGTAAGGTACGTAAAAGTACTCACTGCAACACAACAATAATAATGTGGTTTGTTTGATTGTGTGTGGTGTGAAATTCATGGTTGTATGGTTTGGTAGTTTAATTCTACCGTAGTGCGAATTATGTTCGATACGCATTGTGAGCATATCGGAAAAGCACGAGCATTAAGTCATTCATATAATCTGTAATGATACTATATATGTATGACAATTTTAATAAATTGCGTCGTACCAACCATTGTATATTGGGTCGCGTAGTCACTGATTACAATGTGTATGAAGCCTCCGACTGTATTGAGTCGAGTAGTCTCAAATGACACGTCGTGAGATGTTTGCCGCGGGCTGACTTGGTTAGGGTCGCGCCCCCGGTCCCCCGTTGGTAGTATAGCGCGCTGGTACACACGCAGGGCCCAATAATATGTTTATAAGAAGTTATAAATTATAACCGGACATTGCATTATGCATTTAGAAGTGATCGTTCCTTGATAAATTTTTGTGAGTAATATAAACCTTTTGCGTATTGAGCGATAGCTCACTCGTATAGTTGTGTTGTAGATCCAGGAAAGAAACCGATGAATGGCTAAATGCGGATGATACGGGCCAGTGATGCGACGTATATGGGGCATATGGTGGAATACGGGTCTTGAAAATAGGAGGGTTGTAAACTTTTTGTTGTGTAATATTTTTAAAAACAATAGCTAGGAGCTCCGCTAGGTTTTTCTTTTATAACGTTATTTTTTTTGTAAAATCTGTTTTGGGTACTACTGTATAGAGGTTTCAAAACTATTATGAAGTCCGTTTTTTTAATTTGCGCGCTAAAGTCAAGTACTCATATTTTTATTAAATACTTTAGAAGTCGGGAATTGGATTAGATAAAAGTAAATTCGTAATAGTCCCTTGGAAGGGGGCTGTTACACATTTCCTATAGCATTTCTTTATTTTACATTTTTTACAACCTTAAATTTCGAACCAATTGAAAAAATAATGATTTTAGGGCTTATTCATTGGAATTTGAATATAACAAGAGTTCTCATGCAAATTTATGCAAGGATTAATTTGTTGACGAGAAATGCCATAGGAAATGCTATAGCATTTCCTATAGCATTTCTTTATTTTACATTTTTTACAACCTTAAATTTCGAACCAATTGAAAAAATAATGACTTTAGGGCTTATACATTGGAATTTGAATATAACAAGAGTTCTCATGCAAAAATATGCAAGGATTAAATTGTTGACGAGAAATGCCATAGGAAATGCTATAGCATTTCTTATAGCATTTCTTTATTTGACATTTTTTACAACCTTAAATTTCGAACCAATTGAAAAAATAATGATTTTAGGGCTTATACATTGGAATTTGAATATAACAAGAGTTCTCATGCTAAAATATGCAAGGATTAAATTGTTGACGAGAAATGCCATAGGAAATGCTATAGCATTTCCTATAGCATTTCTTTATTTTACATTTTTTACAACCTTAAATTTCGAACCAATTGAAAAAATAATAATTTTAGGGCTTATTCATTAGAATTTTAATATAATAAGAGTTCTCATGCAAATTTATGCAAGGATTAAATTGTTGACGAGAAATGCCATAGGAAATGCTATAGCATTTCCTATAGCATTTCTTTATTTTACATTTTTTACAACCTTAAATTTCGAACCAATTGAAAAAATAATGATTTTAGGGCTTATACATTGGAATTTGAATATAACAAGAGTTCTCATGCAAAAATATGCAAGGATTAAATTATTGACGAGAAATGCCATAGGAAATGCTATAGCATTTCCTATAGCATATCTTTATTTTACATTTTTTACAACCTTAAATTTCGAACCAATTGAAAAAATAATGATTTTAGGGCTTATTCATTGGAATTTGAATATAACAAGAGTTCTCATGCAAATTTATGCAAGGATTAAATTGTTGACGAGAAATGCCATAGGAAATGCTATAGCATTTCCTATAGCATTTCTTTATTTACATTTTTTACAACCTTAAATTTCGAACCAATTGAAAAAATAATGATTTTAGAGCTTATACATTGGAATTTGAATATAACAAGAGTTCTCATGCAAAAATATGCAAGGATTAAATTGTTGACGAGAAATGCCATAGGAAATGCTATAGCATTTCCTATAGAATTTCTTTATTTTACATTTTTTACAACCTTAAATTTCAAACCAATTGAAAAAATAATGATTTTAGGGATTATACATTGGATTTTGAATATAACAAGAGTTCTCATGCAAAAATATGCAAGGATTAAATTGTTGACGAGAAATGCCATAGGAAATGCTATAGCATTTCTTATAGCATTTCTTTATTTGACATTTTTTACAACCTTAAATTTCGAACCAATTGAAAAAATAATGATTTTAGGGCTTATACATTGGAATTTGAATATAACAAGAGTTCTCATGCTAAAATATGCAAGGATTAAATTGTTGACGAGAAATGCCATAGGAAATGCTATAGCATTTCCTATAGCATTTCTTTATTTTACATTTTTTACAACCTTAAATTTCGAACCAATTGAAAAAATAATGATTTTAGGGCTTATTCATTGGAATTTTAATATAATAAGAGTTCTCATGCAAATTTATGCAAGGATTAAATTGTTGACGAGAAATGCCATAGGAAATGCTATAGCATTTCCTATAGCATTTCTTTATTTTACATTTTTTACAACCTTACATTTCGAACCAATTGAAAAAATAATGATTCTAGGGCTTATACATTGGAATTTGAATATAACAAGAGTTCTCATGCAAAAATATGCAAGGATTAAATTGTTGACGAGAAATGCCATAGGAAATGCTATAGCATTTCCTATAGCATTTCTTTATTTTACATTTTTTATAACCTTAAATTTCGAACCAATTGAAAAAATAATGATTTTAGGGCTTATTCATTGGAATTTTAATATAACAAGAGTTCTCATGCAAATATATGCAAGGATTAAATTGTTGACGAGAAATGCCATAGGAAATGCTATAGCATTTCCTATAGCATTTCTTTATTTTACATTTTTTACAACCTTAAATTTCGAACCAATTGAAAAAATAATGATTTTAGGGATTATACATTGGATTTTGAATATAACAAGAGTTCTCATGCAAAAATATGCAAGGATTAAATTGTTGACGAGAAATGCCATAGGAAATGCTATAGCATTTCTTATAGCATTTCTTTATTTGACATTTTTTACAACCTTAAATTTCGAACCAATTGAAAAAATAATGATTTTAGGGCTTATACATTGGAATTTGAATATAACAAGAGTTCTCATGCTAAAATATGCAAGGATTAAATTGTTGACGAGAAATGCCATAGGAAATGCTATAGCATTTCCTATAGCATTTCTTTATTTTACATTTTTTACAACCTTAAATTTCGAACCAATTGAAAAAATAATGATTTTAGGGCTTATTCATTGGAATTTTAATATAATAAGAGTTCTCATGCAAATTTATGCAAGGATTAAATTGTTGACGAGAAATGCCATAGGAAATGCTATAGCATTTCCTATAGCATTTCTTTATTTTACATTTTTTACAACCTTACATTTCGAACCAATTGAAAAAATAATGATTCTAGGGCTTATACATTGGAATTTGAATATAACAAGAGTTCTCATGCAAAAATATGCAAGGATTAAATTGTTGACGAGAAATGCCATAGGAAATGCTATAGCATTTCCTATAGCATTTCTTTATTTTACATTTTTTATAACCTTAAATTTCGAACCAATTGAAAAAATAATGATTTTAGGGCTTATTCATTGGAATTTTAATATAACAAGAGTTCTCATGCAAATATATGCAAGGATTAAATTGTTGACGAGAAATGCCATAGGAAATGCTATAGCATTTCCTATAGCATTTCTTTATTTTACATTTTTTACAACCTTAAATTTCGAACCAATTGAAAAAATAATGATTTTAGGGCTTATACATTGGAATTTGAATATAACAAGAGTTCTCATGCAAAAATATGCAAGGATTAAATTGTTGACGAGAAATGCCATACGAAATGCTATAGCATTTCCTATAGCATTTCTTTATTTTACATTTTTTACAACCTTAAATTTCAAACCAATTGTAAAAATAATGATTTTAGGGCTTATACATGGAATTTTAATATTACAAGCGTTCTCATGCAAAAATATGCAAGGATTAAATTGTTGACAAGAAATGCCATAGGAAATGCTATAGCATTTCTTATAGCATTTCCTTATTTGACATTTTTTACAACCTTAAATTTCGAACCAATTGAAAAAATAATGATTTTAGGGCTTATACATTGGAATTTGAATATAACAAGATTTCTCATGCAAAAATATGCAAGAATTAAATTGTTGACGAGAAATGCCATAGGAAATGCTATAGCATTTACTATGGCATTTCTTTATTTTACATTTTTTACAACCTTAAATTTCGAACCAATTGAAAAAATAATGATTTTAGGGCTTATACATTGGAATTTGAATATAACAAGAGTTCTCATGCAAAAATATGCAAGGATTAAATTGTTGACGAGAAATGCCATAGGAAATGCTATAGCATTTCCTATAGCATTTCTTTATTTTACATTTTTTATAACCTTAAATTTCGAACCAATTGAAAAAATAATGATTTTAGGGCTTATTCATTGGAATTTTAATATAACAAGAGTTCTCATGCAAATATATGCAAGGATTAAATTGTTGACGAGAAATGCCATAGGAAATGCTATAGCATTTCCTATAGCATTTCTTTATTTTACATTTTTTACAACCTTACATTTCGAACCAATTGAAAAAATAATGATTCTAGGGCTTATACATTGGAATTTGAATATAACAAGAGTTCTCATGCAAAAATATGCAAGGATTAAATTGTTGACGAGAAATGCCATAGGAAATGCTATAGCATTTCCTATAGCATTTCTTTATTTTACATTTTTTATAACCTTAAATTTCGAACCAATTGAAAAAATAATGATTTTAGGGCTTATTCATTGGAATTTTAATATAACAAGAGTTCTCATGCAAATATATGCAAGGATTAAATTGTTGACGAGAAATGCCATAGGAAATGCTATAGCATTTCCTATAGCATTTCTTTATTTTACATTTTTTACAACCTTAAATTTCGAACCAATTGAAAAAATAATGATTTTAGGGCTTATACATTGGAATTTGAATATAACAAGAGTTCTCATGCAAAAATATGCAAGGATTAAATTGTTGACGAGAAATGCCATAGGAAATGCTATAGCATTTCTTTATTTTACATTTTTTACAACCTTAAATTTCGAACCAATTGAAAAAATAATGATTTTAGGGCTTATTCATTGGAATTTGAATATAACAAGAGTTCTCATGCAAATTTATGCAAGGATTAAATTGTTGACGAGAAATGCCATAGGAAATGCTATAGCATTTCCTATAGCATTTCTTTATTTTACATTTTTTACAACATTAAATTTCGAAACAATTGAAAAAATAATGATTTTAGGGATTATACATTGGAATTTGAATATAACAAGAGTTCTCATGCAAAAATATGCAAGGATTAAATTGTTGACGAGAAATAGCATTTCCTATAGTATTTCTTTATTTTACATTTTTTACAACCTTAAATTTCAAACCAATTGAAAAAATAATGATTTTAGGGCTTATACATTGGAATTTGAATATAACAAGAGTTCTCATGCAAAAATATGCAAGGATTAAATGGTTGACGAGAAATGCCATTGGAAATGCTATAGAATTTCCTATAGAATTTTTTATTTTACATTTTTTACAACGTTAAATTTCGAACCAATTGAAAAAATAATGATTTTAGGGATTATACATTGGAATTTGAATATAACAAGAGTTCTCATGCAAAAATATGCAAGGATTAAATTGTTGACGAGAAATGCCATATGAAATGCTATAGCATTTCCTATAGCATTTCTTTATTTTACATTTTTTACAACCTTAAATTTCGAACCAATTGAAAAAATAATGATTTTAGGGCTTATATATTGGAATTTGAATATAACAGGAGTTCTCATGCAAAAATATGCAAGGATTAAATGGTTGACGAGAAATGCCATAGGAAATGCTATAGAATTTCCTATAGAATTTCTTTCTTTTACATTTTTTACAACCTTAAATTTCGAACCAATTGAAAAAATAATGATTTTAGGGCTTATACATTGGAATTTGAATATAACAAGTGTTCTCATGCAAAAATATGCAAGGACTAAATTGTTGACGAGAAATTCCATATGAAATGCTATAGCATTTCCTATAGCATTTCTTTATTTTACGTTGTTTACGACCTAAAATTCGAACCAATTGAAAAAATAATGATTTTAGGGCTTATACATTGGAATTTGATTATAACAAGAGTTCTCATGCAAAAATATGCAAGGATTAAATTGTTAACGAGAAATGCCATAGGAAATGCTATAGCATTTCCTATAGCATTTCTTTATTTTACATTTTTTACAACCTTAAATTTCAAACCAATTGAAAAAATAATGATTTTAGGGCTTATACATTGGAATTTGAATATAACAAGAGTTCTCATGCAAAAATATACAAGGATTAAATGGTTGACGAGAAATGCCATTGGAAATGCTATAGAATTTCCTATAGAATTTCTTTATTTTACATTTTTTACAACCTTAAATTTCGAACCAATTGAAAAAATAATGATTTTAAGGATTATACATTGGAATTTGAATATAACAAGAGTTCTCATGCAAAAATATGCAAGGATTAAATTGTTGACGAGAAATGCCATAAGAAATGCTATAGCATTTCTTATAGCATTTCTTTATTTGACATTTTTTACAACCTTAAATTTCGAACCAATTGAAAAAATAATGATTTTAGGGCTTATACATTGGAATTTGAATATAACAAGAGTTCTCATGCAAAAATATGCAAGGATTAAATTGTTGACGAGAAATGCCATAGGAAATGCTATAGCATTTCCTATAGCATTTCTTTATTTTACTTTTTTTACAACCTTAAATTTCGAACCAATTGAAAAAATAATGATTTTAGGGCTTATTCATTGGAATTTGAACATAACAAGAGTTCTCATGCAAATTTATGCAAGGATTAAATTGTTGACGAGAAATGCCATAGGAAATGCTAGCATTTCTTTATTTTACATTTTTTACAACATTAAATTTCGAACAAATTGAAAAAATAATGATTTTAGGGATTATACATTGGAATTTGAATATAACAAGAGTTCTCTTACAAAAATATGCAAGGATTAAATTGTTGACGAGAAATGCCATAGAAAATGCTATAGCATTTCTTTATTTTACATTTTTTACAACCTTAAATTTCGAACCAATTGAAAAAAATAATGATTTTAGGGCTTATACATTGGAATTTGAATATAACAAGAGTTCTCATGAAAAAATATGCAAGGATTAAATGGTTGACGAGAAATGCCATAGGAAATGCTATAGAGTTTCCTATAGAATTTCTTTATTTTACATTTTTTACAACCTTAAATTTCGAACCAATTGAAAAAATAATGATTTTAGGGCTTATACATTGGAATTTGAATATAACAAGAGTTCTCATGCAAAAATATGCAAGGATTAAATTGTTGACGAGAAATGCCATGGGAAATGATATAGCATTTCTTATAGCATTTCTTTATTTGACATTTTTTACAACCTTAAATTTCGAACCAATTGAAAAAATAATGATTTTAGGGCTTATACATTGGAATTCAAATATAATAAGAGTTTTCATGCAAAAATATGCAAGGATTAAATTGTTGACGAGAAATGCCATAGGAAATGCTATAGCATTTCTTTATTTTACATTTTTTACAACCTTAAATTTCGAACCAATTGAAAAAATAATTATTTTAGGGCTTATACATTGGAATTTGAATATAACAAGAGTTCTCATGCAAAAATATGCAAGGATTAAATGGTTGACGAGAAATGCCATAGGAAATGCTATAGAGTTTCCTATAGAATTTCTTTATTTTACATTTTTTACAACCTTAAATTTCGAACCAATTGAAAAAATAATGATTTTAGGGATTATACATTCGAATTTGAATATAACAAGAGTTCTCATGCAAAAATATGCAAGGATTAAATTGTTGACGAGAAATGCCATGGGAAATGATATAGCATTTCTTATAGCATTTCTTTATTTGACATTTTTTACAACCTTAAATTTCGAACCAATTGAAAAAATAATGATTTTAGGGATTATACATTGGAATTTGAATATAACAAGAGTTCTCATGCAAAAATATGCAAGGATTACATTGTTGACGAGAAATGCCATAGGAAATGCTATAGCATTTCTTTATTTTACATTTTTTACAACCTTAAATTTCGAACCAATTGAAAAAATAAGATTTTAGGGCTTATACATTGGAATTTGAATATAACAAGAATTCTCATGCAAAAATATGCAAGGATTAAATGGTTGACGAGAAATGCCATAGGAAATGCTATAGAGTTTCCTATAGAATTTCTTTATTTTACATTTTTTACAACCTTAAATTTCGAACCAATTGAAAAAATAATGATTTTAGGGATTATACATTGGAATTTGAATATAACAAGAGTTCTCATGCAAAAATATGCAAGGATTAAATTGTTGACGAGAAATGCCATGGGAAATGATATAGCATTTCTTATAGCATTTCTTTATTTGACATTTTTTACAACCTTAAATTTCGAACCAATTGAAAAAATAATGATTTTAGGGCTTATACATTGGAATTTGAATATAATAAGAGTTCTCATGCAAAAATATGCAAGGATTAAATTGTTGACGAGAAATGCCATAGGAAATGCTATAGCATTTCTTTATTTTACATTTTTTACAACCTTAAATTTCAAACCAATTGAAAAAATAAGATTTTAGGGCTTATACATTGGAATTTGAATATAACAAGAATTCTCATGCAAAAATATGCAAGGATTAAATGGTTGACGAGAAATGCCATAGGAAATGCTATAGAGTTTCCTATAGAATTTCTTTATTTTACATTTTTTACAACCTTAAATTTCGAACCAATTGAAAAAATAATTATTTTAGGGCTTATACATTGGAATTTGAATATAACAAGAGTTCTCATGCAAAAATATGCAAGGATTAAATTGTTGACGAGAAATGCCATAGGAAATGCTATAGCATTTCCTATAGCATTTCTTTATTTTACATTTTTTACAACCTTAAATTTTAAACCAATTGAAAAAACAATGATTTTAGGGATTATACATTGGAATTTGAATATAACAAGAGTTCTCATGCAAATATATGCAATGATTAAATTGTTGACGAGAAATGCCATAGGAAATGCTATAGCATTTCTTATAGCATGTCTTTATTTGACATTTTTTACAACCTTAAATTTCGAACCAATTGAAAAAATAATGATTTTAGGGCTTATACATTGGAATTTGAATATAACAAGAGTTCTCATGCAAAAATATGCAAGGATTAAATTGTTGACGAGAAATGCCATAGGAAATGCTATAGCATTTCCTACAGCATTTCTTTATTTTACATTTTTTACAACCTTAAATTTTGAACCAATTGAAAAAATAATAATTTTAGGGCTTATACATTGGAATTTGAATATAACAAGAGTTCTCATGCAAAAATATGCAAGGATTAAATTGTTGACGAGAAATGCCATAGGAAATGCTATAACATTTCCTATAGCATTTCTTTATTTTACATTTTTTACAACCTAAAATTTCGAACCAATTGAAAAATAATGATTTTAGGGATTATACATTGGAATTTGAATATAACAAGAGTTCTCATGCAAAAATAGGCAAGGATTAAATTGTTGACGAGAAATGCCATAGGAAATGCTATAGCATTTCCTATAGCATTTCTTTATTTTACATTTTTTACAACCTTAAATTTCGAACCAATTGTAAAAATAATGATTTTAGGGCTTATACATTGGAATTTGAATATAACAAGAGTTCTCATGCAAAAATATGCAAGGATTAAATTGTTGACGAGAAATACCATAGGAAATGCTATAGCATTTCCTATAGCATTTCTTTATTTTACATTTTTTACAACCTTAAATTTCGAACCAATTGAAAAAACAATGATTTTAGGGATTATACATTGGAATTTGAATATAACAAGAGTTCTCATGCAAAAATATGCAAGGATTAATATGTTGACGAGAAATGTCATAAGAAATGCTATAGCATTTCCTATAGCATTTCTTTATTTTACATTTTTTACAACCTTAAATTTCGAACCAATTGAAAAAATAATGATTTTAGGGCTTATACATTGGAATTTGAATATAACAAGAGTTCTCATGAAAAAATATGCAAGGATTAAATTGTTGACGAGAAATGCCATAGGAAATGCTATAGCATTTCTTTATTTTACATTTTTTACAACCTTAAATTTCGAACCAATTGAAAAAATAATGATTTTAGGGCTTATTCATTGGAATTTGAATATAACAAGAGTTCTCATGCAAATTTATGCAAGGATTAAATTGTTGACGAGAAATGCCATAGGAAATGCTAGCATTTCTTTATTTTACATTTTTTACAACATTAAATTTCGAACCAATTGAAAAAATAATGATTTTAGGGATTATACATTGGAATTTGAATATAACAAGAGTTCTCATGCAAAAATATGCAAGGATTAAATTGTTGACTAGAAATGCCAAAGAAAATGCTATAGCATTTCCTATAGCATTTCTTTATTTTACATTTTTACAACCTTAAATTTCGAACCAATTGAAAAAATAATGATTTTAGGGCTTATACATTGGAATTTGAATATAACAAGAGTTCTCATGCAAAAATATGCAAGGATTAAATGATTGACGAGAAATGCCATAGGAAATGCTATAGAATTTCCTATAGAATTTCTTTATTTTACATTTTTTACAACCTTAAATTTCGAACCAATTTAAAAAATAATGATTTTAGGGATTATACATTGGAATTTGAATATAACAAGAGTTCTCATGCAAAAATATGCAAGGATTAAATTGTTGACGAGAAATGCCATAGGAAATGCTATAGCATTTCCTTTAGCATTTCTTTATTTTACATTTTTTACATCCTTAAATTTCGAACCAATTGAAAAAATAATTATTTTAGGGCTTATACATTGGAATTTGAATATAACAAGAGTTCTCATGCAAAAATATGCAAGGATTAAATTGTTGACGAGAAATGCCATAGGAAATGCTATAGCATTTCCTATAGCATTTCTTTATTTTACATTTTTTACAACCTTAAATTTTAAACCAATTGAAAAAATAATAATTTTAGGGATTATACATTGGAATTTGAATATAACAAGAGTTCTCATGCAAATATATGCAATGATTAAATTGTTGACGAGAAATGCCATAGGAAATGCTATAGCATTTCTTATAGCATGTCTTTATTTGACATTTTTTACAACCTTAAATTTCGAACCAATTGAAAAAATAATGATTTTAGGGCTTATACATTGGAATTTGAATATAACAAGAGTTCTCATGCAAAAATATGCAAGGATTAAATTGTTGACGAGAAATGCCATAGGAAATGCTATAGCATTTCCTACAACATTTCTTTATTTTACATTTTTTACAACCTTAAATTTTGAACCAATTGAAAAAATAATAATTTTAGGGCTTATACATTGGAATTTGAATATAACAAGAGTTCTCATGCAAAAATATGCAAGGATTAAATTGTTGACGAGAAATGCCATAGGAAATGCTATAACATTTCCTATAGCATATCTTTATTTTACATTTTTTACAACCTTAAATTTCGAACCAATTGAAAAATAATGATTTTAGGGATTATACATTGGAATTTGAATATAACAAGAGTTCTCATGCAAAAATAGGCAAGGATTAAATTGTTGACGAGAAATGCCATAGGAAATGCTATAGCATTTCCTATGGCATTTCTTTATTTTACATTTTTTACAACCTTAAATTTCGAACCAATTGTAAAAATAATGATTTTAGGGCTTATACATTGGAATTTGAATATAACAAGAGTTCTCATGCAAAAATATGCAAGGATTAAATTGTTGACGAGAAATGCCATAGGAATTGCTATAGCATTTCCTATAGCATTTCTTTATTTTACATTTTTTACAACCTTAAATTTCGAACCAATTGAAAAAATAATGATTTTAGGGATTATACATTGGAATTTGAATATAACAAGAGTTCTCATGCAAAAATATGCAAGGATTAATATGTTGACGAGAAATGTCATAGGAAATGCTATAGCATTTCCTATAGCATTTCTTTATTTTACATTTTTTACAACCTTAAATTTCGAACCAATTGAAAAAATATTGATTTTAGGGCTTATACATTGGAATTTGAATATAACAAGAGTTCTCATGAAAAAATATGCAAGGATTAAATTGTTGACGAGAAATGCCATAGGAAATGCTATAGCATTTCTTTATTTTACATTTTTTACAACCTTAAATTTCGAACCAATTGAAAAAATAATGATTTTAGGGCTTATTCATTGGAATTTGAATATAACAAGAGTTCTCATGCAAATTTATGCAAGGATTAAATTGTTGACGAGAAATGCCATAGGAAATGCTAGCATTTCTTTATTTTACATTTTTTACAACATTAAATTTCGAACCAATTGAAAAAATAATGATTTTAGGGCTTATACATTGGAATTTGAATATAACAAGAGTTCTCATGCAAAAATATGCAAGGATTAAATGGTTGACGAGAAATGCCATAGGAAATGCTATAGAATTTCCTATAGAATTTCTTTATTTTACATTTTTTACAACCTTAAATTTCGAACCAATTTAAAAAATAATGATTTTAGGGATTATACATTGGAATTTGAATATAACAAGAGTTCTCATGCAAAAATATGCAAGGATTAAATTATTGACGAGAAATGCCATAGGAAATGCTATAGCATTTCCTTTAGCATTTCTTTATTTTACATTTTTTACATCCTTAAATTTCGAACCAATTGAAAAAATAATGATTTTAGGGCTTATACATTGGAATTTGAATATAACAAGAGTTCTCATGCAAAAATATGCAAGGACTAAATTGTTGACGAGAAATTCCATATGAAATGCTATAGCATTTCCTATAGCATTTCTTTATTTTACATTGTTTACGACCTAAAATTCAAACCAATTGAAAAAATAATGATTTTAGGGCTTATACATTGGAATTTGAATATAACAAGAGTTCTCATGCAAAAATATGCAAGGATTAAATTGTTAACGAGAAATGCCATAGGAAATGCTATAGCATCTCCTATAGCATTTCTTTATTTTACATTTTTTACAACCTTAAATTTCGAACCAATTGAAAAAATAATGATTTTAGGGCTTATACATTGGAATTTGAATATAACAAGAGTTCTCATGCAAAAATATGCAAGGATTAAATTGTTAACGAGAAATGCCATAGGAAATGCTATAGCATTTCCTATAGCATTTCTTTATTTTACAATTTTTACAACCTTAAATTTCGAACCAATTGTAAAAATAATGATTTTAGGGCTTATACATTGGAATTTAAATATAACAAGAGTTCTCATGCAAAAATATGCAAGAATTAAATTGTTGACGAGAAATGCCATAGGAAATGCTATAGCATTTCCTATAGCATTTCTTTATTTTACATTTTTTACAACCTTAAATTTCGAACCAATTGAAAAAATAATGATTTTAGGGCTTATACATTGGAATTTGAATATAACAAGAGTTCTCATGCAAAAATATGCAAGGATTAAATGGTTGACGAGAAATGCCATAGGAAATGCTATAGCATTTCCTATAGCATTTCTTTATTTTACATTTTTTACAACCTTAAATTTCGAACCAATTGAAAAAATAATGATTTTAGGGCTTATACATTGGAATTTGAATATAAACAGAGTTCTCATGCAAAAATATGCAAGGATTAAATTGTTGATGAGAAATGCCATAGGAAATGCTATAGCATTTCTTTATTTTACATTTTTTACAACCTTAAATTTCGAACCAATTGAAAAAATAATGATTTTAGGGCTTATTCATTGGAATTTGAATATAACAAGAGTTCTCATGCAAATTTATGCAAGGATTAAATTGTTGACGAGAAATGCCATGGGAAATGATATAGCATTTCTTATAGCATTTCTTTATTTGACATTTTTTACAACCTTAAATTTCAAACCAATTGAAAAAATAATGATTTTAGGGATTATACATTGGAATTTGAATATAACAAGAGTTCTCATGCAAAAATATGCAAGGATTACATTGTTGACGAGAAATGCCATAGGAAATGCTATAGCATTTCTTTATTTTACATTTTTTACAACCTTAAATTTCGAACCAATTGAAAAAATAAGATTTTAGGGCTTATACATTGGAATTTGAATATAACAAGAATTCTCATGCAAAAATATGCAAGGATTAAATGGTTGACGAGAAATGCCATAGGAAATGCTATAGAGTTTCCTATAGAATTTCTTTATTTTACATTTTTTACAACCTTAAATTTCGAACCAATTGAAAAAATAATTATTTTAGGGCTTATACATTGGAATTTGAATATAACAAGAGTTCTCATGCAAAAATATGCAAGGATTAAATTGTTGACGAGAAATGCCATAGGAAATGCTATAGCATTTCCTATAGCATTTCTTTATTTTACATTTTTTACAACCTTAAATTTTAAACCAATTGAAAAAATAATGATTTTAAACATTATACATTGGAATTTGAATATAACAAGAGTTCTCATGCAAATATATGCAATGATTAAATTGTTGACGAGAAATGCCATAGGAAATGCTATAGCATTTCTTATAGCATGTCTTTATTTGACATTTTTTACAACCTTAAATTTTGAACCAATTGAAAAAATAATGATTTTAGGGCTTATACATTGGAATTTGAATATAACAAGAGTTCTCATGCAAAAATATGCAAGGATTAATTTGTTGACGAGAAATGCCATAGGAAATGCTATAGCATTTCCTACAGCATTTCTTTATTTTACATTTTTTACAACCTTAAATTTTGAACCAATTGAAAAATAATAATTTTAGGGCTTATACATTGGAATTTGAATATAACAAGAGTTCTCATGCAAAAATATGCAAGGATTAAATTGTTGACGAGAAATGCCATAGGAAATGCTATAACATTTCCTATAGCATTTCTTTATTTTACATTTTTTACAACCTTAAATTTCGAACCAATTGAAAACTAATGATTTTAGGGATTATACATTGGAATTTGAATATAACAAGAGTTCTCATGCAAAAATAGGCAAGGATTAAATTGTTGACGAGAAATGCCATAGGAAATGCTATAGCATTTCCTATAGCATTTCTTTATTTTACATTTTTTACAACCTTAAATTTCGAACCAATTGTAAAAATAATGATTTTAGGGCTTATACATTGGAATTTGAATATAACAAGAGTTCTCATGCAAAAATATGCAAGGATTAAATTGTTGACGAGAAATGCCATAGGAAATGCTATAGCATTTCCTATAGCATTTCTTTATTTTACATTTTTTACAACCTTAAATTTCGAACCAATTGAAAAAATAATGATTTTAGGGATTATACATTGGAATTTGAATATAACAAGAGTTCTCATGCAAAAATATGCAAGGATTAATATGTTGACGAGAAATGTCATAGGAAATGCTATAGCATTTCCTATAGCATTTCTTTATTTTACATTTTTTACAACCTTAAATTTCGAACCAATTGAAAAAATAATGATTTTAGGGCTTATACATTGGAATTTGAATATAACAAGAGTTCTCATGAAAAAATATGCAAGGATTAAATTGTTGACGAGAAATGCCATAGGAAATGCTATAGCATTTCTTTATTTTACATTTTTTACAACCTTAAATTTCGAACCAATTGAAAAAATAATGATTTTAGGGCTTATTCATTGGAATTTGAATATAACAAGAGTTCTCATGCAAATATATGCAAGGATTAAATTGTTGACGAGAAATGCCATAGGAAATGCTAGCATTTCTTTATTTTACATTTTTTACAACATTAAATTTCGAACCAATTAAAAAAATAATGATTTTAGGGATTATACATTGGAATTTGAATATAACAAGAGTTCTCATGCAAAAATATGCAAGGATTAAATTGTTGACTAGAAATGCCAAAGAAAATGCTATAGCATTTCCTATAGCATTTCTTTATTTTACATTTTTTACAACCTTAAATTTCGAACCAATTGAAAAAATAATGATTTTAGGGCTTATACATTGGAATTTGAATATAACAAGAGTTCTCATGCAAAAATATGCAAGGATTAAATGGTTGACGAGAAATGCCATAGGAAATGCTATAGAATTTCCTATAGAATTTCTTTATTTTACATTTTTTACAACCTTAAATTTCGAACCAATTTAAAAAATAATGATTTTAGGGATTATACATTGGAATTTGAATATAACAAGAGTTCTCATGCAAAAATATGCAAGGATAAAATTGTTGACGAGAAATGCCATAGGAAATGCTATAGCATTTCCTTTAGCATTTCTTTATTTTACATTTTTTACATCCTTAAATTTCGAACCAATTGAAAAAATAATGATTTTAGGGCTTATACATTGGAATTTAAATATAACAAGAGTTCTCATGCAAAAATATGCAAGAATTAAATTGTCGACGAGAAATGCCATAGGAAATGCTATAGCATTTCCTATAGCATTTCTTTATTTTACATTTTTTACAACCTTAAATTTCGAACCAATTGAAAAAATAATGATTTTAGGGCTTATACATTGGAATTTGAATATAACAAGAGTTCTCATGCAAAAATATGCAAGGACTAAATTGTTAACGAGAAATTCCATATGAAATGCTATAGCATTTCCTATAGCATTTCTTTATTTTACATTGTTTACGACCTAAAATTCAAACCAATTGAAAAAATAATGATTTTAGGGCTTATACATTGGAATTTGAATATAACAAGAATTCTCATGCAAAAATATGCAAGGATTAAATTGTTAACGAGAAATGCCATAGGAAATGCTATAGCATCTCCTATAGCATTTCTTTATTTTACATTTTTTACAACCTTAAATTTCGAACCAATTGAAAAAATAATGATTTTAGGGCTTATACATTGGAATTTGAATATAACAAGAGTTCTCATGCAAAAATATGCAAGGATTAAATTGTTAACGAGAAATGCCATAGGAAATGCTATAGCATTTCCTATAGCATTTCTTTATTTTACAATTTTTACAACCTTAAATTTCGAACCAATTGTAAAAATAATGATTTTAGGGCTTATACATTGGAATTTAAATATAACAAGAGTTCTCATGCAAAAATATGCAAGAATTAAATTGTTGACGAGAAATGCCATAGGAAATGCTAGCATTTCCTATAGCATTTCTTTATTTTACATTTTTTACAACCTTAAATTTCGAACCAATTGAAAAAATAATGATTTTAGGGCTTATACATTGGAATTTGAATATAACAAGAGTTCTCATGCAAAAATATGCAAGGATTAAATGGTTGACGAGAAATGCCATAGGAAATGCTATAGCATTTCCTATAGCATTTCTTTATTTTACATTTTTTACAACCTTAAATTTCGAACCAATTGAAAAAATAATGATTTTAGGGCTTATACATTGGAATTTGAATATAAACAGAGTTCTCATGCAAAAATATGCAAGGATTAAATTTTTGACGAGAAATGCCATAGGAAATGCTATAGCATTTCTTTATTTTACATTTTTTACAACCTTAAATTTCGAACCAATTGAAAAAATATTGATTTTAGGGCTTATTCATTGGAATTTGAATATAACAAGAGTTCTCATGCAAATTTATGCAAGGATTAAATTGTTGACGAGAAATGCCATAGGAAATGCTATAGCATTTCCTATAGCATTTCTTTATTTTACATTTTTTACAACATTAAATTTTGAACCAATTGAAAAAATAATGATTTTAGGGATTATACATTGGAATTTTAATATAACAAGAGTTCTCATGCAAAAATATGCAAGGATTAAATTGTTGACGAGAAATGCCATAGGAAATGCTATAGCATTTCCTATAGCATTTCTTTATTTTACATTTTTTACAACCTTAAATTTCGAACCAATTGAAAAAATAATGTTTTTAGGGCTTATACATTGGAATTTGAATATAACAAGAGTTCTCATGCAAAAATATGCAAGGATTAAATTGTTAACGAGAAATGCCATAGGAAATGCTATGGCATTTCCTATAGCATTTCTTTATTTTACATTGTTTACGACCTAAAATTCAAACCAATTGAAAAAATAATGATTTTAGGGCTTATACATTGGAATTTAAATATAACAAGAGTTCTCATGCAAAAATATGCAAGAATTAAATTGTTGACGAGAAATGCTAGCATTTCCTATAGCATTTCTTTATTTTACATTTTTTACAACCTTAAATTTCGAACCAATTGAAAAAATAATGATTTTAGGGCTTATACATTGGAATTTGAATATAACAAGAGTTCTCATGCAAAAATATGCAAGGATTAAATGGTTGACGAGAAATGCCATAGGAAATGCTATAGCATTTCCTATAGCATTTCTTTATTTTACATTTTTTACAACCTTAAATTTCGAACCAATTGAAAAAATAATGATTTTAGGGCTTATACATTGGAATTTGAATATAAACAGAGTTCTCATGCAAAAATATGCAAGGATTAAATTTTTGACGAGAAATGCCATAGGAAATGCTATAGCATTTCTTTATTTTACATTTTTTACAACCTTAAATTTCGAACCAATTGAAAAAATATTGATTTTAGGGCTTATTCATTGGAATTTGAATATAACAAGAGTTCTCATGCAAATTTATGCAAGGATTAAATTGTTGACGAGAAATGCCATAGGAAATGCTATAGCATTACCTATAGCATTTCTTTATTTTACATTTTTTACAACATTAAATTTTGAACCAATTGAAAAAATAATGATTTTAGGGATTATACATTGGAATTTTAATATAACAAGAGTTCTCATGCAAAAATATGCAAGGATTAAATTGTTGACGAGAAATGCCATAGGAAATGCTATAGCATTTCCTATAGCATTTCTTTATTTTACATTTTTTACAACCTTAAATTTCGAACCAATTGAAAAAATAATGATTTTAGGGCTTATACATTGGAATTTGAATATAACAAGAGTTCTCATGCAAAAATATGCAAGGATTAAATTGTTAACGAGAAATGCCATAGGAAATGCTATGGCATTTCCTATAGCATTTCTTTATTTTACATTGTTTACGACCTAAAATTCAAACCAATTGAAAAAATAATGATTTTAGGGCTTATACATTGGAATTTAAATATAACAAGAGTTCTCATGCAAAAATATGCAAGAATTAAATTGTTGACGAGAAATGCTAGCATTTCCTATAGCATTTCTTTATTTTACATTTTTTACAACCTTAAATTTCGAACCAATTGAAAAAATAATGATTTTAGGGCTTATACATTGGAATTTGAATATAACAAGAGTTCTCATGCAAAAATATGCAAGGATTAAATTGTTGATGAGAAATGCTAGCATTTCCTATAGCATTTCTTTATTTTACATTTTTTACAACCTTAAATTTCGAACCAATTGAAAAAATAATGATTTTAGGGCTTATACATTGGAATTTGAATATAACAAGAGTTCTCATGCAAAAATATGCAAGGATTAAATTGTTGATGAGGAATGCCATAGGAAATGCTATAGCATTTCCTATAGCATTTCTTTATTTTACATTTTTTACAACCTTAAATTTCGAACCAATTGAAAAAATAATGATTTTAGGGCTTATACATTGGAATTTGAATATAACAAGAGTTCTCATGCAAAAATATGCAAGGATTAAATTGTTAACGAGAAATGCCATAGGAAATGCTATAGCATTTCCTATAGCATTTCTTTATTTTACAATTTTTACAACTTTAAATTTCGAACCAATTGTAAAAATAATGATTTTAGGGCTTATACATTGGAATTTAAATATAACAAGAGTTCTCATGCAAAAATATGCAAGAATTAAATTGTTGACGAGAAATGCCATAGGAAATGCTATAGCATTTCCTATAGCATTTCTTTATTTTACATTTTTTACAACCTTAAATTTCGAACCAATTGAAAAAATAATGATTTTAGGGCTTATACATTGGAATTTGAATATAACAAGAGTTCTCATGCAAAAATATGCAAGGATTAAATTGTTGATGAGGAATGCCATAGGAAATGCTATAGCATTTCCTATAGCATTTCTTTATTTTACATTTTTTACAACCTTAAATTTCGAACCAATTGAAAAAATAATGATTTTAGGGCTTATACATTGGAATTTGAATATAACAAGAGTTCTCATGTAAAAATATGCAAGGATTAAATGGTTGACGAGAAATGCCATAGGAAATGCTATAGAATTTCCTATAGAATTTCTTTATTTTACATTTTTTACAACCTTAAATTTCGAACCAATTTAAAAAATAATGATTTTAGGGATTATACATTGGAATTTGAATATAACAAGAGTTCTCATGCAAAAATATGCAAGGATTAGATTGTTGACGAGAAATGCCATAGGAAATGCTATAGCATTTCCTTTAGCATTTCTTTATTTTACATTTTTTACATCCTTAAATTTCGAACCAATTGAAAAAATAATGATTTTAGGGCTTATACATTGGAATTTAAATATAACAAGAGTTCTCATGCAAAAATATGCAAGAATTAAATTGTCGACGAGAAATGCCATAGGAAATGCTATAGCATTTCCTATAGCATTTCTTTATTTTACATTTTTTACAACCTTAAATTTCGAACCAATTGAAAAAATAATGATTTTAGGGCTTATACATTGGAATTTTAATATAACAAGAGTTCTCATGCAAAAATATGCAAGGACTAAATTGTTGACGAGAAATTCCATATGAAATGCTATAGCATTTCCTATAGCATTTCTTTATTTTACATTGTTTACGACCTAAAATTCAAACCAATTGAAAAAATAATGATTTTAGGGCTTATACATTGGAATTTGAATATAACAAGAGTTCTCATGCAAAAATATGCAAGGATTAAATTGTTAACGAGAAATAGCATTTCTTTATTTTACATTTTTTACAACCTTAAATTTCGAACCAATTGAAAAAATAATGATTTTAGGGCTTATACATTGGAATTTGAATATAACAAGAGTTCTCATGCAAAAATATGCAAGGATTAAATTGTTAACGAGAAATGCCATAGGAAATGCTATAGCATTTCCTATTGCATTTCTTTATTTTACAATTTTTACAACCTTAAATTTCGAACCAAATGTAAAAATAATGATTTTAGGGCTTATACATTGGAATTTAAATATAAGAAGAGTTCTCATGCAAAAATATGCAAGAATTAAATTGTTGACGAGAAATGCCATAGGAAATGCTATAGTATTTCCTATAGCATTTCTTTATTTTACATTTTTTACAACCTTAAATTTCGAACCAATTGAAAAAATAATGATTTTAGGGCTTATACATTGGAATTTGAATATAACAAGAGTTCTCATGCAAAAATATGCAAGGATTAAATGGTTGACGAGAAATGCCATAGGAAATGCTATAGCATTTCCTATAGCATTTCTTTATTTTACATTTTTTACAACCTTAAATTTCGAACCAATTGAAAAAATAATGATTTTAGGGCTTATACATTGGAATTTGAATATAACAAGAGTTCTCATGCAAAAATATGCAAGGATTAAATTGTTGACGAGAAATGCCATAGGAAATGCTATAGCATTTCCTATAGCATTTCTTTATTTTACAATTTTTACAACTTTAAATTTCGAACCAATTGTAAAAATAATGATTTTAGGGCTTATACATTGGAATTTAAATATAACAAGAGTTCTCATGCAAAAATATGCAAGAATTAAATTGTTGACGAGAAATGCCATAGGAAATGCTATAGCATTTCCTATAGCATTTCTTTATTTTACATTTTTTACAACCTTAAATTTCGAACCAATTGAAAAAATAATGATTTTAGGGCTTATTCATTGGAATTTGAATATAACAAGAGTTCTCATGCAAAAATATGCAAGGATTAAATGTTTGACGAGAAATGCCATAGGAAATGCTATAGAATTTCCTATAGAATTTCTTTATTTTTCATTTTTTACAACCTTAAATTTCGAACCAATTTAAAAAATAATGATTTTAGGGATTATACATTGGAATTTGAATATAACAAGAGTTCTCATGCAAAAATATGCAAGGATTAAATTGTTGACGAGAAATGCCATAGGAAATGCTATAGCATTTCCTTTAGCATTTCTTTATTTTACATTTTTTACAACCTTAAATTTCGAACCAATTGAAAAAATAATTATTTTAGGGCTTATACATTGGAATTTGAATATAACAAGAGTTCTCATTTCTAAATTATGCAAGGATTAAATGGTTGACGAGAAATGCCATAGGAAATGCTATAGAATTTCCTATAGAATTTCTTTATTTTACATTTTTTACAACCTTAAATTTCGAACCAATTGAAAAAATAAAGATTTTAGGGATTATACATTGGAATTTGAATATAACAAGAGTTCTCATGCAAAAATATGCAAGGATTAAATTGTTGACGAGAAATGCCATAGGAAATGCTATAGCATTTCCTATAGCATTTCTTTATTTTAAATTTTTTACAACCTTAAATTTCGAACCAATTGAAAAAATAATGATTTTAGGGCTTATACATTGGAATTTGAATATAACAAGAGTTCTCATGCAAAAATATGCAAGGATTAAATGGTTGACGAGAAATGCCATAGGAAATGCTATAGAATTTCCTATAGAATTTCTTTATTTTACATTTTTTACAACCTTAAATTTCGAACCAATTTAAAAAATAATGATTTTAGGGATTATACATTGGAATTTGAATATAACAAGAGTTCTCATGAAAAAATATGCAAGGATTAAATTGTTGACGAGAAATGTCATAGGAAATGCTATAGCATTTCCTTTAGCATTTCTTTATTTTACATTTTTTACAACCTTAAATTTCGAACCAATTGAAAAAATAATGATTTTAGGGCTTATACATTGGAATTTAAATATAACAAGAGTTCTCATCCAAAAATATGCAAGAATTAAATTGTTGACGAGAAATGCCATAGGAAATGCTATAGCATTTCCTATAACATTTCTTTATTTTACATTTTTTACAACCTTAAATTTCGAACCAATTGAAAAAATAATGATTTTAGGGCTTATACATTGGAATTTGAATATAACAAGAGTTCTCATGCAAAAATATGCAAGGACTAAATTGTTGGCGAGAAATTCCATATGAAATGCTATAGCATTTCTTTATTTTACATTTTTTACAACCTTAAATTTCGAACCAATTGAAAAAATAATGATTTTAGGGCTTATTCATTGGAATTTGAATATAACAAGAGTTCTCATGCAAATTTATGCAAGGATTAAATTGTTGACGAGAAATGCCATAGGAAATGCTATAGCATTTCCTATAGCATTTCTTTATTTTACATTTTTTACAACATTAAATTTCGAACCAATTGAAAAAATAATGATTTTAGGGATTATACATTGGAATTTTAATATAACAAGAGTTCTCATGCAAAAATATGCAAGGATTAAATGGTTGACTAGAAATGCCATAGGAAATGCTATAGAATTTCCTATAGAATTTCTTTATTTTACATTTTTTACAACCTTAAATTTCGAACCAATTTAAAAAATAATGATTTTAGGGATTATACATTGGAATTTGAATATAACAAGAGTTCTCATGCAAAAATATGCAAGGATTAAATTGTTGACGAGAAATGCCATAGGAAATGCTATAGCATTTCCTATAGCATTTCTTTATTTTACATTTTTTACAACCTTAAATTTCGAACCAATTGAAAAAATAATGATTTTAGGGCTTATACATTGGAATTTGAATATAACAAGAGTTCTCATGCAAAAATATGCAAGGACTAAATTGTTGACGAGAAATTCCATATGAAATGCTATAGCATTTCCTATAGCATTTCTTTATTTTACATTGTTTACGACCTAAAATTCAAACCAATTGAAAAAATAATGATTTTAGGGCTTATACATTGGAATTTGAATATAATAAGAGTTCTCATGAAAAAATATGCAAGGATTAAATTGTTAACGAGAAATGCCATAGGAAATGCTATAGCATTTCCTATAGCATTTCTTTATTTTACATTTTTTACAACCTTAAATTTCGAACCAATTGAAAAAATAATGATTTTAGGGCTTATACATTGGAATTTGAATATAACAAGAGTTCTCATGCAAAAATATGCAAGGACTAAATTGTTGACGAGAAATTCCATAAGAAATGCTATAGCATTTCCTATAGCATTTCTTTATTTTACATTTTTTACAACCTTAAATTTCGAACCAATTGAAAAAATAATGATTTTAGGGCTTATACATTGGAATTTAAATATAACAAGAGTTCTCATTCAAAAATATGCAAGAATTAAATTGTTGACGAGAAATGCCATAGGAAATGCTATAGCATTTCCTATAGCATTTCTTTATTTTACATTTTTTACAACCTTAAATTTCGAACCAATTGAAAAAATAATGATTTTAGGGCTTATACATTGGAATTTAAATATAACAAGAGTTCTCATGCAAAAATATGCAAGAATTAAATTGTTGACGAGAAATGCCATAGGAAATGCTATAGCATTTCCTATAGCATTTCTTTATTTTACATTTTTTACAACCTTAAATTTCAAACCAATTGAAAAAATAATGATTTTAGGGCTTATACATTGGAATTTGAATATAACAAGAGTTCTCATGCAAAAATATGCAAGGACTAAATTGTTGACGAGAAATTCCATATGAAATGCTATAGCATTTCCTATAGCATTTCTTTATTTTACATTGTTTACGACCTAAAATTCAAACCAATTGAAAAAATAATGATTTTAGGGCTTATACATTGGAATTTGAATATAACAAGAGTTCTCATGCAAAAATATGCAAGGATTAAATTGTTAACGAGAAATGCCATAGGAAATGCTATAGCATTTCCTATAGCATTTCTTTATTTTACATTTTTTACAACCTTAAATTTCGAACCAATTGAAAAAATAATGATTTTAGGGCTTATACATTGGAATTTGAATATAACAAGAGTTCTCATGCAAAAATATGCAAGGATTAAATTGTTAACGAGAAATGCCATAAGAAATGCTATAGCATTTCCTATAGCATTTCTTTATTTTACATTTTTTACAACCTTAAATTTCGAACCAATTGAAAAAATAATGATTTTAGGGCTTATACATTGGAATTTAAATATAACAAGAGTTCTCATTCAAAAATATGCAAGAATTAAATTGTTGACGAGAAATGCCATAGGAAATGCTATAGCATTTCCTATAGCATTTCTTTATTTTACATTTTTTACAACCTTAAATTTCGAACCAATTGAAAAAATAATGATTTTAGGGCTTATACATTGGAATTTAAATATAACAAGAGTTCTCATGCAAAAATATGCAAGAATTAAATTGTTGACTTGAAATGCCATAGGAAATGCAATAGCATTTCCTGTAGCATTTCTTTATTTTACATTTTTTACAACCTTAAATTTCGAACCAATTGAAAAAATAATGATTTTAGGGCTTATACATTGGAATTTGAATATAACAAGAGTTCTCATGCAAAAATATGCAAGGACTAAATTGTTGACGAGAAATTCCATATGAAATGCTATAGCATTTCCTATAGCATTTCTTTATTTTACATTGTTTACGACCTAAAATTCAAACCAATTGAAAAAATAATGATTTTAGGGCTTATACATTGGAATTTGAATATAACAAGAGTTCTCATGCAAAAATATGCAAGGATTAAATTGTTAACGAGAAATGCCATAGGAAATGCTATAGCATTTCCTATAGCATTTCTTTATTTTACATTTTTTACAACCTTAAATTTCGAACCAATTGAAAAAATAATGATTTTAGGGCTTATACATTGGAATTTGAATATAACAAGAGTTCTCATGCAAAAATATGCAAGGATTAAATTGTTAACGAGAAATGCCATAAGAAATGCTATAGCATTTCCTATAGCATTTCTTTATTTTACATTTTTTACAACCTTAAATTTCGAACCAATTGAAAAAATAATGATTTTAGGGCTTATACATTGGAATTTAAATATAACAAGAGTTCTCATTCAAAAATATGCAAGAATTAAATTGTTGACGAGAAATGCCATAGGAAATGCTATAGCATTTCCTATAGCATTTCTTTATTTTACATTTTTTACAACCTTAAATTTCGAACCAATTGAAAAAATAATGATTTTAGGGCTTATACATTGGAATTTAAATATAACAAGAGTTCTCATGCAAAAATATGCAAGAATTAAATTGTTGACTTGAAATGCCATAGGAAATGCAATAGCATTTCCTGTAGCATTTCTTTATTTTACATTTTTTACAACCTTAAATTTCGAACCAATTGAAAAAATAATGATTTTAGGGCTTATACATTGGAATTTGAATATAACAAGAGTTCTCATGCAAAAATATGCAAGGACTAAATTGTTGACGAGAAATTCCATATGAAATGCTATAGCATTTCCTATAGCATTTCTTTATTTTACATTGTTTACGACCTAAAATTCAAACCAATTGAAAAAATAATGATTTTAGGGCTTATACATTGGAATTTGAATATAACAAGAGTTCTCATGCAAAAATATGCAAGGATTAAATTGTTAACGAGAAATGCCATAGGAAATGCTATAGCATTTCCTATAGCATTTCTTTATTTTACATTTTTTACAACCTTAAATTTTGAACCAATTGAAAAAATAATGATTTTAGGGCTTATACATTGGAATTTAAATATAACAAGAGTTCTCAAGCAAAAATATGCAAGAATTAAATTGTTGACGAGAAATGCCATAGGAAATGCTATAGCATTTCCTATAGCATTTCTTTATTTTACATTTTTTACAACCTTAAATTTCGAACCAATTGAAAAAATAATGATTTTAGGTCTTATACATTGGAATTTGAATATAACAAGTGTTCTCATGCAAAAATATGCAAGGACTAAATTGTTGACGAGAAATTCCATATGAAATGCTATAGCATTTCCTATAGCATTTCTTTATTTTACATTGTTTACGACCTAAAATTCAAACCAATTGAAAAAATAATGATTTTAGGGCTTATACATTGGAATTTGAATATAACAAGAGTTCTCATGCAAAAATATGCAAGGATTAAATTGTTAACGAGAAATGCCATAGGAAATGCTATAGCATTTCCTATAGCATTTCTTTATTTTACATTTTTTACAACCTTAAATTTCGAACCAATTGAAAAAATAATGATTTTAGGGCTTATACATTGGAATTTGAATATAACAAGAGTTCTCATGCAAAAATATGCAAGGATTAAATTGTTAACGAGAAATGCCATAGGAAATGCTATAGCATTTCCTATAGCATTTCTTTATTTTACATTTTTTACAACCTTAAATTTCGAACCAATTGAAAAAATAATGATTTTAGGGCTTATACATTGGAATTTAAATATAACAAGAGTTCTCATGCAAAAATATGCAAGAATTAAATTGTTGACGAGAAATGCCATAGGAAATGCTATAGCATTTCCTATAGCATTTCTTTATTTTACATTTTTTACAACCTTAAATTTCGAACCAATTGAAAAAATAATGATTTTAGGGCTTATACATTGGAATTTAAATATAACAAGAGTTCTCATGCAAAAATATGCAAGAATTAAATTGTTGACTTGAAATGCCATAGGAAATGCAATAGCATTTCCTGTAGCATTTCTTTATTTTACATTTTTTACAACCTTAAATTTCGAACCAATTGAAAAAATAATGATTTTAGGGCTTATACATTGGAATTTGAATATAACAAGAGTTCTCATGCAAAAATATGCAAGGACTAAATTGTTGACGAGAAATTCCATATGAAATGCTATAGCATTTCCTATAGCATTTCTTTATTTTACATTGTTTACGACCTAAAATTCAAACCAATTGAAAAAATAATGATTTTAGGGCTTATACATTGGAATTTGAATATAACAAGAGTTCTCATGCAAAAATATGCAAGGATTAAATTGTTAACGAGAAATGCCATAGGAAATGCTATAGCATTTCCTATAGCATTTCTTTATTTTACATTTTTTACAACCTTAAATTTCGAACCAATTGAAAAAATAATGATTTTAGGGCTTATACATTGGAATTTGAATATAACAAGAGTTCTCATGCAAAAATATGCAAGGATTAAATTGTTAACGAGAAATGCCATAAGAAATGCTATAGCATTTCCTATAGCATTTCTTTATTTTACATTTTTTACAACCTTAAATTTCGAACCAATTGAAAAAATAATGATTTTAGGGCTTATACATTGGAATTTAAATATAACAAGAGTTCTCATTCAAAAATATGCAAGAATTAAATTGTTGACGAGAAATGCCATAGGAAATGCTATAGCATTTCCTATAGCATTTCTTTATTTTACATTTTTTACAACCTTAAATTTCGAACCAATTGAAAAAATAATGATTTTAGGGCTTATACATTGGAATTTAAATATAACAAGAGTTCTCATGCAAAAATATGCAAGAATTAAATTGTTGACTTGAAATGCCATAGGAAATGCAATAGCATTTCCTGTAGCATTTCTTTATTTTACATTTTTTACAACCTTAAATTTCGAACCAATTGAAAAAATAATGATTTTAGGGCTTATACATTGGAATTTGAATATAACAAGAGTTCTCATGCAAAAATATGCAAGGACTAAATTGTTGACGAGAAATTCCATATGAAATGCTATAGCATTTCCTATAGCATTTCTTTATTTTACATTGTTTACGACCTAAAATTCAAACCAATTGAAAAAATAATGATTTTAGGGCTTATACATTGGAATTTGAATATAACAAGAGTTCTCATGCAAAAATATGCAAGGATTAAATTGTTAACGAGAAATGCCATAGGAAATGCTATAGCATTTCCTATAGCATTTCTTTATTTTACATTTTTTACAACCTTAAATTTTGAACCAATTGAAAAAATAATGATTTTAGGGCTTATACATTGGAATTTAAATATAACAAGAGTTCTCAAGCAAAAATATGCAAGAATTAAATTGTTGACGAGAAATGCCATAGGAAATGCTATAGCATTTCCTATAGCATTTCTTTATTTTACATTTTTTACAACCTTAAATTTCGAACCAATTGAAAAAATAATGATTTTAGGTCTTATACATTGGAATTTGAATATAACAAGTGTTCTCATGCAAAAATATGCAAGGACTAAATTGTTGACGAGAAATTCCATATGAAATGCTATAGCATTTCCTATAGCATTTCTTTATTTTACATTGTTTACGACCTAAAATTCAAACCAATTGAAAAAATAATGATTTTAGGGCTTATACATTGGAATTTGAATATAACAAGAGTTCTCATGCAAAAATATGCAAGGATTAAATTGTTAACGAGAAATGCCATAGGAAATGCTATAGCATTTCCTATAGCATTTCTTTATTTTACATTTTTTACAACCTTAAATTTCGAACCAATTGAAAAAATAATGATTTTAGGGCTTATACATTGGAATTTGAATATAACAAGAGTTCTCATGCAAAAATATGCAAGGATTAAATTGTTAACGAGAAATGCCATAGGAAATGCTATAGCATTTCCTATAGCATTTCTTTATTTTACATTTTTTACAACCTTAAATTTCGAACCAATTGAAAAAATAATGATTTTAGGGCTTATACATTGGAATTTAAATATAACAAGAGTTCTCATGCAAAAATATGCAAGAATTAAATTGTTGACGAGAAATGCCATAGGAAATGCTATAGCATTTCCTATAGCATTTCTTTATTTTACATTTTTTACAACCTTAAATTTCGAACCAATTGAAAAAATAATGATTTTAGGGCTTATACATTGGAATTTAAATATAACAAGAGTTCTCATGCAAAAATATGCAAGAATTAAATTGTTGACTTGAAATGCCATAGGAAATGCTATAGCATTTCCTATAGCATTTCTTTATTTTACATTTTTTACAACCTTAAATTTCGAACCAATTGAAAAAATAATGATTTTGGGGCTTATACATTGGAATTTGAATATAACAAGAGTTCTCATGCAAAAATATGCAAGGAGTAAATTGTTGACGAGAAAATCCATATGAAATGCTATAGCATTTCCTATAGCATTTCTTTATTTTACATTGTTTACGACCTAAAATTCAAACCAATTGAAAAAATAATGATTTTAGGGCTTATATATTGGAATTTGAATATAACAAGAGTTCTCATGCAAAAATATGCAAGGATTAAATTGTTAACAAGAAATGCCATAGGAAATGCTATAGCATTTCCTATAGCATTTCTTTATTTTACATTTTTTACAACCTTAAATTTCAAACCAATTGAAAAAATAATGATTTTAGGGCTTATACATTGGAATTTGAATATAACAAGAGTTCTCATGCAAAAATATGCAAAGATTAAATGGTTGACGAGAAATGCCATAGGAAATGCTATAGAATTTCCTATAGAATTTCTTTATTTTACATTTTTTACAACCTTAAATTTCGAACCAATTGAAAAAATAATGATTTTAGGGATTATACATTGGAATTATAATATAACAAGAGTTCTCATGCAAAAATATGCAAGAATTAAATTGTTGACGAGAAATGCCATAGGAAATGCTATAGCATTTCCTATAGCATTTCTTTATTTTACATTTTTTACAACCTTAAATTTCGAACCAATTGAAAAAATAATGATTTTAGGGCTTATACATTGGAATTTGAATATAACAAGAGTTCTCATGCAAAAATATGCAAGGATTAAATTGTTGACGAGAAATGCCATAGGAAATGCTATAGCATTTCCTATAGCATTTCTTTATTTTACATTTTTTACAACCTTAAATTTCGAACTAATTGAAAAAATAATGATTTTAGGGCTTATACATTGGAATTTGAATATAACAAGAGTTCTCATGCAAAAATATGCAAGGATTAAATTGTTGACGAGAAATGCCATAGGAAATGCTATAGCATTTCTTTATTTTACATTTTTTACAACCTTAAATTTCGAACCAATTGAAAAAATAATGATTTTAGGGCTTATTCATTGGAATTTGAATATAACAAGAGTTGTCATGCAAATTTATGCAAGGATTAAATTGTTGACGAGAAATGCCATAGGAAATGCTATAGCATTTCCTATAGCATTTCTTTATATTACATTTTTTACAACATTAAATTTCGAACCAATTGAAAAAATAATGATTTTAGGGATTATACATTGGAATTTGAATATAACAAGAGTTCTCATGCAAAAATATGCAAGGATTAAATTGTTGACTAGAAATGCCAAAGAAAATGCTATAGCATTTCCTATAGCATTTCTTTATTTTACATTTTTTACAATCTTAAACTTCGAACCAATTGAAAAAATAATGATTTTAGGGCTTATACATTGGAATTTGAATATAACAAGAGTTCTCATGCAAAAATATGCAAGGATTAAATGGTTGACGAGAAATGCCATAGAAAATGCTATAGAATTTCCTATAGAATTTTTTTATTTTACATTTTTTACAACCTTAAATTTCGAACCAATTTAAAAAATAATTATTTTAGGGATTATACATTGGAATTTGAATATAACAAGAGTTCTCATGCAAAAATATGCAAGGATTAAATTGTTGACGAGAAATGCCATAGGAAATGCTATAGCATTTCCTTTAGTATTTCTTTATTTTACATTTTTTACAACCTTAAATTTCGAACCAATTGAAAAAATAATGATTTTAGGGCTTATACATTTGAATTTAAATATAACAAGAGTTCTCATGCAAAAATATGCAAGAATTAAATTGTTGACGAGAAATGCCATAGGAAATGCTATAGCATTTCCTATAGCAATTCTTTATTTTACATTTTTTACAACCTTAAATTTCGAACCAATTGAAAAAATAATGATTTTAGGGCTTATACATTGGAATTTGAATATAACAAGAGTTCTCATGCAAAAATATGCAAGGACTAAATTGTTGACGAGAAATTCCATATGAAATGCTATAGCATTTCCTATAGCATTTCTTTATTTTACATTGTTTACGACCTAAAATTCAAACCAATTGAAAAAATAATATTTTAGGGCTTATACATTGGAATTTGAATATAACAAGAGTTCTCATGCAAAAATATGCAAGGATTAAATTGTTAACGAGAAATGCCATAGGAAATGCTATAGCATTTCCTATAGCATTTCTTTATTTTACATTTTTTACAACCTTAAATTTCGAACCAATTGAAAAAATAATGATTTTAGGGCTTATACATTGGAATTAGAATATAACAAGAGTTCTCATGCAAAAATATGCAAGGATTAAATTGTTAACGAGAAATGCCATAGGAAATGCTATAGCATTTCCTATAGCATTTCTTTATTTTACATTTTTTACAACCTTAAATTTCGAACCAATTGAAAAAATAATGATTTTAGGGACTATACATTGGAATTTGAATATAACAAGAGTTCTCATGCAAAAATATGCAAGGATTAAATTGTTGTCGAGAAATGCCATAGGAAATGCTATAGCATTTCTTTATTTTACATTTTTTACAACCTTAAATTTCGAAACAATTGAAAAAATAATGATTTTAGGGCTTATTCATTGGAATTTGAATATAACAAGAGTTCTCATGCAAATTTATGCAAGGATTAAATTGTTGACGAGAAATGCCATAGGAAATGCTATAGCATTTCCTATAGCATTTCTTTATTTTACATTTTTTACAACATTAAATTTCGAACCAATTGAAAAAATAATGATTTTAGGGATTATACATTGGAATTTGAATATAACAAGAGTTCTCATGCAAAAATATGCAAGGATTAAATTGTTGACTAGAAATGCCAAAGAAAATGCTATAGCATTTCCTATAGCGTTTCTTTATTTTACATTTTTTACAATCTTAAATTTCGAACCAATTGAAAAAATAATGATTTTAGGGCTTATACATTGGAATTTGAATATAACAAGAGTTCTCATGCAAAAATATGCAAAGATTAAATGGTTGACGAGAAATGCCATAGGAAATGCTATAGAATTTCCTATAGAATTTCTTTATTTTACATTTTTTACAACCTTAAATTTCGAACCAATTGAAAAAATAATGATTTTAGGGATTATACATTGGAATTATAATATAACAAGAGTTCTCATGCAAAAATATGCAAGAATTAAATTGTTGACGAGAAATGCCATAGGAAATGCTATAGCATTTCCTATAGCATTTCTTTATTTTACATTTTTTACAACCTTAAATTTCGAACCAATTGAAAAAATAATGATTTTAGGGCTTATACATTGGAATTTGAATATAACAAGAGTTCTCATGCAAAAATATGCAAGGATTAAATTGTTGACGAGAAATGCCATAGGAAATGCTATAGCATTTCCTATAGCATTTCTTTATTTTACATTTTTTACAACCTTAAATTTCGAACCAATTGAAAAAATAATGATTTTAGGGCTTATACATTGGAATTTGAATATAACAAGAGTTCTCATGCAAAAATATGCAAGGATTAAATTGTTGACGAGAAATGCCATAGGAAATGCTATAGCATTTCTTTATTTAACATTTTTTACAACCTTAAATTTCGAACCAATTGAAAAAATAATGATTTTAGGGCTTATTCATTGGAATTTGAATATAACAAGAGTTCTCATGCAAATTTATGCAAGGATTAAATTGTTGACGAGAAATGCCATAGGAAATGCTATAGCATTTCCTATAGCATTTCTTTATATTACATTTTTTACAACATTAAATTTCGAACCAATTGAAAAAATAATGATTTTAGGGATTATACATTGGAATTTGAATATAACAAGAGTTCTCATGCAAAAATATGCAAGGATTAAATTGTTGACTAGAAATGCCAAAGAAAATGCTATAGCATTTCCTATAGCATTTCTTTATTTTACATTTTTTACAATCTTAAACTTCGAACCAATTGAAAAAATAATGATTTTAGGGCTTATACATTGGAATTTGAATATAACAAGAGTTCTCATGCAAAAATATGCAAGGATTAAATGGTTGACGAGAAATGCCATAGAAAATGCTATAGAATTTCCTATAGAATTTCTTTATTTTACATTTTTTACAACCTTAAATTTCGAACCAATTTAAAAAATAATGATTTTAGGGATTATACATTGGAATTTGAATATAACAAGAGTTCTCATGCAAAAATATGCAAGGATTAAATTGTTGACGAGAAATGCCATAGGAAATGCTATAGCATTTCCTTTAGCATTTCTTTATTTTACATTTTTTACAACCTTAAATTTCGAACCAATTGAAAAAATAATGATTTTAGGGCTTATACATTTGAATTTAAATATAACAAGAGTTCTCATGCAAAAATATGCAAGAATTAAATTGTTGACGAGAAATGCCATAGGAAATGCTATAGCATTTCATATAGCAATTCTTTATTTTACATTTTTTACAACCTTAAATTTCGAACCAATTGAAAAAATAATGATTTTAGGGCTTATACATTGGAATTTGAATATAACAAGAGTTCTCATGCAAAAATATGCAAGGACTAAATTGTTGACGAGAAATTCCATATGAAATGCTATAGCATTTCCTATAGCATTTCTTTATTTTACATTGTTTACGACCTAAAATTCAAACCAATTGAAAAAATAATGATTTTAGGGCTTATACATTGGAATTTGAATATAACAAGATTTCTCATGCAAAAATATGCAAGGATTAAATTGTTAACGAGAAATGCCATAGGAAATGCTATAGCATTTCCTATAGCATTTCTTTATTTTACATTTTTTACAACCTTAAATTTCGAACCAATTGAAAAAATAATGATTTTAGGGCTTATACATTGGAATTAGAATATAACAAGAGTTCTCATGCAAAAATATGCAAGGATTAAATTGTTAACGAGAAATGCCATAGGAAATGCTATAGCATTTCCTATAGCATTTCTTTATTTTACATTTTTTACAACCTTAAATTTCGAACCAATTGAAAAAATAATGATTTTAGGGATTATACATTGGAATTTGAATATAACAAGAGTTCTCATGCAAAAATATGCAAGGATTAAATTGTTGACGATAAATGCCATAGGAAATGCTATAGCATTTCTTTATTTTACATTTTTTACAATCTTAAACTTCGAACCAATTGAAAAAATAATGATTTTAGGGCTTATACATTGGAATTTGAATATAACAAGAGTTCTCATGCAAAAATATGCAAGGATTAAATGGTTGACGAGAAATGCCATAGAAAATGCTATAGAATTTCCTATAGAATTTCTTTATTTTACATTTTTTACAACCTTAAATTTCGAACCAATTTAAAAAATAATGATTTTAGGGATTATACATTGGAATTTGAATATAACAAGAGTTCTCATGCAAAAATATGCAAGGATTAAATTGTTGACGAGAAATGCCATAGGAAATGCTATAGCATTTCCTTTAGCATTTCTTTATTTTACATTTTTTACAACCTTAAATTTCGAACCAATTGAAAAAATAATGATTTTAGGGCTTATACATTTGAATTTAAATATAACAAGAGTTCTCATGCAAAAATATGCAAGAATTAAATTGTTGACGAGAAATGCCATAGGAAATGCTATAGCATTTCCTATAGCAATTCTTTATTTTACATTTTTTACAACCTTAAATTTCGAACCAATTGAAAAAATAATGATTTTAGGGCTTATACATTGGAATTTGAATATAACAAGAGTTCTCATGCAAAAATATGCAAGGACTAAATTGTTGACGAGAAATTCCATATGAAATGCTATAGCATTTCCTATAGCATTTCTTTATTTTACATTGTTTACGACCTAAAATTCAAACCAATTGAAAAAATAATGATTTTAGGGCTTATACATTGGAATTTGAATATAACAAGATTTCTCATGCAAAAATATGCAAGGATTAAATTGTTAACGAGAAATGCCATAGGAAATGCTATAGCATTTCCTATAGCATTTCTTTATTTTACATTTTTTACAACCTTAAATTTCGAACCAATTGAAAAAATAATGATTTTAGGGCTTATACATTGGAATTAGAATATAACAAGAGTTCTCATGCAAAAATATGCAAGGATTAAATTGTTAACGAGAAATGCCATAGGAAATGCTATAGCATTTCCTATAGCATTTCTTTATTTTACATTTTTTACAACCTTAAATTTCGAACCAATTGAAAAAATAATGATTTTAGGGATTATACATTGGAATTTGAATATAACAAGAGTTCTCATGCAAAAATATGCAAGGATTAAATTGTTGACGATAAATGCCATAGGAAATGCTATAGCATTTCTTTATTTTACATTTTTTACAACCTTAAATTTCGAACCAATTGAAAAAATAATGATTTTAGGGCTTATTCATTGGAATTTGAATATAACAAGAGTTCTCATGCAAATTTATGCAAGGATTAAATTGTTGACGAGAAATGCCATAGGAAATGCTATAGCATTTCCTATAGCATTTCTTTATTTTACATTTTTTACAACATTAAATTTCGAACCAATTGAAAAAATAATGATTTTAGGGATTATACATTGGAATTTGAATATAACAAGAGTTCTCATGCAAAAATATGCAAGGATTAAATTGTTGACTAGAAATGCCAAAGAAAATGCTATAGCATTTCTTATAGCGTTTCTTTATTTTACATTTTTTACAATCTTAAATTTCGAACCAATTGAAAAAATAATGATTTTAGGGCTTATACATTGGAATTTGAATATAACAAGAGTTCTCATGCAAAAATATGCAAAGATTAAATGGTTGACGAGAAATGCCATAGGAAATGCTATAGAATTTCCTATAGAATTTCTTTATTTTACATTTTTTACAACCTTAAATTTCGAACCAATTGAAAAAATAATGATTTTAGGGATTATACATTGGAATTATAATATAACAAGAGTTCTCATGCAAAAATATGCAAGAATTAAATTGTTGACGAGAAATGCCATAGGAAATGCTATAGCATTTCCTATAGCATTTCTTTATTTTACATTTTTTACAACCTTAAATTTCGAACCAATTGAAAAAATAATGATTTTAGGGCTTATTCATTGGAATTTGAATATAACAAGAGTTCTCATGCAAATTTATGCAAGGATTAAATTGTTGACGAGAAATGCCATAGGAAATGCTATAGCATTTCCTATAGCATTTCTTTATATTACATTTTTTACAACATTAAATTTCGAACCAATTGAAAAAATAATGATTTTAGGGATTATGCATTGGAATTTGAATATAACAAGAGTTCTCATGCAAAAATATGCAAGGATTAAATTGTTGACTAGAAATGCCAAAGAAAATGCTATAGCATTTCCTATAGCATTTCTTTATTTTACATTTTTTACAATCTTAAACTTCGAACCAATTGAAAAAATAATGATTTTAGGGCTTATACATTGGAATTTGAATATAACAAGAGTTCTCATGCAAAAATATGCAAGGATTAAATGGTTGACGAGAAATGCCATAGCATTTCCTATAGCAATTCTTTATTTTACATTTTTTACAACCTTAAATTTCGAACCAATTGAAAAAATAATGATTTTAGGGCTTATACATTGGAATTTGAATATAACAAGAGTTCTCATGCAAAAATATGCAAGGACTAAATTGTTGACGAGAAATTCCATATGAAATGCTATAGCATTTCCTATAGCATTTCTTTATTTTACATTGTTTACGACCTAAAATTCAAACCAATTGAAAAAATAATGATTTTAGGGCTTATACATTGGAATTTGAATATAACAAGAGTTCTCATGAAAAAATATGCAAGGATTAAATTGTTAACGAGAAATGCCATAGGAAATGCTATAGCATTTCCTATAGCATTTCTTTATTTTACATTTTTTACAACCTTAAATTTCGAACCAATTGAAAAAATAATGATTTTAGGGCTTATACATTGGAATTAGAATATAACAAGAGTTCTCATGCAAAAATATGCAAGGATTAAATTGTTAACGAGAAATGCCATAGGAAATGCTATAGCATTTCCTATAGCATTTCTTTATTTTACATTTTTTACAACCTTAAATTTCGAACCAATTGAAAAAATAATGATTTTAGGGATTATACATTGGAATTTGAATATAACAAGAGTTCTCATGCAAAAATATGCAAGGATTAAATTGTTGACGAGAAATGCCATAGGAAATGCTATAGCATTTCTTTATTTTACATTTTTTACAACCTTAAATTTCGAACCAATTGAAAAAATAATGATTTTAGGGCTTATTCATTGGAATTTGAATATAACAAGAGTTCTCATGCAAATTTATGCAAGGATTAAATTGTTGACGAGAAATGCCATAGGAAATGCTATAGCATTTCCTATAGCATTTCTTTATTTTACATTTTTTACAACATTAAATTTCGAACCAATTGAAAAAATAATGATTTTAGGGATTATACATTGGAATTTGAATATAACAAGAGTTCTCATGCAAAAATATGCAAGGATTAAATTGTTGACTAGAAATGCCAAAGAAAATGCTATAGCATTTCCTATAGCGTTTCTTTATTTTACATTTTTTACAATCTTAAATTTCGAACCAATTGAAAAAATAATGATTTTAGGGCTTATACATTGGAATTTGAATATAACAAGAGTTCTCATGCAAAAATATGCAAGGATTAAATGGTTGACGAGAAATGCCATAGGAAATGCTATAGAATTTCCTATAGAATTTCTTTATTTTACATTTTTTACAACCTTAAATTTCGAACCAATTTAAAAAATAATGATTTTAGGGATTATACATTGGAATTTGAATATAACAAGAGTTCTCATGCAAAAATATGCAAGGATTAAATTGTTGACGAGAAATGCCATAGGAAATGCTATAGCATTTCCTTTAGCATTTCTTTATTTTACATTTTTTACAACCTTAAATTTCGAACCAATTGAAAAAATAATGATTTTAGGGCTTATACATTGGAATTTAAATATAACAAGAGTTCTCATGCAAAAATATGCAAGAATTAAATTGTTGACGAGAAA
Source organism: Parietaria judaica (assembly GCA_954871525.1). Lineage (NCBI taxonomy): Eukaryota > Viridiplantae > Streptophyta > Magnoliopsida > Rosales > Urticaceae > Parietaria > Parietaria judaica. The sequence continues at coordinate 31,178,594 of OX940865.1, forward strand.
TGCCATAGGAAATGCTATAGCATTTCCTATAGCAATTCTTTATTTTACATTTTTTACAACCTTAAATTTCGAACCAATTGAAAAAATAATGATTCTAGGGATTATACATTGGAATTTGAATATAACAAGAGTTCTCATGCAAAAATATGCAAGGATTAAATTGTTGACTAGAAATGCCAAAGAAAATGCTATAGCATTTCCTATAGCATTTCTTTATTTTACATTTTTTACAACCTTAAATTTCGAACCAATTGAAAAAATAATGATTTTAGGGCTTATACATTGGAATTTGAATATAACAAGAGTTCTCTTGCAAAAATATGCAAGGATTAAATCGTTAACGAGAAATGCCATAGGAATGCTATAGAATTTCCTATAGAATTTCATTATTTTACATTTTTTACAACCTTAAATTTCGAACCAATTGAAAAAATAATGATTTTAGGGCTTATACATTGGAATTTGAATATAACAAGAGTTCTCATGCAAAAATATGCAAGGATTAAATTGTTGACGAGAAATGCCATAGGAAATGCTATAGCATTTCCTATAGCATTTCTTTATTTTACATTTTTTACAACCTTAAATTTCGAACCAATTGAAAAAATAATGATTTTAGGGCTTATACATTGGAATTTGAATATAACAAGAGTTCTCATGCAAAAATATGCAAGGATTAAATTGTTGACGAGAAATGCCATAGGAAATGCTATAGCATTTCTTATAGCATTTCTTTATTTGACATTTTTTACAACCTTAAATTTCGAACCAATTGAAAAAATAATGATTTTAGGGCTTATACATTGGAATTTGAATATACGAGAGTTCTCATGCAAAAATATGCAAGGATTAAATTGTTGACGAGAAATGCCATAGGAAATGCTATAGCATTTCCTATAGCATTTCTTTATTTTACATTTTTTACAACCTTAAATTTCGAACCAATTGAAAAAATAATGATTTTAGGGCTTATTCATTGGAATTTGAATATAACAAGAGTTGTCATGCAAATTTATGCAAGGATTAAATTGTTGACGAGAAATGCCATAGGAAATGCTATAGCATTTCCTATAGCATTTCTTTATTTTACATTTTTTACAACATTAAATTTCGAACCAATTGAAAAAATAATGATTTTAGGGATTATACATTGGAATTTGAATATAACAAGAGTTCTCATGCAAAAATATGCAAGGATTAAATTGTTGACTAGAAATGCCAAAGAAAATGCTATAGCATTTCCTATAGCATTTCTTTATTTTACATTTTTTACAACCTTAAATTTCGAACCAATTGAAAAAATAATGATTTTAGGGCTAATACATTGGAATTTGAATATAACAAGAGTTCTCTTGCAAAAATATGCAAGGATTAAATGGTTAACGAGAAATGCCATAGGAAATGCTATAGAATTTCCTATAGAATTTCTTTATTTTACATTTTTTACAACCTTAAATTTCGAACCAATTGAAAAAATAATGATTTTAGGGATTATACATTGGAATTTGAATATAACAAGAGTTCTCATGCAAAAATATGCAAGGATTAAATTGTTGACGAGAAATGCCATAGGAAATGCTATAGCATTTCCTTTAGCATTTCTTTATTTTACATTTTTTACAACCTTAAATATCGAACCAATTGAAAAAATAATGATTTTAGGGATTATACATTGGAATTTGAATATAACAAGAGTTCTCATGCAAAAATATGCAAGGATTAAATTGTTGACGAGAAATGCCATAGGAAATGCTATAGCATTTCTTATAGCATTTCTTTATTTGACATTTTTTACAACCTTAAATTTCGAACCAATTGAAAAAATAATGATTTTAGGGCTTATATATTGTAATTTAAATATAACAAGAGTTCTCATGCAAAAATATGCAAGGATTAAATTGTAGACGAGAAATGCCATAGGAAATGCTATAGCATTTCCTATAGCATTTCTTTATTTTACATTTTTTACAACCTTAAATTTCGAACCAATTGAAAAAATAATGATTTTAGGGATTATACATTGGAATTTGAATATAACAAGAGTTCTCATGCAAAAATATGCAAGGATTAAATTGTTGACTAGAAATGCCAAAGAAAATGCTATAGCATTTCCTATAGCATTTCTTTATTTTACATTTTTTACAACCTTAAATTTCGAACCAATTGAAAAAATAATGATTTTAGGGCTTATACATTGGAATTTGAATATAACAATTGTTCTCATGCAAAAATATGCAAGGATTAAATGGTTGACGAGAAATGCCATAGGAAATGCTATAGAATTTCCTATAGAATTTCTTTATTTTACATTTTTTACAACCTTAAATTTCGAACCAATTGAAAAATAATGATTCTAGGGATTATACATTGGAATTTGAATATAACAAGAGTTCTCATGCAAAAATATGCAAGGATTAAATTGTTGACGAGAAATGCCATAGGAAATGCTATCGCATTTCTTATAGCATTTCTTTATTTGACATTTTTTACAACCTTAAATTTCAAAACCAATTGAAAAAATAATGATTTTAGGGCTTATACATTGGAATTTGAATATAACAAGAGTTCTCATGCAAAAATATGCAAGGATTAAATCGTTGACGAGAAATGCCATAGGAAATGCTATAGCATTTCCTATAGCATTTCTTTATTTTACATTTTTTACAACCTTAAATTTCGAACCAATTGAAAAATAATGATTCTAGGGATTATACATTGGAATTTGAATATAACAAGAGTTCGCATGCAAAAATATGCAAGGATTAAATTGTTGACGAGAAATGCCATAGGAAATGCTATAGCATTTCTTATAGCATTTCTTTATTTGAATTTTTTACAACCTTAAATTTCGAACCAATTGAAAAAATAATGATTTTAGGGCTTATACATTGGAATTTGAATATAACAAGAGTTCTCATGCAAAAATATGCAAGGATTAAATCGTTGACGAGAAATGCCATAGGAAATGCTATAGCATTTCCTATAGCATTTCTTTATTTTACATTTTTTACAACCTTAAATTTCGAACCAATTGAAAAAATAATGATTTTAGGGATTATACATTGGAATTTGAATATAACAAGAGTTCTCATTTCTAAATTATGCAAGGATTAAATGGTTGACGAGAAATGCCATAGGAAATGCTATAGAATTTCTTATAGAATTTCTTTATTTTACATTTTTTACAACCTTAAATTTCGAACCAATTGAAAAAATAATGATTTTAGGGATTATACATTGGAATTTGAATATAACAAGAGTTCTCATGCAAAAATATGCAAGGATTAAATTGTTGACAAGAAATTCCATAGGAAATGCTATAGCATTTCTTATAGCATTTCTTTATTTGACATTTTTTACAACCTTAAATTTGGAACCAATTGAAAAAATAATGATTTTAGGGCTTATACATTGGAATTTAAATATAACAAGAGTTCTCATGCAAAAATATGCAAGGATTAAATTGTAGACGAGAAATGCCATAGGAAATGCTATAGCATTTCCTATAGCATTTCTTTATTTTACATTTTTTACAACCTTAAATTTCGAACCAATTTAAAAAATAATGATTTTAGGGATTATACATTGGAATTTGAATATAACAAGAGTTCTCATGCAAAAATATGCAAGGATTAAATTGTTGACTAGAAATGCCAAAGAAAATGCTATAGCATTTCCTATAGCATTTCTTTATTTTACATTTTTTACAACCTTAAATTTCGAACCAATTGAAAAAATAATGATTTTAGGGCTTATACATTGAAATTTGAATATAACAAGAGTTCTCGAGCAAAAATATGCAAGGATTAAATGGTTGACGAGAAATGCCATAGGAAATGCTATAGCATTTCCTATAGCATTTCTTTATTTTACATTTTTTACAACCTTAAATTTCGAACCAATTGAAAAAATAATGATTTTAGGGCTTATACATTGGAATTTGAATATAACAAGAGTTCTCATGCAAAAATATGCAAGGATTAAATGGTTGACGAGAAATGCCATAGGAAATGCTATAGAATTTCCTATAGAATTTCTTTATTTTACATTTTTTACAACCTTAAATTTCGAACCAATTGAAAAAATAATGATTTTAGGGATTATACATTGGAATTTGAATATAACAAGAGTTCTCATGCAAAAATATGCAAGGATTAAATTGTTGACGAGACATGCCATAGGAAATGCTATAGCATTTCCTATAGCATTTCTTTATTTTACATTTTTTACAACCTTAAATTTCGAACCAATTGAAAAAATAATGATTTTAGGGCTTATACATTGGAATTTGAATATAACAAGAGTTCTCATGCAAAAATATGCAAGGATTAAATGGTTGACGAGAAATGCCATAGGAAATGCTATAGAATTTCCTATAGTATTTCTTTATTTTACATTTTTTACAACCTTAAATTTCGAACCAATTGAAAAAATAATGATTTTGGGGATTATACATTCGAATTTGAATATAACAAGAGTTCTCATGCAAAAATATGCAAGGATTAAATTGTTGACGAGAAATGCCATAGGAAATGCCATAGCATTTCCTATAGCATTTCTTTATTTTACATTTTTTACAACCTTAAATTTCGAACCAATTGAAAAAATAATTATTTTAGGGCTTATACATTGGAATTTGAATATAACAAGAGTTCTCATTTCTAAATTATGCAAGGATTAAATGGTTGACGAGAAATGCCATAGGAAATGCTATAGAATTTCCTATAGAATTTCTTTATTTTACATTTTTTACAACCTTAAATTTCGAACCAATTGAAAAAATAATGATTTTAGGGATTATAAATTGGAATTTGAATATAACAAGAGTTCTCATGAAAAAATATGCAAGGATTAAATTGTTGACGAGAAATGCCATAGGAAATGCTATAGCATTTCCTATAGCATTTCTTTATTTTACATTTTTTACAACCTTAAATTTCGAACCAATTGAAAAAATAATTATTTTAGGGCTTATACATTGGAATTTGAATATAACAAGAGTTCTCATTTCTAAATTATGCAAGGATTAAATGGTTGACGAGAAATGCCATAGGAAATGCTATAGCATTTCCTATAGCATTTCTTTATTTTACATTTTTTACAACCTTAAATTTCGAACCAATTGAAAAAATAATGATTTTAGGGCTTATACATTGGAATTTGAATATAACAAGAGTTCTCATGCAAAAATATGCAAGGATTAAATGGTTGACGTGAAATGCCATAGGAAATGCTATAGAATTTCCTATAGTATTTCTTTATTTTACATTTTTTACAACCTTAAATTTCGAACCAATTGAAAAAATAATGATTTTGGGGATTATACATTGGAATTTGAATATAACAAGAGTTCTCATGCAAAAATATGCAAGGATTAAATTGTTGACGAGAAATGCCATAGGAAACGCCATAGCATTTCCTATAGCATTTCTTTATTTTACATTTTTTACAACCTTAAATTTCGAACCAATTGAAAAAATAATTATTTTAGGGCTTATACATTGGAATTTGAATATAACAAGAGTTCTCATTTCTAAATTATGCAAGGATTAAATGGTTGACGAGAAATGCCATAGGAAATGCTATAGAATTTCCTATAGAATTTCTTTATTTTACATTTTTTACAACCTTAAATTTCGAACCAATTGAAATAATAATTATTTTAGGGATTATAAATTGGAATTTGAATATAACAAGAGTTCTCATGCAAAAATATGCAAGGATTAAATTGTTGACGAGAAATGCCATAGGAAATGCTAGCATTTCCTATAGCATTTCTTTATTTTACATTTTTTACAACCTTAAATTTCGAACCAATTGAAAAAATAATTATTTTAGGGCTTATACATTGGAATTTGAATATAACAAGAGTTCTCATTTCTAAATTATGCAAGGATTAAATGGTTGACGAGAAATGCCATAGGAAATGCTATAGCATTTCCTATAGCATTTCTTTATTTTACATTTTTTACAACCTTAAATTTCGAACCAATTGAAAAAATAATGATTTTAGGGCTTATACATTGGAATTTGAATATAACAAGAGTTCTCATGCAAAAATATGCAAGGATTAAATGGTTGACGTGAAATGCCATAGGAAATGCTATAGAATTTCCTATAGTATTTCTTTATTTTACATTTTTTACAACCTTAAATTTCGAACCAATTGAAAAAATAATGATTTTGGGGATTATACATTGGAATTTGAATATAACAAGAGTTCTCATGCAAAAATATGCAAGGATTAAATTGTTGACGAGAAATGCCATAGGAAACGCCATAGCATTTCCTATAGCATTTCTTTATTTTACATTTTTTACAACCTTAAATTTCGAACCAATTGAAAAAATAATTATTTTAGGGCTTATACATTGGAATTTGAATATAACAAGAGTTCTCATTTCTAAATTATGCAAGGATTAAATGGTTGACGAGAAATGCCATAGGAAATGCTATAGAATTTCCTATAGAGTTTCTTTATTTTACATTTTTTACAACCTTAAATTTCGAACCAATTGAAATAATAATTATTTTAGGGATTATAAATTGGAATTTGAATATAACAAGAGTTCTCATGCAAAAATATGCAAGGATTAAATTGTTGACGAGAAATGCCATAGGAAATGTTAGCATTTCCTATAGCATTTCTTTATTTTACATTTTTTACAACCTTAAATTTCGAACCAATTGAAAAAATAATTATTTTAGGGCTTATACATTGGAATTTGAATATAACAAGAGTTCTCATTTCTAAATTATGCAAGGATTAAATGGTTGACGAGAAATGCCATAGGAAATGCTATAGAATTTCCTATAGAATTTCTTTATTTTACATTTTTTACAACCTTTAATTTCGAACCAATTGAAAAAATAATGATTTTAGGGATTATACATTGGAATTTGAATATAACAAGAGTTCTCATTTCTAAATTATGCAAGGATTAAATGTTTGACGAGAAATGCCATAGGAAATGCTATAGAATTTCCTATAGAATTTCTTTATTTTACATTTTTTACAACCTTAAATTTCGAACCAATTGAAAAAATAATGATTTTAGGGATTATACATTGGAATTTGAATATAACAAGAGTTCTCATGCAAAAATATGCAAGGATTAAATTGTTGACAAGAAATGCCATAGGAAATGCTATAGCATTTCTTATAGCATTTCTTTATTTGACATTTTTTACAACCTTAAATTTGGAACCAATTGAAAAAATAATGATTTTAGGGCTTATACATTGGAATTTAAATATAACAAGAGTTCTCATGCAAAAATATGCAAGGATTAAATTGTAGACGAGAAATGCCATAGGAAATGCTATAGCATTTCTTTATTTTACATTTTTTACAACCTTAAATTTCGAACCAATTTAAAAAATAATGATTTTAGGGATTATACATTGGAATTTGAATATAAAAGGAGTTCTCATGCAAAAATATGCAAGGATTAAATTGTTGACTAGAAATGCCAAAGAAAATGCTATAGCATTTCCTATAGCATTTCTTTATTTTACATTTTTTACAACCTTAAAGTTCGAACGAATTGAAAAAATAATGATTTTAGGGCTTATACATTGGAATTTGAATATAACAAGAGTTCTCATGCAAAAATATGCAAGGATTAAATGGTTGACGAGAAATGCCATAGGAAATGCTATAGCATTTCCTATAGCATTTCTTTATTTTACATTTTTTACAACCTTAAATTTCGAACCAATTGAAAAAATAATGATTTTAGGGCTTATACATTGGAATTTGAATATAACAAGAATTCTCATGAAAAAATATGCAAGGATTAAATGGTTGACGAGAAATGCCATAGGAAATGCTATAGAATTTCCTATAGAATTTCTTTATTTTACATTTTTTACAACCTTAAATTTCGAACCAATTGAAAAAATAATGATTTTAGGGATTATACATTGGAATTTGAATATAACAAGAGTTCTCATGCAAAAATATGCAAGGATTAAATTGTTGACGAGAAATGCCATAGGAAATGCTATAGCATTTCCTATAGCATTTCTTTATTAAACATTTTTTACAACCTTAAATTTCGAACCAATTGAAAAAATAATGATTTTAGGGCTTATACATTGGAATTTGAATATAACAAGAGTTCTCATGCAAAAATAAGCAAGGATTAAATGGTTGACGAGAAATGCCATAGGAAATGCTATAGAATTTCCTATAGAATTTCTTTATTTTACATTTTTTACAACCTTAAATTTCGAACCAATTGAAAATATAATGATTTTGGGGATTATACATTGGAATTTGAATATAACAAGAGTTCTCATGCAAAAATATGCAAGGATTAAATTGTTGACGAGAAATGCCATAGGAAATGCCATAGCATTTCCTATAGCATTTCTTTATTTTACATTTTTTACAACCTTAAATTTCAAACCAATTGAAAAAATAATTATTTTAGGGCTTATACATTGGAATTTGAATATAACAAGAGTTCTCATTTCTAAATTATGCAAGGATTAAATGGTTGACGAGAAATGCCATAGGAAATGCTATAGCATTTCCTATAGCATTTCTTTATTTTACATTTTTTACAACCTTAAATTTCGAACCAATTGAAAAAATAATGATTTTAGGGCTTATACATTGGAATTTGAATATAACAAGAATTCTCATGAAAAAATATGCAAGGATTAAATGGTTGACGAGAAATGCCATAGGAAATGCTATAGAATTTCCTATAGAATTTCTTTATTTTACATTTTTTACAACCTTAAATTTCGAACCAATTGAAAAAATAATGATTTTAGGGATTATACATTGGAATTTGAATATAACAAGAGTTCTCATGCAAAAATATGCAAGGATTAAATTGTTGACGAGAAATGCCATAGGAAATGCTATAGCATTTCCTATAGCATTTCTTTATTTTACATTTTTTACAACCTTAAATTTCGAACCAATTTAAAAAATAATGATTTTAGGGATTATACATTGGAATTTGAATATAACAAGAGTTCTCATGCAAAAATATGCAAGGATTAAATTGTTGACTAGAAATGCCAAAGAAAATGCTATAGCATTTCCTATAGCATTTCTTTATTTTACATTTTTTACAACCTTAAATTTCGAACCAATTGAAAAAATAATGATTTTAGGGCTTATACATTGGAATTTGAATATAACAAGAGTTCTCATGCAAAAATATGCAAGGATTAAATGGTTGACGAGAAATGCCATAGGAAATGCTATAGCATTTCCTATAGCATTTCTTTATTTTACATTTTTTACAACCTTAAATTTCGAACCAATTGAAAAAATAATGATTTTAGGGCTTATACATTGGAATTTGAATATAACAAGAATTCTCATGAAAAAATATGCAAGGATTAAATGGTTGACGAGAAATGCCATAGGAAATGCTATAGAATTTCCTATAGAATTTCTTTATTTTACATTTTTTACAACCTTAAATTTCGAACCAATTGAAAAAATAATGATTTTAGGGATTATACATTGGAATTTGAATATAACAAGAGTTCTCATGCAAAAATATGCAAGGATTAAATTGTTGACGAGAAATGCCATAGGAAATGCTATAGCATTTCCTATAGCATTTCTTTATTTTACATTTTTTACAACCTTAAATTTCGAACCAATTGAAAAAATAATGATTTTAGGGCTTATACATTGGAATTTGAATATAACAAGAGTTCTCATGCAAAAATAAGCAAGGATTAAATGGTTGACGAGAAATGCCATAGGAAATGCTATAGAATTTCCTATAGAATTTCTTTATTTTACATTTTTTACAACCTTAAATTTCGAACCAATTGAAAAAATAATGATTTTGGGGATTATACATTGGAATTTGAATATAACAAGAGTTCTAATGCAAAAATATGCAAGGATTAAATTGTTGACGAGAAATGCCATAGGAAATGCCATAGCATTTCCTATAGCATTTCTTTATTTTACATTTTTTACAACCTTAAATTTCAAACCAATTGAAAAAATAATTATTTTAGGGCTTATACATTGGAATTTGAATATAACAAGAGTTCTCATTTCTAAATTATGCAAGGATTAAATGGTTGACGAAAAATGCCATAGGAAATGCTATAGAATTTCCTATAGAATTTCTTTATTTTACATTTTTTACAACCTTAAATTTCGAACCAATTGAAAAAATAATGATTTTAGGGATTATACATTGGAATTTGAATATAACAAGAGTTCTCATGCAAAAATATGCAAGGATTAAATTGTTGACGAGAAATGCCATAGGAAATGCTATAGCATTTCCTATAGCATTTCTTTATTTTACATTTTTTACAACCTTAAATTTCGAACCAATTGAAAAAATAATGATTTTAGGGCTTATACATTGGAATTTGAATATAACAAGAGTTCTCATGCAAAAATATGCAAGGATTAAATGGTTGACGAGAAATGCCATAGGAAATGCTATAGAATTTCCTATAGAATTTCTTTATTTTACATTTTTTACAACCTTAAATTTTGAACCAATTGAAAAAATAATGATTTTGGGGATTATACATTGGAATTTGAATATAACAAGAGTTCTCATGCAAAAATATGCAAGGATTAAATTGTTGACGAGAAATGCCATAGGAAATGCCATAGCATTTCCTATAGCATTTCTTTATTTTACATTTTTTACAACCTTAAATTTCGAACCAATTGAAAAAATAATTATTTTAGGGCTTATACATTGGAATTTGAATATAACAAGAGTTCTCATTTCTAAATTATGCAAGGATTAAATGGTTGACGAGAAATGCCATAGGAAATGCTATAGAATTTCCTATAGAATTTCTTTATTTTACATTTTTTACAACCTTAAATTTCGAACCAATTGAAAAAATAATGATTTTAGGGATTATACATATGAATTTGAATATAACAAGAGTTCTCATGCAAAAATATGCAAGGATTAAATTGTTGACGAGAAATGCCATAGGAAATGCTATAGCATTTCTTATAGCATTTCTTTATTTGACATATTTTACAACCTTAAATTTCGAACCAATTGAAAAAATAATGATTTTAGGGCTTATACATTGGAATTTAAATATAACAAGAGTTCGCATGCAAAAATATGCAAGGATTAAATTGTAGACGAGAAATGCCATAGGAAATGCTATAGCATTTCCTATAGCATTTCTTTATTTTACATTTTTTACAACCTTAAATTTCGAACCAATTTAAAAAATAATGATTTTAGGGATTATACATTGGAATTTGAATATAAAAAGAGTTCTCATGCAAAAATATGCAAGGATTAAATTGTTGACTAGAAATGCCAAAGAAAATGCTATAGCATTTCCTATAGCATTTCTTTATTTTACATTTTTTACAACCTTAAATTTTGAACCAATTGAAAAAATAATGATTTTAGGGCTTGTACATTGGAATTTGAATATAACAAGAGTTCTCATGCAAAAATATGCAAGGATTAAATGGTTGACGAGAAATGCCATAGGAAATGCTATAGCATTTCCTATAGCATTTCTTTATTTTACATTTTTTACAACCTTAAATTTCGAACCAATTGAAAAAATAATGATTTTAGGGCTTATTCATTGGAATTTGAATATAACAAGAGTTCTCATGCAAATTTATGCAAGGATTAAATTGTTGACGAGAAATGCCATAGGAAATGCTACAGCATTTCCTATAGCATTTCTTTATTTTACATTTTTTACAACCTTAAATTTCGAACCAATTAAAAAATAATGATTTTAGGGCTTATACATTGGAATTTGAATATAACAAGAGTTCTCATGCAAAAATATGCCAGGATTAAATTGTTGACGAGAAATGCCATAGGAAATGCTAGCATTTCCTATAGCATTTCTTTATTTTACATTTTTTACAACCTTAAATTTCAAACCAATTGTAAAAATAATGATATTAGGGCTTATACATTGGAATTGTAATATTACAAGCGTTCTCATGAAAAAATATGCAAGGATTAAATTGTTGACGAGAAATGCCATACGAAATGCTATAGCATTTCCTATAGCATTTCCTCATTTCACATTTTTAACAACCTTAAATTTTGAACCAATTGAAAAAATAATGATTTTAGGGCTTATACATTGGAATTTGAATATAACAAGAGTTCTCATGCAAAAATATGCAAGGATTAAATTGTTGACGAGAAATGTCATAGGAAATGCTATAGCATTTCCTATAGCATTTCTTTATTTTACATTTTTTACAACCTGAAATTTCAAACCAATTGTAAAAATAATGATTTTAGGGCTTATACATGGAATTTTAATATTACAAGCGTTCTCATGAAAAAATATGCAAGGATTAAATTGTTGACGAGAAATGCCATTGGAAATCCTATACCATTTATTTATTTTACATTTTTTACAACCTTAAATTTCGAACCAATTGAAAAAATAATGATTTTAGGGCTTATACATTGGAATTTTAATATAACGAGAGTTTACATGCAAAAATATGGAAGGATTAAATTGTTGACAAGAAATGCCATAGGAAATGCTATAGCATTTCTTATAGCATTTCCTTATTTGACATTTTTTACAACCTTAAATTTCGAACCAATTGAAAAAATAATTATTTTAGGGCTTATACATTGGAATTTGAATATAACAAGAGTTCTCATGCAAAAATATGCAAGGATTAAATTGTTGACGAGAAATGCCATAGGAAATGTTATAGCATTTCCTATAGCGTTTCTTTATTTTACATTTTTTACAACCTTAAATTTCGAACCAATTGAAAAAAAAATGATTTTAAAGCTTAAACATTGGAATTTAAATATAACAAGAGTTCTCATGCAAAAATATGCAAGAATTAAATTGTTGACGAGAAATGCCATAGGAAATGCTATAGCATTTCCTATAGCATTTCTTTATTTTACATTTTTTACAACCTTAAATTTCGAACCAATTGAAAAAATAATTATTTTAGGGCTTATACATTGGAATTTGAATATAACAAGAGTTCTCATGCAAAAATATGCAAGGACTAAATTGTTGACGAGAAATTCCATATGAAATGCTATAGCATTTCCTATAGTATTTCTTTATTTTACATTGTTTACGACCTAAAATTCAAACCAATTGAAAAAATAATGATTTTAGGGCTTATACATTGGAATTTGAATATAACAAGAGTTATCATGCAAAAATATGCAAGGATTAAATTGTTAACGAGAAATGCCATAGGAAATGCTATAGCATTTCCTATAGCATTTCTTTATTTTACATTTTTTACAACCTTAAATTTCGAACTAATTGAAAAAATAATGATTTTAGGGCTTATACATTGGAATTTGAATATAACAAGAGTTCTCATGCAAAAATATGCAAGGATTAAATGGTTGACGAGAAATGCCATAGGAAATGCTATAGAATTTCCTATAGAATTTCTTTATTTTACATTTTTTACAACCTTAAATTTCGAACCAATTTAAAAAATAAGGATTTTAGGGATTATACATTGGAATTTTAATATAACAAGAGTTCTCATGCAAAAATATGCAAGGATTAAATTGTTGACGAGAAATGCCATAGGAAATGCTATAGCATTTCCTATAGCATTTCTTTATTTTACATTTTTTACAACCTTAAATTTCGAACCAATTGAAAAAATAATTATTTTAGGGCTTATACATTGGAATTTGAATATAACAAGAGTTCTCTTTTCTAAATTATGCAAGGATTAAATGGTTGACGAGAAATGCCATAGGAAATGCTATAGAATTTCCAATAGAATTTCTTTATTTTACATTTTTTACAACCTTAAATTTCGAACCAATTGAAAAAATAATGATTTTAGGGATTATACATTGGAATTTGAATATAACAAGAGTTCTCATGCAAAAATATGCAAGGATTAAATTGTTGACGAGAAATGCCATAGGAAATGCTATAGCATTTCTTATAGCATTTCTTTATTTGACATTTTTTACAACCTTAAATTTCGAACCAATTGAAAAAATAATGATTTTAGGGCTTATACATTGGAATTTAAATATAACAAGAGTTCTCATGCAAAAATATGCAAGGATTAAATTGTAGACGAGAAATGCCATAGGAAATGCTATAGCATTTCCTATAGCATTTCTTTATTTTACATTTTTTACAACCTAAAATTTCGAACCAATTTAAAAAATAATGATTTTAGGGATTATACATTGGAATTTGAATATAACAAGAGTTCTCATGCAAAAATATGCAAGGATTAAATTGTTGACGAGAAATGCCAAAGAAAATGCTATAGCATTTTCTATAGCATTTCTTTATTTTACATTTTTTACAACCTTAAATTTCGAACCAATTGAAAAAATAATGATTTTAGGGCTTATACATTGGAATTTGAATATTACAAGAGTTCTCATGCAAAAATATGCAAGGATTAAATGGTTGACGAGAAATGCCATAGGAAATGCTATAGCATTTCCTATAGCATTTCTTTATTTTACATTTTTTACAACCTTAAATTTCAAACCAATTGAAAAAATAATGATTTTAGGGCTTATTCATTGGAATTTGAATATAACAAGAGTTCTCATGCAAATTTATGCAAGGATTAAATTGTTGACGAGAAATGCCATAGGAAATGCTACAGCATTTCCTATAGCATTTCTTTATTTTTCATTTTTTACAACCTTAAATTTCGAACCAATTGAAAAAATAATGATTTTAGGGCTTATACATTGGAATTTGAATATAACAAGAGTTCTCATGCAAAAATATGCCAGGATTAAATTGTTGACGAGAAATGCCATAGGAAATGCTAGCATTTCCTATAGCATTTCTTTATTTTACATTTTTTACAACCTTAAATTTCAAACCAATTGTAAAAATAAGTATATTAGGGCTTATACATTGGAATTGTAATATTACAAGCGTTCTCATGAAAAAATATGCAAGGATTAAATTGTTGACGAGAAATGCCATACGAAATGCTATAGCATTTCCTATAGCATTTCTTTATTTCACATTTTTTACAACCTTAAATTTCGAACCAATTGAAAAAATAATGATTTTAGGGCTTATACATTGGAATTTGAATATAACAAGAGTTATCATGCAAAAATATGCAAGGATTAACTTGTTAACGAGAAATGCCATAGGAAATGCTATAGCATTTCCTATAGCATTTCTTTATTTTACATTTTTTACAACCTTAAATTTCGAACCAATTGAAAAAATAATGATTTTAGGGCTTATACATTGGAATTTGAATATAACAAGAGTTCTCATGCAAAAATATGCAAGGATTAAATGGTTGACGAGAAATGCCATAGGAAATGCTATAGAATTTCCTATAGAATTTCTTTATTTTACATTTTTTACAACCTTAAATTTCGAACCAATTGAAAAAATAATGATTTTAGGGATTATACATTGTAATTTGAATATAACAAGAGTTCTCATGCAAAAATATGCAAGGATTAAATTGTTGACGAGAAATGCCATAGGAAATGCTATAGCATTTCCTATAGCATTTCTTTATTTTACATTTTTTACAACCATAAATTTCGAACCAATTGAAAAAATAATGATTTTAGGGCTTATACATTGTAATTTGAATATAACAAGAGTTCTCATGCAAAAATATGCAAGGATTAAATGGTTGACGAGAAATGCCATAGGAAATGCTATAGAATTTCCTATAGAATTTCTTTATTTTACATTTTTTACAACCTTAAATTTCGAACCAATTTAAAAAATAATGATTTTAGGGATTATACATTGGAATTTGAATATAACAAGAGTTCTCATGCAAAAATATGCAAGGATTAAATTGTTGACGAGAAATGCCATAGGAAATGCTATAGCATTTCCTATAGCATTTCTTTATTTTACATTTTTTACAACCTTAAATTTCGAACCAATTGAAAAAATAATTATTTTAGGGCTTATACATTGGAATTTGAATATAACAAGAGTTCTCTTTTCTAAATTATGCAAGGATTAAATGGTTGACGAGAAATGCCATAGGAAATGCTATAGAATTTCCAATAGAATTTCTTTATTTTACATTTTTTACAACCTTAAATTTCGAACCAATTGAAAAAATAATGATTTTAGGGATTATACATTGGAATTTGAATATAACAAGAGTTCTCATGCAAAAATATGCAAGGATTAAATTGTTGACGAGAAATGCCATAGGAAATGCTATAGCATTTCTTATAGCATTTCTTTATTTGACATTTTTTACAACCTTAAATTTCGAACCAATTGAAAAAATAATGATTTTAGGGCTTATACATTGGAATTTAAATATAACAAGAGTTCTCATGCAAAAATATGCAAGGATTAAATTGTAGACGAGAAATGCCATAGGAAATGCTATAGCATTTCCTATAGCATTTCTTTATTTTACATTTTTTACAACCTAAAATTTCGAACCAATTTAAAAAATAATGATTTTAGGGATTATACATTGGAATTTGAATATAACAAGAGTTCTCATGCAAAAATATGCAAGGATTAAATTGTTGACTAGAAATGCCAAAGAAAATGCTATAGCATTTTCTATAGCATTTCTTTATTTTACATTTTTTACAACCTTAAATTTCGAACCAATTGAAAAAATAATGATTTTAGGGCTTATACATTGGAATTTGAATATTACAAGAGTTCTCATGCAAAAATATGCAAGGATTAAATGGTTGACGAGAAATGCCATAGGAAATGCTATAGCATTTCCTATAGCATTTCTTTATTTTACATTTTTTACAACCTTAAATTTCAAACCAATTGAAAAAATAATGATTTTAGGGCTTATTCATTGGAATTTGAATATAACAAGAGTTCTCATGCAAATTTATGCAAGGATTAAATTGTTGACGAGAAATGCCATAGGAAATGCTACAGCATTTCCTATAGCATTTCTTTATTTTTCATTTTTTACAACCTTAAATTTCGAACCAATTGAAAAAATAATGATTTTAGGGCTTATACATTGGAATTTGAATATAACAAGAGTTCTCATGCAAAAATATGCCAGGATTAAATTGTTGACGAGAAATGCCATAGGAAATGCTAGCATTTCCTATAGCATTTCTTTATTTTTCATTTTTTACAACCTTAAATTTCAAACCAATTGTAAAAATAAGTATATTAGGGCTTATACATTGGAATTGTAATATTACAAGCGTTCTCATGAAAAAATATGCAAGGATTAAATTGTTGACGAGAAATGCCATACGAAATGCTATAGCATTTCCTATAGCATTTCTTTATTTCACATTTTTTACAACCTTAAATTTCGAACCAATTGAAAAAATAATGATTTTAGGGCTTATACATTGGAATTTGAATATAACAAGAGTTATCATGCAAAAATATGCAAGGATTAACTTGTTAACGAGAAATGCCATAGGAAATGCTATAGCATTTCCTATAGCATTTCTTTATTTTACATTTTTTACAACCTTAAATTTCGAACCAATTGAAAAAATAATGATTTTAGGGCTTATACATTGGAATTTGAATATAACAAGAGTTCTCATGCAAAAATATGCAAGGATTAAATGGTTGACGAGAAATGCCATAGGAAATGCTATAGAATTTCCTATAGAATTTCTTTATTTTACATTTTTTACAACCTTAAATTTCGAACCAATTGAAAAAATAATGATTTTAGGGATTATACATTGTAATTTGAATATAACAAGAGTTCTCATGCAAAAATATGCAAGGATTAAATTGTTGACGAGAAATGCCATAGGAAATGCTATAGCATTTCCTATAGCATTTCTTTATTTTACATTTTTTACAACCATAAATTTCGAACCAATTGAAAAAATAATGATTTTAGGGCTTATACATTGTAATTTGAATATAACAAGAGTTCTCATGCAAAAATATGCAAGGATTAAATGGTTGACGAGAAATGCCATAGGAAATGCTATAGAATTTCCTATAGAATTTCTTTATTTTACATTTTTTACAACCTTAAATTTCGAACCAATTTAAAAAATAATGATTTTAGGGATTATACATTGGAATTTGAATATAACAAGAGTTCTCATGCAAAAATATGCAAGGATTAAATTGTTGACGAGAAATGCCATAGGAAATGCTATAGCATTTCCTATAGCATTTCTTTATTTTACATTTTTTACAACCTTAAATTTCGAACCAATTGAAAAAATAATTATTTTAGGGCTTATACATTGGAATTTGAATATAACAAGAGTTCTCTTTTCTAAATTATGCAAGGATTAAATGGTTGACGAGAAATGCCATAGGAAATGCTATAGAATTTCCAATAGAATTTCTTTATTTTACATTTTTTACAACCTTAAATTTCGAACCAATTGAAAAAATAATGATTTTAGGGATTATACATTGGAATTTGAATATAACAAGAGTTCTCATGCAAAAATATGCAAGGATTAAATTGTTGACGAGAAATGCCATAGGAAATGCTATAGCATTTCTTATAGCATTTCTTTATTTGACATTTTTTACAACCTTAAATTTCGAACCAATTGAAAAAATAATGATTTTAGGGCTTATACATTGGAATTTAAATATAACAAGAGTTCTCATGCAAAAATATGCAAGGATTAAATTGTAGACGAGAAATGCCATAGGAAATGCTATAGCATTTCCTATAGCATTTCTCTATTTTACATTTTTTACAACCTAAAATTTCGAACCAATTTAAAAAATAATGATTTTAGGGATTATACATTGGAATTTGAATATAACAAGAGTTCTCATGCAAAAATATGCAAGGATTAAATTGTTGACTAGAAATGCCAAAGAAAATGCTATAGCATTTCCTATAGCATTTCTTTATTTTACATTTTTTACAACCTTAAATTTCGAACCAATTGAAAAAATAATGATTTTAGGGCTTATACATTGGAATTTGAATATTACAAGAGTTCTCATGCAAAAATATGCAAGGATTAAATGGTTGACGAGAAATGCCATAGGAAATGCTATAGCATTTCCTATAGCATTTCTTTATTTTACATTTTTTACAACCTTAAATTTCAAACCAATTGAAAAAATAATGATTTTAGGGCTTATTCATTGGAATTTGAATATAACAAGAGTTCTCATGCAAATTTATGCAAGGATTAAATTGTTGACGAGAAATGCCATAGGAAATGCTACACCATTTCCTATAGCATTTCTTTATTTTTCATTTTTTACAACCTTAAATTTCGAACCAATTGAAAAAATAATGATTTTAGGGCTTATACATTGGAATTTGAATATAACAAGAGTTCTCATGCAAAAATATGCCAGGATTAAATTGTTGACGAGAAATGCCATAGGAAATGCTAGCATTTCCTATAGCATTTCTTTATTTTACATTTTTTACAACCTTAAATTTCAAACCAATTGTAAAAATAAGTATATTAGGGCTTATACATTGGAATTGTAATATTACAAGCGTTCTCATGAAAAAATATGCAAGGATTAAATTGTTGACGAGAAATGCCATACGAAATGCTATAGCATTTCCTATAGCATTTCTTTATTTCACATTTTTTACAACCTTAAATTTCGAACCAATTGAAAAAATAATGATTTTAGGGCTTATACATTGGAATTTGAATATAACAAGAGTTCTCATGCAAAAATATGCAAGGATTAAATTGTTGACGAGAAATGTCATAGGAAATGCTATAGCATTTCCTATAGCATTTCTTTATTTTACATTTTTTACAACCTTAAATTTCAAACCAATTGTAAAAATAATGATTTTAGGGCTTATACATGGAATTTTAATATTACAAGCGTTCTCATGCAAAAATATGCAAGGATTAAATTGTTGACGAGAAATGCCATTGGAAATACCATTTATTTATTTTACGTTTTTTACAACCTTAAATTTCGAACCAATTGAAAAAATAATGATTTTAGGGCTTATACATTGGAATTTTAATATAACGAGAGTTTATATGCAAAAATATGGAAGGATTAAATTGTTGACAATAAATGCCATAGGAAATGCTATAGCATTTCTTATAGCATTTCCTTATTTGACATTTTTTAAAACCTTAAATTTCGAACCAATTGAAAAAATAATGATTTTAGGGCTTATACATTGGAATTTGAATATAACAAGAGTTCTCATGCAAAAATATGCAAGGATTAAATTGTTGACGAGAAATGCCATAGGAAATGCTAGCATTTCCTATAGCATTTCTTTATCTTACATTATTTACAACCTTAAATTTCAAACCAATTGTAAAAATAATTATTTTAGGGCTTATACATTAGAATTGTAATATTACAAGCGTTCTCATGAAAAAATATGCAAGGATTAAATTGTTGACGAGAAATGCCATACGAAATGCTATAGCATTTCCTATAACATTTCTTTATTTTACATTTTTTACAACCTTAAATTTCAAACCAATTGAAAAAATAATGATTTTAGGGCTTATACATTGGAATTTTAATATAACAAGAGTTCTCATGCAAAAATATGCAAGGATTAAATTGTTGACGAGAAATGTCATAGGAAATGCTATAGCATTTCCTATAGCATTTCTTTATTTTACATTTTTTACAACCTGAAATTTCAAACCAATTGTAAAAATAATGATTTTAGGGCTTATACACGGAATTTTAATATTACAAGCGTTCTCATGCAAAAATATGCAAGGATTAAATTGTTTACGAGAAATGCCATTGGAAATACCATTTATTTATTTTACGTTTTTTACTACCTTAAATTTCGAACCAATTGAAAAAATAATGATTTTAGGGCTTATACATTGGAATTTTAATATAACGAGAGTTTATATGCAAAAATATGGAAGGATTAAATTGTTGACAAGAAATGCCATAGGAAATGCTATAGCATTTCTTATAGCATTTCCTTATTTGACATTTTTTAAAACCTTAAATTTCGAACCAATTGAAAAAATAATGATTTTAGGGCTTATACATTGGAATTTGAATATAACAAGAGTTCTCATGCAAAAATATGCAAGGATTAAATTGTTGACGAGAAATGCCATACGAAATGCTATAGCATTTCCTATAACATTTCTTTATTTTACATTTTTTACAACCTTAAATTTCGAACCAATTGAAAAAATAATGATTTTAGGGCTTATACATTGGAATTTGAATATAACGAGAGTTCTCATGCAAAAATATGCAAGGATTAAATTGTTGACAAGAAATGCCATAGGAAATGCTATAGAATTTCTTATAGCATTTCTTTATTTGACATTTTTTACAACCTTAAATTTCGAACCAATTGAAAAAAGAATGATTTTAGGGGTTATTCATTGGAATTTGAATATAACAAGAGTTCTCATGCAAATTTATGCAAGGATTAAATTGTTGACGAGAAATGCCGTAGGAAATGCTATAGCATTTCCTATAGCATTTCTTTATTTGACTTTTTTTACAACCTTAAATTTCGAACCAATTTAAAAAATAATGATTTTAGGGCTTATTCATTGGAATTTGAATATAACAAGAGTTCTCATGCAAATTTATGCAAGGATTAAATTGTTGACGAGAAATGCCATAGGAAATGCTATAGCATTTCCTATAGCATTTCTTTATTTTACAATTTTTACAACCTTAAATTTCGAACCAATTGAAAAAATAATGATTTTAGGGCTTATACATTGAAATTTGAATATAACAAGAGTTCTCATGCAAAAATATGCAAGGACTAAATTGTTGACGAGAAATTCCATATGAAATGCTATAGCATTTCCTATAGCATTTCTTTATTTTACATTGTTTACGACCTAAAATTCTAACCAATTGAAAAAATAATGATTTTAGGGCTTATACATTGGAATTTGAATATAACAAGAGTTCTCATGCAAAAATAGGCAAGGATTAAATGGTTGACGAGAAATGCCATAGGAAATGCTATAGAATTTCCTATAGAATTTCTTTATTTTACATTTTTTACAACCTTAAATTTCGAACCAATTGAAAAAAAAATGAATTTAGGGATTATACATTGGAATTTGAATATAACAAGAGTTCTCATGCAAAAATATGCAAGGATTAAATTGTTGACGAGAAATGCCATAGATATGATATAGCATTTCTTTATTTGACATTTTTTACAACCTTAAATTTCGAACCAATTGAAAAAATAATGATTTTAGGGGTTATACATTGGAATTTGAATATAACAAGAGTTCTCATGCAAAAATATGCAAGGATTAAATTGTTGACGAGAAATGCCATAGGAAATGCTATAGCATTTCTTTATTTGACATTTTTTACAACCTTAAATTTCGAACCCATTGAAAAAATAATGATTTTAGGGCTTATACATTGGAATTTGAATATAACAAGAGTTCTCATGCAAAAATATGCAAGGATTAAATTGTTGACGAGAAATGCCATAGGAAATGCTATAGCATTTCCTATAGCATTTCTTTATTTTACATTTTTTACAACCTTAAATTTCGAACCAATTGAAAAAATAATGAATTTAGGGATTATACATTGGAATTTGAATATAACAAGAGTTCTCATGCAAAAATATGCAAGGATTAAATTGTTGACGAGAAATGCCATAGGAAATGCTATAGCATTTCTTTATTTGACATTTTTTACAACCTTAAATTTCGAACCCATTGAAAAAATAATGATTTTAGGGCTTATACATTGGAATTTGAATATAACAAGAGTTCTCATGCAAAAATATGCAAGGATTAAATTGTTGACGAGAAATGCCATAGGAAATGCTATAGCATTTCCTATAGCATTTCTTTATTTTACATTTTTTACAACCTTAAATTTCGAACCAATTGAAAAAATAATGATTTTAGGGCTTATTCATTGGAATTTGAATATAACAAGTGTTCTCATGCAAAAATATGCAAGGATTAAATTGTTGACGAGAAATGTCATAGGAAATGCTATAGCATTTCCTATAGCATTTCTTTATTTTACATTTTTTACAACTTAAAATTTCAAACCAATTGTAAAAATAATGATTTTAGGGCTTATACATGGAATTTTAATATTACAAGCGTTCTCATGCAAAAATATGCAAGGATTAAATTGTTGACGAGAAATGCCATTGGAAATCCTATACCATTTATTTATTTTACGTTTTTTACAACCTTAAATTTCGAACCAATTGAAAAAATAATGATTTTAGGGCTTATACATTGGAATTTTAATATAACGAGAGTTTATATGCAAAAATATGGAAGGATTAAATTGTTGACAAGAAATGCCATAGGAAATGCTATATCATTTCTAATAGCATTTCCTTATTTGACATTTTTTAAAACCTTAAATTTCGAACCAATTGAAAAAATAATGATTTTAGGGCTTATACATTGGAATTTGAATATAACAAGAGTTCTCATGCAAAAATATGCAAGGATTAAATTGTTGACGAGAAATGCCATACGAAATGCTATAGCATTTCCTATAACATTTCTTTATTTTACATTTTTTACAACCTTAAATTTCGAACCAATTGAAAAAATAATGATTTTAGGACTTATACATTGGAATTTGAATATAACGAGAGTTCTCATGCAAAAATATGCAAGGATTAAATTGTTGACAAGAAATGCCATAGGAAATGCTATAGAATTTCTTATAGCATTTCTTTATTGGACATTTTTTACAACCTTAAATTTCGAACCAATTGAAAAAATAATGATTTTAGGGGTTATACATTGGAATTTGAATATAACAAGAGTTCTCATGCAAATTTATGCAAGGATTAAATTGTTGACGAGAAATGCCATAGGAAATGCTATAGCATTTCCTATAGCATTTCTTTATTTGACTTTTTTTACAACCTTAAATTTCGAACCAATTGAAAAAATAATGATTTTAGGGCTTATTCATTGGAATTTGAATATAACAAGAGTTCTCATGCAAATTTATGCAAGGATTAAATTGTTGACGAGAAATGCCATAGGAAATGCTATAGAATTTCCTATAGCATTTCTTTATTTTACAATTTTTACAACCTTAAATTTCGAACCAATTGAAAAAATAATGATTTTAGGGCTTATACATTGAAATTTGAATATAACAAGAGTTCTCATGCAAAAATATGCAAGGACTAAATTGTTGACGAGAAATTCCATATGAAATGCTATAGCATTTCCTATAGCATTTCTTTATTTTACATTGTGTACGACCTAAAATTCTAACCAATTGAAAAAATAATGATTTTAGGGCTTATACATTGGAATTTGAATATAACAAGAGTTCTCATGCAAAAATATGCAAGGATTAAATGGTTGACGAGAAATGCCATAGGAAATGCTATAGAATTTCCTATAGAATTTCTTTATTTTACATTTTTTACAACCTTAAATTTCGAACCAATTGAAAAAAAAAATGAATTTAGGGATTATACATTGGAATTTGAATATAACAAGAGTTCTCATGCAAAAATATGCAAGGATTAAATTTTTGACGAGAAATGCCATAGATATGCTATAGCATTTCTTTATTTGACATTTTTTACAACCTTAAATTTCGAACCAATTGAAAAAATAATGATTTTAGGGGTTATACATTGGAATTTGAATATAACAAGAGTTCTCATGCAAAAATATGCAAGGATTAAATTGTTGACGAGAAATGCCATAGGAAATGCTATAGCATTTCTTTATTTGACATTTTTTACAACCTTAAATTTCGAACCCATTGAAAAAATAATGATTTTAGGGCTTATACATTGGAATTTGAATATAACAAGAGTTCTCATGCAAAAATATGCAAGGATTAAATTGTTGACGAGAAATGCCATAGGAAATGCTATAGCATTTCCTATAGCATTTCTTTATTTTACATTTTTTAAAACCTTAAATTTCGAACCAATTGAAAAAATAATGATTTTAGGGCTTATTCATTGGAATTTGAATATAACAAGTGTTCTCATGCAAAAATATGCAAGGATTAAATTGTTGACGAGAAATGTCATAGGAAATGCTATAGCATTTCCTATAGCATTTCTTTATTTTACATTTTTTACAACTTAAAATTTCAAACCAATTGTAAAAATAATGATTTTAGGGCTTATACATGGAATTTTAATATTACAAGCGTTCTCATGCAAAAATATGCAAGGATTAAATTGTTGACGAGAAATGCCATTGGAAATCCTATACCATTTATTTATTTTACGTTTTTTACAACCTTAAATTTCGAACCAATTGAAAAAATAATGATTTTAGGGCTTATACATTGGAATTTTAATATAACGAGAGTTTATATGCAAAAATATGGAAGGATTAAATTGTTGACAAGAAATGCCATAGGAAATGCTATATCATTTCTAATAGCATTTCCTTATTTGACATTTTTTAAAACCTTAAATTTCGAACCAATTGAAAAAATAATGATTTTAGGGCTTATACATTGGAATTTGAATATAACAAGAGTTCTCATGCAAAAATATGCAAGGATTAAATTGTTGACGAGAAATGCCATACGAAATGCTATAGCATTTCCTATAACATTTCTTTATTTTACATTTTTTACAACCTTAAATTTCGAACCAATTGAAAAAATAATGATTTTAGGACTTATACATTGGAATTTGAATATAACGAGAGTTCTCATGCAAAAATATGCAAGGATTAAATTGTTGACAAGAAATGCCATAGGAAATGCTATAGAATTTCTTATAGCATTTCTTTATTGGACATTTTTTACAACCTTAAATTTCGAACCAATTGAAAAAATAATGATTTTAGGGGTTATACATTTGAATTTGAATATAACAAGAGTTCTCATGCAAATTTATGCAAGGATTAAATTGTTGACGAGAAATGCCATAGGAAATGCTATAGCATTTCCTATAGCATTTCTTTATTTGACTTTTTTTACAACCTTAAATTTCGAACCAATTGAAAAAATAATGATTTTAGGGCTTATTCATTGGAATTTGAATATAACAAGAGTTCTCATGCAAATTTATGCAAGGATTAAATTGTTGACGAGAAATGCCATAGGAAATGCTATAGCATTTCCTATAGCATTTCTTTATTTTACAATTTTTACAACCTTAAATTTCGAACCAATTGAAAAAATAATGATTTTAGGGCTTATACATTGAAATTTGAATATAACAAGAGTTCTCATGCAAAAATATGCAAGGACTAAATTGTTGACGAGAAATTCCATATGAAATGCTATAGCATTTCCTATAGCATTTCTTTATTTTACATTGTGTACGACCTAAAATTCTAACCAATTGAAAAAATAATGATTTTAGGGCTTATACATTGGAATTTGAATATAACAAGAGTTCTCATGCAAAAATATGCAAGGATTAAATGGTTGACGAGAAATGCCATAGGAAATGCTATAGAATTTCCTATAGAATTTCTTTATTTTACATTTTTTACAACCTTAAATTTCGAACCAATTGAAAAAAAAATGAATTTAGGGATTATACATTGGAATTTGAATATAACAAGAGTTCTCATGCAAAAATATGCAAGGATTAAATTTTTGACGAGAAATGCCATAGATATGCTATAGCATTTCTTTATTTGACATTTTTTACAACCTTAAATTTCGAACCAATTGAAAAAATAATGATTTTAGGGGTTATACATTGGAATTTGAATATAACAAGAGTTCTCATGCAAAAATATGCAAGGATTAAA
Organism: Parietaria judaica; assembly: GCA_954871525.1. Taxonomy (NCBI): domain Eukaryota; kingdom Viridiplantae; phylum Streptophyta; class Magnoliopsida; order Rosales; family Urticaceae; genus Parietaria; species Parietaria judaica. The sequence goes on from OX940865.1 coordinate 31,205,206, forward strand.
TTGTTGACGAGAAATGCCATAGGAAATGCTATAGCATTTCCTATAGCATTTCTTTATTTTACATTTTTTACAACCTTAAATTTCGAACCAATTGAAAAAATAATGAATTTAGGGATTATACATTGGAATTTGAATATAACAAGAGTTCTCATGCAAAAATATGCAAGGATTAAATTGTTGACGAGAAATGCCATAGGAAATGCTATAGCATTTCTTTATTTGACATTTTTTACAACCTTAAATTTCGAACCCATTGAAAAAATAATGATTTTAGGGCTTATACATTGGAATTTGAATATAACAAGAGTTCTCATGCAAAAATATGCAAGGATTAAATTGTTGACGAGAAATGCCATAGGAAATGCTATAGCATTTCCTATAGCATTTCTTTATTTTACATTTTTTACAACCTTAAATTTCGAACCAATTGAAAAAATAATGATTTTAGGGCTTATTCATTGGAATTTGAATATAACAAGTGTTCTCATGCAAAAATATGCAAGGATTAAATTGTTGACGAGAAATGTCATAGGAAATGCTATAGCATTTCTTTATTTTACATTTTTTACAACCTTAAATTTCGAACCAATTGAAAAAATAATGATTTTAGGGCTTATTCATTGGAATTTGAATATAACAAGTGTTCTCATGCAAAAATATGCAAGGATTAAATTGTTGACGAGAAATGTCATAGGAAATGCTATAGCATTTCCTATAGCATTTCTTTATTTTACATTTTTTACAACTTAAAATTTCAAACCAATTGTAAAAATAATGATTTTAGGGCTTATACATGGAATTTTAATATTACAAGCGTTCTCATGCAAAAATATGCAAGGATTAAATTGTTGACGAGAAATGCCATTGGAAATCCTATACCATTTATTTATTTTACGTTTTTTACAACCTTAAATTTCGAACCAATTGAAAAAATAATGATTTTAGGGCTTATACATTGGAATTTTAATATAACGAGAGTTTATATGCAAAAATATGGAAGGATTAAATTGTTGACAAGAAATGTCATAGGAAATGCTATATCATTTCTAATAGCATTTCCTTATTTGACATTTTTTAAAACCTTAAATTTCGAACCAATTGAAAAAATAATGATTTTAGGGCTTATACATTGGAATTTGAATATAACAAGAGTTCTCATGCAAAAATATGCAAGGATTAAATTGTTGACGAGAAATGCCATACGAAATGCTATAGCATTTCCTATAACATTTCTTTATTTTACATTTTTTACAACCTTAAATTTCGAACCAATTGAAAAAATAATGATTTTAGGACTTATACATTGGAATTTGAATATAACGAGAGTTCTCATGCAAAAATATGCAAGGATTAAATTGTTGACAAGAAATGCCATAGGAAATGCTATAGAATTTCTTATAGCATTTCTTTATTGGACATTTTTTACAACCTTAAATTTCGAACCAATTGAAAAAATAATGATTTTAGGGGTTATACATTGGAATTTGAATATAACAAGAGTTCTCATGCAAATTTATGCAAGGATTAAATTGTTGACGAGAAATGCCATAGGAAATGCTATAGCATTTCCTATAGCATTTCTTTATTTGACTTTTTTTACAACCTTAAATTTCGAACCAATTGAAAAAATAATGATTTTAGGGCTTATTCATTGGAATTTGAATATAACAAGAGTTCTCATGCAAATTTATGCAAGGATTAAATTGTTGACGAGAAATGCCATAGGAAATGCTATAGCATTTCCTATAGCATTTCTTTATTTTACAATTTTTACAACCTTAAATTTCGAACCAATTGAAAAAATAATGATTTTAGGGCTTATACATTGAAATTTGAATATAACAAGAGTTCTCATGCAAAAATATGCAAGGACTAAATTGTTGACGAGAAATTCCATATGAAATGCTATAGCATTTCCTATAGCATTTCTTTATTTTACATTGTGTACGACCTAAAATTCTAACCAATTGAAAAAATAATGATTTTAGGGCTTATACATTGGAATTTGAATATAACAAGAGTTCTCATGCAAAAATATGCAAGGATTAAATGGTTGACGAGAAATGCCATAGGAAATGCTATAGAATTTCCTATAGAATTTCTTTATTTTACATTTTTTACAACCTTAAATTTCGAACCAATTGAAAAAAAAATGAATTTAGGGATTATACATTGGAATTTGAATATAACAAGAGTTCTCATGCAAAAATATGCAAGGATTAAATTTTTGACGAGAAATGCCATAGATATGCTATAGCATTTCTTTATTTGACATTTTTTACAACCTTAAATTTCGAACCAATTGAAAAAATAATGATTTTAGGGGTTATACATTGGAATTTGAATATAACAAGAGTTCTCATGCAAAAATATGCAAGGATTAAATTGTTGACGAGAAATGCCATAGGAAATGCTATAGCATTTCCTATAGCATTTCTTTATTTTACATTTTTTACAACCTTAAATTTCGAACCAATTGAAAAAATAATGAATTTAGGGATTATACATTGGAATTTGAATATAACAAGAGTTCTCATGCAAAAATATGCAAGGATTAAATTGTTGACGAGAAATGCTATAGGAAATGCTATAGCATTTCTTTATTTTACATTTTTTACAACCTTAAATTTCGAACCCATTGAAAAAATAATGATTTTAGGGCTTATACATTGGAATTTGAATATAACAAGAGTTCTCATGCAAAAATATGCAAGGATTAAATTGTTGACGAGAAATGCCATAGGAAATGCTATAGCATTTCCTATAGCATTTCTTTATTTTACATTTTTTACAACCTTAAATTTCGAACCAATTGAAAAAATAATGATTTTAGGGCTTATTCATTGGAATTTGAATATAACAAGTGTTCTCATGCAAAAATATGCAAGGATTAAATTGTTGACGAGAAATGTCATAGGAAATGCTATAGCATTTCTTTATTTGACATTTTTTACAACCTTAAATTTCGAACCCATTGAAAAAATAATTATTTTAGGGCTTATACATTGGAATTTGAATATAACAAGAGTTCTCATGCAAAAATATTCAAGGATTAAATTGTTGACGAGAAATGCCATAGGAAATGCTATAGCATTTCCTATAGCATTTCTTTATTTTACATTTTTTACAACCTTAAATTTCGAACCAATTGAAAAAATAATGATTTTAGGGCTTATTCATTGGAATTTGAATATAAGAAGTGTTCTCATGCAAAAATATGCAAGGATTAAATTGTTGACGAGAAATGTCATAGGAAATGCTATAGCATTTCCTATAGCATTTCTTTATTTTACATTTTTTACAACTTAAAATTTCAAACCAATTGTAAAAATAATGATTTTAGGGCTTATACATGGAATTTTAATATTACAAGCGTTCTCATGCAAAAATATGCAAGGATTAAATTGTTGACGAGAAATGCCATTGGAAATCCTATACCATTTATTTATTTTACGTTTTTTACAACCTTAAATTTTGAACCAATTGAAAAAATAATGATTTTAGGGCTTATACATTGGAATTTTAATATAACGAGAGTTTATATGCAAAAATATGGAAGGATTAAATTGTTGACAAGAAATGCCATAGGAAATGCTATATCATTTCTAATAGCATTTCCTTATTTGACATTTTTTAAAACCTTAAATTTCGAACCAATTGAAAAAATAATGATTTTAGGGCTTATACATTGGAATTTGAATATAAAAAGAGTTCTCATGCAAAAATATGCAAGGATTAAATTGTTGACGAGAAATGCCATACGAAATGCTATAGCATTTCCTATAACATTTCTTTATTTTACTTTTTTTACAACCTTAAATTTCGAACCAATTGAAAAAATAATGATTTTAGGCTTATACATTGGAATTTGAATATAACGAGAGTTCTCATGCAAAAATATGCAAGGATTAAATTGTTGACAAGAAATGCCATAGGAAATGCTATAGAATTTCTTATAGCATTTCTTTATTGGACATTTTTTACAGCCTTAAATTTCGAACCAATTGAAAAAATAATGATTTTAGGGGTTATGCATTGGAATTTGAATATAACAAGAGTTCTCATGCAAATTTATGCAAGGATTAAATTGTTGACGAGAAATGCCATAGGAAATGCTATAGCATTTCCTATAGAATTTCTTTATTTTACATTTTTTACAACCTTAAATTTCGAACCAATTGAAAAAATAATGATTTTAGGGCTTATTCATTGGAATTTGAATATAACAAGTGTTCTCATGCAAAAATATGCAAGGATTAAATTGTTGACGAGAAATGTCATAGGAAATGCTATAACATTTCCTATAGCATTTCTTTATTTTACATTTTTTACAACTTAAAATTTCAAACCAATTGTAAAAATAATGATTTTAGGGCTTATACATGGAATTTTAATATTACAAGCGTTCTCATGCAAAAATATGCAAGGATTAAATTGTTGACGAGAAATGCCATTGGAAATCCTATACCATTTATTTATTTTACGTTTTTTACAACCTTAAATTTCGAACCAATTGAAAAAATAATAATTTTAGGGCTTATACATTGGAATTTTAATATAACGAGAGTTTATATGCAAAAATATGGAAGGATTAAATTGTTGACAAGAAATGCCATAGGAAATGCTATATCATTTCTAATAGCATTTCCTTATTTGACATTTTTTAAAACCTTAAATTTCGAACCAATTGAAAAAATAATGATTTTAGGGCTTATACATTGGAATTTGAATATAACAAGAGTTCTCATGCAAAAATATGCAAGGATTAAATTGTTGACGAGAAATGCCATACGAAATGCTATAGCATTTCCTATAACATTTCTTTATTTTACATTTTCTACAACCTTAAATTTCGAACCAATTGAAAAAATAATGATTTTAGGGCTTATACATTGGAATTTGAATATAACGAGAGTTCTCATGCAAAAATATGCAAGGATTAAATTGTTGACAAGAAATGCCATAGGAAATGCTATAGAATTTCTTATAGCATTTCTTTATTGGACATTTTTTACAACCTTAAATTTCGAACCAATTGAAAAAATAATGATTTTAGGGGTTATACATTGGAATTTGAATATAACAAGAGTTCTCATGCAAATTTATGCAAGGATTAAATTGTTGACGAGAAATGCCATAGGAAATGCTATAGCATTTCCTATAGCATTTCTTTATTTGACTTTTTTTACAACCTTAAATTTCGAACCAATTGAAAAAATAATGATTTTAGGGCTTATTCATTGGAATTTGAATATAACAAGAGTTCTCATGCAAATTTATGCAAGGATTAAATTGTTGACGAGAAATGCCATAGGAAATGCTATAGCATTTCCTATAGCATTTCTTTATTTTACAATTTTTACAACCTTAAATTTCGAACCAATTGATAAAATAATGATTTTAGGGCTTATACATTGAAATTTGAATATAACAAGAGTTCTCATGCAAAAATATGCAAGGACTAAATTGTTGACGAGAAATTCCATATGAAATGCTATAGCATTTCCTATAGCATTTCTTTATTTTACATTGTGTACGACCTAAAATTCTAACCAATTGAAAAAATAATGATTTTAGGGCTTATACATTGGAATTTGAATATAACAAGAGTTCTCATGCAAAAATATGCAAGGATTAAATGGTTGACGAGAAATGCCATAGGAAATGCTATAGAATTTCCTATAGAATTTCTTTATTTTACATTTTTTACAACCTTAAATTTCGAACCAATTGAAAAAAAAATGAATTTAGGGATTATACATTGGAATTTGAATATAACAAGAGTTCTCATGCAAAAATATGCAAGGATTAAATTTTTGACGAGAAATGCCATAGATATGCTATAGCATTTCTTTATTTGACATTTTTTACAACCTTAAATTTCGAACCAATTGAAAAAATAATGATTTTAGGGGTTATACATTGGAATTTGAATATAACAAGAGTTCTCATGCAAAAATATGCAAGGATTAAATTGTTGACGAGAAATGCCATAGGAAATGCTATAGCATTTCCTATAGCATTTCTTTATTTTACATTTTTTACAACCTTAAATTTCGAACCAATTGAAAAAATAATGAATTTAGGGATTATACATTGGAATTTGAATATAACAAGAGTTCTCATGCAAAAATATGCAAGGATTAAATTGTTGACGAGAAATGCTATAGGAAATGCTATAGCATTTCTTTATTTGACATTTTTTACAACCTTAAATTTCGAACCCATTGAAAAAATAATGATTTTAGGGCTTATACATTGGAATTTGAATATAACAAGAGTTCTCATGCAAAAATATGCAAGGATTAAATTGTTGACGAGAAATGCCATAGGAAATGCTATAGCATTTCCTATAGCATTTCTTTATTTTACATTTTTTACAACCTTAAATTTCGAACCAATTGAAAAAATAATGATTTTAGGGCTTATTCATTGGAATTTGAATATAACAAGTGTTCTCATGCAAAAATATGCAAGGATTAAATTGTTGACGAGAAATGTCATAGGAAATGCTATAGCATTTCTTTATTTGACATTTTTTACAACCTTAAATTTCGAACCCATTGAAAAAATAATGATTTTAGGGCTTATACATTGGAATTTGAATATAACAAGAGTTCTCATGCAAAAATATGCAAGGATTAAATTGTTGACGAGAAATGCCATAGGAAATGCTATAGCATTTCCTATAGCATTTCTTTATTTTACATTTTTTACAACCTTAAATTTCGAACCAATTGAAAAAATAATGATTTTAGGGCTTATTTATTGGAATTTGAATATAACAAGAGTTCTCATGCAAAAATATGCAAGGATTAAATTGTTGACGAGAAATGCCATAGGAAATGCTAGCATTTCCTATAGCATTTCTTTATCTTACATTTTTTACAACCTTAAATTTCAAACCAATTGTAAAAATAATGATTTTAGGGCTTATACATTGGAATTGTAATATTACAAGCGTTCTCATGAAAAAATATGCAAGGATTAAATTGTTGACGAGAAATGCCATACGAAATGCTATAGCATTTCCTATAACATTTCTTTATTTTACATTTTTTACAACCTTAAATTTCGAACCAATTGAAAAAATAATGATTTTAGGGCTTATACATTGGAATTTGAATATAACGAGAGTTCGCATGCAAAAATATGCAAGGATTAAATTGTTGACAAGAAATGCCATAGGAAATGCTATAGCATTTCTTATAGCATTTCTTTATTTGACATTTTTTACAACCTTAAATTTCGAACCAATTGAAAAAATAATGATTTTAGGGGTTATTCATTGGAATTTGAATATAACAAGAGTTCTCATGCAAATTTATGCAAGGATTAAATTGTTGACGAGAAATGCCATAGGAAATGCTATAGCATTTCCTATAGCATTTCTTTATTTGACTTTTTTTACAACCTTAAATTTCGAACCAATTGAAAAAATAATGATTTTAGGGCTTATTCATTGGAATTTGAATATAACAAGAGTTCTCATGCAAATTTATGCAAGGATTAAATTGTTGACGAGAAATGCCATAGAAAATGCTATAGCATTTCCTATAGCATTTCTTTATTTTACAATTTTTACAACCTTAAATTTCGAACCAATTGAAAAAATAATGATTTTAGGGCTTATACATTGAAATTTGAATATAACAAGAGTTCTCATGCAAAAATATGCAAGGACTAAATTGTTGACGAGAAATTCCATATGAAATGCTATAGCATTTCCTATAGCATTTCTTTATTTTACATTGTTTACGACCTAAAATTCGAACCAATTGAAAAAATAATGATTTTAGGGCTTATACATTGGAATTTGAATATAACAAGAGTTCTCATGCAAAAATATGCAAGGATTAAATATTTAACGAGAAATGCCATAGGAAATGCTATAGCATTTCCTATAGCATTTCTTTATTTTACATTTTTTACAACCTTAAATTTCGAACCAATTGAAAAAATAATGATTTTAGGGCTTATACATTGGAATTTGAATATAACAAGAGTTCTCATGCAAAAATATGCAAGGATTAAATGGTTGACGAGAAATGCCATAGGAAATGCTATAGAATTTCCTATAGAATTTCTTTATTTTACATTTTTTACAACCTTAAATTTCGAACCAATTGAAAAAATAATGAATTTAGGGATTATACATTGGAATTTGAATATAACAAGAGTTCTCATGCAAAAATATGCAAGGATTAAATTGTTGACGAGAAATGCCATAGGAAATGCTATAGCATTTCTTATAGCATTTCTTTATTTGACATTTTTTACAACCTTAAATTTCGAACCAATTGAAAAAATAATGATTTTAGGGCTTATTCATTGGAATTTGAATATAACAAGAGTTCTCATGCAAATTTATGCAAGGATTAAATTGTTGACGAGAAATGCCATAGAAAATGCTATAGCATTTCCTATAGCATTTCTTTATTTTACAATTTTTACAACCTTAAATTTCGAACCAATTGAAAAAATAATGATTTTAGGGCTTATACATTGAAATTTGAATATAACAAGAGTTCTCATGCAAAAATATGCAAGGACTAAATTGTTGACGAGAAATTCCATATGAAATGCTATAGCATTTCCTATAGCATTTCTTTATTTTACATTGTTTACGACCTAAAATTCGAACCAATTGAAAAAATAATGATTTTAGGGCTTATACATTGGAATTTGAATATAACAAGAGTTCTCATGCAAAAATATGCAAGGATTAAATATTTAACGAGAAATGCCATAGGAAATGCTATAGCATTTCCTATAGCATTTCTTTATTTTACATTTTTTACAACCTTAAATTTCGAACCAATTGAAAAAATAATGATTTTAGGGCTTATACATTGGAATTTGAATATAACAAGAGTTCTCATGCAAAAATATGCAAGGATTAAATGGTTGACGAGAAATGCCATAGGAAATGCTATAGCATTTCCTATAGCATTTCTTTATTTTACATTTTTTACAACCTTAAATTTCGAACCAATTGAAAAAATAATGATTTTAGGGCTTATACATTGGAATTTGAATATAACAAGAGTTCTCATGCAAAAATATGCAAGGATTAAATTGTTGACGAGAAATGCCATAGGAAATGCTATAGCATTTCCTATAGCATTTATTTATTTTACATTTTTTACAACCTTAAATTTCAAACCAATTGAAAAAATAATGATTTTAGGGCTTATTCATTGGAATTTGAATATAACAAGTGTTCTCATGCAAATTTATGCAAGGATTAAATTGTTGACGAGAAATGCCATAGGAAATGCTATAGCATTTCCTATAGCATTTCTTTATTTTACATTTTTTACAACCTTAAATTTCGAACCAATTGAAAAAATAATGATTTTAGGGCTTATTCATTGGAATTTGAATATAACAAGAGTTCTCATGCAAATTTATGCAAGGATTAAATTGTTGACGAGAAATGCCATAGAAAATGCTATAGCATTTCCTATAGCATTTCTTTATTTTACAATTTTTACAACCTTAAATTTCGAACCAATTAAAAAAATAATGATTTTAGGGCTTATTCATTGGAATTTGAATATAACAAGAGTTCTCATGCAAATTTATGCAAGGATTAAATTGTTGACGAGAAATGCCATAGGAAATGCTATAGCATTTCCTATAACATTTCTTTATTTTACATTTTTTACAACATTAAATTTCGAACCAATTGAAAAAATAATGATTTTAGGGATTATACATTGGAATTTGAATATAACAAGAGTTCTCATGCAAAAATATGCAAGGATTAAATTGTTGACGAGAAATGCCATAGGAAATGCTATAGCATTTCCTATAACATTTCTTTATTTTACATTTTTTACAACCTTAAATTTCGAACCAATTGAAAAAATAATGATTTTAGGGCTTATACATTGGAATTTTAATATAACAAGAGTTCTCATGCAAAAATATGCAAGGATTAAATGGTTGACGAGAAATGCCATAGGAAATGCTATAGAATTTCCTATAGAATTTCTTTATTTTACATTTTTTACAACCTTAAATTTCGAACCAATTGAAAAAATAATGATTTTAGGGCTTATACATTGGAATTTGAATATAACAAGAGTTCTCATGCAAAAATATGCAAGGATTAAATTGTTGACGAGAAATGCCATAGGAAATGCTATAGCATTTCCTATAGCATTTCTTTATTTTACATTTTTTACAACCTTAAATTTCGAACCAATTGAAAAAATAATGATTTTAGGGCTTATTCATTGGAATTTGAATATAACAAGTGTTCTCATGCAAATTTATGCAAGGATTAAATTGTTGACGAGAAATGCCATAGGAAATGCTATAGCATTTCCTATAGCATTTCTTTATTTTACATTTTTTACAACCTTAAATTTCGAACCAATTGAAAAAATAATGATTTTAGGGCTTATACATTGAAATTTGAATATAACAAGAGTTCTCATGCAAAAATATGCAAGGACTAAATTGTTGACGAGAAATTCCATAAGAAATGCTATAGCATTTCCTATAGCATTTCTTTATTTTACATTGTTTACGACCTAAAATTCAAACCAATTGAAAAAATAATGATTTTAGGGCTTATACATTGGAATTTGAATATAACAAGAGTTCTCATGCAAAAATATGCAAGGATTAAATTGTTGACGAGAAATGCCATAGGAAATGCTATAGAATTTCCTCTAGAATTTCTGTAGTTTACATTTTTTACAACCTTAAATTTCGAACCAATTGAAAAAATAATGAATTTAGGGATTATACATTGGAATTTGAATATAACAAGAGTTCTCATGCAAAAATATGCAAGGATTAAATTGTTGACGAGAAATGCCATAGGAAATGCTATAGCATTTCTTATAGCATTTCTTTATTTGAAATTTTTTACAACATTAAATTTCGAACCAATTGAAAAAATAATGATTTTAGGGCTTATACATTGGAATTTGAATATAACAAGAGTTCTCATGCAAAAATATGCAAGGATTAAATTGTTGACGAGAAATGCCATAGGAAATGCTATAGCATTTCCTATAGCATTTCTTTATTTTACATTTTTTACAACCTTAAATTTCGAACCAATTGAAAAGATAATGATTTTAGGGCTTATTCATTGGAATTTAAATATAATAAGAGTTCTCATGCAAATTTATGCAAGGATTAAATTGTTGACGAGAAATGCCATAGGAAATGCTATAGCATTTCCTATAGCATTTCTTTATTTTACATTTTTTACAACCTTAAATTTCGAACCAATTGAAAAAATAATGATTTTAGGGCTTATTCATTGGAATTTGAATATAACAAGAGTTCTCATGCAAATTTATGCAAGGATTAAATTGTTGACGAGAAATGCCATGGGAAATGTTATAGCATTTCCTATAACATTTCTTTATTTTACATTTTTTACAACATTAAATTTCGAACCAATTGAAAAAATAATGATTTTAAGGATTATACATTGGAATTTGAATATAACAAAATTTCTCATGCAAAAATATGCAAGGATTAAATTGTTGACGAGAAATGCCATAGGAAATGCTATAGCATTTCCTATAACATTTATTTATTTTACATTTTTTACAACCTTAAATTTCGAACCAATTGAAAAAATAATGATTTTAGGGCTTATACATTGGAATTTTAATATAACAAGAGTTCTTATGCAAAAATATGCAAGGATTAAATGGTTGACGAGAAATGCCATAGGAAATGCTATAGAATTTCCTATAGAATTTCTTTATTTTACATTTTTTACAACCTTAAATTTCGAACCAATTGAAAAAATAATGATTTTAGGGATTATACATTGGAATTTGAATATAACAAGAGTTCTCATGCAAAAATATGCAAGGATTAAATTGTTGACGAGAAATGCCATAGGAAATGCTATAGCATTTCTTATAGCATTTCTTTATTTGACATTTTTTACAACCTTAAATTTCGAACCAATTGAAAAAATAATGATTTTAGGGCTTATACATTGGAATTTGAATATAACAAGAGTTCTCATGCAAAAATATGCAAGGATTAAATTGTTGAGGAGAAATGCCATAGGAAGCATTTCCTATAGCATTTCTTTATTTTACATTTTTTACAACCTTAAATTTCGAACCAATTGAAAAAATAATGATTTTAGGGCTTATTCATTGGAATTTGAATATAACAAGAGTTCTCATGCAAATTTATGCAAGGATTAAATTGTTGACGAGAAATGCCATGGGAAATGTTATAGCATTTCCTATAACATTTCTTTATTTTACATTTTTTACAACATTAAATTTCGAACCAATTGAAAAAATAATGATTTTAAGGATTATACATTGGAATTTGAATATAACAAAATTTCTCATGCAAAAATATGCAAGGATTAAATTGTTGACGAGAAATGCCATAGGAAATGCTATAGCATTTCCTATAACATTTATTTATTTTACATTTTTTACAACCTTAAATTTCGAACCAATTGAAAAAATAATGATTTTAGGGCTTATACATTGGAATTTTAATATAACAAGAGTTCTTATGCAAAAATATGCAAGGATTAAATGGTTGACGAGAAATGCCATAGGAAATGCTATAGAATTTCCTATAGAATTTCTTTATTTTACATTTTTTACAACCTTAAATTTCGAACCAATTGAAAAAATAATGATTTTAGGGATTATACATTGGAATTTTAATATAACAAGAGTTCTCATGCAAAAATATGCAAGGATTAAATTGTTGACGAGAAATGCCATAGGAAATGCTATAGCATTTCTTATAGCATTTCTTTATTTGACATTTTTTACAACCTTAAATTTCGAACCAATTGAAAAAATAATGATTTTAGGGCTTATACATTGGAATTTGAATATAACAAGAGTTCTCATGCAAAAATATGCAAGGATTAAATTGTTGACGAGAAATGCCATAGGAAGCATTTCCTATAGCATTTCTTTATTTTACATTTTTTACAACCTTAAATTTCGAACCAATTGAAAAAATAATGATTTTAGGGCTTATTCATTGGAATTTGAATATAACAAGAGTTCTCATGAAAATTTATGCAAGGATTAAATTGTTGACGAGAAATGTCATAGGAAATGCATTTCCTGTAGCATTTCTTTATTTTACATTTTTTACAACCTTAAATTTCGAACCAATTGAAAAAATAATGATTTTAGGTCTTATACATTGGAATTTGAATATAACAAGAGTTCTCATGCAAAAATATACAAGGATTAAATTGTTGACGAGAAATGCTATAGCATTTCTATAGCGTTTCTTTATTTTACATTTTTTACAACCTTAAATTTCAAACCAATTGTAAAAATAATGATTTTAGGGCTTATACATGAAATTTTAATATTACAAGCGTTCTCATGCAAAAATATGCAAGGATTAAATTGTTGACGAGAAATGCCATTGGAAATGCTATAGGAAATGCTATAGGATTTCCAATGGCATTTCTTTATTTTACATTTTTTACAACCTTAAATTTTGAATCAATTTATAAAATAATAATTTTAGGGCTTATACATTGGAATTTGAATATAACAACAGTTCTCATGCAAAATTATGCAAGGATTAAATTGTTGACGACAAATGCCATAGGAAGTGCTAGCATTTCCTATAGCATTTCTTTATTTTACATTTTTTACAACCTTAAATTTTGAACCAATTGAAAAAATAATGATTTTTGGGCTTATACATTGGAATTTGAATATAACAAGAGTTCTCATGCAAAAATATGCAAGGATTAAATTGTTGACGAGAAATGCCATAGGAAATGCTATAGCATTTCCTATAGCATTTCTTTATTTTACATTTTTTACAACCTTAAATTTCGAACCAATTGAAAAAATAATGATTTTAGGGCTTATTCATTGGAATTTGAATATAACAAGAGTTCTCATGCAAATTTATGCAAGGATTAAATTGTTGACGAGAAATGCCATAGGAAATGCTATAGCATTTCCTACAACATTTCTTTATTTTACATTGTTTACAACCTTAAATTTTGAACCAATTGTAAAAATAAAGATTTTAGGGCTTATACATTGGAATTTTAATATTACAAGCGTTCTCATGCAAAAATATGGAAGGATTAATCTGTTGACGAGAAATTCCATAGGAAATGCTATAGCATTTCCTATAGCATTTCTTTATTTTACATTGTTTACGACCTAAAAATCGAATTAATTGAAAAAATAATGATTTTAGGGCTTATACATTGGAATTTGAATATAACAAGAGTTCTCATGCAAAAATATGCAAGGATTAAATTGTTAACGAGAAATGCAATAGAAAATGCTATAGCATTTCCTATAGCATTTCTTTATTTTACATTTTTTAAAACCTTAAATTTTGAACCAATTGAAAAAATAATGATTTTATGGCTTATACATTGGAATTTGAATATAACAAGAGTTTTCATGCAAAAATATGCAAGGATTAAATGGTTGACGGGAAATGGCATAGGAAATGCTATAGCATTTCCTATAGCATTTCTTTATTTTACATTTTTTACAACCTTAAATTTCGAACCAATTGTAAAAATAATGATTTTAAGGCTTATACATTGGAATTTTAATATTAGAAGCGTTCTCATGCAAAAATATGCAAGGATTAAATTGTTGGAGAGAAATTCCATAGGAAATGCTATAGCATTTCCTATAGCATTTCTTTATTTTACATTGTTTACGACCTAAAAGTCGAACCAATTGAAAAAATAATGATTTTAGGGCTTACACATTGGAATTTGAATATAACAAGAGTTCTCATGCAAAAATATGCAAGGATTAAATTGTTAACGAGAAATGCCATAGGAAATGCTATAGCATTTCCTATAGCATTTCTTTATTTTAAATTTTTTACAACCTTAAATTTCGAACAAATTGAAAAAATAATGATTTTAGGGCTTATACATTGGAATTTGAATATAACAAGAGTTCTCATGCAAAAATATGCAAGGATTAAATTGTTGACGAGAAACGCCATAGGAAATGCTATAGCATTTCCTATAGCATTTCTTTATTTTACATTTTTTACAACCTTAAATTTCGAACCAATTGAAAAAAATAATGATTTTAGGGCTTATTCATTGGAATTTGAATATAACAAGAGTTCTCATGCAAATTTATGCAAGGATTAAATTGTTGACGAGAAATGCCATAGGAAATGCTATAGCATTTCCTACAACATTTCTTTATTTTACATTGTTTACAACCTTAAATTTTGAACCAATTGTAAAAATAAAGATTTTAGGGCTTATACATTGGAATTTTAATATTACAAGCGTTCTCATGCAAAAATATGGAAGGATTAATCTGTTGACGAGAAATTCCATAGGAAATGCTATAGCATTTCCTATAGCATTTCTTTATTTTACATTGTTTACGACCTAAAAATCGAATTAATTGAAAAAATAATGATTTTAGGGCTTATACATTGGAATTTGAATATAACAAGAGTTCTCATGCAAAAATATGCAAGGATTAAATTGTTAACGAGAAATGCCATAGAAAATGCTATAGCATTTCCTATAGCATTTCTTTATTTTACATTTTTTAAAACCTTAAATTTTGAACCCATTGAAAAAATAATGATTTTAGGGCTTATACATTGGAATTTGAATATAACAAGAGTTTTCATGCAAAAATATGCAAGGATTAAATGGTTGACGGGAAATGGCATAGGAAATGCTATAGCATTTCCTATAGCATTTCTTTATTTTACATTTTTTACAACCTTAAATTTCGAACCAATTGTAAAAATAATGATTTTAAGGCTTATACATTGGAATTTTAATATTAGAAGCGTTCTCATGCAAAAATATGCAAGGATTAAATTGTTGGAGAGAAATTCCATAGGAAATGCTATAGCATTTCCTATAGCATTTCTTTATTTTACATTGTTTACGACCTAAAAGTCGAACCAATTGAAAAAATAATGATTTTAGGGCTTACACATTGGAATTTGAATATAACAAGAGTTCTCATGCAAAAATATGCAAGGATTAAATTGTTAACGAGAAATGCCATAGGAAATGCTATAGCATTTCCTATAGCATTTCTTTATTTTAAATTTTTTACAACCTTAAATTTCGAACAAATTGAAAAAATAATTATTTTAGGGCTTATACATTGGAATTTGAATATACCAAGAGTTCTCATGCAAAAATATGCAAGGATTAAATTGTTGACGAGAAATGCCATAGGAAATGCTATAGCATTTCCTATAGCATTTCTTTATTTTACATTTTTTACAACCTTAAATTTCGAACCAATTGAAAAAATAATGATTTTAGGGCTTATTCATTGGAATTTGAATATAATAAGAGTTCTCATGCAAATTTATGCAAGGATTAAATTGTTGACGAGAAATGCCATAGGAAATGCTATAATATTTCCTATAGCATTTCTTTATTTTATATATTTTACAACCTTAAATTTCGTACCAACTGAAAAAATAATGATTTTAGGGCTTATACATTGGAATTTGAATATAACGAGAGTTCTCATGCAAAAATATGCAAGGATTAAATTGTTGACGAGAAACGCCATAGGAAATGCTAGCATTTCCTATAGCATTTCTTTATTTTACATTTTTTACAACCTTAAATTTCGAACCAATTGAAAAAATAATGATTTTTGGGCTTATACATTGGAATTTGAATATAACAAGAGTTCTCATGCAAAAATATGCAAGGATTAAATTGTTGACGAGAAATGCCATAGGAAATGCTAGAGCATTTCCTATAACATTTCTTTATTTTACATTTTTTACAACCTTAAATTTCAAACCAATTGAAAAAATAATGATTTTAGGGCTTATTCATTGGAATTTGAATATAACAAGAGTTCTCATGCAAATTTATGCAAGGATTAAATTGTTGACGAGAAATGCCATAGGAAATGCTATAGCATTTCCTACAACATTTCTTTATTTTACATTTTTTACAACCTTAAATTTTGAACCAATTGTAAAAATAAAGATTTTAGGGCTTATACATTAGAATTTTAATATTACAAGCGTTCTCATGCAAAAATATGGAAGGATTAATCTGTTGACGAGAAATTCCATAGGAAATGCTATAGCATTTCCTATAGCATTTCTTTATTTTAAATTGTTTACGACCTAAAAGTCATATTAATTGAAAAAATAATGATTTTAGGGCTTATACATTGGAATTTGAATATAACAAGAGTTCTCATGCAAAAATATGCAAGGATTAAATTGTTAACGAGAAATGCCATAGGAAATGCTATAGCATTTCCTATAGCATTTCTTTATTTTACATTTTTTAAAACCTTAAATTTGGAACCAATTGAAAAAATAATGATTTTAGGGCTTATACATTGGAATTTGAATATAACAAGAGTTCTCATGCAAAAATATGCAAGGATTAAATGGTTGACGGGAAATGGCATAGGAAATGCTATAGCATTTCCTATTGCATTTCTTTATTTTACATTTTTTACAACCTTAAATTTCGAACCAATTGTAAAAATAATGATTTTAAGGCTTATACATTGGAATTTTAATATTAGAAGCGTTCTCATGCAAAAATATGCAAGGATTAAATTGTTGGAGAGAAATTCCATACGAAATGCTATAGCATTTCCTATAGCATTTCTTTATTTTACATTGTTTACGACCTAAAAGTCGAACCAATTGAAAAAATAATGATTTTAGGGCTTACACATTGGAATTTGAATATAACAAGAGTTCTCATGCAAAAATATGCAAGGATTAAATTGTTAACGAGAAATGCCATAGGAAATGCTATAGCATTTCCTATAGCATTTCTTTATTTTAAATTTTTTACAACCTTAAATTTCGAACAAATTGAAAAAATAATGATTTTAGGGCTTATACATTGGAATTTGAATATAACAAGAGTTCTCATGCAAAAATATGCAAGGATTAAATTGTTGACGAGAAACGCCATAGGAAATGCTATAGCATTTCCTATAGCATTTCTTTATTTTACATTTTTTACAACCTTAAATTTCGAACCAATTGAAAAAAATAATGATTTTAGGGCTTATTCATTGGAATTTGAATATAACAAGAGTTCTCATGCAAATTTATGCAAGGATTAAATTGTTGACGAGAAATGCCATAGGAAATGCTATAGCATTTCCTACAACATTTCTTTATTTTACATTGTTTACAACCTTAAATTTTGAACCAATTGTAAAAATAAAGATTTTAGGGCTTATACATTGGAATTTTAATATTACAAGCGTTCTCATGCAAAAATATGGAAGGATTAATCTGTTGACGAGAAATTCCATAGGAAATGCTATAGCATTTCCTATAGCAATTCTTTATTTTACATTGTTTACGACCTAAAAATCGAATTAATTGAAAAAATAATGATTTTAGGGCTTATACATTGGAATTTGAATATAACAAGAGTTCTCATGCAAAAATATGCAAGGATTAAATTGTTAACGAGAAATGCCATAGAAAATGCTATAGCATTTCCTATAGCATTTCTTTATTTTACATTTTTTAAAACCTTAAATTTTGAACCAATTGAAAAAATAATGATTTTAGGGCTTATACATTGGAATTTGAATATAACAAGAGTTTTCATGCAAAAATATGCAAGGATTAAATGGTTGACGGGAAATGGCATAGGAAATGCTATAGCATTTCCTATAGCATTTCTTTATTTTACATTTTTTACAACCTTAAATTTCGAACCAATTGTAAAAATAATGATTTTAAGGCTTATACATTGGAATTTTAATATTAGAAGCGTTCTCATGCAAAAATATGCAAGGATTAAATTGTTGGAGAGAAATTCCATAGGAAATGCTATAGCATTTCCTATAGCATTTCTTTATTTTACATTGTTTACGACCTAAAAGTCGAACCAATTGAAAAAATAATGATTTTAGGGCTTACACATTGGAATTTGAATATAACAAGAGTTCTCATGCAAAAATATGCAAGGATTAAATTGTTAACGAGAAATGCCATAGGAAATGCTATAGCATTTCCTATAGCATTTCTTTATTTTAAATTTTTTACAACCTTAAATTTCGAACAAATTGAAAAAATAATTATTTTAGGGCTTATACATTGGAATTTGAATATACCAAGAGTTCTCATGCAAAAATATGCAAGGATTAAATTGTTGACGAGAAATGCCATAGGAAATGCTATAGCATTTCCTATAGCATTTCTTTATTTTACATTTTTTACAACCTTAAATTTCGAACCAATTGAAAAAATAATGATTTTAGGGCTTATTCATTGGAATTTGAATATAATAAGAGTTCTCATGCAAATTTATGCAAGGATTAAATTGTTGACGAGAAATGCCATAGGAAATGCTATAATATTTCCTATAGCATTTCTTTATTTTATATATTTTACAACCTTAAATTTCGTACCAACTGAAAAAATAATGATTTTAGGGCTTATACATTGGAATTTGAATATAACGAGAGTTCTCATGCAAAAATATGCAAGGATTAAATTGTTGACGAGAAACGCCATAGGAAATGCTAGCATTTCCTATAGCATTTCTTTATTTTACATTTTTTACAACCTTAAATTTCGAACCAATTGAAAAAATAATGATTTTTGGGCTTATACATTGGAATTTGAATATAACAAGAGTTCTCATGCAAAAATATGCAAGGATTAAATTGTTGACGAGAAATGCCATAGGAAATGCTAGAGCATTTCCTATAACATTTCTTTATTTTACATTTTTTACAACCTTAAATTTCAAACCAATTGAAAAAATAATGATTTTAGGGCTTATTCATTGGAATTTGAATATAACAAGAGTTCTCATGCAAATTTATGCAAGGATTAAATTGTTGACGAGAAATGCCATAGGAAATGCTATAGCATTTCCTACAACATTTCTTTATTTTACATTTTTTACAACCTTAAATTTTGAACCAATTGTAAAAATAAAGATTTTAGGGCTTATACATTAGAATTTTAATATTACAAGCGTTCTCATGCAAAAATATGGAAGGATTAATCTGTTGACGAGAAATTCCATAGGAAATGCTATAGCATTTCCTATAGCATTTCTTTATTTTAAATTGTTTACGACCTAAAAGTCGTATTAATTGAAAAAATAATGATTTTAGGGCTTATACATTGGAATTTGAATATAACAAGAGTTCTCATGCAAAAATATGCAAGGATTAAATTGTTAACGAGAAATGCCATAGGAAATGCTATAGCATTTCCTATAGCATTTCTTTATTTTACATTTTTTAAAACCTTAAATTTGGAACCAATTGAAAAAATAATGATTTTAGGGCTTATACATTGGAATTTGAATATAACAAGAGTTCTCATGCAAAAATATGCAAGGATTAAATGGTTGACGGGAAATGGCATAGGAAATGCTATAGCATTTCCTATTGCATTTCTTTATTTTACATTTTTTACAACCTTAAATTTCGAACCAATTGTAAAAATAATGATTTTAAGGCTTATACATTGGAATTTTAATATTAGAAGCGTTCTCATGCAAAAATATGCAAGGATTAAATTGTTGGAGAGAAATTCCATACGAAATGCTATAGCATTTCCTATAGCATTTCTTTATTTTACATTGTTTACGACCTAAAAGTCGAACCAATTGAAAAAATAATGATTTTAGGGCTTACACATTGGAATTTTAATATAACAAGAGTTCTCATGCAAAAATATGCAAGGATTAAATTGTTAACGAGAAATGCCATAGGAAATTCTATAACATTTCCTATAGCATTTCTTTATTTTAAATTTTTTACAACCTTAAATTTCGAACAAATTGAAAAAATAATTATTTTAGGGCTTATACATTGGAATTTGAATATAACAAGAGTTCTCATGCAAAAATATGCAAGGATTAAATTGTTGACGAGAAATGCCATAGGAAATGCTATAGCATTTCCTATAGCATTTCTTTATTTTACATTTTTTACAACCTTAAATTTCGAACCAATTGAAAAAATAATGATTTTAGGGCTTATTCATTGGAATTTGAATATAACAAGAGTTCTCATGCAAATTTATGCAAGGATTAAATTGTTGACGAGAAATGCCATAGGAAATGCTATAATATTTCCTATAGCATTTCTTTATTTTATATTTTTTACAACCTTAAATTTCGTACCAACTGAAAAAATAATGATTTTAGGGCTTATACATTGGAATTTGAATATAACGAGAGTTCTCATGCAAAAATATGCAAGGATTAAATTGTTGACGAGAAATGCCATAGGAAATGCTATAGCATTTCTTATAGCATTTCTTTATTTGACATTTTTTACAACCTTAAATTTTGAACCAATTGAAAAAATAATGATTTTGGGGCTTATACATTGGAATTTGAATATAACAAGAGTTCTCATGCAAAAATATGCAAGGATTAAATTGTTGACGAGAAATGCCATAGGAAATCTTTATTTTACATTTTTTACAACCTTAAATTTCAAACCAATTGAAAAAATAATGATTTTAGGGCTTATACATGGAATTTTAATATTACAAGCGTTCTCATGCAAAAATATGCAAGGATTAAATTGTTGACGAGAAATGCCATTGGAAATCCTATAGCATTTCTTTATTTTACATTTTTTACAACCTTAAATTTCGAACCAATTGAAAAAATAATGATTTTAGGGCTTATACATTGGAATTTGAATATAACAAGAGTTCTCATGCAAAAATATGCAAGGATTAAATTGTTTACGAGAAATGCCATAGGAAATGCTATAGCATTTCCTATTGCATTTCTTTATTTTACATTTTTTACAACCTTAAATTTCTAACCAATTGAAAAAATAATGATTTTAGGGCTTATTCATTGGAATTTGAATATAAAAAGAATTCTTATGCAAAAATATGCAAGGATTAAATGGTTGACAAGAAATGCCATAGGAAATGCTATAGAATTTCCTATAGAATTTCTTTATTTTACATTTTTTACAACCTTAAATTTCGAACCAATTTAAAAAATAATGATTTTAGGGATTATACATTGGAATTTGAACATAACAAGAGTTCTCATGCAAAAATATGCAAGGATTAAATTGTTGACGAGAAATGCCAGAGGAAATGCTATAGCATTTCATATAGCATTTCTTTATTTTACATTTTTTAAAACCTTAAATTTGGAACCAATTGAAAAAATAATGATTTTAGGGCTTATACATTGGAATTTGAATATAACAAGAGTTCTCATGCAAAAATATGCAAGGATTAAATGGTTGACGAGAAATGCCATAGGAAATGCTATAGAATTTCCTATAGAATTTCTTTATTTTACATTTTTTACAACCTTAAATTTCGAACCAATTGTAAAAATAATGATTTTAAGGCTTATACATTGGAATTTTAATATTAGAAGCGTTCTCATGCAAAAATATGCAAGGATTAAATTGTTGGAGAAAAATTCCATAGGAAATGCTATAGCATTTCCTATAGCATTTCTTTATTTTACATTGTTTACGACCTAAAAGTCGAACCAATTGAAAAAATAATGATTTTAGGGCTTACATATTGGAATTTGAATATAACAAGAGTTCTCATGCAAAAATATGCAAGGATTAAATTGTTAACGAGAAATGCCATAGGAAATGCTATATCATTTCTTATAGCATTTCTTTATTTTACATTTTTTACAACCTTAAATTTCGAACAAATTGAAAAAATAATTATTTTAGGGCTTATACATTGGAATTTGAATATAACAAGAGTTCTCATGCAAAAATATGCAAGTATTAAATTGTTGACGAGAAATGCCATAGGAAATGCTATAGCATTTCCTATAGCATTTCTTTATTTTACATTTTTTACAACCTTAAATTTCGAACCAATTGAAAAAATAATGATTTTAGGGCTTATTCATTGGAATTTGAATATAACAAGAGTTCTCATGCAAATTTATGCAAGGATTAAATTGTTGACGAGAAATGCCATAGGAAATGCTATAGCATTTCTTTATTTTACATTTTTTACAACCTTAAATTTCGAACCAATTGAAAAAATAAAGATTTTAGGGCTTATACATTGGAATTTGAAAATAAAAAGAGTTCTCATGAAAAAATATGCAAGGATTAAATGGTTGACGAGAAATGCCATAGGAAATGCTATAGAATTTCCTATAGAATTTCTTTATTTTACATTTTTTATAACCTTAAATTTCGAACCAATTGTAAAAATAATGATTTTAGGGATTATACATTGGAATTTGAATATAACAAGAGTTCTCATGCAAAAATATGCAAGGATTAAATTGTTGACGAGAAATGCCATAGGAAATGCTATAGCATTTCTTATAGCATTTCTTTATTTGACATTTTTTACAACCTTAAATTTCGAACCAATTGAAAAAATAATGATTTTAGGGCTTATACATTGGAATTTGAATATAACAAGAGTTCTCATGCAAAAATATACAAGGATTAAATTGTTGACGAGAAATGTCATAGGAAATGCTATAGCATTTCCTATAGCATTTCTTTATTTTACATTTTTTACAACCTTAAATTTTGAACCAATTGAAAAAATAATGATTTTAGGGCTTATTCATTGGAATTTGAATATAACAAGAGTTCTCATGGAAATTTATGCAAGGATTAAATTGTTGACGAGAAATGCCATAGGAAATGCTATAGCATTTCCTATAGCGATTCTTTATTTTACATTTTTTACAACCTTAAATTTCGAACCAATTGAAAAAATAATGATTTTCGGGCTTATACATTGGAATTTGAAAATAACAAGAGTTCTCATGCAAAAATATGCAAGGATTAAATTGTTGACGAGAAATGCCATAGGAAATGCTATAGCATTTTCTATAGAATTTCTTTATTTTACATTTTTTACAATCTTAAATTTCAAACCAATTGTAAAAATAATGATTTTAGGGCTTATACATTGGAATTTTAATATTACAAGCGTTCTCATGCAAAAATATGCAAGGATTAAATTGTTGACGAGAAATGCCATTGGAAATCCTATACCATTTCTTTATTTTACATTTTTTACAACCTTAAATTTTGAACCAATTGAAAAAATAATGATTTTAGGGCTTATACATTTGAATTTGAATATAACGAGAGTTTACATGCAAAAATATGCAAGTATTAAATTGTTGACGAGAAATGCCATAGGAAATGCTATAGCATTTCCTATAGCATTTCTTTATTTTACATTTTTTACAACCTTAAATTTCGAACCGATTGAAAAAATAATGATTTTAGGGCTTATACATTGGAATTTGAATATAACAAGAGTTCTCATGCAAAAATATGCAAGGATTAAATTGTTGACGAGAAATGCCATAGGAAATGCTATAGCATTTCTTATAGCATTTCTTTATTTGACATTTTTTACAACCTTAAATTTCGAACCAATTGAAGAAGTAATGATTTTAGGGCTTATACATTGGAATTTGAATATAACAAGAGTTCTCATGCAAAAATATGCAAGGATTAAATTGTTGACGAGAAATGCCATAGGAAATGCTATAGCATTTCCTATAGCATTTCTTTATTTTACATTTTTTACAACCTTAAATTTCGAACCAATTGAAAAAATAATGATTTTAGGGCTTATTCATTGGAATTTGAATATAACAAGAGTTCTCATGCAAATTTATGCAAGGATTAAATTGTTGACGAGAAATGCCATAGGAAATGCTATACCATTTCCTATGGCATTTCTTTATTTGACTATTTTTACAACCTTCAATTTCGAACCAATTGAAAAAATAATGATTTTAGGGCTTATACATTGGAATTTGAATATAACAAGAGTTCTCATGCAAAAATATGCAAGGATTAAATTGTTGACGAGAAATGCCATAGGAAATGCTATAGCATTTCCTATAAAATTTCTTTATTTTACATTTTTTACAACCTTAAATTTCAAACCAATTGAAAAAATAATGATTCTAGGGCTTATACATTGGAATTTTAATATTACAAGCGTTCTCATGCAAAAATATGCGAGGATTAAATTGTTGACGAGAAATGCCATAGGAAATGCTATAGAATGTCCTATAGAATTTCTTTATTTTACATTTTTTACAACCTTAAATTTTGAACCAATTTAAAAAATAATGATTTTAGGGCTTATACATTGGAATTTGAATATAACAAGAGTTCTATTGCAAAAATATGCAAGGATTAAATGGTTGACGAGAAATGCCATAGGAAATGCTATAGCATTTCCTATAAAATTTATTTATTTTACATTTTTTACAACCTTAAATTTCAAACCAATTGAAAAAATAATGATTTTAGGGCTTATACATTTAAATTTTAATATTACAAGCGTTCTCATGCAAAAATATGCGAGGATTAAATTGTTGACGAGAAATGCCATAGGAAATGCTATAGCATTTCCTATAGCATTTCTTTATTTGACATTTTTTACAACCTTAAATTTTGAACCAATTGAAAAAATAATGATCTTAGGGCTTATACATTGGAATTTGAATATTACAAGAGTTATCATGCAAAAATATGCAAGGATTAAATTGTTGACGAGAAATGCCATAGGAAATGCTATAGTATTTCTTATAGCATTTCTTTATTTTACATTTTTTACAACCTTAAATTTCGAACCAATCGAAAAAATAATGATTTTAAATCTTATACATTGGAATTTGAATATAACAAGAATTCTCATGCAAAAATATGCAAGGATTAAATTGTTAACGAGAAATTCCATAGGAAATGCTAGCATTTCCTATAGCATTTGTTTATTTTACATTGTTTACGACCTAAAATTTCGAACAATTTGAAAAAATAATATTTTAGGGCTTATACATTGGAATTTTAATATTACAAGCGTTCTTATGCAAAAATATGCAAGGATTAAATGGTTGACGTTAAATTCCTTAGGAAATGCTATAGCATTTCCTATAGGATTTCTTTATTTTACATTTTTTACAACCTTAAATTTCGAACCAATTGAAAAAATAATGATTTTAGGGCTTATACATTGGAATTTTAATATTACAAGCGTTCTCATGCAAAAATATGCAAGGATTAAATTGTTGACGAGAAATGCCATAGGAAATGCTAAAGAATTTCCTATAGAATTTCTTTATTTTACATTTTTTACAACCTTAAATTTCGAACCAATTGAAAATATAATGATTTTAGGGCTTATACATTGCAATTTGAATATAACAAGAGTTCTCATGCAAAAATATGCAATGATTAAATTGTTGACGAGAAATGCCATAGGAAATGCTAAAGAATTTCCTATAGAATTTCTTTATTTTACATTTTTTACAACCTTAAATTTCGAACCAATTGAAAAAATAATGATTTTAGGGCTTATACATTGCAATTTGAATATAACAAGAGTTCTCATGCAAAAATATGCAAGGATTAAATTGTTGACGAGAAATCCATAGGAAATGCTAGCATTTCCTATAGCATTTGTTTATTTTACATTGTTTACGACCTAAAATTTCGAACAATTTGAAAAAATAATATTTTAGGGCTTATACATTGGAATTTGAATATAACAAGAGTTCTCATGCAAAAATATGCAAGGATTAAATTGTTGTCGAGAAATGCCATAGGAAATGCTATAGCATTTCCTATAGAATTTCTTTATTTTACATTTTTTATAACCTTAAATTTCGAACCAATTGTAAAAATAATGATTTTAGGGATTATACATTGGAATTTGAATATAACAAGAGTTATCATGCAAAAATATGCAAGGATTAAATTGTTGACGAGAAATGCCATAGGAAATGCTATAGCATTTCTTATAGCATTTCTTTATTTGACATTTTTTACAACCTTAAATTTCGAACCAATTGAAAAAATAATGATTTTAGGGCTTATACATTGGAATTTGAATATAACAAGAGTTCTCATGCAAAAATATACAAGGATTAAATTGTTGACGAGAAATGCCATAGGAAATGCTATAGCATTTCTTATAGCATTTCTTTATTTTACATTTTTTACAACCTTAAATTTTGAACCAATTGAAAAAATAATGATTTTAGGGCTTATTCATTGGAATTTGAATATAACAAGAGTTCTCATGGAAATTTATGCAAGGATTAAATTGTTGACGAGAAATGCCATAGGAAATGCTATAGCATTTCCTATAGCGATTCTTTATTTTACATTTTTTACAACCTTAAATTTCGAACCAATTGAAAAAATAATGATTTTCGGGCTTATACATTGGAATTTGAAAATAACAAGAGTTCTCATGCAAAAATATGCAAGGATTAAATTGTTGACGAGAAATGCCATAGGAAATGCTATAGCATTTTCTATAGAATTTCTTTATTTTACATTTTTTACAATCTTAAATTTCAAACCAATTGTAAAAATAATGATTTTAGGGCTTATACATTGGAATTTTAATATTACAAGCGTTCTCATGCAAAAATATGCAAGGATTAAATTGTTGACGAGAAATGCCATTGGAAATCCTATACCATTTCTTTATTTTACATTTTTTACAACCTTAAATTTTGAACCAATTGAAAAAATAATGATTTTAGGGCTTATACATTTGAATTTGAATATAACGAGAGTTTACATGCAAAAATATGCAAGTATTAAATTGTTGACGAGAAATGCCATAGGAAATGCTATAGCATTTCCTATAGCATTTCTTTATTTTACATTTTTTACAACCTTAAATTTCGAACCGATTGAAAAAATAATGATTTTAGGGCTTATACATTGGAATTTGAATATAACAAGAGTTCTCATGCAAAAATATGCAAGGATTAAATTGTTGACGAGAAATGCCATAGGAAATGCTATAGCATTTCTTATAGCATTTCTTTATTTGACATTTTTTACAACCTTAAATTTCGAACCAATTGAAGAAGTAATGATTTTAGGGCTTATACATTGGAATTTGAATATAACAAGAGTTCTCATGCAAAAATATGCAAGGATTAAATTGTTGACGAGAAATGCCATAGGAAATGCTATAGCATTTCCTATAGCATTTCTTTATTTTACATTTTTTACAACCTTAAATTTCGAACCAATTGAAAAAATAATGATTTTAGGGCTTATTCATTGGAATTTGAATATAACAAGAGTTCTCATGCAAATTTATGCAAGGATTAAATTGTTGACGAGAAATGCCATAGGAAATGCTATACCATTTCCTATGGCATTTCTTTATTTGACTATTTTTACAACCTTCAATTTCGAACCAATTGAAAAAATAATGATTTTAGGGCTTATACATTGGAATTTGAATATAACAAGAGTTCTCATGCAAAAATATGCAAGGATTAAATTGTTGACGAGAAATGCCATAGGAAATGCTATAGCATTTCCTATAAAATTTCTTTATTTTACATTTTTTACAACCTTAAATTTCAAACCAATTGAAAAAATAATGATTCTAGGGCTTATACATTGGAATTTTAATATTACAAGCGTTCTCATGCAAAAATATGCGAGGATTAAATTGTTGACGAGAAATGCCATAGGAAATGCTATAGAATGTCCTATAGTATTTCTTTATTTTACATTTTTTACAACCTTAAATTTTGAACCAATTTAAAAAATAATGATTTTAGGGCTTATACATTGGAATTTGAATATAACAAGAGTTCTATTGCAAAAATATGCAAGGATTAAATGGTTGACGAGAAATGCCATAGGAAATGCTATAGCATTTCCTATAAAATTTATTTATTTTACATTTTTTACAACCTTAAATTTCAAACCAATTGAAAAAATAATGATTTTAGGGCTTATACATTTAAATTTTAATATTACAAGCGTTCTCATGCAAAAATATGCGAGGATTAAATTGTTGACGAGAAATGCCATAGGAAATGCTATAGCATTTCCTATAGCATTTCTTTATTTGACATTTTTTACAACCTTAAATTTTGAACCAATTGAAAAAATAATGATCTTAGGGCTTATACATTGGAATTTGAATATTACAAGAGTTATCATGCAAAAATATGCAAGGATTAAATTGTTGACGAGAAATGCCATAGGAAATGCTATAGTATTTCTTATAGCATTTCTTTATTTTACATTTTTTACAACCTTAAATTTCGAACCAATCGAAAAAATAATGATTTTAAATCTTATACATTGGAATTTGAATATAACAAGAATTCTCATGCAAAAATATGCAAGGATTAAATTGTTAACGAGAAATTCCATAGGAAATGCTAGCATTTCCTATAGCATTTGTTTATTTTACATTGTTTACGACCTAAAATTTCGAACAATTTGAAAAAATAATATTTTAGGGCTTATACATTGGAATTTTAATATTACAAGCGTTCTTATGCAAAAATATGCAAGGATTAAATGGTTGACGTTAAATTCCTTAGGAAATGCTATAGCATTTCCTATAGGATTTCTTTATTTTACATTTTTTACAACCTTAAATTTCGAACCAATTGAAAAAATAATGATTTTAGGGCTTATACATTGGAATTTTAATATAACAAGCGTTCTCATGCAAAAATATGCAAGGATTAAATTGTTGACGAGAAATGCCATAGGAAATGCTAAAGAATTTCCTATAGAATTTCTTTATTTTACATTTTTTACAACCTTAAATTTCGAACCAATTGAAAATATAATGATTTTAGGGCTTATACATTGCAATTTGAATATAACAAGAGTTCTCATGCAAAAATATGCAATGATTAAATTGTTGACGAGAAATGCCATAGGAAATGCTAAAGAATTTCCTATAGAATTTCTTTATTTTACATTTTTTACAACCTTAAATTTCGAACCAATTGAAAAAATAATGATTTTAGGGCTTATACATTGCAATTTGAATATAACAAGAGTTCTCATGCAAAAATATGCAAGGATTAAATTGTTGACGAGAAATTCCATAGGAAATGCTAGCATTTCCTATAGCATTTGTTTATTTTACATTGTTTACGACCTAAAATTTCGAACAATTTGAAAAAATAATATTTTAGGGCTTATACATTGGAATTTGAATATAACAAGAGTTCTCATGCAAAAATATGCAAGGATTAAATTGTTGTCGAGAAATGCCATAGGAAATGCTATAGCATTTCCTATAGCATTTCTTTATTTTACATTTTTTACAACCTTAAATTTCGAACCAATTAAAAAAAAAAAAATTAGGGCTTATACATTGAAATTTTAATATTACAAGCGTTCTCATGCAAAAATATGCAAGGATTAAATTGTTGACGTTAAATTCCATAGCATTTCCTATAGCATTTCTTTATTTTACATTGTTTACAACCTAAAAGTCGAACCAATTGAAAAAATAATGATTTTAGGTCTTATACATTGGAATTTGTATATAGCAAGAGTTCTCATGCAAAAATATGCAAGGATTAAATTGTTGACGAGAAATGCCATAGGCATTTCTTTATTTTACATTTTTTACAACCTTGAATTTCGAACCAATTGAAAAAACAATGATTTTAGGGCTTAGACATTGGAATTTTAATATTACAAGGGTTCTCATGCAAAAATATGCAAGGATTAAATTGTTGACGTTAAATTCCTTAGGAAATGCTATAGCATTTCCTATAGGATTTCTTTATTTTACATTTTACGACCTAAAAGTCGAACAAATTGAAAAAATAATGATTTTAGGGCTTATAAATTGGAATTTGAATATAACAAGAGTTCTCATGCAAAAATATGCAAGGATTAAATTGTTGACGAGAAATGCCATACGAAATGCTATAGCATTTGCTATAGCATTTCTCTATTTTACATTGCTTACAACCTTAAATTTCGAACCAATTGAAAAAAAAAATTATTTTAGTGCGAATACATTGGAATTTTAATATTACAAGAGTTCTCATGCAAAAATATGCAAGGATTAAATTGTTGACGAGAAATGCTGTAGTAACCGTAAAGGTTCTCTATATTATAAACAATAATAAGATAAATATACATGCTCGGGTGTATTATATCTAGTCATGATAAATAATAATATGATGGCTCTCGAAGTAAATTATTAAAATGTTAGGGCTGCTATATAAATAAGACTAACTATATTTATTTTACATTCATATAAATCAATTTACTTAGTTATTTGGTTTTATACCTATCTATTAAAATCTGTACTAATATAAAATTTTACCTTACGTATCTATATATATAAATATTCTTAGATATCTTAGTTATTAAGTTTCTAATTATTATAAATTGTGATATAATAATAAACCTTCTACGTCCTTCTAGCCTATCTAATTTCCACCGACTTACAAAATCATCATAACCTCCTGTTTATATAATATTTTGAACAAAAAATATATATATATATATAAAAAGAAAAGAAAGAGCTTTACGCTCTGGAGGAGGAAGAACAATAAGAATGAACGTCCAAAGTGAAGGTATATACATAATCACCTTCTATTATGTTCATGTGATATAGAAAAGTAATAATGTTAGTATTTCTAAATTTTAGGCTGAATATTTTTGATACAGCTTATATATTAACGATTGAATGGTTGGAATACAGATAGAAAAGTGTATTTATTGTTATGTCCTACATGCATATCATATTATCAACTATAAAGTCATGTGTATAGATATATCAACCTATGGTTCATTGCAAGCGAATATTTTTACTTAGTAATAACATTATATTTCATTTTAATAGTATTTTGATGTTCAAAAGGGTTTTAGAAACTACCCTTAAAACAAAGATTAATGTGTTATAGTCATATACTTATCTATACTAAGTATCTTGACTATGATAATCTGTGAGTAATCAAAAGTAATATATATATATATATATAGAAAGAAAGACTGAAATAGTGTACTAGGATAATGTGAAGGTTATGTCGATTCTAATTAACTGATATTTAAATATTATGTAGTTTGTGTTCAATAGAGGCATAGGCTCGTATTAGTAGTGTTTCGGTTGAAGTAAGGTACGTAAAAGTACTCACTACAGCACAACAATAATATTGTGGTTTCTGTGATTGTGTATGGTGTGAAATATATGTTGTTTTGTGGTATTGTTTTGATGATATATATTAGATATGCGATATAAGCATATTAAAAAAGCATGAATATACAACATGAGTATATTCCAAAAGCAGCATTTAGTCATACATATAATCTATAGTGATATTAAATATATGTATGACAATTTCAGTAATAAATTGCGTCGTACCAACCATTGTATATCGGGTCGCGTAGTCACTGATTACAATGTGTATGAAGCCTCCGACTGTATCGGGTCGCGTAGTCACTAATACGTCGTGAGATGTTTTCCACGGGATGACTTGGTTAGGGTCGCTCCCCCAGTCCCCCGTAGGCGTAGTTGCGCGCTGGTACGTACGCAGGGCCCGAGACTATGTTTATAAATAAAAATATATAAAATGGTAGCATGGCATGGCATTATGTGAATTATATATGATTATTTTTGTGAGTAATAAAAAGCTTTTTCGTACTGAGCATTAGCTCACGTTATGTTGTAGAATCAGGAAAAAAGTGATGAGTTGTGGATGAAGCGGGATCAGAGGTGGCATATACTGGTGCATACGATGATAGAATCGATCTTGTGGTTTTCCGCAATCTTTTTCTTATTTGTTTTTAAAATACGGAGCTCCGAAATGTTTTATTTTTGTTTTAAAGTTAAGTATAGTCCCGAGTATTTATTATTTAAATTGTATTGAACTTTAAACATATTTAAATATTTTCTCTTTAAAATATTTTTAAAACCGGGACATTGACGAGTTAAATCAAATAAGTAACGGACCCGAGGAAAGTGGGTCGTTACAGAGTGGTATCAGAGCGGTTCACCTATCGTCACTGTATATGCACGCCGAGCTGATTCCTTATAATCCGCAAGTAATTTATTCTTTCATGTAACTTAAGATGATTAATTATTATGGAGTAATTAGAGGGGATGTTTTAACATTCCTCCTTACATGAGGTATGAGTATATGTTCTACGAAGACTAAACTTTAAACCATCAATCGAGATGTGAAGTTTGATATCGCTGATGTGAACTACAATTTGGGTGACTAATATATATGATCTAATAGTATTGAAAACAGATATCATTTGATACTATTTGGGATCGAAGAGAGAATCTTACTTAAATATTTTCAATCATATTTAATTTACTCTTTGTAGTAAGAGTTGATTCATGGTTATCATAACAACTGCATGATGGGTTATCATGATTCTCTTACGCAATTCTTTTATAAAAGTTGCGTTAGAATGGTGAAATTCTTAGTGTATACTAACGGAAATGTTTTATTGAATCGATTTAAGGAATTAAGCCTTCCTCGATTTGATCATCAAATCTTGATGATGCATTTAGATCAATGGATTCTGGAAATGATATATGAGCATAACCATATTGTAATATACAATTGGTTTGGTCTCAAGATAGATGAATGAGTGCTCGTAAATGAGGATTTCGAATCTCATTCAGAACATGTTGTGATGGAAGGTGCCTACCCCAGAGTGAATACGAGTTGGTTTAATATGACGACGAACTAGGGTGTCAACCCTAAGGGATAACTAGAAGGCAATACAGAAAAAATATTATCCAGGAGAACAATTTCTGATGGAGGTGTAACAAGAACGAGCTTGATTCGAAAGAATGATCAGAGGAGGTCGATCTAGAAGAGGTTGATCTATAAGACGATCATGGAGAGATTTATATGAAAGACGATCTAAAGAAAGGATATGAAGATGATAACCTCGAATATGTTTAAAATTAAGATTAAATGGATGATGCGACTACTTGTTTAGGAGATATAATAATAGTATGGAAGACAGGAGGGTCTAGTGAGACCATGCTTGTGGTAGTTACCATGGCCGTGGGAAAATGAATGATGATATCCCAAGAGGTGCTCTAGAATGTATTCAACATCGATATGGTGAACAGCCCAAACAAATTTGATAACTTACCAAGCATTAAGACACTAAATATGAGGAAGTATTGGGCCAAGAATGAAGAATCAGAAGAATCTTCTATGATAACAAAAAATGATGAACCAATGAAAAAGGAAGAAAAAGTTAAAGTTCGTCAGCGACCCAGAATGCATGAAAAACCACTATAGGAAATATTCCACTAAATGCGAGCTCATAAGTCAGAGGAGCCATTATCCATTGGTAGAAGAATAGTGGTTGTCAGAAATTCAAGTCATTTGTGACTTAAAGGAACTCTCAGATCGGGAGAAGATCTCGTGAACGTCTTCAGTAGTTAGGTTTGAAATATATTACTTGTGGGAAACAGTTAAATCAAGGAAAGAAATCGATGGCATGCCATGGGAAGACATTGTGCAAAAGTTTAATGCGAAATTCTATAATCCCACAGAATTCAAGAAAGGAAACTTAAATGTTTCTGATGATATACACAAGGTTGATAAACTTGCACGGTAATGTTCTGACTTGGTACCTACCGAGTGGGAGCGAGTTTGGCGAATGATGAACATGTTCTAGGGTGAAACTGCGCTTCAGGTTGATAGTGGTGACCGAGCCCTCTATGCAGAATATCATTTACTTCAAAATAAGAGTGTATAAGGACCATTTAAGCTAATAAGGCAAAAATATGATAGAGGTCAGGAAATCCGAGTCAAGGGGAAAATTGTGTTATTCAGAGAAGAAAACAGTTTCATGTGGAGGAGAGGGGAATTATGCTATATCACACCCTAACAAGACAAAAGTTCCTAATCCGGAGTTGATTGATGGAGCTTGCAACAATAAAGGATGACTTTAGGCTCCAGCCCCAAAGACCAAGCTAGAGTTTATACACTAACGCATGAGTGAAGAATGTGACTTCTAAACTGGTAACAAGTTAGCTTCTTACTGGAAACGAACATTCTTGCTTCAATATTATTAGACTGTGGTGCAACACATTCGTTAGTATCGCATAAGTTCTCGGAGAAACTTAATAGACTAAAAGATATGTTAGGAAATTTATTTTCTATGGCCTTACCTTCTCGGGAGGTTATAATTTCCTCATATTGGTTTCAAGCGATACCACTAAACATAGTTGATAGAGAATTGTTAGCGGATTTGGTTGTACTTCAAATATATGATTATGATATTATTCTCAGTATGGATTTCCTGAGAAAGTATGATGCCGTAGTTTACTGCAAGAAACAGAAGGTGGTTTTTCGACCAGAAGAGGAACTAAAGGTTAAATTTATAGGGGAATCAATAGGAAACATATTATGGATGCTAATATCATCTTTGGAATCTCAACGGATGGGATCAGAGGTTATGGATATCATGCTCACGTTGCTGAATCCATTAAAGAGAAAGAAGAGCAACCTCAATTAGGGGATGTCACAATTGTTTGGAAAGTCTCCAAAAGTATTTCCAGATGAATTACCCGGATTACCTCCAAATTGAGCTATTGAATTTGAAATAGAAGTTGTTCGAGGAAGCACCATATAAGATGGCACCAACAGAATTAAAGGAACTGCAAGCTCAACTTTAGGACATTTATGATAAAGGAGTTAGTCGACCAAGCCACTCGCCATAGGGAGCTACGGTTTTCTTTCTGAAAAAAAAAAGATGGTTTGCTTCAGATGTGCATCAATTACCACGGACGTAATAAAGTAATCTTGAAGAATAAGTATCCACTGCTACGGATAGACGATCTTTTTGACCAATTGGGTGGAGCAACAAAATTCTCAAAATTGGATTTGTGGTATGGATATCATCAATTGAAATTCAATGAAGGTGATGTATCAAGGACTTTGTTTCATACTCGCTACGAACATTATGAATTTTTGGTCATGTCATTTGGTTTAAGCAATGCTCCGGCAGCTTTCATGGAACTCATAAACCATGTATTTAGCAAGTATCTAGATAAAGTTGTCATCATCTTTATTGACGACGTCCTTATCTATTCAAAACATGAAGTAGAACATGAAGAACATTTACGAATGACCTTAAATGTTATGAAGGAGCATGATCTCTATGAAAAGTTTTCAAAATACGAGTTTTTGTTGGATAGCGTGGCATTCCTCGATCACAAGATCTGAGCTGAAGGTATCTCGGTCGATCCAACAAAGATTTAGGCCGTTAATGAGGGGGCTCAACCAACCATTGTCACATACGTGAGAAGCTATTTAGGGCTAGCTGGTTATTATCAATGATTCATCAAATGATTTTCTAAATTAGCTAGCCTACTAAAAATCTTACTCGAAAGAATAAGAAGTTTGAGTAGTTCAGCCAGTGTGAAGAAAGTTTCCGAGCGCTAAATAAACGCCTTACAACGGCTCATGTACTCACTATTCCATCTGGTGAGGATGGATTTGACATCTACTGTGATGCATCTAAGATGGGATTAGGCGCAGCCCTAATGCGGAGCAAAAAGGTCATTGCTTATGCATCACGGCATTTAAAACTACAAACAAAACTATCATAGTCATGACCTAGAGTTAGCAACAGTAGTATTCGATTTAAAGATTGGGCGACACTATCTCTATGGAGATCATTGCAATATATTCAAAGATCATAAGATCTTAAAGTACTTCTTCATTCAAAAGGAATTGAATATAAGGCAAAGAAGATGACTAGAGTTCATGATAGACTATGATTGTGAAATTCAATGTCACCCGGGAAAGACGAATAAGGTGGCAGACGCGTTGAATAGATAATCAATTCCCAGTCTAGCGTCATTAGATGCAGTTCCTAACAAACTTCAAAAGGACATTTGCTTAATGGAACTTGATATTGGTAATTTAGTGACACTAAGCTTGTACCCAACCGCCTTTAATGATATTAAAAATTCTCAAGATTCGGATGAGACGTTGTAAAAAAAAAAAAAAAAAAAAAAAAAAAAAATCGAAGGTGGCCTTTTTAGATAACCATCGCGACTTCAGTATATCAGCTAAAGGAATTCTTCTCCTTAAGGGAAGACTTCTATTCCAAATAATGATGAGCTAAGGAATCAGATTCTCTCTAAAGCGCATAAGGCGTCGTACTAGGTTCACCCTAGAAACACAAAGATGTATAAATATTTGAAAGAGAAGTTCTGGTGGATAGAGATGAAGAAAGATGTTGTTTATTATGTAAATAAATGCTTGACTTATCAAAAGGTTAAAGCTGAAAACCAGAGACAAGATGGAGAGCTTCAACCACTTGAGATACCAGAACGGAAGTGAGAGAGTATATCGATGGATTTCATAATAGGATTATTGAAGAAAAACGGGCATAATGCGATTTAAATAATAATGAAAAGATTAACCAAGTCTGCCCAGTTTTTATCTATCAAAGATATAATGACATTAGATCAATTAGCTAAAATATACGTTAAAGAGATCTTGTTGTTGCATGGGATTCCAACTTCCATTATCTATGACCGAGACACTTGTTTCATATCAAGATTTTGGAAGAATGTTCAAAAGGAATTAGGTACAACTCTAAAGTTTAGTACTGCTTTCCATCCACAAACTAACGGCTAAACTGAAAGAACGAACTTGATTTTGGAAGATATGCTCAGGACTTGTGTTCTGGATTTCAGGAATTCCTGGAATAGATATTTACCCTTAGTTGAATTTCCTACAATAACAGTTATCAATCTATGATTAAGATGACTCCATATGAATCTTTGTACCGAAGAAAGTGTTAGTCTCCGATCCATTGGTATGATACTGGAAAAAGAAAAGTTTCCGCTCTGATTTCGTTGAAGAAGCCAGCAAAGCTATAAAGCTAGTTTGTTTGCTTATGAGGGTGGCTCAATCTAGATAAAAGATCTAGGTCGATTCACAAGGAATCATTTTAATTTAACATAGGCGATGCTATTTTTATTAAGGTAACACCAATGAAGGGTATTATGTGTTTACGCAAGACACGGAAGTTGAGTCCAAGATATATTGGCCCGTATAAGGTTATAGAATGAGTTGGCAAGGTTTCTTATAAACTTGCGCTATTGCAAGATTTATCGATCAAGCATAACATTTTTCATATATCGATGGTACGGAAATATATTCCCGACCCATCACATATTGTGAAAAAGAACCGATGAGAGTCCAAGAAGACCTATCGTACGAAGAAAAGCCAATGGTAATACTAGACCTAAAAAAAAATAAGGTTACGTAATAAGACAATACCTCTAAAAAAAAATACTTAGAGTAATCACGCAAAGTCAGAAGCGACATGTGAAAAAGAGGATGAGATGAGAGCGGCATATCCTTACTTGTTTTGAATTTTCGAGGACGAAAATTTTGTAAGGATAGAAGATTGTAGTAACCGTAAAGGTTCTCTATATTATAAACAATAATAAGATAAATATACATGCTCGGGTGTATTATATCTATAAATAATAATACGATGGCTCTCGAAGTAAGTTATTAAAATGTTAGGGCTGCTATATAAATAAGACTAACTATATTTATTTTACATTCATATAAATCAATTTACTTAGTTATTTGGTTTTATACCTATCTATTAAAATCTGTACTAATATAAAATTTGACCTTATGTATCTATATATATAAATATTCTTAGATATCTTAGTTATTAAGTTTCTAATTATTATAAATTGTGATATAATAATAAACCTTCTACGTCCTTCTAGCCTATCTAATTTCCACCGACTTACAAAATCATCATAACCTCCTGTTGATATAATATTTTGAACAAAAAAAATATATATATATAAAAAGAAAAGAAAGAGCTTTACGCTCTGGAGGAGGAAGAACAATAAGAATGAACGTCCAAAGTGAAGGTATATACATAATCACCTTCTATTATGTTTATGTGATATAGCAAAGTAATAATGTTAGTATTTCTAAATTTTAGGCTGAATATTTTTGATACAGCTTATATATTAACGATTGAATGGTTGGAATACAGATAGAAAAGTGTATTTATTGTTATGTCCTACATGCATATCATATTATCAACTATAAAGTCATGTGTATAGATATATCAACCTATGGTTCATTGCAAGCGAATATTTCTACTTAGTAATAACATTATATTTCATTTTAATAGTATTTTGATGTTCAAAAGGGTTTTAGTAACTACCCTTAAAACAAAGATTAATGTGTTATAGTCATATACTTATTTATACTAAGTATCTTGACTATGATAATCTGTGAGTAATCAAAAGTAATATATATATATTTATATATATATATATAGAAAGAAAGAACGAAATAGTGTACTAGGATAATGTGAAGGTTATGTCGATTCTAATTAACTGATATTTAAATATTAGGTAGTTTGTGTTCAATCGAGGCATAGGCTCGTATTCGTAGTGTTTCGGTTGAAGTAAGTTACGTAAAAGTACTCACTACAACACAACAATAATATTGTGGTTTCTGTGATTGTGTATGGTGTGAAATATATGTTATTTTGTGGTATTGTTTTGATGATATATATTAGATATGCGATATAAGCATATTGAAAAAGCATGAATATACAACATGAGTATATTCCAAAAGCAGCATTTAGTCATACATATAATCTATAGTGATATTAAATATATGTATGACAATTTCAGTAATAAATTGCGTCGTACCAACCATTGTATATCGGGTCGCGTAGTCACTGATTACAATGTGTATGAAGCCTCCGACTGTATCGGGTCGCGTAGTCACTGATAAGTCGTGAGATGTTTTCCGCGGGATGACTTGGTTAGGGTCGCGCCCCCAGTCCCCCGTAGGCGTAGTTGCGCGCTGGTACGTACGCAGGGCCCGAGACTATGTTTATAAATAAAAATATATAAAATGGTAGCATGGCATGGCATTATGTGAATTATATATAATTATTTTTGTGAGTAATAAAAAGCTTTTTCGTACTGAGCATTAGCTCACTCGTATAGTTATGTTGTAGAATCAGGAAAAAAGTGATGAGTTGTGGATGAAGCGGGATCAGAGGTGGCATATACTGGTGCATACGGTTATAGAATCGATCTTGTGGTTTTCCGCAATCTTTTTCTAATTTGTTTTTAAAATACGGAGCTCCGAAATGTTTTTTTTTTTTGTTTTAAAGTTAAGTATAGTCCCGAGTATTTATTATTTAAATTGTATTGAACTTTAAACATATTTAAATATTTTCTCTTTAAAATATTTTTAAAACCGGGACATTGACGAGTTAAATCAAATAAGTAACGGACCCGAGGAAATTGGGTCGTTACAAATACCATAGGATATGCTAAAGTATTTCTTATAGCATTTCTTTATTTTACATTTTTTACAACCTTAAATTTTGAACCAATTGAAAAAATAATGATTTTAAAGCTAATACATTGGAATTTGAATATAACAAGAATTCTCATGCAAAAATATGCAAGGATTAAATTGTTGACGAGAAATGCCATAGGAAATGCTAGCATTTCCTATAGCATTTCTTTATTTTACATTTTTTATAACCTTAAATTTTGAACCAATTAAAAAAATAATGATTTTAGGGCTTATACATTGGAATTTGAATATAACAAGAGTTCTCATGCCAAAATATGCAAGGATTAAATTGTTGACGAGGAATGCCATAGGAAATGCTATAGCATTTCCAATAGCATTTCTTTATTTTACATTGTTTACGACCTAAAATTCGAACCAATTGAAAAAATAATGATTTTAGGGCTTATACATTGGAATTTGAATATAACAAGAGTTCTCATGCAAAAATATGCAAGGATTAAATTGTTAACGAGAAATGCCATAGGAAATGCTATAGCATTTCCTATAGCATTTCTTTATTTTACATTTTTTACAACCTTAAATTTCGAACCAATTGAAAAAATAATGATTTTAGGGCTTATACATTGGAATTTTAATATAACAAGAGTTCTCATGCAAAAATATGCAAGGATTAAATTGTTGACGAGGAATGCCATAGGAAATGCTAGCATTTCCTATAGCATTTCTTTATTTGACATTTTTTACAACCTTAAATTTTGAACCAATTGAAAAAATAATTATTTTAGGGCTTATACATTGGAATTTGAATATAACAAGAGTTCTCATGCAAAAATATGCAAGGATTAAATTGTTGACGAGGAATGCCATAGGAAATGCTATAGCATTTCCTATAACATTTCTTTATTTTACATTTTTTACAACCTTAAATTTCGAACCAATTGAAAAAATAATGATTTTAAAGCTTATACATTGGAATTTTAATATAACAAGAGTTCTCATGCAAAAATATGCAAGGATTAAAATGTTGACGAGAAATGCCATAGGAAATGCTATAGCATTTCCTATAGCATTTCTTTATTTTACATTTTTTACAACCTTAAATTTCGAACCAATTGAAAAAATAATGATTTTAAAGCTTATAAAATGGAATTTTAATATAACAAGAGTTCTCATGCAAAAATATGCAAGGATTAAATTAATGACGAGAAATGTCATAGGAAATGCTAGCATTTCCTGTAGCATTTCTTTATTTTACATTGTTTACGACCTAAAATTTCGAACCAATTGAAAAAATAACGGTTTTAGGGCTTATACATTGGAATTGAATATAACAAGAGTTCTCATGCAAAAATATGCAAGGATTAAATTGTTGACGAGAAATTCCATAGGAAATGCTATAGCATTTCCTATAGCATTTCTTTATTTGACATTTTTTACAACCTTAAATTTCGAACCAATTGAAAAAATAATTATTTTAATGCTTATACATTGGAATTTGAATATAACAAGAGTTCTCATGCCAAAATATGCAAGGAATAAATTGTTGACGAGAATTGCCATAGGAAATGCTATAACATTTCCTATAGCATTTCTTTATTTTACATTTTTTAAAACCTTAAATTTCGAACCAATTGAAAAAATAATGATTTTAGGGCTTATACATTGGAATTTGAATATAACAAGAGTTCTCATGCAAAAATATGCAAGGATTAAATTGTTGATGAGAAATGCCATAGGAAATGCTATAGCATTTCCTATAGCATTTCTTTATTTTACATTTTTTACAACCTTAAATTTCGAACCAATTGAAAAAATAATGATTTTAGGGCTTATACATTGGAATTTGAATATAACAAGAGTTCTCATGCAAAAATATGCAAGGATTAAATTGTTGACGAGAAATGCCATAGGAAATGCTATAGCATTTCCTATAGCATTTCTTTATTTGAGATTTTTTACAACCTTAAATTTTGAAACAATTAAAAAAATAATGATTTTAGGGCTTATACATTGGAATTTGAATATAACAAGAGTTCTCATGCAAAAATATGCAAGGATTAAATTTTTGACGAGAAATGCCATATCATTTCTTTATTTTACATTGTTTACGACCTAAAATTCGAACCAATTGAAAAAATAATGATTTTAGAGCTTATACATTGGAATTTGAATATAACAAGAGTTCTCATGCAAAAATATGCAAGGATTAAATTGTTGACGAGAAATGCCAATGGAAATGCTATAGCATTTCCAATTGCATTTCTTTATTTTACATTTTTTACAACCTTAAATTTCGAACCAATTGAA
Source organism: Parietaria judaica (assembly GCA_954871525.1). NCBI lineage: Eukaryota > Viridiplantae > Streptophyta > Magnoliopsida > Rosales > Urticaceae > Parietaria > Parietaria judaica. The sequence continues at coordinate 31,247,603 of OX940865.1, forward strand.
AAAATAATGATTTTAGGGCTTATACATTGGAATTTTAATATTACAAGTGTTCTCATGCAAAACTATGCAAGGATTAAATTGTTCACGAGGAATGCCATAGGAAATGCTATAGCATTTCCTATAGCATTTCTTTATTTTACATTTTTTACAACCTTAAATTTCGAACCAATTGAAAAAATAATGATTTTAAAGCTTTTACATTCGAATTTGAATATAACAGGAGTTCTCATGCAAAAATATCCAAGGATTAAATTGTTGACGAGAAATGCCATAGGAAATGCTATAGCATTTCCTACAGCATTTCTTTATTTTACATTTTTTACAACCTTAAATTTCGAACCAATTGAAAAAATAATGATTTTAAAGCTTATACATTGGAATTTGAATATAACAAGAGTTCTTATGCAAAAATATGCAAGGATTAAATTGTTGACGAGAAATGCCATAGGAAATGCTTTGACATTTTTTACAACCATAAATTTCGAACCAATTGAAAAAATAATGATTTTAGGGCTTATACATTGGAATTTGAATATAACAAGAGTTCTCATGCAAATTTATGCAAGGATTAAATTGTTGACGAGAAATGCCATAGGAAATGCTATAACATTTCCTATAGCATTTCTTTATTTTACATTTTTTACAACCTTAAATTTCGAACCAATTGAAAAAAAAATGATTTTAGGGCTTATACATTGGAATTTTAATATAACAAGAGTTCTCATGCAAAAATATGCAAGGATTAAATTGTTGACGAGGAATGCCATAGGAAATGCTAGCATTTCCTATAGCATTTCTTTATTTGACATTTTTTACAACCTTAAATTTTGAACCAATTGAAAAAATAATTATTTTAGGGCTTATACATTGGAATTTGAATATAACAAGAGTTCTCATGCAAAAATATGCAAGGATTAAATTGTTGACGAGGAATGCCATAGGAAATGCTATAACATTTCCTATAGCATTTCTTTATTTTACATTTTTTACAACCTTAAATTTCGAACCAATTGAAAAAATAATGATTTTAGGGCTTATACATTGGAATTTTAATATAACAAGAGTTCTCATGCAAAAATATGCAAGGATTAAATTGTTGACGAGGAATGCCATAGGAAATGCTAGCATTTCCTATAGCATTTCTTTATTTGACATTTTTTACAACCTTAAATTTTGAACCAATTGAAAAAATAATTATTTTAGGGCTTATACATTGGAATTTGAATATAACAAGAGTTCTCATGCAAAAATATGCAAGGATTAAATTGTTGACGAGGAATGCCATAGGAAATGCTATAGCATTTCCTATAGCATTTCTTTATTTTACATTTTTTACAACCTTAAATTTCGAACCAATTGAAAAAATAATGATTTTAAAGCTTATAAAATGGAATTTTAATATAACAAGAGTTCTCATGCAAAAATATGGAAGGATTAAATTAATGACGAGAAATGTCATAGGAAATGCTAGCATTTCCTGTAGCATTTCTTTATTTTACATTGTTTACGACCTAAAATTTCGAACCAATTGAAAAAATAACGGTTTTAGGGCTTATACATTGGAATTGAATATAACAAGAGTTCTCATGCAAAAATATGCAAGGATTAAATTGTTGACGAGAAATGCCATAGGAAATGCTATAGCATTTCCTATAGCATTTCTTTATTTTACATTTTTTACAACCTTAAATTTCGAACCAATTGAAAAAATAATGATTTTAGGGCTTATACATTGGAATTTGAATATAACAAGAGTTCTCATGCAAAAATATGCAAGGATTAAATTGTTGACGAGAAATGCCATAGGAAATGCTATAGCATTTCCTATAGCATTTCTTTATTTGAGATTTTTTACAACCTTAAATTTTGAAACAATTAAAAAAATAATGATTTTAGGGCTTATACATTGGAATTTGAATATAACAAGAGTTGTCATGCAAAAATATGCAAGGATTAAATTTTTGACGAGAAATGCCATATCATTTCTTTATTTTACATTGTTTACGACCTAAAATTCGAACCAATTGAAAAAATAATGATTTTAGAGCTTATACATTGGAATTTGAATATAACAAGAGTTCTCATGCAAAAATATGCAAGGATTAAATTGTTGACGAGAAATGCCAATGGAAATTCTATAGCATTTCCAATTGCATTTCTTTATTTTACATTTTTTACAACCTTAAATTTCGAACCAATTGAAAAAATAATTATTTTAGGGCTTATACATTGGAATTTTAATATTACAAGTGTTCTCATGCAAAACTATGCAAGGATTAAATTGTTCACGAGGAATGCCATAGGAAATGCTATAGCATTTCCTATAGCATTTCTTTATTTTACATTTTTTACAACCTTAAATTTCGAACCAATTGAAAAAATAATGATTTTAAAGCTTATACATTCGAATTTGAATATAACAGGAGTTCTCATGCAAAAATATCCAAGGATTAAATTGTTGACGAGAAATGCCATAGGAAATGCTATAGCATTTCCTACAGCATTTCTTTATTTTACATTTTTTACAACCTTAAATTTCGAACCAATTGAAAAAATAATGATTTTAAAGCTTATACATTGGAATTTGAATATAACAAGAGTTCTTATGCAAAAATATGCAAGGATAAAATTGTTGACGAGAAATGCCATAGGAAATGCTTTGACATTTTTTACAACCTTAAATTTCGAACCAATTGAAAAAATAATGATTTTAGGGCTTATACATTGGAATTTGAATATAACAAGAGTTCTCATGCAAATTTATGCAAGGATTAAATTGTTGACGAGAAATGCCATAGGAAATGCTATAACATTTCCTATAGCATTTCTTTATTTTACATTTTTTACAACCTTAAATTTCGAACCAATTGAAAAAAAAATGATTTTAGGGCTTATAAATTGGAATTTTAATATAACAAGAGTTCTCATGCAAAAATATGCAAGGATTAAATTGTTGACGAGGAATGCCATAGGAAATGCTAGCATTTCCTATTGCATTTCTTTATTTGACATTTTTTACAACCTTAAATTTTGAACCAATTGAAAAAATAATTATTTTAGGGCTTATACATTGGAATTTGAATATAACAAGAGTTCTCATGCAAAAATATGCAAGGATTAAATTGTTGACGAGGAATGCCATAGGAAATGCTATAACATTTCCTATAGCATTTCTTTATTTTACATTTTTTACAACCTTAAATTTCGAACCAATTGAAAAAATAATGATTTTAGGGCTTATACATTGGAATTTTAATATAACAAGAGTTCTCATGCAAAAATATGCAAGGATTAAATTGTTGACGAGGAATGCCATAGGAAATGCTAGAATTTCCTATAGCATTTCTTTATTTGACATTTTTTACAACCTTAAATTTTGAACCAATTGAAAAAATAATTATTTTAGGGCTTATACATTGGAATTTTAATATAACAAGAGTTCTCATGCAAAAATATGCAAGGATTAAATTGTTGACGAGGAATGCCATAGGAAATGCTATAGCATTTCATATAGCATTTCTTTATTTTACATTTTTTACAACCTTAAATTTCGAACCAATTGAAAAAATAATGATTTTAAAGCTTATAAAATGGAATTTTAATATAACAAGAGTTCTCATGCAAAAATATGCAAGGATTAAATTAATGACGAGAAATGTCATAGGAAATGCTAGCATTTCCTGTAGCATTTCTTTATTTTACATTGTTTACGACCTAAAATTTCGAACCAATTGAAAAAATAACGGTTTTAGGGCTTATACATTGGAATTGAATATAACAAGAGTTCTCATGCAAAAATATGCAAGGATTAAATTGTTGACGAGAAATTCCATCGGATATGCTATAGCATTTCCTATAGCATTTCTTTATTTGACATTTTTTACAACCTTAAATTTCGAACCAATTGAAAAAACAATTATTTTAGGGCTTATACATTGGAATTTGAATATAACAAGAGTTCTCATGCCAAAATATGCAAGGAAAAAATTGTTGACGAGAATTGCCATAGGAAATGCTATAACATTTCCTATAGCATTTCTTTATTTTACATTTTTTAAAACCTTAAATTTCGAACCAATTGAAAAAATAATGATTTTAGGGCTTATACATTGGAATTTGAATATAACAAGAGTTCTCATGCAAAAATATGCAAGGATTAAATTGTTGACGAGAAATGCCATAGGAAATGCTATAGCATTTCCTATAGCATTTCTTTATTTTACATTTTTTACAACCTTAAATTTCGAACCAATTGAAAAAATAATGATTTTAGGGCTTATACATTGGAATTTGAATATAACAAGAGTTCTCATGCAAAAATATGCAAGGATTAAATTGTTGACGAGAAATGCCATAGGAAATGCTATAGCATTTCCTATAGCATTTCTTTATTTGACATTTTTTACAACCTTAAATTTTGAAACAATTAAAAAAATAATGATTTTAGGGCTTATACATTGGAATTTGAATATAACAAGAGTTCTCATGCAAAAATATGCAAGGATTAAATTTTTGACGAGAAATGCCATATCATTTCTTTATTTTACATTGTTTACGACCTAAAATTCGAACCAATTGAAAAAATAATGATTTTAGAGCTTATACATTGGAATTTGAATATAACAAGAGTTCTCATGCAAAAATATGCAAGGATTAAATTGTTGACGAGAAATGCCAATGGAAATGCTATAGCATTTCCAATTGCATTTCTTTATTTTACATTTTTTACAACCTTAAATTTCGAACCAATTGAAAAAATAATGATTTTAGGGCTTATACATTGGAATTTTAATATTACAAGTGTTCTCATGCAAAACTATGCAAGGATTAAATTGTTCACGAGGAATGCCATAGGAAATGCTATAGCATTTCCTATAGCATTTCTTTATTTTACATTTTTTACAACCTTAAATTTCGAACCAATTGAAAAAATAATGATTTTAAAGCTTTTACATTCGAATTTGAATATAACAGGAGTTCTCATGCAAAAATATCCAAGGATTAAATTGTTGACGAGAAATGCCATAGGAAATGCTATAGCATTTCCTACAGCATTTCTTTATTTTACATTTTTTACAACCTTAAATTTCGAACCAATTGAAAAAATAATGATTTTAAAGCTTATACATTGGAATTTGAATATAACAAGAGTTCTTATGCAAAAATATGCAAGGATTAAATTGTTGACGAGAAATGCCATAGGAAATGCTTTGACATTTTTTACAACCATAAATTTCGAACCAATTGAAAAAATAATGATTTTAGGGCTTATACATTGGAATTTGAATATAACAAGAGTTCTCATGCAAATTTATGCAAGGATTAAATTGTTGACGAGAAATGCCATAGGAAATGCTATAACATTTCCTATAGCATTTCTTTATTTTACATTTTTTACAACCTTAAATTTCGAACCAATTGAAAAAAAAATGATTTTAGGGCTTATACATTGGAATTTTAATATAACAAGAGTTCTCATGCAAAAATATGCAAGGATTAAATTGTTGACGAGGAATGCCATAGGAAATGCTAGCATTTCCTATAGCATTTCTTTATTTGACATTTTTTACAACCTTAAATTTTGAACCAATTGAAAAAATAATTATTTTAGGGCTTATACATTGGAATTTGAATATAACAAGAGTTCTCATGCAAAAATATGCAAGGATTAAATTGTTGACGAGGAATGCCATAGGAAATGCTATAACATTTCCTATAGCATTTCTTTATTTTACATTTTTTACAACCTTAAATTTCGAACCAATTGAAAAAATAATGATTTTAGGGCTTATACATTGGAATTTTAATATAACAAGAGTTCTCATGCAAAAATATGCAAGGATTAAATTGTTGACGAGGAATGCCATAGGAAATGCTAGCATTTCCTATAGCATTTCTTTATTTGACATTTTTTACAACCTTAAATTTTGAACCAATTGAAAAAATAATTATTTTAGGGCTTATACATTGGAATTTGAATATAACAAGAGTTCTCATGCAAAAATATGCAAGGATTAAATTGTTGACGAGGAATGCCATAGGAAATGCTATAGCATTTCCTATAGCATTTCTTTATTTTACATTTTTTACAACCTTAAATTTCGAACCAATTGAAAAAATAATGATTTTAAAGCTTATAAAATGGAATTTTAATATAACAAGAGTTCTCATGCAAAAATATGCAAGGATTAAATTAATGACGAGAAATGTCATAGGAAATGCTAGCATTTCCTGTAGCATTTCTTTATTTTACATTGTTTACGACCTAAAATTTCGAACCAATTGAAAAAATAACGGTTTTAGGGCTTATACATTGGAATTGAATATAACAAGAGTTCTCATGCAAAAATATGCAAGGATTAAATTGTTGACGAGAAATGCCATAGGAAATGCTATAGCATTTCCTATAGCATTTCTTTATTTTACATTTTTTACAACCTTAAATTTCGAACCAATTGAAAAAATAATGATTTTAGGGCTTATACATTGGAATTTGAATATAACAAGAGTTCTCATGCAAAAATATGCAAGGATTAAATTGTTGACGAGAAATGCCATAGGAAATGCTATAGCATTTCCTATAGCATTTCTTTATTTGAGATTTTTTACAACCTTAAATTTTGAAACAATTAAAAAAATAATGATTTTAGGGCTTATACATTGGAATTTGAATATAACAAGAGTTGTCATGCAAAAATATGCACGGATTAAATTTTTGACGAGAAATGCCATATCATTTCTTTATTTTACATTGTTTACGACCTAAAATTCGAACCAATTGAAAAAATAATGATTTTAGAGCTTATACATTGGAATTTGAATATAACAAGAGTTCTCATGCAAAAATATGCAAGGATTAAATTGTTGACGAGAAATGCCAATGGAAATTCTATAGCATTTCCAATTGCATTTCTTTATTTTACATTTTTTACAACCTTAAATTTCGAACCAATTGAAAAAATATTGATTTTAGGGCTTATACATTGGAATTTTAATATTACAAGTGTTCTCATGCAAAACTATGCAAGGATTAAATTGTTCACGAGGAATGCCATAGGAAATGCTATAGCATTTCCTATAGCATTTCTTTATTTTACATTTTTTACAACCTTAAATTTCGAACCAATTGAAAAAATAATGATTTTAAAGCTTATACATTCGAATTTGAATATAACAGGAGTTCTCATGCAAAAATATCCAAGGATTAAATTGTTGACGAGAAATGCCATAGGAAATGCTATAGCATTTCCTACAGCATTTCTTTATTTTACATTTTTTACAACCTTAAATTTCGAACCAATTGAAAAAATAATGATTTTAAAGCTTATACATTGGAATTTGAATATAACAAGAGTTCTTATGCAAAAATATGCAAGGATTAAATTGTTGACGAGAAATGCCATAGGAAATGCTTTGACATTTTTTACAACCTTAAATTTCGAACCAATTGAAAAAATAATGATTTTAGGGCTTATACATTGGAATTTGAATATAACAAGAGTTCTCATGCAAATTTATGCAAGGATTAAATTGTTGACGAGAAATGCCATAGGAAATGCTATAACATTTCCTATAGCATTTCTTTATTTTACATTTTTTACAACCTTAAATTTCGAACCAATTGAAAAAAAAATGATTTTAGGGCTTATACATTGGAATTTTAATATAACAAGAGTTCTCATGCAAAAATATGCAAGGATTAAATTGTTGACGAGGAATGCCATAGGAAATGCTAGCATTTCCTATTGCATTTCTTTATTTGACATTTTTTACAACCTTAAATTTTGAACCAATTGAAAAAATAATTATTTTAGGGCTTATACATTGGAATTTGAATATAACAAGAGTTCTCATGCAAAAATATGCAAGGATTAAATTGTTGACGAGGAATGCCATAGGAAATGCTATAACATTTCCTATAGCATTTCTTTATTTTACATTTTTTACAACCTTAAATTTCGAACCAATTGAAAAAATAATGATTTTAGGGCTTATACATTGGAATTTTAATATAACAAGAGTTCTCATGCAAAAATATGCAAGGATTAAATTGTTGACGAGGAATGCCATAGGAAATGCTAGAATTTCCTATAGCATTTCTTTATTTGACATTTTTTACAACCTTAAATTTTGAACCAATTGAAAAAATAATTATTTTAGGGCTTATACATTGGAATTTTAATATAACAAGAGTTCTCATGCAAAAATATGCAAGGATTAAATTGTTGACGAGGAATGCCATAGGAAATGCTATAGCATTTCATATAGCATTTCTTTATTTTACATTTTTTACAACCTTAAATTTCGAACCAATTGAAAAAATAATGATTTTAAAGCTTATAAAATGGAATTTTAATATAACAAGAGTTCTCATGCAAAAATATGCAAGGATTAAATTAATGACGAGAAATGTCATAGGAAATGCTAGCATTTCCTGTAGCATTTCTTTATTTTACATTGTTTACGACCTAAAATTTCGAACCAATTGAAAAAATAACGGTTTTAGGGCTTATACATTGGAATTGAATATAACAAGAGTTCTCATGCAAAAATATGCAAGGATTAAATTGTTGACGAGAAATTCCATCGGAAATGCTATAGCATTTCCTATAGCATTTCTTTATTTGACATTTTTTACAACCTTAAATTTCGAACCAATTGAAAAAACAATTATTTTAGGGCTTATACATTGGAATTTGAATATAACAAGAGTTCTCATGCCAAAATATGCAAGGAAAAAATTGTTGACGAGAATTGCCATAGGAAATGCTATAACATTTCCTATAGCATTTCTTTATTTTACATTTTTTAAAACCTTAAATTTCGAACCAATTGAAAAAATAATGATTTTAGGGCTTATACATTGGAATTTGAATATAACAAGAGTTCTCATGCAAAAATATGCAAGGATTAAATTGTTGACGAGAAATGCCATAGGAAATGCTATATCATTTCCTATAGCATTTCTTTATTTTACATTTTTTACAACCTTAAATTTCGAACCAATTGAAAAAATAATGATTTTAGGGCTTATACATTGGAATTTGAATATAACAAGAGTTCTCATGCAAAAATATGCAAGGATTAAATTGTTGACGAGAAATGCCATAGGAAATGCTATAGCATTTCCTATAGCATTTCTTTATTTGACATTTTTTACAACCTTAAATTTTGAAACAATTAAAAAAATAATGATTTTAGGGCTTATACATTGGAATTTGAATATAACAAGAGTTCTCATGCAAAAATATGCAAGGATTAAATTTTTGACGAGAAATGCCATATCATTTCTTTATTTTACATTGTTTACGACCTAAAATTCGAACCAATTGAAAAATAATGATTTTAGAGCTTATACATTGGAATTTGAATATAACAAGAGTTCTCATGCAAAAATATGCAAGGATTAAATTGTTGACGAGAAATGCCAATGGAAATGCTATAGCATTTCCAATTGCATTTCTTTATTTTACATTTTTTACAACCTTAAATTTCGAACCAATTGAAAAAATAATGATTTTAGGGCTTATACATTGGAATTTTAATATTACATGTGTTCTCATGCAAAACTATGCAAGGAATAAATTATTCACGAGGAATGCCATAGGAAATGCTATAGCATTTCCTATAGCATTTCTTTATTTTACATTTTTTACAACCTTAAATTTCGAACCAATTGAAAAAATAATGATTTTAAAGCTTATACATTCGAATTTGAATATAACAGGAGTTCTCATGCAAAAATATCCAAGGATTAAATTATTGACGAGAAATGCCATAGGAAATGCTATAGCATTTCCTACAGCATTTCTTTATTTTACATTTTTTACAACCTTAAATTTCGAACCAATTGAAAAAATAATGATTTTAAAGCTTATACATTGGAATTTGAATATAACAAGAGTTCTTATGCAAAAATATGCAAGGATTAAATTGTTGACGAGAAATGCCATAGGAAATGCTTTGACATTTTTTACAACCTTAAATTTCGAACCAATTGAAAAAATAATGATTTTAGGGCTTATACATTGGAATTTGAATATAACAAGAGTTCTCATGCAAATTTATGCAAGGATTAAATTGTTGACGAGAAATGCCATAGGAAATGCTATAACATTTCCTATAGCATTTCTTTATTTTACATTTTTTACAACCTTAAATTTCGAACCAATTGAAAAAATAATGATTTTAGGGCTTATACATTGGAATTTTAATATAACAAGAGTTCTCATGCAAAAATATGCAAGGATTAAATTGTTGACGAGGAATGCCATAGGAAATGCTAGCATTTCCTATAGCATTTCTTTATTTGACATTTTTTACAACCTTAAATTTTGAACCAATTGAAAAAATAATTATTTTAGGGCTTATACATTGGAATTTGAATATAACAAGAGTTCTCATGCAAAAATATGCAAGGATTAAATTGTTGACGAGGAATGCCATAGGAAATGCTATAGCATTTCCTATGGCATTTCTTTATTTTACATTTTTTACCACCTTAAATTTCGAACCAATTGAAAAAATAATGATTTTAAAGCTTATACATTGGAATTTTAATATAACAAGAGTTCTCATGCAAAAATATGCAAGGATTAAATTGTTGACGAGAAATGCCATAGGAAATGCTATAGCATTTACTATAGCATTTCTTTATTTTACATTTTTTACTACCTTAAATTTCGAACCAATTGAAAAAATAATGATTTTAAAGCTTATAAAATGGAATTTTAATATAACAAGAGTTCTCATGCAAAAATATGCAAGGATTAAATTAATGACGAGAAATGTCATAGGAAATGCTAGCATTTCCTGTAGCATTTCTTTATTTTACATTGTTTACGACCTAAAATTTCGAACCAATTGAAAAAATAACGGTTTTAGGGCTTATACATTGGAATTGAATATAACAAGAGTTCTCATGCAAAAATATGCAAGGATTAAATTGTTGACGAGAAATTCCATAGGAAATGCTATAGCATTTCCTATAGCATTTCTTTATTTGACATTTTTTACAACCTTAAATTTCGAACCAATTGAAAAAATAATTATTTTAGGGCTTATACATTGGAATTTGAATATAACAAGAGTTCTCATGCCAAAATATGCAAGGAATAAATTGTTGACGAGAAATGCCATAGGAAATGCTATAACATTTCCTATGGCATTTCTTTATTTTACATTTTTTAAAACCTTAAATTCCGAACCAATTGAAAAAATAATGATTTTAGGGCTTATACATTGGAATTTGAATATAACAAGAGTTCTCATGCAAAAATATGCAAGGATTAAATTGTTGACGAGAAATGCCATAGGAAATGCTATAGCATTTCCTATAGCATTTCTTTATTTGACATTTTTTACAACCTTAAATTTTGAAACAATTAAAAAAATAATGATTTTAGAGCTTATACATTGGAATTTGAATATAACAAGAGTTCTCATGCAAAAATATGCAAGGATTAAATTGTTGACGAGAAATGCCAATGGAAATGCTATAGCATTTCCCATTGCATTTCTTTATTTTACATTTTTTACAACCTTAAATTTCGAACCAATTGAAAAAATAATGATTTTAGGGCTTATACATTGGAATTTTAATATTACAAGTGTTCTCATGCAAAACTATGCAAGGATTAAATTGTTCACGAGGAATGCCATAGGAAATGCTATAGCATTTCCTATAGCATTTCTTTATTTTACATTTTTTACAACCTTAAATTTCGAACCAATTGAAAAAATAATGATTTTAAAGCTTTTACATTCGAATTTGAATACAACAGGAGTTCTCATGCAAAAATATCCAAGGATTAAATTGTTGACGAGAAATGCCATAGGAAATGCTATAGCATTTCCTACAGCATTTCTTTATTTTACATTTTTTACAACCTTAAATTTCGAACCTATTGAAAAAATAATGATTTTAAAGCTTATACATTGGAATTTGAATATAACAAGAGTTCTTATGCAAAAATATGCAAGGATTAAATTGTTGACGAGAAATGCCATAGGAAATGCTTTGACATTTTTTACAACCTTAAATTTCGAACCAATTGAAAAAATAATGATTTTAGGGCTTATACATTGGAATTTGAATATAACAAGAGTTCTCATGCAAATTTATGCAAGGATTAAATTGTTGACGAGAAATGCCATAGGAAATGCTATAACATTTCCTATAGCATTTCTTTATTTTACATTTTTTACAACCTTAAATTTCGAACCAATTGAAAAAATAATGATTTTAGGGCTTATACATTGGAATTTAATTATAACAAGAGTTCTCATGCAAAAATATGCAAGGATTAAATTGTTGACGAGAAATGCCATAGGAAATGCTATAGCATTTCCTATAGCATTTCTTTATTTGACATTTTTTACAATCTTAAATTTTGATCCAATTAAAAAAATAATGATTTTAGGGCTTACACATTGGAATTTGAATATAACAAGAGTTCTCATGCAAAAATATGAAGGATTAAATTGTTGACGAGAAATGCCATATCATTTCTTTATTTTACATTGTTTACGACCTAAAATTCGAACCAATTGAAAAAATAATGATTAGGCTTATACATTGGAATTTGAATATAACAAGAGTTCTCATGCAAAAATATGCAAGGATTAAATTGTTGACGAGAAATGCCATAGGAAATGCTATAGCATTTCCTATAGCATTACTTTATTTTACATTTTTTACAACTTTAAATTTCGAACCAATTGAAAAAATAATGATTTTAGAGCTTATACATTGGAATTTGAATATAACAAGAGTTCTCATGCAAAAATATGCAAGGATTAAATTGTTGATGAGGACTGCCATAGGAAATGCTATAGCATTTCTTTATTTTACATTTTTTACAACCTTAAATTTCGAACCAATTGAAAAAATAATGATTTTAGGGCTTATACATTGGAATTTGAATATAACAAGAGTTCTCATGCAAAAATATGCAAGGATTAAATTGTTGACGAGAAATGCCATAGGAAATGCTATAGCACTTCCTATAGCATTTCTTTATTTGACATATTTTACAACCTTAAATTTTGAACCAATTGAAAAAATAATGATTTTAGGGCTTATACATTGGAAATTGAATATAACAAGAGTTCTCATGCAAAAATATGCAAGGATTAAATTGTTGACGAGATATGCAATAGGAAATGCTATAGCATTTCCTATAGCATTTCTTTATTTTACATTGTTTACGACCTAAAATTCGAACCAATTGAAAAAATAATGAATTTAGGGCTTATAAGTTGGAATTTAAATATAACAAGAGTTCTCATGCAAAAATATGCAAGGATTAAATTGTTGACGAGAAATGCCATAGGAAATGCTATAGCATTTCCTATAGCATTTCTTTATTTGACATTTTTTACAACCTTAAATTTTGAACCAATTAAAAAAATAATGATTTTAGGGCTTACACATGGGAATTTGAATATAACAAGAGTTCTCATGCAAAAATATGAAGGATTAAATTGTTGACGAGAAATGCCATATCATTTCTTTATTTTACATTGTTTACGACCTAAAATTCGAACCAATTGAAAAAATAATGATTAGACTTATACATTGGAATTTGAATATAACAAGAGTTCTCATGCAAAAATATGCAAGGATTAAATTGTTGACGAGAAATGCCATAGGAAATGCTATAGCATTTCCTATAGCATTTCTTTATTTTACATTTTTTACAACCTTAAATTTCGAACCAATTGAAAAAATAATGATTTTAGAGCTTATACATTGGAATTTGAATATAACAAGAGTTCTCATGCGAAAATATGCAAGGATTAAATTGTTGATGAGGAATGCCATAGGAAATGCTATAGCATTTCCTATAGCATTTCTTTATTTTACATTTTTTACAACCTTAAATTTTGAACCAATTGAAAAAATAATGATTTTAGGGCTTATACATTGGAATTTGAATATAACAAGAGTTCTCATGCAAAAATATGCAAGGATTAAATTGTTGACGAGAAATGTCATAGGAAATGCTATAGCATTTCCTATAGCATTTCTTTATTTGACATATTTTACAACCTTAAATTTTGAACCAATTGAAAAAATAATGATTTTAGGGCTTATACATTGGAATTTGAATATAACAAGAGTTCTCATGCAAAAATATGCAAGGATTAAATTGTTGACGAGAAATGCAATAGGAAATGCTATAGCATTTCCTATAGCATTTCTTTATTTTACATTGTTTACAACCTAAAATTCGAACCAATTGAAAAAATAATGAATTTAGGGCTTATAAGTTGGAATTTGAATATAACAAGAGTTCTCATGCAAATATATGCAAGGATTAAATTGTTGACGAGAAATGCCACAGGAAATGCTATAGCATTTCCTATACCATTTCTTTATTTTACATTTTTTACAACCTTAAATTTCGAACCAATTGAAAAAATAATGATTTTCGGGCTTATACATTGGAATTTTAATATAAAAAAAATTCTCATGCAAAAATATGCAAGGATTAAATTGTTGACGAGGAATGCCATAGGAAATGCTATAGCATTTCTTTATTTTACATTTTTTACAACCATAAATTTCGAACCAATTGAAAAAATAATGATTTTAGGGCTTATACATTGGAATTTAAATATAAAAAGAGTTCTCATGCAAAAATATGCAAGGATTAAATTGTTGACGAGGACTGCCATAGGAAATGCTATAGCATTTCCTATAGCATTTCTTTATTTTACATTTTTTACAACCTTAAATTTCGAACCAATTGAAAAAATAATGATTTTAGGGCTTATACATTGGAATTTGAATATAACAAGAGTTCTCATGCAAAAATATGCAAGGATTAAATTGTTGACGAGAAATGCCATAGGAAATGCTATAGCACTTCCTATAGCATTTCTTTATTTGACATATTTTACAACCTTAAATTTTGAACCAATTGAAAAAATAATGATTTTAGGGCTTATACATTAGAAATTGAATATAACAAGAGTTCTCATGCAAAAATATGCAAGGATTAAATTGTTGACGAGATATGCAATAGGAAATGCTAGCATTTCCTATAGCATTTCTTTATTTTACATTGTTTACGACCTAAAATTCGAACCAATTGAAAAAATAATGAATTTAGAGCTTATAAGTTGGAATTTAAATATAACAAGAGTTCTCATGCAAAAATATGCAAGGATTAAATTGTTGACGAGAAATGCCATAGGAAATGCTATAGCATTTCCTATAGCATTTCTTTATTTGACATTTTTTACAACCTTAAATTTTGAACCAATTAAAAAAATAATGATTTTAGGGCTTACACATTGGAATTTGAATATAACAAGAGTTCTCATGCAAAAATATGAAGGATTAAATTGTTGACGAGAAATGCCATATCATTTCTTTATTTTACATTGTTTACGACCTAAAATTCGAACCAATTGAAAAAATAATGATTAGACTTATACATTGGAATTTGAATATAACAAGAGTTCTCATGCAAAAATATGCAAGGATTAAATTGTTGACGAGAAATGCCATAGGAAATGCTATAGCATTTCCTATAGCATTTCTTTATTTTACATATTTTACAACCTTAAATTTTGAACCAATTGAAAAAATAATGATTTTAGGGCTTATACATTGGAATTTGAATATAACAAGAGTTCTCATGCAAAAATATGCAAGGATTAAATTGTTGACGAGAAATGCAATAGGAAATGCTATAGCATTTCCTATAGCATTTCTTTATTTTACATTGTTTACGACCTAAAATTCGAACCAATTGAAAAAATAATGAATTTAGGGCTTATAAGTTGGAATTTGAATATAACAAGAGTTCTCATGCAAATATATGCAAGGATTAAATTGTTGACGAGAAATGCCACAGGAAATGCTATAGCATTTCCTATACCATTTCTTTATTTTACATTTTTTACAACCTTAAATTTCAAACCAATTGAAAAAATAATGATTTTAAAGCTTATACATTGGAATTTGAATATAACAAGAGTTCTTATGCAAAAATATGCAAGGATTAAATTGTTGACGAGAAATGCCATAGGAAATGCTTTGACATTTTTTACAACCTTAAATTTCGAACCAATTGAAAAAATAATGATTTTAGGGCTTATACATTGGAATTTGAATATAACAAGAGTTCTCATGCAAATTTATGCAAGGATTAAATTGTTGACGAGAAATGCCATAGGAAATGCTATAACATTTCCTATAGCATTTCTTTATTTTACATTTTTTACAACCTTAAATTTCGAACCAATTGAAAAAATAATGATTTTAGGGCTTATACATTGGAATTTAATTATAACAAGAGTTCTCATGCAAAAATATGCAAGGATTAAATTGTTGACGAGAAATGCCATAGGAAATGCTATAGCATTTCCTATAGCATTTCTTTATTTGACATTTTTTACAACCTTAAATTTTGAACCAATTAAAAAAATAATGATTTTAGGGCTTACACATTGGAATTTGAATATAACAAGAGTTCTCATGCAAAAATATGAAGGATTAAATTGTTGACGAGAAATGCCATATCATTTCTTTATTTTACATTGTTTACGACCTAAAATTCGAACCAATTGAAAAAATAATGATTAGGCTTATACATTGGAATTTGAATATAACAAGAGTTCTCATGCAAAAATATGCAAGGATTAAATTGTTGACGAGAAATGCCATAGGAAATGCTATAGCATTTCCTATAGCATTACTTTATTTTACATTTTTTACAACTTTAAATTTTGAACCAATTGAAAAAATAATGATTTTAGAGCTTATACATTGGAATTTGAATATAACAAGAGTTCTCATGCAAAAATATGCAAGGATTAAATTGTTGATGAGGAATGCCATAGGAAATGCTATAGCATTTCCTATAGCATTTCTTTATTTTACATTTTTTACAACCTTAAATTTCGAACCAATTGAAAAAATAATTATTTTAGGGCTTTTACATTGGAATTTGAATATAACAAGAGTTCTCATGCAAAAATATGCAAGGATTAAATTGTTGACGAGAAATGCCATAGGAAATGCTATAGCATTTCCTATAGCATTTCTTTATTTGACATATTTTACAACCTTAAATTTTGAACCAATTGAAAAAATAATGATTTTAGGGTTTATACATTGGAATTTGAATATAACAAGAGTTCTCATGCAAAAATATGCAAGGATTAAATTGTTGACGAGAAATGCAATAGGAAATGCTATAGCATTTCCTATAGCATTTCTTTATTTTACATTGTTTACGACCTAAAATTCGAACCAATTGAAAAAATAATGAATTTAGGGCTTATAAGTTGGAATTTAAATATAACAAGAGTTCTCATGCAAAAATATGCAAGGATTAAATTGTTGACGAGAAATGCCATAGGAAATGCTATAGCATTTCCTATAGCATTTCTTTATTTGACATTTTTTACAACCTTAAATTTTGAACCAATTAAAAAAATAATGATTTTAGGGCTTACACATTGGAATTTGAATATAACAAGAGTTCTCATGCAAAAATATGAAGGATTAAATTGTTGACGAGAAATGCCATATCATTTCTTTATTTTACATTGTTTACGACCTAAAATTCGAACCAATTGAAAAATAATGATTAAACTTATACATTGGAATTTGAATATAACAAGAGTTCTCATGCAAAAATATGCAAGGATTAAATTGTTGACGAGAAATGCCATAGGAAATGCTATAGCATTTCCTATAGCATTTCTTTATTTTACATTTTTTACAACCTTAAATTTCGAACCAATTGAAAAAATAATGATTTTAGAGCTTATACATTGGAATTTGAATATAACAAGAGTTCTCATGCGAAAATATGCAAGGATTAAATTGTTGATGAGGAATGCCATAGGAAATGCTATAGCATTTCCTATAGCATTTCTTTATTTTACATTTTTTACAACCTTAAATTTTGAACCAATTGAAAAAATAATGATTTTAGGGCTTATACATTGGAATTTGAATATAACAAGAGTTCTCATGCAAAAATATGCAAGGATTAAATTGTTGACGAGAAATGTCATAGGAAATGCTATAGCATTTCCTATGACATTTCTTTATTTGACATATTTTACAACCTTAAATTTTGAACCAATTGAAAAAATAATGATTTTAGGGCTTATACATTGGAATTTGAATATAACAAGAGTTCTCATGCAAAAATATGCAAGGATTAAATTGTTGACGAGAAATGCAATAGGAAATGCTATAGCATTTCCTATAGCATTTCTTTATTTTACATTGTTTACGACCTAAAATTCAAACCAATTGAAAAAATAATGAATTTAGGGCTTATAAGTTGGAATTTGAATATAACAAGAGTTCTCATGCAAATATATGCAAGGATTAAATTGTTGACGAGAAATGCCACAGGAAATGCTATAGCATTTCCTATACCATTTCTTTATTTTACATTTTTTACAACCTTAAATTTCGAACCAATTGAAAAAATAATGATTTTAAAGCTTATACATTGGAATTTGAATATAACAAGAGTTCTTATGCAAAAATATGCAAGGATTAAATTGTTGACGAGAAATGCCATAGGAAATGCTTTGACATTTTTTACAACCTTAAATTTCGAACCAATTGAAAAAATAATGATTTTAGGGCTTATACATTGGAATTTGAATATAACAAGAGTTCTCATGCAAATTTATGCAAGGATTAAATTGTTGACGAGAAATGCCATAGGAAATGCTATAACATTTCCTATAGCATTTCTTTATTTTACATTTTTTACAACCTTAAATTTCGAACCAATTGAAAAAATAATGATTTTAGGGCTTATACATTGGAATTTAATTATAACAAGAGTTCTCATGCAAAAATATGCAAGGATTAAATTGTTGACGAGAAATGCCATAGGAAATGCTATAGCATTTCCTATAGCATTTCTTTATTTGACATTTTTTACAACCTTAAATTTTGAACCAATTAAAAAAATAATGATTTTAGGGCTTACACATTGGAATTTGAATATAACAAGAGTTCTCATGCAAAAATATGAAGGATTAAATTGTTGACGAGAAATGCCATATCATTTCTTTATTTTACATTGTTTACGACCTAAAATTCGAACCAATTGAAAAAATAATGATTAGGCTTATACATTGGAATTTGAATATAACAAGAGTTCTCATGCAAAAATATGCAAGGATTAAATTGTTGACGAGAAATGCCATAGGAAATGCTATAGCATTTCCTATAGCATTACTTTATTTTACATTTTTTACAACTTTAAATTTTGAACCAATTGAAAAAATAATGATTTTAGAGCTTATACATTGGAATTTGAATATAACAAGAGTTCTCATGCAAAAATATGCAAGGATTAAATTGTTGATGAGGAATGCCATAGGAAATGCTATAGCATTTCCTATAGCATTTCTTTATTTTACATTTTTTACAACCTTAAATTTCGAACCAATTGAAAAAATAATTATTTTAGGGCTTATACATTGGAATTTGAATATAACAAGAGTTCTCATGCAAAAATATGCAAGGATTAAATTGTTGACGAGAAATGCCATAGGAAATGCTATAGCATTTCCTATAGCATTTCTTTATTTGACATATTTTACAACCTTAAATTTTGAACCAATTGAAAAAATAATGATTTTAGGGTTTATACATTGGAATTTGAATATAACAAGAGTTCTCATGCAAAAATATGCAAGGATTAAATTGTTGACGAGAAATGCAATAGGAAATGCTAGCATTTCCTATAGCATTTCTTTATTTTACATTGTTTACGACCTAAAATTCGAACCAATTGAAAAAATAATGAATTTAGGGCTTATAAGTTGGAATTTAAATATAACAAGAGTTCTCATGCAAAAATATGCAAGGATTAAATTGTTGACGAGAAATGCCATAGGAAATGCTATAGCATTTCCTATAGCATTTCTTTATTTGACATTTTTTACAACCTTAAATTTTGAACCAATTAAAAAAATAATGATTTTAGGGCTTACACATTGGAATTTGAATATAACAAGAGTTCTCATGCAAAAATATGAAGGATTAAATTGTTGACGAGAAATGCCATATCATTTCTTTATTTTACATTGTTTACGACCTAAAATTCGAACCAATTGAAAAATAATGATTAGACTTATACATTGGAATTTGAATATAACAAGAGTTCTCATGCAAAAATATGCAAGGATTAAATTGTTGACGAGAAATGCCATAGGAAATGCTATAGCATTTCCTATAGCATTTCTTTATTTTACATTTTTTACAACCTTAAATTTCGAACCAATTGAAAAAATAATGATTTTAGAGCTTATACATTGGAATTTGAATATAACAAGAGTTCTCATGCGAAAATATGCAAGGATTAAATTGTTGATGAGGAATGCCATAGGAAATGCTATAGCATTTCCTATAGCATTTCTTTATTTTACATTTTTTACAACCTTAAATTTTGAACCAATTGAAAAAATAATGATTTTAGGGCTTATACATTGGAATTTGAATATAACAAGAGTTCTCATGCAAAAATATGCAAGGATTAAATTGTTGACGAGAAATGTCATAGGAAATGCTATAGCATTTCCTATGACATTTCTTTATTTGACATATTTTACAACCTTAAATTTTGAACCAATTGAAAAAATAATGATTTTAGGGCTTATACATTGGAATTTGAATATAACAAGAGTTCTCATGCAAAAATATGCAAGGATTAAATTGTTGACGAGAAATGCAATAGGAAATGCTATAGCATTTCCTATAGCATTTCTTTATTTTACATTGTTTACGACCTAAAATTCAAACCAATTGAAAAAATAATGAATTTAGGGCTTATAAGTTGGAATTTGAATATAACAAGAGTTCTCATGCAAATATATGCAAGGATTAAATTGTTGACGAGAAATGCCACAGGAAATGCTATAGCATTTCCTATACCATTTCTTTATTTTACATTTTTTACAACCTTAAATTTCGAACCAATTGAAAAAATAATGATTTTAAAGCTTATACATTGGAATTTGAATATAACAAGAGTTCTTATGCAAAAATATGCAAGGATTAAATTGTTGACGAGAAATGCCATAGGAAATGCTTTGACATTTTTTACAACCTTAAATTTCGAACCAATTGAAAAAATAATGATTTTAGGGCTTATACATTGGAATTTGAATATAACAAGAGTTCTCATGCAAATTTATGCAAGGATTAAATTGTTGACGAGAAATGCCATAGGAAATGCTATAACATTTCCTATAGCATTTCTTTATTTTACATTTTTTACAACCTTAAATTTCGAACCAATTGAAAAAATAATGATTTTAGGGCTTATACATTGGAATTTAATTATAACAAGAGTTCTCATGCAAAAATATGCAAGGATTAAATTGTTGACGAGAAATGCCATAGGAAATGCTATAGCATTTCCTATAGCATTTCTTTATTTTACATTTTTTACAACCTTAAATTTCGAACCAATTGAAAAAATAATGATTTTAGGGCTTACACATTGGAATTTAATTATAACAAGAGTTCTCATGCAAAAATATGCAAGGATTAAATTGTTGACGAGAAATGCCATAGGAAATGCTATAGCATTTCCTATAGCATTTCTTTATTTGACATTTTTTACAACCTTAAATTTTGAACCAATTAAAAAAATAATGATTTTAGGGCTTACACATTGGAATTTGAATATAACAAGAGTTCTCATGCAAAAATATGAAGGATTAAATTGTTGACGAGAAATGCCATATCATTTCTTTATTTTACATTGTTTACGACCTAAAATTCGAACCAATTGAAAAAATAATGATTAGGCTTATACATTGGAATTTGAATATAACAAGAGTTCTCATGCAAAAATATGCAAGGATTAAATTGTTGACGAGAAATGCCATAGGAAATGCTATAGCATTTCCTATAGCATTACTTTATTTTACATTTTTTACAACTTTAAATTTTGAACCAATTGAAAAAATAATGATTTTAGAGCTTATACATTGGAATTTGAATATAACAAGAGTTCTCATGCAAAAATATGCAAGGATTAAATTGTTGATGAGGAATGCCATAGGAAATGCTATAGCATTTCCTATAGCATTTCTTTATTTTACATTTTTTACAACCTTAAATTTCGAACCAATTGAAAAAATAATTATTTTAGGGCTTATACATTGGAATTTGAATATAACAAGAGTTCTCATGCAAAAATATGCAAGGATTAAATTGTTGACGAGAAATGCCATAGGAAATGCTATAGCATTTCCTATAGCATTTCTTTATTTGACATATTTTACAACCTTAAATTTTGAACCAATTGAAAAAATAATGATTTTAGGGTTTATACATTGGAATTTGAATATAACAAGAGTTCTCATGCAAAAATATGCAAGGATTAAATTGTTGACGAGAAATGCAATAGGAAATGCTAGCATTTCCTATAGCATTTCTTTATTTTACATTGTTTACGACCTAAAATTCGAACCAATTGAAAAAATAATGAATTTAGGGCTTATAAGTTGGAATTTAAATATAACAAGAGTTCTCATGCAAAAATATGCAAGGATTAAATTGTTGACGAGAAATGCCATAGGAAATGCTATAGCATTTCCTATAGCATTTCTTTATTTGACATTTTTTACAACCTTAAATTTTGAACCAATTAAAAAAATAATGATTTTAGGGCTTACACATTGGAATTTGAATATAACAAGAGTTCTCATGCAAAAATATGAAGGATTAAATTGTTGACGAGAAATGCCATATCATTTCTTTATTTTACATTGTTTACGACCTAAAATTCGAACCAATTGAAAAATAATGATTAGACTTATACATTGGAATTTGAATATAACAAGAGTTCTCATGCAAAAATATGCAAGGATTAAATTGTTGACGAGAAATGCCATAGGAAATGCTATAGCATTTCCTATAGCATTTCTTTATTTTACATTTTTTACAACCTTAAATTTCGAACCAATTGAAAAAATAATGATTTTAGAGCTTATACATTGGAATTTGAATATAACAAGAGTTCTCATGCGAAAATATGCAAGGATTAAATTGTTGATGAGGAATGCCATAGGAAATGCTATAGCATTTCCTATAGCATTTCTTTATTTTACATTTTTTACAACCTTAAATTTTGAACCAATTGAAAAAATAATGATTTTAGGGCTTATACATTGGAATTTGAATATAACAAGAGTTCTCATGCAAAAATATGCAAGGATTAAATTGTTGACGAGAAATGTCATAGGAAATGCTATAGCATTTCCTATAACATTTCTTTATTTGACATATTTTACAACCTTAAATTTTGAACCAATTGAAAAAATAATGATTTTAGGGCTTATACATTGGAATTTGAATATAACAAGAGTTCTCATGCAAAAATATGCAAGGATTAAATTGTTGACGAGAAATGCAATAGGAAATGCTATAGCATTTCCTATAGCATTTCTTTATTTTACATTGTTTACGACCTAAAATTCAAACCAATTGAAAAAATAATGAATTTAGGGCTTATAAGATGGAATTTGAATATAACAAGAGTTCTCATGCAAATATATGCAAGGATTAAATTGTTGACGAGAAATGCCACAGGAAATGCTATAGCATTTCCTATACCATTTCTTTATTTTACATTTTTTACAACCTTAAATTTCGAACCAATTGAAAAAATAATGATTTTAAAGCTTATACATTGGAATTTGAATATAACAAGAGTTCTTATGCAAAAATATGCAAGGATTAAATTGTTGACGAGAAATGCCATAGGAAATGCTTTGACATTTTTTACAACCTTAAATTTCGAACCAATTGAAAAAATAATGATTTTAGGGCTTATACATTGGAATTTGAATATAACAAGAGTTCTCATGCAAATTTATGCAAGGATTAAATTGTTGACGAGAAATGCCATAGGAAATGCTATAACATTTCCTATAGCATTTCTTTATTTTACATTTTTTACAACCTTAAATTTTGAACCAATTGAAAAAATAATGATTTTAGGGCTTATACATTGGAATTTAATTATAACAAGAGTTCTCATGCAAAAATATGCAAGGATTAAATTGTTGACGAGAAATGCCATAGGAAATGCTATAGCATTTCCTATAGCATTTCTTTATTTGACATTTTTTACAACCTTAAATTTTGAACCAATTAAAAAAATAATGATTTTAGGGCTTACACATTGGAATTTGAATATAACAAGAGTTCTCATGCAAAAATATGAAGGATTAAATTGTTGACGAGAAATGCCATATCATTTCTTTATTTTACATTGTTTACGACCTAAAATTCGAACCAATTGAAAAAATAATGATTAGGCTTATACATTGGAATTTGAATATAACAAGAGTTCTCATGCAAAAATATGCAAGGATTAAATTGTTGACGAGAAATGCCATAGGAAATGCTATAGCATTTCCTATAGCATTACTTTATTTTACATTTTTTACAACTTTAAATTTTGAACCAATTGAAAAAATAATGATTTTAGAGCTTATACATTGGAATTTGAATATAACAAGAGTTCTCATGCAAAAAATATGCAAGGATTAAATTGTTGATGAGGAATGCCATAGGAAATGCTATAGCATTTCCTATAGCATTTCTTTATTTTACATTTTTTACAACCTTAAATTTCGAACCAATTGAAAAAATAATTATTTTAGGGCTTATACATTGGAATTTGAATATAACAAGAGTTCTCATGCAAAAATATGCAAGGATTAAATTGTTGACGAGAAATGCCATAGGAAATGCTATAGCATTTCCTATAGCATTTCTTTATTTGACATATTTTACAACCTTAAATTTTGAACCAATTGAAAAAATAATGATTTTAGGGTTTATACATTGGAATTTGAATATAACAAGAGTTCTCATGCAAAAATATGCAAGGATTAAATTGTTGACGAGAAATGCAATAGGAAATGCTATAGCATTTCCTATAGCATTTCTTTATTTTACATTGTTTACGACCTAAAATTCGAACCAATTGAAAAAATAATGAATTTAGGGCTTATAAGTTGGAATTTAAATATAACAAGAGTTCTCATGCAAAAATATGCAAGGATTAAATTGTTGACGAGAAATGCCATAGGAAATGCTATAGCATTTCCTATAGCATTTCTTTATTTGACATTTTTTACAACCTTAAATTTTGAACCAATTAAAAAAATAATGATTTTAGGGCTTACACATTGGAATTTAAATATAACAAGAGTTCTCATGCAAAAATATGAAGGATTAAATTGTTGATGAGGAATGCCATAGGAAATGCTATAGCATTTCCTATTGCATTTCTTTATTTTACATTTTTTACAACCTTAAATTTTGAACCAATTGAAAAAATAATGATTTTAGGGCTTATACATTGGAATTTGAATATAACAAGAGTTCTCATGCAAAAATATGCAAGGATTAAATTGTTGACGAGAAATGTCATAGGAAATGCTATAGCATTTCCTATAGCATTTCTTTATTTGACATATTTTACAACCTTAAATTTTGAACCAATTGAAAAAATAATGATTTTAGGGCTTATACATTGGAATTTGAATATAACAAGAGTTCTCATGCAAAAATATGCAAGGATTAAATTGTTGACGAGAAATGCCATAGGAAATGCTATAGCATTTCCTATAACATTTCTTTATTTGACATTTTTTACAACCTTAAATTTTGAACCAATTGAAAAAATAATGATTTTAGGGCTTATACAACGGAATTTAAATATAACAAGAGTTCTCATGCAAAAATATGCAAGGATTAAATTGTTGACGAGGAATGCCATAGGAAATGCTATAGCATTTCTTTATTTTAAATTTTTTACAACCTTAAATTTTGAACCAATTGAAAAAATAATGATTTTAGGGCTTATACATCTGAATTTGAATATAACAAGAGTTCTCATGCAAAAATATGCAAGGATTAAATTGTTGACGAGAAATGCAATAGGAAATGCTATAGCATTTCCTATAGCATTTCTTTATTTTACATTGTTTACGACCTAAAATTCGAACCAATTGAAAAAATAATGAATTTAGGGCTTATAAGTTGGAATTTAAATATAACAAGAGTTCTCATGCAAAAATATGCAAGGATTAAATTGTTGACGAGAAATGCCATAGGAAATGCTATAGTATTTCCTATAGCATTTCTTTATTTGACATTTTTTACAACCTTAAATTTTGAACCAATTAAAAAAATAATGATTTTAGGGCTTACACATTGGAATTTGAATATAACAAGAGTTCTCATGCAAAAATATGAAGGATTAAATTGTTGACGAGAAATGCCATATCATTTCTTTATTTTACATTGTTTACGACCTAAAATTCGAACCAATTGAAAAATAATGATTAGACTTATACATTGGAATTTGAATATAACAAGAGTTCTCATGCAAAAATATGCAAGGATTAAATTGTTGACGAGAAATGCCATAGGAAATGCTATAGCATTTCCTATAGCATTTCTTTATTTTACATTTTTTACAACCTTAAATTTCGATCCAATTGAAAAAATAATGATTTTAGAGCTTATACATTGGAATTTGAATATAACAAGAGTTCTCATGCGAAAATATGCAAGGATTAAATTGTTGATGAGGAATGCCATAGGAAATGCTATAGCATTTCCTATAGCATTTCTTTATTTGACATTTTTTACAACCTTAAATTTTGAACCAATTGAAAAAATAATGATTTTAGGGCTTATACATTGGAATTTGAATATAACAAGAGTTCTCATGCAAAAATATGCAAGGATTAAATTGTTGACGAGAAATGTCATAGGAAATGCTATAGCATTTCCTATGACATTTCTTTATTTGACATATTTTACAACCTTAAATTTTGAACCAATTGAAAAAATAATGATTTTAGGGCTTATACATTGGAATTTGAATATAACAAGAGTTCTCATGCAAAAATATGCAAGGATTAAATTGTTGACGAGAAATGCAATAGGAAATGCTATAGCATTTCCTATAGCATTTCTTTATTTTACATTGTTTACGACCTAAAATTCAAACCAATTGAAAAAATAATGAATTTAGGGCTTATAAGTTGGAATTTGAATATAACAAGAGTTCTCATGCAAATATATGCAAGGATTAAATTGTTGACGAGAAATGCCACAGGAAATGCTATAGAATTTCCTATACCATTTCTTTATTTTACATTTTTTACAACCTTAAATTTCGAACCAATTGAAAAAATAATGATTTTCGGGCTTATACATTGGAATTTTAATATAACAAGAGTTCTCATGCAAAAATATGAAGGATTAAATTGTTGACGAGAAATGCCATATCATTTCTTTATTTTACATTGTTTACGACCTAAAATTCGAACCAATTGAAAAATAATGATTAGACTTATACATTGGAATTTGAATATAACAAGTGTTCTCATGCAAAAATATGCAAGGATTAAATTGTTGACGAGAAATGCCATAGGAAATGCTATAGCATTTCCTATAGCATTACTTTATTTTACATTTTTTACAACTTTAAATTTTGAACCAATTGAAAAAATAATGATTTTAGAGCTTATACATTGGAATTTGAATATAACAAGAGTTCTCATGCAAAAATATGCAAGGATTAAATTGTTGATGAGGAATGCCATAGGAAATGCTATAGCATTTCCTATAGCATTTCTTTATTTTACATTTTTTACAACCTTAAATTTCGAACCAATTGAAAAAATAATGATTTTAGGGCTTATACATTGGAATTTGAATATAACAAGAGTTCTCATGCAAAAATATGCAAGGATTAAATTGTTGACGAGAAATGCCATAGGAAATGCTATAGCATTTCCTATAGCATTTCTTTATTTGACATATTTTACAACCTTAAATTTTGAACCAATTGAAAAAATAATGATTTTAGGGTTTATACATTGGAATTTGAATATAACAAGAGTTCTCATGCAAAAATATGCAAGGATTAAATTGTTGACGAGAAATGCAATAGGAAATGCTATAGCATTTCCTATAGCATTTCTTTATTTTACATTGTTTACGACCTAAAATTCGAACCAATTGAAAAAATAATGAATTTAGGGCTTATAAGTTGGAATTTAAATATAACAAGAGTTCTCATGCAAAAATATGCAAGGATTAAATTGTTGACGAGAAATGCCATAGGAAATGCTATAGCATTTCCTATAGCATTTCTTTATTTGACATTTTTTACAACCTTAAATTTTGAACCAATTAAAAAAATAATGATTTTAGGGCTTACACATTGGAATTTGAATATAACAAGAGTTCTCATGCAAAAATATGAAGGATTAAATTGTTGATGACGAATGCCATAGGAAATGCTATAGCATTTCCTATTGCATTTCTTTATTTTACATTTTTTACAACCTTAAATTTTGAACCAATTGAAAAAATAATGATTTTAGGGCTTATACATTGGAATTTGAATATAACAAGAGTTCTCATGCAAAAATATGCAAGGATTAAATTGTTGACGAGAAATGTCATAGGAAATGCTATAGCATTTCCTATAGCATTTCTTTATTTGACATATTTTACAACCTTAAATTTTGAACCAATTGAAAAAATAATGATTTTAGGGCTTATACATTGGAATTTGAATATAACAAGAGTTCTCATGCAAAAATATGCAAGGATTAAATTGTTGACGAGAAATGCCATAGGAAATGCTATAGCATTTCCTATAACATTTCTTTATTTGACATTTTTTACAACCTTAAATTTTGAACCAATTGAAAAAATAATGATTTTAGGGCTTATACAACGGAATTTAAATATAACAAGAGTTCTCATGCAAAAATATGCAAGGATTAAATTGTTGACGAGGAATGCCATAGGAAATGCTATAGCATTTCTTTATTTTACATTTTTTACAACCTTAAATTTTGAACCAATTGAAAAAATAATGATTTTAGGGCTTATACATCTGAATTTGAATATAACAAGAGTTCTCATGCAAAAATATGCAAGGATTAAATTGTTGACGAGAAATGCAATAGGAAATGCTATAGCATTTCCTATAGCATTTCTTTATTTTACATTGTTTACGACCTAAAATTCGAACCAATTGAAAAAATAATGAATTTAGGGCTTATAAGTTGGAATTTAAATATAACAAGAGTTCTCATGCAAAAATATGCAAGGATTAAATTGTTGACGAGAAATGCCATAGGAAATGCTATAGTATTTCCTATAGCATTTCTTTATTTGACATTTTTTACAACCTTAAATTTTGAACCAATTAAAAAAATAATGATTTTAGGGCTTACACATTGGAATTTGAATATAACAAGAGTTCTCATGCAAAAATATGAAGGATTAAATTGTTGACGAGAAATGCCATATCATTTCTTTATTTTACATTGTTTACGACCTAAAATTCGAACCAATTGAAAAATAATGATTAGACTTATACATTGGAATTTGAATATAACAAGAGTTCTCATGCAAAAATATGCAAGGATTAAATTGTTGACGAGAAATGCCATAGGAAATGCTATAGCATTTCCTATAGCATTTCTTTATTTTACATTTTTTACAACCTTAAATTTCGAACCAATTGAAAAAATAATGATTTTAGAGCTTATACATTGGAATTTGAATATAACAAGAGTTCTCATGCGAAAATATGCAAGGATTAAATTGTTGATGAGGAATACCATAGGAAATGCTATAGCATTTCCTATAGCATTTCTTTATTTTACATTTTTTACAACCTTAAATTTTGAACCAATTGAAAAAATAATGATTTTAGGGCTTATACATTGGAATTTGAATATAACAAGAGTTCTCATGCAAAAATATGCAAGGATTAAATTGTTGACGAGAAATGTCATAGGAAATGCTATAGCATTTCCTATAACATTTCTTTATTTGACATATTTTACAACCTTAAATTTTGAACCAATTGAAAAAATAATGATTTTAGGGCTTATACATTGGAATTTGAATATAACAAGAGTTCTCATGCAAAAATATGCAAGGATTAAATTGTTGACGAGAAATGCAATAGGAAATGCTATAGCATTTCCTATAGCATTTCTTTATTTTACATTGTTTACGACCTAAAATTCAAACCAATTGAAAAAATAATGAATTTAGGGCTTATAAGTTGGAATTTGAATATAAGAAGAGTTCTCATGCAAATATATGCAAGGATTAAATTGTTGACGAGAAATGCCACAGGAAATGCTAGCATTTCCTATACCATTTCTTTATTTTACATTTTTTACAACCTTAAATTTCGAACCAATTGAAAAAATAATGATTTTCGGGCTTATACATTGGAATTTTAATATAACAAGAGTTCTCATGCAAAAATATGAAGGATTAAATTGTTGACGAGAAATGCCATATCATTTCTTTATTTTACATTGTTTACGACCTAAAATTCGAACCAATTGAAAAATAATGATTAGACTTATACATTGGAATTTGAATATAACAAGAGTTCTCATGCAAAAATATGCAAGGATTAAATTGTTGACGAGAAATGCCATAGGAAATGCTATAGCATTTCCTATAGCATTACTTTATTTTACATTTTTTACAACTTTAAATTTTGAACCAATTGAAAAAATAATGATTTTAGAGCTTATACATTGGAATTTGAATATAACAAGAGTTCTCATGCAAAAATATGCAAGGATTAAATTGTTGATGAGGAATGCCATAGGAAATGCTATAGCATTTCCTATAGCATTTCTTTATTTTACATTTTTTACAACCTTAAATTTCGAACCAATTGAAAAAATAATGATTTTAGGGCTTATACATTGGAATTTGAATATAACAAGAGTTCTCATGCAAAAATATGCAAGGATTAAATTGTTGACGAGAAATGCCATAGGAAATGCTATAGCATTTCCTATAGCATTTCTTTATTTGACATATTTTACAACCTTAAATTTTGAACCAATTGAAAAAATAATGATTTTAGGGTTTATACATTGGAATTTGAATATAACAAGAGTTCTCATGCAAAAATATGCAAGGATTAAATTGTTGACGAGAAATGCAATAGGAAATGCTAGCATTTCCTATAGCATTTCTTTATTTTACATTGTTTACGACCTAAAATTCGAACCAATTGAAAAAATAATGAATTTAGGGCTTATAAGTTGGAATTTAAATATAACAAGAGTTCTCATGCAAAAATATGCAAGGATTAAATTGTTGACGAGAAATGCCATAGGAAATGCTATAGCATTTCCTATAGCATTTCTTTATTTGACATTTTTTACAACCTTAAATTTTGAACCAATTAAAAAAATAATGATTTTAGGGCTTACACATTGGAATTTGAATATAACAAGAGTTCTCATGCAAAAATATGAAGGATTAAATTGTTGATGAGGAATGCCATAGGAAATGCTATAGCATTTCCTATTGCATTTCTTTATTTTACATTTTTTACAACCTTAAATTTTGAACCAATTGAAAAAATAATGATTTTAGGGCTTATACATTGGAATTTGAATATAACAAGAGTTCTCATGCAAAAATATGCAAGGATTAAATTGTTGACGAGAAATGTCATAGGAAATGCTATAGCATTTCCTATAGCATTTCTTTATTTGACATATTTTACAACCTTAAATTTTGAACCAATTGAAAAAATAATGATTTTAGGGCTTATACATTGGAATTTGAATATAACAAGAGTTCTCATGCAAAAATATGCAAGGATTAAATTGTTGACGAGAAATGCCATAGGAAATGCTATAGCATTTCCTATAACATTTCTTTATTTGACATTTTTTACAACCTTAAATTTTGAACCAATTGAAAAAATAATGATTTTAGGGCTTATACAACGGAATTTAAATATAACAAGAGTTCTCATGCAAAAATATGCAAGGATTAAATTGTTGACGAGGAATGCCATAGGAAATGCTATAGCATTTCTTTATTTTACATTTTTTACAACCTTAAATTTT
Source organism: Parietaria judaica (assembly GCA_954871525.1). Taxonomy (NCBI): domain Eukaryota; kingdom Viridiplantae; phylum Streptophyta; class Magnoliopsida; order Rosales; family Urticaceae; genus Parietaria; species Parietaria judaica. Next base: position 31,279,571 of record OX940865.1, read on the forward strand.
GAACCAATTGAAAAAATAATGATTTTAGGGCTTATACATCTGAATTTGAATATAACAAGAGTTCTCATGCAAAAATATGCAAGGATTAAATTGTTGACGAGAAATGCAATAGGAAATGCTATAGCATTTCCTATAGCATTTCTTTATTTTACATTGTTTACGACCTAAAATTCGAACCAATTGAAAAAATAATGAATTTAGGGCTTATAAGTTGGAATTTAAATATAACAAGAGTTCTCATGCAAAAATATGCAAGGATTAAATTGTTGACGAGAAATGCCATAGGAAATGCTATAGTATTTCCTATAGCATTTCTTTATTTGACATTTTTTACAACCTTAAATTTTGAACCAATTAAAAAAATAATGATTTTAGGGCTTACACATTGGAATTTGAATATAACAAGAGTTCTCATGCAAAAATATGAAGGATTAAATTGTTGACGAGAAATGCCATATCATTTCTTTATTTTACATTGTTTACGACCTAAAATTCGAACCAATTGAAAAATAATGATTAGACTTATACATTGGAATTTGAATATAACAAGAGTTCTCATGCAAAAATATGCAAGGATTAAATTGTTGACGAGAAATGCCATAGGAAATGCTATAGCATTTCCTATAGCATTTCTTTATTTTACATTTTTTACAACCTTAAATTTCGAACCAATTGAAAAAATAATGATTTTAGAGCTTATACATTGGAATTTGAATATAACAAGAGTTCTCATGCGAAAATATGCAAGGATTAAATTGTTGATGAGGAATGCCATAGGAAATGCTATAGCATTTCCTATAGCATTTCTTTATTTTACATTTTTTACAACCTTAAATTTTGAACCAATTGAAAAAATAATGATTTTAGGGCTTATACATTGGAATTTGAATATAACAAGAGTTCTCATGCAAAAATATGCAAGGATTAAATTGTTGACGAGAAATGTCATAGGAAATGCTATAGCATTTCCTATGACATTTCTTTATTTGACATATTTTACAACCTTAAATTTTGAACCAATTGAAAAAATAATGATTTTAGGGCTTATACATTGGAATTTGAATATAACAAGAGTTCTCATGCAAAAATATGCAAGGATTAAATTGTTGACGAGAAATGCAATAGGAAATGCTATAGCATTTCCTATAGCATTTCTTTATTTTACATTGTTTACGACCTAAAATTCAAACCAATTGAAAAAATAATGAATTTAGGGCTTATAAGTTGGAATTTGAATATAACAAGAGTTCTCATGCAAATATATGCAAGGATTAAATTGTTGACGAGAAATGCCACAGGAAATGCTATAGCATTTCCTATACCATTTCTTTATTTTACATTTTTTACAACCTTAAATTTCGAACCAATTGAAAAAATAATGATTTTCGGGCTTATACATTGGAATTTTAATATAAAAAAAAATTCTCATGCAAAAATATGCAAGGATTAAAATGTTGACGAGGAATGCCATTGGAAATGCTATAGCATTTCTTTATTTTACATTTTTTACAACCATAAATTTCGAACCAATTGAAAAAATAATGATTTTAGGGCTTATACATTGGAATTTGAATATAAAAAGAGTTCTCATGCAAAAATATGCAAGGATTAAATTGTTGACGAGAAATGCCATAGGAAATGCTATAGCATTTCCTATAGCATTTCTTTATTTGACCTATTTTACAACCTTAAATTTTGAACCAATTGAAAAAATAATGATTTTAGGGCTTATACATTGGAATTTGAATATAACAAGAGTTCTCATGCAAAAATATGCAAGGATTAAATTGTTGACGAGAAATGCAATAAGAAATGCTATAGCATTTCCTATAGCATTTCTTTATTTTACATTGTTTACGACCTAAAATTCGAACCAATTGAAAAAATAATGAATTTAGGGCTTATAAGTTGGAATTTGAATATAACAAGAGTTCTCATGCAAATATATGCAAGGATTAAATTGTTGACGAGAAATGCCACAGGAAATGCTATAGCATTTCCAATAGCATTTCTTTATTTTACATTTTTTACAACCTTAAATTTCGAACCAATTGAAAAAATAATGATTTTCGGGCTTATACATTGGAATTTTAATATAAAAAAAATTCTCATGCAAAAATATGCAAGGATTAAATTGTTCACGAGGAATGCCATAGGAAATGCTTTAGCATTTCTTTATTTTACATTTTTTACAACCATAAATTTTGAACCAATTGAAAAAATAATGATTTTAGGGCTTATACATTGGAATTTTAATATAAAAAGAGTTCTCATGCAAAAATATGCAAGGATTAAATTGTTGACGAGAAATGCCATAGGAAATGCTATAGCATTTCCTATAGCATTTCTTTATTTGACATTTTTTACAACCTTAAATTTTGAACCAATTGAAAAAATAATTATTTTAGGGCTTATATATTGGAATTTAAATATAACAAGAGTTCTCATGCAAAAATATGCAAGGATTAAATTGTTGACGAGAAATGCTATTGGAAATGCTTTGACATTTTTTACAACCTTAAATTTCGAACCAATTGAAAAAATAATGATTTTCGGGCTTATACATTGGAATTTTAATATAACAAAAATTCTCATGCAAAAATATGCAAGGATTAAATTGTTGACGAGGAATGCCATAGGAAATGCTATAGCATTTCTTTATTTTATATTTTTTACAACCTTAAATTTCGAACCAATTGAAAAAATAATGATTTTAAAGCTTATACATTGGAATTTGAATATAACAAGAGTTCTTATGCAAAAATATGCAAGGATTAAATTGTTGACGAGAAATGCCATAGGAAATGCTAGCATTTCCTATCGCATTTCTTTATTTTACATTGTTTACGACCTAAAATTTCGAACCAATTGAAAAAATAATGATTTTAGGGCTTATACATTGGAATTTAAATATAACAAGAGTTCTCATGCAATAATATGCAAGGATTAAATTGTTGACGAGAAATGCTATAGGAAATACTTTGACATTTTTTACAACCTTAAATTTCGAACCAATTGAAAAAATAATGATTTTAGGGCTTATACATTGGAATTTGAATATAACAAGAGTTCTCATGCAAAAATATGCAAGGATTAAATTGTTGACGAGAAATGCCATAGGAAATGCTATAGCATTTCCTATAACATTTCTTTATTTGACATTTTTTACAACCTTAAATTTTGAACCAATTGAAAAAATAATGATTTTAGGGCTTATAAAACGGAATTTAAATATAACAAGAGTTCTCATGCAAAAATATGCAAGTATTAAATTGTTGACGAGGAATGCCATAGGAAATGCTATAGCATTTCTTTATTTTACATTTTTTATAGGGCTTATACATCTGAATTTGAATATAACAAGAGTTCTCATGCAAAAATATGCAACGATAAAATTGTTTACGAGAAATGCTATAGGAAATGCTATAACATTTCTTATTTGACATTTTTTACAACCTTAAATTTCGAACCAATTGAAAAAATTAATTATTTTATGGCTTATACATTGGAATTTTAATATAACAAGAGTTATCATGCAAAAATATGCAAGGAAAAAATTGTTGACAAGAAATGCCATAGGAAATGCATTTCCTATAGCATTTCTTTATTTTACATTGTTTACGACCTTAAATTTCGAACCAAATGAAAAAAATAATTGGAATTTGAATATAACAAGAGTTCTCAAGCCAAAATATGCAAGGATTAAATTGTTGACGAGAAATGCCATAGGAAATGCTATAGAATTTCCTATAGAATTTCTTTATTTTACATTTTTTACAACCTTAAATTTCGAACCAATTGAGAAAATAATGATTTTATGGCTTATACATTGGAATTTGTATATAACAAGAGTTCTCATGCAAAAATATGCAAGGATTAAATTGTTGACGAGAAATGCCATAGGAAATGCTATAGAATTTCCTATAGAATTTCATTATTTTATATTTTTTACAACCTTAAATTTAAAACCAATTGAAAAAATAACGATTTTAGGGGTTATACATTAGAATTTTAATATTACAAACGTTCTCATGCAAAAATATGCAGGGATTAAATTGTTGACGAGAAATGCCATAGGAAATTCTATAGCATTTCCTATAGCATTTCTTTATTTTACATTATTTACGACCTAAAATTTCAAACCAATTGAAAAAATAATGATTTTAGGGCTTATACATTGGAATTTGAATATAACAAGAGTTCTCATGCAAAAATATGCAATGATTAAATTGTTGACGAGAAATGCCATAGGAAATGCTATAGCATTTCCTATAGAATTTCTTTATTTGATATTATTTACAACTTTAAATTTCGAACCAATTGAAAAAAAAATGATTTTAGGGCTTATACATTGGAATTTGAATATAATAAGAGTTCTCATGCAAAAATATGCAAGGATTAAATTGTTGACGAGAAATGCCATAGGAAATGCTATAGAATTTCCTATAGAATTTTGTTTATTTTACATTTTTTACAACCTTAAATTAAAAACCAATCGAAAAAATAATGACTTTAGGGCTTATACATTGGAATTTTAATATTACAAGCGTTCTCATGCAAAAATATGCAGGGATTAAATTGTTGACGAGAAATGCCATAGGAAATGCTATAGAATTTCCTATAGAATTTCTTTATTTTATATTTTTTACAACCTTAAATTTAAAACCAATTGAAAAAATAATGATTTTAGGGCTTATACATTAGAATTTTAATATTACAAGCGTTCTCATGCAAAAATATGCAGGGATTAAATTGTTGACGAGAAATGCCATAGGAAATTCTATAGCATTTCCTATAGCATTTCTTTATTTTACATTGTTTACGACCTAAAATTTCAAACCAATTGAAAAAATAATGATTTTAGGACTTATACATTGGAATTTGAATATAACAAGAGTTCTCATGCAAAAATATGCAATGATTAAATTGTTGACGAGAAATGCCATAGGAAATGCTATAGCATTTCCTATAGAATTTCTTTATTTGATATTATTTACAACCTTAAATTTCGAACCAATTGAAAAAATAATGATTTTAGGGCTTATACATTGGAATTTGAATATAATAAGAGTTCTCATGCAAAAATATGCAAGGATTAAATTGTTGACGAGAAAAGCCATAGGAAACGCTATAGAATTTCCTATAGAATTTTGTTTATTTTACATTTTTTACAATCTTAAATTAAAAACCAATCGAAAAAATAATGATTTTAGGGCTTATACATTGGAATTTTAATATTACAAGCGTTCTCATGAAAAAATATGCAGGGATTAAATTGCTGACGAGAAATGCCATAGAAAATGCTATAGCATTTCATATAGCATTTCTTTATTTTACATTTTTTACAACCTTAAATTTTGAACCTATTGAAAAAATAATGATTTTAGGGCTAATACATTGGAATTTTAATATTACAAGCGTTCTCATGCAAAAATATGCAGGGATTAAATTGTTGACGAGAAATGCCATAGGAAATTCTATAGCATTTCCTATAGCATTTCTTTATTTTACATTGTTTACGACCTAAAATTTCAAACCAATTGAAAAAATAATGATTTTAGGGCTTATACATTGGAATTTGAATATAAGAGGAGTTCTCATGCAAAAATATGCAATGATTAAATTGTTGACGAGAAATGCCATAGGAAATGCTATAGCATTTCCTATAGAATTTCTTTATTTGATATTATTTACAACCATTAATTTCGAACCAATTGAAAAAATAATGATTTTAGGGCTTATACATTGGAATTTGAATATAATAAGAGTTCTCATGCAAAAATATGCAAGGATTAAATTTTTGACGAGAAAAGCCATAGGAAATGCTATAGAATTTCTTATAGAATTTTGTTTATTTTACATTTTTTACAACCTTAAATTAAAAACTAATCAAAAAAATAATGATTTTAGGGCTTATACATTGGAATTTTAATATTACAAGCGTTCTCATGCAAAAATATGCAGGGATTAAATTGTTGACGAGAAATGCCATAGGAAATGCTATAGCATTTCATATAGCATTTCTTTATTTTACAATTTTTACAACCTTAAATTTTGAACCTATTGAAAAAATAATGATTTTAGGGCTTATACATTGGAATTTTAATATAACAAGCGTTCTCATGAAAAAATATGCAAGGATTAAATTGTTGACGAGAAATGCCATAGGAAACTCTATAGCATTTCCTATAGCATTTCTTTATTTTACATTTTTTACAACCTTAAATTTCGAACAGATTGACAAAAAAATGATTTTAAGGCTTATACATTGGAATATAACAAGAGTTCTCATGCAAAAATATGTTGACGAGAAATTCCATAGGAAATGCTATAGCATTTCCTATAGCATTTCTTTATTTGACATTTTTTACAACCTTAAATTTCGAACCAATTGAAAAAATAATGATTTTAGGTATTATACATTGGAATTTGAATATAACAAGAGTTCTCATGCAAAAATATGCAAGGATTAAATTGTTGACGAGAAATGCCATAGGAAATGCTATAGCATTTCCTATAGCATTTCTTTATTTTACATTTTTTACAACCATAAATTTCGAACCAATTGAAAAAATAATGATTTTAGGGCTTATACATTGGAATTTGAATATAACAAGAGTTCTCATGCAAAAATATGCAAGGATAAAATTGTTGACGAGAAATGCCATAGCATTTAGCATTTCCTATTGCATTTCTTTATTTTACATTGTTTACGACCTAAAATTTTGAACCAATTAAAAAAATAATGATTTTAGGGCTTATACATTGGAATTTGAAAAAACAAGAGTTCTCGTGCCAAAATATGCAAGGATTAAATTGTTGACGAGAAATGCCATAGGAAATGCTATAGCATTTCCTATTGCATTTCTTAATTTGACATTTTTACAACCTTAAATTTCTAACCAATTGAAAAAATATAGATTTTAGGGCTTATACAATGGAATTTTAATATAACAAGAGATCTCATGCAAAAAATGCAAGGATTATATTGTTGACGAGAAATGCCGTAGGAAATGCTATAGAATTTCCTATAGAATTTCTTTATTTATATTTTTTACAACCTTAAATTTAAAACCAATTGAAAAAATAATGATTTTAGGGCTTATACATTGGAATTTTAATATTACAAGCGTTCTCGTGCAAAAATAAGCAAGGATTAAATTGTTGACAAGAAATGCCATAGGAAATGCTATAGCATTTCCTATATCATTTCTTTATTTTACATTTTTTACAACCTTAAATTTCGAACCAATTGAAAAAATAATGATTTTAGGGCTTATACATTGGAATTTGAATATAACAAGAGTTCTCATGCAAAAATATGCAAGGATTAAATTGTTGTCGAGAAATGCCATAGGAAATGCGATAGCATTTCCTATTGCATTTCTTTATTTTACATTGTTTACGACCTAAAATTTTGAACCAATTGAAAAAATAATGATTTTAGGGCTTATACATTGGAATTTGAAAAAACAAGAGTTCTCATGCCAAAATATGCAAGGATTAAATTGTTGACGAGAAATGCCATAGGAAATGCCATAGCATTTCCTATTGCATTTCTTTATTTTACATTGTTTACGACCTAAAATTTCAAACCAATTGAAAAAATAATGATTTTAGGGCTTATACATTGGAATTTGAAAAAACAAGAGTTCTCATGCCAAAATATGCAAGGATTAAATTGTTCACGAGAAATGCCATAGGAAATGCTATAACATTTCCTATAGCATTTCTTAATTTGACATTTTTACAACCTTAAATTTCAAACCAATTGAAAAAATAATGATTTTAGGGCTTATACATTGGAATTTTAATATAACAAGAGATCTCATGCAAAAATATGCAAGGATTAAATTGTTGACGAGAAATGCCATAGGAAATGCTATAGCATTTCCTATAGCATTTCTTTATTTGATATTTTTTTACAACCTTAAATTTCGAACCAATTGAAAAAATAATGATTTTAGGGCTTATACATTGGAATTTGAATATAACAAGCGTTCTCATGCAAAAATATGCAAGGATTAAATTGTTGACGAGAAATGCCATACGAAATACTATAGAATTTCCTATAGCATTTTTTTTTTAATATTTTTTACAACCTTAAATTTCGAACCAATTGAAAAAAATAATGATTTAAAAGATTATATATTGGAATTTTAATAAAACAAGAGTTCTCATACAAAAATATGCAAGGATTATATTGTTGACGAGAAATGCCATAGGAAATGCTATAGCATTTCCTATAGCATTTCTTTATTTTACATTTTTTACAACATTAAATTTCGAACCAATTGAAAAAATAATGATTTTAAAGCTTATACATAGGAATTTGAATATAACAAAAGTTCTCATGCAAAAATATGCAAGGATTAAATTGTTAACGAGAAATGCCATAGGAAATGCTATAGCATTTTCTATAGCATTTCTTTATTTGACATTTTTTACAACCTTAAATTTCGAACCAATTGAAAAAATAATAATTTTAGGGCTTATCCAATAGAATTTGAATATAACAAGAGTTCTCATGCCAAAATATGCAAGGACTAAATTGTTCACGAGAAATGCCATAGGAAATGCTATAACATTTCCTATAGCATTTCTTAATTTGACATTTTTACAACCTTAAATTTCAAACCAATTGAAAAAATAATTATTTTGGGGCTTATACATTGGAATTTTAATATAACAAGAGATCTTATGCAAAAATATGCAAGGATTAAATTGTTGACGAGAAATGCCATAGGAAATGCTATAGCATTTCCTATAGCATTTCTTTATTTGATATTTTTTTACAACCTTAAATTTCGAACCAATTGAAAAAATAATGATTTTAGGGCTTATACATTGGAATTTGAATATAACAAGCGTTCTCATGCAAAAATATGCAAGGATTAAATTGTTGACGAGAAATGCCATAGGAAATACTATAGCATTTCCTATAGCATTTTTTTTTTAATATTTTTTACAACCTTAAATTTCGAACCAATTGAAAAAAATAATGATTTAAAAGATTATATATTGGAATTTTAATAAAACAAGAGTTCTCATACAAAAATATGCAAGGATTATATTGTTGACGAGAAATGCCATAGGAAATGCTATAGCATTTCCTATAGCATTTCTTTATTTTACATTTTTTACAACATTAAATTTCGAACCAATTGAAAAAATAATGATTTTAAAGCTTATACATAGGAATTTGAATATAACAAAAGTTCTCATGCAAAAATATGCAAGGATTAAATTGTTAACGAGAAATGCCATAGGAAATGCTATAGCATTTTCTATAGCATTTCTTTATTTGACATTTTTTACAACCTTAAATTTCGAACCAATTGAAAAAATAATAATTTTAGGGCTTATCCAATAGAATTTGAATATAACAAGAGTTCTCATGCCAAAATATGCAAGGACTAAATTGTTCACGAGAAATGCCATAGGAAATGCTATAACATTTCCTATAGCATTTCTTAATTTGACATTTTTACAACCTTAAATTTCAAACCAATTGAAAAAATAATTATTTTGGGGCTTATACATTGGAATTTTAATATAACAAGAGATCTTATGCAAAAATATGCAAGGATTAAATTGTTGACGAGAAATGCCATAGGAAATGCTATAGCATTTCCTATAGCATTTCTTTATTTGATATTTTTTTACAACCTTAAATTTCGAACCAATTGAAAAAATAATGATTTTAGGGCTTATACATTGGAATTTGAATATAACAAGCGTTCTCATGCAAAAATATGCAAGGATTAAATTGTTGACGAGAAATGCCATAGGAAATACTATAGCATTTCCTATAGCATTTTTTTTTTAATATTTTTTACAACCTTAAATTTCGAACCAATTGAAAAAAATAATGATTTAAAAGATTATATATTGGAATTTTAATATAACAAGAGTTCTCATACAAAAATATGCAAGGATTATATTGTTGACGAGAAATGCCATAGGAAATGCTATAGCATTTCCTATAGCAGTTCTTTATTTTACATTTTTTACAACATTAAATTTCGAACCAATTGAAAAAATAATGATTTTAAAGCTTATACATAGGAATTTGAATATAACAAGAGTTCTCATGCAAAAATATGCAAGGATTAAATTGTTAACGAGAAATGCCATAGGAAATGCTATAGCATTTTCTATAGCATTTCTTTATTTGACATTTTTTACAACCTTAAATTTCGAACCAATTGAAAAAATAATAATTTTAGGGCTTATCCAATAGAATTTGAATATAACAAGAGTTCTCATGCCAAAATATGCAAGGACTAAATTGTTGACGAGAAATGCCATAGGAAATGCTATAACATTTCCTATAGCATTTCTTAATTTGACATTTTTACAACCTTAAATTTCAAACCAATTGAAAAAATAATGATTTTAGGGCTTATACTTTGGAATTTTAATATAACAAGAGATCTCATGCAAAAATATGCAAGGATTAAATTGTTGACGAGAAATGCCATAGGAAATGCTATAGCATTTCCTATAGCATTTCTTTATTTGATATTTTTTTACAACCTTAAATTTCGAACCAATTGAAAAAATAATGATTTTAGGGCTTATACATTGGAATTTGAATATAACAAGCGTTCTCATGCAAAAATATGCAAGGATTAAATTGTTGACGAGAAATGCCATAGGAAATACTATAGCATTTCCTATAGCATTTTTTTTTTATATTTTTTACAACCTTAAATTTCGAACCAATTGAAAAAAATAATGATTTAAAAGATTATATATTGGAATTTTAATATAACAAGAGTGCTCATACAAAAATATGCAAGGATTATATTGTTGACGAGAAATGCCATAGGAAATGCTATAGCATTTCCTATAGCATTTCTTTATTTTACATTTTTTACAACATTAAATTTCGAACCAATTGAAAAAATAATGATTTTAAAGCTTATACATAGGAATTTGAATATAACAAGAGTTCTCATGCAAAAATATGCAAGGATTAAATTGTTAACGAGAAATGCCATAGGAAATGCTATAGCATTTCCTATAGCATTTCTTTATTTGACATTTTTTACAACCTTAAATTTCGAACCAATTGAAAAAATAATAATTTTAGGGCTTATCCAATAGAATTTGAATATAACAAGAGTTCTCATGCCAAAATATGCAAGGACTAAATTGTTGACGAGAAATGCCATAGGAAATCCTATAGAATTTCTTTATTTTAAATTTTGTACAACCTTAAATTTCGAACCAATTGAAAAAACAATGATTTTAGGGCTTATACATTGGAATTTGAATATAACGAGAGTTCTCATGCAAAAATATGCAATGATTAAATTGTTGACGATAAATGCCATAGGAAATGCTATAGCATTTCCTATAGCATTTCTTTATTTTACATTTTTTACAACCTTAAATTTCGAACCAATTTAAAAAATAATGATATTAGGTCTTATACATTTTAATTTGAATAGAACAAGAGTTTTCATGCAAAAATATGCAAGGATTAAATTGTTGACGAGAAATGCCATACGAAATGCTATAGCATTTCATATAGCATTTCTTTATTTGACATTTTTTACAACCTTAAATTTCGAACCAATTGAAAAAATAATTATTTTAGGGCTTATCCAATAGAATTTGAATATAACAAGAGTTCTCATGCCAAAATATGCAAGGACTAAATTGTTGACGAGAAATGCCATAGGAAATCCTATAGCATTTCCTATAGCATTTCTTTATTTTACATTTTGTACAACCTTAAATTTCGAACCAATTGAAACAATAATGATTTTAGGGCTTATACATTGGAATTTGAATATAACAAGAGTTCTCATGCAAAAATATGCAATGATTAAATTGTTGACGAGAAATGCGTAGGAAATACTATAGCATTTCCTATAGCATTTCTTTATTTTACATTTTTTACAACCTTAAATTTCGAACCAATTTAAAAAATAATTATTTTAGGGCTTATACATTGTAATTTGAATTGAACAAGAGTTCTCATGCAAAAATATGCAAGGATTAAATTGTTGACGAGAAATTCCATAAGAAATGCTATAGCATTTCCTATAGCATTTCTTTATTTGATATTTTTTTACAACCTTAAATTTCGAACCAATTGAAAAAATAATGATTTTAGGGCTTATACATTGGAATTTGAATATAACAAGCGTTCTCATGCAAAAATATGCAAGGATTAAATTGTTGACGAGAAATGTCATAGGAAATGCTATAGAATTTCCTATAGCATTTCTTTATTTTATATTTTTTACAACCTTAAATTTCGAACCAATTGAAAAAATAATGATTTAAAAGATTATACATTGGAATTTGAATATAACAAGAGTTCTCGTGCAAAAATATGCAAGGATTAAATTGTTAACGAGAAATGCCATAGGAAATGCTATAGCATTTCCTATAGCATTTCTTTATTTTACATTGTTTACGACCTAAAATTTTGAACCAATTGAAAAAATAATGATTTTAGGGCTTATACATTGGAATTTTAATATTACAAGCGTTCTCATGCAAAAATATGCAAGGATTAAATTGTTGACGTTAAATTCCATAGGAAATGGCATTTCCTATAGCATTTCTTTATTTTACATTGTTTACGACCTAAAAGTCGAACCAATTGAAAAAATAATGATTTTAGGGCTTGTACATTGGAATTTGAATGTAACAAGAGTTCTCATGCAAAAATATGCAAGGATTAAATTGTTAACGAGAAATGCCATAGGAAATGCTATAGCATTTCCTATAGCATTTCATAATTTTACATTTTTTACAACCTACAATTTCAAACCAATTGAAAAAATAATGATTTTTGGGGTTATAGATTAGAATTTGAATATAACAAGAGTTCTAATGCAAAAATATGCAATGATGAAATTGTTGACGAGAAATGCCATAGGAAATGCTATAGCATTTCCTCTAGCATTTCTTTATTTTACATTTTTTACAACCTTAAATTTTGAACCAATTGAAAAAATAATGATTTTAGGGCTTATAAATTTGAATTTGAATATAACAAGAGTTCTCATGCAAAAATATGCAACGATTAAATTGTTGACGAGAAATGCCATAGGAAATGATATAGCATTTCCTATAGCATTTCTTTATTTTATATTTTTTACAACCTTAAATTTCAAACCAATTGAAAAAATAATGATTTTAGGGCTTATACATTAGAATTTGAATATAACAAGAGTTCTAATGCAAAAATATGCAAGGATGAAATTGTTGACGAGAAATGCCATAGGAAATGCTATAGCATTTCCTATAGCATTTCTTTATTTTACATTTTTTACAACCTTAAATTTCGAACCAATTGAAAAAATAATTATTTTAGGGCTTATACATTGGAATTTGAATATAACAAGAGTTTTCATGCAAAAATATGCAACGATTAAATTGTTGAAAAGAAATGCCATAGAAAATGCTATAGCATTTCCTATAGCATTTCTTTATTTTACATTTTTTACAACCTTAAATTTCGAACCAATTGAAAAAATAATGATTTTAGGGCTTATACATTGGAATTTTAATATTACAAGCGTTCTCATGCAAAAATATGCAAGGATTAAATTGTTAACGTTAAATTCCATAGGAAATGGCATTTCCTATAGCATTTCTTTATTTTACATTGTTTACGACCTAAAAGTCGAACCAATTGAAAAAATAATGATTTTAGGGCTTGTACATTGGAATTTGAATATAACAAGAGTTCTCATGCAAAAATATGCAAGGACTAAATTGTTGACGAGAAATGCCATACGAAATGCTATAGCATTTCATATAGCATTTCTTTATTTTACATTTTTTACAACTTTAAATTTCGAACCAATTGAAAAAATAATGATTTAAGGGTTTATACATTGGAATTTGAATATAACAAGAGTTCTCATGCAAAAATATGCAAGGATTAAATTGTTGTTGAGAAAGGCCATAGGAAATGCTATAGCATTTCCTATAGCATTTCATTATTTGACATTTTTTACAACCTTAAATTTTGAACCAATTGAAAAAGTGATTATTTTAGGGCTTATGTTGGAAATCGATGGTATCAAGTCGACTTCCTTACCACGATAATAGCCTCCGGGCCGTCCCGGTAACATTTAAAAATTCATTTTAAAGCGGAAATCCTGTTATCGGACCGACGACAGAGATATCGGGTAACAATCAAAACTGAGATCTGATAAATATTTCGAATTTAATATTTTCATATTCATTATTAATAATCTAGTCGAAATAGGAAACAAATAGAAAGCAGTAAATGGTCGCATTTATTTACCCAATGCATAAGGCCGTACCTCAGTTGACGATTCCGGCTGCGCTCTCTGAAATTGGGCAGGGCTCCGCCGGTGCTGAGGGAAACTCCCGTGATCTTCCGGGATATGACTCCTGGATTCCTCGCTACCGAAGCGTGGGCTTCGCTGGCAGGACTCCGTCGCAAAATATAACTGAAGGTTCTTTTAAAGCTACCGGAGAAAAATATCTCCTAAGCCGAACCAGAAAAGGAGATTAGAAGCAAAAACTCGCAGACCCTTAGAGAGAGAGGGAGAGCTCGAATTTTTAATCTGGGAAAGGTGTGTTGAATGTGTAGAATGAGCTCCCCTTTTATAGGCTCAAGCTGTAACCGATTTGGAGATATTCCCTCCCTTTATTCGAATTCTCTTAATTAAATATAAATAATTATTTCAATCCAATGATCCAGATTTAATCTCATCTAGATCCAATGGATATAATTAATCAGGGATTTAATTAATTGAATAATACAAGATAAGATCATATCATATATTTTTCGAATTTTATTATATATATATATATATCCAAATTCGAATTTGTTAATGATTATCTAGATCCAATGGTTAAAATCATATCTTTAACCAATCCAAAGGATCAAATCAATTAGGGATAAAGTCAAATACCCTAGGGTTTTACAAAACCCTAATTCAAACTTTTATCCTATCTTTATTCGAATTTCATATCATATATATAATATTAATTAATTTCTAATCCGACGGCTTAAAGATAAGATCTCAAAACCGATCCAACGGACAGAATTAATTAAGCTAATTCGAAATACCTAAACTTGGTCACCAAGTTTCAATTTCGAATTACATTAGGGTTTGAATAAATTATCTCAATCCAACGGTTGATACTCAATCATGACCGATCCAATGGATTAAATTGATTTCAGGGTTTTTGCCATTATACCAGACCTTAGGTATTTATGCCGCAAAAATAAAATCTCTCAAAATTGGTTATTCGAATTTATCTAGGGTTTGTT
Source organism: Parietaria judaica (assembly GCA_954871525.1). NCBI lineage: Eukaryota > Viridiplantae > Streptophyta > Magnoliopsida > Rosales > Urticaceae > Parietaria > Parietaria judaica. The sequence goes on from OX940865.1 coordinate 31,294,854, forward strand.
ATACTCAAACCCTAATTCGAATTACACATTTAAATAATTCATGAAAATATATTATTTATTTATTAATATAATTCTGTAATTATTAATTATTAATAAGATATTAATAATCAAATAATCAAATTATATTAATAAATCCTGATCTCTTTATCACACATTAAATGTCATGGTGCTACACCATCATTTAAATTCGTGACATGTGATTTAATTTCAAAGTTTATCGAACTGAGTCATAAACTTGGAAAATCCATAAATCACAAACCGTAAGTCAGAATGACTTGGTTCAAAAAGCAAAGTTGCTTAGAATTTAACTTAGCACAATATGGTGCTGTTATAAAGTCTAAATTCTAACTTTATTTTTATCAGTTACTTTCGTGTACCAAAATATGATACTTTTGCCACGCTATCGATAAAACTATCTGACGTCTGTCATAGACTTGTCAGTTTTATAAGTCGAGCCAAATGATTAAACATTATCCAGAATGTATTTTAATCACGTACGTATCATCCGTTACGGAGCTATCCTGGGGACCATGGACCCGTATCACTTAAGCTCCAACGAACTGCTAGTTGTTCGTCAAACCTCGAAGTGATTCCACTATAGACCCGAGGCTGCACTCTTTAGTGATACGGTATATATTATTCCCTTATATACAGCAGGGTGTCCATTAGATACAATCAAATACCGATTATTGTCCTTTCACTTGATGACTCACACATGAGCAGGCGTTTTATACCGTAATGCCCCTCAACGCATTTTCATCCTTGACTCAGCCAGTAATATTATGAGAAACCCACTTATGGTTTCGATTCATAAGTTGCGCACGGTTACCTCTCACTTCTCACCACTGACAATCAAGGGAATCATCATGACTCTGAAGAGAGCTGTGTGATGATGCCCATATCTATGATCAAGCAATCCTTCACTACTGACTATCATGTTCCCAAAATAATAGTGTTGGGAACAGCGGTAATATCTTGTGTTCTTTAACGGTTAAATCAAAGAAAAATCAAGCCAGTAGCTTAGACTCATGACCACTCAGGACTTAGAACTAATATCCATTTGATCATCATTTTGCGACTCAACTACAAGTTGTCAGTGACGGTCTTATATGACAACTTTCTTGAGTTTAAGTCAGGTCCAGTCCAGTATGAAGACGCTTCATACTTAATGCACTTCTAGTGAGTGTAGACACACACAAAATCCGGAATAGGATTGTCACTTTAGTCACATTAATGACCTTACCGATTAATGGGCTCCCACCCAGTTAATCAGGTCACGGACATTTTTAAGTTCATTTATTATGTTTATTAATTCTCCCTCACATGACTTCTTTGTGATAATAATAACATAATTGCATCCTTTATGAACTATGGAATCAAACATTCTATTTTACTCTACAGAAACTATAATAAGATTAACATAATAAGTACCATCTTTATTCAACGACTTGTCATAATCTTTTACAAATGGTTAAATATCTTGTTTAAGGACACACATGTCCAACAATCTCCTACTTGTACTTAAAGAAGATGACTCATGTCTTTCACGCCCATATTATCCAGATGCCTCCTGAATATTTTCTCTGGCAACGTCTTGGTAAATGGATCAGCCAGATTGTCCTCCGATGCTATTTTCACAACCCGTACGTCCCCTCGACGTACTATCTCTCTAATGAGATGGTATTTCCTCTCTATATGTTTTGCTTTGTTATGGTCTCGGGGCTCTTTCGAATTTGCCACAGCTCCACTGTTATCACAGTACAGAGTTTGTGGTCCATCTACATCTGGGACTACACCCAGTTCCAAGTAGAAATTCTTTAGCCAAACTGATTCCTTGGCTGCTTCACATGCAGCCACATATTCAGCTTCCATAGTGGAATCTGCGATACAGGATTGCTTTACGCTTCTCCAGAATATCGCTCCACCAGCAAGGGTGTACACTGCTCCCGAAGTTGATTTTCTCGCGTCTTTGTCAGACATAAAATCAGAGTCAGTGTACCCTAGTGGATTCAGTTCTGTTCCTGAAAACACTAACATATAGTTTCTCGTTCTCCGAAGATACTTGAGAATGTTCTTCACTGCGATCAAGTGAGGCATACCAGGGTTGGATTGGTATCTACTAACCATTCCCACAGCGTAACAGATGTCTGGTCTTGTACACTGCATAGCGTACATCAGACTTCCCACTGCTGAAGCATAGGGTACCCGCCTCATCTCGTCTTGCTCTTCCGGAGAAGTTGGACACTGGTTCCTACTTAGGAACACTCCATGCCTGGTTGGTAAGTTACCACCCTAGGAGTTTGTCATTGCAAAACGTTCAAGCACCTTATCAATGTAAGCTGCTTGTGACAAGGCTAGAAGCCTGTTATTGCGATCCCTAAAAATACGGATCCCAAGAACATAACTGGCTTCTCCCATATCCTTCATTTGGAATTGTGTAGATAGCCACGCTTTCACGTCTGATAATCTTTTCACACTGTTTCCAATGAGAAGAATATCATCGACGTATAGAACAAGAAAAATTTCCACGGACTCATCGTTGAGTTTATAAATGCAGGCTTCAGTTTCATTCTGAATGAACCCATAGGTCTTGATGGTCTCATCAAACCTTAGATTCCAGGATCTGGAAGCTTGCTTCAATCCATAAATGGACTTGAGTAATCTGCAAACTTTCCCTTCTTGACCCTGTTGCACGAACCCTTCTGGTTGGTCCATATAGATGTTCTCGTCAATGTACCCGTTCAGGAATGCGGTTTTGACGTCCATCTGCCATATCTCGTAATTGAGACTACAGGCTATGGCCATGAGAATCCGGATGGACTTATACTTAGCGACTGGAGCGAAGGTCTCATCGAAATCAATACCTTCCCTCTGGGTAAAACCCTTTGCCACTAGTCTAGCCTTGAAGGTTTCAACCTTCCCGTCCATTCCTCTCTTTCTCTTGTATACCCATTTATTCCCTATGGTTTTGAAACCATCAGGTAGGTCTACAAGTTCCCAGACTTCATTAGAATCCATTGATTCTATTTCTTGGTTCATGGCTTCCTGCCATTCTCCCTTATCAGGATCCATCATAGCTTCCTTGAAGCTTGTCGGATCTTCAACACTAGTGTTTGTAACAGCTAGGTGAAATTCCAATTGGGAATTCTCGTAGCGTTCAACTGGTCTTTTGAACCTCCCACTACGTCTAGGCACCCTTTGGTTCTGATTTGGGACCGTGGTTTCTGCATGATCCTCTACAACAGTCATAGTTGGAGGCATAGTGACTTTGTCACCTGACACTTCCTCAAGCACAACTTTGCTTCGAGGTTTGAAGTTTATCATATAGTCCTTTTCTAGAAAGGTTGCATTTGTAGAAACAAATACTTTCTTGCTTTGTGGACTATAAAATAAACCTCCTTTTGTCTCTTTGGAATATCCCACAAACAGACATTCTTCTGTTCGTGATTCCAACTTGTTTCTGTTTCCAGTCCTTACATGAGCTGGACATCCCCATATTCTGTAATGGCGCAGATTTGGTATTCTGCCATTCCATAATTCTTGGGGTGTTCTTGAAACAGACTTTGACGGTACAACATTTAGAATGTTGGTGGCCGTCAACAAAGCATATCCCCAGAATGAATTAGGAAGTGATGAGTAGCTTAGCATTGACCTTACCATTTCTAGTAAGGTCCTGTTTCTCCTCTCTGCTACACCATTTTGTTCTGGTGTGCCGGGAGCTGTCAATTGAGATGTTATACCTTTCTCGATCAAGAGATCACAGAATTCATGATCAAGGTATTCTCCTCCTCGATCAGATCGAAGAGATTTTAATGATAGTCCTAGTTGTTTTTCAGCCTCAGCTAGAAATTCCTTGAACTTACCCAAAGTTTCAGATTTCTTTGCCATGAGGTAAACATAACCATATCTCGAATAGTCATCAATGAAGGTGACAAAATATTCAATTCCACCTCTTGCCTGTATGTTCATGGGACCACATACATCAGTGTGGACGAGTTCTAATGGTTTAGTGGCTCTTTCACCCTTTGCCGAAAAGGGTCTCTTAGTCATTTTACCTTCTATACAGGATTCACAAACAGGCAAAGAACCGATTGTAAGTTCTTTAAGGGGCCCTTCCTTAACCACCTTGTTTATCCTGTCTAGATTAATATGACCCAATCTTAAGTGCCACTTAGAGGTTTGCATATCATTATCTATTTTTGGTTTCTTAATTGACTTTGGCATTGCCAATTTAAACATTTCAGCACTCAAACAACTTCCATAATCCGGTCTCAGAATATACAATCCATTTTCTGCTTTTGCAGTACAAATATATACACCATCCTTTGTGATGATCCAATGGGACCCTCGAAAGTTTAAGGTGTATCCTTGTTTGTACAACAGAAAAGCTGAGAGTATATTCCTACAGCCATTTGGATAATAGAACACATTATTAACAAATAGAAATTTGTTACCAAATGTCAGTCTTAGATTCCCGACAGCTTTAGCCTGTAAGAACTCTCCGTTCCCTACTTTTAAAGCTGGTCCTTCATGAATTTCTTCTAATGAGTCAAGAGACTGAAGAGAATTACATGCATGATCATTAGCTCCTGAATCTAATATCCAGTTGAAGGATGAGTTATCAACGAAACATGATGTTAACGTTGACGATCAGCATTACCATTCTGGAAGTCATCTTCCTGGTATGTGTACATTCTTTTCCTCTTATTCATTGAATTCAGAGCAATCTGTTCTGCTATTTTGTGTTTCTCTGATGATCCACTAATAGCCAGTTTGCTCAGGGATTCGGTGACATTGACCATGTTGCATTGTTTTTGAGACATTAGAGTCATTGCAGAGATTTCCATATCTTGTTTGTCGGAGAACATTTTAACTGACATTGAAAAAGAAACTTATTAAACTTTATTATAGGTAGAATGTTTTGGGTAATTAAGTTGGTTCGAAATAGTCACATGATGCAAACATGCTCTCGGGAAAACGTTAATAAACCCAGGGACTATTTCATGATAATTCAACCGACTGTACACATCGTTGCCGGCCTTAAGGCATGATCACTCTAAGGTGACTCGCGGTATCAACTGTGTAGTTTGGTTGAACTAAGTTTTAGTCATAAACTTAATTAATATTCAATGTTAAGAACCACCACAGTTCTTTATGACTATTAACTATCATCATAGACGGTCGGGAAGTACCAACTTCCGTGCAAGCTTAACCCATTATTTTCGGTTCTCGGAATCCTCTTGAAAACGTCGTCCTTTAGGAATGGTCACTCTAAGGTGACTCACGGTCCATTTCCAAGATTCCTCCGTCCCCATATTCTTTTGGAACTTTCACGGTGCCAAACCTTCCACAAGCACACCTTTCCTTAAGAGGAGTGGTCACTCTAAGGTGACTCGAGGCGGTGTGGTCAGCAGGCCATGTGATAGTAATAATGGAGACATTTTATTATTTATTCTATACTTGCCATTGTTTTAGTTAAATAACGTTTTTAACTTTTATCATAAGTTAATTAAAACTTATTATAAACTTTCCTTTACTTACAATTAAAAGTTTATATTTTGGCTTTATTAATTACAGCACGTAATTACACATAAGGCCTCATTGTTTATAGTGTTCATTATTTCATCGGTAGTGATAGGTCAATCATACTTTCTCCAGGTAGATGGGAGGGGTCCTAACCGGTCACCCAGAAGTGGATGGTGAACCGGCCCCACTTTTGATTCCCTCTTCCTCAGACAAGATTGTATGATTGAGATTTTTCCGATTAATAATGCCCACTTTACATTTACTCTTTGCTATTCACATCTATCCTAAATCGACATATTAATAATGATAAAACATAAGCACTATGTTTACGGGTTATGAAAATAGGTTACTACAAATTATATCTATGATGAATATATATAATTAGATTTTAATGATTCCCATTCTCTAAGAATAATCATTAATTTATGCTATGGCTTATAATTAATTATTTATGAAATTTTTAAATAAGTCAATGATATCATTCCTAAGAATTATCATCCATGTTTTAATATTAAATAAGACAATATTATTTATTCACAAAATAATATCCATATTTAATTTTATGAATTATATAAAATAAGTCAATGTTATTTATCCATAAATAACATCCATATTTTATTGATTCATAATTTATTCAATTTCAATTAATATTTAATTATTCCTAAGGATCCGGGTCGGAATAAATTCCGACCCATAATTATGTACGTGGGCCCTCCGGGCCTAAGCCCGGGCCCACGTCCCTAGGAAAAGCCACGCCCAGCCTCTCGGGAGGGCCACGGCAGCGCCCACCTCGCGCTGGGCCTGCTAGCCCATTCCGCTGCCAGGCAGCGTGGGCCGCAGGTCAGCCCGCGAGGCCCAGGCGCTGCGCGCCAGGGCAACCCGCAAGGGTTTCGCCCTGGGCCTCGCCCCTAGCGTGGGCCTGCCTCGGGCCTAGCCCGTGGCTCTCAGGGTTTCGACCCTGGGGCTGCAGCGGCAGCCCCTGGTCACCCTTAGCCACGGGATGGGCTGCGCCTAGCAGTCCGCCCTTGTTTTCCGTTCCCGATTTATCGGGTCGGGAAATTAATCTAATTTTAAATTAAAAATTAAAATATCTAGAAATAAATTTCAATTTTAATTATTAATTTATTCATCAAATAATTTCTTTTAAACCTTTAAAATTAAATTTCGAAATTATTTATCCTGGAACCGTAGCTCTGATACCAATTGTTGGAAATCGATGGTATCAAGTCGACTTCCTTACCACGATAATAGCCTCCGGGCCGTCCCGGTAACATTTAAAAATTCATTTTAAAGCGGAAATCCTGTTATCGGACCGACGACACGGATATCGGGTAACAATCAAAACTGAGATCTGATAAATATTTCGAATTTAATATTTTCATATTCATTATTAATAATCTAGTCAAAATAGGAAACAAATAGAAAGCAGTAAATGGTCGCATTTATTTACCCAATGCATAAGGCCGTACCTCAGTTGACGATTCCGGCTGCGCTCTATGAAATCGGGCAGGGCTCCGCCGGTGCTGAGGGAAACTCCCGTGATCTTCCGGGATATGACTCCTGGATTCCTCGCTACCGAAGCGTGGGCTTCGCTGGCAGGACTCCGTCGCAAAATATAACTGAAGGTTCTTTTAAAGCTACCGGAGAAAAATATCTCCTAAGCCGAACCAGAAAAGGAGATCAGAAGCAAAAACTCGCAGACCCTTAGAGAGAGAGGGAGAGCTCGAATTTTTACTCTGGGAAAGGTGTGTTGAATGTGTAGAATGAGCTCCCCTTTTATAGGCTCAAGCTGTAACCGATTTGGAGATATTCCCTCCCTTTATTCGAATTCTCTTAATTAAATATAAATAATTATTTCAATCCAATGATCCAGATTTAATCTCATCTAGATCTAATGGATATAATTAATCAGGGATTTAATTAATTGAATAATACAAGATAAGATCATATCATATATTTTTCGAATTTTATTATATATATATATATCCAAATTCGAATTTGTTAATGATTATCTAGATCCAATGGTTAAAATCATATCTTTAACCAATCCAATGGATCAAATCAATTAGGGATAAAGTCAAATACCCTAGGGTTTTACAAAACCCTAATTCGAACTTTTATCCTATCTTTATTCGAATTTCATATCATGTATATAATATTAATTAATTTCTAATCCGACGGCTTAAAGATAAGATCTCAAAACCGATCCAACGGACAGAATTAATTAAGCTAATTCGAAATACCTAAACTTGGTCACCAAGTTTCAATTTCGAATTACATTAGGGTTTGAATCAATTATCTCAATCCAACGGTTGATACTCAATCATGACCGATCCAATGGATTAAATTGATTTCAGGGTTTTTGCCATTATACCAGACCTTAGGTATTTATGCCGCAAAAATAAAATCTCTCAAGATTTGTTATTCGAATTTATCTAGGGTTTGTTATACTCAAACCCTAATTCGAATTACACATTTAAATAATACATGAAAATATATTATTTATTTATTAATATAATTCTTTAATTATTAATTATTAATAAGATATTAATAATCAAATAATCAAATTATATTAATAAATCCTGATCTCTTTATCACACATTAAATGTCATGGTGCTACACCATCATTTAAATTCGTGACATGTGATTTAATTTCAAAGTTTATCGAACTGAGTCATAAACTTGGAAAATCCATAAATCACAAACCGTAAGTCAGAATGACTTGGTTCAAAAAGCAAAGTTGCTTAGAATTTAACTTAGAACAATATGGTGCTGTTCTAAAGTCTAAATTCTAACTTTCTTTTTATCAGTTACTTTCGTGTACCAAAATATGATACTTTTGCCACGCTATCGATAAAACTATCTGACGTCTGTCATAGACTTGTCAATTTTATAAGTCGAGCCAAATGATTAAACATTATCCAGAATGTATTTTAATCACGTACGTATCATCCGTTACGGAGCTATCCTGGGGACCATGGACCCGTATCACTTAAGCTCCAACGAACTGCTAGTTGTTCGTCAAACCTCGAAGTGATTCCACTATAGACCCGAGGCTGCACTCTTTAGTGATACAGTATATATTATTCCCTTATATACAGCAGGGTGTCCATTAGATACAATCAAATACCGATTATTGTCCTTTCACTTGATGACTCACACATGAGCAGGCGTTTTATACCGTAATGCCCCTCAACGCATTTTCATCCTTGACTCAGCTAGTAATATTATGAGCAACCCACTTATGGTTTCGATTCATAAGTTGCGCACGGGTACCTCTCACTTCTCACCACTGACAATCAAGGGAATCATCATGACTCTGAAGAGAGCTGTGTGATGCCCATATCTATGATCAAGCAATCCTTCACTACTGACTATCATGTTCCCAAAATAATAGTGTTGGGAACAGCGGTAATATCTTGTGTTCTTTAACGGTTAAATCAAAGAACAATCAAGCCAGTAGCTTAGACTCATGACCACTCAGGACTTAGAACTAATATCCATTTGATCATCATTTTGCGACTCAACTACAAGTTGTCAGTGACGGTCTTATATGACAACTTTCTTGAGTTTAAGTCAGGTCCAGTCCAGTATGAAGACGCTTCATACTTAATGCACTTCTAGTGAGTGTATACACACACAAAATCCAAAATAGGATTGTCACTTTAGTCACATTAATGACCTTACCGATTAATGGGCTCCCACCCAGTTAATCAGGTCACGGACATTTTTAAGTTCATTTATTATGTTTATTAATTCTCCCTCACATGACTTTTTGTGATAATAATAACATAATTGCATCCTTTATGAACTATGGAATCAAACATTCTATTTTACTCTACAGAAACTATAATAAGATTAACATAATAAGTACCATCTTTATTCAACGACTTGTCATAATCTTTTACAAATGGTTAAATATCTTGTTTAAGGACACACATGTCCAACAGCATATACATTAGAATTTGAATATAACAAGAGTTCTAATGCAAAAATATGCAAGGATGAAATTGTTGACGAGAAATGCCATAGGAAATGCTATAGCATTTCCTCTAGCATTTCTTTATTTTACATTTTTTACAACCTTAAATTTTGAACCAATCGAAAAAATAATGATTTTAGGGCTTATACATTGGAATTTGAATATAACAAGAGTTCTCATGCAAAAATATGCAACGATTAAATTGTTGACGAGAAATGCCATAGGAAATGCTATATTATTTCCTATAGAATTTCTTTATTTTATATTTTTTACAACCTTAAATTTCAAACCAATTGAAAAAATAATGATTTTAGGGCTTATACATTAGAATTTGAATATAACAAGAGTTCTAATGCAAATATATGCAAGGATGAAATTGTTGACGAGAAATGCCATAGGAAATGCTATAGCATTTCCTATAACATTTCTTTATTTTACATTTTTTACAACCTTAAATTTCGAACCAATTGAAAAAATAATGATTTTAGGGCTTATACATTGGAATTTGAATATAACAAGAGTTCTCATGCAAAAATATGCAAGGATTAAATTGTTGCCGAGAAATGCCATAGGAAATGCTAGCATTTCCTATAGCATTTCTTTATTTTACATTGTTTACGACCTAAAATTTCGAACCAATTGAAAAAAATAATGATTTTAGGGCTTATAAATTGGAATTTGAATATAACAAGAGTTCTCATGCAAAAATATGCAAGGTTAAATTGTTGACGAGAAATGCCATAGGAAATGCTATAGCATTTCCTATAGCATTTCTTTATTTGAAATTTTTTACAACCTTAAATTTCGAACCAATTGAAAAAATAATGCTTTTTGGGCTTATACATTGGAATTTTAATATAACAAGAGTTCTCATGCAAAAATATGCAAGGATTAAATTGTTGACGAGAAATGCCATAGGAAATGCTAGCATTTCCTATAGCATTTCTTTATTTTACATTGTTTACGACCTAAAATTTCGAACCAATTGAAAAAATAATGATTTTAGGGCTTATAAATTGGAATTTTAATATAAAAAGAGTTCTCATGCAAAAATATGCAAGGTTAAATTGTTGACGAGAAATGCCATAGGAAATGCTATAGCATTTCATATAGCATTTCTTTATTTTACATTTTTTACAACTTCAAATTTCGAACCAATTGAAAAAATAATGATTTAAGGGTTTATACATTGGCATTTGAATATAACAAGAGTTCTCATGCAAAAATATGCAAGGATTAAATTGTTGACGAGAAATGCCATAGGAAATGCTATAGCATTTCCTATAGCATTTCTTTATTTGACATTTTTTACAACCTTAAATTTTGAACCAATTGAAAAAATGATTATTTTAGGGCTTATACATTAGAATTTTAATATAACAAGAGTTCTAATGCAAAAATATGCAAGGATGAAATTGTTGACGAGAAATGCCATAGGAAATGCTATAGCATTTCCTCTTGCATTTCTTTATTTTACATTTTTTACAACCTTAAATTTTGAACCAATTGAAAAAATAATGATTGTAGGGCTTATACATTGGAATTTGAATATAACAAGAGTTCTCATGCAAAAATATTCAAGGATTAAATTGTTGACGAGAAATGCCATAGGAAATGCTATAGCATTTCCTATAGCATTTCTTTATTTTACATTTTTTACAACCTTAAATTTCGAACCAATTGAAAAAATAATGATTTTAGGGCTTATACATTGGAATTTGAATATAACAAGAGTTCTCATGCAAAAATATGCAAGGATTAAATTGTTGCCGAGAAATGCCATAGGAAATGCTAGCATTTCCTATAGCATTTCTTTATTTTACATTGTTTACGACCTAAAATTTCGAACCAATTGAAAAAATAATGATTTTAGGGCTTATAAATTGGAATTTTAATATAAAAAGAGTTCTCATGCAAAAATATGCAAGGTTAAATTGTTGACGAGAAATGCCATAGGAAATGCTATAGCATTTCCTATAGCATTTCTTTATTTGAAATTTTTTACAACCTTAAATTTCGAACCAATTGAAAAAATAATGCTTTTTGGGATTATACATTGGAATTTTAATATAACAAGAGTTCTCATGCAAAAATATGCAAGGATTAAATTGTTGACGAGAAATGCCATAGGAAATGCTAGCGTTTCCTATAGCATTTCTTTATTTTACATTGTTTACGACCTAAAATTTTGAACCAATTGAAAAAATAATGATTTTAGGGATTATACATTGGAATTTGAATATTGCAAGAGTTCTCATGCAAAAATATGCAAGGACTAAATTGTTGACGAGAAATGCCATAGGAAATGCTATAGCATTTCCTATAGCATTTCTTTATTTTACATTTTTTACAACCTTAAATTTCGAACCAAGTGAAAAAATAATGATTTTACGGCTTATACATTGGAATTTGAATATAACAAGAGTTCTCATGCAAAAATATGCAAGGATTAAATTGTTGACGAGAAATGCCATAGGAAATGCTATAGCATTTCATATAGCATTTCTTTATTTTACATTTTTTACAACTTTAAATTTCGAACCAATTGAAAAAATAATGATTTAAGGGTTTATACATTGGCATTTGAATATAACAAGAGTTCTCATGCAAAAATATGCAAGGATTAAATTGTTGACGAGAAATGCCATAGGAAATGCTATAGCATTTCCTATAGCATTTCTTTATTTGACATTTTTTACAACCTTAAATTTTGAACCAATTGAAAAAATGATTATTTTAGGGCTTATACATTAGAATTTTAATATAACAAGAGTTCTAATGCAAAAATATGCAAGGATGAAATTGTTGACGAGAAATGCCATAGGAAATGCTATAGCATTTCCTCTTGCATTTCATTATTTTACATTTTTTACAACCTTAAATTTTGAACCAATTGAAAAAATAATGATTTTAGGGCTTATACATTGGAATTTGAATATAACAAGAGTTCTCATGCAAAAATATGCAAGGATTAAATTGTTGACGAGAAATGGCATAGGAAATGCTATAGCATTTCCTATAGCATTTCTTTATTTTACATTTTTTACAACCTAAAATTTCAAACCAATTGAAAAAATAATGATTTTAGGGCTTATAGATTAGAATTTGAATATAACAAGAGTTCTAATGCAAAAATATGCAAGGATGAAATTGTTGACGAGAAATGCCATAGGAAATGCTATAGCATTTGCTCTAGCATTTCTTTATTTTACATTTTTTACAACCTTAAATTTCGAACCAATTGAAAAAATAATGATTTTAGGGCTTATACATTGGAATTTGAATATAACAAGAGTTCTCATGCAAAAATATGCAACGATTAAATTGTTGACGAGAAATGCCATAGGAAATGCTATAGCATTTCCTATAGCATTTCTTTATTTTATATTTTTTACAACCTTAAATTTCAAACCAATTGAAAAAATAATGATTTTAGGGCTTATACATTAGAATTTGAATATAACAAGAGTTCTAATGCAAAAATATGCAAGGATGAAATTGTTGACGAGAAATGCCATAGGAAATGCTATAGCATTTCCTATAACATTTCATTATTTTACATTTTTTACAACCTTAAATTTCGAACCAATTGAAAAATAATGATTTTAGGGCTTATACATTGGAATTTGAATATAACAAGAGTTCTCATGCAAAAATATGCAACGATTAAATTGTTGACGAGAAATGCCATAGAAAATGCTATAGCATTTCCTATAGCATTTTTTTATTTTACATTTTTTACAACCTTAAATTTCGAACCAATTGAAAAAATAATGATTTTAGGGCTTATACATTGGAATTTTAATATTACAAGCGTTCTCATGCAAAAATATGCAAGGATTAAATTTTTGACGTTAAATTCCATAGGAAATGGCATTTCCTATAGCATTTCTTTATTTTACATTGTTTACGACCTAAAAGTCGAACCAATTGAAAAAATAATTATTTTAGGGCTTGTACATTGGAATTTCGAACCAAAAATATGCAAGGATTAAATTGTTGACGAGAAATGCCATAGGAAATGCTATAGCATTTCCTATAGAATTTCTTTATTTGACATTTTTTACAACCTTAAATTTTGAACCAATTGAAAAAATAATTATTTTAGGGCTTATACATTATAATTTGAATATAACAAGAGTTCTAATGCAAAAATATGCAAGGATGAAATTGTTGACGAGAAATGCCATAGGAAATGCAATAGCATTTCCACTAGCATTTCTTTATTTTACATTTTTTACAACGTTAAATTTCGAACCAATTGAAAAAATAATGATTTTAGGGCTTATACATTGGAATTTGAATATAACAAGAGTTCTCATGCAAAAATATGCAAGGATTAAATTGTTGCCGAGAAATGCCATAGGAAATGCTAGCATTTCCTATAGCATTTCTTTATTTGAAATTTTTTACAACCTTAAATTTCGAACCAATTGAAAAAATAATGCTTTTTGGGCTTATACATTGGAATTTTAATATAACAAGAGTTCTCATGCAAAAATATGCAAGGATTAAATTGTTGACGAGAAATGCCATAGGAAATGCTATAGCATTTCCTATAGCATTTCTTTATTTTACATTTTTTACAACCTTAAATTTTGAACCAATTGAAAAAATTATGATCTTAAGGCTTATACATTGGAATTTGAATATAACAAGAGTTCTCATGCAAAAATATGCAAGGATTAAATTGTTGACGAGAAATGCCATAGGAAATGCTATAGCATTTCCTATAGCATTTCTTTATTTTACATTTTTTACAACCTTATATTTCGAACCAATTGAAAAAATAATGATTTTAAAGCTTATACATTGGAATTTGAATATAACAAGAGTTCTCATGCAAAAATATGCAAGGATTAAATTGTTGACAAGAAATGCCATAGGAAATGCTATAGCATTTCCTATAGCATTTCTTTATTTGAAATTTTTTACAACCTTAAATTTCGAACCAATTGAAAAAATAATGATTTTAGGGCCTATACATTAGAATTTTAATCTAACAAGAGTTCTCATGCAAAAATATGCAAGGATTAAATTGTTGACGAGAAATGCCATAGGAAATGCTAGCATTTCCTATAGCATTTCTTTATTTTACATTGTTTACGACCTAAAATATTGAACCAATTGAAAAAATAATGATTTTAGGGCTTATAAATTGGAATTTGAATATAACAAGAGTTCTCATGCAAAAATATGCAAGGTTAAATTGTTGACGAGAAATGCCATAGGAAATGCTATGGCATTTCCAATAGCATTTCTTTATTTGAAATTTTTTACAACCTTAAATTTTGAACCAATTGAAAAAATAATGCTGTTTGGGCTTATACATTGGAATTTTAATATAACAAGAGTTCTCATGCAAAAATATGCAAGGATTAAATTGTTGACGAGAAATGCCATAGGAAATGCTAGCATTTCCTATAGCATTTCTTTATTTTACATTGTTTACGACCTAAAATTTTGAACCAATTGAAAAAATAATGATTTTAGGGCTTATAAATTGGAATTTGAATATAACAAGAGTTCTCATGCAAAAATATGCAAGGATTAAATTGTTGACAAGAAATGCCATAGGAAATGCTATAGCATTTCCTATAGCATTTCTTTATTTGACATTTTTTACAACCTTAAATTTCGAACCAATTGAAAAAATAATGATTTTAGGGCCTATACATTAGAATTTTAATATAACAAGAGTTCTCATGCAAAAATATGCAAGGACTAAATTGTTGACGAGAAATGCCATAGGAAATGCTATAGCATTTCCTATAGCATTTCTTTATTTTACATTGTTTACGACCTAAAATTTTGAACCAATTGAAAAAATAATTATTTTAGGGATTATACATTGGAATTTGAATATAGCAAGAGTTCTCATGCAAAAATATGCAAGGACTAAATTGTTGACGAGAAATGCCATAGGAAATGCTATAGCATTTCCTATAGCATTTCTTTATTTTACATTTTTTACAACCTTAAATTTCGAAACAATTGAAAAAATAATGATTTTAAAGCTTATACATTGGAATTTGAATATAACAAGAGTTCTCATGCAAAAATATGCAAGGATTAAATTGTTGACAGGAAATGCCATAGGAAATGCTATAGCATTTCCTATAGCATTTCTTTATTTGACATTTTTTACAACCTTAAATTTCGAACCAATTGAAAAAATAATGATTTTAGGGCCTATACATTAGAATTTTAATATAACAAGAGTTCTCATGCAAAAATATGCAAGGATTAAATTGTTGACGAGAAATGCCATAGGAAATGCTAGCATTTCCTATAGCATTTCTTTATTTGAAATTTTTTACAACCTTAAATTTCGAACCAATTGAAAAAATAATGATTTTAGGGATTATACATTGGAATTTGAATATAGCAAGAGTTCTCATGCAAAAATATGCAAGGACTAAATTGTTGACGAGAAATGCCATAGGAAATGCTATAGCATTTCCTATAGCATTTCTTTATTTTACATTTTTTACAACCTTAAATTTCGAACCAATTGAAAAAATAATAATTTTAGGGCTTATACATTGGAATTTGAATATAACAAGAGTTCTCATGCAAAAATATGCAAGGATTAAATTGTTGACAAGAAATGCCATAGGAAATGCTATAACATTTCCTATAGCATTTCTTTATTTGACATTTTTTACAACCTTAAATTTCGAACCAATTGAAAAAATAATGATTTTAGGGCCTATACATTAGAATTTAAATATAACAAGAGTTCTCATGCAAAAATATGCAAGGACTAAATTGTTGACGAGAAATGCCATAGGAAATGCTATAGCATTTCCTATAGCATTTCTTTATTTTACATTGTTTACGACCTAAAATTTTGAACCAATTGAAAAAATAATTATTTTAGGGATTATACATTGGAATTTGAATATAGCAAGAGTTCTCATGCAAAAATATGCAAGGACTAAATTGTTGACGAGAAATGCCATAGGAAATGCTAGCATTTCCTATAGCATTTCTTTATTTTACATTTTTTACAACCTTAAATTTCGAAACAATTGAAAAAATAATGATTTTAAAGCTTATACATTGGAATTTGAATATAACAAGAGTTCTCATGCAAAAATATGCAAGGATTAAATTGTTGACAGGAAATGCCATAGGAAATGCTATAGCATTTCCTATAGCATTTCTTTATTTGACATTTTTTACAACCTTAAATTTCGAACCAATTGATAAAATAATGATTTTAGGGCCTATACATTAGAATTTTAATATAACAAGAGTTCTCATGCAAAAATATGCAAGGATTAAATTGTTGACGAGAAATGCCATAGGAAATGCTAGCATTTCCTATAGCATTTCTTTATTTGAAATTTTTTACAACCTTAAATTTCGAACCAATTGAAAAAATAATGATTTTAGGGATTATACATTGGAATTTGAATATAGCAAGAGTTCTCATGCAAAAATATGCAAGGACTAAATTGTTGACGAGAAATGCCATAGGAAATGCTATAGCATTTCTTTATTTTACATTTTTTACAACCTTAAATTTCGAACCAATTGAAAAAATAATAATTTTAGGGCTTATACATTGGAATTTGAATATAACAAGAGTTCTCATGCAAAAATATGCAAGGATTAAATTGTTGACGAGAAATGCCATAGGAAATGCTAGCATTTCCTATAGCATTTCTTTATTTTACATTTTTTACAACCTTAAATTTCAAACCAATTGAAAAAATAATGATTTTAGGGCTTATAAATTGGAATTTGAATATAACAAGAGTTCTCATGCAAAAATATGCAAGGTTAAATTGTTGACGAGAAATGCCATAGGAAATGCTATAGCATTTCCTATAGCATTTCTTTATTTGAAATTTTTTACAACCTTAAATTTCGAACCAATTGAAAAAATAATGATTTTAGGGCTTATAAATTGGAATTTGAATATAACAAGAGTTCTCATGCAAAAATATGCAAGGACTAAATTGTTGACGAGAAATGCCATAGGAAATGCTATAGCATTTCCTATAGCATTTCTTTATTTTACATTTTTTACAACCTTAAATTTCGAACCAATTGAAAAAATAATAATTTTAGGGCTTATACATTGGAATTTGAATATAACAAGAGTTCTCATGCAAAAATATGCAAGGATTAAATTGTTGACGAGAAATGCCATAGGAAATGCTAGCATTTCCTATAGCATTTCTTTATTTTACATTTTTTACAACCTTAAATTTCAAACCAATTGAAAAAATAATGATTTTAGGGCTTATACATTGGAAATTGAATATAACAAGAGTTCTCATGCAAAAATATGCAAGGATTAAATTGTTGCCAAGAAATGCCATAGGAAATGCTATAGCATTTCCTATAGAATTTCTTTATTTTACATTTATTACAAACTTAAATTTCGAACCAATTGAAAAAATAATGATTTTAGGGCTTATAAATTGGAATTTGAATATAACAAGAGTTCTCATGCAAAAATATGCAAGGTTAAATTGTTGACGAGAAATGCCATAGGAAATGCTATAGCATTTCCTATAGCATTTCTTTATTTGAAATTTTTTACAACCTTAAATTTCGAACCAATTGAAAAAATAATGCTTTTTGGGCTTATACATTGGAATTTTAATATAACAAGAGTTCTCATGCAAAAATATGCAAGGATTAAATTGTTGACGAGAAATGCCATAGGAAATTCTAGCATTTCCTATAGCATTTCTTTATTTTACATTGTTTACGACCTAAAATTTTGAACCAATTGAAAAAATAATGATTTTAGGGATTATACATTGGAATTTGAATATAGCAAGAGTTCTCATGCAAAAATATGCAAGGACTAAATTATTGACGAGAAATGCCATAGTAGCATTTCCTATAGCATTTCTTTATTTTACATTTTTTACAACCTTAAATTTCGAACCAATTGAAAAAATAATGATTTTAGGGCTTTTACATTGGAATTTGAATATAACAAGAGTTCTCATGCAAAAATATGCAAGGATTAAATTGTTTACGAGTAATGCCATAGAAAATGCTATAGCATTTCCTATAGCATTTCTTTATTTGACATTTTTTACAACATTATATTTCGAACCAATTGAAAAAATAATGATTTTAGGGCTTATACATTGGAAATTGAATAAAACAAGAGTTCTCATGCAAAAATATGCAAGGATTAAATTGTTGCTGAGAAATGCCATAGGAAATGCTATAGCATTTCCTATAGCATTTCTTTATTTTACATTTTTTACAACCTTAAATTTCAAACCAATTGAAAAAATAATGATTTTAGGGCTTATACATTGGAAATTGAATATAACAAGAGTTCTCATGCAAAAATATGCAAGGATTAAATTGTTGCCAAGAAATGCCATAGGAAATGCTATAGCATTTCCTATAGAATTTCTTTATTTTACATTTATTACAAACTTAAATTTCGAACCAATTGAAAAAATAATGATTTTAGGGCTTATAAATTTGAATTTGAATATAACAAGAGTTCTCATGCAAAAATATGCAAGGTTAAATTGTTGACGAGAAATGCCATAGGAAATGCTATAGCATTTCCTATAGCATTTCTTTATTTGAAATTTTTTACAACCTTAAATTTCGAACCAATTGAAAAAATAATGCTTTTTGGGCTTATACATTGGAATTTTAATATAACAAGAGTTCTCATGCAAAAATATGCAAGGATTAAATTGTTGACGAGAAATGCCATAGGAAATTCTAGCATTTCCTATAGCATTTCTTTATTTTACATTGTTTACGACCTAAAATTTTGAACCAATTGAAAAAATAATGATTTTAGGGATTATACATTGGAATTTGAATATAGCAAGAGTTCTCATGCAAAAATATGCAAGGACTAAATTATTGACGAGAAATGCCATAGTAGCATTTCCTATAGCATTTCTTTATTTTACATTTTTTACAACCTTAAATTTCGAACCAATTGAAAAAATAATGATTTTAGGGCTTATACATTGGAATTTGAATATAACAAGAGTTCTCATGCAAAAATATGCAAGGATTAAATTGTTTACGAGTAATGCCATAGAAAATGCTATAGCATTTCCTATAGCATTTCTTTATTTGACATTTTTTACAACCTTATATTTCAAACCAATTGAAAAAATAATGATTTTAGGGCTTATACATTGGAATTTGAATATAACAAGAGTTCTCATGCAAAAATATGCAAGGATTAAATTGTTGACGAGAAATGCCAAAGGAAATGCTATAGCATTTCCTATAGCATTTCTTTATTAAACATTTTTTACAACCTTAAATTTCGAACCAATTGAAAAAATTATGATCTTAGGGCTTATACATTGGAATTTGAATATAACAAGAGTTCTCATGCAAAAATATGCAAGGATAAATTGTTGACGAGAAATGCCATTGGAAATTCTATAGCATTTCCTATAGCATTTCTTTATTTTACATTTTTAACAACCTTAAATTTCGAACCAATTGAAAAAAAAATGATTTTAAAGCATAAACATTGGAATTTAAATATAACAAGAGTTCTCATGCAAAAATATGCAAGGATTAAATTGTTGCCGAGAAATTCCATAGGAAATGCTATAGCATTTTCTATAGCATTTCTTTATTTTACATTGTTTACGACCTAAAATTTCGAACCAATTGAAAAAATAATGATTTTAGGGCTTATACATTGGAATTTGAATATAACAAGAGTTCTCATGAAAAAATATGCAAGGATTAAATTGTTGCCGAGAAATGCCATAGGAAATGCTATAGCATTTCCTATAGCATTTCATTATTTTACATTTTTTACAACCTTAAATTTCGAACCAATTGAAAAATAATGATTTTAGGGCTTATACATTGGAAATTGAATATAACAAGAGTTCTCATGCAAAAATATGCAAGGATTAAATTGTTGCCGAGAAATGCCATAGGAAATGCTATATCATTTCTTTATTTTACATTTTTTACAAACTTAAATTTTGAACCAATTGAAAAAATAATGATTTTAGGGCTTATACATTGGAATTTGAATATAACAAGAGTTCTCATGCAAAAATATGCAAGGATTAAATTGTGAACGAGAAATGCCATAGGAAATGCTATAGTATTTCCTATAGCATTTCTTTATTTTACATTTTTTACAACCTTAAATTTCGAACCAATTGAAAAAATAATGATTTTAAAGCTTATACATTGGAATTTGAATATAACAAGAGTTCTCATGCAAAAATATGCAATGATTAAATTGTTGACGAGAAATGCCATAGGAAATGCTATAGCATTTCCTATAGCATTTCTTTATTTGACATTTTTTACAACCTTAAATTTCAAACAAATTGAAAAAATAATGATTTTAGGGCTTATACATTGGAATTTGAATATAACAAGAGTTCTCATGCAAAAATATGCAAGGATTAAATTGTTGACGAGAAATGCCATAGGAAATGCTATAGCATTTCCTATAGCATTTCTTTATTTTACATTTTTTACAACCTTAAATTTCGAACCAATTGAAAAAATTATGATTTTAGGGCTTATACATTGGAATTTGAATATAAAAAGATTTCTCATGCAAAAATATGCAAGGATTAAATTGTTGACGAGAAATGCCATAGGAAATGCTATAGCATTTCCTATAGCATTTCTTTATTTTACATTTTTTACAACCTTAAATTTCGAACCAATTGAAAAAATAATGATTTTAAAGCTTAAACATTGGAATTTTAATATAACAAGAGTTCTCATGCAAAAATATGCAAGGATTAAATTGTTGCCGAGAAATGCCATAGGAAATGCTAGCATTTCCTATAGCAATTCTTTATTTTACATTGTTTACGACCTAAAATTTCGAACCAATTGAAAAAATAATGATTTTAGGGCTTATACATTGGAATTTGAATATAACAAAAGTTCTCATGAAAAATATGCAAGGATTAAATTGTTGACGAGAAATGCCATAGGAAATGCTAGCATTTCCTATAGCATTTCTTTATTTTACGTTGTTTACGACCTAAAATTTCGAACCAATTAAAAAAATAATGATTTTAGGGATTATACATTGGAATTTTAATATTACAAGAGTTCTCATGCAAAAATATGCAAGGACTAAATTTTTGACGAGAAATGCCATAGGAAATGCTATAGCATTTCCTATAGCATTTCTTTATTTGACATTTTTTACAACCTTAAATTTCGAACCAATTTGAAAAAATAATGATTTTAGGGCTTATACATTGGAAATTGAATATAACAAGAGTTCTCGTGCAAAAATATGCAAGGATTAAATTGTTGCCGAGAAATGCCATAGGAAATGCTATAGCATTTCCTATAGCATTTCTTTATTTTACATTTTTTACAACCTTAAATTTCGAACCAATTGAAAAAATAATGATTTTAGGGCTTATACATTGGAATTTGAATATAACAAGAGTTCTCATGCAAAAATATGCAAGGATTAAATTGTTTACGAGTAATGCCATAGGAAATGCTATAGCATTTCCTATAGCATTTCTTTATTTGAAATTTTTTACAACCTTAAATTTCGAACCAATTGAAAAAATAATGATTTTAGGGCTTATACATTGGAAATTGAATAAAACAAGAGTTCTCATGCAAAAATATGCAAGGATTAAATTGTTGCTGAGAAATGCCATAGGAAATGCTATAGCATTTCCTATAGCATTTCTTTATTTTACATTTATTACAAATTTAAATTTTGAACCAATTGAAAAAATAATGATTTTAGGGCTTATACATTGGAATTTGAATATAACAAGAGTTCTCATGCAAAAATATGCAAGGATTAAATTGTAAACGAGAAATGCCATAGGAAATGCTATAGCATTTCCTATAGCATTTCTTTATTTTACATTTTTTACAACCTTAAATTTCGAACCAATTGAAAAAATAATGATTTTAAAGCTTATACATTGGAATTTTAATATAACAAGAGTTCTCATGCAAAAATATGCAAGGATTAAATTGTTGATGAGAAATGCCATAGGAAATGCTATAGCATTTCCTATAGCATTTCTTTATTTGACATTTTTTACAACCTTAAATTTAAAACCAATTGAAAAAATAATGATTTTAGGGCTTATACATTGGAATTTGAATATAACAAGAGTTCTCATGCAAAAATATGCAAGGATTAAATTGTTGACGAGAAATGCCATAGGAAATTCTATAGCATTTCCTATAGCATTTCTTTATTTAACATTTTTTACAACCTTAAATTTCGAACCAATTGAAAAAATAATGATTTTAGGGCTTATACATTGGAATTTGAATATAACAAGAGTTCTCATGCAAAAATATGCAAGGATTAAATTGTTGACGAGAAATGCCATAGGAAATGTTATAGCATTTCCTATAGCATTTCTTTATTTTACATTTTTTACAACCTTAAATTTCGAACCAATTGAAAAAAAAATGATTTTAAAGCTTAAACATTGGAATTTAAATATAAC
This sequence comes from Parietaria judaica, assembly GCA_954871525.1. Classification (NCBI taxonomy): domain Eukaryota; kingdom Viridiplantae; phylum Streptophyta; class Magnoliopsida; order Rosales; family Urticaceae; genus Parietaria; species Parietaria judaica. The sequence continues at coordinate 31,317,822 of OX940865.1, forward strand.
AAGAGTTCTCATGCAAAAATATGCAAGGATTAAATTGTTGCCGAGAAATTCCATAGGAAATGCTATAGCATTTTCTATAGCATTTCTTTATTTTACATTGTTTACGACCTAAAATTTTGAACCAATTGAAAAAATAATGATTTTAGGGCTTATACATTGGAATTTGAATATAACAAGAGTTCTCATGAAAAAATATGCAAGGATTAAATTGTTGCCGAGAAATGCCATAGGAAATGCTATAGCATTTCCTATAGCATTTCTTTATTTTACATTTTTTACAACCTTAAATTTCGAACCAATTGAAAAATAATGATTTTAGGGCTTATACATTGGAAATTGAATATAACAAGAGTTCTCATGCAAAAATATGCAAGGATTAAATTGTTGCCGAGAAATGCCATAGGAAATGCTATAGCATTTCTTTATTTTACATTTTTTACAAACTTAAATTTCGAACCAATTGAAAAAATAATGATTTTAGGGCTTATACATTGGAATTTGAATATAACAAGAGTTCTCATGCAAAAATATTCAAGGATTAAATTGTGAACGAGAAATGCCATAGGAAATGCTATAGTATTTCCTATAGCATTTCTTTATTTTACATTTTTTACAACCTTAAATTTCGAACCAATTGAAAAAATAATGATTTTAAAGCTTATACATTGGAATTTTAATATAACAAGAGTTCTCATTCAAAAATATGCAAGGATTAAATTGTTGACGAGAAATGCCATAGGAAATGCTATAGCATTTCCTATAGCATTTCTTTATTTGACATTTTTTACAACCTTAAATTTCAAACCAATTGAAAAAATAATGATTTTAGGGCTTATACATTGGAATTTGAATATAACAAGAGTTCTCATGCAAAAATATGCAAGGATTAATTTGTTGACGAGAAATGCGATAGGAAATGCTATAGCATTTCCTATAGCATTTCTTTATTTTACATTTTTTACAACCTTAAATTTCGAACCAATTGAAAAATAATGATTTTAAGGCTTATACATTGGAAATTGAATATAACAAGAGTTCTCATGCAAAAATATGCAAGGATTAAATTGTGAACGAGAAATGCCATAGGAAATGCTATAGTATTTCCTATAGCATTTCTTTATTTTACATTTTTTACAACCTTAAATTTCGAACCAATTGAAAAATAATTATTTTAGGGCTTATACATTGGAAATTGAATATAACAAGAGTTCTCATGCAAAAATATGCAAGGATTAAATTGTGAACGAGAAATGCCATAGGAAATGCTATAGTATTTCCTATAGCATTTCTTTATTTTACATTTTTTACAACCTTAAATTTTGAACCAATTGAAAAATAATGATTTTAGGGCTTATACATTGGAAATTGAATATAACAAGAGTTCTCATGCAAAAATATGCAAGGATTAAATTGTTGCCGAGAAATGCCATAGGAAATGCTAGCATTTCCTATAGCATTTCTTTATTTTACAATTTTTACAAACTTAAATTTCGAACCAATTGAAAAAATAATGATTTTAGGGCTTATACATTGGAATTTGAATATAACAAGAGTTCTCATGCAAAAATATGCAAGGATTAAATTTTTGACGAGAAATGCCATAGGAAATGCTATAGCATTTCTTTATTTTACATTTTTTACAACCTTAAATTTCGAACCAATTGAAAAAATAATGATTTTAAAGCTTAAACATTGGAATTTGAATATAACAAGAGTTCTCATGCAAAAATATGCAAGGATTAAATTGTTGACGAGAAATGCCATAGGAAATGCTATAGCATTTCCTATAGCATTTTGACATTTTTTACAACCTTAAATTTCAAACCAATTGAAAAAATAATGATTTTAGGGCTTATACATTGGAATTTGAATATAACAAGAGTTCTCATGCAAAAATATGCAAGGATTAAATTGTTGACAAGAAATGCCATAGGAAATGCTATAGCATTTCCTATAGCATTTCTTTATTTTACATTTTTTACAACCTTAAATTTCGAAACAATTGAAAAAATAATGATTTTAGGGATTATACATTGGAATTTGAATATAACAAGAGTTCTCATGCAAAAATATGCAAGGATTAAATTGTTGACGAGAAATGCCATAGGAAATGCTATAGCATTTCTTTATTTTACATTTTTTACAACCTTAAATTTCGAACCAATTCAAAAAATAATGATTTTAAAGCTTAAACATTGGAATTTGAATATAACAAGAGTTCTCATGCAAAAATATGCAAGGATTAAATTTTTGCCGAGAAATGCCATAGGAAATGCTAGCATTTCCTATAGCATTTCTTTATTTTACATTGTTTACGAACTAAAATTTCAAACCAATTGAAAAAATAATGATTTTAGGGCTTATACATTGGAATTTGAATATAACAAGAGTTCTCATGAAAAAATATGCAAGGATTAAATTGTTGCCGAGAAATGCCATAGGAAATGCTATAGCATTTCCTATAGCATTTCTTTATTTTACATTTTTTACAACCTTAAATTTCGAACCAATTGAAAAATAATGATTTTAGGGCTTATACATTGGAAATTTAATATAACAAGAGTTCTCATGCAAAAATATGCAAGGATTAAATTGTTGCCGAGAAATGCCATAGGAAATGCTATAGCATTTCTTTATTTTACATTTTTTACAAACTTAAATTTCGAACCAATTGAAAAAATAATGATTTTAGGGCTTATACATTGGAATTTGAATATAACAACAGTTCTCATGCAAAAATATGCAAGGATTAAATTGTGAACGAGAAATGCCATAGGAAATGCTATAGTATTTCCTATAGCATTTCTTTATTTTACATTTTTTACAACCTTAAATTTCGAACCAATTGAAAAAATAATGATTTTAAAGCTTATACATTGGAATTTGAATATAACAAGAGTTCTCATGCAAAAATATGCAAGGATTAAATTGTTGACGAGAAATGCGATAGGAAATGCTATAGCATTTCCTATAGCATTTCTTTATTTTACATTTTTTACAACTTTAAATTTCGAACCAATTGAAAAAATTATGATTTTAGGGCTTATACATTGGAATTTGAATATAACAAGAGTTCTCATGCAAAAATATGCAAGGATTAAATTGTTGACAAGAAATGCCATAGGAAATGCTATAGCATTTCCTATAGCATTTCTTTATTTTACATTTTTTACAACCTTAAATTTCGAACCAATTGAAAAATAATGATTTTAAGGCTTATACATTGGAAATTTAATATAACAAGAGTTCTCATGCAAAAATATGCAAGGATTAAATTGTGAACGAGAAATGCCATAGGAAATGCTATAGTATTTCCTATAGCATTTCTTTATTTTACATTTTTTACAACCTTAAATTTTGAACCAATTGAAAAATAATTATTTTAGGGCTTATACATTAGAAATTGAATATAACAAGAGTTCTCATGCAAAAATATGCAAGGATTAGATTGTGAACGAGAAATGCCATAGGAAATGCTATAGTATTTCCTATAGCATTTCTTTATTTTACATTTTTTACAAACTTAAATTTCGAACCAATTGAAAAAATAATGATTTTAGGGCTTATACATTGGAATTTGAATATAACAAGAGTTCTCATGAAAAAATATGCAAGGATTAAATTTTTGACGAGAAATGCCATAGGAAATGCTATAGCATTTCCTATAGCATTTCTTTATTTTACATTTTTTACAACCTTAAATTTTGAACCAATTGAAAAAATAATGATTTTAAAGCTTAAACATTGGAATTTGAATATAACAAGAGTTCTCATGCAAAAATATGCAAGGATTAAATTGTTGACGAGAAATGCCATAGGAAATGCTATAGCATTTCCTATAGTATTTTGACATTTTTTACAACCTTAAATTTCAAAACAATTGAAAAAATAATGATTTTAGGGCTTATACATTGGAATTTGAATATAACAAGAGTTCTCATGCAAAAATATGCAAGGATTAAATTGTTGACAAGAAATGCCATAGGAAATGCTATAGCATTTCCTATAGCATTTCTTTATTTTACATTTTTTACAACCTTAAATTTCGAACCAATTGAAAAAATAATGATTTTAGGGATTATACATTGGAATTTGAATATAACAAGAGTTCTCATGCAAAAATATGCAAGGATTAAATTGTTGATGAGAAATGCCATAGGAAATGCTATAGAATTTCTTTATTTTACATTTTTTACAACCTTAAATTTCGAACCAATTCAAAAAATAATGATTTTAAAGCTTAAACATTGGAATTTGAATATAACAAGAGTTCTCATGCAAAAATATGCAAGGATTAAATTTTTGCCGAGAAATGCCATAGGAAATGCTAGCATTTCCTATAGCATTTCTTTATTTTACATTGTTTACGACCTAAAATTTCAAACCAATTGAAAAAATAATGATTTTAGGGCTTATACATTGGAATTTGAATATAACAAGAGTTCTCATGAAAAAATATGCAAGGATTAAATTGTTGCCGAGAAATGCCATAGGAAATGCTATAGCAATTCCTTTAGCATTTCTTTATTTTAAATTTTTTACAACCTTAAATTTCAAACCCATTGAAAAAATAATGGTTTTAGGGCTTATACATTGGAATTTGAATATAACAAGAGTTCTCATGCAAAAATATGCAAGGATTAAATTGTTGACAAGAAATGCTATAGGAAATGCTATAGAATTTGTCTAGAATTTCTTTATTTTACATTTTTTACAACCTTAAATTTCAAACCAATTGAAAAAACAATGATTTTAGGCCTTATAAATTGGAATTTGAATATAACAAGAGTTCTCATGCAAAAATATGCAAGGATTAAATTGTTGACGAGAAATGCCATAGGAAATGCTATAGCATTTCCTATGGCATTTCTTTATTTGACATTTTTTACAACCTTAAATTTCGAACCAATTGAAAAAATAAAGATTTTAGGGCTTATAGGTTTGAATTTTAATATAACTAGAGTTCTCATGCAAAAATATGCAAGGATTAAATTGTTGACGAGAAATGCCATAGGAAATGCTATAGCAATTCCTATAGCATTTCTTTATTTTAAATTTTTTACAACCTTAAATTTCAAACCAATTGAAAAAATAATGGTTTTAGGGCTTATACATTGGAATTTGAATATAACAAGAGTTCTCATGCAAAAATATGCAAGGATTAAATTGTTGACAAGAAATGCTATAGGAAATGCTATAGAATTTGTCTAGAATTTCTTTATTTTACATTTTTTACAACCTTAAATTTCAAACCAATTAAAAAAATAATGATTTTAGGGCTTATAAATTGGAATTTGAATATAACAAGAGTTCTCATGCAAAAATATGCAAGGATTAAATTGTTGACGAGAAATGCCATAGGAAATGCTATAGCATTTCCTATAGCATTTCTTTATTTGACATTTTTTACAACCTTAAATTTCGAACAAATTGAAAAAATAAAGATTTTTTAGGGCTTATAGATTGGAATTTTAATATAACAAGAGTTCTCATTCAAAAATATGCAAGGATTAAATTGTTGACGAGAAATGCCATAGGAAATGCTAGCATTTTTTATAGCATTTCTTTATTTTACATTGTTTACGACCTAAAATTTCGAACCAATTGAAAAAATAATGATTTTAGGGCTTATAGATTGGAATTTTAATATAACAAGAGTTCTCATGCAAAAATATGCAAGGATTAAATTGTTGACGAGAAATGCCATAGGAAATACTATAGCATTTCTTATAGCATTTCTTTATTTTACATTTTTTACAACCTTAAATTTCGAACCAATTGAAAAAATAATGATTTTAAAGCTTATACATTGGAATTTGAATATAACAAGAGTTCTCATGCAAAAATATGCAAGGATTAAATTGTTGACGAGAAATGCCATAGGAAATGCTATAGCATTTCCTATAGCATTTCTTTATTTGACATTTTTTACAACCTTAAATTTCAAACCAATTGAAAAAATAATGATTTTAGGGCTTATACATTGGAATTTGAATATAACAAGAGTTCTCATGCAAAAATATGCAAGGATTAAATTGTTGACGAGAAATGCGATAGGAAATGCTATAGCATTTCCTATAGCATTTCTTTATTTTACATTTTTTACAACCTTAAATTTCGAACCAACTGAAATAACTTATGATTTTAGGGCTTATACATTGGAATTTGAATATAACAAGAGTTCTCATGCAAAAATATGCAAGGATTAAATTGGTGACGAGAAATGCGATAGGAATTGCTATAGTATTTCCTATAGCATTTCTTTATTTTACATTTTTTACAACCTTAAATTTCGAACCAATTGAAAAAATTATGATTTTAGGGCTTATACATTGGAATTTGAATATAACAAGAGTTCTCATGCAAAAATATGCAAGGATTAAATTGTTGACGAGAAATGCCATAGGAAATGCTATAGCATTTCCTATAGCATTTCTTTATTTTACATTTTTTACAACCTTAAATTTTGAACCAATTGAAAAAATTATGATTTTAGGGCTTATACATTGGAATTTGAATATAACAAGAGTTCTCATGCAAAAATATGCAAGGATTAAATTGTTGCGAAAAAATGCCATAGGAAATGCTATAGCATTTCCTATAGCATTTCTTTATTTTACATTTTTTACAACCTTATATTTCGAACCAATTGAAAAATAATGATTTTAGGGCTTATACATTGGAAATTGGATATAACAAGAGTTCTCATGCAAAAATATGCAAGGATTAAATTGTTGCCGAGAAATGCCATAGGAAATGCTATAGCATTTCCTACAGCATTTCTTTATTTTACATTTTTTACAAACTTAAATTTCGAACCAATTGAAAAAATAATGATTTTAAAGCTTAAACATTGGAATTTGAATATAACAAGAGTTCTTATGCAAAAATATGCAAGGATTAAATTGTTGCCGAGAAATGCCATAGGAAATGCTAGCATTTCCTATAGTAATTCTTTATTTTACATTGTTTGCGACCTAAAATTTCGAACCAATTGAAAAAATAATGATTTTAGGGCTTATACATTGGAATTTGAATATAACAAGAGTTCTCATGCAAAAATATGCAAGGATTAAATTGTTGCGAAAAAATGCCATAGGAAATGCTATAGCATTTCCTATAGCATTTCTTTATTTTACATTTTTTACAACCTTATATTTCGAACCAATTGAAAAATAATGATTTTAGGGCTTATACATTGGAAATTGAATATAACAAGAGTTCTCATGCAAAAATATGCAAGGATTAAATTGTTGCCGAGAAATGCCATAGGAAATGCTATAGCATTTCCTACAGCATTTCTTTATTTTACATTTTTTACAAACTTAAATTTCGAACCAATTGAAAAAATAATGATTTTAGGGCTTATACATTGGAATTTGAATATAACAAGTGTTCTCATGCAAAAATATGCAAGGATTAAATTGTTGACGAGAAATGCCATAGGAAATGCTATAACATTTCCTATAGCATTTCTTTATTTTACATTTTTTACAACCTTAAATTTCGAACCAATTGAAAAAATAATGATTTTAAAGCTTAAACATTGGAATTTGAATATAACAAAAGTTCTCATGCAAAAATATGCAAGGATTAAATTGTTGCCGAGAAATGCCATAGGAAATGCTAGCATTTCCTATAGCAATTCTTTATTTTACATTGTTTGCGACCTAAAATTTCGAACCAATTGAAAAAATAATGATTTTAGGGCTTATACATTGGAATTTGAATATAACAAGAGTTCTCATGCAAAAATATGCAAGGATTAAATTGTTGCGAGAAATGCCATAGGAAATGCTATAGCATTTCCTATAGCATTTCTTTATTTTACATTTTTTACAACCTTAAATTTCGAACCAATTGAAAAATAATGATTTTAGGGCTTATACATTGGAAATTGAATATAACAAGAGTTCTCATGCAAAAATATGCAAGGATTAAATTGTTGCCGAGAAATGCCATAGGAAATGCTAAAGCATTTCCTATAGCATTTCTTTATTTTACATTTTTTACAAACTTAAATTTCGAACCAATTAAAAAATAATAATTTTAGGGCTTATACATTGGAATTTTAATATAACAAGAGTTCTCAGGCAAAAATATGAAAGGATTAAATTGTTGACGAGAAATGCCATAGGAAATGCTATAGCATTTCCTATAGCATTTCTTTATTTTACATTTTTTACAACCTTAAATTTCGAACCAATTGAAAAAATAATGATTTTAAAGCTTATAAATTGGAATTTGAATATAACAAGAGTTCTCATGCAAAAATATGCAAGGATTAAATTGTTGACGAGAAATGCCATAGGAAATGCTATAGCATTTCCTAGAGCATTTCTTTATTTTACATTTTTTACAACCTTAAATTTCAAGCCAATTGAAAAAATAATGATTTTAGTGCTTATACATTGGAATTTGAATATAACAAGAGTTCTCATGCAAAAATATGCAAGGATTAAATTGTTGACGAGAAATGCGATAGGAAATGCTATAGCATTTCTTATAGCATTTCTTTATTTTACATTTTTTACAACCTTAAATTTCGAACCAATTGAAAAAATTATGATTTTAGGGCTTATACATTTGAATTTGAATATAACAAGAGTTCTCATGCAAAAATATGCAAGGATTAAATTGTTGACGAGAAATGCGATAGGAAATGCTATAGCATTTCCTATAGCATTTCTTTATTTTACATTTTTTACAACCTTAAATTTCGAACCAATTGAAAAAATTATGATTTTAGGGCTTATACATTGGAATTTGAATATAACAAGAGTTCTCACGCAAAAATATGCAAGGATTAAATTGTTGACGAGAAATGCGATAGGAAATGCTATAGCATTTCCTATAGCATTTCTTTATTTTACAATTTTTACAACCTTAAATTTCGAACCAATTGAAAAAATTATGATTTTAGGGCTTATACATTGGAATTTGAATATAACAAGAGTTCTCATGCAAAAATATGCAAGGATTAAATTGTTGACGAGAAATGCCATAGGAAATGCTATAGCATTTCCTATAGCATTTCTTTATTTTACATTTTATACAACCTTAAATTTCGAACCAATTGAAAAAATAATGATTTTAAAGCTTAAACATTGGAATTTGAATATAACAAGAGTTCTCATGCAAAAATATGCAAGGATTAAATTGTTGCCGAGAAATGCCATAGGAAATGCTATAGCATTTCCTATAGCATTTCTTTATTTTACATTTTTTACAACCTTAAATTTCGAACCAATTGAAAAAATAATGATTTTAAAGCTTAAACATTGGAATTTGAATATAACAAGAGTTCTCAGGCAAAAATATGCAAGGATTAAATTGTTGACGAGAAATGCCATAGGAAATGCTATAGCATTTCCTAGAGCATTTCTTTATTTTACATTTTTTACAACCTTAAATTTCAAACCAATTGAAAAAATAATGATTTTAGTGCTTATACATTGGAATTTGAATATAACAAGAGTTCTCATGCAAAAATATGCAAGGATTAAATTGTTGACGAGAAATGCGATAGGAAATGCTATAGCATTTCCTATAGCATTTCTTTATTTTACATTTTTTACAACCTTAAATTTCGAACCAATTGAAAAAATTATGATTTTAGGGTTTATACATTGGAATTTTAATATAACAAGAGTTCTCAGGCAAAAATATGAAAGGATTAAATTGTTGACGAGAAATGCCATAGGAAATGCTATAGCATTTCCTATAGCATTTCTTTATTTTACATTTTTTACAACCTTAAATTTCGAACCAATTGAAAAAATAATGATTTTAAAGCTTAAACATTGGAATTTGAATATAACAAGAGTTCTCATGCAAAAATATGCAAGGATTAAATTGTTGACGAGAAATGCCATAGGAAATGCTATAGCATTTCCTAGAGCATTTCTTTATTTTAAATTTTTTACAACCTTAAATTTCAAACCAATTGAAAAAATAATGATTTTAGTGCTTATACATTGGAATTTGAATATAACAAGAGTTCTCATGCAAAAATATGCAAGGATTAAATTGTTGACGAGAAATGCGATAGGAAATGCTATAGCATTTCCTATAGCATTTCTTTATTTTACATTTTTTACAACCTTAAATTTCGAACCAATTGAAAAAATTATGATTTTAGGGCTTATACATTGGAATTTGAATATAACAAGAGTTCTCATGCAAAAATATGCAAGGATTAAATTGTTGACGAGAAATGCGATAGGAAATGCTATAGCATTTCCTATAGCATTTCTTTATTTTACATTTTTTACAACCTTAAATTTCGAACCAATTGAAAAAATTATGATTTTAGGGCTTATACATTGGAATTTGAATATAACAAGAGTTCTCACGCAAAAATATCCAAGGATTAAATTGTTGACGAGAAATGCGATAGGAAATGCTATAGCATTTCCTATAGCATTTCTTTATTTTACATTTTTTACATCCTTAAATTTCGAACCAATTGAAAAAATTATGATTTTAGGGCTTATACATTGGAATTTGAATATAACAAGAGTTCTCATGCAAAAATATGCAAGGATTAAATTGTTGACGAGAAATGCCATAGGAAATGCTATAGCATTTCCTATAGCATTTCTTTATTTTACATTTTTTACAACCTTAAATTTCGAACCAATTGAAAAAATAATGATTTTAAAGCTTAAACATTGGAATTTGAATATAACAAGAGTTCTCATGCAAAAATATGCAAGGATTAAATTGTTGCCGAGAAATGCCATAGGAAATGCTAGCATTTCCTATAGCAATTCTTTATTTTACATTTTTTGCGACCTAAAATTTCGAACCAATTGAAAAAAATAATGATTTTAGGGCTTATACATTGGAATTTGAATATAACAAGAGTTCTCATGCAAAAATATGCAAGGATTAAATTGTTGCGAGAAATGCCATAGGAAATGCTATAGCATTTCTTTATTTTACATTTTTTTACAACCTTAAATTTCGAACCAATTGAAAAATAATGATTTTAGGGCTTATACATTGGAAATTGAATATAACAAGAGTTCTCATGCAAAAATATGCAAGGATTAAATTGTTGTCGAGAAATGCCATAGGAAATGCTATAACATTTCTTTATTTTACATTTTTTACAACCTTAAATTTCGAACCAATTGAAAAAATAATGATTTTAGGGCTTATACATTGGAATTTGAATATAACAAGAGTTCTCATGCAAAAATATGCAAGGATTAAATTGTTGACGAGAAATGCCATAGGAAATGCTATAGCATTTCCTATAGCATTTCTTTATTTTAAATTTTTTACAACCTTAAATTTCAAACCAATTGAAAAAATAATGATTTTAAGGCTTATACATTGGAATTTGAATATAACAAGAGTTCTCATGCAAAAATATGCAAGGATTAAATTGTTGACAAGAAATGCCATAGGAAGTGCTATAGCATTTCCTATAGCATTTCTTTATTTTAAATTTTTTACAACCTTAAATTTTAAACCAATTTAAAAAATAATGATTTTAGGGCTTATACATTAGAATTTGAATATAACAAGAGTTCTCATGCAAAAATATGCAAGGATTAAACTGTTGACGAGATTATTTTACATTTTTTACATCCTTAAATTTCGAACCAATTAAAAAATAATGATTTTAGGGCTTATACATTGGAATTTTAATATAACAAGAGTTCTCAGGAAAAAATATGAAAGGATTAAATTGTTGACGAGAAATGCCATAGGAAATGCTATAGCATTTCCTATAGCATTTCTTTATTTTACATTTTTTACAACCTTAAATTTCGAACCAATTGAAAAAATAATGATTTTAAAGCTTAAACATTGGAATTTGAATATAACAAGAGTTCTCATGCAAAAATATGCAAGAATTAAATTGTTGACGAGAAATGCCATAGGAAATGCTATAGCATTTCCTAGAGCATTTCTTTATTTTACATTTTTTACAACCTTAAATTTCAAACCAATTGAAAAAATAATGATTTTAGTGCTTATACATTGGAATTTGAATATAACAAGAGTTCTCATGCAAAAATATGCAAGGATTAAATTGTTGACGAGAAATGCGATAGGAAATGCTATAGCATTTCCTATAGCATTTCTTTATTTTACATTTTTTACAACCTTAAATTTCGAACCAATTGAAAAAATTATGATTTTAGGGCTTATACATTGGAATTTGAATATAACAAGAGTTCTCATGCAAAAATATGCAAGGATTAAATTGTTGACGAGAAATGCGATAGGAAATGCTATAGCATTTCCTATAGCATTTCTTTATTTTACATTTTTTACAACCTTAAATTTCGAACCAATTGAAAAAATTATGATTTTAGGGCTTATACATTGGAATTTGAATATAACAAGGGTTCTCATGCAAAAATATGCAAGGATTAAATTGTTGACAAAAAATGTCATAGGAAATGTTATAGCATTTCCTATAGCATTTCTTTATTTGACATTTTTTACAACCTTAAATTTCAAACCAATTGAAAAAATAATGATTTTAGGGCTTATACATTGGAATTTGAATATAACAAGAGTTCTCATGCAAAAATATGCAAGGATTAAATTGTTGACGAGAAATGCCATAGGAAATGCTATAGCATTTCTTTATTTTAAATTTTTTACAACCTTAAATTTCAAACCAATTGAAAAAATAATGATTTTAGGGCTTATACATTGGAATTTGAATATAACAAGGGTTCTCATGCAAAAATATGCAAGGATTAAATTGTTGACAAGAAATGCCATAGGAAGTGCTATAGCATTTGTCTAGAATTTCTCTATTTTACATTTTTTACAACCTTAAATTTCAAACCAATTGAAAAAATAATGATTTTAGGGCTTATAAATTGGAATTTGAATATAACAAGAGTTCTCATGCAAAAATATGCAAGGATTGAAATGTTGACGAGAAATGTCATAGGAAATGTAGCATTTCCTATAGCATTTCTTTATTTGACATTTTTTACAACCTTAAATTTTGAACCAATTGAAAAAATAAAGATTTTAGGGCTTATAGATTGCAATTTAATATAACAAGAGTTCTCATGCAAAAATATGCAAGGATTAAATTGTTGACGAGAAATGCCATAGGAAATGCTAGCATTTTCTATAGCATTTCTTTATTTTACATTGTTTACGACCTAAAATTTCGAACCAATTGAAAAAATAATGATTTTAGGGCTTATAGATTGGAATTTTAATATAAAAAGAGTTCTCATGCAAAAATATGCAAGGATTAAATTGTTGACGAGAAATGCCATAGGAAATGCTATAGCATTTCCTATAGCTTTTCTTTATTTGACAGTTTTTACAACCTTAAATTTCGAACCAATTGAAAAAATAATGATTTTAGGGCTTATACATTGGAAATTGAATATAACAAGAGTTCTCATGCAAAAATATGCAAGGATTAAATTGTTGCCGAGAAATGCCATAGAAAATGCTAGCATTTCCTATAGCATTTTTTTATTTTACATTGTTTACGACCTAAAATTTCGAACCAATTGAAAAAATAATGATTTTAGGGCTTATAGATTGGAAATTGAATATAACAAGAGTTCTCATGCAAAAATATGCAAGGATTAAATTGTTGACGAGAAATGCCATAGGATATGCTATAGCATTTCCTATAGCATTTCTTTATTTTAAATTTTTTACAACCTTAAATTTTAAACCAATTTAAAAAATAATGATTTTAGGGCTTATACATTAGAATTTGAATATAACAAGAGTTCTCATGCAAAAATATGCAAGGATTAAACTGTTGACGAGATTATTTTACATTTTTTACATCCTTAAATTTCGAACCAATTGAAAAAATAATGATTTTAAAGCTTAAACATTGGAATTTGAATATAACAAGAGTTCTCATGCAAAAATATGCAAGGATTAAATTGTTGCCGAGAAATGCCATAGGAAATGCTATAGCATTTCCTATAGCATTTCTTTATTTTACATTTTTTACAACCATAAAGTTTGAAACAATTGAAAAAATAATGATTTTAGGGCTTATACATTGGAATTTGAATATAACAAGAGTTCTCCTGAAAAAATATGCAAGGATTAAATTGTTGCCGAGAAATGACATAGGAAATGCTATAGCATTTCCTATAGCATTTCTTTATTTGACATTTTTTACAACCTTAAATTTCGAACCAATTGAAAAAATAATGATTTTAGGGCTTATACATTGGAATTTGAATATAACAAGAGTTCTCATGCAAAAATATGCAAGGATTAAATTGTTGACGAGAAATGCCATAGGAAATGCTAGCATTTCCTATAGCATTTCTTTATTTGACAATTTTTACAACCTTAAATTTCAAACCAATTGAAAAAATAATGATTTTAGGGCTTATACATTGGAATTTGAATATAACAAGAGTTCTCATACAAAAATATGCAAGGATTAAATTGTTGACGAGAAATGCCATAGGAAATGCTATAGCATTTCTTTATTTGACATTTTTTACAACCTTAAATTTCAAACTAATTGAAAAAATAATGATTTTAGGGCTTATACATTGGAATTTGAATATAACAAGAGTTCTCATGCAAAAATATGCAAGGATTAAATTGTTGACGAGAAATGCCATAGGAAATGCTATAGCATTTCCTAAAGCATTTCTTTATTTGACATTTTTTACAACCTTAAATTTTGAACCAATTGAAAAAATAAAGATTTTAGGGCTTATAGATTGGAATTTTAATATAACAAGAGTTCTCATGCAAAAATATGCAAGGATTAAATTGTTGACGAGAAATTCCATAGGAAATGCTAGCATTTTCTATAGCATTTCTTTATTTGACATTGTTTACGACCTAAAATTTCGAACCAATTGAAAAAATAATGATTTTAGGGATTATACATTGGAATTTGAATATAACAAGAGTTCTCATGCAAAAATATGCAAGGATTAAATTGTTGACAAGAAATGCCATAGGAAATGCTATAGCATTTCCTATAGCATTTCTTTATTTTAAATTTTTTACAACCTTAAATTTCGAACCAATTGAAAAAATAATGATTTTAGGGCTTATACATTGGAATTTGAATATAACAAGAGTTCTCATGCAAAAATAGGCAAGGATTAAATTGTTGACGAGAAATGCCATAGGAATTTCCTATAGCATTTCTTTATTTGACATTTTTTACAACCTTAAATTTCGAACCAATTGAAAAAATAATGATTTTAGGGCTTATAACATTGGAATTTGAATATAACAAGAGTTCTCATGCAAAAATATGCAAGGATTAAATTGTTGACGAGAAATGCCATAGGAAATGCTATAGCATTTCCTATAGCATTTCTTTATTTTACATTTTTTACAACCTTAAATTTCGAACCAATTGAAAAAATAATGATTTTAAAGCTTAAACATTGGAATTTGAATATAACAAGAGTTCTCATGCAAAAATATGCAAGGATTAAATTGTTGCAGAGAAATGCCATATGAAATGCTATAACATTTCCTATAGCATTTCTTTATTTGACATTTTTTACAACCTTAAATTTCGAACCAATTGAAAAAATAATGATTTTAGGGCTTATACATTGGAATTTAAATATAACAAGAGTTCTCAGGCAAAAATATGCAAGGATTAAATTGTTGACGAGAAATGCCATAGGAAATGCTATAGCATTTCCTATAGCATTTCTTTATTTTACATTTTTTACAACCTAAAATTTCGAACCAATTGAAAAAAATAATGATTTTAAAGCTTAAACATTGGAATTGGAATATAACAAGAGTTCTCGTGCAAAAATATGCAAGGATTAAATTGTTGCCGAGAAATGCCATAGGAAATGCTAGCATTTCCTAAAGCATTTCTTTATTTTACATTGTTTACGACCTAAAATTTCGAACCAATTGAAAAAGTAATGATTTTAGGGCTTATACATTGGAATTTGAATATAACAAGAGTTCTAATGAAAAAATATGCAAGGATCAAATTGTTGCCGAGAAATGCCATAGGAAATGCTATAGCATTTCCTATAGCATTTCTTTATTTTACATTTTTTACAACCTTAAAGTTTGAAACAATTGAAAAAATAATGATTTTAGGGCTTATACATTTGAATTCGAATATAACAAGAGTTCTCATGAAAAAATATGCAAGGATTAAATTGTTGCCGAGAAATGCCATAGGAAATGCTATAGCATTTCCTTATTTGACATTTTTTACAACCTTAAATTTCGAACCAATTGAAAAAATAATTATTTTAGGGCTTATACATTGGAATTTGAATATAACAAGAGTTCTCATGTAAAAATATGCAAGGATTAAATTGTTGACGAGAAATGCCATAGGAAATGCTATAGCATTTCCTATAGCATTTCTTTATTTGACATTTTTTTACAACCTTAAATTTCAAACCAATTGAAAAAATAATGATTTTAGGGTTTATACATTGGAATTTGAATATAACAAGAGTTCTCATGCAAAAATATGCAAGGATTAAATTGTTGACGAGAAATGCCATATGAAATGCTATAACATTTCCTATAGCATTTCTTTATTTGACATTTTTTACAACCTTAAATTTCGAACCAATTGAAAAAATAATGATTTTAGGGCTTATACATTGGAATTTGAATATAACAAGAGTTCTCAGGCAAAAATATGCAAGGATTAAATTGTTGACGAGAAATGCCATAGGAAATGCTATAGCATTTCCTATAGCATTTCTTTATTTTACATTTTTTACAACCTAAAATTTCGAACCAATTGAAAAAAATAATGATTTTAAAGCTTAAACATTGGAATTGGAATATAACAAGAGTTCTCGTGCAAAAATATGCAAGGATTAAATTGTTGCCGAGAAATGCCATAGGAAATGCTAGCATTTCCTAAAGCATTTCTTTATTTTACATTGTTTACGACCTAAAATTTCGAACCAATTGAAAAAGTAATGATTTTAGGGCTTATACATTGGAATTTGAATATAACAAGAGTTCTAATGAAAAAATATGCAAGGATCAAATTGTTGCCGAGAAATGCCATAGGAAATGCTATAGCATTTCCTATAGCATTTCTTTATTTTACATTTTTTACAACCTTAAATTTCGAACCAATTCAAAAAATAATGATTTTACGGCTTATACATTGGAATTTGAAAATAACAAGAGTTCTCATGCAAAAATATGCAAGGATTAAATTGTTGACAAGAAATGCCATAGGAAATGCTATAGCATTTCCTATAGCATTTCTTTATTTGACATTTTTTACAACCTTAAATTTCGAACCAATTGAAAAAATAATGATTTTAGGGCTTATCACATTGGAATTTGAATATAACAAGAGTTCTCAAGCAAAAATATGCAAGGATTAAATTGTTGACGAGAAATGCCATAGGAAATGCTATAGCATTTCCTATAGCATTTCTTTATTTTACATTTTTTACAACCTTAAATTTCAAACCTATTGAAAAAATAATGATTTTAAAGCTTATACATTGGAATTTGAATATAACAAGAGTTCACATGCAAAAATATGCAAGGATTAAATTGTTGACGAGAAATGCCATAGGAAACGCTATTGCATTTCCTATACCATTTCTTTATTTGACATTTTTTACAACCTTAAATTTCAAACCAGTTGAAAAAATAATGATTTTAGGGCCTATACATTGGAATTTGAATATAACAAGAGTTCTCAGGCAAAAATATGCAAGGATTAAATTGTTGACGAGAAATGCCATAGGAAATGCTATAGCATTTCCTATAGCATTTCTTTATTTTACATTTTTTACAACCTTAAATTTCGAACTAATTGAAAAAATAATGACTTTAGAGCTTAAACATTGGAATTTGAATATAACAAGAGTTCTCATGCAAAAATATGCAAGGATTAAATTGTTGCCGAGAAATGCCATAGAAAATGCTATAGCATTTCCTATAGCATTTCTTTAGTTTACATTTTTTACAACCTTAAATTTCAAACCAATTGAAAAAATAATGATTTTAGGGCTTATACATTGGAATTTGAATATAACAAGAGTTCTCATACAAAAATATGCAAGGATTAAATTGTTGACGAGAAATGCCATAGGAAATGCTATAGCATTTCTTTATTTGACATTTTTTACAACCTTAAATTTCAAACTAATTGAAAAAATAATGATTTTAGGGCTTATACATTGGAATTTGAATATAAAAAGAGTTCTCATGCAAAAATATGCAAGGATTAAATTGTTGACGAGAAATGCCATAGGAAATGCTATAGCATTTCCTAAAGCATTTCTTTATTTGACATTTTTTACAACCTTAAATTTCGAACCAATTGAAAAAATAAAGATTTTAGGGCTTATAGATTGGAATTTTAATATAACAAGAGTTCTCATGCAAAAATATGCAAGGATTAAATTGTTGACGAGAAATTCCATAGGAAATGCTAGCATTTTCTATAGCATTTCTTTATTTGACATTGTTTACGACCTAAAATTTCGAACCAATTGAAAAAATAATGATTTTAGGGATAATACATTGGAATTTGAATATAACAAGAGTTCTCATGCAAAAATATGCAAGGATTAAATTGTTGACAAGAAATGCCATAGGAAATGCTATAGCATTTCCTATAGCATTTCTTTATTTGACATTTTTTACAACCTTAAATTTTGAACCAATTGAAAAAATAATGATTTTAGGGCTTATACATTGGAAATTGAATATAACAAGAGTTCTCATGCAAAAATATGCAAGGATTAAATTGTTGCCGAGAAATGCCATAGGAAATGCTATAGCATTTCCTATAGCATTTCTTTATTTTAAATTTTTTACAACCTTAAATTTCGAACCAATTGAAAAAATAATGATTTTAGGGCTTATACATTGGAATTTGAATATAACAAGAGTTCTCATGCAAAAATAGGCAAGGATTAAATTGTTGACGAGAAATGCCATAGGAAATGCTATAGCATTTCCTATAGCATTTCTTTATTTGACATTTTTTACAACCTTAAATTTCGAACCAATTGAAAAAATAATGATTTTAGGGCTTATCACATTGGAATTTGAATATAACAAGAGTTCTCATGCAAAAATATGCAAGGATTAAATTGTTGACGAGAAATGCCATAGGAAATGCTATAGCATTTCCTATAGCATTTCTTTATTTTACATTTTTTACAACCTTAAATTTCGAACCAATTGAAAAAATAATGATTTTAAAGCTTAAACATTGGAATTTGAATATAACAAGAGTTCTCATGCAAAAATATGCAAGGATTAAATTGTTGCCGAGAAATGCCATAGGAAATGCTATAGCATTTCCGATAGCATTTCTTTATTTTACATTTTTTACAACCTTAAAGTTTGAAACAATTGAAAAAATAATGATTTTAGGGCTTATACATTTGAATTTGAATATAACAAGAGTTCTCATGAAAAAATATGCAAGGATTAAATTGTTGCCGAGAAATGCCATAGGAAATGCTATAGCATTTCCTTATTTGACATTTTTTACAACCTTAAATTTCGAACCAATTGAAAAAATAATTATTTTAGGGCTTATACATTGGAATTTGAATATAACAAGAGTTCTCATGTAAAAATATGCAAGGATTAAATTGTTGACGAGAAATGCCATAGGAAATGCTATAGCATTTCCTATAGCATTTCTTTATTTGACATTTTTTTACAACCTTAAATTTCAAACCAATTGAAAAAATAATGATTTTAGGGTTTATACATTGGAATTTGAATATAACAAGAGTTCTCATGCAAAAATATGCAAGGATTAAATTGTTGACGAGAAATGCCATATGAAATGCTATAACATTTCCTATAGCATTTCTTTATTTGACATTTTTTACAACCTTAAATTTCGAACCAATTGAAAAAATAATGATTTTAGGGCTTATACATTGGAATTTGAATATAACAAGAGTTCTCAGGCAAAAATATGCAAGGATTAAATTGTTGACGAGAAATGCCATAGGAAATGCTATAGCATTTCCTATAGCATTTCTTTATTTTACATTTTTTACAACCTAAAATTTCGAACCAATTGAAAAAAATAATGATTTTAAAGCTTAAACATTGGAATTGGAATATAACAAGAGTTCTCGTGCAAAAATATGCAAGGATTAAATTGTTGCCGAGAAATGCCATAGGAAATGCTAGCATTTCCTAAAGCATTTCTTTATTTTACATTGTTTACGACCTAAAATTTCGAACCAATTGAAAAAGTAATGATTTTAGGGCTTATACATTGGAATTTGAATATAACAAGAGTTCTAATGAAAAAATATGCAAGGATCAAATTGTTGCCGAGAAATGCCATAGGAAATGCTATAGCATTTCTTATAGCATTTCTTTATTTTACATTTTTTACAACCTTAAATTTCGAACCAATTGAAAAAATAATGATTTTACGGCTTATACATTGGAATTTGAAAATAACAATAGTTCTCATGCAAAAATATGCAAGGATTAAATTGTTGACAAGAAATGCCATAGGAAATGCTATAGCATTTCCTATAGCATTTCTTTATTTGACATTTTTTACAACCTTAAATTTCGAACCAATTGAAAAAATAATGATTTTAGGGCTTATCACATTGGAATTTGAATATAACAAGAGTTCTCATGCAAAAATATGCAAGGATTAAATTGTTGACGAGAAATGCCATAGGAAATGCTATAGCATTTCCTATAGCATTTCTTTATTTTACATTTTTTACAACCTTAAATTTCAAACCTATTGAAAAAATAATGATTTTAAAGCTTATACATTGGAATTTGAATATAACAAGAGTTCACATGCAAAAATATGCAAGGATTAAATTGTTGACGAGAAATGCCATAGGAAATGCTATTGCATTTCCTATACCATTTCTTTATTTGACATTTTTTACAACCTTAAATTTCAAACCAATTGAAAAAATAATGATTTTAGGGCCTATACATTGGAATTTGAATATAACAAGAGTTCTCAGGCAAAAATATGCAAGGATTAAATTGTTGACGAGAAATGCCATAGGAAATGCTATAGCATTTCCTATAGCATTTCTTTATTTTACATTTTTTACAACCTTAAATTTCGAACTAATTGAAAAAATAATGACTTTAGAGCTTAAACATTGGAATTTGAATATAACAAGAGTTCTCATGCAAAAATATGCAAGGATTAAATTGTTGCCGAGAAATGCCATAGAAAATGCTATAGCATTTCCTATAGCATTTCTTGAGTTTACATTTTTTACAACCTTAAATTTCGAACCAATTGAAAAAATAATGATTTTACGGCTTATACATTGGAATTTGAATATAACAAGAGTTCTCATGCAAAAATATGCAAGGATTAAATTGTTGACGAGAAATGCCATAGGAAAAAATATAGTATTTCCTATAGCATTTCTTTATTTTACATTTTTTACACCCTTAAATTTCGAACCAATTGAAAAAATAATGATTTTAGGGCTTACACATTGGAAATTGAATATAACAAGAGTTCTCATGCCAAAATAAGCAAGGATTAAATTGTTGACGAGAAATGCCATAGGAAATGCTATAACATTTCCTATAGCATTTCTTTATTTTACATTTTTTACAACCTTAAATTTCAATCCAATTGAAAAAAATAATGATTTTAA
The DNA here is from genome assembly GCA_954871525.1 of Parietaria judaica. NCBI lineage: Eukaryota > Viridiplantae > Streptophyta > Magnoliopsida > Rosales > Urticaceae > Parietaria > Parietaria judaica. The sequence goes on from OX940865.1 coordinate 31,339,430, forward strand.
AGCTTATACATTGGAATTTGAATATAACAAGAGTTCTCATGCAAAAATATGCAAGGATTAAATTGTTGACGAGAAATGCCATAGGAAATGCTATAGCATTTCCTATAGCATTTCTTTATTTGACATTTTTTACAATCTTAAATTTCGAACCAATTGAAAAAATAATGATTTTAGGGCTTATACATTGGAAATTGAATATAACAAGAGTTCTCATGCAAAAATATGCAAGGATTAAATTTTTGCCGAGAAATGCCATAGGAAATGCTATAGCATTTCCTATAGCATTTCTTTATTTTACATTTTTTACAACCTTAAATTTTGAACCAATTGAAAAAATAATGATTTTAGAACTTATACATTGGAATTTGAATATAACAAGAGTTGTCATGCAAAAATATAAAAGGATTAAATTGTTGACGAGAAATGCCATAGGAAATGCTAGCATTTCCTATAGCATTTCTTTATTTTACATTTTTTACAACCTTAAATTTCAAACCAATTGAAAAAATAATGATTTTAAAGCTTATACATTGGAATTTGAATATAACAAGAGTTCACATGCAAAAATATGCAAGGATTAAATTGTTGACGAGAAATGCCATAGGAAATGCTATTGCATTTCCTATAGCATTTCTTTATTTGACATTTTTTACAACCTTAAATTTCAAACCAATTGAAAAAATAATGATTTTAGGGCTTATACATTGGAATTTGAATATAACAAGAGTTCTCATGCAAAAATATGCAAGGATTAAATTGTTGACGAGAAATGCCATAGGAAATGCTATAGCATTTCCTATAGCATTTCTTTATTTTACATTTTTTACAACCTTAAATTTCGAACCAATTGAAAAAATAATGATTTTAAAGCTTAAACATTGGAATTTGAATATAACAAGAGTTCTCATGCAAAAATATGCAAGGATTAAATTGTTGCCGAGAAATGCCATAGAAAATGCTATAGCATTTCCTATTGCATTTCTTCAGTTTACATTTTTTACAACCTTAAATTTCGAACCAATTGAAAAAATAATGATTTTACGGCTTATACATTGGAATTTGAATATAACAAGAGTTATCATGCAAAAATATGCAAGGATTAAATTGTTGACGAGAAATGCCATAGGAAATGCTATAGCATTTACTATAGCATTTCTTTATTTTACATTTTTTACAACCTTAAATTTTGAACCAATTGAAAAAATAATGATTTTAAAGCTTATACATTGGAATTTGAATATAACAATAGTTCACATGCAAAAATATGCAAGGATTAAATTGTTGACGAGAAATGCCATAGGAAATGCTTTTGCATTTCCTATAGCATTTCTTTATTTGACATTTTTTACAACCTTAAATTTCAAACCAATTGAAAAAATAATGATTTTAGGGCCTATACATTGGAATTTGAATATAACAAGAGTTCTCAGGCAAAAATATGCAAGGATTAAATTGTTGACGAGAAATGCCATAGGAAATGCTATAGCATTTCCTATAGCATTTCTTTATTTTACATTTTTTACAACCTTAAATTTCGAACTAATTGAAAAAATAATGACTTTAAAGCTTAAACATTGGAATTTGAATATAACAAGAGTTCTCATGCAAAAATATGCAAGGATTAAATTGTTGCCGAGAAATGCCATAGAAAATGCTATAGCATTTCCTATAGCATTTCTTTAGTTTACATTTTTTACAACCTTAAATTTCGAACCAATTGAAAAAATAATGATTTTACGGCTTATACATTGGAATTTGAATATAACAAGAGTTCTCATGCAAAAATATGCATGGATTAAATTGTTGACGAGAAATGCCATAGGAAAAAATATAGTATTTCCTATAGCATTTCTTTATTTTACATTTTTTACAACCTTAAATTTCGAACCAATTGAAAAAATAATTATTTTAGGGCTTACACATTGGAAATTGAATATAACAAGAGTTCTCATGCCAAAATAAGCAAGGATTAAATTGTTGACGAGAAATGCCATAGGAAATGCTATAACATTTCCTATATCATTTCTTTATTTTACATTTTTTACAACCTTAAATTTCAATCCAATTGAAAAAAATAATGATTTTAAAGCTTATACATTGGAATTTGAATATAACAAGAGTTCTCATGCAAAAATATGCAAGGATTAAATTGTTGACGAGAAATGCCATAGGAAATGCTATAGCATTTCCTATAGCATTTCTTTATTTGACATTTTTTACAACCTTAAATTTCGAACCAATTGAAAAAATAATGATTTTAGGGCTTATACATTGGAAATTGAATATAACAAGAGTTCTCATGCAAAAATATGCAAGGATTAAATTTTTGCCGAGAAATGCCATAGGAAATCTATAGCATTTCTTTATTTTACATTTTTTACAACCTTAAATTTTGAACCAAATGAAAAAATAATGATTTTAGAACTTATACATTGGAATTTGAATATAACAAGAGTTCTCATGCAAAAATATGCAAGGATTAAATTGTTGACGAAAAATGCCATAGCATTTCCTATAGCATTTCTTTATTTTACGTTTTTTACAACCTTAAATTTCAAACCAATTGAAAAAATAATGATTTTAAAGCTTATACATTGGAATTTGAATATAACAAGAGTTCACATGCAAAAATATGCAAGGATTAAATTGTTGACGAGAAATGCCATAGGAAATGCTATTGCATTTCCTATAGCATTTCTTTATTTGACATTTTTTACAACCTTAAATTTCAAACCAATTGAAAAAATAATGATTTTAGGGCTTATACATTGGAATTTGAATATAACAAGAGTTCTCATGCAAAAATATGCAAGGATTAAATTGTTGACGAGAAATGCCATAGGAAATGCTATAGCATTTCCTATAGCATTTCTTTATATTACATTTTTTACAACCTTAAATTTCGAACCAATTGAAAAAATAATGATTTTAAAGCTTAAACATTGGAATTTGAATATAACAAGAGTTCTCATGCTAAAATATGCAAGGATTAAATTGTTGCCGAGAAATGCCATAGAAAATGCTATAGCATTTCCTATAGCATTTCTTTAGTTTACATTTTTTACAACCTTAAATTTCGAACCAATTGAAAAAATAATGATTTTACGGCTTATACATTGGAATTTGAATATAACAAGAGTTCTCATGAAAAAATATGCAAGGATTAAATTGTTGACGAGAAATGCCATAGGAAAAAATATAGTATTTCCTATAGCATTTCTTTATTTTACATTTTTTACAACCTTAAATTTCGAACCAATTGAAAAAATAATGATTTTAGGGCTTATACATTGGAATTTGAATATAAAAAGAGTTCTCATGCAAAAATATGCAAGGATTAAATTGTTGACGAGAAATGCCATAGGAAATGCTATAGCATTTCCTATAGCATTTCTTTATTTGACATTTTTTACAACCTTAAATTTCGAACGAATTGAAAAAATAATGATTTTAGGGCATATACATTGGAAATTGAATATAACAAGAGTTCTCATGAAAAAATATGCAAGGATTAAATTGTTGACGAGAAATGCCATAGGAAATGCTATAGCATTTACTATAGCATTTCTTTATTTTACATTTTTTACAACCTTAAATTTTGAACCAATTGAAAAAATAATGATTTTAAAGCTTATACATTGGAATTTGAATATAACAATAGTTCACATGCAAAAATATGCAAGGATTAAATTGTTGACGAGAAATGCCATAGGAAATGCTTTTGCATTTCCTATAGCATTTCTTTATTTGACATTTTTTACAACCTTAAATTTCAAACCAATTGAAAAAATAATGATTTTAGGGCTTATACATTGGAATTTGAATATATCAAGAGTTCTCATGCAAAAATATGCAAGGATTAAATTGTTCATGAGAAATGCCATAAGAAATGCTATAGCATTTCCTATTGCATTTCTTTATTTTACATTTTTTACAACCTTAAATTTCGAACCAATTGAAAAAATAATGATTTTAGGGCTTATACATTGGAATTTGAATATAACAAGAGTTCTCATGCAAAAATATGCAAGGATTAAATTGTTGTTGAGAAATGCCATAGGAAATGCTATTGCATTTCCTATAGCATTTCTTTATTTGACATTTTTTACAACCTTAAATTTCAAACCAATTGAAAAAATAATGATTTTAGGGCTTATACATTGGAATTTGAATATAACAAGAGTTCTCACGCAAAAATATGCTAGGATTAAATTGTTGATGAGAAATGCCATAGGAAATGCTATAGCATTTCCTATTGCATTTCTTTATTCCACATTTTTTACAACCTTAAATTTTGAACCAATTGAAAAAATAATGATTTTAGGGCTTATACATTGGAATTTGAATATAACAAGAGTTCTCATGCAAAAATAAGCAAGGATTAAATTGTTGACGAGAAATGCCATAGGAAATGCTATAGCATTTCCAATAGCATTTCTTTATTTTACATTTTTTACAACCTTAAATTTCGAACCAATTGAAAAAATAATGATTTTAAAGCTTAAACATTGGAAATTGAATATAACAAGAGTTCTCATGCAAAAATATGCAAGGATTAAATTGTTGCCGATAAATGCCATAGGAAATGCTATAGCATTTCATATAGCATTTCTTTATTTTACAGTTTTTACAACTTTAAATTTTGAACCAATTGAAAAAATAATGATTTTAGGGCTTATACATTGGAATTTGAATATAACAAGAGTTCTCATGCAAAAATATGCAAGGATTAAATTGTTGACGAGAAATGCCATAGGAAATGCTATAGCATTTCCTATAGCATTTCTTTATTTTACATTTTTTACAACCTTAAATTTCAAACCAATTGAAAAAATAATGATTTTAAAGCTTATACATTGGAATTTGAATATAACAAGAGTTCACATGCAAAAATATGCAAGGATTAAATTGTTGACGAGAAATGCCATAGGAAATGCTATTGCATTTCCTATAGCATTTCTTTATTTGACATTTTTTACAACCTTAAATTTCAAACCAATTGAAAAAATAATGATTTTAGGGCTTATACATTGGAATTTGAATATAACAAGAGTTCTCATGCAAAAATATGCAAGGATTAAATTGTTGTTGAGAAATGCCATAGGAAATGCTATTGCATTTCCTATAGCATTTCTTTATATGAAATTTTTTACAACCTTAAATTTCAAACCAATTGAAAAAATAATGATTTTAGGGCTTATACATTGGAATTTGAATATAACAAGAGTTCTCATGCAAAAATATGCAAGGATTAAATTGTTGTTGAGAAATGCCATAGGAAATGCTATTGCATTTCCTATAGCATTTCTTTATTTGAAATTTTTTACAACCTTAAATTTCAAACCAATTGAAAAAATAATGATTTTAGGGCTTATACATTGGAATTTGAATATAACAAGAGTTCTCATGCAAAAATATGCAAGGATTAAATTGTTGATGAGAAATGCCATAGGAAATGCTATAGCATTTCCTATTGCATTTCTTTATTTCACATTTTTTACAACCTTAAATTTCGAACCAATTGAAAAAATAATAATTTTAGGGCTTATACATTGGAATTTGAATATAACAAGAGTTCTCATGCAAAAATATGCAAGGATTAAATTGTTGACGAGAAATGCCATAGGAAATGCTATAGCATTTCCTATAGCATTTCTTTATTTTACATTTTTTACAACCTTAAATTTCGAACCAATTGAAAAAATAATGATTTTAAAGCTTAAACATTGGAAATTGAATATAACAAGAGTTCTCATGCAAAAATATGCAAGGATTAAATTGTTGCCGATAAATGCCATAGGAAATGCTATAGCATTTACTATAGCATTTCTTTATTTTACATTTTTTACAACCTTAAATTTTGAACCAATTGAAAAAATAATGATTTTAAAGCTTATACATTGGAATTTGAATATAACAATAGTTCACATGCAAAAATATGCAAGGATTAAATTGTTGACGAGAAATGCCATAGGAAATGCTTTTGCATTTCCTATAGCATTTCTTTATTTGACATTTTTTACAACCTTAAATTTCAAACCAATTGAAAAAATAATGATTTTAGGGCTTATACATTGGAATTTGAATATATCAAGAGTTCTCATGCAAAAATATGCAAGGATTAAATTGTTCATGAGAAATGCCATAAGAAATGCTATAGCATTTCCTATTGCATTTCTTTATTTTACATTTTTTACAACCTTAAATTTCGAACCAATTGAAAAAATAATGATTTTAGGGCTTATACATTGGAATTTGAATATAACAAGAGTTCTCATGCAAAAATATGCAAGGATTAAATTGTTGTTGAGAAATGCCATAGGAAATGCTATTGCATTTCCTATAGCATTTCTTTATTTGACATTTTTTACAACCTTAAATTTCAAACCAATTGAAAAAATAATGATTTTAGGGCTTATACATTGGAATTTGAATATAACAAGAGTTCTCACGCAAAAATATGCTAGGATTAAATTGTTGATGAGAAATGCCATAGGAAATGCTATAGCATTTCCTATTGCATTTCTTTATTTCACATTTTTTACAACCTTAAATTTTGAACCAATTGAAAAAATAATGATTTTAGGGCTTATACATTGGAATTTGAATATAACAAGAGTTCTCATGCAAAAATAAGCAAGGATTAAATTGTTGACGAGAAATGCCATAGGAAATGCTATAGCATTTCCAATAGCATTTCTTTATTTTACATTTTTTACAACCTTAAATTTCGAACCAATTGAAAAAATAATGATTTTAAAGCTTAAACATTGGAAATTGAATATAACAAGAGTTTTCATGCAAAAATATGCAAGGATTAAATTGTTGCCGATAAATGCCATAGGAAATGCTATAGCATTTCATATAGCATTTCTTTATTTTACAGTTTTTACAACCTTAAATTTTGAACCAATTGAAAAAATAATGATTTTAGGGCTTATACATTGGAATTTGAATATAACAAGAGTTCTCATGCAAAAATATGCAAGGATTAAATTGTTGACGAGAAATGCCATAGGAAATGCTATAGCATTTCCTATAGCATTTCTTTATTTTACATTTTTTACAACCTTAAATTTCAAACCAATTGAAAAAATAATGATTTTAAAGCTTATACATTGGAATTTGAATATAACAAGAGTTCACATGCAAAAATATGCAAGGATTAAATTGTTGACGAGAAATGCCATAGGAAATGCTATTGCATTTCCTATAGCATTTCTTTATTTGACATTTTTTACAACCTTAAATTTCAAACCAATTGAAAAAATAATGATTTTAGGGCTTATACATTGTAATTTGAATATAACAAGAGTTCTCATGCAAAAATATGCAAGGATTAAATTGTTGTTGAGAAATGCCATAGGAAATGCTATTGCATTTACTATAGCATTTCTTTATTTGAAATTTTTTACAACCTTAAATTTCAAACCAATTGAAAAAATAATGATTTTAGGGCTTATACATTGGAATTTGAATATAACAAGAGTTCTCATGCAAAAATATGCAAGGATTAAATTGTTGTTGAGAAATGCCATAGGAAATGCTATTGCATTTCCTATAGCATTTCTTTATTTGAAATTTTTTACAACCTTAAATTTCAAACCAATTGAAAAAATAATGATTTTAGGGCTTATACATTGGAATTTGAATATAACAAGAGTTCTCATGCAAAAATATGCAAGGATTAAATTGTTGATGAGAAATGCCATAGGAAATGCTATAGCATTTCCTATTGCATTTCTTTATTTCACATTTTTTACAACCTTAAATTTCGAACCAATTGAAAAAATAATAATTTTAGGGCTTATACATTGGAATTTGAATATAACAAGAGTTCTCATGCAAAAATATGCAAGGATTAAATTGTTGACGAGAAATGCCATAGGAAATGCTATAGCATTTCCTATAGCATTTCTTTATTTTACATTTTTTACAACCTTAAATTTCGAACCAATTGAAAAAATAATGATTTTAAAGCTTAAACATTGGAAATTGAATATAACAAGAGTTCTCATGCAAAAATATGCAAGGATTAAATTGTTGCCGATAAATGCCATAGGAAATGCTATAGCATTTCCTATAGCATTTCTTTATTTTACATTTTTTACAACCTTAAATTTTGAACCAATTGAAAAAATAATGATTTTAGGGCTTATACATTGGAATTTGAATATAACAAGAGTTCTCATGCAAAAATATGCAAGGATTAAATTGTTGACGAGAAATGCCATAGGAAATGCTATAGCATTTACTATAGCATTTCTTTATTTTACATTTTTTACAACCTTAAATTTTGAACCAATTGAAAAAATAATGATTTTAAAGCTTATACATTGGAATTTGAATATAACAATAGTTCACATGCAAAAATATGCAAGGATTAAATTGTTGACGAGAAATGCCATAGGAAATGCTTTTGCATTTCCTATAGCATTTCTTTATTTGACATTTTTTACAACCTTAAATTTCAAACCAATTGAAAAAATAATGATTTTAGGGCTTATACATTGGAATTTGAATATAACAAGAGTTCTCATGAAAAAATATGCAAGGATTAAATTGTTGATGAGAAATGCCATAGGAAATGCTATAGCATTTCCTATTGCATTTCTTTATTTTACATTTTTTACAACCTTAAATTTCGAACCAATTGAAAAAATAATGATTTTAGGGCTTATACATTGGAATTTGAATATAACAAGAGTTCTCATGCAAAAATATGCAAGGATTAAATTGTTGTTGAGAAATGCCATAGGAAATGCTGTTGCATTTCCTATAGCATTTCTTTATTTGACATTTTTTACAACCTTAAATTTCAAACCAATTGAAAAAATAATGATTTTAGGGCTTATACATTGGAATTTGAATATAACAAGAGTTCTCATGCAAAAATATGCAAGGATTAAATTGTTGATGAGAAATGCCATAGGAAATGCTATAGCATTTCCTATTGCATTTCTTTATTTCACATTTTTTACAACCTTAAATTTCAAACCAATTGAAAAAATAATAATTTTAGGGCTTATACATTGGAATTTGAATATAACAAGAGTTCTCATGCAAAAATATGCAAGGATTAAATTGTTGACGAGAAATGCCATAGGAAATGCTATAGCATTTCCTATAGCATTTCTTTATTTTACATTTTTTACAACCTTAAATTTCGAACCAATTGAAAAAATAATGATTTTAAAGCTTAAACATTGGAAATTGAATATAACAAGAGTTCTCATGCAAAAATATGCAAGGATTAAATTGTTGCCGATAAATGCCATAGGAAATGCTATAGCATTTCCTATAGCATTTCTTTATTTTACATTTTTTACAACCTTAAATTTTGAACCAATTGAAAAAATAATGATTTTAGGGCTTATACATTGGAATTTGAATATAACAAGAGTTCTCATGCAAAAATATGCAAGGATTAAATTGTTGACGAGAAATGCCATAGGAAATGCTATAGCATTTACTATAGCATTTCTTTATTTTACATTTTTTACAACCTTAAATTTTGAACCAATTGAAAAAATAATGATTTTAAAGCTTATACATTGGAATTTGAATATAACAATAGTTCACATGCAAAAATATGCAAGGATTAAATTGTTGACGAGAAATGCCATAGGAAATGCTTTTGCATTTCCTATAGCATTTCTTTATTTGACATTTTTTACAACCTTAAATTTCAAACCAATTGAAAAAATAATGATTTTAGGGCTTATACATTGGAATTTGAATATAACAAGAGTTCTCATGCAAAAATATGCAAGGATTAAATTGTTCATGAGAAATGCCATAAGAAATGCTATAGCATTTCCTATTGCATTTCTTTATTTTACATTTTTTACAACCTTAAATTTTGAACCAATTGAAAAAATAATGATTTTAGGGCTTATACATTGGAATTTGAATATAACAAGAGTTCTCATGCAAAAATATGCAAGGATTAAATTGTTGTTGAGAAATGCCATAGGAAATGCTATTGCATTTCCTATAGCATTTCTTTATTTGACATTTTTTACAACCTTAAATTTCAAACCAATTGAAAAAATAATGATTTTAGGGCTTATACATTGGAATTTGAATATAACAAGAGTTCTCACGCAAAAATATGCTAGGATTAAATTGTTGATGAGAAATGCCATAGGAAATGCTATAGCATTTCCTATTGCATTTCTTTATTTCACATTTTTTACAACCTTAAATTTTGAACCAATTGAAAAAATAATGATTTTAGGGCTTATACATTGGAATTTGAATATAACAAGAGTTCTCATGCAAAAATAAGCAAGGATTAAATTGTTGACGAGAAATGCCATAGGAAATGCTATAGCATTTCCTATAGCATTTCTTTATTTTACATTTTTTACAACCTTAAATTTCGAACCAATTGAAAAAATAATGATTTTAAAGCTTAAACATTGGAAATTGAATATAACAAGAGTTCTCATGCAAAAATATGCAAGGATTAAATTGTTGCCGATAAATGCCATAGGAAATGCTATAGCATTTCCTATAGCATTTCTTTATTTTACATTTTTTACAACCTTAAATTTTGAACCAATTGAAAAAATAATGATTTTAGGGCTTATACATTGGAATTTGAATATAACAAGAGTTCTCATGCAAAAATATGCAAGGATTAAATTGTTGACGAGAAATGCCATAGGAAATGCTATAGCATTTACTATAGCATTTCTTTATTTTACATTTTTTACAACCTTAAATTTTGAACCAATTGAAAAAATAATGATTTTAAAGCTTATACATTGGAATTTGAATATAACAATAGTTCACATGCAAAAATATGCAAGGATTAAATTGTTGACGAGAAATGCCATAGGAAATGCTTTTGCATTTCCTATAGCATTTCTTTATTTGACATTTTTTACAACCTTAAATTTCAAACCAATTGAAAAAATAATGATTTTAGGGCTTATACATTGGAATTTGAATATAACAAGAGTTCTCATGCAAAAATATACAAGGATTAAATTGTTCATGAGAAATGCCATAAGAAATGCTATAGCATTTCCTATTGCATTTCTTTATTTTACATTTTTTACAACCTTAAATTTCGAACCAATTGAAAAAATAATGATTTTAGGGCTTATACATTGGAATTTGAATATAACAAGAGTTCTCATGCAAAAATATGCAAGGATTAAATTGTTGTTGAGAAATGCCATAGGAAATGCTATTGCATTTCCTATAGCATTTCTTTATTTGACATTTTTTACAACCTTAAATTTCAAACCAATTGAAAAAATAATGATTTTAGGGCTTATACATTGGAATTTGAATATAACAAGAGTTCTCACGCAAAAATATGCTATGATTAAATTGTTGATGAGAAATGCCATAGGAAATGCTATAGCATTTCCTATTGCATTTCTTTATTTCACATTTTTTACAACCTTAAATTTTGAACCAATTGAAAAAATAATGATTTTAGGGCTTATACATTGGAATTTGAATATAACAAGAGTTCTCATGCAAAAATAAGCAAGGATTAAATTGTTGACGAGAAATGCCATAGGAAATGCTATAGCATTTCCTATAGCATTTCTTTATTTTACATTTTTTACAACCTTAAATTTCGAACCAATTGAAAAAATAATGATTTTAAAGCTTAAACATTGGAAATTGAATATAACAAGAGTTCTCATGCAAAAATATGCAAGGATTAAATTGTTGCCGATAAATGCCATAGGAAATGCTATAGCATTTCCTATAGCATTTCTTTATTTTACATTTTTTACAACCTTAAATTTTGAACCAATTGAAAAAATAATGATTTTAGGGCTTATACATTGGAATTTGAATATAACAAGAGTTCTCATGCAAAAATATGCAAGGATTAAATTGTTGACGAGAAATGCCATAGGAAATGCTATAGCATTTCCTATAGCATTTCTTTATTTTACATTTTTTACAACCTTAAATTTCAAACCAATTGAAAAAATAATGATTTTAAAGCTTATACATTGGAATTTGAATATAACAAGAGTTCTCAAGCAAAAATATGCAAGGATTAAATTGTTGTTGAGAAATGCCATAGGAAATGCTATTGCATTTCCTATAGCATTTCTTTATTTGACATTTTTTACAACCTTAAATTTCAAACCAATTGAAAAAATAATGATTTTAGGGCTTATACATTGGAATTTGAATATAACAAGAGTTCTCATGCAAAAATATGCAAGGATTAAATTGTTCATGAGAAATGCCATAGGAAATGCTATAGCATTTCCTATTGCATTTCTTTATTTCACATTTTTTACAACCTTAAATTTCGAACCAATTGAAAAAATAATAATTTTAGGGCTTATACATTGGAATTTGAATATAACAAGAGTTCTCATGCAAAAATTTGCAAGGATTAAATTGTTGACGAGAAATGCCATAGGAAATGCTATAGCATTTCCTATAGCATTTCTTTATTTTACATTTTTTACAACCTTAAATTTCGAACCAATTGAAAAAATAATGATTTTAAAGCTTAAACATTGGAATTTGAATATAACAAGAGTTCTCATGCAAAAATATGCAAGGATTAAATTGTTGTTGAGAAATGCCATAGGAAATGCTATTGCATTTTTTATAGCATTTCTTTATTTGGCATTTTTTACAACCTTAAATTTCAAACCAATTGAAAAAATAATGATTTTAGGGCTTATACATTGGAATTTGAATATAACAAGAGTTCTCATGCAAAAATATGCAAGGATTAAATTGTTGATGAGAAATGCCATAGGAAATGCTATAGTATTTCCTATTGCATTTCTTTATTTCACATTTTTTACAACCTTAAATTTCGAACCAATTGAAAAAATAATAATTTTAGGGCTTATACATTGGAATTTGAATATAACAAGAGTTCTCATGCAAAAATATGCAAGGATTAAATTGTTGACGAGAAATGCCATAGGAAATGCTGTAGCATTTCCTATAGCATTTCTTTATTTTACATTTTTTACAACCTTAAATTTCGAACCAATTGAAAAAATAATGATTTTAAAGCTTAAACATTGGAAATTGAATATAACAAGAGTTCTCATGCAAAAATATGCAAGGATTAAATTGTTGCCGAGAAATGCCATAGGAAACGCTATAGCATTGCCTATAGCATTTCTTTATTTTACCTTTTTTACAACCTTAAATTTCGAACCAATTGAAAAAATAATGATTTTAGGGTTTATACATTGGAATTTGAATATAACAAGAGTTCTCATGGAAAAATATGCAAGGATTAAATTGTTGACGAGAAATGCCATAGGAAATGCTATAGCATTTCCTATAGCATTTCTTTATTTTACATTTTTTACAGCCTTAAATTTTGAACCAATTGAAAAAATAATGATTTTAAAGCTTAAAGATTGGAATTTGAATATAACAAGAGTTCTCATGCAAAAATATGCAAGGATTAAATTGTTGCCGAGAAATGCCATAGGAAATGATAGCATTTCCTATAGCATTTCTTTATTTTACATTGTTTACGACCTTAAATTTCGAACCAATTGAAAAAATAATGATTTTAGGGCTTATACATTGGAATTTGAATATAACAAGAGTTCTCATGCAAAAATATGCAAGGATTAAATTGTTGACGAGAAATGCCATAGGAAATGCTATAGCATTTCCTATAGCATTTCTTTATTTGACATTTTTTACAACCTTAAATTTCAAACCAATTGAAAAAATAATGATTTTAGGGCTTATACATTGGAATTTGAATATAACAAGAGTTCTCATGCAAAAATATGCAAGGATTAAATTGTTGACGAGAAATGCCATAGGAAATGCTATAGCATTTCCTAGAGCATTTCTTTATTTTACATTTTTTAAACCTTAAATTTCAAACTAATTGAAAAAATAATGATTTTAAAGCTTATACATTGGAATTTGAATATAACAAGAGTTCTCATGCAAAAATATGCAAGGATTAAATTGTTGACGAGAAATGCCATAGGAAAAGCTATAGCATTTCCTATAGCATTTCTTTATTTTACATTTTTTAAACCTTAAATTTCAAACCAATTGAAAAAATAATGATTTTAAAGCTTATACATTGGAATTTGAATATAACAAGAGTTCTCATGCAAAAATATGCAAGGATTAAATTGTTGACGAGAAATGCCATAGGAAATGCTATAGCATTTCCTATAGCATTTCTTTATTTTACATTTTTTACAACCTTAAATTTCGAACCAATTGAAAAAATAATGATTTTAAAGCTTAAACATTGGAAATTGAATATAACAAGAGTTCTCATGCAAAAATATGCAAGGATTAAATTGTTGCCGATAAATGCCATAGGAAATGCTGCATTTCCTATAGCATTTCTTTATTTTACATTTTTTACAACCTTAAATTTTGAACCAATTGAAAAAATAATGATTTTAGGGCTTATACATTGGAATTTGAATATAACAAGAGTTCTCATGCAAAAATATGCAAGGATTAAATTGTTGCCGAGAAATGCCATAGGAAATGCTATAGCATTGCCTATAGCATTTCTTTATTTTACCTTTTTTACAACCTTAAATTTCGAACCAATTGAAAAAATAATGATTTTATTGTTTATACATTGGAATTTGAATATAACAAGAGTTCTCATGGAAAAATATGCAAGGATTAAATTGTTGACGAGAAATGCCATTAGCATTTCCTATAGCATTTCTTTATTTTACATTTTTTACAGCCTTAAATTTTGAACCAATTGAAAAAATAATGATTTTAAAGCTTAAAGATTGGAATTTGAATATAACAAGAGTTCTCATGCAAAAATATGCAAGGATTAAATTGTTGCCGAGAAATGCCATAGGAAATGCTAGCATTTCCTATAGCATTTCTTTATTTTACATTGTTTACGACCTTAAATTTCGAACCAATTGAAAAAATAATGATTTTAGGGCTTATACATTGGAATTTGAATATAACAAGAGTTCTCATGCAAAAATATGCAAGGATTAAATTGTTGACGAGAAATGCCATAGGAAATGCTATAGCATTTCCTATAGCATTTCTTTATTTTACATTTTTTACAACCTTAAATTTCAAACCAATTGAAAAAATAATGATTTTAGGGCTTATACATTGGAATTTGAATATAACAAGAGTTCTCATGCAAAAATATGCAAGGATTAAATTGTTGACGAGAAATGCCATAGGAAATGCTATAGCATTTCCAATAGCATTTCTTTATTTTACATTTTTTAAACCTTAAATTTCAAACCAATTGAAAAAATAATGATTTTAAAGCTTATACATTGGAATTTGAATATAACAAGAGTTTTCATGCAAAAATATGCAAGGATTAAATTGTTGACGAGAAATGCCATAGGAAAAGCTATAGCATTTCCTATAGCATTTCTTTATTTTACATTTTTTAAACCTTAAATTTCAAACCAATTGAAAAAATAATGATTTTAAAGCTTATACATTGGAATTTGAATATAACAAGAGTTCTCATGCAAAAATATGCAAGGATTAAATTGTTGACGAGAAATGCCATAGGAAATGCTATAGCATTTCCTATAGCATTTCTTTATTTGACATTTTTTACAACCTTAAATTTCAAACCAATTGAAAAAATAATGATTTTAGGGCTTATACATTGGAATTTGAATATAACAAGAGTTCTCATGCAAAAATATGCAAAGATTAAATTGTTGACGAGAAATGCCATAGGAAATGCTATAGCATTTCCTATAGCATTTCTTTATTTTACATTTTTTACAACCTTAAATTTCGAACTAATTGAAAAAATAATTATTTTAGGGCTTATAAATTGGAATTTGAATATAACAAGAGTTCTCATGCAAAAATAAACAAGGATTAAATTGTTGACGAGAAATGCCATAGGAAATGCTATAGCATTTCTTTATTTTACATTTTTTACAATCTTAAATTTCGAACCAATTGAAAAAATAATGATTTTAAAGCTTAAACATTGGAAATTGAATATAACAAGAGTTCTCATGCAAAAATATGCAAGGATTAAATTGTTGCCGATAAATGCCATAGGAAATGCTATAGCATTTCCTATAGCATTTCTTTATTTTACATTTTTTACAACCTTAAATTTTGAACCAATTGAAAAAATAATGATTTTAGGGCTTATACATTGGAATTTGAATATAACAAGAGTTCTCATGCAAAAATATCCAAGGATTAAATTGTTGACGAGAAATGCCATAGGAAATGCTATAGCATTTCCTCTAGCATTTCTTTATTTTACATTTTTTACAACCTTAAATTTCAAACCAATTGAAAAAATAATGATTTTAAAGCTTATACATTGGAATTTGAATATAACAAGAGTTCACATGCAAAAATATGCAAGGATTAAATTGTTGACGAGAAATGCCATAGGAAATGCTATTGCATTTCCTATAGCATTTCTTTATTTGTCATTTTTTACAACCTTAAATTTCAAACCAATTGAAAAAATAATGATTTTAGGGCTTATACATTGGAATTTGAATATAACAAGAGTTCTCATGAAAAAATATGCAAGGATTAAATTGTTGATGAGAAATGCCATAGGAAATGCTATAGCATTTCCTATTGCATTTCTTTATTTTACATTTTTTACAACCTTAAATTTCGAACCAATTGAAAAAATAATGATTTTAGGGCTTATACATTGGAATTTGAATATAACAAGAGTTCTCATGCAAAAATATGCAAGTATTAAATTGTTGTTGAGAAATGATATAGGAAATGCTATTGCATTTCCTATAGCATTTCTTTATTTGACATTTTTTACAACCTTAAATTTCAAACCAATTGAAAAAATAATGATTTTAGGGCATATACATTGGAATTTGAATATAACAAGAGTTCTCATGCAAAAATATGCAAGGATTAAATTGTTGATGAGAAATGCCATAGGAAATGCTATAGCATTTCCTATTGCATTTCTTTATTTCACATTTTTTACAACCTAAAATTTCGAACCAATTGAAAAAATAATAAATTTAGGGCTTATACATTGGAATTTGAATATAACAAGAGTTCTCATGCAAAAATATGCAAGGATTAAATTGTTGACGAGAAATGCCATAGGAAATGCTATAGCATTTCCTATAGCATTTCTTTATTTTACATTTTTTACAACCTTAAATTTCGAACCAATTGAAAAAATAATGATTTTAAAGCTTAAACATTGGAAATTGAATATAACAAGAGTTCTCATGCAAAAATATGCAAGGATTAAATTGTTGCCGAGAAATGCCATAGGAAATGCTATAGCATTGCCTATAGCATTTCTTTATTTTACCTTTTTTACAACCTTAAATTTCGAACCAATTGAAAAAATAATGATTTTAGGGTTTATACATTGGAATTTGAATATAACAAGAGTTCTCATGGAAAAATATGCAAGGATTAAATTGTTGACGAGAAATGCCATAGGAAATGCTATAGCATTTCCTATAGCATTTCTTTATTTTACATTTTTTACAGCCTTAAATTTTGAACCAATTGAAAAAATAATGATTTTAAAGCTTAAAGATTGGAATTTGAATATAACAAGAGTTCTCATGCAAAAATATGCAAGGATTAAATTGTTGCCGAGAAATGCCATAGGAAATGCTATAGCATTTCCTATAGCATTTCTTTATTTGACATTTTTTACAACCTTAAATTTCAAACCAATTGAAAAAATAATGATTTTAGGGCTTATACATTGGAATTTGAATATAACAAGAGTTCTCATGCAAAAATATGCAAAGATTAAATTGTTGACGAGAAATGCCATAGGAAATGCTATAGCATTTCCTATAGCATTTCTTTATTTTACATTTTTTACAACCTTAAATTTCGAACCAATTGAAAAAATAATTATTTTAGGGCTTATACATTGGAATTTGAATATAACAAGAGTTCTCATGCAAAAATAAGCAAGGATTAAATTGTTGACGAGAAATGCCAATAGCATTTCTTTATTTTACATTTTTTACAACCTTAAATTTCGAACCAATTGAAAAAATAATGATTTTAAAGCTTAAACATTGGAAATTGAATATAACAAGAGTTCTCATGCAAAAATATGCAAGGATTAAATTGTTGCCGATAAATGCCATAGGAAATGCTATAGCATTTCCTATAGCATTTCTTTATTTTACATTTTTTACAACCTTAAATTTTGAACCAATTGAAAAAATAATGATTTTAGGGCTTATACATTGGAATTTGAATATAACAAGAGTTCTCATGCAAAAATATGCAAGGATTAAATTGTTGACGAGAAATGCCATAGGAAATGCTATAGCATTTCCTATAGCATTTCTTTATTTGACATTTTTTACAACCTTAAATTTCAAACCAATTGAAAAAATAATGATTTTAGGGCTTATACATTGGAATTTGAATATAACAAGAGTTCTCATGAAAAAATATGCAAGGATTAAATTGTTGATGTGAAATGCCATAGGAAATGCTATAGCATTTCCTATTGCATTTCTTTATTTTACATTTTTTACAACCTTATATTTCGAACCAATTGAAAAAATAATGATTTTAGGGCTTATACATTGGAATTTGAATATAACAAGAGTTCTCATGCAAAAATATGCAAGGATTAAATTGTTGTTGAGAAATGCCATAGGAAATGCTATTGCATTTCCTATAGCATTTCTTTATTTGACATTTTTTACAACCTTAAATTTCAAACCAATTGAAAAAATAATGATTTTAGGGCTTATACATTGGAATTTGAATATAACAAGAGTTCTCATGCAAAAACATGCAAGGATTAAATTGTTGATGAGAAATGCCATAGGAAATGCTATAGCATTTCCTATTGCATTTCTTTATTTCACATTTTTTACAACCTTAAATTTCGAACCAATTGAAAAAATAATAATTTTAGGGCTTATACATTGGAATTTGAATATAACAAGAGTTCTCATGCAAAAATATGCAAGGATTAAATTGTTGACGAGAAATGCCATAGGAAATGCTATAGCATTTCCTATAGCATTTCTTTATTTTACATTTTTTACAACCTTAAATTTCGAACCAATTGAAAAAATAATGATTTTAAAGCTTAAACATTGGAAATTGAATATAACAAGAGTTCTCATGCAAAAATATGCAAGGATTAAATTGTTGCCGAGAAATGCCATATGAAATGCTATAGCATTGCCTATAGCATTTCTTTATTTTACCTTTTTTACAACCTTAAATTTCGAACCAATTGAAAAAATAATGATTTTAGGGTTTATACATTGGAATTTGAATATAACAAGAGTTCTCATGGAAAAATATGCAAGGATTAAATTGTTGACGAGAAATGCCATAGGAAATGCTATAGCATTTCCTATAGCATTTCTTTATTTTACATTTTTTACAGCCTTAAATTTTGAACCAATTGAAAAAATAATGATTTTAAAGCTTAAAGATTGGAATTTGAATATAACAAGAGTTCTCATGCAAAAATATGCAATGATTAAATTGTTGCCGAGAAATGCCATAGGAAATGCTAGCATTTCCTATAGCATTTCTTTATTTTACATTGTTTACGACCTTAAATTTCGAACCAATTGAAAAAATAATGATTTTAGGGCTTATACATTGGAATTTGAATATAACAAGAGTTCTCATGCAAAAATATGCAAGGATTAAATTGTTGACGAGAAATGCCATAGGAAATGCTATAGCATTTCCTATAGCATTTCTTTATTTGACATTTTTTACAACCTTAAATTTCAAACCAATTGAAAAAATAATGATTTTAGGGCTTATACATTGGAATTTGAATATAACAAGAGTTCTCATGCAAAAATATGCAAGGATTAAATTGTTGACGAGAAATGCCATAGGAAATGCTATAGCATTTCCTATAGCATTTCTTTATTTTACATTTTTTAAACCTTAAATTTCAAACCAATTGAAAAAATAATGATTTTAAAGCTTATACATTGGAATTTGAATATAACAAGAGTTATCATGCAAAAATATGCAAGGATTAAATTGTTGACGAGAAATGCCATAGGAAATGCTATAGCATTTCCTATAGCATTTCTTTATTTGACATTTTTTACAACCTTAAATTTCAAACCAATTGAAAAAATAATGATTTTAGGGCTTATACATTGGAATTTGAATATAACAAGAGTTCTCATGCAAAAATATGCAAAGATTAAATTGTTGACGAGAAATGCCATAAGAAATGCTATAGCATTTCCTATAGCATTTCTTTATTTTACATTTTTTACAACCTTAAATTTCGAACCAATTGAAAAAATAATTATTTTAGGGCTTATACATTGGAATTTGAATATAACAAGAGTTCTCATGCAAAAATATGCAAGGATTAAATTGTTGACGAGAAATGCCATAGGAAATGCTATAGCATTTCCTATAGCATTTCTTTATTTTACATTTTATACAACCTTAAATTTCAAACCAATTGAAAAAATAATGATTTTAAAGCTTAAACATTGGAATTTGAATATAACAAGAGTTCTCATGCAAAAATATGCAAGGATTAAATTGTTGAAGAGAAATGCCATAGGAAATGCTATAGCATTTCCTATAGCATTTCTTTATTTGACATTTTTTACAACCTTAAATTTCAAACCAATTGAAAAAATAATGATTTTAGGGCTTAAACATTGGAATTTGAATATAACAAGAGTTCTCATGCAAAAATATGCAAGGATTAAATTGTGTACGAGAAATGCCATAGGAAATGCTATAGCATTTCCTATAGCATTTCTTTATTTTACATTTTTTACAACCTTAAATTTCAAACCAATTGAAAAAATAATGATTTTAGGGCTTATACATTGGAATTTGAATATAACAAGAGTTCTCATGCCAAAATATGCAAGGATTAAATTGTTGACGAGAAATGCCATAGAAATGCTATAGCATTTCCTATAGCATTTCTTTATTTTACATCTTTTACAACCTTAAACTTCGAACAAATTGAAAAAATAATGATTTTAAAGCTTAAACATTTGAATTTGAATATAACAAGAGTTCTCATGCAAAAATATGCAAGGATTAAATTGTTGACGAGAAATGCCATAGGACATGCTATAGCATTTCCAATAGCATTTCTTTATTTTACATTTTTTACAACCTTAAATTTCGAACCAATTGAAAAAATAATGATTTTAGGGCTTATACATTGGAATTTGAATATAACAAGAGTTCTCATGCAAAAATATGCAAGGATTAAATTGTTGACGAGAAATGCCATAGGAAATGCTATAGCATTTCCTATAGCATTTCTTTATTTTACATTTTTTACAACCTTAAATTTCGAACCAATTGAAAAAATAATGATTTTAGGGCTTATACATTGGAATTTGAATATAACAAGAGTTCTCATGCAAAAATATGCAAGGATTAAATTGTTGCCGAGAAATGCCATAGGAAATGCTATAGCATTTCCTATGGCATTTCTTTATTTTACATTTTTTACAACCTTAAATTTCTAACCAATTGAAAAAATAATAATTTTAGGGCTTATACATTGGAATTTGAATATAACAAGAGTTCTCATGCAAAAATATGCAAGGATTAAATTGTTGCCGAGAAATGCCATAGGAAATGCTATAGCATTTCCTATAGCATTTCTTTATTTTACATTTTTTACAACCTTAACTTTCAAACCAATTGAAAAAATAATGATTTTAAAGCTTATACATTGGAATTTGAATATAACAAGAGTTCTCATGCAAAAATATGCAAGGATTAAATTGTTGACAAGAAATGCCATAGGAAATGCTATAGCATTTCCTATAGCATTTCTTTATTTGACATTTTTTACAACCTTAAATTTCAAACCAATTGAAAAAATAATGATTTTAGGGCTTATACATTGGAATTTGAATATAACAAGAGTTCTCATGCAAAAATATGCAAGGATTAAATTGTTGACGAGAAATGCCATAGGAAATGTTATAGCATTTCCTATGGCATTTCTTTATTTTACATTTTTTACAACCTTAAATTTCGAACCAATTGAAAAATTAATGATTTTAGGGCTTATACATTGGAATTTGAATATAACAAGAGTTCTCATGCAAAAATATGCAAGGATTAAATTGTTGACGAGAAATGCCATAGGAAATGCTAGCATTTCCTATAGCATTTCTTTATTTTACATTTTTTACAACCTTAAATCTCGAACCAATTGAAAAAATAATGATTTTAGGGCTTATACATTGGAATTTGAATATAACAAGAGTTCTCATGCAAAAATATGCAAGGATTAAATTGTTGCCGAGAAATGCCATAGGAAATGCTATAGCATTTCCTATAGCATTTCTTTATTTTACATTTTTTACAACCTTAAATTTCGAACCAATTGAAAAAATAATGATTTTAGGGCTTATACATTGGAATTTGAATATAACAAGAGTTCTCATGCAAAAATATGCAAGGATTAAATTGTTGCCGAGAAATGCCATAGGAAATGCTATAGCATTTCCTATAGCATTTCTTTATTTTACATTTTTTACAACCTTAAATTTCAATCCAATTGAAAAAATAATGATTTTAGGGCTTAAACATTGGAATTTGAATATAACTAGAGTTCTCATGCAAAAATATGCAAGGATTAAATTGTTGACGAGAAATGCCATAGGAAATGCTATAGCATTTCCTATAGCATTTCTTTATTTTTACATTTTTTACAACCTTAAATTTCAAACCAATTGAAAAAAATAATGATTTTAGGGCTTATACATTGGAATTTGAATATAACAAGAGTTCTCATGCAAAAATATGCAAGGATTAAATTGTTGACGAGAAATGCCATAGGAAATGCTATAGCATTTTACTATGGCATTTCTTTATTTTACATTTTTTACAACCTTAAATTTCAAACCAATTGAAAAAATAATGATTTTAGGGCTTATACATTGGAATTTGAATATAACAAGTGTTCTCATGCAAAAATATGCAAGGATTAAATTGTTGACGAGAAATGCCATAGGAAATGCTATAGCATTTCCTATATCATTTCTTTATTTGACATTTTTTACAACCTTAAATTTCAAACCAATTGAAAAAATAATAATTTTAGGGCTTAAACATTGGAATTTGAATATAACAAGAGTTCTCATGCAAAAATATGCAAGGATTAAATTGTTGCCGAGAAATGCCATAGGAAATGCTATAGCATTTCCTATAGCATTTCTTTATTTTACATTTTTTACAACCTTCAATTTTGAACCAATTGAAAAAATAATGATTTTAGGGCTTATACATTGGAATTTGAATATAACAAGAGTTCTCATGCAAAAATATGCAAGGATTAAATTATTGACGAGAAATGCCATAGGAAATGCTATAGCATTTCCTATAGCATTTCTTTATTTTACATTTTTTACAACCTTAAATTTCAAACCAATTGAAAAAATAATGATTTTAGGGCTTAAACATTGGAATTTGAATATAACAAGAGTTCTCATGCAAAAATATGCAAGGATTAAATTGTTGACGAGAAATGCCATAGGAAATGCTATAGCATTTCCTATGGCATTTCTTTATTTTACATTTTTTACAACCTTAAATTTCGAACCAATTGAAAAAATAATGATTTTAGGGCTAATACATTGGAATTTGAATATAACAAGAGTTCTCATGCAAAAATATGCAAGGATTAAATTGTTGACGAGAAATGCCATAGGAAATGCTATAGCATTTCCTATAGCATTTCTTTATTTTACATTTTTTACAACCTTAACTTTCAAACCAATTGAAAAAATAATGATTTTAAAGCTTATACATTGGAATTTGAATATAACAAGAGTTCTCATGCAAAAATATGCAAGGATTAAATTGTTGACAAGAAATGCCATAGGAAATGCTATAGCATTTCCTATAGCATTTCTTTATTTGACATTTTTTACAACCTTAAATTTCAAACCAATTGAAAAAATAATGCTTTTAGGGCTTAAACATTGGAATTTGAATATAACAAGAGTTCTCATGCAAAAATATGCAAGGATTAAATTGTTGACGAGAAATGCCATAGGAAATGTTATAGCATTTCCTATGGCATTTCTTTATTTTACATTTTTTACAACCTTAAATTTCGAACCAATTGAAAAATTAATGATTTTAGGGCTTATACATTGGAATTTGAATATAACAAGAGTTCTCATGCAAAAATATGCAAGGATTAAATTGTTGACGAGAAATGCCATAGGAAATGCAATAGCATTTCCTATGGCATTTCTTTATTTTACATTTTTTACAACCTTAAATTTCGAAGCAATTGAAAAAATAATGATTTTAGGGCTTATACATTGGAATTTGAATATAACAAGAGTTCTCATGCAAAAATATGCAAGGATTAAATTGTTTTCGAGAAATGCCATAGGAAATGTTATAGCATTTCCTATGGTATTTCTTTATTTTACATTTTTTACAACCTTAAATTTCGAACCAATTGAAAAAATAATGATTTTAGGGCTTATACATTGGAATTTGAATATAACAAGAGTTCTCATGCAAAAATATGCAAGGATTAAATTGTTGCCGAGAAATGCCATAGGAAATGCTATCGCATTTCCTATAGCATTTCTTTATTTTACATTTTTTACAACCTTAAATTTCAAACCAATTGAAAAAATAATGATTTTAAAGCTTATACATTGGAATTTTAATATAACAAGAGTTCTCATGCAAAACTATGCAAGGATTAAATTGTTGACGAGAAATGCCATAGGAAATGCTATAGCATTTCCTATAGCATTTCTTTATTTTACATTTTTTACAACCTTAAATTTCGAACCAATTGAAAAAGTAATGATTTTAGAGCTTAAACATTGGAAATTGAATATAACAAGAGTTCTCATGCAAAAATATGCAAGGATTAAATTGTTGACGAGAAATGCCATAGGAAATGCTATAGCATTTCCTATTGCATTTCTTTATTTTACATTTTTTACAACCTTCAATTTTGAACCAATTGAAAAAATAATGATTTTAGGGCTTATACATTGGAATTTGAATATAACAAGAGTTCTCATGCAAAAATATGCAAGGATTAAATTGTTGACGAGAAATGCCATAGGAAATGCTAGCATTTCCTATAGCATTTCTTTATTTTACATTTTTTACAACCTTAAATTTCAAACCAATTGAAAAAATAATGATTTTAGGGCTTAAACATTGGAATTTGAATATAACAAGAGTTCTCATGCAAAAATATGCAAGGATTAAATCTTTGACGAGAAATGCCATAGGAAATGCTATAGCATTTCCTATGGCATTTCTTTATTTTACATTTTTTACAACCTTAAATTTCGAACCAATTGAAAAAATAATGATTTTAGGGCTTATACATTGGAATTTGAATATAACAAGAGTTCTCATGCAAAAATATGCAAGGATTAAATTGTTGACGAGAAATGCCATAGGAAATGCTATAGCATTTCCTATGGCATTTCTTTATTTTACATTTTTTACAACCTTAAATTTCGAACCAATTGAAAAAATAATGATTTTAGGGCTTATACATTGGAATTTGAATATAACAAGAGTTCTCATGCAAAAATATGCAAGGATTAAATTGTTGCCGAGAAATGCCATAGGAAATGCTAGCATTTCCTATAGCATTTCTTTATTTTACATTTTTTACAACCTTAAATTTCGAACCAATTGATAAAATAATGATTTTAGGGCTTATACATTGGAATTTGAATATAACAAGAGTTCTCATGCAAAAATATGCAAGGATTAAATTGTTGACGAGAAATGCCATAGGAAATGCTATAGCATTTCCTATGGCATTTCTTTATTTTACATTTTTTACAACCTTAAATTTCTAACCAATTGAAAAACTAATGATTTTAGGGCTTATACATTGGAATTTGAATATAACAAGAGTTCTCATGCAAAAATATGCAAGGATTAAATTGTTGCCGAGAAATGCCATACGAAATGCTATAGCATTTCCTATAGCATTTCTTTATTTTACATTTTTTACAACCTTAAATTTCAAACCAATTGAAAAAATAATGATTTTAAAGCTTATACATTGGAATTTGAATATAACAAGAGTTCTCATGCAAAAATATGCAAGGATTAAATTGTTTACGAGAAATGCCATAGGAAATGCTATAGCATTTCCTATAGCATTTCTTTATTTGACATTTTTTACAACCTTAAATTTCAAACCAATTGAAAAAATAATGATTTTAGGGCTTATACATTGGAATTTGAATATAACAAGAGTTCTCATGCAAAAATATGCAAGGATTAAATTGTTGACGAGAAATGCCATAGGAAATGCTATAGCATTTCCTATGGCATTTCTTTATTTTACATTTTTTACAACCTTAAATTTCGAACCAATTGAAAAAATAATGATTTTAGGGCTAATACATTGGAATTTGAATATAACAAGAGTTCTCATGCAAAAATATGCAAGGATTAAATTGTTGACGAGAAATGCCATATGAAATGCTATAGCATTTCCTATAGCATTTCTTTATTTTACATTTTTTACAACCTTAACTTTCAAACCAATTGAAAAAATAATGATTTTAAAGCTTATACATTGGAATTTGAATATAACAAGAGTTCTCATGCAAAAATATGCAAGGATTAAATTGTTGACAAGAAATGCCATAGGAAATGCTATAGCATTTCCTATAGCATTTCTTTATTTGACATTTTTTACAACCTTAAATTTCAAACCAATTGAAAAAATAATGCTTTTAGGGCTTAAACATTGGAATTTGAATATAACAAGAGTTCTCATGCAAAAATATGCAAGGATTAAATTGTTGACGAGAAATGCCATAGGAAATGTTATAGCATTTCCTATGGCATTTCTTTATTTTACATTTTTTACAACCTTAAATTTCGAACCAATTGAAAAATTAATGATTTTAGGGCTTATACATTGGAATTTGAATATAACAAGAGTTCTCATGCAAAAATATGCAAGGATTAAATTGTTGACGAGAAATGCCATAGGAAATGCAATAGCATTTCCTATGGCATTTCTTTATTTTACATTTTTTACAACCTTAAATTTCGAACCAATTGAAAAAATAATGATTTTAGGGCTTATACATTGGAATTTGAATATAACAAGAGTTCTCATGCAAAAATATGCAAGGATTAAATTGTTTTCGAGAAATGCCATAGGAAATGTTATAGCATTTCCTATGGTATTTCTTTATTTTACATTTTTTACAACCTTAAATTTCGAACCAATTGAAAAAATAATGATTTTAGGGCTTATACATTGGAATTTGAATATAACAAGAGTTCTCATGCAAAAATATGCAAGGATTAAATTGTTGCCGAGAAATGCCATAGGAAATGCTATAGCATTTCCTATAGCATTTCTTTATTTTACATTTTTTACAACCTTAAATTTCAAACCAATTGAAAAAATAATGATTTTAAAGCTTATACATTGGAATTTTAATATAACAAGAGTTCTCATGCAAAACTATGCAAGGATTAAATTGTTGACGAGAAATGCCATAGGAAATGCTATAGCATTTCCTATAGCATTTCTTTATTTTACATTTTTTACAACCTTAAATTTCGAACCAATTGAAAAAGTAATGATTTTAGAGCTTAAACATTGGAAATTGAATATAACAAGAGTTCTCATGCAAAAATATGCAAGGATTAAATTGTTGACGAGAAATGCCATAGGAAATGCTATAGCATTTCCTATTGCATTTCTTTATTTTACATTTTTTACAACCTTCAATTTTGAACCAATTGAAAAAATAATGATTTTAGGGCTTATACATTGGAATTTGAATATAACAAGAGTTCTCATGCAAAAATATGCAAGGATTAAATTGTTGACGAGAAATGCCATAGGAAATGCTAGCATTTCCTATAGCATTTCTTTATTTTACATTTTTTACAACCTTAAATTTCAAACCAATTGAAAAAATAATGATTTTAGGGCTTAAACATTGGAATTTGAATATAACAAGAGTTCTCATGCAAAAATATGCAAGGATTAAATCTTTGACGAGAAATGCCATAGGAAATGCTATAGCATTTCCTATGGCATTTCTTTATTTTACATTTTTTACAACCTTAAATTTCGAACCAATTGAAAAAATAATGATTTTAGGGCTTATACATTGGAATTTGAATATAACAAGAGTTCTCATGCAAAAATATGCAAGGATTAAATTGTTGACGAGAAATGCCATAGGAAATGCTATAGCATTTCCTATGGCATTTCTTTATTTTACATTTTTTACAACCTTAAATTTCGAACCAATTGAAAAAATAATGATTTTAGGGCTTATACATTGGAATTTGAATATAACAAGAGTTCTCATGCAAAAATATGCAAGGATTAAATTGTTGCCGAGAAATGCCATAGGAAATGCTATAGCATTTCCTATAGCATTTCTTTATTTTACATTTTTTACAACCTTAAATTTCGAACCAATTGATAAAATAATGATTTTAGGGCTTATACATTGGAATTTGAATATAACAAGAGTTCTCATGCAAAAATATGCAAGGATTAAATTGTTGACGAGAAATGCCATAGGAAATGCTATAGCATTTCCTATGGCATTTCTTTATTTTACATTTTTTACAACCTTAAATTTCTAACCAATTGAAAAACTAATGATTTTAGGGCTTATACATTGGAATTTGAATATAACAAGAGTTCTCATGCAAAAATATGCAAGGATTAAATTGTTGCCGAGAAATGCCATACGAAATGCTATAGCATTTCCTATAGCATTTCTTTATTTTACATTTTTTACAACCTTAAATTTCAAACCAATTGAAAAAATAATGATTTTAAAGCTTATACATTGGAATTTGAATATAACAAGAGTTCTCATGCAAAAATATGCAAGGATTAAATTGTTTACGAGAAATGCCATAGGAAATGCTATAGCATTTCCTATAGCATTTCTTTATTTGACATTTTTTACAACCTTAAATTTCAAACCAATTGAAAAAATAATGATTTTAGGGCTTATACATTGGAATTTGAATATAACAAGAGTTCTCATGCAAAAATATGCAAGGATTAAATTGTTGACGAGAAATGCTATAGGAAATGCTATAGCATTTCCTATAGGATTTCTTTATTTTACATTTTTTACAACCTTAAATTTCGAACCAATTGAAAAAATAATGATTTTAGGGCTTATACATTGGAATTTGAATATAACAAGAGTTCTCATGCAAAAATATGCAAGGATTAAATTGTTGACGAGAAATGCCATAGGAAATGCTATAGCATTTCCTATAGCATTTCTTTATTTTACATTTTTTACAACCTTAAATTTCAAACCAATTGAAAAAATAATGATTTTAGGACTTAAACATTGGAATTTGAATATAACAAGAGTTCTCATGCAAAAATAAGCAAGGATTAAATTGTTGACGAGAAATGCCATAAAAAATGCTATAGCATTTCCTATAGGATTTCTTTATTTTACATTTTTTACAACCTAAAATTTCGAACCAATTGAAAAAATAATGATTTTAGGACTTATACATTGGAATTTGAATATAACAATAGTTCTCATGAAAAATATGCAAGGATTAAATTTTTGCCGAGAAATGCCATAGGAAATGCTATAGCATTTCCTATAGCATTTCTTTATTTTACTTTTCTTACAACCTTAAATTTCGAACCAATTGAAAAAATAATGATTTTAGAGCTTAAACATTGGAAATTGAATATAACAAGAGTTCTCATGCAAAAATATGCAAGGATTAAATTGTTGACGAGAAATGCCATAGGAAATGCTATAGCATTTCCTATAGCATTTCTTTATTTTACTTTTCTTACAACCTTAAATTTCGAACCAATTGAAAAAATAATGATTTTAGAGCTTAAACATTGGAAATTGAATATAACAAGAGTTCTCATGCAAAAATATGCAAGGATTAAATTGTTGACGAGAAATGCCATAGGAAATGCTATAGCATTTCCTATAGCATTTCTTTATTTTACATTTTTTACAACCTTCAATTTTGAACCAATTGAAAAAATAATGATTTTAGGGCTTATACATTGGAATTTGAATATAACAAGAGTTCTCATGCAAAAATATGCAAGGATTAAATTGTTGACGAGAAATGCCATAGGAAATGCTATAGCATTTCCTATAGCATTTCTTTATTTTACATTTTTTACAACCTTAAATTTCAAACCAATTGAAAAAATAATGATTTTAGGACTTAAACATTGGAATTTGAATATAACAAGAGTTCTCATGCAAAAATATGCAAGGATTAAATTGTTGACGAGAAATGCCATAGGAAATGCTATAGCATTTCCTATGGCATTTCTTTATTTTACATTTTTTACAACCTTAAATTTCGAACCAATTGAAAAAATAATGATTTTAGGGCTTATACATTGGAATTTGAATATAACAAGAGTTCTCATGCAAAAATATGCAAGGATTAAATTGTTGCCGAGAAATGCCATAGGAAATGCTATAGCATTTCCTATAGCATTTCTTTATTTTACATTTTTTACAACCTTAAATTTCGAATCAATTGAAAAAATAATGATTTTAGGGCTTATACATTGGAATTTGAATATAACAAGAGTTCTCATGCAAAAATATGCAAGGATTAAATTGTTGCCGAGAAATGCTATAGGAAATGCTATAGCATTTCCTATAGCATTTCTTTATTTTACATTTTTTACAACCTTAAACTTCGAACCAATAGAAAAAATAATGATTTTAAAGCTTAAACATTGGAATTTGAATATAACAAGAGTTCTCATGCAAAAATATGCAAGGATTAAATTGTTGCCGAGAAATGCCATAGAAAGCTGTTGCATTTCCTATAGCATTTCTTTATTTGACATTTTTTACAACCTTAAATTTCAAACCAATTGAAAAAATAATGATTTTAGGGCTTATACATTGGAATTTTAATATTACAAGCGTTCTCATGCAAAAATATGCAAGGATTAAATTGTTGACGAGAAATTCCATAGGAAATGCTATAATGTTTCCTATAGCATTTCTTTAGTTTACATTTTTTACGACCTAAAAGTCGAACCAATTGAAAAAATATTGATTTTAGGGCTTATACATTGGAATTTGAATATAACAAGAGTTCTCATGCAAAAATATGCAAGGATTAGATTGTTGACGAGAAATGCCATAGGAAATGCTATAGCATTTCATATAGCATTTCTTTATTTTACATTTTTTACAACCTTAAATTTTGAACCAATTGAAAAAATAATGATTTTAGGACTTATACATTGGAATTTGAATATAACAATAGTTCTCATGAAAAATATGCAAGGATTAAATTTTTGCCGAGAAATGCCATAGGAAATGCTATAGCATTTCCTATAGCATTTCTTTATTTTACTTTTCTTACAACCTTAAATTTCGAACCAATTGAAAAAATAATGATTTTAGAGCTTAAACATTGGAAATTGAATATAACAAGAGTTCTCATGCAAAAATATGCAAGGATTAAATTGTTGACGAGAAATGCCATAGGAAATGCTATAGCATTTCCTATAGCATTTCTTTATTTTACTTTTCTTACAACCTTAAATTTCGAACCAATTGAAAAAATAATGATTTTAGAGCTTAAACATTGGAAATTGAATATAACAAGAGTTCTCATGCAAAAATATGCAAGGATTAAATTGTTGACGAGAAATGCCATAGGAAATGCTAAAGCATTTCCTATAGCATTTCTTTATTTTACATTTTTTACAACCTTCAATTTTGAACCAATTGAAAAAATAATGATTTTAGGGCTTATACATTGGAATTTGAATATAACAAGAGTTCTCATGCAAAAATATGCAAGGATTAAATTGTTGACGAGAAATGCCATAGGAAATGCTATAGCATTTCCTATAGCATTTCTTTATTTTACATTTTTTACAACCTTAAATTTCAAACCAATTGAAAAAATAATGATTTTAGGACTTAAACATTGGAATTTGAATATAACAAGAGTTCTCATGCAAAAATATGCAAGGATTAAATTGTTGACGAGAAATGCCATAGGAAATGCTATAGCATTTCCTATGGCATTTCTTTATTTTACATTTTTTACAACCTTAAATTTCGAACCAATTGAAAAAATAATGATTTTAGGGCTTATACATTGGAATTTGAATATAACAAGAGTTCTCATGCAAAAATATGCAAGGATTAAATTGTTGCCGAGAAATGCCATAGGAAATGCTATAGCATTTCCTATAGCATTTCTTTATTTTACATTTTTTACAACCTTAAATTTCGAATCAATTGAAAAAATAATGATTTTAGGGCTTATACATTGGAATTTGAATATAACAAGAGTTCTCATGCAAAAATATGCAAGGATTAAATTGTTGCCGAGAAATGCCATAGGAAATGCTATAGCATTTCCTATAGCATTTCTTTATTTTACATTTTTTACAACCTTAAACTTCGAACCAATAGAAAAAATAATGATTTTAAAGCTTAAACATTGGAATTTGAATATAACAAGAGTTCTCATGCAAAAATATGCAAGGATTAAATTGTTGCCGAGAAATGCCATAGAAAGCTGTTGCATTTCCTATAGCATTTCTTTATTTGACATTTTTTACAACCTTAAATTTCAAACCAATTGAAAAAATAATGATTTTAGGGCTTATACATTGGAATTTTAATATTACAAGCGTTCTCATGCAAAAATATGCAAGGATTAAATTGTTGACGAGAAATTCCATAGGAAATGCTATAATGTTTCCTATAGCATTTCTTTAGTTTACATTTTTTACGACCTAAAAGTCGAACCAATTGAAAAAATATTGATTTTAGGGCTTATACATTGGAATTTGAATATAACAAGAGTTCTCATGCAAAAATATGCAAGGATTAGATTGTTGACGAGAAATGCCATAGGAAATGCTATAGCATTTCATATAGCATTTCTTTATTTTACATTTTTTACAACCTTAAATTTTGAACCAATTGAAAAAATAATGATTTTAAAACTTAAACATTGGAAATTGAATATAACAAGAGTTCTCATGCAAAAATATGCAAGGATTAAATTGTTGCCGAGAAATGCCATAGGAAACGCTATAGCATTTCCTATAGCATTTCTTTATTTTACATTTTTTACAACCTTAAATTTCAAACCAATTGAAAAAATAATGATTTTAGGGCTTATACATTGGAATTTGAATATAACAAGAGTTCTCATGCAAAAATATGCAAGGATTAAATTGTTGCCGAGAAATGCCATAGGAAATGCTATAGCATTTCCTATAGCATTTCTTTATTTGACATTTTTTACAACCTTAAATTTCAAACCAATTGAAAAAATAATGATTTTAAAGCTTATACATTGGAATTTGAATATAACAAGAGTTCTCATGCAAAAATATGCAAGGATTAAATTGTTGACGAGAAATGCCATAGGAAATGCTATAGCATTTCCTATAGAATTTCTTTATTTTACATTTTTTACAACCTTAAATTTCAAACCAATTGAAAAAATAATGATTTTAAAGCTTATACATTGGAATTTGAATATAACAAGAGTTCTCATGCAAAAATAAGCAAGGATTAAATTGTTGACGAGAAATGCCATAAAAAATGCTATAGCATTTCCTATTGCATTTCGTTATTTTACATTTTTTACAACTTAAATTTCGAACCAATTGAAAAAATAATGATTTTAGGGCTTATACGTTGGAATTTGAATATAACAAGAGTTCTCATGCAAAAATATGCAATGATTAAATTGTTGACGAGAAATGCCATAGGAAATTCTATTGCATTTCCTATAGCATTTCTTTATTTGACATTTTTTACAACCTTAAATTTCAAACCAAATGAAAAAATAATGATTTTAGGGCTTATTCATTGGAATTTGAATATAACAAGAGTTCTCATGCAAAAATATGCAAGGATTAAATTGTTGATGAAAAATGCCATAGGAAATGCTATAGCATTTCCTATAGCATTTCTTTATTTTACACTTTTTACAACCTTAAATTTCGAACCAATTGAAAAAATAATGATTTTAGGGCTTATACATTGGAATTTGAATATAACTAGAGTTCTCATGCAAAAATATGCAAGGATTAAATTGTTGACGAGAAATGCCATAAGAAATGCTATAGCATTTCCTATAGCATTTCTTTATTTTACATTTTTTACAACCTTAAATTTCGAACCAATTGAAAAAATAATGATTTTAAAGCTTAAACATTGGAATTTGAATATAACAAGAGTTCTCATGCAAAAATATGCAAGGATTAACTTGTTGCGGAGAAATGCCATAGAAAATGCTATAGCATTTCCTATAGCATTTCTTTATTTTACATTTTTTACAACCTTAAATTTAAAACCAATTGAAAAAATAATGATTTTAGGGCTTAAACATTGGAATTTTAATATAACAAGAGTTCTCGTGCAAAAATATGCAAGGATTAAATTGTTGACGAGAAATGCCATAGGAAATGCTTTTTCCTATAGCATTTCCTATAGCATTTCTTTATTTTACATTTTTTACAACCTTAAATTTCGAACCAATTGAAAAAATAATGATTTTAAAGCTTAAACATTGAAATTTGAATATAACAAGAGTTCTCATGCAAAAATATGCAAGGATTAAATTGTTGACGAGAAATGCCATAGGAAATGCTATAGCATTTCCTATAGCATTTCTTTATTTTACTTTTCTTACAACCTTAAATTTCGAACCAATTGAAAAAATAATGATTTTAGAGCTTAAACATTGGAAATTGAATATAACAAGAGTTCTCATGCAAAAATATGCAAGGATTAAATTGTTGACGAGAAATGCCATAGGAAATGCTATAGCATTTCCTATAGCATTTCTTTATTTTACATTTTTTACAACCTTCAATTTTGAACCAATTGAAAAAATAATGATTTTAGGGCTTATACATTGGAATTTGAATATAACAAGAGTTCTCATGCAAAAATATGCAAGGATTAAATTGTTGACGAGAAATGCCATAGGAAATGCTATAGCATTTCCTATAGCATTTCTTTATTTTACATTTTTTACAACCTTAAATTTCAAACCAATTGAAAAAATAATGATTTTAGGACTTAAACATTGGAATTTGAATATAACAAGAGTTCTCATGCAAAAATATGCAAGGATTAAATTGTTGACGAGAAATGCCATAGGAAATGCTATAGCATTTCCTATGGCATTTCTTTATTTTACATTTTTTACAACCTTAAATTTCGAACCAATTGAAAAAATAATGATTTTAGGGCTTATACATTGGAATTTGAATATAACAAGAGTTCTCATGCAAAAATATGCAAGGATTAAATTGTTGACGAGAAATGCCATAGGAAATGCTATAGCATTTCCTATAGCATTTCTTTATTTTACATTTTTTACAACCTTAAATTTCGAATCAATTGAAAAAATAATGATTTTAGGGCTTATACATTGGAATTTGAATATAACAAGAGTTCTCATGCAAAAATATGCAAGGATTAAATTGTTGCCGAGAAATGCCATAGGAAATGCTATAGCATTTCCTATAGCATTTCTTTATTTTACATTTTTTACAACCTTAAACTTCGAACCAATAGAAAAAATAATGATTTTAAAGCTTAAACATTGGAATTTGAATATAACAAGAGTTCTCATGCAAAAATATGCAAGGATTAAATTGTTGCCGAGAAATGCCATAGAAAGCTGTTGCATTTCCTATAGCATTTCTTTATTTGACATTTTTTACAACCTTAAATTTCAAACCAATTGAAAAAATAATGATTTTAGGGCTTATACATTGGAATTTTAATATTACAAGCGTTCTCATGCAAAAATATGCAAGGATTAAATTGTTGACGAGAAATTCCATAGGAAATGCTATAATGTTTCCTATAGCATTTCTTTAGTTTACATTTTTTACGACCTAAAAGTCGAACCAATTGAAAAAATATTGATTTTAGGGCTTATACATTGGAATTTGAATATAACAAGAGTTCTCATGCAAAAATATGCAAGGATTAGATTGTTGACGAGAAATGCCATAGGAAATGCTATAGCATTTCATATAGCATTTCTTTATTTTACATTTTTTACAACCTTAAATTTTGAACCAATTGAAAAAATAATGATTTTAAAACTTAAACATTGGAAATTGAATATAACAAGAGTTCTCATGCAAAAATATGCAAGGATTAAATTGTTGACGAGAAATGCCATAGGAAATGCTATAGCATTTCCTATAGCATTTCTTTATTTTACTTTTCTTACAACCTTAAATTTCGAACCAATTGAAAAAATAATGATTTTAGAGCTTAAACATTGGAAATTGAATATAACAAGAGTTCTCATGCAAAAATATGCAAGGATTAAATTGTTGACGAGAAATGCCATAGGAAATGCTATAGCATTTCCTATAGCATTTCTTTATTTTACATTTTTTACAACCTTCAATTTTGAACCAATTGAAAAAATAATGATTTTAGGGCTTATACATTGGAATTTGAATATAACAAGAGTTCTCATGCAAAAATATGCAAGGATTAAATTGTTGACGAGAAATGCCATAGGAAATGCTATAGCATTTCCTATAGCATTTCTTTATTTTACATTTTTTACAACCTTAAATTTCAAACCAATTGAAAAAATAATGATTTTAGGACTTAAACATTGGAATTTGAATATAACAAGAGTTCTCATGCAAAAATATGCAAGGATTAAATTGTTGACGAGAAATGCCATAGGAAATGCTATAGCATTTCCTATGGCATTTCTTTATTTTACATTTTTTACAACCTTAAATTTCGAACCAATTGAAAAAATAATGATTTTAGGGCTTATACATTGGAATTTGAATATAACAAGAGTTCTCATGCAAAAATATGCAAGGATTAAATTGTTGCCGAGAAATGCCATAGGAAATGCTATAGCATTTCCTATAGCATTTCTTTATTTTACATTTTTTACAACCTTAAATTTCGAATCAATTGAAAAAATAATGATTTTAGGGCTTATACATTGGAATTTGAATATAACAAGAGTTCTCATGCAAAAATATGCAAGGATTAAATTGTTGCCGAGAAATGCCATAGGAAATGCTATAGCATTTCCTATAGCATTTCTTTATTTTACATTTTTTACAACCTTAAATTTCGAACCAATTGAAAAAATAATGATTTTAGGGCTTATACATTGGAATTTGAATATAACTAGAGTTCTCATGCAAAAATATGCAAGGATTAAATTGTTGACGAGAAATGCCATAAGAAATGCTATAGCATTTCCTATAGCATTTCTTTATTTTACATTTTTTACAACCTTAAATTTCGAACCAATTGAAAAAATAATGATTTTAAAGCTTAAACATTGGAATTTGAATATAACAAGAGTTCTCATGCAAAAATATGCAAGGATTAACTTGTTGCGGAGAAATGCCATAGAAAATGCTATAGCATTTCCTATAGCATTTCTTTATTTTACATTTTTTACAACCTTAAATTTAAAACCAATTGAAAAAATAATGATTTTAGGGCTTAAACATTGGAATTTGAATATAACAAGAGTTCTCGTGCAAAAATATGCAAGGATTAAATTGTTGACGAGAAATGCCATAGGAAATGCTTTTTCCTATAGCATTTCCTATAGCATTTCTTTATTTTACATTTTTTACAACCTTAAATTTTGAACCAATTGAAAAAATAATGATTTTAAAGCTTAAACATTGAAATTTGAATATAACAAGAGTTCTCATGCAAAAATATGCAAGGATTAAATTGTTGACGAGAAATGCCATAGGAAATGTTATAGCATTTCCTATAGCATTTCTTTATTTTACATTTTTTACAACCTTAAATTTCAAACCAATTGAAAAAATAATGATTTTAAAGCTTATACATTGGAATTTGAATATAACAAGAGTTCTCATGCAAAAATAAGCAAGGATTAAATTGTTGACGAGAAATGCCATAGGAAATGCTATAGCATTTCCTATTGCATTTCGTTATTTTACATTTTTTACAACTTAAATTTCGAACCAATTGAAAAAATAATGATTTTAGGGCTTATACGTTGGAATTTGAATATAACAAGAGTTCTCATGCAAAAATATGCAATGATTAAATTGTTGACGAGAAATTCTATAGGAAATGCTATAGCATTTCCTATAGCATTTCTTTATTTTACACTTTTTACAACCTTAAATTTCGAACCAATTTAAAAAATAATGATTTTAGGGCTTATACATTGGAATTTGAATATAACAAGAGTTCTCATGCAAAAATATGCAAGGATTAAATTGTTGCCGAGAAATGCCATAGGAAATGCTATAGCATTTCCTATAGCATTTCTTTATTTTACATTTTTTACAACCTTAAATTTCAAACCAATTGAAAAAATAATGATTTTAGGGCTTATACATTGGAATTTGAATATAACAAGAGTTCTCATGCAAAAATATGCAAGCATTAAATTGTTGCCGAGAAATGCCATAGGAAGCATTTCCTATGGCATTTCTTTATTTGACATTTTTTACAACCTTAAATTTCAAACCAATTGAAAAAATAATGATTTTAAAGCTTATACATTGGAATTTGAATATAACAAGAGTTCTCATGCAAAAATATGCAAGGATTAAATTGTTGACGAGAAATGCCATAGGAAATGCTATAGCATTTCCTATAGCATTTCTTTATTTTACATTTTTTACAACCTTAAATTTCAAACCAAATGAAAAAATAATGATTTTAGGGCTTATACATTGGAATTTGAATATAACAAGAGTTCTCATGCAAAAATATGCAAGGATTAAATTGTTGATGAAAAATGCCATAGGAAATGCTATAGCATTTCTTATAGCATTTCTTTATTTTACACTTTTTACAACCTTAAATTTCGAACCAATTGAAAAAATAATGATTTTAGGGCTTATACATTGGAATTTGAATATAACTAGAGTTCTCATGCAAAAATATGCAAGGATTAAATTGTTGACGAGAAATGCCATAAGAAATGCTATAGCATTTCCTATAGCATTTCTTTATTTTACATTTTTTACAACCTTAAATTTCGAACCAATTGAAAAAATAATGATTTTAAAGCTTAAACATTGGAATTTGAATATAACAAGAGTTCTCATGCAAAAATATGCAAGGATTAACTTGTTTCGGAGAAATGCCATAGAAAATGCTATAGCATTTCCTATAGCATTTCTTTATTTTACATTTTTTACAACCTTAAATTTAAAACCAATTGAAAAAATAATGATTTTAGGGCTTAAACATTGGAATTTGAATATAACAAGAGTTCTCGTGCAAAAATATGCAAGGATTAAATTGTTGACGAGAAATGCCATAGGAAATGCTTTTTCCTATAGCATTTCCTATAGCATTTCTTTATTTTACATTTTTTACAACCTTAAATTTCGAACCAATTGAAAAAATAATGATTTTAAAGCTTAAACATTGAAATTTGAATATAACAAGAGTTCTCATGCAAAAATATGCAAGGATTAAATTGTTGACGAGAAATGCCATAGGAAATGTTATAGCATTTCCTATAGCATTTCTTTATTTTACATTTTTTACAACCTTAAATTTCAAACCAATTGAAAAAATAATGATTTTAAAGCTTATACATTGGAATTTGAATATAACAAGAGTTCTCATGCAAAAATAAGCAAGGATTAAATTGTTGACGAGAAATGCCATAGGAAATGCTATAGCATTTCCTATTGCATTTCGTTATTTTACATTTTTTACAACTTAAATTTCGAACCAATTGA
Source organism: Parietaria judaica (assembly GCA_954871525.1). Taxonomy (NCBI): domain Eukaryota; kingdom Viridiplantae; phylum Streptophyta; class Magnoliopsida; order Rosales; family Urticaceae; genus Parietaria; species Parietaria judaica. The sequence continues at coordinate 31,379,166 of OX940865.1, forward strand.
AAAAATAATGATTTTAGGGCTTATACGTTGGAATTTGAATATAACAAGAGTTCTCATGCAAAAATATGCAATGATTAAATTGTTGACGAGAAATGCCATAGGAAATGCTATAGCATTTCCTATAGCATTTCTTTATTTTACACTTTTTACAACCTTAAATTTCGAACCAATTTAAAAAATAATGATTTTAGGGCTTATACATTGGAATTTGAATATAACAAGAGTTCTCATGCAAAAATATGCAAGGATTAAATTGTTGCCGAGAAATGCCATAGGAAATGCTATAGCATTTCCTATAGCATTTCTTTATTTTACATTTTTTACAACCTTAAATTTCAAACCAATTGAAAAAATAATGATTTTAGGGCTTATACATTGGAATTTGAATATAACAAGAGTTCTCATGCAAAAATATGCAAGCATTAAATTGTTGCCGAGAAATGCCATAGGAAGCATTTCCTATGGCATTTCTTTATTTGACATTTTTTACAACCTTAAATTTCAAACCAATTGAAAAAATAATGATTTTAAAGCTTATACATTGGAAATTGAATATAACAAGAGTTCTCATGCAAAAATATGCAAGGATTAAATTGTTGACGAGAAATGCCATAGGAAATGCTATAGCATTTCCTATAGCATTTCTTTATTTTACATTTTTTACAACCTTAAATTTCAAACCAATTGAAAAAATAATGATTTTAGGGCTTAAACATTGGAATTTGAATATAACAAGAGTTCTCATGCAAAAATATGCAAGGATTAAATTGTTGACGAGAAATGCCATAGGAAATGTTATAGCATTTCCTATAGCATTTCTTTATTTTACATTTTTTACAACCTTAAATTTCAAACCAATTGAAAAAATAATGATTTTAGGGCTTATACGTTGGAATTTGAATATAACAAGAGTTCTCATGCAAAAATATGCAATGATTAAATTGTTGACGAGAAATGCCATAGGAAATTCTATTGCATTTCCTATAGCATTTCTTTATTTGACATTTTTTACAACCTTAAATTTCAAACCAAATGAAAAAATAATGATTTTAGGGCTTATACATTGGAATTTGAATATAACAAGAGTTCTCATGCAAAAATATGCAAGGATTATATTGTTGATGAAAAATGCCATAGGAAATGCTATAGCATTTCCTATAGCATTTCTTTATTTTACACTTTTTACAACCTTAAATTTCGAACCAATTGAAAAAATATTGATTTTAGGGCTTATACATTGGAATTTGAATATAACTAGAGTTCTCATGCAAAAATATGCAAGGATTAAATTGTTGACGAGAAATGCCATAGGAAATGCTATAGCATTTCCTATAGCATTTCTTTATTTTACATTTTTTACAACCTTAAATTTCGAACCAATTGAAAAAATAATGATTTTAAAGCTTAAACATTGGAATTTGAATACAACAAGAGTTCTCATGCAAAAATATGCAAGGATTAACTTGTTGCGGAGAAATGCCATAGAAAATGCTATAGCATTTCCTATAGCATTTCTTTATTTTACATTTTTTACAACCTTAAATTTAAAACCAATTGAAAAAATAATGATTTTAGGGCTTAAACATTGGAATTTGAATATAACAAGAGTTCTCGTGCAAAAATATGCAAGGATTAAATTGTTGACGAGAAATGCCATAGGAAATGCTATAGCATTTCCTATAGCATTTCTTTATTTTACATTTTTTACAACCTTAAATTTCGAACCAATTGAAAAAATAATGATTTTAAAGCTTAAACATTGAAATTTGAATATAACAAGAGTTCTCATGCAAAAATATGCAAGGATTAAATTGTTGACGAGAAATGCCATAGGAAATGTTATAGCATTTCCTATAGCATTTCTTTATTTTACATTTTTTACAACCTTAAATTTCAAACCAATTGAAAAAATAATGATTTTAAAGCTTATACATTGGAATTTGAATATAACAAGAGTTCTCATGCAAAAATAAGCAAGGATTAAATTGTTGACGAGAAATGCCATAGGAAATGCTATAGCATTTCCTATTGCATTTCGTTATTTTACATTTTTTACAACCTTAAATTTCAAACAAAATGAAAAAATAATGATTTTAGGGCTTATACATTGGAATTTGAATATAACAAGAGTTCTCATGCAAAAATATGCAAGGATTAAATTGTTGATGAAAAATGCCATAGGAAATGCTATAGCATTTCCTATAGCATTTCTTTATTTTACACTTTTTACAACCTTAAATTTCGAACCAATTGAAAAAATAATTATTTTAGGGCTTATACATTGGAATTTGAATATAACTAGAGTTCTCATGCAAAAATATGCAAGGATTAAATTGTTGACGAGAAATGCCATAGGAAATGCTATAGCATTTCCTATAGCATTTCTTTATTTTACATTTTTTACAACCTTAAATTTCGAACCAATTGAAAAAATAATGATTTTAAAGCTTAAACATTGGAATTTGAATACAACAAGAGTTCTCATGCAAAAATATGCAAGGATTAACTTGTTGCGGAGAAATGCCATAGAAAATGCTATAGCATTTCCTATAGCATTTCTTTATTTTACATTTTTTACAACCTTAAATTTAAAACCAATTGAAAAAATAATGATTTTAGGGCTTAAATATTGGAATTTGAATATAACAAGAGTTCTCGTGCAAAAATATGCAAGGATTAAATTGTTGACGAGAAATGCCATAGGAAATGTTATAGCATTTCCTATAGCATTTCTTTATTTTACATTTTTTACAACCTTAAATTTCAAACCAATTGAAAAAATAATGATTTTAGGGCTTATACGTTGGAATTTGAATATAACAAGAGTTCTCATGCAAAAATATGCAATGATTAAATTGTTGACGAGAAATGCCATAGGAAATTCTATTGCATTTCCTATAGCATTTCTTTATTTGACATTTTTTACAACCTTAAATTTCAAACCAAATGAAAAAATAATGATTTTAGGGCTTATACATTGGAATTTGAATATAACAAGAGTTCTCATGCAAAAATATGCAAGGATTATATTGTTGATGAAAAATGCCATAGGAAATGCTTTAGCATTTCCTATAGCATTTCTTTATTTTACACTTTTTACAACCTTAAATTTCGAACCAATTGAAAAAATATTGATTTTAGGGCTTATACATTGGAATTTGAATATAACTAGAGTTCTCATGCAAAAATATGCAAGGATTAAATTGTTGACGAGAAATGCCATAGGAAATGCTATAGCATTTCCTATAGCATTTCTTTATTTTACATTTTTTACAACCGTAAATTTCGAACCAATTGAAAAAATAATGATTTTAAAGCTTAAACATTGGAATTTGAATACAACAAGAGTTCTCATGCAAAAATATGCAAGGATTAACTTGTTGCGGAGAAATGCCATAGAAAATGCTATAGCATTTCCTATAGCATTTCTTTATTTTACATTTTTTACAACCTTAAATTTAAAACCAATTGAAAAAATAATGATTTTAGGGCTTAAATATTGGAATTTGAATATAACAAGAGTTCTCGTGCAAAAATATGCAAGGATTAAATTGTTGACGAGAAATGCCATAGGAAATGCTATAGCATTTCCTATAGCATTTCTTTATTTTACATTTTTTACAACCTTAAATTTCGAACCAATTGAAAAAATAATGATTTTAAAGCTTAAACATTGAAATTTGAATATAACAAGAGTTCTCATGCAAAAATATGCAAGGATTAAATTGTTGACGAGAAATGCCATAGGAAATGTTATAGCATTTCCTATAGCATTTCTTTATTTTACATTTTTTACAACCTTAAATTTCAAACCAATTGAAAAAATAATGATTTTAAAGCTTATACATTGGAATTTGAATATAACAAGAGTTCTCATGCAAAAATAAGCAAGGCTTAAATTGTTGACGAGAAATGCCATAGGAAATGCTATAGCATTTCCTATTGCATTTCGTTATTTTACATTTTTTACAACCTTAAATTTCAAACCGAATGAAAAAATAATGATTTTAGGGCTTATACATTGGAATTTGAATATAACAAGAGTTCTCATGCAAAAATATGCAAGGATTAAATTGTTGATGAAAAATGCCATAGGAAATGCTATAGCATTTCCTATAGCATTTCTTTATTTTACACTTTTTACAACCTTAAATTTCGAACCAATTGAAAAAATAATGATTTTAGGGCTTATACATTGGAATTTGAATATAACTAGAGTTCTCCTGCAAAATATGCAAGGATTAAATTGTTGACGAGAAATGCCATAGGAAATGCTATAGCATTTCCTATAGCATTTCTTTATTTTACATTTTTTACAACCTTAAATTTCGAACCAATTGAAAAAATAATGATTTTAAAGCTTAAACATTGGAATTTGAATATAACAAGAGTTCTCATGCAAAAATATGCAAGGATTAACTTGTTGCGGAGAAATGCCATAGAAAATGCTATAGCATTTCCTATAGCATTTCTTTATTTTACATTTTTTACAACCTTAAATTTAAAACCAATTGAAAAAATAATGATTTTAGGGCTTAAACATTGGAATTTAAATATAACAAGATTTCTCGTGCAAAAATATGCAAGGATTAAATTGTTGACGAGAAATGCCATAGGAAATGCTATAGCATTTCCTATAGCATTTCTTTATTTTACATTTTTTACAACCTTAAATTTCAAACCAATTGAAAAAATAATGATTTTAAAGCTTAAACATTGAAATTTGAATATAACAAGAGTTCTCATGCAAAAATATGCAAGGATTAAATTGTTGACGACAAATGCCATAGGAAATGTTATAGCATTTCCTATAGCATTTCTTTATTTTACATTTTTTACAACCTTAAATTTCAAACCAATTGAAAAAATAATGATTTAAGGGCTTAAACATTGGAATTTGAATATAACAAGAGTTCTCATGCAAAAATATGCAAGGATTAAATTGTTGACGAGAAATGCCATAGGAAATGCTATAGCATTTCCTATAGCATTTCTTTATTTTACATTTTTTACAACCTTAAATTTCAAACCAATTGAAAAAATAATGATTTTAAAGCTTATACATTGGAATTAGAATATAACAAGAGTTCTCATGCAAAAATATGCAAGGATTAAATTGTTGACGAGAAATGCCATAAGAAATGCTATAGCATTTCCTATAGCATTTCTTTATTTTACATTTTTTACAACCTTAAATTTCAAACCAATTGAAAAAATAATGATTTTAGGGCTTATACATTGGAATTTGAATATAACAAGAGTTCTCATGCAAAAATATGCAAGGATTAAATTGTTGACGAGAAATGCCATAGAAAATGCTATAGCATTTCCTATAGCATTTCTTTATTTTACATTTTTTACAACCTTAAATTTCGAACCAATTGAAAAAATAATGATTTTAGGGCTTATACATTGGAATTTGAATATAACAAGAGTTCTCATGCAAAAATATGCAAGGTTTAAATTGTTGACGAGAAATGCCATAGGAAATGCTATAGCATTTCCTATAGCATTTCTTTATTTTACATTTTTTACAACCTTAAATTTCAAACCAATTGAAAAAATAATGATTTTAGGGCTTAAACATTGGAATTTGAATATAACAAGAGTTCTCGTGCAAAAATATGCAAGGATTAAATTGTTGACGAGAAATGCCATAGGAAATGCTATAGAATTTCCTATATCATCTCTTTATTTGACATTTTTTACAACCTTAAATTTCGAACCAATTGAAAAAATAATGATTTTAAAGCTTAAACATTGAAATTTGAATATAACAAGAGTTCTCATGCAAAAATATGCAAGGATTAAATTGTTGACGAGAAATGCCATAGGAAATGCTATAGCATTTCCTATAGCATTTCTTTATTTGACATTTTTTACAACCTTAAATTTCAAACCAATTGAAAAAATAATGATTTTAGGGCTTATACATTGGAATTTTGAATATAACAAGAGTTCTCATGCAAAAATATGCAAGGATTAAATTGTTGACGAGAAATGCCATAGGAAATGCTATAGCATTTCCTATAGCATTTCTTTATTTTACATTTTTTACAACCTTAAATTTCAAACCAATTGAAAAAATAATGATTTTAAAGCTTATACATTGGAATTTGAATATAACAAGAGTTCTCATGCAAAAATATGCAAGGATTAAATTGTTGACGAGAAATGCCATAGGAAATGCTATAGCATTTCCTATAGAATTTCTTTATTTTACATTTTTTACAACCTTAAATTTCAAACCAATTGAAAAAATAATGATTTTAGGGCTTATACATTGGAATTTGAATATAACAAGAGTTCTCATGCAAAAATATGCAAGGATTAAATTGTTGACGAGAAATGCCATAGGAAATGCTATAGCATTTCCTATAGCATTTCTTTATTTTACATTTTTTACAACCTTAAATTTCGAACCAATTGAAAAAATAATGATTTTAGAGCTTATACATTGGAATTTGAATATAACAAGAGTTCTCATGCAAAAATATGCAAGGATTAAATTGTTGACGAATAATGCCATAGGAAATGCTATAGCATTTCCTATAGCATTTCTTTATTATACATTTTTTACAACCTTAAATTTGAAACCAATTGAAAAAATAATGATTTTAGGGCTTAAACATTGGAATTTGAATATAACAAGAGTTCTCGTGCAAAAATATGCAAGGATTAAATTGTTGACGAGAAATGCCAGCATTTCTTTATTTTACATTTTTTACAACCTTAAATTTCAAACCAATTGAAAAAATAATGATTTTAGGGCTTAAACATTGGAATTTGAATATAACAAGAGTTCTCGTGCAAAAATATGCAAGGATTAAATTGTTGACGAGAAATGCCATAGGAAATGCTATAGAATTTCCTATATCATCTCTTTATTTGACATTTTTTACAACCTTAAATTTCGAACCAATTGAAAAAATAATGATTTTAAAGCTTAAACATTGAAATTTGAATATAACAAGAGTTCTCATGCAAAAATATGCAAGGATTAAATTGTTGCCGAGAAATTCCATAGGAAATGCTATAGCATTTCCTATAGCATTTCTTTATTTGACATTTTTTACAACCTTAAATTTCGAACCAATTGAAAAAATAATGATTTTAAAGCTTAAACATTGAAATTTGAATATAACAAGAGTTCTCATGCAAAAATATGCAAGGATTAAATTGTTGCCGAGAAATGCCATAGGAAATGCTATAGCATTTCCTATAGCATTTCTTTATTTGACATTTTTTACAACCTTAAATTTCAAACCAATTGAAAAAATAATGATTTTAGGGCTTATACATTGGAATTTGAATATAACAAGAGTTCTCATGCAAAAATATGCAAGGATTAAATTGTTGACGAGAAATGCCATAGGAAATGCTATAGCATTTCCTATAGCATTTCGTTATTTTACATTTTTTACAACCTTAAATTTCAAACCAATTGAAAAAATAATGATTTTAAAGCTTATACATTGGAATTTGAATATAACAAGAGTTCTCATGCAAAAATATGCAAGGATTAAATTGTTGACGAGAAATGCCATAGGAAATGCTATAGCATTTCCTATAGAATTTCTTTATTTTACATTTTTTACAACCTTAAATTTCAAACCAATTGAAAAAATAATGATTTTAGGGCTTATACATTGGAATTTGAATATAACAAGAGTTCTCATGCAAAAATATGCAAGGATTAAATTGTTGACGAGAAATGCCATAGGAAATGCTATAGCATTTCCTATAGCATTTCTTTATTTTACATTTTTTACAACATTAAATTTCGAACCAATTGAAAAAATAATGATTTTAGAGCTTATACATTGGAATTTGAATATAACAAGAGTTCTCATGCAAAAATATGCAAGGATTAAATTGTTGACGAATAATGCCATAGGAAATGCTATAGCATTTCCTATAGCATTTCTTTATTATACATTTTTTACAACCTTAAATTTGAAACCAATTGAAAAAATAATGATTTTAGGGCTTAAACATTGGAATTTGAATATAACAAGAGTTCTCGTGCAAAAATATGCAAGGATTAAATTGTTGACGAGAAATGCCATAGGAAATGCTATAGCATTTCCTATAGCATTTCTTTATTTTACATTTTTTACAACCTTAAATTTCAAACCAATTGAAAAAATAATGATTTTAGGGCTTAAACATTGGAATTTGAATATAACAAGAGTTCTCGTGCAAAAATATGCAAGGATTAAATTGTTGACGAGAAATGCCATAGGAAATGCTATAGAATTTCCTATATCATCTCTTTATTTGACATTTTTTACAACCTTAAATTTCGAACCAATTGAAAAAATAATGATTTTAAAGCTTAAACATTGAAATTTGAATATAACAAGAGTTCTCATGCAAAAATATGCAAGGATTAAATTGTTGCCGAGAAATGCCATAGGAAATGCTATAGCATTTCCTATAGCATTTCTTTATTTGACATTTTTTACAACCTTAAATTTCGAAACAATTGAAAAAATAATGATTTTAAAGCTTAAACATTGAAATTTGAATATAACAAGAGTTCTCATGCAAAAATATGCAAGGATTAAATTGTTGCCGAGAAATGCCATAGGAAATGCTATAGCATTTCCTATAGCATTTCTTTATTTGACATTTTTTACAACCTTAAATTTCAAACCAATTGAAAAAATAATGATTTTAGGGCTTATACATTGGAATTTGAATATAACAAGAGTTCTCATGCAAAAATATGCAAGGATTAAATTGTTGACGAGAAATGCCATAGGAAATGCTATAGCATTTCCTATAGCATTTCGTTATTTTACATTTTTTACAACCTTAAATTTCAAACCAATTGAAAAAATAATGATTTTAAAGCTTATACATTGGAATTTGAATATAAAAAGAGTTCTCATGCAAAAATATGCAAGGATTAAATTGTTGACGAGAAATGCCATAGGAAATGCTATAGCATTTCCTATAGCATTTCTTTATTTTACACTTTTTACAACCTTAAATTTCGAACCAATTGAAAAAATATTGATTTTAGGGCTTATACATTGGAATTTGAATATAACTAGAGTTCTCATGCAAAAATATGCAAGGATTAAATTGTTGACGAGAAATGCCATAGGAAATGCTATAGCATTTCCTATAGCATTTCTTTATTTTACATTTTTTACAACCTTAAATTTCGAACCAATTGAAAAAATAATGATTTTAAAGCTTAAACATTGGAATTTGAATACAACAAGAGTTCTCATGCAAAAATATGCAAGGATTAACTTGTTGCGGAGAAATGCCATAGAAAATGCTATAGCATTTCCTATAGCATTTCTTTATTTTACATTTTTTACAACCTTAAATTTAAAACCAATTGAAAAAATAATGATTTTAGGGCTTAAACATTGGAATTTGAATATAACAAGAGTTCTCGTGCAAAAATATGCAAGGATTAAATTGTTGACGAGAAATGCCATAGGAAATGCTATAGCATTTCCTATAGCATTTCTTTATTTTACATTTTTTACAACCTTAAATTTCGAACCAATTGAAAAAATAATGATTTTAAAGCTTAAACATTGAAATTTGAATATAACAAGAGTTCTCATGCAAAAATATGCAAGGATTAAATTGTTGACGAGAAATGCCATAGGAAATGTTATAGCATTTCCTATAGCATTTCTTTATTTTACATTTTTTACAACCTTAAATTTCAAACCAATTGAAAAAATAATGATTTTAAAGCTTATACATTGGAATTTGAATATAACAAGAGTTCTCATGCAAAAATAAGCAAGGATTAAATTGTTGACGAGAAATGCCATAGGAAATGCTATAGCATTTCCTATTGCATTTCGTTATTTTACATTTTTTACAACCTTAAATTTCAAACAAAATGAAAAAATAATGATTTTAGGGCTTATACATTGGAATTTGAATATAACAAGAGTTCTCATGCAAAAATATGCAAGGATTAAATTGTTGATGAAAAATGCCATAGGAAATGCTATAGCATTTCCTATAGCATTTCTTTATTTTACACTTTTTACAACCTTAAATTTCGAACCAATTGAAAAAATAATTATTTTAGGGCTTATACATTGGAATTTGAATATAACTAGAGTTCTCATGCAAAAATATGCAAGGATTAAATTGTTGACGAGAAATGCCATAGGAAATGCTATAGCATTTCCTATAGCATTTCTTTATTTTACATTTTTTACAACCTTAAATTTCGAACCAATTGAAAAAATAATGATTTTAAAGCTTAAACATTGGAATTTGAATACAACAAGAGTTCTCATGCAAAAATATGCAAGGATTAACTTGTTGCGGAGAAATGCCATAGAAAATGCTATAGCATTTCCTATAGCATTTCTTTATTTTACATTTTTTACAACCTTAAATTTAAAACCAATTGAAAAAATAATGATTTTAGGGCTTAAATATTGGAATTTGAATATAACAAGAGTTCTCGTGCAAAAATATGCAAGGATTAAATTGTTGACGAGAAATGCCATAGGAAATGTTATAGCATTTCCTATAGCATTTCTTTATTTTACATTTTTTACAACCTTAAATTTCAAACCAATTGAAAAAATAATGATTTTAGGGCTTATACGTTGGAATTTGAATATAACAAGAGTTCTCATGCAAAAATATGCAATGATTAAATTGTTGACGAGAAATGCCATAGGAAATTCTATTGCATTTCCTATAGCATTTCTTTATTTGACATTTTTTACAACCTTAAATTTCAAACCAAATGAAAAAATAATGATTTTAGGGCTTATACATTGGAATTTGAATATAACAAGAGTTCTCATGCAAAAATATGCAAGGATTATATTGTTGATGAAAAATGCCATAGGAAATGCTTTAGCATTTCCTATAGCATTTCTTTATTTTACACTTTTTACAACCTTAAATTTCGAACCAATTGAAAAAATATTGATTTTAGGGCTTATACATTGGAATTTGAATATAACTAGAGTTCTCATGCAAAAATATGCAAGGATTAAATTGTTGACGAGAAATGCCATAGGAAATGCTATAGCATTTCCTATAGCATTTCTTTATTTTACATTTTTTACAACCGTAAATTTCGAACCAATTGAAAAAATAATGATTTTAAAGCTTAAACATTGGAATTTGAATACAACAAGAGTTCTCATGCAAAAATATGCAAGGATTAACTTGTTGCGGAGAAATGCCATAGAAAATGCTATAGCATTTCCTATAGCATTTCTTTATTTTACATTTTTTACAACCTTAAATTTAAAACCAATTGAAAAAATAATGATTTTAGGGCTTAAATATTGGAATTTGAATATAACAAGAGTTCTCGTGCAAAAATATGCAAGGATTAAATTGTTGACGAGAAATGCCATAGGAAATGCTATAGCATTTCCTATAGCATTTCTTTATTTTACATTTTTTACAACCTTAAATTTCGAACCAATTGAAAAAATAATGATTTTAAAGCTTAAACATTGAAATTTGAATATAACAAGAGTTCTCATGCAAAAATATGCAAGGATTAAATTGTTGACGAGAAATGCCATAGGAAATGTTATAGCATTTCCTATAGCATTTCTTTATTTTACATTTTTTACAACCTTAAATTTCAAACCAATTGAAAAAATAATGATTTTAAAGCTTATACATTGGAATTTGAATATAACAAGAGTTCTCATGCAAAAATAAGCAAGGCTTAAATTGTTGACGAGAAATGCCATAGGAAATGCTATAGCATTTCCTATTGCATTTCGTTATTTTACATTTTTTACAACCTTAAATTTCAAACCGAATGAAAAAATAATGATTTTAGGGCTTATACATTGGAATTTGAATATAACAAGAGTTCTCATGCAAAAATATGCAAGGATTAAATTGTTGATGAAAAATGCCATAGGAAATGCTATAGCATTTCCTATAGCATTTCTTTATTTTACACTTTTTACAACCTTAAATTTCGAACCAATTGAAAAAATAATGATTTTAGGGCTTATACATTGGAATTTGAATATAACTAGAGTTCTCCTGCAAAATATGCAAGGATTAAATTGTTGACGAGAAATGCCATAGGAAATGCTATAGCATTTCCTATAGCATTTCTTTATTTTACATTTTTTACAACCTTAAATTTCGAACCAATTGAAAAAATAATGATTTTAAAGCTTAAACATTGGAATTTGAATATAACAAGAGTTCTCATGCAAAAATATGCAAGGATTAACTTGTTGCGGAGAAATGCCATAGAAAATGCTATAGCATTTCCTATAGCATTTCTTTATTTTACATTTTTTACAACCTTAAATTTAAAACCAATTGAAAAAATAATGATTTTAGGGCTTAAACATTGGAATTTAAATATAACAAGAGTTCTCGTGCAAAAATATGCAAGGATTAAATTGTTGACGAGAAATGCCATAGGAAATGCTATAGCATTTCCTATAGCATTTCTTTATTTTACATTTTTTACAACCTTAAATTTCAAACCAATTGAAAAAATAATGATTTTAAAGCTTAAACATTGAAATTTGAATATAACAAGAGTTCTCATGCAAAAATATGCAAGGATTAAATTGTTGACGACAAATGCCATAGGAAATGTTATAGCATTTCCTATAGCATTTCTTTATTTTACATTTTTTACAACCTTAAATTTCAAACCAATTGAAAAAATAATGATTTAAGGGCTTAAACATTGGAATTTGAATATAACAAGAGTTCTCATGCAAAAATATGCAAGGATTAAATTGTTGACGAGAAATGCCATAGGAAATGCTATAGCATTTCCTATAGCATTTCTTTATTTTACATTTTTTACAACCTTAAATTTCAAACCAATTGAAAAAATAATGATTTTAAAGCTTATACATTGGAATTAGAATATAACAAGAGTTCTCATGCAAAAATATGCAAGGATTAAATTGTTGACGAGAAATGCCATAAGAAATGCTATAGCATTTCCTATAGCATTTCTTTATTTTACATTTTTTACAACCTTAAATTTCAAACCAATTGAAAAAATAATGATTTTAGGGCTTATACATTGGAATTTGAATATAACAAGAGTTCTCATGCAAAAATATGCAAGGATTAAATTGTTGACGAGAAATGCCATAGAAAATGCTATAGCATTTCCTATAGCATTTCTTTATTTTACATTTTTTACAACCTTAAATTTCGAACCAATTGAAAAAATAATGATTTTAGGGCTTATACATTGGAATTTGAATATAACAAGAGTTCTCATGCAAAAATATGCAAGGTTTAAATTGTTGACGAGAAATGCCATAGGAAATGCTATAGCATTTCCTATAGCATTTCTTTATTTTACATTTTTTACAACCTTAAATTTCAAACCAATTGAAAAAATAATGATATTAGGGCTTAAACATTGGAATTTGAATATAACAAGAGTTCTCGTGCAAAAATATGCAAGGATTAAATTGTTGACGAGAAATGCCATAGGAAATGCTATAGAATTTCCTATATCATCTCTTTATTTGACATTTTTTACAACCTTAAATTTCGAACCAATTGAAAAAATAATGATTTTAAAGCTTAAACATTGAAATTTGAATATAACAAGAGTTCTCATGCAAAAATATGCAAGGATTAAATTGTTGCCGAGAAATGCCATAGGAAATGCTATAGCATTTCCTATAGCATTTCTTTATTTGACATTTTTTACAACCTTAAATTTCAAACCAATTGAAAAAATAATGATTTTAGGGCTTATACATTGGAATTTTGAATATAACAAGAGTTCTCATGCAAAAATATGCAAGGATTAAATTGTTGACGAGAAATGCCATAGGAAATGCTATAGCATTTCCTATAGCATTTCTTTATTTTACATTTTTTACAACCTTAAATTTCAAACCAATTGAAAAAATAATGATTTTAAAGCTTATACATTGGAATTTGAATATAACAAGAGTTCTCATGCAAAAATATGCAAGGATTAAATTGTTGACGAGAAATGCCATAGGAAATGCTATAGCATTTCCTATAGAATTTCTTTATTTTACATTTTTTACAACCTTAAATTTCAAACCAATTGAAAAAATAATGATTTTAGGGCTTATACATTGGAATTTGAATATAACAAGAGTTCTCATGCAAAAATATGCAAGGATTAAATTGTTGACGAGAAATGCCATAGGAAATGCTATAGCATTTCCTATAGCATTTCTTTATTTTACATTTTTTACAACCTTAAATTTCGAACCAATTGAAAAAATAATGATTTTAAAGCTTATACATTGGAATTTGAATATAACAAGAGTTCTCATGCAAAAATATGCAAGGATTAAATTGTTGACGAATAATTCCATAGGAAATGCTATAGCATTTCCTATAGCATTTCTTTATTATACATTTTTTACAACCTTAAATTTGAAACCAATTGAAAAAATAATGATTTTAGGGCTTAAACATTGGAATTTGAATATAACAAGAGTTCTCGTGCAAAAATATGCAAGGATTAAATTGTTGACGAGAAATGCCAGCATTTCTTTATTTTACATTTTTTACAACCTTAAATTTCAAACCAATTGAAAAAATAATGATTTTAGGGCTTAAACATTGGAATTTGAATATAACAAGAGTTCTCGTGCAAAAATATGCAAGGATTAAATTGTTGACGAGAAATGCCATAGGAAATGCTATAGAATTTCCTATATCATCTCTTTATTTGACATTTTTTACAACCTTAAATTTCGAACCAATTGAAAAAATAATGATTTTAAAGCTTAAACATTGAAATTTGAATATAACAAGAGTTCTCATGCAAAAATATGCAAGGATTAAATTGTTGCCGAGAAATTCCATAGGAAATGCTATAGCATTTCCTATAGCATTTCTTTATTTGACATTTTTTACAACCTTAAATTTCGAACCAATTGAAAAAATAATGATTTTAAAGCTTAAACATTGAAATTTGAATATAACAAGAGTTCTCATGCAAAAATATGCAAGGATTAAATTGTTGCCGAGAAATGCCATAGGAAATGCTATAGCATTTCCTATAGCATTTCTTTATTTGACATTTTTTACAACCTTAAATTTCAAACCAATTGAAAAAATAATGATTTTAGGGCTTATACATTGGAATTTGAATATAACAAGAGTTCTCATGCAAAAATATGCAAGGATTAAATTGTTGACGAGAAATGCCATAGGAAATGCTATAGCATTTCCTATAGCATTTCGTTATTTTACATTTTTTACAACCTTAAATTTCAAACCAATTGAAAAAATAATGATTTTAAAGCTTATACATTGGAATTTGAATATAACAAGAGTTCTCATGCAAAAATATGCAAGGATTAAATTGTTGACGAGAAATGCCATAGGAAATGCTATAGCATTTCCTATAGAATTTCTTTATTTTACATTTTTTACAACCTTAAATTTCAAACCAATTGAAAAAATAATGATTTTAGGGCTTATACATTGGAATTTGAATATAACAAGAGTTCTCATGCAAAAATATGCAAGGATTAAATTGTTGACGAGAAATGCCATAGGAAATGCTATAGCATTTCCTATAGCATTTCTTTATTTTACATTTTTTACAACATTAAATTTCGAACCAATTGAAAAAATAATGATTTTAGAGCTTATACATTGGAATTTGAATATAACAAGAGTTCTCATGCAAAAATATGCAAGGATTAAATTGTTGACGAATAATGCCATAGGAAATGCTATAGCATTTCCTATAGCATTTCTTTATTATACATTTTTTACAACCTTAAATTTGAAACCAATTGAAAAAATAATGATTTTAGGGCTTAAACATTGGAATTTGAATATAACAAGAGTTCTCGTGCAAAAATATGCAAGGATTAAATTGTTGACGAGAAATGCCATAGGAAATGCTATAGCATTTCCTATAGCATTTCTTTATTTTACATTTTTTACAACCTTAAATTTCAAACCAATTGAAAAAATAATGATTTTAGGGCTTAAACATTGGAATTTGAATATAACAAGAGTTCTCGTGCAAAAATATGCAAGGATTAAATTGTTGACGAGAAATGCCATAGGAAATGCTATAGAATTTCCTATATCATCTCTTTATTTGACATTTTTTACAACCTTAAATTTCGAACCAATTGAAAAAATAATGATTTTAAAGCTTAAACATTGAAATTTGAATATAACAAGAGTTCTCATGCAAAAATATGCAAGGATTAAATTGTTGCCGAGAAATGCCATAGGAAATGCTATAGCATTTCCTATAGCATTTCTTTATTTGACATTTTTTACAACCTTAAATTTCGAAACAATTGAAAAAATAATGATTTTAAAGCTTAAACATTGAAATTTGAATATAACAAGAGTTCTCATGCAAAAATATGCAAGGATTAAATTGTTGCCGAGAAATGCCATAGGAAATGCTATAGCATTTCCTATAGCATTTCTTTATTTGACATTTTTTACAACCTTAAATTTCAAACCAATTGAAAAAATAATGATTTTAGGGCTTATACATTGGAATTTGAATATAACAAGAGTTCTCATGCAAAAATATGCAAGGATTAAATTGTTGACGAGAAATGCCATAGGAAATGCTATAGCATTTCCTATAGCATTTCGTTATTTTACATTTTTTACAACCTTAAATTTCAAACCAATTGAAAAAATAATGATTTTAAAGCTTATACATTGGAATTTGAATATAAAAAGAGTTCTCATGCAAAAATATGCAAGGATTAAATTGTTGACGAGAAATGCCATAGGAAATGCTATAGCATTTCCTATAGCATTTCTTTATTTTACATTTTTTACAACCTTAAATTTCAAACCAATTGAAAAAATAATGATTTTAGGGCTTATACATTGGAATTTGAATATAACAAGAGTTCTCATGCAAAAATATGCAAGGATTAAATTGTTGACGAGAAATGCCATAGGAAATGCTATAGCATTTCCTATAGCATTTCTTTATTTTACATTTTTTACAACCTTAAATTTCGAACCAATTGAAAAAATAATGATTTTAAAGCTTAAACATTGGAATTTGAATATAACAAGAGTTCTCATGCAAAAATATGCAAGGATTAACTTGTTGCGGAGAAATGCCATAGAAAATGCTATAGCATTTCCTATAGCATTTCTTTATTTTACATTTTTTACAACCTTAAATTTAAAACCAATTGAAAAAATAATGATTTTAGGGCTTAAACATTGGAATTTGAATATAACAAGAGTTCTCGTGCAAAAATATGCAAGGATTAAATTGTTGACGAGAAATGCCATAGGAAATGCTATAGCATTTCCTATAGCATTTCTTTATTTTACATTTTTTACAACCTTAAATTTGGAACCAATTGAAAAAATAATGATTTTAAAGCTTATACATTGGAATTAGAATATAACAAGAGTTCTCATGCAAAAATATGCAAGGATTAAATTGTTGACGAGAAATGCCATAAGAAATGCTATAGCATTTCCTATAGCATTTCTTTATTTTACATTTTTTACAACCTTAAATTTCAAACCAATTGAAAAAATAATGATTTTAGGGCTTATACATTGGAATTTGAATATAACAAGAGTTCTCATGCAAAAATATGCAAGGATTAAATTGTTGACGAGAAATGCCATAGAAAATGCTATAGCATTTCCTATAGCATTTCTTTATTTTACATTTTTTACATCCTTAAATTTCGAACCAATTGAAAAAATAATGATTTTAGGGCTTATACATTGGAATTTGAATATAACAAGAGTTCTCATGCAAAAATATGCAAGGATTAAATTGTTGACGAGAAATGCCATAGGAAATGCTATAGCATTTCCTATAGCATTTCTTTATTTTACATTTTTTACATCCTTAAATTTCAAACCAATTGAAAAAATAATGATTTTAGGGCTTAAACATTGGAATTTGAATATAACAAGAGTTCTCGTGCAAAAATATGCAAGGATTAAATTGTTGACGAGAAATGCCATAGGAAATGCTATAGAATTTCCTATAGCATCTCTTTATTTGACATTTTTTACAACCTTAAATTTCGAACCAATTGAAAAAATAATGATTTTAAAGCTTAAACATTGAAATTTGAATATAACAAGAGTTCTCATGCAAAAATATGCAAGGATTAAATTGTTGCCGAGAAATGCCATAGGAAATGCTATAGCATTTCCTATAGCATTTCTTTATTTGACATTTTTTACAACCTTAAATTTCAAACCAATTGAAAAAATAATGAATTTAGGGCTTATACATTGGAATTTGAATATAACAAGAGTTCTCATGCAAAAATATGCAAGGATTAAATTGTTGACGAGAAATGCCATAGGAAATGCTATAGCATTTCCTATAGCATTTCTTTATTTTACATTTTTTACAACCTTAAATTTCAAACCAATTGAAAAAATAATGATTTTAAAGCTTATACATTGGAATTTGAATATAACAAGAGTTCTCATGCAAAAATATGCAAGGATTAAATTGTTGACGAGAAATGCCATAGGAAATGCTATAGCATTTCCTATAGAATTTCTTTATTTTACATTTTTTACAACCTTAAATTTCAAACCAATTGAAAAATAATGATTTTAGGGCTTATACATTGGAATTTGAATATAAAAAGAGTTCTCATGCAAAAATATGCAAGGATTAAATTGTTGACGAGAAATGCCATAGGAAATGCTATAGCATTTCCTATAGCATTTCTTTATTTTACATTTTTTACAACCTTAAATTTCAAACCAATTGAAAAAATAATGATTTAAAGCTTATACATTGGAATTAGAATATAACAAGAGTTCTCATGCAAAAATATGCAAGGATTAAATTGTTGACGAGAAATGCCATAAGAAATGCTATAGCATTTCCTATAGCATTTCTTTATTTTACATTTTTTACAACCTTAAATTTGAAACCAATTGAAAAAATAATGATTTTAGGGCTTAAACATTGGAATTTGAATATAACAAGAGTTCTCGTGCAAAAATATGCAAGGATTAAATTGTTGACGAGAAATGCCATAGGAAATGCTATAGCATTTCCTATAGCATTTCTTTATTTTACATTTTTTACAACCTTAAATTTCGAACCAATTGAAAAAATAATGATTTTAGGGCTTATACATTGGAATTTGAATATAACAAGAGTTCTCATGCAAAAATATGCAAGGATTAAATTGTTGACGAGAAATGCCATAGGAAATGCTATAGCATTTCCTATAGCATTTCTTTATTTTACATTTTTTACATCCTTAAATTTCAAACCAATTGAAAAAATAATGATTTTAGGGCTTAAACATTGGAATTTGAATATAACAAGAGTTCTCGTGCAAAAATATGCAAGGATTAAATTGTTAACGAGAAATGCCATAGGAAATGCTATAGAATTTCCTATAGCATCTCTTTATTTGACATTTTTTACAACCTTAAATTTCGAACCAATTGAAAAAATAATGATTTTAAAGCTTAAACATTGAAATTTGAATATAACAAGAGTTCTCATGCAAAAATATGCAAGGATTAAATTGTTGCCGAGAAATGCCATAGGAAATGCTATAGCATTTCCTATAGCATTTCTTTATTTGACATTTTTTACAACCTTAAATTTCAAACCAATTGAAAAAATAATGAATTTAGGGCTTATACATTGGAATTTGAATATAACAAGAGTTCTCATGCAAAAATATGCAAGGATTAAATTGTTGACGAGAAATGCCATAGGAAATGCTATAGCATTTCCTATAGCATTTCTTTATTTTACATTTTTTACAACCTTAAATTTCAAACCAATTGAAAAAATAATGATTTTAAAGCTTATACATTGGAATTTGAATATAACAAGAGTTCTCATGCAAAAATATGCAAGGATTAAATTGTTGACGAGAAATGTCATAGGAAATGCTATAGCATTTCCTATAGAATTTCTTTATTTTACATTTTTTACAACCTTAAATTTCAAACCAATTGAAAAAATAATGATTTTAGGGCTTATACATTGGAATTTGAATATAAAAAGAGTTCGCATGCAAAAATATGCAAGGATTAAATTGTTGACGAGAAATGCCATAGGAAATGCTATAGCATTTCCTATAGCATTTCTTTATTTTACATTTTTTACAACCTTAAATTTCGAACCAATTGAAAAAATAATGATATTAGGGCTTATACATTGGAATTTGAATATAACAAGAGTTCTCATGCAAAAATATGCAAGGATTAAATTGTTGACGAATAATGCCATCGGAAATGCTATAGCATTTCCTATAGCATTTCTTTATTTTACATTTTTTACAACCTTAAATTTGAAACCAATTGAAAAAATAATGATTTTAGGGCTTAAACATTGGAATTTGAATATAACAAGAGTTCTCGTGCAAAAATATGCAAGGATTAAATTGTTGACGAGAAATGCCATAGGAAATGCTATAGAATTTCCTATATCATCTCTTTATTTGACATTTTTTACAACCTAAAATTTCGAACCAATTGAAAAAATAATGATTTTAAAGCTTAAACATTGAAATTTGAATATAACAAGAGTTCTCATGCAAAAATATGCAAGGATTAAATTGTTGCCGAGAAATGCCATAGGAAATGCTATAGCATTTCCTATAGCATTTCTTTATTTGACATTTTTTACAACCTTAAATTTCAAACCAATTGAAAAAATAATGATTTTAGGGCTTATACACTGGAATTTTGAATATAACAAGAGTTCTCATGCAAAAATATGCAAGGATTAAATTGTTGACGAGAAATGCCATAGGAAATGCTATAGCATTTCCTATAGCATTTCTTTATTTTACATTTTTTTACAACCTTAAATTTCAAACCAATTGAAAAAATAATGATTTTAAAGCTTATACATTGGAATTTGAATATAACAAGAGTTCTCATGCAAAAATATGCAAGGATTAAATTGTTGACGAGAAATGCCATAGAAAATGCTATAGCATTTCCTATAGAATTTCTTTATTTTACATTTTTTACAACCTTAAATTTCAAACCAATTGAAAAAATAATGATTTTAGGGCTTATACATTGGAATTTGAATATAACAAGAGTTCTCATGCAAAAATATGCAAGGATTAAATTGTTGACGAGAAATTCCATAGGAAATGCTATAGCATTTCCTATAGCATTTCTTTATTTTACATTTTTTACAACCTTAAATTTCGAACCAATTGAAAAAATAATGATTTTAGGGCTTATACATTGGAATTTGAATATAACAAGAGTTCTCATGCAAAAATATGCAAGGATTAAATTGTTGACGAATAATGCCATCGAAAATGCTATAGCATTTCCTATAGCATTTCTTTATTTTACATTTTTTACAACCTTAAATTTGAAACCAATTGAAAAAATAATGATTTTAGGGCTTAAACATTGGAATTTGAATATAACAAGAGTTCTCGTGCAAAAATATGCAAGGATTAAATTGTTGACGAGAAATGCCATAGGAAATGCTATAGAATTTCCTATATCATCTCTTTATTTGACATTTTTTACAACCTTAAATTTCGAACCAATTGAAAAAATAATGATTTTAAAGCTTAAACATTGGAATTTGAATATAACAAGAGTTCTCATGCAAAAATATGCAAGGATTAAATTGTTGCCGAGAAATGCCATAGGAAATGCTATAGCATTTCCTATAGCATTTCTTTATTTGACATTTTTTACAACCTTAAATTTCAAACCAATTGAAAAAATAATGATTTTAGGCTTATACATTGGAATTTTGAATATAACAAGAGTTCTCATGCAAAAATATGCAAGGATTAAATTGTTGACGAGAAATGCCATAGGAAATGCTATAGCATTTCCTATAGCATTTCTTTATTTTACATTTTTTACAACCTTAAATTTCAAACCAATTGAAAAAATAATGATTTTAAAGCTTATACATTGGAATTTGAATATAACAAGAGTTCTCATGCAAAAATATGCAAGGATTAAATTGTTGACGAGAAATGCCATAGGAAATGCTATAGCATTTCCTATAGAATTTCTTTATTTTACATTTTTTACAACCTTAAATTTCAAACCAATTGAAAAAATAATGATTTTAGGGCTTATACATTGGAATTTGAATATAACAAGAGTTCTCATGCAAAAATATGCAAGGATTAAATTGTTGACGAGAAATGCCATAGGAAATGCTATAGCATTTCCTATAGCATTTCTTTATTTTACATTTTTTACAACCTTAAATTTCAAACCAATTGAAAAAATAATGATTTTAAAGCTTAAACATTGGAATTTGAATATAACAAGAGTTCTCATGCAAAAATATGCAAGGATTAACTTGTTGCGGAGAAATGCCATAGAAAATGCTATAGCATTTCCTATAGCATTTCTTTATTTTACATTTTTTACAACCTTAAATTTAAAACCAATTGAAAAAATAATGATTTTAGGGCTTAAACATTGGAATTTGAATATAACAAGAGTTCTCGTGCAAAAATATGCAAGGATTAAATTGTTGACGAGAAATGCCATAAGAAATGCTATAGCATTTCCTATAGCATTTCTTTATTTTACATTTTTTACAACCTTAAATTTTGAACCAATTGAAAAAATAATGATTTTAAAGCTTAAACATTGAAATTTGAATATAACAAGAGTTCTCATGCAAAAATATGCAAGGATTAAATTGTTGACGAGAAATGCCATAGGAAATGTTATAGCAATTTCCTATAGCATTTCTTTATTTTACATTTTTTACAACCTTAAATTTCAAACCAATTGAAAAAATAATGATTTAAGGGCTTAAACATTGGAATTTGAATATAACAAGAGTTCTCATGCAAAATTATGCAAGGATTAAATTGTTGACGAGAAATGCCATAGGAAATGCTATAGCATTTCCTATAGCATTTCTTTATTTTACATTTTTTACAACCTTAAATTTCAAACCAATTGAAAAAATAATGATTTTAAATCTTATACATTGGAATTAGAATATAACAAGAGTTCTCATGCAAAAATATGCAAGGATTAAATTGTTGACGAGAAATGCCATAAGAAATGCTATAGCATTTCCTATAGCATTTCTTTATTTTACATTTTTTACAACCTTAAATTTCAAACCAATTGAAAAAATAATGATTTTAGGGCTTATACATTGGAATTTGAATATAACAAGAGTTCTCATGCAAAAATATGCAAGGATTAAATTGTTGACGAGAAATGCCATAGAAAATGCTATAGCATTTCCTATAGCATTTCTTTATTTTACATTTTTTACAACCTTAAATTTCGAACCAATTGAAAAAATAATGATTTTAGGGCTTATACATTGGAATTTGAATATAAAAAGAGTTCTCATGCAAAAATATGCAAGGATTAAATTGTTGACGAGAAATGCCATAGGAAATGCTATAGCATTTCCTATAGCATTTCTTTATTTTACATTTTTTACATCCTTAAATTTCAAACCAATTGAAAAAATAATGATTTTAGGGCTTAAACATTGGAATTTGAATATAACAAGAGTTCTCGTGCAAAAATATGCAAGGATTAAATTGTTGACGAGAAATGCCATAGGAAATGCTATAGAATTTCCTATAGCATCTCTTTATTTGACATTTTTTACAACCTTAAATTTCGAACCAATTGAAAAAATAATGATTTTAAAGCTTAAACATTGAAATTTGAATATAACAAGAGTTCTCATGCAAAAATATGCAAGGATTAAATTGTTGCCGAGAAATGCCATAGGAAATGCTATAGCATTTCCTATAGCATTTCTTTATTTGACATTTTTTACAACCTTAAATTTCAAACCAATTGAAAAAATAATGATTTTAGGGCTTATACATTGGAATTTTGAATATAACAAGAGTTCTCATGCAAAAATATGCAAGGATTAAATTGTTGACGAGAAATGCCATAGGAAATGCTATAGCATTTCCTATAGCATTTCTTTATTTTACATTTTTTACAACGCCTATAGCATTTCTTTATTTTACATTTTTTACAACCTTAAATTTCAAACCAATTGAAAAAATAATGATTTTAAAGCTTATACATTGGAATTTGAATATAACAAGAGTTCTCATGCAAAAATATGCAAGGATTAAATTGTTGACGAGAAATGCCATAGGAAATGCTATAGCATTTCCTATAGAATTTCTTTATTTTACATTTTTTACAACCTTAAATTTCAAACCAATTGAAAAAATAATGATTTTAGGGCTTATACATTGGAATTTGAATGTAACAAGAGTTCTCATGCAAAAATATGCAAGGATTAAATTGTTGACGAGAAATGCCATAGGAAATGCTATAGCATTTCCTATAGCATTTCTTTATTTTACATTTTTTACAACCTTAAATTTCGAACCAATTGAAAAAATAATGATTTTAGGGCTTATACATTGGAATTTGAATATAACAAGAGTTCTCATGCAAAAATATGCAAGGATTAAATTGTTGACGAATAATGCCATAGGAAATGCTATAGCATTTCCTATAGCATTTCTTTATTATACATTTTTTACAACCTTAAATTTGAAACCAATTGAAAAAATAATGATTTTAGGGCTTAAACATTGGAATTTGAATATAACAATAGTTCTCGTGCAAAAATATGCAAGGATTAAATTGTTGACGAGAAATGCCATAGGAAATGCTATAGCATTTCCTATAGAATTTCTTTATTTTACATTTTTTACAACCTTAAATTTCAAACCAATTGAAAAAATAATGATTTTAGGGCTTATACAATGGAATTTGAATATAACAAGAGTTCTCATGCAAAAATATGCAAGGATTAAATTGTTGACGAGAAATGCCATAGGAAATGCTATAGCATTTCCTATAGCATTTCTTTATTTTACATTTTTTACAACCTTAAATTTCAAACCAATTGAAAAAATAATGATTTTAAAGCTTAAACATTGGAATTTGAATATAACAAGAGTTCTCATGCAAAAATATGCAAGGATTAACTTGTTGCGGAGAAATGCCATAGAAAATGCTATAGCATTTCCTATAGCATTTCTTTATTTTACATTTTTTACAACCTTAAATTTAAAACCAATTGAAAAAATAATGATTTTAGGGCTTAAACATTGGAATTTGAATATAACAAGAGTTCTCGTGCAAAAATATGCAAGGATTAAATTGTTGACGAGAAATGCCATAAGAAATGCTATAGCATTTCCTATAGCATTTCTTTATTTTACATTTTTTACAACCTTAAATTTTGAACCAATTGAAAAAATAATGATTTTAAAGCTTAAACATTGAAATTTGAATATAACAAGAGTTCTCATGCAAAAATATGCAAGGATTAAATTGTTGACGAGAAATGCCATAGGAAATGTTATAGCAATTTCCTATAGCATTTCTTTATTTTACATTTTTTACAACCTTAAATTTCAAACCAATTGAAAAAATAATGATTTAAGGGCTTAAACATTGGAATTTGAATATAACAAGAGTTCTCATGCAAAAATATGCAAGGATTAAATTGCTGACGAGAAATGCCATAGGAAATGCTATAGCATTTCCTATAGCATTTCTTTATTTTACATTTTTTACAACCTTAAATTTCAAACCAATTGAAAAAATAATGATTTTAAATCTTATACATTGGAATTAGAATATAACAAGAGTTCTCATGCAAAAATATGCAAGGATTAAATTGTTGACGAGAAATGCCATAAGAAATGCTATAGCATTTCCTATAGCATTTCTTTATTTTACATTTTTTACAACCTTAAATTTTGAACCAATTGAAAAAATAATGATTTTAAAGCTTAAACATTGAAATTTGAATATAACAAGAGTTCTCATGCAAAAATATGCAAGGATTAAATTGTTGACGAGAAATGCCATAGGAAATGTTATAGCAATTTCCTATAGCATTTCTTTATTTTACATTTTTTACAACCTTAAATTTCAAACCAATTGAAAAAATAATGATTTAAGGGCTTAAACATTGGAATTTGAATATAACAAGAGTTCTCATGCAAAAATATGCAAGGATTAAATTGTTGACGAGAAATGCCATAGGAAATGCTATAGCATTTCCTATAGCATTTCTTTATTTTACATTTTTTACAACCTTAAATTTCAAACCAATTGAAAAAATAATGATTTTAAAGCTTATACATTGGAATTAGAATATAACAAGAGTTCTCATGCAAAAATATGCAAGGATTAAATTGTTGACGAGAAATGCCATAAGAAATGCTATAGCATTTCCTATAGCATTTCTTTATTTTACATTTTTTACAACCTTAAATTTCAAACCAATTGAAAAAATAATGATTTTAGGGCTTATACATTGGAATTTGAATATAACAAGAGTTCTCATGCAAAAATATGCAAGGATTAAATTGTTGACGAGAAATGCCATAGAAAATGCTATAGCATTTCCTATAGCATTTCTTTATTTTACATTTTTTACAACCTTAAATTTCGAACCAATTGAAAAAATAATGATTTTAGGGCTTATACATTGGAATTTGAATATAAAAAGAGTTCTCATGCAAAAATATGCAAGGATTAAATTGTTGACGAGAAATGCCATAGGAAATGCTATAGCATTTCCTATAGCATTTCTTTATTTTACATTTTTTACAACCTTAAATTTCAAACCAATTGAAAAAATAATGATTTTAGGGCTTAAACATTGGAATTTGAATATAACAAGAGTTCTCGTGCAAAAATATGCAAGGATTAAATTGTTGACGAGAAATGCCATAGGAAATGCTATAGAATTTCCTATAGCATCTCTTTATTTGACATTTTTTACAACCTTAAATTTCGAACCAATTGAAAAAATAATGATTTTAAAGCTTAAACATTGAAATTTGAATATAACAAGAGTTCTCATGCAAAAATATGCAAGGATTAAATTGTTGCCGAGAAATGCCATAGGAAATGCTATAGCATTTCCTATAGCATTTCTTTATTTGACATTTTTTACAACCTTAAATTTCAAACCAATTGAAAAAATAATGAATTTAGGGCTTATACATTGGAATTTGAATATAACAAGAGTTCTCATTCAAAAATATGCAAGGATTAAATTGTTGACGAGAAATGCCATAGGAAATGCTATAGCATTTCCTATAGCATTTCTTTATTTTACATTTTTTACAACCTTAAATTTCAAACCAATTGAAAAAATAATGATTTTAAAGCTTATACATTGGAATTTGAATATAACAAGAGTTCTCATGCAAAAATATGCAAGGATTAAATTGTTGACGAGAAATGCCATAGGAAATGCTATAGCATTTCCTATAGAATTTCTTTATTTTACATTTTTTACAACCTTAAATTTCAAACCAATTGAAAAAATAATGATTTTAGGGCTTATACATTGGAATTTGAATATAAAAAGAGTTCTCATGCAAAAATATGCAAGGATTAAATTGTTGACGAGAAATGCCATAGGAAATGCTATAGCATTTCCTATAGCATTTCTTTATTTTACATTTTTTACAACCTTAAATTTCGAACCAATTGAAAAAATAATGATATTAGGGCTTATACATTGGAATTTGAATATAACAAGAGTTCTCATGCAAAAATATGCAAGGATTAAATTGTTGACGAATAATGCCATCGGAAATGCTATAGCATTTCCTATAGCATTTCTTTATTTTACATTTTTTACAACCTTAAATTTGAAACCAATTGAAAAAATAATGATTTTAGGGCTTAAACATTGGAATTTGAATATAACAAGAGTTCTCGTGCAAAAATATGCAAGGATTAAATTGTTGACGAGAAATGCCATAGGAAATGCTATATTTCTTTATTTGACATTTTTTACAACCTTAAATTTCGAACCAATTGAAAAAATAATGATTTTAAAGCTTAAACATTGAAATTTGAATATAACAAGAGTTCTCATGCAAAAATATGCAAGGATTAAATTGTTGCCGAGAAATGCCATAGGAAATGCTATAGCATTTCCTATAGCATTTCATTATTTGACATTTTTTACAACCTTAAATTTCAAACCAATTGAAAAAATAATGATTTTAGGGCTTATACATTGGAATTTGAATATAACAAGAGTTCTCATGCAAAAATATGCAAGGATTAAATTGTTGACGAGAAATGCCATAGGAAATGCTATAGCATTTCCTATAGCATTTCGTTATTTTACATTTTTTACAACCTTAAATTTCAAACCAATTGAAAAAATAATGATTTTAAAGCTTATACATTGGAGTTTGAATATAAAAAGAGTTCTCATGCAAAAATATGCAAGGATTAAATTGTTGACGAGAAATGCTATAGCATTTCTTTATTTTACATTTTTTACAACCTTAAATTTCATACCAATTGAAAAAATAATGATTTTAGGGCTTATACATTGGAATTTGAATATAACAAGAGTTCTCATGCAAAAATATGCAAGGATTAAATTGTTGACGAGAAATGCCATAGGTAATGCTATAGCATTTCCTATAGCATTTCTTTATTTTACATTTTTTACAACCTTAAATTTCGAACCAATTGAAAAAATAATGATTTTAGGGCTTATACATTGGAATTTGAATATAACAAGAGTTCTCATGCAAAAATATGCAAGGATTAAATTGTTGACGAGAAATGCCATAGGAAATGCTATAGCATTTCCTATAGCATTTCTTTATTTTACATTTTTTACAACCTTAAATTTCAAACCAATTGAAAAAATAATGATTTTAGGGCTTAAACATTGGAATTTGAATATAACAAGAGTTCTCGTGCAAAAATATGCAAGGATTAAATTGTTGACGAGAAATGCCATAGGAAATGCTATAGCATTTCCTATAGCATTTCTTTATTTGACATTTTTTACAACCTTAAATTTCGAACCAATTGAAAAAATAATGATTTTAAAGCTTAAACATTGAAATTTGAATATAACAAGAGTTCTCCTGCAAAAATATACAAGGATTAAATTGTTGCCGAGAAATGCCATAGGAAATGCTATAGTAGCATTTCCTATAGCATTTCTTTATTTGACATTTTTTACAACCTTAAATTTCAAACCAATTGAAAAAATAATGATTTTAGGGCTTATACATTGGAATTTGAATATAACAAGAGTTCTCATGCAAAAATATGCAAGGATTAAATTGTTGACGAGAAATGCCATAGGAAATAGCATTTCCTATAGCATTTCTTTATTTTACATTTTTTACAACCTTAAATTTCAAACCAATTGAAGAAATAATGATTTTAGGGCTTAAACATTGGAATTTGAATATAACAAGAGTTCTCGTGCAAAAATATGCAAGGATTAAATTGTTGACGAGAAATGCCATAGGAAATGCTATAGCATTTCCTATAGCATTTCTTTATTTGACATTTTTTACAACCTTAAATTTCGAACCAATTGAAAAAATAATGATTTTAAAGCTTAAACATTGAAATTTGAATATAACAATAGTTCTCATGCAAAAATATGCAAGGATTAAATTGTTGCCGAGAAATGCCATAGGAAATGCTATAGCATTTCCTATAGCATTTCTTTATTTGACATTTTTTACAACCTTAAATTTCAAACCAATTGAAAAAATAATGATTTTAGGGCTTATACATTGGAATTTGAATATAACAAGAGTTCTCATGCAAAAATATGCAAGGATTAAATTGTTGACGAGAAATGCCATAGGAAATGCTATAGCATTTCCTATAGCATTTCTTTATTTTACATTTTTTACAACCTTAAATTTCGAACCAATTGAAAAAATAATGATTTTAAAGCTTAAACATTGGAATTTGAATATAACAAGAGTTCTCATGCAAAAATATGCAAGGATTAAATTGTTGCCGAGAAATGCCGTAGAAAATGCTATAGCATTTCCTATAGCATTTCTTTATTTTACATTTTTTACAACCTAAAATTTCGAACCAATTGAAAAAATAATGATTTTATGTCTTATACATTGGAATTTGAATATAACAAGAGTTCTCATGAAAAAATATGCAAGGATTAAATTGTTGCCGAGAAATGCCATAGGAAATGCTATAGCATTTCCTATAGCATTTCTTTATTTTACATTTTTTACAACTTAAATTTCGAACCAATTGAAAAAATAATGATTTTAGGGCTTATACGTTGGAATTTGAATATAACAAGAGTTCTCATGCAAAAATATGCAATGATTAAATTATTGACGAGAAATGCCATAGGAAATTGCATTTCCTATAGCATTTCTTTATTTGACATTTTTTACAACCTTAAATTTCAAACCAATTGAAAAAATAATGATTTTAGGGCTTATACATTGGAATTTGAATATAACAAGAGTTCTCATGCAAAAATATGCAAGGATTAAATTGTTGATGAAAAATACCATAGCAAATGCTAAAGCATTTCCTATAGCATTTCTTTATTTTACACTTTTTACAACCATAAATTTCGAACCAATTGAAAAAATAATGATTTTAGGGCTTATACATTGGAATTTGAATATAACTAGAGTTCTCATGCAAAAATATTCAAGGATTAAATTGTTGACGAGAAATGCCATAGGAAATGCTATAGCATTTCCTATAGCATTTCTTTATTTTACAATTTTTACAACCTTAAATTTCGAACCAATTGAAAAAATAATGATTTTAAAGCTTAAACATTGGAATTTGAATATAACAGGAGTTCTCATGCAAAAATATGCAAGGATTAAATTGTTGCGGAGAAATGCCATAGAAAATGCTATAGCATTTCCTATAGCATTTCTTTATTTTACATTTTTTACAACCTAAAATTTCGAACCAATTGAAAAAATAATGATTTTAGGTCTTATACATTGGAATTTGAATATAACAAGAGTTCTCATGAAAAAAATATGCAAGGATTAAATTGTTGCCGAGAAATGCCACAGGAAATGCTATAGCATTTCCTATAGCATTAATTTATTTTACATTTTTTACAACCTTAAATTTCGAACAATTGAAAAAATAAGGATTTTAAAGCTTAAACATTGGAAATTGAATATAACAAGAGTTCTCATGCAAAAATATGCAAGGATTAAATTGTTGCCGAGAAATGCCATAGGAAATGCTATAGCATTTCCTATGGCATTTCTTTATTTTACATCTTTTACAACCTTAAATTTCGAACCAATTGAAAAAATAATGATTTTAGGGCTTATACATTGGAATTTGAATATAACAAGAGTTCTCATGCAAAAATATGCAAGGATTAAATTGTTGCCGAGAAATGCCATAGGAAATGCTATAGAATTTCCTATAGCATTTCTTTATTTTACATTTTTTACAACCTTAAATTTCAAACCAATTGAAAAAATAATGATTTTAAAGCTTATACATTGGAATTTGAATATAACAAGAGTTATCGTGCAAAAATAAGCAAGGATTAAATTGTTGACGAGAAATGCCATAGGATATGCAATAGCATTCCCTATAGCATTTCTTTATTTTACATTTTTTACAACCTTAAATTTCAAACCAATTGAAAAAATAATGATTTTAGGGCTTATACATTGGAATTTGAATATAACAAGAGTTCTCATGCAAAAATATGCAAGGATTAAATTGTTGACGAGAAATGCCATAGGAAATGCTATAGCATTTAATATAGCATTTCTTTATTTTACATTTTTTACAACCTAAAATTTCGAACCAATTGAAAAAATAATTATTTTAGGTCTTATACATTGGAATTTGAATATAACAAGAGTTCTCATGAAAAAATATGCAAGGATTAAATTGTTGCCGAGAAATGCCATAGGAAATGCTATAGCATTTCCTATAGCATTTCTTTATTTTACATTTTTTACAACCTTAAATTTCGAACCAATTGAAAAAATAATGATTTTCGGGCTTATACATTGGAATTTGAATATAACAAGAGTTCTCATGCAAAAATATGCAAGGATTAAATAGTTGCCGAGAAATGCCATAGGAAATGCTATAGCATTTCCTATAGCATTTCTTTATTTTACATATTTTACAACCTTAAATTTCAAACCAATTGAAAAAATAATGATTTTAAAGCTTATACATTGGAATTTGAATATAACAAGAGTTCTCATGCAAAAATATGCAAGGATTAAATTGTTGCCGAGAAATGCCATAGGAAATGCTATAGCATTTCCTATAGCATTTCTTTATTTTACATTTTTTACAACCTTAAATTTCAAACCAATTGAAAAAATAATGATTTTAAAGCTTATACATTGGAATTTGAATATAACAAGAGTTATCATGCAAAAATAAGCAAGGATTAAATTGTTGACGAGAAATGCCATAGGAAATGCTATAGCATTTCCTATTGCATTTCTTTATTTTACATTTTTTACAACTTAAATTTCGAACCAATTGAAAAAATAATGATTTTAGGGCTTATACGTTGGAATTTGAATATAACAAGAGTTCTCATGCAAAAATATGCAAGGATTAAATTGTTGACGAGAAATGCCATAGGAAATGCTATAGCATTTCCTATAGCATTTCTTTATTTTACATTTTTTACAACCTTAAATTTCGAACCAATTGAAAAAATAATGATTTTAGGGCTTATACATTGGAATTTGAATATAACAAGAGTTCTCATGCAAAAATATGCAAGGATTAAATTGTTGACGAGAAATGCCATAGGAAATGCTATAGCATTTCCTATAGCATTTCGTTATTTTACATTTTTTACAACCTTAAATTTCAAACCAATTGAAAAAATAATGATTTTAAATCTTATACATTGGAATTTGAATATAAAAAGAGTTCTCATGCAAAAATATGCAAGGATTAAATTGTTGACGAGAAATGCCATAGGAAATGCTATAGCATTTCCTATAGCATTTCTTTATTTTACATTTTTTACAACCTTAAATTTCAAACCAATTGAAAAAATAATGATTTTAGGGCTTATACATTGGAATTTGAATATAACAAGAGTTCTCATGCAAAAATATGCAAGGATTAAATTGTTGACGAGAAATGCCATAGGAAATGCTATAGCATTTCCTATAGCATTTCTTTATTTTACATTTTTTACAACCTTAAATTTCAAACCAATTGAAAAAATAATGATTTTAAAGCTTAAACATTGGAATTTGAATATAACAAGAGTTCTCATGCAAAAATATGCAAGGATTAACTTGTTGCGGAGAAATGCCATAGAAAATTCTATAGCATTTCCTATAGCATTTCTTTATTTTACATTTTTTACAACCTTAAATTTAAAACCAATTGAAAAAATAATGATTTTAGGGCTTAAACATTGGAATTTGAATATAACAAGAGTTCTCGTGCAAAAATATGCAAGGATTAAATTGTTGACGAGAAATGCCATAAGAAATGCTATAGCATTTCCTATAGCATTTCTTTATTTTACATTTTTTACAACCTTAAATTTTGAACCAATTGAAAAAATAATGATTTTAAAGCTTAAACATTGAAATTTGAATATAACAAGAGTTCTCATGCAAAAATATGCAAGGATTAAATTGTTGACGAGAAATGCCATAGGAAATGTTATAGCAATTTCCTATAGCATTTCTTTATTTTACATTTTTTACAACCTTAAATTTCAAACCAATTGAAAAAATAATGATTTAAGGGCTTAAACATTGGAATTTGAATATAACAAGAGTTCTCATGCAAAAATATGCAAGGATTAAATTGTTGACGAGAAATGCCATAGGAAATGCTATAGCATTTCCTATAGCATTTCTTTATTTTACATTTTTTACAACCTTAAATTTCAAACCAATTGAAAAAATAATGATTTTAAAGCTTATACATTGGAATTAGAATATAACAAGAGTTCTCATGCAAAAATATGCAAGGATTAAATTGTTGACGAGAAATGCCATAAGAAATGCTATAGCATTTCCTATAGCATTTCTTTATTTTACATTTTTTAAAACCTTAAATTTCAAACCAATTGAAAAAATAATGATTTTAGGGCTTATACATTGGAATTTGAATATAACAAGAGTTCTCATGCAAAAATATGCAAGGATTAAATTGTTGACGAGAAATGCCATAGGAAATGCTATAGCATTTCCTATAGCATTTCTTTATTTTACATTTTTTACAACCTTAAATTTCGAACCAATTGAAAAAATAATGATTTTAGGGCTTATACATTGGAATTTGAATATAAAAAGAGTTCTCATGCAAAAATATGCAAGGATTAAATTGTTGACGAGAAATGCCATAGGAAATGCTATAGCATTTCCTATAGCATTTCTTTATTTTACATTTTTTACATCCTTAAATTTCAAACCAATTGAAAAAATAATGATTTTAGGGCTTAAACATTGGAATTTGAATATAACAAGAGTTCTCGTGCAAAAATATGCAAGGATTAAATTGTTGACGAGAAATGCCATAGGAAATGCTATAGAATTTCCTATAGCATCTCTTTATTTGACATTTTTTACAACCTTAAATTTCGAACCAATTGAAAAAATAATGATTTTAAAGCTTAAACATTGAAATTTGAATATAACAAGAGTTCTCATGCAAAAATATGCAAGGATTAAATTGTTGCCGAGAAATGCCATAGGAAATGCTATAGCATTTCCTATAGCATTTCTTTATTTGACATTTTTTACAACCTTAAATTTCAAACCAATTGAAAAAATAATGATTTTAGGGCTTATACATTTGAATTTTGAATATAACAAGAGTTCTCATGCAAAAATATGCAAGGATTAAATTGTTGACGAGAAATGCCATAGGAAATGCTATAGCATTTCCTATAGCATTTCTTTATTTTACATTTTTTACAACCTTAAATTTCAAACCAATTGAAAAAATAATGATTTTAAAGCTTATACATTGGAATTTGAATATAACAAGAGTTCTCATGCAAAAATATGCAAGGATTAAATTGTTGACGAGAAATGCCATAGGAAATGCTATAGCATTTCCTATAGAATTTCTTTATTTTATATTTTTTACAACCTTAAATTTCAAACCAATTGAAAAAATAATGATTTTAGGGCTTATACATTGGAATTTGAATATAACAAGAGTTCTCATGCAAAAATATGCAAGGATTAAATTGTTGACGAGAAATGCCATAGGAAATGCTATAGCATTTCCTATAGCATTTCTTTATTTTACATTTTTTACAACCTTAAATTTCGAACCAATTGAAAAAATAATGATTTTAGGGCTTATACATTGGAATTTGAATATAACAAGAGTTCTCATGCAAAAATATGCAAGGATTAAATTGTTGACGAATAATGCCATAGGAAATGCTATAGCATTTCCTATAGCATTTCTTTATTATACATTTTTTACAACCTTAAATTTGAAACCAATTGAAAAAATAATGATTTTAGGGCTTAAACATTGGAATTTGAATATAACAAGAGTTCTCGTGCAAAAATATGCAAGGATTAAATTGTTGACGAGAAATGCCATAGGAAATGCTATAGCATTTCCTATAGCATTTCTTTATTTGACATTTTTTACAACCTTAAATTTCGAACCAATTGAAAAAATAATGATTTTAAAGCTTAAACATTGAAATTTGAATATAACAAGAGTTCTCATGCAAAAATATGCAAGGATTAAATTGTTGCCGAGAAATGCCATAGGAAATGCTATAGCATTTCCTATAGCATTTCTTTATTTGACATTTTTTACAACCTTAAATTTCAAACCAATTGAAAAAATAATGATTTTAGGGCTTATACATTGGAATTTGAATATAACAAGAGTTCTCATGCAAAAATATGCAAGGATTAAATTGTTGACGAGAAATGCCATAGGAAATGATATAGCATTTCCTATAGCATTTCGTTATTTTACATTTTTTACAACCTTAAATTTCAAACCAATTGAAAAAATAATGATTTTAAATCTTATACATTGGAATTTGAATATAAAAAGAGTTCTCATGCAAAAATATGCAAGGATTAAATTGTTGACGAGAAATGCCATAGGAAATGCTATAGCATTTCCTATAGCATTTCTTTATTTTAAATTTTTTACAACCTTAAATTTCAAACCAATTGAAAAAATAATGATTTTAGGGCTTATACATTGGAATTTGAATATAACAAGAGTTCTCATGCAAAAATATGCAAGGATTAAATTGTTGACGAGAAATGCCATAGGAAATGCTATAGCATTTCCTATAGCATTTCTTTATTTTACATTTTTTACAACCTTAAATTTCAAACCAATTGAAAAAATAATGATTTTAAAGCTTAAACATTGGAATTTGAATATAACAAGAGTTCTCATGCAAAAATATGCAAGGATTAACTTGTTGCGGAGAAATGCCATAGAAAATGCTATAGCATTTCCTATAGCATTTCTTTATTTTACATTTTTTACAACCTTAAATTTAAAACCAATTGAAAAAATAATGATTTTAGGGCTTAAACATTGGAATTTGAATATAACAAGAGTTCTCG
This sequence comes from Parietaria judaica, assembly GCA_954871525.1. Classification (NCBI taxonomy): domain Eukaryota; kingdom Viridiplantae; phylum Streptophyta; class Magnoliopsida; order Rosales; family Urticaceae; genus Parietaria; species Parietaria judaica. The sequence continues at coordinate 31,415,522 of OX940865.1, forward strand.
TGCAAAAATATGCAAGGATTAAATTGTTGACGAGAAATGCCATAAGAAATGCTATAGCATTTCCTATAGCATTTCTTTATTTTACATTTTTTACAACCTTAAATTTTGAACCAATTGAAAAAATAATGATTTTAAAGCTTAAACATTGAAATTTGAATATAACAAGAGTTCTCATGCAAAAATATGCAAGGATTAAATTGTTGACGAGAAATGCCATAGGAAATGTTATAGCATTTTCCTATAGCATTTCTTTATTTTACATTTTTTACAACCTTAAATTTCAAACCAATTGAAAAAATAATGATTTAAGGGCTTAAACATTGGAATTTGAATATAACAAGAGTTCTCATGCAAAAATATGCAAGGATTAAATTGTTGACGAGAAATGCCATAGGAAATGCTATAGCATTTCCTATAGCATTTCTTTATTTTACATTTTTTACAACCTTAAATTTCAAACCAATTGAAAAAATAATGATTTTAAAGCTTATACATTGGAATTAGAATATAACAAGAGTTCTCATGCAAAAATATGCAAGGATTAAATTGTTGACGAGAAATGCCATAAGAAATGCTATAGCATTTCCTATAGCATTTCTTTATTTTACATTTTTTACAACCTTAAATTTCAAACCAATTGAAAAAATAATGATTTTAGGGCTTATACATTGGAATTTGAATATAACAAGAGTTCTCATGCAAAAATATGCAAGGATTAAATTGTTGACGAGAAATGCCATAGAAAATGCTATAGCATTTCCTATAGCATTTCTTTATTTTACATTTTTTACAACCTTAAATTTCGAACCAATTGAAAAAATAATGATTTTAGGGCTTATACATTGGAATTTGAATATAAAAAGAGTTCTCATGCAAAAATATGCAAGGATTAAATTGTTGACGAGAAATACCATAGGAAATGCTATAGCATTTCCTATAGCATTTCTTTATTTTACATTTTTTACATCCTTAAATTTCAAACCAATTGAAAAAATAATGATTTTAGGGCTTAAACATTGGAATTTGAATATAACAAGAGTTCTCGTGCAAAAATATGCAAGGATTAAATTGTTGACGAGAAATGCCATAGGAAATGCTATAGAATTTCCTATAGCATCTCTTTATTTGACATTTTTTACAACCTTAAATTTCGAACCAATTGAAAAAATAATGATTTTAAAGCTTAAACATTGAAATTTGAATATAACAAGAGTTCTCATGCAAAAATATGCAAGGATTAAATTGTTGCCGAGAAATGCCATAGGAAATGCTATAGCATTTCCTATAGCATTTCTTTATTTGACATTTTTTACAACCTTAAATTTCAAACCAATTGAAAAAAATAATGAATTTAGGGCTTATACATTGGAATTTGAATATAACAAGAGTTCTCATGCAAAAATATGCAAGGATTAAATTGTTGACGAGAAATGCCATAGGAAATGCTATAGCATTTCCTATAGCATTTCTTTATTTTACATTTTTTACAACCTTAAATTTCAAACCAATTGAAAAAATAATGATTTTAAAGCTTATACATTGGAATTTGAATATAACAAGAGTTCTCATGCAAAAATATGCAAGGATTAAATTGTTGACGAGAAATGCCATAGGAAATGCTATAGCATTTCCTATAGAATTTCTTTATTTTACATTTTTTACAACCTTAAATTTCAAACCAATTGAAAAAATAATGATTTTAGGGCTTATACATTGGAATTTGAATATAAAAAGAGTTCTCATGCAAAAATATGCAAGGATTAAATTGTTGACGAGAAATGCCATAGGAAATGCTATAGCATTTCCTATAGCATTTCTTTATTTTACATTTTTTACAACCTTAAATTTCGAACCAATTGAAAAAATAATGATATTAGGGCTTATACATTGGAATTTGAATATAACAAGAGTTCTCATGCAAAAATATGCAAGGATTAAATTGTTGACGAATAATGCCATCGGAAATGCTATAGCATTTCCTATAGCATTTCTTTATTTTACATTTTTTACAACCTTAAATTTGAAACCAATTGAAAAAATAATGATTTTAGGGCTTAAACATTGGAATTTGAATATAACAAGAGTTCTCGTGCAAAAATATGCAAGGATTAAATTGTTGACGAGAAATGCCATAGGAAATGCTATATTTCTTTATTTGACATTTTTTACAACCTTAAATTTCGAACCAATTGAAAAAATAATGATTTTAAAGCTTAAACATTGAAATTTGAATATAACAAGAGTTCTCATGCAAAAATATGCAAGGATTAAATTGTTGCCGAGAAATGCCATAGGAAATGCTATAGCATTTCCTATAGCATTTCATTATTTGACATTTTTTACAACCTTAAATTTCAAACCAATTGAAAAAATAATGATTTTAGGGCTTATACATTGGAATTTGAATATAACAAGAGTTCTCATGCAAAAATATGCAAGGATTAAATTGTTGACGAGAAATGCCATAGGAAATGCTATAGCATTTCCTATAGCATTTCGTTATTTTACATTTTTTACAACCTTAAATTTCAAACCAATTGAAAAAATAATGATTTTAAAGCTTATACATTGGAATTTGAATATAAAAAGAGTTCTCATGCAAAAATATGCAAGGATTAAATTGTTGACGAGAAATGCCATAGGAAATGCTATAGCATTTCCTATAGCATTTCTTTATTTTACATTTTTTACAACCTTAAATTTCAAACCAATTGAAAAAATAATGATTTTAGGGCTTATACATTGGAATTTGAATATAACAAGAGTTCTCATGCAAAAATATGCAAGGATTAAATTGTTGACGAGAAATGCCATAGGTAATGCTATAGCATTTCCTATAGCATTTCTTTATTTTACATTTTTTACAACCTTAAATTTCGAACCAATTGAAAAAATAATGATTTTAGGGCTTATACATTGGAATTTGAATATAACAAGAGTTCTCATGCAAAAATATGCAAGGATTAAATTGTTGACGAGAAATGCCATAGGAAATGCTATAGCATTTCCTATAGCATTTCTTTATTTTACATTTTTTACAACCTTAAATTTCAAACCAATTGAAAAAATAATGATTTTAGGGCTTAAACATTGGAATTTGAATATAACAAGAGTTCTCGTGCAAAAATATGCAAGGATTAAATTGTTGACGAGAAATGCCATAGGAAATGCTATAGCATTTCCTATAGAATTTCTTTATTTTACATTTTTTACAACCTTAAATTTCAAACCAATTGAAAAAATAATGATTTTAGGGCTTATACATTGGAATTTGAATATAAAAAGAGTTCTCATGCAAAAATATGCAAGGATTAAATTGTTGACGAGAAATGCCATAGGAAATGCTATAGCATTTCCTATAGCATTTCTTTATTTTACATTTTTTACAACCTTAAATTTCGAACCAATTGAAAAAATAATGATATTAGGGCTTATACATTGGAATTTGAATATAACAAGAGTTCTCATCCAAAAATATGCAAGGATTAAATTGTTGACGAATAATGCCATCGGAAATGCTATAGCATTTCCTATAGCATTTCTTTATTTTACATTTTTTACAACCTTAAATTTGAAACCAATTGAAAAAATAATGATTTTAGGGCTTAAACATTGGAATTTGAATATAACAAGAGTTCTCGTGCAAAAATATGCAAGGATTAAATTGTTGACGAGAAATGCCATAGGAAATGCTATATTTCTTTATTTGACATTTTTTACAACCTTAAATTTCGAACCAATTGAAAAAATAATGATTTTAAAGCTTAAACATTGAAATTTGAATATAACAAGAGTTCTCATGCAAAAATATGCAAGGATTAAATTGTTGCCGAGAAATGCCATAGGAAATGCTATAGCATTTCCTATAGCATTTCATTATTTGACATTTTTTACAACCTTAAATTTCAAACCAATTGAAAAAATAATGATTTTAGGGCTTATACATTGGAATTTGAATATAACAAGAGTTCTCATGCAAAAATATGCAAGGATTAAATTGTTGACGAGAAATGCCATAGGAAATGCTATAGCATTTCCTATAGCATTTCGTTATTTTACATTTTTTACAACCTTAAATTTCAAACCAATTGAAAAAATAATGATTTTAAAGCTTATACATTGGAATTTGAATATAAAAAGAGTTCTCATGCAAAAATATGCAAGGATTAAATTGTTGACGAGAAATGCCATAGGAAATGCTATAGCATTTCCTATAGCATTTCTTTATTTTACATTTTTTACAACCTTAAATTTCAAACCAATTGAAAAAATAATGATTTTAGGGCTTATACATTGGAATTTGAATATAACAAGAGTTCTCTTGCAAAAATATGCAAGGATTAAATTGTTGACGAGAAATGCCATAGGTAATGCTATAGCATTTCCTATAGCATTTCTTTATTTTACATTTTTTACAACCTTAAATTTCGAACCAATTGAAAAAATAATGATTTTAGGGCTTATACATTGGAATTTGAATATAACAAGAGTTCTCATGCAAAAATATGCAAGGATTAAATTGTTGACGAGAAATGCCATAGGAAATGCTATAGCATTTCCTATAGCATTTCTTTATTTTACATTTTTTACAACCTTAAATTTCAAACCAATTGAAAAAATAATGATTTTAGGGCTTAAACATTGGAATTTGAATATAACAAGAGTTCTCGTGCAAAAATATGCAAGGATTAAATTGTTGACGAGAAATGCCATAGGAAATGCTATAGCATTTCCTATAGCATTTCTTTATTTGACATTTTTTACAACCTTAAATTTCGAACCAATTGAAAAAATAATGATTTTAAAGCTTAAACATTGAAATTTGAATATAACAAGAGTTCTCCTGCAAAAATATACAAGGATTAAATTGTTGTCGAGAAATGCCATAGGAAATGCTATAGTAGCATTTCCTATAGCATTTCTTTATTTGACATTTTTTACAACCTTAAATTTCAAACCAATTGAAAAAATAATGATTTTAGGGCTTATACATTGGAATTTGAATATAACAAGAGTTCTCATGCAAAAATATGCAAGGATTAAATTGTTGACGAGAAATGCCATAGGAAATAGCATTTCCTATAGCATTTCTTTATTTTACATTTTTTACAACCTTAAATTTCAAACCAATTGAAGAAATAATGATTTTAGGGCTTAAACATTGGAATTTGAATATAACAAGAGTTCTCATGCAAAAATATGCAAGGATTAAATTGTTGCCGAGAAATGCCATAGGAAATGCTATAGCATTTCCTATAGCATTTCTTTATTTGACATTTTTTACAACCTTAAATTTCAAACCAATTGAAAAAATAATGATTTTAGGGCTTATACATTGGAATTTGAATATAACAAGAGTTCTCATGCAAAAATATGCAAGGATTAAATTGTTGACGAGAAATGCCATAGGAAATGCTATAGCATTTCCTATAGCATTTCTTTATTTTACATTTTTTACAACCTTAAATTTCGAACCAATTGAAAAAATAATGATTTTAAAGCTTAAACATTGGAATTTGAATATAACAAGAGTTCTCATGCAAAAATATGCAAGGATTAAATTGTTGCCGAGAAATGCCGTAGAAAATGCTATAGCATTTCTTATAGCATTTCTTTATTTTACATTTTTTACAACCTAAAATTTCGAACCAATTGAAAAAATAATGATTTTAGGTCTTATACATTGGAATTTGAATATAACAAGAGTTCTCATGAAAAAATATGCAAGGATGAAATTGTTGCCGAGAAATGCCATAGGAAATGCTATAGCATTTCCTATAGCATTTCTTTATTTTACATTTTTTACAACTTAAATTTCGAACCAATTGAAAAAATAATGATTTTAGGGCTTATACGTTGGAATTTGAATATAACAAGAGTTCTCATGCAAAAATATGCAATGATTAAATTATTGACGAGAAATGCCATAGGAAATTGCATTTCCTATAGCATTTCTTTATTTGACATTTTTTACAACCTTAAATTTCAAACCAATTGAAAAAATAATGATTTTAGGGCTTATACATTGGAATTTGAATATAACAAGAGTTCTCATGCAAAAATATGCAAGGATTAAATTGTTGATGAAAAATGCCATAGCAAATGCTAAAGCATTTCCTATAGCATTTCTTTATTTTACACTTTTTACAACCATAAATTTCGAACCAATTGAAAAAATAATGATTTTAGGGCTTATACATTGGAATTTGAATATAACTAGAGTTCTCATGCAAAAATATTCAAGGATTAAATTGTTGACGAGAAATGCCATAGGAAATGCTATAGCATTTCCTATAGCATTTCTTTATTTTACAATTTTTACAACCTTAAATTTCGAACCAATTGAAAAAATAATGATTTTAAAGCTTAAACATTGGAATTTGAATATAACAAGAGTTCTCATGCAAAAATATGCAAGGATTAAATTGTTGCGGAGAAATGCCATAGAAAATGCTATAGCATTTCCTATAGCATTTCTTTATTTTACATTTTTTACAACCTAAAATTTCGAACCAATTGAAAAAATAATGATTTTAGGTCTTATACATTGGAATTTGAATATAACAAGAGTTCTCATGAAAAAATATGCAAGGATTAAATTGTTGCCGAGAAATGCCACAGGAAATGCTATAGCATTTCCTATAGCATTAATTTATTTTACATTTTTTACAACCTTAAATTTCGAACAATTGAAAAAATAAGGATTTTAAAGCTTAAACATTGGAAATTGAATATAACAAGAGTTCTCATGCAAAAATATGCAAGGATTAAATTGTTGCCGAGAAATGCCATAGGAAATGCTATAGCATTTCCTATGGCATTTCTTTATTTTACATTTTTTACAACCTTAAATTTCGAACCAATTGAAAAAATAATGATTTTAGGGCTTATACATTGGAATTTGAATATAACAAGAGTTCTCATGCAAAAATATGCAAGGATTAAATTGTTGCCGAGAAATGCCATAGGAAATGCTATAGAATTTCCTATAGCATTTCTTTATTTTACATTTTTTACAACCTTAAATTTCAAACCAATTGAAAAAATAATGATTTTAAAGCTTATACATTGGAATTTGAATATAACAAGAGTTATCGTGCAAAAATAAGCAAGGATTAAATTGTTGACGAGAAATGCCATAGGATATGCAATAGCATTTCCTATAGCATTTCTTTATTTTACATTTTTTACAACCTTAAATTTCAAACCAATTGAAAAAATAATGATTTTAGGGCTTATACATTGGAATTTGAATATAACAAGAGTTCTCATGCAAAAATATGCAAGGATTAAATTGTTGACGAGAAATGCCATAGGAAATGCTATAGCATTTCCTATAGCATTTCTTTATTTTACATTTTTTACAACCTTAAATTTCGAACCAATTGAAAAAATAATGATTTTAAAGCTTAAACATTGGAATTTGAATATAACAAGAGTTCTCATGCAAAAATATGCAAGGATTAAATTGTTGCCGAGAAATGCCGTAGAAAATGCTATAGCATTTCCTATAGCATTTCTTTATTTTACACTTTTTACAACCTTAAATTTCGAACCAATTGAAAAAATAATGATTATAGGGCTTATACATTGGAATTTGAATATAACAAGAGTTCTTATGCAAAAATATGCAAGGATTAAATTGTTGACGAGAAATGCCATAGGAAATGCTATAGCATTTCCTATTGCATTTCTTTATTTTACATTTTTTACAACTTAAATTTCGAACCAATTGAAAAAATAATGATTTTAGGGCTTATACGTTGGAATTTGAATATAACAAGAGTTCTCATGCAAAAATATGCAAGGATTAAATTGTTGACGAGAAATGCCATAGGAAATGCTATAGCATTTCCTATAGCATTTCTTTATTTTACATTTTTTACAACCTTAAATTTCGAACCAATTGAAAAAATAATGATTTTAGGGCTTATACATTGGAATTTGAATATAACAAGAGTTCTTATGCAAAAATATGCAAGGATTAAATTGTTGACGAGAAATGCCATAGGAAATGCTATAGCATTTCCTATAGCATTTCTTTATTTTACATTTTTTACAACCTTAAATTTCGAACCAATTGAAAAAATAATGATTATAGGGCTTATACATTGGAATTTGAATATAACAAGAGTTCTTATGCAAAAATATGCAAGGATTAAATTGTTGACGAGAAATGCCATAGGAAATGCTATAGCATTTCCTATAGCATTTCCTTATTTTACATTTTTTACAACCTTAAATTTCAAACCAATTGAAAAAATAATGATTTTAAAGCTTATACATTGGAATTTGAATATAACAAGAGTTCTCATGCAGAAATATGCAAGGATTAAATTGTTGACGAGAAATGCCATAGGAAATGCTATAGCATTTCCTATAGCATTTCTTTATTTTACATTTTTTACAACCTTAAATTTCAAACCAATTGAAAAAAAAATTATTTTAGGGCTTATACATTGGAATTTGAATATAACAAGAGTTCTCATGCAAAAATATGCAAGGATTAAATTGTTGACGAGAAATGCCATAGGAAATGCTTCCTATAGCATTTCTTTATTTTACATTTTTTACAACCTTAAATTTCAAACCAATTGAAAAAATAATGATTTTAGGGCTTATACATTGGAATTTGAATATAATAAGAGTTCTCATGCAAAAATATGCAAGGATTAAATTGTTGACGAGAAATGCCATAGGAAATGCTATAGCATTTCCTATAGCATTTCTTTATTTTACATTTTTTACAACCTTAAATTTCGAACCAATTGAAAAAATAATGATTTTAAAGCTTAAACATTGAAATTTGAATATAACAAGAGTTCTCATGCAAAAATATGCAAGGATTAAATTGTTGACGAGAAATGCCATAGGAAATGCTATAGCATTTCCTATAGCATTTCTTTATTTTACATTTTTTACAACCTTAAATTTCGAACCAATTGAAAAAGTAATGATTTTAGGGCTTATACATTGGAATTTGAATATAACAAGAGTTCTCATGCAAAAATATGCAAGGATTAAATTGTTGACGAGAAATGCCATAGGAAATGCTATAGCATTTCCTATAGCATTTCTTTATTTTACATTTTTTACAACCTTAAATTTCGAACCAATTGAAAAATTAATGATTTTAGGGCTTATACATTGGAATTTGAATATAACAAGAGTTCTCATGCAAAAATATGCAAGGATTAAATTGTTGACGAGAAATGCCATAGGAAATCCTATAGCATTTCCTATTGCATTTCTTTATTTTACATTTTTTACAACCTTAAATTTCAAACCAATTGAAAAAATAATGATTTTAGGGCTTAAACATTGGAATTTGAATATAACAAGAGTTCTCATGCAAAAATATGCAAGGATTAAATTGTTGACGAGAAATGCCATAGGAAATGCTATAGCATTTCCTATAGCTATTCTTTATTTTACATTTTTTACAACCTTAAATTTGGAACCAATTGAAAAAATAATGATTTTAAAGCTTAAACATTGAAATTTGAATATAACAAGAGTTCTCATGCAAAAATATGCAAGGATTAAATTGTTGACGAGAAATGCCATAGGAAATGCTATAGCATTTCCTATAGCATTTCTTTATTTTACATTTTTTACAACCTTAAATTTCAAACCAATTGAAAAAATAATGATTTTAGGGCTTAAAAATTGGAATTTGAATATAACAAGAGTTCTCATGCAAAAATATGCAAGGATTAATTTGTTGACGAGAAATGCCATAGGAAATGCTATAGCATTTCCTATAGCATTTCTTTATTTGATATTTTTTACAACCTTAAATTTCAAACCAATTGAAAAAATATGGATTTTAGGGCTTATACATTGGAATTTGAATATAACAAGAGTTCTCATGAAAAAATATGCAAGGATTAAATTGTTGACGAGAAATGCCATAAGAAATGCATAGCATTTCCTATAGCATTTCTTTTTTTTACATTTTTTACAACCTTAAATTTCGAACCAATTGAAAAATTAATGATTTTAGGGCTTATACATTGGAATTTGAATATAACAAGAGTTCTCATGCAAAAATATGCAAGGATTAAATTGTTGACGAGAAATGCCATAGGAAATGCTATAGCATTTCCTATAGCATTTCTTTATTTGACATTTTTTAAAACCTTAAATTTCAAACCAATTGAAAAAATAATGATTTTAGGGCTTATACATTGGAATTTGAATATAACAAGAGTTCTCATGCAAAAATATGCAAGGATTAAATTGTTGACGAGAAATGCCATAGGAAATGCTATAGCATTTCCTATAGCATTTCTTTATTTTACATTTTTTACAACCTTAAATTTCAAACAAATTGAAAAAATAATGATTTTAGGGCTTAAACATTGGAATTTGAATATAACAAGAGTTCTCATGCAAAAATATGCAAGGATTAAATTGTTGACGAGAAATGCCATAAGAAATGCTATAGCATTTCCTATAGCATTTCTTTATTTTACATTTTTTACAACCTTAAATTTCGAACCAATTGAAAAAATGATGATTTTAAAGCTTAAACATTGGATTTTGAATATAACAAAAGTTCTCATGCAAAAATATGCAAGGATTAAATTGTTGCCGAGAAATGCCATAGGAAATGCTAGCATTTCCTATAGCATTTCTTTATTTTACATTGTTTACGACCTTAAATTTCCAACCAATTGAAAAAATAATGATTTTAGGGCTTATACATTGGAATTTGAATATAACAAGAGTTCTCATGCAAAAAAATGCAAGGATTAAATTGTTGACGAGAAATGCCATAGGAAATGCTATAGCATTTCCTATAGCATTTCTTTATTTTACATTTTTTACAACCTTAAATTTCAAACCAATTGAAAAAATAATGATTTTAAAGCTTAAACATTGGAATTTGAATATAACAAGAGTTCTCATGCAAAAATATGCAAGGATTAAATTGTTGCCGAGAAATGCCATAGAAAATGCTATTGCATTTCCTATAGCATTTCTTTATTCGACATTTTTTACAACCTTAAATTTCAAACCAATTGAAAAAATAATGATTTTAGGGCTTATACATTGGAATTTTAATATTACAAGCGTTCTCATGCAAAAATATGCAAGGATTAAATTGTTGACGAGAAATTCCATAGGAAATGCTATAGTGTTTCCTATAGCATTTCTTTATTTTACATTTTTTACGACCTAAAAGTCGAACCAATTGAAAAAATATTGATTTTAGGGCTTATACATTGGAATTTGAATATAACAAGAGTTCCCATTCAAAAATATGCAAGGATTAAATTGTTGACGAGAAATGCCATAGGAAATGCTATAGCATTTCCTATAGCATTTCTATATTTTACATTTTTTACAACCTTAAATTTTGAACCAATTGAAAAAATAATGATTTTAAAGCTTAAACATTGGAATTCGAATATAACAAGAGTTCTCACGCAAAAATATGCAAGGATTAAATTATTGCCGAGAAATGCCGTAGAAAATGCTATAGCATTTCCTATAGCATTTCTTTATTTTACATTTTTTACAACCTAAAATTTCGAACCAATTGAAAAAATAATGATTTTAGGTCTTATACATTGGAATTTGAATATAACAAGAGTTCTCATGAAAAAATATGCAAGGATTAAATTTTTGCCGAGAAATGCCATAGGAAATGCTATAGCATTTCCTATAGAATTTCTTTATTTTACATTTTTTACAACCTTAAATTTAGAACCAATTGAAAAAATAATGATTTTAAAGCTTAAACATTGGAATTTGAATATAACAAGAGTTCTCATGCAAAAATATGCAAGGATTAAATTGTTGCCGAGAAATGCCATAGGAAATGCTATAGCATTTCCTATTGCATTTCTTTATTTTACATTTTTTACAACCTTAAATTTCAAACCAATTGAAAAAATAATGATTTTAAAGCTTATACATTGGAATTTGAATATAACAAGAGTTCTCATGCAAAAATATGCAAGGATTAAATTGTTGACGAGAAATGCCATAGGAAATGCTATAGCATTTCCTATAGCATTTCTTTATTTTACATTTTTTACAACCTTAAATTTCGAACCAATTGAAAAAATGATGATTTTAAAGCTTAAACATTGGATTTTGAATATAACAAGAGTTCTCATGCAAAAATATGCAAGGATTAAATTGTTGCCGAGAAATGCCATAGGAAATGCTAGCATTTCCTATAGCATTTCTTTATTTTACATTGCTTACGACCTTAAATTGGAACCAATTGAAAAAATAATGATTTTAGGGCTTATACATTGGAATTAGAATATAACAAGAGTTCTCATGCAAAAATATGCAAGGATTAAATTGTTGACGAGAAATGCCATAGGAAATGCTATAGCATTTCCTATAGCATTTCTTTATTTTACATTTTTTACAACCTTAAATTTCGAACCAATTGAAAAAATAATGATTTTAAAGCTTAAACATTGGAATTTGAATATAACAAGAGTTCTCATGCAAAAATATGCAAGGATTAAATTGTTGCCGAGAAATGCCATAGAAAATGCTATTGCATTTCCTATAGCATTTCTTTATTTGACATTTTTTACAACCTTAAATTTCAAACCAATTGAAAAAATAATGATTTTGGGGCTTATACATTGGAATTTTAATATTACAAGCGTTCTCATGCAAAAATATGCAAGGATTAAATTGTTGACGAGAAATTCCATAGGAAATGCTATAGTGTTTCCTATAGCATTTCTTTATTTTACATTTTTTACGACCTAAAAGTCGAATAAATTGAAAAAATATTTATTTTAGGGCTTATACATTGGAATTTGAATATAACAAGAGTTCTCATGCAAAAATATGCAATGATTAAATTGTTGACGAGAAATGCCATAGGAAATGCTATAGCATTTCCTATAGCATTTCTTTATTTTACATTTTTTACAACCTTAAATTTCGAACCAATTGAAAAAATAATAATTTTAAAGCTTAAACATTGGAATTTGAATATAACAAGAGTTCTCATGCAAAAATATGCAAGGATTAAATTGTTGCCGAGAAATGCCGTAGAAAATGCTATAGCATTTCCTATAGCATTTCTTTATTTTACATTTTTTACAACCTAAAATTTCGAACCAATTGAAAAAATAATGATTTTAGGTCTTATACATTGGAATTTGAATATAACAAGAGTTCTCATGAAAAAATATGCAAGGATTAAATTGTTGCCGAGAAATGCCATAGGAAATGCTATAGCATTTCCTATAGCATTTCTTTATTTTACATTTTTTACAACCTTAAATTTCGAACCAATTGAAAAAATAATGATTTTAAAGCTTAAACATTGGAAATTGAATATAATAAGAGTTCTCATGAAAAAATATGCAAGGATTAAATTGTTGCCGAGAAATGCCATAGGAAATGCTATAGCATTTCCTATAGCATTTCTTTATTTTACATTCGTTACAACCTTAAATTTCGAACCAATTGAAAAAATAATGATTTTAACGCTTAAACATTGGAAATTGAATATAACAAGAGTTCTCATGCAAAAATATGCAAGGATTAAATTGTTGCCGAGAAATGCCATAGGAAATGCTATAGCATTTCCTATAGCATTTCTTTATTTTACATTTTTTACAACCTTAAATTTCGAACCAATTGAAAAAATAATTATTTTAGGGCTTATACATTGGAATTTGAATATAACAAGAGTTCTCATGCAAAAATATGCAAGGATTAAATTGTTGCCGAGAAATGCCATAGGAAATGCTATAGCATTTCCTATAGCATTTCTTTATTTTACATTTTTTACAACCTTAAATTTCAAACCAATTGAAAAAATAATGATTTTAAAGCTTATACATTCTATAGCATTTCTTTATTTTACATTGCTTACGACCTTAAATTGGAACCAATTGAAAAAATAATGATTTTAGGGCTTATACATTGGAATTTGAATATAACAAGAGTTCTCATGCAAAAATATGCAAGGATTAAATTGTTGACGAGAAATGCCATAGGAAATGCTATAGCATTTCCTATAGCATTTCTTTATTTTACATTTTTTACAACCTTAAATTTCGAACCAATTGAAAAAATAATGATTTTAAAGCTTAAACATTGGAATTTGAATATAACAAGAGTTCTCATGCAAAAATATGCAAGGATTAAATTATTGCCGAGAAATGCCATAGAAAATGCTATTGCATTTCCTATAGCATTTCTTTATTTGACATTTTTTACAACCTTAAATTTCAAACCAATTGAAAAAATAATGATTTTGGGGCTTATACATTGGAATTTTAATATTACAAGCGTTCTCATGCAAAAATATGCAAGGATTAAATTGTTGACGAGAAATTCCATAGGAAATGCTATAGTGTTTCCTATAGCATTTCTTTATTTTACATTTTTTACGACCTAAAAGTCGAACCAATTGAAAAAATATTGATTTTAGGGCTTATACATTGGAATTTGAATATAACAAGAGTTCCCATGAAAAAATATGCAAGGATTAAATTGTTGACGAGAAATGCCATAGGAAATGCTATAGCATTTCCTATAGCATTTCTATATTTTACATTTTTTACAACCTTAAATTTTGAACCAATTGAAAAAATAATGATTTTAAAGCTTAAACATTGGAATTCGAATATAACAAGAGTTCTCACGCAAAAATATGCAAGGATTAAATTATTGCCGAGAAATGCCGTAGAAAATGCTATAGCATTTCCTATAGCATTTCTTTATTTTACATTTTTTACAACCTAAAATTTCGAACCAATTGAAAAAATAATGATTTTAGGTCTTATACATTGGAATTTGAATATAACAAGAGTTCTCATGAAAAAATATGCAAGGATTAAATTGTTGCCGAGAAATGCCATTGGAAATGCTATAGCATTTCCTATAGAATTTCTTTATTTTACATTTTTTACAACCTTAAATTTAGAACCAATTGAAAAAATAATGATTTTAAAGCTTAAACATTGGAATTTGAATATAACAAGAGTTCTCATGCAAAAATATGCAAGGATTAAATTGTTGCCGAGAAATGCCATAGGAAATGCTATAGCATTTCCTATTGCATTTCTTTATTTTACATTTTTTACAACCTTAAATTTCAAACCAATTGAAAAAATAATGATTTTAAAGCTTATACATTGGAATTTGAATATAACAAGAGTTCTCATGCAAAAATATGCAAGGATTAAATTGTTGACAAGAAATGCCATAGGAAATGCTATAGCATTTCCTATAGCATTTCTTTATTTTACATTTTTTACAACCTTAAATTTCGAACCAATTGAAAAAATGATGATTTTAAAGCTTAAACATTGGATTTTGAATATAACAAGAGTTCTCATGCAAAAATATGCAAGGATTAAATTGTTGCCGAGAAATGCCATAGGAAATGCTAGCATTTCCTATAGCATTTCTTTATTTTACATTGCTTACGACCTTAAATTGGAACCAATTGAAAAAATAATGATTTTAGGGCTTATACATTGGAATTAGAATATAACAAGAGTTCTCATGCAAAAATATGCAAGGATTAAATTGTTGACGAGAAATGCCATAGGAAATGCTATAGCATTTCCTATAGCATTTCTTTATTTTACATTTTTTACAACCTTAAATTTCGAACCAATTGAAAAAATAATGATTTTAAAGCTTAAACATTGGAATTTGAATATAACAAGAGTTCTCATGCAAAAATATGCAAGGATTAAATTGTTGCCGAGAAATGCCATAGAAAATGCTATTGCATTTCCTATAGCATTTCTTTATTTGACATTTTTTACAACCTTAAATTTCAAACCAATTGAAAAAATAATGATTTTGGGGCTTATACATTGGAATTTTAATATTACAAGCGTTCGCATGCAAAAATATGCAAGGATTAAATTGTTGACGAGAAATTCCATAGGAAATGCTATAGTGTTTCCTATAGCATTTCTTTATTTTACATTTTTTACGACCTAAAAGTCGAATAAATTGAAAAAATATTGATTTTAGGGCTTATACATTGGAATTTGAATATAACAAGAGTTCTCATGCAAAAATATGCAATGATTAAATTGTTGACGAGAAATGCCATAGGAAATGCTATAGCATTTCCTATAGCATTTCTTTATTTTACATTTTTTACAACCTTAAATTTCGAACCAATTGAAAAAATAATAATTTTAAAGCTTAAACATTGGAATTTGAATATAACAAGAGTTCTCATGCAAAAATATGCAAGGATTAAATTGTTGCCGAGAAATGCCGTAGAAAATGCTATAGCATTTCCTATAGCATTTCTTTATTTTACATTTTTTACAACCTAAAATTTCGAACCAATTGAAAAAATAATGATTTTAGGTCTTATACATTGGAATTTGAATATAACAAGAGTTCTCATGAAAAAATATGCAAGGATTAAATTGTTGCCGAGAAATGCCATAGGAAATGCTATAGCATTTCCTATAGCATTTCTTTATTTTACATTTTTTACAACCTTAAATTTCGAACCAATTGAAAAAATAATGATTTTAAAGCTTAAACATTGGAAATTGAATATAATAAGAGTTCTCATGAAAAAATAAGCAAGGATTAAATTGTTGCCGAGAAATGCCATAGGAAATGCTATAGCATTTCCTATAGCATTTCTTTATTTTACATTCGTTAAAACCTTAAATTTCGAACCAATTGAAAAAATAATGATTTTAACGCTTAAACATTGGAAATTGAATATAACAAGAGTTCTCATGCAAAAATATGCAAGGATTAAATTGTTGCCGAGAAATTCCATAGGAAATGCTATAGCATTTCCTATAGCATTTCTTTATTTTACATTTTTTACAACCTTAAATTTCGAACCAATTGAAAAAATAATGATTTTAAAGCTTAAACATTGGAAATTGAATATAACAAGAGTTCTCATGAAAAAATATGCAAGGATTAAATTGTTGCCGAGAAATGCCATAGGAAATGCTATAGCATTTCCTATAGCATTTCTTTATTTTACATTTTTTACAACCTTAAATTTCGAACCAATTGAAAAAATAATGATTTTAAAGCTTAAACATTGGAAATTGAATATAACAAGAGTTCTCATGCAAAAATATACAAGGATTAAATTGTTGCCGAGAAATGCCATAGGAAATGCTATAGCATTTCCTATAGCATTTCTTTATTTTACATTTTTTACAACCTTAAATTTCGAACCAATTGGAAAAATAATGATTTTAGGGCTTATACATTGGAATTTGAATATAACAAGAGTTCTCATGCAAAAATATGCAAGGATTAAATTGTTGCCGAGAAATGCCATAGGAAATGCTATAGCATTTCCTATAGCATGTCTTTATTTTACATTTTTTACAACTTAAATTTCGAACCAATTGAAAAAATAATGGTTTTAGGGCTTATACGTTGGAATTTGAATATAACAAGAGTTCTCATGCAAAAATATGCAATGATTAAATTGTTGACGAGAAATGCCATAGGAAATGCTATTGCATTTCCTATAGCATTTCTTTATTTGACATTTTTTACAACCTTAAATTTCAAACCAATTGAAAAAATAATGATTTTAGGGCTTATACATTGGAATTTGAATATAACTAGAGTTCTCATGTAAAAATATGCAAGGATTAAATTGTTGACGAGAAATGCCATAGGAAATGCTATAGCATTTCCTATAGCATTTCTTTATTTTACATTTTTTACAACCTTAAATTTCGAACCAATTGAAAAAATAATGATTTTAAAGCCTAAACATTGGAATTTGAATATAACAAGAGTTATCATGCAAAAATATGCAAGGATTAAATTGTTACGGAGAAATGCCATAGAAAATGCTATAGCATTTCCTATAGCATTTCTTTATTTTACATTTTTTACAACCTAAAATTTCGAACCAATTGAAAAAATAATGATTTTAGGTCTTATACATTGGAATTTGAATATAACAAGAGTTCTCATGAAAAAATATGCAAGGATTAAATTGTTGCCGAGAAATGCCACAGGAAATGCTATAGTATTTCCTATAGCATTTCTTTATTTTACATTTTTTACAACCTTAAATTTTGAACCAATTGAAAAAATAATGATTTTAAAGCTTAAACATTGGAAATTGAATATAACAAGAATTCTCATGCAAAAATATGCAAGGATTAAATTGTTGCCGAGAAATGCCATAGGAAATGCTATAGCATTTCCTATAGCATTTCTTTATTTTACATTTTTTACAACCTTAAATTTCGAACCAATTGAAAAAATAATGATTTTAGGGCTTATACATTGGAATTTGAATATAACAAGAGTTCTCATGCAAAAATATGCAAGGATTAAATTGTTGCCGATAAATGCCATAGGAAATGCTATAGCATTTCCTATAGCATTTCTTTATTTTACATTTTTTACAACCTTAAATTTCGAACCAATTGAAAAAATAATGATTTTAAAGCTTAAACATTGGAATTTGAATATAACAAGAGTTCTCATGCAAAAATATGCAAGGATTAAATTGTTGCCGAGAAATGCCATAGAAAATGCTATTGCATTTCCTATAGCATTTTTTTATTTGACATTTTTTACAACCTTAAATTTCAAACCAATTGAAAAAATAATGATTTTAGGGCTTATACATTGGAATTTTAATATTACAAGCGTTCTCATGCAAAAATATGCAAGGATTAAATTGTTGACGAGAAATTCCATAGGAAATGCTATAGTGTTTCCTATAGCATTTCTTTATTTTACATTTTTTACGACCTAAAAGTCGAATAAATTGAAAAAATATTGATTTTAGGGCTTATACATTGGAATTTGAATATAACAAGAGTTCTCATGCAAAAATATGCAATGATTAAATTGTTGACGAGAAATGCCATAGGAAATGCTATAGCATTTCCTATAGCATTTCTTTATTTTACATTTTTTACAACCTTAAATTTCGAACCAATTGAAAAAATAATGATTTTAAAGCTTAAACATTGGAATTTGAATATAACAAGAATTCTCATGCAAAAATATGCAAGGATTAAATTGTTGCCGAGAAATGCCGTAGAAAATGCTATAGCATTTCCTATAGCATTTCTTTATTTTACATTTTTTACAACCTAAAATTTCGAACCAATTGAAAAAATAATGATTTTAGGTCTTATACATTGGAATTTGAATATAACAAGAGTTCTCATGAAAAAATATGCAAGGATTAAATTGTTGCCGAGAAATGCCATAGGAAATGCTATAGCATTTCCTATAGCATTTCTTTATTTTACATTTTTTACAACCTTAAATTTCGAACCAATTGAAAAAATAATGATTTTAAAGCTTAAACATTGGAAATTGAATATAACAAGAGTTCTCATGAAAAAATATGCAAGGATTAAATTGTTGCCGAGAAATGCCATAGGAAATGCTATAGCATTTCCTATAGCATTTCTTTATTTTACATTTTTTACAACCTTAAATTTCAAACCAATTGAAAAAATAATGATTTTAAAGCTTAAACATTGGAAATTGAATATAACAAGAGTTCTCATGCAAAAATATACAAGGATTAAATTGTTGCCGAGAAATGCCATAGGAAATGCTATAGCATTTCCTATAGCATTTCTTTATTTTACATTTTTTACAACCTTAAATTTCGAACCAATTGGAAAAATAATGATTTTAGGGCTTATACATTGGAATTTGAATATAACAAGAGTTCTCATGCAAAAATATGCAAGGATTAAATTGTTGCCGAGAAATGCCATAGGAAATGCTATAGCATTTCCTATAGCATGTCTTTATTTTACATTTTTTACAACTTAAATTTCGAACCAATTGAAAAAATAATGGTTTTAGGGCTTATACGTTGGAATTTGAATATAACAAGAGTTCTCATGCAAAAATATGCAATGATTAAATTGTTGACGAGAAATGCCATAGGAAATGCTATTGCATTTCCTATAGCATTTCTTTATTTGACATTTTTTACAACCTTAAATTTCAAACCAATTGAAAAAATAATGATTTTAGGGCTTATACATTGGAATTTGAATATAACTAGAGTTCTCATGTAAAAATATGCAAGGATTAAATTGTTGACGAGAAATGCCATAGGAAATGCTATAGCATTTCCTATAGCATTTCTTTATTTTACATTTTTTACAACCTTAAATTTCGAACCAATTGAAAAAATAATGATTTTAAAGCCTAAACATTGGAATTTGAATATAACAAGAGTTATCATGCAAAAATATGCAAGGATTAAATTGTTACGGAGAAATGCCATAGAAAATGCTATAGCATTTCCTATAGCATTTCTTTATTTTACATTTTTTACAACCTAAAATTTCGAACCAATTGAAAAAATAATGATTTTAGGTCTTATACATTGGAATTTGAATATAACAAGAGTTCTCATGAAAAAATATGCAAGGATTAAATTGTTGCCGAGAAATGCCACAGGAAATGCTATAGTATTTCCTATAGCATTTCTTTATTTTACATTTTTTACAACCTTAAATTTTGAACCAATTGAAAAAATAATGATTTTAAAGCTTAAACATTGGAAATTGAATATAACAAGAATTCTCATGCAAAAATATGCAAGGATTAAATTGTTGCCGAGAAATGCCATAGGAAATGCTATAGCATTTCCTATAGCATTTCTTTATTTTACATTTTTTACAACCTTAAATTTCGAACCAATTGAAAAAATAATGATTTTAGGGCTTATACATTGGAATTTGAATATAACAAGAGTTCTCATGCAAAAATATGCAAGGATTAAATTGTTGCCGATAAATGCCATAGGAAATGCTATAGCATTTCCTATAGCATTTCTTTATTTTACATTTTTTACAACCTTAAATTTCGAACCAATTGAAAAAATAATGATTTTAAAGCTTAAACATTGGAATTTGAATATAACAAGAGTTCTCATGCAAAAATATGCAAGGATTAAATTGTTGCCGAGAAATGCCATAGAAAATGCTATTGCATTTCCTATAGCATTTTTTTATTTGACATTTTTTACAACCTTAAATTTCAAACCAATTGAAAAAATAATGATTTTAGGGCTTATACATTGGAATTTTAATATTACAAGCGTTCTCATGCAAAAATATGCAAGGATTAAATTGTTGACGAGAAATTCCATAGGAAATGCTATAGTGTTTCCTATAGCATTTCTTTATTTTACATTTTTTACGACCTAAAAGTCGAATAAATTGAAAAAATATTGATTTTAGGGCTTATACATTGGAATTTGAATATAACAAGAGTTCTCATGCAAAAATATGCAATGATTAAATTCTTGACGAGAAATGCCATAGGAAATGCTATAGCATTTCCTATAGCATTTCTTTATTTTACATTTTTTACAACCTTAAATTTCGAACCAATTGAAAAAATAATGATTTTAAAGCTTAAACATTGGAATTTGAATATAACAAGAATTCTCATGCAAAAATATGCAAGGATTAAATTGTTGCCGAGAAATGCCGTAGAAAATGCTATAGCATTTCCTATAGCATTTCTTTATTTTACATTTTTTACAACCTAAAATTTCGAACCAATTGAAAAAATAATGATTTTAGGTCTTATACATTGGAATTTGAATATAACAAGAGTTCTCATGAAAAAATATGCAAGGATTAAATTGTTGCCGAGAAATGCCATAGGAAATGCTATAGCATTTCCTATAGCATTTCTTTATTTTACATTTTTTACAACCTTAAATTTCGAACCAATTGAAAAAATAATGATTTTAAAGCTTAAACATTGGAAATTGAATATAACAAGAGTTCTCATGAAAAAATATGCAAGGATTAAATTGTTGCCGAGAAATGCCATAGGAAATGCTATAGCATTTCCTATAGCATTTCTTTATTTTACATTTTTTACAACCTTAAATTTCGAACCAATTGAAAAAATAATGATTTTAAAGCTTAAACATTGGAAATTGAATATAACAAGAGTTCTCATGCAAAAATATGCAAGGATTAAATTGTTGCCGAGAAATGCCATAGGAAATGCTATAGCATTTCCTATAGCATTTCTTTATTTTACATTTTTTACAACCTTAAATTTCGAACCAATTGAAAAAATAATGATTTTAGGGCTTATACATTGGAATTTGAATATAACAAGAGTTCTCATGCAAAAATATGCAAGGATTAAATTGTTGCCGAGAAATGCCATAGGAAATGCTATAGCATTTCCTATAGCATGTCTTTATTTTACATTTTTTACAACCTTAAATTTCAAATCAATTGAAAAAATAATGATTTTAAAGCTTATACATTGGAATTTGAATATAACAAGAGTTCTCATGCAAAAATATGCAAGGATTAAATTGTTGACGAGAAATGCCATAGGAAATGCAATAGCATTTCCTATAGCATTTCTTTATTTTCAATTTTTTACAACCTTAAATTTCAAACCAATTGAAAAATAATGATTTTAAAGCATATACATTGGAATTTGAATATAACAAGAGTTCTCATGCAAAAATAAGCAAGGATTAAATTGTTGACGAGAAATGCCATAGGAAATGCTATAGCATTTCCTATTGCATTTCTTTATTTTACATTTTTTACAACTTAAATTTCGAACCAATTGAAAAAATAATGGTTTTAGGGCTTATACGTTGGAATTTGAATATAACAAGAGTTCTCATGCAAAAATATGCAAGGATTAAATTGTTGACGAGAAATGCCATAGGAAATGCTATAGCATTTCCTATAGCATTTCTTTATTTTACATTTTTTACAACCTTAAATTTCGAACCAATTGAAAAAATAATGATTTTAGGGCTTATACATTGGAATTTGAATATAACAAGAGTTCTCATGAAAAAATATGCAAGGATTAAATTGTTGACGAGAAATGCCATAGGAAATGCTATAGCATTTCCTATAGCATTTCTTTATTTTACATTTTTTACATCCTTAAATTTCAAACAAATTGAAAAAATAATGATTTTAGGGCTTAAACATTGGAATTTGAATATAACAAGAGTTCTCATGCAAAAATATGCAAGGATTAAATTGTTGCCGATAAATGCCATAGGAAATGCTATAGCATTTCCTATAGCATTTCTTTATTTTACATTTTTTACAACCTTAAATTTCGAACCAATTGAAAAAATAATGATTTTAAAGCTTAAACATTGGAATTTGAATATAACAAGAGTTCTCATGCAAAAATATGCAAGGATTAAATTGTTGCCGAGAAATGCCATAGAAAATGCTATTGCATTTCCTATAGCATTTTTTTATTTGACATTTTTTACAACCTTAAATTTCAAACCAATTGAAAAAATAATGATTTTAGGGCTTATACATTGGAATTTTAATATTACAAGCGTTCTCATGCAAAAATATGCAAGGATTAAATTGTTGACGAGAAATTCCATAGGAAATGCTATAGTGTTTCCTATAGCATTTCTTTATTTTACATTTTTTACGACCTAAAAGTCGAATAAATTGAAAAAATATTGATTTTAGGGCTTATACATTGGAATTTGAATATAACAAGAGTTCTCATGCAAAAATATGCAATGATTAAATTGTTGACGAGAAATGCCATAGGAAATGCTATAGCATTTCCTATAGCATTTCTTTATTTTACATTTTTTACAACCTTAAATTTCGAACCAATTGAAAAAATAATGATTTTAAAGCTTAAACATTGGAATTTGAATATAACAAGAATTCTCATGCAAAAATATGCAAGGATTAAATTGTTGCCGAGAAATGCCGTAGAAAATGCTATAGCATTTCCTATAGCATTTCTTTATTTTACATTTTTTACAACCTAAAATTTCGAACCAATTGAAAAAATAATGATTTTAGGTCTTATACATTGGAATTTGAATATAACAAGAGTTCTCATGAAAAAATATGCAAGGATTAAATTGTTGCCGAGAAATGCCATAGGAAATGCTATAGCATTTCCTATAGCATTTCTTTATTTTACATTTTTTACAACCTTAAATTTCGAACCAATTGAAAAAATAATGATTTTAAAGCTTAAACATTGGAAATTGAATATAACAAGAGTTATCATGAAAAAATATGCAAGGATTAAATTGTTGCCGAGAAATGCCATAGGAAATGCTATAGCATTTCCTATAGCATTTCTTTATTTTACATTTTTTACAACCTTAAATTTCGAACCAATTGAAAAAATAATGATTTTAAAGCTTAAACATTGGAAATTGAATATAACAAGAGTTCTCATGCAAAAATATGCAAGGATTAAATTGTTGCCGAGAAATGCCATAGGAAATGCTATAGCATTTCCTATAGCATTTCTTTATTTTACATTTTTTACAACCTTAAATTTCGAACCAATTGAAAAAATAATGATTTTAGGGCTTATACATTGGAATTTGAATATAACAAGAGTTCTCATGCAAAAATATGCAAGGATTAAATTGTTGCCGAGAAATGCCATAGGAAATGCTATAGCATTTCCTATAGCATGTCTTTATTTTACATTTTTTACAACCTTAAATTTCAAACCAATTGAAAAAATAATGATTTTAAAGCTTATACATTGGAATTTGAATATAACAAGAGTTCTCATGCAAAAATATGCAAGGATTAAATTGTTGACGAGAAATGCCATAGGAAATGCAATAGCATTTCCTATAGCATTTCTTTATTTTCAATTTTTTACAACCTTAAATTTCAAACCAATTGAAAAATAATGATTTTAAAGCATATACATTGGAATTTGAATATAACAAGAGTTCTCATGCAAAAATAAGCAAGGATTAAATTGTTGACGAGAAATGCCATAGGAAATGCTATAGCATTTCCTATTGCATTTCTTTATTTTACATTTTTTACAACTTAAATTTCGAACCAATTGAAAAAATAATGGTTTTAGGGCTTATACGTTGGAATTTGAATATAACAAGAGTTCTCATGCAAAAATATGCAAGGATTAAATTGTTGACGAGAAATGCCATAGGAAATGCTATAGCATTTCCTATAGCATTTCTTTATTTTACATTTTTTACAACCTTAAATTTCGAACCAATTGAAAAAATAATGATTTTAGGGCTTATACATTGGAATTTGAATATAACAAGAGTTCTCATGAAAAAATATGCAAGGATTAAATTGTTGACGAGAAATGCCATAGGAAATGCTATAGCATTTCCTATAGCATTTCTTTATTTTACATTTTTTACATCCTTAAATTTCAAACAAATTGAAAAAATAATGATTTTAGGGCTTAAACATTGGAATTTGAATATAACAAGAGTTCTCATGCAAAAATATGCAAGGATTAAATTGTTGCCGATAAATGCCATAGGAAATGCTATAGCATTTCCTATAGCATTTCTTTATTTTACATTTTTTACAACCTTAAATTTCGAAGCAATTGAAAAAATAATGATTTTAAAGCTTAAACATTGGAATTTGAATATAACAAGAGTTCTCATGCAAAAATATGCAAGGATTAAATTGTTGCCGAGAAATGCCATAGAAAATGCTATTGCATTTCCTATAGCATTTTTTTATTTGACATTTTTTACAACCTTAAATTTCAAACCAATTGAAAAA
Organism: Parietaria judaica; assembly: GCA_954871525.1. Taxonomy (NCBI): domain Eukaryota; kingdom Viridiplantae; phylum Streptophyta; class Magnoliopsida; order Rosales; family Urticaceae; genus Parietaria; species Parietaria judaica. Next base: position 31,441,063 of record OX940865.1, read on the forward strand.
ATAATGATTTTAGGGCTTATACATTGGAATTTTAATATTACAAGCGTTCTCATGCAAAAATATGCAAGGATTAAATTGTTGACGAGAAATTCCATAGGAAATGCTATAGTGTTTCCTATAGCATTTCTTTATTTTACATTTTTTACGACCTAAAAGTCGAATAAATTGAAAAAATATTGATTTTAGGGCTTATACATTGGAATTTGAATATAACAAGAGTTCTCATGCAAAAATATGCAATGATTAAATTGTTGACGAGAAATGCCATAGGAAATGCTATAGCATTTCCTATAGCATTTCTTTATTTTACATTTTTTACAACCTTAAATTTCGAACCAATTGAAAAAATAATGATTTTAAAGCTTAAACATTGGAATTTGAATATAACAAGAGTTCTCATGCAAAAATATGCAAGGATTAAATTGTTGCCGAGAAATGCCGTAGAAAATGCTATAGCATTTCCTATAGCATTTCTTTATTTTACATTTTTTACAACCTAAAATTTCGAACCAATTGAAAAAATAATGATTTTAGGTCTTATACATTGGAATTTGAATATAACAAGAGTTCTCATGAAAAAATATGCAAGGATTAAATTGTTGCCGAGAAATGCCATAGGAAATGCTATAGCATTTCCTATAGCATTTCTTTATTTTACATTTTTTACAACCTTAAATTTCGAACCAATTGAAAAAATAATGATTTTAAAGCTTAAACATTGGAAATTGAATATAACAAGAGTTCTCATGAAAAAATATGCAAGGATTAAATTGTTGCCGAGAAATGCCATAGGAAATGCTATAGCATTTCCTATAGCATTTCTTTATTTTTCATTTTTTACAACCTTAAATTTCGAACCAATTGAAAAAATAATGATTTTAAAGCTTAAACATTGGAAATTGAATATAACAAGAGTTCTCATGCAAAAATATGCAAGGATTAAATTGTTGCCGAGAAATGCCATAGGAAATGCTCTAGCATTTCCTATAGCATTTCTTTATTTTACATTTTTTACAACCTTAAATTTCGAACCAATTGAAAAAATAATGATTTTAGGGCTTATACATTGGAATTTGAATATAACAAGAGTTCTCATGCAAAAATATGCAAGGATTAAATTGTTGCCGAGAAATGCCATAGGAAATGCTAGCATTTCCTATAGCATGTCTTTATTTTACATTTTTTACAACCTTAAATTTCAAACCAATTGAAAAAATAATGATTTTAAAGCTTATACATTGGAATTTGAATATAACAAGAGTTCTCATGCAAAAATATGCAAGGATTAAATTGTTGACGAGAAATGCCATAGGAAATGCAATAGCATTTCCTATAGCATTTCTTTATTTTCAATTTTTTACAACCTTAAATTTCAAACCAATTGAAAAATAATGATTTTAAAGCATATACATTGGAATTTGAATATAACAAGAGTTCTCATGCAAAAATAAGCAAGGATTAAATTGTTGACGAGAAATGCCATAGGAAATGCTATAGCATTTCCTATTGCATTTCTTTATTTTACATTTTTTACAACTTAAATTTCGAACCAATTGAAAAAATAATGGTTTTAGGGCTTATACGTTGGAATTTGAATATAACAAGAGTTCTCATGCAAAAATATGCAAGGATTAAATTGTTGACGAGAAATGCCATAGGAAATGCTATAGCATTTCCTATAGCATTTCTTTATTTTACATTTTTTACAACCTTAAATTTCGAACCAATTGAAAAAATAATGATTTTAGGGCTTATACATTGGAATTTGAATATAACAAGAGTTCTCATGAAAAAATATGCAAGGATTGAATTGTTTACGAGAAATGCCATAGGAAATGCTATAGCATTTCCTATAGCATTTCTTTATTTTACATTTTTTACAACCTTAAATTTCGAACCAATTGAAAAAATGATGATTTTAAAGCTTAAACATTGGATTTTGAATATAACAAGAGTTCTCATGCAAAAATATGCAAGGATTAAATTGTTGCCGAGAAATGCCATAGGATGCGCTAGCATTTCCTATAGCAATTCTTTATTTTACATTGTTTACGACCTTAAATTTCGAACCAATTGAAAAAATAATGATTTTAGGGCTTATACATTGGAATTTGAATATAACAAGAGTTCTCATGCAAAAATATGCAAGGATTAAATTGTTGACGAGAAATGCCATAGGAAATGCTATAGCATTTCCTATAGCATTTCTTTATTTTACATTTTTTACATCCTTAAATTTCAAACAAATTGAAAAAATAATGATTTTAGGGCTTAAACATTGGAATTTGAATATAACAAGAGTTCTCATGCAAAAATATGCAAGGATTGAATTGTTGACGAGAAATGCCATAGGAAATGCTATAGCATTTCCTATAGCATTTCTTTATTTTACATTTTTTACAACCTTAAATTTCGAACCAATTGAAAAAATGATGATTTTAAAGCTTAAACATTGGATTTTGAATATAACAAGAGTTCTCATGCAAAAATATGCAAGGATTAAATTGTTGCCGAGAAATGCCATAGGATGCGCTAGCATTTCCTATAGCAATTCTTTATTTTACATTGTTTACGACCTTAAATTTCGAACCAATTGAAAAAATAATGATTTTAGGGCTTATACATTGGAATTTGAATATAACAAGAGTTCTCATGCAAAAATATGCAAGGATTAAATTGTTGACGAGAAATGCCATAGGAAATGCTAGCATTTCCTATAGCATTTCTTTATTTTACATTTTTTACAACCTTAAATTTTGAACTAATTGAAAAAATAATGATTTTAAAGCTTAAACATTGAAATTTGAATATAACAAGAGTTCTCATGCAAAAATATGCAATGATTAAATTGTTGACGAGAAATGCCATAGGAAATGCTATAGCATTTCCTATAGCATTTCTTTATTTTACATTTTATACAACCTTAAATTTCAAACCAATTGAAAAAATAATGATTTTAGGGCTTAAACATTGGAATTTGAATATAACAAGAGTTCTCATGCAAAAATATGCAAGGATTAAATTGTTTACGAGAAATGCCATAGGAAATGCTATAGCATTTCCTATAGCATTTCTTTATTTGACATTTTTTACAACCTTAAATTTCAAACCAATTGAAAAAATAATGATTTTAGGGCTTATACATTGGAATTTGAATATAACAAGAGTTCTAATGCAAAAATATGCAAGGATTAAATTGTTGACGAGAAATGCCATAGGAAATGCTATAGCATTTCCTATGGCATTTCTTTATTTTACATTTTTTACAACCTTAAATTTCGAACCAATTGAAAAATTAATGATTTTAGGGCTTATACATTGGAATTTGAATATAACAAGAGTTCTCATGCAAAAATATGCAAGGATTAAATTGTTGACGAGAAATGCCATAGGAAATGCTATAGCATTTCCTATAGCATTTCTTTATTTTACATTTTTTACATCCTTAAATTTCAAACAAATTGAAAAAATAATGATTTTAGGGCTTAAACATTGGAATTTGAATATAACAAGAGTTCTCATGCAAAAATATGCAAGGATTGAATTGTTGACGAGAAATGCCATAGGAAATGCTATAGCATTTCCTATAGCATTTCTTTATTTTACATTTTTTACAACCTTAAATTTCGAACCAATTGAAAAAATGATGATTTTAAAGCTTAAACATTGGATTTTGAATATAACAAGAGTTCTCATGCAAAAATATGCAAGGATTAAATTGTTGCCGAGAAATGCCATAGGATGCGCTAGCATTTCCTATAGCAATTCTTTATTTTACATTGTTTACGACCTTAAATTTCGAACCAATTGAAAAAATAATGATTTTAGGGCTTATACATTAGAATTTGAATATAACAAGAGTTCTCATGCAAAAATATGCAAGGATTAAATTGTTGACGAGAAATGCCATAAGAAATGCTAGCATTTCCTATAGCATTTCTTTATTTTACATTTTTTACAACCTTAAATTTAAAACAAATTGAAAAAATAATGATTTTAAAGCTTATACATTGGAATTTGAATATGACAAGAGTTCTCATGCAGAAATATGCAAGGATTAAATTGTTGACGAGAAATGCCATAGGAAATGCTATAGTATTTCCTTTAGCATTTCTTTATTTTACATTTTTTACAACCTTAAATTTCAAACCAATTGAAAAAATAATGATTTTAGGGCTTATACATTGGAATTTGAATATAACAAGAGTTCTCATGCAAAAATATGCAAGGATTAAATTGTTGACGAGAAATGCCATAGGAAATGCTATAGCATTTCCTATAGCATTTCTTTATTTTACATTTTTTACAACCTTAAATTTTAAATCAATTGAAAAAATAATGATTATAGGGCTTATACATTGGAATTTGAATATAACAAGAGTTCTTATGCAAAAATATGCAAGGATTAAATTGTTGACGAGAAATGCCATAGGAAATGCTATAGCATTTCTTTATTTTACATTTTTTACAACCTTAAATTTCAAACCAATTGAAAAAATAATGATTTTAGGGCTTAAACATTGGAATTTGAATATAACAAGAGTTCTCATGCAAAAATATGCAAGGATTAAATTGTTGACGAGAAATGCCATAGGAAATGCTAGCATTTCCTATAGCATTTCTTTATTTTACATTTTTTACAACCTTAAATTTTGAACCAATTGAAAAAATAATAATTTTAAAGCTTAAACATTGAAATTTTAATATAACAAGAGTTCTCATGCAAAAATATGCAATGATTAAATTGTTGACGAGAAATGCCATAGGAAATGCTATAGGATTTCCTATAGCATTTCTTTATTTTACATTTTTTACAACCTTAAATTTCAAACCAATTAAAAAAATAATGATTTTAGGGCTTAAACATTGGAATTTGAATATAACAAGAGTTCTCATGCAAAAATATGCAAGGATTAAATTGTTGACGAGAAATGCCATAGGAAATGCTATAGCATTTCTTATAGCATTTCTTTATTTGACATTTTTTACAACCTTAAATTTCAAACCAATTGAAAAAATAATGATTTTAGGGCTTATACATTGGAATTTGAATATAACAAGAGTTCTCATGCAAAAATATGCAAGGATTAAATTGTTGACGAGAAATGCCATAGGAAATGCTATAGCATTTCCTATAGCATTTCTTTATTTTACATTTTTTACAACCTTAAATTTTGAACCAATTGAAAAATTAATGATTTTAGGGCTTATACATTGGAATTTGAATATAACAAGAGTTCTCATGCAAAAATATGCAAGGATTAAATTGTTGACGAGAAATGCCATAGGAAATGCTATAGCATTTCTTTATTTTACATTTTTTACATCCTTAAATTTCAAACAAATTTAACAAATAATGATTTTAGGGCTTAAACATTGGAATTTGAATATAACAAGAGTTCTCATGCAAAAATATGCAAGGATTGAATTGTTGACGAGAAATGCCATAGGAAATGCTATAGCATTTCCTATAGCATTTCTTTATTTTACATTTTTTACAACCTTAAATTTCGAACCAATTGAAAAAATGATGATTTTAAAGCTTAAACATTGGATTTTGAATATAACAAGAGTTCTCATGCAAAAATATGCAAGGATTAAATTGTTGCCGAGAAATGCCATAGGATGCGCTAGCATTTCCTATAGCAATTCTTTATTTTACATTGTTTACGACCTTAAATTTCGAACCAATTGAAAAAATAATGATTTTAGGGCTTATACATTAGAATTTGAATATAACAAGAGTTCTCATGCAAAAATATGCAAGGATTAAATTGTTGACGAGAAATGCCATAAGAAATGCTAGCATTTCCTATAGCATTTCTTTATTTTACATTTTTTACAACCTTAAATTTAAAACCAATTGAAAAAATAATGATTTTAAAGCTTATACATTGGAATTTGAATATAACAAGAGTTCTCATGCAGAAATATGCAAGGATTAAATTGTTGACGAGAAATGCCATAGGAAATGCTATAGCATTTCCTATAGCATTTCTTTATTTTACATTTTTTACAACCTTAAATTTCAAACCAATTGAAAAAATAATGATTTTAGGGCTTATACATTGGAATTTGAATATAACAAGAGTTCTCATGCAAAAATATGCAAGGATTAAATTGTTGACGAGAAATGCCATAGGAAATGCTATAGCATTTCCTATAGCATTTCTTTATTTTACATTTTTTACAACCTTAAATTTCGAACCAATTGAAAAAATAATGATTATAGGGCTTATACATTGGAATTTGAATATAACAAGAGTTCTTATGCAAAAATATGCAAGGATTAAATTGTTGACGAGAAATGCCATAGGAAATGCTATAGCATTTCCTATAGCATTTCTTTATTTTACATTTTTTACAACCTTAAATTTCGAACCAATTGAAAAAATGATGATTTTAAAGCTTAAACATTGGATTTTGAATATAACAAGAGTTCTCATGCAAAAATATGCAAGGATTAAATTGTTGCCGAGAAATGCCATAGGATGCGCTAGCATTTCCTATAGCAATTCTTTATTTTACATTGTTTACGACCTTAAATTTCGAACCAATTGAAAAAATAATGATTTTAGGGCTTATACATTAGAATTTGAATATAACAAGAGTTCTCATGCAAAAATATGCAAGGATTAAATTGTTGACGAGAAATGCCATAAGAAATGCTAGCATTTCCTATAGCATTTCTTTATTTTACATTTTTTACAACCTTAAATTTCAAACCAATTGAAAAAATAATGATTTTAGGGCTTATACATTGGAATTTGAATATAACAAGAGTTCTCATGCAAAAATATGCAAGGATTAAATTGTTGACGAGAAATGCCATAGGAAATGCTATAGCATTTCCTATAGCATTTCTTTATTTTACATTTTTTACAACCTTAAATTTCGAACCAATTGAAAAAATAATGATTATAGGGCTTATACATTGGAATTTGAATATAACAAGAGTTCTTATGCAAAAATATGCAAGGATTAAATTGTTGACGAGAAATGCCATAGGAAATGCTATAGCATTTCCTATAGCATTTCTTTATTTTACATTTTTTACAACCTTAAATTTCAAACCAATTGAAAAAATAATGATTTTAGGGCTTAAAAATTGGAATTTGAATATAACAAGAGTTCTCATGCAAAAATATGCAAGGATTAAATTGTTGACGAGAAATGCCATAGGAAATGCTAGCATTTCCTATAGCATTTCTTTATTTTACATTTTTTACAACCTTAAATTTTGAACCAATTGAAAAAATAATGATTTTAAAGCTTAAACATTGAAATTTGAATATAACAAGAGTTCTCATGCAAAAATATGCAATGATTAAATTGTTGACGAGAAATGCCATAGGAAATGCTATAGCATTTCCTATAGCATTTCTTTATTTTACATTTTTTACAACCTTAAATTTCGAACCAATTGAAAAAATAATGATTTTAAAGCTTAAACATTGAAATTTGAATATAACAAGAGTTCTCATGCAAAAATATGCAAGGATTAAATTGTTGACGAGAAATGCCGTAGGAAATGCTATAGCATTTCCTATAGCATTTCTTTATTTTACATTTTTTACAACCTTAAATTTAAAACCAATTGAAAAAATAATGATTTTAAAGCTTATACATTGGAATTTGAATATAACAAGAGTTCTCATGCAGAAATATGCAAGGATTAAATTGTTGACGAGAAATGCCATAGGAAATGCTATAGTATTTCCTTTAGCATTTCTTTATTTTACATTTTTTACGACCTTAAATTTCAAACCAATTGAAAAAATAATGATTTTAGGGCTTATACATTGGAATTTGAATATAACAAGAGTTCTCATGCAAAAATATGCAAGGATTAAATTGTTGACGAGAAATGCCATAGGAAATGCTATAGCATTTCCTATAGCATTTCTTTATTTTACATTTTTTACAACCTTAAATTTTGAACCAATTGAAAAAATAATGATTATAGGGCTTATACATTGGAATTTGAATATAACAAGAGTTCTTATGCAAAAATATGCAAGGATTAAATTGTTGACGAGAATTGCCATAGGAAATGCTATAGCATTTCCTATAGCATTTCTTTATTTTACATTTTTTACAACCTTAAATTTCAAACCAATTGAAAAAATAATGATTTTAGGGCTTAAACATTGGAATTTGAATATAACAAGAGTTCTCATGCAAAAATATGCAAGGATTAAATTGTTGACGAGAAATGCCATAGGAAATGCTAGCATTTCCTATAGCATTTCTTTATTTTACATTTTTTACAACCTTAAATTTTGAACCAATTGAAAAAATTATAATTTTAAAGCTTAAACATTGAAATTTGAATATAACAAGAGTTCTCATGCAAAAATATGCAATGATTAAATTGTTGACGAGAAATGCCATAGGAAATGCTATAGGATTTCCTATAGCATTTCTTTATTTTACATTTTTTACAACCTTAAATTTCAAACCAATTGAAAAAATAATGATTTCAGGGCTTAAACATTGGAATTTGAATATAACAAGAGTTCTCATGCAAAAATATGCAAGGATTAAATTGTTGACGAGAAATGCCATAGGAAATGCTATAGCATTTCTTATAGCATTTCTTTATTTGACATTTTTTACAACCTTAAATTTCAAACCAATTGAAAAAATAATGATTTTAGGGCTTATACATTGGAATTTGAATATAACAAGAGTTCTCATGCAAAAATATGCAAGGATTAAATTGTTGACGAGAAATGCCATAGGAAATGCTATAGCATTTCCTATAGCATTTCTTTATTTTACATTTTTTACAACCTTAAATTTTGAACCAATTGAAAAATTAATGATTTTAGGGCTTATACATTGGAATTTGAATATAACAAGAGTTCTCATGCAAAAATATGCAAGGATTAAATTGTTGACGAGAAATGCCATAGGAAATGCTATAGCATTTCCTATAGCATTTCTTTATTTTACATTTTTTACATCCTTAAATTTCAAACAAATTTAACAAATAATGATTTTAGGGCTTAAACATTGGAATTTGAATATAACAAGAGTTCTCATGCAAAAATATGCAAGGATTGAATTGTTGACGAGAAATGCCATAGGAAATGCTATAGCATTTCCTATAGCATTTCTTTATTTTACATTTTTTACAACCTTAAATTTCGAACCAATTGAAAAAATGATGATTTTAAAGCTTAAACATTGGATTTTGAATATAACAAGAGTTCTCATGCAAAAATATGCAAGGATTAAATTGTTGCCGAGAAATGCCATAGGATGCGCTAGCATTTCCTATAGCAATTCTTTATTTTACATTGTTTACGACCTTAAATTTCGAACCAATTGAAAAAATAATGATTTTAGGGCTTATACATTGGAAATTGAATATAACAAGAGTTCTCATGCAAAAATATGCAAGGATTAAATTGTTGACGAGAAATGCCATAGGAAATGCTAGCATTTCCTATAGCATTTCTTTATTTTACATTTTTTACAACCTTAAATTTTGAACTAATTGAAAAAATAATGATTTTAAAGCTTAAACATTGAAATTCTAATATAACAAGAGTTCTCATGCAAAAATATGCAATGATTAAATTGTTGACGAGAAATGCCATAGGAAATGCTATAGCATTTCCTATAGCATTTCTTTATTTTACATTTTTTACAACCTTAAATTTCAAACCAATTGAAAAAATAATGATTTTAGGGCTTAAACATTGGAATTTGAATATAACAAGAGTTCTCATGCAAAAATATGCAAGGATTAAATTGTTTACGAGAAATGCCATAGGAAATGCTATAGCATTTCCTATAGCATTTCTTTATTTGACATTTTTTACAACCTTAAATTTCAAACCAATTAAAAAAATAATGATTTTAAGGCTTATACATTGGAATTTGAATATAACAAGAGTTCTCATGCAAAAATATGCAAGGATTAAATTGTTGACGAGAAATGCCATAGGAAATGCTATAGCATTTCCTATAGCATTTCTTTATTTTACATTTTTTACAACCTTAAATTTCGAACCAATTGAAAAATTAATGATTTTAGGGCTTATACATTGGAATTTGAATATAACAAGAGTTCTCATGCAAAAATATGCAAGGATTAAATTGTTGACGAGAAATGCCATAGGAAATGCTATAGCATTTCCTATAGCATTTCTTTATTTTACATTTTTTACATCCTTAAATTTCAAACAAATTGAAAAAATAATGATTTTAGGGCTTAAACATTGGAATTTGAATATAACAAGAGTTCTCATGCAAAAATATGCAAGGATTGAATTGTTGACGAGAAATGCCATAGGAAATGCTATAGCATTTCCTATAGCATTTCTTTATTTTACATTTTTTACAACCTTAAATTTCGAACCAATTGAAAAAATGATGATTTTAAAGCTTAAACATTGGATTTTGAATATAACAAGAGTTCTCATGCAAAAATATGCAAGGATTAAATTGTTGCCGAGAAATGCCATAGGATGCGCTAGCATTTCCTATAGCAATTCTTTATTTTACATTGTTTACGACCTTAAATTTCGAACCAATTGAAAAAATAATGATTTTAGGGCTTATACATTAGAATTTGAATATAACAAGAGTTCTCATGCAAAAATATGCAAGGATTAAATTGTTGACGAGAAATGCCATAGGAAATGCTATAGCATTTCTTATTGCATTTCTTTATTTTACATTTTTTACAACCTTAAATTTCGAACCAATTGAAAAAATAATGATTATAGGGCTTATACATTGGAATTTGAATATAACAAGAGTTCTCATGCAAAAATATGCAATGATTAAATTGTTGACGAGAAATGCCATAGGAAATGCTATAGCATTTCCTATAGCATTTCTTTATTTTACATTTTTTACAACCTTAAATTTCAAACCAATTGAAAAAATAATGATTTTAGGGCTTAAACATTGGAATTTGAATATAACAAGAGTTCTCATGCAAAAATATGCAAGGATTAAATTGTTTACGAGAAATGCCATAGGAAATGCTATAGCATTTCCTATAGCATTTCTTTATTTGACATTTTTTACAACCTTAAATTTCAAACCAATTGAAAAAATAATGATTTTAGGGCTTATACATTGGAATTTGAATATAAAAAGAGTTCTCATGCAAAAATATGCAAGGATTAAATTGTTGACGAGAAATGCTATAGGAAATGCTATAGCATTTCTTTATTTTACATTTTTTACAACCTTAAATTTCGAACCAATTGAAAAATTAATGATTTTAGGGCTTATACATTGGAATTTGAATATAACAAGAGTTCTCATGCAAAAATATGCAAGGATTAAATTGTTGACGAGAAATGCCATAGGAAATGCTATAGCATTTCCTATAGCATTTCTTTATTTTACATTTTTTACATCCTTAAATTTCAAACAAATTGAAAAAATAATGATTTTAGGGCTTATACATTGGAATTTGAATATAACAAGAGTTCTCATGCAAAAATATGCAAGGATTGAATTGTTGACGAGAAATGCCATAGGAAATGCTATAGCATTTCCTATAGCATTTCTTTATTTTACATTTTTTACAACCTTAAATTTCGAACCAATTGAAAAAATGATGATTTTAAAGCTTAAACATTGGATTTTGAATATAACAAGAGTTCTCATGCAAAAATATGCAAGGATTAAATTGTTGCCGAGAAATGCCATAGGATGCGCTAGCATTTCCTATAGCAATTCTTTATTTTACATTGTTTACGACCTTAAATTTCGAACCAATTGAAAAAATAATGATTTTAGGGCTTATACATTAGAATTTGAATATAACAAGAGTTCTCATGCAAAAATATGCAAGGATTAAATTGTTGACGAGAAATGCCATAGGAAATGCTATAGCATTTCTTATTGCATTTCTTTATTTTACATTTTTTACAACCTTAAATTTCGAACCAATTGAAAAAATAATGATTATAGGGCTTATACATTGGAATTTGAATATAACAAGAGTTCTTATGCAAAAATATGCAAGGATTAAATTGTTGACGAGAAATGCCATAGGAAATGCTATAGCATTTCCTATAGCATTTCTTTATTTTACATTTTTTACAACCTTAAATTTTGAACCAATTGAAAAATTAATGATTTTAGGGCTTATACATTGGAATTTGAATATAACAAGAGTTCTCATGCAAAAATATGCAAGGATTAAATTGTTGACGAGAAATGCCATAGGAAATGCTATAGCATTTCCTATAGCATTTCTTTATTTTACATTTTTTACATCCTTAAATTTCAAACAAATTTAACAAATAATGATTTTAGGGCTTAAACATTGGAATTTGAATGTAACAAGAGTTCTCATGCAAAAATATGCAAGGATTGAATTGTTGACGAGAAATGCCATAGGAAATGCTATAGCATTTCCTATAGCATTTCTTTATTTTACATTTTTTACAACCTTAAATTTCGAACCAATTGAAAAAATGATGATTTTAAAGCTTAAACATTGGATTTTGAATATAACAAGAGTTCTCATGAAAAAATATGCAAGGATTAAATTGTTGCCGAGAAATGCCATAGGATGCGCTAGCATTTCCTATAGCAATTCTTTATTTTACATTGTTTACGACCTTAAATTTCGAACCAATTGAAAAAATAATGATTTTAGGGCTTACACATTAGAATTTGAATATAACAAGAGTTCTCATGCAAAAATATGCAAGGATTAAATTGTTGACGAGAAATGCCATAGGAAATGCTATAGCATTTCTTATTGCATTTCTTTATTTTACATTTTTTACAACCTTAAATTTCGAACCAATTGAAAAAATAATGATTATAGGGCTTATACATTGGAATTTGAATATAACAAGAGTTCTCATGAAAAAATATGCAATGATTAAATTGTTGACGAGAAATGCCATAGGAAATGCTATAGCATTTCCTATAGCATTTCTTTATTTTACATTTTTTACAACCTTAAATTTCGAACCAATTGAAAAAATAATGATTTTAAAGCTTAAACATTGGAAATTGAATATAACAAGAGTTATCATGAAAAAATATGCAAGGATTAAATTGTTGCCGAGAAATGCCATAGGAAATGCTATAGCATTTCCTATAGCATTTCTTTATTTTACATTTTTTACAACATTAAATTTCGAACCAATTGAAAAAATAATGATTTTAAAGCTTAAACATTGGAAATTGAATATAACAAGAGTTCTCATGCAAAAATATGCAAGGATTAAATTGTTGCCGAGAAATGCCATAGGAAATGCTATAGCATTTCCTATAGCATTTCTTTATTTTACATTTTTTACAACCTTAAATTTCGAACCAATTGAAAAAATAATGATTTTAGGGCTTATACATTGGAATTTGAATATAACAAGAGTTCTCATGCAAAAATATGCAAGGATTAAATTGTTGCCGAGAAATGCCATAGGAAATGCTATAGCATTTCCTATAGCATGTCTTTATTTTACATTTTTTACAACCTTAAATTTCAAACCAATTGAAAAAATAATGATTTTAAAGCTTATACATTGGAATTTGAATATAACAAGAGTTCTCATGCAAAAATATGCAAGGATTAAATTGTTGACGAGAAATGCCATAGGAAATGCAATAGCATTTCCTATAGCATTTCTTTATTTTCAATTTTTTACAACCTTAAATTTCAAACCAATTGAAAAATAATGATTTTAAAGCATATACATTGGAATTTGAATATAACAAGAGTTCTCATGCAAAAATAAGCAAGGATTAAATTGTTGACGAGAAATGCCATAGGAAATGCTATAGCATTTCCTATTGCATTTCTTTATTTTACATTTTTTACAACTTAAATTTCGAACCAATTGAAAAAATAATGGTTTTAGGGCTTATACGTTGGAATTTGAATATAACAAGAGTTCTCATGCAAAAATATGCAAGGATTAAATTGTTGACGAGAAATGCCATAGGAAATGCTATAGCATTTCCTATAGCATTTCTTTATTTTACATTTTTTACAACCTTAAATTTCGAACCAATTGAAAAAATAATGATTTTAGGGCTTATACATTGGAATTTGAATATAACAAGAGTTCTCATGAAAAAATATGCAAGGATTAAATTGTTGACGGAAATGCCATAGGAAATGCTATAGCATTTCCTATAGCATTTCTTTATTTTACATTTTTTACATCCTTAAATTTCAAACAAATTGAAAAAATAATGATTTTAGGGCTTAAACATTGGAATTTGAATATAACAAGAGTTCTCATGCAAAAATATGCAAGGATTAAATTGTTGCCGATAAATGCCATAGGAAATGCTATAGCATTTCCTATAGCATTTCTTTATTTTACATTTTTTACAACCTTAAATTTCGAACCAATTGAAAAAATAATGATTTTAAAGCTTAAACATTGGAATTTGAATATAACAAGAGTTCTCATGCAAAAATATGCAAGGATTAAATTGTTGCCGAGAAATGCCATAGAAAATGCTATTGCATTTCCTATAGCATTTTTTTATTTGACATTTTTTACAACCTTAAATTTCAAACCAATTGAAAAAATAATGATTTTAGGGCTTATACATTGGAATTTTAATATTACAAGCGTTCTCATGCAAAAATATGCAAGGATTAAATTGTTGACGAGAAATTCCATAGGAAATGCTATAGTGTTTCCTATAGCATTTCTTTATTTTACATTTTTTACGACCTAAAAGTCGAATAAATTGAAAAAATATTGATTTTAGGGCTTATACATTGGAATTTGAATATAACAAGAGTTCTCATGCAAAAATATGCAATGATTAAATTGTTGACGAGAAATGCCATAGGAAATGCTATAGCATTTCCTATAGCATTTCTTTATTTTACATTTTTTACAACCTTAAATTTCGAACCAATTGAAAAAATAATGATTTTAAAGCTTAAACATTGGAATTTGAATATAACAAGAGTTCTCATGCAAAAATATGCAAGGATTAAATTGTTGCCGAGAAATGCCGTAGAAAATGCTATAGCATTTCCTATAGCATTTCTTTATTTTACATTTTTTACAACCTAAAATTTTGAACCAATTGAAAAAATAATGATTTTAGGTCTTATACATTGGAATTTGAATATAACAAGAGTTCTCATGAAAAAATATGCAAGGATTAAATTGTTGCCGAGAAATGCCATAGGAAATGCTATAGCATTTCCTATAGCATTTCTTTATTTTACATTTTTTACAACCTTAAATTTCGAACCAATTGAAAAAATAATGATTTTAAAGCTTAAACATTGGAAATTGAATATAACAAGAGTTCTCATGAAAAAATATGCAAGGATTAAATTGTTGCCGAGAAATGCCATAGGAAATGCTATAGCATTTCCTATAGCATTTCTTTATTTTTCATTTTTTACAACCTTAAATTTCGAACCAATTGAAAAAATAATGATTTTAAAGCTTAAACATTGGAAATTGAATATAACAAGAGTTCTCATGCAAAAATATGCAAGGATTAAATTGTTGCCGAGAAATGCCATAGGAAATGCTCTAGCATTTCCTATAGCATTTCTTTATTTTACATTTTTTACAACCTTAAATTTCGAACCAATTGAAAAAATAATGATTTTAGGGCTTATACATTGGAATTTGAATATAACAAGAGTTCTCATGCAAAAATATGCAAGGATTAAATTGTTGCCGAGAAATGCCATAGGAAATGCTAGCATTTCCTATAGCATGTCTTTATTTTACATTTTTTACAACCTTAAATTTCAAACCAATTGAAAAAATAATGATTTTAAAGCTTATACATTGGAATTTGAATATAACAAGAGTTCTCATGCAAAAATATGCAAGGATTAAATTGTTGACGAGAAATGCCATAGGAAATGCAATAGCATTTCCTATAGCATTTCTTTATTTTCAATTTTTTACAACCTTAAATTTCAAACCAATTGAAAAATAATGATTTTAAAGCATATACATTGGAATTTGAATATAACAAGAGTTCTCATGCAAAAATAAGCAAGGATTAAATTGTTGACGAGAAATGCCATAGGAAATGCTATAGCATTTCCTATTGCATTTCTTTATTTTACATTTTTTACAACTTAAATTTCGAACCAATTGAAAAAATAATGGTTTTAGGGCTTATACGTTGGAATTTGAATATAACAAGAGTTCTCATGCAAAAATATGCAAGGATTAAATTGTTGACGAGAAATGCCATAGGAAATGCTATAGCATTTCCTATAGCATTTCTTTATTTTACATTTTTTACAACCTTAAATTTCGAACCAATTGAAAAAATAATGATTTTAGGGCTTATACATTGGAATTTGAATATAACAAGAGTTCTCATGAAAAAATATGCAAGGATTAAATTGTTGACGAGAAATGCCATAGGAAATGCTATAGCATTTCCTATAGCATTTCTTTATTTTACATTTTTTACATCCTTAAATTTCAAACAAATTGAAAAAATAATGATTTTAGGGCTTAAACATTGGAATTTGAATATAACAAGAGTTCTCATGCAAAAATATGCAAGGATTGAATTGTTTACGAGAAATGCCATAGGAAATGCTATAGCATTTCCTATAGCATTTCTTTATTTTACATTTTTTACAACCTTAAATTTCGAACCAATTGAAAAAATGATGATTTTAAAGCTTAAACATTGGATTTTGAATATAACAAGAGTTCTCATGCAAAAATATGCAAGGATTAAATTGTTGCCGAGAAATGCCATAGGATGCGCTAGCATTTCCTATAGCAATTCTTTATTTTACATTGTTTACGACCTTAAATTTCGAACCAATTGAAAAAATAATGATTTTAGGGCTTATACATTGGAATTTGAATATAACAAGAGTTCTCATGCAAAAATATGCAAGGATTAAATTGTTGACGAGAAATGCCATAGGAAATGCTATAGCATTTCCTATAGCATTTCTTTATTTTACATTTTTTACATCCTTAAATTTCAAACAAATTGAAAAAATAATGATTTTAGGGCTTAAACATTGGAATTTGAATATAACAAGAGTTCTCATGCAAAAATATGCAAGGATTGAATTGTTGACGAGAAATGCCATAGGAAATGCTATAGCATTTCCTATAGCATTTCTTTATTTTACATTTTTTACAACCTTAAATTTCGAACCAATTGAAAAAATGATGATTTTAAAGCTTAAACATTGGATTTTGAATATAACAAGAGTTCTCATGCAAAAATATGCAAGGATTAAATTGTTGCCGAGAAATGCCATAGGATGCGCTAGCATTTCCTATAGCAATTCTTTATTTTACATTGTTTACGACCTTAAATTTCGAACCAATTGAAAAAATAATGATTTTAGGGCTTATACATTGGAATTTGAATATAACAAGAGTTCTCATGCAAAAATATGCAAGGATTAAATTGTTGACGAGAAATGCCATAGGAAATGCTAGCATTTCCTATAGCATTT
Organism: Parietaria judaica; assembly: GCA_954871525.1. Taxonomy (NCBI): domain Eukaryota; kingdom Viridiplantae; phylum Streptophyta; class Magnoliopsida; order Rosales; family Urticaceae; genus Parietaria; species Parietaria judaica. Next base: position 31,458,500 of record OX940865.1, read on the forward strand.
CTTTATTTTACATTTTTTACAACCTTAAATTTTGAACTAATTGAAAAAATAATGATTTTAAAGCTTAAACATTGAAATTTGAATATAACAAGAGTTCTCATGCAAAAATATGCAATGATTAAATTGTTGACGAGAAATGCCATAGGAAATGCTATAGCATTTCCTATAGCATTTCTTTATTTTACATTTTATACAACCTTAAATTTCAAACCAATTGAAAAAATAATGATTTTAGGGCTTAAACATTGGAATTTGAATATAACAAGAGTTCTCATGCAAAAATATGCAAGGATTAAATTGTTTACGAGAAATGCCATAGGAAATGCTATAGCATTTCCTATAGCATTTCTTTATTTGACATTTTTTACAACCTTAAATTTCAAACCAATTGAAAAAATAATGATTTTAGGGCTTATACATTGGAATTTGAATATAACAAGAGTTCTAATGCAAAAATATGCAAGGATTAAATTGTTGACGAGAAATGCCATAGGAAATGCTATAGCATTTCCTATGGCATTTCTTTATTTTACATTTTTTACAACCTTAAATTTCGAACCAATTGAAAAATTAATGATTTTAGGGCTTATACATTGGAATTTGAATATAACAAGAGTTCTCATGCAAAAATATGCAAGGATTAAATTGTTGACGAGAAATGCCATAGGAAATGCTATAGCATTTCCTATAGCATTTCTTTATTTTACATTTTTTACATCCTTAAATTTCAAACAAATTGAAAAAATAATGATTTTAGGGCTTAAACATTGGAATTTGAATATAACAAGAGTTCTCATGCAAAAATATGCAAGAATTGAATTGTTGACGAGAAATGCCATAGGAAATGCTATAGCATTTCCTATAGCATTTCTTTATTTTACATTTTTTACAACCTTAAATTTCGAACCAATTGAAAAAATGATGATTTTAAAGCTTAAACATTGGATTTTGAATATAACAAGAGTTCTCATGCAAAAATATGCAAGGATTAAATTGTTGCCGAGAAATGCCATAGGATGCGCTAGCATTTCCTATAGCAATTCTTTATTTTACATTGTTTACGACCTTAAATTTCGAACCAATTGAAAAAATAATGATTTTAGGGCTTATACATTAGAATTTGAATATAACAAGAGTTCTCATGCAAAAATATGCAAGGATTAAATTGTTGACGAGAAATGCCATAAGAAATGCTAGCATTTCCTATAGCATTTCTTTATTTTACATTTTTTACAACCTTAAATTTAAAACCAATTGAAAAAATAATGATTTTAAAGCTTATACATTGGAATTTGAATATAACAAGAGTTCTCATGCAGAAATATGCAAGGATTAAATTGTTGACGAGAAATGCCATAGGAAATGCTATAGCATTTCCTATAGCATTTCTTTATTTTACATTTTTTACAACCTTAAATTTCAAACCAATTGAAAAAATAATGATTTTAGGGCTTATACATTGGAATTTGAATATAACAAGAGTTCTCATGCAAAAATATGCAAGGATTAAATTGTTGACGAGAAATGCCATAGGAAATGCTATAGCATTTCCTATAGCATTTCTTTATTTTACATTTTTTACAACCTTAAATTTCGAACCAATTGAAAAAATAATGATTATAGGGCTTATACATTGGAATTTGAATATAACAAGAGTTCTTATGCAAAAATATGCAAGGATTAAATTGTTGACGAGAAATGCCATAGGAAATGCTATAGCATTTCCTATAGCATTTCTTTATTTTACATTTTTTACAACCTTAAATTTCAAACCAATTGAAAAAATAATGATTTTAGGGCTTAAACATTGGAATTTGAATATAACAAGAGTTCTCATGCAAAAATATGCAAGGATTAAATTGTTGACGAGAAATGCCATAGGAAATGCTAGCATTTCCTATAGCATTTATTTATTTTACATTTTTTACAACCTTAAATTTTGAACCAATTGAAAAAATAATGATTTTAAAGCTTAAACATTGAAATTTGAATATAACAAGAGTTCTCATGCAAAAATATGCAATGATTAAATTGTTGACGAGAAATGCCATAGGAAATGCTATAGCATTTCCTATAGCATTTCTTTATTTTACATTTTTTACAACCTTAAATTTCGAACCAATTGAAAAAATAATGATTTTAAAGCTTAAACATTGAAATTTGAATATAACAAGAGTTCTCATGCAAAAATATGCAAGGATTAAATTGTTGACGAGAAATGCCGTAGGAAATGCTATAGCATTTCCTATAGCATTTCTTTATTTTACATTTTTTACAACCTTAAATTTAAAACCAATTGAAAAAATAATGATTTTAAAGCTTATACATTGGAATTTGAATATAACAAGAGTTCTCATGCAGAAATATGCAAGGATTAAATTGTTGACGAGAAATGCCATAGGAAATGCTATAGTATTTCCTTTAGCATTTCTTTATTTTACATTTTTTACAACCTTAAATTTCAAACCAATTGAAAAAATAATGATTTTAGGGCTTATACATTGGAATTTGAATATAACAAGAGTTCTCATGCAAAAATATGCAAGGATTAAATTGTTGACGAGAAATGCCATAGGAAATGCTATAGCATTTCCTATAGCATTTCTTTATTTTACATTTTTTACAACCTTAAATTTTAAACCAATTGAAAAAATAATGATTATAGGGCTTATACATTGGAATTTGAATATAACAAGAGTTCTTATGCAAAAATATGCAAGGATTAAATTGTTGACGAGAAATGCCATAGGAAATGCTATAGCATTTCCTATAGCATTTCTTTATTTTACATTTTTTACAACCTTAAATTTCAAACCAATTGAAAAAATAATGATTTTAGGGCTTAAACATTGGAATTTGAATATAACAAGAGTTCTCATGCAAAAATATGCAAGGATTAAATTGTTGACGAGAAATGCCATAGGAAATGCTAGCATTTCCTATAGCATTTCTTTATTTTACATTTTTTACAACCTTAAATTTTGAACCAATTGAAAAAATAATAATTTTAAAGCTTAAACATTGAAATTTTAATATAACAAGAGTTCTCATGCAAAAATATGCAATGATTAAATTGTTGACGAGAAATGCCATAGGAAATGCTATAGGATTTCCTATAGCATTTCTTTATTTTACATTTTTTACAACCTTAAATTTCAAACCAATTAAAAAAATAATGATTTTAGGGCTTAAACATTGGAATTTGAATATAACAAGAGTTCTCATGCAAAAATATGCAAGGATTAAATTGTTGACGAGAAATGCCATAGGAAATGCTATAGCATTTCTTATAGCATTTCTTTATTTGACATTTTTTACAACCTTAAATTTCAAACCAATTGAAAAAATAATGATTTTAGGGCTTATACATTGGAATTTGAATATAACAAGAGTTCTCATGCAAAAATATGCAAGGATTAAATTGTTGACGAGAAATGCCATAGGAAATGCTATAGCATTTCCTATAGCATTTCTTTATTTTACATTTTTTACAACCTTAAATTTTGAACCAATTGAAAAATTAATGATTTTAGGGCTTATACATTGGAATTTGAATATAACAAGAGTTCTCATGCAAAAATATGCAAGGATTAAATTGTTGACGAGAAATGCCATAGGAAATGCTATAGCATTTCTTTATTTTACATTTTTTACATCCTTAAATTTCAAACAAATTTAACAAATAATGATTTTAGGGCTTAAACATTGGAATTTGAATATAACAAGAGTTCTCATGCAAAAATATGCAAGGATTGAATTGTTGACGAGAAATGCCATAGGAAATGCTATAGCATTTCCTATAGCATTTCTTTATTTTACATTTTTTACAACCTTAAATTTCGAACCAATTGAAAAAATGATGATTTTAAAGCTTAAACATTGGATTTTGAATATAACAAGAGTTCTCATGCAAAAATATGCAAGGATTAAATTGTTGCCGAGAAATGCCATAGGATGCGCTAGCATTTCCTATAGCAATTCTTTATTTTACATTGTTTACGACCTTAAATTTCGAACCAATTGAAAAAATAATGATTTTAGGGCTTATACATTAGAATTTGAATATAACAAGAGTTCTCATGCAAAAATATGCAAGGATTAAATTGTTGACGAGAAATGCCATAAGAAATGCTAGCATTTCCTATAGCATTTCTTTATTTTACATTTTTTACAACCTTAAATTTAAAACCAATTGAAAAAATAATGATTTTAAAGCTTATACATTGGAATTTGAATATAACAAGAGTTCTCATGCAGAAATATGCAAGGATTAAATTGTTGACGAGAAATGCCATAGGAAATGCTATAGCATTTCCTATAGCATTTCTTTATTTTACATTTTTTACAACCTTAAATTTCAAACCAATTGAAAAAATAATGATTTTAGGGCTTATACATTGGAATTTGAATATAACAAGAGTTCTCATGCAAAAATATGCAAGGATTAAATTGTTGACGAGAAATGCCATAGGAAATGCTATAGCATTTCCTATAGCATTTCTTTATTTTACATTTTTTACAACCTTAAATTTCGAACCAATTGAAAAAATAATGATTATAGGGCTTATACATTGGAATTTTAATATAACAAGAGTTCTTATGCAAAAATATGCAAGGATTAAATTGTTGACGAGAAATGCCATAGGAAATGCTATAGCATTTCCTATAGCATTTCTTTATTTTACATTTTTTACAACCTTAAATTTCAAACCAATTGAAAAAATAATGATTTTAGGGCTTAAACATTGGAATTTGAATATAACAAGAGTTCTCATGCAAAAATATGCAAGGATTAAATTGTTGACGAGAAATGCCATAGGAAATGCTAGCATTTCCTATAGCATTTCTTTATTTTACATTTTTTACAACCTTAAATTTTGAACCAATTGAAAAAATAATGATTTTAAAGCTTAAACATTGAAATTTGAATATAACAAGAGTTCTCATGCAAAAATATGCAATGATTAAATTGTTGACGAGAAATGCCATAGGAAATGCTATAGCATTTCCTATAGCATTTCTTTATTTTACATTTTTTACAACCTTAAATTTCGAACCAATTGAAAAAATAATGATTTTAAAGCTTAAACATTGAAATTTGAATATAACAAGAGTTCTCATGCAAAAATATGCAAGGATTAAATTGTTGACGAGAAATGCCGTAGGAAATGCTATAGCATTTCCTATAGCATTTCTTTATTTTACATTTTTTACAACCTTAAATTTAAAACCAATTGAAAAAATAATGATTTTAAAGCTTATACATTGGAATTTGAATATAACAAGAGTTCTCATGCAGAAATATGCAAGGATTAAATTGTTGACGAGAAATGCCATAGGAAATGCTATAGTATTTCCTTTAGCATTTCTTTATTTTACATTTTTTACGACCTTAAATTTCAAACCAATTGAAAAAATAATGATTTTAGGGCTTATACATTGGAATTTGAATATAACAAGAGTTCTCATGCAAAAATATGCAAGGATTAAATTGTTGACGAGAAATGCCATAGGAAATGCTATAGCATTTCCTATAGCATTTCTTTATTTTACATTTTTTACAACCTTAAATTTTGAACCAATTGAAAAAATAATGATTATAGGGCTTATACATTGGAATTTGAATATAACAAGAGTTCTTATGCAAAAATATGCAAGGATTAAATTGTTGACGAGAAATGCCATAGGAAATGCTATAGCATTTCCTATAGCATTTCTTTATTTTACATTTTTTACAACCTTAAATTTCAAACCAATTGAAAAAATAATGATTTTAGGGCTTAAACATTGGAATTTGAATATAACAAGAGTTCTCATGCAAAAATATGCAAGGATTAAATTGTTGACGAGAAATGCCATAGGAAATGCTAGCATTTCCTATAGCATTTCTTTATTTTACATTTTTTACAACCTTAAATTTTGAACCAATTGAAAAAATTATAATTTTAAAGCTTAAACATTGAAATTTGAATATAACAAGAGTTCTCATGCAAAAATATGCAATGATTAAATTGTTGACGAGAAATGCCATAGGAAATGCTATAGGATTTCCTATAGCATTTCTTTATTTTACATTTTTTACAACCTTAAATTTCAAACCAATTGAAAAAATAATGATTTTAGGGCTTAAACATTGGAATTTGAATATAACAAGAGTTCTCATGCAAAAATATGCAAGGATTAAATTGTTGACGAGAAATGCCATAGGAAATGCTATAGCATTTCTTATAGCATTTCTTTATTTGACATTTTTTACAACCTTAAATTTCAAACCAATTGAAAAAATAATGATTTTAGGGCTTATACATTGGAATTTGAATATAACAAGAGTTCTCATGCAAAAATATGCAAGGATTAAATTGTTGACGAGAAATGCCATAGGAAATGCTATAGCATTTCCTATAGCATTTCTTTATTTTACATTTTTTACAACCTTAAATTTTGAACCAATTGAAAAATTAATGATTTTAGGGCTTATACATTGGAATTTGAATATAACGAGAGTTCTCATGCAAAAATATGCAAGGATTAAATTGTTGACGAGAAATGCCATAGGAAATGCTATAGCATTTCCTATAGCATTTCTTTATTTTACATTTTTTACATCCTTAAATTTCAAACAAATTTAACAAATAATGATTTTAGGGCTTAAACATTGGAATTTGAATATAACAAGAGTTCTCATGCAAAAATATGCAAGGATTGAATTGTTGACGAGAAATGCCATAGGAAATGCTATAGCATTTCCTATAGCATTTCTTTATTTTACATTTTTTACAACCTTAAATTTCGAACCAATTGAAAAAATGATGATTTTAAAGCTTAAACATTGGATTTTGAATATAACAAGAGTTCTCATGCAAAAATATGCAAGGATTAAATTGTTGCCGAGAAATGCCATAGGATGCGCTAGCATTTCCTATAGCAATTCTTTATTTTACATTGTTTACGACCTTAAATTTCGAACAATTTGAAAAAATAATGATTTTAGGGCTTATACATTGGAAATTGAATATAACAAGAGTTCTCATGCAAAAATATGCAAGGATTAAATTGTTGACGAGAAATGCCATAGGAAATGCTAGCATTTCCTATAGCATTTCTTTATTTTACATTTTTTACAACCTTAAATTTTGAACTAATTGAAAAAATAATGATTTTAAAGCTTAAACATTGAAATTTGAATATAACAAGAGTTCTCATGCAAAAATATGCAATGATTAAATTGTTGACGAGAAATGCCATAGGAAATGCTATAGCATTTCCTATAGCATTTCTTTATTTTACATTTTTTACAACCTTAAATTTCAAACCAATTGAAAAAATAATGATTTTAGGGCTTAAACATTGGAATTTGAATATAACAAGAGTTCTCATGCAAAAATATGCAAGGATTAAATTGTTTACGAGAAATGCCATAGGAAATGCTATAGCATTTCCTATAGCATTTCTTTATTTGACATTTTTTACAACCTTAAATTTCAAACCAATTAAAAAAATAATGATTTTAAGGCTTATACATTGGAATTTGAATATAACAAGAGTTCTCATGCAAAAATATGCAAGGATTAAATTGTTGACGAGAAATGCCATAGGAAATGCTATAGCATTTCCTATAGCATTTCTTTATTTTACATTTTTTACAACCTTTAATTTCGAACCAATTGAAAAATTAATGATTTTAGGGCTTATACATTGGAATTTGAATATAACAAGAGTTCTCATGCAAAAATATGCAAGGATTAAATTGTTGACGAGAAATGCCATAGGAAATGCTATAGCATTTCCTATAGCATTTCTTTATTTTACATTTTTTACATCCTTAAATTTCAAACAAATTGAAAAAATAATGATTTTAGGGCTTAAACATTGGAATTTGAATATAACAAGAGTTCTCATGCAAAAATATGCAAGGATTGAATTGTTGACGAGAAATGCCATAGGAAATGCTATAGCATTTCCTATAGCATTTCTTTATTTTACATTTTTTACAACCTTAAATTTCGAACCAATTGAAAAAATGATGATTTTAAAGCTTAAACATTGGATTTTGAATATAACAAGAGTTCTCATGCAAAAATATGCAAGGATTAAATTGTTGCCGAGAAATGCCATAGGATGCGCTAGCATTTCCTATAGCAATTCTTTATTTTACATTGTTTACGACCTTAAATTTCGAACCAATTGAAAAAATAATGATTTTAGGGCTTATACATTAGAATTTGAATATAACAAGAGTTCTCATGCAAAAATATGCAAGGATTAAATTGTTGACGAGAAATGCCATAGGAAATGCTATAGCATTTCTTATTGCATTTCTTTATTTTACATTTTTTACAACCTTAAATTTCGAACCAATTGAAAAAATAATGATTATAGGGCTTATACATTGGAATTTGAATATAACAAGAGTTCTCATGCAAAAATATGCAATGATTAAATTGTTGACGAGAAATGCCATAGGAAATGCTATAGCATTTCCTATAGCATTTCTTTATTTTACATTTTTTACAACCTTAAATTTCAAACCAATTGAAAAAATAATGATTTTAGGGCTTAAACATTGGAATTTGAATATAACAAGAGTTCTCATGCAAAAATATGCAAGGATTAAATTGTTTACGAGAAATGCCATAGGAAATGCTATAGCATTTCCTATAGCATTTCTTTATTTGACATTTTTTACAACCTTAAATTTCAAACCAATTGAAAAAATAATGATTTTAGGGCTTATACATTGGAATTTGAATATAAAAAGAGTTCTCATGCAATAATATGCAAGGATTAAATTGTTGACGAGAAATGCTATAGGAAATGCTATAGCATTTCTTTATTTTACATTTTTTACAACCTTAAATTTCGAACCAATTGAAAAATTAATGATTTTAGGGCTTATACATTGGAATTTGAATATAACAAGAGTTCTCATGCAAAAATATGCAAGGATTAAATTGTTGACGAGAAATGCCATAGGAAATGCTATAGCATTTCCTATAGCATTTCTTTATTTTACATTTTTTACATCCTTAAATTTCAAACAAATTGAAAAAATAATGATTTTAGGGCTTAAACATTGGAATTTGAATATAACAAGAGTTCTCATGCAAAAATATGCAAGGATTGAATTGTTGACGAGAAATGCCAATAGCATTTCTTTATTTTACATTTTTTACAACCTTAAATTTCGAACCAATTGAAAAAATGATGATTTTAAAGCTTAAACATTGGATTTTGAATATAACAAGAGTTCTCATGCAAAAATATGCAAGGATTAAATTGTTGCCGAGAAATGCCATAGGATGCGCTAGCATTTCCTATAGCAATTCTTTATTTTACATTGTTTACGACCTTAAATTTCGAACCAATTGAAAAAATAATGATTTTAGGGCTTATACATTAGAATTTGAATATAACAAGAGTTCTCATGCAAAAATATGCAAGGATTAAATTGTTGACGAGAAATGCCATAGGAAATGCTATAGCATTTCTTATTGCATTTCTTTATTTTACATTTTTTACAACCTTAAATTTCGAACCAATTGAAAAAATAATGATTATAGGGCTTATACATTGGAATTTGAATATAACAAGAGTTCTTATGCAAAAATATGCAAGGATTAAATTGTTGACGAGAAATGCCATAGGAAATGCTATAGCATTTCCTATAGCATTTCTTTATTTTACATTTTTTACAACCTTAAATTTTGAACCAATTGAAAAATTAATGATTTTAGGGCTTATACATTGGAATTTGAATATAACAAGAGTTCTCATGCAAAAATATGCAAGGATTAAATTGTTGACGAGAAATGCCATAGGAAATGCTATAGCATTTCCTATAGCATTTCTTTATTTTACATTTTTTACATCCTTAAATTTCAAACAAATTTAACAAATAATGATTTTAGGGCTTAAACATTGGAATTTGAATATAACAAGAGTTCTCATGCAAAAATATGCAAGGATTGAATTGTTGACGAGAAATGCCATAGGAAATGCTATAGCATTTCCTATAGCATTTCTTTATTTTACATTTTTTACAACCTTAAATTTCGAACCAATTGAAAAAATGATGATTTTAAAGCTTAAACATTGGATTTTGAATATAACAAGAGTTCTCATGCAAAAATATTCAAGGATTAAATTGTTGCCGAGAAATGCCATGGGATGCGCTAGCATTTCCTATAGCAATTCTTTATTTTACATTGTTTACGACCTTAAATTTCGAACCAATTGAAAAAATAATGATTTTAGGGCTTACACATTAGAATTTGAATATAACAAGAGTTCTCATGCAAAAATATGCAAGGATTAAATTGTTGACGAGAAATGCCATAGGAAATGCTATAGCATTTCTTATTGCATTTCTTTATTTTACATTTTTTACAACCTTAAATTTCGAACCAATTGAAAAAATAATGATTATAGGGCTTATACATTGGAATTTGAATATAACAAGAGTTCTTATGCAAAAATATGCAAGGATTAAATTGTTGACGAGAAATGCCATAGGAAATGCTATAGCATTTCCTATAGCATTTCTTTATTTTACATTTTTTACAACCTTAAATTTTGAACCAATTGAAAAATTAATGATTTTAGGGCTTATACATTGGAATTTGAATATAACAAGAGTTCTCATGCAAAAATATGCAAGGATTAAATTGTTGACGAGAAATGCCATAGGAAATGCTATAGCATTTCCTATAGCATTTCTTTATTTTACATTTTTTACATCCTTAAATTTCAAACAAATTTAACAAATAATCATTTTAGGGCTTAAACATTGGAATTTGAATATAACAAGAGTTCTCATGCAAAAATATGCAAGGATTGAATTGTTGACGAGAAATGCCATAGGAAATGCTATAGCATTTCCTATAGCATTTCTTTATTTTACATTTTTTACAACCTTAAATTTCGAACCAATTGAAAAAATGATGATTTTAAAGCTTAAACATTGGATTTTGAATATAACAAGAGTTCTCATGCAAAAATATGCAAGGATTAAATTGTTGCCGAGAAATGCCATAGGATGCGCTAGCATTTCCTATAGCAATTCTTTATTTTACATTGTTTACGACCTTAAATTTCGAACCAATTGAAAAAATAATGATTTTAGGGCTTATACATTGGAAATTGAATATAACAAGAGTTCTCATGCAAAAATATGCAAGGATTAAATTGTTGACGAGAAATGCCATAGGAAATGCTAGCATTTCCTATAGCATTTCTTTATTTTACATTTTTTACAACCTTAAATTTTGAACTAATTGAAAAAATAATGATTTTAAAGCTTAAACATTGAAATTTGAATATAACAAGAGTTCTCATGCAAAAATATGCAATGATTAAATTGTTGACGAGAAATGCCATAGGAAATGCTATAGCATTTCCTATAGCATTTCTTTATTTTACATTTTTTACAACCTTAAATTTCAAACCAATTGAAAAAATAATGATTTTAGGGCTTAAACATTGGAATTTGAATATAACAAGAGTTCTCATGCAAAAATATGCAAGGATTAAATTGTTTACGAGAAATGCCATAGGAAATGCTATAGCATTTCCTATAGCATTTCTTTATTTGACATTTTTTACAACCTTAAATTTCAAACCAATTAAAAAAATAATGATTTTAAGGCTTATACATTGGAATTTGAATATAACAAGAGTTCTCATGCAAAAATATGCAAGGATTAAATTGTTGACGAGAAATGCCATAGGAAATGCTATAGCATTTCCTATAGCATTTCTTTATTTTACATTTTTTACAACCTTAAATTTCGAACCAATTGAAAAATTAATGATTTTAGGGCTTATACATTGGAATTTGAATATAACAAGAGTTCTCATGCAAAAATATGCAAGGATTAAATTGTTGACGAGAAATGCCATAGGAAATGCTATAGCATTTCCTATAGCATTTCTTTATTTTACATTTTTTACATCCTTAAATTTCAAACAAATTGTAAAAATAATGATTTTAGGGCTTAAACATTGGAATTTGAATATAACAAGAGTTCTCATGCAAAAATATGCAAGGATTGAATTGTTGACGAGAAATGCCATAGGAAATGCTATAGCATTTCCTATAGCATTTCTTTATTTTACATTTTTTACAACCTTAAATTTCGAACCAATTGAAAAAATGATGATTTTAAAGCTTAAACATTGGATTTTGAATATAACAAGAGTTCTCATGCAAAAATATGCAAGGATTAAATTGTTGCCGAGAAATGCCATAGGATGCGCTAGCATTTCCTATAGCAATTCTTTATTTTACATTGTTTACGACCTTAAATTTCGAACCAATTGAAAAAATAATGATTTTAGGGCTTATACATTAGAATTTGAATATAACAAGAGTTCTCATGCAAAAATATGCAAGGATTAAATTGTTGACGAGAAATGCCATAGGAAATGCTATAGCATTTCTTATTGCATTTCTTTATTTTACATTTTTTACAACCTTAAATTTCGAACCAATTGAAAAAATAATGATTATAGGGCTTATACATTGGAATTTGAATATAACAAGAGTTCTCATGCAAAAATATGCAAGGATTAAATTGTTGACGAGAAATGCCATAGGAAATGCTATAGCATTTCCTATAGCATTTCTTTATTTTACATTTTTTACAACCTTAAATTTCAAACCAATTGAAAAAATAATGATTTTAGGGCTTAAACATTGGAATTTGAATATAACAAGAGTTCTCATGCAAAAATATGCAAGGATTAAATTGTTTACGAGAAATGCCATAGGAAATGCTATAGTATTTCCTATAGCATTTCTTTATTTGACATTTTTTACAACCTTAAATTTCAAACCAATTGAAAAAATAATGATTTTAGGGCTTATACATTGGAATTTGAATATAAAAAGAGTTCTCATGCAAAAATATGCAAGGATTAAATTGTTGACGAGAAATGCCATAGGAAATGCTATAGCATTTCTTTATTTTACATTTTTTACAACCTTAAATTTCGAACCAATTGAAAAATTAATGATTTTAGGGCTTATACATTGGAATTTGAATATAACAAGAGTTCTCATGCAAAAATATGCAAGGATTAAATTGTTGACGAGAAATGCCATAGGAAATGCTATAGCATTTCCTATAGCATTTCTTTATTTTACATTTTTTACATCCTTAAATTTCAAACAAATTGAAAAAATAATGATTTTAGGGCTTAAACATTGGAATTTGAATATAACAAGAGTTCTCATGCAAAAATATGCAAGGATTGAATTGTTGACGAGAAATGCCATAGGAAATGCTATAGCATTTCCTATAGCATTTCTTTATTTTACATTTTTTACAACCTTAAATTTCGAACCAATTGAAAAAATGATGATTTTAAAGCTTAAACATTGGATTTTGAATATAACAAGAGTTCTCATGCAAAAATATGCAAGGATTAAATTGTTGCCGAGAAATGCCATAGGATGCGCTAGCATTTCCTATAGCAATTCTTTATTTTACATTGTTTACGACCTTAAATTTCGAACCAATTGAAAAAATAATGATTTTAGGGCTTATACATTAGAATTTGAATATAACAAGAGTTCTCATGCAAAAATATGCAAGGATTAAATTGTTGACGAGAAATGCCATAGGAAATGCTATAGCATTTCTTATTGCATTTCTTTATTTTACATTTTTTACAACCTTAAATTTCGAACCAATTGAAAAAATAATGATTATAGGGCTTATACATTGGAATTTGAATATAACAAGAGTTCTTATGCAAAAATATGCAAGGATTAAATTGTTGACGAGAAATGCCATAGGAAATGCTATAGCATTTCCTATAGCATTTCTTTATTTTACATTTTTTACAACCTTAAATTTTGAACCAATTGAAAAATTAATGATTTTAGGGCTTATACATTGGAATTTGAATATAACAAGAGTTCTCATGCAAAAATATGCAAGGATTAAATTGTTGACGAGAAATGCCATAGGAAATGCTATAGCATTTCCTATAGCATTTCTTTATTTTACATTTTTTACATCCTTAAATTTCAAACAAATTTAACAAATAATGATTTTAGGGCTTAAACATTGGAATTTGAATATAACAAGAGTTCTCATGCAAAAATATGCAAGGATTGAATTGTTGACGAGAAATGCCATAGGAAATGCTATAGCATTTCCTATAGCATTTCTTTATTTTACATTTTTTACAACCTTAAATTTCGAACCAATTGAAAAAATGATGATTTTAAAGCTTAAACATTGGATTTTGAATATAACAAGAGTTCTCATGCAAAAATATGCAAGGATTAAATTGTTGCCGAGAAATGCCATAGGATGCGCTAGCATTTCCTATAGCAATTCTTTATTTTACATTGTTTACGACCTTAAATTTCGAACCAATTGAAAAAATAATGATTTTAGGGCTTATACATTGGAAATTGAATATAACAAGAGTTCTCATGCAAAAATATGCAAGGATTAAATTGTTGAAGAGAAATGCCATAGGAAATGCTAGCATTTCCTATAGCATTTCTTTATTTTACATTTTTTACAACCTTAAATCTTGAACTAATTGAAAAAATAATGATTTTAAAGCTTAAACATTGAAATTTGAATATAACAAGAGTTCTCATGCAAAAATATGCAATGATTAAATTGTTGACGAGAAATGCCATAGGAAATGCTATAGCATTTCCTATAGCATTTCTTTATTTTACATTTTTTACAACCTTAAATTTCAAACCAATTGAAAAAATAATGATTTTAGGGCTTAAACATTGGAATTTGAATATAACAAGAGTTCTCATGCAAAAATATGCAAGGATTAAATTGTTTACGAGAAATGCCATAGGAAATGCTATAGCATTTCCTATAGCATTTCTTTATTTGACATTTTTTACAACCTTAAATTTCAAACCAATTAAAAAAATAATGATTTTAAGGCTTATACATTGGAATTTGAATATAACAAGAGTTCTCATGCAAAAATATGCAAGGATTAAATTGTTGACGAGAAATGCCATAGGAAATGCTATAGCATTTCCTATAGCATTTCTTTATTTTACATTTTTTACAACCTTAAATTTCGAACCAATTGAAAAATTAATGATTTTAGGGCTTATACATTGGAATTTGAATATAACAAGAGTTCTCATGCAAAAATATGCAAGGATTAAATTGTTGACGAGAAATGCTATAGCATTTCCTATAGCATTTCTTTATTTTACATTTTTTACATCCTTAAATTTCAAACAAATTGAAAAAATAATGATTTTAGGGCTTAAACATTGGAATTTGAATATAACAAGAGTTCTCATGCAAAAATATGCAAGGATTGAATTGTTGACGAGAAATGCCATAGGAAATGCTATAGCATTTCCTATAGCATTTCTTTATTTTACATTTTTTACAACCTTAAATTTCGAACCAATTGAAAAAATGATGATTTTAAAGCTTAAACATTGGATTTTGAATATAACAAGAGTTCTCATGCAAAAATATGCAAGGATTAAATTGTTGCCGAGAAATGCCATAGGATGCGCTAGCATTTCCTATAGCAATTCTTTATTTTACATTGTTTACGACCTTAAATTTCGAACCAATTGAAAAAATAATGATTTTAGGGCTTATACATTAGAATTTGAATATAACAAGAGTTCTCATGCAAAAATATGCAAGGATTAAATTGTTGACGAGAAATGCCATAGGAAATGCTATAGCATTTCTTATTGCATTTCTTTATTTTACATTTTTTACAACCTTAAATTTCGAACCAATTGAAAAAATAATGATTATAGGGCTTATACATTGGAATTTGAATATAACAAGAGTTCTCATGCAAAAATATGCAATGATTAAATTGTTGACGAGAAATGCCATAGGAAATGCTATAGCATTTCCTATAGCATTTCTTTATTTTACATTTTTTACAACCTTAAATTTCAAACCAATTGAAAAAATAATGATTTTAGGGCTTAAACATTGGAATTTGAATATAACAAGAGTTCTCATGCAAAAATATGCAAGGATTAAATTGTTTACGAGAAATGCCATAGGAAATGCTATAGCATTTCCTATAGCATTTCTTTATTTGACATTTTTTACAACCTTAAATTTCAAACCAATTGAAAAAATAATGATTTTAGGGCTTATACATTGGAATTTGAATATAAAAAGAGTTCTCATGCAAAAATATGCAAGGATTAAATTGTTGACGAGAAATGCCATAGGAAATGCTATAGCATTTCTTTATTTTACATTTTTTACAACCTTAAATTTCGAACCAATTGAAAAATTAATGATTTTAGGGCTTATACATTGGAATTTGAATATAACAAGAGTTCTTATGCAAAAATATGCAAGGATTAAATTGTTGACGAGAAATGCCATAGGAAATGCTATAGCATTTCCTATAGCATTTCTTTATTTTACATTTTTTACAACCTTAAATTTCAAACCAATTGAAAAAATAATGATTTTAGGGCTTAAACATTGGAATTGGAATATAACAAGAGTTCTCATGCAAAAATATGCAAGGATTAAATTGTTGACGAGAAATGCCATAGGAAATGCTAGCATTTCCTATAGCATTTCTTTATTTTACATTTTTTACAACCTTAAATTTCAAACCAATTGAAAAAATAATGATTTTAAAGCTTATACATTGGAATTTGAATATAACAAGAGTTCTCATGCAGAAATATGCAAGGATTAAATTGTTGACGAGAAATGCCATAGGAAATGCTATAGCATTTCCTATAGCATTTCTTTATTTTACATTTTTTACAACCTTAAATTTCAAACTAATTGAAAAAATAATGATTTTAGGGCTTATACATTGGAATTTGAATATAACAAGAGTTCTCATGCAAAAATATGCAAGGATTAAATTGTTGACGAGAAATGCCATAGGAAATGCTATAGCATTTCCTATAGCATTTCTTTATTTTACATTTTTTACAACCTTAAATTTCGAACCAATTGAAAAAATAATGATTATAGGGCTTATACATTGGAATTTGAATATAACAAGAGTTCTTATGCAAAAATATGCAAGGATTAAATTGTTGACGAGAAATGCCATAGGAAATGCTATAGCATTTCCTATAGCATTTCTTTATTTTACATTTTTTACAACCTTAAATTTCAAACTAATTGAAAAAATAATGATTTTAGGGCTTAAACATTGGAATTTGAATATAACAAGAGTTCTCATGCAAAAATATGCAAGGATTAAATTGTTGACGAGAAATGCCATAGGAAATGCTAGCATTTCCTATAGCATTTCTTTATTTTACATTTTTTACAACCTTAAATTTCGAACCAATTGAAAAAATGATGATTTTAAAGCTTAAACATTGGATTTTGAATATAACAAGAGTTCTCATGCAAAAATATGCAAGGATTAAATTGTTGCCGAGAAATGCCATAGGATGCGCTAGCATTTCCTATAGCAATTCTTTATTTTACATTGTTTACGACCTTAAATTTCGAACCAATTGAAAAAATAATGATTTTAGGGCTTATACATTAGAATTTGAATATAACAAGAGTTCTCATGCAAAAATATGCAAGGATTAAATTGTTGACGAGAAATGCCATAGGAAATGCTATAGCATTTCTTATTGCATTTCTTTATTTTACATTTTTTACAACCTTAAATTTCGAACCAATTGAAAAAATAATGATTATAGGGCTTATACATTGGAATTTGAATATAACAAGAGTTCTTATGCAAAAATATGCAAGGATTAAATTGTTGACGAGAAATGCCATAGGAAATGCTATAGCATTTCCTATAGCATTTCTTTATTTTACATTTTTTACAACCTTAAATTTCAAACCAATTGAAAAAATAATGATTTTAGGGCTTAAACATTGGAATTGGAATATAACAAGAGTTCTCATGCAAAAATATGCAAGGATTAAATTGTTGACGAGAAATGCCATAGGAAATGCTAGCATTTCCTATAGCATTTCTTTATTTTACATTTTTTACAACCTTAAATTTCAAACCAATTGAAAAAATAATGATTTTAAAGCTTATACATTGGAATTTGAATATAACAAGAGTTCTCATGCAGAAATATGCAAGGATTAAATTGTTGACGAGAAATGCCATAGGAAATGCTATAGAATTTCCTATAGCATTTCTTTATTTTACATTTTTTACAACCTTAAATTTCAAACTAATTGAAAAAATAATGATTTTAGGGCTTATACATTGGAATTTGAATATAACAAGAGTTCTCATGCAAAAATATGCAAGGATTAAATTGTTGACGAGAAATGCCATAGGAAATGTTATAGCATTTCCTATAGCATTTCTTTATTTTACATTTTTTACATCTTCAATTTCGAACCAATTGAAAAAATAATGATTATAGGGCTTATACATTGGAATTTGAATATAACAAGAGTTCTTATGCAAAAATATGCAAGGATTAAATTGTTGACGAGAAATGCCATAGGAAATGCTATAGCATTTCCTATGGCATTTCTTTATTTTACATTTTTTACAACCTTAAATTTCAAACCAATTGAAAAAATAATGATTTTAGGGCTTAAACATTGGAATTTGAATATAACAAGAGTTCTCATGCAAAAATATGCAAGGATTAAATTGTTGACGAGAAATGCCATAGGAAATGCTAGCATTTCCTATAGCATTTCTTTATTTTACATTTTTTACAACCTTAAATTTTGAACCAATTGAAAAAATAATGATTTTAAAGCTTAAACATTGAAATTTGAATATAACAAGAGTTCTCATGCAAAAATATGCAATGATTAAATTGTTGACGAGAAATGCCATAGGAAATGCTATAGCATTTCCTATAGCATTTCTTTATTTTACATTTTTTACAACCTTAAATTTCGAACCAATTGAAAAAATAATGATTTTAAAGCTTAAACATTAAAATTTGAATATAACAAGAGTTCTCATGAAAAAATATGCAAGGATAAATAGTTGACGAGAAACTCCGTAGGAAATGCTATAGCATTTCCTATAGCATTTCTTTATTTTACATTTTTTACAACCTTCAATTTAAAACCAATTGAAAAAATAATGATTTTAAAGCTTATACATTGGAATTTGAATATAACAAGAGTTCTCATGCAGAAATATGCAAGGATTAAATTGTTGACGAGAAATGCCATAGGAAATGCTATAGTATTTCCTATAGCATTTCTTTATTTTACATTTTTTACAACCTTAAATTTCAAACCAATTGAAAAAATAATGATTTTAGGGCTTATACATTGGAATTTGAATATAACAAGAGTTCTCATGCAAAAATATGCAAGGATTAAATTGTTGACGAGAACTGCCATAGGAAATGCTATAGCATTTCCTATAGCATTTCTTTATTTTACATTTTTTACAACCTTAAATTTCGAACCAATTGAAAAAATAATGATTATAGGGCTTATACATTGGAATTTGAATATAACAAGAGTTCTCATGCAAAAATATGCAAGGATTAAATTGTTGACGAGAAATGCCATAGGAAATGCTATAGCATTTCCTATAGCATTTCTTTATTTTACATTTTTTACAACCTTAAATTTCGAACCAATTGAAAAAATAATGATTATAGGGCTTATACATTGGAATTTGAATATAACAAGAGTTCTTATGCAAAAATATGCAAGGATTAAATTGTTGACGAGAAATGCCATAGGAAATGCTATAGCATTTACTATAGCATTTCTTTATTTTACATTTTTTACAACCTTAAATTTCAAACCAATTGAAAAATAATGATTTTAGGGCTTAAACATTGGAATTTGAATATAACAAGAGTTCTCATGCAAAAATATGCAAGGATTAAATTGTTGACGAGAAATGCCATAGGAAATGCTAGCATTTCCTATAGCATTTCTTTATTTTACATTTTTTACAACCTTAAATTTTGAACCAATTGAAAAAATAATGATTTTAAAGCTTAAACATTGAAATTAGAATATAACAAGAGTTCTCATGCAAAAATATGCAATGATTAAATTGTTGACGAGAAATGCCATAGGAAATGCTATAGCATTTCCTATAGCATTTCTTTATTTTACATTTTTTACAACCTTAAATTTCGAACCAATTGAAAAAATAATGATTTTAAAGCTTAAATATTGAAATTTGAATATAACAAGAGTTCTCATGCAAAAATATGCAAGGATTAAATTGTTGACGAGAAATGCCATAGGAAATGCTATAGCATTTCCTATAGAATTTCTTTATTTTACATTTTTTACAACCTTAAATTTTGAACCAATTGAAAAATTAATGATTTTAGGGCTTATACATTGGAATTTGAATATAACAAGAGTTCTCATGCAGAAATATGCAAGGATTAAATTGTTGACGAGAAATGCCATAGGAAATGTTATAGCATTTCCTATAGCATTTCTTTATTTTACATTTTTTACATCCTTAAATTTCAAACAAATTTAAAAAATAATGATTTTAGGGCTTAAACATTGGAATTTGAATATAACAAGAGTTCTCATGCAAAAATATGCAAGGATTGAATTGTTGACGAGAAATGCCATAGGAAATGCTATAGCATTTCCTATAGCATTTCTTTATTTTACATTTTTTACAACCTTAAATTTCGAACCAATTGAAAAAATAATGATTATAGGGCTTATACATTGGAATTTGAATATAACAAGAGTTCTTATGCAAAAATATGCAAGGATTAAATTGTTGACGAGAAATGCCATAGGAAATGCTATAGCATTTCCTATAGCATTTCTTTATTTTACATTTTTTACAACCTTAAATTTCAAACCAATTGAAAAAATAATGATTTTAGGGCTTAAACATTGGAATTTGAATATAACAAGAGTTCTCATGAAAAAATATGCAAGGATTAAATTGTTGACGAGAAATGCCATAGGAAATGCTAGCATTTCCTATAGCATTTCTTTATTTTACATTTTTTACAACCTTAAATTTTGAACCAATTGAAAAAATAATAATTTTAAAGCTTAAACATTGAAATTTGAATATAACAAGAGTTCTCATGCAAAAATATGCAATGATTAAATTGTTGACGAGAAATGCCATAGGAAATGCTATAGCATTTCCTATAGCATTTCTTTAATTTACATTTTTTACAACCTTAAATTTCAAACCAATTGAAAAAATAATGATTTTAGGGCTTAAACATTGGAATTTGAATATAACAAGAGTTCTCATGCAAAAATATGCAAGGATTAAATTGTTGACGAGAAATGCCATAGGAAATGCTATAGCATTTCCTATAGCATTTCTTTATTTGACATTTTTTACAACCTTAAATTTCAAACCAATTGAAAAAATAATGATTTTAGGGCTTATACATTGGAATTTGAATATAACAAGAGTTCTCATGCAAAAATATGCAAGGATTAAATTGTTGACGAGAAATGCCATAGGAAATGCTATAGCATTTCCTATAGCATTTCTTTATTTTACATTTTTTACAACCTTAAATTTTGAACCAATTGAAAAATTAATGATTTTAGGGCTTATACATTGGAATTTGAATATAACAAGAGTTCTCATGCAAAAATATGCAAGGATTAAATTGTTGACGAGAAATGCCATAGGAAATGCTATAGCATTTCCTATAGCATTTCTTTATTTTACATTTTTTACATCCTTAAATTTCAAACAAATTTAAAAAATAATGATTTTAGGGCTTAAACATTGGAATTTGAATATAACAAGAGTTCTCATGCAAAAATATGCAAGGATTGAATTGTTGACGAGAAATGCCATAGGAAATGCTATAGCATTTCCTATAGCATTTCTTTATTTGACATTTTTTATAGCATTTCTTTATAGCATTTCCTATAGCATTTCTTTATTTTACATTTTTTACAACCTTAAATTTCGAACCAATTGAAAAAATGATGATTTTAAAGCTTAAACATTGGATTTTGAATATAACAAGAGTTCTCATGCAAAAATATGCAAGGATTAAATTGTTGCCGAGAAATGCCATAGGATGCGCTAGCATTTCCTATAGAAATTCTTTATTTTACATTGTTTACGACCTTAAATTTCGAACCAATTGAAAAAATAATGATTTTAGGGCTTATAAATTGGAATTTGAATATAACAAGAGTTCTCATGCAAAAATATGCAAGGATTAAGTTGTTGACGAGAAATGCCATAGGAAATGCTAGCATTTCCTATAGCATTTCTTTATTTTACATTTTTTACAACCTTAAATTTTGAACTAATTGAAAAAATAATGATTTTAAAGCTTAAACATTGAAATTTGAATATAACAAGAGTTCTCATGCAAAAATATGCAATGATTAAATTGTTGACGAGAAATGCCATAGGAAATGCTATAGCATTTCCTATAGCATTTCTTTATTTTACATTTTTTACAACCTTAAATTTCAAACCAATTGAAAAAATAATGATTTTAGGGCTTAAACATTGGAATTTGAATATAACAAGAGTTCTCATGCAAAAATATGCAAGGATTAAATTGTTTACGAGAAATGCCATAGGAAATGCTATAGCATTTCCTATAGCATTTCTTTATTTGACATTTTTTACAACCTTAAATTTCAAACCAATTGAAAAAATAATGATTTTAGGGCTTATACATTGGAATTTGAATATAACAAGAGTTCTCATGCAAAAATATGCAAGGATTAAATTGTTGACGAGAAATGCCATAAGAAATGCTATAGCATTTCCTATAGCATTTCTTTATTTTACATTTTTTACAACCTTAAATTTCGAACCAATTGAAAAAATAATGATTATAGGGCTTATACATTGGAATTTGAATATAACAAGAGTTCTTATGCAAAAATATGCAAGGATTAAATTGTTGACGAGAAATGCCATAGGAAATGCTATAGCATTTCCTATAGCATTTCTTTATTTTACATTTTTTACAACCTTAAATTTCAAACCAATTGAAAAAATAATGATTTTAGGGCTTAAACATTGGAATTGGAATATAACAAGAGTTCTCATGCAAAAATATGCAAGGATTAAATTGTTGACGAGAAATGCCATAGGAAATGCTAGCATTTCCTATAGCATTTCTTTATTTTACATTTTTTACAACCTTTAATTTCAAACCAATTGAAAAAATAATGATTTTAAAGCTTATACATTGGAATTTGAATATAACAAGAGTTCTCATGCAGAAATATGCAAGGATTAAATTGTTGACGAGAAATGCCATAGGAAATGCTATAGAATTTCCTATAGCATTTCTTTATTTTACATTTTTTACAACCTTAAATTTCAAACTAATTGAAAAAATAATGATTTTAGGGCTTATACATTGGAATTTGAATATAACAAGAGTTCTCATGCAAAAATATGCAAGGATTAAATTGTTGACGAGAAATGCCATAGGAAATGTTATAGCATTTCCTATAGCATTTCTTTATTTTACATTTTTTACATCTTCAATTTCGAACCAATTGAAAAAATAATGATTATAGGGCTTATACATTGGAATTTGAATATAACAAGAGTTCTTATGCAAAAATATGCAAGGATTAAATTGTTGACGAGAAATGCCATAGGAAATGCTATAGCATTTCCTATAGCATTTCTTTATTTTACATTTTTTACAACCTTAAATTTCAAACCAATTGAAAAAATAATGATTTTAGGGCTTAAACATTGGAATTTGAATATAACAAGAGTTCTCATGCAAAAATATGCAAGGATTAAATTGTTGACGAGAAATGCCATAGGAAATGCTAGCATTTCCTATAGCATTTCTTTATTTTACATTTTTTACAACCTTAAATTTTGAACCAATTGAAAAAATAATGATTTTAAAGCTTAAACATTGAAATTTGAATATAACAAGAGTTCTCATGCAAAAATATGCAATGATTAAATTGTTGACGAGAAATGCCATAGGAAATGCTATAGCATTTCCTATAGCATTTCTTTATTTTACATTTTTTACAACCTTAAATTTCGAACCAATTGAAAAAATAATGATTTTAAAGCTTAAACATTGAAATTTGAATATAACAAGAGTTCTCATGCAAAAATATGCAAGGATTAAATTGTTGACGAGAAATGCCGTAGGAAATGCTATAGCATTTCCTATAGCATTTCTTTATTTTACATTTTTTACAACCTTAAATTTAAAACCAATTGAAAAAATAATGATTTTAAAGCTTATACATTGGAATTTGAATATAACAAGAGTTCTCATGCAGAAATATGCAAGGATTAAATTGTTGACGAGAAATGCCATAGGAAATGCTATAGTATTTCCTATAGCATTTCTTTATTTTACATTTTTTACAACCTTAAATTTCAAACCAATTGAAAAAATAATGATTTTAGGGCTTATACATTGGAATTTGAATATAACAAGAGTTCTCATGCAAAAATATGCAAGGATTAAATTGTTGACGAGAACTGCCATAGGAAATGCTATAGCATTTCCTATAGCATTTCTTTATTTTACATTTTTTACAACCTTAAATTTCGAACCAATTGAAAAAATAATGATTATAGGGCTTATACATTGGAATTTGAATATAACAAGAGTTCTCATGCAAAAATATGCAAGGATTAAATTGTTGACGAGAAATGCCATAGGAAATGCTATAGCATTTCCTATAGCATTTCTTTATTTTACATTTTTTACAACCTTAAATTTCGAACCAATTGAAAAAATAATGATTATAGGGCTTATACATTGGAATTTGAATATAACAAGAGTTCTTATGCAAAAATATGCAAGGATTAAATTGTTGACGAGAAATGCCATAGGAAATGCTATAGCATTTACTATAGCATTTCTTTATTTTACATTTTTTACAACCTTAAATTTCAAACCAATTGAAAAATAATGATTTTAGGGCTTAAACATTGGAATTTGAATATAACAAGAGTTCTCATGCAAAAATATGCAAGGATTAAATTGTTGACGAGAAATGCCATAGGAAATGCTAGCATTTCCTATAGCATTTCTTTATTTTACATTTTTTACAACCTTAAATTTTGAACCAATTGAAAAAATAATGATTTTAAAGCTTAAACATTGAAATTAGAATATAACAAGAGTTCTCATGCAAAAATATGCAATGATTAAATTGTTGACGAGAAATGCCATAGGAAATGCTATAGCATTTCCTATAGCATTTCTTTATTTTACATTTTTTACAACCTTAAATTTCGAACCAATTGAAAAAATAATGATTTTAAAGCTTAAATATTGAAATTTGAATATAACAAGAGTTCTCATGCAAAAATATGCAAGGATTAAATTGTTGACGAGAAATGCCATAGGAAATGCTATAGCATTTCCTATAGCATTTCTTTATTTTACATTTTTTACAACCTTAAATTTTGAACCAATTGAAAAATTAATGATTTTAGGGCTTATACATTGGAATTTGAATATAACAAGAGTTCTCATGCAGAAATATGCAAGGATTAAATTGTTGACGAGAAATGCCATAGGAAATGTTATAGCATTTCCTATAGCATTTCTTTATTTTACATTTTTTACATCCTTAAATTTCAAACAAATTTAAAAAATAATGATTTTAGGGCTTAAACATTGGAATTTGAATATAACAAGAGTTCTCATGCAAAAATATGCAAGGATTGAATTGTTGACGAGAAATGCCATAGGAAATGCTATAGCATTTCCTATAGCATTTCTTTATTTTACATTTTTTACAACCTTAAATTTCGAACCAATTGAAAAAATAATGATTATAGGGCTTATACATTGGAATTTGAATATAACAAGAGTTCTTATGCAAAAATATGCAAGGATTAAATTGTTGACGAGAAATGCCATAGGAAATGCTATAGCATTTCCTATAGCATTTCTTTATTTTACATTTTTTACAACCTTAAATTTCAAACCAATTGAAAAAATAATGATTTTAGGGCTTAAACATTGGAATTTGAATATA
The DNA here is from genome assembly GCA_954871525.1 of Parietaria judaica. NCBI lineage: Eukaryota > Viridiplantae > Streptophyta > Magnoliopsida > Rosales > Urticaceae > Parietaria > Parietaria judaica. The sequence goes on from OX940865.1 coordinate 31,484,413, forward strand.
ACAAGAGTTCTCATGAAAAAATATGCAAGGATTAAATTGTTGACGAGAAATGCCATAGGAAATGCTAGCATTTCCTATAGCATTTCTTTATTTTACATTTTTTACAACCTTAAATTTTGAACCAATTGAAAAAATAATAATTTTAAAGCTTAAACATTGAAATTTGAATATAACAAGAGTTCTCATGCAAAAATATGCAATGATTAAATTGTTGACGAGAAATGCCATAGGAAATGCTATAGCATTTCCTATAGCATTTCTTTAATTTACATTTTTTACAACCTTAAATTTCAAACCAATTGAAAAAATAATGATTTTAGGGCTTAAACATTGGAATTTGAATATAACAAGAGTTCTCATGCAAAAATATGCAAGGATTAAATTGTTGACGAGAAATGCCATAGGAAATGCTATAGCATTTCCTATAGCATTTCTTTATTTGACATTTTTTACAACCTTAAATTTCAAACCAATTGAAAAAATAATGATTTTAGGGCTTATACATTGGAATTTGAATATAACAAGAGTTCTCATGCAAAAATATGCAAGGATTAAATTGTTGACGAGAAATGCCATAGGAAATGCTATAGCATTTCCTATAGCATTTCTTTATTTTACATTTTTTACAACCTTAAATTTTGAACCAATTGAAAAATTAATGATTTTAGGGCTTATACATTGGAATTTGAATATAACAAGAGTTCTCATGCAAAAATATGCAAGGATTAAATTGTTGACGAGAAATGCCATAGGAAATGCTATAGCATTTCCTATAGCATTTCTTTATTTTACATTTTTTACATCCTTAAATTTCAAACAAATTTAAAAAATAATGATTTTAGGGCTTAAACATTGGAATTTGAATATAACAAGAGTTCTCATGCAAAAATATGCAAGGATTGAATTGTTGACGAGAAATGCCATAGGAAATGCTATAGCATTTCCTATAGCATTTCTTTATTTGACATTTTTTATAGCATTTCTTTATAGCATTTCCTATAGCATTTCTTTATTTTACATTTTTTACAACCTTAAATTTCGAACCAATTGAAAAAATGATGATTTTAAAGCTTAAACATTGGATTTTGAATATAACAAGAGTTCTCATGCAAAAATATGCAAGGATTAAATTGTTGCCGAGAAATGCCATAGGATGCGCTAGCATTTCCTATAGAAATTCTTTATTTTACATTGTTTACGACCTTAAATTTCGAACCAATTGAAAAAATAATGATTTTAGGGCTTATAAATTGGAATTTGAATATAACAAGAGTTCTCATGCAAAAATATGCAAGGATTAAATTGTTGACGAGAAATGCCATAGGAAATGCTAGCATTTCCTATAGCATTTCTTTATTTTACATTTTTTACAACCTTAAATTTTGAACTAATTGAAAAAATAATGATTTTAAAGCTTAAACATTGAAATTTGAATATAACAAGAGTTCTCATGCAAAAATATGCAATGATTAAATTGTTGACGAGAAATGCCATAGGAAATGCTATAGCATTTCCTATAGCATTTCTTTATTTTACATTTTTTACAACCTTAAATTTCAAACCAATTGAAAAAATAATGATTTTAGGGCTTAAACATTGGAATTTGAATATAACAAGAGTTCTCATGCAAAAATATGCAAGGATTAAATTGTTTACGAGAAATGCCATAGGAAATGCTATAGCATTTCCTATAGCATTTCTTTATTTGACATTTTTTACAACCTTAAATTTCAAACCAATTGAAAAAATAATGATTTTAGGGCTTATACATTGGAATTTGAATATAACAAGAGTTCTCATGCAAAAATATGCAAGGATTAAATTGTTGACGAGAAATGCCATAAGAAATGCTATAGCATTTCCTATAGCATTTCTTTATTTTACATTTTTTACAACCTTAAATTTCGAACCAATTGAAAAAATAATGATTATAGGGCTTATACATTGGAATTTGAATATAACAAGAGTTCTTATGCAAAAATATGCAAGGATTAAATTGTTGACGAGAAATGCCATAGGAAATGCTATAGCATTTCCTATAGCATTTCTTTATTTTACATTTTTTACAACCTTAAATTTCAAACCAATTGAAAAAATAATGATTTTAGGGCTTAAACATTGGAATTGGAATATAACAAGAGTTCTCATGCAAAATTATGCAAGGATTAAATTGTTGACGAGAAATGCCATAGGAAATGCTAGCATTTCCTATAGCATTTCTTTATTTTACATTTTTTACAACCTTAAATTTCAAACCAATTGAAAAAATAATGATTTTAAAGCTTATACATTGGAATTTGAATATAACAAGAGTTCTCATGCAGAAATATGCAAGGATTAAATTGTTGACGAGAAATGCCATAGGAAATGCTATAGCATTTCCTATAGCATTTCTTTATTTTACATTTTTTACAACCTTAAATTTCAAACCAATTGAAAAAATAATGATTTTAGGGCTTAAACATTGGAATTGGAATATAACAAGAGTTCTCATGCAAAAATATGCAAGGATTAAATTGTTGACGAGAAATGCCATAGGAAATGCTAGCATTTCCTATAGCATTTCTTTATTTTACATTTTTTACAACCTTAAATTTCAAACCAATTGAAAAAATAATGATTTTAAAGCTTATACATTGGAATTTGAATATAACAAGAGTTCTCATGCAGAAATATGCAAGGATTAAATTGTTGACGAGAAATGCCATAGGAAATGCTATAGCATTTCCTATAGCATTTCTTTATTTTACATTTTTTTACAACCTTAAATTTCAAACTAATTGAAAAAATAATGATTTTAGGGCTTATACATTGGAATTTGAATATAACAAGAGTTCTCATGCAAAAATATGCAAGGATTAAATTGTTGACGAGAAATGCCATAGGAAATGCTATAGCATTTCCTATAGCATTTCTTTATTTTACATTTTTTACAACCTTAAATTTCGAACCAATTGAAAAAATAATGATTATAGGGCTTATACATTGGAATTTGAATATAACAAGAGTTCTTATGCAAAAATATGCAAGGATTAAATTGTTGACGAGAAATGCCTTAGGAAATGCTATAGCATTTCTTTATTTTACATTTTTTACAACCTTAAATTTCAAACCAATTGAAAAAATAATGATTTTAGGGCTTAAACATTGGAATTTGAATATAACAAGAGTTCTCATGCAAAAATATGCAAGGATTAAATTGTTGACGAGAAATGCCATAGGAAATGCTAGCATTTCCTATAGCATTTCTTTATTTTACATTTTTTACAACCTTAAATTTTGAACCAATTGAAAAAATAATGATTTTAAAGCTTAAACATTGAAATTTGAATATAACAAGAGTTCTCATGCAAAAATATGCAATGATTAAATTGTTGACGAGAAATGCCATAGGAAATGCTATAGCATTTCCTATAGCATTTCTTTATTTTACATTTTTTACAACCTTAAATTTCGAACCAATTGAAAAAATAATGATTTTAAAGCTTAAACATTGAAATTTGAATATAACAAGAGTTCTCATGCAAAAATATGCAAGGATTAAATTGTTGACGAGAAATGCCGTAGGAAATGCTATAGCATTTCCTATAGCATTTCTTTATTTTACATTTTTTACAACCTTAAATTTAAAACCAATTGAAAAAATAATGATTTTAAAGCTTATACATTGGAATTTGAATATAACAAGAGTTCTCATGCAGAAATATGCAAGGATTAAATTGTTGACGAGAAATGCCATAGGAAATGCTATAGTATTTCCTATAGCATTTCTTTATTTTACATTTTTTACAACCTTAAATTTCAAACCAATTGAAAAAATAATGATTTTAGGGCTTATACATTGGAATTTGAATATAACAAGAGTTCTCATGCAAAAATATGCAAGGATTAAATTGTTGACGAGAAATGCCATAGGAAATGCTATAGCATTTCCTATAGCATTTCTTTATTTTACATTTTTTACAACCTTAAATTTCGAACCAATTGAAAAAATAATGATTATAGGGCTTATACATTGGAATTTGAATATAACAAGAGTTCTTATGCAAAAATATGCAAGGATTAAATTGTTGACGAGAAATGCCATAGGAAATGCTATAGCATTTCCTATAGCATTTCTTTATTTTACATTTTTTACAACCTTAAATTTCAAACCAATTGAAAAAATAATGATTTTAGGGCTTAAACATTGGAATTTGAATATAACAAGAGTTCTCATGCAAAAATATGCAAGGATTAAATTGTTGACGAGAAATGCCATAGGAAATGCTAGCATTTCCTATAGCATTTCTTTATTTTACATTTTTTACAACCTTAAATTTTGAACCAATTGAAAAAATAATAATTTTAAAGCTTAAACATTGAAATTTGAATATAACAAGAGTTCTCATGCAAAAATATGCAATGATTAAATTGTTGACGAGAAATGCCATAGGAAATGCTAGCATTTCCTATAGCATTTCTTTATTTTACTTTTTTTACAACCTTAAATTTCAAACCAATTGAAAAAATAATGATTTTAAAGCTTAAACATTGGAATTTGAATATAACAAGAGTTCTCATGCAAAAATATGCAAGGATTAAATTGTTGACGAGAAATGCCATAGGAAATGCTATAGCATTTCCTATAGCATTTCTTTATTTGACATTTTTTACAACCTTAAATTTCAAACCAATTGAAAAAATAATGATTTTAGGGCTTATACATTGGAATTTGAATATAACAATAGTTCTCATGCAAAAATATGCAAGGATTAAATTGTTGACGAGAAATGCCATAGGAAATGCTATAGCATTTCCTATAGCATTTCTTTATTTTACATTTTTTACAACCTTAAATTTTGAACCAATTGAAAAATTAATGATTTTAGGGCTTATACATTGGAATTTGAATATAACAAGAGTTCTCATGCAAAAATATGCAAGGATTAAATTGTTGACGAGAAATGCCATAGGAAATGCTATAGCATTTCCTTATAGCATTTCTTTATTTTACATTTTTTACATCCTTAAATTTCAAACAAATTTAAAAAATAATGATTTTAGGGCTTAAACATTGGAATTTGAATATAACAAGAGTTCTCATGCAAAAATATGCAAGGATTGAATTGTTGACGAGAAATGCCATAGGAAATGCTATAGCATTTCCTATAGCATTTCTTTATTTTACATTTTTTACAACCTTAAATTTCGAACCAATTGAAAAAATGATGATTTTAAAGCTTAAACATTGGATTTTGAATATAACAAGAGTTCTCATGCAAAAATATGCAAGGATTAAATTGTTGCCGAGAAATGCCATAGGATGCGCTAGCATTTCCTATAGCAATTCTTTATTTTACATTGTTTACGACCTTAAATTTCGAACCAATTGAAAAAATAATGATTTTAGGGCTTATACATTGGAATTTGAATATAACAAGAGTTCTCATGCAAAAATATGCAAGGATTAAATTGTTGACGAGAAATGCCATAGGAAATGCTAGCATTTCCTATAGCATTTCTTTATTTTACATTTTTTACAACCTTAAATTTTGAACTAATTGAAAAAATAATGATTTTAAAGCTTAAACATTGAAATTTGAATATAACAAGAGTTCTCATGCAAAAATATGCAATGATTAAATTGTTGACGAGAAATGCCATAGGAAATGCTATAGCATTTCCTATAGCATTTCTTTATTTTACATTTTTTACAACCTTAAATTTCAAACCAATTGAAAAAATAATGATTTTAGGGCTTAAACATTGGAATTTGAATATAACAAGAGTTCTCATGAAAAAATATGCAAGGATTGAATTGTTGACGAGAAATGCCATAGGAAATGCTATAGCATTTCCTATAGCATTTCTTTATTTTACATTTTTTACAACCTTAAATTTCGAACCAATTGAAAAAATGATGATTTTAAAGCTTAAACATTGGATTTTGAATATAACAAGAGTTCTCATGCAAAAATATGCAAGGATTAAATTGTTGCCGAGAAATGGCATAGGATGCGCTAGCATTTCCTATAGCAATTCTTTATTTTACATTGTTTACGACCTTAAATTTCGAACCAATTGAAAAAATAATGATTTTAGGGCTTATACATTGGAATTTGAATATAACAAGAGTTCTCATGCAAGAATATGCAAGGATTAAATTGTTGACGAGAAATGCCATAGGAAATGCTAGCATTTCCTATAGCATTTCTTTATTTTACATTTTTTACAACCTTAAATTTTGAACTAATTGAAAAAATAATGATTTTAAAGCTTAAACATTGAAATTTGAATATAACAAGAGTTCTCATGCAAAAATATGCAATGATTAAATTGTTGACGAGAAATGCCATAGGAAATGCTATAGCATTTCCTATAGCATTTCTTTATTTTACATTTTTTACAACCTTAAATTTCAAACCAATTGAAAAAATAATGATTTTAGGGCTTAAACATTGGAATTTGAATATAACAAGAGTTCTCATGCAAAAATATGCAAGGATTAAATTGTTTACGAGAAATGCCATAGGAAATGCTATAGCATTTCTTTATTTGACATTTTTTACAACCTTAAATTTCAAACCAATTGAAAAAATAATGATTTTAGGGCTTATACATTGGAATTTGAATATAACAAGAGTTCTCATGCAAAAATATGCAAGGATTAAATTGTTGACGAGAAATGCCATAGGAAATGCTATAGCATTTCCTATAGCATTTCTTTATTTTACATTTTTTACAACCTTAAATTTCGAACCAATTGAAAAATTAATGATTTTAGGGCTTATACATTGGATTTTGAATATAACAAGAGTTCTCATGTGAAAATATGCAAGGATTAAATTGTTGCCGAGAAATGCCATAGGATGCGCTAGCATTTTCTATAGTAATTCTTTATTTTACATTGTTTACGACCTTAAATTTCGAACCAATTGAAAAAATAATGATTTTAGGGCTTATACATTGGAATTTGAATATAACAACAGTTCTCATGCAAAAATATGCAAGGATTAAATTGTTGACGAGAAATGCCATAGGAAATGCTAGCATTTCCTATAGCATTTCTTTATTTTACATTTTTTACAACCTTAGATTTTGAACTAATTGAAAAAATAATGATTTTAAAGCTTAAACATTGAAATTTGAATATAACAAGAGTTCTCATGCAAAAATATGCAATGATTAAATTGTTGACGAGAAATGCCATAGGAAATGCTATAGCATTTCCTATAGCATTTCTTTATTTTACATTTTTTACAACCTTAAATTTCAAACCAATTGAAAAAATAATGATTTTAGGGCTTAAACATTGGAATTTGAATATAACAATAGTTCTCATGCAAAAATATGCAAGGATTAAATTGTTTACGAGAAATGCTATAGGAAATGCTATAGCATTTCTTTATTTGACATTTTTTACAACCTTAAATTTCAAACCAATTGAAAAAATAATGATTTTAGGGCTTATACATTGGAATTTGAATATAACAAGAGTTCTCATGCAAAAATATGCAAGGATTAAATTGTTGACGAGAAATGCCATAGGAAATGCTATAGCATTTCCTATAGCATTTCTTTATTTTACATTTTTTACAACCTTAAATTTCGAACCAATTGAAAAATTAATGATTTTAGGGCTTATACATTGGATTTTGAATATAACAAGAGTTCTCATGCGAAAATATGCAAGGATTAAATTGTTGCCGAGAAATGCCATAGGATGCGCTAGCATTTCCTATAGCAATTCTTTATTTTACATTGTTTACGACCTTAAATTTCGAACCAATTGAAAAAATAATGATTTTAGGGCTTATACATTGGAATTTGAATATAACAAGAGTTCTCATGCAAAAATATGCAAGGATTAAATTGTTGACGAGAAATGCCATAGGAAATGCTAGCATTTCCTATAGCATTTCTTTATTTTACATTTTTTACAACCTTAAATTTTGAACTAATTGAAAAAATAATGATTTTAAAGCTTAAACATTGAAATTTGAATATAACAAGAGTTCTCATGCAAAAATATGCAATGATTAAATTGTTGACGAGAAATGCCATAGGAAATGCTATAGCATTTCCTATAGCATTTCTTTATTTTACATTTTTTACAACCTTAAATTTCAAACCAATTGAAAAAATAATGATTTTAGGGCTTAAACATTGGAATTTGAATATAACAAGAGTTCTCATGCAAAAATATGCAAGGATTAAATTGTTTACGAGAAATGCCATAGGAAATGCTATAGCATTTCCTATAGCATTTCTTTATTTGACATTTTTTACAACCTTAAATTTCAAACCAATTGAAAAAATAATGATTTTAGGGCTTATACATTGGAATTTGAATATAACAAGAGTTCTCATGCAAAAATATGCAAGGATTAAATTGTTGACGAGAAATGCCATAGGAAATGCTATAGCATTTCCTATAACATTTCTTTATTTTACATTTTTTACAACCTTAAATTTCGAACCAATTGAAAAATTAATGATTTTAGGGCTTATACATTGGAATTTGAATATAACAAGAGTTCTCATGCAAAAATATGCAAGGATTAAATTGTTGACGAGAAATGCCATAGGAAATGCTATAGCATTTCCTATAGCATTTCTTTATTTTACATTTTTTACAACCTTAAATTTCAAACCAATTGAAAAAATAATGATTTTAGGGCTTAAACATTGGAATTTGAATATAACAAGAGTTCTCATGCAAAAATATGCAAGGATTAAATTGTTTACGAGAAATGCCATAGGAAATGCTATAGCATTTCCTATAGCATTTCTTTATTTGACATTTTTTACAACCTTAAATTTCAAACCAATTGAAAAAATAATGATTTTAGGGCTTATACATTGGAATCTGAATATAACAAGAGTTCTCATGCAAAAATATGCAAGGATTAAATTGTTGACGAGAAATGCCATAGAAAATGCTATAGCATTTCCTATAGCATTTATTTATTTGACATTTTTTACAACCTTAAATTTCGAACCAATTGAAAAATTAATGATTTTAGGGCTTATACATTGGAATTTGAATATAACAAGAGTTCTCATGCAAAAATATGCAAGGATTAAATTGTTGACGAGAAATGCCATAGGAAATGCTATAGCATTTCCTATAGCATTTCTTTATTTTACATTTTTTACATCCTTAAATTTCAAACAAATTGAAAAAATAATGATTTTAGGGCTTAAACATTGGAATTTGAATATAACAAGAGTTCTCATGCAAAAATATGCAAGGATTGAATTGTTGACGAGAAATGCCATAGGAAATGCTATAGCATTTCCTATAGCATTTCTTTATTTTACATTTTTTACAACCTTAAATTTCGAACCAATTGAAAAAATGATGATTTTAAAGCTTAAACATTGGATTTTGAATATAACAAGAGTTCTCATGCAAAAATATGCAAGGATTAAATTGTTGCCGAGAAATGCCATAGGATGCGCTAGCATTTCCTATAGCAATTCTTTATTTTACATTGTTTACGACCTTAAATTTCGAACCAATTGAAAAAATAATGATTTTAGGTCTTATACATTAGAATTTGAATATAACAAGAGTTCTCATGCAAAAATATGCAAGGATTAAATTGTTGACGAGAAATGCCATAGGAAATGCTATAGCATTTCCTATTGCATTTCTTTATTTTACATTTTTTACAACCTTAAATTTCGAACCAATTGAAAAAATAATGATTATAGGGCTTATACATTGGAATTTGAATATAACAAGAGTTCTTATGCAAAAATATGCAAGGATTAAATTGTTGACGAGAAATGCCATAGGAAATGCTATAGCATTTCCTATAGCATTTCTTTATTTTACATTTTTTACAACCTTAAATTTCAAACCAATTGAAAAAATAATGATTTTAGGGCTTAAACATTGGAATTGGAATATAACAAGAGTTCTCATGCAAAAATATGCAAGGATTAAATTGTTGACGAGAAATGCCATAGGAAATGCTATAGCATTTCCTATAGCATTTCTTTATTTTATATTTTTTACAACCTTAAATTTTGAACCAATTGAAAAATTAATGATTTTAGGGCTTATACATTGGAATTTGAATATAACAAGAGTTCTCATGCAAAAATATGCAAGGATTAAATTGTTGACGAGAAATGCCATAGGAAATGCTATAGCATTTCCTATAGCATTTCTTTATTTTACATTTTTTACAACCTTAAATTTCGAACCAATTGAAAAATTAATGATTTTAGGGCTTATACATTGGAATTTGAATATAACAAGAGTTCTCATGCAAAAATATGCAAGGATTAAATTGTTGACGAGAAATGCCATAGGAAATGCTATAGCATTTCCTATAGCATTTCTTTATTTTACATTTTTTACAACCTTAAATTTCGAACCAATTGAAAAATTAATGATTTTAGGGCTTATACATTGGAATTTGAATATAACAAGAGTTCTCATGCAAAAATATGCAAGGATTAAATTGTTGACGAGAAATGCCATAGGAAATGCTATAGCATTTCCTATAGCATTTCTTTATTTTACATTTTTTACAACCTTAAATTTCAAACCAATTGAAAAAATAATGATTTTAGGGCTTAAACATTGGAATTTGAATATAACAAGAGTTCTCATGCAAAAATATGCAAGGATTAAATTGTTTACGAGAAATGCCATAGGAAATGCTATAGCATTTCCTATAGCATTTCTTTATTTGACATTTTTTACAACCTTAAATTTCAAACCAATTGAAAAAATAATGATTTTAGGGCTTATACATTGGAATCTGAATATAACAAGAGTTCTCATGCAAAAATATGCAAGGATTAAATTGTTGACGAGAAATGCCATAGAAAATGCTATAGCATTTCCTATAGCATTTTTTTATTTTACATTTTTTACAACCTTAAATTTCGAACCAATTGAAAAATTAATGATTTTAGGGCTTATACATTGGAATTTGAATATAACAAGAGTTCTCATGCAAAAATATGCAAGGATTAAATTGTTGACGAGAAATGCCATAGGAAATGCTATAGCATTTCCTATAGCATTTCTTTATTTTACATTTTTTACATCCTTAAATTTCAAACAAATTGAAAAAATAATGATTTTAGGGCTTAAACATTGGAATTTGAATATAACAAGAGTTCTCATGCAAAAATATGCAAGGATTGAATTGTTGACGAGAAATGCCATAGGAAATGCTATAGCATTTCCTATAGCATTTCTTTATTTTACATTTTTTACAACCTTAAATTTCGAACCAATTGAAAAAATGATGATTTTAAAGCTTAAACATTGGATTTTGAATATAACAAGAGTTCTCATGCAAAAATATGCAAGGATTAAATTGTTGCCGAGAAATGCCATAGGATGCGCTAGCATTTCCTATAGCAATTCTTTATTTTACATTGTTTACGACCTTAAATTTCGAACCAATTGAAAAAATAATGATTTTAGGGCTTATACATTAGAATTTGAATATAACAAGAGTTCTCATGCAAAAATATGCAAGGATTAAATTGTTGACGAGAAATGCCATAGGAAATGCTATAGCATTTCCTATTGCATTTCTTTATTTTACATTTTTTACAACCTTAAATTTCGAACCAATTGAAAAAATAATGATTATAGGGCTTATACATTGGAATTTGAATATAACAAGAGTTCTTATGCAAAAATATGCAAGGATTAAATTGTTGACGAGAAATGCCATAGGAAATGCTATAGCATTTCCTATAGCATTTCTTTATTTTACATTTTTTACAACCTTAAATTTCAAACCAATTGAAAAAATAATGATTTTAGGGCTTAAACATTGGAATTGGAATATAACAAGAGTTCTCATGCAAAAATATGCAAGGATTAAATTGTTGACGAGAAATGCCATAGGAAATGCTATAGCATTTCCTATAGCATTTCTTTATTTTACATTTTTTACAACCTTAAATTTTGAACCAATTGAAAAATTAATGATTTTAGGGCTTATACATTGGAATTTGAATATAACAAGAGTTCTCATGCAAAAATATGCAAGGATTAAATTGTTGACGAGAAATGCCATAGGAAATGCTATAGCATTTCCTATAGCATTTCTTTATTTTACATTTTTTACATCCTTAAATTTCAAACAAATTTAAAAAATAATGATTTTAGGGCTTAAACATTGGAATTTGAATTTAACAAGAGTTCTCATGCAAAAATATGCAAGGATTGAATTGTTGACGAGAAATGCCATAGGAAATGCTATAGCATTTCCTATAGCATTTCTTTATTTTACATTTTTTACAACCTTAAATTTCGAACCAATTGAAAAAATGATGATTTTAAAGCTTAAACATTGGATTTTGAATATAACAAGAGTTCTCATGCAAAAATATGCAAGGATTAAATTGTTGCCGAGAAATGCCATAGGATGCGCTAGCATTTCCTATAGCAATTCTTTATTTTACATTGTTTACGACCTTAAATTTCGAACCAATTGAAAAAATAATGATTTTAGGGCTTATACATTGGAATTTGAATATAACAAGAGTTCTCATGCAAAAATATTCAAGGATTAAATTGTTGACGAGAAATGCCATAGGAAATGCTAGCATTTCCTATAGCATTTCTTTATTTTACATTTTTTACAACCTTAAATTTTGAACTAATTGAAAAAATAATGATTTTAAAGCTTAAACATTGAAATTTGAATATAACAAGAGTTCTCATGCAAAAATATGCAATGATTAAATTGTTGACGAGAAATGCCATAGGAAATGCTATAGCATTTCCTATAGCATTTCTTTATTTTACATTTTTTACAACCTTAAATTTCAAACCAATTGAAAAAATAATGATTTTAGGGCTTAAACATTGGAATTTGAATATAACAAGAGTTCTCATGCAAAAATATGCAAGGATTAAATTGTTTACGAGAAATGCCATAGGAAATGCTATAGCATTTCCTATAGCATTTCTTTATTTGACATTTTTTACAACCTTAAATTTCAAACCAATTAAAAAAATAATGATTTTAGGGCTTATACATTGGAATTTGAATATAACAAGAGTTCTCATGCAAAAATATGCAAGGATTAAATTGTTGACGAGAAATGCCATAGGAAATGCTATAGCATTTCCTATAGCATTTCTTTATTTTACATTTTTTACAACCTTAAATTTCGAACCAATTGAAAAATTAATGATTTTAGGGCTTATACATTGGAATTTGAATATAACAAGAGTTCTCATGCAAAAATATGCAAGGATTAAATTGTTGACGAGAAATGCCATAGGAAATGCTATAGCATTTCCTATAGCATTTCTTTATTTTACATTTTTTACAACCTTAAATTTCAAACCAATTGAAAAAATAATGATTTTAGGGCTTAAACATTGGAATTTGAATATAACAAGAGTTCTCATGCAAAAATATGCAAGGATTAAATTGTTTACGAGAAATGCCATAGGAAATGCTATAGCATTTCCTATAGCATTTCTTTATTTGACATTTTTTACAACCTTAAATTTCAAACCAATTGAAAAAATAATGATTTTAGGGCTTATACATTAGAATTTGAATATAACAAGAGTTCTCATGCAAAAATATGCAAGGATTAAATTGTTGACGAGAAATGCCATAGGAAATGCTATATCATTTCATATAGCATTTCTTTATTTTACATTTTTTACAACCTTAAATTTTGAACCAATTGAAAAATTAATGATTTTAGGGCTTATACATTGGAATTTGAATATAACAAGAGTTCTCATGCAAAAATATGCAAGGATTAAATTGTTGACGAGAAATGCCATAGGAAATGCTATAGCATTTCCTATAGCATTTCTTTATTTTACATTTTTTACATCCTTAAATTTCAAACAAATTGAAAAAATAATGATTTTAGGGCTTAAACATTGGAATTTGAATATAACAAGAGTTCTCATGCAAAAATATGCAAGGATTGAATTGTTGACGAGAAATGCCATAGGAAATGCTATACCATTTCCTATAGCATTTCTTTATTTTACATTTTTTACAACCTTAAATTTCGAACCAATTGAAAAAATGATGATTTTAAAGCTTAAACATTGGATTTTGAATATAACAAGAGTTCTCATGCAAAAATATGCAAGGATTAAATTGTTGCCGAGAAATGCCATAGGATGCGCTAGCATTTCCTATAGCAATTCTTTATTTTACATTGTTTACGACCTTAAATTTCGAAACAATTGAAAAAATAATGATTTTAGGGCTTATACATTAGAATTTGAATATAACAAGAGTTCTCATGCAAAAATATGCAAGGATTAAATTGTTGACGAGAAATGCCATAGGAAATGCTATAGCATTTCCTATTGCATTTCTTTATTTTACATTTTTTACAACCTTAAATTTCGAACCAATTGAAAAAATAATGATTATAGGGCTTATACATTGGAATTTGAATATAACAAGAGTTCTTATGCAAAAATATGCAAGGATTAAATTGTTGACGAGAAATGCCATAGGAAATGCTATAGCATTTCCTATAGCATTTCTTTATTTTACATTTTTTACAACCTTAAATTTCAAACCAATTGAAAAAATAATGATTTTAGGGCTTAAACATTGGAATTGGAATATAACAAGAGTTCTCATGCAAAAATATGCAAGGATTAAATTGTTGACGAGAAATGCCATAGGAAATGCTAGCATTTCCTATAGCATTTCTTTATTTTACATTTTTTACAAGCTTAAATTTCAAACCAATTAAAAAAATAATGATTTTAGGGCTTATACATTGGAATTTGAATATAACAAGAGTTCTCATGCAAAAATATGCAAGGATTAAATTGTTGACGAGAAATGCCATAGGAAATGCTATAGCATTTCCTATAGCATTTCTTTATTTTACATTTTTTACAACCTTAAATTTCGAACCAATTGAAAAATTAATGATTTTAGGGCTTATACATTGGAATTTGAATATAACAAGAGTTCTCATGCAAAAATATGCAAGGATTAAATTGTTGACGAGAAATGCCATAGGAAATGCTATAGCATTTCCTATAGCATTTCTTTATTTTACATTTTTTACAACCTTAAATTTCAAACCAATTGAAAAAATAATGATTTTAGGGCTTATACATTGGAATTTGAATATAACAAGAGTTCTCATGCAAAAATATGCAAGGATTAAATTGTTTACGAGAAATGCCATAGGAAATGCTATAGCATTTCCTATAGCATTTCTTTATTTGACATTTTTTACAACCTTAAATTTCAAACCAATTGAAAAAATAATGATTTTAGGGCTTATACATTAGAATTTGAATATAACAAGAGTTCTCATGCAAAAATATGCAAGGATTAAATTGTTGACGAGAAATGCCATAGGAAATGCTATATCATTTCATATAGCATTTCTTTATTTTACATTTTTTACAACCTTAAATTTTGAACCAATTGAAAAATTAATGATTTTAGGGCTTATACATTGGAATTTGAATATAACAAGAGTTCTCATGCAAAAATATGCAAGGATTAAATTGTTGACGAGAAATGCCATAGGAAATGCTATAGCATTTCCTATAGGATTTCTTTATTTTACATTTTTTACATCCTTAAATTTCAAACAAATTGAAAAAATAATGATTTTAGGGCTTAAACATTGGAATTTGAATATAACAAGAGTTCTCATGCAAAAATATGCAAGGATTGAATTGTTGACGAGAAATGCCATAGGAAATGCTATACCATTTCCTATAGCATTTCTTTATTTTACATTTTTTACAACCTTAAATTTCGAACCAATTGAAAAAATGATGATTTTAAAGCTTAAACATTGGATTTTGAATATAACAAGAGTTCTCATGCAAAAATATGCAAGGATTAAATTGTTGCCGAGAAATGCCATAGGATGCGCTAGCATTTCCTATAGCAATTCTTTATTTTACATTGTTTACGACCTTAAATTTCGAAACAATTGAAAAAATAATGATTTTAGGGCTTATACATTAGAATTTGAATATAACAAGAGTTCTCATGCAAAAATATGCAAGGATTAAATTGTTGACGAGAAATGCCATAGGAAATGCTATAGCATTTCCTATTGCATTTCTTTATTTTACATTTTTTACAACCTTAAATTTCGAACCAATTGAAAAAATAATGATTATAGGGCTTATACATTGGAATTTGAATATAACAAGAGTTCTTATGCAAAAATATGCAAGGATTAAATTGTTGACGAGAAATGCCATAGGAAATGCTAGCATTTCCTATAGCATTTCTTTATTTTACATTTTTTACAACCTTAAATTTCAAACCAATTGAAAAAATAATGATTTTAGGGCTTAAACATTGGAATTGGAATATAACAAGAGTTCTCATGCAAAAATATGCAAGGATTAAATTGTTGACGAGAAATGCCATAGGAAATGCTAGCATTTCCTATAGCATTTCTTTATTTTACATTTTTTACAAGCTTAAATTTCGAACCAATTGAAAAAATAATGATTTTAAAGCTTAAACATTGAAATTTGAATATAACAAGAGTTCTCATGCAAAAATATGCAAGGATTAAATTGTTGACGAGAAATGCCATAGGAAATGCTATAGCATTTCCTATAGCATTTCTTTATTTTACATTTTTTACAACCTTAAATTTCAAACCAATTGAAAAAATAATGATTTTAGGGCTTAAACATTGGAATTTGAATATAACAAGAGTTCTCATGCAAAAATATGCAAGGATTAAATTGTTGACGAGAAATGCCATAGGAAATGCTATAGCATTTCCTATAGCATTTCTTTATTTTACATTTTTTACAACCTTAAATTTCGAACCAATTGAAAAAATAATGATTTTAAAGCTTAAACATTGAAATTTGAATATAACAAGAGTTCTCATGCAAAAATATGCAAGTATTAAATTGTTGACGAGAAATGCCATAGAAAATGCTATAGCATTTCCTATAGCATTTCTTTATTTTACATTTTTTACAACCTTAAATTTCAAACCAATTGAAAAAATAATGATTTTAGGGCTTAAACATTGGAATTGGAATATAACAAGAGTTCTCATGCAAAAATATGCAAGGATTAAATTGTTGACGAGAAATGCCATAGGAAATGCTAGCATTTCCTATAGCATTTCTTTATTTTACATTTTTTACAAGCTTAAATTTCGAACCAATTGAAAAAATAATGATTTTAAAGCTTAAACATTGAAATTTGAATATAACAAGAGTTCTCATGCAAAAATATGCAAGGATTAAATTGTTGACGAGAAATGCCATAGGAAATGCTATAGCATTTCCTATAGCATTTCTTTATTTTACATTTTTTACAACCTTAAATTTCAAACCAATTGAAAAAATAATGATTTTAGGGCTTAAACATTGGAATTTGAATATAACAAGAGTTCTCATGCAAAAATATGCAAGGATTAAATTGTTGACGAGAAATGCCATAGGAAATGCTATAGCATTTCCTATAGCATTTCTTTATTTTACATTTTTTACAACCTTAAATTTCGAACCAATTGAAAAAATAATGATTTTAAAGCTTAAACATTGAAATTTGAATATAACAAGAGTTCTCATGCAAAAATATGCAAGTATTAAATTGTTGACGAGAAATGCCATAGAAAATGCTATAGCATTTCCTATAGCATTTCTTTATTTTACATTTTTTACAACCTTAAATTTCAAACCAATTGAAAAAATAATGATTTTAGGGCTTAAACATTGGAATTTGAATATAACAAGAGTTCTCATGCAAAAATATGCAAGGATTAAATTGTTGACGAGAAATGCCATAGGAAATGCTATAGCATTTCCTATAGCATTTCTTTATTTTACATTTTTTACAACCTTAAATTTCAAACCAATTGAAAAAATAATGATTTTAGGGCTTATACATTGGAATTTGAATATAACAAGAGTTCTCATGCAAAAATATGCAAGGATTAAATTGTTGACGAGAAATGCCATAGGAAATGCTATATTTACATTTTTTACAACCTTAAATTTCGAACCAATTGAAAAAATAATGATTATAGGGCTTATACATTGGAATTTGAATATAACAAGAGTTCTTATGCAAAAATATGCAAGGATTAAATTGTTGACGAGAAATGCCATAGGAAATGCTATAGCATTTCCTATAGCATTTCTTTATTTTACATTTTTTACAACCTTAAATTTCAAACCAATTGAAAAAATAATGATTTTAGGGCTTAAACATTGGAATTTGAATATAACAAGAGTTCTCATGCAAAAATATGCAAGGATTGAATTGTTGACGAGAAATGCCATAGGAAATGCTATAGCATTTCCTATAGCATTTCTTTATTTTACATTTTTTACAACCTTAAATTTCGAACCAATTGAAAAAATGATGATTTTAAAGCTTAAACATTGGATTTTGAATATAACAAGAGTTCTCATGCAAAAATATGCAAGGATTAAATTGTTGCCGAGAAATGCCATAGGATGCGCTAGCATTTCCTATAGCAATTCTTTATTTTACATTGTTTACGACCTTAAATTTCGAACCAATTGAAAAAATAATGATTTTAGGGCTTATACATTAGAATTTGAATATAACAAGAGTTCTCATGCAAAAATATGCAAGGATTAAATTGTTGACGAGAAATGCCATAGGAAATGCTATAGCATTTCCTATTGCATTTCTTTATTTTACATTTTTTACAACCTTAAATTTCGAACCAATTGAAAAAATAATGATTATAGGGCTTATACATTGGAATTTGAATATAACAAGAGTTCTTATGCAAATATATGCAAGGATTAAATTGTTGACGAGAAATGCCATAGGAAATGCTATAGCATTTCCTATAGCATTTCTTTATTTTACATTTTTTACAACTTTAAATTTCAAACCAATTGAAAAAATAATGATTTTAGGGCTTAAACATTGGAATTTGAATATAACAAGAGTTCTCATGCAAAAATATGCAAGGATTAAATTGTTGACGAGAAATGCCATAGGAAATGCTATAGCATTTCCTATAGCATTTCTTTATTTTACATTTTTTACAACCTTAAATTTCAAACCAATTGAAAAAATAATGATTTTAGGGCTTAAACATTGGAATTTGAATATAACAAGAGTTCTCATGCAAAAATATGCAAGGATTAAATTGTTGACGAGAAATGCCATAGGAAATGCTATAGCATTTCCTATTGCATTTCTTTATTTTACATTTTTTACAACCTTAAATTTCAAACCAATTGAAAAAATGATGATTTTAGGGCTTAAACATTGGAATTTGAATATAACAAGAGTTCTCATGCAAAAATATGCAAGGATTAAATTGTTGACGAGAAATGCCATAGGAAATGCTATAGCATTTCCTATAGCATTTCTTTATTTTACATTTTTTACAACCTTAAATTTCAAACCAATTGAAAAAATAATGATTTTAGGGCTTATACATTGGAATTTGAATATAACAAGAGTTCTCATGCAAAAATATGCAAGGATTAAATTGTTGACGAGAAATGCCATAGGAAATGCTATATTTACATTTTTTACAACCTTAAATTTCGAACCAATTGAAAAAATAATGATTATAGGGCTTATACATTGGAATTTGAATATAACAAGAGTTCTTATGCAAAAATATGCAAGGATTAAATTGTTGACGAGAAATGCCATAGGAAATGCTATAGCATTTCCTATAGCATTTCTTTATTTTACATTTTTTACAACTTTAAATTTCAAACCAATTGAAAAAATAATGATTTTAGGGCTTAAACATTGGAATTTGAATATAACAAGAGTTCTCATGCAAAAATATGCAAGGATTAAATTGTTGACGAGAAATGCCATAGGAAATGCTATAGCATTTCCTATAGCATTTCTTTATTTTACATTTTTTACAACCTTAAATTTCAAACCAATTGAAAAAATAATGATTTTAGGGCTTAAACATTGGAATTTGAATATAACAAGAGTTCTCATGCAAAAATATGCAAGGATTAAATTGTTGACGAGAAATGCCATAGGAAATGCTATAGCATTTCCTATAGCATTTCTTTATTTTACATTTTTTACAACCTTAAATTTCAAACCAATTGAAAAAATAATGATTTTAGGGCTTAAACATTGGAATTTGAATATAACAAGAGTTCTCATGCAAAAATATGCAAGGATTAAATTGTTGACGAGAAATGCCATAGGAAATGCTATAGCATTTCCTATAGCATTTCTTTATTTTACATTTTTTACAACCTTAAATTTCAAACCAATTGAAAAAATAATGATTTTAGGGCTTATACATTGGAATTTGAATATAACAAGAGTTCTCATGCAAAAATATGCAAGGATTAAATTGTTGACGAGAAATGCCATAGGAAATGCTATATTTACATTTTTTACAACCTTAAATTTCGAACCAATTGAAAAAATAATGATTATAGGGCTTATACATTGGAATTTGAATATAACAAGAGTTCTTATGCAAAAATATGCAAGGATTAAATTGTTGACGAGAAATGCCATAGGAAATGCTATAGCATTTCCTATAGCATTTCTTTATTTTAAATTTTTTACAACCTTAAATTTCAAACCAATTGAAAAAATAATGATTTTGGGGCTTAAACATTGGAATTTGAATATAACAAGAATTCTCATGCAAAAATATGCAAGGATTGAATTGTTGACGAGAAATGCCATAGGAAATGCTATAGCATTTCCTATAGCATTTCTTTATTTTACATTTTTTACAACCTTAAATTTCGAACCAATTGAAAAAATGATGATTTTAAAGCTTAAACATTGGATTTTGAATATAACAAGAGTTCTCATGCAAAAATATGCAAGGATTAAATTGTTGCCGAGAAATGCCATAGGATGCGCTAGCATTTCCTATAGCAATTCTTTATTTTACATTGTTTACGACCTTAAATTTCGAACCAATTGAAAAAATAATGATTTTAGGGCTTATACATTATAATTTGAATATAACAAGAGTTCTCATGCAAAAATATGCAAGGATTAAATTGTTGACGAGAAATGCCATAGGAAATGCTATAGCATTTCCTATTGCATTTCTTTATTTTACATTTTTTACAACCTTAAATTTCGAACCAATTGAAAAAATAATGATTATAGGGCTTATACATTGGAATTTGAATATAACAAGAGTTCTTATGCAAATATATGCAAGGATTAAATTGTTGACGAGAAATGCCATAGGAAATGCTATAGCATTTCCTATAGCATTTCTTTATTTTACATTTTTTACAACTTTAAATTTCAAACCAATTGAAAAAATAATGATTTTAGGGCTTAAACATTGGAATTGGAATATAACAAGAGTTCTCATGCAAAAATATGCAAGGATTAAATTGTTGACGAGAAATGCCATAGGAAATGGTAGCATTTCCTATAGCATTTCTTTATTTTACATTTTTTACAACCTTAAATTTCGAACCAATTGAAAAAATAATGATTTTAAAGCTTAAACATTGAAATTTGAATATAACAAGAGTTCTCATGCAAAAATATGCAAGGATTAAATTGTTGACGAGAAATGCCATAGGAAATGCTATAGCATTTCCTATAGCATTTCTTTATTTTACATTTTTTACAACCTTAAATTTCAAACCAATTGAAAAAATAATGATTTTAGGGCTTAAACATTGGAATTTGAATATAACAAGAGTTCTCATGCAAAAATATGCAAGGATTAAATTGTTGACGAGAAATGCCATAGGAAATGCTATAGCATTTCCTATAGCATTTCTTTATTTTACATTTTTTACAACCTTAAATTTCGAACCAATTGAAAAAATAATGATTTTAAAGCTTAAACATTGAAATTTGAATATAACAAGATTTCTCATGCAAAATATGCAAGGATTAAATTGTTGACGAGAAATGCCATAGAAAATGCTATAGCATTTCCTATAGCATTTCTTTATTTTACATTTTTTACAACCTTAAATTTCAAACCAATTGAAAAAATAATGATTTTAGGGCTTAAACATTGGAATTTGAATATAACAAGAGTTCTCATGCAAAAATATGCAAGGATTAAATTGTTGACGAGAAATGCCATAGGAAATGCTATAGCATTTCCTATAGCATTTCTTTATTTTACATTTTTTACAACCTTAAATTTCAAACCAATTGAAAAAATAATGATTTTAGGGCTTATACATTGGAATTTGAATATAACAAGAGTTCTCATGCAAAAATATGCAAGGATTAAATTGTTGACGAGAAATGCCATAGGAAATGCTATATTTACATTTTTTACAACCTTAAATTTCGAACCAATTGAAAAAATAATGATTATAGGGCTTATACATTGGAATTTGAATATAACAAGAGTTCTTATGCAAAAATATGCAAGGATTAAATTGTTGACGAGAAATGCCATAGGAAATGCTATAGCATTTCCTATAGCATTTCTTTATTTTACATTTTTTACAACCTTAAATTTCAAACCAATTGAAAAAATAATGATTTTAGGGCTTAAACATTGGAATTTGAATATAACAAGAGTTCTCATGCAAAAATATGCAAGGATTAAATTGTTGACGAGAAATGCCATAGGAAATGCTATAGCATTTCCTATAGCATTTCTTTATTTTACATTTTTTACAACCTTAAATTTCGAACCAATTGAAAAAATAATGATTTTAAAGCTTAAACATTGAAATTTGAATATAACAAGAGTTCTCATGCAAAAATATGCAAGGATTAAATTGTTGACGAGAAATGCCATAGGAAATGCTATAGCATTTCCTATAGCATTTCTTTATTTTACATTTTTTACAACCTTAAATTTCAAACCAATTGAAAAAATAATGATTTTAGGGCTTAAACATTGGAATTTGAATATAACAAGAGTTCTCATGCAAAAATATGCAAGGATTAAATTGTTGACGAGAAATGCCATCGGAAATGCTATAGCATTTCCTATAGCATTTCTTTATTTTACATTTTTTACAACCTTAAATTTCAAACCAATTGAAAAAATAATGATTTTAGGGCTTATACATTGGAATTTGAATATAACAAGAGTTCTCATGCAAAAATATGCAAGGATTAAATTGTTGACGAGAAATGCCATAGGAAATGCTATATTTACATTTTTTACAACCTTAAATTTCGAACCAATTGAAAAAATAATGATTATAGGGCTTATACATTGGAATTTGAATATAACAAGAGTTCTTATGCAAAAATATGCAAGGATTAAATTGTTGACGAGAAATGCCATAGGAAATGCTATAGCATTTCCAATAGCATTTCTTTATTTTACATTTTTTACAACCTTAAATTTCAAACCAATTGAAAAAATATTGATTTTAGGGCTTAAACATTGGAATTTAAATATAACAAGAGTTCTCATGCAAAAATATGCAAGGATTAAATTGTTGACGAGAAATGCCATAGGAAATGCTAGCATTTCCTATAGCATTTCTTTATTTTACATTTTTTACAACCTTAAATTTCGAACCAATTGAAAAAATAATGATTTTAAAGCTTAAACATTGAAATTTGAATATAACAAGAGTTCTCATGCAAAAATATGCAAGGATTAAATTGTTGACGAGAAATGCCATAGGAAATGCTATAGCATTTCCTATAGCATTTCTTTCTTTTACATTTTTTACAACCTTAAATTTCAAACCAATTGAAAAAATAATGATTTTAGGGCTTAAACATTGGAATTTGAATATAACAAGAGTTCTCATGCAAAAATATGCAAGGATTAAATTGTTGACGAGAAATGCCATAGGAAATGCTATAGCATTTCCTATAGCATTTCTTTATTTGACATTTTTTACAACCTTAAATTTCAAACCAATTGAAAAAATAATGATTTTAGGGCTTATACATTGGAATTTGAATATAACAAGAGTTCTCATGCAAAAATATGCAAGGATTAAATTGTTGACGAGAAATGCCATAGGAAATGCTATAGCATTTCCTATAGCATTTCTTTATTTTACATTTTTTACAACCTTAAATTTCGAACCAATTGAAAAATTAATGATTTTAGGGCTTATACATTGGAATTTGAATATAACAAGAGTTCTCATGCAAAAATATGCAAGGATTAAATTGTTGACGAGAAATGCCATAGGAAATGCTATAGCATTTCCTATAGCATTTCTTTATTTTACATTTTTTACAACCTTAAATTTCAAACAAATTGAAAAAATAATGATTTTAGGGCTTAAACATTGGAATTTGAATATAACAAGAGTTCTCATGCAAAAATATGCAAGGATTAAATAGTTGACGAGAAATGCCATAGGAAATGCTATAGCATTTCCTATCGCATTTCTTTATTTTACATTTTTTACAACCTTAAATTTCGAACCAATTGAAAAAATGATGATTTTAAAGCTTAAACATTGGATTTTGAATATAACAAGAGTTCTCATGCAAAAATATGCAAGGATTAAATTGTTGCCGAGAAATTCCATAGGATGCGCTAGCATTTCCTATAGCATTTCTTTATTTTACATTTTTTACAACCTTAAATTTCGAAACAATTGAAAAAATAATGATTTTAAAGCTTAAACATTGGAATTTGAATATAACAAGAGTTCTCATGCAAAAATATGCAAGGATTAAATTGTTGACGAGAAATGCCATAGGAAATGCTATAGCATTTCCTATAGCATTTCTTTATTTTACATTTTTTACAACCTTAAATTTCGAACCAATTGAAAAAATAATGATTTTAGGGCTTCTACATTGGAATTTGAATATAACAAGAGTTCTCATGCAAAAATATGCAAGGATTAAATTGTTGACGAGAAATGCCATAGGAAATGCTATAGCATTTCCTATAGCATTTCTTTATTTTACATTTTTTACAACCTTAAATTTCAAACCAATTGAAAAATTAATGATTTTAGGGCTTATACATTGGAATTTGAATATAACAAGAGTTCTCATGCAAAAATATGCAAGGATTAAATTGTTGACGAGAAATGCCATAGGAAATGCTATAGCATTTCCTATAGCATTTCTTTATTTTACATTTTTTACAACCTTAAATTTCAAACCAATTGAAAAAATAATGATTTTAGGGCTTAAACATTGGAATTTGAATATAACAAGAGTTCTCATGCAAAAATATGCAAGGATTAAATTGTTGACGAGAAATGCCATAGGAAATGCTATAGCATTTCCTATAGCATTTCTTTATTTTACATTTAGCATTTCCTATGGCATTTCTTTATTTGACATTTTTTACAACCTTAAATTTCAAACCAATTGAAAAAATAATGATTTTAGGGCTTATACATTGGAATTTGAATATAACAAGAGTTCTCATGCAAAAATATGCAAGGATTAAATTGTTGACGAGAAATGCCATAGGAAATGCTATAGCATTTCCTATTGCATTTCTTTATTTGACATTTTTTACAACCATAAATTTCAAACAAATTTAAAAAATAATGATTTTAGGGCTTATACATTGGAATTTGAATAACACAAGAGTTCTCATGCAAAAATATGCAAGGATTAAATTGTTGACGAGAAATGCCATAGGAAATATTCTAGCATTTCCTATAGCATTTCTTTATTTTACATTTTTTACAACCTTAAATTTCGAACCAATTGAAAAAAATGATGATTTTAGGGCTTATACATTGGAATTTGAATATAACAAGAGTTGTCATGAAAAAATATGCAAGGATTTAATTGTTGCCGAGAAATGCCATAGGAAATGCTATAGCATTTCCTATTGCATTTCTTTATTTGACATTTTTTACAACCATAAATTTCAAACAAATTTAAAAAATAATGATTTTAGGGCTTATACATTGGAATTTGAATATAACAAGAGTTATCATGCAAAAATATGCAAGGATTAAATTGTAGACGAGAAATGCCATAGGAAATGTTATAGCATTTCGTATAGCATTTCTTTATTTGACATTTTTTACAACCTTAAATTTCAAAACCAATTGAAAAAATAATGATTTTAAAGCTTATACATTGAAATTTGAATATAACAAGAGTTCTCATGCAAAAATATGCAAGAATTAAATTGTTGACGAGAAATGCCATAGGAAATGCTATAGCATTTCCTATTGCATTTCTTTATTTGACATTTTTTACAACCTTAAATTTCAAAAAAATTTAAAAAATAATGATTTTAGGGCTTATACATTG
Source organism: Parietaria judaica (assembly GCA_954871525.1). Classification (NCBI taxonomy): domain Eukaryota; kingdom Viridiplantae; phylum Streptophyta; class Magnoliopsida; order Rosales; family Urticaceae; genus Parietaria; species Parietaria judaica. The sequence goes on from OX940865.1 coordinate 31,510,545, forward strand.
GAATTTGAATAACACAAGAGTTCTCATGCAAAAATATGCAAGGATCAAATTGTTGACGAGAAATGCCATAGGAAATGTTCTAGCATTTCCTATAGCATTTCTTTGTTTTACATTTTTTACAACCTTAAATTTCGAACCAATTGAAAAAAAATGATGATTTTAGGGCTTATACATTGGAATTTGAATATAACAAGAGTTCTCATGAAAAAATATGCAAGGATTTAATTGTTGCCGAGAAATGCCATAGGAAATGCTATAGCATTTCCTATAGCATTTCTTTATTTGACATTTTTTACAACCTTAAATTTCAAACCAATTGAAAAAATAATGATTTTAGGGCTTATACATTGGAATTTGAATATAACAAGAGTAATCATGCAAAAATTTGCAAGGATTAAATTGTTGACGCGAAATGCCATAGGAAATGTTATAGCATTTCGTATAGCATTTCTATATTTGACATTTTTTACAACCTTAAATTTCAAAACCAATTGAAAAAATAATGATTTTAAAGCTTATACATTGAAATTTGAATATAACAAGACTTCTCATGCAAAAATATGCAAGGATTAAATTGTTGACGAGATATGCCATAGGAAATGCTATAGCATTTCCTATTGCATTTCTTTATTTGACATTTTTTACAACCATAAATTTCAAACAAATTTAAAAAATAATGATTGTAGGGCTTATACATTGGAATTTGAATATAACAAGAGTTCTCATGCAAAAATATGCAAGGATTAAATTGTTGACGAGAAATGCCATAGGAAATGTTATAGCATTTCGTATAGCATTTCTTTATTTAACATTTTTTACAACCTTAAATTTCAAAACCAATTGAAAAAATAATGATTTTAAAGCTTATACATTGAAATTTGAATATAACAAGAGTTCTCATGCAAAAATATGCAAGGATTAAATTGTTGACGAGAAATGCCATAGGAAATGCTATAGCATTTCTTATTGCATTTCTTTATTTGACATTTTTTACAACCATAAATTTCAAACAAATATAAAAAATAATGATTTTAGGGCTTATACATTGGAATTTGAATATAACAAGAGTTCTCATGCAAAAATATGCAAGGATTAAATTGTAGATGAGAAATGCCATAGGAAATGTTATAGCATTTCGTATAGCATTTCTTTATTTGACATTTTTTACAACCTTAAATTTAAAACCAATTGAAAAAATAATGATTTTAAAGCTTATACATTGAAATTTGAATATAACAAGAGTTCTCATGCAAAAATATGCAAGGATTAAATTGTTGACGAGAAATACCATAGGAAATGCTATAGCATTTCGTATAGCATTTCTTTATTTTACACTGTTACGACCTAAAATTTCGAACCGATTGAAAAAATAATGATTTTAGGGATTATACATTGGAATTTGAATATAACAAGAGTTCTCATGCAAAAATATTCAAGGATTAAATTGTTGACGAGAAATGCCATAGGAAATGCTATAGAATTTCCTATAGCATTTCTTTATTTGACATTTTTTACAACCTTAAATTTCGAACCAATTGAAAAAATAATGATTTTAGGGCTTATAAATTGGAATTTGAATATAACAAGAGTTCTCATGCAAAAATATGCAAGGAGTAAATTGTTGACGAGAAATGCCATAGGAAATGCTATAGCATTTCCTATAGCATTTCTTTATTTTACATTTTTTACAACCTTAAATTTTGAACCAATTTAAAATTAATGATTTTAAAGCTTATACATTGGAATTTGAATATAACAAGAGTTCTCATGCAAAAATATGCAAGGATTAAATTGATGACGAGAAATGCCATAGGAAATGCTATAGCATTTCCCTTAGCATTTCTTTATTTGACATTTTTTACAACCTTAAATTTCAAACCAATTGAAAAAATAATGATTTTAGGGCTTATACATTGGAATTTGAATATAACAAGAGTTCTCATGCAAAAATATGCAAGGATTAAATTGTTCACGAGAAATGCCACAGGAAATGCTATAGCATTTCCTATAGAATTTCTTTATTTGACATTTTTTACAACCTTAAATTTCAAAACCAATTGAAAAAATAATGATTTTAAAGCTTATACATTGAAATTTGAATATAACAAGAGTTCTCATGCAAAAATATGCAAGGATTAAATTGTTGACGAGAAATGCCATAGGAAATGCTATAGCATTTCCTATTGCATTTCTTTATTTGACATTTTTTACAACCTTAAATTTCAAACAAATTTAAAAAAGAATGATTTTAGGGCTTATACCTTGGAATTTGAATAACACAAGATTTCTCATGCAAAAATACGCAAGGATTAAATTGTTGACGAGAAATGCCATAGGAAATGTACTAGCATTTCCTATAGCATTTCTTTATTTTACATTTTTTACAACCTTAAATTTCGAACCAATTGAAAAAAAATGATGATTTTAGGGCTTATACATTGGAATTTGAATATAACAAGAGTTCTCATGCAAAAATATGCAAGGATTAAATTGTTGACGAGAAATGCCATAGGAAATGTTATAGCATTTCGTATAGCATTTCTTTATTTTACATTGTTACGACCTAAAATTTCGAACCGATTGAAAAAATAATGATTTTAGGGATTATACATTGGAATTTGAATATAACAAGAGTTCTCATGCAAAAATATTCAAGGATTAAATTGTTGACGAGAAATGCCATAGGAAATGCTATAGAATTTCCTATAGCATTTATTTATTTGACATTTTTTACAACCTTAAATTTTGAACCAAGTGAAAAAATAATGATTTTAGGGCTTATACATTGGAATTTGAATATAACAAGAGTTCTCATGCAAAAATATGCAAGGATTAAATTGTTAACGAGAAATGCCATAGGAAATGCTATAGCATTTCCTATAGCATTTCTTTATTTTACATTTTTTACAACCTTAAATTTTGAACCAATTGAAAAATAGTGATTTTAAAGCTTATACATTGGAATTTGAATATAACAAAAGTTCTCATGCAAAAATATGCAAGGATTAAATTGTTGACAAGAAATGCCATAGGAAATGCTATAGCATTTCCCTTAGCATTTCTTTATTTGACATTTTTTACAACCTTAAATTTCAAACCAATTGAAAAAATAATGATTTTAGGGCTTATACATTGGAATTTGAATATAACAAGAGTTCTCATGCAAAAATATGCAAGGATTAAATTGTTGACGAGAAATGCCATAGGAAATGCTATAGCATTTCCTATAGAATTTCATTATTTGACATTTTTTACAACCTTAAATTTCGAACCAATTGAAAAAATAATGATTTTAGGGCTTATACATTGGAAATTGAATATAACAAGAGTTCTCATGCAAAAATATGCAAGGATTAAACTGTTGCCGAGAAATGCCATAGGAAATGCTATAGCATTTCCTATAGCATTTCTTTATTTTACATTTTTTACAACCTTAAATTTCGAACCAATTGAAAAAAAAATGATTTTAAAGCTTATACATTGGAATTTGAATATAACAAGAGTTCTCATGCAAAAATATGCAAGGATTAAATTGTTGCCGAGAAATGCCAGAGGAAATGCATTTCCTATAGCATTTCTTTATTTTACATTGTTTACGACCTAAAATTTTGAACCAATTGAAAAAATAATGATTTTTGGGATTATACATTGGAATTTGAATATAACAGGAGTTCTCATGCAAAAATATGCAAGGATTAATTTTTTGACGAGAAATGCCATAGGAAAGGCTATAGCATTTCCTATAGCATTTCTTTATTTTACATTTTTTACAACCTTAAATTTTGAACCAATTGAAAATTAATGATTTTAAAGCTTATACATTGGAATTTGAATATAACAAGAGTTCTCATGCAAAAATATGCAAGGATTAAATTGATGACGAGAAATGCCATAGGAAATGCTATAGCATTTCCCTTAGCATTTCTTTATTTGACATTTTTTACAACCTTAAATTTCAAACCAATTGAAAAAATAATGATTTTAGGGCTTATACATTGGAATTTGAATATAACAAGAGTTCTCATGCAAAAATATGCAAGGATTAAATTGTTCACGAGAAATGCCACAGGAAATGCTATAGCATTTCCTATAGAATTTCTTTATTTGACATTTTTTACAACCTTGAATTTCAAAACCAATTGAAAAAATAATGATTTTAAAGCTTATACATTGAAATTTGAATATAACAAGAGTTCTCATGCAAAAATATGCAAGGATTAAATTGTTGACGAGAAATGCCATAGGAAATGCTATAGCATTTCCTATTGCATTTCTTTATTTGACATTTTTTACAACCTTAAATTTCAAACAAATTTAAAAAAGAATGATTTTAGGGCTTATACCTTGGAATTTGAATAACACAAGATTTCTCATGCAAAAATATGCAAGGATTAAATTGTTGACGAGAAATGCCATAGGAAATGTACTAGCATTTCCTATAGCATTTCTTTATTTTACATTTTTTACAACCTTAAATTTCGAACCAATTGAAAAAAAATGATGATTTTAGGGCTTATACATTGGAATTTGAATATAACAATAGTTCTCATGCAAAAATATGCAAGGATTAAATTGTTGACGAGAAATGCCATAGGAAATGTTATAGCATTTCGTATAGCATTTCTTTATTTTACATTGTTACGACCTAAAATTTCGAACCGATTGAAAAAATAATGATTTTAGGGATTATACATTGGAATTTGAATATAACAAGAGTTCTCATGCAAAAATATTCAAGGATTAAATTGTTGACGAGAAATGCCATAGGAAATGCTATAGAATTTCCTATAGCATTTATTTATTTGACATTTTTTACAACCTTAAATTTTGAACCAAGTGAAAAAATAATGATTTTAGGGCTTATACATTGGAATTTGAATATAACAAGAGTTCTCATGCAAAAATATGCAAGGATTAAATTGTTGACGAGAAATGCCATAGGAAATGCTATAGCATTTCCTATAGCATTTCTTTATTTTACATTTTTTACAACCTTAAATTTTGAACCAATTGAAAAAATAGTGATTTTAAAGCTTATACATTGGAATTTGAATATAACAAAAGTTCTCATGCAAAAATATGCAAGGATTAAATTGTTCACGAGAAATGCCACAGGAAATGCTATAGCATTTCCTATAGAATTTCTTTATTTGACATTTTTTACAACCTTAAATTTCAAAACCAATTGAAAAAATAATGATTTTAAAGCTTATACATTGAAATTTGAATATAACAAGAGTTCTCATGCAAAAATATGCAAGGATTAAATTGTTGACGAGAAATGCCATAGGAAATGCTATAGCATTTCCTATTGCATTTCTTTATTTGACATTTTTTACAACCTTAAATTTCAAACAAATTTAAAAAAGAATGATTTTAGGGCTTATACCTTGGAATTTGAATAACACAAGATTTCTCATGCAAAAATACGCAAGGATTAAATTGTTGACGAGAAATGCCATAGGAAATGTACTAGCATTTCCTATAGCATTTCTTTATTTTACATTTTTTACAACCTTAAATTTCGAACCAATTGAAAAAAAATGATGATTTTAGGGCTTATACATTGGAATTTGAATATAACAAGAGTTCTCATGCAAAAATATGCAAGGATTAAATTGTTGACGAGAAATGCCATAGGAAATGTTATAGCATTTCGTATAGCATTTCTTTATTTTACATTGTTACGACCTAAAATTTCGAACCGATTGAAAAAATAATGATTTTAGGGATTATACATTGGAATTTGAATATAACAAGAGTTCTCATGCAAAAATATTCAAGGATTAAATTGTTGACGAGAAATGCCATAGGAAATGCTATAGAATTTCCTATAGCATTTATTTATTTGACATTTTTTACAACCTTAAATTTTGAACCAAGTGAAAAAATAATGATTTTAGGGCTTATACATTGGAATTTGAATATAACAAGAGTTCTCATGCAAAAATATGCAAGGATTAAATTGTTGACGAGAAATGCCATAGGAAATGCTATAGCATTTCCTATGGCATTTCTTTATTTTACATTTTTTACAACCTTAAATTTTGAACCAATTGAAAAAATAGTGATTTTAAAGCTTATACATTGGAATTTGAATATAACAAAAGTTCTCATGCAAAAATATGCAAGGATTAAATTGTTGACAAGAAATGCCATAGGAAATGCTATAGCATTTCCCTTAGCATTTCTTTATTTGACATTTTTTACAACCTTAAATTTCAAACCAATTGAAAAAATAATGATTTTAGGGCTTATACATTGGAATTTGAATATAACAAGAGTTCTCATGCAAAAATATGCAAGGATTAAATTGTTGACGAGAAATGCCATAGGAAATGCTATAGCATTTCCTATAGAATTTCATTATTTGACATTTTTTACAACCTTAAATTTCGAACCAATTGAAAAAATAATGATTTTAGGGCTTATACATTGGAAATTGAATATAACAAGAGTTCTCATGCAAAAATATGCAAGGATTAAACTGTTGCCGAGAAATGCCATAGGAAATGCTATAGCATTTCCTATAGCATTTCTTTATTTTACATTTTTTACAACCTTAAATTTCGAACCAATTGAAAAAATAATGATTTTAAAGCGTATACATTGGAATTTGAATATAACAAGAGTTCTCATGCAAAAATATGCAAGGATTAAATTGTTGCCGAGAAATGCCAGAGGAAATGCATTTCCTATAGCATTTCTTTATTTTACATTGTTTACGACCTAAAATTTTGAACCAATTGAAAAAATAATGATTTTTGGGCTTATACATTGGAATTTGAATATAACAGGAGTTCTCATGCAAAAATATGCAAGGATTAATTTTTTGACGAGAAATGCCATAGGAAAGGCTATAGCATTTCCTATAGCATTTCTTTATTTTACATTTTTTACAACCTTAAATTTTGAACCAATTGAAAATTAATGATTTTAAAGCTTATACATTGGAATTTGAATATAACAAGAGTTCTCATGCAAAAATATGCAAGGATTAAATTGATGACGAGAAATGCCATAGGAAATGCTATAGCATTTTCCTTAGCATTTCTTTATTTGACATTTTTTACAACCTTAAATTTCAAACCAATTGAAAAAATAATGATTTTAGGGCTTATACATTGGAATTTGAATATAACAAGAGTTCTCATGCAAAAATATGCAAGGATTAAATTGTTCAAGAGAAATGCCACAGGAAATGCTATAGCATTTCCTATAGAATTTCTTTATTTGACATTTTTTACAACCTTAAATTTCAAAACCAATTGAAAAAATAATGATTTTAAAGCTTATACATTGAAATTTGAATATAACAAGAGTTCTCATGCAAAAATATGCAAGGATTAAATTGTTGACGAGAAATGCCATAGGAAATGCTATAGCATTTCCTATTGCATTTCTTTATTTGACATTTTTTACAACCTTAAATTTCAAACAAATTTAAAAAAGAATGATTTTAGGGCTTATACCTTGGAATTTGAATAACACAAGATTTCTCATGCAAAAATACGCAAGGATTAAATTGTTGACGAGAAATGCCATAGGAAATGTACTAGCATTTCCTATAGCATTTCTTTATTTTACATTTTTTACAACCTTAAATTTCGAACCAATTGAAAAAAAATGATGATTTTAGGGCTTATACATTGGAATTTGAATATAACAAGAGTTCTCATGCAAAAATATGCAAGGATTAAATTGTTGACGAGAAATGCCATAGGAAATGTTATAGCATTTCGTATTTTACATTGTTACGACCTAAAATTTCGAACCAATTGAAAAAATAATGATTTTAGGGATTATACATTGGAATTTGAATATAACAAGAGTTCTCATGCAAAAATATTCAAGGATTAAATTGTTGACGAGAAATGCCATAGGAAATGCTATAGAATTTCCTATAGCATTTATTTATTTGACATTTTTTACAACCTTAAATTTTGAACCAAGTGAAAAAATAATGATTTTAGGGCTTATACATTGGAATTTGAATATAACAAGAGTTCTCATGCAAAAATATGCAAGAATTAAATTGTTGACGAGAAATGCCATAGGAAATGCTATAGCATTTCCTATAGCATTTCTTTATTTTACATTTTTTACAACCTTAAATTTTGAACCAATTGAAAAAATAGTGATTTTAAAGCTTATACATTGGAATTTGAATATAACAAAAGTTCTCATGCAAAAATATGCAAGGATTAAATTGTTGACAAGAAATGCCATAGGAAATGCTATAGCATTTCCCTTAGCATTTCTTTATTTGACATTTTTTACAACCTTAAATTTCAAACCAATTGAAAAAATAATGATTTTAGGGCTTATACATTGGAATTTGAATATAACAAGAGTTCTCATGCAAAAATATGCAAGGATTAAATTGTTGACGAGAAATGCCATAGGAAATGCTATAGCATTTCCTATAGAATTTCATTATTTGACATTTTTTACAACCTTAAATTTCGAACCAATTGAAAAAATAATGATTTTAGGGCTTATACATTGGAAATTGAATATAACAAGAGTTCTCATGCAAAAATATGCAAGGATTAAATTGTTGCCGAGAAATGCCATAGGAAATGCTATAGCATTTCCTATAGCATTTCTTTATTTTACATTTTTTACAACCTTAAATTTCGAACCAATTGAAAAAATAATGATTTTAAAGCTTATACATTGGAATTTGAATATAACAAGAGTTCTCATGCAAAAATATGCAAGGATTAAATTGTTGCCGAGAAATGCCAGAGGAAATGCATTGCCTATAGCATTTCTTTATTTTACATTGTTTACGACCTAAAATTTTGAACCAATTGAAAAAATAATGATTTTTGGGCTTATACATTGGAATTTGAATATAACAGGAGTTCTCATGCAAAAATATGCTAGGATTAATTTTTTGACGAGAAATGCCATAGGAAAGGCTATAGCATTTCCTATAGCATTTCTTTATTTTACATTTTTTACAACCTTAAATTTCGAACCAATTGAAAAAATAATGATTTTAAAGCTTATACATTGGAATTTGAATATAACAAGAGTTCTCATGCAAAAATATGCAAGGATTAAATTGTTGACGAGAAATGCCATAGGAAATGTTCTAGCATTTCCTATAGCATTTCTTTATTTTACATTTTTTACAACCTTAAATTTCGAACAAATTGAAAAAAAATGATGATTTTAGAGCTTATACATTGGAATTTGAATATAACAAGAGTTCTCATGCAAAAATATGCAAAGATTAAATTGTTGACGAGAAATGCCATAGCAAATATTATAGCATTTCGTATAGCATTTCTTTATTTTACATTGTTACGACCTAAAATTTCAAACCGATTGAAAAAATAATGATTTTAGGGAATATACATTGGAATTTGAATATAACAAGAGTTCTCATGCAAAAATATTCAAGGATTAAATTGTTGACGAGAAATGCCATAGGAAATGCTATAGAATTTCCTATAACATTTCTTTATTTGACATTTTTTACAACCTTAAATTTCGAACCAATTGAAAAAATAATGATTTTAGGGCTTATATATTGGAAATTGAATATAACAAGAGTTCTCATGCAAAAATATGCAAGGATTAATCTGTTGCCGAGAAATGCCATAGGAAATGCTATAGCATTTCCTATAGCATTTCTTTATTTTACATTTTTTACAACCTTAAATTTCGAACCAATTGAAAAAATAATGATTTTAAAGCGTATACATTGGAATTTGAATATAACAAGAGTTCTCATGCAAAAATATGCAAGGATTAAATTGTTGCCGAGAAATGCCAGATGAAATGCATTTCCTATAGCATTTCTTTATTTTACATTGTTTACGACCTAAAATTTTGAACCAATTGAAAAAATAATGATTTTTGGGCTTATACATTGGAATTTGAATATAACAGGAGTTCTCATGCAAAAATATGCAAGGATTAATTTTTTGACGAGAAATGCCATAGGAAAGGCTATAGCATTTCCTATAGCATTTCTTTATTTTACATTTTTTACAACCTTAAATTTTGAACCAATTGAAAATTAATGATTTTAAAGCTTATACATTGGAATTTGAATATAACAAGAGTTCTCATGCAAAAATATGCAAGGATTAAATTGATGATGAGAAATGCCATAGGAAATGCTATAGCATTTCCCTTAGCATTTCTTTATTTGACATTTTTTACAACCTTAAATTTCAAACCAATTGAAAAAATAATGATTTTAGGGCTTATACATTGGAATTTGAATATAACAAGAGTTCTCATGCAAAAATATGCAAGGATTAAATTGTTCACGAGAAATGCCACAGGAAATGCTATAGCATTTCCTATAGAATTTCTTTATTTGACATTTTTTACAAACTTGAATTTCAAAACCAATTGAAAAAATAATGATTTTAAAGCTTATACATTGAAATTTGAATATAACAAGAGTTCTCATGCAAAAATATGCAAGGATTAAATTGTTGACGAGAAATGCCATAGGAAATGCTATAGCATTTCCTATTGCATTTCTTTATTTGACATTTTTTACAACCTTAAATTTCAAACAAATTTAAAAAAGAATGATTTTAGGGCTTATACCTTGGAATTTGAATAACACAAGATTTCTCATGCAAAAATATGCAAGGATTAAATTGTTGACGAGAAATGCCATAGGAAATGTACTAGCATTTCCTATAGCATTTCTTTATTTTACATTTTTTACAACCTTAAATTTCGAACCAATTGAAAAAAAATGATGATTTTAGGGCTTATACATTGGAATTTGAATATAACAAGAGTTCTCATGCAAAAATATGCAAGGATTAAATTGTTGACGAGAAATGCCATAGGAAATGTTATAGCATTTCGTATTTTACATTGTTACGACCTAAAATTTCGAACCAATTGAAAAAATAATGATTTTAGGGATTATACATTGGAATTTGAATATAACAAGAGTTCTCATGCAAAAATATTCAAGGATTAAATTGTTGACGAGAAATGCCATAGGAAATGCTATAGAATTTCCTATAGCATTTATTTATTTGACATTTTTTACAACCTTAAATTTTGAACCAAGTGAAAAAATAATGATTTTAGGGCTTATACATTGGAATTTGAATATAACAAGAGTTCTCATGCAAAAATATGCAAGAATTAAATTGTTGACGAGAAATGCCATAGGAAATGCTATAGCATTTCCTATAGCATTTCTTTATTTTACATTTTTTACAACCTTAAATTTTGAACCAACTGAAAAAATAGTGATTTTAAAGCTTATACATTGGAATTTGAATATAACAAAAGTTCTCATGCAAAAATATGCAAGGATTAAATTGTTGACAAGAAATGCCATAGGAAATGCTATAGCATTTCCCTTAGCATTTCTTTATTTGACATTTTTTACAACCTTAAATTTCAAACCAATTGAAAAAATAATGATTTTAGGGCTTATACATTGGAATTTGAATATAACAAGAGTTCTCATGCAAAAATATGCAAGGATTAAATTGTTGACGAGAAATGCCATAGGAAATGCTATAGCATTTCCTATAGAATTTCATTATTTGACATTTTTTACAACCTTAAATTTCGAACCAATTGAAAAAATAATGATTTTAGGGCTTATACATTGGAAATTGAATATAACAAGAGTTCTCATGCAAAAATATGCAAGGATTAAATTGTTGCCGAGAAATGCCATAGGAAATGCTATAGCATTTCCTATAGCATTTCTTTATTTTACATTTTTTACAACCTTAAATTTCGAACCAATTGAAAAAATAATGATTTTAAAGCTTATACATTGGAATTTGAATATAACAAGAGTTCTCATGCAAAAATATGCAAGGATTAAATTGTTGCCGAGAAATGCCAGAGGAAATGCATTTCCTATAGCATTTCTTTATTTTACATTGTTTACGACCTAAAATTTTGAACCAATTGAAAAAATAATGATTTTTGGGCTTATACATTGGAATTTGAATATAACAGGAGTTCTCATGCAAAAATATGCTAGGATTAATTTTTTGACGAGAAATGCCATAGGAAAGGCTATAGCATTTCCTATAGCATTTCTTTATTTTACATTTTTTACAACCTTAAATTTCGAACCAATTGAAAAAATAATGATTTTAAAGCTTATACATTGGAATTTGAATATAACAAGAGTTCTCATGCAAAAATATGCAAGGATTAAATTGTTGACGAGAAATGCCATAGGAAATGTTCTAGCATTTCCTATAGCATTTCTTTATTTTACATTTTTTACAACCTTAAATTTCGAACAAATTGAAAAAAAATGATGATTTTAGAGCTTATACATTGGAATTTGAATATAACAAGAGTTCTCATGCAAAAATATGCAAAGATTAAATTGTTGACGAGAAATGCCATAGCAAATGTTATAGCATTTCGTATAGCATTTCTTTATTTTACATTGTTACGACCTAAAATTTCAAACCGATTGAAAAAATAATGATTTTAGGGAATATACATTGGAATTTGAATATAACAAGAGTTCTCATGCAAAAATATTCAAGGATTAAATTGTTGACGAGAAATGCCATAGGAAATGCTATAGAATTTCCTATAACATTTCTTTATTTGACATTTTTTACAACCTTAAATTTCAAACCAATTGAAAAAATAATGATTTTAGGGCTTATACATTGGAATTTGAATATAACAAGAGTTCTCATGCAAAAATATGCAAGGATTAAATTGTTGACGAGAAATGCCATAGGAAATGCTATAGCATTTCCTATAGCATTTCTTTATTTTACATTTTTTACAACCTTAAATTTTGAACCAATTGAAAAAAAACAATGATTTTAAAGCTTATACATTGGAATTTGAATATAACAAGAGTTCTCATGCAAAAATATGCAAGGATTAAATTGATGACGAGAAATGCCATAGGAAATGCTATAGCATTTCCCTTAGCATTTCTTTATTTGACATTTTTTACAACCTTAAATTTACAACCAATTGAAAAAATAATGATTTTAGGGCTTATACATTGGAATTTGAATATAACAAGAGTTCTCATGCAAAAATATGCAAGGATTAAATTGTTGACGAGAAATGCCATAGGAAATGCTATAGCATTTCCTATAGAATTTCTTTATTTGACATTTTTTACAACCTTAAATTTCGAACCAATTGAAAAAATAATGATTTTAGGGCTTATACATTGGAAATTGAATATAACAAGAGTTTTCATGCAAAAATATGCAAGGATTAAATTGTTGCCGAGAAATGCCATAGGAAATGCATTTCCTATAGCATTTCTTTATTTTACATTGTTTACGACCTAAAATTTTGAACCAATTGAAAAAATAATGATTTTAGGGTTTATACATTGGAATTTGAATATAACAGGAGTTCTCATTCAAAAATATGCAAGGATTAATTTTTTGACGAGAAATGCCATAGGAAAGGCTATAGCATTTCCTATAGCATTTCTTTATTTTACATTTTTTACAACCTTAAATTTCGAACCAATTGAAAAAATAATGATTTTAAAGCTTATACATTGGAATTTGAATATAACAAGAGTTCTCATGCAAAAATATGCAAGGATTAAATTGTTAACGAGAAATGCCATAGGAAATGCTATAGCATTTCCTATAGCATTTCTTTATTTGACATTTTTTACAACCTTAAATTTTAAAACAATTGAAAAAATAATTATTTTACGGCTTATACATTGTTATTTGAATGTAACAAGAGTTCTCATGCAAAAATATGCAAGGATTAAATTGTTGACGAGAAATGCCATTCGAAATGTTATAGCATTTCGTATAGCATTTCTTTATTTTACATTGTTACGACCTAAAATTTCGAACCGATTGAAAAAATAATGATTTTAAGGATTATACATTGGAATTTGAATATAACAAGAGTTCTCATGCAAAAATATTCAAGGATTAAATTGTTGACGAGAAATGCCATAGGAAATGCTATAGAATTTCCTATAGCATTTCTTTATTTGACATTTTTTACAACCTTAAATTTCGAACCAATTGAAAAAATAATGATTTTAGGGCTTATACATTGGAAATTGAATATAACAAGAGTTCTCATGCAAAAATATGCAAGGATTAAATTGTTGACGAGAAATACCATAGGAAATGCTATAGCATTTCCCTTAGCATTTCTTTATTTGACATTTTTTACAACCTTAAATTTCAAACCAATTGAAAAAATAATGATTTTAGGGCTTATACATTGGAATTTGAATATAACAAGAGTTCTCATGCAAAAATATGCAAGGATTAAATTGTTGACGAGAAATGCCATAGGAAATGCTATAGCATTTCCTATAGAATTTCATTATTTGACATTTTTTACAACCTTAAATTTCGAACCAATTGAAAAAAATAATGATTTTAGGGCTTATACATTGGAAATTGAATATAACAAGAGTTCTCATGCAAAAATATGCAAGGATTAAACTGTTGCCGAGAAATGCCATAGGAAATGCTATAGCATTTCCTATAGCATTTCTTTATTTTACATTTTTTACAACCTTAAATTTCGAATCAATTGAAAAAATAATGATTTTAAAGCGTATACATTGGAATTTGAATATAACAAGAGTTCTCATGCAAAAATATGCAAGGATTAAATTGTTGCCGAGAAATGCCATAGGAAATGCATTTCCTATAGCATTTCTTTATTTTACATTGTTTACGACCTAAAATTTTGAACCAATTGAAAAAATAATGATTTTAGGGTTTATACATTGGAATTTGAATATAACAGGAGTTCTCATTCAAAAATATGCAAGGATTAATTTTTTGACGAGAAATGCCATAGGAAAGGCTATAGCATTTCCTATAGCATTTCTTTATTTTACATTTTTTACAACCTTAAATTTCGAACCAATTGAAAAAATAATGATTTTAAAGCTTATACATTGGAATTTGAATATAACAAGAGTTCTCATGCAAAAATATGCAAGGATTAAATTGTTGACGAGAAATGCCATAGGAAATGCTATAGCATTTCCTATAGCATTTCTTTATTTGACATTTTTTACAACCTTAAATTTTAAAACAATTGAAAAAATAATTATTTTACGGCTTATACATTGTTATTTGAATGTAACAAGAGTTCTCATGCAAAAATATGCAAGGATTAAATTGTTGACGAGAAATGCCATTCGAAATGTTATAGCATTTCGTATAGCATTTCTTTATTTTACATTGTTACGACCTAAAATTTCGAACCGATTGAAAAAATAATGATTTTAAGGATTATACATTGGAATTTGAATATAACAAGAGTTCTCATGCAAAAATATGCAAGGATTAAATTGTTGACGAGAAATGCCATAGGAAATGCTATAGCATTTCCTATAGCATTTCTTTATTTGACATTTTTTACAACCTTAAATTTTAAAACAATTGAAAAAATAATTATTTTACGGCTTATACATTGTTATTTGAATGTAACAAGAGTTCTCATGCAAAAATATGCAAGGATTAAATTGTTGACCAGAAATGCCATTCGAAATGTTATAGCATTTCGTATAGCATTTCTTTATTTTACATTGTTACGACCTAAAATTTCGAACCGATTGAAAAAATAATGATTTTAAGGATTATACATTGGAATTTGAATATAACAAGAGTTCTCATGCAAAAATATTCAAGGATTAAATTGTTGACGAGAAATGCCATAGGAAATGCTATAGAATTTCCTATAGCATTTCTTTATTTGACATTTTTTACAACCTTAAATTTCGAACCAATTGAAAAAATAATGATTTTAGGGCTTATACATTGGAAATTGAATATAACAAGAGTTCTCATGCAAAAATATTCAAGGATTAAATTGTTGACGAGAAATACCATAGGAAATGCTATAGCATTTCCCTTAGCATTTCTTTATTTGACATTTTTTACAACCTTAAATTTCAAACCAATTGAAAAAATAATGATTTTAGGGCTTATACATTGGAATTTGAATATAACAAGAGTTCTCATGCAAAAATATGCAAGGATTAAATTGTTGACGAGAAATGCCATAGGAAATGCTATAGCATTTCCTATAGAATTTCATTATTTGACATTTTTTACAACCTTAAATTTCGAACCAATTGAAAAAATAATGATTTTAGGGCTTATACATTGGAAATTGAATATAACAAGAGTTCTCATGCAAAAATATGCAAGGATTAAATTGTTGCCGAGAAATGCCATAGGAAATGCTATAGCATTTCCTATAGCATTTCTTTATTTTACATTTTTTACAACCTTAAATTTCGAAACAATTGAAAAAATAATGATTTTAAAGCTTATACATTGGAATTTGAATATAACAAGAGTTCTCATGCAAAAATATGCAAGGATTAAATTGTTGGCGAGAAATGCCAGAGGAAATGCATTTCCTATAGCATTTCTTTATTTTACATTGTTTACGACCTAAAATTTTGAACCAATTGAAAAAATAATGATTTTTGGGCTTATACATTGGAATTTGAATATAACAGGAGTTCTCATGCAAAAATATGCAAGGATTAATTTTTTGACGAGAAATGCCATAGGAAAGGCTATAGCATTTCCTATAGCATTTCTTTATTTTACATTTTTTACAACCTTAAATTTCGAACCAATTGAAAAAATAATGATTTTAAAGCTTATACATTGGAGTTTGAATATAACAAGAGTTCTCATGCAAAAATATGCAAGGATTAAATTGTTGACGAGAAATGCCATAGGAAATGTTCTAGCATTTCCTATAGCATTTCTTTATTTTACATTTTTTACAACCTTAAATTTCGAACCAATTGAAAAAAAATGATGATTTTAGAGCTTATACATTGGAATTTGAATATAACAAGAGTTCTCATGCAAAAATATGCAAAGATTAAATTGTTGACGAGAAATGCCATAGCAAATGTTATAGCATTTCGTATAGCATTTCTTTATTTTACATTGTTACGACCTAAAATTTCGAACCGATTGAAAAAATAATGATTTTAGGGAATATACATTGGAATTTGAATATAACAAGAGTTCTCATGCAAAAATATTCAAGGATTAAATTGTTGACGAGAAATGCCATAGGAAATGCTATAGAATTTCCTATAACATTTCTTTATTTGACATTTTTTACAACCTTAAATTTCGAACCAATTGAAAAAATAATGATTTTAGGGCTTATACATTGGAATTTGAATATAACAAGAGTTCTCATGCAAAAATATGCAAGGATTAAATTGTTGACGAGAAATGCCATAGGAAATGCTATAGCATTTCCTATAGCATTTCTTTATTTTACATTTTTTACAACCTTAAATTTTGAACCAATTGAAAAAAACAATGATTTTAAAGCTTATACATTGGAATTTGAATATAACAAGAGTTCTCATGCAAAAATATGCAAGGATTAAATTGATGACGAGAAATGCCATAGGAAATGCTATAGCATTTCCCTTAGCATTTCTTTATTTGACATTTTTTACAACCTTAAATTTACAACCAATTGAAAAAATAATGATTTTAGGGCTTATACATTGGAATTTGAATATAACAAGAGTTCTCATGCAAAAATATGCAAGGATTAAATTGTTGACGAGAAATGCCATAGGAAATGCTATAGCATTTCCTATAGAATTTCTTTATTTGACATTTTTTACAACCTTAAATTTCGAACCAATTGAAAAAATAATGATTTTAGGGCTTATAGATTGGAAATTGAATATAACAAGAGTTTTCATGCAAAAATATGCAAGGATTAAATTGTTGCCGAGAAATGCCATAGGAAATGCATTTCCTATAGCATTTCTTTATTTTACATTGTTTACGACCTAAAATTTTGAACCAATTGAAAAAATAATTATTTTAGGGTTTATACATTGGAATTTGAATATAACAGGAGTTCTCATTCAAAAATATGCAAGGATTAATTTTTTGACGAGAAATGCCATAGGAAAGGCTATAGCATTTCCTATAGCATTTCTTTATTTTACATTTTTTACAACCTTAAATTTCGAACCAATTGAAAAAAAATGATGATTTTAGGGCTTATACATTGGAATTTGAATATAACAAGAGTTCTCATGCAAAAATATGCAAGGATTAAATTGTTGACGAGAAATGCCATAGGAAATGTTATAGCATTTCGTATAGCATTTCTTTATTTTACATTGTTACGACCTAAAATTTCGAACCGATTGAAAAAATAATGATTTTAGGGATTATACATTGGAATTTGAATATAACAAGAGTTCTCATGCAAAAATATTCAAGGATTAAATTGTTGACGAGAAATGCCATAGGAAATGCTATAGAATTTCCTATAGCATTTATTTATTTGACATTTTTTACAACCTTAAATTTTGAACCAAGTGAAAAAATAATGATTTTAGGGCTTATACATTGGAATTTGAATATAACAAGAGTTCTCATGCAAAAATATGCAAGAATTAAATTGTTGACGAGAAATGCCATAGGAAATGCTATAGCATTTCCTATAGCATTTCTTTATTTTACATTTTTTACAACCTTAAATTTTGAACCAATTGAAAAAATAGTGATTTTAAAGCTTATACATTGGAATTTGAATATAACAAAAGTTCTCATGCAAAAATATGCAAGGATTAAATTGTTGACAAGAAATGCCATAGGAAATGCTATAGCATTTCCCTTAGCATTTCTTTATTTGACATTTTTTACAACCTTAAATTTCAAACCAATTGAAAAAATAATGATTTTAGGGCTTATACATTGGAATTTGAATATAACAAGAGTTCTCATGCAAAAATATGCAAGGATTAAATTTTTGACGAGAAATGCCATAGGAAATGCTATAGCATTTCCTATAGAATTTCATTATTTGACATTTTTTACAACCTTAAATTTCGAACCAATTGAAAAAATAATGATTTTAGGGCTTATACATTGGAAATTGAATATAACAAGAGTTCTCATGCAAAAATATGCAAGGATTAAATTGTTGCCGAGAAATGCCATAGGAAATGCTATAGCATTTCCTATAGCATTTCTTTATTTTACATTTTTTACAACCTTAAATTTCGAACCAATTGAAAAAATAATGATTTTAAAGCTTATACATTGGAATTTGAATATAACAAGAGTTCTCATGCAAAAATATGCAAGGATTAAATTGTTGCCGAGAAATGCCAGAGGAAATGCATTTCCTATAGCATTTCTTTATTTTACATTGTTTACGACCTGAAATTTTGAACCAATTGAAAAAATAATGATTTTTGGGCTTATACATTGGAATTTGAATATAACAGGAGTTCTCATGCAAAAATATGCAAGTATTAATTTTTTGACGAGAAATGCCATAGGAAAGGCTATAGCATTTCCTATAGCATTTCTTTATTTTACATTTTTTACAACCTTAAATTTCGAACCAATTGAAAAAAATAATGATTTTAAAGCTTATACATTGGAATTTGAATATAACAAGAGTTCTCATGCAAAAATATGCAAGGATTAAATTGTTGACGAGAAATGCCATAGGAAATGTTCTAGCATTTCCTATAGCATTTCTTTATTTTACATTTTTTACAACCTTAAATTTCGAACCAATTGAAAAAAAATGATGATTTTAGAGCTTATACATTGGAATTTGAATATAACAAGAGTTCTCATGCAAAAATATGCAAAGATTAAATTGTTGACGAGAAATGCCATAGCAAATGTTATAGCATTTCGTATAGCATTTCTTTATTTTACATTGTTACGACCTAAAATTTCGAACCGATTGAAAAAATAATGATTTTAGGGAATATACATTGGAATTTGAATATAACAAGAGTTCTCATGCAAAAATATTCAAGGATTAAATTGTTGACGAGAAATGCCATAGGAAATGCTATAGAATTTCCTATAACATTTCTTTATTTGACATTTTTTACAACCTTAAATTTCGAACCAATTGAAAAAATAATGATTTTAGGGCTTATACATTGGAATTTGAATATAACAAGAGTTCTCATGCAAAAATATGCAAGGATTAAATTGTTGACGAGAAATGCCATAGGAAATGCTATAGCATTTCCTATAGCATTTCTTTATTTTACATTTTTTACAACCTTAAATTTTGAACCAATTGAAAAAAACAATGATTTTAAAGCTTATACATTGGAATTTGAATATAACAAGAGTTCTCATGCAAAAATATGCAAGGATTAAATTGATGACGAGAAATGCCATAGGAAATGCTATAGCATTTCCCTTAGCATTTCTTTATTTGACATTTTTTACAACCTTAAATTTACAACCAATTGAAAAAATAATGATTTTAGGGCTTATACATTGGAATTTGAATATAACAAGAGTTCTCATGCAAAAATATGCAAGGATTAAATTGTTGACGAGAAATGCCATAGGAAATGCTATAGCATTTCCTATAGAATTTCTTTATTTGACATTTTTTACAACCTTAAATTTCGAACCAATTGAAAAAATAATGATTTTAGGGCTTATACATTGGAAATTGAATATAACAAGAGTTTTCATGCAAAAATATGCAAGGATTAAATTGTTGCCGAGAAATGCCATAGGAAATGCATTTCCTATAGCATTTCTTTATTTTACATTGTTTACGACCTAAAATTTTGAACCAATTGAAAAAATAATGATTTTAGGGTTTATACATTGGAATTTGAATATAACAGGAGTTCTCATTCAAAAATATGCAAGGATTAATTTTTTGACGAGAAATGCCATAGGAAAGGCTATAGCATTTCCTATAGCATTTCTTTATTTTACATTTTTTACAACCTTAAATTTCGAACCAATTGAAAAAATAATGATTTTAAAGCTTATACATTGGAATTTGAATATAACAAGAGTTCTCATGCAAAAATATGCAAGGATTAAATTGTTGACGAGAAATGCCATAGGAAATGCTATAGCATTTCCTATAGCATTTCTTTATTTGACATTTTTTACAACCTTAAATTTTAAAACAATTGAAAAAATAATTATTTTACGGCTTATACATTGTTATTTGAATGTAACAAGAGTTCTCATGCAAAAATATGCAAGGATTAAATTGTTGACGAGAAATGCCATTCGAAATGTTATAGCATTTCGTATAGCATTTCTTTATTTTACATTGTTACGACCTAAAATTTCGAACCGATTGAAAAAATAATGATTTTAAGGATTATACATTGGAATTTGAATATAACAAGAGTTCTCATGCAAAAATATTCAAGGATTAAATTGTTGACGAGAAATGCCATAGGAAATGCTATAGAATTTCCTATAGCATTTCTTTATTTGACATTTTTTACAACCTTAAATTTCGAACCAATTGAAAAAATAATGATTTTAGGGCTTATACATTGGAAATTGAATATAACAAGAGTTCTCATGCAAAAATATGCAAGGATTAAATTGTTGACGAGAAATACCATAGGAAATGCTATAGCATTTCCCTTAGCATTTCTTTATTTGACATTTTTTACAACCTTAAATTTCAAACCAATTGAAAAAATAATGATTTTATGGCTTATACATTGGAATTTGAATATAACAAGAGTTCTCATGCAAAAATATGCAAGGATTAAATTGTTGACGAGAAATGCCATAGGAAATGCTATAGCATTTCCTATAGAATTTCTTTATTTGACATTTTTTACAACCTTAAATTTCGAACCAATTGAAAAAATAATGATTTTAGGGCTTATACATAGGAAATTAAATATAACAAGAGTTCTCATGGAAAAATATGCAAGGATTAAATTGTTGCCGAGAAATGCCATAGGAAATGCTATAGCATTTCCTATAGCATTTCTTTATTTTACATTTTTTACAACCTTAAATTTCGAACCAATTGAAAAAATAATGATTTTAAAGCTTATACATTGGAATTTGAATATAACAAGAGTTCTCATGCAAAAATATGCAAGGATTAAATTGTTGACGAGAAATGCCATAGGAAATGCTATAGCATTTCCCTTAGCATTTCTTTATTTGACATTTTTTACAACCTTAAATTTCAAACAAATTGAAAAATAATGATTTTATGGATTATACATTGGAATTTGAATATAACAAGAGTTCTCATGCAAAAATATGCAAGGACTAAATTGTTGACGAGAAATGCCATAGGAAATGCTATAGCATTTCCTATAGAATTTCTTTATTTGACATTTTTTACAACCTTAAATTTCGAACCAATTGAAAAAATAATGATTTTAGGTCTTATACATTGGAAATTGAATATAACAAGAGTTCTCATGGAAAAATATGCAAGGATTAAATTGTTGCCGAGAAATGCCATAGGAAATGCTATAGCATTTCCTATAGCATTTCTTTATTTTACATTTTTTACAACCTTAAATTTCGAACCAATTGAAAAAATAATGATTTTAAAGCTTATAAATTGGAATTTGAATATAACAAGAGTTCTCATGCAAAAATATGCAAGGATTAAATTGTTGACGAGAAATGCCATAGGAAATGTTATAGCATTTCCCTTAGCATTTCTTTATTTGACATTTTTTACAACCTTAAATTTCAAAACAATTGAAAAAATAATGATTTTATGGCTTATACATTGGAATTTGAATATAACAAGAGTTCTCATGCAAAAATATGCAAGGATTAAATTGTTGACGAGAAATGCCATAGGAAATGCTATAGCATTTCCTATAGAATTTCTTTATTTTACATTTTTTACAACCTTAAATTTCGAACCAATTGAAAAAATAATGATTTTAGGGCTTATACATTGGAAATTGAATATAACAAGAGTTCTCATGGAAAAATATGCAAGGATTAAATTGTTGCCGAGAAATGCCATAGGAAATGCTATAGCATTTCCTATAGCATTTCTTTATTTTACATTTTTTACAACCTTAAATTTCGAACCAATTGAAAAAATAATGATTTTAAAGCTTATACATTGGAATTTGAATATAACAAGAGTTCTCATGCAAAAATATGCAAGGATTAAATTGTTGACGAGAAATGCCATAGGAAATGCTATAGCATTTCCCTTAGCATTTCTTTATTTGACATTTTTTACAACCTTAAATTTCAAACCAATTGAAAAAATAATGATTTTATGGCTTATACATTGGAATTTGAATATAACAAGAGTTCTCATGCAAAAATATGCAAGGATTAAATTGTTGACGAGAAATGCCATAGGAAATGCTAGCATTTCCTATAGAATTTCTTTATTTGACATTTTTTACAACCTTAAATTTCGAACCAATTGAAAAAATAATGATTTTAGGGCTTATACATTGGAAATTGAATATAACAAGAGTTCTCATGGAAAAAAATGCAAGGATTAAATTGTTGCCGAGAAATGCCATAGGAAATGCTATAGCATTTCCTATAGCATTTCTTTATTTTACATTTTTTACAACCTTAAATTTCGAACCAATTGAAAAAATAATGATTTTAAAGCTTATACATTGGAATTTGAATATAACAAGAGTTCTCATGCAAAAATATGCAAGGATTAAATTGTTGCCGAGAAATGCCATAGGAAATGCATTTCCTATAGCATTTCTTTATTTTACATTGTTTACGACCTAAAATTTTGAACCAATTGAAAAAATAATGATTTTAGGGCTTATACATTGGAATTTTAATATAACAGTAGTTCTCATGCAAAAATATGCAAGGATTAATTTTTAGACGAGAAATGCCATAGGAAAGGCTATAGCATTTCCTATAGCATTTCTTTATTTTACATTTTTTACAACCTTAAATTTCGAACCAATTGAAAAAATAATGATTTTAAAGCTTATACATTGGAATTTGAATATAACAAGAGTTCTCATGCAAAAATATGCAAGGATTAAATTGTTGACGAGAAATGCCATAGGAAATGCTATAGCATTTCCTATAGCATTTCTTTATCTGACATTTTTTACAACCTTAAATTTCAAACCAATTGAAAAAATAATGATTGTAGGGCTTATACATTGTTATTTGAATATAACAAGAGTTTTCATGGAAAAATTTGCAAGGATTAAATTGTTGACGAGAAATGCCATAGGAAATGTTATAGCATTTCCTATAGCATTTCTTTATTTTACATTTTTTACAACCTTAAATTTCGAACCAATTGAAAAAAGTGATGATTTTAGGGCTTATACATTGGAATTTGAATATAACAAGAGTTCTCATGCAAAAATATGCAAGGATTAAATTGTTGACTAGAAATGCCATAGGAAATGTTATAGCATTTCGTATAGCATTTCTTTATTTTACATTGTTACGACCTAAAATTTCGAACCAATTGAAAAAATAATGATTTTAGGGATTATACATTGGAATTTGAATATAACAAGAGTGCTCATGCAAAAATATGCACGGATTAAATTGTTGACGAGAAATGCCATAGGAAATGCTATAGCATTTCCTATAGCATTTGTTTATTTGACATTTTTTACAACCTTAAATTTCGAACCAATTGAAAAAATAATGATTTTAGGGCTTACACATTGGAAATTGAATATAACAAGAGTTCTCATGCAAAGATATGCAAGGATTAAATTGTGGCCGAGAAATGCCATAGGAAATGCTATAGCATTTCCTATAGCATTTCTTTATTTGACATTTTTTACAACCTTAAATTTCAAACCAATTGAAAAAATAATATTTTAGGGCTTATACATTGGATTTTGAATATAACAAGAGTACTCATGCAAAAATATGCAAGGATTAAATTGTTGACGAGAAATGCCATAGGAAATGATATAACATTTTGTATAGCTTTTCTTTATTTTACATTGTTATGACCTAATATTTCGAACCAATTGAAAAAATAATGATTTTAGGGCTTATACATTGGAAATTGAATATAACAAGAGTTCTCATGCAAAAATATGCAAGGATTAAATTGTTGACGAGAAATGCCATAAGAAATGCTATAGCATTTCCTATAGCATTTCTTTATTTTACATTGTTTACGACCTTAAATTTCGAACCAATTGAAAAAATAATGATTTTAAAGCTTATACATTGGAATTTGAATATAACAAGAGTTCTCATGCAAAAATATGCAAGGATTAAATTGTTGACGAGAAATGCCATTGGAAATGATATAGCATTTCCTATTGCATTTCTTTATTTGACATTTTTTACAACCTTAAATTTCAAACCAATTGAAAAAATAATGATTTTAGGGCTTATACATTGGAATTTGAATATAACAAGAGTTCTCATGCAAAAATATGCAAGGATTAAATTGTTCACGAGAAATGCCACAGGAAATGCTATAGCATTTCCTATAGAATTTCTTTATTTGACATTTTTTACAACCTTGAATTTCAAAACCAATTGAAAAAATAATGATTTTAAAGCTTATACATTGAAATTTGAATATAACAAGAGTTCTCATGCAAAAATATGCAAGGATTAAATTGTTGACGAGAAATGCCATAGGAAATGCTATAGCATTTCCTATTGCATTTCTTTATTTGACATTTTTTAAAACCTTAAATTTCAAACAAATTTAAAAAAGAATGATTTTAGGGCTTATACCTTGGAATTTGAATAACACAAGATTTCTCATGCAAAATACGCAAGGATTAAATTGTTGACGAGAAATGCCATAGGAAATGCTATAGCATTTCCTATAGCATTTCTTTATTTTAGATTTTTTACAACCTTAAATTTCGAACCAATTGAAAAAATAATGATGATTTTAGGGCTTATACATTGGAATTTGAATATAACAAGAGTTCTCATGCAAAAATATGCAAGGATTAAATTGTTGACGAGAAATGCCATAGGAAATGTTATAGCATTTCGTATAGCATTTCTTTATTTTACATTGTTACGACCTAAAATTTCGAACCGATTGAAAAAATAATGATTTTAGGGATTATACATTGGAATTTGAATATAACAAGAGTTCTCATGCAAAAATATTCAAGGATTAAATTGTTGACGAGAAATGCCATAGGAAATGCTATAGAATTTCCTATAGCATTTATTTATTTGACATTTTTTACAACCTTAAATTTTGAACCAAGTGAAAAAATAATGATTTTAGGGCTTATACATTGGAATTTGAATATAACAAGAGTTCTCATGCAAAAATATGCAAGGATTAAATTGTTGACGAGAAATGCCATAGGAAATGCTATAGCATTTCCTATAGCATTTCTTTATATTACATTTTTTACAACCTTAAATTTTGAACCAATTGAAAAAATAGTGATTTTAAAGCTTATACATTGGAATTTGAATATAACAAAAGTTCTCATGCAAAAATATGCAAGGATTAAATTGTTGACAAGAAATGCCATAGGAAATGCTATAGCATTTCCCTTAGCATTTCTTTATTTGACATTTTTTACAACCTTAAATTTCAAACCAATTGAAAAAATAATGATTTTAGGGCTTATACATTGGAATTTGAATATAACAAGAGTTCTCATGCAAAAATATGCAAGGATTAAATTGTTGACGAGAAATGCCATAGGAAATGCTATAGCATTTCCTATAGAATTTCATTATTTGACATTTTTTACAACCTTAAATTTCGAACCAATTGAAAAAATAATGATTTTAGGGCTTATACATTGGAAATTGAATATAACAAGAGTTCTCATGCAAAAATATGCAAGGATTAAACTGTTGCCGAGAAATATAGCATTTCCTATAGCATTTCTTTATTTTACATTTTTTACAACCTTAAATTTCGAACCAATTGAAAAAATAATGATTTTAAAGCGTATACATTGGAATTTGAATATAACAAGAGTTCTCATGCAAAAATATGCAAGGATTAACTTGTTGCCGAGAAATGCCAGAGGAAATGCATTTCCTATAGCATTTCTTTATTTTACATTGTTTGAAACCTAAAATTTTGAACCAATTGAAAAAATAATGATTTTTGGGCTTATACATTGGAATTTGAATATAAGAGGAGTTCTCATGCAAAAATATGCAAGGATTAATTTTTTGACGAGAAATGCCATAGGAAAGGCTATAGCATTTCCTATAGCATTTCTTTATTTTACATTTTTTACAACCTTAAATTTTGAACCAATTGAAAATTAATGATTTTAAAGCTTATACATTGGAATTTGAATAAAACAAGAGTTCTCATGCAAAAATATGCAAGGATTAAATTGATGACGAGAAATGCCATAGGAAATGCTATAGCATTTCCCTTAGCATTTCTTTATTTGACATTTTTTACAACCTTAAATTTCAAACCAATTGAAAAAATAATGATTTTAGGGCTTATACATTGGAATTTGAATATAACAAGAGTTCTCATGCAAAAATATGCAAGGATTAAATTGTTCACGAGAAATGCCACAGGAAATGCTATTGCATTTCCTATAGAATTTCTTTATTTGACATTTTTTACAACCTTGAATTTCAAAACCAATTGAAAAAATAATGATTTTAAAGCTTATACATTGAAATTTGAATATAACAAGAGTTCTCATGCAAAAATATGCAAGGATTAAATTGTTGACGAGAAATGCCATAGGAAATGCTATAGCATTTCCTATTGCATTTCTTTATTTGACATTTTTTACAACCTTAAATTTCAAACAAATTTAAAAAAGAATGATTTTAGGGCTTATACCTTGGAATTTGAATAACACAAGATTTCTCATGCAAAAATATGCAAGGATTAAATTGTTGACGAGAAATGCCATAGGAAATGTACTAGCATTTCCTATAGCATTTCTTTATTTTACATTTTTTACAACCTTAAATTTCGAACCAATTGAAAAAAAATGATGATTTTAGGGCTTATACATTGGAATTTGAATATAACAAGAGTTCTCATGCAAAAATATGCAAGGATTAAATTGTTGACGAGAAATGCCATAGGAAATGTTATAGCATTTCGTATAGCATTTCTTTATTTTACATTGTTACGACCTATAATTTCGAACCGATTGAAAAAATAATGATTTTAGGGATTATACATTGGAATTTGAATTTAACAAGAGTTCTGATGCAAAAATATTCAAGGATTAAATTGTTGACAAGAAATGCCATAGGAAATGCTATAGAATTTCCTATAGCATTTATTTATTTGACATTTTTTACAACCTTAAATTTTGAACCAAGTGAAAAAATAATGATTTTAGGGCTTATACATTGGAATTTGAATATAACAAGAGTTCTCATGCAAAAATATGCAAGGATTAAATTGTTGACGAGAAATGCCATAGGAAATGCTATAGCATTTCCTATAGCATTTCTTTATTTTACATTTTTTACAACCTTAAATTTTGAACCAATTGAAAAAATAGTGATTTTAAAGCTTATACATTGGAATTTGAATATAACAAAAGTTCTCATGCAAAAATATGCAAGGATTAAATTGTTGACAAGAAATGCCATAGGAAATGCTATAGCATTTCCCTTAGCATTTCTTTATTTGACATTTTTTACAACCTTAAATTTCAAACCAATTGAAAAAATAATGATTTTAGGGCTTATACATTGGAATTTGAATATAACAAGAGTTCTCATGCAAAAATATGCAAGGATTAAATTGTTGACGAGAAATGCCATAGGAAATGCTATAGCATTTCCTATAGAATTTCATTATTTGACATTTTTTACAACCTTAAATTTCGAACCAATTGAAAAAATAATGATTTTAGGGCTTATACATTGGAAATTGAATATAACAAGAGTTCTCATGCAAAAATATGCAAGGATTAAACTGTTGCCGAGAAATGCCATAGGAAATGCTATAGCATTTCCTATAGCATTTCTTTATTTTACATTTTTTACAACCTTAAATTTCGAACCAATTGAAAAAATAATGATTTTAAAGCGTATACATTGGAATTTGAATATAACAAGAGTTCTCATGCAAAAATATGCAAGGATTAACTTGTTGCCGAGAAATGCCAGAGGAAATGCATTTCCTATAGCATTTCTTTATTTTACATTGTTTACGACCTAAAATTTTGAACCAATTGAAAACATAATGATTTTTGGGCTTATACATTGGAATTTGAATATAAGAGGAGTTCTCATGCAAAAATATGCAAGGATTAATTTTTTGACGAGAAATGCCATAGGAAAGGCTATAGCATTTCCTATAGCATTTCTTTATTTTACATTTTTTACAACCTTAAATTTTGAACCAATTGAAAATTAATGATTTTAAAGCTTATACATTGGAATTTGAATATAACAAGAGTTCTCATGCAAAAATATGCAAGGATTAAATTGATGACGAGAAATGCCATAGGAAATGCTATAGCATTTTCCTTAGCATTTCTTTATTTGACATTTTTTACAACCTTAAATTTCAAACCAATTGAAAAAATAATGATTTTAGGGCTTATACATTGGAATTTGAATATAACAAGAGTTCTCATGCAAAAATATGCAAGGATTAAATTGTTCACGAGAAATGCCACAGGAAATGCTATAGCATTTCCTATAGAATTTCTTTATTTGACATTTTTTACAACCTTGAATTTCAAAACCAATTGAAAAAATAATGATTTTAAAGCTTATACATTGAAATTTGAATATAACAAGAGTTCTCATGCAAAAATATGCAAGGATTAAATTGTTGACGAGAAATGCCATAGGAAATGCTATAGCATTTCCTATTGCATTTCTTTATTTGACATTTTTTACAACCTTAAATTTCAAACAAATTTAAAAAAGAATGATTTTAGGGCTTATACCTTGGAATTTGAATAACACAAGATTTCTCATGCAAAAATATGCAAGGATTAAATTGTTGACGATAAATGCCATAGGAAATGTACTAGCATTTCCTATAGCATTTCTTTATTTTACATTTTTTACAACCTTAAATTTCGAACCAATTGAAAAAAAATGATGATTTTAGGGCTTATACATTGGAATTTGAATATAACAAGAGTTCTCATGCAAAAATATGCAAGGATTAAATTGTTGACGAGAAATGCCATAGGAAATGTTATAGCATTTCGTATAGCATTTCTTTATTTTACATTGTTACGACCTATAATTTCGAACCGATTGAAAAAATAATGATTTTAGGGATTATACATTGGAATTTGAATTTAACAAGAGTTCTGATGCAAAAATATTCAAGGATTAAATTGTTGACAAGAAATGCCATAGGAAATGCTATAGAATTTCCTATAGCATTTATTTATTTGACATTTTTTACAACCTTAAATTTTGAACCAAGTGAAAAAATAATGATTTTAGGGCTTATACATTGGAATTTGAATATAACAAGAGTTCTCATGCAAAAATATTCAAGGATTAAATTGTTGCCGAGAAATGCCATAGGAAATGCTATAGCATTTCCTATAGCATTTCTTTATTTTACATTTTTTACAACCTTAAATTTTGAACCAATTGAAAAAATAGTGATTTTAAAGCTTATACATTGGAATTTGAATATAACAAAAGTTCTCATGCAAAAATATGCAAGGATTAAATTGTTGACAAGAAATGCCATAGGAAATGCTATAGCATTTCCCTTAGCATTTCTTTATTTGACATTTTTTACAACCTTAAATTTCAAACCAATTGAAAAAATAATGATTTTAGGGCTTATACATTGGAATTTGAATATAACAAGAGTTCTCATGCAAAAATATGCAAGGATTAAATTGTTGACGAGAAATGCCATAGGAAATGCTATAGCATTTCCTATAGAATTTCATTATTTGACATTTTTTACAACCTTAAATTTCGAACCAATTGAAAAAATAATGATTTTAGGGCTTATACATTGGAAATTGAATATAACAAGAGTTCTCATGCAAAAATATGCAAGGATTAAACTGTTGCCGAGAAATGCCATAGGAAATGCTATAGCATTTCCTATAGCATTTCTTTATTTTACATTTTTTACAACCTTAAATTTCGAACCAATTGAAAAAATAATGATTTTAAAGCGTATACATTGGAATTTGAATATAACAAGAGTTCTCATGCAAAAATATGCAAGGATTAACTTGTTGCCGAGAAATGCCAGAGGAAATGCATTTCCTATAGCATTTCTTTATTTTACATTGTTTACGACCTAAAATTTTGAACCAATTGAAAACATAATGATTTTTGGGCTTATACATTGGAATTTGAATATAAGAGGAGTTCTCATGCAAAAATATGCAAGGATTAATTTTTTGACGAGAAATGCCATAGGAAAGGCTATAGCATTTCCTATAGCATTTCTTTATTTTACATTTTTTACAACCTTAAATTTTGAACCAATTGAAAATTAATGATTTTAAAGCTTATACATTGGAATTTGAATATAACAAGAGTTCTCATGCAAAAATATGCAAGGATTAAATTGATGACGAGAAATGCCATAGGAAATGCTATAGCATTTTCCTTAGCATTTCTTTATTTGACATTTTTTACAACCTTAAATTTCAAACCAATTGAAAAAATAATGATTTTAGGGCTTATACATTGGAATTTGAATATAACAAGAGTTCTCATGCAAAAATATGCAAGGATTAAATTGTTCACGAGAAATGCCACAGGAAATGCTATAGCATTTCCTATAGAATTTCTTTATTTGACATTTTTTACAACCTTGAATTTCAAAACCAATTGAAAAAATAATGATTTTAAAGCTTATACATTGAAATTTGAATATAACAAGAGTTCTCATGCAAAAATATGCAAGGATTAAATTGTTGACGAGAAATGCCATAGGAAATGCTATAGCATTTCCTATTGCATTTCTTTATTTGACATTTTTTACAACCTTAAATTTCAAACAAATTTAAAAAAGAATGATTTTAGGGCTTATACCTTGGAATTTGAATAACACAAGATTTCTCATGCAAAAATATGCAAGGATTAAATTGTTGACGAGAAATGCCATAGGAAATGTACTAGCATTTCCTATAGCATTTCTTTATTTTACATTTTTTACAACCTTAAATTTCGAACCAATTGAAAAAAAATGATGATTTTAGGGCTTATACATTGGAATTTGAATATAACAAGAGTTCTCATGCAAAAATATGCAAGGATTAAATTGTTGACGAGAAATGCCATAGGAAATGTTATAGCATTTCGTATAGCATTTCTTTATTTTACATTGTTACGACCTATAATTTCGAACCGATTGAAAAAATAATGATTTTAGGGATTATACATTGGAATTTGAATTTAACAAGAGTTCTGATGCAAAAATATTCAAGGATTAAATTGTTGACAAGAAATGCCATAGGAAATGCTATAGAATTTCCTATAGCATTTATTTATTTGACATTTTTTACAACCTTAAATTTTGAACCAAGTGAAAAAATAATGATTTTAGGGCTTATACATTGGAATTTGAATATAACAAGAGTTCTCATGCAAAAATATGCAAGGATTAAATTGTTGACGAGAAATGCCATAGGAAATGCTATAGCATTTCCTATAGCATTTCTTTATTTTACATTTTTTACAACCTTAAATTTTGAACCAATTGAAAAAATAGTGATTTTAAAGCTTATACATTGGAATTTGAATATAACAAAAGTTCTCATGCAAAAATATGCAAGGATTAAATTGTTGACAAGAAATGCCATAGGAAATGCTATAGCATTTCCCTTAGCATTTCTTTATTTGACATTTTTTACAACCTTAAATTTCAAACCAATTGAAAAAATAATGATTTTAGGGCTTATACATTGGAATTTGAATATAACAAGAGTTCTCATGCAAAAATATGCAAGGATTAAATTGTTGACGAGAAATGCCATAGGAAATGCTATAGCATTTCCTATAGAATTTCATTATTTGACATTTTTTACAACCTTAAATTTCGAACCAATTGAAAAAATAATGATTTTAGGGCTTATACATTGGAAATTGAATATAACAAGAGTTCTCATGCAAAAATATGCAAGGATTAAACTGTTGCCGAGAAATGCCATAGGAAATGCTACAGCATTTCCTATAGCATTTCTTTATTTTACATTTTTTACAACCTTAAATTTCGAACCAATTGAAAAAATAATGATTTTAAAGCGTATACATTGGAATTTGAATATAACAAGAGTTCTCATGCAAAAATATGCAAGGATTAACTTGTTGCCGAGAAATGCCAGAGGAAATGCATTTCCTATAGCATTTCTTTATTTTACATTGTTTACGACCTAAAATTTTGAACCAATTGAAAAAATAATGATTTTTGGGCTTATACATTGGAATTTGAATATAAGAGGAGTTCTCATGCAAAAATATGCAAGGATTAATTTTTTGACGAGAAATGCCATAGGAAAGGCTATAGCATTTCCTATAGCATTTCTTTATTTTACATTTTTTACAACCTTAAATTTTGAACCAATTGAAAATTAATGATTTTAAAGCTTATACATTGGAATTTGAATATAACAAGAGTTCTCATGCAAAAATATGCAAGGATTAAATTGATGACGAGAAATGCCATAGGAAATGCTATAGCATTTTCCTTAGCATTTCTTTATTTGACATTTTTTACAACCTTAAATTTCAAACCAATTGAAAAAATAATGATTTTAGGGCTTATACATTGGAAATTGAATATAACAAGAGTTCTCATGCAAAAATATTCAAGGATTAAATTGTTGACGAGAAATGCCATAGGAAATGCTATAGAATTTCCTATAGCATTTCTTTATTTGACATTTTTTACAACCTTAAATTTCGAACCAATTGAAAAAATAATGATTTTAGGGCTTATACATTGGAAATTGAATATAACAAGAGTTCTCATGCAAAAATATGCAAGGATTAAATTGTTGACGAGAAATGCCATAGGAAATGCTATAGAATTTCCTATAGCATTTCTTTATTTGACATTTTTTACAACCTTAAATTTCGAACCAATTGAAAAAATAATGATTTTAGGGCTTATACATTGGAATTTGAATATAACAAGAGTTCTCATGCAAAAATATGCAAGGATTAAATTGTTGACGAGAAATACCATAGGAAATGCTATAGCATTTCCCTTAGCATTTCTTTATTTGACATTTTTTACAACCTTAAATTTCAAACCAATTGAAAAAATAATGATTTTATGGCTTATACATTGGAATTTGAATATAACAAGAGTTCTCATGCAAAAATATGCAAGGATTAAATTGTTGACGAGAAATGCCATAGGAAATGCTATGGCATTTCCTATAGAATTTCTTTATTTGACATTTTTTACAACCTTAAATTTCGAACCAATTGAAAAAATAATGATTTTAGGGCTTATACATAGGAAATTAAATATAACAAGAGTTCTCATGGAAAAATATGCAAGGATTAAATTGTTGCCGAGAAATGCCATAGGAAATGCTATAGCATTTCCTATAGCATTTCTTTATTTTACATTTTTTACAACCTTAAATTTCGAACCAATTGAAAAAATAATGATTTTAAAGCTTATACATTGGAATTTGAATATAACAAGAGTTCTCATGCAAAAATATGCAAGGATTAAATTGTTGACGAGAAATGCCATAGGAAATGCTATAGCATTTCCCTTAGCATTTCTTTATTTGACATTTTTTACAACCTTAAATTTCAAACAAATTGAAAAATAATGATTTTATTTATTATACATTGGAATTTGAATATAACAAGAGTTCTCATGCAAAAATATGCAAGGATTAAATTGTTGACGAGAAATGCCATAGGAAATGCTATAGCATTTCCTATAGAATTTCTTTATTTGACATTTTTTACAACCTTAAATTTCGAACCAATTGAAAAAATAATGATTTTAGGTCTTATACATTGGAAATTGAATATAACAAGAGTTCTCATGGAAAAATATGCAAGGATTAAATTGTTGCCGAGAAATGCCATAGGAAATGCTATAGCATTTCCTATAGCATTTCTTTATTTTACATTTTTTACAACCTTAAATTTCGAACCAATTGAAAAAATAATGATTTTAAAGCTTATAAATTGGAATTTGAATATAACAAGAGTTCTCATGCAAAAATATGCAAGGATTAAATTGTTGACGAGAAATGCCATAGGAAATGTTATAGCATTTCCCTTAGCATTTCTTTATTTGACATTTTTTACAACCTTAAATTTCAAACCAATTGAAAAAATAATGATTTTATGGCTTATACATTGGAATTTGAATATAACAAGAGTTCTCATGCAAAAATATGCAAGGATTAAATTGTTGACGAGAAATGCCATAGGAAATGCTATAGCATTTCCTATAGAATTTCTTTATTTTACATTTTTTACAACCTTAAATTTCGAACCAATTGAAAAAATAATGATTTTAGGGCTTATACATTGGAAATTGAATATAACAAGAGTTCTAATGGAAAAATATGCAAGGATTAAATTGTTGCCGAGAAATGCCATAGGAAATGCTATAGCATTTCCTATAGCATTTCTTTATTTTACATTTTTTACAACCTTAAATTTCGAACCAATTGAAAAAATAATGATTTTAAAGCTTATACATTGGAATTTGAATATAACAAGAGTTCTCATGCAAAAATATGCAAGGATTAAATTGTTGACGAGAAATGCCATAGGAAATGCTATAGCATTTCCCTTAGCATTTCTTTATTTGACATTTTTTACAACCTTAAATTTCAAACCAATTGAAAAAATAATGATTTTATGGCTTATACATTGGAATTTGAATATAACAAGAGTTCTCATGCAAAAATATGCAAGGATTAAATTGTTGACGAGAAATGCCATAGGAAATGCTAGCATTTCCTATAGAATTTCTTTATTTGACATTTTTTACAACCTTAAATTTCGAACCAATTGAAAAAATAATGATTTTAGGGCTTATACATTGGAAATTGAATATAACAAGAGTTCTCATGGAAAAAAATGCAAGGATTAAATTGTTGCCGAGAAATGCCATAGGAAATGCTATAGCATTTCCTATAGCATTTCTTTATTTTACATTTTTTACAACCTTAAATTTCGAACCAATTGAAAAAATAATGATTTTAAAGCTTATACATTGGAATTTGAATATAACAAGAGTTCTCATGCAAAAATATGCAAGGATTAAATTGTTGCCGAGAAATGCCATAGGAAATGCATTTCCTATAGCATTTCTTTATTTTACATTGTTTACGACCTAAAATTTTGAACCAATTGAAAAAATAATGATTTTAGGGCTTATACATTGGAAATTGAATATAACAAGAGTTCTCATGCAAAAATATGCAAGGATTAAACTGTTGCCGAGAAATGCCATAGGAAATGCTATAGCATTTCCTATAGCATTTCTTTATTTTACATTTTTTACAACCTTAAATTTCGAACCAATTGAAAAAATAATGATTTTAAAGCGTATACATTGGAATTTGAATATAACAAGAGTTCTCATGCAAAAATATGCAAGGATTAACTTGTTGCCGAGAAATGCCAGAGGAAATGCATTTCCTATAGCATTTCTTTATTTTACATTGTTTACGACCTAAAATTTTGAACCAATTGAAAAAATAATGATTTTTGGGCTTATACATTGGAATTTGAATATAAGAGGAGTTCTCATGCAAAAATATGCAAGGATTAATTTTTTGACGAGAAATGCCATAGGAAAGGCTATAGCATTTCCTATAGCATTTCTTTATTTTACATTTTTTACAACCTTAAATTTTGAACCAATTGAAAATTAATGATTTTAAAGCTTATACATTGGAATTTGAATATAACAAGAGTTCTCATGCAAAAATATGCAAGGATTAAATTGATGACGAGAAATGCCATAGGAAATGCTATAGCATTTTCCTTAGCATTTCTTTATTTGACATTTTTTACAACCTTAAATTTCAAACCAATTGAAAAAATAATGATTTTAGGGCTTATACATTGGAAATTGAATATAACAAGAGTTCTCATGCAAAAATATTCAAGGATTAAATTGTTGACGAGAAATGCCATAGGAAATGCTATAGAATTTCCTATAGCATTTCTTTATTTGACATTTTTTACAACCTTAAATTTCGAACCAATTGAAAAAATAATGATTTTAGGGCTTATACATTGGAAATTGAATATAACAAGAGTTCTCATGCAAAAATATGCAAGGATTAAATTGTTGACGAGAAATGCCATAGGAAATGCTATAGAATTTCCTATAGCATTTCTTTATTTGACATTTTTTACAACCTTAAATTTCGAACCAATTGAAAAAATAATGATTTTAGGGCTTATACATTGGAAATTGAATATAACAAGAGTTCTCATGCAAAAATATGCAAGGATTAAATTGTTGACGAGAAATACCATAGGAAATGCTATAGCATTTCCCTTAGCATTTCTTTATTTGACATTTTTTACAACCTTAAATTTCGAACCAATTGAAAAAATAATGATTTTAGGGATTATACATTGGAATTTGAATATAACAAGAGTGCTCATGCAAAAATATGCACGGATTAAATTGTTGACGAGAAATGCCATAGGAAATGCTATAGCATTTCCTATAGCATTTGTTTATTTGACATTTTTTACAACCTTAAATTTCGAACCAATTGAAAAAATAATGATTTTAGGGCTTACACATTGGAAATTGAATATAACAAGAGTTCTCATGCAAAGATATGCAAGGATTAAATTGTGGCCGAGAAATGCCATAGGAAATGCTATAGCATTTCCTATAGCATTTCTTTATTTGACATTTTTTACAACCTTAAATTTCAAACCAATTGAAAAAATAATATTTTAGGGCTTATACATTGGATTTTGAATATAACAAGAGTACTCATGCAAAAATATGCAAGGATTAAATTGTTGACGAGAAATGCCATAGGAAATGATATAACATTTTGTATAGCTTTTCTTTATTTTACATTGTTATGACCTAATATTTCGAACCAATTGAAAAAATAATGATTTTAGGGCTTATACATTGGAAATTGAATATAACAAGAGTTCTCATGCAAAAATATGCAAGGATTAAATTGTTGACGAGAAATGCCATAGGAAATGCTATAGCATTTCCTATAGCATTTCTTTATTTTACATTGTTTACGACCTTAAATTTCGAACCAATTGAAAAAATAATGATTTTAAAGCTTATACATTGGAATTTGAATATAACAAGAGTTCTCATGCAAAAATATGCAAGGATTAAATTGTTGACGAGAAATGCCATTGGAAATGATATAGCATTTCCTATTGCATTTCTTTATTTGACATTTTTTACAACCTTAAATTTCAAACCAATTGAAAAAATAATGATTTTAGGGCTTATACATTGGAATTTGAATATAACAAGAGTTCTCATGCAAAAATATGCAAGGATTAAATTGTTCACGAGAAATGCCACAGGAAATGCTATAGCATTTCCTATAGAATTTCTTTATTTGACATTTTTTACAACCTTGAATTTCAAAACCAATTGAAAAAATAATGATTTTAAAGCTTATACATTGAAATTTGAATATAACAAGAGTTCTCATGCAAAAATATGCAAGGATTAAATTGTTGACGAGAAATGCCATAGGAAATGCTATAGCATTTCCTATTGCATTTCTTTATTTGACATTTTTTAAAACCTTAAATTTCAAACAAATTTAAAAAAGAATGATTTTAGGGCTTATACCTTGGAATTTGAATAACACAAGATTTCTCATGCAAAATACGCAAGGATTAAATTGTTGACGAGAAATGCCATAGGAAATGCTATAGCATTTCCTATAGCATTTCTTTATTTTAGATTTTTTACAACCTTAAATTTCGAACCAATTGAAAAAATAATGATGATTTTAGGGCTTATACATTGGAATTTGAATATAACAAGAGTTCTCATGCAAAAATATGCAAGGATTAAATTGTTGACGAGAAATGCCATAGGAAATGTTATAGCATTTCGTATAGCATTTCTTTATTTTACATTGTTACGACCTAAAATTTCGAACCGATTGAAAAAATAATGATTTTAGGGATTATACATTGGAATTTGAATATAACAAGAGTTCTCATGCAAAAATATTCAAGGATTAAATTGTTGACGAGAAATGCCATAGGAAATGCTATAGAATTTCCTATAGCATTTATTTATTTGACATTTTTTACAACCTTAAATTTTGAACCAAGTGAAAAAATAATGATTTTAGGGCTTATACATTGGAATTTGAATATAACAAGAGTTCTCATGCAAAAATATGCAAGGATTAAATTGTTGACGAGAAATGCCATAGGAAATGCTATAGCATTTCCTATAGCATTTCTTTATTTTACATTTTTTACAACCTTAAATTTTGAACCAATTGAAAATTAATGATTTTAAAGCTTATACATTGGAATTTGAATATAACAAGAGTTCTCATGCAAAAATATGCAAGGATTAAATTGATGACGAGAAATGCCATAGGAAATGCTATAGCATTTTCCTTAGCATTTCTTTATTTGACATTTTTTACAACCTTAAATTTCAAACCAATTGAAAAAATAATGATTTTAGGGCTTATACATTGGAATTTGAATATAACAAGAGTTCTCATGCAAAAATATGCAAGGATTAAATTGTTGACGAGAAATGCCATAGGAAATGCTATAGCATTTCCTATAGAATTTCATTATTTGACATTTTTTACAACCTTAAATTTCGAACCAATTGAAAAAATAATGATTTTAGGGCTTATACATTGGAAATTGAATATAACAAGAGTTCTCATGCAAAAATATGCAAGGATTAACTTGTTGCCGAGAAATGCCAGAGGAAATGCATTTCCTATAGCATTTCTTTATTTTACATTGTTTACGACCTAAAATTTTGAACCAATTGAAAAAATAATGATTTTTGGGCTTATACATTGGAATTTGAATATAAGAGGAGTTCTCATGCAAAAATATGCAAGGATTAATTTTTTGACGAGAAATGCCATAGGAAAGGCTATAGCATTTCCTATAGCATTTCTTTATTTTACATTTTTTACAACCTTAAATTTTGAACCAATTGAAAATTAATGATTTTAAAGCTTATACATTGGAATTTGAATATAACAAGAGTTCTCATGCAAAAATATGCAAGGATTAAATTGATGACGAGAAATGCCATAGGAAATGCTATAGCATTTTCCTTAGCATTTCTTTATTTGACATTTTTTACAACCTTAAATTTCAAACCAATTGAAAAAATAATGATTTTAGGGCTTATACATTGGAAATTGAATATAACAAGAGTTCTCATGCAAAAATATTCAAGGATTAAATTGTTGACGAGAAATGCCATAGGAAATGCTATAGAATTTCCTATAGCATTTCTTTATTTGACATTTTTTACAACCTTAAATTTCGAACCAATTGAAAAAATAATGATTTTAGGGCTTATACATTGGAAATTGAATATAACAAGAGTTCTCATGCAAAAATATGCAAGGATTAAATTGTTGACGAGAAATGCCATAGGAAATGCTATAGAATTTCCTATAGCATTTCTTTATTTGACATTTTTTACAACCTTAAATTTCGAACCAATTGAAAAAATAATGATTTTAGGGCTTATACATTGGAAATTGAATATAACAAGAGTTCTCATGCAAAAATATGCAAGGATTAAATTGTTGACGAGAAATACCATAGGAAATGTACTAGCATTTCCTATAGCATTTCTTTATTTTACATTTTTTACAACCTTAAATTTCGAACCAATTGAAAAAAAATGATGATTTTAGGGCTTATACATTGGAATTTGAATATAACAAGAGTTCTCATGCAAAAATATGCAAGGATTAAATTGTTGACGAGAAATGCCATAGGAAATGTTATAGCATTTCGTATAGCATTTCTTTATTTTACATTGTTACGACCTATAATTTCGAACCGATTGAAAAAATAATGATTTTAGGGATTATACATTGGAATTTGAATTTAACAAGAGTTCTGATGCAAAAATATTCAAGGATTAAATTGTTGACAAGAAATGCCATAGGAAATGCTATAGAATTTCCTATAGCATTTATTTATTTGACATTTTTTACAACCTTAAATTTTGAACCAAGTGAAAAAATAATGATTTTAGGGCTTATACATTGGAATTTGAATATAACAAGAGTTCTCATGCAAAAATATGCAAGGATTAAATTGTTGACGAGAAATGCCATAGGAAATGCTATAGCATTTCCTATAGCATTTCTTTATTTTACATTTTTTACAACCTTAAATTTTGAACCAATTGAAAAAATAGTGATTTTAAAGCTTATACATTGGAATTTGAATATAACAAAAGTTCTCATGCAAAAATATGCAAGGATTAAATTGTTGACAAGAAATGCCATAGGAAATGCTATAGCATTTCCCTTAGCATTTCTTTATTTGACATTTTTTACAACCTTAAATTTCAAACCAATTGAAAAAATAATGATTTTAGGGCTTATACATTGGAATTTGAATATAACAAGAGTTCTCATGCAAAAATATGCAAGGATTAAATTGTTGACGAGAAATGCCATAGGAAATGCTATAGCATTTCCTATAGAATTTCATTATTTGACATTTTTTACAACCTTAAATTTCGAACCAATTGAAAAAATAATGATTTTAGGGCTTATACATTGGAAATTGAATATAACAAGAGTTCTCATGCAAAAATATGCAAGGATTAAACTGTTGCCGAGAAATGCCATAGGAAATGCTATAGCATTTCCTATAGCATTTCTTTATTTTACATTTTTTACAACCTTAAATTTCGAACCAATTGAAAAAATAATGATTTTAAAGCGTATACATTGGAATTTGAATATAACAAGAGTTCTCATGCAAAAATATGCAAGGATTAACTTGTTGCCGAGAAATGCCAGAGGAAATGCATTTCCTATAGCATTTCTTTATTTTACATTGTTTACGACCTAAAATTTTGAACCAATTGAAAAAATAATGATTTTTGGGCTTATACATTGGAATTTGAATATAAGAGGAGTTCTCATGCAAAAATATGCAAGGATTAATTTTTTGACGAGAAATGCCATAGGAAAGGCTATAGCATTCCCTATAGCATTTCTTTATTTTACATTTTTTAC
Source organism: Parietaria judaica (assembly GCA_954871525.1). NCBI lineage: Eukaryota > Viridiplantae > Streptophyta > Magnoliopsida > Rosales > Urticaceae > Parietaria > Parietaria judaica. The sequence continues at coordinate 31,552,447 of OX940865.1, forward strand.
AACCTTAAATTTTGAACCAATTGAAAATTAATGATTTTAAAGCTTATACATTGGAATTTGAATATAACAAGAGTTCTCATGCAAAAATATGCAAGGATTAAATTGATGACGAGAAATGCCATAGGAAATGCTATAGCATTTTCCTTAGCATTTCTTTATTTGACATTTTTTACAACCTTAAATTTCAAACCAATTGAAAAAATAATGATTTTAGGGCTTATACATTGGAATTTGAATATAACAAGAGTTCTCATGCAAAAATATGCAAGGATTAAATTGTTCACGAGAAATGCCACAGGAAATGCTATAGCATTTCCTATAGAATTTCTTTATTTGACATTTTTTACAACCTTGAATTTCAAAACCAATTGAAAAAATAATGATTTTAAAGCTTATACATTGAAATTTGAATATAACAAGAGTTCTCATGCAAAAATATGCAAGGATTAAATTGTTGACGAGAAATGCCATAGGAAATGCTATAGCATTTCCTATTGCATTTCTTTATTTGACATTTTTTACAACCTTAAATTTCAAACAAATTTAAAAAAGAATGATTTTAGGGCTTATACCTTGGAATTTGAATAACACAAGATTTCTCATGCAAAAATATGCAAGGATTAAATTGTTGACGAGAAAAGCCATAGGAAATGTACTAGCATTTCCTATAGCATTTCTTTATTTTACATTTTTTACAACCTTAAATTTCGAACCAATTGAAAAAAAATGATGATTTTAGGGCTTATACATTGGAATTTGAATATAACAAGAGTTCTCATGCAAAAATATGCAAGGATTAAATTGTTTACGAGAAATGCCATAGGAAATGTTATAGCATTTCGTATAGCATTTCTTTATTTTACATTGTTACGACCTAAAATTTCGAACCGTTTGAAAAAATAATGATTTTAGGGATTATACATTGGAATTTGAATTTAACAAGAGTTCTGATGCAAAAATATTCAAGGATTAAATTGTTGACGAGAAATGCCATAGGAAATGCTATAGAATTTCCTATAGCATTTATTTATTTGACATTTTTTACAACCTTAAATTTTGAACCAAGTGAAAAAATAATGATTTTAGGGCTTATACATTGGAATTTGAATATAACAAGAGTTCTCATGCAAAAATATGCAAGGATTAAATTGTTGACGAGAAATGCCATAGGAAATGCTATAGCATTTCCTATAGCATTTCTTTATTTTACATTTTTTACAACCTTAAATTTTGAACCAATTGAAAAAATAGTGATTTTAAAGCTTATACATTGGAATTTGAATATAACAAAAGTTCTCATGCAAAAATATGCAAGGATTAAATTGTTGACAAAAATGCCATAGGAAATGCTATAGCATTTCCCTTAGCATTTCTTTATTTGACATTTTTTACAACCTTAAATTTCAAACCAATTGAAAAAATAATGATTTTAGGGCTTATACATTGGAATTTGAATATAACAAGAGTTCTCATGCAAAAATATGCAAGGATTAAATTGTTGACGAGAAATGCCATAGGAAATGCTATAGCATTTCCTATAGAATTTCATTATTTGACATTTTTTTCAACCTTAAATTTCGAACCAATTGAAAAAATAATGATTTTAGGGCTTATACATTGGAAATTGAATATAACAAGAGTTCTCATGCAAAAATATGCAAGGATTAAATTGTTGCCGAGAAATGCCATAGGAAATGCTATAGCATTTCCTATAGCATTTCTTTATTTTACATTTTTTACAACCTTAAATTTCGAACCAATTGAAAAAATAATGATTTTAAAGCTTATACATTGGAATTTGAATATAACAAGAGTTCTCATGCAAAAATATGCAAGGATTAAATTGTTGCCGAGAAATGCCAGAGGAAATGCATTTCCTATAGCATTTCTTTATTTTACATTGTTTACGACCTAAAATTTTGAACCAATTGAAAAAATAATGATTTTTGGGCTTATACATTGGAATTTGAATATAACCGGAGTTCTCATGCAAAAATATGCAAGGATTAATTTTTTGACGAGAAATGCCATAGGAAAGGCTATAGCATTTCCTATAGCATTTCTTTATTTTACATTTTTTACAACCTTAAATTTCGAACCAATTGAAAAAATAATGATTTTAAAGCTTATACATTGGAATTTGAATATAACAAGAGTTCTCATGCAAAAATATGCAAGGATTAAATTGTTGACGAGAAATGCCATAGGAAATGTTCTAGCATTTCCTATAGCATTTCTTTATTTTACATTTTTTACAACCTTAAATTTCGAACCAATTGAAAAAAAATGATGATTTTAGGGCTTATACATTGGAATTTGAATATAACAAGAGTTCTCATGCAAAAATATGCAAAGATTAAATTGTTGACGAGAAATGCCATAGCAAATGTTATAGCATTTCGTATAGCATTTCTTTATTTTACATTGTTACGACCTAAAATTTCGAACCGATTGAAAAAATAATGATTTTAGGGAATATACATTGGAATTTGAATATAACAAGAGTTCTCATGCAAAAATATTCAAGGATTAAATTGTTGACGAGAAATGCCATAGGAAATGCTATAGAATTTCCTATAACATTTCTTTATTTGACATTTTTTACAACCTTAAATTTCGAACCAATTGAAAAAATAATGATTTTAGGGCTTATACATTGGAATTTGAATATAACAAGAGTTCTCATGCAAAAATATGCAAGGATTAAATTGTTGACGAGAAATGCCATAGGAAATGCTATAGCATTTCCTATAGCATTTCTTTATTTTACATTTTTTACAACCTTAAATTTTGAACCAATTGAAAAAATAATGATTTTAAAGCTTATACATTGGAATTTGAATATAACAAGAGTTCTCATGCAAAAATATGCAAGGATTAAATTGATGACGAGAAATGCCATAGGAAATGCTATAGCATTTCCTATAGCATTTCTTTATTTGACATTTTTTACAACCTTAAATTTTAAAACAATTGAAAAAATAATTATTTTACGGCTTATACATTGTTATTTGAATGTAACAAGAGTTCTCATGCAAAAATATGCAAGGATTAAATTGTTGACGAGAAATGCCATTCGAAATGTTATAACATTTCGTATAGCATTTCTTTATTTTACATTGTTACGACCTAAAATTTCGAACCGATTGAAAAAATAATGATTTTAAGGATTATACATTGGAATTTGAATATAACAAGAGTTCTCATGCAAAAATATTCAAGGATTAAATTGTTGACGAGAAATGCCATAGGAAATGCTATAGAATTTCCTATAGCATTTCTTTATTTGACATTTTTTACAACCTTAAATTTCGAACCAATTGAAAAAATAATGATTTTAGGGCTTATACATTGGAAATTGAATATAACAAGAGTTCTCATGCAAAAATATGCAAGGATTAAATTGTTGACGAGAAATACCGTAGGAAATGCTATAGCATTTCCCTTAGCATTTCTTTATTTGACATTTTTTACAACCTTAAATTTTAAACCAATTGAAAAAATAATGATTTTATGGCTTATACATTGGAATTTGAATATAACAAGAGTTCTCATGCAAAAATATGCAAGGATTAAATTGTTGACGAGAAATGCCATAGGAAATGCTATAGCATTTCCTATAGAATTTCTTTATTTGACATTTTTTACAACCTTAAATTTCGAACCAATTGAAAAAATAATGATTTTAGGGCTTATACATTGGAAATTGAATATAACAAGAGTTCTCATGGAAAAATATGCAAGGATTAAATTGTTGCCGAGAAATGCCATAGGAAATGCTATAGCATTTCCTATAGCATTTCTTTATTTTACATTTTTTACAACCTTAAATTTCGAACCAATTGAAAAAATAATGATTTTAAAGCTTATAAATTGGAATTTGAATATAACAAGAGTTCTCATGCAAAAATATGCAAGGATTAAATTGTTGACGAGAAATGCCATAGGAAATGCTATAGCATTTCCCTTAGCATTTCTTTATTTGACATTTTTTACAACCTTAAATTTCAAACCAATTGAAAAAATAATGATTTTATGGCTTATACATTGGAATTTGAATATAACAAGAGTTCTCATGCAAAAATATGCAAGGATTAAATTGTTGACGAGAAATGCCATAGGAAATGCTATAGCATTTCCTATAGAATTTCTTTATTTTACATTTTTTACAACCTTAAATTTCGAACCAATTGAAAAAAAATGATGATTTTAGGGCTTATACATTGGAATTTGAATATAACAAGAGTTCTCATGCAAAAATATGCAAAGATTAAATTGTTGACGAGAAATGCCATAGCAAATGTTATAGCATTTCGTATAGCATTTCTTTATTTTACATTGTTACGACCTAAAATTTCGAACCGATTGAAAAAATAATGATTTTAGGGAATATACATTGGAATTTGAATATAACAAGAGTTCTCATGCAAAAATATTCAAGGATTAAATTGTTGACGAGAAATGCCATAGGAAATGCTATAGAATTTCCTATAACATTTCTTTATTTGACATTTTTTACAACCTTAAATTTCGAACCAATTGAAAAAATAATGATTTTAGGGCTTATACATTGGAATTTGAATATAACAAGAGTTCTCATGCAAAAATATGCAAGGATTAAATTGTTGACGAGAAATGCCATAGGAAATGCTATAGCATTTCCTATAGCATTTCTTTATTTTACATTTTTTACAACCTTAAATTTTGAACCAATTGAAAAAATAATGATTTTAAAGCTTATACATTGGAATTTGAATATAACAAGAGTTCTCATGCAAAAATATGCAAGGATTAAATTGATGACGAGAAATGCCATAGGAAATGCTATAGCATTTCCTATAGCATTTCTTTATTTGACATTTTTTACAACCTTAAATTTTAAAACAATTGAAAAAATAATTATTTTACGGCTTATACATTGTTATTTGAATGTAACAAGAGTTCTCATGCAAAAATATGCAAGGATTAAATTGTTGACGAGAAATGCCATTCGAAATGTTATAACATTTCGTATAGCATTTCTTTATTTTACATTGTTACGACCTAAAATTTCGAACCGATTGAAAAAATAATGATTTTAAGGATTATACATTGGAATTTGAATATAACAAGAGTTCTCATGCAAAAATATTCAAGGATTAAATTGTTGACGAGAAATGCCATAGGAAATGCTATAGAATTTCCTATAGCATTTCTTTATTTGACATTTTTTACAACCTTAAATTTCGAACCAATTGAAAAAATAATGATTTTAGGGCTTATACATTGGAAATTGAATATAACAAGAGTTCTCATGCAAAAATATGCAAGGATTAAATTGTTGACGAGAAATGCCATAGGAAATGCTATAGCATTTCCCTTAGCATTTCTTTATTTGACATTTTTTACAACCTTAAATTTCAAACAAATTGAAAAATAATGATTTTATGGATTATACATTGGAATTTGAATATAACAAGAGTTCTCATGCAAAAATATGCAAGGATTAAATTGTTGACGAGAAATGCCATAGGAAATGCTATAGCATTTCCTATAGAATTTCTTTATTTGACATTTTTTACAACCTTAAATTTCGAACCAATTGAAAAAATAATGATTTTAGGTATTATACATTGGAAATTGAATATAACAAGAGTTCTCATGGAAAAATATGCAAGGATTAAATTGTTGCCGAGAAATGCCATAGGAAATGCTATAGCATTTCCTATAGCATTTCTTTATTTTACATTTTTTACAACCTTAAATTTCGAACCAATTGAAAAAATAATGATTTTAAAGCTTATAAATTGGAATTTGAATATAACAAGAGTTCTCATGCAAAAATATGCAAGGATTAAATTGTTGACGAGAAATGCCATAGGAAATGCTATAGCATTTCCCTTAGCATTTCTTTATTTGACATTTTTTACAACCTTAAATTTCAAACCAATTGAAAAAATAATGATTTTATGGCTTATACATTGGAATTTGAATATAACAAGAGTTCTCATGCAAAAATATGCAAGGATTAAATTGTTGACGAGAAATGCCATAGGAAATGCTATAGCATTTCCTATAGAATTTCTTTATTTTACATTTTTTACAACCTTAAATTTCGAACCAACTGAAAAAATAATGATTTTAGGGCTTATACATTGGAAATTGAATATAACAAGAGTTCTCATGGAAAAATATGCAAGGATTAAATTGTTGCCGAGAAATGCCATAGGAAATGCTATAGCATTTCCTATAGCATTTCTTTATTTTACATTTTTTACAACCTTAAATTTCGAACCAATTGAAAAAATAATGATTTTAAAGCTTATACATTGGAATTTGAATATAACAAGAGTTCTCATGCAAAAATATGCAAGGATTAAATTGTTGACGAGAAATGCCATAGGAAATGCTATAGCATTTCCCTTAGCATTTCTTTATTTGACATTTTTTACAACCTTAAATTTCAAACAAATTGAAAAATAATGATTTTATGGATTATACATTGGAATTTGAATATAACAAGAGTTCTCATGCAAAAATATGCAAGGATTAAATTGTTGACGAGAAATGCCATAGGAAATGCTATAGCATTTCCTATAGAATTTCTTTATTTGACATTTTTTACAACCTTAAATTTCGAACCAATTGAAAAAATAATGATTTTAGGTATTATACATTGGAAATTGAATATAACAAGAGTTCTCATGGAAAAATATGCAAGGATTAAATTGTTGCCGAGAAATGCCATAGGAAATGCTATAGCATTTCCTATAGCATTTCTTTATTTTACATTTTTTACAACCTTAAATTTCGAACCAATTGAAAAAATAATGATTTTAAAGCTTATAAATTGGAATTTGAATATAACAAGAGTTCTCATGCAAAAATATGCAAGGATTAAATTGTTGACGAGAAATGCCATAGGAAATGCTATAGCATTTCCCTTAGCATTTCTTTATTTGACATTTTTTACAACCTTAAATTTCAAACCAATTGAAAAAATAATGATTTTATGGCTTATACATTGGAATTTGAATATAACAAGAGTTCTCATGCAAAAATATGCAAGGATTAAATTGTTGACGAGAAATGCCATAGGAAATGCTATAGCATTTCCTATAGAATTTCTTTATTTTACATTTTTTACAACCTTAAATTTCGAACCAATTGAAAAAATAATGATTTTAGGGCTTATACATTGGAAATTGAATATAACAAGAGTTCTCATGGAAAAATATGCAAGGATTAAATTGTTGCCGAGAAATGCCATAGGAAATGCTATAGCATTTCCTATAGCATTTCTTTATTTTACATTTTTTACAACCTTAAATTTCGAACCAATTGAAAAAATAATGATTTTAAAGCTTATACATTGGAATTTGAATATAACAAGAGTTCTCATGCAAAAATATGCAAGGATTAAATTGTTGACGAGAAATGCCATAGGAAATGCTATAGCATTTCCCTTAGCATTTCTTTATTTGACATTTTTTACAACCTTAAATTTCAAACCAATTGAAAAAATAATGATTTTATGGCTTATACATTGGAATTTGAATATAACAAGAGTTCTCATGCAAAAATATGCAAGGATTAAATTGTTGACGAGAAATGCCATAGGAAATGCTATAGCATTTCCTATAGAATTTCTTTATTTGACATTTTTTACAACCTTAAATTTCGAACCAATTGAAAAAATAATGATTTTAGGGCTTATACATTGGAAATTGAATATAACAAGAGTTCTCATGGAAAAATATGCAAGGATTAAATTGTTGCCGAGAAATGCCATAGGAAATGCTATAGCATTTCCTATAGCATTTCTTTATTTTACATTTTTTACAACCTTAAATTTCGAACCAATTGAAAAAATAATGATTTTAAAGCTTATACATTGGAATTTGAATATAACAAGAGTTCTCATGCAAAAATATGCAAGGATTAAATTGTTGACGAGAAATGCCATAGGAAATGCTATAGCATTTCCCTTAGCATTTCTTTATTTGACATTTTTTACAACCTTAAATTTCAAACCAATTGAAAAAATAATGATTTTATGGCTTATACATTGGAATTTGAATATAACAAGAGTTCTCATGCAAAAATATGCAAGGATTAAATTGTTGACGAGAAATGCCATAGGAAATGCTATAGCATTTCCTATAGAATTTCTTTATTTGACATTTTTTACAACCTTAAATTTCGAACCAATTGAAAAAATAATGATTTTAGGGCTTATACATTGGAAATTGAATATAACAAGAGTTCTCATGGAAAAAAATGCAAGGATTAAATTGTTGCCGAGAAATGCCATAGGAAATGCTATAGCATTTCCTATAGCATTTCTTTATTTTACATTTTTTACAACCTTAAATTTCGAACCAATTAAAAAAATAATGATTTTAAAGCTTATACATTGGAATTTGAATATAACAAGAGTTCTCATGCAAAAATATGCAAGGATTAAATTGTTGCCGAGAAATGCCATAGGAAATGCATTTCCTATAGCATTTCTTTATTTTACATTGTTTACGACCTAAAATTTTGAACCAATTGAAAAAATAATGATTTTAGGGCTTATACATTGGAATTTTAATATAACAGTAGTTCTCATGCAAAAATATGCAAGGATTAATTTTTAGACGAGAAATGCCATAGGAAAGGCTATAGCATTTCCTATAGCATTTCTTTATTTTACATTTTTTACAACCTTAAATTTCGAACCAATTGAAAAAATAATGATTTTAAAGCTTATACATTGGAATTTGAATATAACAAGAGTTCTCATGCAAAAATATGCAAGGATTAAATTGTTGACGAGAAATGCCATAGGAAAAGCATTTCCTATAGCATTTCTTTATCTGACATTTTTTACAACCTTAAATTTCAAACCAATTGAAAAAATAATGATTGTAGGGCTTATACATTGTTATTTGAATATAACAAGAGTTTTCATGGAAAAATTTGCAAGGATTAAATTGTTGACGAGAAATGCCATAGGAAATGTTATAGCATTTCCTATAGCATTTCTTTATTTTACATTTTTTACAACCTTAAATTTCGAACCAATTGAAAAAAGTGATGATTTTAGGGCTTATACATTGGAATTTGAATATAACAAGAGTTCTCATGCAAAAATATGCAAGGATTAAATTGTTGACGAGAAATGCCATAGGAAATGTTATAGCATTTCGTATAGCATTTCTTTATTTTACATTGTTACGACCTAAAATTTCGAACCAATTGAAAAAATAATGATTTTAGGGATTATACATTGGAATTTGAATATAACAAGAGTGCTCATGCAAAAATATGCACGGATTAAATTGTTGACGAGAAATGCCATAGGAAATGCTATAGCATTTCCTATAGCATTTGTTTATTTGACATTTTTTACAACCTTAAATTTGGAACCAATTGAAAAAATAATGATTTTAGGGCTTACACATTGGAAATTGAATATAACAAGAGTTCTCATGCAAAGATATGCAAGGATTAAATTGTGGCCGAGAAATGCCATAGGAAATGCTATAGCATTTCCTATAGCATTTCTTTATTTTACATTTTTTACAACCTTAAATTTCGAACCAATTGAAAAAATAATGATTTTAAAGCTTATACATTGGAATTTGAATATAAAAAGAGTTCTCATGCAAAAATATGCAAGGATTAATTTGTTGACGAGAAATGCCATAGGAAATGCTAGCATTTCCTATAGCATTTCTTTATTTGACATTTTTTACAACCTTAAATTTCAAACCAATTGAAAAAATAATATTTTAGGGCTTATACATTAATTTTTGAATATAACAAGAGTTCTCATGCAAAAATATGCAAGGATTAAATTGTTGACGAGAAATGCCATAGGAAATGCTATAGCATTTCCTATGGCATTTCTTTATTTTACATTGTTTACGACCTTAAATTTCGAACCAATTGAAAAAATAATGATTTTAAAGCTTATACATTGGAATTTGAATATAACAAGAGTTCTCATGCAAAAATATGCAAGGATTAAATTGTTGACGAGAAATGCCATTGGAAATGATATAGCATTTCCTATAGCATTTCTTTATTTGACATTTTTTACAACCTTAAATTTCAAACCAACTGAAAAAATAATGATTTTAGGGCTTATACATTGGAATTTGAATATAACAAGAGTTCTCATGCAAAAATATGCAAGGATTAAATTGTTGACGAGAAATGCCATAGGAAATGCTATATAGCATTTCCTATAGCATTTCTTTATTAGACATTTTTTACAACCTTAAATTTCGAACCAATTGAAAAAATAATGATTTTATGGCTTATACATTGGAAATTGAATATAACAAGAGTTCTCATGCAAAAATATGCAAGGATTAAATTGTTGCCGAGAAATGCCATAGGAAATGCTATAGCATTTCCAATAGCATTTCATTATTTTACATTTTTTACAACCTTAAATTTCGAACCAATTGAAAAAATAATGATTTAGGGCTTATACATTGGAATTTGAATATAACAAGAGTTCTCATGCAAAAATATGCAAGGATTAAATTGTTGAAATGCCATAGGAAATGCTATAGCATTTCCTTTAGCATTTCTTTATTAGACATTTTTTACAACCTTAAATTTCGAACCAATTGAAAAAATAATGATTTTAGGGCTTATACATTGGAAATTGAATATAACAAGAGTTCTCATGCAAAAATATGCAAGGATTAAATTGTTGCCGAGAAATGCCATAGGAAATGCTATAGCATTTCCAATAGCATTTCTTTATTTTACATTTTTTACAAACTTAAATTTCGAACCAATTGAAAAAATAATGATTTAGGGCTTATACATTAGAATTTGAATATAACAAGAGTTCTCATGCAAAAATATGCAAGGATTAAATTGTTGACGAGAAATGCCATAGGAAATACTATAGCATTTCCTATAGCATTTCTTTATTTTACATTTTTTACAACCTTAAATTTCGAACCAATTGAAAAAATAATGATTTTAAAGCTTATACATTGGAATTTGAATATAACAAGAGTTCTCATGCAAAAATATGCAAGGATTAAATTGTTGACGAGAAATGCCATAGGAAATGCTATAGAATTTCCTATAGCATTTCTTTATTTTACATTTTTTACAACCTTAAATTTCGAACCAAATTAAAAAATAATGATTTTAGGGCTTGTACATTGGAATTTGAATATAACAAGAGTTCTCATGCAAAAATATGCAAGGATTAAATTGTTGCCGAGAAATGCCATAGGAAATGCTATAGCATTTCCAATAGCATTTCTTTATTTTACATTTTTTACAAACTTAAATTTCGAACCAATTGAAAAAATAATGATTTAGGGCTTATACATTAGAATTTGAATATAACAAGAGTTCTCATGAAAAATATGCAAGGATTAAATTGTTGACGAGAAATGCCATAGGAAATACTATAGCATTTCCTATAGCATTTCTTTATTTTACATTTTTTACAACCTTAAATTTCGAACCAATTGAAAAAATAATGATTTTAAAGCTTATACATTGGAATTTGAATATAACAAGAGTTCTCATGCAAAAATATGCAAGGATTAAATTGTTGACGAGAAATGCCATAGGAAATGCTATAGCATTTCCTATAGCATTTCTTTATTTTACATTTTTTACAACCTTAAATTTCGAACCAAATTAAAAAATAATGATTTTAGGGCTTGTACATTGGAATTTGAATATAACAAGAGTTCTCATGCAAAAATATGCAAGGATTAAATTGTTGCCGACAAATGCCATAGGAAATGCTATAGCATTTCCAATAGCATTTCTTTATTTTACATTTTTTACAAACTTAAATTTCGAACCAATTGAAAAAATAATGATTTAGGCCTTATACATTAGAATTTGAATATAACAAGAGTTCTCATGCAAAAATATGCAAGAATTAAATTGTTGACGAGAAATGCCATAGGAAATACTATAGCATTTCCTATAGCATTTCTTTATTTTACATTTTTTACAACCTTAAATTTCGAACCAATTGAAAAAATAATGATTTTAAAGCTTATACATTGGAATTTTAATATAACAAGAGTTCTCATGCAAAAATATGCAAGGATTAAATTGTTGACGAGAAATGCCATAGGAAATGCTATAGCATTTCCTATAGCATTTCTTTATTTGACATTTTTTAAAACCTTAAATTTCAAACCAATTGAAAAAATAATTATTTTAGGTCTTATACATTGGAATTTGAATATAACAAGAGTTCTCATGCAAAAATATGCAAGGATTAAATTTTTGAAGAGAAATGCCATAGGAAATGCTATAGCATTTCCTATAGCATTTGTTTATTTGACATTTTTTACAACCTTAAATTTCGAACCAATTGAAAAAATAATGATTTTAGGGCTTATACATTGGAAATTGAATATAACAAGAGTTCTAATGCAAAAATATGCAAGGATTAAATTGTTGCCGAGAAATGCCATAGGAAATGCTATAGCATTTCCTATAGCATTTCTTTATTATACATTTTTTACAACCTTAAATTTCGAACCAAATTAAAAAATAATGATTTTAGGGCTTGTACATTGGAATTTGAATATAACAAGAGTTCTCATGCAAAAATATGCAAGGATTAAATTGTTGCCGAGAAATGCCATAGGAAATGCTATAGCATTTCCAATAGCATTTCTTTATTTTACATTTTTTACAAACTTAAATTTCGAACCAATTGAAAAAATAATGATTTAGGGCTTATACATTAGAATTTGAATATAACAAGAGTTCTCATGCAAAAATATGCAAGGATTAAATTGTTGACGAGAAATGCCATAGGAAATACTATAGCATTTCCTATAGCATTTCTTTATTTTACATTTTTTACAACCTTAAATTTCGAACCAATTGAAAAAATAATGATTTTAAAGCTTATACATTGGAATTTGAATATAACAAGAGTTCTCATGCAAAAATATGCAAGGATTAAATTGTTGACGAGAAATGCCATAGGAAATGCTATAGCATTTCCTATAGCATTTCTTTATTTTACATTTTTTACAACCTTAAATTTCGAACCAAATTAAAAAATAATGATTTTAGGGCTTGTACATTGGAATTTGAATATAACAAGAGTTCTCATGCAAAAATATGCAAGGATTAAATTGTTGCCGAGAAATGCCATAGGAAATGCTATAGCATTTCCAATAGCATTTCTTTAATTTACATTTTTTACAAACTTAAATTTCGAACCAATTGAAAAAATAATGATTTAGGGCTTATACATTAGAATTTGAATATAACAAGAGTTCTCATGAAAAATATGCAAGGATTAAATTGTTGACGAGAAATGCCATAGGAAATACTATAGCATTTCCTATAGCATTTCTTTATTTTACATTTTTTACAACCTTAAATTTCGAACCAATTGAAAAAATAATGATTTTAAAGCTTATACATTGGAATTTGAATATAACAAGAGTTCTCATGCAAAAATATGCAAGGATTAAATTGTTGACGAGAAATGCCATAGGAAATGCTATAGCATTTCCTATAGCATTTCTTTATTTTACATTTTTTACAACCTTAAATTTCGAACCAAACTAAAAAATAATGATTTTAGGGCTTGTACATTGGAATTTGAATATAACAAGAGTTCTCATGCAAAAATATGCAAGGATTAAATTGTTGCCGACAAATGGCATAGGAAATGCTATAGCATTTCCAATAGCATTTCTTTATTTTACATTTTTTACAAACTTAAATTTCGAACCAATTGAAAAAATAATGATTTAGGGCTTATACATTAGAATTTGAATATAACAAGAGTTCTCATGCAAAAATATGCAAGGATTAAATTGTTGACGAGAAATGCCATAGGAAATACTATAGCATTTCCTATAGCATTTCTTTATTTTACATTTTTTACAACCTTAAATTTCGAACCAATTGAAAAAATAATGATTTTAAAGCTTATACATTGGAATTTTAATATAACAAGAGTTCTCATGCAAAAATATGCAAGGATTAAATTGTTGACGAGAAATGCCATAGGAAATGCTATAGCATTTCCTATAGCATTTGTTTATTTGACATTTTTTACAACCTTAAATTTCGAACCAATTGAAAAAATAATGATTTTAGGGCTTATACATTGGAAATTGAATATAACAAGAGTTCTAATGCAAAAATATGCAAGGATTAAATTGTTGCCGAGAAATGCCATAGGAAATGCTATAGCATTTCCTATAGCATTTCTTTATTTTACATTTTTTACAACCTTAAATTTTGAACCAATTGAAAAAATAATGATTTTAGGGCTTATACATTGGAAATTGAATATAACAAGAGTTCTCATGCAAAAATATGCAAGGATTAAATTGTTGCCGAGAAATGCCATAGGAAATGCTATAGCATTTCCTATAGCATATCTTTAATTTACATTTTTTACAACCTTAAATTTCGAACCAATTGAAAAAATAATGATTTTAAAGCTTATACATTGGAATTTGAATATAACAAGAGTTCTCATGCAAAAATATGCAAGGATTAAATTGTTGACGAGAAATGCCATAGGAAATGATATAGCATTTCCTATAGCATTTCTTTATTTGACATCTTTTACAACCTTAAATTTCAAACCAATTGAAAAAAATAACTATTTTAGGGCTTATACATTGGAATTTGAATATAACAAGAGTTCTCATGCAAAAATATGCAAGGATTAAATTGTTGACGAGAAATGCCATAGGAAATGCTATAGCATTTCCTATAGCATTTCTTTATTTGACATTATTTACAACCTTAAATTTCGAACCAATTGAAAAAATAATGATTTTAAAGCTTATACATTGGAAATTGAATATAACAAGAGTTCTCATGCAAAAATATGCAAGGATTAAATTGTTGACGAGAAATGCCATAGGAAATGTTATAGCATTTCGTATAGCATTTCTTTATTTTACATTGTTACGACCTAAAATTTCGAATCAATTGAAAAAATAATGATTTTAGGGATGATATATTGGAATTTGAATATAACAAGAGTTCTCATGCAAAAATATGGAAGGATTAAATTGTTGACGAGAAATGCCATAGGAAATGCTATAGTATTTCCTATAGCATTTGTTTATTTGACATTTTTTACAACCTTAAATTTCGAACCAATTGAAAAAATAATGATTTTAGGGCTTACACATTGGAAATTGAATATAACAAGAGTTCTCATGAAAGATATGCAAGGATTAATTTCTTGCCGAGAAATGCCATAGGAAATGCTATAGCATTTCCTATAGCATTTCTTTATTTTACATTTCTTACAACCTTAAATTTCGAACCAATTGAAAAAATAATTATTTTAGGACTTATACATTGTAATTTTAATATAACAAGATTTCTCATGCAAAAATATGCAAGGATTAAATTGTTGACGAGAAATGCCATAGGAAATGCTATAGCATTTCCTATAGTATTTCTTTATTTTACATTTTTTACAACCTTAAATTTCGAACCAATTGAAAAAATAATGATTTTAAAGCTTATACATTGGAATTTGAATATAACAAGAGTTTCATGCAAAAATATGCAAGGATTAAATTGTTGACGAGAAATGCCATAGGAAATACTATAGCATTTGCTATAGCATTTCTTTATTTGACATTTTTTACAACCTTAAATTTCAAACCAATTGAAAAAATAATGATTTTAGGGCTTATACTTTGGAATTTGAATATAACAAGAGTTCTCATGCAAAAATATGCAAGGATTAAATTGTTGACGAGAAATGCCATAGGAAATGCTATAGCATTTCCTATAGCATTTCTTTATAAGACATTTTTTACAACCTTAAATTTCGAACCAATTTAAAAAATAATGATTTTAGGGCTTATACATTGGAAATTGAATATAACAAGAGTTCTCATGCAAAAATATGCAAGGATTAAATTGTTGCCGAGAAATGCCATAGGAAATGCTATAGCATTTCCAATAGCATTTCTTTATTTTACATTTTTTACAACCTTAAATTTCGAAAAAATTGAAAAAATAATGATTTAGGGCTTATACATTGGAATTTAAATATAACAAGAGTTCTCATGCAAAAATATGCAAGGATTAAATTGTTGACGAGAATTGCCATAAGAAATGATATAGTATTTCCTATAGCATTTCTTTATTTGACATCTTTTACAACCTTAAATTTCAAACCAATCGAAAAAATAATGATTTTAGGGCTTATACATTGCAATTTGAATTTAACAAGAGTTCTCATGCAAAAATATGCAAGGATTAAATTGTTGACGAGAAATGCCATAGGAAATGCTATAGAATTTCCTATAGCATTTCTTTATTTGACATTTTTTACAACCTTAAATTTCGAACCAATTAAAAAAATAATGATTTTAAAGCTTATACATTGGAAATTGAATATAACAAGAGTTCTCATGCAAAAATATGCAAGGATTAAATTGTTGACGATAAATGCCATAGGAAATGCTATAGCATTTCCTATAGCATTTCTTTATTTGACATTTTTTACAACCTTAAATTTCAAACCAATTGAAAAAATAATGATTTTAGGGCTTATACTTTGGAATTTGAATATAACAATAGTTCTCATGCAAAAATATGCAAGGATTAAATTGTTGACGAGAAATGCCATAGGAAATGCTATAGCATTTCCTATAGCATTTCTTTATAAGACATTTTTTACAACCTTAAATTTCGAACCAATTTAAAAAATAATGATTTTAGGGCTTATACATTGGAAATTGAATATAACAAGAGTTCTCATGCAAAAATATGCAAGGATTAAATTGTTGCCGAGAAATGCCATAGGAAATGCTATAGCATTTCCAATAGCATTTCTTTATTTTACATTTTTTACAACCTTAAATTTCGAAAAAATTGAAAAAATAATGATTTAGGGCTTATACATTGGAATTTAAATATAACAAGAGTTCTCATGCAAAAATATGCAAGGATTAAATTGTTGACGAGAATTGCCATAAGAAATGATATAGTATTTCCTATAGCATTTCTTTATTTGACATCTTTTACAACCTTAAATTTCAAACCAATCGAAAAAATAATGATTTTAGGGCTTATACATTGGAATTTGAATTTAACAAGAGTTCTCATGCAAAAATATGCAAGGATTAAATTGTTGACGAGAAATGCCATAGGAAATGCTATAGAATTTCCTATAGCATTTCTTTATTTGACATTTTTTACAACCTTAAATTTCGAACCAATTAAAAAAATAATGATTTTAAAGCTTATACATTGGAAATTGAATATAACAAGAGTTCTCATGCAAAAATATGCAAGGATTAAATTGTTGACGATAAATGCCGTAGGAAATGCTATAGCATTTCCTATAGCATTTCTTTATTTGACATTTTTTACAACCTTAAATTTCAAACCAATTGAAAAAATAATGATTTTAGGGCTTATACTTTGGAATTTGAATATAACAATAGTTCTCATGCAAAAATATGCAAGGATTAAATTGTTGACGAGAAATGCCATAGGAAATGCTATAGCATTTCCTATAGCATTTCTTTATAAGACATTTTTTACAACCTTAAATTTCGAACCAATTTAAAAAATAATGATTTTAGGGCTTATACATTGGAAATTGAATATAACAAGAGTTCTCATGCAAAAATATGCAAGGATTAAATTGTTGCCGAGAAATGCCATAGGAAATGCTATAGCATTTCCAATAGCATTTCTTTATTTTACATTTTTTACAACCTTAAATTTCGAACAAATTGAAAAAATAATGATTTAGGGCTTATACATTGGAAATTGAATATAACAAGAGTTCACATGAAAGATATGCAAGGATTAATTTGTTGCCGAGTAATGCCATAGGAAATGCTATAGCATTTCTTTATTTTACATTTCTTACAACCTTAAATTTCGAACCAATTGAAAAAATAATTATTTTAGGACTTATACATTGGAATTTTAATATAACAAGAGTTCTCATGCAAAAATATGCAAGGATTAAATTGTTGACGAGAAATGCCATAGGAAATGGCATTTCCTATAGCATTTCTTTATTTTACATTTTTTACAACCTTAAATTTCGAACCAATTGAAAAAATAATGATTTTAAAGCTTATACATTGGAATTTGAATATAACAAGAGTTCTCATGCAAAAATATGCAAGGATTAAATTGTTGCCGAGAAATGCCATAGGAAATGCTATAGCATTTCCAATAGCATTTCTTTATTTTACATTTTTTACAACCTTAAATTTCGAAAAAATTGAAAAAATAATGATTTAGGGCTTATACATTGGAATTTAAATATAACAAGAGTTCTCATGCAAAAATATGCAAGGATTAAATTGTTGACGAGAATTGCCATAAGAAATGATATAGTATTTCCTATAGCATTTCTTTATTTGACATCTTTTACAACCTTAAATTTCAAACCAATCGAAAAAATAATGATTTTAGGGCTTATACATTGGAATTTGAATTTAACAAGAGTTCTCATGCAAAAATATGCAAGGATTAAATTGTTGACGAGAAATGCCATAGGAAATGCTATAGAATTTCCTATAGCATTTCTTTATTTGACATTTTTTACAACCTTAAATTTCGAACCAATTGAAAAAATAATGATTTTAAAGCTTATACATTGGAAATTGAATATAACAAGAGTTCTCATGCAAAAATATGCAAGGATTAAATTGTTGACGAGAAATGCCATAGGAAATGCTATAGCATTTCCTATAGCATTTCTTTATTTGACATTTTTTACAACCTTAAATTTCAAACCAATTGAAAAAATAATGATTTTAGGGCTTATACTTTGGAATTTGAATATAACCAGAGTTCTCATGCAAAAATATGCAAGGATTAAATTGTTGACGAGAAATGCCATAGGAAATGCTATAGCATTTCCTATAGCATTTCTTTATAAGACATTTTTTACAACCTTAAATTTCGAACCAATTTAAAAAATAAAGATTTTAGGGCTTATACATTGGAAATTGAATATAACAAGAGTTCTCATGCAAAAATATGCAAGGATTAAATTGTTGCCGAGAAATGCCATAGGAAATGCTATAGCATTTCCAATAGCATTTCTTTATTTTACATTTTTTACAACCTTAAATTTCGAACAAATTGAAAAAATAATGATTTAGGGCTTATACATTGGAAATTGAATATAACAAGAGTTCACATGAAAGATATGCAAGGATTAATTTGTTGCCGAGTAATGCCATAGGAAATGCTATAGCATTTCCTATAGCATTTCTTTATTTTACATTTCTTACAACCTTAAATTTCGAACCAATTGAAAAAATAATTATTTTAGGACTTATACATTGGAATTTTAATATAACAAGAGTTCTCATGCAAAAATATGCAAGGATTAAATTGTTGACGAGAAATGCCATAGGAAATGGCATTTCCTATAGCATTTCTTTATTTTACATTTTTTACAACCTTAAATTTCGAACCAATTGAAAAAATAATGATTTTAAAGCTTATACATTGGAATTGGAATATAACAAGAGTTTCATGCAAAAATATGCAAGGATTAAATTGTTGACGAGAAATGCCATAGGAAATGCTATAGCATTTCCTATAGCATTTCTTTATTTGACATTTTTTACAACCTTAAATTTCGAACCAATTGAAAAAATAATGATTTTAGGGCTTATACTTTGGAATTTGAATATAACAAGAGTTCTCATGCAAAAATATGCAAGGATTAAATTGTTGACGAGAAATGCCATAGGAAATGCTATAGCATTTCCTATAGCATTTCTTTATAAGACATTTTTTACAACCTTAAATTTCGAACCAATTTAAAAAATAATGATTTTAGGGCTTATACATTGGAAATTGAATATAACAAGAGTTCTCATGCAAAAATATGCAAAGATTAAATTGTTGCCGAGAAATGCCATAGGAAATGCTATAGCATTTCCAATAGCATTTCTTTATTTTACATTTTTTACAACCTTAAATTTCGAAAAAATTGAAAAAATAATGATTTAGGGCTTATACATTGGAATTTGAATATAACAAAAGTTCTCATGCAAAAATATGCAAGGATTAAATTGTTGACGAGAATTGCCATAAGAAATGATATAGTATTTCCTATAGCATTTCTTTATTTGACATCTTTTACAACCTTAAATTTCAAACCAATTGAAAAAATAATGATTTTAGGGCTTATACATTGGAATTTGAATTTAACAAGAGTTCTCATGCAAAAATATGCAAGGATTAAATTGTTGACGAGAAATGCCATAGGAAATGCTATAGAATTTCCTATAGCATTTCTTTATTTGACATTTTTTACAACCTTAAATTTCGAACCAATTGAAAAAATAATGATTTTAAAGCTTATACATTGGAAATTGAATATAACAAGAGTTCTCATGCAAAAATATGCAAGGATTAAATTGTTGACGAGAAATGCCATAGGAAATGCTATAGCATTTCCTATAGCATTTCTTTATTTGACATTTTTTACAACCTTAAATTTCAAACCAATTGAAAAAATAATGATTTTAGGGCTTATACTTTGGAATTTGAATATAACAAGAGTTCTCATGCAAAAATATGCAAGGATTAAATTGTTGACGAGAAATGCCATAGGAAATGCTATAGCATTTCCTATAGCATTTCTTTATAAGACATTTTTTACAACCTTAAATTTCGAACCAATTTAAAAAATAATGATTTTAGGGCTTATACATTGGAAATTGAATATAACAAGAGTTCTCATGCAAAAATATGCAAGGATTAAATTGTTGCCGAGAAATGCCATAGGAAATGCTATAGCATTTCCAATAGCATTTCTTTATTTTACATTTTTTACAACCTTAAATTTCGAACAAATTGAAAAAATAATGATTTAGGGCTTATACATTGGAATTTGAATATAACAAGAGTTTTCATGCAAAAATATGCAAGGATTAAATTGTTGACGAGAAATGCCATAAGAAATGATATAGCATTTCCTATAGCATTTCTTTATTTAACATCTTTTACAACCTTAAATTTCAAACCAATTGAAAAAATAATAATTTTAGGGCTTATACATTGGAATTTGAATTTAACAAGAGTTCTCATGCAAAAATATGCAAGGATTAAATTGTTGACGAGAAATGCCATAGGAAATGCTATAGAATTTCCTATAGCATTTCTTTATTTGACATTTTTTACAACCTTAAATTTCGAACCAATTGAAAAAATAATGATTTTAAAGCTTATACATTGGAATTTGAATATAACAAGAGTTCTGATGCAAAAATATGCAAGGATTAAATTGTTGACGAGAAATGCCATAGGAAATGCTATAGCATTTCTTTATTTGACATTTTTTACAACCTTAAATTTCAAACCAATTGAAAATATAATGATTTTAGGGCTTATACTTTGGAATTTGAATATAACAAGAGTTCTCATGCAAAAATATGCAAGGATTAAATTGTTGACGAGAAATGCCATAGGAAATGCTATAGCATTTCCTATAGCATTTCTTTATTAGACATTTTTTACAACCTTAAATTTCGAACCAATTTAAAAAATAATGATTTTAGGGCTTATACATTGGAAATTGAATATAACAAGAGTTCTCATGCAAAAATATGCAAGGATTAAATTGTTGCCGAGAAATGCCATAGGAAATGTTATAGCATTTCCAATAGCATTTCTTTATTTTACATTTTTTACAACCTTAAATTTCGAACAAATTGAAAAAATAATGATTTAGGGCTTATACATTGAAATTTGAATATAACAAGAGTTCTCATGCAAAAATATGCAAGGATTAAATTGTTGACGAGAAATGCCATAGGAAATGATATAGCATTTCCTATAGCATTTCTTTATTTGACATCTTTTACAACCTTAAATTTCAAACCAATTGAAAAAATAATGAATTTAGGGCTTATACATTGGAATTTGAATTTAACAAGAGTTCTCATGCAAAAATATGCAAGGATTAAATTGTTGACGAGAAATGCCATAGGAAATGCTATAGAATTTCCTATAGCATTTCTTTATTTGACATTTTTTACAACCTTAAATTTCGAACCAATTGAAAAAATAATGATTTTAAAGCTTATACATTGGAAATTAAATATAAAAAGAGTTCTCATGCAAAAATATGCAAGGATTAAATTGTTGACGAGAAATGCCATAGGAAATGTTATAGCATTTCGTATAGCATTTCTTTATTTTACATTGTTACGACCTAAAATTTCGAATCAATTGAAAAAATAATGATTTTAGGGATTATACATTGGAATTTGAATATAACAAGAGTTCTCATGCAAAAATATGCAAGGATTAAATTGTTGACGAGAAATGCCATAGGAAATGCTATAGAATTTCCTATAGCATTTCTTTATTTGACATTTTTTACAACCTTAAATTTCGAACCAATTGAAAAAATAATGATTTTAAAGCTTATACATTGGAATTTGAATATAACAAGAGTTCTCATGCAAAAATATGCAAGGATTAAATTGTTTACGAGAAATGCCATAGGAAATGCTATAGCATTTCCTATAGCATTTCTTTATTTGACATTTTTTACAACCTTAAATTTCAAACCAATTGAAAAAATAATGATTTTAGGGCTTATACTTTGGAATTTGAATATAACAAGAGTTCTCATGCAAAAATATGCAAGGATTAAATTGTTGACGAGAAATGCCATAGGAAATGCTATAGGATTTCCTATAGCATTTCTTTATTAGACATTTCTTACAACCTTAAATTTCGAACCAATTTAAAAAATAATGATTTTAGGGCTTATACATTGGAAATTGAATATAACAAGAGTTCTCATGCAAAAATATGCAAGGATTAAATTGTTGCCGAGAAATGCCATAGGAAATGCTATAGCATTTCCAATAGCATTTCTTTATTTTACATTTTTTACAACCTTAAATTTCGAACAAATTGAAAAAATAATGATTTAGGGCTTATACATTGGAATTTGAATATAACAAGAGTTTTCATGCAAAAATATGCAAGGATTAAATTGTTGACGAGAAATGCCATAAGAAATGATATAGCATTTCCTATAGCATTTCTTTATTTAACATCTTTTACAACCTTAAATTTCAAACCAATTGAAAAAATAATGATTTTAGGGCTTATACATTGGAATTTGAATTTAACAAGAGTTCTCATGCAAAAATATGCAAGGATTAAATTGTTGACGAGAAATGCCATAGGAAATGCTATAGAATTTCCTATAGCATTTCTTTATTTGACATTTTTTACAACCTTAAATTTCGAACCAATTGAAAAAATAATGATTTTAAAGCTTATACATTGGAATTTGAATATAACAAGAGTTCTCATGCAAAAATATGCAAGGATTAAATTGTTGACGAGAAATGCCATAGGAAATGCTATAGCATTTCTTTATTTGACATTTTTTACAACCTTAAATTTCAAACCAATTGAAAAAATAATGATTTTAGGGCTTATACTTTGGAATTTTAATATAACAAGAGTTCTCATGCAAAAATATGCAAGGATTAAATTGTTGACGAGAAATGCCATAGGAAATGCTATAGCATTTCCTATAGCATTTCTTTATTAGACATTTTTTACAACCTTAAATTTCGAACCAATTTAAAAAATAATGATTTTAGGGCTTATACATTGGAAATTGAATATAACAAGAGTTCTCATGCAAAAATATGCAAGGATTAAATTGTTGCCGAGAAATGCCATAGGAAATGTTATAGCATTTCCAATAGCATTTCTTTATTTTACATTTTTTACAACCTTAAATTTCGAACAAATTGAAAAAATAATGATTTAGGGCTTATACATTGAAATTTGAATATAACAAGAGTTCTCATGCAAAAATATGCAAGGATTAAATTGTTGACGAGAAATGCCATAGGAAATGATATAGCATTTCCTATAGCATTTCTTTATTTGACATCTTTTACAACCTTAAATTTCAAACCAATTGAAAAAATAATGAATTTAGGGCTTATACATTGGAATTTGAATTTAACAAGAGTTCTCATGCAAAAATATGCAAGGATTAAATTGTTGACGAGAAATGCCATAGGAAATGCTATAGAATTTCCTATAGCATTTCTTTATTTGACATTTTTTACAACCTTAAATTTCGAACCAATTGAAAAAATAATGATTTTAAAGCTTATACATTGGAAATTGAATATAACAAGAGTTCTCATGCAAAAATATGCAAGGATTAAATTGTTGACGAGAAATGCCATAGGAAATGTTATAGCATTTCGTATAGCATTTCTTTATTTTACATTGTTACGACCTAAAATTTCGAATCAATTGAAAAAATAATGATTTTAGGGATTATACATTGGAATTTGAATATAACAAGAGTTCTCATGCAAAAATATGCAAGGATTAAATTGTTGACGAGAAATGCCATAGGAAATGCTATAGAATTTCCTATAGCATTTCTTTATTTGACATTTTTTACAACCTTAAATTTCGAACCAATTGAAAAAATAATGATTTTAAAGCTTATACATTGGAATTTGAATATAACAAGAGTTCTCATGCAAAAATATGCAAGGATTAAATTGTTTACGAGAAATGCCATAGGAAATGCTATAGCATTTCCTATAGCATTTCTTTATTTGACATTTTTTACAACCTTAAATTTCAAACCAATTGAAAAAATAATGATTTTAGGGCTTATACTTTGGAATTTGAATATAACAAGAGTTCTCATGCAAAAATATGCAAGGATTAAATTGTTGACGAGAAATGCCATAGGAAATGCTATAGGATTTCCTATAGCATTTCTTTATTAGACATTTCTTACAACCTTAAATTTCGAACCAATTTAAAAAATAATGATTTTAGGGCTTATACATTGGAAATTGAATATAACAAGAGTTCTCATGCAAAAATATGCAAGGATTAAATTGTTGCCGAGAAATGCCATAGGAAATGCTATAGCATTTCCAATAGCATTTCTTTATTTTACATTTTTTACAACCTTAAATTTCGAACAAATTGAAAAAATAATGATTTAGGGCTTATACATTGGAATTTGAATATAACAAGAGTTTTCATGCAAAAATATGCAAGGATTAAATTGTTGACGAGAAATGCCATAAGAAATGATATAGCATTTCCTATAGCATTTCTTTATTTAACATCTTTTACAACCTTAAATTTCAAACCAATTGAAAAAATAATGATTTTAGGGCTTATACATTGGAATTTGAATTTAACAAGAGTTCTCATGCAAAAATATGCAAGGATTAAATTGTTGACGAGAAATGCCATAGGAAATGCTATAGAATTTCCTATAGCATTTCTTTATTTGACATTTTTTACAACCTTAAATTTCGAACCAATTGAAAAAATAATGATTTTAAAGCTTATACATTGGAATTTGAATATAACAAGAGTTCTCATGCAAAAATATGCAAGGATTAAATTGTTGACGAGAAATGCCATAGGAAATGCTATAGCATTTCTTTATTTGACATTTTTTACAACCTTTCAAACCAATTGAAAAAATAATGATTTTAGGGCTTATACTTTGGAATTTTAATATAACAAGAGTTCTCATGCAAAAATATGCAAGGATTAAATTGTTGACGAGAAATGCCATAGGAAATGCTATAGCATTTCCTATAGCATTTCTTCATTAGACATTTTTTACAACCTTAAATTTCGAACCAATTTAAAAAATAATGATTTTAGGGCTTATACATTGGAAATTGAATATAACAAGAGTTCTCATGCAAAAATATGCAAGGATTAAATTGTTGCCGAGAAATGCCATAGGAAATGTTATAGCATTTCCA
The DNA here is from genome assembly GCA_954871525.1 of Parietaria judaica. Lineage (NCBI taxonomy): Eukaryota > Viridiplantae > Streptophyta > Magnoliopsida > Rosales > Urticaceae > Parietaria > Parietaria judaica. The sequence goes on from OX940865.1 coordinate 31,578,228, forward strand.
ATAGCATTTCTTTATTTTACATTTTATACAACCTTAAATTTCGAACAAATTGAAAAAATAATGATTTAGGGCTTATACATTGAAATTTGAATATAACAAGAGTTCTCATGCAAAAATATGCAAGGATTAAATTGTTGACGAGAAATGCCATAGGAAATGATATAGCATTTCCTATAGCATTTCTTTATTTGACATCTTTTACAACCTTAAATTTCAAACCAATTGAAAAAATAATGATTTTAGGGCTTATACATTGGAATTTGAATTTAACAAGAGTTCTCATGCAAAAATATGCAAGGATTAAATTGTTGACGAGAAATGCCATAGGAAATGCTATAGAATTTCCTATAGCATTTCTTTATTTGACATTTTTTACAACCTTAAATTTCAAACCAATTGAAAAAATAATGATTTTAAAGCTTATACATTGGAAATTGAATATAACAAGAGTTCTCATGCAAAAATATGCAAGGATTAAATTGTTGACGAGAAATGCCATAGGAAATGTTATAGCATTTCGTATAGCATTTCTTTATTTTACATTGTTACGACCTAAAATTTCGAATCAATTGAAAAAATAATGATTTTAGGGATTATACATTGGAATTTGAATATAACAAGAGTTCTCATGCAAAAATATGCAAGGATTAAATTGTTGACGAGAAATGCCATAGGAAATGCTATAGAATTTCCTATAGCATTTCTTTATTTGACAAATTTTTACAACCTTAAATTTCGAACCAATTGAAAAAATAATGATTTTAAAGCTTATACATTGGAATTTGAATATAACAAGAGTTCTCATGCAAAAATATGCAAGGATTAAATTGTTTACGAGAAATGCCATAGGAAATGCTATAGCATTTCCTATAGCATTTCTTTATTTGACATTTTTTACAACCTTAAATTTCAAACCAATTGAAAAAATAATGATTTTAGGGCTTATACTTTGGAATTTGAATATAACAAGAGTTCTCATGCAAAAATATGCAAGGATTAAATTGTTGACGAGAAATGCCATAGGAAATGCTATAGCATTTCCTATAGCATTTCTTTATTAGACATTTTTTACAACCTTAAATTTCGAACCAATTTAAAAAATAATGATTTTAGGGCTTATACATTGGAAATTGAATATAACAAGAGTTCTCATGCAAAAATATGCAAGGATTAAATTGTTGCCGAGAAATGCCATAGGAAATGCTATAGCATTTCCAATAGCATTTCTTTATTTTACATTTTTTACAACCTTAAATTTCGAACAAATTGAAAAAATAATTATTTAGGGCTTATACATTGGAATTTGAATATAACAAGAGTTCTCATGCAAAAATATGCAAGGATTAAATTGTTGACGAGAAATGCCATAGGAAATGATATAGCATTTCCTATAGCATTTCTTTATTTGACATCTTTTACAACCTTAAATTTCAAACCAATTGAAAAAATAATGATTTTAGGGCTTATACATTGGAATTTGAATTTAACAAGAGTTCTCATGCAAAAATATGCAAGGATTAAATTGTTGACGAGAAATGCCATAGGAAATGCTATAGAATTTCCTATAGCATTTCTTTATTTGACATTTTTTACAACCTTAAATTTCGAACCAATTGAAAAAATAATGATTTTAAAGCTTATACATTGGAAATTGAATATAAAAAGAGTTCTCATGCAAAAATATGCAAGGATTAAATTGTTGACGGGAAATGCCATAGGAAATGTTATAGCATTTCGTATAGCATTTCTTTATTTTACATTGTTACGACCTAAAATTTCGAATCAATTGAAAAAATAATGATTTTAGGGATTATACATTGGAATTTGAATATAACAAGAGTTCTCATGCAAAAATATGGAAGGATTAAATTGTTGACGAGAAATGCCATAGGAAATGCTATAGCATTTCCTATAGCATTTGTTTATTTGACATTTTTTACAACCTTAAATTTCGAACCAATTGAAAAAATAATGATTTTAGGGCTTATACATTGGAAATTGAATATAACAAGAGTTCTCATGAAAGATATGCAAGGATTAATTTGTTGCCGAGAAATGCCATAGGAAATGCTATAGCATTTCCTATAGCATTTCTTTATTTTACATTTCTTACAACCTTAAATTTCGAACCAATTGAAAAAATAATGATTTTAGGTCTTATACATTGGAATTTTAATATAACAAGAGTTCTCATGCAAAAATATGCAAGGATTAAATTATTGACGAGAAATGCCATAGGAAATGCTATAGCATTTCCTATAGCATTTCTTTATTTTACATTTTTTACAACCTTAAATTTCGAACCAATTGAAAAAATAATGATTTTAAAGCTTATACATTGGAATTTGAATATAACAAGAGTTCTCATGCAAAAATATGCAAGGATTAAATTGTTGACGATTAATGCCATAGGAAATGCTATAGCATTTCCTATAGCATTTCTTTATTTCACATTTTTTACAACCTTAAATTTCAAACCAATTGAAAAAATAATGATTTTAGGGCTTATACTTTGGAATTTGAATATAACAAGAGTTCTCATGCAAAAATATGCAAGGATTAAATTGTTGACGAGAAATGCCATAGGAAATGCTATAGCATTTCCTATAGCATTTCTTTATAAGACATTTTTTACAACCTTAAATTTCGAACCAATTTAAAAAATAATGATTTTAGGGCTTATACATTGGAAATTGAATATAACAAGAGTTCTCATGCAAAAATATGCAAGGATTAAATTGTTGCCGAGAAATGCCATAGGAAATGCTATAGCATTTCCAATATCATTTCTTTATTTTACATTTTTTACAACCTTAAATTTCGAACAAATTGAAAAAATAATGATTTAGGGCTTATACATTGGAATTTGAATATAACAAGAGTTTTCATGCAAAAATATGCAAGGATTAAATTGTTGACGAGAAGTGCCATAAGAAATGATATAGCATTTCCTATAGCATTTCTTTATTTAACATCTTTTACAACCTTAAATTTAAAACCAATTGAAAAAATAATGATTTTAGGGCTTATACATTGGAATTTGAATTTAACAAGAGTTCTCATGCAAAAATATGCTAGGATTAAATTGTTGACGAGAAATGCCATAGGAAATGCTATAGAATTTCCTATAGCATTTCTTTATTTGACATTTTTTACAACCTTAAATTTCGAACCAATTGAAAAAATAATGATTTTAAAGCTTATACATTGGAATTTGAATATAACAAGAGTTCTCATGCAAAAATATGCAAGGATTAAATTGTTGACGAGAAATGCCATAGGAAATGCTATAGCATTTCCTATAGCATTTCTTTATTTGACATTTTTTACAACCTTAAATTTCAAACCAATTGAAAAAATAATGATTTTAGGGCTTATACTTTGGAATTTGAATATAACAAGAGTTCTCATGCAAAAATATGCAAGGATTAAATTGTTGACGAGAAATGCCATAGGAAATGCTATAGCATTTCCTATAGCATTTCTTTATAAGACATTTTTTACAACCTTAAATTTTGAACCAATTTAAAAAATAATGATTTTAGGGCTTATACATTGGAAATTGAATATAACAAGAGTTCTCATGCAAAAATATGCAAGGATTAAATTGTTGCCGAGAAATGCCATAGGAAATGCTATAGCATTTCCAATAGCATTTCTTTATTTTACATTTTTTACAACCTTAAATTTCGAACAAATTGAAAAAATAATAATTTAGGGCTTATACATTGGAATTTGAATATAACAAGAGTTTTCATGCAAAAATATGCAATGATTAAATTGTTGACGAGAAGTGCCATAAGAAATGATATAGCATTTCCTATAGCATTTCTTTATTTAACATCTTTTACAACCTTAAATTTAAAACCAATTGAAAAAATAATGATTTTAGGGCTTATACATTGGAATTTGAATATAACAAGAGTTCTCATGCAAAAATATGCAAGGATTAAATTGTTGACGAGAAATGCCATAGGAAATGCTATAGCATTTCCTATAGCATTTCTTTATAAGACATTTTTTACAACCTTAAATTTCGAACCAATTTAAAAAATAATGATTTTAGGGCTTATACATTGGAAATTGAATATAACAAGAGTTCTCATGCAAAAATATGCAAGGATTAAATTGTTGCCGAGAAATGCCATAGGAAATGCTATAGCATTTCCAATAGCATTTCTTTATTTTACATTTTTTACAACCTTAAATTTCGAACAAATTGAAAAAATAATGATTTAGGGCTTATACATTGGAATTTGAATATAACAAGAGTTTTCATGCAAAAATATGCAAGGATTAAATTGTTGACGAGAAGTGCCATAAGAAATGATATAGCATTTCCTATAGCATTTCTTTATTTAACATCTTTTACAACCTTAAATTTAAAACCAATTGAAAAAATAATGATTTTAGGGCTTATACATTGGAATTTGAATTTAACAAGAGTTCTCATGCAAAAATATGCAAGGATTAAATTGTTGACGAGAAATGCCATAGGAAATGCTATAGAATTTCCTATAGCATTTCTTTATTTGACATTTTTTACAACCTTAAATTTCGAACCAATTGAAAAAATAATGATTTTAAAGCTTATACATTGGAATTTGAATATAACAAGAGTTCTCATGCAAAAATATGCAAGGATTAAATTGTTGACGAGAAATGCCATAGGAAATGCTATAGCATTTCCTATAGCATTTCTTTATTTGACATTTTTTACAACCTTAAATTTCAAACCAATTGAAAAAATAATGATTTTAGGGCTTATACTTTGGAATTTGAATATAACAAGAGTTCTCATGCAAAAATATGCAAGGATTAAATTGTTGACGAGAAATGCCATAGGAAATGCTATAGCATTTCCTATAGCATTTCTTTATTAGACATTTTTTACAACCTTAAATTTCGAACCAATTTAAAAAATAATGATTTTAGGGCTTATACATTGGAAATTGAATATAACAAGAGTTCTCATGCAAAAATATGCAAGGATTAAATTGTTGCCGAGAAATGCCATAGGAAATGCTATAGCATTTCCAATAGCATTTCTTTATTTTACATTTTTTACAACCTTAAATTTCGAACAAATTGAAAAAATAATGATTTAGGGCTTATACATTGAAATTTGAATATAACAAGAGTTCTCATGCAAAAATATGCAAGGATTAAATTGTTGACGAGAAATGCCATAGGAAATGATATAGCATTTCCTATAGCATTTCTTTATTTGACATCTTTTACAACCTTAAATTTCAAACCAATTGAAAAAATAATGATTTTAGGGCTTATACATTGGAATTTGAATTTAACAAGAGTTCTCATGCAAAAATATGCAAGGATTAAATTGTTGACGAGAAATGCCATAAGAAATGCTATAGCATTTCCTATAGCATTTCTTTATTAGACATTTTTTACAACCTTAAATTTCGAACCAATTTAAAAAATAATGATTTTAGGGCTTATACATTGGAAATTGAATATAACAAGAGTTCTCATGCAAAAATATGCAAGGATTAAATTGTTGCCGAGAAATGCCATAGGAAATGCTATAGCATTTCCAATAGCATTTCTTTATTTTACATTTTTTACAACCTTAAATTTCGAACAAATTGAAAAAATAATGATTTAGGGCTTATACATTGAAATTTGAATATAACAAGAGTTCTCATGCAAAAATATGCAAGGATTAAATTGTTGACGAGAAATGCCATAGGAAATGATATAGCATTTCCTATAGCATTTCTTTATTTGACATCTTTTACAACCTTAAATTTCAAACCAATTGAAAAAATAATGATTTTAGGGCTTATACATTTGAATTTGAATTTAACAAGAGTTCTCATGCAAAAATATGCAAGGATTAAATTGTTGACGAGAAATGCCATAGGAAATGATATAGCATTTCCTATAGCATTTCTTTATTTGACATCTTTTACAACCTTAAATTTCAAACCAATTGAAAAAATAATGATTTTAGGGCTTATACATTGGAATTTGAATTTAACAAAAGTTCTCATGCAAAAATATGCAAGGATTAAATTGTTGACGAGAAATGCCATAGGAAATGCTATAGAATTTCCTATAGCATTTCTTTATTTGACATTTTTTACAACCTTAAATTTCGAACCAATTGAAAAAATAATGATTTTAAAGCTTATACATTGGAAATTGAATATAACAAGAGTTCTCATGCAAAAATATGCAAGGATTAAATTGTTGACGAGAAATGCCATAGGAAATGTTATAGCATTTCGTATAGCATTTCTTTATTTTACATCGTTACGACCTAAAATTTCGAATCAATTGAAAAAATAATGATTTTAGGGATTATACATTGGAATTTGAATATAACAAGAGTTCTCATGCAAAAATATGCAAGGATTAAATTGTTGACGAGAAATGCCATAGGAAATGCTATAGAATTTCCTATAGCATTTCTTTATTTGACATTTTTTACAACCTTAAATTTCGAACCAATTGAAAAAATAATGATTTTAAAGCTTATACATTGGAATTTGAATATAACAAGAGTTCTCATGCAAAAATATGCAAGGATTAAATTGTTGACGAGAAATGCCATAGGAAATGCTATAGCATTTCCTATAGCATTTCTTTATTTGACATTTTTTACAACCTTAAATTTCAAACCAATTGAAAAAATAATGATTTTTGGGCTTATACTTTGGAATTTGAATAACAAGAGTTCTCATGCAAAAATATGCAAGGATTAAATTGTTGACGAGAAATGCCATAGGAAATGCTATAGCATTTCCTATAGCATTTCTTTATTAGACATTTTTTACAACCTTAAATTTCGAACCAATTGAAAAAATAATGATTTTAAAGCTTATACATTGGAAATTGAATATAACAAGAGTTCTCATGCAAAAATATGCAAGGATTAAATTGTTGACGAGAAATGCCATAGGAAATGCTATAGCATTTCCTATAGCATTTCTTTATTAGACATTTTTTACAACCTTAAATTTCGAACCAATTTAAAAAATAATGATTTTAGGGCTTATACATTGGAAATTGAATATAACAAGAGTTCTCATGCAAAAATATGCAAGGATTAAATTGTTGCCGAGAAATGCCATAGGAAATGCTATAGCATTTCCAATAGCATTTCTTTATTTTACATTTTTTACAACCTTAAATTTCGAACAAATTGAAAAAATAATGATTTAGGGCTTATACATTGGAATTTGAATATAACAAGAGTTCTCATGCAAAAATATGCAAGGATTAAATTGTTGACGAGAAATGCCATAGGAAATGATATAGCATTTCCTATAGCATTTCTTTATTTGACATCTTTTACAACCTTAAATTTCAAACCAATTGAAAAAATAATGATTTTAGGGCTTATACATTGGAATTTGAATTTAACAAGAGTTCTCATGCAAAAATATGCAAGGATTAAATTGTTGACGAGAAATGCCATAGGAAATGCTATAGAATTTCCTATAGCATTTCTTTATTTGACATTTTTTACAACCTTAAATTTCGAACCAATTGAAAAAATAATGATTTTAAAGCTTATACATTGGAAATTGAATATAAAAAGAGTTCTCATGCAAAAATATGCAAGGATTAAATTGTTGACGGGAAATGCCATAGGAAATGTTATAGCATTTCGTATAGCATTTCTTTATTTTACATTGTTACGACCTAAAATTTCGAATCAATTGAAAAAATAATGATTTTAGGGATTATACATTGGAATTTGAATATAACAAGAGTTCTCATGCAAAAATATGGAAGGATTAAATTGTTGACGAGAAATGCCATAGGAAATGCTATAGCATTTCCTAGGGCATTTCTTTATTTTACATTTCTTACAACCTTAAATTTCGAACCAATTGAAAAAATAATGATTTTAGGTCTTATACATTGGAATTTTAATATAACAAGAGTTCTCATGCAAAAATATGCAAGGATTAAATTGTTGCCGAGAAATGCCATAGGAAATGCTATAGCATTTCCTATAGCATTTCTTTATTTTACATTGTTAACAACCTTAAATTTCGAACCACTTGAAAAAATAATGATTTTAAAGCTTATACATTGGAATTTGAATTTAACAAGAGTTCTCATGCAAAAATATGCAAGGATTAAATTGTTGACGAGAAATGCCATAGGAAATGCTATAGCATTTCCTATAGCATTTCTTTATTTGACATTTTTTAAAACCTTAAATTTCAAACCAATTGAAAAAATAATGATTTTAGGGCTTATACATTGGAATTTGAATATAACAAGAGTTCTCATGCAAAAATATGCAAGGATTAAATTGTTGACGAGAAATGCCATAGGAAATGCTATAGCATTTCGTATAGCATTTCTTTATTTTACATTTCTTACAACCTTAAATTTCGAACCAATTGAAAAAATAATGATTTTAGGGCTTATACATTGGAATTTGAATATAACAAGAGTTCTCATGCAAAAATAATCAAGGATTAAATTGTTGACGAGAAATGCCATAGGAAATGCAATAGCATTTCCTATAGCATTTCTTTATTTTACATTTTTTACAACCTTAAATTTCGAACCAATTGAAAAAATAATGATTTTAAAGCTTATACATTGGAATTTTAATATAACAAGAGTTCTCATGCAAAAATATGCAAGGATTAAATTGTTGACGAGAAATACCATAGGAAATGCTATAGCATTTCCTATAGCATTTCTTTATTTGACATTTTTTACAACCTTAAATTTCGAACCAATTGAAAAAATAATGATTTTAGGGCTTACACATTGGAATTTGAATACAACAAGAGTTCTCATGCAAAAATATGCAAGGATTAAATTGTTGACAAGAAATGCCATAGGAAATGCTATAGCATTTCCTATAGCATTTCTTTATTTTACATTTTTTACAACCTTAAATTTCGAACCAATTGAAAAAATAATGATTTTAAAGCTTATACATTGGAATTTGAATATAACAAGAGTTCTCATGCAAAAATATGCAAGGATTAAATTGTTGCCGAGAAATGCCATAGGAAATGCTATAGCATTTCCTATAGCAGTTCTTTATTTTACATTTTTTACAACCTTAAATTTCGAACCAATTGAGAAAATAATTATTTTATGGCTTATACATTGGAAATTGAATATAACAAGAGTTCTCATGCAAAAATATGCAAAGATTAAATTGTTGCCGAGAAATGCCATAGGAAATGCTATAGCATTTCCTATAGCATTTCTTTATTTTACATTGTTAACAACCTTAAATTTCGAACCACTTGAAAAAATAATGATTTTAAAGCTTATACATTGGAATTTGAATTTAACAAGAGTTCTCATGCAAAAATATGCAAGGATTAAATTGTTGACGAGAAATGCCATAGGAAATGCTATAGCATTTCCTATGGCATTTCTTTATTTGACATTTTTTAAAACCTTAAATTTCAAACCAATTGAAAAAATAATGATTTTAGGGCTTATACATTGGAATTTGAATATAACAAGAGTTCTCATGCAAAAATATGCAAGGATTAAATTGTTGACGAGAAATGCCATAGGAAATGCTATAGCATTTCGTATAGCATTTCTTTATTTTACATTTCTTACAACCTTAAATTTCGAACCAATTGATAAAATAATGATTTTAGGGCTTATACATTGGAATTTGAATATAACAAGAGTTCTCATGCAAAAATAATCAAGGATTAAATTGTTGACGAGAAATGCCATAGGAAATGCAATAGCATTTCCTATAGCATTTCTTTATTTTACATTTTTTACAACCTTAAATTTCGAACCAATTGAAAAAATAATGATTTTAAAGCTTATACATTGGAATTTTAATATAACAAGAGTTCTCATGCAAAAATATGCAAGGATTAAATTGTTGACGAGAAATACCATAGGAAATGCTATAGCATTTCCTATAGCATTTCTTTATTTGACATTTTTTACAACCTTAAATTTCGAACCAATTGAAAAAATAATGATTTTAGGGCTTACACATTGGAATTTGAATACAACAAGAGTTCTCATGCAAAAATATGCAAGGATTAAATTGTTGACAAGAAATGCCATAGGAAATGCTATAGCATTTCCTATAGCATTTCTTTATTTTACATTTTTTACAACCTTAAATTTCGAACCAATTGAAAAAATAATGATTTTAAAGCTTATACATTGGAATTTGAATATAACAAGAGTTCTCATGCAAAAATATGCAAGGATTAAATTGTTGCCGAGAAATGCCATAGGAAATGCTATAGCATTTCCTATAGCATTTCTTTATTTGACATTTTTTACAACCTTAAATTTCAAACCAATTGAAAAAATAATGATTTTTGGGCTTATACTTTGGAATTTGAATAACAAGAGTTCTCATGCAAAAATATGCAAGGATTAAATTGTTGACGAGAAATGCCATAGGAAATGCTATAGCATTTCCTATAGCATTTCTTTATTAGACATTTTTTACAACCTTAAATTTCGAACCAATTGAAAAAATAATGATTTTAAAGCTTATACATTGGAAATTGAATATAACAAGAGTTCTCATGCAAAAATATGCAAGGATTAAATTGTTGACGAGAAATGCCATAGGAAATGCTATAGCATTTCCTATAGCATTTCTTTATTAGACATTTTTTACAACCTTAAATTTCGAACCAATTTAAAAAATAATGATTTTAGGGCTTATACATTGGAAATTGAATATAACAAGAGTTCTCATGCAAAAATATGCAAGGATTAAATTGTTGCCGAGAAATGCCATAGGAAATGCTATAGCATTTCCAATAGCATTTCTTTATTTTACATTTTTTACAACCTTAAATTTCGAACAAATTGAAAAAATAATGATTTAGGGCTTATACATTGGAATTTGAATATAACAAGAGTTCTCATGCAAAAATATGCAAGGATTAAATTGTTGACGAGAAATGCCATAGGAAATGATATAGCATTTCCTATAGCATTTCTTTATTTGACATCTTTTACAACCTTAAATTTCAAACCAATTGAAAAAATAATGATTTTAGGGCTTATACATTGGAATTTGAATTTAACAAGAGTTCTCATGCAAAAATATGCAAGGATTAAATTGTTGACGAGAAATGCCATAGGAAATGCTATAGAATTTCCTATAGCATTTCTTTATTTGACATTTTTTACAACCTTAAATTTCGAACCAATTGAAAAAATAATGATTTTAAAGCTTATACATTGGAAATTGAATATAAAAAGAGTTCTCATGCAAAAATATGCAAGGATTAAATTGTTGACGGGAAATGCCATAGGAAATGTTATAGCATTTCGTATAGCATTTCTTTATTTTACATTGTTACGACCTAAAATTTCGAATCAATTGAAAAAATAATGATTTTAGGGATTATACATTGGAATTTGAATATAACAAGAGTTCTCATGCAAAAATATGGAAGGATTAAATTGTTGACGAGAAATGCCATAGGAAATGCTATAGCATTTCCTAGAGCATTTCTTTATTTTACATTTCTTACAACCTTAAATTTCGAACCAATTGAAAAAATAATGATTTTAGGTCTTATACATTGGAATTTTAATATAACAAGAGTTCTCATGCAAAAATATGCAAGGATTAAATTGTTGCCGAGAAATGCCATAGGAAATGCTATAGCATTTCCTATAGCATTTCTTTATTTTACATTGTTAACAACCTTAAATTTCGAACCACTTGAAAAAATAATGATTTTAAAGCTTATACATTGGAATTTGAATTTAACAAGAGTTCTCATGCAAAAATATGCAAGGATTAAATTGTTGACGAGAAATGCCATAGGAAATGCTATAGCATTTCCTATAGCATTTCTTTATTTGACATTTTTTAAAACCTTAAATTTCAAACCAATTGAAAAAATAATGATTTTAGGGCTTATACATTGGAATTTGAATATAACAAGAGTTCTCATGCAAAAATATGCAAGGATTAAATTGTTGACGAGAAATGCCATAGGAAATGCTATAGCATTTCGTATAGCATTTCTTTATTTTACATTTCTTACAACCTTAAATTTCGAACCAATTGAAAAAATAATGATTTTAGGGCTTATACATTGGAAGTTGAATATAACAAGAGTTCTCATGCAAAAATATGCAAGGATTAAATTGTTGACGAGAAATGCCATAGGAAATGCAATAGCATTTCCTATAGCATTTCTTTATTTTACATTTTTTACAACCTTAAATTTCGAACCAATTGAAAAAATAATGATTTTAAAGCTTATACATTGGAATTTGAATTTACCAAGAGTTCTCATGCAAAAATATGCAAGGATTAAATTGTTGCCGAGAAATGCCATAGGAAATGCTATAGCATTTCCTATAGCATTTCTTTATTTTACATTGTTAACAACCTTAAATTTCGAACCACTTGAAAAAATAATGATTTTAAAGCTTATACATTGGAATTTGAATTTAACAAGAGTTCTCATGCAAAAATATGCAAGGATTAAATTGTTGACGAGAAATGCCATAGGAAATGCTATAGCATTTCCTATAGCATTTCTTTATTTGACATTTTTTAAAACCTTAAATTTCAAACCAATTGAAAAAATAATGATTTTAGGGCTTATACATTGGAATTTGAATATAACAAGAGTTCTCATGCAAAAATATGCAAGGATTAAATTGTTGACGAGAAATGCCATAGGAAATGCTATAGCATTTCGTATAGCATTTCTTTATTTTACATTTCTTACAACCTTAAATTTCGAACCAATTGATAAAATAATGATTTTAGGGCTTATACATTGGAATTTGAATATAACAAGAGTTCTCATGCAAAAATAATCAAGGATTAAATTGTTGACGAGAAATGCCATAGGAAATGCAATAGCATTTCCTATAGCATTTCTTTATTTTACATTTTTTACAACCTTAAATTTCGAACCAATTGAAAAAATAATGATTTTAAAGCTTATACATTGGAATTTTAATATAACAAGAGTTCTCATGCAAAAATATGCAAGGATTAAATTGTTGACGAGAAATACCATAGGAAATGCTATAGCATTTCCTATAGCATTTCTTTATTTGACATTTTTTACAACCTTAAATTTCGAACCAATTGAAAAAATAATGATTTTAGGGCTTACACATTGGAATTTGAATACAACAAGAGTTCTCATGCAAAAATATGCAAGGATTAAATTGTTGACAAGAAATGCCATAGGAAATGCTATAGCATTTCCTATAGCATTTCTTTATTTTACATTTTTTACAACCTTAAATTTCGAACCAATTGAAAAAATAATGATTTTAAAGCTTATACATTGGAATTTGAATATAACAAGAGTTCTCATGCAAAAATATGCAAGGATTAAATTGTTGCCGAGAAATGCCATAGGAAATGCTATAGCATTTCCTATAGCAGTTCTTTATTTTACATTTTTTACAACCTTAAATTTCGAACCAATTGAGAAAATAATTATTTTATGGCTTATACATTGGAAATTGAATATAACAAGAGTTCTCATGCAAAAATATGCAAAGATTAAATTGTTGCCGAGAAATGCCATAGGAAATGCTATAGCATTTCCTATAGCATTTCTTTATTTTACATTGTTAACAACCTTAAATTTCGAACCACTTGAAAAAATAATGATTTTAAAGCTTATACATTGGAATTTGAATTTAACAAGAGTTCTCATGCAAATATATGCAAGGATTAAATTTTTGACGAGAAATGCCATAGGAAATGCTATAGCATTTCCTATAGCATTTCTTTATTTGACATTTTTTAAAACCTTAAATTTCAAACCAATTGAAAAAATAATGATTTTAGGGCTTATACATTGGAATTTGAATATAACAAGAGTTCTCATGCAAAAATATGCAAGGATTAAATTGTTGACGAGAAATGCCATAGGAAATGCTATAGCATTTCGTATAGCATTTCTTTATTTTACATTTCTTACAACCTTAAATTTCGAACCAATTGATAAAATAATGATTTTAGGGCTTATACATTGGAATTTGAATATAACAAGAGTTCTCATGCAAAAATAATCAAGGATTAAATTGTTGACGAGAAATGCCATAGGAAATGCAATAGCATTTCCTATAGCATTTCTTTATTTTACATTTTTTACAACCTTAAATTTCGAACCAATTGAAAAAATAATGATTTTAAAGCTTATACATTGGAATTTTAATATAACAAGAGTTCTCATGCAAAAATATGCAAGGATTAAATTGTTGACGAGAAATACCATAGGAAATGCTATAGCATTTCCTATAGCATTTCTTTATTTGACATTTTTTACAACCTTAAATTTCGAACCAATTGAAAAAATAATGATTTTAGGGCTTACACATTGGAATTTGAATACAACAAGAGTTCTCATGCAAAAATATGCAAGGATTAAATTGTTGACAAGAAATGCCATAGGAAATGCTATAGCATTTCCTATAGCATTTCTTTATTTTACATTTTTTACAACCTTAAATTTCGAACCAATTGAAAAAATAATGATTTTAAAGCTTATACATTGGAATTTGAATATAACAAGAGTTCTCATGCAAAAATATGCAAGGATTAAATTGTTGCCGAGAAATGCCATAGGAAATGCTATAGCATTTCCTATAGCAGTTCTTTATTTTACATTTTTTACAACCTTAAATTTCGAACCAATTGAGAAAATAATTATTTTATGGCTTATACATTGGAAATTGAATATAACAAGAGTTCTCATGCAAAAATATGCAAAGATTAAATTGTTGCCGAGAAATGCCATAGGAAATGCTATAGCATTTCCTATAGCATTTCTTTATTTTACATTGTTAACAACCTTAAATTTCGAACCACTTGAAAAAATAATGATTTTAAAGCTTATACATTGGAATTTGAATTTAACAAGAGTTCTCATGCAAAAATATGCAAGGATTAAATTGTTGACGAGAAATGCCATAGGAAATGCTATAGCATTTCCTATAGCATTTCTTTATTTGATATTTTTTAAAACCTTAAATTTCAAACCAATTGAAAAAATAATGATTTTAGGGCTTATACATTGGAATTTGAATATAACAAGAGTTCTCATGCAAAAATATGCAAGGATTAAATTGTTGCCGAGAAATGCCATAGGAAATGCTATAGCATTTCCTATAGCATTTCTTTATTTTACATTGTTAACAACCTTAAATTTCGAACCAATTGAAAAAATAATGATTTTAAAGCTTATACATTGGAATTTGAATTTAACAAGAGTTCTCATGCAAAAATATGCAAGGATTAAATTATTGACGAGAAATGCCATAGGAAATGCTATAGCATTTCTTATAGCATTTCTTTATTTGACATTTTTTAAAACCTTAAATTTCAAACCAATTGAAAAAATAATGATTTTAGGGCTTATACATTTGAATTTGAATATAACAAGAGTTCTCATGCAAAAATATGCAAGGATTAAATTGTTGACGAGAAATGCCATAGGAAATGCTATAGCATTTCGTATAGCATTTGTTTATTTGACATTTTTTACAACCTTAAATTTCAAACCTATTGAAAAAATAATGATTTTAGGGCTTATACATTGGAAATTGAATATAACAAGAGTTCTCATGCAAAAATATGCAAGGATTAAATTGTTGACGAGAAATGCCATAGGAAATGCTATAGCATTTCGTATAACATTTCTTTATTTGACATTTTTTACAACCTTAAATTTCGAACCAATTGAAAAAAATAATGATTTAGGGCTTATACATTGGAATTTGAATATAACAAGAGTTCTCATGCAAAAATATGCAAGGATTAAATTGTTGACGAGGAATGCCATAGGAAATGCTATAGCATTTCCTATAGCATTTCTTTATTTGGCATTTTTTAAAACCTTAAATTTCAAACCAATTGAAAAAATAATGATTTTAGGGCTTATACATTGGAATTTGAATATAACAAGAGTTCTCATGCAAAAATATGCAAGGAATAAATTGTTGACGAGAAATGCCATAGGAAATGCTATAGCATTTCGTATAGCATTTGTTTATTTGACATTTTTTACAACCTTAAATTTCGAACCAATTGAAAAAATAATGATTTAGGGCTTATACATTGGAAATTGAATATAACAAGAGTTCTCATTCAAAAATATGCAAGGATTAAATTGTTGACGAGAAATGCCATAGGAAATGCTATAGCATTTCCTATAGCATTTCTTTATTTTACATTTTTTACAACCTTAAATTTCGAACCAATTGAAAAAATAATGATTTTAAAGCTTATACATTGGAATTTGAATATAACAAGAGTTTTCATGCAAAAATATGCAAGGATTAAATTGTTGACGAGAAATGTCATAGGAAATGCTATAGCATTTCCTATAGCATTTCTTTATTTGACATTTTTTACAACCTTAAATTTCAAACCAATTGAAAAAATAATGATTTTAGGGCTTATACATTGGAATTTGAATATAACAAGAGTTCTCATGCAAAAATATGCAAGGATTAAATTGTTGACGAGAAATGCCATAGGAAATGCTATAGCATTTCCTATAGCATTTCTTTATTAGACATTTTTTACAACCTTAAATTTCGAACCAATTGAAAAAATAATGATTTTAGGGCTTATACATTGGAAATTGAATATAACAAGAGTTCTCATGCAAAAATATGCAAGGATTAAATTGTTGCCGAGAAATGCCATAGGAAATGCTATAGCATTTCCTATAGCAGTTCTTTATTTTACATTTTTTACAACCTTAAATTTCGAACCAATTGAGAAAATAATTATTTTATGGCTTATACATTGGAAATTGAATATAACAAGAGTTCTCATGCAAAAATATGCAAGGATTAAATTGTTGCCGAGAAATGCCATAGGAAATGCTATAGCATTTCCTATAGCATTTCTTTATTTTACATTGTTAACAACCTTAAATTTCTAACCACTTGAAAAAATAATGATTTTAAAGCTTATACATTGGAATTTGAATTTAACAAGAGTTCTCATGCAAAAATATGCAAGGATTAAATTGTTGACGAGAAATGCCATAGGAAATGCTATAGCATTTCCTATAGCATTTCTTTATTTGACATTTTTTAAAACCTTAAATTTCAAACCAATTGAAAAAATAATGATTTTAGGGCTTATACATTGGAATTTGAATATAACAAGAGTTCTCATGCAAAAATATGCAAGGATTAAATTGTTGACGAGAAATGCCATAGGAAATGCTATAGCATTTCGTATAGCATTTCTTTATTTTACATTTCTTACAACCTTAAATTTCGAACCAATTGATAAAATAATGATTTTAGGGCTTATACATTGGAATTTGAATATAACAAGAGTTCTCATGCAAAAATAATCAAGGATTAAATTGTTGACGAGAAATGCCATAGGAAATGCAATAGCATTTAGCATTTCTTTATTTTACATTTTTTACAACCTTAAATTTCGAACCAATTGAAAAAATAATGATTTTAAAGCTTATACATTAGAATTTTAATATAACAAGAGTTCTCATGCAAAAATATGCAAGGATTAAATTGTTGACGAGAAATACCATAGGAAATGCTATAGCATTTCCTATAGCATTTCTTTATTTGACATTTTTTACAACCTTAAATTTCGAACCAATTGAAAAAATAATGATTTTAGGGCTTACACATTGGAATTTGAATACAACAAGAGTTCTCATGCAAAAATATGCAAGGATTAAATTGTTGACAAGAAATGCCATAGGAAATGCTATAGCATTTCCTATAGCATTTCTTTATTTTACATTTTTTACAACCTTAAACTTCGAACCAATTGAAAAAATAATGATTTTAAAGCTTATACATTGGAATTTTAATTTAACAAGAGTTCTCATGCAAAAATATGCAAGGATTAAATTGTTGCCGAGAAATGCCATAGGAAATGCTATAGCATTTCCTATAGCATTTCTTTATTTTACATTTTTTACAACCTTAAATTTCGAACCAATTGAGAAAATAATGATTTTAGGGCTTATACATTGGAATTTGAATATAACAAGAGTTCTCATGCAAAAATATGCAAGGATTAAATTGTTTACGAGAAATGCCATAGGAAATGCTATAGCATTTCGTATAGCATTTGTTTATTTGACATTTTTTACAACCGTAAATTTCGAACCAATTGAAAAAATAATTATTTTAGGGCTTATACATTGGAAATTGAATATAACAAGAGTTCTCATGCAAAAATATGCAAGGATTAAATTGTTGCCGAGAAATGCCATAGGAAATGCTATAGCATTTCCTTTAGCATTTCTTTATTTTACATTTTTTACAACCTTAAATTTCGAACCACTTGAAAAAATAATGATTTTAAAGCTTATACATTGGAATTTGAATTTAACAAGAGTTCTCATGCAAAAATATGCAAGGATTAAATTGTTGACGAGAAATGCCATAGGAAATGCTATAGCATTTCCTATAGCATTTCTTTATTTTACATTGTTAACAACCTTAAATTTCGAACCACTTGAAAAAATAATGATTTTAAAGCTTATACATTGGAATTTGAATTTAACAAGAGTTCTCATGCAAATATATGCAAGGATTAAATTGTTGACGTGAAATGCCATAGGAAATGCTATAGCATTTCCTATAGCATTTCTTTATTTGACATTTTTTAAAACCTTAAATTTAAAACCAATTGAAAAAATAATGATTTTAGGGCTTATACATTGGAATTTGAATATAACAAGAGTTCTCATGCAAAAATATGCAAGGATTAAATTGTTGACGAGAAATGCCATAGGAAATGCTATAGCATTTCGTAAAGCATTTCTTTATTTTACATTTCTTACAACCTTAAATTTCGAACCAATTGATAAAATAATGATTTTAAAGCTTATACATTGGAAATTGAATATAACAAGAGTTCTCATGCAAAAATATGCAAGGATTAAATTGTTGCCGAGAAATGCCATAGGAAATGCTATAGCATTTCCTATAGCATTTCTTTATTTTACATTTTTTACAACCTTAAATTTCGAACTAATTGAAAAAATAATGATTTAGGGCTTATACATTGGAATTTGAATATAACAAGAGTTCTCATGCAAAAATATGCAAGGATTAAATTGTTGACGAGAAATGCCATAGGAAATGCTTTAGCATTTCCTATAGCATTTCTTTATTTTACATTTTTTACAACCTTAAATTTCGAACCAATTGAAAAAATAATGATTTAGGGCTTATACATTGGAATTTGAATATAACAAGAGTTCTCATGCAAAAATATGCAAGGATTAAATTGTTGCCGAGAAATGCCATAGGAAATGCTTTAGCATTTCCTATAGCATTTCTTTATTTTACATTTTTTACAACCTTAAATTTCGAACCAATTCAAAAAATAATGATTTTAAAGCTTATACATTGGAATTTGAATATAACAAGAGTTCTCATGCAAAAATATGCAAGGATTAAATTGTTGACAAGAAATGCCATAGGAAATGCTATAGCATTTCCTATAGCATTTCTTTATTTTACATTTTTTAAAACCTTAAATTTCAAACCAATTGAAAAAAGAATGATTTTAGGGCTTATACATTTTAATTTGAATATAACAAGAGTTCTCATGCAAAAATATGCAAGGATTAAATTGTTGACGAGAAATGCCATAGGAAATGCTATAGCATTTCCTATAGCATTTGTTTATTTGACATTTTTTACAACCTTAAATTTCGAACCAATTGAAAAAATAATGATTTTAGGGCTTATACATTTGAAATTGAATATAACAAGAGTTCTCATGCAAAAATATGCAAGGATTAAATAGTTGCCGAGAAATGCCATAGGAAATGCTCTAGCATTTCCTATTGCATTTCTTTATTTTACATTTTTTACAACCTTAAATTTCGAACCAATTGAAAAAATAATGATTTAGGGCTTATACATTGGAATTTGAATATAACAAGAGTTCTCATGCAAAAATATGCAAGGATTAAATTGTTGACGAGAAATGCCATAGGAAAAGATGTAGCATTTCCTATAGCATTTCTTTATTTGACATTTTTTACAACCTTAAATTTCGAACCAATTGAAAAAATAATGATTTAGGGCTTATACATTGGAATTTGAATATAACAAGAGTTCTCATGCAAAAATATGCAAGGATTAAATTGTTGCCGAGAAATGCCATAGGAAATGCTTTAGCATTTCCTATAGCATTTCTTTATTTTACATTTTTTACAACCTTAAATTTCGAACCAATTCAAAAAATAATGATTTTAAAGCTTATACATTGGAATTTGAATATAACAAGAGTTCTCATGCAAAAATATGCAAGGATTAAATTGTTGACAAGAAATGCCATAGGAAATGCTATAGCATTTCCTATAGCATTTCTTTATTTTACATTTTTTAAAACCTTAAATTTCAAACCAATTGAAAAAAGAATGATTTTAGGGCTTATACATTTTAATTTGAATATAACAAGAGTTCTCATGCAAAAATATGCAAGGATTAAATTGTTGACGAGAAATGCCATAGGAAATGCTATAGCATTTCCTATAGCATTTGTTTATTTGACATTTTTTACAACCTTAAATTTCGAACCAATTGAAAAAGTAATGATTTTAGGGCTTATACATTGGAAATTGAATATAACAAGAGTTCTCATGCAAAAATATGCAAGGATTAAATTGTTGACGAGAAATGCCATAGAAAATGCTATAGCATTTCCTATAGCATTTCTTTATTTTACATTTTTTACAACCTTAAATTTCGAACCAATTGAAAAAATAATGATTTTAGGGCTTATACATTGGAAATTGAATATAACAAGAGTTCTCATGCAAAAATATGCAAGGATTAAATTGTTGACGAGAAATGCCATAGGAAATGCTATAGCATTTCCTATAGCATTTCTTTATTTTACATTTTTTACAACCTTAAATTTCGAACCAATTGAAAAAATAATGATTTTAGGGCTTATACATTGGAATTTGAATATAACAAGAGTTCTCATGCAAAAATATGCAAGGATTAAATTGTTGACGAGAAATGCCATAGGAAATGCTATAGCATTTCCTATAGCATTTTTTATTTGACATTTTTTACAACCTTAAATTTCGAACCAATTGAAAAAATAATGATTTTAGGGCTTATACATTTGAAATTGAATATAACAAGAGTTCTCATGAAAAAATATGCAAGGATTTAATTGTTGCCGAGAAATGCCATAGGAAATGCTATAGCATTTCCTATAGCATTTCTTTATTTTACATTTTTTACAACCTTAAATTTCGAACCAATTGAAAAAATAATGATTTTAGGGCTTATACATTGGAATTTGAATATAACAAGAGTTCTCATGCAAAAATATGCAAGGATTAAATTGTTGACGAGAAATGCCATAGGAAATGCTATAGCATTTCGTATAGCATTTGTTTATTTGACATTTTTTACAACCTTAAATTTTGAACCAATTGAAAAAATAATGATTTTAGGGCTTATACATTGGAAATTGAATATAACAAGAGTTCTCATGCAAAAATATGCAAGGATTAAATTGTTGACGAGAAATGCCATAGAAAATGCTATAGCATTTCCTATAGCATTTCTTTATTTTACATTTTTTACAACCTTAAATTTCGAACCAATTGAAAAAATAATGATTTTAGGGCTTATACATTGGAAATTGAATATAACAAGAGTTCTCATGCAAAAATATGCAAGGATTAAATTGTTGACGAGAAATGCCATAGGAAATGCTATAGCATTTCCTATAGCATTTCTTTATTTTACATTTTTTACAACCTTAAATTTCGAACCAATTGAAAAAATAATGATTTTAGGGCTTATACATTGGAATTTGAATATAACAAGAGTTCTCATGCAAAAATATGCAAGGATTAAATTGTTGACGAGAAATGCCATAGGAAATGATATAGCATTTCCTATAGCATTTCTTTATTTGACATTTTTTACAACCTTAAATTTCGAACCAATTGAAAAAATAATGATTTTAGGGCTTATACATTGGAAATTGAATATAACAAGAGTTCTCATGCAAAAATATGCAAGGATTAAATTGTTGATGAGAAATGCCATAGAAAATGCTATAGCATTTCCTATAGCATTTCTTTATTTTACATTTTTTACAACCTTAAATTTCGAACCAATTGAAAAAATAATTATTTTAAAGCTTATACATTGGAATTTTAATATAACAAGAGTTCTCATGCAAAAATATGCAAGGATTAAATTGTTGACGAGAAATGCCATAGGAAATGCTATAGCATTTCCTATAGCATTTCTTTATTTGAAATTTTTTACAACCTTAAATTTCAAACCAATTGAAAAAATAATGATTTTAGGGCTTATACATTGGAATTTGAATATAACAAGAGTTCTCATGCAAAAATATGCAAGGATTAAATTGTTGACGAGAAATGCCATAGGAAATGCTATAGCATTTCTTTATTAGACATTTTTTACAACCTTAAATTTCGAACCAATTGAAAAAATAATGATTTTAGGGCTTATACATTGGAAATTGAATATAACAAGAGTTCTCATGCAAAAATATGCAAGGATTAAATTGTTGCCGAGAAATTAGCATTTCCTATAGCATTTCTTTATTTTACATTTTTTACAACCTTAAATTTCGAACCAAATGAGAAAATAATTATTTTAGGGCTTATACATTGGAAATTCAATATAACAAGAGTTCTCATGCAAAAATATGCAAGGATTAAATTGTTGACGAGAAATGCCATAGGAAATGCTAGCATTTCCTATAGCATTTCTTTATTTTACATTTTTTACAACCTTAAATTTCGAACCAATTGAAAAAATAATGATTTTAAAGCTTATACATTGGAATTTGAATATAACAAGAGTTCTCATGCAAAAATATGCAAGGATTAAATTGTTGACGAGAAATGCCATAGGAAATGCTATAGCATTTCCTATAGCATTTCTTTATTTTACATTTTTTACAACCTTAAATTTTGAACCAATTGAAAAAATAATGATTTTAGGGCTTATACATTGGAATTTGAATATAACAAGAGTTCTCATGCAAAAATATGCAAGGATTAAATTGTTGACGAGAAATGCCATAGGAAATGATATAGCATTTCCTATAGCATTTCTTTATTTGACATTTTTTACAACCTTAAATTTCGAACCAATTGAAAAAATAATGATTTAGGGCTTATACATTGGAATTTGAATATAACAAGAGTTCTCATGAAAAAATATGCAAGGATTAAATTGTTGACGAGAAATGCCATAGGAAATGCTATAGCATTTCCTATAGCATTTCTTTATTTTACATTTTTTACAACCTTAAATTTCGAACCAATTGAAAAAATGATGATTTTAAAGCTTTTACATTGGAATTTGAATATAACAAGAGTTCTCATGCAAAAATATGAAAGGATTAAATTGTTGACGAGAAATACCATAGGAAATGCTATAGCATTTCCTATAGCATTTCTTTATTTGAAATTTTTTACAACCTTAAATTTCAAACTAATTGAAAAAATAATGATTTTAGGGCTTATACATTGGAATTTGAATATAACAAGAGTTCTCATGCAAAAATATGCAAGGATTAAATTGTTGACGAGAAATGCCATAGGAAATGCTATAGCATTTCTTTATTAGACATTTTTTACAACCTTAAATTTCGAACCAATTGAAAAAATAATGATTTTAGGGCTTATACATTGGAAATTGAATATAACAAGAGTTCTCATGCAAAAATATGCAAGGATTAAATTGTTGCCGAGAAATTAGCATTTCCTATAGCATTTCTTTATTTTACATTTTTTACAACCTTAAATTTCGAACCAAATGAGAAAATAATTATTTTAGGGCTTATACATTGGAAATTGAATATAACAAGAGTTCTCATGCAAAAATATGCAAGGATTAAATTGTTGACGAGAAATGCCATAGGAAATGCTATAGCATTTCCTATAGCATTTCTTTATTTTACATTTTTTACAACCTTAAATTTCGAACCAATTGAAAAAATAATGATTTTAAAGCTTATACATTGGAATTTGAATATAACAAGAGTTCTCATGCAAAAATATGCAAGGATTAAATTGTTGACGAGAAATGCCATAGGAAATGCTATAGCATTTCCTATAGCATTTCTTTATTTTACATTTTTTACAACCTTAAATTTCGAACCAATTGAAAAAATAATGATTTTAGGGCTTATACATTGGAATTTGAATATAACAAGAGTTCTCATGCAAAAATATGCAAGGATTAAATTGTTGACGAGAAATGCCATAGGAAATGATATAGCATTTCCTATAGCATTTCTTTATTTGACATTTTTTACAACCTTAAATTTCGAACCAATTGAAAAAATAATGATTTAGGGCTTATACATTGGAATTTGAATATAACAAGAGTTCTCATGAAAAAATATGCAAGGATTAAATTGTTGACGAGAAATGCCATAGGAAATGCTATAGCATTTCCTATAGCATTTCTTTATTTTACATTTTTTACAACCTTAAATTTCGAACCAATTCAAAAAATAATGATTTTAAAGCTTATACATTGGAATTTGAATATAACAAGAGTTCTCATGCAAAAATATGCAAGGATTAAATTGTTGACGAGAAATGCCATAGGAAATGATATAGCATTTCCTATAGCATTTCTTTATTTGACATTTTTTACAACCTTAAATTTCGAACCAATTGAAAAAATAATGATTTTAGGGCTTATACATTTGAAATTGAATATAACAAGAGTTCTCATGCAAAAATATGCAAGGATTTAATTGTTGCCGAGAAATGCCATAGGAAATGCTATAGCATTTCCTATAGCATTTCTTTATTTTACATTTTTTACAACCTTAAATTTCAAACCAATTGAAAAAATAATGATTTTAGGGCTTATACATTGGAATTTGAATATAACAAGAGTTCTCATGCAATAATATGCAAGGATTAAATTGTTGACGAGAAATGCCATAGGAAATGATATAGCATTTCCTATAGCATTTCTTTATTTGACATTTTTTACAACCTTAAATTTCAAACCAATTGAAAAAATAATGATTTTAGGGCTTATACTTTGGAATTTAAATATAACAAGAGTTCTCATGCAAAAATATGCAAGGATTAAATTGTTGACGAGAAATGCCATAGGAAATGCTATAGCATTTCCTATAGCATTTCTTTATTTTACATTTTTTACAACCTTAAATTTCGAACCATTTGAAAAAATAATGATTTAGGGCTTATACATTGGAATTTGAATATAACAAGAGTTCTCATGAAAAAATATGCAAGGATTAAATTGTTGACGAGAAATGCCATAGGAAATGCTATAGCATTTCCTATAGCATTTCTTTATTTTACATTTTTTACAACCTTAAATTTCGAACCAATTGAAAAAATAATGATTTTAAAGCTTATACATTGGAATTTGAATATAACAAGAGTTCTCATGCAAAAATATGAAAGGATTAAATTGTTGACGAGAAATGCCATAGGAAATGATATAGCATTTCCTATAGCATTTCTTTATTTAACATTTTTTACAACCTTAAATTTCAAACGAATTCAAAAAATAATGATTTTAGGGCTTACACATTGGAATTTGAATATAACAAGAGTTCTCATGCAAAAATATGCAAGGATTAAATTGTTGACGAGAAATGCCATAGGAAATGCTATAGCATTTCGTATAGCATTTCTTTATTTGACATTTTTTACAACCTTAAATTTCGAACCAATTGAAAAAATAATGATTTTAGGGCTTATACTTTGGAATTTAAATATAACAAGAGTTCTCATGCAAAAATATGCAAGGATTAAATTGTTGACGAGAAATGCCATAGGAAATGCTATAGCATTTCCTATAGCATTTCTTTATTTTACATTTTTTACAACCTTAAATTTCGAACCAATTGAAAAAATAATGATTTAGGGCTTATACATTGGAATTTGAATATAACAAGAGTTCTCATGAAAAAATATGCAAGGATTAAATTGTTGACGAGAAATGCCATAGGAAATGCTATAGCATTTCCTATAGCATTTCTTTATTTTACATTTTTTACAACCTTAAATTTCGAACCAATTGAAAAAATAATGATTTTAAAGCTTATACATTGGAATTTGAATATAACAAGAGTTCTCATGCAAAAATATGCAAGGATTAAATTGTTGACGAGAAATGCCATAGGAAATGATATAGCATTTCCTATAGCATTTCTTTATTTAACATTTTTTACAACCTTAAATTTCAAACGAATTGAAAAAATAATTATTTTAGGGCTTATACATTGGAATTTGAATATAACAAGAGTTCTCATGCAAAAATATGCAAGGATTAAATTGTTGACGAGAAATGCCATAGGAAATGCTATAGCATTTCCTATAGCATTTCTTTATTTGACATTTTTTACAACCTTAAATTTCGAACCAATTGAAAAAATAATGATTTTAGGGCTTATACATTGGAAATTGAATATTACAAGAGTTCTCATGCAAAAATATGCAAGGATTAAATTGTTGACGAGAAATGCCATAGGAAATGTTATAGCATTTCGTATAGCATTTCTTTATTTTACATTGTTACGACCTAAAATTTCGAACCAATTGAAAAAATAATGATTTTAGGGATTATACATTGGAATTTGAATATAACAAGAGTTCTCATGCAAAAATATGAAAGGATTAATTTGTTGCCGAGAAATGCCATAGGAAATGCTATAGCATTTCCTATAGCATTTCTTTATTTTACATTTCTTACAACCTTAAATTTCGAACCAATTGAAAAAATAATGATTTTAGGCCTTATACATTGGAATTTGAATATAACAAGAGTTCTCATGCAAAAATATGCAAGGATTAAATTGTTGACGAGAAATGCCATAGGAAATGCTATAGCATTTCCTATAGCATTTCTTTATTTTACATTTTTTACAACCTTAAATTTCGAACCAATTGAAAAAATAATGATTTTAAAGCTTATACATTGGAATTTGAATATAACAAGAGTTCTCATGCAAAAATATGCAAGGATTAAATTGTTGACGAGAAATGCCATAGGAAATGCTATAGCATTTCCTATAGCATTTCTTTATTTTACATTTTTTACAACCTTAAATTTCGAACCAATTGAAAAAATAATGATTTTAGGGCTTATACATTGGAATTTGAATATAACAAGAGTTCTCATGCAAAAATATGCAAGGATTAAATTGTTGACGAGAAATGCCATAGGAAATGCTATAGCATTTCCTATAGCATTTCTTTATTTGACATTTTTTACAACCTTAAATTTTGAACCAATTGAAAAAATAATGATTTTAGGGCTTATACATTGGAACTTGAATATAACAAGAGTTCTCATGCAAAAATATGCAAGGATTAAATTGTTGCCGAGAAATGCCATAGGAAATGCTATAGGAAATGCTATAGGAAATGCTATAGCATTTCCTATAGCATTTCTTTATTTGACATTTTTTACAACCTTATATTTCGAACCAATTGAAAAAATAATGATTTTAGGGCTTATACATTGGAATTTGAATATAACAAGAGTTCTCATGCAAAAATATGCAAGGATTAAATTGTTGACGAGAAATGCCAAAGGAAATGTTATAGCATTTCCTATAGCATTTCTTTATTTTACATTTTTTACAACCTTAAATTTCGAACCAATTGAAAAAATAATGATTTTAAAGCTTATACATTGGAATTTGAATATAACAAGAGTTCTCATGCAAAAATATGCAAGGATTAAATTGTTGACGAGAAATGCCATAGGAAATGCTATAGCATTTCCTATAGCATTTCTTTATTTTACATTTTTTACAACCTTAAATTTCGAACCAATTGAAAAAATAATGATTTTAGGGCTTATACATTGGAATTTGAATATAACAAGAGTTCTCATGCAAAAATATGCAAGGATTAAATTGTTGACGAGAAATGCCATAGGAAATGCTATAGCATTTCCTATAGCATTTCTTTATTTTACATTTCTTACAACCTTAAATTTCGAACCAATTGAAAAAATAATGATTTTAGGCCTTATACATTGGAATTTGAATATAACAAGAGTTCTCATGCAAAAATATGCAAGGATTAAATTGTTGACGAGAAATGCCATAGGAAATGCTATAGCATTTCCTATAGCATTTCTTTATTTTACATTTTTTACAACCTTAAATTTCGAACCAATTGAAAAAATAATGATTTTAAAGCTTATACATTGGAATTTGAATATAACAAGAGTTCTCATGCAAAAATATGCAAGGATTAAATTGTTGACGAGAAATGCCATAGGAAATGCTATAGCATTTCCTATAGCATTTCTTTATTTTACATTTTTTACAACCTTAAATTTCGAACCAATTGAAAAAATAATGATTTTAGGGCTTATACATTGGAATTTGAATATAACAAGAGTTCTCATGCAAAAATATGCAAGGATTAAATTGTTGACGAGAAATGCCATAGGAAATGCTATAGCATTTCCTATAGCATTTCTTTATTTGACATTTTTTACAACCTTAAATTTTGAACCAATTGAAAAAATAATGATTTTAGGGCTTATACATTGGAACTTGAATATAACAAGAGTTCTCATGCAAAAATATGCAAGGATTAAATTGTTGCCGAGAAATGCCATAGGAAATGCTATAGCATTTCCTATAGCATTTCTTTATTTGACATTTTTTACAACCTTAAATTTCGAACCAATTGAAAAAATAATGATTTTAGGGCTTATACATTGGAATTTGAATATAACAAGAGTTCTCATGCAAAAATATGCAAGGATTAAATTGTTGACGAGAAATGCCAAAGGAAATGTTATAGCATTTCCTATAGCATTTCTTTATTTTACATTTTTTACAACCTTAAATTTCGAACCAATTGAAAAAATAATGATTTTAAAGCTTATACATTGGAATTTGAATATAACAAGAGTTCTCATGCAAAAATATGCAAGGATTAAATTGTTGCCGAGAAATGGCATAGGAAATGCTATAGCATTTCCTATAGCATTTCTTTATTTTACATTTTTTACAACCTTAAATTTCGAACCAATTGAAAAAATAATGATTTTAGGGCTTATACATTGGAATTTGAATATAACAAGAGTTCTCATGCAAAAATATGCAAGGATTAAATTGTTGACGAGAAATGCCATAGGAAATGCTATAGCATTTCCTATAGCATTTCTTTATTTGACATTTTTTACAACCTTAAATTTTGAACCAATTGAAAAAATAATGATTTTAGGGCTTATACATTGGAACTTGAATATAACAAGAGTTCTCATGCAAAAATATGCAAGGATTAAATTGTTGCCGAGAAATGCCATAGGAAATGCTATAGCATTTCCTATAGCATTTCTTTATTTTACATTTTTTACAACCTTAAATTTCGAACCAATTGAAAAAATAATGATTTTAGGGCTTATACATTGGAATTTGAATATAACAAGAGTTCTCATGAAAAAATATGCAAGGATTAAATTGTTGACGAGAAATGCCAAAGGAAATGCTATAGCATTTCCTATAGCATTTTACATTTTTTACAACCTTAAATTTTGAACCAATTGAAAAAATAATGATTTTAAAGCTTATACATTGGAATTTGAATATAACAAGAGTTCTCATGCAAAAATATGCAAGGATTAAATTGTTGCCGAGAAATGCCATAGGAAATGCTATAGCATTTCCTATAGCATTTCTTTATTTTACATTTTTTACAACCTTAAATTTCGAACCAATTGAAAAAATAATGATTTAGGGCTTATACATTGGAATTTGAATATAACAAGAGTTCTCATGCAAAAATATGCAAGGATTAAATTGTTGACGAGAAATGCCATAGGAAATGCTATAGCATTTCCTATAGCATTTCTTTATTTGACATTTTTTAAAACCTTAAATTTCAAACCAATTGAAAAAATAATGATTAGGGCTTATACATTGGAATTTGAATATAACAAGAGTTCTCATGCAAAAATATGCAAGGATTAAATTGTTGACGAGAAATGCCATAGGAAATGCTATAGCATTTCCTATAGCATTTCTTTATTTGACATTTTTTAAAACCTTAAATTTCAAACCAATTGAAAAAATAATGATTAGGTGTAACGACCCTCTTTTCTCGGGTCTGTTACTTCTTCGATAAAACTCGACAAAGTCCCAGTTTATAAAAAATATTTGAACGAGAAAATATTTTAAATATGTATAAAGTTCAATACAATTTATATAACAAGTACTCGGGACTAGACTTAATTTTAAAACAAAAATAAAATATTTCGGAGCTCCTTATTTTGAAAACAAATAGAACAAAGATTGCGGAAAACCACAAGATCGATTCTACCACCGTATGCACCCGTATATGCCGCGACGCTGATCCCGCACCATCCGCAACTCATCGATTCTTTTCTGATTCTACAACACAACTATACGAATGAGCTAACGCTCAGTACATAAAAGCTTTTTATTACTCACAAAATAATTATCACATCATAATTCACATAATGTAATGCCATGCTATATCATTTTATAGATTTTTATATATAAACATAGTCTTGGGCCCTGCGTACGTACCAGCGCGCAACAACACCTACGGGGGACTGGGGGCGCGACCCTAACCAAGTCAGCCCGCGGCAAACATCTCACGACGTATCATTTGAGACTACGCGACTCGATACAGTCGGAGGCTTCATACACATTGTAATCAGAGACTACGCGACCCGATATACAATGGTTGGTACGACGCAATTTTACTAAAAATGTCACACATATATAATGTCACTATAGATTATATGTATGACTAAATGTTCATGCTTTTGGAATATACTCATACTGTATATTCCTGCTTTCTCAATATGCTCATATCGCATATCCAACATATATCATTAAACAATGCAATAAAACGACATAAGTCATTCAAACATATATTTCACACCATACACAATAACACAAATCAGAATATTATTGTTGTGTTGTAGTGAGTACTTTTACGTACCTTACTCTTTTACGAGTCCTACTCACTTGAAGGTGCTGACTTTTTGAACCGTGTTTCCTGATATTTTAATTTATATCAGTGAACACGAGTACAACTAAACAGAAAGAGAGAATGTTTCGAGTAACATACACTCTTATTTTTTTTTTATGCTCCCTCAACAAAGAGGTGACCACCCGATCAGCTAATAATACAGAACCTAAACTAACTACGCTATGCCTACTGAATTATCACAATACACACATTTTTTATATACAATAAATACTAACTCATTGATTTTAAATTCGTGTATACATGACATTGAAAATAATATACGAACATCACCTAATTATCCAATGTATTTATACACACACACAGAGGTACGTGTGTGTAATTATATAATAAAAGTAAGTGCAGCCCCTGTTTAATAATACAAACAGCCATTGGCTTATGTATATCCATATAATATATATATATATGTATATATATATTATTGAACAATATTGATCAGAGGAAGCTGCAAAAATACTTACTACAGATTTAATATACATAGCTAGCTAATCTATATAAAAATCATAGTAGCCAAATAAACCGTAGCAAAATCAACAATAAATCATCCTTCTACTTTACACCATTAACTAGATGTAAGATTATAATTAAAAATTATTAATAAGAGTCGAGCTCACCAACACTTCACGCAGCAATGGCGTCGACCAACGGAGAGAAATGATTTAGAGAGACAGAGGTTCATTAGGAATACGATAGGTGTTCTTATTATATATTTATATATATATAATTAATAATTAAGAATATAAGACTATATAAGAGTCGGTTCACAATTTGGGGATAAAAGTTGGATAGATAATTACAAATTTTATCAAAGTAATGATAACCTTTATATATATATATATATATATATGTATATATATATATGTCGGCTGGTAACATGTAGCATATACAATTTGTTTCACAAATTGTACAACTTAGTGCTAAATTTATGCGTATTTGCATATAAAGTACAAAAGTTAATAATTATATTTTGGCCTTAATAAACGAAGAACTAAGAAAGCTCTAAAATTATTATTCATAAAAATAAAGATAGTACATTCTCTAAATTAAGAGTGTGTATTTATTTAATTATCGTTGAAATTTTAAAACGATAATATACGAAAATTATACGGGTGTTACAACTCCCCCTCCTTACAAAATTTTCGTCCTCGAAAATTAAAACAAGCACAGATACTTTCATCTAATCTTTTTCTTCAGATGCCACTTCTGTGCTGGAGGTATTACTCAAATCGTCCATGATGAGGGGTATATACATCCTTCCATGAAACACTTTTTCATTCCGACCAAGTACCACAATTGACCTTTCTTCACATAATAAATCTTCACTGACCCTTACCGATTCTTACTAGACAATATGTGGCGGGTTTGATAGTGCAAGTGTATAAGAAATTTTCCCAGCAAGCTCTAAATTTCATACCCGGTGATACACCTCTCCATTTCTTCTTTCGTTGGCATAATACTTTTCCTTGGCGTTACCTTTATAAAGAAAACATCGGACCTCATGTCAAATTCGTTGATAAACGGCGCTAGCCTTTTGTCAAGATTCAGGTGCTTCCATATGTTGATTCATCACCCTAATAGCTTTAATAGTCTATATACCAAAATAAAAGCTAAAAATTTTACTTTCAGTGGACTCATATGAATGGATCGTAGACTAACCTTTCCCTTTATATAAACCTTCATAAAAAGTCATCTTGATCATATATTGATAGCTGATATTATAGGCAAATTCAATTAAGGGTATTTAAATATTATCCAAGAACCCTTGAAATCCAAACCACTTGCCCTTAGCGCACCCTCCAAATCGGATCCTTCTATTTAGTTTGAATTTTACCATACGAATGAAAAAGTTTTACTGAACATGAGAGTGATACCCAAGTCCCTTTGGATATTCTTCCATAATCGTGATATTGAATTTCACAATCATAGTCTATCACGAGCTCTAGTATCTTCTTTGCCTCATGTTCAATTCCTTTTGAGTAAAGAAATACGTCAAGCTCTTATAATCTATGAATATATTTCAATTAATTTCACAAAGATAGTGCCGTCAAATAATTAAAGCGAACACTACTGTTGCTAACTCTAGGTAATGAGTAGGATAGTTTCGTTTGCAGTCCTTTAATTGTTATGATGCATAAGCAATGACCTTTTTGCTCTGCATTAGGATTGAGCCTAACCCCATCTTAGATGCATCACAATAGATGTTAAATCCATCCTCACCAGATGTAATAGTGAATACAGGAGCCGTTGTAAGGCGTTTCTCGAGCTCTCGAAATTTTTCTTCACACTGGTTGGACCACTCAAATTTCTTATTCTTTCGAGTAAGATTTTTTTTTTTTAGTAGGCTAGCTAATTTAGAAAATCCTTCGATGAATCGTCGATAATAACCAGCTAGCCCTAAAAAAATTTCTCTCTTTTGTGACATTGGTTGGTTGAGCTCACTCATTAACGGCCCGAATCTTCGTTGGAATCGACCGAGATACCATCACCTGAGATCACGTGACCGAGGAATGCCACACGATCCAACCAAAATTCGTATTTTGAAAACTTTTCATAGAGCTCATGCTCCTTTAGAACATTTAAGGTCATTCTTAAATGTTCTTCATGCTCTTCTTTAGTTTTCGAATGGATAATGATGTCTTCAATAAAGACGATGACAAATTTATCTAGATACTCGGTAAACACACGGTTCATGAGTTCCATGAAAGCTGCAGGAGCATTGGTTAAAGCAAAGAACATAACGAAAAATTCATAATGTCGATAGCGAGTGCGAAAAACAGTCTTTGATACATTACCTTCCTTGACTTTCAATTGATGATATCCAAGCCGCAAATCGATTTTCGAGAATTCTTTTGCTCCACGCAATTCGTCAAAAATATCGTCTATCCGTGGCAATGGATACTTATTCTTCACGATTACTTTATTAAGTCCGTGATAATCGATGCACATCCGGAGCGAACCATCTTTCTTTTTCACAAAGAGAACTGTAGCTCCCTAAGGCGAGTGGCTTGGTCGAGTAACTCCTTGATCAAGAAGGTCCTGAAGTTGAGCTTACAATTCCTTTAGTTCTGTTGGTGCCATATTATATGGTGCTTTGGAAACATGATTTGTTCCTCGAACAACTTCAATTTCAAATTCGATAGCCCAGTTTTGAGGTAATCCGAGTAAGGCATGTGGAAATAATTCTGGATACATGCAAACAATTGGGACATCACATAACTGAGTATGCTCTGTTTTCTCTTTAATGGATTCAACAACGTGAGCGTGATATCTAGAACATCCTCTGATCACATCCGTTGAGCTTCCAAATATGATATCAACATCGTTGATATATTTCCCGTTGATTTCCCGATAAATTCAGACTCTGGTTCCCCTTCTGGTAAAAAAAATCACCTTCTGTTTCTTACAGCAAATTGCGGGATCATACTTTCTCAGGAAATCCATTCCAAGAATAATATCATAATCATGCATTTGAAGTAAAACCAAATCCGCTGACAATTCCCTATCGGCTATGTTTAGTGGTACCGCATGAAACCAATATGAGGAAATTATAACCTCCCGAGAAGGTAAGGCCATAGAAAACTCATTTCCTAACATATCTTTCAGCCTATTAAGTTTCTTCGAAAACTTTTGCAAAAAAAAAAAAAAAAGTGTTGCACCCGAGTCAAAAATATTGAAGCAGGAATGTTTTCAATAAAAAGATGACCTGTTACTACATAAGTAATCCCAGCCTTCACATCCTCATGTATTATAGTATAAACTCCAGCGTTGGTCTTTACGGCTGGAGCCTCAAGCCGTCCTTGATTGTTGCGAGGTCCATGAATCTGCTCCTTATTAGAACCTTTTGTCTTATTATGGCACGATATAGCATAATGCCCTTCCCTTCCACAACCATAACATGTAAGAGATCTCATCCTACATACACTTGGATGCTTCTTTCTACACTTAGAACAAGTCGGGAACTCTACACATCTATTAAAATTTTGACGGGTCCCCAGGTGCCTCTTATACGATGCTTCATTATTAAACTCTGTCTTTCATTTTGAGTCCTGACTATCTACACGAAAACCTTTTTCTTCGATGAAATAACAATTTCCCCATTGACTCGGATTTCCTGACCTCCTTGCATTTTAGACTTATTAACTTCAATTGTTCTTATACGCTCTTGTTTTAGAGTAAATGATATTCTGCACAGAGGGCTCGGTCACCACTATCAACCTGAAGCGCAATTTCACCCCAGAACATGTTCATCATTCGCCTAACTTGCTCCCGCTCGGTAGGTACCAAGTCAGAACATAACTGTGCAAGTTTATCAAACTTGCGTATAGCATCAGAAACATTTAGGTTTTCTTTCTTTGTATTGTTAATCAACTTAAACCTTCAATGCTGCAGGATTGTAGAATTTTGCATTAAACTCTCGCACAAAGTCTACCCATGTTATGTCATCGATATCTTTCATTGATTTAACTATGTCCCACCAGTATCTAGCTTTAAACTTAAGTACTAAATACGTGTACAAGATCTTCTCCCAATCTAGCAGTTCCATAAAGTCCTAGGTGACTTGAATTTCAGACAACCACACTTCTGCTACCAACGGATCAGTGGCTCCTATGAATTTTTTGAGCTCGCATTCGGCAGAATCATTCTTAGAGTGGTTCGTCACGCATTCTGGACACTGACGAACTTCAACTTCTTCTTCATCTTCGATTGGTTCATCTTTTTTTTTTTCACATAAGATTCTTCTGGTTCTTCATTCTTGGCCTAATACTTCCTCATCTTTAGCATCTAAATGCTTGGTAAGTTATCAAATTTGTTTGGTCTGTTCACCACATCAATGTTGAATTCCTTCTTGAGCATCTCTTGGGAAATCATCACTCACTTTCCCGCGGCCACGGTGACGACTACAAGCACGGTCTCACTAGACCCTCATGTCTTCCGTACTATTATTCATATCTCGTAAATAAGTAGTCACATCATCCATTTAATCTTCATTTTAAACGTAGTCGAGGTTATCATCTTAATAACCTTCCTTTAGATCGCCTTTCATATAAATCTCTCCATGATTGTCTTACGGATCAACCTCTTCTAGATCGACCACCTCTGGTCCTTCTTTCGAATCAAGCTCGTTCTTGTTAGACCTCCATCAGAACTTGTTCTCCCGGATAATATTTTTCTGTATTGCCTTCTAGTTATCCCCTAGGGTCGACCCCCTAGTAGTCCTCAAATTAAACCAACTCAAATTCACTTCGCGGTAGGCACCTTCCATCGTAACATGTTCTGAATGAGATTTACAATCCTCATTTACGAGCACTCGTTCATCTATCTTGAGACCAAACCAATTGTATATTTCAATATGGTTATGCTCAGATATAATCTCCAGATATTGAGCCTTTGAACCAAATGCATCATCATAATGAGATGATCGAAACGAACAAGGATCAATTCCTCAAATTGATTACATAAATATTCTCGTTAATAGACACTAAGGATTTCACCATTCTAACGCATCTTTAAAAAAAAACTGCATTAGGAAATAATCATGATAACCTATCATATGATAGTCATGATAACCAAGAATCAACTTTTAATACACAATGAGTAAATTTAACATGACTGGAAAATCTTACAATTAAGATTCTCTCTTTGATCTAAAATAGTAAAAAAAAAATGATATCCATTTTGAATACTAATAGACCATATTAGTCACCCAAATTGAAGTTAACATTACTGATATTGAACTCCACATCTCGCATTGATGGTAAGAGTTTAGTTTTCATAGAACTATTACTCATACCTCATGTAAGGAGAAATGTTAAAACATCCTCTCTAATTACTCCACACTAATTAATCATCATAAAATGAAAGAATAACTTACTTGCGGACTATAAGAAATCAGCTCGACGGGCATACACGGTGACGATAGGTGAACCGCTCTGATACCACTCTGTAACGACCCTCTTTTCTCGGGTCTGTTACTTCTTCGATAAAACTCGACAAAGTCCCAGTTTATAAAAAATATTTGAACGAGAAAATATTTTAAATATGTATAAAGTTCAATACAATTTATATAACAAGTACTCGGGACTAGACTTAATTTTAAAACAAAAATAAAATATTTCGGAGCTCCTTATTTTTAAAACAAATAGAACAAAGATTGCGGAAAACCACAAGATCGATTCTACCACCGTATGCACCCGTATATGCCGCGACGCTGATCCCGCACCATCCGCAACTCATCGATTCTTTTCTGATTCTACAACACAACTATACGAATGAGCTAACGCTCAGTACATAAAAGCTTTTTATTACTCACAAAATAATTATCACATCATAATTCACATAATGTAATGCCATGCTATATCATTTTATAGATTTTTATATATAAACATAGTCTTGGGCCCTGCGTACGTACCAGCGCGCAACAACACCTACGGGGGACTGGGGGCGCGACCCTAACCAAGTCAGCCCGCGGCAAACATCTCACGACGTATCATTTGAGACTACGCGACTCGATACAGTCGGAGGCTTCATACACATTGTAATCAGAGACTACGCGACCCGATATACAATGGTTGGTACGACGCAATTTTACTAAAAATGTCACACATATATAATGTCACTATAGATTATATGTATGACTAAATGTTCATGCTTTTGGAATATACTCATACTGTATATTCCTGCTTTCTCAATATGCTCATATCGCATATCCAACATATATCATTAAACAATGCAATAAAACGACATAAGTCATTCAAACATATATTTCACACCATACACAATAACACAAATCAGAATATTATTGTTGTGTTGTAGTGAGTACTTTTACGTACCTTACTCTTTTACGAGTCCTACTCACTTGAAGGTGCTGACTTTTTGAACCGTGTTTCCTGATATTTTAATTTATATCAGTGAACACGAGTACAACTAAACAGAAAGAGAGAATGTTTCGAGTAACATACACTCTTATTTTTTTTTTATGCTCCCTCAACAAAGAGGTGACCACCCGATCAGCTAATAATACAGAACCTAAACTAACTACGCTATGCCTACTGAATTATCACAATACACACATTTTTTATATACAATAAATACTAACTCATTGATTTTAAATTCGTGTATACATGACATTGAAAATAATATACGAACATCACCTAATTATCCAATGTATTTATACACACACACAGAGGTACGTGTGTGTAATTATATAATAAAAGTAAGTGCAGCCCCTGTTTAATAATACAAACAGCCATTGGCTTATGTATATCCATATAATATATATATATATGTATATATATATTATTGAACAATATTGATCAGAGGAAGCTGCAAAAATACTTACTACAGATTTAATATACATAGCTAGCTAATCTATATAAAAATCATAGTAGCCAAATAAACCGTAGCAAAATCAACAATAAATCATCCTTCTACTTTACACCATTAACTAGATGTAAGATTATAATTAAAAATTATTAATAAGAGTCGAGCTCACCAACACTTCACGCAGCAATGGCGTCGACCAACGGAGAGAAATGATTTAGAGAGACAGAGGTTCATTAGGAATACGATAGGTGTTCTTATTATATATTTATATATATATAATTAATAATTAAGAATATAAGACTATATAAGAGTCGGTTCACAATTTGGGGATAAAAGTTGGATAGATAATTACAAATTTTATCAAAGTAATGATAACCTTTATATATATATATATATATGTATATATATATATGTCGGCTGGTAACATGTAGCATATACAATTTGTTTCACAAATTGTACAACTTAGTGCTAAATTTATGCGTATTTGCATATAAAGTACAAAAGTTAATAATTATATTTTGGCCTTAATAAACGAAGAACTAAGAAAGCTCTAAAATTATTATTCATAAAAATAAAGATAGTACATTCTCTAAATTAAGAGTGTGTATTTATTTAATTATCGTTGAAATTTTAAAACGATAATATACGAAAATTATACGGGTGTTACATTAGGGCTTATACATTGGAATTTGAATATAACAAGAGTTCTCATGCAAAAATATGCAAGGATTAAATTGTTGACGAGAAATGCCATAGGAAATGCTATAGCATTTCCTATAGCATTTCTTTATTTGACATTTTTTACAACCTTAAATTTCGAACCAATTGAAAAAATAATGATTTTAGGGCTTATACATTGGAAATTGAATATAACAAGAGTTCTCATGCAAAAATATGCAAGGATTAAATTGTTGCCGAGAAATGCCATAGAAAATGCTATAGCATTTCCTATAGCATTTCTTTATTTTACATTTTTTACAACCTTAAATTTCGAACCAAATTAGAAAATAATGATTTTAGTGCTTGTACATTGGAATTTAAATATAACAAGAGTTCTCATGCAAAAATATGCAAGGATTAAATTGTTGACGAGAAATGCCAAAGGAAATGCTATAGCATTTCCTATAGCATTTCTTTATTTTACATTTTTTACAACCTTAAATTTCGAACCAATTGAAAAAATAATGATTTTAGGGCTTATACATTGGAATTTGAATATAACAAGAGTTCTCATGCAAAAATATGCAAGGATTAAATTGTTGACGAGAAATGCCAAAGGAAATGCTATAGCATTTCCTATAGCATTTCTTTATTTTACATTTTTTAAAACCTTAACTTTCAAACCAATTGAAAAAATAATGATTAGGGCTTATACATTGGAATTTGAATATAACAAGAGTTCTCATGAAAAAAATATGCAAGGATTAAATTGTTGACGAGAAATGCCATAGGAAATGCTATAGCATTTCCTATAGCATTTCTTTATTTGACATTTTTTAAAACCTTAAATTTCAAACCAATTGAAAAAATAATGATTAGGGCTTATACATTGGAATTTGAATATAACAAGAGTTCTCATGCAAAAATATGCAAGGATTAAATTGTTGACGAGAAATGCCATAGGAAATGCTATAGCATTTTCTATAGCATTTCTTTATTTGACATTTTTTACAACCTTAAATTTCGAACCAATTGAAAAAATAATGATTTTAGGGCTTATACATTGGAAATTGAATATAACAAGAGTTCTCATGCAAAAATATGCAAGGATTAAATTGTTGCCGAGAAATGCCATAGGAAATGCTATAGCATTTCCTATAGCATTTCTTTATTTTACATTTTTTACAACCTTAAATTTCGAACCAAATTAGAAAATAATGATTTTAGTGCTTGTACATTGGAATTTAAATATAACAAGAGTTCTCATGCAAAAATATGCAAGGATTAAATTGTTGACGAGAAATGCCATAGGAAATGCTATAGCATTTCTTTATTTGACATTTTTTACAACCTTAAATTTCGAACCAATTGAAAAAATAATGATTTTAGGGCTTATACATTGGAAATTGAATATTACAAGAGTTCTCATGCAAAAATATGCAAGGATTAAATTGTTGACGAGAAATGCCATAGGAAATGTTATAGCATTTCGTATAGCATTTCTTTATTTTACATTGTTACGACCTAAAATTTCGAACCAATTGAAAAAATAATGATTTTAGGTATTATACATTGGAATTTGAATATAACAAGAGTTCTCATGCAAAAATATGGAAGGATTAATTTGTTGCCGAGAAATGCCATAGGAAATGCTATAGCATTTCCTATAGCATTTCTTTATTTTACATTTCTTACAACCTTAAATTTCGAACCAATTGAAAAAATAATGATTTTAGGCCTTATACATTGGAATTTGAATATAACAAGAGTTCTCATGCAAAAATATGCAAGGATTAAATTGTTGACGAGAAATGCCATAGGAAATGCTATAGCATTTCCTATAGCATTTCTTTATTTTACATTTTTTACAACCTTAAATTTCGAACCAATTGAAAAAATAATGATTTTAAAGCTTATACATTGGAATTTGAATATAACAAGAGTTCTCATACAAAAATATGCAAGGATTAAATTGTTGACGAGAAATGCCATAGGAAATGCTATAGCATTTCCTATAGCATTTCTTTATTTTACATTCTTTACAACCTTAAATTTCGAACCAATTGAAAAAATAATGATTTTAGGGCTTATACATTGGAATTTGAATATAACAAGAGTTCTCATGCAAAAATATGCAAGGATTAAATTGTTGACGAGAAATGCCATAGGAAATGCTATAGCATTTCCTATAGCATTTCTTTATTTGACATTTTTTACAACCTTAAATTTTGAACCAATTGAAAAAATAATGATTTTAGGGCTTATACATTGGAACTTGAATATAACAAGAGTTCTCATGCAAAAATATGCAAGGATTAAATTGTTGCCGAGAAATGCCATAGGAAATGCTATAGCATTTCCTATAGCATTTCTTTATTTTACATTTTTTACAACCTTAAATTTCGAACCAATTGAAAAAATAATGATTTTAGGGCTTATACATTGGAATTTGAATATAACAAGAGTTGTCATGCAAAAATATGCAAGGATTAAATTGTTGACGAGAAATGCCAAAGGAAATGTTATAGCATTTCCTATAGCATTTCTTTATTTTACATTTTTTACAACCTTAAATTTCGAACCAATTGAAAAAATAATGATTTTCAAGCTTATACATTGGAATTTGAATATAACAAGAGTTCTCATGCAAAAATATGCAAGGATTAAATTGTTGCCGAGAAATGCCATATGAAATGCTATAACATTTCCTATAGCATTTCTTTATTTTACATTTTTTACAACCTTAAATTTCGAACCAATTGAAAAAATAATGATTTTAGGGCTTATACATTGGAATTTGAATATAACAAGAGTTCTCATGCAAAAATATGCAAGGATTAAATTGTTGACGAGAAATGCCATAGGAAATGCTATAGCATTTCCTATAGCATTTCTTTATTTGACATTTTTTACAACCTTAAATTTTGAACCAATTGAAAAAATAATGATTTTAGGGCTTATACATTGGAACTTAAATATAACAAGAGTTCTCATGCAAAAATATTCAAGGATTAAATTGTTGCCGAGAAATGCCATAGGAAATGCTATAGCATTTCCTATAGCATTTCTTTATTTTACATTTTTTACAACCTTAAATTTCGAACCAATTGAAAAAATAATGATTTTAGGGCTTATACATTGGAATTTGAATATAACAAGAGTTCTCATGCAAAAATATGCAAGGATTAAATTGTTGACGAGAAATACCAAAGGAAATGCTATAGCATTTCCTATAGCATTTCTTTATTTTACATTTTTTACAACCTTAAATTTCGAACCAATTGAAAAAATAATGATTTTAAAGCTTATACATTGGAATTTGAATATAACAAGAGTTCTCATGCAAAAATATGCAAGGATTAAATTGTTGCCGAGAAATGCCATAGGAAATGCTATAGCATTTCCTATAGCATTTCTTTATTTTACATTTTTTACAACCTTAAATTTCGAACCAATTGAAAAAATAATGATTTAGGGCTTATACATTGGAATTTGAATATAACAAGAGTTCTCATGCAAAAATATGCAAGGATTAAATTGTTGACGAGAAATGCCATAGGAAATGCTATAGCATTTCCTATAGCATTTCTTTATTTGACATTTTTTACAACCTTAAATTTCGAACCAATTGAAAAAATAATGATTTTAAAGCTTATACATTGGAATTTGAATATAACAAGAGTTCTCATGCAAAAATATGCAAGGATTAAATTGTTGACGAGAAATGCCATAGGAAATGCTATAGCATTTCCTATAGCATTTCTTTATTTGACATTTTTTACAACCTTAAATTTCGAACCAAATTAGAAAATAATGATTTTAGTGCTTGTACATTGGAATTTAAATATAACAAGAGTTCTCATGCAAAAATATGCAAGGATTAAATTGTTGACGAGAAATGCCATAGGAAATGCTATAGCATTTCCTATAGCATTTCTTTATTTTACATTTTTTAAAACCTTAAATTTCAAACCAATTGAAAAAATAATGATTTTAGGGCTTATACATTGGAATTTGAATATAACAAGAGTTCTCATGCAAAAATATGCCAGGATTAAATTGTTGACGAGAAATGCCATAGGAAATGCTATAGCATTTCCTATAGCATTTCTTTATTTGACATTTATTACAGCCTTAAATTTCGAACCAATTGAAAAAATAATGATTTTAGGGCTTATACATTGGAAATTGAATATAACAAGAGTTCTCATGCAAAAATATGCAAGGATTAAATTGTTGCCGAGAAATGCCATAGGAAATGCTATAGCATTTCCTATAGCATTTCTTTATTTTACATTTTTTACAACCTTAAATTTCGAACCAAATTAAAAAATAATGATTTTAGGGCTTGTACATTGGAATTTGAATATAACAAGAGTTCTCATGCAAAAATATGCAAGGATTAAATTGTTGACGAGAAATGCCATAGGAAATGCTATAGCATTTCCTATAGCATTTCTTTATTTGACATTTTTTAAAACCTTAAATTTCAAACCAATTGAAAAAAATAATGATTAGGGCTTATACATTGGAATTTGAATATAACAAGAGTTCTCATGCAAAAATATGCAAGGATTAAATTGTTGACGAGAAATGCCATAGGAAATGCTATAGCATTTCCTATAGCATTTCTTTATTTGACATTTTTTACAACCTTAAATTTCGAACCAATTGAAAAAATAATGATTTTAGGGCTTATACATTGGAAATTGAATATAACAAGAGTTCTCATGCAAAAATATGCAAGGATTAAATTGTTGCCGAGAAATGCCATAGGAAATGCTTTAGCATTTCCTATAGCATTTCTTTATTTTACATTTTTTACAACCTTAAATTTCGAACCAATTGAAAAAATAATGATTTTAAAGCTTATACATTGGAATTTGAATATAACAAGAGTTCTCATGCAAAAATATGCAAGGATTAAATTGTTGACGAGAAATGCCATAGGAAATGCTATAGCATTTCCTATAGCATTTCTTTATTTGACATTTTTTAAAACCTTAAATTTCAAACCAATTGAAAAAATAATGATTAGGGCTTATACATTGTAATTTGAATATAACAAGAGTTCTCATGCAAAAATATGCAAGGATTAAATTGTTGACGAGAAATGCCATAGGAAATGCTATAGCATTTCCTATAGCATTTCTTTATTTGACATTTTTTACAACCTTAAATTTCGAACCAATTGAAAAAATAATGATTTTAGGGCTTATACATTGGAAATTGAATATAACAAGAGTTCTCATGCAAAAATATGCAAGGATTAAATTGTTGCCGAGAAATGCCATAGGAAATGCTATAGCATTTCCTATAGCATTTCTTTATTTTACATTTTTTACAACCTTAAATTTCGAACCAAATTAGAAAATAATGATTTTAGTGCTTGTACATTGGAATTTAAATATAACAAGAGTTCTCATGCAAAAATATGCAAGGATTAAATTGTTGACGAGAAATGCCATAGGAAATGCTATAGCATTTCCTATAGCATTT
Organism: Parietaria judaica; assembly: GCA_954871525.1. Taxonomy (NCBI): domain Eukaryota; kingdom Viridiplantae; phylum Streptophyta; class Magnoliopsida; order Rosales; family Urticaceae; genus Parietaria; species Parietaria judaica. The sequence goes on from OX940865.1 coordinate 31,622,738, forward strand.
CTTTATTTTACATTTTTTAAAACCTTAAATTTCAAACCAATTGAAAAAATAATGATTTTAGGGCTTATACATTGGAATTTGAATATAACAAGAGTTCTCATGCAAAAATATGCAAGGATTAAATTGTTGACGAGAAATGCCATAGGAAATGCTATAGCATTTCCTATAGCATTTCTTTATTTGACATTTTTTACAGCCTTAAATTTCGAACCAATTGAAAAAATAATGATTTTAGGGCTTATACATTGGACATTGAATATAACAAGAGTTCTCATGCAAAAATATGCAAGGATTAAATTGTTGCCGAGAAATGCCATAGGAAATGCTATAGCATTTCCTATAGCATTTCTTTATTTTACATTTTTTACAACCTTAAATTTCGAACCAAATTAAAAAATAATGATTTTAGGGCTTGTACATTGGAATTTGAATATAACAAGAGTTCTCATGCAAAAATATGCAAGGATTAAATTGTTGACGAGAAATGCCATAGGAAATGCTATAGCATTTCCTATAGCATTTCTTTATTTTACATTTTTTAAAACCTTAACTTTCAAACCAATTGAAAAAATAATGATTAGGGCTTATACATTGGAATTTGAATATAACAAGAGTTCTCATGCAAAAATATGCAAGGATTAAATTGTTGACGAGAAATGATATAGGAAATGCTATAGCATTTCCTATAGCATTTCTTTATTTGACATTTTTTAAAACCTTAAATTTCAAACCAATTGAAAAAATAATGATTAGGGCTTATACATTGGAATTTGAATATAACAAGAGTTCTCATGCAAAAATATGCAAGGATTAAATTGTTGACGAGAAATGCCATAGGAAATGCTATAGCATTTCCTATAGCATTTCTTTATTTTACATTTTTTAAAACCTTAAATTTCAAACCAATTGAAAAAATAATGATTTTAGGGCTTGTACATTGGAATTTGAATATAACAAGAGTTCTCATGCAAAAATATGCAAGGATTAAATTGTTGACGAGAAATGCCAAAGGAAATGCTATAGCATTTCCTATAGCATTTCTTTATTTTACATTTTTTAAAACCTTAACTTTCAAACCAATTGAAAAAATAATGATTAGGGCTTATACATTGGAATTTGAATATAACAAGAGTTCTCATGCAAAAATATGCAAGGATTAAATTGTTGACGAGAAATGCCATAGGAAATGCTATAGCATTTCCTATAGCATTTCTTTATTTGACATTTTTTAAAACCTTAAATTTCAAACCAATTGAAAAAATAATGATTAGGGCTTATACATTGGAATTTGAATATAACAAGAGTTCTCATGCAAAAATATGCAAGGATTAAATTGTTGACGAGAAATGCCATAGGAAATGCTATAGCATTTCCTATAGCATTTCTTTATTTGACATTTTTTACAACCTTAAATTTCGAACCAATTGAAAAAATAATGATTTTAGGGCTTATACATTGGAAATTGAATATAACAAGAGTTCTCATGCAAAAATATGCAAGGATTAAATTGTTGCCGAGAAATGCCATAGGAAATGCTATAGCATTTCCTATAGCATTTCTTTATTTTACATTTTTTACAACCTTAAATTTCGAACCAAATTAGAAAATAATGATTTTAGTGCTTGTACATTGGAATTTAAATATAACAAGAGTTCTCATGCAAAAATATGCAAGGATTAAATTGTTGACGAGAAATGCCATAGGAAATGCTATAGCATTTCTTTATTTGACATTTTTTACAACCTTAAATTTCGAACCAATTGAAAAAATAATGATTTTAGGGCTTATACATTGGAAATTGAATATTACAAGAGTTCTCATGCAAAAATATGCAAGGATTAAATTGTTGACGAGAAATGCCATAGGAAATGTTATAGCATTTCGTATAGCATTTCTTTATTTTACATTGTTACGACCTAAAATTTCGAACCAATTGAAAAAATAATGATTTTAGGTATTATACATTGGAATTTGAATATAACAAGAGTTCTCATGCAAAAATATGGAAAGATTAATTTGTTGCCGAGAAATGCCATAGGAAATGCTATAGCATTTCCTATAGCATTTCTTTATTTTACATTTCTTACAACCTTAAATTTCGAACCAATTGAAAAAATAATGATTTTAGGCCTTATACATTGGAATTTGAATATAACAAGAGTTCTCATGCAAAAATATGCAAGGATTAAATTGTTGACGAGAAATGCCATAGGAAATGCTATAGCATTTCCTATAGCATTTCTTTATTTTACATTTTTTACAACCTTAAATTTCGAACCAATTGAAAAAATAATGATTTTAAAGCTTATACATTGGAATTTGAATATAACAAGAGTTCTCATGCAAAAATATGCAAGGATTAAATTGTTGACGAGAAATGCCATAGGAAATGCTATAGCATTTCCTATAGCATTTCTTTATTTTACATTCTTTACAACCTTAAATTTCGAACCAATTGAAAAAATAATGATTTTAGGGCTTATACATTGGAATTTGAATATAACAAGAGTTCTCATGCAAAAATATGCAAGGATTAAATTGTTGACGAGAAATGCCATAGGAAATGCTATAGCATTTCCTATAGCATTTCTTTATTTGACATTTTTTACAACCTTAAATTTTGAACCAATTGAAAAAATAATGATTTTAGGGCTTATACATTGGAACTTGAATATAACAAGAGTTCTCATGCAAAAATATGCAAGGATTAAATTGTTGCCGAGAAATGCCATAGGAAATGCTATAGCATTTCCTATAGCATTTCTTTATTTTACATTTTTTACAACCTTAAATTTCGAACCAATTGAAAAAATAATGATTTTAGGGCTTATACATTGGAATTTGAATATAACAAGAGTTGTCATGCAAAAATATGCAAGGATTAAATTGTTGACGAGAAATGCCAAAGGAAATGTTATAGCATTTCCTATAGCATTTCTTTATTTTACATTTTTTACAACCTTAAATTTCGAACCAATTGAAAAAATAATGATTTTCAAGCTTATACATTGGAATTTGAATATAACAAGAGTTCTCATGCAAAAATATGCAAGGATTAAATTGTTGCCGAGAAATGCCATATGAAATGCTATAGCATTTCCTATAGCATTTCTTTATTTTACATTTTTTACAACCTTAAATTTCGAACCAATTGAAAAAATAATGATTTTAGGGCTTATACATTGGAATTTGAATATAACAAGAGTTCTCATGCAAAAATATGCAAGGATTAAATTGTTGACGAGAAATGCCATAGGAAATGCTATAGCATTTCCTATAGCATTTCTTTATTTGACATTTTTTACAACCTTAAATTTTGAACCAATTGAAAAAATAATGATTTTAGGGCTTATACATTGGAACTTGAATATAACAAGAGTTCTCATGAAAAAATATGCAAGGATTAAATTGTTGCCGAGAAATGCCATAGGAAATGCTATAGCATTTCCTATAGCATTTCTTTATTTTACATTTTTTACAACCTTAAATTTCGAACCAATTGAAAAAATAATGATTTTAGGGCTTATACATTGGAATTTGAATATAACAAGAGTTCTCATGCAAAAATATGCAAGGATTAAATTGTTGACGAGAAATACCAAAGGAAATGCTATAGCATTTCCTATAGCATTTCTTTATTTTACATTTTTTACAACCTTAAATTTCGAACCAATTGAAAAAATAATGATTTTAAAGCTTATACATTGGAATTTGAATATAACAAGAGTTCTCATGCAAAAATATACAAGGATTAAATTGTTGCCGAGAAATGCCATAGGAAATGCTATAGCATTTCCTATAGCATTTCTTTATTTTACATTTTTTACAACCTTAAATTTCGAACCAATTGAAAAAATAATGATTTAGGGCTTATACATTGGAATTTGAATATAACAAGAGTTCTCATGCAAAAATATGCAAGGATTAAATTGTTGACGAGAAATGCCATAGGAAATGCTATAGCATTTCCTATAGCATTTCTTTATTTGACATTTTTTACAACCTTAAATTTCGAACCAATTGAAAAAATAATGATTTTAAAGCTTATACATTGGAATTTGAATATAACAAGAGTTCTCATGCAAAAATATGCAAGGATTAAATTGTTGACGAGAAATGCCATAGGAAATGCTATAGCATTTCCTATAGCATTTCTTTATTTGACATTTTTTACAACCTTAAATTTCGAACCAAATTAGAAAATAATGATTTTAGTGCTTGTACATTGGAATTTAAATATAACAAGAGTTCTCATGCAAAAATATGCAAGGATTAAATTGTTGACGAGAAATGCCATAGGAAATGCTATAGCATTTCCTATAGCATTTCTTTATTTTACATTTTTTAAAACCTTAAATTTCAAACCAATTGAAAAAATAATGATTTTAGGGCTTATACATTGGAATTTGAATATAACAAGAGTTCTCATGCAAAAATATGCAAGGATTAAATTGTTGACGAGAAATGCCATAGGAAATTCTATAGCATTTCCTATAGCATTTCTTTATTTGACATTTATTACAGCCTTAAATTTCGAACCAATTGAAAAAATAATGATTTTAGGGCTTATACATTGGAAATTGAATATAACAAGAGTTCTCATGCAAAAATATGCAAGGATTAAATTGTTGCCGAGAAATGCCATAGGAAATGCTATAGCATTTCCTATAGCATTTCTTTATTTTACATTTTTTACAACCTTAAATTTCGAACCAAATTAAAAAATAATGATTTTAGGGCTTGTACATTGGAATTTGAATATAACAAGAGTTCTCATGCAAAAATATGCAAGGATTAAATTGTTGACGAGAAATGCCATAGGAAATGCTATAGCATTTCCTATAGCATTTCTTTATTTGACATTTTTTAAAACCTTAAATTTAAAACCAATTGAAAAAATAATGATTAGGGCTTATACATTGGAATTTGAATATAACAAGAGTTCTCATGCAAAAATATGCAAGGATTAAATTGTTGACGAGAAATGCCATAGGAAATGCTATAGCATTTCCTATAGCATTTCTTTATTTGACATTTTTTACAACCTTAAATTTCGAACCAATTGAAAAAATAATGATTTTAGGGCTTATACATTGGAAATTGAATATAACAAGAGTTCTCATGGAAAAATATGCAAGGATTAAATTGTTGCCGAGAAATGCCATAGGAAATGCTTTAGCATTTCCTATAGCATTTCTTTATTTTACATTTTTTACAACCTTAAATTTCGAACCAATTGAAAAAATAATGATTTTAAAGCTTATACATTGGAATTTGAATATAACAAGAGTTCTCATGCAAAAATATGCAAGGATTAAATTGTTGACGAGAAATGCCATAGGAAATGCTATAGCATTTCCTATGGCATTTCTTTATTTGACATTTTTTAAAACCTTAAATTTCAAACCAATTGAAAAAATAATGATTAGGGCTTATACATTGTAATTTGAATATAACAAGAGTTCTCATGCAAAAATATGCAAGGATTAAATTGTTGACGAGAAATGCCATAGGAAATGCTATAGCATTTCCTATAGCATTTCTTTATTTGACATTTTTTACAACCTTAAATTTCGAACCAATTGAAAAAATAATGATTTTAGGGCTTATACATTGGAAATTGAATATAACAAGAGTTCTCATGCAAAAATATGCAAGGATTAAATTGTTGCCGAGAAATGCCATAGGAAATGCTATAGCATTTCCTATAGCATTTCTTTATTTGACATTTTTTACAACCTTAAATTTCGAACCAAATTAGAAAATAATGATTTTAGTGCTTGTACATTGGAATTTAAATATAACAAGAGTTCTCATGCAAAAATATGCAAGGATTAAATTGTTGACGAGAAATGCCATAGGAAATGCTATAGCATTTCCTATAGCATTTCTTTATTTTACATTTTTTAAAACCTTAAATTTCAAACCAATTGAAAAAATAATGATTTTAGGGCTTATACATTGGAATTTGAATATAACAAGAGTTCTCATGCAAAAATATGCAAGGATTAAATTGTTGACGAGAAATGCCATAGGAAATGCTATAGCATTTCCTATAGCATTTCTTTATTTGACATTTTTTACAGCCTTAAATTTCGAACCAATTGAAAAAATAATGATTTTAGGGCTTATACATTGGAAATTGAATATAACAAGAGTTCTCATGCAAAAATATGCAAGGATTAAATTGTTGCCGAGAAATGCCATAGGAAATGCTATAGCATTTCCTTTAGCATTTCTTTATTTTACATTTTTTACAACCTTAAATTTCGAACCAAATTAAAAAATAATGATTTTAGGGCTTGTACATTGGAATTTGAATATAACAAGAGTTCTCATGCAAAAATATGCAAGGATTAAATTGTTGACGAGAAATGCCATAGGAAATGCTATAGCATTTCCTATAGCATTTCTTTATTTTACATTTTTTACAACCTTAAATTTCGAACCAATTGAAAAAATAATGATTTTAGGGCTTATACATTGGAAATTGAATATAACAAGAGTTCTCATGCAGAAATATGCAAGGATTAAATTGTTGACGAGAAATGCCATAGGAAATGCTATAGCATTTCCTATAGCATTTCTTTATTTTACATTTTTTACAACCTTAAATTTCGAACCAATTCAAAAAATAACGATTTTAAAGCTTATACATTGGAATTTGAATATAACAAGAGTTCTCATGCAAAAATATGCAAGGATTAAATTGTTGACAAGAAATGCCATAGGAAATGCTATAGCATTTCCTATAGCATTTCTTTATTTTAAGTTTTTTAAAACCTTAAATTTCAAACCAATTGAAAAAAGAATGATTTTAGGGCTTATACATTGGAATTTGAATATAACAAGAGTTCTCATGCAAAAATATGCAAGGATTAAATTGTTGACGAGAAATGCCATAGGAAATGCTATAGCATTTCCTATAGCATTTATTTATTTGACATTTTTTACAGCCTTAAATTTCGAACCAATTGAAAAAATAATTATTTTAGGGCTTATACATTGGAAATTGAATATAACAAGAGTTCTCATGCAAAAATATGCAAGGATTAAATTGTTTCCGAGAAATGCCATAGGAAATGCTATAGCATTTCCTATAGCATTTCTTTATTTTACATTTTTTACAACCTTAAATTTCGAACCAAATTAAAAAATAATGATTTTAGGGCTTGTACATTGGAATTTGAATATAACAAGAGTTCTCATGCAAAAATATGCAAGGATTAAATTGTTGACGAGAAATGCCATAGGAAATGCTATAGCATTTCCTATAGCATTTCTTTATTTTACATTTTTTACAACCTTAAATTTGGAACCAATTGAAAAAATAATGATTTTAGGGCTTATACATTGGAAATTGAATATAACAAGAGTTCTCATGCAAAAATATCCAAGGATTAAATTGTTGACGAGAAATACCAAAGGAAATGCTATAGCATTTCCTATAGCATTTCTTTATTTTACATTTTTTACAACCTTAAATTTCGAACCAATTGAAAAAATAATGATTTTAAAGCTTATACATTGGAATTTGAATATAACAAGAGTTCTCATGCAAAAATATGCAAGGATTAAATTGTTGCCGAGAAATGCCATAGGAAATGCTATAGCATTTCCTATAGCATTTCTTTATTTTACATTTTTTACAACCTTAAATTTCGAACCAATTGAAAAAATAATGATTTAGGGCTTATACATTGGAATTTGAATATAACAAGAGTTCTCATGCAAAAATATGCAAGGATTAAATTGTTGACGAGAAATGCCATAGGAAATGCTATAGCATTTCCTATAGCATTTCTTTATTTGACATTTTTTACAACCTTAAATTTCGAACCAATTGAAAAAATAATGATTTTAAAGCTTATACATTGGAATTTGAATATATCAAGAGTTCTCATGCAAAAATATGCAAGGATTAAATTGTTGACGAGAAATGCCATAGGAAATGCTATAGCATTTCCTATAGCATTTCTTTATTTGACATTTTTTACAACCTTAAATTTCGAACCAAATTAGAAAATAATGATTTTAGTGCTTGTACATTGGAATTTAAATATAACAAGAGTTCTCATGCAAAAATATGCAAGGATTAAATTGTTGACGAGAAATGCCATAGGAAATGCTATAGCATTTCCTATAGCATTTCTTTATTTTACATTTTTTAAAACCTTAAATTTCAAACCAATTGAAAAAATAATGATTTTAGGGCTTATACATTGGAATTTGAATATAACAAGAGTTCTCATGCAAAAATATGCAAGGATTAAATTGTTGACGAGAAATGCCATAGGAAATTCTATAGCATTTCCTATAGCATTTCTTTATTTGACATTTATTACAGCCTTAAATTTCGAACCAATTGAAAAAATAATGATTTTAGGGCTTATACATTGGAAATTGAATATAACAAGAGTTCTCATGCAAAAATATGCAAGGATTAAATTGTTGCCGAGAAATGCCATAGGAAATGCTATAGCATTTCCTATAGCATTTCTTTATTTTACATTTTTTACAACCTTAAATTTCGAACCAAATTAAAAAATAATGATTTTAGGGCTTGTACATTGGAATTTGAATATAACAAGAGTTCTCATGCAAAAATATGCAAGGATTAAATTGTTGACGAGAAATGCCATAGGAAATGCTATAGCATTTCCTATAGCATTTCTTTATTTGACATTTTTTAAAACCTTAAATTTCAAACCAATTGAAAAAATAATGATTAGGGCTTATACATTGGAATTTGAATATAACAAGAGTTCTCATGCAAAAATATGCAAGGATTAAATTGTTGACGAGAAATGCCATAGGAAATGCTATAGCATTTCCTATAGCATTTCTTTATTTGACATTTTTTACAACCTTAAATTTCGAACCAATTGAAAAAATAATGATTTTAGGGCTTATACATTGGAAATTGAATATAACAAGAGTTCTCATGCAAAAATATGCAAGGATTAAATTGTTGCCGAGAAATGCCATAGGAAATGCTTTAGCATTTCCTATAGCATTTCTTTATTTTACATTTTTTACAACCTTAAATTTCGAACCAATTGAAAAAATAATGATTTTAAAGCTTATACATTGGAATTTGAATATAACAAGAGTTCTCATGCAAAAATATGCAAGGATTAAATTGTTGACGAGAAATGCCATAGGAAATGCTATAGCATTTCCTATAGCATTTCTTTATTTGACATTTTTTAAAACCTTAAATTTCAAACCAATTGAAAAAATAATGATTAGGGCTTATACATTGTAATTTGAATATAACAAGAGTTCTCATGCAAAAATATGCAAGGATTAAATTGTTGACGAGAAATGCCATAGGAAATGCTATAGCATTTCCTATAGCATTTCTTTATTTGACATTTTTTACAACCTTAAATTTCGAACCAATTGAAAAAATAATGATTTTAGGGCTTATACATTGGAAATTGAATATAACAAGAGTTCTCATGCAAAAATATGCAAGGATTAAATTGTTGCCGAGAAATGCCATAGGAAATGCTATAGCATTTCCTATAGCATTTCTTTATTTTACATTTTTTACAACCTTAAATTTCGAACCAAATTAGAAAATAATGATTTTAGTGCTTGTACATTGGAATTTAAATATAACAAGAGTTCTCATGCAAAAATATGCAAGGATTAAATTGTTGACGAGAAATGCCATAGGAAATGCTATAGCATTTCCTATAGCATTTCTTTATTTTACATTTTTTAAAACCTTAAATTTCAAACCAATTGAAAAAATAATGATTTTAGGGCTTATACATTGGAATTTGAATATAACAAGAGTTCTCATGCAAAAATATGCAAGGATTAAATTGTTGACGAGAAATGCCATAGGAAATGCTATAGCATTTCCTATAGCATTTCTTTATTTGACATTTTTTACAGCCTTAAATTTCGAACCAATTGAAAAAATAATGATTTTAGGGCTTATACATTGGAAATTGAATATAACAAGAGTTCTCATGCAAAAATATGCAAGGATTAAATTGTTGCCGAGAAATGCCATAGGAAATGCTATAGCATTTCCTTTAGCATTTCTTTATTTTACATTTTTTACAACCTTAAATTTCGAACCAAATTAAAAAATAATGATTTTAGGGCTTGTACATTGGAATTTGAATATAACAAGAGTTCTCATGCAAAAATATGCAAGGATTAAATTGTTGACGAGAAATGCCATAGGAAATGCTATAGCATTTCCTATAGCATTTCTTTATTTTACATTTTTTACAACCTTAAATTTCGAACCAATTGAAAAAATAATGATTTTAGGGCTTATACATTGGAAATTGAATATAACAAGAGTTCTCATGCAGAAATATGCAAGGATTAAATTGTTGACGAGAAATGCCATAGGAAATGCTATAGCATTTCCTATAGCATTTCTTTATTTTACATTTTTTACAACCTTAAATTTCGAACCAATTCAAAAAATAACGATTTTAAAGCTTATACATTGGAATTTGAATATAACAAGAGTTCTCATGCAAAAATATGCAAGGATTAAATTGTTGACAAGAAATGCCATAGGAAATGCTATAGCATTTCCTATAGCATTTCTTTATTTTAAGTTTTTTAAAACCTTAAATTTCAAACCAATTGAAAAAAGAATGATTTTAGGGCTTATACATTGGAATTTGAATATAACAAGAGTTCTCATGCAAAAATATGCAAGGATTAAATTGTTGACGAGAAATGCCATAGGAAATGCTATAGCATTTCCTATAGCATTTATTTATTTGACATTTTTTACAGCCTTAAATTTCGAACCAATTGAAAAAATAATTATTTTAGGGCTTATACATTGGAAATTGAATATAACAAGAGTTCTCATGCAAAAATATGCAAGGATTAAATTGTTTCCGAGAAATGCCATAGGAAATGCTATAGCATTTCCTATAGCATTTCTTTATTTTACATTTTTTACAACCTTAAATTTCGAACCAAATTAAAAAATAATGATTTTAGGGCTTGTACATTGGAATTTGAATATAACAAGAGTTCTCATGCAAAAATATGCAAGGATTAAATTGTTGACGAGAAATGCCATAGGAAATGCTATAGCATTTCCTATAGCATTTCTTTATTTTACATTTTTTACAACCTTAAATTTGGAACCAATTGAAAAAATAATGATTTTAGGGCTTATACATTGGAAATTGAATATAACAAGAGTTCTCATGCAGAAATATGCAAGGATTAAATTGTTGACGAGAAATGCCATAGGAAATGCTATAGCATTTCCTATAGCATTTCTTTATTTTACATTTTTTACAACCTTAAATTTCGAACCAATTCAAAAAATAATGATTTTAAAGCTTATACATTGGAATTTGAATATAACAAGAGTTCTCATGCAAAAATATGCAAGGATTAAATTGTTGACAAGAAATGCCATAGGAAATGCTATAGCATTTCCTATAGCATTTCTTTATTTTAAGTTTTTTAAAACCTTAAATTTCAAACCAATTGAAAAAAGAATTATTTTAGGGCTTATACATTGGAATTTGAATATAACAAGAGTTCTCATGCAAAAATATGCAAGGATTAAATCGTTGACGAGAAATGCCATAGAAAATGCTATAGCATTTCCTATAGCATTTCTTTATTTGACATTTTTTACAGCCTTAAATTTCGAACCAATTGAAAAAATAATTATTTTAGGGCTTATACATTGGAAATTGAATATAACAAGAGTTCTCATGCAAAAATATGCAAGGATTAAATTGTTGCCGAGAAATGCCATAGGAAATGCTATAGCATTTCCTATAGCATTTCTTTATTTTACATTTTTTACAACCTTAAATTTCAAACCAAACTAAAAAATAATGATTTTAGGGCTTGTACATTGGAATTTGAATATAACAAGAGTTCTCAAGCAAAAATATGCAAGGATTAAATTGTTGACGAGAAATGCCATAGGAAATGCTATAGCATTTCCTATAGCATTTCTTTATTTTACATTTTTTACATCCTTAAATTTCGAATCAATTGAAAAAATAATGATTTTAGGGCTTATACATTGGAAATTGAATATAACAAGAGTTCTCATGCAAAAATATGCAAGGATTAAATTGTTGACGAGAAATGCCATAGGAAATGCTATAGCATTTCCTATAGCATTTCTTTATTTTACATTTTTTACAACCTTAAATTTCGAACCAATTGAAAAAATAATGATTTAGGGCTTATACATTGGAATTTGAATATAACAAGAGTTCTCATGCAAAAATATGCAAGGATTAAATTGTTGACGAGAAATGCCATAGGAAATGCTATAGCATTTCCTATAGCATTTCTTTATTTGACATTTTTTACAACCTTAAATTTCGAACCAATTGAAAAAATAATGATTTTAAAGCTTATACATTGGAATTTGAATATAATAAGAGTTCTCATGCAAAAATATGCAAGGATTAAATTGCTGACGAGAAATGCCATAGGAAATGCTATAGCATTTCCTATAGCATTTCTTTGTTTTACATTTTTTACAACCTTAAATTTCGAACCAATTGAAAAAATAATGATTTAGGGCTTATACATTGGAATTTGAATATAACAAGAGTTCTCATGCAAAAATATGCAAGGATTAAATTGTTGACGAGAAATGCCATAGGAAATGCTATAGCATTTCCTATAGCATTTCTTTATTTTACATTTTTTACAACCTTAAATTTCGAACCAATTGAAAAAATAATGATTTTAAAGCTTATACATTGGAATTTGATTATAACAAGAGTTCTCATGCAAAAATATGCAAGGATTAAATTGTTGACGAGAAATGCCATAGGAAATGCTATAGCATTTCCTATAGCATTTCTTTATTTGACATTTTTATAAAACCTTAAATTTCAAACCAATTGAAAATATAATGATTAGGGCTTATACATTGGAATTTGAATATAACAAGAGTTCTCATGCAAATATATGCAAGGATTAAATTGTTGACGAGAAATGCCATAGGAAATGCTATAGCATTTCCTATAGCATTTCTTTATTTGACATTTTTTACAAACTTAAATTTCGAACCAATTGAAAAAATAATGATTTTAGGGCTTATACATTGGAAATTGAATATAACAAGAGTTCTCATGCAAAAATATGCAAGGATTATATTGTTGCCGAGAAATGCCATAGGAAATGCTATAGAATTTCCTATAGCATTTCTTTATTTTACATTTTTTACAACCTTAAATATCGAACCAATTGAAAAAATAATGATTTTAGGGCTTATACATTGGAATTTGAATATAACAAGAGTTCTCATGCAAAAATATGCAAGGATTAAATTGTTGACGAGAAATGCCATAGGAAATGCTATAGCATTTCCTATAGCATTTCTTTATTTGACATTTTTTACAGCCTTAAATTTCGAACCAATTGAAAAAATAATGATTTTAGGGCTTATACATTGGAAATTGAATATAACAAGAGTTCTCATGCAAAAATATGCAAGGATTAAATTGTTGCCGAGAAATGCCATAGGAAATGCTATAGCATTTCCTATAGCATTTCTTTATTTTACATTTTTACAACCTTAAATATCGAACCAATTGAAAAAATAATGATTTTAGGGCTTGTACATTGGAATTTGAATATAACAAGAGTTCTCATGCAAAAATATGCAAGGATTAAATTGTTGACGAGAAATGCCATAGGAAATGCTATAGCATTTCCTATAGCATTTCTTTATTTGACATTTTTTACAACCTTAAATTTCGAACCAATTGAAAAAATAATGATTTAGGGCTTATACATTGGAATTTGAATATAACAAGAGTTCTCATGCAAAAATATGCAAGGATTAAATTGTTGACGAGAAATGCCATAGGAAATGCTATAGCATTTCCTATAGCATTTCTTTATTTTACATTTTTTACAACCTTAAATTTCGAACCAATTGAAAAAATAATGATTTTAAAGCTTATACATTGGAATTTGAATATAATAAGAGTTCTCATGCAAAAATATGCAAGGATTAAATTGTTGACGAGAAATGGCATAGGAAATGCTATAGCATTTCCTATAGCATTTCTTTATTTGACATTTTTTACAGCCTTAAATTTCGAACCAATTGAAAAAATAATGATTTTAGGGCTTATACATTGGAAATTGAATATAACAAGAGTTCTCATGCAAAAATATGCAAGGATTAAATTGTTGCCGAGAAATGCCATAGGAAATGCTATAACATTTCCTATAGCATTTCTTTATTTTACATTTTTACAACCTTAAATATCGAACCAATTGAAAAAATAATGATTTTAGGGCTTGTACATTGGAATTTGAGTATAACAAGAGTTCTCATGCAAAAATATGCAAGGATTAAATTGTTGACGAGAAATGCCATAGGAAATGCTATAGCATTTCCTATAGCATTTCTTTATTTGACATTTTTTACAACCTTAAATTTCGAACCAATTGAAAAAATAATGATTTAGGGCTTATACATTGGAATTTGAATATAACAAGAGTTCTCATGCAAAAATATGCAAGGATTAAATTGTTGACGAGAAATGCCATAGGAAATGCTATAGCATTTCCTATAGCATTTCTTTATTTTACATTTTTTACAACCTTAAATTTCGAACCAATTGAAAAAATAATGATTTTAAAGCTTATACATTGGAATTTGAATATAATAAGAGTTCTCATGCAAAAATATGCAAGGATTAAATTGTTGACGAGAAATGCCATAGGAAATGCTATAACATTTCCTATAGCATTTCTTTATTTGACATTTTTATAAAACCTTAAATTTCAAACCAATTGAAAAAATAATGATTAGGGCTTATACATTGGAATTTGAATATAACAAGAGTTCTCATGCAAAAATATGCAAGGATTAAATTGTTGACGAGAAATGCCATAGGAAAAGCTATAGCATTTCCTATAGCATTTCTTTATTTTACATTTTTTACAACCTTAAATTTCGAACCAATTGAAAAAATAATGATTTAGGGCTTATACATTGGAATTTGAATATAACAAGAGTTCTCATGCAAAAATATGCAAGGATTAAATTGTTGACGAGAAATGCCATAGGAAATGCTATAGCATTTCCTATAGCATTTCTTTATTTTACATTTTTTACAACCTTAAATTTCGAACCAATTGAAAAAATAATGATTTTAAAGCTTATACATTGGAATTTGATTATAACAAGAGTTCTCATGCAAAAATATGCAAGGATTAAATTGTTGACGAGAAATGCCATAGGAAATGCTATAGCATTTCCTATAGCATTTCTTTATTTGACATTTTTATAAAACCTTAAATTTCAAACCAATTGAAAATATAATGATTAGGGCTTATACATTGGAATTTGAATATAACAAGAGTTCTCATGCAAATATATGCAAGGATTAAATTGTTGACGAGAAATGCCATAGGAAATGCTATAGCATTTCCTATAGCATTTCTTTATTTGACATTTTTTACAAACTTAAATTTCGAACCAATTGAAAAAATAATGATTTTAGGGCTTATACATTGGAAATTGAATATAACAAGAGTTCTCATGCAAAAATATGCAAGGATTATATTGTTGCCGAGAAATGCCATAGGAAATGCTATAGAATTTCCTATAGCATTTCTTTATTTTACATTTTTTACAACCTTAAATTTCGAACCAAATTAAAAAATAATGATTTTAGGGCTTGTACATTGGAATTTGAATATAACAAGAGTTCTCATGCAAAAATATGCAAGGATTAAATTGTTGACGAGAAATGCCATAGGAAATGCTGTAGCATTTCCTATAGCATTTCTTTATTTTACATTTTTTAAAACCTTAAATTTCAAAACAATTGAAAAAATAATGATTTTAGGGCTTATACATTGGAATTTGAATATAACAAGAGTTCTCATGCAAAAATATGCAAGGATTAAATTGTTGACGAGAAATGCCATAGGAAATGCTATAGCATTTCCTATAGCATTTCTTTATTTGACATTTTTTACAGCCTTAAATTTCGAACCAATTGAAAAAATAATGATTTTAGGGCTTATACATTGGAAATTGAATATAACAAGAGTTCTCATGCAAAAATATGCAAGGATTAAATTGTTGCCGAGAAATGCCATAGGAAATGCTATAGCATTTCCTATAGCATTTCTTTATTTTACATTTTTACAACCTTAAATATCGAACCAATTGAAAAAATAATGATTTTAGGGCTTGTACATTGGAATTTGAATATAACAAGAGTTCTCATGCAAAAATATGCAAGGATTAAATTGTTGACGAGAAATGCCATAGGAAATGCTATAGCATTTCCTATAGCATTTCTTTATTTGACATTTTTTACAACCTTAAATTTCGAACCAATTGAAAAAATAATGATTTAGGGCTTATACATTGGAATTTGAATATAACAAGAGT
Source organism: Parietaria judaica (assembly GCA_954871525.1). NCBI lineage: Eukaryota > Viridiplantae > Streptophyta > Magnoliopsida > Rosales > Urticaceae > Parietaria > Parietaria judaica. The sequence continues at coordinate 31,639,146 of OX940865.1, forward strand.
TCTCATGCAAAAATATGCAAGGATTAAATTGTTGACGAGAAATGCCATAGGAAATGCTATAGCATTTCCTATAGCATTTCTTTATTTTACATTTTTTACAACCTTAAATTTCGAACCAATTGAAAAAATAATGATTTTAAAGCTTATACATTGGAATTTGAATATAATAAGAGTTCTCATGCAAAAATATGCAAGGATTAAATTGTTGACGAGAAATGCCATAGGAAATGCTATAGCATTTCCTATAGCATTTCTTTATTTGACATTTTTTACAGCCTTAAATTTTGAACCAATTGAAAAAATAATGATTTTAGGGCTTATACATTGGAAATTGAATATAACAAGAGTTCTCATGCAAAAATATGCAAGGATTAAATTGTTGCCGAGAAATGCCATAGGAAATGCTATAGCATTTCCTATAGCATTTCTTTATTTTACATTTTTACAACCTTAAATATCGAACCAATTGAAAAAATAATGATTTTAGGGCTTGTACATTGGAATTTGAATATAACAAGAGTTCTCATGCAAAAATATGCAAGGATTAAATTGTTGCCGAGAAATGCCATAGGAAATGCTATAGCATTTCCTATAGCATTTCTTTATTTTACATTTTTACAACCTTAAATATCGAACCAATTGAAAAAATAATGATTTTAGGGCTTGTACATTGGAATTTGAATATAACAAGAGTTCTCATGCAAAAATATGCAAGGATTAAATTGTTGACGAGAAATGCCATAGGAAATGCTATAGCATTTCCTATAGCTTTTCTTTATTTTACATTTTTTACAACCTTAAATTTCGAACCAATTGAAAAAATAATGATTTTAAAGCTTATACATTGGAATTTGAATATAATAAGAGTTCTCATGCAAAAATATGCAAGGATTAAATTGTTGACGAGAAATGCCATAGGAAATGCTATAGCATTTCCTATAGCATTTCTTTATTTGACATTTTTATAAAACCTTAAATTTCAAACCAATTGAAAAAATAATGATTAGGGCTTATACATTGGAATTTGAATATAACAAGAGTTCTCATGCAAAAATATGCAAGGATTAAATTGTTGACGAGAAATGCCCTAGGAAAAGCTATAGCATTTCCTATAGCATTTCTTTATTTTACATTTTTTACAACCTTAAATTTCGAACCAATTGAAAAAATAATGATTTAGGGCTTATACATTGGAATTTGAATATAACAAGAGTTCTCATGCAAAAATATGCAAGGATTAAATTGTTGACGAGAAATGCCATAGGAAATGCTATAGCATTTCCTATAGCATTTCTTTATTTTACATTTTTTACAACCTTAAATTTCGAACCAATTGAAAAAATAATGATTTTAAAGCTTATACATTGGAATTTGATTATAACAAGAGTTCTCATGCAAAAATATGCAAGGATTAAATTGTTGACGAGAAATGCCATAGGAAATGCTATAGCATTTCCTATAGCATTTCTTTATTTGACATTTTTATAAAACCTTAAATTTCAAACCAATTGAAAATATAATGATTAGGGCTTATACATTGGAATTTGAATATAACAAGAGTTCTCATGCAAATATATGCAAGGATTAAATTGTTGACGAGAAATGCCATAGGAAATGCTATAGCATTTCCTATAGCATTTCTTTATTTGACATTTTTTACAGCCTTAAATTTCGAACCAATTGAAAAAATAATGATTTTAGGGCTTATACATTGGAAATTGAATATAACAAGAGTTCTCATGCAAAAATATGCAAGGATTAAATTGTTGCCGAGAAATGCCATAGGAAATGCTATAGCATTTCCTATAGCATTTCTTTATTTTACATTTTTACAACCTTAAATATCGAACCAATTGAAAAAATAATGATTTTAGGGCTTGTACATTGGAATTTGAGTATAACAAGAGTTCTCATGCAAAAATATGCAAGGATTAAATTGTTGACGAGAAATGCCATAGGAAATGCTATAGCATTTCCTATAGCATTTCTTTATTTGACATTTTTTACAACCTTAAATTTCGAACCAATTGAAAAAATAATGATTTAGGGCTTATACATTGGAATTTGAATATAACAAGAGTTCTCATGCAAAAATATGCAAGGATTAAATTGTTGACGAGAAATGCCATAGGAAATGCTATAGCATTTCCTATAGCATTTCTTTATTTTACATTTTTTACAACCTTAAATTTCGAACCAATTGAAAAAATAATGATTTTAAAGCTTATACATTGGAATTTGAATATAATAAGAGTTCTCATGCAAAAATATGCAAGGATTAAATTGTTGACGAGAAATGGCATAGGAAATGCTATAGCATTTCCTATAGCATTTCTTTATTTGACATTTTTTACAGCCTTAAATTTTGAACCAATTGAAAAAATAATGATTTTAGGGCTTATACATTGGAAATTGAATATAACAAGAGTTCTCATGCAAAAATATGCAAGGATTAAATTGTTGCCGAGAAATGCCATAGGAAATGCTATAGCATTTCCTATAGCATTTCTTTATTTTACATTTTTACAACCTTAAATATCGAACCAATTGAAAAAATAATGATTTTAGGGCTTGTACATTGGAATTTGAATATAACAAGAGTTCTCATGCAAAAATATGCAAGGATTAAATTGTTGACGAGAAATGCCATAGGAAATGCTATAGCATTTCCTATAGCATTTCTTTATTTGACATTTTTTACAACCTTAAATTTCGAACCAATTGAAAAAATAATGATTTAGGGCTTATACATTGGAATTTGAATATAACAAGAGTTCTCATGCAAAAATATGCAAGGATTAAATTGTTGACGAGAAATGCCATAGGAAATGCTATAGCATTTCCTATAGCTTTTCTTTATTTTACATTTTTTACAACCTTAAATTTCGAACCAATTGAAAAAATAATGATTTTAAAGCTTATACATTGGAATTTGAATATAATAAGAGTTCTCATGCAAAAATATGCAAGGATTAAATTGTTGACGAGAAATGCCATAGGAAATGCTATAGCATTTCCTATAGCATTTCTTTATTTGACATTTTTATAAAACCTTAAATTTCAAACCAATTGAAAAAATAATGATTAGGGCTTATACATTGGAATTTGAATATAACAAGAGTTCTCATGCAAAAATATGCAAGGATTAAATTGTTGACGAGAAATGCCCTAGGAAAAGCTATAGCATTTCCTATAGCATTTCTTTATTTTACATTTTTTACAACCTTAAATTTCGAACCAATTGAAAAAATAATGATTTAGGGCTTATACATTGGAATTTGAATATAACAAGAGTTCTCATGCAAAAATATGCAAGGATTAAATTGTTGACGAGAAATGCCATAGGAAATGCTATAGCATTTCCTATAGCATTTCTTTATTTTACATTTTTTACAACCTTAAATTTCGAACCAATTGAAAAAATAATGATTTTAAAGCTTATACATTGGAATTTGATTATAACAAGAGTTCTCATGCAAAAATATGCAAGGATTAAATTGTTGACGAGAAATGCCATAGGAAATGCTATAGCATTTCCTATAGCATTTCTTTATTTGACATTTTTATAAAACCTTAAATTTCAAACCAATTGAAAATATAATGATTAGGGCTTATACATTGGAATTTGAATATAACAAGAGTTCTCATGCAAATATATGCAAGGATTAAATTGTTGACGAGAAATGCCATAGGAAATGCTATAGCATTTCCTATAGCATTTCTTTATTTGACATTTTTTACAAACTTAAATTTCGAACCAATTGAAAAAATAATGATTTTAGGGCTTATACATTGTAAATTGAATATAACAAGAGTTCTCATGCAAAAATATGCAAGGATTATATTGTTGCCGAGAAATGCCATAGGAAATGCTATAGAATTTCCTATAGCATTTCTTTATTTTACATTTTTTACAACCTTAAATTTCGAACCAAATTAAAAAATAATGATTTTAGGGCTTGTACATTGGAATTTGAATATAACAAGAGTTCTCATGTAAAAATATGCAAGGATTAAATTGTTGACGAGAAATGCCATAGGAAATGCTGTAGCATTTCCTATAGCATTTCTTTATTTTACATTTTTTAAAACCTTAAATTTCAAAACAATTGAAAAAATAATGATTTTAGGGCTTATACATTGGAATTTGAATATAACAAGAGTTCTCATGCAAAAATATGCAAGGATTAAATTGTTGACGAGAAATGCCATAGGAAATGCTATAGCATTTCCTATAGCATTTCTTTATTTGACATTTTTTACAGCCTTAAATTTCGAACCAATTGAAAAAATAATGATTTTAGGGCTTATACATTGGAAATTGAATATAACAAGAGTTCTCATGCAAAAATATGCAAGGATTAAATTGTTGCCGAGAAATGCCATAGGAAATGCTATAGCATTTCCTATAGCATTTCTTTATTTTACATTTTTACAACCTTAAATATCGAACCAATTGAAAAAATAATGATTTTAGGGCTTGTACATTGGAATTTGAGTATAACAAGAGTTCTCATGCAAAAATATGCAAGGATTAAATTGTTGACGAGAAATGCCATAGGAAATGCTATAGCATTTCCTATAGCATTTCTTTATTTGACATTTTTTACAACCTTAAATTTCGAACCAATTGAAAAAATAATGATTTAGGGCTTATACATTGGAATTTGAATATAACAAGAGTTCTCATGCAAAAATATGCAAGGATTAAATTGTTGACGAGAAATGCCATAGGAAATGCTATAGCATTTCCTATAGCATTTCTTTATTTTACATTTTTTACAACCTTAAATTTCGAACCAATTGAAAAAATAATGATTTTAAAGCTTATACATTGGAATTTGAATATAATAAGAGTTCTCATGCAAAAATATGCAAGGATTAAATTGTTGACGAGAAATGGCATAGGAAATGCTATAGCATTTCCTATAGCATTTCTTTATTTGACATTTTTTACAGCCTTAAATTTCGAACCAATTGAAAAAATAATGATTTTAGGGCTTATACATTGGAAATTGAATATAACAAGAGTTCTCATGCAAAAATATGCAAGGATTAAATTGTTGCCGAGAAATGCCATAGGAAATGCTATAGCATTTCCTATAGCATTTCTTTATTTTACATTTTTACAACCTTAAATATCGAACCAATTGAAAAAATAATGATTTTAGGGCTTGTACATTGGAATTTGAATATAACAAGAGTTCTCATGCAAAAATATGCAAGGATTAAATTGTTGACGAGAAATGCCATAGGAAATGCTATAGCATTTCCTATAGCATTTCTTTATTTGACATTTTTTACAACCTTAAATTTCGAACCAATTGAAAAAATAATGATTTAGGGCTTATACATTGGAATTTGAATATAACAAGAGTTCTCATGCAAAAATATGCAAGGATTAAATTGTTGACGAGAAATGCCATAGGAAATGCTATAGCATTTCCTATAGCATTTCTTTATTTTACATTTTTTACAACCTTAAATTTCGAACCAATTGAAAAAATAATGATTTTAAAGCTTATACATTGGAATTTGAATATAATAAGAGTTCTCATGCAAAAATATGCAAGGATTAAATTGTTGACGAGAAATGCCATAGGAAATGCTATAGCATTTCCTATAGCATTTCTTTATTTGACATTTTTATAAAACCTTAAATTTCAAACCAATTGAAAAAATAATGATTAGGGCTTATACATTGGAATTTGAATATAACAAGAGTTCTCATGCAAAAATATGCAAGGATTAAATTGTTGACGAGAAATGCCATAGGAAAAGCTATAGCATTTCCTATAGCATTTCTTTATTTTACATTTTTTACAACCTTAAATTTCGAACCAATTGAAAAAATAATGATTTAGGGCTTATACATTGGAATTTGAATATAACAAGAGTTCTCATGCAAAAATATGCAAGGATTAAATTGTTGACGAGAAATGCCATAGGAAATGCTATAGCATTTCCTATAGCATTTCTTTATTTTACATTTTTTACAACCTTAAATTTCGAACCAATTGAAAAAATAATGATTTTAAAGCTTATACATTGGAATTTGATTATAACAAGAGTTCTCATGCAAAAATATGCAAGGATTAAATTGTTGACGAGAAATGCCATAGGAAATGCTATAGCATTTCCTATAGCATTTCTTTATTTGACATTTTTATAAAACCTTAAATTTCAAACCAATTGAAAAAATAATGATTAGGGCTTATACATTGGAATTTGAATATAACAAGAGTTCTCATGCAAAAATATGCAAGGATTAAATTGTTGACGAGAAATGCCATAGGAAAAGCTATAGCATTTCCTATAGCATTTCTTTATTTTACATTTTTTACAACCTTAAATTTCGAACCAATTGAAAAAATAATGATTTAGGGCTTATACATTGGAATTTGAATATAACAAGAGTTCTCATGCAAAAATATGCAAGGATTAAATTGTTGACGAGAAATGCCATAGGAAATGCTATAGCATTTCCTATAGCATTTCTTTATTTTACATTTTTTACAACCTTAAATTTCGAACCAATTGAAAAAATAATGATTTTAAAGCTTATACATTGGAATTTGATTATAACAAGAGTTCTCATGCAAAAATATGCAAGGATTAAATTGTTGACGAGAAATGCCATAGGAAATGCTATAGCATTTCCTATAGCATTTCTTTATTTGACATTTTTATAAAACCTTAAATTTCAAACCAATTGAAAATATAATGATTAGGGCTTATACATTGGAAATTGAATATAACAAGAGTTCTCATGCAAAAATATGCAAGGATTAAATTGTTGACGAGAAATGCCATAGGAAATGCTATAGCATTTCCTATAGCATTTCTTTATTTGACATTTTTTACAACCTTAAATTTCGAACCAATTGAAAAAATAATGATTTTAGGGCTTATACATTGGAAATTTAATATAACAAGAGTTCTCATGCAAAAATATGCAAGGATTATATTGTTGCCGAGAAATGCCATAGGAAATGCTATAGCATTTCCTATAGCATTTCTTTATTTTACATTTTTTACAACCTTAAATTTCGAACCAAATTAAAAAATAATGATTTTAGGGCTTGTACATTGGAATTTGAATATAACAAGAGTTCTCATGCAAAAATATGCAAGGATTAAATTGTTGACGAGAAATGCCATAGGAAATGCTATAGCATTTCCTATAGCATTTCTTTATTTTACATTTTTTAAAACCTTAAATTTCAAACCAATTGAAAAAATAATGATTTTAGGGCTTATACATTGGAATTTGAATATAACAAGAGTTCTCATGCAAAAATATGCAAGGATTAAATTGTTGACGAGAAATGCCATAGGAAATGCTATAGCATTTCCTATTGCATTTCTTTATTTGACATTTATTACAGCCTTAAATTTCGAACCAATTGAAAAAATAATGATTTTAGGGCTTATACATTGGAAATTGAATATAACAAGAGTTCTCATGCAAAAATATGCAAGGATTAAATTGTTGCCGAGAAATGCCATAGGAAATGCTATAGCATTTCCTATAGCATTTCTTTATTTTACATTTTTTACAACCTTAAATATCGAACCAAATTAAAAAATAATGATTTTAGGGCTTCTACATTGGAATTTGAATATAACAAGAGTTCTCATGCAAAAATATGCAAGGATTAAATTGTTGACGAGAAATGCCATAGGAAATGCTATAGCATTTCCTATAGCATTTCTTTATTTTACATTTTTTACAACCTTAAATTTCGAACCAATTGAAAAAATAATGATTTTAGGGCTTATACATTGGAAATTGAATATAACAAGAGTTCTCATGCAAAAATATGCAAGGATTAAATTGTTGACGAGAAATGCCATAGGAAATGCTATAGCATTTCCTATAGCATTTCTTTATTTGACATTTTTTACAACCTTAAATTTCGAACCAATTGAAAAAATAATGATTTAGGGCTTATACATTGGAATTTGAATATAACAAGAGTTCTCATGCAAAAATATGCAAGGATTAAATTGTTAACGAGAAATGCCATAGGAAATGCTATAGCATTTCCTATAGCATTTCTTTATTTTACATTTTTTACAACCTTAAATTTCGAACCAATTGAAAAAATAATGATTTTAAAGCTTATACATTGGAATTTGAATATAATAAGAGTTCTCATGCAAAAATATGCAAGGATTAAATTGTTGACGAGAAATGCCATAGGAAATGCTATAGCATTTCCTATAGCATTTCTTTATTTGACATTTTAAAAAACCTTAAATTTCAAACCAATTGAAAAAATAATGATTAGGGCTTATACATTGGAATTTGAATATAACAAGAGTTCTCATGCAAAAATATGCAAGGATTAAATTGTTGACGAGAAATGCCATAGGAAATGCTATAGCATTTCCTATAGCATTTCTTTATTTTACATTTTTTACAACCTTAAATTTCGAACCAATTGAAAAAATAATGATTTAGGGCTTATACATTGGAATTTGAATATAACAAGAGTTCTCATGCAAAAATATGCAAGGATTAAATTGTTGACGAGAAATGCCATAGGAAATGCTATAGCATTTCCTATAGCATTTCTTTATTTTACATTTTTTACAACCTTAAATTTCAAACCAATTGAAAAAATAATGATTTTAAAGCTTATACATTGGAATTTGATTATAACAAGAGTTCTCATGCAAAAATATGCAAGGATTAAATTGTTGACGAGAAATGCCATAGGAAATGCTATAGCATTTCCTATAGCATTTCTTTATTTGACATTTTTATAAAACCTTAAATTTCAAACCAATTGAAAATATAATGATTAGGGCTTATACATTGGAAATTGAATATAACAAGAGTTCTCATGCAAAAATATGCAAGGATTAAATTGTTGACGAGAAATGCCATAGGAAATGCTATAGCATTTCCTATAGCATTTCTTTATTTGACATTTTTTACAACCTTAAATTTCGAACCAATTGAAAAAATAATGATTTTAGGGCTTATACATTGGAAATTTAATATAACAAGAGTTCTCATGCAAAAATATGCAAGGATTATATTGTTGCCGAGAAATGCCATAGGAAATGCTATAGCATTTCCTATAGCATTTCTTTATTTTACATTTTTTACAACCTTAAATTTCGAACCAAATTAAAAAATAATGATTTTAGGGCTTGTACATTGGAATTTGAATATAACAAGAGTTCTCATGCAAAAATATGCAAGGATTAAATTGTTGACGAGAAATGCCATAGGAAATGCTATAGCATTTCCTATAGCATTTCTTTATTTTACATTTTTTAAAACCTTAAATTTCAAACCAATTGAAAAAATAATGATTTTAGGGCTTATACATTGGAATTTGAATATAACAAGAGTTCTCATGCAAAAATATGCAAGGATTAAATTGTTGACGAGAAATGCCATAGGAAATGCTATAGCATTTCCTATTGCATTTCTTTATTTGACATTTATTACAGCCTTAAATTTCGAACCAATTGAAAAAATAATGATTTAGGGCTTATACATTGGAATTTGAATATAACAAGAGTTCTCATGCAAAAATATGCAAGGATTAAATTGTTGACGAGAAATGCCATAGGAAATGCTATAGCATTTCCTATAGCATTTCTTTATTTTACATTTTTTACAACCTTAAATTTCGAACCAATTGAAAAAATAATGATTTTAAAGCTTATACATTGGAATTTGATTATAACAAGAGTTCTCATGCAAAAATATGCAAGGATTAAATTGTTGACGAGAAATGCCATAGGAAATGCTATAGCATTTCCTATAGCATTTCTTTATTTGACATTTTTATAAAACCTTAAATTTCAAACCAATTGAAAATATAATGATTAGGGCTTATACATTGGAAATTGAATATAACAAGAGTTCTCATGCAAAAATATGCAAGGATTAAAATGTTGACGAGAAATGCCATAGGAAATGCTATAGCATTTCCTATAGCATTTCTTTATTTGACATTTTTTACAACCTTAAATTTCGAACCAATTGAAAAAATAATGATTTTAGGGCTTATACATTGGAAATTTAATATAACAAGAGTTCTCATGCAAAAATATGCAAGGATTATATTGTTGCCGAGAAATGCCATAGGAAATGCTATAGCATTTCCTATAGCATTTCTTTATTTTACATTTTTTACAACCTTAAATTTCGAACCAAATTAAAAAATAATGATTTTAGGGCTTGTACATTGGAATTTGAATATAACAAGAGTTCTCATGCAAAAATATGCAAGGATTAAATTGTTGACGAGAAATGCCATAGGAAATGCTATAGCATTTCCTATAGCATTTCTTTATTTTACATTTTTTAAAACCTTAAATTTCAAACCAATTGAAAAAATAATGATTTTAGGGCATATACATTGGAATTTGAATATAACAAGAGTTCTCATGCAAAAATATGCAAGGATTAAATTGTTGACGAGAAATGCCATAGGAAATGCTATAGCATTTCCTATTGCATTTCTTTATTTGACATTTATTACAGCCTTAAATTTCGAACCAATTGAAAAAATAATGATTTTAGGGCTTATACTTTGGAAATTGAATATAACAAGAGTTCTCATGCAAAAATATGCAAGGATTAAATTGTTGCCGAGAAATGCCATAGGAAATGCTATAGCATTTCCTATAGCATTTCTTTATTTTACATTTTTTACAACCTTAAATATCGAACCAAATTAAAAAATAATGATTTTAGGGCTTCTACATTGGAATTTGAATATAACAAGAGTTCTCATGCAAAAATATGCAAGGATTAAATTGTTGACGAGAAATGCCATAGGAAATGCTATAGCATTTCCTATAGCATTTCTTTATTTTACATTTTTTACAACCTTAAATTTCGAACCAATTGAAAAAATAATGATTTTAGGGCTTATACATTGGAAATTGAATATAACAAGAGTTCTCATGCAAAAATATGCAAGGATTAAATTGTTGACGAGAAATGCCATAGGAAATGCTATAGCATTTCCTATAGCATTTCTTTATTTGACATTTTTTACAACCTTAAATTTCGAACCAATTGAAAAAATAATGATTTAGGGCTTATACATTGGAATTTGAATATAACAAGAGTTCTCATGCAAAAATATGCAAGGATTAAATTGTTAACGAGAAATGCCATAGGAAATGCTATAGCATTTCCTATAGCATTTCTTTATTTTACATTTTTTACAACCTTAAATTTCGAACCAATTGAAAAAATAATGATTTTAAAGCTTATACATTGGAATTTGAATATAATAAGAGTTCTCATGCAAAAATATGCAAGGATTAAATTGTTGACGAGAAATGCCATAGGAAATGCTATAGCATTTCCTATAGCATTTCTTTATTTGACATTTTTATAAAACCTTAAATTTCAAACCAATTGAAAAAATAATGATTAGGGCTTATACATTGGAATTTGAATATAACAAGAGTTCTCATGCAAAAATATGCAAGGATTAAATTGTTGACGAGAAATGCCATAGGAAATGCTATAGCATTTCCTATAGCATTTCTTTATTTTACATTTTTTACAACCTTAAATTTCGAACCAATTGAAAAAATAATGATTTAGGGCTTATACATTGGAATTTGAATATAACAAGAGTTCTCATGCAAAAATATGCAAGGATTAAATTGTTGACGAGAAATGCCATAGGAAATGCTATAGCATTTCCTATAGCATTTCTTTATTTTACATTTTTTACAACCTTAAATTTCAAACCAATTGAAAAAATAATGATTTTAAAGCTTATACATTGGAATTTGATTATAACAAGAGTTCTCATGCAAAAATATGCAAGGATTAAATTGTTGACGAGAAATGCCATAGGAAATGCTATAGCATTTCCTATAGCATTTCTTTATTTGACATTTTTATAAAACCTTAAATTTCAAACCAATTGAAAATATAATGATTAGGGCTTATACATTGGAAATTGAATATAACAAGAGTTCTCATGCAAAAATATGCAAGGATTAAATTGTTGACGAGAAATGCCATAGGAAATGCTATAGCATTTCCTATAGCATTTCTTTATTTGACATTTTTTACAACCTTAAATTTCGAACCAATTGAAAAAATAATGATTTTAGGGCTTATACATTGGAAATTTAATATAACAAGAGTTCTCATGCAAAAATATGCAAGGATTATATTGTTGCCGAGAAATGCCATAGGAAATGCTATAGCATTTCCTATAGCATTTCTTTATTTTACATTTTTTACAACCTTAAATTTCGAACCAAATTAAAAAATAATGATTTTAGGGCTTGTACATTGGAATTTGAATATAACAAGAGTTCTCATGCAAAAATATGCAAGGATTAAATTGTTGACGAGAAATGCCATAGGAAATGCTATAGCATTTCCTATAGCATTTCTTTATTTTACATTTTTTAAAACCTTAAATTTCAAACCAATTGAAAAAATAATGATTTTAGGGCTTATACATTGGAATTTGAATATAACAAGAGTTCTCATGCAAAAATATGCAAGGATTAAATTGTTGACGAGAAATGCCATAGGAAATGCTATAGCATTTCCTATTGCATTTCTTTATTTGACATTTATTACAGCCTTAAATTTCGAACCAATTGAAAAAATAATGATTTAGGGCTTATACATTGGAATTTGAATATAACAAGAGTTCTCATGCAAAAATATGCAAGGATTAAATTGTTGACGAGAAATGCCATAGGAAATGCTATAGCATTTCCTATAGCATTTCTTTATTTTACATTTTTTACAACCTTAAATTTCGAACCAATTGAAAAAATAATGATTTTAAAGCTTATACATTGGAATTTGAATATAACAAGAGTTCTCATGCAAAAATATGCAATGATTAAATTGTTGACGAGAAATGCCATAGGAAATGCTATAGCATTTCCTATAACATTTCTTTATTTGACATTTTTTTAAAACCTTAAATTTCAAACCAATTGAAAAAATAATGATTAGGGCTTATACATTGGAATTTGAATATAACAAGAGTTCTCATGCAAAAATATGCAAGGATTAAATTGTTGACGAGAAATGCCATAGGAAATGCTATAGCATTTCCTATAGCATTTCTTTATTTGACATTTTTTACAACCTTAAATTTCGAACCAATTGAAAAAATAATGATTTAGGGCTTATACATTGGAATTTGAATATAACAAGAGTTCTCATGCAAAAATATGCAAGGATTAAATTGTTGACGAGAAATGCCATAAGAAATGCTATAGCATTTCCTATAGCATTTCTTTATTTTTTATTTTTTACAACCTTAAATTTTGAACCAATTGAAAAAATAATGATTTTAGGGCTTATACATTGGAATTTGAATATAACAAGAGTTCTCATGCAAAAATATGCAAGGATTAAATTGTTGACGAGAAATGCCATAGGAAATGCTATAGCATTTCCTATAGCATTTCTTTATTTGACATTTTTTACAACCTTAAATTTCGAACCAATTGAAAAAATAATGATTTAGGGCTTATACATTGGAATTTGAATATAACAAGAGTTCTCATGCAAAAATATGCAAGGATTAAATTGTTGACGAGAAATGCCATAGGAAATGCTATAGCATTTCCTATAGCATTTCTTTATTTTACATTTTTTACAACCTTAAATTTCGAACCAATTGAAAAAATAATGATTTTAAAGCTTATACATTGGAATTTGAATATAATAAGAGTTCTCATGCAAAAATATGCAAGGATTAAATTGTTGACGAGAAATGCCATAGGAAATGCTATAGCATTTCCTATAGCATTTCTTTATTTGACATTTTTATAAAACCTTAAATTTCAAACCAATTGAAAAAATAATGATTAGGGCTTATACATTGGAATTTGAATATAACAAGAGTTCTCATGCAAAAATATGCAAGGATTAAATTGTTGACGAGAAATGCCATAGGAAATGCTATAGCAATTCCTATAGCATTTCTTTATTTTACATTTTTTACAACCTTAAATTTCGAACCAATTGAAAAAATAATGATTTAGGGCTTATACATTGGAATTTGAATATAACAAGAGTTCTCATGCAAAAATATGCAAGGATTAAATTGTTGACGAGAAATGCCATAGGAAATGCTATAGCATTTCCTATAGCATTTCTTTATTTTACATTTTTTACAACCTTAAATTTCGAACCAATTGAAAAAATAATGATTTTAAAGCTTATACATTGGAATTTGATTATAACAAGAGTTCTCATGCAAAAATATGCAAGGATTAAATTGTTGACGAGAAATGCCATAGGAAATGCTATAGCATTTCCTATAGCATTTCTTTATTTGACATTTTTATAAAACCTTAAATTTCAAACCAATTGAAAATATAATGATTAGGGCTTATACATTGGAAATTGAATATAACAAGAGTTCTCATGCAAAAATATGCAAGGATTAAATTGTTGACGAGAAATGCTATAGGAAATGCTATAGCATTTCCTATAGCATTTCTTTATTTGACATTTTTTACAACCTTAAATTTCGAACCAATTGAAAAAATAATGATTTTAGGGCTTATACATTGGAAATTTAATATAACAAGAGTTCTCATGCAAAAATATGCAAGGATTATATTGTTGCCGAGAAATGCCATAGGAAATGCTATAGCATTTCCTATAGCATTTCTTTATTTTACATTTTTTACAACCTTAAATTTCGAACCAAATTAAAAAATAATGATTTTAGGGCTTGTACATTGGAATTTGAATATAACAAGAGTTCTCATGCAAAAATATGCAAGGATTAAATTGTTGACGAGAAATGCCATAGGAAATGCTATAGCATTTCCTATAGCATTTCTTTATTTTACATTTTTTAAAACCTTAAATTTCAAACCAATTGAAAAAATAATGATTTTAGGGCTTATACATTGGAATTTGAATATAACAAGAGTTCTCATGCAAAAATATGCAAGGATTAAATTGTTGACGAGAAATGCCATAGGAAATGCTGTAGCATTTCCTATTGCATTTCTTTATTTGACATTTATTACGGCCTTAAATTTCGAACCAATTGAAAAAATAATGATTTAGGGCTTATACATTGGAATTTGAATATAACAAGAGTTCTCATGCAAAAATATGCAAGGATTAAATTGTTGACGAGAAATGCCATAGGAAATGCTATAGCATTTCCTATAGCATTTCTTTATTTTACATTGTTTACAACCTTAAATTTCGAACCAATTGAAAAAATAATGATTTTAAAGCTTATACATTGGAATTTGAATATAACAAGAGTTCTCATGCAAAAATATGCAATGATTAAATTGTTGACGAGAAATGCCATAGGAAATGCTATAGCATTTCCTATAACATTTCTTTATTTGACATTTTTTTAAAACCTTAAATTTCAAACCAATTGAAAAAATAATGATTAGGGCTTATACATTGGAATTTGAATATAACAAGAGTTCTCATGCAAAAATATGCAAGGATTAAATTGTTGACGAGAAATGCCATAGGAAATGCTATAGCATTTCCTATAGCATTTCTTTATTTGACATTTTTTACAACCTTAAATTTCGAACCAATTGAAAAAATAATGATTTAGGGCTTATACATTGGAATTTGAATATAACAAGAGTTCTCATGCAAAAATATGCAAGGATTAAATTGTTGACGAGAAATGCCATAAGAAATGCTATAGCATTTCCTATAGCATTTCTTTATTTTACATTTTTTACAACCTTAAATTTCGAACCAATTGAAAAAATAATGATTTTAAAGCTTATACATTGGAATTTGAATATAACAAGAGTTCTCATGCAAAAATATGCAAGGATTAAATTGTTGACGAGAAATGCCATAGGAAATGCTATAGCATTTCCTATAGCATTTCTTTATTTTACATTTTTTAAAACCTTAAATTTCAAACCAATTGAAAAAATAATGATTTTAGGGATTATACATTGGAATTTGAATATAACAAGAGTTCTCATGCAAAAATATGCAAGGATTAAATTGTTGACGAGAAATGCCATAGGAAATGCTATAGCATTTCTTATAGCATTTCTTTATTTGACATTTTTTACAGCCTTAAATTTCGAACCAATTGAAAAAATAATGATTTTAGGGCTTATACATTGGAAATTGAATATAACAAGAGTTCTCATGCAAAAATATGCAAGGATTAAATTGTTGCCGAGAAATGCCATAGGAAATGCTATAGCATTTCCTATAGCATTTCTTTATTTTACATTTTTTACAACCTTAAATTTCGAACCAAATTAAAAAATAATGATTTTAGGGCTTGTACATTGGAATTTGAATATAACAAGAGTTCTCATGCAAAAATATGCAAGGATTAAATTGTTGACGAGAAATGCCATAGGAAATGCTATAGCATTTCCTATAGCATTTCTTTATTTTACATTTTTTACAACCTTAAATTTCGAACCAATTGAAAAAATAATGATTTTAGGGCTTATACATTGGAAATTGAATATAACAAGAGTTCTCATGCAGAAATATGCAAGGATTAAATTGTTGACGAGAAATGCCATAGGAAATGCTATAGCATTTCCTATAGCATTTCTTTATTTTACATTTTTTACAACCTTAAATTTCGAACCAATTCAAAAAATAATGATTTTAAAGCTTATACATTGGAATTTGAATATAACAAGAGTTCTCATGCAAAAATATGCAAGGATTAAATTGTTGACAAGAAATGCCATAGGAAATGCTATAGCATTTCCTATAGCATTTCTTTATTTTAAGTTTTTTAAAACCTTAAATTTCAAACCAATTGAAAAAAGAATGATTTTAGGGCTTATACATTGGAATTTGAATATAACAAGAGTTCTCATGCAAAAATATGCAAGGATTAAATTGTTGACGAGAAATGCCATAGGAAATGCTATAGCATTTCCTATTGCATTTCTTTATTTGACATTTATTACAGCCTTAAATTTCGAACCAATTGAAAAAATAATGATTTTAGGGCTTATACATTGGAAATTGAATATAACAAGAGTTCTCATGCAAAAATATGCAAGGATTAAATTGTTGCCGAGAAATGCCATAGGAAATGCTATAGCATTTCCTATAGCATTTCTTTATTTTACATTTTTTACAACCTTAAATATCGAACCAAATTAAAAAAATAATGATTTTAGGGCTTCTACATTGGAATTTGAATATAACAAGAGTTCTCATGCAAAAATATGCAAGGATTAAATTGTTGACGAGAAATGCCATAGGAAATGCTATAGCATTTCCTATAGCATTTCTTTATTTTACATTTTTTACAACCTTAAATTTCGAACCAATTGAAAAAATAATGATTTTAGGGCTTATACATTGGAAATTGAATATAACAAGAGTTCTCATGCAAAAATATGCAAGGATTAAATTGTTGACGAGAAATGCCATAGGAAATGCTATAGCATTTCCTATAGCATTTCTTTATTTGACATTTTTTACAACCTTAAATTTCGAACCAATTGAAAAAATAATGATTTTAAAGCTTATACATTGGAATTTGAATATAACAAGAGTTCTCATGCAAAAATATGCAAGGATTAAATTGTTGACGAGAAATGCCATAGGAAATGCTATAGCATTTCCTATAGCATTTCTTTATTTTACATTTTTTACAACCTTAAATTTCGAACCAATTGAAAAAATAATGATTTTAGGGCTTATACATTGGAAATTGAATATAACAAGAGTTCTCATGCAGAAATATGCAAGGATTAAATTGTTGACGAGAAATGCCATAGGAAATGCTATAGCATTTCCTATAGCATTTCTTTATTTTACATTTTTTACAACCTTAAATTTCGAACCAATTCAAAAAATAATGATTTTAAAGCTTATACATTGGAATTTGAATATAACAAGAGTTCTCATGCAAAAATATGCAAGGATTAAATTGTTGACAAGAAATGCCATAGGAAATGCTATAGCATTTCCTATAGCATTTCTTTATTTTAAGTTTTTTAAAACCTTAAATTTCAAACCAATTGAAAAAAGAATGATTTTAGGGCTTATACATTGGAATTTGAATATAACAAGAGTTCTCATGCAAAAATATGCAAGGATTAAATTGTTGACGAGAAATGCCATAGGAAATGCTATAGCATTTCCTATTGCATTTCTTTATTTGACATTTATTACAGCCTTAAATTTCGAACCAATTGAAAAAATAATGATTTTAGGGCTTATACATTGGAAATTGAATATAACAAGAGTTCTCATGCAAAAATATGCAAGGATTAAATTGTTGCCGAGAAATGCCATAGGAAATGCTATAGCATTTCCTATAGCATTTCTTTATTTTACATTTTTTACAACCTTAAATATCGAACCAAATTAAAAAAGAATGATTTTAGGGCTTATACATTGGAATTTGAATATAACAAGAGTTCTCATGCAAAAATATGCAAGGATTAAATTGTTGACGAGAAATGCCATAGGAAATGCTATAGCATTTCCTATAGCATTTCTTTATTTTACATTTTTTACAACCTTAAATTTCGAACCAATTGAAAAAATAATGATTTTAGGGCTTATACATTGGAAATTGAATATAACAAGAGTTCTCATGCAAAAATATGCAAGGATTAAATTGTTGACGAGAAATGCCATAGGAAATGCTATAGCATTTCCTATAGCATTTCTTTATTTGACATTTTTTACAACCTTAAATTTCGAACCAATTGAAAAAATAATGATTTAGGGCTTATACATTGGAATTTGAATATAACAAGAGTTCTCATGCAAAAATATGCAAGGATTAAATTGTTGACGAGAAATGCCATAGGAAATGCTATAGCATTTCCTATAGCATTTCTTTATTTTACATTTTTTACAACCTTAAATTTCGAACCAATTGAAAAAATAATGATTTTAAAGCTTATACATTGGAATTTGAATATTACAAGAGTTCTCATGCAAAAATATGCAATGATTAAATTGTTGACGAGAAATGCCATAGGAAATGCTATAGCATTTCCTATAACATTTCTTTATTTGACATTTTTTTAAAACCTTAAATTTCAAACCAATTGAAAAAATAATGATTAGGGCTTATACATTGGAATTTGAATATAACAAGAGTTCTCATGCAAAAATATGCAAGGATTAAATTGTTGACGAGAAATGCCATAGGAAATGCTATAGCATTTCCTATAGCATTTCTTTATTTGACATTTTTTACAACCTTAAATTTCGAACCAATTGAAAAAATAATGATTTAGGGCTTATACATTGGAATTTGAATATAACAAGAGTTCTCATGCAAAAATATGCAAGGATTAAATTGTTGACGAGAAATGCCATAAGAAATGCTATAGCATTTCCTATAGCATTTCTTTATTTTACATTTTTTACAACCTTAAATTTCAAACCAATTGAAAAAATAATGATTTTAAAGCTTATACATTGGAATTTGAATATAACAAGAGTTCTCATGCAAAAATATGCAAGGATTAAATTGTTGACGAGAAATGCCATAGGAAATGCTATAGCATTTCCTATAGCATTTCTTTATTTTACATTTTTTAAAACCTTAAATTTCAAACCAATTGAAAAAATAATGATTTTAGGGCTTATACATTGGAATTTGAATATAACAAGAGTTCTCATGCAAAAATATGCAAGGATTAAATTGTTGACGAGAAATGCCATAGGAAATGCTATAGCATTTCCTATAGCATTTCTTTATTTGACATTTTTTACAGCCTTAAATTTCGAACCAATTGAAAAAATAATGATTTTAGGGCTTATACATTGGAAATTGAATATAACAAGAGTTCTCATGCAAAAATATGCAAGGATTAAATTGTTGCCGAGAAATGCCATAGGAAATGCTATAGCATTTCCTATAGCATTTCTTTATTTTACATTTTTTACAACCTTAAATTTCAAACCAAATTAAAAAATAATGATTTTAGGGCTTGTACATTGGAATTTGAATATAACAAGAGTTCTCATGCAAAAATATGCAAGGATTAAATTGTTGACGAGAAATGCCATAGGAAATGCTATAGCATTTCCTATAGCATTTCTTTATTTTACATTTTTTACAACCTTAAATTTCGAACCAATTGAAAAAATAATTATTTTAGGGCTTATACATTGGAAATTGAATATAACAAGAGTTCTCATGCAGAAATATGCAAGGATTAAATTGTTGACGAGAAATGCCATAGGAAATGCTATAGCATTTCCTATAGCATTTCTTTATTTTACATTTTTTACAACCTTAAATTTCGAACCAATTTAAAAAATAATGATTTTAAAGCTTATACATTGGAATTTGAATATAACAAGAGTTCTCATGCAAAAATATGCAAGGATTAAATTGTTGACAAGAAATGCCATAGGAAATGCTATAGCATTTCCTATAGCATTTCTTTATTTTAAGTTTTTTAAAACCTTAAATTTCAAACCAATTGAAAAAAGAATGATTTTAGGGCTTATACATTGGAATTTGAATATAACAAGAGTTCTCATGCAAAAATATGCAAGGATTAAATTGTTGACGAGAAATGCCATAGGAAATGCTATAGCATTTCCTATAGCATTTCTTTATTTGACATTTTTTACAGCCTTAAATTTCGAACCAATTGAAAAAATAATTATTTTAGGGCTTATACATTGGAAATTGAATATAACAAGAGTTCTCATGCAAAAATATGCAAAGATTAAATTGTTGCCGAGAAATGCCATAGGAAATGCTATAGCATTTCCTATAGCATTTCTTTATTTTACATTTTTTACAACCTTAAATTTCGAACCAAACTAAAAAATAATGATTTTAGGGCTTGTACATTGGAATTTGAATATAACAAGAGTTCTCAAGCAAAAATATGCAAGGATTAAATTGTTGACGAGAAATGCCATAGGAAATGCTATAGCATTTCCTATAGCATTTCTTTATTTTACATTTTTTACATCCTTAAATTTCGAACCAATTGAAAAAATAATGATTTTAGGGCTTATACATTGGAAATTGAATATAACAAGAGTTCTCATGCAAAAATATGCAAGGATTAAATTGTTGACGAGAAATGCCATAGGAAATGCTATAGCATTTCCTATAGCATTTCTTTATTTTACATTTTTTACAACCTTAAATTTCGAACCAATTGAAAAAATAATGATTTAGGGCTTATACATTGGAATTTGAATATAACAAGAGTTCTCATGCAAAAATATGCAAGGATTAAATTGTTGACGAGAAATGCCATAGGAAATGCTATAGCATTTCCTATAGCATTTCTTTATTTGACATTTTTTACAACCTTAAATTTCGAACCAATTGAAAAAATAATGATTTTAAAGCTTATACATTGGAATTTGAATATAATAAGAGTTCTCATGCAAAAATATGCAAGGATTAAATTGTTGACGAGAAATGCCATAGGAAATGCTATAGCATTTCCTATAGCATTTCTTTATTTGACATTTTTATAAAACCTTAAATTTCAAACCAATTGAAAAAATAATGATTAGGGCTTATACATTGGAATTTGAATATAACAAGAGTTCTCATGCAAAAATATGCAAGGATTAAATTGTTGACGAGAAATGCCATAGGAAATGCTATAGCATTTCCTATAGCATTTCTTTATTTTACATTTTTTACAACCTTAAATTTCGAACCAATTGAAAAAATAATGATTTAGGGCATATACATTGGAATTTGAATATAACAAGAGTTCTCATGCAAAAATATGCAAGGATTAAATTGTTGACGAGAAATGCCATAGGAAATGCTATAGCATTTCCTATAGCATTTCTTTATTTTACATTTTTTACAACCTTAAACTTCGAACCAATTGAAAAAATAATGATTTTAAAGCTTATACATTAAAATTTGAATATAACAAGAGTTCTCATGCAAAAATATGCAAGGATTAAATTGTTGACGAGAAATGCCATAGGAAATGCTATAGCATTTCCTATAGCATTTCTTTATTTGACATTTTTATAAAACCTTAAATTTCAAACCAATTGAAAATATAATTATTAGGGCTTATACATTGGAATTTGAATAATACAAGAGTTCTCATGCAAAAATATGCAAGGATTAAATTGTTGACGAGAAATGCCATAGGAAATGCTATAGCATTTCCTATAGCATTTCTTTATTTTACATTTTTTACAACCTTAAATTTCGAACCAATTGAAAAAATAATGATTTTAGGGCTTATACATTGGAAATTGAATATAACAAGAGTTCTCATGCAAAAATATGCAAGGATTATATTGTTGCCGAGAAATGCCATAGGAAATGCTATAGCATTTCCTATAGCATTTCTTTATTTTACATTTTTTACAACCTTAAATTTCGAACCAAATTAAAAAATAATGATTTTAGGGCTTGTACATTGGAATTTGAATATAACAAGAGTTCTCATGCAAAAATATGCAAGGATTAAATTGTTGACGAGTAATGCCATAGGAAATGCTATAGCATTTCCTATAGCATTTCTTTATTTTACATTTTTTAAAACCTTAAATTTCAAACCAATTGAAAAAATAATGATTTTAGGGCTTATACATTGGAATTTGAATATAACAAGAGTTATCATGCAAAAATATGCAAGGATTAAATTGTTGACGAGAAATGCCATAGGAAATGCTATAGCATTTCCTATAGCATTTCTTTATTTGACATTTTTTACAGCCTTAAATTTCGAACCAATTGAAAAAATAATGATTTTAGGGCTTATACATTGGAAATTGAATATAACAAGAGTTCTTATGCAAAAATATGCAAGGATTAAATTGTTGCCGAGAAATGCCATAGGAAATGCTATAGCATTTCCTATAGCATTTCTTTATTTGACATTTTTTACAACCTTAAATTTCGAACCAATTGAAAAAATAATGATTTTAGGGCTTATACATTGGAAATTGAATATAACAAGAGTTCTCATGCAAAAATATGCAAGGATTAAATTGTTGACGAGAAATGCCATAGGAAATGCTATAGCATTTCTTTATTTGACATTTTTATAAAACCTTAAATTTCAAACCAATTGAAAATATAATGATTAGGGCTTATACATTGGAATTTGAATATAACAAGAGTTCTCATGCAAAAATATGCAAGGATTAAATTGTTGACGAGAAATGCCATAGGAAATGCTATAGCATTTCCTATAGCATTTCTTTATTTTACATTTTTTACAACCTTAAATTTCGAACCAATTGAAAAAATAATGATTTAGGGCTTATACATTGGAATTTGAATATAACAAGAGTTCTCATGCAAAAATATGCAAGGATTAAATTGTTGACGAGAAATGCCATAGGAAATGCTATAGCATTTCCTATAGCATTTCTTTATTTGACATTTTTTACAACCTTAAATTTCGAACCAATTGAAAAAATAATGATTTTAAAGCTTATACATTGGAATTTGAATAAAACAAGAGTTCTCATGCAAAAATATGCAATGATTAAATTGTTGACGAGAAATGCCATAGGAAATGCTATAGCATTTCCTATAGCATTTCTTTATTTGACATTTTTATAAAACCTTAAATTTCAAACCAATTGAAAAAATAATGATTAGGGCTTATACATTGGAATTTGAATATAACAAGAGTTCTCATGCAAAAATATGCAAGGATTAAATTGTTGACGAGAAATGCCATAGGAAATGCTATAGCATTTCCTATAGCATTTCTTTATT
The DNA here is from genome assembly GCA_954871525.1 of Parietaria judaica. Classification (NCBI taxonomy): domain Eukaryota; kingdom Viridiplantae; phylum Streptophyta; class Magnoliopsida; order Rosales; family Urticaceae; genus Parietaria; species Parietaria judaica. The sequence goes on from OX940865.1 coordinate 31,662,833, forward strand.
TTACATTTTTTACAACCTTAAATTTCGAACCAATTGAAAAAATAATGATTTAGGGCTTATACATTGGAATTTGAATATAACAAGAGTTCTCATGCAAAAATATGCAAGGATTAAATTGTTGACGAGAAATGCCATAAGAAATGGTATAGCATTTCCTATAGCATTTCTTTATTTTACATTTTTTACAACCTTAAATTTCGAACCAATTGAAAAAATAATGATTTTAAAGCTTATACATTGGAATTTGAATATAACAAGAGTTCTCATGCAAAAATATGCAAGGATTAAATTGTTGACGAGAAATGCCATAGGAAATGCTATAGCATTTCCTATAGCATTTCTTTATTTGACATTTTTTACAACCTTAAATTTCGAACCAATTGAAAAAATAATGATTTTAAAGCTTATACATTGGAATTTGAATATAACAAGAGTTCTCATGCAAAAATATGCAATGATTAAATTGTTGACGAGAAATGCCATAGGAAATGCTATAGCATTTCCTATAGCATTTCTTTATTTGACATTTTTATAAAACCTTAAATTTCAAACCAATTGAAATAATAATGATTAGGGCTTATACATTGGAATTTGAATATAACAAGAGTTCTCATGCAAAAATATGCAAGGATTAAATTGTTGACGAGAAATGCCATAGGAAATGCTATAGCATTTCCTATAGCATTTCTTTATTTTACATTTTTTACAACCTTAAATTTCGAACCAATTGAAAAAATAATGATTTAGGGCTTATACATTGGAATTTGAATATAACAAGAGTTCTCATGCAAAAATATGCAAGGATTAAATTGTTGACGAGAAATGCCATAAGAAATGCTATAGCATTTCCTATAGCATTTCTTTATTTTACATTTTTTACAACCTTAAATTTCGAACCAATTGAAAAAATAATGATTTTAAAGCTTATACATTGGAATTTGAATATAACAAGAGTTCTCATGCAAAAATATGCAAGGATTAAATTGTTGACGAGAAATGCCATAGGAAATGCTATAGCATTTCCTATAGCATTTCTTTATTTGACATTTTTATAAAACCTTAAATTTCAAACCAATTGAAAATATAATGATTAGGGCTTATACATTGGAATTTGAATATAACAAGAGTTCTCATGCAAAAATATGCAAGGATTAAATTGTTGACGAGAAATGCCATAGGAAATACTATAGCATTTCCTATAGCATTTCTTTATTTTGACATTTTTTACAACCTTAAATTTCGAACCAATTGAAAAAATAATGATTTTAGGGCTTATACATTGGAAATTGAATATAACAAGAGTTCTCATGCAAAAATATGCAAGGATTATATTGTTGCCGAGAAATGCCATAGGAAATGCTATAGCATTTCCTATAGCATTTCTTTATTTTACATTTTTTACAACCTTAAATTTCGAACCAAATTAAAAAATAATGATTTTAGGGCTTGTACATTGGAATTTGAATATAACAAGAGTTCTCATGCAAAAATATGCAAGGATTAAATTGTTGACGAGAAATGCCATAGGAAATGCTATAGCATTTCCTATAGCATTTCTTTATTTTACATTTTTTAAAACCTTAAATTTCAAACCAATTGAAAAAATAATGATTTTAGGGCTTATACATTGGAATTTGAATATAACAAGAGTTCTCATGCAAAAATATGCAAGGATTAAATTGTTGACGAGAAATGCCATAGGAAATGCTATAGCATTTCCTATAGCATTTCTTTATTTGACATTTTTTACAGCCTTAAATTTCGAACCAATTGAAAAAATAATGATTTTAGGGCTTATACATTGGAAATTGAATATAACAAGAGTTCTCATGCAAAAATATGCAAGGATTAAATTGTTGACGAGAAATGCCATAGGAAATGCTATAGCATTTCCTATAGCATTTCTTTATTTGACATTTTTATAAAACCTTAAATTTCAAACCAATTGAAAATATAATGATTAGGGCTTATACATTGGAATTTGAATATAACAAGAGTTCTCATGCAAAAATATGCAAGGATTAAATTGTTGACGAGAAATGCCATAGGAAATGCTATAGCATTTCCTATAGCATTTCTTTATTTTACATTTTTTACAACCTTAAATTTCGAACCAATTGAAAAAATAATGATTTAGGGCTTATACATTGGAATTTGAATATAACAAGAGTTCTCATGCAAAAATATGCAAGGATTAAATTGTTGACGAGAAATGCCATAAGAAATGCTATAGCATTTCCTATAGCATTTCTTTATTTTACATTTTTTACAACCTTAAATTTCGAACCAAATTAAAAAATAATGATTTTAGGGCTTGTAAATTGGAATTTGAATATAACAAGAGTTCTCATGCAAAAATATGCAAGGATTAAATTGTTGACGAGAAATGCCATAGGAAATGCTATAGCATTTCCTATAGCATTTCTTTATTTTACATTTTTTAAAACCTTAAATTTCGAACCAAATTAAAAAATAATGATTTTAGGGCTTGTACATTGGAATTTGAATATAACAAGAGTTCTCATGCAAAAATATGCAAGGATTAAATTGTTGACGAGAAATGCCATAGGAAATGCTATAGCATTTCCTATAGCATTTCTTTATTTTACATTTTTTACAACCTTAAATTTCGAACCAATTGAAAAAATAATGATTTTAAAGCTTATACATTGGAATTTGAATATAACAAGAGTTCTCATGCAAAAATATGCAAGGATTAAATTGTTGACGAGAAATGCCATAGGAAATGCTATAGCATTTCCTATAGCATTTCTTTATTTGACATTTTTATAAAACCTTAAATTTCAAACCAATTGAAAATATAATGATTAGGGCTTATACATTGGAATTTGAATATAACAAGAGTTCTCATGCAAAAATATGCAAGGATTAAATTGTTGACGAGAAATGCCATAGGAAATACTATAGCATTTCCTATAGCATTTCTTTATTTTGACATTTTTTACAACCTTAAATTTCGAACCAATTGAAAAAATAATGATTTTAGGGCTTATACATTGGAAATTGAATATAACAAGAGTTCTCATGCAAAAATATGCAAGGATTATATTGTTGCCGAGAAATGCCATAGGAAATGCTATAGCATTTCCTATAGCATTTCTTTATTTTACATTTTTTACAACCTTAAATTTCGAACCAAATTAAAAAATAATGATTTTAGGGCTTGTACATTGGAATGTGAATATAACAAGAGTTCTCATGCAAAAATATGCAAGGATTAAATTGTTGACGAGAAATGCCATAGGAAATGCTATAGCATTTCCTATAGCATTTCTTTATTTTACATTTTTTAAAACCTTAAATTTCAAACCAATTGAAAAAATAATGATTTTAGGGCTTATACATTGGAATTTGAATATAACAAGAGTTCTCATGCAAAAATATGCAAGGATTAAATTGTTGACGAGAAATGCCATAGGAAATGCTATAGCATTTCCTATAGCATTTCTTTATTTGACATTTTTTACAGCCTTAAATTTCGAACCAATTGAAAAAATAATGATTTTAGGGCTTATACATTGGAAATTGAATATAACAAGAGTTCTCATGCAAAAATATGCAAGGATTAAATTGTTGACGAGAAATGCCATAGGAAATGCTATAGCATTTCCTATAGCATTTCTTTATTTGACATTTTTATAAAACCTTAAATTTCAAACCAATTGAAAATATAATGATTAGGGCTTATACATTGGAATTTGAATATAACAAGAGTTCTCATGCAAAAATATGCAAGGATTAAATTGTTGACGAGAAATGCCATAGGAAATGCTATAGCATTTCCTATAGCATTTCTTTATTTTACATTTTTTACAACCTTAAATTTCGAACCAATTGAAAAAATAATGATTTAGGGCTTATACATTGGAATTTGAATATAACAAGAGTTCTCATGCAAAAATATGCAAGGATTAAATTGTTGACGAGAAATGCCATAAGAAATGCTATAGCATTTCCTATAGCATTTCTTTATTTTACATTTTTTACAACCTAAAATTTCGAACCAAATTAAAAAATAATGATTTTAGGGCTTGTAAATTGGAATTTGAATATAACAAGAGTTCTCATGCAAAAATATGCAAGGATTAAATTGTTGACGAGAAATGCCATAGGAAATGCTATAGCATTTCCTATAGCATTTCTTTATTTTACATTTTTTAAAACCTTAAATTTCGAACCAAATTAAAAAATAATGATTTTAGGGCTTGTACATTGGAATTTGAATATAACAAGAGTTCTCATGCAAAAATATGCAAGGATTAAATTGTTGACGAGAAATGCCATAGGAAATGCTATAGCATTTCCTATAGCATTTCTTTATTTTACATTTTTTATAACCTTAAATTTCGAACCAATTGAAAAAATAATGATTTTAAAGCTTATACATTGGAATTTGAATATAACAAGAGTTCTCATGCAAAAATATGCAAGGATTAAATTGTTGACGAGAAATGCCATAGGAAATGCTATAGCATTTCCTATAGCATTTCTTTATTTGACATTTTTATAAAACCTTAAATTTCAAACCAATTGAAAATATAATGATTAGGGCTTATACATTGGAATTTGAATATAACAAGAGTTCTCATGCAAAAATATGCAAGGATTAAATTGTTGACGAGAAATGCCATAGGAAATACTATAGCATTTCCTATAGCATTTCTTTATTTTGACATTTTTTACAACCTTAAATTTCGAACCAATTGAAAAAATAATGATTTTAGGGCTTATACATTGGAAATTGAATATAACAAGAGTTCTCATGCAAAAATATGCAAGGATTATATTGTTGCCGAGAAATGCCATAGGAAATGCTATAGCATTTCCTATAGCATTTCTTTATTTTACATTTTTTATAACCTTAAATTTCGAACCAAATTAAAAAATAATGATTTTAGGGCTTGTACATTGGAATTTGAATATAACAAGAGTTCTCATGCAAAAATATGCAAGGATTAAATTGTTGACGAGAAATGCCATAGGAAATGCTATAGCATTTCCTATAGCATTTCTTTATTTTACATTTTTTAAAACCTTAAATTTCAAACCAATTGAAAAAATAATGATTTTAGGGCTTATACATTGGAATTTGAATATAACAAGAGTTCTCATGCAAAAATATGCAAGGATTAAATTGTTGACGAGAAATGCCATAGGAAATGCTATAGCATTTCCTATAGCATTTCTTTATTTGACATTTTTTACAGCCTTAAATTTCGAACCAATTGAAAAAATAATGATTTTAGGGCTTATACATTGGAAATTGAATATAACAAGAGTTCTCATGCAAAAATATGCAAGGATTAAATTGTTGCCGAGAAATGCCATAGGAAATGCTATAGCATTTCCTATAGCATTTCTTTATTTTACATTTTTTACAACCTTAAATTTCGAACCAAATTAAAAAATAATGATTTTAGGGCTTGTACATTGGAATTTGAATATAACAAGAGTTCTCATGCAAAAATATGCAAGGATTAAATTGTTGACGAGAAATGCCATAGGAAATGCTATAGCATTTCCTATAGCATTTCTTTATTTTACATTTTTTAAAACCTTAAATTTCGAACCAAATTAAAAAATAATGATTTTAGGGCTTGTACATTGGAATTTGAATATAACAAGAGTTCTCATGCAAAAATATGCAAGGATTAAATTGTTGACGAGAAATGCCATAGGAAATGCTATAGCATTTCCTATAGCATTTCTTTATTTTACATTTTTTACAACCTTAAATTTCGAACCAATTGAAAAAATAATGATTTAGGGCTTATACATTGAAATTTGAATATAACAAGAGTTCTCATGCAAAAATATGCAAAGATTAAATTGTTGACGAGAAATGCCATAAGAAATGCTATAGCATTTCCTATAGCATTTCTTTATTTTACATTTTTTACAACCTTAAATTTCGAACCAATTGAAAAAATAATGATTTTAAAGCTTATACATTGGAATTTGAATATAACAAGAGTTCTCATGCAAAAATATGCAAGGATTAAATTGTTGACGAGAAATGCCATAGGAAATGCTATAGCATTTCCTATAGCATTTCTTTATTTTACATTTTTTACAACCTTAAATTTCGAACCAATTGAAAAAATAATGATTTAGGGCTTATACATTGGAATTTGAATATAACAAGAGTTCTCATGCAAAAATATGCAAGGATTAAATTGTTGACGAGAAATGCCATAAGAAATGCTATAGCATTTCCTATAGCATTTCTTTATTTTACATTTTTTACAACCTTAAATTTCGAACCAAATTAAAAAATAATGATTTTAGGGCTTGTACATTGGAATTTGAATATAACAAGAGTTCTCATGCAAAAATATGCAAGGATTAAATTGTTGACGAGAAATGCCATAGGAAATGCTATAGCATTTCCTATAGCATTTCTTTATTTTACATTTTTTAAAACCTTAAATTTCGAACCAAATTAAAAAATAATGATTTTAGGGCTTGTACATTGGAATTTGAATATAACAAGAGTTCTCATGCAAAAATATGCAAGGATTAAATTGTTGACGAGAAATGCCATAGGAAATGCTATAGCATTTCGTATAGCATTTCTTTATTTTACATTTTTTACAACCTTAAATTTCGAACCAATTGAAAAAATAATGATTTAGGGCTTATACATTGGAATTTGAATATAACAAGAGTTCTCATGCAAAAATATGCAAGGATTAAATTGTTGACGAGAAATGCCATAAGAAATGCTATAGCATTTCCTATAGCATTTCTTTATTTTACATTTTTTACAACCTTAAATTTCGAACCAATTGAAAAAATAATGATTTTAAAGCTTATACATTGGAATTTGAATATAACAAGAGTTCTCATGCAAAAATATGCAAGGATTAAATTGTTGACGAGAAATGCCATAGGAAATGCTATAGCATTTCCTATAGCATTTCTTTATTTGACATTTTTATAAAACCTTAAATTTCAAACCAATTGAAAATATAATGATTAGGGCTTATACATTGGAATTTGAATATAACAAGAGTTCTCATGCAAAAATATGCAAGGATTAAATTGTTGACGAGAAATGCCATAGGAAATACTATAGCATTTCCTATAGCATTTCTTTATTTTGACATTTTTTACAACCTTAAATTTCGAACCAATTGAAAAAATAATGATTTTAGGGCTTATACATTGGAAATTGAATATAACAAGAGTTCTCATGCAAAAATATGCAAGGATTATATTGTTGCCGAGAAATGCCCTATAGCATTTCTTTATTTTACATTTTTTACAACCTTAAATTTCGAACCAAATTAAAAAATAATGATTTTAGGGCTTGTACATTGGAATTTGAATATAACAAGAGTTCTCATGCAAAAATATGCAAGGATTAAATTGTTGACGAGAAATGCCATAGGAAATGCTATAGCATTTCCTATAGCATTTCTTTATTTGACATTTTTTACAGCCTTAAATTTCGAACCAATTGAAAAAATAATGATTTTAGGGCTTATACATTGGAAATTGAATATAACAAGAGTTCTCATGCAAAAATATGCAAGGGTTAAATTGTTGCCGAGAAATGCCATAGGAAATGCTATAGCATTTCCTATAGCATTTCTTTATTTTACATTTTTTACAACCTTAAATATCGAACCAAATTAAAAAATAATGATTTTAGGGCTTGTACATTGGAATTTGAATATAACAAGAGTTCTCATGCAAAAATATGCAAGGATTAAATTGTTGACGAGAAATGCCATAGGAAATGCTATAGCATTTCCTATAGCATTTCTTTATTTTACATTTTTTACAACCTTAAATTTCGAACCAATTGAAAAAATAATGATTTAGGGCTTATACATTGGAATTTGAATATAACAAGAGTTCTCATGCAAAAATATGCAAGGATTAAATTGTTGACGAGAAATGCCATAAGAAATGCTATAGCATTTCCTATAGCATTTCTTTATTTTACATTTTTTACAACCTTAAATTTCGAACCAATTGAAAAAATAATGATTTTAAAGCTTATACATTGGAATTTGAATATAACAAGAGTTCTCATGCAAAAATATGCAAAGATTAAATTGTTGACGAGAAATGCCATAGGAAATGCTATAGCATTTCCTATAGCATTTCTTTATTTGACATTTTTATAAAACCTTAAATTTTAAACCAATTGAAAATATAATGATTAGGGCTTATACATTGGAATTTGAATATAACAAGAGTTCTCATGCAAAAATATGCAAGGATTAAATTGTTGACGAGAAATGCCATAGGAAATGCTATAGCATTTCCTATAGCATTTCTTTATTTTACATTTTTTACAACCTTAAATTTCGAACCAATTGAAAAAATAATGATTTAGGGCTTATACATTGGAATTTGAATATAACAAGAGTTCTCATGCAAAAATATGCAAGGATTAAATTGTTGACGAGAAATGCCATAAGAAATGCTATAGCATTTCCTATAGCATTTCTTTATTTTACATTTTTTACAACCTTAAATTTCGAACCAAATTAAAAAATAATGATTTTAGGGCTTGTACATTGGAATTTGAATATAACAAGAGTTCTCATACAAAAATATGCAAGGATTAAATTGTTGACGAGAAATGCCATAGGAAATGCTATAGCATTTCCTATAGCATTTCTTTATTTTACATTTTTTAAAACCTTAAATTTCGAACCAAATTAAAAAATAATGATTTTAGGGCTTGTACATTGGAATTTGAATATAACAAGAGTTCTCATGCAAAAATATGCAAGGATTAAATTGTTGACGAGAAATGCCATAGGAAATGCTATAGCATTTCCTATAGCATTTCTTTATTTTACATTTTTTACAACCTTAAATTTCGAACCAATTGAAAAAATAATGATTTAGGGCTTATACATTGGAATTTGAATATAACAAGAGTTCTCATGCAAAAATATGCAAGGATTAAATTGTTGACGAGAAATGCCATAAGAAATGCTATAGCATTTCCTATAGCATTTCTTTATTTTACATTTTTTACAACCTGAAATTTCGAACCAATTGAAAAAATAATGATTTTAAAGCTTATACATTGGAATTTGAATATAACAAGAGTTCTCATGCAAAAATATGCAAAGATTAAATTGTTGACGAGAAATGCCATAGGAAATGCTATAGCATTTCCTATAGCATTTCTTTATTTGACATTTTTATAAAACCTTAAATTTCAAACCAATTGAAAATATAATGATTAGGGCTTATACATTGGAATTTGAATATAACAAGAGTTCTCATGCAAAAATATGCAAGGATTAAATTGTTGACGAGAAATGCCATAGGAAATGCTATAGCATTTCCTATAGCATTTCTTTATTTTACATTTTTTACAACCTTAAATTTCGAACCAATTGAAAAAAATAATGATTTAGGGCTTATACATTGGAATTTGAATATAACAAGAGTTCTCATGCAAAAATATGCAAGGATTAAATTGTTGACGAGAAATGCCATAAGAAATGCTATAGCATTTCCTATAGCATTTCTTTATTTTACATTTTTTACAACCTTAAATTTCGAACCAAATTAAAAAATAATGATTTTAGGGCTTGTACATTGGAATTTGAATATAACAAGAGTTCTCATGCAAAAATATGCAAGGATTAAATTGTTGACGAGAAATGCCATAGGAAATGCTATAGCATTTCCTATAGCATTTCTTTATTTTACATTTTTTAAAACCTTAAATTTCGAACCAAATTAAAAAATAATGATTTTAGGGCTTGTACATTGGAATTTTAATATAACAAGAGTTCTCATGCAAAAATATGCAAGGATTAAATGGTTGACGAGAAATGCCATAGGAAATGCTATAGCATTTCCTATAGCATTTCTTTATTTTACATTTTTTACAACCTTAAATTTCGAACCAATTGAAAAAATAATGATTTAGGGCTTATACATTGGAATTTGAATATAACAAGAGTTCTCATGCAAAAATATGCAAGGATTAAATTGTTGACGAGAAATGCCATAAGAAATGCTATAGCATTTCCTATAGCATTTCTTTATTTTACATTTTTTACAACCTTAAATTTCGAACCAATTGAAAAAATAATGATTTTAAAGCTTATACATTGGAATTTGAATATAACAAGAGTTGTCATGCAAAAATATGCAAGGATTAAATTGTTGACGAGAAATGCCATAGGAAATGCTATAGCATTTCCTATAGCATTTCTTTATTTGACATTTTTATAAAACCTTAAATTTCAAACCAATTGAAAATATAATGATTAGGGCTTATACATTGGAATTTGAATATAACAAGAGTTCTCATGCAAAAATATGCAAGGATTAAATTGTTGACGAGAAATGCCATAGGAAATACTATAGCATTTCCTATAGCATTTCTTTATTTTGACATTTTTTACAACCTTAAATTTCGAACCAAATTAAAAAATAATGATTTTAGGGCTTGTACATTGGAATTTGAATATAACAAGAGTTCTCATGCAAAAATATGCAAGGATTAAATTGTTGACGAGAAATGCCATAGGAACTATAGCATTTCTTTATTTTACATTTTTTAAAACCTTAAATTTCAAACCAATTGAAAAAATAATGATTTTAGGGCTTATACATTGGAATTTGAATATAACAAGAGTTCTCATGCAAAAATATGCAAGGATTAAATTGTTGACGAGAAATGCCATAGGAAATGCTATAGCATTTCCTATAGCATTTCTTTATTTGACATTTTTTACAGCCTTAAATTTCGAACCAATTTAAAAAATAATGATTTTAGGGCTTATACATTGGAAATTGAATATAACAAGAGTTCTCATGCAAAAATATGCAAGGATTAAATTGTTGCCGAGAAATGCCATAGGAAATGCTCTAGCATTTCCTATAGCATTTCTTTATTTTACATTTTTTACAACCTTAAATATCGAACCAAATTAAAAAATAATGATTTTAGGGCTTGTACATTGGAATTTGAATATAACAAGAGTTCTCATGCAAAAATATGCAAGGATTAAATTGTTGACGAGAAATGCCATAGGAAATGCTATAGCATTTCCTATAGCATTTCTTTATTTTACATTTTTTACAACCTTAAATTTCAAACCAATTGAAAAAATAATGATTTTAGGGCTTATACATTGGAAATTGAATATAACAAGAGTTCTCATGCAAAAATATGCAAGGATTAAATTGTTGACGAGAAATGCCAGAGGAAATGCTATAGCATTTCCTATAGCATTTCTTTATTTTACATTTTTTACAACGTTAAATTTCGAACCAATTCAAAAAATAATGATTTTAAAGCTTATACATTGGAATTTGAATATAACAAGAGTTCTCATGCAAAAATATGCAAGGATTAAATTGTTGACAAGAAATGCCATAGGAAATGCTATAGCATTTCCTATAGCATTTCTTTATTTTACATTTTTTAAAACCTTAAATTTCAAACCAATTGAAAAAATAATGATTTTAGGGCTTAAACATTGGAATTTGAATATAACAAGAGTTCTCATGCAAAAATATGCAAGGATTAAATTGTTGACGAGAAATGCCATAGGAAATGTTATAGCATTTCCTATAGAATTTCTTTATTTGACATTTTTTACAGCCTTAAATTTCGAACCAATTGAAAAAATAATTATTTTAGGGCTTATACATTGGAAATTGAATATAACAAGAGTTCTCATGCAAAAATATGCAAGGATAAAATTGTTGCCGAGAAATGCCATAGGAAATGCTATAGCATTTCCTATAGCATTTCTTTATTTTACATTTTTTACAACCTTAAATTTCGAACCAAATTAAAAAATAATGATTTTAGGGCTTGTACATATGAATTTGAATATAACAGGAGTTCTCATGCAAAAATATGCAAGGATTAAATTGTTGACGAGAAATGCCATAGGAAATGCTAGCATTTCCTATAGCATTTCTTTATTTTACATTTTTTACATCCTTAAATTTCGAACCAATTGAAAAAATAATGATTTTAGGGCTTATACATTGGAAATTGAATATAACAAGAGTTCTCATGCAAAAATATGCAAGGATTAAATTGTTGACGAGAAATGCCATAGGAAATGCTATAGCATTTCCTATACCATTTCTTTATTTTACATTTTTTACAACCTTAAATTTCGAACCAATTGAAAAAATAATGATTTTAAAGCTTATACATTGGAATTTGAATATAACAAGAGTTCTCATGCAAAAATATGCAAGGATTAAATTGTTGCCGAGAAATGCCATAAGAAATGCTATAGCATTTCCTATAGCAATTCTTTAGTTTACATTTTTTACAACCTTAAATTTCGAACCAATTGAAAAAATAATGATTTAGGGCTTATACATTGGAATTTGAATATAACAAGAGTTCTCATGCAAGATTATATGCAAGGATTAAATTGTTGACGAGAAATGCCATAGGAAATGCTATAGCATTTCCTATAGTATTTCTTTATTTTACATTTTTTACAACCTTAAATTTTGTACCAATTGGAAAAATAATGATTTTCGGGCTTATACATTGGAAATTGAATATAACAAGAGTTCTCATGCAAAAATATATAAGGATTAAATTGTTGACGAGAAATGCCATAGGAAATGCTATAGCATTTCCTATAGCATTTCTTTATTTTACATTTTTTATAACCTTAAATTTTGAACACATTGAAAAAATAATGATTTTAAAGCATATACATTGGAACTTGAATATAACAAGAGTTCTCATGCAAAAATATGCAAGGATTAAATTGTTGACGAGAAATGCCATAGGAAATGCTATAGCATTTCCTATAGCATTTCTTTATTTTACATTTTTTACAACCTTAAATTTCGAACCAAATTAAAAAATAATGATTTTAGGGCTTGTACATTGGAATTTGAATATAACAAGAGTTCTCATGCAAAAATATGCAAGGATTAAATTGTTGACGAGAAATGCCATAGGAAATGCTAGCATTTCCTATAGCATTTCTTTATTTTACATTTTTTACAACCTTAAATTTCGAACCAATTGAAAAAATAATGATTTAGGGCTTATACATTGGAATTTGAATATAACAAGAGTTCTCATGCAAAAATATGCAAGGATTAAATTGTTGACGAGAAATGCCATAAGAAATGCTATAGCATTTCCTATAGCATTTCTTTATTTTACATTTTTTACAACCTTAAATTTCGAACCAATTGAAAAAATAATGATTTTAAAGCTTAAACATTGGAAATTGAATATAACAAGAGTTCTCATGCAAAAATATGCAAGGATTAAATTGTTGCCGAGAAATGCCATAGGAAATGCTATAGCATTTCCTATAGCATTTCTTTATTTTACATTTTTTACAACCTTAAATTTCGAACCAATTGAAAAAATAATGATTTTAGGGCTTATACATTGGAAATTGAATATAACAAGAGTTCTCATGCAAAAATATGCAAGGATTAAATTGTTGACGAGAAATGCCATAGGAAATGCTATAGCATTTCCTATAGCATTTCTTTATTTTACATTTTTTACAACCTTAAATTTCAAACCAATTGAAAAAATAATGATTTTAAAGCTTATACATTGGAATTTGAACATAAAAAGAGTTCTCATTCAAAAATATGCAAGGATTAAATTGTTGACGAGAAATACCATAAGAAATGCTATAGCATTTCCTATAGCATTTCTTTATTTGACATTTTTTACAGCCTTAAATTTCGAACCAATTGAAAAAATAATGATTTTAAAGCTTATACATTGGAATTTGAATATAACAAGAGCTCTCATGCAAAAATATGCAAGGATTAAATTGTTGACGACAAATGCCATAGCATTTCCTATAGCATTTCTTTATTTTACATTTTTTACAACCTTAAATTTCAAACCAATCGAAAAAATAATGATTTTAAAGCTTATATATTGGAATTTGAATATAACAAGAGCTCTCATGCAAAAATATGCAAGGATTAAATTGTTGACGAGAAATGCCATAGGAAATGCTATAGCATTTCCTATAGCATTTCTTTATTTTACATTTTTTACAGCCTTAAATTTCGAACCAATTGAAAAAATAATGATACATTGGAATTTGAACATAAAAAGAGTTCTCATGCAAAAATATGCAAGGATTAAATTGTTGACGAGAAATGCCATAAGAAATGCTATAGCATTTCCTATAGCATTTCTTTATTTGACATTTTTTACAGCCTTAAATTTCGAACCAATTGAAAAAATAATGATTTTAAAGCTTATACATTGGAATTTGAATATAACAAGAGCTCTCATGCAAAAATATGCAAGGATTAAATTGTTGACGAGAAATGCCATAGGAAATGCTATAGCATTTCCTATAGCATTTCATTATTTTACATTTTTTACAACCTTAAATTTCGAACCAATTGAAAAAATAATGATTTTAAAGCTTAAACATTGGAAATTTAATATAACAAGAGTTCTCATGCAAAAATATGCAAGGATTAAATTGTTGCCGAGAAATGCCATAGGAAATGCTATAGCATTTCCTATAGCATTTCTTTATTTTACATTTTTTACAACCTTAAATTTCGAAGCAATTGAAAAAATAATGATTTTAGGGCTTATACATTGGAAATTGAATATAACAAGAGTTCTCATGCAAAAATATGCAAGGATTAAATTGTTGACGAGAAATGCCATAGGAAATGCTATAGCATTTCCTATAGCATTTCTTTATTTTACATTTTTTACAACCTTAAATTTCGAACCAATTGAAAAAATAATGATTTTAAAGCTTATACATTGGAATTTGAATATAACAAGAGTTCTCATGCAAAAATATGCAAGGATTAAATTGTTGCCGAGAAATGCCATAAGAAATGCTATAGCATTTCCTATAACATTTCTTTATTTTACATTTTTTACAACCTTAAATTTCGAACCAATTGAAAAAATAATGATTTAGGGCTTATACATTGGAATTTGAATATAACAAGAGTTCTCATGCAAGATTATATGCAAGGGATAAATTGTTGACGAGAAATGCCATAGGAAATGCTATAGCATTTCCTATAGATTTCTTTATTTTACATTTTTTACAGCCTTAAATTTCGAACCAATTGAAAAAATAATTATTTTAGGGCTTATACATTTGAAATTGAATATAACAAGAGTTCTCATGCAAAAATATGCAAGGATTAAATTGTTGACGAGAAATGCTATAGGAAATGCTATAGCATTTCTTTATTTTACATTTTTTACAACCTTAAATTTCGAACCAATTGAAAAAATAATGATTTTAAAGCTTATACATTGGAATTTGAATATAACAAGAGTTCTCATGCAAAAATATGCAAGGATTAAATTGTTGACGAGAAATGCCATAGGAAATGCTATAGCATTTCCTATAGCATTTCTTTATTTTACATTTTTTACAACCTTAAATTTCGAACCAATTGAAAAAATAATGATTTTAAAGCTTATACATTGGAATTTGAATATAACAAGAGTTCTCATGCAAAAATATGCAAGGATTAAATTGTTGACGAGAAATGCCATAGGAAATGCTATAGCATTTCCTATAGCATTTCTTTATTTTACATTTTTTACAACCTTAAATTTCGAACCAATTGAAAAAATAATTATTTTAAAGCTTATACATTGGAATTTGAATATAACAAGAGTTCTCATGCAAAAATATGCAAGGATTAAATTGTTGACGAGAAATGCCATAGGAAATGCTATAGCATTTCCTATAGCATTTCTTTATTTTACATTTTTTACAACCTTAAATTTCGAACCAATTGAAAAAATAATGATTTTAAAGCTTATACATTGGAATTTGAATATAACAAGAGTTCTCATGCAAAAATATGCAAGGATTAAATTGTTGACGAGAAATGCCATAGGAAATGCTATAGCATTTCCTATAGCATTTCTTTATTTTACATTTTTTACAACCTTAAATTTCGAACCAATTGAAAAAATAATGATTTTAAAGCTTATACATTGGAATTTGAATATAACAAGAGTTCTCATGCAAAAATATGCAAGGATTAAATTGTTGACGAGAAATGCCATAGGAAATGCTATAGCATTTCCTATAGCATTTCTTTATTTTACATTTTTTACAACCTTAAATTTCGAACCAATTGAAAAAATAATGATTTTAAAGCTTATACATTGGAATTTGAATATAACAAGAGCTCTCATGCAAAAATATGCAAGGATTAAATTGTTGACGAGAAATGCCATAGGAAATGCTATAGCATTTCCTATAGCATTTCTTTATTTTACATTTTTTACAACCTTAAATTTCGAACCAATTGAAAAAATAATGATTTTAAAGCTTATACATTGGAATTTGAATATAACAAGAGTTCTCATGCAAAAATATGCAAGGATTAAATTGTTGACGAGAAATGCCATAGGAAATGCTATAGCATTTCCTATAGCATTTCTTTATTTTACATTTTTTACAGCCTTAAATTTCGAACCAATTGAAAAAATAATGATTTTAAAGCTTATACATTGGAATTTTAATATAACAAGAGTTCTCATGCAAAAATATGCAAGGATTAAATTGTTAACGAGAAATGCCATAGGAAATGCTATAGCATTTCCTATAGCATTTCTTTATTTTACATTTTTTAAAACCTTAAATTTCAAACCAATTGAAAAAATAATGATTTTATGGCTTATACATTGGAATTTGAATATAACAAGAGTTCTCATGCAAAAATATGCAAGGATTAAATTGTTGACGAGAAATGCCAAAGGAAATGCTATAGCATTTCCTATAGCATTTCTTTATTTTACATTTTTTAAAACCATAAATTTCAAAACAATTGAAAAAATAATGATTTTAGGGCTTATACATTGGAATTGAATATAACAAGAGTTCTCATGCAAAAATATGCAAGGATTAAATTGTTGACGAGAAATGCCATAGGAAATGCTATAGCATTTCCTATAGATTTCTTTATTTGACATTTTTTACAGCCTTAAATTTCGAACCAATTGAAAAAATAATTATTTTAGGGCTTATACATTGGAAATTGAATATAACAAGAGTTCTCATGCAAAAATATGCAAGGATTAAATTGTTGACGAGAAATGCCAGCATTTCCTATAGCATTTCTTTATTTTACATTTTTTACAACCTTAAATTTCGAACCAATTGAAAAAATAATGATTTTAAAGCTTATACATTGGAATTTTAATATAACAAGAGTTCTCATGCAAAAATATGCAAGGATTAAATTGTTGACGAGAAATGCCATAGGAAATGCCATAGCATTTCCTATAGCATTTCTTTATTTTACATTTTTTACAGCCTTAAATTTCGAACCAATTGAAAAAATAATGATTTTAAAGCTTATACATTGGAATTTTAATATAACAAGAGTTCTCATGCAAAAATATGCAAGGATTAAATTGTTAACGAGAAATGCCATAGGAAATGCTATAGCATTTCCTTTAGCATTTCTTTATTTTACATTTTTTAAAACCTTAAATTTCAAACCAATTGAAAAAATAATGATTTTAGGGCTTATACATTGGAATTTGAATATAACAAGAGTTCTCATGCAAAAATATGTAAGGATTAAATTGTTGACGAGAAATGCCATAGGAAATGCTATAGCATTTCCTATAGCATTTCTTTATTTTACATTTTTTAAAACCATAAATTTCAAAACAATTGAAAAAATAATGATTTTAGGGCTTATACATTGGAATTTGAATATAACAAGAGTTCTCATGCAAAAATATGCAAGGATTAAATTGTTGACGAGAAATGCCATAGGAAATGCTATAGCATTTCCTATAGATTTCTTTATTTGACATTTTTTACAACCTTAAATTTCGAACCAATTGAAAAAATAATTATTTTAGGGCTTATACATTGGAAATTGAATATAACAAAAGTTCTCATGCAAAAAAATGCAAGGATTAAATTGTTGACGAGAAATGCCATAGGAAATGCTATAGCATTTCCTATAGCATTTCTTTATTTTACATTTTTTACAACCTTAAATTTCGAACCAATTGAAAAAATAATGATTTTAAAGCTTATACATTGGAATTTGAATATAACAAGAGTTCTCATGCAAAAATATGCAAGGATTAAATTGTTGACGAGAAATGCCATAGGAAATGCCATAGCATTTCCTATAGCATTTCTTTATTTTACATTTTTTACAGCCTTAAATTTCGAACCAATTGAAAAAATAATGATTTTAAAGCTTATACATTGGAATTTTAATATAACAAGAGTTCTCATGCAAAAATATGCAAGGATTAAATTGTTAACGAGAAATGCCATAGGAAATGCTATAGCATTTCCTATAGCATTTCTTTATTTTACATTTTTTAAAACCTTAAATTTCAAACCAATTGAAAAAATAATGATTTTAGGGCTTATACATTGGAATTTGAATATAACAAGAGTTCTCATGCAAAAATATGCAAGGATTAAATTGTTGACGAGAAATGCCATAGGAAATGCTATAGCATTTCCTATAGCATTTCTTTATTTTACATTTTTTACAGCCTTAAATTTCGAACCAATTGAAAAAATAATGATTTTAAAGCTTATACATTGGAATTTTAATATAACAAGAGTTCTCATGCAAAAATATGCAAGGATTAAATTGTTAACGAGAAATGCCATAGGAAATGCTAGCATTTCTTTATTTTACATTTTTTAAAACCTTAAATTTCAAACCAATTGAAAAAATAATAATTTTAGGGCTTATACATTGGAATTTGAAAATAACAAGAGTTCTCATGCAAAAATATGCAAGGATTAAATTGTTGACGAGAAATGCCATAGGTAGCATTTCCTATAGCATTTCTTTATTTTACATTTTTTACAACCTTAAATTTCGAACCAAATTAAAAAATAATGATTTTAGGGCTTGTACATTGGAATTTGAATATAACAAGAGTTCTCATGCAAAAATATGCAAGGATTAAATTGTTGACGAAAATTGACAGAGGAAATGCTATAGCATTTCCTATAGCATTTCTTTATTTTACATTTTTTACAACGTTAAATTTCGAACCAATTCAAAAAATAATGATTTTAAAGCTTATACATTGGAATTTGAATATAACAAGAGTTCTCATGCAAAAATATGCAAGGATTAAATTGTTGACGAGAAATGCCATAGGAAATGCTATAGCATTTCCTATAGCATTTCTTTATTTTACATTTTTTAAAACCTTAAATTTCAAACCAATTGAAAAAAGAATGATTTTAGGGCTTAAACATTGGAATTTGAATATAACAAGAGTTCTCATGCAAAAATATGCAAGGATTAAATTGTTGACGAGAAATGCCATAGGAAATGTTATAGCATTTCCTATAGAATTTCTTTATTTGACATTTTTTACAGCCTTAAATTTCGAACCAATTGAAAAAATAATTATTTTAGGGCTTATACATTGGAAATTGAATATAACAAGAGTTCTCATGCAAAAATATGCAAGGATAAAATTGTTGCCGAGAAATGCCATAGGAAATGCTATAGCATTTCCTATAGCATTTCTTTATTTTACATTTTTTACAACCTTAAATTTCGAACCAAATTAAAAAATAATGATTTTAGGGCTTGTACATATGAATTTGAATATAACAGGAGTTCTCATGCAAAAATATGCAAGGATTAAATTGTTGACGAGAAATGCCATAGGAAATGCTAGCATTTCCTATAGCATTTCTTTATTTTACATTTTTTACATCCTTAAATTTCGAACCAATTGAAAAAATAATGATTTTAGGGCTTATACATTGGAAATTGAATATAACAAGAGTTCTCATGCAAAAATATGCAAGGATTAAATTGTTGACGAGAAATGCCATAGGAAATGCTATAGCATTTCCTATACCATTTCTTTATTTTACATTTTTTACAACCTTAAATTTCGAACCAATTGAAAAAATAATGATTTTAAAGCTTATACATTGGAATTTGAATATAACAAGAGTTCTCATGCAAAAATATGCAAGGATTAAATTGTTGCCGAGAAATGCCATAAGAAATGCTATAGCATTTCCTATAGCAATTCTTTAGTTTACATTTTTTACAACCTTAAATTTCGAACCAATTGAAAAAATAATGATTTAGGGCTTATACATTGGAATTTGAATATAACAAGAGTTCTCATGCAAGATTATATGCAAGGATTAAATTGTTGACGAGAAATGCCATAGGAAATGCTATAGCATTTCCTATAGTATTTCTTTATTTTACATTTTTTACAACCTTAAATTTTGTACCAATTGGAAAAATAATGATTTTCGGGCTTATACATTGGAAATTGAATATAACAAGAGTTCTCATGCAAAAATATATAAGGATTAAATTGTTGACGAGAAATGCCATAGGAAATGCTAGCATTTCCTATAGCATTTCTTTATTTTACATTTTTTATAACCTTAAATTTTGAACACATTGAAAAAATAATGATTTTAAAGCATATACATTGGAACTTGAATATAACAAGAGTTCTCATGCAAAAATATGCAAGGATTAAATTGTTGACGAGAAATGCCATAGGAAATGCTATAGCATTTCCTATAGCATTTCTTTATTTTACATTTTTTACAACCTTAAATTTCGAACCAAATTAAAAAATAATGATTTTAGGGCTTGTACATTGGAATTTGAATATAACAAGAGTTCTCATGCAAAAATATGCAAGGATTAAATTGTTGACGAGAAATGCCATAGGAAATGCTAGCATTTCCTATAGCATTTCTTTATTTTACATTTTTTACAACCTTAAATTTCGAACCAATTGAAAAAATAATGATTTAGGGCTTATACATTGGAATTTGAATATAACAAGAGTTCTCATGCAAAAATATGCAAGGATTAAATTGTTGACGAGAAATGCCATAAGAAATGCTATAGCATTTCCTATAGCATTTCTTTATTTTACATTTTTTACAACCTTAAATTTCGAACCAATTGAAAAAATAATGATTTTAAAGCTTAAACATTGGAAATTGAATATAACAAGAGTTCTCATGCAAAAATATGCAAGGATTAAATTGTTGCCGAGAAATGCCATAGGAAATGCTATAGCATTTCCTATAGCATTTCTTTATTTTACATTTTTTACAACCTTAAATTTCGAACCAATTGAAAAAATAATGATTTTAGGGCTTATACATTGGAAATTGAATATAACAAGAGTTCTCATGCAAAAATATGCAAGGATTAAATTGTTGACGAGAAATGCCATAGGAAATGCTATAGCATTTCCTATAGCATTTCTTTATTTTACATTTTTTACAACCTTAAATTTCAAACCAATTGAAAAAATAATGATTTTAAAGCTTATACATTGGAATTTGAACATAAAAAGAGTTCTCATTCAAAAATATGCAAGGATTAAATTGTTGACGAGAAATACCATAAGAAATGCTATAGCATTTCCTATAGCATTTCTTTATTTGACATTTTTTACAGCCTTAAATTTCGAACCAATTGAAAAAATAATGATTTTAAAGCTTATACATTGGAATTTGAATATAACAAGAGCTCTCATGCAAAAATATGCAAGGATTAAATTGTTGACGACAAATGCCATAGCATTTCCTATAGCATTTCTTTATTTTACATTTTTTACAACCTTAAATTTCAAACCAATCGAAAAAATAATGATTTTAAAGCTTATATATTGGAATTTGAATATAACAAGAGCTCTCATGCAAAAATATGCAAGGATTAAATTGTTGACGAGAAATGCCATAGGAAATGCTATAGCATTTCCTATAGCATTTCTTTATTTTACATTTTTTACAGCCTTAAATTTCGAACCAATTGAAAAAATAATGATACATTGGAATTTGAACATAAAAAGAGTTCTCATGCAAAAATATGCAAGGATTAAATTGTTGACGAGAAATGCCATAAGAAATGCTATAGCATTTCCTATAGCATTTCTTTATTTGACATTTTTTACAGCCTTAAATTTCGAACCAATTGAAAAAATAATGATTTTAAAGCTTATACATTGGAATTTGAATATAACAAGAGCTCTCATGCAAAAATATGCAAGGATTAAATTGTTGACGAGAAATGCCATAGGAAATGCTATAGCATTTCCTATAGCATTTCATTATTTTACATTTTTTACAACCTTAAATTTCGAACCAATTGAAAAAATAATGATTTTAAAGCTTAAACATTGGAAATTTAATATAACAAGAGTTCTCATGCAAAAATATGCAAGGATTAAATTGTTGCCGAGAAATGCCATAGGAAATGCTATAGCATTTCCTATAGCATTTCTTTATTTTACATTTTTTACAACCTTAAATTTCGAAGCAATTGAAAAAATAATGATTTTAGGGCTTATACATTGGAAATTGAATATAACAAGAGTTCTCATGCAAAAATATGCAAGGATTAAATTGTTGACGAGAAATGCCATAGGAAATGCTATAGCATTTCCTATAGCATTTCTTTATTTTACATTTTTTACAACCTTAAATTTCGAACCAATTGAAAAAATAATGATTTTAAAGCTTATACATTGGAATTTGAATATAACAAGAGTTCTCATGCAAAAATATGCAAGGATTAAATTGTTGCCGAGAAATGCCATAAGAAATGCTATAGCATTTCCTATAGCATTTCTTTATTTTACATTTTTTACAACCTTAAATTTCGAACCAATTGAAAAAATAATGATTTAGGGCTTATACATTGGAATTTGAATATAACAAGAGTTCTCATGCAAGATTATATGCAAGGGATAAATTGTTGACGAGAAATGCCATAGGAAATGCTATAGCATTTCCTATAGATTTCTTTATTTTACATTTTTTACAGCCTTAAATTTCGAACCAATTGAAAAAATAATTATTTTAGGGCTTATACATTTGAAATTGAATATAACAAGAGTTCTCATGCAAAAATATGCAAGGATTAAATTGTTGACGAGAAATGCCATAGGAAATGCTATAGCATTTCTTTATTTTACATTTTTTACAACCTTAAATTTCGAACCAATTGAAAAAATAATGATTTTAAAGCTTATACATTGGAATTTGAATATAACAAGAGTTCTCATGCAAAAATATGCAAGGATTAAATTGTTGACGAGAAATGCCATAGGAAATGCTATAGCATTTCCTATAGCATTTCTTTATTTTACATTTTTTACAACCTTAAATTTCGAACCAATTGAAAAAATAATGATTTTAAAGCTTATACATTGGAATTTGAATATAACAAGAGTTCTCATGCAAAAATATGCAAGGATTAAATTGTTGACGAGAAATGCCATAGGAAATGCTATAGCATTTCCTATAGCATTTCTTTATTTTACATTTTTTACAACCTTAAATTTCGAACCAATTGAAAAAATAATTATTTTAAAGCTTATACATTGGAATTTGAATATAACAAGAGTTCTCATGCAAAAATATGCAAGGATTAAATTGTTGACGAGAAATGCCATAGGAAATGCTATAGCATTTCCTATAGCATTTCTTTATTTTACATTTTTTACAACCTTAAATTTCGAACCAATTGAAAAAATAATGATTTTAAAGCTTATACATTGGAATTTGAATATAACAAGAGTTCTCATGCAAAAATATGCAAGGATTAAATTGTTGACGAGAAATGCCATAGGAAATGCTATAGCATTTCCTATAGCATTTCTTTATTTTACATTTTTTACAACCTTAAATTTCGAACCAATTGAAAAAATAATGATTTTAAAGCTTATACATTGGAATTTGAATATAACAAGAGTTCTCATGCAAAAATATGCAAGGATTAAATTGTTGACGAGAAATGCCATAAGAAATGCTATAGCATTTCCTATAGCATTTCTTTATTTTACATTTTTTACAACCTTAAATTTCGAACCAAATTAAAAAATAATGATTTTAGGGCTTGTACATTGGAATTTGAATATAACAAGAGTTCTCATGCAAAAATATGCAAGGATTAAATTGTTGACGAGAAATGCCATAGGAAATGCTATAGCATTTCCTATAGCATTTCTTTATTTTACATTTTTTAAAACCTTAAATTTCAAACCAATTGAAAAAAGAATGATTTTAGGGCTTAAACATTGGAATTTGAATATAACAAGAGTTCTCATGCAAAAATATGCAAGGATTAAATTGTTGACGAGAAATGCCATAGGAAATGTTATAGCATTTCCTATAGAATTTCTTTATTTGACATTTTTTACAGCCTTAAATTTCGAACCAATTGAAAAAATAATTATTTTAGGGCTTATACATTGGAAATTGAATATAACAAGAGTTCTCATGCAAAAATATGCAAGGATAAAATTGTTGCCGAGAAATGCCATAGGAAATGCTATAGCATTTCCTATAGCATTTCTTTATTTTACATTTTTTACAACCTTAAATTTCGAACCAAATTAAAAAATAATGATTTTAGGGCTTGTACATATGAATTTGAATATAACAGGAGTTCTCATGCAAAAATATGCAAGGATTAAATTGTTGACGAGAAATGCCATAGGAAATGCTAGCATTTCCTATAGCATTTCTTTATTTTACATTTTTTACATCCTTAAATTTCGAACCAATTGAAAAAATAATGATTTTAGGGCTTATACATTGGAAATTGAATATAACAAGAGTTCTCATGCAAAAATATGCAAGGATTAAATTGTTGACGAGAAATGCCATAGGAAATGCTATAGCATTTCCTATACCATTTCTTTATTTTACATTTTTTACAACCTTAAATTTCGAACCAATTGAAAAAATAATGATTTTAAAGCTTATACATTGGAATTTGAATATAACAAGAGTTCTCATGCAAAAATATGCAAGGATTAAATTGTTGCCGAGAAATGCCATAAGAAATGCTATAGCATTTCCTATAGCAATTCTTTAGTTTACATTTTTTACAACCTTAAATTTCGAACCAATTGAAAAAATAATGATTTAGGGCTTATACATTGGAATTTGAATATAACAAGAGTTCTCATGCAAGATTATATGCAAGGATTAAATTGTTGACGAGAAATGCCATAGGAAATGCTATAGCATTTCCTATAGTATTTCTTTATTTTACATTTTTTACAACCTTAAATTTTGTACCAATTGGAAAAATAATGATTTTCGGGCTTATACATTGGAAATTGAATATAACAAGAGTTCTCATGCAAAAATATATAAGGATTAAATTGTTGACGAGAAATGCCATAGGAAATGCTATAGCATTTCCTATAGCATTTCTTTATTTTACATTTTTTATAACCTTAAATTTTGAACACATTGAAAAAATAATGATTTTAAAGCATATACATTGGAACTTGAATATAACAAGAGTTCTCATGCAAAAATATGCAAGGATTAAATTGTTGACGAGAAATGCCATAGGAAATGCTATAGCATTTCCTATAGCATTTCTTTATTTTACATTTTTTACAACCTTAAATTTCGAACCAAATTAAAAAATAATGATTTTAGGGCTTGTACATTGGAATTTGAATATAACAAGAGTTCTCATGCAAAAATATGCAAGGATTAAATTGTTGACGAGAAATGCCATAGGAAATGCTAGCATTTCCTATAGCATTTCTTTATTTTACATTTTTTACAACCTTAAATTTCGAACCAATTGAAAAAATAATGATTTAGGGCTTATACATTGGAATTTGAATATAACAAGAGTTCTCATGCAAAAATATGCAAGGATTAAATTGTTGACGAGAAATGCCATAAGAAATGCTATAGCATTTCCTATAGCATTTCTTTATTTTATATTTTTTACAACCTTAAATTTCGAACCAATTGAAAAAATAATGATTTTAAAGCTTAAACATTGGAAATTGAATATAACAAGAGTTCTCATGCAAAAATATGCAAGGATTAAATTGTTGCCGAGAAATGCCATAGGAAATGCTATAGCATTTCCTATAGCATTTCTTTATTTTACATTTTTTACAACCTTAAATTTCGAACCAATTGAAAAAATAATGATTTTAGGGCTTATACATTGGAAATTGAATATAACAAGAGTTCTCATGCAAAAATATGCAAGGATTAAATTGTTGACGAGAAATGCCATAGGAAATGCTATAGCATTTCCTATAGCATTTCTTTATTTTACATTTTTTACAACCTTAAATTTCAAACCAATTGAAAAAATAATGATTTTAAAGCTTATACATTGGAATTTGAACATAAAAAGAGTTCTCATGCAAAAATATGCAAGGATTAAATTGTTGACGAGAAATACCATAAGAAATGCTATAGCATTTCCTATAGCATTTCTTTATTTGACATTTTTTACAGCCTTAAATTTCGAACCAATTGAAAAAATAATGATTTTAAAGCTTATACATTGGAATTTGAATATAACAAGAGCTCTCATGCAAAAATATGCAAGGATTAAATTGTTGACGACAAATGCCATAGGAAATGCTATAGCATTTCCTATAGCATTTCTTTATTTTACATTTTTTACAACCTTAAATTTCAAACCAATCGTAAAAAAATGATTTTAAAGCTTATATATTGGAATTTGAATATAACAAGAGCTCTCATGCAAAAATATGCAAGGATTAAATTGTTGACGAGAAATGCCATAGGAAATGCTATAGCATTTCCTATAGCATTTCTTTATTTTACATTTTTTACAGCCTTAAATTTCGAACCAATTGAAAAAATAATGATACATTGGAATTTGAACATAAAAAGAGTTCTCATGCAAAAATATGCAAGGATTAAATTGTTGACGAGAAATGCCATAAGAAATGCTATAGCATTTCCTATAGCATTTCTTTATTTGACATTTTTTACAGCCTTAAATTTCGAACCAATTGAAAAAATAATGATTTTAAAGCTTATACATTGGAATTTGAATATAACAAGAGCTCTCATGCAAAAATATGCAAGGATTAAATTGTTGACGAGAAATGCCATAGGAAATGCTATAGCATTTCCTATAGCATTTCATTATTTTACATTTTTTACAACCTTAAATTTCGAACCAATTGAAAAAATAATGATTTTAAAGCTTAAACATTGGAAATTTAATATAACAAGAGTTCTCATGCAAAAATATGCAAGGATTAAATTGTTGCCGAGAAATGCCATAGGAAATGCTATAGCATTTCCTATAGCATTTCTTTATTTTACATTTTTTACAACCTTAAATTTCGAAGCAATTGAAAAAATAATGATTTTAGGGCTTATACATTGGAAATTGAATATAACAAGAGTTCTCATGCAAAAATATGCAAGGATTAAATTGTTGACGAGAAATGCCATAGGAAATGCTATAGCATTTCCTATAGCATTTCTTTATTTTACATTTTTTACAACCTTAAATTTCGAACCAATTGAAAAAATAATGATTTTAAAGCTTATACATTGGAATTTGAATATAACAAGAGTTCTCATGCAAAAATATGCAAGGATTAAATTGTTGCCGAGAAATGCCATAAGAAATGCTATAGCATTTCCTATAGCATTTCTTTATTTTACATTTTTTACAACCTTAAATTTCGAACCAATTGAAAAAATAATGATTTAGGGCTTATACATTGGAATTTGAATATAACAAGAGTTCTCATGCAAGATTATATGCAAGGGATAAATTGTTGACGAGAAATGCCATAGGAAATGCTATAGCATTTCCTATAGATTTCTTTATTTTACATTTTTTACAGCCTTAAATTTCGAACCAATTGAAAAAATAATTATTTTAGGGCTTATACATTTGAAATTGAATATAACAAGAGTTCTCATGCAAAAATATGCAAGGATTAAATTGTTGACGAGAAATGCTATAGGAAATGCTATAGCATTTCTTTATTTTACATTTTTTACAACCTTAAATTTCGAACCAATTGAAAAAATAATGATTTTAAAGCTTATACATTGGAATTTGAATATAACAAGAGTTCTCATGCAAAAATATGCAAGGATTAAATTGTTGACGAGAAATGCCATAGGAAATGCTATAGCATTTCCTATAGCATTTCTTTATTTTACATTTTTTACAACCTTAAATTTCGAACCAATTGAAAAAATAATGATTTTAAAGCTTATACATTGGAATTTGAATATAACAAGAGTTCTCATGCAAAAATATGCAAGGATTAAATTGTTGACGAGAAATGCCATAGGAAATGCTATAGCATTTCCTATAGCATTTCTTTATTTTACATTTTTTACAACCTTAAATTTCGAACCAATTGAAAAAATAATTATTTTAAAGCTTATACATTGGAATTTGAATATAACAAGAGTTCTCATGCAAAAATATGCAAGGATTAAATTGTTGACGAGAAA
The DNA here is from genome assembly GCA_954871525.1 of Parietaria judaica. NCBI lineage: Eukaryota > Viridiplantae > Streptophyta > Magnoliopsida > Rosales > Urticaceae > Parietaria > Parietaria judaica. The sequence goes on from OX940865.1 coordinate 31,691,122, forward strand.
TGCCATAGGAAATGCTATAGCATTTCCTATAGCATTTCTTTATTTTACATTTTTTACAACCTTAAATTTCGAACCAATTGAAAAAATAATGATTTTAAAGCTTATACATTGGAATTTGAATATAACAAGAGTTCTCATGCAAAAATATGCAAGGATTAAATTGTTGACGAGAAATGCCATAGGAAATGCTATAGCATTTCCTATAGCATTTCTTTATTTTACATTTTTTACAACCTTAAATTTCGAACCAATTGAAAAAATAATGATTTTAAAGCTTATACATTGGAATTTGAATATAACAAGAGTTCTCATGCAAAAATATGCAAGGATTAAATTGTTGACGAGAAATGCCATAGGAAATGCTATAGCATTTCCTATAGCATTTCTTTATTTTACATTTTTTACAACCTTAAATTTCGAACCAATTGAAAAAATAATGATTTTAAAGCTTATACATTGGAATTTGAATATAACAAGAGCTCTCATGCAAAAATATGCAAGGATTAAATTGTTGACGAGAAATGCCATAGGAAATGCTATAGCATTTCCTATAGCATTTCTTTATTTTACATTTTTTACAACCTTAAATTTCGAACCAATTGAAAAAATAATGATTTTAAAGCTTATACATTGGAATTTGAATATAACAAGAGTTCTCATGCAAAAATATGCAAGGATTAAATTGTTGACGAGAAATGCCATAGGAAATGCTATAGCATTTCCTATAGCATTTCTTTATTTTACATTTTTTACAGCCTTAAATTTCGAACCAATTGAAAAAATAATGATTTTAAAGCTTATACATTGGAATTTTAATATAACAAGAGTTCTCATGCAAAAATATGCAAGGATTAAATTGTTAACGAGAAATGCCATAGGAAATGCTATAGCATTTCCTATAGCATTTCTTTATTTTACATTTTTTAAAACCTTAAATTTCAAACCAATTGAAAAAATAATGATTTTATGGCTTATACATTGGAATTTGAATATAACAAGAGTTCTCATGCAAAAATATGCAAGGATTAAATTGTTGACGAGAAATGCCAAAGGAAATGCTATAGCATTTCCTATAGCATTTCTTTATTTTACATTTTTTAAAACCATAAATTTCAAAACAATTGAAAAAATAATGATTTTAGGGCTTATACATTGGAATTGAATATAACAAGAGTTCTCATGCAAAAATATGCAAGGATTAAATTGTTGACGAGAAATGCCATAGGAAATGCTATAGCATTTCCTATAGATTTCTTTATTTGACATTTTTTACAGCCTTAAATTTCGAACCAATTGAAAAAATAATTATTTTAGGGCTTATACATTGGAAATTGAATATAACAAGAGTTATCATGCAAAAATATGCAAGGATTAAATTGTTGACGAGAAATGCCATAGGAAATGCTATAGCATTTCCTATAGCATTTCTTTATTTTACATTTTTTACAACCTTAAATTTCGAACCAATTGAAAAAATAATGATTTTAAAGCTTATACATTGGAATTTTAATATAACAAGAGTTCTCATGCAAAAATATGCAAGGATTAAATTGTTGACGAGAAATGCCATAGGAAATGCCATAGCATTTCCTATAGCATTTCTTTATTTTACATTTTTTACAGCCTTAAATTTCGAACCAATTGAAAAAATAATGATTTTAAAGCTTATACATTGGAATTTTAATATAACAAGAGTTCTCATGCAAAAATATGCAAGGATTAAATTGTTAACGAGAAATGCCATAGGAAATGCTATAGCATTTCCTATAGCATTTCTTTATTTTACATTTTTTAAAACCTTAAATTTCAAACCAATTGAAAAAATAATGATTTTAGGGCTTATACATTGGAATTTGAATATAACAAGAGTTCTCATGCAAAAATATGTAAGGATTAAATTGTTGACGAGAAATGCCATAGGAAATGCTATAGCATTTCCTATAGCATTTCTTTATTTTACATTTTTTAAAACCATAAATTTCAAAACAATTGAAAAAATAATGATTTTAGGGCTTATACATTGGAATTTGAATATAACAAGAGTTCTCATGCAAAAATATGCAAGGATTAAATTGTTGACGAGAAATGCCATAGGAAATGCTATAGCATTTCCTATAGATTTCTTTATTTGACATTTTTTACAACCTTAAATTTCGAACCAATTGAAAAAATAATTATTTTAGGGCTTATACATTGGAAATTGAATATAACAAAAGTTCTCATGCAAAAAAATGCAAGGATTAAATTGTTGACGAGAAATGCCATAGGAAATGCTATAGCATTTCCTATAGCATTTCTTTATTTTACATTTTTTACAACCTTAAATTTCGAACCAATTGAAAAAATAATGATTTTAAAGCTTATACATTGGAATTTGAATATAACAAGAGTTCTCATGCAAAAATATGCAAGGATTAAATTGTTGACGAGAAATGCCATAGGAAATGCCATAGCATTTCCTATAGCATTTCTTTATTTTACATTTTTTACAGCCTTAAATTTCGAACCAATTGAAAAAATAATGATTTTAAAGCTTATACATTGGAATTTTAATATAACAAGAGTTCTCATGCAAAAATATGCAAGGATTAAATTGTTAACGAGAAATGCCATAGGAAATGCTATAGCATTTCCTATAGCATTTCTTTATTTTACATTTTTTAAAACCTTAAATTTCAAACCAATTGAAAAAATAATGATTTTAGGGCTTATACATTGGAATTTGAATATAACAAGAGTTCTCATGCAAAAATATGCAAGGATTAAATTGTTGACGAGAAATGCCATAGGAAATGCTATAGCATTTCCTATAGCATTTCTTTATTTTACATTTTTTACAGCCTTAAATTTCGAACCAATTGAAAAAATAATGATTTTAAAGCTTATACATTGGAATTTTAATATAACAAGAGTTCTCATGCAAAAATATGCAAGGATTAAATTGTTAACGAGAAATGCCATAGGAAATGCTATAGCATTTCCTATAGCATTTCTTTATTTTACATTTTTTAAAACCTTAAATTTCAAACCAATTGAAAAAATAATAATTTTAGGGCTTATACATTGGAATTTGAAAATAACAAGAGTTCTCATGCAAAAATATGCAAGGATTAAATTGTTGACGAGAAATGCCATAGGTAGCATTTCCTATAGCATTTCTTTATTTTACATTTTTTACAACCTTAAATTTCGAACCAAATTAAAAAATAATGATTTTAGGGCTTGTACATTGGAATTTGAATATAACAAGAGTTCTCATGCAAAAATATGCAAGGATTAAATTGTTGACGAAAATTGACATAGGAAATGCTATAGCATTTCCTATAGCATTTCTTTATTTTACATTTTTTACAACCTTAAATTTCGAACCAATTGAAAAAATAATGATTTTAAAGCTTATACATTGGAATTTTAATATAACAAGAGTTCTCATGCAAAAATATGCAAGGATTAAATTGTTGACGAGAAATGCCGTAGGAAATGGTATATCATTTCCTATAGCATTTCTTTATTTTACATTTTTTAAAACCTTAAATTTCAAAACAATTGAAAAAATAATGATTTTAGGGCTTATACATTGGAATTTGAATATAACAAGAGTTCTCATGCAAAAATATGCAAGGATTAAATTGTTGACGAGAAATGCCATAGGAAATGATATAGCATTTCCTATAGCATTTCTTTATTTTACATTTTTTAAAACCATAAATTTCGAAACAATTGAAAAAATAATGATTTTAGGGCTTATACATTGGAATTTGAATATAACAAGAGTTCTCATGCAAAAATATGCAAGGATTAAACTGTTGACGAGAAATGCCATAGGAAATGCTATAGCATTCCCTATAGATTTCTTTATTTGACATTTTTTACAGCCTTAAATTTCGAACCAATTGAAAAAATAATTATTTTAGGGCTTATACATTGGAAATTGAATATAACAAGATTTCTCATGCAAAAATATGCAAGGATTAAATTGTTGCCGAGAAATACCATAGGAAATGCTATAGCATTTCCTATAGCATTTCTTTATTTTACATTTTTTCCAACCTTAAATTTCGAACCAATTGAAAAAATAATGATTTTAGGGCTTATACATTGGAAATTGAATATAACAAGAGTTCTCATGCAAAAATATGCAAGGATTAAATTGTTGACGAGAAATGCCATAGGAAATGCTATAGCATTTCATTATTTTACATTTTTTACAACCTTAAATTTCGAACCAATTGAAAAAATAATGATTTTAAAGCTTATACATTGGAATTTGAATATAACAAGAGTTCTCATGCAAACATATGCAAGGATTAAATTGTTGACGAGAAATGCCATAGGAAATGCTATAGCATTTCCTATAGCATTTCTGTATTTTACATTTTTTACAACCTTAAATTTCGAACGAATTGAAAAAATAATGATTTTAAAGCTTATACATTGGAATTTGAATATAACAAGAGCTCTCATGCAAAAATATGCAAGGATTAAATTGTTGACGAGAAATGCCATAGGAAATGCTATAGCATTTCCTATAGCATTTCTTTATTTTACATTTTTTACAACCTTAAATTTCGAACCAATTGAAAAAATAATGATTTTAAAGCTTATACATTGGAATTTGAATATAACAAGAGTTCTACTGCAAAAATATGCAAGGATTAAATTGTTGACGAGAAATGCCATAGGAAATGCTATAGCATTTCCTATAGCATTTCTTTATTTTACATTTTTTACAACCTTAAATTTCGAACCAATTGAAAAAATAATGATTTTAAAGCTTATACATTGGAATTTGAATATAACAAGAGTTCTCATGCAAAAATATGCAAGGATTAAATTGTTGACGAGAAATGCCATAGGAAATGGTATATCATTTCCTATAGCATTTCTTTATTTTACATTTTTTACAACCTTAAATTGCGAACCAATTGAAAAAATAATGATTTTAAAGCTTATACATTGGAATTTGAATATAACAAGAGTTCTCATGCAAAAATATGCAAGGATTAAATTGTTGACGAGAAATGCCATAGGAAATGCTATAGCATTTCCTATAGCATTTCTTTATTTTACATTTTTTACAGCCTTAAATTTCGAACCAATTGAAAAAATAATGATTTTAGGGCTTATACATTGGAATTTGAATATAACAAGAGTTCTCATGCAAAAATATGCAAGGATTAAATTGTTGACGAGAAATGCCATAGGAAATGCTATAGCATTTCCTATAGCATTTCTTTATTTTACATTTTTTAAAACCTTAAATTTCAAAACAATTGAAAAAATAATGATTTTAGGGCTTATACATTGGAATTTGAATATAACAAGAGTTCTCATGCAAAAATATGCAAGGATTAAATTGTTGACGAGAAAGGAAATGATAAAGCATTTCCTGTAGCATTTCTTTATTTTACATTTTTTAAAACCATAAATTTCAAAACAATTGAAAAAATAATGATTTTAGGGCTTATACATTGGAATTTGAATATAACAAGAGTTCTCATGCAAAAATATGCAAGGATTAAATTGTTGACGAGAAATGCCATAGGAAATGCTATAGCATTTCCTATAGATTTCTTTATTTGACATTTTTTACAGCCTTAAATTTCGAACCAATTGAAAAAATAATTATTTTAGGGCTTATACATTGGAAATTGAATATAACAAGATTTCTCATGCAAAAATATGCAAGGATTAAATTGTTGACGAGAAATGCCATAGGAAATGCTATAGCATTTCCTATAGAATTTCTTTATTTTACATTTTTTACAACCTTAAATTTCGAACCAATTGAAAAAATAATGATTTTAAAGCTTATACATTGGAATTTGAATATAACAAGAGTTCTCATGCAAAAATATGCAAGGATTAAATTGTTGACGAGAAATGCCATAGGAAATGCCATAGCATTTCCTATAGCATTTCTTTATTTTACATTTTTTACAGCCTTAAATTTCGAACCAATTGAAAAAATAATGATTTTAAAGCTTATACATTGGAATTTTAATATAACAAGAGTTCTCATGCAAAAATATGCAAGGATTAAATTGTTAACGAGAAATGCCATAGGAAATGCTATAGCATTTCCTATAGCATTTCTTTATTTTACATTTTTTAAAACCATAAATTTCAAACCAATTGAAAAAATAATGATTTTAGGGCTTATACATTGGAATTTGAATATAACAAGAGTTCTCATGCAAAAATATGCAAGGATTAAATTGTTGACGAGAAATGCCATAGGAAATGATATAGCATTTCCTATAGCATTTCTTTATTTTACATTTTTTAAAACCATAAATTTCGAAACAATTGAAAAAATAATGATTTTAGGGCTTATACATTGGAATTTGAATATAACAAGAGTTCTCATGCAAAAATATGCAAGGATTAAACTGTTGACGAGAAATGCCATAGGAAATGCTATAGCATTCCCTATAGATTTCTTTATTTGACATTTTTTACAGCCTTAAATTTCGAACCAATTGAAAAAATAATTATTTTAGGGCTTATACATTGGAAATTGAATATAACAAGATTTCTCATGCAAAAATATGCAAGGATTAAATTGTTGCCGAGAAATACCATAGGAAATGCTATAGCATTTCCTATAGCATTTCTTTATTTTACATTTTTTCCAACCTTAAATTTCGAACCAATTGAAAAAATAATGATTTTAGGGCTTATACATTGGAAATTGAATATAACAAGAGTTCTCATGCAAAAATATGCAAGGATTAAATTGTTGACGAGAAATGCCATAGGAAATGCTATAGCATTTCATTATTTTACATTTTTTACAACCTTAAATTTCGAACCAATTGAAAAAATAATGATTTTAAAGCTGATACATTGGAATTTGAATATAACAAGAGTTCTCATGCAAACATATGCAAGGATTAAATTGTTGACGAGAAATGCCATAGGAAATGCTATAGCATTTCCTATAGCATTTCTGTATTTTACATTTTTTACAACCTTAAATTTCGAACGAATTGAAAAAAATAATGATTTTAAAGCTTATACATTGGAATTTGAATATAACAAGAGCTCTCATGCAAAAATATGCAAGGATTAAATTGTTGACGAGAAATGCCATAGGAAATGCTATAGCATTTCCTATAGCATTTCTTTATTTTACATTTTTTACAACCTTAAATTTCGAACCAATTGAAAAAATAATGATTTTAAAGCTTATACATTGGAATTTGAATATAACAAGAGTTCTACTGCAAAAATATGCAAGGATTAAATTGTTGACGAGAAATGCCATAGGAAATGCTATAGCATTTCCTATAGCATTTCTTTATTTTACATTTTTTACAACCTTAAATTTCGAACCAATTGAAAAAATAATGATTTTAAAGCTTATACATTGGAATTTGAATATAACAAGAGTTCTCATGCAAAAATATGCAAGGATTAAATTGTTGACGAGAAATGCCATAGGAAATGGTATATCATTTCCTATAGCATTTCTTTATTTTACATTTTTTACAACCTTAAATTGCGAACCAATTGAAAAAATAATGATTTTAAAGCTTATACATTGGAATTTGAATATAACAAGAGTTCTCATGCAAAAATATGCAAGTATTAAATTGTTGACGAGAAATGCCATAGGAAATGCTATAGCATTTCCTATAGCATTTCTTTATTTTACATTTTTTACAGCCTTAAATTTCGAACCAATTGAAAAAATAATGATTTTAGGGCTTATACATTGGAATTTGAATATAACAAGAGTTCTCATGCAAAAATATGCAAGGATTAAATTGTTGACGAGAAATGCCATAGGAAATGCTATAGCATTTCCTATAGCATTTCTTTATTTTACATTTTTTAAAACCTTAAATTTCAAAACAATTGAAAAAATAATGATTTTAGGGCTTATACATTGGAATTTGAATATAACAAGAGTTCTCATGCAAAAATATGCAAGGATTAAATTGTTGACGAGAAAGGAAATGATAAAGCATTTCCTGTAGCATTTCTTTATTTTACATTTTTTAAAACCATAAATTTCAAAACAATTGAAAAAATAATGATTTTAGGGCTTATACATTGGAATTTGAATATAACAAGAGTTCTCATGCAAAAATATGCAAGGATTAAATTGTTGACGAGAAATGCCATAGGAAATGCTATAGCATTTCCTATAGATTTCTTTATTTGACATTTTTTACAGCCTTAAATTTCGAACCAATTGAAAAAATAATTATTTTAGGGCTTATACATTGGAAATTGAATATAACAAGATTTCTCATGCAAAAATATGCAAGGATTAAATTGTTGACGAGAAATGCCATAGGAAATGCTATAGCATTTCCTATAGAATTTCTTTATTTTACATTTTTTACAACCTTAAATTTCGAACCAATTGAAAAAATAATGATTTTAAAGCTTATACATTGGAATTTGAATATAACAAGAGTTCTCATGCAAAAATATGCAAGGATTAAATTGTTGACGAGAAATGCTATAGGAAATGCCATAGCATTTCCTATAGCATTTCTTTATTTTACATTTTTTACAGCCTTAAATTTCGAACCAATTGAAAAAATAATGATTTTAGGGCTTATACATTGGAATTTGAATATAACAAGGGTTCTCATGCAAAAATATGCAAGGATTAAATTGTTAACGAGAAATGCCATAGGAAATGCTATAGCATTTCCTATAGCATTTCTTTATTTTACATTTTTTAAAACCTTAAATTTCAAACCAATTGAAAAAATAATGATTTTAGGGCTTATACATTGGAATTTGAATATAACAAGAGTTCTCATGCAAAAATATGCAAGGATTAAATTGTTGACGAGAAATGCCATAGGAAATGCTATAGCATTTCCTATAGCATTTCTTTATTTTACATTTTTTACAGCCTTAAATTTCGAACCAATTGAAAAAATAATGATTTTAAAGCTTATACATTGGAATTTTAATATAACAAGAGTTCTCATGCAAAAATATGCAAGGATTAAATTGTTAACGAGAAATGCCATAGGAAATGCTATAGCATTTCCTATAGCATTTCTTTATTTTACATTTTTTAAAACCTTAAATTTCAAACCAATTGAAAAAATAATAATTTTAGGGCTTATACATTGGAATTTGAAAATAACAAGAGTTCTCATGCAAAAATATGCAAGGATTAAATTGTTGACGAGAAATGCCATAGGTAGCATTTCCTATAGCATTTCTTTATTTTACATTTTTTACAACCTTAAATTTCGAACCAAATTAAAAAATAATGATTTTAGGGCTTGTACATTGGAATTTGAATATAACAAGAGTTCTCATGCAAAAATATGCAAGGATTAAATTGTTGACGAAAATTGACATAGGAAATGCTATAGCATTTCCTATAGCATTTCTTTATTTTACATTTTTTACAACCTTAAATTTCGAACCAATTGAAAAAATAATGATTTTAAAGCTTATACATTGGAATTTTAATATAACAAGAGTTCTCATGCAAAAATATGCAAGGATTAAATTGTTGACGAGAAATGCCGTAGGAAATGGTATATCATTTCCTATAGCATTTCTTTATTTTACATTTTTTAAAACCTTAAATTTCAAAACAATTGAAAAAATAATGATTTTAGGGCTTATACATTGGAATTTGAATATAACAAGAGTTCTCATGCAAAAATATGCAAGGATTAAATTGTTGACGAGAAATGCCATAGGAAATGATATAGCATTTCCTATAGCATTTCTTTATTTTACATTTTTTAAAACCATAAATTTCGAAACAATTGAAAAAATAATGATTTTAGGGCTTATACATTGGAATTTGAATATAACAAGAGTTCTCATGCAAAAATATGCAAGGATTAAACTGTTGACGAGAAATGCCATAGGAAATGCTATAGCATTCCCTATAGATTTCTTTATTTGACATTTTTTACAGCCTTAAATTTCGAACCAATTGAAAAAATAATTATTTTAGGGCTTATACATTGGAAATTGAATATAACAAGATTTCTCATGCAAAAATATGCAAGGATTAAATTGTTGCCGAGAAATACCATAGGAAATGCTATAGCATTTCCTATAGCATTTCTTTATTTTACATTTTTTCCAACCTTAAATTTCGAACCAATTGAAAAAATAATGATTTTAGGGCTTATACATTGGAAATTGAATATAACAAGAGTTCTCATGCAAAAATATGCAAGGATTAAATTGTTGACGAGAAATGCTATAGGAAATGCTATAGCATTTCATTATTTTACATTTTTTACAACCTTAAATTTCGAACCAATTGAAAAAATAATGATTTTAAAGCTTATACATTGGAATTTGAATATAACAAGAGTTCTCATGCAAACATATGCAAGGATTAAATTGTTGACGAGAAATGCCATAGGAAATGCTATAGCATTTCCTATAGCATTTCTGTATTTTACATTTTTTACAACCTTAAATTTCGAACGAATTGAAAAAATAATGATTTTAAAGCTTATACATTGGAATTTGAATATAACAAGAGCTCTCATGCAAAAATATGCAAGGATTAAATTGTTGACGAGAAATGCCATAGGAAATGCTATAGCATTTCCTATAGCATTTCTTTATTTTACATTTTTTACAACCTTAAATTTCGAACCAATTGAAAAAATAATGATTTTAAAGCTTATACATTGGAATTTGAATATAACAAGAGTTCTACTGCAAAAATATGCAAGGATTAAATTGTTGACGAGAAATGCCATAGGAAATGCTATAGCATTTCCTATAGCATTTCTTTATTTTACATTTTTTACAACCTTAAATTTCGAACCAATTGAAAAAATAATGATTTTAAAGCTTATACATTGGAATTTGAATATAACAAGAGTTCTCATGCAAAAATATGCAAGGATTAAATTGTTGACGAGAAATGCCATAGGAAATGGTATATCATTTCCTATAGCATTTCTTTATTTTACATTTTTTACAACCTTAAATTGCGAACCAATTGAAAAAATAATGATTTTAAAGCTTATACATTGGAATTTGAATATAACAAGAGTTCTCATGCAAAAATATGCAAGTATTAAATTGTTGACGAGAAATGCCATAGGAAATGCTATAGCATTTCCTATAGCATTTCTTTATTTTACATTTTTTACAGCCTTAAATTTCGAACCAATTGAAAAAATAATGATTTTAGGGCTTATACATTGGAATTTGAATATAACAAGAGTTCTCATGCAAAAATATGCAAGGATTAAATTGTTGACGAGAAATGCCATAGGAAATGCTATAGCATTTCCTATAGCATTTCTTTATTTTACATTTTTTAAAACCTTAAATTTCAAAACAATTGAAAAAATAATGATTTTAGGGCTTATACATTGGAATTTGAATATAACAAGAGTTCTCATGCAAAAATATGCAAGGATTAAATTGTTGACGAGAAAGGAAATGATAAAGCATTTCCTGTAGCATTTCTTTATTTTACATTTTTTAAAACCATAAATTTCAAAACAATTGAAAAAATAATGATTTTAGGGCTTATACATTGGAATTTGAATATAACAAGAGTTCTCATGCAAAAATATGCAAGGATTAAATTGTTGACGAGAAATGCCATAGGAAATGCTATAGCATTTCCTATAGATTTCTTTATTTGACATTTTTTACAGCCTTAAATTTCGAACCAATTGAAAAAATAATTATTTTAGGGCTTATACATTGGAAATTGAATATAACAAGATTTCTCATGCAAAAATATGCAAGGATTAAATTGTTGACGAGAAATGCCATAGGAAATGCTATAGCATTTCCTATAGAATTTCTTTATTTTACATTTTTTACAACCTTAAATTTCGAACCAATTGTAAAAATAATGATTTTAAAGCTTATACATTGGAATTTGAATATAACAAGAGTTCTCATGCAAACATATGCAAGGATTAAATTGTTAACGAGAAATGCCATAGGAAATGTTATAGCATTTCCTATAGCATTTCTGTATTTTACATTTTTTACAACCTTAAATTTCGAACCAATTGAAAAAATAATGATTTTAAAGCTTATACATTAGAATTTGAATATAACAAGAGTTCTCATGCAAAAATATGCAAGGATTAAATTGTTAACGAGAAATGCCATAGGAAATGCTATAGCATTTCCTATAGCATTTCTTTATTTTACATTTTTTAAAACCTTAAATTTCAAACCAATTGAAAAAATAATGATTTTAGGGCTTATACATTGGAATTTGAATATAAAAAGAGTTCTCATGCAAAAATATGCAAGGATTAAATTGTGACGAGAAATGCTAGCATTTCCTATAGCATTTCTTTATTTGACATTTTTTACAGCCTTAAATTTCGAACCAATTGAAAAAATAATGATTTTAGGGCTTATACATTGGAAATTGAATATAACAAGAGTTCTCATGCAAAAATATGCAAGGATTAAATTGTTGCTGAGAAATGCCATAGGAAATGCTATAGCATTTCCTATAGCATTTCTTTATTTTACATTTTTAACAACTTTAAATTTCGAACCAAATTAAAAAATAATGATATTAGGGCTTGTACATTTGAATTTGAATATAACAAGAGTTCTCAAGCAAAAATATGCAAGGAATAAATTGTTGACGAGAAATGCCATAGGAAATGCTATAGCATTTCCTATAGCATTTCTTTATTTTACTTTTTTTACAACCTTAAATTTCGAACCAATTGAAAAAATAATGATTTTAGGGCTTATACATTGGAAATTGAATATAACAAGTGTTCTCATGCAAAAATATGCAAGGATTAAATTGTTGACGAGAAATGCCATAGGAAATGCTATAGCATTTCCTATAGCATTTCTTTATTTATCATTTTTTACGACCTAAAATTCGAACCAATTGGAAAAATAATTATTTTAGGGCTTATACATTGGAATTTTAATATAACAAGAGTTCTCATGCAAAAATATGCAAGGATAAAATTGTTGACGATAAATGCCATAGGAAATGCTATAGCATTTCCTATAGCATTTCTTTATTTTACATTTTTTACAACCTTAAATTTCGAACCAATTGAAAAAATAATGATTTTAAAGCTTATACATTGGAATTTGAATATAACAAGAGTTCTCATGCAAAAATATGCAAGGATTAAATTGTTAACGAGAAATGCCATAGGAAATGCTATAGCATTTCTTATAGCATTTCTTTATTTTACATTTTTTAAAACCTTAAATTTCAAACCAATTGAAAAAATAATAATTTTAGGGCTTATACATTGGAATTTGAAAATAACAAGAGTTCTCATGCAAAAATATGCAAGGATTAAATTGTTGACGAGAAATGCCATAGGAAATGCTATAGCATTTCTTTATTTTACATTTTTTACAACCTTAAATTTCGAACCAAATTAAAAAATAATGATTTTAGGGCTTGTACATTGGAATTTGAATATAACAAGAGTTCTCATGCAAAAATATGCAAGGATTAAATTGTTGACGAAAATTGGCATAGGAAATGCTATAGCATTTCCTATAGCATTTCTTTATTTTACATTTTTTACAACCTTAAATTTCGAACCAATTGAAAAAATAATTATTTTAAAGCTTATACATTGGAATTTGAATATAACAAGAGTTCTCATGCAAAAATATGCAAGGATTAAATTGTTGACGAGAAATGCCATAGGAAATGCTATAGCATTTCCTATAGCATTTCTTTATTTATCATTTTTTACGACCTAAAATTCGAACCAATTGGAAAAATAATTATTTTAGGGCTTATACATTGGAATTTTAATATAACAAGAGTTCTCATGCAAAAACATGCAAGGATAAAATTGTTGACGATAAATGCCATAGGAAATGCTATAGCATTTCCTATAGCATTTCTTTATTTTACATTTTTTACAACCTTAAATTTCGAACCAATTGAAAAAATAATGATTTTAAAGCTTATACATTGGAATTTGAATATAACAAGAGTTCTCATGCAAAAATATGCAAGGATTAAATTGTTAACGAGAAATGCCATAGGAAATGCTATAGCATTTCCTATAGCATTTCTTTATTTTACATTTTTTAAAACCTTAAATTTCAAACCAATTGAAAAAATAATATTTTTAGGGCTTATACATTGGAATTTGAAAATAACAAGAGTTCTCATGCAAAAATATGCAAGGATTAAATTGTTGACGAGAAATGCCATAGGTAGCATTTCCTATAGCATTTCTTTATTTTACATTTTTTACAACCTTAAATTTCGAACCAAATTAAAAAATAATGATTTTAGGGCTTGTACATTGGAATTTGAATATAACAAGAGTTCTCATGCAAAAATATGCAAGGATTAAATTGTTGACGAAAATTGACATAGGAAATGCTATAGCATTTCCTATAGCATTTCTTTATTTTACATTTTTTACAACCTTAAATTTCGAACCAATTGAAAAAATAATTATTTTAAAGCTTATACATTGGAATTTGAATATAACAAGAGTTCTCATGCAAAAATATGCAAGGATTAAATTGTTGACGAGAAATGCCATAGGAAATGCTATAGCATTTCCTATAGCATTTCTTTATTTTACATTTTTTACAACCTTAAATTTCGAACCAAATTAAAAAATAATGATTTTAGGGCTTGTACATTGGAATTTGAATATAACAAGAGTTCTCATGCAAAAATATGCAAGGATTAAATTATTGACGAAAATTGCCATAGGAAATGCTATAGCATTTCCTATAGCATTTCTTTATTTTACATTTTTTACAACCTTAAATTTTGAACCAATTGAAAAATAATTATTTTAAAGCTTATACATTGGAATTTGAATATAACAAGAGTTCTCATGCAAAAATATGCAAGGATTAAATTGTTGACGAGAAATGCCATAGGAAATGCTATAGCATTTCCTATAGCATTTCTTTATTTTACATTTTTTACAACCTTAAATTTCGAACCAATTGAAAAAATAATGATTTTAGGGCTTATACATTGGAAATTGAATATAACAAGAGTTCTCATGCAAAAATATGCAAGGATTAAATTGTTGACGAGAAATGCCATAGGAAATGCTATAGCATTTCCTATAGCATTTCTTTATTTTACATTTTTTACAACCTTAAATTTCGAACCAATTGAAAAAATAATGATTTTAAAGCTTATACATTGGAATTTGAATATAACAAGAGTTCTCATGCAAACATATGCAAGGATTAAATTGTTGACGAGAAATGCCATAGGAAATGCTATAGCATTTCCTATAGCATTTCTTTTGTTTTACATTTTTTAAAACCTTAAATTTCAAACCAATTGAAAAAATAAGGATTTTAGGGCTTATACATTGGAATTTGAATATAACAAGAGTTCTCATGCAAAAATATGCAAGGATTAAATTGTTGACGAGAAATGCCATAGGAAATGCTAGCATTTCCTATAGCATTTCTTTATTTATCATTTTTTACGACCTAAAATTCGAACCAATTGGAAAAATAATTATTTTAGGGCTTATACATTGGAATTTTAATATAACAAGAGTTCTCATGCAAAAATATGCAAGGATTAAATTGATGACGAGAAATGCCATAGGAAATGCTATAGCATTTCCTATAGCATTTCTTTTGTTTTACATTTTTTAAAACCTTAAATTTCAAACCAATTGAAAAAATAATGATTTTAGGGCTTATACATTGGAATTTGAATATAACAAGAGTTCTCATGCAAAAATATGCAACGATTAAATTGTTGACGAGAAATGCCATAGGAAATGCTAGCATTTCCTATAGCATTTCTTTATTTATCATTTTTTACGACCTAAAATTCGAACCAATAGGAAAAATAATTATTTTAGGGCTTATACATTGGAATTTTAATATAACAAGAGTTCTCATGCAAAAATATGCAAGGATTAAATTGTTGACGATAAATGCCATAGGAAATGCTATAGCATTTCCTATAACATTTCTTTATTTTACATTTTTTACAACCTTAAATTTCGAACCAATTGAAAAAATAATGATTTTAAAGCTTATACATTGGAATTTGAATATAACAAGAGTTCTCATGCAATAATATGCAAGGATTAAATTGTTGACGAGAAATGCCATAGGAAATGCTATAGCATTTCCTATGGCATTTCTTTATTTTATATTTTTTAAAACCTTAAATTTCAAAACCAATTGAAAAAATAATGATTTTAAAGCTTATACATTGGAATTTGAATATAACAAGAGTTCTCATGCAATAATATGCAAGGATTAAATTGTTGACGAGAAATGCCATAGGAAATGCTATAGCATTTCCTATGGCATTTCTTTATTTTATATTTTTTAAAACCTTAAATTTCAAAACCAATTGAAAAAATAATGATTTTAAAGCTTATACATTGGAATTTGAATATAACAAGAGTTCTCATGCAAACATATGCAAGGATTAAATTGTTGACGAGAAATGCCATAGGAAATGCTATAGCATTTCCTATAGCATTTCTTTTGTTTTACATTTTTTAAAACCTTAAATTTCAAACCAATTGAAAAAATAATGATTTTAGGGCTTATACATTGGAATTTGAATATAACAAGAGTTCTCATGCAAAAATATGCAAGGATTAAATTGTTGACGAGAAATGCCATAGGAAATGCTAGCATTTCCTATAGCATTTCTTTATTTATCATTTTTTACGACCTAAAATTCGAACCAATTGGAAAAATAATTATTTTAGGGCTTATACATTGGAATTTTAATATAACAAGAGTTCTCATGCAAAAATATGCAAGGATTAAATTGTTGACGATAAATGCCATAGGAAATGCTATAGCATTTCCTATAACATTTCTTTATTTTACATTTTTTACAACCTTAAATTTCGAACCAATTGAAAAAATAATGATTTTAAAGCTTATACATTGGAATTTGAATATAACAAGAGTTCTCATGCAATAATATGCAAGGATTAAATTGTTGACGAGAAATGCCATAGGAAATGCTATAGCATTTCCTATGGCATTTCTTTATTTTATATTTTTTAAAACCTTAAATTTCAAAACCAATTGAAAAAATAATGATTTTAGGGCTTATACATTGGAATTTGAATATAACAAGAGTTCTCATGCAAAAATATACAAGGATTAAATTGTTGACGAGAAATGCCATAGGAAATGCTATAGCATTTCCTATAGCATTTCTTTATTTTACATTTTTTACAACCTTAAATTTCGAACCAAATTAAAAAATAAAGATTTTAGGGCTTGTACATTGGAATTTGAATATAACAAGAGTTCTCATGCAAAAATATGCAAGGATTAAATTGTTGACGAGAAATGCCATAGGAAATGCTATAGCATTTCCTATAGCATTTCTTTATTTTACATTTTTTACAACCTTAAATTTCGAACCAATTGAAAAAATAATGATTTTAAAGCTTATACATTGGAATTTGAATATAACAAGAGTTCTCATGCAAAAATAAGCAAGGATTAAATTGTTAACGAGAAATGCCATAGGAAATGCTATAGCATTTCCTATAGCATTTCTTTATTTTACATTTTTTAAAACCTTAAATTTCAAACCAATTGAAAAAATAATGATTTTAGGGCTTATACATTGGAATTTGAATATAACAAGAGTTCTCATGCAAAAATATGCAAGGATTAAATTGTTAACGAGAAATGCCATAGGAAATGCTATAGCATTTCCTATAGCATTTCTTTATTTTACATTTTTTACAACCTTAAATTTCGAACCAAATTAAAAAATAATGATTTTAGGGCTTATACATTGGAATTTGAATATAACAAGAGTTCTCATGCAAAAATATGCAAGGATTAAATTGTTGACGAGAAATGCCATAGGAAATGCTATAGCATTTTCTATAGCATTTCATTATTTTACATTTTTTACAACCTTATATTTCGAACCAATTGAAAAAATAATGATTTTAAAGCTTATACATTGGAATTTTAATATAACAAGAGTTCTCATGCAA
The DNA here is from genome assembly GCA_954871525.1 of Parietaria judaica. Taxonomy (NCBI): domain Eukaryota; kingdom Viridiplantae; phylum Streptophyta; class Magnoliopsida; order Rosales; family Urticaceae; genus Parietaria; species Parietaria judaica. The sequence continues at coordinate 31,709,064 of OX940865.1, forward strand.
AAATATGCAAGGATTAAATTGTTAACGAGAAATGCCATAGGAAATGCTATAGCATTTCCTATAGCATTTCTTTATTTTACATTTTTTAAAACCTTAAATTTCAAACCAATTGAAAAAATAATGATTTTAGGGCTTATACATTGGAAATTGAATATAACAAGAGTTCTCATGCAAAAATATGCAAGGATTAAATTGTTGACGAGAAATGCCATAGGAAATGCTATAGCATTTCCTATAGCATTTCTTTATTTTACATTTTTTACAACCTTAAATTTCGAATTAATTGAAAAAATAATGATTTTAAAGCTTATACATTGGAATTTGAATATAACAAGAGTTCTCATGCAAAAATATGCAAGGATTAAATTGTTGCCGAGAAATGCCATAGGAAATGCTATAGCATTTTCTATAGCATTTCTTTATTTTACATTTTTTACAACCTTAAATTTTGAACCAATTGAAAAAATAATGATTTAGGGCTTATACATTGGAATTTGAATATAACAAGAGTTCTCATGCAAGATTATATGCAAGGATTAAAATGTTTACGAGAAATGCCATAGGAAATGCTATAGCATTTCTTTATTTTACATTTTTTACAACCTTAAATTTCGAACCAATTGGAAAAATAATGATTTTCGGGCTTATATATTGGAAATTGAATATAACTAGAGTTCTCATGCAAAAATATATAAGGATTAAATTGTTGACGAGAAATGCCATAGGAAATGCTATCGCATTTCCTATAGCATTTCTTTATTTTACATTTTTTACAACCTTAAATTTTGAACCAATTGAAAAAATAATGATTTTAAAGCTTATACATTGGAATTTGAATATAACAAGAGTTCTCATGCAAAAATATGCAAGGATTAAATTGTTGACGAGAAATGCCATAGTAAATGCTATAGCATTTCCTATAGCATTTCTTTATTTTACATTTTTTACAATCTTAAATTTCGAACCAATTGAAAAAATATTGATTTTAAAGCTTATACATTGGAATTTGAATATAACAAGATTTCTCATGCAAAAATATGCAAGGATTAAATTGTTGACGAGAAATGCAATAGGAAATGCTATAGCATTTCCTATAGCATTTCTTTATTTTACATTTTTTACAACCTTAAATTTCGAACCAATTGAAAAAATAATTATTTTAAAGCTTATATATTGGAATTTGAATATAACAAGAGTTCTCATGCAAAAATATGCAAGGATTAAATTGTTGACGAGAAACGCCAGCATTTCCTATAGCATTTCTTTATTTTACATTTTTTACAACCTTAAATTTCGAACCAATTGAAAAAATAATGATTTTAAAGCTTATACATTGGAATTTGAATATAACAAGAGTTCTCATGCAAAAATATGCAAGGATTAAATTGTTAACGAGAAATGCCATAGGAAATGCTATAGCATTTCCTATAGCATTTCTTTATTTTACATTTTTTAAAACCTTAAATTTCAAACCAATTGAAAAAATAATGATTTTAGGGCTTATACATTGGAATTTGAATAAAACAAGAGTTCTCATGCAAAAATATGCAAGGATTAAATTGTTGACGAGAAATGCCATAGGAAATTCTATAGCATTTCCTATAGCATTTCTTTATTTTACATTTTTTACAACCTTAAATTTCGAACCAAATTAAAAAATAATGATTTTAGGGCTTGTACATTGGAATTTGAATATAACAAGAGTTCTCATGCAAAAATATGCAAGGATTAAATTGTTGACGAGAAATGCCATAGGAAATGCTATAGCATTTCCTATAGCATTTCTTTATTTTACATTTTTTAAAACCATAAATTTCAAACCAATTGAAAAAATAATTATTTTAGGGCTTATACATTGGATTTGAATATAACAAGAGTTCTCATGCAAAAATATGCAAGGATTAAATTGTTGACGAGAAATGCCATAGGAAATGCTATAGCATTTCCTATAGCATTTCTTTATTTGACATTTTTTACAGCCTTAAATTTCGAACCAATTGAAAAAATAATGATTTTAGGGCTTATACATTGGAAATTGAATATAACAAGAGTTCTCATGCAAAAATATGCAAGGATAAAATTGTTGCTGAGAAATGCCATAGGAAATGCTATAGTATTTCCTATAGCATTTCTTTATTTTACATTTTTTACAACCTTAAATTTCGAACCAAATTAAAAAATAATGATTTTAGGGCTTGTACATTGGAATTTGAATATAACAAGAGTTCTCATGCAAAAATATGCAAGGATTAAATTGTTGACGAAAATTGCCATAGGAAATGCTATAGCATTTCCTATAGAATTTCTTTATTTTACATTTTTTACAACCTTAAATTTCGAACCAATTGAAAAAATAATTATTTTAAAGCTTATACATTGGAATTTGAATATAACAAGAGTTCTCATGCAAAAATATGCAAGGATTAAATTGTTAACGAGAAATGCCATAGGAAATGCTATAGCATTTCCTATAGCATTTCTTTATTTTACATTTTTTAAAACCTTAAATTTCAAACCAATTGAAAAAATAATGATTTTAGGGCTTATACATTGGAATTTGAATATAACAAGAGTTCTCATGCAAAAATATGCAAGGATTAAATTGTTGACGAGAAATGCCATAGGAAATGCTATAGCATTTCCTATAGCATTTCTTTATTTTACATTTTTTACAACCTTAAATTTCGAACCAAATTAAAAAATAATGATTTTAGGGCTTGTACATTGGAATTTGAATATAACAAGAGTTCTCATGCAAAAATATGCAAGGATTAAATTGTTGACGAAAATTGCCATAGGAAATGCTATAGCATTTCCTATAGCATTTCTTTATTTTACATTTTTTACAACCTTAAATTTCGAACCAATTGAAAAAATAATTATTTTAAAGCTTATACATTGGAATTTGAATATAACAAGAGTTCTCATGCAAAAATATGCAAGGATTAAATTATTGACGAGAAATGCCATAGGAAATGCTATAGCATTTCCTATAGCATTTCTTTATTTTACATTTTTTACAACCTTAAATTTCGAACCAAATTAAAAAATAAAGATTTTAGGGATTGTACATTGGAATTTGAATATAACAAGAGTTCTCATGCAAAAATATGCAAGGATTAAATTGTTGACGAGAAATGCCATAGGAAATGCTATAGCATTTCCTATAGCATTTCTTTATTTTACATTTTTTACAACCTTAAATTTCGAACCAATTGAAAAAATAATGATTTTAAAGCTTATACATTGGAATTTGAATATAACAAGAGTTCTCATGCAAAAATAAGCAAGGATTAAATTGTTAACGAGAAATGCCATAGGAAATGCTATAGCATTTCCTATAGCATTTCTTTATTTTACATTTTTTAAAACCTTAAATTTCAAACCAATTGAAAAAATAATGATTTTAGGGCTTATACATTGGAATTTGAATATAACAAGAGTTCTCATGCAAAAATATGCAAGGATTAAATTGTTGACGAGAAATGCCATAGGAAATGCTATAGCATTTCCTATAGCATTTCTTTATTTTACATTTTTTACAACCTTAAATTTCGAACCAAATTAAAAAATAATGATTTTAGGGCTTGTACATTGGAATTTGAATATAACAAGAGTTCTCATGCAAAAATATGCAAGGATTAAATTGTTGACGAGAAATGCCATAGGAAATGCTATAGCATTTTCTATAGCATTTCATTATTTTACATTTTTTACAACCTTATATTTCGAACCAATTGAAAAAATAATGATTTTAAAGCTTATACATTGGAATTTGAATATAACAAGAGTTCTCATGCAAAAATATGCAAGGATTAAATTGTTAACGAGAAATGCCATAGGAAATGCTAGCATTTCCTATAGCATTTCTTTATTTTACATTTTTTAAAACCTTAAATTTCAAACCAATTGGAAAAATAATGATTTTAGGGCTTATACATTGGAAATTGAATATAACAAGAGTTCTCATGCAAAAATATGCAAGGATTAAATTGTTGACGAGAAATGCCATAGGAAATGCTATAGCATTTCCTATAGCATTTCTTTATTTTACATTTTTTACAACCTTAAATTTCGAATTAATTGAAAAAATAATGATTTTAAAGCTTATACATTGGAATTTGAATATAACAAGAGTTCTCATGCAAAAATATGCAAGGATTAAATTGTTGCCGAGAAATGCCATAGGAAATGCTATAGCATTTCCTATAGCATTTCTTTATTTTACATTTTTTACAACCTTAAATTTTGAACCAATTGAAAAAATAATGATTTAGGGCTTATACATTGGAATTTGAATATAACAAGAGTTCTCATGCAAGATTATATGCAAGGATTAAAATGTTTACGAGAAATGCCATAGGAAATGCTATAGCATTTCTTTATTTTACATTTTTTACAACCTTAAATTTCGAACCAATTGGAAAAATAATGATTTTCGGGCTTATATATTGGAAATTGAATATAACAAGAGTTCTCATGCAAAAATATATAAGGATTAAATTGTTGACGAGAAATGCCATAGGAAATGCTATCGCATTTCCTATAGCATTTCTTTATTTTACATTTTTTACAACCTTAAATTTTTAACCAATTGAAAAAATAATGATTTTAAAGCTTATACATTGGAATTTGAATATAACAAGAGTTCTCATGCAAAAATATGCAAGGATTAAATTGTTGACGAGAAATGCCATAGTAAATGCTATAGCATTTCCTATAGCATTTCTTTATTTTACATTTTTTACAATCTTAAATTTCGAACCAATTGAAAAAATATTGATTTTAAAGCTTATACATTGGAATTTGAATATAACAAGATTTCTCATGCAAAAATATGCAAGGATTAAATTGTTAACGAGAAATGCCATAGGAAATGCTATAGCATTTCCTATAGCATTTCTTTATTTTACATTTTTTAAAACCTTAAATTTCAAACCAATTGAAAAAATAATGATTTTAGGGCTTATACATTGGAATTTGAATAAAACAAGAGTTCTCATGCAAAAATATGCAAGGATTAAATTGTTGACGAGAAATGCCATAGGAAATTCTATAGCATTTCCTATAGCATTTCTTTATTTTACATTTTTTACAACCTTAAATTTCGAACCAAATTAAAAAATAATGATTTTAGGGCTTGTACATTGGAATTTGAATATAACAAGAGTTCTCATGCAAAAATATGCAAGGATTAAATTGTTGACGAGAAATGCCATAGGAAATGCTATAGCATTTCCTATAGCATTTCTTTATTTTACATTTTTTAAAACCATAAATTTCAAACCAATTGAAAAAATAATGATTTTAGGGCTTATACATTGGATTTGAATATAACAAGAGTTCTCATGCAAAAATATGCAAGGATTAAATTGTTGACAAGAAATGCCATAGGAAATGCTATAGCATTTCCTATAGTATTTCTTTATTTGACATTTTTTACAGCCTTAAATTTCGAACCAATTGAAAAAATAATGATTTTAGGGCTTATACATTGGAAATTGAATATAACAAGAGTTCTCATGCAAAAATATGCAAGGATAAAATTGTTGCTGAGAAATGCCATAGGAAATGCTATAGTATTTCCTATAGCATTTCTTTATTTTACATTTTTTACAACCTTAAATTTCGAACCAAATTAAAAAATAATGATTTTAGGGCTTGTACATTGGAATTTGAATATAGCAAGAGTTCTCATGCAAAAATATGCAAGGATTAAATTGTTGACGAAAATTGCCATAGGAAATGCTATAGCATTTCCTATAGAATTTCTTTATTTTACATTTTTTACAACCTTAAATTTTGAACCAATTGAAAAAATAATTATTTTAAAGCTTATACATTGGAATTTGAATATAACAAGAGTTCTCATGCAAAAATATGCAAGGATTAAATTGTTAACGAGAAATGCCATAGGAAATGCTATAGCATTTACTATAGCATTTCATTATTTTACATTTTTTAAAACCTTAAATTTCAAAACAATTGAAAAAATAATGATTTTAGGGCTTATACATTGGAATTTGAATATAACAAGAGTTCTCATGCAAAAATATGCAAGGATTAAATTGTTGACGAGAAATGCCATAGGAAATGCTATAGCATTTCCTATAGCATTTCTTTATTTTACATTTTTTACAACCTTAAATTTCGAACCAAATTAAAAAATAATGATTTTAGGGCTTGTACATTGGAATTTGAATATAACAAGAGTTCTCATGCAAAAATATGCAAGGATTAAATTGTTGACGAAAATTGCCATAGGAAATGCTATAGCATTTCCTATAGCATTTCTTTATTTTACATTTTTTACAACCTTAAATTTCGAACCAATTGAAAAAATAATTATTTTAAAGCTTATACATTGGAATTTGAATATAACAAGAGTTCTCATGCAAAAATATGCAAGGATTAAATTGTTGACGAGAAATGCCATAGGAAATGCTATAGCATTTCCTATTGCATTTCTTTATTTGACATTTTTTACAGCCTTAAATTTCGAACCAATTGAAAAAATAATGATTTTAGGGTTTATACATTGGAAATTGAATATAACAAGAGTTCTCATGCAAAAATATGCAAGGATTAAATTGTCGACGAGAAATGCCATAGGAAATGCTATAGCATTTCCTATAGCATTTCTTTATTTTACATTTTTTACAACCTTAAATTTCGAACCAATTTAAAAAATAATGATTTTAAAGCTTATACATTGGAATTTGAATATAACAAGAGTTCTCATGCAAAAATATGCAAGGATTAAATTGTTGACGAGAAATGCCATAGGAAATGCTATAGCATTTCTTTATTTTATATTTTTTAAAACCTTAAATTTCAAACCAATTGAAAAAATAATGATTTTAGGGCTTATACATTGGAATTTGAATATAACAAGAGTTCTCATGCAAAAATATGCAAGGATTAAATTGTTGACGAGAAATGCCATAGGAAATGCTATAGCATTTCCTATAGCATTTCTTTATTTTACATTTTTTGCAACCTTAAATTTCGAACCAAATTAAAAAATAATGATTTTAGGGCTTGTACATTGGAATTTTAATATAACAAGAGTTCTCATGCAAAAATATGCAAGGATTAAATTGTTGACGAGAAATGCCATAGGAAATGCTATAGCATTTCCTATAGCATTTCTTTATTTTACCTTTTTTACAACCTTAAATTTCGAACCAATTGAAAAAATAATGATTTTAGGGCTTATACATTGGAAATTGAATATAACAAGAGTTCTCATGCAAAAATATGCAAGGATTAAATTGTTGACGAGAAATGTAGCATTTCTTTATTTGACATTTTTTACAGCCTTAAATTTCGAACCAATTGAAAAAATAATGATTTTAGGGCTTATACATTGGAAATTGAATATAACAAGAGTTCTCATGCAAAAATATGCAAGGATTAAATTGTTGCTGAGAAATGCCATAGGAAATGCTATAGCATTTCCTATAGCATTTCTTTATTTTACATTTTTTACAACCTTAAATTTCGAACCAATTGTAAAAATAATGATTTTAAAGCTTATACATTGGAATTTGAATATAACAAGAGTTCTCATGCAAAAATATGCAAGGATTAATTTGTTGACGAGAAATGCCATAGGAAATGCTATAGCATTTCCTATAGCATTTCTTTATTTTACATTTTTTACAACCTTAAATTTCGAACCAATTGAAAAAATAATGATTTTAGGGCTTATACATTGGAAATTGAATATAACAAGAGTTCTCATGCAAAAATATGCAAGGATTAAATTGTTGACGAGAAATGCCATAGGAAATGCTATAGCATTTCCTATAGCATTTCTTTATTTTACATTTTTTACAACCTTAAATTTCGAACCAAATAAAAAAATAATTATTTTAAAGCTTATACATTGGAATTTGAATATAACAAGAGTTCTCATGCAAAAATATGCAAGGATTAAGTTGTTGACGAGAAATGGCATAGGAAATGCTATAGCATTTCCTATAGCATTTCTTTATTTTACATTTTTTACAACCTTAAATTTCGAACCAATTGAAAAAATAATGATTTTAGGGCTTATACATTGGAAATTGAATATAACAAGAGTTCTCATGCAAAAATATGCAAGGATTAAATTGTTGACGAGAAATGCCATAGGAAATGCTATAGCATTTCCTATAGCATTTCTTTATTTGACATTTTTTACAGCCTTAAATTTCGAACCAATTGAAAAAATAATGATTTTAGGGCTTATACATTGGAAATTGAATATAACAAGAGTTCTCATGCAAAAATATGCAAGGATTAAATTGTTGACGAGAAATGCCATAGGAAATGCTATAGCATTTCCTATAGCATTTCTTTATTTGACATTTTTTACAGCCTTAAATTTCGAACCAATTGAAAAAATAATGATTTTAGTGCTTATACATTGGAATTTGAATATAACAAGAGTTCTCATGCAAAAATATGCAAGGATTAAATTGTTGACGAGAAATGCCATAGGAAATGCTATAGCATTTCCTATAGCATTTCTTTATTTGAAATTTTTTACAGCCTTAAATTTCGAACCAATTGAAAAAATAATGATTTTAGGGCTTATACAATTGAAATTGAATATAACAAGAGTTCTCATGGAAAAATATGCAAGGATTAAATTGTTGCCGAGAAATGCCATAGGACATGCTATAGCATTTCCTATAGCATTTCTTTATTTTACATGTTTTACAACCTTAAATTTCGAACCAAATTAAAAAATAATGATTTTAGGGCTTGTACATTGGAATTTGAATATAACAAGAGTTCTCATGCAAAAATATGCAAGGATTTAATTGTTGACGAGAAATGCCATAAGAAAACCTATAGCATTTCCTATAGCATTTCTTTATTTTACATTTTTTACAACCTTAAATTTCGAACCAATTGAAAAAATAATGATTTTAAAGCTTATACATTGGAATTTGAATATAACAAGAGTTCTCATGCAAAAATATGCAAGGATTAAATTGTTGACGAGAAATGCCATAGGAAATGCTATAGCATTTCCTATAACATTTCTTTATTTTACATTTTTTACAACCTTAAATTTCGAACCAATTGAAAAAATAATGATTTTAAAGCTTATACATTGGAATTTGAATATAACAAGAGTTCTCATGCAAAAATATGCAAGGATTAAATTGTTGACGAGAAATGCCATAGGAAATGCTATAGCATTTCCTATAGCATTTGTTTATTTGACATTTTTTAAAACCTTAAATTTCAAACAAATTGAAAAAATAATTATTTTAGGGCTTTTACATTGGAATTTGAATATAACAAGAGTTCTCATGCAAAAATATGCAAGGATTAAATTGTTGATGAGAAATGCCAGCATTTCCTATAGCATTTCTTTATTTGACATTTTTTACAGCCTTAAATTTCGAACCAATTGAAAAAATCATGATTTTAGGGCTTATACATTGGAAATTGAATATAACAAGAGTTCTCATGCAAAAATATGCAAGGATTAAATTGTTGCCGAGAAATGCCATAGGAAATGCTATAGCATTTCCTATAGCATTTCTTTATTTTACATTTTTTACAACCTTAAATTTCGAACCAAATTAAAAAATAAAGATTTTAGGGCTTGTACATTGGAATTTGAATATAACAAGAGTTCTCATGCAAAAATATGCAAGGATTAAATTTTTGACGAGAAATGCCATAGGAAATGCTATAGCATTTCCTATAGCATTTCTTTATTTTACATTTTTTAAAACCTTAAATTTCAAACCAATTGAAAAAATAATTATTTTAGTGCTTATACATTGGAATTTGAATATAACAAGAGTTCTCATGCAAAAATATGCAAGGATTAAATTGTTGACGAGAAATGCCATAGGAGATGCTATAGCATTTCCTATAGCATTTCTTTATTTGACATTTTTACAGCCTTTAATTTAGAACCAATTGAAAAAATAATGATTTTAGGGCTTATACATTGGAAATTGAATATAACAAGAGTTCTCATGCAAAAATATGCAAGGATTAAATTGTTGCCGAGAAATGCCATAGGAAATGTTATAGCATTTCCTATAGCATTTCTTTATTTTACATTTTTTACAACCTTAAATTTCGAACCAAATTAAAAAATAATGATTTTAGGGCTTGTACATTGGAATTTGAATATAACAAGAGTTCTCATGCAAAAATATGCAAGGATTAAATTGTTGACGAGAAATGCCATAGGAAATGCTATAGCATTTCCTAAAGCATTTCTTTATTTTACATTTTTTAAAACCTTAAATTTCAAACCAATTGAAAAAATAATGATTTTAGGGCTTATACATTGGAATTTCAATATAACAAGAGTTTTCATGCAAAAATATGCAAGGATTAAATTGTTGACGAGAAATGCCATAAGAAATGCTATAGCATTTCCTATAGCATTTCTTTATTTGAAATTTTTTACAGCCTTAAATTTCGAACCAATTGAAAAAATAATGATTTTAGGGCTTATACATTGGAAATTGAATATAACAAGAGTTCTCATGCAAAAATATGCAAGGATTAAATTGTTGCCGAGAAATGCCATAGGAAATGCTATAGCATTTCCTATAGCATTTCTTTATTTTACATTTTTTAAAACCTTAAATTTCGAACCAATTGAAAAAATAATGATTTTAGGGCTTATACATTGGAAATTGAATATAACAAGAGTTCTCATGCAAAAATATGCAAGGATTAAATTGTTGACGAGAAATGCCATAGGAAATGCTATAGCATTTCCTATAACATTTCTTTATTTTACATTTTTTACAACCTTAAATTTCGAACCAATTGAAAAAATAATGATTTTAAAGCTTATACATTGGAATTTGAATATAACAAGAGTTCTCATGCAAAAATATGCAAGGATTAAATTGTTGACGAGAAATGCCATAGGAAATGCTATAGCATTTCCTATAGCATTTGTTTATTTGACATTTTTTAAAACCTTAAATTTCAAACAAATTGAAAAAATAATTATTTTAGGGCTTTTACATTGGAATTTGAATATAACAAGAGTTCTCATGCAAAAATATGCAAGGATTAAATTGTTGACGAGAAATGCCAGCATTTCCTATAGCATTTCTTTATTTGACATTTTTTACAGCCTTAAATTTCGAACCAATTGAAAAAATCATGATTTTAGGGCTTACACATTGGAAATTGAATATAACAAGAGTTCTCATGCAAAAATATGCAAGGATTAAATTGTTGCCGAGAAATGCCATAGGAAATGCTATAGCATTTCCTATAGCATTTCTTTATTTTACATTTTTTACAACCTTAAATTTCGAACCAAATTAAAAAATAAAGATTTTAGGGCTTGTACATTGGAATTTGAATATAACAAGAGTTCTCATGCAAAAATATGCAAGGATTAAATTTTTGACGAGAAATGCCATAGGAAATGCTATAGCATTTCCTATAGCATTTCTTTATTTTACATTTTTTAAAACCTTAAATTTCAAACCAATTGAAAAAATAATTATTTTAGTGCTTATACATTGGAATTTGAATATAACAAGAGTTCTCATGCAAAAATATGCAAGGATTAAATTGTTGACGAGAAATGCCATAGGAGATGCTATAGCATTTCCTATAGCATTTCTTTATTTGACATTTTTACAGCCTTTAATTTAGAACCAATTGAAAAAATAATGATTTTAGGGCTTATACATTGGAAATTGAATATAACAAGAGTTCTCATGCAAAAATATGCAAGGATTAAATTGTTGCCGAGAAATGCCATAGGAAATGTTATAGCATTTCCTATAGCATTTCTTTATTTTACATTTTTTACAACCTTAAATTTCGAACCAAATTAAAAAATAATGATTTTAGGGCTTGTACATTGGAATTTGAATATAACAAGAGTTCTCATGCAAAAATATGCAAGGATTAAATTGTTGACGAGAAATGCCATAGGAAATGCTATAGCATTTCCTAAAGCATTTCTTTATTTTACATTTTTTAAAACCTTAAATTTCAAACCAATTGAAAAAATAATGATTTTAGGGCTTATACATTGGAATTTCAATATAACAAGAGTTTTCATGCAAAAATATGCAAGGATTAAATTGTTGACGAGAAATGCCATAAGAAATGCTATAGCATTTCCTATAGCATTTCTTTATTTGAAATTTTTTACAGCCTTAAATTTTGAACCAATTGAAAAAATAATGATTTTAGGGCTTATACATTGGAAATTGAATATAACAAGAGTTCTCATGCAAAAATATGCAAGGATTAAATTGTTGCCGAGAAATGCCATAGGAAATGCTATAGCATTTCCTATAGCATTTCTTTATTTTACATTTTTTAAAACCTTAAATTTCGAACCAATTGAAAAAATAATGATTTTAGGGCTTATACATTGGAAATTGAATATAACAAGAGTTCTCATGCAAAAATATGCAAGGATTAAATTGTTGACGAGAAATGCCATAGGAAATGCTATAGCATTTCCTATAACATTTCTTTATTTTACATTTTTTACAACCTTAAATTTCGAACCAATTGAAAAAATAATGATTTTAAAGCTTATACATTGGAATTTGAATATAACAAGAGTTCTCATGCAAAAATATGCAAGGATTAAATTGCTGACGAGAAATGCCATAGGAAATGCTATAGCATTTCCTATAGCATTTGTTTATTTGACATTTTTTAAAACCTTAAATTTCAAACAAATTGAAAAAATAATTATTTTAGGGCTTTTACATTGGAATTTGAATATAACAAGAGTTCTCATGCAAAAATATGCAAGGATTAAATTGTTGACGAGAAATGCCAGCATTTCCTATAGCATTTCTTTATTTGACATTTTTTACAGCCTTAAATTTCGAACCAATTGAAAAAATCATGATTTTAGGGCTTACACATTGGAAATTGAATATAACAAGAGTTCTCATGCAAAAATATGCAAGGATTAAATTGTTGCCGAGAAATGCCATAGGAAATGCTATAGCATTTCCTATAGCATTTCTTTATTTTACATTTTTTACAACCTTAAATTTCGAACCAAATTAAAAAATAAAGATTTTAGGGCTTGTACATTGGAATTTGAATATAACAAGAGTTCTCATGCAAAAATATGCAAGGATTAAATTTTTGACGAGAAATGCCATAGGAAATGCTATAGCATTTCCTATAGCATTTCTTTATTTTACATTTTTTAAAACCTTAAATTTCAAACCAATTGAAAAAATAATTATTTTAGTGCTTATACATTGGAATTTGAATATAACAAGAGTTCTCATGCAAAAATATGCAAGGATTAAATTGTTGACGAGAAATGCCATAGGAGATGCTATAGCATTTCCTATAGCATTTCTTTATTTGACATTTTTTACAGCCTTTAATTTAGAACCAATTGAAAAAATAATGATTTTAGGGCTTATACATTGGAAATTGAATATAACAAGAGTTCTCATGCAAAAATATGCAAGGATTAAATTGTTGCCGAGAAATGCCATAGGAAATGTTATAGCATTTCCTATAGCATTTCTTTATTTTACATTTTTTACAACCTTAAATTTCGAACCAAATTAAAAAATAATGATTTTAGGGCTTGTACATTGGAATTTGAATATAACAAGAGTTCTCATGCAAAAATATGCAAGGATTAAATTGTTGACGAGAAATGCCATAGGAAATGCTATAGCATTTCCTAAAGCATTTCTTTATTTTACATTTTTTAAAACCTTAAATTTCAAACCAATTGAAAAAATAATGATTTTAGGGCTTATACATTGGAATTTCAATATAACAAGAGTTTTCATGCAAAAATATGCAAGGATTAAATTGTTGACGAGAAATGCCATAAGAAATGCTATAGCATTTCCTATAGCATTTCTTTATTTGAAATTTTTTACAGCCTTAAATTTTGAACCAATTGAAAAAATAATGATTTTAGGGCTTATACATTGGAAATTGAATATAACAAGAGTTCTCATGCAAAAATATGCAAGGATTAAATTGTTGCCGAGAAATGCCATAGGAAATGCTATAGCATTTCCTATAGCATTTCTTTATTTTACATTTTTTACAACCTTAAATTTCGAACCAAATTAAAAAATAATGATTTTAGGGCTTGTACATTGGAATTTGAATATAACAAGAGTTCTCATGCAAAAATATGCAAGGATTAAATTGTTGACGAGAAATGCCATAGGAAATGCTATAGCATTTCCTATTGCATTTCTTTATTTTACATTTTTTAAAACCTTAAATTTCAAACCAATTGAAAAAATAATGATTTTAGGGCTTATACATTGGAATTTGAATATAACAAGAGTTCTCATGCAAAAATATGCAAGGATTAAATTGTTGACGGGAAATGCCATAGGAAATGCTATAGCATTTCCTATAGCATTTCTTTATTTGAAATTTTTTACAGCCTTAAATTTCGAACCAATTGAAAAAATAATGATTTTAGGGCTTATACATTGGAAATTTAATATAACAAGAGTTCTCATGCAAAAATATGCAAGGATTAAATTGTTGCCGAGAAATGCCATAGGACATGCTATAGCATTTCCTATAGCATTTCTTTATTTTACATTTTTTACAACCTTAAATTTCGAACCAAATTAAAAAATAATGATTTTAGGGCTTGTACATTGGAATTTGAATATAACAAGAGTTCTCATGCAAAAATATGCAAGGATTAAATTGTTGACGAGAAATGCCATAAGAAATGCTATAGCATTTCCTATAGCATTTCTTTATTTTACATTTTTTACAACCTTAAATTTCGAACCAATTGAAAAAATAATGATTTTAGGGCTTATACATTGGAAATTGAATATAACAAGAGTTCTCATGCAAAAATATGCAAGGATTAAATTGTTGATGAGAAATGCCATAGGAAATGCTATAGCATTTCCTATAACATTTCTTTATTTTACATTTTTTACAACCTTAAATTTCGAACCAATTGAAAAAATAATGATTTTAAAGCTTAAACATTGGAATTTGAATATAACAAGAGTTCTCATGCAAAAATATGCAAGGATTAAATTGTTGACGAGAAATGCCATAGGAAATGCTATAGCATTTCCTATAGCATTTGTTTATTTGACATTTTTTAAAACCTTAAATTTCAAACCAATTGAAAAAATAATTATTTTAGGGCTTTTACATTGGAATTTGAATATAACAAGAGTTCTCATGCAAAAATATTCAAGGATTAAATTGTTGACGAGAAATGCCAGCATTTCATATAGCATTTCTTTATTTGACATTTTTTACAGCCTTAAATTTCGAACCAATTGAAAAAATCATGATTTTAGGGCTTATACATTGGAAATTGAATATAACAAGAGTTCTCATGCAAAAATATGCAAGGATTAAATTGTTGCCGAGAAATGCCATAGGAAATGCTATAGCATTTCCTATAGCATTTCTTTATTTTACATTTTTTACAACCTTAAATTTCGAACCAAATTAAAAAATAAAGATTTTAGGGCTTGTACATTGGAATTTGAATATAACAAGAGTTATCATGCAAAAATATGCAAGGATTAAATTTTTGACGAGAAATGCCATAGGAAATGCTATAGCATTTCCTATAGCATTTCTTTATTTTACATTTTTTAAAACCTTAAATTTCAAACCAATTGAAAAAATAATGATTTTAGTGCTTATACATTGGAATTTGAATATAACAAGAGTTCTCATGCAAAAATATGCAAGGATTAAATTGTTGACGAGAAATGCCATAGGAAATGCTATAGCATTTCCTATAGCATTTCTTTATTTGAAATTTTTTACAGCCTTAAATTTCGAACCAATTGAAAAAATAATGATTTTAGGGCTTATACAATTGAAATTGAATATAACAAGAGTTCTCATGGAAAAATATGGAAGGATTAAATTGTTGCCGAGAAATGCCATAGGACATGCTATAGCATTTCCTATAGCATTTCTTTATTTTACATTTTTTACAACCTTAAATTTCGAACCAAATTAAAAAATAATGATTTTAGGGCTTGTACATTGGAATTTGAATATAACAATAGTTCTCATGCAAAAATATGCAAGGATTAAATTGTTGCCGAGAAATGCCATAGGACATGCTATAGCATTTCTTTATTTTACATTTTTTACAACCTTAAATTTCGAACCAAATTAAAAAATAATGATTTTAGGGCTTGTACATTGGAATTTGAATATAACAAGAGTTCTCATGCAAAAATATGCAAGGATTAAATTGTTGACGAGAAATGCCATAAGAAATGCTATAGCATTTCCTATAGCATTTCTTTATTTTACATTTTTTACAACCTTAAATTTCGAACCAATTGAAAAAATAATGATTTTAGGGCTTATACATTGGAAATTGAATATAACAAGAGTTCTCATGCAAAAATATGCAAGGATTAAATTGTTGACGAGAAATGCCATAGGAAATGCTATAGCATTTCCTATAACATTTCTTTATTTTACATTTTTTACAACCTTAAATTTCGAACCAATTGAAAAAATAATGATTTTAAAGCTTATACATTGGAATTTGAATATAACAAGAGTTCTCATGCAAAAATATGCAAGGATTAAATTGTTGACGAGAAATGCCATAGGAAATGCTATAGCATTTCCTATAGCATTTGTTTATTTGACATTTTTTACAGCCTTTAATTTCGAACCAATTGAAAAAATAATGATTTTAGGGCTTATACATTGGAATTTGAATATAACAAGAGTTCTCATGCAAAAATAAGCAAGGATTAAATTGTTGACGAGAAATGCCATAGGAGATGCTATAGCATTTCCTATAGCATTTCTTTATTTGACATTTTTTACAGCCTTTAAATTCGAACCAATTGAAAAAATAATGATTTTAGGGCTTATACATTGGAAATTGAATATAACAAGAGTTCTCATGCAAAAATATGCAAGGATTAAATTGTTGCCGAGAAATGCCATAGGAAATGTTATAGCATTTCCTATAGCATTTCTTTATTTTACATTTTTTACAACCTTAAATTTCGAACCAAATTAAAAAATAATGATTTTAGGGCTTGTACATTGGAATTTGAATATAACAAGAGTTCTCATGCAAAAATATGCAAGGATTAAATTGTTGACGAGAAATGCCATAGGAAATGCTATAGCATTTCCTATAGCATTTCTTTATTTTACATTTTTTAAAACCTTAAATTTCAAACCAATTGAAAAAATAATGATTTTAGGGCTTATACAATGGAATTTGAATATAACAAGAGTTCTCATGCAAAAATATGCAAAGATTAAATTGTTGACGAGAAATGCCATAAGAAATGCTATAGCATTTCCTATAGCATTTCTTTATTTTACAGTTTTTACAACCTTAAATTTCGAACCAATTGAAAAAATAATGATTTTAGGGCTTATACATTGGAAATTGAATATAACAAGAGTTCTCATGCAAAAATATGCAAGGATTAAATTGTTGACGAGAAATGACATAGGAAATGCTATAGCATTTCCTATAACATTTCTTTATTTTACATTTTTTACAACCTTAAATTTCGAACCAATTGAAAAAATAATTATTTAAAAGCTTATACATTGGAATTTGAATATAACAAGAGTTCTCATGCAAAAATATGCAAGGATTAAATTGTTGACGAGAAATGCCATAGGAAATGCTATAGCATTTCCTATGGCATTTCTTTATTTTACATTTTTTACAACCTTAAATTTCGAACCAATTGAAAAAATAATGATTTTAGGGCTTATACATTGGAATTTGAATATAACAAGAGTTCTCATGCAAAAATATGCAAGGATTAAATTGTTGACGAGAAATGCCATAGGAAATGCTATAGCATTTCCTATAGCATTTCTTTATTTGACATTTTTTACAGCCTTAAATTTCGAACCAATTGAAAAATAATGATTTTAGGGCTTATACATTGGAAATTTAATATAACAAGAGTTCTCATGCAAAAATATGCAAGGATTAAATTGTTGCTGAGAAATGCCATAGGAAATGCTATAGCATTTCCTATAGCATTTCTTTATTTTACATTTTTTACAACCTTAAATTTCGAACCAAATTAAAAAATAATGATTTTAGGGCTTGTACATTGGAATTTGAATATAACAAGAGTTCTCATGCAAAAATATGCAAGGATTAAATTGTTGACGAGAAATGCCATAGGAAATGCTATAGCATTTCCTATAGCATTTCTTTATTTGAAATTTTTTACAGCCTTTAATTTCGAACCAATTGAAAAAATAATGATTTTAGGGCTTATACATTGGAATTTGAATATAACAAGAGTTCTCATGCAAAAATAAGCAAGGATTAAATTGTTGACGAGAAATGCCATAGGAGATGCTATAGCATTTCCTATAGCATTTCTTTATTTGACATTTTTTACAGCCTTTAATTTCGAACCAATTGAAAAAATAATGATTTTAGGGCTTATACATTGGAAATTGAATATAACAAGAGTTCTCATGCAAAAATATGCAAGGATTAAATTGTTGCCGAGAAATGCCATAGGAAATGTTATAGCATTTCCTATAGCATTTCTTTATTTTACATTTTTTACAACCTTAAATTTCGAACCAAATTAAAAAATAATGATTTTAGGGCTTGTACATTGGAATTTGAATATAACAAGAGTTCTCATGCAAAAATATGCAATGATTAAATTGTTGACGAGAAATGCCATAGGAAATTCTATAGCATTTCCTATAGCATTTCTTTATTTTACATTTTTTAAAACCTTAAATTTCAAACCAATTGAAAAAATAATGATTTTAGGGCTTATACATTGGAATTTGAATATAACAAGAGTTCTCATGCAAAAATATGCAAGGATTAAATTGTTGACGAGAAATGCCATAGGAAATGCTATAGCATTTCCTATAGCATTTCTTTATTTGAAATTTTTTACAGCCTTAAATTTTGAACCAATTGAAAAAATAATGATTTTAGGGCTTATACATTGGAAATTGAATATAACAAGAGTTCTCATGCAAAAATATGCAAGGATTAAATTGTTGCCGAGAAATGCCATAGGATATGCTATAGCATTTCCTATAGCATTTCTTTATTTTACATTTTTTACAACCTTAAATTTCGAACCAAATTAAAAAATAATGATTTTAGGGCTTGTACATTGGAATTTGAATATAACAAGAGTTCTCATGCAAAAATATGCAAAGATTAAATTGTTGACGAGAAATGCCATAAGAAATGCTATAGCATTTCCTATAGCATTTCTTTATTTTACAGTTTTTACAACCTTAAATTTTGAACCAATTGAAAAAATAATGATTTTAGGGCTTATACATTGGAAATTGAATATAACAAGAGTTCTCATGCAAAAATATGCAAGGATTAAATTGTTGACGAGAAATGACATAGGAAATGCTATAGCATTTCCTATAACATTTCTTTATTTTACATTTTTTACAACCTTAAATTTCGAACCAATTGAAAAAATAATTATTTAAAAGCTTATACATTGGAATTTGAATATAACAAGAGTTCTCATGCAAAAATATGCAAGGATTAAATTGTTGACGAGAAATGCCATAGGAAATGCTATAGCATTTCCTATGGCATTTCTTTATTTTACATTTTTTACAACCTTAAATTTCGAACCAATTGAAAAAATAATGATTTTAGGGCTTATACATTGGAATTTGAATATAACAAGAGTTCTCATGCAAAAATATGCAAGGATTAAATTGTTGACGAGAAATGGCATAGGAAATGCTATAGCATTTCCTATAGCATTTCTTTATTTGACATTTTTTACAGCCTTAAATTTCGAACCAATTGAAAAATAATGATTTTAGGGCTTATACATTGTAAATTGAATATAACAAGAGTTCTCATGCAAAAATATGCAAGGATTAAATTGTTGCTGAGAAATGCCATAGGAAATGCTATAGCATTTCCTATAGCATTTCTTTATTTTACATTTTTTACAACCTTAAATTTCGAACCAAATTAAAAAATAATGATTTTAGGGCTTGTACATTGGAATTTGAATATAACAAGAGTTCTCATGCAAAAATATGCAAGGATTAAATTGTTGACGAGAAATGCCATAAGAAATGCTATAGCATTTCCTATAGCATTTCTTTATTTTACAGTTTTTACAACCTTAAATTTCGAACCAATTGAAAAAATAATGATTTTAGGGCTTATACATTGGAAATTGAATATAACAAGAGTTCTCATGCAAAAATATGCAAGGATTAAATTGTTGACGAGAAATGACATAGGAAATGCTATAGCATTTCCTATAACATTTCTTTATTTTACATTTTTTACAACCTTAAATTTCGAACCAATTGAAAAAATAATTATTTAAAAGCTTATACATTGGAATTTGAATATAACAAGAGTTCTCATGCAAAAATATGCAAGGATTAAATTGTTGACGAGAAATGCCATAGGAAATGCTATAGCATTTCCTATGGCATTTCTTTATTTTACATTTTTTACAACCTTAAATTTCAAACCAAATTAAAAAATAATGATTTTAGGGCTTGTACATTGGAATTTGAATATAACAAGAGTTCTCATGCAAAAATATGCAAAGATTAAATTGTTGACGAGAAATGCCATAAGAAATGTTATAGCATTTCCTATAGCATTTCTTTATTTTACATTTTTTACAACCTTAAATTTCGAACCAAATTAAAAAATAATGATTTTAGGGCTTGTACATTGGAATTTGAATATAACAAGAGTTCTCATGCAAAAATATGCAAAGATTAAATTGTTGCCGAGAAATGCCATAGGAAATGTTATAGCATTTCCTATAGCATTTCTTTATTTTACATTTTTTACAACCTTAAATTTCGAACCAAATTAAAAAATAATGATTTTAGGGCTTGTACATTGGAATTTGAATATAACAAGAGTTCTCATGCAAAAATATGCAAGGATTAAATTGTTGACGAGAAATGCCATAGGAAATGCTATAGCATTTCCTATAGCATTTCTTTATTTTACATTTTTTAAAACCTTAAATTTCAAACCAATTGAAAAAATAATGATTTTAGGGCTTATACAATGGAATTTGAATATAACAAGAGTTCTCATGCAAAAATATGCAAAGATTAAATTGTTGACGAGAAATGCCATAAGAAATGCTATAGCATTTCTTTATTTTACAGTTTTTACAACCTTAAATTTCGAACCAATTGAAAAAATAATGATTTTAGGGCTTATACATTGGAAATTGAATATAACAAGAGTTCTCATGCAAAAATATGCAAGGATTAAATTGTTGACGAGAAATGACATAGGAAATGCTATAGCATTTCCTATAACATTTCTTTATTTTACATTTTTTACAACCTTAAATTTCGAACCAATTGAAAAAATAATTATTTAAAAGCTTATACATTGGAATTTGAATATAACAAGAGTTCTCATGCAAAAATATGCAAGGATTAAATTGTTGACGAGAAATGCCATAGGAAATGCTATAGCATTTCCTATGGCATTTCTTTATTTTACATTTTTTACAACCTTAAATTTCGAACCAATTGAAAAAATAATGATTTTAGGGCTTATACATTGGAATTTGAATATAACAAGAGTTCTCATGCAAAAATATGCAAGGATTAAATTGTTGACGAGAAATGCCATAGGAAATGCTATAGCATTTCCTATAGCATTTCTTTATTTGACATTTTTTACAGCCTTAAATTTCGAACCAATTGAAAAATAATGATTTTAGGGCTTATACATTGGAAATTTAATATAACAAGAGTTCTCATGCAAAAATATGCAAGGATTAAATTGTTGCTGAGAAATGCCATAGGAAATGCTATAGCATTTCCTATAGCATTTCTTTATTTTACATTTTTTACAACCTTAAATTTCGAACCAAATTAAAAAATAATGATTTTAGGGCTTGTACATTGGAATTTGAATATAACAAGAGTTCTCATGCAAAAATATGCAAGGATTAAATTGTTGACGAGAAATGCCATAGGAAATGCTATAGCATTTCCTATAGCATTTCTTTATTTGAAATTTTTTACAGCCTTTAATTTCGAACCAATTGAAAAAATAATGATTTTAGGGCTTATACATTGGAATTTGAATATAACAAGAGTTCTCATGCAAAAATAAGCAAGGATTAAATTGTTGACGAGAAATGCCATAGGAGATGCTATAGCATTTCCTATAGCATTTCTTTATTTGACATTTTTTACAGCCTTTAATTTCGAACCAATTGAAAAAATAATGATTTTAGGGCTTATACATTGGAAATTGAATATAACAAGAGTTCTCATGCAAAAATATGCAAGGATTAAATTGTTGCCGAGAAATGCCATAGGAAATGTTATAGCATTTCCTATAGCATTTCTTTATTTTACATTTTTTACAACCTTAAATTTCGAACCAAATTAAAAAATAATGATTTTAGGGCTTGTACATTGGAATTTGAATATAACAAGAGTTCTCATGCAAAAATATGCAATGATTAAATTGTTGACGAGAAATGCCATAGGAAATTCTATAGCATTTCCTATAGCATTTCTTTATTTTACATTTTTTAAAACCTTAAATTTCAAACCAATTGAAAAAATAATGATTTTAGGGCTTATACATTGGAATTTGAATATAACAAGAGTTCTCATGCAAAAATATGCAAGGATTAAATTGTTGACGAGAAATGCCATAGGAAATGCTATAGCATTTCCTATAGCATTTCTTTATTTGAAATTTTTTACAGCCTTAAATTTTGAACCAATTGAAAAAATAATGATTTTAGGGCTTATACATTGGAAATTGAATATAACAAGAGTTCTCATGCAAAAATATGCAAGGATTAAATTGTTGCCGAGAAATGCCATAGGATATGCTATAGCATTTCCTATAGCATTTCTTTATTTTACATTTTTTACAACCTTAAATTTCGAACCAAATTAAAAAATAATGATTTTAGGGCTTGTACATTGGAATTTGAATATAACAAGAGTTCTCATGCAAAAATATGCAAAGATTAAATTGTTGACGAGAAATGCCATAAGAAATGCTATAGCATTTCCTATAGCATTTCTTTATTTTACAGTTTTTACAACCTTAAATTTTGAACCAATTGAAAAAATAATGATTTTAGGGCTTATACATTGGAAATTGAATATAACAAGAGTTCTCATGCAAAAATATGCAAGGATTAAATTGTTGACGAGAAATGACATAGGAAATGCTATAGCATTTCCTATAACATTTCTTTATTTTACATTTTTTACAACCTTAAATTTCGAACCAATTGAAAAAATAATTATTTAAAAGCTTATACATTGGAATTTGAATATAACAAGAGTTCTCATGCAAAAATATGCAAGGATTAAATTGTTGACGAGAAATGCCATAGGAAATGCTATAGCATTTCCTATGGCATTTCTTTATTTTACATTTTTTACAACCTTAAATTTCGAACCAATTGAAAAAATAATGATTTTAGGGCTTATACATTGGAATTTGAATATAACAAGAGTTCTCATGCAAAAATATGCAAGGATTAAATTGTTGACGAGAAATGCCATAGGAAATGCTATAGCATTTCCTATAGCATTTCTTTATTTGACATTTTTTACAGCCTTAAATTTCGAACCAATTGAAAAATAATGATTTTAGGGCTTATACATTGTAAATTGAATATAACAAGAGTTCTCATGCAAAAATATGCAAGGATTAAATTGTTGCTGAGAAATGCCATAGGAAATGCTATAGCATTTCCTATAGCATTTCTTTATTTTACATTTTTTACAACCTTAAATTTCGAACCAAATTAAAAAATAATGATTTTAGGGCTTGTACATTGGAATTTGAATATAACAAGAGTTCTCATGCAAAAATATGCAAGGATTAAATTGTTGACGAGAAATGCCATAAGAAATGCTATAGCATTTCCTATAGCATTTCTTTATTTTACAGTTTTTACAACCTTAAATTTCGAACCAATTGAAAAAATAATGATTTTAGGGCTTATACATTGGAAATTGAATATAACAAGAGTTCTCATGCAAAAATATGCAAGGATTAAATTGTTGACGAGAAATGACATAGGAAATGCTATAGCATTTCCTATAACATTTCTTTATTTTACATTTTTTACAACCTTAAATTTCGAACCAATTGAAAAAATAATTATTTAAAAGCTTATACATTGGAATTTGAATATAACAAGAGTTCTCATGCAAAAATATGCAAGGATTAAATTGTTGACGAGAAATGCCATAGGAAATGCTATAGCATTTCCTATGGCATTTCTTTATTTTACATTTTTTACAACCTTAAATTTCGAACCAAATTAAAAAATAATGATTTTAGGGCTTGTACATTGGAATTTGAATATAACAAGAGTTCTCATGCAAAAATATGCAAAGATTAAATTGTTGACGAGAAATGCCATAAGAAATGCTATAGCATTTCCTATAGCATTTCTTTATTTTACAGTTTTTACAACCTTAAATTTCGAACCAATTGAAAAAATAATGATTTTACGGCTTATACATTGGAAATTGAATATAACAAGAGTTCTCATGCAAAAATATGCAAGGATTAAATTGTTGACGAGAAATGACATAGGAAATGCTATAGCATTTCCTATAACATTTCTTTATTTTACATTTTTTACAACCTTAAATTTCGAACCAATTGAAAAAATAATTATTTAAAAGCTTATACATTGGAATTTGAATATAACAAGAGTTCTCATGCAAAAATATGCAAGGATTAAATTGTTGACGAGAAATGCCATAGGAAATGCTATAGCATTTCCTATGGCATTTCTTTATTTTACATTTTTTACAACCTTAAATTTCGAACCAATTGAAAAAATAATGATTTTAGGGCTTATACATTGGAATTTGAATATAACAAGAGTTCTCATGCAAAAATATGCAAGGATTAAATTGTTGACGAGAAATGCCATAGGAAATGCTATAGCATTTCCTATAGCATTTCTTTATTTGACATTTTTTACAGCCTTAAATTTCGAACCAATTGAAAAATAATGATTTTAGGGCTTATACATTGGAAATTGAATATAACAAGAGTTCTCATGCAAAAATATGCAAGGATTAAATTGTTGCTGAGAAATGCCATAGGAAATGCTATAGCATTTCCTATAGCATTTCTTTATTTTACATTTTTTACAACCTTAAATTTCGAACCAAATTAAAAAATAATGATTTTAGGGCTTGTACATTGGAATTTGAATATAACAAGAGTTCTCATGCAAAAATATGCAAGGATTAAATTGTTGACGAGAAATGCCATAGGAAATGCTATAGCATTTCCTATAGCATTTCTTTATTTTACATTTTTTACAACCTTAAATTTCGAACCAATTGAAAAAAATAATGATTTTAAAGCTTATACATTGGACTTTGAATATAACAAGAGTTCTCATGCAAAAATATGCAAGGATTAAATTGTTAACGAGAAATGCCATAGGAAATACTATAGCATTTCCCATAGCATTTCTTTATTTTACATTTTTTAAAACCTTAAATTTCAAACCAATTGAAAAAATAATGATTTTAGGGCTTATACATTGGAATTTGAATATAACAAGAGTTCTCATGCAAAAATATGCAAGGATTAAATTGTTGACGAGAAATGCCATAGGAAATGCTATAGCATTTCCTATAGCATTTCTTTATTTTACATTTTTTACAACCTTAAATTTCGAACCAAATTAAAAATAATGATTTTAGGGCTTGTACATTGGAATTTGAATATAACAAGAGTTCTCATGCAAAAATATGCAAGGATTAAATTGTTGACGAGAAATGCCATAGGAAATGCTATAGCATTTCCTATAGCATTTCTTTATTTTACATTTTTTAAAACCTTAAATTTCAAACCAATTAAAAAAATAATGATTTTAGGGCTTATACATTGGAATTTTAATATAACAAGAGTTCTCATGCAAAAATATGCAAGGATTAAATTGTTGACGAGAAATGCCATAGGAAATGCTATAGCATTTCCTATAGCATTTCTTTATTTGACATTTTTTACAGCCTTAAATTTCGAACCAATTGAAAAATAATGATTTTAGGGCTTATACATTGGAAATTGAATATAACAAGAGTTCTCATGCAAAAATATGCAAGGATTAAATTGTTGCCGAGAAATGCCATAGGAAATGCTAGCATTTCCTATAGCATTTCTTTATTTTACATTTTTTACAACCTTAAATTTCGAACCAAATTAAAAAATAATGATTTTAGGGCTTGTACATTGGAATTTGAATATAACAAGAGTTCTCATGCAAAAATATGCAAGGATTAAATTGTTGACGAGAAATGCCATAGGAAATGCTATAGCATTTCCTATAGCATTTCTTTATTTTACATTTTTTACAACCTTAAATTTCGAACCAATTGAAAAAAATAATGATTTTAAAGCTTATACATTGGACTTTGAATATAACAAGAGTTCTCATGCAAAAATATGCAAGGATTAAATTGTTAACGAGAAATGCCATAGGAAATACTATAGCATTTCCCATAGCATTTCTTTATTTTACATTTTTTAAAACCTTAAATTTCAAACCAATTGAAAAAATAATGATTTTAGGGCTTATACATTGGAATTTGAATATAACAAGAGTTCTCATGCAAAAATATGCAAGGATTAAATTGTTGACGAGAAATGCCATAGGAAATGCTATAGCATTTCCTATAGCATTTCTTTATTTTACATTTTTTACAACCTTAAATTTCGAACAAAATTAAAAATAATGATTTTAGGGCTTGTACATTGGAATTTGAATATAACAAGAGTTCTCATGCAAAAATATGCAAGGATTAAATTGTTGACGAGAAATGCCATAGGAAATGCTATAGCATTTCCTATAGCATTTCTTTATTTTACATTTTTTAAAACCTTAAATTTCAAACCAATTAAAAAAATAATGATTTTAAGGCTTATACATTGGAATTTGAATATAACAAGAGTTCTCATGCAAAAATATGCAAGGATTAAATTGTTGACGAGAAATGCCATAGGAAATGCTATAGCATTTCCTATAGCATTTCTTTATTTTACATTTTTTAAAACCTTAAATTTCAAACCAATTAAAAAAATAATGATTTTAGGGCTTATACATTGGAATTTTAATATAACAAGAGTTCTCATGCAAAAATATGCAAGGATTAAATTGTTGACGAGAAATGCCATAGGAAATGCTATAGCATTTCCTATAGCATTTCTTTATTTGACATTTTTTACAGCCTTAAATTTCGAACCAATTGAAAAATAATGATTTTAGGGCTTATACATTGGAAATTGAATATAACAAGAGTTCTCATGCAAAAATATGCAAGGATTAAATTGTTGCTGAGAAATGCCATAGGAAATGCTATAGCATTTCCTATAGCATTTCTTTATTTTACATTTTTTACAACCTTAAATTTCGAACCAAATTAAAAAATAATGATTTTAGGGCTTGTACATTGGAATTTGAATATAACAAGAGTTCTCATGCAAAAATATGCAAGGATTAAATTGTTGACGAGAAATGCCATAGGAAATGCTATAGCATTTCCTATGGCATTTCTTTATTTTACATTTTTTACAACCTTAAATTTCGAACCAATTGAAAAAAATAATGATTTTAAAGCTTATACATTGGAATTTGAATATAACAAGAGTTCTCATGCAAAAATATGCAAAGATTAAATTGTTAACGAGAAATGCCATAGGAAATACTATAGCATTTCCCATAGCATTTCTTTATTTGACATTTTTTAAAACCTTAAATTTCAAACCAATTGAAAAAATAATGATTTTAGGGCTTATACATTGGAATTTGAATATAACAAGCGTTCTCATGCAAAAATATGCAAGGATTAAATTGTTGACGAGAAATGCCAGCATTTCCTATAGCATTTCTTTATTTGACATTTTTTACAGCCTTAAATTTCGAACCAATTGAAAAAATCATGATTTTAGGGCTTATACATTGGAAATTGAATATAACAAGAGTTCTCATGCAAAAATATGCAAGGATTAAATTGTTGCCGAGAAATGCCATAGGAAATGCTATAGCATTTCCTATAGCATTTCTTTATTTTACATTTTTTACAACCTTAAATTTCGAACCAAATTATAAAATAATGATTTTAGGGCTTGTACATTGGAATTTGAATATAACAAGAGTTCTCATGCAAAAATATGCAAGGATTAAATTATTGACGAGAAATGCCATAGGAAATGCTATAGCATTTCCTATAGCATTTCTTTATTTTACATTTTTTAAAACCTTAAATTTCAAACCAATTGATAAAATAATGATTTTAGGGCTTATACATTGGAATTTGAATATAACAAGAGTTCTCATGCAAAAATATGCAAGGATTAAATTGTTGACGAGAAATGCCATAGGAAATGCTATAGCATTTCCTATAGCATTTCTTTATTTGACATTTTTTACAGCCTTAAATTTCGAACCAATTGAAAATTAATGATTTTAGGGCTTATACATTGGAAATTGAATATAACAAGAGTTCTCATGCAAAAATATGCAAGGATTAAATTGTTGCTGAGAAATGCCATAGGAAATGCTATAGCATTTCCTATAGCATTTCTTTATTTTACATTTTTTACAACCTTAAATTTCGAACCAAATTAAAAAACAATGATTTTAGGGCTTGTACATTGGAATTTGAATATAACAAGAGTTCTCATGCAAAAATATGCAAGGATCAAATTGTTGACGAGAAATGCCATAGGAAATGCTATAGCATTTCCTATAGCATTTCTTTATTTTACATTTTTTACAACCTTAAATTTCGAACCAATTGAAAAAAATAATGATTTTAAAGCTTATACATTGGACTTTGAATATAACAAGAGTTCTCATGCAAAAATATGCAAGGATTAAATTGTTAACGAGAAATGCCATAGGAAATACTATAGCATTTCCCATAGCATTTCTTTATTTTACATTTTTTAAAACCTTAAATTTCAAACCAATTGAAAAAATAATGATTTTAGGGCTTATACATTGGAATTTGAATATAACAAGAGTTCTCATGCAAAAATATGCAAGGATTAAATTGTTGACGAGAAATAGCATTTCCTATAGCATTTCTTTATTTTACATTTTTTACAACCTTAAATTTCGAACCAAATTAAAAAATAATGATTTTAGGGCTTGTACATTAGAATTTTAATATAACAAGAGTTCTCATGCAAAAATATGCAAGGATTAAATTGTTGACGAGAAATGCCATAGGAAATGCTATAGCATTTCCTATAGCATTTCTTTATTTTACATTTTTTAAAACCTTAAATTTCAAACCAATTAAAAAAATAATGATTTTAGGGCTTATACATTGAATTTGAATATAACAATAGTTCTCATGCAATAATATGCAAGGATTAAATTGTTGACGAGAAATGCCATAGGAAATGCTATAGCATTTCCTATAGCATTTCTTTATTTGACATTTTTTACATCCTTAAATTTCGAACCAATTGAAAAATAATGATTTTAGGGCTTATACATTGGAAATTGAATATAACAAGAGTTCTCATGCAAAAATATGCAAGGATAAAATTGTTGCTGAGAAATTCCATAGGAAATGCTATAGCATTTCCTATAGCATTTCTTTATTTTACATTTTTTACAACCTTAAATTTCGAACCAAATTAAAAAATAATGATTTTAGGGCTTGTACATTGGAATTTGAATATAACAAGAGTTCTCATGCAAAAATATGCAAGGATTAAATTGTTGACGAGAAATGCCATAGGAAATGCTATAGCATTTCCTATGGCATTTCTTTATTTTACATTTTTTACAACCTTAAATTTCGAACCAATTGAAAAAAATAATGATTTTAAAGCTTATACATTGGAATTTGAATATAACAAGAGTTCTCATGCAAAAATATGCAAAGATTAAATTGTTAACGAGAAATGCCATAGGAAATACTATTGCATTTCCCATAGCATTTCTTTATTTGACATTTTTTAAAACCTTAAATTTCAAACCAATTGAAAAAATAATGATTTTAGGGCTTATACATTGGAATTTGAATATAACAAGAGTTCTCATGCAAAAATATGCAAGGATTAAATTGTTGACGAGAAATGCCATAGGAAATGCTATAGCATTTCCTATAGCATTTCTTTATTTTACATTTTTTACAACCTTAAATTTTGAACCAAATTAAAAAATAATGATTTTAGGGCTTGTACATTGGAATTTGAATATAACAAGAGTTCTCATGCAAAAATATGCAAGGATTAAATTGTTGACGAGAAATGCCATAGGAAATGCTATAGCATTTCCTATAGCATTTCTTTATTTTACATTTTTTAAAACCTTAAATTTCAAACCAATTGAAAAAATAATGATTTTAGGGCTTATACATTGGAATTTGAATATAACAAGAGTTCTCATGCAAAAATATGCAAGGATTAAATTGTTGACGAGAAATGCCATAGGAAATGCTATAGCATTTCCTATAGCATTTCTTTATTTGACATTTTTTACAGCCTTAAATTTCGAACCAATTGAAAAATAATGATTTTAGGGCTTATACATTGGAAATTGAATATAACAAGAGTTCTCATGCAAAAATATGCAAGGATTAAATTGTTGCTGAGAAATGCCATAGGAAATGCTATAGCATTTCCTATAGCATTTCTTTATTTTACATTTTTTACAACCTTAAATTTCGAACAAAATTAAAAAATAATGATTTTAGGGCTTGTACATTGGAATTTGAATATAACAAGAGTTCTCATGCAAAAATATGCAAGGATTAAATTGTTGACGAGAAATGCCATAGGAAATGCTATAGCATTTCCTATGGCATTTCTTTATTTTACATTTTTTACAACCTTAAATTTCGAACCAATTGAAAAAAATAATGATTTTAAAGCTTATACATTGGAATTTGAATATAACAAGAGTTCTCATGCAAAAATATGCAAGGATTAAATTGTTAACGAGAAATGCCATAGGAAATGCTATAGCATTTCCCATAGCATTTCTTTATTTTACATTTTTTAATACCTTAAATTTCAAACCAATTGAAAAAATAATGATTTTAGGGCTTATACATGGGAATTTGAATATAACAAGAGTTCTCATGCAAAAATATGCAAGGATTAAATTGTTGCCGAGAAATGCCATAGGAAATGCTATAGCATTTCCTATAGCATTTCTTTATTTTACATTTTTTACAACCTTAAATTTCGAACCAAATTAAAAAATAATGATTTTAGGGCTTGTACATTGGAATTTG
Source organism: Parietaria judaica (assembly GCA_954871525.1). Classification (NCBI taxonomy): domain Eukaryota; kingdom Viridiplantae; phylum Streptophyta; class Magnoliopsida; order Rosales; family Urticaceae; genus Parietaria; species Parietaria judaica. Next base: position 31,740,333 of record OX940865.1, read on the forward strand.
AATATAACAAGAGTTCTCATGCAAAAATATGCAAGGATTAAATTGTTGACGAGAAATGCTAGCATTTCCTATAGCATTTCTTTATTTGACATTTTTTACAGCCTTAAATTTCGAACCAATTGAAAAATAATGATTTTAGGGCTTATACATTGGAAATTGAATATAACAAGAGTTCTCATGCAAAAATATGCAAGGATTAAATTGTTGCTGATAAATGCCATAGGAAATGCTATAGCATTTCCTATAGCATTTCTTTATTTTACATTTTTTACAACCTTAAATTTCGAACCAAATTAAAAAATAATGATTTTAGGGCTTGTACATTGGAATTTGAATATAACAAGAGTTCTCATGCAAAAATATGCAAGGATTAAATTGTTGACGAGAAATGCCATAGGAAATGCTATAGCATTTCCTATGGCATTTCTTTATTTTACATTTTTTACAACCTTAAATTTCGAACCAATTGAAAAAAATAATGATTTTAAAGCTTATACATTGGAATTTGAATATAACAAGAGTTCTCATGCAAAAATATGCAAGGATTAAATTGTTAACGAGAAATGCCATAGGAAATGCTATAGCATTTCCCATAGCAATTCTTTATTTTACATTTTTTAAAACCTTAAATTTCAAACCAATTGAAAAAATAATGATTTTAGGGCTTATACATGGGAATTTGAATATAACAAGAGTTCTCATGCAAAAATATGCAAGGATTAAATTGTTGACGAGAAATGCCATAGGAACTGCTATAGCATTTCCTATAGCATTTCATTATTTTACATTTTTTACAACCTTAAATTTCGAACCAAATTAAAAAATAATGATTTTAGGGCTTGTACATTGGAATTTGAATATAACAAGAGTTCTCATGCAAAAATATGCAAGGATTAAATTGTTGACGAGAAATGCCATAGGAAATGCTATAGCATTTCCTATAGCATTTCTTTATTTTACATTTTTTAAAACCTTAAATTTCAAACCAATTAAAAAAATAATGATTTTAGGGCTTATACATTGGAATTTGAATATAACAATAGTTCTCATGCAAAAATATGCAAGGATTAAATTGTTGACGAGAAATGCCATAGGAAATGCTATAGCATTTCCAATAGCATTTCTTGATTTTACATTTTTTACAAACTTAAATTTCAAACCAATTGAAAAAATAATGATTTTAAAGCTTATACATTGGAATTTGAATATAACAAGAGTTCACATGCAAAAATATGCAAGGATTAAATTGTTGACGAGAAATGCCATAGGAAATGCTATTGCATTTCTTATAGCATTTCTTTATTTGACATTTTTTACAACCTTAAATTTCAAACCAATTGAAAAAATAATGATTTTAGGGCTTATACATTGGAATTTGAATATAACAAGAGTTCTCATGAAAAAATATGCAAGGATTAAATTGTTGATGAGAAATGCCATAGGAAATGCTATAGCATTTCCTATTGCATTTCTTTACTTTACATTTTTTACAACCTTAAATTTCGAACCAATTGAAAAAATAATGATTTTAGGTCTTATTCATTGGAAATTGAATATAACAAGAGTTCTCATGCAAAAATATGCAAGGATTAAATTGTTGCTGAGAAATGCCATAGGAAATGCTAGCATTTCCTATAGCATTTCTTTATTTTACATTTTTTAAAACCTTAAATTTCAAACCAATTGAAAAAATAATGATTTTAGGGCTTATACATTGGAATTTGAATATAACAAGAGTTCTCATTCAAAAATATGCAAGGATTAAATTGTTGACGAGAAATGCCATAGGAAATGCTATAGCATTTCCTATAGCATTTCTTTATTTGACATTTTTTACAGCCTTAAATTTCGAACCAATTGAAAAATAATGATTTTAGGGCTTATACATTGGAAATTGAATATAACAAGAATTCTCATGCAAAAATATGCAAGGATTAAATTGTTGCTGAGAAATGCCATAGGAAATGCTATAGCATTTCCTATAGCATTTCTTTATTTTACATTTTTTACAACCTTAAATTTCGAACAAAATTAAAAAATAATGATTTTAGGGCTTGTACATTGGAATTTGAATATAACAAGAGTTCTCATGCAAAAATATGCAAGGATTAAATTGTTGACGAGAAATGCCATAGGAAATGCTATAGCATTTCCTATGGCATTTCTTTATTTTACATTTTTTACAACCTTAAATTTCGAACCAATTGAAAAAAATAATGATTTTAAAGCTTATACATTGGAATTTGAATATAACAAGAGTTCTCATGCAAAAATATGCAAGGATTAAATTGTTAACGAGAAATGCCATAGGAAATGCTATAGCATTTCCCATAGCATTTCTTTATTTTACACTTTTTAAAACCTTAAATTTCAAACCAATTGAAAAAATAATGATTTTAGGGCTTATACATGGGAATTTGAATATAACAAGAGTTCTCATGCAAAAATATGCAAGGATTAAATTGTTGACGAGAAATGCCATAGGAAATGCTATAGCATTTCCTATAGCATTTCTTTATTTTACATTTTTTACAACCTTAAATTTCGAACCAAATTAAAAAATAATGATTTTAGGGCTTGTACATTGGAATTTGAATATAACAAGAGTTCTCATGTAAAAATATGCCAGGATTAAATTGTTGACGAGAAATGCCATAGGAAATGCTATAGCATTTCCTATAGCATTTCTTTATTTTACATTTTTTACAACCTTAAATTTCAAACCAATTGAAAAAATAATTATTTTAAAGCTTATACATTGGAATTTGAATATAACAAGAGTTCACATGCAAAAATATGCAAGGATTAAATTGTTGACGAGAAATGCCATAGGAAATGCTATTGCATTTCCTATAGCATTTCTTTATTTGACATTTTTTACAACCTTAAATTTCAAACCAATTGAAAAAATAATGATTTTAGGGCTTATACATTGGAATTTGAATATAACAAGAGTTCTCATGAAAAAATATGCAAGGATTAAATTGTTGATGAGAAATGCCATAGGAAATGCTATAGCATTTCCTATTGCATTTCTTTACTTTACATTTTTTACAACCTTAAATTTCAAACCAATTGAAAAATAATGATTTTAGGGCTTATACATTGGAAATTGAATATAACAAGAGTTCTCATGCAAAAATATGCAAGGATTAAATTGTTGCTGAGAAATGCCATAGGAAATGCTATAGCATTTCCTATAGCATTTCTTTATTTTACATTTTTTACAACCTTAAATTTCGAACCAAATTAAAAAATAATGATTTTAGGGCTTGTACATTGGAATTTGAATATAACAAGAGTTCTCATGCAAAAATATGCAAGGATTAAATTGTTGACGAGAAATGCCATAGGAAATGCTATAGCATTTCCTATAGCATTTCTTTATTTTACATTTTTTACAACCTTAAATTTCAAACCAACTGAAAAAATAATGATTTTAGAGCTTATACATTGGACTTTGAATATAACAAGAGTTCTCATGCAAAAATATGCAAGGATTAAATTGTTAACGAGAAATGCCATAGGAAATACTATAGCATTTCCCATAGCATTTCTTTATTTTACATTTTTTAAAACCTTAAATTTCAAACCAATTGAAAAAATAATGATTTTAGGGCTTATACATTGGAATTTGAATATAACAAGAGTTCTCATGCAAAAATATGCAAGGATTAAATTGTTGACGAGAAATGCCATAGGAAATGCTATAGCATTTCTTTATTTTACATTTTTTACAACCTTAAATTTCGAACCAAATTAAAAAATAATGATTTTAGGGCTTGTACATTGGAATTTGAATATAACAAGAGTTCTCATGCAAAAATATGCAAGGATTAAATTGTTGACGAGAAATTCCATAGGAAATGCTATAGCATTTCCTATAGCATTTCTTTATTTTACATTTTTTAAAACCTTAAATTTCAAACCAATTAAAAAAATAATGATTTTAGGGCTTATACATTGGAATTTGAATATAACAAGAGTTCTCATGCAAAAATATGCAAGGATTAAATTGTTGACGAGAAATGCCATAGGAAATGCTATAGCATTTCCTATAGCATTTCTTTATTTGACATTTTTTACAGCCTTAAATTTCGAACCAATTGAAAAATAATGATTTTAGGGCTTATACATTGGAAATTGAATTTAACAAGAGTTCTCATGCAAAAATATGCAAGGATTAAATTGTTGCTGAGAAATGCCATAGGAAATGCTATAGCATTTCCTATAGCATTTCTTTATTTTACATTTTTTACAACCTTAAATTTCGAACCAAATTAAAAAATAATGATTTTAGGGCTTGTACATTGGAATTTGAATATAACAAGAGTTCTCATGCAAAAATATGCAAGGATTAAATTGTTGACGAGAAATGCCATAGGAAATGCTATAGCATTTCCTATGGCATTTCTTTATTTTACATTTTTTACAACCTTAAATTTCGAACCAATTGAAAAAAATAATGATTTTAAAGCTTATACATTGGAATTTGAATATAACAAGAGTTCTCATGCAAAAATATGCAAGGATTAAATTGTTAACGAGAAATGCCATAGGAAATGCTATAGCATTTCCCATAGCATTTCTTTATTTTACATTTTTTAAAACCTTAAATTTCAAACCAATTGAAAAAATAATGATTTTAGGGCTTATACATTGGAATTTGAATATAACAAGAGTTCTCATGCAAAAATATGCAAGGATTAAATTGTTGACGAGAAATGCCATAGGAAATGCTATAGCATTTCCTATAGCATTTCATTATTTTACATTTTTTACAACCTTAAATTTCGAACCAAATTAAAAAATAATGATTTTAGGGCTTGTACATTGGAATTTGAATATAACAAGAGTTCTCATGCAAAAATATGCAAGGATTAAATTGTTGACGAGAAATGCCATAGGAAATGCTATAGCATTTCCTATAGCATTTCTTTATTTTACATTTTTTAAAACCTTAAATTTCAAACCAATTAAAAAAATAATGATTTTAGGGCTTATACATTGGAATTTGAATATAACAAGAGTTCTCATGCAAAAATATGCAAGGATTAAATTGTTGACGAGAAATGCCATAGGAAATGCTATAGCATTTCCTATAGCATTTCTTTATTTTACATTTTTTACAACCTTAAATTTCAAACCAATTGAAAAAATAATGATTTTAAAGCTTATACATTGGAATTTGAATATTACAAGAGTTCACATGCAAAAATATGCAAGGATTAAATTGTTGACGAGAAATGCCATAGGAAATGCTATTGCATTTCCTATAGCATTTCTTTATTTGACATTTTTTACAACCTTAAATTTCAAACCAATTGAAAAAATAATGATTTTAGGGCTTATATATTGGAATTTGAATATAACAAGAGTTCTCATGAAAAAATATGCAAGGATTAAATTGTTGATGAGAAATGCCATAGGAAATGCTATAGCATTTCCTAATGCATTTCTTTACTTTACATTTTTTACAACCTTAAATTTCGAACCAATTGAAAAAATAATGATTTTAGGGCTTATTCATTGGAAATTTAATATAACAAGAGTTCTCATGCAAAAATATGCATGGATTAAATTGTTGCTGAGAAATGCCATAGGAAATGCTAGCATTTCCTATAGCATTTCTTTATTTTACATTTTTTAAAACCTTAAATTTCAAACCAATTGAAAAAATAATGATTTTAGGGCTTATACATTGGAATTTGAATATAACAAGAGTTCTCATGCAAAAATATGCAAGGATTAAATTGTTGACGAGAAATGCCATAGGAAATGCTATAGCATTTCCTATAGCATTTCTTTATTTTACATTTTTTACAACCTTAAATTTCGAACCAAATTAAAAAATAATGATTTTAGGGCTTGTACATTGGAATTTTAATATAACAAGAGTTCTCATGCAAAAATATGCAAGGATTAAATTGTTGACGAGAAATGCCATAGGAAATGCTATAGCATTTCCTATAGCATTTCTTTATTTTACATTTTTTAAAACCTTAAATTTCAAACCAATTAAAAAAATAATGATTTTAGGGCTTATACATTGGAATTTGAATATAACAAGAGTTCTCATGCAAAAATATGCAAGGATTAAATTGTTGACGAGAAATGCCATAGGAAATGCTATAGCATTTCCTATAGCATTTCTTTATTTTACATTTTTTACAACCTTAAATTTCAAACCAATTGAAAAAATAATGATTTTAAAGCTTATACATTGGAATTTGAATATAACAAGAGTTCTCATGCAAAAATATGCAAGGATTAAATTGTTGACGAGAAATGCCATAGGAAATGCTATAGCATTTCCTATAGCATTTCTTTATTTTACATTTTTTAAAACCTTAAATTTCAAACCAATTAAAAAAATAATGATTTTAGGGCTTATACATTGGAATTTGAATATAACAAGAGTTCTCATGCAAAAATATGCAAGGATTAAATTGTTGACGAGAAATGCCATAGGAAATGCTATAGCATTTCCTATAGCATTTCTTTATTTTACATTTTTTACAACCTTAAATTTCAAACCAATTGAAAAAATAATGATTTTAAAGCTTATACATTGGAATTTGAATATTACAAGAGTTCACATGCAAAAATATGCAAGGATTAAATTGTTGACGAGAAATGCCATAGGAAATGCTATTGCATTTCCTATAGCATTTCTTTATTTGACATTTTTTACAACCTTAAATTTCAAACCAATTGAAAAAATAATGATTTTAGGGCTTATATATTGGAATTTGAATATAACAAGAGTTCTCATGAAAAAATATGCAAGGATTAAATTGTTGATGAGAAATGCCATAGGAAATGCTATAGCATTTCCTAATGCATTTCTTTACTTTACATTTTTTACAACCTTAAATTTCGAACCAATTGAAAAAATAATGATTTTAGGGCTTATTCATTGGAAATTTAATATAACAAGAGTTCTCATGCAAAAATATGCATGGATTAAATTGTTGCTGAGAAATGCCATAGGAAATGCTATAGCATTTCCTATAGCATTTCTTTATTTTACATTTTTTAAAACCTTAAATTTCAAACCAATTGAAAAAATAATGATTTTAGGGCTTATACATTGGAATTTGAATATAACAAGAGTTCTCATGCAAAAATATGCAAGGATTAAATTGTTGACGAGAAATGCCATAGGAAATGCTATAGCATTTCCTATAGCATTTCATTATTTTACATTTTTTACAACCTTAAATTTCGAACCAAATTAAAAAATAATGATTTTAGGGCTTGTACATTGGAATTTGAATATAACAAGAGTTCTCATGCAAAAATATGCAAGGATTAAATTGTTGACGAGAAATGCCATAGGAAATGCTATAGCATTTCCTATAGCATTTCTTTATTTTACATTTTTTAAAACCTTAAATTTCAAACCAATTAAAAAAATAATGATTTTAGGGCTTATACATTGGAATTTGAATATAACAAGAGTTCTCATGCAAAAATATGCAAGGATTAAATTGTTGACGAGAAATGCCATAGGAAATGCTATAGCATTTCCTATAGCATTTCTTTATTTTACATTTTTTACAACCTTAAATTTCAAACCAATTGAAAAAATAATGATTTTAAAGCTTATACATTGGAATTTGAATATTACAAGAGTTCACATGCAAAAATATGCAAGGATTAAATTGTTGACGAGAAATGCCATAGGAAATGCTATTGCATTTCCTATAGCATTTCTTTATTTGACATTTTTTACAACCTTAAATTTCAAACCAATTGAAAAAATAATGATTTTAGGGCTTATATATTGGAATTTGAATATAACAAGAGTTCTCATGAAAAAATATGCAAGGATTAAATTGTTGATGAGAAATGCCATAGGAAATGCTATAGCATTTCCTAATGCATTTCTTTACTTTACATTTTTTACAACCTTAAATTTCGAACCAATTGAAAAAATAATGATTTTAGGGCTTATACATTGGAATTTGAATATAACAAGAGTTCTCATGCAAAAATATGCAAGGATTAAATTGTTGACGAGAAATGCCATAGGAAATGCTATAGCATTTCCTATAGCATTTCTTTATTTTACATTTTTTACAACCTTAAATTTCGAACCAAATTAAAAAATAATGATTTTAGGGCTTGTACATTGGAATTTGAATATAACAAGAGTTCTCATGCAAAAATATGCAAGGATTAAATTGTTGACGAGAAATGCCATAGGAAATGCTATAGCATTTCCTATAGCATTTCTTTATTTGACATTTTTTACAGCCTTAAATTTCGAACCAATTGAAAAATAATGATTTTAGGGCTTATACATTGGAAATTGAATATAACAAGAGTTCTCATGCAAAAATATGCAAGGGTTAAATTGTTGACGAGAAATGCCATAGGAAATGCTATAGCATTTCCTATAGCATTTCTTTATTTTACATTTTTTACAACCTTAAATTTCGAACCAAATTAAAAAATAATGATTTTAGGGCTTGTACATTGGAATTTGAATATAACAAGAGTTCTCATGCAAAAATATGCAAGGATTAAATTGTTGACGAGAAAGCATTTCCTATGGCATTTCTTTATTTTACATTTTTTACAACCTTAAATTTGAACTAATTGAAAAAAATAATGATTTTAAAGCTTATACATTGGAATTTGATTATAACAAGAGTTCTCATGCAAAAATATGCAAGGATTAAATTGATAACGAGAAATGCCATAGGAAATGCTATAGCATTTCCCATAGCATTTCTTTATTTTACATTTTTTAAAACCTTAAATTTCAAACCAATTGAAAAAATAATGATTTTAGGGCTTATACATTGGAATTTGAATATAACAAGAGTTCTCATGCAAAAATATGCAAGGATTAAATTGTTGACGAGAAATGCCATAGGAAATGCTATAGCATTTCCTATAGCATTTCTTTATTTTACATTTTTTACAACCTTAAATTTCGAACCAAATTAAAAAATAATGATTTTAGGGCTTGTACATTGGAATTTGAATATAACAAGAGTTCTCATGTAAAAATATGCCAGGATTAAATTGTTGACGAGAAATGCCATAGGAAATGCTATAGCATTTCCTATAGCATTTCTTTATTTTACATTTTTTAAAACCTTAAATTTCAAACCAATTGAAAAAATAATGATTTTAGGGCTTATACATTGGAATTTGAATATAACAAGAGTTCTCATGCAAAAATATGCAAGGATTAAATTGTTGACGAGAAATGCCATAGGAAATGCTATAGCATTTCCTATAGCATTTCTTTATTTGACATTTTTTACAGCCTTAAATTTCGAACCAATTGAAAAAATAATGACTTTAGGGCTTATACATTGGAAATTGAATATAACAAGATTTCTCATGCAAAAATATGCAAGGATTAAATTGTTGCCGAGAAATGCCATAGGAAATGCTATAGCATTTCCTATAGCATTTCTTTATTTTACATTTTTTACAACCTTAAATTTCGAACCAAATTAAAAAATAATGATTTTAGGGCTTGTACATTGGAATTTGAATATAACAAGAGTTCTCATGCAAAAATATGCAAGGATTAAATTGTTGACGAGAAATGCCATAGGAAATGCTATAGCATTTCCTATAGCATTTCTTTATTTTACATTTTTTAAAACCTTAAATTTCAAACCAATTAAAAAAATAATGATTTTAGGGCTTATACATTGGAATTTGAATATAACAAGAGTTCTCATGCAAAAATATGCAAGGATTAAATTGTTGACGAGAAATGCCATAGGAAATGCTATAGCATTTCCTATAGCATTTCTTTATTTTACATTTTTTACAACCTTAAATTTCAAACCAATTGAAAAAATAATGATTTTAAAGCTTATACATTGGAATTTGAATATTACAAGAGTTCACATGCAAAAATATGCAAGGATTAAATTGTTGACGAGAAATGCCATAGGAAATGCTATTGCATTTCCTATAGCATTTCTTTATTTGACTTTTTTACAACCTTAAATTTCAAACCAATTGAAAAAATAATGATTTTAGGGCTTATACATTGGAATTTGAATATAACAAGAGTTCTCATGAAAAAATATGCAAGGATTAAATTGTTGATGAGAAATGCCATAGGAAATGCTATAGCATTTCCTAATGCATTTCTTTACTTTACATTTTTTACAACCTTAAATTTCGAACCAATTGAAAAAATAATGATTTTAGGGCTTATTCATTGGAAATTTAATATAACAAGAGTTCTCATGCAAAAATATGCATGGATTAAATTGTTGCTGAGAAATGCCATAGGAAATGCTATAGCATTTCCTATAGCATTTCTTTATTTTACATTTTTTAAAACCTTAAATTTCAAACCAATTGAAAAAATAATGATTTTAGGGCTTATACATTGGAATTTGAATATAACAAGAGTTCTCATGCAAAAATATGCAAGGATTAAATTGTTGACGAGAAATGCCATAGGAAATGCTATAGCATTTCCTATAGCATTTCTTTATTTTACATTTTTTACAACCTTAAATTTCGAACCAAATTAAAAAATAATGATTTTAGGGCTTGTACATTGGAATTTGAATATAACAAGAGTTCTCATGCAAAAATATGCAAGGATTAAATTGTTGACGAGAAATGCCATAGGAAATGCTATAGCATTTCCTATAGCATTTCTTTATTTTACATTTTTTAAAACCTTAAATTTCAAACCAATTAAAAAAATAATGATTTTAGGGCTTATACATTGGAAATTGAATATAACAAGAGTTCTCATGCAAAAATATGCAAGGATTAAATTGTTGCTGAGAAATGCCATAGGAAATGCTATAGCATTTCCTATAGCATTTCTTTATTTTACATTTTTTACAACCTTAAATTTCGAACCAAATTAAAAAATAATGATTTTAGGGCTTGTACATTGGAATTTGAATATAACAAGAGTTCTCATGCAAAAATATGCAAGGATTAAATTGTTGACGAGAAATTCCATAGGAAATGCTATAGCATTTCCTATAGCATTTCTTTATTTGACATTTTTTACAGCCTTAAATTTCGAACCAATTGAAAAATAATGATTTTAGGGCTTATACATTGGAAATTGAATATAACAAGAGTTCTCATGCAAAAATATGCAAGGGTTAAATTGTTGACGAGAAATGCCATAGGAAATGCTATAGCATTTCCTATAGCATTTCTTTATTTTACATTTTTTACAACCTTAAATTTCGAACCAAATTAAAAAATAATGATTTTAGGGCTTGTACATTGGAATTTGAATATAACAAGAGTTCTCATGCAAAAATATGCAAGGATTAAATTGTTGACGAGAAAGCATTTCCTATGGCATTTCTTTATTTTACATTTTTTACAACCTTAAATTTGAACTAATTGAAAAAAATAATGATTTTAAAGCTTATACATTGGAATTTGATTATAACAAGAGTTCTCATGCAAAAATATGCAAGGATTAAATTGATAACGAGAAATGCCATAGGAAATGCTATAGCATTTCCCATAGCATTTCTTTATTTTACATTTTTTAAAACCTTAAATTTCAAACCAATTGAAAAAATAATGATTTTAGGGCTTATACATTGGAATTTGAATATAACAAGAGTTCTCATGCAAAAATATGCAAGGATTAAATTGTTAACGAGAAATGCCATAGGAAATGCTATAGCATTTCCTATAGCATTTCTTTATTTTACATTTTTTACAACCTTAAATTTCGAACCAAATTAAAAAATAATGATTTTAGGGCTTGTACATTGGAATTTGAATATAACAAGAGTTCTCATGTAAAAATATGCCAGGATTAAATTGTTGACGAGAAATGCCATAGGAAATGCTATAGCATTTCCTAAAGCATTTCTTTATTTTACATTTTTTAAAACCTTAAATTTCAAACCAATTGAAAAAATAATGATTTTAGGGCTTATACATTGGAATTTGAATATAACAAGAGTTCTCATGCAAAAATATGCAAGGATTAAATTGTTGACGAGAAATGCCATAGGAAATGCTATAGCATTTCCTATAGCATTTCTTTATTTGACATTTTTTACAGCCTTAAATTTCGAACCAATTGAAAAAATAATGACTTTAGGGCTTATACATTGGAAATTGAATATAACAAGATTTCTCATGCAAAAATATGCAAGGATTAAATTGTTGCCGAGAAATGCCATAGGAAATGCTATAGCATTTCCTATAGCATTTCTTTATTTTACATTTTTTACAACCTTAAATTTCGAACCAAATTAAAAAATAATGATTTTAGGGCTTGTAAATTGGAATTTGAATATAACAAGAGTTCTCATGCAAAAATATGCAAGGATTAAATTATTGACGAGAAATGCCATAGGAAATGCTATAGCATTTCCTATAGCATTTCTTTATTTTACATTTTTTAAAACCTTAAATTTCAAACCAATTGAAAAAATAATGATTTTAGGGCTTATATATTGGAATTTGAATATAACAAGAGTTCTCATGCAAAAATATGCAAGGATTAAATTGTTGACGAGAAATGCCATAGGAAATGCTATAGCATTTCCTATAGCATTTCTTTATTTGACATTTTTTACAGCCTTAAATTTCGAACCAATTGAAAAAATAATAATTTTAGGGCTTATACATTGGAAATTGAATATAACAAGAGTTCTCATGCAAAAATATGCAAGGATTAAATTGTTGCCGAGAAATGCCATAGGAAATGCTATAGCATTTCCTATAGCATTTCTTTATTTTACATTTTTTACAACCTTAAATTTCGAACCAAATTAAAAAATAATGATTTTAGGGCTTGTACATTGGAATTTGAATATAACAAGAGTTCTCATGCAAAAATATGCAAGGATTAAATTGTTGACGAGAAATGCCATAGGAAATGCTATAGCATTTCCTATAGCATTTCTTTATTTGACATTTTTTACAGCCTTAAATTTCGAACCAACTGAAAAATAATGATTTTAGGGCTTATACATTGGAAATTGAATATAACAAGAGTTCTCATGCAAAAATATGCAAGGATTAAATTGTTGCTGATAAATGCCATAGGAAATGCTATAGCATTTCCTATAGCATTTCTTTATTTTACATTTTTTACAACCTTAAATTTCGAACCAAATTAAAAAATAATGATTTTAGGGCTTGTACATTGGAATTTGAATATAACAAGAGTTCTCATGCAAAAATATGCAAGGATTAAATTGTTGACGAGAAATGCCATAGGAAATGCTATAGCATTTCCTATGGCATTTCTTTATTTTACATTTTTTACAACCTTAAATTTGAACCAATTGAAAAAAATAATGATTTTAAAGCTTATACATTGGAATTTGATTATAACAAGAGTTCTCATGCAAAAATATGCAAGGATTAAATTGATAACGAGAAATGCCATAGGAAATGCTATAGCATTTCCCATAGCATTTCTTTATTTTACATTTTTTAAAACCTTAAATTTCAAACCAATTGAAAAAATAATGATTTTAGGGCTTATACATTGGAATTTGAATATAACAAGAGTTCTCATGCAAAAATATGCAAGGATTAAATTGTTGACGAGAAATGCCATAGGAAATGCTATAGCATTTCCTATAGCATTTCTTTATTTGACATTTTTTACAGCCTTAAATTTCGAACCAATTGAAAAAATAATAATTTTAGGGCTTATACATTGGAAATTGAATATAACAAGAGTTCTCATGCAAAAATATGCAAGGATTAAATTGTTGCCGAGAAATGCCATAGGAAATGCTATAGCATTTCCTATAGCATTTCTTTATTTTACATTTTTTACAACCTTAAATTTCGAACCAAATTAAAAAATAATGATTTTAGGACTTGTACATTGGAATTTGAATATAACAAGAGTTCTCATGCAAAAATATGCAAGGATTAAATTGTTGACGAGAAATGCCATAGGAAATGCTATAGCATTTCCTATAGCATTTCTTTATTTGACATTTTTTACAGCCTTAAATTTCGAACCAATTGAAAAATAATGATTTTAGGGCTTATACATTGGAAATTGAATATAACAAGAGTTCTCATGCAAAAATATGCAAGGATTAAATTGTTGCTGATAAATGCCATAGGAAATGCTATAGCATTTCCTATAGCATTTCTTTATTTTACATTTTTTACAACCTTAAATTTCGAACCAAATTAAAAAATAATGATTTTAGGGCTTGTACATTGGAATTTGAATATAACAAGAGTTCTCATGCAAAAATATGCAAGGATTAAATTGTTGACGAGAAATGCCATAGGAAATGCTATAGCATTTCCTATGGCATTTCTTTATTTTACATTTTTTACAACCTTAAATTTGAACCAATTGAAAAAAATAATGATTTTAAAGCTTATACATTGGAATTTGATTATAACAAGAGTTCTCATGCAAAAATATGCAAGGATTAAATTGATAACGAGAAATGCCATAGGAAATGCTATAGCATTTCCCATAGCATTTCTTTATTTTACATTTTTTAAAACCTTAAATTTCAAACCAATTGAAAAAATAATGATTTTAGGGCTTATACATTGGAATTTGAATATAACAAGAGTTCTCATGCAAAAATATGCAAGGATTAAATTGTTGACGAGAAATGCCATAGGAAATGCTATAGCATTTCCCATAGCATTTCTTTATTTTACATTTTTTAAAACCTTAAATTTCAAACCAATTGAAAAAATAATGATTTTAGGGCTTATACATTGGAATTTGAATATAACAAGAGTTCTCATGCAAAAATATGCAAGGATTAAATTGTTAACGAGAAATGCCATAGGAAATGCTATAGCATTTCCTATAGCATTTCTTTATTTTACATTTTTTACAACCTTAAATTTCGAACCAAATTAAAAAATAATGATTTTAGGGCTTGTACATTGGAATTTGAATATAACAAGAGTTCTCATGTAAAAATATGCCAGGATTAAATTGTTGACGAGAAATGCCATAGGAAATGCTATAGCATTTCCTAAAGCATTTCTTTATTTTACATTTTTTAAAACCTTAAATTTCAAACCAATTGAAAAAATAATGATTTTAGGGCTTATACATTGGAATTTGAATATAACAAGAGTTCTCATGCAAAAATATGCAAGGATTAAATTGTTGACGAGAAATGCCATAGGAAATGCTATAGCATTTCCTATAGCATTTCTTTATTTGACATTTTTTACAGCCTTAAATTTCGAACCAATTGAAAAAATAATGACTTTAGGGCTTATACATTGGAAATTGAATATAACAAGATTTCTCATGCAAAAATATGCAAGGATTAAATTGTTGCCGAGAAATGCCATAGGAAATGCTATAGCATTTCCTATAGCATTTCTTTATTTTACATTTTTTACAACCTTAAATTTCGAACCAAATTAAAAAATAATGATTTTAGGGCTTGTAAATTGGAATTTGAATATAACAAGAGTTCTCATGCAAAAATATGCAAGGATTAAATTATTGACGAGAAATGCCATAGGAAATGCTATAGCATTTCCTATAGCATTTCTTTATTTTACATTTTTTAAAACCTTAAATTTCAAACCAATTGAAAAAATAATGATTTTAGGGCTTATATATTGGAATTTGAATATAACAAGAGTTCTCATGCAAAAATATGCAAGGATTAAATTGTTGACGAGAAATGCCATAGGAAATGCTATAGCATTTCCTATAGCATTTCTTTATTTGACATTTTTTACAGCCTTAAATTTCGAACCAATTGAAAAAATAATAATTTTAGGGCTTATACATTGGAAATTGAATATAACAAGAGTTCTCATGCAAAAATATGCAAGGATTAAATTGTTGCCGAGAAATGCCATAGGAAATGCTATAGCATTTCCTATAGCATTTCTTTATTTTACATTTTTTACAACCTTAAATTTCGAACCAAATTAAAAAATAATGATTTTAGGGCTTGTACATTGGAATTTGAATATAACAAGAGTTCTCATGCAAAAATATGCAAGGATTAAATTGTTGACGAGAAATGCCATAGGAAATGCTATAGCATTTCCTATAGCATTTCTTTATTTGACATTTTTTACAGCCTTAAATTTCGAACCAATTGAAAAATAATGATTTTAGGGCTTATACATTGGAAATTGAATATAACAAGAGTTCTCATGCAAAAATATGCAAGGATTAAATTGTTGCTGATAAATGCCATAGGAAATGCTATAGCATTTCCTATAGCATTTCTTTATTTTACATTTTTTACAACCTTAAATTTCGAACCAAATTAAAAAATAATGATTTTAGGGCTTGTACATTGGAATTTGAATATAACAAGAGTTCTCATGCAAAAATATGCAAGGATTAAATTGTTGACGAGAAATGCCATAGGAAATGCTATAGCATTTCCTATGGCATTTCTTTATTTTACATTTTTTACAACCTTAAATTTGAACCAATTGAAAAAAATAATGATTTTAAAGCTTATACATTGGAATTTGATTATAACAAGAGTTCTCATGCAAAAATATGCAAGGATTAAATTGATAACGAGAAATGCCATAGGAAATGCTATAGCATTTCCCATAGCATTTCTTTATTTTACATTTTTTAAAACCTTAAATTTCAAACCAATTGAAAAAATAATGATTTTAGGGCTTATACATTGGAATTTGAATATAACAAGAGTTCTCATGCAAAAATATGCAAGGATTAAATTGTTGACGAGAAATGCCATAGGAAATGCTATAGCATTTCCTATAGCATTTCTTTATTTGACATTTTTTACAGCCTTAAATTTCGAACCAATTGAAAAAATAATAATTTTAGGGCTTATACATTGGAAATTGAATATAACAAGAGTTCTCATGCAAAAATATGCAAGGATTAAATTGTTGCCGAGAAATGCCATAGGAAATGCTATAGCATTTCCTATAGCATTTCTTTATTTTACATTTTTTACAACCTTAAATTTCGAACCAAATTAAAAAATAATGATTTTAGGACTTGTACATTGGAATTTGAATATAACAAGAGTTCTCATGCAAAAATATGCAAGGATTAAATTGTTGACGAGAAATGCCATAGGAAATGCTATAGCATTTCCTATAGCATTTCTTTATTTGACATTTTTTACAGCCTTAAATTTCGAACCAATTGAAAAATAATGATTTTAGGGCTTATACATTGGAAATTGAATATAACAAGAGTTCTCATGCAAAAATATGCAAGGATTAAATTGTTGCTGATAAATGCCATAGGAAATGCTATAGCATTTCCTATAGCATTTCTTTATTTTACATTTTTTACAACCTTAAATTTCGAACCAAATTAAAAAATAATGATTTTAGGGCTTGTACATTGGAATTTGAATATAACAAGAGTTCTCATGCAAAAATATGCAAGGATTAAATTGTTGACGAGAAATGCCATAGGAAATGCTATAGCATTTCCTATGGCATTTCTTTATTTTACATTTTTTACAACCTTAAATTTGAACCAATTGAAAAAAATAATGATTTTAAAGCTTATACATTGGAATTTGATTATAACAAGAGTTCTCATGCAAAAATATGCAAGGATTAAATTGATAACGAGAAATGCCATAGGAAATGCTATAGCATTTCCCATAGCATTTCTTTATTTTACATTTTTTAAAACCTTAAATTTCAAACCAATTGAAAAAATAATGATTTTAGGGCTTATACATTGGAATTTGAATATAACAAGAGTTCTCATGCAAAAATATGCAAGGATTAAATTGTTGACGAGAAATGCCATAGGAAATGCTATAGCATTTCCTATAGCATTTCTTTATTTTACATTTTTTACAACCTTAAATTTCGAACCAAATTAAAAAATAATGATTTTAGGGCTTGTACATTGGAATTTGAATATAACAAGAGTTCTCATGTAAAAATATGCCAGGATTAAATTGTTGACGAGAAATGCCATAGGAAATGCTATAGCATTTCCTATAGCATTTCTTTATTTTACATTTTTTAAAACCTTAAATTTCAAACCAATTGAAAAAATAATGATTTTAGGGCTTATACATTGGAATTTGAATAAAACAAGAGTTCTCATGCAAAAATATGCAAGGATTAAATTGTTGAAGAGAAATGCCATAGGAAATGCTATAGCATTTCCTATAGCATTTCTTTATTTGACATTTTTTACAGCTTTAAATTTCGAACCAATTGAAAAATAATGATTTTAGGGCTTATACATTGGAAATTGAATATAACAAGAGTTCTCATGCAAAAATATGCAAGGATTAAATTGTTGCTGAGAAATGCCATAGGAAATGCTAGCATTTCCTATAGCATTTCTTTATTTTACATTTTTTACAACCTTAAATTTCGAACCAAATTAAAAAATAATGATTTTAGGGCTTGTACATTGGAATTTGAATATAACAAGAGTTCTCATGCAAAAATATGCAAGGATTAAATTGTTGACGAGAAATGCCATAGGAAATGCTATAGCATTTCCTATAGCATTTCTTTATTTTACATTTTTTACAACCTTAAATTTCGAACCAATTGAAAAAAATAACGATTTTAAAGCTTATACATTGGAATTTGAATATAACAAGAGTTCTCATGCAAAAATATGCAAGGATTAAATTGTTAACGAGAAATGCCATAGGAAATGCTATAGCATTTCCCATAGCATTTCTTTATTTTACATTTTTTAAAACCTTAAATTTCAAACCAATTGAAAAAATAATGATTTTAGGGCTTATACATTGGAATTTGAATATAACAAGAGTTCTCATGCAAAAATATGCAAGGATTAAATTGTTGACGAGAAATGCCATAGGAAATGCTATAGCATTTCCTATAGCATTTCTTTATTTTACATTTTTTACAACCTTAAATTTTGAACCAAATTAAAAAATAATGATTTTAGGGCTTGTACATTGGAATTTGAATATAACAAGAGTTCTCATGTAAAAATATGCAAGGATTAAATTGTTGACGAGAAATGCCATAGGAAATGCTATAGCATTTCCTATAGCATTTCTTTATTTTACATTTTTTAAAACCTTAAATTTCAAACCAATTGAAAAAATAATGATTTTAGGGCTTATACATTGGAATTTGAATATAACAAGAGTTCTCATGCAAAAATATGCAAGGATTAAATTGTTGCCGAGAAATGCCATAGGAAATGCTATAGCATTTCCTATAGCATTTCTTTATTTTACAGTTTTTACAACCTTAAATTTCGAACCAAATTAAAAAATAATGATTTTAGGGCTTGTACATTGGAATTTGAATATAACAAGAGTTCTCATGCAAAAATATGCAAGGATTAAATTGTTGACGAGAAATGCCATAGGAAATGCTATAGCATTTCCTATAGCATTTCTTTATTTGACATTTTTTACAGCCTTAAATTTCGAACCAATTGAAAAATAATAATTTTAGGGCTTATACATTGGAAATTGAATATAACAAGAGTTCTCATGCAAAAATATGCAAGGATTAAATTGTTGCTGATAAATGCCATAGGAAATGCTATAGCATTTCCTATAGCATTTCTTTATTTTACATTTTTTACAACCTTAAATTTCGAACCAAATTAAAAAATAATGATTTTAGGGCTTGTACATTGGAATTTGAATATAACAAGAGTTCTCATGCAAAAATATGCAAGGATTAAATTGTTGACGAGAAATGCCATAGGAAATGCTATAGCATTTCCTATGGCATTTCTTTATTTTACATTTTTTACAACCTTAAATTTGAACCAATTGAAAAAAATAATGATTTTAAAGCTTATACATTGGAATTTGATTATAACAAGAGTTCTCATGCAAAAATATGCAAGGATTAAATTGATAACGAGAAATGCCATAGGAAATGCTATAGCATTTCCCATAGCATTTCTTTATTTTACATTTTTTAAAACCTTAAATTTCAAACCAATTGAAAAAATAATGATTTTAGGGCTTATACATTGGAATTTGAATATAACAAGAGTTCTCATGCAAAAATATGCAAGGATTAAACTGTTGACGAGAAATGCCATAGGAAATGCTATAGCATTTCCTATAGCATTTCTTTATTTTACATTTTTTACAACCTTAAATTTCGAACCAAATTAAAAAATAATGATTTTAGGGCTTGTACATTGGAATTTGAATATAACAAGAGTTCTCATGCAAAAATATGCAAGGATTAAATTGTTGACGAGAAATGCCATAGGAAATGCTATAGCATTTCCTATAGCATTTCTTTATTTTACATTTTTTACAACCTTAAATTTCGAACCAATTGAAAAAAATAATGATTTTAAAGCTTATACATTGGAATTTGAATATAACAAGAGTTCTCATGCAAAAATATGCAAGGATTAAATTGTTAACGAGAAATGCCATAGGAAATGCTATAGCATTTCCCATAGCATTTCTTTATTTTACATTTTTTAAAACCTTAAATTTCAAACCAATTGAAAAAATAATGATTTTAGGGCTTATACATTGGAATTTGAATATAACAAGAGTTCTCATGCAAAAATATGCAAGGATTAAATTGTTGACGAGAAATGCCATAGGAAATGCTATAGCATTTCCTATAGCATTTCTTTATTTTACATTTTTTACAACCTTAAATTTTGAACCAAATTAAAAAATAATGATTTTAGGGCTTGTACATTGGAATTTGAATATAACAAGAGTTCTCATGTAAAAATATGCAAGGATTAAATTGTTGACGAGAAATGCCATAGGAAATGCTATAGCATTTCCTATAGCATTTCTTTATTTTACATTTTTTAAAACCTTAAATTTCAAACCAATTGAAAAAATAATGATTTTAGGGCTTATACATTGGAATTTGAATATAACAAGAGTTCTCATGCAAAAATATGCAAGGATTAAATTGTTGCCGAGAAATGCCATAGGAAATGCTATAGCATTTCCTATAGCATTTCTTTATTTTACAGTTTTTACAACCTTAAATTTCGAACCAAATTAAAAAATAATGATTTTAGGGCTTGTACATTGGAATTTGAATATAACAAGAGTTCTCATGCAAAAATATGCAAGGATTAAATTGTTGACGAGAAATGCCATAGGAAATGCTATAGCATTTCCTATAGCATTTCTTTATTTGACATTTTTTACAGCCTTAAATTTCGAACCAATTGAAAAATAATAATTTTAGGGCTTATACATTGGAAATTGAATATAACAAGAGTTCTCATGCAAAAATATGCAAGGATTAAATTGTTGCTGATAAATGCCATAGGAAATGCTATAGCATTTCCTATAGCATTTCTTTATTTTACATTTTTTACAACCTTAAATTTCGAACCAAATTAAAAAATAATGATTTTAGGGCTTGTACATTGGAATTTGAATATAACAAGAGTTCTCATGCAAAAATATGCAAGGATTAAATTGTTGACGAGAAATGCCATAGGAAATGCTATAGCATTTCCTATGGCATTTCTTTATTTTACATTTTTTACAACCTTAAATTTGAACCAATTGAAAAAAATAATGATTTTAAAGCTTATACATTGGAATTTGATTATAACAAGAGTTCTCATGCAAAAATATGCAAGGATTAAATTGATAACGAGAAATGCCATAGGAAATGCTATAGCATTTCCCATAGCATTTCTTTATTTTACATTTTTTAAAACCTTAAATTTCAAACCAATTGAAAAAATAATGATTTTAGGGCTTATACATTGGAATTTGAATATAACAAGAGTTCTCATGCAAAAATATGCAAGGATTAAACTGTTGACGAGAAATGCCATAGGAAATGCTATAGCATTTCCTATAGCATTTCTTTATTTTACATTTTTTACAACCTTAAATTTCGAACCAAATTAAAAAATAATGATTTTAGGGCTTGTACATTGGAATTTGAATATAACAAGAGTTCTCATGTAAAAATATGCCAGGATTAAATTGTTGACGAGAAATGCCATAGGAAATGCTATAGCATTTCCTATAGCATTTCTTTATTTTACATTTTTTAAAACCTTAAATTTCAAACCAATTGAAAAAATAATGATTTTAGGGCTTATACATTGGAATTTGAATAAAACAAGAGTTCTCATGCAAAAATATGCAAGGATTAAATTGTTGACGAGAAATGCCATAGGAAATGCTATAGCATTTCCTATAGCATTTCTTTATTTGACATTTTTTACAGCTTTAAATTTCGAACCAATTGAAAAATAATGATTTTAGGGCTTATACATTGGAAATTGAATATAACAAGAGTTCTCATGCAAAAATATGCAAGGATTAAATTGTTGCTGAGAAATGCCATAGGAAATGCTATAGCATTTCCTATAGCATTTCTTTATTTTACATTTTTTACAACCTTAAATTTCGAACCAAATTAAAAAATAATGATTTTAGGGCTTGTACATTGGAATTTGAATATAACAAGAGTTCTCATGCAAAAATATGCAAGGATTAAATTGTTGACGAGAAATGCCATAGGAAATGCTATAGCATTTCCTATAGCATTTCTTTATTTTACATTTTTTACAACCTTAAATTTCGAACCAATTGAAAAAAATAATGATTTTAAAGCTTATACATTGGAATTTGAATATAACAAGAGTTCTCATGCAAAAATATGCAAGGATTAAATTGTTAACGAGAAATGCCATAGGAAATGCTATAGCATTTCCCATAGCATTTCTTTATTTTACATTTTTTAAAACCTTAAATTTCAAACCAATTGAAAAAATAATGATTTTAGGGCTTATACATTGGAATTTGAATATAACAAGAGTTCTCATGCAAAAATATGCAAGGATTAAATTGTTGACGAGAAATGCCATAGGAAATGCTATAGCATTTCCTATAGCATTTCTTTATTTTACATTTTTTACAACCTTAAATTTTGAACCAAATTAAAAAATAATGATTTTAGGGCTTGTACATTGGAATTTGAATATAACAAGAGTTCTCATGTAAAAATATGCAAGGATTAAATTGTTGACGAGAAATGCCATAGGAAATGCTATAGCATTTCCTATAGCATTTCTTTATTTTACATTTTTTAAAACCTTAAATTTCAAACCAATTGAAAAAATAATGATTTTAGGGCTTATACATTGGAATTTGAATATAACAAGAGTTCTCATGCAAAAATATGCAAGGATTAAATTGTTGACTAGAAATGCCATAGGAAATGCTATAGCATTTCCTATTGCATTTCTTTATTTTACATTTTTTACAACCTTAAATTTTGAACCAATTAAAAAAAATAATGATTTTAAAGCTTATGCAATTGAATTAGAATATAACAAGTGTTCTCATGCAAAAATATGCAAGTATTAAATTGTTGACGAGAAATGCCATAGGAAATGCTATAGCATTTCCTATAGCATTTCTTTATTTTACATTTTTTACAACCTTAAATTTTGAACCAAATTAAAAAATAATGATTTTAGGGCTTGTACATTGGAATTTGAATATAACAAGAGTTCTCATGTAAAAATATGCAAGGATTAAATTGTTGACGAGAAATGCCATAGGAAATGCTATAGCATTTCCTATAGCATTTCTTTATTTTACATTTTTTAAAACCTTAAATTTCAAACCAATTGAAAAAATAATGATTTTAGGGCTTATACATTGGAATTTGAATATAACAAGAGTTCTCATGCAAAAATATGCAAGGATTAAATTGTTGACGAGAAATGCCATAGGAAATGCTATAGCATTTCCTATAGCATTTCTTTATTTGACATTTTTTACAGCCTTAAATTTCGAACCAATTGAAAAAATAATGATTTTAGGGCTTATACATTGGAAATTGAATATAACAAGATTTCTCATGCAAAAATATGCAAGGATTAAATTGTTGCCGAGAAATGCCATAGGAAATGCTATAGCATTTCCTATAGAATTTCTTTATTTTACATTTTTTACAACCTTAAATTTCGAACCAAATTAAAAAATAATGATTTTAGGGCTTGTACATTGGAATTTGAATATAACAAGAGTTCTCATGCAAAAATATGCAAGGATTAAATTATTGACGAGAAATGCCATAGGAAATGCTATAGCATTTCCTATAGCATTTCTTTATTTTACATTTTTTAAAACCTTAAATTTCAAACCAATTGAAAAAATAATGATTTTAGGGCTTATATATTGGAATTTGAATATAACAAGAGTTCTCATGCAAAAATATGCAAGGATTAAATTGTTGACGAGAAATGCCATAGGAAATGCTATAGCATTTCCTATAGCATTTCTTTATTTGACATTTTTTACAGCCTTAAATTTCGAACCAATTGAAAAAATAATAATTTTAGGGCTTATACATTGGAAATTGAATATAACAAGAGTTCTCATGCAAAAATATGCAAGGATTAAATTGTTGCCGAGAAATGCCATAGGAAATGCTATAGCATTTCCTATAGCATTTCTTTATTTTACATTTTTTACAACCTTAAATTTCGAACCAAATTAAAAAATAATGATTTTAGGGCTTGTACATTGGAATTTGAATATAACAAGAGTTCTCATGCAAAAATATGCAAGGATTAAATTGTTGACGAGAAATGCCATAGGAAATGCTATAGCATTTCCTATAGCATTTCTTTATTTTACATTTTTTAAAACCTTAAATTTCAAACCAATTGAAAAATTAATGATTTTAGGGCTTATACATTGGAATTTGAATATAACAAGAGTTCTCATGCAAAAATATGCAAGGGTTAAATTGTTGACTAGAAATGCCATAGGAAATGCTATAGCATTTCCTATTGCATTTCTTTATTTTACATTTTTTACAACCTTAAATTTTGAACCAATTAAAAAAAATAATGATTTTAAAGCTTATGCATTGGAATTAGAATATAACAA
Organism: Parietaria judaica; assembly: GCA_954871525.1. NCBI lineage: Eukaryota > Viridiplantae > Streptophyta > Magnoliopsida > Rosales > Urticaceae > Parietaria > Parietaria judaica. The sequence continues at coordinate 31,765,148 of OX940865.1, forward strand.
GTGTTCTCATGCAAAAATATGCAAGTATTAAATTGTTGACGAGAAATGCCATAGGAAATGCTATAGCATTTCCTATAGCATTTCTTTATTTTACATTTTTTACAACCTTAAATTTCGAACCAAATTAAAAAATAATAATTTTAGGGCTTGTACATTGGAATTTGAATATAACAAGAGTTCTCATGTAAAAATATGCAAGGATTAAATTGTTGACGAGAAATGCCATAGGAAATGCAATAGCATTTCCTATGGCATTTCTTTATTTTACATTTTTTAAAACCTTAAATTTCAAACCAATTGAAAAAATAATGATTTTAGGGCTTATACATTGGAATTTGAATATAACAAGAGTTCTCATGCAAAAATATGCAAGGATTAAATTGTTGACGAGAAATGCCATAGGAAATGCTATAGCATTTCCTATAGCATTTCTTTATTTGACATTTTTTACAGCCTTAAATTTCGAACCAATTGAAAAAATAATGATTTTAGGGCTTATACATTGGAAATTGAATATAACAAGATTTCTCATGCAAAAATATGCAAGGATTAAATTGTTGCCGAGAAATGCCATAGGAAATGTTATAGCATTTCCTATAGCATTTCTTTATTTTACATTTTTTACAACCTTAAATTTCGAACCAAATTAAAAAATAATGATTTTAGGGCTTGTACATTGGAATTTGAATATAACAAGAGTTCTCATGCAAAAATATGCAAGGATTAAGTTATTGACGAGAAATGCCATAGGAAATGCTATAGCATTTCCTATAGCATTTCTTTATTTTACATTTTTTAAAACCTTAAATTTCAAACCAATTGAAAAAATAATGATTTTAGGGCTTATACATTGGAATTTGAATATAACAAGAGTTCTCATGCAAAAATATGCAAGGATTAAATTGTTGACGAGAAATGCCATAGGAAATGCTATAGCATTTCCTATAGCATTTCTTTATTTGACATTTTTTACAGCCTTAAATTTCGAACCAATTGAAAAAATAATGATTTTAGGGCTTATACATTGGAAATTGAATATAACAAGAGTTCTCATGCAAAAATATGCAAGGATTAAATTGTTGCCGAGAAATGCAATAGGAAATGCTATAGCATTTCCTATAGCATTTCTTTATTTTACATTTTTTACAACCTTAAATTTCGAACCAAATTAAAAAATAATGATTTTAGGGCTTGTACATTGGAATTTGAATATAACAAGAGTTCTCATGCAAAAATATGCAAGGATTAAATTGTTGACGAGAAATGCCATAGGAAATGCTATAGCATTTCCTATAGCATTTCTTTATTTTACATTTTTTAAAACCTTAAATTTCGAGCCAATTGAAAAAATAATGATTTTAGGGCTTATACATTGGAATTTGAATATAACAAGAGTTCTCATGCAAAAATATGCAAGGATTAAATTGTTGACTAGAAATGCCATAGGAAATGCTATAGCGTTTCCTATTGCATTTCTTTATTTTACATTTTTTACAACCTTAAATTTTGAACCAATTAAAAAAAATAATGATTTTAAAGCTTATGCATTGGAATTAGAATATAACAAGTGTTCTCATGCAAAAATATGCAAGTATTAAATTGTTGACGAGAAATGCCATAGGAAATGCTATAGCATTTCCTATAGCATTTCTTTATTTTACATTTTTTACAACCTTAAATTTCGAACCAAATTAAAAAATAATGATTTTAGGGCTTGTACATTGGAATTTGAATATAACAAGAGTTCTCATGTAAAAATATGCAAGGATTAAATTGTTGACGAGAAATGCCATAGGAAATGCTATAGCATTTCCTATAGCATTTCTTTATTTTACATTTTTTAAAACCTTAAATTTCAAACCAATTGAAAAAATAATGATTTTAGGGCTTATACATTGGAATTTGAATATAACAAGAGTTCTCATGCAAAAATATGCAAGGATTAAATTGTTGACGAGAAATGCCATAGGAAATGCTATAGCATTTCCTATAGCATTTCTTTATTTGACATTTTTTACAGCCTTAAATTTCGAACCAATTGAAAAAATAATGATTTTAGGGCTTATACATTGGAAATTGAATATAACAAGATTTCTCATGCAAAAATATGCAAGGATTAAATTGTTGCCGAGAAATGCCATAGGAAATGCAATAGCATTTCCTATAGCATTTCTTTATTTTACATTTTTTACTACCTTAAATTTCGAACCAAATTAAAAAATAATGATTTTAGGGCTTGTACATTGGAATTTGAATATAACAAGAGTTCTCATGCAAAAATATGCAAGGATTAAATTATTGACGAGAAATGCCATAGGAAATGCTATAGCATTTCCTATAGCATTTCTTTATTTTACATTTTTTAAAACCTTAAATTTCAAACCAATTGAAAAAATAATGATTTTAGGGCTTATACATTGGAATTTGATTATAACAAGAGTTCTCATGCAAAAATATGCAAGGATTAAATTGTTGACGAGAAATGGCATAGGAAATGCTATAGCATTTCCTATAGCATTTCTTTATTTGACATTTTTTACAGCCTTAAATTTCGAACCTATTGAAAAAATAATGATTTTAGGGCTTATACATTGGAAATTGAATATAACAAGAGTTCTCATGCAAAAATATGCAAGGATTAAATTGTTGCCGAGAAATGCCATAGGAAATGCTATAGCATTTCCTATAGCATTTCTTTATTTTACATTTTTTACAACCTTAAATTTCGAACCAAATTAAAAAATAATGATATTAGGGCTTGTACATTGGAATTTGAATATAACAAGAGTTCTCATGCAAAAATATGCAAGGATTAAATTGTTGACGAGAAATGCCATAGGAAATGCTATAGCATTTCCTATAGCATTTCTTTATTTTACATTTTTTAAAACCTTAAATTTCAAACCAATTGAAAAAATAATGATTTTAGGGCTTATACATTGGAATTTGAATATAACAAGAGTTCTCATGCAAAAATATGCAAGGATTAAATTGTTGACTAGAAATGCCATAGGAAATGCTATAGCATTTCCTATTGCATTTCTTTATTTTACATTTTTTACAACCTTAAATTTTGAACCAATTAAAAAAAATAATGATTTTAAAGCTTATGCATTGGAATTAGAATATAACAAGTGTTCTCGTGCAAAAATATGCAAGTATTAAATTGTTGACGAGAAATGCCATAGGAAATGCTATAGCATTTCCTATAGCATTTCTTTATTTTACATTTTTTACAACCTTAAATTTCGAACCAAATTAAAAAATAATGATTTTAGGGCTTGTACATTGGAATTTGAATATAACAAGAGTTCTCATGTAAAAATATGCAAGGATTAAATTGTTGACGAGAAATGCCATAGGAAATGCTATAGCATTTCCTATAGCATTTCTTTATTTTACATTTTTTAAAACCTTAAATTTCAAACCAATTGAAAAAATAATGATTTTAGGGCTTATACATTGGAATTTGAATATAACAAGAGTTCTCATGCAAAAATATGCAAGGATTAAATTGTTGACGAGAAATGCCATAGGAAATGCTATAGCATTTCCTATAGCATTTCTTTATTTGACATTTTTTACAGCCTTAAATTTCGAACAAATTGAAAAAATAATGATTTTAGGGCTTATACATTGGAAATTGAATATAACAAGATTTCTCATGCAAAAATATGCAAGGATTAAATTGTTGCCGAGAAATGCCATAGCAAATGCTAGAGCATTTCCTATAGCATTTCTTTATTTTACATTTTTTACAACCTTAAATTTCGAACCAAATTAAAAAATAATGATTTTAGGGCTTGTACATTGGAATTTGAATATAACAAGAGTTCTCATGCAAAAATATGCAAGGATTAAATTATTGACGAGAAATGCCATAGGAAATGCTATAGCATTTCCTATAGCATTTCTTTATTTTACATTTTTTAAAACCTTAAATTTCAAACCAATTGAAAAAATAATGATTTTAGGGCTTATACATTGGAATTTGAATATAACAAGAGTTCTCATGCAAAAATATGCAAGGATTAAATTGTTGACGAGAAATGCCATAGGAAATGCTATAGCATTTCCTATAGCATTTCTTTATTTGACATTTTTTACAGCCTTAAATTTCGAACCAATTGATAAAATAATAATTTTAGGGCTTATACATTGGAAATTGAATATAACAAGAGTTCTCATGCAAAAATATGCAAGGATTAAATTGTTGCCGAGAAATGCCATAGGAAATGCTATAGCATTTCCTATAGCATTTCTTTATTTTACATTTTTTACAACCTTAAATTTCGAACCAAATTAAAAAATAATGATTTTAGGGCTTGTACATTGGAATTTGAATATAACAAGAGTTCTCATGCAAAAATATGCAAGGATTAAATTGTTGACGAGAAATGCCATAGGAAATGCTATAGCATTTCCTATAGCATTTCTTTATTTTACATTTTTTAAAACCTTAAATTTCAAACCAATTGAAAAAATAATGATTTTAGGGCTTATACATTGGAATTTGAATATAACAAGAGTTCTCATGCAAAAATATGCAAGGATTAAATTGTTGACGAGAAATGCCATAGGAAATGCTATAGCATTTCCTATAGCATTTCTTTATTTGACACTTTTTACAGCTTTAAATTTCGAACCAATTGAAAAAATAATGATTTTAGGGCTTATACATTGGAAATTGAATATAACAAGAGTTCTCATGCAAAAATATGCAAGGATTAAATTGTTGCCGAGAAATGCCATAGGAAATGCTATAGCATTTCCTATCGCATTTCTTTATTTTACATTTTTTACAACCTTAAATTTCGAACCAATTGAAAAAATAATGATTTTAAAGCTTGTACATTGGAATTTAAATATAACAAGAGTTCTCATGCAAAAATATGCAAGGATTAAATTGTTGACGAGAAATGCCATAGGAAATGTTATAGCATTTCCTATATCATTTCTTTATTTTACATTTTTTAAAACCTTAAATTTCAAACCAATTGAAAAAATAATGATTTTAGGGCTTATACATTGGAATTTGACTATAACAAGAGTTCTCATGCAAAAATATGCAAGGATTAAATTGTTGACTAGAATTTCTTTATTTGAAATTTTTTACAGCCTTAAATTTCGAACCAATTGAAAAAATAATGATTTTAGGGCTTATACATTGGAAATTGAATATAACAAGAGTTCTCATGCAAAAATATGCAAGGATTAAATTGTTGACGAGAAATGCCATAGGAAATGCTATAGCATTTCCTATAGCATTTCTTTATTTTACATTTTTTACAACCTTAAATTTCGAACCAATTGAAAAAATAATGATTTTAAAGCTTATACATTGGAATTTGAATATAACAAGAGTTCTCATGCAAAAATACGCAAGGATTAAATTGTTGACGAGAAATGCCATAGGAAATCCTATAGCATTTCCTATAGCATTTCTTTATTTTACATTTTTTACAACCTTAAATTTCGAACCAATTGAAAAAATAATGATTTTAGGGCTTATAAATTGGAATTTGAATATAACAAGAGTTCTCATGCAAAAATATGCAAGGATTAAATTGTTGACGAGAAATGCCATAGGAAATGCTATAGCATTTCCTATAGCATTTCTTTATTTGACATTTTTTACAGCCTTAAATTTCGAACCAATTGAAAAAATAATGATTTTAGGGCTTGAACATTGGAAATTGAATATAACAAGAGTTCTCATGCAAAAATATGCAAGGATTAAATTGTTGACGAGAAATGCCATAGGAAATGCTATAGCATTTCCTATAGCATTTCTTTATTTTACATTTTTTACAACCTTAAATTTCGAACCAATTGAAAAAATAATGATTTTAAAGCTTATACATTGGAATTTGAATATAACAAGAGTTCTCATGCAAAAATACGCAAGGATTAAATTGTTGACGAGAAATGCCATAGGAAATCCTATAGCATTTCCTATAGCATTTCTTTATTTTACATTTTTTACAACCTTAAATTTCGAACCAATTGAAAAAATAATGATTTTAGGGCTTATAAATTGGAATTTGAATATAACAAGAGTTCTCATGCAAAAATATGCAAGGATTAAATTGTTGACGAGAAATGCCATAGCAAATGCTATAGCATTTCCTATAGCATTTCTTTATTTGACATTTTTTACAGCCTTAAATTTCGAACCAATTGAAAAAATAATGATTTTAGGGCTTGTACATTGGAAATTGAATATAACAAGAGTTCTCATGCAAAAATATGCAAGGATTAAATTGTTGACGAGAAATGCCATAGGAAATGCTATAGCATTTCCTATAGCATTTCTTTATTTTACATTTTTTACAACCTTAAATTTCGAACCAATTGAAAAAATAATGATTTTAAAGCTTATACATTGGAATTTGAATATAACAAGAGTTCTCATGCAAAAATATGCAAGGATTAAATTGTTAACGAGAAATGCCATAGGAAATGCTATAGCATTTCCTATAGCATTTCTTTATTTTACATTTTTTACAGCCTTAAATTTCGAACCAATTGAAAAAATAATGATTTTAAAGTTTATACATTGGAATTTGAATATAACAATAGTTCTCATGCAAAAATATGCAAGGATAAAATTGTTAACGAGAAATGCCATAGGAAATGCTATAGCATTTCCTATAGAATTTCTTTATTTTACATTTTTTACAACCTTAAATTTCGAACCAATTGAAAAAATAATGATTTTAGGGCTTATACATTGGAAATTGAATATAACAAGAGTTCTCATGCAAAAATATGCAAGGATTAAATTGTTGACGAGAAATGCCATAGCATTTCCTATAGCATTTCTTTATTTGACATTTTTTACAGCCTTAAATTTCGAACCAATTGAAAAAATAATGATTTTAGGGCTTATACATTGGAAATTGAATATAACAAGAGTTCTCATGCAAAAATATGCAAGGATTAAATTGTTGCCGAGAAATGCCATAGGAAATGCTATAGCATTTCCTATAGCATTTCTTTATTTTACATTTTTTACAACTTTAAATTTCGAACCAAATTAAAAAATAATCATTTTAGGGCTTGTACATTGGAATTTGAATATAACAAGAATTCTCATGCAAAAATATGCAAGGATTAAATTGTTGACGAGAAATGCCATAGGAAATGCTATAGCATTTCCTATAGCATTTCTTTATTTTACATTTTTTACAACCTGAAATTTCGAACCAATTGAAAAAATAATGATTTTAAAGCTTATACATTGGAATTTGAATATAACAAGAGTTCTCATGCAAAAATATGCAAGGATTAAATTGTTAACGAGAAATGCCATAGGAAATGCTATAGCATTTCCTATAGCATTTCTTTATTTTACATTTTTTACAGCCTTAAATTTCGAACCAATTGAAAAAATAATGATTTTAAAGTTTATACATTGGAATTTGAATATAACAATAGTTCTCATGCAAAAATATGCAAGGATTAAATTGTTAACGAGAAATGCCATAGGAAATGCTATAGCATTTCCTATAGCATTTCTTTATTTTACATTTTTTACAACCTTAAATTTCGAACCAATTGAAAAAATAATGATTTTAGGGCTTATACATTGGAAATTGAATATAACAAGAGTTCTCATGCAAAAATATGCAAGGATTAAATTGTTGACGAGAAATGCCATAGGAAATGCTATAGCATTTCCTATAGCATTTCTTTATTTTACATTTTTTAAAACCTTAAATTTCAAACCAATTGAAAAAATAATGATTTTAGGGCTTATACATTGGAATTTGAATATAACAAGAGTTCTCATGCAAAAATATGCAAGGATTAAATTGTTGACTAGAAATGCCATAGGAAATGCTATAGCATTTCCTATTGCATTTCTTTATTTTACATTTTTTACAACCTTAAATTTTGAACCAATTAAAAAAAATAATGATTTTAAAGCTTATGCATTGGAATTAGAATATAACAAGTGTTCTCATGCAAAAATATGCAAGTATTAAATTGTTGACGAGAAATGCCATAGGAAATGCTATAGCATTTCCTATAGCATTTCTTTATTTTACATTTTTTACAACCTTAAATTTCGAACCAAATTAAAAAATAATGATTTTAGGGCTTGTACATTGGAATTTGAATATAACAAGAGTTCTCATGTAAAAATATGCAAGGATTAAATTGTTGACGAGAAATGCCATAGGAAATGCTATAGCATTTCCTATAGCATTTCTTTATTTTACATTTTTTAAAACCTTAAATTTCAAACCAATTGAAAAAATAATGATTTTAGGGCTTATACATTGGAATTTGAATATAACAAGAGTTCTCATGCAAAAATATGCAAGGATTAAATTGTTGACGAGAAATGCCATAGGAAATGCTATAGCATTTCCTATAGCATTTCTTTATTTGACATTTTTTACAGCCTTAAATTTCGAACCAATTGAAAAAATAATGATTTTAGGGCTTATACATTGGAAATTGAATATAACAAGATTTCTCATGCAAAAATATGCAAGGATTAAATTGTTGCCGAGAAATGCCATAGGAAATGCAATAGCATTTCCTATAGCATTTCTTTATTTTACATTTTTTACTACCTTAAATTTCGAACCAAATTAAAAAATAATGATTTTAGGGCTTGTACATTGGAATTTGAATATAACAAGAGTTCTCATGCAAAAATATGCAAGGATTAAATTATTGACGAGAAATGCCATAGGAAATGCTATAGCATTTCCTATAGCATTTCTTTATTTTACATTTTTTAAAACCTTAAATTTCAAACCAATTGAAAAAATAATGATTTTAGGGCTTATACATTGGAATTTGATTATAACAAGAGTTCTCATGCAAAAATATGCAAGGATTAAATTGTTGACGAGAAATGCCATAGGAAATGCTATAACATTTCCTATAGCATTTCTTTATTTGACATTTTTTACAGCCTTAAATTTCGAACCTATTGAAAAAATAATGATTTTAGGGCTTATACATTGGAATTTGAATATAACAAGAGTTCTCATGAAAAAATATGCAAGGATTAAATTGTTGCCGAGAAATGCCATAGGAAATGCTATAGCATTTCCTATAGCATTTCTTTATTTTACATTTTTTACAACCTTAAATTTCGAACCAAATTAAAAAATAATGATATTAGGGCTTGTACATTGGAATTTGAATATAACAAGAGTTCTCATGCAAAAATATGCAAGGATTAAATTGTTGACGAGAAATGCCATAGGAAATGCTATAGCATTTCCTATAGCATTTCTTTATTTTACATTTTTTAAAACCTTAAATTTCAAACCAATTGAAAAAATAATGATTTTAGGGCTTATACATTGGAATTTGAATATAACAAGAGTTCTCATGCAAAAATATGCAAGGATTAAATTGTTGACTAGAAATGCCATAGGAAATGCTATAGCATTTCCTATTGCATTTCTTTATTTTACATTTTTTACAACCTTAAATTTTGAACCAATTAAAAAAAATAATGATTTTAAAGCTTATGCATTGGAATTAGAATATAACAAGTGTTCTCGTGCAAAAATATGCAAGTATTAAATTGTTGACGAGAAATGCCATAGGAAATGCTATAGCATTTCCTATAGCATTTCTTTATTTTACATTTTTTACAACCTTAAATTTCGAACCAAATTAAAAAATAATGATTTTAGGGCTTGTACATTGGAATTTGAATATAACAAGAGTTCTCATGTAAAAATATGCAAGGATTAAATTGTTGACGAGAAATGCCATAGGAAATGCTATAGCATTTCCTATAGCATTTCTTTATTTTACATTTTTTAAAACCTTAAATTTCAAACCAATTGAAAAAATAATGATTTTAGGGCTTATACATTGGAATTTGAATATAACAAGAGTTCTCATGCAAAAATATGCAAGGATTAAATTGTTGACGAGAAATGCCATAGGAAATGCTATAGCATTTCCTATAGCATTTCTTTATTTGACATTTTTTACAGCCTTAAATTTCGAACAAATTGAAAAAATAATGATTTTAGGGCTTATACATTGGAAATTGAATATAACAAGATTTCTCATGCAAAAATATGCAAGGATTAAATTGTTGCCGAGAAATGCCATAGCAAATGCTATAGCATTTCCTATAGCATTTCTTTATTTTACATTTTTTACAACCTTAAATTTCGAACCAAATTAAAAAATAATGATTTTAGGGCTTGTACATTGGAATTTGAATATAACAAGAGTTCTCATGCAAAAATATGCAAGGATTAAATTATTGACGAGAAATGCCATAGGAAATGCTATAGCATTTCCTATAGCATTTCTTTATTTTACATTTTTTAAAACCTTAAATTTCAAACCAATTGAAAAAATAATGATTTTAGGGCTTATACATTGGAATTTGAATATAACAAGAGTTCTCATGCAAAAATATGCAAGGATTAAATTGTTGACGAGAAATGCCATAGGAAATGCTATAGCATTTCCTATAGCATTTCTTTATTTGACATTTTTTACAGCCTTAAATTTCGAACCAATTGATAAAATAATAATTTTAGGGCTTATACATTGGAAATTGAATATAACAAGAGTTCTCATGCAAAAATATGCAAGGATTAAATTGTTGCCGAGAAATGCCATAGGAAATGCTATAGCATTTCCTATAGCATTTCTTTATTTTACATTTTTTAAAACCTTAAATTTCAAACCAATTGAAAAAATAATGATTTTAGGGCTTATACATTGGAATTTGAATATAACAAGAGTTCTCATGCAAAAATATGCAAGGATTAAATTGTTGACGAGAAATGCCATAGGAAATGCTATAGCATTTCCTATAGCATTTCTTTATTTGACACTTTTTACAGCTTTAAATTTCGAACCAATTGAAAAAATAATGATTTTAGGGCTTATACATTGGAAATTGAATATAACAAGAGTTCTCATGCAAAAATATGCAAGGATTAAATTGTTGCCGAGAAATGCCATAGGAAATGCTATAGCATTTCCTATCGCATTTCTTTATTTTACATTTTTTACAACCTTAAATTTCGAACCAATTGAAAAAATAATGATTTTAAAGCTTGTACATTGGAATTTAAATATAACAAGAGTTCTCATGCAAAAATATGCAAGGATTAAATTGTTGACGAGAAATGCCATAGGAAATGTTATAGCATTTCCTATATCATTTCTTTATTTTACATTTTTTAAAACCTTAAATTTCAAACCAATTGAAAAAATAATGATTTTAGGGCTTATACATTGGAATTTGACTATAACAAGAGTTCTCATGCAAAAATATGCAAGGATTAAATTGTTGACTAGAATTTCTTTATTTGAAATTTTTTACAGCCTTAAATTTCGAACCAATTGAAAAAATAATGATTTTAGGGCTTATACATTGGAAATTGAATATAACAAGAGTTCTCATGCAAAAATATGCAAGGATTAAATTGTTGACGAGAAATGCCATAGGAAATGCTATAGCATTTCCTATAGCATTTCTTTATTTTACATTTTTTACAACCTTAAATTTCGAACCAATTGAAAAAATAATGATTTTAAAGCTTATACATTGGAATTTGAATATAACAAGAGTTCTCATGCAAAAATACGCAAGGATTAAATTGTTGACGAGAAATGCCATAGGAAATCCTATAGCATTTCCTATAGCATTTCTTTATTTTACATTTTTTACAACCTTAAATTTCGAACCAATTGAAAAAATAATGATTTTAGGGCTTATAAATTGGAATTTGAATATAACAAGAGTTCTCATGCAAAAATATGCAAGGATTAAATTGTTGACGAGAAATGCCATAGGAAATGCTATAGCATTTCCTATAGCATTTCTTTATTTGACATTTTTTACAGCCTTAAATTTCGAACCAATTGAAAAAATAATGATTTTAGGGCTTGAACATTGGAAATTGAATATAACAAGAGTTCTCATGCAAAAATATGCAAGGATTAAATTGTTGACGAGAAATGCCATAGGAAATGCTATAGCATTTCCTATAGCATTTCTTTATTTTACATTTTTTACAACCTTAAATTTCGAACCAATTGAAAAAATAATGATTTTAAAGCTTATACATTGGAATTTGAATATAACAAGAGTTCTCATGCAAAAATACGCAAGGATTAAATTGTTGACGAGAAATGCCATAGGAAATCCTATAGCATTTCCTATAGCATTTCTTTATTTTACATTTTTTACAACCTTAAATTTCGAACCAATTGAAAAAATAATGATTTTAGGGCTTATAAATTGGAATTTGAATATAACAAGAGTTCTCATGCAAAAATATGCAAGGATTAAATTGTTGACGAGAAATGCCATAGCAAATGCTATAGCATTTCCTATAGCATTTCTTTATTTGACATTTTTTACAGCCTTAAATTTCGAACCAATTGAAAAAATAATGATTTTAGGGCTTGTACATTGGAAATTGAATATAACAAGAGTTCTCATGCAAAAATATGCAAGGATTAAATTGTTGACGAGAAATGCCATAGGAAATGCTATAGCATTTCCTATAGCATTTCTTTATTTTACATTTTTTACAACCTTAAATTTCGAACCAATTGAAAAAATAATGATTTTAAAGCTTATACATTGGAATTTGAATATAACAAGAGTTCTCATGCAAAAATATGCAAGGATTAAATTGTTAACGAGAAATGCCATAGGAAATGCTATAGCATTTCCTATAGCATTTCTTTATTTTACATTTTTTACAGCCTTAAATTTCGAACCAATTGAAAAAATAATGATTTTAAAGTTTATACATTGGAATTTGAATATAACAATAGTTCTCATGCAAAAATATGCAAGGATAAAATTGTTAACGAGAAATGCCATAGGAAATGCTATAGCATTTCCTATAGAATTTCTTTATTTTACATTTTTTACAACCTTAAATTTCGAACCAATTGAAAAAATAATGATTTTAGGGCTTATACATTGGAAATTGAATATAACAAGAGTTCTCATGCAAAAATATGCAAGGATTAAATTGTTGACGAGAAATGCCATAGCATTTCCTATAGCATTTCTTTATTTGACATTTTTTACAGCCTTAAATTTCGAACCAATTGAAAAAATAATGATTTTAGGGCTTATACATTGGAAATTGAATATAACAAGAGTTCTCATGCAAAAATATGCAAGGATTAAATTGTTGCCGAGAAATGCCATAGGAAATGCTATAGCATTTCCTATAGCATTTCTTTATTTTACATTTTTTACAACTTTAAATTTCGAACCAAATTAAAAAATAATCATTTTAGGGCTTGTACATTGGAATTTGAATATAACAAGAATTCTCATGCAAAAATATGCAAGGATTAAATTGTTGACGAGAAATGCCATAGGAAATGCTATAGCATTTCCTATAGCATTTCTTTATTTTACATTTTTTACAACCTGAAATTTCGAACCAATTGAAAAAATAATGATTTTAAAGCTTATACATTGGAATTTGAATATAACAAGAGTTCTCATGCAAAAATATGCAAGGATTAAATTGTTAACGAGAAATGCCATAGGAAATGCTATAGCATTTCCTATAGCATTTCTTTATTTTACATTTTTTACAGCCTTAAATTTCGAACCAATTGAAAAAATAATGATTTTAAAGTTTATACATTGGAATTTGAATATAACAATAGTTCTCATGCAAAAATATGCAAGGATTAAATTGTTAACGAGAAATGCCATAGGAAATGCTATAGCATTTCCTATAGCATTTCTTTATTTTACATTTTTTACAACCTTAAATTTCGAACCAATTGAAAAAATAATGATTTTAGGGCTTATACATTGGAAATTGAATATAACAAGAGTTCTCATGCAAAAATATGCAAGGATTAAATTGTTGACGAGAAATGCCATAGGAAATGCTATAGCATTTCCTATAGCATTTCTTTATTTTACATTTTTTAAAACCTTAAATTTCAAACCAATTGAAAAAATAATGATTTTAGGGCTTATACATTGGAATTTGAATATAACAAGAGTTCTCATGCAAAAATATGCAAGGATTAAATTGTTGACTAGAAATGCCATAGGAAATGCTATAGCATTTCCTATTGCATTTCTTTATTTTACATTTTTTACAACCTTAAATTTTGAACCAATTAAAAAAAATAATGATTTTAAAGCTTATGCATTGGAATTAGAATATAACAAGTGTTCTCGTGCAAAAATATGCAAGTATTAAATTGTTGACGAGAAATGCCATAGGAAATGCTATAGCATTTCCTATAGCATTTCTTTATTTTACATTTTTTACAACCTTAAATTTCGAACCAAATTAAAAAATAATGATTTTAGGGCTTGTACATTGGAATTTGAATATAACAAGAGTTCTCATGTAAAAATATGCAAGGATTAAATTGTTGACGAGAAATGCCATAGGAAATGCTATAGCATTTCCTATAGCATTTCTTTATTTTACATTTTTTAAAACCTTAAATTTCAAACCAATTGAAAAAATAATGATTTTAGGGCTTATACATTGGAATTTGAATATAACAAGAGTTCTAATGCAAAAATATGCAAGGATTAAATTGTTGACGAGAAATGCCATAGGAAATGCTATAGCATTTCCTATAGCATTTCTTTATTTGACACTTTTTACAGCCTTAAATTTCGAACCAATTGAAAAAATAATGATTTTAGGGCTTATACATTGGAAATTGAATATAACAAGAGTTCTCATGCAAAAATATGCAAGGATTATATTGTTGCCGAGAAATGCCATAGGAAATGCTATAGCATTTCCTATCGCATTTCTTTATTTTACATTTTTTACAACCTTAAATTTCGAACCAATTGAAAAAATAATGATTTTAAAGCTTGTACATTGGAATTTGAATATAACAAGAGTTCTCATGCAAAAATATGCAAGGATTAAATTGTTGACGAGAAATGCCATAGGAAATGTTATAGCATTTCCTATATCATTTCTTTATTTTACATTTTTTAAAACCTTAAATTTCAAACAAATTGAAAAAATAATGATTTTAGGGCTTATACATTGGAATTTGAATATAACAAGAGTTCTCATGCAAAAATATGCAAGGATTAAATTGTTGACGAGAAATGCCATAGGAAATGCTATAGCATTTCCTATAGCATTTCTTTATTTTACATTTTTTACAACCTTAAATTTCGAACCAATAGAAAAAATAATGATTTTAAAGCTTATACATTGGAATTTGAATATAACAAGAGTTCTCATGCAAAAATATGCAAGGATTAAATTGTTGACGAGAAATGCCATAGGAAATCCTATAGCATTTCCTATAGCATTTCTTTATTTTACATTTTTTACAACCTTAAATTTCGAACCAATTGAAAAAATAATGATTTTAGGGCTTATACATTGGAATTTGAATATAACAAGAGTTCTCATGCAAAAATATGCAAGGATTAAATTGTTGACGAGAAATGCCATAGGAAATGCTATAGCATTTCCTATAACATTACTTTATTTGACATTTTTTACAGCCTTAAATTTCGAACCAATTGAAAAAATAATGATTTTAGGGCTTGTACATTGGAAATTGAATATAACAAGAGTTCTCATGCAAAAATATGCAAGGATTAAATTGTTGACGAGAAATGCCATAGGAAATGCTATAGCATTTCCTATAGCATTTCTTTATTTTACATTTTTTACAACCTTAAATTTCGAACCAATTGAAAAAATAATGATTTTAAAGCTTATACATTGGAATTTGAATATAACAAGAGTTCTCATGCAAAAATATGCAAGGATTAAATTGTTAACGAGAAATGCCATAGGAAATGCTATAGCATTTCCTATAGCATTTCTTTATTTTACATTTTTTACAGCCTTAAATTTCGAACCAATTAAAAAAATAATGATTTTAAAGTTTATACATTGGAATTTGAATATAACAATAGTTCTCATGCAAAAATATGCAAGGATTAAATTGTTAACGAGAAATGCCATAGGAAATGCTATAGCATTTCCTATAGCATTTCTTTATTTTACATTTTTTACAACCTTAAATTTCGAACCAATTGAAAAAATAATGATTTTAGGGCTTATACATTGGAAATTGAATATAACAAGAGTTCTCATGCAAAAATATGCAAGGATTAAATTGTTGACGAGAAATGCCATAGCATTTCCTATAGCATTTCTTTATTTGACATTTTTTACAGCCTTAAATTTCGAACCAATTGAAAAAATAATGATTTTAGGGCTTATACATTGGAATTTGAATATAACAAGAGTTCTCATGCAAAAATATGCAAGGATTAAATTTTTGACGAGAAATGCCATAGGAAATGCTATAGCATTTCCTATAGCATTTCTTTATTTTACATTTTTTACAACTTTAAATTTCGAACCAAATTAAAAAATAATGATTTTAGGGCTTGTACATTGGAATTTGAATATAACAAGAATTCTCATGCAAAAATATGCAAGGATTAAATTGTTGACGAGAAATGCCATAGGAAATGCTATAGCATTTCCTATAGCATTTCTTTATTTTACATTTTTTACAACCTTAAATTTCGAACAAATTGAAAAAATAATGATTTTAAAGCTTATACATTGGAATTTGAATATAACAAGAGTTCTCATGCAAAAATATGCAAGGATTAAATTGTTGACGAGAAATGCCATAGGAAATGCTATAGCATTTCCTATAGCATTTCTTTATTTTACATTTTTTACAGCCTTAAATTTCGAACCAATTGAAAAAATAATGATTTTAAAGTTTATACATTGGAATTTGAATATAACAAGAGTTCTCATGCAAAAATATGCAAGGATTAAATTGTTAACGAGAAATGCCATAGGAAATGCTATAGCATTTCCTATAGCATTTCTTTATTTTACATTTTTTACAACCTTAAATTTCGAACCAATTGAAAAAATAATGATTTTAGGGCTTATACATTGGAATTTGAATATAACAAGAGTTCTCATGCAAAAATATGCAAGGATTAAATTGTTGACGAGAAATGCCATAGGAAATGCTATAGCATTTCCTATAACATTACTTTATTTGACATTTTTTACAGCCTTAAATTTCGAACCAATTGAAAAAATAATGATTTTAGGGCTTGTACATTTGAAATTGAATATAACAAGAGTTCTCATGCAAAAATATGCAAGGATTAAATTGTTGACGAGAAATGCCATAGGAAATGCTATAGCATTTCCTATAGCATTTCTTTATTTTACATTTTTTACAACCTTAAATTTCGAACCAATTGAAAAAATAATGATTTTAAAGCTTATACATTGGAATTTGAATATAACAAGAGTTCTCATGCAAAAATATGCAAGGATTAAATTGTTAACGAGAAATGCCATAGGAAATGCTATAGCATTTCCTATAGCATTTCTTTATTTTACATTTTTTACAGCCTTAAATTTCGAACCAATTAAAAAAATAATGATTTTAAAGTTTATACATTGGAATTTGAATATAACAATAGTTCTCATGCAAAAATATGCAAGGATTAAATTGTTAACGAGAAATGCCATAGGAAATGCTATAGCATTTCCTATAGCATTTCTTTATTTTACATTTTTTACAACCTTAAATTTCGAACCAATTGAAAAAATAATGATTTTAGGGCTTATACATTGGAAATTGAATATAACAAGAGTTCTCATGCAAAAATATGCAAGGATTAAATTGTTGACGAGAAATGCCATAGCATTTCCTAAAGCATTTCTTTATTTGACATTTTTTACAGCCTTAAATTTCGAACCAATTGAAAAAATAATGATTTTAGGGCTTATACATTGGAATTTGAATATAACAAGAGTTCTCATGCAAAAATATGCAAGGATTAAATTTTTGACGAGAAATGCCATAGGAAATGCTATAGCATTTCCTATAGCATTTCTTTATTTTACATTTTTTACAACTTTAAATTTCGAACCAAATTAAAAAATAATGATTTTAGGGCTTGTACATTGGAATTTGAATATAACAAGAATTCTCATGCAAAAATATGCAAGGATTAAATTGTTGACGAGAAATGCCATAGGAAATGCTATAGCATTTCCTATAGCATTTCTTTATTTTACATTTTTTACAACCTTAAATTTCGAACCAATTGAAAAAATAATGATTTTAGGGCTTATACATTGGAATTTGAATATAACAAGAGTTCTCATGCAAAAATATGCAAGGATTAAATTGTTGACGAGAAATGCCATAGGAAATGCTATAGCATTTCCTATAGCATTTCTTTATTTTACATTTTTTACAACTTTAAATTTCGAACCAAATTAAAAAATAATGATTTTAGGGCTTGTACATTGGAATTTGAATATAACAAGAGTTCTCATGCAAAAATATGCAAGGATTAAATTGTTGACGAGAAATGCCATAGGAAATGCTATAGCATTTCCTATAGCATTTCTTTATTTTACATTTTTTACAACCTTAAATTTCGAACAAATTGAAAAAATAATGATTTTAAAGCTTATACATTGGAATTTGAATATAACAAGAGTTCTCATGCAAAAATATGCAAGGATTAAATTGTTGACGAGAAATGCCATAGGAAATGCTATAGCATTTCCTATAGCATTTCTTTATTTTACATTTTTTACAGCCTTAAATTTCGAACCAATTGAAAAAATAATGATTTTAAAGTTTATACATTGGAATTTGAATATAACAAGAGTTCTCATGCAAAAATATGCAAGGATTAAATTGTTAACGAGAAATGCCATAGGAAATGCTATAGCATTTCCTATAGCATTTCTTTATTTTACATTTTTTACAACCTTAAATTTCGAACCAATTGAAAAAATAATGATTTTAGGGCTTATACATTGGAATTTGAATATAACAAGAGTTCTCATGCAAAAATATGCAAGGATTAAATTGTTGACGAGAAATGCCATAGGAAATGCTATAGCATTTCCTATAGCATTTCTTTATTTTACATTTTTTACAACTTTAAATTTCGAACCAAATTAAAAAATAATGATTTTAGGGCTTGTACATTGGAATTTGAATATAACAAGAGTTCTCATGCAAAAATATGCAAGGATTAAATTGTTGACGAGAAATGCCATAGGAAATGCTATAGCATTTCCTATAGCATTTCTTTATTTTACATTTTTTAAAACCTTAAATTTCAAACCAATTGAAAAAATAATGATTTTAGGGCTTATACATTGGAATTTGAATATAACAAGAGTTCTCATGCAAAAATATGCAAGGATTAAATTGTTGACGAGAAATGCCATAGCATTTCCTATAGCATTTCTTTATTTGACATTTTTTACAGCCTTAAATTTCGAACCAATTGAAAAAATAATGATTTTAGGGCTTATACATTGGAAATTGAATATAACAAGAGTTCTCATGCAAAAATATGCAAGGATTAAATTGTTGACAAGAAATGCCATAGGAAATGCTATAGCATTTCCTATAACATTTCTTTATTTTACATTTTTTAAAACCTTAAATTTCAAACCAATTGAAAAAAGAATGATTTTAGGGCTTAAACATTGGAATTTGAATATAACAAGAGTTCTCATGCAAAAATATGCAAGGATTAAATTGTTGCCGAGAAATGCCATAGGAAATGCTATAGCATTACCTATAGCATTTCTTTATTTTACATTTTTTTAAACCTTAAATTTCAAACCAATTGAAAAAATAATTATTTTAGGGCTTATACATTGGAATTTGAATATAATAAGAGTTCTCATGCAAAAATATGCAAGGATTAAATTGTTGCCGAGAAATGCCATAGGAAATGCTATAGCATTTCCTATAGCATTTCTTTATTTTACATTTTTTACAACCTTAAATTTCGAACCAATTTAAAAAATAATGATTTTAAAGCTTATACATTGGAATTTGAATATAACAAGAGTTCTCATGCAAAAATATGCAAGGATTAAATTGTTAACGAGAAATGCCATAGGAAATGCTATAGCATTACCTATAGCATTTCTTTATTTTACATTTTTTTAAACCTTAAATTTCAAACCAATTGAAAAAATAATTATTTTAGGGCTTATACATTGGAATTTGAATATAATAAGAGTTCTCATGCAAAAATATGCAAGGATTAAATTGTTGCCGAGAAATGCCATAGGAAATGCTATAGCATTTCCTATAGCATTTCTTTATTTTACATTTTTTACAACCTTAAATTTCGAACCAATTTAAAAAATAATGATTTTAAAGCTTATACATTGGAATTTGAATATAACAAGAGTTCTCATGCAAAAATATGCAAGGATTAAATTGTTAACGAGAAATGCCATAGGAAATGCTATAGCATTACCTATAGCATTTCTTTATTTTAAATTTTTTTAAACCTTAAATTTCAAACCAATTGAAAAAATAATGATTTTAGGGCTTATACATTGGAATTTGAATATAACAAGAGTTCTCATGCAAAAATATGCAAGCATTAAATTGTTGACGAGAAATGCCATAGGAAATGCTAGCATTTCTTTATTTTACATTTTTTACAACCTTAAATTTCGAACCAATTGAAAAAATAATGATTTTAAAGCTTCTACATTGGAATTTGAATAAAACAAGAGTTCTCATGCAAAAATATGCAAGGATTAAATTGTTGACGAGAAATGCCATAGGAAATGCTATAGCATTTCCTATAGCATTTCTTTATTTTACATTTTTTACAACCTTAAATTTCGAGCCAATTGAAAAAATAATGATTTTAAAGCTTATACATTGGAATTTGAATATAACAAGAGTTCTCATGCAAAAATATGCAAGGATTAAATTGTTAACGAGAAATGCCATAGGAAATGCTATAGCATTTCCTATAGCATTTCTTTATTTTACATTTTTTAAAACCTTAAATTTTAAACCAATTGAAAAAATATTGATTTTAGGGCTTATAAATTGGAATTTCAATATAACAAGAGTTCTCATGCAAAAATATGCAAGGATTAAATTGTTGCCGAGAAATGCCATAGGAAATGCTATACCATTTCCTATAGCATTTCTTTATTTTACATTTTTTACAACCTTAAATTTCGAACCAATTGAAAAAATAATGATTTTAAAGCTTATACATTGGAATTTGAATATAACAAGAGTTCTCATGCAAAAATATGCAAGGATTAAATTGTTAACGAGAAATGCCATAGGAAATGCTATAGCATTACCTATAGCATTTCTTTATTTTACATTTTTTAAAACCTTAAATTTCAAACCAATTGAAAAAATAATAATTTTAGGGCTTATACATTAGGATTTGAATATAACAAGAGTTCTCATGCAAAAATATGCAAGGATTAAATTGTTGACAAGAAATGCCATAGGAAATGCTATAGCATTTCCTATAACATTTCTTTATTTTACATTTTTTAAAACCTTAAATTTCAAACCAATTGAAAAAAGAATGATTTTAGGGCTTAAACATTGGAATTTGAATATAACAAGAGTTCTCATGCAAAAATATGCAAGGATTAAATTGTTGACGAGAAATGCCATAGGAAATGTTATAGCATTTCCTATAGAATTTCTTTATTTGACATTTTTTACAACCTTAAATTTCGAACCAATTGAAAAAATAATGATTTTAGGGCTTATACATTGGAAATTGAATATAACAAGAGTTCTCATGCAAAAATATGCAAGGATTAAATTGTTGACGAGAAATGCCATAGCATTTCCTATAGCATTTCTTTATTTGACATTTTTTACAGCCTTAAATTTCGTACCAATTGAAAAAATAATGATTTTAGGGCTTATACATTGGAAATTGAATATAACAAGAGTTCTCATGCAAAAATATGCAAGGATTAAATTGTTGCCGAGAAATGCCATAGGAAATGCTATAGCATTTCCTATAGCATTTCTTTATTTTACATTTTTTACAACTTTAAATTTCGAACCAAATTAAAAAATAATGATTTTAGGGCTTGTACATTGGAATTTGAATATAACAAGAGTTCTCATGCAAAAATATGCAAGGATTAAATTGTTGACGAGAAATGCCATAGGAAATGCTATAGCATTTCCTATAGCATTTCTTTATTTTACATTTTTTACAACCTTAAATTTCGAGCCAATTTAAAAAATAATGATTTTAGGGCTTGTACATTGGAATTTGAATATAACAAGAGTTCTCATGCAAAAATATGCAAGGATTAAATTGTTGACGAGAAATGCCATAGGAAATGCTATAGCATTTCCTATAGCATTTCTTTATTTTACATTTTTTAAAACCTTAAATTTCAAACCAATTGAAAAAATAATGATTTTAGGGCTTATACATTGGAATTTGAATATAACAAGAGTTCTCATGCAAAAATATGCAAGGATTAAATTGTTGACGAGAAATGCCATAGCATTTCCTATAGCATTTCTTTATTTGACATTTTTTACAGCCTTAAATTTTGAACCAATTGAAAAAATAATGATTTTAGGGCTTATACATTGGAAATTGAATATAACAAGAGTTCTCATGCAAAAATATGCAAGGATTAAATTTTGCCGAGAAATGCCATAGGAAATGCTATAGCATTTCCTATAGCATTTCTTTATTTTACATTTTTTACAACCTTAAATTTCGAACCAAATTAAAAAATAATGATTTTAGGGCTTGTACATTGGAATTTGAATATAACAAGAGTTCTCATGCAAAAATATGCAAGGATTAAATTGTTGACGACAAATGCCATAGGAAATGCTATAGCATTTCCTATAGCATTTCTTTATTTTACATTTTTTACAACCTTAAATTTCGAGCCAATTTAAAAAATAATGATTTTAAAGCTTATACATTGGAATTTGAATATAACAAGAGTTCTCATGCAAAAATATGCAAGGATTAAATTGTTAACGAGAAATGCCATAGGAAATGCTATAGCATTACCTATAGCATTTCTTTATTTTACATTTTTTAAAACCTTAAGTTTCAAACCAATTGAAAAAATAATGATTTTAGGGCTTATACATTGGAATTTGAATATAACAAGAGTTCTCATGCAAAAATATGCAAACATTAAATTGTTGACGAGAAATGCCATAGGAAATGCTTGCATTTCTTTATTTTACATTTTTACAACCTTAAATTTCGAACCAATTGAAAAAATAATGATTTTAGGGCTTATACATTGGAATTTGAATATAACAAGAGTTCTCATGCAAAAATATGCAAGGATTAAATTGTTGACGAGAAATGCCATAGGAAATGCTATAACATTTCTTATAGCATTTCTTTATTTGACATTTTTTACAGCCTTAAATTTCGAACCAATTGAAAAAATAATGATTTTAGGGCTTGTACATTGGAAATTGAATATAACAAGAGTTCTCATGCAGAAATATGCAAGGATTAAATTGTTGACGAGAAATGCCATAGGAAATGCTATAGCATTTCCTATAGCATTTCTTTATTTTACATTTTTTACAACCTTAAATTTCGAACAAATTGAAAAAAATAATGATTTTAAAGCTTATACATTGGAATTTGAATATAACAAGAGTTCTCATGCAAAAATATGCAAGGATTAAATTGTTGACGAGAAATGCCATAGGAAATGCTATAGCATTTCCTATAGCATTTCTTTATTTTACATTTTTTACACCCTTAAATTTCGAACCAATTTAAAAAATAATGATTTTAAAGTTTATACATTGGAATTTGAATATAACAAGAGTTCTCATGCAAAAATATGCAAGGATTAAATTGTTAACGAGAAATGCCATAGGAAATGCTATAGCATTTCCTATAGCATTTCTTTATTTTACATTTTTTACAACCTTAAATTTCGAACCAATTGAAAAAATAATGATTTTAGGGCTTATACATTGGAATTTGAATATAACAAGTGTTCTCATGCAAAAATATGCAAGGATTAAATTGTTGACGAGAAATGCCATAGGAAATGCTATAGCATTTCCTATAGCATTTCTTTATTTTACATTTTTTACAACTTTAAATTTCGAACCAAATTAAAAAATAACGATTTTAGGGCTTGTACATTGGAATTTGAATATAACAAGTTTTCTCATGCAAAAATATGCAAGGATTAAATTGTTGACGAGAAATGCCATAGGAAATGCTATAACATTTCCTATAGCATTTCTTTATTTTACATTTTTTACAACCTTAAATTTCGAACCAATTTAAAAAATAATGATTTTAGGGCTTAAACATTGGAATTTGAATATAACAAGAGTTCTCATGCAAAAATATGCAAGGATTAAATTGTTGCCGAGAAATGCCATAGGAAATGCTATAGCATTTCCTATAGCATTTCTTTATTTTACATTTTTTACAACCTTAAATTTCGAACCAATTTAAAAAATAATGATTTTAAAGCTTATACATTGGAATTTGAATATAACAAGAGTTCTCATGCAAAAATATGCAAGGATTAAATTGTTAACGAGAAATGCCATAGGAAATGCTATAGCATTACCTATAGCATTTCTTTATTTTAAATTTTTTTAAACCTTAAATTTCAAACCAATTGAAAAAATAATGATTTTAGGGCTTATACATTGGAATTTGAATATAACAAGAGTTCTCATGCAAAAATATGCAAGCATTAAATTGTTGACGACAAATGCCATAGGAAATGCTAGCATTTCTTTATTTTACATTTTTTACAACCTTAAATTTCGAACCAATTGAAAAAATAATGATTTTAAAGCTTCTACATTGGAATTTGAATATAACAAGAGTTCTCATGCAAAAATATGCAAGGATTAAATTGTTGACGAGAAATGCCATAGGAAATGCTATAGCATTTCCTATAGCATTTCTTTATTTTACATTTTTTACAACCTTAAATTTCGAGCCAATTGAAAAAATAATGATTTTAAAGCTTATACATTGGAATTTGAATATAACAAGAGTTCTCATGCAAAAATATGCAAGGATTAAATTGTTAACGAGAAATGCCATAGGAAATGCTATAGCATTTCCTATAGCATTTCTTTATTTTACATTTTTTAAAACCTTAAATTTTAAACCAATTGAAAAAATAATGATTTTAGGGCTTATAAATTGGAATTTCAATATAACAAGAGTTCTCATGCAAAAATATGCAAGGATTAAATTGTTGCCGAGAAATGCCATAGGAAATGCTATACCATTTCCTATAGCATTTCTTTATTTTACATTTTTTACAACCTTAAATTTCGAACCAATTGAAAAAATAATGATTTTAAAGCTTATACATTGGAATTTGAATATAACAAGAGTTCTCATGCAAAAATATGCAAGGATTAAATTGTTAACGAGAAATGCCATAGGAAATGCTATAGCATTACCTATAGCATTTCTTTATTTTACATTTTTTAAAACCTTAAATTTCAAACCAATTGAAAAAATAATGATTTTAGGGCTTATACATTAGGATTTGAATATAACAAGAGTTCTCATGCAAAAATATGCAAGGATTAAATTGTTGACGAGAAATGCCACAGGAAATGCTAGCATTTCTTTATTTTACATTTTTTACAACCTTAAATTTCGAACCAATTGAAAAAATAATGATTTTAAAGCTTATACATTGGAATTTGAATATAACAAGAGTTCTCATGCAAAAATATGCAAGGATTAAATTGTTGACGAGAAATGCCATAGGAAATGCTATAGCATTTCCTATAGCATTTCTTTATTTTACATTTTTTACAACCTTAAATTTCGAACCAATTGAAAAAATAATGATTTTAAAGCTTATACATTGGAATTTGAATATATCAAGATTTCTCATGCAAAAATATGCAAGGATTAAATTGTTAACGAGAAATGCCATAGGAAATGCTATAGCATTTCCAATAGCATTTCTTTATTTTACATTTTTTAAAACCTTAAATTTCAAACCAATTGAAAAATAATGATTTTAGGGCTTATACATTGGAATTTGAATATAACAAGAGTTCTCATGCAAAAATATGCAAGGATTAAATTGTTGCCGAGAAATGCCATAGGAAATGCTATAGCATTTCCTATAGCATTTCTTTATTTTACATTTTTTACAACCTTAAATTTCGAACCAAATTAAAAAATAATGATTTTAGGGCTTGTACATTGGAATTTGAATATAACAAGAGTTCTCATGCAAAAATATGCAAGGATTAAATTGTTGACGAGAAATGCCATAGGAAATGCTATAGCATTTCCTATAGCATTTCTTTATTTTACATTTTTTACAACCTTAAATTTCGAACCAATTGAAAAAAATAATGATTTTAAAGCTTATACATTGGAATTTTAATATAACAAGAGTTCTCATGCAAAAATATGCAAGGATTAAGCATTTCCTATAGCATTTCTTTATTTGACATTTTTTACAACCTTAAATTTCAAACCGATTGAAAAAATAATGACTTTAGGGCTTATACATTGGAATTTGAATATATCAAGAGTTCTCATGCAAAAATATGCAAGGATTAAATTGTTGACGAGAAATTCCATAGGAAATGCTATAGCATTTCCTATAGAATTTCTTTATTAGACATTTTTTACAACCTTAAATTTCGAACAAATTGAAAAAATAATGATTTTAGGGCTTATACATTGGAATTTGAATATAACAAGAGTTCTCATGCAAAAATATGCAAGGATTAAATTGTTGACGAGAAATGCCATAGGAAATGCTATAGCATTTCCTATAGCATTTCTTTATTAGACATTTTTTACAACCTTAAATTTCGAACCAATTGAAATAATAATGATTTTAGGGCTTATACATTGGAATTTGAATATAACAAGAGTTCTCATGCCAAAATATGCAAGGATTAAATTGTTGACGAGAAATAGCATTTCCTATAGCATTTCTTTATTTGACATTTTTTACAACCTTAAATTTCAAACCAATTGAAAAAATAATGATTTTAGGGCTTATACATTGGAATTTGAATATAACAAGAGTTCTCATGCAAAAATATGCAAGGATTAAATTGTTGACGAGAAATGCCATAGGAAATGCTATAGCATTTCCTATAGCATTTCTTTATTTGACATTTTTTACAACCTTAAATTTCGAACCAATTGAAAAAATAATGATTTTAGGGCTTATACATTGGAAATTGAATATAACAAGAGTTCTCATGCAAAAATATGCAAGGATTAAATTGTTGCCGAGAAATGCCATAGGAAATGCTATAGCATTTCTTATAGCATTTCTTTATTTGACATTTTTTAAAACCTTAAATTTCAAACCAATTGAAAAAATAATGATTTTAGGGCTTATACATTAGAATTTGAATATAACAAGAGTTCTTATGCTATAGCATTTCCTATGACATTTCTTTGTTTGACATTTTTTACAACCTTAAATTTCGAACCAATTGAAAAAATAAATATTTTAGGGCTTATACATTGGAAATTGAATATAACAAGAGTTCTCATGCAAAAATATGCAAGGATTAAATTGTTGCCGAGAAATGCCATAGGAAATGCTATAGCATTTCCTATAGCATTTCTTTATTTTACATTTTTTACAACCTTAAATTTCAAACCAAATTAAAAAATAATGATTTTAGGGCTTGTACATTGGAATTTGAATATAACAAGAGTTCTCATGCAAAAATCTGCAAGGATTAAATTGTTAACGAGAAATGCCATAGGAAATGCTATAGCATTTCCTATAGCATTTCTTTACTAGACATTTTTTACAACCTTAAATTTCAAACCAATTGAAAAAATAATGATTTTAAGGCTTATACATTGGAATTTGAATATAACAAGAGTTCTCATGCCAAAATATGCAAGGATTAAATTGTTGACGAGAAATGCCATAGGAAATGCTATAGCATTTCTTTATTTGACATTTTGTACAACCTTAAATTTATAACCAATTGAAAAAATAATGATTTTATGGTTTATACATTGGAATTTGAATATAACAAGAGTTCTCATGCAAAAATATGCAAGGATTAAATTGTTGATGAGAAATGCCATAGGAAATACTATAGCATTTCCTATAGCATTTCTTTATTTTACATTGTTTACGACCTAAAATTCGAACCAATTGTAAAAATAATGATTTTAGGGCTTATACATTGGAATTTGAATATAACAAGAGTTCTCATGCAAAAATATGCAAGGATTAAATTGTTGACGAGAAATGCCATAGGAAATGCTATAGCATTTCCTATAGCATTTCTTTATTTGACATTTTTTAAAACCTTAAATTTCAAACCAATTGAAAAAATAATGATTTTAGGGCTTATACATTAGAATTTGAATATAACAAGAGTTCTTATGCAAAAATATGCAAGGATTAAATTGTTGATGAGAAATGCCATAGGAAATGCTATAGCATTTCCTATGACATTTCTTTGTTTGACATTTTTTACAACCTTAAATTTCGAACCAATTGAAAAAATAAATATTTTAGGGCTTATACATTGGAAATTGAATATAACAAGAGTTCTCATGCAAAAATATGCAAGGATTAAATTGTTGCCGAGAAATGCCATAGGAAATGCTATAGCATTTCCTATAGCATTTCTTTATTTTACATTTTTTACAACCTTAAATTTCAAACCAAATTAAAAAAATAATGATTTTAGGGCTTTTACATTGGAATTTGAATATAACAAGAGTTCTCATGCAAAAATCTTCAAGGATTAAATTGTTAACGAGAAATGCCATAGGAAATGCTATAGCATTTCCTATAGCATTTCTTTATTAGACATTTTTTACAACCTTAAATTTCAAACCAATTGAAAAAATAATGATTTTAAGGCTTACACATTGGAATTTGAATATAACAAGAGTTCTCATGCCAAAATATGCAAGGATTAAATTGTTGACGAGAAATGCCATAGGAAATGCTATAGCATTTCCTATAGCATTTCTTTATTTGACATTTTGTACAACGTTAAATTTATAACCAATTGAAAAAATAATGATTTTATGGTTTATACATTGGAATTTGAATATAACAAGAGTTCTCATGCAAAAATATGCAAGGATTAAATTGTTGATGAGAAATGCCATAGGAAATGCTATAGCATTTCCTATAGCATTTCTTTATTTGACATTTTTTAAAACCTTAAATTTCAAACCAATTGAAAAAATAATGATTTTAGGGCTTATACATTAGAATTTGAATATAACAAGAGTTCTTATGCAAAAATATGCAAGGATTAAATTGTTGACGAGAAATGCCATAGGAAATGCTATAGCATTTCCTATGACATTTCTTTGTTTGACATTTTTTACAACCTTAAATTTCGAACCAATTGAAAAAATAAATATTTTAGGGCTTATACATTGGAAATTGAATATAACAAGAGTTCTCATGCAAAAATATGCAAGGATTAAATTGTTGCCGAGAAATGCCATAGGAAATGCTATAGCATTTCCTATAGCATTTCTTTATTTTACATTTTTTACAACCTTAAATTTCAAACCAAATTAAAAAATAATGATTTTAGGGCTTGTACATTGGAATTTGAATATAACAAGAGTTCTCATGCAAAAATATGCAAGGATTAAATTGTTAACGAGAAATGCCATAGGAAATGCTATAGCATTTCCTATAGCATTTCTTTACTAGACATTTTTTACAACCTTAAATTTCAAACCAATTGAAAAAATAATGATTTTAAGGCTTATACATTGGAATTTGAATATAACAAGAGTTCTCATGCCAAAATATGCAAGGATTAAATTGTTGACGAGAAATGCCATAGGAAATGCTAGCATTTCCTATAGCATTTCTTTATTTGACATTTTGTACAACCTTAAATTTATAACCAACTGAAAAAATAATGATTTTATGGTTTATACATTGGAATTTGAATATAACAAGTGTTCTCATGCAAAAATATGCAAGGATTAAAATGTTGATGAGAAATGCCATAGGAAATGCTATAGCATTTCCTATAGCATTTCTTTATTTTACATTGTTTACGACCTAAAATTCGAACCAATTGTAAAAATAATGATTTTAGGGCTTATACATTGGAATTTGAATATAACAAGAGTTCTCATGCAAAAATATGCAAGGATTAAATTGTTGACGAGAAATGCCATAGGAAATGCTATAGTATTTCTTATAGCATTTCTTTATTAGACATTTTTTACAACCTTAAATTTCGAACCAATTGAAAAAATAATGATTTTAGGGCTTATACATTGGAATTTTAATATAACAAGAGTTCTCATGCCAAAATATGCAAGGATTAAATTGTTGACGAGAAATGCCGTAGGAAATGCTATAGCATTTCTTATAGCATTTCTTTATTAGACATTTTTTACAACCTTAAATTTTGAACCAATTGAAAAAATAATGATTTTAGGGCTTATACATTGGAATTTGAATATAACAAGAGTTCTCATGCCAAAATATGCAAGTATTAAATTGTTGACGAGAAATGCCATAGTAGCATTTCCTATAGCATTTCTTTATTTGACATTTTTTACAACCTTAAATTTCAAACCAATTGAAAAAATAATGATTTTAGGGCTTATACATTGGAATTTGAATATAACAAGAGTTCTCATGCAAAAATATGCAAGGATTAAATTGTTGACGAGAAATGCCATAGGAAATAGCATTTCATATAACATTTCTTTATTTTACATTGTTTACGACCTAAAATTCGAACCAATTGAAAAAATAATGATTTTAGGGCTTATACATTGGAATTTGAATATAACAATAGTTCTCATGCAAAAATATGCAAGGATTAAATTGTTGACGAGAAATGCCATAGGAAATGCTATTGCATTTCTTATAGCATTTCTTTATTAGACATTTTTTACAACCTTAAATTTCGAACCAATTGAAAAAATAATCATTTTAGGGCTTATACATTGGAAATTGAATATAACAAGAGTTCTCATGCAAAAATATGCAAGGATTAAATTGTTACCGAGAAATGCCATTTCCTATAGCATTTCTTTATTTTACATTTTTTACAACCTTAAATTTCGAACCAATTGAAAAAATAATTATTTTAGGGCTTATACATTGGAATTTGAATATAACAAGAGTTCTCATGCAAAAATATGCAAGGATTAAATTGTTGACGAGAAATGCCATAGGAAATGCTATAGCATTTCCTATAGCATTTCTTTATTTGACATTTTTTACAACTTAAATATCGAACCAATTGAAATAATAATGATTTTAGGGCTTATACATTGGAATTTGAATATAACAAGAGTTCTCATTCCAAAATATGCAATGATTAAATTGTTGACGAGAAATAGCATTTCCTATAGCATTTCTTTATTTGACATTTTTTACAACCTTAAATTTCAAACCAATTGAAAAATTAATGATTTTAGGGCTTATACATTGGAATATGAATATAACAAGAGTTCTCATGCAAAAATATGCAAGGATTAAATTGTTGACGAGAAATGCTATAGGAAATGCTATAGCATTTCCAATAGCATTTCTTTATTTGACATTTTTTACAACCTTAAATTTAGAACCAATTGAAAAAATAATGATTTTAGGGCTTATACATTGGAAATTGAATATAACAAGAGTTCTCATGCAAAAATATGCAAGGATTAAATTGTTGACGAGAAATGCCATAGGAAATGCTATAGCATTTCCTATAGCATTTCTTTATTAGACATTTTTTACAACCTTAAATTTCGAACCAATTGAAATAATAATGATTTTAGGGCTTATACATTGGAATTTGAATATAACAAGAGTTCTCATGCCAAAATATGCAAGGATTAAATTGTTGACGAGAAATAGCATTTCCTATAGCATTTCTTTATTTGACATTTTTTACAACCTTAAATTTCAAACCAATTGAAAAAATAATGATTTTAGGGCTTATACATTAAAATATGAATATAATAAGAGTTCTCATGCAAAAATATGCAAGGATTAAATTGTTGACGAGAAATGCTATAGGAAATGCTATAGCATTTCCAATAGCATTTCTTTATTTGACATTTTTTACAACCTTAAATTTCGAACCAATTGAAAAAATAATGATTTTAGGGCTTATACATTGGAAATTGAATATAACAAGAGTTCTCATGCAAAAATATGCAAGGATTAAATTGTTGACGAGAAATGCCATAGGAAATGCTATAGCATTTCCTATAGCATTTCTTTATTAGACATTTTTTACAACCTTAAATTTCGAACCAATTGAAATAATAATGATTTTAGGGCTTATACATTGGAATTTGAATATAACAAGAGTTCTCATGCCAAAATATGCAAGGATTAAATTGTTGACGAGAAATAGCATTTCCTATAGCATTTCTTTATTTGACATTTTTTACAACCTTAAATTTCAAACCAATTGAAAAAATAATGATTTTAGGGCTTATACATTGGAATATGAATATAACAAGAGTTCTCATGCAAAAATATGCAAGGATTAAATTGTTGACGAGAAATGCCATAGGAAATGCTATAGCATTTCCTATAGCATTTCTTTATTTGACATTTTTTACAACCTTAAATTTCGAACCAATTGAAAAAATAATGATTTTAGGGCTTATACATTGGAAATTAAATATAACAAGAGTTATCATGCAAAAATATGCAAGGATTAAATTGTTGCCGAGAAATGCCATAGGAAATGCTATAGCATTTCCTATAGCATTTTTTTATTTGACATTTTTTATAACCTTAAATTTCAAACCAATTGAAAAATTAATGATTTTAGGGCTTATACATTAGAATTTGAATACAACAAGAGTTCTTATGCAAAAATATGCAAGGATTAAATTGTTGACGAGAAATGCCATAGGAAATGCTATAGCATTTCCTATGACATTTCTTTGTTTGACATTTTTTACAACCTTAAATTTCGAACCAATTGAAAAAATAATTATTTTAGGGCTTATACATTGGAAATTTAATATAACAAGAGTTCTCATGCAAAAATATGCAAGGATTAAATTGTTGCCGAGAAATGTCATAGGAAATGCTATAGCATTTCCTATATCATTTCTTTATTTTACATTTTTTACAACCTTAAATTTCAAACCAAATTAAAAAATAATGATTTTAGGGCTTGTACATTGGAATTTGAATATAACAAGAGTTCTCATGCAAAAATATGCAAGGATTAAATTGTTGACGAGAAATGCCATAGGAAATGCTATAGCATTTCCTATAGCATTTCTTTATTAGACATTTTTTACAACCTTAAATTTCGAACCAATTAAAAAAATAATGATTTTAAGGCTTATACATTGGAATTTGAATATAACAAGAGTTCTCATTCCAAAATATGCAAGGATTAAATTGTTGACGAGAAATGCCATAGGAAATGCTATAGCATTTCCTATAGCATTTCTTTATTTGACATTTTGTACAACCTTAAATTTATAACCAATTCAAAAAAATAATGATTTTATGGCTTATACATTGGAATTTGAATATAACAAGAGTTCTCATGCAAAAATATGCAAGGATTAAATTGTTGATGAGAAATGCCATAGGAAATGCTATAGCATTTCCTATAGTATTTCTTTATTTTACATTGTTTACGACCTAAAATTCGAACCAATTGTAAAAATAATTATTTTAGGGCTTATACATTGGAATTTGAATATAACAAGAGTTCTCATGAAAAAATATGCAAGGATTAAATTGTTGACGAGAAATGCCATAGGAAATGCTATAGCATTTCCTATAGCATTTCTTTATTTGACATTTTTTACAACCTTAAATTTCGAACCAATTGAAAAAATAATGATTTTAGGGCTTATACATTGGAAATTGAATATAACAAGAGTTCTCATGGAAAAATATGCAAGGATTAAATTGTTGCCGAGAAATGCCATAGGAAATGCTATAGCATTTCCTATAGCATTTCTTTATTTGACATTTTTTACAACCTTAAATTTCGAACCAATTGAAAAAATAATGATTTTAGGGCTTGTACATTGGAATTTGAATATAACAAGAGTTCTCATGCAAAAATATGCAAGGATTAAATTGTTGACGAGAAATGCCATAGGAAATGCTATAGCATTTCCTATAGCATTTCTTTATTTGACATTTTTTACAACCTTAAATTTCGAACCAATTGAAAAAATAATGATTTTAGGGCTTATACATTGGAATTTGAATATAACAAGAGTTCTCATGCAAAAATATGCAAGGGTTAAATTGTTGACGAGAAATGCCATAGGAAAGGCTATAGCATTTCCTATAGCATTTCTTTATTTTACATTTTTTACAACCTTAAATTTCGAACCAATTGAAAAAAATAATGATTTTAAAGCTTATACATTGGAATTTGAATATAACAAGAGTTCTCATGCAAAAATATGCAAGGATTAAATTGTTGACGAGAAATGCCATAGGAAATGCTATAGAATTTCCTATAGCATTTCTTTATTAGACATTTTTTACAACCTTAAACTTCGAACCAATTGAAAAAATAATGATTTTAGGCCTTATACATTGGAATTTTAATATAACAAGAGTTCTCATGCCAAAATATGCAAGGATTAAATTGTTGACGAGAAATGCCACAGGAAATGCTATAGCATTTCCTATAGCATTTCTTTATTTGACATTTTTTACAACCTTAAATTTCAAACCAATTGAAAAAATAATGATTTTAGGGCTTATACATTGGAATTTGAATATAACAAGAGTTCTCATGCAAAAATATGCAAGGATTAAATTGTTGACGAGAAATGCCATAGGAAATGTTATAGCATTTCCTATAGCATTTCTTTATTTTACATTGTTTACTACCTAAAATTTGAACCAATTGAAAAAATAATGATTTTAGGGCTTATACATTGGAATTTGAATATAACAAGAGTTCTCATGCAAAAATATGCAAGGATTAAATTGTTGACGAGAAATGCCATAGGAAAGGCTATAGCATTTCCTATAGCATTTCTTTATTTTACATTTTTTACAAACTTAAATTTCGAACCAATTGAAAAAATAATGATTTTAGGGCTTGTACATTGGAATTTGAATATAACAAGAGTTCTCATGCAAAAATATGCAAGGATTAAATTGTTGACGAGAAATGCCATAGGAAATGCTATAGCATTTCCTATAGCATTTCTTTATTTTACATTTTTTACAACCTTAAATTTCGAACCAATTGAAAAAATAATGATTTTAAAGCTTATACATTGGAATTTGAATATAACAAGAGTTCTCATGCAAAAATATGCAAGGATTAATTGTTGACGAGAAATGCCATAGGAAATAGCATTTCATATAGCATTTCTTTATTTTACATTGTTTACGACCTAAAATTCGAACCAATTGAAAAAATAATGATTTTAGGGCTTATACATTGGAATTTGAATATAACAAGAGTTTTCATGCAAAAATATGCAAGGATTAAATTGTTGACGAGAAATGCCATAGGAAATGCTATAGCATTTCTTATAGCATTTCTTTATTAGACATCTTTTTACAACCTTAAATTTTGAACCAATTGAAAAAATAATGATTTTAGGGCTTATACATTGGAAATTGAATATAACAAGAGATCTCATGCAAAAATATGCAAGGATTAAATTGTTGCCGAGAAATGCCATAGGAAATGCTATAGCATTTCCTATAGCATTTCATTATTTTACATTTTTTACAACCTTAAATTTCGAACCAATTGAAAAAATAATGATTTTAGGGCTTATACATTGGAATTTGAATATAACAAGAGTTCTCATGCAAAAATATGCAAGGATTAAATTGTTGACGAGAAATGCCATAGGAAATGCTATAGCATTTCCTATAGCATTTCTTTATTTTACATTTTTTACAACCTTAAATTTCGAACCAATTGAAAAAATAATGATTTTAAAGCTTATACATTAGAATTTGAATATAACAAGAGTTATCATGCAAAAATATGCAAGGATTAAATTGTTGACGAGAAATGCCATAGGAAATGCTATAGCATTTCCTATAGCATTTCTTTATTTTACATTTGTTACAACCTTTAATTTCGAACCAATTGAAAAAAAAATGATTTTAAAGCTTATACATTGGAATTTGAATATAACAAGAGTTCTCATGCAAAAATATGCAAGGATTAAGCATTTCCTATAGCATATATTTATTTGACATTTTTTACAACCTTAAATTTCAAACCAATTGAAAAAATAATGATTTTAGGGCTTATACATTGGAATTTGAATATAACAAGAGTTCTCATGCAAAAACATGCAAGGATTAAATTGTTGACGAGAAATGCCATAGGAAATGCTATAGCATTTCCTATAGCATATATTTATTTGACATTTTTTACAACCTTAAATTTCGAACTAACTGAAAAAATAATGATTTTAAAGCTTATACATTGGAATTTGAATATAACAAGAGTTCTGATGCAAAAATATGCAAGGATTAAATTGTTGACGGGAAATGCCATAGGAAATGCTATAGCATTTCCTATAGCATTTCTTTATTTGAAATTTTTTACAACCTTAAATTCCAAACCAATTGAAAAAATAATGATTTTAGGGCTTATACATTGGAATTTGAATATAACAAGAGTTCTCATGAAAAAATATGCAAGGATTAAATTGTTGACGAGAAATGCCATAGGAAATGCTATAGAATTTCCTATAACATTTCTTTATTAGACATTTTTTACAACCTTAAATTTCAAACCAATTGAAAAAATAATGATTTTAGGGCTTATACATTGGAATTTGAATATAACAAGAGTTCTCATGCCAGAATATGCAAGGATTAAATTGTTGACGAGAAATGCCATAGGAAATGCTATAGCATTTCCTATAGCATTTCTTTATTTGACATTTTTTACAAACTTAAATTTCAAACCAATTGAAAAAATAATGATTTTAGAGCTTATACATTGGAATTTGAATATAACAAGAGTTCTCATGAAAAAATATGCAAGGATTAAATTGTTGACGAGAAATGCCATAGGAAATGCTATAGCATTTCTTATAGCATTTCTTTATTAGACATTTTTTACAACCTTAAATTTCGAACCAATTGAAAAAATAATGATTTTAGGGCTTATATATTGGAATTTGAATATAACAAGAGTTCTCATGCCAAAATATGCAAGGATTAAATTGTTGACGAGAAATGCCATAGGAAATGCTATAGAATTTCCTATAGCATTTCTTTATTAGACATTTTTTACAACCTTAAATTTCGAACCAATTGAAAAAATAATGATTTTAGGGCTTATATATTTGAATTTGATTATAACAAGAGTTCTCATGCCAAAATATGCAAGGATTCAATTGTTGACGAGAAATGCCATAGGAAATGCTATAGCATTTCCTATAGCATTTCTTTATTTGACATTTTTTACAACCTTAAATTTCAAACCAATTGAAAAAATAATGATTTTAGGGCTTATACATTGGAATTTAAAAATATAACAAGAGTTCTCATGCCAAAATATGCAAGGATTCAATTGTTGACGAGAAATGCCATAGGAAATGCTATAGCATTTCCTATAGCATTTCTTTATTTGAAATTTTCTACAACCTTAAATTTCAAACCAATTGAAAAAATAATGATTTTAGGGCTTATACATTGGAATTTGAATATAACAAGAGTTCTCATGCAAAAATATGCAAGGATTAATTTGTTAACGAGAAATGCCATAGGAAATGCTATAGCATTACCTATAGCATTTCTTTATTTTACATTTTTTAAAACCATAAATTTCAAACCAATTGAAAAAATAATGATTTTAGGGCTTATATATTGGAATTTGAATATAACAAGAGTTCTCATGCCAAAATATGCAAGGATTAAATTGTTGACGAGAAATGCCATAGGAAATGCTATAGAATTTCCTATAGCATTTCTTTATTAGACATTTTTTACAACCTTAAATTTCGAAACAATTGAAAAAATAATGATTTTAGGGCTTATATATTGGAATTTGATTATAACAAGAGTTCTCATGCCAAAATATGCAAGGATTCAATTGTTGACGAGAAATGCCATAGGAAATGCTATAGCATTTCCTATAGCATTTCTTTATTTGACATTTTTTACAACCTTAAATTTCAAACCAATTGAAAAAATAATGATTTTAGGGCTTATACATTGGAATTTGAATATAACAAGAGTTCTCATGCAAAATATGCAAGGATTCAATTGTTGACGCGAAATGCCATAGGAAATGCTATAGCATTTCCTACAGCATTTCTTTATTTGATATTTTTTACAACCTTAAATTTCAAACCAATTGAAAAAATAATGATTTTAGGGCTTATACATTGGAATTTGAATATAACAAGAGTTCTCATGCAAAAATATGCAAGGATTAAATTGTTGACGAGAAATGCCATAGGAAATAGCATTTCATATAGCATTTCTTTATTTTATATTGTTTACGACCTAAAATTCGAACAAATTAAAAAAATAATGATTTTAGGGCTTATACATTGGAATTTGAATATAACAAGAGTTCTCATGCAAAAATATGCAAGGATTAAATTGTTGACGAGAAATGCCATAGGAAATGCTATAGTATTTCTTATAGCATTTCTTTATTAGACATTTTTTACAACCTTAAATTTCGAACCAATTGAAAAAATAATGATTTTAGGGCTTATACATTGGAATTTGAATATAACAAGAGTTCTCATGCAAAAATATGCAAGGATTAAATTGTTGACGAGAAATGCCATAGGAAATAGCATTTCATATAGCATTTCTTTATTTTATATTGTTTACGACCTAAAATTTGAACCAATTTAAAAAATAATGATTTTAGGGCTTATACATTGGAATTTGAATATAACAAGAGTTCTCATGCAAAAATATGCAAGGAATAAATTGTTGCCGAGAAATGCCATAGGAAATGCTATAGCATTTCCTATAGCATTTCTTTATTTTACATTTTTTACAACCTTAAATTCGAACCAAATTAAAAAATAATGTTTTTAGGGCTTGTACATTGGAATTTGAATATAACAAGAGTTCTCATGCAAAAATAAGCAAGGATTAAATTGTTGACGAGAAATGCCATAGGAAATGCTATTGCATTTCATTATTTTACATTTTTTACAACCTTAAATTTTGAACTAACTGAAAAAATAATGATTTTAAAGCTTATACATTGGAATTTGAATATAACAAGAGTTCTGATGCAAAAATATGCAAGGATTAAATTGTTGACGGGAAATGCCATAGGAAATGCTATAGCATTTCCTATAGCATTTCTTTATTTGAAATTTTTTACAACCTTAAATTCCAAACCAATTGAAAAAATAATGATTTTAGGGCTTATACATTGGAATTTGAATATAACAAGAGTTCTCATGCAAAAATATGCAAGGATTAAATTGTTGACGAGAAATGCCATAGGAAATGCTATAGAATTTCCTATAGCATTTCTTTATTAGACATTTTTTACAACCTTAAATTTCGAACCAATTGAAAAAATAATGATTTTAGGGCTTATACATTGGAATTTGAATATAACAAGAGTTCTCATGCCAGAATATGCAAGGACTAAATTGTTGACGAGAAATGCCATAGGAAATGCTATAGCATTTCCTATAGCATTTCTTTATTTGACATTTTTTACAAACTTAAATTTCAAACCAATTGAAAAAATAATGATTTTAGGGCTTATACATTGGAATTTGAATATAACAAGAGTTCTCATGAAAAAAATATGCAAGGATTAAATTGTTGACGGGAAATGCCATAGGAAATGCTATAGCATTTCTTATAGCATTTCTTTATTAGACATTTTTTACAACCTTAAATTTCGAACCAATTGAAAAAATAATGATTTTAGGGCTTATACATTGGAATTTGAATATAACAAGAGTTCTCATGCAAAAATATGCAAGGATTAAATTGTTGCCGAGAAATGCCATAGGAAATGCTATAGGATTTCCTATAGCATTTTTTTATTTTACATTTTTTACAACCTTAAATTTCGAATCAATTGAAAAAATAATGATTTTAAAGCTTATACATTGGAATTTGAATATAACAAGAGTTCTCATGCAAAAATATGCAAGGATTAAGCATTTCCTATAGCATTTCTTTATTTGACATTTTTTACAACATTAAATTTCAAACCAATTGAAAAAATAATGATTTTAGGGCTTATACATTGGAATTTGAATATAACAAGAGTTCTCATGCAAAAATATGCAAGGATTAAATTGTTGACGAGAAATGCCATAGGAAATGCTATAGCATTTCCTATAGCATTTCTTTATTAGACATTTTTTACAACCTTAAATTTCGAACAAATTGAAAAAATAATGATTTAGGGCTTATACATTGGAAATTGAATATAACAAGAGTTCTCATGCAAAAATATGCAAGGATTAAATTGTTGCCGAGAAATGCCATAAGAAATGCTATAGCATTTCTTATAGCATTTCTTTATTTTATATTTTTTACAACCTTAAATTTCGAACCAAACTAAAAAATAATGATTTTAGGGCTTGTACATTGGAATTTGAATATAACAAGAGTTCTCATGCAAAAATCTGCAAGGATTAAATTGTTGACGAGAAATGCCACAGGAAATGCTATAGCATTTCCTATAGCATTTCATTATTTTACATTTTTTACAACCTTAAATTTCGAACTAATTGAAAAAATAATGATTTTAAAGCTTATACATTGGAATTTGAATATAACAAGAGTTCTCATGCAAAAATATGCAAGGATTAAATTGTTGACGAGAAATGCCATATAGCATTTCCTATAGCATTTCTTTATTTGAAATTTTTTACAACCTTAAATTTCAAACCAATTGAAAAAATAATGATTTTAGGGCTTATACATTGGAATTTGAATATAACAAGAGTTCTCATGCAAAAATATGCAAGGATTAAATTGTTGACGAGAAATGCCATAGGAAATGCTATAGAATTTCCTATAGCATTTCTTTATTAGACATTTTTTACAACCTTAAATTTCGAACCAATTGAAAAAATAATTATTTTAGGGCTTATATATTGGAATTTGAATATAACAAGAGTTGTCATGCCAAAATATGCAAGGATTAAATTGTTGACGAGAAATGCCATAGTAAATGCTATAGCATTTCCTATAGCATTTCTTTATTTGACATTTTTTACAACCTTAAATTTCAAACCAATTGAAAAAATAATGATTTTAGGGCTTATACATTGGAATTTGAATATAACAAGAGTTCTCATGAAAAAATATGCAAGGATTAAATTGTTGACGAGAAATGCCAAAGGAAATGCTATAGAATTTCCTATAGCATTTCTTTATTAGACATTTTTTACAACCTTAAATTCGAACCAATTGAAAAAATAATGATTTTAGGGCTTATACATTATAATTTGAATATAACAAGAGTTCTCATGCCAAAATATGCAAGGATTAAATTGTTGACGAGAAATGCCAAAGGAAATTCTATAGCATTTCCTATAGCATTTCTTTATTTGACATTTTTTACAACCTTAAATTTCAAACCAATTTAAAAAATAATGATTTTAGGGCTTATACATTAGAATTTGAATATAACAAGAGTTCTCATGCAAAAATATGCAAGGATTAAATTGTTGACGAGAAATGCCATAGGAAATGCTATAGCATTTCCTATAGCATTTCTTTATTTGAAATTTTCTACAACCTTAAATTTCAAACCAATTGAAAAAATAATGATTTTAGGGCTTATACATTGGAATTTGAATATAACAAGAGTTCTCATGCAAAAATATGCAAGGATTAAATTGTTGACGAGAAATGCCATAGGAAATGCTATAGAATTTCCTATAGCATTTCTTTATTAGACATTTTTTACAACCTTAAATTTCGAACCAATTGAGAAAATAATGATTTTAGGGCTTATATATTGGAATTTGAATATAACAAGAGTTCTCATGCCAAAATATGCAAGGATTAAATTGTTGACGAGAAATGCCATAGTAAATGCTATAGCATTTCCTATAGCATTTCTTTATTTGACATTTTTTACATCCTTAAATTTCAAACCAATTGAAAAAATAATTATTTTAGGGCTTCTACATTGGAATTTGAATATAACAAGAGTTCTCATGCAAAAATATGCAAGGATTAAATTGTTGACGAGAAATGCCATAGGAAATGTTATAGCATTTTCCTATAGCATTTCATTATTTTACATTGTTTACGACCAAAAATACGAACCAATTGAAAAAATAATGATTTTAGGGCTTATACATTGGAATTTGAATATAACAAGAGTTCTCATGCAAAAATATGCAAGGATTAAATTGTTGACGAGAAATGCCATAGGAAATGCTATAGAATTTCCTATAGCATTTCTTTATTAGACATTTTTTAAAACCTTAAATTCGAACCAATTGAAAAAATAATGATTTTAGGGCTTATACATTGGAATTTGAATATAACAAGAGTTCTCATGCCAAAATATGCAAGGATTCAATTGTTGACGAGAAATGCCATAGGAAATGCTATAGCATTTCCTATAGCATTTCTTTATTTGACATTTTTTACAACCTTAAATTTCAAACCAATTGAAAAAATAATGATTTTAGGGCTTATACATTGGAATTTGAATATAACAAGAGTTCTCATGCAAAAATATGCAAGGATTAAATTGTTGACGAGAAATGCCATAGGAAATGTTATAGTATTTCCTATAGCATTTCTTTATTTTACATTGTTTACGACCTAAAATTCGAACCAATTAAAAAAATAATGATTTTAGGGCTTATACATTGGAATTTGAATATAACAAGAGTTCTAATGCAAAAATATGCAAGGATTAAATTGTTGACGGGAAATTCCATAGGAAATGCTATAGCATATCCTATAGCATTTCTTTATTTGAAATTTTTTACAACCTTAAATTTGAACCAATTGAAAAAATAATGATTTTAGGGCTTATACATTGGAATTTGAATATAACAAGAGTTCTCAT
Organism: Parietaria judaica; assembly: GCA_954871525.1. Taxonomy (NCBI): domain Eukaryota; kingdom Viridiplantae; phylum Streptophyta; class Magnoliopsida; order Rosales; family Urticaceae; genus Parietaria; species Parietaria judaica. The sequence goes on from OX940865.1 coordinate 31,807,967, forward strand.
GCAAAAATATGCAAGGATTAAATTGTTGACGAGAAATGCCATAGGAAATGCTATAGAATTTCCTATAGCATTTCTTTATTAGACATTTTTTAAAACCTTAAATTCGAACCAATTGAAAAAATAATGATTTTAGGGCTTATACATTGGAATTTGAATATAACAAGAGTTCTCATGCAAAATTATGCAAGGATTAAATTGTTGACGAGAAATGCCATAGGAAATGTTATAGTATTTCCTATAGCATTTCTTTATTTTACATTGTTTACGACCTAAAATTCGAACCAATTAAAAAAATAATGATTTTAGGGCTTATACATTGGAATTTGAATATAACAAGAGTTCTAATGCAAAAATATGCAAGGATTAAATTGTTGACGAGAAATGCCATAGGAAATAGCATTTCTTATAGCATTTCTTTATTTTACATTGTTTACGACCTAAAATTCGAACCAATTGAAAAAATAATGATTTTAGGGCTTATACAATTGAATTAGAATATAACAAGAGTTCTCATGAAAAAATATGCAAGGATTAAATTGTTGCCGAGAAATGCCATAGGAAATGCTATAGCATTTCCTATAGCATTTCTTTATTTTACATTTTTTACAACCTTAAATTTCAAACCAAATTAAAAAATAATGATTTTAGGGCTTGTACATTGGAATTTGAATATAACAAGAGTTCTCATGCAAAAATATGCAAGGATTAAATTGTTAACGAGAAATGCCATAGGAAATGCTATAGCATTTCCTATAGCATTTCTTTACTAGACATTTTTTACAACCTTAAATTTCAAACCAATTGAAAAAATAATGATTTTAGGGCTTATACATTGGAATTGGAATATAACAAGAGTTCTCATGCAAAAATATGCAAGGATTAAATTGTTGACGAGAAATGCCATAGGAAATGCTATAGAATTTCCTATAGCATTTCTTTATTAGACATTTTTTACAACCTTAAATTTCGAACCAATTGAAAAAATAATGATTTTAGGGCTTATATATTGGAATTTGAATATAACAAGAGTTCTCATGCCAAAATATGCAAGGATTAAATTGTTGACGAGAAATGCCATAGTAAATGCTATAGCATTTCCTATAGCATTTCTTTATTTGACATTTTTTACATCCTTAAATTTCGAACCAATTGAAAAAATATTGATTTTAGGGCTTGTACATTGGAATTTGAATATAACAAGAGTTCTCATGCAGAAATATGCAAGGATTAAATTGTTGACGAGAAATGCCATAGGAAATGTTATAGCATTTTCCTATAGCATTTCTTTATTTTACATTGTTTACGACCAAAAATTCGAACCAATTGAAAAAATAATGATTTTAGGGCTTATACATTGGAATTTGAATATAACAAGAGTTCTCATGCAAAAATATGCAAGGATTAAATTGTTGACGAGAAATGCCATAGGAAATGCTATAGAATTTCCTATAGCATTTCTTTATTAGACATTTTTTACAACCTTAAATTCGAACCAATTGAAAAAATAATGATTTTAGGGCTTATACATTGGAATTTGAATATACCAAGAGTTCTCATGCCAAAATATGCAAGGATTAAATTGTTGACGAGAAATGCCATAGGAAATTCTATAGCATTTCCTATAGCATTTCTTTATTTGACATTTTTTACAACCTTAAATTTCAAACCAATTTAAAAAATAATGATTTTAGGGCTTATACATTGGAATTTGAATATAACAAGAGTTCTCATGCAAAAATATGCAAGGATTAAATTGTTGACGAGAAATGCCATAGGAAATGTTATAGTATTTCCTATAGCATTTCTTTATTTTACATTGTTTACGACCTAAAATTCGAACCAATTAAAAAATAATGATTTTAGGGCTTATACATTGGAATTTGAATATAACAAGAGTTCTAATGCAAAAATATGCAAGGATTAAATTGTTGACGAGAAATGCCATAGAAAATAGCATTTCTTATAGCATTTCTTTATTTTACATTGTTTACGACCTAAAATTCGAACCAATTGAAAAAATAATGATTTTAGGGCTTATACATTGGAATTTGAATATAACAAGAGTTCTCATGCAAAAATATGCAAGGATTAAATTGTTGCCGAGAAATGCCATAGGAAATGCAATAGGAATTCCTATAGCATTTCTTTATTTTACATTTTTTACAACCTTAAATTTCGAACCAATTGAAAAAATATTGATTTTAGGGCTTGTACATTGGAATTTGAATATAACAAGAGTTCTCATGCAGAAATATGCAAGGATTAAATTGTTGACGAGAAACGCCATAGGAAATGCTATAGCATTTCCTATAGCATTCCTTTATTTGAAATTTTTTACAACCTTAAATTTCAAACCAATTGAAAAAATAATTATTTTAGGGCTTATACAATTGAATTTGAATATAACAAGAGTTCTCATGCAAAAATATGCAAGGATTAAATTGTTGACGAGAAATGCCATAGGAAATGCTATAGAATTTCCTATAGCATTTCTTTATTAGACATTTTTTACAACCTTAAACTTCGAACCAATTGAAAAAATAATGATTTTAGGGCTTATTCATTGGAATTTTAATATAACAAGAGTTCTCATGCCAAAATATGCAAGGATTAAATTGTTGACGAGAAATGCCATAGGAAATGCTATAGCATTTCCTATAGCATTTCTTTATTTGACATTTTTTACAACCTTAAATATCAAACCAATTGAAAAAATAATGATTTTAGGGCTTATACATTGGAATTTGAATATAACAAGAGTTCTCATGCAAAAATATGCAAGGATTAAATTGTTGACGAGAAATGCCATAGGAAATGCTATAGAATTTCCTATAGCATTTCTTTATTAGACATTTTTTACAACCTTAAATTTCGAACCAATTGAAAAAATAATGATTTTAGGGCTTATATATTGGAATTTGAATATAACAAGAGTTCTCATGCCAAAATATGCAAGGATTAAATTGTTGACGAGAAATGCCATAGTAAATGCTATAGCATTTCCTATAGCATTTCTTTATTTGACATTTTTTACATCCTTAAATTTCGAACCAATTGAAAAAATATTGATTTTAGGGCTTGTACATTGGAATTTGAATATAACAAGAGTTCTCATGCACAAATATGCAAGGATTAAATTGTTGACGAGAAATGCCATAGGAAATGTTATAGCATTTTCCTATAGCATTTCTTTATTTTACATTGTTTACGACCAAAAATTCGAACCAATTGAAAAAATAATGATTTTAGGGCTTATACATTGGAATTTGAATATAACAAGAGTTCTCATGCAAAAATATGCAAGGATTAAATTGTTGACGAGAAATGCCATAGGAAATGCTATAGAATTTCCTATAGCATTTCTTTATTAGACATTTTTTACAACCTTAAATTCGAACCAATTGAAAAAATAATGATTTTAGGGCTTATACATTGGAATTTGAATATAACAAGAGTTCTCATGCCAAAATATGCAAGGATTAAATTGTTGACGAGAAATGCCATAGGAAATTCTATAGCATTTCCTATAGCATTTCTTTATTTGACATTTTTTACAACCTTAAATTTCAAACCAATTTAAAAAATAATGATTTTAGGGCTTATACATTGGAATTTGAATATAACAAGAGTTCTCATGCAAAAATATGCAAGGATTAAATTGTTGACGAGAAATGCCATAGGAAATGTTATAGTATTTCCTATAGCATTTCTTTATTTTACATTGTTTACGACCTAAAATTCGAACCAATTAAAAAATAATGATTTTAGGGCTTATACATTGGAATTTGAATATAACAAGAGTTCTAATGCAAAAATATGCAAGGATTAAATTGTTGACGAGAAATGCCATAGGAAATAGCATTTCTTATAGCATTTCTTTATTTTACATTGTTTACGACCTAAAATTCGTACCAATTGAAAAAATAATGATTTTAGGGCTTATACATTGGAATTTGAATATAACAAGAGTTCTCATGCAAAAATATGCAAGGATTAAATTGTTGCCGAGAAATGCCATAGGAAATGCAATAGGAATTCCTATAGCATTTCTTTATTTTACATTTTTTACAACCTTAAATTTCGAACCAATTGAAAAAATATTGATTTTAGGGCTTGTACATTGGAATTTGAATATAACAAGAGTTCTCATGCAGAAATATGCAAGGATTAAATTGTTGACGAGAAACGCCATAGGAAATGCTATAGCATTTCCTATAGCATTCCTTTATTTGAAATTTTTTACAACCTTAAATTTCAAACCAATTGAAAAAATAATTATTTTAGGGCTTATACATTGGAATTTGAATATAACAAGAGTTCTCATGCAAAAATATGCAAGGATTAAATTGTTGACGAGAAATGCCATAGGAAATGCTATAGAATTTCCTATAGCATTTCTTTATTAGACATTTTTTACAACCTTAAACTTCGAACCAATTGAAAAAATAATGATTTTAGGGCTTATTCATTGGAATTTTAATATAACAAGAGTTCTCATGCCAAAATATGCAAGGATTAAATTGTTGACGAGAAATGCCATAGGAAATGCTATAGCATTTCCTATAGCATTTCTTTATTTGACATTTTTTACAACCTTAAATATCAAACCAATTGAAAAAATAATGATTTTAGGGCTTATACATTGGAATTTGAATATAACAAGAGTTCTCATGCAAAAATATGCAAGGATTAAATTGTTGACGAGAAATGCCATAGGAAATGTTAAAGCATTTCCTATAGCATTTCTTTATTTTACATTGTTTACGACCTAAAATTTGAACCAATTGAAAAAATAATGATTTTAGGGCTTATACATTGGAATTTGAATATAACAAGAGTTCTCATGCAAAAATATGCAAGGGTTAAATTGTTGACGAGAAATGCCATAGGAAAGGCTATAGAATTTCCTATAGCATTTCTTTATTTTACTTTTTTTACAACCTTAAATTTCGAACTAATTGAAAAAAATAATGATTTTAAAGCTTATACATTGGAATTTGAATATACCAAGAGTTCTCATGAAAAAATATGCAAGGATTAAATTGCTGACGAGAAATGCCATAGGAAATGCTATAGCATTTCCTATAGCATTTCTTTATTTTACATTTTTTACAACCTTAAATTTCGAACCAATTGAAAAAATAATGATTTTAGGGCTTGTACATTGGAATTTGAATATAACAAGAGTTCTCATGCAAAAATATGCAAGGATTAAATTGTTGACGAGAAATGCCATAGGAAATGTTATAGTATTTCCTATAGCATTTCTTTATTTTACATTGTTTACGACCTAAAATTCGAACCAATTAAAAAAATAATGATTTTAGGGCTTATACATTGGAATTTGAATATAACAAGAGTTCTAATGCAAAAATATGCAAGGATTAAATTGTTGACGAGAAATGCCATAGGAAATAGCATTTCTTATAGCATTTCTTTATTTTACATTGTTTACGACCTAAAATTCGAACCAATTGAAAAAATAATGATTTTAGGGCTTATACATTGGAATTTGAATATAACAAAAGTTCTCATGCAAAAATATGCAAGGATTAAATTGTTGCCGAGAAATGCCATAGGAAATGCTATAGCATTTCATATAGCATTTATTTATTTTACATTTTTTACAACCTTAAATTTCGAACCAATTGAAAAAATATTGATTTTAGGGCTTGTACATTGGAATTTGAATATAACAAGAGTTCTCATGCAGAAATATGCAAGGATTAAATTGTTGACGAGAAACGCCATAGGAAATGCTATAGCATTTCCTATAGCATTCCTTTATTTGAAATTTTTTACAACCTTAAATTTCAAACCAATTGAAAAAATAATGATTTTAGGGCTTATACATTGGAATTTGAATATAACAAGAGTTCTCATGCAAAAATATGCAAGGATTAAATTGTTGACGAGAAATGCCATAGGAAATGCTATAGAATTTCCTATAGCATTTCTTTAATAGACATTTTTCACAACCTTAAACTTCGAACCAATTGAAAAAATAATGATTTTAGGGCTTATAGATTGGAATTTTAATATAACAAGAGTTCTCATGCCAAAATATGCAAGGATTAAATTGTTGACGAGAAATGCCATAGGAAATGCTATAGCATTTCCTATAGCATTTCTTTATTTGACATTTTTTACAACCTTAAATTTCAAACAAATTGAAAAAAATAATGATTTTAGGGCTTATACATTGGAATTTGAATATAACAAGAGTTCTCATGCAAAAATATGCAAGGATTAAATTGTTGACGAGAAATGCCATAGGAAATGTTATAGCATTTCCTATAGCATTTCTTTATTTTACATTGTTTAGGACCTAAAATTTGAACCAACTGAAAAAATAATGATTTTAGGGCTTATACATCGGAATTTGAATATAACAAGAGTTCTCATGCAAAAATATGCAAGGATTAAATTGTTGACGAGAAATGCCATAGGAAAGGCTATAGCATTTCCTATAGCATTTCTTTATTTTACATTTTTTACAACCTTAAATTTCGAACCAATTGAAAAAATAATGATTTTAAAGCTTATACATTGGAATTTGAATATAACAAGAGTTCTCATGCAAAAATATGCAAGTATTAAATTGTTGACGAGAAATGCCATAGGAAATGCTATAGCATTTCCTATAGCATTTCTTTATTTGACATTTTTTACAACCTTAAATTTCGAACCAATTGAAAAAATAATGATTTTAGGGCTTATACATTGGTATTTGAATATAACAAGAGTTCTAATGCAAAAATATGCAAGGGTTAAATTGTTGACGAGAAATGCCATAGGAAAGGCTATAGCATTTCCTATAGCATTTCTTTATTTTACATTTTTACAACCTTAAATTTCAAACCAATTGAAAAAAATAATGATTTTAAAGCTTATACATTGGAATTTGAATATAACAAGAGTTCTCATGCAAAAATATGCAAGGAATAAATTGTTGACGAGAAATGCCATAGGAAATGCTATAGAATTTCCTATAGCATTTCTTTATTAGACATTTTTTACAACCTTAAACTTCGAACCAATTGAAAAAATAATGATTTTAGGGCTTATACATTGGAATTTGAATATAACAAGAGTTCTCATGCAAAAATATGCAAGGGTTAAATTGTTGACGAGAAATGCCATAGGAAAGGCTATAGCATTTCCTATAGCATTTCTTTATTTTACATTTTTACAACCTTAAATTTCAAACCAATTGAAAAAAATAATGATTTTAAAGCTTATACATTGGAATTTGAATATAACAAGAGTTCTCATGCAAAAATATGCAAGGATTAAATTGTTGACGAGAAATGCCATAGGAAATGCTATAGCATTTCCTATAGCATTTCTTTATTTGACATTTTTTACAACCTTAAATTTCGAACCAATTGAAAAAATAATGATTTTAGGGCTTATACATTGGAAATTGAATATAACAAGAGTTCTAATGCAAAAATATGCAAGGATTAAATTGTTGCCGAGAAATTCCATAGGAAATGCTAGCATTTCCTATAGCATTTCTTTATTTGACATTTTTTACAACCTTAAATTTCGAACCAATTGAAAAAATAATGATTTTAGGGCTTATACATTGTAATTTGAATATAACAAGAGTTCTCATGCAAAAATATGCAAGGGTTAAATTGTTGACGAGAAATGCCATAGGAAAGGCTATAGCATTTCCTATAGCATTTCTTTATTTTACATTTTTTACAACCTTAAATTTCGAACCAATTGAAAAAAATAATGATTTTAAAGCTTATACATTGGAATTTGAATATAACAAGAGTTCTCATGCAAAAATATGCAAGGATTAAATTGTTGACGAGAAATGCCATAGGAAATGCTATAGCATTTCCTATACCATTTCTTTATTTGACATTTTTTACAACCTTAAATTTCGAACCAATTGAAAAAATAATGATTTTAGGGCTTATACATTGGAAATTGAATATAACAAGAGTTCTAATGCAAAAATATGCAAGGATTAAATTGTTGCCGAGAAATGCCATAGGAAATGCTAGCATTTCCTATAGCATTTCTTTATTTGACATTTTTTACAACCTTAAATTTCGAACCAATTGAAAAAATAATGATTTTAGGGCTTATACATTGTAATTTGAATATAACAAGAGTTCTCATGCAAAAATATGCAAGGGTTAAATTGTTGACGAGAAATGCCATAGGAAAGGCTATAGCATTTCCTATAGCATTTCTTTATTTTACATTTTTTACAACCTTAAATTTCGAACCAATTGAAAAAAATAATGATTTTAAAGCTTATACATTGGAATTTGAATATAACAAGAGTTCTCATGCAAAAATATGCAAGGATTAAATTGTTGACGAGAAATGCCATAGGAAATGCTATAGAATTTCCTATAGCATTTCTTTATTAGACATTTTTTACAACCTTAAACTTCGAACCAATTGAAAAAATAATGATTTTAGGGCTTATACATTGGAATTTTAATATAACAAGAGTTCTCATGCAAAAATATGCAAGGATTAAATTGTTGACGAGAAATGCCATAGGAAATGCTATAGCATTTCCTATAGCATTTCTTTATTTGACATTTTTTACAACCTTAAATTTCAAACCAATTGAAAAAATAATGATTTTAGGGCTTATACATTGGAATTTGAATATAACAAGAGTTCTCATGCAAAAATATGCAAGGATTAAATTGTTGACGAGAAATGCCATAGGAAATGTTATAGCATTTCCTATAGCATTTCTTTATTTTACATTGTTTACGACCTAAAATTTGAACCAATTGAAAAAATAATGATTTTAGGGCTTATACATTGGAATTTGAATATAACAAGAGTTCTCATGCAAAAATATGCAAGGATTAAATTGTTGACGAGAAATGCCATAGGAAAGGCTATAGCATTTCCTATAGCATTTCTTTATTTTACATTTTTTACAAACTTAAATTTCGAACCAATTGAAAAAATAATGATTTTAGGGCTTGTACATTGGAATTTGAATATAACAAGAGTTCTCATGCAAAAATATGCAAGGATTAAATTGTTGACGAGAAATGCCATAGGAAATGCTATAGCATTTCCTATAGCATTTCTTTATTTTACATTTTTTACAACCTTAAATTTCGAACCAATTGAAAAAATAATGATTTTCAAGCTTATACATTGGAATTTGAATATAACAAGAGTTCTCATGCAAAAATATGCAAGGATTAAATTTTTGACGAGAAATGCCATAGGAAATGCTATAGCATTTCCTATAGCATTTCTTTATTTGACATTTTTTACAACCTTAAATTTCGAACCAATTGAAAAAAATAATGATTTTAAAGCTTATACATTGGAATTTGAATATAACAAGAGTTCTCATGCAAAAATATGCAAGGATTAAATTGTTGACGAGAAATGCCATAGGAAATGCTATGGCATTTCTTTATTTGACATTTTTTACAACCTTAAATTTCGAACCAATTGAAAAAATAATGATTTTAGGGCTTATACATTGGAATTTGAATATAACAAGAGTTCTCATGCAAAAATATGCAAGGGTGAAATTGTTGACGAGAAATGCCATAGGAAAGGCTATAGCATTTCCTATAGCATTTCTTTATTTGACATTTTTTACAACCTTAAATTTCGAACCAATTGAAAAAAATAATGATTTTAAAGCTTATACATTGGAATTTGAATATAACAAGAGTTCTCATGCAAAAATATGCAAGGATTAAATTGTTGACGAGAAATGCCATAGGAAATGCTATGGCATTTCTTTATTTGACATTTTTTACAACCTTAAATTTCGAACCAATTGAAAAAATAATGATTTTAGGGCTTATACATTGGAATTTGAATATAACAAGAGTTCTCATGCAAAAATATGCAAGGGTGAAATTGTTGACGAGAAATGCCATAGGAAAGGCTATAGCATTTCCTATAGCATTTCTTTATTTTACATTTTTTACAACCTTAAATTTCGAACCAATTGAAAAAAATAATGATTTTAAAGCTTATACATTGGAATTTGAATATAACAAGAGTTCTCATGCAAAAATATGCAAGGATTAAATTGTTGACGAGAAATGCCATAGGAAATGCTATAGCATTTCCTATAGCATTTCTTTATTTGACATTTTTTACAACCTTAAATTTCGAACCAATTGAAAAAATAATGATTTTAGGGCTTATACATTGGAAATTGAATATAACAAGAGTTCTCATGGAAAAATATGCAAGGATTAAATTGTTGCCGAGAAATGCCATAGGAAATGCTATAGCATTTCCTATAGCATTTCTTTATTTTACATTTTTTACAACCTTAAATTTCGAACCAATTGAAAAAAATAATGATTTTAAAGCTTATACATTGGAATTTGAATATAACAAGAGTTATCATGCAAAAATATGAAAGGATTAAATTGTTGACGAGATATGCCATAGGAAATAGCATTTCCTATAGAATTTCTTTATTTTACATTTTTTACAACCTTAAATTTCGAACCAATTGAAAAAATAATGATTTTAAAGCTTATACATTTGAATTTGAATATAACAAGAGTTCTCATGCAAAAATATGCAAGGATTAAATTGATGACGAGAAATGCCATAGGAAATGCTATAGCATTTCCTATAGCATTTCTTTATTTGACATTTTTTACAACCTTAAATTTCGAACCAATTGAAAAAATAATGATTTTAGGGCTTATACATTGTAAATTGAATATAACAAGAGTTCTCACGCAAAAATATGCAAGGATTAAATTGTTGCCGAGAAATGCCATAGGAAATGCTATAGCATTTCCTATAGCATTTCTTTATTTTACATTTTTTACAACCTTAAATTTCGAACCAATTGAAAAAATAATGATTTTAGGGCTTATACATTGGAATTTGAATATATCAAGAGTTCTCATGCAAAAATATGCAAGGATTAAATTGTTGACGAGAAATGCCATAAAAAATGCTATAGCATTTCCTATAGCATTTCTTTATTTTACATTTTTTACAACTTTAAATATCGAACCAATTGAAAAAATAATGATTTTAAAGCTTATACATTGGAATTTGAATATAACAAGAGTTCTCATGCAAAAATATGCAAGGATTAAATTGTTGACGAGAAATGCCATAGGAAATGCTATTTCCTATAGCATTTCTTTATTTTACATTTTTTACAACCTTAAATTTCGAACCAATTGAAAAAACAATGATTTTAAAGCTTATACATTGGAATTTGAATATAACAAGATTTCTCATGCAAAAATATGCAAGGATTAAATTGTTGACGAGAAATGCCATAAGAAATGCTATAGCATTTCCTATAGCATTTCTTTATTTTACATTTTTTACAACCTTAAATTTTGAACCAATTGAAAAAATAATGATTTTAAAGCTTATACATTGGAATTTGAATATAACAAGAGTTCTCATGCAAAAATATGCAAGGATTAAATTGATGACGAGAAATGCCATAGGAAATGCTATAGCATTTCCTATAGCATTTCTTTATTTGACATTTTTTACAACCTTAAATTTCGAACCAATTGAAAAAATAATGATTTTAGGGCTTATACATTGGAAATTGAATATAACAAGAGTTGTCATGCAAAAATATGCAAGGATTAAATTGTTGCCGAGAAATGCCATAGGAAATGCTATAGCATTTCCTATAGCATTTCTTTATTTTACATTTTTTACAACCTTAAATTTCGAACCAATTGAAAAAATAATGATTTTAAAGCTTATACATTGGAATTTGAATATAACAAGAGTTCTCATGCAAAAATATGCAAGGATTAAATTGTTGACGAGAAATGCCATAGGAAATGTTATAGCATTTCCTATAGCATTTCTTTATTTTACATTGTTTACGACCTAAAATTTGAACCAATTGAAAAAATAATGATTTTAGGGCTTATACATTGGAATTTTAATATAACAAGAGTTCTCATGCAAAAATATGCAAGGATTAAATTGTTGACGAGAAATGCCATAGGAAATGTTATAGCATTTCCTATAGCATTTCTTTATTTTACATTGTTTACGACCTAAAATTTGAACCAATTGAAAAAATAATGATTTTAGGGCTTATACATTGGAATTTGAATATAACAAGAGTTCTCATGCAAAAATATGCAAGGATTAAATTGTTGACGAGAAATGCCATAAAAAATGCTATAGCATTTCCTATAGCATTTCTTTATTTTACATTTTTTACAACTTTAAATATCGAACCAATTGAAAAAATAATGATTTTAAAGCTTATACATTGGAATTTGAATATAACAAGAGTTCTCATGCAAAAATATGCAAGGATTAAATTGTTGACGAGAAATGCCATAGGAAATGTTATTTCCTATAGCATTTCTTTATTTTACATTTTTTACAACCTTAAATTTCGAACCAATTGAAAAAACAATGATTTTAAAGCTTATACATTGGAATTTGAATATAACAAGATTTCTCATGCAAAAATATGCAAGGATTAAATTGTTGACGAGAAATGCCATAAGAAATGCTATAGCATTTCCTATAGCATTTCTTTATTTTACATTTTTTACAACCTTAAATATTGAACCAATTGAAAAAATAATGATTTTAAAGCTTATACATTGGAATTTGAATATAACAAGAGTTCTCATGCAAAAATATGCAAGGATTAAATTGATGACGAGAAATGCCATAGGAAATGCTATAGCATTTCCTATAGCATTTCTTTATTTGACATTTTTTACAACCTTAAATTTCGAACCAATTGAAAAAATAATGATTTTAGGGCTTATACATTGGAAATTGAATATAACAAGAGTTGTCATGCAAAAATATGCAAGGATTAAATTGTTGCCGAGAAATGCCATAGGAAATGCTATAGCATTTCCTATAGCATTTCTTTATTTTACATTTTTTACAACCTTAAATTTCGAACCAATTGAAAAAATAATGATTTTAAAGCTTATACATTGGAATTTGAATATAACAAGAGTTCTCATGCAAAAATATGCAAGGATTAAATTGTTGACGAGAAATGCCATAGGAAATGTTATAGCATTTCCTATAGCATTTCTTTATTTTACATTGTTTACGACCTAAAATTTGAACCAATTGAAAAAATAATTATTTTAGGGCTTATACATTGGAATTTTAATATAACAAGAGTTCTCATGCAAAAATATGCAAGGATTAAATTGTTGACGAGAAATGCCATAGGAAATGTTATAGCATTTCCTATAGCATTTCTTTATTTTACATTGTTTACGACCTAAAATTTGAACCAATTGAAAAAATAATGATTTTAGGGCTTATACATTGGAATTTGAATATAACAAGAGTTCTCATGCAAAAATATGCAAGGATTAAATTGTTGACGAGAAATGCCATAGGAAAGGCTATAGCATTTCCTATAGCATTTCTTTATTTTACATTTTTTACAAACTTAAATTTCGAACCAATTGAAAAAATAATGATTTTAGGGCTTGTACATTGGAATTTGAATATAACAAGAGTTCTCATGCAAAAATATGCAAGGATTAAATTGTTGACGAGAAATGCCATAGGAAATGCTATAGCATTTCCTATAGCATTTCTTTATTTTACATTTTTTACAACCTTAAATTTCGAACCAATTGAAAAAATAATGATTTTCAAGCTTATACATTGGAATTTGAATATAACAAGAGTTCTCATGCAAAAATATGCAAGGATTAAATTGTTGACGAGAAATGCCATAGGAAATGCTATAGCATTTCCTATAGCATTTCTTTATTTGACATTTTTTACAACCTTAAATTTCGAACCAATTGAAAAAAATAATGATTTTAAAGCTTATACATTGGAATTTGAATATAACAAGAGTTCTCATGCAAAAATATGCAAGGATTAAATTGTTGACGAGAAATGCCATAGGAAATGCTATGGCATTTCTTTATTTGACATTTTTTACAACCTTAAATTTCGAACCAATTGAAAAAATAATGATTTTAGGGCTTATACATTGGAATTTGAATATAACAAGAGTTCTCATGCAAAAATATGCAAGGGTTAAATTGTTGACGAGAAATGCCATAGGAAAGGCTATTGCATTTCCTATAGCATTTCTTTATTTTACATTTTTTACAACCTTAAATTTCGAACCAATTGAAAAAAATAATGATTTTAAAGCTTATACATTGGAATTTGAATATAACAAGAGTTCTCATGCAAAAATATGCAAGGATTAAATTGTTGACGAGAAATGCCATAGGAAATGCTATAGCATTTCCTATAGCATTTCTTTATTTGACATTTTTTACAACCTTAAATTTCGAACCAATTGAAAAAATAATGATTTTAGGGCTTATACATTGGAAATTGAATATAACAAGAGTTCTCATGGAAAAATATGCAAGGATTAAATTGTTGCCGAGAAATGCCATAGGAAATGCTATAGCATTTCCTATAGCATTTCTTTATTTGACATTTTTTACAACCTTAAATTTCGAACCAATTGAAAAAAATAATGATTTTAAAGCTTATACATTGCAATTTGAATATAACAAGAGTTATCATGCGAAAATATGCAAGGATTAAATTGTTGACGAGATATGCCATAGGAAATAGCATTTCCTATAGAATTTCTTTATTTTACATTTTTTACAACCTTAAATTTCGAACCAATTGAAAAAATAATGATTTTAAAGCTTATACATTGGAATTTGAATATAACAAGAGTTCTCATGCAAAAATATGCAAGGATTAAATTGATGACGAGAAATGCCATAGGAAATGCTATAGCATTTCCTATAGCATTTCTTTATTTGACATTTTTTACAACCTTAAATTTCGAACCAATTGAAAAAATAATGATTTTAGGGCTTATACATTGGAAATTGAATATAACAAGAGTTCTCACGCAAAAATATGCAAGGATTAAATTGTTGCCGAGAAATGCCATAGGAAATGCTATAGCATTTCCTATAGCATTTCTTTATTTTACATTTTTTACAACCTTAAATTTCGAACCAATTGAAAAAATAATGATTTTAGGGCTTATACATTGGAATTTGAATATAACAAGAGTTCTCATGCAAAAATATGCAAGGATTAAATTGTTGACGAGAAATGCCATAAACAATGCTATAGCATTTCCTATAGCATTTCTTTATTTTACATTTTTTACAACTTTAAATATCGAACCAATTGAAAAAATAATGATTTTAAAGCTTATACATTGGAATTTGAATATAACAAGAGTTCTCATGCAAAAATATGCAAGGATTAAATTGTTGACGAGAAATGCCATAGGAAATGCTATTTCCTATAGCATTTCTTTATTTTACATTTTTTACAACCTTAAATTTCGAACCAATTGAAAAAACAATGATTTTAAAGCTTATACATTGGAATTTGAATATAACAAGATTTCTCATGCAAAAATATGCAAGGATTAAATTGTTGACGAGAAATGCCATAAGAAATGCTATAGCATTTCCTATAGCATTTCTTTATTTTACATTTTTTACAACCTTAAATTTTGAACCAATTGAAAAAATAATGATTTTAAAGCTTATACATTGGAATTTGAATATAACAAGAGTTCTCATGCAAAAATATGCAAGGATTAAATTGATGACGATATTTCCTATAGCATTTCCTATAGCATTTCTTTATTTGACATTTTTTACAACCTTAAATTTCGAACCAATTGAAAAAATAATGATTTTAGGGCTTATACATTGGAAATTGAATATAACAAGAGTTCTCATGCAAAAATATGCAAGGATTAAATTGTTGCCGAGAAATGCCATAGGAAATGCCATAGGAAATGCTATAGCATTTCTTTATTAGACATTTTTTACAACCTTAAATTTCGAACCAATTGAAAAATTATGATTTTAGGGCTTATACGTTGGAATTTGAATATGACAAGAGTTCTCATGCCAAAATATGCAAGGATTAAATTGTTGACGAGAAATGCCATAGGAAATGCTAGCATTTATTTATTTGACATTTTTTACAACCTTAAATTTCGAACCAATTGAAAAAATAATGATTTTAGGGCTTATACATTGGAATTTAAATATAACAAGAATTCTCATGCAAAAATATGCAAGGATTAAATTGTTGACGAGAAATGCCATAGGAAATGCTATAGCATTTCTTATAGCATTTCTTTATTAGACATTTTTTACAACCTTAAATTTCGAACCAATTGAAAAAATAATGATTTTAAAGCTTATACATTGGAATTTTAATATAACAAGAGTTCTCATGCAAAAATATGCAAGGATTAAATTGATGACGAGAAATGCCATAGGAAATGCTATAGCATTTCCTATAGCATTTCTTTATTTGACATTTTTTACAACCTTAAATTTCGAACCAATTGAAAAAATAATGATTTTAGGGCTTATACATTGGAAATTGAATATAACAAGAGTTCTCATGCAAAAATATGCAAGGATTAAATTGTTGCCGAGAAATGCCATAGGAAATGCTATAGCATTTCCTATAGAATTTCTTTATTTTACATTTTTTACAACCATAAATTTTGAACCAATTGAAAAAATAATGATTTTAGGGCTTGTATATTGGAATTTGAATATAACAAGAGTTCTCATGCAAAAATATGCAAGGATTAAATTGTTGACGAGAAATGCCATAGGAAATGCTATAGCATTTCCTATAGCATTTCTTTATTTTACATTTTTTACAACCTTAAATTTCGAACCAATTGAAAAAATAATGGTTTTAGGGCTTATACATTGGAATTTTAATATAACAAGAGTTCTCATGCAAAAATATGCAAGGATTAAATTGTTGACGAGAAAATGCCATAGGAAATGCTATAGCATTTCCTATAGCATTTCTTTATTTTACATTTTTTACAACCTTAAATTTCGAACCAATTGAAAAAATAATGATTTTAGGGCTTATACATTGGAATTTGAATATAACAAGAGTTCTCATGCAAAGATATTCAAGGATTAAATTGTTAACGAGAAATGCCATAAGAAATGCTATAGCATTTCCTATAGCATTTCTTTATTAGACATTTTTTACAACCTTAAATTTCGAACCAATTGAAAAAATAACGATTTTAGGGCTTATACATTGGAATTTGAATATAACAAGAGTTCTCATGCAAAAATATGCAAGGATTAAATTGTTGACGAGAAATGCCATAGGAAA
Source organism: Parietaria judaica (assembly GCA_954871525.1). Classification (NCBI taxonomy): domain Eukaryota; kingdom Viridiplantae; phylum Streptophyta; class Magnoliopsida; order Rosales; family Urticaceae; genus Parietaria; species Parietaria judaica. The sequence goes on from OX940865.1 coordinate 31,825,121, forward strand.
TGCTATAGCATTTCCTATAGCATTTCTTTATTTTACATTTTTTACAACCTTAAACTTCGAACCAATTGAAAAAATAATGATTTTAAAGCTTATACATTGTAATTTTAATATAACAAGAGTTCTCATGCAAAAATATGCAAGGATTAAATTGTTGACGAGAAATGCCATAGGAAATGCTATAGCATTTCCTATAGCATTTCTTTATTTGACATTTTTCACAACCTTAAATTTCAAACCAATTGAAAAAATATTGATTTTAGGGCTTATACATTGGAATTTGAATATAACAAGAGTTCTCATGCCAAAATATGCAAGGATTAAATTGTTGACGAGAAATGCCATAGGAAAGGCTATAGCATTTCCTATAGCATTTCTTTATTTGACATTTTTTACAACCATAAATTTCGAACCAATTGAAAAAATAATGATTTTAGGGCTTATACATTGGAATTTGAATATAAAAGAGTTCTCATGCCAAAATATGCAAGGATTAAATTGTTGACGAGAAATGCCATAGGAAATGCTATAGCATTTCGTATAGCATTTCTTTATTTTACATTTTTTACAACCTTTAATTTCGAACCAATTGAAAAAAATAATGATTTTAGGGCTTATACATTGGAATTTGAATATAACAAGAGTTCTCATGCAAAAATATGCAAGGATTAAATTGTTGACGAGAAATGCCATAGGAAATGCTATAGCATTTCTTATAGCATTTCTTTATTAGACATTTTTTACAACCTTAAATTTCGAACCAATTGAAAAAATAATGATTTTAGGGCTTATACATTGGAATTTTAATATAACAAGAGTTCTCATGCAAAAATATGCAAGGATTAAATTGTTGACGAGAATGCCATAGGAAATGCTAGCATTTCCTATAGCATTTCTTTATTTTTCATTTTTTACAACCTTAAATTTCAAACCAATTGAAAAAATAATGATTTTAAAGCTTATACATTGTAATTTGAATATAACAAGAGTTCTCATGCAAAAATATGCAAGGATTAAATTGTTGACGAGAAATGCCATAGGAAATGCTATAGCATTTCCTATAGCATTTCTTTATTTTACGATGTTTACAACCTAAAATTCGAACCAATTGAAAAAATAATGATTTTACGGCTTATACATTGGAATTTAAATATAACAAGAGTTCTCATGCAAAAATATGCAAGGATTAAATTGTTGACGAGAAATGCCATAGGAAATGTTATAGCATTTCTTATAGCATTTCTTTATTAGACATTTTTTACAACCTTAAATTTCGAACCAATTGAAAAAATAATGATTTTAGGGCTTATACATTGGAATTTTAATATAACAAGAGTTCTCATGCAAAAATATGCAAGGATTAAGATGTTGACGAGAAATGCCATAGGAAATGCTAGCATTTCCTATAGCATTTCTTTATTTTACATTTTTTACAACCTTAAATTTCGAACCAATTGAAAAAATAACGATTTTAGGGCTTATACATTGGAATTTGAATATAACAAGAGTTCTCATGAAAAAAAATATGCAAGGATTACATTGTTGACGAGAAATGCCATAGGAAATGCTATAGCATTTCCTATAGCATTTCTTTATTTTACATTTTTTACAACCTTAAATTTCGAATCAATTGAAAAAATAATGATTTTAGGGCTTATACATTGGAATTTAAATATAACAAGAGTTCTCATGCAAAAATATGCAAGGATTAAATTGTTGATGAGAAATGCCATAGGAAATGCTATAGCATTTCTTATAGCATTTCTTTATTAGACATTTTTTACAACCTTAAATTTTGAACCAATTGAAAAAATAATGATTTTAGGGCTTATACATTGGAATTTTAATATAACAAGAGTTCTCATGCAAAAATATGCAAGGATTAAATTGTTGACGAGAAATGCCATAGGTAATGCTAGCATTTCCTATAGCATTTCTTTATTTTACATTTTTTACAACCTTAAATTTCGAACTAATTGAAAAAATAACGATTTTAGGGCTTAGACATTGGAATTTGAATATAACAAGAGTTCTCATGCAAAAATATGCAAGGATTAAATTGTTGACAAGAAATGCCATAGGAAATGCTATAGCATTTCCTATAGCATTTCTTTATTTTACATTTTTTACAACCTTAAATTTCGAACCAATTGAAAAAATAATGATTTTAAAGCTTATACATTGTAATTTGAATATAACAAGAGTTCTCATGCAAAAATATGCAAGGATTAAATTGTTGACGTGAAATGCCATAGGAAATGCTATAGCATTTCCTATAGCATTTCTTTATTAGACATTTTTTACAACCTTAAATTTCGAACCAATTGAAAAAATAATGATTTTAGGGCTTATACATTGGAATTTGAATATAACAAGAGTTCTCATGCCAAAATATGCAAGGATTAAATTGTTGACGAGAAATGCCATAGGAAATGCTATAGCATTTCCTATAGCATTTCTTTATTTGACATTTTTTACAACCATAAATTTCGAACCAATTGAAAAAATAATGATTTTAGGGCTTATACATTGGAATTTAAATATAACAAGAGTTCTCATGCCAAAATATGCAAGGATTAAATTGTTGACGAGAAATGCCATAGGAAATGCTATAGCATTTCGTATAGCATTTATTTATTTTATATTTTTTACAACCTTAAATTTCGAACCAATTGAAAAAATAATGATTTTAAAGCTTGTACATTGGAATTTGAATATAACAAGAGTTCTCATGAAAAAATATGCAAGGATTAAATTGTTGACGAGAAATGCCATAGGAAATGCTATAGCATTTCCTATAGCATTTCTTTATTTGACAATTTATACAACCTTAAATTTCGAACCAATTGAAAAAAATAATGATTTTAGGGCTTATACATTGGAATTTGAATATAACAAGAGTTCTCATGCAAAAATATGCAAGGATTAAATTGTTGACGAGAAATGCCATAGGAAATGCTATAGCATTTCTTATAGCATTTCTTTATTAGACATTTTTTACAACCTTAAATTTCGAACCAATTAAAAAAATAATGATTTTAGGGCTTATACATTGGAATTTTAATATAACAAGAGTTCTCATGCAAAAATATGCAAGGATTAAATTGTTGACGAGAATGCCATAGGAAATGCTAGCATTTCCTATAGCATTTCTTTATTTTTCATTTTTTACAACCTTAAATTTCAAACCAATTGAAAAAATAATGATTTTAAAGCTTATACATTGTAATTTGAATATAACAAGAGTTCTCATGCAAAAATATGCAAGGATTAAATTGTTGACGAGAAATGCCATAGGAAATGCTATAGCATTTTCTATAGCATTTCTTTATTTTACGATGTTTACAACCTAAAATTCGAACCAATTGAAAAAATAATGATTTTACGGCTTATACATTGGAATTTAAATATAACAAGAGTTCTCATGCAAAAATATGCAAGGATTAAATTGTTGACGAGAAATACCATAGGAAATGCTATAGCATTTCTTATAGCATTTCTTTATTAGACATTTTTTACAACCTTAAATTTCGAACCAATTGAAAAAATAATGATTTTAGGGCTTATACATTGGAATTTTAATATAACAAGAGTTCTCATGCAAAAATATGCAAGGATTAAGATGTTGACGAGAAATGCCATAGGAAATGCTAGCATTTCCTATAGCATTTCTTTATTTTACATTTTTTACAACCTTAAATTTCGAACCAATTGAAAAAATAACGATTTTAGGGCTTATACATTGGAATTTGAATATAACAAGAGTTCTCATGAAAAAAAATATGCAAGGATTAAATTGTTGACGAGAAATGCCATAGGAAATGCTATAGCATTTCTTTATTTGACATTTTTTACAACCTTAAATTTCGAACCAATTGAAAAAATAATGATTTTAGGGCTTATACGTTGGAATTTGAATATAACAAGAGTTCTCATGCAAAATTATACAAGGATTAAATTGTTGACGAGAAATTCCATAGGAAATGCTATAGCATTTCCTATCGCATTTCTTTATTTTACATTTTTTACAACCTTAAATTTCGAACCAATTGAAAAAATAATGATTTAAGGGCTTATACATTGTAATTTGAATATAACAAGAGTTCTCATGCAAAAATATGCAAGGACTAAATGGTTGACGAGAAATGCCATAGGAAATGCTATAGCATTTCCTATAGCATTTCTTTATTTTACATTTTTTACAACCTTAAATTTCGAACCAATTGAAAAATAATGATTTTAGGGCTTATACATTGGAATTTGAATATAACAAGAGTTCTCATGCAAAATTATGCAAGGATTAAATTGTTGACGAGAAATTCCATAGGAAATGCTAGCATTTCCTATCGCATTTCTTTATTTTACATTTTTTACAACCTTAAATTTCGAACCAATTGAAAAAATAATGATTTAAGGGCTTATACACTGGAATTTGAATATAACCAGAGTTCTCATGCAAAATTATGCAAGGATTAAATTGTTGACGAGAAATTCCATAGGAAATGCTATAGCATTTCCTATCACATTTCTTTATTTTACATTTTTTACAACCTTAAATTTCGAACCAATTGAAAAAATAATGATTTTAGGGCTTATACATTGGAATTTGAATATAACAAGAGTTGTCATGCAAAAATATGGAAGGATTAAATGGTTGACGAGAAATGCCATAGGAAATGCTATAGCATTTCCTATAGCATTCCTTTATTTTATATTTTTTACAACCTTAAATTTTAAACCAATTGTAAAAATAATGATTTTAGGGCTTATACATTGGAATTTTAATATTACAAGTGTTCTCATGCAAAAATATGCAAGGATTAAATTGTTGACGAGAAATGCCATAGGAAATGCTATAGCATTTCTTATAGCATTTCTTTATTTGACATTTTTTACAACCTTAAATTTCGAACCAATTGAAAAAATAATGATTTTAGGGCTTATACATTGGAATTTGAATATAACAAGAGTTCTCATGCAAAAATTTGCAAGGATTAAATGGTTGACGAGAAATGCCATAGGAAATTGTATAGGATTTCCTATAGCATTCCTTTATTTTACATTTTTTACAACCTTAAATTTCAAACCAATTGTAAAAATAATGATTTTAGGGCTTATACATTGGAATTTTAATATTACAAGCGTCCTCATGCAAAAATATGCAAGGATTAAATTGTTGACGAGAAATACCATAGGAAATGCTATAGCATTTCTTATAGCATTTCTTTATTTGACATTTTTTACAACCTTAAATTTCGAACCAATTGAAAAAATAATGATTTTAGGGCTTATACATTGGAATTTGAATATAACAAGAGTTCTCATGAAAAAATATGCTAGGATTAAATTGGTTACGAGAAATGCAACAGGAAATGCTATAGCATTTCCTATAGCATTTCTTTATTATACATTTTTTACAACTTTAAATTTCGAACCAATTGAAAAAATAATGATTTTAGGGCTTATACATTGGAATTTGAATATAACAAGAGTTCTCATGCAAAATTATGCAAGGATTAAATTGTTGACGAGAAATGCCATAGGAAATGCTATAGCATTTCCTATAGCATTTCTTTATTTTACATTTTTTACAACCTTAAATTTAAAACCAATTGAAAAAATAATGATTTTAGGGCTTATACATTGGAATTTGAATATAACAAGAGTTCTCATGCAAAAATATGCAAGGATTAAATGGTTGACGAGAAATGCAATAGGAAATGCTATAGCACTTCCTATAGCATTTCTTTATTTTACATTTTTTACAACCTTAAATTTCGAACCAATTGAAAAAATAATGATTTTAGGGCTTATACATTGGAATTTGAATATAACAAGAGTTCTCATGCAAAATTATGCAAGGATTAAATTGTTGACGAGAAATGCCATAGGAAATGCTATAGCATTTCCTATCGCATTTCTTTATTTTACATTTTTTACAACCTTAAATTTCGAACCAATTGAAAAAATAATGATTTTAGGGCTTATACATTGGAATTTGAATATAACAAGAGTTCTCATGCAAAATTATGCAAGGATTAAATTGTTGACGAGAAATGCCATAGGAAATGCTATAGCATTTCCTATCGCATTTCTTTATTTTACATTTTTTACAACCTTAAATTTCGAACCAATTGAAAAAATAATGATTTTAGGGCTTATACATTGTAATTTAAATATAACAAGAGTTCTCATGCAAAATTATGCAAGGATTAAATTGTTGACGAGAAATGCCATAGGAAATGCTATAGCATTTCCTATCGCATTTCTTTATTTTACATTTTTTACAACCTTAAATTTTGAGCCAATTGAAAAAATAAGGATTTTAGGGCTTATACATTGGAATTTGAATATAAGAATAGTTCTCATGCAAAAATATGCAAGAATTAAATGGTTGACGAGAAATGCCGTAGAAAATGCTATAGCATTTCCTATAGCATTTCTTTATTTTACATTTTTTACAACCATAAATTTCGAACCAATTGTAAAAATAACGATTTTAGGGCTTATACATTGGAATTTTAATATTACAAGCGTTCTCATGCAAAAATATGCAAGGATTAAATTGTTGATGAGAAATGCCATAGGAAATGCTATAGCATTTCCTATAGCATTAATTTATTTTACATTTTTTACAACCTTAAATTTCGAACCAATTGAAAAAATAATGATTTTAGGGCTTATACATTGTAATTTGAATATAACAAGAGTTCTCATGCAAAATTATGCAAGGATTAAATTGTTGACGAGAAATGCCATAGGAAATGCTATAGCATTTCCTATTGCATTTCTTTATTTTACATTTTTTACAACCTTAAATTTCGAACCAATTGCAAAAATAATGATTTTAGGGCTTATACATTGGAATTTGAATATAACAAGAGTTCTCATGCAAAAATATGCAAGGATTAAATGGTTGACGAGAAATGCCATAGGAAATTTTATAGCATTTCCTATAGCATTTCTTTATTTTACATTTTTTACAACCTTAAATTTCAAACCAATTGTAAAAATAATGATTTTAGGGCTTATACATTGGAATTTTAATATTACAAGCGTTCTCATGCAAAAATATGCAAGGATTAAATTGTTGACGAGAAATGCCATTGGAAATGCTATAGCATTTCCTATAGCATTTCTTTATTTTACATTTTTTACAACCTTAAATTTCGAACCAATTGAAAAAAAAAATTATTTTAGGGCTTATTCATTGGAATTTTGATATTACAAGCGTTCTCATGCAAAAATATGCAAGGATTAAATGGTTGACGAGAAATGCCATAGGAAATGCTATAGCATTTCCTATAGCATTTCTTTATTTTACATTTTTTACAACCTTAAATTTCAAACCAATTGTAAAAATAATGATTTTAGGGCTTATACATTGAAATTTGAATATAACAAGAGTTCTCATGCAAAAATATACAAGGATTAAATGGTTGACGAGAAATGCCATAGGAAATGTTATAGCATTTCCTATAGCATTTCTTTATTTTACATATTTTACAACCTTAAATTTCGAACCAATTGAAAAAAAATTGATTTTACGGCTTATACATTGGAATTTTAATATTACAAGCGTTCTCATAAAAAAATATGCAAGGATTAAATTGTTGACAAGAAATGACGTAGGAAATGCTAGCATTTCCTATAGCATTTCTTTATTTTACATTTTTTACAACCTTAAATTTCAAACCAATTGAAAAAATAATAATTTTAGGGCTTATACATTAGAATTTGAATATAACGAGAGTTCTCATGCAAAAATATGCAAGGATTAAATTATTGACGAGAAATGCCATAGGAAATGCTATAGCATTTGTTATAGCATTTCTTTATTTGACATTTTTTACAACCTTAAATTTCGAACCAATTGAAAAAATATTGATTTTAGGGTATATACATTGGAATTTGAATATAACAAGAGTTCTCATGCAAAAATATAAAAGGATTAAATTATTGACGAGAAATGCCATAGGAAATGCTATAGCATTTCCTATAGCATTTCTTTATTTTACATTTTTTACAACCTTATTCGAACCAATTGAAAAAATAATGATTTTAGGGCTTATACATTGGAATTGGAATATAACAAGAGATTCTCATGCAAAATTATGCAAGGATTAAATTGTTGACGAGAAATGCCAGAGGAAATGCTATAGCATTTCCTATCGCATTTCTTTATTTTACATTTTTTACAACCTTAAATTTCAAACCAATTGAAAAAATAATGATTTTTGGGCTTATACATTGGAATTTAAATATAACAATAGTTCTCATGTAAAAATATGCAAGGATTAAATATTTGACGAGAAATGCCATAGAAAATTCTATAGCATTTCCTGTAGCATTTCTTTATTTTACATTTTTTACAACCTTAAATTTCAAACCAATTGTAAAAATAATGATTTTAGGGCTTATACATTGGAATTTTAATATTACAAGCGTTCTCATGCAAAAATATGCAAGGATTAAATTGTTGACGAGAAATGCCATAGGAAATGCTATAGCATTTCCTATAGCATTTCTTTATTTTACATATTTTACAACCTTAAATTTCGAACCAATTGAAAAAAAATTGATTTTACGGCTTATACATTGGAATTTTAATATTACAAGCGTTCTCATAAAAAAAATATGCAAGGATTAAATTGTTGACAAGAAATGCCATAGGAAATGCTAGCATTTCCTATAGCATTTCTTTATTTTACATTTTTTACAACCAAAAATTTCAAACCAATTGAAAAAATAATAATTTTAGGGCTTATACATTAGAATTTGAATATAACGAGAGTTCTCATGCAAAAATATGCAAGGATTAAATTATTGACGAGAAATGCCATAGGAAATGCTATAGCATTTCCTATTGCATTTCTTTATTTTACATTTTTTACACCCTTAAATTTCGAACCAATTGAAAAAATAATGATTTTAGGGCTTATACATTGGAATTTGAATATAACAAGAGTTCTCATGAAAAAATATGCAAGGATTAAATGGTTGACGAGAAATGCCATATAGCATTTCTTTATTTTACATTTTATAATACCTTAAATTTCAAAAAAATTGTAAAAATAATGATTTTAGGGCTTATACATTGGAATTTTAATATTACAAGCGTTCTCATGCAAAAATATGCAAGGATTAAATTTGTGACGAGAAATGCCATAGGAAATGCTATAGCATTTTTTTATTTTACATTTTTTACAACCTTAAATTTCGAACCAATTGAAAAAAAATTGATTTTAGGGCTTATACATTGGAATTTTAATATTACAAGCGTTTTCATGAACAAATATGCAAGGATTAAATTGTTGACGAGAAATGCCATAGGAAATTCTATAGTATTTCCTATAGCATTTCTTTATTTTACATATTTTACAACCTTAAATTTCGAACCAATTGAAAAAAAATTGATTTTAGGGCTTATACATTGGAATTTTAATATTACAAACGTTCTCATGCAAATATATGCAAGGATTAAATTGTTGACGAGAAATGCCATAGGAAATACTATAGCATTTCCTATAGCATTTCTTTATTTTACATTTTTTACAACCTTAAATTTCAAACCAATTGTAAAAATAATGATTTTAGGGCTTATACATTGAAATATTAATATTACAAGCGTTCTCATGCAAAAATATGCAAGGATTAAATTGTTGACGAGAAATGCCATAGGAAATGATATAGCATTTCCTATAGCATTTCTTTATTTTACATTTTTTACAACCTTAAATTTCAAACCGATTGTAAAAATAATGATTTTAGGGCTTATACATTGGAATTTTAATATTACAAGCATTCTCATGAGAAAATATGCAAGGATTAAATTGTTAACGAGAAATGCCATAGGAAATGCTATAGCATATCCTATAGCATTTCTTTATTTTACATTTTTTTACAACCTTAAATTTCGAACCAATTGAAAAAAAATTGATTTTAGGGCTTATACATTGGAATTTTAATATTACAAGCGTTCTCATGCAAAAATATGCAAGGATTAAATGGTTGACGAGAAATGCCATAGGAAATGCTATAGCATTTCCTATTGCATTTCTTTATTTTACATTTTTTACAACCTTAAATTTCGAACCAATTGCAAAAATAATGATTTTAGCGCTTATACATTGGAATTTGAATATAACAAGAGTTCTCATGCAAAAATATGCAAGGATTAAATGGTTGACGAGAAATGCCATAGGAAATGCTATAGCATTTCCTATTGCATTTCTTTATTTTACATTTTTTACAACCTTAAATTTCGAACCAATTGCAAAAATAATGATTTTAGCGCTTATACATTGGAATTTGAATATAACAAGAGTTCTCATGAAAAAATATGCAAGGATTAAATGGTTGACGAGAAATGCCATAGGAAATGCTATAGAATTTCCTATAGAATTTCTTTATTTTACATTTTTTACAACCTTAAATTTCAAACCAATTGTAAAAATAATGATTTTAGGGCTTATACATTGGAATTTTAATATTACAAGCGTTCTCATGCAAAAATATGCAAGGATTAAATTGTTGACGAGAAATGCCATTGGAAATGCTATAGCATTTCCTATAGCATTTCTTTATTTGACATTTTTTACAACCTTAAATTTCGAACCAATTGAAAAAATAATGATTTTTGGGCTTATACATTGGAATTTGAATATAACAAGAGTTCTCATGAAAAAATATGCAAGGATTAAATTGTTGACGAGAAATGCCATACGAAATGCTCTAGCATTTCCTATAGCATTTCTTTATTTTACATTTTTTACAGCCTTAAATTTCGAACCAATTGAAAAAATAACGATTTTAGGGCTTATACATTGGAATTTGAATATAACAATAGTTCTCATGCAAAAATATGCAAGGATTAAATGGTTGACGAGAAATGCCATAGGAAATGCTATAGCATTTCCTATAGCATTTCTTTATTTGACATTTTTTACAACCTTAAATTTCGAACCAATTGAAAAAATAATGATTTTAGGGCTTATACATTGGAATTTGAATATAACAAGAGTTCTCATGCAAAAATATAAAAGGATTAAATTATTGACGAGAAATGCCATAGGAAATGCTATAGCATTTCCTATAGCATTTCTTTATTTGACAGTTTTTACAACCTTAAATTTCGAACCAATTGAAAAAATAATGATTTTAGGGCTTATACATTGGAATTTGAATATAACAAGAGTTCTCATGCAGAAATATGCAAGGATTAAATTGTTGACGAGAAATGCCATAGGAAATGCTATAGAATTTCCTATAGAATTGATTTATTTTACATTTTTTACAACCTTAAATTTTGAACCAATTGAAAAAATAATGATTTTAGGGCTTATACATTGGAATTTGAATATAACAAGAGTTCTCATGTAAAAATATGCAAGGATTAAATTGTTGACGAGAAATGCCATAGGAAATGCTATAGCATTTCCTTTAGCATTTCTTTATTTGACATTTTTTACAACCTTAAATTTCGAACCAATTAAAAAAACAATGATTTTAGGGCTTATATATTGGAATTTGAATATAACAAGAGTTCTCATGCAAAAATATGCAAGGATTAAATTGTTTACGAGAAATGCCATAGGAAATGCTATAGCATTTCCTATAGCATTTCTTTATTTTACATTGTTTACGACTTAAAATTTGGAACCAATTAAAAAAATAATGATTTTAGGGCTTATACATTGGAATATGAATATAACAAGAGTTCTCATGCAAAAATATGCAAGGATTAAATTGTTGACGAGAAATGCCATAGGAAATGCTATAGCATTTCCTATAGCATTTCTTTAGTTTACATTTTTTACTACCTTAAATTTCGAACCAATTGAAAAAATAATGATATTAGGGCTTATACATTGGAATGTTAATATTAAAAGCGTTGTCATGCAAAAATATGCAAGGATTAAATTGTTGACGTAAAATTCCTTAGGAAATGCTATAGCATTTCCTATAGGATTTCTTTCTTTTACATTTTACGACCTAAAAGTCAAACCAATTGAAAAAATAATGATTTTAGGTCTTATACATTGGAATTTTAATATAACAAGAGTTCTCATGCAAAAATGTGCAAGGATTAAATTGTTGACGAGGAATGTCATACGAAATCCTATAGCACTTGCCATAGCATTTCTTTATTTTTACATTTTATACAACCTTAAATTTCGAACCACTTGAAAAAATAATGATTTTAAGGCTTATACATTGGAATTTTAATATTACAAGCGTTCTCATGCAAAAATATGCAAGGATTAAATTGTTGACGAGAAATGCCATCGGAAATGCTATAGAATTTCCTTAGAATTTCTTTATTTTACATTTTTTACAATCTTAAATTTCGAACCAATTGAAAAAATAATGATTTTAGGGCTTATACATTGGAATTTGAATATAACAAGAGTTCTCATGCAAAAATATGCAAGGATTAAATTGTTGACGAGAAATGCCATAGGAAATGATATATAGCATTTCCTATAGCATTTCTTTATTTGACATTTTATACAACCTTAAATTTTGAACCAATTGAAAAAATAATGATTTTAGGGCTTACACATTTGAATTTGAATATAACAAGAGTTCTCATGCAAAAATATGGAAGGATTAAATTGTTGACGAGAAATGCCATAGGAAATGCTATAGCATTTCCTATAGCATTTCTTTATTTTACATTTTTTACAACCTTAAATTTCGAACCAATTGAAAAAATAATGATTTTAAAGTTTATACATTGGAATTTGAATATAACAAGAGTTCTCATGCAAAAATATGCAAGGATTAAATTGTTGACGAGAAATGGCATAGGAAATGCTAGCATTTCTTATAGCATTTCTTTATTTTACATTGTTTACGACCTAAAATTTTGAACCAATTGAAAAAATAATATTTTAGGGCTTATATATTGGAATTTGAATATAAAAAGAGTTCTCATGCAAAAATATGCAAGGATTAAATTGTTGACGAGAAATGCCATAGGAAATGCTATAGCATTTCCTATAGCATTTCTTAATATTACATTATTTACGACCTAAAATTTCGAACCAATTTAAAAAATAATGATTTTAGAGGTTATACATTGGAATATGAATATAACAAGAGTTCTCATGCAAAAATATGCAAGGATTAAATTGTTGACGAGAAATGCCATAGGAACTGCTATAGCATTTCCTATAGCATTTCTTTATTTTACATTTTTTAGAACCTTAATTTCAAACCAATTGAAAAAATAATAATTTTAGGGCTTATACATTGCAATTTTAATATTAAAAGCGTTCTCATGCAAAAATATGCAAGGATTAAGCTGTTGACGAGAAATGCCATAGGAACTGCTATAGCATATCCTATAGAATTTCTTTATTTTACATTTTTTACAACCTTAAATTTTGAACCGATTGAAAAAATAATGATTTTAGGGCTTATACATTGGAATTTTAATATTACAAGCGTTCTCATGCAAAAATATGCAAGGATTAAATTGTTGACGTTAAATTCCATAGGAAATGCTATAGAATTTCCTATAGCATTTCTTTATTTTACATTGTTTACGACGTAAAATTTCGAACCAATTTAAAAAATAATGATTTTAGAGGTTATACATTGGAATTTGAATATAAGAAGAATTCTCATGCAAAAATATGCAAGGATTAAAATGTTGACGAGAAATGCTAGCATTTCCTATAACATTTTTTTATTTTACATTGTTTACGACCTAAAATTTCGAACCAATTGAAAAAATAATGATTTTAGGGCTTATACATTGGAATTTGAATATAACAAGAGTTCTCATGCAAAAATATGCAAGGATTAAATTGTTGACGAGAAATGCCATAGGAACTGCTATAGCATATCCTATAGAATTTCTTTATTTTACATTTTTTACAACCTTAAATTTCGAACCGATTGAAAATATAATGATTTTAGGGCTTATACATTGGAATTTTAATATTACAAGCGTTCTCATGCAAAAATATGCAAGGATTAAATTGTTGACGTTAAATTCCATAGGAAATGCTATAGAATTTCCTATAGCATTTCTTTATTTTACATTGTTTACGACGTAAAAGTCGAACCAATTGAAAAAATAATGATTTTAAGGCTTATACATTGAAATTTGAATATAACAAGAGTTCTCATGCAAAAATATGCAAGGATTAAATTGTTGACGAGAAATGCTATACGAAATGCTAGCATTGCCTATAGCATTTCTTCATTTGACATTGTTTACGACCTAAAATTTTGAACCAATTGAAAAAATAATATTTTAGGGCTTATAAATTGGAATTTGAATATAACAAGAGTTCTCATGCAAAAAGATGCAAGGATTATATTGTTGACGAGAAATGCCATAGGAAATGCTATAGCATTTCCTATAGCATTTCTTTATTTTACATTTTTTACAACCTTAAATTTCGAACAAATTGAAAAAATAATGATTTTAAAGCTTATACATTGGAATTTGAATATAACAAGAGTTCTCATGCAAAAATATGCAAGTATTAAAATGTTGACGAGAAATGCCATAGGAAATTCTATAGCATTTCCTATAGCATTTCTTTATTTTACATTGTTTACGACCTAAAATTTTGAACCAATTGAAAAAATAATGATTTTAGGGCTTATACATTGGAATTTGAATATAACAAGGATTAAATTGTTGACGAGAAATGCCATACGAAATGCTATAGCATTTCCTATAGCATTTCTATATTTTACATTTTTTACAACCTTAAATTTCGAACCAATTGAAAAAAATAATGATTTTAAGGCTTATACATTGGAATTTTGATATTACAAGCGTTCTCATGCAAAAATATGCAAGGATTAAATTGTTGACGTTAAATTCCATAGGAAATGCTATAGCATTTCCTATAGAATTTCTTTATTTTACATTTTTTACAACCTTAAATTTCGAACCAATTGAAAAAATAATGATTTTAGGGCTTATACATTGGAATTTGAATATAACAAGAGTTCTCATGCAAAAATATGCAAGGATTAAATTATTGACGAGAAATGTCATACGAAATGCTATTGCATTTGCTATAGCATTTCTTTTATTTTACATTTTTTACAACCTTAAATTTCGAACCAATTGAAAAAATAATGATTTTAAACCTTATACATTGGAATTTGAATATTACAAGCGTTCTCATGCAAAAATATGCAAGGATTAAATTGTTGACGAGAAATGCGATGGGAAATGCTATAGAATTTCCTATAGAATTTCTTTATTTTACATTTTTACAACCTTAAATTTCGAACCAAATGAAAAAATAATGATTTTAGGTGAATTTGAATATAACAAGAGTTCTCATGCAAAAATATGCAAGGATTAAATTGTTGACGAGAAATGCCATAGGAAATGCTATAGCATTTCCTATAGCATTTCTTTATTTGACATTTTTTACAACCTTAATTTCGAACAGATTGAAAAAATAATTATTTTAGGGCTTATACATTGAAATTTTAATATTACAAGTGTTCTCATGCAAAAATATACAAGGATGAAATTGTTGACGTTAAATTCCATAGGAAATGTTATAGCATTTCCTATAGCATTTCTTTATTTTACATTGTTTACGACCTAAAAGTCGTACCAATTGAAAAAATAATGATTTTAGGGCTTATACATTGGAATTTTAATATAAAAAGAGTTCTCATGAAAAAATATGCAAGGATTAAATTGCTGACGAGAAATGCCATACGAAATGCTAATGTATTTCCTATAGCATTTCTTTATTTTACATTTTTTACAACCTTAAATTTCGAACCAATTGAAAAAATAATGATTTTAGGGCTTATACATTGGAATTTGAATATAAAATAGAGTTCTCATACAAAAATATGCAAGAATTAAATTGTTGATGAGAAATGCCATAGGAAATGCTATAGAATTTCCTATAGAATTTCTTTATTTTACATTTTTTACAACGTTAAATTTGTAACCAATTGAAAAAATAATGATTTTAGGGCTTATACATTGGAATTTGAATATAAAAAAAGTTCTCATGCAAAAATATGCAAGGATTAAATTATTGACGAGAAATGTCATACGAAATGCTATAGCATTTCTTTTATTTTACATTTTTTACAACCTTAAATTTCGAACCAATTGAAAAAATAATGATTTTAGGGCTTATACATTAGAATTTTAATATTACAAGCGTTCTCATGCAAAAATATGCAAGGATTAAATTGTTGACGAGAAATGCGATGGGAAATGCTATAGAATTTCCTATAGAATTTCTTTATTTTACATTTTTTACAACCTTAAATTTCGAACCAATTTAAAAAATAATGATTTTAGAGCTTATACATTGGAATTTGAATATAACAAGAATTCTCATGCAAAAATATGCAAGGATTAAATTGTTGACAAAAAATGCCATAGGAAATGCTATAGCATTTCGTGTAGCATTTCTTTATTTTACATTGTTTACGACCTAAAATTTCGAACCAATTGAAAAAATAATATTTTGGGGCATATACATTGGAATTTGAATATAACAAGAGTTCTCATGCAAAAATATGCAAGGATTAAATTGTTGACGAGAAATGTCATACGAAATGCTATAGCATTTGCTATAGCATTTCTTTTATTTTACATTTTTTACAACCTTAAATTTCGAACCAATTGAAAAAATAATAATTTTAGGGCTTATACATTAGAATTTTAATATTACAAGCGTTCTCATGCAAAAATATGCAAGGATTAAATTGTTGACGAGAAATGCGATGGGAAATGCTATAGAATTTCCTATAGAATTTCTTTATTTTACATTTTTTACAACCTTAAATTTTGAACCAATTGAAAAAATAATGATTTTAGGTGAATTTGAATATAACAAGAGTTCTCATGAAAAAATATGCAAGGATTAAATTGTTGACGAGAAATGCCATAGGAAATGCTATAGCATTTCCTATAGCATTTCTTTATTTGACATTTTTTACAACCTTAAATTTTGAACTAATTGAAAAAATAATGATTTTAGGGCTTATACATTAGAATTTGAATATAAAAAGAGTTCTCATGCAAAAATATGCAAGGATTAAATTGTTGCCGAGAAATGCCATAGGAAATGCTATAGCATTTCCTATAGAATTTCTTTTATTTTACATTTTTTACAAACTTAAATTTCGAACCAATTGAAAAAAATAATGTTTTTAGAACTTATACATTGGAATTTGAATATAACAAAAGTTCTCATGCAAAAATATGCAAGGATTAAATTGTTGATGAGAATTGCCATAGGAAATGCTATAGAATTTCCTATAGAATTTCTTTATTTTACATTTTTTACAACCTTAAATTTCAAACCAATTGAAAAAATAATGATTTTAAACCTTATACATTGGAATTTGAATATAACAAGACTTCTCATGCAAAAATATGCAAGGATTAAATTGTTGACGAGAAATGTCATAGGAAATGTTATAGCATTTCCTATACATTTCTTTATTTTACATTGTTTACGACCTAAAATTTCGAACCAATTGAAAAAATAATGATTTTAGGGCTTATACATTGGAATTTGAATATAACAATAGTTCTCATGCAAAATATGCAAGGATTAAATTGTTGACGAGAAATGCCATAGGAACTGCTATAGCATTTCCTATAGCATTTCTTTGTTTTACATTTTTTACAACCTTAATTTCAAACCAATTGAATAAATAATGATTTTAGGGCTTATACATTGCAATTTTAATATTACAAGCGTTCTCATGCAAAAATATGCAAGGATTAAATTGTTGATGGTAAATTCCTTAGGAAATGCTATAGCATTTCCTATAGGATTTCTTTATTTTACATTTTACGACCTAAAAGTCGAACCAATTGAAAAATAATGATTTTAGGGCTTCTACATTGGAATTTTAATATTACAAGCGTTCTCATTCAAAAATATGCAAGGATTAAATTGTTGACGAGAAACTCCATAGGAAATGCTATAGAATTTCCTATAGAATCTCTTTATTTTACAATTTTTACAACCTTAAATTTCGAACCAATTGAAAAAATAATGATTTTTGGTGAATTTAAATATAACAAGAGTTCTCATGCAAAAATATGCAAGGATTAAATTGTTGACGAGAAATGCCATAGGAAATGCTATAGCATTTCCTATTGCATTTCTTTATTTGACATTTTTTACAACCTTAAATTTTGAACTAATTGAAAAAATAATGATTTTAGGGCTTATACATTGGAATTTGAATATAACAAGAGTTCTCATGCAAAAATATGCAAGGATTAAATTGTTGACGAGATATGTCATAGGAAATGCTATAGCATTTCGTATACATTTCTTTATTTTACATTGTTTACGACCTAAAATTTCGAACCAATTGAAAAAATAATGATTTTAGGGCTTATACATTGGAATTTGAATATAACAATAGTTCTCATGCAAAATATGCAAGGATTAAATTGTTGACGAGAAATGCCATAGGAACTGCTATAGCATTTCCTATAGCATTTCTTTGTTTTACATTTTTTACAACCTTAATTTCAAACCAATTGAATAAATAATTATTTTAGGGCTTATACATTGCAATTTTAATATTACAAGCGTTCTCATGCAAAAAAATGCAAGGATTAAATTGTTGATGGTAAATTCCTTAGGAAATGCTATAGCATTTCCTATAAGATTTCTTTATTTTACATTTTACGACCTAAAAGTCGAACCAATTGAAAAATAATGATTTTAGGGCTTCTACATTGGAATTTTAATATTACAAGCGTTCTCATTCAAAAATATGCAAGGATTAAATTGTTGACGAGCAATTCCATAGGAAATGCTATAGAATTTCCTATAGAATTTCTTTATTTTACATTTTTTACAACCTTAAATTTCGAACCAATTGAAAAAATAATGATTTTAGGTGAATTTGAATATAAAAAGAGTTCTCATGAAAAAATATGCAAGGATTAAATTGTTGACGAGAAATGCCATACGAAATGCTATAGCATTTCTTATAGCATTTCTTTATTTTACATTTTTTACAACCTTAAATTTCGAACCAATTGAAAAAATAATGATTTTAGGGATTATACATTGGAATTTGAATATAACAAGAGTTATCATGCAAAAATATGCAAGGATTAAATTGTTGACGTGAAATGCCATAGGAAATGCTATAGCATTTCCTATAGCATTTCTTTATTTTACATTTTTTACAAACTTAAATTTCGAACCAATTGAAAAAAATAATGTTTTTAGAACTTATACATTGGAATTTGAATATAACAAAAGTTCTCATGCAAAAATATGCAAGGATTAAATTGTTGATGAGAATTGCCATAGGAAATGCTATAGAATTTCCTATAGAATTTCTTTATTTTACATTTTTTACAACCTTAAATTTCAAACCAATTGAAAAAATAATGATTTTAAACCTTATACATTGGAATTTGAATATAACAAGACTTCTCATGCAAAAATATGCAAGGATTAAATTGTTGACGAGAAATGCCATAGGAAATGCTATAGCATTTCCTATAACATTTCTTTATTTTACATTTTTTACAACCTTAAATTTTGAACCAATTGAAAAAATAATGGTTTTAAGGCTTATACATTGGAATTTGAATATAACAAGAGTTCTCATGCAAAAATATGCAAGGATTAAATTGTTGACGAGAAATGCCATAGGAAATGCTATAGCATTTCCTATAGCATTTTTTTATTTTATATTTTTTACAACCTTAAATTTTAAACAAGTTTAAAAAATAATGGTTTTAAAGCTTATACATTTGAATTTGAATATAACAAGAGTTCTCATGCAAAAATATGCAAGGATTAAATTGTTGACGAGAAATGCCAGCATTTCCTATAGCATTTCTTTATTTTACATTTTTTACAACCTTAAATTTCGAACCAATTGAAAAAATTATGATTTTAGGGCTTATACATTGGAATTTTAATATTACAAGCGTTCTCATGCAAAAATATGCAAGGATTAAATTGTTGACGAGAAATTCCATAGGAAATGCTATAGCATTTCTTATAGCATTTCTTTATTTTACATTGTTTACGACCTAAAAATCGAACCAATTGAAAAAATAATGATTTTACGGCTTATACATTGGAATTTTAATATAACAAGAGTTCTCATGCAAAAATATGCAAGGATTAAATTGTTGACGAGAAATGCCATACGAAATGCTATAGAATTTCCTATAGCATTTCTTTATTTGACATTTTTTACAACCTTAATTTTTGAACCAATTGAAAAAATAATGATTTTAGGGCTTATACATTGGAATTTTAATATAACAAGAGTTCTCATGCAAAAATATGCAAGGATTAAATTGTTGACGAGAAATGCCATAGGAAATGCTATAGAATTTCCTATAGCATTTCTTTATTTTACATTGTTTACGACCTAAAATTTCAAACCAATTGAAAAAATAATATTTTAGGGCTTATACATTGGAATTTGAATATAACAAGAGTTCTCATGCAAAAATAAGCAAGTATTAAATTGTTGACGAGAAATGCCATAGGAAATGCTATAGCAGTTCCTATAGCATTTCTTTATTTTACATTGTTTACAACCTAAAATTTCGAACCAATTGAAAAAATAATGATTTTAGGGCTTATACATTGGAATTTGAATATAACACGAGTTCTCATGCAAAAATAAGCAAGGATTAAATTGTTGATGAGAAATGCCATAGGAAATGCTATAGAATTTCCTATAGAATTTCTTTATTTTACATTTTTTACAACCTTAAATTTTGAACCAATTGAAAAAATAATGATTTTAGGGCTTATACATTGGAATTTGAATATAACAAGAGTTCTCATGCAAAAATATGCAAGGATTAAATAGTTGACAATAAATGCCATAGGAAATGCTATAGCATTTCCTATAGCATTTCTTTATTTGACATTTTTTACAACCTTAAATTTTGAACCAATTGAAAAAATAATGATTTTAGGGCTTATACATTGGAATTGAATATAACAATAGTTCTCATGCAAAAATACGCAAGGATTAAATCGTTGACAAGAAATGCCATAGGAAATGCTATAGCTTTTCCTTTAGCATTTCTTTATTTTACATTTTTTACAACCTTAAATTTCGAAACAATTAAAAAAATAATGATTTTAAAGCTTATACATTGGAATTTAAATATAACAAGAGTTCTCATGCAAAAATATGCAAGGATTAAATTGTTGACGAGAAATGCCATAGGAAATGCTATTTCCTATAGCATTTCTTTATTTTACATTGTTTACGACCTAAAATTTTGAACCAATTTCAAAAATAATGATTTTAGGGCTTATATATTGGAATTTGAATATAACAAGAGTTCTCATGCAAAAATATGCGAGGATTAAAATGTTGACGAGAAATTCCATAGGAAATGCTATAGCATTTCCTATAGCATTTCTTTATTTTACATTTTTTACAACCTTAAATTTCGAACCAATTGAAAAAATAATTATTTTAGGGCTTATACATTGAAATTTTAATATTACAAGCGTTCTGATGAAAAAATATACAAGGATTAAATTGTTGACGTTAAATTCCATTGGAAATGTTATAGCATTTCCTATAGCATTTCTTTATTTTACATTGTTTACGACCTAAAAGTCAAACCAATTAAAAAAATAATGATTTTAGGACTTATACATTGGAATTTGAATATAAAAAGAGTTCTCATGCAAAAATATGCAAGGATTAAATTGTTGACGAGAAATGCCATACGAAATGCTATAACATTTCCTATAGCATTTCTTTATTTTACATTTTTTATAACCTTAAATTTCGAACCAATTGAAAAAATAATGATTTTAGGGCTTATACATTGGAATTTGAATATAACAAGAGTTCTCATGCAAAAATATGCAAGGATTAAATTTTTGACGAGAAATGCCATAGGAAATGCTATAGCATTTCCTATAGCATTTCTTTATTTTACATTTTTTACAACCTTAAATTTCGAACCAATTGAAAAAATAATGATTTTAAAGCTTATACATTGGAATTTGAATATAACAAGAGTTCTCATGCAAAAATATGCAAGGATTAAATTGTTGACGAGAAATACCATAGGAAATGCTAGCATTTCCTATAGTATTTCTTTATTTTACATTTTTTATAACCTTAAATTTTTAACCAATTGAAAAAATAATGATTTTAGGGCTTATACATTGGAATTTGAATATAACAAGAGTTCTCATGAAAAAATATGCAAGGATTAAATTGTTGATGAGAAATGACATAGGAAATGCTATAGAATTTCCTATAGAATTTCTTTATTTTAGATTTTTTACAACCTTAAATTTTGAACCAATTGAAAAAATAATAATTTTAAGGCTTATATATTGGAATTTGAATATAACAAGAGTTCTCATGCAAAAATATGCAAGGATTAAATTGTTGACGAGAAATGCCAAAGGAAATGCTATAGCATTTCCTATAGCATTTCTTTATTTGACATTTTTTACAACCTTAAATTTCGAACCAATTGAAAAAATAATTATTTTAGGGCTTATACATTGGAATTTGAATATAACAAGAGTTCTCATGCAAAACTATGCAAGGATTAAATTGTTGACGAGAAATGCCATAGAAAATGCTATAGCATTTCCTATAGCATTTCTTTATTTTTAATTGTTTACAACCTAAAATTTCGAACCAATTGAAAAAATAATGATTTTAGGGCTTATACATTGGAATTTGAATATAACAAGAGTTCTCATGCAAAAATATGCAAGGATTAAATTGTTAACGAGAAACGTTATAGGAATTGCTATAGCATTTCCTATAGAATTTCTTTATTTTACATTTTTTACAACCTTAAATTTCGAACCAATTGAAAAAATAATGATTTTAGGGCTTATACATTGGAATTTTAATATTACAAGCGTTCTCATGCAAAAATATGCAAGGATCAACTTGTTGACGGTAAATTCCTTAGATTTCCTATAGGATTTCATTATTTTACATTTTACGACCTAAAAGTCCAACCAATTGAAAAAATAATGATTTTAGGGCTTATACATTGGAATTTGAATATAACAAGAGTTCTCATACAAAAATATGCAAGGATTAATTTGTTGACGAGAAATGCCATACGAAATGCTATAGCATTTGCTATAGCATTTCTTTATTTTACATTTTTTACAACCTTAAATTTCGAACCAATTGAAAAAATAATGATTTCAGGGCTTATAAATTGGAATTTTAATATTACAAGCGTTCTCATGCAAAAATATGCAATGATTAAATTGTTGACGAGAAATACCATAGGAAATGCTATAGAATTTTCTATAGAATTTCTTTATTTTACATTTTTTACAACCTTAAATTGCGAACCAATTGAAAAAATAATTATTTTAGGGCTTATACATTTGAATTTGAATATAGCATGAGTTCTCATGCAAAAATATTGAAGGATTAAATTGTTGACGAGAAATGCCATAGGAGCATTTCCTATAGCATTTCTTTATTTGACATTTTTTACAACCTTAAATTTTGAACCAATTGAAAAAATATTGATTTTAGAGCTTATACATTGGAATTTGAATATAACAAGAGTTCTCATGCAAAAATATGCAAGTATGAAATTGTTGACTGAAAATGCCATAGGAAATGCTAGCATTTCCTATAGCATTTCTTTATTTTACATTGTTTACGACCTAAAATTTCGACCCAATTGAAAAAATAATATTTTAGGGCTTATTCATTGGAATTTGAATAGAACAAGAGTTCTCATGCAAAAATATGCAAGGATTAAATTGTTGACGAGAAATGCCATAGGAAATGGTCCTATAGCATTTCTTTATTTTACATTTTTACAACCTTAAATTTTGAACCATTTCAAAAAAATAATGATTTTAAAGCTTATACATTGGAATTTGAATATAACAAGAGTTCTCATGCAAAAATATGCAAGGATTAAATTGTTGACGAGAAATGCCATAGGAAATGCTAGCATTTCCTCTAGCATTTCTTTATTTTACATTGTTTACGACCTAAAATTTCAAACCAATTGAAAAAATAATAGTTTAGGGCATATACATTGGAATTTGAATATAACAAGAGTTCTCATGATAAAATATGCAAGGATTAAATTGTTGACGAGAAATGCCAAAGGAAATTCTATCGCATTTGCTATAGCATTTCTTTATTTTACATTTTTTACAACCTTAAATTTCGAACCAATTGAAAAAATAATTATTTTATTGCTTATACATTGGAATTTGAATATAACAAGCGTTCTCATGCAAAAATATGCAAGGATTAAATTGTTGACGAGAAATGCAATAGGAAATGCTATAGCATTTCCAAAACCATTTCTTTATTTTACATTTATTACAACCTTAAATTTCGAACCAATTGAAAAAATAATGATTTTTAAGCTTATACATTGCAATTTGAATATAACAAGAGTTCTCATGCAAAAATATGCAAGGATTAAATTGTTGACGAGAAATGCCATAGGAAATGCTATAGCATTTCCTATAGCATTTCTTTATTTTACATTTTTTACAACCTTAAATTTCGCACCAATTGAAAAAATAATGATTTTAGGGCTTATACATTGGAATTTTAATATTACAAGCGTTCTCATGCAAAAATATGCAAGGATTAAATTGTTGACGGTAAATTCCTATGGAAATGCTATAGCATTTCATATAGGATTTCTTTATTTTACATTTTACGACCTAAAAGTCGAACCAATTGAAAAAATAATGATTTTAGGACTTATACATTGGAATTTGAATATAACAAGAGTTCTCATGCAAAAATATGCAAGGATTAAATTGTTGACGGGAAATGCCATACGAAATGCTATAGCATTTGCTATAGCATTTCTTTATTTTACATTTTTTACAACCTTAAATTTTGAACCAATTGAAAAAATAATGATTTTAGGGCTTATACATTGGAATTTGAATATAACAAGCGTTCTCATGCAAAAATATGCAAGGATTAAATTGTTGACGAGAAATGCAATAGGAAATGCTATAGCATTTCCAATAGCATTTCTTTATTTTACATTTATTACAACCTTAAATTTCGAACCAATTGAAAAAATAATGATTTTAGGGCTTATACATTGGAATTTGAATATAACAAGACTTCGCATGCAAAAATATGCAAGGATTAAATTGTTGACGAAAAATGCCATAGGAAATGCTATAGCATTTCCTATAGCATTTCTTTATTTGACATTTTTTGCTACCTTAACTTTCGAACCAATTGAAAAAATAATGATTTTAGGGCTTATACATTGGAATTTGAATATAACAAGAGTTCTCATGCAAAAATATGCAAGGATTAAATTGTTGACGAGAAATGCCATAGGAAATGCTATAGCATTTCTTTATTTTACATTGTTTACGACCTAAAATTCGAACCAATCGAAAAAGTAATGATTTAAGGGCTTATACATTGGAATTTTAATATAAGAGGAGTTCTCATGCAAAAATATGCAAGGATTAAATTGTTGACGAGAAATGCCATAGGAAATGGTATAACATTTCCTATACCCTCTTTTTAATTTACATTTTTTACAACCTTAAATTTCGAACCAATTGAAAAAATAATGATTTTAGGGCTTATACATTGGAATTTGAACATAACAAGAGTTCTCATGCAAAAATATGCAAGGATTAAATTGTTGACAAGAAATGCCATAGGAAATGCTATAGCATTTCCTATAGCATTTCTTTATTTTACATTGTTTACGACCTAAAATTTCGAACCAATTGAAAAAATAATGATTTTAGGGCTTATACATTGGAATTTTAATATAACAAGAGTTCTCATGCAAAAAAATGCAAGGATTAAATTGTTGACGAGAAATGCCAATGGAAATGCTATAGCATTTCCAATTGCATTTCTTTATTTTACATTTTTTACAACCTTAAATTTCGAACCAATTGAAAAAATAATGATTTTAGGGCTTGTACATTGGAATTTTAATATTACATGTGTTCTCATGCAAAACTATGCAAGGATTAAATTGTTGTTGAGAAATGCCATAGGAAATGCTATAGCATTTCTTATAGCATTTCTTTATTTTACATTGTTTACGACCTAAAATTCGAACCAAGTGAAAAAATAATGATTTTAGGGCTTATACATTGGAATTTGAATATAAAAAGAGTTCTCATGTAAAAATATGCAAGGATTAAATTGTTGACGAGAAATGCCATAGCAAATGCTACCATTTCCTATAGCATATCTTTATTTTACATTGTTTACGACCTAAAAGTCGAACCAATTGTAAAAATAATGATTTTAGGGCTTATACATTGGAATTTGAATATAACAAGAGTTCTCATGCAAAAATATGCAAGGAATAAATTGTTTACGAGAAATGCCATAGGAAATGCTAAAGTATTTCCTATAGCATTTCTTTATTTTACATTTTTTACAACCTTAAATTTCGAACCAATTGAAAAAATAATGATTTTAAAGCTTATACATTGGAATTTGAATATAACAAGAGTTCTCATGCAAAAATATGCAAGGATTAAATTGTTGACGAGAAATTCCATAGGAAATACTACCATTTCCTATAGCATTTCTTTATTTTACATTGTTTACGACCTAAAAGTCGAACCAATTGAAAAAATTATTATTTTAGGGCTTATACATTGAATTTGAATATAACAAGAGTTCTCATGCAAAAATATGCAAGGATTAAATTGTTGACGAGAAATGCCATACGAAATGCTATAGCATTTCCTATAGCATTTCTTTATTTTACATTTTTTACAACCTTAAATTTCGAACCAATTGAAAAAATAATGATTTTAGGGCTTATATATTGGAATTTGAATATAAAAAGAGTTCTCATGCAAAAATATGCAAGGATTAAATTGTTGACGAGAAATGCCATAGGAAATGCTATAGAATTTCCTATAGAATTTCTTTATTTTAAATTTTTTACAACCTTAAATTTCGAACCAATTGAAAAAATAATGATTTTAGGGCTTATACATTGGATTTTGAATATAACAAGAGTTCTCATGCAAAAATATGCAAGGATTAAATTGTTGACGAGAAATGACATAGGAAATGTTATAGAATTTCCTATAGAATTTCCTTATTTTACATTTTTTACAACCTTAAATTTCGAACCAATTGAAAAAATAATGATTTTAGGGCTTATTCATTGGAATTTGAATATAACAAGAGTTCTCATGCAAAAATATGCAAAGATAAAATTGTTGACGAGAAATGCCAATAGGAAATGCGATAGCATTTCCTACCGCATTTCTTTATTTGACGTTTTTTACAACCTTAAATTTTTAACTAATTGAAAAAAAATGATTTTAGGGCTTATACATTGAAATTTTAATATTACAAGCGTTCTCATGCAAAAATATGCAAGGAATAAATTGTTGACGAGAAATGCCATAGGAAATGCTAAAGTATTTCCTATAGCATTTCTTTATTTTACATTTTTTACAACCTTAAATTTCGAACCAATTGAAAAAATAATGATTTTAAAGCTTATACATTGGAATTTGAATATAACAAGAGTTCTCATGCAAAAATATGCAAGGATTAAATTGTTGACGAGAAATGCCATAGGAAATGCTACCATTTCCTATAGCATATCTTTATTTTACATTGTTTACGACCTAAAAGTCGAACCAATTGAAAAAATAATTATTTTAGGGCTTATACATTGGAATTTGAATATAACAAGAGTTCTCATGCAAAAATATGCAAGGATTAAATTGTTGACGATAAATGCCATACGAAATGTTATAGCATTTCCTATAGCATTTCTTTATTTTACATTTTTTACAACCTTAAATTTCGAACCAATTGAAAAAATAATAATTTTAGGGCTTATATATTGGAATTTGAATATAACAAAAGTTCTCATGCAAAAATATGCAAGGATTAAATTGTTGACGAGAAATGCCATAGGAAATGCTATAGAATTTCCTATAGAATTTCTTTATTTTAAATTTTTTGCAACCTTAAATTTCGAACCAATTGAAAAAATAATGATTTTAGGGCTTATACATTGGAATTTGAATATAACAAGAGTTCTCATGCAAAAATATGCAAGGATTAAATTGTTGACGAGAAATGCCATACGATATGCTATAGCATTTCCTATAGAATTTCTTTATTTTACATTTTTTACAACCTTAAATTTCAAACCAATTGAAAAAATAATGATTTTAGGGCTTATACATTGGAATTTTAATATAACAAGAGTTCTCATGCAAAAATATGCAAGGATTAAATTGTTGACGAGAAATGCCATAGGAAATGCTAGCATTTCATATAGCATTTCTTTATTTTACATTGTTTACGACCTAAAATTTTGAACCAATTGAAAAAATAATGATTTTATGGCTTATACATTGGAATTTGAATATGACAAGAGTTCTCATGCAAAAATATGCAAGGATTAAATTGTTGACGAGAAATGCCATAGGAAATGCTATAGCATTTCCTATAGCATTTCTTTATTTGACATTTTTTACAACCTTAAATTTCGAACCAATTGAAAAAGTAATGATTTTAGTGCTTATACATAGAAATTTTAATATTACAAGCGTTCTCATGCAAAAGTATGCAAGGATTAAATTGTTGACGTTAAATTCCATAGGAAATGCTATAGCATTTCCTATAGCATTTCTTTATTTTACATTGTTTACGACCTAAAAGTCGAACCAATCGAAAAAAATAATGATTTTAGTGCTTATAAATTGGAGTTTGAATATACCAAGAGTTCTCATGCAAAAATATGCAAGGATTGAATTGTTGACGAGAAATGCCATACGAAATGCTATAGCATTTCCTATAGAATTTCTTTATTTTACATTTTTTACAACCTTAGATTTCGAACCAATTGAAAAAATAATGATTTTAGGGCTTATACATTGGAATTTTAATATAACAAGAGTTCTCATACAAAAATATGCAAGGACTAAATTGTTGACGAGAAATGCTATAGGAAATGCATTTCCTATAGCATTTCTTTATTTTATATTGTTTACGACCTAAAATTTTGAACCAATTGAAAAAATAATGATTTTAGGGCTCATACATTGGATTTTGAATATAACCAGAGTTCTCATGCAAAAATATGCAAGGATTAAAATGTTGCTGAGAAATGCCATAGGAAATGCTATAGCATTTCCTATAGTATTTCTTTATTTTACATTTTTTACAACCTTAAATTTCGAACCAATTGAAAAAAATAATGATTTTAGGGCCTATACATTAAAATTTTAATATTACAAGCGTTCTCATGAAAAAATATGCAAGGATTAAATTGTTGACGTTAAATTCCATAGGAAATGCTAGCATTTCCTATAGCATTTCTTTATTTTACATTGTTTACGACCTAAAAGTCGAACCAATCAAAAAAGTAATGATTTTAGGGCTTATACATTGGAATTTGAATATAACAAGAGTTCTCATGCAAAAATATGCAAGGATTAAATTGTTGACGAGAAATGCCATACGAAATGCTATAGCATTTCCTATAGCATTTCTTTATTTTACATTGTTTACAACCTTAAATTTCGAACCAATTGAAAAAATAATGATTTTAGGCCTTATACATTGGAATATGAATATAACAAGAGTTCTCATGCCAAAATATGCATGGATTAAATTGTTGACGAGAAATGCCATAGGAAATGCAATAGCATTTCCTATAGAATTTCTTTATATTACATTTTTTACAACCTTAAATATCGAACCAATTGAAAAAATATGCAAGGATTAAATTGTTGACGTTAAATTCCATAGGAAATGCTATAGCATTTCTTATAGCATTTCTTTATTTTACATTGTTTACGACCTAAAAGTCGAACCAATCGAAAAAGTATTGATTTTAGGGCTTATACATTGGAATTTGAATATAACAAGAGTTCTCATGCAAAAATATGCAAGGATTAAATTGTTGACGAGAAATGCCATAGGAAATGCTATAGCATTTCCTATAGAATTTCTTTATTTTACATTTTTTACAACCTTAGATTTTGAACCAATTGAAAAAATAATGATTTTAGGGCTTATACATTGGAATTTGAATATAACAAGAGTTCTCATGCAAAAATATGCAAGGATTAAATTGTTGACGAGAAATGCCGTAGGAAATGCTAGCATTTCCTATAACATTTCTTTATTTTACATTGTTTACGACCTAAAATTTCGAACCAATTGAAAAAATAATTATTTTAGGGCTTATACATTTGAATTTGAATATAACAAGAGTTCTCATGCAAAAATATGCAAGGATTAAATTGTTGACGAGAAATGCCATAGGAAATGCTATAGCATTTCCTATAGCATTTCTTTATTTTACATTTTTTACAACCTTAAATTTCGAACCAATTGAAAAAATATGCAATGATTAAATTGTTGACGTTAAATTCCATAGGAAATGCTATAGCATTTCCTATAGCATTTCTTTATTTTACATTGTTTACGACCTAAAAGTCGAACTAATCGAAAAAGTAATGATTTTAGGGCTTATACATTGGAATTTGAATATAACAAAAGTTCTCATGCAAAAATATGCAAGGATTAAATTGTTGACGAGAAATGCCAAAGGAAATTCTATAGCATTTCCTATAGAATTTCTTTATTTTACATTTTTTACAACCTTAGAATTCGAACCAATTGAAAAAATAATTATTTTAGGGCTTATACATTGGAATTTGAATATAACAAGAGTTCTCATGCAAAATTATGCAAGGATTAAATTGTTGACGAGAAATGCCATAGGAAATGCTAGCATTTCCTAGTGCATTTATATATTTTACATTGTTTACGACCTAAAATTTCAAACCAATTGAAAAAATAATGATTTTAGGGCTTATACGTTGGAGTTTGAATATATTAAGAGTTCTCATGCAAAAATATGCAAGGATTAAATTGTTGACGAGAAATGCCATAAGAAATGCTATAGCATTTCCTATAGCATTTCTTTATTTTACATTTTTTACAACCTTAAATTTTGAACCAATTAAAAAAATAATGATTTTAGGGCTTATACATTGAAATTTTAATAGTACAAGCGTTCTCATGCAAAAATATGCAAGGATTAAATTGTTGACGTTAAATTTCATAGGAAATGCTATAGCATTTCCTATAGCATTTCTTTATTTTACATTGTTTACGACCTAAAAGTCGAACCAATCGAAAAAATAATGATTTTAGGGCTTATACATTGGAATTTGAATATAACAAGAGTTCTCATGCAAAAATATGCAAGGATTAAATTGTTGACGAGAAATGCCATACGAAATGATATAGCATTTCCTATAGCATTTCTTTATTTTACATTTTTTACAACCTTAAATTTCGAAACAATTGAAAAAAATAATGATTTTAGGGCCTATACATTAAAATTTTAATATTACAAGCGTTCTCATGAAAAAATATGCAAGGATTAAATTGTTGACGTTAAATTCCATAGGAAATGCTATAGCATTTCCTATAGCATTTCTTTATTTTACATTGTTTACGACCTAAAAGTCGAACCAATCGAAAAAGTAATGATTTTAGGGCTTATACATTGGAATTTGAATATAACAAGAGTTCTCATGCAAAAATATGCAAGGATTAAATTGTTGACGAGAAATGCCATACGAAATGCTATAGCATTTCCTATAGCATTTCTTTATTTTACATTGTTTACAACCTTAAATTTCGAACCAATTGAAAAAATAATGATTTTAGGCCTTATACATTGGAATATGAATATAACAAGAGTTCTCATGCCAAAATATGCATGGATTAAATTGTTGACGAGAAATGCCATAGGAAATGCTATAGCATTTCCTATAGAATTTCTTTATATTACATTTTTTACAATCTTAAATATCGAACCAATTGAAAAAATATGCAAGGATTAAATTGTTGACGTTAAATTCCATAGGAAATGCTATAGCATTTCCTATAGCATTTCTTTATTTTACATTGTTTACGACCTAAAAGTCGAACCAATCGAAAAAGTATTGATTTTAGGGCTTATACATTGGAATTTGAATATAACAAGAGTTCTCATGCAAAAATATGCAAGGATTAAATTGTTGACGAGAAATGCCATAGGAAATGCTATAGCATTTCCTATAGAATTTCTTTATTTTACATTTTTTACAACCTTAGATTTTGAACCAATTGAAAAAATAATGATTTTAGGGCTTATACATTGGAATTTGAATATAACAAGAGTTCTCATGCAAAAATATGCAAGGATTAAATTGTTGACGAGAAATGCCGTAGGAAATGCTAGCATTTCCTATAACATTTCTTTATTTTACATTGTTTACGACCTAAAATTTCGAACCAATTGAAAAAATAATTATTTTAGGGCTTATACATTGGAATTTGAATATAACAAGAGTTCTCATGCAAAAATATGCAAGGATTAAATTGTTGACGAGAAATGCCAAAGGAAATTCTATAGCATTTCCTATAGAATTTCTTTATTTTACATTTTTTACAACCTTAGATTTCGAACCAATTGAAAAAATAATTATTTTAGGGCTTATACATTGGAATTTGAATATAACAAGAGTTCTCATGCAAAATTATGCAAGGATTAAATTG
Source organism: Parietaria judaica (assembly GCA_954871525.1). NCBI lineage: Eukaryota > Viridiplantae > Streptophyta > Magnoliopsida > Rosales > Urticaceae > Parietaria > Parietaria judaica. The sequence goes on from OX940865.1 coordinate 31,857,695, forward strand.
TTGACGAGAAATGCCATAGGAAATGCTAGCATTTCCTAGAGCATTTATATATTTACATTGTTTACGACCTAAAATTTCAAACCAATTGAAAAAATAATGATTTTAGGGCTTATACGTTGGAGTTTGAATATATTAAGAGTTCTCATGCAAAAATATGCAAGGATTAAATTGTTGACGAGAAATGCCATAAGAAATGCTATAGCATTTCCTATAGCATTTCTTTATTTTACATTTTTTACAACCTTAAATTTCGAACCAATTAAAAAAATAATGATTTTAGGGCTTATACATTGAAATTTTAATAGTACAAGCGTTCTCATGCAAAAATATGCAAGGATTAAATTGTTGACGTTAAATTTCATAGGAAATGCTATAGCATTTCCTATGGCATTTCTTTATTTTACATTGTTTACGACCTAAAAGTCGAACCAATCGAAAAAATAATGATTTTAGGGCTTATACATTGGAATTTGAATATAACAAGAGTTCTCATGCAAAAATATGCAAGGATTAAATTGTTGACGAGAAATGCCATACGAAATGATATAGCATTTCCTATAGCATTTCTTTATTTTACATTTTTTACAACCTTAAATTTTGAACCAATTGAAAAAATAATGATTTTAAAGCTTATACATTGGAATTTGAATATAACAAGAGTTCTCATGCAAAAATATGCAAGGATTAATTTGTTGACGAGAAATTCTATAAGAAATAGCATTTCCTATTGCATTTCTTTATTTTACATTGTTTACGACCTAAAATTTTGAACCAATTGAAAAAATAATGATTTTAGGGCTTATACATTGGAATTTGAATATAACAAGAGTTCCCATGCAAAAATATGCAAGGATTAAATTGTTGACGAGAAATGCCATAGGAAATGCTATAGCATTTCTTATAGCATTTCTTTATTTTACATTTTTTACAACCTTAAATTTCGAACCAATTGAAAAAATAATGATTTTAAAGCTTATACATTGGAATTTGAATATAACAAGAGTTATCATGCAAAAATATGCAAGGATTAAATTGTTGACGAGAAATGCCATAGGAAATGTTATAGCATTTCCTATCGCATTTCTTTATTTTACATTGTTTACGACCTTAAATTTCGAACCAATTGAAAAAATAATGATTTTAGGGCTTATACATTGTAATTTGAATATAACAAGAGTTCTCATGCAAATCTATGCAAGGATTAAATTGTTGAAGAGAAATGCCATAGGAAATGCTATAGCATTTCCTATAGCATTTCTTTATTTTACATTTTTTACAACCTTAAATTTCGAACCAATTGAAAAAATAATGATTTTAAAGCTTATACATTGGAATTTGAATATAACAAAAGTTTTCATGCAAAAATATGCAAGGATTAAATTGTTGACGAGAAATGCCATAGGAAATGCTATAGCATTTCCTATAGCATTTCTTTATTTTACATTTTTTACAACCTTAAATTTCGAACCAATCGAAAAATTAATGTTTTTAGGGCTTATACAATTGAATTTGAATATAACAAGAGTTCTCATGCAAAAATATTCAAGGATTAAATTGTTGACGAGAAATGCCATAGGAAATGCTATAGCATTTCCTATAGCATTTCTTTATTTTACATTGTTTACGACCTAAAATTTCGAACCAACTGAAAAAATAATGATTTTAGGGCTTATACATTGGAATTTGAATATAACAAGAGTTCTCATGCAAAAATATGCAAGGATTAAATTGTTGACGAGAAATGACATAGGAAATGCTACAGCATTTCCTATAGCATTTCTTTATTTTACATTCTTTACAACCTTAAATTTCGATCCAATTGAAAAAATAATTATTTTAGGGCTTATACATTGGAATTTGAATATAACAAGAGTTCTCATGCAAAAATATGCAAGGATTAAATTGTTGACTAGAAATGTGATAGGAAATGCTATAGCATTTCCTACAGCATTTCTTTATTTTATATTTTTTACAACCTTAAATTTTGAACCAATTGAAAAAATAATGATTTTAGGGCTTATACATTGAAATTTTAATATTACAAGCGTTCTCATGCAAAAATATGCAAGGATTAAGTTGTTGACGTTAAAATCCATAGGAAATGCTATATCATTTCCTATAGCATTTCTTTATTTTACATTGTTTACGACCTAAAAGTCGAACCAATCGAAAAAATAATGATTTTAGGGCTTATACATTGGAATTTGAATATAACAAGAGTTCTCATGCAAAAATATGCAAGGATTAAATTGTTGACGAGAAATGCCATACGAAATGCTATAGCATTTCCTATAGCATTTCTTTATTTTACATTTTTTACAACCTTAAATTTTGAACCAATTGAAAAAATAATTATTTTAGGGCTTATACATTGGAATTTGAATATAACAAGAGTTCTCATGCAAAAATATTCAAGGATTAAATTGTTGACGAGAAATGCCATAGGAAATGCTATAGCATTTCCTATAGCATTTCTTTATTTTACATTGTTTACGACCTAAAATTTCGAACCATTTGAAAAAATAATGATTTTAAGGCTTATACATTGGAATTTGAATATAACAAGAGTTCTCATGAAAAAATATGCAAGGATTAAATTGTTGACGAGAAATGCCATAGGAAATGCTATAACATTTCCTATAGCATTTCTTTATTTTACATTTTTTACAACCTTAAATTCCGAACCAATTGAAGAAATAATGATTTTAGGGCTTATACATTGAAATTTTAATATTACAAGCGTTTTCATGCAAAAATATGCAAGGATTAAATTGTTGACGTTAAATTCCATAGGAAATACTATAGCATTTCCTATAGCATTTCTTTATTTTACATTGTTTACGACCTAAAAGTCGAACCAATTGAAAAAATAATGATTTTAGGGCTTATACATTGGAATTTGAATATAACAAGAGTTCTCATGCAAAAATATCCAAGGATTAAATTGTTGACGAGAAATGCCATACGAAATGCTATAGCATTTCCTATAGCATTTCTTTATTTTACATTTTTTACAACCTTAAATTTCGAACCAATTGAAAAAATAATGATTTTAGAGCTTATACAATGGAATTTGAATATAACAAGAGTTCTCATGTAAAAATATGCAAGGATTAAATTGTTGGCGAGAAATGCCATAGGAAATGCTATATAATTTCCTACGGAATTTCTTTATTTTACATTTTTTACAACCTTAAATTTCGAACCAATTGAAAAAATAATGATTTAAGGGCTTATACATTGGAATTTGAATATAACAAGAGTTCTCATGCAAAAATATTCAAGGATTAAATTTTTGACGAGAAATGCCATAGGAAATGTTATAGCATTTCCTATAGAATTTCTTTATTTTACATTTTTTACAACCTTAAATTTCGAACCAATTGAAAAAATAATGATTTTAGGGCTTATACATTGGAATTTGAATATAACAAGAGTTCTCATGCAAAAATATGCAAGGATTAAATTGTTGACGAGAAATGCAATATGAAATGCTATAGCATTTCATATAGCATTTCTTTATTTGACATTTTTTACAACCTTAAATTTCGAACCAATTGAAAAATAATGATGTTAGGGCTTATACATTGGAATTTGAATATAACAAGAGTTCTCATGCAAAAATATGCAAGGATTAAGTTGTTGACGAGAAATGCCATAGGAAATGCTATAGCATTTCTAATAGCATTTCTTTATTTTACATTTTTTACAACCTTAAATTTTGAACCAATTGAAAAAATAATGATTTTAGGGCTTATACACTGGAATTTGAATATAACAAGAGTTCTCATTCAAAAATATGCAAGGATTAAATTGTTGACGAGAAATGCCACAGGAAATGCTATAGAATTTCCTATAGAATTTCTTTATTTTATATTTTTTACAACCTTAAATTTCAAACCAATTGAAAAAATAATGATTTTAGGGCTTATACATTGGAATTTGAATATAACAAGAGTTCTCATGCAAAAATATACAAGGATTAAAATGTTGACGAGAAATACCATATTAAATGCTATAGAGTTTCCTATAGAATTTCTTTATTTTACATTTTTTACAACCTTAAATTTCGAACCAATTGAGAAAATAATGCTTTTAGGGCTTATACATTGGAATTTGAATATAACAAGAGTTCTCATGCAAAAATATGCAAGGATTAAATTGTTGACGAGAAATGCCATAGGAAATGCTATAGCATTTTTTTATTTGACATTTTTTACAACGTTAAATTTCGAACCAATTAAAAAAATAATGATTTTAGGGCTTATACATTGGAATTTGAATATAACAAGAGTTCTCATGAAAAAATATGCAAGGATTAAATTGTTGACGAGAAATGCCATAGGAAATGCTATAGAATTTCCTAAAGAATTTCTTTATTTTACATTTTTTACCAGCTTAAATTTTAAAACAATTGAAAAAATAATGATTTTAGGGCTTATACATTGGAATTTGAATATAACAAGAGTTCTCATGCAAAAATATACAAGGATTAAAATGTTGACGAGAAATACCATATGAAATGCTATAGAATTTCCAATAGAATTTCTTTATTTAACATTTTTTACAACCTTAAATTTCGAACCAATTGAAAAAATAATGATTTTAGGGCTTATAAATTGGAATTTTAATATAACAAGAGTTCTGATGCAAAAATATGCAAGGATTAAATTGTTGAAGAGAAATGCCATAGGAAATGCTATAGCATTTCCTATAGCATTTCTTTATCTGACATTTTTTACAACCTTAAATTTCGAACCAATTGAAAAAATAATTATTTTAGGGCTTATACATTGGAATTTGAATATAACAAGAGTTCTCATGCAAAAATATGCAAGGATTAAATTGTTGACGAGAAATGCCATAGGAAATGTTATAGCATTTCCTATAGCATTTCTTTATTGACATTTTTTACAACCTTAAATTTCGAACCAATTGAAAAAATAATGATTTTAGGGCTTATACATTGGAATTTGAATATAACAAGAGTTCTCATGCAAAAATATGCAAGGATTAAATTGTTGATGAGAAATGCCATACGAAATGCTATAGCATTTCCTATGGCATTTCTTTATTTTACATTTTTTACAACCTTAAATTTCGAACCAATTGAAAAAATAATGATTTTAGGGCTTATACATTGGAATTTTAATATAACAAGAGTTCTCATGCAAAAATATGCAAGGATTAAATTGTTGAAGAGAAATGCCATAGGAAATGCTATAGCATTTCTTTATTTGACATTTTTTACAACCTTAATTTTCGAACCAATTGAAAAAATAATGATTTTAGGGCTTATTCATTGGAATTTGAATATAACAAGAGTTCTCATGCAAAAATATGCAAGGATTAAATTGTTGACGAGAAATGCCATAGGAAATGCTATTTCCTATAGCATTTCTTTATTTGACATTTTTTACAACCTTAAATTTTGAACCAATTGAAAAAATAATGATTTTAGGGCTTATACACTGGAATTTAAATATAACAAGAGTTCGCATGAAAAAATATGCAAGGATTAAATTGTTGACGAGAAATGCCACAGGAAATGCTATAGACTTTCATATAGAATTTCTTTATTTTACATTTTTTACAACCTTAAATTTCGAACAAATTTAAAAAATAATGATTTTAGGGCTTATACATTGGAATTTGAATATAACAAGAGTTCTCTTGCAAAAATATACAAGGATTAAAATGTTGACGAGAAATACCATATGAAATGCTATAGAATTTCCTATAGAATTTCTTTATTTTACATTTTTTACAACCTTAAATTTTGAACCAATTGAAAAAATAATGATTTTAGGGCTTATACATTGGAATTTTAATATAACAAGAGTTCTCATGCAAAAATATGCAAGGATTAAATTGTTGAAGAGAAATGCCATAAGAAATGCTATAGCATTTCCTATAGCATTTCTTTATTTGACATTTTTTACAACCTTAAATTTCGAACCAATTGAAAAAATAATGATTTTAGGGCTTATACATTGGAATTTGAATATAACAAGAGTTCTCATGCAAAAATATGCAAGGATTAAATTGTTGACGAGAAATGCCATAGGAAATGCTATAGCATTTCCTATAGCATTTCTTTATTTGACATTTTTTACAACCTTAAATTTCGAACCAATTGAAAAAATAATGATTTTAGGGCTTATCCATTGGAATTTGAATATAACAAGAGTTCTCATGCAAAAATATGTAAGGATTAAATTGTTGTTGAGAAATGCCATACGAAATGCTATAGCATTTCCTATAGCGTTTTTTTATTTTACATTTTTTACAACCTTAAATTTTGAACCAATTGAAAAAATAATGATTTTAGGGCTTATACACTGGAATTTAAATATAAAAAGAGTTCGCATGAAAAAATATGCAAGGATTAAATTGTTGACGAGAAATGCCACAGGAAATGCTATAGACTTTCATATAGAATTTCTTTATTTTACATTTTTTACAACCTTAAATTTCGAACAAATTGAAAAAATAATGATTTTAGGGCTTATACATTGGAATTTGAATATAACAAGAGTTCTCTTGCAAAAATATACAAGGATTAAAATGTTGACGAGAAATACCATATGAAATGCTATAGAATTTCCTATAGCATTTCTTTATTTTACATTTTTTACAACCTTAAATTTCGAACCAATTGAAAAAATAATTATTTAGGGCTTATACACTGGAATTTGAATATAACAAGAGTTCTCTTGAAAAAATATGCAAGGATTAAATTGTTGACGAGAAATGCCATAGGAAATGCTAGCATTTCCTATAGCATTTCTTTATTTTACATTTTTTACAACCTTAAATTTCGAACCAATTGAAAAAATAATGATTTTAGGGCTTATACATTGGAATTTGAATATAACAAGAGTTCTCATGCAAAAATATGCAAGGATTAAATTGTTGACGAGAAATGCTATAGGAAATGCTATAGCATTTCCTATAGCATTTCTTTATTTGACATTTTTTACAACCTTAAATTTCGAACCAATTGAAAAAATAATGATTTTAGGGCTTATACATTGGAATTTGAATATAACAAGACTTCTCATGCAAAAATATGCAAGGATTAAATTGTTGTTGAGAAATGCCATACGAAATGCTATAGCATTTCCTATAGCATTTTTTTATTTTACATTTTTTACAACCTTAAATTTTGAACCAATTGAAAAAATAATTATTTTAGGGCTTATACACTGGAATTTAAATATAACAAGAGTTCGCATGAAAAAATATGCAAGGATTAAATTGTTGACGAGAAATGCCACAGGAAATGCTATAGACTTTCATATAGAATTTCTTTATTTTACATTTTTTACAACCTTAAATTTCGAACAAATTGAAAAAATAATGATTTTAGGGCTTATACATTGGAATTTGAATATAACAAGAGTTCTCTTGCAAAATTATACAAGGATTAAAATGTTGACGAGAAATACCATATGAAATGCTATAGAATTTCCTATAGCATTTCTTTATTTTACATTTTTTACAACCTTAAATTTCGAATCAATTGAAAAAATAATAATTTTAGGGCTTATACACTGGAATTTGAATATAACAAGAGTTCTCATGAAAAAATAAGCAAGGATTAAATTGTTGACGAGAAATGCCATAGGAAATGCTAGCATTTCCTATAGCATTTCTTTATTTTACATTGTTTACGACCTAAAATTTCGAACCAATTGAAAAAATAATGAATTTAGGGATTATACATTGGAATTTGAATATAACAAGAGTTCTTATGCAAAAATATGCAAGTATTAAATTGTTGACGAGAAATGCCATATGAAATGCTATAGCATTTCCTATAGCATTTCTTTATTTGACATTTTTTACAACCTTAAATCTCGAACCAATTGAAAAAATAATGATTTTTGGGCTTATACATTGGAATTTGAATATAACAAGAGTTCTCATGTAAAAATATGCAAGGATTAAATTATTGCTGAGAAATGCCATAGGAAATGCTATAGCATTTACTATAGCATTACTTTATATTACATTTTTTACAACCTTAAATTTCGAACCAATTGAAAAAATAATGATTTTAGGGCTTATACATTGGAATTTGAATATAACAAGAATTCTCATGCAAAAATATGCAAGGATGAAATTGTTGCCAAGAAATGCCATAGGAAATGCTATAGCATTTCCTATAGCATTTCTTTATTTTACATTTTTTACAACCTTAAATTTCGAACCAATTGAAAAAATAATAATTTTAGGGCTTATACATTGGAATTGGAATATAACAAGAGTTCTCATGCAAAAATATGCAAGGATTAAATTGTTGACGAGATTTGCATACGAAATGCTATAGCATTTCCTATAGCATTTCTTTATTTGACATTTTTTACAACCTTAAATTTCGAACCAATTGAAAAACTAATGATTTTAGGGCTTATACATTGGAATTTTAATATAACAAGATTTCTCATGCAAAAATATGCAAGGATTAAATTTTTGACGATAAATGATAGCATTTCCTATAGCATTTCTTTATTTTACATCTTTTACAACCTAAAATTTGAACCAATTGAAAAAATAATGATTTTAGGGCTTATACCTTGGAATTTGAATATAACAAGAGTTCTCATGCAAAAATATGCAAGGATTAAATTGTTGCCGAGAAATGACAGCATTTCTTTATTTTACATTGTTTACGACCTAGAATTTCGAACCAATTGAAAAAATAGAGATTTTAGGGTTTATACATTGGAATTTGAATATAACAAGAGTTCTTAAGCAAAAATATGCAAGGATTAAATTGTGGACGAGAAATGCCATAGGAAATGCTATAGCATTTCCTATAGCATTTCTTTATTTTACATTTTTTACAACCTTAAATTTTGAACCAATTGAAAAAATAATTATTTTAAGGCTTATACATTGGAACTTTAATATTTCAAGCGTTCTCATGCAAAAATATGAAAGGATTAAATTGTTGACGAGAAATGCCATAGGAAATGCTATAGGATTTCGTATAGCATTTCTTTATTTTAAATTTTTTACAAACTTAAATTTTGAACCAATTGAAAAAATAATGATTTTAGGGCTTATACATTGGAACTTTAATATTTTAAGCGTTCTCATGAAAAAATATGCAAGGATTAAATTGTTGACGAGAAATGCCATAGGAACTGCTATAGCATTTTGTATAGCATTTCTTTATTTTACATTGTTTACAACCTAAAACTTCGAACCAATTGAAAAAATAATGATTTTAGGGCTTATACATTGGAACTTTAATATTACAAGCGTTCTCATGCAAAAATATGCAAGGATTAAATTGTTGACGAGAAATGCCATAGGAAATGCTATAGCATTTCCTATAGCATTTCTTTATTTTACATTTTTTACAACCTAAAATTTGAACCAATTGAAAAAATAATGATTTTAGGGCTTATACAATAGAATTTGAATATAACAAGAGTTCTCATGCAAAAATATGCAAGGATTAAATTGTTGCCGAGAAATGACAGCATTTCTTTATTTTACATTGTTACGACCTAAAATTTCGAACCAATTGAAAAACTAAATATTTTAGGGCTTATACATTGGAATTTGAATATAACAAGAGTTCTCATGCAAAAATATGCAAGGATTAAATTGTTGATGAGAAATGCCATAGGAAATGCTATAGCATTTCCTATAGCATTTATTTATTTTACATTGTTTACGACCTAGAATTTCGAACCAATTGAAAAAATAGAGATTTTAGGGCTTATACATTGGAATTTGAATATAACAAGAGTTCTCATGCAAAAATATGCAAGCATTAAATTATGGACGAGAAATGCCATAGGAAATGCTATAGCATTTCTTTATTTTACATTATTTACAACCTTAAATTTCGAACCAATTGAAAAAATAATGATTTTAAGACTTATACATTGGAACTTTAATATTTCAAGCGTACTCATGCAAAAATATGCAAGGATTAAATTGTTGACGAGAAATGCCATAGGAAATGCTATAGCATTTCGTATAGCATTACTTTATTTTACATTGTTTACGACCTAAAATTTTGAACCAATTGAAAAAATAATTATTTTACGACTTATACATTGGAATTTGAATATAAAAAGAGTTCCCATGCAAAAATATGCAAGGATTAAATTGTTAACGAGAAATGCCATAGAATTTCCTATAGCATTTCTTTATTTTACATTTTTTACAACCTTAAATTTCGAACCAATTGAAAAAATAATGATTTTAGGGCTTATACACTAGAACTTTAATATTTTAAGCGTTCTCATACAAAAACATGCAAGGATTAAATTGTTGACGAGAAATGCCATAGGAAATGCTATAGCATTTCGTATAGCATTTCTTTGTTTTACATTGTTTACAACCTAAAACTTCGAACCAATTGAAAAACTAATGATTTTAGGGCTTATACATTGGAACTTTAATATTACAAGCGTTCTCATGCAAAAATATGCAAGGATTAAATTGTTGACGAGCAATGCCATAAGAAATGCTATAGCATTTCCTATAGCATATCTTTATTTTACATTTTTTACAACCTTAAATTTCGAACCAATTGAAAAAATAATGATTTTAAGGCTTATACATTGTAATTTAAATATTACAAGCGTTCTCAAGCAAAAATATGCAAGGATTAAATTGTTGACGAGAAATGCCATAGGAAATGCTATAGCATTTCCTATAGCATTTCTTTATTTTACATTGTTTACGACCTAAAATTTTGAACCAATTGAAAAATTAATTATTTTAGGGTTTATACATTGGAATTTGAATATAAAAGGAGTTCCCATGAAAAAATATGCAAGGATTAAATTGTTAACGAGAAATCCCATAGAATTTCCTATAGCATTTCTTTATTTTACATTTTTTACAACCATAAGTTTCGAACCAATTGAAAAAAATAATGATTTTAGGGCTTATACATTGGAATTTTAATATTACAAGCGTTCTCATGCAAAAATATGCAACGATTAAAGTGTTGACGAGAAATGCCATAAGAAATGCTATAGCATTTCGTATAGCATTTCTTTATTTTACATTTTTTACAACCTAAAACTTTGAACCAATTGAAAAAATAATGATTTTAGGGCTTATACATTGGAACTTTAATATTACAAGCGTTCTCATGCAAAAATATGCAAGGATTAAATTGTTGACGAGAAATGCCATAGGAAATGCTATAGCATTTCCTATAGCATATCTTTATTTTACATTTTTTACAACCATAAGTTTCGAACCAATAGAAAAAATAATGATTTTAGGGCTTATACATTGAAATTTTAATATTACAAGCGTTCTCAAGCAAAAATATGCAAGGATTAAATTGTTGACGAGAAATGCCATTGGAAATGCTATAGCATTTCCTATAGCATTTCTTTATTTTACATTGTTTACGATCAAAAATTTCGAACCAATTGAAAAAATAATTATTTTAGGGCTTATACATTGGAAATTGAATATAAAAGGTGTTCCCATGCAAAAATATGCAAGGATTAAATTGATAACGAGAAATGCCATAGAATTTCCTATAGCATTTCTTTATTTTACAGTTTTTACAACCATAAATTTGGAACCAATTGAAAAAATAATGATTTTAGGGCTTATACATTGGAATTTTAATATTACAAGCGTTCTCATGCAAAAATATGCAAGGATTAAACTGTTGAGGAGAAATGCCATAGGAAATGCTATAGCTTTTCCTATAGCATTTCTTTATTTTACATTGTTTACGACCTAAAACTTTGAACCAATTCAAAAAATAATGATTTTAGGGCTTATACATTGGAATTTGAATATAACAAGAGTTCTCATGCAAAAATATGCAAGGATTAAATTGTTGACGAGAAATGCCATTGGAAATGCTATATCATTTCCTATAGCAATTCTTTATTTTACATTGTTTACGACCTAAAATTTCGAACCAATTGAAAAAATAATGATTTTAGGGCTTATTCATTGGAATTTGAATATAACAAGAGTTCTCATGCAAAAATATGCAAGGATTAAATTGTGGACGAGAAATGCCATAGGAAATGCTATAGCATTAGCATTTCCTATGGCATTTCTTTATTTTACATATTCTACAACCTTAAATTTGAAACCAATTGAAAAAATAATGATTTTACGACTGATACATTGAAATTTTAATATTACAAGCGTTCTCATGCAAAAATATTCAAGTATTAAATTGTTGACGAGAAATATATAGCATTTCCAATAGCATATCTTTATTTTACATTTTTTTACAACCTTAAATTTCGAACCAGTTGAAAAAATAATGATTTTAGCGCTTATACATTGGAACTTAATATTTCAATCGTTCTCATGCAAAAATATGCAAGGATTAAATTGTTGACCAGAAATGCCATAGGAAATGCTATAGCATTTCGTATAGCATTTCTTTTTTTTACATTATTTACAACCTAAAACTTCGAACCAATTGAAAAAATAATGATTTTAGGGCTTATACATTTGAATTTTAATATTAGAAGCGTTCTCAGGTAAAAATATGAAAGGATTAAATTGTTGACGAGAAATGCCATAGGAAATGCTATAGCATTTCCTATAGCATATCTTTATTTTACATTTTTTACAACCTTAAATTTCGAACCAATTGAAAAAATAATGAATTTAGGGCTTATAAATTGGAATTTTAATATTACAAGCGTTCTCAAGCAAAAATATGCAAGGATTAAATTGTTGACGAGAAATGCCATAGGAAATGTTATAGCATTTCCTATAGCATTTCTTTATTTTACATTCTTTACGACCTAAAATTTCGAACCAATTGAAAAAATAATTATTTTACGACTTATTCATTGGAATTTGAATATAAAAAGAGTTCCCATGCAAAAATATGCAAGGATTAAATTGTTAACGAGAAATGCCATAGAATTTCCTATAGCATTTCTTTATTTTACATTTTTTACAACCTTAAATTTTCGAACCAATTGAAAAAATAATGATTTTAGGGCTTATACATTGGAATTTTAATATTATAAGCGTTCTCATGCAAAAATATGCAAGGATTAAATTGTTGACGAGAAATGCCATAGGAAATGCTATATCATTTCCTATAGCAATTCTTTATTTTACATTGTTTACGACCTAAAATTTCGAACCAATTGAAAAAATAATGATTTTAGGGCTTATACATTGAAATTTGAATATAACAAGATTTCTCATGCAAAAATATGGAAGGATTAAATTGTGGACGAGAAAATGCCATAGGAAATGCTAGCATTTCCTATAGCATTTCTTTATTTTACATTTTTTACAACCTTGAATTTCGAACCAATTGAAAAAAATAATGATTTTAGGGCTTATACATTTGAACTTTAATATTTCAAGCGTTCTCATGCAAAAATATGCAAGGATTAAATTGTTGACGAGAAATGCCATACGAAATTCTATAGCATTTCGAATAGCATTTCTTTATTTTACATTTTTTACAACCTTAAATTTAAAACCAATTGAAAAAATAATGATTTTAGGGCTTATACATTGGAACTTTAATATTTTAAGCGTTCTCATGCAAAAATATGCAAGGATTACATTGTTGACGAGAAATGCCATAGGAAATGCTATAGCATTTCGTATAGCATTTCTTTATTTTACATTGTTTACAACCTAAAACTTCGAACAATTTGAAAAAATAATGATTTTAGGGGTTATACATTGGAACTTTAATATTACAAGCGTTCTCATGCAAAAATATGCAAGGATTAAATTGTTGACGAGAAATGCCATAGGAAATGCTATAGCATTTCCTATAGCATGTTTTTATTTTACATTTTTTACAACCTTAAATTTCGAACCAATTGAAAAAATAACTATTTTAGGGCTTATACATTGGAATTTTAATATTACAAGCGTTCTCAAGCAAAAATATGCAAGGATTAAATTGTTGACGAGAAATGCCATAGGAAATGTTATAGCATTTCCTATAGCATTTCTCTATTTTACATTGTTTACGACCTAAAATTTTGAACCAATTGAAAAAATAATTATTTTAGGGCTTATACATTGGAATTTGAATATAAAAAGAGTTCCCATGCAAAAATATGCAAGGATTAAATTGTTAACGAGAAATGCCATAGAATTTCCTATAGCATTTCTTTATTTACATTTTTTACAACCTTAAATTTAAAACCAATTGAAAAAATAATGATTTTAGGGCTTATACATTGGAAATTTAATATTACAAGCGTTCTCATGCAAAAATATGCAAGGATTAAATTGTTGACGAGAAATGCCATAGGAAATGCTATAGCATTTCCTATAGCATTTCTTTATTTTACATTGTTTACGACCTAAAATTTCGAACCAATTGAAAAAATAATTATTTTAGGGCTTATACATTGGAATTTGAATATAACAAGAGTTCTCATGCAAAAATATGCAAGGATTAAATTGTGGACGAGAAATGCCATAGGAAATGCTATAGCATTTCCTATAGCATTTCTTTATTTTTCATTGTTTACGACCTAAAATTTCAAACCAATTGAAAAAATAATGATTTTGGGGCTTATACATTGGAATTTAAATATAACAAGAGTTCTCATGCAAAAATATGCAAGGAATAAATTGTTGACGAGAAATGCCGTAGGAAATGCTATAGCATTTCGTATAGCATTTCTTTATTTTACATTGTTTACAACCTAAAATTTCGAACCAATTTAAATAATAATTATTTTAGGGCTTATACATTTGAATTTTAATATTACAAGCGTTCTCATGTAAAAATATGAAAGGATTAAATTGTTGACGAGAAATGCCATAGGAAATGCTATAGCATTTCCTTTAGCATATCTTTATTTTACATTTTTTACAACTTTAAATTTCGAACCAATTGAAAAAATAATGATTTTAGGGCTTATACATTGGAATTTTAATAATACAAGCGTTTTCAAGCAAAAATATGCAAGGATTAAATTGTTGACGAGAAATGCCATAGGAAATGTTATAGCATTTCCTATAGCATTTCTTTATTTTACATTGTTTACGACCTAAAATTTCGAACCATTTGAAAAAATAATTATTTTAGGGCTTATACATTGGAATTTGAATATAAAAAGAGTTCCTTTGCAAAAATCTGCAAGGATTAAATTGTTAACGAGAGATGCCATAGAATTTCCTATAGCATTTCTTTATTTTACATTGTTTACGACCTAAAATTTGAACCAATTGAAAAAATAATGATTTTAGGGCTTATCCATTGGAATTTAAATATAACAAGAGTTCTCATGCAAAAATATGGAAGGATTAAATTATTGACGAGAAATGCCATAGGAAATGCTATAGCATTTCCTATATCATTTCTTTATTTTACATTTTTTACAACCTTAAAATTTGAACCAATTGAAAAAATAATGATTTTAGGGCTTATACATTGGATTTTTAATATTACAAGCGTTCTCATGCAAAAATATGCAAGGATTAAATTGTTGACGAGAAATGCCATAGGAAATGCTATAGCATTTCCTATAGCATTTCTTTATTTTACATTGTTTACGACATAAAATTTCGAACCAATTCAAAAAATAATGATTTTAGGGCTTATCCATTGGAATTTAAATATAACAAGAGTTCTCATGGAAAAATATGGAAGGAATAAATGGTTGACGAGAAATGCCATAGGAAATGCTATTGCATTTCCTATAGCATTTCTTTATTTTACATTGTTTACGACCTAAAATTTCGAACCAATTGAAAAAATAATAATTTTAGGGCTTATACATTGGAATTTGAATATAACAAGAGTTCTCATGCAAAAATATGCAAGGATTAAATTGTTGACAAGAAATGCCATAGGAAATGCTTGCATTTCCTATAGCATTTCTTTATTTTACATTGTTTACGACCTAAAATTGTTAACCAATTGAGAAAATAATGATTTTAGGGCTTATACATTGGAATTTGAATATAACAAGAGTTCCCATGCAAAAATATGCAAGGATTAAATTGTTGAAGAGAAATGCCTAAGGAAATGCTAGCATTTCCTATAGAATTTCTTTATTTTTAGTTTTTTACAACCTTAAATTTCGAACCAATTAAAAAAATAATGATTTTAGGGCTTATACATTGGAATTTTAAAATTACAAGCGTTCTCATGCAAAAATATGCAAGGATTAAATTGTTGACGAGAAATGCCATAGGAAATGATATAGCATTTCCTATAGCATTTCTTTATTTTACATTTTTTACAACCTTAAATTTCGAACCAATTGAAAAAATAATGATTTTAGGGCTTATACATTGGAATTTTAATATTACAAGCGTTCTCGTGCAAAAATATGCAAGGATTAAATTGTTGACGAGAAATGCCATAGGAAATGCTATAGCATTTCCGATAGCATTTCTTTATTTTACATTGTTTACAACCTAAAATTTTGAACCGATTCATAAAATAATGATTTTATGGCTTATACATTGGAATTTGAACATAACAAGAGTTCTCATGCAAAAATATGCAAGGATTAAATTGTTGACAAGAAATGCCATAGGAAATGCTTGCATTTCCTATTGCATTTCTTTATTTTACATTGTTTACGACCTAAAAGTTCGAACCAATTGAGAAAATAATGATTTTAGGGCTTATACATTGGAATTTGAATATAACAAGAGTTCTCATGCAAAAATATGCAAGGATTAAATTGTTGACGAGAAATGCCTTAGGAAATGCTATAGCATTTCCTATAGCATTTCTTTATTTTACATTTTTTACAACCTTAAATTTCAAACCAATTGAAAAAATAATGATTTTAGGGCTTATACATTGGACTTTTAATAATACAAGCGTTCTCGTGCAAAAATATGCAAGGATTAAATTGTTGACGAGAAATGCCATAGGAAATGCTACTATAGCATTTCTTTATTTTACATTGTTTACGACCTAAAATTTCGAACCAATTGAAAAAATAATGATTTTAGGGCTTATACATTAGAATTTGAATATAACAAGAGTTCTCATGCAAAAATATTCAAGGATGAAATTGTTCACGAGAAATGCCATAGGAAATACTATAGCATTTCCTATAGCATTTCTTTATTTTACATTTTTTACAACCTTAAATTTCAAATCAATTGAAAAAATAATGATTTTAGGGCTTATACATTGGAATTTTAATAATACAAGCGTTCTCGTGCAAAAATATGCAAGGACTAAATTGTTGACGAGAAATGCCATAGGAAATACTATAGCATTTCCTATAGCATTTCTTTATTTTACATTTTTTACAACCTTAAATTTCGAACCAATTGAAAAAATAATGAATTTAGGGCTTATACATTGGAATTTTAATATTACAAGCGTTCTCATGCAAAATTATGCAAGGATTAAATTGTTGACGAGAAATGCCATAGGAAATGCTAGCATTTCCTATAGCATTTCTTTATTTTACATTGTTTACGACCTAAAATTTAGAACCAATTCAAAAAATAATGATTTTAGGGCTTATACATTGGAACTTGAATATAACAAGAGTTCTCATACAAAAATATGCAAGGATTAAATTGTTGACGAGAAATGCCATAGGAAATGCTATAGCATTTCCTATAGCATTTCTTTATTTTACATTGTTTTCGACCTAAAATTTCGAACCAATTGAAAAAATAATGATTTTAGGGCTTATACATTGGAATTGGAATACAACAAGAGTTCTCATGCAAAAATATGCAAGGATTAAATTGTTGACGAAAAATGCCATAGGAAATGCTATAGCATTTCCTATAGCATTTCTTTATTTTACATTGTTTACGACCTAAAATTTAGAACCAATTCAAAAAATAATGATTTTAGGGCTTATACATTGGAACTTGAATATAACAAGAGTTCTCATACAAAAATATGCAAGGATTAAATTGTTGACGAGAAATGTCATAGGAAATGCTATAGCATTTCCTATAGCATTTCTTTATTTTACATTGTTTACGACCTTAAATTTCAAACCAATTGAAAAAATAATGATTTTAGGGCTTATACATTGGAATTTAAATATAACAAGAGTTCTCATGCAAAAATATACAAGGATTAAATTGTTGACGAGAAATGCCATAGGAAATGTTGCATTTCTTTATTTTACATTGTTTATGACCTCAAATTTCGAACCAATTGAAAAAATAATGATTTTAGGGCTTATACATTGGAATTTGAATATAACAAGAGTTCTCACGCAAAAATATGCAAGGATTAATTTGTTGACGAGAAATGCCATAGGAAATGCTATAGCATTTCCTATAGCATTTCTTTATTTTACATTTTTTACAACCTTAAATTTCGAACCAATTGAAAAAATAATGATTTTAGGGTTTATACATTGGAATTTTAATATTACAAGCGTTCTCATGCAAATATTTGCAAGGATTAAATTGTTGACGAGAAATGCCATAGGAAATGCTTTAGCATTTCCTGTAGCATTTCTTTATTTTACACTGTTTACGACCTAAAATATCAAACCAATTGAAAAAATAATGATTTTAGGGCTTATACATTGGAATTTGAATAGAACAAGAGTTCTCATACAAAAATATGCAAGGATTAAATTGTTGACGAGAAATGCCATAGGAAATGCTATAGCAATTCCTATAGCATTTCTTTATTTTTCATTTTTTACAACCTTAAATTTCGAACCAATTGAAAAAATAATGATTTTAGGGCTTATACATTGGAATTTTAATATTACAAGCTATCTCATGCAAAAATATGCAAGGATTAAATTGTTGACGAGAAATGCCATAGGAAATGCTATAGCATTTCCTATAGCATTTCTTTATTTTACATTTCTTACTACCTTAAATTTTGAACCAATTGAAAAAATAATTATTTTAGGGCTTGTACATTGGACTTTTAATATTACAAGCGTTCTCATGCAAAAATATGCAAGGATTAAATTGTTCATGAGAAATGCCATAGGAAATGCTATAGCATTTCCTATAGCATTTCTTTATTTTACATTGTTTACGACCTAAACTTTCGAACCAATTCAAAAAATAATGATTTTAGGGCTTATACATTGGAATTTGAATATAACAAGAGTTCTCATGCAAAAATATGCAAGGTTTAAATTGTTGACAAGAAATGCCATAGGAAAAGCTAGCATTTCCTATAGCATTTCTTTATTTTACATTGTTTACGACCTAAAATTTCGAACCAATTGAAAAAAAAAATGATTTTAGGGCTTATACATTGGAATTTGAATATAACAAGAGTTCTCATGCAAAAATATGCAAGGATTAAATTGTTGACGAGAAATGCCATGGGAAATGCTATAGCATTTCCTATAGCATTTCTTTATTTAACATTTTTTTACAACCTTAAATTTCAAACCAATTGAAAAAATAATAATTTTAGGGCTTATACATTGTACTTTTAATAATACAAGCGTTCTCGTGCAAAAATATGCAAGGATTAAATTGTTGACGAGAAATGCCATAGGAAATGCTATAGCATTTCCGATAGCATTTCTTTATTTTACATTGTTTACGACCTAAAATTTCGAACCAATTTAAAAAATAATGATTTTAGGGCTTATACATTGGATTTTGAATATAACAAGAGTTCTCATGCAAATATATGCAAGGATTAAATTGTTGACGAGAAATGCCAGAGGAAATGCTATAGAATTTCCTATAGCATTTCTTTATTTTTCATTTTTTACAACCTTAAATTTCAAACCAATTGAAAAAATAATGATTTTAGGGCTTATACATTGAAATTTTAATATTACAAGCGTTCTCATGCAAAAATATGCAAGGATTAAATTGTTGCCGAGAAATGCCATAGGAAATGCTATAGCATTTCCTATAGCATTTCTTTATTTTACAATGTTTACGACCAAAAATTTCGAACCAATTGAAAAAATAATGATTTTAGGGCTTATACATTGGAATTTTAATATTACAAGCGTTCTCGTGCAAAAATATGCAAGGATTAAATTGTTGACGAGAAATGCCATAGGAAATGGTATACCATTTCCTATAACATTTCTTTATTTTACATTGTATACGACCTAAAATTTTGAACCTATTGAAAAAATAATTATTTTAGGGCTTATACATTGGAATTTAAATATAACAAAAGTTCTCATGAAAAAATATGCAAGGATTAAAGTGTTGACGAGAAATGCCATAGGAAATGCTATAGCATTTCCTATAGCATTTCTTTATTTTACATTTTCTACAACCTTAAATTTCGAACCAATTGAAAAAATAATGATTTTAGGGTTTATACATTGGAATTTTTATATTACAAGCGTTCTCATGCAAATATATGCAAGGATTAAATTGTTGACGAGAAATGCCATAGGAAATGCAATAGCATTTCCTATAGCATTTCTTTATTTTACATTGTTTACAAGCTAAAATTTCGAACCAATTGAAAAAATAATGATTTTAGGGCTTATACATTGGAATTTGAATATAACAAGAGTTCTCATGAAAAAATATACAAGGATTAAATTGTTAACGAGAAATGCCATAGGAAATGCTATAACATTTCCTATAGCATTTCTTTATTTTACATTGTTTATGACCTAAAATTTCGAACCAATTGAAAAAATAATGATTTTAGGGCTTATACATTGGAAATTTAATATAACAAGAGTTCTCATGCAAAAATATGCAAGGATTAAATTGTTGACGAGAAATGCCATAGGAAATGCTATAGCATTTCCTATAGAATTTCTTTATTTTACATTTTTTACAACCTTAAATTTCGAACCAATTGAAAAAATAATGATTTTAGGGTTTATACATTGGAATTTTAGTATTACAAGCGTTCTCATGCAAATATATGCAAGGATTAAATTGTTGACGAGAAATGCCATAGGAAATGCAATAGCATTTCCTATAGCATTTCTTTATTTTACATTGTTTACGACCTAAAATTTCGAACCAATTGAAAAAATAATGATTTTAGGGCTTATACATTGGAATTTGAATATAACAAGAGTTCTCATGCAAAAATATGCAAGGATTAAATTGTTGACGAGAAATGCCATAGGAAATGCTATAGCATTTCCTATAGCATTTCTTTATTTTACATTTTTTACAACCTTAAATTTTGAACCAATTGAAAAAATAATGATTTTAGGGCTTATACATTGGAATTATAATAATACAAGCGTTCTCGTGCAAAAATATGCAAGGATTAAATTGTTGACAATAAATGCCATAGGAAATGCTTTAGCATTTCCTGTAGCACTTTTTTATTCTACACTGTTTACGACCTAAAATTTAGAACCATTTGAAAAAATAATGATTTTAGGGCTTATACATTGGAATTTGAATATAACAAGAGTTCTCATACAAAAATATGCAAGGATTAAATTGTTGACGAGAAATGCCATAGGAAATGCTATAGCATTTCCTATAGCATTTCTTTATTTTTTATTTTTTACAACCTTAAATTTCGAACCAATTGAAAAAATAATGAATTTAGGGCTTATACATTGGAATTTTAATATTACAAGCTATCTCATGCAAAAATATGCAAGGATTGAATTTTTGACGAGAAATGCCATAGCATTTCATATAGCATTTCTTTATTTTACATTGTTTACGACTTAAAATTTCGAACCAATTGAAAAAATAATAAGTTTAGGGCTTATACATTGGAATTTTAATATAACAAGAGTTCTCATGCAAAAATATGCAAGGATTAAATTGTTGACGAGAAATGCCATAGGAAATGCTAGCATTTCCTATAGCATTTCTTTATTTTACATTGTTTATGACCTAAAATTTTGAACCAATTGAAAAACTAATAATTTTAGGGCTTATACATTGGAGTTTGAATATAACAAGAGTTCTCATGCAAAAATATGCAAGGATTAAATTGTTGACAAGAAATGCCATAGGAAATGCTATAGCATTTCCTATAGCATTTCTTTATTTTACATTGTTTACGACCAAAAATTTCGAACCAATTGAAAAAATAATGAGTTTAGGGCTTATACATTGGAATTTTAATATTACAAGCGTTCTCATGCAAAAATATGCAAGGATTAAATTGTTGACGAGAAATGCCATAGCAAAATGCTATAGTATTTTCTATAGCATTTCTTTATTTTACATTGTATACGACCTAAAATTTTGAACCAATTAAAAAAATAATGATTTTAGGGCTTATACATTGGAATTTAAATATAACAAGAGTTCTCATGCAAAAATATGCAAGGATTAAATTGTTGACGAGAAATGCCATAGGAAATGCTATAGCATTTCCTATAGCATTTCTTTATTTTACATTTTTTACAACCTTAAATTTCGAACCAATTGAAAAAATAATGATTTTAGGGCTTATACATTAGAATTTGAATATAACAAGAGTTCTCATGCAAAAATATGCAAGGATGAAATTGTTCACGAGAAATGCCATAGGAAATACTATAGCATTTCCTATAGCATTTCTTTATTTTACATTTTTTACAACCTTAAATTTCAAATCAATTGAAAAAATAATGATTTTAGGGCTTATACATTGGAATTTTAATAATACAAGCGTTCTCGTGCAAAAATATGCAAGGACTAAATTGTTGACGAGAAATGCCATAGGAAATACTATAGCATTTCCTATAGCATTTCTTTATTTTACATTTTTTACAACCTTAAATTTCGAACCAATTGAAAAAATAATGAATTTAGGGCTTATACATTGGAATTGTAATATTACAAGCGTTCTCATGCAAAATTATGCAAGGATTAAATTGTTGACGAGAAATGCCATAGGAAATGCAGCATTTCCTATAGCATTTCTTTATTTTACATTGTTTACGACCTAAAATTTAGAACCAATTCAAAAAATAATGATTTTAGGGCTTATACATTGGAACTTGAATATAACAAGAGTTCTCATACAAAAATATGCAAGGATTAAATTGTTGACGAGAAATGCCATAGGAAATGCTATAGCATTTCCTATAGCATTTCTTTATTTTACATTGTTTTCGACCTAAAATTTCGAACCAATTGAAAAAATAATGATTTTAGGGCTTATACATTGGAATTGGAATACAACAAGAGTTCTCATGCAAAAATATGCAAGGATTAAATTGTTGACGAGAAATGCCATAGGAAATGCTATAGCATTTCCTATAGCATTTCTTTATTTTACATTGTTTACGACCTAAAATTTAGAACCAATTCAAAAAATAATGATTTTAGGGCTTATACATTGGAACTTGAATATAACAAGAGTTCTCATACAAAAATATGCAAGGATTAAATTGTTGACGAGAAATGCCATAGGAAATGCTATAGCATTTCCTATAGCATTTCTTTATTTTACATTGTTTACGACCTTAAATTTCAAACCAATTGAAAAAATAATGATTTTAGGGCTTATACATTGGAATTTAAATATAACAAGAGTTCTCATGCAAAAATATACAAGGATTAAATTGTTGACGAGAAATGCCATAGGAAATGTTGCATTTCTTTATTTTACATTGTTTATGACCTCAAATTTCGAACCAATTGAAAAAATAATGATTTTAGGGCTTATACATTGGAATTTGAATATAACAAGAGTTCTCACGCAAAAATATGCAAGGATTAATTTGTTGACGAGAAATGCCATAGGAAATGCTATAGCATTTCCTATAGCATTTCTTTATTTTACATTTTTTACAACCTTAAATTTCGAACCAATTGAAAAAATAATGATTTTAGGGTTTATACATTGGAATTTTAATATTACAAGCGTTCTCATGCAAATATTTGCAAGGATTAAATTGTTGAC
The DNA here is from genome assembly GCA_954871525.1 of Parietaria judaica. Lineage (NCBI taxonomy): Eukaryota > Viridiplantae > Streptophyta > Magnoliopsida > Rosales > Urticaceae > Parietaria > Parietaria judaica. The sequence goes on from OX940865.1 coordinate 31,881,441, forward strand.
GAGAAATGCCATAGGAAATGCTTTAGCATTTCCTGTAGCATTTCGTTATTTTACACTGTTTACGACCTAAAATATCATACCAATTGAAAAAATAATGATTTTAGGGCTTATACATTGGAATTTGAATAGAACAAGAGTTCTCATACAAAAATATGCAAGGATTAAATTGTTGACGAGAAATGCCATAGGAAATGCTATAGCAATTCCTATAGCATTTCTTTATTTTTCATTTTTTACAACCTTAAATTTCGAACCAATTGAAAAAATAATGATTTTAGGGCTTATACATTGGTATTTTTATATTACAAGCTATCTCATGCAAAAATATGCAAGGATTAAATTGTTGACGAGAAATGCCATAGGAAATGCTATAGCATTTCCTATAGCATTTCTTTATTTTACATTTCTTACTACCAATTGAAAAAATAATTATTTTAGGGCTTGTACATTGGACTTTTAATATTACAAGCGTTCTCATGCAAAAATATGCAAGGATTAAATTGTTCATGAGAAATGCCATAGGAAATGCTATAGCATTTCCTATAGCATTTCTTTATTTTACATTGTTTACGACCTAAACTTTCGAACCAATTCAAAAAATAATGATTTTAGGGCTTATACATTGGAATTTGAATATAACAAGAGTTCTCATGCAAAAATATGCAAGGTTTAAATTGTTGACAAGAAATGCCATAGGAAAAGCTGGCATTTCCTATAGCATTTCTTTATTTTACATTGTTTACGACCTAAAATTTCGAACCAATTGAAAAAAAAATGATTTTAGGGCTTATACATTGGAATTTGAATATAACAAGAGTTCTCATGCAAAAATATGCAAGGATTAAATTGTTGACGAGAAATGCCATAGGAAATGCTATAGCATTTCCTATAGCATTTCTTTATTTAACATTTTTTTACAACCTTAAATTTCAAACCAATTGAAAAAATAATAATTTTAGGGCTTATACATTGTACTTTTAATAATACAAGCGTTCTCGTGCAAAAATATGCAAGGATTAAATTGTTGACGAGAAATGCCATAGGAAATGCTATAGCATTTCCGATAGCATTTCTTTATTTTACATTGTTTACGACCTAAAATTTCGAACCAATTTAAAAAATAATGATTTTAGGGTTTATACATTGGATTTTGAATATAACAAGAGTTCTCATGCAAATATATGCAAGGATTAAATTGTTGACGAGAAATGCCAGAGGAAATGCTATAGAATTTCCTATAGCATTTCTTTATTTTTCATTTTTTACAACCTTAAATTTCAAACCAATTGAAAAAATAATGATTTTAGGGCTTATACATTGAAATTTTAATATTACAAGCGTTCTCATGCAAAAATATGCAAGGATTAAATTGTTGCCGAGAAATGCCATAGGAAATGCTAGCATTTCCTATAGCATTTCTTTATTTTACAATGTTTACGACCAAAAATTTCGAACCAATTGAAAAAATAATGATTTTAGGGCTTATACATTGGAATTTTAATATTACAAGCGTTCTCGTGCAAAAATATGCAAGGATTAAATTGTTGACGAGAAATGCCATAGGAAATGGTATACCATTTCCTATAACATTTCTTTATTTTACATTGTATACGACCTAAAATTTTGAACCTATTGAAAAAATAATTATTTTAGGGCTTATACATTGGAATTTAAATATAACAAAAGTTCTCATGAAAAAATATGCAAGGATTAAAGTGTTGACGAGAAATGCCATAGGAAATGCTATAGCATTTCCTATAGCATTTCTTTATTTTACATTTTCTACAACCTTAAATTTCGAACCAATTGAAAAAATAATGATTTTAGGGTTTATACATTGGAATTTTTATATTACAAGCGTTCTCATGCAAATATATGCAAGGATTAAATTGTTGACGAGAAATGCCATAGGAAATGCAATAGCATTTCCTATAGCATTTCTTTATTTTACATTGTTTACAAGCTAAAATTTCGTACCAATTGAAAAAATAATGATTTTAGGGCTTATACATTGGAATTTGAATATAACAAGAGTTCTCATGAAAAAATATACAAGGATTAAATTGTTAACGAGAAATGCCATAGGAAATGCTATAACATTTCCTATAGCATTTCTTTATTTTACATTGTTTATGACCTAAAATTTCGAACCAATTGAAAAAATAATGATTTTAGGGCTTATACATTGGAAATTTAATATAACAAGAGTTCTCATGCAAAAATATGGAAGGATTAAATTGTTGACGAGAAATGCCATAGGAAATGCTATAGCATTTCCTATAGAATTTCTTTATTTTACATTTTTTACAACCTTAATTTTCGAACCAATTGAAAAAATAATGATTTTAGGGTTTATACATTGGAATTTTAATATTACAAGCGTTCTCATGCAAATATATGCAAGGATTAAATTGTTGACGAGAAATGCCATAGGAAATGCAATAGCATTTCCTATAGCATTTCTTTATTTTACATTGTTTACGACCTAAAATTTCGAACCAATTGAAAAAATAATGATTTTAGGGCTTATACATTGGAATTTGAATATAACAAGAGTTCTCATGCAAAAATATGCAAGGATTAAATTGTTGACGAGAAATGCCATAGGAAATGCTATAGCATTTCCTATAGCATTTCTTTATTTTACATTTTTTACAACCTTAAATTTTGAACCAATTGAAAAAATAATGATTTTAGGGTTTATACATTGGAATTATAATAATACAAGCGTTCTCGTGCAAAAATATACAAGGATTAAATTGTTGACAAGAAATGCCATAGGAAATGCTTTAGCATTTCCTGTAGCACTTTTTTATTCTACACTGTTTACGACCTAAAATTTAGAACCATTTGAAAAAATAATGATTTTAGGGCTTATACATTGGAATTTGAATATAACAAGAGTTCTCATACAAAAATATGCAAGGATTAAATTGTTGACGAGAAATGCCATAGGAAATGCTATAGCATTTCCTATAGCATTTCTTTATTTTTTATTTTTTACAACCTTAAATTTCGAACCAATTGAAAAAATAATGATTTTAGGGCTTATACATTGGAATTTTAATATTACAAGCTATCTCATGCAAAAATATGCAAGGATTGAATTGTTGACGAGAAATGCCATAGCATTTCCTATAGCATTTCTTTATTTTACATTGTTTACGACTTAAAATTTCGAACCAATTGAAAAAATAATAAGTTTAGGGCTTATACATTGGAATTTTAATATAACAAGAGTTCTCATGCAAAAATATGCAAGGTTTAAATTGTTGACGAGAAATGCCATAGGAAATGCTAGCATTTCCTATAGCATTTCTTTATTTTACATTGTTTATGACCTAAAATTTTGAACCAATTGAAAAACTAATGATTTTAGGGCTTATACATTGGAGTTTGAATATAACAAGAGTTCTCATGCAAAAATATGCAAGGATTAAATTGTTGACAAGAAATGCCATAGGAAATGCTATAGCATTTCCTATAGCATTTCTTTATTTTACATTGTTTACGACCAAAAATTTCGAACCAATTGAAAAAAATAATGAGTTTAGGGCTTATACATTGGAATTTTAATATTACAAGCGTTCTCATGCAAAAATATGCAAGGATTAAATTGTTGACGAGAAATGCCATAGCAAAATGCTATAGTATTTTCTATAGCATTTCTTTATTTTACATTGTATACGACCTAAAATTTTGAACCAATTAAAAAAATAATTATTTTAGGGCTTATACATTGGAATTTAAATATAACAAGAGTTCTCATGCAAAAATATGCAAGGATTAAATTGTTGACGAGAAATGCCATAGGAAATGCTATAGCATTTCCTATAGCATTTCTTTATTTTACATTTTTTACAACCTTAAATTTCGAACCAGTTGAAAAAATAATGATTTTAGGGTTTATACATTGGAATTTTAATATTACAAGCGTTCTCATGCAAATATATGCAAGGATTAAATTGTTGACGAGAAATGCCATAGGAAATGCAATAGCATTTCCTATAGCATTTCTTTATTTTACATTGTTTACGACCTAAAATTTCGAACCAATTGAAAAAATAATGATTTTAGGGCTCATACATTGGAATTTGAATATAACAAGAGTTCTCATGCAAAAATATACAAGGATTAAATTGTTGACGAGAAATGCCATAGGAAATGTTGCATTTCTTTATTTTACATTGTTTATGACCTCAAATTTCGAACCAATTGAAAAAATAATGATTTTAGGGCTTATACATTGGAATTTGAATATAACAAGAGTTCTCACGCAAAAATATGCAAGGATTAATTTGTTGACGAGAAATGCCATAGGAAATGCTATAGCATTTCCTATAGCATTTCTTTATTTGACATTTTTTACAACCTTAAATTTCGAACCAATTGAAAAAATAATGATTTTAGGGTTTATACATTGGAATTTTAATATTACAAGCGATCTCATGCAAATATATGCAAGGATTAAATTGTTGACGAGAAATGCCATAGGAAATGCTTTAGCATTTCCTGTAGCATTTCTTTATTTTACACTGTTTACGACCTAAAATATCAAACCAATTGAAAAAATAATGATTTTAGGGCTTATACATTGGAATTTGAATAGAACAAGAGTTCTCATACAAAAATATGCAAGGATTAAATTGTTGACGAGAAATGCCATAGGAAATGCTATAGAAATTCCTATAGCATTTCTTTATTTTTCATTTTTTACAACCTTAAATTTCGAACCAATTGAAAAAATAATGATTTTAGGGCTTATACATTGGAATTTTAATATTACAAGCTATCTCATGCAAAAATATGCAAGGATTAAATTGTTGACGAGAAATGCCATAGGAAATGCTATAGCATTTAGCATTTCTTTATTTTACATTTCTTACTACCTTAAATTTTGAACCAATTGAAAAAATAATTATTTTAGGGCTTGTACATTGGACTTTTAATATTACAAGCGTTCTCATGCAAAAATATGCAAGGATTAAATTGTTCATGAGAAATGCCATAGGAAATGCTATAGCATTTCCTATAGCATTTCTTTATTTTACATTGTTTACGACCTAAACTTTCGAACCAATTCAAAAAATAATGATTTTAGGGCTTATACATTGGAATTTGAATATAACAAGAGTTCTCATGCAAAAATATGCAAGGTTTAAATTGTTGACAAGAAATGCCATAGGAAATGCTAGCATTTCCTATAGCATTTCTTTATTTTACATTGTTTACGACCTAAAATTTCGAACCAATTGAAAAAAAAAATGATTTTAGGGCTTATACATTGGAATTTGAATATATAAAGAGTTCTCATGCAAAAATATGCAAGGATTAAATTGTGGACGAGAAATGCCATAGGAAATGCTATAGCAATTCCTATAGCATTTCTTTATTTAACATTTTTTTACAACCTTAAATTTCAAACAAATTGAAAAAATAATAATTTTAGGGCTTATACATTGTACTTTTAATAATACAAGCGTTCTCGTGCAAAAATATGCAAGGATTAAATTGTTGACGAGAAATGCCATAGGAAATGCTATAGCATTTCCGATAGCATTTCTTTATTTTACATTGTTTACGACCTAAAATTTCGAACCAATTTAAAAAATAATGATTTTAGGGCTTATACATTGGATTTTGAATATAACAAGAGTTCTCATGCAAATATATGCAAGGATTAAATTGTTGACGAGAAATGCCAGAGGAAATGCTATAGAATTTCCTATAGCATTTCTTTATTTTTCATTTTTTACAACCTTAAATTTCAAACCAATTGAAAAAATGATGATTTTAGGGCTTATACATTGAAATTTTAATATTACAAGCGTTCTCATGCAAAAATATGCAAGGATTAAATTGTTGCCGAGAAATACCATAGGAAATGCTATAGCATTTCCTATAGCATTTCTTTATTTTACAATGTTTACGACCAAAAATTTCGAACCAATTGAAAAAATAATGATTTTAGGGCTTATACATTGGAATTTTAATATTACAAGCGTTCTCGTGCAAAAATATGCAAGGATTAAATTGTTGACGAGAAATGCCATAGGAAATGGTATAGCATTTCCTATAACATTTCTTTATTTTACATTGTATACGACCTAAAATTTTGAACCTATTGAAAAAATAATTATTTTAGGGCTTATACATTGGAATTTAAATATAACAAAAGTTCTTATGAAAAAATATGCAAGGATTAAATTGTTGACGAGAAATGCCATAGGAAATGCTATAGCATTTCTTTATTTTACATTTTCTACAACCTTAAATTTTGGACCAATTGAAAAAATAATAATTTTAATGTTTATACATTGGAATTTTTATATTACAAACGTTCTCATGCAAATATATGCAAGGATTAAATTGTTGACGAGAAATGCCATAGGAAATGCAATAGCATTTCCTATAGCATTTCTTTATTTTACATTGTTTACGACCTAAAATTTCGAACCAATTGAAAAAATAATGATTTTAGGGCTTATACATTGGAATTTGAATATAACAAGAGTTCTCATGCAAAAATATGCAAGGATTAAATTGTTGACGAGAAATGCCATAGGAAATGCTATAGCATTTCCTATAGCATTTCTTTATTTTACATTTTTTACAACCTTAAATTTTGAACCAATTGAAAAAATAATGATTTTAGGGCTTATACATTGGAATTATAATAATACAAGCGTTCTCGTGCAAAAATATTCAAGGATTAAATTGTTGACAAGAAATGCCATAGGAAATGCTTTAGCATTTCCTGTAGCACTTTTTTATTCTACACTGTTTACGACCTAAAATTTAGAACCAATTGAAAAAATAATGATTTTAGGGCTTATACATTGGAATTTGAATATAACAAGAGTTCTCATACAAAAATATGCAAGGATTAAATTGTTGACGAGAAATGCCATAGGAAATGCTATAGCATTTCCTACAGCATTTCTTTATTTTTCATTTTTTACAACCTTAAATTTCGAACCAATTGAAAAAATAATGATTTTAGGGCTTATACATTGGAATTTTAATATTACAAGCTATCTCATGCAAAAATATGCAAGGATTGAATTGTTGACGAGAAATGCCATAGCATTTCCCATAGCATTTCTTTATTTTACATTGTTTACGACTTAAAATTTCGAACCAATTGAAAAAATAATAAGTTTAGGGCTTATACATTGGAATTTTAATATAACAAGAGTTCTCATGCAAAAATATGCAAGGATTAAATTGTTGACGAGAAATGCCATAGGAAATGCTAGCATTTCCTATAGCATTTCTTTATTTTACATTGTTTATGACCTAAAATTTTGAACCAATTGAAAAACTAATGATTTTAAGGCTTATACATTGGAGTTTGAATATAACAAGAGTTCTCATGCAAAAATATGCAAGGATTAAATTGTTGACGAGAAATGCCATAGGAAATGCTATAGCATTTCCTATAGCATTTCTTTATTTTTCATTTTTTACAACCTTAAATTTCGAACCAATTGAAAAAATAATGATTTTAGGGCTTATACATTGGAATTTTAATATTACAAGCTATCTCATGCAAAAATATGCAAGGATTGAATTGTTGACGAGAAATGCCATAGCATTTCCTATAGCATTTCTTTATTTTACATTGTTTACGACCTAAAATTTTGAACCAATTGAAAAAATAATGATTTTAGGCCTTATACATTGGAATTTGAATATAACAAGAGTTCTTATGCAAAAATATGCAAGGATTAAATTGTTGACGAGAAATGCCATAGGAAATGCTATAGCATTTCCTATTGCATTTCTTTATTTAACATTTTTTACAACCTTAAATTTCAAACCAATTGAAAAAATAATGATTTTAGGGCTTATACATTGGACTTTTAATAATACAAGCGTTCTCGTGCAAAAATATGCAAGGATTAAATTGTTGACGAGAAATGCCATAGGAAATGCTATAGCATTTCCTATAGTATTTCTTTATTTTTCATTTTTTACAACCTTAAATTTCGAACCAATTGAAAAAATAATGAGTTTAGGGCTTATACATTGGAATTTTAATATTACAAGCGTTCTCATGCAAAAATATGCAAGGATTAAATTGTTGACGAGAAATGCCATGGGAAATGCTATAGCATTTCCTATAGCATTTCTTTATTTTACATTGTATACGACCTAAAATTTTGAACCAATTGAAAAAAAAAATGATTTTAGGGCTTATACATTGGAATTTAAATATAACCAGAGTTCTCATGCAAAAATATGCAAGGATTAAATTGTTGACGAGAAATGCCATAGGAAATGCTATAGCATTTCCTATAGCATTTCTTTATTTTACATTTTTTACAACCTTAAATTTCGAACCAATTGAAAAAATAATGATTTTAGGGCTTATACATTGGAATTTTAATATTACAAGCATTCTCATGCAAAAATATGCAAGGATTAAATTGTTAACGAGAAATGCCATAGGAAATGCTATAGCATTTCCTATAGCATTTCTTTATTTTACATTGTTTACGACCTAAAATTTCGAACCAATTCAAAAAATAATGATTTTAGGGATTATACATTTGAATTTGAATATAACAAGAGTTCTCATGCAAAAATATGCAAGGATTAAATTGTTGACGAGAAATGCCATAGGAAATGCTAGCATTTCCTATAGCATTTCTTTATTTTACATTGTTTATGACCTAAAATTTTGAACCAATTTAAAAACTAATGATTTTAGGGCTTATACATTGGAGTTTGGATATAACAAGAGTTCTCATGCAAAAATATGCAAGGATTAAATAGTTGACGAGAAATTCCATAGGAAATGCTATAGCATTTCCTATAGCATTTCTTTATTTTACATTTTTTACAACATTAAATTTCAAACCAATAGAAAAAATAAAGATTTTAGGGCTTATACATTGGACTTTCTATAATACAAGCGTTCTCATGCAAAAACATGCAAGTATTAAATTGTTGACGAGAATTGCCATAGGAAATGCTATAGCATTTCCTATAGCATTTCTTTATTTTTCATTTTTTACAACCTTAAATTTCGAACCAATTGAAAAAATAATGATTTTAGGGCTTATACATTGGAATTTTAATATTACAAGCGTTCTCATGCAAAAATATGCAAGGATTAAATTGTTGACGAGAAATGCCATAGGAAATGCTAGCATTTCCTATAGCATTTCTATATTTTACATTGTTTATGACCTAAAATTTCGAACCAATTGAAAAAATAATGATTTTAGGGCTTATACATTGGAGTTTGAATATAACAAGAGTTCTCATGCAAAAATATGCAAGGATTAAATTGTTCACGAGAAATGCCATAGGAAATGCTATGGCATTTCCTATAGCATTTCTTTATTTTACATTTTTTACAACATTAAATTTCAAACCAATTGAAAAAATAAAGATTTTAGGGCTCATAAATTGGACTTTTAATAATACAAGCGTTCTCGTGCAAAAATATGCAATGATTAAATTGTTGACGGGAAATGCCATAGGAAATGCTATAGCATTTCCTATAGCATTTCTTTATTTTACATTGTATACGACCTAAAATTTTGAACCAATTGAAAAAAAAAATGATTTTAGGGCTTATACATTGGAATTTAAATATAACCAGAGTTCTCATGCAAAAATATGCAAGGATTAAATTGTTGACGAGAAATGCCATAGGAAATGCTATAGCATTTCCTATAGCATTTCTTTATTTTACATTTTTTACAACCTTAAATTTCGAACCAATTGAAAAAATAATGATTTTAGGGCTTATACATTGGAATTTTAATATTACAAGCATTCTCATGCAAAAATATGCAAGGATTAAATTGTTAACGAGAAATGCCATAGGAAATGCTATAGCATTTCCTATAGCATTTCTTTATTTTACATTGTTTACGACCTAAAATTTCGAACCAATTCAAAAAATAATGATTTTAGGGATTATACATTTGAATTTGAATATAACAAGAGTTCTCATGCAAAAATATGCAAGGATTAAATTGTTGACGAGAAATGCCATAGGAAATGCTAGCATTTCCTATAGCATTTCTTTATTTTACATTGTTTATGACCTAAAATTTTGAACCAATTTAAAAACTAATGATTTTAGGGCTTATACATTGGAGTTTGGATATAACAAGAGTTCTCATGCAAAAATATGCAAGGATTAAATAGTTGACGAGAAATTCCATAGGAAATGCTATAGCATTTCCTATAGCATTTCTTTATTTTACATTTTTTACAACATTAAATTTCAAACCAATAGAAAAAATAAAGATTTTAGGGCTTATACATTGGACTTTCTATAATACAAGCGTTCTCATGCAAAAACATGCAAGGATTAAATTGTTGACGAGAAATGCCATAGGAAATGCTATAGCATTTCCTATAGCATTTCTTTATTTTTCATTTTTTACAACCTTAAATTTCGAACCAATTGAAAAAATAATGATTTTAGGGCTTATACATTGGAATTTTAATATTACAAGCGTTCTCATGCAAAAATATGCAAGGATTAAATTGTTGACGAGAAATGCCATAGGAAATGCTAGCATTTCCTATAGCATTTCTATATTTTACATTGTTTATGACCGAAAATTTCAAACCAATTGAAAAAATAATGATTTTAGGGCTTATACATTGGAGTTTGAATATAACAAGAGTTCTCATGCAAAAATATGCAAGAATTAAATTGTTCACGAGAAATGCCATAGGAAATGCTATGGCATTTCCTATAGCATTTCTTTATTTTACATTTTTTACAACATTAAATTTCAAACCAATTGAAAAAATAAAGATTTTAGGGCTCATAAATTGGACTTTTAATAATACAAGCGTTCTCGTGCAAAAATATGCAATGATTAAATTGTTGACGGGAAATGCCATAGGAAATGCTATAGCATTTCCTATAGCATTTCTTTATTTTACATTGTTTACGACTTAAAATTTCGAACCAATTGAAAAAATAATAAGTTTAGGGCTTATACATTAGAATTCTAATATTACAAGCGTTCTCATGCAAAAATATGCAAGGATTAAATTGTTGACGAGAAATGCCATAGGAAATGCTATAGCATTTCCTATAGCATTTCTTTATTTTACATTATATACGACCTAAAATTTTGAACCAATTGAAAAAATAATGATTTTAGGGCTTATACATTGGAATTTAAATACAACAAGAGTTCTCATGCAAAAATATGCAAGGATTAAATTGTTCACGAGAAATGTCATAGGAAATGCTATAGCATTTCCTATAGCATTTCTTTATTTTACAGTTTTTACAACCTTAAATTTCGAACCAATTGAAAAAATAATGATTTTAGGGCTTATACATTGGAATTTTAATATTACAAGCGTTCTCATGCAAAAATATGCAAGGATTAACTTGTTGACGAGAAATGCCATAGGAAATGCTATAGCATTTCCTATAGCATTTCTTTATTTTACATTATTTACGACCTAAAATTTCGAACCAATTGAAAAAATAATGATTTTAGGGCTTATACATTGGAATTTGAATATAACAAGAGTTCTCATGCAAAAATATACAAGGATTACATTGTTGACGAAAAAGGCCATAGGAAATGGTATAACATTTCCTATAGCATTTCTTTATTTTACATTGTTTATGACCTAAAATTTCGAACCAATTGAATAAATAATGATTTTAGGGCTTATACATTAGCATTTGAATATAACAAGAGTTCTCATGAAAAAATATGCAAGGATCAAATTGTTGACGAGAAATGCCATAGGAAATGCTATAGCATTTCCTATAGCATTTCTTTATTTTACATTTTTTACAACCTTAAATTTCGAACCAATTGAAAAAATAATGATTTTAGGGCTTATACATTGGAATTTTAATATTACAAGTGTTTTCATGCAAAAATATGCAAGTATTAAATTGTTGACGAGAAATGCCATAGGAAATGCTATAGCATTTCCTATAGCATTTCTTTATTTTACATTTTTTACAACCTTAAATTTCGAACCAATTGAAAAAATAATGATTTTAGGGATTATACATTAGAATTTTAATATTACAAGCGTTCTCATGCAAAAATATGCAAGGATTAAATTGTTGACGAGAAATGCCATAGGTAATGCTATAGCATTTCCTATAGCGTTTCTTTATTTTACATTGTTTACGACCTAAAATTTCGAACAAATTCAAAAAAATAATGATTTTAGGGCTTATACATTGGAATTTGAATATAACAAGAGTTCTCATGCAAAAACATGCAAGGATTAAATTGTTGGCAAGAAATGCCATAGGAAATGCTAGCATTTCCTATAGCATTTCTTTATTTTACATTGTTTACAACCTAAAATTTCGAACCAATTGAAAAAATAATGATTTTACGGCTTATACATTGAAATTTTAATATAACAAGAGTTATCATGCAAAAATATGCAAGGATTATATTGTTGACGAGAAATTCCATAGGAATAGCATTTCCTATAGCATTTCTTTATTTAACATTTTTTACAACCTTAAATTTCAAACCAATTGAAAAAATAATGATTTTAGGGCTTATACATTGGACTTTTAATAATACAAGCGTTCTCGTGCAAAAATATGCAAGGATTAAATTGTTGACGAGAAATGCCATAGGAAATGCGGGCATTTCTTTATTTTATATTATTTACGACCTAAAATTTCGAACGATTTGAAAAAATAATAATTTTAGGGCTTATACATTGGAATTTGAATATAACAAGAGTTCTCATGCAAAAATATGCAAGGATTAAATTGTTGACGAGAAATGCCATAGGAAATGCTATAGCATTTCCTATAGCATTTCTTTATTTTTCATTTTTTACAACCTTAAATTACGAACCAATTGAAAAAATAATGAGTTTAGGGCTTATACATTGGAATTTTAATATTACAAGCGTTCTCATGCAAAAATATGCAAGGATTAAATTGTTGACGAGAAATGCCATAGGAAATGCTTTAGCATTTCCTATAGCATTTCTTTATTTTACATTGTATACGACCTAAAATTTTGAACCAATTTAAAAAATAATGATTTTAGGGCTTATATATTGGAATTTAAATATAACAAGAGTTCTCATGCAAAAATATGCAAGGATTAAATTGTTGACGAGAAATGCCATAGGAAATGCTATAGCATTTCCTATAGCATTTCTTTATTTTACATTTTTTACAACCTTAAATTTCGAACAAATTGAAAAAATAATGATTTTAGGGCTTATACATTGGAATTTTAATAATACAAGCGTTCTCGTGCAAAAATATGCAAGGATTAAATTGTTGACGAGAAATGCCATAGGAAATGCATAGCATTTCCTATTGCATTTCTTTATTTTATATTTTTTAAAACCTTAAATTTCGAACCAATTGAAAAAATGATGATTTTAGGGCATACATTGGAATTATAATATTACAAGCGTTCTCATGCAAAAATATGCAAGGATTAAATTGTTGACGAGAAATGCCATAGGAAATGCTATAGCATTTCCTATAGCATTTCTTTATTTTACATTGTTTACGACCTAAAAATTCAAACCAATTGAAAAAATAACGATTTTAGGGCTTATACATTAGAATTTGAATATAACAAGAGTTCTCATGCAAAAATATACAAGGATTAAATGGTTGACGAGAAATGCCATAGGAAATGCTATAGCATTTCCTATAGCATTTCTTTACTTTATATTTTTTACAACCTTAAATTTCGAACCAAATGAAAAAATGATGATTTTAGGGCATAAATTGGAATTATAATATTACAAGCGTTCTCATGCAAAAATATGCTAGAATTAAATTGTTGACGAGAAATGCCAGCATTTCCTATAGCATTTCTTTATTTTATATTGTTTACGACCTAAAAATTCGAACCAATTAAAAAAATAATGATTTTAGGGCTTATACATTGGAATTTAAATATAACAAGAGTTCTCATGCAAAAATATGCAAGTATTAAATTGTTGGAAATCACATCTCGGATTCCGTATAATTATCACGATTTATGCGTCCGAACCGTCAGGGTAACATTTAAAAATTATTTTAAAGCGGAAAACTTGTTATCCAAACAACGGTCCGAATATCGGATAATAACCATATCCCAAGATCTGATAAATATTATGCAATTTAATATTCATAACTCATTATTAATAAACTAGTCATAATAGGAAATAAATAGAAAGCAGTAAATGTTTGCATTTATTAACCCAATGCATAAGGCCGTACCTCGTTTGGCGATTTTGGCTGCGCACTCTGAGTCGGGCAGGGCTCCGCCGTTGCTGAGGGAATCTCCCGTGATCTTCCGGGATATTCTCCTAGAATCCTCGTACCGAAGCGTGGGCTTCGCCGGCAGGACTCCGTCGCAAAACTTTAACTGATGGTTCTTTTTAAGCTTCCGGAGAAATAGTCTCCTAAGCCGAACCAGAAGAAGAGATCAGAGAGAAAATTCGCAGACCCTGAAGGAGAGGGAGAGTTCGAATTTTTCTCTGGGGAAGGTGTGAAAAATGTGTAGAATGAGCTCCCTATTTATAGGCTCAAGACTATAACCGATTTGGAGATATTCCCTCCCTAAATTCGAATTTCATTAATTAAATATAATTAATTATTTCAATCCAATGGTCCAGATTTAATCTCATCTAAATCCAATGGATATAATTAATTAGGGATTTAATTAAATAAGAAAGATTTAGATAAATCAAAAATCCAATCTTATCTTCTTATATCATAAAATTCGAATTATATTATATATATATATATATATGAAATTTGAATTCTTATTATCTTAATCCAACGGTTGAGATGATTCTTTAACCGATCTAATGGATCAAATAAGTTTAGGATAAATTAATTTATTAAAACAATTTTTTCGAATTTATCCATAAATGTAATTCGAATATATATACATATATATATATATATATAATTAATCAATTCTTAATCCGACGGCATAGATTAAATCTTAGACCGATCCAACGGATATAATTGATTAATCAAATTCGAAAAATAAAACTTGGTCACCAAGTTATTAATTTCGAATTCATCAGTATCCTAATCCAACGGTTGATACTAAATCATAACCGATCCAATGGATAATATTGATTTTAGAGATTTGCCAAAATACCAAAACATTTGGTACTTTTGCCGCAAATATAGAAATACCAAATCAAGCCATTAGAATTTACCTAGGGTTTTATATATCAAACCCTAATTCGAATTTACACATATTAGTATATATATAAATATATATATTCATTTATTAATATAAATCTATTAATTATTAATTAATTATTAATAAGATATTAATAATTAAATCCAAATAATTAAATTATATCAATAAATCCTGATCTCAATGTCATACATAAAAATGTCATGGTGCCACACCATCATTTAAATTCGTGACATGTGATTTAATTTCAAAGTTTATCGAACCGATCACAAACTTAGAAAATTCATAAATCACTAACCGTAAGTCGAAATGACTTGGTTCAAAAAGCAAAGCTGCTTAGAATTTAATTTGCAACAACATGGTGCTGATAGAAAATCTAAATTCTAACTTTCTTTTTATCAGTAAATTTCGTGTACCAAAATATGATACTTTTGCCACGCCAACGATAAAACTATCTGATGTCTGACACAGACCTTTCAGTTTTATAAGTCAAGCCAAATGATTAAACATTATCCAGAATGTATTTTAATCACGTACGTATCATCCGTTACGGAGCTATCCTGGGGACCATGGACCCGTATCACTTAAGCTCCAACGAACTGCTAGTTGTTCGTCAAACCTCGAAGTGATTCCACTATAGACCTGAGGCGGCACTCTTTAGTGATACGGTATATATTATTCCCTTTATAATAGCAGGGTGTCCATTGATACAATCAAATTCGGGTTATTGATCTTTCACTTGATGATTCATAAATGAGCAGGCGGTTTTTACCGTTATGCCCCTCATTGTATTTACTTCCTTGACTCAGTCAGCAATATCATGAGTAACCCACTTATGGTTTCGATTCATAAGTTGCGCATGGGTATCTCTCACTTCTCACCACCGACAATCAAGGGAATCATCATCACTCTAAGAAGAGCTGTGTGATGCCCATGTCTATGACCAAGTTACCCTTACTGCTGACTCTCATGTTCCCAAAATAATAGTGTTGGGAACAGCTGTAATATTTCGTGTTCTTTAACGGTTAAATCAAAGAACAATCAAGTCAGCAGCTTGGACTCAAGATCACTCAGGACTTAGATCGAATATCCATTTGATCATCTACTAGTGACTCAACTCCAAGTTATCAGTGACGGTCTTATATGATGACTTCCGGAGTTTAAGTCAGGTCCAGTCCAGTATGAAGACACTTCATACTTAATGCACTTCTAGTGAGTGTGACACACACAAAATCCAGAATAGGATTATCACTTAGTCACATTAATGACCTTATACGATTAATGGGCCCCCACCCAGTTGATCAGGTCACGGACATTTTAAGTTCATTTATTATAATTATTAATTCTTCCTCACATTGACTCTGTTGTGATAATAATAACATAATTGCATCCTTTATGAACTAAGGAATCAAACATTCTATTTTACTCTACCAGAAACTATAATAAGATTATCATAATAAGCATCATCTTTATTCAACGACTTGTCATAATCTTTTACAAAGGGATAAAATATCATGTTTAAGGACACACATGTCCAACAATCTCCCACTTGTACTTAAAGAAGATGACCCATGTCTTTCAGACCCATATTCTCCAGATGCCTCCTGAATATTTTCTCTGGCAACGTCTTGGTGAATGGATCAGCCAGATTGTCTTCCGAGGCTATTTTCACAACCCTTACGTCGCCACGACGCACTATCTCTCTTATGAGATGGTATTTGCGTTCTATATGTTTTTCCTTGTTATGGTCTCTGGGCTCTTTAGAATTTTCCACCGCACCACTGCTGTCACAGTATAGTGTTTGGGGCCCATCTACATCTGGAACAACTCCCAGTTCTATGTAGAAATTCTTGAGCCAAACTGATTCTTTGGCTGCCTCACAGGCTGCCACGTATTCAGCTTCCATGGTGGAATCTGCGATACATGATTGCTTTATGCTTCTCCAGAATATCGCTCCACCAGCAAGGGTGTACACTGCTCCTGACGTCGACTTTCTCGCGTCTCTATCAGACATAAAGTCTGAATGAGTGTATCCTAGTGGATTCAGTTCTGATCCTGAAAACACTAACATATAGTTTCTCGTTCTCCGAAGATACTTGAGAATGCTCTTCACTGCAGTCCAGTGAGCCATACCAGGGTTGGATTGATATCTGCTAACAATTCCCACAGCGTAACAGATGTCTGGCCTAGTACACTGCATAGCGTACATCAGACCTCCCACTGCTGAAGCATAGGGTATCCTCCTCATCACGTCTTGCTCTTCCGGAGAAGTTGGGCATTGTTTCCTACTAAGGAACACTCCATGTCTGGTTGGTAAGTTACCTCCCTTGGAGTTTGCCATTGCAAAACGTTCAAGCACCTTATCAATGTAAGTTGCTTGCGATAAGGCTAGAAGCCTGTTGTTGCGATCCCTGAATATACGGATCCCAAGAACATAGCTGGCTTCTCCCATGTCCTTCATTTGGAATTGCGTAGATAGCCACGCTTTTACGTCCGATAGCTTCTTCACACTGTTTCCAATGAGAAGAATATCGTCGACGTACAGAACAAGAAAAATTTCCACGGTTTCGTCATTGAGTTTATAAATGCAGGCCTCAGTGACATTTTGAATGAATCCATAGGTTATTCATCAAACCTCAGATTCCAGGATCTGGAAGCTTGCTTTAATCCATAAATGGATTTAAGTAATCTACAAACTTTCCCTTCTTGACCCTGTTGCACGAACCCTTCTGGTTGGTCCATATAGATGTTTTCGTCAATGTACCCGTTCAGGAATGCGGTTTTGACGTCCATCTGCCAAATCTCATAATTGAGACTACAGGCTATGGCTATGAGAATCCGGATGGACTTGAACTTAGCGACTGGAGCAAAGGTTTCATCGAAATCAATACCTTCCCTCTGGGTAAAACCCTTTGCCACTAGTCTAGCCTTGAAGGTTTCAACCTTCCCGTCCACCCCTCTCTTTCGCTTGTATACCCACTTACAGCCAATGGTTTTGAAACCATCTGGTAAGTCTACAAGTTCCCAGACTTAATTAGAATCCATAGATTCTATTTCTTGGTTCATGGCTTCCTGCCATTCTCCCTTATCAGGATCCTCCATAGCTTGTTTGTAGCCTATGGGATCTTCAACACTAGTGTCTGTGACTGCTAGGTGAAATTCCAACTGGGTGTGCTCGTAGCGCTCAACAGGTCTTTTGAACCTCCCACTACGTCTGAGTACCCCTTGGTTCTGATTTGGGACCGTGGTTTCGGCACTCTCTTTTGATAACAGACACTGTTATCTTATATCTGTGACACTATGTCACTTGGCTCAACAATTAATTTGCCTTTAATTTCCTTTAAAGAGTTTGTCATGATTATGATCAACCCTTTTTGACAAAAGAACTCAGATGTTTACTCAACATTGTATGGGATCAAAGATGAGTTTTACTAAAAATTAAAAAATTAAAATGAAAGGTTTTCAAATCACCTTTCATGAGATCCTTACAAAATAAATGATTGAATAAACAAAAAGAGTTTCTTTATTGTGCCAAAATCATTCTCCGAGACACTCGGATGACTTCCAGCAATCACTCCTTGGCTGCTTCTGAAAAACAAAGAATGTCACATGTTTCAGTTTTAGATCTTTGGAGAAAAGACTTTCTAAAACAAATGTGTGATAAATAAATTATCAGGTGAGACACTCACCTTTCTCATTCTTCTTTTCATTTTAGAACTTGGGACAATCTCTTTTCCAATGTCCCGCTTCCTTGCAAAGGAAGCATTTTCCTTTCTGAGCAGCTTTCTTGCTTTCTGTCTTTGGCTGGAAATTCTTCCCCCACTTCTTTTTAGGACTGGGCCTTTTCTTCATCATCGAGTTTTTGGAGGAAGAACCCTTCTTGAACATCACGTTCAATTCAGATTTCTTCTTAACCAAACCCGAGATGTCCTCAAAGGTTTGCAACTCATTAATCAACTGTGTCAAACCATACTTAAGTTTGTTCATAATGTAGTTGCTGGTGAATGGAACGAACTCAGGTGACAGCGAGTTAAGAATGATGCTGATCTGAGATTTCTCATCCACCACGGCCCCATGCAGCTCAGCCTCATTGAACCAATTGGTCATACTCATGACATGGTCACGAACATATGTCCCTGGTTTCATTTTGGCATTCATGTAGCGACGAGTCGCTTCATGTTGAGCTTGCTCAGACTGCTTTCCATACATACCTTGGAGAGATTCCATGATATCATAAGCAGCGTCCTTTTCCTCTAGCTTGACTTTCAGCGAATCAGTCATACTAGCCAGCATGTATGCCTTAGCATGATTGTTCGCATGATTCCAAGAGTCATAGAGTTTCTTTACACCTTTTGCGCTATTAGCAGCCGGTGAAGGGGGACATTCATCAGTGAGTACAAAACGTATGTTTTCACTGATCAAGACAATATTAATGTTGCTCTTCCATTTTGGAAAGTTACTTCCGGTGAGAGTGTTGTTCGAAAGCAGTGACATGATTGGATTGGACATTTTAACTGGCATTGAAAAAGAAACTTATTAAACTTTATTATAGGTAGAATGTTTTTAGAAAATATTTTATTTGAAATAGTTACATGATGCAAACATGTTCTGGGTAAAACGTTAAATAAACCCTTTAACTATTTCATGATAATTTAACCGACTGTACACGTCGTTGCCGTCCTTAGTGGCATGGTCACTCTAGGGTGACTCGCGGTGTCAACCGTGTAGTTTGGTTAAACTAAGTTTTAGTCATAAACTTAATTAATATTCATAACAAGAACCACCAAGTTCTCTATGATTATTAACTATCACCATAGACGGTCAGGAAGCACCAACTTCCGTGCAAGCTTAACCCATTATTTTTGGTTCTCGGGATCCTCTTGGAAACGTCGTCCTTAGGGAATGGTCACACTAGGGTGACTCGCGGTCCATTTCCAAGATTCCTCCGTCCCTATATTCTTTTGGAACTATCACGTTGTCAAACCTCCCACAAGCACACCTTCCCTTAGGGAATGGACACACTAGGGTGACTCGAGGCGGTGTGGTCAGCAGACCTTGTGTTAGTAATAATGGAGACTTTTAATGTATTCTATACTTGCCATTGTTTTTGGGAGATAACGTTTTTTATTTCTTATACTAAGTTATAAAAACTTAATATATAAACTATTAATGACACATTAATGGTTTATTTCGGATTTATTTATTACATCACGTAATTAAATAATCCCCTTTTATTGTGTTTATTATTTTGTCGGTAGTGATAGATCAATTCGTACGCTCTCCAGGTTGATCGGAGGGGTCCTAACCGGTCACCCAGAAGTGGATGGTGAACCGGCCCCACTTTTGATTCCCTCTTCCTTAGGCAAGATTGTACGATTGAAATTTTTCCGACTCATTATAAACACATTTACATTTACTCTTTATTATTTATATCTATCCTAAATATGACATATTAATAATGATCCAAACATAGACACTATGTTTAAGGGTTATGAAAATAGGTTATAATAAATTATATCTATGATGAATATAATTAATTATTTCTAGGGATCCGGGTCAGAATAAATTTCAACCCATAATTAAAAATTATGTACGTGGGCCCTCCGGGCCTAAGCCCGGGCCCATATCCCTAGGAGAGGCCACGCCCAACCAGCCGAAGAGGGCCAGGGCAGCGCCCACCTCGCGCTGGGCCAGCAGGCCCATTCCGCTGCCAAGCAGCGTGGGCTGCTGCCAGGGCGCGAGGCCCATTCCGCTGCCAGGCAGCGTGGGCCGCACCCAGGGCGCGAGGCCCATTCCGCTGCCAGGCATCGTGGGCCGCAGCCAGGGCGCGAGGCCCAGGCGCTGCGCGCCAGGGCAACCCACAAGGGTCTCGCCCTGGGCCTCGCCCTGGCGTGGGCTTCGCTACGGGCCTGGCCCGTGGCGATTAAGGTTCTGACCCTGGGGCTGCAACGGCAGCCCCTGGTTAGCCCTTGCCACGGGCTGGGCTGCGCCTAGCAGCCCGGCCATTTTACCGGTCCGATCTTTCGGGTCGGGAATTAATTAAATTAATATTAAAATATCTATAAATAAATTTCAATTTTAATTATTAATTTATTCATCAAATTATTTGTTCTTTAAACCCATTAATTAAATTACGTAATTATTTATCCTTGAACATGGCTCTGATACCAATTGTTGGAAATCACGTCTCGGATTCCGTATAATTATCACGATTTATGCGTCCGAACCGTCAGGGTAACATTTAAAAAATATTTTAAAGCGGAAAACTTGTTATCCAAACAACGGTCCGAATATCGGATAATAACCATATCCCAAGATCTGATAAATATTATGCAATTTAATATTCATAACTCATTATTAATAAACTAGTCATAATAGGAAATAAATAGAAAGCAGTAAATGTTTGCATTTATTAACCCAATGCATAAGGCCGTACCTCGTTTGGCGATTTCGGCTGCGCACTCTGAGTCGGGCAGGGCTCCGCCGTTGCTGAGGGAATCTCCCGTGATCTTCCGGGATATTCTCCTGGAATCCTCGTACCGAAGCGTGGGCTTCCCCGGCAGGACTCCGTCGCAAAACTTTAACTGATGGTTCTTTTTAAGCTTCCGGAGAAATAGTCTCCTAAGCCGAACTAGAAGAAGAGATCAGAGTGAAAATTCGCAGACCCTGAAGGAGAGGGAGAGTTCGAATTTTTCTCTAGGGAAGGTGTGAAAAATGTGTAGAATGAGCTCCCTATTTATAGGCTCAAGACTGTAACCGATTTGGAGATATTCCCTCCCTAAATTCGAATTTCATTAATTAAATATAATTAATTATTTCAATCCAATGGTCCAGATTTAATCTCATCTAAATCCAATGGATATAATTAATTAGGGATTTAATTAAATAAGAAAGATTTAGATAAATCAAAAATCCAATCTTATCTTCTTATATCATAAAATTCAAATTATATTATATATATATATATATGAAATTAGAATTCTTATTATCTTAATCCAACGGTTGAGATGATTCCTTAACCGATCTAATGGATCAAATAAGTTTAGGATAAATTAATTTATTAAAACAATTTTTTCGAATTTATCCATAAATGTAATTCGAATATATATACATATATATATATATATATATATAATTAATCAATTCTTAATCTGACGGCATAGATTAAATCTTAGACCGATCCAACGGATATAATTGATTAATCAAATTCGAAAAATAAAACTTGGTCACCAAGTTATTAATTTCGAATTCATCAATATCCTAATCCAACGGTTGATACTAAATCATAACCGATCCAATGGATAATATTGATTTTAGGGATTTGCCAAAATACCAAAACATTTGGTACTTTTGCCGCAAATATAGAAATACCAAATCAAGCCATTCGAATTTACCTAGGGTTTTATATAACAAACCCTAATTCGAATTTACACATATTAGTATATATATAAATATATATATTCATTTATTAATATAAATCTATTAATTATTAATTAATTATTAATAAGATATTAATAATTAAATCCAAATAATTAAATTATATCAATAAATCCTGATCTCAATGTCATACATAAAAATGTCATGGTGCCACACCATCATTTAAATTCGTTACATGTGATTTAATTTCAAAGTTTATCGAACCGATCACAAACTTAGAAAATTCATAAATCACTAACCGTAAGTCGAAATGACTTGGTTCAAAAATCAAAGCTGCTTAGAATTTAATTTCCAACAACATAGTGCTGATAGAAAATCTAAATTCTAACTTTCTTTTTATTAGTTAATTTCGTGTACAAAAATATGATACTTTTGCCACGCCAACGATAAAACTATCTGATGTCTGACACAGACCTTTCAGTTTTATAAGTCAAGCCAAATGATTAAACATTATCCAGAATGTATTTTAATCACGTACGTATCATCCGTTACGGAGCTATCCTGGGGACTATGGACCCGTATCACTTAAGCTCCAACGAACTGCTAGTTGTTCGTCAAACCTCGAAGTGATTCCACTATAGACCTGAGGCTGCACTCTTTAGTGATACGGTATATATTATTCCTTTTATAATAGCAGGGTGTCCATTGATACAATCAAATTCGGGTTATTGATCTTTCACTTGATGATTCATATAGCATACAATCAAATTCCGGAGTTTAAATCAGGTCCAGTCCAGTATGAAGACACTGCATACTTAATGCACTTCTAGTGAGTGTGACACACACAAAATCCAGAATAGGATTATCACTTAGTCACATTAATGACCTTATACGATTAATGGGCTCCCACCCAGTTGATCAGGTCACGGACATTTTAAGTTCATTTATTATGATTATTAATTCTTCCTCACATTGACTCTGTTGTGATAATAATAACATAATTGCATCCTTTATGAACTAAGGAATCAAACATTCTATTTTACTCTACCAGAAACTATAATAAGATTATCATAATAAGCATCATCTTTATTCAACGACTTGTCATAATCTTTTACAAAGGGATAAAATATCTTGTTTAAGGACACACATGTCCAACATAAATTGTTGACGAGAAATGCCATAGGAAATGCTATAGCATTTCCTAAGAAATGCTATAGCATTTCCTATAGCATTTCTTTATTTTACATTTTTTACAACCTTAAATTTCGAACCAATTGAAAAAATATTGATTTTAGGGATTATACATTAGAATTTTAATATTACAAGCGTTCTCATGCAAAAATATGCAAGGATTAAATTGTTGACGAGAAATGCCATAGGAAATGCTAGCATTTCCTATAGCGTTTCTTTGTTTTACATTGTTTACGACCTAAAATTTCGAACAAATTCAAAAAATAATTATTTTAGGGCTTATACATTGGAATTTGAATATAACAAGAGTTCTCATGCAAAAACATGCAAGGATTAAATTGTTGACAAGAAATGCCATAGAAAATGCTAGCATTTCTTATAGCATTTCTTTATTTTACATTGTTTACGACCTAAAATTTCGAACCAATTGAAAAAATAATGATTTTAGGGCTTATACATTGGAATTTGAATATAACAAGAGTTCTCATGCAAAAATATGCAAGGATTATATTGTTGACGAAAAATGCCATAGGAAATGCTATAGCATTTCCTATAGCATTTCTTTATTTAACATTTTTTACAACCTTAAATTTCAAACCAATTGAAAAAATAATGATTTTAGGGCTTATACATTGGACTTTTAATAATACAAGCGTTCTCGTGCAAAAATATACAAGGATTAAATTGTTGACGAGAAATGCCATAGGGAATGCTATAGCATTTCCTATAGTATTTCTTTATTTTATATTTTTTACAACCTTAAATTTCGAACCAATTGAAAAAATAATGATTTTAGAGCTTATACATTGGAATTTGAATATAACAAGAGTTCTCATGCAAAAATATGCAAGGATTAAATTGTTGACGAGAAATGCCATAGGAAATGCTATAGCATTTCCTATAGCATTTCTTTATTTTTCATTTTTGACAACCTTAAATTTCGTACCAATTGAAAAAATAATGAGTTTATGGCTTATACATTTGAATTTTAATATTACAAACGTTCTCATGCAAAAATATGCAAGGATTAAATTGTTGACGAGAAATGCCATAGGAAATGCTATAGTATTTCCTATAGCATTTCTTTATTTTACATTGTATACGACCTAAAATTTTGAACCAATTGAAAAAATAATGATTTTAGGGCTTATACATTGGAATTTAAATATAACAAGAGTTCTCATGTAAAAATATGCAAGGATTAAGATGTTGACGAGAAATACCATAGGAAATGCTATAGCATTTCCTATAGCATTTCTTTATTTTACATTGTTTACGACCTAAAATTTCGAACCAATTGAAAAAATAATGATTTTACGGCCTATACATTGGAATTTGAATATAACAAGAGTTCTCATGCAAAAATATGCCATGATTAAATTGTTGACGAGAAATGCCATAGGAAATTAATTTCCTATAGCATTTCTTTATTTTACATTGTTTACGACCTAAAATTTCGAACCAATTGAAAAAAATAATGATTTTAGGGCCTATACATTGGAATTTCAATATAACAAGAGTTCTCATGTAAAAATATGCAAGGATTAAATTGTTGACGAGAAATGCCATAGGAAATGCTATAGCATTTCGTATAGCATTTCTTTATTTTACATTGTTTACAACCTAAAATCTCGAACCAATTGAAAAAATAATGATTTTAGGGGTTATACATTGGAATTTTAATATTACAAGCGTTCTCATGCAAAAATATGCAAGGATTAAATTGTTGACGAGAAATGCCATAGGAAATGCTATAGCATTTCCTATAGCATTTCTTTATTTTACATTGTTTATGACCTAAAATTTTGAACCAATTGAAAAAATAATGATTTTAGGGCTTATACATTGGAATTTTAATATTTAAAGTGTTCTCATGCAAAAATATGTAAGGATTATTTTATTGACGAGAAATGCCATAGGAAATGCTATAGCATTTCCTATAGCATTTCTTTATTTTACATTGTTTACAACCTAAAATTTTGAACCAATTGAAAAAATAATGATTTTAGGGCTTATACAATTGAATTTTAATATTACAAGCGTTCTCATGCAAACATATGCAAGGATTAACATGTTGACGAGAAATGCCATAGGAAATGCTATAGAATTTCTTATAGCATTTCTTTATTTTACATTTTTTACAACTTTAAATTTCGAACCAACTGAAAAAATAATGATTTTAGGGCTTATACATTGGAATTGTAATATTACAAGCGTTCTCGTGCAAAAATATGCAAGGATTAAATTGTTGACGATAAATGCCATAGGAAATGTTATATCATTTCCCATAGCATATCTTTATTTTACATTTTTTACAACCTTAAATTTTGAACCAATTGAAAAAATAATTGTTTTAGGGCTTTTATATTGGAATTTTAATATTACAAGCGTTCTCATGCAAAAATATGGAAGGATTAAATTGTTGACGAGAAATGCCATAGGCATTTCCTATAGCATTTCTTTATTTTACATTGTTCACAACCTAAAATTTTGAACCAATTGAAAAAATAATGATTTTAGGGCTTATACATTGGTATTTGAATATAAAAAGAGTTCTCATGCAAAAATATGCAAGATTTAAATTGTTGACGAGAAATGCCATAGGAAATGCTATAGCATTTCTTATATCATTTCTTTATTTTACATTTTTTACAACCTTAAATTTCGAGCCAATTGAAAAAATAATGATTTTATTTTTGCATGAGAACGCTTGTAATATTAAAATTCAACTGTATAAGCCCTAAAGTCATTATTTTTTCAATTGGTTCGAAATTTTAGGTTGTAAACAATGTAAAATAAAGAAATGCTATAGGAAATGCTATAGCATTTGCTATGGTATTTCTCGTCAACAATTTAATCCTTGCATATTTTTGCATGAGAACGCTTGCAATATTAAAATTCCAATGTATAAGCCCTAAAATCATTATTTTTTCATTTGGTTCGAAATTTTAGGTTGTAAGCAATGTAAAATAAAGAAATGCTATAGGAGCATTTCCTATGGCATTTCTCGTCAACAATTTAATCCTTGCATATTTTTGCATGAGAACGCTTGTAATATTAAAATTCCAATGTATAAGCCCTAAAATCATTATTTTTTTCAATTGGTTCAAAATTTTAGGTTGTAAACAATGTAAAATAAAGAAATACTATAGGAAAATGCTATAGCATATGCTCTGGCATTTCTCGTCAACAATTTAATCCTTGCATATTTTTGCATGAGAACGCTTGTAATATTAAAATTTCAATGTATAAGCCCTAAAATCATTATTTTTTCAATTGGTTCGAAATTTTAGGTTGTAAACAACATTTTAATTATGTTAATTTGAATAAGAGCGAATGAATTGAAGCTAATAATATTCGCACAGAAAAAAAGTCAAAAACATTGTGCTCGGTTTTATTAAACTCGTACTATCATTTTGTGGGACAAATTTCTTCAATTTAAAAAAGGCCCAATAATTTTATTTGCTTAAACAAGATTATCCGTTTGTTTGATTGATAAATAGGGTTTTTTGAGGTAACTTCATTTTTGGTGACGTGTCGTTTATTAAAATAAACGACAAACCAATGATAAAACACTTAATTAACGAGGTTCACCGTTTAATTGATAGAAGAAGAGTAGTGGCACTTTTTTCACTTAATGATTTCCTATATATGTCCAAGATTGCATCATGAAATAAGAGCGGAAAACAATGTCGTTTCTACCGGCTTATGAAATTAAACGTGTATCTTTAGTTAAGGGGAGAAATGGAACATATGTTTCTTAATAGAACAAAATAAAACATATGTCGTTTGCATTAATAGAATGTTTAATTACGGCGAAAAGACCTAACTTTTGGTCAAATTCCTCCCATGTACCCAACTTTCATAAATGGCTGCAATTATACCCAAACTCAGTGTTTGGGAGTTGACCGAAGAAATCTATCCATGTGGCTATTAGCCTTTTCCACGTGGCATGCCACATGACACTTGGCCGCCACATGGCATGCAATGAAATTATTAATTTTTAAAATAATTTGTATAATTTTTTTTAGTTTTTTAATTATTTTTTACTTTTATTATTAATAAGAAATTCAATAATAACAAATGATGTATAGTTTAATTTAAATATTCATTATTGGTTATAATGAATGTAAAATTATTATTTATTTTTAAGAAAGTGGGTTAAACGAAATAAAAAACACCGTTCACGGTTCACTTGAACTACGTTTCCGATCCGGTTCACGCGTCGATTAAAGTTGTTTAATATGTTTAATAATAGCCAATAAACACATACATATTTTTTAAAAAGTCAAGACATAATTAAACACAACTGACAACACTTAGTCAAAAAAAAAAAGACATATTTATATTTCACGAAAAATTGTTTTATTTATTTGCATGATAATTTTTTGTGTTTGCCTTTTATAATAATAATTGTGTAATATGTTTTTTTATATATATAATTCTTTTTTAGAAAAAATTTCATTAAATAATCATATGATTATTGGTTATTATTATTAAACATATTAAGCAATTTTGTTCCACCCGTGAACCAGATCGGAGGCGGAGCTTGAGTGAACCGTGATCGGTGTTTTTTTTCTTTATCTATCTCGTTTGACCCATTTTTC
The DNA here is from genome assembly GCA_954871525.1 of Parietaria judaica. NCBI lineage: Eukaryota > Viridiplantae > Streptophyta > Magnoliopsida > Rosales > Urticaceae > Parietaria > Parietaria judaica. The sequence goes on from OX940865.1 coordinate 31,909,774, forward strand.
TAAAATGAATAGTTATATTTAACAATAATAACCAACAATGAATATTTAATCTAAATATTCATTACTGGTTATTATTGAAAAATAATTTAGTTTTTTAAAAACTTATTTAAAAAATAATAATTATGTGGCATTCAAGTGCTACGTGGCAGCCAAGTGCCATGTGGCATGTCACCTGGCGAAGGCTAACAGCCACATGAACAGATTTCCTCGGTCAACTCTGCAACACTGAGTTTGGGTATTATTGCCGCCATTTATGAAAGTTAGGTACACGGGAGAGAATTTTACAAAAGATTGAGTCTTTTTGCTGCAATTAACCCTTAATAGAACACAAAATTTACCATGCTAATAGAAACGACAAGAAAATTTCACAAAGACATGTCGTTATTTACGTTGTCCAACATACTCTAAAATCTAAATTGTAAACGAGAAGTTGGAATATGTTTTAAATAATCTATAGGTAATACGTAATAGGTCCAATCCTATTATTTTAAAATAATTGCTATAAAATACTCAATTTTTTTATTATTATTTTTTTGTGTGTGTGGGGAAATTTTACACTATATTATTTTTTTTGTTTTTTTTTTTTTTGGAAAATTTACACTATATTCTTAATGGTTTTAATTGTTGTGAATTAAGTGCAATTTCGATATGCTTTGTCCCGTGTGTCTATACTAATGTTATATCAGTTACATGACTATATCTCAAATTTAAGTAATATTTAACGTAAAAAACTTAAAAACATAAAATATTTAATTAAGAAATAGAGAATTAATATGAGCTAAGCACGTAAAAAAAATTAACGTTAGCTGAGACATAAATTTCTTAACTTTAATATTTACTAGTGGAAAGCACCGCGCTCCGCGCGGTGGTGAAAAAAAATCTCGTCAAATATTAGATAAATTCGTTGTTGTATCAAATTAATAATATCCAAAGAAAAGTCGACAATCGTCATTTTATTTATTAATTATGAGTACTATAAAATATATAAATTCTTTACTTATTATTTACAAAACAAATGCTTAAAGAAGAATCCATTTAAATTTAATAAAGTACGGTTCGCATTATCATTGGTAAACTTGGACATAAACATATATAGCAGGTTAACATACGTATTGATCTTATAGAATATAAAATTCTAGTCAATTTTGATAAGACTATATTGTTGAGTAGGTATGATTATAAATTCATATTCACAATTATATAATATATAGTTATATTTTTCAAAAAGTATAAAGACAACATGCATGCAAAATTTTAGAAATTAGTGCACTCAAAAGATCTTTACATAGAAACATATGAGATATTATCTCGGAACCTATTTAAACGGCAGACCTTAAAATGATTGTCACACGGCCAACTAACGATTTTCCGGTCTATACATGCAGATACACAAACACATGCTCGTGAAAAAGCAAAACCTTCCTCTCCATAACTTAAAACTTCATAGCTTCTTAAATAAATAAATAAAATCAAGCTCCAAAGCATGCTCCATAGCATCCATGTTTAATTTAGACTTGAAAATGAGATAGCGAACACAAAAATCTAAAACCGCAGAAGAGTGAATTTTTTTTTGAAGATGAATTGGTGGTGTAACCATTATTTTGGCGCCTTTCTGAGAAGTAACACTATGTAGAAAGTAAAAAAGAAGGGGCCCAAAAAATTAAAGGCAAGTGAAACAAATATCTGTATAGATCAAACCATGTATTCTATTAATATCCCTGCAACAATATATCCATCTAAATTTCAAATCTTCTACGGAAAAATAAGACTATAGACAAACTTTAACAAAATAAAGTCTTAATAAATTTTAAAAAAAAAAATCAGAAAAAAGTATGAACCTCTAACTTAACGTAAGTCGAGTAATAGATCAAAATGACAGAGAAACTAATACCAGATAAAGTTCGAGAAGTAGCACCACCTAAGCGAGATAATACCCGTTCATAATCATGTTGGCATTATTTGCCTTAGCCCTTAGGACTATTTTTCTGGGTGGGGTGGCTGGTCCCCAATGTAATAATTACATGAGAGGCCATCAGAAGAGCGAACTTTGGGTTCAATTCTTTCTAAATTGCATTAATATCTTTTGCCTGTAATGTTAACATTACAAACTGCATAATACATTAGCCAAAAAAAGCAATTACATCTATATACACCATAAATAACAGCAAAAAAAAAATAGATTTGCTACAATCTAAATAAAACATAACTGAGTTAAATTGAAATGTAATGTCTGTAAAGTCCATTACGAAATCAAGTCCCATCATGAGTTTCACAATGTAAAGAATATGAACAGACACAATGAATGATTGTTTAAACCTATAGATTAAAATCTTGAATAAGCCAAGAGCACAGTAAACAAACACATGACAAAGATAAGCAAAACTATACAAACAAAAATATAAAGGAAAAAAACCTTGATAAATGTCGTGTCAGGCCTCACAAATAAAAATCCTTGATCAATATACACTATAAAGATTAGAGAGATACAATTGTATAAAAAAAAAAATATACGATCATACCGGCTTGGCATTGGAGCAGAGACGCGGAGCTTTACCTAAAACAACTTGAAAGTTAACTGAGTAATTTACTTGAGAAGAAAAAAATATCCATCGAGGACTTATCTCAAACAGGTCCAATGCAGCCATGCAATCGAACATCATTATCTGCCAAATGAGAGAAGGAAGATAAACATGAAAAGAAATTAGGAAAACACGATTTCATAGCTATAAAGAAAAAAGATGGATTCCATACCACTTACCAGCCATCGCAACCAAAAATTTGATGCACTTGAGAAAGACGAAGTAATCTTGACGATCCTCGCCAGAAAAGGAAGTGACAAAGTAATTTGATGCACCAGCGTTTACAAAACAAAAAAAGAAAAAAATGTTTGTGTTCTCAACGTAAAATTGAGTGTATAATTAATTAGCATAAAATGCTTTGGTTGTAATTTGAACCAAACACTGTATGCCACGTTAATGATATTATTAAAAAATGACATTTATTTTCATTCATGCACATGAAGAGTTGTTTTGGTGCATAAAAAAATTGATGTTAAAAAAATCTAAATGGTAGAAAATGAGGATTCTCAAAACCTTAGCTTTTTAAGCTATGAATTTATTGAGGGCTAGATTTTCTTTTTATATATATAGATTTAGCGTAATTAAAAATTGAGAATATTAAATATATGTTACTTTAGTAGAAAAAAATAAAATTGAGGTACTTTATTTTACCACAATTATCTCTATTGTTTTATTCACATTATTGACTTTCATTGGTCCCACAAAAGTTCAACGGTCAAATAACTAACATAACCAACTTGTCTCCTCATTTCTCTCTGCAAACTTCGCTCCTCCATCGTCCCTCTCTCTCTCCGAAAATGGCGCAACCCCTCTAACCAAACACCATCGAACACCCAATCCGCGCACCAATGGAAGACCATGATTAACCGCATAATCTCGACGCCGGCGTCCAAATTCCGGGGCCTCCGCCGCCACCTCGGCGCCGAGGAGCACCACGGGCGCCACATCCTATGGCGCTACCGGATTCTCTCTCCGGAGAGCGACATCGTGGCCCAGTGGAACCACCTCTTCCTCGTCACGTGCCTTGTCGCGCTCTTCATCGATCCTCTCTACTTCTTCCTCTCCTCCGTGGGCGGGCCCGCCTGCCTGTCCACCGACGTCCCACTCGGCGTCGCGCTCACCTTCCTCCGCTCGGTCGCCGACCTGTTCTTCATCCTCCACGTCGCCCTCAAGTTCCGGACGGCGTTCGTCGCGCCGAGCTCTAAGATCTTCGGGCGCGGAGAGCTCGTCATGGATCCGTGGCAGATCGCCGTTCGCTACATCAAGTCCGATTTCCTCGTGGACCTCGCCGCCGCGCTTCCATTGCCCCAGGCATTTCCCTCGTTCCAACTAGTTTTCGCTTCTTTCTTTATGCATGGATTGCTGTATCTGTTCGTATATATATATACGTTATAAATGCACGTAACACAAATTACTCATTATGAAGATTATATATTAAGATGATTTTAATTAGGTTTTCGTGAATTTGATTGTTCTTCATGCATCCATGCATGGGTGGTTGTATAGTGAATAGCAAGAATTGTAAAAATGAATCAAAATATCTCTTAAAAACCTTTTCTAATGGCATTAAGTAAAGTTATTCAAAATGGGCGGCATATATTCCTAATCTTATAATTCATGCGGAATTAATATTCAAAGGTTGCATAATTGAGATTTGGATTTATTCCGCCCAATTGTCATGTCGACGTTAAGCTGTGGACACATGTTATATGCGTACACGTGATCAAAGTTTAACGTTATCGGAGAAATTGGGACGAAAGTGAAAACTCAATTATACAACGTTTGAGTATTAACTCCGCATGATTCAAAGCTTAAAATTATACTAGCTTTAAGTACTTATAATGCTAATATCTCTCGATAAATCATTTGATTGCGTACTCATTTGGCAAGGGGAAATTGGAGTTGTTTGTTAAGTGGCAATCTTTGGTCAACTCTGTCTTTATTGTATTTTGGGCACTTTAGCCACTTAAAAAATCGGACTCATACCGTCCTCATTGACCAAACTCCGGAGATCTATGCCGACCTAATAATCGCATTTCTTCTTAAATTTGCAGATAGTGGTGTGGCTTGTAATCCCAGCGACGAGGAACTCAAGAGCAGACCACGCCAACAACACGTTAGCGCTGTTCGTGCTAATCCAGTACATCCCCCGGCTCTTCCTCATGTTCCCACTCAACCAGCGCATCGTCAAAACCACCGGCGTTGTCGCCAAAACCGCCTGGGCCGGCGCGGCCTACAACCTCCTTCTCTACATGCTTGCCAGCCACGTAAGCCCTTGATTTTGTATGCTTGAATAAGTTTAAGTTTGTTGCCCTAGTGATTTACTTAAATTTATGAAGCTAAGGTTTCAAATATCAAGGTTAACCGTTTACCGATGATAACCGATAAGAAGCTGGCAATAACCGCTCTCGTTTATATGCTATCGAGAGTTTGTCACTGGTTAACAACTAGAATTAAAATTAAATAATAGCCTATTTTCGCTTTGAATCACGCAAGGCTGTATGACGTTATTGGTAGTTAATCTTGTTGTTTGTGTCCTCCGGTTTTGCTAAACCCTACTAAATCTGGTGTATCTTCAAGGTGATAGGAGCTTCGTGGTATTTGCTGTCCATAGGGAGGCAGTTCTCTTGCTGGCAATCGGAGTGCGCCAAGGAGAGGGCGTGCTTACCGGTCTTCCTCGACTGCAACAGCCTGAGCCGGCCCGACCGCCAGGCATGGTTCAACGTCACTCTCATCACGTCTCGCTGCAACGCCAACAACCGACACATCGCGTTCGAGTTTGGAATGTTTGCCGACGCGTTCACCGAAGGCGTCGTGTCCTCAGGATTCATGGAGAAGTATCTCTACTGCCTTTGGTGGGGCCTCAGAAACTTGAGGTGACTAGAGCTATTGATATAAGAAATCAGAATTTCGGATTAAGAAATCGGAATTTCCAAATCCGATTCCTTTCGTTTTGGTATAGTAAATGGAAACAGGCAATCCATTGCTGCTCGTTTCTGTTTCCACTTTTGAAATTTATTTTCTACATAAGAAAAAAATAGCCATATTACGAATTGAAATACCAAAAAAGTTCACGGAAATTCCGTTTGCTTTTGGTGTTCCGCCTCTAAAAATACCAAAGGCAAACTTATGTTTCTGCTTTTTAAACGCAAGCAGAATCTCTGTTTCCATATTTTGGAAGTTTTATTTTACACGTGAAAGAAAATTTAAGAAATAAAACAATATACTTTTTGTTTCAGAAATGGAAATTCCATTCCATATTCCGTTGGAAAGGAAACAAAATTCCGATTTCCAAACTTTTCCGTGAGTGCTCCTTCTTAAGTCTTAACCGATATCGCGGTGCTTGTAATACTGACATCGTTATTTTGTACGTAGCTCGTACGGGCAGAACATGGAGACAAGTCGATATCTCGGTGAGACCATGTTTTGCATTCTATTGTGCATCATCGGTTTGATCCTCTTCGCGCATTTGATCGGGAACATGCAGGTATTATACACTTTTTCATTGACTGTAATGCATCTTCACAACAGTACTGAACTACATGACCGGTTTTCTTTCTTTCCGATTCATTGCAGACTTATCTGCAATCAATGACGATAAGGCTCGAGGAATGGAGGGTCAAGCGACGAGACACTGAGGAATGGATGAGGCATCGCCAGCTGCCTCCGGATCTGCAGGAACGCGTCCGCCGGTTCGTGCAATACCAGTGGCTCGCTACTCGAGGAGTCAACGAGGAATCGATACTCCGCTCGTTGCCGTTGGACCTACGACGTGAAATTCAGCGCCACTTGTGCCTAGCCTTTGTTCGCAAGGTAAGTCCACGCGTACTCGAATAATCCATGTATTCAAATAAACATGTTTTAGAGATTTTGTCATTAGACTTTGAATATTCAAATCATTGTGTTATTCCTCATCGAATAGGTACCGCTTTTCTCGCAAATGGACGACCAGCTCCTGGACGCAATATGCGAGCGCCTCGTCTCGTCTTTAAGCATTCAGGGCACGTACATCTTCCGGGAAGGCGAACCAGTGACTGAGATGCTGTTCATCATCCGAGGGCAGCTCGAGAGCTCGACCACCGACGGCGGGCGATCGGGCTTCTTCAACTCGATCACGCTCCGTTCGGGCGACTTCTGCGGCGAGGAGCTTCTCACGTGGGCCCTCGTCCCGAGCCCAAGCGTGAACCTCCCCTCTTCGACGCGCACGGTCCGGGCGCTCACCGAAGTCGAGGCCTTTGCATTACGCGCCGAGGACCTCAAGTTCGTGTCGGGGCAGTTCAAGCGCCTGCACAGCAAAAGGCTGCAGCACGCATTCCAGTACTACTCGCACCAGTGGCGCACTTGGGGAAGTTGCTTCATACAGGCCGCGTGGAGGAGGTTCAAGAGGCGGAAGCTGGCCAGGGAATTGGCAGAGCACGAGGGGTTTTACTACGGCAAAGAGGGCGGGGAAAATCCAGTGCCGGATTTTTCGGTGGATCCGGGGAGAGGAAGTAACGCGAGGGTTCAGGAAATGCCCAAGCTGTTGAAGCCTGATTATTCTATGGATTGAGAATATGTTTAGGTATAGAGATCAGATGTTAAAGTGAAGTGTAAAGTGATCTGTGATTAGGTAATAGTTTAGGAGGCTTTGAGAATTATGTATAATAATAATAGTCTAGTGATAATGGTATATTATTTTTATACGTATAGGAATTATGTCAGGTTTAGTTATTTTTGCCTAAATGCCTTGCATTGACTTAGCAGCACTAAAGGTTACTAACTCCATTAAGTACCCAATATTTTAAGGGAAAATACAGGCGAAAATACTTTTAAGTACTTCAAAGTTCATAGCTTCTCCTTCAAGCTCGGCGTCATGAAGCACAGCATCATCGAGGATCCTTAGTCACTCTCTGATCCATTGTTATATAACTGCTTCTTCTCCATGTCACCAAGCACAGCTTTGAGTGTGCTTGGTGACACCCCGGAGAGACAGCAATCTCCTGCATAGCCGCGGATCCCATGCTTCCGATGATATCAGCAATCGGATAAAGGATTAGTTCCGCCATCGCCATGACAACTCACCGCGATAGACCGAAACAAAATAAGGCAAACTCTGACTAAAGGAGTAAGTCTGTAAATCAGACTTTGTGCAACTAATGTGGTGATTTAGCGCGACTCAAGTTGTATCATGCATTATTGAGAAGCAAAGCTTTTTGCTCGACTTCCATATATTTTTGCATCCAAGAATTACACGCTTGTTCAAATTACGACAGGTTAAGAAGCGGGGCAAATTTAGACGAAGAAAGAAAAAGATCAGGCTTTTCGAACCCGTTATATCAACTCATGCCAATCAGTTGAATACAAAAGAAAAAAAGCAGTTATGTTCAACATGAACATGAACATCAAAACTTGTTTGAAAGGTCAAAATTTACCTCTTGTTCAACTGCTATGAATTGGTTGAAGTGGGCACATACTTAAAGAGTAACCCCACAAACAAGAAATAAAATCATTTTATTCTATTCCTAAACATAAAACAGAAAACCAGAGGACTACAAAAACATGTGAAGATTTTCAAAAAATTACACCCAAATGGAATAAAAATTGAGTTTATTCCTCTCAACATTAGAGTAATCTAACCTCCATTTGATAGAGCCTGTGCATTTCCTTCAATCTGAAATGGAAGAAAATGAATCAGGCATTAGAGCGGGCTTGTTTCGTCCGGTTTTTGCTTCCGCCGGTGCCCTTTTGGGCTTTTATCATTCTAGAAAGAATGTCCGCTTGCTTCGTGTTGCCCTCCTTATTAAGGCTCTCGATAAGGCTTTTGCAGCTACTCCAGTTGCTCGCTTCGCCTTTCTCCATGATTTTGCACAACAGCGAATATGCATTGAGCGTTTTTCCTGCTTCCAAAAGAGCGTCCAGCACCTTGTCATAGCTCGCGAAATCAACAGCGACGCTCCTCTCGAGACAAAAGTCCAACAGCTTGAGAGCGGCGATCGTCTTCCCTTTTTCACAGAGAACAGACAAGAGAGCATCGAAATCAGGTGCACAGGCACTCTGCATTAGTAGATCAGTTCGTCCCAATGCTTCCTCAATGTGACCTCTCACAAAAAGGGCTTCGAGAATCTTAGACATCAAGTCCATGTTCTCATTCACGCCCTTTTCGACCATGCTCTTCATGACTCTACTAGCGGTTTGAACCCGACCGTCCTCGTAAAGACTCTCCATGACCAATCTGAACAACGACGATTCTGGAAGATGCCCACTTTCTATCATACTGTCCAAAGCCGCTTTAGCATCCGCAGGCTCGCCTTTGCTTAAATAGCTCTTAATAAGTAGAGTGTAGGAATCGGCTTCACTAGCAACGCCCCTCCGGTTCATGATCTTGAAGATCTCGAAAGCAGAATCGGGATTCCCTTCCTTGGAATGCCCACGGATCAGATTATTGAATGCAACAGAATCCTGAACTCCCGTTTTCATCAACTGTCGGAAAAACACTTCGGCTTTCTCGGTTTTCCCATGGTTGCAGAGATACTCAATCATCGGGTTGTAAGCACTGGCATCCATTTCTGTAGAGCTCTGTGGCCGTAATACGATTTCTTTCTGAATGAGCTTATCGAGCAACTTCATTGCTCGATCATAAACTCCGGCTTTGCAGAAGTTTTCAATCAGAATTCCGTAATGGCCAGCCTCGGTGGGAACTCTCAGCCGACTCATAGCATAAAGCACATCGTAAGCTGCATCGAGATCACCTTTCTTGCATTGACTAGTCAACAGTCTCGTGAAAATAGAATTATCCTTTGGTGTCAGAAACCTCTGAACCATCTCTTTCAGCAAAACACGAGCCTCTGCCATTTTCTCTGCATCACAAAGGCCAGGCAATAACGCCGAGTAAGTAACAGCGTTCGGCTTGACACCAGAAGTCTTCATATCCTCCAGCAATCTTAAAGCGTCATCGAATCTCCCAACTCCGACGTAACCTTTGATCAGCGTGGTGTAACTGATGACTGTTGGCTCTATGTTGTTCCCTTTCATTTCGTTGAACAACTGCTCTGCTTCGTCCATCATCTTGAACCGATTAAAGCCGTTGATCATCGTGTTGTAGGTGACAACATCCGGGCAAATGTTCTTACTCTTCATGTCCTCGTAAAACCGCTTTGCAGTTTCCAATCTCAGCGACAAAAAGAACCCCCAGATCATGACGTTATAAGTATGCGTAGTGGGCTCGATCCCGTCCTTCAACATGGCATTGAAATACCTCTTTGCCATCATGTACCTTCCTCTCCTCATAATAATCCTAAATAAAGCATTATAGGACTTAAGGCTCCGCTCGACACCTAGTTCCTTCATTTTGTTGAAAACCTTCACAGACTCTTGAACGATTCCAGCTTTGCCATAACCCTCCATCAGATAAACGAAAAGGTCTTCGTCCCAAGCTACGCCCTTCTTGGGCAAGTCCAAGAGTATACACCGAGCGTGGTTAAGCTTCGAATCTCCAGTGAGAATCTCAATCATCTTCATATTGGTCTCACGATCGTGGACCGACAAACCCGACCGCTCGACCCACCTGAAGAACTGGAGAGCATGTTCGGAGCTCCGAGCCCCGTGCAGCACATTCCAAACCAGTGAGTGGTCAAAATTCGGGACCAGCGACCTGATGGAATTCTGCAGACGGGTCGTCCAAGCCCGGTTCGCCATCATTCTACAAATGATGTCTTCAGTCTTTTCTGGGCTTTTATAGGTGCCTTTCGGGGTTTTCTGACCAATGGAGCTCCGCGATTCATCTGACGTGGCCGAATTTTCAAACACGGCGAGAACTTCAGAGGAAGCATGAACGGGATTCGACTGATCACGTATCTCATCGGCGATCACAGTGGGGTCGTCATGGATCGAGCTGAAGAGACGAACGCCATTCGGCGAAGGGTCTGCGATTCTGGGAAGGTTGGGAAAGAGACTTGACCTCCATTGGCAACGCTTGATTAATATAAACGTCATGGAGATTACGCAATGAATCTGCAAGAATCTAAAGAGGGTTTGGATCAGTAAACCGAAGAGGAAAGTCCACTCATATATTGAACAATCAATCTTCCATTATCGTATGGTTTCAGTTCAAGATTGAAGTCTGTGAAGCATACAAACAGGCCCGGCCCCAGCACTGGGCAGCTTGGGCCAACGCCCAAGGCCTCCTAGTGAGAAATAAAACAAGTCAGTTCCATTCGTAACGACATACATCATAGAAACACCCCTAAAGCAATGCATCACTAAGATATCCTAACACGCATCACCATGCTTTCTTCTTCGCAGAAACTTAAGTTCCAATCCAAACAAGAGAGCAAAATCTCAGACCTTTGGACTTGTCGACGAACAAGACTTCTTCGGTCGGGACGGCAGAGAGAGACCCGCCGGAGAGAGCGTCTTTGGTCGACTTCTAATAGAAGTCGTCGATGTCTTCGGTGCTGATATTGGCCCGCCACGCCTTCTTTCCCATCTCCTCCTCGCTGGTCAAACCCTAATTCGAGCTTGCAGATGTCTGTCAGTTAATCTGTTTCAATGGAGTGTTAAGATACGATAAGCCAGGCCCGGCCCAAGCACTGGGTTGGCCCAAGGCCTCTTGGTGAGAAATAATTGAACAATTAGGCCTTGCGACATCGTATTTTAGGCCCATATAAAAAAAAAACTCAGTAAAGAATATCTACAAGTTGTGATACAAGTTCTGGAAAATGGGCCCTCTCTCATATTTTATTGCCTAACTTCTCTTGTTCTGCTATATTATACAATCTTTAAATTTAATATTCCTTATTCAGTTCCATACATTAATTCTCTTATTCCCTAAATTATTAGTGAAGAGTTTAAAAAAAACTTAAAACATAAACACTATCTTTTCGGTTTTACATTAGATAATTTACTTATTCATAGAAAATTTATTTTCATTTTTCTATAGTAAATATTCTCTTTGTTATGTATATATATATATATATATATATATAAATATATAATAAACAATTAAAATTATTCTCTTATAGTGTACACTGTTGGACATATGTGTCCTTAAACAAGATATTTATCCATTTGTAAAAGATTATGATAAGTCGTTGAATAAAGATAGTACTTATTATGTTAATCTAATTATAGTTTCTGTAGAGTAAAATAGAATGTTTGATTCCTTAGTTCATAAAGGATGCAATTATGTTATTATTATCACAACAGAGTCATGTGAGGAAGAATTAATAAGCATAATAAATGAACTTAAAATGTCCGTGACTTGATTAATTGGGTGGGAGCCCATTAATCGGTAAGGTCATTAATGTGACTGAAGTGACAATCCTATTCTGGATTTTGTGTGTGTCTACACTCACTAGAAGTGCATTAAGTATGAAGCATCTTCATACTGGACTGGACCTGACTTAAACTCGAGAAGTTGTCATATAAGACCGTCACTGACAACTTGTAGTTTGAGTCGCAAAATGATGATCAAATGGATATTAGTTCTAAGTCCTGGGTGGTCATGAGTCCGAGCTGCTGGCTTGATTGTTCTTTGATTTAACCGTTAAAGAACACAAGATATTACCGTTGTTCCCAACACTATTATTTTGGGAACATGATAGTCAGTAGTAAGGATTGCTTGATCATAGACATGGGCATCACACAGCTCTCTTCAGAGTCATGATGATTCCCTTGGTTGTCAGTGGTGAGAAGTGAGAGATACCCGTGCGCAACTTATAAATCGAAACCATAAGTGGGTTACTCATAATATTACTGGCTGAGTCAAGGATGAAAATGCATTGAAGGGCATTACGGTATAAACCGCCTGCTCATGTGTGGGTCATCAAATGAAAGGAAAATAATCGGTATTTGATTGAATCTAATGGACACCCTGCTGTATATAAGGGAATAGTATATACTGTATCACTAAAGAGTGCAGCCTCGGGTCTAAAGTGGAATCACTTCGAGGTTTGACGAACACCTAGTAGTTCGTTGGAGCTTAAGTGATACGGGTCCATGGTCCCCAGGATAGCTCCGTAACGGATGATACATACGTGATTAAAATACATTCTGGATAATGTTTAATCATTTGGCTCGACTTATAAAACTGACAAGTCTGTGTCAGACGTCAGATAGTTTTATCGATAGCGTGGCAAAAGTATCATATTTTGGTACACGAAAGTAACTGATAAAAAGAAAGTTAGAATTTAGATTTTAGAACAGCACCATGTTGTTCTAAATTAAATTCTAAGCGACTTTGCTTTTTGAACCAAGTCATTCTGACTTACGGTTTGTGATTTATGGATTTTCTAAGTTTATGACTCGGTTCGATAAACTATGAAATTAGATCACATGTCACGAATTTAAATGATGGTGTTGCACCATGACATTTAATGTGTGATAAAGAGATCAGGCTTTATTAATATAATTTAATTATTTGGATTTAATTATTAATATCTTATTAATAATTAATTAATAATTAAAGGATTTATATTGATAAATAAATAATATATTTATCTATTATTTTATGTGTATATTCGAATTAGGGTTTGGAGATAACAAACCCTAGTTAAATTCGAATCACTGAAATAGAAGATTTTATTTTTGCGGCAATAGTACCTGAAGTTTGGTATCTTGGCAAAAACCCTAAAATCAATTTAATCCATTGGATCGGTTATGATTTAGTATCAACCGTTGGATTGAGATAATTGATTTGAACCCTAATGTAATTCGAAATTGAAACTTTGTGACGAAGTTTAGGTATTTCGAATTTGCTTAATTAATTCTGTCCGTTGGATCGGTTTTGAGATTTATCTTTAAACTGTCGGATTAGAAATTAATTAATATTATATATATGATATTAAAATTCGAATAAATTTGAGATAAGAGTTTGAATTAGGGTTTTGTAAAACCCTAGGGTATTTGACTTTATCCCTAATTGATTTGATCCATTGGATTGGTTTAAGATTTAATTATAACCATTGGATCTAGATAATCATTAACGAATTCGAATTTAAATATATGTATATAATATAATTCGAATAAATATAATATGATGATAAGATTAAATGTTTTAATCTTATCTTGTATTATTTAATTAATTAAATCCCTGATTAATTATATACATTGGATCTAGATGAGATTCAATTTGGATCATTGGATTGAAATGTTTATTTATATTTAATTAAAAGAATTCAAAAATTGGGAGGGAAAATCTCCAAATCGGTTACAGCTTGAGCCTATAAATAGGAAGTTGATTCTACACATTTTACACACCTCTCCCCAGAGCAAAAACTCGAGCTCCCCCTCTCTCTCTAGGGTCTGCGAGTTTTCTGCTTCTGATCTCTCTTCTGGTTCGGCTTAGGAGATATTTTTCTCCGGTAGCTTTAAAAGAACCGTCAGTTAAATTTTGCGACGGAGTCCTGCCAGCGAAGCCCACGCTTCGGTAGCGAGGAATCCAGGAGAATATCCCAGAAGATCACGGGAGTTTCCCTCAGCACCGGCGGAGCCCTGCCCAAGTCAGAACGCGCAGCCGGAATCATCAGTTGAGGTACGGCCTTATGCATTGGGTAAATAAATGCAACCATTTACTGCTTTCTATTTATTTCCTGTTCGACTAGATTATTAATAATGAATATGAAAATATTAAATTCGAAATATTTATCAGATTTCGTTTTGTTGTTATCCGATATCCGTGTCGTCGGTCCGATAACAAGATTTCCGCTTTAAAATGAATTTTTAAATGTTACCGGGACGGCGCGGAGGCTATTATCGCGGTAAGGAAGTCGACTTGATACCTTCGATTTCCAACATACACGAGGTATATAACCCGCGCGTTGCGGGTTTTTTTTTCTTAGCAAAGAGAAATTTTGATAGTTTAATGTTTTTTTATGCGTATGGTATTAAAGCTATTTGATTTTTATTTTATGTTGTTATTCAATCTTTTTTAAGTTTAACTACATGGTATTTATATGTAATTAGACACAAAGAGTAGTATACGTAATAAAAGTATCATTTCTTAAAGAAATGCATTATTTACATCTGGTAAAAGATTATTACAATATTCCTTTCGAAAAAGAAGTCTGTATGATTTAGATCAAATAAAAGATTTTTACATTATCGATTTAAAAAAAAAAGTATTTCTCATAAATATATGTATACAAATATATACATACACATGCATTATTCTATTAATAAGACTTGGGCGTATATTTAAAAAGTGTTATACTTTGTTTGGTTGACTTCTGTTGCTGCAAAATCAAATTCATATAGCTCTTATAAGTATCACTGATTGATTAAATTATATATGTTTGTAAACAATTTAATGCAGTATTGTAGGTAATAGTATACTTAAAAAAAAGATTGTCAAATGGGATTGTCAAACAGTATACTAGCAAATGTGGTATGCACATCCGTTCTTTTGCGCCTATTTAATAAGTAACAGCAATGAATAATAATCATTGTTTATGTTGTTTTATTTATTTTCTACTACTTTATATATTCAAGTGAGATTGTCAAACAATATATGAAACAAATATATTTCATATCGCTGAGATTATCAGTTAATAGAATAGTAAGAGGAAATTGATAACTAAAATGTTTATATTTCATTGAGTGATTTTATCAAACAGTATAGTTTCATCAATTCCAAAATTAAAAAATAATACACTTTGTCATATTTCCATCTCATTAACCACAATAAAACAGTGTAAACGTCAATTAATCTCAAACACTAACAATTCAAGCAAAGAATACGAAATGAATAATCTCACATAACCATCAACACAGAGGAAGAGATAGAAACCAAAAAAAAAACTACGCTTGAAAGCTTTAAGGATAAGATCAACAAATGGATTGAGAAACAGAGACATACGTACCTCCGCCAGTGGAGATTCAAGTGTGCGTCTTGAACTTATAATCTGAGTTTTTTTTCAGTTAACCTCAACTTACATCGTCGATCGAAGTTCGGCGAGAAAAAGAGTGTGTGAGAGGTGAAGAAAATAGTCGAGATAAGCAAAGAAAAAGTATATGAAAATGACGTGTATGGTGACATGTCGGATTACGTGGCGTCCACGTTGACGAGAAGCTGACCGCGCAAACGTTGACTACTTCCGTTAGTCATATATGGACGGAAATCATATTTTGGTACTTATACCGCTATTAAATGGGGTTGGGGCTATGCCGCCCCAATTGAATAAAGGTTGAGGACTTATGCCGCTATTATCCCTTCTATTTATAGTATTAGTCACCCTTGCAATCTGATTGATAGTCCATTTCCTACACACACACTTATAATCACTAGGAATTGTTGATCTCTTAATGTTATTTCATCAATTCTTTGAGTTACTTGTTGTTCAACCGGTTGCTCAATTAGTTGTTCAACATTGTCTTAATTAAGAGCATGATCTATTGGATCAACATGATCAGCTTGTGGAATTACAACAACAGGTTGTCTAATACACAGTGATCTTGAGGTTTGTGATTGTGTATAATAATCAACTGTCCCTCGAACCAATGTTTACAAGCCACTCCGGGCGCTCGAGACACCAAAAGTCCGGCGTCGATGAAGTGTTGAACTGTTGATATCACACATTTACATTAATATTTTTATATTATTTTTTTATTAAGATAACTTTATATATAAAATGATTTCTAAAAAAACGGGGGTGACATTTGTCACCTCCACGGCCCCACCAATGTATCATTCCGTCCCTGCTCGTCACTCAAATTTTCAAAAAAAAAATATATGTTATTTTAAGTTTGCTAAAATTAGTGACTGATTGATCAAACGTGGGTTGTGTTTTGTGTTTGAGACGAGGAACATAGAAGTCAATGATTAAATTTTATATATGCATTATTTGCACATTTTTTATAATAATAGTATGACACTCAGTCACGATAGCTAAACGACAGATCAGTCACAGTCACAGATCGAATTTGTTTATTATCATTATAATTTAAAACGTTAATTCAAATCTTGTTCCTTACAAAAACCGGATTATATATTAAAAGTAATTAATAACGAATTGTGTGTATATATATAGAGAGAGAGAGAGTCGGTCACGTTACGTGAAAAGCAGCACGTTCCACGACGTTTAAGTTTTAACTTGTTGTAAACTTCTATTTCTTTAATCAAATATTCAATGTTATGAAGCCGAGGTGAAAAACAAAAGCAAAGATAATAAAATTGTTAAGAGAGTTTATATGAATGAAGGCAGTTTATATATCAGTCAAAACATTGTTTAATTACGTCCGTTAAATCTCTAGAAATATAATCGTGAAAAGACTCGAAAATGACTTATTAGGAAAAAAAACTAATTTATTATCAATTATTAGTACACCTTCTTTTCTAATCATTAATCTAGGCAATTGCCACGTCGAAGAGCGCGTCCAAAGTCCGCCGCGAAGAGCCGCCTTCCCCGACGGCCTTCCTGGCAGCCGCCGCCACTTCCGCAACATTCCTCCTCGCCTCCTTCCCTCTCGCTCCTCCCATCAACTCCCTCACCAAATCCCTCACGTCCTCCCGCCTCACCAGCCCGTCACGCGCCGCCTCCACCCTCAGCCCGATCCTAATCTCCTCGGCCACCATCTTTGCGTTCAGCGGCTGCTCCGCCGCCACCGGCCACGCCAAGATCGGCACGGCTGCGGACACGCTCTCCATCACCGAGTTCCAACCGCAGTGGCTCACGAACCCTTTGACGCTCTCGTGGCTCAGAATCTCCCGCTGCTCCACCCAGTCGCTCACCACAACGCCTCTCTCCCTCACTCTCTCCTCGAACCCGTCGGGCAACGCAGAGACCTGGTCGCTCTTTCTCAACACCCACAAGAAGCTCACCCCAGAATCCTCCAACCCTTTGGCGATCTCTGCGATCTGCTCGCTCGGAATCTCCGTCTGCGAGCCGAACGCCACGTAAATAACGTCGGAGCGAGAGTCGAGCCATGCACGAAGCCATGCAGAGCCACGTAGGGCTGGCGTCTCTTGATCATCCATGCAGAGAGGTCCGACGTAGTGCGACTTTGGGCAGCCGAGCTTCTCGTCCCAGTGGTCGGCGAACGTGGCTTCGAGCTCCCTGAAGCTGTTGACGATCATACCGAAGCTTCTCGAAGTGGCTGCCAAGGCGTTTTTTATGAACTCTGTGTGAGCCGGGTCGCTTTCCGGGTTTCTGAAACCCAAGGCGATGTCCTTCACCGGGACTTTGATCCACGGAAAAGAAGGGACCGTTAAGACGGTGTTATCACCTTCGCTATGATTTCTGACTGCTAATTCACGAGTGATCGTTGTGGCGTAGTTTGACATGCCGTAGAAAGTGAACCTTGGGATGGAGAGCTCGTCGGCAGAGTCTTGGGTCCACCAGAGGAAGCCGTCGGAGACGAGGAAGGCGGCACGTGGCCGGAGGCAGGCTAGGGCCCGGTCGAAGTGGGGCTTCATGGCCACGGTGGCGGTGGCGAAGGAGGAGAAGAGGGACATGGATGGGAGATTGTCGGTACTCTCGACGCCAGCCGGGACGCCCGGGATGTCGACGGGGAACGGGAGGAGGTGGATCACTGCAGCTGCGGTGCCGGCGAGGGAGGTTTCGACGAAGGGACGGTTGGCAGTGGTGGTGAAGATGGTCACGGTGACGTCGGGGCGGCGGAGGAGGAGGCGGGCAAGGTGGAGGAGAGGGATGGTGTGGCCTTTTGACATGAAGGGGAATAAAACGACATGTCGTTTCGGTTCTTGTGGTGGTGCTGAGCTTGTGGGGTTAGAAATAGAGCCCATGTTGATGGTGTACCTTTGTGCTGTGTATGAGCTTCGAGCTATGGCGTGGTGTGGTGTGTTTATATATGGGAAATTGAGGCAAGAAAGAAAGTATAAGAAAAATCTAAAATATAAAAGATATAAAACAATAACAATATAAGTAACAGGGATAATCACGAGAAAAGTACTTAAATTTTGGCTAATTAAGACGCCAAGAGTTTAAAGTTAAAAATAAAATAAAAAGGAGGCAAATATAATAAAAGTCAACAAATGTGAGCAATAATTTTTTTTCTAATATTTTATTGATGTTGGTCAATTTTATAACATATATCAGATTATATTAAAGATATATATTTATGTTCTGATTCAGTTATCTATTTTTGCTCATTTAAATTTGACGAAAAAAAATTGATAAAAATTAATCGCTTCATAATTGTTGATTTAAAATATTTTTGCAGTTCGCTTCAATTGTTAAAAAGTTAAATACTTTTACCGCTTGTAATATATATAAAATATAAATTATGAATATCTTATTCTATAATTCAAGCATTTGAATGTGACAGCTATGACAGCATGTATTCTTTACTAATCTTAATTTGCATGAGTGAGGTTAGGGGCGAACAAAAAAATCTTTAATTGATTTTTTTATTAAAAATCGATTAAATCAATACCGATTAAACCGCAATATCTATTACATCGGTTAAAATTGATTATACCGAAAAAATACCAACTACCCGGTATGACTGTGAAGTATTGTTTGTGGAGTCATTTAGAGAACGAATGAGATGCCACTGCCAGCAGCAGATCCACATAGCCACGTCGTTGACAAAAGACGCAGTTCATGACTCGTAGCATTGACCCGAGTCATGGCTTCTAGAAAAGTATCCATTTTTGCCTCAAAATAAATAATAATAAAATAAAAAAGGTAAAATTTGTTCACTTCACAGACACGGTTACCTAAAATAATTGATTAAGACGGGATGAAATGAAAATATAATCAAGCAAAAATGAATAATAATGGAAATGAGGATAAATCTTCAGAGATGGGGATTAAGCTTAATCGAGAGTTAAAATTTGAAATATACACTAATATATATAATTATATATATATATAAACAACAAATTAGAGTTTAAAAGTAATTGGTGATGAAAGAAGTAAATTTGACGTCGTATGGCATTTGACCAACAATCGACACACAAAAAGTGATTCGGAAATATGTGTCGCTTCAATTTTTCGACTTTGGATACTTTTATCGTTATTTTCCACTTTAAAATCATAGTATCGACACGGATTAATAATGACAAAAGTACGGATTATTACCATCAAAGAGACATATCTACGATACAAATTTTTCGGAATCAAATACTGTGAGAAGGTTTTTTTTTTAATTGTGGGACAAGTTGATTTAGCATATATACATCTAAAATAATGAAAAATATATTAAAAATAATGATAAAAATAGATAAATAGATTAAGTTGAGTAAATTTTGACTGCTTTTTCGAATGTTTGGAATATATTACGGCCTCTCGGGTGCCTTTCCGCCCGAGCGATGTGTATGTACAAATTAAAACTTAAAACCAAATATTTTAACATTTGAACTTATACGCTTTACTTAGGTTCCAAGACTCAAACTTTCATAACTAAACAACATTTACCGGTCAAAGAACAAATTAAGAACATATTACTTCATTTAATTATTACATCTTGCTTAAAGCAGTCAATAATACAGGGTCATAAGATATGTACAGATCTAATTCTTTCTCCGAGAGTATATTTATCAAAATTAACGGAACATAATTACACAACACACTGGAAGAAGCTTGTATAGTATTGAACTAAACTCAGTGACTAATGAAAGAAAGAAGAATCTATTTAGCACTGGCTCAAACGACACCCAATCTCTGTCGTTTCCTCAGCACTGGCTCTACAAATCGGACAAAAGGGTTTCTTCAGAAGCCACACATCAACACAGTGAGCGTGAAAAACGTGCTTACAAAGAGGCAAAAGTCTGCACTTCTGACCCGCCTGAAAGGCCTCCAAGCAAACGGCGCAATCCGCAGCCTCGAATCTCGGACTTTTTTGTGTCGTTTCTTCGACGTTAGAGTAGTCAAAGCAAGGGAGCTTCTCTAAGTCAACGCGGGACACACTTGTGCCTGTTGCGAAGGAGACGTTTTGTCCGGAGTCAACGGTGGCGGTGGCGTTGAGGGTGTCGCTGGCGACGCTTCTCCTCAAAGCTCTTCCGACGATGCACACGTGGACGGTTATTAACACACCGATCCCGAGGAACAAGAGGAAGATAGACAATATGATTGGCATTACCATAATCTTTCTTGCCACTTTCAGTCGTTATTTGCCAATGAATTCATCATGATAATTGTCTACCGTTTGACCTTAATTGAAATGAAAGAACTTTATATTCTAATGAATTAAGAAATATATAGGGAAACCTTATAGAGAAGTAGTTAACCTATAAAGCAAATTTGATTTGAAAAATAACGAGACTATTTTTTTATTGATTTCTTATTATTATAGTGTTAGTAGTGGCATAATCACTCTATAATTTTTTATTTTTTTTTGCAATGGCATAAGTTCCCAATTTTTTGTTTCATGACTGAAATTTTAGATGTTAATAATTTTTTTAGTGTCGAGTTCTCAATGTTCACTATTTTGCTTCCCTTAAAAATTCGGTCCACTTTTTCAATCGATTGAACCGAACATAAGCCATTGAGGACCATGGTCCCTGTCATTTATTGAACCTTCTTAAGTGATCTCCTAAATGATTAAGCCAAAAGACATAGAAATAAGACTAATACATAGTATTTGGCTTCCTTATATTAAAGATTAATACATGTTTCTTTAGATGGTAATTTTTTTACCCCCTCATTTGAAATTCTTAGTGAACATGTGTCACTTTAGACGGAGAGAGAAGATTTTGTTTACAAGACATCAAGATGTTAAATTATATAAAAAAAAAAAAAAATATAAAGTTTTGGTGCGAAACAGTAATAAATATTAAAAACTTTGACTGTGAAAAAATTTGAGTTTATACTTAAAAAAATGAAATATTGAATATTTATACCACCATTAAACCTTTATTTTAAAGGTTAAAAGAGTTAAAAAGGTCTAGTGTCTTTTTTTTTTTTTTTTGAGGTGGCGTATAATTAGTTTTTCACTAGTAAAGTTATCAATCTCTATTATTTTCTATTATTTTGCTTCTCTCTAAAATCTCATTCACATGTTTTCAAAAGGCTTGTTGATATAAGAAAAAAGAAAAGCAAGTTAATAGTATATAATTGTGAAAAAGAAAAATATGGGGGCACTATTCAGCAACGGGATGCCCTTGCATAACTTCCTGAAGTATTTTCCATACAACCGGCACTTTTTCTGAAATTTTACTCTTAGCAACTCCTATGTTCGAAGCAAAATGTTGTCTAATTAATCCATTAATTACAAATGTCTGGAAAAGTTCTATTGCAGTTTCACGAGGCAATCCACATCGATGTAATGAAAGTGAAGGGTCTACGATAATTAAACGCCCCGAATAATCAACCTGCTTGCCAAGTAGAGTTTCAAGAACCCTCCCCTCTTTGCCTTCAATTACATTTGTCACAAAAATTAATATATTGAAGATTTATGTCAATATTAACCCTTACTTTAATAAAATTAAATTAAGCGGGCATTTGGTAATTTCAATTCAACTTTCGATCGATGGAGTGGGTGGGTTGAGAATCGAGATGTATAAGTGAAGACAAAAGTGTGATTGAGGATAAAAACTTGTCAATTTCTTATAATAATTTTTAAAAGAAATAAGGCTTGTCTATTTGTACTTTGTATCCTTACTTTTAAATAGTTTATAACATCTTTAGTTTCTTTTAAAGTTTTGGTACTTAGTGTCGTAAGTACTTTGACTTTGATTTCTAATTTGTACCAAACAACACTTCAAGGTTTAAGAGACCTATATCGCACTAAAATATAGCAGTGAATCGGTTCTGTTATTCACATGAAAATATCATAAAGTAATTTTAACGGTTTGTTAGACAAAAGGGTTTGGTTTAAAGGTGATATACAATATGAATACTAGATCTGAGCTTCCTCTGCTCACATATTACATGTTAAGTCTTAAATAAATTACAAACACGTTCTAGAAACCATCCTCCACCGCCTGAGATACTTCCGATGAGCACCCTTTTTTTTTTTGCTAATTCAATCGATCGATGCCGCAATTCTCGTGAACTACTAATGATGACGATGTTCGGATTTTAATATAATTTTTTACAAATCGTAAGTTATAAGTGCACAAAATAACACAACTCATAATAATATAGATTCACGCAGTTCACAACTTTGAACTCCTAATATAAGAACTCTGACGGTTTTTGAAATTACACTAGAATTTCGGTAAATGATTACTCGATAAATTGACAATAACGATTAAATTATATTTTTGTATAGTCCTGAGTCCCAAGCTTAATCTAATTTATTGCTCGATAATATCATAAAACTATTTTATCTCAATGCTATTAATGAAATTCAACAATATTTGTTATTCACTCTTCTTCTTTTTTATGTACATTACCTTGAATATTTTTTATGTTGTTCTTTTTTTAATTTTGAGAATGACTTATATTACCCACATGTCAAACAATTTGACTTATATTTCCAATCTCTTTTTTAGTGGCAAAAATAATTTAATGTAAAAAAATTGGCAAAAGTAATTAACTTTCTCCGTAAACTTCTTAATGTAAACTCTCACGTAGCGACGTATAAATTTTTTATATTTTCGCTTCTTTCGACTAAGTTTATGCCTTTATTTTACCACGTCATGACAAAATTGACCAAGTTTTTGCGTTTAGAACACGTTTTGACTACTATACGAGAAATTAGTGTTAAAGCTCTTGCAGCTCAGAGGTAGTCAAAAAGGGCAAAAACGTATAAATCATACGTCGTCACATGAAACTCCACGGCAGAGAGTTACCAAAGAAGCTTAATTAATTATGTCGAGATTTTCTATATCATTTAGATTTTTTACTACTAAAACATTGAGAATATAAGTCTTGTTTTAATATATATATATATATATATGAGTATTTTTATGGAGAATATTCCTAAAAACAGCGATTTATCACAGATTAGTCTGATTCAATCAAAGATGAAGAAGCAAGAAGATGAGTCCAACCACTAAGCTGGACCAATGCAGTAACAGCTCATTAAAATGAGTTACAAGTAATTTTGTATGTTGATTTGTTCAAGTAATTATTATAATATTTTGGTGAAATTAAAACCAATATTACAATGAATAAAATGAAAACACAAGACTAATCAAATTTATAAAATAAAAAAAAAAAAAAAATTGACTCTGCAAAAAAAAATGCATTGTCTATTTGTCTTGTCTAAGCTCAATTAGTCCCCTAACACAAACCGATTTTTTACAACAAAAATTATAATTATAAACGAGAATAAACTGGATCCGGACATCCGATATTACCAGTTCCAAGAAATCGGATTTGCGACAGCTTACCCTTTTAAAAAAAAAAATTAAATAAAGGTAGATTGATGCATAATCAAGATTAATAATAATTAAAATGAAAAGACAGAATCTAGTATGGAAATGAAATTGTTCCGACTAAAAAAACAGAACCGGGTCTTGCAAATTCCACTTGAACAGTCTCGTCTCAATACTTCTATGATGATATATGGTTGAGAAAAACACCAAGAGTATTATAATTAAGGGTAAACTGCGGCTAATGTATCCAATGTTTGATTTTGTGCGGATTATGTACCTAATGTTTATTTTCGGCGGCTAATGTACTTAATGTTTGATCCGTTAGATATTTTTAGGTTTTCCGTCAGTTGACCGTTAGAGAGTTATCCTCCTCTATATGACACTTTTTTGTATTTTTGACATAACTCACTATTTTTTTGTCCAAATTTTATGCACGACCTATGGTTGGAAAGATAAGAGATAGATCTACAACTTTGGTGCTTTAAGTTTTGTAAAATAAGTTTTAAAAAATACAAAATTTCAAGTACAATTTAAAACTGGACATTAGTTTGATACAAAATATTTGTTTTGAGCAAATTTTAATACACTTAATGACTATTTATGATGAAACGTAAAAGAAAAAAGTTGCAGAAATGTTTTATCTTTCCAACGGGTGTTTATTTATAAATTTTGGATTAAAAATGAATGAGTTATGCAAAAAATATAAAATATTATTTCACATCTCATCTTTCATATTTTTGGCATAACTCACTGATTTTTTGTCAAAAATTTATAAATAAACACCCGTTGGAAAGATAAAACATTTATCTATAACTTTTTGCTTTATGTATATGAAATTTCGTATTGTTCTAAAGCCTATTTTACGAAACTTAAAACATCAAAGTTGTAGATCTATCTCTTATCTTTCCAACCATAGGTTGTGCATAAAATTTGGACAAAAAATGAGTGATTTATGTCAAAAGTACGAAAAATGTACATACATATGAGGATAACTTTCTAACGGTCAACTGACGGAAAGCCCAAAAATATCTAACGGATTAAACATTGGGTATATTAGCCGCTGAAAATAAACATTGAGTACATAATCCACAGAAAATCAAACATTAAGTACATTAGCCGCAGTTTAATTATAGCATGAAGCAATATTTCAGATAAGTAATATGATCGAGACACCCAATCAGACGATCAATTTCGAAAAAGAGAATATCATCTAAGAAATCATTCGAGATTAGGACTTCCAAACTAGAGTTAATCCATCCACCATAATCAACCGCAAATCACAATATGTGTTAGAAGAAATTCTTTTCAAAAACAAAAACAAAAACAAGATAATTACGACAAAAATATTGAATTTATTCAAAATAACAATGCATATTAAAGTTTTCAATTGCGGTAATTGAATCTTCGATTGATTTTGTCTCATGAATTTTCTAACATAAAAAATCTAATCAGTAGAGAATAAGCCGTGCTATTTTAAATAACTTAGGGTATATTTTCCGTAATTATCACTTATATAATGGAGTTTGGATAATTTTGTCATCAATTGTGAGTTTATTTTGACTGAATATGTTTGGTACAACAGTCCTGGGAGTAATATGCAATCTTGATAAATTATGTACTTTCTGATTACTATATGCTGATTCTCGCCATCGAAGAACGTAGACGAAAAACGAAATCGAACGCAAAAAACCGAATAGCCACGAAATCTACAATACTGCCAATCAAACAATCTTACATCCATAGTTCGAAAAAGATGCCGAAAGAGGAAAAAGAAGAAGAAAAAATTATCAATGAATGATACCATGAATTTCTAGCTCAGCTACGTACTCGGAAACGTCCCAATGCTCGACAGTATTTACAAAGAGAAATAGAAATATCGACGACGCAAACCAAAGCAAAGCAGATATTACAGATTACAATGCTAAGAGCTCATACGTATGTGGCAAAGGAGGATTGTCTTACGTGTCAAGAGTCGGCCACAGCGGCCTCACGCGAGACGTTTGTCACACGCAACACGGCTTGTGCGCTGAGACGAGAGAGCTTCAAGTTGCAAAACTCCTCCCACGAGCTTGTCTCTGGGTGCTCGGGATCTGTCGACGATGGTGAAAGATGAGGGCATTTTTGGTAGACAGTTTCCAGCTCTAAAAGGAGTTTCCGTGCTGCCTCTCGAGATTCAGGAAGCTGGTCGCTGAGCTGGCACGCAGCTGTCTGGATCAGCTTGTCGATTCCGTATGCTTTGATCCCTTCAACGCCCTGTTGACAAAAAAGAGAACGCCGTGAGTATAACGATAAGAGTAATTTGTCAAAATCATGAGCTCAAACTTGCTGCATTATTGCACTTTTTCCTCATAGTTGTAGTTTTTAATCATAATCTCCCAGTACTTGTAGATTGTAACAATTTCCCCCTCAATGTTATAAAACCGTTTTTATCACATTTTAAGCCGTGTACCAGGAACATGCTAGTATACTTATAATGATTCTGTCCCTGTGCACATTGCATGTGACTTACAATTAACGACAATCGTCGTTTTTAGCAATAAAGGGGGAAATCGCTACAATTTACAAGTTAAGGATAAAATGCTTTAAAGATATTCGGTCCAGTCTTTTTCATTTTATTTTATTTATCTACCTTTTAGACAAATGATCTTAAGCCTAGTGAAGAATGACCTTGCTTTCATGCAACATTTTCGGAGAATTGCAATGTCATGTTACTCATGTAATATTCTTGAAAATTTATGGACAAAATGAGTTCCTTTTATGATTGTTTCGTGTACGTTTACTTTTTTTGTTCTAATCAGAGTTCGGCATAAAAACAGTAACCCTTTGTTCAAAATTAGTTTATTAATTCCTCGAGGAATTTCAAAGCAACTTACTGGCAAACGAGAGATGGATTGATAATTTCGGTCATATTTATACATATATATATATCCAATCTTTTCCTTACCAATCGTGGAACACTTCTACAAACGCACATCGAAGCCTTTGCTCGAATTCTAGGATTTCTGTGTTTGAGATAAGGTTGCAACTTCGGTAACAACAGCACTGGGGAGACCCAAGTGGTCATCGAGACTAAAGCTTTCTCCGCAGCATCACACACAAATCGCTTGTCTTGTGAAGACTTGAGAAGTAATTGAACCAACTGCACCAATTACATTGTGGAAAAAGGGATTAATAAGCGAAATATATATATAAGAAAAGAAACCTTCATTTACTAGCAAAATAAACGGGGAATCCCGAGTTTTAACTCACCAGAGGGTCCAGCGATTCAATCATAACATCGTTATATGTACTGAAAATATCTGCAGATGCCATTATTGCGGTTTTGCAGACCGCACTCCTCGGATTCTTCAAGGACTTCACGACAAGTGAGATAACATCTCCCCTATTCGTTCAGAATAAGAATTATGCTTGAGCAACTTAAATGTGGCTATAAATCTTTTTTTTATATATAAAATAATTACGGTAAACGAAGTAAGACTTACAAAATTTCGAGCAAAACTTGTTTATGGTATAGTGATAATCGGCGCACATTGTTAAGTGCTTCGCAGACTAGAACCCAATCTTTCGAATCCAATCCAGCTAAGAGTATCTGATACAGAAAAATTAGATGTATATAATATTAACACCGATCGCATAGAATGAAATCTTGAACCAAAATTCATACGAACGGAAGTTTACCTTGAGACTTGAATCGGCATCATCTAGATCATTCAAGTTCTCAGACTCTATGTATTCAACTTCTGCACTCACAATCTCCGCTCCAGAGCTCGCGGTCTCTCCATTAACAGAATTCTTCTTCTGCGCTTCTTCAAGATTTCCGTAGTCTTTCTTCTGCTCTCCTTCAAGATGTCCGTTGGTTTTCTTCTGCCCTTCTTCGAGATTTACGCTGCTCTTCTTATGCCCTTCATCGTGATTCCCGTTATTACTGCCAACGGCAGGCTTCGCAATACTTCCTTTACTAGAGTTCTCGCTCCTCCTCTCGGATCCAGGTATACTGTTGAGATCTCTAAGAGCTTTCTCCGACATCGCAGCTCGTCTCAAACTCTGCAAATGAGATAAAAACAATACTCAATAAAGTCCATATCAACAAACATACGATCCCTAGCATACGAAAAACCGAACCACGCAACAAACATGTCATCTTTATCCCAACACGCTATATACTCGCTACAATTCGTTCATACCACGGCCTAGAACATGAAATTAACCAAATGTAACACAAATTCAAGACATATATATATAATTTCTTGGAAAATCTCAACACTCCAACACGAAACCATAAGCAGATCATCAGACTAGCAACAATGTGGGCCTGGAAACACCAATTTCCACGCAATACGATTCCCCAAAAACAAAACGCCCAAATTAGGATCTACCATTCTTTCCAAGAATCAGACACAGAAATGAGGATCTCGTTCGAAAGCAGACCGCGGATCGCAGTCCAAGAATGAGAAAATGGATCGAAGTTGGAGATTGAGCAGAGAAGAGTACCAGCGAAGACGGTGTCGGCAAAAATGGCGAGAGAGAGAGAGAGTGGCTCCGATGTAGGTGTAGAAGGAAGAATCGTGTGTGCGTATATAGTCCAGTTCTGTGGAAATGGCTTTTACTATAAATATATATATATATATTTATTTATTTTAGGGTTGATTCCGGCAAAAGTACTAATACTTTCAAATAACGGATTAATAAGTTCTAATTTTTTTTTTGCTAGGAAAAAGTTTCAATTCTTTAGTTTTGTTTCTCTATAGGTACCTTGGTAAAAAAAAATTTCCTCTAACATTACTCACGCCACGTCAAAGTTTTGATTTTGTATTTCAATGCTTTTTTTTTTACCCGAATAAAGTTCTAATTATCTTGTTTTGTCTCCTTATATCACTTTCATGAAAATTCCAAACCATGGATTATGCCGTTTTCGGCGTTAAATTAAAAAGTAAATTTTCTCCCTTTTAATTACATATCCACGATTATCTTTGATCGTCCAACTTTCCGATGGCTAATTTACTCCGGAAAGGTGGATGAAATTTTGTAACGGTGGCATGATTAACAGTGTAGGACGATTTTTTTCGGAGGTACCAATAGAGATACAAAGTTAAAGAATTGAAACTTTTTTCAGGTAATAAAAAGAATTGGAATTTATTGGTTCACTTTTTAAAAGTATTAGTACTTCTGCCGGGATTAAACCTTTCTTTTATGTAACCGGCGAGGGAGTTGTGAGTGTGCGGTAGGGTGAAACGACGGCGTTTGGGATGTACTGGAAACTGGATAATTGCATGTGATCTCTCGCTACCTTTTTCCCTGATGCCCATTTATTTTCTGCCTCATAGATTTCCGCTTCTGTTTAACGCCCTCGGATTTCCCCTTATTTACATTCCACTGCCACTCATTGACCAGTCAACGCTTTTGTTTTTCCTTCTTATGGTTTCTTGATTAATAGTCATAGAATATAGAGTTTGAGACTAGCTAGACTATGTGAGCTTAATACGGCATTATTCGGGTTTGTTGGCCGTCTGATGATCGTTTGAATTTATTTTTATTATATTTGTTGTTCTAGTCAATAATTATAAAAAATAATAATAATAATAAAAACGTGAATGAAGTCTACCGATCCGTCAAAAAAGTACATTTGGATAGTTTTGCCATCGTTTTTTTAAGTTGGCTCTATACTTTTACATTTTCAAACAACTTTAGTACTTCTGTCACTATTAACAAGGATTGTGTGGAATAAACGATTAATTTTTTTTTTTTAAACAGGTTAAGGTTAAGCGTATCCTGTTTCAAACTAAGTCCGGACTATGGGTCAATTTGACATATGCTATTCCAGAATATTAGCAGCCTAAATATAAAAAATAATTACAAAAATAATGTTAAAATTCTTTCTTGTTTGTTTTAATCATATAAAATTTTAATATATTTTGCTTAAGTTTAAGACATGTAGCAAGCAAATCCAAAAACAATACCTTTCATGTAAGAGAAAATTATTAATATTTTATCTAACAAAAATAATATATATATATATATATATTTTACGTAAAAAAAATTAACACTTTCAGTATTCATGTGCAAATAACCTTACTATTAATAGGTAAAATAAGCAGGTATCGAGTTGCCAATTAAATAGCAGCCGTCCGTAAACTAAATAATTACGAAATTAATTACAACTATAGTTTTTTTTTTTTTAGGGACACAACTATAGTTATACACTATACTCTATGATTATATATATATATTTTTTTTGTTTGATAATATGCTCCGAAAAAGAATAAAAAGTACAAAACACAACTCTTGTCTTGTCTTGACCGCTAATTTGTTTATAATAAAAATAATAAAAATAAAATAATAATGCAATGATTGTGGTAATCGTAAAGGACGATGAGAATAATTTCGTATTTACTACAGAAATTTGAGGAATTCAGAGCAATAAGTATAAAGTTAATTAAGAGTGAGACTTGATAAGGAAAGACCGGCTCAGTCAAATAAAAGTCAAACCATCAATTTAATCATTCCAAAATTAGTGTTGATCTTTTAGCACAGATAGATAGACCATTTTAATTTTTTTAAATTAGAAAAAAAAAAGAATAAAAAAAGAGATTTTTTTACTATACAAAATTACACCTTTAAATTTGAAACTTATTCAGCTGAAAAATACTACTTTTCGTTTTAGTATGTGACTCGACAATATTACGTTATATTTTTACAATTTAAATTTAATGTAGAAATTATTTTAAATAAAAATTAAAACCAGAAATTTTACGTAAATTTGTAATTAATACAATAAATTAAATTACAATATTAAATAAGACATTCAGTCAAAATAAAAACTTAATGCGATCTTATTATATCTAAAATCATGTTTTATGAACCGAGATTCTATTATTAAGCCGTTAAATTTTTTTGTAACAAGCTCTACAAATCTACCAATTCTGTTTTTTGTTTTTTATTTACACTCCTACATTAAGCGTATGATCTTCAAAAAAAAAAAAAAAAAACAAACAAACAAACCAACTGTATCACTATTTTAAACCAAAGGATTATGCCATAATAATTTTTGAATTGGAAGAAATACTTCAAATCTTTAGGCAATAATTAATGATACGCTCCTAGACTAGAAATCTGAAATCATTTTTCACTATCTCCCAAAATTCAAGCCAAAAATTCAAAAGTGGACCTGTATTTTGCTTC
This sequence comes from Parietaria judaica, assembly GCA_954871525.1. Taxonomy (NCBI): domain Eukaryota; kingdom Viridiplantae; phylum Streptophyta; class Magnoliopsida; order Rosales; family Urticaceae; genus Parietaria; species Parietaria judaica. The sequence continues at coordinate 31,940,734 of OX940865.1, forward strand.
CATTTTTTTTAATGTAAACCTGTCAATTTTTAACACACAATTAATTGGTGATTAAGGAGTTTAATTACGGAAAACAGAGCATAAATAGGATTTTAACAAGAGAGGAAAAAATGGCTAACCTTTGAAGCACAGCTGTCTCACTTGATTAAACAAATTTGAATTTTAGTGAACGGCTTTAATTTCTTTTGGATCCAAGTAAATAAGAAATTAAATAAATAAAAAATATTGACATATGATTGGGGACATAAATCATATGCCATTTCTTGGCTCTATCCAAATCGAGGACCTATGTCGGTGAATTGATCATGGCACTTTGCAAATTTGAATTATTGAGTAGCATGTTGTGTTATCATTTGTTTATATATTTATATATATATATATATATATATATATATATATATTGTCGCGTTTGAGTGGAGTAATGTGTGATTAATTTTAATTTAACCTCATTCAATACCGAAAATTCACTATCTAATAATGGTGTGTAAAATAACTGATAATCGAATTTAAAATCATAACTAAAAATTATTCGATCTAAAATAATCTTAATTATTTTCTTTCTTTTAAAATTGGTTAAGTCTAACCGTAATTGATTTCAAAATTAGTTACAAATACCAATTATTACAACTTTTATTACGTTTTTAGTATTTTAATATTAAATATTAAAAAAATTAGTTTAGAGTTACGCTGAGTTTAAAGTTACTTCTTTGCACATCCTCCTTGACGTCCTCGTTCATTTTTAATGTTAAATTTGGTTGTATGAATTTAGTGGTATGTTTCATTTTGCTGTAAAATATAAAATCTTTTAAACAATATTTTTTTTTAAAACTGGATCCGGCTATAAAAAAAAAACAGTTTCATAACCAGATCCGGTAATAAAAATTGGTTTCATAATTGGAACCGGCTGTGAAAACCAGTTATCAAGAATTTTGATAATAAAAAACTTGGTTAACTACTTTAAAAAAAAAGTTATGGATATTAATACAGGAATAACCGGATTATCAGTTACCAGATAATTACACATTACTATTCATAACCAGAATACCAGATAGTGAAGAAACAACATGTTTGACCGAACCGGTTGCACCCTACTATCTAGTACTATATTTATCTTAAAACTGAAATTTACTCCTAAACATTGCTAGCATTTAATAATACACATTTTCCATCCACTTCTCAAAATACCCTTTTATTTGAAAACTAAAACTATATACATCAACTGTTCAACACATCGAGGATTACTGCCGCCGATGAGTACTAATTTCACCGATATCGAAAATCAACTTTGATATGTTCAAAACTTTTTTTAAAAAAATCTAAGTTAATTGCCCATTGTTTAAATACTCAAAAGAGAATTTAGAAATCGTGTATGACTTGTTGATGTGCAAATTCGTCATTTTTATTAGAAATGACATATCGTACAAGTTATGAATTAATTAAATCTGTAGAAAACAAATCAAAGGCTCAAAATAACATAATGATTCAAATAAGTCGAACTACTAAGCCCAAAAACTCACTAAGACAACTTGGAACCGTAAAGCCTACAAATAGAAGCTACCCGGCTAAAAGCCCAAAAGCTATTCGTTAACATCAAATAAGATGAAGGGCAGAACCGTAAAAAATATTATACGCCCACATCAATTCAAAATGAACGGAAGACTAGGAGCACGAAGTCAAAATCCACAACGGCTATATTCAGTCAATAATCCATCTCGGCGTAAAGTAAGCATTTGTGGAGTAAGTGTTAGCTAGATAATTAGTTAGCCTGGTCAGGTTGGAGAGACGACCCCAAGATCATCAACAAAGAAGATCGAGAGCTTTCTTTCCGGCTTCATATTGTATTGAGAGTTTTTCCTTTGTATTTTCTCTACTTCTTCTCTTCTTTTTCTTTTTTCCAAACAAGACACGCGTGTAGCTGTCCGTTCATGTTATCTGTATTAATAAACTAACAGATGACGAAGTCTACTACCGCATTGGGATGAAACTCTCCAAGATCATCGTCTCATTTACTTGCTTTTATATACTTATATTATATATAATGAGTGTTTAAGAGTTTGCAACATGAAAGATCGGATTCCACCTAAGCAAGTTAATATCATACATCCACAAGTCATTGTGACCGTTGAGGTGGGAAATCACGTCAACATAACTCACACGTCAATTTGTGATATCATCCTCGACATGTAAATTTTCTTTAACACGTAAGTAAATTGGCAAGAAATCGTTGATTTTTGACAAGAAATGCTCAATTGCCAAGTCATCAAGGTATGTCATTGATCGTAATTTGTCGTTGAGAAGAAACGAGGGTCATTTTGCTCTCAAGAGCACGTGCAAATTGACATTGGATAACGGACTTGAGCTTGTCGTCATTCAAAAATCGGGAAGGAGGCAGAGCCGGAGAGGAAGAAGACTTGCCCCCTTACCTAATCAAACTCATCTCGTCACCGTAAAAGGATGATCTGGTCCTTTGAATTACCCAGTACTACCATATTTAATTTATTTATTTATTAATTATTAACCTTATTTAATATAAGGGTTAATTACGGCAAAAATACTCAATCTTTGGTCAAATTCTCTGCTTTGTATACAACCTCCGTAAATAGCGGCAAAAGTACCCAAACTTAGTATTTGGGAGTTGACCGAGAATATCTGTCTATGTGGCAATCACTCTTTGACCGAGAATATCTGTCTATGTGGCAATCAATATTATTTTATTAAATAATTCTTTTGAAAAATATATTTAAAAATATATATTTTTTTATTTTATAAACATAATTATTTTTAATTTTTAATTTTTTAATAAAAAATTCAATAATAACAAATAATGAATATTTAAATTTAAATATTCATTATTGGTTATAATTTTATTTTTAAAAAAGTGGGTAGAACGAAGTAATTTTCACCGCTCACGGTTCACTTGAACTCCGTTTCCGGTCCGGTTCACGCGTCGAATAAAAATGTTTGATATTTTAATAATAATAACTAATAAACACATACATAATGTTTAAAAAGTCAAGACATAATTAAATACACACCACTTATTCAAAAACAAAAAATAGTAGTCATATTTATATTTAATGAAAAATTATTTTTATTTGTTTGCATGATATTTTTTTGTATTTGCATTTTAGAATAATAATAATTGTTTAATATGTTTTTTTATTTATATATTAATCTTTTTTTAAAAAAATTGTCGTTAAATAATCATATGATTATTATTGATTATTATTATTAAACATATTAAGCGATTTTGTTTCACCCGTGAACCGAATCGGAGGCGGAGCTTGAGTGAACCGTGAACGGGGATTTTTTCTTTATTTATTTCGATTGATCCACTTTTATAAAATGAATAATTATATTTAAATATTCATTATTGGTGTTTATGGAAAAATAATTTTATTTTTTGAAAAATTAAAAAGTTTTTTTTTAATAATTAAATAGTTATTTATTTATTTTTAAAAATAATTTAATTAAATAATTATTTTTTTATTTTTAAAAATAATTTAATAAAATAATAATTACGTGGCATGCCATGTGGCGTGCCACGTGGCAAAGGCTGATTGCCACATAGATAAATTTTCTCTGTCAACTCCCAAATGCTAAGTTTTGGTACTTTTGTCGTCATTTACGGAGGTTGTATACACTGCAGAGAATTTGACCAAAAGTTAGGTATGTTTGCCGCAATTAACCATTTAATATAAATGTGGTAACAATGTATATGGACATTACATGTATGTATTGTAGGATTAGATTGTGTATGGGCTTTTTTTATTTTTCAAATTGAAGATGTCGATTATAGTTGTAGCCCATCAATTTGCTTTAGATACCAGTGACATTTGGGTACAAAATTTAGGAACATGTCGCATAGAAGAAAACAAATATGGGTCTATTTGTTTATTTATATTTACTAATCAGCTAACTAGATAGAGGAAAATGATTAAATAGTGGAGTTCTTGAACATTTTGCAATCTCGGACGCGTTCATATCAACTGACTCATTATTTCGATTAATATTTTTTGCGAAAAATACTAAATATTTTTGTGATGGCGCTCGGAATAATATTAACTAGTCTTATTTATTCATTATTTATGGATACAAGCTTTGTAGTAAAAACAAATAAAAAATACCACGTTGAAAAAAAATTGTACCTAATAATTTATTAATAAAAATAAATATGCTTAACACAAAAGCGGAAAAAGAAATAATAGTAACATGATCCCGAGCGTCTATTATTATGCCTAGAATGATTGCATTTTATTTATTATCTATCTATATATATAAAGTATGTATGTACTATTTAAATTTTAAACTGGTTTTGTTATTTGTGCTTGTCTCAGTATATGTTAATTGAATTTTATTTGTTACTTTTGTAAATATAAAACTTTTTTTCGTTGCTAATTTCAATATCACTTGGTTTTGGTTTTTAATTCAGACTGACGTTTTGTTGATACGATGTTGTATACAATGTAACACAAAGTCACAAATCATGAAGAATAACAATATATAATTATTATATTAAATTTAGCTAATATTGGTGACAATCATCTGCCATTACAATTGATAACTCTAATCTCGAAGTCGAAAATTAAAATGACACCATTCTCCTAAACCTTAAACCATCCCTTGAAGATTCGATTATCAGACTCTTGAAGTCCCGATTGTTGGACTCCTAAGATTTGAGAGAGGAAATCAAAAAACAATCGACGAGGACGCGACTACGAAGGCGAGTTCTACGATTACAAGTTATATTCTCATTGTAGAAGGACAACCAAGTATTCACATCGGTCGTCGCATTGCTTATTAATAGGTACTTTTACTTTTTTTAGAATTTTAAGTCAATATTTGTGTTTAGTAACTTATAATAGAAGCACTTCACTAAAAAGTTTAGTTTTTCTATAGGCAAAATTTAAAAGTAGGTAATAGATGCTTTTGCCAGAATCTACTTTTGCTTTTCTTCATCTCTATCCCTATAAATATTTTTTTAGGTGGTAAAAGTACCGAAAATACATTTTATTATTGCGCTTAAGAGTCCAATTCTTTTTAAGTAGTAAACATATTATGGTTAACGTAACAATTCTTTTTAGATGGTAAAGTACCAATTTCTTACATCCCTTTTTTAAAAATTATTTCAGTGGAAGTACCAATTCTTATTGGGTGGGAAAAGTACCAAAAATATTTTACCATTGCGCTTAAAGTTTCAATTTTTTAGGTTGTAAAAGTACATTTCGTTCACATTCTTAAATTATTATAGTTAAAGTACCAATTCTTTTTGGAAGGTAAACATATATAAAAAAAAAACAAATACATATTATTATTGCAGTTAAAGCATTAGTTCTTTTTAGTTGGTAAAAGTACTAATTTTTTTACCGTTGACAGAAGAAACATGAATGTAAGAATTTGGTATTGTCACTATGATTGTCAATTAAAAGTATAAAAGGCATAACAAACTAAATTTTTTTTATTTTTTTTATTGAGTAATTATATTATTTAAATTATTTTTTAATTTTTTATATTATTATTGAGATTTAATTAACATTATTTATGTGTACTTTAGTATTTTTTGACATTTAGAAGCTAATTAAGTAAAACTAGTTACCAAACACTAAAGTGAAACTTTTGAAAAAACTAATTATTTTTTGTTTTCATTAACCAAACAGTGCATTAATTTCTTTTACAACACCTTTTTTGACAGTAAATTTTAAAAGTAATTATGAAGACAACACAACAATGTCAAACTGAACCTTAGTCTTTAGTCTTGTGGTACTACTTACTACAACTTGTGACCAAGCCTTGTGATGAAATGTTTTGCAATATGGACAAATAAGAGTTGAAATGGAATATATATATATATATATATATATATAATAGACTTAGGAAATAATTTTAATGTTTGATGACTATTTCTGATATCATTAAAACTCAAACCCTTTGCAGATTCTCTTAAATCATGATATTAATGGTTGGTGTCACATTTTTACAATAAATATTGCATCGTTTTGTTAAGCATTTCACTTCACAGATATATAACAGGTGGTCCCTTTATTACAAAGAAACATTCATTCATTGCGATCAAAATTCAATCTCTCGATCAGATAGTTTTATTGGGTTTCCCCCGTTACCAGTGCCGATTACAGGAAAAAAAAAAAAAACAAGTGCCCGCGGTAACCGCTCTAGCTCTCATCTCGGATATAAGGCTTATTTGGCACAACTTAATTTTTTTAAATTGTTTTTAATTTTAGTTAAAAAAATAAAATTAAAAAAAATTAACAAGTATTTAGTAAAGTGTTTATGAAACTGTTGATCACTTATCGGTGACAGAGTGAGTCAACATCACTTATTAACCTCGGCAGTCAATCGGGCTTGACTGTGAGTCAACGCTCGAGGACGGAATCAGCGACATTTATCCAGACAATTCTATAAATACCAGTCGGGTATTAGAGAGACTTCAACAGAAAACACAAGATCACACAGAGAGATTCCAGAAGATTAAGAGAGAAGCTTTTCTAGAGAGAGAAAGTTTTCGGTGGAAACCGAAGGTGAAGAAGAAGGGCAGCGACGACGGTTTACGGAGAGGGAAGGCTCGGTAACGGCAGAACAGAGGCGCACACTCTGGGATTCTGTCGGAGTCTCTTCGCGGCGTTAGGGCGGATCTTGCTCACCGGAATTCGGCTAATTGGCGGCGTCTGGCTGATCTGGGTTGCTCTGTTGAACGGTGACGGGCAAACACGACGGAGGCTTCATTCCTGATACGTGTTGTTCATCGTAGAGGACGAGCAAAGGGGTGTTTGGGTTCAGGCGATTCATCGGGAATATCAAGTCTTGTGTAAAGTTTGATTCTTTTGTAACCGAGTGCAATCGCATCTACGTCTATCAATAAAAATGAACGTTGATTCTGTCCAATTTATCGTATCGTGTTCCGCAAGTATTGTTCGTGTATTCCTCTTGTTGCTCGGGTTTTGGGTGCAATTTCTAACAAAAACAATTAGTGATGGTAAAAAAAATTGATTCAGTGTTGAATAAAAAATTTATTCAGGTTAATAAACTAAAATAGACTAAAACCGTGTTATTGGTTTTTAAAAAAACCAAAAGCTACAAAACCTATCTTTTACAATATATATACAAAAATATAAAATTCTTCTTTTTAAACTTAACCAAATACGTCAATGTCATGTAGATAAATCTTTACGATGGAAATGCTACTAAACAACACTAAAGTGAAAATCGAAACAATGCAGTTATCTCTAATAGATAACTCGATTTCACATTATTTCTTAATTTATCTAATAGCATGATAATAGCCTCCGAGGCGTCCCGGTAACATTTCAAAATTCATTTTAAAACGGAAATCTTGTTACCGGACCGACGACACGGATATCGGGTAATAATCATTTCGTTAAGATCTGATAAATATTTCGAATTTAATATTTCATAATCATTATTAATAATCTAGTCGAATAGGAAATAAATAGAAAGCAGTAAATGGTTGCATTTATTGACCCAATGCATAAAGGCCGTACCCCAACTGACGATTCCGGCTGCGTGTTCTGACTTGGATAGGGCTCCGCAGGTGCTGAGGGAAACTCCCGTGATCTTCCGGGATATTCTCCTGGATTCCTCGTACCGAAGCGTGTGCTTCACCGGCAGGACTCCGTCGCAAAATTTAACTAACGGTGATCTTTTAAAGCAACCGGAGAAAAATATCTCCTAAGCCAAACCAGAAGAGAGATCAGAAGCAGAAAACTCGCAGACCCTAGAGAGAGAGGGAGAGCTCGAGTTTTTGCTCTGGGGAAGGTGTTAAAAATGTGTAGAATGAGCCTCCTATTTATAGGCTCAAGCTGTAACCGATTTGGAGATTTTTCCTCCCTTTATTCGAATTTATTAAATTAAATATCATTAATTATTTCAATCCAATGACCCAGATTCAATCTCATCTAAATCCAATGGATATAATTAATCATGGATTTAATTAAATAATAATACATGATAAGATCAAAATATTTAATCTTATCATCATATTATTGAAATTCGAATTATATATATATATATATACATATTAAAATTCGAATTTGTTTATGATTATCTAGATCCAATGGTTAAAAATAAATCTTAAATCAATCCAATGGATCAAATCAATTAGGGATAAAGTCAAATGCCCTAGGGTTTTACAAAACCCTAATTCTAACTCTTATCCACAATTTTATTCGAATTATACATTATATATATGATATTAATTAATTTCTAATCCGACGGTAAAGATTAAATCTCAAACCTATCCAACGGACACAATTAATTAAGCAAATTCGAAATACCTAAACTTGGTCACAAAGTTTCAATTTCGAATTACAATTAGGGTTTAAATCAATTATCTCAATCCAACGGTTGATATTAAATCATAACCGATCCAATGGATTAAATTGATTTCAGGGTTTTGCCAAAATACCAAAACAATAGGTACTTATGCCGCAAATATACATTCTCCAGTTCACATATTCGAATTTAGCTAGGATTTGTATTCTCCAAACCCTAATTCGAATTTACCCATGTAACAATATATACATATATATATATATTTATTTATTAATATAAATCTTTTAATTATTAATTAATTATTAATTAGATATTAATAATTAAATCCAAATAATTAAATTATATTAATAAAATCTGATCTCAATATCACACATTAAATTTTATGGTGCAACACCATCATTTAAATTCGTGACATGTGATTTAATTTCATAGTTTATCGAACCGAGTCATAAACTTAGAAAATCCATAAATCACAAACCGTAAGTCGGAATGACTTGGTTCAAAAAGAAAAGTTTCTTAGAATTTAATTTACAACAACATGATGCTGTTAGAAAATCTAAATTCTAACTTTCTTTTTATCAATTAATTCCGTGTACCAAAATATGATATTTTTGCCACGCTGACGATAAAACTATCTGACGTCTGACACATACTTGTCAGTTTTATAAGTCGAGCCAAATGATTAAACATTATCCAGAATGTATTTTAATCACGTACGTATCATCCGTTACGGAGCTATCCTGGGGACCATGGACCCGTATCACTTAAGCTCCAACGAACTGCTAGTTGTTCGTCAAACCTCGAAGTGATTCCACTATAGACCCGAGGCTGCACTCTTTAGTGATACGGTATATATTATTCCCTTATAACAGCAGGGTGTCCATTGATTCAATCAAATTCGGGTTATTGTCCTTTCAGTTGATGACTCACACATGAGCAGGCAGTTTTCACCGTAATGCCCCTCATTGCATTTTCATCATTGACTCAGTCAGTAATATTATAAGCAACCCACTTATGATTTCGATTCATAAGTTGCGCACGGGTACCTCTCACTTCTCACCACTGACATCCAAGGGAATCATCATGACTCTGAAGAGAGTTGTGTGATGCACATGTCTATGATCAAGCTATCCTCACTACTGACTATCATGTTCCCAAAATAATAGTGTTGGGAACAACGGTAATATCTTGTGTTCTTTAACGGTTAAATCAAAGAATAATCAAGCCAGTAGCTCGGACTCATGATCACTCAGGACTTAGAACTAATATCCATTTGATCATCATTTTGTGACTTAACTACAAGTTATCAGTGACGGTCTTATATGATAAATTCTTGAGTTTAAGTCAGGTCCAGTCCAGTATGAAGACGCTTCATACTTAATGCACTTCTAGTGAGTGTGACACACACATAATCCTGAATAGGATTGTCACTTAGTCACATTAATGACCTTACACGATTAATGGGCTCCCACCCAGTTAATCAGGTCGCGGACGTTTTAAGTTCATTTATTATGATTATTAATTCTTCCTCACATCGACTCTGTTGTGATAATAATAACATAATCTCATCCTTTATGAACTAAGGAATCAAACATTCTATTTTACTCTACCAGAAACTATAATAAGATTAACATAATAAGCATCATCTTTATTCAACGACTTGTCATAATCTTTTACAAATGGATAAATATCTTGTTTAAGGACACATATGTCAAACAGTTTTCATTTTCGAAAGTATTGCATTATAAATTTATCGTAAGTAGAAATATAAATATCCAATGGACTATTATTCAATACAAAATTAATTTATCTCTATTTTTATGTATAACATTTTTAATAATATAATAGGCGAGTATAAAAATGTACCTATATATTTTAATAACTGAAAAGAAATAAACAAAAAAAACTTAAAAAAAATAATATGACTAACCCAAGACTCGAACTCCAGGTCCTCTCTCTTAAAAATAGAGATTTAGGAAAAACACTTTGCTTGTTGGGCTGAGGCTCTTTGACTTCTCAATATGGGCTCATGAAATAGTATAATGATATTTTTTTATTTTTGCTTAAACTCTATTATTTTAATATTTTTCATGTTTTCAGGTGGTGCCCGGGCGTACACTAGGCCCTACATACCCTTACCACTGGTTTTAGCTAAACATTTTGTATTTTATTGATAAAAATAATAATTAAAAAGGCCAATATTAATCCCTATAAAATAACTAATTAGAGATAATTTGGTGTTATATGTATTTGACATGGTTTTAAATACCTTGATTTGCCCTCGGCGTGCCCTAGATATCTACAAAATTTTGACGTGTCGGTAACTTTCTTGTTAGCGCTTCACTCATTTTTTTACAAAAAATAAAAAATAAAGAAAATAAAGAAAAGAAAAGGATGAAAATTGGAAAAAAAAAATCAAAGAAGAGAATATATATATATATACACGGTAGTCGCATTTCCATTAATCATTAGATATAATTTATATCATATTAATATTTTTCTTAATTTTGTGATAAAATTCTAATTGCAACCTATATTTACATCATAAAATTACAATTGAAATCTATATTTTCCTAAAAATATGTCGGTTAACTCGTTAGTTTGCGAATTACCTGTAAAATCTGATCGGTAGCAGTGTCGACATTTCTTTCTTTCCCCAAAAATTCAGCGATAAACCCATTATGCGCTCACATTCTAGTAAAGTAATTTATGCGCCCACATTCTAGTAAAGTAAAAGTTTTTTTTTTATATCAATATCGGTAGTATTTGGATAGCGTTGAGAAAATTATTTCTACAAAACCTACCGAAATAGCAACCATGGCCTAGAGTAAGCTACTCACAAAGCATCAAAATGTCAGCACGAGGAGTCCATGAAAACAAGTAAATAGCCCATCGAGCCCATTGGGCCCGTTATAGGACTGGCCCATTTAGTTGTCTTTATGTATGTATAACTATTTTATTGTCAATTTTTTTTCTGAATCGACCATTTTTAGTTAGATGTTCAAAATAATAAAACCACAAAAAAAAAAAAAAAAAAAAGAGGGAAGGCATGTCTATCCACTTGCTCGTGAATCACCATCAATTAGACTTAAAAACTCGAGTATTGCGAGGCCTTATCATTTTCTATTGACTTGTTGGAGATTAATAATTCTCCTACCTTATTGTTCCTCGACAAATCTATCATTAATACACCACTTTGAGCATAACTTTTAAAGGTGATTCAATCATATTTTGTTTCTGGGATCAAATACTATTTATATTTCTCAAAATGGCATTTTAATTTTGAAAAGTATTACTTTGCAGGAAACAAATAATTTTTAAGAGATATTATTATTATTATTATTATTTTTATGACAAATTCATATTTACGATGAGGTCAGGTAGGAAATGCCTGAATAGGAATTCAGGCTCATTGGACTTTTCGGGTCTGACCCGACTACGTTACAAACGACGGGCCCACTCGAACAATGACCTAATGAGTTTTGGCCCATCAAGTCATTAATCATTGTGGGCTATAAATACCACATTTTAAGCTTATAGTCAACCAATCCAGTCAAAATACCATATAGCATACTCGAATTCTCTCTAGCCTCCATAGCCGAATTTGATTTGCCTCCCGATGCTCCGAACCAATCGGCGTCCAATCAGTGAGAAGGAGCTAACAGTCTTATAAGGTGATTTTCGGTCGATTGACGTTCCCACATCGACGTGATGGACGAGTTAGAGGGTCTACACTTGTGGAGTTGTGATACGAATCCCTAGGAAACTAACCACACGCAATCTGAGATAAAAATTTGGCCAGACAGATTCAGATGGCAAAAGTATTAAAAGTTTAGTTATGTATCGAAACTCCCTCTCTTAATTTCTGAATTTAGTCTAGATCTTACTTTCGATGAAATCCTGTGATTTTTTCCTCGGGATTGAGAAAAACATTATCGAAAACCCAACATGCCAATCACTTAGGAGACTTTAGGAAAACAAATAATAGGATACATTTTTTTTTAGTTTTTAACCTATTTATTAAAATTTTAAAGTTTGTTTTTTCTTTGAAAATTACATTATAAAATGAATAATTATGATGTCTTTTTTTTTTTGTGAATTTTATTGGCTCAATAATTGATAATTCACAACTAAGTTGTTTGGCCTAATGAGAACTCCACTGCTTTTCAAAAGGTCTTCGGTTCAATTCCAACGTAATGCTGCAAATATTAAAAATAAAAATGTTATATACGAGAAGAAAAGAAATCTAAAACGTTGACAGGTTGAACAAATCATCTAATATTTTGAGAGAAGTATCTTTTTGTTTTTACAATCGATTACACTTTGAAATAGTTAATCAATTATCATTAAAGAGTATTCTATTTTGAATGTAAAATAAAGAATGTTAAACTTAAGTACTATTAATGCAAAAAATTGGATTAACTGTGAACGCGGTCCACAGATCGTTCATAACGACGTCTCATCTAAATGGCGAGATTTCCTTGTATATGCTAAACACGTCTTGATGAAAATCGGTAGTATCAGTCCGACTTCCTTACCACGTTAATAGCCTCCGAGGCGTCCCGGTAACATTTAAAAAATCATTTTAAAGCGGAAAACTTGTTACCGGACCGACGACACGGATATCGAGTAATAATCATTTCGTTAAGATCTGATAAATATTTCGAATTTAATATTTCATAATCATTATTAATAATCTAGTCGAATAGGAAATAAACAGAAAGCAGTAAATGGTTGCATTTATTGACCCAATGCATAAGGCCGTACCTCAGTTGACGATTCCGGCTGCGCGTTCTAACTTGGACAGGGCTCCGCCGGTGCTGAGGGAAACTCCCGTGATCTTCCGGGATATTCTCCTGGACTCCTCGTACCGAAGTGTGGGCTTCGCCGGCAGGACTCCGTCGCAACATTTAACTGACGGTTCTTTTAAAGCTACCGGAGAAAAATATCTTCTTAGCCGAACCAGAAGAGAGATCAGAAGCAGAAAACTCGCAGACCCTTGAAAGAGAGGGGGAGCTCGAGTTTTTGCTCTAGGGAAAGGTGTGAAAAATGTGTAGAATGAGCCTCCTATTTATAGGCTCAAGCTGTAACCGATTTGGAGATTTTTCCTCCCTTTATCCGAATTTATTAAATTAAATATGATTAACTATTTCAATCCAATAGTCCATATTCGATCTCATCTAAATCCAATAGATATAATTAATCAGGGATTTAATTAAATAATAATACATGATAAGATCAAAATATTTAATCTTATCATCATATTAATAAAATTCGAATTATATTATATATACATATTAAAATTCGCATTTGTTTATGATTATCTAGATCCAATGGTTAAAATTAAATCTTAAACCAATCCAATGGATCAAATCAATTAGGGATAAAGTCAAATGCCCTAGGGTTTCATGAAACCCTAATTCGAACTCTTATCCATAATATTATATGAATTATATATTATATATATATCATTGATTAATTTCTAATCCGGTAAAGATTAAATCTCAAAACCGATCCAACGGACAAAATTAATTAAGCAAATTTGAAATACCTAAACTTGGGCACGAAGCTTCATTTCGAATTACTTCTAGGGTTTAAATCAATTATCTCAATCAAACAATTGATATAAATCATAACCGATCCAATGGATTAAATTGATTTTAGGGTTTTGCCAAAATACCAAAACATCAAGTACTTATGCCGCAAATATAAAATATCCAATTCTCATATTCGAATTTAGCTAGGGTTTGTAACCCTAATTCGAATGTACACATGTAACAATATATAAATATATATTTTTATTTATTAATATAAATCTTTTAATTATTAATTAATTATTAAAAATTAAATCCAAATAATTAAATTATATTAATAAAACCTAATCTCAATATCACACATTAAATTTCATGGTGCCACACCATCATTTAAATTCGTGACATGTGATTTAATTTCATAGTTTATCGAACCGAGTTATAAACTTAGAAAATCCATAAATCACAAACTGTAAGTCTGAATGACTCGGTTCAAAAAGCAAAGTTTCTTAGAATTTAATTTACAACAACATGGTGCTGTTAGAAAATCCAAATTCTAATTTTCTTTTTATTAGTTAATTTCGTGTACCAAAATATGATACTTTTGACACGCTGACGATAAAACTATCTGACGTCTTACACAGACTTGTCAGTTTTATATGTCGAGCCAAATGATTAAACATTATCCATAAGTATTTTAATCACGTAAGCTCCAACGAACTGCTAGTTGTTCGTCAAACCTCGAAGTGATTCCACTATAGACCCGAGGCTGCACTCTTTAGTGATACGGTATATATTATTCCCTTATAACAGCAGGGTGTCCATTGATTCAACCAAATTCGGGTTATTGTCCTTTCAGTTGATGACTCACACATGAGCAGGCAGTTTTCACCGTAATGCCCCTCATTGCATTTTCATCATTGACTCAGTCAGTAATATTATAAGCAACCCACTTATGATTTCGATTCACAAGTTGCGCACGGGTACCTCTCACTTCTCACCACTGATAACCAAGGGAATCATCATGACTCTGAAGAGAGTTGTGTGATGCCGATGTCTATGATTAAGCTATCCTCACTACTGACTATCATGTTCCCAAAATAATAGTGTTGGGAACAACGGTAATATCTTGTGTTCTTTAACGGTTAAATCAAAGAACAATCAAGCTAGTAGCTCGGACTCATGATCACTCAGGACTTAGAACTAATATCCATTTGATCATCATTTTGTGACTCAACTACAAGTTATCAGTGACGGTCTTATATGATAACTTCTTGAGTTTAAGTCAGGTCCAGTCCAGTATGAAGACGCTTCATACTTAATGCACTTCTAGTGAGTGTGACACACACATAATCCAGAATAGGATTGTCACTTAGTCACATTAATGACCTTACACGATTAATGGGCTCTGTCCCAGTTAATAAGGTTGCGGATGTTTTAAGTTCATTTATTATGATTATTAATTCTTCCTCACATCGACTCTGTTGTGATAATAATAACATAATTGCATCCTTTATGAACTAAGGAATCAAACATTCTATTTTACTCTACCAGAAACTATAATAGGATTAACATAATAAGCATCATCTTATTCAACGACTTGTCATAATCTTTTACAAATGGATAAATATTTTGTTTAAGGACACATATGTCCAACACGTCTATGAAAGTGGAGGGTGGAAAATCCGAAGTCTCCTCGAACTCAAATTAGTATGTTCAAGGGACATAAAGAGGATGGGGAGAGATAATATATGAAATGATGAATAATGACTTCCTATTTATAGAAAAAGAAATGACTAATGAGCCTTGACTTTCGTTTAGGGTCTCACACTTTCAATGATCCAAAAAATACACTATAATATAATAAGTACTAATTTAAGAAAAAAAATTAAATAGTGATATATTTTAAGAAGATTGAAGCTAAACAATAAATAAACAGATGCTCTCGTCAGGGTTTAAACTTTAAACTTAAATCTTATGGTGAAAAAAATAGAGTGGATTACCATCAAACCATCGTATATTCGTAAAAAACTAAAGTTAAAGGGGTAAAGATGAACCGAAACCTTAAATTAAGGGGCGTAAAGGGGAATTACTCGAAAAAAATAAAAGTAAAACTAAAGGAAACGTGGTTGGGAGTCGAAGTGGGTACTTTTGGTGTGAGTTTGTGTCGTGTCTTCAAACACTCCACTCCAGTCAGTCTCCGACTCTCCACGTGCCCTTTACCTAGATTCCTCCATTCAAATTATGACTTAAATTTAAAATAAAATCCCTAATTAATTAATTAATTACTTTTAACCCTAAAAAACGAGTATATAAAATAAATCCGAAAATAAAATCTCAGAAAAAAAAAACAGTCAGTCAGGGCTTCGATACGGTCCTCTTTCGGTCCCATTTGTGTCTTCTCTTTCCACTTTCCCTTTCTCTCTCTCTCTCTCTCTAGAAAAACCCAAACCGGAGAATCGAGAACTCGGTCGAATCTGAGCCGTCCGATCTGATGGTGCGCCGATGATGGAGCTCGCCGATTCAGCCAGCGACGGACTCCGGGACTCGAGCTCGGCCACTCGCTCCCTCCTCGGAATCGATCTCAACGAGATCCCTTCCCCGGCCGAGGCCATCGACGTCGTCCGGTCCTTCCACGACAACCCCTCGCCGCCGCCGGGCGCCCCCGCCGGCGTCCCCGCCGCCGAGGCCGCCGCGGCCTGCGGCGCGTGCCGGAAGCCCGAGGACTTCGGCTACGTGGTGGTGTGCGACGCCTGCGAGCGCGGCTTCCACGTCGGCTGCGCGGGGATGCGCGGCGTCCTGGAGCCCAACGAGGAGTGGCTCTGCGGGGAGTGCCTGGGCGCCGGCGCGAGGAGCAAGCGCTGGCCGCTCGGGGCGCAGCAGATGCTGCTCGACATCAATGCCCCGCCACCGAGCGAAGGGGACGGCGAGGAGGGGCTCGAAGCCAGGTACATCTCCGGACCGGGTTTGCATTATCGAAGAGGAGGTTTAGATTCGAGTTCGCGGGCTTGTAGTAGCTTAAAGATTGACTCTTTAGCTTAGAATAGGAAAATATGGTGTGATAGGTATTGCATTGTGCTCTTATGAACTGATTTGAGGCTCTTAGGGTTTTGAATATTGAGTATCTTAAGTTGTATCTTAAATTAAGAGAAAAGTGATAGGAACCGGGCCGTGCTAGGCTCCGATTAAGCTCGGTTATAGGCCTGGATCTCTCGGGTTCCGTAAACTATCAACTAAGCCCGTGCTCAATCGACACGGGATCTTAACAATTTGAGGAATGCTTAGGAAGTAGAACTGTAGTTGTTTTTGCTTAATTTTTAGTAATGCTTTGATAGATTTGGGCTTACTCTGAAGTGAATTACTGTAAGAAAGCTGCTTCTTCGAAGTTTGATCTTGAGTTAAGGGATATTTGCGGCAAAAATACATATAAGTTAGGTGGAAGTAGTGGCATGTTTCACTTTATTGGTCAAACGTTTTTGTCAAAAGTGTAAATCCTAGCCTAGGTACCAAATGGGAATATTTTTGTTACATAGGATTTACACTTTTGGCAACATTAGGAATGTCCGCCGTGACAAAAAAAAAAAGTTAAATATTGCCGCCACTTTCACCTACATTTGTGGCATTGTGTCGCTTGCATCCCTTTATCGTAGTAATTTTGCCCAGTTTCACATAAACCCTTTATCGTAGTTTGCCTTTTTTTTTTTTGAGTTCAAGTTTGATGTTAGTTACTTTTGGTTAGATGCTTGTAGCGGTAGTAGTTACTCTTTGTTTTTGGTTTTAGAAAGCACACATCGGGTGGTACTTCAGTGGCGCATTCGAACTTTTTGTGCGGCGGGAATGGATTTGGCTTCTCGAAACCGTCGGGAATTTTGGTGGGTTTCGAAGAGTTTTTGTATGGCAGACACACTGCGGGTAGAAGCTTTGAGGACTTAGATTTGAGATTTCCGGTGGGACGGTTTAAGAGTAGTAATAGTATGAACAACGCCGCCGTTAGAAAACATTCTCAGAATCCAAGTGAGATATTTTTGCAGGCCCTTAGGGAGTTTGTTTACGAAAGGCATGGTGAACTTGAGGAGGGTTGGCGTGTGGAATTCAAACAGTCTATTGGCAGTGAGCTTTATGCCGTTTATTGTGCGCCCGATGGGAAGATATTTGACTCGGTTTATGAGGTTGCATTGTATCTTGGTCTAATATCCAGGTACAATTCTAAGGACCCTGAAATGAAAAGCGACGGTAGTATTTCTATGTCAGAGAAGACCCTTCTACCCAGAAAAAGAAAGGCTAGAAGATCACTCACCAACGGATTTCCCGAATATAATGAAGCTTTAGGCGGTGTGTTTTATAAGGAAGTATGTTCTACTACTTTTGACAATAATGTGCGACTTTCAAAGACCGTAGCTGGTGAAACCGATAAAAATAAAGTAAGTTATCTGTTAAGCTATTGCGTTTTTATCCAAATATTATCTTCTGTATGGATTGTTAGAGTCGTTGATTTTTCTTTTTTTTTTTGCATGTTTTTCTTTTTAGGAGGGTCTCCCTGTGCAATTTGAAGATTTTTTCATCCTTTCGTATGGGAAAATCGACACAAGGTCTTCTTATCACGATGCTAACACGATCTGGCCCATCGGTTTTAAATCCTATTGGCATGATAAGATCACTGGATCTCTTTTTGTTTCCGAAGTATTAGATGGTGGTAACGACGGACCCATTTTTAAGGTCAAGCGGATCTCATGCTCTTCCTTAGCCATTCCGATCGGCTCAACAGCCATCTTTAGAAAACACACCGAGCAGCTCTCAAGCTCAGTTGATGAAGAATTGGCTGAGTCATGTGACAACTATGGTAATATTCAGACAATTCTCTCTGATCCTTGCCCACCTATGGAAAACGACGTTTTGTCATGCCTTAGTACTTGTTATACTCATGAAAACTCAGGATCTGTTTTATCTCGTGAAACGGGTTTGATTGATGAAATTGGGGAGTTTTCAGCGGAAGAGAACTCTTCAAGTTTGGCATGGAAAGTTGTATCACAAAAAGTTGTTGACGCTTTTTGTGAATTACTCAAAAGGAAAGGAAAGTCCGAGTATTTATGTGAGCATATCAGAAGTGACGGTGGCTTCCCTCACCCTATCACAAAAAATGAAACCCATGCGCCGTTGGACAAGTTCTCGAGCTCACCAGATACTTCTGGAATTCCATCTCATATCGAAGCCGATGAAGAACTTAAAGATCTACTCGGGAAATGGCTCGATCAGGATAGGTTTGGATTGAATGTTGATTTTGTGCAAGAGATTTTAGAACAGCTACCCGGGGTCCAAACTTGTCCACAGTATCAGATGTTGAGCCAGAGAAGCTCTTTTTCTACGGCCTTAACTGTTGGAAACGAGCTTCTCGTGCTGAAGTCGGTAGGTAGGTCACACGGTAAGGAAAGCGATACTTACGGTGCATACAAGAGATCAAAGAAAGCCAAGTGGGTTGATGACCGTGCCTTGAATCATAATCGTCGTCCTGAAGGGAATAAGTTGTGCTTGAAGGTTTCTTCCGAGCTTGTGGGTGATGTTTATCAGGTACGCTTGTCAAGTTTGTTTTAAAGTTTGTTTCGAATTTCTTCCTAAGAGTTGACTTACTACCTTTCTATTGCGTGATCAGGTTTGGCTGTCATTCTGGCGTTTTTGTGAGATTTTGAGCTTGAAAGATCCCTTGTCCTTAGAAGAACTCGAAGAGGAACTTATAAATCCTTGGTCGGAGAACTTGGAACTTTTGGAGAAGTGCGAGAGAGAGATTCGTGATGATCGAGCTTTGCATTCGAACGGAAGCGGAGATTTACACACTTTTATACCAATGGAGACTGGGGAAATGAAAGAAGCAGCTCAAAATAAGCTTGCGTCCATTACATACAGTAGGTGTACGGGGTTGACTTTGACCAAAGCCCACAAATCACTGCTTGGAGTGGTGGTGAGCGAGCTACAATACAAGGTCGCTGCTCTTGTGGATCCGAACTTTGATTCTGGAGAGTCCAAATCGAGGAGGGGAAGGAAAAAAGATTTTGATAGCTCAGTATCGGCAAAAAGGAGCAAGCTTAATATACTCCCTATTAACGAGCTGACGTGGCCGGAACTCGCCAGAAGATACATCTTGGCTGTCGTGTCAATGGAGGGTAATTTCGACTCCGCTGAAATTATTGCTCGTGAAAGCAGCAAAATATTTCGCTGCTTGCAAGGGGACGGTGGGGTGCTCTGCGGTTCACTCACTGGAGTGGCTGCCATGGAAGCAGATGCACTTGTAAGATTATTAATTTTCTGAGAAAAAAAAACTAATGCATGCATATTATTAGTTTAAGAAAAAAATAAAGTACATCTTTTGGCTTGATCGAAAATCAAACTTTGAATATGAAGTATTAGTCGAGTAGCTGATAACGAGAAGAGTGTAGAAATATTGAAAGTTAAAAAGTGTTTTGTTAATAGCAATTATACATTGTTAGTTACTATAGTTATAGCTAATTAAATAGGTTTCTTTTGTATAGGAATTAGTCATAACTAATTATAAATGTTGTTATTTTATACTTTTATTAGCTACAAGTACTCATAAAAATCATTATCGCAGAACTATACATTGTTTGAGTGAAAAAAAAATACTTCATAATTTTTTGTTTTTCTACAATGAGGGATAAACATTTTTTGCATATATGTCCTTTGACTTATTCAAATTTTGTTTTGAAACTTAAATCGGGATTTAAAATGTTACTTAATTAATAATTACTTTTTTTTTTCTTCCTCTGGCAGTTTCTTGCAGAGGCCACAAGGCAAATTTTTGGATCAGCAGACAGCGAAAATGATGTTCTGGTTCTGGAAGATGAAGGATTGGATGAAACTGCGATAACTGAAGTTTTGGAGAAGATCCCGGTGAACAAAGGAACCACGCCGGAGTGGGCCCTTGTGCTGGAGCCTGTCCGAAAGCTTCCTACCAACGTTGGAACGAGAATCAGAAAGTGCGTTTATGAAGCTTTAGCAATGAATCCACCGGAATGGGCTAGGAAAAGACTGGAACACTCCATCAGTAAGGAAGTTTATAAAGGGAATGCATCGGGCCCCACTAAGGTGCTTTTTCTCTTACACGTCATATATTATTTGTGAATACACATGTCGTTTGTTTCTAGACCCGTATTTTCTGATTCTATTTTTAATACAGTGTAATCTTTATTTATATCTTTATTCTTTATGTTATTAAGGGCATTTGCGGTAGTGTTATAAATAGGGATTAGGGTTTCCTAGTCCCTATAAGAGGCTCCGATCCCAAGGGAGTTTCGGCTTAAGTCTCTTGCGCTTTTAGGAGAGCTCAAGTCGTGTTCTTAAAGGAATTGCCATTGTTTGTTATTTGTCTTTTTTTTTTATTCAATAGAATTATCAGGAATTAATCTCTTTGGTGAATTCCTATTGCATGTGTTTGTTTCGGTTATTTTTCATTGGTTGGGTCCTATCACACGTGTCAGTGTGTGGTTTCTAGTGTTTATTCTCATGCCTTGTTCTTGTCTAAGTATAATAAAGTAACCTTAATTTTTTTTTATTTATGCAGAAAGGAGTCCTTTCAGTGCTGGCAGAAGTCACCAGTCCAGTATTGCCACCAAAACCCGATAATAAATCGAAAAAGAAGAAGACCGTGGTCTCTACGTCGGATGTTGTGATGAGGCAGTGCCGCATCGTGTTACGCCGTGTTGCAGCTGCGGACGATTCGAAACTATTCTGCAATTTGCTGGGAAGAAAGCTGATCAATTCCAATGATAACGACGATGAGGGGCTTTTGGGGTTGCCTGCTATGGTCTCGCGGCCTTTGGATTTCAGGACTATTGATATGAGATTAGCTGCTGGGGCTTATTGTGGCTCCCACGAAAGCTTTCTCGAGGATGTTAGGGAGGTCTGTCTTGCACTCCGTTTCTTTTCGAATAAAATTCTGAAACGACGCACACGATTTCCGCAAAAATCCTACAGATTGGAATTCACTAAGCTAGTGAATCTCCCTTTTTCTTTATTAATCAATCAATAAATCACAATAGAACGGTGTTTCCTCCGAGAGTAAGACCAAAACTCACCCAATGATTTTACTATAGGAATTTTCCGCTCATCAAACATGACGGCCAAGTGGTGCCTAAAGCAGGATTAGAAGCCCTATTCCCATATTTATCGTAAAATACCCATAATACCCCTACTTGAAAATACCTAATGCAGAATGCATAATTGAATTAATATATATAAGGTCTTAACAAAATCACGCTCTACTGTTTTTCTTATATGCATGAACAATTGCTTAACAGTGTTATTGTTGCTTTGAACTTTCAGTTATGGAGTAATGTACGAAATGCTTTCGGTGATCATTCCGATTCTGTTGAGTTGGCTGAAAATTTGTCACAAAAGTTTGAGTCTTTGTACGAGAATGAGGTTTGTACTTTCTTTCTTGACATTGATATATCTAGTATTTACTGCTCATTGATACGGATCATGTATTGTTTAACTAAGAGTAATTGGTTTTGTTCTCTTTGGTTCGATATCAGTTAAAACTTAAAACCATTCCTTTAAGTCGTGACGGCAAAATGTTTAAAAAGGAATATTTAACTTTTAAATCAAATGCAGGTCATATCTCTTGTTGATAAGCTCTCGGAATTTGCGAAGCTAGAATCCTTGGATGCAGAAAAAAAGAAGGAAATCAGCGATATACTTTCTTCCACAAATGTGATTCCCAAGGCCCCGTGGGACGAGGGAGTGTGCAAAGTTTGTGGCATCGACAGAGACGACGACAGCGTTCTACTGTGTGACACCTGTGATGCCGAGTATCATACTTATTGTTTAAATCCCCCTCTAGCAAGGATCCCGGAAGGTAATTGGTATTGCCCTTCCTGTGTTGTCACCAAACGCATTGTTCAAGATACATCGCGAAATATTCAGGTGATTAGAAAAAGGGCCGGTAAAAAATACCAGGGAGAAATTACACGCGTCTACTTGGAGACTCTCTCAAACCTGGCTGCAAAGATGGAAGAAAAAGAGTATTGGGAATATTCCGTCGACGAGGTTCGGCTATTGATCCTTAATCATTTTCTTAGTTGTATTCTTTATTTCTATCTGGAGAGTTGATAGTCTGATAGAACTGTAATAGAAATTCAAGAGAAACAGGAACACTTTATTGATAAACAAAACATCGGTCTCTAATTCAAGAGTTTGACCGAGTACGTAAAAAATTACAGTATCAAACATTCTGGCTAAGTGAATTCCAATCAGTAGGATTTTTCTATTGTAATAATGGCCATAAAATAATGGGTATTTATCGTAATAGTGTAAAATTGGCACTAGCTCTTTTATTGACATCCTCTTTTGACACTTGATCTTCTTCGTGAAGGAAAAGTTGTCAGCGAATGTATGGTCCTATACCTTAAACTCGCTACGGGAGCGGAGAATCGATCGGACATACACAAAGAATACAAAAGGCATGAAGAGCCCTAGAACTTGATCCTGTCTTGAGTAGAGAGAGATTGAAATTACTAGGGTTAAGACTTAAGATATCATTGCTTTAATGAAAATTAGATCCAATTATAGTAATTAAAAGCTTATCTAGTTAAGCAAAAAAAAAATGCCCTAGTAGCGTCTAGGGGCTGCTCGGCCAAGGATGTGTGGTGTTCAGGCCTAGGGTTCGGGCCTGTCGTTGCTATACTTAGGATGTTTAGACCTGTATGTCTAACTGTACTTAGGATCTGTAACAACTCACTTTTAATTTTCGGTAAATAATAATTTTAATTGATATCATTGAACGGATCTGCTTAATCATGAAATACTATTATGTGTACTTAATGCTCTTTTTTTTTGTTTTGTTTTGGCAGAGGATCTTTCTTCTAAAATTTCTATGCGACGAGCTACTTAACTCGACTGTCATTCGTCAGCACCTTGAGCAATGTTGCGAGACATCAACGGAATTGCAGCAAAAATTTCGGTCCCTCTTTGCGGAATGGAAAAACCTCAAGTCCCGAGAGGAAATTTTGGCTGCTAGGGTTGCAAAGCTGGAATCTACTGCATCAAATCCACCCGGACCTGCAAATTGCGAAAAAGTTCAAACGCAATCCTTGAGTGAGAAGTCAAACGGCGGCGATGAATTGCCTGCATCTGCTTCTGATTCACAGCATAGCTGCCAAAATCTCGTCGATGCCGAAGATCAATTAAAAAATGCCAATGTAAATTCTCAGGAAAATACAGATTCTCAGAAAGATGATAATTCCGTGATTCATGAAGATGTTTCCGGCAAAGAAACATGTTCCACAGGCGCAGGGAACGAACAAGAATCTATCCTGTTAAATGAATTAGAAGTCCATCGCGCTGAGTTAAACTCTGTTAAGAATGACATTACAGCTCTGCAACAG
Source organism: Parietaria judaica (assembly GCA_954871525.1). Lineage (NCBI taxonomy): Eukaryota > Viridiplantae > Streptophyta > Magnoliopsida > Rosales > Urticaceae > Parietaria > Parietaria judaica. Next base: position 31,964,966 of record OX940865.1, read on the forward strand.
TCGGTTTCATGTACAGAATCTGAGCTTCTTAGGGTTTCTGTGCGAAGAGAGTTTTTGGGCACGGATTCTTTGGGCCGACTATATTGGGCTTCCGGAAGTCCAGACGGACTTTCTTGGGTCGTTGTTGATGGAAGTGCTGCGTTGCAGATAAGGAGAAGCACAAATCGTTCTACTTTGGGCGAGTTTAATTTTTTAAATCCGTACCTTAGTGGGCAAATTAACGCTGTTTCCCCATCTTGGGTTTTTTACCAGACCGATAACGAGATCGATGAGCTGATTGGTTGTCTGAAGAGCGAAGATCAGAAGGAACTAGAGCTGAGAGAATCTATTCTGCACTGGCACAAACAGCAGCTCCAAGTTCGCAATTGCACAAGCCGAGATCACGAGACGGTTCAGGCTTTGTCTGTCGCCTTAGTTGACGGGAAAGACGAACTGGCTGATGACTGTCTTACTACAAAGGCAGTTAGTTTGCTGGAGAAAAGGTACGGTCCTTTTGTCGAGGTTGGAAGCTCTGAAACCCTAAAAAGACAACGGAAAAAGTCAACATTGACTGACGACAATAAGATGTACCGATGTGAGTGCTTAGAACTCGTTTTGCCTTGTCTACACCATTGCTTATCTTGCCACAGGACCTTTCCTTCCGAGACTGAACTTGAAAAGCACAATGAAGGTAATAACTGCATCCCAGCTTTGTCTAAAGAAAAGGGAAAAGATATTAGTCTGAAACCCGAGACTGCTCGTGGAGACCGAACGGGGGAAAACGGCACGATGAACATTCCCCAGACTGGTTTCTCTGAGCTTGGTGCTAAGTTAATAAAGTTTCAAAACGAAGGAGAGGCTTGCCCTTATGAATTGGAGAAGATTTGTTCTAAGTTTGTAACCCGAGATTCATGCAAGGATCTGATACAGGACATTGGGCTTATCGGGTCGAAGGGTGCTGTATCATTTATCCCGTCACTTGCCTCCTGTCTCAGTGATTCCACAATGGCATTAATATCTTCTCAGGAAAACGTGGGCACATCTGACACCATTGAAATGTCAGTTCCGAATGGAAATTTCAATGCGACTGCTTTTTGTCACGATGGCTTGAATAGCAGATCACCGAAAAGGTCAACGAAAGAAATCAATGAGGTGTCGAAATTCCAAAGAGAGACGGAGATTTCGCGGTGCTGTGTAGTTCCTCAGTCTTCTTTGAAGCCATTAACGGGTAAAGTTTCTCAGATTCTACGGCGTCTCAAGATCAGTCTTCTTGATATGGACGCATCTTTGCCTGAAGAAGCTTTAAGAGAAACGAAGTCCCGTTTAGAAAGAAGATGGGCTTGGCGTGCTTTTGTAAAATCTGCCACAACAATATACGAGGTTTGTGTTAAACCCTTGGTGTATGTATGCCTTTTGGTATTTTATTTAGTAGGGGTGTTTTCGTTATTTTAGTTCAAGGGCTAGTTAGGGTTTCAAATTAAGCCCATCCATAATGTCGTTGAGTTTCGGTTTTACTCTCGAAAGAACGACCATTTTATCTTTTATTTATCATTACTGTTCGAGATATATATCTGTTATGGGTAATGAATTTGACTAAAAATGGTGAATTTGATTGATTATTTTTCTTCTCTTTTAGATGGTTCAAGCGACGGTTATATTAGAAGACACGATCAAGACCGATTACATCAAGAATGAATGGTGGTACTGGTCTTCTTTCTCCGCTGCTGCCAAAACCGCTACTATATCTTCCCTTTCCCTGAGGATATACGCCCTCGATGCTGCTATAATTTATGAGAAGGCCTCATCGGATTCAGATCCAACGGAGAATCTCGAGTCTAGCAGCCTTTCTGAACCGAAGAATCTTTCAATTCTGGATTCTTCAGAGAAGTCCCGGATCACCAGGAGATCGAACAAGAAGAGGAAAGAACCAGAGGGTTGAAATCCGAATTCAAACCCGGCTCGGGATAGAATCACATCTATGGATTTTCCGGATCACAATGGAATCCCAGGAGAAATGGGGCCGCAGCGGTGCCTATTGGACCTTTAACATGTACATAGAGGTAAAAAGCTGACACCATCCTAACTTGGAGGCTGGATTTTGAAGCAGAGATCGTATTTATATCTGCTCGGAGAATGGTTGGAGCGCTGAGAAAATTTGAATGGTACAAGCGCAATCTGTATACGTGTAATAGAGCTAGTTTAGCAAAAGAAAACGGAAAAGCGGTATCGAAGCTGATCAGGTTTAGGCAATATTTCATTCTTTATACATCATATCTTTTCGTCTCTAGGTCGATAGTCGTCTCCGGAATGCCGATGAAAGGTAAAAGGCGAGCGTTAGGGTTTAGAACTGATTAGGCTGTGTTTACTAGAAGTTGGGTTCTTTCTTGCCATGGCTTTTAACTACAGCTTTCATGTACTGTTGCTCATCTTATATTTATATCCCTCAAATTTGATTTTGTTCCCAAATTGCCCTTTTTGCCTCCAACTTTGCCGCGAAATCCATTTTCAAGGGATGTAGCGTAGATTAAAATAAAAAATAAAAATAAAATCGGTTTTTAACCCGGTTTCTAGGTACTTGGTTTTGAAAAACAAAAACTCGTAATACGGGTACCTTGCTCTAGAATCCAATTAGAGTCAGGGTGTGAGATTTTGAATCTGGATACATTTTGGTTTTGAGTTTAAAACTCGCTTCTTGCGTATTATTTTTTAATTGACACAAATGATTGTGTTTTCTAAGTTAGGTAAGAACATTGAATCCTATATAATCAAGCTCTAAATGCAAAAATTATTTTCTTTGCCAAGACAATAATATTCATAAACAAATCGGCATTATAGTTAAGAATCTGAATTTATTTAAAGCATGTGAGAAAGAATATGTGAAAGAAGTATGAAGATCTTTTTAATAGTAATTAAAGGCATTCGAGATAATTTCTGTAAAATGAAAGAAATCGAGTTTAGAGGGCGAATCAAGCCTTAAGAAGTTTCACTCGTCTCAAGAATCGTTTATGTTTATTTGTTTTCATGGGAATCTCGAATATGTGGAAAGCTTCGCTTATTCATTAATTTGTATTTTCGGACCAAAACAAGAAGTCGATGCTCATAAAATTCAAAATCACATTATTATGTATATTTCATTTATTCGCTTTGATGACAAGGATTATGAATGCGATAAGTTATCGAGGAATTCTGAATCGGTTTTATAGGAGAGAAAAACCAAAAAAATATATATAGATCATCAAACAATGTCAAAACATATTTCTGTAAATTTAGTAATTTTGAAATTTACATTTCGATTTCAACCGGTACTCGTTGAAGTTTCGCGCATATAATAATACCGCACTTATCAAGCTAGCCGCTTGTTTTTTTTTTTTTTTTCCCCTAGTTTTTTCATTTATTCCCTTGAACCTGCCAATGTGACATTATATAATGTTACAAACTATTGAAGAATATATGAAGTCTCTGAAAACGAAATATAGAAATATCAATTCAATTCAATTCAGAGTTGTGGGCGTCATCAACTTCTTGTCGTGTAATAGCATCATACACTTGCAATAATTATTTATATAAAAAATAAATTCATAGAGTTGACCGAAAATACTCAATTATTTATTCAGCAGAGAGATCTAACAAGAAGTTCTCAAGTTTTTTCATTACCATGGGTTCATTTCAACATTTATAATGTAACACAACATATTACAAAGACTCTTTGAAAGGGTTCAAATGTCACATTACTCGTGACATTAATAATATATATATATATATATATATATATCTTTCTAATTGGACCACACCCACCATCCCATGGTCTCGCCCTCAGGCTGGCCCTGCTCCCCCGGCCCCGCTGCGAAGACGTCTGTGAAGTAGTTCTGGCCGTCGTCGCTGAGGTCGTCGTCCGACGACTGCATTGGAGCCGGGAAGTAGTGGATGCTTTGGAAGTAGGAGTCGCCGCTGTCCACGAGCTGCAACGCTTCCTCGTCGACCACTGCGCTCCCGCCGCTGCCGGTGCTCAGCCGATCCTCCACCTTCACGCTGAACTGCAGCGCCATGATGTCAGCCTCGGCTCCGGGCAGAGGCTCTGACTTCTGCGCCGGAGCCGGCACTACGGCCTCCTGATCTTTTCCTTGGAGTTTCTCAGTCAGCGAAACCACCTAATGATCGACAAATATTAATGTGTATGTGAATAATAGTCAAATCAAACATGATATTATAAGAACATTGCTATTTATGATACTGAATTGTATGTATATTATGCTACTATTTGGACTTTTACATGATATAAATGCATATTATATATATATATATATATATATATATAATGAGTTATGACAAAACCATGCATATGACTTTCATGCCACTATGCCTTTGATGGTGTCATGGTGCTATGTTTCTTTTTATATCATTTCCATTTTACGTCATGAATATATATATACATACATATATATATAATATAATAGTTGATCAAGGTATATAAATGTCCACTTGATACATATATATATATATATATTAGTTTTAGCTTTTTTATTTGGAGAGAAGGTAATATGGCAACTTGAGAAAGCTACAAAGTTATATTACTAAAATTATATGATTTTTTTTTAATTAAAAAAAAACCTTTACAAAAGTTAGTCTTTATAAACTCAAAGTGGGGTTTAGAAATAGAACATGATGCCAATATTTGATGAAAGGTTTATAATATATATAATTTTTTTATTATATGAATAGAAACTCAAAACAGGACCACAATCACTAACTTCCAATTAGCTTCTCAAACCAGGTCTCCACTTAAATATATGCCAATTTTTGAAAGGGACATCAATTAATATGTTTTTCTAAACCCTAATTTATGGCTAAAAAGGACACACTATATACATATATATATATATATATATATATATAGTAATTTAAAACTTCATATCAAAGCGACAAAGACGCACCAATCCATTTCTCTAACTTCTTATTGATCACTAGATCTAATGAAAATCATTCTTTCATTTTCACATACATATTTTTTTTCTTCTTCTAGTCATATTATATATTTTAGACCGATTGGCACGCCTCTCTAACAAAAACTCGGATCCCAATACAGCAAAATATATTTATAAAGAAGGGTTTATTATATATATATATATATATATATATATATATCATTGAAAATATATTATTCTTGAATTGATGATATGTACTTAGGGCATGGTATACCTCAGATTTGAGCTTCTCATTCTCCTTGTGGACAGAGTCGTAATTGGCCAAAAGGGAGTCATAAGTAGATCTGAGGAGATCGTAGTCTCTTTCGAGCTGCTTTGTCTTCCACCGCGCGCGACGGTTCTGGAACCACACCGCCACCTGCCTCGGCTGCAACCCTAGCTTCTTCGCTAGTTGGGTTTTCCGGTCCGGCTCCAATTTGTTCTCGTTCTCGAAGCTCTTCTCCAGCAGATGCACCTATTCATAGTAGTTCAAATAAATCATAGTCAAGTATTTGAATTTATATCTTTGGCGGGTCTGAGAGCCCAAGGAAAGTACGTGTATAAATGGTTTGTAGATGATAAAAGTAAGATCAAAATTAGGGATAATAATAATATGGTACATTTTCCTTAAGATAATAATAGTACATATATACCTAATTATTTAATTTCTAACTGGACAGGCTATTTAGTTTAGAAAAAAAAAAAGGTTTTAGAAAATAGAAAAATATTGATAAATATTTAAAGCAAAGGGTTCATTTGTGACTTGATAAATGTTTAGCATATCAGCACCAATTCCACATAGATTAATAAAAGCAATTATAGATATTAAGTAGGTTTCCTAATCAACGACTATATAAGGATTCTTATTCCATACGAAGTGATAATGTTTATCTCAAATATATATATATATATATATATATATATATATATATATAAATAGTCGGAGTGGTCTGATTCAGTGAGATGCCTAAGGCAAGGTCAATAATAAAAGAAGGAAATACGAAGAGATCACCAAATTGAATATGCTATGTCGGGTCAATTATCATCGGAGAATATTAATATATAGTGTAAAATCCCTTTTATATATTTATTTACTTTTATCTTGAAGGAATTTGTGTGTGACCTTGTCAACGTGCAAGAGCCAGAATATATTTGTTAAATTGGCCATCGCATATATACATATATTTATTTATGATGAATAATTAGTTATTTACCTGTTCAGGAGTAAGACGGCGCTTCTTCTCCGGCGACTGCTCGTCGTAGTACTCCTCGTCGTACAGATCCTCCGGCGAGCTGAAAAAGGGTCTCCGTTTGGAGCCCTCGTCCATGCTTATTATCGATCTCGTCCCTAAATAGAGTCACCATATAAATAACCAAGCACATAAATAATTAAATTAAAAACCGCCAAATATCACGGATTTTTTATCATCATAATTTAAGAAGAAAAAAAGAGAGTAAAATTCTATAAAAAAAATCAAAACCAAGATTTCTTGGTCCGTTTTTGTATGATAAAAAAAATCCTTATTTTGCCAAATTTTCAAAATTAGACCTATCACATCGAGGATCCATATTAATTAGCTTCTACATTGGAAATTCCATTTCCAGACGGATTTCCAATTTTTGAAATTAGACCTACCTATCACACCGAGGATCCATATTAATTAGCTTATACGTTTCACTATTAAAACGAAAAATTCACTTCCAAAAAATTAGAATCGGATTTTCGATTCCGTATTTTCGTTCTGAATAATAAACAATGTTCGGTTTGAAATTTCCGAATTTCCGTATCATGGATTAGGTGAACTAGAAAGTGTATCTCGAATCTAATAATAATTGTACACTATATGTATATATTTACTGTTAACTATATATATACATATAAATTATAAGGACAAATATGATATATAATTATATATATACATATAATATGATTCTAACTTCTAAGAATCAACAAAAACCTTTAACCCTAAGAAAAACAAAATGTGTAATATTGTATTTGTATATAAGTACCTCGAAAAATGGGATCAGCATTTCCAAGGAAGAGCATGTTGCCAGCGTGGCAGGAGTTGGGGTCGAAGAAAAGCTGTCCAGATTCCATCTCCGGCGACTTATTTTCCCGGAGTTGCACAAGATTCCGGCGACGACTCACGACAGAGAGAATTTACGAGGATAAAATATATGTCTGGTTTTAGAATACTCGGTACTTGTTATATATATGTATAACAGTTTTATATATGATAATATTCATTAGAAGATCATGATCTTGTGGCGGAAGAAGCTCGTGCTCCACAGCAGCCTCGCCGGAGTCTCTAACGGAGATATACAAAATCCCATCATGCCACGGTTCTCTCGACCCAGCTCCGTCGCCGGATTCCGGCGATACGTTTTATTAACCGGGAAGAACCGCTCAATAAGAGAAGAGGATTGCGGAGACCGGGTACGTAGTCTTACGACTGTGTGTCTAGTGGTTTTACGACGAGCGGTTTTCCGGTGGAGGGAGTGGTGGCTCGCCGGGGATGGCAAAAGCGTAAAAAGAGGGTGTTTGTGAAGCGAAGGAAGGAGGGTGTTTTGCGCAGCTAAAGTGTAACGAGGTGGGTCGAGTGGCTTTTATAGAGGGGTTTGCGATGTGAAATCTCGGTTTTGCCCTTTCGCGTTGGGTTTGTTTTGACTTTCTAGAGCGGTGAGTTTGGTAAATTTGACTCGTCAATCAATGTAATGGACACTGGGCTCTACCATTTATTTATTTTTGGGTTAATTGCGGCAATAATGCACAAACTTTAGTCAAGAGGGGTTTTAGGTCCCCAAACTTTCAAAGTGTGGGGAAATAATATTGTATTTATTTTTTCTTTCTATTCTTTTCTCTAGATGTTCATAACTTTGTTTGTATAGTAAATGAGATTCTTTTAGCAATATTATTATTTTGGTTAGAAACTATCACTATATTTTTAAAGAATATAATTTACATATATATATATATTTATTTTTTGTAAATTTCTTTAATTTAATGATGTAAAAAGTTTGCCATAAGTAATTATGTCTTTTTTGTGGCATAAGTACTTAACCTTAGACCAAATAGAGTTTATATAACTATGTATGATTTAACCATGTTTGCTTTTGACCACGTGGCAATAGATAAACGTACAGTTTCTTAGTTTTTGTATTGTACAACATATTTTTGCCTATATGCAATAATTTAACGTTCGTTGTCATCAACTCCGTGATATTCTTGTAGTTCATGTGGTAAAAAAGGACAAAGAAATAATCAAATTATATGTTACCACATGAAACTTCATGTTAGGAAGTTGATGAAAAACTTAACTACTCATACAATTTTTTTAATATCATTAAGAACTTTTCCACAAAAAATATTGGGAATATAAGTTTATAATTCTACTTTTTGCAACATTTTTTCACAAATATCTATTTTTTACAAAAAAATAAAAATAAAATTAATAGCGACATAAATTTTTAATATTTTAATTTTATAGTGACATAAAATCAATATTTTTTTAATCAGAGTCGAAGTTTTCAATGCGTATCATTTTGATTCCTTCCTAATTTTGTCTACCTTTTCAATCAATTTAACACAGATTTATGTGTTGTTAAATGTCAGATAACATCACTTTTATAATTTTTGAACATTTTCTTTTGTCTTACTAACGGGACTCGAACACGAAGTGAATGATATTTAGAGAAGTAAAAAAGTGAATTTTGAAAAGTTTAACCGTTTTTTTTTTTGAAATTATACTATCGAAAAGCTGAACCAAACAGTGTCATTAAGTAAACACTGCAGCAAAGCTGCTTAAAAAAAGGTAATCCCTTATTTTTTTATTTTTTTGATAGAGAAAGGTAATCCCTTATTAACCCTTCTGTAAAATAGTTAGTTTACTACTTTAGACTTTAGAGTATAGACCACGTCAAAATTAAGCAACATACATATAAAAGGGTTAAAAAAATGATAATATTTCCATGTAATCTAAAGTATTTTATTTAGCAAACGATTAAAATAATTTGATGAGCTGGGTTGGACTTGAGATGTGGGTGACCAGGTAAGAATCAGATTGAATCACAGCCGTTGAACTTGAGCGTGGACCATGCATGGATGATCATCATCATATATAGAATTTGATAATGTATTTCTGTGGCTCAAACTGGCTCTGCCAGAGTGGTAATTTGGTTCCATACTTGGTGGTCGGACTCATCTCAGATCTAATCCACTTCGCTTCCTTCTGATCAACGGTTCTGATTTCACCACGTCCATTTATCATTCAAACTGTAGATATATTGATGGAAGAAGTAGTGTAGTTTGTTAGGGCAACATGTCCAACATACCATATGCAGAGAAGTCAACTCCTGGTGATGATAAATAATTATTAATTATAATCAATAGTTAATTAATATCGACTCAGTGTAATCACATAACAAATTATTACGACTGTTATTCACTAGTACGTGTGTTTTTCACCAAATCCAATAATGTTTTTGTAGCTGTCTTTTGGCACTGCTAGGCTGAACATTATAACATATTATATTTAAGAAAATAAATAAACTTTGATTTTGAGAATTAGAAGCCGTAAGTTATTAACCAAGTTTATTTAGCCTAATAGTAAATTCACAAATAGACTCTTCAAGAGGTCTTGAGTTCAATTCATTAAGAGAGGTCATGGGTTCAACCCATTGAGACGCGAAAATTAAGTATATATAAAATATTGGCAAATAGTGCTTGCGACCGATAGTTCCAATTGCTCGTACTATGCAAATGTTTTCTATAATAATACGACATGTAATCTTGACCAATAGTGTCATCCGAATAAAAAAGAAGAAGAATTGCAATGAGTTATCTAATCAAATAATTCAATTTTATCAGTTTATTGATTGACGAACAGTTCATAATAATTTAGTTTATTATATAGTTACTTATCGGTGGTAGTCAGAAGTATTTGTCGGCGATTTTTTTTTTTTTTAATAAATATATAAGAATATACAAACATAATATCTCTTCTATATATATTTAAAGTCCAAAATATATATAATATATACCATGATAAGTATTCACGAGCTCTAAAAATACACAAACATACATAATCAACTTGAATAATTAGATCTGAAATTTTGAAATATTTGAGTAGCCAAATCGGGATTTGGCCGGAATCGCACCGGTAAAAACTTAAGCACCGATTATTTTGTCAAATAGAAGTCTTAAGTCTTTCATACAAACCTGAAAGGCTAAGAGCAGCTCCAGTGGTATGTCAAAAGCTACGCTATTTTGACGTTAGTGCTCCAATGGAGCTGCATACTCAACGCTATAATAGCGTGAATGATTTTTTTGCAACAGTGCAACGTCATATCTAGCACTGCACTATTCACCACGCTAAATATTTTTTATTTTATTTTTTAGTCCCTCAAAATTTTAAAACTTACATAGATATTTATAGTTTATAAAAATATTTAGTATTTACCTTTAATATTGAGTAATTATTTATCTCAAAAATATTTACGATAAACAAACAATACTTAATTTATAAAGTTATATTATTTTACATAATTTGAAAAACAACAAATTAATTGAATTGTGTTTTTCTTTTTGGTATAATTATTTTTCTTTTTTCACTTTAAAACAAAAAATAATATGGTTAAACATAATTTTTACCAATCACCAAACTTTCGGTTTAAATTCAGTTTGAACCGTATTTGATATAATTATTTGTTTTAATCATGCCTTAGTTTCTTATATGTTATATGTCTTCAAAAATCATATCATGCCTTAATCTTAATATTAAAATGCCCATGATATTATATAAAATAATATTTTAGTTTAAATTTTTTAATATAATCTATTAAAAAATTATAAATTATTCCTGTAAGAAAAAAGTATTTTTTTTTATGAAAACATATTTTATAAAATTATTTGATTATATTTAGCATATGTAAAAAAATAAGAATAAAAATATGTGCCACGGGAAAGATTTTCTTTTTAAATAAATTAAAACTAATAATTTTAAGTAATTATTTGATTATTTAAAAAAACATATTTTTTTATAAGTACATATTTTATAGGGATAATAGCGGCATAAGTCCTCAACCTTTACTCAACTGGGGCGGCATAGCCCCAACTCCATTTAATAGCGGTATAAGTACCAAAAGATGATTTCCGTCCACGTTGACGAGAAGTTGACCGCGCAAATGTTGACTACTTCCGTTAGTCAAATATGGACGGAAATAATCTTTTGGTACTTATACCGCTATTAAATGAGGTTGGGGCTATGCCGCCCCAGTTGAGTAAAGGTTGAGGACTTATGCCGCTATTATCCCTATTTTATAAAATTATTTGATCATGTTTGATATGCGTTAAAAAATAAAAACATTTTGGCTAACGGGAAAGAAAAATTAAAATAAAATGTTATTTTTTAAATGCTACGTGGCGGCAAAAGTACCCAACCTTTGGCCACGTGGGATTCCACATGAAACAGCCTCACGGCCACGTAGGCAGTGTCTAACGACGTTAGTTGGTCGGCAACAAAAGTGTGATGTTAAGTATTTTTGCCTACGTTTATTGAGGTTGGGTACCTATCGGAGAATATTGACAAAAGTTGGGTATTTTTTCCGCAATTAACCCGACAAAACAAAGAAGGTGAAGTTCAAGATGACACTACTGAATTAGAGCATGTTCACGAAAGGATACAACACCCGACCTTCTTAATGCTTTTTGGAAGCTTAGCAATGAAAGTTAAGGAAGTTACAATTTGAAGAAAAAATAAATTACTATAGAATCATATTTTAAGAAGACTACATGATTAGTGATGTAATGTTATCTTTCTATTTAATGTGATTTCATAGTTACTTGTTTTATATTTTATTTATATTGAATTATTAATTTATATATCACTTGAGACCTATAGACTATCTAAAAAATTATTAGCTTATAAATTTGGCGAATTATTAATTTAGCTAGTTAGGCCCGAGTCGGACCGGACAAAAATATCATTTAATCGCTACTGTTAATTTATCGAGTATTAATTTCTATAGAGGTTCTACTGTATAAAATGAATATTTAATTTAGTGTTAAAAATAGATTTCGATTGAAGACATCTTCTGCAAAATATAATAGAAAATGTAGCAATAAAGTGGAATTTGATCTTAACAGATTGCAAAACAACATAATCCTAGTGGCGATACCAGTGACACCCCTTTTGCAAATTTTTTTTCTTCTTCTTCTTAGTATCTATTTATTAGGGCATGATCTCCGGTATCGGTTCACCTCTTAAAAAGACTTGGACCCTATTATTAAGTTTCTGGTACTTGAAAATCGAAGACCCTATCTTCTAGAGCCATAACCGTTTGTACTGTAAGCCCTGTTTAGGACCGAAATTCAGTCCTAGATTTAGTTTTGGACCTAATTAGACTCTCATTTGTAGTAAAAAGAATTTATATATTGTAAAAATTTATCTTCATCAGTATACCTTTTCCATTTTTAATGTAAAATAATGCATAAAACGTATTTATTGCTTACGAGAAAATAACTATTTATAATTATTGTTTGTCCTTTATTGATAATGTTGAATAACCTTAATAACCCATGTGAAAACCAAATTCATGCACAAACAAAATATGAAAAAAGGGGAATAAAATTCATTTATTATAAAAAATTAAAAACTAAATAGGGTCTTCTTACCGTTTCTCAAAATTGAAATTGAAAATCGAATGCGGTCCAAATGGACCGAAGATCTTTTTTTATGGATGCAAACCCTATTACTCGGTATTTATGGTCTTCAGTAACAAATTTTTCGGTCCCATAATTCAGTTTTATGGTTTTTTGTTTTTGTTTTGTTTTTATTTTTTATTTTTATTTTTTATTGTTGGTTTTTTTGTTTTTTTGTTTTTTTGTTTTTGTTTTTGTTTTTGTTTTTTTGTTTTTGTTTTGTTTTTGTTTTTTTATACACCCCTACGAGTATTTATAGTCATGCCATATCAAAATATTAGATATTGTATTAGGAGAACTAATTACGAGATTGAATCAAGTGCACATAAATAGAAAGATTTTAATGACCTTTATAAGACCAATTAAATGAACTTGATGTATTAATGATGACAATGAAACTGTAACATCCAAGTCCAACGCATGTAGACATATTAACAAGTTCTATGTTTCTCAATATACATCCTTATTGATTGTTTTTAGTAAAAGAATTGTGTCGTTTATTGTATTTGATTCGTCTTTAATCTCTAACATTGTAAATCTTGGAATAAAAAAGAGGATATTGGCCACATATATACGTTTGAAAAATCAACTTTAAATACTTATTCTTATTTGAGCCTAACAAAATATTAATTCTTTAGTGTATATATATATTTTTGGGTTTTTTGGGTAGATGTCTTAAATATAAATATTAATATTTAATTCGGCTGAAATGAAAAATAAGTAATTTAATGTTTATTTTTGAAAGAAAATTAATATTGATGTCGCGAATATCCGAAACGAAATAATTTAATTGTGCGCGGGATCTACCCACTTCTTTGCTGTATATTATTTTAACTTTTGTAAATTATATATGTTATCGATTTTGATTTTAACATAAACTACAATGTAATATTAGTATAAGATTTTGGAGTAATCGACACTTTCCCTATTAGTGCGTGCTTACGCAAGTCAATTATATTATTTGTATCTTCGAATATCAGGTAGTTAATTATATTATTAAGATATTTGCGGCAAAAAGACTTAAAGGTTTAAATATTTGGGGAAAATACCAATTTTTTTGTTAGAAAAGATTGAGTCTTTATCACTAGATTCTTATAGATTGTGGGTCTTTTCGCCACAAATATCCTTATTTGTATGTTCTAATTATTTTATGTACACTTTAGAGGTCGATATCCAATGATATTAGTTAGCGGCTACCGTAATTAATATGTATGACGTTTGCTTCCAAGTTGCAGTACAGTGCTATTTATATATGTAATGTACATAGATAATTACGGTAAAAATATCTAAATTTTGACTAATTGCGGAAGCACATGCTAAACATTCAAAGTGAATAAATAGCGATAAAGTTATTCAAAGTCAATAAATATGAAACGACACATTTTTCTGTTAAATTTTTTGACTGACTTTGGTCAACTATTTTAGCGTAGTACTATTAAATAATATTAAAGATACTCAGTTATCTAATTTCTCATTTGAATTCAACGAGAAAATTGAAGAACAATTTCATGTCATATTTATTGACTTTAAGTACTTTTATCGCTATTTTTCACGTAAGACCCTTGCCGTCACAATTGGTCAAAGCGTAATTTTTCCGCAACGATCCCTAATATATAATCGAGTGAAAATACACGCGGATAAATATATACAAATCCCATCTCCACTTACCAAGATCACTGCCGATTAATAGTGTTGCCCGTAAAATCATATTGATTACTAGTTGACAATTGATCGACAGCTATTTTTGGATGATCAATTGTATATGGAACTTTATAAGGCTATCATGATTTTGCATACGTATGTCTATTATATTATGGTAGACACATGAAGGCAGACACGATTATGTACGCCCACATGGATGGATAATTTCACAAATATTATTATGAAGGAATACAAGTAATGATTTTTAACTTATTATATATATGAAGCAACCCTTCTTCAATAGGACTACTTAGGATATGTATGGGGTTGGAGGGAACTTGAAGAAATCAAAAGTTGAAAAAATCATACATAGTTTTTTTTTTTTTTTTTATTGTGCATATTGTGATTTTTTTTTCTTTAAGTTTGGTAAGTTGTCGGGCTCGAATTATACACCTCAAAGAATAAACATGTTCAAAATGGCATTGGATGATTAAGAAAATACCAACGGAAAACAAAATCAATGAAAGCTATATATATAATATAAGTGGAAGAGAGAATTCTTTTTGCTTAAGCTATATATATACCATCGGATGATTCTTTTTTCATTACGAGAATTATGTTTATTTGTCGTATGTAAGCTCTCTTTTGTAAAATTAATTTTTGGTTATAATTTTTTTTATTCTCACGTTCTCTATTTCTACTACGAACACTACAAAAATCGATTTAAACTTATTATCTCGAAAGTTAGAGATACATCCAATACTTGTAAAATTTCTAAAATACATTGTTGCAGTTTGATTACTCTCGTTGGGTCTTTACAGAGATAACGAGAATCAGAATTAGCAGCTCAACAATAAATAAAAGTGCAAGTTTGATAATATATAACATCTTTGAAAAAATCTATCTCCCCTCAATATATTTTCAAGAGTTTATTCATTATGCATTTTCCATTTCTTCCTTGGTAGATGCACTTGGCCATCGTGGGACCCAAGGAATCAAACTTCAAATTCTATTTTTAGTGGGAGAAAAAGATACTTCTTGAGCAATACTTTCTCTCTCAATTCTCATACATAAAATTGAGTCTTCTTTTTCCACTCAGCATTGTCGATTTTGGAGAAAGAATGCTTTTGCAACATATGTACTTTGTTTGATCATCCCATTATTCATTTTTTTTTGCTATCATAACTCAATTCTAATTTCACAAAAGAAAAAAGAAAAAAAAAAGCAATACCAATTGCTGCATTTTGGACTAATTTGATAAACAAAAATTAAAGCTAGATCAAGGCATGTGATGTATGAACTAGAATAGTTGCATATGATTAGATTAAAATGGAAGAATAGATCTAAAAAAGCTATATATGATACAAAAATGTATTGTTAATAAGGAAATATAGAAAACTTTGATTGGAACAGAAACTATTACAGAGAATTAGAGATACATGTACATCCACTTTCCATGTGTTGGCCAGTTGTCCACCAATGCCTTGCAGTGTAGGAATATTTCTTATCACCCAATATAATATTTCTAGCAAAATTAAAGTGGAAAAGAATCACATAATTTTTGGATTATAATAAATAGTTCCAAGTTCCAACTAAGAAGAAAATGGGATTCCCTTCTTCCTAGAAGATAACAAAATCACCACCTTGTAGTTTACAAAATTATAAGTTCATAACTATATAATTTAGGCAATAGTACTAGTGGCTATTGGGCTATATGACAAACAAAGTAGAGCTTCTTTTTCTCTCTAAAAAATGTAAGCTTCTTTTGTTTCTATATATATATATATATATATATATATATATATATATATATATATATAGAGAGAGAGAGAGAGATAATTTGTTTCTATACGGCCTCCATTTTTAATATACCACCTATTTCTTAAAATATACCATCAATTTAGTCAATTGTCATAAAGGAAATTGAAATTAAAACTTAAACCCGTAATCCTTTTTCTTTCTTTCTGGGGAAACTCTTTTCTCATAGTCTGCTCATTCACTCGTTGTCACCAACTTCAGACTTCACTAGCGCTCTCAGCTCTTTCCTTCAATGATTCATAGTTCCGAATGTTATTGTTCTTCGTAATATATGACTATATTTTATGTTGACGGTATTTTGGCCTTTTAGATTATAGAGAATAAAAATTAAACTACATGGTATATATCTATATTAAAAAAAAAACATAAGACTACCAATAAGAAACAATCTTGGGTTATTGAATATTAAAATGGCCACGACTATAAAAATAGAAATAAAATACAATTAAAACCTATATTTTAGTTGTTATTCATAAATATAGTAGAACCTCTATAAATTAATACCCGATAAATTAATAATATTTTTATCCGGTCCCACTCCGGCCTAACTAGCTAAATTAATAATTCGCTAAATTTATAAGATAATAATTTTTTTAGTAAGTATATAGGTCCCAAGTGATATATAAATTAATAATTCAATATAAAAAAATTACATAAATAATTATAAAATCACTATAAATAAAATAAAATAAAATAAAATAAAATAAAATATAAATAACTATGAAATCACATTAAATAAAAAGATAAAAATACATCACTAATTATGTAGTTTTCTTAAAATATGATTCTATAGTAATTATTACAGCTTAATTATCATTACTCTTAGAAGTTATTGTCATTCTTCTTTAATATCATTGGGCTCTTTAATATTTATATTGGTACTATAATTAAATTATTTTAAATAATTATAATAGTCTCTCTTGATATTTTTAATATTGATACTTTAATATTCTCGATATAATTAATTGAAATAATTTTTTGTTATTAAAGATGTTTATATACTTATAGTTGGCTAATATTTTTTTCTTCATTAATGTATAATATATGTTAATTAATAATCCAATAGAATAATATTTTTTGCTGGTCCCAACAGTATTAATTTATAGAGGTTCTACTGTAGATATTATATTTTTGCAAAGGGGTAATTATGACAAAAGTTCTCAAAGTTATTCAAGATCGTGAAATTTACGTTTTGTGTGATTGGTTTATCTTATGTGTAAAAGTTTATATTTGGCCATCTACACATGCATCTCTTAGACTGATGTTTTATCATGAGTAATCTCAAAACATAGAAGGAGTGTTAATATGAATTAAACACACGTAACTAATATTCAAATTAATAGAGATACATGAGAAGTAATAATTTGAAAGGACAAATTTCACGACTTTAAGTATTTAATCACTTCAACCAAAATTTGGAAAATATGAGACAAAACATTAATTACTTTCATCACAATTAGCCTTTAAATGTAAATAAAAATATATAAAAGATAAATTCTCTAAATAACATATATTAAAGCAGCGACATACATATATACATATATATATATATATATATAATTCTATAGCAGCGTCATTTCTCACTCAATTAATGGAATCAAGGAAACCATCCATGATCACTTTCTTCTTTCTGTGGTGATGGACTAAAATTAGTTTCTACTTTCTACCAATGAGCTTTATGCATCTTGCAAGGAATATATCCCTTGATATTCTCTACCGTGTGTAGGTTGTGTATATCAATTATTTAAACAAAAATTCGATTTTTGAGCTGAGTTCCCACAAGATAATTCTTTTATGATATTGGGATCTCCAATACAAACTTATACACCATTTTAGAGAAGAATAACCTCTTGAACATCCATGTCAAGTAATTCCTACATGACTAGATATTATGTAATTATCAAAAGGACAAATCTTAGGCTGATTAATTAGAAAAAAATTAAATTAATAATATATTATCTATTGAGTTGTAAAGCCTAATTTATTATAATATATAAGAAAATCATCTGAAATGCCTAAAAATACCTAAACGTTTTAAAAATGGAAAAATTCATTATCTAGTGATGAATTAGGGTTAAATTCAAAACTTGGTTATGAATGTTCCAAAATTCAAAAACTAGTGATGTCACTATTTGTGTGCGAAAATATCTCTATCCCTTTTTTTGCTTGCATATACCCCATAATTTCAACTTCTTCCCCCTCATTTCATTTTATTTCCCCCTCATTTTTTTCCTATCCAAAAATCCTCTCAACTTCATCTTCATTTTTTTCTCCTCAGATCTTCAAATGACGATTGTAATATGTCGTTGGATATATTGAGAGCAGAGCAAGGCCGTGAAAGCTAGTTTGTGTAGGATGAAGGAAAAATCACCGGAAAATATGAAGACGAACACCTTTTCAAATGAAACGTTTGGGTTTTGACTGTATTAATTCGATCTAAAATGGTCAATTACCAATGAAAAGGGTAACTGGGGCTGTAACCGGAGTGATTATCCGTTGTTTTTAACTACCCGTATCCGGATCCGGTTTTCTGGATATCCAAAAATCACTACCCGTATCCGGATTTGGAAATCCGGATACTCGGAAATCCGGATACCCGGAAATCCAGATACCCAAAAATCCAGATACCTATTCTTAAAAAACTTTTCAATTACTGAAAATTCCCGTAACATTAAGTTTAAAATTTCTCATACTAATAAGATTTTTATTACCAAATGTAGCTTATACAAGCACATTAAGAAATCAATAGATGTTTTGACTAACTTTTGTGTTATTCCATGTATTTGAAATTCAAGTAATTATCACTAATCAATAAAAGAAAAAGAAAAACATAAATTAAAAAAATTAAAAATTATTTTTTTTAAAAAAAGGTTGGGTATTTTTGCCGCTAACGGCCACATGACGAATTTTAACGGAAAAATTAACGTTTTCATGCCAAAGTCACGGTTAACGCAGGTTGGGTATTTTTGCCGCCAGTTTTAAAGGTTGGGTACCCGGGAGGCAGTTTGACCAAATGTTGGGTATTTTTGCCGTATTTTTCCCCTTTTAATTTTTAATTTTTAAAAAAGAGTGTGTTATGCCAAAAATAAGAAAGGTCGGTGTTAGCACACTCGAGGTCAGTATTTGGAGCTCTGAAGTTAAATTTGACATAGAATATTGGTAATACTGAATTCGGGGTTTCTATGGCTGAATTCGGAGGTTATAACACCGACTTCAGACGCCGATTTTGGAGCTCATAACTCCGAGCTCGGAGATAACTTGTATAACTTTCGTAGTTTTGGCAAAACTCACTCATTTTTTGTCCAACTTTCATGAACAACTTATGGTTGGAAAGCTAAGAGATATATCTACAACTTTTGTGCTTTAAGTTTTGTAAAAAAACGTTCAGTAAAATTATGAAATGTCAACCAGAAAGTAAAACTTGACATTAGTATAATGAAAAATATTTGTTTTAATCAAACTTTAATATACTTAAATAACTTTTATGATGAAATGTAAAAAAAGAAGTATATCTATCTCTTAGCTTTCCAACCATTGGTCGTTCATGATATTTTAACAAGAAATGAGTGAGTTATGCCAAAAATAAAAAATCTATTCAATTTATCTCTAAGCTCGAAGTTATCAACTCCGTACTCGGCGGGCGAATTCGGTGTTAGAACCTCTGAATTCGGTCTTAGAAAAACTGACTTTGGTATTAGCAATCTTCTACGTCAAAATTTGATTTCGGAACTCCTAGCACCGATGACGAGTGTGCTATCACCTACCTTTCGGGCTAAACATCGACCTCGGAGATTTTAACGCTGAATTTGGATATACTAACTTCGTAGTAGATTTTTACATCTTCGTATTTTTGGCATAACTCATTAATATTTGTCTATGGTTGGAAAGCTTAGAGATTGATCTACAACTTTGGTGTTTTAAGTATTGTAAAATAAGTTCAATAAAATAAGGAAATGTCAACCACAACGTAAAATTGAACATTAGTGTCTTGCAAATTATTTGTTTCGGGCAAATAATGAAGTCGGTGTTAGAACCTCCGAATTCGGTCTTAGAAACCCCGAATTTCGTATTAGCAATCTTCTATATATTTTACAATTGGAAACTTATTTAGTTAAATTTTAAGTATTTTTTATATGTTAACTCTTCACTTTTGTAAATTTATGACCGACATTTTCTAGTGATCGTAGCACAACATAAAAGTGTGAGAGGATCGGAACTCTAATCGGCACTACCAGCGTTGTGGTAAGGCCAATGAGGCAGTGGCCTTAGGACCCAATTTTTTTGTGTGTTTTTCAACTCTACATGAGAAGGCCGAAAATCAAATATGATCGTAAGGGCTCAAAATTTTATAAATAAATTAAAAAACCATATAGTTTGGTTTTGGAATGTGAAAAACACTCTATAAATTAACCTAAAAAGTAAATTATCAATATATTATCTTATTAAAGGACATCAAAAATAGACTTCATCTCGGGCCTCCCAATCCTTAGGGCCGGCCCTACTAATCGATATTAGTAAAAACAAATGCAAACGACAAGTGAATGTCGGGCCTCCCAATCCTTAGGGCCTTAAGCCCACGTTTTTTTTTATAAAAAAATTTAACACTACATTAGAGGGCCCGAAATCAAAAGTGATCTTAGAGGCTCAAACGTTTGTCCAAAAATATATACAATTTGGCTTTGGAATGTGAAAAAACCCTCAATAAATTAATTTAAAAAATAAATTATCAAAAAATATCTTATTAAGGGGTATCAAATAGACGCCGGCCCTGCCAATCGATTATAGTAAAAAAAAAATGCAAACGACAAGTGAACGTGTTTATCAAATTAAAAATGAACTATTATAATTTTTTGTGCCACTTTTATTTAATTGATTTTGTTTTAAATTTTAGAGATTTGGAGTTAATCCTAATATAGTTTACTCTCACGCTCAGAAAATATGTTTCAATTTCTTGTATACTACTCATTTAAAAAAATTTGTTGCCAATAAATAATACTATACTTGGACAATTAAGGGAATATATCTGCTTCTGTAAAAGAGAAAATTCTCAAATGCCAATAAGCATATATATGTATTGATAATAATTTTAATATTTTCTAGAATAAATGGTAATGATGAATGTCGCTGATTAGCACCGACGACTAAACAAAACAAAATTTATAGGTTTAATCTAATATTACTTAGCAACTTAATTAAAGTAATTAAAAATATAAGTTAAGACCTTAAAAGGTCTAGCCTGTAAGCTTAAAATATTGATATAGAGGTGTCATCTACACTTTTAAATTGAACTCTTATGACCATTTCAAAAAATGATCTTTGAGACCCTTTTTTAGCATGGAAACCTATAAAAAGTAAACAAATAGTACTTATAAGTTTAAACCTTATGAAAACATTTATACGTATGAGTCATGTTTTGGTGATATATATATATACTTCGATACGTACTAGGTGATGATTTCGCAAAGTGATAACTGAATATACCTTTCAATTTAAATACGAGCCATTATATTTTTTTGTATCATTTTTATTAATCACCTTGATTGATTTTAGTTTTTGAAGATTAATATATATAATTTAGTCTTAACAAAAATGAAACGCTCGAGAAGCAGCATCATTCTCTCTTTCTGTGATATATATCCCTCATTGTGATAGAGTTCCGTGTGTGGTTGCTTTTACTGTTTAAATTCCTTCGCAACTAAGGCAAAGAGATCAAATAGTACTAGTGTAGTATCTATTCTTTTGACTATAGAATTGGATGTTGGATCCATCTCTATTTGCTTTCATTTTGTCCTTGCTAAGGAAAAACAAAAGTTGGGATGAGAGGGAATTGGTGATATCAATGGCTTATTTGTGGCAGAAGTACTTAAATTACATGAAAATGAGGCGGTTGGCAAAGTACATAAATTAAATTCTTTTAGTGGATCATTAGACCTCATCTACTATTTCCTTAGTTTTTTCTGTTTTACGATTTCATCAGTGATGACGTTAACAACAAATAAAATAAATATACTCAAACAATCAAACCAGCGAACATCAAAATATACGTGGATGTAAACGCAAAATATTTTTGAAACATCAACAACGCAAAATGTTATTTTCATTCTGACTATCTCTCTTGAATTCTCAGTCTATTTCCTCAATAGCATCAAAATTTTCGTCATTGACATCATCATTAACGAAAATAGTAAAAAAAACTAACGGGAAGGTGGATGAGTTCTACTAATCCGTATTTAAAGTGAACTTGTGTCATTGACATCATTATTACGAAAATAGTAAAAAAACTAACAAAAATGTGGATGAGTTCTACTAATCTGTCAAAAAGTATACTTAAGTACTTTTTATCGCTAATAGTTATATGTATGTATGGTATATTTTGAGGGTATAGATATGGGAAAAAGGAGCACCTGAGAAGGAACAATTATTCTTTTGATAGAAGTGTTACGTGTGAGTTTTGCGTCTTGGGTTGATAAAGATGATAATAAAGTTGAAGAAGCATAAGCTAGTGCTTTCTTTCTTCTCTTTTTAATCTGATTTTAATTATTTTAAAGCAAAATGCAACGAATATGGCACGACTTCTTGTCACATTCTTTTTATTTATTTTTCATTTTATTGTCCCCATCTTTCCAACTTCTTAATCTCTCTCCCTCTCTAATTAAGGGGACCACAAATCTACTAAGTAAAAGAAGCCTATTCCCACGTAAATTAAATAATTATAATCACTTTTAATCGCTCATTAAGTGTTGGCACTCACTAAGTTTCGGTTCTTTTTGTGCATTAATGGGATAAATATACTAATATTCTAGTGCCACGGAATAATTAAGAAGGCTCTATATTTAGTGGAACTTTGGTCTATTAATGCGTACTCTAGTTTGCCTATATAATATATATGTATATATATTCGATGAAGGTCAATAACCTCGTTTAAGAATATCATGTTACTATGAATTATAAAAATTGAATGTAGAATATGGTATTGGATATTGATGTGTGGAAACACGAGGGACAATTTACTTTTTCATGTCATAATATTACAAATTAATGACTCTTAGGCGAGCTTACCGCGGTTATTCACGGAAATATCGACACCGCTGTTGATATTTCCACTTCAGTACTTAAGTTACCGATTCTTTAATATCGACACCACAAGGGACTAATCACACCACTGTCGCCAATGCCCGAGACTCTACCGCAGTTATTCACGGAAAGATCGTCTTTAATATCCACTTCAGTACTTAAGTTACCGATTCTTTATATATTTATGTGTATGCTCCTGTACAATAAACATGAGCATTTTTGCGACCAAAAACTATAACTACTAAAAATAACTAATTAAATGCTCGTGTACAAATAATATAATTTTCTACTATATTATAACTTAGCTTTACCCACCAAAAATATTTACGGATTTAATTACATAATCGTGTGTAAAATAATGGTGAATGAATGAAATATTCATTATGAGTCAATTTTTTTTTTACAAGGTCAAATCTTTTATTAACTACAGTTATTTAACAATATACCAGTTATGACCATTTAAGAAAAAATCAACCTCCATTCTCAATTTCTCTCTCCGTATTTTATGCATTATCCTTATTTTTCTGTTTTTATTATATTTATTTATTTATATAATTTTAATATTTGTTTTCCATATAAAATTTTAAAACTTCATAAGTTTAGTTTTAAAACTCCGATGGACCTATAAGAACTACCTATACGAAGCTTGTGAATACACGAATCCAATGATAGGTGAAAATATATGGTTTTGAGGTGTTTTAAATCAATGTTTTTTAAAAATTATATATATGTCATTTTTACTACATATAATTAACTAAAATTACGTATATATTTTTTCTTTCTTTCTAAAGGTGGTAGGAAACTTAAATCTATATAAATCTAGGTACTTCTGTAACTAAAGTTACATAAACATAAACTTAATTACATGTAGGGCTGAAATATTTATCCGACATCCGCTGATCGCAACCGTATCATATTCGCTCCGCTACGAAATATCCACTTTTTTTTTATCCATTTTTAATCAACAACTTAATATGGTTATGGATATCCGCAACTGCTTTTTCAAAATTGGATTGGTTAATGCTTATATTTTTTTAATTTAAATTGGATATCCGCTTTAACCGCAACCAGTTTTTAAAAATAAAAATAATTAATTAAATATATATGATATATAAATATTTTTTATTTCATTTTATTAGTGCTATCGGTGGATTGGATGGTCCCTTATATTAACCTAGGTAGGTTATATTCCTACTCTGTCCATTGTTGTGTTTGTGCTTTGTTTACTTTGAATATAGTATTTATTATAATTCAGATTTCATCTTGACTTTTTAATAATCGTTTGTATTCATATTTGTATCTCTAGAATATGTAGCTAATATTCTAGTGTTAGACAATATGCTTTTGTGGTCTTTTATGTCATACAAATATGGTTTGGTACTTTGGTTATTTATGAAATATTATTTATGATATTTTTGAATGTTTTATGTTTCACTATTCTTACTATATTTTTATGTATGATGTATTTGTTTTTCACTAACAAAATTAATTGTATAATATCCGCTATCCGCCTTAAATTAACCAATTCGATCCGCTATCCGCTAACCGCATTTAGATTGGATAATCGAAAAAAATGGTTAATGGATACAATTATTTTGTATCCACATATATGGATACGGTTAGTCAACATGCCCATATCCTATCCTATCCACTTTCACCCCTCATTACATGTATGTAATTGTAGTTACTTATATGTAACTTAAATTACAATATGTAATTAATATCACATAAATGTTGGGTTATTCGATGACTTTTCTCAATCTCGAGGTGGAAATCATGGGATATCATCAAAACAAAGATCTAGAATAAATTCGAAAAATCAAGATTATAAATTTTGATACATTACCAAACTTTTGTTACTTTTGCCAGCTGTTGTTTTTCTGACCAATTTCTCCTTATTCTTCGTGCGACCGGCTGCTGTGTTTTTCTGGATCGTAGCTTCACAAGTATAAAGTCTCTAGCTCGTCCACAATGTCGCTGCGGTAACATCTTCTAGACCAAAAATCTCCTCGTCAGACAGCTAGGTCTTCCTCGGGGATTGGACAACGAATCGACGGAGACACAGGGAGGAGAAGACTGCGACCTTGGCCAAGAGATTAGCGTTGGTTGTTTTTCTCTCTTCTGGGGTTTCTAGGATTGTAAAAAAATCTCTTTCTTCTAGGGTTTTTAGGATGGTCATTTTTTTTTAATTATAATTAGACTTTAGATACTTATAGCCCATTGTCCATTAATGACGTAATGGGCTTTGCCCCATTAAATGGACCAAGCCCATTAGGTCATTATTTAATTTTAGGCCCGAGCGGGCTCATAACCCGTTTATCGTAGTCAGGTCGGACCCTAAAAGTCCAATGAAGTTAAATCTCGATTCGAGGATTTGCTACAGTAATTACATATACGTAATATTAGTTACTTATGTATTTTACATTTACGGAAAAATAAATATATGTTTTTTTATAGAGCACGAGGCTTATCGTCAACGATGAGAAATCCAAAATTTTGATTTGATTTCATAGTACTATTACATAAAAAATTCTTTAAACCCAAATTCTTAATTTAGTAAACCTTTTAATTTAATTGTTTTTTAATACATGTAATCTTAGTTACATATGTGTAGTTAAAAAAATATTATTTTAAAATACCTCAAAACTATATTTTGCCACTTATAATTGGATTCCTCTCATAATAAGTTTTTCAATGGTAGTTTTATAAGTCTGTCAGATTTCTAAAATTTATGTTATGATGTTTCGTATAAAATAAATAAGTTAATATAATTAAAATTAAAAAAAATACGGGTAAAGGAAGGGAAAAAGAATAAAAGAGAAGGTATTTTAGGGAAAGAATGATAAGATAAATGGGTATAAAATGATGAAATGAAACCACGTTATTTTGTTAAAAAAGTTTGATTAAAAACTTCCACACACAAAAATATAATGCACCATTCGTCGTTAAGTTTTTTATTGGAGTAATAAAAAAAGATATTAACTCTAATTATAATAATAATTAGAGTTAATGTAATTGCAAAAATACCAATTCTAATTATAATTGCGATAAATAACTCTAATTATTATTATTATTATTATTATTATTATTATCCATGGCAAAAATACCAATTCTCACTAAACAAAAAAGCGAAGATAAATTCTAAATCTTTTCTTTATCCGGATATGGTATCAAATCTTTGATATTATATATAGTATAGGTACCAGATAACTAGAACACATATATTTGTCTTATCTATAGTATTATTGTATTGTATTTTATCCGGCTATTTTTTTAACATATCGTTACTTTTTAAAAGATAATTGATACTTGTGTCGCGAAGAACTCATATTATTATAATAAATTTCCTTTTGTGATGTATAATACAACGGAGAATAATGTGTATATTTACGAGGCCTTAGTGTTTTGAATTGCGTACAATTTTATCTATTTATTTATTTTTATCTAGAAAACAATTTTTTAAAGCTAGAAAAACTTAAAAAAGTACGCTTTACTTTAGTTGATAAGGATTTTTTAGAAGCATTGTTAGTTAGGCTTTGATATTGGGCTTGTCATTGACACGCTCAAGCCCATATTCAAATTCAAACTCATCGTTTAGATTTTACAGCGGTTTTCAGCCCATTTCAGATTTTAAAGCTGCGGCTTTGTCCGGCAGAGCTCCGACCTTGTTAGGTTACCACGAATTCGCCGTTACAAGGCTTAGCTGACGAGTGATGTTCAGCGACCGGAGTGGCTAAGACCTCTTTTATTGGAGAAGACAAGATTTGGGATAAACAATCTGAAATGTGAAACAAAGAGATGAAAGAGAGTGGAAATATATTAACAATTATTTACCGGTGTATTATTGGCAAAAGTGGTTAACTTAATATATTTGTATCAGTTATATAGCTAATGCCATTTAAAATTGGCAATTGTATTTAAAGTTCGTTACTGGTTTTCAATGTAAGCCATCCACTTATTTTTAACACCGTTAGTCAAACGGTGATGTGGCACCGTTGACCGCCACATGGACAACCACGTGGCACGCAGAATCTTTTTTTTTTTTTTTTTTCGATTTTTCTAAATTAATTATTTTAATTTATATAGTTTATTTATTATATTTATAAAGTGCGGGTCCTACTATTCTCTTTCCTCTCTCACGCTGCCACTTGTCTCCTCACTCTCTTTTCTTCTACGCTGCCACGTGTCTTAAAAAGAGAAGAGTTTTTTTGCTCGTAGGAAAATTTGATCCTATGCCGAGGAAAACATAACTACACCACTAATTGTTTTAAAATGCATAATTATTTAATAAGAAATATATTTTGTTAATAAGTGAAATATTCTTCTCGATTTTCATGTGTGATTTTTCCGAGCCGACCTTGGGTATTTTTTTTGGGAGGACTCGAGTTGACTTTTTTGGATCGGGACGGGGTTGAGTTTTGGGGTCAGATTAGCTTTCTTATGTCGTGCTCGATTTGACTTTTTATTACCAAGCTTTGTTTAACTTTTTTAGGTCAGGTTTATTGACTTTTTAGTTCAAGCTCAAATTGACTTTTTCCATCCGGGTAAGGTTGATTTTTTCAGGCCGGATTCCGGTGAATATATTATATTCTATCTTAATGGGAATATTAAATTTTTTTAACCATCCTTGTATTATTTTGATTAATCTAGAGAGTTATTTATTTCATAATTTAATGAGGTTTTTTGTTTGAAAAAGTAAAGTTTTTAAAAACTTAAAGCTAAGAATAATATAATAGTAACATCATACTAGTTCAGAATCTCCAGAATCTCGTATAACTTTAACTTACCAATCCATTACTACAAACTCTAAAATTGATAATGACCAAGAAAAAATAGTTTCAAAAAAATTATATGCATTAAATTGGAGTTAATTTTCTCATTACCTTATAGGAAAAAATTCAACCCGATCATCTCGAAAAATTGAACGCGGGCCGAACAGGAAAAGATAATCCGAGCTCCGGCAAGAAAAGTCAAATTAAGTCTGACCGAACTTGGATAAAAAAATCAAGGCGAACCTGGACGAAAAAATTTAAACCGAACTTGGATGAAAAAATTCAACCAGAGCCTGTACCGAAAAAGTGAACCAAAACCTGACAAAAATAAGTCAACCGAGCTATAACTATGTTTCTTATAGCATGACATGAATGAATGAAACCCACACTTTATAAATAAGTAATTAAATAAACTAAATAAACTAAGTATATTAAATAAATTAAACTGAATAAAAATAATAATTTTTAAAAAATGACATGGCGTGCCACGTGGTTATTCATGTGGCGGTTAACAGTGCCACATCACCGTTTGACTAACAGTGTTAACAATAAGTGGATGGAAATTCGAATTGAACATGATTAACAAACTTTAGATACTATTACAAACATTAAATCGCATTGACTATATAATTGGTACAAACTCAATAAGTTAACTATTTTTGCCAATATTACCCCTTATTTACAAAAATGCACTGCAAAGTTCATATACCCTCGGTATACGAGCGGTAATCCTCTTTTGGACAGTAATCCAACCCACTTTTGGCATAAAGATTGTTTTCCCAAGATTGAATTATAGCCCAGTTTCTTAAAAAAAAATAAAAATTTGCGTCAATGCTAAAAAGGCCCAAATTTGCATTGTTGTGTTATTTTTGGAACTAATTTTAAAAAGCACGGTAAGAAATGTGTTGTTAGAGAAAGTAAATATCCTGTTTGGTTAATCAAAAGCTATTGACTAATATATTGATGAGTAGGATAATAAAATGTAGATATACGAATTAAGCCTCGTTTGACATCGCTTATTAATATGTGCTTTTGTTTTTTTTAGAATTTTAAGTCAATATTTGTGTTTGATAAGTTACAATAGAAGCACTTCACTAGAATTTTTAGTTTTTTATAGGCAAAATTTAAAAGCATGTAATAGATGCTTTTGCTAGAATCTATTTTTGCTTTTCTTCTTCTCTATCCCCATAAATATTTTTTTGGTGGTAAAATTACCAAAAATATATTTTATTATTGCGGTTAAGAGTATAATTCTTTAAAGTGGTAAAAGTATCCGTTTTTTTATGTCCATATTTTTTAATTATTGTGGTTAAAGTACCAATTGTTTTTGGGTGGTAAAGATACCAATTTTTTACATCCATTTTATTTAAAAAAATATTTTGGTTGAAGTACCAATTCTTATTGGGTGGTAAAAGTACCAAAAATATTTTACCATTGCTGTTGTAGTTCCAATTTTTAGGTGGTAAAAGTACCTTTCTTCGTTCACATTCTTAAATTATAGTAGTTAAGTACCAATTCTTTTTGGAAGGTAAACGTATATAAAAAAATAAATACATATTATTATTGCAGTTAAAACATTACTTCTTTTTAGTTGGTAAAAGTACTAATTTTTTACCATGGACGGAAGAAACATGAATGTAAAAAATTGGTATTGTCACCATAATTATTGTCAATTAAAAGCATAAAAGGCAAAACAAACTAAGAAAGGTTTTTTATTTTATTTATTGAGTAATTATATTATTTAAATATTTTATTTTTTTATATTAATACATAGATTTAATTAACATTATTTATGTATACTTTAGTATTTTCTGACATTTAGAAGCTAATTAAGTAAAATTGGTTACCAAACACTAAACCGGAACTTCTAAAAAAACCAATTTTTTTTTCCATTAACCAAACAATGCATTACTTTCTCTGACATCACTTTTCCTGACAGTAAATTTTAAAAACAATTATGAAGACAGCACAACAACGTCAAACTAGGTGTTACCCTCAAGCAATCCGCTCTTCTCTAATACTAATACCCTAATTGACTAACCTTCAAGCCCACTAATTAAACCTAAAGCCCACTAATAACTTTCAAAATTAGACTTAAAGCCTACACTAACACAAACGACGATAACTCCTAAAGCAAAGCCCCTAAAACGACAGAAGCTCCTAGAGATAAAGAAAAGCCACCACTCCACAATTACAAAATTAACCCTAAAAAAATTAACCAAAATCATAAAAACTAAGTTAAAATTATTTATTTAAGGGTTGATAGCGGCAAAGTAACCAACTTATTTGGAAATAGAGTAAATATAGCCAATTTATATATAAAAAATACAATAAAAGTACTTAAGTTCACTTTTTATTTTTTTATTTTTTTTTATTTTTTTTATCGTTACACGGCCTCATCCACTTTCCATCAGTATTTTTATTATTTTCGTCAATAATGTCGTCAACTATATGAAATATTAATGTTGATATTACGTTAAGTCTGTTTTATTTTTTCGCCGCTATATGTAATATTATCATAAAAAAAAGATATATATCGGGGCTCACATGCGTAGTGTGCCACACAGGAAAGACACGTGCCACTTAGCAATTTTTATATTAAAATGCAATAAAAATATAGACTTTTACCAACAAAATTGTGTTTAGAGATTTACCTATAAGGCTATAACGAATGAGTTTCGGAATTATGCCGTAAATTTTTCTAAATACTATGATTTTGCTCCTAAGTCGGATTTATTGTTTCAATTCAACCTCCCATATAAATCTGACTATAGATTATAATAGAGAAAGATCGGGGCCCACGTGTGTAATGTGCCACATAGGAAAGTCATGTGGCACCCTCAGCAACCTTATATATTAAAATACGATAAAAAATGTAGCGATGGAGACTTTTGCCATCAAAATCGTGTTAAGCGATTTAACTACCACATACAAACGAATTTAAAGACTTCTGCCGCAATTTTTCTAAACATAACGATTTTACTTATAAGTCGGATTTATTGTTTCAATTCAACCTCCTCCCACGTATATCTAACTAACGATAATAACAGATAAACAAAAAACTAGCGAGATATTCTCGACTCTCGTTGAATATATTTTGACTAATCGACTTATAAATAGAAGCACTTAACCCTAGAATTCCTTCACGTTTCCATTATTCACACACATTCTCTCTCGACTTCTTCTTCTTCGTCTTCTCTCCATTGACTAGCGAAGATGGTGAGCGCCGATACCAGTCGCTTCATCGTCGGAGTCGTCGGTAAGCATACTCTACACTTTCCCTATATATTTGTTTATATATGTTTGTTCGACATGTATTATATATGTATATATATAGTTTAAAGTTTGATCTCTGAAGGAATTATTATTATTATTGAAAAATATAATAATATATTTTGATCTCTGAAGGAATTATTATTATTATTGAAAAATCCTTTTTATCTGTTCATCGATCACCGTTTTTTGTATTGAGTCGGTGACACTGACGGCGATCGATTTGGTTTTAATATCATTGTTTTGTCGTAGAATGATTACTTTATTTTATTTTTTTTCTGAATATATTAACAATATTGCGTTTGAGTGTTTTTTTTTTTTTTTTTTTCTTCATGCAATCTATCATTTCTATAACAAGTATTTTGACCTTTTTTTTTTAATTGTTTTGCGCAGGGAATGTCGTTTCCTTCGGACTCTTCGCTTCCCCAGTGTAATCTCTCTCTCTCTCATATTATATTGTGGAAAATATATTCGATTATTGTTATGCGGAAAAACGACAATGCGTTCATCTTTATTTTAACCTAATTTACTAATAACTTGATCACACAGTTATATATTCCCATTCTGGAATCCGTAATTTGATTTTTTTTTCTTCCGGTTTTTAACCTTTTTTTTGTTCCGCTTTTCGAACCTCGATTTCCCACGTGCTTTGCTTTTGATTATGAATGTGTTTGTTTGATTTCAGGCCGACGTTCTGGCGGATCATCAAGAAGAAGTCGGTGGAGGAGTTCAGCCCGGTGCCGTACCTGGCCACCATTCTCAACTGCGTTCTCTGGGTTTTCTACGGACTCGTCCAGCCCAACAGCATCCTCGTCGCCACCATCAACGGCATCGGTCTCATCATCGAGCTCATCTACGTCGCCACCTTCTTCACCTTCACCGACTCCAAAGGACGCGTATGCACGTCAACTTTAATTCATTAATGTTTATCCTCATTAACATAACCCGTTAACACGTCGTCGTCTCTGTTTCATGTCGTCAGAAACGCATCTTGCTTATACTAGCCGGGGAAGCTCTGTTCACTGCCCTCGTCGTTGTTTTGACGCTTTTTGTGATCCATGATGTGAAGTACAGGTCTCTCCTTCTCGGAATTCTCTGCGACATCTTCAACATCATTATGTACTCCTCACCCCTCATTGTCATGGTTAGTCTCTCTGCGCGGTTCATATATATACAGTGACGGAGCTAGAATTGTTGCTCGTAAAGTTCATCGAGTGGAGTACATAAATATGACATATTAATTTGAGAAACCGTATCTTATGATCTTATCATAAATCAATTATTATTAATAATATTGTATATTTGAATGTTGAACAGAAAAAAGTGATCCAAACCAAGAGCGTGGAGTACATGCCGTTCTGGCTTTCGTTGACGAATTTTCTCAACGCCGGGATCTGGACCGCCTATGCCCTCATCAGGCTTGACATCTTTGTCTTGGTAAGTCTAATATATAATCTCTAACTAGGATGGATATCCCATAACTAACCACTTTATTTCATACTTCTAATCCATGATATTTGTGATTTAATAGGTGAGCAACAGTCTCGGAGCACTCGCCGGGGCCGTCCAGTTGATACTATACGGGACGTTCTACAAGTCGAACAAGAAGATCCAGAGCCAGAAGACGACCGAGCTCGAGCTCTCTGGCGCTAATGCCGTCTAATTCTTCGCGCGTCAACTTTCGGTTTTTCAAATTTCTTTTTCTTCTATTTCCGTGTTGCGTTTTTTTTTTTGCGAGTTGGAAACTGTAGATAAATATCTACCACCGGCTTACATTTTTAATGAGGTTTATGGGGATTATAGTTGAAATTAATTTAAGTTTATTTTGCTATTCTTTGATTCTATGATGCAAAGTTGAATATGAGCTTTAATGGAACAGTGGTTAAAGTCCCACATCATATATTATCGAAAATATATAGCAAACTATTATTTATATGCGTTCTTTAAGGTAATAGCCAAACTTAAAAGTGTGTTTAGCAAAATAGCCAAACTTTGGTTAATTTTGTAAACTAGTCAATTAACCACTTAAACAGAACACCAATTAGATTGTTAATTTTGGTTAATTTTGGCTAGTTTAAGTGGTTAATTGGTTAGTTTACAAAATTAACCAAAGTTTGGCTATTTTGCAAATCTTATGTTTCAATTTGGCTATTTAGAGCAATTTCTCTATTTTTATATTTACACTCTAATTATTTCTAGGTACACAAATTAATTACGTAAATAGTTCAAATATGTTAGACTTTATTACGCTTAATTAGCACATTAATATCTTTAATTTCATCCCGAATGAGTTAAAAGCATAACAAAAAAAATACGCGTTCATATAATTTATTGAATTCAATTATGGTATAAATTCCCTTCCATTAGCTAAATTTGTTGGTATATTGTCATTTTTTTTCCTTTTGAAGAAAGTACACAATGATAGTGATTGTTGATGTGCAAATTCGTTCCTCAAACGGAATTACGATGTCATTAATTAAATTTATAGTTTAAATTGATTAAGACCTAAGTTGTGAATATAATTGAATATTTATGAAATTGGGCTTGTGAGACACGAAGCCCAGAGGCCCAATGAACACTTAAACATGTTTGGGCCCGAAAAGAATAAAAAAGCCCAAAAGACAAAAAACTCACCTCGAGCAGAGGGTGCTTAGAAGAAGTCCGGACAAAGCTTCTCAAGGGAATCCCAAGCAGAGATCAAAAGTCCCACTTACCCAACAGAGAACTCAACACTTGGTCGAAATCTATCGAATCAAACGATCAGAAACATCCAAGCTCCTCCAAGACAGAAACTGTCACAAAGGGATCCGAGCAGAAGCAGGACAAGGATCCGAGTAAAAGTAGACAAAGCATCCGAGCACGAGCAGACCAAGTTAACTACCTCAATTCAAACCTCCGAACTCCGACCAGAAAGATCGCCACGATCTAAATTCAAATCCCCACAACGACAAGTCAAAGTCCACCACTACGCAAATATCTCAGAATATGGCCTACGTGTCAGATCGACAGCAGGTCAAACTCCAAACTCGAAGCCACCACCAACGTACACCTCCAATGAGCAGAAATTTGAAGGATATAAAAGTAAGAAGACAACTCCATCACACGCACGCAAGCATTCGCCCTGAGAAAATAGTCTGTGGGATTTTGTATTTGCAGAGTGTTTTCTGTCATTTTCGATCTACTTGGAATCGGCTTGTGGTATTGGTTGATCACCCTGTTTGATCCAAAATCACGGATCTGCGAATAACACGAATAATCACCACAAACCAAACGAACTTAAGAACACGAATTTGGGAGAAGAAATTCTCTTATTAATATCGAAGGCAATTACAAAGAGATAGCTCGAAAAAAAAACTTAATGGACTCAAAATCTACTCGACACTAATTAACTCGCTCTTATTTACAGAGTACACTGCTAGGTTTATATAGGCCTCACATAGGCAAAACCCTAGCTAACAGAATCGCTCTAAATCTGGAAACTACCCTAAATAATCTCGCCAAATCTTTGACTTGATTTGCTTGCTCCTCAAGCTACGCGTTTTCCTCTCTGGGTAGACTTTCCATTTCCTGCCCGGACAGTCTTTCTGTCCCCGAGCTGATCTGCTCGTATGCTCCGGGCTGAGCTTGCCTTCTATGCAGACCTTCATGTGTTAACAGCTGGACTGAACGGCTGTCCGTCTTTTGTTCTGGTCGGTACCCGGGCTGACTCCTCACAAGTGTTTCTGCCCGTCCTGGGTTCTGGTCGTCATCCGGACTAAGTCAAGCTTAAGCTCACACACCCCTTCAAAGCAATAAACGTACAGAGGACGTAGTCAACTACCGTATTGCGACGAACCTCTCTAAAAAATTATGGTGTGTTGTTTATTTTTCTTCCTTTCAATTATTCGTGTGTCATCGCCTAAAGTATTGGCGATGCGGAGGTAAAGATCCACAAAAATCTTAGCATCTTCGAATCGAAATCCCATTCACAACCAGGGGCGGACCCAGGAAACGAGTTCGGGGGTGACGAACAATTAATAAAGACTAATTCATGGAAATATAATATTAAGAATATTTCTAAAATACATAATTACATCAAAATAGAAAGCGTCTTGCTGTCATATTACAGATATTCTCTATCGGTAATAATATATATTAATATATTTATAAAAACCAATAATATACGAATATTTTGTTTGTATACTGGTAAATTGCACGCAAATGCGATTTGTAGTAAGCGATCTTTAAAACATTGATGATAATAGCGATATAGTTACAAGATTATTCGTATATTATTGGTTTTTATAAAAATAAAATAAAAAGTAAAAACCGATAATTTTATAGGCATTACACAAAAATAATAGATAATAAAATAAAGAAAAACCCACTAAATGCCCAAAAAAACACCTAAAGTTTAAAAGAAATGCCCATAGTTTCATAAAATTATTTTATACCCATTAATAATCTTGTTTTGACCATATTACCCTTAATATTAATTATAAATATTAATTTTCGTAATAATTATTAATAATATATAATAATTTTGGAATTATTTATTCTTATAATTATGGTTTATGGTTATCAAATTCCAACTCTTAATTACAGTATTATGTTACTTTTCAAAAAAATAAAAAATTACAACTATTTCATTTAATTAGTACTGATCCTCATTCCATCTCTCCTTGATTTCCCAATATTTCCTTCTCTCTCCACAAAATTGTTCGACTAATCCCTCTCTCTGTCTCCTCGATTGTCCGCCTTCATCACGCCTTCGTGCAACTTCCAGTCACCACTCGTCGTCGCATCGCCTCCCAGCCAAGGCAGTAGAAATGGCGCCGAAGATGGAACCCACGCAGATCGTCGACGTGAACGTGCGCGTCACCGGCGGTGAGGTCGGCGCGGCGAGGTCGCTCGCCTCGAAGATTGTTCCGCTCGGTTTTCGCCGAAGAAGACCGGAGAGGACATCGCGAAGAAGACCGCCAAGGACTGGAATGACCTGCGCGTGATCGTGAAGCTCACCGAGCAGAATCGCCATGCCAAGGTCTCTGTCGTCCCCTCCACCGCGGCGCTCGTCATCAAGGCATTCAAGGAGCCCGAGCGAGACCGCAATAAGGTCAAGAATATTAAGCCAACGAGAACATATCGCTCGACAATGTCATCAAGATCGCCAAGATCATGAAGCCGAGGTTCATGGCCAAGGACCTTTCTTGCACCGTGAAGGAGATTCTCGGCACGTGCGTGTCCGTTTAAATTTGGTATTTGTATATATATTTACAGCTTAAATTTGGTATTAATATTAGTATATATATTTACAGTTTTGGTATTGGTATATATATTTACAGTTTTGTAAATATATTTACGATTTCATATTTGTAATTACACTTATCATTAAAGTTTCTTATTTGTGGTTACAGTTTTGTATTTATAGTTACGGATTCATATATATAGTTACAAAATTAACTTCGTAAATATTTTACAATCTTCGTATATATAATTATAGTTTCATTCTTATATTGAAATTGTAACTATATTTACAGTTTTATAAAGCTTTATTAAAATTTCGTAAATTTATTTATTGTAAATACAAAATCGTAACTATAGTGACGTAAATATAGAATCGTAAATATAGTTACGTAAATATAATTAAAAATTCGTAAAAAATATAGAGAAATAATTCGATTTTTTTTTAAAAAAATTGATTAATAAAGGAGAATAATTCGGAATTTATACTTA
Source organism: Parietaria judaica (assembly GCA_954871525.1). Lineage (NCBI taxonomy): Eukaryota > Viridiplantae > Streptophyta > Magnoliopsida > Rosales > Urticaceae > Parietaria > Parietaria judaica. Next base: position 32,001,895 of record OX940865.1, read on the forward strand.
TTAATAAGGAACAAAAAATCAAAAATAAGATTTGTTACAAACGTTAAAATAGGGAAGAATAATTCAAATAATATTTGTTTAATCCTAAAAATAGGAAATTTTTTATTTTAATTTATTTAATTTGCTACATTTGTGGAAAAAACTTATTTTTCAATTTAATTAAAAAAATGAAATTAAGATTAATGTGAGTTAATTCGAATGGCATATTAGTCCATATTTAAATTTATTGGTGGTTATGATTACCATAATTAGAAATGGGCATTTTTTTTAAACCTTGAGTCACAAATGGGCATTTCCTTCGTTTATCAATAAAATTATTGATTAAAATGATTAATTATTTATCAATAAAATTAATAAATTTTAAAATAATGTTTCCATTTGTAAGCTGAATATAATACCGTAGTTATATAATATGTTAATGTGAAAACAAGTTTCATATAATAATAAAAAATCAAGTTTCCTATAATAAAAGAAAATAAATCAATATTAATATTAATGTAAAAATACTAAACCCCAAATGTACCATCGATTCATGTGCATAAAGTAAATAAACTATTAAAATTTTGAACTCTCACATAACCCAAGAGAAAAACAAGTCAGTGAGTAAGTAAAAGTGTAAACCCTCACACTTTACTGACAACTTCATCTTCCCACCTTCACTCGATTAAACTTTTATCTTCTGCAATTTTTTTTTATTTCCTTCTATTCATTTTATATATTTTTTATGTAAAAGATTAGTATAGTATTGTTTTCTCACAAACTTGGGGGTGACATAAGCCACCCCCGTTAACACATGGGTCCGCCTCTGTTCACAACTCACGTGACTGTTGGTCTGCGAAACCACGTCAACAGTGATAAAGTATCAAACCATAAGTACATAAAAACTCGAGAATTGGAGACACTAGAAAGAAGTACTTGGTGTGCGAGAGAGAGTAGCATTTATAGATTCGAGCCGAGGGGGAACCCGAATTCTCAACTCAGGTTGCGTAGCCTGTCCGGAGGCTCGGGCTCGAGAGGCCCCATGGTACAAGGTAGACGTCGGCTCGGCTCCCCAAGCATGATGCTTGTCAGGCTCGGGCATGCTTGAGTTTCATAATACCCGCTTGAATACAGAATTTTATATCAAAAAAGTATATTTTAATAATTTGACGGGATATTGATGGCAGAAAATTCTTTAAATTTATCGAATTTTTGCACTTTATTATCTTATGTTACAAATTGGTGGCAAAACCTACCGTTGTTAAATAAAACTCTCTCTCTCTCTCTCTCTCTCCACGGATTTGAATATCAATCAAACTTTTCATTGAAAGAACAATTCTATATTCAAATAAAAAACTAATAGTAATTGACTAATTGTTATCGTGTGAAAACTCGTATTAGAGATTTTCACCGCCATATCCTTATAGAAAATAATCTTATTTTAAATACGCAATATTAAAAAAAAAAATTAGAAATTGAAACATGCCTTATCATACTAAAGTGGAAGTGCAATATTGAATGAACGAACTTTTCAAAACGACACCAATATGGAAAATCGACAACTACATTTTTACGATGCCTTTCAAGCAAACAAGCATTCCATGAAATAAGTCATTGAATAACAGTATAGAGCTTAGAAACGACTTATTCGGAGATAAAAAATTAACATAATATATGGGATTAATTAACAAGATTACATTATAAGCGCTTTACAGCTACTTTGACCGTCTAAATTGCAATATTAATTAAGTCGAACTTCATATATATAAGATATAGATCAGGTCAGGTCAACACAATTATAATAAATCAGATGAAAAATAAACGGTGGAGCATGTAATATTCACAACTAACTCCTTAAAATACGTCAAAATAACCAAATATTTCACGCAAATATAATATAAATTTCCATGATTAATATAAATATAATAAATGAATACCATTAATGACGCTTTACGGCGTTGAAGCATTGAAGGCACCACATATACAGGGCTGTACCAAAAAATTACCCTAAAATCGAATCTAAAACCAATAAAACTAATTTACCAATTTTTCACTAACAAAAGTTCAAGCTTCTTTAAAAAAAAAAAGGTTTAAACCGCTACATTTTTTTGCTACATGGTAAAAGTTACGGTTTTCACGGAAAAAATCGCTACCGATTACCGAATAACTCGATAATAAATATGTATTTTTTATATTTTTTAATTAGTGCATATTATCTTCATAATAGTAATGTTTGGCGGAGATTGGAGTCATTCATTGATAAAACTGAATGATTATATATATTACATTTGACAAAATGTGGTTAAAACTGAATTTAAATCGACTTTAAAACCTATATATCGGGAATTGATAAAATTAGTTTTAAACTTCAATAGCGGGTCTTTCTGTTTTTAAAACTGGAAAAGCTGAGAAAAAACAACTGAAAATACGACGCACACAAAACCCTGAAGGTGCGCACAACACCTCGAACGTGCGTAAATCCATCTAAAGGGTGCCTAAGGCCTCCCGGGGGCACGCACGCCCCTGAAAGCGTGCTCGGGCCCGAAGGTGCGCATAATGCCCCGAAGGAGTGCATGAAAACCCGAAGGTGCGGATAATGCCCCGAAGGAGCGCATGAAAACCCGAAGGTGCGCATGACACCCTAAAGGTGGGCAAATCACTCTTGAGTGTGCCTAGGGCACCAAGAGGGCACGCACACCCCTGGAAGCACGCCAAACCCAAAGGTGCGCACGCCCCGAAGGTGCGCACAAAACCTTGAAGGTGCGCATAACACCCCAAAGGTGCACATGATAGCCCGAAGGTGCGCAAATAACTCCGGAGGGTGCCTAGGGCATCCCGAGGGTACACATGCCTTTAAAGCGTGCCCGGACCCAAAGGTGCGCACGACGCTTCGAAGGAGCGCATGCACGAAACCCACAAGGTGCGCATGACACTCCGAAGGTGCGCAAATCACTCCCGAGGGTGCCTAGGGCACCCCGAGGAAATGCATGCCCCCGAAAACGTGGCCGGACTCGAAGGTGCGCGCATGACGCCCCGAAGGCGCGCATAAAACCCCGAAGGTGCACAAATCACTCCCTATTTTCTGCAAGGATTTTACATAAACCTCTTTATATCCCTTTGAACTCTTTCAAAATACTATTTAGTCAAATTATGATATTACTTATTTATTTTTAAGTTATATTTTTCTTTGAAAAATATCATCTATATACTCATTTATTTTTTCTATACTCACAAAATTGGATCAACAAAATCAGTATTGAATTCTTAAAAATACAAAAAATACTTGTATTGCTCTCGTTATTCGTAAATAAATTTGTGGATAGTTTACGATAAACGATCTCTAAATATTCAATTGGTTTAACATATAAAAAGGCAACTTTCAAATATCTAGGCCGCCAAGTTGACTTTGTTCATTTGCAAATTTCCAAATAAAATTTAGAGGAAAAAAGATACATGATGCTAGATTCTGGTGGTAAATGGAAACAAAATAAAGTTTAGGAAGCAGACCGATAAAGCGATAAGTTAAAGGGATATTACCAGTTTATGATTTATTTATTACAACAAGAACCCTCTGAAATAGCCTTAAACCCACCGTTTGACATTCCTATCAAAGATACTTGGACCGTAAGTTGACCAGACAATGTCAACCAGTAGCGGGAATTGCATAAAGACGAAGAATGCAATGGGAATGGCCGCAAGGCATATTGACGGAACGAGGATCCATAATTTGTTATGAAACATGAGAGATAACCCTGCACAAAAAGCAATGATCATGGCCGCTATGGATAGGAAAAGGGTCGAGAGGCCAACGATCAACTTCCTCGGAAGCGAATTTAGGAAATCTTCTTCCCCGTAACGTGACGTCAAGATTCCGAGGAACATCAACACTGATGTCGTTGACGTAAATAGTGCAACGGCATTCGACATCATGAAGACCTTGTAAAGCTTATAATTCAAAAACAACGGGAACCCGTATTGATCGTTCCCGCCGGGAAAAGTAAATGCTGCAGCGAAAGCGATTGTGATGATAAGAGCGCCGACGATAGTGCTGGCGCTCGCTGTGTCTTTCATCCATTTCTCTCCCTCCTCCACCAAATTCTTGTGGTTTTCTGTGAATAGAGCACTAGGTGTCAGACCATCCTTGTTCTCCCGTTCTTGGTTTGCTGGGACGGTAAGTTTTTCAACCTCCTACATATTATTAATTAACTCAAGTAAAACAACCAGGAGGAGAAATAGAGTAAGTTAATTAAGGAAATAAATCACATCTTGACGTGAAAGTATTTTAAGGTTGTTTGATTCATTAGTTTCGTACCCTCACATTGTTAGGAGCATTTTCCGATCTAAATCTCGAATTAGAGGCTGTAGCTGCGTTTATTATAGAAGAGTTCGTATTTTTGGTTTGATTATTGGTTAATTTTTTGTTCCTATATTTGAATTATGTTATACGAAGCATAAATTTCAAGCTCACTGTTTTAATTCACGATTTAATTTTTTTGGTATTTTTTATTTAATATGTTAATAGGAACTAAAATTGAATCTCAAATCGGTCCGGAGATTTTGAATGAATTTGAAGTTTGTTTCTATTGTAAGGGGATTCTATAATCTCTAGTATGATATTTGAGTTGGAAGAAGTTCTACAAAATGTTTGGAGTCGAGACGAACTCTACTCTAATCCCGAAATTCTAAGGCTGCTAAGTTGCTCTCCAAGATCCGATCTTCGTGCTCACGAGCCCTCAACAGCTCAGGTTTGAGTTCATTCATATTCACAATTTAGTTTAGGAATTTGGGGATAGACAAATTATTTGGATATGGCTAATATTGTTAGGGAAATTGGTTTGCCTCTATAAATTGACAAAAAAAAAAAAAAAAAAAAAACTTCAGACAATGAAATGGGACATTTTGTAAAGTTCCTATAGACATTGATCTTAAAGAGTGAGCTCAAAAAACTTTTGAAGTTCTCTTAGAGTGTTACCTTGAACCATTGAAGTTCCCTCTGCATTTGCAGAGCTGCTCCAGGGTTGAGCTTCAGTGGCCCCGGGGGCGCTAGTGCAGCTACCTTGTGCAGCATGATACCTCTACGGTCGTGGAAGTTCATGATGTCCATTTTGTTTCGGAGTCCGTAAATGAGGCTGAAGATTGTGGCTTGGCGACACTGAATAGCTAGGTCAAATAGTCGTCTCGCAATGAACATATCCCAGACAAGAAGTGGATTCGCTTTCACTATACCGGATATAAACTCGACATTCCCCGCTTCCACAGCTAAATCAATAGCCTCATGTATCCAAGCCTTTTCGAGCTTTGCCTCATCCGAAGTATTTTCAATTACTTTACTCATTTGGTTCAAGAGTTCAATGCTTTGAATATGGAATAATTTCATCTGATATAAACCTTTGATATCTGCATTCACAGTCAACACAATCCATAAAGCCAAGGATCAAGACCAAAAATATATATACTATTATTGTATAAATTACGGCAGTATAGCATAGAGCAAAATATATATACCGGTTTTAATTCGGTTTCGGTTTTTTAAAACCGGATTCGGTCCGGTTTCGGTTAAAAACCCGCATTTGCGGGTTTTATTTGCAGGCCTACGTATACTTCCTCAAACTGTAAAACGACATCATTGACTTTAAAGTTAGGGTTATTCTTCTTTCTCTCCCTTTTCATTTCAACCCAGCCCTCGCCGTCTCGCTGTCTTGCCTCTGTCCTTTCTCTCCAGCCTATTTCCCTATCCTCGACTCAGCGGCTAGACTCTCCTCGACTCGGCGCCTCTGGCCTCTCGCTTCCCTCCCCTCGACTGAGCGAGCTCGTGTTTAGCCTTCCTCCTTCATTCTTGTGAAATCTGTTGTTAATCTGTGATAGCTTTCGTTTTGATACATTACTATTTTTTTGATTGGATTTTTTTGAATTGTGATTCTTGTTGGATTATGTTAAACAAGTTCTTAAAGTTTTTATTGTGATTATGTTCGTTGGATCGTAGTTTATCAGGTTCAATATTAGATCTTAGTTTATGTTTTGTAAATTTTTTTTTTTCAATTAAAATTCGGGTCCGGGTTCAAAATTCAGGTTTTCAAATGAAATCCGGGTAAAAACCCAAAAATCTGGGTTCGGGTTTCGAAAAAAAAAAAAAAACGGGTTTTACACCCGGTTTCAGCCCTAATAAGTATATATGACGGATGATACGGCTAGTCTGTTACTCTACTATGAACATAAGTTTTTTTTTTTTTTTCATCAAAATTATCAGCTGAACATCAAATCCACGGAGGCAAAAATAATTGTGCGGGGGTCTCGTTTTTGGTTATTGTCTGTATTTTTTTATTTGTAACAATTATTATTTCCGTTTATTGTGGCTTATGATTTTTAAGACGATTCCAGTAAAATTAAAATTTGAATTTTTCCGTCGAACTATTTTTCGTCGAATTTAAATGAGAGAAGATGCTAGATAGCTAGATGAGTACATAAATGTGTCTTAGGTATGATTGAATAGTACTATACTACAAAAATTTGACCAACGTCCGTAGATAAAAGTAGACAGGCTAATGCATCACCTCACATTTTTTTACCTAAAGTACTTTTGCCGCTAATTTCTTCACTTTAAACCCATGGCGCTTCATTGGTCTAAGTTTGGATAACTTTATGGCAATTATCCCTTTTTATTACTTGTTACAACTTTCTTTTTATTTGTATTTGGTGTTTTTTCCACTAATACAAGACATGAATTAAACCAAACCTAAAAACCATGGTTTAAGGGTTTAGGCCACACTGAATTTTCGTGGTCCAATCCTCCATCTTCTGGATCTTAAACGACGGAAAAGTTTCCGTCATTGGAGAACATTTCGCCAAAAAAAGGGGAAATTTTTAAGGGATCTAGTACTTGTATTTTGTAGGTTGTTTTATTTATTTTTATTTTGTGTCATGTGGAGAAATTGTATAACATGTAATCATAGATTGGTAGTCAAGAGACTTTGACAAAAGGAAGGTGTGCCATCTTTAACCTCTACGACATATCTAACAACCGCCAAGATCATTTTCGGAGTTTTATATATTAAACCTCTATGAAAAGAGAGGTTTCGCAATAATTTGAAAAAAGGGACTGTTTTTTTTCTTCTTCATAAAATAGAATATATAATAAATGATATAAAATTCGAACATACCTAAAAGATCGAGAATGTATGACCATCCCCGTCGTAGTGGACCCAAGAGTACTGCAGGGAGTAGGATGCACCAGTTAGATATATATACACCAGTCATATATATATAAATATATATTGACAACGGTGTAATTAACTAGGAGTTTTCACGCGAAAAAAATTAGACTAGAAAGTTTCAAAATAAGAGATCTGATGTTATAACTACTTTCTTAACGACGATCATATGGTATTGACAACATGACTACATATTCTTTTATTTAAGAGGAACAATAAAAATAAGATGATAAAATACAATTGTTTTTGTTACGCTTGACCTTGTTCAGATCGTTGGATGAAGGAGCGACCAGATTGACCAAGACACGGAGAGTAGGTCACGACAACTTAGTCCTAGACGACCTGGTTATAAGCGACCAGGTTATGACGAGCAAGTCACGACGACCATGAACTAGCAGGTAGACGTGTTGAGAAGAGTATGAACTCCCGTGAGTTAGTCGACTGACACAAAACTAGGTAGTGAGATTTGTGCGCATGACGGAAGGAAAATGTCAAACCTCTACTTTTGTGCACCTAATAGTTAGGGTAATTTCCTTAATTTAGGGATTTGATTGGTAGTGCGACACATATAAATGTTCGTGTATTTTCTTTGTAAGTTTTTGAATCCTAATATTGTAACTATAGACATTTCAATACCGAGACGTATTTCTCTCAGTATTCATATCTTTCTTCCTCTTTTTTCTTTGTGTTCTTGTGTTTCGGTTTAAAGATCAAGTTTGGATCTAACAATATATAAATTATTTTCAAATGTAACTGTGAGATCAAAAAAATGATTACTTAATTTATAAGAAAAAAACATATATATATATATTTACTGAGAGAAGGTACTAAAAGTATAGAGACCAAAAGAATAAAACTTATAAAGTTAAAAGATTTTATCATCAAAACTCAAAAGAGGAGAAAACTAAAATTCAACTATAATGTCCAGTACACCCCAATATTAATTTTGTTTGATTTGTGTTCCATTATCCATATATTTTTTAAAATGACTGTATACAAATATATTAAAAGTAACGGATTTGAATTAAGTGGAAGTGATCAACCCCACTAGAGCCTAATTGGCTTGACCTCTAAATAGTAAATAGATAGCTCATAGCTTTGTTCAAATTTTATCAAACACTACACATAATTCACATCTATAAAACTTGTGTTCTAGATTTTAAGGAGAATAATTGTAGAAACTCCAAAGTATACTCAAAGTATAGGGTTCAAGCCCTCGATCAGGAATTAAATTTTCTTAAAGCAGTCAACCTATAAAAAAAAATGTTAAGGAGCATTACCTTCCGCGAAGTACTTTGCTTGTTTATACTTTTGACTATGATCTTTGAAATGTTGGATATCTAAAGTTACGAAATCTTTCCCGCTTTCACAGACGTGTAGACCTGTCAATCAGAGAGAAACAAAGATCTTAGTTTGTGTTTGTTGAAAGAGTAACAAAAAGTAATAATATGTAGTATACACACACACTTACACTTGTAAATCCATTGCTGCCAGAAATTTAAACTGCTTCCACTGGGAAATACCTTTGACTTCGCTAAAGCAGACACAGGCGATCCCTCATCGTAGTCAATTATGGCCAAATGCGGGGCCCGCTTCACCAAATGTAACGCGATATCTAAATCGTACGTAGTATACCGCACGAGAATAGAGAAAGAAATGTGAGAAATATTGTACCTCAGATGAGACTAGTTTCAAATATTCAAAGGAAATGAAAAGAATACAAATAGATAAGAGTTTAGAAGCAAACTCAATTCATTTCGGTGTAAATTGAAATGTAGGCGAAATGCTGTTTTGATTGGTGCTTAATTTACGTGCATATCTTCTTATACAACATTTTTTTATAAATATTTTATCGAGTCTTGTTATAGTCCATATATGTCCTTTTTGAACTTACTTTTTGTCATTTTAAGATTAGAGAAGAGCCAAGGAAAATAAAAGGATCAATAATGATCTGTACTTATGAAACATATATTGTCTTTTAAGAAAATATTCAATCTTCAGTACAAAATGAAAACTTATGGTGTCGACGATCTTCATTCCAAAATACGTGATCGCTGATCGGTTTTCTAAATTATAACGAATTTAGTTTTCTAATTTAGTTTTGTCAGTTTTCGTAGATGAATCAGTTTTTGCTTTTCCCGGGAGAGAGAGAGAGAGAGAGAGAGAGAGAAAATTACCGTAATATTGTAAATATATACAATTAGCAAGAAGAAATGCAGCATGCCTTCCCTCGTCGGGCAGTATTAGATCTTCCTCCTCGGTAGCAGAGTAAAGATAGTGAATCATATTCTTTTGACGAGCCATAACAGCGAAATTAACCGGAATCTTGTATCCGTCGTGATAGATGCTAAGCAGTCTTCTGTTCTTTCTGACCAGACATTTGGCAATGTCTAAGTTGCCGACTTCTATGGCAGTTGTAAGAGCCGTAAAGCCGTCCTCCCGAACTATTTCTACCTCTTCCTCTGTCATTATATCCACCAGTTCTCTCACAATATTAATATGCTCCTCCGCGACTGCAACTTGAAGTGCGGTGTTGCCCGAACCAGGGGTTCTCACTCTAACGGCCTCTGGGTGTCGGTCAAGAAACAACTTAGCCTTGTTCCAATCTCCGCTGTGCACCGCTCTGAAGAACGGCTCATACGTTTCATAGTTGTTGCTTTCAGTTTCATTTTGGGACTCTTCATCACTCTGCGTCCAGTTGCCTGCCAAAGTATCCCAAGCGAGTTTTGCGGATTTGATTTCGAAGATCAACGAACGAAATTTTGGGCCACAAGAAATCAGAATCGCATTAAGAGCGGCCGCATTTTTTTGTCTCCAGTCAATAACTTCGTAACTCTGCTCATCTTCCATCGTGACGATGTCCCACAGATTTCGAGCCACCAAATAGTGCTCAACTTCGACGACCCAAGACTCATAGTTGGTCGGAGAAAGACACTCACTAACAACTGAATTGTAACACTGCCCTTCCATTTAATTAGTCCTCCTGCTATACGAGCAGTCAACTAGTTGAGAGATTTGGTCTAAGTAATAGATCTAAATCTGGATTTGATTTTCATATCGGGGTGCCAAAAAAGTTGGTTTAGATTTGCAAAATCTGGATGTAATACTCGTAACCGGTTTTGAAACCGGGTTCAAGTTTTACCAAGATTTTCAGAGCGCTCGATCTTATATAGTCCAACATAAATAGTAGCAACATAAATCTGGTATTTCTTTTGCTAAATTGAATCACTGATATCCGTGTACTTTAATAGTAGGGTCTATTATATATTCCAGTCTTTTCACATTGTTTTGTAATAACAAATAATAAGTTGAAATATGAAAACGAGGTAGCTGGAGGCGAATATATTTGGCGAAAGAGAGAGGGACAGAGAAAATCAAAGAGGGAAGTTTTTTTTTTTTTAATTAAATAATTACAATCTGGATTCTCAGTACCCGGATTTTGGCAACAAAATCCCGAACCCAATATTGTTTTTGACTACCAACGTATATGATTTTTGAGTTATGAACCCCATATCTGGTTCTAATTTGGATGTGTTATCCGGATCTGAAATCTGGTCTTGAATCCGGGTATGGTCCGATTCTGGGTTTCCAAACTGATTTTTAAGTATTATTTCACCCCTATAAGTACGGGTTGTATCTTTGTGAGCTCTAAGTTCTGAAAACCAGTTGTATCAAAATTATGTCAAGGAAGAAACCAAGCATGATCTTAATGAGTATTGCTAAATTTATATATAAATGAACCCAAAACTATCCACATGTTCTATTAGAACCTTATGATCAATTCCTAAAAAATAAATTTACATTGCATACCTGATTTTTTCCAAGTTGCGCAACACAAATCACAACACTTTTTTGGCCATCGACGAGAGAGAGAAAGTTGCTAAGTATTAATAGACAGTTGACTTGCATCTCTCGCGCCGTGTTATGCTCAATAATAACATTATTTTTTATAGTCCCCATTTCACAAGTCAGCTTCAAGATGAGACAAGAGCTTAATAATATTGTGTAACAAATCTCTCTCTCTCTCTCTCTCTATATATATATATATATATATATATATAATATAATTATATATATGGGTTATTACCCGGATATGTTCCCGTTCTTTTGTTATTTTTTCGCAGCATATATTCCGTAAGTCTTAAAACGTATTCAAACCCACCGTCATGTATTAAAAGCCACCAATTAATCTAATGATCAAGGAATGAAAACTATACTCACAGTACAACGCACACATTTGCAAGAGAGAATAAGAAAACCAAAGGAAGAATAGAGGAGAAGGATTAAACTCTGGAAGAATAATGTCCATTGCACATATGTTGGAGTTGGAAAATAATAACATGCAACAAATGCTATTTAAAGGAAAAAAAAAATTCTAGTTCTAAACCATATAGGAAATTCATTCTAACTCCAAGTATTTAATAACAAGATATAGAAGATAATTAAAAATCCACTTACAGCTATTCCTAAAATAGCTCCATGTTTGACTAAGTCTGAAGCTTTAAGTCTCATACAATTAAGAAAAGATATATTATCGGCCAATATTACATGTTTAAGAGAACACAAATTTACGTCTCATTGAAATCGAACCCTGAACCTCTGGACGAGGAATGTATCGAAGTTAGTCCGTTTCGATAGATTCCTCGTCCAGAGTAGTATCCTTCTAGCATGAAACGATGTCCTTTCTTGCCTAGGCTTCGCCAAATAAAATGGGCCATTACTATTGGCTTCTCACGCGATGAAAATCATATACTATAAAATCTAACTCCATCGATATTGTTTTTGGAGTAACTTTTCGCTTCGAAATGCTTCATACCTAATGTGAATCTATCGTGCATATACCGCATAATGTAGTAATATCCTCACTCCACATCTCTTTATTGGTTCCGGGATTCGCTTGAAACACATAGGTTAACTTATAATCAAGTTGAAAGGCAAATAAATACGAAATATGGTGGATACACAGATATTAAAAAAATTGATGGACAAAATGAAAAGCCATATCTGTTTTAATATTATTTATTATTACAAGAAAAAGTAGCAAAATAGCCTTAAAACCAGCATTTGACATTCTTATCAAAAATACTTGGTCCATAAGTGGAGTTGACTATATCTACCAGTAGCCGGAACTGCATCTGCACAAACAAGGAAATGGGAACACATGCGAGGCATATCAAGAGAACTACGACCCATAACCTGTTATGAAACATTAGAGAAAAGCCAGCACAAAAGGTAATTATCATGGCCGCCATGGATAGAAAAAGTGTTGAGAGTCCGATGATGAGCTTCCTCGGCAGTGACTTCAGGAAATCTTCGTCCCTGTAACGTGAGGTCCCGACTCCGAGGAACATCAACACTGACGTTGTCGAAGTCAATAACGCCACGGTATTGGACACCATGAAGACCCTGTAAAGCTTGTTACTCAAAAACATCGGAAACCCGGTGTTCTGATCATTTCCGCCAGGAAATGTAAATGCTGCGGCGAAAGCGATTGTGACGATAAATGCGCCAACGATAGTGTTGGCACTTGCTGTGTCTTTCATCCACTTCTCTCCCTCAACCACCAAATTCTTGTGGTTTTCTGTGAATAGAGCGCCAGCTGTCAGACCATCAAGGTTCATCCAGTCTCGTATTGATGGGCTGGTTAGTTCTTCAACCTCCTACATATTAACCAATTTTCGAAGGACATGAGAAAAATTCAATTAAAACAAAATGTGTGACGCCAATATTCTTATCCTATTATACAAGACCAATCTCTTACAAAGTAATCAACTTACTTGTAGCATAAAGGAACTAGAACGCATAATAAGGACTCTGCGGATATGTATATTATGAGACCAAACAACGGCCTTTAAAAAAGATGGAAGTCCATAATCTCAGAAAGCGAGCCTAGATTCCAAAAAGATTAGTCCTCAAGAAAGGAAAAGCAAGAAATTAAACTCATAATAAATATACAAATAAGAATTTAAGAGTTTAGAGACAAACGAACAAAGAAGGAACAAAGAAATAAAGAAAATAAAAAATTTCCTCCCATAAAATCGTCGTTAACAAAAGAAGCAATAAAATCAAGGAGACAAGAGCGCCAATGATGATCCAAACATTGAGCCTATAAGGCATATTCTGCTCTATTGCCCTCACTATATAGCAAACAACAAAATATTCACCAAATAAGTTGAGCAATAAACTCTTGTTTGAATACAAGGATTTTTATTCATGAATCTAGATATAAGTAAAGTGATAAAAGAAAAATGTTATTATTATGTTTTGTGTTATAGTGATTGAGAAGAAAATAACTAGTACATTGAATTTTTGTTAGAATTTGAAATATCCTCTTGGAAGACAACTGTTTGGGACATGCTATATACATATCACTATCGACTTGGGAGAAGTAAAATGAGGGGAAATTGAGTTGTTACACCAAATACCGGGCATGCGGTGCGTGCCCACTCGGGATGAGCCCGCCCGGCCAGCACAATGGAAAGACCTCGGTACCCAATCTTGCCCCTCGGGCTTTCCCGAGCCCGTGCGCAAGCTGGCATGCGGGCCCAACTCTAGTTTATGATGAGGAAACCGTGTCCAACGAGTCCTAGTACGGCGATTCCCTATGCGACAACAACGTGTGCTGCGATGCCATGTACGATGAAGTGGAATATGATGAGGAAACCAGTGATAGTGGCACGAGGGTAACTCTCGTTTTTTTCAAGCTTCGACCGATCGGGGTTATTACAACAGTACCCAGAGGCTTTATTTTGCTACAACAGCCCCCACGACAACGGATCTTTGCTACAACAGTCCCCACAGCAACATGCATGTCAATGAAAACTAATTGCGGAGGTGGTATTGTCGATATATGGACGTTAATCCATTCATTTATTTGTAAAGCGGGTTTGGGAACAATGCACAAGCTCCGAAGCGTGTTGCAAAGACATCCTGTGAACCAACACGAGCATCGCGCTGGCTTTTGGAGTGCAAATTAACCGAAGCCTTTTTACAGCGGCGAGATTGGCGCCAACACAAACATGGTGATGGTGGCGGTGTGGTGAATCCAACCGACGCTTTAAAATTAAGGAAAAAATTTCGCAACCTCGGGAGAAACGATGGAGCATGGATAGTGGAAGTTTGTTGTGAGCCGGGTTGATACTTAATACGATGGAGAAGCTCGCACTTGTTCCTCGTTTGGACCTTCATCATGAACGTGCTCGGCCATTTTTCTTCAAACCTAAGCTTAAGCTGCGGTAAGTTGCGTTTTGCATTCTATATTACTGATAACTCTATGAAAATAGAGTTATTACATGGTTTTTACGGAACTAATAATTTAAACCTGAACGAAAGATCGATATAAAATTGACAATATTGTCCGATTAAGGCTAAATTGTGAGAGGTTGAACATGTTTGTGTAACATTGAAAATAAACACATAAATGGACATAAATTGAGAATTAGAACCAAAATATGCGTGTTTTGTATTATATGTCTCTCACTTTAATGTGTATTATGATTGTGCTTAATTAATTGGGCCAATTACCAAGAGAATGAGCCTAAAAAGGAAAGGTGCCCTAATTAATTTTTGTCTCTTTTGAGAAAGAAAATCAGCCATTGGATGCGGAGAATAGCATGATCAAAGGCTAGGAATGAGGAGCTGAAATTAGAAAAGGAATCAGCTACAACAGAGTGACATGGAGCAGCCTTGGAGAGAAAGAGAAGAAAGGAAAAGAAGACTATTTGGAGGAAGGAGTTGGAGGCAGCTACTGGGAATCAAGAAGATTATTTTGAAGAGGGATTCAAGAACAACTCATCATCAAGGGACCTGGCTACAAAGAGTTCTTCTAAACTCTTATTTTCATTGAGCTTGTTCTTTGAATTCCTTGGATGAATTGTATCTTGAACCAAATTATGTTATCTTGTTTTTGTTTTTCAAGTATGAACTAATTTCTTAAGGTTGGGTAAATGATGAACTAAGAGTTTGGTTGATTAATGATTACTATGAAATTTAGTATTTTCCTTGTTCATGCTTGAGTTTTAATTGATATAACTCTATTTCTCGTTTCGACTTAATAGCGTTTAAGATCTAATCTCTATTGGAAAATATGAATTGGATTGGATACAACCTTGATGCATGTTTAATTCTTTGGATTTTGTTCATAGGATTGAGAGGGATATAGGAATATGTAACTCTCCGTGTAGATCATGAAATTGGAATTAAATTTTAACCCGTAATTAATCCTTGCATAGGAATATGAAGGATTAACTTACATTTGGTTTTCAATCGGAAGTTCGGAAGAACCTACGAAATTGTCGTTTTCGGATTACTTGGGAAATGCTATAGCATTTCTGTAGCAATCACTGATTTTACCAAACCCGCAGTAATTGATAAGCCCAAACGATTTCTCTTATTGATCATCAAATTTCTTGTCTCTCTGTCCTTTTTATTGTTATTTAACAGTTTGGATACCATTTTTAGTTTACAATTTTGAACGATTATTGATTTGAATGAATTTTTCCATGATGTCTCATATTTTTCTAACTCGTGCGAAATACGTATTTTGATTTAGTCTCCGTGGGATCGATCTTTGTGCCTTGCACAATGTATTACTTGTCGACACGTGCACTTGCGTAAAATTTGCATACACGTTTTGCAATCAACAAGTTTTTGGCGCCGTTGCCGGGGACTAAAATTCAATTTACACATTTTTTACGAGTTATTTTTATTTTGTTTTTACATATTTGTGTACTTAACAAGTGTTCTCTTGTTTCTATTATCAGGCGGATAAATCTAATTGTGTGCGGGAGAAAAACAAAGCTTTATTGCTTCCTATTGATCTGGAGATAGAACGAACACTCTTGGCTAAAATCCGAGCCACAAAGAGCGAACCGAATTTAGTTATGGCCGAGGAAAGAGCCAGTGGGAATGGGGGTTTACAACAGCCCCTATCATTAATGAGTTGGACCTACCAATGCAAGATTATGTTGTCCCGGTTCTTCAAGGTTTAAATCTGGGCATTATTCGGCCTACCATCCATGCCGCTCACTTTGAGCTCAAGCCAGTGATGTTCCAAATGTTGCAATCTGCGGGACAATTTCCCGGATTAGCCACCGAGGATCCTCATCTTCATCTCCGGGTTTTCATGGATGAGAGCGACAATTTACGAATTCAAGGCGTGTCCGAAGAAGCGTTGCAAATCAAGCTCTTTCCATATTCGCTACGAGATGGTACGAGAGCATGGCTAAACTCTTTACAACCGGTTTCGGTAAGGACGTGGAATGAATTAGCGGAGAAATTTCTCATGAAGTATTTTCCACCAACAAAAGTGTCCAAGTTGCGAAACGAAATCACCTCCTTCCACCAAGAAGATAACGAGTCTATTTATGAAGTTTGGGAAAGGTTCAAAGAGCTTCTTAGGCAATGTCCTCATCATGGGCTGCCACATTGGATCCAAATGCAAACTTTCTATAATGGTTTGAATGCTCAAACAAGATCCAATTTGGATGCCACGGCCGGAGGCGCCTTTATGACGAATTCTTACAATGCGGGGCTTGAAATCTTGGAGAAAATGGCTAAGAATCATAGTCAATGGCTGACTACTCGGCTAAGCACTCCGAAAGTTGGCGGGAAATTAGAGCTCAACGCCATTACAACGTTTCAAGCTCAAATGTCCACCATTCTTCACCAATTAACCAAGATGAGCAATCCGGAACCGAGTGTCAATGCGGTGCAAACCTTCGAGACACGCGAGGTATCTTGTGTTTATTGCGGCGATCCTCATGTTTATGAAGAATGCCCATCCAATCCCGCTTCGGCTTGCTATGTCGGTAACTTTCACCAAGCGGGAAGAAATCAACACTTCCAACAAGGCTCTTACAACCAAGGAGGAAGACAATTTGGTAACCAACAAGGAGCTAATTCTAGCGGGGCAAACCAATTTCATTGGTCAAATCAAATGGTTCCTCCGGGTTTTCAACCGCAACAAAGTGCTCCAAAGAGTTCCTTAGAATCATTGATGAATGAATTCATGAGGGACACAAAAGCTAAGCAACAAAATCAAGAAGAGGCTTTACGAGCACTTGAAACGCAAGTGGGTCATATAGCTACTGCCCTTTCTAATCGACCTCAAGGCTCACTCCCATCTCAAACTAATGACCCAAGGATAGATGGAAAACAACATTGTAATGTCATCTTCACTTTAAGGAATGGAAAGGAGGTAGAGCTCGACCCAAAAGCCCAAGAAGCTAAGAAACAGGCAGAGCCCATTTCAATCCAAGGTTCAGTTGAAGAAACGCCAAGACAAATCGAGGAAAGGAGCGAGATTTTGAAAAATTCAACTCCAGTTTTAGGAACAAAATGCAACAGCAATTCTGCTGCATTTAGTTCTATTGATGACCCTGGTATGACCAAAATGCTAAATCAGCCTCCGCCTTTTCCACAAAGACTTCAAAAACAGAGCAACGAGCAACAATTCGGTAAATTCTTAAACGTACTCAAGCAACTCCACATTAACATCTCGTTAGTGGAAGCTTTGGAACAAATGTCGAGTTATGCTAGGTTCTTGAAAGAAATTTTGTCTAAGAAAAGAAATCTTGAAGAGTTCAAGACCGTTGCGTTAACGGAAAACTACAGCGCCTTGTTTAAAACCAAGCTTCCACCAAAATTGAAGGAACCGGGAAGTTTCACCATTCCATGTGTTATCGGGAACTCTTATTCCGGGCGGGCCCTTTGTGATCTCGGCGCGAGCATAAATCTCATGCCTACTTCGGTGTTCAAGAAGTAGGCCCGGACCCACTACCGTCATTATTCGGTGTTCAAGAAGTTAGACATGGATGTTTGACTGTCATGTGGGCGTTTGACTAACAGATGTTGGTCAATCATGGAAGGAACCCATGTTTTGGTACTTAGGCCGATATTAAATGGATTTGGACCCGTGTTGTCCTAGTTGACCTATAGTTAGGGACTTATGCCGCGATTAACTCAAATTAATAAAATGGAACAGTCATATGTTTCATGTCGTACTAAAAGCTAGGGGTGCAAATAAAACCCGAAAACTCCAAATTTGTATCCGAATTTAAAACCCGAATCCGAATCCAGAATTTGGATCCGGGTACCCGGTACCCGGTTTAAAACCGGGTTCGGGTACCGGGTAGTGAAATCTTAAAAACCGGGTACCCGGTACCCGGTTTGTTTAATTTTTAATTTTTTTTTAAAACATTTTAGGGTTAGGGCTCTACACTCATCTCTCATTTTCATTTCTCATTTTAGGGTTTCATTAGAATTTTTTTTAATTTATTGATGCGCGGACGGTGAAATGATGATGGAAAGCCGGAAGAACTCGAAGTGCTTTATCATATATTTTTTAATGCATTTTAAATAATAGAAAATGGTAGTATGTTTTTTTATGTACGAGACATGTGAAAGAGACATGTGTAATGTTTGTTTTGATATAATTTAGTTTTTCTATTAAAAAAAATAAACGGATCCGGGTAAAAACCCGGATCCGGTTGAAAATCCGAACTCCGTTTCCAAACCGGGTACTAAAACCGGGTACCAATTTTCAACTACCCGGAAATTCGGGTACCCGGATTTTGGGTACCGGGTACCGGGTAGTAAATTCAACTACCCGGAAACCGGGTCCGGGTACCGGGTACTTCAAAAAAATCGGGTACCCGACCCGGTTTCACCCCTACTAAAAGCCCAAGTTCTCTTCGAATCTCGTTATCTGAAAGACATATATGTATATATATATATATATTTATATACCTATGTAAATGTATACTTTACCTTAAACCATTGAAGTTCTCTTTGCATTTGTAGAGCTGCTCCTGGGATGAGCTTCAGCTGCCTCAAAGGGGCTACAACAGCTACCTTGTGGAGCATGGTGTCGTCTTCAGTGTGGTAGTCCATGATGTCTAATTTGTTTCGAAGACTGTAAATGAGGCTGAAAATTTTGGCCTGGCGATGCACAACAGCCTCCTCAATCACTCCCCTCGCGACGTCAGGATCCCAGACAAGAAGCGGATTCGCTTTCACTATGCTTGAGATGAACTCGACATTCCCAGCACGCGCAGCTAAATAAAGAGCATCATGTATCCCCGCCTTTTCGATCTTCGCCTGGTCCGTAGTATTTTCGATTACTTTACATATTTGTTTCAAGAGTTCCATACTTTGAACATGGAACAATTTCATCTCATATAAACCCTTGATATCTGCATTTGGAATCCATACAATTGATAAGCCAAGGATCAAAACTATTAACACGACACGATATAAATATGACTAATCATACTTTCAGGCAACGAGTAATTAACACTATTCCCCTTTTAAATTTCAAGTATGTGTATTTTTGATGCAGCGGAGAATCTAAAAAAAAAAAGCTCGGTCATTAATTAGCGCACGAGTACTGAGAACCAACTTTGCGTCCTCAGAACACTCGAATTTGGGGGAGAAACTCCAAGGGTTTTTAATCAACATCGTTCCATTGAAATTAATATTACCAAAAATGACAAAGAAAAAATTACAAAAAAATGACGATAAACGGACAAACGGAAAAAGAAAAAAAAAGTTTGGCGCATAATGCCAAGAAGGGGAGATTTTTTTTTTTGCTGTGTGATGTGATGAAATGGTGTAAGTGTAACCAAGAAATTTGGACAAAAAGACATTTCTAACCTCAACGACATTTCTAACAACACGCAAAGATCATTTTCGGAGTTTTATCGATTAAACCTCTACGGAAAAAAAGAGGTTTGGAAACTATTTGAAACAAGGGATTTTTGTTTTTTGTTTTGTTTTCTGGACTGATGATCATAAAATAGAATACTTAAAAAATGATATAAAATTAGTGTTAGTTCCAAGTAGTTGGAACTTTTACCACAAAATATAATAAAATGAGACTTTAAACCACCACTCCACGATTTCACTTTCTCATATATATATAAATATATATATATGTGTGTGATGATGAGTAATAAATGGGAGAAGACAAATGAAGAGAGAGACTAAAACAAGAATAAATGAGTTTTATTGGTCAAGGAGCTTATGTTTTCATCAACCGAAGCATCTATTTATACACCATCACTTAGTTAAGAAATTACTACTATAACCTCAAGCGAAACAATAAAAAAATATTAAACATTACAAGTTACAGTACATGGATAAGATTTGATATGCAGGTTGAAGATAAGACTTATAAGATTAAGCTGTTGAGCAAGTTGAAGATGTGTAAGAAGTACTTCTTATACATGGTCTTGGAGTAAGAAGACTTATAAGGACTTGCAAAGGAAGGAGGAGTCGGCTTTGCGCTCAAAATCGAGTACCGTGGAATCCGGGAAGTACTTCGCCTTAAGGACTCGATTTACCTAGACTTATAAGAAGTACTTCCCGGATTCCACGGTACTCGATTTTGAGCGCAAAGCCGACTCCTCCTTCCTTTGCAAGAGCCTTTGTTGGGGGAGAGACTTGGTTCGCCGGGGTATTCGGTGGCAAGTCGGGGAAGGCAACCTTAGAGCTTTCAAGCAACCGTGGTTACAACGACCCGGAAGCTTCAAAGTGCTAACGCCGGAACCCGACGATGGGTACCCGTGGTGTGTTGCCGATCTCGTTACTAACGGAAGATGGAATCGGGAACTTGTTACATCATTGATGATCCCCTATGATACCGAGGCAATCCTAAAAATCCCTCTTGGGCCCTCCGACTACCACGACCGATTGGTTTGGCATTACGAGGAGGATGGCATTTACACGGTCCGCTCTGGGTACCGTCTCGCACGAAGGGACTCGAGGGGGGAGCCATCGGCTTCACGCACCGTGGAGCCACGGTGGTGGAAGAAATTGTGGGGACTTCAAGTTCCGCCCAAGGTTAAGCATCTAGTGTGGCGCGCTTGGTTCGACATCCTTCCGACTTTTGGCGCTTTACGCGGGCGGGGCGTGCCGTGCTTGCCCTTTTGCAAGTTTTGTGGAGCAATGCCGGAGGATGCCTTGCATGCCGTATGGGGGTGTGAGAGAGCAAGAGTAATTTGGGAATGCTCCTCTCTTCAAAGGTGGGTTGAAAAGACGGGAGAGGTTCCTTTCCGGGAACTTTGCCTTAGGGCGCTTGAAGTTCTTGGCAAAGACGACTTGGAGCTCTTTTGTGGCCTTATTTGGGCGGCTTGGACCGACCGCAACTCCCGGTTATTCGATAACCATCCACAAGGACCGACCACATGGGTGGAGAAAGTAGTATGTTGGTTCACTAGCTACAAGTTGAGTAATAGGGTGGCGGAGACGGCCGTGATAGCCGAACCTACTAGACAAACCAATTGGTGTGCCGCGGCTAACGGGGGCATAAAGCTCAATGTGGATGCGGCGTGGGAGGTGGAAACGGGACGTGCGGCGATAGGTGTCATCGTGCGGGACCATCGGGGCGACCTTCTCGGAGTACAAGCCTTGCTTCTTGAGGAGGTGGACTCGGCACTCACCGCGGAATGCCATGCGATCTACAAAGGACTTCTCTTTGTCAAGGAGTGTGGATGGCGGGTCTCGGAAACGGAGACGGATTGCCTAAGAGCAATACAACTCGTCAAAGGGGAACGACTCAATAGCGTACAAGGGCCGATCCTCGCGGGAATTAGAAAGCTCTCCCGGGAGGTTGGGCGGCCCGGGACTTGCCGATGGATCCCAAGAACTTGTAACGAGGCCGCTAACCATGTTGCTAAGACACGTCTTGTAGGGTCAATTCCCGACATGTGGTCGAGTAATTGTCCCGATTGGCTTGTAATTTTCATCAATAGGGATTTACCCCCTAGTTCTACTTAATGAATTTTAGCTTCCATCAAAAAAAAAAAGTCTAGCTTACTAGACTCAATTAGAACATACCTAAAAGCTCGAGAATGTTTGACCACCCCCATCGCAGTGGACCCAAGATTACTGCAGTGAGTATGATGCATTAGTTAGATATATCATATAAGTAACAATTATTGTTATATTGCTAGTAAGTACCATATGTAGTCATATTTATTTTGTCATTTGAATAAACTTATTTAATTGACGAAACACCTATCAGGTTTTTTAAAATAGTTTTCTTCACAAACTGAAACAAAAAACAATTTTTTAAAAACTAAACCAAACAATGTCATTAGGTGCGTTTGGCATAACTTATTTAGTCTTATTTTTTTTAAATAAACTAAACCGCTTTTCAAGTGTTTGACAATTTTTTTTCTTCCATAAATACAAAAAAGATTTTAGATTTTTGTACAGGAATCTTAAAAGTTAAAATTCGTAGCTTTTGGTATTTTCTGAAAACAAAAATACGGTTTTAGTCTATTTTTTTCTTTTTAGCCTAAATAAGTTTTTTTTTATCAAAACACCAAATAAGTTTTTGTTACGAGCAACAAAAGTTTTATAAACAATTTACCAAATACATGTTAGTTTTTCAAACAAATAAAAAAAAAACAGTTTGTTTTTTAAATTAAAACTAAAAATATTTTTTGTAAAAATTAAATTGTGCCAAACAGGCCCATTATTTGATTTCTCAATCAACGATCTTTCTTACAGTAGACTAATATCTCCCGACACCTATTGTGCTCAAAATTCATTGCTATATCTTGGAGGAGAATGACTTTTTTCCTTGCTAACTAGAAGGTGAATTATAAAAATAAGTTGTGCTCAAATTCACATATACTGAACTTGTGCTCTATATCTTGTAGGAGAATGACTTTTTTCCTTGCTAACTAGAAGGTGAATGATAAAAATAATTTAAAAAAGCACTCAAACCTATAAAACAAATGTTATAAGCAACATTACCTTCGTTGTAGCTTATGCGGAGCCAGGTGAAGTACTTTGCTTGTTTCAACAATTGACTATCTTCACAATCTTGAATATCTAAAGGTACGTAATCTTTCATACTATCACGGACTTGTAGACCTGTCAATCAGAAATGACCAAGATCTTTAGCCATGTGGAAATTCGGTTTTTGTTCTTTGAGAAGAGAAAAAAACAAAAAAGTATATCCATACTTACAATTGTAAATACTTTTCTGCCAGAAATTTAGAGTGCTTCCACTGGGAAATACCTTGGAGCTTGCTAAAGCACACAGCGAAGAATTCCCGGGAGAATAGTCGGTTATGGCCAAATACGGGGCACGCTTCATCAAATGCAAGGCGATATCTAATTCATAATAGCACCATAATAGAGAAACAGATGTCATGAATTAATATATGTTCAACGAGACCTTTTAATTTTGTATTAAAAAAATTTGATTTTTTTTTGAGAGAGAGAGAGATTATATTACTGTAATGTTGATAATCTATACAGACAGGAAGAAGCAATGCAGCACGCTCTCCCTCGTCCGGCAGAATTAGATCTTCATCCCGGGTAGCAGAGTATAGATAGTGAATCATATGTTTTTGACCCACCGATATAGCATGCATGACAGGAATCCCATAGTGATGGTGATCGATACTAACTAGTCTTCTGTTCTTACGAATCAAACATATGGCAATCTCTAAGTTGCCCACTTCCACGGCAGTTGCAAGAGCCGTGAAACCGTCCTCCCGAACTATTTCTACCTCTTCCTCTGTCATTATATCCAACAGTTCTCTCACAATATCAATGTGCTCCTCTGTGACTGCAACTTGAAGCGCGGTTTTGCCCAAACCAAGTGTCCTCTCTGTTACAGCTTCTGGGTGCTGGTCGAGAAACAACTTGGCGTTGTTCCAGTCTCCGCTGTGCACGGCCCTAAAGAACGGCTCATACTTTTGATAGTTGTTGTTGGTCTCACTTCCACTTTGGGGCTCTTCATCACTCTGCATCCACTTGTCTGCCAAAGTATCCCAAGCGAGTTTTGCGGATTTGATTTTTAAGATTAAGCGGCAAAATATTGGGCCACAAGAAATCAGGATGGCATGAAGAGCGGCCGCGTTTTTCTGTCTCCAGTCATTAACTTCGTATATCTGCTCATCTTCCATCGTAACGATGTCCCACAGATTTCGAGCCACCAAATAATGCTTAAGTTCGACGACCCAAGACTCATAGTTGGTCGGAGAAAGACACTCACTAACAGCTAAATTGTAACAGTACTGCCCTTCCATTTATTAGTGCTCCTGATGAACAATGATCCAAAACATTATTTGTGGTTTAGGTACTCATTAAAAAGATATTCAAACACTTACATTATTTACAATTTTCCAATCGTAAGTTAAGAACGACGCGAACACGAAAAAAAAGAAGAGTAAAAGTGGCTAAAGAAATATGCAATTACACTTGACGTCCGCATAGAACTTTATTCAGTTATACAGCTGAAACGGGTGCAGTTGTTTGTTAGTTTTTTTTGTGATACTCAAAACCCGGATCCGTAATTTGAGTTCTCAATAGAATCTATCCAGATCCGTAATTCGTGTTCTAAATAAATCTAGCTGGATATGGATTTGAAAACCAGGTTTTAGGTTTTAAATATTCCTGTCAGGTTTTGAAAATATTTCATAAATACAAGAGTTAAAATACATCTAAAATTGTTCATAGATTACTATCCGTGTTTCACACCGGGGTCAGGGTACCCAGATTTTGGGAAACAATACCCGAAACCCAAATATGGTTTTGAATCCGGATAACGGGATATGGTTCGGTTTTCGAGTTCCAAAAATTTATGTACCTATCCCGAATAAAAATTATGATAAATCATAACTCAGCGAGGTATGTCAAGAAAGTAACCAAGCATGATCATTCCAAACAACTATGCCAAATTTATTTATAAATGAACCACGAAGACAGCAATCAGAACCCAAAACCGTACACAACTGTTTCAAGAAGCTTATGAAATGCATATATGTATGAATTTACTTACATACATATGATATACCCTAATTCCTAAAGAGGAAATCTACGTTCTTACCTGCTTTTTCCAAATTGGGAATCACTCTTTTTTGGACATCAAAGACTAAGAGAGAGAGAGAGAGAGTTGCAGGGTATTTTTAGAGAGTTGACTCGCAGCTCTTGCGCCGTGTTATGCTCAATAATTATACTTTGATAATGCACAGTACACAAGCGAGCTTCAAGATTAGACAACTTAAATACTTAATTATGTTGGGATAATAATTAGGGATATTTGCGGCTAAAGTATCCACATTTTACCAAAAGTTTTACTTATGCTCTTTTCTTTTGTCTGACAAAAATTCTCGATGTACAAAAAATATCTTGCTGTAAGTTTTCAATATTTTAATTATGTTAAGTAAGTGACATGAAACGCGTTAAAAGTGGTCCACGTGTCCCTTGGGTTTCACGCCTTCTCTGTCTCAAAGAAAAAGAAGTCAAGCTTCTAGTAATTTACAATAAGGGAAATTTAAGGCAAAAGTCATCAAAGTTTATAAATTCTTGCAAATAAATCACTAACGTCTATTTTTTGCCGCAAAAGTCATTAACCTCATTAATTATTGGTAGATAAGCCACTAAAGTTTATTTTTTATGGAGAAAGTCATTAGAGTCGCTAAATTCTTGCAGATAAATCACTAATGTTTATTTTTTGCGCAAAAAGTTAGAAACGTCAGTCTTTCCTTACAAATTATATGTCAAAGTTAAATGACCAATCACCACCGTAGATTACATTCACCACTTCTCTCCAATAACGACAATACGTTTTAGTGACAACATTATATGAAATAGAGATTTTTGCGAAAAAAGTTCCATAAACTTTAAAATTAATTTTATCGTGGCCACAATTCCAAATTCACTAAAAAATAATCATTTCGTTACTTTTATTTTTTCCCCAATAATATTTATGATTTAATTATCAATATTCTATCAAAATTCTATTTTTTCTGATAATATTTCTAATTTATGTATCACAACTTCTTATATATCACAATCATGACGACATACATTATCGATCATAGCGTGTTCGCGCACAATATGCTTAAGGCTTTGCTACAATAATTGCTCTCATTAGATAATTATAGCAAACAGATTGTTGTAAGATAATTAATATTATCCATTTTACATAATATTTTAATATTTTAGCACACAACTAAAGAGAATGTGTGATGTCACATGTAAATACATTATGTCACAAAATTGTGATGAATAAATAAGAAATATTACTGAAAAAATTAAAATTTGATATGACAATGATAAATATATTAGAAATATTATCCAAAAAATTGAAAATGATAGCATGGTTATTTTTTGTTATGGGAAACTTTTACCACGATAAAAGAAAAATTTTAAAACATCGTTGTACTTTGCTACAAATATCCCAATTTTAAATATACGTTCACTAAAACGTGTTATCCTTGTTGGAGACAAGTGGTGAATGATATGTACGCTCCTGATGTGTCATTTAACATTTTCAGATAATATTTGTAAGAAAAGACTGATAATAATGATTTTTGCCTAAAAAATAAATGTTAATGACTTATCTCCAAGCAATGATAACGTTAATGACTTTTGCTTTAAAAATAGACGTTAGTGATTTATCTACAAGAATTTAATAATTTTGATGACTTTCGCCCTTTATAGTTATCTTGCGTTATATTTGGACTTACGTAGGCATAATTTCTTTCAACTATATTTATTTGTAATAGATTTAACTTTCTTAATTCTATTTCGTATAGTCATTTTAAACGCAACACATCTATATTTCATATCATGTAATAATATTAATTTTGTATAATTTGATAACGATAGATAGGTCATAGGTGAAAATAAAAGAATATTAGAAGTTTAGAACAAAGTAGAGCTTCATAAACTTGAATTTGTATGTTATTTTATTAAGGGTATTAGTGTCAAAAGTAGATAGGGTATTTTATTAAGAGATATTGCATGGGATAGCCAAATTAAAATGTTTGATTAGCCAAATAGTCAACTTTTCTTTTTTCTTTGGAAAATAACCAAATGGTTAGTTAATAACATATTTTATACCTATAATACCCTTTTAACATATTAACGTGGTTAATTTGTTTAAATATAAATTAATTTTTTAATAAATTAATTTTTTTTTGAAAAAAAATAATAAAATTTTTGTTAAAATTTTAATCAGGATTTTTTATTTTTAAACAAATTAACTTCGTTAATACGTTTATTAACGGAGTCAATTTGTTTAAAAATAAAAATCGTGATTAAAATTTTAACAAAAAAATATTTTTTTTTTCAATTTTTTTTTATATTGATTTTTTTTCAAACAAATTAACTTTGTTAATACGTTTATTAACGTGTATTAACGGAGTTGATTTGTTTAAAAATAAAAAATCGTGATAAAATTTTAACAATTTTTTTTTCTTTCAAAAAAATTAATTTATTTTAAACAAATTAACCACGTTAATACAAGGGTAATCCGGTCTTTATGGATTTAGTAATGTGGTTAATTGGCTATTTGATAATATTAATTAAAACATTATCTATTTAACTAATTAGAGTTTCAAGTTTAACTATTTGACTATTTGCTCCTTTTATTAAATAGTGACAAAACTTCAACTTGGATTTCTCATAAATAATTACAATGTCTTGCGCCTTGTGGTCCATAACTTCTTGTTGAGCAGGACATTAAAAAAAACACTTGGGCCTTCAAACAAGCCGAGAAAAACCATCTCTTTCATAATTTAATTCAGAATTCGATAAAAAAAGTCTACTTTTCTTTAGCGCTTCAGAAAAAGAAAAAAAAAAGTCAATGGACATTCTGGCGGTTGATTTAAAAAAGACCTTATAGCATAACCCTGTTTTAGAAAAAGAAACTTTTATATATACAAATACGTATATGTAATCAAATAATGTAAAGATAATCAAATTCTCACCAATTCTTTTATAAAATAAACTCGATTACGAATCAATCATAGAAACAAACTAAAATTATGTGTAAAGCGGAAAGAACACACTATTGGGAGACTAGTTCATCCGGAGATCGATTCATGATCTTCGACGTATGTCCACTCCTTGCTCCGGCGAGAGTCCCAGAATGATTGCACTAGATATCATCGCCGATTACACACTCATACTCTCTAACAAAGATTCACCCTTGTGAGTCTTAAGCTTTGACTCGTTCTACGGATAAGCAAAGTACGTGGAGATTTATTTGATTAGCTTTTATTCGGTTGATCTATTCAAGTCCAAGTTTGTTGCTAGCAAAGCTATTCTTTAGG
The DNA here is from genome assembly GCA_954871525.1 of Parietaria judaica. Taxonomy (NCBI): domain Eukaryota; kingdom Viridiplantae; phylum Streptophyta; class Magnoliopsida; order Rosales; family Urticaceae; genus Parietaria; species Parietaria judaica. The sequence continues at coordinate 32,030,168 of OX940865.1, forward strand.
ATACCGTTGCTTACCATTGGGTACCCCCTCCAAAACCAATCCGGGTTGTATATATCATGGTTTTAAATATCGGGGCATATCGAAGATATTTCCACGACGTGCCGCAAAAACCATATATGCGATACGATATTCTATATAAATCGCTATCGTTTTCGAAAAAATCGAGATATGTCGTTTGGCTCAAAATTCGCACAAAACAGGAAGTTAAAAAAATTGCCATTAGAGCACAAAACCTAGCTTTTGATGTCTGCAACTCTCAACGAAGAAGACGACGAAGAAAAAAATTTAATGAATAATGTATATGGATGATGGGACCCACATTATTATTATTTTTTATAGAAATTGTAATAAATGTCCATTTTGTATAAAAGGTTTAAGAAAAATACCCATCCGTGAGAGTAAAAAATACAGACGGTGAGAATTTTTCTTAAACCTTTTACACAAAATGGGCATTTTAAAAATAACCCTATTTTTTATTCTTATTTACTTTTAATTTTGGTCATGATTATTAATTATACATTGAATGCTGATTTGTTTCATTGAAAAGACAAGTAGGACCCACGTTTATTTTTATTTCTAAAATACATTATTTGTTAATTGTTAAGGACCAAAAACAATATTCAAAAGTTTATTATTTTCTTTCGATATATTCAACATTATGTTATATATATCTATGTATTTTTCTTAATTATTTTGTTATATAACTAATATGCTCAAGACTTAATAAGTTATATTTATTAATTATTATGTGTTATGTACTAAATAAATAATTTAGAAATTATATAAAAATATGATTGAAATACTTAAAATATTTTCAGAAATATCCGTCGATATTTCGATCAGCAAGCGATATATCTGTGAAATAATGTGATTTTCTCGGCAAGCGATATATCTTGTTCTTCGGATTTATCCATCGGCATGCCTGTCGACAAGCGATATATCCGTAAAATGAAGAGCGCGAAACGATATCGAAATCGATATTTAAAACCATGATATATTATTTATATATATATATTTTTAAACCCGGATACGGATCAGTACGGGTCCAGGAAAAAAAATTCCCGGGCTGATCCGCGTACGGGAGATTGTTTTTATTTTTTATTTTTTTTTGTGTTGTTTATTGTTTAGTCCCTAATTTAATTTAAATGTTCAAATCTAACATTTTGGTACTTAAGATTGGTTTTGAAAGAAATAAATGTTTAAATTCTTAAATTATTTTGTGTGTTTTAAATATTTTAAAAATAATTATGAAATAAATAAAACATACAACAACAAAATAAAGTAAGTATGCGCTTTTTATTTAACAAACTCGAAGGTCGGATACGAAGCAAATACACTAGAAGACATATTAAACAGAATCAAGAAACAAAACTAGCAGTAAAAACTACCGATAATTAACTTTGCCCGAATAAAATCGGTACACACAAATATAAGCTTAGGGAGATATTGGAGAACTATAAATTCAGGAGATAAAGTCATATACCAAATAATGTTTTGGGGTAAATTAATACAAAATGATTAATTCACAAGTTAAAAAGATACCAAAAAGAAAAAAAGAAAAAGTAAAACGGGGATCATATTATCGATCTTTAGTTACAACCACCGATATAGCCCTAAATCCAGCGTTCGACTTTCTTATCAAATATACTTGGCCCATAAGTGGACCAGACAATGTCAACCATAAGCTTGAACTGCAACAGCACAAACAAGGAAATGGGAACACAGGCAAGGCATATGGACGGAACTACGACCCATAACCTGCTATGAAACATTTCAGAAAGCCCTGCGCAAAAGGCGATGATCATGGCCGCTATGGATATAAAAAGGGTTGAGAGGCCGATGATGAGCTTCTTCGGTAGTGATTTTAGGAAATCCTCTTCTCCGTAACGCGACGTCAGGATTCCGAGGAACATCAGCACCGACGTCGTCGACATAAATAATGCCACAGCGTTCGACATCATGAAGACCCTGAACAACTTGTTCTTCTCAAACATCGGAAACCCAGTATTCTGGTCGTTACCGCCAGGAAACGTAAACGCTGCGGCGAAAGTGACGGTGACGATAAGAGCACCGACGACAGTACTAGAACCTGCCGTGTCTTTCATCCACTTCTCTCCCTCAACCACCAAATTCTTGTGGTTTTCAGTGAATAGAGCGCCAGGGGTCAGACCATCATCGTTCAGCCATTCTCGGTCAGGTGGTGCTGCTAGTTCATCAACAGCCTACATACATTTACCAATTTGTGAATAACTTGGAATGAAGATGTATCCCAAGTAATTTACATATATACATAAAGAAAATTGTAGGAAATACTATATCAATATGTACAATAATAGTACAATTATAATATATATATTGCTTGTTCCAATATATTATTGAGGAAAAACAACGTCTATAACACAGTATAGAACGTACAAAACTGTCGGTGTATATCTCTCGTGTCGTACTCACTGTCGATGTGAGAATAACACCCAATCTCACACCCGGTGGAAAAGCGATAAATTTGATAATGGAAATGAATATGAGCTAAACGACATTTGGATAAAAGTGAACACACACTCTCCCCATAGCACTATAGCATACACTCTCCCATAGTGTATACGTACATATAAGTGAACACACACACACACACTCTCCCATAGTGTATACGTACATATAAGTGAACACACACACACACTCTCCCATAGTGTATACGTACATATAAGTGAACACACACACACACTCTCCCATAGTGTATACGTACATATAAGTGAACACACACACACACACACACTCTCCCATAGTGTATACGTACATATAAGTGAACACACACACACACACACACTCTCCCATAGTGTATACGTACATATAAGTGAACACACACACACACTCTCCCATAGTGTATACGTACATATAAGTGAACACACACACACACACACACTCTCCCATAGTGTATACGTACATATATGTGAACACACACACACACTCTCCCCGTAGCACACACTGATACTCTCCCCATAGAATATACGTACAATATATACACACTCTATATATAGAGTATATAAATAATTATACTCTCTCTGATTGAAGAAGAAACAATGTCGAATACAGTAATGATGGAGTTGCAAATTAATGAGGCTACACCTTGTATTTATAAGGAAAATAGGAAATAATGAAACCCTAGGGTGTAGTAATTCAAAGATAATAACTCCTAGAGAATAGCAATAATGGCAAACAAACAGTGGCGGAGCATACACTCGAGCGAATGCCCGTACTCACGCTCAAATCGACAAACTTTATAGTGAAGCCCGTTGAGATTTCTAAAATATTTCTTTTATTTATGAATGAGATATTGGGATTTACCATATTTTATTTTGTTTGGTCATATATACTCTTATTATTTATATATTTTCCTTTATTTTCTTATTCTTTTAGAGTTACTATAAGAAGTTGAGTATGGATTTTGTTGCATTGTTATTTTTATATATTGCAAATTTACGTAGTGTTTAGATTATTGAGTGAGATCAGAAAATTGATCGTATATTTACTCACAATTGTTTTGTATTTTTGACCTATTTATAAAAATATGAACACATAAATAAAATATAAAAAGTTAAATGTTGTTTAAATTGTCTATACTATATTTAAGATAGTTATATAGTGCTTCATTTGAACTACAAGGTTGGCTCTACCAACAAATTAACTTCACTTGAGTAAATGACAATTGACTCGAATAAACTAATCTAATAATCCGATAATCAGACTTTGAACAAGTCAATATTATCTTCACACGTACACACATATATATAACTATTATATATCAAATATTTGAAGATTAATTTACGGTGTTTTTATTACAGTTTGGATTGACGCATACACAAGTTTTGCGCTTAATTTATATTTGGGGTTGTAATTTGGGTGCAAACACGAAATAGTTACTACACGATTTAAATATAAACTTTAGCAGAATTGGGTCTAACAGTATCGAAAATGATTAAATAACAAGTGAACGCAGTAAGAACACACTAACACGATTGGTGAATATATAAATTAAATATTAAGTATTTTATGTCAAAAAAATTAGATTTTTCATTTTATTAAGTACGTAGCTAAATTGATGAATGAATAGAATTGTTAGTAAAATTATAACTAAATTAAGTTAAATCAGTTCTAAGAACATTATAGTTCGTTGTTTTTGTATTTTTTTTTTTGTCGCTGTGTGTAAACAAGTTGTTTAAAGACTTGTTTGAACAACAACAGAGTTGACAAGTGTGCTTAAGATATGCGCATTGTCACAATAGATTTGTTTTTGGAGTCAATGATTTTTATCAGAGTTATTGCCACAATCTGCCAGCTCAGGTATAATCAAATTCTGACTGGAGCCGGATCTCTTTGAAATACCTTGATAGAAGGATGACTATGGAGCCTTTAATAACAAAGATCGTGAAATCTTTTCATGCCTTATATAGATGTCAAGAAGACTGGCCTATATAGTCTTCGCTAGATGTGGATGAACATTGAGCACCTTGAACGTAAAATACACATCTGCTTGAATCGGAGTTCGAGGATCTTGAATTTTCATTCGATTAGTGGCAACTCGTTGTTCGAAAGTTGAAGTATCGAAAGATCATTCTGAAGAGAAGCTCGTAGTTTTCCCTCGAGTTGGACCACCAGTTGCGCCTGGTCCTCAATGGGAGTGGTTTATTCCCATTGCGAAACTCAATTAAGTATATGTATAACCGCGTACAAAATTTCAATGTTTTTTAGTGGAATAAAGTAACTAATTCAGTGCCACGCGGAGTAGGTTCCCATTGAGGGGTTCACGAACTGCGTTAAAAAATATCGTGTGTTCACTTGTCCATTAAATTTATGCGCATATTTGGTAATCTGGTTATCTTACTGTGTGTTGATATACTTTTCTTGACAATGTCTCTAACATCGTTCCGATTTCATGAGGGAGAAGCTACAAAGCTTGACTTGCCAATCACGATTCTTGTACAGCAAGTTGCTTGTACTTTGCTATCAAGTAAACTTGGTTCTCAAGTTTGCTTGTCCTGTGTAACACACAAGTTGTATTTAGTTTTTTCAACTCCCACTGTATAATTCATTCGACACTTTAATATACTAAAAAGAGTACTTCCCATTTTTTCTCCTGAATCTGTTTGCACTCACGTATACATATATTCATATATATAATAACACACGTAGTGGAGATTGTGGTGGTTATCTTGCTTGTCATTTTTCTCTTTGCCAAATTCTTTCCAAGTGTGTTTCAGTTCAACGATCGAGAACGCAACCAACATTTGGTATCAGAGTCTAAGCCAAGCATATGGCGTCACCAAGAAAATCCACCAGAGGAGATAAGATAGCGACAAAGATCGTGTAGGAAGGAAACATGACGCTCCAGTACCCGATGCTGACGAAGAGCAACTACTCGGTGTGGGCGTGGAAGATGGGGGTGAATCTGCAGGTGCAAGGCATTTGGGAGGCCGTAGAAGACGGACATGTCGTAGTATGCAAGGATAGGATGACTCTCGCCGCCATCTATCAGGGAGTTACAGAAGATGTCCTTCTCATGATCGCCGAGAAGGATTGCGCAAAAAAATGTGTGGGAGACATTGGGGACGATGCACATGGGCGCGGAACGCATCAGAGAAGCCAAGGTTCCAACCTTGAAGATGAGAAGATCACAAGGAGCGTGAAGTTTGAAGATGAATCAATCGTTGAAATCAGAGGCAGACGCCTGCTGACTCAGGTGTATTACATCCCAAAGCTAAAGAGTCACATCATTAGTCTCGATCAGATGACAGAGGTCAGAAACATATTGGTGATGGCCGGTTCGTACTTGAAGATGTGGAACCAGACTGGCGCGGTTCTGATGAAGGTGAAGAGAAAGCGAAACAGGTTGTACAAGATACGCTTAGAGACGGGCCAACCCGTATGCTTGATGGCGCCCCTACCAGACCCGGCTTGGTTGTGGTACACATGGCTTGGGCAGGTAAATTTCTACGCGCTCAAGATGATAGGAGATAAGGATGTTGCGTGATCACGAAACATGCAAGAGTGTCATTTCCAATCAAGGCCAAGTTCCAAGCAGAGCGAACACTCTAATTTTTGCACGTGGACTTGTGTGGTCCAATCACCCCAACAACCCTAGCCGGAAACAAGTATTTTCTCCTACTTGTTGACGACTATAGCCGCTAGATGTAGTTTTATACGCTCAAGGTGAAGAGTCAAGCCTTTGAAGTCTTCAAGAAGTTCAAGAGGCTCGTGGAAAACTAGTTAAGACATAGATTGAAGACCATGCAAACATATCGACGAGGCGAGTTCACGTCTTAGAATTTCACAGAGTACTGCGGAATAGAAGGTGTAGAGCCACACCTCACTGCACCATAAACGCCCTAGCAGAACGGCGTGGTTGAGAGATGGGATCAAATTGTGATGGACATATCAAGGAGTTTACTGAAAATCATGCAAGTCCCGGCGAGGTTCTAAGGAGAACTAGTATGACACGCGGTCTACTAACTGAAACGTCTAGCGACGAAGGTGCTAAAGGAGAGCACCCTTTACCAAAGCATGGTGAGGGAATAAACCCTATCTGGAGCGTTTCAAGGTGTTTGGGTGCACCGCACATGTGAATACATTGTGGCTCCACACCTCAAGAAGCTCGATGATCGAATTTAGTCGATGGTGTACCTTGGTGCCGAAGAAGGGAGCAAGGCACACAGGTTTTACGACCCCCCGACGCGGCAAAGTTCATGTGAGCAGAGACGGCGTGTTCAAAGAGAAGAAAAAGTGGGATTGGCACGATGAGAAGGGAGAGCTCGAACAAAACTCGATGGAGTTCACCCTCACAGAGGAAGACGCGGTCGAGCAGGAAGAGGGAGAGAGTCTCAGCCAGGGACCAGCAACGCCCAGCTCGACGAAAACCAGTTTTTCCAGAACAAGCTCACCACCAGGCTCGCCCAACTCAGGATCAGGGATGATCACCCTGATCCCAGATAGAACTAGTTCGGGAATAACCATCTCGGGAAACTCATCAATCAAGGACGACCAAGAGGGTTCTGTCCCCTATCCGACGTCTACAAAGAAGCGCGCGAGCTTGATTTGAGCTCAGAGTAGCTCATGCTGGTTAGTGAAGAGGAACCAACAGCTATCGCGTGGCAGTGATTGAAAAGGATTGCAAGAAGCGATGAAAATAGAGCTAGAGTCCATTGATAAAATCAGACATGGGAACTAGTCGACCTTCCAAAAGGTCACAAGTCCATTGGTCTGAAGTGAGTCTACAAGATCAAGAAGAACTTAGAAGGTAAGGTCCTCAAGCATAAGGCCTGACTTGTCGCAAAGGGCTACGTGCAGAAGCAGGGAGTAGACTTTGATAAAATCTTTGCTCTGGTGGTCAGACTCAACACATTCAGGTTGATCCTAGCCCTCGCGGCTCACTGACGGTGGAAGATCCATCACCTAGACGTTAAATCGGCGTACCTGAATGGTGAAGTGGAAGAAGAAGAAGTCTACGTTGCTCAGCTAGAAGGCTTCATCGACAAGACCGCAGAACACAAGGTGTACATGTTGTCAAAGGCTCTTTATGGGTTGAGACAAGAACCTCGTTCATAGAGCACTCGATTTAAAAAGTATGTAGAGTCTTGGTTTCAAGAAGTGTTCTCAAAAGCAAGCAGTCTACACGAGGAACTCAGAAGAGGGGGCCTCGTCGTCGGTGTATGTCGACGACTTAATCGTGAATCAATCCACTGCAAAAGGCATTGAAGGATTCAAAAATCAAATGATGAAGGAGTTCGAGATGAACGACCTCGGACTACTCTCATACTACCTCGGCATCGAGGTCGATCAAAAGAAGCAATGCATCGCGCAAAGGCAGACCACCTACGCGAAGAAAATTTTGAAGCATATTAAGACGGCGGACTGCAACCTGAGCAAGTATCCGATGGAGGAAAAGTTGAAGCTCGGGAAAAATGTTGAAGGAAAACAAGTAGATTCCACGGAGTACAGGCGTGTCATTGAGTGTGTACCTAACCCAGCCCCGACTTGACATCTCATATGTTGTTGGCATGGTGAGTCATCATATGAAGAAGCCTACTAGTATACACCAGCAGGCTGTGAAGCATATCCTTCGTTATGTGAAGTGAACGACAAGTTATGGGATCCAGTACAGAAGAGGAAGTAGAGGTGAAGAACTTGTCGGTTTTACCGACACTGACTTAGTTGTTGACATCGATGATAGCAAGAGTACCGAAAGGATGGCATTTTATCTCAACAATAATCTGATCACTTGGTAGTCACAGAAGCAGAAAATTGTGGCCTTATACTCTTGTGAGGTCGAGTTCATGGCAGCGACCGCAACGGCGTGTCAAGCGTTGTGGCTGAGAAACTTACTGAGAGACCTGACCAGAGCCGAACAAAAGCTAGTGATTCTCTACGTTGATAACAAGTCTGCAATCGCATGATGAAGAACCTGGTGTTTCAGGACGCAGCAAGCACATCGACACACGTTTTCACTTTATTCGAGAGTGTGTGGAAAAGCGAGAGGTCATCGTGGAATTTGTTACCACTAAAAAACAATGTGCAGACATACTAACCAAGGCACTAGCAAGAGTCAAGTTCGCAGAAATGCGGTATTGCTTGGTGTGAAGATTCTCTAGCTAAGTCAAACTTACAGTAGAGAATGAGAAGCAAAGCTTGACTTGCCAATCACAATATGTACAGCAAGTTGCTTGTACTTGACTATCAAGTAAACTTGGCATGCAAGTAAACTTGGTTCTGCTTGTCCTATATAACACACAAGTTATATTTTGTTTTTTCAACTCCCACTGTGTAATTCATTCGACACTTAAATAAACTCAAACAAGTACTTCCCATTTTCTCTTCTTGCATTGAATCCGTTTGCACTCACGCATACATATATTCATATATATATATAAATATACGTAGTGAAGATTGTGGTGGTTATCTTGCTTATCGTTTTTCTCTTTGCCGAATTCTTTCCGAGTGTGTTTCGGTTCAACGATCAAGAGCAGAACCAACAATGAGTCTATATTGAATTAATTTATTATATTAAATTACCTATATAACTTTATTAATTGGGTCATTAAATGGACAAACATGATAATTATGGTAAGTAAATCGAGCGCGTCTAGGTCTCGTGTTCTCACGAAATTAATAAATAAGGCGTGTCTGGATCTAATCAAACAAGTAAATAAAACGATTAAAATCCACTATGAACATGAAAAATGAATTAACTGTACTTCCGAGATGTTTTCATGTATTATTAAAAGTCAAGTAATTATTTAGATATGGAGATGAGAATGTACTATATATATTATCTTAAACCATCGAAGTTCTCCTAGCATTTGCTATATATATATATATATATATATATATATATATATATATATATATATATTACCTTAAACCATTGAAGTTCTCTTTGCATTTGAAGAGCTGCTCCTGGGATGAGCTTCAGTCGCCTCAAAGGTGCTACAACAGCGGTCTTGTGCAGCATGTTGCCGTATTCGTCATGGTAGTTCACGATGGTTGTTTTGTCTCGAAGGCCGTAAATAAGATTGAAGATTTTTGCTTGACGATGCTTGACAGCCTCCTCAAACACTCTTCTTGCAATTAATGGATTCCAGATAAGACTCGGATTCGCCTTCACAATTCCGGAGATGAACTCGACATTCCCAGCCCGTGCAGCGATAATAAGAGCATTATATATCCCGGCCTTTTCTATCTTTGCGTCATCCAATGTGTTTTCGATTACTTTACACATTTGTTTCAAGAGTTCAATATTTTGAGCATGGAATAATTTCATCTCATATAAGCCCTTGATATCTGCATATATACATGATTGATAAGCCAAAGGATCACAGTAACTATCAAAATAGAGGGAGACAAAGGTGTCTTGAAACAAGTACATACAGGACTTATTATCATATAACATTAATCCGCTTTAAATTTATGGATATATGTGAACATTTGGTCCCCTACTTTTTTCATTATAATATGGAAAATTGTGGCACAAGTCCTTAAACTCATTCATTTATTATAGTTAAGTACCTAATTAAATACACTTTTTTAGTAAAATTCATTAGTATATTTTTGTAGCATTTTAGTAAGAAATCATTGTTATTTGGTCATTTTGGCCAAGACTGATTACGATGTATGAGTTGTCCCGCATATTCTCTATGTGAGGTTAAGCTCGACATGGTTCATCTCACTGAGTCACGTCCACCGGGTCACATTAACCACCGAGCCACGTCGACTTGGAACATTGGTGTCGACAATGTCAGCACGTCGACCAGGACCTAAAGGTCGACCAAAACATAATGCATGGTCGACTTGAGCACAATGTCGACCAGAACATGACGATTTGGTCATGTCGACCAAGAACTAGGTCAACTTGGTTGGAGCATGGAGTTGACATTTAAATTAATTAACACGAAAGGCAAGTTGGGAGATTTATGTGCATAATTGAAGGAGAGTATCAATGTTGCCACTTGTGGTTACCTAATAGTTAGTGTTATTTCTTTAATTTTAGGAACTTAATTGATTAGCTTCCTTAGTATAAATAATAGTATATGTTTGGTATAGACAGTTTTGTAGTCTCCTTTCTTCATCTTTAACATACAGAGAACATTTTTCTCCAAAAATTCTCTTTCTTTTGTGTGCTTCATTTTTTTATTTGGTTTAACGATCTAGATTGGAACCGAAACTCTATATCAATGTTCAAACAAAAAAATAGGACGGTGGCTCGACCAATGTGGTTGAAGTAATATCACTCCCCGCCAAGACATCACAACAACTCGCAAGGAAAGGAGGATAGTGTAGTGCTACTATTGTAAGAAGTACGGGCAATTTGCGAGCCAATGAGTATTGTTAAAAGAACCGTGACGAATAAGAAAATATAGTGAGATTCCACGACAACGAGCATGCGCTCATGTTCACCGAGAAGATGGTGGATTTGAGAAGCGGAGAGAAGTTTGAACTTGTACCGATCCACCTGGGTAACATTGACCCGTTATCCGTCGATTACGGTACCGTCGACTTTGAGCGTGTCGACCTGGGTACGATCGACCTGGTATATGTAGACGAAGTACCAAACGACCAGAAGGTCGGGGTGATGATGGCAGAGCAACCCATCTCGGCAATGAAGACCAAGGAGCGTAGAAAACTGGTGATGCTCAATGAATACAACGTCAATGTGAGCCTTCTTGGATATTGCAAAGAAAAAGTCTATACCGACATTCGTTATTCAGACAACGGAGCGAGCAACCACATGATGAGGAATCGAGCCAAGTTTAAAGAGTTTGACGGAAAATCACAGGAAATGTAAAGTTTGGCGAAGACTCCATCATCAAAGTTAAATGAAGAGGATTTATCATGTTCAAGTGCAAGTATCGAGACCAATGTTTACTGACCATGGTGTACTAAATACCGAACTTAAAAAGTAACATCATCAGCCTAAATCAGATGACTAAGGTTGGCAGCACAGTAATCATGTCGAGTACCTCAAAATCGGTTATACAAGATCTTTTTGGAGATAAATCAACCAGGTTTCTTGATAGCGTAGCTAGTTGACCTAGCTTTGCTATAACGTGTGAGACTTGGGCACGTGAACTTTCACGCGCTCAAGATGAGGAAAGAAAACAAGATGGATTTTGGGGTTCCCATATTACACACCCTAACCATCTATGTGAAAGTTTGATGATCATTAAACAAGCAAGACTGGCATTTCCGAGCAAGGCAACTTTCTGTACCCAGCGACGACTCTAACTGATGTGCGCGGACCTATATGGTCATATCACCCAGGAAACCTTGTCGACAACAACTACTTATTACTTCTTGTCAATTAATACATCCAATAAATATGGGACAACAACTACTTCTTACTTCTTGTCAATTACTACTTCAAAAGAATATTGGAACCTTTGAAGTGTTGAAGGAGTTCAAAAGGCTCATGGAGAATAGGTCAGAGCACAAGTTAAAGACCTTGCGAACAGATAGAGGACACGATTTCACATCGACTGGGAAGCTCGCCAAGTTTTTCAACGATGAGCGTGTCGAGCAATAACTCATCGCACCCCACACACACCAACATAACAACGTGGTGGATAGAAGGAACCAGACCGTCATAGACACTGCAAGGAGCTTGATGAAAAAACATGCAGGTGTGGCAACACTACAAGAAGAAGTAGTACGATACATATATACTTGCTAAATTTTCTCCAGGCGAAGGCGCTAGGAAAGATTACCATTTACCAGGCATGTAAAGGGAAGAAACCTCATCTAGAGCACTTGAAGGTTCTTGAGTTCATTGCACATATGTAGAGTGTGGGACTATACCTCAATAATCTGTGTTATCGGATTTAACAATGATGTACATTGGCGTTGAAGAAGGAAGGAAGCCACGAGTTTTACGAACCACAATGCTGCAAATCTCATGTGAGCAAAGACGCTGTGTTCGGAGAAGTAAAGAAGTGGGTCTAAAGCGATAAGTAAAAAAGCGATAAGTAAACATAGGGAAACAACTTAAAAGTTATAATATATAATATATTATATGAAAAATTGATAATTCAAAGGGACTTAGTAAACATAGGGAAACAACTTAAAAGTTATAATATAGAATATATTATATGAAAAATAAATAATTCAAAGGGACTTAGTAAACATAGGGAAACAACTTAAAAGTTATAATATAGAATATATTATATGAAATATAAATAATTCAAAGGGACTTTCATTGAACTTGGAGATTACAAACTAGATGAGACGAAGTGAGAATGTAACAAAATAATTTTATCTCGAATACAACGAAGGTAGAAAAATATAGACTGTTGAATGCGATCTCTCTCGAAGGGTGAATCTTGATATGGGTATCAATTATCCTATTCCCCTCACTTATTACATCATCCTCTTATTCATAACATTCTCAATCTGATATGAGGCGCTCCCTGTTCTTGGTAACAACTATTTGGACTAACCCAACTCGTGGCTTCTTTCTTTGATACGCGTAAAGAGCTTCCACCTGACTAAGCATAGAAGGCTCCATACTTAGAAGTGAATTCTTGACATTATGGTCAGTCCAACGGCTCGCTACCACGTCCTGTGGGATGACACAGTCTTTTTTAGAGACTAAGTTAATCCATGTATATTTACGGGGTCAGTAAGACTCCGTATACTGGGTTGTGCTTGTCTGGACTAGCTATGCATGGTGGGATTTCTTGCTTTCCAATCCTTTGATGCAAAATGACGTCGTATGTGGTCATTTGGCAACCATGTATAGACATCATGAGACGTCGTAAATAGAATACATGTCGTCTTTCCCTCGTCTAGGTGAAACTACATGTCGTTTATTTAGTTGATGACATTTTTTTCACCGAGGACAGCTCTAGGGCGGGTTATGTGATCGTTGGTGCATGTTTTTGGCATGCGTCACACTTACTTGCGCAAATTGCTCTTTGCTAACATAGTAGGGCAAAATAATTCTTGTCTTTTTACCTTGTTAGAGAGCGACCTTTGTCCGGAGTGGTTTCTACATATTCCGTCATGCAGTTCATGAAGTACATATATGACTTTTTACCTTGTTCTGTTATGCAGTTCAAACAAGGTATAACTATAAAAAGTAGATGGATCATCCAAGTTTGGAGCTCAGGGTGCAAGAATCCACCTTGTCTCACCAAGCAGAGAAATGATTGAACAATCCTTCAAATTAAAGTTCAATGGTACAAAAAATTAAGCTAAATACGAAGCACTAATTGTCGGCCTAAAATTAGCAAAGGCTGTTGGACCATCAAGGGTCACGAGCCAAATTGCTAGAAAATATGAAGCAAACGATCCAACAATAGGTTCTTCCATAAAGGTTGTGCAAGGACTAGTTAAAACGTTCAAGCATGTTGAAGTTGACGCAATGGCACTATTAGCATCTACCTTGGATCCCGAGGTACAAAGGATCATCCCAGTATCGCAATAGATTCACCAAGCATAAGCCTTAGAGTTCTCAATATCAAACTCAGTGTCGATGATTGGAGAATACCAATAATAAAGTACATTAATTTTCCCGGTATGAAAGTTGTGGAGCGTGTTGTGGCATTATGGGGCGAGGTGAGGGGATATGGGCACGTGTATGCAATGTGGTGTGATGCATGTGCGCATTGTTTGGCCTATTACTCCCACTGGGTTGTTTACTATGTATTGATATACATGTCTTGACAACGTCTCTAACATCTTATGTATCCGATCTCAATTTGATAAACGTGACCAACCTTGATTATTTTTTTAAATCGTAGATTAAATTTATACGTGAAATATAATAAAATCTTGTTAAATTGATACCCTGGATTAAATAATATTTTTTTAATCTTTAATACTAGATTATCACTAGATAAATTAATAACCTTGATAAATCTAATAAAATTTCTTTATTCCCAAAATATTAATTTATGGAACTTCCTTACAACAAAATTGAAAAGTTAAAAAGCAGAGATAGAAATGTACCTAAAAAATTGAGAACGTGTGACCAACCCCATCGAAGTGAAACAATGAGTACTGCAATGAGACGATACACCAGTGAAGTTAGATATTTCAGACTCACGCATTAATAAAATAAATTGATTTAATTTGTTACTTATTATTGAATATCATAAATTAGATGAGAAGTATTTTATGTTTAATGTGGAGTAGTTATTCCTTTATGTTTGAAAATTCTTATCAACAAAACATAAAACAAAAATTTATTATCATAAATTAAGAATCAAGTCTCATATGTAAGAACATTGTTTAGTTTTTTTTTTATCACTATGTTTAATAAAAAAAGGTTGTTTGGAAGACTTTTCAAGACAACAGAAGATTCGACAAGTTGTTAATGATCTGCGCATTTATGGAAGAGATTCATTGCTAGAGTCAAAGATCTTCATCTAAGTTATTTCCATGATCAACCAGCTCATTCATCATCATCATCATCGTCATCGTCATCATCATCATCATCTGATTGGAGCTGGAATTAATCTGATTGAAAGGTATCAGTTATACTTTCGATTCCTTTGATCGTGGAATCTCCCAATTGCCATATTTTGATGCCACTAAGACCGGCATGCCTTCGCTAGATTTTGATGAACATCGAGAACTTTGAACGTATACACATGCATCTGCTTAATTCCGAGCTAGAGGGTCTTGAGATCTCATTTGTGGAGTGACGACAGGTTGTAGACAGTAGAAGCACCGCAAGATCATTCTAAAGAGAAGCACGCTTTTTTCTCTAAAGTTAGATCACCAGCTGCGCGTGATCTTGAGGGGGGGTTGTTTATTCCCTTGTGAAACTCAAATAAGTGTCATGTGTAACCGTGTAACATTATTGAATGTTTTCCAGTGGAATAAAGTATCTAGGTGTTGGACATATTTTATATATATGCCCTCTATTTAGATGTTAATCTCGCTTGTATAAGATTATGGTCGTTTACCTACGAATGAATAGTACTTAATAATGTTAATCTTATATAGTTATCTTCGGATTATATATAGAGAATATTAATTGATTTTTTATCCATCGTTCTTTAACTTTGCTATCGTGCTTAGTCATCACAATTAGTCTATTGTGAGGAGGTTTGACTATCACGAATAAGGAACTTAAAAGGTCCATGGTCTAGATTAGAAAAGGAAATTTCTAAGGAGTGAACGACCATTGATGAACTTAATCACATTAATGTGGTCATCTATTACCGGATCATAGTGCGGTCCATGCACTGTTTAAGTTTATCAGGTGTGAAGTGGCTTTATAGTGGACGGACTAGACTTATATCTGAAATCATCAATTAAGCCCGTCGATAGGGTCACTCAGAAAATCAAATAGGAATAGGCTGATGTCCTAAGCATTGTGGACTTGTACGGCTCAACTTATATAATCTTTGATTTAATCGTTACAGAGTACAGCTTAGTACTCTGAACACTTTTATTTTGGGAGTAGACAATGTACCAGGCTAAATTGCACGATGGCAGATATGGACAATATCTTTATGATATTCTTATTATGATTTGTGGGAAACGAACAAGTACTCATGATCAGCTCATCGGATTCATTATTTCATGAGTGAGTAGTTTAGACTAATCATATATTAAGATATTATCATCAAAAGAGCAGCACGGTAAAATCTCCCTTTTGATGAGTATCATAATAACATGAAAGCCTAGTATACCAGAAATCTGATTGTATCAAATGACACCTGTGTTCAGGAAGATAATATTAGTATATTCTTTAGAGTTCAGCCGAGAGGTATAGTGGAATGTAACGAGGTTGGTAAAAGTCTACACTTTTACCGTAGCTCGAGTGTATACGTCCATTAGACCCCTTTGTAATTCCACAACGATAACATTGCAATTATGTTCAAATGTTTTTCATTTGAACATGGGATATTCCAATCAGACTCGATTCGTGATTGTTTTCACGAATCACTGATTACCCTAAATAGTGGTAAAAGTACGAAAGTTTTGTAAGCATGAAACTGGAAAAATATGATTGAATTTGATCATTGGACATCTCTAGGATTTTAGGAAATTAAATTCTGGTACAGTTATTTTTTTTTAATCGTGTCAATCTGACGAACGGTTTGAGATTTGTGATAATAACGGTTTTTGGTCGAGGACTGAGAAGATACTGTTATTTAAATAAAAATTAGAGAAATTAAATATTGGTATTTATACCTGGAATATTTAAATGAGAGAGCTATTTAATATTGATTTATCTATATAATATGTGATTTTAATAATTAATGAATCTTGAAAATATAAAGATTTGATTTATTAAATATTTTGGGTATCTTCTGAAAAAAAATATTTAAATTCGATTCATTCTTCATTTGATTTATTTAAATAAAATCTTTGAGTGAATATCTCTAATTGGTTGGAGTAAATCCCTCAGAATTGGTTGAGAGATTTTCTCCAACGTGATTGGGTCATTCCCTATAAATAGGGTAGCCTGTGTAATAATAAATCTTGATAAGCTCGAGACAAAACTTGGTTGACAAGTTTGCTTGCTTAACGAGTATACTTGATCATCAAGCTTGGGGTATTATAGTAATATTAGTAGGTGAATGTTAGTCTATATATTAGCACCGAGTGTTTGTATTTCCTCACAACTCCAATTTATTCCTTCGACACTTTTATAAAGATTAATTACTCCATCCTTTATTTCCTTCTCATACGACTATCCAACATCATATTTATATATACAGTATAGAAAGTGTGATCTTGGTGAGGTTGTGGTGTTTGGCAACGTGTGAGAGTGTGCTATTATCATCGTATTTGTCGTTTGTTATTTTGTTTGTTTTTGCTTCGTGTATTTCGGTAAATCAATCAGAGCGGATTCAACAACCTGGTAAGAGACTCTAATCACGTTTTAGGGATTCAACAGAGCGGATTCAACAACCTGAAATCTCGCTCTCTCTTTCTTTCTCTTAGTTTATGCGATTTTCTTTGAGCTCCTCTCAGAGATTTTTAAGTTTTAGGGATTCGAGTTTTATCCAGTGGGAGCCCACGCATCCCCGCGACGTAGTCCCTGAGCATACATCGGAAGGCTTCTGGGTGAATCTTTTTCCCAGAAATCGCAGAAAACCTCAAGAGCGGATTCAGAGACTTCGAATTTGATAAGGTAAGTGTTCTAGATATCTATTGATTATGATAAGATAATTTATTATTACTCAAGGCTTGGAATAAAAAAAGATAACGAATTAATAACTTAAAATAATTAATTCATCACGATCCGGGAAAATTAATTATAAGTTGTTTTTGAAATAGACGTTTTGACAGGGTTATTGGTATGAGACTCTAACCCAGTAAGTTTTTAAAGGTCAAACCGTGTGACAAATCAACGATTACGATTTCTTATTGGTCAGCTGAGATCCTTTTATGGTCTGAATCCGCAGATACGACCATGGAGTCGGTGTCTGAGGATATCGATACCCAACACTAGGTCAGTGCCCCGCAGAGTAGGTTCTCGTGGGGGGTTCGCAAAGTGCGTTACCAAATATCGCATGTTCATTTGTCTCTTTACTTATACACATATTTGGTAATCTGGGCTTTTATTGTGTGTGTTAATATACTTGTCGTGACAACGTCACCAACATCGTGAGTATCCGATTTCATCATATATATATATATAAAAAATTTAGATACGATACGACACTATTTTAGGTTTGAGTAGAGTAGACCCTCAAATCTGAGTAAGAATTTTTATCGATCGGTAAAATAATGTGAAGTTGTGTCTTGTGGCATTAATGTTGACTATGATTTTTATCGGGTACGCTCTAGCAGCGATGACGGGTACCCTAACACGCTTGGTAAGGCTACACGGGAAAAATCAACCGAAATTATTGAAGGAAATTTCTTGAGGAACAAGTCAAGGAATTTAATTTTGTCTCCCGATTAATTTGGGATCTTTAATCCTATGGATTTGGTTGGTTGTATTTTATGGAGTTTTTACGGGGTTTAGCTTTCCCATTTTCCTTTTAATACTAGTTTTAATAGCATGTATATGTAACTCCATTGTATTGCCGAGCCGACGAAGTCTTCTCAATATCCTCTTATTACATTCTTTGCCCTGCTCATATATATCCAGAAGAAATTGAAGAACACTGAGCTTTTCAAAAAATAAAATAAAAAATCAGCAAAACATTACCTTCCTTGCAGCGTATAAAGATCGAATTGAACTTTGCTTGTTTAAGCTTTTGATTATTATCTTCAAACTTTTGGATATCTAAGGGTACATAATCATTGGCACGGACGTGTAGACCTGAAGAATAAAGATCTTATTGTATCCAAACATTGGGCATGGAGAAATTCAGATTGTTTTCATTGATCAAAAGAGAAACAAATAGGAATATATATATATATATATACATACTTACAGTTGTAAATCTTTTTCCGCCAGAAATTAAGATTGCTTCCACTGGGAAATACATTGGGCGCTGCCAACGCGGCCACAGTAGATAATCTCCCACGACCATGTTCAGTTATGGCTAAATACGGGGCACGATTCAGCAAATGCAACGCAATATCTAATCCGTAGACAACACGAGAATATGCGGAAAAAAAAATGTGAAGAAATATACGTTCAACAACTAGAAAAAAAAAATAAAAAAAAATTGAAGAATTAAGAGAAGAAATTGAGAGAGTATATTACCGTAATATTGTAAGAATATGCAATTAGAAAGAAGAATCGAAGCAGAAATTCCGTCCCTCGGTGATAATAGATCTTCATCCCGCGTAGCAGAGTATAGATAATGTATCATATGTTTTTGACCAGCCATAAGAGCATAATTAACAGGAATCCCATAGCCTTTATGATCGATGCTAACTAGTCTTCTGTTCTTCCGAATCAAACATATGGCGATCTCTAAGTTGCCCACTTCTATGGCAGTTGCAAGAGCCGTGAAACCGTCCTCTCGAACTATTTCTACCTCTTCCTCTGTCATTATATCCACCAGTTCTTTCACAATATTAATATGCTCCTCCGTGACTGCAACTTGAAGCGCGGTTTTGCCCAAACCAGGCGTCTTCACTCTCACGGCCTCTGGGTGCTGGTTGAGAAACAACTTGGCATTGTTCCAGTCTCCGTTGTGCACGGCTCTAAAGAACGGCTCATAGTTTTGATAGTTGTTGCTCTCACTTTCATTTTGGGATCCTTCATCTGGCTGCCTCTGCGTGTCTGCCAAGGTTTCCCAAGCGAGTTTTGCGGATTCAATTTCTAAGATCAAGGGGCGAAGTCTTGGGCCGCAAGAAATCAGGATGGCATGAAGAGCGGCCGCATTTTTTAGTCTCCAGTCATTAACTTCGTAGCTCTGCTCATCTTCCATCGTAACGATGTCCCACAGATTTCGAGCCACCAAATAATGCTCAACTTCGACGACCCAAGACTCATAGTTGGTCGGAGAAAGAGACTCACTAACAACTGAATTGTAACACTGCCCTTCCATTTAATTAGTGCTCCTGATGAACGACCTATACGAGCGCTCAAAAAGTTGAGAGACTTGTTCCAAGTCTAAATCTGGATTTGATTTTGATATCCAGGTACCAAATAACTTGGTTTAGATTTTCAAAATCCGGCTTTAGTACTCGTTACTGTTTTTGAAACCGGGTTCAAGTTTTACCCGGATTTTACCAGGGTCCTATTTGTTATAAAAGTAGAAATTTTAATTCATTATTAGTTAGATGAATAACCTATACTAGCGCTCTAGAAGATAAGAAGGCTTTTTCGAAATAACAAATAGTAAGCTTTTTTTAACTCAAAGATAGAGGCCCGAAATCTTACCAAGCGAACTCGAAACTCAACTAGGTTGGCACCCAAGGAAAACACAGTAAGAATCGGGAATCGAATAATAAGCTTAATCCTCTACCAGTTAGATGAAAAATGATCCAACAGATTATTGAGGTTTTAGGTAATGTTATAAATTATAATAACTCTAACTCATATACTTATATTATTAAAATTATTTATATTGGATTGCTTTCTAGTAGAATGATGTTACTGAAATATAAACTATTTTCATTATAATATATTAATATTAAAGGTATTACTGTGCTATAATCTCATGTTTTTAATTAATTTAAATACTATTAAATTACATCACTAATACATAGAATTTAAATATAAAAACGGATATATTTATGTATACATTAAAAACTATATATATAATATATAACCTAATTGTTTAAAATAAATATTTAAATTCATAAATTAAATTCATATTTTGTAGGACTTTTTTTTGGTTTCTGTTTCTATAACAAAAACTGTGTATGATTAATTTACTTAAGGGATTTGTCAGATTGCACTCTTAAATAAGTTTCCCAAACAACGGTAATATATTTTTTCTTTAATACTTCTAGAGATTGTTCAATTCAAATTTGAACTCTAGAAACAAATTACTTTAGTAATTATACAAATATGAACATTATGTAATTTTTTTTTTCTTGTTAGTAAAAGCAATAAAAGACCAATACATGGCCCCTATTTTTTTTCCTCTGCGTCGGACTCCCGCAAAGCCCGGGGCGGCTAGGTCATCGTATGATGTAGGTGAATTCAAAGTTCTTAAATCGTATCAAATTTATGATAAACGTTTCAGACAGATACCAAAATTATACCCAAATTGATCCAAAAATGAACCACGAAATTAAGGTCTCTAAAGAAAGTGTTGATACCTGATTTTCCCAAGTTGAGCAAGCACAAGGTCTCTTCATCGATCAATGAGAGAGAGAAGACAATATATATATAGCTGAATATATATAGAGAGAGAAACGAGGCATCGACTAGCTTTGGGCCCATGAAAACAGTTGACTCGCAGCTCTCGCGCCGTGTTAAGCTCAATAATATTAGTATTTTGATCGTGAACAGTTCACACTTGATGAGACAAGCTTAATAATGTGTATAATATATATCAATTCCCTTATTAAAAGGTGACTTTCAACCAAGGATTTGAATGCCGTTTTTGTCGATAAATCGTTTGTCGTTATCGAGGAGTAATCGTTTGCCGATGGATTTATCGATGGAAAACCTATAAAATTTATCGTTTGCCGTTACCGAAACTTATCGAACTTACTGATGGATTAATCGGTTATCGATAGATTTATCGATGGAAAACTTATAAAATATTTTTCATATTTATTTTCATACATAAAATACTAAATGTATATTTTCCTTAATAATTGAAAAACGTCAAATTACAAAACAAATTATGTCAGAATCACAGTATCAGAATTTTATACAATGTTATAAAATGAAGTTACATTAAAAAAAAACGAAGAAGTAGCTCAATTTAACCAATTTCAAAAAAAATACTTTTGCCGCAATAAGGTTGCAATTCGGGAAAACGTTGAATTAAAAATAATTATGTCAACCTCACATTTTATAAGTTATATACAATGTTATAAAATGATTTTACATAAAAAAAAAAATAGACTAATTAGGTTAACTTAACTAATTTCCAAAGATATGTACTTTTGCCGCAATAAGGTCATAATTCCAAAAGACATCAATTACAAAAATAATTTTGTCAAACTAACAGTTTTCTAATTATATACAATGTTACAAAATAAAATTACACAAGAAAAAAATATATCTCAAATTCACTATTTTTAGGAAAATTGGTACTTTTGTCGCAATTAGAAATAATTTGCATAAACCCTTAAATTTAACCCAAATCTGCAAAAAATTAATAAAAATCACACAAACCATCTTGATTTCCATCATATACTTTTAAAAAAATCAATTTCAACAACAACATTTGATTCAAAACGTAAAATGTACAATTAAACTAATATGAAACTCAAAGTTTAACTTTCATTCAACCTAATAGCTTTCTAAGTAACTACTACAAATATATAATAAAAATGTGAAAAATTGACATGATTCATACATATACAACATTTAAACATCAAAACACTCAAGATCTACTAAAAAAACCCTAAAAATACATTTAAATTTTGAAATTGAAAGAAGTTGGAACTTCTGCCGCAAAAAAAATTATATCAGGGTTGACTTATCCTTTTTGACCGGAAAGTAGCTTGCTTTTCGAGAAAATACACTTGATAAGTTTGAGAGATAAGTGACTTGCTTTTCGAATCGAAAAATCGCGATAAGTATAAAAAGATAACGATTAGAGGATAAGTTACCTAGAAGTGGTTTTCAGCGATTAATCGCTTGATTATCGCTCGATTATCGCAAAAATCGAATCCATGCTTTCAACATATTCTACTAATTTACATCAAAGGATCATATCGATGTTAAATATAACATAAATAACATTGTTTTTAATAATTTAATAACGGTATGTAGATATAATAAATATTGGTGGTGGCTGGTAAGAATTGTTTGCGGATGCATGTGTCTGGTCCTCAGGTGGAGAGGGTCGCCCGAGGCGATGTGGCAAGACTTGGGCAGTTGGGCATGTGGAGAGGGCAAGACCATCGCTTTTGGCGAGCCTCGAAGAAAAGGGTTGTCACAGAACAAAGCATGTAGCGAGCGTTGACGCAAGGCCTCGCAAGCTTACCCTACGAGGTCCCTGGCGAGCAAAGTCCTCAAATTCCCAGGCAAGAAGGGAGGGCTAAGAAAGAGAGATAATGTGAGGAACCGAAGGAATACCTATTGTATCTATATGAGAAGAAGTTGGAATTTCTCCTCGATTTGTGGGATTTATTGGAGAATATTCTCCAATAAATGGTGCATAAATAGCTTGCCGAGCTAGCTTGCGTGTCAGTTATTAGGCGAGCTTAGTTTTCCGTAGTCGTACTCTCTTTCGGAAGTTGTGCGAGCTTTTCGTGTCTAGGACGTGTTTAGTGCCTCGTCGAGGCCGGTTTACCTTGTCACTTGTTATTGTGGAGAGATTTGCATTCTCAAGGTTGTATGCAAGGTGTTGCGCGCATGTCGTTTGAAGGAGCTTGTCATGGCGAGGATGTAGTCGCTTGACTATGTCAAGGGGACATCGTCATGGCGTCTTGAAGTCGTCATTGCTTTTTTAGGTCGTCGAGATCTTCCAAGGTCATCGTCTATGGTCGTCACGGACCTCCTAAAGTTGTTTTCGCCTCGCCAGGAACCTTCTAAGGTCGTCGCTGGATGGCCAGGAACCTTCTAAGGTCGTCGCTGGCTGGCCGGGAACCTTCTAGGTCTTTGAATGTCGTCTTTTGGGCTTTTGATTCCCGAGCCTTCCCGATGGGCTTGGACTATTGGGCTTTGACTTTTATCAAAGAGTCTTGACTTTGTCAATGGACTTTGACTTTTGTTTTAAGGGGCATATTTTCAACAATCCAAAAAATATGCACTAACATAATCTTTTTAAATACATAAAATTGATTGATTTTTTAAGAAACCAAAATTAAAGTAAAATTGTCACACACACTTAAATAAATTAATGGATATAATATTACTGGGTCCAAATCATTTTATATTAATGTTTAATCCAGGCTAATCGATTCCCTATAACTGTTATATATTTGCATAAAGTCTTCTTCTTTCTAAACTAATTGATGGGTTATGCTGTGATCTTATTTAAATCAATTAGTCCATATACTTAATTTTGTAAGACTCAATAAAAATAAAAATAGTTGACTTTTTCGGAAACTTCGAAATGGTCTATTTCGCACACAAAAAAATTCAAAATTTAACAAAAATATAATCTCGATGTTGCATTGATTATTACGTGTAATTTTTCTTAAAAACTATGCTTCATATTTTGATTCATTGAACACTTACTCCGCACAATTGAAAGTCTAAAATGACATAACCAAAATTTCAGAGAGCTTTGAGTACTTAGTATTATAATTATCCCTGTCATAAATGACAAATTTGTCCATCGAGTCGATTGAGCCGATCTATTAAATAAGGTCAATTACTTGGACATTCTATTCATATATTAAAAAATTAAAAAAAAATCCGAAAAACTAATATTTAAAATTAAAATGGAAAATGTTTACATAATCTATTTAGTCAAGTAGATAACAGGCACGAATAATCGAGCCTCCAGGGATGTGTATTTCAGTCGACTCAAAGCATCAATTGTGAACTTTTTTCTTCTTCACAAATTTGTCCAAAATAATAACAACAATATTCACGTGCCTCGGCGGTGGCCAAAGCAGAGGCAGTCGGTCACCCGGAATCATACCGCCACCCTTGGAAGTGTTGATCGCTTCTAACATGGAAACCGCCTCGTCCATCTCCGGCCGCTTGTCTGGGTTCGCATCCCAGCACCGCTTCATTTTGAATTGTAAGCTATACTTAGATCAGTAAATAAAGCCACCAACTATGAGCCCATGTGTTAGTCCACCTGATAGTATAAGTTTTGTCCACCAAGTTTTATGTTAGCCCACGTGTTAGTGCAAGCTTTGTCCGGCTAGTCTTGGAAGATATTACAGTAGAACGTCTATAAATTAATATTGTTAGGATCGACAAAAAATATTATCTTATCAGATTTTTAATTAACATATAAATTAATAATTTATTAATTTATTAATTTATACATCAATAAAAAAAATATTATTCAGCTATAAGTATATAAACAACTTTACTAACAAAAAGATATTTCAATTTAATATATCGAGAATCACACAGCGTGGGCAATAACTCAACAATCACACAGCATATATTACTCGGCATGCCGATTTGGCCATTCTCAATTGTATTTGTAGCTCCGCCTATTTCATTGTCGCTCCAATGAACTGTGAAAAAGTGATGAAAAAAAATAAAAAATACAAAAAGTTATCATTCATGAGCTACAAAAAAAGTCACTCGTCGAATCTAAATACCAAATTCTCGTGGGTGTGACTATCCAACAAATAGAACTCGTAAATTAGAGATTTTCACCACCATATCCTTATAGAAAATAATCTTGTTTTTAAAGACGTGGGCAACGTATTGCAAGTGAAAGAATAACACAAAAAAATAAAATTATAATATGCCTCATCATATTAAAATGGAAGTGCGAATTTAATAAACGAAATCTTTGAACGACATCAATATAGAAAAACGACATGGATCAAACAAAGCATTCCATGAAATTAATCATCAAATAACCGTATAGAGCTTAGAAACGATATATTTGGAGAAATACAAATCAACATAACATATGGGATAAATTAACTAAAATACATTATAAGCGCTTAACTGCTACTTTTACCGTCTAAGTCGCAAAATTAAGTCGCACTTTAGTCTTTATTTATATAAGATATAGAGGTCAATGCAATTATAATAATTCAGATGAAAAATAAATGTTGGAGCATGTAATATTCACAACTAACTCCTTAAAATACGTCAAAATAACCAGATATTTGACACAAAATTACCTCAATTTGCATGATTAATATAAATATAATAACTGAATAATACCATGAATGACGCTTTACAGCGTTGAAGGCGCGCGCACACACACAATATATTTTGGCGCGCGCGCACACACAATATATATATATGAAGTAAGATGTGGAGTGTGGAGCACGTAATAGTAGTGTAACTTTCTTGGGTGTTTGGCTTTTCATTTGTATATTCATCTCGAGCTTACGGAACATGGAGGCGACTTCGAGCATAGCAAGGGCATGCTCGGCCAAACCTCTTGACCAAGGGGAGATGACAGAGGCACATGCTTATAATGAAGAAAAAAAATTATCGATTTAGGGATCTTAAATTCAAAATGTATATGTATATATATTTTAAATTTTAGATTGATATTTAATTTTTTTTAGTTTTGATAGGGCCTTAAATACACTCTTCGCCTTGATATTAAAAAAAAATTTAGTTCGAGAGGGCACAAAAATCACTTTTGACTTGACATGATAAGGTAAATTGAATAAACGAAATTTTTAAAATAATAATAAAAAAAGTAACAAGACTTTGAAGATTTCTATCTCCCTGGTGGCAGAAGTATTTGGCACTCTTTGACATTTGAACGGCGTAATTCCAAGTAGTTAATTGTGCGGATTAAGTACCCAAATACTCAAAATTGGTACAACAATATTAGGATGTTAATTGTTATACATAACATGGTACACGTGTAAGACTAAGTTTTGTTGGTCATCATCGTCGTGGGCGTTATACATTTCCTTTCATCGAGGGACGCATCGTCTCCGTTCATCGAGGTTGGTGTTGTCTCCGTTCATCAGTCACATGACTGTTGTGACTTGTGAGTGATTGTTTTTCGGGTTTGGCTACTTGGGTGAGTTTCCTTTATTAGTGTAATTTAAGTAACCACTTGGATAACAAAATTTAGAAAACAATCTGTTGAATCTCGATGACATTTTTTGTAGTCTTTGAACACTTAACCGCACATGAAAGCTTACAATGACAGCCACCGAAATTTCAAAGAGTTCGAGTACTTTTACTATCATTATCCCTATCATAAGTGACAAACTTGTCCATCGAATCGATTGAACCATGCTATTGAATAAGGACATTCTATTTATATATAGTAAAAAAAATCCCAAAAAAACTAAAATCTAAAATTAAAAATGGAAAATCTTTACATAATCTATTTAGTCCAGTAGAAACAGGCACTAAAAAACTAGCCTCCACGGATGCGTATTTCAATCGACTTAAAACATCAATTGCCAACTTTTTTCTTCTTCACAAATCTGTCAAATATAATAATAATATTCACGGGCCTCGGCGGCGGCGGAAGCAGAGGCAGCTCTGGGCCTGGTCGCCCGGAATCATACCACCACCCTTGGAAGTGTCGATCGCTTCCAACATGGAAACCGCCTCGTCCATCTCCGGCCTCTTGTCTGGGTTCGCATCCCAGCACCGCTTCATCACATTCGCCAGAGAGCTAGGGCAACACCGAGGAATCTCCGGCCTCAGATTCTGTACGATTTTTTTAATTATTATGTGTAAGTTTTGAGAGTCCAGTATATTATAGTGCAGGAGAATCTTATATAGTGTAACTGTACCTGTCGGACGACGGCTGAAGTGACCTCGGAGAAACTAAGGTCGGGGTAAGGCATGTCGCAGCAGTATATCTCCCACAAGCAGATACCGAAACTGTAGACGTCGCATTTTCGGTTGTACGGGTTACCGTTGAGTACCTATTCCATGATTGATCGGGTATTTAATAATCTTGATACTAAACTAACCACAAACTGGCGCTGTATAAAATAGCCGATGACCGACTTTTGACAAGAATGACCAAGATAAGCATTGATAGTTCTTGTAACCCGAAAACTGTTTACAATGAAACTGATTCTTGAAACTGGTTGGCTATCGATTACCGATAAGGAAAAAGGTTAATAACCAAACAAAACTGAATTTGAGGATTTTTATTGTATAATATGTATATTAAATAGCTGAATAACAGTTTAGCAAGCCTTCTATACTAAACTATATGAAATGTAACTGGAAAATGAAAAAACGTAAAAAGCAGGGATCCGGTAAGAAAAATCTGGGATGATCTTTTACTAATTCAATCAATCACAAACCAAAACAGAGTGGAATGAACAAAATAATTACCTCCGGAGCCATGTACCCTAGAGTTCCGGTCTCGCCAGTCATGTCATTAGGGTTTGACGCCTCGATACGAGCGACTCCAAAATCGGCTATTTTGACCGTGCGAGTCTTATCTAGAAGCATGTTTTCTGTTTTGACATCTCGGTGGACAATCTTCTTTGAGTGAAGATAGCTCAGCCTGCAAATAAAGACTTAAATTAAATCTCACAATCGGGAACAAAAGTAAAATTATACAGATAACTTTACGGTGTGCGGAAAGCTAACCCTCGGGCGAGGTCAAGTGCAAGTTGGACAACGACTTTAAAGGCCAGCTTTCGTCTTCGGTTCTTTATGAGATAGGATTTCAGATTGCCGCCTGGGCAATACTCAACAATCACACAGCAGATATTACTCGGCATGCCAATTTGGCCATTATCGGTTTGTATCTGTAGCTCCGCCGATCCCATTGTCGCTCCTATGAACTGTGAAATAGTGAGAATAAAAAGTTGTATGAAAAAGAAAAAAAATCATCATTCACGAGCTTCAAAAAAGTCACTCGTCGATTCTAAATATCGAAATTCTCGTGACTGTATTTTTTATCCAACAAAAGACCTCTTTTGGAATGTGTTACAACCAAAAATCATACTCGTAACAGCAATTGACGCAAAACCTTCACCGAGCCCAATCTCATTCTCCCCTTATTCGAGAGAGATTAAACTGGTGATTGATCATTGACTAGCTCTTCCATTAACTTGAGGTCTCTGCAATTAAAATCTAACGGGCCGCACTAATCCCAACCACATAAAACGCCTAACATAATTAAATAAACTCTAAGCATAATAAGAAAATTAAGACTACATAATTAAATGACGAAACGACATAATCAAATGACGACAAACGAAATAAAATACCATAAATTACTAAATCAAATAAGATACTTAATCCTAAAGGTTAGGTGTTTAACAGAATGATAGATAAAGTTTTGACTTGAGATATTAACAAAGTTGAAGTCTCTTTCCATTTACAGCATAAGCAAGATTATGCGTTACCTTGGTAATGTTAGGGTGGTCAAGTTTATGCCAAACTGCGACTTCCTGGGTGAAAGCAGCTCGCAGTGACGATATTTCAGCGTCCGATCGATGCCCTTCTTCACCCCAATCGAGAAGCTTGACTGAGAATTACCAGTTTAAAGTTTGTGATTAGTTAAAGCCAAATGTTAGTAACGATATTCAAGCGTCCAATATCCCCGGAATTATTAATTCCCTTGAATATAGTAATATAATATGCAATATTGCAAAATTCATGCTCCAAACTAATATGGTTAAGAGCAACCATATGAATTTAATGCCCAATCTATTTGAATTTGAGGTCCACAAGATTAGCTTTATGCACAGTAAAAGGCGGGATTGTAAATTCAAGGAATATTTGCGGCAAAATTACCGAAAGGCGAAAGTGGCGGCTAACTCCAAACTACCTAGTATATATATTTTCGGTTCCTATGAACGACACTTTCGACAACATTAGAGATATAAAACAAACAACCAAAAGAAATACGCCGGCTAAGCCGCCACTTTCACCTATCTCTCGGTTATTTTCCCCGCAAACATCCCTGAATTCAATAATGAAGGAACAAGTACAGCAATGGAGTTAATGCAGCTAACTACCAGCTTATCCCAAACCGTGACTCACGGATATTGTAATGCGTGATCCACAAGTATATAAATATAATTGAAATCACCTCTTAGATGATCTTCTTTCATATATATAAACATACATACATACATATATATACAAAACTAAATTCATTCAATGAAATTACTCAAAAATCAACAGACCAAGGAGAGATGAAAAAAAAAACATGGATTGCCCAGAAACACCTGACTGGTCTCTGACAGATTAATACGCATATACATATATATATATATACATATATATATATATATGCATGTGAAAGCTTCAAGAACACTTAACGAGTAAACAAAAAAAAAAGTGGGTTTGAGAAAAAGGGCATGTTTGATTTTGAAGCACCCAAAAGGCAAAAGCTTCGAATTCGATTGCCACGGCAGAACAGAGAGGGAGAGAGAGAGTACCGGCGACGTCGAGGCCGTCGTAGACGCCTCTGTGGACGGTGGCGAAAGTGCCACGCGCGATGACGGCCTTGATGAGGAGCTTGGAAGGGTCGATCTCCCAGTCGTGCCTCTTCGATTCGGGCTGCTTCTTGGGGTTGTCCATGGTGAGGGCTCGGGTGAGGTGCCTCTGGAGCTGCTCGTCCAGGCTCTTCAGGTCGATCTGGTCGGCCCTCACGTACGCGCCGCCACTCTCGCTCTTCTCCTTCATCTCTGCGACTGCGAGAGAGAGTGATGGGGTTTCGCTTCTGCTTCGTGGACTGGACTGGACTGATGTGTGCTTCTTCGGTTAAAACAAGGTTCAACATCAATCAATATATATACATATAGATAAAGATAAAATATTTATATATATTATGATAAAATATATACATAGATCTTGACGAGTGGGGCATTAAAGTTTAAAGTGAAAAAATTAATGATAAAAGTATTCATACGCAGTAGATATGAATAAATCTATCTTTTTGTTTAATATATTTAACATGTACATTTATTTACCAATTTGACTAATAGAAAATTTATTTTATTTTAACGGAAAACAAAAAATATATATTGCGTATATTTGGTATAAATTATTCATTAAAATTTAGGTACTTAGAGTGCAATTATATAGGAGTAGTAGTGGAGCCAAAAAGCAGAGAAGTACTTATAAAACCCTGGATATCCGTATTAAATATCCATGTGGCCACATGGATTTTGCCTGAACACGACGTGTGTTATGTGACCCACACACTGACATATATATGTGTCTGTGTATATACTATATATATGGAATAATAGCGGCATAAGTCCTCAACCTTTACTCAACTGGGCGGCATAGCCCCAACCCCATTTAATAGCGGTATAAGTATCAAAAGATGATTTCCGTCCATATTTGACTAACGGAAGTAGTCAACGTTTGCGTGGTCAGCTTCTCGTCAACGTGGATACCACGTAATCCAACATGTCACCATACATGTCATCATCGCGTCATCAAATTTAATGCAAAATTAATGGCGATTGGATTAAATTTGATGACGCGATGATGACATGTATGGTGACATGTCGGATTACGTGGCGTCCACGTTGACGAGAAGCTGACCACGCAAACGTTGACTACTTCCGTTAGTCAAATATGGACGGAAATCGTCTTTTGGTACTTATAACGCTATTAAATGAGGTTGGGGCTATGCCGCTTCAGTTTAGTAAAGGTTGAGGACTTATGCCGCTATTATCCCTATATATATATATATATATGTATTTTTTGGGTAATATTTTATGGGATTCACGGTCAATGCTCATTTTTTTTCTTTAATTTGGTTGTGATTTTTTGGGTAATTGGTATTTGTGTCTTTTAAGTTTAAAAGACAAGGTCTTGGGTTCAAATTTTATAGGACTGCTAAACTAACCTTTTCTTTTACTTTTAGGACGGGTACTATTTTTTTTTTATTAGTCTTGATAATATTCATAGCGGAAGAAACTCTTATCAGCACAGGGAATAGTAACTCGTAAGATTAATTGGAGCGTAATCAAACTATAAATTACTGGATACACACTATTTCTTTTTGTCTCTACCATTTTCTGAGCAAGAGCACTAATACCATTCAAACTCTTAAAATATTAGGATGAATGCACTTTAGTAATGTTAGTCTAAAGTTTTGGTCATACCCAATAACAAATAATTCATATGGCCGACACAAACATGTTATGCTTAAAAAATTAACTCTATCCAAAGTAAAACGCGAGGTCTCCGAGAAAGTCAATGTCGAGCGAGTTAGAATACGAAGTCTCCAAAGAAAACGACGTCGTGCAAATTAGAACGGGAGTTTGATGCAAAGAAGTGGCAAAAGAATAGCGAGGTTAAGATGTGCCAGAAAGATGTGCGATGCATTTTTAATAGATAAGATCGACGGATATTTTAAATTTGGGAAAAAAATTGACTTTGAGAATTACTAATAGCTACTTATCAGCAACAAATTTCAAAATAAAAGGTCTAAAGAGACCTATCATGAGGAAGACTACCGAATGAGTGAAATGGCTCTTTATGCCACTAAGCTTTATCCTTCCGCTTGAACGAGTAAATGCTTATGACTCACAAAAAGGAGTGGAGACTTGGTTGCTCTACGGTTTTATTTTTATATTAAATTACTATGTGTGTTCTCGTTATATGTATATATATAGTTGATCAATAGCATCACGTTTTTTAATCTGAATATATTTAATAATGCGAGAGTGCATAGTATCATTCTCATAAAAAAAATATAGATTCACAAATTTTATCATAAGACACATGAGGTTTTTTTTTTAATGTAGGTGGCACTATCGGACAAGGTTACAATGCACTCTCGCATTACAAATGTAAATGGAGCACTCATTTGAGTCTCATAGATTTGAACTCGTGAGGTTTTGAATAGAGGTGTAATGGAGGTTAGACACATGAGGTTCTTCAACTTTATTATAAAGGCCTCTAAGTTTTGTTATCAAATTGGGCATGCACATAGAAGGAAATCCCAGACACTTTATTTAAGATCAAGGAGCTCCGATGAAATAAGAATATTGTTAGGACATATTTTCTCGTTTTAGCAAGATTATTTAAGAATAATGAGGTTGTAAAATCATAGAATAAAGAATAATGCAATCGTAAAATCCAAATACTCCAATTTTTTAAGAGAATTTAAAACACTTGAGGGTTTATACATAAAAAAAATTAAAAAAAAATTGGAGGAACTTATGTGTCGATTAATTAAGTTGGAGGAGGTAATGCGCACCTATGTTCAAAATTCATTGTCATGCATAAATTATATTTTTGTACATCTTGTATGGTAGATAACTAGAAAGTATTTTTATCAATTAATTGCTACACTAGTTTGATACATTCAATTATATATTATCTTGAAGCATTTAGAGCTCAATTCTTGAAGAATTGTTATGGTCAAATTTATTGAATTGTTATGGTCAAATTTATTTAACGATAGTTTCGTCAATTGTTATAAAATTGAATTGACGAAATTATCTTCAAATAAATTTGTGATACGCAAATAAATTTCTTTCTTCTATTAAGACATACGGTATAACTTGGTACTTTTGAAAGAACAAAAAAATATGAATAGAAAAAAAAAATTGAAGCAGAAAGCACACAATCCTTCCAGCGAAGAAAGTTAAAAGGACATTTTGTCAATTGTTTTAAGAATAATTGCGGGAAAAGTATATAGAATTTGATTAATGGAGATGCACGAATCTAAAATAAAAAATAGCTGAAAAAAGTATTTACAAAATCAATATGGGGCAACAAATTTTTTTTTCATTAATTTTTATGTCGAATTTAAATGAGATAAGATGTTTGATAGCGGGATATCGTTGGTATTATCTTATAGCACTATGCTAAAAAAAACCCTAATACTCGTAAAAAAGTTTTACGAAAAAATATGTTGTTTTATATTTATTGACTTTAAATACTTTTACTGTTATTTTTTACTTTAAACTTTTATCGTCTTAATTAAATAATATTTAAATATTTTTATCATGATTATCCGTTACTTTATTTGCCTCTCACTCGGAAATGATGCTTTGATGTTTACAGATTTGTAATATTTAATTGCGTTTAGAGGATTGGATTTGATGAGTTTCTCTGTGCTTTTGACTTGTTCTTTACCAATAACAACAAGTATAAACAAAGCCACATATGTAGTGGAAAGCACAAAAAATAAAAATAAAAAATACAAGTGCATGCAATTTTTTCCACTTTCTATTTTATAATTTCATTGGTTTAAAAACGACGTCCTAAATGTAATTATTCTAAAGATTATTTAAAGGACGTACATTATCTGAATTATTTAATTTTAGTGTTTTCCAAAGTTATACCAACCTAGCATATAATCACTCGAAACTCTAAACACGTTTCTCTCTTACTCATTTTGTTACTTAATATATTTTTCCTAGCTCTTAGTCATGAATAAAAAAATAAGGTATTCTATATTGGTTTTCATTATAAAAGGTTTTGGATTATTTTCAACGAGAGTCATGACCCTTTTAATAAGATTTACCTAAACAAAAGGCTAAAACTGAAAACCATGACTAATCCTAAAGAAATTCCGACCCAATTCATCCCGTTATTACCATTGCTTTGGTTATGGTAAGTAATTTGTTTTTTTTTTTTAAAGAGTTATTGATTTGGTTATGTTCTTTGTGCACTTCTAATCCTTCGTTGTTAGCTTGGATGAAAAAATTTAAAAATTTAAAATTAACTTTGAAACATATGTTCTACAAAAGTTCGGATATTATTTGAAAAAAAGAAAACAATATCGTTGATAACATTAAACTATATTAATAAAAATTCATTATTTTTAAGTTTTCTTCTTTTATCTCATCTGATTTCCCGGTTAAAATTGTAAAACTAAAGAATATATATAATAAAATGATCATTTTCTCTTTTTTTTTATTATTAGACTATTTAAGTTTAATATTTAAAATCCACGCTTAAACTTTGATAGCGAAAATACCTAAGTTTTAGATTTTGATTACAAATTAATACGCATGTACATAATTTAGTGGCAAAAACTTCTATCGTGAACAATTTATTGCATTAATGTTTATGCCATTTTTAGCTTGTAATTAATTGAAAATTGGCTTTGATATTTTTTTTAATATTAATTCGAGCCCCAATTCTTATTTTTGTTCCTTGAGTGCCGACTTAGTTGAGATTCGAGTTCATTTAGTGAGTTTTCGGGCAAAAATCTTCAAGAAAAAATTAATTACAAATTGGCGGAATACATAATAATATAATAATAATAATAATAATAATAATAATAATAATAATAATAATAATAATAATAAACATTGGAACTCTTATCTTTAATGAGAGTGAAGCATATCTAGGAGAAGCAACTCGTCAAACATCAATTTCAGTTGTCTTTCCATCTCATTTGCTTGCTTTTATTTGAATAATGTTTTTGGTATTATCCAATCATACCAAAACATGTTGTCTCCACATGGTGTATTTAATATTTGCAAAGGTCTTGTTTTTGACCTTGGGGCTTGTAAGCACTCTTCAACTTCATTGATTTATTTGTCTTCTATACCAAAAAAGTTGGAAAAGAAAAAAAAATCAACTCATTCATTTATTTATAATTTTTCCATAAATAAAAATACCATGGAATCCCTAAGCAATTACCCCTAATTAATTCATCAGATCAAAGAAAAAAGACACACGGGTGATTAATGTTGATCCATGTTTATGTCAATTAATGATGTATTTATCTTTAAACATATCCAAGATAATAGCTTGTTGGAATTTTTATTTTATTTTTTTAAATGAACGTGTGGGGATTTTGTTCACGGTGGATGTGTAGAAAAGTTCCACATTCAAGAAATATGATGTTTTGCAACATGAATATATAGTAGAATTTTATGAGCTATCTCAATCAAACAAATGGGTACAAAGAATCTGCCAATTGTGAATAAGCGGAAGCTTGTTTGGTTTAGTGGTAACTTCATTAAATACATCTTAAGAGGGTCCGAGTTCAAACTCTATGAGACGCAAATGTGTGCCCCATTTACATATGTAAACTTAGTCAAATAGTGTCACTTGGTCAATGCATTGTAACTTTGGCCAATAGTGTCACTCGTTTAAAAAGTGACAATACATTATAATTTTGGCCGATAGTGCCACTCGTTTAAAAAATATATATATCTTGTAAAAAAGAGTTGTCCAAATAATATGTCATATTGACACTCTCTTATTATTTTCGGAGAAGATATTATGGCGACAATTATTGCCTCGGAGATTTTATTTTGCAATGCACGAAGAATTACATTATTTCATACCAACGCATAGTTATAACTTTTTATGCGGATTCATGCACAAAACTGTCATGTTTTGGAAGAAAAATTAATCTATCGTTTTTTTTTATCACTTTATAAACTATAGTGAATTTGCACAACATCGCAGTTCTCAACTAATTTTTCAATTGAACTGTTGGGTATATTTTCTATTTGTGATGACAATGAGAAACAAATTAAAGCAAAAACAGTAGCAAGTAGAATTATTAATACATATCTTTGTATTCTTGGATTGACGAGCACCGGTTGTCGCTATGATCGGGAAATTGTTCATGATATCCTGTAAAAAGAGAAAACCGTTAGGGATTCCCTAGACGCATTGGACGCTCTCCTTAAGGCTTGATTCGCCTCCTGTACGTGTTTGAGGTTCGTTTGGTGATAGCTTCCCATAATATAACGGGATAACCGAGAACTCAGTAGCACTTCGAAGTTCACCTGCGAACTGAAACTTCTTGAACTACGTTACCGAAAGACTCGCGACATAAAACGATGGGAAGCATGAAAAATTTGAATTTGCAGAGTGAAAAACCGGGATGCAAACTCATAGTTTCTAGAGATATTTTCGAATGATATATTTTGCAACGGTGTGTCGAAAGGGTCGAGTTCACCGTCAAATTTATAGACGCCGTGGAGAGACAAAAAATTGAATCATAATCAATTCCGAAACGTTTATCATAAATTGCAATTAAACCGAAACGTAATAAATTGAATTCAATATTCATAACGGGCATTATCAATATGATCGTTTTACGTAATGTTCAAACGTCGGAACATATCCCGGTAATTAGATAGAGCGTTCGTCTCTAGTATTCAACATTTCGACCGACTCGACGCTATCTAAATTTTATTTAACTGCAATTATTTTCAATATGAACAATATTTCTCACTCACACACGAAATTCTTAGAAATATTAGTTATTGCCTTTTTCGTTACTCGTATTGTCCTTATGAAATCCAACCTCGTAACTAGTATCTTCGGGTTCCGGTGTTCATGCATATAAACCTCGAGACGTTTTAGAATAGTACTTGAAATACTATGACTTGTTCATGAATCACGAATTTTATACGTGATTCAACGATACCTCATAATAAATTGGAAAAAGAAAAAGACATAAGAAAATGAAAATGTATCTACTAATTATGCTACTGATTCTTCAAAAATAAAAAGTAATGCAACGTGTAAGAACTAAAACCTCGAATAAAAATAAAGAAGCAAAAACTGTACCTCCTTACTCACATGGGATTGGGAGTAAAAATATTTGAATTTTATGCTGTGTGCCACTTTAAATTATCTTTTGGAAATAATATAACATTTAGTTTTCTCTTCCTCTGTTTTATGGAATTCGAAAGAATCTAACAAAGTTTTCTAAGTGCTAAATTTCTCCGGCTTATAAAAATGTAGATGCACTGTACTTGTGTTATAAAATCAATTTATATATACAATGTCACTCCATGATATTTAGATAGTTTAAATGAGTATTTTAGAGAAATGATTGGAGGCATCCATGCTTGATTTTGTGATGAGAAATGTTAAAAAAAAATACTTAAGTGGAGCATAATTTAGAATTAGCGCTAACCATTTATACAGGGGTGGGCTAACCATTTATACAGGGGTGGGGCCACGTGCACGTGCGCACCAAGGTGCGCATGCATTGCACTTTAAAAAAATGAATAATTTGTTATGTGCTTCACCTGAGCTAAGAGTATTGGTTAGGTCGGACCTAACGACATTTAATATTTATCAAAACGGAGTAATTAATTAATACCTTTTTCCGCTAGTAACTAGTAAGTAGCTCAACTCTGAAATGTAACTTTCTGCCTATCTTTATTACTAGAACACAAAAAAAAAAAAAAACAATTGAAAGGTTTGTTTTTGCGACATAACTAAATGAGATATTTGCGACATAATTGCTCAAAGTTTATAAAAAATCGTGGATTATCGGCCATGAACTTCTCACGTAAGGACATTTTCGAGTTTGCTTCATCGTCAAGCAACTCAACAGCAGTGAAAAGTGTTGGATATTATCAAAATTAGAAGCAGAATTGAATTATGCGGTGAATGCTATGGATAACTGCTACTAACTTAAACAAACTGATATTTTTGCCGACAGTTGACATGCATGCAGTTATCCATGCACGTGACATATTGCTTTACATTTTGACTTAATGCGAAACAAGACACTTACACAAAGTCACAAACACTCAGTCTCAGACACTCACGGGTTCTTTTCTATTTATTATTATTATTATTATTATTATTATTATTATTATTATTATTATTATTATTATTATTATATTGTGAAGTCTGAAGTCTGATGTCTGAAGCAAATGACTAGTGTTTTCTCGTGAACCTGGTTTTGGTCTCTTGGTCCTTTCCAAGAGCCTATATTCATCTTTTACCACATATTCACTGGACTTTAATTTACTATTCTATAGAGTATATTAGTATTTAATATATGGTTTATACTTTATAGTTCACCCAAGACAAATATTATATAATTAAACACGGTAAATTAACAACTCCATTTAATATAAAACATTCATCTTTTATTGCTCTTAATTCTTATTATCTCAATTTCCTTTATGTATATAGATTATTTTTTTTATCATTTGTAAAGTGAAACATTGATATCATTTACTTAAATTTAAGAGCAAAATTGTCATTTTACATAATAAATAATATAAATAAGAGCTAAAATCTTGAGAAATTTTCAAGAACGGATGACAAAGCGACAAGAATAGATTTTATAATATATTGGGGATTTTGCCGGAGGAGAGGGCAGCGGAGAAAGAGGCAAATCCGAGAAGGTTAAGAAGCTTAGGTTGAAGTTGAACAGAAGGGAGGGTCAATGGTAGAAACTAGAAACTAAACCCTATATGAGAAAGGATTAAAAACCGGGAACTGTACCTCAAACCGGCCTTTTTGGCGTCAGCTTGGTTATCGGGGTTAAAACCGTGTTCTACCAAAACTCGAATATTTAATCATGCATCTAACTAATTCATGTAACAAAAATAGCTCAACTAATATCAAGTTCTTCAGACAGAGCATTGATAATCATACCAAACTGACCCTAAATGTATAGCACATTGCAAAAGCAAATCCAAAGGTGGGAAACAAAGCATTTCATGCACATTTTAGTATGAACAAGACAGTCCATAAATGTCTGTACAAAACTTTGAGACACACTGTCCCAATTGACAAGATAGACCATCTATATATACCAACATATATCTATATTTAGATATGTATGTAATTGATGGGAATAAAAAAATTGCTTAAAAGGAAAGACACAATACCCAATTGAGAGTGTCCTTTATTTCATATACGCCGCTTCTTTTTCTCCGGTGTTGCGTGAACTTGTGCTTTGATTCCATAAGTCTTTAATTGGAAATTTTCAAAAGCTTCAGAAATTGCTCCAACCTGTTCATTGTAAATTTTGATCAAGCAATAGTGCATATTCTGCTCAATTTGAAATAATATTTCATTAAAAAAATGCCAGTAATGCCCCCAAACTTCAATTTTGGCAGTATTTCCCCTACGTGTTAAATATGACCCAAAAAAAGGTTAACTTTTGCGTATCACATGACTTAGTCGAATGTATATTGGTCAATTAATTACCAAACGATATCAAAATTCTAGATCACGATCTACTGCGAAGCAATTAGTCTAGTTATGCAAGATCTATTAAGATAAAAGTCAATATTAGAGAAAAATAATAAAAATGACAAAAGCACCCTTGTAGTGTCATGTGTTGCAGGCAGTTAATTTTCTGGTCATTTTTTAACAGAGGGAGCAATG
This sequence comes from Parietaria judaica, assembly GCA_954871525.1. Classification (NCBI taxonomy): domain Eukaryota; kingdom Viridiplantae; phylum Streptophyta; class Magnoliopsida; order Rosales; family Urticaceae; genus Parietaria; species Parietaria judaica. Next base: position 32,069,850 of record OX940865.1, read on the forward strand.
TGCTAATTTTCGCAAGTAAATGGGCATTGCTATCAGAAACTATAGTTCAAAAGAGAAGCTGCACCAACATGAGAAGTTTGGGGGCATTATTGCCAATTACTTGTAGAGAAAGGAAGACATACCAATTCAGGCTTTTTGGCATAAACCCTCACTATCATGTCTTGGTAAGAGGTAGGTAACAAGTGACTAATTCGATCATCCGATACACAAAACTTCTCATCACTCTCATAATCCTGTGAAACATAACAACCCCCCCTTGAGATGTTAGAGAGGAATCATTGTTATCAATGCCGAAATATCCCTTCATCGTTTTGTGTCCGATCAATTTGAAAAAGCTCTGAAGGAAAAAGAAGAAACAGAACATGATAAACAAAGAAGGTTTCCGAGCGTACCTTGAAGAAATGGATGCTGGACGAGAGAAACATGCATAAGAAGCAACAAATAAAAATTACAGTAAAAGAAAATTCTAAAATAATTATCTGAAGATCTGATTATTAAGTTAATGATGGAATTGGGAGATTCATGTTGTTTAAGTACCTTTCGAGAGGATTATTCCTTCCCCGAGTCAAATCAATTTTAACGTTATTAACGGCAACATCTTCTTCTCGTAGTATCACTCCGCCGTTTTTCTGCCAAACAAAAATATGTGATATTAGTTTTAGAAATTGAATTGTAGATTATGGACAAAATTTTCACAAATACCTGAGAGCAAACTATGTCTTTAGCTGTGACATTTTTGAAATTCTCAAGCTTGTCCTTAGGCACCGCATACTCGTTACAGAACTGTCCCGAAAAAGTAAATCTAGAATTAAGCACATAACAAATACAAAGATTGTAGAATCAAGCAACACTGACATACCTGGTACAGATTTCTCCTTCGTATCCGCAGGATCAGATCTTTAGCTTCCTTCAGTTCTGGATCAGTAGCTGTTTCGATAGTCTTCAATATCGTGTCATCTAACTGCAATTTTCCAAACATAGCCAAGAACGCAAAATTTGATAAGTAACAGCAAAAAATCCTTACGATCTACGAAAGAAAAAAAAAAACACCTTCCAGTATTCTGAGGGATCTTCGATTAGAGATGAAATTTCAAGGTAACCGTTGGCTTGCACCAAGGCATCGACTAGCATGAGCTCTACGGCCTGAAGAAGATAAAAATTTTGAATACGAAATCATTGAATCATAACAACAAGAAATTGAGCTTCGGAAGGAAGAGTTTTTACCTTTACTTTCGGATGCATATAAACTGTTCGGTAAAGATCAGCTCGAGTGGCAAATAGCTTGTGGATGGTAAGATCTGGAGAATTACCAGGATATTAGAACAGAAAAATCATGCTAAAACTATCCATGATTAATCAAATTTAGAGCTTATTCTAACAGTCTTTAGCCCGATAGCAAATCTCGTCATCCAATACTCGCATACTCTCCATTAATCTGCAAACATATATAATGCTGAGGACATTAAGAGAAATCATTCGTCTTTCTTCTCTTGCTTTACTAGTTTACTGATAATTTTTTTATTTTATCTAAATAGGAGTACGAATAATAGGAAGCTATTGGATAGCTTTTCAACAAAACCTTTGAAACTCAAAGTTGCAGCCTAGCCCACAAGCTCGGCAGTCACGGACGATATAATCAAACCTGGAAAATCCAAATCCATTTGTACATATAGTTACATATTCTCGAAATTGAAGCACGAAAATAATGATACTAGTTGAACGAACTCACTTGTCTACATCGATTCCATTTCGACCATTTGCAACAATATCATATAAGAACTTCTTCTCATTTGAGCCCTAAATATAACAAAAGTACGATGAAAATCATGATAAAAGGAATTCTATTGAAAATTTTCGAATCAGACTGAAAAGGATCGTACTCGAGGCGATTTGAATTCCGAGCTTGCCAGAATCATCTCCTGCACAATAAAGAAAAGTACATTTATATACATTGTGAAACAATAAAAATAAATTAATCATCTACCATTGTTAATTTAAACTTTAGATGGCAACATATATTCACCTTTACTCTTTTGATCATATCCGGTTCGATATCAATTGAATGCTCATCAACAATGTTGTCCACCATCTTCACTGACATTTGTTCATGACACCTAGCATTTAAAATATGTAATATTCTCCGATAAGTGATCGTGATGACTGGTGATATAACTCAATAAGGCTAAGGTACCTTCAAACTTCAAACTTAAGATGAACATGAGAAAGCGCGAACAATTTTCTTGAAAACGACAAGTAAGTTGATATTACAATTTAATTGAAGACTGCGAAACGTACCAATCAGAACCAATGCGAACTTGAGGAAGAAACTCACGTTCGAACAAATGACTGAAAGGCCCATGACCTACGTCATGCAAAAGCCCTGGAATTCAGGCAAACAAAAATGGTTAAACCCATTTTCCTTTAATAGTTGGTAAATAAGATGAGAATTTGAATTACCAGCCAGCTTCACCGTCTGAATATCGAAATTATCGATACCAAGCTCCATACCCTGAAGAAACGCATACTAATTTTAACAATGCAGCCAAATAAAACAGAATTACTAATCAGGTTTCGTAAATACGCAAAGTGCACCTGATACAGCTTCAGCTTCTGAACAGCTTCGCCAGCAAGCCAATACACTCCGAGGGAATGTTCAAAGCGGGTATGTACAGCCCCCGGATAAACCATGTGAGACAGGCCTGAATCATCATATAAAATAAAATAAAAATAGAGCTTTCTCAGGAACAAATTGTGGCTCCAGAAACCATAAAAATAAATGATCAATAAAAATTCCACACCATCACAAAAGACCTAATACAAGTATCACTTGAATCATTTGCCAGTTTCGACTCGACAAGCTAAAAAAGAAATCAAAAGCAAGGCAATACGAGAGATACGTTTTTTAGTTTCTTTACAGGAGCCACAACATGGTCCAGATGGTGGATTTTTCATCTTTTATATCAGAGAATGCTTGAAGGAAGAAACAAAAACAAAACAAAATAAGCTATTCGGATGAATCTGCGTGAATAATGAAATATACCGAGCAGGGGCTGAAGTACAGCCATCCCAAGCCAAAAGGGGTCGTTCTCCCTCCCAACATTTTTTCAAAATATTTTCCCTTAAACTTTTATATTTTCATTTTTTATAATTAGTTATGCTTACTCAGTCCCTTCCACATTACTTAGACCCGCCGGGATTTGTGGTCATGGCTCCGCCACAGTTCCCGAACACAATTCACATGTTTAATGCAGCCCAATTAAGCCACCTTTCTAAGCAACAAAGCTTCCTAGCTTTAAGATGTTTTTGCTAACAATAAAAGTCAAAAGAATTCACAACTTTATTACTGATAAACCTTGTTATTTAGAGAATTTAACTTAGGACTTCTCGTGCTATGGTCCTTAACAACCAACACGAGAGAACCCACCAATTATACTTGACCACCCGGTTTAGGTTGGACTGCAGACGATCGTCGCGCCATAGTGTAACCGTTTTCTAATATTGCCTACTGGTCCTCAAATTCTTTCTTTGACCAAGAAAACCTCATACTTTCTTCAATTTTAGCATCACCCCCTGTATAATCCCTCAAAAACCCATTATGATAAGAAATTCGAATTATTTTCTTAAACACTATGATATTATTTTATTTCTGAGTAATATTAAATATTATTTTTGTACGAAATCCTATCGGTTTTGCACTATACCCATAAAAACGGATCGGCACAATCGGTCTCGTGTTATAAAAATCTCACGCAATATCATCGTTACACCGGTATCGCGCCTGTATATACTAATGAAGGAATTGGAACTCACCAAGTTGTTTGAGGTCACGAAGCCTGTATTGGGAACGAAACCAGATCAGAATTGCACATAAAACTCGATCATATATACAAATAAAACGCACCAGAAATTCAACTTGCCTTTGGAATTGCTCAGTATCCAAAAACTTCAAGCATAGCTGCAAACAATATTTATACGTTCAGAAAGCTCAAGAAGCTGACCACAGTCGCTATAGTCAAACCCCAGCCTATTCGACCCTTCGGTTATGGCGAATTCGAAATGCGAAATGGAACAACGTGAGAGAGAGGAAGGTACAGGGTCGAGGAAGATGTTGCCGTGGATGTTGTCGTGGACGTGCTTGGAGAGTCTGGCCGGGGGAGCGGAGGAGGAGAAGACGACGTCGCAGACCGGAGAGAGCGAGGAAGCGACGCCGTTTCGGTAAGCTCCCATGGCTGACTCTCTCTGTCTGTGCAGAGAAGATGGAAGAAAGTGGGGGGTATAATTGCAGAAAACGTGGGAGAAAGTGACGAATAAGAAAGAGTATGCAAGTTTCTTCAAAGTTAGACTACTGGGATGCCAAATCCTCGCTCCTCTTTCTTTCTTTCTTCGTATCCTATGCAAAGTTTATGTAACTGCTCTGTTTTGCTGACGTATTGTCGTTTTCGTTATGTAGTTGTCGTTAGGGTTTTCTGTGTGGATATTTGCGGCATAAATACTCAATTTTGAACTAACTATGCTAGCGTATTAATAATAGTGTTATGTGCATTTTTTGGTGTAATGACCCGATTTTCTCACACCTAGAACCTTAAGGAATACTATATTGTATCATTTGGCTATGAGGTACATTTTGATGATAATTGAATGATAAGTTATGGATGATATTTGTTGTGAGTGTCTAGATGTTATGCATTATGCATTTAAAAATTGATGGACGGAAAAGAATTTCCGTAATACACAAGTAATGTTACTTACCAATATGTTTGTTAGTACTACCGTTATACCGCTAGTACTTACATCTATGTTTGTTAATACTACCGCTATGCCGCTAGTACTTACCTCTATGTTCGTTAGTACTACAGCTATGCTTGTTAACACTCCCGCTAGTCATTTCATGATCCGCATAAGATACTTATTAAGGCGGGGTTAACATAAAAGCTTCCGGTATTGGACGGATGGTGTCTCGTATTAATAAGTTTCTATAAGTAAGAAACGATAGCGAGAAATAAAGAAAGAAAATGTATGATATAAACCATTTCATCATGATGAGAAAATATGATTTTAATTTTAGACAAAGTATCTTCAAAGTTGACTAAAAAGTCAACTAAGCCGGAATGAATATTTCCGAGTTCCGAATGAAACCAAAAATATCATTTTTGGAATCTACATGAAAAATTATTATAGATAGGTACGTTCAAAGTAAAATTTTCATCAAGGTCCTCAACTTTTAGAAAAGTTGCACTACGGCCCAAAATTTGCCAAAAAGCTACACTTATGTCCCTAATCCGATTTTCAACATTCTAAACTCATCCTTGATGTCCATACACGTGCTCAACACTTAATGTATGCTTGAAGAAAGACTCTCTTAGAAATCAAAAGAAGCCTTAAGGTCATTTTGTCTTATGTGCTTGTCTTATACACCTCCCAAATGAACCAATAGGTTCATAGGAGTGCATGAGAACCATAATAACTCTTCTATCAGCCCTAAATTCGACCACAACACTCCAAGAAGGTCCAATGAGAAACTTGAGTGCTCTACAAGCTTTATCAAACCCCAAAAACTCATCATGACATTTCTTATGCACTCAAGGAGAAAGATGCTCTTGTCTATTCACCACACCACTCATTTGCACGATTTTCTTCTCTCCTTAGACCAGAAAAGAATATCTATCTTCAGCCCTCTATCACTCTAAGAAACCCTAAGAGCATTTTCTTGAGGAAACCCTCCAAGAAGACCACAAGATCATCCTCTTTGTATAAACTTTTCCAAGAAGAAGAAAGGGGTAAGAACACCTCTTGCATGTCGATTTCCATAACGCTTTTCTCTTTGAAATTCATGCTCATTTTTACTCCATATTGTTGTGTGCTAAGGCCACGAAATCATGGAGAAAGAATCGTGAAGATCCGATCTCAAACGCTCCATTTATCCCACAAACCGTGTCATTGCTCAAAGTTCTAAAGAAAGAGGTAAGGAAACCTCTTGCATGTAGATTTTCTTCAAATACACAGTTTTTGCCTCGTGGGGCAACAATTTTTTAATTAAATTGTACGAATCTAATAAAAATTTACACAAATTTTTTACATATATTTATTCAACAACTTTATTTATTTTTCAAAATTAATAAAAAGTTTCACAGTTTTGAATCCTATATACACAGTTTTTGCCTCCCGGGGAAATAGTTTTTTAAGTAAACTGTACGAATCTAATAAAAATTTACGCAGTTTTGAATCCCATATACACAGTTTTTTCTTCACAGTTTTGAATCCCATATACACGGTTTTTTGAACGAGGTTACACAGTTTTTTTACTTATATTTATTCAACAACTTTATTTATTTTTCAAAATTAATAAAAAGTTTCACAGTTTTGAATCCTATATACACAGTTTTTTTTGCCTCCTGGGGCAATAATTTTTTAATTAAATTGTACGAATCTAATAAAAATTTACAGAGTTTTGAATCTCATATACATAGTTTTTGCCTACATGTGCCACAATTATTTTTGCACAGTTTTGAATCCCTTGTACACGGTTTTTTGAACGAGGTTACACAGTCTTTTTACTTATATTTATTCATCAACCTTATTTATTTTTCAAAATTAATATAAAGTTCCACAGTTTTGAATCCTATATACATAGTTTTTGCCTCCTGGGGCAACAGTTTTTTAATTAAATTGTACGAATCTAATAAAAATTTACAGAGTTTTGAATCCCACATACACAGTTTTTGCCTACGTGTACCACAGTTTTTTTTTTCACAGTTTTGAACCCCATGTACATGGTTTCTTGAACGAGGTTACACAATTTTTTTTCTTATATTTATTCAACAACTTTATTTGTTTTTCAAAATTAGTAAAGAGTTTCACAGTTTTGAATCCTATATACACAGTTTTTGCCTCCCGGGGCAACAGTTTTTTAATTAAATTGTACGAATCTAATAAAAATTTACACAGTTTTGAATCCCATATACACAGTTTTTGCCTACACGTGCCACAGTTATTTTTGCACAGTTTTGAATCCTATGTACACGGTTTTTTGAACGAGATTACACAGTTTTTTTACTTATATTTATTCAACAACTTTATTTATTTTCAAAATTAATACAACGTTTCACAGTTTTAAATCCTATATACACAGTTTTTGCCTCCCTGGGCAACAACTTTTTTAATTAAATTGTACGAATCTAATAAAAATTTATACAAATTTAAATCCTATATACACAATTTTTGCCTTAGTGTACCACAATTATTTTTGCACAATTTTGAATCCCATGTACACGGTTTTTTGAACGAGGTTACACAGTTTTTTTACTTATATTTATTGAACAGCTTTATTTATTTTTCAACTTTATTAGCAACGAAAAATTGCGAGGGAATTTAACACTAGTTGATCGATTAGCACGACATCATCAAAACCCGACATAGTTTTCAACAGCTCGTTTTCAAGATCACTTGTCAACCTAGTGAAAAAATTATTAAACTTTGAGAATAAAATTACTTAAAAATATGAAATTCATTAAACTTTGAAATAAAATCACTCAAGTATTTAACTTAACAACATAAGTGTATTCAATCACAACCCAACCGCTATGTGCCTAACCCGACATTTTCGCGTTCAAAGCGACCACGTCTTTCACGAGAAAGAGAGGGAGAGTGTAAAGGTCTGGTTAGTTTAACCATGGATTTGGGTTAAAAATGAGATTGGGGCATATTTTTGTAATTTAACAAAGTCGGGTATTTTCCCGTCCAAACATGCGTTACGGGGCACATTTATATATATATATATATATGTGTGTGTGTGTGTGTGTGTGTGTGTGTGTGTGTATAGTATAACATACTAAAAATTTGGAACCACCCAAGTTTGAGTTTTAAGATATGAGTCGTGCACTATTCGTGTGCACAACTGTTTTCACTTCCAAGCAGATATGGAAGTTTGGATTTAGAATACATTTTTCACAAACCTAATATCTTCCTTATTGAATTAATATATTTGGTGTTACTGAAAAATATACTCCGGTTAGTTCAAAACAATTCACGGAGTAATGACATGCAAATCTGTTTTCGGTTTTAAACAGATTGTGAACTATGTTAGTAAAATGCTTTAATACGATGATCTATAGTTTATATTTTGGTGAGATAAAAATATATGTTATACTTAAGTTAGTTATAGATACATAGGAATTGGTTTTTGTTCCAAAACAAACTCTGATCGATTTTATAAAAATTACGCACCGAAGGTCGCAAACTGTTTTTCATAAATAAGGGCGAATTTGAGTTCATGCTTAAAAAAAACATATATATGATTTACCAAGGGATTTTGTTTTCAAGAAATGAACTAAATACTTTATAATGTCAAGTTTAGAGCAATCACAATTGGTTTGATGTTAAAACGAGTTTTAGTTTATCGGATAGAGGTTATCAAGTAAGCATATACAAGCTAGTCTACCACTAGAGGTAGAATTGTGGCCCAAACATAAAATAGTTTCAATTTCGAGTAATTGGGCTATGATATAAAAAATAAAGTTAAGATAATAACCTAGGAGCTCTAAATAATTTACGATTATGTCAATGATCACACCCGAGGTTATTTCGGATTTTGAAGGTAAAGGCTATGTGTTACGAAATATGAAATAACCTAGGAGCTCTAAATAATTTAAGATTATGTCAATGATCACACCCGAGGTTATTTCGGATTTTCAAGATAAAGGCTATGTGTTACGAAATATGATAAGGAAAAACTCAAAGAGTTATTAATGAAAGGAATATTTTCTATTTAAATAGATACGAATCTTAAATGATGATTCTACGGCATGAAAATACTTGTACACTTACTTGAAGTTAAGTCGTACAATATTACGTAGATTTTTAAACAAAGGAACGTGTTGATACAAAATCGGATATTGTCGAAACCTTAGTTCCCTAGAATTCCAGCAACGTAGAGCATGCATGTAAACCTGGATCCAAAAGACTAACGACTCGTCTGGTCAGATAAAACAGGGAAGTAGGGTGTCCAGAAGTGTGATAGGTTGTAGCTTGAAGTGCAGCAAGGACACCAGGTGAGTACATATCTCACTACAGCATAAATAGTTTTCAAATGAAAATATGAAATATGTCAAGACATGAATATATATGTGATGTTTGGGAGCATTTACTCCAATGCATGAATGATTGATTGGGAGCATTGACTCCGATGCATGAATGATTGATTGGGAGCATCGATTACGATGAATGATTGATATGTGTGGTTCTTCATGGACATTGATATGATTATATGGATCATTGTGAATCCTAAGATGTTAATGTGTCATGTTATTCTAAGTGTTGATATTGGAAAAAGAAAAGAATGATTGAATGAGCTTTTGAATTATGTCATAATGCATGTAGGCATAATAGGGTCACCTTTATTAACAAAGATGACCAATGTTTTCAAAGCTCGTGTTGTGCCACCCGATCGGGATATAAACATGTTATGAAAGGGGCTTTAAGCCCAAGGTTGTGTTGGCTGGGGACCTTGCAACCATCTGCGGCTGTGCGCAAAAGGGCACGTACACATATGGGTGATCACCAGGCAAGACAGGGCAAACCCCTTGAGCCACTTAAAGGAAAAGAAGGAAAAAAATGTTTTCAAAAGTAATGTCAGTACTCGCTGAGCATAAGCTCACGTAATATGTATTCGTGTTGTAGGTAAGAAACTCATGGCATGAATTTGTTATGGTGGATTCGCGAAGGAACGGTGATGCGCGCGGTGGTCATGGGTTAGGATGGGTAACCGCTAAAGTTTCCGCATGTTTTGATGAACAAAGTAATGGACGTATTTTTTATTAATTACGTTCTGTTTTGGGATTGTAGTATTATATTACATCCCTATGTTAAGAATTTACGTATGAAATGATTGCCTCGGGTTCATAATCCGAGACAATGAGTCTGAAGCATTACATTGGACTTTCCAAAATGATTTTGCTAAACTGTTCAAGAAGCCTTCAGATTTTTATGAAGATCTCATGTTGATCTTAAATTCCTTATAGGAAGTTTAAGACGTGTGTGCTTAGGAGCATAAGTGAGAGGATGTTTTTAAACAAAAAAAAATTGCTCCTAAATTTTCATAATAAAGAGTTTTACGAAATCTTAAGAAAGTAAGTAAGTTTAAGTAGTAGCGGACGGTGCTAGGCCGGGTCGTTACATTTGGGCTATCTAAAATTTGGGCCATGTTGGAAAAAGTCAAAGCCCACCAACAAAGTCATAGAACAAGGGCCCAAGACCCAATTTGCGGGGCCCGGAACCTCGAAGATCAAGAAGACAAAGTCCCAGACCAAAGTCTATCATGGTTAAAGGAAATCCTGATGAGCCTCCTGGCAAGGTCCCCTGGCGAACCGCCTCGCCTTAGCGAGCCACCTCGCCTTGATGAGCTCTCTGGTCAATGTTATTGACGAGTGAGGGGATAACTTGTAATAATTGCACATGACAAGAAAATCTGAGCATACGAAAGTCATGGGGAAGTCCTCTAGATTCCCCCATACTCATTATACAGGCTTGCGGACACCCAGAAGATGATACAAGAGGGCCACGAAGCACCCGCCGACCCCCGCGCATGACATGGAGTCGCAGGAAGCCTCCCTTGGCAAGGCGAATGGCGCCATCTATTTAATGGAATAATGGGGAATTAAATTCCCTCAATTCATGGAGAAGTGGTTACCTCATTTACCTATAAATAAGGGGCCTTCCCCTCCTCGCCTAGGTCGGCATCTTCGCCACCACTAAAGGCTCATCAAGAGTGATCAAATAGAGCTGAGAATAGACAGGGATAAAGTTAGCCAGAAAAGTTGTTCGACATAGTCATACGCGTCGTCTGATATTCTCCAGGCGTCGACCAAGACTACCCTCGTCGGTTATGACCCTCGCCTCGCAAGTCGTTCTACACACACGCCGTCTATCATGACACCCTTTCCGGTTATACCCTCGCCACTGGCGAAGGTCACCCCCGCACTACCAACATCGGCACCTCTGAAAAGCCAAACTACATCGTAATTCATCCATTTTATTGCTAACTACGAACTACGTTGGACCTGATTCTCATCGAGATAAGTAGGCAGCCTCGCCCAACCATAAGCGACGGGGTGCGGGACCTATCTACCATTTTTTGCAGGTCCTCCCTCGCCATAGGAGCTCGCCAAGGAAGAGAAATCACCAAGAATCATTAAGAACGCCCCAGAGCTTTGCCAAGATAAAGAATTTTCCTAGACAAGGAGCTCGCCGAGGAGGGAAGTTCATCAAGGATCGCCAAGAACAGCCTGGAGGCTCACCGAACACGAAGGAATCGCCTCCAGCGGTGACTCCACCTTTTGACCACCCACGCGACCACTGGGTCTGGCCCGGGGCTCGAACCATGGATCAAGTTCTCATTTAAAGTCATTTTCACGCATTAACAAATAGTAACCAAATACCACAAAACCGAGTCGAGTTCCAATTTCGTCGATGTTGAATTAACTTTCGTAAGGCTAAAGATATGTGTATTATCTCTAATTAGGGGCGGAGCCACGTGTACACAAATGTGTGCACATGCTCCATCTGAATTTTTTTGAAAAAAATATAGTTATATTTATATATATATATATATATACATATCTTTACTATATAGGAGCATGAATTTTTTTTTTAAATACTTATATATATCTTGACTATATGAGTATGTGCATAACTAATATATTAATGTACAATAATTCAAAGGCGGAACTACTTGATAGCCTACAGGTGCTGAAAGCCCCTCAAGATTTTTGAAAATCCTATTAGCTATGACCAAAATACAAGTCGTTGTAAGAGCTACAACTCGCGGTGTCGCGACGAGTCGCGACTAAATCGTGAAAAATCGCTAAAGAAGGAGTCGCGATGTGTCGCGGCTGGACAGGTCGCGATGAGTCGCGATGCCTTGGTGGCGTGCACCCACTGGACGAGACCAATTCCCTCACACTGTTGCTCCGCGTCGCGATTCCTGCCAGCTAGTCGCGATTAATCGCGACGTCCCTTCCCGAATCGCGACGCGTCGCGAACACGCCTCACGCATCGCCATTTGCAGCTCTTTACCACCACCCCCCTATCTCTATCTTTCTCTGAAGACCTTCTCGATAGACGATATATATATATATATATATATAAATTATTTCTGGTCTGCTATAGCCTGTAATGCACTACATTTAAATGTATAGATGGCATATTACATATAGCTACGGTTTTAGTGTTCAATGATCTAACTTGAATATAGGATTGTTTCTCGTAAAAAATAATAATTTATATTCTTTTTTTCTATGTGAGAAAAGATCTAAGTAAAATTGAGACTCATAAGTACTCTTTTAAGGCCACAAAGTGTTAGGACAATTGAAAAAACTTGGACACTGAGAGTAAATTTACAACACCAAGAGGTGAAACTTCACTGTGTTCGTATTTGATTTTTTACTCTTGTCCATTGTCGTGTTTGTTGCATACAATACAGACTTCTCGAGTAAAGGACGAAATCAAATTACTTAACACTAAAATTGGTGACAAGTTTATTTGATATTTATTTTTTATATTTCCTACGTAAATTTAATTAAAAAAAAATTGAGCTCCCTATATCCGATTCCTTGTTCCGCCATTGCAATAATTGTCAATGTTAAAACTGCAGTTTAGTAGCAAAGTGGTGATAAAGATATCTCTTCGGGTAAAGTTTGAATCTCAAAATGGTGATAAAGATATCTATTCGTGATGATGCACGAGCTACATCGCCAAGCAAGCAACACATCGACGTACCTCGACGACGTCCTCCATCCTTAAATGCTGCATCTTCCTTGGTTTTTACCATGGGAATATTCCAATTGGATGCCCCCAAAATGTGGGAAAGTGGTTACACTTTTTCCCTATAAATAGAGACTTCATTTCCTCATTTTCTACTCACTTTTTCCTAAGAGTTTCTCTCTCGAGAAAGACGACATTAGCTCTCCACCAGATGAAAATTCACCCTCTTTTCTGTCAATTAAGGTCCTCGTCCGGGCTCGCATCTGTTCAGGACAGTGTTTGTCGAGAATCATATCGTAGTCAAATCTCTCTCCAAACGTCGCTACAACTTTGAGTTAGTCATCGTCGCGGACCTAGTGCCCGATGACCTAACTCCGAAGGTCGTCATCCACGAAGATTCGAACTCGCGCAAGGCCAAAAGATGCGCGACTTCATATCTTGAAGATCATCAATTCCGGCAGGCCAGCGCAACTCCATTACTTAGTCGTGGACACCTTGCACCCTTTGGACTACATTACTAACGATACAGCCACCTAGTCATTCCTACATTTATTACTAATAATGAACTACGTGATGACTTGATTATCCTTAATATACGTAGGCAACCTTGCTATAAGTGACGGGGTGTGGCATCGTACTTTCTTTTTTGCAGGGTCTCCTCGGACGACGGTACCTCGCCAAGAACGTTGACCAAGAATCCCCAGAGCTCGTTGAAGACGATAAGCCTTCAACAAAGCCGAGACTTAATCAATTCTCGTTGACTCAACCCCGACTACCCAGGCGACCATAAGGTCAGGCCCTAGTTCGAACAATGGACCAGTATCTACTTTAATCGAATTTTGTGCATCACCGCTCTTACGAAGAACATATATATATATATATATATATATATATATATATATATATATGTAATGTGAAAAAATTACTACATTTTGCTTACATTGGAGTTGGACATGCCCTAATTGACTTTTTTTTTTTACCTTTCTTTTAAGACGATATTTCTTCCGAGACAATTATTATTTCCAAAATTATATTATTACTATTTAACACAGTTTTTTTACTTTTTTATTTTATTTTTGTATATACAAACTTTCTATAAGAAATCAATGGATTATTACATTTATAGAAATGTCACATTCGTGTGAAATGGATTACGTTATGTTCCCGGATAACGTATATAAATGAGAGGCCCATATTCTGCGCTTACTCACCCAAATCACAACACACTCTCCCCTTTTCTTCTCCAAATCCCACCACAAACCATGGTGGCTCTCTCTCACCACTTCCAACCTCTCCCATGGCTTCTTCTTTCTCCGCCAACTCTCCCATGGCCGCTCGAACTCCATCCCACACTCTCGCCTCTCCCAAACTGCTTGCTCCCAGTCAACCCAATCGCATTCGTCTTGTTCCCCACGTGGTCAACCATTTTCAACGACTGGGTGTTCGCTGTTCTTCCCAAAACCCTCAGCTCCACACTGACAAGGTCTCTTCTTTTTCGAAATTGGAGTAATGGGTTGCCTTCAATTATCGCCATTTTTTAGTGTGATTGGTGAGCTCGGTGAAAAACATGTTCTTGTTTTGTCTTGTTTGGGCAGGGAAGGAAGTCGTTTTCGCTGAAGGAATGTGCGATTTCGGTGGCGCTGGCCGTCGGATTGATAACCGGAGCTCCGGCATTGGAATGCACCAGCATTGCCCACGCTGCAAACCCGTCGATACCCGATGTGTCGGTGCTGATCTCCGGGCCTCCGATCAAGGATCCGGGGGCGTTGTTGAGGTACGCTCTTCCCATTGACAACAAGGCCATAAGGGAAGTGCAGAAGCCGCTCGAGGACATCACCGACTCTCTCAAGATTGCCGGAGTCAAAGCGCTCGATTCCGTCGAGAGAGTAAGTTACGAGCTGCCGTCGATGAATATAAGATTTCCTTTCATCATTTTCGTTGATGTTAAGATGAGGCTGACTGGACTGGAAATTTCGGGTGTAGAATTTGAGACAGGCGTCTCGGAGCCTGAAGCAAGGGAAGAGTTTGATTGTGTCGGGTTTAGCGGAGGCGAAGAAGCAGCACGGAATCGAGCTCCTTGACAAGCTAGAAGTGGGAATGGACGAACTTCAGCAGATTGTGGAAGATAGGAGTAGGGACAAAGTTGTGTCCAAACAGAAGGAACTGCTTCAATACGTTGGAGGGTAAGTTCACTTCTCGTGACTCGGTCTCAAATTACCGGTTATGGCGGAAGAGTATAGTAATTTCAAATAGAAGAATATACATTTTGCAAGGAGCAATAGCTCGTCTCGTAACTCCATCTTAAATTTGATAACATTATCATCGGTTATGGCGAACGAGTATTGTGATTTCAGTACATTAACATAGGAATTACAAATAGGAGAAAGTAAATTGAGTTATCATATCTAACCTAATATATTTTGATCTTCGCACCCATAAATCGGGGCAGAACATTCTGACTAGAACTAGATTACTGCTTTTACTAATTTCCGCAGTGTCGAAGAGGACATGGTGAACGGATTCCCGTACGAGGTGCCCGGAGAATACCAAAACATGCCGTTACTGAAAGGGAGAGCCACAGTGGATATGAAGGTCAAGGTCAAGGACAACCCTAATGTGGATGAGTGCATATTCCGTATAGTCTTAGACGGTTACAATGCGCCCGTCACTGCTGGGAATTTCATTGATTTGGTGGAACGACACTTTTACGACGGCATGGAAATCCAAAGAGGTAATAAATATAGTCATTACATTTAATTTCTTCCAGGACGCTACATTTTTTATCGAATAAAGTAAAAGACGCGGTCTCTTTGCTTTGTTGCAGCTGACGGGTTTGTGGTTCAAACCGGTGACCCGGAAGGTCCTGCAGAGGGCTTCATAGATCCGAGTACGGAGAAGATTAGGACCGTGCCTCTAGAAATCATGGTGGAAGGAGAGAAAGTTCCCTTCTATGGGGAAACTCTGGAAGTAATCTCTCTCACTCTTTATACACTTCCTTTGACTTATAAGATTATTAAAGTACTACTACACGAAACAAAACAACACACCGGAAATCGAATAACCGGAATATTCTTCTTTTTTAAGAAAATAAACATCTATTCACTTTTTCACCGAAACCGGAGTTAGGGGTGTACGTTTATAGTTATCCATACTTATTTCCATCTTCAAAATATATTTTTGGACATGAATAAGTTTGGAAATTATTATTTTGTTTCTTCATTAAACTCAAATTTTGTGGACATGGTTAGTTTTTCTTCGTAAAAACCAAATAAAATCGGTTAAAAAAAAACTGTTCCATTAAGAAAAAACCGGAATGTGAACACCTGTTTCAACTCTTTTTGTAACGTGATATTTTTTACAGGAACTTGGTCTGTACAAGGCTCAAACCAAGCTCCCGTTCAACGCATTTGGAACAATGGCGATGGCGAGAGAAGTAGGCGTCTCAAAACTGAGTTTCTCTTTCCCCATTTTCACGAGTCTTGGATCTAACCGTGTGAAAATTTTTGGTGAAGGAATTTGAGAACAACTCAGCGTCTAGCCAGGTGTTTTGGCTGCTGAAGGAGAGCGAGCTAACCCCCAGTAACTCCAACATATTGGACGGCCGCTACTCAGTTTTCGGGTATGTGACGGAAAACGAAGACTACTTAGCAGACGTTAAGGTGGGTGACACGATAGAGTCGATCCAAGTGGTGTCTGGTCTGGATAATCTAGTCAACCCTACCTACAAGATTGCCGGATAAGCCATAGTTGCCCATTTTTAATTTTATTTTTTTCGAGCATTCTGCGGTGAGAGTTTGCGCGGCCGAGCTTTTGCTCCGTGTTTTAATGTCTTAAATGGAAGAGCATTCCTGTGTGATCAGTGGTTCGACGGAAGTTCGACATTCCATTGTATTGATATTGTAACATTTGATTCATTTGGCACTTAGCTGTTATTGTTGTCTTAATTAAATTTTGGGAATACGTGCTGTTGTTTTGAATAGTTTTCGATACTTCTACCACAATTATTAGTTAAAGTCATAATTAAAATGTTAATCATGGTAAAAGTACCCAACGTATGATCAAAGTTGGTAGCGCACTAGCGTGTACCCAACTTCCAAAAGTGCGGTGCGACAATTGAATGGTGTGGGCAAGGACACGTGAGAAGTCAAACTACATCCATGTGGCATTTGACTAATTACCATTAAAAAAATTGGATGAATATAATGGTCAACCACTCAGAATGTGCGTTGGGTACTATCGTCGTCACTTTTAGAGGTCGGGTGTACATTACCCAATTTAATCATATATTGGGTACTTTTACCGCAATTAACCTTACTTAAAAATCAGACAATTTGCCAAGAAAGTCATTAAATTAATCCATTTTTAACAAATAAGTTGAAAGAATTGGCTAAAAGACCTCATTAGAGATGTCGTTTCGCTCGCTACCCTCGTTATATCCTGCAATTTCTTTTACATTTATTTTTGAATCCCTTATTTCCTTTTCGCATTATTTTTAAATGTAAAGAACTTGGAATGACGATTTTGCCCTTTTGGTTTACACTGTATTTTACGAAATCTCGAATTTAACCTTTGGGGAAGTTGACACAGTAAGCTTTTATAATATTATTTCTTATTTTCTCTCACATTCATCTTCGGCTTCCCCTCGTTTTCCCTCCAAAACCGACCCTCTCCTTCCACCGTCATCCCTCGATTCATCCTCCGACCTCCTTCCAACAACCGACGGCATACTTTCGTGCCTCTCTTGTCTTTGCTGCCGACTGTTGCATAGACGACCATCTTTTTATTTCGTTCGAGACGTGCAACCAGGAAATGGGAAGCATACTTTGGAACCGACCATCGTCTTCTGTTGTTCTCCGACATATACCGAGCATCTTCAATGGAGGTAAATGTCTATTTTAAACTTTGCGATGTTTCTAGCACTGTTTGAACTTTGAACTTGCTTCAATGTTAGGGTTTACATAGCGTACATGGATTTTAGGGTTTGGTCCAGTTTAAGGTTTAAAGGAATACTGAGATGATGAATGTATTAAGATTCGACGACTCTCGGTATGGTTCGGTAAACTACCGCTACCCATACTGATATGAATTGTGTAACTACCGCTAGTTGCGGAATACTACCGCTAGTTCTGGGAAAATACCGCTAGTTATACCGGTTTATTCTTGATTCGATTCGATTTAATATATTATTTTTTATTGCATTTTCAGCAGCCGGCGTTAGTTCTACAAACTGAGTTGCAGGATAATGAGCACTACAAGAATAAGCTTACCACCATGAAAACTCAATTCGACAAGGTGACGACCCTCATTAAAAGAGCATTTGATGAGGATGACCTTCAGTGGTTCCGGGACACACAATTTGGGCCACTATTAGATGTCCCGACACATTACGAGCACGCTGCCCAATTGTTGTGGAGTTTGATGCTGAGAATGACGACAGAACAAAGGGACGCACGTGAGCTGTGGTTCTTGGTAAACAACGTCCCACTACGATACGGCATCCGGGAATTCACCATCATCACCGGGCTGCTTTGCCACCAGGTGCCAAGGTTACCTCAAAACGAGGATGAGTCACGAGCGTTCTACAATGATTTCAAAAAATGCTTATGGCCTTCATTAAAGAAGAAGCGGATTACTGTCACGAAAATTCAGGAACGACTCGCGAGTATTCACAAAGAACCATTGGGCAGCGATGATAAGAAGCGTTTGGCCTGCCTAGGCATCGTCTTCGGAGTGATTTGTTTCAAAGATAGAGACGCAGAGGCCGGATAATGAGCTGATTGCTATGGTAGAAGACATTGATTTCTCATACCGTCAGGAAAAAGTAGAGGATCCCGCAAATTTATTAGAACACCGTCTCAATGGTGACCGTATCACACCTTCTCTATCCGGGGACGAAACAACATCCGATACGTCGACATGGCGCTCCCGGTACTCTTCTTGCACAAATGTTGTTTGTTCGATACCTACTTCAGGAGATATCTTTTTGACTAGCTCGACGTACAACTATTTCAACCTTGACGACATATATGATGTCCGAATATACGATTCGAAGTCAGGTTCATTATCAATGGCAATTGGCTGAGTACTGTGATCAAC
This sequence comes from Parietaria judaica, assembly GCA_954871525.1. NCBI lineage: Eukaryota > Viridiplantae > Streptophyta > Magnoliopsida > Rosales > Urticaceae > Parietaria > Parietaria judaica. Next base: position 32,088,702 of record OX940865.1, read on the forward strand.
TGGGTAATAAGATACCTTCAAATCAATTTGTGGGCCAATATCAAATTTGTAATATAAAAACTCCTTCAAATCAGAAATGTTGTTCAAAGAAGACTTTGAAACGGTAACAACATTTGCAGTTTCACTTATTCCCTCCCACAACCACTTAAAACAATCTCTATTGAAAATCCACTTTCCGCCAACACTGACAATCACACGGTAACAATCCATCCTGCAAACGAAAAAAATACTTCAATCTAAAATTAAATGCTATAGGCTTATAGGATACAACTATATCATAACATAATGTAGCGGTATGTTTGAAACTTAGTTTATATTTAAGGATTCATAGAGTACGACCTAAATTCGGCATGCGGATATCGGTACCGCTACATAATATACTACTACCGCTATATTAATATCCATGAATTGAAAACAGCAATAAAATTTACTTGATTACACCGGATAACCTTAGTTTATAGCGCATAATCAAGGATTAATAGAGAACGAGCTAAATTCGGCCTACGTATATAGGTACCGCTACACAAAATATTCATACCGCTATATTTTATTCAACAATTGAAAGCAGCAATAGAATTACTTCATTGCACTGGATAACTTTAATTTCATGTATATAATTGAAGATTCACGGTTTAATACCTAAAACTGGCCTACAGGTTTCAGTACCGTTACATAATATATTAATACCGCTATATGTTATCAAGAAATTCAAAACAGTAATACGATTACTTTATTAAACTGGGCTAATCTTCGAATGAGTCAATTCTTGATATATAATCGAGCTGAAAGATTCGCTAATTGTTCGCTGGGTAACGCAGAAGATGAAGAGAAGGAATCTGGTGAATTGGCAAGAAACAATGGGAGCTTAGGGTTTCTCGGCAATTGGGAAGTCGAAGAAGACGAATAACAGAAGAGAGAGAAACATGGCGGGAAAGAAATAATATTAAACGTATGGAGGAGAGAGAAAAAATAATAAAATAAGAGGAGAGAGAAAATCGAGCCCAACAAACTGCAAAGGGCCCCACATCGTTTAATGAAGGATATGAACCAAGCATGTGAACAATACCGAGGGTATAAACCTCTACCAAATCCCAAATAAGGTCATTCTTGCAATAAGCCCAAATAACTCCATGTATCCAGTTTAAGACGGCTAAAGTTACTTAAATCTCACATCACTTTCTAGTTTCTATTCAAGTCATTTTATACACATCACTATTCATAACAATACGTTTTAAAATAGCAGAGACAACTGAGGTAAGCACTCCAATTTAAAGTGTGTAATTATAATTATGATTATTGACATGGCAAATCACCGAGGCCGACCCGATTGTTGGGCGAGTTGGGCGACCGCCCAGAGCTCCGTATATTATATAACTTCAGCATTATAAGATGAAAATTAAAATTAAAATAAAGCTTCGTCATTGGTTAAATCTTTCGTCTAAAGCCCCCGAAAACGTTGAGCCGGCCCTGCAAATCACACGTGGGCAGAAAAAGTGATACGACGTCCAACGCGTAGATTCATGTGGCATTTAACGTTGTCCATCGTCCAATTGGAATAAAATTTTGACATTAGTGATTTCAGCCGCTAGAAATTCAATCCAAAAACTCATCTGAAAAAATTAGACAAATTTAATGACTTTCGCCGTAAATTTCTCTTGAAAATATCAGCCATTCGGATAACGTATATAAACAAGAGGCTCGTGAGATAGCTTTATCTCACAGAGATCAACTCCCACCCTTCTCCAGCCATGGTGGTCGTCACCACCGCCTCCTCGTCTCTGCAAACCCTAGCCTCGCCGTCTCTCCGGCGACTCTCCGGTGCCCGCGCCAAGTCCAGCCGCAGAAGCGGCGGTGCCGGAGCTCTCACCGTCCGAGCTTACATGGAGAAGCCCAACTCGTTCGCCAGCTTCGCCAACAAGGTCATCGGAGCTCTCCCCGTGGTCGGCCTCATCGCCAGGATCGTCAGCGACGAGGGCGGCGTCGGCGAGGACCTCGTCGACTTCGCCGAGTTCCGGCGCCGAGTCGGCAACAAGTGCTCCTCCTCCGATTCCAGAGCCTTCTACGAGTTCCAAACCAGACGCGGCAAGGTGAAATTCGATCGAACTTTCTCCATTTGAAGCTCTTGCGAGTTGTGATCTTGTATTGCTACTGTGATTGATTGTTCTTGTAGATCGATTCATATGAACATTCATGGAAATCATAGGGTGTCTATAAGACTAAAATTCTTTGATTTTTCGGGTTTTTCTTGTTGGGTGTTCATCACTGATCATACTAGGCTAATTTTTCGTTTTAGTATAGACCTCTTAGTCCGGATTTTTTTTTTTAAGAACGGTAGTCGATCTTCGCATGATTCCGTTCGAAGATTATGAATTTATGCCTCCCTTGGGGCGCAAGTATACCACGGCGAGAAAGAACACGACTCATTTACAAACCGGCTATACGTGTTTAACATAAGCGCACTCGTTAATGTAATCTGAACAAACCGTTTATAAAGATGAAATAATCTTTAAGTGCAAGTTACGTGGTGCAAGAAGTGTCCGATTTTGACGAACTTTTGCTGTGAACAGTCAGGGGAACCTTTGTACGTCTTGATCTGTTGTTGGCTAGCGGCGGTCGGCGCCGGTCTTCTCAAATCGGAGGAGATTCTGGAAGGCGCTTTGAGGCTGCGGATCTCAAACGACATCGAGTTCGAAGAAGAGACTTTCCTTGCTATGATGAAAGAAGCCACAGAGGTTGGTTCCTTCAGCACCAAAACTTCTCACACGTTTTCTTGGTGTAAAACTTATGACTCCCAAGCCTCGTATCAGCCCGAAATTTAGGCTCTTTTGTCAAAAAACTGGCAACTCGGACGGGACCGAATCAACAACAACAAAAAAAGGCTCAGTCCTAGCCCGGTTCCCAACTTTAGTATAATGAAAAAATAAAAATTGTATTTCTAGAGTTTAGAGTTAAATTTTATCTTCATTTCATTTATTATTTGAAGTTTGGAGTATGTATATTATTAGATATGTGTATTTTTTTTTTGGGTTTTCAAGTTTAAAAGTTGGTGTAAAAAATTGACTTTTTTACCTTTTATTAACTAGTTAACAGTTATATTTTTAAAAATTGGATTGGCCTGGAATCGGCTCGTTCCTAGCCCGTTTTATATACTCTGGCTTTTTCAAAGCCAGATTTGAAAACCCCAATAACCAGGACTGGGCTGAAAGCTGGCCAAAAGTCCGGTACCCAGTCCGAGTATCACCTTTGGTTAAATCTGAATCTGTGTCCATAGATGAATCTTTGTGGTCAAAACTATGTGCATTGTTTCAGAAACGAGCAAAGTCAAAGGGCAGTGCAACATCAATCCCGCTAGAAGCTCGCGCAGATAAAGCGCTTGAAGCTATTTATGTCTGTTGCTTCGGGAAAGACGCCATTGAAGAGGAGGACGAGCAGCTTCTAAACACCATGCTTTGTGCTGTTTTCCCGAGCGTGGCGAAGGATGAGATCAAGAGAATGGTCAAGGAAAAAGCGGAGAGAGTACGGGAAGGCGGCGAAGTGGGCATGGCGGAGCCAAAGCCATTTTCGAAAGAGTCTGTGGAGCTGCAAATGAAGGACCTCCAGTTTCTTCAACAAAGTAGAGATAGCTAATGCTCGTCGTGTATGTAATTAACGTTCTTGATCAAATAATGATAGTGAATTTTTTTTTCTCTTTCGATGATTTTTTTTTTTTTTTTTGTGTTTACTATTTTTCTATTAATTCCGTTGTGCCGTTTTATAAATCTTAAGATTAAAAATCTTCGAAAAAATAGACGGAAAAAAAATTTGAGCAAATAGCATTCAAAACTTATCAACATACTGCAAAAAAAAAAGCACTGTCGCTTGTCAAACAGTGTCGTTTCTTGAGGTTCTCGTCGTTTTGGGGAATTATGGTTGTTTGAAATGATTGTCCATGTTTTTGTTTACAATTTATATTTTCTCAACCGTTTAATTGCAGTATAAGTATTCAATGTTTGATTTTTCCAAAGGCATAAACTTATTTTTGTGGAAAAAGTTACTTCTTTCTAAAATCAATTTATTAATCGATTTAACAAAATTTTAAATGTGCCTTTTAATCTTAGACACATGACTTATTTTAAATTAAAACATTTCTCTTCTTTTTTTTTTGTTGTTGTTGTAATGGGACTTCAAGAAATTAGTAGATTGAAACTTTAACTACGAAAAGAAAAGAGAAATTGAGTTTATGCCACCGTAAATATTAAAATCGCGGGTAATTATGCAGCTATTAACCCTAATCTAAAAGCTTAAATTTGTCCATCACCAAAAACACTCATGTTTCTAATGTAAGATTGCAAAGTATGTTTTACACACACAACAAAAAAAGGCAATACATGCAACAAGTGTTTGAGGTAAGTAAGTAGTATTATTTCCCCTCTTGGCCCTTGAACGAAGCTCACACATCTCTCCAAAAGCTTCTTGCTTCTTATTCCCGAAAACAGACGTAGAACCGGACGGAATCACCGGTACTGGCTGGCGAGCTCGCCTTCCTTCACGATGTAGTTCTGCACTGGGAAATCCTCCCCCTTGAAATACCGGTCCAGCATATCCTTAACTCCGGCAGAGTAGCGCAGCTGCCACCCAATCCCATCGGTTAAAAATTCGAAATGTAACACGTCGAAGAAGCGCGTTTTAAGCCTCGTTTAAGTATCGGAAAGCTTTACATGCGAGTTGCGAAAGGAGGCAGGGTGCGTAAAAGTACCTGGCCGTCAATTGTGGTACCGGAGATGTGGGGAGTCATGGCTTGGTTGGGCATGAACCGCCATGGATGGTCCTTCGGAGCTGGCTGAGGGTTCCAAACGTCGCCGCTGTACCCTAAGTAACCGAACATACAAAAAAAAAAAGGATACCGCTTTCAAACATTATCAATTTCCATCGTCACAAAAGATGATGGCAAGTTGGCAATGCATTTTCGATCATTTTCGACTGTCGCTCACCGGCAATATGGCCGCTATTACAAGCGTCGACGACAGCCTGCGTATCCATAATCGCCCCGCGAGCGTTGTTGACGATCAAGACGCCCTTCTTGCAGCTCGCGATCCTCGCCTTGTCGAACAGTCCTCTGCACCAAAATCATGATTAATGAAGGACATCAAAACCTTAGCGACTATCGAAAAGATCGGCAAGAACCTCGTCTTATCGGTAAGAGGCGTGTTGATAACGATGACATCGCACTTCAGAAGCATAGCGTCGAGATCCTCCTCGAACTTTGCCCCGGTTTCCTTCTCCGTTTCAGGATCGATCTTGATTCTGTCATGGTACAGAAGGTTGCAATTGAAGGGCCTGAGCCTCTGGAGCAGCAGCTTGCCAATGCGCCCGGCGCCGACCGTTCCGACTGTCTTGCCCTCAAGATCGTAAGCTCGGTGGGCGACGGCAGCGACGTTCCACTCCCCGGCCGCGACCTGGTGGTGAGCAGGTAGGAAGTTGCGGACGAGGATGAGGATCCTCATGAGCTCGTCCTCAGCTACTGAGACCGTGTTGCTTCCGGTGACCTCTGCAACTGTCAAGCCCGCCGCGGCTGCAGCATTGAGATCGACATGGTCTGAGCCAATCCCAGCCGTGAGGACGAGCTTCAAGTTCTTTGCTCTGCTAATCCTCTCAGCCGTGACATAGGCCGGGTGGAACGGAGTTGTAATCAGAACTTCCAAGTCCGGAATATGTTTCTCGAGCTCTGCATAGGCAACCATGTGAGTTGGTTAAATATTGAACTAAAATCCTTGAGAAATAGAATTCTAAGTCAGCCAATTGATTGAGTATTTGAACTTATAGCGGCATAAACCCGACAATCCAAACTAAAACTCGCGTTTTCGTGTAGCTTGTGTTTGGTTTCTTATAGATCAACACAGTTTCAATAAAGCAGTAAAAGTGATTTGAGCATATTGAATAATACATGTAATGAGTAAGTACTAACCCGAGTCGGGTCCTTCTTTGTCATCGGTGACAATGTAGCGATGGCCTTGCGATTCGAGCCAGTCACGAATGCCCAATGAGCCTTCGACGCAGCCGAGGAAGTTGGGGTTGAGCTTGGCGTACTCATTTGCCTTGTAGAACACGCCAACAATCTTCTTACCGCTCCCCGAAGCCTGATCAATTTACAATAGGCGTCATTTTCTCCTTCAATTTCTGGGATCAATGATTCTCTATACGGCTTATTTATGCAACATCTTACCCACAAAAAAACACAACACACTATACACACACATATAACTATATATACAAATATATACAGCTGAACCTCTATAAATTAATAAGGTTAGGATCAGAGAAATTTATTATATTATCGAGGTTAAAATTGAACTACGTTAGTGTAGTCGGGACCGGACAAAAATATTATTTAATCGCGACTATTAACTTATCGAGGTTCTACTGTATATTGCCATTTAATCATGTTTTACTTCTTTCAAAAAAAATAATAATCATGTTTTACTTAATACCAGCATTGCTGTCCTCTTACAATCTCTCTCGTTTCTACTTGTATATTTCTATTATTCTTGATTTGGCTGAGTATTATTATATGTGAAGTAAATCTAATTATTCAATTTTATGAACATCCTTTAAAATTCGAGCATATTTATTTTTTAAAATACGCGCACTTTTTTGTATTTTGACTACTTTTTTTTTCTTTTTTCTTTTCAAATTATATAGTCAAACTCTCACTTTGAACTTTGAAGCTAAAACAAAGGTCTACAACTTTATAATGTTAAGTTTTTTTTTTAATCAAGCAAAATAGTGTTTTTAAGCCCCAGCTTCGATTTGATATATTTAATGCTTCAATCGGACACCGGAATCTTAAGTAACGACTCTTGATCCCGTTATAATTTTCGAAACGCTCCAAAAATGTCAATGCAAGCTCCTCCGTAGGCCCAACCAACCTCGTATGTTTCATGCAAGCAAGAAACTGCGTGAAATTAATATGATTCCTTTTATGCTCATGATAATTGCTCTGGTAAAAACTGATAAAAACTATTTTATTGTAAGCTTTTCATTTGTTAATTTTTTTTAAAAATATATAGGCCGATTAACGAAAAGTGCTAATAAGAGATCGACATTAAATTTGTATTTATCTACTTATATAATGAAAAAGAAAATAATTATAAATTGTATGATGAAAATTAAAAAGGAGTTAAGAATCCAATCTCCAAAGGAACAAAAAGCAAAACGCAAGGTAGGGTGGGCCCACTTCGGACCAACCAACCTCGTGCTAGGGGTGAACAAACGAGTCTTCGGTTCGGTTTTCATAACTATTTATACAGATTACCGCATTTTCGGTTTTTTCAATTTTAAAACCGAAAGCCGCACTGTTGAAGTTTAAAACCATTTGTACCAATTACCGCTATATCGGTTTTAAATTCGGTTTAAATTCGGTTTTAACTGCATTTTGACAAGATGTTATATAATCATCGTATATTTGAAAAATCAAATTACTATTAGATAATCTAAAGTAAGAAAATAATTAGTAATGAACAAATCGATTAAATTAAAAATAATGGAGTCAATTCTCTTACGGCCTTTATTCATTATTTTTCAAACGGAAAGAAATAATTGCAATAAAAATACACTATTTAAAATAAAATAAGACTAAATGAATCAATGAATGAAAAATTCATGCCAAAATATTATTATATAGATATTAAATGCTAAAGGCCAAACATTTATCTATTTTTAAATATATAAAATATTTAAATTTATTATCGGGGTTAATCGGTAATCGGTAGCGGTTTTTATCGTGAAAACCGTAACCGCTACCATTTAGCAAAAAGCGGTAGCGGTTTAAACCGCATTTTTTGGTATTTCAAAAAAAGCATAAATTTTCGGTAGTGAAAAAATCGGTAAATTAATGTTATCGGTTTTAGATTCGGTTTAGGGTCTTTTTTTGTACACCCCTACCTCGTGCTTGTGGGTCCCTCCCTCATAAACAGAGAAGGTCACTTTCTCGCGTCTCCACTAGCGTGCCTACGTGGCACGCCCATACGCATTTCATTTGATTCTTGATTCAACGAACGTCGCTGACCGTCCGATCGCACTCGCGTCGTCGCGAAAGAAGAAGATTTTTCATTTGATCAATCGATCACACAAGTAATTTTCAGAGGAAGAGTCATCGCCGAAGAGAAGAAGATCCATCAGAGTTCTGAAGGATTTCCAAAGCACCAAAGAACGATCGAAAAGCTTACATGGAGATTTCGGGAGTGAAGCGAAGAAGACGAAGAGATCGCTTGAATCGCAGACACAGCAACGCGCTTCATCGCCATAGCTCGCTCTCTCTCTCTCTCTCTTCTGTGTGTAAAGGTTGAGGAAGGAAGGAGATGCCTGTGACTGTGAGTGAGAGAAGAGTTGCGTTTAGCCATTTATAACCAAACTTCTTCTATTGGAGACTGCTCAACAATCACTCTCCTCCACTGCCGTGAAACCCACGCGTTTTTTTGTTTTGTTTTCCAAATTAAATAAGGGATATTTACGGCATATATCTCTAACTTTTATTTTATTTTTTGCAAATATCTTTGGTTTTTATTTAATTATCAGATATACTACACAACGAATTAATATATTTTTAAGACGGTTAAATAAAAATGAAAAAGCTGATCAATTAATATATTTTTAATCGGAGGCTATCAATTAATACTTTCAAGCAAGGGCGGATCTATGAAGGCCCGAGCGGGACGGCCGCCCCCACTTGATTCAAAAATATTATTTTTAATAAAAAATAATACAATTTTATTAGTATAATTAAAATGTATCAAAAGTAGACAACATTGATACTTTGGTGTAGTAGATATTTAAGTTCAATTTTAACTCTCTTGTCTTATGAGACCAATATTGGATTCCTATCAACCTCATTTTTTTAATATATATTTATGATCTCTCTATATTAATGATAATATCTTTATATAAAGATTCTTTTAATATATATTATGTAATAACTTTTGTATAATTGTATCACTAAATATTTATTGATTTCATAAAATTAATTATAAAAAATACTTTTAATATCATGTTATATTCTAAAAATTCTGGTTTAATTTTTTTCGTCCCTTCTTGTAAAATCCTGGTTCCGGCCCTGCTTTCAGAAGTATACTTGATCAAGATAGATAAGAATTTGTATGTGTTGAGGAAAAGAGTGTACACTTGCAATAGTATTAGAGGATATATAGCACTAATATCTCAAAATATTATCATATATGTCTTCGCTAAAATTCTCAAAATTCACTAATTCACTTCTCACCACGTTTAACAAAATGTCTCTGTGGAAAACATGTCTATTAAATAACGACACATCCTATATTATATTTTGCAAAATCAATTGAAAATATAGATCCAAAATTTTAGTAGGAAGCAAATTCGTAAACAGCGAGAACTTCCATAATAAAGATATTAAACATTAAACTTCGATTGTTGAAAGAAAAAAAATTGAGTTCATGCCGTTATAAATATTAAAATATTTAATACATAACCGGTACTATAAAATAGAAAATAACAGGAAATTTAAATAGATATCAAAAACCCGTTTGCTAATATTTAAGTCAAAGGAATTCTATGGTAGTATTCAAATCCAGTTTGGTAATTATTTTCTATATGGAGGCCCCATTGAATTATTAAGTACGATGGCGATTATTTTGGTTTCCTTTATATGCCTGACGTGGAAGCTGGATCAAAATCATTATTATCAACTCAATAGATGGTTGGTGATCAAACAGTGTCGTTTCTGAGGTTCTATTTTCAACTGTCGTTTTCTAGAAATATTGTACTTTTCTAAAAGTTCCTTTTTCCATTTTCAGTACTTCCATTCCATTTCGTTGCCGGAATAATCATGTCAAAAAACAACTATACTGTTGTGGTTGCATCTCTAATTATAAACATAGTTTCAACACGACATTACCGAATTAGAGTCTGTTTAGGCAATGATGAAACTGTAGTGACAATCACTTTGAACACTTTTTTTACATTAAAAAATATAATATTGAACCGTCTTAATGTTACACGGAAGAAGCATAAAGTTTAAGTTGAATGAGACATTGGCCTAGTTGAATTAGACATTGACCCAGTTTAATATTGTTGGGTTGTTATGAGAATTGCTTTCTAAAAGTGATTTAGTGAGAAAATACGATTGAATTTAGTCATAAGATATCCCTAGGGTTGTGAGAAATTAAATTCTGGTACAATTATCTTTTTGAACCGTGTCATTCTGACAGACGGTTTGAGATTTATGCTAATAACAGTTTTTAGTCCTAGACTAAAAATGACACTGTTATTTAAATAGAAAATTAGAGAAATTAAATATTGGTATTTATACCTGAAATATTTAATGAGAAAAATCGAATAATACTTTCGAATTATAATTGTATATTCGAAATTAAACATTTACCTCCATTTATGTGGCTTTGGGGAGGATGAAGACGATGATCGGAGAAACTCGTCGTTAAGGATCGTCATTCGCCGGGAAAGCAAAGAGATGAAAGCCTGGTTGCTCGAAGTAGTTCTCGATCAAAGTGAACATAACAAAAGAACGAGGAGTACGACTGAGAAGAGAAAAACGTACGGAGTCGAAAAAGAGGATCTTGAGAATAGAAAGCGTCGAAGTGAAGTAATCACAGAGAAAAAGCGAGAACATGTTTGAATAAAAAATGCTAAAAGAAAATATAACAAATAAACCGCTCAATAACCAAAGAGCAAATTAATATTTTTAAAAAATATTGGGTAAAAAATAAATGAGAACTCACAATTTGTATTTATCAAGGCAAAAAATAAATGTAAAAAAATTACAATATAACAAGAGTATGGAACGACATCTCGATTAATGTCTTTCAGCCGATTCTTTCTAAATAAACAGCCCAATGAAACCCAAATTAAACTGTTGGGATTTCACCAACAACCCGAGCAACCAAGAACACCGAACAAATCCAGAATGACGAATTATGCGGAATCACGACAAACTTAACAACTTCATGGACATAATCAACTCTTTATTGATGCTCAACAAGATATATATACAATTATCAGTTACAAAAGATAGGAACTTTAGCCAAAGTAATCTTCCCGATAAATCCCTCTGATCGTCCCCAAAACACCCTCTGCGGTCCCACGCAGCTTCGTCTTCTACGCTGAAGTTCGTGCCATCTTCGTTATGAATCAAGACTCAATCTTTGAGTACTCTCCGTCGCTCAACCTCTGTCTTCTCTTAACTTCCCCTTGCCGGCCAATCCCTCATACCCACGGTGACACCGCGAGAGGTTCCCGATTGCCGTTCCTGCAAGACTCCGGTCAACCCACCACTGTGCGAAACCGCACCCACCGCCGTGCTAACCCGCACTTTCCGGTGTGAATCTCTTCCGACGATACGAAGAGGAAGATTCGAATCACCAACCTTGAAGAAGCTTTCCCGACACCTTGATGTCCATCGTTGAGATGCTCCAAGAGGACTGTGCGTCGCCTCTCCACCTCCGTCGTGAACCTCCCTTCACGTTACCACGCCGCTTCTTCTCTGACGATACTTCTCTAGTGATTCCTCAGAGCGTCTCTTGCTCCTCTGGGTTTCCTTCTCCAAAGGATTCCCTTAAGTCTTTCTCTCTCTAATTCCGGTGTTTGCGATCTTGGGTCTCTCCGATAATTAATCAGATCTCTATGTGCTCTGGAATGACTCCGATGGGTATTTATAAAGCGTTGAACATAACCGTCTAGATTCTATTCTATGACTCGGCCTGATTGGCTACCGAGGTGTTAAGTGACATAAAGAAATCCCAAGCAGTAGAGCGAGGCGGTGGGAATAATCGGAGCGTGTTATTCCGATTCCTCTCTCGTCGGAGATAGGCATGGACTCGGGCGCGGCGGCTCGGACTCCGACGGTGACGGAGCGAGAGCAATCCATGGTCGAGAGCGACGTCTTTCGGATCTACCACTACTTCGCCAATGCTCCTCGCGATCTCAAACCCTTCTTGTACTCCACACCCTTCTCTCCTCACTCTCTTTCCTTTTTCTGGGTTTCGAGCTGAGATTTTCTCTTCTTCAGCTTGGAGCTTCGTCGCGATAAGCATTTGGAGTATCTGGAGAGAGGTCTGAGGCATCTCGGTCCTTCCTTCTGCGTGTTGGACGCCAAGTAAGTCAATTTCACTCTCAAGCTTCGATTTTTCAGAACTTTGGTCATCGCTTCTTCGATTTTGTTTGGTTATATATCACAAGGAAGATCAAAGAGTACAGAGATTGATACGAGCAGTAGTGTGTGTCAAGATTGAAGGAGATTATTTGTATTTGCAAGATACAATCAAGTAAGGAAAATTCAGATATATATACTATCAAGTGAGTAATATTTAGAGATACATACAATCAAGCTAGGAAAATTCGGAGAAATATACAATCAAGCAAGGATATTTCATTTTCAGAGATATATACAGTTAAGTGAGGGTGATAAGAACAAGTATTGGTAAATTTGCAATCCTTTTCGGGGTATGCAGATGGTAAAACGAAATATCACGATAGGGCTTTCAATGATTTTTAAAAATTTGTACCGATGGGTTCCGGAAATTTGTTTTTAGGATGCGGTTTTAGAGCCATATAACAATCTTGATGTGTTTGTGCTCTGTTGATTGTATTTTCCGCTTATTTCCGTGCATAATGTGATTCCCGTCAGTCGACCTTGGCTATGCTATTGGATCCTGCACTCGATTGCCGTTCTCGGAGAGTCTATCGAGGATGAACTTGAAAGTAACACCATTGATTTCCTAAGTCGTTGCCAGGTATCTGTACTGGTTTGAAGGACCGTGTCTTTTCATTATCTTTTTTTTTTCGTTGTTAGTGGAAAATGTTGCATTGTGCACAAAAGGCAACACTTGTTTGCTTTTGATTGTCGTGTGAAGTCATGAAAGTTTTCATCCGAGACTTATTCACTTTGGTTTTGTTCTTTTGTTGCTAAAATCTGTAGGACAGAGACGGTGGATATGGCGGTGGTCCTGGACAGGCAAGAGATTGATTCGTCAAATATCTTTATTGTAGGAATTAGAATTATTCTACTAGCTAACGAATGAAACTCAAAATCGAAAACCTTCTTGTGCCACATTTGGTTGGAAGAGCAGCCAAACGACGAGGCTGTGAAACTCTGTTTACCCTTTATTTGGTCTTATGATAGTTGCTGGTTATTAAAATTTTAGGGGTGAAACCGGGACCAGGAATCGATGATTTTTCTGCCCTGTCTCGGTTTCCCTGGAATTGAAAAACTCCTCCATTTCCCAGTCCAGTTTTGTGAAAACTGTTTTTTTTTCTTCTTCAGTTACAGCTTAATCGAAAAAACCAGTTTTTACAAAACCGAAACGGGTAACTGGTAAACTGAGGCTGGTAAAAAGCCAATATCTTACAGGTTCAAATAACGGGTAAAATGCAAGTATAAACCAGGATATACAGATTTTAAACCGGGATGTATTTTATATATGTTAAAATAAAAATAAAAATAAAAATAAAAATAAAAATAAAAAACTGGGTCCAGGAATTTCCCGTTTCTGATTTGTGAAAATGTGTCTGTCTCGGTTATCAGCTGGTATTAAAAGAAAAAAAACGGCTTTTAACCTGTATCAGGAACCTGTAAAAAATATTTCACCCCTCTATACACGTTTTTTTATTATTATTTATTTTTTAAATACAACAGTGTTCTGAGTATTTGATAATTGATATACTGATTTAATGACTCTTGTTGTCAGATGCCACACCTTGCAACTACCTATGCTGCTGTGAATTCACTTATTACCATAAGTGGTGATGAAGCTCTATCTTCCATTGATAGGTGGTTAGCTTGTGATGCTATTTTTAACATATCTCTCAAAAAAATTGCTTTCATGGTTGTTGTATCATGTATGACTGAAACTTTTGCATATGTTTTTCAGAGTTAAGCTTCATAGGTTTCTTATGCGAATGAAACAACCAAATGGGGGCTTCAGGTATTATTTAATTTCTGATAATATTTACTGCATAATATTATATTCTTCCTCTCACTCTGTCTTCCTTTAAGATTTTTTTATCCGTGTTTCGAACATAGTGATATTGTTTTCTTGTCTATCGACCTGGAATTGCAAAATATAAATGGCTGACTTGTCATCAGGATGCACGATGGTGGAGAGGTCGATGTTCGAGCCTGCTATACAGCTATTTCTGTAAGTATCTGCATGCGTTTTTTTATTGACTTGAACTCTTATCGTGTGTGTCCCGAAACATATACATATTGGGGCTCTGGATATATTTAGTAATATGTGTTGCACGTGATAATTCCACTTGTATGCTCTTTATAAAAAATATTTGTTTCCATTTTAAACTTAGGCAAGCCATTATACATAGTACTGATCAGAATTTTCTCTTTCGAACTAGGTGGCAAGTATTCTGAATATTTTGGATGATGACTTGATTCGGAATGTTGGAAGCTACATCTTAAGGTCTATATCGGTCGTAATTTTGTTTATCACCGGTTGAATTTTGTTCTTTTGAAGTATGCTAGCATACTTCAAAAAAACAAAATTGAGTATATATTGTATGCTATGCATATAATTAATTGTTCTTTTGAATTGAGTATTAATTGTTCTTTTGAATTTTTATATGCTATGCATATAAAAATTGAGTATTATTTGCATATATGAAATTTCTGACTGAAGGTTAGTAACGTAAAATTTGTGTTTACAATGTCCTTTTGCAGCTGTCAGACTTATGAAGGTGGCATTGGTGGGGAACCCGGAACGGAAGCTCACGGTGGGTACGTATTTCACATCTTTTTGGCTTGAGATAGAAGGTCAACATTTCTTGACATTGGAACATGCAACAATTTGCAGTTGTCAAATTGTTGCCTAATGAGTGCGTGCAATTTGGCAAGCTTCTCATCGCTTTGTTAGACCTACGGTCAAGAATAAACTGTTGAGGGTTTATACGGAGCGAGTTAGGAGTTAAAATTATTTAATTAATTATTAAGCTCAAAGACCATTAGGATTAAGATTAATGTAATGACTGATCAATCAATCATTAAATACTGTGTCACAGAGTCATAAGACTACTCGAGTAGCCAATTGATACAACCCGGGATCGCGATCTCATGATGGGAGCTGTTTTTATCGATTTCCAAGCACTCTCACAAGCCAAGAAATTAAGAGAATATTTGGTTCGAGATAATTTGCATTGGAAAATGTGACTCATTTATAGGTAGGCCTGAACGGTACAAATAACGTCTATATAAAAATAACGTAACCAAAGATCATTTGAATGCGATCATAAGTTCACTTAAAAACAACAGAGACGAAACAACATAATTTAAAATACATTATGTAAATACTAATTTGATATAACATAAATGCTAACTGAAACAATGAAACGCGATGTGAAAACGGAAGACCGATAGGTTGTGGTTCCTTCTTTGATGAGTCTTGCCAAATCTCACTTAAAACGACATGATCCTAAGTTCTCTTATAAGCAATATAACCTAAAAGACATAATTTAAATGACATAACGTAAATAGTAATTGATATAAAGTACATAAAAAGCGATAAGATAGCATAGGTCCTAGCTAGTCACTAGACCAATGCGATGTGGTTCCTTCTTTGACAAGGCTATCAAACACGGCACCCTTAACACTAATCAACACTTCACCAAGTATTATATTCACTATTCAGTACTAATTGAAGTCTTTTGAATTGTGTGTTTTTTCCTTTAGGTACACGTTCTGTGGGCTTGCTACGATGATTCTCATCGATGAGGTCAACCGCTTGGACTTGGTTCGTTTACTTGTAAGTAATCCAGCTTTCCTCATTCTTCTAAAATTCCATACAATTTTCTAAATAATGCTTGGCTTGATAGGATTGGCTGGTATTTAGACAAGGAATAGAGGGTGGATTTCAAGGACGGACCAATAAATTGGTCGACGGTTGCTACTCCTTTTGGCAGGTTTTTTATTATCTTTACTTTTGCAAATTTTAGAATCCTTTCACACTATGTCTGTGCCGTGTTAATGGAATTTTTTTCTCTCTTTTGTCAGGGATGCGACTTTGTACTGTTACGGAGACTCGGTTCAGTTCTTGAAAAGCAAGTCATGTTGTCAAACTTTGAAGGAACATCGTCCCAAGATAATAAGACTACTCGTCGTAGGCAAGGTGGTTTTTATTTTATTATTTAAATACAATTATGAGTTTGCCATAACCGCTTCGTCATTTGTCTCACATGGCGGTTTCTTAATTACTGTTGTCAGACACGAATCCGAACGAAATCGGGTTTTCCTTTATGAGACAACTCCCGGAAAAGGAGCCACTTTTTGACAGCAACTTTTTGCAGCAATACATACTTCTGTGCTCACAGGTTTGCAAATGCTTGATCATCTATTTTTCAACCACCTTGACCTTGATTGCTTTGATTTCACCCGGGTTTTTTTAGCCTTAAATATTGAAACTGGTACCGGATCAACATTTTGCAGTTACAAGCCAGCCCCTCACTGTTGAAATATTTAACTTTTAGGTTTATTTGCCAATTGCCTTCCAACTTGTCAGGTGGTGCGCAAATAACGCCCCATCTGAAAAAAAATCTAAATTCTCAGGAGTTCGATTTTTTGGTACAAGTTTACCCTCCGTATATTTCTCTTAAATTCTAATATTATGTATATTACTAGGGTAGTTTTGTCATTTTGGCCCTAATTCATTCCTCAGAAATAATTATCGCAATTTAATTACAAAATTAATAAAATTGTAATTTGCTGGATATGGATGATTATTTACGTTAATGAAATTATCTTGCGTCATACACTCGGCTATAATTAACAAACTAATCATAATTATTCTAAGTAGTCTCTATACGAAGATACTAGTAAGAATTAGTTAGTTATAGTAAGTATTAACTAATTACACATTATAATTTACAAATTAGTTCCGAAGTTTTCTTAATTTCAATAAGTAAAAATCTATAATATTAACATTTATAGGTCCGGGGACTTTATTTATTTTCTAATAGCGACCAAATATTTGAGTGTTACTCGTCCTCTTTTTCAGTCGACGCAGACTCAGGAAGGTGGCTTGCGAGACAAGCCGGGGAAATCTCGAGACCATTACCACACGTGCTATTGTCTGAGTGGCCTCTCCGTTTGTCAGCATTATCACGCGGAGGATGAGATGGCGCCACCTCCAGACGGCACCGTTTTGGGCCCCCAGTCGAATCTGTTGGAGGCAGTTCATCCCCTTTTCAATGTGGTCTTGAGACAGTACTACCAGGCTTGTGATTTCTTCACAGAACAAGCGTAGCATCATCAGTATATAAATATGTTGTATGATTAATCGTAAATTATAAAAGACATCGATAGTCTATTTATAGAGTTTTTTCTTACAATTATATTATTTTTAAGAGAAACCAGGTTTTTAGGTGACCTTACTAGGCGGTAATTTTAGTGTCGTGTTTATGTCGTCTCTTAATCGTTTTCTATAAATTGTAATCGTTTCAAATGTATCTTGATACGCTCAACTCCTCAGGCAGTGGCAATTTAAATGATAAAATGTAATTTAAATAATTTAAGATTTCAAAATTAATTAATAATATCATATATTTCATAGAATATATAATCCATTTATTAAATAACGGAATTAAAATTTGATCAAGTATTAATTTTCATATAGATTACATATAAACTACATAATATAAGGTATTTTATTTAATCGTGTTTTGATTCAATTGGACTTAAATTTATGAAGGGATATTCAAATCTATTATTTAGTATGACGACTTAATGTGGCCAACTGTGTGGCTGCCGTGTAGGCCGCCTTGGCGAAGCAGTGTCCCTGCGGTGGGGAGCTTTGGCCTCGAAGGGCCGCCTTGAATCGTAACCGCGTCGTCTTTAGGCCGGTCCCACGCTGTAAACTCAAATCTATATAAGAATAGGATTTTTTTTTATTTGAGCTCAAAGTTGAACTGCTTTGATGTTGACTTGGCTATGCATTGCATTGCAATTCGCAATGAATGGTTTGATGGTGAAGATATCTACCACCGCCCAAAGGCAACCGCAAATACTGGCCTGCCTGTATGAAAAACGACGTCGTTTTGGGTGGTCCCCATGCACTTATCGTCTTTACTTTTCTTTTCTTGAAGAAGAAAATATAATACAAAGTTGAGAATATAGTGTCACCTAATACACGTACGTAGTGGCGATAGGGACGTATAATTATTTACCATAGGTCTATTATAGTGGTAGGGTAATAAAGCAAGAAATATAAGCTCAATTATTAACCATTCATCAAATAGAAATTGTGTAAAAGAGTGTTTACTGTTAAGTGTTAACTGGGCTTGGAATTGTTTGGAAAACAGATATTTGCAGCGTACCATAATATATTTCTTTGTATGTGATACACATTTTGAATTTTATTTATAGTGGTGAAAGTTTCAAAAAAAAAAAATCTGTCGTAAAAAAATTAAATTTATAATGGTACTATTTTTTAGGTTTTTAGAATTTTTGTCACGATGAAAATAAAATGTGAAACTTAGATAATATTTCTTCTTGTTTTTTTTTTTGAAAATTTATGTTACTATAAAATAAAATTTTAAGTATGTAGCGTAGAAAAAGATATTATGTGGCACTTTTGCTACAAATACTGTGTTGAAAATGATTTTCGATGTAAAGAAATGGTACTAGTAATGGGTAAAAATAGTTTTGGACTTCTCTCGTGTGCGGCTTTGATTTTAACAGTGAAAAATAAAAACCACAATGTTCGATTATTAAAAATAATTAGAATACGAGGAAGGTGAATGTTGGTCACCGGTCGGTGACAAGCGAATGTGAGTCACAGTCACTTAATTGCCTCAACAGCTAATTAGAGCTTGACCTTCAGTCAACGCTCGAGGACCGAATCAAAGCGGCTTTATTGGAAACTCTATAAATACTCTCATCGAGTCAGAGCAGAGGATTATTCATAACCGAACTCCAAGAATTCAGAGAGAAACCAGAGAGAGAGAGAGTAGAGAGGCTTTCTTGAGAGACAGAAAGGTTGCTCCGGCGAATCTCCGGCGTGACAGAAGGTGGAGGACGACGGACTCTACGACGGAAAGCGAAAGGGAGATCTCGGCGACGACAGAGAGAAGCGTAGCCTACTCGGATTCTGTCGGAGGTCATTCGTGTTGTCTAGAGGGTCGACGCTCACCGGGAGTCGTATCACCGGCGTTGATCTGAGGAGGTTCCGACGATCGTGACGGCATTACTCGGCGGTGGCTCAACGGTGGAAGGGTTGTTCACGAGGGGCGTCGAACAGGAGGATGTTTGGGTCAAGTTAGTCGAGGAAGTACAATCTGTGTATAAAGTTTATAGGTATGTAATCAATTGTAAACTTGATTGTTGTGTGAACAATAAAGTCGCGTTGATAGGGTTTATTTTACTGTGTCGAGTTCCGTAATTGTATTAGTTTATCATTCTTAGTGCTCGGGTGTTGAGTGCAATTCCTAAGAGTCAAGAGTGAAATATGTGAGCACTTTTCTTTTATTCAAACGACGGAAAGTACCACTCACTTACTCGCCGCTTAAAAAGCTAGCCAATTAATTAATTTGTCTTTCAATATGGTATTACTATTACTATTAGTGTATACATTGGTAGTGCTAATATGCTATTAGGACGTTGAAAAAATTTATCAACGTTTACAAAAAAGTTATTAGGGGAAAAATATTAAAAAAAATAGATCAAATTTACCATCCGTCAGAAAATTTAACTTAAATATTTTTCCATAGTTTTTCAATTAACAATATGTCGCTATTTTTAAATAATTTAAACACATTTACCATTAATAAATAAATAAATGAAAAACACTCCACTTGACTAAACTAGACAACTAGTAGTACTTCACTATTTCTCCGTCTAGAGAAATCCACAAAACAATCAGAGATTCTACTCTGACAAGCTTGTCTCTGACAATCCCAAGTACGATCACCCATGGAAACTCACGGTCACAGTCACAGACACGACGAAGCAGATCAAGACCACCACATCTGGCGAGACACCGTCACCGTCACCGACTCCTCGCCGTCCACCTTCTCCCACTCCCCGCAGTCCAACCGCTCCTACAAGACCCCTTCCCCGGCCGGCGACTTCGGCTCCTACCCGGCGGACCACTCCTCCACCCACAGCTTCTCCTGGGCCGACCCCGCCTCCGACCCGTCCCCGCAGGCCCACCCCAACCGCTCCTTCCCCGCCGAGCCCCTCGTCCTCACCAAGTCCCTCGACCCCGACGCCCGAAACGGCGTCGTCCTCGACCACATCGACGACGACGGAGACGACGGGAGCGAGAGGCACGAGAGCCTCGGCAGCTTCAACCGCCGGAAGCTGAAGCCGGACCTGACAACAACCCGGAAGAGAGCGACGACGACAACGACAACGAGCAGGATCTCCCACGGCGTGGCGAAGAGGGTCCTGCTGGGGTTCAGGGTCTGCGGGCTCGCCCTGTGCCTGGTCTCGTTCTCGGTCATGGCCGCGAACAGGGACCAGGGCTGGGCTCTGGACTCCTTCTACCGCTACGGCGAATTCAAGTCCGTATACGACCGGAGATCGAGCTAAGTTTTGATCGGAATTCGAGCTTATTTCTGATGGGATCGCGGGATTCGCAGGTACTGCTTGGGAGTGAACGTGATGGGGTTCGTGTACCTAGGGTTTCAGGTGGTGGATCTGCTGCATTTCGTCGCCACGGAGAAGCACTTGATCAACCACGCGCTTCGTTCTTACTCCGATTTCTTCGTCGATCAGGCAAGTCAAAGTCAATGTCTTTTTTCTTTAATTATTATTAGCGAAAAAGAGGACATTGGTGATCTTATCATCGTGTTGTACCTGATTTGGTCCACATTGCCCAATCATGAACCAATTTTCGTTTGGGGTTTGGAGTAATTGGCAAAGAAGTCCTTTGAGTTCTGAATGTTGGTGCGGTTTGCTCGGTAAAGTGTGTTTTTTAGCAGCTATGCCCCTTTACCGAACAAACTGCAAGGGGTATAGTTTGGTTCTTTCTATCATCAGATTTTGTGACCTCGAGAGTAAGAATAGTAGTTGAGTTTGCCAAAAAGAATTCCCAACTTTTCGATGTAAAAAGGGTAATAGAATTTTTGAAAAGTTATCCGATTCTCAAAGCCAATCACTCCTTGCCCTTTTTAGATTCCCAGAAACTAGCTTAAGCAACATTTCCACATTCCAATGTCCCGCCAAATGTCTACTCTTAGGCACTACGAACACGAAATCTGCTTCTTTTTTATTATTATTTTTTGAGATAAAAACCTATATTCCAATTTTTAAAGAAAAGAAAAAAAAGTTGACACGAGTTCTGGTTCTGAAGAACCGTTAGATCTAAAGACGATGGAGGAGATTAAACGTTGTAACTCAAATTTTCTTCTTCTTCTTTTTCTTGGCGGCCAAAATTCCCAATATTCACTAGTTTGTTTCTTTCCAAAATTCTGTCCACTTTTTTCAGTCGATTTAACTAATATTTAGATGTGCCGTTGAGTATTAGAGACTGCGTCACTTTAAGAAATTTTCAAAGGGTTCTTAAGGGTAATAGCCAATCTTGAAAGTGGGTTTAGCAAAATAGCCAAACTTTGGTTAATTTTGTAAACTAGCCAATTAACCATTTAAGTGAATTTCTAATTACATTATTACCCTTAATAATTAAAAACGAAATTAAAAATAAATACAAATTAACCACGTAATTTGTGGGTTATTAATCTGAAAAAATCAATGACATTAATTATGAATAATTATATTAATTAAAAATTTATTTATTTTCATTAATTAAAATATTGCTATTAATTGAAATAGCTATAAATATGGTAACAACCAAAACCAAACATTTTTTTTTATATAATTCGAATTTTAAATTAAAAATAATTATATAATTTTCGGATTTATTTTTTTTCAAAAATTATAAACAAATAAAAGACGCGAATTAACGTAAATCAACAACGAATCATAATAAATTAACATCGAATTAACGTAAATTAACAACGAATTTACAATGAATTAACAACGAATTTACATTAATTTACGTAAATTAACAACTAATTTACAATGAATTAACAACAAATTTACGTTAATTCGTAAATTAACAACGAATTAACGTAAATTAACAACGGAGAGAGCCGCGGGGAGGCGAGGTCGCCACGCTGCGCCGCCAGGTGGAGCTCGGTGTCGTTGTGCCGCCCCGTCACCTGCCTCACGTACTTCTTCTTCCCTGTCGTGGCAGGTGACTGCCCGTCCAGCCCCTTCCCGGAGGTCGACTCCATCAGAGCCCGGCCACGCGTCGACACCACGACGGTCGGGGAGGCCGGCGGTGGCCATGCCGATTCCGAGAGCGCCGAGACGGGAGAGAGCCGCGGGGAATGTGCCATTGAAGACGTTGTTGGAGAGAGCCGCGGGGAGGCCAGCGAGGGGAGGAGCGAGATCTCCGGCGGGATCTCGCCGGTGATGTTGAGGCCGGAGAGGTCGAGAGCGGTGACGCGGCGGCGCGTGCGGTCGCACGTGACGCCCAGCCACTCGGCGCAGTGGGCGGTGGAGGCGTTCCACGAGGCGAGCGCGGGCTGGGCGTCGGGGGGGAGGGCGGCTTTGACGGCCAGGAGGGCCCGGTACTCCGGGGCGGCGCGTGGGGCGGCGCGTGGGATAAGGAGGATTCTTGAGAGAGAGAGAGAGAGAGAGAGAGAGAGAGAGAGAGAGAGATGATTCAAAATTTGTAATTAAATTCCAAAATTTGTGCACAATTAATCATACCATGATTTGTGGGATAATGATAATTACCAATTTAATTAATTACGAAAATAATAAACGAAAATGATTAATTAAAGGGTATTTTAGTATTAAAATTTGAATTAAATGTGACACCTCATGTTAATTGGTTAGTTTACAAAATTAACCAAAGTTTGGCTATTTTGCAAAATCAAAGTTTCAATTTGGCTATTTGGTGCAATATCTCATTTTCAAACACTTTTTCAATCTTTTCTGTCTTTGATGGGATTTTGACATAAATACGGGAAATTTTATAGAGAAGCAAAATAGTGGATATTGAAAATATTGGCCGTGAAAAAACAAGGTGTTATTTATTTTATGCTACCACAGAAATAAATAAGAAAAATTGTGTTATTACACCACTATTACAAAACAAAAACGAGGATTTTTCTGAATCAGAATTTCGATTCGGGTTTTTATTTCAATTTTGGAACACCTTAGCAATATGAAGTTCAAGTAGTTGAAGTGTCATTGTAATTGTGGAGCTCATTAATTAATATGTTGTAACATTTCCCTTCTATGCATGATATGACATGAAACGAAACATAGCAGCTGACAATTTTCCCCAACTTTTTTTCATTCCCGTTTTTGTGATTTCTCGAGGATTTAAATGTACTGAAATCGAGTTTCGGGATTGTTATTCGGGTTGGCAGGCACTTGCTTATCTTCTGGTTTCGGCGTCTTCTTCGGCTGCGACTCGAGTCGATGACTGGCAATCGAATTGGGGGAAAGACAAGTTTCCGGATATGGCCCGCACTTCGGTCGGCTTTTCGTTTGCGGCGTTTGTTGCTGTTGCCTGCAACTCCGTCATCTCCGGCTACATCCTCTTCACAAATAAGCCTTTCTAGTTTCCATTACGCATTTCAATAGTTAAATACCATTAATATTCTTGAAGCAGTCTATATATAAATGGTGATTCCTTAGACTTGATCTAATGCTTCTGAAGAATCATTCCGTGTATATAATGTATTATGTTTTATATGTGTAACATGAGGGGTGTAATGGTAAAAAAAAAAAGAAAAAAAAAATGCAGCGATTTCCAGTAGCACATTACATGTATGATTATTATGTGTTGCATTTATCTTTTTCAATGTGAAATCTTAAACGATAATATGTGTTTTGTGTATTTGTTTTCGATCTTTTTTTTTTTAAATGAGGATAAGTATTTGAGAGACAACTTTAGGTTTAGCTAGTTCTCTCGTCTTTTGATTTCGTATACGAACTCTGAAATCTTCATTTATATTATTTCATTTTATTTTTTGGAATTTGAGTTCAATTTCAATGATTTCGGGTTTTTATTAAATAAATTTTGTATTTTTTGAAAAATGTGGTACTTGAAGTGTTTTTTTTTTTTTTTTTTTCAAATTATTTGTTTGATATTTTTCTGTGTCTGAGATTCTTGGTTCCATGTCAGTCTTTCTTACGCAAAGTGAATATCCATTGAACATTTTGTTTTCATTTTTTGAATTTGGGTTCCCATTTTACCGTAATATATATATTATAAAAGTAAAAGATAGATCTTCAAATTCTTACAGTGGAACTACAATCTTATTAGCATGGCATCTAGAAATGCAAGTAAGTGTTGGGATTCATAGGATAATCGCGATATAAATATTCAAATTGAGGCGCAAAGGGTCTCAAGTAAAAAAAAAATACTTACTATTTTTGCACATAAAACTGTGTATAATATTTACACATAAAAAATGTGAATTTTAAGTATAATTTAACGGTATTATGCTAAAATATTGACTAACGCCTGTACAACAAAGTTTGAGAGATACATTTACGATGATAATTTAATAAAGCTCTATATTGTGAGTTGGTCAAAAAATAATTTTTCATCTATTGCCGTTTTTCTCTTTTTACTTTGTTGTCGTTTCAAAATTTCACATGTTTTTTTTACTTTGGAGTAGTTGAGATTTCCAGTTTTAATTAAAGATTTATTTGAAATATTCTTTCTTAGATATTGGACTGAACGCACTAAACAATGCACCGTCGTAATTATTTCTATGACCGTTTTTTTACTCTTTCGCATTCATCAACCCAAACATAAAATATCGCAAAAACAAAAAACATATCGGTATCAAAATATTAATCCAGAAAAAGAAAGAAAGAAAGAGAGAGCGGGAAAATAGAGTGAGTATTTGGTGTGTTATCTGGTAAATAATAGACCAAATATTGTATTTAGGTTTTTTAATGATGAAACAGAATACTTTATTTTAAAAGATGAAAATGGCATCTATGTATAATTGGTATTTGGTTTCGGTTGCGGTAATTGTTGATGTCGAAAATCGGCTTCCACAGTCATGGAGTTACGGTTCATGTATTTCCGAGTTTAGATTACCTTAGATCTCGAGTCTTTCTGGTAAAACTAGATCACGTTAAAAGAGATGAGTGTTTTGGGAGAATGAGTCGGGTTCTTTGTTGAGTGGTTGGGCCTCGATGAGAAATCATCTATGCGTGTGTACAGATGGTGCAAAAATGTGCGATCCTTTGTGCATGGGCCTTAGCCCTCTATTATAATCAGATAAACGATTCAAATCACTCCTCATAATTGGGTTGTTACAATTGTGTTTTTTGATTCCCTCATAATGGCCATAATTACATGGCTGTAATCGTGGGCTTAACTGTCGGCGGCAATTGGTTGGAGCGTCACTTGCACTATGCTGATTGCTTCAATTACGCCTTCGATCTTTGTCATTTGAACTAAAAACCTCGTCAGCAATGATGCGCCTCGTCGCTGACTTGGTCGTCGCTCTTATTGTTGGTCAGCAATGATCTTCATCGTGGAGCCTTCATCAACGAGAATCATCGCAACATGCTTCTTCATTGCTGATGATCTTCGCCGCTTGATTAAATGTGATTCTCTTTGACTTGGTCAACGGGGCTCGTGTGGGGGTTGAGCCTTTGGCGGATGAGGCAACAAATCACTAAACGACAGAGATAGATTTCGTCGTAACAATATAAATTGTTGTAGACGAAATCGTACCTCAACAGTAATATTGATTTTTTTTGAAAAATCATAGACCAAATATTGCATTTAGGTATTTTAATAATAAAAATGTGAATACTTTATTTTAAAAGATAAAAACCGCATCTAGCGTATAATCGGTACTCGATTTTGATTGTGGTAATACTGATTTTTTAAAATCATATTTACGGCTTCTAAAGTTCTTTACACATAATTATTATATAAGAATATATTCTTCTTATCGCTTCTAATATCTAATACACATAATTCGAGATAAGAAAAAAAAATTTATGTAGAACACACCACAAAGCTTACCGAACAGGTATGGAGGCGAAGCAAGTAGGTTTGGATACCGTAAGCTTAAGTTTTTTTGGGTAGTTCGGTTTCTCACCTTGTGCTTCATTCTCCATGGAGAAACCGAAAAACCCAAAGAAGCCGGAACTTACAGTACTATTGCCAATGTTTCTCTTCTTGGCCTCGGTGATAATAGTCTTGCGTGTGTTCTTTTATTTATAGAAATTGAAATATAACAATGTTGGAAATATTTAATAATATTTGACTCAAGTTTACGGAGTTTCTTGTGTCCAATTCTGTTAGTTTATCTGCAAATTTATAGCCTTTTTTGTTATAATAAAATTGCGACTAGTTCTCTTTTTAGTTAATTCTTATTCCATTATTATTTAAAATATAAATTAGAATATATGAAATAAAATCGTCGAGTGTCAGTTATCTATCTCCATATATTTCGTTTCAAAGTGTTATTTCACGAAGTTTGTTGTCTTCTAATCAGTTAGGTTTTTCAATATTTAAATATCGCACGAAAATATTCGCTTATACCATTTACTGTAGTTTCTAGATTAATAATCTTCGTACAGAAAATATTTTTCTTTTAGTAAAAAAAGAAAAAACATATTGATAAGTGCAAGCTTCATAATTCCGTTTTGCCGGTAAATTGATCGACGGAATTTCGAGGATTATCGATGCAAAAATGCTAACAGTGTAGCTTATCGTTACCGACATTTATCGAGAGTTATCGACGATCATCGATACTTATCAAGGATTGTCGATGGAAAACCGCTAAAATATTTTGAAGAATATATTTACTAAGTTTATATATAGTGTTATAAAACTTAAAGATACTAAAAATAAAATCATGCCATACTCAAACATATATAAATAGAATATAGTCTCACAAACACATATAAGTCATAACATTCTTCTCACAAACATAAAAGGACACACAATTAAGCTCATAATTTGATACGTTAATATATTATTAGAATAAAACCTTGATCAAATGATACTACAAACTAAACAAACAAACGAAAATCAAAACATATATATAATTTGAAAATACACATAATTGGTTATTTGGCTTAGTGAACAAGTTCGGCATGAGGCTTATAGAAATGAATGAAAATTGATAATACGCATTTATTTGGATTTAGAAAGTCCCCCATGGAATAAATACAAAGAAATCAATAACATTGCTAGTATATAAATAGCAATTTTCATGTTAACTACAAGAAAAGTAATGTATAGCAACAACGTTTATTGCAACGACACAATTATCGTTGCTATATGTTTCTATAGCAGCGACATTTATTGCGACGGCGAAATGTCGTTCCTATATGTTTATATAGCAGCGACATTTATTGTGATGGCAAAATGTCGTTGCTATATGTTTATATAGCAGCGACATTTATTGTGACGGAAAAATGTCGTTGCTATATGTTTGTATAACAACGACATCTATTGCGACGACGCTATGTCGTTGCTATTTATATTTATATAGCAACGACATCTATTGCGACGACAAAATATCATTGCTATATGTTTGTACAGCAGCGACATTTCTTGCGACGACGCAATGTAGTTGCTATACATATGTATAGCAACGACATTTCTTGCGACGACGCAATGTAGTTGCTTTACATATGTATAGCAACGACATCTATTGCGACAACAAAAAATGTTGTTGCTATATGCGTGTTTTGGAGACAGCAACAATGATGAATTCAAAAATCGGGAAATTAGTTTTTTTATTCATTGTCCGAAAATTGAGAGTTTTTTAAAATTTTCCAATTCTGGTTTTGAATGACATGTTATTTTGACTAGTGATCGAGTTATCGCAATAATCGATCGATTATTGATCGATAATTTTGACTAGTAAAAATGAATAAGGTGTTTGGTTGTCCAATGAGAGTTTGATCAGTCTCTAACGATCTTCCCAAACGACAGAAAAATATCAAAATGCGCTACAATCGCAATTTAAAGATATTTCTTTTTTATTTTAATTTTGAGGGATTATTATTATTGTTATTAAGTATTCCTTTTATTATTTTATAAAATTATTCTTTTATATTTGTAGAATTCGTTGAAAATGTATAGTAAAATTTTGTTCATTAAACTTTAGATATATTATCTTTGTGAAATTGTGCTAGTTTTTTAATTTTTGGAAGACTTGGTTTATGTTTATGGTTTTTATGAGACTTGGTTCATGTTTATATTCAGTGACATTAGTATTAGACT
Organism: Parietaria judaica; assembly: GCA_954871525.1. NCBI lineage: Eukaryota > Viridiplantae > Streptophyta > Magnoliopsida > Rosales > Urticaceae > Parietaria > Parietaria judaica. The sequence continues at coordinate 32,116,961 of OX940865.1, forward strand.
TGGTTTATGTTATATTTTTTCAGTACAAGAAAACAGGTTTTTGCCGGCGCAAAAAAGCGCCGCCACCAAGCGTCAAATTACTTTGGTCGGGAAAAGAACTATTCCCGGCGCAAAATCCAAATGCACCGGGAATAGTTTTTTTTTTGCCGACGCTTATGCTTATTAGTGCCGGCAAAGTGTCTACTATTCGCTGATGCAAAATCCAAATGCGCCGGAAATAGTTCTTTTTTTTAAAAAAAATAGTTCCTTTTGATTGCACTTATAAGCGCCGACAAAGTGTACTATTCACCGGCTCAACAAACCAAATGCGCCGGAAACATGGCTCTTTCACCGGCATTTCAAGCTAAAAGTACCGGCAAAAGAGTTATCGGGAAGTTACTAACGATTACTTTCACCGATAACTTTTTGCGCCGTGAAAAAACATCATTAGATATTTATTATATATTTTATATTTTAATATCAATTTCATTACATATATATATATATATATATATATATATATCTTAAAAAAACATACATATTCTTGTACAAAAATATTAACATGTACAAGTCTTCATACAAAAATTCATTTTTATATATATTTGTTTTTATTACATAAAGCTCAACAAGGACTTTCCATGTATTTAAAAATATTTTATAGGTTTTTCATCGATAAATCTATCGATAATTGGTTAGTTCATCGATAAATATCGCTAAATTTAAAAAACGCTAACGATATATTTTATAGATTTTTCATCGATAAATCCATCGATAACCCATTAGTCTGTCGATAACGATAACCATTTTATCGACAATAACATCAAGCAATTTTGAAATATAAAATAAAATAAGATAATAACATATATATATATATATTAAAATCATAAGTTCAAACTTTATATCAAACTTTGTATCTATTCAAACTATTTCTTGGCTATTTATTCAAATTTTATACGCATTATATTTGGAATAAATCTTTTGATCTTGTATCTTAATAAACTAACTATTAGAATGGAAAGACAAAATTACCAACGCACTTTTGGTGGAGGTAATTTTAGTTTTATTTAATAGTTGATTAAAATAAAAAGCCCAACCATATATATAAATATATAACGATCAGAACTCATTAGATGCTTTTGAAAATAAATAAGAGAGTAAATTTTCTCTCATACTCGCATACAGTTGCGCCGTGCAATATATACAATAAATAATTAATATTTATAATCGTATCATGTCAATTAATCTATTAAGCTTTACTTTTGTTGTTTAATTAATTAACTCGAAAAGTAAGTATCATATTCATGAATTGTATACGGGAGTTGATGTTTTTTTTTTTTAAGTTATGGGAGTTGGATTTAAAACGTGTCCAAGTTGTAATCCGAATCAAATATACCACGATGTTATTTATTTTAACCTCTCTCAAAATAATATTTATTCACCGCCAAAATTTGCCGCTCATTATTTCACCCACGCATGAATACCAAAACTACTTCTTTCTCTAACCTCTCTCAGTTTTTCTCCTTCGTCCACCAAAAAAAACTTCTCGCGCCAAGTCTCGAAGAGCCTCTGCACCGGCGAGGCCTTCCGGGTGGCTTTGGCGTTGGAGTTAGTGATCAGTGCGAGTGCGACGAGAGGCGTTTCGATCCCCATCAACAACCCGAATCCGGAAGAGCGTAGAGCAGAGCGGAGCTTGAATTTTTGAAGATTTTTTCATTCTCTGTCATCTCAAACCACACCGGAGTATCGTCGGGTTTTCGGTATGAATTTCGGAATTTAGTTTATTCAAATTAAGAGATTAAGGTTCTTTGAATTTCTTAAATTTTTATGCAGATTAGTTTTTAGTCTAGCATTATGCAGATTGGTGCTTGTGTTTGAGACGATTCTCCCGACATTGTTGTCCTAGTCTCGTCCTTGTTGTCTCAGTCGGTAATGCTAGATCACCGACTGTATTTATTTTTATTTTTATTTTTCTAATTTGTGTGTTATTGTGTTGTCTGAAGCTCTCTCAGTATCTGGTATTGCTGTCCTGGTCTTGTATGGTGTCGGCGATGCGTCAAATGTCTGAACTTCATCCAGACGGTGTGAGTATACACATACCGAGTTTTCCAAACGCTACGCCGCCGCCGCCACCTCCATACTCGGTGGACGAAGACGAAGAACTTATGTAGTTTAAGCTTTTTGTGTTATTTATGTACTCAACTCTTTGTGCTATTTATGTATTGTCGACTTTTTATTGGTTATTATATTAATGAAATTACATCTTGTTTATAATAATTTAAATATGTATTTCGTAATTAATAAATTTAAAATAAATGCCTAACAAATAATAATTTTAAACATTATAATTTTTTTAAAGAAAAAATAGCAACGACAAAGGGTCGTTGCTATAATACAACCGGTCGTCACTTTTGATGGACATATAGCAACGATCATGTTGTTGCTATTGATCGAGTTTATAGCAACAACATAGTTGTTGCTATTGATAGATTCTATAGCAACAACCATGTTGTTGCGATTGATCGAGTCTATAACAACGACTTATTTGTTGTTGCAATAGCCGACCTATTGCAAAGGGGATATTGCAAGGATCACGTTGCAACGACTTGTTGTTGCTATAAGATATTGCAACGACAATTTAGGCTATAGTAACGATAAATGTCATTGCTTTAGATGATGTTTCTTGTAGTAACTCAAAATACATATCTCGGCATTTAGGCTAAGAAGATGTGAGTATTTATCTTGATATTTGGCCAACGGCGCCGACACAATATTTAGTTTTTTATCGTCTGATGGTACTTATGTTGAAATCGACGAAAAATATTAAAATGATAATGATCAGTATGAAAAACTTTCCGATGACCATCGGCAAGCAAATTTTTGAACGATTTTTGAGGAAAAATCGTCGCAGTTTTGAACCTCGGATGGTGGCCATTTGAAGGGGAGAGGAAACACTCAACGTCACATTTAGTACACTCACACGGAGATATGTATGTTACTGGCGGTCATTTCGGAATGCAAATATTTGTTCTGAAGCTGTAATTGCTGGATGTTATGTTGGTGACTAATTGGAGGACTCAGACGTCAAAAGATATTTCCGACTGACACGACACGGCCAAAGCAAGATGAAAGGTGTTGACATTAATCTTGAAGATATGATTTTGAGATTTCATAGGACCTTTTGAAAATAAATAAATATTTTGTTAGGTAAGAATTAATATTTAAAGAATTAGACTATGGCGAAATCAGCTCTCAAATGTCGTTGAATTCTCGAAATTATACTCAACTGGCTTGGGGAAATGTCGAGCACCACCTTAATGATCGATTTCGGGCTGAATTATTTCAAAAATCAAAATTTACGTAAGAATTTTGTATTTTGTATTTTTTATATTTTTAATTTTTCTTTATTAGCCAACATAACGTAAATGATTCTATGTGACCCATATTTTGAAGATTTATTTTACCCAATCGAATTCAAGAATAAACATTTAAAGAATATCAAAATACCTAAAAACATTATGGATTAAAATAAATGGTAAATATCTACATCTTTAACCCCAAAAATTAGAGAAATGGCACTTTTGCCCTTCAAACCGGAAAAAATAAAACGCTTAACGGAAAACCTAACCAAATCCTATCAAAATCCGAAAGCTCGCAAACATAGTTGTTGCGTAATTAGACGGCATTGGCGCCAGAGAGCTCGAGCTCGGTCGGCTTCTGGCTCTTCTTGGTCCAGTTGTAGAACTTCGCGTATAGTATCAACTGGATGGCCCCGGCGAGTGTTCCGAGACTGTTGCTCACCTATTTAATCACAAATATCATGGATTAGAAGTATGAAATAAAGTGGTTAAAGAATATGATATCCATCCTAGTTAGAGATTATATATTAGACTCACCAAGACAAAGATGTCAAGCCTGATGAGGGCATAGGCGATCCAGATCCCGGCATTGAGGAAATTCGTCAACGAAAGCCAGAACGGCATGTACTCCACGCTCTTGGTTTGGATCACTTTTCTCTGTTCAACATTCATATATACAATATTATTCATAATAATTCATTTACGATAAGATCACAAGATACGGTTTCTCAAATTAATGTCATATTTATATACTCCACTCGATGAACTTTAGATCAAATTATTCTAGCTTCACGCGTATTTTTTCGGTTATGCTTTTAACTCATTCACAACTTTATATAGATCAAATTACAAGATACTTCTTCACTATTGGAATAAAATTTAAGATATTAATGTGCTAATTAAGCGTAATAAAGTCTTAACATATTTGAACTATTTACGTAATTAATTTGTGTACCTAGAAATAATTAGAGTGTAAATATAAATAATAGTTTGCTATATATTTTCGATAATATATGATGTGGGACTTTAACCACTGTTCCATTAAAGCTCATATTCAACTTTGCATCATAGAATCAAAGAATAGCAAAATAAACTTAAATTAATTTCAACTATAATCCCCAGAAACCTCATTAAAAATGTAAGCCGGTGGTAGATATTTATCTACAGTTCAAAAAAAAAAAAAAAAAACGCAACACGGAAATAGAAGAAAAAGAATTTTGAAAAACCGAAAGCTGGGAGAAAATAATCGAAGTTGACGCGCGAAGAATTAGACGGCATTAGCGCCAGAGAGCTCGAGCTCGGTCGTCTTCTGGCTCTGGATCTTCTTGGTCGACTTGTAGAACGTCCCGTATAGTATCAACTGGACGGCCCCGGCGAGTGCTCCAAGACTGTTGCTCACCTATTAAATCACAAATATCATGGATTAGAAGTATGAAATAAAGTGGTTAGTTATGGGATATCCATCCTAGTTAGAGATTATATATTAGACTCACCAAGACAAAGATGTCAAGCCTGATGAGGGCATAGGCGGTCCAGATCCCGGCGTTGAGGAAATTCGTCAACGAAAGCCAGAACGGCATGTACTCCACGCTCTTGGTTTGGATCACTTTTCTCTGTTCAACATTCATATATACAATATTATTCATAATAATTCATTTATGATAAGATCATAAGATACGGTTTCTCAAATTAATATGTCATATTTATATACTCCACTCGATGAACTTTACGAGCAACAATTCTAGCTCCGTCACTGTATATATGTGAACCGCGCAGAGAGACTAACCATGACAATGAGGGGTGAGGAGTACATAATGATGTTGAAGATGTCGCAGAGAATTCCGAGAAGGAGAGACCTGTACTTCACATCATGGATCACAAAAAGCGTCAAAACAACGACGAGGGCAGTGAACAGAGCTTCCCCGGCTAGTATAAGCAAGATGCGTTTCTGACGACATGAAACAGAGACGACGACGTGTTAACGGGTTATGTTAATGAGGATAAACATTAATGAATTAAAGTTGACGTGCATACGCGTCCTTTGGAGTCGGTGAAGGTGAAGAAGGTGGCGACGTAGATGAGCTCGATGATGAGACCGACGCCGTTGATGGTGGCGACGAGGATGCTGTTGGGCTGGACGAGTCCGTAGAAAACCCAGAGAACGCAGTTGAGAATGGTGGCCAGGTACGGCACCGGGCTGAACTCCTCCACCGACTTCTTCTTGATGATCCGCCAGAACGTCGGCCTGAAATCAAACAAACACATTCATAATCAAAAGCAAAGCACGTGGGAAATCGAGGTTCGAAAAGCGGAACAAAAAAAAGGTTAAAAACCGGAAGAAAAAAAAATCAAATTACGGATTCCAGAATGGGAATATATAACTGTGTGATCAAGTTATTAGTAAATTAGGTTAAAATAAAGATGAACGCATTGTCGTTTTTCCGCATAACAATAATCGAATATATTTTCCACAATATAATATGAGAGAGAGAGAGATTACACTGGGGAAGCGAAGAGTCCGAAGGAAACGACATTCCCTGCGCAAAACAATTAAAAAAAAAAGTCAAAATACTTGTTATAGAAATGATAGATTGCATGAAAAAAAAAAAAAAAAAAAAAAACACTCAAACGCAATATTGTTAATATATTCAGAAAAAAAAAAAATAAAGTAATCATTCTACGACAAAACAATGATATTAAAACCAAATCGATCGCCGTCAGTGTCACCGACTCAATACAAAAAACGGTGATCGATGAACAGATAAAAAGGATTTTTCAATAATAATAATAATTCCTTCAGAGATCAAAATATATTATTATATTTTTCAATAATAATAATAATTCCTTCAGAGATCAAACTTTAAACTATATATATACATATATAATACATGTCGAACAAACATATATGAACAAATATATAGGGAAAGTGTAGAGTATACTTACCGACGACTCCGACGATGAAGCGACTGGTATCGGCGCTCACCATCTTCGCTAGTCAATGGAGAGAAGACGAAGAAGAAGAAGAAGTCGAGAGAGAGTGTGTGTGTGAATAATGGAAACGTGAAGGAATTCTAGGGTTAAGTGCTTCTATTTATAAGTCGATCTGTCAAAATATATTCAACGAGAGTCGAGAATATCTCGCTAGTTTTTTGTTTATCTGTTATTAATTCACATGTAAACGATAAATAAGTTTATGTTTATTTATTATGAAATCATTATGGCATAAAGACCTCATGCTTGAACTTTGTTAATTTTTTTTTCGACGAGATAGGCCATGTACTCGGCTGTATCAACGGCAGGCCGGCTTTGTCGATGGTATTGGTGACGTAATCGGCAATTTCGAAGACGTACTCGGTGGGGTCGGTGATGTGTACATTGGCGGCGTGCTTGCTGTTTGGACGTGTCCGCGACATATACATGACATGACATTTAGTGTTCATTTAGTTATGGGGATTAAAAATTATAGAAAAAAATATTGAGTCTTTATGCGGGGAAAAAAGTTAAAATTATTCTACTAACAAAATACAAATATGAGGTCTTTAACCCGCAAATATCTCTTTATTTAATTATGTAACTATAGTACCGATAAAATCTTAACGATTCTCTTTATATTTCGGGGACCATAACATTTGAATAAATACTTTATAACTTTTAAATCATTTCCAAAAAAAATTCTAAACGAAATTATCTCGGTAGGTTTTATTTATTTATTTTGTAGTTAGGAATTTATGGGGGAAGTTAAAACAATATATCCGACTTTTTCAAAAACAAATAAAACAGAAAACAATATATCGACTTATATGTAAAATTATACTAAATATATCATATTATATGGCAGAGTAAGGGAAATTAAAAATAATATGTTCATAATAACATAGCAAAAATTGATAATTTGAAATAATAATAAAAAACCCTTATGTGAATTAGCAACAGATTTTATTTCATGTGGCCTGTTGAACTAGACCACAAACTCCACAATCAGAGCATCACTTATGTTAAAATATGATATATGTATATATATAAGTATTTATATCCAAGGATTTGAATGTTGTTTTTGCCGATAAATTGTTTGTCTTTATCGACGGATTAATCGTTTGCTGATGGATTTATCAATGAAAAACCTATATAAGTTATCGTTTTTATCGAAACTTATCGAACTTATCGATGGAAAATATATAAAATATTTTCATACATATTTTACACTCAAAACATAACATAAAATATTGATGTCACAAAACATAAACATAATAAAAGTCTCATGCCTCATTACATAAATGTTGAAACTTGTGAAATTTTAATATGCACGTGGTTTACATCTCTTTATAAGAATTCTCACATTAATACATTGGGCCCTTTGGGTCATAGGATTTTGTGGATGGGGGAGAATTCACACAAATTTTCCACCACGATGCGCGCGCCGCCACCGCAGTCCGGCATGGCGAGGTGTGGTACATAGTTATTTTTATCAAAAAATTAATTGGTATGTTTTGCCGTAATTAAAACTTTTTTGTCAACTTTTTGTTTTTTGAGCGATAAGTACCTCACTTTTTGAGAAAATATGCTTGAAAACTTCGGGCGATAATAAGTATAAAACGACAACTATTAAGAGAGAAACTTACCGAGAATATCATTTCAGCGATTTTCGCGATATTTGATTCCTTGGTTACATCACTTATTTTAGAAGGAAAATTTATGGTGTTCTTCGGGACCCTAAGCAAAAATTATTTTTGGGAGCTATAATAAAAGTATTAAAATTTGATTTGTTTTATTAAATATAAACTAATATATTTGCTTTGAATATAAGAACTCGTCTCTAATAGAACAATTGAACACTACAACCAAATTCAAGCTTCTAATCGAGAAAAATCCATAGCAGTTGAACACTTGAATGTTATAAAATGCACACTCTTGTGACCAAATGTGTTTGTTGGCATGGGATATTGAAGGGCATAATTTTTAATGAAATTCAATCCAAAGTTTTTAGCAAATTCTTTCTATAATTAACAACAACGACAAAAAAAACAACCTTTCCTCTCACAGGGGCAATTAAAAATAAATAAAAATATAAAATAATCTTTAATTAATAAAAAGAGTGTTCACAACTTACAATCCTATGTACTTAGCACGAAAATTAATTTACTAAAAGAAGCAAGCAAGAAAGAAAGAAAAAATTAAAGCTTTTCCAAGCCCTCAACCAATATATTTACATTAATAATTGACCGACCAAAATTTAGAAATGTATGATTATTCATACATTCATATTATATATATATATATATATATATATATAAATAAAGAAGCCTAAGTTACAAATATAAAGAAGCTGCGAACACAATGTCTCTCTTGATCTTCGAAACGGCCTCCTCGAATTTGCCCTCGAGCTCGGTTTCCCCGATCGATTTCGCGGCTTCTATTAGCTGCTGAAGAACTTCCTCCAATCTCCGGATGGCTCTGATCAAGCTGCCTTCGAAAACGGGAGTGACCGACATTATCTCAAAGAACTTGGATCCCTTTGCCCATGAATAAACCGCTTCCATTATGTCCGGTCGGAACGAGCTCACGAAGCTTTCCACGTCAATTTGGACCTTCATAATATTAAAAAATATTTATAGTTATAAGAAGGTAGGTTAAGATAATTATTTAGTCAATTATATAGATAACTTTGTATTATATCAAGGGGATTTTTTTATATATATAATAGTTTACTAATTTAGAGGATCAGTTTGTGCATACAAAGTTGTTAGTATTTGAGCATTTTATACGAGTTGATTTCTGATTTTATCTTTGTTACATAGTTACTCGTTCAAATTAATTAATATTCGAGCATTTTACACACATTTATTTCTGATTTTATCTTGGTTAATTTACAGGATTGGTTTGTAATTTAGAAATCATTAAAAGGATTTGTATGTACCTTGCACTCGAGCTGAACACTCGCAGATCTACGAGCTATGTCCTGAAGTTGCATGAAGAGCATGTTGAGCTCTTCTCTCGGCTTTGGCGCATCTTGAAGCTTTTCTTGCCACACAAGGCACGAGAGGAGAGACACCATTTCCTCCACCTTAAGATCCTTAAAAGCACCGCTAAACATTAGCTCGGTAACAGTCAACTCGTCCGCGCTGGTTATTTCACAAGCAACCTTCCCTTTTAATTCCAAAACGTTGTCGCTCGTGATGTATCTGAAAGCAACGTTGAAACAAGGATATTGCATAAGCAATAATAATATAGTTTATATGTGCAATTGAATATCATAGATACAGGACTAATGTAAGAATTGCGAAACTGATTCATCGAAGCACAGTGTTTCTAAACCCTTGAGCTCAGGCATTTAATGCAAGATCTCGAAAAGAAAAAAAAATCAAAGCCTGGAAGTTTCACAAACGAAGCAGATGTCTTCAAAATTTTAGGGGTTGTAATGGATAAGGAAAATAGAAATAGGGTCTCAAATATTTTTTCCTAAATTTTCCAAGGACTTAAAAAAAGCTTAAGTGGCGACTCGCCAATACCATAATACTTCGATACTACTCTTAGGAGAAAAAAGATTAAAAGAAATGCAACAAGAAAGACGATGAAAAAAAAAAAAAAAACAGAAAGGAGGTGATATTCAGTTACCCTAGCCTGCGAAGAACTCTCTTTCTTGCTTTGAGTTCGTCCTTGAATGCCAACGCAGTAGAAGAACGCATGGTTTTCTTGATTGACTTGATCTTTGCCATCAACTCTTGCTTCTTGTGAAACACTTTCAGCTTTTGCTCGATAAGAGGAGATTTTACAGCTTCATGCCTTTCGAACAGGCTCTCCAAAGCCTCCATCCTTCGACTCGCTTTTTGGTATGAACTGCTTTTAATCTGCATGAAAAAAAGGGGTTAGATACAAATCAAAGGGATTTACTATACATGCATGAATCTCTATATATATACTTAATAAATAGATAGAATAATAATAGCATACATTCATCCCATTCTCATCTTCTGGATTTAGGAAGAGGGGAATCCCTGCTTTAGCAGCCCTTGAAAGACTTTCAGAAACTTTCTTCATAGTGTTCGCCCGAACTTCTGACGGCAAAAGATCATTTGGCATTTTTTGAAGACGAATACCACCCAAGCTATTAATCTGTGAAAAAAACACAGCAAAATAATTAAAATCTGAAAATTTATTTCCAATCGTGTGAGAAAAAAAAAAAAAAAAAAACCGATATTACAATATTTCAAATTCAGTTGTAATATTTTTTGTAATTGGGGTCACAATTCACCTGAGAAAGAGATAACGAAACAACGACTGGTTCTCCTGGCTCTTCCAGAGGCACAATTTGAACAGTCTTTTTGTTAAATCCATCTTTATTCACAACACATCTCGTAAGCACATCCACCGAATAGCTTGAATCTTCTGGTTTCCTACTTTCATTTTCTGCATCATACACCTCAACCACTCAAAACCCGAGATAATTGCATCGAAAATGTCATTATTGAAATTACGATCATATTTAAGAGTTCAAACCTTCAGACGGTGTCTTCACTTTTTGGAAATTAACAATCACTCCCCATGTGGTTTGGTCCTTCGTGGAAAGAAACGATGGAGTTCCATTGTTGGCAGTGCATTGGATGCAAACAAGCCTACCCGGTTGCAAATAGGGTAAGCAGTGCTTTGGCGAAAGAGCGATATCACGTATATCCTTCTTTACACTGTCGTATTGCTGCAACAAATTGTAATAATTCTTCAAACTATCTTCTTCTTCTATAACTATTGACTCCTTTTCTAGCTCTAATTGCCGTGCTTGTTCCTGAAAGAAAATCAGGATCAGAGAATGCTTCAGTACTAGTATAAAACCGGTAAAACCTTTTTCTCTATCTATGGTGTCTCCCGAATACTCTAGAGAGAAACTATACCAATTTATTGAATATAACTTGGCTTCCTTTGTCTTTGCTTAAGGCTCTTAAATAAGCCAAAAACTACACTTACTTGGTTAGCCCTAAAACATTTATAAAAAAATAAATAACATGCAATTGTTAAAAGCTTTCATTGTTAACTAAGACAGACATAATCAAATAACATAAGATAATTAAGAGACATAATAATATGTAGTCCGTTACAGGTTCAGTATATTCCTTTAATCATTACATTGTTTCCTTACAATATGTATGTGTGACTGGCATAGGTCCTTAAATAATACAAACCTCAAGATCAGGAAGGGCACGATCTGCTTGAAATTGAAAGAATGAATTACGGAGCAAACTCTCAGGATCGCCGTCTTCACAGCGCAATTGATTCAAAAGCATATTGTAGCTCAAGTGGAAGGAACTGAAATAACGGGGAAGCAAAAGTAAGAAAGAAGCACCAAAAAATGCTAAATAAGATGAGGAAACCATGTCATGTTACGTCCAGAGCATTAGTCTAATTTTAATTATGTTTTGTTTGTCTTTACTTATGCATTACCAGGTTAGTTTAATTAGGTTAATATTTAATTAAATTGTAGGGTTAAATTATGGCCCGGCTTAGTAAGTGTAATGTTCGGTTATTAAAGAGGCTTAAGCAAAAAGAAAGAAAAGGTTGAGTCTTGCTCTGCAAAATAGTTTGGTAAAATTAACTTAAAGGTAGACAAAAGAGGAAGACACCGGTTCTACACACGTGACGACATCCTTAACGCGGGACCATAACATTCACTTTCACTTTGATTTTAATAAATCAGAGAAAAATTATGGAACTATATTTTTATTCCATGCTCTACATTTTGTACACTTCTTATGACTCATTTTTTTTGCTTAGGATTCGTAATTTTTCTTTCAAGTCCTGGTTTTCCTATGATAAGGTTTAAAATGCGGACACAATAGGTCCTTACAAAATGCAAGAATATCCCGACCCTTCAAAAATCAGATATCAAATATATCTCCAATAAAAGGTAACAGGAAAAGAGCTCAAGAATACCTGTTTAAACTATCAGCATTTCCTTTGAGCATCATCTTTGCAGTGGCTGGCTCAAGCTTCTCATCCACCATTAGTATGCAAACCCCGCGTTTATCAATACCTCGACGACCAGCACGACCGCTCATCTGTATGTACTCTCCACCAGAAATCCATCTGAACTTGTCTCCATCAAACTTTCTGACATTGGTAAACACAACAGTTTTTGCAGGCATGTTCAACCCTATGCTAAATGTCTCTGTGGCAAACAAACACTGAAAGAAATAACAATCATTAATATTTTATCAGTAGATTACTTAAGGCAATTTCAAAAAATTAAAATAGCTTCTTAATAGGACCGGACCACAAAAATAATCGAAGTGTAAACGTAGCCAAGGAAATTCACCGAAGAAATGAAGTCCCAATAATTTTTTTAAGCCAACTTACCAAAGAAAATTTCGATCCTTCAAGAACACGACCCAAACTCTCTCAAAAGAGAGTAAGAGACAATATGCCAAAGCCCATGTACCATCTCCCCTTGGGTATGGCGCCTAATATAGGATTAAGAAATCCTAATCCTTATTCATTACAAACTACCATATCATTTAATTTGTACATTGGGGCCCAAGAACTGAGCTCCAAAAGTGCTCATATAAGTTTCAATAAAAAAAAATTTGAACGCATGCATCATTTTTCACATTTAGCAGCATGGAAGCCAGAAATGTGATACGTCTAAATGACTTATATGACCTTGATTTGGAACAACTGAACAGAAAATACAAATATTGAGAGATGGGAAATAAAAAGAGAGCAAAAATATCACGCTAAGTTATTACCAACCTTGATCAGCCCTTCTTGAAATAATATCTCTATTACTTCCTTTAGAATAGGGAGCAACCCAGAGTGATGCACTCCTATTCCACGCTTTAAAAGGGGTAACATATGAGAAACCTGGTAAAAAAAATGAAAAGGTAGCGGGATAAATCAAAAGTTATAATAATGATCATAACATTCTTGTAATAAACGTTACGGCTCAATCCCTTTTACTTCACATATATATTTTTAAAGATAAATAGCCCTACTTTCTTGATGCAAAGTGCAACCATGCTATATGGTGACCCAAATAATCAAATTATCAGAATAAAAATCTTCACAATGAAAGTTAATTCCATTGATACCATGGAATAATTTTTACTGCCCACAAAATTAATAAATGAAATAGTTCCATTTATAAATGATAATATTACTGTGTTCTAAGCCCATGCACTTAATAAAGAAACGATTATAGGCAGCGACCTAACAAGCCAGGTATTCAGACCAAATTTACACTATTTTGCAATTAGCATACAAGTAAAGATATATGTTTGTTTCTTTGATCCCACTCGGCTTCCTTTTCCATTTGCTTCCAATTGTTCAATATACCAAATAATAACTGTCCATCTAGGAATGTGGTTTCAATTCATTGGGTGATGCCAGAAGTCATTTCAATATACGATTTTACCTAGTTTCAATTCAATTTCTTATCCTTGATCCGGAAGTAACCTTTTCCTTTTCTTGGGCAGTAGCTCTCAACAAGATTCATCCGTTTGGATCTTGATCCATGATGGCCTTTTTGTTATTTTTACGATATAGGTAAAGGAGAAACGTAACGAAACTTGCCTGAGGTAACTTCTTATCATCATCGGAAAGCATATCCATAGCATTCCAGAATATGCCATCTACATTCAGTTTCTCCTCTTCACCATTTAAATCCATCTTAGACATCTACAGTAACGAAGTAAAACCCGAGATTAAAAACACATGTAGTAAAAAACTAAATCAGGGGTGCAAGCAACAGCACAGTGGCAATTTTTCATCTTGAAAATCGTCATGAGTAAGAAATAACAAGGTCAAGATAAGCTCTTAACTAGAAGACAGTATTCCATGCTATGCATCAGAATATATATATATATATATATATATATATATATATATGTATTCCCTGTGTCTGAGCAAATTATTTTCTAATACCATGTCTCTCTCCTTTCCTCAATTCAATTGAGCACGAAAAGAACCTCCTTCATAGGTTTACCTGCATTGCAAGCGATTCGCATTCCCGTTTGCTAAAACTGAAGAGTATGACGGGATCATACTGACGTTGAATGATCATTTTCACCATTTTAAAGACATCACTTTCTTCACCAAGCCGATTCATTACCAACCCTTTCTGCCAGTTCGCACTGTTCTTCTTTTTGTCTCCATCGCTGACAGGGACGAGCGCATTTAAGGACTTCTGGAAGCTATCTTCACGGAATTTTCCCTTCTCGTCCACCACTAAATACAGACCGTCTCCTCCAGAGGGAAAAACATAATGCTGCAGCGGTGTCGGCCTGTAATCTGTGTAAACTATGTGACACGGTTGTTTGTGAATCTGCACATCAACAAAAACGCAAACGAGAAAGAAAATATTGAATTAAATGCCGAAATATCAGAGGCTGATTACTGAGGATCACTGCGAATAACTGATTGACCCGCTATCCTCATCACCTATTGCCAGAGAATCATCAAAACCGTCCCTTAGGCTTGCTAATAAGTCCTTTTGTGTATGTGTTATTAAGGGTATTTGAATTTTGGTCAATTAGGTTTTGAGTCTCCTAATGGTGCCCACGATGATGGCGGCTGGGATTTTTACATGAGAAGTATCGTCTCTAACTGTTCATTCGTGATAGAAAAGGGGAATTGTACGGTTAATTCAATCCTTGGTCCTAACAGAAACTAACTAGTCACCAATTAAGCTAAACTGATTACCCTAATTGGCGACCTTTCGGTTTAGAGCTCTATTGTAACTGGCCCTTTAGGGTTAGTTAAAACCGAGTGGTTATTTACTTTTCGCACTAATTCTCTCATCCCATGCAGTATCTGCCCATGCTTTTCTTCCTAAATTAGGTTTCCTCGCAATGTTCCAGTCATTTTCCTCTTGGTTACCGTTACTATTCTCCGTCTGACATAAAACAGAGTACGAAAGACAAGAACTTGAGATACCTTGGCAACCCAATCGGCAAACTCCTTCGCGTTAGGGACCGTCGCAGAGAGGAACACGAAGCGAGAATTCTTCGGCGACATAACAATGCTCTCTTCCCACACAACGCCTCTTTCGCGATCGCGCATGTAATGCACTTCGTCGAAGATTATCCACTTCACCTCCCGCGTGATCTCTGATCCTTTGTATTGCATACTACGCCAAATCTCCGTAGTCATGACCTGAATTCAATCCAAATCAACACAAACTCTCCTAACAAAACAAGCAATCCGACAGAGAAAGAGGAAAATCTAGAGAATCTTACGAGGCATGAGGCGTTGGGATCGATGGTTACGTCTCCGGTCATCAATCCGACGTCGGAGAACTCCTCCTTGAACTCCCTGAACTTCTGGTTACTCAGCGCCTTGATCGGCGAAGTGTAGATAACTCGCTGCTTGTTCCGCAGAGACATGGCGATGGCGTAGAGCGCGACGACGGTTTTCCCGGCCGAGGTGTGCGCCGAGACCATGACGGAGTGGTCCTGCTCGAGGCAGTCTATGGCCTCGGACTGGAACCGATCGAGAGCGAAGGGGAAGGTCCTTGCTGGCTCGGTCGGAGTTGGCGTCGGCGCCGGAGGCGGAGCCTGGTAGCCCTCGGGATACGAGACTTGGTGCAAGCAGGCGACGGCGGATTCTTCGTCGGCGCCATTGGTGGCGGTGCTCCGCTTGGGAGGAAGAGGCGAGTCTTCTTCGGCGATGGACTTCCTCTTCAAGGACCCCATGGAAGGAGACTGGTGTGGCTAGGGTTTGAAGCTGGAAGGAAGCTTGGAAGGAAGTTGGAGATGGTAATAGGGAAACGAGTTAAGGGTTTTGGTTCGTTTTCAAGGTTTTTGTTTCACTCACTGACGCGCCGTAAATGCACGCGCTCGATACCTATTTTTTTTCTTTTCGTTCACGCGCTTTGGCCTTCGTAGACAACTCGCATGTTTAGTACAATCCTGCGCATTCTAATTAGGGCGGGAGGCGGCAATTCGAGTGATTTGTCGTGTTATTATCGAGTTTTAATCGATCTTAATTTTTTTGATAGATTCAGACACGGCTCATTTATTAACTATATAAATATTATATAGCTAAACTCAGACACGACTTATTATTATTTTTTTAAAGATTCGGATACGATTCATCAAGACTCGTTAATTAATCATGTCTTAATAGATGATGTAACCACGAATTCATTGAGATGCACAAATTTATTTAGACCACCAAACCCATGGGAACACGAGAACTCGTTCGAGCCTGTGGACACGTTTACATCAAAATACTATTTTAACCCAACAAAATTATTCTCAATCAAATTAAAGAACAAAACTAGTAGAAATAAAATAAATAAATAAATAAATATAAAGAAAACGTATAATTTACCGGAACACAACTTAATTTTTAACATTCTACTAAACAAATATAAACATAATCCATAAAAAAATGTATCTCCAACCAACTCTATCTATATATATATATATAAAAGCAAAATCACAAGTAAATGACATGGCTAAATAGAATTCAAGATTTACATTTTTCTATTTTTTTAGAATTTATAATTTTTTTTTAATAAAAATATTATATTCATTTAAGTTGTAGCGGTAGTTATTAATAAGTGGGTAAGAAAATCCTATTCACATTCTTATTGCTTTTAATATGTTGTTGCGTGCTTGAAAATTGATTGATCCTTTAAATACATACACTTTTCTTTTAAATAAATACATGCACATTGATCTTTATTTAATAAAAAAATGAATAAAAGTTTCGCTCAGTAATTCTGCATTAGTAATATCAAAGGTGATATTTGATTTCAATTCACAATTTTATAACTGATATTTAATTTACAATTGATGTTAATCAATCAATTCTAATAGACAATAGTAATTGTCATGGTATGCCATTGAAAGTTGAAACTATTGACGTTCACTATTACCATTGTTGTTAATCAATCAATTAATATATATATATATATATATATATATATTCTCGAGAAGGTATTATTATCGTTATTCAAATGTGTTTTTAAACTTAGAAGCCCTTCACTCCTCATCCTAATCTGGTTCATTTTTGGTTAATTGGTTGGTAGCATTTGTTTGGTTTAAGGCGAAATATATGAGTTCTTGACTTTTTTTTTCTATAAGTAATTATTTTGTCTGTTTGTTTGCATTAGCATTGTAATGTCTTCATTTGCAGCAAAAGTCACTGGAAGAGATGGAATAACACAAGCAGGTTTTTCTTCTTTGTTTCATCGGTTAGATTAATGCAATTTTGTTTTTGTGATTTTTTTAAAAATAAAATATATAAATATACACACACACTTTTTATACCCATATTAAAGATAATGGAAGCTAATGACCCTGTGTAAAAATTTGTTTGATTAAATTTGTTTATGGTTTTTAATTGAGCTTTTAGTTACAATGATGCATATTTTTCATATTATTATTTGTAATACAAAATTAAATTTCATTTATTCGGGTCCGACGGCCCAAACTAATCCAACCTTCTTTTTTTATCGGGCTGGTTTGGTTCAGGTTGCATTGAAATATTTTAGGTGGGATTGGACTGTCCTTTTTATAACCAGACGTGATCGAGTCGGGTCCATAAAAAATCATCGAGACGGCCTAATCCAACCCATGCTTAGGCCCAGTGCCACCCTACCCTAAGATTAATACAACAAAAAATAAAAACTTAGTCGTACAATCTGAACTTCAAATTAGAATAATACATTTTCTTATTTTAGAAGCCAGTAACCGAAAACCGTTGATAGTTTAATTGTACAAGTACATCCATAAACGACAAGTCTATCAATACTCAACAAAATTTCCCACAAGTTCAACAAAACCCTTTTAGAATTTTGCACGTTTTTGACATTCCTACAAAGAATTTTCCCTTTTAAGTATAAAAACTAATTTAATATTAGGGATAATAGCGGCATATGTCCTCAACCTTTACTTAACTGGGGCGGCATAGTCCCAACCTCATTTAATAGCGGTATAAGTACCAAAAGATGATTTCCGTCCATATTTGACTAACGGAAGTAGTCAACGTTTGCGCGGTCAGCTTCTCGTCAACGTGAACGCCACGTAATCCGACATGTCACCATACACGTCATCCTCGTGTCATCAAATTTAATGCAAAATTAAGGGTGATGGAGGGATTCAATTAATTTTGCATTAAATTTGATGACGCGAGGATGACATGTATGGTGACATGTCGGACTATGTGGCGTCCACGTTGACGAGAAGCTGACCACGCAAACGTTGACTACTTCCGTTAGTCAAATATGGACGAAAATCATCTTTTGATACTTATACCGCTATTAAATGAGGTTGGGGCTATGCCGCCCCAGTTGAGTAAAAGTTGAGGACTTATGCCGCTATTATCCCTTAATATTATAATGACGGATATTGGATAGAACGCCACGTGTCCATAAACATAACTACCATCAATGTCAGTACACGCACGATTCTGACATTCATACACACACAATCCCTGCTTTTTCGCCCCAATATCTCTCACCGATCACACACTTCTTCTTCTTCAACGCTTCGACTCTCTTCGCCAATGGCTTCGATCCCCTCCCTGCACAAGGCCTGGATCTACTCCGACTTCGGCAAAACCTCCGAGGTCTTGAAGCTCGCCCAAAACGTCGCCGTCCCGGTGATCGGCGACGATCAGGTTCTCGTCAAGGTCGCCGCTGCTTCCATCAACCCCATCGATTTCAAGCGCATCCATGGCGCTTTGCAGGCCTCTGAAACTCTCCCAGTGAGCTCTTCTTTCTCCCGAATTTGAGCTGAATTATGGGGTTTATTCAATTCAAAGCTTGCTTGCTTTTGCTTTTCTGAAGAGTTTGTGTTTCTCTCCCAATTTTTTTTGCTCAATTCAAGGGTAGAACTTGACGAATTTCGCTTAGAGACGTGAGTCTTTTCAAGAAAATTTCTCCTGATAAAAATCATATGTTAAAAGGCAATCTGAATCTCCTGTTTCACAAATTAGAACACTCTCAGAGCTAGGGATGCGCATTTCTGGCCCGACCTGACGGCCCGAACTAATACGGTCGGGCCCGGTCCGACCACGACCCTTTCCAATCCGATCCGTCCAAAATCGGTTTGGAATGGGCCAAACTGAAAAGTCCACAGGTCCCGGTTCGGGTGCGACAGTTGGAATTCGGGTCTACTCGACAACCCACTCCCATTTTTATATGAAAAAGATAATTTATTTTCTGTATAATGGATTTATTTATAGATTGAATCGAATTGTTTGGAAAAAATATATTATTTGACAGAAGTTGCATAAAATATTGGATTGCGCGTAACTAGCTGATTCAGCCCAAAGTAACCCGAAAGCTCGACCCAATCCGACCGGCACATTAATATGATAGGTTTGGGTTGAGACTTTGGAATTGGATTGGACTGAACATATTTTTCCCGACCCATAATGTGCGCGTTGAATTGGGGTTGGATTTTATCAGGGCGGTCTAATCCAAATCGTTTACATTCATAGCTGTTCAAACACTCAAGATCGTGTAACTCTTAATTTACTTGCTAGATACTCTGTTATTGAACAGATTGTTACTGGATTGGATGTTGCCGGTGTGGTCGTGAAAGTGGGAAGTGAAGTAAAGAAGTTCAAAGTTGGAGACGAGGTCTATGGGGATATCAACGAGTCTGGTGCATCGAAACCGGCAAGATTTGGCACTTTGGCCGAGTACACAGCTGGCACGGAGAAGGTATTGGCTCTGAAGCCCAAAAACCTGAGCTTCGTCGAAGCTGCTAGCCTTCCCTTGGCCATGGAAACTGCCTATGAAGGGCTCGAGAGAGGCGAACTCTGCGCCGGAAAATCGGTTCTTGTTCTTGGAGGTGCCGGCGGAGTCGGAACTCACATCATTCAGGTAATTGTTTCTAATATCCTCCATACTAAATTGTTATGTTGCTTATCTGGAACTGATAGTTTTGGTCTCTTTTCATCGATTTCGATTGCCAGTTAGCAAAACACGTTTTCGGAGCATCCAAGGTGGCGGCCACGGCGAGCACACGGAAGCTTGAATTGTTGAGGAGCTTGGGTGCCGATTTGGCCATCGATTACACAAAAGAGAATTTCGTGGATCTTGGGGAGAAATACGATGTAGTGTACGACACAGTTGGTGAGTTATAAATAAGCTTATGTTATATAATTGAAATTTCAACATAGAAACATAGAAAATTTCCATTATATTCTCTCATTAAACCTCCTAATATTTTCTACAGAGGATAAGAGAATATTAGTTAATAATGTTTTTTTAATATATTAAATCACTTATTTTGACTCTATATTAAAATAAAATAGCATAATTGTTTTCATTTAATTACATTATGACCCAATTACACGACTAATAGAAAACTAATCCAACGCTTTAATTATTGACACAGAAAACACAATCCTAATTCCATAATCATTATATTGGTCTTATATTTTTGCTCAAAAACAGGTCAGGCTGATCTCGCTCTGAAGGTTGTGAAAGAGGGAGGGAAGGTTGTGTCCATCGTGAGCGGGCCACCGGGCGTGATCTCGTTCTTTCTCGACTCGACTGCGAAGACGCTGGAGAAGCTCGAGCCGTACCTTGAGAGCGGTAAGATCAAGCCGCTGATTGACCCCAAAGGCCAGTTCCCATTTTCGGAGGCTTTGGAGGCATTTGCGTACCTCGAGACTTCGAGAGCTACCGGCAAAATCGTGATTCATCCTATTCCATGAAGCTTTTATTATTGAATTAAATGGGAAGAATAAACTATGTGTTGAGTGGTGTGTTTTGTTTGTTTGTGAGGATTGGCTTGCTATCAAATAACTAATTCCTACCATATATCCGATATGTATGTATATATATGTGTCGCGTTAGCGGTGACAATTCGTGTCCCGTGTTGTATTTTAGCTGTTTATGACAAGTAAACTCGTAATTACCGTTTAAATTTTTATTATCTATGAAGAGAGGTTATAGACACCTCAATTATTAAATGTGTTTGACCAAGAGATTTACACCTAAAATTTAGAGATTCATTTTGATAAGTACTAATTTAGTTTACGACAACCAGTCTCTTGAATACGACAAGTAACCAAAAAAACGACATGAATTTAGCAAATTATTAAGCAACCAGTGTTTTGAAGCAAACAGGTGACGATATAAACGACACGTAGTTGGTAGTGTTTTGAAGACAATAAGTAATGATATAGTAAACCAGTTTTGAAGACGTGTAAAAATTTAAGTATTTAACAACATCTACTAAGCAGCGACTATTTTGGGTGCAAATCTAGTTGAGATTCAAGATTCTTAGCGAGATTTTGAGCCTATGTCTTTAACTAATGTACAGTACTGTATTATATAGATTAAGAACTTTGTGAATCAGGCTACAATTAACTATGTATAGCCATATTTGATCCATACACTTTATTCCACTTAGCATGTTCTGTAATGATCCTATGAAAATTATTCCGTCATGTAAACTAATCTCGCCGAGGCACAATTACACAATGCTTTCGAACTGTCGTAGAAACCATCTTTCCACTAGAAATGTTGATCCACACTGTAAGCATCGAACTACCCTAGCTTATACCACGGAACAGTTACAGAACTGCGGTTCAAACTTTCAGCTAAGGTTTTAAACCGTAAAGTAATCCCGGTTTTGTACTAGTGATGTTCATGATTTATGCAAAACAATACTGGAAAATGAAAAGATTGCAACCTCTCCTTTATCAATCGACTTAGGATTCAAAACCCCCCATCAACGAGGATGTTGACTCTGTCCGGTGCTCGCACGACTCCCACGCTGTTGCGACAAAGCGCGCCACCACTTCAAGGTAGGTTGTTCTGTCTCTCAGTTCACTTCATTCGAAAGATCGTTTCGATTAACACTAACCTATTTATATTTCTTTTCAGCACGAAGTCTACAACTGACCGTCGAGCTTTGCCTTCAGCCCTCTACAGTCGAGTGAGATCGTTTCTGTTCGCCTTGACAAAGGTTCAGCTTGCATCGGTTTATATATCAATTTTGCTTTACACGTCACAGTACTATTTTTTCTCTGAAAGTTTTGCTCTTTGTTCACGTTTTAATATATGAGGCAGCATCCATGTTATATCTTACTGCTTTTTTTTTTTTATAGCAAATAGTCGGAGAACACTCACATATTATCTCCTTCTCGATTTTATTAATAAAGCCCTCACGTGGCGGAGGAAAACCGTGGCTACATCTTTATACATATTGAGACTTACATATCCTTATATCTTACTGCTACTTATATCATTCCAATATGTTATTATCTTACTGCTTGCGGTTTTGAAGTAAAGTTGTTATTTTAGCAAATTATCAAAGGTATTTACAATTGATTAATAATTTCATCCAAATTTACTTACGATGGTTTTAGTAATAGACTAATAGTCAATAACTAAAAGTAATTGATAAGTATTTTTATCTAAATTTTACGAACACTTCTACCATCGCGCAAAACACGGTTCTTAAGTGTGAGGTAGTAAAAGAGTAAAACAAAAATGTAGGATTCTACACGTATGCACGCCATTGATAGAAAGAAAAAAAAAGAGTTATATCACTAAATGTCTTATTCTATATATGCATTAATATTCATTAATATTTCATTACACATGTGTTTATGTAAATGGAATAATTTTTTTTTTTTAAATTTAGTTTTTGAGTTGTTGTATTATGTTAATCTTTTAGACGTTTTAGATCTATGACAAAGAAGCATATGCGTATTATTTTTGCAATCAAGACACGATATATAAGTTATTACGGATTTAAAAAATCTGCGTTGTATTTGATGCATGTAACTCAATTATAACACACAATTTAAATACCATTATTAGTATATTTATCAAAATATATCATAATATTATTTCGCCACTGCACAAAGCACCCTTATACTTCACTTATTCTAAAAAATGGACAAATCTCAATCTTTTTCTTTATCTTACCATCTCACATTTAATTCTTCCTTATATATATATATATTTTGATATAAATTATTTTTTCCTTAAAATTAAAGATTAACATAGCCTAAAAAATATCCAAAAGCAAATAATAATACTGATGGATGGAGGGACGTTCACCAATTTTCCTATTATTATTTAGAAGAACTCTTTAAATTTTAAATAAATATTTTTTTGAGAAAAATATTTCATTTATCAATTACTTTAAAAGTGTTTGATATAAATTCGATCATCGTTAATAAGAAACAAGTCAAATATTATTAAAATAACATAATTTGTGAAGTTAATCACAATAAAAAAATACAAATTAATAAAATTTTCCATCAATCTTATAAAAACTATTTTATCGCCATTGCGCGCGCAAAACGTGGCGCCTTTCCACTAGTTAATATTAATTGGAGTATTTATTGAAGGACTCGATGCTGCTGGAATACGAGTTGACCCTGTCGAGTTAGTCTTATCAAGTTGATGCCTTTTTCCCCTTTGGGCTGAGCTTGTATTTCGTGTTTGACTTGGGCCGATTGAGCCTTATGCGAACGTTAAAAGGGAATAAACGACTAAGTCGTACCTCAACAATAGCGCAAGTCAATGATAAACGACCTTCATCTTTTAACATTATTATTATTAAATATGAATCACTACTTTAATTCAGTACACTTCTCACAACATCCTGGTAGCTAGCTGCTACATAAACTTGACACACATCGACACATATAAATCTATATATAGAAGTAAACCCTAAACAGATATAGCAAATTACCATCACTGCCCATCTTATTGTTATACATAACATATATAGATAATACTTCATAAATATACTTCATGATCATCAGTGGGAGTCCAAGCACCAACAGTAGTAGTCAGACCTGGAGAGCTCCAGCATCTGCTCAGGACTCATCCTCTCGAGCTCGCTCTGCCGCCACGACGCGAGGTTGTTCCGGTTTTGCGGGTCTGAAGCCATTGGGTAGTCCTCTGCTCTGTGCTTCTGCGTCTTCATTCTCATGTAAAGCCTCATCGTCGCCACACAGTCCTCGTAAGGGTCTTGAATCCCACTTTGAATGTCATACCTGTTTGATCATCACATACGTAAAGTATACATTTAGTTTTATATTAATCATGAAATTTTGAATAAAAGTCACCTATGTAGGTAGTATCAATTTATGTAATTAGAATCATAATTATACATTGTGATTAAAGAGCGTAGTTCTCTAATTTTTTTTTAGAGAACTACGCTCCTAAAATTTATAATTATTCAATTTATAGGAGTCACTTATAATTATATATCTTAGATTCGCCACTAATTGTGATAATAGAAAATATTTGACTGTATTTTTTTTATCTCTGAAATACCGCCGATATATAAATAAATAAATTAGGCTTTAGAGGATCATTGTCATTTAATCAAAACGATTTTATTCTCCTTATTTTCTCTTCTCTCAAAATCTTTCTTATATTATTTTTATATTTTTAAATAAAAATATTAATTATTATATTTCTGACCATAGGCTCATTGTGATTTACACAGCAACAAAACAATTTTACTTTTTTTTTTTCTATTTCAATATAATTTTGCTAGGTTTTATTCATAATTTGCAACAGCTAGGAAATAATTTTATTAAATATTTAAATTAATATCAATATATATTAAGATCATCACCAACACCAAGGATGACTTACCCAAGATATGCTTGCGTTAGATACTTAAGTGAGTTGCTAAGCTTGCTTGTCTTCATCAATGGAGGGTATTTCGCCGTATCCCTGTACGTATTCACATGCATATATAATTATCGACTCGTGGACTGTATCTAATGATCGTATATATGTATATATATAGTGTGTGTGTGTGTATATACCTGATCATGATGGCAGGGAATTCAAGCTGAAGACGGTCAAGATCGTGATCGAGGCCATGGCCCACGAGAATCCTTGCTTTAGCACCAGATCGTGGCCGAATCTTCCACATGGGCTCTCCATTGCACAGGAAGTCTTGAATCTTCTTCTGCACTTGCCTCACCGGCATCGCATCCCGCAGATATTCTGGTCGAATCCCGGTTGTCTCGTACCTAAGCGATCACTCTTTCATTAGTAACACTAACACTTTCAAAGCCATGAGAGAGAGAGAGAGAGATTGGCAACAATGCCCCGGAATTTTGTCTGTTGGTACATTTCGCCCCTTGAACTTATTTTGGTTTGTGGCAATAATACCCATATTTTTTAATCAACTGTGTTGCAGTTGAGTCGGTGGTAAAAATGACTAGAACTATCAATTTGTGACAAAACATGACCTACTTTGAGACTATTTATATCTTTGTAAGTTTTGATATTTTTTCTCTAATATCATGAGACGTTTTCATCGTAAAGTGCTTTAAGTTTTGAACTTCTTAAAATTTTCCAAAATCTTCTAATTAAATTCATAATATTTATCTTGTTCGATAATTACATTACAAAAATATCTTTTCGTATGTAATGTTTCATAAGAATAATAAATTCCATCACTGCTAAGAAAAATTTAGGGGGGTTGAAGTAA
The DNA here is from genome assembly GCA_954871525.1 of Parietaria judaica. Classification (NCBI taxonomy): domain Eukaryota; kingdom Viridiplantae; phylum Streptophyta; class Magnoliopsida; order Rosales; family Urticaceae; genus Parietaria; species Parietaria judaica. The sequence goes on from OX940865.1 coordinate 32,142,726, forward strand.
CAAATTAAAATTCAGATGATTAACTGCACAAGAAGCAAAAGTCAGGGTATTTCTGCCAGTTACTCGTATGTATATATCAAGAGAGAGTACCTATAGTTTGTGACAGGAATGGGAGGCTTGACATAAGTATGAAAAATGATATTTTCATACTCATCGATGAGGCAAACCCTAGCGCACACATCAAGAGAGCCGTCGGAGCCAGCACCGACCATTTTGCAAGCGAGCGCCACCACTTGACAGCCCGATCTTGCTCGGTCCATGCTCGCTAAGTTGTCACGTATTCCTAAGTTAGCAAGCCGACCGATGATCGCTCCCTACAAATAATTAGGGTTTTGTTCAACATAGGAAGAAAAAAAGAAGAACATGTTCTTCTATATGAATATTAATAAAATGATGAAAGTTAATTAGTATCTTATTATAAAATCTTACTGCATTTAAACCCGAAAATTGGCATCGGTCCTGGTGAAGCCGGAGAGAGTAAGGGCTGTCCAGTATGGCCAAGCAAAATTTGCATCCTCTCATGCTGAATATGCTCCTGCATTCTTGTTTTGGCAATGGCCCTACACAGGTATATTTTAAAACAAACTGATAACATCAACATTCAAGTCGCTACAATAAATTATATATATTTGACCTAATACATAAAAAAATAAAAATAAAAATTGTGTACTCAGTAGATCGACCCCTAGAATAAAGTTCCGTGAATTTAAGTCTACGGGTCGATCTACTACGTAAGTGTAACTCCATAGAACTTATACAATTTAAATGATTTGTGTAGCCCCGTGCATTTAAATGGCTATTAATAGACCATTAATTTGTAAGTTTTCGTTTTTCATGTAATCATTTTTAAAATATATATGTACAAACTAGCTAGGGTGAAACTAAGAACAGAATAAGGTATGATCTATATAGGCATGTTTGATCACCACCGTGATATATGCGCGTGGAGTTATCCACTAGCTGATTTTTTTTTCTTCGATTACCCGTTTTAATAAGTAAACGGTTCTAGATTCCGTATATATATAATATAAGTGTTGATGAGCTTTACTACCTATGAGATGTTCTCTCAAAGACTCAAAAGATCTGCAGTGTTTCTTGCAGATTCCACAGGTGGGTTCATGAACCGAGTGGTATGACACTCTCATGTGCTCCACCAGATGCTCCACCTTGTTAAACTGCCTATAGCATGCTGAGCACTTGTTCCTGTTTATATAATATATATATATATAAGATTTGTTACTAGTTATATATTACATGATCAATAGTTATTAATTACTTTATTCCCTTATGAATATCTAAAGAGAGCATTTGTAACATCTTGGTTAGTTATATATATATATATAAATAATTAATGGAATATCTTGTGCATGCAATATCTTTCTTTGTGCTTGATATATATAGAGAGAGAAAGAGAATGAACCTTAAGTTTTCTGAATCCATGAGTGCAGCTTTATATTTATTGGTCTAAGTAGTAGAAGAGAGCAATTTATAATTGGTATATTAAGAGAAGTAGGAAGGGTGTGAGGAGGAAGGGAAGTGATAGTAGATGGTATTTATAGCGAGTGAGTGTGCATGTCGAAATCAGAAAAGCATGCAAGTTGCCTTAATATGATTTAGCCTAAGGCCAATGTGGTAACCTAGATTTTGGAATCTTCTGTACCTTGCCAAGAATATTATTTATTACTAGTATTGCATGCAAAACTGTATTCTTGTTACAACATTCGTAGTGATCCATGTACAATTCTTGGACCCCACCTTATTCAACCCGAATATTATTCTCTCTCTATATAAATAAATTTTATATGTAAAGATTTAAACATATCGATATACCCTTATAAACTTTATGTTTTCTTAGAGTAAATATAGACAAAAGTATCTTGAAATACACACAATTCCACGACATATTCGTAATCCTATATCGTCGTTGTAGAAGTACCAAAAGTGACTTGTTTCGTGTCACTGTAAGTTCCAAGTTACTTCTTCTATGACTAATTCACTGTAAGTTCCAAGTTACTTCTTCTATGACTAATTTGTTCATGATACTTGTCACCTTTTTAACATCCACGTATTTTGATATTTGGGGTTAGCATCACGTAATGGAGTTAATAACGCTGATACTAATCCCGAAGTCGTATTACAGTGCTCCTAGTCCTACACAATGTTTTGTTTACTAAAACTACACTGAAGGAGAAAATGCTAACCCTGAATATGGAGTTACAAAATCCAACTTTGGGGTTAGCATCTTAGTGTTCGGGGAAAAGTAGAATATGTGGCATGTAAGAATGTAACGCCCCGGTTGTTTAATCGAATCGACGACTGGCGACTGTCCCCACAAGCCAACACGAGTCTTATCAGGGTGCTTTGTCCTCACTCGCACACTTCCCGAGAAATTTCTCAGGAGGTCACCCATCCCAGGACTACTGCAATTCAAGCACGCTTAACTTTGGAGTTCCTATGAACGAGCTATTGAGAAGATGCATCTTGTTGACATAGGTAGTACCAATAAAATCTTTTTTAAGCCTCTTCGACTATACAATCCCATACTTGTATGATCTCCGATAACCGTGCAGTCTCATACCTGCACAGTCTCGGGAACGTCCCATCAGCACATCCCCTTGCCCAGGCGATGCAGGACTGCAGAGGTTACTCGTTCTCGCCCTCTCGGCTCACCAAGTTGATGACTGTCCCAAAGAGGTTAAAAGTGACATTTGATGGATGATTCCTAACAAAAGATACTTGGAATTTAAGGTGAGATGAAAAAATCATTTGATTCTTTTACCACGATGAAAAATGAAATTAGGAATATATTGTAAAAGTTTTTTGTATTTTGAGGTACTTTTAATTCTGTTTACCATATTTATATAGCAAGAGCAATTACTTCGGCTTGCATGGTACAAACAAGGTATTAAATTTCTCGAATATCCATCGGCATGTCCATCGAAAATCTTTTTTTGAAGATATGCGAAACGATATATCCATCGACATATCCATCGACTTACCTATGAGATACACATCGACAAGCGATATATCCGTAAAATAAAAAGTGTGAAACGACATCGGCAAATGGTATTTAAAACCTGGGTACAAACATTAACAAGAAACTAGGGTTCTTTTGTATGCTTATTTATTGGCATGGGTATCACAGAAAGAAAGAGATAAGTACTACGGTACAGCCGGCTCAACTTTTTTTCGGAGCTTTGAGCGATAACATAATATGAAGCCTTTATAAATTAAAGATATTAAATATTTGTAAGTACAGCAAGTAATTTTTTATTTTTATTTTTTTATTATAGACGAGTGAAAAAATCATATAAAGTATATTTGGCGATACAATGTGAATATATCATGTAGTTGGCCAGCAATGTCACGTTTAAAAATAATTACTCTAGAATAACGCCATATTGGATGAACGACATAAATTTTAGTTAAGTCTTATAGAAATTCAATAGATAGCTGCTACAAAAAGAGTCACGTGTTATAAGAATAAGAAGTTTAAGTAAAAAAAAAAAAAGTCACCTGTTATAAGAAGTTTGAGTATTTATATCCTCATTTTTTTTAACAAATTCTCAATGATATAATTTTTTTAATATAAGTAATTAAGCTTTTGCCTTAACTTTCATGTGGCGACGCATGATTTTTTTATTTTTATTTTTATTTTTTAAGTTTTTGCATGTTTTGACCATATATGAGTTAGAAGAACTTGAGCTGTAACGAACACTAAGTAGTTCACTCTTAATAGCCAAAATGTAGATAGAATATCATACGTCGTCACGTGAAACTTCACGGTAAAGACTCAAGAGTTAACGGAAAAAAAATTACTTGCGCCAAAATTTGTAATATTATTGGAATATAAGTCATATACTTATGGAAATTTATATAGGTATTTTTTTTTTTGCAAATACTCCAAAAACTAATATAAATATAAAATTGATTGTCTTTTTTTTTTTTAATAGAGGTGGCGCTATCGGTTAAAGTTACAATGCACTCTCGCATTACTAGATATATTACTCGATATAATCGCTATCGGCCAAATTGATTGAAGGTTATAATTGATTGTTACTTCCATAATAAATAAACCAATGTTTTTCTTTCTTTGCAGGTTATATGTATATATTTGGTATCTATTCTATTTACGTCAATCATAGAGTAATTTCACCAACTTGACTTAAGATAAAAAGTATGCATCTGCTATAAATAGTCGCATAGATGGCAAAAGCTGAAAAGGCACAAGATATTCATTTCAGACATTGATATACATATAGATATATCCATTGGTACCGTAAAAGCTGGGAAAATTCATGTTATCAAAGATAAACCAATCTTTTCCAATGAAGGAGAAAATATAAAGGAATCGAAGATCACAGTTTTCTTTTCTTTTGCCGAAAGGCTAATGGATGAATCAGCTGCAGGGATAAGATATTTCTCCTAAACTGTCATATTTGAGTTTCCGATTATTGTGAACGGTTAGCCATTATTTTAAATGCCCCGGCATGTCTTCGGCGTGCTTTCGGTATGCCTATTTTTTTTTAGAGTTACGGCATATCTGTGAACAGGGTCGGTACTGACTTTTCGATGGCCCTAGGAGAAAGAAGACCCCAAAAAAATTAAAGGAGAAATGAGAGAAATGCCCATTTATGACTCAATGTTTAAAAATATGTTCATTTCTAATTATGGTAATGTTAGACCTGGAGTTTATCTTAGGAAAGAAATACAGAGAAGATAAACGAAAGAGATACGATTCTAGTGGGTTCCGTCAAGCTCCGAGCCGCAGCGACGATGGTGTCGATCTCGAAGACTCCGAAGGCCAAGAATCTGCAAAAGAAGAAACCGGATTAACGGAGCCAAGGCGCGTTCGACGCTTCCCTTGAAGCAGATTCGGTCCCTCCCGGTGATGGAAATCAACGAGACCGTCTTCTTCCCAGGGTACAGAGGCTATATCGCCGGATTCAAAACACCTCGAAGCCGGCGACGAACTCGATCTGTAAGCTTAACCACCCAATGAAAATCGAAAACCAAAGATGTGTATTTTGCTCTGAGAAATCGTTTCATGTTCTTGTCTATCCTGAATGCTAAGCCTATGACTCTATTTGTAACAAACTTAGATTGAATGCTCATCAATGTAAATACGTTTTCTTCCTAATCTTTGGTTTTCCAGATCTGACGTTTTTAGCTGTTAAACGTCTTTAACACTAATTAACGCCATTAAATTTCATTTATTTAGAGAATATTTCTAACAGGTAATCATAACCACCATCAAATTAAAAAGGCACTTTGGAGAAATAGCCAAATTGAAAAGTGTGTTTAGCAAAATAGCCAAATTTTGGTTAATTTTGTAAATTAGCCAATTAACCATTTAAATGAAATTCCAATTACATTATTGCCCTCATGTTTTAATAATTTATTTTCATTAATTGAAAATATTTCTATTAATTGAAATAGCTATTAATATGGTAACAACAAAAATCAAACCCCCTTTTATGTATAATTCAAATTTTAAATTCAAAACATTCATATAATTTTTGGATTTTATTTATTTTCAATAAATATCAACAAATTAAAGACGTGAATTAACGTAAATCTCAACGAATTAACGTAAATCAACAACGAATCAACGTAAATCAACAACAAATTAATGTAAATCAACAACGAATCAACGTAAATTAACAACGAATAAACGTAAATTAACAATAAAAAATATTATTCATATCAAAATTTCAATACAATAATCAAATATTTTAAATACAAAAAATAATCTCTCTCTTTCCCGTAAGACTGCCGAAGTTTCGTCGTCGATCGTCGTGGCCTCGGTGTTTCCGAGCGAGTGCTCCGATGGAGGAGCTCCTTCGCGCGCGACGGGGGCAGCGAAATCTCATCGTCGTTGGAGGCGCCGGAGCCGGCAGTGCTGCTCCCCCCTTAGACGGGGATCCCAACAGCCTGAAAAAAAACTTCCCGCCCTCGGTGTTCCTTTCCTCATCCTCGCCGGAATCGTCGATGTCACCGGCCAAGTCTCTGTAGAACCCGAGGAGCTCGTTGTTGGGCTGCGGCGCAACGTTGGGGGAGGAGCTGGGGCGGGGCTTGTGCTGCGTCTCGCAGACGCAGTCGTCGTCACGGTGGAAGAAACGGACGGAGGTGATCTCGGTGTCGGCGAAGCTCACACGGCGAGCGCACTTCCTCTTGATGTGCAGGATGCGATTCTCGCCCTCCGACTCGCTGAGAGGGGTCTCGTCGGGGAAGATAAACACACACACACACACACACACACACACACAGAGAGAGAGAGAGAGAGAGAGAGAGAGAGAGAGAGAGAGAGAGAGATGAAAAATGATTCGAATTCGCTATTAAATTCTCAAATTTGTGCATAATTAATTAAGCGTGATTTGTGCTGATTTATTTAATTAATTACGAAAATTATAATTAAAATGATTAATTAAAGGTTATTATAGAGATAAAAAATGTTATTAAAATGACGCCTCATGTTAATTGGTTAGTTTACAAAATTAACCAAAGTTTGGCTATTTTGCTAATCCTATATTTCAATTTGGCTATTTGGTGCAATTTCTCAAATTAAAATATAGACTTATATGCCCTTCCAATTAAGTCACGTTTTATTTTAATTTGTTTTAATTAAAATATATAAAAAAAAAACTTAAATGTAGCAAACTAAATAAATTAAAATTTATCATTCATATTTCAACGATTAAACAAATATTTTGAAATATTAATTGGTTTCAAAATATTGTTATCCCTATTAACAAGGATTATAACGGTTTGTAAATTGAAAATCTCAAAATTCTTAAAATCAATTATAAACCAATTGTATAATTTCAGCCGTATTTTCGTGTAATAAACTGTAAATATAGTTACGAAATTTCAATAAAGCTATAGTTAAAAAAACGTAAATACAGTTACTAAATTTCAATAAAATTGTAATCATAAAACTATAAATATATGAGATATTGCATGAGATAGTCAAATTGAAATGTTTGATTAACCAAATAGCCAACCTTTCTTTTTTCTTTTCAAAATAGCCAAATAGTTATTTAATAACATATTTTATACCTATAATACCCTTTTAACATATTAATGTGTATTAACGTGGTTAATTTGTTTAAAAATAAATTAAAATACATTTTTTGTTTAAATACATTTTTTGTTAAAATTTTAATGACGATTATTTATTTTTAAACAAATTAACTTTGTTAATACGTTTATTAACGTGTATTAACGGAGTTAATTTGTTTAAAAATAAAAAATCGTGATATTTTTTTTCAATTTTTTTTTTATTTTTTTCAATAAAAAGTAATTTATTTTTAAACAAATTAACCACGTTAATAAGTTTATTAACGTGTATTAACGGAGTTAATTTGTTTAAAAACAAAAAATAGTTAATTTTGGGTATTTAGTGAGTTTTTTAAAATTTAAAATGTCATATATTATGCTTTTTTCATTAGAATTTGTAGTTGATAATAGTACATCAATTATTTGTACTATAGTAAGTTTTATTTTTATCTAAATTTAAAAAAATATCTAAAAATTTTAAATTTAAGTTTTGTTGTATGCTTTTTGTAGAAAAATATTTTTTTTTATCAGAAATAGAAATTAAATAAATAAACTCAAAATCAATTAGATTAGTTTTTTATAATAAACAATAGTAAATAAAAGTAAAATTCTAATGTAGTATATTATGATGAATAGAACAAGTTGATACTTGGTGGACATATGTCCTTAAACAAGATATTTATCCATTTGTAAAAGATTATGACAAGTCGTTGAATAAAGATGATGCTTATTATGTTAATCTTATTATAGTTTCTGGTAGAGTAAAATAGAATGTTTGATTCCTTAGTTCATAAAGGATGCAATTATGTTATTATTATCACAACAAAGTCGATGTGAGGAATAATTAATAATCATAATAAATGAACTTAAAACGTCCGTGACCTGATTAACTAGGTGGGAGCCCATTAATCGTGTAAGGTCATTAATGTGACTAAGTGACAATCCTATTCTTGATTATGTGTGTGTCACACTCACTAGAAGTGCATTAAGTATGAAGCGTCTTCATACTGGACTGGACCTGACTTAAACTCAAGAAGTTATCATATAAGACCGTCACTGATAACTTGTAGTTGAGTCACAAAATGATGATCAAATGGATATTAGTTCTAAGTCCTGAGTGATCATGAGTCCGAGCTACTAGCTTGATTATTCTTTCATTTAATCGTTAAAGAACACAAGATATTACCGTTGTTCACAATAATATTATTTTGGGAACATGATAGTCAGCTGTTAGGATGGCTTGATCATAGACATGGGCATCACACAGCTCTCTTCAGAGTCATGATGATTCCCTTGGTTGTCAGTGGTGAGAAGTGAGAGGTACCCGTGCGCAACTTATGAATCGAAACCATAAGTGGGTTGCTCATAATATTACTGACTGAGTCAAGGATGAAAATGCAATGAGGGGCATTACGGTAAAAACCGCCTGCTCATGTGTGAGTCATCAAGTGAAAGGACAATAACCCGAATTTGATTGAATCAATGAACACCCTGCTATTATAAGGGAATAATATATACCGTATTACTAAAGAGTGTAACCTCGGGTCTATAGTGGAATCACTTTGAGGTTTGACGAACAACTAGCAGTTCATTGGAACTTAAGTGATACGGGTCCATGGTCCCCAAGATAGCTCCGTAACGGATGATACATATGTGATTAAAATACATTCTAGATAATGTTTAATCATATGGCCCGACTTATAAAACTGACAGGTTTGTGGCAGACATCAGATAGTTTTATCATCAGCGTGGCAAAAGTACCATATTTTGGTACACGGAATTAACTGTAAAAAGAAAGTTAGAATTTAGATTTTATAACAGAACCATGTTGTTGCAAATTAAATTCTAAGCAACTTTGATTTTTGAACCAAGTCATTCAGACTTACGGTTAGTGATTTATGGATTTTCTAATTTTATGATTCGGTTCGATAAACTATGAAATTAAATCACATGTCACGAATTTAAATGATGGTGTGGCACCATGACATTCAATGTGTTATATTGAGATCATATTTTATTAATATAATTTATTTATTTGGATTTAATTATTAATATCTAATTAATAATTATTAATTAATGATTAAAAGATCTATATTAATAAATAAAAATATATATTTATATATTGTTACATGTGTAAATTCGAATTAGGGTTTGGAGAAAACAAACCCTATCTAAATTCGAATATGAGAATTGGAGAATTTATATTTGCGGCATAAGTACCTATTATTTAGGTATTTTGGCAAAACCCTAAAATTAATTTAATCCATTGGATCGGTTATGATTTAATATCAACCATTGGATTAAGATAATTGATTTGAACCCTAAATGTAATTCGAAATTGAAGCTTGGTGACCAAGTTTAGGTATTTCGAATTTGCTTAATTAATTGTGTCCGTTGGATCGGTTTTGAGATTTAATCTTTACCGTCAGATTAGAAATTAATTAATGTTATATATATAATATATAATTCGAATAATATTATGGATAAGAGTTCAAATTAGGGTTTTATAAAACCCTAGGGCATTTGACTTTATCCCTAATTGATTTGATCCATTGGATTGGTTTAAGATTTATTTTTAACCATTGGATCTCGAATCTTAAACAAGTTCAAATTTCGCCGTGAACCGGACTTCGCCATCACCAAGGAAGTTCGCCGAGGATCGTCAACGACAGCCCGGAGACTCGCCCAAGACGACGGGATCGCCTCCAGCTTAGACGATCATCAGTCAACCTGCGTTGACTCAGCATTCAATCATCCTTGTGTTCAGCGGGTCAATCTCAGGACCCGAACCTTAGATCCGACTCTAAGTTAAAGCCATTTTTACGCATTAACAATAGTTAAGATTATTTATTTGCCGAATATTAACTAATACGTAAATTGTACGACAATATAGTAACTGATCTCTAGGAATATTGACGAAGCTCTAGTTGTATCTAATGCATGTCATGGGACTTTTAGACATGCATATCTCTATTACTTTCATTCATGCATTACAATTTACAAGGGTGTTTTGAGTTTGACTTTATAAATAATGAATATATACATATTATATATATAAGATATGAATATTTGGAGAATGTCAGCAAAACACTTTTTTGACCAAGGTGGGTCCCACGAGATTCGTCATAGTTCCTAGCTTTGAAGATGCCCTAATTTTAAAAAGAAAGAGCTCGTGTGACTCTGGTCCACTTCCATGCAATGCATTTCCATGTATATTCATTATTCACCAATATATAGTATATATTATCAACAGATAACTATTCACATGAATTCACGTCACTCTCTGTCGATCGAATGTCAAACTAAAAAAAAAGATACAAATTTTCCACATAATATATATGTCTATACATATATGAAAGGACAAGCATTTTCATGTCTTCTAGGCAATCACAACGTGCCACGTTAGTCATAATGTTAATTACGTCAATACATTCCTTCCTTTTTATTTTATTTTTTCGCTTTCAAATGTATCATGTTATTATGGCCTCAAGTTCTAATTCTTGCATATTCTACTTTCACGTATTTTTTGCTTCTGATTTCTTGGAGTTTTCCTCGGAATACAATCATCAAATATACACACACGTAGACGCATTTTTAGCGGCAAATTAGTTAACAGTGGGCCAAACTAAAGGTTATATAGCTACAAGGATATTCATGGCTTTCATCAGTTCTATATAATGATCGATCTAATAAATAGTTTCATTGTATAAATATAAATAATGGAAAGAGCTATGGACAATAGGAATAATGTGGTAAATGGAGTAATCGAGGTTCTAACAAGATATTGTTGAAGGGGCTCTCAATTACCTTTATGAATTTTATGAGGCGCAGAAAACTAAGATTCCGAAGAAGGATAACAACCGAGCTGCTCCGGCATGGAAGCCTCCGAGGTAGATTGTGTTGACATTTGTGTCGACGCAATAATTGATGGTCATGGGGCCAGTTATGGCATTGGCTTAGTAGTTCGCAACCATGAAAATAGTGTACTGGCGTCGGGAATTAATTTCCATAGGCACGGGATGTGCCCCCAACTTGCGGAGGCTTCTGCTATTCGCCGTGGGGTTGAATGGGTGTATGACTAGGGATGGTCGAAGATTCGCATCCAATCAGATTGTTTTGAGGTTATCAAAACTCTAAACAGTAAGTCTGTTGTGCAATCTGATTTGGGCTCTATCATATCTTATATCCATCGCTTAGCTACCCAAATTGAGTTTATAGATTTCTACTTCATCCCGAAATGTTGCAATGAAGTCGCACATGGTCTTGCTTGACTCGCGATCAAGTCTATAGGAAATATAGTTTGGTTGGAGTTTGTTCCGCCAAGTATTGAATCTCTTGTTTTGCGTGATTCTAGTTATAACGAGGGAGTCCCGGCCCTTTTTCGATACGTTTGTTTGGTTTTTGTGTCCAATAATTCGATGTGGAATACTCTTCCCTCTAGAGCCGCACCCGTTTGGGGGACTCGGAGGGTTTAATAAAAAAAATTATTGATTATATATATTAAAGTTGAATATATATATATATATATATATATATATTACTAGGGGTGAATATACGAGTCTTAGGTTCGGTTTTCATAATTATTTATATAGGTTGCCGCATTTTTTGTTTTTCCAATTTTAGAACCAAAACCAGCGCTATTGATGTTTTAAAACCAATTTTACCAAGTACTGATATATCGGTTTTAAATTCGGTTTTAACCGTATTTTTATGCAACACAATATAATTATCATATATTTGAAAAATCAAATTAATACTAAATAATCTAAAGTATATAAAAGAACTAATTGATGAAATAATTCAAATAGAGTCAGTTCTCTTGGCATTTACTCGTTCTTATTCAAGCGAGACCAAATAATTGCGCTAACAACAAAATTGCTCAAAAATAAAAATATGATTGAATGAATCAATGAATGAGAAAATCCATGCTAAAACATTATTATATAGATATTAAATGCTAAAAGTCTTATATTTATCTATTTTTAAATCTATAATAATATATAAATTAATTATCGGGTTGATCGGTAATCGGTAGCTATTTTTACCGTGAAACCCGTAACCTCTACCATTTACCAAAAAGTGATAGCGGTTTAAACCGTATTTTTTGGTAGTTTAAAAATAGTATAAATTTTCTGTAGTGAAAAATTCAGTAAGTTAATGTTATCGGCTTTAGATTCGGCTTAAGGTCTATTTTTTACACCCGTATATATTACGTGTCCCAAACCAACCAATATGCTTCCCAGCTCACGAAAATCGCTGTTGACCAAATAATATATAAGACGACAAAAATACGTACAGAATTGTTACATTATTTAGTCCCAACTTAGTCAAATTTATTCTATAAGAGGTTTATGAAAGAGATGGGCCAAAAAGTGATGTTATATACCATTCACATGTTAATACCGTATTTGCTTTGATTCTTTGAGACTATATAAACTGGTCAAAAAGAATATAATATATATATATGGTGTAGTAAAGATATATAGTTCGAGAATATTTGTGCCCTAGGGAATCATGAATTAATTTTCCACCTCTAATTTTCATACATTATGGCTCCATCTATATGACCATGCAAAAGATACATTCGGTACAGTTGTATATATGTATATATATATATAGTATACGTATTAAATAGTCCTTATAACTAATCGTATATTCAGTATTTTCTTGCTATTATAATATACGTATCAAATAGTTCAAAAAGCATGCCTTAACATTTTTTTTTTTACTTCAAAATATATGATTTGGGCTAAGCATATTAAATCCGATTTCGGTGCATATTTTCATCTCGTTTTAGCTTTGTTGTCAGTATTTTTCCTTAGGCTACAGGGCTATATAGACTATTTAAACACTAATTTTCTGATTTGTAATCAAATTTGGCTGAGATAGAAACTCAAATATTTTTGCAATTCGAGTTCGCGAGAGATTATCTGAAATTGATGTCAAAAATTCTAGAATGCACAAATCAACATATGTTCGGAAGAATTTCAACGTGCGTTCAGGCACACGAACCAACAACCGAACTTTTTGTGTTTTGCAAGAAATTTATACGAAATTATAAGTGAAGTTTAAGAAATGGGAACTCGTAGATATCCTTTATAAAAGAGTGTTCTTGGCTTTTTTAATTATTTCAAATATTGAAACCACCCCTTCAATGCAAGTCCTTATCAAGGGACATACACAATTAAAAGACATCTCTCGAATCATTAGCGTGTACCGGCCGCATGTGGCTCTAAGTACAAGGCTTACAAATATAGGCACTGTCCGCTAAGATTTAACTCAAATGACAAAACGACGTATCCATGCCAACCTCGTATGGACTCATTTGGTTTAGACCGGCCTGCTCTCTAAGCAAGACCGTGGCACCCTTTTTGCCAATGGCCAACATATATATGTGTGTTCCCTAATTGTGAGATGACAAGAAGACCGTGATTTTTTTTTTTTTTTTTGAGGAAAACATGCAAAGAGAAAATAGCATTCCCTAATTGTCATATATATACTTCGATCATTGATTGTACTCCTTTAGAAACAATTTATTCCAATTATACTCTACAGAGAAAACAACTTTCATCAGAAGAACTCTTAGTGCTAATAACCTGCATTACCTTTAACTCCTCTATTTATTAAACAATTAACTCTATAATTAAACAATAAGCATCATAAATTGATTTTCCACCTGTGAAATTAACTTAATAACGTTAATCTTATAGGATCATTACCTTATAGGATGTCTTTTTTCCATACTCTTTGATCAACCTCTTTAATTTGATGATCATATGATTCTCGTGTTCGTATATATGTGCATATTTATATGTGTATATATATATATATGCTATTTTTCTTCTTCTTAAATAGTTCATATTAATTATTAGAGGTAGACTCTACGAGAGTGGTGTTCATTTTTATACATAGTCGACCAATACATAACTGTTCTAATGATTCCTATAGCATTTGTTCAGCGCAAAAACCGACTCAACGGACATCACACGGTGCAACACTGAATTTAAGAGTAGTTTTCTAGTAGAAAGAGGGCCGTGTGCTTCCTCTAATATCGTTTACAAGTTGATAAATTATATTTTCAGAAGAATTTCATGAAAATGGAACACTCATGAATTAACATTTACTCTCATTTTTTATCGTGTTTTTTTCTCTAATTATTTATCAACTTGCAAACGATATCAACAAAAGCACATGACTATCTTTCCGCCGGAAAACACCCTTAAAATCGACATTGTGTAGTGGATTTTCGCCCTCAACGACCTCACGATAAAATGGATATATACAGAGGAGCATATTGCTAATCATGGTGCTAATCATGACCAGATAAATTAGAGGAAAAATATATAGACCAAAGATAATTATATAATATAGTAAAAGATTTATGACCTCACTAATCACTAAGGTACATATATAATACTCTCTTTTTTCTTCCATTTCTTTCTATAAAAGTCTCGTGAGAATTTAATGTGTCAAAGATATCATGGTCCACGCAGACACCGACCGAAGACGTTTGAGTCTTATCTTTTTCAAATGGGTCAAGGTACTATTTTTTTAAAATTAAATAAGTTAAATATTATATAATGTAAATTTTATTTGCAAAATTTGAAATGTCCTAATTAATAACGTAAATGTATAAATTTTATATATTTCTCGTCAATTTTTAATAAAGTGTCATTGGACTTTTATTTATCATATTTTATTTATACATATTTTATTATAAAAATGCATAGTAAAATGAATATACGAGACTATATTACTATAAACTACCGACAGTAACAAAATACAAATTTATATTATTATACAACTTTCATACTTAATTTTTGTAAATAAAATTTAAATACATAACAACCACCATAATCTCTTATTATTACGAGTGACCATTTTGTATGGCAACTTGATCTATAATGAAACAAAGAGTCAAACCGATCAAAAAAGAGTCAGAGAACCTTTAAAAGCAATTTTCTATTCTACCCAACCATGACTAAATATTATGCCTTTGGATTTTCTTTTCTTTCCACATCCCCTTTTCTAACAGCATGTGCCCATGATGGGAGAATATATACAAATATATATAAATATGTATATATATATATAATAGAATAGTTTAATTCTGTCTCAAATTTGTTATAATAATTATCAATTACGACAGGAAAAAAATCTTAGTAACAAAATAACAAGTGAAATTTATAAATATCAACTAAAGAGGAAAATTTTACTTCTTATTTTATTTTTTATGATGATTTTTATTTTCAATCTTCAAATTTGTATAAGTTTAAAATCATTTTTTTTAAGATAGTTTATGATGTCATAAACTGTCATTAAAGAATAATTTTAGAATTATAAAACTTAAAAGAGTTGAAAGAGTAGTTTTTGAAGTTTCTCAATCAAAATACTTCAATAATAGAAGTTTAATTTTTAACATTATTATTTTCGAGTTAAAACTTAAAATAATTACCAATTTGATTTTTCACGCAGAGAACTCCCCATCCAGTTTCGATACTGTAGAGCTTACGACCCATTGGACTTGGAATTAATTTTGGGCTTTATTTTACTCTTTGGTACACTCAGACTAAATAATATTGTATTCTATTTTCTTTTCCTTTTTCCTTAAAAATTAAAATAATTACCAATTTGATTTTCCACGCAGAGAACTCCCCATCCAGTTTCGATACTGTAGAGCTTACGGCCCATTGGACTTGGAATTAATTTTGGGCTTTATTTTACTCTTTGGTACACTCAGACTAAATAATATTGTATTCTATTTTCTTTTTCCTTTTCCTACGACTCAGACTAAATAATATTGTATTCGAAGTTTAAATTGAGCCCCCGATAAAGAAAAAACACAAACTAGTTGCTTGAATTATCATATTATACAGTAAAAGTTCTATAAATAAATAATACTAGGATCGCCAACATATCAAGAATATTGTATCTCCAATCAATCATAATACATAGCTTGAAGACAATATTTTTGAATTCGAGTTTATTTCACGCAATGGTTTTATTCTAATATCATTTTCAATAATATGTTGTTATATTACGAAAATACAACACCATACTTTCTTAATGTTATACAGAAGTGTAGAGTTGAAGTTAAAAAGAGTCAATTTCAAGAATATAAGAAAATAACTTCATATTAATATTTTAAAAACACTATACGATAAGCTAATCAGTGCAAATTGTTTTTATTTAAGATGATTTTATTTTATAACTAATTATGTTAAGTTATATTTTATTTAAGCTATCGCTATTCACTAAAAAGCAACATGTAATATAAACATATATTAACAATTCCTCAAATATGATTCTATGTTGAGTCTTTTTAAAAATATACCAATTGTAAGTTGTGTCATTATTGTTTGCAGTTGAAGATGAGACATTGAGACTATTATAAAAGGCTTAACTTTGTGTTTGTTGGTGTTTCAATTTTGGATTCCCCATCATTGAATTGGTGGCTTACCAACTCAATGCTAATCAAGCTTTGATCAATCCAAGATTCAAAACCAAACAACCACCTCTAAATTGGCTCAAAATTATGATTAGAAAGATAAAGCCTTGATTAGATAAATAGACCCTACTAAACATAACATTTGTGGGTGTTGAATTGATTAATCACGGGCTAATTCGGTGGATTTGTACAAATTATAACGTCTTATTAATACTAGACAAAAATGATATTTTTAAGATAATATATGTTAACAAATCCATATATAAATATATGCTTTAATAATAAATATTTTTTTTTTGAAAAACATATATATAAAACAAAGTTGTGAAATTAACTTTAATGTTGTCTTTTTTTTTTCTAGTTATATTTCATGTCTAATTTATTCTTATCATATCTAAAATTATATTGTCAAAAAATGATCAAGAATTCTAGATTCAAAAAGCACCTGTAAAATTAATAAATATAAATTTGTCAACTAATTAAGATTTAAGTAATATAATAAAATCTCACGGTCCTAACAAACGTTTGAATGAACAATACCGACGAGCATTAGAGCTAGTTCTGAATACCGGAATTTTTCGGGCAGCCATCGTCGTCTCGGTCGCAACAATATTAATTAATTGAAATTTATGGTGTATGGGCAAGGACTCGTAAGGAGAATAACGTGTTGAAATTGTATAATAAAGCATATGATCAATAATGAAGTTTGCTTTGTGTTATTGTCTTACTCTTCGAGTTAATGTATGTGCACTTAACAACACCAAATCAATCACTTGATTTTGTCTCGTACTTAGCTTCTTGACCCTACTTAGATTCTCCCAATCATAATAGTATATATACATACATATATATATATATGCCAAGAATTATGTATTTCATCACAAAGAAGATTTCTCTCCCTTTCTTTTTTTCTTTTTAATTATTTATCTTTAGTATTAATCACATTGCTTACTTTTTTTAACAGCTGTCTAGCTTCCACATTTCTTTCAATTAAATTAAATAGTAATTATGGTCTAATTGATTCTTTATCTTCTCTTTAATTAATCATGATAAGTGACTTTAGAACTTGTTTAAGTTCATAAGCTCGAAGGTAGTTGGATGATGTTGTTTTACTACCAATGTCTTTTATTTCTCGAGCACCAACCTTGCCTTTAATATTTTATATACAAATATTCTTTTTTGTAAATTTATGATATTCTATTGATACGTTGGACATTTGCGGTAACATACTAATAATTTGTAGGTAGATAACGCGAGTCGGGTTTCTTACCTTTATTTTTTGTTCGTTTTTTTTCTAGTTTTTTTTTTTTTTCATTCTTCGGCCCAGTCTTGATTTTGATTGGCGGTTTGGTTTTTTAGAATACTTTTTAGTTTTTAAGATAGAAATTGATTTTCTACCCTTTCTAAAATTATTACAAAACAAAATATAAAAGTCAATATTAAACTTACTCTAAAATTAAAATAATATATGAAATAAAAAACCAGATTTTTTTTTTGTAATATAAGATAAAAATAATGAATTAAAATCCAAATGAATGTGTAAAAAAACATACATGCCTAACATACCCTTTTTGGTGATCATGGTTCGTTCATGGTGGTCCAATAGAAATAACATCAGTCTAAACTCTAAACATCACCATCCAAGTAATGGTCAGCACCGTTGTCCTCCAGCTGGGCCCCACCACGCTTAGCTGGATTGGGACCCACTTTTCAACTCTCTGATCAAGCACCGAATCCAAGCCGCTCAAAAATACAGCTGGATGCGCGACACGTGGATCATATAAGATTATTTGCGCCTTTGCAGTGGATTTGTTTTCTATTTTTTTTAATAAAACAGTATATTTTGGAATTTTTTATTACGTAAAATATTTTGAAAATTTTGAAGCTGTAAATAATTTAACGCTAGCTAACAGAAACACAATTAAGTTAATTTTATAAATATTACTTTCAATAATTTAAAATATTTGTGCCGCAAATATTACTATCAAAATCTCTTACCTATCGTTTGAGTTTTGTATTTTGTTTTGTGTTTGTATTCTGATTGTCTTAAATTATTTTACTTATATATTTTAAAAATGCATTTACTTAGATTTCGTGTCTTATTCCTAAAAATGGAGAGGGAAAAAACCTCAAATAAATATAAGTAAAATGAGAAAGAAATCATTAGAAAGTAAAAGAAAAAAATGAGACAGTGGGTCTCACTTTACAGAGAGAAATTTAAAAATGTATATATGGTTTTTTTTTATATATATAAGTTAAAAAAAATTAAAAAATTATTATAAAAATATTTCATTAAAATATTAAACAAACACATTTTATATTATCATATTCTATTTAAAAAAAAAAATCTTTTTGAAAATGTAAAGGAGTGCCATATAGCTACATTTTTCTGATAATTTCAATCGAGTAAAAATAATCTTTACTTAAAGCTATTTCAAATACAAATTTTATCAATAGCTTTATTCACTTGAAATTTATTATAGGCGTTTAATGTAATGTTTTTTGGGTTTTAAATTCACTATAGGCGCTCGCTTACGTAGTAAAATTTTATCAATAGCTTTACTTACGTAAAATTTATATTGTAAGCCCATTTACAATATAAATAGAATAGATGCCCTCGTTAAGACAGGATCCCAAGTATTTTCATCATCATCATGATCGATTCTAAACATTCTTTTTTCCTATCATTTGTGTACTAGAGAATCCAAGCATGTATCTCCGTATCTCACCATTTTGTACTTAATTCACACACATCAATGGCAAATTCAATATATACAATCTAGAATAAAGTTTCACATTTATCATCGTCTCATCCATTATCACCTAGAAGACTAAAACCAATATAACGGGAGCCAATGGCCCTATATCCTTAACCGAACCAAACACAAATCGGTATTATTACGTGTAACCTCGTGATTGTTTGAGTCAATTTTCACCACGAACAATTATTTGTGAGTGCATATTAAAATGTATATTTGTCTAACTATATATTTGGAGTATTTTCCACGTGGCACAGTAAGATTAGAATCTTAATAATATCTGCCCAATATTAACTATCAAGCACATCTCCCTTTAGCTTTGAAAAGCCGTTAATCTCGCCCACTTGAGATTGTGAAGTGTTGTTAATTAATAGACAGCAAAATATAATATTGGAGATTGAGAAAGAAGTGGGTGGGAGAGAGGTCAGCTTCTTGATTGCTTCACCTTTCCAACTTTCTCTCAAACCTAACAACAAAAAATTAGAGTAGAGATAGATACCCATACACAATTTACACATAAATATATGTATATACTATGTACATTCTGTTAGGTATTCGACCAAAAGTCATATTAAAATGAAAATTAACAAATAGATAATTCTAAAATTATAATATTTTCATGTCAGTACATCTACTTACTACTTGTAAATTTTATCCTAAATAATCTAATTTGATCTTATATAATCTAATCGAAATTATTCGGTTACAACTTGTTTTCTCAATATCTCTCTCTTTTGTGCTACAATTTGCATACATTAACAACTACTAGTCATGATGTACATGTTGGAGGTAAAACCGCTCTACAACAATCGCTGCGTCCGGGGAACAAAAATGCAAAATGCTAAACGGTTTTAGGAGATGGGAGAAAAAAGAAATAGAACCAATCAGTAAATCATCTTCTTCGTCCTCTTATTCCCAATGTCTTTCTTGTACAAATGTGTCAAGAAAACAAGTAAAAGCTTGAATTCTCTAGGGATTGATGAGAGTACTTTTTTGGTAGGAATGCATTTTTGCTTGATTATATGTGGACTTTTGGGAAGGACACATTATATTGTTTATAGACATGGATTTGAGCTTCTTAATGAACTTTTATCACAAGGAATAATGAAACCCTAATATTATGGTCCCGACGGATGGTACGGCCTTGGGTGTGCAGACTTGTGTCGGCTCCACGGGGAACATCCTCATGCGGGTGAGTTTCTTATGTCCTCCTTGCTCCAGTCTCCGAGCATCGAATAGAGCAAGGATCAACTGCGTTTTACCGGATGAGATATTGGCTTCCTTAATATGTCTGAGCTTTCTCAGCCGAGTCCAGCTCGACTGAGAACTCAGTCATTTGACATGCTTTCACACGTGTTCCCTTAGTCAAAGTTCGTGCGTTGACCCTTCGGACCCTAAACCAAAATTGATCGATCATTATTACAAAAATTAAGGCTACACTATAAAACATGTAAAATACTTAAAATTTCACCGCTAATTAAATTTCGAATAAAAATATGCTCGATATTTTTTTTCTACCATATGTACACGTACATAGAGAAGAACCTCATTAAATTAATACTCGATATATTAATAATTGATAAGATATTATTTTTATACAGTCCAGACTCTAACTAATGTGGCTAAATTTTTCTTCGACAAAGTAATAAATTTGATAAAAATATAATTTACTGCATATATATCTTGAATACTGTAATCTGAATGTTAATCTGTTATGCATAGTTCCGATAATTCCCAGTCTGCCCTTTGCTCTTACGTAATTACATCAAGGCTTGTCCTTTAGTCTCCGTCTTCTTCTGCCCCAAAATCTTCATATATATATATATATATATATATATATATATATATATATATATAATATAAGCAACCAGAAGAGAGCCATCTCTCCCTCTACAAAACGCACAGAGAAGCTTAAACTTTGGCTTTACACATATATAACTCTCATTTATTATATTCCAGGTTCAACTCTTACATCAAACTTTGTTGTGTTTAAGCTTGTGAAGCCATTGACGAAGCTCAGAGCTATGCCTGGACTAGCAATGGACGAATTCCCCGGCGAGGACCGCGACAACCTCATGCGCCAAAAGGAGAGCTTCACGCAGCTTGGCTCGCCCAGAAGCCATCTGAGCCCGCAGAGCCATGAGAGCGACTGGATCGACCTCGCCATCGACGGTGCCATCGACACCTCCATCGAGCAACTCTACCGCAACGTCTGCGAAATGCAGAGCTCTGACGACCAGTCCCCGTCGAGGGCGAGCTTCCTCTCCTATGGCGAGGAGTCCATGATCGACTCTGAGCTCCGGCACCTCATCGGCTATATTGGAGAAGTCGAGGTGACGAAAGAGGTTATCGACGCCGACCACGAGAAGAAGGCAGAGGTCAACCTCGACGAAGAGGTGAATGGAGTTCCGTCTCAAAACCAATTGACGATTATACTATAATGATCGATTACTTTATAAATTTTATTTGCTCGTTTAAACTTTATGAGCTCTGATATCATGTTAATAACACGGGTCTTATCTTGAAACAAACCGTCTTTATAAATTTTATTTGCTCCTTTAAACTTTATGAGCTCTGATATCATGTTAATAACACGGGTCTTATCTTGAAACAAACCGTCAATGTAAAAAGTAATTCTTGACGTTTTAACATTGTTAAGTCTCTTTATCTTTTTGACGCGTGCTTTGTAATAGGTGAAAAACCCAAGCTCTGTGGAAAAGCCCCCCAGCCCGCCAACCAAAAAGAAGCAAGAGAAAACCCGTCAAAAAAAACCGAGCTCAATTCCGACAAACAACCGGAGAAAAAGTCCTCAAAACGGAGTGAAGCCTGAGCCTGAGCCCGAGCCCGAGCCCGAAATCCTGCTAAAACAAGCCAAGGAAATGATTTCCTCCCGCGAGAATCCTCTCCGGACGCTCGAAGTGGCGCTCCGAGCAGCAAAGGCCTTCGACGATCGTCGTACCGACGGACGCTCGAGCTTGGACGAGGTGATGTGCCTCCACGTCGTGGCCACTCTCCATTGCAGCTTGGGCCAATTCGAGGAAGCGATCAAATGTCTCGAACGCTCTATCGAAATTCCGGCGATCGAAGACGGTCACGATCACGCTCTGGCAAAATTCGCAGGCTGCATGCAGCTGGGAGACACCTATGCAATGATGGGACAAATCGAAAACTCTCTGCTTCTCTACACTGCCGGCTCGGAGATCCAACGGCAAGTCCTCGGCGAGACCGACCCTCGCTTTGGCGAAACGTGCTGCTATGTCGCCGAGGCTCACGTCCAGGCCCTGCAGTTCAACGAGGCTGAGAAGCTCTGCCGAACAGCCCTCGAAATTCACAAGGATAAGAATGGATCGCCGGAAGAAGTAGCGGTTCGGCGGCTAATGGGGCTAATCTGTGACGCTAAAGGCGATTATGAAGCCGCGCTCGAGCACTACGTTCTAGCGAGCATGGCCATGGCGTCGCGAGGCCAAACGCTCGACGTGGCGCTAATCGACCGAAGCATCGGCGATGCGTACCTCTCGCTCTCGCGCTACGACGAGGCAGTCTTCGCATACCAAAAGGCACTCGCCGCATTCGGAGAGGGCCACACAGCTGCAGCGTCCGTGTTTGTACGCCTGGCTGACTTGTACAACAAGGTAGGGAAGTTCCGGGAGTCAAAATCGCATTGCGAGAGCGCCCTACGGATTTACGCGAGGCCGAATCTTGGCGTTCCAAAGGAGGAGATTGCGAGCGGGTTGGTCGATCTTTCTGCGATATACCAATCAATGGACGAGGTGGGAACGGCGCTGAAGCTACTCAGGAAGGCACTGAGGGCGTTGGGCGGGGCTGCGAGGCTGCAGAGTGCGGCAGCGGGGATCGAGGCGCAGATGGGCGTGATGCACTACATGATGGGGAACTTCTCGGAGTCGTACGGTGCGTTCCGGAATGCGGTATTGAAGTTCCGGGCGAGCTCGGAGAAGAAGTCAGCGCTGTTCGGCGTGGCCCTGAACCAGATGGGTTTGGCGTGCGTGCAGCTCGGCTCGGTCAACGAGGCGGCGGAGCTGTTTGAGGAGGCAAAGGGGGTCATGGAGAAGGAGTGTGGTCCGTTTCACCCAGACACCTTGGGAGTTTGCAGCAATTTGGCAGGGACTTATGATGCGATGGGAAGGTAATTATTCTTGACGCTATAGTTTAAAGTAAACCTTATTTTTTCGGGTAATTTTGCGGTGAAATAAGTGTTATAAATTCGCTATATTAATTAGCCTAAAACGCCTTATTATAAAATAGGTTAATCTTCGAAAAAAGGTTATGACAGAGCGAAAAACCGGCTAGATTCAAAACGCCCGAAACGCACATAAATGATCCAATTGGCGGAAAAGTCAAAATGGACAAGGCCTATAAAACTGAGGATTCCGAAACCATAAAGTCATGGAAAAGTTCAATAATTCTATGTCGCACTGTGAAACTTCAGAACGTAAAGCAAAGTTAAATAGCCTTAAAACAGAATTCCTAATTTAACGGAAATAATTGACCAATTTGGCCGAAAAGTAAAAATAGAATTGAACCTATCTGCCTGATAATTTCGATTCCACCGAGATTTCCTAAAAAGTTCCAGTCAGTTTAAATTATTTGCTCTATCAATTGTTGTTTTCAGGCTCGATGAAGCCATCGAGATCCTCGAATACGTGGTGGGCATGAGAGAGGAGAAGCTCGGGACGGCAAATCCCGAGGTGGACGACGAGAAGCGAAGGCTCACCGAGCTCCTCAACGAAGCAGGCAGGGCTCGAAACAGAAAGCCCCGGTCGCTCGAAACTCTGCTAGACAGAAACGCCTCTCACTCCGTCAAAGTCAACGCTGACATTGAGGTGATCTGATCAAAGTCAACGGTAATATCTGATTGTCGATTGTACAGAGTCTCTGGCGTGTAATGTATATCAGTATTAGACTAGGTGGTCCTTTGTATTGTTTTTATTTTTGTTATTGCCAAATTTGGTAAGAGAAAGAAAGGATTATTTTGTTATATATTTCGGACATAATTAGATACATGTTTGTTTGTGTATTTTTATTTTATTTTTTATTTTTATGTAATAAGATCTCAATAAAGAAAAAGTTATGGTGGAGCAACACTTTCAGATTTCGGTGCACCTAATCGCATTAGAAATTTAGAATACTTGAATTTTTTTATTAGATACACATATATAATATGCATTATAATTTATATGTATTGGCATGATTATTTGTTAACACGTTTGGTTGTATGAGAAAGAATGTTTAAGTATAACACACGTTAGTTTTGGTGTCTTTCATCGATCAAATGCTTTGTTTAAAATTGAAATAGTGCTTTGAACTTGGACCCACGTTATGGCTATGATCCTTCCCACTCAGCACAAAAAATCATGCAAAACACCTTATTGAATTTTATACGCCTTATCATAAATTTATATAGAATAGGCCATAGGGTTTATTCTACATTAAAAAAAATCCTAATTAATTATTTTGTAACACAAAGAGTGAGAAAATAAATTTTTAATTACATATGATAAGGTCGATATGTAACGACCTAATAGATAAAAAAATGACAAAGTATAAACATAGATAATAAGTAGAGGCAACCCCGCGGGTGACTTGGCCCGTCTCGCATTTTGGGCGATTCCGGCCTAATTTCTTTTCAATTATCTGATATTTTGAAATTGATCATGTAAAAAATAAGGGACCAACTCACCTTTCAGCACGAGCACAAGCTGCCTAGACGGGTTATGGGTGCGGGCAATCCGCACCCACCGTCATGACAATCCTCCTAAAAAACTTGTGAGTACACAAAATTTGTACAGTTGAATAACACATTTTTATAAAAATATATTTGTAATTTTTTTTATATATATATACTTATAACGGGTTTTCTTTTCGTAAAGCAATTTAAACAAGATAAAGTGTGTGAGTATTTGAACTTGTACCATTGAGATGCAAAATTCAAGAAGAAAAAAAGCAATCACTTCGTCGACCTACAAATAAAACCTCTGGCCTAATCCGTGACCCGGCCCATTTCTTCGAAAACCCACAAAACTGTTTATTGAACCAAGCTTGCTTGGCCAAGTGGTAACTCCACCACTCCTCTATTTATGAGGTCATGGGTTTAAACCCTCATGAGTCCAAATGAGTGCCCCCTTTACATTGTTGTAAACTTGGCCAATTGTGCCACCTGTTCTTACACTGAATATATCTAAGTCATGCGAGAGTGCATTGTAACCTTGGCCGATAGTGTCACCCCATTCAAAAAAAAGTTTTATGTTTATTGTGACCATTGTGGACTTTAAAAGATTTAGTTTGTCCAAATGCTGTACTTTCACCAAGAAGAAATCAGCATCATAAAAACTTTCCATCTAAGATTAATTGACATTTGACCTTATTAAGGCAACTTCCTTGATGTATTATTACATATTACTTAAAGACTCACGACTCAGCTTACCGAATGTAACAAGCTTCTCCGATTGAAACAGGTGGATCGGAGAGCGAGCCATCAAGAATGCGGCTCGAGAGCAGCCTATTGGCTGCCTCAGAATAATGCACGCCGTCCCAACTGAGATGCCTCGACGGATTCTTGCAAGGATTCCCATAAACCGTCCCGTTCACCCTTACCTTTTTCCCGCAATCAACGTGGTACCCGTAGTAACTCCCGCAGCAGAACTCCATCGGATCAACAAACCCTGCAATAGACCGAGCCGTTAAACCTGAGTAGAGCGTAGCAAATCGAAATACTGGATTCACGAAACTGAGCAAGCTTGCCTAGCTCCTCCGCACGACTGATCAACTCGTACTTCGCCTTGTAAATGTCGACGTAAATGAACACGCCTTTTCGGTGTTTTCTTCTCAGCTTCGAAACCATGTCCTTAAAATGCATGTTGAAATCCCGAGCCACAGCGTTCTGAGGCTTCACGCAGCTGTGCTTATCCAGATCGAGTGGTTTTTGTTGGTCGTATATGAGATTATACGGCAAACAACCGATCGGTCCCGTGTTATGCAGCCAGAAGAACCGGCCTCCGGCTTTATAAACTTGCTGCAAAAATTAGACAAAAATAATAAATAGTGATTAGTCAACCTGGTTTGCATCCCAGTGTTCTTTGCTTTTTCAGTCACATTTACATACTCGTATTGCTTCGGAGAGATTGCCGATAATGTGAGGAAGTGAAGCTACGGTTTTCTCGTACGACGTGTACTGAAAACCGGAGGCGAGATCGTTATGGCCGATGTCGAATATATATAGAGCCTTTGAGAACTCCTTTGGCCTTGGAAGCTTGTCGTTGGAGGCTCTTCTTTCCCCTAAATTCTTCGAGGAAAAAAAAATTCAATTACGAACCTTCTCCCGAAAATCTACATTTTCTCATCTAGAAAACCGGTAGGACCCGAAAGAGAAAGTGTGAGCGAATGGTATAATAGTATTATGGTATTAAAAAAATACTTTTCAGTAGTGCCTAATGCTTTTCAATAGTGCCTTATCAATACCATAATACTATTTCATAATAGTATTATGGTATTAAAAAAATGCTTTTCAGTAGTGCCTTATTAATACCATAATACTATTTAATAATAGTATTACGGTATTAATAAGGCACTACTGAAAAGCATTTTTTATTCAGTGAAGTGACGAGTTTCCTTAAATTTTAGTTCAAATCAACAAAAACGCCTTTTCTTTGAGAGCAAGGAAAAACTCTCCGGAATTTCGTGTCAAAAGTATTTAGATTTTTCAAATTTGTAACCCTATATTTGATTTTATTTATTTTACCCCAAATGTATATATTGTTCAAATTTTTAGGGGTATTATTGGCAAAAGTAGCCAATTTATTGCGTTTGTATCAATTATATAGCCAATGCGATATAATGTTAACAATAGTATCTAAAGTTTGTTAATCGTCTTCAATGCAAATTTCCATCCATTTATTTTTAACACTGTAAGTCAAACAAAGATGTGCCACTGTTGACCGCCACATGGACAACCATGTGGCACGCCACGTCATTTTTAAAATTTTAAATTTTCATTTAATTTAGTTTATTTTAATTTAGTTTATTTAATTACTTATTTATAAAGCGCGAGTCTCTCTCATTCATGTCATGCTATAAGAAACATAGTTATAGCCAGGTTTGACTTTCTTTGGTCGGGTTTTGCTTGACTTTTTCGGTACTGGTTCGGGTTGAAATTTTTCGTCCGGTTTTGGTTTAACTTTTTTTGGTCCGAGTTCGCCTTGATTTTTTGATCCAGGTTCACTTTGACTCGGTTTGAATTTTCTTGGCCGAGCTCAGGTTAACTATTCATGTTCAGGCTCGGGTTGAATTTTTTGGATTTCATGTAAGGTAATGGGAAAATTATCTCTATTTTAATACATATAATTTTTTTGAAAATACTTTTTCTTGGTCATTATCAATTTTACAGTTTGTGGTAATGGAGTGGTAAGTTATACGAGATTCAGCACTGGTATGCAATATACTATTGTATCTTAGTTTTAAATTTCTTAAACTTTACTCTTTCAAACAAAAAATCTCATTGAATTATGGAATAAATAAGTCTATAGACATAAAAAAAAAAAAAAAAGTCACCCTTACCCGGATGGAAAAAGTCCATCTGAGCCCGAACTAAAAAAAGCAATAAAACCCGTCCCAAAAAAGTTAAACCGAGCTTGGTATTGAAAAGTCAAACCGAGCACAACATAAAAAAGTTAACCCGACCCCAAAAATCAACCCCGTCCCGATCCAAAAAAGTCAACCCGAGTCCTCCAAAAAAAATCTATCCCAAAGACCGGCTCGGAAAAAATCACGCATGAAAATCGAGAAAAACATATCACTTATTTACAGATATATTTCTTATTTTATGTATTTTATAGCATGATATAAGTGATTTGTGGTGTAGTTATGTTGCTTGGGGAGCTCTATCCTAGGCAAAGGATCAAAGGAGCAAAAAAAAGTTCCTCTCCTAAGGACATGTGGTATCTTAAAGAGAAAAGAGAGAGAGGAGACTCGTGGCGGCGTGAGAGAGGAATGAAAGTAGTAGGACCCGTACTTTATAAATATAATAAATAAACTATAAATTAAAGAAATTAATTTAGATAAATAGAAAAAAAAATTAAAATGACGTGGCATGCGATGTACTGGTTGTCCATGTGGCGGTCAACGGTGCCACATCCATAGGCAGAAGCATGTTGCTCTTCAAGTGGGCTCTAGCCCCTCCAAAGTTCCTTATTTGCATGTATTTTTCCATCATTTTTTTTTAAAATTTCCACGTCAGCCCCTTTTCTTGTGAATTTTACAGTTCAGCCCCCCTTAAACACAAATCCTCGTTCCGCCTATGGCCACATCATTGTTGAACTAACGGTGTTAAAAATAAATGGATAAAAATTTGCATTAACAAACTTTAGATAATATTGCCAACATTATATCGCATTGGCTATATAAATGATACAAACGTAACAGGTTGGCTATTTTTGCCAATAATACCCCAAATTTTTATACTCAGACTGCTAAATTTGCCCCCAAAGTTTATCTGCCCTGACCCCAGAATATGTAACCTAGTTCCCCAGTGGTGCATATTAAATTTCCCAAATCTAATTAGGATTATTCATAAACTACTTAATTACTCTTAATACTCATGCGATAATTGCAACAAAAGTACCCAAAGTCATAAATTAATGCGAATAAATGTCCAGTCATGAAAATTTATCTTAATTTGTTTTTGTCCACCGCAATTCATAAACTTTGTCATTTACTCATGTATGTCCTAGATTTGTTTTTCCACATTTTATTAGATTTTCAACTTTTTTTTTTCTCAAACACAAGCGTAAAAGTGCAAAATAATATAAGGTGTACGCACATTGTAAATGACATAACGTTAACAGATACACACGTGACAAAATTATTTAAAAGACACATTTTTTGGTTTTTTACGTATTTATTCAGTGCAATCGAAAACTTAAAGAATATGCCGCAATAATTATAAAGGTTTTGAGTAGTATTGCCGCAGTGATCCCTACTCTGAACGACAATAAAAATAAAAAGACCAATAAAAAAATAAAAAAAAAAACATTACCATTGAGATTGAGTTGTTTGTAAAGATATGTGCTTTTGGACTTGAACCTCAAGAACTGGTTGATCTGAATCCCCAAGTGAATCGGGCTGTACCCGCCTTCCCTGATCGACGATCCCGAGATCGCGAAGTTCGCCCCGTGCCGGAAATCCGTCCCGAGCGGATCCAAGTACGGACTCAAGTACGGCAGCTCCAATTCCTCAGCTGCAACACATCGAACACATCAATCAAAAGTCTTAATCCCATGGAAATGAACTTTATGCTTTGGTCGGAGCTCACCTATGAAGTCCACCACAAGACGACCGTCGCAGCGCCTCCCGGAAGGACGCCCGAAGAAGCTCTCGCCGTTCGGGGAGACGACCTCGGAGAACAGAGCCGAGGCTTCTCCGGTATCGGAGTTCGAGTCCCCGAAGTTGTACACGGCCGGGAACTTGCAGCGCCGGCCGTCGGACACGGGTATAGCCGCCACGGGGCACGCCAGGACAAGGGCCAAAGAGAGTAGCTTCACTGCAAGTGCCATAGTAAAAGCTTCAGTACAAGTGTGACATTGATGACGAAGATCTGCATTCTGTGGTAATATAGTCGTGTCTTTTATAGTAAAACAATCGTGTATATCATGTGCGATCACAAACGGGTTTCTCCAATTTAATATATATATATAAAAAAAAAAAAAGACAAAGCTGATCTTGCAGTGTACTTTATAATTGATATTCCTGTATACCGAGTGCAAAGTAAATAAGGTGCTACAAAATCGAATATGAAAGTAAATAGGGAATATTGCGGCAAAAATACTTACATGTTACGAAAAACATGACTTATTTTTTCAATCTTATTTTAGTGGCTCAAATATTTAATAATACAAATGTTTTTTTTCTTTTTCTTTTTTGCATAAGTTATTAAATTATTCCGTTAACTTCTTGCCTTGAAGCTCCACGTATGACGCACGATTGTCTACATCTACATCTACATTTTTTTTTTCTTACCAAGTTTTCATCTTTTTTAATTACTTAGCAACTTGGTTGATTTCCTTAGTTTTTGTATTGTAAAACATTTTTTAGCAACAATGTGAAACCGAGCGTTCGTAGTCAACTTTTTGAACCTCTTATAACTCATACATGGTAAAAAAAAAAAAGAGTAAAAACATAGACAAACCATATGCCCCCGCATAGAGTTTCAGGTAACAAAAAAATTAATTATTTGTTGCCAAAAAAAATTAATTTTTTGAGAATTTGTACATCTAAGAAAATACGAATCATACTTTTTGTATCAATATTTTCATCGCAAATATCTCAAAGTAAAATAATAATTAAATTTATTCTGAAAACAAAAAAGTATTTTATTAAAAAAAAAACTGTCGTTAGTTGAACTGGATCTTGTACTCAGTATTAATTAACTAGTGAACAGTAAAAATGTGATTGATCTTTTTAGTTTTTTTTTTTATTGTTATAAGATAAGATTACATAAGATTTTAGTCCACCGACATCAAATCCGTGGATCAAGCGTAAACTACACAAATATATACTCCAACTAACACATGTATATATAATTATATATATATTGTATGATTGTAATTTGAATCATATTTCTTCTATGTATTGATAGTTCACGTTGAGGAATTTTATTGGTAGGGTAGGGTGAAATGTGTCCCAATAATGTATTTATGTGGCAAATATCTATCTAGAATCTCAAAGCTCAATAAATATATCTAGCTAGAATCAGATTTAATATGACCAACAACCAACTAATAGTTTTTTTTTATAAGGTGACATAGGGCTGTAACAAAAACTCGGTATCCGGTTTTAAATCCGCATGCACATTTTAAAATCCGTATCCAATCTGAATCCGGAATCCGGATACGGGTATCCGGATCCGGATTTAAAACCGGATACGGATAAGAGTTTTGTTATTTAAAAATCTGGATGCCCGTATCCGGTTTAAAACCCGGTTTATTTTTATTTTTTTATTTTTTTAATTCAATTTTTAGGGTTACTCAAGTCTCAATAGTCAATACTCAGTAGGGATACCCGTACGGTTTTTTGGTCGTTGTTAGTAGAGACAATGTCAACATATGTACGATTTTTATGGTGGTTTAGAAATGAGACATACAGTTTAACTTCTATTTTACTTTTTATTTTTCATATCGGATCTAGGTAGAATTTCGGATATCCGGATAATATCCGAATCCGGATTTCAAAACCGGATGCGGGTAATTAAACAGGGTTTGAAAATAGGTATCCGGATTTCTGGGTATCTGAATTTCTGAGTATCCGGATTTTTGGATCCGGATACGGGTAGTGATTTTCGGATACCCGGAAAACCGAATCCGGATATGTGTAGCTCCAAAAAACCGGATACTCGCTCCGGTTACAGCCCTAGGTGACACAACTAGTCATGTACTCGAATAGTCGAATTACAAGATGTATTTTCACTTATAACAGTATCAACTAAGATATTACATATATACGCAATTATGCGTCTCATTATTGAACCCATGATCTCTTAAAGAATCTTATAGTAGATTTATTACTAGGCCAAACAAGTTCAGTTACAAACAACTACTAGTTTAGTAACCGCCAGATCAAAAATACTAATTCCGAATACTAAATATTATGGGGATTGAGCAAACAATCTTTAAGGTACAATTAAGAACATTTTAAATATTTTTAAAAACTATTAAAGAAGATATCTCTCTTTAAAGTTTAAACTCTACATGCTTCCGCCACCACTGAATTTCAAATTCTGTTTTTTGTTTTTCTTTTCCATAATCTAAAAATAAGACAAAAAATTGTATTCCATATTTCCCAAATTTAAATTGATGATACCAAAATTCCAGATTTCTTTTTTTTTTCTTGTATATATAATCTAAAAATATGAAGGAAAAAAAATTGAATTTTATATTTCGCAGATTTACGATAATGATATACCAATTACCATAAAGCAATGTTTGATTTTTCGTCGATTATCAGTCTTGTCGGTAGTCATCAGCAAATATTTCATGCCAATAGTTGACGTTTTGGTACTTTTTCATGATTTTCGTCGAAATCGACAACTTTCTTGCCAAACGATTATCCATAGAAACAATGTAAAAATAACAAAAAATTATTTTTTTTTAGAAATGTTGCATTTTTTCAACAATTTTTGGCAAAAGTACCTTCAACCCAAATAAATGACCCTAATAATTATAATTGCCCTTTATATTTATGCCTTATTTATCTTATTGTCATTTATTTGGTTGTCCGTTAGAAATGTTGTGATTAGTCAACATTATACATTTGGGCATAAAATTGGATGGAATTTTAGAAATGTTGTGATTAGTCAACATTAGACATTTTTGCCGCAGATTTTTGGGATTGGCATTATGCCGGAAGGAAATTGAAAACTTTGGTCACTTTAGCCGCAAATTACCCTAATTATTATTTTTATTTTTATTTTAAGAATATAAAGGGCAATTATTAAACAGTCCCTAATTAGCCACTATTTCCTTTCCTGACTCTTACTCTTCGCATGTAGACTACTATTTATTATCTTTGATGTTTGCTCACATATTTTGTATTAATCCCTATAACTATGCTGGATATATATCATTGTCCGTATATTTCACTTCAATACATGTTTCAAATACAAACATAGCACGGGATTAACTTTTTCTTTCGACACGGGTAATATTTTTGCATCCCGCATTTGAATATCTCATAACGTTCGTTCTTTGAGGCGCCGCGGAGGCAGCCTCAAGATAACTCGATATAATTATATATCGCGATCGTAGGCTTTTCTTTTTGCTGGGAGATTCGGTGGTGGACAGCTTGTATGCATCATCGGCGATCTTCCTTCGAGGGAAGACACGCTGCAATGCCTATCATGGCTCATAGTAGGGATTGGCTTATCTTCGTTTATAATTTGAACTCCTATTTAGAGCCATTAAAGCCGCTTCAAAGCGAGTGTTTCAATCAAGGTTTGATTTTCGTCGACTATCCTTGATAATCGTTAATTCTCAGTTTTGCCGGTAGTCATCGGAAAATATTGCATGCCAAATGTTGAGTTGCTTGGATTTAGACGTAAAGGTTGCTATTTATATACTAGTAATGTTATTGTTTTCTTTGTATATGTTCTATGTTGGACTTTTCAAATCTAAATAAATGTATATTTTTCATTCATTTATATTTGCTTCACGAGGAACTTCTCCACAAAGTAGATTATCAAATTAAGTAGTTTCTTTTGATCTTGTTTTTATTTTCTTATGTTTGAGCATGATATTATTTTATTTAAATTTGTTTGACTATGACTTGATTTTATTTGAGTATTTATATATGTGAGAGCAAGACTACATTTTATTTACATATGTAAACTTAATAAATCTATTCTTAAAAATATTTTAGTGGTTTTTCATCGATATTCCTCGATAAGTGTTGATAATCCATCGATAATCCTCGATAAGTGTCGGCAACAATAAGCTACAGTTTTAGTAATTTTCCATTGATAATCCTCGAAAATCCGTCGATAATCCTCAAACACAGCAACCGATTTATCAGCGAAAACGACATTTTGAACTTTTCCATAAAGCATGGACATGATTGACAAAATCGAATCATGAACTAAGATCAGTGAACTATTTGTCCCTTTAAACTCAAGAAAAATTAATTTACTAAATAATCACTGGCCTTTTTTTCATGACTTAGTACTTATTTACACAACTTAAGAATTAAACTTGGTGAATAAATAAATCCTATAATATAATAAATATAAATTATTTAAACCGTTCAAATACACATAAGTTAAGTAATATGACTAAGGTATTCATACTCAACAGTTTCAAAATAAACATATGTATTGATGTATCAGACAGTAACCATCTATTATTCTACTATATAATCTAAATAATCATTTTTTAAGAATAATTCTTTCAGTAATAAAATATTCTACATTACATTACTACGACTGTTGCTTTCCCAAACAATCTTTGTAAGAATTGTAACTGCATAAATCCAATATTAATAGAACTATCCAAATCTAATTAAAGATTTTTGGACCGGACCGGCGAACGCTAGTGCGGTTTTTTATCGGAGAATGATTGCAGCGACGACGTGAGTAAGGTTTCTATCAAATAAAATGGCAGAGAAGAGGGGAGGGAAATCGGGGAGAATAAGGGGTATCTCGGTCTGGAAACAGTAACTATGGAGATAGAAAACGGTTTTTTGATAACGTGGGACAAAAAATAGATTTTCGGCCTTAAACGAAGCTGATAATTGAATTTTCGCACAAAAACAAATTATAAGACGCGCTGAAGAAACGTGCACTCCTCAAAGCACGGCTTGCTTGTGCAGCTGCCTCGAGCTCCACGTGGCATTCACCGGTGAAGACGGGAAGATTACCGTCGGAAGCCGCATGCTCTCCTCCAGATTCGGGAAATCCGTTGTATAGTGGAGGCCTCGGCTTTCCTGCCTTGCAAGAGCGCTGCTCACCACCAGCTTTGCGCAACAGAACAGATTCCTCATCTCGCACAGATCGGGCCTTACCATCGTCGCACCCCACCCTTGCCGGGACAAACAATCCTCCCACTCTACCTCTAGCTCGCCGATCCGCAACTCAGCCGCTCTCAGCCTCATCGTCGACCGAACAATCCCCACGTAATTCCACATGACTCTCTGCAGCTCTTTCCTCACTCCCCTCGTCACCATTGAGATCTCGTCCACAGCTTTGGTACCGAGCTCAACGGGCACGACGGGCCGGGCCCACCGGTTTGATTCAGCAATGGAGAAATCAGAACTCTTCATGTGATCCACCGAGGGCAGAACCGCTCTCCGTGCGAAAACTAGGGCTTCGAGCAGCGAGTTGCTGGCGAGCCGATTCGCTCCATGCAAACCGGTGCAAGCGACTTCGCCAGCAACATATAATCCTTTGACGTTCGTCTCACCCTGGAGCCCGGCGCGTACTCCACCACACATGTAGTGGGCGGCGGGGACGACAGGGATTGGGTGGCAGGTTATGTCGAGTCCATGCCGGAGGCACTCGGCGGCAATGTTGGGGAAATGCGAGAGGATTTCGCCCTCAGGCTTGTGGCTTATGTCAAGGAGAACGTACTTATCATTTCGCATTTTGAGCTGGTCGTCGATGCTTCTAGCCACCACGTCCCGGGGAGCGAGCTCGGCTCTCTCGTCGTACTGTGGCATAAACCGTTCTCCATCCAAGTTGTAGAGAAGGCCTCCGTCACCTCGGACGGCTTCGGTTATGAGAAATGCGTTTTCTCTGGCCTGGGTCGGTTTGATTGGAAGACCCTCGTCGGCTAATGCAGTGGGGTGAAATTGCACAAATCTGCCGTAAAGAAATTAATAAATGAGAGTTTTTAGATAATATAAGCATAACAGAGTTTCTTCGCAAATAAACTCACTCCATGTTTGAAATCACGGCTTGAGCTCGATGGGCCATGGCTATTCCATCTCCAGTGGCAACCTGTGAAAACATACAGAGTAATTAAATAAAAAGTCGTTATATTTAACCATCACATCGTTAACGGGAGAACATTCAAGTACGTACCAGAGGATTCGTAGTCGTAGGATATATATGTCCGGCTCCACCCGATGCAAGCAAAGTTACCCTTGAAGTAAAACGCGTCACCTGAGAGCAAAGAGAAGATAATATAAAGTTAGGGATACAATATATCATGAGGTTAAGAGAATATATATATGTAGCAAGCGTTTTTACCTCTAACGTTACAGTATTCACAGTGTCGACGCCGAGGCAAATCATTTCGTAACCGTCCTGCAGTTCTTTCGTATCAGAAAACACTAATAGTTTGCAGAAACAAACCCACTGTAGATGATCAAAAGCATGCACTTGTGTATCTAATTGGTTCATTTTATTTTGAATTAAGTTATAATTTTGTTTGTGTTTAGGATATTAGGAGTATATTGGGTAGTCTGTAATAAGAGGGAATACCGTTTCCTAATCCCTATATTTAGCGCCAATTCCGGGGGAGACTGCACCTGAATTTGGCATATTGTTTCTTACGTGCTAAGGGAGAATTCCCGTTGTGTTTGCCAAGGAACAGCCGCTATGTTTGTATTTTGG
Organism: Parietaria judaica; assembly: GCA_954871525.1. Taxonomy (NCBI): domain Eukaryota; kingdom Viridiplantae; phylum Streptophyta; class Magnoliopsida; order Rosales; family Urticaceae; genus Parietaria; species Parietaria judaica. The sequence goes on from OX940865.1 coordinate 32,179,102, forward strand.
TTTTATTAATTCAACAAGTATCACGAATTCATCTCTTCGGAAAATTTCCATTGGTTCGTGTTTGGTTTCTACCACGGTTCCATCAATGTCACAGAGGCAAACAAATGAAGAAAGTCCAGCATGCATTTTAACGTGAATAAAACGCGCAAAAATATGAACCTGGGAAGTCAGCAAATCGATTGCAAAATGGTGCGGAAAGACAGAGATATTAGGATCTTTGTCAACTGCTTCCAACAGCGCTCGCTCAATTTCCCTTCCGGTCATGTCAGCTGCGTGCACGATTCTGCGGTGAGAGTGCCCTCCTTCCCGTGCTAGATGCAGGTTTCCGTCTTTTTTGTGATCGAATGACGCACCCATTGCAATCAACTCCCTTATTCGATCCGGCCCTTCTGTACAAACAACCTGCATAACATAATTATATGCAAGGAAACACATAATATATTAAAACACTACTCAGTGAAAAGCTATTATCAAAATCGAAATACATTGGTTGCTTATCTAGGTGCATTTTTCTATTCACGTGAAAAAGAAAATACTTTTATGATAAGTCCTTAATTACGTCTAGGCGCAGAGGCAAGGGCAAAGACGAGAGTAAGTTTTTTATTTTACGCCCATTATTGTCTTTTATCTTTCATTTGAGTCATTTAGGAGTAAGTGGGAGCGTTTTTCCTTGCACGTAAAGGAAATGCAGCGTTATCGGTTGTTCGGAATAGCGTTTCCGGGGTTGGTTGCCTTGCTGAATCTCCATTGGCTTATTGGTGTCTGTTATCGGTTCGGCCTCTAATGCTTCACTTTGTTAGAATTTTCTAATGAGTGATCGGATTTATAACCTAAGATTTACAGATAAGAAGCTTCACAACATACCCTGACGGTTTCTTCATCGCATAGGTAAGCCCCTGCTACAATTGTGTCTTGCATATGACTCTCCACGGAATCTGAAGGGCACAGCACAGCGCTAACGCCGCCTTGAGCGTAATTCGTGTTGCTCTCATGCGGTTCGGCTTTGGTGATCACTGCAACAGAGCCGTGTTTAGCGACCTCGAGGGCGTAGCGAAGGCCTGCAACGCCGCTGCCGATGACAGCAAAGTCAAAGTACTTTGTCGACCCGTGTTCCGAACACGACGACGTAATGATTCTCCACCTCCCGCTAGCTGGAGAGCGCGAAGAATTACACCTCTGGATATTCAAGAACTTCGAAACCGCACAAGACCTGGATTAAGAAACTTTTTCACTAAGAACCATTCATGCTAAAGTGAAATCGAAGATCAATTCGATTCGGGTACGGTACCACGAGAGCTCCTTCTGCGAGCATCTGTTGAAAGCAACGCCAGAAACCGACGAAGCGTTTCTACAACCCCGCAACCGTCTCGTTCCGTCCCCCAATCCGAAATTAAGTTTTCCGTTTCCGGCAGGTATACAGGTTGTCATTTGCAGCCCTATACAGCTTAATATCACAAAACCAGACATGAACACAAGAAAGAAAGAAAGAAAAAACACACACACATACACACATATACATATACATATACATATACATATATACATATACAGAAACAAATCGGAGATCGCTAACATCGGAATGAACGTGCAGAGGAACGAAAAGCACAGCACTTACACAGAGAATTGCGATTCCTCAGTTCCTGTAGATTGATGCAGATAATTGCGAAAACCCAATCCTCGAGTTCTGTTGGCGCTTCAATGGCGAGTCGAACAGTGAAACCAGCGCGATTCGTTGGAAGAAATCGGGTTATCAATGACGGGATTGGACAACGAGAGAACAGGAAGATGATGAAGAAGAAGAAGACGAAACGTGAGAGGGCCAAGGTTGGCTACAGAATTTCCATGGAAGTTCGCGCCATGCTTTCATTATGAGCTCTATCTACTTTCTTTTTCTTTTTTCTTTTTCTTTATTTGCAACGGTCCGTATTTTTTAAGATTAAATTCCCAAATAATAAAGTATAAAATCAAATAAATTCTATTTATAAAATATGAACAAGAAATGGGGCAAATTTATTCTTGGTATAAAAATTAGTGTTACTTTCAAAATTAATGAATTATAACCAAAATATTACAATGTCTGGTTAGGGATCTGAATTGAAATTTATGAATTCTTTTTCTGATCATAGAGAAAAAAAGTTACGTTTAACTCAATTTTCGTTGCGAAGATAAAATATATTTAATCAAATTAATGTTTTTTCATAACTAAATTTTAAATAGATGAAAAGTTGACTAAACATAAGAATAATAATAATAATAATAATAATAATAATAATATTTGAACAAATGAGTGAAGTATGAGGAAATAAAATTGATTTGCATGTTCTATCCCCGGCTTTGTAGATTTTGAATTTTAAGAAGTAATAAAAAATTTATAAGGATAATTCAAGAAGAAAAACAAATAGCGATAGATAATGATATCGTTAGATTTGAAGAAGCCAACATTACTCAAGAATCATATTTTGGTGAGCAAAAAATTAGAAAGAAAGAAAAAAATCAGCTTTTAAGACTTAAGAAAAAAAAAAGTTTTATCCGTTTTGAAAGTTAGAAGAAGCTGATTTTTTTTTTCTTTCTAAAATCATATATTATCTTATTGCCGTGAATCTTTGCTACATATTTGAAAATTCCATTTTCTTAAGAAAAAAAAAAAAAATCGTGTCTGAAGTGAAACCAGTATTAAACAATGATATGATACATATGATTACATCAACACGCGTGGCTTTAAATATGAGCACTTTTAATGCAATTTAAGGTTGGCCATAATTAGCAAAAACACATATTTAATCTAATAGTCCTCAAAATTGGGTTGTTGAGTTGAGATTCTTGTCAATTTCATTTTTGCTTCTAAACCCAAACTTTGACCATATATTATGTAATGCATGGTCCATATAGAATCTTCTATAATCAATTTTTTCCCTGAAAATGTCCAAAATAATGAGCTTAGTGGTGTTTGACTGATTTGTCCATTGGAAAGTTGAGGAGTCAGAAGAAAAAGGTCCAAAAAGTTGTGAAACTTTACTTGGTATAATTCTTTGCCCTTAGCCTTAGGAACCACTAAAGCATAATCTTGCAAAGGTGCTAATAGCCACCCATTTAATAGAAGAACCAAAGCAATTGGGTCTCTCAAATATTTTGTGATTTATATATGACATAACGAAATTAGATTTTGAGTTTTAATCACAATTACATTTGTAGATAAAAATATCTTTAGGCAAAAAGGATGATGGTATTGAACTATCTCCGACAACTTCCGGTCAAGCGGCTCTCGCCGATGTTTATATTACCAATATATCTCGACCCTCATTTCTTGAAGATTGCCAACTCCGTCCGGCAAATGCAACTCCATTACTTAGTTATGAACACGTTGCACTCCTCAGACCACATCGATGATGATACAACCACCTCGCCAAACTCCATCTATTATCAACGAAAAGATGAACTATGTGATTACCTTATTCTACTTTGGATACGTAGACAACCTTGCTATAGGTGACGAGGTGCGACATCAATATTTTCTGTTTTGCAGGGTTCCTCGGATATGTCGCCAAGGACATTGATAGACATCCTGATAGCTCGCAAAAGACGACGATCCGCCTTTAGCAAAAACGAGAATTAGTCAATCATCATTAACTCCACCACGACTACCCGCACGACCACATGATCCAACCTTGGGTTCGAACCGTGGACCGGGTTCTACGTTAATCAATTTTTGTGCATTAACAGTTTGGCGCTAGAAGGAGGGGATGAAGAGTAACAAAAAAGACATCCTTTAAGGTAATAGTTCCTATAAAATTATCGTTGTTGATGCCCAAAAATGGATTAAACGTTGTTGCGGCCCATGTCTTGATAATGGGCAGGGCCATCATCGTTTGTTGACTTTCGTCGGCTAGAGATTTCATTCATTATTATTGTGGAGACCAAAACTCCACTAACCGGGCGGACCGGAACCGGTTCCTTCGACCCATTACTATAAAGACTCGGGATCTCCCCCTAGGCTGTCGTACAAACTCGGGATATAAGTCACCGAGCGCTGAGAACTAGAACCTTTGTGGGCAGGTCGGTGCTTGGATCCTGATTCTTTGATATCTGGGGGAGTCGGGGATAATATATGATGCTGCACCTCATCTCTTATAGATAGGCTACCTACGTACGCATTTTACGCGGACCAACTCATCACGTAGCTCAAAGTGGAAGTTGGGAGACGGGGGTCGGTTGACGCTAGGACATTGATCACTATATCTCCAGAAAATTGGGGATTCCTTCGCCTAGACGTTAGTCGAGTGTTTAAAAATCGAATTATAATATATATAAATAAAGAGAACGGTGGCTATATAGTACTATTGAGCGTTTGAATTAGATCTTTTTTGATATAAATGAAGATCATATTGATAAGAGGGTACATGAACTTCTAAGTAATTAATAATTACTTGTCAAGGATTTTTAAGCAATTAATAATTACTTTGCGTTGCATAACGCGACCTGAAAAAAGGTGTTTGCGTGGTCCGAAGCGGCCTAACGTGGCATGCTGCGGTTTAACACGGCCTTACAAAGTATTTGGGCGGCCTGTCACACACAGCCCACACATCTTGCCTTCAGACTGCGCTTTCGCATCTTGAGGCCGCAATTGTGTATTTTAATACACGTTAATAATAATAAACAAAAGTTACATAGAGCTAACAAAAGTTACATAAAAAACTATATTATTTGACAAAACAAAAGAATTCGAGTTGTTCGGAAATAGTGTCGCATAGAGCTAACTTGAAAAACCGTGGAAAAAGTATCAAACTTCACCTTTTCGGGTAAATAAGTAGACCTCATTCATATTTTTTTTTTAACTTTTTTTTTACTATTTTCGTTAGTGATAGTTGTTATGGGTGTTTTTCGAAATTAATAAAATAACGGCCCAAAAAGCCCCTCGGAGACCCATATCTCAAAACCGAATGGCCCAACGTGGCCTAACGCGGGCTAACATGGCCTAACGCAGGCCAATGCGGCATGGCGCGGGCTAACACGACCTAACGCAGGCCGCCAAGGCAGCCTAACGCGGCCCAACACGGCCTAGCGCGGGCTAACGACCACGTCAGGCCGCGTTGGGCCGACTCGGGTCGCGCATAGCAATTTTATTTACTTAGAAGCCCCTGACAAGTAATTATTAATTACTTAGAGGTCCCTGGACCCTCTTATAAATAGAAGCAATTCAAAACAAATGATAACTCCAATTCAAACGCTCTATATAGCGATATCTCTCTTATATATATTCCGGTATAAATCTCTTGCCCTACGGAACTGGTTCTAAGCGGCCGCTGACCTATATCACGAGTCCTAGGACGTTGCGGTAACGGGTCGGAGGACCCGGTCCCGGTCTGACATTTAGCAGAGGGTCCGTCGTTGTCCTGCCCTATGGAGGTTCTGGTTCTCAGTCATCATCAACCTATATACTGAGTCTTAGGACTTTGTGGTAACAGGTCGGAGGACCCAGTCCCAGTCCGACGGTCAGTGGAGGGTCCATCCACAGGATTCCAGCCTCATGCCCAGAGAGAAGGCGCGGGAGGAAGGTCCGAGCCTCGTCTCCACCATCGGCCCCCTGGCTCGCCGGAAGAACTATCGACTCCCTAGAGGAAGGTCCGAGCTCAGTCCGACTCCCTACATCAGCCCCCTAGCTCGCTGGAAAAACTGCCGACTCCCCAGAGGAAGGTCCGAGCTCCGTCCGACTCCCGTCTCCGCCGTCGGCCCCCGGTCACTAGAAGAACCGCCGACTCGCCAGAAGAAGGTCTGAGTGTCGTCCGACTCCCGTCTCGGCCATCGACCATCGGCCCCCAGCTTTCCCATGCAAGCCCAGATATGCACCCCCTAAGTCCCACATTGACCTGATCCCACTTGGCCACAAGTGGGTACGTAGGCAGCCTCGTTATATATGACGAGGTGCGGCATCATATATTATCACCCCGCAACTCTCCTCGATCGTCAACCTGTCCTGCGGAGGTTCTAATTCCATGCGGTCGCCAACCTATAACCCAGACCTAGTCCATTCCAGGCTATGTGGTAACAAGTATGGAGGACTCGATTCTGGGCCGAAAGTTAGCGGATGGTCTGATCTCGCAATCTCCACAAGAACAGTGAATCAAGCCTCTAGCCTAGGAAAGTCAACAAACGGCGATGGGCCCGACCCATTATCAAGACATGGGCCGCTACAATGTTTGATCCATTTTTCGGCATCAACAATAGCGTCAAACGCAAATAAAACAAATAAACTCAAATGATCAAACCTATGAATATCAAAATAAACTTGTATCTAAACACAAATTCTTTGAACATCAACAAGCGAATTCTTATTTTTTTTCTCACTTTCTCTCTCGAATTCCAATTCATCTCGTCAATAACATTGCGATTTGCATTGTTGGCGTCATCACTGACGGAAATAATAAAATAAAAGTAACAATAAAGTGGATGAGATCTACCGATTGACAAAAAAAAATATATGAAATTGAGTAATTTTTCACAGTTTTTTAAATTAGCTTATGCCACCTCATTTTCAAAAAACTTGGATACTTTTATCAATAATAAAAAAACAATTCGCTCTAAAAAATTTAGGTTCTGTTTTTTTTTTTTTTTGAAGATTAAGACGTCTGAATTTGAATGCACATCTTAATATTATGATGTTACATATGAATCTGAATGATGAAAAATTAAGTCTGTTTGTTTTTCTAAGATCTTAATGCAGTTAATTTTTATTTTTTTTGCAATTATTAATACACTTGGAATCATGTATATATAAAGTGAATGTGTATAAATAATTGAGAAAAATACCTTCATTAAGGAATTAATTATTGAAAATAAAAATAATACTTCATATTAAGATGTTGATATATTAAGTTTTAGAATTCTTTATACATAAAATATGAAACGACATCCAATATTACATAGAAGTTTTTAAAAAAGCTAGCATCAAACATTAATTCCTTCTTCTCCTCTGCATTAATTTGAGTGCAAGATCAGCTTGTAAATTGTCCATGAATTGTGCATCTTCAGCTCTTCATAGAGATCCATTTGTTCTTCTGATTGTTCTTCGGAGACTTCTTCTTCAAATATCATTTGCGGTTAATCATTAATAATGAAGGGTAATATAGTAATTTTATTTTGGTTTAGGTGGTTAATTGGCTAGTTTACAAAATTAACCAAAATTTAGCTATTTTGCTAAACTCATGTTTCAATTTCTCTAAAATAAAAACTAAACTTACAACATTACTTTTTTTTTATTATTGTTTATTTAATTATTTTATCTTGTAGTACATTTACTACGATAAAATAAAATTCAAAATACATCGCTACGATAAAATAAAATTCAAAATACATCGCATCTTCTTTTCGGTTGCCCGTTCATAGGAACTCCAAAGTTAAGCGTGCTTGACTTGGAGTAGTACTAGGATGGGTGACCTCCTGGGAAGTTTCTCGGGAAGCGTGCGAGTGAGGACAAAGCACGCTGGAAAGACTCGTGTTGGTCTGTGGGGACAGTCGTCGATTCGATTGAGCAGCCGGGGCGTTATAGATGGTATCAGAGCCGAGCCCAGCCGGAAGTGTGGCCGACGAGGACGTCGGGCCCCCAATAGCTGGGGTGATTGTGACAGTCACTAATCCCGTGAGCCATGAGGGCAAGACCGGGCAAGCTGTGCAATCCCACATCGCCTGGGCAAGGGGATGTGCTGATGGGACGTTCCCGAGACTGTGCAGGTATGGGACTGCACAGTTATCGGAGATCATACAGGTATGGGACTGTATGATCGAAGAGGCTTAAATGAATTGATTGGTACTACCTATGTCAACAAGATGCATCTTCTTTTCGGTTGCCCGTTCATAGGAACTCCAAAGTTAAGCGTGCTTGACTTGGAGTAGTACTAGGATGGGTGACCTCCTGGGAAGTTTCTCGGGAAGCGTGCGAGTGAGGACAAAGCACGCCCGAAAGACTCGGGGAAGCGTGCGAGTGAGGACAAAGCACGCTGGAAAGACTCGTGTTGGTCTGTGGGGACAGTCGTCGATTCGATTGAGCAGCCGGGGCGTTACAGAGCGTAAAATAAAATACTTGGTGATATTTTTGCCGCAATTAACGCACTAACTTAGACCTGGGAAAATGTCATGAAATGAATACCCTGGCCTGGGAGTGAAAGACCGAGCGATACGCGCGCGAACGCCTTGCCTTCTTCTTCGCACTTCCACTTGCACTTGGCGCTTCCTTCCATGGCGGTTTGTTGAAGCTTCCATAGCCAAACGCATCGAACCTCGCTCTGAGAAATGGGAAACCTCCTCAACAAGGAGCCTCCGCCTCCCATGGTGCTCGTCCCTCCGCTCTTCGACTTCCCTCCTCTCGCCGCTCGTACCAGGTTCCAATTTCCCCTGCAAACCACTCATATATAATGTGTATATATGTGTGTGTATATGTGTATACGTGCATTGGTTCGTTCTTCGTGAACGAATTGCTTCAATTGTTTGATTTTGATTTCAGGATGTTGGAATCGTCTTACGATGTGTTGTTTGGAAAGATTGCTCTGAAATGCCTATTCGAAGACTATTTCGAGGAAGCCAAGCATTTCAGGACGATGATCATGCTGAAACCCATCGATGATCCTCATGTCGATTTCATCGCCACTGTATCCTTCTACAAGTGTCGATCTCCATGGTTACTACTATGTCATTGTGAGAAGCTTGAGATGTTTTCCTTAGTTGTGAGAGTAGGTGTCGAGCCCGCTCGATAAGAAACCGGAAGAGAATATCGTCGGAAACGCGTTTTTCCGCTGGCAAAGGTGTTGCGGACGCCTTGTTGCGACACGATTTCGTTACGATTTTGACCATTAAACCAGGGCTTGATGATTTGTTATTTGCAGTGATGTTGGCGATCCGCATACGTTTGTCGACCTTTTCGTGTCGAACTCTGACCCGTAAGCGAAATGTATCTGAAGTGAAAATGTAGTTTGCTACCTTACGTTTTTTGACCTTCTCTTGAACTGCGGTATTCTGTAGGATTTTACAGATGAGAACTTGTGCCTTTAACCCCAAGCTGGGAGTCGGAGCTTTCGGAACTTTCCCTTTGCTTCTGAGGAAGAGGTGAAATCGTAGAAAATATCATACTTCTTATAGCTGTATAGTATTTACCAGTTACCACGCTAGCAAATTTTTCTGACAAAGCTCGCCACTTCTTTAGGGTATCTTCCAAGGACTATGGTCTTATGGGATTGAGATATGGTACCGAAAACACATCCATTGGGGCCACAATCATGCCGTTTTCCGGTATGTCACCTATGTTTTAAATAAAGAGCATTTGTATTGTACGAGTACAATTTTCATTTGTTATCTTTATAATGACCCGTTTTTGAGGTCGAAATATATCTAGGTTTCTCCACTTAGATGTCGCAGTGAAAACGCGATTCCCGAATTCAGTGTTCTCATTTGTACTTTTACTTTTTTGGTTGATATGTTTTGCTTCTTTGTTTTTGCCGTTTTCTTTCAAATCACAGTGAATTTTTTTTTTTGTCTTGGTGTTGCAGTGAAAGAGGAATTTCCTAAAAGCGTGTGGCTTGTGAGAAAGGTAGGGAGGCTAATTGCTGGATTGCAGTATGAGCCAGATTGTAAGTTTACTCAAACCTTACATACAAAACATTACTTTAAACTCGGACATTAGAGACCTGTACATATCGTCAGAGGATAGAGCAAAGTCGGTCATTTTTCTTGCACTTTCAGCTCCTTAATGTCTTTATGCTTTAGGAGTATTTCTGTCGATTGTCTTATTAGGGGTATTTTGGTCTTTTACTGTGGATTATCATTAGGTTTCGTTTTATACTGTAGACATCCATCACGTGGCCGCCGAATGTTTTATGCTCGTCTTTTTTTAGCACCGTTAGGAGAGTGTTCGACATTGCTCTCAAAGGAAAGGTCGGGATTGTTTATTAATTTATCTTCTTAATAAAGTAAAAGTGGATTCATCACATTGGCGAAGGCCAAATTTTGTCTTGGAAACCATGTTTGCAACCTATCAAATGCATAGCCCCTTTTGTAAGGTCCCTCCTAGAGCTTTTATACATACCGGCTTTTTCCTCGGAATATGTTACTTGTTTTATAACATTCCAAGGGTGCATATATTTATTATTTATTATATTATTGGTCTCCCCTTTGGTTTTAGATGGATGTAAAGACGGCATAGCATATAAGAATTTAAAGAATTGGAGCGGTGCGATTGGATATGGTGTCGGATCAGGCAGTCCATTGAGTCCATCATTCAATTTTTGTCTAGAATTTGTGAAAAGCTCACAGGTTAATTTTTTCCAAATTTTATTTTTATTCAGAGATTTGCAGTTCTCGCTGACAGTTTGAACATAAAACTGATATTAATGTGAATCTGCAGTTCATTGCCTCGTTTTACCAACACGCCGTGGTCCAAAGAAGGGTAACTCTCTCTTTTAACTAATATCAATGAGTTAAATGTATATGTTTTTTTTTTTTTTTTTCTTTCTTTTTTTCTTCCTTTCTTTATAATTCTTCCTTTAATCCTTTTATTCATTTGACTTAAATTATATGGTATTCACTAGGTTTATTTTGCTTCAACTTTTTAGGTGAAGAACCCTTTTGAGGAAAATGAAATTGTTGGAATCACAAATTATATTGATTTTGGTTTCCAACTGCAGACAAGGTGTTTGTTTATATTGCTTTTTTGGGTATATATCGCTAATACCCCCTGAATGTATCAGTTTGCCCCTTGATCTCACATGATAAGTTTGTATCACTTTGTATCACATGATCTCACATCATGGGGTAAACTGATACAGCAATAAGTTTATTGGGCGATTGATATGAATATTTAAGTTCTGGGGGTATCATTGATATTTTCTCTTTTTTTATCACGTCTATTTGTAGATCACCTATATCAACATGCGATTGTAACTGTAGGGTCGATGGTGCTGAAACACCGAACACTACCCCAGATTCAACCTTTCAAGTGGCTGCATCTTGGCAAGCCAACAAAAATTTCCTGCTAAAGGTTGCCTTTTTTTCAAATCCGGTTGACGCAAGTTTGGATCATAAAGGCGTATTATATTTACTAGAAATTGTCTTCTACGTGCAGGGAAAGATTGGCGCTCTTAGCTCATCGATGGCATTGGCATTCAAATCATGGTGGAAACCTTCTTTCACATTTAGCGTTTCAGGTATGCTGAAACTTAATGTCATTTTCCGTTTCAGAATACAAACAGGAAATTATGTAAATTAACCTTAGAAATAAGTCTCTTCTAAATACGGATATGGATAGCGTAAGTGCAATATTCGAGGAAGAATTGCTTCTGCCACAGTAATTCTTATGTCCTTGTATTTTCACTTTCAGGCCAGAAGTAGGGTAAAACTGGTTGGGTTTGGTTCAGTTTAGACCAGTTTTTCAAATTGAACAGATAATATCATTATATAGGTACCTAAACTGGAATCCGCTTTTTTATTATTATTATTATTATAAAAATCGGTTAACACTTAAGAGTTCCGATTTTTTTCTTGTCGTTTATTAACTTCCGTGAAATACTGGGTAAGACCCTCTTTTACTACATTTTTTTAGTAAAATAAAATTAATAAATCTTGAATTTAACAGGGTAACAATAGCCCTACTCGACACTCTTAAAACCTTTAAATTTTTAGGTTTCGTAATCAATCGATTCTCCAGCATTGCATAAATTCGTAACCATAGCCTCTGCTTTGATAGTCGGATTCGGCTAACCATAATCTCTTTCTTCCTCCTAACTTAATGTCGCGAAATATTCAGCTTTTTTTTTTTTGTCCAAATTCAATTGTCAATATTCTGTTTATCGTATGTTTAAGGACATTATCATTACAATATGAGTGGCTTTGAAATTGCATGACACTTCTCAAACGAGCCTTTTGTTTTGCAGTTACAAGAGATCACACTGTCGGAAACACTGGATGCGGTTTCGGCTTCCGTGTGGAGAACCTCCGAGAAGCCAGGTTCAAACACACTTCTTTCACCTTATATATATAGCATATCAAACTCTTTTATCATTTTCTTGCAAAGAAGAAAAAATTCATTTGAATTGTGACGTGAATCGATGCTGCAGTTACCAAAGAGCGGATCCGAATTTCGTTATGCTAACCCCGAACAAGGAGCATTTAGCTGAAGGCATGGTTTGGAAAATCGGGAAAAGACCGATGTTTCAGTCGGACGTTAATGCTGGAAACTTTGATGACGTTCCAAGGGAACTTAGACCATTGAACACAGTTCTGTAATATACACATATATATATATGTATATATACTAGTTCTAGATTTTTTTTTTTTTTTTTTTGTGGTCAACTTTCAGCCTTTTTTTCCGACCCTATTCCGTTTTTTCCCTGGTTTCGGACGGGCTGAGAATTAGGCGAAACCCGACACTACGGGTCCTCTTTGAATTTGTATTTCTGGGGCCAAGAAGATTAGGACATACTAGAATTTACACTGATGAATGATGATATTATTATTCATGTTTTGTACGAGTGTGCTAGAACCTAGGAGAACCACCAGTTCCTATTCAATCAATAAATCCATAATTATAAACAGACTTCAATGAGAGTAATTTGCATAATGCTCCTGAACTATATATTTTGGGGTACTATGTAGTACGTTGTATGAAGTTTAAGTTTTAAAAGTAATGCCTATTGAACTTGCAAAAATTAGCATATTACCCAAAAATACGAAAGTATTAACCATTTTTTTGCAATATATATATATATATATATATATTATTTTGTCAATTTTTTGTTTTTGTTTTTGTTTAATTTTATGACTTTTTATTTAATTAATTTTCTTTCAAACTTTAGACTATTTGATACTTTTATAGGGATGAGCATTTAAGATCCAACTCGATGGTCCAAACTAATTTGTTAAAGATACAGTCTCCAATCTCACTCGCCCAATCTACCATGCTCAAAATTGGGTTGGATTGGGCTAATCCCGACCCGACTATTCTTCTGGGTCGGGATTGTGGTCAGGGCCAATACTTTGAGTTCGGGTTTGCTCTTCGGCACGACTAATATAATTTATATATATATATATATTTAATTATTTTTTACTCAAATAATATGTATAATTTTTATCCTTTTTAATCTCCCATTCTCAATTTTATTTGTGTTCAATGACATTTTCAAATCTCACACACAACTCTTAGTTTTCAATTAAAAACTAGTTAGTAATAGTTAATTTTTATTTTAATATAATTTAACAGTTTGAAAATAGTAATCTAATGTTAATAGTTTTATAGGTTTCATTTGAAGTTTTATATGTTGATTATGTACCGAGTTTGTTTAGTGTACGTTTATTTGAAAGATGTTTTTATTTATTTATTCAAACATGAAACCGGAATCCAATTCAATCGACATATTCATCGGGCCAGTTTGGATTGAGCTCTTTGAAATAATGAGTTGGACTGAGTTTATTTTTGTCAACAAAAAACGAACGGGTCGGATTGAGTTAGAGCGTCAAGACGGTCCAATCTAACCCATGCTCCCCCTTTTATCAACTTGGTATAAATTTCAATCTTTAAGGTTATGTGTTATGTATAGAAAGTTAATGCTTTACGGGCGATCGGCTCCTTATTGAAAACTCAGGGGGTACTTCCATTAAAATAAAAGTCAAAGGGGGCGAAAGTGCACACAAATGAAAAGATCAGGGCAATTACTCTGTATATATATTTGTACAAGGATTCCAATCCTGTATCAGCATCTGTCAAGAGTAGACAAACAAGGAAAGAAGGAAAAAACAGAGAATCACTCAATGGCTTTAGCTGCTTATTCACTCGTTTCCACTCCCACTTTCTCGCCACTTTCTCGCCTCCCAAACACTCCCAGAAACCCCACTCTCACTCTCAGCCTCACCCATGGCTCTCGCTTCCACTTCCTCTCCCTCCTCCGCCACCACAAGCCCCCCCAAATCCGGAGCTCCCTGCCTCCGAGCTCCGGCGGCAACGGCAAGTCCTTGCTCGACTCCGTCTTCGTCCTCTGCGCCTCGCTAGCGCTCTCGGCCTCCCTCTTCGTCGCCGACGTCCACCCGGCCTCGGCCTTCGTCGTCACCACGCCGCGGAAGCTGCAGACCGACGAGCTCGCCACGGTTCGCCTCTTCCAGGAGAACACGCCGTCGGTGGTCTACATTACCAACCTCGCTTCCAAGTTGGGACCGGTCTCTAACCCTAGCGGATTGGAGTTTCTACTGAAAGCTCGAGTGTTTTAACAGTTTTTGCTTGGTTTTCTAGGCAAGATGTGTTCACTCTGGACGTGTTGGAGGTCCCGCAGGGCTCTGGATCCGGCTTCGTGTGGGACAGGAATGGCCACATCGTCACCAATTACCATGTGATTCGAGGTGCTTCCGATCTCAGGTTTGGTTTCAAATGCTTTGAATCGGTTCCGGTTTCGGTTTGATTAGTGCAGAAGCGCCATTGATATGATATGATCTGTATTATCCATCTGAAGCAGTGGTTGTTTGCTTTTACAGAGTGACTCTTGCTGATCAAACGACTTTTGATGCGAAAGTTGTTGGTTTCGATCAAGACAAGGACGTTGCGGTGATTCATGTGGACGCGCCGAAGGACAAGCTACGGCCGATTCCGGTCGGAGTGTCGGCGGATTTGCTTGTTGGTCAGAAAGTGTATGCGATTGGCAATCCTGTAAGTGATATGTGTCTAGTTTCTTCCCTTTACTTGGCATAGTTTTATGTGGTTTTTTGGATCAAGGTGACAAGAACTTTGGTTTTTTGCTATGTTTTTTGCAGTTTGGACTTGACCATACTCTCACAACGGGTGTTATAAGGTAAAGAAGCAGACGAAATGTCGTCTTATCTCTTCGTTGACTCCCTTTTCCTATATGTCTAGACTTAGTCATTTAAATTTTCGAAATTCCTCGAGGTGCTGAAAATACGCCCTCAGCCTGCTTTAGGGAGGCTTACACCTCATTTTTTCGAGGCGTCGTTGCACACAATTTGGTTCTGTTTTGCTTATATTTGCCCTATATGCTTATTTTCTGAAACTGTTTCCGGGCTGTTTTTAAATGATTTCAATTTGGGCTTTTAAGTCATTGAAAATTTAGGAAAGCCTCTAGAATAACTATGAAACCATATTTCTATTTCCCTCATCACATAGAAAGCTTAAAACCCTAAACCTTTAATGAAATTTATGATTTCAAGACTTAAAATTCGTAAATTGATGATTTCTTTTTGTGTGCGGAAATTGGAATCGTACGTTGTTTGATATGTATTGTATGAGATATATGAGATTTTATGAATTCGTTGTTATCAATGTTGAGGCTTACGGCTCAGTGAACCTGGAGGCTCACGCGTTGTGGTGCTAATGGAAAACACCCTGGTTTCAATTAAGACTTTCTAAACCTCGTGTCTAAACATGTGGCTCGTTGATTAACTGGCTGTTGTGAATGTGTCTTGCTCTGTTTTGGTTTGTTAATTTTCCTGTGAAGAGAATGATTAGAGTGTTTTGTATTGGTAATTGTAGTGGCCTACGGAGAGAAATCAGTTCTGCAGCCACGGGCCGTCCGATTCAGGATGTAATCCAGACAGATGCTGCTATTAATCCTGGAAACAGTGGGGGTCCGCTTCTAGACAGTTCCGGAAATCTTATTGGGATAAACACTGCTATATACTCTCCATCTGGTGCATCTTCTGGTGTTGGATTCTCAATTCCAGTCGACACAGTGAGTAGTCACCACTTTGATCAAAATTTAAGAGTATTGGCGGGCAATGCTCCTTTGTTTTTCTTCATTAGTCCAAATTGCTCTCTAAACTTTGTTTTGGTTTAGTTGGCCCTTCGAAATTTTAACATAGTGCACTTTGTGTCCAATTGTTTTGGTTTAGTGCACTTTGTGTCCATTCATTTCTAGTGTACTTTACCCTTGAACTTCCACTTTAGTACAAAATTCCTACTACTTAGTTTAGAATCAACACAAATCCATATTTAATTGTGTTAGGATTTTTTCACGTTACAAATATTTTATGCTAAAATTTCAAAGTGCGAATTGCATTTTTATAAAATTCGGGAAAAACTTACACTAAACAAAATTTGAGAAGCAAATTGCTTGGGTGACCACAATTCTGGGAGCTTTGCCGCCGTTTTATGTAATTTTATAGTGCTTGAGGGGATAGATCATCGACTTAACTGAGTATTTTCAGGTTAGTGGAATAGTTGAACAGCTTGTGAAGTTTGGCAAAGTCACTAGACCTATTTTGGGGATTAAATTTGCACCCGATCAATCCGTTGAGCAACTCGGACTGAGCGGCGTGCTCGTCTTAGATGCCCCGACCAGTGGACCCGCGGGCAAAGCGGTAATCAGCCATTCTTTTGTTAATCTTAACCGCATTTGAATTACTTAACAGCTTTTTATTTAAAATAAGACAGTTTGTGTCCCTCACTATGCCAATGTGTATGTTTTGCAGGGACTTCTGTCAACCAAACGGGATGCCTATGGCAGGCTTATATTGGGCGACATCATTACGTCGGTGAACGGAACAAAGGTAGCCGGCGGCAGCGACCTGTATAGAATTCTCGACCAGTGCAAAGTGGGAGAAAAGGTAATTTTGTAATTGCTGTTTCTCTTCAATATGTTTGAGAAACTGGGACACTGTAAGATGAGGATCCGCCTTACAAAATTGAATGAATCGATATGACCATAAAATGTAGCTCTCGCACGTGCAGATCTTCTCCTCGTGGGGCCCACCACGTGTCTAATTTTCTATTGGGCAGATCAAACCATTATTATTGTTCGTTGATGAGACAGTAGTGCAGTGCATTTACTGAAGAAAATAACATGTTTAATACTGATGATCAGGATAAGTAATATGTAGCGTTTAAATTATAAATGCTAGTTTTGAATTCCAAGGAAAGACCCATCCTTTTTTATTTGGGATTTTCATTATGTTTTGTATTGATATTGTTTTGATGGTCAGGTAATTGTGGAGGTTTTGCGAGGGGATCACAAGGAGAAAATCCCGGTAGTTCTGGAACCGAAGCCCGACGAGTCGTAGTTACCGGGTACGAAATGGACACGGAACGCAGGCAGGCAGGAGGCAAGTATGTATTGGCAAGGATTCAAGCTGTATGTTGTAGATATTTAAGCAGAACTTGAAGACGTAGCTATTCTTGTGTAAATGATAATAACAGCCCAGCTCAGCTCTATAATCAAAACGGGCTTCTCCACTGTCAAACACTTGCATTGTATTGTAGTTCGGCTTTTTGTTTTGCTTTCTTACACAAATAGACAGAGATATCTTCTGGTTTACCAACTTTTTACACCAAAATGATCCTTTCTATCTAATTTAAGACATCAATGAGCTCGACGATATGGCCCGGAATCCGGATCAGGATCTTGTAGCAGGAACCATGGTCACATGCACCGAAGACGCTAATCACTGAGAGTTTTTTTTAAGGTTATTCGCGGTACAAATTCGAGAAGGGAAACTTCATAAAATAACTCTCAATACACCACAACCCCCAAGTTTTTATAATTCTCAAAACAATCTTTTTCAAATTTCATGTACCAAAATACGTTTTAACTTGTCTATTTTTCAGGACGCGATATGTCCATTTTTCAAGCGTATTTAGGTACATGAAATTTTTAAAGGTTGTTTTGAGAATTATAAAAATTTGAGACCTAGTAATAGAATTTGTGGTGTATTGAGCGTTTTTTTTATGATGTTTCCCTTTTAGAATTGTTTGAAAAACTAACATTAAATACCCCTTCTTTGGTTTAGCTGGATAGACAAGTACTTTCTTCGGGATTCTTTGGAACTCGTCTAAAACGTGACAGAAAAATATTAGTAAAGAGTAGATATTTTTTGTTGGTTTTTTAATTTTTTTTAATATTTATACCGTTAATATCCCTTATATTTATACCATTAATATCCTCTTTTAAAAAAAACTTAAAACACCAAAGTGGTAGACCTATCTCTTATCTTTCCAACCGTAGGTCGTGCATAAAATTTGGACAAAAAAATGAGTGAGTTATGTCAAAAATACGAAAAGTGTACATATCACTCGCTGACGTCAAGTGACGGATAACACGAAAAAATCTAACGGAATAAAGTTTGGGTACATTAGCAGTCGAAATAAATATTAGGTACGTAATCCGCAAAAAAACAAACATTGAGTACGTTAGCCGCAGTTTACCCTTATTTTAATTATATAACCAAACTTTTTTTTGGTGGCTATAGTACCCAATATTTATTCAAGTTAACGCGAAACAGACCTGCCGTCATTTTCGTTTCTCACCGTTATCTCTCCCTACGTGGCACCCATGTTGATGCCACTTGTCATTTTTATTCCCCCACATCATTTTTATAAACCGACATAGTTTAACAAACTTACATATTCTCATATTTTTCATCGAAACCAACATATTCCAAAACTAATACCGAAACTCAGAGCAGCGGGAGAAAGTTTGCTTGTTTAAAAAAAATCAAAGCTTTAAAACCTTTCCATATTCAGGCGTTTTGGGGTCGATCTTCGGGTCTCTCCACGGTGGAAGAGGATGAGCGCCGCTGCCGGACTCCATCGAAGCCATCAACTTCATCATTCTTCATTGAATCTGGAAACTTGCAGGCTAGAGTTTGAGAAAGAGGGTTTATTTTTTTTTTTTTAAAAGGAGTTGATTTGTTTTTGGGTGTCAGAAGAATTTTTTTTTTCTTGGTCAAATTAATTTGGTATTAGTTTTAGGGTTTGTTTTATTATTATTTTTGTTTCTTAAAATTAATATATTTGAAAACTGATTTTTTTCCGTTTAATCTCAGCCCTAGATATGAAATTACATAATTACTTTTTTTCCGATTTTAACAAGGGAAGGCTAGAAATGACAAGTGGCACTGAAATGAGTACCACGTAGGGAGAGATAACGGTGAGAAATGAAAAATGGACGGCGGGTCAGTTTTGCGTTAACGGGATACACATTGGGTATTATAGCTACACACAAAAAAAAGTTTGGTACATAATTAAAATAAAATGAAACATCGGGTGTTTTAGTCGTATGTTGACGTGGTTTCCCACCTCAAATAATCAGTATGAATTGTAAGCATATGATATTTGTTGAAGTTGTAATTTGGTGGAATCCGATCTCTCACGTTGCAAGCTCTCTATTCACTCTCTGTATATGTATGTATATATAAGCACTATAAATGAGACGAGGTTTTTTTTTATATATAGCGGTTCGTCCTAAGGCGGTAGTTGACTACGTCCTCTGTTAGTTTATTGCGACAATGAACATGGATGGATAACTACAGACAACAAATCACGTCTAAGACAAGAGAAGAAAAGGAAAGCGTGAACAGAATATACATAAATCTCTAAGTAAGCAAAAATGTCAGGCATGGATCTCTCAATGTATTCTCTCAAGGATGTGTGTGTTGATCATAGGTTGAGCTTGGTATTTATAGGTTTCAATTCTTCCCGTTGAACTTCCAGGAATCTTGGAGTCTTGTTTCTGGGCTAACCGGGTTGAATGGCTCGTCTTGATGGCGCGTGTCCCACGACTGCGTTCTCTTCGCCGAGTTTGAAATATGCCCGTTGAAGACTTGACTTCGTGCTCCTGGTCTGTAGCTTGAATTTGAATTGGGATGTCGGGTAGGAGCTATGGCGATTTTACCCTTCTTCTTAGCCAAGTAGGTTTTGGGCTTTTGGGCCGGATAGCTTTCTATTCGTTGGGCCTCATTTTGTCTGAATGTTCTGATGGGCTTTCGCAAGTGGGCTTTTTTGAATATTGATTTCGTTCTCTAAAGCCTTGTATTATTATTGTAAATTAAATTAATTCACAACTTAGCACTTTATGTCGTATTAAAATAACGACGAATTTGTACATCAACACCGTAGTTTACCCATTTAAAATTAATTTTTAAATCTATAATAAACTGATCTCAAAAAGCCCAACTAGACCTTGTTCCAAGATCGCGATTGTCTGCTCATCTTACTCTTCCTCTCCTGACGTGACACGTCATAGTCTTCCTCTGCGGAGGAATACGACACCGGAATATTGTCTACGAGCTTTAAGGTATTTTTCGCCGTTGCGTTTGGCTCTTCACTACATAGAATCAATCAAGTATTTTTTGCAGCTAATTTACCTTTACTAAAATGGTAGATTTTCTTATTTTCACTTGATCTATTTCTTTTAAAATTCTTACATCAGCACTGATATGTACTGATCAAATCGTCTCTGTTTTCGCTCAATAATGCTCTTAATACATCTTATTGCCTCTACGAGTTTTATTATATAAAGATATCATGCTAATATCTCTAACCCTCGAGCTCACTCCAAATTGAATTTTTTTCTCTTTCTTAAATTTTTTAAAACTACACAACTTTTTCTTCAAACCTCGAATTTCGACATGCAAAATAGAATGTTAAACTATAGTAACTATTGAAGTTCATTGGAATAATTGAGAGTCGCTAAATCAAATAAATTTATTCAATTTTATTGTGAAATAAACTCTATGCTTTATTTTCTTCTTGGATGGGTAGATAAATTATGTAAATGTTTGAGTCTTAGGATTATATGACTCTTTAACTATTTTGTTTATAAACATTTCTTTGTGATGATATTGGTTAATTGAGAAATTACATAGTTATAAGATATGTATAAAAAAGATGAGACAATTCTACACCCAACTCTCAAAAAAAAGATGAGCATATATCGTCCACAAAACCCAATTTTGTAGTCAACATAAATAGTTTTATTTCATGAAAAAGAGTGCCTCTCTTTGCATGGATGACCCTTTTTCCCTAGAGCTTCCAATGAAGTATGGTTGCCACATCTTTAACCTAAACAAAGAAAAATGCAGTAATGAAAATTTATATCTGAATTTTATTAATTCTCATAGATGAATGACCAACCTCAAAATGAGCTTCTTATTATTATATATAAAAAAAGGAGTCTACATATATGAGACTCACAAGAAAGAAAGAGCTTAGTTATAATATAATAAGTACAATATTTTTTGGAGCAATAAGGAAGATGGTGAAGTCATGAATATTGATGGGTTCATACGGAGACTGAGGAAGAGAGGCCAAAGTCAAGTCCCCAAAGCTCAAAAGTGCCCTTCACAAAGTCATAGTGCCCTCCCTTGAGTGCTAGGGTTTTGTTCACCAACCCTTCTCTCACAAAAGGGTAGGTTAGCAAGTTTCCAAGTGAGAGGTTCACTGCCTCCTGCATTATTTTACACAATACACGTATATTAAAGGTCGGCCCGTTTTTATATATATACATTGGCTTGGCGGAACCAGGATATACGAATCTCGAGAGGTTAAAAAATATCTGAGGTACATTGATTTTAATTCGAAATAAATTATAAATATTGAGATAAAAGTTTGAAAATTTTGATTTCATTCATGTGAATTCATATCTTTTAACATTTTTGTCGTTCCACGTCTTTGATTACACTTTTCCAACATTAGCGTAGACATGAAGACGAATCAATCAAAAACGCAAAATTTATCATTTGATCAACGTAATTGAAAATTTATGAAGATGCTCGCGCCATTTTTACCATGATTATCCCTAGTTAATTTATACATATGACTACACTAATGCTTTTTTTACATGCATGTTTCATTAAATAATTTAAATTGAATGCTTATAAACTGACTAATTAATATATTTTATTTTATAATTAACGTGGAGTATTGGATAAAAATAGATTAATTGGATTAGATATGTATACCTTCTCACAGTGGTCACACATGTCTTGGAGAGCGCCACTGGAGACGCAAGCCTTGGTCTTGTTCCGAGCTGGCATTCCGATCTTCACCCAGTCCTCGATGAAGTCCCTGCGTACGTGCACATTATTCATTATATATAATTATTCATAATTACATTACTAATAAACCATAGTATATATATATAGGGAAACTTCAGTTTGTATGTCCGGTAGAGCATGTGTTTTTGAAAAAATACCCGAGTTTGTTAAATTATAAAATTATGCCCCCAACACACTTTTTGTCTTTACATAAACAGTTTTAAACACTTTTAACACTTTAAAATATGCTCCAAAAACTGTTAATGTATACATAAACACTTTTTGTCTTTATATAAACACTTTTGGGGCATAATTTTGTAATTTAACAAATTCGGGTACTTTTTTAAAAACACATGTTGTTCATACAAACTGAAGCTTCCCTATTATAAGTGTGGAGGTCTTACGTTGAGGTGGATCCATCATATGGGAACGACATCAGACCCTTGATTCCGCCGCAAGCGCTGTGTCCAATCACAACGATGTACGAAACCTGTATGTACAATATAATATACACAATTACTCCGTTACTATATATAATTATTAGATTATTTAATTTATTTGTGTATTCGAGTGTTTTTGTTATCACGGTATTCTTGTTTAAATTAATAAATTTGTAAAAAAAAAAAAAAAGCTTATGGGAAGCATCTAATTATACACTTTGGACTTCAAAGTTTTTTCATGATAAGGATTTTTTTTTTACCTAAAAAAATTCTTTATGCTTTCATAAGTGAAAATTATTATTATACAAATATATATATATATATATATATATATATTATATAATGGTAGGGTTTTACCTTGAGATGCAGAACAGCATACTCAATAGCAGATCCAGTTCCAGAGTATTTTTCCTATTCAAGAGCCAAAAAATAAAAGAGGGTTAGTTTGTTTTTTTTTTTTAATAAAAAAGATTTTGGTAATAATAATAAAAAAAGATGGAACCAAAATTTTGGTTAAAGACGGAATAGGAATTTCGGATTTTGTTTTCTTTTATGTGTCTAAAAATATGGATTCGAAATGTGAAGACCTGGTCGTATGGAGGGACCAAGTTGGCAACATTGCGGACCACAAAAGCCTCTCCCGGCTGGAAGTCTAGCACGTGGGACGGGCACACCCGCGAGTCCGAGCACGCAAACACCATAAACTGCAGCCCCAATCCAGCAATTTAATTAAACGTCTCGAATAATTAAGGTGAAAAACATATATAGTTATGTAAATGCATGCAAACTAATACCTTGGGACTTTGTCCTTTGGAGAGCTCACCGTAGAGAGCTGGGTTGGTGCTGTGGAACCAAAGCCAAAAAATGATACATAAGTGACAAGACATCAATATATATATATATATATATATATATATATAATTGTGCTGCTGATGATGGATATATATATATATATATATAATATTATTATTAGTGATGGATAGCGAAAATTGGTCACTAAATATTTTATTATTTATATATATATATATATATATTATTATTAGTGATGCTTGTATCACTAAATATTGATAATTTATGGAAATTGATCATTAAAATACTCTTAAGTATATTTTATTTTAAAATTTGCGCTTTAATTTTTTTCGCCCCTCTCTGATAATTACTGGTTGGGCCCATGTTTCCGATATTATTATTATTATTATTATTATTATTATGAGAATAGATCTGTGGACCCGACTAAACTTATAACATAATTTTATATTTTTCTTATGTATTATTATATTAGACATTTAGACCCCACTGATTTCAGTCTTTGCCATATATGTATACACTATTGAAAAACTCAATTAGTCGCCCAAGTTAAAATTCCAACTATACAGATATATGCAGAGAGATATAGGTGCATATATATATATATATATGTATATATATATATTATTCTAGTTTACTATGCATTATCTTGAGCTCCATTTTTACTTAATATGTATGTATATACATATATATATATAATATGTGAGGTTACTCGTATTTCTGGGTCTTGAATGTGGTGAATCCAGTCTTGATCCTCTCAACGGGGTCGAAGGCGGGTTTCCCATCCGGAGTCTGCAGCTCTGCCGTTATCTGTTGCACCTTCGATGCCGCCTCCGCTTTCAACTCCTCTTTCTCGCTGTAACCATTCCATGCATTACGTACCATATGTTAATATATATACACATATATATTTCTTATAATTAAGAAAGTCATGAGTTGATAATGGAAATAAAATAGATTCGGATAATAACCTGAGAAGCTTCTGAAGAGCAGCAATGGCCTCCTCGATTTGTTCCTTCCCCATGTCTTGATTCTGCAAATATTACGTAACACAATTATGATATATATATATAGAGAGAGGGAGAGAGAGAGAGAGAGAGATAAAGAAAGATAGAGAAAGAGGTCATACGTATAATCAAAAAGCAACTACGTGTTGAGCTTACGAGACACAAATAAATACTTGAATATACTCTTTTACGAATATATATATATATATATATATATATATATATATGCTATGTATATAAATAGATCTCCAAAACCACTGATCAAGGTGACCGTTTCTTTCTGCTTATTTTATATGGCTCACAAAAAAGGGTATAGAAACACGAAACAGTTTGTGTATATATGCATTATGCAGTAAAACCAACCATAACCACTCGAGTTTCGATCACCTAAGAGCCACGTCAAACCAATGACTACTCGCCATGTAGCTATATATATATATAAGATAAATAAATAGTCGGTTGTGAAATAAACTAAACAGCTTTTCGTACGTAACAGTGACCATAATTCACATGCAACGTATGTTATAATGATAATAACGCAACGTACCCAATTGGCGGGAGTGATGAGCGGGGAGGGTGCGGCGATGACAGGGCGGTTCTGGATGAGCTTCGGGAGCGGGTGAGACGGGACAGAGGAGTTGGGACGGAGGGAGGCGGAGACGCGGGCCGGGGTGGCGGTTTTGGCGACGGAGGGGGTGAGGCACCAGGTGTTGATTGAGGATGCGGAAGACATTGTGACGACCCGTTATACGCCTCCTTTCCTTTAATACTACTTTATATCGTCTCATCTCTCCACAATCTCAGCCAATCACTCTTCAGATCAGGTTTCAATGCTCCAGATTCAACTCTCTCTCTCTCTCTGAAAATACAAACACATTATGGTCGAACTGTTTACCTTAGCCTGTGAGGGCAATGACGGGTCGCCACGTGGATGGAGGTGGCTTAGCTCTCTAGATAAAGTTGAATATCATGTCCCATGTAATGTAAATGGCTGATAAGAGATGAGCATTAATGATATCAATCGATCGTTTATAATTATATAGTATATTAATGTGTGATTTACGTAAATAAATTGAGATATTTGTTTGTGTATCATCATGCACGTATAATGTATGAATTAGTCATCAGGGCACGCTTAAATATTAATAGTTCTTAACTTAGGGTTTCCTTGAACTTTCTAAATAAACACACAAGCTAGAAGTTATTTTAGATACTTTTTTTTTTATTATTTCTGAAAATATAGCTTAGTTATAATTTGATTATTATTTACCAAATATGTATAATATTAATATAAGTACTTCACCTAGTGTAAATAGTAAAAAAAATTAATTTAATGTAGGGGTAAAAAAATTTAGTGGTGCAAAATGATTTGGTGAGTATATCTAAACAAGAGGCTCATATAGAGAGAAAAAAAAATCGAATTTATTTCTCTGACAAAAAAAAGAGACTAATTTTCTAGAGATTTTTTGAGCTAAAAAAAATAAAAATAAAAATAAAAATGGTTTTGGGATGAGACAGACAGAACGAGTGAAGGAATATAAAGATAGGCCTATCCTTAAACTATGGCTCTTATGGAGTATGTACATCCGAACCAGATTTCGAACCCAACAGTACTACTCCTTTATAATATAAGTGGTATTTTATACTTCTTGGACCAATTTCTTTAATTGAGATTGACTTTAAAGCCATCTCTAACTCCTTCATACTACAATCATATATGACTAGTTTTTTTTATTTTTTTTTATTGCTAATGAGGTGGAATCCGATTCTCGTTTTTCACCATTCCGGAAAATCGGTTCTTGGGTTTTGAATTTCAATTGTGTTTATGTAATTGATACAGATTGCCGAATCTAGATAGGTATAGATCTAAATATGTGGACCATTTAAAATACGCTACGCGGCACTTAACGGATGAGATATATAACGGATCCAAAGTTGGGTCCTTAGGGTATAAGTGCCTCAAAAAAGAGGATTGTTATTTTTTATTTTTACATTCAGATACTTCTCAAATATCCTTTAAAATGAAGCAGAATTTTATAAATAAAAGAACACGGAATTTTACAGCGGACTATGTTTATTGAATCAAAACATGCAAATTAATCGTTCATTATTTTTTATTGCTTAAGTTATTTGATAATATGTTTCTTGATTTGACCAAATCAAATCTGTTTTGCTTAAGTTATTTGATAATGATATTTCTTGATTCTAAAATAAAAGTTAACAATGTATCCTAAACCTGAAGAGATTATAAGTACAGAAATCAATCAATATTATTATAGAATAACTTTTTCTCGTCTAAATTTCGCTCTCTAATCTAAATAAAAGATGCCCATAAATCTCTTTGTTGCTCCAAATATATATATATATATATATATATATATACATATTTCATATGTACTCTTTCCATTGTCTCTTCTGTAAACAAATTTTCTGCTCACCAAAATTTTCAACTTTCTTGTTTTGTAGCCTAGCCCTATATATTAAATATTCTTTATAAACTAAATTTTATTATGCTAATTAGCCGATGGCGATACACGAAGTACAAACTCATCGTCATTATCATCGGTAATCGATCGCCCAAGCGTGTTTTATTCGATTGCTTCTGTCACAAGTCAACCATTGAGTGTCTTTCAAATAGTTTGGAAACAAAGCACCATTAAAAATTATCACAACACAAGATCATCAAACTCCCTCCAAAAATTTGCCTAAGAATATACTATATAAAAATGAATTATCACTTATCAGAAACCCTATCTTATTTCCTAGATATATGACATAACGATACATATTTTGAATAAAGCGATTCAAACCTGATCAATCTCGACCAATCCGGTACTAAACTCGGGCAACCATAATCCCCGGGACAGACTCTTCTTGGTCATCTTGGTGATAAACTTGATTTCGAGTTCGAAAACAATGAAAATGACAAGAGAAAGAGAGCAAAAACCAGTATACATGAATGAATAATCGTTTATATATAGAACTATAACAAGGTTGAGAGCTTACCAAGTAGTTTCAAATGTCGACATATTATTTCCCTAAAAGGCTGGCATGTCGACATTCTCTGCTCATCTCCTAACATAATTATATTTTTGTCTTTTTCTTGTTTCCATTAATAATTTCGATTTAGATTAAGGGTGTAAAATTTGGCCCCTAAACCCGGCTTTCCGGAAGGCCTCGTTTAACCAGAACATGGCCGAAAAGAGGCTAAAAGCCTGGTTCCCCGTCTCAGTTTAACTTTGAGAATATATATTAATCTAACACTGTCGTTCGTTCGCTAAAGAGACGATAAAGGCGAGGCCAATAATTTTTTTTACATAAATGTCCAAACTTCAAAGGACATCTTATTCTTTATACAGGCATTATTCTTGTAAGATTATATACAGGATATTTTCTAAACAGCAAAAACAATTGCCATTATTATAGCTTTGCTATAATATGAAAATAAAATTGCTTAAAAAATATTTTGAACCGGGAAACACGGTTCGCCTCTGATAAGCTCAAGCGCTGATAATTTCTCTCGAGCACCGTTCTTTCTCTTCCTCTTTTTATATCTATCTGTTTAGCCAAGTATTGTTACTTGGGAGAGAGTCTGATTGGACAAACAGAGAATGCGATGCAGCGAGCGGCTTTCGCCAGCAAGAAGCGTTCGGTCTCTGACAATGGTCTCTCAATCACCTTCACAATGTTAGCATCCTGCAACAATGGAAGGAACGAGGGATGATCACATTTGTGGTAAATATTGATAAATCATCACACTAATACCAGAACTCATCTAATAATCACAAGAATCATCATAACTTATATAACTCAAGGTTCAAACAAGACTGACAGGACCCAGATCGATAATCAAATCGAAACGAGAACTCTTTATGGATAAATCAAACCCCGATCTCTGATTATAGAGTTAGATAGGGAAAACTCTCCCAACAATGTTCAACAGAAAATTTTCACTAATTAAACATGAGGCACATAAATAATAGGATTATAATCCTAGTCCCATATTTACTATTATAAAGTACTATAATACCTCTAATGACTCAAGACAGTAATAAAAATGTAAAAATTTCCTAATCTGGTCTAATTGAGATGCACTCACTCTCTTTTGTTGTTGCATATGACCAGAAGGCCTCACACTGGCAATGTCACCGATCACAATCACGTTGTTCACATTCCCACTTTCGTCCCTTTCCGAAGGTGACGACGTGGAATGTCGCCATTGGCCATTCACGATGAATTTGTAGTAATACCTGACCTCGCACGAACATTGAAACAGCTCAAATGAGTCTTCTGAAGAAAACTAAAAATTATGTTAAAGGTTTGTTTAGATTTCCCCTTTTGTTCTTGTTTTTATCTTTAATTTTTTATTACCGGTTTCGATACGTGAGATCATTTGTTTTCTGTTATTTTGCAAACATTAACTCATTTGTTTTTATCATGATAGGAATCGATATCAAAATAATACGAAAACAAATACGTAAGCTATAATTATCACCAGGGTGATGATCATCACACTTTACTGCTAAGAAAAAATAATCACAGGCCTTTCTTTTTCGAGAACATGGTTAAAGCTATTCAAAAACCGAAAACGGTTTCCTGATCTTGAAATTATTTTCATTTACATAATTAATCATACTTTTTGGCCCTAAGACTTAAACCAGACATAAGCAATAAGCTAAATGACTTCTTTGCCCTTCTTCCATTGGTACACAAGTAGCGCTGCATTATCGTATTACCACGGATTCTTCCTCCATAAACAGCTTATATTAATAAATTCGGGAAACAAAAGTTGGAAATTATGATATATATACTGGTTCCTTGAGGAAGAAGAAAATGTCAATTTACGAAGAAAGACGTGATTGTTCACTTTCGGTTCGTTTGCCTTTGAGTTCTCACTATATAATACCACGATTATTCACTTTTGACTTACTTGCCATGAGAAAGTCTAGTTTCTGCTTCAAATCGCGATCCACCTTTATGGTTTGCCCGCATTTTTTCTTTCCAGTTGCCAGTGAAATCTCCAACTAAATTTACATCCTCACCCTGGCAAAGGAGATAGATAAGATTATCATGAATAACCAACAAAAGCCAGAAATTTTCCAAGCAAAAAGTATCTTAGAAGTGAACCAAGAACATGATGACTCACCTCTTGTCCGTTCCACACGAACGTAACAGCGTGTGTCGGAGCCCCTTCATGTTTTCCATTTTCCACCATAGCTATAAGATCCCACGTTGCCCAAGCAATCGCTGGTCTGAAAATCCACCAAGATCGGATTTAACGCATAACAGTGATGAGTTTAGTTCAAATGCGTATAAGTTTTTCACAATTCCAAAGGAAAAGAAATAGTGAACCATACGGATAGGATCCTTTAGCAAAACGTAACTTAGTACACAAGAACACGTAAACCAATCGGTAATCACCAAGACAATGATTAGCAGACACTTTATTGCAAATATCGAAAATAGCAAAGTACAGTTTATTCAAGAACACGGTAAAAGCTCTCCCAAAAAGATGTCTTGCGTTCATGGACTAAACAGAACATTAAACAGTACAAAGCCCTAAGCACCACTAGTACTTAAAACATTATAGAACATAATATTTCTAATACTTCTAAATTACGGATCTAACACATACCTGTCAGGCTTGCACGCGTGCAATCCGGTAACGAAATTATAAGCTAAGTGAAGAGACGTATCAGTCATCCAGTGCAAGTATGCCACCACGCAAGCAGGAGCACGATCAAACCCAGTGGTACAAGTTATATATACGCGGTAATTCTTCTTCAACAACCGCAACAAAAGCCCCACGCAAAACGGTAACTTCTTCCTCATATCGAACGAATCTCCATCTCTGAAAAAACGCAAGATGGTTGGGAAATGCTGGTTTGAAGCAGACTTCGAAATGTTATATAAATAAACAGCTTTTATTCACCTTATCGGATAGTTGATCATGAGGATTCCAAATTCCTGGCATGACTCGTTGATCAACTCGGGGTCGAGTCCCCAGTTTTCTGCCTCGACTCCACCTTGGAAATTGAGCACCGCTGTGATTCCCTGTATCACATTGAGGGCTAAATTGAAAAGAAAACAACCAGACTCGATGAGATGAACATTTAACAACTTTCCGGTTCATTATCATCCATTTACAACTCACCAGGTCATTTGACAAGGTTTCTACATCAGATTCAGTTTGTATACACGATCCGACGTATATCTGCTCAGTAATCTAAAAGAACAGACCAACAGAAACAAAGTAAGCAACATGATTATAAAGAACGTTCACCAGGAATTCAAAACCTAGCCCCAATCTCTCACCTTACTGTACCGCATACCAAGCGAGTGATTATAACTCAGCTCGCCTTCAGACCGTTCCAGTGCCTTAATATACTCCTCAAGTGGGAAATTACCGTGCGCCCATTCTCCGTCTCCAGACTCGTCTTCGGAGAAAATACAGACAAGTTCGCTCAACATGGATAATTCTGAGTTCTTCTGCGCTAGTGATCGGAAATCTCCGTTCCGTTCGTTCAAAAGTTCCCATCCTTGTGAGTTCAGAAACTTCGGCGAGAACGTCACAAACCCAGATTTCCCACTGCTTTCAGGCTCTCCCTGCAAATTCGTCGCGAGATTCGCCTTCCTCCACGTGGCTATCGGGACTTTGCCTTTGCTAAACGAGTTGTCATTGAGGTCGTTGAAGAGAAGCAGCCGTTGGACGGGGAAAGGTGAGAACGGCCTCTCGAGAACGAGGCTGAACGACCCCGATCTCTCCTTCAGCATCTTCCTGAAGAAACCAAAACATCGATAAGATAAAACACAAAAAAACTCGATGAACACGAAAACCGCCTTACACGAGAACAACGAATCGAAGATCTTCACAATTACATTCATGATCAACAATTCAGCCAAAATTAAGAAACAAACCCTTACTCCGCATCGCCAAAATCCTTGATCTCGATCAAGTTCCCATCAGAAGAATCACTCGCTTTCTTCAAAGTATCACCCACCATTATAATCCTCGATTTCTCAGCATTCCCCTTCAACACCAAACACCAGAACGCTCAAGCATTCGCAGAACGAAACCCATTCGATTCAAGAAAAGAAGAAAAAGAGAATACCCCTTTCTTGAGAGCGTGGACGAAGATCTTCCCGTCGACGGAGAGAGCGAAGCGGATCCCCAGGGGCTTCTCGAGAGTGACCAGGTACTCGTTCAGGTTGATCCTGAACGACGGCGCCGGAGACGAAGCCGTCGCAAGCACGACGCTGACACGGCGGCGTTTCGACGATACGCGGGAGATTCCGTCGCCGGAGAGGCGGTAGCTGATCCGGCCGGCCCAGAACGACGGGGCGAGTGCGCTAAACGACGCCGGTTTGGGGGGGAGATGGAGATCGAGAGCCATTGGCAGTTGCAGAGTCGACATTTTTGGCTCAGAGCTCGAAGCTGAGAGACTGGGGGTTGAAGAGAAGCCACAGAGTTGGCGCTAAGATTTCGCGGGACCCACCGAGTGCTTTTTATGTGGTGGGTCCTACTCTCCACGAGATGTGGCCCGCCACGTCACACTTCGGCTGAGAAGCTATTGACGAATAGGTTCATGCCACGTACGAAATATTAGAGTATAGGGGAACAACCGTACTGTGTGTGTCTGTAAGATATTTTCAGCGGCGGCGAAATACCTGATGACTTTTCCCTCGAACGTGAACTTGATTTTTAGCTAGTAGCGGCGTAAGTATTTAAATTATGGTCAAAATATCTAACACGTATCCAACGTTCAAAACTAGCGGGAAATATACCCGAATCACATTTTGAGCGTTGACTACTATATTCGGGACATCCACCGTTAGTGACCTCCATGTGGTCGTAAGGTTTTTGCCGTATGGTCAGGTTTGCAGAGAAGTCTTGACAGCACTACTACAACTAGGGGTACAAAATGGGCCAAACACGAAATACGATATAATTACGATAAGATATAAATAGAGTTGGGCCAATCATCAATCATTCTTAGTCCAGTTGTTTTGGACACGATTAAATAACGAGTGAACCGAGCACGAACATGACAACACGATGTGACCTAAGTAGACATGATTAAAATAATAAAATATTTCAATTTATGCATTTTATATAGATTATTAATTGTTTTAATGTTTGTTATATATCATATTTATATCTTCCTTTTTTTATTTGATTCGTTGTTCTATAAATGAATATATAAAAAAATGAATTAATTATAAAACCCTAGGCAATATAATTAAATTATTTAATTTAAAATGAGTCTAATATGAATTAATATATCATGTAAAAATATTTTTAATTAGCTAAAGGTCAACATGATAAACGCGGTTTGTAAATGGGGCGGGTTTAAGTTTCATTTTCTAACAAGATTAGTAAATGGGGCGAGTCCGGGTCTACCTAATATGAATGAGATTTTTTTTTTACTAAAATAGAGTACGAACACGACACGAAACACGAATTGTCACCTCCACTGCAACTTGAGTTTTTATAGTTGGGGTCCTAATTGTACAGCTCCCGGGGTCTCCGTATACCATCTCCATCTCTGGTTATTGAGCTAAATGTATCTCTTGAGGAAAACTATGAAAATGCTAATGTATCTTCTGAAGATTCAACTCATTTGACATGGCCAAAAAGAAAAGTACTTTGAGATAAGAATATAAGATACCCAAGACTCGAAGGTCTACATGTCATGCATTAAAAATACAGAAACTTGAAGGCCACTTGATCTGATGGTACAACGAAATCAAGAGTGGATAAAGGAATATACTTTGATGAGGGCTAAAAAAAAGTGGAAAAATCAAAAGAAAAGAGTAAAACAAAAGGAATATACTTTCTTTCACAAAGATTTATCTTATTTCTTGAGGGATAAGGAATTAAGGAATATACTTTTTTCGCAAAGATTTATCTAGTTTCTTGAGGAATTACAATAAAATTATTTATGTTTTTATACTAAATACGTCAATATATTCGAAAAACAATCGGCAATAAATGTCATAAAGAGGTTTTATCCATTCATGTCTCGTTAACTTCTATTATACGAAGAACATATGTAAGTGTATAATTAGATATAAAAAGAAATTGTTTAACTTATTAAATTAGAGACATGTACGCGTTTCTATCTTAATAGAAGTTAACCCGAGAAAAACTATATTGGACAAGAAGATGATTTTGTGGGCAACAACGGAACTATGTACAGTTCAACTAGGGCCACGGCCCTTGTCAATCTTTTTGATTTTTGAATTGCAGTTTCGAGAAATTGATGTTTGCCCTTTTTAATTTTATGATATCTCCCTCTCAATTTCTCTTATTCTCATGAATTACGTTCTCCTTATCTCAAAATTCATCATTGATCCGGATATTATTTAACTTTCTGTTATTGATCATGGGGCTGGGATGGAAGGAAATAACCGAGATACCGATAAATGAATGACGTGATTTCTAGCTTTTATTTTTGGCTATCCCTCTTTGTTTTTAATTATTATGTTTTCGTCTCAATTTATTTGTTTTCGGGATTCGTAACATTTGTTGTCTTTATTGTTTATGTTTCTTTTTTTTTCATATGTAGAAGTGTTATTAGTTTTGTTGTTAAGGAAATATTTTATCTAAATCTTCAGAATAATCTTTTATTTGATTAATTTTTTTGGTCCCGTTTTATGATATAATGCTTTTTGAAGAAAAAAAATGGCCAACTTTATAATGAAATTCTAGTTCCCTCGGGTTTTTTAAATAATATTATTGTTATTGGCCCGTTTGGCACAACTTAATTTTTACAAAAAAATAGTTTTAGTTAAAAAAATTGTTTAAAAAAAACTGACAGGTGTTTGGTAAATTGTTTATAAAACAGTTGTTGCTTGTAAAAAAACTGATTTAGTGTTTGGTAATAAAAAAAAGGCTAAAAAAGACTAAAATAAACTAAAACCATATTTTTGTTTTTCAGAAAAAATTAAAAGTTGCAAATTCTAGCTTTTACGATTCATGTACAAAAATCTAAAATCGTTTTTGTATTTTTTGGAAAGCAATTTTGCCAAACACCTAAACAACAGTTTAGTTTATTTAAAAACAAAAATATAGTTAAATAGGTTGTGGCAAACGCACCCGATATATATAAATATACACCACCACAACTTGACATAATATTAAGTACTTATGACACAAATATAACTTTGTTTTATTAAAAGGTAGAGCAAAACGAATAAACAAGCCTACGATAAATGAGTAAACAAGTGGGTGATGATACGTCAAGGAAAGATAATTACTTGGAATATATGGCACTACTATCTATGCTTTCTTTTGGAAACAAGATCCTAATCTATCGGATCATACCCCAATTTTCATGTACTATGTCCTTCCAAGTTCTTTATTAAGGTCGAGTTTAAAGAATAATATATATATATATATATATATATTAATTGTTTGCCTATGATAAAATTCAAGAGATCATTGGCAATTGCCCTTTAAGACGGATTTTTTAGGAGTACATCGTTTTGCTGATAGCTCTTAGCTCTAAACACAAGCTTTGTAAATACTCAAAGTTTTATATCCGAAGCGAGTTTTCAAGAAACTGCTCGAGTTTTAGCAAAAGCCGCTCTACGCGCTCGTATCGATTGGTTGAAAGGTCTGAAAGAGAATGTTGTTCTAGGGGGGATGATACCCGTCGGTACCGGATTCAAAGGATTAGTCCATCATTCAAGGCAACATAATAGCATTCCTTTTGAAACCAAAAAGACAAATTTATTTGAGTGTGAAGTAAAAGATAGTTAAGGCGGGTGTTTTAAAAAATAAAAGAAATCATATACAGAGGCGCATATGATTTTTTGAAAACTATGACGAGAATATCTCTAAACGTAGACGAAAAATTAAAATAAAAATTATCAAAATAAAACCTTTAATACAATCAATGGTCTCACGAGAAAATAAATGGATTCAAATAGAGGATTGTAATGCAACGAATGATTTTTATAATTTCAATCACTTTATGCGAAACCAGCAATCTTAAGCCTGCTTTGCAGAAGTATACGGTTTCGTTATAAGTAGCTCTTAGAGATTAAATTAAATTCAAAGGTAAATATGTATTATTTGATTCTACCCACGCAAGGTTAATACTTAATAGAATCGCTTGAAGCGTACTCCTCGAGGCAAGGCACTCAATAAAGATATCGGACGCGAGCCTCAATGGGGTCTCAACGAGCCGTGCACCTCGCGTTTTAGGCGCTTGAGGCATGTGCCTCAAGGCGCACGACACAGCGAGGCGCCGGGGCGGGAAAAATGCCTTTTTACGCCTCGCTGGCCGGAGGTCTTGTTGGCTTATCCTTAAGGCTAGCTCAACAAAAAATAAAATTTTGTGAGTAAGTCTTAGATATCAATGACAAAATATATGGTATAACTTATAAGGCTCTTCTTATAGATTTATAATAAACGTTTCTAGAAGGCAATTAATTATATGCTGCTAGGCTGTATACCATAATTCATAACATACATGACATTGATGTTACATTCACTTTTTTCTTATACGACATTATTCTGCTATATTAGTATATAAGTCATGAAAAACATAAAACATATTCTATATAAAAAAGGGATAATAGCGGCATAAGTTCTCAACCTTTACTCAATTGGGGCGGCATAACCCCAACCCTATTTAATAGCGGTATAAGTACCAAAAGATGATTTCCGTCCATATTTGACTAACGGAAGTAGTCAACGTTTGCGTGGTCAGCTTCTCGTCAACGTGGACGCCACGTAATCCGACATGTCACTATACACGTCATCCTCGTGTCATCAAATTTAATGCAAAATTAGTGGTGATGGAGGGATTCGAACCATTGCCCTCGCATGTGGGGATTTCGAGCCTCACTACCAGACCAAAGCCTTTTACTGCTCTTCTAGGGTAAAAGAATCTATTAATTTTTACCCTAGAAGATCAGTAAAAGGCTTTGGTCTGGTGGTTAGGCTCGAAATCCCCACATGCGAGGGCAATGGTTTGAATCCCTCCATCAACATTAATTTTGCATTAAATTTGATGACACGAGGATGACATGTATAGTGACATGTCGGATTACGTGGCGTCCACGTTGACGAGAAGCTGACCACGCAAACGTTGACTACTTCCGTTAGTCAAATATGGACGGAAATCATCTTTTGATACTTATACCGCTATTAAATGAGGTTAGGGCTATGCCGCTCCAGTTGAGTAAAGGTTGAGGACTTATGCCGCTATTATCCAAAAAAATGATGCTACATTAAGTCATAAGTAAAGATAATTCCATAACTATACATTTCGAATCTCGAACATTTTGAACTTTTCTTACACTCACTGGAAAAGCCCCATAAAATCTCAACTAAATATATACATGCATCTTCTATTATATAGTTCATGTACGTATTTATTATCATCATAATAATAAATAGATGTTAAACCGAAATTTAACCACTCAATTATGATGGTGCTTAGACGATGAGCTCAAAGAGTTTTATAAATAATATGCTTAAACAACAAATGAAGGATCCAAATAAATCCTTGGTACGAACTTTAATCCTCGTTAGACGGTGGCGCAAATAAACACTTTAACACATTGATCCATATTTTACTTTCCTTACTTGAGCTATATTTGCCTTTGTGATCGAGCTTTAACGAAAACACCCAAATCTCAAATATATAAATATATATATATATATATAAACAGAGTTTCATCAACGTGTCACGTATTCATTCAACAACAATTATGCTAAAAAATTAGTTATTTATTATAAGATAAAATGGTATACAATACAATAAAGTTTTGTATAAATTTATAATATCAAATATTAAAAAAGAAAAATATCTCTACGTTTTATATAACTTTTTAATTAAGAAAATGATTTTCTATATCAGCAAATAGTTAGATACATCACAATCACATGTATAGAATCCTAAGAAATTAATATACTATCAAACCAGATTTCGACTCTTTTATCGACTTACTTATTTCACTAAAGTAACGTATTTAAATCCTCAAAAGTACATGAATTACGTAGAAAGGTTAAACTTCTTAGATTATATATGAAATGTGCAAAAATGAAAAATCCTTATAATAATTATTTAGCTTGTAATTAATAAGGAGACGTATAAATTTGGAGATTTCTGGCCGATTCTCTCTCTTTAATGAAAGTGGTCCGAATCTCTATCATCCAATAATAATTTGCAAGATATCTCTTTCTTTAAATCAACCTTATCCCAGAAATTATAATTAATATGGCTGTAAATATACTATTGACTGGCAGTGGCACTAATAGAGATTTGGTGTCACATATTTGGTGCATACTTTTATGAAGGAAAAGTTATGGTATAAGTACTCAATATTATACGGAGTATGTCGATATTTTTTAAACTTTTTTAAATGGTATTAATACTCAAAGGCTACAAAATAGTGTCGAGCTTCATTTATGGTCATGTCGAGTTAACTTTTATTAAGTTTGAGACTCTCATACGTCTCAAATTTAATTACAGTATTGAATAATTGATATTTTTAGAATTTAATCATAAATGTTCGCACATATTCCTCATGTAACAAATTTTGGCAGAGCAGCGACCAAATAAGATTTCCACCCTTGTGGTTTTTGAATACTATTGACACTTAAAAAGAGAGATTGAGGGTGTGTCAGCATTCTTTGTTAAAATTAGATACTTATGCTGCATATAACTTTTTAAGAATTTAGTATTAGTTAAGCAATGTAGTATAATAGTAATGTTTCTGAGATATTTAGTGCTAGTGCTGATTTATCGGATTGTGATAGCAAATTCAGTACTAAAGTGGTAGTATAACATTTTATTATCTCTAAAAATATTTGAAATTACAAAAGGAAGATGTTCATAAAGTTCCAAAAAATCCAATATTATGTTACTTATTAATATAAAGTATATAAATCTCAAATAATCCAAACATCTTCCAAGTATCGATCGCCAAGATATACAATGATTTTTTTTTAGCTAAAGATAAAATCATTAAAGCGGAAACTCCCTTCTTAAATACGGTTATCGAGAGTTGAACCGTTTTAGGTGACACTTACCGTTCGTGGTAATTAACTATTTACATATTTTTATTGCATTTGTTATAATGAAAAAATGAAGCCGTATATTTAGTATCGGAATTTTAAACATTCGATAA
This sequence comes from Parietaria judaica, assembly GCA_954871525.1. Classification (NCBI taxonomy): domain Eukaryota; kingdom Viridiplantae; phylum Streptophyta; class Magnoliopsida; order Rosales; family Urticaceae; genus Parietaria; species Parietaria judaica. The sequence continues at coordinate 32,217,290 of OX940865.1, forward strand.
GCTCTACTTAAAGCGGTAACCGGGTAGTTTTAATACATCCTTAGCTAGGTACTTATGAAAAATTGTATTTTATTTAATATATATAAATATATTTGATATTAATGATCATGACATATTGTGACTCACGGTCGAGGCCAATAACAAGTAAACAACATGGTATTATAAAGTTTCCGTTTGTTCACATAAACCTTGTGATTTTGTCACGTACCAAAAACCTCATTGAATTTAATAATACTATAAGTATATATGTATAAATATATATACATGAATTTGAACAAGCAATCGCTAATCAAGCTTTAGAAAATCACTCCCATTTACATTAATTGAGTATTATAGCCATCAATTTGGCCATAAATAACATACTGATTAAGAGAACATCTATACTTTTAATTTGTCGATTAAACCGTCACACCTAATCGCATGTAACTGTCAGCAAACAGGCGGGAACGGGCTGCCGCCGCGGAGTTCCTGTAAATTGGCAATGCGGGTTGTCCGACCAATTTATAAAATTTGGTGGGCAATTTTTTTTACGGCCAGGTACTCGCCTGTTTAAGTAAATAGAACATATCTTAAAACTAAAAGGTTATAGAATATTTAGTTTCTGAAAAGCGCGGGTGCGGGTTAATCGTGAACGGTCTGCCGGTCCGTAGGACAACTCATTCACTTGCATATATATATATAGATATATATATATTGACATTATGAACAATCTTGTGCATCATATAAATACTGATTATATAAATATATGAAGTTAAGATTTTCAAGATTTTTATATCTATATATTAATAGCTCTATTATGCCATTACTTAACTTCGATACCAGGATTTTACCAACAAATTGACTATCAAACGAACTCACAATAAACTAAATTCGGTGGACATAATAAAAATCATAAGCTTATTTGTGTGATATTATATGTCTTGACACATTATAATAAGCGCAAATTGTCAACATTTTACCGTATCGTATTTCGTGTCTAAATTCAAATTGTCACTTAAATCGTGAAAGATATTGGAAAAAGAAAGAGAATCCGCAGTAAAAAATTGAAATGCAAATTATGTGTCAACATATATTTTATAAGAGTAGATAAATCATCTTATTAACCTTTGGTAGAGAGATTTGATCGAATAAAGATCATATTTTGTGAATTATAAGAACCAATAAATGAGATACTAGCAATTATTAAATACATAAAGTCTTTCGGTAAGTAAGCAAGGGGACATATGTAGTTTTCAGGCTTATTTAATTAAAAGGCCAACAAAATACCAAAGTCCTCTTGTTAATTAATGTGGGTCTCACCAAAATTATTATAATTTTATTGAAGAAGATTTATGCACAATCATATTATATCTTTTCCTATATACTAACGCAATCAAAAATCTATTAATTCTAAGCATACACTTGTATATAATTAGTGGAGTCACACATCAATATGTGCATGACTAATCAGGTAAATACACTGATAAGAAATTCGGTAATCCGAATTCTTCGTCGGTTTCCGGTTACGATATACAAATTATGTATTTACGGTTTTTTTTAATCATTTGATAAGTATTTTTATTTAGGTTTTACTAATCATCCAACAATAATTTTACCATTTTGATATTTTTATAATATATATTAAAAACGGCCATTTAATTTGCACCGTAAAATCCTCCAAAACGGCCTAAACCAAAAAACCAAGACCCGCAGTCTTGTATATGGTAACAAATCCAATACCTAGTAGGGGATTTATTTTAGTTTCTATATCAATCAAAGTCGTCGGATTAAAAATATCAAGAATTTCAATTGGACAAAAAAACCATAATCCTAATTTTCTTTTAAAACCGGAACTATAAATTTATGATTTCGGATTGCTCCGGATTTATCTAAAAAACCGAATTTCTAGCTATTGTATATTTTAGTACATATAGAGTAACTCATACTGTCATACATCATCATTCATTAATGACTTAACTGTTGCAAAAATTCAGATGCAAAATGGGACTATCAATTCCAACTCCATATATATATATATATATATATTTACATTTACATTTACATTTAAAATACTAAAAAATAAAAAGATACAATTATTTGTTAACATTAATTCAAGCTGAATTAAAAAAGGACAAAATTTCTTGTTAAAAAAAGAATTACAAGAAGTTGAAGATGATCAGAACGGAGGGAAGGTTCTCCCCATGGTGTTGACACTCGCCGAAAACCCAAACCACCCGTTCTTGTACGGCAGTGACGTCGATCGCCGCCTCTCCGCCAGCGCCCCGTTGCGGGCGTAGAACACTTCGTGCGCCGCCGCCACCGTTTTCCCCTTCCTCGCTGCTGGATCCGGTCCGGTCGGCCTAACCTTGGCAGCCGTCGACAATTTTGCCTCCGGCTTCGGATCCTCGCCGGCGATCTTCCTCGAGGGAGACGGCGCGAGGAACACGAACGACTCCTTGCCGTCGCTGTTGCTCCGCCGCAGAAGGTCGCGGAACCGCCACCGCTTCGACGAGGTCGACCCCGTTGACCTGCTCTTCCTCCGAAACTCCGGCGACGCCGTCGGCGACGGAGTCGCCGGCGCGTTGGCCGGCTTCCAGACGCAGTACGTCCCCTCCGGGATTCCTTCCAGCTCGTCCGCCTCGGACGAGCACGACGACGGAGGATCGGAGGCCTCGTCGTCGTCGCCGCCGCGGAGACCTAGCCGATCGCCGGCATCGCCGTCGGTTCTGATGCCAAAGAGGTCGCGATTGAAGACCGGGAAAATAGGCCGGATCTGCGCGGTGCCGTTGAGGAAGACGTCGTCACCGGAGGAGGCGGCGGGCGATGCGAACTCGAATTCTTCGTCGCCGGAGGCGGCGGATTCCGGCGAGTGGTTACGGCGGAACTCATGGGAGACTTTGTCGGCGATATCGGCGAGAGAGTCGCAGGAATAGCTGTTGAAGCTTGGGCTCTGGTCTTGCATTTTTGCTGTCTTCAATATTTCCTTTGGACTTGTGTGTATGTGTGTGAGATATATATATATAGATATATAGAGAGAGAAAACCGATGTGTATGTATATAACATTATAACTATATAATATATTATATACATGTGTATGTGTAATTGGTGGTTGGGGATTTGGGATGGAGGGGTAAATCTGTCAATTTTGGAAAGTGCTGACTGCTGAGTAATCCCCTTTATTTATTCAAATTATATTTGCGCCATAAATACTAAAATTTACACCAAGTAGGCTAGTATATTGTTAGCGTTAGGTTTTTTTTCTAGAAACGGGACATATTTTTCTCGGGGTCCAGTTTTGTTTTTGTCGAGCTAACATCTGTTAAGTTAGAGACTTACGTATATCTTAAATTTAATAAAAGTGTTGAGTAATACATATGAGTCTCGTACAATGACAAAATGAAGAATTATAATTACATCTTCAAAAAAAAATATCAAAAATTTAGTTTGAAGGGACTATATTTAAATTTTCATAAAAATTGAGGTGTTCAGAAAAAAATTAAATACGAATTTACACTAAAAATAAATCTGAAAACTTAAATAAAATCTTAATGAAAATGTGATGGCACTTACTCAATATAGTTACTTACGCCGCAAAATATTTGGTTATTTGATTAGATATATATAATTTGTGTAGTTTACTTTTCAGACTCTTCCGAGATGTTGCTCCGATTCTTGGTAAACACGTTTGAGTGAGGCTCAATCCACACGTGTGCCAGTCCAGATAAAAAGGGGCACACACGTGTGATGGAAATGGACAAAAAGTGACCCAGTGTTCTTCTAGAACGGAGATCCTTTTGACTTTCCATTTTGTTTTTATTTAAGTTTTGTCACGTAAATATGAAATTTAGCAGCCAGAAAATGCATTTGCATGTATTCGAGATTGGCGCTCAATATATAATTTTTCTAACCTTATTATAAGTCATGTCTTATTTAAATATGTTTCTAGTTCAAAAGAATTAAATAAAGGCGCGGATTTGGATATAAATTTCGTCGACGGATTAAAACATTATTAAAATTAAACGATAAATATTTTTATAAATTTAAGAAAATTATCAAAAAATTAAAATTTTGAATAAGAGATGTTATCAATTGAGTAAGTGATGTAGTCTTTAATTTAATAAATAGTCTTAAGTTTCTTTATGTGAGATTCTTAATGTGATTTTTTAATTTAATATTTTTTTTTTCTCATTCATATATAAAGTGTTTGTAGTGGGTACTATTATTTTTTATTCTTCATCGTTAGTATATATATAAAAAAAAAGTTCATTTCAAAGTTATTGGTAATAAAGCAACATGACATGTGATTTTATAAACAATATTTATATACAAAAAAAATTTAGATGAGATTCTTATAAATAAAAAAAAATTGAATTAAGATGTTGCTAACATAATAGACAAAGTTATTACACTATTTAGGTATCTATATTTCGTTAATAAAAAGTGTATTTTTAAGCCAATATGATATATTATGAATATAAGTAAAATATATGAAGGTTCCTTGGCTATCACCTATTTGAAAATTAATTGCTAAATGATAAGAATAATATAGTACACAATAGTTAACTATATTAAAGATCCATTTCCGTACCACAATTAAATAAAGTACTATTATATTGTGTGGTCGTGATTATTTATTGCTAATATTTATCAAGCTTTATCTTCATGTACTAAAATCATAATGCAAGTAGATCGTGCTAATGGCTGGCTTCTGCAAAACAAAATTTAAAATAATATAAAACTATTTTTTCATTTATGTTAGGGTAATTTAATAGTTATTTTAAAGTCCTTGACTTCACAAATTTCAAGATCTCATTTGTTATTCTATTGTAAGCCCATGATCTTTACTTGTTATGTATATAATCACACTAGATATAGTCATATACACGCAAATATCACATAACAACCAGAGTTGCAAGTGGCGACGAGGGTTACATCGCGATGAGTCGCGACGGTTTTGTTAAAATCGTGATGGGTCGCGACTATTTGGTTAAAACTGCGATGTGTCGCGATTTGTGGTAAAAATCTGCGGCAAACTCTCTCGCCCAATCTCACCTCGCCACGTCATCAATCCGACGAATCGTGATCATCGCGATTTGGCACAGTCGAGACGCATCGCGACGGCCATTTTTGCGATTTTGGCGATCCGAGTCGCGATTGATCGCGACATCGCCACTTGCAGTTTGAATAACAACAATATATAGAGCAAAATAATGCGGTGCGTGAGATAGATATAAGAAATGATAAAAATAAAGAAAGACGTATTATATTAAATGGGATATTATTGAAATCTAATTTCATCTACATCTGTTTTAAATAAATAAAAAAATTACAGGAAAGATATGTAATCGTCTATATTTAAATTAAAAAATAACTTCTTATTAAATTTAAAATGTACGCGTGTTTCTAACTTAATAAACGTTAATTGAGTATTGATGCTGCTAAGAAATATTAAAATATATCGATATAATTAATATAAATTAGATATTTATGCCTCGAATATCTTTTACTTACAATGAAAGTAAAATTTGCAAAAGCTGCATGAATCACCAAAAAATGAATCTTGAGGAGATATATTCCTTAGTGAATAAGTAACACCAAAGATTCAGAAATAAGACCGGTCAACTCGAGAACTATCGTGACTATCTACCTTTCCAAATTATATATAAATTCCTTCAATTTTTTTATTTATTTTATATGGGATCTTCTTCTTCTTCTTCTATATGTAATACGTGAAACTAAAGACCTTTAAAATTCGTTACTAAATGTATTGTTACATATTATTTCAAGTAAATCTTTAAGCAGTGGCGGAACAAGCACTTAAAGTTACGAAGCATTAATTATTTAAATAAAATTAATTGTTGAATGCATAGCTTCGGATGTTCGGTAAGACTTAGGTCGCAAATTGGTGATCGATGTTCGACCGAACCACTTTTTAAAATATTTATCTTGTTCTTTTTTGAAGTTTTATTTTCATTTAAAAAAAATAGATTTCGTTTAGCTTATCCAATTTATTTTTATGAATCCAATCCACCTTAAATATCGCATAATGAATATCATTCTAAGATCAAGCAATATATTCCACCACATTTGAGCTAGTTTTAGACGTTTGATTTTCCTAAAATTAAATCATATAACCTATACATGTCATAAAAATATTTGAGGATATTTCAAAATTTCTATTTTATTATTATTATTATTGCTTCTCGAAGATAGACAACGTAAAGGACAAGTTGGACATTCTTTACATGATTCGCAAATAATTAGGGTTTAAATAAATCTAGGTGAGCTGGAAATTTAATATAAGAAATAATATATGCAAAGATGAAAGTAAACGACAAGGCCATAATCGCTAGGGTTTGACAGACGTACATTATATACTAATACATGTGGTGAAGTTCATTAAACTAATTATAACAAAAAATTGTTTTGTGTATTTTTAGAAGTAGTTGAAGTATATCACTATATCTTATAATGTGTTATTTGAAAATATTTTCCTCTCTTTGCTCTAATTTATATTAATTTTAGAAAAATTATAAATGGTAAGATTACATATACTTTTTTCTCTTGAGATCGTCATTTTCTACTCTCTTCGATGGACGCGGCTCGTCAAGTTCTATATTTGTCTTTGTCGGTGTCTGTCCAACTCCTTCTCCGTTCCGGATGTTTATGTTATTATTTGAAAGTAAAAGGTATATATATAATAATTTTCGTAAATAATTTCTTTAGGAACATATTTTTATTTTTTTTGAAATTTAAATGATAAGAGAGTATAAAAAAATGTTTTGATGGATATTTTAGTTGTTTTTGCAAAAATAATATATTTTTATAAAAATAAAAGAATGAGAGTATATAAAATTAAGTTCTCATTATATAATTTTTTTTGGTAGAGTTTCAAAGTGACAAAACCCTTTGGACTTTCTAGAAACAAGATTTGGTACCATAAATTAAATAAAATTCAATGGCTTCCTTAGAAAACCTTGTTGGACAAGGAAATCCCAACCAGTTCATCGATTCTAGAAACAAAGAAATTTATATATATATATATATATATATATATATATATATATATGTGCAAGAATTTAGGACATGCAAAGTTTGTGTTTGTATTTAAATTATGTTTGTGTCACGAAATTGCTTTGTGCTTCTTTGGTAAAATATTATCTGTCGATGTTCATAAGAAATTATATATTAAAATATGAAAATAACATAAATAATACAATCTTTAAATATTAATTATGATTATATATGGACAACGCAGTTTGCAGATTTTCAGTGATATTGTATGGTTATGTCGTTCTCATCACTTCATATGAGTGTTACGTAATTGCTTACACAACATTTTTGCTTGCAATAAATTAATCTTTTTTTGCTTGATCTTACTTAAACAATTACTGCATAAATTATCTTCATTTCATTATAGATGCACTAATTAAGAAAGACGAAATAGTTTTTAATATTAATATGAAGTTAAACCTTCAAATGGATAATAATATTCCGTTTTAGAATGGCGCAGAATATGATTTTAATATTCACAAAATATTATTAACTCACAAAATATGAAAATGCGGTGTGATATATTTTAATCTATATCTGTGAGTTTGAGAGTCGTTTAACGGTTTTTATAGATATATTTCTAGGATAACATTTTGAAACATATATAATGGAAATTTACTTTCCTATACCCCAAAAACATCTAAAGTGTAGCTTCAAATCTACTTTGATTTTTTTTTTATATATATATATACAAATTTAATTTTAAAAAAAAATCAAATTACCCCTTACTAACCTTAAGTATAACGTTTAGTGATGTGCAAGTACTGTAGAGGAGGATATTGATGAAAATAGAGAGAGAAAAAAAAAGAATTACATAATTTTATTTTTTGAATTATTTAATAATTAATAACAAAATAAAAAACTAAAAGGTAAAACTGTCAAATCATACATCAAATGTATACTTCAGCTGTTTTTGAAACTTGAGATATATTTTTCGCTAAAACTAAAAGTTGAGGATATAAAAAAAAAATCCTATATAAAAAATCAAAGCTTATATCGATCCCCAAAAATTAAGAAAATAGAATTCATCGTAAAGTTTAATTTGGACTTGTTCATTGTTATTTTCCGAATGAAATTGAGGAAATGATATTTCTATCCTACTTGCAGATCTTAGCTTTGGAACGAAATCTCAACCATCTACTAGTTTAGGTATAAAATATGATAGAAATATATATATATAATACTTATCTTTTTAACAAAATATACTAAGACATAGCTGAATATATAGGTATATTGTGTTGCAATTTGCTTAGTTTATTCGGACAAAGGTGTGATTTTTAGCACGTTTTAGATTGAAACTTTTCTATACCTGTAACTATTTTGAAGAACTCCTTTTGGTATAAATCGTACATATGTATAGAAACAAACAAAAAAAATGAATTAAAATGAAAAATGCTAGAACCATTCCAAATTAGTTTACTAATCAACTTTGGTGTATAAATTAAAATATAAATATGGTACATGTCTTAACATATAATGTACATAAACGTAGCTGTATACATATATGTGTATAATATTATATATATATATTGCAATTGGCGAAACTTTTTAGACAACATGTGATTTTTTTTAGGACGTAATAGAACAAAACTTGATAGGTAGAAATGCAAATGCAGTTTAAAATATCTGCAACATGTGACTTCATGTTAGTAGAGGTGTCAAGTGGGCCGGGGTGGGCCAACCCGGCCCACACCCCGTTAAACCCGCATGTTAAACGGGGCGGGCTCGACCCGCCCCGTTCAATGTGCGGGGCGGGGCGGGTTTTGGAAAAGGCATCAAGGCCCACCCCGGCACATGAACCCGAACCCACAATGTCGCGGGGCGAGGCGGGGCGGGCTTTTTACGAGTCGATTTAGTGGGCTTTTACGAGTCGAGTTTAGTGGGCTTTTACGGGTCGAATTTGGTGGGCTTTTCATAAACCAAAACGGGTTGGATTTTTACGGAGAGTAAATACATGAATGAATGAATAACAAATTATAACTTGAAAGTATGCATGAATGAATGTTGAATTGATTCATAAATTTCAAGATGTAAAGATTGAATAGTGAACATGAAAGTGAAAGTGAAAAATAAAATGAGAATACGTGATTTTGAAATTAATAACTGAATAATAAAATTAGAATAGTGAATAATGAACGTGACTAATAATTATAAATTCTAAAGTTGAAACTTGAAACTAATCAATTATAAAATCTAAATGAATATGTTAATACGAAATAGATTAGTGAATCGTCAAACCGAATGTCTATACCTCGTGAATATTGAAATTGATTAGTAATTATGAAATTGATTAGCGAATTATAACTTGATAGTTTAAAATTAATGAACGTTGAATTGATTCGTGAATTTCAAGATTTAGATGTTAAATAGTGAATATGATAGTGTTAATTGAATAATAAAATGATAATGAGTGATTTTGAAATTAATTATTGAGTATAAAATTAGAAAAATGATTTATGAACGTGGCCAGTAATTATAAATTGTAAAGGTGAAACTAGTGAATTAAGAAATTATGTTTTATACATGAAATCACACAATGTCGCAATTGATTAATTCATTCTCAAACTAAAATTAAAACTAGAGAATAATCGATTATAGAATTTTGATTAATAAATTTAAAAAATTAATTAAAAAATTTAAGAGCTACATTTAGTAGAATATATGTACAAAATAAATTAATAAATCATGTAATACAAAGATAATTGTTAATTTCTATAACAATAAAATATTTAGAGTAATTTTTTATTTTTATAATATTTTTATTATAAATTTTTATAAATCATTTAGTCACTGCCATAAAATAGAAATAGAGTTATCAAATGATACACAACAATTACAAACGGTATCAAAAACAAAACGACTGAATTATTAGTAAACATTGTCAATGTTGTAAAAGAAAAAAGAATAAAAGTTGACGATATGGTGCATTACTTGATTTATTAGGGCACCAAAAAATGACAATGACATTCGAAAGCGACCAATACCAAAAAAATTAACAGTAAAACAAGTAAAAATATGGTTTATGTGGGCTTTTTTAAACGGGGCGGGGCGAGTTGGCCACGGGGCGGGCTTATGTGGGCTTCGGGGCGGGGCGAGTTGGCCACGGGGCGGGGCGAGTTGGCCACGGGCGTTTGAACGGGGCGGGGCGGGGCGGGCCTAGAAAAGCATAACCCAGCCTGACCCTTTTGGTAGGGACGAGTCTAGCCCGGCCCACAAAAAAACGGGGCGGGGCGGGGTGAACCCGCTTTTTTTACGAGTCGGGGCGTGTGGGCCTGGGCCGACCCAGCCCACTTGACACCTCTACATGTTAGCCCATGGAAGGAAATCTTCATTTTTACCCCCCATTATTGTGGAAGAAAACTATATCGGTACGAGTATATATCCGAATTCAAATTTCCGAACTGGGTTTTAAGAATTGAAATTCGATTTATCAGGTACATGATCAAAAGTTGATGCAAGTGTTTGTATTTTTTAATCCAGAATTTTGGGGAGAAACGGTCACATTACACACAGAGAATATAGTGCGTTAAATATAGATGATATATTTTTATAAAAAAATTAAATTAAAGGCACATAAATGCAAACTTCCTTTAATGAAAAATGTATACAAAATTGTGTGTGCGGTCATATTAAGCCGTTATTTTTCACATGAGACTTTAGAAACTTCTAATTTATGGTAAGATATTTTCAAACCTTAGCGAACTATATATGCTTTGACCTAGACAAAAAGAATGATCTATCAAGGAGAAAGATCTATATTTTGGATAGAAAATTGGATTATTGTAAGGAAGAAAAAATTGAACAAAGTTGATTAAGCTTTGAATTTAAAGTCCCTTAACTAGTTAATTTAATGACATGCATTTATTAAAATATTTCGATGTCACTTGTCAAAAGAAAATTGGTATGAGATCTATTTTATAATATGCTCAAATAGTCTACAATACATGAGTCTTTTTGGTTTTAAGTAAACAAATGATATCATACAATTGCCATATTGTCGTCCTTTGACTTCCAATAATTAACACTAAAGTAAGTTTCTTGTTTGAACTTAAACTATTTAAGGGAAAAAAGGAAAAAAAGTTCTAGAGAACTTGTTAATACGAAGATCTAGTTACCGAAGATAGGGGTCGTGCCGGTCCTTTTTTTTTTTTACGAAACCCAATTTTCAGTACAATTTTTGGTTTAAAATATAGATATTCAGATTTTATTTTATTTAAATAATGAATCTCTTTATCAATCAAAACATAGCCGCACAATCCTAAATTCGAATTTCGAGTTCTAATTTTTTTCCCAAAACCACTTTTTCCTAATAAAAAAAAAACAAGATTCATAATTTCTAAATCTCATATTTGGCGACGACAGTTGATAAGGAAAAAAAAAAGAAATACAAAAAAAAATTCATGGTTATTTTAAGTTTCACTTATATATATATATATATATTATCTTTTTATCTCTTAATGTTTATATTTTTCAACAATTACATTCAATTAGGCTCAATTTGCCCTGATCTTATTTTTTATAACCTGAATATTCAACCCAAATGATAAGCAAAGGACCCAATTTATCAGGTGGTGAATATAATGATGCTAATTAGGACGATTGCTCTATCAATTTTTTTTTTTTTTTTTGAAAGAAAGATATCAAGTATTAAGTACGGTTGAAAATAAAACCCGAAAACCGGGTAAAAAACCGGATCCATATTTAAACCCGAATTTAAGTCCGTATCCAGATTCCAGATCCGGGTACCCGGACCCGGTTTTATAACCGGGTTCGGGTACCGGGTATTAAAATCGTAGAAACCGGGTACCCGGTACCCGGTTTATAGCCGGGTTTGGGTACCCGGTATTAAAATCGTAGAAACCGGGTACCCGGTACCCGGTTTAATACTCGAATTTTTTAAAATTATTTTATTTTCCTTTAATTTTATATAATTATTTTTATCTAATGTATATTTGACTTGTAATACTCTTTATTATTATTGTCGTATCATATGTTTACATGTTGATGATGCTTGATGCGCGGAACGAAGAAACGATGGCGGAAATAAAGAAAAAACCACAAGATTATGTTTTTTTATGCATTTTAATTTTAAGACAATGGATATATGTTTTTATTTATGAGACAATGTTTATTTTGAGATAAAATATTTAAAAAATAAAATAAAAAATAAGAATAATAAACGGATCCGGGTATAAACCCGGATCTGGTTGAAAACCCAAATCCGTTTTCAAAACCGGGTACCGGATCTGGGTATCAAAAATTAGATACCCAGTTTTCGAGTACGGGATATCAATTTTTTAGATACCCGATTTTCAGATCCGGGTACCGGGTACCAAAAAAACCGGGTAACCGACCCGGTTCCACCCCTTCTTTTACTATTAAGTATGACTACTTTTGGAGAAGCTTCACTACGAGAATAATTAAAAGGCAATAGTTCTGTTTGGAAAAAGACAACACTTCATGAGAAACATGAACAAGTTCATTGCCTTTTGAGCGCGTTCATGTTTATCTATTTGGAAAGTGGGTTGTTTCCTTTACACACTAAAATCCTTAAGGAAAAAAAAAAGTTAAAAGTATGCAATATATTCTACAAAAAAAAAATGGCATCCTATAGGCTACAAGAGCCGACGAATATGAATATTGTTGGCTTTATAATTGTGCTAATTTTGTGCACACAATTATCATGTTAAGCACGCTCCATTATTTTGATTATTTAAGGGGATTATCATTACTTAGAAGCTTGGAAATTATTGGTTAAATTGATGGAATAACTCAAAAGTATTCAAAACTAGCAAAGAATACAAAGATCGTCTTCAAAAGTACAAAATTTGCTTAAAGAATTGATTTAGTTTTGCAACTTATACTGCAAAATAATTGTGTGAGGAATAACCGACTTTTTTTTTTTTAATGGAATAACCGAGCTTCTCCCGTCCCAATTAATACTATTATTAATATGCTTATGAGAAAATCGTGATTTTACAAAGGTACCTGAAGTTTATCAATTATACTAGGAAAAAAATCATACTTATGTATAATCAATGCTTGTGTTTATATATTTTGAAGAAAATTTTTCTTAGGCTCCCAATACTTCAATTGAATTACGACGTATCTTTACCAGTAGTTCCACATTTATGTATAAAATCATAAGTAAACAAAAAAAATTTATCAATCTGATATTAAGTAAAAAAAATTAGTTTCAAGCGAAAATATTATTAATAATGTTGGTGAGGAAAATGTTTTAAGAGAATTCGTAAAATAAAAGATTAATAGAAAAAATTAAAACGGAAGAAACTTGTCCTTTTTTTTCTCGAGTAATTTGCGACTTAAGTCCTCAAACTTCTTATTTATTTTTTAAATTAAGTACTTGAAGTTAATTTTTTGCAGCTAAAATCCTCAAACTCGCTAGTTTCTTACAAACAGATCTCTGACCATTAATGTTGATGATTAAGTGTCATGTAGCATCCAGCTGACTGAGATGTGGCATTATCACGTCACTCAACTGCCACGTGGAATTTCTCATAATAATATTATATGTATTTTATCAATATTTTTTTTAAATATTTCTCTCTATTCACTTCATTTTCATATATATATATATATATATATATATATATATATATATATATAAAGTAAATAGTAGATGATACTGTGAATATAATTGTAAGAAACTAAATATAGCGTGAAATTAGCATCACGCCAAAAGTGCTTCAATTAATCAATTTGATGTGATATATTTTAGTGTGTTACAATTACTATTCACAATATCATCCACTATTTACTTTTTTATATATATAAAAAAATGAAGTGAATAGACAAAAATATTTTTTAAAACAAAGTGATGAAATGAATAGAATATTATAAGAATGAGAATGCTAAAAGGAATAGTGTTTGGCATAAATTTGTGCAGTAATTATAAAAATTTATAGTATTTAGTGACAAAACTTTTATGAAAATAATAAAATTTCAATACCCTTTTAGTATTAGTGTTTGTTACAGTTAGAGATGCTCAAAACCTTAATTACGACTTCACAAATGGTAAATTAATAGGTAACATTTTGGGCCGTTGAGGTTTGTCTCACAAATCAATAAAGAATGAATAGTGGCAATGTGTGTTCATATGATATTGTGATTAGGTTAATAAAAGCCCCATTTTCATTATATTATAGATAATAGATATGATAATGGTAGAATTAAATGCAAGTGATTTTCAAGATCAGGGCAAATCTCTCTATTTAGGTAATGTAATGTAATATATATATATAATATATATATATATATATATGTATCATTGTAATGGGTTAATCCTCACGTAAGTGCTCAACCTTAGGTTAATTGGGGCACTATGGCCTTAAATTTATTTAACAGCGATAAAAGTACTAAAAGATGGGTTCCCATCATATTAAATTGACGGTTATTAGTCAAATGCCCCACATGGCAGTCAAACGTCCATGTGGCATTGCCACATCTCATGATACTCACGTGACATGTCTAGGCAGCATTTTGATATATTTTTAAACTAAAATTAAAATGTCCATGTGGCATTAAAAACATATTATATTTTTTTTTTAAATATACTAAAATGTCACGTGGAAATACCACGTGGACATCAAGTGATGTGGCAATACTACGTGGATGATTGACTGCCGTGTGGGACGTTTGACTAACAATCGTCAGTTTAACATGGACGGAATTCAGCTTTGGTACTTTTATCGCTATTAAATAGAAGAGGGGTCATGCCGCCCTAGTTACCCTAAAAGTGAAGACTTATGCCGCGATTAACCCAATTATAATTAATGGAACTTCAATAAAAACAATATCATAAGTGACACGTGATTCAAATAGAAAAAGTCAAATAGTTGACAAAGACCATAAGTATGACTTCCAAATTTCCAATGCTTTTCAGTTTGCACTTTTTTTTCACACAAAGTGGCCTAAAAGTTGGAGAACTTAGCTCAACATGAAGAAATTTTGCACTAAGTGGCCTAATAATAGTACGTAACTACTAGAGATATTTCTATCCATTTGGTCAACAATCACTAATAAGCAAAGGACAAAAGTATTTAAATAATGGATGTCTATTAGGGTTAATAGTGGTATAGTACCCGAAGTAGAGGTGCAACTGGCGACGAGCTCCTGCGTCTCGCGACGTCTCGCGGCGAGTTCCGGCGGTTAGCGATCCGAAGCCATAAATCGCAACGGTTCGCGAAGAGTTGCAAAATCTCTCTCTCTCTCTCTCTCTCTCTCTCTCTCTCTCTCTCTCTCTCT
Source organism: Parietaria judaica (assembly GCA_954871525.1). Classification (NCBI taxonomy): domain Eukaryota; kingdom Viridiplantae; phylum Streptophyta; class Magnoliopsida; order Rosales; family Urticaceae; genus Parietaria; species Parietaria judaica. Next base: position 32,232,588 of record OX940865.1, read on the forward strand.
CTCTCAGCCATCTCGACGGTTCGCGACCTCCCCCACCGCGACTCGTCGCGACTTCTACAGTCACTAAATTTGGCGACTAAGTCGCGACTCGTCGGGACACCGCGAGTTTCAGCTCTTACCCAAAGGCCAAAAAGTGGGAGTACCCAATTAATATCCATATCTAGAGTCTCTTACCGGCCCAAAAAATTACACACTTCAAAGAAAGGCGCACAGCCGCACACGTGCCAGAGCTTTTAGGTCTTAATTCCGTGCAATTGAAAACTTAGAATATACCGTTCTGTTTGAAATAACTTTAGGTATTCATATCGCTATTTTTCCTAATAACTTACAAGAAACCAATTCTTAAATACTTTGGTCCTTTGTTTATTAGTGATTATTGACAAAATACATAGAAATTTATCTAGGTGTGACATGCTACCATATATATGTTATCTTATTCAAATTCCAAACATAAAATTCAAAGGAAGCAAGCTATGATGTTTATTTCGTAGGTGAGACCTAAAAGCCTTTAAAGTGTCAAACGACCTAACAAGCCCTAATCGTTGGTCCCCATGAAAGGTATAATCTAGCCATATAGTTTGCCATTTTTTTTTCTTCAAGATTCATGCAATAATTGGGCTGGTATTTAATTATGATTATTTTTATTTTATTTTTTTGCTCTAAGGACCAATTATGTACCCCTATTTTGTTGTTCTACTTTAAGAGACTAATTTACTAACAAATAATAATTCTGGATTCATATTGACATCTCAACGATACAACGAGCACATGGGAATGTGTCAAGTTTACTTCATTAATTATCAGTGATTACTTTATTAAGGTATTGCAAGTAATGTCGTTTGGATAGTGAATTGTCGCTTTGAATATACTGTCGTTTCTAGATAACGGTTTTTTTCCTTTGTCATTTTGATGTATTTAGGTGAGTTTTTTTTAAGTTATTATGTTACCATAAATAACTTCTGATTTTTACTGGATTTTGGGCAAGATATGTATTAATATCATCTCCCAGCGAATTTAACGGCAAGCATTATCGGATATGTATCGTGGAGCTCGAACCTAATACCTTAAGAATATGAATGTAAACACAGATAGTCCCCGGGGGCCGTTAAATCGTCATTTTTGTTAAATGTTTACTTTATAATTTTGCTATTTGATTTTTTACCCTTTTAACTTTTATATATTTGAAATATAATTCTCGGTCCCGGGGTCTGCCCCTGTCCCGGTCCTAATCGAATTTGAATATGGCATTACAATTCAGACATCAGAGAAAGCACAAGAAAAGAACACTGTTGATTCGTATTTCATGAGCTTTACATGGATATATCTACACTGTTGATTCGTATACACAGAAGCACTCCTAAAATCATGCTTCTATTCACTCAAAAATCTATACAGCCAACTAAAAAAAATCAGAAAGAAAAAAAGAACATCACTCCGATCCGTCTCATGACTCACCCGGTCTCAAGCTTCTGTTCGGTTCCCACACTCTCATTCTCAATGGCGACAGACCCGACTCATCAGCATTATCGTTCTGTCTTACGGGTTGGATTATGTTTTGTTGGATCAAGTCATGGTACATTGGTTGAAACCGTGTCTGGAAAGCCCGGTACCCGAGATAAGGCAAAAGGGCAGTAATGACCACAAAGACGGTGACGAGCCAGTAGAAAAGGCTTGGAGCGCAAGATTCGACAAAGACCTGGTACGCGGTGGACGATAAGCTTGGCGAGATGGCGCCATAACCTATGACAGAAATGTACCACAACGCGATGCTTCCCCAGATTACGCCATGTTGGATCCACGTGAAGTAGTTAATGGCGAGTGCCATCTGGCAGTTGACGGTCCACACGACACTCGTGTACATGGTGACACCCAAGATCTCTAAGTCAACCGTTTGACCGTCGCTTCGGAAGGCCTGGTAGAGGGAGAAGTTGGTGATGACGAAGAAGATGATTATGGAGCTCATCACTCCGTTGAGGAGCCAACCGAGTATCCTGAGCCAGCTAAAGAGGACGTTATTTACTCCTTCCTGGTATAAGAGCGGGAACTGCGTATACATACACGTATGAGTTTTCGAATTAAAATAATGCACGGAATAACTCACTCGAAGATAACACTTTGTAACTAACGGTTAGTGGCAGACCTACAGCCATCCAAAAGGAGGCCGTAGTCACCCCCGACATTTAAAATATGTTAAAAACTTTTTAACTTCTTATTTTTTATTTCTTTTTTACCCTTGACATAACGCACACTACCAAATATCTCAATAGTACGAAATGAATTCCGAAAATGATGCATTTCCTTCAAATATTGGAAGCAGAAATTCAAATAACTCCAACATCTTTCTTTTCAATTCATCAATATTATTTATTTCGTAAACTGAAAGAAATGACAGTTAAAGAAACCCTTCTTTTCAACCGGAATGAGTTTAACCAAGAGCCAGCCAATCAGTAAAGCCCGTAAAATAAAGCAGACGGTATCTCACACAGAGGCACATTCAATTATACGTTTCATTTTAACATGTAAAAATCATTATATAGCACGACATACCTGGATACACTTTCTGGCGGAAACATCCTGATCAAAAACACCGAGACAAATCACAGGAAGCGAGGTGAAGGCGACGTTGTACAATGACATGTACCAATCATTATACGCAGCTAGTCCAGAGAACGAAGAATAGGCCTCGAGCCAGAATAAAGTAAACCCGAAAACTATGTTCTTGTAGAAGAAGTAGCAAATCTGCATCAGAAAATAAATAATAAAAAAATGATGGAAATATGAACAATATTCATAAATGTGTGAATTCGCCCGAGCCAAGTTGCCGAAAGGAAGATAAGATAGTTTACCATCATCGATATGCGTCTGTAGCACCAATGTCCATGTACCAGCAAGAGCCGCTCCAAAAACCGAAATTGGCCAATTGAAAAATCACTTGCCATAACTGCCTGTGATGACCAAAATAATTTACTGGAATCAGAATCTTGACTTTATAAATTTTATAATCATCGAATATGTACTCCGAAAGGATGGTCCCCAAACCACGGGCTTGGGGCTTTCAGATATCTAAACTCTAAACTCGAGACCCTAAACCACGGAATTAATAGAAACAAACTTTTAAGCCATCGGTAACCACAAAAGCTATGATCAAAAAACATAATGGCACTAAGTCCTAGGCGCCCCCCGTTTACAGAAAAGGCTTCCTAATCTCTCACTTGCTAATTTTACATAAACAACCCACTCAATGCTTAAGAACATAATAAAAGACTTAAAATGACTTAAGAAAATAGCTAAATGACTTCCTTGCCATTCCTTTATAGGTATGTATATCCGAAGGCTTATAGAATGAGAATATTCATACAGACCTCAAAAGCACTAAATCGTATTACTTGAATGAAAATAATAATATTATGTGTATATATATATAATAAAGAAGTTATATAATAATAACCTGCATGCCTTCAACGCCACTGATACCAATTCCAATATCAGCTTCTTGAATCATGCCAACATCGTTAGCGCCATCACCAACTGCCAGTGTTATTTTACCCGTCTTCTCTTTTACCATTTTAGTAACCTAAAATTTGTGTACCATATTTTAGTGACAATATAAATTATTTGCATAAAGACATGTAAATCTGTCAATAACGTCAACGATGACACCAAAACCATGAACGAGAAACTCACAAGAGCCTTCTGCTTCGGCGTTGAGCGACAACAGATAACAGAAGAACAGTTTCTGGCAAGCTTAAAAAACGAATCCTGCAGATTTTCGTCGAGTAAATATTCCAACGGCTTCCCGTCGATTATTAAGCCAAACGCAGCGAAACATTCCTTATCCGACTCAAAACTTGCTTCTGCCAAATGGACTTTTGAAGTTGCTTCTCGGAGTTGCTTCTTTATGCTCTCCAAAGACGCCTAAAACAATCAGGGTTAGTGTCCGTTACATAAACAATCAGATTTTATTAGACGCAAAATCTGATCTCGTAACAATAACCGTTGGTTTCATTTCCAAGCCTCGCTCCTAAGCTAACTAATAAAGCACACACCATAAAGCATACAAACATAAATATATTACTAACAGAATATAACATATTTAAATAACAAACCTAATTAATTTTGGCATAACATAATTAAATAAGCGTAAACGAACACTGAGTAATGTTACGAATGTAACATTTTATTTTCGGGTTTGGGCCCCTCTCCTCCCGTCCCGTTAAGTTGTAATTTAGGCTATTTAAATACATATACGCATGAAAACGGGAAGCCATATATTATTCAGCATTCAGCAAATTAGCTTAGCTTTTCCCCTCTGGGGTTTTGGGGTAGACGTCATAGCCATAGGCAAGCAGGATTCACCGGTGTTAGACAGGTGAAGGGATCCAGAAAGCGGGACCGTAAAATATTACCATGTAGAGAAGGTATAAATACAATAGTAATCTAAAATGTATTCACCTTTGCCACTGCCTCTTTATCCCCTTGTTTCTCCATTGCAATAATATCTGGTACCTCAAGGGTGATCACAATCTGCTCCATATCTCGTCGAAGCAAACGACAAGCATACCTGAAAAATACAGCTCTTTATAAATTGCTACTTCTTAAAAAAATGTATTTCCGAGCTAAGAGTGTACGGCCTACCCTATGTTGATAGCAGTTTCCATTTTATCGCCAGTTAATACCCATATGTTAATTCCAGCATCTAAGAGCTTGCTGATACAGTCAGGTACCTGAACAGAAAAACATGGTCAAATCACAATAGCAAGTCCCATATATATATGTATATGACACTCATCTATAATAACTGATTTGAAGGGAAAAATGTGAAGCAAAAACTAGTTCTTGTGTATTGGAACAAATAATAGAAGAAATTTTGAAGGAAAGTTCTTAGTAGAGAACCAATATTTCAAAGCACAAGTATTTTTTCCAAAAATAAATATCCTTCCATTCCCCCTGCTTCAACTTTCTATTGGAGACGCACCAAAACGTAGGAAAATCAATATTTCACTTTCCTTCGAAAAAATCACTGACTGAACTTTAAAAAAAATGTTTCTAATTGTTCAAAAAGATCAAGTAATTTTTTTTCCTTCTTGTCATTTTCCTAGAAATTGTTATTTATAGCCCAAGAGTTTGATGCTCACCCCTTTCTGTAATTTGTCCTCAACAGCCGTAGCGCCAAGAAGAACCAAACCCCTTTCGATCTTGTCAGCAGCTTGTTCTACCAACGCATCTCGTTGTTCAGAGACGCACGCTTTTGCCTTCACAAACTCCTCTTCCCATCTCTTATACTCATCTTGGTCAAGGGCTCGATATGCAATTACCAAAGTTCTCAGACCCGCCTCTGCGTATTTGTTGATCTGGCGCATCGTCTCGGCCTCAAATTGCCGCCCATTCTCATGCAGCCTTTCAAACATCACACTGACATATACATATGTAGATAACAGATAAATGTTTGAGCGATTTTTAAACAATTATTTCAAAGAGAGTGCAAAATATATAGCAGAGTCTAACCTGTCAGCGCCTTTACAGAGGAGCAACACCTCATTTTCCATGTTTCTTACGATCACTGACATTCTTTTGCGAGAGCTGCTGAACTCTAAGACGTGAAGAAGCTCGTACACTCTGGGAGAATGAATTGCAAAGAAGACTTATTAGTGAAGAATGGAAAATAAATCCAAATTAAATGACTAAATGCAGCACAGAAGAAACTAACCTGTCAACCTTTTTCCCGCTGTTATAGTCCAATTCACGCACGTGTATGTTCGTCTGTGTCCTGTCAAAGAATTCAAAGCCGAGCTCTCGGGCGGCAATGACAAAAGCCGCCTCATCTGGTGATTCAGCTTCATAAGTGATTTCTCCTGATTCTTTGCTCCTATCAGGAATAGCCGTGTGGCAGACTGCTAATACCCGGAAAAACTTCTGTACAATATCAGAATGAGGCTCGTTGACCCATTTCCCGTTCATAATCCGCTCATCTTCAAAGTTGAATCCCTTAATGGATCTCCTCGAGTCTGCAATTTCATCTAAACCGCTTCTATTTTCAAGTGCCATCTCTACTTCTGTCATACCACGCCCATAGGCGGTGCCGGCAACAAAGCATTTAACGAAGTCCATTGAATTACATGTCAAAGTTCCAGTTTTATCTGAAAGTATTGTGTGAACTTGACCGAGTTCCTCATTCAAGTTAGATGTGTGCGCATGCGCCGGCCTATCGGTTTCTTCATCATACATTTGCTGATCGCGATTGATGAAATGACTCTGTAATACCTTCACGATCTCAATCGATACGTATAGAGATATTGGAATCAAATACCCGTACAACATAAGGGCCGTCAAGAAATGATAAAAACTAGCAAGGGGCCAATTTCGGGGGCTGTACAATGAAGTCGTGTCGTCTGGACGGAGGTACCACCTTCTTAACCCGTGTTCAAGGTCTTTTCCTGTTAGGTACCCAAAACAAGCTGATCCAATTAAGGATATCAGAACAAGAGTGATGAAGAGAATGTAGATGATCTGATCCATTCTCTGCTCAATAACACTTCTCTTCGAAGGCGGCACTGTTGCGTTCTGCATCACTTTAGTATCGTGCCCAGTAAAAATAACAGCGCCATACACGTACTCAGTGTTCTTGAGCTTCGAATCTCTTAAGAGAAATTGTTGCAAGGAAAGCGAGTGTTCTCTATCACGGTAATACAAAGTTCCAAGAAACGAGTATAAGTTCTCATTGGGATCCTCGCACCTAATCACGGCTTCAAATTTTCTCAATGACTTCTCGTCGCGAAGATAGGACGTCGCCTCCAAAGAATGCTTCACTTTCAAATTCGTCTCACCGTCGAGGTTCATGGTCTCGACATAACAGATCCCATCCTCGTAGCTCGACGAAAGCAGGAGCATATCGGCCGGAAAAAACTCGTCTTTCTGCACCCTTACGATGTCACCGACACGAAGGTTCTTCCACCTTGTGTCCTCGAACGAGAGACCGCTATAAACACTAACACTTCGATTATTTGCTTCTACATCCTGAAATCACAACCCAACAAACTTACAAATGAGTTCTTGAACACCTTCGATTCAACCACAAAACCCCCAAATAAAGTAAACTAGAATGGCTCGATAAACCGTAAGGTTGGGAATCTTACTTGTTTTCTTCGCCTCCAATCTTCAATGGCTTCCTTGCCCAGCGTAGCGCCGATGACCAAGGCCAACGGCACGAGCACGGAGACCGCAGAGTACGGCGCCAGAGGGCTGAAGGAAACCAAAGCGACGACGAGGAAGTATATGTTGGCGACTCGCTGGAACTGCTCGTACAGCGACTTCGGCAAGAAATTCACCGCCGTGTACTTGGTCGTCGACACGTAGTTCCCCGGGTACCGTAGCTGCGCGGCCTCGGCATTGTCGGGATCGTTGCAGAACACCACCCTCGAGAATCCCCGCCTTCCGATTTGCTCGCCACCGGAATCCCGCCGCGAAGAGCAAATGCAGAAACTGTACAGCTTGCTCCACTGTATCTTCCTCCTCCTTCCCTCCGCCATTCACACAGAACAACGCACAACAATCAGAGGCGAGTCGCTTCAACTTCTCACGCACAAACAGCTCGCATTTTCCCGAGAAAAACACACCCAGACAGTCCAAGAACTCGCTCGAACCTCGAAAATCACGAAAGCCAAAGCGGTGAAGCTTCCATAGACGTGCTTAGAGCATAACTTGAGAAGCACATATGCGAATGCGTTGCTTCGTCCAAGGTGTTGCCGCGCCGAAGAGCTGCAAAGTATACCATGAAAGCTTGCTATCGAGCTCGGAGGAGCCCTAGGGTTTGGCGAATTCGTTGCTTGCGTAGGAAGTTGCAGAGATCTCTTTCTTCTTCAGAGAGAGAGAGGTTGAAGAGGGCAAGCTTTGTATGTATCAGTAGTTAGCTTTGCCCATTTTATAAGCAATAAATTTAATTATTAATTCATTAATTAACTATATATATTAATCATCCAATTAAGAAATTATTATTATTAATTCCGATAATGTTTCGACCCCGGGTCTCGCCGTCTCGTCGTATTTTGGACTTTCGGACTAAGTCGCTCTCTTGAAAATCGTGCAATCGGAATTGGATTAAAAATGTATTAAAGTTTAGATTTAAATTTTTTTTTTTAAATCTAAATCTAGTTGAACTCTAGGTTTAAATAGAATATACCATTTTAGGGTATTTGTGCATTTAGGAAAATACCTGACAAATAACAATTTAATAATTGTGACAAAATAGATTTTATGGCAAATTTATCATTGACATGAAACTACAAAAACATCCTAGCATTTATTTTTGACATATTAATTATGAAAAGAGTAAATAATAATAAAAAAAATCAAATTTCATTTCCCTCATGGCCTTTGTTTAATTGATTAAGTAAATATTAATTAAATAAAAAGATAAATAAATATAAAAAAGCAAGTTCAATAGCTATGACATGTTTAATTTCACGACAACTTTCTTGTAAACATGAAACTACAATACATAGTAACAAACGAGGAATTAATTTAAATATTGAAGGCGAACCATTTATATTTTGACAAGATTAATTGTGATAAAGTGCAATTAAAATTTTTAACGCCTAGGCATTATATAACTCACTTTGCCGCTTTTATAAGCAATAAATTTAAATTAATTAAAAAAATTGAAGAAGACTAGAATTTCATGACAAAATGAGTAAAGCAAAATCTAGTAATCATGAAAAATAATTAATTTCATAGCAAAATCTTTTCAAATATTATTTTATTGAAAAGTAAAATTTAAAAATGTCACTTTAATTTCCCTCTAATATAGTTTGTTTTTGGAATCTAAAAGTAAGAATTTCCAAAAAGCCGAGCACGCTGATTTTGGCGTACAATTTCCACGGCGTTTTTTTCTTCTTCTTATTCAAGACCAAGAAGCTGACGTCACAACACACTGAAATAACTGTCGTTTTCTGCGCCCCTGCCACGTGGCAGCCTGTCGGCATCGCATATTTTTCACTGACCGAGTCGTACTTCTCTTCTACAACTCGTTTTCGACAGTCAATAGTCAAAGCTACGTCGTTTTGGGGGCGAAACCATATTATACGTAGCATGATTGTGTTTGCCATTTGCAATTTTTATTACCTTTCTATTGATTAGTTTATAGTTTACAGTTTACACTAATACCCTTGAAAACTGCATTTGGTGGTGGTGTATTGCTATCAAAACTTCTTTTCATTTTTAGTATGCCTCCTAAACTTTCAAAAGTATTATGTTAATGTTGTTGGGTTTTTCGATGACTTTTCTCAATCCCGAGGCGGAAATCACGGGATATCATCGAACAATAAAGATCTAGAATAATTACGAGAATTAAGATATAGTTTAGAGATCGTTACCAAACTTCGGTACTTTTGCCAACTGTACCGAATAACTGCCGATTCCTTTGATTCTGGAGCTTGTCGAATTTAGGATTTAGCGCCTCAAGTGTTGCGCCTCTATTTCGTACACCACGTCACTCGGGAACGTCTTAGATGACCGGAAAACACCTCGGAGGATAGGTTAGATCCTAGTTGGTGTTTAGATGATCAACCGTTGATTGAACCGGGGAGCAAGCCAAAATTCGACTACCAAGGGAGGGGAGCTCGAATTTTCTAGGAGGCTTGGGTTTCTCTGATGTGTGTTGTGTTTAATTATGAGTCATATTAGGGTATTTATAATACCCTATGGTCATGACCTAGTGGGCTTTCTAAAAGCCCACCTAATGGGCTTTCTAAAAGCCCAATCATGGATTAATTAATCTATTATTAATTAATATGAATCATAATTAATACTTGGGCCCGAGTGGGCCCATTATGTCGGTTATGGTTATCGGGTCGATATCCGATAACCCGAGAGATACAATATCGGGTTCGGGCATAACCAACAATCTCCCACTTGCACGAACGCACCGGATTGGCTATCTCCGTGCACGCACTGCACATAAAGTATTACTCGAGAATGCCGCCTTGGGTTAGATGTACATTCTCTCAGCTACTCATGCCTGGTTCATCAAAGTTACATGTGAAGTTTGTTTCATTGTAATTTAATCATCATACTCCGTTTCCGTTGCGAGTTCGGTGTGACTCTGTAGGATTCTGTAGTGTTGGCCACATACTCATATGAGTATGCAAGAAGTAAGTGGCCTCCACCTAGACTTAACTTCCCCCAATCTACAAAACTTTAAATCCTCTTTTATAGATTAATCGTGGTGAACCATGTGGTTCTTTACGATTAAAATAAGGTATATGACTGATTCCTTCGACATCCTTTTACATCTCTAGATGCGGCACAGGTCATGGTTAGGAACACCTGTTAAGCCTGATCTAATATTTTCTGATTCAGGTATAAGTATTGAAACATCAAAACAAAAACTCTTTTGTTTTGCCTGTGGCCACAGATTTCATTTTACTTATCCTATTCAGAAGGCCCCGAGTGTATAGCCCCAAAAGGAATGGGGGGATGCATGTTTTCTTGAAACGTCATTCCATCCTACAAGGTTTATCACATGCCCAACTACAACTGTTATGACTTTCCAGTTACGGTAAGCGTTGAGCTGTAATCTAAGCATGCAACTTACCCAGTGATGGACTCATGATGTTCTCAAACTTTGGAGTCTCTTCATATCTCTAAGTTTCTCAGTGTCCCCTTATATCAAGGTTTTGTTTCCATGTGAGAATATTTAGAGTGCGAGTCTTCCAGCACTGCTAGTCATTCCGACTAGTGCCTACATGTATAAGAATATCTCTCAGATATCAAGGACCCCTTCCTTTTATCTTAACAACATGTACCAGTCAATTATGAATATCATTGATAGTCCCTCTTTGTTTCTTCATAATGATTTCTTTGACTGGGGAAATTCAAGAATGTCTTGAAGACATCTTAGGAACTACATTTGTATAGCTTGATATCAATGATTTGTATAAGATATTGATATTAGCTTTTAAATGATGAAACTTGCCTTTTAAAGAAAATAATAATGTGCTTTAAATTTAATCAAATATAATGATTACAAAAAATTTGTCTCCGATCCAAAATCAGATTCAGATAATAAATCGTAACAGACATTTATGGGTCCTTTATCCCAATACTTTCCGCATGACGAAAATGCTTTTCTTTCGATAAAGATTTTGTCATCGGATCTGCTACATTTTCTTCAGTGTCTACTCTCCTCATCTCTATGTCCTTCCGATCAACAATGTCTCTGATCAGATGGTACTTTCTGAGTACATGCTTTGCTGTCTTGTGTGATCTTGGTTCCTTGGCTTGTGCTATAGCTCCGTTGTTATCACAGAAAAGCTTCACAGGATCACCAATGCTAGGAACTACACCAAGATCAGAAACAAATTTCTTGATCCATACAGCCTCTTTTGCAGCATCAGATACAGCGATGTACTCAGATTCTGCGGTTGAATCAGCTACCGTAGCTTGTTTGCTGCTGTTCCACGTAACAGCACCACCATTTGCACAGAATTCATATCCTGTTTGAGATTTGAAATCATCCCTGTCTGTTTGGAAGCTTGCATCAGAATATCTTTCAAAAGTTAATTCTTTTGCACCACCGTATGTCAAACATCTATCTTTTGTTCTATTTAAATAACGCAAGATATTCTTAACGGCTGTCCAATGGTTAAAACCAGGGTTTGATTGAAATCTGCTTGTCATGCTTAAGGCAAAAGCTACATCTGGTCTAGTACATATCATTGCATACATTATTGAACCAATAGCTGAAGCGTATGGAATTTTCTCCATACTTTTGATTTCTTCTGAAGAAACCGGACATTGCTTCTTGGTCAAGTATGTCTTATGGGTCATCGGTGTAAAACCTTTTTCCGATTTGTCCATTTTAAACCTTTTAACAATTTTGTCAATATATGTACCTTGGCTTAGAGATAAGATTCTTTGATTTCTATTTCTTTGAATCTTTACGCCTAGTATATAGGCGGCTTCTCCTAAGTCTTTCATTGAGAAACATTTTTTTTCAACCACTCCTTCACGGTCTGGAGTTCAGATGTATCGTTTCCTATTATCAGTATGTCATCTACATAAAGAATCAGGAAAACTATTTTGCTCCCACTCGATTTGATATATACACAAGGATCGTCTTTGTTCTTAACAAAACCAAAAACAGTAATTGATTCATCAAAACGACGATTCCAGCTTCGAGATGCTTGCTTAAGACCATAAATTGACCTTTTCAATTTGCAAACCTTATTTGGATGTTTGCGGTCTATGAAACCTTCAGGTTGTGTCATGTACACATCCTCTTCGAGAACACCATTCAAGAACGCGGTCTTCACGTCCATTTGCCAGATTTCATAATCATGAAATGCTGCAATGGCTAGCAAGATTCTTATGGACTTGAACATGGCAACAGGAGAGAAAGTTTCATCATAGTCAATACCATGAATCTGTCGATAACCTTTAGCGACTAATCTTCCTTTGTAAGTTTGTATTTTGCCATCCATGTCGATCTTCCTTTTGAAGATCCATTTGCAACCAATGGGTTTGGACCCTTTGGGAGCATCAACGAGGTCCCATACTTCGTTGCTATACATGGAGTCCATTTCAGAGTTCATGGCTTCCAGCCATTTGTCTGAGTCATCTCCCGACATTGCTTCGTTGTAAGATTCAGGTTCTTCACCATCGTCTTCATGAACAGTTTCATCTTCTATTGAAACAAGAAGGTTCAATTTAAGAGGAGGTTGACTCTCTCTAATTGATCTCCGTGATGTCAGTGTGTAATCTGGTTGCTCATTTATCCCATCTTGTATGGGCACATCGTATAGAACTATATTTTCTTGAAGTTCTTCATTGACAATCTCATTTTCAACTTCTTCGTCTTGAAGAACGTTTTCTATTTGGTTATCAACCATGATCTGATCACGATGTTCATAACTCGATGTGTGAGTACCTTCTGTGTCCATTTCTTGTTCTTGAGTATCTTGTGGTTCTTGCTCTTCATTAAGAACAATGTTTCTCCCACTAGACTTTCTAGAGAGAAAATCTTCTTCTAAGAAAACACCGGTTTTGGCAACTATTATTTTGCCTGTGTGTTTTTGATAGAAGTAATACCCAGGAGTTTCCGTTGGGTATCCCACAAAGTTACATTTAACCGATTTGGGACTGAGTTTGTCAGACATTAGAGTCTTGACATATGCCTCACATCCCCAGATTCTCATGAAATGCAAATCCGGTATTCCTCCTTTCCATATCTCATATGGGGTTGAAGGAACCGTCTTAGATGGCACACAGTTCAGTGTGGTAGCTGCTGTCATAAGTGCGTGTCCCCATAGGGACTCAGGTAAGTCAGTTTTATTCATCATTGATCGAACCATGTCCAATAAGTTTCGATTTCTCCTCTCAGATACACCATTCAGTTGAGGTGTACCTGGAGGGGTCAGTGATGAAATGATTCCCATGTCACGGAGGTAAGCTTTGAAATCATCGCTCAAGTATTCGCCACCTCGATCAGATCGTATGGCTTTAACTTTTCTTGCTAACTGATTTTCAGCTTCATTCTTGAACTGTTTGAACTTTTCAAGCGATTCAGATTTGTGTTTCATTAGGTATACATAACCGTATCGACTGAAGTCATCAGTGAAGGTGATGAAATAGCTGAAACCTCCTTTATGTAGGTGATGCACTTTTGACAAATCAAGATTTATAGACGTTTAAGAATGTCTATAATTTCAGAATATTGGAACTAAAAGATTGTTTTATTATGCACTTTAGAATTAAATATTTATGACTTATCATAAATCAACACATTAATATTAACAAACTTAATATCTTAGATAATAAAATATTCAAAATATTATTCCAAAAACAAACTTAATGGAAAGTCTAAACATAAATCAATCAATCATTATTCACTTGAAACTAAAACTTAAGATGAAAAAGAAGACGGATAACATGGATGTCTTGTCACACGAACAGGACATTGTAAGTTTTCAGAGTCTCTACTCCTCTTCTTCTTCTTCTTCCTCTTCCTCTTCCTCTTTATCAGATTCTTCTGTGTGAGAAACAATGTTTCAATAACACATGTTAGTAACTAGATTACTACATATTCAATGAATCTTTAAGATTTTGGTTATAACGTTTATACCTGAGCTTGAGGGTTCGACATTGATAGTCTCAGAGACTTTGTCTGGTGAGTCTTTACTCATCTTGGATTTTCTCATAGTTTCAATGTCTTCCAATTTCCTTTTTCTTTCTGCCTTCATATTTTCTTCGCCAATTTCAAGTAAATCGACGAGGTGGTCAAAGTTGCAGTTTCCTTCTATAAGGATGTTAACTGTCTTTCGCAGTTCTAGAATGAGAGACTGGAGTATGCAAAATCTTCTCATGCCTATATCGACATAGAACCCAGATTGTTGAAGTCTGTCTGCATAGCTCATCAGCCTGTTGTAATGTTCTCTAACGGTACTGTTAATAGACATCTTCACATTAAACAGTTTCCACAACAGCTGGTACCTTCTTGTGGGGTTCCGATCCCCATAAGTTTTCTCAAGGTATAAGATAGTATCATGTGCATTCAAGTTCTCGATCTCACGTCTTATGATCGGCATCACAGATGACATAATGAGTCGGTGAACATGAATGGACTTCATTGTGTAATGATGATAGCTAATCCAGTCTTCTTTTGAGCCTGTATCTCTGTCAGGCATAGAAGGCGGCAAATCCTTGGCTATGAAACCAAGATCGTCGTTCCTTAGCATTCTTTTGAATGCCTCTGACCAGGTCACGTAGTTGGAATCGTCAAGACGATTGTTTTCCACTGCAGCTTTGAATTATTTCACTGCTTCTGAAGCCATGAGATTCAACGGGTCCATATCTAATATATATATATATATATATAGACAGATAGAGTTAGAGATAATAATATTCTACAAATTTAAAAGTAAAATATTTAAGCACAATATTAATTCTAGTATTTACATGTAAATTATAAATTACTTATTATAATAAAGATGTTACATAAAAGTATATATTATAAGGACTTTATATAATATTTCGTGATTTGTTAATGGAAAAGTAACCCTCATCAATTCCATTAATTAGTCACTCAGAGAAAGTCAACAATTGCTCTAATATCCTATATTATCTCTGACGTTTAGAAAAGAAAAACAATTTTTCATTTAGCATTCTAACCGGTTTCAAAAGAATTGTCTACGATATCTAATCTTATTAGAGTACTCGTTTAGGTAGACCCAAGGGGCGAATCGGCGGACAGTATAGGTCGCCCTACGCGTCTAAAAGAGGGTATAAGAGCACTCCCTTGGGTTAGAGACACACTCAAAACTTTTCTCAATTAGATCGAGGACCCATCCGTTGGAAGACATTATACCTAATATTTATTGAGGGGTTTTAGGTGATCCTAACGTTTGTCTTAAACTGAACATAGTTAACTAATTAAAATGTTCTAAGAGTTAAGACAATGAATATGTAATACATAATCCTATTTTGTAAAACATATTCTATTTCGAATTAAATATACTTCTGAAAGTATACATATATATATATATATTATGAAAATTTTAAAGACAAACCCTTTTATCTTTAAATAAAAGATAAATAAATCACTTAAAGATAAAATATCTTAATCCATGATTTATCTTTTCTATAAATGAATAAAAGATAAATAACTATCTTTATAGATAAGATATCTTTAATCAAGCTTTGTAATATTACAAAATAAAAGATAAATAACTATCTTATAGATAATTTATCTTTAATCACAATATATATATCTTTTATTTCCATTAAAGTTTAGATCTTTTCTATTACTATAATAAGTAAAAGATTATTTATTATCTTAATCTAATTAAGAATTATTGATTATAAATAAAATTTATTAACAAACAATTTGTGAATCAATAAATGAATAACGTAAACAATAATGGAAACAAACTTCATAAGATTGATAATAAAATTAAATAAATCATATTTATTAATAGTTAATATCATATATTAGATTTCCAATTCTCATATTTAAAAATACTTATAATAATTATAAATAAAATAAAATAAACACTTTAAATCGTATTTTAAAATAATTAAACATAAATATAATTAAATATCAAATACCGAGATACAAGCTCGGGATAGACCCGAGCTTGTACAGGTTGCCCTCGGGCAACCCCGGTCACGAACGGGGAGACCGGGCAGGGCCGAAGGCCCTTGCCCGGAAAAAGTTAATTTTTTTGACCCGGATCCGGGTCAAGAAGGACCCGGATCCGGGTCTGTTCGGTGTGGGCCCGGGTCAGCGTAGACCCGGGCCGAAGCCTCGGGTCCAACCCGGGTCGGGTACCCGGGTCAGACCCGGGTTGGGTGTGCCCGGATCAATGCGATCCGGGCTGGGCTGCTTTGGGCTGGGTTGGAACCCAGCCCGTGGGCCTGATCCAATCAGGCCCACCGAATCGAGAGTGGGCTGGGTTAAACCCAGCCCGTGGGCCTGATCCAATCAGGCCCACCCGAATCGTGTGTGGGCTGGGTTAAACCCAGCCCGTGGGCCTGATCCAATCAGGCCCATGCGAATTTAAAAAAAAAAAATCGTTTTTGGCTAGGGTTTTGAAACCCTAGCCGTCGCCCATTGGCTCCCATCGAATGGGAGCCACAAACGCCGGCGTCACCCGGGACCATGGCGGCGACGGTGAAATCTCCGCCGGTTCCGGTGGTGGTGCCGCCGTTTGTTTTTCCCTTTTTCTTATTTAATAATACACATTAAAATTAAATAAAAACCAATCCCGATTCTAAATCGGATTCCGAACAACACACAAAATTAATCATAATTAATTTTCTAACGCTCCCACTGAAAATATAATCACACCAAAAATTTTCTAAAATTATTTCGGTCAACATATCTAATTTTCGAAAATTACTCAGACCGGCTCTGATACAACTGTTGGGTTTTTCGATGACTTTTCTCAATCCCGAGGCGGAAATCACGGGATATCATCGAACAATAAAGATCTAGAATAATTACGAGAATTAAGATATAGTTTAGAGATCGTTACCAAACTTCGGTACTTTTGCCAACTGTACCGAATAACTGCCGATTCCTTTGATTCTGGAGCTTGTCGAATTTAGGATTTAGCGCCTCAAGTGTTGCGCCTCTATTTCGTACACCACGTCACTCGGGAACGTCTTAGATGACCGGAAAACACCTCGGAGGATAGGTTAGATCCTAGTTGGTGTTTAGATGATCAACCGTTGATTGAACCGGGGAGCAAGCCAAAATTCGACTACCAAGGGA
Organism: Parietaria judaica; assembly: GCA_954871525.1. Classification (NCBI taxonomy): domain Eukaryota; kingdom Viridiplantae; phylum Streptophyta; class Magnoliopsida; order Rosales; family Urticaceae; genus Parietaria; species Parietaria judaica. Next base: position 32,249,854 of record OX940865.1, read on the forward strand.
GGGGAGCTCGAATTTTCTAGGAGGCTTGGGTTTCTCTGATGTGTGTTGTGTTTAATTATGAGTCATATTAGGGTATTTATAATACCCTATGGTCATGACCTAGTGGGCTTTCTAAAAGCCCACCTAATGGGCTTTCTAAAAGCCCAATCATGGATTAATTAATCTATTATTAATTAATATGAATCATAATTAATACTTGGGCCCGAGTGGGCCCATTATGTCGGTTATGGTTATCGGGTCGATATCCGATAACCCGAGAGATACAATATCGGGTTCGGGCATAACCAACAGATGTTACATGTTAATCTATACACAATTATCTAAGGGATTAATTCATTAGATTATGAGATTGTGAGAACGGTATTTCTTGTATTGGTTATTTGGATGACATCGTTAGTTACCATTATATTGTGACGTAAATTATAGTCGTAAATACAACAACATCATAGAGTTGAAATCGTCTCAGTTTGTTGCGATTATTATGGAAGGATTACACAAATTTCTTCAGCATATTTGAGCGAGTTTTATAGGCTATATTCTTAATGATTTATATTTATATTCATTATTCCTTAAATCTTAGAAATTGGTTGTTTTTTAGTGAAGACTGAACTTACGAATTCGACCTATTAAATACATATTAGAGATTGTGATCACCTCTGGTTCTTCAATCCTAAAACTAAGAGAAAGAAGAGAGAGCACATTGAATTGTTCTTCATAAAACTATCAAAATAGTCAAGGTTGCGGTTTTTACATCATCACAAGACCAAACTTGTTGTTCTTCAAAAACATTGAGGGAGACTACAGAAGACCTACACAGATAAAGTTCAATTTGTCCCTTCATGAGTTTAGCTTAGTTGTGTTCATCTAGGTTACCAGTTTCTCATAGAGCGTTGTGTTCGTAGAATGAGTCTTAGGGATTCATGCCTAGTCGACTTTGCAAGGGGATCATGTTGCGTCCAATTCTCTCAAGAGAAATGGTCATCTACATAAACGTTACAAGTCGAAACGTCATCACTGTTGCAAGACCGGGCTATATATTTTTATTTTTATATTTTTTATATGATTTAGAGATGATTTCTGCTGAAATTATAATTTGCATGAATTATCAAAATTCAAGACTATTATTGTCAAAGTTCATGTCATACATGCATTTTAAGGGGGGAAATGCTCGAATCGTCAAAGTTCAAGGGTATGAATATACCAATTACCCTTATTTTTTCAATTTTCCTCTCAACTTCTTGTTTTAGATTTATTAGTACTTGTTTCTTGTTTCTTCTTACACCGTTTTGGTTGAATAGACGTGACAAGTTGAGATTAATCAAGAGATTTAATTCTCTATAGTCAATAAAGCTATTTAAATAAATAAACATCATATTCATGTGGGTCACTCTCTTTTCCGATCCAAACAAAACGAAATACTTTTCAAATTTGTAATCCAACTTTATGATTAAACAAAATGAAATATAAATAATTTTAAAAAAAAATCTAACAACTCCCATTATACAACGCAAGATTCTATTCGTGTCTCATCAAATCATTAAATAATACCAAAATTAAACATAATTGCCATTTATGTTCTTTCTTGTGTTACACGATTTAGTTCAAGTCTCTATTTTAGATATTTAAACGGGTCTACCGTAAAATATATTCACTCACTTCTAATAAATGATCCAAAATATCAAGTAATATTAATGTGCCTTCGTAAAATTGATGATTAGGGTTATAAATATATTGCTATATTTTTATTTTTATTTTTTGTTAATTTTTAGTCTAATTTGGATAATTTTATAAGGTAATTAAGTCTTTAGATTTTATAAATTAGTAACGTATAGATCAAAGAATTTTATTATATTATTGAGCTAATATATATATATATATCTAACAACATCCTTCAAAGTATGAACCAAATAAAGTATAATTCAATCAAAATTATTAATTAATTAAGTATTAATTTAATGAGATTTTACATATATGAAATTGACGATTGGGGCTATAAATATGTTGCTATACTTTTTTTTGTTTATTTGTAAGTTTGAGTCTAATTTGGATAATTCAGTAAGGTAATTAAGTCTATAAATTTTATAAATTTGTAACGTTTAGATCAAAGAATTTTATTATATTATCGAGCTAATAACAACCTTCAAAGTATAAACCCAATAAAATATAATTCAATCAAGATTATTAATTTAATGAGACTCTACATATAATAACAACCTTCAAAGTATAAACCACATAAAAATATAATTCAATCAAAATTATTAATTTAATGAGACTCTAAATATACATATGAGTAATTTTAAAGAAATTATAAAATTATTCATGTTTATTAAAATTGTGTCTTTAAACTTATAATTTAAGCACTCAACTCTTTTTTTCTTTTCCCGACTTTACTTGTAATCCCCTTTTACTATTTCAAACTCATTTAGACAATTTTAGAGAGAATTGTAAGAGTTAAAAAAGTTAACTCATTTTCAGAGACATTTATAGTGGAAACATTTCGACGTGTTTTCGCTTATGCATTTGTATCAAATAATATTTATTTTATCAAGCAATCAATATTTTCTATAACATCTATGACTAACCTTACTCTTTTGTCATTGATTATCTCATATAAAACTTACTCTTTTGTCACTGATTACCTCATTTAGTGGATTAACAAACACCTCTTTATATTCTTTATATACGCAATGATAATTCTTAATTTAGCACAATTAATATATATAATGCATGTCCAATGTCACTTAAACAAGTATTTACCTACAATTTTGTAAGCCTACTTGCTCAAAAATAGATAAGTACAAATTAATTATCCATAAAAAAAAAAAAGTAATAAAATATACCGAAGTTGTTTTCAGCTATTGTCACGTATAAAAACCCAATGCAATGAAAAAATAGAATAAAAATAATTATTATAGATTAAAAGAGTATGATAAATAAAAGGAATGAGAATGAAGAGACATTAGTCAACGGTAGGTTTAGGTCTTTGTCTTTGTATCAAAGCAATATGAAATCTCTTGTTTTATGCTACGGTGAGGTACGGTCCACTGAAGTGAACGTGAACCCCAGTCAGCTCTACGTGGACAAGAAATCTAGCAGTGGGACCCATGAATTATGTCTATTGCTCACGTGAGACGTGGCATGTGGGCCGTTCACTTACTTGTTGTCTGCCACGTGGAGGAAAGACATACGACGATTAGTTAATAGTTACTTGTTGAATTGAATGATTGAGTGTGATCTTGGAGTTTTGAATTTAAGGTATTGAGTTTAGAGATTAAAGCGTTGAAGTTATTGATTAATTTCGGGTTTGGGAGATTGGGAGATTTCATTTGAAGGTTCTTGTTGGGGTTTTTTCGATTTTAGGGTTCTTGAGATTTAAATTTTGTTTGGGTGAGAAACAAAATTCGCGATTCTCAGACTGCAACGACGACACTTGGGAAAATTAAATTTGCACTCTTGTTCACCATTGGATCGTCTTGAAACTTTGGCATATTGTTAGCAACACACAGAGGCGTGTTTTGAACGGTGGAGATGAGATTTTGATATTTCTATGTTTGTCTGATGAGCAGAAACCATATGGTAAATTTGAAAGAGCTTCTTTGATTTCTTAAGTGTTTTGGCTTTGGATTTCCTTGTGTTTCAACCATGGCTTGCAATGTTCACTTGGATGGATCATATTGGAGTTTTGATGCGAAACATTTTCTAAGCAGGAATCGGATATGGAGCAATATTTCTAGCAGTCTTATGAAGCGCAAAAGGATCGTTGAAAGGCGTAGTGTTCAGAGTCGTAAGCCAAAGAATCAATTGCAATTGTGTGCCTTGTTCGTTGCTCCTCATGTTGGTTTGTCTTTGTCCAATAATTTTGGTTCGTCAAGCAGATTTTCACCCACCTGGATCTTAGACTCTGGGGTTACTCAACATATGTCTCCCAACCTGGCATCATTCGATTATGTATCCCCTGATTCATCTATATCTATTATGATCGCTGATGGTAGTCCTATGCCATCGGAAGGTATTGGTTCTGTTGTTACTCCTCATTTGTCTCTTTTCGATGTTTACTATGTTCCGAATCTTACTCTTAACCTTGCATCGGTCGGTCAAGTGTGTGACTCCAGTGGCTCATTAGTTTGTTTCTCTATTGCTGGTTGTTGTGTTTACGACCCCTAGTCTAAGAAAGTGATTGGGACAGGCCATCGGCAAGGGAAACTCTATGTTCTGGACGAACTTAAAGTGCCAGATGTTGCAGCTTCCAGTGTGGATCTTTCCAGCTTTCGTTTAAGTCGTTCTTCTTCTTACTTTTATTTGTGGCATTCTCGTTTGGGACATGTTTCCGCATCTCTCGTTTGAAGTACTTAGCTTCTACAGGAGCTCTTGGGCAGTTAAACTTTCATGATATTTTGGATTGTTGTGGATGCAAACTAGCAAAGTTTTTCAGCGCTACCTTTTTACAGAAGTGTTTCATCATCTATTGCTCCTTTCGATCTTGTGCATTCGGATGTGTGGGGACCTGCCCCTGTTTCCACAAAAGGGGATTCTCGATATTACGTCTCCTTTATTGATGATTTTACGCGCTACACTTGGGTTTATCTTATAAAACGCAGATCGAACTTTCTTGGCATCTTCAATGAATTCAGAGCTCTCGTTAAAACTCAATATGGTGCCGTCGTTAAGTGTTTTCACTGCGACTTGGGGGGTGAATACACTTTGACCGATTTCTCTCGGTTACTTGCTTATGATGAGACTATTCGTCAAACTTCATGTACATACACCCCTCAGCAAAATGGTGTTGCTGAAAGGAAACACCGTCATCTGGTCGAAACTGCTCGTTCGTTCTTATTGTCTTCCGAGGTTCCTAGTGTTTTTTTGGGGGGTAGCCATTCTTTCAGCTGCTCATGTGATCAATAGAATCCCAACTTCACATAATGCAGGTTTATCTCCTTTTGAAAAATTACTGGGGAACAAGCCTAATTATTCATCGTTGCGTGTCTTTGGTTGTACCTGCTTTGTTCTTCGACCTCACGTCGAGCGTACTAAATTGACTTATAAATCAGCATTGTGTGTCTTTCTGGGCTATGGTAGTGGTCAAAAGAGATATTGTTGTTTTGATCGTGTTGCTCAGAAATTATATGTCTCTCGCCATGTATTTTTCTTAGAGCGTATCCCATTCTTCTCTGTTCCTGCTAGTTCACATCATATGACACAATCAGATCTCGCTCTCATTGATCCTTTTGATATTGACAACGACGATGCTCCAATTACACAATCTGTATCTTTAGCTCATGATCCACTGACTCATCCAGCGATCGGATTATCCGCCCCTTGAGCAGGCAGATCATTCACCTCCCCGCCAATCTACAAGAGTGTGTAAGTCCACCAAACTTCCCGATTTTGCTTATTCTTCCTATTCAACATCATTTGCCTCCTTCATCACCTCCATTCATGGTCTAAATGGATCCTACGTCTTTTCGGGAGGATGTTGTTGATCCATTTTGGCAGCATGTTATGGCTGAGGAGCTTGCTGCTTTACATCAGACTCATACATGGGATTTGGTGCCTTTACCATCTGGAAAACGCACAATTGGCTCTCGTTGGGTTTATAAGATCAAAACAAGATCTGATGGAATTGTTGAACGGTATAAGGCCTGACTTGTTGCCAAAGGCTATTCCCAACAGTACGGCATGGACTATGAAGAAACTTTTGCACCCGTTGCAAAGATGACGACTATTCGTAATTATATTGTTGTTGCTTCTTCCTTTCATTGGAGAATATATTAGATGGATGTCGAGAATGCATTCTTGTATGGTGATCTTCATGAAGAAGTTTACATGACACCTTCTCCAGGTATTGCACACACACCCGGTCACGTCTGTAAACTACGAAAATCACTTTATGGCCTCAAACAAGCCCCTCGTGCATAGTTCGAGAAGTTCTCCCTAGTAATCACTTCGCTTGGTTTTCAGCCTAGCCATCATGATTCGGCTCTCTTTGTCAATTACACGAGTGTAGGCCGTATTATCTTATCCTTGTATGTTGATGACATGATTATTACTGGTGATGATTGTGATGGGATTAAATCTTTAAAGTGTGAGCTGGCTCGTTGTTTCCCTATGAAAGACTTGGGCTTGCTACGATATTTTCTTGGTATTGAGGTTGCTACTTCACCAAAAGGCTATCTATTATCGCAGTCAAAGTATATAGCTGATTTATTTGAGCGTGCGCGTCTCACTGACAACAAGACTGTTGATACTCCCCATGAGACCAACACTCGATATTCTCCGTTTGATGGTACTCCTTTGCCTGACCCTAGCTTATATCGTACAGTTGTAGGCAGTTTGGTTTACCTTACTGTTACTCGCCTAGATATTGCACATGTCGTTCATGTAGTTAGTCAGTTTGTCACTGCTCCTACTACAGTTCATTGGGCTGTTGTTCTACGTATTCTCAGGTACCTTCAAGGCACTCAGTTTCAGAGTCCCTTGTTTCCATCTTCCTCATCTTTAGGGTTGCGTGCTTATTCTGACGCTGATTGGGCTGGTGATCCCACGGATCGCAAGTCAACTACTGGAATCTGTGTTTTTCTTGGTGATTATCTCATCTCTTGGAAGAGTAAGAAACAAGATGTCATTTCTCGATCATCTACAGAAGCTGAGTATCGTGCTATGGCATCGACCACTTGTGAGATTGTTTAGTTGCGCTGGTTACTCTCTGACATGGGTGTTAGCCTTTTTTCCCAACCTACACCATTGCACTGTGATAATCAGAGTGTGATTCAAATTGCGCGCAATTCAGTTTTCCATGAGCAGACCAAGCACATTGAGAATGATAGTCACGTTGTGTGCCACCGTCTTCAGGCTGGCACCGTCTTTAGTCATTCTTTTTTGTTATGTTTACCTTTATCCAAAAACCTTCTTGTAATCTAAAAGACCTAATGGTTCAATAATAGAGTTCTTGAGTTTCTTCATTTCCTTGATTTCTACAGACACATAATGCATTATAATTGTCCTCTACGAGTTTTCATACTTTGAAAATGATTCATGACAGTCTCATCATCGATATCATTTAACACATCTCTCTCAATAAATGTAAATAAAATATTGTTTAGCAAATCATCTCCCAACTTATAGCGTAAGTCGGTCTTCAATAACTTCATGGCACAAAATTACTTTTATTTTTCCCTGTCTCGACCATTACCCATTTAAGGTCGCCAACTTTTTCTATTCCACAAAAGCGTTCGTCTAAAAAAAACATCCACTATGTAATTTTGAAGCTGACTTTCTAGTAGAGCACACTATGTAGAAGAGAAATTCATTGGGTAAAATTTGGCTACTGTGATTAACTTGTTCACGTCAAAAGCTGCAAAGAAATCTTTAGGGCCCAAACATTCTATGCAAAGAAATAACTCATTGGTTGCCTCGTTAAATTTGTCATTCAATTCGTCAAGTTGACGATCAATCACAACATTCATAACTTTGAACTTGTAGTGCTCCAAATTGCTCATGTCGTTGATTTTTTGCTTTCCACAAATAAGTTTAAATAGACTCGTCATGCTTGGAATTCCAATATTATAATGAGTACACAAAGTAGACAATTTTTAAACAAGGCGTCCCATCTGTTGTTTCTCATATCCTGTAATAGCTTCTTACAAACTTTATTTATATCTTGACCCTTCCAAAATCATAGCATTTATAATATCTTGATCCTTCCCTTGAAGAGATTTTGATAAGTCATCTGTAATCCCTAGCAAGCTTATCATCAAATGCAATCTTAACACAAATTCAAATGTGAACCTTGTTACTTGCCAAGTTCGCGCTTCAAACCTTGTGGTTCAATATTTTGACTCACTAAAAAAGGTACTAAAGTACCTCAGTTACGGCCGAAAACATAGTAAGCATGTTAATCAAAGAGCCATAGTGTGAACCCCAATATGTATCTCCGACACGTTGAAATTCGTTTCGTGATTAAGTACCCGCCCACTTTCAATCACGCCATCATCGATTGCTTCAAGAACCAAACCCTTGTGCTTTTCTCAGAGAATGTCACAACGCATTGATGAAGATTCAACAACATTTATCATTCCATTCATTGTTAGAAACAAAGGATCTACATCATCAATATTCTTCTTTGCAAGTCCAACCAAAGCTAGTTGAAGTTGATGATCAAAACAATGGATATAGAAAGCGTTTTGATTTTCCTTCAAGATGAGAGTTTTAAGGCCGTTGAAATATCCTTGCATATTACTTGCTCCATCATAACCGTGTCCTCGTAATCTCGATAAACTTTAACCATATCGAGCAAAAAATTTCCTATGGCGGCCTTTAATGACAAAGATGTGGTGCTAGTTCAGTGTTCTATTCCAAGAAAACGCTCAACAATTTCTCCATGCTTGTTCACATACCGTAATATGACTGTTATTTTCTCTTCCATCGAAACATCACGTGACTCGTCCACCAAAATAGAAAAGAACGTATTACCAATATCTTTCAATATCACTTTCATAGTCGCCGCCGCACAAGGACTCGTACAATCTTTCTGAATTTCTAGTGATGTTAACTTGCAATTTCCAGGAGCATTTTCTAAAGCAACCGCATTGATGACGGGATCGTGTTTAACTAATGCCTTTAAAATCTCAAGAAATTTACCTCGGTTTCTCGAGCTTTCAGATTCATTGTGGCCTCAAAAAGCCATTATTTATCGTAAAAAAGTCGAATCACCTCCAAAGTACCACAAAATCTGATTCATGATTCATTTTGAACGTTTTCTGTTAGCCTTGCCAAAAATCCCTGAAGATGTTGCTTGTTATTTTTCAAAGATTCATACTTCGCCAAAGCTTGATTATGAGAACTTAACGGACCTCCAACATGTTGATGAAGCCTTTCTTCTTCTTTTTTGAAATTCTTAAATCCTTTTTCTGCAAAAATGACACACCACCTTTGTCACTACTTGGTTTTAACAAGTAACAACAGAGGCAATATACTATGACAATATACTATACTTTTCGTCGCTAAACTCGAATCACTTGGTAAAGCTTTTGGATCAATCTCGTCTTTTTTGAATTTTCTAGCACTACTTTTCGTCTCTAAACCCAGATCACTTGGTAAATTTTTTGGATCAATCTCGTCTTTTGTTAATTTGCTAGCACTACTTTCCATCTCTAAACCCAGATCACTTGGTAATGTTTTTTTTTTATCAATATCGTCTTTTGAATTTGCTAGTTCTACTTCACGTCTCTAAACCCGGATCACTTGGTTAGGCTTTTTTTTGTCTAGTTTTTGACTTTTTAAAATTTTCTCCCACTGCTTGATATCTCTTCCCTTTTCTATTGAAATATCTATGCATGATTATCTTGTTACACGTCCTATAAAAATGCGTCAACAAAATTCAATCAACACAAAAAATACTAATAAATCAACAAAAACTACTAATAAAGTCACAGTTTTAAGAAGAGAAAATAATAATAATAATAATAATAATAAAATCAAGAACATATCCTTTATTTGACTAGGACCAAAATAAAACTAAAATCTCAGTTCGTGGTCCCAATTTCAACCTTAAAATTTGTATTTAATGGCCAAAATTTTCACCCCAAATTAACCCAAGGATATTTCACTAACCGTGATTTATCTTTAGAAAAACTAGTCCATAATTTGTTTACTCAAACAACTTGGACAATCTGGAATCTTGTTGAGCAACTCAAACCACATGACAATGATGGCAGGCCTAAAAAACCAAAATAATATTGAAACAAAAAAATAAAAATAAAATAAGTTTGAGCATAATTCCTCAAAGTCTAATCATAAAACCCAAATCCCATTTAAGAATCAATATAGTACAATGGCACGAACAAAAATGGAGTTGACAAACTAGTTAAGCTAAAAATAATAATGTCTAATATGTTTGCAATTCTTTTCTTTTAATTAATGTTTGACACGCACAAATTAAAGCCATCATCATCAAATGTGGCATTTTCTGTCATGCCAATAAAATCATGACATTTTAGTCCAATTTGATAATAATTTATAGTTAGGCAGATCCACGATATTCTTTTCAGCATTGCAATATTTTTTTTCTAAATTTAAATCCTTAGAATTTGTGTTTCGAATGTGTTTTTACGATCAAAATATCACCTAAATTGTTTTGGGATTCTTTTTGGCAAAACTAAAAAGAAGAATATTAGTTTGCAAATTAATAATTAATCTAAGAGAAAATAGACTACGATAAATGCATGCGATAGTAAATAACTAATTCATCATTGTTCAATCTCCATTAAAATTCTTCTATAATCTCAGTACAAATGTGTAGAGAAATCACAAATAGTCACAAATTCTAATCTAGTAGTTCTCTCATGGTCTCAAATCCTTACACACGCTGACTGAGCTAGCCACCATGTCAGAGATAGATCCACGTGGGAAGGATCTTCGTCTTGGACATATTGTCGGGTTTGCCCAGCGAGTCTGTGTTGGGTCGATAAGGATTTGTCTTTTCCTATCCGATGTTGTGATCTTGCCCGACCGGGCGTTCCTCTTTGTGGAAATACTTGAGTCAAGCCAAGTTTCTTATTGACTTGGATCACTCTTGGGCGATGAAGATTCGATCCGGTATCTTCGTCCATGTGGCAGGGGTAAAACAAGGTTTTCCCCCTGGCTTCTCCGCCACGCTGTCACTGCGCCCAGCGAGTCCGTGTTGGGTCGATAAGGATTTGCCTTTTCCTATCCGATGTTGTGATCTTGCCCGACTGGGCGTTCCTCTTTGTGGAAATAGTTGACTCAAGCCGAGATTCTTATTGACTTGGATCACTCTTGGGCGATGAAGATTCGATCCGGTATCTTCGTCCATGTGGCAGGGGCAAAACAAGGTTTTCCCCCTGGCTTCTCCGCCACGCGTCACCGGGTGAATTTGAACCCCAACATGGGTTCAAATAGTATTTATATATATTGAATGGATTGCATTTATGTATTTGAAGCATGCTCAATTGCTTGTTTTGTAATTTTGGTTAAAGACAATAAGCTTGGTTTGTTACATATAGATATTATTCGCAAATTGTTTAACATTGTTAGGATTTATATCAAGTGGTTGAGGAAGGTGACTGACTTTATAAAACACGAAAAATGATTATAAAACTCTGTAAAGCATTTCACAATAATATATATTGCTTGTCATTTAGCAATCAGTTTGTATTTGTTTGATTTTTTTTAAGTTCATTTCATTTCATTTTCTTTTGTTTTATCAACGTAGCTTAACATGTGTGTTACTGTATATATGTTTCAAATTAATTTAATTTTTGTAGTGGTGAAGATGAAACAAACTTTGAATTGTGATGCCTAATTTAAATCAAACATTATGAAAATCCAACACGAGGTAATTTAAATATTACACGTATTATTGTTGCAAGTCTATTTTTTTTCCTCGAGTAAATAGCTTGTAGCCGTTGTTATTATAAAGTTCGTGTAGCACAAGAGAAACATGATTGCAACAATGAAACTCCGGTCGATTTATAATAAAGAAGATTTGCACGCAGCAAGTTTAAAGTAAACTACTATTAATTTGTGTGTCAAGATTTATTTTTTGCGCTTAGTTTTGTTTTTCATTTAAAATTTAAGTTGAAATCCTGACAATAAAGTTGTTCTCGGTATGTTCTATAGCATTGTACCCTTTTATGGGATCGTTGATGATATTAATAAACACTTCTTTGGAATAAATAAAATGTAATTAATACGTAATTACTTTAGTGCTGTTTATTAGTAGGTACGTTTAGATAAAGTCTCGACACTTTATTGCTCAAAGCAATTGTTGATTATTTAAAGCTAGAAACATTCGAAGTCGTAATCATAAAGATAAGCTAAAAAACATTTAGAACTTGGAACATATCGTAATTTATATTTTTTAGGACGTTTTTTTAACAAAATAAAATGAGAGAAAATCGTTTTTTTTTAATATAAGAAATTGTACGAAATGTCAATTTTTGTGTCAAATCTTTTAAGAAATGCCCATTTATGAAAGTAAGAAAATACACACAATGGACAATTTTTAAAAAAAATTGACATAAAAATAGGCATTTGTTCATTTACCTTTTTTTTCTCATGATGAATTTGAAAATGTGCACGTTACTCTTAAGTACGGAAATCCACAAGCATTAATATTTAATAGTATTCTAGAGTTGTACTAGAGATTCGACAAATTTGTAAATCATTTGTAAATCATAAGAAAGAAATTCAATAAAAAAGCATTAATAAAAGGTAAAAAGAAATTCACAAGCATTAATAAGACTCCTCCATTAGTAAATCATGCAAGAAATTCAATGAAAGAGTTTCTCTTTTCATATTCTCTCAGTAGAGCATTTATCTATCTTGTCTTTGCGTGAGTTTTCAAATGTTTTTCAAACCTTGCTTAACGCATTCGGGTAAATACCGCATGTAGACATGGAAATTGGGCGAAACAATTAGTTCTGCAAGCCATGAAAAGGTACATGCAGAAATATACTTCAAACATATAAGTAAATTAACCAACATAATAAATTCAATACTATTAAAGTACATCACATGCAGAAATTTGAATGATCTCCCAAAAAAATTCCGAGCCAGTGTATTTATTGAAAATAATGTATGAAATTGCTATTTATTGCAGTTTTTATTTTCATAGTCCATGAAAAAAAGAGTGGTGTTAAAGCCCAATGAGAGGCTTAGAAATAGCCCATTTCATACATTTGGGCCTCTTTTAGCCCAAGCATGCGAATGTTATAGTTTATTAGGCTAAATATTTAAAAACAACAGGAAATCTTATTATAAAATTTAAAACCAATAACTAAAAAACATGATAATATGGATATTTGATAATTATATCATTAATTGTTTTTGCCATATTATAGTATTCACCTATATACTACTCACAAACTTATATCTACATTAATATCAATAATTTAACTCATCATATAATTATGGGTTAATCCTGGAAAAAGTACCAATAAAAAGAATTGGAACTTCGTCCGGCAATAAAAAAAAATTGAAATTTATTGGTCTATTTCTTAAAAGTATTGGTACTTTTGCCGGGATTAACCCTATAATTATACAATTGAAACTAAAATTCAATACAATTAAATGAATCGGAATAGTAGTAATGTAATTAATTGTTACCAAAATTTAGAATGTCAATTGTGTTATAGCTCAAATCTAAAACTTAAAATACAAAAATTGTCATGAGCAAGTAGTCCGCCTTCCGGCGACACGCAATTCACATAGCACACTGTCGTGCTCGGAGCTTGGTCGTTCGATGTTGCAACTTGCGAGGGCCGAGACTCGAGAGAAGAACTCGCGGAGTCTCGAATATAAGAGATTAAGTATGTTTTTTATTTATTTATTTATTTTAGTCATTTTTTCATTTATTTTTAAATTATATAATATATTTTAAAATAATCACCAGACCCCAAGCAACCTTGATCTACAATATTATTTTTCTAATCATATAGCGAACAACTATTTAATACCTTGCAATCTGCATAATTAGAGTTTGAAAAACACAACTAGGCAAATAATAGATATAAATTATAATGGTCCATTAAGAAAAACCATTATTCCAAGTCAATATGCTTTTATTATATAGTTCCTTCTGTCGTTTTGGAATATAATTGGTTTGATCACCTGATCAGACTTATTTAATTTATTAAAATATCATATGGAATAATAATGTCTTTTAAATTAGCCCTTTATTTTATTCATCACAAGTAGTTGACCATTTTAGAGAACATTTAAGACGGCAAAAACAATGTCAAATTAGTTTATTAGTCTTAAGTCAAACTTTTTTTTTCTTCTTCTTATGAATAAATCATATCTAGATTTAAGAAAAATAAATCTATGTAGAATATTAATAAGCATAAACGTATATGAATTTATGTATATAAGGACTTCTATCTGCCATGTAGGGAATTTAATAAACAACATCATTAAATTATTAAATACACAACACATGTGACAACGAAGCTTATGCCTAAAACTAGTTGGGAACAACTCACTACAAACCCACTCAATTCATATATGGGCCTTTTAGTCAACCGGGTCGGCCCACATAAGTAACATTAAAGCAACAAGTAGCTTTTCTTTTTTTAAGGAAAAAAAATAAGTAGCTATAACAAGAAGAAACTCACTAAACTAATACTAATATATAATATCAATAAAGTAATATTTTTGTATGATTTCAATTTAATTATTTTGATTAAATTTTTTCGATGAATAGATAACAACAATAAAAATACTTAAGCTAAAATCAGTTGCCAACAAATATCCAGATTTTTATAGTGAACAAGTACTCAAATTTAGTAAAACATTAGCTCATTTAATTTATGTTAAAAATTGTAACGCCCCGACTGCTCAATTGAATTAACGACTGTCCTCACAAGTCAACACGAGTCTGTTCAGCGTGCTTTGTCCTTACTCGCACGCTTTCCGTGAGACTTCCCAGGACGCTTAACTTTGGAGTTCATATGAACGGGTTACTGAAAAGAATATGCATCTTATTGACATAAGTAATACCAATCAATTCTTTTTAATCCTCTTCGACCAAATACAGTCCCATACCTGTATGACATTCGATAACCGTGCAGTCTTATACCTGCACAGTCTTGAGAGCGTCCCATCAGCACATCCCCTTGTCCAGGCGATGCAGGACTGCACAAATTACCCGTTCTTGCCCTCTTGGCTCACAGGATTAATGACTGTCACAAAAATGTTAATGAAAGGTTCGATGTTCGATCTCTATTAAAAAAATGTAATAAAAAGGACACATGTCACCTCCAAAACTACGATTTTTCTAAACTTGAAAGTTTTTGCCATCATAAATAGAATATATTACTCCTCGAAAAATTTGACTATATTTTGAATACTTTTACCGCCTTTTATCCGTAATAAAAATTTAAAAAGAGGAACAAATGTAGTTTTTAATTGAGTGACGAGATACATTTTTTTATAATTTATATATTTTTTACCCGTAATATTGCAGCTTTCAATCTTAAAAGTTAAAATTTTAAACAAAGTTTGCAATATTAATGATATTAAAAACATGATTATGCCAATAAAAAAGGAAGATTTTGCTGTTCATCTCTATTATACTTGTCCGTATAATCCACGTAAAAATAAAGATGCTCTACAACGGGAAATAACCATGCGACGAAACATTTATTGCCGAAGCGGCCCCCGAGAATATTCAAATTCGAGCGGGTGCAACGACCGTGGCCGCAAAGCCTTTAGCCACACGCTATGCCGCTGCCACAGAGGTATTTGAACGGACGAGTCTTACCGTCAGTAAGGGAATTTCCCATTTTATTGTTTCAATTTAAATGTTCTTTGAAGAGTACAAAATTGTACTTGTATTGTCATAAAATATGATTAATTATAATTAATTAACGAGTTATGTATTAATAATGTACTATTATCGTCTATTAGTATTAACTACTGACATAACCTAATTAAATTTGAAATCACACCATAAATAGAAATTAGCATACAATTTTAGGTACATTAAATATCAATTTCATTTAATCTTTTCGCGATATATTAGGCAATTACCGATACGATATTTTCAACTTCTCGGCTCATAATCTTGCAGTGGGTCCCACTTCCATTTGTTGCGCAATTTATCTCTCCCTTTTAATTTAATATTTATTTTAGTACAAAGAATAATATACAAAGATAAAGAGGCAAATGTATTTAAATTTAAAAAATTAATAACTATATAGTATATAGTTATATATATTCAAATCTGATAAAATGACGTCTGTGTT
Source organism: Parietaria judaica (assembly GCA_954871525.1). Taxonomy (NCBI): domain Eukaryota; kingdom Viridiplantae; phylum Streptophyta; class Magnoliopsida; order Rosales; family Urticaceae; genus Parietaria; species Parietaria judaica. The sequence goes on from OX940865.1 coordinate 32,265,618, forward strand.
ATGTGTTTTGATAATTTTTTTTTTATAAGGATACATGTCCTCAATTATAAATGTATGCAATTAAATTTTTTTGACTTTACAAATAAAATTTAAGCATATGACCTTGATTTTGTCTAACTTCAAGTACATTTGCCAGGTATTATTTCCAACACATACTCTCCTCAGAAAAGCAAGGAAAAGGTATTTCCCTTTTTTAATTTAATTTTTAAATGAATATATTTGATGTTTTTTAGTAATATAATTTTTGAGGTTAAAGCAGTGAGAGATTCGATTCTGTACCTTAGCCTCTGCGACAGTTGGAAACAGAGAGAGCGAGCGAGCTTCATCGTTCATGTCGGAGCTTGGTGGAACTTGGAGCTCAGCTTCGTCCTCGCTCTGAGCTTGGTCAGATTCAGCCTCGCCGTCGACTGCTCCGAGCTCTCTCTCCCGGTCGGAACCCTAGGTGCGTAACTCTCCATCAGCGATGATGAGTTTGAATCTAAGCACGTTCTGAAAGATTGCCGATCTTTCTATTTTTGGCGCATGCTTCATTATTGACTATGAGGATTGGAAATGGAAATTTGGTTGAATTTTTGGCGATTAGTTCGGAATCTTCCTAAATTTGTGCGTCAATGTCTCTCTTGGTTGATCGATCCGTTTTGTTTGTTTTTTTTCTACTTAATTATTCGAATTATGTGTTGGTCAAAACCGGTGAACGATTCGAGTATTCAGTTTTCCGATAGTCGAATTCGTGGTAAATTTGTGTATAATTGGGTTCTGTTATTGGATCTTCGTCTGATTTGGATAGTTTGATGAGCTGAGATTTGAACAGTCGTTATGGCTTAGTAGGACTGTAAAGTGAGAATAGGATTCGAATTCGGCTGTAGAAAGACTGTATATCACAACTGTGAAGAGTTGGCGACCCGAATATGTTTTCGATGCCCGACCCATTGCAAGGTTTTGCGGAGCAACATAAAATTATGACCTTTCGGTCTGATGGGCCCGATTATGTATATGGGATTAGGGATTTTACCCTAATGTGCAATTTTGGGTCTAGGTGTTACATCCCTCAATCTCTCTCTTCCTCCGCCGTTTGTATTTCTTCAATCATAGTAGATTGACATCTCAGCCCGTGGTTGTCTTCCAAAACTGGGTTTCCACGTAAAATTCTTGTGTCAACGGCCAATGTTCGTTATCAATGTTGAGTTAAATTGTTAAAATCTTGCATGGGCTGAGGAAAGTGAAGGTCTTTAGGATGCGAAGCAATATGATGCACTAGAAAGCACAAGACAAGATATGGAAATGTGGAGGATAGCTTGTTTGCACTTTAAGTGGTAGCTACGATGAATAATTATATATTTAATTATATGGTTACATAATTTTTTTTTGCCGTCTTTTGATATAGCGATGCCAAGTAATTACTTATGGTGTCATTAGTAAATTGTACGTGCCACTCCATATTCTTACCGACTCTTATGAAGTAATGATCTTATGGAATGCCGTTCAGCCATCTTAACACAATTTTAATTATTTTGCAGGTCTTTTTGTTACAACCCTAATAATTTTCCTTCGGAATGCATTTCCTATAGTAAAAGTTTTACTTGGTCAGCCAAGCAAGTTCATTGTTGGAAGTTTTTCGGTCACTCTTTTGCTGAAGCTTCTGTGTATTCAAATCCAGAAGCTATATTCCCATTTTTGAAAGCATTTAGAGAAAAAGGCAGTGATGAAGGCTTTGGATTTATCTTCTATATCTTCTAAAAGGAAAATCCTTTCAAATTAGGCGAGTAACTGCGCATTTTCATATCATATGGGAATCATCGAAACAAAGATACTGTTCTATATTTTTGTGTAAGAGTAAGTACGAATCATGGAACACGTGTCGGAAAAGAGATACCCACTTGACGCAAAAGATTATAAGTTGTATGAAGAAGTCGGTGAAGGCGTCAGCGCCACAGTGTACAGGGCTTTCTGTATTCCGTTTAACGAGACAGTTGCAATCAAGGTTCTTGATCTGGAGAAATGTAATAATGACCTGGTATGACCATTCACCCAGCTACTTTTTACATTGCATAAGAGGTTTTACCAAAAAGGATAAAATTTGCTGCAACAAACAAAAGGATAACATGCTTTTTTTTAGTTGACTACTGCATCATACCATTGCCCTTATTTTCAAGTTCCAAAAACAGAACGTTCAATTTATTTTGTATTGCTTTGCAGGATGGTATTAGACGAGAGGTACAAACAATGAGTTTGATAGATCATTCAAATTTGTTAAGAGCACATTGTTCTTTCACAGCTGGTCACAGCCTTTGGGTTGTGATGCCATATATGTCTGGTGGGTCATGTCTGCATATAATGAAGTCTTCTTTCCCAGAGGGCTTCGAAGAGGCCGTTATCGCTACTTTATTGCGTGAGGTCCTTAAGGCCCTTGTTTATCTTCACGACCATGGCCACATTCATAGAGATGTGAAGGTACAAACTAACTTACTGGAAAGTCTGGAATAGTTTAACTTTGAAGGTCATTGGCTTGAAGAGTCCCTATCTTAAGTGGTTGATGGCCCCCCCAAAAAATATTACACTAATGGCCCCTCAGGTGCAGTTTTGGTGCTTTGACTGATGGTCCTCTTTGCTAGTTTGGATGAACATATGTATTATAGAAATTTTGGGTGTAAAATAGGAATTTTAAATGACAATATTAGAGATTAGTAGGGTTAAAATGAGTATTTCCTATAGATAGTGTTAAAATGAGTAAACCTACATATATACTTAAAATTCCAATTTACCCCTAAATTTTTTAATTTGTCCATCCATTATCCGTCCAGACCAACGGGGAGGGACATTAGAGCACTAAAACTGCATTGGAAATAATCTTATTAAAGGGGCTATTCAATTTTAAGCCAGTACTCGTGTTTAAATTTTCTTTAGAAATATTATCTAATCGCGTTTAGAATTCCAATGATTGGAGATTGGTCCAGTTTTATGGTACTGCTATATGTCAATGGTTAAGATTATTTTCTTTCAATTTGATTTTCATGTTCGATTGAAAAATAAATACTTGTGTATTAGTTGAGTCTGTGTAATACACCGTACTCTGTATGTAGCTTGCTGATAGTGATCAGTGATTCTTGCAATGAGAATTGATATATTTTAATTTTTTTGTTTTTGCAGGCTGGTAATATTTTGGTTGATTCAAATGGTTCAGTGAAATTAGCTGATTTTGGAGTTTCAGCTTGCATGTTTGATACTGGAGACAGGCAACGCTCAAGAAATACTTTTGTTGGAACGCCTTGCTGGTATTTTCTTTTACTTCTTTTTTGTATTCAAGTTGATGTTCTGGGGGCTTTAAGTAATTGAGTGATACAACCAGAAATTTCAATATACTAACGGAACCCGTGATAACGAACTCTGAAATACACAAGCTCACCGAACGGACGCTCAATCAAAATTCAGCCGCTTTGCTCTACAGAGTGGCCGAATATTTTATAAGGGTTAAGCTGCATTTCATTAATCAAAAGGACCCAATTACAGCCTGGTCATCACAAGGCTAAAAACAGAATTACTCGCATAATTAAAACTCAACTAATGCTTAAAAGAGATAAATAATTGTATAGGCTAATGATGAACTTCTTCTCGAGATGAGACGGGTTCGGGTTCCGGATTACGGATCTATCTTTGGTATGTCTTACTAAAAATGGATCTTTAATATTAAGGTACCATGTTATCGGTTTTTAATAAATTCTAGTTATTGGTATATAGTTTTTGATCTTTGTTTTCTCCTCAGGATGGCTCCTGAAGTTATGCAGCAACTGCATGGATACGATTTTAAGTGAGTTCGTTATTAATAGGCGTATCTTTTTACTTTATTAGTTTTTTTTTTTTCTTTCGATCTTCTAAGTTATATCCAGTTGAAATTTGATATTGTTAATTGTTTTCCCTTTTTTGTTTCGCCTGTACAGAGCTGATATTTGGTCATTTGGAATAACGGCACTTGAACTTGCTCATGGCCATGCTCCATTTTCCAAGTACCCACCAATGAAAGTAAATTCGGAAGCTCCTGCCTCCTGGTATTTCTCTTGGAAGGAAAAATTGCAAACTCAAATGCAAAATCTTTGTGCTCTGTTTCTTCTTGCAGGTTCTTTTGATGACATTGCAAAATGCTCCTCCAGGTCTTGACTATGAAAGGGACAAGAAATTTTCGAAGGTCTTTATGGTTTCAGCTTAGTTATTTATTTTACATTTCTTTGAGTTATTTTGTTAACGAAGCTACGTGTTTCCAGTATTTTAAAGAATTGGTAGCGACTTGCTTGGTGAAAGACCCCAAAAAACGTCCCTCGTCGGAAAAGCTATTGAAGCACCAATTTTTCAAGAATGCACGGCCTGTTGAATATTTGACTCGAACCATATTAGAGGGACTCGCTCCATTAGGTGATCGCTTTAAGACACTGAAGGTTGCGTGCTTATACTAATTTTCTACGTTTAGTTTATTTTATATCTTTACTTGTGATGTTGTGCACACCATTTTCAACTCTTCTAACTAGAGTTTCAAACAGGCAAAGGAGGCTGAGCTTCTTGTGCAGAACAAGGCTCTCTATGGGGATAAAGAGCAGTTGTCTAAGGTATACTTAATTTCTTAATTAGAAGTTCAAGCTTCATTTTTTTATTTATTTTCTGAGAATTCTTAGTGATATTTTTTTAACCCAATAATAAGAAAAGAATAAATTGTTGGAGACCTTTATGGGTTTTTTTTTTTTTGCTTATCTGTGATTTTATTGTTCTGTCGTTTTAATTTCTGGGTTATTAGATCTTAATTTTTTTAACCCAATAATAAGAAAAGAATAAATTGTTGGAGATCTTTATGTTATTTTATTTTATTTTATTTTATTGTGCTGTCGCTTTAATTTCTGGGTTATTTTGTCTTTTAATTTCATGTCTCATTTTTATTCTATTTTTATTTGTAATGATGTTATCCTCTTCAAACGAGTTAAAATGTAGACGGTGCTTGCTTAGAGTGTTCGCTGAATCTATGCATGCGAGTTTGTGCAAGTTTGATTGCTTGAATTTATTTTCGTTTTTTTTCCGGAAAAGCTCTAATAATCTTCAACATTATTTTATTGGTTTCTTTGCAGCAAGAGTATATACGCGGAATCAGTGCCTGGAATTTTAACCTTGATGATTTGAAAAATCAGGCTGCCCTTGTAAGTAGTAGGGAGCTAACTATATGTTTGCTTCTTCTTCTCTCTTTTTTTTTCTTTACGTTTTTTTTTCCTATCGAGAAAAAGGTTTATTGCTTGTGCTGATATACAATTAGAGTAAATATCATTACAATAATTGCAGATTCCTGATGACGACATGCGATTTATAGAAGATTTGGATAAGAATATCAGCGGTTTTGATGAAGAGATTCTGGCAGAGAGTTCATCACTGGAAATGGTTGAGCAGTTAAATCAAACTGTAGTTGACCAGCAGGTAATGACCTCAAATAAAACACTTATAATCGTGTTTTGTGTGAAATATACATGATATTAAATCGTGCATAAAATTCTTGATACTCGTATTCCTTCCATCATTTCATTCCAGGATGAGTTCAGTGATCTTCATGATTTGGAAAGTTCACTTGCTTCATTTCCTATCAAACCTCTTCAAGCCCTCAAGTATGATTAGTCTGCTAGACTCTCCATTTTAATTAATTAATTATGTGTGCTGATGTTTTACATAAGTAGGGGTATTTTGGTTATTTCATGTTCAAAGGCTAGTAAGGTTTCTAAGCCTATATAAGGCACCGCACCCACCACTAGGGATTCCATAATGTTTTGGTCTTGCAGAGCATCATAGGGGAGAGTTTTTGTCTTGCTCTCAAAGGAAAGGCGTTTTTTCATTATTTATCAATATAGTTCTAGAGAATCTCACCACCTTGGTGACTTATTGATTTGGTTATCTATTCCCGTCTTATCATAATCTACCTTTATTCCTTTTCAAGTGTGGGTGAAAATTTGTTGTTCCTTCTTAATTCTTATTATCGTGGTATTAGCAATGCTAGACTAGAAGAATTCTGGACATTCAAATTTATGTCCAAAATTATGCAAATTAAGCTGTGTTGAGAATATAAGACAACTTATGCCAAATTATAATTAATTGACACATGAGTATGTTGGCGATATTGCGAAGATATAGTCACTCTAGTTCCATGGATTTGTTCTAGATGATGCTCATTAAGAATTTATTCAATTTTCTTCGTTTTACTCTTATCTTTTTTTTTTTTTTTTGCACGATGTTTATCTTCGATGACAATTAAGGCTCATTTTGCATTTAATTTTTATTAATTAAACAAATTGAGTGTTATAAGGGGTTGCTTTGATCCTGGTTCAGGGGTTGTTTTGATGTCTGTGAGGACGATATTAGTCCCAAAAAGATTTACGAAGAAAACGGAAGAAGGGAGGGTGAATCTTCAGGGCAATGTAATTCTTTGCCACGTCATGTCGTTAATGAGCATAAAAAGTTTTTGAGCGGCACACTACTACCGGACAATGTTCTTTCCCCTAAAAGAGCTTTTGTTGATGGGGAAAAGTAAGTGTTTATGATTTTGCTGTATAATTTACACTTGATGCACTTATCAATTGATAGATTCTGATTTAATCTGGTACGTCGATTACATATATATTTGTTTAAGATTTAATTTTTTTCTAGTATGGCTTCAACTTAGTCATCTTTGGCTCAAATTATGACGAATCACGAGATGTAATAGCTTCAGGATTCGTGTAACATCGGGGAAATCGTTGTTTCCTTTACTCTCATATTTTGTAACTGTAATGTATTAGTTGTTAAATTCAGCGTAAATTTTTATATTCTTGATTCACATTTTACTTGAAGCATTATAAAAATGGGTTAAATTTTGATTGCAATTTGGTACTTCGACTACATCTTCTACTAGATCCTTTTGGAATTATCACGTTTTAGGTTCAAATTGCTACAAAAAACTAGATGTTATCATCTTCATGTAGTATTTGGGAAATTGCAGTGTTGCAGTAATATTTGGTAAGAGTTTTCTAGTATAGAAAGCTATGTCATAGTATGGTGGCATGTTATTGTAGGGACTATCAACAATCAAAATTCCCGGCCGAGCGAAACTTTAGTGGCTCGTTGTTATATCGCCAAAAGAAAGATGCCAATAACCCTTCATCAGGTTTCTCTCTGCTCATATTTGTTTTTCCTTTTATAAAAATGTTTTTTTTTCTTGAGTAGTGATGGACGTTATAATCTGACACTTATTACATTGTTATTCACACAGCTGAGGATTCATCAGATGGAACCGTTGTTCAGCGTAAGGGTCGGTTTAAAGTCACTTCAGCAGAACTGAGCCCCAAGGTGCAAAATGCATCAATACATTATCATGTTTACGATTACTTACAGTATACAATGTCTTTCTTGGGGGATATTGTGTCTTCATGATCCTTTTCTTGTGTGAGCCGTTTAAAAAGATAATTCATAATGGTAAGTGGTAACTCGGGTATCCTTTGCTCATCATCATCTTCATTGTTAGTGCTGTTGTTGCATTTAGGGGTTTTTGGGGATGAAAATGGTGCAACCTATTTTTATTTTCATATAATTTTCCTTCAGGTCTTCTAGGTTTTCTAGGGAGTTTTAGTTTTTTTTTTTTTTTTTTTTTTTAATTTAATTAGGTTGTTTTAGGTTTTGTTATTTTTATGATCTATTTTTATTTAATTTTTTTTGCGTGAATATTGATTTAGGTTTTGTCAGTTTTTTTTAAATGTATTTATTTTATTTAAAAATCGGCTTTACGCCAGATTAAGTTTTAAACCGATTTTCATCTTAAAAACCAGCTTTAATTCTAAAAATCCAATTCCAGTTTTGATAATGTAAAAAACCGAAACTGGCGTCGCCCCTCGCATCTTTTTTTTTTCTTCTACTTTTTAATTTAAATTTTGCGACTGTTCTTTATTCAAATTTCGAAGGCCTATATCTCGATAAAATGTTCTTCATTGACATTAAGAATTTAGCTCCGCGATGGCATTTTATTCATCATTGGTGCTCTTCAGGGTCCCACGAATTGGTACTTCAACCCGACAATATGTGGAGGCTCTACAAGTCCCATCGCCACAACGCCAAACCTTACAGCTTCGACTCTTCTTCCTTCGCTGCAATTCATTCTGCAGCAGAATGCGATACAAAGGGTATGCCTATAATTGTATACTACACGGTTCGCCCTTTAATATTGAATTTTATGTTATGACTCAGTTTCTCCTTATGGCAGGAAGAGGTGACTAAATTAATCAAATACGTGGAACAAACTTCCGGTAATTGCTGTTTTCATATGATCCCATTAATTTTGCTAAGTTTTTTCTCCTATTTTTTTGGCGGAAAAGTTGACTATATACACTGTTGTTACAGGCAAACAAGCTGACGTAGCTGAAGGAAGCACCAGTGATCTTCTGCAGGTAAAAGAAACTCTTTGATGTGTGTCTGAATACTTAGTGTAATTTGTGAGGAATTTAATAATTCTTCGTATATATATTTTTTTTGACAGATTCTTCGTATATTCCAAATACCATAAGTCTCTAGAATTAACAGGAATATTTTAGAATTTCTATTAAACAGAAAACAAAATAATAATCTAAATCAAATCCCTATTGAGAAAATTAATACTATAAATCCTTGGGTTTCTCATATAAGTTGCTTGCTTACGCGATAGCACATATTACCCGGAGTCAGGGGAGATTTTATGGGTATATGTTAGACCTTTATTTAATTGTTTACATAGGTATTTTGAATGAGTGAGGGCATTATTGGTATTTCATGTTCAGGAGGTAATTAAGGTTTCTATGCCTATTAAGGCACACCCCTCTAGATCTTCATAATGTTTTATTAGTGGAGGTGTCCTATTGAACATCATTAGAAGACTTTTCCGGTCAAACTCTCAAATAAGAGATCGGGGTGTTGTTTATCAATAAAGTGTTCTTGTTTTGGGATTATTATTTGCTCGGGTTTTTGGAGTAAGAATTGAGATATTTCTCACATGTTGATTTAGCAGAGTTCAGCTTCTATCCGGGAGAGGGAGCTGCAATCTCAAGTGAACAATATGCTACAGAGGTATTTGATTGAACATGGTTATTTCTGATGAATTTTGCTTTACATTTTATTTTTTTACATTCTGCTCATACACGTCTTTGTTGTGTTAGAATCGGGAATCTAATGGAGGACTTGCAGAGACAGAAGATGAAAAATATCCAGGTTTGTCCAATTACATTGCTCGGTTTTCAATGGTGATAATTTTGTACCCTGGAATCCGGTATTCCGATTCCATTCTTTTTTTTTAATTGTTAAAATTATATGTTCGGAACGAGAGTTCTAATTTTTGGATTTTTAAAATGAATCAATTTTCTTTGTTGCTGTAATAATGGCTAATTAATCTGGAGTCTCGGTTTCGAGATCCCAAGGTCCAGATTATTTAGCTATTTAAAAGTTCAAGTTGCAAAATTCTGAATTTTGTTTTGTTTTGTATTTTTTTTTTTCATTTTTTCTTTCTGGAATTTAATAATACGGAAATGGAATTCCATATTTTCCGTAGTAACATTATTATTCGGAATCTGGTAACACTATTATTTTCTTTAGTGATATCGAATATTGGGCTTATTTTTGGAGCAACTCTGACACGATTTTGTTTTTCTTCATTTACAGTTAGAAAGACAATTGAATGCTTCGACTCGCAGAGAAGAAGAGTAAAGAAAAGAAAAGGTCCAGTTTTTATCGTTCTCACGTTTGAAAACGAAAGGCAACTGCTTCGACAATTAAAAGCATTTGAAATGAAGAAACCAAACGCACGAAAAAAAAACGAACGGCAGGATTTGCGATTTTATCGTGACTGCAATGCTCGGTGGAGTTCGCAAGACTAACGGAGAGGTAATACGTGAGCATTCTTTCTTGTGTATTTCTAGTGTACCATATGTGAATTATAGGATGTTTTTAAGCAGACACTGAAATTTTGTGATCTAGCTCCGCAATTCTATTTATGTATTTGTTTACACAAAATTTGTAATTATATATATGTTTGCCGTTGAAAATCCGTCTCATAGACCCAATATCGAGCAAAACTTTCATGCCCGGTAGGGAGACAGAACCGAGTGAGATTAACCGCTCGTTAAATATTTGAATATTATGCCCAATTTAGCAATTATGTATGTCGATTTTACAGAGCTCATCGACTTGTCAAATTATTTTCAACATAAATTTAGTCAGTTGGTTAAAAAATAAAATATTGCATAAACGACCCTTCCTTAAAAAAAATACTTTTGCCGTTGCGTAAATACAAATATTTCTCGCACTGAATCGTTTAAGTTAAGTCTCACATAAAAAATGTTTTTAAGGATGATTTTTAAAAGATCCAGTCATGAATCATTAATTCATTTTTATTGTCAATTGATTTTAAAGTCGAAGTTATATCAGAATTAGAAACATAACTTTACATCCTCATGTTCTGTTGTAGAGAATTGTGAAATTAAATATTGATATTCGATCAATACGAAATGTTTTAGTTTAGTGAAAGACGAGCTACGTGGACGTGACATCTCATTTTGTGTGCTAAAATAATTTACATAACTAAGTGTGGATATAAGAATATCTCCAATTACAAATAGTAAAATCACGTTGAAACTTTGCTAATTTGGTTTAGTTCTAACAACACTTACTATTTAATCTTTTTCTTATCCTTTAAAATTACTAATTTTATTTAAAAAATATTACTTTTTTCCGTTGTGATTTTTACGGTCTACATAGTCTCAAAGATCATTATTACCGCCATATTATTGAATTATTTTGAATTTTTATGAGTGGGGAAGGCTAATTAGAGGTGTCAATTAGGCCGGCCCGGCCCAAGCCCACCCGCCCCGACTCGTAAAATAAGCGATTTGCCCCTCCCCACCCCGTTTTTTTGTGGCCGGGCTAGGCCCGCCTCTATCAAAAGGGTCAGGCTGGATTATATATTTCTAGGCCCTCCCCGAACCCGCCCCGCCCCGAAGCCCACATAAACCCGCCCCGTGGCCAACCCGCCTCGCCCCGTTTAAAAGCCTACATAAATCACATTTTTATATATAAAAAATTAAGTTGTGATATTAATATTAATGAAAATATGAAAAAAAAAATACTCTAAATATTTTATTTGTAACGCCCAGTACGGCCTACACAACTATATATTTTTTTTACTCATATAAATGGCCAACTGAAAAACGCTTCATTTTTTTTTCTTTCTTATATATATATATATGTACATATTCTATATATCTACATATCAAAACGATATATTATTATTTTACATGTCACTAAATTTAGGCTCTCACATCTAGCCAGTGATGCTATTTATCCAAAACGAGGAGGCATAAACTACTATCTACTTTCCTTTGTTCTCTACATAGCGTAAAGACGCTCAAAACACCCCAAGTACAAAAAAAAAAACTAGCTACCCACAGTCGTTATCTCATATGCACCAGATCTCTAGCTCGGAGTCATCAATCAACAGCCTCAAACGTCATTTGAATTACCTGCAATGTCTGCATTACAAGAATTCTAATGAGCGAAAGCTCAGTAAGTAAAGACAATTAAAAGATCATATGGCATTGCTCATATCATAATAACATAGTACATTTAATATGTATTATCCAATTCTCGTTCATAGAGTGTATCTCAAATGCTAAGACTTGTAGACGTTGTTATGGACGCTCCTGTTGCACAATTCCCCATAATTCTTTTAACATCTGACCCTCTGGTCATTTCTTTTAACATGTGACCCTTTCGTCACTTCTTTTCACATGTGACCCTTTCGTCACTTCTTTTAACATGTGACCCTTTCGTCACTTCTTTTAACTTCGACCGAGCGGTCGTAACATTACACGCAGACGTGTGAGGAAAATTCTCAATTTCATTCCCGGTGATCAGTCGGGCTTCCCACACCGCGCCATATATCATAGTCTCTTTATAGAGACATCGTAACAGGCACGCCGCCTACCCAAACTTAGCAACTGAGTACACTGTCATTAATTCTTTTAACATGTACACCATTCATAATGAACAAACATCGGAGCAATGATGCAATCATATGCATACATTAACACATAAGTCACCATTCAATTTCGTTCTTGTAATGCAAATAAAGGAAGTCTTTATTTACCTCTCTCGATACTTTGACGAGTCTGATCGTGTGGAAAGCAACTACCTCGCTCAAGACTCGGCGTGTGTGTATAAATTTCTGATTTACAATTTCATTTTCACGATAAAATTAATCTTTGATGGTAAAATAATTATCCCATATAATAATTATTCAACGTTAGAATCAAGATCGATTAGTTTAATACGTAATCAGATGCTTGAATCTATTTATTGACTAAATATGTGTACACTATCAATTATATGGCTTTAAACATACTAGTGTCACGTTTAATCATCACCAATATTTTTAATAAATTGAACACGTTTGTTATAGAATATTATAGACAAAGAGTATTAAAACAACTCTTATCCAGATCATCATATTATTAAGTCCAAGTAATTATACTCTAAGTTCAACTAGATTTTGGATAAGCACGAAGACACCAAACATTAAATAACTATGATGCATAGTACCCAAAATAAGAAGCATACGATGAATAAAAATCCTACAAATTTTAAGAGCATATGATCTAATTAGATCAAAGAGGTCCTAATTTTCTTCAATGTTAAATACTCCTAATCTTATAGTTCGACAATACAAAGCCAAGACCAAATAGGCACAACGTCATATATAATCATAAAAGGAATCATTCATAAATTGTGACAAACCTTTTTTTCTTCTTCTTCTTGGAACTGAATAGAGTAGATCGGTTTATGGAACTATACAGGAACAAGAACTCCCCTTTCTTTTTTCTAGAGGCAGTGCTTATCCCAGGAGAAAACTAAGTGAGTGAAGGTCGGTGGAGAAATAGAACTCAATCGGGAAGATTCTAGATAAGCTTCTTAGTGAATAAAAATATCAACTAAAACAAATAAAAATTATAAAACTGATCATTCAATTACTAATATTTATATTGGAGTCCTTTGCATGATTAGTCTCTAACTATATTCTTAAAGTGAACTAAACGATACCAAGGCTTTCCCAAGTATCACAAATTACATTTGCAACTTACTATTACTATTTATATATGCAACTACTAAAATATCTATAGCATGATAAGAAAATGCAATTTTAACAAAATGGTCAAATATGATGATATTCAAAGAAAAATAAAAGTATTTAACCATTTAAATTCGTTTGTATTTTGTATTAAAAATAACACACCGATCTTGTCACGAGGCCCTGTTTATCCACACTGCATTAAGACTAAAAATAACCATTTAAAATTATACGATGAATTTTCATCAAAATAAGAGATACAATAATTATTATTAGTGGTTATTTTAAACACCCACCCACATGTATAAACGTAACCGTATATAGAAACATGCATAAAGTTAAACTGAAAGAAAGTGTTTTATGATTAAACTTGCTCATGAGACTATTGGGCTTTATATTATTATTAAAGAATATAAAAATTATCTTTATCTTACATGATGCATTACTTTGTTTATTGTATATATTCTATATAATTCTTTAATTTCTCAATTAAACAGTTTTAACTTCATTAATCAATTTCAAAATTCACTAATCGATTTGAATTTTTTTGTAAACTAGAGTTTTGGCAAACTATAATATATAATTTGTAAGAATATGTTTGAATTTCCAAGTATGTGACTGAATCTTATTTGCATTATGTTACTCGACTTTCAAAATGAGAATTTGAATATCAAGCAAATAAAAAATATTAAAGGTATTATTGTTCATTACTCTATTTATAATTTTCTATGTTTATATTAATTTTAATTTGTATTGAATTTCATTTATATTTTCAACTCAAAGATGTAAATCATTATTACAAATCAACCCGGAAATTAAATCAAACCCTTTTTGGTTTGTGAAAAGCCCAATAAATTCAACCCGGAAAAGCCCACAAATTTTGACTCGTAAAAAGCCCGCCCCGTGACATTGTGGGTTCGGGTTCATGGGCCGGGGTGGGCCTTGATGGCTCTTCCAAAACCCACCCCGCACCGCACATTGAACGGGACGGGTCAAGCCCGCCCCGCTTAACATGTGGGCTTAACGGGTTGTGGGCCGGGCCGGGCCGCCCCGACTTACTTTACACCACTAAGGCCAATGATACAAAAAATAATTAGGAAGCTTTCTGATATTGAATAATAATTTAATATAAATAAAAACAGATTAAAAATTAAAATCAGTATAATAAGTTTATAGATTACATGATGATTATTATGGGGTAATTTTGTAAAGGTTTTTTAATAAAGGAAAGTTATTATTTAATTATTTCTTTATTAAATAAATCTATTTTTTTTATCAAAACGCCCTTCGGTGGCCCGTTTACACAAAACAGAGTATCAAGATGTTCTTGAAAGTATCGAGATACTCAAAAAATTCATAAAGTTTGTAAAATTTGGCCTCGAGACACTCTCGGGACCGTGAAACAGGCCCAGGAGCACCCCGGGTGGGCCCCACAGCCACTGCCACGTGTCACGCTGCCCCTGCAGGCCAGCCAAGGGCCAACTTGCCCCCGCCATGTGTCACTTGCCCCTTCAGGCTCACCAAAGGTCACCGGAGACTAAAATGAACTATGTAATTTTACCCCGGGGACTACTTGGAGTAATTTATAATCATGTTTTAGTCCTTCAACTCCCCTATAAATAGAAGGTCCGTTGAGCGGAAGCCCTGGAGAAATTTCCGGTGCCGTTGACGATCTCCCTATTAGGACCTGTTCTGCGTGGTGTTCGTGCTATCCCCCAGTCTATTATCTCTCAAAGACATACCGACTTTGTGGATAGACCGAGGACCTGTATCAGGCCCCATGATACATGCCGAGGGATCTAAATCTCCGGGAATTATCCGAAGGTCTTAAACACGGAGAGGTTCATATAGCGCGGAAGCCCTAGAGAAAATTATGGCACGATGTAAGACTCTCCTTGCCAAGGTTTTAGATCCGCGTGGTGCTCGTTCTATCCGTCAGTCTTGTATCTCCGACAGATATACTGACCCCGCGGATAGGCCGAGGACCCGGATCTGTCCCCGTGATGCCGGTCGAGGGTCTGGTCCGCCAGGGTTCACTGGAAAGTCTTTACTGTGACACATCTGAATCTGAATCTGAATCTGAATACACATCTGAATGACAATTAATTAAGGGTGTATTTGTTTACATTAAGATTAAGGCGTCTGAATCTGAATACACATCTGAATGACAATTAATTGAGTTTGTTTGTTTTTTAAAATATGAATAGAGATCTGAATATAGTTTTATTTTTCTAACTCGGTTTATTATATATATATAATATTAGATAAAATATAATTAGTTATATTATAAATTTATACATATCTATCATAGAATAAACATTTTAAATATTTTATTAAACATTATGAAATATAAATATTTGATATGATATTGATTTTTAAACTTATCAAAATATTTAGAATTTTATTCATGACACTAAATAGTATTATTTAATTTTAATTAATTTTAATATTATTTTACTGATAAAATAAATAACTAATTTTACACTATTGTATATGAATAAGCGTATTGATAATTTCTTATGAATAAATTAAAGCTTTTGGATTATATTAATAATAAGGAAGGCGAAAGCAAAACAGCAATGAGTCGAGTGTGAGCGTAAAAGGCGAGAAACGACATCGGTGAGGGTGGCCATAAGTCACAGCCTTGTGATCTTAGCAAAAATAGCGGAGCTAACAGGGGTTGTTTTGAGTAGTTATTACCCCGTGCTCACTAGCCATTCGCCACGTGACTCTTCTCATTCCTACCCACTCCAGCCGAGCCGAGCCGAGCCGAGCCACTCTATACTTTTGTTTGTGTGAAATATGTCAATAAATCAATATTTGTATATTTATTGGTTGAAAAGGTTAGAAGAATTATGTGTTCATCATAGCTTAAGTGTCTGCGCCACGTAATATTTCTTTCAACAATAGTAGTTGATATTTTAGTATTACTATAGTAAATATATATGTGCACATATTATTATTCTAGTAATTACAAAAGAAAGTAAGGATATATAGTGATTTGCTTTTAGCGAATGGAGATACGTGTCCACTTATAGTTTGCAAATCTCGATCAATATATAATCTTAATCGAATTTGTTTGTTATGCCTTCAAACTCGCTATTTCTTTTCGTACTACACAATACATAATGACAGCTCAAAGCCGTCCACTTGTCGCTTACAAAACTCGATCCACTAAATATAATTTTAATTGAAATTTTGGTCCGCTTTCAAGCTCACTTTTTTTCCTTTTCTTACGACACAATGCGCAATGGCAGCTCAAAGCCAACTTTGATTGCTTAATTTGCGTTGAGTGTCAATAGCGTTTCATGCAGATTAGACTTCACACTCAACAATAACTCTGTCTCTAAAATCTATTAATCTTTAAAAAAAAAAAATATGATAACAACACACTAATTATATAGACATTTAATTAATAAATGTTTGAAACTTCACTATTGTAACACCAAATTTTCTACTAAATAAAAAATCTATTTGTAATAATTAACTAGCACAAATAAACTTCTTAATCGGTTCTATCATAACTTAATACTGATTTTATCTAATCTTAAATATGATTTCTTATAAATATAGGAAATCGATTATGGTGAGCGTATTATTTCTGCCGTATGCTATCCGACGAGCCAAAACACGTGTCAATGAATTAAATGATGGATTTGGACGATCGTGCAAGACCTTGAAATATATATATATATATATATATATATATATAATTTCTCGATGAAAAACGGATTAAAAAGATCTTGTAATAATTCAAATAAACTTAATGATTATTTTTATTCGTCCAAAGCTCCAAAAATTATTGAGTCGACTAATTCTATATACTCTTAAAAAAAAAGTTACTTCTATATATATATATGTAATCTAGTCTCGGTTGAATGCACCTAAGAACACACTTTTTCTTCTTCTTCATGCATATATGATAATAGGTCCACAAATATTTACATTCCATCATCATCTTCCATTGATCAGTTTATTGTTGTGTTACCTCGGATGTCAACTCTTTTTTGTGTTCATGGTTTCTTTTGCTTTGATTATTATATAGTAGAAAGTCTACATGTATGATAAGTTATATATAATTAAGTGGAGAAAGGGAAAGGTAGGGAATTTTACGGCATGAAAAAGCAACATTCTTTTGATTTACTTAATTATACAAATAAACAATCCTAAGTAGTTTCCCTCGTCGTTTTCTTTATTAATATTTTCTTACTTTTAAGCTTACTTACTATAAATTAGTGTGTGTACATAGTATTTAGTTTACAACCCTTGCTAATTGCTATAGTAATTAACGAACCCCACTTCTAAACTCCATTTTTAGAATGTCCTAAAAGATTAAGACTTTTTACATTTTTTTCAATATTTAACCTACAACGTGTATGTGTATATGTATTAGAGATAATTAGGCAAAAGTACCAAAAATTGATTCCAAAATTTAGTATACATAATTATTCAAAATAGCGCGGCATATTCCTAAATTTAAATTTGCATTGATTAAATACCCGTCAAAAAAATTTGGATTTGGATTGGGATTGGTTTTGTTCCTAGGCTTCCATTAATATTAAGTCGTTTACATGCGTATATCTCATATTTATATATTAAACATACAAATATCTCCAAACGTCGAAGCAACAAGAATCAGACAAATTTCACGACCTTGAATGTTGGAGCGCAATTGAGAAAATAATTACATGAGAGAATAACACTTCGAACTATTCTGAATAATTTTAAGTACTTTTACCGTAATTATCTCTTCACAGTATCATAAAATTTCAATTTCCAAGTCAATCGGTAGACCAAACGCATTGAATGAATATGAGACATTGTATTCACCAACGAGCCGAGCCGAGCCGAGCCGAGCCGAGCTGAGCTGAGCAAGTAAAGTTGTCTATTTTAATTAAATATATAAATAATAATTGTGATGATATAAATAGATATAATTTCGTACACCACAACTCATAAAGCGTTACAAAGAAAATCTCTGTCCACTCAGAGAAGGAAATGGGGATCATCAGGTCGGAGGAGCGGAGGAGGACGGAGATCGACGAGTTCCGCCGAGTGCTGCTGGCTTCCGCCGCCCTGCACCGCCGCAAGGACTCCGACGGCGCTCCTGTCGCGGCCGCCAACGCATTCCACGACCACGACCGCGATCGCGACCAGCCGGTCTGCGTGACCAGCGGCCTCTCCTTCCTCGGCGTCGCCGTCGTCGATCGCCTCCTGGCTCGCGGCTACTCCGTCAGGATCGTCGTCGATAATCCTGGTACCTCTCTCTCTCCATACATATATATACATACATATGTATTGCAGAATCAGTGAAACAATCGATAGTTCTTAGCTGTTCTTGGTTGCTCGATCTCTGTAATTTGAATCGCAAAGCTGAATTCCATCGCCTCCTCCAAAAACCTTCATCGAACTCAACTCGTTACTCAGTGAAACAGTCGAAACTGAGTCAGAAGAGCGATTTTTCAAAACAAAAAAAAGTGTTTATAAAATCAGACTGAATTACCGATTGGAGTTTTCACATTATCTAGTTTGGATTTGGCGTCAATTATTGATTTATACAATGACGTATAATTATACAGTTATATATATATATATAACAATATAATACAAACCTGTCCATACCTATAGCGATACGTGTATTGATCATTAATTGTCTCGATTTCACACTCAACGATTTTCTTTTTTATGGGTATGATTTGAGTATTTTGAGGAGATAACGGTGTGTGTATGGCATTGATTGATTCAGAGGACTTGGATAGAATAGGAGAGATGGAGATGAGCAACAGCAACGTCACGGCGGTGATGGCCAAAGTCACGGAGGAGGAGAGCCTCGAAGAGGCCTTCAAGGACTGCCGCGGCGTCTTCCACACCTCTTCTTTCATCGACCCCGCCGGTCTCTCTGGCTACACGGTCAGATCGTTATCTTTAACCCAATGAGTGGAAAGTCGACGCAGTAATTTTATGAATTATCTGTCCGATTATCCTCGCGTTCCGCCAAAGAGGGCCCCCAAGATGGTTTTTATAGAGAAAAAAATAATTAAATATGAATAAATACCCTTAAAATTATGGAGTCCAATTTCATAAATTAAGATACCTCTAAGTTCAATATTGGGCCCCGGCTTTTGTCTACCCTATTTAAAACGGGCCCGTTCTCTCGGTTATGTAGAATTTTAATTTGAAAAGAAAATTACAGAAGAAAAATCTAATTTTGATCTTAAAAATGAGTAACATAGGAAAACGATACATGAAGGATATGTTGATTAACCCTAAAATACTACGACAAAATTGATACGACTTATGGATCCGATCCTCCGGTTCCGCCACCAAAGGCCCCCAAACTTGTTTATATTGAGAGAAAGAATTTACTATTAAATTATGGTGTCCCATTTCGTGAATTAAACTGCTTCTAAGTCTAATATCCGGGCCTTGCTTTTTTCTACCACATAATTCATTTTTTAAAACGGGCCGGACCAAGAAAATATCGGAAACTAATTCTACCTGTATGATAGCATATGTGTGAAAGAACTTTGTTTGCCATTATTGAGGATGCTATACATCAAAAATAAAATCATATTGTTGAGACTTTTATTTATTTATTTATTAAAACTTGTCGTTATATGCTTTTAATAATTTTGATAGAAAAGTAAGAGGCCCCGCCACACTTGAATTATTAATTTTGTGTATGTATAAATATTTATATATATATATATGTATATATGACTGTCTATTATCTATTCAAATTTCAAAGTTCATGATTAATATTTTAGCTTCTATATAACGTTCTTCTTGAATTATCTACCATTTTAGACACCATAACAGTACTTATTATGTCAAATCTAATTATAGCTTTCGATATATTCGACTTGATATGAATAAATTATTGAATAAACATGCACAGCATTACCAACATATGATAAACAGATAAAGAAATATGAATCAATCTAATAATTATTCTTATTTTGAAATGAAAAGAAAAAAACTATGCTTTCTTGAAGCACTAATATTTGATGTGACATAATATATATCTTCTCCATGTATGTATGAACCAATATATGTTTGAATAAAATTCAAAATTTTGTACCTAAGAATTAATAATTCAAAATCCAAACTGATATTCAATGATTAGATATTCAATTATTAGATAAGACTTCGACCAGTATAAAATTATTTCATTTATCACGCTTAAAACATTTTGATCAGTCAACAACAATAATTAAATACCAATTTCTAAGTATATCAGCTAAATTTATATAACATAATCTTGGAGTTTGTCATAATTTGTTTGAGTCAACAAGTACAAGTCAACGATAATCTTAACTTATTTTCAACTCTATTTATAATTTTATTATCTAAAAATTATGTAACATACGTCTAATCACATATATACAAATTAATGAATTTGTCATCACTTGTTTGAGTCAACAAGTTCAATCACGATCTAAATTTCTTTTCACATCTGTTAATTTTATTTAGTTTAAATAATTTTTGTATGTATATACGAACAATACATATATATTTATAATCTCTATCTCAATGTAGTTCCGATGTGTTTATCATATAGAAAGCAAAAGAATTACACATGCTTAGGGTTCAAGTATGGTTCATTTTCCCAACTACTTTTCCTCGTCAATCATTTCAAATGGAATAAAAGAAAAGAAAATTACGTGTTCAATAAAACAAGTCACGTGCGTGAGTAGCTACGGAAGATACAGTTTGAACGACAGAGATTTTATTACTGTCGTTTTGGTTGGTCTGAGAATGAGCACGTTTTTGAATGAAAACAGAAGTACATGGTTGACGTGGAAGCGAGAGCCACCGAGAATGTCATCAGGGCATGCGCCAAAACCCCTACGATGAAGAAATGCGTGATGACCTCCTCGCTGCTGGCCTGTGTTTGGAGAGAAAGGCCTCACCGGGATCACGAAGACGAAGCCCGTTCCGTCGTTAACCACGATTCGTGGAGCGACGAGTCGCTTTGCGTCGACAAAAAGGTTATCTCCTTTCCTTAAATTAAACACTAACCAATTCGATAGTGTCACACCCTCTTATTTGCATTGCATGTTGAGGTGAAATTGAGCATGGAATGTTATTTTTTGAGAGATTTTTGAGAGATTTTGTTATACTTCTAAATTCGATGTTGATTCTGTAAAAAAAAGTTTTTCATTAACAATAAGTGGTACCGGAACTGGAAAATACTGATATTTACCGGTAGCCTCCGTTTTGATAATTATAATTTTTTTTTGAAAATTTGGTGATTTATTTCAAAATCAAAAGAATATTTAAATAATTAATATAATAAAATCTGGACATAGGCACAAGCCTGTAATTTATATAACCCTTACACTTTTATTTTTACGCTTTCTATTATGTTTCTAGGTCCAATTTCTATCATATAAAGATTCGTTTTGGTGCAAAAACAAAAGGAAAATATATTTAAAATAAAAATTGTCCCCCAAATATCTCAACTGATTAAATTTCTTCTTTGGGCCAAAACAGCTATGGTATGCCCTGGGAAAGCTGAGAGCAGAGAAAGCAGCGTGGAGAATAGCAGAGGAAAAGGAACTTAACATGGCCACAATCTGCCCTGCTCTAATCACCGGCCCTAACTTCTGCTCCGGGAACTCCACCGCCACGCTCGCTTATCTTAAAGGTAACCACGGAGTCTCGTCAATAAAGACTAGTTCACTTTGTCGAGTATTTGAACTTAGTAACATTAAAGACTAAATGTAAATGATCTAAACAACACTGTGCAGGGGCTGAGGAGATGTACGAGGCCGGAGTGTTGGCCACGGTGGATGTGGCCAAACTAGCGGAGGCCCACGTACGCGTGTTCGAGGCCATGAGCAAGACCTCGGGTGGGAGATACGTGTGCTTCGACAGGCCCGTCCTCGATGAAGAAGAGGCTGAGAAGCTGGCCAACGAGATGGCTGTGGAGAAGGCCAAGATCTGCGGGGGAGGCTCGTCGGGTGACGTGAGCACACAGACGCGGTGTCGGGTATCCGACAAGAAGCTTCGGAGGCTGATGTCGGTGCCGATCCGACCGTGCTTCAGCCAGGACTGCGATGGTAGCCTATGATGCAACCGTCGTTTAAGAGAAATTAATTTTATTTGTATTTTATTATTTTTACAATAGCGTGATCATGATATCAAGTAGTATTCAATTTTAGTTCTACTTTGAGAAAGAAAAAATAAAGTGCCTAGTGAGTGAGTCTTTGAAGATAAATTCGAATTAAAAGTTTTGAATCTCCAAGAGTTAAGTAATGAAACCCAAGAGGGGAAGTCATCGACTACGAGGAATGTCCAAAAAACTACTAGAAAAACCTAGAGATTAACAATCCGAACCAGAATACGAAACATGACAATGTAACTACGCAATTTAAACATGAATCTAAAGTTGACATTAAGTTCAAATGAAGTTCGAAATAAGTATGCAAAGTCTTTAAAAAGTTGACATTAAGTTCTCATTTTCTTTTTGAAGCAAAAATGTTCAAATTCTTATTTTGTGTCTTCCATCTTGTTTTCACCTCGAACCTCATCACGTGTCATATTTTTAAATTCATTGAATATACTATTATTAATTTAAAAATTAACTTTTTTATCAATGATAAACGATGATATTTAGGTTTATATCAATGATAAACTGATTTATCCGATTATCTATATATATATAAAAGCATGATCACCTTATTCTTCTAAGCAATTCCTCTATAAAGAGACCTTCAAATGCAATTTTCTTAGAATATAGAATTAAAAAAAATAAAGTAATAACATGGCATGGTATGGTACATTTAATAGATTTTAAGAATTTATATTTTTTAATAATAATAATAATAATATGTATTATTACACTTAAATTCTTATGAAAACCTTTAGCCTTCTAGATATTATTACCAAAAATTTATAATTTACAAATTATTTGCAATCTTTATAAAAATATATATTTTATATACATTTATTTTGTTATATTTACTTTTGATTTTACGTTATGTATGTGTATATAAAATAATATCTATTTTTGTTGAGCATTAGTGTTCTTCTTTTGTTTTGTATGTAGTTTTATTTTTAATTCAAATTCATCATTTATCCACTACATCAAATAATATGGTATGTTATAAATTTCACTGATGTAGTTGCATGCATTCATGCATCTCAATTTTTAAACGTATGAAATCGCGAATGCAATGCACAACAATTAATAATATATATATTAAAAAATCAATTCTATTTTTTAACGCATGAAATTTCACTTAATGCAAAATCCATCCATTAATTTATAATGAATGTGAAATAGCGTGTTTATTATCATCACATTATTACAATATATTGGAATATAAGAAGTCACCTATTGTTATTGTCCACACAATTATATATACATATGTACGCAGCGACTTAATTCCAATTTTCTTTCTCATCTTTCAATTTTTGTTACATTGGTTATAAATAGTGATTCGTTTCTCCGACAACGGCTTTCCAATCATGGTGAGCGTTTGATTTACTATGTACGTTTTTTTTTTTTTCATTTGTGATATGAATAATTCTCTTGCTAATTTCTTTATTTAGTTTTTTTACAATGACCATGATCAATAGTTTCTTCCGACGAAAACTTTCCAACAAATTATTGGTGAGGGTTTGATATCCTTTAGTGTACTAATTATTATTTTTTTTTCTTATTTTCATATGAATTATTCTCTTGCTCATTTTTCTAATAAATATTTTTAGAGTGGTTATGATCAGTTAATAAAGGTTATACTTTTGGGAGCTTTCTGATCAACAATTGGGGCGCGACATGCCGGTCCATTGAAAGTAAGCATAATCGATGACAATTTTAATTGCTTCACTGTTGTTGGAAGACTAATTTGAACATCTACCCCGTCAAAAATCTTCTATTGTTTATGAATTTATGTATGCATGATATAGTTTCTTCTTTGTACATTGAGTGTTGGCAATCTGTGTAATAGTTTTTGCCTTTGGGTATATTCTTTTGTCCATGACCATATTATTAGGTTGTACATTTCACAAGTTTAATATATGTTAAATTAAAAAGCTATGTTAATGGTTAAACAATATATTATTTAAATTTCTATTTTAATGCAACGATAAGTTCTTATATATACATATATTGATAAGAGCTCAATGATATAGTATGTATAATAAGCACCAAGCATTACAGTTTTGACCTTCATCAGATAGATGTCATCTTTTGTTCTTAGATTTTAAAAGCCAAATATAGACAATGTAATTATAAATTATGATTGCGGCAAAGAAACTGTGGAAGTCACAGAGTATTATTTATTAGAGTTTCTTATCATAGACAATATGCATATGTTCGTCTAAATTTAAAAAAGGCAGATTTTTCTCTAAAATTATTTATATTTTTTTCTTCATCTATATACATATGACATGATTGATTTAAATTCAAAGAAGTGTAAAAAATCCTATTTTTTGCGATTTTGCAATAAAAGAAAATCATACTCATTACTCATTAGTGTGACTTAAATACAGATTTAATAGTGAAATTTATAATTTTAATGTACATAATCAATCACTAATCGAGATTATTATTTAATAACCACTCTTAGTGTGGAGTTACCAATTTAATTTGAACATCAACATTTTTATTCATTTTATGTATATATATAGAAAGGAAAATCTTGAGTGATGACATGGTTGAATCTTTTATCTTTTATAGAAGGAAAATCTTGGATAGTGGCAAAATAGAAAAGAAAGGATTAGAGGATCCTAATTTCTCAAATTTTATTTTTTTAATAAAAATATCTAACACCCAAGTAACATTCATTTCCACCAATTATGACATTCATTCGAGTTAGAGGTGTCGTTTTTTTATCAGTTAATATCATTTATATTTATCAAATATGTTAGAGTTAGTTAGAACTGTTGATCATAGGATATGTAAAACATTTATAGTTAATCATTTACAATAAAAATGTATAAAATATATTATAACTGATAATATTTAAAGTTTTTTTAATTTTGCATTAAAATATCTCTCTACCGTATATATAAATAAAGAAGAAGAAACACAAAAGATGACACAACATATGGTACAAACTGCAAATCATGTATTCACAATATTTTTTTTCTCATATTTTAGAAATTCATTTCATAAAAGATAATACTTCGCATTGACTAAAATCGGCAATAGCAAAGTTTGCATCTATTCAATTAAATCACCATAACATATACATTACAAACGTATATACATTTATCATTAGCAGACTTTAGAGATTCTAAATAATTAAGTCCTAATTATTATGCATGACATCGTTTTTGGTGAAATAATTATATATATAAATTAATGCTACATTCATTTAATCACAAATGTTTGTGAACTAGGAGAGATTTTGTTGCAGTCTTTGACATTCATTTAATCATATACGTCGATTGTTGCAGTCTTTGACATACAAATTTAACAGTGGAGTTTAAACTAAATAATCAACAACTTGATATTTTAAAATAGATAAATAGCCAATATTTGATTAATATAAAATTATAAAATAATTATATTAATCATTATATCCATTTTAACAATTGAAAAAATAGTCAATGTTTAGTTATTTTGTAAATAAAAAATTAAAATTTGCTAAAATGCAATGTAAACATGTGAATGTGGCTATTCTTTATAATTTCTCTTTCAAGATTTAGTTTTTTAATTGACGATAAAGTATGTTTTTATTGTTGTTAATATACTTCGATTAAAAAAGTGTAATGAAACTTTATATTTATTTATTATACTATATATTTTTTGAGAAAATATAAAAAAGTTTTAAGAAATCACAATTTTTAGTTTTGAAAGTAAAATACCACGTTTATAAACTACAGGTGTATATGTTTGAGAAAACATACCAAACCTGTTTCGCCTTTATTTCTCAACGTGAGAAAAACTAACGTTGCACTTTTCGACATTACTTAAAAGTCGGGATTTACTGATAAACAAGGATTATTAGAAATTAAATTAAATTTTTAGTCATTAATTTTTTTTAAATTACTTTTGGTGAAAATTTTATTTTATTTTATTTTAATTTTATAATTATTTTAATTAAATGAACATGGATTTTTTATTTACTGAGAGTCAAAGAATAAAAAATATATACGACGAAATGTTATGGTATTAATATACGACAAGGTTGAGAATTTCGTTTGATTTTTTTTTTCTTTCAAATTTTGACGAATTATCTTATTTTCACATCGTCGATTATTTTATATATATTAATCTACTCATTTTTTAATAAACATGAAAAATAATATTAGCTGAATAAATCAACATCGTTGAATTTGCGTTGGATGTGGTTATTTTGTATTTTTATTACAACACATAATATATAGATTAAATTATTAAATTTATTTAAATATAAACAATATATTTAGTCGCCACCGCGCAGAGCGCGGTGTCATCCACTTTAGGGGAAATCTGCGGTTTCTTAGTAAAAAATTATTAGTTTCTTAGTAAAAAAAAATATTAGTTTTTAAATGAAGAGATATTTTTAAAATATACACTTGGCAGTTGAGTGATGTAGCATCGCCATATCGCAGTCAACCGGATGTCATGTGGCACTTAATAGTCAACATTAATGATAACGGACCTATTTCCTAGAACCGGCGAGTTTGATGTTGCCAAAAATTGAGTTCAAGGACTTTAGCTGTAAATTTCCTTTTATAAATAATAGACCGAATGTTATATCATCGTATTTTATAAAGAAATTTAAATACTCTATTTGATGAGGTAAAAAGTATTATTACGGTATAGTCGGTATTCGGTTGCAATATTATCAAAACTTTGACCTATTTACTGCTTCAAAAACGAAAAATTGAATAAAAGTATTAGTCAATATATATAATCATAATTTATTAACATAATCATAATTTATCATCATAATGAACAAACAATAGACTCTAAACTGATAAACTCATAAGCAAGGTTATGCTACATATCCAGGAATAATAAAAAACTACCCCTTTTTGAAATACCAGGAACAGATTAGTACTCGAATTCCAATTCCGAGTACCCAATTTTTTAATAGGAAATCCAGTTTTAAATTCAATTTTGGGTCCAAATTTCTATAAGAATCAATTTTTTTAAAAGGAAAATGTGTTTTTTTATACCTTTTAATTTCCTTTTTAAATTTAATGTATGATTATTATGGGGAGTTTTGTCGATTTTTATAGGATTTTGTAGCTACGGTCCCGCTCCCGACTTTTTTAGTAAAAAAAATTCAGGATTTTATTTCAAACCAAAAACTGGGAAATTTTCGTCCTCGTATCTGTTTTTTCGTCTTTTTTACTGTATCTCTCTTGTAAAGAGTTTTGTAAATTTTTAGTTGTTATTTTCTTTTCTTTTTTCATCTTTTCCTCCTCTCTTAAGGCGTACCATCCCTTTGTAGCCATTGAAAACCATGGCTGATAATCCATGGAGAACAGTAATACTTACGTCAAGTTTATACTTGTCATGCTTCCGATTTGAACAAACAACATCTTTTCAAACCAAATCAACCACCTTTTTTTGAAGAACTTCGGATTTTCATAGATTTTTCCAAGAAAAATTGAATAATTCGCAGTTCCCATTTGACCTCTAGTTGTTGTAGAATTGGGTGATTGAGCTTTTCTGGGAAAAATAAATATATAAGAGCCAATGAGGTAAAGCTCAACATTAGAGAGAGAGAAGGAAGGCTCAGAAAGTTGCTATCTGTGCTCAAAGAAGAGTTCTTTCAAACTCTTCTCATACAAGAGGTGTCAGAATTAAGCGTATTCATCTTTGCCATCAACAACCCAAGAACAAAATTGAGAGAGGAAAGGGAGAAAGACGAGACTTGCTGCGAGCTTCCATGGCTGAAAGTCTGAGGATTTATAGAGTTTGTGAGGCCGAAACCCTAACTCGTTTCAGGCCCAGTGAAAAGGCCTCACTCGGTTGTAGTTGGGCTTTAATCCCGGCCCATTATGGGAATGTGCATCAAGCTTTCGCTATTTCTCTCTCTTATGGTACGAGGAACAATAGCGGCAGATATACTCAAATTTAAACGAATGCCATTTACTCGTGTTTTGCTTTGCTCATTCTAACCCTCCCCGTTAAATTAATACCACGTGTCACAATCATATAATCACACTAGTTTTTTAATATTTTTAAACAAAAATTTAAATTGTCGTTTAAAAAAAAATGTAACATGTCATTTTAAGCTCATGATAAAATTGGGAAAGAAATATGGTCAACGCTCTTTTGAGTAGTTTGAGTATTATTGGCATAATATTTCTATAATGCTTGTTACAAAATTTAGACAAAAAATATGGCCAACTTAAAAAAAAAAAATTGATTGATATAATATTATGTGCTTTTGTAGCTATAACCAAAATTAATATATAGTACAATCTCGATAAATTAATTATTTTGATTAAATGATAATTGTGTCCAGTCCTTATTCAAGCCCACCTAGTTAAATTAATAATTCGCTAAATTTTTAGATAATTATATTTTTAAAAGTATATAGGTAAAAAAAGTGATATATAAATTAATAGTTTAAAATAAAATATAATAATATTACATGTAAACTATGTAAATTAATAATTCGCTAAATTTATAAATAATAATATTTTTTAGAAGTATATAGATCCAAAAAGTGATATATAAATTAATAATTTATAATAAAATATAACATTGCATAACTAGTTAAGAAATCATCTTAAATAGAAACAAATTATACTAGTTAACTATTCATGTAGTGTTTTAAAATATATGCTTATTCTTGAAATTTATGTCTTATTCAACTTCAACTCTAATCTTTGCATAGCAAGAATCTTCAACCTTGTATTTTCGTGATGTAACAAAAAATTGCTCAAAATGATTATCGTTACGATTGTAACATAGCATGAAACAAGCCTTATTTCACTAATATCAGTTTCAAACTATGTATTATGATTACAGTATTCTTGACAAGTTATATAGTTTTTTTTTTCTTTCTAATTAATTATAATAATTATATAACTAATTCTTTGTAAATTAATAATTCGGTAATATAATAAATTTTGGCGGTCCACACATTATCAATTTATAGAGATTTTACTATATATATAATATATAATGTAGATATATTTTTTACTTCACAAGGTAAATTACAGGTTACCAAACTAAGTCACTAACTATGATTTAATATTAATTAATGAATTACAAGGTTTTCAATTTTAAGATCGATAAAAGGTGCGTTTAGTTTAGCTTATAAAGACATGTTTTTGTTTTTAAAATAAACTAAACTACTTTTTAGGTGCTTGGTAAAAATATTTTTATAAAATAAAATAAGACACAAAAGTGATTTAAAATTTTTGTACACGAGTCTTAAAAGCTAGGATTCGTGGCTTGTGTTTTTTTTTTAAACAAAAACACGCTTTTTAGTTTATTTTAGTCTTTTTACCCTAAATATATTTATTATTTGTTTTATCAAACGCAAAATCAATTTTTGTTACGAACAACAACTGTTTTATAAACAGCTTACCAAACATTTGTCATTTTTTTAAGGGTAAACTGCGGCTAATGTACCCAATGTTTTATTTTTTGTGAATTATGTACCCAATGTTTATTTTTGGTGGCTAATATACCCAATGTTTTATCTGTTAGATATTTTCGAATTTTCCGTTAGTTGACCGTTAGAGAGTTATCCTCCTCTATATGCATACTTTTTGTATTTTTGATATAATTCACTCATTTTTTGTCCAAATTTTATGAATGACCTATGGTTGGAAAGACAAGAGGTAGATTTAGAACTTTTATGTTTTAAGTTTTGTAAAATAAGTTTTCAAAAATACGAAATTTCAAATACAACGTAAAATTGGACGTAAGTTCAATGCAAAATATTTGTTTTGAGAAAGTTTTACTAAACTTAATGACTTTTTACGCTGAAACGTAAAACTAAAAAGTTGTAGATAAATATTTTATCTTTTCAGCGGATGTTTATTTATAAATTTTGGACAAAAGATGAGTAAGTTATGCAAAAAATATGAAAGATTATTTCACATCACATATTTCATATTTTTGGCATAACTCACTCGATTTTTATCCAAAATTAATAAATAAATAGCCGTTAGAAAGATAAAATATATATCTATAAATTTTTAGTTTTACGTTTCACCATATAAAGTCATTAAATATATTATAATTTGCTCGAAACAAATATTTTATATTAAACTAACGTCTAATTTTACGTTGTATTTGAAATTTCGTATTTTTCTGGAACTTATTTTACGAAACTTAAAACATAAAAGTTTTAGATATATTTCTTATCTTTCCAACCATAGGTTGTGCATAAAATTTGGACAAAACATGAGTGATTTATGTAAAAAATACGAAAAGTGTACATGAAAAGGAGGATAACTTTCTAACGGTCAACTAACGGAAAACACGAAAATATCTAACAGATCAAACATTGGGTACATTAGCCACCAAAAATAAATATTGGGTACCTAATTCGCAAAAGATCAAATATTGGGTATATTAGCCGCAGTTTACCATTTTTTTAATAAGTTTGTTTCAAAACTTAAGCAACAACAACAAGCAATTAAAATAAAAATAAAAAACTATACCAAGCAGTGTCAATATATTAATAAAGAGTAAGTGAATGTGTGCTCACCGATTTAATTAGGGATATTTGTGACAAAAATAATATAAAGTGCTTTTTTTGTACGCGGATCTCAATTGTACTTTAAATTTTAAATTGAAATATATAATTTTTCAAAGAGAAATATATTTTACTATAATTTGAAAATATAATTGAATTCTACTTACTATAATGTATTTACAATTATATTTCAAAATTGAATAAATTTTTTCAATATAGAATTAATTTATATTTTAAATATTTAGTTATTATATAGTTATATTTGAAATTAAAATATATTTTAAATATGTATTTGGAAATGGCAAATTTAAATAAATTAAATTATAATTTTAAAATATTAAAATATAAATTTATATTGTAAACTTTACTAAATAACTATATATAGGTATATATTAAGTGAAAAGTTAAAAATATTTCAAAATTATTATCTTGTGAAAAATAAAAATATTTATAATTAAAAAAGAAAAATTATAATGAATAGCCACATTCATATGTTTACATTATTTTTTTAAAGAAATTTAAGGATTTTTTTTTTTGCAATAAAAAGACATTGACTATTTTGTCAATGGTTAATATTAATACGACTATTTTTATAATGATTAATATGATTAATTGACTATTTTTATAATGATTAATATAATTAATCGATTATTTTACAAATATTAACCAAACATTGACTATTTTGTCAATTATAAACAATCAAATTGGCTTTACTAAAAAATACAAAATATTCAATGTTTTTATACATATTTGTATTAAAATATCGTTAAGTTTTCTTTTAATGGGTTATTTATGATATATCCATTCATCATAAACGAAGGTCGTTAATTAAAATCAGGTAGTTCTGGGATGAAAAAACCAAATCCGCATGTATGTAGGTGTGAAATATTAACGATGGAATTTCTAACATATTATATATCTATCTTGCATGGTTTCCCAAGAGATCCCCAAAAAAGAGAAAGAAAAAAAATCAAAACCTTTTCTAAAAACAAACCGATTATATCAAAACCAGAAAACAAATTAGCAGCAGCTTCAACAAACAGCTCTACTAATACTCATCAATATCGACGAACCCCATTTCTTATTTCCACTATTACCCTTCGGCGATTTTTGATCTGCAACAAAGACAACAAAAAGGTCAGATCTTCAGAGCATGTGTGTGGAAGAAGATGACATCTTTTCATCGGAAGACGATGTCGACGAACCTCGGTGAAACGGCTAGGCAAGAGCTGAGCTTTCTCTCTAGTTTTTCCCGAGCTAGGAGGGCTGCTTCGGACGATTCCACGGACGAGTCGCTGAATCGGTCTCCATGGTAGTACGGGTCGTTGCGAACCGAGTTCTCTCGCTGGAATACTTTCCTGTGAGGCACTCCAACACCAGGAACCATTCCAGACATTTTATTTCTTTATTTATTTTGGGAAATTTGTGTTGCAGAGAATGATGAAGAAGAAGAAAAGAGGTTGATATGAGAAATGTGAAGCGTGAAAATTGTCGTATGATAAATTTACTATATTGAACTGAGGAAAAAAAAAATTCATTTTTATTATTTTGTATTACTGAGAATTATTAATTTTTTTAAGAAAAAAAAATATTGATGGACGAGTCTTTATTACATGGGCCTTCTATTTAATATTTTTTATTTATTTGATACGTGTTTTAATTAAGAGAGTAGTGTGTGTGAGCCTTACATAAAGTTAGAAATTAATAAAAATAAATAAAACAAAAGAGGAAAATAATATTTGGAAAAAGTCGATTACTATAACAACTTATAATAAGTGGATGTCGTTGTCGGGACTCATTGGTTGTGCGTGTTTTCGGCAGTATGAATCTACGATTTTGATACCACTCGTATTTTCGTCGTTTTATATTGTTTATTTAATATTATTACCTATTTTCAATACAAAATAAAATTAGGCTTACATGAGTGATAGTGATGATCGTGAAAGAAATGTACACTGAAATTTTATAGAAAGTTATTAGCTATCCTCCAAATTTAAGAAATCGTTATCGTAGAAAAATCAGTTGTTTAATTTTACGATTTTATCGACGAGTGAAGGATTTTACCTATAATTTTTTTTTCTTCCTTATGATAATATTAAAGGGTTAATCTCGGTAAAAGTATCAATACTTTTAAAAAGTGGACCAATAAATACCAATTCTTTTCATTGTCCGGAAAAAGTTCAAATTCTTTAGTTTTGTGTCCCTATTGGTACCTCCGAAAAAAAATCGTCCTCCAATATTACTCACGCCACGTGAAAGTTTTGGTTTTGTATTCCGATGCTTTTTTTACCCGAATAAAAAGTTCTAATTCTCTTGTTTTGTCTCCTTATATCATTTTCGTGAAAATTTCAAACCATGGATTATGCCGTTTTCGGTGTTGAATTAATAAGTAAATTTTCTCCCTTTTAAGTACATATCCACGATTATCTTTGATCGTCCAACTTTCCTATGGCTAATTTACTCCAGAAATGTGGATAAATTTTGTAGCGGTGGCGTGAGTAACATTGGAGGACGGTTTTTTTTTCGGAGGTACCAATAGGGACACAAGACTAAAAAAATGGAACTTTGTCCGGGCAATAAAAAGAATTGGTATTTATTGGTCCACTTTTTAAAAGTATTGTTACTTTTGCCGGAATTAACCCTAATAATTGGTATTGACGAGTCAGTTATAGTGTATAATTTGTTTTTTTCTACAAATTTGAGAGGTTACAAGTAGTAAAACATGTAAACACTACTATAAACTTTAGATTTCTCGGGTAAAACTCGAAGAAAAAAAAATTTCAAAAGCATAACTTTTCGTTTTAGATTTTTTCGGATTTAAAATTCTGGTTCCGATTTTTGAGAGAAAAAAATCGGAATCCGTTTTTCTTCCATGATATTTTTATTTGTCGGCATTGATTGACCGATTTTATAACTAAGAAAAAAATACAACACTAAATGGAAACGGATACTAAGTTCCTGATAAAATTCGGAACTAGAAATTTATGGTACTAGTTTTATTAAGATATAAATGAAATCAACATCGGATACTAAATTTCATCCCACATTACATGTTGGGATACTAGTAGCAAAAGTGGCCAAAGTTAGGCTAATTGTGCAAATAAGTGGCCAAACCGATTTAATATCGGCATAAGTAGCCAAAGTTTACCAAACCGTGGACAGTACAAATTCCATCCATTTCATGTCAACGCCGTTAGCCACGTCATTTCCACAAGTGTTGAGCTTTGGCCACTTATTTGCACACTCAGCCTAACTTTAGCCACTTTGGCCGCTATTATCCCTTATTTTTTACGTTCCAAAGTATTTTTTAGGGTTTATCTAGATATTTTTTGTTATTTTTTTTCTTTTTCTTAAGATTTGACTAAAACTTTTTCCGGAAGAACTGATTCCGTTTTTAAAATTTAGCACGCTGAATATCACTCTTAATTTTGAAAACATTAAAATGTGTTATCGGTTTCACATGTAATTTACGATCATAGGATTTGACATAAAACGTCTATATACTTTTTTATTTTATTTTTTATTATTATATATATGGGGATCTTTGGATTTCACTCCTACCCCCATATAAAACGTCTATATACTTAATTGTTAGGTTTTATGTCAAATCCTATGATCGTAAATTACATGTGAAACCGATAACACATTTTAATGTTTTCAAAATTGAGAGTGATATTCAGCGTTCTAAATTTAAGCAAAGTAATTTAATTTGAGCTTAGGTAGACTTGAACAGGGTACAAGACCTGGCCCAACAACTCGTCTACCGTTGATGTTATTCTTAAAAAAATTATTAATATATTATCGAAATAGTTATTTTAATTTAGGGATAATAGGGCTAAAGTAGACAAACTTTCATGATTTGTGTCGATAAAGGTCCAAACTGGATTTATCGGCTAAAGTAGCCAAACTCGGTCAATCTGTGGCAAGCACTTATTCCGTCTAGTCAAACTTAACATCTGTTAGTCTACGTCACTTACACGTGGCAAACTTTTGGTATTTATGCCGTGATAAAACCAAAGTTTGGGTATTTATGCTGCGATAAACTATTTAAAAAAAAATGGTTGCTGACATCATCTAAATAAATGTTAAAATATTATGGCTTTGGTAGGACTCGAACTCATCACTTCCCCCACATATAAAAGCAGCATAACCACTAAACTTATTCACCTCATGTTACATTTTGACAAAAATAAGAATATAAATTGAAACTTATTAATAAGTGGCTAGTAATAGAAACATATGTTTTTTCGCACCGGTTTCGGATTGACTTATTAGGAAAGGGGTTGGGTTGACCTTTACGGACCAGGATTGAGTTGACTTTTTTGGAACGGGGTCAGGTTGACTTTTCAGACATATGGGTTGACTTTTACAGAATTTGGTCGGGTTGAATATTTTGTACAGGATTCAGGTTGAAAAAGTTAACCCGACCCTGTTTCAAAAAGTTAACTCGACCCGGTTCTGAAAAAGGCAACCCGAACTCGTACCGACAATGTCAACATGAATCCGGTACAAAAAATTCAACTTGACCACTGTCCAAACATTTCACCTCAACCCCGTTCTAAAGAAGTCAACTCGACCCCGGTCCGAAAAATTCAACTCACCCCGTTCCAAATTAGTAAACCCAAACTCGGCGCGAAAAATACATATGTTTCTATTACTATGATCACTTATCAATAAGTTTCTATGTATATATATATTTTTTTTGTCAAGATATAACGTGAAGTGAATGTGGTTTGATTGTTATATTGTCCTTTTATGAGGGGGAAAGTGATGAGTTCGAGTCCTCCCAAAACTATAATATTTTAACTTTTATTTAGATGACGTGAACAAGCGAAAAATATATAAAATGGTTTATCGCGGCATAAATACCTATACTTTGGTTTTATCACGGCATAAATACCCAAAGTTTGATATAACGTGTAAGTGACATGGCGATAGACTAACGGATGTTAAGTTTGACTAGACGGAATCAGTGCTTGCCACAGATTGACCGAGTTTGGCTACTTTAACCTCTATAAATCCAGTTTGAACCTTTATCGACACAAATCATGAAAGTTTGGCTACTTTAGCCGCTATTATCCCTTTAATTTATTTACTAGTCACAACTTGTAAACAGTTTTCCGGTGAATAATCCGAGAAAAACTGCGGTTTTCCGAATCTTATCTTTATTCTTGGACCAAATTACCTAGGGGTGCAAGCGGACCGGGTACCCGGATATTTTGCCATACCCTCTACCCGGATCCGGAATCCGGGTTTTTTGAAATTGAAACCCGGATCCGGGTTAAAACCCGGTTTTAAAATAAAAAACCGGTTTAAAAACCTGGATCCGGATTTTTATCCATTTTCGGTTTTAAAATCCGGTTCCGGGTTATGATACGGATTAGAACCTAAATTTTATATTTAAAAAAAATTGGAGTAATTATAGCCAAAATTAAAAAATCAAACTATATCATAAACATAACATATATACTTACAAAAAATATTATGTAATTAATATAATAAATACATGTAATGTTTTATACTATTAGTATTACTATTATGAGAGAAAAAAAATTATATCAATTTGGACTAGAAGAAACAAAGGATTAATCTACGACATTAGTTTGGAGTTAGGTGAGAAACAAATAAATGAATATTTCTCTTGATATAAATTCAATATATATTTTTTTGGTATAAAATTCTAAATATATTTATGTATATATTTAATAACCGGGTTTTAGTTAGCTACTATGCGGGTTCCGGGTTTTTATTTTCTAAATCCGGTACTCGGAACCGGTTTAATCCGGATGCGGTTTTTTCTTATAAACCGGTTCCGATTTAATCCGGATTAATACGGTTCCGGTTTATTTTAAATACAGTTCCGGTCCGAATGCGGTTTAAAACCCGTATTTCCGGGTTTTATAATACTATGGTTACATGGAAGAAGATGAAAAAATAGTAGACACCACAAATAATTACTCAAACGATAATATACTATATAACGACACCAACTAAAATAAACCTGAACGGAAAACAACAGCACATCATGCAAACAAACAGGTATTCATGAACAACAAAAAGGGAGAAATCTACCATTTAATACGATTCTTATGACTGAAAATATGAACCACTATTATATAATTTAAAGACATGATAGTTGATGACTACCTCTATTTTCACATTGCTATTTTGTTTTTTGGATTTGGAGATTTGGAT
Source organism: Parietaria judaica (assembly GCA_954871525.1). NCBI lineage: Eukaryota > Viridiplantae > Streptophyta > Magnoliopsida > Rosales > Urticaceae > Parietaria > Parietaria judaica. The sequence continues at coordinate 32,302,560 of OX940865.1, forward strand.
CATAAAATTTAACAAGTGATTTATGGACGAGTATCGACTCATTTTGGCTGTGTTCTCGATATTTGTCGTTCAAGTTTTTTGCTAAATCAGATTAATTAGAAAAGTTAGGCAACATTAAAAATAGAAAAATAATTCGCCTAATAAACACTCCTTGAACTACAAGATAAGTGCTCAAATACCCCTGATCAACTGAAAATATAGTATTAATGCTTCATGAATTCACCATTTAGTATCAATATATATATGCTGTCATGTGCTATATTAATTAGTTATGGTCAACATACATAAACAATAGAAAGAATAATAAGATAAATTCATATAATAATAACCTACATTATCTTACCAACTTATTATCTCTTCGAAGTTGAATACGTCGGGACTTGAATCACGCATGTGATGCGCTTTCCTAATAGTATTTCGAGCACTCGGAATCGTCTTCGAGTCTGCTTGCAAGAATACCCAGGATAAGACAAGCCTTTGGCCGGGAAATCGCAAGACGAGGCGAGTTTCCGACCGTAAGACAGAACACGTTTCTGGAGAGAGTTTCTGTGTGTATAAGAAATGATTCAGAGCTCTTATTCGTTTCTACATGCAAAATGAAATTTAAATACCCAAAAACAGTTACTTTGTGAAGGTAGCGACCCTTCACAAGTAGCAGTTATTGGTCTGAAATGGAAAATTAAAAACGGCTAGTGACTGCCGACCAGCACGTGGCAAGGCGAGAAAGCCCGAGACCCGAGCCTACGCCGCTCGCCCGATGCCACGTGCTCAAGTGCCTCAAGTGCGCCTACAAGACGCCACTATAGCGCCTCTACGCCCACGCCCACGCCCACGCACCCGAGCCCGAGCCCGAGCCCGAGCCGGCGTCGCCGGTGGAGACACCGGCGAGGGCGGCGGTGCAAAAGCGTGAGGTGGCATGGTCTCGCCACCTCGCCTCCACACGGCACTCATGTGGCATACTTATCACTATGCCACATGTTGAGCTCACATCACCATTGTTTTCCTTATATATTGCACAAAGTCTTTGTAATTAATCCATGTGGGACTTTCCAAATTCTCACACCACACACATACACACAACACTTTACACTCACTCATTTATTAAAACATTTATTTGTAACTTATTATTGCTAAGTTCCAACAATCCCCCACTTTTTTAATAAGATAAGTGTAATTTCCAGAAAAGTAGCAAAGCGTGCTAATATAGTTAGGTATCTTTCGATTTGAACCTGACCTTAGTAAAGAAAACACAAGATCTTATCAGAATCTCAGGTAGCTAGGCTTTGAACCTGTTATCCCTTGTTATAAGATTGGTGAAGCCTTTCACACACACTTTAGTAGTTCTTCGCCTACATCTCTCGCTTAGCACCGTTAACGGCCATGTGCTATTTTCCTGTCTCGTGAATTTTTCATGAGAGAAACTCCAACTATCACTTTAAGACGACACCATCTCTAAATTAACATAGGTGAAATTCTTACAGTATTTCTGTTGCTTTACAGATATATGTCCTCATCACTGAACTTCATTAAGAGTTATAAATAACTCAACCCTCCAAATGCAACAGCTAACATTGTAGTACAATGTTACACACATCCAAATCAACGATTTGTTGTTACCCATTGAATCTAAAGTTAAGGATTTCCTAACGTTAGATTGGGTTGCCACCGTTGTTCGAACTCTTACTCAAGGAGTTTCAGTCCCATACCTCTCGAGGTAGACTTTACTAAATCTCTGGCCAATGGTTTAGTAAAAGGATCAGCTAAATTGCAGCTGGTACGCACAAATGAAAGTGAAATGATCTCATCTTTGATCAATTTCCTTACGTAGTCGTGTCTTAGACTAATATGTCTAGACTTCTCGTTATACACTTCGTTGTATGCTCTAGCTAAAGTAGCTTGACTATCACAATGTATCGACACTTTCGATACCTTAGCCAACAGAGCTTCTAAAAGAAGGTCCCCCAACCACTCAGCCTCTTGACCAGCGGAAGCAAGAGCTACAAACTCCGACTCCATGGTCGAATGAGTAATACACGTTAGTTTCTTGCTCTTCCAAGAAATTGCACCTCCGGTAAGTGTAAAAACCCATCTCGTAGTAGATTTTTTATCTCCGACACTCGATATCCAACTAGCGTCGGTATATCCTTCGAGTATGGCAGGAAACCTACCATATTGGAGGCCGAGATTTTTGGTTTTCATAAGATAGCCAAAAATCCTCCCGATAGCTTTCCAATGCTCACCATTGGGGTTGCTAGTAAGTCTGCTCATTTTACTAACAGCGAATGCTATATCGGGTCTAGTACATTGCATCAAAAATATAAGACGCCCGATAGCACTTGCATACTCCAACTGAGCCACAGCTCTCCCGCTATTCTTCTCAAGTTTAACACTAGGATGAACAAAGAGGTTATGCAATGAAGCTAACGCAAAAAGTATCCTAACTGTTGTCATTCTTGCTACCGGTGCATAAGTATCGAAGTAATCGATCCCTTACTTTTGCCGAAATCCTTTGGCTACTAATCTAGCCTTGTAGGTGTTTAAAGAACCATCACTATGATACTTTTTTCTAAATACCCACTTACATCCAATGGGTCTCGACCCTTTGGGTAAGTCGACAAGCTCCAAAGTATGGTTAGACATAATCGAATCCATCTCATCTTGGATAACATCTTTCCAAAAAGCAGAGTACCGTGAAGCTACAGCTTCCTTAAAAGTTGTCGGATCATCTTCCACTAGAAGAATGATAGGAATCTTACGAACAAAATTCTCCTTATCTCCTTCTACTAAGTAAAAGGAAATGAGTTGAGAATCTATTTCGTTCGGTCCTAGATCCTTAGCCTTTCGAACTCTTTTGGTAATCCAAAGCTCGGGTTGTTTTTCAACAACCCATGAAAAACTCTCCTCGTGAGGTTCTTCATTTGTGGGCATCTTAGCATCTTTATCCTTCGTGATAAGTTCTCTAAGAATTCCACATCTCGTGATTCAATTATCACATTAGACTCCAAGTCAAGAAGTCTATATGCCTTATTATTGGTCGCGTAACCTACAAAAGCTCATTTAATCCCGCGAGGACCCAACTTGGTCCTTTTCGGATCCATGTTCTTGTAATAGGAAACACATCCCCACACTCTAAAATAACCGATGTTCGGTGCACGGCCTTTCCAAAGTTCGTACGGTGAAATACCGGTCTTATTTAGAGGAATCATGTTCAATATATGACATGCACATAACAAAGCTTCACCGCCACAAACTAAATGGCAATTCAGAATGCATTAACATAGAATTTATCATTTCTTGATACGTTCTATTTTTTTGTTCAGCTAACTCGTTCTGTTGTGGTGTACGTGGTGCGGAACACTCGTGTATAATGCCGTTTTCTTCACAAAACGCATTAAAATCATTTGGAAAATATTCTCCGCCCCTGTCACTTCTAAGGACTTTGATTTTTATTCCCAATTTATTTTCCACTTCCGCTTTATAAACTTTAAAAGCATTAAATGCTTTGTCTTTATGCTTTAAAAGAAAAAAGTACGTGAATCTCGAACAATCGTCAATAAATGAAATAAAGTACCGATTGCCCCCTCAGGTTTTCATTCCGCTAAATTCACACAAATAAAAATGCACAAGATCTAATAAATTGGTATACATTCAACACTATGAAAAGGTTTTTGATCATTTTCGATTTAACGCAAATTTCACATTTTTCAAAATTTTCAACGTTGCATGAAATTAAACCACATTTAATTAACCTTTTCATTGTGCTAATACCAATATGAGCTAATCTACCATGCCATAAAGTAACGGAACAATTGAAATAAGCAGAAGTAGAAACTTTATTGATAACATTGTCAACGGTACAAAGCTTAACCATTCCGTCCGCGGAATACCCTTTACCAACAAACACACCACTGCGGGTCAAGATCAACTTACCCGACTCATAAACAGACTTAATACCCGGTTTACCCAACAAGTCCCCACTAACAAGGTTCCTAGACATGTCCGGCACATGAAGCACGTTTACCAGCGTCACTTTCTTCCCGAAAGTAAAGTTAAGCTCCACGGTGCCGATGCCAACAATCTTCGAGCGCCCTCAGTTCCCATCTGAACTTGCTGTCCATCGTTGACTTCAGAATAGGTCTTGAAGGCCGCTTTGTCATAGGAGACGTGAAAAGTGGCACATGTGTTGTACCACAATCCTTGAACCTTGCCTTGACCGCCATAATTTCGCTTACATCAGCGATAATTTTTTCATCGGTCTTTGTGGCATTGGCCTCATTGCATTGGGTCTTTCGGACTCGACAATCTCTCGCGTTGTGACCAGGTTTGCCACACACAAAACAGTCGGTCTTGGGCCCCTTCGAAGCACCGGAAGTCTTGAACTTTTGATCCTTTTTAGGAATGTAAAAGTTCTTCTTCCCGTCGTGTTTTTTGGAATTTCCGACACCATCGGATTTCTCCCTTTCCTTCGATTCCTCTTCGATTCGAAAGGGTTTCTGGATCTGCTCCAGTGAGAAATCCTCGGAATTGTGAAGTAATTTCTTCCGGTAACTCTTCCAAGACGACGACAATTTCGCAATAACTTCGCTGACTTGAAAAGGTTCCGGAATCTCAATCTTCATGGCCCTCAGTTTATTGACGAGCACTTGCAGTTCGTGCACTTGGGCGAAGATCGGCTTTGCATCTAACATTTTGAAATCAAAGTAATCAAAATGAGAAACTTTTTCGTACCTTCCTCCTCTACCCGAAATTTGAACTCGAGCGCCTTCCATATTTCGACCGCTGATGAGTTATCTGTGTAGAGATCATAGAGACGGTCGGGGAGCGTGTTCATAATGTGACCGCGGCACAGCAATTCGTCCTCCTTGCGCTTTTTGCGCTCCACCTTGATCTCGTCAGTATCGTCATCCGTCGGCTCGGGAATGGGCTCCAACTCCGGGTCGAGAACATAGAAGATCTTTAGAGCGGCAGGAGTAAGATCATCTTGTCTTGCCAGCGAGTGAAATTCGTCCCGTCGAAATGGTCCAAGTTCACGAGGTCTTGGTTCATCACCTTGATGCTTGAAACAGAAGCGTCGGTGGCCATGATCGATGATACTATTAGACTGTTGGAAATCTCTTCGAAGTTGAATACGTCGGGACTTGAATCACGCATGAGATGCGCTTTCCTAATAGTATTTTGAGCACTCGGAATCGTCTTCGAGTCTGCTTGTAAGAATACCCAGGATAAGACAAGCCTTTGGCCGAGAAATTGCAAGACGAGGCAAGTTTCCGACCATAAGCAAGAACATGTTTCTGGAGAGAGTTTCTGTGGGTATAAGAAATGATTCACAACTGTTATTCGTTTCTACATGCAAAATGAAATTTAAAGACCCAAAAACAGTTACTTTGTGAAGGTAGCGACCCTTCACAAGTAGCAGTTATTGGTCTGAAACGGAAAACTAAAAAACGGTAAGTGCCTCAAGTGCACCTTCAAGACGCCAGTAGCGCCTCTAGGCCCACGCCCACGCACCCGAGCCGGTGTTGTCGTCACGCCGGTGGCGACACCTGCGAGGGCGGCAGTGTAAAATCGTGAAGTGGCATGGTCTCGCCACCTCGCCTCCACATGGCACTCATGTGGCATACTTATCACTATGCCACATGTTTAGCTCACATCACCATTGTTTTCCTTATATATTGCACAAAGTCTTTGTAATTAATCCATGTGGGACTTTCCATATTCCCACACCACACACATACACACAACATTTATACTCACTCATTTATTAGAACATTTATTGGTAACTTATTATTGATAAGTTCCAACACTTATAACGGTGCACAGTCAACTTTTGACTATTTTAAGCTGCAAGGATATCAAGTTGATAATTATATAAATGAGGCAAATGCTCATTTGTGACTCAAGGTTAGAAAAAATGACTATTTCTATTTATGGTAATAAAAATCACCAACTAACTGAAATATGGACCAATATGCCCTTCTAATTTTCAACATGTGTAATTAAGGGGTGAATTAATTTGAAAATTACTTTAAATAGAAATAATTTTTTTAATTTTTTTAATAAAATAAAAAATAAAATTTTCTTTAAATGTAGCAATATTAATAACTGATTACTCTTTATTTTCAATAATTTTGTTATTCAATTTTTGAATATTTTCCTTAAAAAGAATTCATTCGAAAATATGTTTAAATCTAATATATAGTATATATATATATATACAAATCTAGTGTATATATATATATATGTATATATATATATATACAAAAAAGTTAATACGTGAATATTTGTGAAATTCGATTATACCAACTGACATAACTGTAAATATATATATCAAAACCAATGACGTTAATTTACCAACAAATCTGTAATTTAAATTACAGAAAATATTGATACGATTTTGAAATTTCATATACATATCCACAAATGCAAATTCGTGTAAAATATCTCCAAAAAAGTGTAAAAACATTTACAAGTGCCCCTCCAAGAGAAATTATCACTTCAAAATATTGTAAAATAATTTACAATCAAATATATTACCTTAAAATTGTAAATATATTTACAAACATTGTAAATAAATATACAGTTACGATCAAGAGTTTGGAGAGGATGATCGTGCCGCGAATCGCATTCGCCACCTCCTTGCTGCACTTCATTCTAATCTCGACGTGGCTAGCCGAGTCGCCGACGATGACGAAAACCTTGAAGAGAGTGGAGGTAGATCTGCTCCATGGAGGTGATTTGCCCTCCTTCACGAGGTGACCGAGCTTTGTGACTGAGATCCACTTCTCCTCCTTCTCGGGACGTCCTCTGCGGCCACGGTCGCCTCCTCGGCCTCCGCGCCCATAGTCGCCGAAGCCACACCCGTTCAATGCCGAAGATGATATTAAATGAAAAATATTTAATTTTTGTGTCAAAGTAACAAAATTAAATGATAACCTAATTAATAGGAAAAAATTTCAACAAATTTTTTTGGATAATTTAATTTCAAAAATTAAAATATTTAAATAATAAAATATGAAAAATATTAAATATAATTATAATCAAGGTTAATACTGTCCAAAATATTTGTAAAATAGGTATAAATGAATTGTTTGGAAGTATGGGCAATTCCTTAAACCTTAAGTGATTTTTACGCATTTTATGAGTTTTTCTTTTATAAATTAAGAAAGAACAAGTCTCAACCATAGTTTGTATTTTGTAATTTTAATGTTTACATTATAAGCTCCTCGTGTTATTTCATATTTCGTTACTGATAGTCTGATCCTATCTCTTTAAACCAACGAAATTATGCCATGTAATAGAGCAACGGAATTAGATCCGGGGAGCAACAAATAAAATTAAACAAGAAAAAGGAATCGCAGTCTTGTAATCAAACCAGTACCCTTTAAAATATGTTTTTCAACGGTATTCGGAGCTGAATTACTATAGAAAAAAAGAAGATAAATCTATCTTTTAGTCTTTGTAACCCTATTTTGTAGACAAATTTTTAAACTTCCATAAATTATTAAGGGTAATTAGCGGCATAAGTGGCCAATGTTTTCGAATTTCCTTAGGCATGATGCCAATGACCAAAAACGCCGGCAAAAGTCCCCAATGTGCACTAATCACTCTAATCACAAAATTCCATCCAACTAATTGGACGATTGTTAGTCAAATGATGATGTGGCAGTGTTGACTGACACGCGGACATCTACGTGGCACGCCATGTCGTCTTTTTTATAAATAAAAAATTGCCACGTCTTTTTTATTTTATTTTATTTTTAATTTTTTTACGTAGACTACTTATTTTCTCGCCATTTCCCACGTTGCCACGTGTACACTCTCTCTATCTCTCTCTCTCTCTCTCTCTCTCTCTCTTTCCTAAGCTGTCCCACGTGTCATCCAAATAAATAATCAAAATATTTTGTATTTGTATTTTGGAACCATGACCAAACCCAGATAAACAAAGCACTAAATTACCACATCAAAGGTATTTGTTGTCAAAATGTAATGGATATAACAATTTAAATAACAAACATATCCATTAATATGTGAGATATCTTTTCGATTATTATACGTCATTTTTCGGGTAGTGGTTGAAAATACTACTAAAGTTGTAAATAGTATCCTACTTATAAGTTTATTTTCGGTTAGTTGTTGAAAATACTACTAAAGTTGTAAATATTATCCTACTTAAGAGTTTTAAATACTTACATCTTATGATAATTTAATAAAGTAAAATAAATATGAAATAAATTTATGTATTTATTAACAATATCACGACTAATTAAATAATGATGTGGAAACCAATAAAAAAAAGTAAAAATGACGTGGCATGCCATGTGGTTGTCCGTGTGGCGATCAACACTGCCACATCATTAGTTGACTAACATCCATCCAATTAGTTGGATGAAATTTTGTGATTAGAGTGATTAGTGCTCATTGGGGACTTTTGCCGTCGTTTTTAGACATTGGCATCATGCCTAAGGAAATTTGAAAACCTTGACCACTTATGCCGCTAATTACCCAATTATTAACACTATTAGCGAAAATGTTCTCTCCTTTAGATATTGGTGTGGAATCCCTTTTCGCTCTTCCTCGCGGTCCCTCACGGAACTTTGCAGCACAAGTCATCGTAAAGAAGGAATTTCTTCCGCTAATCCTAGAATTTAACGGGTGCCAGTTAACTCTAATAATAATGATATTTATTTAGTCACATCAATCAAATATCAATAATAAGTTTACACCATATATATGACACCCAATTGAAACCGTATTATTCTCCAAATCGATGGAATTGAATTCAGCAAAAAAATATTAGCGTGCACGTGGTTTGAAGGTCTCCCACGTGCGTGCATGCGACATGCAAGTTAGTGAAAGAGAAAAGTATATATTGGAACCCAAAATTTCAAAAAATAAAATAAATAAATGACATTTACGAAGTAGAAAACTAGATGGGAAAATGGAAAAAGAGCTTCAAGAGCACTTCCCTAGCTGTCATCGAACTTTTCAAATCCAATTCCAATTTAAAATAGAAAGATTCTTTCAGTAAATATATATATATATAGATATGTATTATTTTATTATGTAATTTGCTTTAGAGCTCAGACTTGCATTCATAATTAAACAGATGATATGGAAAAAAGATATTCTCTTATCGAGATGTATTAATTAAAGGTTTTTCAAGTTACTAAGCAATTTGACCAATGCAATAAACTATAGCTGAGAGAGAGAGAGTATCTTATTACTGAAAAATCGGCAATAATATTAATAGAGATCAGATCATCATCAGATTGCTTTTGTTTCCTTGTTTCATACTCCCACAGATCTTTCAGAATCAACTTAGGGTTTCTCTCTCTCTCTCTCTCGTATCAATAGAAGAACAGTACTACTGTATATATTTATATATACAATACGATGTGACTCTGTAAAACTGTATGCATATGCTTCTTCTTCGTCGTCTCTTTGGCTCAAGAACTCAAGCCCATCAACAACCTTCTAATTTCTCCAGGTACGTACGTTCTTTTATTTTTATATATGACTATATAATAATGTACATTCTATGATTGTCACTGTTACGTACAATGTATATCTATATACATAGATATGTATATATATAACACATTTCACTTATTTTTCTAATTCAAGTCGATAAATATACACTGTTATTCTTCACATTATATATATAATGCATTGATCGATCAATTTAGCGCCATCCAAAAGTCAATAAATATTTTATTTTTGCATGAAAAACAAATGACTCATTTTACTTTCAATATCGAGTATAAATTTAACATTAAAATTTTATAAAGTCGATATATGTCAATTTTATATATCGCCAATGATCATTATCGTCAAAAATTAATAAAATATATCAATTTTATTTTGCATCATATGATCATTATAGTCATCAATCGCCAATTTTTTTTTTTCAATGACCATATCTAAATACAAGAAACTTGTGTACTACTCGTAAACATTTATGGCTCTGATTCAACTATTCATATGAACAGTCAAAAGATTAAGATCTATCATATATATGGTTTCATTGTTGAGACTTTAATTTAACAAAACAAACCAAGAATGAATCTGATCTTGTAATAGTATTTATTTTTTCTCACCATGTGAATGGTACCATCTATTTTGACCCTATGCCAACACCCCATGTGGGTTTGTGAACTTTTTTTTTTCTTCATAATTTTTAATTTTTTAGAATATTATTTTCTCCTAGATATACCATTCCCTTCATAACTTTGTGGTGCTACTATTTTATTTATTTCCAATCTAGATGTGTTGTTTGGTTTTTGTATTTTTTTTATATTGCAATTAATGTTACAACTACATAAGGAACTCTTCTTTTATCAATTCTAGGTATATATAGGTCAAGTACTCAATTGGTTGAACCACCACTATACAATTCGCCTCACTCTACGAATTTTAATAAAAAATAAAAAAATTAACTCGCACGAACTTCTACGATAGTTTCGAAAAATGAGTAAAATAAAAAATTTAACTCGCGCGAACTTCTACGAATAGTTTTGAAAAAATGAGTAAAATTAAAAAATTAACTCGCGCGAAAGTTTGCCAAAGTCGTCGTGTTAAGTTAAGCTTGCCACGGCGAGAAAACCTCTGCATGGCAGTTTTTTGAAATTGTTGTCCATAATGCGTCGTGTTTTAAATTCATTGTCGAATCTCGTGACTCCAAAAAAGATATCTAGGTGAATCTAGTAGTAGTAGTTATTTTAGGTTTTGAAAACAAAAACACCGGCGTATTGTACCATTTTGACAAGTTAATTGCAATCATAACATACTAAAATCAATAATAGAAAGAAAGAAAAAAATCATAAACCATAACACGTCAAAAAATCAATGAGATGGTCATTTGGTAAAGGTTAGGGTATGTTGATTGTTCAAAATATTCCAAATTTAGTAAGCGTTGAATCTGAAACAGTAATTGTTTCTTAACTTGGAGTCTCATGAGTGTGATTTTGATGGTTAAATTATATAAATAGCCATGACCTTTCAATAATTAGGAAATTGATAGGACTCAAACCTTTTCTTTTGCTATCCCATCATCACTACACCGACCCATTTATACGTAATCTGTCCAAATGTTGATTCACTTTTTATGATGTCCATAATGGATAATATCTGAATTTTGTTGTGTTTTTAATAAGAGTAAAGTAAAATTCAAACTAGAAAATTATGGTTATGGAAAACTCCAAAACTAGAGAACCGTTTAGATTATGGAGGAAACAACTATGGCATTTCAATAATTCAAATGTAAATATAATTTATATTTAAAATAAATTATTATTTTTTTCTAAAGATTCGAAAACCCCATGTTCCGAATTTTATTTTTTATGATAAAATGTATGAGGGTCTGAACTTTGGACTCGCATTTTTATTGACCAAAAAACAACATTGAAAATAAATTCATATGTTAATGAAAAACCTAAAAATAAACCGTTTCAACACAAGTGTCCAAATATAATAATACTAATAATAATAATAAACCTCAAATTTTTGAACTGTATATTTGTTGCAATTAAGTCTCTGTACTCAAATTTTGGTGGTAAAAGTTCCTATCGTTAGAATTATGTTACATATTCGTCCTCGTGTCGTTAATATCTTGTTAAGTGCCACATAGTTTCACACTTGTCATCCATGTTACCAAAAAAATTAAGGCAAAAGTACCAAAAGGAAAAAATACTAAAAAAACTATAATTATAAAATCCACTTGTCGCAGTGATATTAAGCCACATTTTTAGTGGGATCCACTATTTTGAAAATTCTTGTTGTTTTCTTATTCTTTGCGATTTAAATAGGTCGTTTACATATATTTTCATTTTCTTTCTTGAAATTTTGTAATTAACGCTGAAATTGGAACTAGTGCTTCCAAATAATTAGCAACATATAAACTTGTATTTCCAAATAACCAAACAAAACAAAGTTTAATGTTTCAAAACAAATCAAAATATAAATTGCAAGATATTTGCATTTCAAAATAAGTCTCATAACACAGTTCAATAACTTCAATTTTTCTAAATACACCAAATTATTAACATGTTTGCGTTAATTAAAAATAGGTCCCATGACAACAGTTAAGACGACAACTACATTCATTTTTTACCTTAATTTTTTTGGTGACATGGATGACAAGTAGACAACTATGTGGCACTTAACAAGGTGATGACGGCGTGAGGACGGATGTGCAACAATATTCTAATGGTAGGGACTTTTATCACCAAAATTTGAGTACATGGACTTAACTACAACAAATGTGTAGAGTCAGGGACTTTTGCCGCTATTATCCGTAATGAAAAACCTAAAAATAAACCGTTTCAACACAAGTGTCCAAAAATAATACTACTACTACTAATAATAATAAACCTAAATTTTTTTAAGAGTCCAATATTAACTTCTTTTAATTAATACCAAAAAAAATAAACCGTTTCAACACAAGTGTCCAAAAATATTTTTTTTAAAGCCATTTTTATATTAAAATGCGTATGAAGTATGAAATTAAAATAAGGTTATGTTATACATGTATAATTTAAAATTTAAATCATATAATACTATACACAACTCATTGTTGTTATGAAGCTCTACTAGAGTAGAGTCAGAGCCTAATAATTTTGTTTTTACATGACATTAAAATTCCACATTATGTCCTTTAGTTATACACCTATAACTATACTATGGAGTCTATGAGTAGTAAATCTGTCTGAGAGTAAAAACGACAAGTTATTTTTGCCCAAAGGGACCACATAGGTCTTATGGACCATTCCCCGTTTCATGGAACAAATTAGATTCTTCCACCACATTATATTTATGATTTATAAATTCCTATATGTGTAAATTGTCCCAAATTACCTATACATTTTTCTTTATGTACAAATGGTTATTAGCGACACAAGTGACTAAATAATTTGAAAAATGAGATTCTAACGTTTTTTAAAGAGGGTAAACTGCGGCTAATGTACCCAATGTTTGATTTTCTACGGATTATATACCCAATGTTTATTTTTGGCGGCTAATGTACCCGATGTTTGATCCGTTAGATATTTTTGGGTTTTCCGTCAGTTGACCGTTAGAGAGTTATCCTCCTCTATATGTACACTTTTTGTATTTTTGACATAACTCACTCATTTGTTGTCCAAATTTTATGCACGACCTATGGTTGGAAAGATAAGAGATAGATCTACAACTTTGATGTTTTAAGTTTTGTAAAATAAGTTGTAAACAAATACGAAATTTCAAATATAACGTAAAATTGGACATTAGTTTAATGCAAAATATTTGTTTCGAGCAAATTTTAATATACTTAATGAATTTTTATGATGAAACGTAAAAGAAAAAAGTTGTAGATAAATGTTTTATCTTTCCAACGGGTGTTTATTTATAAATTTTTGACAAAAAATGAGTGAGTTATGCCAAAAATATAAAAGATGTGATGTGAAATAATATTTCATATTTTTGGCATAACTCACTCGTTTTTTATCCAAAATTTATAAATAAACACCCGTTGGAAAGATAAAACATTTATCTACAACTTTTTACTTTTACGTTTCATCATAAAAAGTCATTAAGTATATTAAAATTTGCTCGAAACAAATATTTTGCATTAAACTAATGTCCAGTTTTACGTTGTACTTGAAATTTCGTATTTTTTTAAAACTAATTTTACAAAACTTAAAACATTAAAGTTGTAGATCTATCTCTTATCTTTCCAACCATAGGTCGTGCATAAAATTTGGACAAAAAATGAGTGAGTTATGTCAAAAATACGAAAAGTGTACATATAACTCTCTAACGGTCAACTGACGGAAAACCCAAAAAATCTAACGGATCAAACATTGAGTACATTAGCCGTCGAAAAAAAATATTGAGTACATAATCCGCAGAAAATCAAACATTGGGTACATTAGCCGCAGTTTACCCTTTTAAAGAATAAAACTTCGATACTTCTGTCATATTTTTTTAAAATTAATTTATATCGTGCTATTTCTAAATTACTTAAGTACTTTTATCGATAATTACCATTATATAACTATTCATATGTAAACTACGCGGACGTGGATCGCCTAGGGAATAAACATATAAAATATAAACTTGCTCTAATTATATGGTGGGTTTTTTTATTCTATTTTTTTTATAAATCAATAAAAACTTGCTCTAATTATATGGTGGTTTTTTTATTCTATTTTGTTATAAATCAATTATCAGTAAAACATATATACTAATTGAGACTAGGCAATTAATTATATAAAAACACTTCCAATGTCAAATAAAAACTTATCAATTTTATACATACATCACATGATCATATTATGCTTCTGGTGAATTAAAATAAAATTAGGGAGCTAGAAATTTATAATATTTATTCATATACTATGATAAACTAGATTAAATATTTTATATTAAAAAGAAAAAAGGAAAACCACTTATTTTGCTAACTTAAATAGCCTAAATTTGTAATGAAGAAATGTATTCATCCGATTCACCTTGGTTTTATTTTTGCCACTAAAAAAATTATGTATCATAAACCGAAACGCATCGAGCATACCCCTTTTGACATTAGTTCCGTTACTGAAAGACAATGTATCATAATTAAATCGGAACACTTTATTGAGAAAATCACAACCAAACGACCCAATCTTGAAACAAAATATAAAAAACAATATTTTAGATTTTTTTCATGAATTTTCTTCAAGTATATTTTTATTTAAGTTATCTAATTAAATTGTTCGATTTAGATCTGACGGTCCAAATCAAACAACTCTTTAGTAAATCTAGAATCCGAAATTCCAACCGGAATCCTAGATCTAGATTACTCAACCTTTAAACAAAAATATCGTTTTCTCCAATTCATTACATTTGATAATTCCAAAACAATTCATGCAAAAACGAATCTAAGCCTCGCAATCGGTTTTAGAGTGATTAAGAGGCTAAAAACTTGAATCGAGAAATGAAGATCTAGAGAACACAAGATTAGTTCATATTCATAAGAGACAAGACTTGGACGGTCAACGGTCAACTATCCAATTAACCTAAAACAATTTAGCTGTACAACTCAAAGTAAGTACCACACCAAACACCAACTTTCCGATAACTGAAATAAATATTAGCAGCTATGCCCCTTAGCTTTTCGCTAGTTGGTGTACATTGCCCCTAAACTTTATTTGTTGGCACCAATATCCTCTACTTTTACAAAAAATAACATATTGCTACTTTTTTATAGATAAATTTATTTGTTTTTTACGCTTATAAAGTTTTTTCCTAACAATATTTATTCCATTATGAAAATTTTATAAGTTAAACACCACCATCAATTTTTAACTTCTAAGAAGTAGAATGCTACTCTGCAAAACGAGGGTATTTCTGCCAAAAATAAAAATTCATTGGTTCCGTTTGCACCCCATACAAACTTCAAGGACCATTGAAGTCATTTACTATAAAAATAATAATAATAAAAATTAAAAATCATTCCACACTTTTTGTAGCCCAACCCCGTGATTCTCTCTCTGCCAAATACAACTTCTATTTCCCATTTTACCCTCCCAAAGTTACCTTCATTAATGAAACAAAAAAAGTTACATAAAGTAAAATATAAATTCTTATTTTACGTACAATATTCAAACACAAAGAACACTCCGTATATACAGACAGGAAAAAAAAAAAAAAAAACAATAATAGAGAGAAGACTGAAGCTTGTAATATTATATACCAATATATAATATATATATATATATATGTATATGTATATAATACACAGATGACACTAACATTAGGCACGTTCTCTGCTTATTCAGGTAGAGTAGAGAGAAGACGAAGCTCGAGCGAGAATGGAGGAGCCGGATCGAGATCAGAGGCTGGCGCGCGGCGCGCGCGCGGCGGACGGCGAGCGGTTCGAGTGCTCGGCGCGGTCGTGCGCGGCGGCGACGATCGCCGACTGCGTGGCGCTGTGCTGCTGCCCGTGCGCGGTGGTGAGCCTCGTCGCGTTCGCGCTCGTGAAGGTGCCGTGGGCAATCGGGAGGCGCTGCTTGGCCGCCGGGAAAATGCGCAGGAAAGCGAGCGAGAAGAAGAAGAAGAAGAAGAAGAAGAAGAAGAAGAAGAAGAAGAAGAAGACGAAGAACAAAAGCGAGGGGTACCGAGAAAGCGGCGTCGTCTCGGGGAAGGGGTGGTGGACGGAGGAGGGCATAATGGGGATTTCGCCGGAGCAGGCGGCGGAGCAGGAGAGGGTGTGGTGGGAGTCGTACCAGGTTGGTCACTTGGGGTTTGGGAGGGTCTCCTTCACGGGGGTTCAGATTCTCAAGCCCAATTAGGGAATTTCACAATTATAATAAATTAAATTAAATTAAATTAAACCGATATTGTAAAATGTAAATTAGTGTTTTTTTTTTGCCCTTTGAACTTGGGTTCGTTTTTTCCGATGTCTAATGTGATTAGTAGTGCATATGGGACAAGGAGTTTCTTATTTATGATTTTAATGTGAAAAATTGATTAGTGAAAATCACTCTTTATTTATTTCAATTTTATTGTCAATTTATTGTTTGAATGTGGACAGGGATTAGCTAGACTAATTAAGTAAATATTTATGGTTGTGGATGAAAAATTATATAACCAAATTTGGTTATTGATATGATCTTTTATTGTGGCGATTTGACAACATTAGTTCCCATGATTAATGATAATAAAGTATCGTTATGATTATAACCTCTATCTTTAATTAGAAAAATTATTGTGGCATCGAGCTTTATTATTTGCCGAAAACGCAGCTAACGGTAAAATAAAAAATTTTATTGTCAATAAAGTTTGAATGTTGTTTCCATAGTGTAAAATTCACAAATTTGTATAGTCAAGTGTATTATATTTTGTCAATTAACAAAAAAAAAAAAAAAAAATCATGTGACGTAGCATAACACATCACCATGTAAGACATGATAAGTAACGCCTAGGGAAATAATGTGTTTACGGAGGCTCTAAGCGAAAAGTAAGAATCCCATCGATTTTTTTTTTTTTTTTTAATGTGAAAATCGCAACCGCTAGCCCGGTTTTACTGCTTTAATTAAATCTAATATTATATTTTATTATTTTCTAGTTGACCATACCCATCCATACATATTTTTTTTCCTTCTCTACTCTATCGATATAATATTGTGTAATATTTAGTATTTATTAGTTTGTTTATGTGTAATATTTTAATATTACTGTTTAGTAACATGTATATGTGTAATATTAGGTAATATTAGTACTCAATTTATGTAGATGTGGATATTAAAAGTTGTAAATGCGGGCAAAAAAGGATATTACCATAACCGAACACCAAAAACCGATTATACAGTAAATGTTGAAATGCGATATTCGGCCTGTTATTCGTTAAAACCGTAACTAATACTTGTTTGTTCACCCCTAGCTTACCATTTCAACTGAAGATTTCAGTTACTTTTAACTTAAGGCTCGCTTCTTCCATGTACATGCCACACAAAATTAAACTAAGGGATAATCACGGCATAAGTATCCGACTAATGATAAACTAGGGCGACATGGGCTCAATGCCAAATAATAACGGCAAAAACATCTAATGTCATATTAAGTGGTTGACCACCTTTTTCATCGATTTTTGAATAACGTTAGTCAACTACTTACATGGAAGTCAAAGCAAGCCCATATAGAATCGTTATTTCATTAGGATTCTACGTGGCATGAAACAAGGACAACATGGTGGTCTAATTATCACGCAATTCTACGAAACCTCCCAGTACCATGGTATGTACTGATCATTCATAAATATTATTTATCAAATAAATAATTAAGTAAAAAAACTCAATTTCAATATATATATATATATATATATATATATATATATATATATTATGAATAAATGTGAAATGCTCATTTATTTTCACACAATATTAGTCAACAATTGTATGCTCCAAATTTCCTATAAATACCCCCCTAAGTGGATGAATAAAATTCACCTCTCACATTTCTACACTTACATTTATCTCACTCACATCTTACTTCTCTCCATCATCTTTTCCATAAAACACACCACTCACCAAATTTCTTACCACTTAAAATCAAGGAGCAAAGTTAGTGAATTTATAACACGTTATCAGCACGATCACTCTACGGTAAGCTCAGAACACGGTATATTAACTGTGGACTGAAAAAATTTATAACATCATATTACTATATACAGGAGGCTCTGCCACCTTATAGAAATGTGATGGGATCTATGATAATTAATTATTTTTATGAATAACATCATCTTACCATACATAGGAGGCTTTGCCACCTTATGGTAATATGATTTACAATATTTAACTTTCTTATGTATAACATCATATTATTATACAATGGAAGGCTATGCCACCTTATAATAAAATGATGTGATTTACATCTAAAAAAAAAAATTATCTTCAAGTAATATCAAATTATTATATACAGGAGGCTCTGCCACCTTATAGTAAAATGATATTATTGAGATTAGTTTTAACTACTTCATTTTCAATATGCTTATGATTAATATTATATATGTATAATGTTTGACTATTTTTACATCTCATTTTATGACATATCATCAATAACCTAATTATAGCATTTAATTACATTATGTTAATGTATTTCCAACGGCTATATAACGGCTATAAACGGCTAGTTTTTACACTATAAATACAAGTTTATCAAACCATACAAAATTCACATCTCTTATTCTACCTCATATTTTCTCTCCAAGTTTTAGCCCAAAAATGACTAGACTAATGTTAGTTTTTATAGCCATAATGATCCTTGTATTTAATGTTAGTATTTTCATTTTTCATATTACACTGGAGGAATTTTATTTTTCCTTTAAGATGGCTGTATTCATATATCTTGCTTTATTATTTACAATATTTGTAGACTTTTATATTTTGAATTAAATCTAATGAATTATTTTATTTTCATGTTAGTTACCACTATGTCAAATCTTGTAAATCTTGAATTCAGCCCTCTTGATATCACTGGCAATAATTACATGCCTTGGACAGTGGATATTGAGATGCACTTGGAATCAATGAATCTTCTTGAGACACTCAAGGAGGTAAACGAATCGTCAAGGAAGGACAAGGCGAGATCTTTAATCTTCCTTCGTCGACACCTTGACGAAAGCTTCAAAAATGAATATCTCACTCTGAAAGATCCAAGTGAGCTGTGGAAAAATCTCAAAGAAAGATACGATCACCATAGGGATGTAATGCTCCCCATTTTTCGCGATGAATGAACCGCTTTAAGGTTCCAAGACTACAAGAAATTCGGAGACTATAATTCTGCAATGTTCAGAATCGTGACCCACTTAAAATTTTGTGGGGTAACGGTAACTGACGCTGAAATGCTGGAAAAGACTTTTTCTACTTTCCACGCATCAAATGTAACCCTACAGCAACAATATCGTGTACGGGGTTTTCAAAAGTATTCTGAACTAATTGCTTGTATCCTCATCGCAGAAAAGAATAATGAGTTGCTAATGAAAAATCATCAATCTCGCCCGACCGGCTCAAAAGCGCTTCCTGAAGAAAACACTATCAACTCTGATGAGCCTGAGCCCAAGAACTATTTTCATGGTCGAGACCGAGGGCGAGGTCGTGGGCGAGGCCGAGGTCGTGGTTGTAGTTACGGACGTGGACGAGGTGGTTATAATCCCTCTTATAAGTCCGCTAACTACTATCATAAAAAACAGCAACACGGGAGGAGCCACGATGACCCTTCTAAAAAAGGAAAAAAGATTATCTCCCCAAAAGGTTTTGAAACCACTTGTTTCAGATGTGGCACAAAAGGGCACTGGTCAAGAGTTTGCCGATCCCCACCACACTTATGCAAACTCTACCAAGAGTCCATGAAGGGGAAAGGGAAAGAGAAAGAGGTCAACTTCATTGACCAAAATGAATCCACTCATCTCGATGCATCCGACTTCAATGGTGATTTCATTGACACAGTTGGCGATTTTGCTGAACAAGCGACTTGTGGAAACTAATATGAATTATGTAATTCCTTTTGGGAATGAAGCCCAATGGTCCGATGTTTGTTTGTCTTTTCTTTTTAGAATATGTCATGAATTTTAAGGTGTGTAATAGACTAATGCTCATGTTTAATTAATTATCTTTCTTATCAAAATTTGTGTTTTGTTTTTAGTTAAAGTTTTTCAAATGGACAAAGCTAATCGTGAAGTTGGAGAATTTTGTATACTCGACTGTGGAACGACACACACAATATTGAAGGATAAAAAGTTTTTCTCAAACATAAAATCAACACAAGCCAGTGTGGATACAATATCAGGTCCTGTAGATCTGATTGAAGGAGTTGGTAAAGCGAATTTTACATTACCAAATGGCACCATGTTTACCATAAACAATGCCTTATTCTCCCCAAGATCTAAAAGAAACCTGTTGAGTTTCAAGGATATATATTCTCATGAATTTGATACTCAGTCTGCAACTGAGAATGCCATGAAATATATGTTTATTATAATGCATAAATCGGGGAAGAAATACGTACTTGAAAAACTACCAATGCTCCACACAGGATTGCATTTTACGTATATAAGTTCAATTGAATCAAATATGGTAGTTGCCAAACCTTCAATATTTACCATATGGCATGACCGCCTAGGTCATCCTGGTTCAACCATGATGCAGAGAATTATTGAAAATACACATGGACATCCATTGAAGGACCAGAAGATCCCTCAAGGAAAAATATTCCAGTGTAAAGCTTGTTCTCTTGGAAAATTAATCATAAGACCTTCAGCGGGAAAAGTTGAAACAGAATCACCTATGTTCCTTGAGCGTATTCAAGGTGATATATGTGGGCCAATTCACCCACCGTGTGGACCATTTCGATACTTCATGGTATTGATAGATGTCTCTAGCAAATGGTCACATGTGTGTTTATTATCAACTCGCAATATGGCATTTCCTAAATTACTCGCTCAGATAATCAAATTGCGAGCTCAATTTCCCGATCATCCGATCAAGAAAATCAGACTTGATAATGCCGGTGAATTCACATCCTATGCATTCGATGATTATTGTATGTCAGTTGGGATTGATGTTGAACATCCTGTTGCTCATGTTCACACACAAAATGGTCTGGCTGAATCATTGATCAAGCGCCTCCAGCTTATTGCTAGACCATTGATAATGAGAACCATGCTTCCTACTTCGGTATGGGGTCATGCAATATTACATGCTGCGGCATTAATTCGCATCAGACCAAGTGCATATCATAAATACTCCCCAGTGCAACTTGTATTCGGCCAAGAACCAAATATATCCCATCTAAGGATTTTTGGTTGTGCTGTTTATGTGCCTATTGCACCACCCCAAAAAACAAAGATGGGGCCACAAAGAAGTCTTGGTATTTATGTAGGCTTTGAAAGCCCATCTATTGTTAAATACCTTGAACCTCAAACTGGTAATATTTGCACAACTCATTTTGCTGATTGCCACTTTGATGAAGAAAATTTCCCAGCATTAGGGGGAGAAAGAAAACAGCTGGAAAGAGAAATTACATGGTCTGTACCAACATTATTGCATCTTGATCCTTACACAAAAGATTGTGAAGGAAAAGTTCAAAGAATTTTGCATTTGCAAGATATAGCAAATCAACTTCCTGATGCATTTACAGACACAAAGAGAGTGACTAAATCTCATATACCAGCTGAGAACGCTCCTGCCCAAATAGAGATTCCAAAAGGGAAAATTGAAAATAAAGTCACCAATGAAATCACAACACGGCTGAAGCGTGGGAGACCACTCGGTTCCAAAGATAAAAATCCTCGAAAAAGAAAAGGAGCAGAGAAACAAGATCACCCCAATATAGAGGAACGTATTCCTGAAGAAATACGCGACGAGGAAAATCTAGAAATTTCGATTAATTATGCCAGTACAAGTATAATGTGGAACCGAGATATGGACATCGATGATGCACTCTGTTACAATTTGGCATGCGATGTTATGGACAAAAATAATGGGGATCCTGAACCACGGTCTGTTACCGAATGTAAAAATAGACGCGATTGGGCTGAATGGAAAAGGGCTATTGATGTTGAATTAGAATCGCTTAACAAACGCAATGTTTTTGGGCCTATAGTGCTCACACCTGAAGATGTGAGACCTGTTGGATACAAATGGGTATTTGTACGAAAGAGAAATGAGAAAAATTAGATTGTGAGATACAAGGATCAACTTGTTGCACAAGGTTTTTCTCAAAGGCCCAGAATTGACTTTGAGGAAACATATTCTCCTGTCATGGATGGAATTACATTCAGATACTTGATCAGTCTAGCTGTTCATGAG
This sequence comes from Parietaria judaica, assembly GCA_954871525.1. NCBI lineage: Eukaryota > Viridiplantae > Streptophyta > Magnoliopsida > Rosales > Urticaceae > Parietaria > Parietaria judaica. Next base: position 32,324,879 of record OX940865.1, read on the forward strand.
AAACTAAATATGCACCTCATGGATGTTGTTACCGCTTATTTATACGGATCACTTGATACTGATATTTACATGAGAATTCCCGAAGGATTCAAAATGCCTGAAGCATCAAGTTCAAAACCCAGAGAAAGATATTCAATCAAATTGCAAAGGTCTCTTTATGGGTTAAAGCAATCCGGACGCATGTGGTACAACCGGCTAAGCGAATATTTATTACAAAGGGGATATACCAACGACCCTCTTTGCCCTTGTGTTTTTATCAAGAAAACAACATCTGGTTATGTGATTATCGCTGTCTATGTTGATGATTTAAATATCATTGGGACCAATGAAGAGATCCAGGAAGTAATATCTTACTTAAAGAAATAATTCGAAATGAAAGACCTTGGGAAAACGAAGTATTGTCTCGGTTTGCAAATTGAACACTTCCAAAGCGGGATACTTGTGCATCAATCAAATTACACGAGAATAATCTTAAAGAGATTCAATATGGATAAATCAAATCCATTGAGTACCCCAATGGTCGTGAGGTCCCTTGATGTACGAAAGGATCCGTATCGTCCATGTGAGGAATCTAAAGAGATTCTTGGTCCAGAAGCACCATATTTCAGTGCAATTGGAGCTCTTATGTACCTTGCTAATTGTACTCGGCCGGATATATCTTTTGCTGTTAATTTATTAGCAAGATTCAGTTCGACTCCTACTAAAAGACACTGGAATGGAATTAAACATGTGTTTCGTTATCTTCAAGGAACAATTGATTTAGGATTATTTTACCCTAACAATACGAAACCAGTTTCGATTGGCTATGCAGATGCAGGTTACTTGTCAGATCCACATAAAGGGAGATCCCAAACGGGATATGTGTTTACCTGTGGAGGGACTGCAGTTTCTTGGCGCTCCCAGAAATAGACACTCGTTGCGACATCATCAAACCATGCTGAAATCATCACACTACATGAAGCTAGTCGTGAGTGCGTGTGGCTTATTTCTGTGACACAGCATATCAGAACCACAAGTGGTCTTCTAACAAATGATGATCCCATCATACTTTACGAAGATAATGTTGCGTGTGTTGCTCAGATGAAGGTAGGATTTATCAAAAGCGACAGAACAAAGCATATTCCTCCGAAGTTTTTCTCGTTTACTCAAGAACTGGAAAAGAACAATGTCATCAGTATGCAGTATGTTCGTTCCAGCGAAAACTCGGCGGATCTCTTCACAAAGGCGCTCCCTACTTCAACTTTCAGAAAACATGTTCATGACATCGGGATGCGAAGACTACAAAATTTATCACCCATGTCAGCATGAGGGGGAGCTTTACGTGACTGCACTCTTTTTTCCTTACTATGGTTTTTATCCCACTGGGTTTTTCCTAGTAAGGTTTTTAATGAGGCAGCATGAACACGTAAATCTTGTAATGAGCATTCCAAGGGGTAGTGTTATGAATAAATGTGAAATGCTCATTTATTTTCACACAATATTAGTCAACAATTGTATGCTCCAAATTTCCTATAAATACCCCCCTAAGTGGCTGAATAAAATTCACCTCTCACATTTCTACACTTACATTTATCTCACTCACATCTTACTTCTCTCCATCATCTTTTCCATAAAACACACCACTCACCAAATTTCTTACCACTTAAAATCAAGGTGCAAAGTTAGTGAATTTATAACAATATCCATAATATAGGTACACGTTGAACACTAAAATTGAAGATGACAACGGAGAAACTACGGTAACCATTTTCTGAAAGACTGCTCCAATTTCGATACAAAAATCATGTGCCATGCTAATAGTAGATGAAGGTTAAATTGATCAAATAGTAGCTCCCCCAACAATCGAACAACTTAAAGGCCAGTGTAAAATCTTCCAAGTTTATTTAAAGACGTACTGAGCCTCAACGAGTATCACCGTCTCTAAAATATTCGAAGATTAGCTTGTAGACACTATCAAACTCTCGGTTTCAAGCACTCCAACTATAGTCCAAAAATCCCAAGATCAAGGCAAAGAAGTCCAAGGTAATAACTTTGTAATATTTTTCTTTCAATCTTGAGTACTCACTGATCTAACTTTATTTTGTAACGTCACCGCGAAACAAAAACAACACCATTACCTGTGAAGCAAAAATTTTGTTGGTAAATGTCTATTATTTATGTAAAAAAAATGGGACTGCAAATATATATAGTAAATTTCTGACGTCTTTTTCTTTACATTGTAACGTATATTGACAAATATTTAGATGTGAAGAAAAAACAATAACAATAACTTTTTGGCATGTGTCACTCCTTAAGAAAATAAAGATGTAAAAACATATGTACATAATACCTGAGAATGTCAAGAATTAGAAAATGCGCCAGATTTTGACTAAAAAAGATGAAGAGCAGAAAATGTAAACGCACACAATGCATAAACTTAAAAAATGTATTTCCACGTCGCTCTACTTATACTTCAATATAATTTGTTTTATTTTTATTTTAATGTTTCTGAAAGCACCCTCATATTTACAAACAAATATATATATATATATAAAAAGATTATAAATAAAGTATTTACTGACTGTTTGTTATTGTATATAGGTGAAAATATCTCATTTTGGATTTCCTAAGATGCACTGCAATATGCTAAAATATTTCAGGTTTTGAAAGGTACGCTTTAACTTTTTTCAAGTGTATTTTTTTGTTGGTCCTCATAATTCTAGACATTAAAATTACATATACTATTATTTTTTTCCTTTAACAGTAATATGAAAATATTAAAAAATTGGAGAATCTACAGATTTATGAGAGACAAACTTACAATCCGGCTCTAATTTTTTTACCAACATAATTTGATTAATATGTGATACTTATAAGTTATAACTTATAAAAATTGACAGCTTTTCTGACTTTAATTTTGCAGTTGCAGAATTCGGCCCATCAAACTGTAACGTTTTTTGAACAGAATGCCAAATTATTTTTACTGAAATAATACATAAGTATGTAACTATGCATATAAATAAAATATGTATATGATTTTTATTTTTTAAAATCGATAGTAATAAATATTTTATCAGATCTAAATAATTTATGTATTAAAATGAGATACTTCTACACCGCAATTATCAGATGTAATTATCAATTGTTAGATATTCACATCCAGTGATCCAGAGTTAACGGTTTTTGTCACTAGATACTAATGACGTGCAAAAGTTTTTTATTTGACACGAGAAACATAATGACAATTTGAATTTAAAATTATCCAATATATAGAAATTTATCATAAATTATTAAATATTTTTCCACATTGATTGAGATCACTAATCTGATCGAAAATTATTTCAACAAAACTCGTTTCTTACACGTAACTCGAAAATATAATTTTTTTACTGAAAAAATAAAATAAAAAGTATCGTAATGTATTAAATATTAAGAGAAAATGACGGTATAAGTATTTAATTTTTTTGAAAAGTTGATGTTATATTTCTTTTATAAAAAAAATTTCTAAATTTTATTTTGTGTCATTCGTTATATTTTTCTCCCGAATCGCATCACGTGTCACGTTCTTAAATCTATTAAATATATTATTTTTAATTAAAAAATTAAAATTAATTTATTAATAATAAACAATGGTATATGTAACATGTTTAAAAATATGACACGTAGTGCGATTCTGGACGAAAATATGTTTGCCATCTAAAAAAATGATAACTTAATGTTAATTTTTCAAATAATTTAGGTACTTATACCTGTTATTTTTTCAATTATTAAAAGTCGGTGTGTACGTACATGATCTCTAGGGGGTTTCTCGTAATTCCAGGTGGCTGACTCACTGGCCCCGCCAAATTTCTCCGTGCCAACAAACCCTCCCGCGTACGTTAGAATCTCCTTTGGGAAGTATCTTATTCTACGCATGAGGGCGCAATATACGCGCCATTTCAGAAGAGGAAGCATAACCTTCACACCTGGAGTCAGAGACGAGACGAGACAGAGAGATCGTGAAGATGGAGAGCGAGTCAACTCGGGTGATGATGGCGGTGAACGAGTCGACCATCAAAGGCTATCCACACGCCTCCATTAGCAGCCGAAGAGCTTTCGAGTGGACTCTCCAGAAGATTGTGCGCTCAAACACCTCTGGATTCAAGCTCCTCTTCCTCCATGTCCAAGTTCCCGACGAAGACGGTTTCATCTTCTCTCTCTCTCTCTCGCTTTTGATTTTCTGCGATTCGTATCTCTCTCTCTCTTTCTTTCTTGCCGGTGTTTGTTTCCCGAGAAAAAAAAAAGATTTAGAGAGAAATTGGTCGAGAACTGTTTGGAGCTTGAGAAGCCTGAGCTGATTTGGTGATGGTTTTCGCTTTCTAGGTTTGAGATTATTGGAAGTTAGTGATTGTTTTTGCCATTTCCTTGAAGTTTCAGAGCAACCAGAAACGGAGTTCGCTTCGGTGCCTCCATTTTCGGAAACGAAACGGATTGTATATGATCTAGGGTTTCGGAGCTGAATCTCCGAAATATACGGTGTATAATCAAATTGGTAGCAAATTGTTTGAATTTTGTCTGTTCGGGCAATAGAGCTAGATACTTGTCCAAGCTTGTTTGCTCTAAGCTAGCTCTAATGGAGTTTATGCAAGTTCCGAGAGCGTCACACAGTGGCCGAAACATTGTACTGAACACTATGTCGTGGTGTCGGTCAACGTTTTTTGATCATTGAATATCTGGTTTCACGGCGTTAAGCAAGAAAGAAAATCTCGTTTTTTGGTTTTGAAACGCGCGATTTTGCCAGGTTTCGACGACATGGATAGCATGTATGCGTCGCCCGATGATTTCAAGAGCATGAGGCACAGAGACAAGGCACGGGGCCTCCATCTTCTGGAGTACTTCGTCAACAAATGCCATGAAATCGGGGTACTGATGAAAGAAAAAAAAGTTACGCAATTTATGTTACTTTTACCATCATAAATACATAACCGCAATTCACGTTTGTCGTCTTCGCAATCTTTCAAGGTGTCGTGCGAAGCGTGGATCAAGAAAGGCGACGCCAAGGAAGTGATTTGCCATGAGGTGAAGAGGATACAACCAGACTTTTTGGTCGTTGGCAGCCGAGGCCTCGGTCCTTTCCAGAGGTACACCGTCATCAAATCTTCTGTTCGGTTATATCTCCGTTTCATGTTCTCACCCTTATCAACTTTGTAGGGTTTTTGTCGAAACTGTGAGCGAGTTCTGCGTCAAGCATGCCGAGTGCCCGGTAATCACTATCAAGCGCAGGCCCGATGAGACCCCGCAAGATCCGGTTGACGACTGATTTTTCAGGGTTAATGGAATCAGAAAACACGTGCTTAATATCTTGTTTGAGATATACTCTAGATATTGCCCGTGAAAACATTGCGTAATGTTCGGTGAGAGAAGGCGTAGTTGTGCAAACTGTCTTGTTTGGGAGAGATTGTCTACACTTGAAAGTTCAAACTTGTTACTAGTTAATTGATCCTATGCTGATTTCTGAGCAGTAAATTTTTTGTGCTTCACTAAATTGTTGCGGTGAAAATTTTGGTCGAAAAAGGCGGAGTTTTGTCCGGTTTTGATCTAATTTGAAAAGAAAAAAAAAAGGGGGAATATGTCGAGACTTTCAAAAACCGGCTGGTCCCTCTTGTCTAGTTTAGTATAGCTTTAATCAATTTACTATAATTTTAACGTTTAATTTCTTTTTTAGACTCGAAATAAGTTTTTGCCTTTTTATTTGAATGTAGATTATAACATACAGTATATTATAAATAGTTAATTTTAAAAATTGATACAGCTTGATTTGTGGTCCGGTTTAAAAGTTCCCATCTTTTTGTAACTGAAGGACCGAACTCGATTTTAGAAGGCCTTACAAAACCGAATCCGGACCAGAAAATATCAAAACCGCATTACCGAACGTTGTCGCGCCTGATTACGGCTCCTCCATCCAATTTTTAAGTCGGACTATCCGCAACTTTTACTTGGTAAACCCTAGCTATTTCGATAATAATATTATTGATTTCTGATTATAAAACTACTATTAAATTAATATTCGATATAACCTGAAAATATTTGCAATAAGAAAAAGGAGGGCTATTTAGTGGAAAAATACAACTAGAAAGTTGCTATATTGTGTGTTACAATGTGGAGACAAAACATTACACTGAAGATATTTCCATCGAATATTACAAGTTAGAGTTACTGTAACAACCATTTCTATACTACCAAAGCTTACACACAACAAGAAGACTGTAACTCTTTTCACTTCACTTTCCCGACGACGACGACGCCGCCACCATCGCGTTCACCTTCTCCAACACGCTTCTCATCTCCTTCTTCAACGCCGACTTCATCGCCGCCGACACCTTGCCCTCCGTTCCCTCCAACATCGAGCACACCGCCTCCACCTTCCGTTTCACCGTAACAATGTCTGGTTCTTCTCCGCCGCCGTTCGCAACCGCTGCTTCCGACGATTTCCGGGGACGGCCCCGACGAGATTTTCCATAGGAGGCGGGATGGAGAGAGAACTCCACGGTGGCTCTGGGAAACGGGTTGTTAGCAACGGAGCCTTTGTACGCCAACTCAGCATTGGTGGCGTTCCGGAACAACATCCGAGCACAGAAGTTGTTGTAGAACATGTCAGTCCCATCCTCGTCCAGTTCGCCGTACTGTCGGTACATCGTAATCAGATTGGCTTTCGTGGGCAGGTCAGAAGCGGGCCCGAACGCTGCGAAAAGGGCGGTGGCGGGTTCTTCGTCTTTTTCCACGGCGGATTTTTTGTCTTTCTCCTCTTCAGTTTTTTTGTCTTTTCCCGTCTTTGGCTCAGGAGTTGAGCTTTCTTGCTGCTTACGCTTTTTTCTACCATCTCGACTTTTTATTTCTCTTACCTCAGTGGTTTTTTTGTCTTTTCCTGTCTTCGGCTCGGGAGTTTCAGTTTCTTGCGTCTTTCGCTTTCTTCTGACACGGACTCCCGTTTCGACTTGTTTGCTTTTAGTTTCGGCTTCAGGATTACTTCCAGTTTCGGCTTCGGGGGATTTTGAAGTCGTTGGGTTCTGATCTTCCTCCACCTGAGCTTCTGCTTTCTTTCTCTTCCGACGAGATTGAGATTTGTTGTATGGTTTATAGTTAGAACCGTTACGGAAGACCGAGTCTCTGTACACTGACATAAACTCAACGACCATGTCCTCGGACTTCTTTCCTCTTCTAGTCATCGGGCTCGCAGCTCTGGTCCGGACTTCAGTCAGCAATTCATCGGTTGGGACATCGGCTTTTCTATGATCAATCATGCTGTCCTGTTTCTCAATCGGAGTCTTCGGCTTGAGAGATGAATCGATCAGCGAATTAGCTTCTGTGGGGACTTCATTCGGAACTATTTCCGGGTTAGGGTTTGAAGGCACGGTGGCTCCTTCTAAGCTTTGCAGAGAGAGAGCTTTCACAAGCTCTGTTTCTTTGTCTTCTTTCCTTTTTCCGGCGATACCCACATTCGTGAAAGGAGGAGACAAGTATTTGCTCTTCTTTCTTTCTCTAAACGACGGGCTTCTTTCAAATTCCACTTCCACTGCGTTGTCGTTGACTTCTACGCTTTGACCACTTCTCGTTTTGGAATTCCCTGAAATAGTTTCGAACTCCGCATTCCCTGTCTTTTTCTTGGTCTTCCTTCCCTTCGATGCTACGCTCCCCTTTGTTTCTTCCTTCGCTTCACCAGTGTCGACCTTCTTAGCACCGTTGATGTCTCCGGTACTTCCGTTGACACGATCTGACGATGACTTGGATTTCCTAGCCTTTCTTGTCGAGGAAGTCAAAGTATAATCATCGTTGCCCGGGATTTTCTCCCTCCGTTTTTTCTTTTCCGATACCAATGGTTGTGCCTTTTTCTCCGATACAGTTTCTTCTGTCGCAGTTTTCTCCCTTGGTTTTCTCTTTTTCATACCCGAAGGCTGTGGCTCTTTCTCCGAGCCAGTTTCTTCCATCGCAATTTTCTCCCTCGGTTTTCTCTTTTTCGCACCCGAAGGCTGTGGCTCTTTCTCCGAGCCAGTTTCTTCCATCGCGATTTTCTCCCTCGATCTTCTCTTTCTCATACCCGAAGGCTGTGCCTCTTTCTCCGAGCCAGTTTCTACCTTCGCAATTCCCTCCCTCGGTTTTCTCTTTTTGGTACCCGAAGGCTGTGTCTCTTTCTCCGAGCCAGTTTCTTCAGTTGCAATTTTCTCCTTCGGTTTTCTCTTTTTTACACTCGAAGGCTGCGCCTTTTTCTCGGAGCTAGTTTCTTCTGTTGCGATAAGATCAGCGATGCTTCTCTGTTTCCTTCTCGGAGTTCTTGTAGTACTACAACTTTGCATTGGTGGATCGTTCATCGGAGTAATTTTAGCATCGACCGCCACAGGAAGCCAGTCTTCGGAGGGTCCTTGAGCCTGAACCTTGACCGAAGATTCCCCGAGATCTTCCAGCCCAGAAACCAAAACTGGATAATGGTATTTTGGCGACTCGCGGCCTCCTTTTGCTCGGTAAAAAGCTGAAACACGACTCGTCAACACCTTGAACCCAAGCACATCAGTTATAGAACCCGCTTCAGCAATACGTTTTAGCTCAGAAAGAAACTCCGATGCCTCTGACAGAGTATTTGAAACCTTCCGAATCTCGCCATTAGGAACCAAAACACCCTTCTTAATCCCAGCATTTTCCGCCGCTGGTTGACCAAGCCCTGCTCGGTTTTTCTCCAGAACACAAGAGCAAGCCATCTTAGCCTCGAGAGATCGAAAAATCTCGTCCGTTGCTTGCTGCACAGCGCTCGAGAAAGTCTTCATAACGCTCTGCTTCGACATCTCCTTGAAATTCTCCTCAAACAGTTTTAGCTGAGACGGTTTGCACCACGCGAAAGTCCCGTCACCGTAGTAAGCAACGAGGACTCGTCCCTTGTGCCTCATCTTTGCTGCAAGCTCCGACGCATCCGCCGGATCGTAGACCTGCCCCGGCCACCACGGATGGCTTCTGATCTTACCCCACACGAAATCCCCAACACGAAATTCATGCCCTCCATCACCACTCTCCTCGACTTCCCCATCTTCATTGTCACTCAAATCTCCAGCCGCAACCAAAGAGCCCCCATTTTCTTCAACCCGAGTCTCCTCACCCGAAACTCCGTCATTCGCTGAAACTTTGGCCTCAACAGAATCCGGATTCCCATTTTCTAGGTCAACCCCAACTTCGCCTTCAATGGCGGTACCTGAATTCATACCATTTCGGGTAGCTTCTTCCAGTTCAGACAGCGAAGCTAGGGTTTTGGATGACCGAGTCTCGACCTTCCCCATCTCCGAAAACACCGAAAAATTCCGAGAAAAATCGGCTTCCACGGCTATTTCGCAGCTGAAATTACACGATCAGAGCACTAAACAAAGAATCAAGAAGCAAGATTCCGAAGATTAAGCTCGCTAATCTAGGGTTTAACACACGAATTAGGTCTCTAATCGAAACGAAAAAAGATAGTGGAGAGAGCGAAAATGGAAAATCCAAAAAAGAAAAAGCACACGATTGTGTATTGTATGTATGTATAGCGTGAATTTATGATCAATAATAAAAAAAAAATATTAAAAATACCAACTATTCCATATACGATAATACATATATACATGTATACATATATATCTTCGTATCTACCTGAGCAAGCAGAGGCTAGGGTTTCCAAGTTCATGCTATTATCTCCGTACAACACGAACCGAAACTTCAGAGAGAGAGAGAGACGACTTCTTGGAGAGGAGAGAGAAAGAAAGCGGTGGAGAGAGAGAGAGAGAGAGGAAATCCAAATTTGAAAGGCGAGAGAGAGGTGAAATTCTCGAGCTCACGAGATATATGGAACGAAGTATCGCGAAAGACGAGGAGATTATGGATCTCCCTTTTTTTTGCAATTTGCATGATGGCCCCTGAATTTCTTGTCTTTCGACAAGATGGTAGGAATTTTTAGATCGTGGCAAATTATTCAAAATGCACAAATCTAATCTCTTTTTTTTTTTTTTAAATATATGGCGCGGTATATTTTTTAAGTTTTTAATTGTGCTGAATAAATAATTGAATTTATATATAAAAAAATATTTTCAATTGGTATCATGTTTTGTATATTTATATTATATTACAATTAATTGAGTTTTACATGTATACGAATCAAATTAGTATTTATTTTCTTATTTTGAGAAGAAAAACTTGAGGTAGAACAAAGTATTTCCCACGCTATATTTTAAATTTTATTTTGAAGTGGCAAAAGCTTAAATAAATAAAATGAAAAGGCCTTTTTGTTAGTTTTAAAATTCGATTTTTATAGTTGAAAAAGTTTCAATAATCTAAATAAATGTTACAAATTTCTTAAGACGGAACTATTTTTTAGTTTTTTGGAATATAGTGCATACCATGAGACATTTTGTGTTACTTTTGTTGTAAATATCCTTTTCAAAGAATTTATATACTTTTGCCACAACTATTATTATTTGAAATAACTGAAACAATAACCACTGAATCTGATGATAAAGTTTCCCTCAAAAAAAAAAAAATCTGATGATAAAGAAGATAAAAAGGGACAGTATTCTGTATTCTATTCTTGTAAAAGAACAGTCGAAAGAAAGCAGAACCAATTTCAAAATAGAAAGCCTACCTTAAAATATAAAAAAATAAATAATAAAAAAGGTTTTTTTTTTTTTAAAAAAAAAAAAAAAAACCTTTTTTATTATTTATTTTTTTATATTTTAGTCGAAAGAAAGCAGAACCAATTTCAAAATAGAAAGCCTACCTTAAAATATAAAAAAATAAATAATAAAAAAGGTTAAAGCAGCTGCTCCAATAAGACAAAGAAAATTGAAAATTTGCACAATGGCACAAAGCTTCTTATAAATTCCATTGATGCCCCACTCACGTGGGAATCTTCCCGTTTTTGCTCCAATGGTTAGAATCTTCATAGCAATTCGAGATACTAGTTGCAAATAAACCTGTAGATAGTAGATACATAACTCTGAAAATTCGGATTTTCGGGTAAAATTCGGAAATTGAAATTTGTGGGTTTTTTTATTTTTTATTTTTTAATTTGGATTCGTTTTTTTTTTGTTGTCCAATCAGAACCGTTCATTGATCAATTTAAAAAACTAAAAAAAATAACCATAACCGGATACCCGATTCCGATTTCATAACCGGAACAAGGAATTTTGATTTCAAAAATATCCGAAACCAGAATTTTCTGGTTCCGGATTTTTTTCTTTAAAAAATATTGTAACGAGAATTGAATGCCACGTTTCTCCATGTATTTACATGTTTTGTGGCAAATTATATATTAGGATACGTATTTATATTTTATAGATTATTCTCATGTTTAGTGGCAAAAATATATGAAGTCAATTATTTCTCACATTTGAATAGTCAATCTAGCACAAAATTGTTTTAGAATCAAATTGAATATCAATATTTTTTTTCTCTTCAAAACACCTCCCTTCTAAATTAAGTTACTCTGCGTTTTCTCGGTCAAATCAATCTTTAATTTTCCTTCAAAACATCTCATTGATTTTAAAACTTTTTAAGAATATCTTAAGTTATGAAATTCTCTTCTTAAGTTTTCATCAATATTTAAGCGACCAAACACAACTTTCCACGTGCGTATAAAAATCTAATCATTTGTATATAGTTGTACAATGCATAAATTATTGTGATGATTTTATAGAATTTAATTTAATGTTTTGTGATTACATTTACAAATTTGCTACTTTATTTAACCTCTTGTATTTCATGAAGTTTTAATTGTAATTATAAAGATTAATAAGAAAGCATTTCTTTATCTCTTATAAGATATCATATTCCATTTTTAACAACAAAAAAACCGCGAACTAACTCAAATAATTACCTCAAAATAACTTTCACTAACAAGCCTAAAATAAATACTTTTACTAAAAATAAAATCGGACAACGGCAAGGATGCCCCCCGAAGCCGGCCAACAACGGAACTGCGAAACAGCAAGGTAGTAGATGACCGCCGACCCCGTCCATGCCCGGCAATTACGCAGCATCGTATCGAAACTAACTTCCATTTCTTTTGAAATTAAAAATTATTTTAAACAGTTTCTCCAAGAAAACTTGTTCGGTTTCATACTCGATCATACAGCATTGTGGTATGAATTCAAGATACTTATCCAAATCCTAATCTTCAATCTTCAAGTCAACAAATTTCATTTGAACAACAACATGAACAGCCCAATTCATTTTTTTTTTCTCAAATTGCCAATTACATTGCAGAGGAAAATTCACATTTCGCTGTACTAACGAATAATTTATAAAAATCTTTGAAAAAAACTACAACTAGAAGAAGAGACAGTTTGATCAAAACCTCTTCGAAGCTCAGACGATGCCGACCTTGGCTCCGGCCGCCTCGAGCTGCTTCTTCGCCTCCTCGGCCTCGTCCTTCGAGATCCCCTCCTTGAACTTCTTCGGCAACCCCTCGATGAGCTCCTTCGCCTCCTTCAGCGCCAGGCTCGTCAGCGCCCTCACGGCCTTGATCACCGCGATCCGCGCGCTGCTCGGCACGTCCTCGATCACCACGTCGAACTCCGTCTTCTCCTCCACCACCGCCTCCGCGGCGGCGGAGGCCGGGGCGGCGCCCGCGGCCGCCGGCGCGAGCGCCATCGGCGACACGCCGAGCTTCTCCTGCAGGTAGTCCACCAGGAAGCGCGCCTCCTCGAGCGTGAGCGAGGAGATGTCGGAGCCGATCTTCTCGATCTTCTCGGAGGCGGCGACGGCGGCGACGGGGCGGAGGTGCGCCAGGCGGTTGGAGGTGGTGAAGCTAGGGTTTTGGAAGCCGTTTCTGAAGGGGAATTGGAGCGCGACGGGCTTGGGGAGAGAGGAGGAGACGGCCATTGTTGGAGAAGAAGGAGAGCGGAGAGAGAGAGTGGAGAGAGTGGTGGCCATTGTTGCTTCTGCTGGTTCTGGTTCTAGAGAGAGAAAGAGAGGATTAGAGGATAAGGAAGAGTGAGTGTCTGAAGATAGAAGAAGTGAAGAAAGTATGGAGGATTTTGATGTTGTTGAGATGACGGAAATGCCCTTGTGCATTTGGGTGCAGAAGAGGGTAGATGTGGAGGGTACATTGGGTATTAAAGTTGTGAGTTGAGCTTGGGCTTTTCTTATTGGATCGTTTGGGCTTTCATGAACGGGCCATTCTTCAGAATTTGAGAACGTGGACAGAACAGAAGTATTCAATTTTAAGTTCGAAATAATTGCGGCATAAGGATTCCATGTTTGCACTTTGTTGGAACTTAGAAGCAGGGGCGAAGCCAGGAATAGTCGGAAGGGGGGCGAAAGTTTATACACTATAATTTTAAAAATAAAATACGATAATAAAGTGCGAAACCTATATTGTATTACAATTGTCTTTTACGTGTTTTCATCTTCTGCCTTGTCATCAACAACATATTTAACCTATATCAAAACACAAAGTATTAACGAAATCAACAATTCTCTAGAGAAATACTGATACTCCATAATTTATAAGTATCCAAAAAAGAAGTTAACCTACTAATCCACAATTTACACATCCACTTTGACTAATATGTAAAGTCGGTATAAAAAATTATCGGAATTCCGACCCAAAAATTCAAAACCCCTTGCGTCGTTTTTTATAAACTGAAAAAAAAAAACCATTGAATCTGATTATCTACAAAGAAAACATTGAACCAATAATAAATAACTTTACAGAGGATAAGTGAATTAGTAATTAATTACTTAACGAATCAGTGAGCATAGACTTTCATAAAAATCACTGGCATTCCCCATTAAAAAAAAAAAACAACGAATCGCGGGTAAATAACTTCAGCGCCATAGAGCCTTGTTTGACCAACAAGAATCAGTGACGTCGATGCCTGCCCGACGGTGACTAAGCCTCGAACTCGACGACAGCGACTGGTCAGACGAGATGAGAGACAGGGACTGACTGAGAACGATGAAAAAACAGAGCAGAGAACGATGGAAAAACAAAGCAGAGAACAATAGAGAAACAAGAGCGATTGGAAAGAAGCGCGGGAGAGCGATCGAACTCGAAGGGCGGCGATGGACGATCGAAGAAGTATAGAGGGCAGAGAAGAGACTGTGGCGAGACTACGAAGGAAGAGTCGAACGACTCAGTCTAGGTTTTTTAAAAAATAAAAAATTAAGTGGGGGCAAAAAAAAAGAAGGTCGATAGTATATTTTGGAAGTGGCTTCGCCAATACTTGGAAGTAGAGCCGCAACTCACGACGTCGTGACGCATCGCGACGTATCCGTGAAAAATCGCGACTGTTCACGTCGCGACGCGTCGGGACTCGTGCAGTCGCGATGGGCCGCGATTTTGTCGCGACTCGCTGGGCGATGTTTGCGGCATATGTACCTGTTTTCTTGAAATGTTTATATTTAAGACTTTTTACACGAATTTAATTACAAGAGTTTATTAATTATTTAAAAATTATATTTAAGTATGTTAATTATTTAAAATTATTATCTATAATTTATTTTTTTTCAAAATTATTATTTAAGTATGTTATAATTTATTATTTTGTAAGATATTATTAATCTTGATTTTTATTATTAATTTTTAATTTGTAACAAATGTTAATAAATATTAGTTTGTAACATATTAATAATTTTAACAAATTTAACTAACATGTAATAAATTTTGGGGTGAAAAATGTTGTTATTTATGCCAAAAAAACAAAATCACGGGGATCCCCAATCCGAAGATCGCGACTTTTGCCACAAGTCGCGACAAATCGCGACTTTTACCGCAAAATCGCGACGCATCGCGATTCCCAGAAAAAGTCGCGACTTGCCTCTGCGCATTGCGAGGCACACCTCTACTAGGAAGTATATTTGATTTTCAGCATTACTCTGAGTCTTTATTGCTAAATGAACGGGTAAGTTTTTGTGAAGTACTAAGCGTTCTCGATACCGTCGGCGATATACTTGGCGATAGTGGCGATGACATTTTCGACATGTCGGTGATGTATTCGGTGGTTAAGGCCACGCAAGTGCCAACCATACTCACTCTTGAGAGAGAGAGTTTGTGTTAGTGATTTAGTGGTATACTTATCAAGAGAGGTATCTTTTATTGAATTAATAATTTTTGTAAAGTTAATTTACGTGATTTAGTGGATTACAATATTGTTATTAAACATATACGTGGAAATAGTATATAACCATTCGTCGTTTTGCTAACACAGTTTGCATAAACCCGCTCGGCCCACTGTAGCTCCACCGCGAGTGAGAAAAGTACCTAAAGTCAAAAAATGGATAAAATCATAATTGTCATCTAAAATCTTTAACAACAAACTATTAAGGGATAATAACACATTCTGCCTCATTTGAACTTATTAAAAGTTAGGATAATAGCGGCAAAAGTGACCAAAGTAGAGCCAAGTGTGCAAATAAGTGGCCAAAGCAAATTAATATCGGCATAAGTATCTAAAGTTTTCTAAACCGTGTCGTGAACAAGTGGGTATTGGGTTGGGGTGAATGGAATTTGTACACGCCACGATTTGGTAAACTTTAGATACTTATGCCGATATTAAATTGCTTTGGCCACTTATTTGCACACTTGGCTCAACTTTGGCCACTTTCGCCGTTATTATCCTTACTTACTTTTACTAAGGTCAAATGTAGCAGAATGTGTTTAGTTTTTAACGGTCTTAAAATTTTGGATGAAAAGTATGATCAACCCAAAAATTATGATTTTGAGATACTCTTGCCGCTATCCTCTAAAATTTTGCTAAAGTTTGGTTAGGAATAGGCGTTTAATGATATATATGATAAATTTGGTTAATGAATTGTAAGAACATGATAAATCACGGTTAGTGAAGGGGCATTCTAATTGGAACACATGATACATTTTGATTAGCAAATTAATAAAATGATAAATCTTGGTATGCGAGATAAAAAAAAAAGAAAAAAAAAAGGAAAGAAGAAGAGTGGATAATATATAATCTGTTTTTGTTAGTTAAGTGGGTTATTGATGCGGAATCTCAATTAAAAAAATAGTGATACAAAAAAAGGATGAAATTTTGGACTGAGAAGGGGCATTCCGAGAATTGAACTCGGGACCTCTCGCACCCAAAGCGAGAATCATACCACTAGACCAAATGCCCAGCTGTTAAATTATTTCAAAATAAAATTAACTTTTTAATTATCATATTTTTATTAAAAACAGAAGAAGACGAAAAAAGTGCGTAGCTTGGCCATTTTCATCATTTCCTCGTATATATAATTAATAATTATATATATAAACAGATTAACTCTCTTTGACCTAGTTTCTTCCCAAAAGCTTAAGCGAGAGTGCCATCAGGTCAGCCATTATTGTTAACGAGTTCATGTTGATTTTGTTTAAACATAAATAAATAAATTAATTATTACTCCATGATTAGGGTTTGGCGAGTCTGACCAGGTCTAAATATATGGAGGTCGATAGAGATGAGGACGATGCATGTAACAGTCGGAAATGCCCTTTGATAATAATGTATGCAATAGTGATACCCATCGTGCTCATGGCGTTAATCAACGTGTTCATTTCGAAGCATGATGATCAGGTATCGAGACCGGTGGGATCTTTCTGTTTCGTCTTCTTCTTCGGGTATCTCGCTTTCGTGTTCTTCGGTCTCGCGGCATATTGTTGTTTATTTCGGGACTGATCGTCACCATCTAACACGGAAATCATTCGTGAGCAGCAGTGAATTTTACTTTGTGTTACTATTTTCTGTTTCGTTTATGGATTTTCGTAGAGGAAATGTTCGTACATTTTCAATTTATTTATTAGTACTCCTCCTAAAACACGGTCGTTTTGTTAGCTTCGTTAGAGGGTGATATTACCATTTTTATCAGTACAAAAAATTCCCACCAAAACTCGTAATTCGCTTATTTTTTGTTTAAATAGTAAGTTGGGAACGATAAATTATATATATCTATATAAAGTTAGTGGTCTAAGACGGTGGTGATCGGAAAGACGAGAATATCATCTTATTCATTGATGGCGCGTGCATATAAACAATAGTTATATTAACCATTGTAACCATATTAACCATTGAAAAATTAACTTTGTTAATACACGTTAATACGTTAAAAGAGTATTATAAGTATAAAATATGTTATTAAATAGCCACCTCATCAATTTGGTTATTTTGCAACGAAAAAGGAAAGGTTGACTATTTGGCTAATCAAACATTTCAATTTGACTATTAAGAGTCATTTCTCTTAGTTAAAACCACAAGTGGTTAGCGGTGGCGAAGACGGTTTTTATCTCCACCACCGTATCACCTTTCGCTTTTAACTTTTCATTAGTTAAAAACTATGGCCCTGTTTCGTAAGCAGTCCTAAAATTGTTTTTCCACTTCTCAAGTGTAAACAATTGAAGAAAAAATGATGAATTAACTGTCTGTTGAATTATTGTACATGAAAAATAAATCTCGAATAACTATGTTGTTTAATGAAAATATTTAAGATGTGTGCTTAGGGTGTTTTGTAATAATCTGTCTCATTTTATCTATTTTCTCTCCTCCATGGAATTTATCATGACGTTATTATGTACAGTATGTAATTTGCATCATGTTTTATATATGTTAATATATTTTGATGTTTCAAGATTAATTTTTTGAAAGAAAAGGAAAAGAAAAATATACTTAATAGTTTTTTTTTCAATTTTTTAAATAACAAAAATATGCCAAACAATTATTTGAAAATAATTTCACTAATTTATTACACCACAATTATAAAATAGCTGAAAAATAAAAAAATATAAGTTTTTGAGTTGGTTAGAAACATGGCCTATATTTATTAGAGGACTATTAATATTTTGAAATCTGACTGTAATTAGGAAAATACTTGTTATCATAATTTTTTTTAATAAATACCCTAAAAAACAAACTAATTAAGAAGATACCAATTTTGATAAAAGAGAATTAATAAAATTCTCATCTACGTTTAATTTTTTTTATTTAATTAAAATACATATTGTCTCATCATGCACTAGGAACGGTGGGATCTTTCTATTTTGTCTTCTTCTTCATGTATATGTTTTTTGTATCGTTCGGTCTCGCCGCATATTGATGTGTGCCTTAGCCCAACACCAGCCTAGTTGAAACATTGCGTTTATCACACTCGGTTTTCTAATCCTCGGTTTTCTAATCCAATATTTCAAATATTCATTTGAAACCTACAAATGTAACAAACGACAACAATGAATTATGAACAATAAATGTTTTTATTTTATATAAGCACAAGAAATATTGCATGGTTAAATTGTGAGGTTAAGCTCGGCCTGGTTCAACTCATTGAGCTTCCTGGCAAGGCCCAGCTGATCAGGCCAGGAGGACCAGGTCGCACACAACCTTGTCGCAGACAGGCTGGTCATATAGCCTTGACGAGCAGGTTCCAACAATGAGCATGTCACGAGGATCTGGAACCAAGGAACCGATGACTAAGTTTCAAAGACGAAGACACAAGTGTCGAGCAAGATTAAGGGGTCGACTAGGAAACAACGTTGACAGGAACGAGGTCGACCAGATGAGAAAGAACCAAGGAGTTTTTTAGTGTCAATCAGCTGACACAAAAGAGGAAGGCAACCAATTTGGTGGATTGATTGAATGAGAATGTCAACAATGTCCTTCTTTCTATGGATATAGTTAACATGGACAAGTCGGCGATGTGTTGCTCGAGCCACATCTCGGGGTCAAGGGCGGCTCACCTTGCCAACCTTCTTCGTGTTACCATTGTGAAGGAGCTCGAGTCATATCTACTCCCGACTCACATGTCAGAAGGAATAAAATGGCGCTCTTTAGCAAGCTTACAAAGAGGGTCCATAAACTCCTCCGGGATTGGAAGGCCAAAATATTCTCGGAGGGGCGGCGGGAATTCCTCATGAAAGCGGTCATCAAAGTTATATCGACGTAGACCATGAGCCTTTTTCGTCTTCCTACCATTATCATTAATGAGCTTCACCTTCTCATTGCTCGTTTTTGGTGGGGTGGCACGAAGGACAAAAGGAAAATACATTGGAAAAGGCGGGAACTCCTCGCTAAGCCTAAGGCGGAAGGTGGGCTTGGTTTCAAGGATTTTGGCGATTTCAACCGGGATCTTGTGGGTCGTCTCACATAGCGCATAATCCAACACCCCGAGTGTTTAATGGCGAGGGTCTTTAAGGCAAAGTCTTTTCCGAATTCTTTGATGCTCGTCGTTGAATGTAAGCCCCACTTTTATTTTCTTGGAAATAGCCTTTGTTGGGGAAAGGATTTAGTCCGACGGGGTTTAAAATGGTAAATAAGAGTACGAAATCATCGTGCCTTCTCACAACCTTGGATCCCACGAGCGGGCCTTTGGGTAGTAATAAAAGAACCGGAGGATGGATACCCGACTTTATATCGAATAGGACTTGGAACCGCAAGCTCGTCACATCCATGATGACATCTTATGATGCCGAGGTGATCTTGAAAATCCCCGTGGGCTATATGGACCACAAAGACCGATGGGTGTGGCACTTTGAAGAAGCGGATAACTACACGGTACGCTTCAGATACCGTCTTGCTAGATCTGCGGCTCGAGGGGGATCGTCGTGCTCGGTCACCGCAGAACCACAATTGTGTAAGAAAATATAGAACTTTTTTTATGGACTTTTTGGGCGACGCGGTTGGACCTAAACCTTAGGGTATTCGAACAATGCGCTACATTTCCTGAGGTATGGGTCGAGGAAGTCACGAGTTGGTTCGCAAGGTTCAAAAAATGCACTCAGAGCAAGGAGGCGACCGTGGCGAATTTGGAAGCGGATGAAAAAGGGTGGTCGATGGCCGAACATGGAAAGCTCAAACTAAACGTCAACACAACGTGTGACGAGAGATCAGGACGTGCGGCTATCGGTGGGATCATTCGGGACCACCAAGGACATGTCATCGGTGTCATGGCCGAACTCTTCGAGAGTGTGGATTCGGCTTCGAAGGACGAATACAAAGCTATTCTTCATGGTCTACGGTTTGTGCAAGCACGAGGTTGATTTCGATTGTCTTAGTCCCTCGGAAGGTATGAGTGATGGGGACCAAAGGTGGAGCTGTCTGCCTTAACGAAAAAGTACATGTTCTCCCAGCCGAATTCATTCGACGGCGTGTTGTCAATGATGTGTGTCCGGACGCGATGAGATATGGAGAAACAACAAAGGTTCTTCGAGTTCCGAGAGAATTTGAAAAGGCGCATCAGGTCTTCGAGCGTGAGTTCTACCTTTTGCTCGTTCGCCTTTGATCGAACGACCCAGGTTCGAAGCACGCCAAACCAATCAATGGTGCGGATTAAAGAGCCATTGCGAAGCCCAAAAATACTCGAGTGTGAGCATCCCTGCATTTAATGCCGAAAAGACTTGTGATGGATTCAAAATTGACAACTTGGAAAAGTAAGTCGAAGTGGGACGCGGGCGCAGAAATTGTCGGAAATGCGAAAGGTTTCCAGTGCAAAGCTTCCTCAGCACGTTTCTCACTACGGCTCATCGCAAAAGTAGCCCCGACGAATATCAGCTAAGTTGCTCGCAGAAGAAGTCATATTTCATTTTACCAAGTGTCTACACTTGATAAAATGGGGCACTGACCTGTTAAGGTCGGATTTCGTCCAATCCCTCATTAACACTATTCGTGTCGTTTATCCTAAGAACGACATAAAATGGAGGCAAAGGAACGAGGAAGTATCTCATTCCGAGGAAGTATTCACGAGGAGGATGCTCGGGAAAGCGTCCCCGAGGAAAGTGCCCCGAGGAGAGCGTCCGAGGGTGCTCCTCGGAGGAGATGTTCGGAGAAGCAAGCTCGAGGAGGACAATCGAAGAAGCCGCTCGGATGAGAAGTTCAAGGAGCCAAAGAGAGAGCCAGCGAAGACGCGTCTGACGAAAGGGAGCCGTACGTGCACTACCTGAGCAGGTTGCCCTCAGAGCATTTCAGGCGACAACGTTAGTGAGAGTGCGTCTTCTTGCTCTTGCAGAGAATGTCAGTGAGGACCGCAACGCTTTTTCAGAAGAGGGACCACATGAGAATCAACCAAGGGACCACATGAGACCACATGAGGACCACAACGATTTGATTTTTATTTATTTTTCATCAGCAAAGTTGATTCCCTGGGGGCTGGGGTGATGACAATTTGGTATTCTCTCCAAGCTCCTTTTACTTTTCTTTATCATTATTTGCTTTAAAGTCCTTCTTTCTTTATTTATTTCTTTAAAAATATCACAATAGAATCAATTCAAAATAAAATCAACCCAAATGGAAACTAATGGGTAAAGTTACAGAATTTAATCTCGAATGTGTTTGGTTACGTAATTAGTACAATTTCCATAGTTCTATTCCAATAATTTAGCAACAAATCTCAATCAAACTATGTACAATGTAACTATTTTGGTTCTTATCACAACCCCCAACCAACTTCTTGCTAGTCTCTAGCAATTCAAGCGAAAATAGTTTTGTCTAAGAAATCAATTACAGTGTCGCTCGAATATTTGAATAAAAAAGGTTAGTAAGCATCGAAAAATTTCGCCAAAGTTATGTCAGTCACAACGTTCAGAGTTTTGTGTGTGTGCTCTAAACCTATACCTTCGCACCACAAACGATAACACATTCGGTTTCAAGAAACACACTAAGCATAGGTCTCGTCTGTGGTCCCCAAGATAGCTGTTAACGTGAGCCACATACAAAGCTTTCTCCGACTCACTGATCGTGTGGAGAAGAGTCGTCGTTGCCGCTTTTAGAAACGCCCACGAGTTCTTGGCACTGCCCAATTTATCAGTTGCTCGGCCCTGCCTGAAACCGACACACTTAATTATGACGATACTTTACAAAGTTTATCAAACGAAGCATAAACGGTAAAAAAAAATGCTCACTCTCAAAAAGTCTTCAAATTCAATTTCATCGCTGAAGTCAGAATCGCCCGAATCTCGCCCTCATAGTACATGTCTCGGAACGCCTTCAGCTTAGCCATTAGAGACGGTAAGTCTTCGACCGTGAATTTACCGTTCTGGTTCACTTTTGCAATGAACTGAAAGAAAAAAAATCCATGACTAACATTCTAATAGTAAAAATACGATTTTATTAAATCCATTACAGCTCCGTGAACGCTTACTTTCGATTTGAGACTTCGAAGCTCGACTTGCGAAAACTGGCTCTGAAGCCACTGGTCCGAAACAAGAACACCCGAATAGCTCGTCATCTTTGATCCCCGAATTTAATATTCGGAATCTTCGCGATTCCGACGCGACAAACAAAGAACATAAATAATCAGAATCAGAAACTACCAATTGAGATCCAAGCAAATTCATGAATTCTGCAATTAAATCAGAGTTTGGTGGTTGATCATCAGACTCACCAACTCGGTCCCCACCAACATTAAATAACAAAAAAAAAATCTTTATTTATAAATTCATAAACTCATAATCAGAAACATTAGATTCTGAAGTCAACCCTGAAAGATTTCGAAATGAAGTATTTTTTAAATACATGCATATCATGAAGTATTTTTTGGGCACATTACACATCGAATTCATATGAAAAAATGCATGCAAATCAAAGGAAGTTTCTGCTTTATTAGGATAGTTTAATTGTTTCTGAATCAAATTTATTTGTGTAATTATTGATCCATTTATAATTGAGAATTTTTTATTATTATTCTAAACCCTAGTTAATTCAATCTCTTTCTAATTAGGACAAGACTGAGTTCGATAGTTCTTCGCGTTGAATTTGTGCTCATTGATTGTCGATCGATTTTCCATCTCTTATCTTATAATGAGATCAAGGTCTGGGACCGTAATACTAGCTATGTTTGAGTTATTTTGATCCAAAAATAAAATAGAATGATTAGCTAATACATTGACTATTTACATTTTAAGCAAAATAAATTACTTATGTTTGAGAAATTAGAGAATATAGTTAAAGTACCTTCTAACTATTTTAGCTGAAAATGACTAAAATTATGTAATGTTGTTGAAGTTGCCTGAGAGATCCTTATTATAATAAGAAAGTAACCAAATTAAAATCTCATACTTTAGCCGCCACTATAAATATTGCTTTATATGAATTGATAGAATTGTTTATCATTTGTAATTTTGTTATCGTTTTTGCAGTTTTTTTTTTTTTTTTTTTGAAACAGAAACTGTTTATGTTGCCTTTTTGTTTAGAAAAGTTTTGAAGAAAAATGGAAATTAACCCAAAATAAATGTTGTCATTTGTAGTTTTTCTTGTCGTTTTTTGTGAAGAAGACCTATTTTAGAGAAATATGAAATAAGAACTTCCGACAGAAATGAGATCGAAACTCGAAAGAAACGACAAAGAAAAGATACAGCGTTGACTAACTCTTGTCGTTAACTTTGTTGACTAAATTCTTGAGAAAGTCAACCACAATTGCATACTCACTAATAGCCTTGTCGTGCACACCATTCCTCATCAGCTGAGGAAAAAACAGCCAATCCCCACTCACCACCAGAAACCCCAACGCCATCGCCCCCGAGACCGCCCCCGGGAGCTGCCACCGCCCCCCGACCCACTTCTTCACCGCCACCTCCGCCGCCACCGCCACCCCCTGAATCACGAAAAACTCCGTCACCTCCCACGTGGGCCCCACCCGGGTCAAGTAGTAATAGATCGCCTCGTGCATCAGACCCGACACGGTAAACGCCCAAACCAAACCCACTATCCGGGCCCAGTACGGGCCCAATAGCGGAGCTGTTAAAATCCTGGCGGGCTCGTAAGCCGTGGGCTTCAAGATGCTCGAGACCATGAGATTCCACCTCCGGCCCCAGAAGTCCTGAAGCGACGTCGTCCGGTACGGCTCGTCGAACTGCGGCTCGAGCCGGACCCCGAACATGGCCCGCGCCGGCAAGGCGCATAAAGCCAAGACGAGGTCGATCCCCAAGTACATGTGACAGCAGTAGAGGAGGAGCGTGACATACGAGCTCAGAAACGGCCGGTACTCGTACGCTTTGACGATGAGCGCGAGGAGAGCGATCTTGAGCGGGGTCGGGATGCGGCGGGAAGCCGCGGGGCTCAGCGGGGCTTCCCCGGGTGCGATCTTGATGGGGAGGAGGGCAACGGAGACGAAGAGGAAGGGGCTGCGGAGGGGGGCGAGAGGGGGCTTGTGGAAGGCGAAGAGGAGGAGCTTGAAGGCGGCGAGCCAGACGAGGAGGAAGGCCGTGGGCCCGCCGAGGTGGAAAGAGGTGAGCTCCAATGGCAGAAGAATGAAGAAGCAGACAACTGGGAGGATCGAGATCAGCCTTGTCAATCCCTTTGGGATTCTGGAGGGAATGTAGAAGCAGAAGATGAGGCATGTGATCGCTGTCACCCAGATCTTCATCATGCTCTTCACCTCTTCATCCATTTTCCAAACAATTGCCTAACTCTCTCTCTCTCTCTCTCTCTGTGTATATATTGTTGGGGATTTCACCCAGCAACCCGATACGAATATCGATTACCACGAACAAATGCGGAATAACACGATTGAATTGGACGACAAAGACTAACGCTTTATTAATCACGATGATGTTTGAATTACACAACCGGTTACAAAAGATTCGATCTTCTCCAGAAGATGATCTTCCCGTTGAATTCAAACTCACAGCTTCTTTCACAGCTCCCTCCGATGACTCCACCTTACGCTTCCGATGTCGAGATGACCTTCGTCTTCCAGCGCTCTTCACGGTGATCGGAGATGAACCAGACCTAGAGAACGCCGGTGATCAGAACCTGGTGCGAACGAACCTCTTTGACGCCGCGAAGAAGCTCCGACAGATCCCCAGAGTGTGCTCCTCTGTCTGTCGTTTCCGAGCCTTCCCTCTCCGTACTCCGTCGTCACCTTCGTCGTCGTATCCACCGTCTGACTCGCCTGAGAAGCTCTGTCTCTCAAGAACTCTCTCTTCCTGATTCTCTCTCTCTTTGCTGTATGGTCTGATCCTTTCTAACCGCTGTATGAGCTTTGCTTATATAGCCGTTGGCTCATCCTTATCGTCCCCGGATGGTGACTGAATGTCATCGCCCGATAGGTTCCTTATCTTTAAGTGACTGTGACACACATGATCTTGTGTCACCGATGGGTGATCAACAATCTCCACCTTGTGTCATCGTCGCTTATTGATAATTCGCCCCTGTCCTCGAGCTTAGGCGCTCGATCCACCCTTATCCTTCGGCTCTGGTTTGGTATCACCAACCCCGAGCTGAACCAAGCTTTGTTCGAACTTGCCGACCGGAATCACCTTAGTGATCATGTCCGCCGGGTTCTCATTGGTTCCGATCTTGAGAACCTTCATCGTATTCAACTCTACGATGTCCTTGACGAAGTGCAGCCTAATGTCGATATGCTTGGTCCTCTCGTGATACATCTGATTCTTACACAAGTGTATCGCGGACTGGCTGTCGCAGTGAAGGTCGAAGGACCTTTGCTCGAATCCTAGCTCTGTGAGAAGCCCTTTCAGCCAGAGCCCTTCCTTAGCAGCCTCAGTGATTGCTACGTATTCAGCCTCGGTGGTCGATAAGGCCACGATGTGCTGAAGCGATGCCTTCCAGCTGACTAGATTCCCGAACACCTTGAAGTTGTATCCGGTGAGAGATCTTCGCTTGTCGAGGTCTCCTGCATAATCTGAGTCAACGAAGCCTTGAATCACTGATTCCTTTGTCTCCTCGCTGGAGTAAATCAGGCCCTTGTCGGAACTGCCTGCCAAGTATCGGAGGATCCACTTGACGGCATTCCAATGTTCTTGCCCCGGGTTAGCCATGTACCGGCTTACCAAGCTTACTGCATAGGCCAAATCTGGTCTCGTGCAGATCATCCCGTACATGAGGCTTCCGACAGCACTTGTGTATGGCACAAGTCTCATCCTCTTCTCCTCAGCCTCTGTCGTCGGGCTTAACTCATTACAGAGTTTGAAGTGAGGTGCGAGGGGCTGTTTCGAAGGCTTGGCCTTCTCCATTTGGAACTTCTCGACGACCTTCCTGAAGTAGTCCGTTTGCGAGACGCTGAGGTAGCCTCTCGCGCGGTCTCTTCGGATGTCCATCCCGAGAATCCTTCTCGCTGGCCCCAAGTCCTTCATCTCGAACTCTGACTTCAATGAGTCCTTAAGCTTCCTGATTTCTCCAGTACTGCTGGAAATGATGAGCATATCGTCAACATATAGGAGTAAGTAAATACTCACACCGCTGCTCGTCGTTCTGAAGTAGACACAGTTGTCGTGTCTGCTCCTCCGATAGGAATTCTTCTGCATGAATGTGTCAAACCTCTTATACCATTGTCGAGGAGATTGCTTAAGTCCGTACAAGGACTTCTTAAGAGAGCAAACCCAATCCTCTTTTCCCTTCTGCACGAACCCCTCGGGTTGTTGCATGAGGATTTTCTCCTCGAGTTCTCCATGTAGGAAGGCTGTCTTCACATCCATCTGTTCAAGCTCCCAGTTGAACTTCGCAACCATCGAAAGTAGCACCCTTATCGATGTATGCTTTACCACTGGCGAGAATACTTCATTGAAGTCTACACCTTCTCGCTGTGTGAATCCCTTCGCCACCAACCTGGCCTTGAACCTCGCCGGCTCGCCTCCTGGTGCACTTGGCTTCACCTTGTATAGCCACCGACAGCCGACAACCTTGCAGTTCTTCGGCTTCGGAACAAGGACCCAAGTATTGTTCTGGTGAAGAGAGTTCATCTCTTCGTCCATTGCCGCTCGCCACTTCTTCTCGTCGCTGGACCTGATGGCTTCATTGAACGAGCGAGGCTCGTTGTCGATTTCGACACCTGCAGTGTTGAAAGCATAAGCCACCATCTCAGCGTGGGCGTATCTTATCGGCTTCCTGATAGCCCGTCGGGGTCTATCCCGAGAAAGTAGGTATCCCTCGTCGTGAGTTTCCTCTTTGGCTCCGAGAGCCTCTTCCTCGCTGTCCTCTTCGCTGGACACCTCATCGTTGTTCGATGAGACCTGCTCCCGATGATCTTGTCGGCTGGATTCTCCTCGATCTCTTCTTATCGGGCTTCCTTTACTACCGCTCGACGAAGCTTCATCGTAGGTACCTTGTCGGAACTTCGAAAGTTCCTCATCGCGGGATTCTCGTCGCGATAGCTCTTCTTGCATACCTTGTCGGGTATGCTCATCGGGAATTCCTTGTCGCAAATTCTCTTCGCGATCACCTCTTCGGCCATTTCGCATACCTTGTCGGGTATGCTCATCGGGAATTCCTTGTCGCAAATTCTCTTCGCGATCACCTCTTCGGCCATTTCCCTCTGGGTTTCCGATAAGAGCTCCTCGGGTAAAATACTCCCGATGAGCCTCTTTTCGTCCTGGCTCATCGCAAAGCTCCACCTCAAGCTGAAATTCGTCTCCTTCGTAGAGATCTTCAGGGCTTGTCGGGGTTGCCTTGCCTTCCAAGAAACTTTCTTCATTGAAAGTGACGTCTCGACTGATGATGCACTTTCGTGACTCCGAACACCAAATCCGGTACCCTTTAACTCCGTCGGGGTACCCCATGAACAGTCCTTTCTTGGCCCTAGGTACAAGCTTACCATCGTTTACATGATAGTAAGCTGCACAGCCAAAGACTTTCAGTTTGGAGTAGTCGGTGTGCTCTGGTCGATTTGTCCATCGCTTCTGAGGAACTTCAAAGTCTATCGCAGACGATGGCAACCTATTGATCAGATAGGCCGCTGTATGGACAGCTTCTCCCCAGAACCGCGATGACAAATTTGCCCTCGAGAGCATACACCTTACTCGTTCCATGATGGTTCGGTTCATCCTTTCAGCGAGACCGTTCTGTTGAGGCGTGTGCCTCACAGTCTTGGATCGTCGGATGCCTGCCTTCCGGCAGTGATCGTTGAACTCCTCGGACAGATACTCCAATCCATTGTCCGTGCGGAGATGCAAGAGCCTCTTCCCGCACTGATTCTCAACAAGTGCGCGCCAGTTGACAAAGGCTTCGAAAGCCTTGTCCTTTGATCTGATCATATAAACCCAGAGCTTCCTCGAGTAGTCGTCGATGAAAGAGATAAAGTATCTGTTTCCTCCATGCGAATCTACTCGTGCCGGTCCCCACAAGTCAGAGTGAACATAGTCAAGAACTGACTTGCTCGTGTGAGACCCCTTGCCGAATTTCACCCGATGCTGCTTCCCAAACACACAGTGTTCGCAGAAGTCGAGCTTCTCCACCTTATCGTTCCCGAAGCAGCCTCCTCGCTTGAGTATATCAAGCCCCTTCTCGCTGACATGCCCCAGTCTATCGTGCCATAGAGTGGTTTTCGACACTGTCGCTGAGATATTTGCTGCTTCCCCGATGGCAGTCTCACCCTCCAGGATGTATATGCCATTGTACCGATAAGCCCTCATGAATGTCATCGCACCCTTTGTGACTTTTAAGCCACCCTTGCATGACTTCCATGAGTATCCCTGCTCTTCGAGGACACCCAAAGAAATAAGATTTCGTTTGAGTCCAGGGACATACCTTACTTGGTTCAGGGTTCTCCGTGTGCCATCCTTGAGTCTTAATGATATCGACCCAATCCCCTCGACAGCGCACATCTCCTCGGTGCCCGTCGATACTGGCATGACCTCCTCGTCGGCCTTCATCCCCTCGAACCAACTCTGCTCGTGACTCATGTGGTACGAGCATCCCGAATCCAGTATCCACGCTGTTCGCATGCTGGTCGGCATCATCGCGAGGACCTCAGCGCTGTCGTACCCTCCCGATACCTGGGAAGCGTTCGCTGGACCGTCGTCGCTATTCCTTCTGAACGGCTTACCCGTTCTCTTCTCGGGACAATCTCTCTTGAAATGTCCTTCCTTGTTACAGTTGTAACACTTGCCGCTCCTCGGCCTCGATGAAGATCGCCTCGGTGAGCCTTTCCTGAACTTCTCTCGCTTAGCCGGTCTTTCACGGTTAACGACGAGGCTCTCCGCTCCACCTGATCTTCCATCGAACTTGCCCTCCTGCTTGCGCTGAACCTCCTTGGCTAGCACGGCCGTCTTAACATCGTCGACGGTGAGGGTCTCCCTGCCACTAAATAGCAGAATGTCCTGGATCCTGTCGTACATCCCCGATACCGAATTCAGTAGGAGGAGTGCTTGATCCTTTGACGGGACTTCCACATTTATCGTCTTCAGATCTGTGATGATCTTCTTGAATTCGATAAAGTGTTGCTTCAGCGATGATCCCGGAGCCATCTTGAGGGTATACATCCGTTGTTTGAGAAACAACTCGTTCGCCCAGGACTTCCTGTTGTACGTCTCATCGAGACGCTTCCAGATTCCTGCCGCTGTCGTCTCGTCTTGGATGTCTCTGATGACATCATCGCTGAGAGCGAGAATAATGGTGCTTCTCGCCCTCGTCATGATGTCTTCCTTGTCCTCCTCACTCAGCTTTTCCGAGAATGCCTCATCGCCCTTGAGCGCCTTGTCGAGGCGCATCTGGCACAGCTGTGCGTGCATCTTGATCTTCCAGATGTTGAAGTCACCATCGCCGGTGAACTTCGCGATATCTGTCTTGTCTGGTCCCATTATTCCTTATCGCGTTTGGCAGGAGTGACTCTGACGATCTTCGTCAAGATTCAGAATCTTGAACTCCTTTACTTTCTTGTTCGGTTCTTGAACTCGGATCTTGATTCTCCGATGAACCCTTCCTTGATTCACCGAGAGAAGAAGCTCTGATACCACTTGTTGGGGATTTCACCCAGCAACCCGATACGAATATCGATTACCACGAACAAATGCGGAATAACACGATTGAATTGGACGACAAAGACTAACGCTTTATTAATCACGATGATGTTTGAATTACACAACCGGTTACAAAAGATTCGATCTTCTCCAGAAGATGATCTTCCCGTTGAATTCAAACTCACAGCTTCTTTCACAGCTCCCTCCGATGACTCCACCTTACGCTTCCGATGTCGAGATGACCTTCGTCTTCCAGCGCTCTTCACGGTGATCGGAGATGAACCAGACCTAGAGAACGCCGGTGATCAGAACCTGGTGCGAACGAACCTCTTTGACGCCGCGAAGAAGCTCCGACAGATCCCCAGAGTGTGCTCCTCTGTCTGTCGTTTCCGAGCCTTCCCTCTCCGTACTCCGTCGTCACCTTCGTCGTCGTATCCACCGTCTGACTCGCCTGAGAAGCTCTGTCTCTCAAGAACTCTCTCTTCCTGATTCTCTCTCTCTTTGCTGTATGGTCTGATCCTTTCTAACCGCTGTATGAGCTTTGCTTATATAGCCGTTGGCTCATCCTTATCGTCCCCGGATGGTGACTGAATGTCATCGCCCGATAGGTTCCTTATCTTTAAGTGACTGTGACACACATGATCTTGTGTCACCGATGGGTGATCAACATATATATATATATATATATATATATAACTGTGTGTTGTCAAGCATATTGGTTGACTTTTTTTTTGTTGGACGTAGAACAGAGAGGCTAAAACTTGTCACTTGCAGTAATATAATACTGCATAAAGTTAGAGACTCGGACGGGCTTGGGCTGAACCCGGTATTGCCCAACGGCTCGCCCCTCTAACCCGAGCCCGGCTGTTTGTGCCTCTCTAGGTTCGGCTTTCGAGTCTGTTTCGGGTTTCTCGAGCCCGAGTCCAACGGCCTGCCCCCTAAAGGCTCGACGTTCCTGTTCCTTTTTGTCTTTTAACTGTGTACAGTTTGACGTATTATTTGTTGCGGTCGGGCTTAAGAAACCCGAGACGGCTAATGCTTCTCCAGCCTGAGCCCGACGGCCTGCCCCCTAGAGACTCGGGCTCTCGATTAGCGGGTGCAAGGGTAAGCACAAAGATACTACAGGAATTGTAACCTGGGAAGCTAACAAAACCGTCAACGAATCAAGATTGACTCCAGAGATGGGATATTACTATGAATATGAAACATTTTTTTAACTAAATTAACAGTTCTTAAATAAACTATAACGATTATGAAGTATTATATTGAATAGGGTTATTAACAGCAAAAATACCCAAATTATCTGAAAATAAAGTGAATAGAACCAATTTTAAAAAAACTATAAAAATACCCCCAAGTTAACTTCTTTCTTTCTTTTTTGTGAATTGGTGTCTATTTTTCCGTAAGTTTTTTTTTTTACTATTTTCGTCCGGGGTAAAGATGTAAGTAGGTGGACAAATTGAAAGCCGTGCTACTTTATGTGTGACCATACATTTAAAGTGCTAGTTAGATTAGATCCACACAAAAAAAAAAAAAATTGAGACGCAACTAGAACCGTTAGAGCATTAGAGTGGCTGCATAAGGATAATCACATATTCACTGTTTCCCAAAGCCTTTTCAGGCGAACGAGCACGAGAAGAGCCGGTCAAAGAAACCTCCCTCCCGGGCCAGGCCCACCTGGGTTTCTGAAAGGGTCGTTCCTGGTGGATAGAGCTCATGCAAACCGTAACCGCTGCTCGCGTAATGCAGTGGCGGCTGCGCTGGCTCAACCCCAAAGTTGCTCATCCTGTTGTGGTGCAATTCTTCCGTCGGCTGAGTATGCTGCCACGGCGTTCCCACCGGAGCCACTCCATAGAAAGGGCTCAACCCGTAACCCGACGGGAAGGCCGGGATATGGCTGACAGGGCTGAACCTCGTATCCTGACTCGGTGGATACTGACCCCTAAACTGATGTCCGTATCCTGTGCCTGGAAGGGGACCACCGGAAAAAAGAGCGAGGCGGTGCTCATCTTCAGGGGTGAGGCACCTCTTCTCAATGTCGTCCATACTCTGCTGACCACTGTAAGAAGGCATTCCGGCGCCTCTGATAACCCCAAGAGGTCGCGTACCGTAAGAATGACTGTATACACCTTCATGCAAAAGTGATCTCGGGTGATGCATCTCTCTGATGGGAGGCCGGGAGGCAGGGGCGTTATTGTAATAATGCGGCACGGTGGAAGAATGATGGTAGAAATCCTCGTGAGGATTGCTACGTGAAGGCATTCCGGCACCGTGGATGGGCAAAGGGTCGTGGACGGCAAATTCGCGGGAAGAGTGACTATATATTTCCTCGGCTGATTCATTGCTTGAATGCACTTTGACATTGTCAGAGTCGTAGTAAAGCGCAATATCCTCGTCAACATCGTCGTATCTCGGCTCTGGCAACACCCGATTTTTCGCGCTCTTGATTTTCTTCGAAACCCAGTGCTGCTTCATGCGGTCATTCCCCTCAAGGACTGAAATGTCAGCGCTATCAGAAGGCGAGATTTCGTTACGCTCCTCCACGGATTTGACCACATCGATTTCGACATTATCGGGACTCGGGATCGGATGGTCGTCGCTGAGTTGTGCTTCGTCTATCGCGTTCGGTGGAACATCAGCCGTCGGAAGATCGACATCGTCATGGTGGTGTTTAAATCGGGTTATTCCACTGGGCTGGGCTTTCGGGATATGTCCTTGGGCTGCGGCGATATTTCGGTGCTTAGCGGACCAACTCTGGTGGCTCCATAAGTAAAGCAGAGGCGGCGGCGTGCACCATTGATCCATTTGCTTGTCACTTGCGTTGATGGATCCCGGCAAATAAAATGCCTACAACACAGGGGATTAAAATACAAAAATCGTATCGCTCGCCAGTGAAAACTGAATTAAAAAACAGGACGAAAACAGAAATCATAGCTTCCTACCTTTCCCGATAGCAAACAACCGTCCTCCCAAATGAGACTGTACGGTTTGTTCTGCTCATCTAACCTGGTACAATTAATTAACAGCGTTAGTTTCATTTTCAACGGAGAAAAAACATATTGGAACGGAATATTATGAAAATTAACAGGAAACACTGACCTCGGGGTTTCCGGCGGAGCAATGAGGATGAGTAGCTTCGGGTTAAACTCGAGGGCCTTCTCAAAAAACTGCCATGCCCTACCTCCTCTTACTCCAAATGGTGGATTAAGCCCCATTACCTGACCCAAAACAGATCCAAAAAACCGTCCCTGAATAACCGCGCAAAAACGTCATATAGAAGAAGAGAGAACGACCATTACCAAATTTGACCCGTCTGGTAACTCTTCGAGGCCCACTCCCATCCAGTCCCTAATCTCAACATTGAAGTCTCTCTGGAAGAACAAAGACATAGTTATAGCAGGATGTGGACACATACAAATACGTATATGTATATATTTTATGTATGTGCTTCCGTAGAGCAATTTTGGTCCAGAAACGAGACGGCACTATCAGGACACGAGACACTAATTCTTATATTATGTAATTATCTCAAGATGAATTAATTAATGCTTTCTAGTACTTTGATAAGCTAAATGTGTCTAAGTAGGTTAACACGAAGAACACGATTAATAAATAGCCTTTGTCTCCGATTATCATAAAATACGATTAATAAATAGGGACGAGTCGAAGTCTAACTAATCAAAACAGATTAAAACGCGACATGGGACACATATTTCTAAAACAATAAAACTTTCCAAAGGTCAAAATAAATAAACGTGGGGTATGAAATTGAACATAAGAAGACAGAGATGGAAAATCGAAACATCACCTTTGGTGGAAATATATCGAAGTTTCTGAAAGAGCACTTTTTTCCCATTTCTTTGAGCTTTTTCTCCATGAGGACACTAAAATCGTTCGAACCGCAACAGAAATCCACCAACTGTTCACGAAAAATAGTATAACTCACCGACAGTACAATACTAATCACAAAGATTGTCCATTCAAAGATTAAATTAGCAAATGGACATAATCGACAAGGAACATTTACATATAAGGCATAGATTTCACAAACTAAAAGTAAAGAGAACAATTGACAGCATTAAGGAAAGTCGAACCGTGTCACCATCTTGTAAGTACCAGTGGAGCCTATTGACAATCTGCAAAATAAAAAGGTTCATAACTGAAAAGGCTTCAAAACAAAAGATTCTGCAAGTATATGTTTATAAAAATTGATAAAACGAAGGGCTGTTCTAATCGCATAAACTAAATGAGAAAATAATAAAATATGATACCTGTTGGATTTTCTCTGGCTTTGTGAAATGACGACCAAAGGATGTGTAGCGCCGTGAAATCAGAAAAGGGCCAAGTTGATGTTTGAGCTTGGACTACAGCCAAAGAATAATCAGATAATGTTTTTACAAAACAGAATAAGAAAAGTAGAATTAACCATTTTACGGACGTATTTACAGAACAAAAGAGTATAGATAAACTTAAGTCAACAACTCATAGAAGAGCATGGAAGAAGAAGAAACCTCATAATATATTAATATTTTACCTAACAAAGTTGGGGCATGAATTTTAATCGGAAAACTGGTTTTGACACTGGAAACCGTAAAAATCCGGTACCGGTTTAGAAACCGGCTAATTATTTCTAGTTTTTTATGTATTTTTATATAACTTTACAGTAATATCATGATTTGGACAAGTTATTTTAAATTACCTTTGGGGTTATAATATGATTTGTAAATGTTGTATTTTAGTAAATTATTATTAGTAATTTGATTTCATAAAAACCGGACTTTTATGGGTACCGGTTTGAAACAAATTTTCAATAGATAAAAAGTAATAGTCCGGTTACGAGTTTCACCACTAGAAGAAAGTATAATATAGAATGCAAGCCTTGCAAGGAATATACTAATTTGACGAAAAACAGCATAAACCGGTAAATTGAACAACAAAACTTTTTGCAGAGACCAACCTTCCATCTATAGAGCTGTTGAATGATATCTCGAGAGCAAATGTCCGCCACATCTTCAATACGGCCTCCTTGGTCTAATCTACGTACAGCTTCTCTAACGGCCTATATACACGCATAGAACATAATTAAATTCCAATGACATAAAGATATGACTCCAAATCAACAAATTTTAAATAAACGTACCTGAACTGCAGCCTCCACTTTGCCCTGTGTAATTGATTTCTCATCAATTTGTTTCAGTAAATTAGTAGCTGGAAGTGTTTGATTTGATCTTATATCTTCGAGAGTGACCGTAGCTTTTACACTTTTTATTATATCCAATACCCTGTACAAAGTCGAAGATAATCAATCTATGTTTGACTATGGTTCAAAAGTAAATATCAGAGTCAAAGGCCGTGAAAAGATACTTTTTCCGTGAGTCATCATCTATTCTAATTCTGTCAGGCTTAATCTCGGCTTCGGTACTAAGATCGTCATCTTCTCTTTGTTGCTCCTCTTGCGGTTTAATTTTAAATCCATGAGCTTCATAGAGCCTGTTACCCAGTAAGGCCTTCGGATCCTTTTTAGCGACATAATCTACTTTTTTTACCACCTTGGGAAAACTTGATGATCCGGAAGTAAACTTTCCTGAGCTTTGACCAAAAGATAATTTCCGAATCTTTTTTAGAGGAGCTGTTCTTTCCTGACGTGGCTCTTCCAAGTAGACTTTTCTCTTCAAGTCGTGTCCTCCCAAATCCATTTTCTTTTTCCTCTTTTCGTCGAAAATGCGTCTCTCTTTCCCAATGACATTCTTCTTTTCTTCGACCTTAGGAAATTTTATGTGATTTCTAAGAGGAGTGCCGGCATCTTCATCAATTTCGTGCTTTCTGAACAAAATTTAAAAAGCCATTGAGCAATAAACGGTAATCCCAAGAAAGAAAAAAAATAAATAATGTTAACACCACAAGAATACTTACAAGCAATAAATGAGAATCCGATTCGGCAGTAGATCTTCCCAAGCCCTTTGAATTATACCCTCCTCCTCAATGCTTGTGAAAGAGATTTTCCTAACACAACAAACTCAAATATCAATCCTCTATGATGTTAATATATTAAATAATATATTGTTTAACGTCTACAAAAAGTGAGTGTTGTAGCAGAAAAATGCAAGGAAATACAAATATTTATATACACACTGTCACGCACACAAAGACATGTGTACCTTGGCAAACATTTCCTGTGATATGACTTGGGGCACCGCCTACACACGGCAAACTGAAGCTGAGAATCTTTTTTGTTCTCTCCTTGTTTGCAACCGGAGCATCTACGAACTGGACATGTAAAAGATTCCCCGTTTGCAATCTTCTTCCCTTGATCTTCAGCGGCATCTTTATTATATGGATGAAGCATATTTGCGACACAGTGTGGATGATAGAATTAGCCACAAGATGCATTCACACAGCGAAAGACCTAAATCAATACATAAATATTGTTGGAATTTTTTGTTATGGAAATGGTACGAAATTCCCATTTTATGTCAAACTGTTTTACAAACTACCCCTTTGTGAGAGTAAAAAATACACACAATGGGGAGGTTTTAAAAAGGTTTGACTCAAAACGGGCATTTTGTTCAAATAATATTTCTACTAATTACACAATAATTAGCACTAACTAATAAACATTCTAGACACGGAATCTTTTGCTACAAATATGTTGATATTTCTACAAAATGATAAACACAACTAAATTTTTGGAACCACTTGTACCTCAGAGCCTGAATGCTTATTGGAGGAGCCTAGTTTCCCGCAAACGAAGCACTGGTGCTTTTTATATTTGCAATTATTACAGAGAAACTCCTCCGTTGCCAATGCCTGCAAAGTTTATCGGTCATAAGAACACATAAATATAATCAGCGGAAATAATACATATGTATGGTCATATAAAAATATACAAATAAAGATAGTGGAATCAAAGAGCGATGGCATACATTCACTTTCGCTTTAGAAAAGCCGAGAGATTCACAATCTTCAGCATCATCAACATACGCATGGAAAGACCTAAGGCAGCTTCCTTCGCAGCTGCAAGCAAACAATTTTTTTTCTTCTACAGTTTTAACAATTATTTTATAAATAAAAAATAACACCAAGAAACCATAAGTATCTTATACGATCCAAAGTTGCAAATCAATCTTATAATTCCATTACCACGTATATAAATGATAGGTTTGTTATAACAAAAATTGATAGAAGTGATTTTAAGAGCAATGACTTACTATGTATCGTAAAAGTGGTAGAGTAAATACAAGAGTGAGACAGAAACACAAGAGCATATACCACAGAAGTAAATACATATTACATAACATATATATAAAAACATACATACCATAAGAGCTCGCCTCCATTATCACAAAAACAGCAAACAGAATCGAACAATCCATCATCCTCTAGTTCATCATCTTCCCCACCATCGATAGAATCATCATCTGAATCATCCACTGTGAATTTTGTCATTGGTTTAGCTTTAGCTTGAATTCCTGAAAAAACAGTCACTTTACTCATTCAGGATAAGGTTAAAGACATCCTATTCGCAAAAATGGGCTTTAATGAACAAATAACTGAGACAAATTTGATACAAATTAATGAGGAAATTAATACCTTGTCAGGCACGCCCTTCTTCAGAGGCTCCTTCAAAAACTCTACCAGGAACTGCTCAGAAAATAATAAATAATAATTACTTATACTTTGAGATTATATATTAAATATTTAAGTGATGAATAGAATCAGATCTCATAAACAACTATTCAAATTCCTTTAGGAAAAGATTGCAAGAAATTATTAATCGGGCTTCCATTAACTCAAATCAGGAGCTTATAGACACCTCAAGCTTCTATATTTCCGTGACTGACGAACATACAATTTATAAACAGCATAATGACAGGGAAAATTAAGTACCTTGGCTTTTCCTAAGGAACCACCAATCTTTTCAAGCGCTTCAGCGATTAGAGACTTGTGAGCATGCAGATCATTCTCAGATGGCCCGACCTCATATGAACTATAAAAATTGAGCAAAACGTGAACAAATTCGCGGAAAAAAAAAATACTAAATATGTCTTAAGGTGTAGGTACCTGAAAGTTTTGGAAAGATACTCCCACAAAGATTTCTTAGACGATTCCGGATTTCTCTGCATGAAATGCAGAGAATGCACCGTAACCAAAACTGATCTAAAAATGCCCTCGAAAAATTTCCTGGGCTTCTCAAGCTTGAACCAGCTATTGTCCTTGGAGAGAACCGTAATCTCGGGCTTGTTCACGTTGGAAAGATTGAACCTCCACGCTACGACATGCTTATATATCGGGAGAAGCCCCTTATCGGCCGATCCTAGAAGAAAAAACTTCAAGGCTTTGTCATCCGCTCTCTCGCTTTCCTTCCAAAGAACCGGCAAAGAAGAAAGCGAAACCGGCTCGTTCTCGTCATCCTCGATATGGTAATTCGAGACACACAAATGCAAATCTTCCTCTTCGTCGTCGGAAGAAGCCATTTCCTTGAACTGAAACCCCAATACAAGAACGCTCAACGACAATAGAAATCGACACAAACACATGCATATACACTCCTCCTGTATATATAATTACATATATACACCTGATATACATTGATTGACTGGGAAAGCTACAAAGTACAACTATCTCGATTATTCTCACCATTTCTGAAGAAACTTGACAACCAAACGAAACAAAAACTCTCAAAAATGACTATCAAACACAGCGAAAACTGGTCCAAACTCAATTTCTCACTCGATTCTCTACATTTCATCACTAAAATCGCCATTAAAACCACGAAAGATTTCAAGGAATCTCTGTACTCATCAGAAACAGTCAAATTTCACGCAGGTGCCCAAAAATACTGGGAAAAAATTCAAAAAAATGAAAACTAGCGAAGAACACAATTAGAGAAACCGAAGTCAGAGAGAAGATCTTGACCTGATCGAAGAATCAGAGCGGAATCAACGAAGAACTGAAACCAAAATGGACTCTTCGTCTTCTTCTTTCTTCTTCTTCTTCTTCACTCTCAAGTTTCGCGAATTCCCTCTTCTTTTTTATTAAAATATTATTTTCCAAATAAAAAAATAATAATTATTAAATAAAAGTATTACATGATTGCCTACGTGGCGGTATCCAAAGAGCTGACGTGTACATGGATTTTTTAAGAGATTTGGCCCACGAGTACACGACACGAATTTGTGTTTCTCTGTTGTCGTTTTCTGTAGTTACAAACGACATCTGATTTAAGCAAAGTCAAACGACATATAATTTATGGTTTATATATCTTTCTTTTTTTTTTTTTTAGAAACCATATTAGGCTGATGATTTTGGTATTGCTCTGCTGAATTTTAACATTATTTTTGGCAAATATTTTTATTCATTAAATCTAAAATGCCCCCACTTATCATTTGGGTTCATTGCTTCAAAATATTTCTATTTACAATTTTTATAAATTAATTGTAGTTTTAAAATTCAAGCTATAAAACTATATATCGGAAAAAAAAACTTAATTATACGAATATAGATAATAAAAAGTATAAAAAAAAAATGGAGAAAAACGTATAACCCTGGAAATAGCTTTTAAGATGGCATTCATTACTTATTTTTTATTTTTTCTTCTGATGAAATAGTTCGAAAGACATGTTTAAGAATTTTGTTAGTCTTGATGGTTTAAGTTTGTTTTGTCGTTCGGTTTAAGTTGTTTTATAAATTCTATCATGTTACCACATTTATCCTTCGCCATAAGTGAGAGTCTAATTAATAAATTTTAGACGGAATCACTCTCCGGCTATTCCTAAAAAATAAAAATAAAATAATAATATCCATTTTAAAATATCACATCAATGATACAGAAAAAGCACCAACCTCATACCAACCCACAGTATAGTTTGCACTTTGTAGTTTGTAGTGTACAGTAATTAAAACGACGTGTTGTTTTTATCACGTCAAGAAACGACACGGATGAAAACGACATCACTTTGTTTGGGCGTTGGGCTATTGCTGCTCAATTACATTACGATATCACTTTGTTTCACGAAAACGACAAGACAATCTATACAGCAAAAATATTAATTAAATTATTTATATTATATTATCGAAAATATAAAGTGCGGTAAATAAGAAAATATCGTCATCATCTCACTAAACAGTTGCTCAAATTGATTTGTAATGCAATTCACATTTTCTATCGAATTAGTTTATATATATATTTGAGAAAGCTTCATACAAATATATTTATTTTAGAACCAAATTAAAAACACTAAGCACATATGTCAATTTTTAATGTTTTTATTGATAATACGATTGTAATTGTAAACTTTCATGGTGGGAAAAAATGTAAATTTTTCCCGCTAAAAAAATTATGAACTTTTCCCGTTTATATGATGAGATAACTATCGATTGCTTGAACTCTGTAAATGTGAATTGCGTGAAAGTAACTCCAAATTCGGGAGTCCAAGAGTTTTATAAAACGTTTCACCACTATTTTAAAAATTTGGGAAGTTTTTCTGCAATTTCGTACGCCGCTATTATCTCATTTTTATTGCAAAATTACATGTGTTTTTCTTAAATAAAAATAGTTATGTTTTTCACTGTGCTATTTTTTACTGATAGAATGCATATGTTGTAAAAAGAAAATTTAAGTCTCTAGACATTAATGTTGGAGTTTTCACGTTAAAATATATTACTTTTACCGCTAAAAAGCAATTCAAGTTAAAGAAAACTATGTTTGACATCCAAGAATTAATTTGTTAATATAAGGACTTCGTATGAACTCGCGCCGCCTAAAGAAAAAGACTAATACACCTTAACTAAATTGCTTGAAGTGATAAATATTATATATATATATATATATATATGATATTAAGAAGAGCCTCACTGTACTTTCTCACACACCGACTCGCTTGAGACTCTCACGGCGGTTAATTTTAGTCTACGCGCTTGTGCATGGCATGCTCCCTGAGGACTCGCTCATGCCACGTCATGCACCCGATTCCGATTCCGATTCGTGTATCTGCTCTTCGGTTCTTTTACGTCGGATCGGTCGATATATGTATCCGAACCGGGTTTCTGATTTCGGATTCGGGGTTAGTGAAGTGTCATATTTATTTTTCTGATTCGTGTATCCATTCTTTGATTCTTCTGCGTCTGATCGGTCGATATATGTATCTGAACCGGATTTCAGATTTCGGATTCGGGGTTAGTGAAGTGTCATATTTATTTATTTATTTTTTCTAAAAAGGGATTATTGAAATTCTGATTTGAAGATATCCGAGCCATGACTAAGAAATATATATGATGTTTTTTTTAATGAATACTAGTGGACGGCGCGCGAAGCGCGGTGGCAAGAAATTGTGCATGTTTGGCATGACTTAATTTTTACAATCGTTTTTTAGTTTTAGATTAAAAAACAAACTGTTAAAAAAAAAAAAACTGACAGATGTTTGGTAAATATTGTTTTTTAGCTGATGAAGAAAAATATATAAATTATAGAAGTTGAAAAGAGTAACTAAGAAACCGATGTCTATGGCCGAGTATTGTGAAATTATAATTATTAAAACTCACAGTCCGGATTCATGGTTCATAGCCTTGTTGTAGTTAGTACCATTGTGTCATTCTCGGGAGTTATTGCACCCTAAGAGCATGTCTTGAATTGAAAAAAGAAGAATATATAACTTCAAGTTTCTTGAAAGTTTTAAGTATCTCTACGGTCTCACTTATTGTCTGATCTTGCCCAAAACAAAAACCGATTAGGACCCAAAATAAAAGACCAAATAAAATTACAAAAAAATTAAGAATAAATTCAGACAACATCCAAATACAAAATCAATCTATAAGTCTTAGGAATCACCACATAAACAAATCTCATTTGACAATGTGACATGTATAAATTAAAATAAAATCTGAAGAATAGGAGCATAAAATCTTTGATTTCTATTTTGCTAAATCATTCTCTCAAGATCATTTCCAATATATAACGAACATCGATGATAGAAACCAACCC
This sequence comes from Parietaria judaica, assembly GCA_954871525.1. Lineage (NCBI taxonomy): Eukaryota > Viridiplantae > Streptophyta > Magnoliopsida > Rosales > Urticaceae > Parietaria > Parietaria judaica. The sequence goes on from OX940865.1 coordinate 32,366,494, forward strand.
TTAACAATCACTAAACAAAAAAGAAAATGGAGAAGAAGACTCCGAGATTAATTGAATATTGTGAAAATGTACTTCACAATGTTCAACATGGAAGAGCAAATATTTTATTAACAAAACAACAAGCGTAAATAAACCGAGTCCAAAAAAATCTAGAGATATTAACTGGAAAAAGAAAAAAGTTTCCATATAAATAGTTAGCTAGAGTTCTCCATTTCTTATACCAGAGAATTAAAAGAAGAGAAAATAAAAACAACGATAATCGTCTATTTATCGTTGTGACTTCTATAGAACAAATTTTGAAGGAGAAATTTTTGCGACTTTTGTGCTTAACTTCTTTGATGAACTGTTTAGTCTATAAACATAACATCAGTTGTCATATTGGACTCTTGGTTTACAAATGTGAAATATAAATAAAATAATCAATAAATGAGATATTAACATATGACAAATAAATTACATCAATTTGATATCTATAAATGATAGATAAGCGACAATTTGTATGGTGTACAAATGTAACATATAAATAAAATAAACGTTTTTAGGATTTAGATCTCTAGAAAATCATTATCTACCACTTAAAATGTTTTTTGATAGAAGAAAAAAAATTCTTTTAATTCTATCAAATGTTTATTATAAATCCCGAAAAACTTAAATTGGGGATTATTTCCTTTTAAAAGTCTAAATAAATCCAAGCGATTTTAACAGAAAATTTATTATTGTAACACTCAAATTATAGGAGAGAATATTATTTTTAAAAAGGTTATTTGTAGCGATGATACATATGTTATATGTTATGTAGCACATTAATGTAATTTTCTTTTACGGCTTATTGTTTAAATTCCGAGTTATAATCGAAAGGATTACATGTAAGCGAAATTGTCGTCTTTTTTCCTATTTTATTTATAGTTAGTAGCTCTTATGTTACTATTCCATTAATAATTTCCATTTGAATCGTTTTATTTCCATCTTTTAATTCTCGTGGTAGACACAAAAATAATACATCAAATTGTTATTTTTTATTGCAAGAATACTTAATGCCCATGCGACATAACAAAGTTATTGCAAATGTTACTCAACCCAAATGAATTTTAAATATAAATAAATGAGATTGTATCTACAATAAGAATTAGAAAATGAACATGTAAATAATCATAATCATTTTCTGATAATTTTATAGAAATATTATTTCGGAATATTTTTCAACCAAAAAATTTCAAGGACATTATCCCCAAAACTTAGTAAACATCACATAATGAGATTTTCCTCCCTTGTGCAAACATTGTACATCACATGAACTTTTAGAATGTTCACTTTAAAAAAATAAATGCAAAAGAAGGTAAAATAAAACCACTCCCTGAAAAGGCGAAGATTATATATTTACAACTTATTAAAGTCCAAAATAAAGAACTAAAAATATTCCTTTATCTGCAAAGGAAACATTAATCCCGAATTGTTATATATAGCATGCATTAAGTTGGTATTATAACACCTGCTTGAAGCATTTTTATAGTGTAAAACAAAATGTTCTTTTGATAAGGTGAGCTTGAATAACGCATATATTATCTTTTAGCTTAATCTCATATAAGTTTTGTTGATACGAAGTTACGAACAACACAAAATAGCTTTATGTTACACTTAATTTATAAGAAGACTTGCAATATCCACTTAATTTATGTCGTCGCAAATGGTAGATTGCGGCCGAAGATGTTGGAAAAGAACAAATTTGCAAAATTATCTGTAAACGAATGGAACCAAGATGAAGAAGTAACAAAGAAAATTATTTATTTTAGACTTTCATAAGTTGTAAAAAACTAAAAATATATAATAGAAACTATGTAAGTCTAAATTAAAAAAAAATGCATAAGGAGCTTAGTAAAACTCTGAATGTGATCTATTGGAATACTTCTTCCATTTGCTCACTTGGATTCAATTGTTGGGCTGCATTCACGTCAATTACGGCTCATGTAATTTTTACTTCAAACACCCAATAAAGTAAGGTTAGATGATCCCAACAAACAACTTGAACTATAAGCAATTTTAAATTTTATTTGTTAAAAATGTAAAATTATCAAAACTCAAAATAATTCACCTGAGTTTCTCGATGGAAAATGCGTGTTTCGAAGCAATCGGAATAGATGAAACTCTCGTGGGAAGATAATGAGGCAGAAACAAAGTGTAGGACATGAAATATATGATATATATATCCATATATAAAGAGGGATAAATTTTATTGAGAAGCCAAGGTTATAACATATGTGTGTGTGATGGATTGAAAAGCCACAGGTTTTGCTCATATGACTTTATAAATTCATTGTAATTATTATTTCACTTATGACTTGTTAATGCATGATACAAATTATTAAGTAAAGACGTTGTGTGTTTTATGTTTGACAGATTTATTTTTATGGTAGAGTTAATTAGAAAGAGGAAACACCGTCTCATGTGATTTATGTGGAAGTAATTTGCATGTCACATTAACAAAAATATATAATATAACTATTTATGTTTTTTTAAGAGTAGAAAAACTAAAGATAAAAAAAAATGTGAATAAACAAAGAAAAAAAATAGCATAAAAACAAAAGAGAAGGAAATATATTAAAAGTAATAAAAATGTGTAATCGAGACATGTTTATACCCTAAATATTTTGCTCATATATATAGATTATTATTATTATTACAATAATTTTAAGTTTTAGGTAAATATATTTATAAAGTCATAATTTGCAATACTTTCACATTAACAAAAATATATATATATATATATATACATATATATATTTCAATACTTTCATCATATGCATATCACATTAACAAAAATATATAATATAACTATTTATGTTTTTTTAAGAGTAGAGAAACTAAAGATAAAATAAATATTCAATAAGTGGTGAAATATTCCCATTAAGCTTTAACTCTCACTAATAAATTGCATTTGACTCCCACTTACAAACATGTATATTTTTCAAGCAAAAAATGATAAAATTCCAAAAAAGAGATTGCACAATCTCTTGAATCTCATGAAGCCATATAATCTACTTGAGATTCTCCTTTTATATATATATATATATATATATATATATATATATATATATATATATATATATATATATATATATATATATATATTTATATTAGGCTCTCTATTTTTGTTATTTGAATATTGTGAATTTTAAGGGTAACACACGATATGATAGTCAAAGTAATTAATTCATCATCTCTTTTGTCTACGATTTGTTACGAGATAAATTGCCAGGATTGTAATCAAGCTTGCTTCAGCAACGAAATAAATTTACACAATGAATATCAATCGGTAAAATGTTGTACAATTAAAATAAGCATTAAAAGAAGTGTTTTCATTTGTAGTGCCAAAAGTTTGTTGCATGTCAAGAATATAGCAGAAAATGTTAATTAATGGATACTAATACAACTATTTATTTAACTTAAGAACTTATATGAATATAAAAGAAAAAAAAAACTCCTTATATAAATGGTGCAATTTTCAGTTGATATAACAATTATTAAAAAAAAATCACTTAAGGCATTCATTTTAGACACTATGAAAAATGAATAATTAAAGGGTTAATTGCGGCAATAATGTACAATCACTGGTCAATAGGGGTTTTAGGTCCCCAACCTTTCAAAGAGTGGGCAAAAATACACAACATTTGTTGAATGTAAAATCTGTTAGTCATTCTGTTACGGATGTTAACTTCTGCTGCTGTGGCATCGATAAACTGCCAAATGGATTGCCAATTTGTAATATTAATTACATAACCTAATTAATAAGAATAAATTAAAATATTTTAATTATGATTCAAAAAATAAATTAAAACTTTAAATTAACGAGCAATACTTAGTTAACGCGTAATTCTTATTTTTGAACCCGTGCTTCAATATTATTCACATATTTACTATGTCGTTTTTAAAATTACAGTTGTTTTTAATAATCGCTCGTTTTTTTAAAATTTTAGTCGCGTTTCGAATAAACTGTCTTTATGTAATCTTTGCAAATTTTGTCGTGTTAAATAATCTGTCGTTTTTCAAAAAAATTATTCATGTTTGACGAAGAGTCTGTTAGATTTTTAGGGGGTAAAAATTATTTATTTAATTCAAAGTGTTATTTTTTTTAATCATATTTAAAATATGATTTAATTAATTCTTATTAATTAAATTATACAATTAATATTACAAGTTGGCAGTTCATTTGACAGTTTAACGATGCCACATCAGCAGAATTTAACATCCCTAACGGAAGGACCAACGGATTTTTACATTTAACAAAGGTTATGTATTTTTGCCCACACTTTGAAAGGTTGGGGACGTAAAACTAGAGCTGCACATCCCGATCACACAACGCGTCGCGACGAAGTCACCAAAATCGCGAGAAAAAACGTCGCGATGCGTCGTGGCGTGTGCAGTCGCAGGGAATCACGAGTTAGTCGCGATTTGAAGAGGAACGGAGAGAGTGGTAATTTTTATGGTTGCGGAAAAAGTTGTATATTTGGTTCCAATGTTTAATTTTGTTAGTTTTTAGCCGAATTTACGTGTTAAATTATTATTCATACTTAATTTATTTTAAAATTAAAAATGTAAATTTGTAACATATTATAATTTTTAAAAATTTAATAACAAATAAATAAATATGACAAAACGAGATATTAAAAAAAAGAGTTGTATTATTCATTGTGAAAATTACAATAAGGTGGAAGAAAGCTGTAATATTCAGTGTAAACATTACAAGATGCCTCACTAAAACCTTTCTTGTAAAACCTTCCTTAGGGACTAAAAACCAAGAGAGGAAAGAGCACATCATTATTGGCGCTAACTTTGTATCACTCGGCGAACCAGGCGCTAAACCTTTCAGTCATAAGCTCAAGCTTGGTTGGTTCGGAACGTTGGCCGATTACGGTGTATCGGAACATCCAATCGTTCAACACCACGGCTTGCTAGAGGTGTGTGTTGGTTATTGACGACCTCCGATCGTCGATGATATTCTTAGCCGTACTGAATGCGCTCTCCGAAGAAGCGCTTGAAATGGGGATGGACAGTATATCCCTCGCCATTCTCGCCAATATCGGAAATCTTTCCCGTTCATTCTTCCACCGCTTGATGACATCGAACTCAGATGATTGGTCGTCGATCCAAAGGCCGTAGTACCGCTTCACTTCTTCTGCGCTTCACTTTTTTAACCATTTAAGTAATAATGATTAAATGATTAATAAATCTCAAGAAATTCGTTTCTGATGTGGAAGATCAGTCGGAACCGCAACCACAGAGCATACTAAGACTTTCAAGAGATGTGACAAATTAATTAATTAAACAAAAATAATTAAACTAATAAAATAATTATTACTTATTAATAAAATAAAAAAATGACTAAGTTTTATTAATTATTACCCGGTCCGAGCACGTCGAGGACGGTCGACGGAGGCTTCACCGGCTTCTTGATGGGAAGGTTCGGGGGAACCGCGGTGGTACGAGCCGACAACGTAGCCATGGATGGATGGCGGCGTTGGAACATCGGCATCATCGGCGTGTTGAGTTTCCTGAAAGTCGGCATCATTGGCGCGTTGAGTTTCGTCTTCGTCGGGGTGTTGGACTTCTTGACCGCCTTGTTGTTGAAGCATGAGGGCGAAAAACGGATCGTTGTTTCCCGCCCTTAATTGATGTACCGCGTCGACCAAAACTCGGGGCACACGTGTCGGATTGGCGTCGTTCGCGCCCATCGCCCGGACTAGACTAGGTCGTAGAGACTGTACGGTATCATCGGGATAATAGAGAACTTGAGAACTTTAGAACTATAGACGGAAAAAACTTAGAGAATTGAGAGAACTTTGAGAATTGAGAGAGAGATGGAATATTGTTGGTGAGGAAATGAGGGAGGAATGGGTGGTATTTATAGGGTTTGAGGAGATAGTGGGGTGGGTGAATAATTATTGTGGTGGGTGATTTTTTTTTAAATACAGGTAAAAATATAGGAATTTACGCCCAAAACAAACACAAAATCTCACACCCATCGGATCACTGACGTGGCGAGATCCTGGCCGTCCGATCGAGTGCGCGGATCAGCCCTCCACACGTCGCGACCACACGTGCAAATTGCGATCAGTCGCGATTTTCAGCCAAACATCGCGAACGTCGCGAACTCCCAGGATACGTCGCGACGCGTCGTGATTAATTTTGGCGACGTTTATGTGCAACTCTACTTAAAACCCCTCTTGACCAAACGTTGTGCATTATTACCGTAATTAACCCTTATAATTCCGCAATTTTAGACATTATGAAAAATGAATAATTAAAACTTCTTATATAAATGATGCAATTTTTAGTTGATATAACAATTATTAAAAAAAAATCACTTAAGGCATTCATTTTAGACATTATGAAAAATGAATAATTAAATAGTAAAAATGTCATGCCAAGAGTCTAATTTTTTGAGTTACTTCTCATTTTTAATGTCTTACATCAAACCATATTTGACTTTTGAGGAAAGACTTGATATCTTTTAATTCTCTTTATAACTGCATCAATTATATCTATGTTCAATAAGGAAAAGTTGCACGTTGCAAGTAAAAGCTTTATACTATACGGAATATAATAAATCTACTAGTTTTATAAGTAATAAATTTTACAAGAAATAGTTTTTAAAGCCTAATTAATCTTTTTTTTAAGGAAATAAATTCATTAAGATTAGGACCTTAAATCACCCGGCACATACACATCGAGCTACTCCGGGCAATTACAAGACCAAAACTCCGAAGTCCCCACGGGATACGAGATTTTGCTAACACGTTTGCAACCTCGTTACATACTCTAGGGATCCACCGAATATTTCCTGTCGGCGCCACTTTCTTAAGCAAGCCTTCAATACTCCGTTGAATCGGTCCTTGTAAACTATTAAATAGCTTGCCGTTGACAATTTGGATTGCCCGAAGACAATCCGATTCTACCACCGAGATTGTCCAACCCCGATCATGCGCGAGTTGGAGCCCATGAAGAATAGCCTTGCACTCCACCGTCAGAGCCGAGTCCACCACGATTAGCCTTGCGGCCGTGACCCCTAGCACCATGCCTCGGGCGTTCCTCACGACTCCACCGACCGCCGCTTGTCCGTGTTCATTCTACCACGCAGGATCCACATTAAGAGTAAGCCCCCCGTCCTCCGCTCCGGTCCAAGAGGATTCGAAAAGGACTTATTGTGTACGTCGGTATCGCTTGAATCACCGCCTTCACAAGAACCTCGCGTCCTCCCGCCGAGAACATGTTTGCCTTCCATGCCCGAAGGTGCTTGCTAACACGACTTGTGAGGTTACTAAATGTTGCCACTTTTTGACGCCCCACTTGCGTCGGTAGCCCGAGATAAGATTCGAGCTTTTCAACTACAGTCATATTGAGAATACTAGCAAAGTGGGCTACCCTCTCGTCCGAGATGTTATTCGAACAACACATCATGGATTTCTCCATACTGACCATTTGCCCCGAACCTTTCTCGTAGGTCGCTAGGAGGGAACTTATCGCATTGCAACAATCATCATGAGCTTCGCAAAACACGATACTATCATCCGCGAAGAGAAGGTGCGTCAGCGGAGGAGCCTCGGGTCGACAAACAAATCCTCGAAGAAGGCCTAGACGTTCTTGACCTCGAATAAGAACGGATAAACCCTCCGCACATACAAGGAATAGGTATGGCGACAATTGGCACCCTTGCCAAAGCCCCCTCGCCGGTTTGAAAGTCCATCCAACTCTCCCATTGATGACCACGGAGAAGACCGGGGTGGAGATGCAATCATGAACCACGTCGGTCACTCTTGGACCGAAACCCATTATTTTCATCATCGCGTCAATGAAACCACATTCAACTCAATCGTAAGCTTTGCTCATATCAAGCTTAAGGGCTACGCTTCCTTTCTTCCTTTTTGTCTTCCTTTTTAGCGAATGAAGGAGCTCAAAAGCGATGACGGCGTTGTCCGTGATAAGTCTACCGGGGACGAAAGCACTTTGCGCGTCGGAGATGACGGAAGAAAGAGCCCCTTTGATCCGATTAGCCACCACCTTTGTCACAATCTTGAGCGTCACGTTGCATAAACTAATAGGCCGGTAGTCTTTAACTTGTGTCGGATTCTTGACCTTTGCAGTTGCACTTATTTATAAATAGAAAGAGTTTGTAAATGTAAAATACTTTTCAAAATATTGAATATATAATTTTAGTGCTGTTTTAATTATTAATCATAGATATAATTTGTAAACTTTTGTGCATATCATTATTTTAAAATTTTATGTAGTGTAATTTTATACAAATTAGATTTCAAATATACATTTGTCTCATTTAATTGGTTTGAAACTGACTATCTTCTTAAAAAAATATGCCACTTATGCAAATTGCTCAAATAAATTCACGTTGTTTAATAATTTCATCAAGGATAATAGCGGCTAAAGTAGCCAAACTTTCATGATTTGTGTCGATAAAGGTCCAAACTGGATTTATAGCGGCTAAAGTAGCCAAACTCGGTCAATCTGTGGCAAGCACTAATTCCGTCCAGTCAAACTTAACATCCGTTAGTCTATCGCCACGTCACTTACACGTTATATCAAACTTTGGGTATTTATGCCGTGATAAAACCAAAGTTCGGGTATTTATGCCGCGATAAACCATTTTATATATTTTTTCGCTTGTTCACGTCATCTAAATAAAAGTTAAAATATTATAGTTTTGAGAGGATTCGAACTCATCACTTTCCCCCTCATAAAAGGACAATATAACCATCAAACCACATTCATTTCACGTTATATCTTGACAAAAAAAAAAGAACATACATAGAAACTTATTGATGAGTGATCATAGTAATAGAAATATATGTATTTTTCGCACCGAGTTCGGGTTGACTAATTTGGAACGGGGTGAGTTGAATTTTTTGGACAGTGGCCAAGTTGAATTTTTTGTACCGAATTCATGTTGACTTTGTCGATACGAGTTCAGGTTGCCTTTTTCAGAACCGGGTCAAGTTAACTTTTTGAAACAGGGTCGGGTTAACTTTTTCAACCTGAATCCGGTACAAAATATTCAACCCGACCAAATTCTGTAAAAGTCAACCCATGGGTATGAAAAAGTCAACCTGACCTCGTTCCAAAAAATTCAACTCAATCCTGGTCCGAAAAGGTCAACCCAACCCCTTTCCTAATAAGTCAATCCGAAACCGGTGCGAAAAAACATATGTTTCTATTACTATGCCACTTATTAATAAGTTTCTATTTATATTTTTATTTTTGTCAAGATATAATGTGAGGTGAATGTGTTTAGTGGTTATGCTGCTCTTATATGCGGGGGAAGTGATGAGTTCGAGTCCTACCAAAGCCATAATATTTTAACATTTATTTAGATGATGTCAGCAACCAATTTTTTTTTAAAATAGTTTATCGCGGCATAAATACCCAAATTTTGGTTTTATCACGGCATAAATACCCAAAGTTTGCCACGTGTAAGTGACGTTGCGATAAACTAACGGATGTTAAGTTTGACTGGACAGAATAAGTGATTGCACAGATTAACCGAGTTTGGCTACTTTAGCCGCTATAAATATAGTTTGGACTTTTATCGACACAAATCATGAAAGTTTGGCTACTTTAGCCGCTATTATCCCTTTCATCAATGGTATAAGCATGATTTTTCGGCAACCGCGCAACACGCGGTGTTCCTACTAGTTTTAACTAAAGTGAAAAAGTTAAGAGTTCTCTCAGTATTAATTTATTATTTTATCAATTTTTGTGTTACATTTGATTTAGGTTAATAAATATAATTACTTTTAATAAAATTAGAAATAGTAAGTATTTTACTTTTACTTTAGTCTTTTTTTTTTTTACTAGTAATGAAGATTTCTACCTGTTACAAATTTTTTAATCAAAATTGGGTGAACCTTTTCATTTTGAAGAGTGTCATTTTTAATTGTTTTCCAATATATATATGCTCATAATTAATAATTTAATAACATCAATAAATAAATTAAAAAATTAGTGAGTTTGATATAGATATTAATTTATATATTCTTGCACACAATCTAAACATAAAAGGAGTGATTTGCGACATAAAAAACCTTTAAGTTGGGAGTTTGTAGCTTTTGTGGCTCAAATCAAATCTGTTTCCCTCTAAGTCGCAGGCTTTGTCGTTTGTCTCACTTAAGCCCACTTCCAGAAGGCCAAAATTTTATTTGGGCTTTACTTAGACCAAGCCCAAGAAGCCCACCAGCGATTGAGGGAGGGAATTGTTCACATGGTCGGGCCCACGCTTCCACCTCGCTCTAAACAGCTCGTGTTTCCCGGGAATAAATTGCCACTTATGCAAATTGCTCAAATAAATTCATGAGTACCTGGCATGGCCGGAAATGGCATAGGCAGGGTCGATTTCCACCCGGATTCTGGCATAGGCAAGGTCCTTGTCTTTGAAGACTAGCTTGAAGATACCAGGGGAGATCTCCTCCAACGCCCGATCCTCGATTTTATACCACGCACTGTGAAGCACTGCTCAAATTGTATTGCGACCGGACATTTTGGCCGTTAACATTTTTTCAGCTAGGACAAAGCCCCACCCTCTCAGTTAAGAGTTAAAGTGTAGGCCTAACTCCGCGAAGTTAATGGAGCTAGCCATGATCTTCACAGTGTCCGGAGTGTTGGGGATGTGGTTTCCCGGGACTAAAAATTATTGATCTTGTCTGTAGTATATATGGGTAACTCTTTGAAAAAAAAATTCAGGATTAAAGTCCCATAACAAAAATCCCTATCACCCCATCCGGCTTACGTTACCCAAAATTGATTTTTGTGTCCCAACGGATCGTAATATATTAATTAAGTGATGATTATCTTAACTCATAATTTGGTGATTTCGATTTTAGGGTTTGGGCAACATCAAATTTTTCATCAATAAAAAAGTGCGTACCTTTTTTATTTTCTAGCTGCGCACTCTGATCTCTGAATCAGGACCGGCTTCCTCTGAATCCGTGCCTTCCTCTGTGCAATTTTGTTGACAAGAATATCACCCAGTAATTTTTCAATCTCCGGAATTAAGCCCCCAAGATGTGCAAGCTCCTCTAAGTAATCACAAAAGCCCGACAGGGCCTGAACCAGGAAGTTTTTTTTTTTTTTCTCTAGACTGAATTAAAAAACTCACAGAGAGGGAGAGAAAAGGGGAGTACAATTTTTCTAAGGTATTTAGGGTTATATTTTTCGATTTCAGGTCTAGCACATTAATAGAGAAAACCAAATCTTAACTACGGAGAGATATTCACTCATTATCTATTAAAATTTAATAAGATAATGAATAGTATTAATTCTTTCAAATCTTTTTCAATGAAGATTTAAATCTTAGTTTAAATATAACAAATCTTCGGGAAACAAATTCCAAGATTTAATCTCCATTTATTTAGAAATTATAATTGATTAATTTAAAATTAATTTATTCAAAATTAGGTTAAAAACAAATAATAATACAAATCTATTTAATTATAATTAATTAGTAATAACAAAATAGTAATAATTAAATCCAATAATTAAAACTATATTATTAATTAAATATTCAAGGAATCAAATCCAATATTATTTAATTTATCATTAAATTCGCAAGTATAAACAATGAGCACTTCAGCCCTTAGCTGAATAAATTGTTTTGACCATAACTCTCAAACCAAACAACAAGATGCCACGATGAAAACGAAGAATTTTCACCAACTTCGATAACACTCCACTAAATCGTAGGAGTCCACAATACTTCAGGACATCAACCGATTTCATCCGATCATCTAAGCGACTTAATCTTTACTATCATCAATGATGGACTTACGTTATGATTTCATATCTAAGCATCTAGCTTGTCCACCACGTCGATGCGGGAACGTATGATAGACCAGAAATGCCCTTATGAGACAACTAGGTCTTCCTCGAGGATTGGACGACAAAGCGCTTCTCTCATCCGTCTTCATTTTCATGACTGCTTCGTTCAAGTAGAATAGATTTAAGGCTTGTAAGTTGTAACCCCTTAAATTTCCCACGCAAGTTACTTGCACCATCATATCCATGCGACACTCTCGCGAAACCACCACGCAAATAGAGTTACGGATGGTGGTGACTGGTGAGGGCATTAGGGCAAGACGTCTCATAGAAAGTAGAAGACAACTGAGCCGTGCACGTCGCGCTAGAGAGCGATAGCAACGTAATAACGCTTAACACTAGCGAGCCCTGCATCTTAGTGTAATAAGTAAATCACGTACGAGTAATTAGAATGAAGAAATAAGAATAGAACTCGTCAATATTTATAGTAATCAAGCTAGGGCATACATAATCTGCATGCATGGGGTTTGATTCTGATTGAGACGCCATGCATAAAAGTCTCGATTCATGTATATATATTGGTAATCAAGGTCAGGACAAGGATGCATTAATTAAAGCAGTGTGGAAAAAATAACAAGTTTGTTTGGAAAAAAAGCTTGTAAATAGGAAAAGTCAGAGATGAAAGTGGGTGTCACAGTTCAAAAAAAAAACACGATTAAGGGTAAAATGCGGTCAGTTTTTTTCGTAAAAAAAAAAAGCTGGACTTTAATCCTTGTTTTTGGATATAATTAATCAATGAATCAATAATTTTTAGAGAATCTTTTACAGTCTGATAGTGATATGAACGCATAGCAGCCCACGAGTTTGGTAATAAATAATTGTCAATTATCAATGGAAATTAAGTTTTTTTTTTTATATACAATAAAACTAAAGAAGGGGTTGGGGAATACAATCACAACGTCAAATTATAATGAAAATCACCATCTCTAGTACTCTTGTATAAAGTATAAAAAGTACTCTTGTATAAAGTATAAATTGTACACGAGCCGCCGATTGTATCAAGACCTTCAAATGGTACGTCAAGAGATGTTTGGCCACAGGTTGACTTGTTTAGGGTTGCTTCCCCGGTCCCCCGTAAGCTTTATAGGCGTAAAAACGCATTGGTACGGTGCAGGACCCAAAGATTATATATATATAAATATATATATGATATTTTCAAAAATCTATAGACTTAGGTTGTTCATAAATTATTTGCACGTGCATTAGTCTATAGTTGTTCATAAATTATTTTTGTTATTACTAAATTGCTTTTACGTATTCAGCGGTAGTTTATACTTGAGCTGTAGACTTAGGAAAAAATTGAAGATTTGCGGATGGAGCGGAATCACCGTTGCGGCATATATGGTTCCTACGGTGGAAGAATCGATCTTGTGGTTGTGTTTCCGCAAATTTCTATTTACTATTGTAAACTCAGAGAGCTTCGATTTTTTTTTCTTCAAATGGAGTCTAGTCCCGAATTAGTTATGTGGCGTTTGGTAATAGTCTCCAAAAGACCAATTTCTGATTTTGGTTTCAAACAATGTCATATTACAGATCACGTTTGGTTGCCAGTTGTCTCTGTTCTCTGAGACCGGTCTCGCAAAAAACTTAAATTTTAATGAAGGAAAACAGAAAACGACTTGAAGTTGTTTTCTGTCTTTGGTCTTCAACTCAATCGTACAAAATAAAACACTAATATTATATTATCATTCTATAATATTATTATATTATTTATAATAAGATATTAACTATGAAATTAACTTATATGATAAATTATTAAAATCATTTTTATGTATAATTATTAATTTTAATGAGATTACTATCATATTAACAAATATACTTAAATTATGTATATTATTAAATACTAACTTAATTACAATGATATAAACTCTTGAAACAGAATATTTACTACTTTATATTACATTATTTAAACATATGTAATTAGAGTCAAAATGTGAATATTTTTTGTATTATGGAAAATATTTTTAGACATAATATTAATATATATTACTTTCAAATAAAACACACTTTCTTTATAGTAACATAAATTTTGTTTTATTACATTTTTTCATTTAAATTCAACCAAAGATTAACAAAAGACTAACCAAACAGTGTTTCAAAAATCAAACTCCCAAACTGGTTCGGTAGACTAAACTCTTAGACTGGTTTCCCAAACCAAATTGCAAAACTGGTTTCCCAAACCAGTTAACCAAACGCCACCTTATATTTTCAAAATCGAGACTTTATCGAGATGTATTGAGGAAGTAACGGGCCTAAGAAAGTGGGTCGTTACATAACCATGGACTTCCAAGATTGCTCTGCTTTTTGTGCGAATGGCGGAGAGAGGGAAGAGGAAGATACAATGGAGTGAGCTACTATTTGGTTATGGTCTCAGAAATCAATTTTTAGTTTTGGTTTCAAACATTGGGCATTCTGATTTCATAGACGACATTTGGTTACCAATTGGGCATTCTGATTTCATAGACGACGTTTGGTTCCCAAACCAGTCTCGCAAATCAGTGAAATTTTAATAAAGGAAACTAGAAAACAACTTGAAATTGTTTTTGTTTTTTAGTGTTCAATCCAATCGTACAAAATACAACTATAATGATATATTATCATTCTATAATAGTATTATATTATTTATAATAAGAGAGTATTTTAATATTAACTCATAGAAACAAATTATCAAATTTTTATATATTATAATGATATTACTATAATATTAAGGAATGTATTTAAGAAAATTTATATTATTAAATTCTAACTTAATTACAATAATATAATATTAAATTCTAACTTAATTACAATAATATAAACTCATGTAACTAAATTTTTTAATACTTATTTAAAAATGTATTTATAGAATAGTAATTGAATATATTATTGTATTAACCTAAATAATTTTTGGAATAATATTAATATATACTACTTTCAAATCAGACATAATGTCGGTTTTTAGCAACATAAATTGTGTGTGATTTAATTATTGCATATATTATTTATTTTAGGTGAATCACAGATTAACAAAACAATGTTTTAAAAATAAAACTCCCAAATTGGATTGCTAAACTGAACTCTCATTTTAATTTCCCAAATTAAATTGCAAACTAGTTTCCGAAAACAGCTTACCAAATGCTACCAACGTTATCGTGGGATCCCTCTTCACGACAAGATTCCGACGACGACCGAATCAGAAAAATAGGATTCTCGAAGGTGGTTTTGTGCAACGATCCCACCATTGCCAATGTGGCTCAGATTCGGTACTCGGGGAGCTACATGTCGACGACTTAGTACACAACGACTTTCTTGCCAAAGTCGATGTACGAGCAGTTCGAGCGAGTCGCCAACAATACTTCCTCGTCACCGCTTTAGTTCTCATCAGCCCTCTAGCGCAGTACTTTGTGGTCCTTGTGCTCATATCGTTGGCCTTCGTGATCGATGTTACGCTGGGCATGAAAGCATTGAAGATTAGAAGCGAAGAAAACAAGTAAGATTCCAAACTTTCACTACAAGAAATCTCATTTTATGAACTGGGCGGCTGAAAGTCTAACTAGTTTTTTGTCCCACATTGAAAAAATATAAGAAATAAAGTGTTTGAAGTGTTTATAAATAGAAGGTAAGGCTGTGAGTAGTTCTTCAATTTGAAAATTAAAATTATGAATAATTAGAGTGTTCCATAAAATGATGAACTCGTTTGGCTTATCGAGCAATTTTATTCTATTTTATTTAATTTTTTTTTTGTTTCTTTTTTATTAAATATTCAAGGGTCTTAAAGAGCATGAGTTATTTGTTTGAAATTATTAATACTCGTAGTTTGTTGAATTTTCTTAGTCATGTAAACCCTTATGTAATTTCAGGATGTAGAAGCAAATAACCGAATGGTTAATGTATATCGCGGTCTTTCGTTCGAGGAAACAATGTGGAAGAACCTTCGTGTTGGTGACATCGTAAAAGTGCAGAGAGACGAGGTTTTTTTTCCCCGGCTAATATTCTTATGCTTTTGTCGAGCTATGACGATGGATCTGTTTGTGAAGACCATGAACCTTGATGAAGAGATGAATTTGAAAGTGAAGCATTCATGTTGCAGGTAACGTCCTATCTTCTGAAGCTTAAGAACACTGAGTACGTGTATGATGCTGTTATTTTTACTGGGCACGATACTAAAGTGATGCAGAACGCAACAGTGCCGCCTTCGAAGAGAAGTGTCCTTGAGCAGAGAATGGATCAGATCATCTACATTCTCTTCATCACTCTTGTTCTGATATCCTTAATTGGATCAGCTTGTTTTGGGTACCTAAGAAGGTGGTACCTCCGTCCAGACGATACGACTTCATTGTACAGCCCCCAAAATTGGCCCCTTGCTAGTTTTTATCATTTCTTGACGGCCCTTACGTTGTACGGGTATTTGATTCCAATATCTCTATACGTATCGATTGAGATCGTGAAGGTATTAGAGAGTCATTTCATCAATTAAGTCACCAAATGTATGATGATAACTTTCATTTTGTTTAGCTTAATAAATATAATTATTTTAAAAAAATATAAATAGTAAGGTTTTTAGTCTTCACTTATTTTAGACTTTTTTTTTTTAATTAGTAATGAAGATTTCTACCTCTTCCAAATTTTATCATCGGGATTTGGTGTTACGCAAATTGACACCGAGTATTGCCCGTGGAAGCCGAGAGTCGAACATCAATGCGGCAGAGCCGGACTTGATGGTGTTTCGCTGTTTGCGGCAGTTGACTTCAATTTTATGGTGTATATATATATATATATATATATATTCAAGAGTGGTAGTATTTAGTAAGTGAAATTGACGTATCTTGCTCTTTGACCTTATCTTCTTTTTTGTTACTGTCGTTGGCGTGACATGCGGTTTGTCAAAATGTACTAATTTAACATTATTGTTGAATATTAATTATGCATATCTCTAAGATTAATCTCTGCAAATTCTATCGCATATGTATTATACTCAAAATATTTGTCCATATACCATTCACTATATATACTAGATGATACTCGATCCTCTGTATAATATAACTTGTAAGATCGTGATAAACAAATCTATAAATTTCACTTGAAAAATCGCATAATAGTCTATATATAATTTCCGACGTAATATCGATTATGAAACGTATTAACTATTGAAAACACACAAGAGATACAAATCTAACTCACGTAGTACGACACCATATCATATTAAATAACTAGTGTCAATTTACGGATTTGCAAACACTTCTAATTTGGCCAGCCGAGCCAGTGAGAGGCTGAATATCTCCCATTTTAACCATGGCCATCGCAAAATCTGAGCTGAAAGACGAGGGAGTGTTGCGGTACTCGACGACGATATCGTCGGTGGGTCCTCCACTTCCGGTGAAAAGGACTTGGTCGGATGCAAGAAGGCCCTTTTTCTCCATCAAGTTCTTGAAGTAGTTGTTGTCCAACTGAACCGGCGTTACCAGATCAAGGGGTGCCAGTGTTGAGTTATCCCTCGTCACATCAGCCGGGAAGCGACGCCTCCGGGTGCTCGCAAAGCCCGCGTCGATGTCGCTTGTGTTGCTGTTCACTCTCGCGCGGAACGTCACGCATCTAGCTTGTCCGATCGTGTGCGATCCTGCAGCAGGTTAAAGTATTTTATACGTTTTCCGGAATAGAGAATCCGTATATGAAAGGGACAAAAGTTATATATGGCCAAGCAATTAGCTTTGATAGTTAAAATAAGTAACATTGGACAGTATTAGCTGTTTTATTCTTAAGTACCAGAGAGGGCAACCATGTCTCTAGTATTGAGACCCTTTTTGTCGAACCGGTCGATTAGGGTTTGAACGGGATCGCTAAAACGAGGAAGATCGGAATCCGCAAGAGATCAGCTAGCCGTGGTGGAGTCTCTTCTTCCGAGGTTGACTGTCCAAGAGGGACCCCCGACAAGATCCGAAGCATCGCGTGCAGCCACAGCGAGGACATCGGCACAAGAGACAATCCCGGGGCATATGCTTTCAACCTGCGATTTCGCTTCTTCAATCACATCAAATCCTCTCGCGGAGTTCCTATTTTGCAACGCATTCTGTTCGCCGTTGATCGAGGACGTGTCCTCGAGCAAAATGGACCCATCGCAACCCTATATAAACACACACACGCTTCCGGAAATTAGAATGAAAGTTTGGAGCCATATAGGTAGCAGTATTTTGAGGTTATGCGTGTAGTATTCTACCTGAACGAAGCAGTCATGGAAATGAAGACGGATAAGAGAAGCCGCCATGCGACGCTCTCGCGAGACCGCCACGCGAATAGAGTTACGGATGGTGGTGAGGGCATTAGGGCAAGACGTGTCGTAGAAAGTAGAAGACAACTGAGCCGTGCATGTCGCGCTAAAGAGCGATAGCAGCATAACAACGCTTAACACTAGTGAGCCCTGCATCTTAGTGTAATAAGTGAATCACGTACGAGTAATTAGAATGAAGAAATAAGAATAGAAGTCGTCAATATTTATAGTAATCAAGCAAGGGCATACGTGATTTGCATGCATGGGCCAATAAGTTTGATTCCGATTGAGACGCCATGCATAAAAGTCTCGATTCATGTATATATTGGTAGTCAAGGTCAGGATAAGGATGCATTAATTAAAGCAGTGTGGAAAAAATAACAAGTTTTATTAGATAAAAGTCAGAGAAGAAAGTTGGTGTCACAGTTCATAAAAAAAAAAAAAAAAAAAAAAAAAAAAAAAAAAAAAAACACGATTAATAAAGGTAAAATGCGGTCAGGAAAGCTGGACTTTACTCCTTGGTTTTGGATAATAATTAATCAATGATTCAATAATTTTTATAGAATCTTTTATACAGTATGATCATAGTGAATTGATATGAACGTATAGCAGCCCACGAGTTTGGTAATAAATAATTGTCAAATATAATGGAAATTAAGTTGATTTTTATATATAATAAAACAAAAGAAAGGGTTGGGGAATATAATCACAACGTCAAATAATGAAAATCACCATCACTAGTACTCTTGTATAAAGTATAAATTGTTGCGTAAAAAAACGTAGACATGTTATACATTACGTTTATTGTCACAAACTCTAATTCTTGATACTAAAAGTGTAAGTTTTGGTTCTAAAAAAATGACGGATACTAAGTATCGTAGATGTTCATTCATACCAAATTCAGCTAATTTAATTAATCCATGTTATTGACAGTCTGCCATAAATACATAAGTGGGATCGGTTTTATATATACATATAAAAGAATATATACTTGGTCAATTAGAGTTATATGTGATAAACGAATCAAGGTTCTACGCCGTTTCAATCACTTCATTTAACAGACATATGCCGACGAAAATATATATCAACGGAAAAAAGACATGTTGCATGCCGCAAATGCCACATAAATTTCATGGGCATGCCGCATGCCGACGGAAGTACCGAGCGAAAAATTAGAAAATAATTTTAATTATTTTGATAATTTTTCTTATATAAGTTTAAAATCACTTATTTATCCCCATAAGATATAAATAAATAACTAAAAGATCACACTAATAATAAGTCATTGATAGGTTATAGTAGTATTTATATAAAAAATTATATTTATAACTTATAGAAAATATTAATATAGGGTTATAATTAAAGTAAAACATCATATTGATAGGTTATAGTTGTTCACGGGCAATGCGGGCATGCCCAAGCTATATATATATATATATATATTTATATTGAGACGACCTTTTCTTATATAAAGAGAGATAAAAGAGAACATTCATATTAATGATAATTAACTCGAGTATTTTTTTTTTCTTCTTCTTATATATACATATTCAGACGTCCTTTTTCTTTTATATATATACATTCAAACGACCTTTTCTTATATATATATATATATATATATATATATTATATTGAGTTGACTTTTTATATATATTCTCTAATAATTATATGGAGTTTATTTGTAGAGAAATGGCTAAGTGTTCAAAGTTGAATAAAATTGCGCTTGTCAATTATGTTGCAGTGGTCTCTCTTTTCGGCGATCGACTTCGTTTATAAATAACTAAACTATAAATTAAGCTTCTACAGTTCTTTGTTAATATACGCTTACGACAATAGCAAGTAATATATGTTGGTGCAGAAACGAGCGAGTAAGAAATATTGAACACACACCGACTCACACTCACACAGAGAGAGACGAGAGCTTTTTTTGTGGTGCTACGTTAAAGTGTAAGCAGCGTTTTCTGATCTTATTTATAAATATTGATTACAGAATAAACAGAGAAGAAAATAAATTATGCCCTATTTTCTTGGCCACGATCGCATGATTATTACAAAAAACTAGGGAATATACGTGTGCTTTATTTTATAAAAAAAATAAAAAAATTATGCACCCATGCAACCATGCAACGTGATTAATTAAACCAACAATATATTCTGTTAATTTTAAACCTATATATCTCTCTACCCAACAAGCTCCATGAGGCCCGGCCTTGACCATAAGCGAGCAAGGATCGATGTGGTGATCTCTAAATTTAAGGGTTTTAATTTTTTTATATTTTGTTTCATATTTAAGGACCACAAAATTTTTATCAGCGTAAGACTTTAATAAAACACGACAAATTTAAATTTAAAGATCTGCCCTCTTATTATTCATTTTTTTTATTTTTGCAAACGATAGATTAACGCCCTTTGTTTGTAATAAACCATAGCTGGCTGAATATAATCATATATTCAGCCAATATATGATTAAAATGATGATGCGAATCTTTGATGAAAATGGTTACATTTTTTAAGAGAATCAAGAAGAAGCAAAGTGTTAACAGGAAAAGTACTCAAGTTGTTTGGAAATGGAACAACATAGATCTAATTTAAAAAAACTGTAACAAAAGTTCTTAAGTTTATTTTTGACGGATCGGTAAGCTTCATCCACTTTTCCGTTAGCTTATTATTATTTTCGTCAGTGATACGTCAATTTTTTTTAAGTTGATTCTATTTTGTCCCTTTTTTTTAAACAAATTAGGTATTTTATCGCGAATAACTCATTATATTGTACTTAGTTAATTTCTAAGATAGGTTATATATGAGTTCTGCTTTGGTTGGTGAAACTAGAAGTAGTTCGAGTCATATCTAATGCTTTACGGATCTATATATATTTGCTCAAATGTCTTAAATAATCTTGTTGATTATATTTTGCTTGATTTTGATATTATTTCATTCGCTCAATCTTTCTCTGTCCTCGATTTTGATGTTTTAAAGTTCTGAAAATGCTAAATTTATTATTTGTGATTCTTCGCTCTGGTTTTTATTGATAGATATGAGTTTTTCGGTCCAATTATTTCCGATAGAGACAAGAAGCAGACAATAAATTCTAACGTCGTTTCTCTCTGTTTCAGGCCCGGCTTAAGGGCTGGGCCACTTTGCAATGGCCCAAGGCCTACTATTCATAGAAGGTGTCTTTAAGTATTTTAATTAAAAAATATTAAATAAAAGCCCTCAATTATAATCAATAAAGGCCCATCTGATAGTATAATTATCTAATAAAGTCCATTCTAGCTAGTAATATAAGACTTTATAGGAATAAAAAATGCACATTTTAAAGGTATAAGGAAAAAAACCAACTAAAACTTCTGTCGCAATTCAATATTTTTTTAATCACCGGCTAATGTAGCTCAATACTTACGAATGTATACATGCTCTTTTTTATATCAGTAGTTCTCTTATTTCTCTTTCCTCATATAATTTTTTCTTTTTTAGTATATACAACTTGAGATTATCACTCTACTAGCCAAGCCGCAACAATAATAAAAAAAAAACTTTTATTTTATATATTTATATAGTTAAATACATATTTTTTCAAAAAAATATTAATATATTTATTTTCTTATTTTTTTGGCGATAATTAATTAATTTTTTATTGTATATTTTTATTAAATAAATAAGTATTAAAAATCAAATAAGGCTTCACATTCGATTTTCGCCCAAGGCATCCAAAATGATTGGCCGGCCCTGCTCTGTTTTCACAGTTATTGCGTTTGATATAGGCCATTCATACTTTCCTGCATATACTATCTATTGGTTACATGCAGATTTGTTCTTTTAAATTTTCTGAATCATAATAGATCATTCATGTTTTTTGATTAAAAATTTTGATGACAGGATATTTGGAGTAATGCTCGAGTAAAAAGGTTAGACTTAGTTCAAGTGTTCAATATCCAGTTTATTTTTAATATCTGATTTTCGTCTTTTATTTTTTTCCAGATCAGGAAGAGAAATGAAAAATGATGTCGACAAAAAGGTTATACAGATTTGTCGTCTGTGTAAGTTTCTTATGCCAATCACAACTTATTTATATTGTTTCTCTATCGCAATTCAAATTCTTTTTTGGTTACAGGGTTCCAACTTTTAATTAAGTTTTTCACAACAGAATTTCATAACAAAAATCTTTGATTTTTATATAGAAATGTAATCACTGTATTTACATCGCATAACGATAAAAATAATTTACCGATTTATCGCCTTTAAATATACCCTTCTGCCGTGGTTTCTTGCGTGAAGTTAAAAATTGAGTGGTTGATTTTAAGAACCATGTATTATGTAGAAATGTAATCATGGTTTTGTTTAG
The DNA here is from genome assembly GCA_954871525.1 of Parietaria judaica. Classification (NCBI taxonomy): domain Eukaryota; kingdom Viridiplantae; phylum Streptophyta; class Magnoliopsida; order Rosales; family Urticaceae; genus Parietaria; species Parietaria judaica. The sequence continues at coordinate 32,388,954 of OX940865.1, forward strand.
TTACGTGTATAAGAAATTTTATGAAATTTGATTAACCGGGTCTATTTTCAAATGTCGTCTCTTAAATTTAAAAATGATTTTATGTGTTATTTTTTTATGATTTTACTGATGCATCTACGGGAGCCTTGCCGAGACCAAGTGACTCTTCAGACATGCGAAGCCATTTGGTACCGGATTTTTAGAAATGGCGCTGACGTTGTTCGCGATGGTACTAGATTTTTACAATTTATTTTGGTGTGATTTATTAATTTGAAAATGGTTTCTACTGTTATGTCCTTGAGTTCCGTCATTGTCTTCTCTGAAAAGTCACCATCATCAATTATTAGTATTTTTTTTACTAATGTTTTGTTTCTACGGTTAAGTTTGCTGAAAGATGAAAATAATTTTTACACATAAATTAAGTTATTTATAATGAAGGTCTTGAGTCATTCGTATCATACAAGCATTACTCGCATATATCACGTTACTGTGTTTCTTTCTAATTTCTAAAGTTTTAGGTCAAATATATTGGATTGGATGAATTTTGATTTAGAAGTTGGGAGATTTGGTTTTAGATTGAATTTCAGGTGTTAGCTTTTTGTCTATGGACACTACTAGATAGAAAAAAGGGATACGACTACACTTATTAAGTGTAGTCGGGTTCTTGTCACTACACTTATTATGTGTCGTCGGATCCACTGTCATTGGACATCCGACGATGAAAAAATTTCCGTCGTCGTCGGAAAAATATATATCTATGGATGTCTTTGAATTTATCCTGATTTTTTAACGGATGATTCTTGGTCTTGACAAATATGATTTTTCCTTATTTATCCGATTTATTTAATTTGGATTTATTGGTTGTTCATATTTTTTAGGATCCTTATTGTTCTTTCTTTCCAAATTTAAGTTAAACAGAGCAAGCAATCGAAAATCGCAAGGCTAAAACGATAATAATAGTTGTTAGAGGAGGTATAGTAATTATTTTTTGGGGCTTTTAAGGGAAATAGCCAATTTGAAACATAGGTTTTGTAAAATAGTCAAATTTTGATTAATTTTGTAAACTAACCAATTAACCATTTAAGTGAATTTATATTTACATTGTTACCCTTAATAATTGAAAACGTATTAAAAATAAATAAAAAATCAAAACGTATTTTATGTATAATTGATTTGGTCAATATTAATTACATCCATTTACACACGTTTACAGCTAATAATTATCACCTTAATTGCCTTATATATTACACGTTTTAAAATTATTAACCATTGCTATTATTATGGAAAATATCAAATCCACATTTTTAGATTTTCAATTTCGAATTTAATTGCTGAAATTAATATAAAAACCCACTTTTAATTTTGGTTAATATTTTTATTGTGTTAATCAATGTAAATTAACAACGAATTAACGTAAATCAACAGCGAATCAACGTAAATTACTAACGAATCAACGTAAATTAACAATAAAAAATATTATTCATATTAAAATGTAAATACAATAATCAAATATTTTAAATACAAAAAATAATTTCTCTCTTTCTCTCTCCCGTAAGACCGCCGAAGCTTCGTCGTCGATCGCCGTGGCCTCCGTGTTTCCCCGTCGAAGCTTCATCTCTATCTCCTTCAAATATATTTTGAAGAAGTTCAAGAAGGATAAATTGAAATAAACACAAATTAACAAATACAAATATACAGTAAATAAAACAAAATTTATTTTTTAAAAAATAAACATAATCAGTAAACTAAAATACACACAGATTAAAGACATTAATATGGATCTACAAAAAATTAAATCAAATTATTTTTGAAAATTAAAAAATTAAACATTACTAAACCGAATTAACATGAATTAATGAACATCAACACGAATTAATTCACCGACTCCGTTGGTGGCGGTCGGAGCTTGACAGTGCGTGCAAAGGTGGTGGGTGGTGATTCAAACCCAGATTCGACGCTTCAGAGAGAAGGCGATGTCTATTAGACTCCTACCTCGGTGATTGAGCGTGAAAGCAGACTCCACGAAATCGTCGACGGACTCCGCGACTTCTCCGCCGGCGACATCGTCTCCATCGACGACGGATCGGCAGAGCGATCCCGCGCGGCGCAGATCGAAGGTGTGTTGTGGACGGAGACTCTCCTCCGCATGTCGGAGATGACCGAGACGGCGTGCTTCGCCGCCGCGTTGTCCGCCATTGCCGACAAAGCTCGGAGGAGAGAGAAGCTCGGGTTATGGTTCAAAAAGAGAAGAAGAAAAAATGCTCGTGAGTGAGTGAGAGAGAGAGAGAGAGAGAGAGAGAGAGAGAGATTATTCAAAATTTGTAATTAAATTCTAAAATTTGTGCCCAATTAATCATACATTGATTTGTGCTCATAAATTTAATTACCATTTTAATTAATTACGAAATTATTAATCTAAAATAATTAATTAAAGGGTATTTCAGGAATAAAAATGTTATTAATTGTTGGACATGTGTGTCCTTAAACAAGATATTTTATCCCTTTGTAAAAGATTATGACAAGTCGTTGAATAAAGATGATGCTTATTATGATAATCTTATTATAGTTTCCGGTAGAGTAAAATAGAATGTTTGATTCCTTAGTTCATGAAGGATGCAATTATGTTATTATTATCACAACAGAGTCAATGTGAGGAAGAATTAATAATCATAATAAATGAACTTAAAATGTCCGTGACCTGATCAACTGGGTGGGAGCCCATTAATCGTATAAGGTCATTAATGTGACTAAGTGATAATCCTATTCTGGATTTTGTGTGTGTCACACTCACTAGAAGTGCATTAAGTATGAAGTGTCTTCATACTGGACTGGACCTGACTTAAACTCCGGAAGTCATCATATAAGACCGTCACTGATAACTTGGAGTTGAGTCACTAGTAGATGATCAAATGGATATTCGATCTAAGTCCTGAGTGATCTTGAGTCCAAGCTGCTGACTTGATTGTTCTTTGATTTAACCGTTAAAGAACACGAAATATTACAGCTGTTCCCAACACTATTATTTTGGGAACATGAGAGTCAGCAGTAAGGGTAGTTTGGTCATAGACATGGGCATCACACAGCTCTCCTTAGAGTGATGATGATTCCCTTGATTGTCGGTGGTGAGAAGTGAGAGATACCCATGCGCAACTTATGAATCGAAACCATAAGTGGGTTACTCATGATATTGCTGACTGAGTCAAGGAAGTAAATACAATGAGGGGCATAACGGTAAAAACCGCCTGCTCATTTATGAATCATCAAGTGAAAGATCAATAACCCGAATTTGATTGTATCAATGGACACCCTGCTATTAGAAAGGGAATAATATATACCGTATCACTAAAGAGTGCAGCCTCGGGTCTATAGTGGAATCACTTCGAGGTTTGACGAACAACTAGCAGTTCGTTGGAGCTTAAGTGATACGGGTCCATGGTCCCCAGGATAGCTCCGTAACGGATGATACGTACGTGATTAAAATACATTCTGGATAATGTTTAATCATTTGGCTTGACTTATAAAACTGAAAGGTCTGTGTCAGACATCAGATAGTTTTATCATTGGCGTGGCAAAAGTATCATATTTTGGTACACGAAATTAACTGACAAAAAGAAAGTTAGAATTTAGATTTTCTATCAGCACCATGTTGTTGGAAATTAAATTCTAAGCAACTTTTCTTTTTGAACCAAGTCATTTCGACTTACGGTTAGTGATTTATGGATTTTCTAAGTTTGTGATCGGTTCGATAAACTTTGAAATTAAATCACATGTCACGAATTTAAATGATGGTGTGGCACCATGACATTTTTATGTGTGATATTTAGATCAGGATTTATTAATATAATTTAATTATTTGGATTTAATTATTAATATCTTATTAATAATTAATTAATAATTAATAGATTTATATTAATAAATGAATATATATAATTATATATATGTGTAAATTCGAATTAGGGTTTGTCATATGAAACCCTAGTTAAATTCGAATAGCTTGATTTGGTATTTCTATATTTGCGGCATAAGTACCAAATGTTTTGGTAATTTGGCAAATCCCTAAAATCAATATTATCCATTGGATCGGTTATGATTTAGTATCAACCGTTGGATTAGGATATTGATGAATTCGAAATTAATAACTTGGTGACCAAGTTTTATTTTTTGAATTTGATTAATCAATTATATCCGTTGGATCGGTCTAAGATTTAATCTATACCGTCGGATTAAGAATTGATTAATTATATATATATATATATCTATATATATTCGAATTAGGTTTATGGATAAATTCGAAAAAAATTGTTTTAATAAATTAATTTATCCTAAACTTATTTGATCCATTAGATCGGTTTTAAGAATCATCTCAACCGTTGGATCTAGATAATAATGATTCGAATTTTATATATATATATATATATATATATATATATATATATATATATCATAATTCGAATTTTATGATGATAAGAAGATAAGATTGGATTTTTGATTTATCTAAATCTTTCTTATTTAATTAAATCCCTAATTAATTATATCCATTGGATTTAGATGAGATTAAATCTGGACCATTGGATTGAGATAATTAATTATATTTAATTAATGAAATTCGAATTTAGGGAGGGAATATCTCCAAATCGGTTACAGTCTTGAGCCTATAAATAGGGAGCTCATTCTACACATTTTACACACCTTTCCCCAGAGAAAAATTCGAACTCTCCCTCTCCTTCAGGGTCTCCGAATTTTTCTCTCTGATCTCTTCTTCTGGTTCGGCTTAGGAGACTATTTCTCCGGAAGCTTAAAAAGAACCATCAATTAAAGTTTTGCGACGGAGTCCTGCCGGCGAAGCCCACGCTTCGGTACGAGGATTCCAGGAGAATATCCCGGAAGATCACGGGAGATTCCCTCAGCAACGGCGGAGCCCTGCCCGACTCAGAGTGCGCAGCCGAAATCGCCAAACGAGGTACGGCCTTATGCATTGGGTTAATAAATGCAAACATTTACTGCTTTCTATTTATTTCCTATTATGACTAGTTTATTAATAATTAGTTATGAATATTAAATTGCATAATATTTATCAGATCTTGGAATATGGTTATTATCCGATATTCGGACCGTTGTTTGGATAACAAGTTTTCCGCTTTAAAATAATTTTTTAAATGTTACCCTGACGGTTCGGACGTATGAATCGTAATAATTATACGGAATCCGAGACGTGATTTCCAACAATTAATATGCCACCTCATGTTAATTGGCTAGTTTACAAAATTAACTAAACTTTGAATATTTTGCTAAATCCATGTTTCAATCTGGCTATTTAAAGCAATTTTTCTTATTTTTGGCCTATATAGATAGTGTTGAAATGTAAATTAGAACATGAGATATAGTTATAAAAAAAATCCACTATAAATATTATGCGTGCTTTATTAAGAAAAAAACTGTACATATAGTTTGGCATTATGATTAATTGGACAACGGAAAGTGCATCGATATAACGGGGATTTAATTTTTTCATTGGAATTTTTTATTTCTCTTGATAAATCCACGGTGAACAAGAATAATTTAAGAAAGAAAGAAAAAATTCAACACACCAACTATTTTTAAAATTAAGTCAATGAATAAAACTAATTTCAAAATTAAGTTAATGGATATACTTCATTACTTTTACAAATTAAAGTATTAAAGTTTTAATTAGCTCTTGGATTCAACATGTATCCTGCATCAAATTTGGGCACTATTTGTTTTTAATTGTTCAAAGATATATAATATTCACTAAATATATCGCAAATACATTACATAAAAAAATGTATTTATTAAATGGTGGTGAAAGTTTAAATGTCATCATGTAAATATTCAAAATGTATTTAGTTTGTACTCGAAATATCTCTTATTTTTTTTCAGATTTGAGGTTGTAATCATTTTCACTTCACAGTTAATTTACAATAAAAATCTGACAAATATAGTAAATATTTTTAATTTAGTATGAAAATAAGTGTATTTGGTATCAAGCTTTTTCAAATATGTATAATCTTATTCAATTAAAAACGTTAATAACATTACACAACATATGTATTTTTTTAACGAACTTAATATTTCTGATGATATCGCTTAATTAATTTAGTTAATATTTGCAACGCCACCGCGCGAAGCGTGGTGCCGGCCCACTAGTTATATATATGATAAAAAGTAAAGACAGGGAAATTGTTTGTCCAATTGATCGGTCAAAGTCCTTGTAATTTCCTTCCAATTTCTCCTCATTATCTTATATTTGATTTCATATATTAAGAAACATGTAACATGACATGTTCATACTATTTTCACAAGTAATATCCGTTGACTTTATTTCTATAATTGACTTTTGATTCTCAACAATATTTGCAAGAACAAGTAAGAGCTATGCATATAGCACCCTGAAATTTCCCTTCATTTTCATTCTTAAAGATCTATCTATATAAGCAAATTACATGCTTGCTAGTTATGCATTCATAACCATCAATGGAGACATTTTATATTGCGTTGACAATCTTGGGCTCTTTGCTTGGTATTTTCTCACTTCTTGGTTGTGTTTACAGGCTCAATAGGCGCAGGAAAAGCATGAGGTCAAGTAGAGATCCCAACGCCCAGCCGCCCTTGCCGGTGGACCCTGAAAGAGGTGAGCGCCGGAATAAAGATGGTGGGATGGTGGTTTTAGCCGGAGCTGGTGTTGCTGGTGTGGCAACCACGGCCGTTGTAGCAAGCGCAAGCGGAGGTGGAGGGAGCGATGCTGGCGCCAGCTGTCAAGGGTGCGCCTGCTGCGGTGGCGCAGGCGGAGGAGGGTGTGGTGGGGGTGGGGGTGGTTGTGGTGGGGGTGGAGGATGAGAGGGTGGTAATTAAGTGATTTTATTATTATTGTAGAGTACAAATGTGCTTATATAATGTTCCATTAAATTCTTGCTTGTAGTATTTTATCTATATACTATCTAGCTAATGTGCAAGATTGCATGTTACTATTAAACTATAAACTATTTTATCTATATACCCTAGACATGTTTATTAAACTATTGCCTTTCATTAAAAAAAAATAAAAAATAAAAAAATTGAATTAATGGCGCAATTACCTCTATTTAATTAAGGAAAAGGTAGCTATTTTGCTACTCAAACTCAAATTTGACTTTAGATAAACAGTTGACTTTTGATTCAGTCACGATATTTAATATTGAGAGAGCTCTCAACTTGATTATATATATTAGCATAGCAAATACTAGTTGCCAATTGCAGAAGTCAGAAATGGAGGGACTATACGTTGGTCTTATATTCTTGGCCTCTTTGGCTGCTGTTTCCCTGCTTCTTGGCTGCCTCTATTGCCTTCGGCGCATCATCAGGCCCGGTAGAGATCCAAACGCCCAGCCCTCCTTTCCGTTGGATCGTCAAGTAGCTCGGAACAAGGATGGCGAAATGGTAATATTGACCGGTGTTGGTGTTGCAGTGGCAACCACGGCTGTCAACGGGGCTGGCAGCGGCTATGGAAGGAACCAGCTGGCCGACGCAGGCAGTCAAGCCTGCGGCTGCTGCGCCTGGTGTGAGACTGGTGGAGGGTGTGGAGTTCCAGGATAGCATTTACTATCAATATATTTATGTGTACTTAGATAAGCCCGTCGTCGCTGCGCGCGGAGGAGGATGCCGTGGCTGTGGTAAATAGTAATTATAATTTGTTTCCTATAATATCTTAGGGAATAACTGTTTATTACTTTTCATCGAAGGTGTACGTACTCTTAATTAATGCTAGTGGAATACCCGCGCATTGCGCAGGAAGCAAAATATTAATCGTTCGTTTGATCGTGTATAGTACTCGAAAGACTTATATATATCCATATCAAACTCAATAATTTTTAAGTAATAGTGTCGCATGAATTTTTCATTATAAAAATAAGCTTATGTATAGTTGGAGAAAGTTTATAATAAATAGGTTACATTATTGGATATGCAAATACCTCATATTAGAATATCTAACATAGACAATCACAAAAAGTGAAAAACATAGTGTTAATTTGAGGTTTAGTGTAAAAAACTTAATGCTAATGGAGACATATGATATGTTAATCGAAAACGCAAATTCCATAATCATGGGTATTCACTATTCAGCGCAATTGAAAGTTTAGGAAAATGTTACACTTTTTTTTTAAAAATATTCTTCCTCCAAATCTCCTTTTTTAAATTATGAAATAAAATTTCTCTGTTTATAATGTCATATTTAATTGATCTCATTTGACAAAGTTCTCAAGATCTGATGATTTATGTCATACATTACTTGTGAATCCTTATGTATGTAAAGATCGTCTTCATTATATTAGTATTTGTTGCTATTTACTTAGTTTGTGTATAACTATGACTTTACTTATTTTGATCTCACAACTTACCTTAAATTGTCCCGCTATATATTTAGTGACTTTCTTGTGACATTTCACAATATATATGTTGTTATGTGTATTTTTCGGAACATATAAAAATTGAGTCCTGTTGGCGAAAGTCAAAGCCCATTAAAAAAGTCAAAGACCAAAGGCCCAAGACCCAAGGCGAGACCCGGAGCGCTGAAGCCCAAGAAGACAAAGCTCTTGATCGTAAAGGCACCTCCAGGCGAGGTCTCCCGACGAGCCCCCTGGGGAGATCCCCCAACAAGCCTCCAGGCGAGGTAACTCACCCTGACGAACCACCTCTCCTCGATGAGCCACCTCGCCCTGACGAGCCTCCCGGCGAGGTCCCCCGACGAGCAACCTGGCGAGGTACCTAGCTCTAACGTTCCACCTCACCCTGACGAGCCACCTCGCCATGGCATGACAAAGGGATAACTCACAATTATTCCACACGACGAGGAGATCCGAGCATACGAAGACCTCGGGAAGCCCTCAAGATTCCTCCGAGCTCGACATACAAGCTTTTAGGCACCCGGAAGACACCACAGGCGAGCTATGGAGCATCGACGAGCCCGTCGCCATGACAAGGAGCCGCGGCAAGGCCCCCTGGCAAGGAGAAATTCGCAGCCCCCTCCCTCTGCAATTAATGGGAATCGATTTTCCTATAATTAAACGTTTTTGCTTTTGAAACCATAAAGTGAGGGTTAAATATAGCACTGCTAGATTTCACGAGAACTCGACGATGAATTACTATTGTTTTCGCTTCAGCCGAGCCTAAAATATTGTTTCAAGGATTACGATTGTTGGACAGTTACGGTATGGTATTTATTTGTATCTCTAATTCATTTTTATATTTTTTTACAATCTCTTTAATTCTCAGTTTGATTTTATGTACTTAAAGAAGCTTCAAAGATAAATTGGTACTTAGTAAATGCACAATTTGATGCTCTATCTCTCTAGATTTATTATATATACAGTTGAACCTCTATAAATTAATAAAGTTGGGACCAGAGAAATTTATTATATTATCGAGTTTATTATTTTATCACAGTAAAAATTGAACTACGTTAGTATAGTCGGGACCCGAAAAAATTATTAATTAATCGAAGTATTAATTTATCGAGTATTAATTTATAGAGGTTCTACTGTATACCTATCACATGCATGAATGTTGATGTTACGCTCTTATTAAAGAATATGTTTTATATAATGATGTCACAATTTTACGTGTATTTTTATTTTTACAAAAACTATATAGTAAATGAATGAAGAAGACGATGAAGGATAAGTTGGAACTGGACTGTTTATCATTTTTTTAATACACATAAATAACACAGGAAGAGGAATCTCATAAGAATATTGAAGGAATACAGTGCATATATATATATATATATATATATAATAACTTTGATGTCCAAATTATCATTCAAAATTTAATTATCATTACATTTATTGTAATGATTGATCTCATTATAAGTGCATCCAATTGATATCTCTTTAAATATTTAACGATTTTTTTTTCTCATCCTACAAAACTTTGAAAAACTAGCTCATCATCCTTTTCAGTTAAATTTATATTAGGTTTAGGTATTTATTAATGCGACATGAAAGTGAAAATTAATTATTGAAAATCATCATTTCGTAAATATATTGAGAAAAAGGGTAATTATTATCTATAATTACTTTAACTATTTTATAGATCACAAACTAAGAATAGGTTGAGAAAAAAATAGAAAAAAAAAACATTTAATGCAATTAACAAATTAAAACGTGAGTGTGACACTTATATATTAATTTACCTAAAACTACTTATTATAATTTTCAAGAAGAGGATGCTTTTTTTTAGTATTTTGTAAATATTTTTTTTTTCTTTTATTAAGTTATTATCACTATTATAATAGCTATTTATTTATAGTTTGTAACGACAGTACTTTTGGTGAGATTGAATGTGCGAGCGAGATCAAAATTATGGATACGTCAAATCTTGAAAACAGTCTACTCACATGTGTAGAATTAGAAAGAGTTTGTAAATGCAAAATACTTTTTTAAAATACCACATTTTTACCATTTCACAAAAAGACAATACGATTGCATGTACAAAGTTAATATTTCATAATTATATTTTGTATATTTCATAATTATATCTTGTTTACATACATTTGCTAAAAAAAAGTAACGTCGTCTAGTATTTTTATAAAAAAAATAAAATTATAAGCATAAAATTCGGACAACCGCGCGACGCGCGGTCCATCTTCTAGTAACAAAATATTCTTTAAAAATTTGAATCTAGCAAATCAAATAAAGAACGAACTTAAGGAGAAACTGTAATCGCCTGTGATCATCTATTGAAAGTGTTAAGAAAGATGCTTATTTATAAGTGACATTTTTTTTTTAAACAAAAGTGATATGATGAAGCGGCATAAAATATTGATTAGCTCAATTGTATTAGTGATATAATTGACTATTTCAAAAAGTCATGCAGAAATTAGTAATGGTATGTAAGAGGAACAATAAAAAATAAAAAAAATATATTAGAAAGATATTGAGCTAAAAAAGTTTCGGAAAAACTATGGATAAGTAATCCTGTAAGTACAGTACACGAAATTCTGAAAATCCGATCAAATCCGGTTTAAAACCAGAAATTGGAAGATCCGATTTTTGTTCAATCCAGGACCAGAACTTTTTTAGTTCTGGTTAAATCTGGAACCAGAACTTTCTGGTTCTGGTTTACTCGAACCCGGATAAAATGGCCCAACGACCATTTAATCGTGGCCATTGGATTCGATGATCCAACGGCCCAGTTTCTTTTATATGTAAAAGTAGTATTAGAATCCGAACGTTGGAATAAGACCGTTATATTTTAAAACGTCAACATTTTACCCATTTCAATAATTCTGTAACTTTTCTACTCTTATAAATGCCACATCTCACCCCTAAAATCTTCACTTAACTCCAATCTCTCATTGCCAATCTCTCTCATACTCTCAATTTGATTTTTACTATATAGTTTATATAGTTTATAATTATTTACATACACTACACCATCAAAATGACGGATCCATCACGGCTACAAAACCCTAAGAAGCTCACTTTCGACTTTGATATCGTTCACGAATCATATTAGAGGAGATGAAGGATATGCGCTATGCGATATGCAAAACATGCAATATGAAGCTCAAAGCCTTCGGGAGAACCTAGCACTTCGTACCTCCGAGACCACGCCACACATTGCAAGGAGAGGCTTGGCTAATCAAGCCTTTATTAGTGCCGGCCGTAGCATTTTGGAGACTGGCGAATATTATTTTCTTAGAAGTATTTGTTTATGCATTATCATGTTCAATATATTTTACTATTTCAATAAATCAATAAACGTACAATTTAATTAAAAAATATTGGTTTGGACATTTTTGTAAAGATTACATATAGTTAGGGTTAAAATTAAATATTTATTCTTTTTTCAGGTCAAATTAATACCTTTTTAATAATTAAAACTAAAAAATAAAAATATGGTAGGAAATTCGGAACAGACTACTAGGTTCCGATTGAAAACCGGAACTCGAAATTCTGGTTCCGGATAAAAATCAGAACAATAATTTTTTGTTCCGGATTGAAAATTTCAGCACCGGATCCAGATTGCCTATTGTATTAGCTGGTTTATGGATAAGTATAAAAGTATTCGAGTGTGAAAAACAAAATGTAAAAAAATCCTAAAATGCTATCAAATTTATTAGAGTGAGGATCAAAATCATACTTTTAATAAAGAAAATGTTTTGGTTTTCATTTTTTTTTTCCTTCTAGTTTGACTAACTTTGTAGTTGAAAATATCAATTAAAATCCGTATAGATAGTATATTAAAAAGGGCACGTTCCCGTTATAGAGTTTATGTGGCTTCGCCGCTGAAGTCATTTATCGTGACTCATATCCTAAATTTATAAATTGATCATCGGTTATGGCAAAGAATACCTTGGCAACAAGAGCACACATTACTTACAAAAATAACTGATAATATTTGTTTGCTCGATTTTTTTCTGTCTCGAGGAGTCTAAATGACGGGAGATGCAAAATTCCTTATGCAGGCGACGAAAGGAAAACGTTACATCGAGGTGGGATGCGAGTTCTGAAAAAAAAGAATACAGAAAAATAGCCACCGAGGGTTGTACATCTTCGACCGTGCCAACAGTATTGCCCATCTGGGTGCTTCCAAGTGACTCGCTTGTGTTTTGGTACGACCAGGATCCTCACAAAGCCTAACCGGTTCACTCAATCTTTTCTTCGACGAGGGTAGAGGCCTTCCTAGTGTGGGTTTCTGTCCCGGAAGGAGAGTGTGTCTTTCGTTTGCACATGGGATTCTCTCGTCGGATGCTCCAACAGAGGTCCCGAGGGGAGGCGTTTGAGGAGTACTGATTCCCTAAGAAGTTCGAGAGGTCCCAGCCCTGCCCACGAAAGTCCCAGAGCAGGGCAACCAACCAACCTCTTCTCTTCTTTTCTTTTCTTTTAAGCTTGGCACAGTTACAAATAGTCGAATACTCTATGAAATTTCCACAACGGTTAAATAGTGCCGTTGAGCAAACTGTGTTTGTGCAAAGGTTTTATCAAAACTCAAAACCACTGTGCAAAGTTTGAAATAGCCCGTTTAACACAATACTGTCATTTTTTCTTTTTCTATCTTTGGATGGATTAAGTTTTCTTCTTGTTTTTTTTTTTTTCTTTGTCACCACTTATTTTTCTATTAAATAGTAAATTCAATCAATGAACGTTTTTGGTTATAACATATAAGGGATAAAAAAAAAATTGATAAACACAATAAAATGTTTATAAAAAAATTGATCAATAAACTCACCGGATTAAGGAGACACTATAGATCCTAAAATCTGAACCACATTGCCATAATATAGCACCGAATAAATGCGCTAGTACGCCCTCAAAAAGCACGCCGTAAGAATCTTAAGAGCACCTTCATCGACTTGACTAGGTAAACTTTTTTGTATAACCATAGTTTTAGAGTCTGAAACAGATAAACTTTCGATAATCCAACTTTACGAATAGTACCGACGAGTTACGGATATACCAATAGAATTCTCCGTATGATAACAATTCACACTTGAATTTTCACTGGTTTATTGTAAAACAAAACCTTTTTTGGACAGAAAAAAGCCAAGTGGACAGCAAGTTGTCATTTTTTATTTTTATTTTATAATCGTAGGCATTTCAGATATACTAATGAATTTTCCATATAATAACGTTTCATACTTGAATTTTCGTTGATTTATCGTAAAACAAAATCTTCTGGAAGCGAAAAAATGCCCCGTAGGTAGCCAATTTCGGTTTTTTATTTATTTATTTAGTAATTGTAGGCATTTCGGGGTTTTTTTAACATTTCCTCAAGCCAACCCGAAAAAAATAAAAAAATGAATAGTGGCGATCTGTGTGATAATATATGATATGGTATGTATAAATGGAAGTACATTTATTCACTCTCTTTCTTAAATTATGAAAACAATATTTAATGACAATAGTAATTTCGTGTGTTTTCATCCTCTAAGTCCTACTTATTCTACAACACGGTAACGACCATTCACCACCTCCTTCGACGCCTTCCGTACCAATACGCGAATGCCGCCACCGAGGCCGCCACAACCACGCCAGCTGTTGCATGCCACACATACATCGGCTTCTCCGCTACGATCTCTGATGCGGCACCAACCACCGGAAGATCTTCCAATGGCGGCAAAAGTGGTTTCCGACCGATCGCCGTGGCAAATCCCAATCCCAGCCTCTCCAACTCCGCCACGTCATCGATTGCTGGCTTCAGCCTAGTGGCATTGGCGATCGCCTCGTACTCGTCTTTGGTCCCACCCTCGAGGAACGACCCCACGAGCTCTCCCTTGTTGACCCAGTAGGCGCCAAACGTGCTTCCCGAGAAGTCACCGAAGTGGATCACGTCGCCGACATTGTCGCCGAAGAACTGCCACGAGAGGGCGAAGACCCGGGAGTAGAAGAACGGGAGGTAGTCGAATTCGCCCGTGTTGTTCGGGTCCATTATTGCCGACACGGCGTGTCGAGCGGACTTTCGCGCAGAGTCAACGTGCTCGAGGCGGCGGATCTCGTTGAACAACTTGACTGGAAACGCCGCCACGTCTCCCACTGCGTAGACCGAGCTGTTGCTCGACTGCATTTTCCCGTTGACTTTGATTCCGCCCTTCTCTAATGTTAGTTGGCCTTCAAAGAGGCTCGTGTTCGGCCGGATCCCGATTCCGACCACGACCATGTCTGCGGGGAGCCGAGTTCCATCTCTTAGAATCACAGCCGTGACCTGTACATGTCGATCAACAAATTCAAAGATTTTATCAGTTACATTACTATTAGTAAAGCCTTGTTGTTTTAGCAGATTATGTATTTCAAATTTTAAATGATTTGATGTCTTTGATCCATTTCAATGATAACTCTACATACACAAATAATAAAGTTCAACAAAACCCGATAATTACCTTCCCGTCGGGGTCAATCTCAAACGACGACAAGACAGTTCCTTTGACGAATTTTACTCCCTTCGATTGGTAATAGTCTTCATAGTATTTCGCTATCTTCGGGGTAAATAAACGGGCCACTAGAGAGAAGAAAAACCCGATGATTTATTTTTGAGTTATTGGCTGGACTAACCTAAGAAGAAAAAAATGTTACGCCATTGGCCTCGCATATGCAGTTTTGGTGCTCTGGCAATGTCCCTATCCGTTAGTTTGGTCGGAAAAATGGACGAAATAATATATATACATATATATTTTAATCTTTTGAGGGGTCAAATGGGTTAAAATAACATACATATGTATAACTTAACATTCCAATTTTACCCTTCAAAATTTTGAAAAATAATATTAATGACTCCGTCGATATTCCCGTCCAAACTACCCGAGAGGGACATCAGAGCACCAAAATTGCATGCCGTTAGCATGATAAGGGGTGTATGCGACGCACCATGCAGAAAAACACAGAAGAGACTATAGGTAACTTACTGCAATGTGCTTCTGGGAAAACCATAGTGACATCTATTCTATTGATGACCAAGGACGCAGCGCACTCCATTCC
The DNA here is from genome assembly GCA_954871525.1 of Parietaria judaica. NCBI lineage: Eukaryota > Viridiplantae > Streptophyta > Magnoliopsida > Rosales > Urticaceae > Parietaria > Parietaria judaica. The sequence continues at coordinate 32,404,403 of OX940865.1, forward strand.
GATGTAGCCGCCACCGATAACTACGGCGTTTCCACCGGGGCATGATTTGATTAGGTCAACAAGTGTATTTGCATCGGCTAAATCTCTTAGATAACAAACATTATTCGCATCGGATCCTTTCACTCCAAATTCTTCCAGCTTTAGCGGCTGTTTCCACGAACAAAGATTCAGTAATCTGCGCATTATTATTTTACAATTTTCATGTTTTGCTTGATAAATTTACGCTACTAACACAAGTACATCTAATTAGATAAAGATAGAAAAATAGAACATATTTCTGGCGCTTCGAAGTATGTAATGATAAACGTCACAGGGATTCACTGAAAATTCATTTTTAAGACACAATATTTATCTTGCAAACTCTGACAGCTAAAGTGAATCTTTAGTTCAGAATTAGATTTGAATTATAATGATAAGATATAAATATATACAAGATATATAAAATAAGTCGAGGCCAGTGTCAATACCCGCGCACCCGTCGCAATGATGAGAATCTTGTAGCTTATAGTTTCGCCAGATGCTGTTAATATCGTCTTACGCCTGATATCAGCTGACTTTACTTGAGTTCCAAGGACTAGCTCAATTCCTTCGAACAAAAGACGCTGCGGCTTAATTAAAAAGAAAAGGAAAAGACGAAACATACATACGCATATTCTTTACACAACGAAATTAAGCTCGATTGCAGGAAAATAGTTACCGTGTTCCTTGTACCATTTCGGAGTTAGCCTTTCCTCATTAGCTCCAACACAAGTATGGAAGGACGGAAGGCGTGACGGATCTGCAAATCGACACAAAAACAAGTGAAAAACCGTACTGATCGGCGATCACAACTATGATTAATAACGATTCCACGCTAATCACTATGTACTTATGCACTATATTTTTACGGAACCATAAAGCGGTACCTTCGGGGAGTAAAAACCCTTTGCTCAATGCAGGCCTCTCGTACGGTGGCACCTGAATAGCATCAAATGATACCGCATGAATCAAAATTTCGATAAACTTCGACGGAATTGATTACGGAATCCAAGCATTATAAACAAGAACTTCTCCAATTGAAAGCGTTTCAGCTAAGATTCAATCCAAGCAAAAATTACTCGACGAAATTAAAATATAATTATGAAATCATCATGTCTCTAAATTACTTGATTAAGAAACCAGTACTACACATCAATGGAACTACCAAATCATTGATAACAACAGTCCTTTCCAATTGAAAGCGTTTCAGCTCAGATTCAATAACTTTTGCTCGGATCATCAGAGACAGCAATAAATATAGCACAGAGCTTCAGAATTCCATAAATATACATATATGTATGTATTATCGAGTGTAACGATATGAATTACACAACACCGATTCATAAATACTCCAATTTCTTCGTCTTCTCAAATCCAATCCGACCGCGGATTGTTCATACATACATACTTACAGGCTCTTCGGAGATTATGCAGAGCTCGCCATTGGAGACTCCTCTCTTCGTGAACTCCAGAGCTGCGTAGCCAGCCGCCACGCCTCCTCCGAGGATCACGTACACGAACGCTCTTCCCATCTCTCTCTCTCCTTCGTCGTCGTCTTCTTCTTCTTCAAGATTGAGTTTTCTTCAGTCTTCACAGACCGTCTTCTTCCAAACGAACCAGATGATCCACTGCGTGCGGGTCTACGCAACGTGCCGTGCACGACGAATCGGGCTCGTTGAAAAGACATAACCGACTGGGCCTTGATGGGCCAGGCTCGTCCGATGGGCCGAACCACTGAGATTTCGCCACGTGGATAATTTGGGCCCACGGATTTTGGGAAGAGCGAAATGGATGATGGATATTTTAGATTATTTTATCAACTTGGATTTATTTTTTATGGGAGTATTTTTTATGGTGGTTTTGTTTTGTCAGAGATAATATTTCAATTTTAATACCCAAAATAAATAGATATGGATAAATAATAATAATAATATATTAAATTGTATATTATCACCTCGTGTAACTGACTTTTGGATGAGGTTTTGTGTCTCTACCACATAATTTTTGTCCTGAATTTTGAATCATAAAAAACACCAAACTTATCACTTGTATAATTGTCTTATTATCCATGAAGAAGTCTTTTGAGGAAATTAGTAAAACTAATTCATGAAATTGATAAGTTAATCAATTAATGTAGGGTGATTGAGTTTTTAGTTTAGTTTTCCTATTTTATGAGTACCCGAAACTGTAAGGCCGGCGAGTGTTTTTCATCTTATCCCGTTAATTTATAGTGACATGTCATCTAACTGTCATTTACCATGTTTCGTTACATGCCTTTTAGAACAAAGAAACGTGATTAAAAAAGATACGAAGACACAACTCTATAACTAACAAGAAAAATATAATATAGATAAAAAAAAAAACACAAATTTTATATTTTGATGAGACTTAGGTACTTCAGTTTTTGTAAATAGAATTTGCATGCATATTGATGCCATTTTCCCTTTAATTTTAGTATTATGTTGGTTCATGCACTTTTTTTAAAAATAACATTGCCTCAAACGTGTTATAAACGATCAATTTTTTTTTATTTGTTTGCATGACTCTACTTGCTTTAGAGTATTTACATTTATTTTTTTATTTTTATCTGTCGGATTTGGTTACAGTTCTTGCACAATTTAGACTCGTGAATTGCTTCATAATAATCTCAAATCTTTGCATATGGATATCAATTCATTGAGTAAATCACAAAAATATATTCATGTAACAATTGAATAATTTTTTCATTTATAAATTTTTATAAGAGGAGTATGTCACTTTTTGTAAATATAGGGAGCACTAGTGCCAAAACTAAATATCAAAAGAAAATTTTCACCAATCACCAAAAAAAAAAAGAAGATATGTGGCCTGTAAAAAAACTACAATTCATAGCTAAAGGGAGGGCATTTTGGGTAAATAAATGTAGGCCCAATCACTTAAATGCATAATGGGCCTGAAGTTGGGCTATTTCAAAAAGGAAAGGGCCGTATTTATCTTCCTTTCCGTATTAAATAATAATAATATTTCAATTAACTGATTTAAAAATATAACCTAATGTCATGATGCTTATTAAACTTCACTATTCTTGTCTAGAGCTATACAGGCGGAAGGAAATGCCCAAATCGGAATTTGAGTTCATCGCGCTTTTCGGGTCTGACCCGACTACATTACATAGTGAAAGGCCTACTTCCTAAATACGTCCATAACTTTGTTAATCAAAATCAACAATTCATTATTTTTGTTTACTCGGTGTACACTATAGTTTAAATTTGGTGCACGTGATCAATTGGTTGGTGAAATTTTAGGGCCGAATATTATGGCCTTAAAAATCAAGCATTTTCATAAATTATTATGGACTTGAAACCAGGACGGGTTGCACCTAATTTTTTTTTCTTTTAAATAAGAGTTAAGAGAAGATTTTTGAGTTATATAATAATTAGCCTTTTAAGACAATTTTTGAGTTCTAAAATAATTACCTTTTTTTTTAATATGACTTTGCCATGAAATAAAGTACAACACAACGGCAATAGTCCCCATCTTTAGCTTTGACAGTCACAATAACTCGAGTTAGAGTCCCAATAACACTTTCCTTTTTTTTTATTTACGTTAAACTTAATAGCGGCATAAAGACCTAATATCAAACCGTTAGGGCTTTTTTTTAGGTACATATTGTGCTTCATTTGATTTTTGCTTGTTCCTAAACAGAACTCATGCACTAGTATAAGAAATATTTTTTACATGATATATAATATATATGATGAATTAACTATAGTTGGATATAATTATTACAATTTAAATTTGTGACTATGTAGTCAGCATCAATATGGGCAGATAATGATAGGAAATTCATAATATATTATCAAATCTGTGTTCATTTGGTCTAATTATAGATACTATTAAAATGACGTGTCAAAGCAATTCAATAATCATAAAGCAATTCTATCTATATATGGTGCTTGAAAAACATTCTCTATCTTGCCATAAATAAAACCCCATTTTCTATCCACATGGCTTGACGAGATGAGATCCCACAACATATTATTCTTAGTTTATTTTTCTTTTCTTTCTTAAATATAGTTATTTTGATATGAATTTGATGAATTGTTCAAGCTCATATCTTTCTTTGTAGGCTCTTGAAATATTGCTTTGGATAAGTACATATATTTGTTGATGGAGTTGAAATTTTAGTACCTTCAAAATTGTAATATAAAGTTAGGAACTTTTCTACCTTGCATGTGCATTGTAAGTCAGTGAATACGAAAAGTATCAATCGTCATAGATAGAGAAAAAACATGAAAATTAGTGCAACTAAAAACACACACACATATACCACTGAATTACACACGCATATATATTATATATATATATATAGGTACAACTGTATATAAATACTTAAAATATATGAAAGTGAGCGTTTTGTTCTTGTTCAACAAGATATACTCACTCACATGCAATCCATATATATATATATATATATATATATATATATATATTCCTTAGACGTACGGTTACTATTGGTCACGCTCATTGTCATTGTATTGACAACTAATGTAATGTGATGTGAATCTTATATGTGCGAGGAGGATATAGTATTATGTCTGCAAATTTTCATAGATTCAATGACGAAAGTTTGGAATCGTTCGATATTATGCCGCGGCCTTATATTACATACAATCGCGGCGTATTCAATACAAGAAGTCCCTCAAATGACAGAAAATATACCGCTTGCATGTGCATGTGTCGTGGTGCGATATATAGTTCGCACCGCGGCCATTTTAGCCAATTGGCGAGGATTCAACGATAGAAATCTTCCGTCGTTTGAGGCTAGTCAAACAACGGAAAATCTTCCGTCGTTTGATGAGCAACGATGGAGGATTTGACCACACTTAATAAATGTGACCTAAATCCTTAAGCTATAGTTTTTAAGTACGTGGTTGAATCTCATATTTGTGCTAGTAGAATGTATGAAACACACAAAATTTATATTGAAATTGAATCATACTTTTACGTCCAAAAATACTAGAGTCGATTCATGTTTGAATGATCCAAAAAGTTAAGTATTTTTATCATAATTATCACAACTAATTATTAAATTATTTTACTAAGCACCTCTAGAAATTTATGAATTTATCTCATATAAGACTTCGAGAAATTCAGAGCCGACCCTACATCATTTGACAATGGTACTTTACTCATTACTCATTAAATGTATTTCCCACCATGACATTGACCATCTTCCCTTAACTATGTCAATTAAAGAATAAACCATACACACGCGTCTAAATTGGCTTACCATTTATACTAACACGCAATAACCTAATTGCATCAAAGGTTGTTTTCAAGTGGGCCCTCCAAAAGCCGTCTTCTCATCATATCTACTAGCCTTGCTTTGCACTCATTGCCGACCCGTCATGTGAATTTCCCTTATCTTCCCACATGCATGAAATGAAAGACAGCTATAATATTATATTGAGTTGTTCATTGCACAAAAACATGTGATGACTCAAGAAAAAACCATGGAATTGAGTGCCTCAAAGATGTGAAAGAACATCATTTTTCCCGAATCGGCTTATGAGCTCAATAGCTTTAGTGAAAGCTAATGGCCAATGTCCTCGTTTTATAAACTTATACATGTATATATATATATATGTATATGTATATATATATATATATGTATATGTATACATTGAGCAAAGTTATATGAATCCGATACTAAAAGTCAAGTCACTTCCATTGCCTACTAAGCTATGACCTACTTTTAATAATGTCATGACACAAAATGACCTAATTTTCTATGTGTCACGAAGAATCGTGTAACAATGCTACATTGTTTTCCTATTAAGGCCTAAACAAACTTAGCTGTTTTAACGAAGAATTCATGACATAATGACACATAAATACCTATATAATTATACAATAGGGGTTGATTATGACCTTGTGGAATTAGCATAGTGGCTATGATTTACATAAATAAATGTAATAAAAAAAGCATGTGAAATTAGGGTTTGGCACGTGAAGAGGAAGACTAATGAAGTGGCAAGAGTTAGGCTTACGTACGTCGATGAGGTGCTTTGCATGGGCATGCACATCTTTTGAAATTAGAAGAGATTCAACTTCACAATTATGGAAACCTGCCTTGCCGTTACCACATGTCTCTTTCCTAGTACTCTTCTATAGGGGCAGATCGATCCGATTCTGACCATACTTTATGATACACGTGTAATCATGTTGTTCATTATTAAAAAAAATGGTTATATAAGGATGGTTTATATATTAATTAATGTATTATGTGTATATGCATGTGTGTATGTGTGTATTATAATAATTGTTGAGTGAAAAGCCCATTGTATGGACCGAGCTTACCATCTGTTTGTTAAACGATGTGTCGTTAGGTGATGACGCGATTTCACGGTTTTAAAACCTAAGTGACGCCTCTTTTGTTTAGTAGGACGGTTTTGAACGTTCAAGCTTTTGGAACTTAAAACGTTAAATCCTATCAACTTAAAAGACCCCATGTGTAATTAGTTTTTATGCCAAATATATATACATAAATATGTATGTATGCATGTGTGTATATATTATATATATAATAAATATTATGAACTTATCTTCTGCTACTTATTAATGACAAAACACTAAACAATAAACATGCATGTAAATTAAAAAGAAAGAAGAAGAAAAAGATAAGGTTCACTTACACATATTTTGACTTTAGTCACTTCTATTTTAAGTAAGCAATGAAAGTTGCTTCAGTTTGTGGTATTGGGACAAAAGTATAATCATTAAATTATGGCATGGACACGGGAGACCATACTTATTTCTCTCAATTAATTCTCGAAAGAAAAAAAAAACATTAATGAAGAGACATTTCATGTATAAGAATTCTTCTAAAAGTGCCAAAACAAAAATATAATCATATAATCTGGCTGAAACACAAATCAATTTTTGTCTCACAATATATAGCTTGAAAAATAGTATATATTTCATAATATATAATGGCAAAGTAACTCTTATAAATTAATTACAGTACGGATACAAGTTTCAAGCAAGAACTTATTATTATTTACGATCCTATATTACAATCCATGCATAACTCATAGGAAAATATATATTTATAATATAAAAAGCTATATATTTACGTATAGTAGATACAATATGTGTATACATATGATATATATATATATTTATATATATTAATATTGCGTTTTATGATAAAATATAAAGAACGTTACTCTAGTCGGAATTGAGTAATTGCATGGACCAGATATCCTCCATGCTCCAATTATAGCTCTGATCATTCGAAACATTATTCGACGGAGGTAAAGCCAGATTCGAATAGTTCGTCTGATGATGATCATGATGGTGGTGATGATGATCGATGTTGTTGTAGTTCGCTTGATCATAGGACATTGGTGAGGAGTTATAGGTCTCGGCCATGGCATCGACATGTGTGCTTGACGCTTCGTGGCTTGTGCTTGCTTGATCGTTGTTGATCACGATCATCATGTCCGAGCTTTGCGATCTGTTGGCGTTGCTCTGATTGATGCTATCAGCTTGCCTGATGTGCTTCTGGATTCTTGTCCTCCAATAGTTCTTTATCTCGTTGTCCGTTCTTCCGGGCAGATGCTTCGCAATTTTTGACCACCTATGTCATAAATACATCACCAGAAACATATATAAGTAATAAGTCTAATGATATGTGTATATGTATTTTTTTAAATATATTATGATTAATCTTAATGGTAAATCTGTAATTTGCTTCTAGGGTAGTACTGCTAGTTTGTACTTAAGACAATGAATGGTACACTATGTGTTGGTATAGATATATATGTACAAGCGTACGTAGTTTTGTTGAATTTATTTGTAAAGGAAAACAAAAGATATTGAAATGTAGATCATCAATAGATATACAACACATATGCAGAAAATAATTTGTGATATTTGTAGTTGAGTATATAATTGTATAATGCTATGTATTAAGGGTAAATCTGTAATTTATGCTTTAAGACTAGCTTTGTATGCATAGTAGAAGTAGAGATATTTTCCAATTTAACAAAATACGTTTTATTCTACCAAAATACCTTCTATAACATATATGTACATTGTAATTTGTAAGTAAAAGATGTTGAATTATTATTATTTATACGGTAATTATAGTTGAATTAATAAAAAAAATAAAAAATCTTTGTTTATTGTTATTTTTCAGATGCAAGAGATAATTAACATATATATATTAAATAGATAGTCACATGTTGTTACTCAATTGGGTGGAATGTGATCAACTAAACAGAAATTGATATAAAAAAAATAGTGAATAAAGTTATATTATAGATAAGATAAAGTTATACTATTAAGATTTGGCATACTTGAACATGATTGGTTAGGGTTTGTGATTATGATGATCATGAGTTACAACCCTAATTGGTATGAGTAACAAGTACATTTACATTGAATTTCAACATGATTTTTCTTCTTGATTTTTTCATGTACATACACCAAACTAATAAATAGTAGGCATATATGCATATTAACATAAGGAAAATATAAAAAGGAAAAAACATCATCATAATAAGCAATACTATAAATAGAAAGATGCCTTATGACATAAAGCTTGTTTTCGGGGATTGGATGTGATGCGAAATGTTGATGATCAACAAGAAATACAGATCTAAACAATTAATGTCCATGTTCCATGGTTCAAATTTAAACAAGTTTTTTATTTTTTTTATTTTAATTATGGGGAATTAATTAAGAGCCATGTTTGAAAGATAGGAAAATCACACGTCTTCCTTTGCCTTTTAAGCATCACAATCAACCATTTCAAGCTTATATAGTTTTTTTCTTTCTATCTCTTTTCGAGATTCCATTATGTTCTCTTAGATTATCATTCAAACGAGCTTCTAATAAAACTCTTAAAGATCACCATCAGAAGGGTTCAGAATATCTAAGCACAACTAGCTATATCTTTAGCAGCTATATACATATATTTACATGTATATCTATAAATATTATATATATATATATATATATATATATATTTGGAAGTGGATAAGCAAACTAATGAACAAGCTCAATACGTATTATTGAAATAAAAGACTGATTTGAGCTTTTATTCTTAAGATATATGTTATTAATCCGTCGATAAAAGTAATTAAGTTGTAGCAAGCGCATGCGTCACTGGATACTCAAGTTCTTTTGATGGTGAGAAAAATATTCAAGCTCATTAAATATTTTTTTTCTAATTTCATAAAAAATAAAATAAAAGATGAAGTCGATTAATCAAAATAATTAATCAAAATAAATGAAAATAAAGTGGAGGTAATACATATTACTCCATTAAAGTCGTAACATAATTTGGAATGAACTGTCGTTTTACGAATCTTTAATATGTTTCTCACTGTAAAAAGAACTTTAAGTACCTGTCGGCGCAATAAACTATAACCTCGGTATTGTTGAAAATATTATTCCTATGAAAATTAAAAAACAGTCACAATATGTGTATTTTGTATCTTATTGCAATGCTAATATATATGTACTTTAAGCAAAAATATGTGATGAAGAATATGAAATTAATTAACTCTAAACTCGTATTTAATTCTTGATGAGCATAGATTCCCAAAAATGTGAGAGGGGACCAGAGAAACCCTAGCAGCCTAGAAGAGCCGAAAGAAAGATATATGATTTGAAAATAATGTCAATTTCAAAGCTTGGCAACATCTTTCTTTATTTTTCTTAAAAATAGGGTGATCTTAACATGGGATTGATTGACAGAGGTTCGGCCTAGAAAAGAATAAGCGTTATTTTCTTAAACTATCGTTATTGTTATTTATTAGGTATAATAACACTTAAAGTACTTAAGTTGTAGTCTACTATGCCAAAAATATGCATGTTTTTTTTTTTAGTGAAAAAAGTGTACTCTAGTTCAATAAATAACAGGGGACCTAGTTAACTAAATTAATATTATTAAATAATTAAAATGAAAGCAAAAGTGACACATGTCCCTCTATATTAACGTTTTTTTTAACATAATTTGGACATAGCTACTAGTTTTCTGAACTTAGAATTTTCACTATAAAAAAGATGATGGGGTATCTTCTAATGCAATTGACTACAAGTTTGATACTTTTGCCACTACTATCCCGTATTGATAATAGTCTTTCGGGCCCATATCTACAGCTGTAATACAAGCTCAATTGTGCAATTGCGACGTTTTTTCAAAGCTATATATAGTAGTACTTCACTCTATGTTGATAACCATTGGTATTTATCATTATGTAAGAAAACATATATATATATATATATATCATTTTTCGTATAACGTCATAAAACACGGCTACTGTATGTATTCCCATGTGTTTGGAATATTATTCATTATCAATTTTAAAAGAGTAAAATATGAATTGCATAAAGAAGAATTAGGTTCTTTAATTTTCTTTCATGTGTAATATAAGCCTTGGAAATTCATGATTCCACAAAAATTAATCTTCATTTTGGACTCTTAAGATATATAACCATGTGCGTGTATATACATACATATATGTATATGTATATATATGAGATATATATAAAAGAAAATGCATATGCGTGGACAATATTACTATACGATAGAATTCTACCAAAATCATGTAACATCAAATCAAAAAGATAACGACCCTTCTAAATACTCACAAATTAAGTGATGGGTTCAATTTGAATTATGAAAAAGTTATTCTTTCTATATATATATATATATATATATATATATATATATATTACGTATATCTATATATAATACATATAATTATATATTTTCTTATGATCAATTATATAATATACCTGTTTCCCCATTTGGCATGAAGCTCCATGATGATAAGCTTCTCCTCAGGCGTGATGTTTCCCCTCCGAACATCCGGCCGGAGATAGTTCAACCATCGGAGCCGGCAGCTTTTGCCGGTTCGTTTCAAACCTAAATATTTTATGTGTACATACATAATAATCATAGCATGGAAAGTACGTAAATAAATGGCAACAAGTACTATATTAATGAGAGTGCGCGGCGCGGTTAACGGGCTTTGACTTACCGGCGGATTTGGCCAAGGAATTCCAAACGCCTTCACCGTGATTGGCTATGTAGTTGATGAGAATCAAGTCTTCTTCCATAGTCCATGGTCCTTTTCTCACTTCCACATCGCCTTGAGACGAACTCTCGCTTACTTTTCTTTGATCCATTCTTCATAAGAGAGAGAGAAAGTAAGGAAATGTCAAGGTAGCTTGGTCTTTTATACACGCATTTCCTATATATATATATATATATATATATATATATATATATATATATATATATATATATATATATTAATGAGCATGCAAAGTGTAACCACAACGCTAATAGCGGCATAAATCCTCATATTCTTTTTTGCTTATCACTAAATTTTCACTCACTTTTTAATTGATTAACGAAATCCCTTAGATGTGCCGTTGAAAAATTCTCCATCTTCTTATAAATGACAAGTCTTCAAGACTTAACAACACATCCAAATTTTGTTAAATCAATAAAAAAAAGTGGATAAAATTATAGAGAGAAATAATAGTGAACACTAAGAGTTTCTTCCAAATTTTGTTAAGTTAATTTAAAAGTATTGAACGAAATGTTAGATAGAAATCATAGTGAACACTAAGAATTTTGACCGTTTATTTCACAAGAAAATAAATATTAAGTACTTATCCTGCTATTAAACCTATGTGTTTTAAAGAAAATGCTCTCCAACCAAATTTGAAATTAATGTAATTCCATCACGTGTTTTGTTTAGATATAATATACGATGTCTTGATGAATTAATGTGCAATAATTAATCTAGATATTTTGTGACAATGAATTATTATTATTAATTAGATTTTTCGTCAATTATGATATGCTTTATTAGTAAGTACTAGTGTTCTAAATATCGTGAGTATTCATGGAATACTTGACGATTTATCGCTTACCTTGTACATCGGGATCTTTTTTATATTGATCGTTATCACTTAAGATAGGGAGTTCACTGACATGAGTTCGAGTCCCAACTAAAACAAAGTTTACTTTTTTTGTCTAACAATTTTACAAAAAATTGCAATTGAGACCTTACTTTTGCATTACAGTGCAGTTATAAGAATTATTTTTTCATAAAATTATTTGTATTAATCTATATTTAGATAATGTAAATATTATATAAAAAAAATCGTCGACAAACTATATGAAAAAATAATCGATAAGACCATTACTCGTCATCGATAAACATATAAAATTAAATTGTATATGATTTTCATCGATTGCGGTATTATGAACTTTAGTTTATTACCACTACTGTGTAGTTAATAAACATTATTTATCTAGAGAAATTAATAAGAATTGGCCATCTTTATCTATAAATAATCACTAATTAAGCAGACTCAATTAGACTAACCAATGTGATGTGATACATTAAAAATATGTATATGCCTGTCTTAATTCGTGTACTTTCAATTGTTGATTGCAAAGTAATAATCACATCACGTGGAAAAATCTTGATAATTACCAATAAAATACGATAATGGTAATAAATAGTAAAAAAGGTCATCTTTCCGTTTTGAGAGGCAAAAAAGTTTGTCCTTAAATTGGAATAAACTCTCATTAAATATTCCAACTAGCTAGCTCATTTAATTATCTCATTGCATCCCAATAAAGTACGACTTTTTTCTACGGATATATTGATAATTTAAAGTTATTTTCTTGTCTAATCTTAGGACATATTTGTGTAATCAACTGTTTTATTAGTTTCATATAGAACCAAACACATAATTAAATTTCCTATTATTAAACTAGATCTAAAACAATACTAAGAACAATTGTAACACCAAAAACTACTCATGAATAACAAGAAGAACAAATAAAAAAGAAAGCAACTATGCTATGTACCCTCAAACCTTTGCGTTCAAAATACGGTTTGTTTAATTAACTACTCTATACGGAGGACATGCCATCGTTGTAGCCTAAACCGACGGGCGACGACAAATTACGACAATGGTTGTCACTATTTTCAATGTTTTGTTCGATTTATCATATATCAAACTTTTAACATATCAACCTCTTGCAGAATATTTGATAAATACTAAACTAGTAAAGTACTCCCAAAAAATCTCCATGAAAATGAATGGTCCTGAACTCTTTAGTATACTATTGATAAGATAATATCATTGCACTTATATACTTATTTTATCGATTTGTTATCACCTCATACTCCTTCCTGAGTCAACTGCCAGCGACAAGTTGACTGTTGACTACCACGTAGCAATGCCACGTCATTTGAAAAAATTTAAGTTTAATAATAATGACAGTTTAGGTATATATGCCGTTAATATCTCTGTTATCGAGTTTTTTTTCTTTTTTTCCTCGTGGTCTTTTTAAAAAATAAAAAATTAAATTAATGATGCGAGACACTCAGCAATGATCACATTCACATATATATAATATATATATATATATATATATATATCAAGCATGTATTAATGAAAGTGTAATTAATACATACCTAATTGATGGATTAGGCATGATTGAACACTTATATTAAGAACATATTAACCTAATTTGCCGAGATGAGCATGGTTCTCCAATAGTAATGCTTACACTTAATGGGAAAATAGGTCATGTTCTAATTAATTAGACGTGTATGGAATTGCAACATGCACGTATCCCAAATTAGCTTAATGATTCCATTATCAACAACGTCTTTAAGAGTAATTCTCAATAATTAATTAATTAGATCCATAAAAATAATCACACTTATGTGTCATCTGTCAAGTAGAGATGCTCGAAGTGTATGTACAATGATATTAATGGGAAGTAAATTAATATAGTATTTCCTAAAATAACTCATATATATATATATATATATATATATATATGTCTTAGCTCGTTACAAACTTGTCACCTAAGGGCTTTCTATATATATAAAAATTAAAAAAATATATATACGCGTTAAAATGAAAATACTAGGGATAATAGCGGCGAAATACTAAATTTTAATAATAATAAAAAAATTACACTTTAATAGTTAAGTTCGTAAAAATACATAAATTCACTTAAATTTAACAAAAATTTAAATGTCATATATGCTAATGTGTGATGGCAAAATAAATTTTATCTCCTTGTTCTTGGGTTCTTTTTAACTCATCGATAGTGTTCAGTTCTTCACTCTGATTATATTTGTTATTGGTTAATCTTGTTCTTTTGTTTTGATTGTTCGAGTATGATCATATTACTCATTGTATGGCAAGGTCTAATATTAGACTTAGTGTAATAGATGGTCGGATTCCTATAATGTAGCTTCAGAATTTTTCATCAGAATAAGAGCAGGCGTATTCGGTGATCCTTTTTTCGATCTCCCGCTGCTCTTTCGGTTTTTCAGTCATGTTTAATTCATTACTACCGCGTTCTGAATGGTTGCTAGAAGCGAGGAAAATAACCAACAATCTCCATTAAGATCATGATATAAAAATAAAATGGTAAATACGATAATCCATTTCGAAATCAGGACTTGCACCGAAATTCTTCTAAAATAAAATCAACTAAAAATTATATTGCCAAGTATTTAAATATATTTACTGAGACTAACTAAAAATAGCTCATAAGTACCAATATTAATTAAGGGCTTACAGAAAATATATAAACTTATATTTAATTATGAATTATGAAGTAGATAGATAGAAAATGGGAAGATTAAGGTCCTTTAAATAAAGGAAAGCTACATAATTAATATATGTTCCAAGTATATAGGACTCAAATAAAACTTGTACTTTGGATAATAAGGGCCTGCACATCTGGCAATCTCTCTCAAGACTGGACCATTTGAGTTTTGCTTCCATGTGCTTATGAACTCAATTTCTAATTCACTTTAAAATTAATGACTTGCAAAAGAAAAATATAGAAAATATTTATATATATATATATAATTCGTAGCGGTGTGAAAATTTTGAAAAACTGAAATGAGTGACCGAAAATTTTGTTATCTATGACCCGAAAGACTAAATAATAAGGTCTTGGGTCTATAAAACAAGATCTTCGGTCCATTTAGACCGCATTGAGTCTAGTGTATTTGATTTTAACTTTAAGAACCCGTACTGATGACTCATTTATACCAAAGATCTTATTAAATAATTCTTTTGATTTTATTATGAATTATTATAATAATAAGGTCACTTCCATAATTAAATTTAACCTACTATATAATCCAATTATAATTTATATTATGTACTATGTAATCATTACTCAATAGAAAAAAGGGCGCTATGTTTTCTCGACTTCTTCAAAAGCACTTTGCATGCTCTCTCGACTTTCTTTGCAGTATCGTGTTGTTACTTATTGTTGGTCGGTGTTAACAATAAATTTCTTTTTTATGGATAAATAAAGAAAAAAAAATACTATTGACAAAGATAAAAATTCATAAAATATTTTTCTATAAATAGAGAGCTCAACCGAGTCTAAAACCAAAATAGATGTAAATTGGGTTGGGCCTGGACTGGCGTAAAAAGTGGGTTTCATAGGCCCACCCTGTTCAAAATTGTGCCCCGTCCCGACCCAAAGCCCACATGAACATGCCCCGTCCCGTTTAAAAGCCCACATAAATCATATATTTTTAGATAAAAAACAATATTAGTTATGACATTAATACCAATGAATATGTTAACAAAACTTACCGTAAATTACATTTATATGACATAATTTATTACTTTATTTGTTTTATATATTTTGTATAGCTCTTTAATTCTATAATTAAACAATTTTAACTTCATTGATAAATTTCAAAATTGCTATTCGATTTCAACATTCACTAATTTTAGTTTTAGTTTCATAATCAAGTAATCAATTACAGCAATCAGCAACTTATAACTACATAATTTACTAAAGAATTTCTTAATCTAATTTGACAAATTACAAGTACTGATCACTTTAATAAATTATTATTCTAATTTTAGCATTCACTAATTAATTTTAAAATCACTTATTCTCATTTTATTATTCACTTATCAATTCTATATTCACTATTCAACCTCTAAATTCACGAATCAATTTCAACATTCATCAAGTTTAGATTTTCATTTTATAATTCTCTAATCAACTCCCTAATTACTAATCAATTTCATTAATCACTAGTTTTAGTTTTGACTTGATGATTCATTAATCTCATTCATAACTAAATGACTCTAGAAAAATACAACCCATTTTGGTTTATGAAAAACCAATTAAATTTGACTCGTAAAAACTCAATACATTCAAATCGTAAAAACTCGCCCCGCCCCACAACATTGTGGAGTTGGGTTCATGGGCCAGGGAGGACCTTGATAACTATTTCAAAACCCGTCCAGCCCAGTACATTGAACAAGGTGGGTCAAGCACATCCCATTCAATGTGCAGGCCAAACAGGTTGTGGGCCAAGTCGGCCCATCCCCAGCCCAGCCCATCCCACTTAACCAAATGTAGAACCGAATTTCAAACCTCAGCAAGATTTTCAGTACAAACAATATTAGATCTAAAAAAAGTTGTCTTTTGAGTTTCGAATTTCAATTTTAAAGCCCGATAATTCACTTGTTTTTTGACAACTCTTTGAATCAATCATGCAAAATAGAAATGAGAAAGAAGCTGCACCAACAAACACCATGACAACAAATCACTAGCCCGTGTTTCACTCAAGCACAAAACATAATGATCTCAATGTACATCTCAACAATGGCTCAAAAATTACTTTAAGTGAGCTACGTTTTACTTTGATGAATCGATTATTACCAGGTCAAATCACCATTTTGCAACCATTGCTCGTGTTGCAGAGGACTGGAAAGATAACTCGAACAAAATTTGGACACGATTATTTTTCTGGTTCATGCAGTATCACTGCAAAATGCGAGACTCCGAGCAGTGTTCAGACGTCCAGGAGAAGTCTGCGAGGGTCTTCGACGACGTCTTTGATGCGGCGCAGGAAGAAGACAGCCTCTCTGCCGTCAATGAGGCGATGGTCGTAGGTCAGCGCGATGTACATCATCGGCCGCGATACCACGTTTCCTCCCACCACCATCGGCCTGTTCACGATCGAGTGCATTCCCAATATAGCCGACTGCCATAATAATTATCTTCATTAATTACTATCATCCTCGCTATTTTGGCTTTAAAAGATTCATTCAGAATTCAAATTTTGTTCACTTGATAAAAGAAATGAAATTACCTGGGGAGGGTTGATGATGGGTGTGCTAATGAGGCTGCCGTATACCCCGCCATTAGATATCGTAAATGTTCCACCGGCCATCTCATCGATCGATATCGAACCATCAGAGGCCTTCTTGGCTAAGGTGTTGATCTCCTTCTCTATTTCAGCAAAGTTGTACCTTTCAGCGTTGCGCAGCACTGGAACAACAAGTCCCTGGAACGACAACGAGCTTGTTTACAAACCCTAAACCCTATCGACCAGAGAAGTAAAGGATGTACCTTTGGGGTGCCCACGGCGATACTTATATCCACATAGTCTCTGTATATAATATCATCACCATCAATCACCGCATTAACCACGGGCTGATACTGGAGGGCACTAATGGCAGCCTGAAACCAACCACAAGAGAACCGTCACTTGACGAATACTATATGAACACGGGAGAGCGTGCACGAATCGAATGTACCTTCACAAAGCCGGACATGAGACCTAATTTCACTCCATGCTTTTCGACAAAAGCATCCTTATAATCAGCACGGAGCTTCATCAAGTTAGTCCTGCATCATGAAGACTATTATTACTGTTTGAAGAGAATAATTGCTTCAACCCTTTATAAAAATCTATTCATATGACCAATAACTTACATATCAACTTCGTTAAATGTGGTGAGCAAAGCAAATGTGTTTTGCGAGTCTTTTAGACGAGTTGCAACTCTTTTCCTGAGTCTTGTCATTGGAACCTACGCATTAGAGGACTGCTTAGTAATACAGAACATTTCTAGTTTCTCAAAATAATAATTGAACTCACACGTCTCTCCCTGTCTTTAGGAGGAAGCTGGGGTTCAGTGGGCGATGAAAGTCGCTCGGGCTTTGGTGGCGGAGACGTCTCTTTCTTGATAGGGGCACTCTCTACTTTGGCTTTGGAAGGTGGTGGTGGTGGTGGTGATGGTGGCTGTTCCGATGGGGCAACATGTGGGGCACCTTCACCTGACCTAGAGATCACCGCAACCTTCACACCTGGCTCCACATTATCGCCTTCATTTGCCAAAAGCTACAACAAATCATATGCAATTCATTATATAAAGCGCGGCACAAATTATTCTCCCCAACAATTCTCGAATATATTACCTTTACAATGACGCCAGATTCCGGACTAACAACATCAATTGTCACCTGTTATCCACATACGCGACGTACGTTAGCCTTCTCAAATCAGCAAACATAAGGATAAAATCCACCAAAAAAAAAAAAAAAAAAACGTTCACATAGATTACCTTATCGGTTTCAATTTGAGCAATGGGCTCATCAATTTTTACTCTGTCACCGGGTTCTGCTCGACACATAAAATACCTATGAGATACATCCAGGAAGTTTAATTTATAAGTATAGAAAAAAAATTAGAAATTTACTCTTTAAGAAGGTGGCTAAAGTCCCATCAGTTATAGATTCGCCCATGAAAGGAACAACAGCTTCAACCTCATCACCTACACGGGTAAACCACCAAATTTGAGTAAGGGAAAATCTTAACAAGCATTGTTCACAAAACCAGAAACTCAGGTTGTTTGAGCACGCACCATTATCCGAAGAAAACGATCTATAGCTGAACCGGGTGAAAGATTGCATTTGAGCCATCGGGCTGTAGTCGGATCACAGGAAATGATTGTCAGCACAAGAATCCTTTCGGACACAAGAAGATTGATTGTTAGAATCGGACTGACCTGCTCGGTTTCGAATAACCACGTCCACCTGCAATTAAAGAAACAATATGAGGAATCGTCCGTATAAGAAGGGAAAAAAAAAAACTGAATCCAAAAACTTAATTACCGAAAAGTGTGCCGTTGCAAAAGGTGTGGACAAATAGAGCCTGCGAGTTGAAAGAGAATTAATACAAATAACATTTTTAGAAATTAACATTAATTAACAAAGTACCTCTTTACGAGCAACATGGTTACAATTTGGCCTAGCCCTGAAAGCTCGTCCCAGCACCTGAGACTGTTGATTGAGACGTCAGTCAAACACGTAAACTAAACCCTAAACCCTAAATAAGATATATATAAACAGAAATCATGTACCGAAGCGAATCTACGGCGAATGACTCCCGTAATCATTTCTCTTCTACTCTTCTTCAAAACCTACGACAAGACATACTCAACGACTGGATCAGGAACATGGACTGTTAAAGATCCCAACTTCGGGGATAAGCAAAAGAGAAAAGGCATCAGATTATAGAAAGACTGAAACAGAAATCAAACTCAAAATCGAAATGAGCTGTCTGTTTACCTATTCAATGAAGGGGCTAAAAAAACGTACAAAGAAAAGTCGGAATAAGCCTGATTATCGGTTTTCGATAAAAACAAACAAACCAACCATTTTTCGGGCCAGAACCGGGCCAATAGCGGGTCAAAAACAACCAATTCTGAACTAACACAATTGACACAAATCTCTAATAAAAAATTTAATATTTAAACACGTAAAATTAATAAATCAAACGAAAATCATACAATCCAAACCAAAGCAAAATCAAATTCAACACAAAATAATCCAAAGCAATCGATCAATTCAGAGTTAAGAATGCAAATAAAATGAGTGGCCTAACCGTAACTGAAGACTGGTGTGATCCCGTAGCCGAATCCCCAGAAAACTTGAGTAGAATCGAATCAAATCAAATCAAATCTGATCATCAACACACAAACAATCAGGCATCATCATAAATTTGTCGACTCGTTCAAAGAGTTTGAAAAATCAAAATTAGGGTTTGAAATTAAAAAAGAAACATACATGGATGCTCTGAGTGATCGACTCCCGAGCAATGGAGAGAGAGAGAGAGAGAGAGAGAGAGAGAGAGAGAGCTGCGTCGTGGCTAAGACGTGGAGAGTTTGGGAGTGGGGATCGCCATTGACGGGAGTTTTTGGAAGCAATATTTTTGTCAAATATCTAAAAAATGCAATTTAATTCATTCTAAATGGCATGTTAACGTGTTACGACCAGTGAAAGAATCGGGTAAAAGGCCTCCGCTGAGATGTCATTTCGCTTTGTATCTCGTTATTATGGCTGAAGTCGGAATCGAGAGTCGGTAATTTGACTTTTTTTTGTCTTTGTCATGGAAAAATCGGGACACAGTTTTTCTGTCCCGGTTCTGGTTCTTCTTCTAAAACGTCGTGTTGGTTTTTTAATTGGTACCGGAACACTAATTAAATCCGATTATTTTTAGGACCAAAATCCGGGAGGAAAACCGAGAGAAATCCGGGACAAAATCCAAGACAAAAACATGAAAAAAAGCCCACTAAATACAAATGCAAAATACAAAATTCGAGTACAAAAGCAAAATACAAAATACCAAATGCAAGACTGAGTTCACGTTGCGAGCTTCATGATACCAAACTCAAATCTAAGTGCAAAAAAACCGAGTCTAAAATGCTAAATAGTAAATACCGAGTACAAACAAATCAGTTTTATAACAAAACGACATATAAGAAATGACATATTAAATAACATACTGAGTAATGGGCTGAAAATAAATGACATGTTATAATTTTGGGTTGAAAAATTAAAATAATGGATTAAAAACCTAACTAGTAAATGACACATAAGAAATGACATGTTAAAAAAGCAATAAACTTATAACAAAACGACCTAACACCGGAACCGGGACAAAAAAAAAACAGGAATCTCATATTTTGAACTGATTTTGGTTTCGGTTTTTCAAATCGGAACCAGGACGTCCTTTTTTAGGGTATGGTAAAAAAAATTGATTTTTTTCACCAAAAATAGTCTGGTACCGAGACTAGAACCGCGATGAAACCGGGAACCGAGTACAATTTTTTCACCCCTACTCGTTATAATCTGTTTTTTTTTTTACATTTGTTTTTCACCCAAATAAATGGAATTGACGAGTGTATATTTATTTTTTATCCAGTATTTTGAGAAATTCTTAATTTGCCCTAGGTAGTTGAGTGGTTTATTTATAACATTTTCTTTTAGTTTTTTTTTCAAACATCTTCTCCCTTCTTCTACGTGATTACTTCACTTTGACGCTTTCTATTCCCAAGATCCTCTCTTCCAACGTCGGTCGTTTTTCTCTTCTCGATCGTACTCCAAACATTCTTTCGTTCTTCTGTTGTGTTTATTTTAGTTCGAGATCGACTTCAAGCAACAAGGCTTTCATCTTTTTGCTTTCCCGACGAAGGTTTCAGCGACGAGTTTCTCCGATCATCGTCTTCATCCTCACGAAAGCCACATAAATAGAGGCAAATGTTTATTCCTTGAGTAACCTATGCTTTGCATATTGTTTTGACTCGTAATGATTGTAGGGTTACTTATTTTACATGCAATATACTATACTGTATAGTTTACGAAGAAGAACGAGTGTAGGGGTTATACTCTACCTGTGTAGCAAAAGTATTAATCAACTCTAAATGATCGACTTTCTCGACCATGTCTTATTCGATAGACAATGTAGCTAAATCACTCAACCTATCTTGAGACATGGTTAGTCTAAGATAGGACTTGATCGATTTTAACTATAAGAAGCTTTTTTCTGCATGTTCAACTGTGATTGGTATGGTTATCATAATTCAGAGATTATAGAGTAAAGTGGTAATAAGGGGCCTAATTAATTTAGGAGTTGGGAGCCCAAATATTTAAGTTAGATAAGTTTAATTAAAAAAATTAGGGGCCCTAAATAATTTAAGAAATAGGGGTCCAAATATTAAAGTTAAGTGGTTTTAATTACAATTTTTTTGGGGCCCTTAAATTTAATTTAAGTAATTTTAATATATTAAAAAATTAATCTAAGCGATTTTGGAGCCCTTAAAATTGATTTTTGGGGGCTGGTTTAAATCGTTGGTGTAAGTTGTTGGTGTTTATTTATAATTTTGAAAAATTTAGTACGAAAAGTGATGATAAAAAAAGTATTGGAGGGGCTCTAACTAGGGTGAAAATAAAACTTGAACCCCGGGTAAAAATTCGAATATGAATCCGTATTTGGTATTAAAATCGGGTTCGGGTACCGGGTATTAAAATTATAGAAACCGGGTACCCGGTACCCCGTTTAATACACAAATTTTTTAATTTATTTTATTTTCCTTTAATTATTTTTATCTCATGTTTATTTGACTTGTAATACTTTTTTTTTTATTATTGTCATATCATATGTTAACAATTGATGTTGATGATGCTTGATGCGCGGAACAAAGAAATGATGGCGGAAACAAAGAAAAAACCGCGAGACTATGTTTTTTTTATGCATTTTAATTTTAGGACAATGGATATATGTTTTTATTTATGAGATAATATATTTTAATAAAAAAAATCAAAGGATCCGGGTGTAAAACCAGATCCGTTTTTCAAAACCGTGTACCGGATCCGGGTATCAAAAATTAGATACCTGGAATTCGGGTACCCAATTTTTGGATACTGGGTAGCGGGTATCAATTTTTAGATACCCGTTTTTCGAATCCGGGTATCGAGTACCTCGAAAAAACAGGGTACCCGACTCGGTTTCACCCCAAGCTCCGATACCACTACTCTATAGTATATATTATGGTATACATACTCAGCCTCCCTTCATAAACGACCTTGTCTGCATTACATTACCATTGACAACAGACAAATTAGTGTCTTGGTTGTATGAGTATATATTAATCATTTTTGAGGTTGGAGTGAGAGTTTAGTAAATGGCCGGATTCCTAAGTAGCTTGGAAGCTTTTCATCATAATAAGACTGAACTTATTTAATAAGATATTTTTTTTATCTCCTGTCGATTACTAGCTAAAAAGTTGGGCTGTAACGAAAATCCGGTATCCGGTTTTGAATCCGCATTCGCATCCGTATCCGATTTCAAAACCCGTATCCGAATCCAGAATACGGATAAAGGTATCCGGATCCGTATTTAAAATTGGATACGGATACGGGTTTTGTTATTCGAAAATTCGGATACCCGTATCCGGCTTAAAACCCGGTTTATTTCATTTTTTATTTTTTTTATTCTATTTTTAGGGTTACTCAAGTCTCAATAGGCAATACTCAGTACTCACTCTCCCTTCGAGTCGACATTTCATTTCATTTCATTTTTATTTTCATATGTAATATATTTGTACGGTTTTTTGGTGGTTGTTAGTTAAGACAATGTCAACATATGTATGGTTTTTATGGTGGTTGAGAACTGAGACATACGTTTTAACTTCTTTTTTTCTTTTTCTAAATCGGATCCAGGTAGAATTCCGGATATCCGGATAATATCCGAATTCGGATTTCACAACCGGATACGGGTAATTAAACAGAGTTTTGAAAATAGTTATCCTAGTATCCGAATTTTCGGATCCGGATACGGGAAGTGATTTTCGGATACTCAGAAAACACGATCCGAATACCCACTCTGATTACAGCCCTACTAAAAAGGGATCTCGTTACTCTTTCGGTTTTCAGTTATGCTTGATTCATTACAACCACATTCTCAATGCTTCATTCGCTAGAACCGAAGGAAAATCCCTACAGTATCCAACAAGATCATTATATAATAACAATATTGATGAATAAATAATCCAATTCGAATTCCCGGACTTGTAGCTTTGAAAAATTCTTTTTCAACTAAATTTAAGAGAAATTCCAAATAGCCAAATTGAAACTTAGGATTAGCAAAATAGCCAAATTATAGTTAATTTTGTAAACTAGCCAATTAACATGAGGTGGTATTTTAATATCATTTACTATTCCTATAATGCCCTTTGATTAAATATTTTGTATTTTTATTTTCGTTTTTAATTAAAAATGAAATAAATGTTTTACTATTTATACAGCTGTATTTATTTTAATTGTGCATAATTTTTGGGATTTAATTTGACAATTTTAATATGTTAAATTGATTGATAAAATCTCATTTCTCTCTCTTTGTAAGCTCCCTATCTCTCTTTCTCTCTTCACCTACCACCATAGCCACTCTCACACGACCACAACCACCGCGTCGTGCAGCCCTCGCCATCGAAGCTGGACCACCAACTCGACTATGCGATCATCTTCCTCTTTGTTGCCGTCTTCCTTCGTTGCGCCGTTGTCGTGGGGTTCACCAAGCACGGACTGCTCGCAGACCGGAAACCTCCGAACGCTTATCAACGGATCACAATCGATCATGTTCGTCGACGAGGCGCAGACCGGAAACCTCCGAACGCCATCAACGGAGCACCACCGATCGTGTTCGTCGGCGAGGCGCAGACCGGCAACCTCTGAACGCCATCAACGGAGCAGCACCAATCGTGTTTGCGGCGAGGCGTGACTGGAAATCTCTGAACGCCATCAACAGAGCACCACCGATCGTATTTGAGGCGAGGCGTGACTGGAAAAACGACGATGGGATGCGCTTCTTCTGCTCCGTGGAAGAAGACGAGCTCGTGTATCCCCGAGACCGTCGTGTTCATCCCGTCGATACGGGCCCCGGTGCAGTGCGATCTCTGGCGAGCGTTGAAAGGGTTGGTCCTGAAAGATCTCGCGAGAAGGAGCTCCTCCATCTAAGCACTCGCTCGTCGGAAACACCGAGGCAACAACAATCGACGGCGAAGTTTCGGCGGTCTTACGGGAGAGAGAGAGAGAGAGAGAGAGAGAGAGAGAGAGAGGGAGAGAGAGAGAGGGGGGAATTATTTTTTGTATTTAAAATATTTGATTATTGTATTTAAATTTTAATATGAATAATATTTTTTTATTGTTAATTACGTTGATTAATTTTAATTTACATTGATTCGTTATTAATTTACGTTAATTCGTTATTGATTTACGTTAATTCGCGTCTTTAATTTGTTGATTTAAAAAACAAAAATACTATCTTAATTAATAGCAAAAAAGGTTACAAACAAAGATTTATTCTCACCTATTTCGAGTTTCCTCATTAAACGTGGATTAATGCTACGTGATTTCCATTTTTTTTAATTAAATTTAAAAATGATCAGTTAGCTTGATTTGTGCTGATTAATTTAATTTGTATTTTAATTAATTATGAAAATAATAGTCTAAAATGATTAATTAAAGGGTATTCCAGGAATAAAAATTGTTGTAAATATGTCACCTCATGTTCATTGGCCAGTTTACAAAATTAATCAAAGTTTGACTATATTGCTAAACGCACATTCAAGTTTGACTATTACCCTAAAGAGCCCTAAATTTAATCACAAATGTTGCCATCCAACGTATTTGAATATAGTTATTGACTTACTAAAAATAATTCATGATTGTTGGAATTATATATGAATTAAATAGTAATAAGTGTTTATTAATGACAAGTATATTGTGAAGAGTGATATTTTTTTTTGTCAAAAGTCACTTTTCAGAGGGTTGCAACTTCTAGTGAAGTAATTATTTTTTGTAGTTATTTTTGCATCCCAAAAAATACGTTTAAGAGTTGTATTACTTGGGGGTTATAGTCACATTTTGAAGGGTCGCGACTTCTGGTGAGTTGGTTAGTTCTTCTATAAAAATATGTGTAGATTTCAAAAAATAATAACTTAAATTCTTGGAATTTTCTCCCACTCTATACAATATATATTTTCATAAATGTGTTCTTGCTTATGATCAGATTTTCACGCCGCCTTGTGATTTTTTGGCGAAAGGCTTGTCATATCCTGAGTGTTCTTGAGTGTTGTCTCTAAGGCGCTTTTTAGTGCTTGAAACACTTGTAGGACAGTGTATTCATGAGTAGTTCAAGCCTCGACGTATTCAATCTAGAGGAAATTTCTAACAGTCTTATAGTGAGTTCAATCATGGCCATTGACGCTTCCATTTCAAGCATCAAAGTGATGAACCACGACCTCGTGAAGTTGGATAGTTTCGACAGGACTAATTTCACTCGCTAGCAAGACAAGATGATTTTCCTTCTGATGGCACTGAAGATCTTATACATCCTCGACCCAGAGATCAAGCCCATTCCTGAAAAGAAAGATGACGATACTGACGAGTTCAAGACGGAGCGCAAAAAGCACAAGGAGGAGTAATTATTGTGTCGCGACCACATTTTGAACACGCTCTCCAATCGCCTCGATGATCTCTACACAGACAACGCTTCGGTGGTCGAAATCTGGAAGGCGCTCGAGTTCAAGTTTCGGACTTAGGAGGAAGGTACGAAAAAGTTTCTTATCTCCGAGTACTTTGATCTCAGGATGTCGTATGCAAAGCCTATCCTCACCTAAATGCACGAACTTCAAGTGCTCGTCAACAAACTGAGGGTCATGAACATTGAGATTCCGGAAACTTTCCAAGTCTGTGCAATTATTGCAAAATTATCGTCGTTTTAGAAGAGTTATCGGAAGAAATTGATTCACAACTCTGAGGATTCCTCACTAGAGCAAATCCAGAAACACCATCAAATCGACGAGGAATCTAAGGAGAGAGAAGTCCAAAAACAGCGGAAATTCTAAAATTAATAAAAACAATTATACTAAATAGAGTTAAGATCAAACTGAACCAACAAATAAGCTCAATCACTAGCCCGTGTTCACTCAGGCACAAAACATAAAAATCTCAACAAAGGCTCAAAAGTTACTTGAAGTGAGATACGTTTTAATTTAATGAATCGATTATTACCGTGTCAAATCACCATTTTTGCAACCATTTTTTGTGTTGCATAGGACAAGAAAGATAACTCGAACAAAATTTGGATACGATTATTTTTCTAGTTCATGCAATATCACTGCAAAATGAGAGTCTCCGAGCAGTGTTCAGACGTCCAGGAGAAGTCTGCGAGGGTCTTCGACGACGTCTTTGATGCGGCGCAAGAAGAAGACAGCCTCTCTGCCATCAATGAGGCGATGGTCGTAGGTCAGCGCGATGTACATCATCGGCCGCGACACCACGTTTCCTCCCACCACCATCGGCCTGTTCACTATCGAGTGCATTCCCAATATAGCCGACTGCCATAATAATTATCTTCATTAATTACTATCATCGTCGCTATTTTGGCTTTAAAATATTTATTCAAAAATAAAGCACATTAACTTGAAAATACTTAATTTTATTCACTTAATAATAAAAATTAAATAACCTGGGGAGGGTTGATGATGGGTGTGCTAATGAGGCTGCCGTAAACCCCGCCATTAGATATAGTAAATGTTCCACCGGCCATCTCATCGATCGATATCGAACCATCAGAGGCCTTCTTGGCTAAGGTGTTGATCTCCTTCTCTATTTCAGCAAAGTTGTACCTTTCAGCGTTGCGCAGCACTGGAACGACAAGTCCCTGGAACGACAACAAGCTTGTTTATAAACCCTAAACCCTATCGACCAAAAAAGTAAAGGATGTACCTTTGGGGTGCCCACTGCGATACTTATATCCACATAGTCTCTGTATATGATATCATCACCATCAATCACCGCATTAACCACGGGCTGATACTGAAGGGCACTAATGGCAGCCTGAAACCGACCACAAGAGAACCGTTACTTGACAAATACTATATGTTTGTGGAAGAGTGCACGAATGTACCTTCACAAAGCCGGACATGAGACCTAATTTCACTCCATGCTTTTCGACAAAAGCATCCTTATAATCAGCACGGAGCTTCATCAAGTTAGTCCTGCATCATGAAGACTATTATTACTGTTTGAAGAGAATAATTGCTTCAATCCTTTATAGAAATCTATTAATATGACCAATAACTTACATATCAACTTCGTTAAATGTGGTGAGCAAAGCAAATGTGTTTTGCGAGTCTTTCAAACGAGTTGCAACTCTTTTCCTGAGTCTTGTCATTGGAACCTACGAGTAAGAGGACGGCTTAGTAATACAGAACATTTCTAGTTTCTCGAAATAATAATTAGACTCACACGTCTCTCCCTGTCTTTAGGAGGAAGCTGGGGTTCAGTGGGCGATGAGAGTCGCTCGGGCTTCGGTGGCGGAAACGTCTCTTTCTTGATAGGGGCACTCTCTACTTTGGCTTTGGAAGGTGGTGCTGGTGCTGGTGCTGGTGCTGGTGCTGATGGCTGTTCCGATGGGGCAACATGCGGGGCACCTTCACCCGATCTAGATATCACCGCAACCTTCACACCTGGCTCCACATTATCGCCTTCATTTGCCAAAAGCTACAACAAATCATACGCAATTCATTATATAAAGCGCCGCACAAATTATTATCCCCAACAATTCTCGAATATATTACCTTTACAATAACGCCAGATTCCGGACTAACAACATCAATTGTCACCTGTTATCCACATACGCGACATACGTTAACCTTCTCAAGGATAAAATCCACCAATAAAAGAAAAACTTCACATAGATTACCTTATCGGTTTCAATTTGAGCAATGGGCTCATCAATTTTTACTCTGTCACCGGGTTCTGCTCGACACATAAAATACCTATGAGATACATCCAGGAAGTTTAATTTATAAGTATAGAAAAAAAATTAGAAATTTACTCTTTAAGAAGGTGGCTAAAGTCCCATCAGTTATAGATTCGCCCATGAAAGGAACAACAGCTTCAACCTCATCACCTACACGGGTAAACCACCAAATTTGAGTAAGGGAAAATCTTAACAAGCATTGTTCACAAAACCAGAAACTCAGGTTGTTTGAGCACGCACCATTATCCGAAGAAAACGATCTATAGCTGAACCGGGTGAAAGATTGCATTTGAGCCATCGGGCTGTAGTCGGATCACAGGAAATAATTGTCAGCACAAGAATCCTTTCGGACACAAGAAGATTGATTGTTAGAATCGGACTGACCTGCTCGGTTTCGAATAACCACGTCCACCTGCAATCAAAGAAACAATATGAGGAATCGTCCGAAATCAGAAAAAAAGCCTAATTTCCAGAATATTAATTACCTGAAAGTGTGCGGTTGGAATAGATGTGGACAAATAGAGCCTGCGAGATGAAAGAGAATCAATACAAATTATACATTTTTAGAAAATAACAGGAATAAACAAAGTACCTCTTTGCGAGCGACATGGTTACCGTTTGACCTAGCCCTGAAAGCTCGTCCCAGCACCTGAGACTGTTGATCGAGACGTCAGTCAAACGCGTAAACTAAACCCGAAACCCTAAATCGAATATATATAAACAGAAATCATGTACCGAAGCGAATCTACGGCGAATGACTCCCGTAATCATTTCTCTTCGATTCTTCTTCAAAACCTACAACAAGACCTAATCAACGACTGGATCAGGAAGTCAGGAACATGGATCGGTAAAGATCACAGCTTTAGGGATTATAGACCAGATTATAGAAAGACTCGAAATTGAAATGAGCTGTTTGTTTACCGATTGGGCGGGGCTAAACAAAAATTTACAAAGAAAAATCCGAACATGCCTGATTCTCGGTTTTGGACCAAAAACAAACCTTTTGTCCGGGCCGGAAACGGGCCGATACCGGGTCAAAAACAACAATTCTGAATAAACATAAATGAACACAAATTTCTTACAAAAAATTAATATTGAAACACCTAAGTTAAAAAATCCAACTAAAATATAATACAATCCAAACCAAAACCAAAACCAAATTAACACTAAGTAATCGAAATCAATCGATCAATTCTCAGTTTAGAATGCAAATCAGTGGCCTAACCGTAAGTTTCTGCACTGGTGTGATCCGTCCGAAGCCGAATCCGCAGAAAACTCGAGTAGAATCAAATCAAATCTGGTCATCAACACACAAACAATCCGTCATCAACACACACTCGTCGATTCGTTCAAAGAGCTGGAAAAATCAAAATTAGGGTTTGAAAAGAACACAAACATGGATGCTCTGCGGAGTGATTGATTCCCGAGCGAGCAATGATGAAAGATGTGGAGTTTCTCGATTAATTTTTTGTCAAATATCTAAAAAATGCAATTTAATACCTAAAATAATAATGTCTTCAAAAAAATATACCTAAATATTAACAACACTTCATTTTCAATGTCGTGTTAACGTGTAACGACACGTCACATGACATGCTGCTGCAGACATACCCAATATAAAATACAAATATATTATGTATTTTTTACTTTTTAATTATTTAAAAATAAATAAATTTCACCCAAATATAACCCTCCAATTTTCATTAAAATTAAAATATAACTCTCAAAATGTAATTTTCGAAAGAAAAAAATAAACTTGTCTCTCCTTCCATATATTTCTTGGATCCGTTAAAATTTGTGTAATGTTTAACTTGTTATTCTTGTTTCTCACCTCATCGAAAGAGTCATTTTTTCTCATTGATTTTATTCATTATTTTTTATAAGAAAGACAAGCCTCGTTCCCTTCGAGTTTCTAAAATTGGGACGGCTTGGGAGGGCAACCGCCAAGTTATTGGGATTTTTGATGACTTTTTCTCAATCACGAGGCGAAAATCAGTGGGATATCATTAAAACTAAGATCTAGAATAACTTCAAAAATTAAGAGATTCGTTTTTTTACACATTACCAAACTTTAGGTACTTTTGTCGACTGTGCAAAAAACGTTGAATCCTCCTCGATCTGAGTGTGGCTGATTTTTTCTGAGATGTGGATCTTAGCACGTCATTTGTGGATAAAGGTCCTAAAATGAGAAGGAGAAGCATAGGAAAGGGGAGGAGTCTATATTCCCTTAATGTCCCTTGGTGATGGCGTCTAGCCTTGTCCGAGGAGAGGCTTTCATGCTCCCTTGTCAGGCGTAGCGATTGTTATTCATGTAGTGTCGTCTATTACCTAGGTACATTGCCTGTGCGAACCTCTTCTCAGCCCGAAGACGAGGGAAAGGTTGTCGGTTGCAGCTAGGGTTGGCATAGCTTCCTTAGGGTTATCGAGATCCTATTACATTGTCGTCGGTGGCCGTTAATGTTGTCATCGCCTAATTGGTCGCCCCGACCTGCTCTTAGGGATGTCCTTTTGCCTATTGGGTTTCGTCTTCGGGCCCGATCTTCTTGGCTTCGCCAGATGAGCTTGAGGTTGGGCTAAATGGACTTTGACTTCATCGATGGGTCTGACTTTCGTCTTCTTAAGATATGGTAATCAGTTTTTGTGTTGCATTATTTTTGTCACTAATTAACTTGAATAGTAAAACGACCATTTTATAAAAACTTATAAATAAAATCCGGTTTTAGTATCCGAATCTGGATTTTTAATCAGAATATCCAAATTTTTATCCGGAAGCGGTTAAAAAAAAAAGTACATTGTCTCAACCACTAAAACACCGTACATATCTTGTCATCACTGGCGGAGGCACTTGAGCACTAGTGCTCGCACGTGTCTACACTGGGTTTGATAAATTTTCATTACTAGGTATAGTAGTTGCTATTCTGTTTATATTATTTTGTTTATAAATTATACAATTGTTTCTATTAACCTGTACATGACCATATATAATTTCATAATACAATGACGACAGACAAAGCACCACAAAAATTACTTCAATACCCTTGATTTACCAAAACAAACACCTACCCATGCCCACCCTTCTCTGTAATTATAGAGCTGAATTAACGTTATTTATATATATGTATATGTACATAATCAATAAAATGTTATAATTTATTGTTTATTAAATATTTACGGCATTAAAACCTCATATTTGTATTTTGTTAGAAGTATATCTTAAATGTTTGTTTTTGCCAATATATATAAAGATTTAATATTTTATTTTCTGGATAAAGCAAACATTAAGTTTTTACGACGTACTCGACAATATCAACGATGCACTCGATGATCTCAATGGTGTCCATGACGTACTTGGCAGGGTCGGCGATGCAGTCGGTCACGAGTATACATCATTGACACAAAGAACACGAAGTACGTCGTCAACACCGCCGAGTACGTCACCAATAACATCGAAAACGCCGAGTGTGCCACCGTTACAGCCAAATACGTCATAAATACCGTTGAGACTACCGAGTGTGTTGCCAACACGGCCGAGTACGTTGCAGAAACTTAACGTTGACTTTAGTTTAGTGAGGAAACTTGAAGTTAAAAAAAAACTTGGGTCTTTGTGCCGAAAAAACAAACATTGATATATGTCTATTGCGACGTGAACATGAGGTGTTTATAATATAACAATTATCTCTTTACTTTTTACAATAGGTAAAAAAAAATCTCTCCAAACAGATATTTATTTCTTGGATAATTAAATTTTTTATTTTTATTATTGTAAATATGTTTTTACTAAATTTTTTATATTAAAATATATTTTGTCTAATTTTTAGTTGCTTAAAGTCTTATACGGTGCTTCACCTGAAACAAAAAGTTGGCTCCGCCACTGCTTGTCATTGTCTCGACCACCAAAAAATCGTACAACCCTAAATTATTAAAGAAAAAAATTAATTATAAAACCGGATACCGGATATACGAATTTTTAAAAAGTACAATAGTGTACAATATCCGAATCTGGTTTTAATCCGGATCAGGATATCCGGATCCAAAATCCAAATACGGATTCAGATTCGAATTCATGTTTAAATCTGGATTCCGAGTTCTATTTACACCCCTAAATTCAGTAAGTACTTTTGTAGTCATATACAAATTTATTATCACCAGTACTAATGATAACGGTAAGTTTGATAGAAGTTACAAAATATAAAATATACTTTAAATTCTAGTCTATGCGATAAATGAATTTTCGATCCAGTTCATTTTATAATAATTTTTATGTCTAATGATATAGAATTATTTGGATTTTTGTTGATTCAATCTATTTTATTTTATATTATTTTTGTTTAAATCCGGAAATCAGTATATTCGATTTCTAAATAATAATTTTGGGTTTAAATGCGGGTATTGGTGAATCATATATGCTATGTGAATAAAGACAACTTATGAACGACGAGTAGACGTATCTCTCACACCGACCATTACTATTTACTTTTATATTTCTTAGTGTCATTTTTAGATTCAGATTTAAGGATGAGGATTTCATCCTAATAGCTATGACCACAATTTTAACGAGTTTTCAAATTAGAGAGAGTTTATGGATAGTTAATAAAATCATATGTATCAAATTGAAGAACAAAGAATCTTGATAAGTAATCATCTGAACTATAAGAAAACGAACGAAATCTTTTTGCTTGTATTAATTAGATCAACTAAATCAAATCGCCTAATAATATGATATTTTCCTCATTCTATACGTCATTTAGACTCGGAATTTTCATAATAATAATAAATTAAACTCGAAACTACAATAAGTAGAGCTTAGTTTAAATGAGCTCGATGTCGTTTGCGACAATGTCGCATGATTTTGATCCAATAATGTTATCAAATTACTACATTTAAGTTTTGAATAGTTGAACAAATCCAATCAGTATCGGAAAGTGGCGAAAACTCGTATTCGAAAAATCTTTTGCTAAGCTAATTATTGCATTCATAAGCTCAATATTACATTAATTCCAAGGAAATAATGAAGTGAATTTCTAGCTCTCAAGGAAAAAACAGAAGCAAGAAAACCGACCAACTGTTCAGAATTCTCTCCTTCAAACGCTGTATCTTACGCGGATGATCCGGTCTCCGACCTTCTGAAAACCAGAATGGTCAGTCTATAAAACAGTTGTTATCGAGATTGTCATAATATGAGAAATTTGCGGTAATCCGGCTTGAATTGTTTATGGTGCAAAGTGTCCTCTGAGCTTAATTTATAGTGCAATGTGTCCTATGAGCTTTCATTTCCGTGCACCCGCAACTAACCGAGGTTAAAATCTAGAGGGAAAAGTGCACCACAAATAAAAGTTCAGCGGGCAAAGGCACCAGAACGGAAATTAGGGAGGCAAAGCGCAATCTGGTCGGTGTGTAAATATAAGGTTTAAGCCTCGGTTCAGTAAATTCAAAAACCTTCGTTCTAAAAAAATGAATATAAGTGAAGACTGAATTCTCACCTGGCCATCCATGTTCGTGACCGCTGAGGTGGCGGAATTTAAGTTGCTAAAAGTGACAAAACCAAAACCCTTCGACATTCCGAGGTTTTTGTCGTACACAATGGATGCTGCAAAACAAAGCAAAAAAATCCACAGAGAAAGATACAGCTTAAGAACAACAAAAAGGGCAAATAAGTAAAGCTGTGTCATATAATTTACCCACAGGACTAACATTTTCGATTTTCAACCCAAGACGATCAAGCTTAGATTTAGATAATATATTGACGC
The DNA here is from genome assembly GCA_954871525.1 of Parietaria judaica. Classification (NCBI taxonomy): domain Eukaryota; kingdom Viridiplantae; phylum Streptophyta; class Magnoliopsida; order Rosales; family Urticaceae; genus Parietaria; species Parietaria judaica. Next base: position 32,438,658 of record OX940865.1, read on the forward strand.
TTGGAATACATTAAAGCAAATATTATAGATACTGTTTCCTGAATAAAGCTATAGATGGAAACTCACGAACCAGCAATAAATATCGTCTATGACTCACGAATTTCTAGGTATATATATGAGCCGGAATCACAACGATGTGTTATACGTAAATACAAATTTAACGATCATGTTTAGACCTTTATTTTTTCACACAGCAAAGATATCCGTCAATATAATTAGCTTACTATAACGTTGAGATATTAGATAATTGACAACAATTGGAACTCGAGAGAGTAACGAATTCATCGATATGCTTAGACCTTTATTTTTTCACACAAACAAGATATTCATATTTTATTAGCTTACTGAACATTGAGATATTACATAATTGACTACAATCGGAACTTGCGAGAGTACCGAATTCAACGCTTCATTTTTACAACCATCGGTTCAAATAAAGAGGCTAAATAGCTAAATGCATAAACAAACATGAAAACCAGACATGTCTTATATACTTAAATTAAAAGATACTCCTAAGAACTTTTTTATCTTGTGGAAAGAATTATAAGCTAACCTTCGACGATATCACCGAAGCTGGAGAACAAATCTTTAAGATGATGGTCTTCGTGATCGTAGGAAAGACCTAAAACCACATGAACAAGTAAATACACAGAGAAATTTATATTTAAAAAAAAAAAACTGCAAAACCTGTACACGGGTTTATCATACCTCCCACAAAAACTTTCGCGGGTGACATTCGGAATATCGAATGAAGCGACTCTATCTCCGACGGCGTTTTGAAATTCGTCAAAAAATAAGGCAAAACTCTTCGGAAAGCCATTTATCGCCTATGGCGACTCAAATAGCCTGCGACAACGAGCGCAGCAGAAAAATAGTACATAACGAAAGCCCTTCAGCAATAATCTATATATATATAACTATATATATTGAAATCATTACCAATGAATAAAAACTTGTAAGAAAACATTCCATATACCATTTTACAATCCATATAAAGAATCCAGATATATGAAACCAAGTGAACTTTAGAAAAGAGAAATACTATCTACATATGAACCAAAGTCAAACACTTCCATGGCTTAAGCTAGTGATCTGGTCAAATCTGCGTATATGTGTTCATGTAGGCAATTTGTCGAACACTTGGCACAAACACCCGATAAACAAATAAACAGTGGCGGACCCGGAAAATTTTATTGGAGGGGCTACAATTTTTATTTTATATATAGAACGAAATCAAAAGAGGCTCGCTTCCCAACTTTTGTACCTAAAACCTCTGATTTTAGGGCCGGGCCAGGGCCGGGGCGGGAACGTAAGGCAACTTAAAATCTTTGTAGCTCTTAAATGTTAATCCTAATATACGTTGAGCATCATCTTATCAATGTATGATAAGCATTGACGTCAATCGATTGAACACAAATGAACACAAACCAAACCAAAACAAAATCAAATTGAACACAAAATAATCCAAATCAATCGATCAATTCAGAGTTAAGAATGCAAATAAAATGAGTGGCCTAACCGCAAATGAAGTTTCTGCACTGGTGTGATCCCGTATCCGAATCCGCAGAAAACTCGAGTAGAATCAAATCAAATCAAATCAAATCAAATCAAATCTGGTCATCAACACACAAACAATCCCTATTCGTTCAAAAGAGTTGGAAAGATCAAAATTAGGGTTTGAATAATGAAAAAAAGCATACATGGATGCTCTGAGTGATCGACTCCCGAAGTCCCGAGCAATGAACAAGAGAGAGCTCTATTATTTCTTATTATTATTATACACTAGTGGACTGGACCGCGCTTCGCGCGGTGACGATAAAATATCGTTTATATTTAGATCAAAATATTAGATAAATTAATTTTAAATATTATGCAATATACTCGGAACAATTATATCCCAACCGAGCTCAACGATCATTGATTTATTCATGTAATTTGTTTTGATATATGTTTAATAAATATGAGTAGATATATTTTAAATTTTCAAAATAAGAAATGCATAACTAAAATATTATATTAGAAAATAACTAACAATTTACGAAGAAAAGTATGATTGAGTTGTACATTAATACTAAAACATTTTGTATAAGTAAATAATACAAATAAAACAGAATAATAAATTTTAAGAATATATTGTAGTTCTATAGAATTAGCTCTTTCTATTAAGAAAAATAACAGTATTGCATATACTTAGAGTAGTTAATTGGAAAAAATAAAGTTTTTTTCTACATATAATTTTTTCAAAATAACATAAATGGAAACTTTGATTAAAAGAATAATTATAAAATCTTTGAATAGACAAAATAATAGAGATCCCGTATAATGAAAAATTAAGATAAATACTTATAATTGAATGTAATAATATTTCTGCTCGAGAATAAGGTCTATACTCAGATATTCAAATTACTACTTCTTCCTTTTGTTGTTCTATTATTTGACTCTCAATCAATAGCTACAAACCTGACTCAACATGACCAATTTTCCTCTAAACAAATATTCTAATACAAAGATTAAAATGCAGTGTCATCTGCCATGGATAAGCAAACCAAATAGGCTAAGACAAACATTGAAATAGGCTAAAATCTACATTCAATTATTAAGACATGATTAAGAAAATGGAGCAGTAAGCCAGCAATATTATAACAGGTCATGGATAAGCTAATCGCTTATTTGAGAGCAAGAAAGTATAAATATAAGTCATGAGGTGAGTAGAAAAAATATTTAAAGTGATCACATATTGGGTGGTAGATACTTTGAATCCAACTCAAGAAGTAGGCTCCCACAGACATGACAACTAAATGAAGCATACTTTGAGTGTTGATGTATACACTGAGCCTAATTTTCACGTTGGCCATGGAAATTTCTTGTCACACGTATATTTTTTGAATGCATGCTTTGAGAAACTCGTGATGTTGCATGTGTTCTTTTGTGCCCTGTGTTTTTCTTAATCCTCATGAAAAATAGAAAGAAAAAAAAAAGATTAACATTTAGATTAATAAAAAAAAGTCACCATTCCATTGACATGGCTCAAAGAAAGAAGGGAGAAGCTCTCAAACACAAACATATACCTCTAAGTATTTAAGATAATTATTTTTGAGCTTCTAATTTTGGCACAAAAAATGTGTACGTTGATGGATCTCAAAATTAACGGGTAAATCAAACGATGATTAAACATTACAAAATTCTTATTAATGAATCTTAAGATCACTTATAACATATGTTCGTTATATTACCGGACCGCTTCTAGATAGTTGGAGTTACCTGATCTCCTTAGCTGAATGCTTAGTTTCTCAGCCATTTAATTACACACAACCAATATGGATTAATCACATGAATATCCAATTAATGAAGAAAAAATGATGCGTTTGGGCCCATTTGGAGAAGGAAAAGACTTGCAAATTTAAAGTCACCTTTAATTAGTTTTGTAAGTAATAGGGATTAGGGGTTATTGTGGAAAAAGTACCACTATGTTTATGCTACATTTTATATTTTAAACTTTATCTAATTGTGGCAAAAGTATTAACAAACTAAAAAAACCAACTTTCTTTATTATAAATTTAGAATATGTCGCAAATATCCCTTACCACTTCTTTAAGTACCCATGATGGAGACTCACACTGCTCAGCACAACATCCCGTCACTCCATGTCGTTGAATCAAGCGGTTTGATTTTTAACCATGCCACACAATGATAAATGGTCGTTTAGAAATATAATTGGAAATTAATAAATATATACTATATGGTTCTTAAGGAAACAATTAAACAAACCTCGTAATACTCACACATGGTCGACACGATGTTGGAGTCTGGTAAATTGTGTGCATCGGTGGGAGAACTCATGTCGGAGTCGATGTGCAAGAGAAAATCATGCGGACATGGGTGTCTTGAGCTTTGCCTAATGAATTTTAGAATTGCAGAGCCATGAAGAATGTGGCAAGGTGATCAAGCTAGGTAGGAAATATATGACCATAGAGAAGTTAATGTTGAAGGAATGTGAAAAATCTTTCATCAAATTAATTGAAGAATTACCCTTTCATATTCGTCAAAATAAGTAAAGACGTTAACATATTGGTACTGCCTAATTGTTCACAACTAAATAATTACTTATCTTCATTAAATGATACTATAAAATTCAAGACTAAATTTAATTTTGATATCATTGCATTAGCAAACGTTATTTTTGGGGGTTATTAGATGATTCGAACAGTCTGATTTTGATTTTGATTGTGATTGCAAATTTAATTTTTATGAATTAAAAAAATAAAAATTCTGAAAAATAGGATTTCATAGTTGTTATCAATCTATGATGCCATGTCATTCTATTGTGATTTTGCATATATATATATATATATATATATATATATATATATATGAATGCCTTTTGGAATCAACAAATCATTCAAATATATAATGTATGAAGGAGTTTTTTAGGTATATATGGTATTAAAACAAAATTTACCATACGCCAATGTGTGTTGACATATTACTAATAATGTCTTTTGGAATCACCAAATTATTCGAATCGATCGTTTCATGAAAATGAGTTAGCTAACAATAAGTGTAATTATCAAGCATTTACTACCCTTCTTAAAACATCAAGTGATTGCTAAACATGCAATATTAACATATTGCACATTTATGGCCTTTATTCAACTAACTTGTTACTAAACAATTGGATGTAAACTTTAAATAAATGATTTTTTCATGTAAAATAATTCAAAAATCTGTAAAAATAGGATGCTCTATTCTCTTAGTTTTTAGTGTGCCATGTCATGTAGGTGAGATTTTCCTTTTATATATATATAGATTTCTTAATTTTATCAAGATAAATTTCACCTATAAATAACCCTCCAATTTTTATTAAAATTTAAATGTAATTTTTGATAAATCTATATATATATATATATATATATTTATATAATATAATTCTTGATTCGTCTAAAATTTAGAGAGAGTATAATCTGATGTTATTGGGTTATTATCGGTAGGGTTACCCTTTCGGTTTTCAGTTATGGTTGACTCCTTACTACTACCACATTCCGGATGTTTGCTTTGCTAGAACCGAAGAAAAATCCCTACAATATCCAGTGAGATCATTACATAATATTAATTAATATTGATGAATAAATAATCCAATTCGCCACCAAAAACACCACTTCCCGTCCGACTTCGCCGCCAACGTTCATCGTGATCCAGGATCGAGCTGCCTTGAGATTCATAGTTAGATTACGTATAACTTCTTTGTTAGTTCAGAGCAGATTCGGAATTGTTTTTCATTCCAAGGCATAACTTATATCCATGCGCTTCATGTATGCCTGAAGTTCGTTCCCAGATTAATAAAGAATTAAACAAAACACGTAACAATATATTTAATTTTGAATTATGAAGTAGATACAATATGTGAAGATTATGGTCCCTTTAAATAAGGAAAATTCGAAAATATGTGCTCCACTCAGGTTTTAAATGTCCATGTTGATGACGTTTCGCTCCCTCCATTTTATAGGCATGTCGCACGGCACTGGAAATATCGACGGGAAAGTCGGAAAAAAAAGACATGCCACATGACGTAGATACCGCATTAATTTTACGGGTATGTTGACGGAAATATCAACGGAAAAGTCCAAAAAGAAAAATTTGATATTTCAACAACTTTTTATATAAGTTTAAAATTACTTATTTATCACATAAGACATAAATAGCTAAAAATCACACTTATAATAAAGCATTATATTAATAAATTATAGTTATATTTATATAAAAATTATACTTATAACTTATGAAAAATATAAATATATGATTACAATTAAAATAAGACATCAGATTAAAAAGTTATAGTTTTTTATTGGCATGCCGCAACTCTAAATAAAACAGGCGTGCCGCACGCATAGCGGAGAATTTAAAACCATGGCTCCAAACACATGGGAGCGACTCAAATAATTTATCCAAAAAAGCGCATGTTGGCAATTGATACGGACCTCGAGGTTTCGGTTCACGTATCATCGCCGGAAGAAGACAAATACGGGAACAAGTGGCTAGGAGACGAAGGAAAAGCATTTGTTATTTTTTTTATTGCTTTCAAGTCCCTCTAGTAGTCGTTATTTTTGTCTCTTTTTTTTTTTGTCGTTTGGGTTATTTCTAGAACTTTTCCGTTTTTGTGAGTTTCCGAATTAGGAACTTTCCCGTTTTATGAGCACGAATAAAAATTAGCTTCCGGATAGACTTTAATTCCTCATTGGAATTAGGGTTTTGGGAGTATTTTCTCTCTGTCAATGTGTCTATTTTGGCCAAGTCTGAGCAGGTTTTCCTACGACTGTGCGAGGAAGGAAGCGTGTGTGGTGGCGGGAGATAAGGGGCAGCAACGGCTGGTGGTAAAGGCTTGAATCGTCCTATTACTCGATCAATTTCCCGGGCACATATCAATTTGGTATCACAGCCACTCGGGGAAGACTGTCCAATGAGTGGCAGCGATGGATTGCGGGAGAAATCCCCAGAGACAACAGACGGTTTAAAATATGATTGAAGATCCTTCCTGTTTGGGTTCACATCAAACAAGGTTTCAAATTTCAAAGTTGAAGCAAGCGAATGACTCGACAAAAAAAATCCACAAAATCTGACATGTTTTCCGCGTTATTGAACATCATTGATAGAGTTTTTCTAGTCTAATTCCCGAGGGATTGACTCGATAACAATCGCAGAATCTGCAGGTAAAATCTATATCATGCAAAACTGGAAATATATTAAGTTCAACAAAGCATTAAACCACATGAAACTAAAGCACAGCTCATTCAGAATTTTGAGCCAAAAAACAACACACAGAGCTAAACAACTAAATAGAGTTAGCTACGGTAGGGATTACAGAAACCCGGACACGGAAACAAAAAGTTGCAGCCAAACAGTGCTATAACCATATATTACTTAATTCAGAAGTGAACTATCCTTCACAGCATCGTATCTTCGGACGAATTATCTCTTTCTCTTAGGCCTGTGAACAAAGTAATTGATGTTTCTCAGGAGAACAATTAACAAAAGAACGTGACGTTTAAGACACTACAAGGAATTCATTGTGAGAGTAACTTGTCGTGTTTCATTAGTACAATATTCTTATTGAACGTTACTGAGAGGGTTCTCGTTTTTCTTTTATTATGAGTTTGGTTCGTACTAGAGAATTTCTACGATCGTAACAAACAGATTTAAAAAAAAAAAAAAAAAAACAACCTGAGACGATTTCTAAAGGTTATTTGCTATTCATAGTTACTCATTCCGGTAGAAATGAAAGTAGCATACTTCGGGCTTTAAAAATGAAAGAATCAGGACCTTCTGGTAGAACATCCCCCCCTGACTTCGAGGGCTTTTCGTCAATTTTTTTAATAAATATTGCGGGATTTTATTTAATTAGTTTTATTGTTCTTGTCGGAATTTGACTCTTTGGCTGCTTCATAACAGTCCTATAATGCAGTAGATTAATATTTTTTGGGGACAAATTGCCAAATATACCCTCACACAAGTCATGTGTTGAATACAATTTACTTTTTCTGGCATCTTTTAATGTTTAAAGGGAAATATGCTAGTCTTTTATTAATCTAATGGTTAATTATGTAAGAGGAGTGAACAAAATTGGTACCTTGCTGGCAATGTTGTTCGAAAGCCAATCCAGACCCTCGTAAAGACCTTCTCCAGAGGTTGCACACGTGCTCTGGATATACCTGCAAGAAGACGTACACGTTATTTTACATCACCAATAGTACAATAAAGTCATTTAAAAACGGTATATGTGCAGCAAAAAATACCAATAAGTTTGGTAAAAGTCGTGGCATATATCACTTCTTCTTGCAGCAAAAATACCTTTAGATTAGGTAAAAGAGTGGAATAAGCTGCCACTTCTACCTATCTTTCGGGTATTTTTGCATATATCACTTCAAAAATTGTTGGGTTTGTTTTTATGTTGTAGAAAATATCAAAATTTTCAGGAGTATTTTGCATTAGCAATTGTATGTAATTAGCTAGTGTGGCTGAAGCTAAAAAGATAGGTTCATTCCGTAAGGGAATTACAGTTAGGGTTAATTATTTGTATAATCGCTTTATTAGCTTATTAAAATATAAGAGTATCATTTCGAAAATTCCCCATAAAGTCAACAACCAGATAATGCTTAACTAAGAAGCCAGAATGCTGATCAACTGTTGGACTGCCTATGAGGAAAGAAAATCCCATGGCGAAGATCAGAGAGACAAATTACCAGTGGCGTTGGCGAAGAGAGTGAAGACCGAGCTTGTCAGTTATTTCTGCGGCATTCATCGCATTAGGAAGATCTTGTTTGTTGGCAAAGACAAGCAAGACGGCATCTCTCAACTCATCCTGGAATCCATCAACACTCAAAAACTCGTTAGTAAAAAACTGAGCAAATTAACCTAATAAATGATTCAAAATAATAAGGCTTTAAAATAAAACGGAAGAATATGTATCACAAGTTTTTATTGGAAATGATAGATGTAGAGAAGTTCCAAGCTGCAATAGATAAAAGATAAGGCAAACACAAGGGAATATGCAGTCGATTACCTCATTCAACATCCGGTGCAGCTCATCTCTTGCCTCAATAACACGGTCCCTATCATTGCTATCAACCACGAAAATAAGACCTTGGGTGTTCTGGAAGTAATGCCTCCACAATGGACGGATCTACAATAGAAATAAACTGTGTCAGATGAAAAAACAAAAAATCGAATCAATAAGTTACAACTACACAATGAAGCAACTTTAAATTTGTAGCTGGTGTCATATATGTGATCGTATATATCTGGATCAATTCCATCTGATACCAAATTCGATAGGAACCGAACAAACAAACACAAAACAGTAAGCCAATGGAGTTCACCAACAGTAATTTCTAAACATTCTTTAAAATCAACCAAATGTCACAAAACACCTTTCCTTCGCTAATAATGTGAAAAATCTCCGCAAGATGTCTTGAAAGGAGATTATCAAGTTAAAACATAACATATAAAGCTGATTGATGTATTTGCCTCGTCATACGTGATTTGGGCTCCCACACTAAGTGCAAAACACCCAAAGCCCAAAATACCCTTAACATTGACAAAAGACAATTACGTACATGAGTGTTTAGGCTAAGTTCCAAGTCAGCCCTTCCTTCTCCTATAAGTGATTATGGGTCTAAAATAGTAACGTAATTGTAGAAGTAATAACCTAGAATTCACATGACACGGAAAATAATACACTAATCGAAACCAGAGTTCTATCAGATTCAAAGGAACACATAGATATATGACAGGTTTCTATCGGCTATAGTTTTTCACAATCGGACACATGCAGAGAGCGAGACTTACCTTGTCTTGACCCCCGACATCCCAAACAGTGAAGCTGATGTTCTTGTACTCAACCGTCTCCACATTAAATCCTGCAGGAACGGATCCAAAGTTAAAATAATGGGCAAACAAACATCTTTCAATCACGATAATTACACTTTCCTTTGATCGTCTTTCATGTCCTTCACCAAAAACAAAAACAAAAACAAAAACAATCATCTAAGCTACCTAAACGAACTCTAGCCCACAAATTACATGCTTTATCAATCATATATTGGAACGAGAGCTAACGGCGCACCAAAAGGAAAATACTACCGGGAATCGGGGCTCACCAATGGTGGGGATGGTCGTGACAATCTCGCCGAGCTTGAGCTTGTACAAGATGGTCGTCTTACCAGCGGCATCGAGACCCACCATCAATATTCTCATTTCCTTCTTGGCGAAGAGCCTGCTGAAGAGCTTCGTAAACGACAACCCCATTTCCGATTCGCGCTGATTCCTTCCTTATAGCTCAAGCTGCCTTACAGATCAGTAACCACTGAAAATGTCAAAACCACAATAAATATTCGGAATCTGACCGAGAAATCAATACCATTAAAACATATATATATATACACAGACAGAAAACCTAATCTCCAACGATCGCTGTGTAGAAGATCATATCGGAAACCGCCAATTCAACGAATCACGCAACAGAACGAAGCCATGGAAGATCCATTTCATCCAAATCAAAAATTGAAACCCACCCAGAAACCAATACGAAAACGAAAACGCATGAACCGTAAAAGCAATCACGCAGTATCACAACCGGATATTCCGATCTAGAAGCGGAAATCGAAGGCGATCCAAATTCAGAGACGCGATTGAAGATTGACGAGAGAGAGAGAGAGAGAGAGAATGGTACCTGAGGAGTGGAAGGATCAAAGGAAGAGAATGAGAGATTCGATGATATTTGTTTGTTCGAATCGAAGGCAAACAAAGACAACTTTCTCTCTCCTCAGATCAACAATATCGTGACGTCATTGTCGCGGTAAATTTTCGGATTACTTAAACGGCGTCGTTCAGTAGCATGTGGAAACGGATTTGCTCGTGTCGTGTGGCTTTTAATCTTAGATTATATTTTATTATCAATATCAATTAGTGGAAACCCAATTTAGATGTTAAATCAAGTTTGACAACAAATATCAATTAAGAGGAAAATCTAATTTAACAAATAAATTTAAACATGATTTAAATCACGTTTGATTGTAAAAATAAATCAAGAAGAAATTCTAATTTAAAAAAAATATGGAAGTAATAAGCCCGCTCAGTTTTCACTAGCTCGATAGAGAGATCGCATTTGCGGAGATAATAGTAAGTAAAAATAAGTGTATCGGCTAATTGTATGCTTTTAAAAAGACTAAAATTAAGCATATGGTTATTTGTTTCGGAACGTTACTAGTTAGAATAGAAATCAATAATTTTTCCCAAATGTAAACATGGAGGTCTTGGTACCATGAACCATGACAGAATATGTAATTCCCCGTTGTTTTTATCGCTTTTATTTTAATGTTGTCGTCTCTCTTATCATGTCGTTTTTGTCGTGGTTCCGCCTCTTCTGTTCGCCGCTTCAGTCATCGGTTCCTTCCTGTTGCTACTTTCTCTATCCACGTTGTAGGAAATGCCCGAAACAGGGATTTGAGTCCTTTGGACTTTTCGTGTCCGACCCGACCGCAATTAAGGTAACGAAATTTATGACAGTCCCGATAATTAATTAGCAATATTGATTGATAGCCTTGAACCTGAAAAAACGTCCTCATCAAAATCGCTTGTTTGGATTTGAATGGATTAATTACTTACACACACAGATTCATACACAGATGAGGATGGAATTCACCTAAGTTAAAGGGAGATTCATACACATCCGGAAGTTTGGAAGGAATGGTATCATAAGCTTAAGCGATTGAAACTTAACTATAGGCATATATAAAACTAAAACTGCAGAACAAATGTTATTTTATCATCTCACATTGGAAAAACTAAATGCAATTCCCACACAATTATTGCAGAAATTTGTTAAAGCCACACCAACTAAAAAAAAAACACAAAATGTTCTTCCATTAGAAAGCTCAACTTCAGTGAGAGGGAAAAGAAATAGGAACTATTGGACAAACCTTGTTTTAGTGATGAGTATGCGGGGCAGTGGGCATATAGAGTGGCAGCCCCAGATCCGGCGAGTCACGAAGTATATCTTGATCATGGTCATCCTGCACGCACACAAAGAAGATATCATCTGCCTGCAGAAGGGTGAAGACCGTAATCTTAAACAGTCCAGTGACAAATCATTATTAGTGACATTAGAACAATCAAAACTGTTCAAGGCATTAGAACAACTCTCAGCACAGTCCACAAAATAAATATGCCGTTCATGTCATCTTGTCAAAAAGAAAAAAGCAAACTTAATAGAGAATTGTGTATACATAATATTCCATCAAAGAAGTTGTTGGCTGTACGGAGGATCTGGGTTAGAAATAGAAGAGTATGCAGATTCATATAAACACAATCAACAACATATTAAAATCTATCAAATATTTATAATGATGGAGATAAAGTTTACATGGTATTGAAGACTGAATCAGATGCAAGAAGTTGGAGAAGAGTATTACGGCAAGTTTCCAGTTCTTGGCTAGAGAGAATATCCGAGGGCCAGAAGAGAAATTCCAGGTTTTATCAATGAAGAAAGCATCGATTCATTTCTAAATGATGAATAACCTATTAATAGCTAAAAACGTTAAACAAAAATACAGCTGAATGCATCTCTTCGTATTCATGAAGTTTCAAACCTTAAATGGCCATCAAAGATTTGCATTTTTTTGCTTGCCTTATTAATACTTTAAGATCACCATACTCATAAAAAGTTGAAAGGCCATCACCTAAATCAATAAGTCTATTCTCTTTGCTATTGCGCCATGTGGGCATGAACAAATGCAATACATGCATTTAAAATATATTAATTTCAAAACAAATTAGTAACCAATATTGAATTTGTTTAACAAAGTGCATAAAAAGTTTTTATGCGTGACTTTAAAAACGAATATGAGTTTAACATCACAACAAAGGCTAAAAAGGGATACTATCATAATATTTAAACTTTATAATAGGTTGAGGAAAAAAATGGAAAATGAAAATGATTTGATATAAAAATGATTAAAAGGGATAAGTATCGTAATATTAGAATATATATACATACAAATATAAAATCGTTGATTTTTTATTTGTTTTACAAAGGTATTCAACTTGCAAGTAATTTTTTTATAAGTGGATGTAAATACTATTTTTTTTATAAGCGGATGTAAATACTATTTTTAGTAACAGTTACACATCTAACAAATTGTGGGAATGAATGTCATTCAATGGTGTACATATTTTTAATTTAAAAATATGAAAAAACTAAAAATTAGGATCCTCAAATCTTTACTTGTTTATGTTGCCACCTCACACCTCAAAAACTCTTCTTTTATATATATATAGATTCGTCAACAAAATAATCACCGAGTCATTCACTTAGATATTGTAATTTGTAAGGTCACACCTAAAGGGTCTTTCTCTCTCTTTCTTTGTAGACAAATAAGTCACGCATTTGTAGGTCTACACTCGTTCTTTGTAGACAAATAGAAACATTTTAAGTTTAGGCTGAAATTGCTCCCTCTCCAAAAGTTCGAGGGTATCTACAACGAATATTCTAAACTAAAGATAACATCTTTCACTTTTCACTTCTTCAGGGACGTGATTGCAATTAACAAAAAAATCTCTCTGCAACAACAGCAACTATCTAGTATCTACTCACGAAGCAAAGCTTCAGTGGAAATGGCGTGCTCGGTTCAGCTCAACCCGTTTCTCTCTCCAAACCCTCCCTCTCTCTCTCGCCGCCTCCCTTCTCCGGCCACTTTTCTCCGGCCGCCCAAGCTCTGCTCCGCCGTCCGCCTCGCCTCCATGCACGGGCTAAAACCGGAGCTTGCTCCGCTCGTCGTTCAGGCCAAGCGAGGAGGCACCTCTGTCAAGGAAGAGGACGAAGTCGCTTCCGGTACGTGATTGAGCTCTCCTTTCTCGAGTCCATTCTCTTGTCTTAGCCTTATCTCTGAGACTGACTGGCTTGCGATTGCAGCTTCTGATCTTAGCTTCGAGACACCTCTGAGAATCGTGGAGTATCCGGATCCTGTGTTGAGAGCGAAGAACAAGCGAATCGAGACGTTCGATGATAATCTGAAGAAATTAGTCGGCGAAATGTTCGACATCATGTACAAGTAAGTTCTCATCGTTGTCTGTTAGGTTTTGTTCAACAACACTTCGCTTCGAAATCGAAATTGAAAGTGAAGGGAAAGATCATTATCGTCATCATTTTTCTCAGTTCATATGAAATGTTCACATGTAGTACTCATTCATCGAAGGAGATTAAAGTGTACTTGTTGTTGGGTTCGGTTTCTGCAGAACTGACGGTATCGGGCTCTCGGCTCCGCAAGTGGGAATCAATGTTCGGCTTATGGTGTTTAACCCCGTGGGCGAACCCGGCGAGGGGGAGGAAATCGTTTTGGTGAATCCAACAGTACACAGATACTCGAAAAAATTGGTGCCGTTCGACGAAGGTTGCCTGTCCTTCCCGGGAATTTATGCCGATGTTGTGGTAAACTACTTATTTATTGCATATAGCTGAGTGTAGTTATTCATTTAATCTTAAATTATGTCGGGAATAGTGTCGCACATATTGAATAATGTTCGTGGTGAATTGTAGTAATAACATTCCTTCCACTTTGTTTGGCTTCTTATCTTGCTGGCCCGTATGTCTTTCGTTAAATATTAGTCAGGAAGCCGTATATTACCATCGAACCCGTGATGTTTGACATGGTTGTCTTTTATTACGGTCTTGTTGTGTTTACCAGAGACCAGAGGGTATAAAGATTGATGCATGGGACATTAATGGAAAACGGTTTCGCCTCAACTTGTCTGCTCTTCCAGCACGGATTTTCCAACACGAATATGACCATTTAGAGGTTTGATCTATCTTTGATTAAAAGATATTTTATTTTCTAATGTTCCTATCTTATGTTAAATGTGATACAAAGATACAATTAGCACCTGGAATTGGCTTATTCTAATGTTCCAGAGAACTCATATTTTATAAAATTCGGATTTTTGTGTTTCCCATGGCTTTATTTTTATGATAGAAAACAATTTTGCAGGGTGTGCTTTTCTTTGATAGAATGAGTGAAGGAGTTCTTGACAGCATTAGACCACAATTACAGGTGAATTGGTGTTTTCTTGTCACACAAGATGATCTTTATTCAAATAGCTCGTTGCATGGTAATAGGTCCTCAGAATAGAAATTGAAGAGAAACAAGAACACTATTGATAAACGAAACTCTGGTCTCTAATTCGATGTTAGACTAGAAAAATTCCCCAACGATGCTCAATAGAAATTTTCTTCTAATAAAAAATGACCGCGAAACCTAGATTAAGTGCCTATTTTAGAAACCATAGTCTCATATTTTTGGAAAAATACCCCAAATATCCTAGTAACATGAGACATTTGTAAAAATAAATTTAAAAACAGTTTCCTATTTGCGGGTTTGACAAGGATCTTTCTAATTGGTGCATGAAATTTTCTTAATATCATTAGCCACATCTTTGGACAGGATTAATTTGTGTAATTATTACAAACAATGAGATAATGATCTTACTAATTAATTAAATGCTTATTAAGAAGCTGTTTTTTTTTTACCCATAATATGGCGCCTTATTTTTTTTTTCTCTTCTAATAGATAGCTTCCATCATACATATAGAGCTTCAAGTTTGATACTATCTCTTAAAGAGTGTTATTAAGCTTCAAGATTATACTGATTTTCTTATTTCTTAATAATATCAGGCCTTAGAAAAGAAGTACGAGCTTAAGACGGGATCCCCAAGTCCTGAGAGGGTCGACGAAACCCATAAAAGAAAGCCTGCTGCAGTCGGTTTCGGAAAATCTTCATAATCATTGGTCAATGAAAAGCTCAGATTTTTTTGTACACTAGTTCTCCAAGTACTAATTATCTTTCTGGTGCTTCGGGACTGCCAAATATCAGGCATGATCCTTTAATATTTGCTAAATTTGTCTGTTCTTTTTCTTCTAATTCCCTTAATGGTTATATATAGACTTTTTATATAAAGTTTATTCACTGTTAATAGAAATTAACCATGTGATTGGCTTTGAAGTTCTTCTGCAACTGTTAGTAAACTGCATTTTATTGAGTTAAGACCTGTTCGGATTTAGTTGCTCAATTACGATCATGCTTTTATTTCGAGTGGTGTTTTAATTTTATTCTTTGGCTTTCGGCTTTCGGCTTTCGTTTTTTTTTTCTTTTTTTCTTTCTCTCTTTTGTCTTTATGATCATTGTTGTACTTTTTGTGTTTATTACGGTACCCTGAGTGAAACAACGCTCGTTTGATTCAAGGCCTGTGATGAGATTGATATCCCGGGTTCATAACAAAATCGTACTTTTGAGATTGAAAGTTACAGAGGGGATTTGTAATATGATACAGCTCTCTTTCAGTTTCATATCTTTTCGTTGTTGCCTAAGTTGATACAATGCCACATCTTGTTTTTTTTTCCTATTGATATTATTATATATGATTAATATATATATGCAATTGATGATTATAACCATATTTTTTGTAGCTTTTTTTAACAGCTATTTCTATAACCTGCATCGGTTCTAGAAAAACTAATTCCCTCAGCAAGATTCACTCTTCGAATGAAGTGTGGCTCCTGATGGTTTTTCCGTCTTCAGACAGCCGATTGCTGGAACAGTGACGGTCTCGAGCTCTCCATATGCCTCCCAGCAGAAGGGAACCTCGCTCTTACTTGCCGGAGTCAGATCTATGGAGCTCAGAGACACGCCGGAGCAGGGCAAGCTGTCACTGCAAGCAAAGTGCACCGGCTTCACCGTGTAAGTTCCCCTGACATTAACGTAGTTTATTCCCGACACCGCCACGGCTAAGGTTTCGTTTGCGCACTTGCTCTTGTCGCAGTAGAATTGATCTATCATGATTGGGGTTTTCACATCGGAAACTTGGATGTTTGAGAACATGACATTTTGCACGGAGCCTGACCCTCCCTGCACTCGAAATGGCAATAAAAAGCTTAAGATCCAAAGGGTTAGATTAGAAAATAGAGATAACCTAGTTGAGACTTGAGAGGATATTTTAAATTAATAGGAATACTCTACAGTATCTATAATTAGTGAGAGAATATTCTACTTGTGACGGTCCCGTCGGAAATTGATTGTTTGAGAAAACAACGTTTTCTATCATTAGCATTTGTAGTAGCATTTTACCTGCCAGGTTTTGATTCTAACTCCGGTTAAGCTATCCGATATCTTGACGTCTCGGACGGTGATATTCGAAACGCACGCCTTAGTGTTGTCCTTCCCGAGACTTCCGATGCTGATCCCGTGGCTGGGCCCGCAGCTGACATTGTGTATGTATACGTTTGAGCATCCAGTCTGTATCGATACACAATCATCTCCTGCAAAAAGAAAACAAGTACGAAGATTATAACCCTAGGTAGGTACTGAGTTATGGTCAACTTCCTAGTCCATTGACCTTTGTGGTTATGGCTAAAGGACAGAAGGGTAATTTTCTTCTTCAAACTCACCACATGCGAGATTGCTGTTATAGATCACGACATTTTTGGAATTCTGGAGGTGGATTCCGTCGGTGTTGGGGCTGTTTCCGGGGGACGAGACGCTGATCTTGAAGACCTGAACGTTTGTGCAGGCATCGAACTTGAGGTGCGCCTGAGGGCTATTCTGAATCGTTATCCCGGTGACAGTTACGCCATTGCTCCCGTAGAACCTCAGAGCCTGCACATAATTATGTCTTCGGTTAGAGTCAGCATATTCATATGTCCACTGCCGGATCCGCAAGCCCTCTGTTCCATGTCGAAAGGTTCAAGCGAAGTAATTACCGTGGGTTTAGTGCTCGGCATTTTCCCGTCCTCACTTTCCTTCTGCCAAAAAGAAGTAGTTTATGGTAAAGATCGTAGTTAGGGTCAATAAACTAGCTCACGTGGTGAGTATTTGAATTTGTACCATTGAGATACAAGGTTCAAATCCTTGTGACATTCGAAAAGACACGTGTTTATAAAAATAAGGAGAGTCAAATCACCGAGTATTGTTGACTAAGACTGCCCGTCGACTCATTCGTCGGAGTGTACTTCGGCGAATCATCCCACCAAACTGAGCCTTGTCCATCTATGACGCCGTTTCCTCTTACTGTAATACTCTCAAGCTTCGTAAACTCGATCCACTGCAAAAGACCCGAACCCCAAGCTCCGGAGTTCGTTGGAGCTACGATTTTCCCGTCCAACTATACAAAGAAAAAGCACATAAAACTTCGAGTTAAGATCATTCGAACTGATTAGTTCAACACTTGAAGTCTCAGTAAATTTAGAATTAAGCTCACCTGAAATGTGATGTTGGGCCGACAGTTCGGTCCGGCGAACGAGATCGGATGCACAAGGAATACGGACCCAGAAGGAACAATTACCGTCGAGCCATTCACTTTGCAAGCGGCTTCCCATGCCGTTTCGAAAGCCTGACAATTAATCAGTTGCGAATCAGATTGAGCATAGCTTGTTGCTTGAGGAGCAAGAAATGTGTGCTTAAAAACAGGCCTAATTATTTATCACAATTATATCTTCGTTGACCAAAACTATAAATAACTACAAAGTGGGCATTTACTGATTTGGCTGCAAAAACCAACTTACCTATTTTGAACGTAGTGGACTGATACTATGAGGCCTAATTTTTATTTATTTAATTATGAATAGATAAAATGAAAGATTAAAAAAAAAAAAAAGCACTGTCTGACCTTTGTGTCCTCGGATATTCCATCACCTTTAGCACCAAAGTTGAGCACATTGAAAAGGGTAGAGTTGTCATCGCTGGTCTTCTGTTCTTGGGGAGTGGTGTAATAGCTAGGGTTTCGACTGGTCAGCTTTAACTTGCTTCGTCTTGCATGGCATGTTTTGAAGGTGAAAACCAAAGACACAGCAAATATGAGAACAATGGTTTTTTGTTTTGACATGGTCATCTTCATATCATATGAGAGAGAAAGAGAGAGAGAGAAGTTTTGGCGTCTTAAGCTAACTGTAATGAGGAAGTTATATAACAGAAGATAGTACATGCATGTATATATATAGGTTTAGCCTTTAGGAAGTATATAGTATATTCTATAAATTAATATTATATATATACTATACTGGTAATATTGGCAAAAGTAGCTAACTTGTTGTGTTTGTATCATTTATATGGCCAATGCGATTTAATCCTGGCAATAGTATTTAAAGTTTGCTAATCATCTCAATTGTAAATTTCCATCCACTTAATATTAACACCGTTAGTCAAAAGGTGACATGGCTGCGTTGACCGTTATGTGGGACAAGGGAGTGGGTCCTACGCATTAAAGAAAAAAAATATTAAGTAATAAATTAAGATATTTTAATAAAAAAAGAGAAAAAAATAATTAAAAATAACGTGGTTGTCCACTTGGAACCCCACGTGGCAATTAACGAAGCCACGTCACCATTTGACTAATAGAGTTAAAGTTAAGTGGATGGAAATTTGTGATTGAAACGATTAGCAAACTTTGAATACTATTGCCAGGATTAAATCGCATTGGCCATATAAATGATACAAACACAACAAGTTAGCTACTTTTGCCAATATTACCCCCTATACTATACAATATACATACACGAGCCAACTCTTTTGCCATTTGATTGGTGATTTATTTATATATATATATATATATTATTGGAATATAAGCGGCGATGATTACTATTCACATGCATGATTTCCTTGATTTACTTTGGTAATAAAGAAAAATCAATCTTCCAATATATAAAAAAGTAAGAGTTTGCTGCATAAGTACTCAAGATTGAAAACTAGAATGGAGTGGTAGGTTTCTAAGGTTTTGATATTGGGCTGAATTAATATTCAAAGACTGAATAATTGTGTTTTCGATTTATTCCGTCTTATTTATCCCGTTAATTTTAAGAATTTGGGACACGTGTACGCTTGAGATACTACTCCTCAAAAGACAATGACAAACAGAAGTTTTCAAAATGTCGGGATGATGGGGAGTAATTTCAAACGCGCACGTGTATATGACTTAACGTTAACGGGAATAGTGGGACGGAATAAATTGATTGAAAATATACTTGTTTGTTGGGACCAATTCAGCATAAATATTAAGTCTTTTGGGTATAATTTATTCAGCTTAACTGAAAATTTTAAAAAATATGTCATCTCATTCTAGACAACCTCGTATACTTATGCCGCCAATGTCACTAAGAATAACTCAACTTTTTTTTTTTTTGAACAATAGAATAACTCAACTTTAAATTCAAGTTTAAGGAAAACTTAGATGACACGCAGTCTAGCAATGAATCACGAAAATGGGAAATATTATATATATATATATATATATATGCATATGTGTGTGTGGCTGATTAAATTAGCTAAAAAAATGAGATCTCGCACCAAACATTGATTTTTTAAAAAAATTATTTAATTAGGCTCGTATTGTAAATAATAATCCAACTTGTTTTTCTGAGCTTATCTCGTTGTATATGTTTTTTGAGTACTCGCAAACACAGTTCATTGCATGATCACATAATTACGTAATTTGTTGATAAAAGCAAGCATGGAAATCTTCTGTTTTTGTGATTTGCTCGACGACTATGTGCAAGCTTTCGAAGGAGTGAGAATGTTGCATTGAACAATCATTGGCAAAAACAATGCTTAGAAATTAAATTATACTAACAAGGATGGATTAGCATTAAGCATGGCATGGCGGCTTAACTCTTTTTACTTTCAGAACCGAAATATATATATATATATATATATATAATTAATATTATTCGACGAAACGGTAAAAATACTTAAGTAAAGAAATGCTAGAATATTGAAACATGGGTATATTATGTGAAAAATATGTGTATAAACATATACACTACTTGTTATAATCTAGGTATATTTTGTTGCCAATGTTTCTTCGTTAAGCAAACTGTGATCATGAACTACCAGAGACATTATTTAACATATGGCTCAAAAGATCATGATTTGAAATAAATAAATAAAAATCATAATGATTTGAATTCATATATACATTTATGCACAATGCATGAAGATGACCATTTTTGCAATCTTAATTATTTAAATGGATAATAGCGACAGCAGTACTTAAGTTATCAGTTGTCGGTTTTTAGTAGGAAAAGTATGTCCAAATTCTTTATTAAAAAAAGTTGATAAAAGGGGATTCAAATAATTAAAATTAAAGTAAAATTGTGGGAGATAACACATACTCTTCTATTAGTTTTTTCAATAAATATTGACCGAACACTTTTTTAACATAAATTGAACGGAGCTATTGTTTTATTGAATTTGAGTACTTACCATCGACGTAATTGACCACAACTTAGAGCTCTTTTATTGCTATTATATGATCTTTTTTAAACCATACTAAAGCAAGTAAGTGGTTCAACGATCTAATAACGAGTTGTTGGCGATAGTAGTCTCTCTCGATAGTTATGTGTTAAAATAGTCCTCTTTAAAGGAAAAAGAAAATATAAATATATATTTACGGATTTGATCCCCTTGTTACGGTTTCAGTGCAGGAATCGGAATATAATTCGATAGTTTAGTCTTTAGAGGTTGAAAATCGGAAAGTCTATTTTAAAAGCCACCTTAAGAGGCGTATGATATGGCCAAATGGTTCAATGAACAAAATATGAAGAGAACTAGCTAGTTGTATAAATTCATTAATAATTTATGGGTTCTTAAGGGTAATAGCCAATCTTGAAAGTGGGTTTAGAAAAATAGCCAAACTTTGGTTAATTTTGTAAACTAGCCAATTAACCATTTAAGTGAATTTCTAATTACATTATTACCCTTAATAATTAAAAACGAAATTAAAAATAAATACAAATTAACCACGTAATTTGTGGGTTATTAATCTGAAAAAATCAATGACATTAATTATGAATAATTATATTAATTAAAAATTTATTTATTTTCATTAATTAAAAATATTGCTATTAATTGAAATAGCTATAAATATGGTAACAACCAAAACCAAACATTTTTTTTATATAATTCGAATTTTAAATTAAAAAAAATTATATAATTTTCGGATTTATTTTTTTTCAAAAATTATAAACAAATTAAAGACGCGAATTAACGTAAATCAACAACGAATCATAATAAATTAACATCGAATTAACGTAAATTAACAACGAATTTACAATGAATTAACAACGAATTTACATTAATTTACGTAAATTAACAACTAATTTACAATGAATTAACAACAAATTTACGTTAATTCGTAAATTAACAACGAATTAACGTAAATTAACAACGGAGATTTACATATATTAACATGAATCAATGACTATTAACTCGTTCCTCTCAAATCTGCTGAGGAACTGCGTCTTCCCCACTTTTGTCACAAAGTTTGGTTCCTCCAACTACATCCTTGTTGTCGGATCCGCCGTAAGCATAGCCAACCTCTCTAGGCCGGTGAACGTGTCGCCGAACAAATTCGGCGGCTCCGCGCCTATCTAGAAGCTCTCGCCGCGGCCGTTTCCGCATCGGCCAAGATGGACTTTATAGCGTCGTTAGTCGGATCGATGATGAGGCTTTCATTGTAAGACGTGAACCGGAGGAGAAAGCGGTGTTGCCTTTGACTTTGGCTCGTTGACCAACATGATCGAACCTTCGACCAAGCCTTTCCAAGACCAAATATTTCCAGGTGTGAAACACTTCTTCTTCTTCTTCTTCTTCTTCTTCTTCTTATTCTTCTGCGTCTTCTCGTCGGCGATGTCTGCAAGCCCAAATCTAAGACGAATTAACACAAATAAACACGATAAAACCAGAGAAAAAAAATACCATATATCGAGTCGACACGGCCGCCCACACCTTCTGACCCATCGCCGCCGCCGCGCTCCGATACTCCAATCTCCGGCGACTATCATGTCCGCCTAGCTCTATGCATCACCATGGCAGTTGTGCCTCCCACGACAACGATCGGCTGCTTTTCTACCATTGTCGCTTGAGAGAGAGAGAGAGAGAGAGAGAGAGAGAGATGATTCAAATCGATCGAGTGATTCTTGAGAGAGAGAGAGAGAGAGAGAGAGAGAGAGATATGATTCAAAATTTGTAATTAAATTCCAAAATTTGTGCACAATTAATCATACCATGATTTGTGGGATAATGATAATTACCAATTTAATTAATTACGAAAATAATAAACGAAATTGATTAATTAAAGGGTATTTTAGTATTAAAATTTGAATTAAATGTGACACCTCATGTTAATTGGCTAGTTTACAAAATTAACCAAAGTTTGGCTATTTTGCAAAATCAAAGTTTCAATTTGGCTATTTGGTGCAATTTCTCATAATTTATTTGGTCTATTATTTGCATATCCTCATGAAAGAGACAGATAATTTGCAACAATGCATGTGAATATCGTTACACTGAAGCAAACAAAACCGTTAGATCAGTTAACAAGATTTCATGCTAGACTGTAGGGATTGGCTTCTCTAGCTCTTTCTAATTATTATTTTAGTCAAATTTTTTTTTTCTTCTTCTTCTTCCATTTAACTCTGTTTCTCTTGGAGATCAAGAATGTAGACTTTTTATACATCTTGATTAAATTTAGAATGAAGGGTAATTTATATTTTTCAGACACAATGTTTAAAATGTCTATGGTCTAATTTTATAGTTATTTTGACGGGTAAAAGGTATACTAGTGAATAAATTATAGTTACTCAAATATCGATGTTGATTTTGTCAATTTTGATATTTTACGGGTAAACGGATTATCGGTTTCACTAAAAATCTAAAAATGATATATTTTTGTTTTTTAAATTCGGCATGCTATAGAATTTGTGAAAGATTTATTAGGTTTCCACTGTTTTTTTTTCTTTCTTAATTTTTCGGTTACCCGTATCCGTATGCATATCTTCGAAATCATACAACTTAAGTGGATTTCCTTTTATCAATAACCCAAGTTTGTTATTTTTACCGAGTGTTTTAAAAAAAATAAACTTTTAACATATGCCAAAAGAAAAAGGTGGCTTCAAAATTCTCAAAAATGTATGAAATTTCTAATGATATATTGTAGTAAATATAAAACAAAAATAAAAGCATGAATAGGCCAATTGACTTTAATTATCATCACATTCTTTATTTTTCAATGTGGTGGCTAGATGATAATAGGGTATGTATAGGATGTTAAATAAGGCGTTACCTTAGAACACAAGTTTAAGATAACGGTTGAAAAATTCTATATATATATATATATAGAGAGAGAGAGAGAGAGAGAGAGAGAGAGAGAGAATTAAAGGCCAACTATGCAATGCTTTGATCATCCTATAGATTTATTTTTATATGCATTAATGGTATTCTATGTTTCTTTCAAATTTCTGTTGGGCATGTGACTTAATTTTACCTTACTCAACCGATAAAATTTTAAAGATGAAAAAATAAACAAAAGCATCATTGTTTAGTAATGCATTGGTGTGAACTAAGTTTCCCTGTGTCTTTAAGAATGAGTGTATGTATTTTGGCTTATAACGGTTATAACAGTCATCGAACAAAATCAATTAAAATCGACGGATTTTGAATCGCTTATGAATTTAGCTTTTTCGTCATCCATGAAAGAGCGACTATTAACTGTAAATGCTTGCACCTTCCGTCTTGTGCTCAATCCAGCTATAACCGGGATTCTTCGAAATCATCTTATCGCTCATCAGATCTCTCACGCTCCTAGCATCTTCCCATCTTCCCAAGGAAGAATATATATTTCCGAGAAGCACGTAAGGCGTAGAATCGTGTGGCGATAACCGGAAAAGTTCATCTGCTGCTCTTTTCGCCAGACTCACATTAGCATGAAGCCTGCAAGAACTCAGCAAAACTTCCCATATCACGGGATCGTCCTTATAAGGCATCTTATTGACAAGCGCTTCTGCTTCTTCAAACCGCGCGGCACGGCCCAGAGAATCGATCACGCAAGTGTAGTGATCCAAAATCGGTTCCACTCCATGCTCTTCCTCCATTGAGTTGAATATTTTAATCCCAAGATCGGTCAATCCCGAGTGGCTACAACCGGTCAAAACTGCCACAAAGGTTATGCTATCTGGATTCTCACCCGATGCAATCATTTCCTTAAAAAGTGTAACAGCTTCTTCTCCGCGCCCATTTTGTGCATACCCATGTATCATCTCATTCCAAGTGACGGTATTCTTATTCGATGTAGAGTTAAAGAACTGACGGGCTCCGTCTACCTCACCACATTTACAATACATATCAATGAGAGAACTTCCCACAAAAACATCAGATGCGAATCCGTCTTTTGTGATCAAACCGTGGATCTGCTTCCCGTGAAAGGAAGAAGAGAGCTTTGCACAACAATTAAGGACAGTGGCATAAGAAAATTGAGTTGGAAACATCCCGTGTTTCCTCATATTTCTAAAGAAAGAGAAAGCCTCCTCCTCGAGAAAATTGACGGAAAGCCCAGCTGTCATGGAATTCCAACACACAATATCCAATTCCGGCAATCTACTAAATATCTGCTTTGCCAATTCCATCTTTCCACACTTTGAGTACAAGCCGATAAGCCCGCTTGCTATGAATATGTCGGTGTGGAATTCAGCTTTGAGGGAAACAGCATGTATCTGTTTTCCAGCTCTGAGTAATCCCAATCCAGCAGACGCGCTGAGGACAATGGTCAGAGTGGTTCGATCCGGCCGTTCATTTCGAAACTGCATCTCTCGGAAAAGCTTCACAGCTTCCTTGTGGTTTCCACTCTGAAAATAGCCTGAGAGCATAGAATTCCATGAACTAATACTCGGGACTTTCATGCTGTCGAAAATTTCGCGTCCCGTTACTAAGTCATTTGACCTAACACACCCCGCGAGCATATTGATGTGAGTGACCTCGTCTGGCTCAAAACCGAAATCTCTCATCTTCATGAGACAATCTAGAGCTTGCCGTGTTTGGCATCTCTGGCCGTACCCCGAAATCATAATGTTCCACGAAACGATATTCGTTTCCGTTAGATCTGCAAAAACCTTTTCAGCTGCACCCATGTCACCATTCTTAGCGTACACGTCAAGCAACGAGTTATTCAAATGAAGATCTCCTCCAAACCCGAGTTTGACCGAGAGAGAATGCACTTGTTTCCCGCTCAAATTACCCAAAACCCCTCCACTCTCATCAAAGAGATGGTTCTCTTTGAGCCCTTCCCTGGCGCATACACCCATGATGCTCGACAAAGAAACCGAGTCCACGCAAACCCCTTTCCTCAGCATCACTCTGAACAATTCCAACGCCTCCGTAACCCGATCCGTCTGCGCTAACCCGCTCATCAGAGCCGTGAAAGTAACCTCGTTCGGCTCAGACATGTCGTCAAAGACCCGGATCGCATCCCCAACAACTCCACACTTTCCGTACATCGAGAGCAAAGCATTGCTCACATACATGTTTTCCACCAAACCGATCTTGAAGACGAGCCCATGACACCTCCGACCGCCAGACACGTCGCCCCGCGACCCGTACGCGCTGAACACACTCGCCAAAGTGAAGCGGGTCGGCTCGAAACCCTCCAAAATCATTCCATCGTAAACTTCCAACGCTTCTCGAGCGAGCCCGCTTCGCACCAACGCGCTGATCACGTTGTTCCAGGAGACAACGTTCCTCTCGGGCATTGCCACGAACAGCTCGTGCGCGTCTCCCATGTTGCCAGCTTTACAGTGAGCTCCTAAAATGGCGTTCCATGAGTACACATCTTTCCGAGGCGTGGTGTCGAACGTGTGTTGAGCATAAGCCAGGTTAGAGCACTTGGAGTAGAGTTCGATGAGGCGGTTCGAGAGGAAGGTATTGGAAACGAGGCCGTTGCGCAGAATGTGAGCGTGGATGAGCTTTCCGGTCAAAAGGGTTTTCTTGTCGATGCAGACCTGCAACAGATTCGCTAAGCGATTGCTCTGAGCTTCCATGGATTACAATGGAGAATCCTTCCTTCCATGCAACGCAGTGTTGAAAAAAAAAAAAAAGGATTTGCATGGAATCATGGATAGTTGGATACCTCCTTTGGAAACAAGTATTGCTTTTGGGATATTCCCGGCAAAAAGACCTAAAAATTCATTTAAGTTTAACAAAAAACGACGTATCAAGTGTAGCGAAAAAAGACTCGAGCCCAATTTGGCATTGTTGTGCCGTGTTCCGAATTGCTTTTAAAATATACTGCCGAAAAAAGTGCTGTCAGATAAAGTAATGCACTGTTTGGTTAATTAAAACAAAAAGCAATTGGTTTTTAAAAAGTTTCAGTTTAATGTTTGGTAACTATTTTTACTTAATTAGCTTCTAAATGTCAAAAAATATAAAAGTAGACATAAATAATATTTGTTAAATATTAATATTAATATAAAAAAGTTTAAAATTTAGTTTAAATAATATAATTATTCAATAAATAAAAAGAAAAAATATTTCTTAGCTTGTTGTGCCTTTTGTGCTTTCAACTGACAGTAATTATAATGAAAGTACCAATTTCTTACATCCACGCTTCTTCCGTCCATGATATAAAAAATAGTACTTCTACCAACTAAAAAGAGTAAGTACTTTAACTGTAATAATAATATGTATTTGTTTTTTATTTACATTTACCTTCCAAAAAGAATTATTACTTTAACTATAATAATTTAAGAATGTGAACATAAAATAATGGTACTTTTACCACCTTAAAAATTTGGTATTTTAACCGGAATAGTAAAATATTTTGGTACTTTTACCATCCAATATGATTGGTATTACAACCGAAATAATTTTAAAAAATGGACATAAAAAATTGATATCTTAACCATCCAAAAAGAATTGGTACTTTAACCACAATAATTAAAATTATAGACATAAAAATTGATACTTTTATCACTTAAAAAGAATTAAAATCTTAACCGCAATAATAATATGTATTTTTGGTACTTTTACCTCCCTAAAAAATATTTATAGGGATAGAGAAAAAGAAAAACAAAAGTATATTCTACCAAAAACATCTATTACTTGCTTTTGAATTTTGCCTATAAAAAAGCTAAACTTTTTATTGAAGTGCTACTATTGTAACTTACCAAACACAATATTAACTTAAAATTCTAAAAAAAAGCAAAAGCACCTAATAATAAGCAATGCCAAACGGGCCCTCGATCTTATTGTTTTCGCTACAAATAAGTGTAGGCTTTGGAAGTATGTCGTTTTTCTTTGAAATTTATTCCTATAAATTTCAGAAAGATTCTTTTCCTTGGATTTTCTCTTTTATCTATACTTTTTTTTTTCTTTCTAGATATAGCTAATAACTATCGGAAAGATACAACAAACCATTGCGATCGGCTGAGATTGTTTGAACTGAACTTTGACACCCCCTCCCCCCTAAGTCCAAAACGTTGTGTCTCTTTCTAATTTTTTTTTTTTTTTTGTCTTTTTCTTGTTCAAATTTCGTAGGAGCCTTTTAAACACTAATTTTGTCGCTCGTCATTTATGTAGTTGGGCTTGTAATAAATTAATAATGTTCGTGTTGGGGTTTGCTCGTTTGAGGATTCTCTGGCCTCTGTCCGAGAAGTTTTGTGTAATGAAATTGAATTATAGTCCTTTTTGTGCTCTTTCCTCGCGCGAGTCGCATTCGTTGGGAGAGCTCGGAGAGGTATTAACGAGGACCTTTCCTTTTTCAAAAAAGAAAAAAATATACCGTTACGAGACAATTCTTTCTGCATCGAAGAATTGTAGTAAATTCGTTGAGTAATATACCTAAGGTTGTTTTTAAATAAGGCAATATAAAGCTAAGGATTCTTTTAAAATTTGTGTATTCTAAAAAAAATATTATGTTTTTTAATATTCTTCACATTTCAAATTGCACCCATAAAAGCTTATAATATCTCATCACTGATTAAAAAAAGCAGAGCAACTAATTAAACAATCTTAGATAAATCATTGTAATAATTGAGATTTTAATGAACAAATTCCCAACCGGCAAAGCGGTCAACGCAATGACGACAGTTCTGATTGACTTCAATAAATGAGCTTCAGACACGTGTCATATGTCTGAACAAACGTGGACGCCAAAACTCACTGTAAATTAGTTTTTGATAAAGACGTGTTTGGGGTCCGTCGTGGCATTCAGAATCACCAAAAGGCAAAAACACATACAAGCCAGCCAATGCCCCAATACCAATAAAGACTTCTATCTATTTACTTGAACCAGAAAATGAGTATTACATTTGATATAAACGATCCTCTTCCTTTTTTCTTTTTTTCTTTTTTAAGAATTTATAGAAATGATCTCGATTTTACGAATTGGGATAATATTTTCTACAAATTCTTATCATTGTATCCTAACGTATTTTTATGGCGATTAATCAGTTATTTTGAACCAATATAAAAATCTTGCCTACATACTCAATATTTATTTTTAGAATTTCCGTCATTATTTCTGTCGGCATACAATATGGCCGCTAAATTTATATGGTATTTGCAGCATGTAGCATGCCTTTTTCGGACTTGCCAATTGACATGCGGCATACCCGTAAAATGGAGATAGCGAAACGGCGAGGAAAACGACACTTCAAACGTTGGTTTAGGCAATTATGTTGGAGGAAGCAGATAAAAAAAACATAAATCTCAATATCTACTAACATCGGATGTAATATGAAGACGATAATAATTCAAACACATGACAATTTTAGGGTAAATTTTCTAAAAGGATGAGTTAATAACAACTTAAATCTACTTAAGATTAAAAAAAATCATTTCCTAAATAAAGCTAGACTCATACATCATAATCAAAATCGAACACTAATTTTGGATTGCAACAATAAGTAAGATAATATTTTTGTGAGAATCTCCTTAAAATGTTCTAACAAAATTATCAACGGTGAACGACTACGCAAGTCGATTTTTCTAAGGTCATTAGAATAGCCTGAAAATTACAGCTTCTTACTTTCTATCTATTTCTCTTGTTTCTTCACTTGTGTATTGTAGACTCCCCTAAAGGTAGTTTTTTGATGTTATAAATCTTTTAGGAATAAAAAAACTTAATTAAAAAAGAAAAAGTATTTTATATTTTAATTAATTTTAAATTAAGTCCTGCCCAAAAAAAAAAAAAAAAAACCTCGGGAGACCTATTTTTCAAAATCGACAAGTTCAAAAAATAAAAATTAATTATTTACTATTAATTATATTTTAAAAGAAACCAAGCACACCTTTGGGGCTCAAAAACGCGCCCTAAAGACAAAAGCGTACCCTAAGTGCGCGCAGAGTATTTTTTTAAGTTTGTTTTTTAGTGGAAGCAATTTTTTAATATTAACGAGGGAAATGCTCATTTCATAAAAACTTTTTAAAAATTGCACAGAACTATTAATACAATGTAAAACTACTCATTTAGTTATCCATGGACAATTATGCACTTCCTTTTTAATTACATAGAAAATTTTTAATCAATATTTTACAGCTTTATAATTACCAGCTGATGGTAGGTATTTTTATAAAGTTTATTTAATGAAGGAAGATTAATAAATAAATCATTTTTAACCACAAAATGCCTTTTGGAGGCTTGTTTTCGTAAAATTGAGTGTCCAGATGTTCCTAAAAATATCAAGATACTCAAAAAGTCATAAAATTTATAAAATTTGGCCTCAGGACACTCCGGGACCGTGAAGCGGGCCCAGGAGCACCTCTAGTGGGTCCCTGCAGGCCAGCCAAGGGACAACTTGCCCGCGCCACGTGTTGCCTGCCCATTCGGGCTCGACAAAGGCCACCGAGAAACTATAAAAACTATATAATTTTACCCCGGGGGCCTCCGAGAGTAATTTATAAAAACGTATTAACCTTTGGGCCCTACTATAAATAGAATTCTGGTTTTCACTAAACGGTAAATCATTCAAACTCGCTTTCTCTCTTCCTTGCTCGACCTAAGAGCTCTCCACACTCCTTCTAACCTTTATACACCTCCCCATTGAGTATATATTACTCTGATGTTGAGTGTCGGAGATGAATCAGGGGGTACCCCCCGGTTCTTCCTGACCTCAGGGGTTGTTTTGCCCAGGTTCTGAGCGCGAGGAATCCAACTAGGTCGGAATCCTTGGAGAAATTTCATATTATCCCCAAGTCCATTATCTCAGGCAGATATACCGACTTCGCGGATAGACTAATGACCCATATCAGGACTCACACTGCGGGCCTAGGGGTATAACCTACGGGAATTATCCAAAAGTCGGGACGATAAAAGAAGCGACTAGAGCGGAAACCCTAAAAAAGAATCTGGCACGACTGTACGATCCTGCTTGTCTAGATTCTGACTTACGCGACACGTGTATCGTCCCCTAATCTATATTGACTTTGCAGATTGACAATGGACTCGGGTCGACGTTAGGAACCCAGGCGGAAGGTCTCGTCTGTAAGGGCTTGTATTAGGTTCTCACTGAGATCCTCCCTACGTGGACACCAGGTCTATAATGCGATCCCCTGCTTGTAACTCAATATAGTATGTTACTGACAACGAGGTTACAAGCAACAGACAATGCCCATATTACTGGTCCACTGACACTGGAGGGTCCGTATGACTTGAAGTGCGAGGGGTCAACGTTCTATAGCCCTCTAAAAGTCAATAAACGACGTTGGGCCCGGCCCAAACCGAGCTATTGGGCCGCTCAAGTGTGTGATCTAATTTTCAGCATTAACACCAACTATTTAAATATTCACGCATCCTAATATACAAGAAATTATAATCGAAATTAATATCTAAATGAGTCTGATACCCTGTAAATACAAAATTCAGGATTATAGATCAAAAACTCCTCCTATTTGCACTCTCAAAATACACCCGACCAGAATTAAATCGTCTTAATTACAGTTTTGTATTTCTAGTTACAATATTACAGTTTCATTTTTAAAATCGTATTTATAGTTAGGAGATTAAATAGTATTTAAATTCGAAACATTTTTACAATTTGGTATTTACAGTTCTGAAATTATAGTATTTATAGTTACAAATTCGTATTTATAGTGATGAAATTACATTTTCATTAATATAGTTACAAAATCGTATTTATAATTACAAAATAACAGATTTATTTATATATTTATACAATTGTATTCATAATTACGAGATTAAATAGTATGGTAGCATATTAGCATAGTAAAATGGAAAAAGATGACCACGAATCGGTGAATGACCACAAAGATTAAATAGTACGGTGGAGTATTGCCGTATTGGCATACTAAAATTTTGATTTATTTTGAAATTTGAATTAAATGCATACAATCGGTCAATGAACAAAATTAAAGGAAGTAAATATCCTAAATGGGTAAAAGTTGATTTTATGTAACTACAAGGATTTTTTCAAAAGGTTTGGGGTATCGACGGGGCATTTTATATGATTTCTTTAATTTTTATTTGCCTAAGTCCTAAAGGCCCACGAGAAGCATATTTAAATAGGAAGTTCCTCTAAATCAAACTGTAACCCATTTAAACTCGTTTTAACTCATAAAAACACTCTTTATGCCTAAAAAAAGTTATATCTCTCCGTTTTTCTTACTCCCAACTGAAATACCAAACTAGTTTCGAGCGTCGGAGCGTTTTACGGAGGCCCCTCCTCCGTACCCCTCTAGAATTCGATTTCTCTTGTTTTTCAGACACGAAGGAAATAACGAAGACTTAAGAGCTAGCTAGAGCGAAGACGCCGCAAAAAATTGACGCTAATGTCTTATCTTTTAGGAATTGATGAGTTTGATGACTTCCGCCGAAAATTTCCTAAATAAAATAATACAAATAAGGATTAATTGCAGCATAAGTATCGATGATTTTATTTTACGGTGGCACAGCCAGTTTTTATAAAATATATGCCATTAGAAAATAAATAAATAATTCTTAAAAAATGTCCTTTTTTGAATAGAAAGAGAAGGAGGATGTAATAATTTCATGTAACGTTATTACATTAAAATAGGGATTAATAAAATAATGGTGTTCGTACACATTTTGTAGTCAAACTCTGAGCTGAAAGTTGAAACCACACAGACAGACAGACCGACCCTTTTCAATTTCAACCAACCCATTGAATTTATTTCCCCAAATCTCCTGTTTGTTTCCCGGGAAAATTTCGCATCCTCCTCCCTCCGATCCACCTCCAAGGTACACCTTTCTCTCCCACTGCGTTACTCTAAACCTACCATCCTGTTTTGTTTGCCTGCTCAGAAAAAAAAAAAAAAAAACGAAGAAAATCGCTTTCTCTTCCGTTTTTTCAATTATCGTCGACGATTTTGGACTTCCTTTTTCAGTTTTCTTTGCTTCTTCTCAGAGACTTTGACAAAATAATAATAATAATAATAATAATAATATGATTTTGAGTGCTTCTTTTAGCTTATGAATCTGTACAAAGTCTTCCCACGAGGAAAATGGAGGGTGTTTTTTTTGTTTTTGTGTGTAAATGTCTCTGATTATCTATAGAAAGACATTGATGTTGTTCTTCTACTAATTACAATCTAAACATTTCATATATGAAGTTCCTGAAATGGATTTTTTTTTCTTCCTTTCATCAGGTTTTAGCTCAATAGCCTTCAAATGGTCTACACTTAAGAGTTTGAGAATCTAGCCTGTACTGTATATCTGTACACCACGCACATGGCTTCGGTTCCTGATCCTGATGTTGCAAAACCGAGTGGAATCTCGGGTTTCGCGGATAAGTTACCGGATGGAATCAATG
This sequence comes from Parietaria judaica, assembly GCA_954871525.1. NCBI lineage: Eukaryota > Viridiplantae > Streptophyta > Magnoliopsida > Rosales > Urticaceae > Parietaria > Parietaria judaica. The sequence goes on from OX940865.1 coordinate 32,471,804, forward strand.
AAATGAAGATCAGGGACGAGAAGGTGGAAAAGGTTGGATCTTGTAATAAAGTTTTTATTGGTGATCATTGCTTCATTTTTCTGTTTTTTTTTTAAACCGATTTTGGCCTTTTTGTTTGTTTGACAGGAAGTAGAAGCGGCTGTGGTGAACGGAAATGGAACGGAAACTGGCCACATCATAGTTACTACAATCGGCGGTCGAAATGGCCAGCCTAAAGAGGTACATTTCTCTGGAAACTTGACTTTAGAAATAGTTATATAAGTCCCGAGAAATATATGAAAGAAATAAAGGCTTGATTATGTGTAACTAAACCTCATTGCGGGCTTCGATTTTGAGTAATTAAACTTTGTTGTGAGCTTCGGGTGTTGAGTAACTGAGCCTCGTTTTGGCCTTCGGGTGTTTGAGTAATTAAACCTTGTTTAGGGTTTTGACTAATCACATGTTGTTTTATGTTCGGACTTGAGTAATTATACCTCGCCTTGAGCTTAAGACCTTGAGGAATTGGACCTCGGTTTAGGCTTTCAGGCTTTGGTAAACTGGACCTCGTTTTTGGCTTCGAGATTTCTAGCCCAACTGAGGATAAATGATTTTAGAAAATCAAATGATCATTATCCAATAAAACGCTAGTAATTAAATAAATCTCATTCCTCGTAATGAATCACGACATAACTGTAAAGTTATCTCTATACTTGGACTGTTCTCATCATATGTTTTTGCAGACCATAAGCTACATGGCAGAGCGCGTCGTTGGAAGGGGCTCGTTCGGTATCGTGTTTCAGGTCAGAGTTAGAGATAGAAAAGATAATTTTGTAGCTTTGATGTGGCAAGATGTAACTTTGAGCACTTTGAGCAGGCTAAATGCTTAGAAACCGGCGAAACCGTTGCAATCAAGAAGGTTTTACAGGACAAGAGGTACAAGAACCGCGAGTTGCAAACGATGCGCCTTCTCGACCATCCCAACGTCGTTTCGCTGAAACACTGCTTCTTTTCTACCACTGAGAAAGACGAGCTTTATCTCAACTTGGTGCTCGAATTCGTACCCGAGACTGTTTACAGGGTGACTAAGCACTATAGCAAGGCCAATCAGAGGATGCCTCTGATATACGTCAAACTATACACGTATCAGGTTCTTTACACTCTTATGCTTTATTAATTTTTGTATAAATCACCAAATCGGACATAGATATAAATAACTAAAAGTGTAGGTTCGATTAATAATTAAGATGACTTTTTTGTCATGAGATTGCTGTGTGGATTCAATAATTATAAAATCTACGAGGGTCAAATTATTAATTACCGAAATATGCAATTAACTTTATGGGGACCCAAGATACAAATTTAGGGAGGCTAACTATTGCGGGAGGGGTTGAATAAGTACAATTAAGGGTCAAAAATGATTTTTTCAAAGGTTTAGATTAAAAATAGGTAAAAAGAAAAAAATTGGTAAACTTGGAGCGTTTTTAGAAGTTTCGGGGGGACTACAATCTAACTCATTTCATGGACTCAATTCTATGTATGTTTTCTCACATTCAATTTCTTGGCCAATTAAACATGTTGAAGATGGGGGATAATTAGGACTAAAACTACAATCTGCTTCATATTATATCTAAAGGCTGTCTCGGAACGTGTTGCGTTCTGCAGATCTGCAGAGCTTTGGCTTACATCCATGGAGGAATCGGAGTGTGCCACAGAGACATTAAGCCGCAAAATCTCCTGGTCTGTATCCAGTTCTTCAAGTTCTCTTAAATGCTTTCTGAGATGGCCGTAGAAACCGCTCGTTAAACTACATTGTTGTTGCAGGTGAATCCTCATACTCATCAGGTCAAACTGTGCGACTTTGGAAGCGCAAAAGTTCTGGTACCGATATATATTCTGATCGTATAAATTGACCTATTATTTTTCTTCCCTAGCTTCGTCCCCTTTCGCTCATTACTCGCTTCACAGGTAAAAGGCGAGCCAAATATATCGTACATTTGCTCGCGTTATTACCGAGCACCGGAACTCATATTCGGAGCCACTGAATACACCACTGCAATCGACATTTGGTCTGTGGGCTGTGTTCTTGCCGAACTTCTTCTCGGACAGGTTTCGTTTACCTAATAGTCTTCTCAGCCCTAAACACTTTAGAATTCATCTCGTGTTGTATTTTGACAATCGCAAGTTTCAGCCACTTTTTCCCGGAGAAAGCGGTGTGGATCAGCTTGTTGAGATCATCAAGGTAAATCTATGTCGGTTTTTCAAAATCTGACGAATTTGGTACCAAAGTTCTCTGCCCTAAACCGAGTCATGTATTTTTTGTAGGTACTTGGAACCCCAACTCGGGAGGAGATCAAATGTATGAATCCAAATTACACGGAGTTCAAGTTCCCGCAGATCAAGGCTCATCCATGGCACAAAGTTAGTTCAGATCGCCTTTTTTCCCCGAATCAAACATTTTTTCCCAGAATTTCACGCGGATTTTCTCTCTCAGATATTCCACAAACGCTTGCCTCCAGAGGCTGTGGATCTCGTCTCGCGACTCCTTCAGTATTCTCCAAATCTCCGATGCACGGCGGTCAGTATTTTCATGAGTTTTCGATTTTCCTTTTTTTCTTTCTTTCACAAATCATCTCTCAAATCATATATATACCCTTGGATTCCGCAGCTTGAAGCTTTGATTCACCCGTTCTTCGACGAGCTTCGCGACCCCAATGCTCGTCTTCCCAATGGACGGCTCTTACCTCCTCTCTTCAACTTCAAGCCTCAAGGTCGGTTTCTTTGTTCTACTCCTATCGCCATTGTTGCTTGAGACTTGAGAGAAATGACCCTGCAAAATTAGAGAAAATACAACCGAACCAAATAAAGAACCAGAAAACCATCATAGCAACTCTGATCGTTTTTAGAAGTTTGGGGGGACTACAGCCTTCTTTGGGCTTACGTCCGCCCCCCTGATAACAAAGTAAACTAACCGTAATAGCAACTCTTAGTAACTAATGCTTGGAAGTTGAAATGACGATTTCGTATCTGCAGAGCTGAGGGACGCGACACTGGAGCTCCTGGCGAAACTCGTACCGGAACACGCTCGCAAGCAGTGCGCGTTCCTAGGGTTTTAGTAGCGTTCACCTGTCGGGCTGGGACTGGACGTTGGTCGCATCGTCGTTGGTGACGAAATCTGGTAGGTTCTTGAAGTGTAAGAGCGATAGACGGTTTTGTTATGGCTGTGAAGTGTTGACTTGTAACTTAGAAACTCGGTTTAGTGGTTTACGTGCAACTTTGTATTCGCTGCTCACTCTCTGTAAATCCCACGTTTTTTCTTTCTTTCTCGAATCGGAGACACCTAACTTTTATTAATATTAAGATAGATTCATATATATATATATATATATATATATATATATAAATTACCTTAATTGTCAGTGATCTCTCATTTTAGTACTAAACAACTAGGTTGTATAAAATACCCTGAAACCAGGTTTGCTAATCGGAACCGGAAACTACATACTTTAAAAGGACTGCTTTTTCTATACACGGATTCAGGTATAGGAAAAGAAGAAAAAAAAAACGGATCCAGTAACCGGGTCTGGATTGAAGAACAAATTTTGTTTTGGGTCTTTTATTTTTAGAATGAGTTTTTTGGAACGTGATTTTATACATTTTGTACAAAATTATATTTATTTAATTCATTTTGTTGTGTTATGGAGAGAAGTGAGAAAAGGTTTCTACATTTTACGGATTTTAATACTTGTTTTTTTTTTACAGATGGATCCAAATTCAGAATGTTTGAAAACCGGATCCGGTTCTCAAAATTTGTGAACCGGAGTACAAGTACCCAATTCCGGTTCTTAGTTTCGTGATACTCGATTCTGGTTTGGGTTCCGCGGTCTCATAGAATAACGCGCCCAAGTTCCGGTTTTACCTCTACAATACGCACAACACTTAGTTGGAATATTGTGTGTTACATTACATTGCTTTTGACTATTAGAGAAAGTATCAATGGTGTTACCGTTATTTAAATCAATCAAAGGTAGTTTAACTTCTATTAATTAAAGTTAAACCGTTAATTTAATTACATAACAAAATTAATAACAATTGCGTTAGCATATCTGCAGTAACTTTTGGTTGCGGTGGCCATGGCATCGAGCGGGTGCGATCGGTGATACCGGGAGATGCTCCCTCTGTATGTCAAACTTGCAATGTTTAAAATACCGCCGACAACCCAGGGTTTGACTTGCATTCAATAAACCCTATAAAACCCGTGCGCTTTACAATTTGCCAAAAGTTTGCCGGTTGTTTTTCGGAAATAGAAAACAAAGCTCAGTGCAAGTTTTTTTTGTTATTTTTTTTAATACAGATTTCGTATCGAAAATCTTACGAGGACCCGTGAAAAGTTTGTTACACGAGAGACATAAGGAAAATAAATAGTGAAAGAGATGAGAACAACATTGACAAGAGCAAAAAATTATAAAATGACAAAAACAAACATTGGGAAGAGTAAAAGAAACGGAAAAATAGATAAGACCAAAATAAACATTGAGAAAAGTAAAAGTAAAAAAAGCATTGGGAATAGATTTTTTCATATGATTTTAAAATTCTAAAATATTAATTTAAATTGTGAATATAAAAGAGAAAACTACTATAAATACTTTTTGAGAATAATATAAAAAAAAATTAAAGAGATAATTGGATTGTTTTTGCTCTATCCTTGATTGAATACCTCGTTTTATAAGCTACACTTTTATAAATGAAAATGCATAATCGTATATTTAAATTAGATTAATGAATAAATCCTAAGAACCTCAAAAAATAAGGTATGAAGTTTGAAAATCTCAATATACAAGCATACACTTTAAAAACCACTAAAAAAACAAGCATTGATTCTGAAAACCTCAATACACTAGTGTTAATTGCCGAAAAATAGATTAACATTAAAGCAATCCAAATCTCAATTTTAGGCATGGCCCAATATCCACTTGATAGTTGGATTGGGCTTAAAATATGATTCTTCGCCTTCGATGATATACTTAATGACATAAAAAAAGGGATTTTATAAATATGATGCCGAACCTCGTCACTTGTAACGAGATTGCCTAAGTAGGTTCGGTCTTCTATTTTCTTGAGGCAGCGAAAAATTGTTCAAAGTGATAGTCACTAAAACTGCATCGCATGAGAGAAGCTCTATTTTCAATTTTATTATCTTCAAATTATGTATTATGATTACAATATTGTTGACATGTTATATAAATATATTTTTTCATAATTATATAACTAATATTTTATAAATTAATAAATTCAATAATATAATATATTTTGGCGGTCCCAACATTATTAATTTATAGAGGTTTTGTTGTATATTATTTTACGTAAAACCTATGGTATGTTCGTTGGATATCAATATTCAAGTGAAATATGATATGTATAACGATATTGACATTCAAAAACCTATCATATATCAATCGTTGTTTTTAAAAAAACCGTCATTTTTAGTCGGAAATTTAATTACTCTAACGGCGTAAGACTCCCTATTTAGAATAAAATTGACAAAAGGTCTTAAGAATAACAATTAACAAAATCTTGATTTTAATGATTAGATTAAGATAGTTGATATTCTGTTATTCTAATCACACCAAAATCATTAAAATGAATTTATTTTAATTTTTTGATATAAATGATTTGAAGTGAAATAAACTTTGCAAAAAGAAAAAAATAAATATCAGTAACAATTATCACTGCCACTCTCAAATATTTTTTTACTTTATCATAGAGAAATAATCATTAGCTGACAACCGATATAAATATGTTTTTGACTTTTTTCTATCTTTCATTTTTTTTTTCGAAATTAAATGAATTCGGTTTTTAAAAGAATTATCTTACAATCAAACAGCTAGTAATAGTAAATTTTTTTTTTTGTTATTGTATTTTACCTGATTATAACTAACAAAGAAAATATTGGCTTAGATTAAAAACTCCTAAACTTTTAGTATGTATCAAATTGTCTCTATAATTTTTCTACCAGTTTTGCTATCTGAATTTAACACGATCATATTGTTTTCATCATATTGTTTATGAATAAGTATATGCTTGAATAAATAATTTTTTTATCAAATTGTATTTTTCTTTGTTATAATTTTGCACCGTATAACATTTTCATTATTTTTTTTCTTTGTTATTGTTGTGAACCGAATCCGAAATTCGGTTTTGAATTCGAATGCGGTCCAATTTCAAATTTAAAAACTAATTTCTGAGTATTACTTTTAATTTTATTTCAAAAGTAATAAAAAATTATAATTTAAATTTTAAATAAAAATAAATATAAAATTACACTATAAATATCATTTATGTGTTGACAAGGCTTTCAATGTCATGAAGACATTGAAAGTCTCATCAACCTACTCATATTCTCTCTCCTAACATTATTACATTGTTACTCTCACCAACTAATTAATTACCTTTCTCTACCATCATACATATACTTTCCATCTCTCTCTATACACTTTTATTTCACTTATATTTCTTCTCCCTTTTCTTACTTTGAGTCTTTATATATATATATATATATATATATATATATATATATATATATATATATATCTCATTCTCTCTAAATATTAGTCTTCATTTGTTCTTGTCGAGACGACGCCGACTTGGACGGCGAGTCTCCACTCTCCGGCACGACCAACTAACGGTACCACGATTTACAAGTCTCCGACTTTGAGATATTGAGGTGAGTTCCTACTATTTAGTTCTATGAGTAAACGATTTAGGATGCTTAGCTCATATATATATATGATGTTTTTTGTTTTATTTTTTTTCCTGTGTTTTTGGGTGATTTTTATCTTTGCTACATATTTTTGGTTATGTTGTATTTTTTTGTTGTTTAATACTCTTTTTTTTAATGTATTCTTAATACGTTACATAGAATAATTTTATTTGATGAGAAAAGATACAATTTTGATGAAAGTGGTAAAAAAAAACCCAAAGAAGTCTATAAGAAAAAAGGATAAACTGTAACAAATTTATAGAAAAAAGAAACTAGAGTGATAAATTCAAAAGGTTAAACGATCTATAATAATACAAAATTAAGAGAGTAAATTAACTCAATATATTTTATTATATAAAATTGACTTAAGGTCATAACTCCTAAGTTTCAACCGGTATATTTCTATTTTCTGTATAATTTAATTGATTTACTTAAAAATGCATTTAATGTAAAGCTATTGTATATATATGAATTGTGAAATAGGATTAAATAAATAAATGAATTGTGAAATTAATTATTCCAAGAAGGCAGAAAAGTGGGGTCCGTCTCTGTCACTCTTCTCCTTTCGCAAATCGTAACTATTTCAGCCATTCACCTCTCTCTCTCTCTCTCTCTCTCTCTCTGCATGCTTGCGACTCGATTGCTGACCAAGATTCTTCCTTCGCTGTCGATTCTCTCCGATCAGGCGACCCAGATTCGCCGTCGGAAAGGTGAGCTCCGGCCTGCGAGCCCATCGCCTCCTTTTTTCATTTTCAATTTGGATTCTCACTTCTGCATTTGGGTTCTCAGATTGGCGAAGAGAGCTCCCGGAATTCCATAAACCCTGAAACATCAGGTACTATTGCCACTATTTTTTGGTAATTTACAGAAAGCTTCGTTGGGTTTTTGAGGAATCTTAAAATGGCTAATTATTTCTATTTCATTGGTCTGAACAGCTTAGAGAGTGCGCGCTCGAGCCAGCAAAGAAGAAAAAATGGTACTTTCTGCCTTGAATTGATATGTTTGAGTTTGTGAACATGGGTTGAAAGATTAGAAACCCGAATTTTAGCTCCTATTCGGGTTATTTCTTATTAACATTTTGCGTTGTGCATCGGAAAAGACTATTCAGGACGGGAACGCTTCGGACGGGGACAGCATCGATTGGGGTTCTGAAGACGAACTGGAAATCAAGAACGTCCCTTTATCGTGTTCGGCCGTCACTGTTCCTGGATACGGGTCGGGAGAGGTATGTGATTTGCTAAGTTTCGGGCTCGACGGGTTATCATTAAACATAATTTATCAATGCAATGTAAATGTTATATTTCTTGGCATTTCGATTACGCGGTAGCTGGTCATTTTGCGTATGAATTAATGTAAAATATTTTGTTGATTTAGGCGAGTTCTTCTTGCTCGAAGATCATTGATGAGTTCATAGGAATGGGATTTTCGGAAAGATTGGTGCTTAAAGTTATTCGCGAACAAGGTACGGTTCTGTCTTGGTTTTGAATCAGTTCATAAGATGGGTTTTTTATTCTATTTAGTAATCTATTTCGTATGACAACCAGGAGAAGAGAATGAAGGGGTTATTCTGGAGACGCTGCTCACGTATTCGGTGAGTAAAATTTACGAACAATCATTTAAATAAAAATAAAGAATCGAAATTGTTGTCTGTATTGTATTCCCTGATACTTGTTGCTGTCAAATCCAAACATAGCGTACATTTTGTGCATTTGAAAACAATAATAAAAAAAATTCTCTAGCTTTGGGATTGATCTGTTGAATTGCAGTCTCTGGAAGAATCTCCCGAAGAACATGCTCCAGAATCTTCTCCCGAAGAACCGGCTCCAGAATCTTCTCCTGAAGAACAAGTTCCAGAATCTTCACCCGAGGAACAAAACATTGATCCCGATGACTTCTTATCGGATTATGAAGGCAGTCTTGTGAGCGATTTCTCAGATAGTGATAGTTTCTCTGAAAATGAGGTGGCCAAAACTTCCTTCGCCATTCTATAAATTGGTGCTTTAAATTGTTTATTTACGGGTGTTGCTTCTCTGCAGGGTCAGGAAGCGATGAATCCCAAGGTAATGTCCTTGGTGCAGATGGGGTACTCTAAGGCCGAAGCTTCCATAGCAGTAGAAAGATACGGTGCGCTCTCTTACCGTGCACATTACATTTGTTCATCTTTTTGAATGACTGTCTAATTTTTTAGTATATTCACAGTAGTCTGGAACATAGGTTTCAAAAAAAAATTCTACGCTCGAGACTTAAAGAAAGGATACTTGTTCCACCTCCTAGCTTCTTTTTATTTATTTGTTAGTCTATCAATTTACTTAATTTAGTGAATTTCAGTTTGGTTACGTGTTTCGAGGGCTTCATTTTGCTCTATCTGTCATGAAGTGAGCTCAAACTTTTATATTTAAGTTAGGTTCGCTACAAACTGATAACGCCTATATTTGTTTTTGCTGGAGTTTTTTTTTACCTAAACCCGTTTTTCTTCGCCTGCTCTGTTTCTAGCTTCATGGTGCGATCTATTTTTATTAGATATTTTGGGACTGTGTGGTAACCTTCCGGAATATGGCTGTTATTTATTGGTGATTTGGGTTGATTAAATCTAACTGTAAATATTTTTCGTACACTTTTTTTTTTTAGTATCAGAAGTGGTTTCTTCCCATATTGGTTTTTTCCGTTAAGTTCTTATGTCGATTTCCTTTAGTATTCGTTGCTAATTCGCATTTGATTTATAAGAATCTCTTAAGGATACATATAGATGCAATAATGCGTTGATTTAAGATTTGCCAATCTGTAACTTCTATTTGTTTATTGTGCTGCTCTTTAGTCACATAGTTGGACCTGCTTTTTTATCTTGTCTCTGGCTCTGCTTCTCGTAAACGTTGTAGGTGCCGAATCCAAGATTGAGGATTTGATAGATTTCATATTTGCCGCTCAGACGATGAAAGCACATGATGCAGAATATCCGCTCGAAGTGCATGTATTATTCTGCATTTTAAATTTCGTTCGCATATTATAATCCTACCATTGCTTGTGTGTATTATACACACGAGCTTTCTAGATTTTCCTACACACTACATTTATTAATTACTTCATTATTTTTTAATTTCACAGCCTAAGCCCGAATCAAAGAAACGGAGGTATGACTGGGACTCGCGTAACAAGAAAAAGCAAAGACATTCCTCTATAAGGATTCTGACCGAAGACGATGAGCTTATCCGTCCTCCACAACCTATGATCGGATACGGGGTTCCGTTTGATGCCTTCCCAACGGGTCGAAGAACCATCCCAGAGGCTGCCCGGGGCCCGCCATACTTCTATTACGAGAATGTAGCGCTCGCACCGAAAGGCGTTTGGAGCACGATATCACGTTTCTTGTTCGACATACAACCGGAATTCGTCGATTCGCACTATTTTTGCGCTGCGAATAGAAAACGAGGCTATGTCCACAATCTCCCGATCGAGAACCGTTTCCCTCTTCTTCCGGTCCCTCCGCTCACAATCAGTGAAGCTTTGCCAATGACAAAACGATGGTGGCCTTCATGGGATCGTCGAACAAAACTGAACTGTATACTAACTGCTATGGCAAGTTCAAGACTAACAGAAAGAATCAGGAAGGCCCTTGAAGACTGTGAAGGCGAACCATCTCCGACTATCCAAAAGTATGTTCTCGATGAATGTCGGAGATGGAATTTGGTCTGGGTTGGAAAGAACAAACTTGCACCGCTTGAGCCCGATGAAGTGGAATCGATTCTGGGATTTCCGAGGAACCACACTCGGGGCGGGGGAATGAGTAGAACTGAGCGATATAAGTCGCTCGGAAACTCTTTTCAGGTTAGCAAGTACTCTTCACCTTTATTAATGTCGGTTATTCGCATTGATATGATTATGTTATGAACCCGAGTTTAAAAAAAAATCAGTTTTTTTGAATTAACAAAACCTTAGCTAAGAAGCCTTAATATTAGGAGCCCGATTCCCTAAATCTTATTAACCAGGAAATAAATAATAAACATAACCAAAAGTCGGAGGCAAATAACTAGAACAATATTCAAAGATAGGACAAATCGACACTAGTATATGCCGAATTCAGTGAAAGTGACTCAATTCGAGGAAGAAAAATAAGATTGCCTAAGTTCAAAGTCAATGCTTGATCAATATCATTTCTATGCTTGATCAGACTTGAGACCTTTATATCTTTTATTATTAACCTTCAAATTGTATCTAAAATGCAGCTCGACACGGTGGCATACCATCTCTCAGTTTTGAAAGAGATGTACCCGAAAGGAGTCAACGTCCTCTCTCTGTTCTCGGGGATCGGCGGCGCTGAGGTAGCGCTCCATCGGCTCGGGATCCGTCTGAAGAATGTGGTCTCGGTGGAGATCTCGGAAGCGAACCGAAACACCGTTCGGTGTTGGTGGGAGCAGACGAGTCAGACAGGGAATCTCTACGACCTCGCGGATATTACACAGCTGGACAAGCAGCAATTGGAGAGCTTGATGAGCAGATTTGGCGGCTTTGATCTCGTGATCGGAGGAAGTCCGTGCAACAATCTGGCGGGAGGTAATAGGGTTCATCGGGTCGGCCTCGAGGGAAAGGAGTCTCGGTTGTTCTATGATTTTTTCCGTATTCTTGACACTGTCAGAGATATTATGGCCGATATGTAACCTGTAGATGCTGGAATATTTATTTTTTCTCTGACGACTGGCTAATAAATGTCCGGGTTCCTATGTGGATGAACGATAAAGTCGGGAGGAAATTGATCAAGTACTGTAATTATATTAGCTATTTAGATTAATTATGCTCTTCTATTATAGTTTGAGTGGTCTAAGATGGATTTTAGTAGATAATAAAACCGAAATGTTACTGAAATGACTTGTTTCTTTGTTGTCTTACACGGTTAATTTAGAGTTTTAGACAATGAATGGGTTAATACTTATGTCTAATGTGCTTATCAATTACTTATCTGGTGAATAGTTGCTTCTTGATGATGTTCATCGTTTTTTGAGAGGCAATCGCGTAGGGTTCAATTTTTTTGGGTCATAATTTTAACTGAGATGGCGGGATGGGTTCAAAATATTGCACAAAAATTGACACTGCACGCTTTGTGTTCATGTTTTGAAAATAACTAGTAGTAATTTGCACACAGCATAACAACCAAAAGGACATCTTAATGAGACATGGACGCCAAAAACTATCAGAAAAAAAAAAGAGAGAAAGAAAAAAAAAACTAAGAAAAACGACATTAATTGAAATTTTGTCAAAATCATACGAAAAGTACACAAGACATGACCAAGGAAAAAAAACTATATCAAAGGAAATACGGCCAAAAAAAAAAAAACCACCTTATAGAGAAGCACGTCAAATGAAGGCAAAACCCATAAAAACGACACTTTTGAGAAATGACATCAATCAAGACAAGAGGACATCATATAAAACGACATCAAAAGAAGACACGGGGAAAAGGAAAACGACAGTTAATGGGGAGGAAAATTTGGTCTTCTTTGGCAAACGACACAAAGTAAAGATGAGGTTCTTTCTTCTTTGACAAACGAAAAATCTAGTGCTCGTTTTACTTTATACTAGTGGTATAGCACCGTGCTTTGCACGGTGGTGAGAAAATATCATGTAGATCATGTGAAATTGAGTTTGAATACTTTGGAATTTGCTCTTAAATATAAGCCTATGTAACATTTGAATAAGTTTTAAAATATATTTCAGATAATTTTGGATGAAGATACCAATCAACTTACTAATTAGATTCAACTTTTTAATCCAAGGAACTATGTCGAACTCTGTAATTGCTCAAAATTTTAGTTAATGTTATTATTGAATTTTTAAATATATTACATTTTTTATTTTTTTAATTTAAGATGAGAAAGAATTCCCTATTGATATCAAATGATATTCATTAAAGCAGGGAAAATCTATTTGGCAATCGAAGAATAAGAGTTCGGTCAAACTCAATTTTTTCCGAAGAAACATTTCCTTTAAAATATTTGTATACATCGCTAACATCTCTTGCATGAAATCTGAGGCAACGTAACATCTGATGAACTTTTCTTAACATAAACATTCTATCTTTGAAAACGTAAGCCATGACGATTTTTACCCTATCCACTTGCAAACAAGTTGACTCTTATTTTATTATATTATCTACCAAGTTGTGGGGGTATAGTAGTCTTTTAACAATATTTTGATTCCTATATAAGGACACACATATGTTGTATTTTAACTCACTCCACAATCAAAGTGATAACCTCTCTCTCATTTGCCTTTGTTCTTCTTTGTACGCACTATCAGATTTATATATATATATATATATATATATATATATATATATATATATATATATATATAACACTATAAGTGTGAAGGTGGGGTGGTAGTGTTTATAGCGGCAAATATCCATAAAGTTTTGGGACCAACATTTGGTATCAGAGCGAGGTTGTTGGTGTCGTTGTCAGGTCTCTTGAAAGTCTTAGTATGCTCTGTGGTTGCGGTTCCGACTGATCTTCCACATCAGAAATGAATTTTTTGAGATTTTAGAAAGTCTTAGTATGCTCTGTGGTTGCAGTTCCGACTGATCTTCCACATCAGAAACGCTTTCCAGATATTTTTTTGTGAGAGTTTTCTTTGTGTCGAGGTACCGCCAACACGATGGGTGATCTCCAAGTTGTCGGAGGTATCAAGAAACTCAACAACACCAACTACAATACATGGGCAACATGCATGATGTCCTATTTGCAAGGGCACGACCTATGGGAGGTCGTCGGCGGAAGCGAAACTACGCCGCCGGAGGAAGATGCTAACGGCACCCTACGCAAATGGAGAATCAAAGCAGGAAAAGCGATGTTTGCCCTGAAGACCACCATTGAAGAAGAGATATTGGAGCACATTCGGGACGACAAGACGCCAAAAGAAGCATGGGAGACGTTCGTGACGCTTTTCTCAAAGAAGAATGATGCGAGGCTACAACTCTTGGAGAACGAGCTACTATCAATCTCACAACGCGACGTGACGATTGCTCAGTATTTTCACAAGGTCAAGTCGATATGTCGTGAGATTAGCGATCTCGATCCGAAGTCTGTCATCGGAGATGCTCGTATGAAGAGGATCATCATTCACGGCTTGAGATCGGAGTACCGAAGCTTCGTGATTGCTGTACAAGGATGGCCCGTTCAACCATCACTTGTAGAGTTTGAGAATTTGCTAGCAAGCCAAGAAGAGATGGCTAAGCAGATGGGAGGCGTCACAGTGAAGAATGAAGATGAGAAGCACCTCCTGCTGACGCATGAAGAATGGGTGGCCAAGCAGAAGAAGAACCATGGAGTTGAGTCTTCTTCAAGCTCGTCGAGTCGTGGCGGGTACGGCAGAGATATCCGAGCACGTGGTAGAGGCCTAGGACGAGGGCGAGGTCGTGACATGCGAGGTCGCGGCACTAGCTCACCCCGCCAGGAAGGCACCACGGTCCGAAGAGATAAGAGCACGGTGAAGTGCTACAATTGTCAGAAACTCGGGCACTATGCATCGGAATGCCGCACTAAGAAGCACGGCGATGAAGCGAATCTGACAAGATTCGACGAAGACGAGCAAATGCTGATGTTCGCCCAACAGGAGAGGAACATTGAAGTGCGGAGAGACGAGGAGATGAGCGTCGAAGGCGAGATCGACGCTGAGCCCGGGCGGGAATCGGTCAGAGAGAAGACCGACCTGGATGAGGAAGTCGACGTGAAGTCGAGCCCGGAGCCCGAGCTAATGAAGGCCGAGAAGAGGCCCGGCCCGGAGAAGATGACCGACGAGACGGTCATGCTTATCGAGGACAAGGTTATTGCGAACCTCCTCGTAGACGGAGAGAAGAATGTCTATACCGACGTTTGGTATTTAGACAATGGTGCAAGCAACCATATGACGGGAGATCGAGCTAAGTTTAAAGAGCTCGATGAAAAGATCACAGGGAACGTGAAGTTCGGCGATGAATCGATCGTCGAAATCAGAGGCAGAGGGTCCATCCTGTTCCAGTGTAAGAACGGGGACCAACGCCTACTTACCCAGGTGTACTACATTCCGAAGCTGAAGAGTAACATCATCAGCCTCGGTCAGATGACGGAGGTCGGCAACACGGTGGTGATGGCCGGCACATACCTGAAGATGTGGAACCAAAGTGGCGCCCTGTTGATGAGGGTGAAGAGAACGCCGAACAGGCTTTACAAGATACTCCTAGAGACGGGCCAACCTGTCTGCTTAATGGCGTCTCTAGCAGACCCAGCTTGGTTGTGGCACGCACGACTTGGGCACGTAAATTTCTACGCGCTCAAGATGATGGGAGAGAAGAAGATGGCCTTTGGGGTACCAAAGATCGAACACCCCAACCAGTTGTGTGAATGTTGCATGGTCGCGAAACAGGCAAGAGTGCCATTTCCAATCAAGGCCAAGTTCCGAGCAGAGCGACCCCTCCAACTGGTGCACGCTGACCTGTGTGGTCCAATAACCCCGGCCACTCTAGCCGGAAACAAGTACTTCTTCTTACTTGTTGATGATTATAGCCGGTGGATGTGGGTCTATACGCTCAAGGAGAAGAGTCAAGCCTTTGAGGTCTTCAAGAAGTTCAAGAGGCTCGTCGAGAACCAGTCTGGACATAGACTGAAGACCCTGCGAACAGATCGAGGTGGAGAGTTCACGTCCCAACAGTTCGGAGAATTCTGCAATGAAGAAGGAGTCGAACGTCACCTCACTGCACCGTATACGCCCCAGCAAAACGGTGTGGTCGAGAGAAGAAACCGGTCTGTGATGGACACTGCAAGGAGTTTGTTGAAGAGCATGCAAGTCCCGGCGAGTTTCTGGGGAGAAGCAGTACGACATGCGGTCTACTTGCTGAACCGTCTACCGACGAAGGCGCTAGGCGAGCGCACCCCTTACCAAACCTGGAAAGGGAAGAAACCTCATTTAGAGCATTTGAAGGTGTTTGGATGCACCGCACATGTGAAGACTGTGGGACCAAACCTCAAAAAGCTCGATGATCGGAGTCAACCAATGGTGTACCTTGGCGCCGAAGAAGGGAGCAAGGCACACAGGTTTTACGACCCCCGACGCGGCAAAGCGCATGTGAGCAGAGACGCCGTGTTTGAAGAGGAGAAAAAATGGCAGTGGCGAAACGACAACGGAGAGCCTCAACAAAACTCGGTGGAGTTTATACTCGAAGAGGAAGAGGCGATCGAGCAGGAAGAAGGAGAGAATCCCTTTCAAGGACTAGCAATGCCTAGTTCGCCTGGAACCAGCACGACTGGAAACAGCTCACCGCCAGGCTCGCCTAACCTAGGATCAGGAATGAGCACCCCGATCCCAATGACAGCTAGTTCGGGAGGAACCAGCTCAGGAGACTCGTCGATCAAGGACGGACCAAGAGGGTTCCGTACCCTGTCTGACGTCTACGAAGAAGCGCAGGAGCTTGACTTGAGCCCGGAGGAGCTCCTGTTGGTTAGTGAAGAGGAACCAACCAGCTATCGTGAGGCAGCCACCGACAAGGAATGGCAGAAAGCGATGGACAGAGAGCTAGAATCAATTGAGAAGAATCAAACATGGGAGCTAGTCGACCTACCGAAAGGTCACAAGTCCATTGGTCTGAAGTGGGTTTACAAGCTCAAGAAAGACTCAGAAGGAAAGGTCCTCAAGCACAAGGCCAGATTGGTCGCAAAGGGCTACGTGCAGAAGCAGGGAGTAGACTTCGAGGAAGTTTTCGCTCCAGTAGCCAGACTAGACACGGTCAGGCTGATTCTAGCCCTCGCAGCTCACCGAGGCTGGAAAATCCATCACCTGGATGTCAAATCAGCGTTCCTGAATGGTGAACTGGAAGAAGAAGTCTACGTCGCTCAGCCAGAAGGCTTCGTCGAAAAGACCGCAGAGCACAAGGTGTACAAGTTGTCAAAAGCTCTTTATGGCTTGAGACAAGCACCACGTGCATGGAACACTCGACTCGACAGGAGTATGAAGAGTCTTGGTTTCAAGAAATGCTCCCAGGAGCAAGCGGTCTACACGAGGAATAATCAAGGCGAGGCCCTCATCGTCGGTGTGTATGTCGACGACCTGATCGTGACTGGATCCAGTGCAGAAGGCATTGATGGATTCAAGAAGCAAATGATGAAGGAGTTCGAGATGAGCGACCTCGGACTGCTCTCGTACTACCTCGGCATCGAGGTCGATCAGAAGCAGGAATGCGTCACGCTAAGGCAGACGGCCTACGCGAAGAAGATTCTGAAGCAATTCAAGATGGCGGATTGCAATCCGAGCAAGTATCCAATGGAGTCAAAGTTGAAGCTCGGGAAAGACGCAGAAGGAACCCCGGTGGATCCCATGGAGTACAGACGTGTGGTCGGGTGTCTCAGGTATCTAACCCATACCCGACCGGACATCTCATATGCAGTTGGCATAGTGAGTCGTCACATGGAGAAGCCTACCGGTTTACACCAGCAGGCTGTGAAGCACATCCTTCGTTACGTGAAGGGAACGACGAACTATGGGATCCAGTATGGAAGAGGAAGTGGATCTGAAGAACTGGTCGGTTTTACCGACAGTGATCTAGCCGGTGATATCGATGATAGAAAGAGTACCGGAGGTATGGCGTTTTATCTCAACGGTAATCTGATCACCTGGCAGTCACAGAAGCAGAAAACCGTGGCCTTATCGTCTTGTGAAGCCGAGTTCATGGCAGCGACCGCAGCGGCGTGTCAAGCGTTGTGGCTCAGAAGTTTGTTGAGCGAAGTGACTGGAACCGAGAAGAAGCCAGTGACTCTCTACGTCGACAACAAGTCCGCAATCGCACTGATGAAAAACCCAGTGTTTCATGGACGGAGCAAACACATCGACACTCGATATCACTTTATTCGCGAGTGTGTGGAAGAGCGTGAGATAATCGTAGAGTTTGTCACCACCAAAGAACAGCGTGCGGACATACTCACCAAAGCCCTGACAAGAGTCACGTTTGCGGAAATGCGAGAAATGCTCGGCATGAAGAATCTCGAACCACGTCAAGCTTACGGGGGAGAATGAAAACGTAAGCCATGACGATTTTTACCCTATCCACTTGCAAACAAGTTGACTCTTATTTTATTATATTATCTACCAAGTTGTGGGGGTATAGTAGTCTTTTAACAATATTTTGATTCCTATATAAGGACACACATATGTTGTATTTTAACTCACTCCACAATCAAAGTGATAACCTCTCTCTCATTTGCCTTTGTTCTTCTTTGTACGCACTATCAGATTTATATATATATATATATATATATATATATATATATATAACACTATAAGTGTGAAGGTGGGGTGGTAGTGTTTATAGCGGCAAATATCCATAAAGTTTTGGGACCAACAATCTTTAATATCTTATATATACATAAATTATACATGCATCTTTTATAGCATCACCTTATCATGACCGTATATCGCTGATTATTTTATGGTTGTTTCCGTATAAATAATCGTTTTTTGAAATCATTTTAGAAATATAAGAAAGTACACATATAATGCCGCGATTACATAACATGTGCACGATAACCAAAAACCCTTGCTATTGCATTTTGGTGATGCCGCCTTTACACAGACCTCAATACTAAGATCTTAAATTAACTATTACAAACAGATTCAAAACACAAATCCTCAAAACTTAAATATACTCGAACCACACCGGATAACTAAACCAAAGTCCATAAAAAAATCTTACCCGAGAAGTGGCGGACACCATGGGCAGAGAGTGGAGGCAAAATCGACGGAGCATGACAGAGATCAAAATCATGGAGAACGAACGTCAGACCGAGAGGCGAAGAGTATAGAATGATACACAATAAGAGGCAACCTTCCTGATTTTCACGACACTGCAATATGTTATAACTATAAAAGTCGAATCATATTACCAAATTCATAGAGATCGAGGAAATATGGAGCTTACCTGAGATCGAAGACTGGCACGGAATAGAGACACCGGAGCAGAGGGGGTCGTAAGCAACAATGACGAGTCGGAAGCTACTATGATAATACAAAAATTAACAATATAAACTCCAACAAACAGAAGCTAAAGCCAGTAAATCTCTAGGTCTAAAAGGAGAGCCTTGGAGTACTTTGCACGACATAGCTTGCCTGGTTGCCACCGTAACAATATAGAGAAGGACGGTGGTTCGGCGACACTGGAGTCTGAAGTTGACGGAGAAGACTTAAGAAGCCGAAGAGAGAGAAATAGACGTGAGAGTTTTAAGAGCAAGCTTAACAAATTATAAAATATCATTTCATATTCTTCATTAATCATGTGATTAATGAAATATCGACAATCAAAACTAATGGCAAGGTAAGTGAAAAAGCCATTACGTGTAAACTCATGCATGCATTGTGGGCATGCATTTGAGAGTGGGCATGCATATAAAAAACTAATCTCAATAAATTTTTTTAAAACTTTTTTTTTCTTAATTTACTGCCTAAGTAATTATTTTGTAAAATAATATTTAGTTTGTTATAGATTATACATTATAGTACTTTTGTAGTTATTTTAGCTTCTTGTGGGTCTAAATACCAAATTTATTAATGGAGATCATAACTTTCTCAAATCATTCTACACATTCTTATTCAAATTGATTAATTTATTATTATTATTGTTAAAACCGTAAGCATAGGAACGCAAGAAAAAAAAATCATCAAGATCAGATAGTTTATCAACCATGAAATTTCATCAGCTCTTATGATGACATTACTATCAGGAAAGTGAAATTACTTATCTATAAATTTCATAACTATAACATGCAGAGTGAATTGTAAACTCTAAACTTTAGAGCAAAAATTCAGTACAATACAAATATTATCAGGTAAGCACTCAAATTCCATCGCATAAAGCTCAGTATCTAACATATATCCTTGAAAACAAATAGAAAATCATACGGGGACATGTTTGAAGAGAGCATCGTTGCGTCGGTGAGAGAGGAGTTTCAGGCCGGGAATGAGTCACCTTCGCTGAAAAGTGGACACGTCATAGACCGACTGGTGTGTAAGTAGAGCAGGTTCATGACCCTTTTGCTCGAGTAAAAACCAAGCGAATTGAGTGATAAATACACGGGCAAGGCAAGATATTAATTGACCGCTTTGGAGTTGAAGGGATTAAATACACCACAACTGATGCTTCTACAATATTAAAGCACATGTAAACACATAAACTACAACTTAACTATATGTAAAAATTTACTCATGAAGCGATGATCACTATTAAAAACTTACAGGAGGCCAATGAACTAAGGACCGGAGAGGGCCGATGAACTCAGGTAAACCGGATCGAGTCACTGCAAGGGTCGATGAATTGATGTTCGGTGAGGACCGGTGAAACACAAAAAAAAATCACAAATAATACACAGAATTAAATAAATCCAAAACAAATTCATATAAAGATTGAAGATGATTTTCTAAAGTTGAAGACGGACTGGCTGACAAAGCAGAGAATCACCAGCTCGACAGTCGGAGGCATACTGTCGACCGGAGTTCACACCCATTGTGAGTTCGCGACACCGTGCTATGATGAGGGGCGTGGCGGGAGAAGAGCCGTTGAAGAACAATGAGAGAGACATGAGACCGAGTGGCTGCAATCAAGATCGTGATGCCAAATGAAATAATCACGATAGGATTATATGGAAATTTTGGAGAGAAACATCAAGGGCCACTACATTATGAAAATTTAGAGACAAACAACTAAATGAAATGGAAGAGATCAATGGAGGAAAAGCTACGGTTCATTTTGTTCAACAGAAATGTGTAAGATTAATGTACGTATTAAAAGCAATGGAAAAATCAAATGTTAAGCAATAAGAACGTGTATTTATTCTATTAAAAAAAAAAAAAACGTGTATTTATTGTGAGTTATTCATTATAAGATAATAAAAAAATGAAACTTCTGAAAAAATAGGATTCTCACATTTCTTGTAGAACATTGAAACATGTCATCAACTTGAGATCTTCCTTTTATATATACGTAGATTCAAAAAAAAAAAAGAACGTGTATTTATTGTGAGTTATTCATTATAAGATAATAAAAAAATGAAACTTCTGAAGAATTAGGATTCTCACATTTCTTGTAGAACATTGAAACATGTCATCCACTTGAGATCTTCCTTTTATATATACGTAGATTCAAAAAAAAAAAAAAAAAGAACGTGTATTTATCGTGAGTTATTCATTATAAGATAATAAAAAAAATGAAACTTCTGAAGAATTAGGATTCTCACATTTCTTGTAGAACATTGAAACATGTCATCCACTTGAGATCTTCCTTTTATATATACGTAGATTCAAAAAAAAAAGAACGTGTATTTATTGTGAGTTATTCATTATAAGATAATAAAAAAATGAAACTTCTGAAGAATTAGGATTCTCACATTTCTTGTAGAACATTGAAACATGTCATCCACTTGAGATCTTCCTTTTATATATACATAGATTACTGGGTAATTAAAGGGTTACCAAATGAATATTATTATTAGGATGGAAGCCCCTGACTTTATATTTGTGCCCAATCTCACCCCTCACATTGTGTAGTGACCTCATCATATTCATACCCCACAACATTATTTGGTGTATTTATGTAGCTTTCCTTAAAAGTATGTCACTAAACGAGTTTATCACACAAGGGTACTATAGTAAATAAAACTAATAATCTCAGCTCAAGTGCCCTTCCATGTTGAATCCTAGAAGCATATCAAGGTATTGATGTAGATTCGAATTATAGGAAAAACGGCATAATGAACATATCACCATAATAAAAGAATTTTAATGTAAATGTACATTTTTCATGGCTGAAGTGGAGCTGTATATACAGAGGACTCGGTTGATGAGCGAGCTGGCCGGGCTTATTCAGGAGGCTCTCGATTCTTCGAATGCGTAAGGTTTCAGGTATAGCTTTTTCTAGTTTTTTTTTGGAAGGAAGATTATGTTAGAACTCTATGTTTCATGTGAAGTAGTCTTTTTGCAATTCGTGAAAGAAAATATACTGTTTGATCATGTGATGAACGTATGCAACGAGGTGTTTCGCGTTTAATCGGGCTGTGTTGATATCTATGTCGACTTCTTGCTTCGTATCTCTCGATCACAGCCGTTGGTTGTCGAATCATATCCATTCCGTCATAGTCAAGCCTAAATGCGTCTCTACTTTCCACCCATTCTGCGAGGCCTTTCCATGCCCGACTTAAGTCACGTGTCATAGCAAGAAAACAATAAGGGCGTTTTAATTCTATCTTTTAAAAGACAACCCGGTTCTGATAGGCCCGATCGACTGGTCTTTCGATATGTAGGCGGGCAATTCATAGATTTAGATATGTAATTGGTAGGCCGCCATAATTTCTCAGAAGCCGTGGGTCTTATTAGAACCCGGTTCTTCTTCACTTTCTCCAAAGGAATCACCCGCTGTATTCATACTTCTTCCATCTGTTGAAACACTCACTGCGATATTTTGGTGAACTCTTCTTATGTTGAATTTTCTCTTTGACCTATTATTTTGGATTGAGTCATACTCGCACCCAAATCTTGTGAGGCCGTGACTCCGGTGGGCCCGAGCTATCGGGCCCTTTGTTTGATAAAATGATTAGGTGCACCACAATTAAGAATTTAACTACTTATGCTGTCACTCTCCTTTCTTTATTTCATCCTCTCTTTCACTAATTTTGGAACTCCTTTTTTAAACTACTCTATCATTTGCTCGAGCTCGAATATCTTGATACTCGTAAATTTTTACTCGGCATTTTCTTGTCAAATTATGTATTCAAATATAACGCAACTTTTTTTTTTAATTGTAAACTTATAAAATTTACGAAAACATATATCTTTATTATCTTATTCAATAAGGAGCTTTGAAAAGAGAAGAGTTTTAAGCTCGAAAAGAAAAGAATTTTAAACCTTCAAGGTCAATTTAGAAAACCTACCTGAAAATTGAATTTACCAACCGCAAGTAGTACTCAGAACTCATAACCGCTGCCTTTTAAAAAAAAAAAAAAAAGCCTCAGAAATGCTTAGTTAATTGTTATACAATGTTTTTCTTTTCTCCGAAGCCCGAAAGAGTTTAAAAATGAGAAACGAAAAACATTTCTCCAAAGTCCAAAAGAGTTTAAGAATGAGAACCTTTACGTAAGTCATTTTAAAAATTGAAATTGCATTTTAGCCTCTTTTCACAAAATAGCTATTTATAAAGACGTGGGTAGCGTTTGGAAGCGTTTTGTATTTTTATTTTGTGTTTTCATTTTTTATTTTACAAAACAGCTTTATTAAAATGTTCTGAAAATGTGATTGGTTACTATTTTGATACAGTGTTTTTAGAAAAGAAAAAAATAAAACAGTGTTTGGTTACCGTTTTTTGTTATAATTAAAATTTTCAAAAATAACTTAAATATATGCAAATAAGTAAATTGACATTAATTTTAGGTTTTGTTTTTAATTTGAAACTGATCTGTTCCAAACATATAACCAAGAATGATAAGCTGATATAAATCAAATATGTAACCAAGAATTCCTCGGATCACGATTAAAAGGAATCAAATATATATTGTCATTCGTTCCATAGAATTACGTTAATTAATTGCATTGCTCATGCATACATTACACATTAGAGTGTCATTAATCGTCATGCTAAATACATTACCCAATATCCTATAAGTATCACGATGAAAGATAAAAGTGTTTCAAAATTCAAAGTACCTACCGGCTATGAAACATTTTTATCTTTCACACAAAAAGTATACCCAAAAAACACTCAAACATCATTTCACTGAAGTTCAAGGTTCACAAATGTGACGACGTAATCCTCCGGAATCGAAAGAAATGTTCTCTGCTTCACTCGATTTCCTTCCAAGTGTTTCAAAAATTTGAGATATTCGTAAGGATCGATTATATCCTTGATCTTGTTAAGGCGCTCTACACACTGATCATAAAGGATGTCCTCTAATATCTTTGAATCTTTTCCGGCTAATATCGCTGCCTTTTTTTCATCACGTTCCTTATAGTACCTTAACATCTCAACTTGAGCTTGAAGTTGAGCTTGAACTGTTTCGCCAATCAATTTGAACATGTCATCACTATCCGAAGACTTTCTCTTTTTACCACGGGCTTTATCGACTGTCTCTTTTTTTATCGGCGGCGTGCCTTTATCATCGTTAGACGAATCACTATCTTCGACAAAAAAAGGGCGAGACTGTTGCGATAGCATCTCATGAGCTCTAGACGCTGCCTCTACAGGGTTCATTGATAATTCCCCCTTCGGTGGAAGGATCAAATATGTCACGAAGCAAGGCAAATCTCGGCAATCCTTTCTTTTTGAACACTTTACAATCGGGGTATTTCTGTAGTATAATAACACGGGGCAATATGAACGAAACGAATGAAAATATGAAAGAATAATAAGTGCCACTAAAGATTACCTTCGCAAATGCTTCCCAAACTTCATCTTCCGCAGTGACGGTATTTGTGTCTTCATCCCAACCAAACCCAGTGGTGTTTATCAATTCATCAAATTTCCTCGTTGATTGTCGAAGCCGATTCCACTTAGCCCGGAGCTTATCTAGCTTATAAGCTTTCCCGTGTTTATCTATCATTTTTATTTCCACTCTCGACCATTGTTTCTTTTCTAACGTTGACCCTTTTAATCCGCCCTTACACTCTTCGTGCAATAGCTCAACAAAGTATTCCTCGACGACATCAGGCCAATGTGCGTTATCTTCACCCATTGCTCTGTAAATTATAATATATGTACAAAATAATATGAAGAACTTGTGCTATATCTCTTAGAAAAATCATAAAGACAATAGTTTGAATTCTTATTAAAGATGTATCTATGAGTACAAAGTAAGATTTTGTTCTATGAGTACAAAGTTCCTTACTTATATAAATTGACTCTCATTTTTCAAAAAAATTGCTCTCGGTCTAAGGTCTAATATCAGTATCAATGTGTACTTATTCAAACAACTCTACAACTTGTCATCAATAACCTAGACTTTATCCATTGTTAACCAAACCTTTATCATCAACCTTTTTAACGAATCAAATTATTAAATCCTCATTAATGTTGATTGTATAAACAATTTTATATAAACCTGGACAATCATCAAGCTAATGAAATCTTGAATAAACAACTCGATTAAACATCTCAAAATAGTGAAAAACAACAATAAAATCTTGAATAAACATAGCCCTAAAATAAAACAACACATAGAAACAAAGAATACAATTTAGGGTTTCCATCGATTGCTCTTTAATGGCGTTTTCTTACCTGGAGAGGCAAAACAATGGCCGAGCGACGGCGAAATAGAGCACCAGTGAACTACAACAGGAAGCAGCGAGCGACAACGAAACCGAGCGTTAGTGAGCGGCGACGGTGAGCGTCGGGCGAGTGCGGAGGTGAGCGACGAGCGATGTTGAAACTGAACGCCAGAGAGAAACAACGTTGAGCTCCAAGCGACGGTGGATGTGAGCGCCCAACGATGGCTGAAATCAGAGCGGGAGATGGAAGAGAAGACGAGGGGTTTGCGCGGGAGATGGAGGCGAGAGGAGAGAGAGAAAATGAAAATGTAAAAAAGACGTTTTCATTTTGAAGAGTAAACCCTGAAAAGCAAAAAGTATGTTTGATAAAATATTTTTACAAAAGATTAAACAATCACGTTTTTAAGGAATATACCCTAAGCATCTTTTGATAAAATGCAAAATCATTTTCAAAATGTTATCCAAACAGACCCGTGGTATTTCAATCTCATATTTCATTCTTACATTGTGCTTTAAATTAGGGTAAACTGCAGCTAATGTACCCAATATTTGATCTTCTGCGAATTATGTACCCAATGTTTATTTTTGGTGGCTAATGTATCCAATGTTTGATTTATTAGATATTTTCGTATTTTCCGTCAGTTGACCGTTAGAGAGTTATCCTCCTCTACATGTACACTTTTTGTATTTTTGACATAACTTACTCATTTTTTGTCCAAATTTTATGCATGACCTATGGTTGGAAAGATAAGAGATAGATATATAACTTTTATATTTTAATTTTTGTAAAATAAGTTTTAGAAAAATACGAAATTTCAAATACAACGTAAAATTGGACGTAAGTTTAATGCAAATTATTTGTTTCGAGAAACTTTTACTATACTTAAGTACACATAGGATTCTTTGACCAAAGTTTGAATATTTTTCCGGTCGTTAACCTTAAAACTAAATTTCACTTTGACAAACTATAAAAAGACCAAAATGCCCTGCATTAGTTACCGTGGCAAATACTTGCGAAGACCAACTGACAAGTTAACCCAACCACGGTTAGCTATTAACATAAACCCGCACACTAACGCTTACGCGTCTCTTCTCCAAAAAAAAAAAAAGAAGAAGGCTTGAGCTTCTCTCTCTGGAAAAATCACTCAGGTTAGTCACTCCTTGTCCTTTGCTCTCTCATCATCTGCTTCGCACGTCTCTGTGTTTTCGAGCTGAGCTCTCTTCGCTCCATTTGCATGTCTCTCTAGGCTCTAGCTATACGTGGATCAATGCTGCATATTCTGCTTCTACTTTTTCATTCATATTTGCGAAGAAGATCGTCGTAACATTTTGTGTTTTTCCCAGAAAAAAAACTTGATCAGTTTCCTCTTCGAGTTCATGATAATGGTTTATTGATTTTCGTATGTATGTGCTTGTTAAATGTGGCTGATTCTTTCCGTTTTATTGTTTTGAACAGCTTCGAAGATTTCGAAATGGTACTGTTTCCCGCTCCTTTGATTTGCCTGCCATGGAAATGGAATGGAACCCACTTTGTGAAGATTAGAAACCCGAATTTTAGCTCCTATTCGCGTTATTTATCATTAACATTTTGCGTTGTGCGTTTGAGAAGTCTATTCAGGACGGAAACGCTTCGAACGGGGACAGCATCGACTGGGATTCCGAAGACGAACGGGAAATCAACGACATCCCTTTATCGTGCTCTGCCGTCACTGTTCCTGTATACGGGTCTGGAGAGGTATGTGATTCGCAAAGTTTTGGGCTCGACGGGGTTGATTAAACATGGATTTATGTAATTTAAATGCTATATATGTCGGCGCTTCGATTATGTGGTAGCTGGTCATTTTGTATATGAACTGAAGTAATGGAGATATTTATGGTCTTAGGCGAGTTCTTCTGGCTCGAAGATCATTGATCGTTTCGTAGGAATGGGATTCTCTGAGAGGCTGGTGGTTAATGTGATTCGCGAACAGGGTAAGGTTCCTTCTCGGTTTTGAATCGGTTAATAAGATGGCGCTGTTCGGTTTATTAATCTATTTCGTTTGATAACCAGGAGAAGATAATGAAGAGGTTATTTTGGAGACGCTGCTCACATATTCGGTTAGTGAAATTCACGACCAATCCTTTAAACAATTAATATTGGATTCCTTGATACTTCTTGCTGTCAAATCCAATATAGTGTCCAGAATTTGCACATTTCAAAATATAAATTCTTCTCTAGCCTTGGGATTGATCTCTGGCATTGAGTTGCAGACTCTGGAGAAATCTCCGGATGGACCGGCTCCAAAATCATCTCCTGAAGAACATGTTCCAGAATCCTCACCCGAGGAACAAAAGATTGAGTCCGATGACTTCTCATCGGATTATGAAGGCAGTCTTTTCAGCAGTTTCTCGGATAGTGATAGTTTCTCGGAAAATGAGGTGGAGAAAACCTTTTTTCACTTTTCTATAAATTGGTGATTCAGATTTTATATTTACGGACGTAAACTTGTCCGCAGGATCAGGAAGCGGTACATCCTAAAGTTACGGCTTTGGTGGATATGGGGTACAAAAAGGCTGAAGCTTCTATTGCTGTCGAAAGATTCGGTGCGCTCTCTTTCCGTGCACATTACATTGGTTCATCTTTTTTAATGTATTCATACTAGTCTGGATCATTGGTTTCAAGATTTTCGGCTTCGCCTCTCGACTTGAAGAAATGATAATTGCTCCACCTCGGTTTTAAGATTTGCATTTGACCTATATCACTCTTCTCTGGCTTTTCTCAATTTAATATTGCTAAAAGATACAAATAGATGCATGATAGTATATTACTTCTGAAATAGAATATCTTTAATCTTAGTAATGTAAAATGATACAAAATTTGTCAATCTGCAACTTCTGTTAGGCACAATCTGGATCAGTTTTTTCTTTTTTCTTTTCTTTACATCTCTGACTCCACTGCTTGTAAATTTTGCAGGTACCGAATCCTCGATTGAAGAGTTGGCAGATTCCATATTTGCCTATCAGACGATGAAAGAGAGTGATGCACAATACCCGCTTGAAGTACATGTACTATTCCGCGTTTTAACTTTCTTCTGCACATCATAATCGTATTAATCGTTATGTGAACTCACACGAGCTCTTAGAATTTTCTACCTATTTCATTTCTCTTTTATAAACCCTAACCCCTTTCTTTCACATGTGATTTTCCAAACCATGATTATCATGAACTCACATGATTATCGCTACCTTAAGCCATTTCTCTCACACGTTGTGTCGTACCACGATTCTATGAGCGCACATGAGCTATCTAGAAATCCTTACTTATTTTTCTACCCAAGACCCTTTGCCTCGTACATGATTTTATTAACGATTGTATAAGCTCGCAAGAGCATTCTTGGATTTGCCACCTATTTCATTCTCTACCCTAGACCCTAACATATTTCTCTTACACCCATGAAATTCACAAATTCATACGAGTGGATTTTCCTACACACTGCAGCTATTGTTTACGTCATTTTGTTTAAATTTCACAGCCTAGGCCCGAGTCGAAGAAGCGGAGATGCGACTGGGACTTGCATAACAAGAAAAAGCAGAGAAATTCCTCTAGGAGGATTCTGACCGAAGACGATGAGATTATCCGTCTTCCGCAACCCATGATAGGATACGGAGTTCCTTTCGATGCCTTCGAAACAGTTGGAAGAACCATCCCAGAGGCCGCTCGGGGCCCTCCGTACTTTTACTACGAGAACGTAGCACATGCACCTAAAGGCGTTTGGAGCACTATATCGCGCTTTTTATACGATATACAACCTGAATTTGTGGATTCAAAATATTTTTCCGCTGCCAATAGAAAACGAGGCTACGTACACAATCTCCCGATCGAGAATAGATTCCCTCTTCTTCCGGTCCCTCCACTCACAATTAATGAAGCTTTGCCAATGACAAGAAGATGGTGGCCTTGGTGGGATCCTCGAACAAAACTTAATTGCTTACAAACTGCCATAGCATGTTCAAAACTAACAGAAAAAATAAGGAAGGCCCTCGAACATTGTGGTGGTGAACCACCTTTGAGAATTCAAAAGGATGTTCTCGAGGAATGTCGGAGGTGGAATTTGGTGTGGGTTGGAAAGAACAAGCTCGCACCACTTGAGCCCGATGAAGTGGAATTGATTCTAGGGTTTCCGAAGAACCACACTCGAGGCGGAGGAATGAGCAGAACTGAACGATATAAGTCGCTCGGTAACTCTTTTCAGGTTAGTCAATTATCTTCTTCTTTACTAATGCATGTAATTTGCACTGATATAATTGTTTTTTGAACTTGAGTTGAGGATCTCGCTTAAAGAAAATTCCTTAGATTATTCAACGTCATTCCAATTGTTAAAGAAAATTCATTGATGATGAATTAGACCGAATTATTGCTAGGTCCAGCTATTACATTCAATACCTTAATTGCATAATTTAATGACATAAATTATATTAAATTCTATCCAAAACGCAGGTCGACACGGTGGCATATCATCTCTCGGTCTTGAAAGAGATGTATCCGAATGGAATCAACATCCTATCTCTGTTCACGGGGATCGGCGGAGCTGAGGTGGCGCTCCATCGGCTCGGGATCCGCCTGAATAATGTGGTCTCGCTTGAGATCTCAGAAGTGAACCGAAACACCGTTCGATGCTGGTGGGAGCAGACCAATCAGACGGGGAATCTCTACGACCTCGAAGATATTCAACAGTTGGACAGCGAAAAACTAGAAAGCTTGATGAGAAAATTCGGTGGTTTTGATCTTGTGATTGGAGGAAGTCCATGCAACAATTTGGCAGGAGGTAATAGGGTTCACAGGGTCGGCCTCGAGGGAAAGGAGTCTGCACTATTTTTTGACTTTTCCCGGATTCTTAACACTGTCAGGGATATAATGGCCGATAGGTGCTGATAGATTATTTTATAGTTATTTTAGTATGAGGATTGGCATAAGGTTCACCGGGTGGACCTCGACGGAAAGAGTCTGCGGCTTTGGGCAAATTTTTTTTACTTTCCGCCCAATTTTTGTCATTATCAGAGGTATAATGGCCAATATGTAAACTGTAAAGTTGGTAGATGTTGATAGTTTTTTTGTTTTCTTTTTGAGGACTAGCAAAGGGTTCAGCGGTTCGGTCTTTTGGGAAAGGACTCTGCGGTATATTTTGACTTTTCCCTTCGAATTTTTGACACTATCAGGGCCATAACAGCCAATGTGTAAGCTGTAAAGTTGTTAGATGCTGGAAAATCTTTTTCTTCTTCTGACGATCCTTTTCTTCTTCTGATGAATGACTAATAAGTTTTTCGGGTTCCTCCGTGAATGGAACCCGTGAATGGCCGATGAAATTAAGTATGTTAGTTATTTAGATTGATTAGATCTTGCTTTTGTACTTTGAGTGGTCTAAGATGGATTTTAGAAGAATGAAATCGAACTGTTATTGAAAAGACTGGTCATTGAGCATATATGTTGGAGCGTCCGAGAGCCATGGCCGGTTCTAGTTTTATGTTGCTTAAGAAGACCTTTTTCAAAAGTATTTAATTAAAATTCAATACAAAGTATTAATAATCAAATTAAATATATGAAGCTTTGTAAAATACAAGAGTAATACTCACGTACTCATTTAAATTATAAAGTGCTTAATTTTTTATACAAACATACTATCAAATAGTAAATAATCCATCATATTTTTAGCTTAAAGTAAAGCCAAGGCTCCGGCCTTAGTCGACTTACCTCCAAACCGGTCTTGCTGAAAGACGGTCGTGTAGGCTTCAGTTTGTTCAGGTCATAATTTTTAACTGAGGTAGTGGTATTGGGTGTACCATGTACCTAGTTGAGGGTCTCGGTGAGGCCTATGTTGCGATGCTATCGTGCCACAAAAGTTTTGAACGCGCAGTGTTTGTATTTTCAAAATAACCTACTCATTATATGTTGAAAGCAGCGAATCACTGTCATTTCGACGTTGAAACACGGATATGTAACTTTTCGATCTTTAAGTGTCTGCAAATAAATAAAAGACATCTAAATGGAAGGAAAAAATCTTTTGTGTAAGAAATTTTAAATTACCTAGGAAAAAATCTAAGAACCTCATCAGTTCAAATTTTACAAAAAAACTTTTATATAAATTTAATTACCTCAAATCCCGTAAAACCCCGTAAACTCCCGAAACCCACAAAAAAAAAATGCCAAACAAAAAATCATTCTTTAAGTTGGATGTGTTAAATTCATTAAAAATCCTATAAAAATCCAAATTTAAAATTATATTCATTTATAATATTAATGCTTGATATTAAATTTAAATATTATTACTATAAAACTATTAGATTGATATACTCATAAAATCGAATCCATAATTGTTAATATTTAAATCTTAGGAAATCTCAAATAGTGTATTCTCATATCTATTTATGTTCGAATTGTAAAATATTACTACAAAATAAATAACTTTCGTAAGTGACGGAACTATATGTGCAACTGTATAACTTTGGTCTTCCCAATTGACGACCTAACCCCGGTTAACCAGCTTAACCCAACCACGGTTAGCCTAACCCGCGCGTCCCTATAAATACACTCGCACGCTCCACCGCGTCGCTTCCTCTCTCCTCTCTCTACGCTTCTCTCCCTTCGGAAGCGTGGCGGTCTCTCTCTTCTTCGCACTCGAAGGGTTGCTTCTCTCAGATCCATTCATCTTCTCGCGAAATCGCTCAGGTTATTTCCTTCTCAGCTCCGTTGATCTCCCTAACCTGATCCATTCGTCTTCGCGATTTCGAGCTCACGAGGTTATTTCTAGGGTTTGCTTTTTTGTTTGATTGTGTTCAGCCATGGAAGCTGGTGTGATTCTTTAGCGTATTGGTTTCGGAAACCGTGATGTGATTTTCAATTCGTAATGGCTATTCTGAGAAAGACTGAGAATATTAAAAGTTAGAGTAGCACCGTTTGCGGCTTTCGGGTTCGGTTTTGTTAGTATTAAAAGTTTTTGTTGTTTGCCTGTTTTGTAGGACGGTGTTAGTTGCGTGGGGTCCATGACAACGGCTTCAGCTCCGCGTTACGCGCCAGAGGACCCGACGCTCCCCGCGCCTTGGAAAGGACTGGTTGATGGTAAAACTGGGTATCTCTATTTTTGGAATCCCGTGACAAATGTGACCCAGTATGAGAGGCCAGTGGGCGCGGTTCCTCCTCAGAAGTCCGCCCCTGTGCCGTTAAGTTCCTCGGTGCACGTCCAGCAGTCTTCTCAAGGGCTAGCTTCTGGCCGGAGTTCTTATGAGAACAATGATAAGTACGAAAACGTTAGCAATGAACATGCGAGAGTGGATTCATCGAGGAGTCAGCAGGTATGTCTCTTTTTTATTATGTCGCTGTGTTGTCAATTCTCCTTTTCTCTCTTTGAGCTTAAGCCTTTTATGTGCATTAGGCAAGAGGTGAAACTACAGCGGGTTATGATGCTCCTCGGGACAGTGCAACAAGCTCGATTACCAGTGCGGGATATGGGGGACCTGCAAGAGGATCTGGAACTTCAGATGGTGGAGGTGGTTTATCTGCCGAGGCTTATCGTCGTCGACATGAAATTTCTGTCACGGTAAGTTCAAACCATGTTTGAACCTTAAACCCCAAGTGAGAGTGAATCATGTTATGTTGATCTAACACAGTTGAATCTGTAGACTTAAATGTCAACTAATTGTATGACTATTACTCTTCTGTTTATTGCTGATGATATTCTTCTGCTTTTACAATCTCAGGGTACAAATGTGCCACCGCCTTTTACAACCTTTGAAGATACTTGCTTTCCACCTGAGATTCTTAGAGAGGTAATTAACTTGTGCAGCACGTTCAATGTAGAGTGATATGGCGGTTGCTAGAAAGTCTATGTGTTCATTGTCCGTCCGGTCTGACCCCAAGCCCATTAAGGGCCAGTTTGGGCTCTTAGAAGGGTGCTTTTGCTCTTATATAAGTAGCTTTTAATTATAAAATAAAATTGTTTTCCTCACGGCAAAAGCTAAAAGCAACTCTTATGCTATTTGAAGAATCAAGTGCTTCACCATGCATAGAAACTTATGCTTCTACCACTTCTACTCATTTATTCCTTTCAAACAATTCCTTTCCGCAATTATATGATTTTCTAATAAATTCCTTTTTAGTTTTTATGTCTTTCACAATTCATTTCCGCTATTAAAATATTAGTTTTTTTTTAATGTCTATTTTAATCTTTTTAACATTGAAAAAGCAATTAAATTAATAACGTACCAAACACCTTAGTACATGATCACAACTTTTAAGTAAATCCATGACAGTCCAGCAACACTAAATTGAGCTAATCTGCCCAAAACCCAAACAGGAATGTTAACTGATGCACTTGTTTAGCGTTAATGGGTTTTGGGGAAGGTCTGGGCTGGCCCACTGAAGTACTAGAACGTAGAAACTACTGCTTCCGAAATGTCTGTTCATTGCTGGCAGTTCTACTGTTGAGTTTTAGACTCATCTCTTTTTGTTTGCCATTTCTACTTTTGTTTTGGTCGCAGGTGCGATGTTTGCTCCTGAGAGGAGCTAATGTCGTACACTGTGATGCCCTCTCTTCATGGAGGGCTTGCGTTTAGTTTGGAGCGCCCTTATTTTGGTGGACGAATCAATTTTGAAGGGCATTCCGAATCATCCAAGCTTATGGCGGGGACTTCCGCTGGTGATGTGATGATTCTGTCTGCCACTCAATCCAGTAAGAAGAGGTCTCCTTTTACTGGTGATAGCCCAATGGGGGATGATGCTTCTTCTGGAATTGTGACTTCTGTGGTCTCCACCACCCAATAAAAAATGAAGTCAAAAACAAAATTATGATACTAAGGAAGTATGACTGTGCAGTCCAGGTGTCGTCTTATTCGAATCGGTGTGTTTTTTTTTTCTTCTCAGGTACACACTGCTGGATACTCTGCCCCGACCCCGATTCAGGCACAATCATGGCCCATTGCTCTTCAGAGTAGAGATGTAGTGGCCGTTGCAAAAACAGGGTCAGGGAAAACTGTAGGTTACCTGTTCCCGGGATTTATGCATCTCAAGCGCTTGAACAATGATTCTCGTCTTGGTCCGACCGTGTTGGTGTTGTCCCCTACTAGGGAGTTAGCTACACAGATACAAGATGAAGCTGTGAAGTTTGGAAGGTCATCGAGAATATCTTGCGTGGTATGCTATAATTTTTTGTTCTTATTTAGTGTATGAAAGTTTAAACATAACTGCTCACTATCAAACTTGCTTGCAATTCACGCTGGTTAATGCTAGATACCCCTCTTATTGTTTCATGTTCAATCAGTCGAGAGAGCGTTTTTTTCTTCCAATGCACTTTTAGTTACTCCGTTTACATATGTAAATATGCCAAGCTGATTTTTTATTTCATTCTCGAGTAGACCATAATTCTTTTTTCTGTTTCCTTGATTTTATTTTTATTCAATTATGTTTAGTGTTTGTATGGAGGAGCACCAAAAGGTCCGCAACTGAGAGATTTGGATAGGGGAACCGATATTGTTGTTGCCACTCCTGGTCGCTTGAATGACATCCTTGAGATGAGACGGATCAGCCTTCATCAAGTGTCTTACCTTGTGCTTGATGAGGCCGATCGCATGCTGGACATGGGTTTTGAGCCTCAAATTAGGAAGATTGTGAAGGAAGTCCCCACTCGCCGCCAGACTCTTATGTTCACCGCCACATGGCCGAAAGAGGTTAGGAAGATCGCAGCTGATCTTCTCGTTAATCCTGTTCAAGTCAACATTGGCAATGTCGATGAACTTGTCGCAAACAAAGCCATCACACAGGTATTCATGTTTTTTTATTCCAAAATTATGTTAGACCCATTTTTATTATTTCCTTAAATTTTATTTTCTTTCATTAGGGGTGTTAGGTAATATTTGTATAGGGTTAATGAAGATTTTTTAAGTCTATCTAAGTTACTCACCATTAGGGTTGCAGTCATGTTTGTTTAGTGGGATTTCCACTTGTCATTGGAAGAGTTTTACTAGTTCTAACTCTCAAGTTAGACACTGCGGTTTTCGTAATCAATAGTGTTCTTGTTTCTCTTGGATTGAAAACCTAAAATTGATCTCTTTGATATTTGTTTTGCAGCATATTGAAGTAATGCAACCTATGGAAAAACACAGGCGGTTAGAGCAGATATTGAGGTCCCAAGAGCCGGGATCAAAGATTATCATCTTTTGTTCAACCAAAAAGATGTGTGATCAACTCTCTCGTAACCTAGCCCGTCAGTTTGGAGCAAATGCCATTCATGGAGACAAATCCCAGACCGAGAGGGATTCTGTGTTGAGTCAGTTTAAAACTGGACGGACTCCGGTGCTTGTAGCTACTGACGTGGCAGCTCGGGGGCTAGATATTAAGGACATAAGGTTTTTGGCTATATCCAGTTCATTTTTGTTGTTTTTTTTTTGGAAAATATTTTGAATATTTTATTTTATATAATAGTCTGTGGGATGCATACGACTTATGTCTTATCTTACGAAATTAGTTTAAAATAGTCCTAAATAAAGAAAATAACTAAAGCAAATAACTAAAGCGATAATGATACAGCCCCAAATATCAATCTCGTTAACTAAGCTAGATACAAGTTGCAGTAGGAAAATGTTAAGAGGTTGAAAGATAAATCTTCTTAGAAAATCTGACCCATTAAGTAGGTCAGAACTCAGAACGATATGTAAAAACAACACATCTAAATGACGCCATGTA
Source organism: Parietaria judaica (assembly GCA_954871525.1). Lineage (NCBI taxonomy): Eukaryota > Viridiplantae > Streptophyta > Magnoliopsida > Rosales > Urticaceae > Parietaria > Parietaria judaica. Next base: position 32,507,506 of record OX940865.1, read on the forward strand.
TCGCGACGTTTCACGACCTGTCACTCAGCTGGTCTATCGCGGGTAGTTATTGGATGAGTGTTACCGAAGAAGATATCTGTATAACTAATTTACATAAAACGTCATATATTTCTACTGTCCTACACTTAATATATTTGTGTCCTAGTTGCACTCTATAGTTTAATCAAATTTTTCTTTTTAGGGTCGTTATCAACTATGACTTCCCCACTGGAGTGGAGGACTATGTGCATAGGATCGGGAGAACTGGTAGGGCCGGTGCTAGTGGCCTGGCCTATACATTCTTCGGTGAGCAAGACGCAAGGTATGCTTCGGATCTCATCAAAGTGTTGGAAGGGGCCAACCAGAAAGTGCCCCAAGAAGTGCGCGGGATGGCGACGCGTGGAGGTGGCATGTCCAAGTTCCGGCGATGGGGTGCACCTTCATCCGGCGGATATGATGGAGGACGTGGCGGTGGACGTGGTGGTGATTCAAATTATGGTGGAGGACGTGGTGGTGATTCGAACTATGGCGGAAGAGACGGCGGTGGAAGGGGTGGATGGGGATTTTCTTCTTCCAGAGATGGAGATCGTGGCAATGACAGGTAAACTGCTGATCCACTGCTACATCGATTAAAAAAAATGGGGGGCTTAGGGTTTGTAAGGATGATTCTGATGCTAGAACGTTTAGGGTTTCGAGTTTATTCGATGATTCTTTTGTTACATTGACTATTGTTTAGGGCTCTTATTAGGTTTCAGGGTTTGTTTGATTAAAATTACATTGTTGATTCTCCAGTATCATATGTGCTTTGTTTGTCAATATATAATGTGATATATATGCGGGACAGGTATGATCGTGCTCGAAGCCCTGAAAGGGTGTCATCGGGATGGGGTGACCGAAGCAAAGGGATGACTCGCGATCGTAGCCGAAGCCGTAGCCCTCAGCAGGGGCGGAGTTTCCATCAAACGATGATGGAAAAGAGTCGACCCAATGGCAGAGACCAAAGAATCCCTTCGCCACGGCCATACCGCCCTTCTCACTACGGTGAAGAAGCCGAGGAAGGAATGATAAAAGATTAGTAAGCGATATTTCACGGGTGGCGTGTTATTTTTGTGTGGGAAAGTGGTGGTGCCTAATATATTACAAGGACGGAATCACGGTTTTGTGGACATCCGATAATGATGCATTTTTTGGGGGGCTTGAGAGGACCCCGTTTTAACCAAACTCGTTTGTTGCGTCGAAAGAAAATCACAAATGTGAAGCTAAAAACACAAGTATATCTGCGTCGGATATATTTCTTATGTAGTTAAACCACTTGGAAACTTTTGACTGTGACTGATGGCCACATATATCTTATATTTGTTTTGCCCTTTTATTCTGTGAATATTTTGATGATGCATATCAGAGGGCGGGCGGGTTCTCGGTTCCGATTACATTTTAATATGCAGCCAGCCGATTACTAGCCAAGAAGTTCGAAAAATGTGTTATTCGTGCTTTGATAAAGAGTGGAGATACGTCTTTTAAGTTCTGTTTTTGACGGTTCTAAGTTCTCATGTTTAGTGTTGATTAGTCTTTACATTCTATTTGTGGCGACACAAGTCTTCATGTTCTAATAATAGTTAGTGTATATGAGCTCTCAGTTTTAACTACTTAGACGTCAATTTTCAGGCTAGTTCTTATTTTTTACCGCCATGTTACTGCCCAAATAATCAAACTTACTGAAAATTAATTAAAGCAAATTAAAACTAATAAACCAATAAAATAAAAATAACACTTGATGAACAAAAATTAAGTCCCGTGGACGTGAGGTGCTAACAGATGTATAACATGAGAGTTATGCTGCAAATGCAGAATTTGAGGACTAATTGGCATTAATTACTATAACATGAGAACTTGTGCTGTCGAAAACAAAAATTGATGACTTATCTACACTAATTACTAAAATACGAGGACTTATATCATCAAGAACAAAACTCGAAGACTTGTATAATGTATACATTAATTACTAAAACTAGGGCTGAAACCAGAACCGGGAACCGGGAATTTGACTATTTTTTGTCCCTGTCCCGGAAAAACCAGGACACAGTTTTCTGTCCCGATTTTGGTTTTGGTTCTGAAAAGTCCTTGTTTTTTATTTAAATCAGAACCGGGACCGGGACACCGATTAAAATCCCGTTTTTTTATCACCAAAATTCGGGACAAAAACCGGGACGAATCCGGGACAAAATCCAAGATAGAAACATGAAAATTACCAAATCCGAGTAAATTAAAAATGAAAAATACCAAATCCGAGTACAAAAGCAAAATACAAAATAAAAAAAATGCAAGATCCGAGTTCACGTCGTGAACTTCGCAATGCCGAATTCAAATCTCAGTGCAAAAAACCGAGTCTAAAATGCTAAATAGTAAATACCCACTACAAACAAATTTTTTTTTATAACAAAACGACATATAAGAAATGACATGTTAAATAAAATACCGTGTAATGGCTGAAAAATAAATGACATGTTAAAATAATGGGCTGAAAAAAATAAAATAATAAATAATGGATTAAAAACATAGTAGTAAACGACTTATAAGAAACGACATGCTAAAAAACGACAAACTTATAACAAAACAACATAAAACCGGAACCGAGACAAGAAAACCGGGAATTTTAGATTTTGAATTGGTTTTGGTTTTGGTTATTTTAAAAAGAAAAAACTGATTTTTTGCCAAAAACGGTCCGGTACCGGGACCAGAACAGGGACAAAACCGGGAACCGAGTACAAAATTTTCATCCCTAACTAAAACATTAATTTACCCTTATTAAACAGTCTCTCGAAATCGGTGGGGGTGATTGTAAAATTTCATAGGATAAATACATTTTTTTTATAAGAAACTGAAAGTTTAGCTATTGTACAGAAATCGGTGGTATAAACACCCGTAAAATAGTATTTTTGGGGTGACATTACGCGGTTGTCTGTTCATCAGAAATTACCTATTCAATATACGATAAATGTGTCTCCGCTTCCAAGTACTTAATCGGAATACTAACAAGAATTAGTAACAGTCGCATAAATCGTGACATTGTAATCTTCAATAAACAAATGAGATTCAACCGCCTCAAAGTATTATTTTTATCGATACTTATGCCGCAAACCTCTCTAATTTGTATCTGTAACCCCCTTGACAACAAACTAATTATGCGATTGGCCTCAGTTCATTTGCTTAATATATTTGGATTATGATAGTAGCGAACAAATGATGACGTGAAAAGCTAACTAAAATCACGTAAGAAAATAAATAAATAAATTTATACGTAGAAGTTGGCTTACCTTGTGAGCTTTTTACCGCATTACTTAAACGACAATTTTATTAAAAAAAGCATCTTTGCTTTTAGACATAACACATGTATTTCATGCACTTACATCTGTAGAATCCAATCATTTAAACACAGATTTACACCATAATAACGACAATAATTAAAGGGAATATTACAGATAATTATCAAGTCCCTTTTTGCTAATTATGTCTTCTACTTCACGTGGAAAGTAAAAATATATAAATAAGTTAGAAACACGCGTAAGTCTATAGATGACTTCATTAATTAATATTATCAGAGCTTAATCGTAGACATACATGCGTCATCGTGTAACACACGTTGATGAAACAAAAAATAATTGTATCTCAACACAGTCTTGTGACCTTTGGGTACTATGTTCGTTGAGGAATATGTCGGCACACCTAACACAAGATTGAGTACTTATGCCGCAAATATCCCATAAATTATATTTTATTGCGCGCATACCAAAGTCATACAAACTCATGAATAGAACTGACATTCAAAAGTTAGTTTATACGGGAAAGGGTCACATGAGTATATATAAACCATAAATAGCGTATTCGCCTTTCGCAATATTGGTAAAACTCAATGGCTTTCACACCTTTCGATAGGAATTTGAGCTATACTAAATAGACACTACGAGATATAAACCCATGAGTAAACTCACCTCTAAATAAACTAACTTGTCGAGTGTACGGAGTTACACGGTGCCAGTGAGTCTACGTGCATTTTGCTCACTTAAAAAATAATTAATAAAATTCGGGATTGATTTGACTCTTGTCATCCCTTCTTCCCACTCGATAAATGTATTCCTTCCAAAAGTAGTATTATCTTTTTATATATCTAGTAGTCATTTCAATATATTTTCTTATGATTTTGTTATTTATGTATTTGAAAAATAATCGGTCGAAATATACTCTGTGCTTCGCCTGAAATGAAAATCTAACTACGTCGTGGGCATCAACTAAACTCGTACTTATTCAAGGTGACACTTATAAACTCATACGTACTGATTTATTTGGTATCATTGTCATAGAATAGAAGTGACATGGTAGAACTACTAACTGAATTATGATATTAGGAAAGACCAAAACTAAGCACATTTAAAAACAGTAATCAATGATCTTAATTAAATCACAACAGATAATAACAAATTGAAAAGAAAAAGAAAAACTCTCGATTTCCAGTTAGTATGTGCTGATTGTGCTCTCATTTTTATGATATTGAAATTCGAAAGGAATATTTATGATATTGATTGCTGTGACCATGTCATGTATAACTCCAGACTTTCAGCCCAAAAGAGAATTAGGGAACAAAGTGGGAACAAAGTTAAGTGCAAATTAATTGAATTAATTAATTAATTAATAAATTAATTATAACGGCAATTGAAATGGCAGTTACACACTAAGTGCAATGCATTGATTGCTCTATGGTCAATAGTCTAAATTACTATGAGACAAAAATATATGGTTACAAACCTAAAAATAAAAAATATTACTCTGCTGGTATATATGTACTAAATTGCCTTCATCTTTTAAAGCTTGTGCATAGAATGCCAGAATCCACTATTCTATATCGTCTTTAATTTACCAAATAAAATTGGATAAATTTTGAAAGTATTAAGATAATTAAGAGTGGCAACAATTTGAAGCCGGACACAAAATATGAAACGGTTCCGACACGATTCAAATGAGTTTGAGTCTACGATACATGATTTTGGGTCCAACAGTGTAGAACATGATTTAATAATAAGTGAATACAACACGAACACGATGAGAACCATTAGACACGATTAGACTTTATGCATTTTATATATGTTATTAAGTAGTTAATACTAATTAAATACGGAATTTATATGTTTTATTTTATTAATATTTTTGTTTAATTGATGAATATAGAAAATTATTAGTAAATTTTAACATCTTAGATAATATAATTATATAAATTAAGTCAAGTTAGTGTAAATTAAACTAATTTATCATTTTAATAATACATAACTTTGTTAATTGTGTTAAATGGGCACAATAAACACGGCTAGTTAGAGGATCGGGTCTAGGTCTCATCTTATAACACGATTAATAAGGGTGGGTATGGGTCTATATAAAAAAAAGTGAAAAACATGGAAGACTCAACACATTACACGACACGAAACACGAACTGCAACCTGTATTGTTAATCAACATAAGACGTTTCTCTGGAAACAAAGCATTAAGATACATTTTTAGATATCAATTGACAACAATAAAATTTTGTAAAAATTAATATTTAATAAATTAATAAATTTGACTAAATATATTTTTGTTTGATCTCGACTTTGAAGACAGTATCAAATTATTATTCATTAAAAAATAACCTCGGTAATAATAATATTATTATTATTTTATGTCCTCGCATTATTAAAGATGGTAATTCATTGTATCGTCCATCAATATAAGTGATACTCAATAGTGTTTTTGTTAAATAAACTCGTTAAATATATTCCTATATATATATTCAAACCAATTAGATGGTATTTTCTGTATTCAATCAGCATAAGTTTATATTAAAGAAAAATAAATTGTAAATATGCGTTTTTAAGAATCAGCACTTGTTGACAAATGTATATAATTTGTTGTGTTACGTGCATGTTTCGGAACATATAAAAATTGGCCTCTCTTTGGCAAAACTCAAAGCCCATTAGTAAAAATCAAAACCCACCGACGAAGTCGAAGAACAAATGCCCACGACACAATGCATTTGGCGAGACCTGGAGCTAAGAAGGCGAAGACGAAGACCAAAAGCCTACGAACTAAGACATTGGCAAGGCCCGGAGCCAAAAAGACGAAGAAGACAAAGATCTTGATAAAAAAAAAAAACACCGTCTGGCGAGGTACCTTGCCCTGACGAACACCTCGCCATGGCGAGCTTCCTGGTGAGGTCCCCCCGGGGAGCCCTTGGTGAAGTACCTTGCCCTGGCGAACCCCTCTCCCTGGCGAGCCCTCTCCCTTGGCAAGCCCCTCGCCACAGTTTGACGAAGGGATAACTCACAATTATTCCAAGCGACAAGGATATCCGAGCTTATGAAGACCCCTAGGAAGTCCCCCAAATTCCCCCGGACCCAACAGACAAACTCACAGACACACGAAAGACATCAAAGACGAGCCAATGAGCACTGGCGAGCCCCTCGCCACGACAAGGATCCGCGGCAAGGCCCCTCTAGCAGGAGGAAATTCGCAGGCCCCCTTTGTGCAATTATAGGGAATTGGTTTTCCTATAAATATGAGCATTCCCCTCCTCATTTCCACACTTACTCACAACTTCTTCCAGAGCTTCTCTCTCTAGCTTTCTCTCTCTATAATTCGCCCTTTCTTCTGCCAGGAGTTTGCCACGAAAGGCTCGTATGAGATGAGAACAAGCATTGAGACTTAGCCTCGCCGGGAAGGTTGTTCGACGAGTCGCAAAGGCATCCATCGCCAGGTTAAGGCCCTCGCCACAACTAGGTCGACAAGGAGCGTCCCTCGCCAGGTTAAGGCCCTCGCCATAATGATCTCGCCAACACCTACGAGGTCAACAAGGAGCATCCCTCGCAAGGTTAAGGCCCTCGCACAACGAGCTCGCCAACACCTATGAGGTCGACAAGGAGCATCCCTCGCCGGTAATACCCTTGCCATTCGGCCAAGGGTCACCCCCGAACCGCCAACATCGGCACTTCTGATTAGTCAAACCACATCGTCATTCACCCGCCATTTATCGCTAACCCCAAACTACGTGGGACCTGATTCTCTTAAACTGAGATACGTAGGCAGCCTCGCCCAACCATAAGCAACGGGGCACGAGCCCGATCTTCCCTTTTTTGCGGGTATTCCCTCGCCATAGAAGCTCTCCAAGGAAGGAAAATCACGAAGAACAATCAAGAACATCTCAGAACTTCATCAAGACATGAGTTCACCTAGACGAAGACTTCACCCCGACGAGGAGCTTCGCCAAGACAAGGATTTCGCTCTGACGAGGAGCTCACCAAGGAAGGAAGTTCGCCAAGGATCGCCAAGAACAGCCCGAAGAGTCATCCAAGATGACAGATTCGCCTCCAGCTTTGACGATCATCAGTCCACCCGCGTTGACTCAACATTCAATTATCCACGTGTTCACCGGGTCTAACTCGGGACCTGTACCTTGGATCCAATCCTAAGTTAAAGCCATTTTTACGCATTAACAGGTTGTATCATCAATCAAACGTTGTTATACTTATGTAAGAGTCAATTTATTTTTAGTCAAAGATGGAAGTTCCGAATCTAGCTAAATATACTCGATCGAATCCCAACTAGGTTGGCACCCAAGGAACACAAAGTAAGAATCGTGGCTCGAATTAATATAAAAAAATATCAAAGTTTACAAACAAAGACAAAAGATAAGAGAACTATCTAAACCTAAAGTTATATAACGAACAAATATCATCGTTTACAAAAGACGAAGTAAAATCCGGGCGCGAAGGCCACCAATGATAACCCAAATTTCGGGCACCAAAACTAGCTAATGCATCGGCTACATTATTTCCCTCTCGAAAGATATGAGATACTCTGAAATTAATGATTTCCACATAGCGAATGCACTTGGACCATGGAGCTCGCAACTTTCAAGGAATCAAACTCGATTTCTTCTAAAAAAGTTGGACGACGTACGTATGTACAACCACACTCGAGCCACAAGTTATCCCAATGAAATATTATAGCCTTTTCCACCATAAATAATGCAGTCATCACTTCAACTTCATACGCGAAAACTGACTCAATATGTAAAGAGAGCGAGCCATGAGGAAATCCACGAAGGTTTCTAAAAATGTCTCCAGCTCCTGCCACTCTAGGATTGCCTATCTAAGAACCGTTTTTCGTTAGACTTCAACTACGTTTTTAAGAGTCAATTATTATATATATATATATATATATATATATATATATATATATATATATATATATATATATACACACACACACACAGTAGAACCTCTATAAATTAATACCTCGATTAATTAATAATTTTCTCCGATCCCGACTATACTAACGTAGTTCAATTTTTACCTCGATAAATTAATAAACTCGATAATATAATAAATTTCTCTGGTCCCAATCTTATTAATCTATAGAGGTTCAAATATATATATACCTCGGAAGTAGGGGTGAAAGTGGAACCGGGAATCGGGAAATTAGTTATTTTTGGTACCTATTCTAAAAATTCGGGATTTTTATTTTCGGTACCGGTTCCCGGTTCCGGTTGTAAATTTCCCTATTTTTTTAAAAACCGGAACCGGAACCGGTACCGGGAAAAAGTAAGAAAAGATTCGTGAAAAAATTTGGCACTAACACGAGACAAAAAAATAATGGCCGAAACAAAAACTTAACACGAGACAAAAATTAATGGCCGAAAAAAAAACTTAACACGAGACATAGATTTTGCTTGCGAGGAAATCTTCTAGTTGGAAGAAAAAAGACATGTAATCGACGATGGAGGGTTCTCGGCGAAGAGAAGAATATGACGTCACGATGGATGAGAGAGGGAGAAAAAGAGATTGAAAGGGTCGAGAAAGGAAAACGGTAAATATTAAACCCTAATAACGAAAAAATACGCATAGTTTAAGTCATAAAAAATGACATATAACCCAAAAATTACAATAAGCATACAAAATATTTAAAAACAACATACTATGAAAACATCTAAAACTACATGTAATTTAAAACCAGAACCGGTACCAAAAATCGGGAAATTTTACTTATGGTTTCGGTTCCAGTTCCCGGTTCCATAAACCGTGAACCGGGAAGTACCGGTTCCCAGTTAAGAACTAAATTTCCCTTTTTTTTTTAAACCGTTCCGGGACCGGTACCGGAACCGGGACAAAACCAGGAAACGGTTACAAAATTTTCACCCCTGTTCGGAAGATAAGCTTAATTGAGAATGAAATTGGTTCGTAAGCGAATAAAAAGTGAACATCTTGCCATGTCTTAACTTTCTATAATTAATTTAATTTCATTGTTTTTTATTGGTGATGAAAATTCAGTTTTCTAATGCTTATTGTCTCTGTCGGAAGGAAGAAATAAATATAGTTCAGATAGAAAGAACGAAAAAAAAAATGTTAAGATTTTTTTTTCAAGTTTAATTGTTGAGTAATTTACTGATTTGCCCATTTACGGTTGTTTGTTTCTCTTTTGCTCCTTATCATTTTAAGGTGATTAAATTGTCATAAAAAGGGCTTCATGTTCATCAAAATAGCACTTTCCCCCTTATAACTTTACAATAGGTGCGTCATTTACCTCTATTATGTTAATAATTTCAATCAGCTGTTAATTTAAAAAAAAATAGAAATAATCTGTTTTTTTTTTTCATTGTTAAATTTATTAAGATACTTCAATGTTTGTATAATATAACTTAGCTGTTTTATAAAAGTTATAAATGCATTACATCATACCTAGGCAATTATAATAAGCTAAGCGAGCGTATAATTAAAACATTGAACAAATTTAAAAATGCTATAGAAATTATGTCGGATCTTAAGATAAAACTACACGAATAGATATGCAATTTAAGTTATTAACATATATAAAATAAAAGGGTAAGTTCGCACCCATTGTAAAAGATAAGGGAAAGAAATGCTAATAATTTATATGCTAGAAGGGGAGCTAAAGGCAATATTTATTTTTATTTTTAATATTATTATTATTAGTAGTAGTAGTAGCATTAGTTATTTATTATTTTATATGAATTAAAATGAATAAAAAAGAGTAATTATTTCAAATTAGACTCTTCATTGTATATTTTGGTATTTTGTTTTCAATAAAAAGTATTATTTTGCACACAAAAAAAGTAGAGAGTATAACAAAAGTAAATTGAGACCAATCTTGCTTGGCCTAGTGATAACTCCACTACATACCTCTATAATAGGTCGTAGGTTCAAACTTTATGGGGAAAAAAATGTTTGTACCCTTTACAGATGTAAATTTAGCCAATAGTGCCACATGTTCTAACATAGCGTATTGTAACATTGGTCAGTAATATCACTCTATGAAAACAAAACAAAAGTAGATTGAATTTGACGGGAAAAAATGCAAGGAATTAATAGTAAAGTAGCAAAATGAAAATATACACAACATGGAGGGGGAACAAAGACGAGCAAATACATTTTAACATTTTAGAGAACCGAAGGCAAAAGGGGGCGCTTTCCAATCCTCAATCTCACTAAGATTATAATCAAATATTGATTTCTTTACAATGGAATTCATATAAGAAATTGTCTTATTTTATTTTTTAAATACTACGAATTAATTATATTCTTAGAAATTGGCAACACGCCCCCTGAACTTGTCACGTTGGTGAATTTTGCCCGCTTAAACTTTATATGTGGCAATGATGTCTCTTAGTCTTTTAAATAGTAGCACACCGCCGTCCCTTAAGAAATTGTTAGAAGTCTCGCAATATATTGAAGAATATAATAAATTGATGAAAAGTAACATCAAAGAGCTCATATGATGTGCACAAGTTAATTATTATTTTATATATATACGAGGTTAATATTTGAAGAAGAGAGTATGTCTGCAAAAAGTTATAATTTATGAAGAAAAATATGAAGAAAATTGTCTTATTTTATTTTTTAAATACTACGAATTAATTATATTCTTAGAAATTGGCAAACGCCCCATGAACTTGTCACGTTGGTGAATTTTGCCCGCTTAAACTTTATATGTGGCAATGATGTCTCTTAGTCTTTTAAATAGTAGCACACCGCCGTCCCTTAAGAAATTGTTAAAAGTCTCGCAATATATTGAAGAATATAATAAATTGATGAAAAGTAACATCAAAGAGCTCATATGATGTGCACAAGTTAATTATTATTTTATATATATACGAGGTTAATATTTGAAGAAGAGTGTATAATTTATGAAGAAAAATATGAAGAAAATTGTCTTATTTTATTTTTTAAATACTACGAATTAATTATATTCTTAGAAATTGGAAAACGCCCCCTGAACTTGTCACGTTGGTGAATTTTGCCCGCTTAAACTTTATATGTAGCAATGATGTCTCTTAGTCTTTTAAATAGTAGCACACCGCCATCCCTTAAAAAATTGTTAGAAGTCTCGCAATATATTGAAGAATATAATAAATTGATGAAAAGTAACATCAAAGAGCTCATATGATGTGCACAAGTTAATTATTATTTTATATATATACGAGGTTAATATTTGAAGAAGAGAGTATGTCTGCAAAAAATTATAATTTATGAAGAAAAATATGAAGAAAATTGCACCGGTTAGTAAAATACCATATTAGTTATTTACTCAAATAATTATTACTATATTTTTTCACGCAATAGCTTCTTTATTTATTTTATCTAACTATCTAATTCGATAGAATTTTGCTTAATTAATCTTATTAAAGGGTATATATGTAATTATATAAAATGACAATAATAACCCTGAATTTTTTCACTAGCCTTCCAATTTTGCTCAAAGACTATTCAAAGCAAACAAGTAGGAAAAATTGCATTCTAAGGAACAAAATAAAGGAATATTCGCGAAAATAACTAAAGTAAACGGAGCATTAACGCAGCGTTGAACCGGAGGGCATTTCTGTGAATTTTTTTTTACTGTTTACAAACCCGGCCCCCTCGAGAAAAACCCGAAGACCACTTGAAGTTCAAGAGTCAAAACCAACTTGCAATATTGGCCGTTGGATCAAGAACTCTAGCAATGGCTAGAGATCATCAGATTCACACTTTACCTATATAAAATCTCCATTTACCTCCATTAAAACCTACCCTTTCCTTTCTTCTCTTTTCTCTATATTTCTTTTTCTCTCCTTTTTGCATGCAATAATTCCTTAAGAGCTTGAGAGATCATCACCATGGGATCAGATTGCCATTTCCCTTTCTTCCAATCCCTCATCACTGAAAACCCAGACTTGAAGCCACTTCTTCCTCCTCCTCCTCCAAAGCCATTGCTCTTCCAAAACCCTTATCATTTTGACTACCCTCCAAACCCTAATCACCATATCAACACCATGCCCTCTTCTTCTTCTTCACCATGCTCTTCATCATCCCCTCTCTCAAGCCTCTTCCTTGGCCTCCCGAGCACACCCTTCAACCAGACCTCCAATGGCTTGGTCTTGCATGGCTTCTCCACCTCCAAGCCCTTCTGGGTCAGCAGCCACCAAACCCAGCTCCTTCACTCCTCTCCCAATCTCTCCTACATCCCCACCGTGGACTTCCTCGACCTGGGGTCGTCCCCGTCGCCCGGGAACAATAACAAGAATAGTGTTATCGGCTTGTGCGACGATGATCGCGATCATCGTGATCGTGAACGTGATCAGGTGGCGCATATTAGCACGCCGGACCAGCTGGCTGCGCCCGTTAAGAAGAGGGCCCGGTCGAAGACGCTGAGGACGAAGAGGAAGAGCAATGTGCATATCATCAAGAGGACCAAGCAGATTCAGAAGAGGCCTACTCTCATTAAAGGCCAATGGACTCAGCAGGAAGACAAGTAAGAATCGAAAAGCGAGCGTTTTTTTAATTTTTTTGTATGTCGTTTGGCTCAAACCCAGGAAGAAACTTCCAATGGTTTCGCAATATCATTGTATGTTTTTGTATTTTGATAGTTTATTTTCAGGATTTTGCTTCAATTGGTGGGCAAATACGGGACAAGAAAATGGTCGAAAATCGCCAAGGTTTTGACCGGAAGAGTGGGAAAGCAGTGCAGGGAGAGATGGCACAATCATCTCCGGCCAGATATAAGGGTTAATTCTCATCTGATCTCTTCCTTATTTTTATAATCTTATGATATTAATTATTATTGTTTAACATATGTTTATATATTGAAATCGCATATCATTATATTCACATTTTCACGTAGAGAATGAAAAAGGACATTGGTAGTCCGAGAAAATGAATTCACGAGACTATCACGGCCGGGTCTGTTTGAACTCGGAAACGATACGAAAACGGAAAAAGTTACAGCGGATAATAGTTTTTTGTTTGTTTCGTATTAATCAATTATGAATAGATGGAAAGAGAAAGTAGTAAATGTGGTACAAGACAATTAATTTTCTTTCTTTCATTTCATCGTCTTCGTCTTCATCGTCATCGTCATATCGATTCTTCTAGAATCATATATTGTACTATTGCTTGGTTAAAAAAAAAATCAATTTTCCGAAATTTGCAAACATAAGAACAAAAAAAAAAATTCTTGTAATTACTCTGTATTTTAGATTTTTTTTTTCATTAAATTTGAAAGGTAAACAACTGTAATATAAAACTTGCCAATCGTTTTATCATCTCTTTTGTCCAATTTTGTCACTGATTTAATATTTTGTTGAGAATTACCTTCTTTTTGAACACGTGGAACGTAACGCATGAAATTAATAACCTAATATTTCTTTTCCTTGTAAAAGCATCCTGAAATTATAACGTTTTATGAAATTAGTTAGCCCACAGTCAAAGCTGAAACCTTTCTCTGAAATTTTGTAATAATAATTGATATAAATAACTACTTGTCTTATATATACGCAAAAATGAAAGTCTAGCGAATTGCTCATATAGCACGAGTCAAATGTACGTTTTATTACATCACAAATAAATACATATATATATATATAGTTATATACATACAATGTGCTATATGTATACGTGTTGTATAGCTCTTATCACTAATATATGCATAAATCACGTTATTCATACTGCAATAACACTATTCTACGTGGAATATATACACTGTAATAATATTATAATATTGATGATATATTTTCGATTTTATGTCGCGTGACTTGAACCTTGTATTATTTCGGTTTTATTAACGGTGACGATAATGATGATGATCGCGCAGAAGGACACATGGAGCGACGAGGAGGATATGATCCTGATCGCGGCCCACAAGGAGGTCGGGAACCGGTGGGCCGAGATCGCCCGCAAGCTGCCGGGACGGTCAGAGAACACCATCAAGAACCACTGGAACGCGACCAAGCGCCGCCAAAACGCGAAGAAGATGAGAAACAAAGACCCGTCCGCTCTCTCCAGCATCTCGCCTCTCCAAGCCTACATCCGCAGCGTCACAGCGCAGAACGACGCCCCCAAGCCCGCCGTCTCCGCCAACCAAGGCTTCGCCATCGACATCAACGCGGCCTTCGTCGAGGACAATCAGCGCCAATGCTATCGTGCGGCCGACAACGGTTCCAATAGTAAGGGCCTGTACTCGGAGAGCTACGGGTACAGGTCGTTCCTCGAGGAGATGTCGTTTATGGACCAGTCGATGGTCATTTCGATCGACGACGACGGGGCTCGGAACGGCGAGAACAGCGTGGATTTCCAGATGAGGACGGAGATCGAGAGCCTGATGAAGGGCCCTGGAGATGCGATCAAGAAGGAGATGGACATCATGGAGCTCATCGTCCAGGGAAAGCTTTGAGAGGGTTACAATTGTCGTTTTTCTCTCGGTTAATGTCGTTTTCGGTTATAATTGCGAACGTTTATGTCGTTTTCTGTTGGTGTCATAGCGTGACTTGTTATCTTAGGTGTAATTTCAGTGCATGTGCATGCATATTTTGGACAAGTTGAGTTATTTGGATAATTGCGGGTTTGTTTTTTTATTAATTTTTTATAACAAGAATAATTGCGGTAAAAGTATCAAACTTTGTCAAAATAACGCAACATATTCCTAAATTTTCAATTATGTTGATTAAAACCTCAAAGCCGTGAAATTTGTTTTTTCAGTTCATATTGTCACATATATCTCCGTTAATGTCGAGTTTCTTGACATGTGTACAGCTGAAATTAACATTCATGTTTTTCACGTTTTGAGTTTTTTTTTTTTGTTAAATTCTTCATTTTGAAAACATACATGTGTAATTGCATCAATAAAGATATATGAAGAAAAAAGAAAAAAAAATTAGAAACCCCATTTTTACGACGTCGTTGGGTATTTAATCAGTGAACTGAAAAGTTGAGGATGTCACGCTATTTTGAAAAAGTTTGGATACTCTTATATAATTGTAGGCTAATTATAAATTAAGAAAAATATTAATCAACAATTTATTGCTACATTTATCGATTGAGTTAAATATGCCCGTTATTAGTCCTTAATTACTACTGTTTGGATAACTGTGGTTTTTTATTTATTTTTTATATAATAATTTAATAATAGCAGGACTAATTAGAGGCTTACACTCAGAAAACATATTAATTAACAATTTATTGCGGTATTTATCGACTGAGCTAAAGATGCCATCAACTTTGTGCGTTACAATTCTTTATAGCTTGAGCTGGCTCATTAAGCTAAGTTAATTTTAACAAATTAAAAAGGGAAATACACTAAATTTTTACAGTTGCCACAGATTCGTATGATTAATATATTTTTATATATATGTCTTTTGAAATAATACATATCTATGAATTTAGATTTGCTCAAGCACATTCACTCAGAAGATTATTAGCTGTAAATTTAATCATTATACTTTTATTTGTTTTTAGTTAGAAATACCTGTGAGAATTATAGTGATACTTTTACTATCAATGAGAATTATTTTTATAATTTACTATCGACTGAAATCCACACAATAAATTGAAACGGCCTCATAATAATAATTTGCTCAAGATCCTTAAAATCGTTCGGCATGCCAAGAACGGTAAATCCGTAATACCAAAATTTTGGTATTGACTTTTAGTCAAACCGGTTATTAACGACGAACTAATAACTTTTACGGCGGTACTTGAGGTAAAAATAATCTATGTTTTGTGTTTGTATCCTTTATAACCTTAAAATTTTGTACTAAAGATCGTATCTATATAACCTTAAAATTTATTTTAGCCATGTCAACTTAATGATTTTTGTCTACTTAAAATATTGCTATGAGATGATAAATTATTTTTTGTGTACCAGTCGTTCATATTTAAAATTATGAAGATATATTTTTATACTCCCCATAAGAGCGGTCATGTGTGAAAATATTTTTATATTTTGAGTTGTAGCACTTTAATACCCAGACTTAAAATTTGATGGTAAAAATAACTACCATTACAATTTTACTATAAACATTTCTCTAGTTCATTCAATTAAAAAATTACGTTAACTATAAAAATGTAGAAAATAATTTAATCTAAACCTTAAAAAATTTAAAATAACAATTCGAATTAATACTGAAAACTATTAAACAAATGCAAACAAAATTTCACTTATAGGTTTTTATTTGCTACAAAACATAAGTAGAAATTTTTACCAGTAAATTTTAATATTAGATTCTAAAGTGCAAAAAAATAAAAATAAAAAAATACATTGGTTATTTTACCACCAAATTGTAAAATCAAATCAAGTATAAAATTGTAACAAACTCAAACTATAAACTATTATCGCCATAAATGACACATTTTTTTTTTAAGTTGACTATGAGGATAAGAATGGCCCACACAAACTTTACTCATATAGTTACAACTTACACTACACATATGTGTGTGTATATATATATATTATGTCTGTGTGTAGTTTTTAGTTAAAGTACGTAGTTGGGTCTAATTAACGAATAACGGTCATTATATGAGACGCTTTGACTTTATCTCCGGAAGAAACTCCTGAAATCTTTCAATCACTTTGACTTGTGGACAAACCGACCAAATTCTTTACATAATTTTTTACAATATAACAGTTCTACGACAGTTTTCAGTTTCCTGGATCTTTTGATATAACTCTTTATATAATATACAACAGAAGTATACATTATGTTATTTTTGTAACGTCATACTCGAAGAGAAAATAATATAAAGATGATATTTGATGGTGCACTTCCACGATTGAACATATCAATGATAAGTCATATTCCGCATGGAAGAACACTTAATTTTCGGATGCGGTTTAAAACCTCTTTTTTGTTTTTTTTACACCCCTATAATAAAACCTCATTCTTCCGGCTTTCCACTGCTATTACGTAGCGTTCCTTTTCAAGAAATTAATATAATTAATATTAATGGTAGACTTTCACGTGGAAGAAGTGAACATGATCAATGATGAGTTATTGCGCATGGAAGAACACCTCATTTTCGAATTTAGTTTAAAACCCGTATTTTTGGGTTCTTTTTTACACCCCATAAACACCACATTCTTCCAGCTTTCCACTGCTATTATCGAACGCTCCTTTTCAAGAAATTGATACAAATAATATTGTAGTCGTAACATGTTAGAAGATGGTTTCGTATCGGATTATTTAGTCGTTAATATTGAAGAGAGATTGTTGAGATGTTTAGTAAAGATTTCACGAAGAGGTGATTAATGTGATGTAATGGAGCTTGTTCCACCTCGACTGGAGCCTTTAGGCAATCCCGTGCACATCACTCTCGAGTTGGATTTCTAGGCCCGGCCTCTTTCCATATACGTCGTGAAAACATGTTTACTAAGCAATTCATATATATATATTGACATGAATAAAGTAAAATCTTCGTTTTACTTCACCATGCTATCGTAAGATAACATGTTCCACCATTTTTCGCTTCTATCAAGATGCAAAAACATAACAAAAATATTATAAAAAAAAATCATGGAGTTCTTTACAATTGCAAACTTTAAATTAATTTTCTAGAGATTATTTTATACTTACATTGTAATATAATTCATGTAGGCTTGGTCTTTGGCTTAATCCTTTTGGCTCTCGAGTACAAGAAGACTCCGGCAAGAGCAATTGCGGTTCCTAAAACAAACAAATTCAATCGAATAAAACATTGAAATTTCTTGGAATATAATAACCCGGGCCCGGATTGATCCAAGAGGAGGCATTGCCCGGGCCGTGGACTGATTTTGGGCACAAAAAACCTGCCTACCTTGAATCTGGGATAGGTAAACGTCCTAATTTTTTAAAATTATTTTATGACGGTTTAAAGAATTGATTTATTTCACTCTTAAAGTAAATATGGATCCCGCGCCCTTTCCCTATTTGGTGGACGTACGTTGCCCATGAAAACATAGGCCAGACCAGTAATGGGCGCGAATAATCTATGCCGTCCGGCCAAGACTAACAAGCATATGTTTATATAATACCGAGGGCATTGATGGGCAAAACAGGGGTTTGGAAGAAGATGACCGAGGAGACGATGACCACCACACGCTTTACGCAATTTCCGACTGCGTGAGTCACAGGTGAAACCATTTGCAGTATCATATAAGAAACCTGTCACATTCATCAAACCATTATTTGAAGATTATCAAAGCATATACTATTTAAAAAAGATGTTCTCTTTTGTTATTCTTCTTTCTTTGTTTTTGCTCATAAGTTTGAGCTAGTGCAGAAAAAATGTGTAGTCCCGGAATACGGAATCCATATTAAAAAAAAAAGACCAAAATCGGAAATCTGAATTTATTATTTTACTAATAACTGATGATTGTTATTTAATTTTGACTGTCCGAGTTAATTTACTTTAAGAAGGGGAAAAACCGGTACCATATTTTTTTTTCCCACAATAAAATAAACTAGAACCGGAATTACAGTTCCTCCCATAAAGAGAAGAACAAGGTGGTTAAACCTTCGAAAATACTAAATTTAAAAGCATGAATTTAATAAAAGTAAACTATATAACAAAGAATTAATATTCGATTAACGAAGCCTAATTACCTGCTGATAGGAATGGAAGCAGAAGCCAGCCAAAAGTAGTCTCAAAGCAAGCTCTTTAACATTCAATCCTTGGTTTGCCTAATAAATTATATATAATAATAATAATTAATTTTAGAATATGGTCTCTAATTAATCTCTGCAAATGTTCAAGTGTGACACTCACAGCAGATTGCAAGTATGAAGGGCTAAACTTGATTCCTTCTAGAAGAATGGCTGATGGAACCAACAAGATGAAGGAGATTATTGTGATCACTGAGAAGAGGTTGATGTTATCCAATGATTCCTAGTCAAACACATATATAATTAAAAAAATAATATTTAAAGAAATCATAATTAGGAGGATTATTAGGACATGGTTTTGCTAATCACCTCCTTGTTAACCATGACCTTCTTGCTAAACACGTTTCGGGATTGGTTCGTCAGATTCGACGCCATTGCGCTGCCAAATCCAATCCTGTTTTTAAGAAAGAATTGAGTTAATTATGTCTTTGTTTCCAAAACGGGTGCTGTAAATATCGAAACTTAGGGGAGATTTACCGTCATAAAATGCAATTATTTAAGGTATATTTGCCGCCAATAAACCAAAGTTATAATTACCAATTGAAAGAAGTCTCTGTGAAAGATGCTAATGCCACTCCACCAACAATTGGTACAAGGGAAGAAACTACCCAAATGCTTGGTATCTGCTTTTGCACAATTTTAGACAGAGAGAAAAAAGATAATTAGAATTAAGTGACTTACGGAATGTGATACACGACCCCGAAAACGGTTCTCGAAACGGAAATTAAACTTTGTGAATGGATAATAGACCAAAAGTTACAACCTAATTAATGAGTCGGAATAAGCCAGGCCTAGTAAAAACTTAAAATGTAAAAACTAAACTTTAGACTTAATTAAAATGTAATAACCTAATTAAACTACTCTTAACTGTTCCTAAATGTAAGGTATGTAATGTTGAAATATTTTTATATATCATTTGTATTTTTCTTTCATTTCCTAAGCCTAAGTATTTTATAGGCAATTTTCCCAGTAATATTAGAATGTAACTTGATGAGACATCTTAATCACTAAATATATATTTTCTCATTAGAATTTTGTAGATTGTGATATGAAATTAACTGTTGAAATTCACTAGAAAAGCAACAGAAAAATGGCATTCAGATAGGTAAAGGACGGTACCTCTGCGAGGAACAAGGCCGAGAGGGCAACGGTGAAGAAAGGCTCCATGGATTTGATGGTGTGAGTGAAGGAAACCGAGACTTTTCCGAGGCTAATGTTGGTCAACAAGTTGCCCATAGTGTGCGCCAAGGCCAGTGGCAATATCGCTGCAAACTGAACACTTCGTTTTAGACGACTCATTCACGTTATAATTGCCAACGTAGACTTCTTGATTTCTTCATAATAGTATCGTAATCTAGTTCGGAATCTTTTATTTTAATGTGTAGAGAGCAAATATAATTAACATGCGAAATTCACGAGCATTACTGCCAAAGATCCAACTATACGAGTCGCTGATAATCGGGAACTCGGATGACATAAATAGACGTACAAAAGTAAATGACGGTTTGGCGATAGTAGTTAAGGAAATATTACCTGTGAGGAAGTGAGTTTAGGCCTCTTGTAGAGGTTAAAAGTCCACATGAAGAAGATGATGGCAGTGCCACAGCCAAGTTGAAAAGCTGTAACAGTCGCTGGAAATGGATAGACTTTCAGAACCTATGAATATATAATTAGAGCTTCAATCCTAAATCATCTCTTTCAATTCAGTATCCCAAATTTCCAACTCTATATCACAAAAGCTAATTGCTTTTCGGGTTCTATCTCAAACTAATTCGATTAGAACCGAGATTTTAGCCTCTTTTATTTTTTGGTACGGTCCCAGTTAAACCAGGCCTTTCAAAAATGTGTCCGCTTTCGGATTGGTACAAGCTTGTATTTATAGAAACGGGAACGAATTACGATCCCTTTTTATAATTTTATAAATCAGGAGAGGATCGAAACCCAATCCGGAACCGAGGTCAAAATTTTCATCCTAAGAACAGGCAAAATGTTTAATTAGATCATTGTTCTCAACAAATATCTTATGCTTTTTATATCCAAACCAAAATCACTCATTTTATTATAGATATATCCAAACCAAATTGCACATCGTTGTGCCATCAAATCTTGAACATAAGTATATATTCAAGTCCGCAAGCACAATAAAATTAGGTTTTTTCGCCGAAAATATACACATTTTAAATCATTACTTTAGAAATGATTTAACCTTTTTTTTTTTTTGCTTTAAGGAGTTTTTTTTGTTGTTGTCCTATTTCTTGTCATCTACGATTTGAACTATTTTTGTGTGTATTTTTTTATTTATTAATTTTTATAATTAGTGTAAAAAAGCTAAGAGGTCTAACAAAACTCCAAAAAATGTCGATGTAAAACATCTTTAGTAGATCCCGATTAAAAAAATGGTTTAAAACGGATCCGATTCCTAGTTTATAGGTTAAAACGTCGGACCCGAATTATAATTTATAGTTAACTCAATCCTTAAATATATATTTTTTTCTCTTATTCAAATTAATCCACTCTTCACCCTTCTTCATATGGCTTTTTCTACTTATTCGTTTTAGAATTTTGGATTTTCTTTAATTGACAATTTCATACAAAAAAAGTTTTAAAAAACGGATATAGAAAGCGGGGTTTTAAATTTTTGAAACCGGATCCATTTTTTTTCCCCAAAATCCGGAACTTAGTCCATGTTTGGAAGAAAAGGAAAATCGGGTTTTGGATCGCTTTCAACCATAAATAAAGCGCGTGTTTTGACCTTTAAATGACTCGGCGCTTACTCTTAGCTCTTCAAAATTGGATTTTCTCAAACACCAGCACGGCACCAGGCACGGTTGTTGAAAATCCAATAAACCGAGACCGGAGAAAAATAAGTAAAGAAATAATAAATATATGGTCTCACCTGTTTGTTGCAGATGTTGTAGTAGATATTCAAAAGATACCAAATCCCAAACATGGAAACAAGCTGCAAAGTTCGACTCATCTTCGCCTGTTTGGCATCTCCACTGGCACTCTCCGGAACCAATGCGGCTCTCGCCACCAAAGCTTCGCCTCTCCGGCTCGCAAGCGAGAGCGAGAGAGGCTGAGAGAGTCTTGCTTCGCAACGTAACAAAGAAGGGAATGCCACGTCATTGAGGCTTCTCGGGTGAGCTCCGCCGAGAAAATGCACCGAAGGAGAGCGTGAAAGCTGCGAGGTCTCGGCTCGAAGCGGAGGTTTGGGAAGCGAAGTTGAAGGAGAGAGAGCAAGAATCTGCATCTTTTGGTTTTTTGGGGTTTTGGAAAAGGAAAAGCAAGTAGTGGTGCTTAACGTTGCATGAAGAAACAGGTTCTTAAAACGACGACGCTTCGGTGTTTTGCATGAATTGTGAGCCACATTATTCTAAATATTATATGGTGTTGATGTACCTAAACTTTTATCATATTTTTTCTTTTAATCTTCATTTGAATTAGAAGTTAGTCACAGTCGTGCCTGAGATTTTCGAGCCCGAGGCAAGAGTTATTTTGGAGCCCCAACCGAAAATGTAAATTAAATTTTGATGCAAATATATATAAGAATAAAGATATTTTGTAAATTAAATAATCAACAAGTCCAATGCTTTTAGAGTCAAAAGTACTAAGCAAATCTTTATAGTCGAATTTCTTGATCATATATTTTTCGATAGACAATAAATCTAAACTACTTAGTTTGTTCTGGGACATGACTTTATCGAAGATGAGAGTTAAATCTATAAACAAAGTGATTATGAGGCCTTTAAATTGAGTTTTTTAAAGCCTCTAAATTTGAAATTAATTTTTTTACTATAGACGCGGGCTTACTCCGTTTCCCATTGGGCACGGTCCTGCAGTTAGTACATTAAACACATTCAGTCACCCTCAGATTATTTCTTTTATGGATAATTTTGATCGTTGAGTGTTTTACACATGGGAATCCTCTGACTTCCTATAAAAATACATGTCGTTTGTTAATGAATTGTCTAGTGGACAATCTACAGAGATTAATAGTGTGCTTCTTATATCGTCGTAATCATATATAGCTGTCATTTTTTGTTTGTTAGTTACTAAAAGTCATGTGTGAAAGTGAAAGAGGAAAATGAATAACAATCTAATAAATATTAATAGTACTATTAGTAATATAGATTACAATCTCTTTCATTCATTTGGTGTACTTGATTTTTTAAGTGGTTCTTAGTCCTTATGATTGAACACCCGGGTTTTATGGCATTTTATAAATAATAGATCGAAAACATATTTTGGTATTTCTATAAAGAAAATCGAGAACGTTATTTAAAAGATAAAAATCGCATTTACTGCATATTCGGTATCGGTGTTCAGCTTGGTATCTTAACTGCTTTTATTGCTTCAAATAATATGACTAAGATTGAGTAAAAATATTAACTAATATATACGATAAATAAAATAGATCATTAAGATAAAAAAAAATGGCGAAAAAGAGACTCGAAACTAAAAATCGCTATGAATATATTCTGCAATAAAATATCTAATATATATATATATATATATATATATATATATTAAACCCTAGTCATATGCGGTAAATGTACTTTTAACTTCAGTTTATTTTATAATAACCGGATACTGCTTCTGAATTATCATAATTATCCGATTTTTCAGTGTATTCGACTTTTATCGTTTAAATTATGTAGTTGGTATATTCGATATCGGTATCGGTATCGGTATATCCAATATTCAATTAAAAATTCGATTTTGAATTTTTTTTGTTTACTCCTACAAAGCGTACAAGGTATCCAATTAATTGTTTCTGTATTTGCTAACACAAACATGTGGTTTTCAGCGTCTTCAGACTGCCAATTTATTTTCCACCATATAAATGAAGGACTTATAATATATAATACAAAAAGAAATTGAAATAACTGACCTCATTATATGTGGTCCTATCAATTTTCAGGACCTCGCAAAGACAATAATAATACGTATTTCATTGTCCAAAAGCCAAATAAATTGCAGATAAAAATTGTTTCTCAACTCTACAACACAAGATAACGCAGAGCTGTTAAGTGGGCCCGACAGGCCCGGTCTACAAACCGTAAGGCCCGTCAAGCCTGCAAGGCTGGCTTGGCCCAGCGCATTTAATGTGCGGGGCAGGGCAAGTTTCTAAAGATACATCAAAGGCCCACCTCGGCCCACAATGTCACCGGGCAGACTTTTACGAGCTGAAGGACAACGGTTTTTGAGGCAGTAACACAATGTATATATGTTTTTTTTTTTTTTTTAATCGGAGAAAACCGTTGGCTTCTTCTGATGGACACAGTTAATTAGCTAAGGATCTTTAACCCTCAAAGGGAATAAGTTAAATATCACGAATTTCCTACGCAGCTGAGAGAAAAACCCGATTACCGCCTACAAAATTGGAAGTGGAGCTATTAAATATTACGAGCGGCATTTGAGTCTTGCGAACGTCAGATAGCCCGTGTGACCTCTAGCCTCTGCACATGGACGAGCCATCGCGACTGGAGGCCTTTGAGTTTCCGACCCATTAGTTTCTTCACTCGTCCTTTGTCGCCTCTTTTTCGGACGAACCCCGACTGAAATAACATCCTCACTCTCGAGACTACCCAGATTAACTTCGCGAACTTCGTATAGTCGAAGCAGAATCTCGAACGTCTTTATATCTAAAGCATACACAACAAAAGGGCGAGCATATTAGAGAGATCAACAATAAAGGGAGATAGTAATCGGTAGATGCGTCTAAAAAAAAGATTACCTGTGAAATTAGATCTGAGGGTTTCGCATGTTCGTTGAACTTGCTCTATGCACGGAGAGAACGAGCACACGACTCCGTCTTCTTTCAGCATGCTCGCTGCTGAAGGAATTGCCAACCACGGTTGAGGTAGGTCAAGGAAAACGGAGTCTGCTTTACCGGAGAGTTCAGTAGGAAATCCTTCACCCTGAATGTCTCTCACTCCGACAGTTACTAAACTGCTTATTCCCGTTTTCTCAAAATCTTCCCTAGAGATGTAAAATTATCAAAACCCAATATCAGCCTTCACAGAACTGATTAGAATTTTTAAGTCTTACGAAAGCAAAAATATGTCCAGAGGAGAACATCAGAGACGGTTATGCTCCACATCGAAGAACTGTATGATCGATTAATAATTATTACTCCTAGGAAACTCAACGTAAGAATATGCTCCTAAATTCCACTTATGAGCATTGGTGTTAAGCGATATGATCCCAAAACGTCTTCGTATAATTTCGGGGTGTTACGGTGTAAAACCCGGGAATTATTAGCGAAATACCATGAACTAGGAATTTCTGGGCTAGGTTTCGAGAACCAGGACCAGCTTTCACAAATCGGAACTTTCCGATGTTTTATTTTTTTCACTAAAATATGACCAAAATCCGGGTTTAGACCAGGTGTATCCAGTTTGCAACCGGTCTTTCCCGGTAAAAACCAGGATTCCTGTTTTTAAATTGGCATTTACTGGTCCCAATGCCCTGTTTAAACCGGTAAATACCGACTCTTTTTTTTTTTTTTACCAATTCTTAGTCCCGATCAGTAGGAAACATTGTCAAATTCCCGGTTCTCGACACCAATTTTGCACCTACTAAATGTGGAGTTAATGATTCACTTATAAAGCAAACTTCACAAAATGTAAAACAGCAAAACACAAGCAATCAATCAAGCGAAAAAGGCACAACTTCCTTACCTAGCAGCGGCGGCTCGTTGTTCGTGGAAATCGAAGGTGTAAACATGCCCTTTGGGAGCGATTGCCCGCGCGAGTGAAGTCGTCAAAGACCCGCTTCCGGTTCCGGTCTCGAGCACCACGCTGCCGGGGACGATCTCCAAGTACATGATCACAAAGCTAATGTCCGCAATGTATAGGATCTGCGTGCGGTGGCTCAGGACCAGAGTCCAGAGCTCCGGCGTGGGCGCCAAGACGTAGACGAAGCCGCCCTTGTTGCTGAAAACCTTGCTCCCGAACGGCTTTCCGATCCAATCCGAGTGCTTGAAAACCCCGAAGCGGTTCTGGAGAACGGAATTCTCGCAGACTTTGACGGCCTTCATGTGGTCGTGCCGCTCGTAGACTATCACCAGATCGCCGTCGCTGATGAAGCGATTGAAGGACAGCTTCTTCGCAGGATCCATGGCGAGCATTGTTCAAAATCTGAGAGGAAAACAAATGGCGATAATTCAAGAAAATGAGAAGAACACGGTGCTTGTGAATTGGAAGTATAGATACAGCGATACCTGCGACTACAGAGAGATTGTCAGGGAAAGCTTGGAGCTTGAGCAGAGTGGAGAGACAAGAACGGGGTTAGGGCTTATCTCTCTGGGTTTAACCAAATCAGGTTTGGTTTAGCTCCTTCGATTTGTGTTTTTTTCACTAAAATATCCAGAATTCATAATATTTAGGACTGTCAACTTTTATTATATTATCAAATAGTTAATTAATATATTATAAGAAATTTCTACGAAATGACTGTCAAACCTTTTAAAAAAATGTCCATTTATGAGAGTAAAAATACACACAATGAGCAATTTTTTAAAAAGTTTGACACAAAATAGACATTTCGTTCATTTGCCCATTATTAATGAAATAAGTATAGTTATGAGGTTGTTTGATTATATTTTTTAAAGTCAAATTTTAGAAAACAATATCAGAAACCACGTTTGATTATGTATTTACAAAACGAATTCAAAATATAGGGGGTAGAGAGAGTTTCGGGCGAGTTCCCGTTGAGACGAAGTGAGTTACCGTTATATTGAACTGAGCTCCTATTTATAATAAGATTCAGGAGTTCAGATGCAATTAAATATTGTTCCAGGAGGCCCCTGAGCAAAATAATATATGCATTTTGATCCTCAGGAAAAGAGGAAGCCATCGCCGCCGCCGGATCTCCGATCGGACGTCGGACGCGCCCTCAAGCGCGCCTTTTGTGTTCGGTGTGCAAAGATGGGAGTTATGCCATCCGTCCACGTGGGCACTGAGGTGGCAGGGCGCAAGTGGATGGCGCGTGGCAGAAGCTGGGTGACAATCTTAATGCTACATGGCGCGATCTGGTGAGGGGCTGCACCTGTGGCTGCCACAAAAAGTGTTTTTGGAGTTTTTTTCGCTCCCTAACACGTACCTCGTCTGTTTTTCACAAATTATATATCGTTTTCGGGTATTTTCATATTTTTAGGAACACCTTGACACTTTGTTTTGCGAAAACGGGCGCCCGGATGGCATTTTGGTGTTAAAAATAATTTAATTAATAAAGAAATGTATTAAATAAATCATCTTTCTTTATTAATATACTTTACGAAAATACCCCCAAGAGTAATTTTTATACATTTAAAATAAAACATAAAACACATTTATTTATCGCTTACTCCGACTGAAAAATAGTGTTGGGGCGAGCAAAGTGTTGTTTCTCTCTCCGTGAATAATGACAACATATATCATAAACAATATAATTGAGTAATATAATAAGAAATTAATTATTAAGTTACCTTATGATAATAATTCATAATAAAAATAATTATTATTTAATAATATATACAATGTTAATGAGTATTCGGTACCAATTTTTGAATTTAAAAATCGAATATTGACGACCCAGTGCGGTCCATTATTATTCGGTTCCTCCAAACGGTTTTTTATTTTATTTCATATAAATACCTAGATTATATCTATTGAGATGACTTTACATTTTTCGACGCGTAGAACCTCAGGCGATTGAGTCTTTTTCCTAACTAAATAGTGAGTTTGGACTAGGGGTGTACAAAAAAGACCCTAAACCGAATTTAAAATCGATAACATTAATTTACCGATTTTTTCATTACCGAAAATTTATGCTTTTTTTGAAATACCGAAAGATGCGGTTTAAACCGCTACCGCTTTTTGCTAAATGGTAGCGGTTACGGGTTTCACGGTAAAAACCGATACCGATTACCGATTAACCCGATATTAACTTTGTATGTTTTTATACATTTAAAAATAGATAAATGTAAGACTTTTAGCATTCAATATCTATATAACAATGTTTTGGCATGGATTTTCTCATTCATTGATTCATTAATCTTATTTTATTTTGAACAATTTTTGTTATTAGTGTAATTATTCTTCCCATTTGAATAATTATGAGTAAATGTCAAGAGAATTGACTCTATTTGAATTATTTCATCAATTAGTTCTTTTTTTATACCTTAGATTGTGTAGTACTAATTTGATTTTTCAAAAATATGATGATTATATTGCGTTTCATAAAAATGCGGTTAAAACCGAATTTAAACCGAATTTAATACTGATATATCGGTAATTGGTAAAATTGGTTTTAAACTTCAATAGTGCGGCTTTCGGTTTTAAAATTAGAAAAACCAAAAATGCGGTAATCTATATAAATAAGTATGAAAACCGAACCGAAGACTCGTTTATTCACCCTAGTTTGGACATGTGATTAAAAAAATCATTTTATTTTTCACAACGATTACACTGGTTGTTCACAGTTGTAGGTTCAATTGAATCTTGGGCTTTAACTTACTTAAATAAAACAAATGGTCCAATATGTTATATGTATTTAAGACAGGCCCATTCCGTAGGCCTAGATGGTTTGGTCATAGTTGATTCGTTCTCCACTCCACTTGACTACTCAAATTCAAACTTAGTAATCAAGACCCGATTTTTTGTCAATTGCTAAATGGACCAGTAAAAAAAATACTTTCTCAACAAGCGTTTATGGGGTCTAGATGATAGTACCGAACAAGTAAGTTGTTATCAGGAAGTTTGGTCTTTCAATCGGTTGCGGCGATTCTATAACATGCTAAACTTAACCTTGCGGCCCCCCTCCTATTTTTTGCGTTTCTCTTAAGCCAATCTTTTTCCCTTTCGCTTCCGCCATTGATGCCTAACTATAAGAGCTTCGTTTATTCGAACTGGTTTCGTGCTCTCAGCGTGCGAGCTGGTTTCGTTCTCTGAGCGTGAAGAAGAAAGAGAAGCTATATTACTATTTCAACCTTGGAAGGATAAGGTTATTACTAATATGCCCTTACTTACCAATTGAACTATTGGAACCGAGCCAGTGATAAATTTTTTACTAATATATTTAAAATTTGCTATAGTGTCATTGTATTCTAGAATTATTAACATAAGAGTCAACAAAACTTTCCTAATACATTATTGTTGGTCACCGGTCGGTGACGAGCGAGTGTGAGTCAATGTCACTTAACTATCTCGACAACTAATTAGAGCTTGACCTTCAGTCAACGCTCGAGGGACCGAATCAAAGCGGCTTTATTGACTGCTCTATAAATACTCGATGAGAGTCAGAGCAGAGAATCAACCACAACAGAAATAACAAACTCCAAGATTCAGAGAGAAACCAGAGGAGAGAGAAGGGAGGCTTTCTTGAGAGAGAGAAATATTACTCCGGCGAATCTCCGACGTGACAGAAGGTGGAGGACGACGGACTCTACGACGGGAAGCAAAGGGAAGATCTCGGCAACGACAAAGAGAAGCGCAACCTACTTGGATTCTGTCGGAGGCACTTCGTGTTGTCTAGAGAGTCGGCACTCACCGAGGTTTCTGATGTCGGCACACTCTGGTTGATCTGAGACATTTCCGACGTTCGTGACGGTATTACTCGGCGGTGGCTCAACAGTGGACGGGTAGAACACAAGGAGGGTCCGAGGAGAGTGTTTGGGAGTCAAGTGATCGATGAAGTATAGTCTTTGTATAAAAGTTGTATCTTTGTAATCGATTATAAACTTGATTGTTGTTTGATCAATAACGTCACGTAGATCAAGTTCATTTTACTGTGTTGGATTCCGCAATGTTGTTCATATATTCATCTTGGAGCTCAGGTTGTTGGGATGAAATCCTAACAATTATGATTCATGTAATTGTGTAATTTAAGGCATTAAATGTGGTTAATGTCCTAATATTTTATTATATTCAATATAGAGTATATTCAATATCATGCTAGTATTGTTAAGTAGTATTTAATTAAAATATCCGTAAACTCCTCGATAAATTTGTAAAATAAGATATTGGACAATTATCAATTTATTTATTTTTAAATTTGAAGATATGAAAACAAATAAAAATGAAAAATAATATATTTGTATTTTGTATATATATATATAAAGCTGCAGAGCTATTTACAGCGGACAAAAAATGTAATATAATAGAATTTAAAAGTTTATATCATAAAGAAGAAAAAAACGAATACAAAATTTAGTACTGAAAAAATCACAAATTTATGTTTATATGTAGTCACCTTATTGTTTAGGGATTACGGAATGTGAGTAGTTTTCCGCTATCAAAAGAATTTGGGTACCAGCAGGCGGATATTATTGCCGCTACTATCTCCTAAAAAAGTGAATTTAAATAATCCCTAAAATGCAATCCATGCTCATTTCAATTCTTAAAATTTAACGACATTAAAAACAGGCCTACATCCTAATTATGAAGGTGTTGTCAATCGTAGCAACAAAAGAGCTTGAATCAACCGAGTGTGCAACAAAACAAATGTACAAGGGGAAATGAAAACACGATGCCTGGTTTCAACAAGGCCGCGCATTGCATGCTGCTGTTGGCAGCCAGCACCCTAAACCACTGCACCTAAGCAGGTTTTTCCTGCGCACCCAATTAACTCTTTTTCTGTTTATAAATGAACGACTTTAAAAAAATCCGGCTACGGGTTACCTATCCCCAGACAGGGCACTGGGTTTTGCCCGTCCTGATTTAGCCAGGGGTTTGGCAACCCGCACCAAGGTCCAACCCAGGCTGCCTGAGGGCAAAAATTACCGGACAGTCAGACCACTCCCGGGCTGCCCGTCCAAACAAATTAACAAAGTGCAAATCAATGATGAACATTCAAGAGACCAGAGTAAAGAAAGACCATTAATCTATTACTAAATTCAACAAGAGTCATAAATTGAATCCGATCTACTATCAAAACCAGAAACGCAGCTCCAAAATCAGTACATAATCATGCCATAAATGTCTCAAACCCTAAATTAAACGCATAATTTATCGCAAAAACGAACTCACGGATCGAAGCCCTAGTCGCCGCCGGCCTTCTGGTAGACGTAGGTGAGGCCGCACTTGCCGCAGTAATGCCTGTCGAAGTGGTTGGCCATGAAGGTCCCGGCGCCGCACTCGGCGTTGGGGCACTCCTTCCTGAGCCTCTGGACCTTGCCGGAGTCGTCGACCTTGTAGAACTGGAGCACGGCGAGCTTGACCTTCTTCTTCTTGTGCTTGATCTTCTTGGGCTTGGTGTACGTCTTCTTCTTCCTCTTCTTCGCGCCTCCCCGGAGCCGGAGCACCAGGTGCAGGGTCGACTCCTTCTGGATGTTGTAGTCCGCTAGGGTTCGGCCGTCCTCGAGCTGCTTGCCGGCGAAGATGAGGCGCTGCTGGTCCGGCGGGATGCCCTCCTTGTCCTGGATCTTCGCCTTCACATTGTCGATGGTGTCCGAGGACTCGACCTCGAGGGTGATGGTCTTCCCGGTTAGGGTTTTGACGAAGATCTGCATGGCTGCGAAGAAGATGAAGAAGACGATGAGGATTTGGTTTATATATGAACCGGAAAGGGGAGAGCTAGGGTTTGCGAGAGGTGTCGATTTGGGCCTATTGGGCTTTCTGAGAATGAGAAGCCCATTTTGGGGTTGAAGTGACGTGTCGTATACAGATTCTCATGGAAGAAACGACATACGTTTCTTTCGAAATTAGTCAGTCGCAGTATAAACGATTAAACAAATCCTTGATCTTATCGTTTTCAATAATAGCAGTGGGATGTTTTTATTGCGGAAAATAGCGGCATAACTATCTAAAGTTTTTGAAAAATTGACATTATTTTTTTATTTTTTTTTAGGCGAAAGTTGTCAAACATTTATTTTATGTTATCCTTCATGTTTTTTTTTCCGAATTGCATCACGTTCACATTTTAAAACCCATTAAATAAACATTTTTAATTAAACAAATTAAACTAATTTATAAATAATAATAAACAATAGTATATTTAATAGGTTAAACAACATGAGAGGTGGTGCGATTTTGGACGATAATATGACGAGATACACAAAATAAAAATTTGACAACTTTGCCATCCAAAAAAGAATGAGAGGTTAATGTCAATTTTAAAAGACTTTAAGTATTCATGTCAGCCATTTTCGATATTACTATTATACTTTTGTTTAGTTTCTTCTTTTTTTTTTAAGTTATTTTTGTTTAGTTTCTTGAAGAAGAAGAAGAAGAAAAACCCTCCAACTCATTACAAAAGGTATAATATACTTTTATAAATTAACAATACTACTCTCTATTTTTCTTATTGTTAATGAATTAATAAAAAGATTAGAGTTCCTAAATTTGAGGACGGTATATTTTACTTCTTAAGAAAATATATGATATGTCTTTATAAAAAAAAATATATACTTAAATTGCATATAACTACAAAATTCTAAACTTTTAAGATATACTTTAATGGCATGTCAATACAAATTGTAAATTTACTCATGAATAAGAGAAATTTGATATAACTATGAATAAGATAAATTTCTAGATTCTCTAAAGATAAAAACGGTTTTATGATTTTTATCAATTAGTTTGATCCCGGGCATGATTCAATGAAGAAAAAAAATGGACATATTTTGTTGAGCACTGGCAAGTGAATTTTGGAGACGGATTCCAAAATTTGGAAATATTTTGTCTTTAAAATTGGACAATATACGTTTTGAATTTTAATTTTTAGTTTTTTTTTAATATTATAAATATAATTTTTAACAAAAAAATATTTATATAAATATAATCTAAAAAAGGCTTTTTTTTTTTTTTACTGTGAGACGTCCACGCACTAACGGCCGCTAATAGCTTTCGATGGTTGAACCTGATCAACGCTTCAAAAGCATATTTTAATACTTAAGAAAAAATCGTACACATATGACCAGTTTGAGAGCAAAAGTTTGGGTATTTTGACCAGAATTATCTCATTATAATAAGTATCTAAAAATCAAAGCAGTCAACGAACTGATTAGCATGAGAAGGTTGATTGGATAGAGATCAGAAGAAAATTGACTCCAAAATAATAATAAATAAATAAATTGTCTCTTTCGTGATCCACAGCAACTCTCTCGTCCTCTCAAGATTTCTTCTCCTTCTCAGAAGATGGCTTCGCTCTCGAATCGCAGACAAGATCGATGAAATGTCGCCGATTTCTCCACGGAATTCAGGTTTGCCATTGAATCAAGCTTCAATTCAGGTATTAGACTGTGACCACTGATCATCGCACAATGTCGAATGATGAATTTGTGGTCTCAGTGATGTCGCTGAAGCTAGAGGCAGCAGATGACTCCACGAGCCTGAGCTACTGGTTGAACTGGAGGTTCCTGCTCTGCGCGATCTGGGTCTTGACTCCCATGGTGGTGGGATCGCTGACGATATGCAGATTCGAGCGTCTGAATAGGCGTCTGCGCGGCGACGAGGCGTGGCAGCCGTGCCTGGAGCGAGTCCACCCGGTTTGGTTGCTCGGTTTTCGGATTTTCGCGCTTTGTTTGCTTTTGACAGCGCTGGTTTGCAAAGCTGCCATTACTGGTGGTCGCTTGGTTTTCTACTACACTCAGTGAGCTTTTCTTTCTATTTGATCTCCTGGTTTGTGCTTATTCAAGTGATGATAGTAGTTGTGCATTTTACTAGAGAATGGGAATTTTGGCCTGGTCTTGGTTCGGTTTCGGTCCGAAAGCTGGGTTTTTTTCTTTTCAAAAAAACCATAAACCGGGACGGGCCGAGGCTTTCATGATGCACCCCGGGTTTAGTATTATTTTAAATTCATTTACTCTGATTTTTATCGTCCGGAAGGCGGGCCTCTATGTTGAAAACCAGAACCGAAACCGTTCCGAGGCTTTCAGAACATGTGTCAGTAGGGTTTAAGTATCTTTTTGTTATTATTATGTTTGTCTAAAAACGGGCCTTTGTGTTTAATAACCAGGAAATGAGACCATGCCAAGACATTAAAACCAAAACCGGCCGCCGGATCCTGTTTTAGTATTTTAAATTAATTAATTTACTAGAAATTTAGATATTAAAGATTTATTTTGCCCCTTAACTCTAGGATTGTTTCAAGTTTAAACTCGCTTCATTAATTGAAGGCATATTTAACTCATAAATAATTAATTTTATGATATTTTTTTTTTCAAAACCGGACCTGTCCAGGTAAAGTCCTTCCCATCCCGATTTCGCACCCCTAGATTTTCATTTGCCTTCTATGACATGATTTTGGTCTATGAAACAGGTGGACTCTTGCCTTGCTTACTATCTATTTCGCGGTATGTTTATATATTTCCTTGAAACAATTAAGCGAAATGCATATCATTTCATTCTTACTATGTTTTATTTGTCTGAAATGGTGTATTTCTTACTGTTTTACACTTTTACTTTCTTGTAGTGTGGATCTTTGCTCTCGGCTTATGGTTGTTACCGGTATATGACCCATAAAGTGTCCGGAATCTCTAATGGTGGCGGAGATTCAGAACAAGGATTTTACATGCCTTTCATATCTGATGAAAATGCAGATATTGATAGTAAAAGAAGCATCTCAAACGAAGAGAAAGATTGCGTTTTTCGGGTGCCGGAGATTCTTCACTACATCTTTGAGGTTTTGTTCCAGGTATCTTCTTTTTTGTAGACACGTTGTCACTGTTGTTTCCACGTAAATTCTTGTGTCGATTTCCGTTTACGTACACGAGCATTTTTCTACGTTTCTTTTCTTCTAGATTTGTTCCTCTGATGCTCTATCATTGTTATGAAACATATCAAGTACTTAGTGTAATAAACCAAACACAAATCAGCAATGGAAGTAAATAGAAACCGAATAAATAATCAACACGAAACGAAAATAATTACGGACAGAGGCAAAAAATTTACCTCGATCGAAAATTGAGTTACAAATGTGGAGAGAGAATAAAAAAAATAAAAAAAGAGCCATAATCTGGAAGTTCCTAAAATAAATTTATGTTGCACTGCGAAGCGTGAAAAAGGCCAGACCTAGAAAACAAATTCGATCATAATTCATAAACTCTTAACTCAGTTTAGAAGCAACTAAATAGTACAAATTGTCTTAAATTTAAATAAAAACGGTTGCGTTCCAAATGATTCGTGTTGTTCCTTTCACGAGCCTTATCGACTAGCTACGTGCTTACGAAATACACAAAATTCTTTGGCTGGATGCTTTCAGATAAATGCTGGAGCAGTGATGCTTACTGACACTGTGTATTGGATTATCATATTTCCCTTCCTCACCATCCAAGATTATGCTCCATCTTTTGTGAGTATATTTTTAGTTTTATTCGCCTTTGAATCCGAAAAATCTGATATTTCGTTTACGAATTTCTCAAGCAATGGTCTCGTATGGCAATTCAATCATTTTGCAGTTGACGATAAACATACACTCGATCAACCTCGTTTTGCTGCTCGGCGAAACGGCATTGAATTGCTTGGTATTGTAACATTGGTACATGTTCTGTTCCCAAATAACATATAAACTATTTTCACATCTTCTTCGTTACTGAAATTCTTCAACCCTTCATTTCAGGAAGTACCCTTCATTCGCATTTCGTTCTTCGTAATATTGACGGGCATTTTCGTTGTCTTTCAGTGGATTGTTCATGCCTGTGTATCAATGTGGTAAAATTCTATGTATAATTATCCGCCATGTTCGTTGAATTTGTCTTGTTGTTACAGTGCCCTACTTATTTTATACATATGTCCTCTCAAATTGATTAAAGATCTGACGGTATTATTTCAAATTTTAAATCCTAGTATTGCACGTGCCTTAAATTTCGACATAAAAACTGTCGATTTCTTAATCATGATAACGAACTTCGTAATTTACAAATTTAAAAAAGAAATTCAATGATAACATATAAAGAGCATGGGTATAATATCCTGTCTTATAATCCTCAAATTTATATGCATCATAACTACGCTAAGATTATGACACCGTGATGATTAACCAAAATTGTTCTGTTCTTTTTTCTTTTCAGGTGGCCGTATCCGTTTCTCGACTTGTCCTCGCCATACGCTCCATTCTGGTTTGCCATCTCTAACCTCGTTTGATTGATCTCATAATCTTTGTGCCTTTATCAGGAATTCAAGTTCAAATACTCAATCATTGAGCTTTCGTGATATGAACTTTCAGGTACTTGTTGGTCGGAGTTCTGCACGTACCGTGCTACGGCTTGTTTACGCTCATTGTGAAAGCTAAACGCTCCTTGTTGAAAAAATGGTTCCCTCATTCATGTCGGCAATAGGAGATGCTCAATAGTATCTTCACCATTCGCAGGGTTCAAACAAGAGGACGGTTCAAATGGCCAGCCATTATTTTTCATTTAGTTATTGTATACAGAATCAAATAAGCTATATCACATTATATATATATATATATATATATATATATATGTATGTAAAGCTGCAAAGACAAAGCTTTGCTATTTCCTCACCATGTAGGTAATCAGATAGGGAGAAAATAAGTTGCATTCAGTGCCAATAAGATGTAGCAAGTTCAATTATGTCACACTATCCAGTTTTAACAACATTACTAATAAAACGGTCCTACTAGTTCGGCATTCGAATTCGAACTTGTAATCTTGAAGCATGAAGTTCGGACATAACTTGTAATCTTGAAGCATGAAGTTCGGACAACTAGTTCGGCATTCGAATTCGAACTTGTAATCTTGAAGCATGAAGTTCGGACAACTAGTTCGGCATTCGAATTCGAACTTGTAATCTTGAAGCATGAAGTTCGGACAACTAGTTCGGCATTCGAATTCGAACTTGTAATCTTGAAGCATGAAGTTCGAGCCCCGCGATATACAAAGCTTTAAAATAAACACTTAATCTATTGAAAGAAAAAAAGTTTTGTCAATAAGTACCAACTCGGTAAGTATTTGAGCTTGTATCTTTTTACGGCAACTATCGAGCTCCACGACAATATTTTTAAGAAACGCTCTCGCATAAACATGAAAGCAAATGTAGAGATAAACT
Source organism: Parietaria judaica (assembly GCA_954871525.1). Lineage (NCBI taxonomy): Eukaryota > Viridiplantae > Streptophyta > Magnoliopsida > Rosales > Urticaceae > Parietaria > Parietaria judaica. The sequence goes on from OX940865.1 coordinate 32,544,463, forward strand.
GAGATGAATTCAGGTGATGTTTTAAGCAAAAGTACTGCTCCATTTTATTAGAACACAAAACATTACACATAACAGTAAACCTTATACAAATATGTTGCTTCTAGAACAAGCTATTTCAAGTTGTTTAGGCAGATGCGGAGGCTTTGGCGAGAGCACCGGCTTCCTGTAGCAGCGGAACCAGTTTCCCTTGTTTGTGCAGCGCATGTGTGTCTGAAAAAAACCGTTTGAGCCGATACGTTATACTTCAAGAGCTTGCAAGGAAACCCCAATGCAACAAAATAAAGATAGAACATATTTCATAAAACAGCGAAGAGCGAAAAACACTTACCATCGCAGCCACCGATATGTTTCCCACCGATGAAGACATTGGGCACCGTTCGCTGCCCGGTCCACTGGGCTAGCGCAGCTTGAATCTCAGACCCGTCACCTTCACAATGCCATACAATTAGAGAAGTATCAACTAATCCATTGAAACAGCAAAAATTTCGATCAATATCACCAAATATTGCGGTTATCTAAGGGTTATTTATCGTGTAAGAGTCGCGCCCGTCAGTTTAATTTCCCGATGGCACATCGTTGTGTGATTCGTTTTGTCGGGTTCTATCTGTACACGGTAAGCCTTTATTTCGATTTCAATAATCTTACAGAAAACGCGACAAATACATTATACGAAAACTAAAACGACTATCACAACGCAGCGACGTAATTAGAACAACATCAGATAGTCCATTCAGACAAGGATTAATGGCGGCATAAGTACCCAACATCAGCCCAATTTTTCAATTGATTTAAAAGAATTTCGGATGTGCCGTGAAGTCTCGGACACGCGACTCCATAGCGAGAAGGAATTTCGTCGACGGCGCATCCGAGATTCTGTTGAATCAACTGAAAAAGTAGAAGCAATTCGGGCGATAAACACAAAGAGCAAACTCGTACTCCGTTTATTCGAACGCAAATTGGGTGTTCTTAGACATCACAACATGCATAAAAAACCTTCACCTTCAATTCATTCAAACCAAATTCCAAGATCAAAGAGCAAAATGCAATAACAGATTAGGGTTCTTACTCTCGATGTCGAGCTCAACGGCCTTGAAGGTCGCCCCCAAACCGGTCAAGAGCTTCTTCACGTCGACGCAGAAAGGACAGTACGACTTGCTGAAATCAATTCAAAATCATACACAGAAAGAGAAGAGAGAGAGGGAGAGAAAGCAATGGAGAAATGTACCTGAAGACTGCGACTGGGTTGGAGGAGACGATCTCCTTGGCCTTGGCCAGAGCCATTTCTGATGATCTAGTCTCGAGGTTGAAGAGCGTTTCCTGGGGATTTTCTCGGAAGCCAAACAAACAAGTTTGTATTTATAGAGCGAGTGTCGGCTACACAAAGAATTGCTTGGTGGGTAATATTTATATTTTATGGAGTCACGCATGACGTAATACAAGATATAATAATAATAAGGGTTAATTGCGGCAAAAATACCTAACATTTGGTCAAATTCCCTGATGTGTATATAACCTCCGTAAATGGCGGTAAAAGTATCCAAACTTAGCATTTGGGAGTTGACCGAGAATATCTATCTATGTGGCACTCAGCCTTTGCCACGTGGCACGCCACATGGCACTTGGCCGCCACGTGGCATGCCACGTAATTATTATTTTATTAAATAATTTTTTTAAAAAAAATATTTTTAATTATTTTAAAAAAAAAACTTTTTAATTTTTTTTTAAAAATAAAATTATTTTTCCATAAAAACCAATAATGAATATTTAAATATAATTATTCATTTTAGAAAAGTGGATCAAACGAAATAAATAAAGAAACAATCTCCGTTCACGGTTCACTCAAGCTCCGCCTCCGATCCGGTTTACTGTTGAAACGAAATCTCTTAATATGTTTAAAATAATAATAAGCAATAATAATCATATGATTATTTAACGATAAATTTTTTTAAAAAAGAATAATATATAAATAAAAAAACATATTAAACAATTATTATTATTCTAAAATACAAACACAAAAAAAATATCATGCAAACAAATAAAAATAATTTTTCATTAAATATAAATATGACTGCTATTTTTTGTTTTTGAATAAGTGGTGTGTATATAATTATGTCTTGACCTTTTAAACATTATGTATGTGTTTATTAGTTATTATTATTAAACATATTAAACAATTTTATTCGACGCGAGAACCGGACCGGAAACGGAGTTCAAGTGAACCGTGAGCGGTGAAAATTAATTCGTTCTACCCACTTTTTTAAAAATAAAATTATTACCAATAATGAATATTTCAATTTAAATATTCTTTATTTGTTATTATTAAAAAAATTATTAAAATTAAAAATTAAAAATAATTTTGTTTAAAAAATAAAAACAATTTCGTTTAAAAAATAATTTTTTTTAAATAAAATAATAATTACGTGGCAGCCAAGTGCCATGTGGCATGCCACGTGGGAAAGATTGATTGCCACATAGATAGATATTATCGGTCAACTCCTAAATGCTAAGTTTGGGTACTTTTGCCGCAATTTACGGAGGTTGTATACACAGCAGAGAATTTGACCAAAGGTTAAGTATTTTTGCCGTAATTAACCCTAATAATAATAATTACTCACATTGGAAAGAAAACTGCAAAAATTACACAGTTGCCCTTGTCATAGTTGAATAAATTACTCATTTAAATACCTAGCTTTCTTAGAGGCAAATTACTTACATATCAAATTCTCTATAGTCGAGTTTTTTGGACCATTAGCTTTCTCTATAGACAATATAACTAAACCGTTCAATTTATCTTGGGACATAGTTGATTGAAGATAAGATTTGATCAATTTCAACTTTGAAAGTTTTTTTTTTCTTTTTTTTTCCTGCATGCACAATAGTGATCGGTACGGTTAGCATTATACGATAATCATTTGGAGAAGTACAATCCAATTCTTGAATGTAGTTCAAAACATCAAGTGTTCTCTTTGTGTCGTTTACACATTCCGACTTAGCATTTCCAATTCCTTCAACAGATCATCCGCATCAAAATTTGAAATCCGATTGTGATCCATTGTTGTAAGATTGGTGCAAAAACTCTTTAAACTATCTTTATCTACAACCTTTAGTTTCTTCAAATTAAGTAAAAGCCCGAACTGTTTTTCAAATCCTAAAATTGTTCAAACCTAATGTATAAGAATGTGATAGTATTTAAAAAATATAATAAAAACTGTAAAAAAATTTGAAGACATATAACATATATGAAAAACTAACGTGATTACAAAAAAATAATTTATATAAAATCCGGTTCAAATTGAATTTAAACAAAAAATTTGGTGATTAGTAACAATTGTGTTTAACCTTAATAGCGCGATTTTTGGTTTTAAAGTGAAAAAACCAAAATATGTGTTTTTCGATACAAATATAAATTTGAACCAAATACCCGATTGTTGTTTAATACACACACAAATATATATACAATAAATGTTAATTTTTGTTCTTGTAGTATTTTTTTTTTTACTTATTTTTACAATATCAAACAAAGTTTACAATACATGTGTATATTAAATAATTTTTACAAAATCCATATTGTGTATATAAATGTTATATGTCTTCAAAATTAAATCATGCCTTAGTTTAAGTATTAAATTGCTATGTATCATATACAAGAAAGTTTTAGTTTTAAATTTTAATATCAAATATTGAAAATTATAAATTTCTCTTATAAGGAAAAAAAAATATATTATGAATACATATTTTATAAAATTATTTGATTGTGTTTGATATATGTAAGAAAATTAAAACATGCGGGTATGTAAAAGAAAAAATATTAAAAAAATTAATATTTGTGAAAGGATGATCAGAGACATATTTTTCCTAGACAGAAAAATTAAACGTTACACGTCTCGATAAAAGTAAAGTGACCTTGCCACATAATTATAGTAAATGGGAAACGTGTAGCGTAAAACCAAACAAGACAGCAAATGTATAGATTAAAGGGTTAATTGCGGCAAAAATATCCAACCTTCGGTCAAATTCTCTGCTGTGTATACCACCTCCGTAAATAGCGGTAAAAGTATCCAAATTTAGCATTTGGGAGTTGACCGAGAATATCTATCTATGTGGCAATCAGTCTTTCCCACGTGGCATGCCACGTGGCATGCCACGTAATTATTATTTTATTAAAAAAATTAAAAAAATATTTTTTTATTTTTTTTATTTTTTTTATTTTTTTTAATAATTTTTGTTAATAATAACAAATAATAATATTTAATTTTATATTCATTATTGGTTATAATTTTATTTTTAAAAAAGTTGGTAGAACGAATTAATTTTCACCGCTCACGGTTCACTTGAACTCCGTTTCCGGTCCGGTTCACACGTTGAATTAAATTGTTTAATATGTTTAATAATAATAACAACTAATAAACACATACATAATGTTTAAAAAGTCAAGACTTAATTATATACACACCACTTATTCAAAAACAAAAAATAGTAGTCATATTTATATTAAATGAAAAATTATTTTTATTTGTTTGCATGATATTTTTTTGTGTTTGCATTTTAAAATAATAATAATTGTTTAATATATTTTTTATTTATACATTATTCTTTTTTAAAAAAATTTATCGTTAAATAATCATATGATTATTATTGGTTATTATTATTATTATTAAACGTATTAAGCGATTTCGTTTCACCCGTATACCGGATCGGAGGCGGAGCTTGAGTGAACCGTGAACGGAGATTTTTTTCTTTATTTATTTCGTTTGATCCACTTTTCTAAAATGAATAATTATATTTAAATATTCAATATTGGTTTTTATGGAAAAAATAATTTTTTTAAAAAATAATTAAAAAAATATTTATTTTTTTAAAAAAATTATTTAATAAAATAATAATTACGTGGCATGCCACGTGGCGGCCAAGTGCCATGTGGCGTGCCACGTGGCAAAGGCTGACTGCCACATAGATAGATATTCACGGTCAACTCCCAAATGCTAAGTTTGGATACTTTTGCCGCCATTTACGGAGATTGTATACACAATAGAGAATTTGACTAAAGGTTTGGTATTTTTGCCGCAATTACCCCTAGATTAGAGGCTCACAAAAAATAAAAGACATTTGTACGAAGATTTTAAACTTTCAGATATCAAACCCACTCTTTCTTTAACAAAACAAAAACTTCCTTTCTTCTCATTTCTTCCAAAACAGAAAACTTTGATCAGAGTTCATATCTCAAAAGCTGAAAGAGGGCAGGCTTTAAGATTGTTATGAAATATACTCTCGTTTTTCCATATTTCATTAGAGATAGTTTTTTTTTTGGTTTAAGAAAACGAACCTCAAGTTGCAGAGCGTCAACAATGACTAGCTTCACGGTCAAGAAAACGAACGAAAGCTAAGGTGTGTAGCACACTTTCCTTAAAGCAGATTTGGCCTTTCACGGTGGTGTTGAGATCGTCGGCTATCTCCTTCCCAGAATATAATGGCAAACGAAAGCTTGTAGCACGATTGAAAACTCCGGCGAACCGAACCGTAAGTTCTCTGTTAACCACAAAGTTTCTAAGACCGTAGAAATTTTGAACCGCTAAGCAAGGGAAGCGATTTGAAAGAAAAATTTCTGGAAAAGATATTTTGTGTTTTTGTGAGTTTTTGGTGTGTCGAAGCTAACCAAGCTCATTGTCTATTTATAGGGAGATTTGAGGATCCGAATGATCAACACAATCAAAACCATTCAACCATCTTCGATGCCATTTTTTAACGTTTGAGCAATAAAGCTCTGTGAATGTTTTTGTAAGCTTGTAAATGCTCTGTGAATCGATGCCATTTTTTAACGTTTGAGCAATAAAGCTCTGTGAATGTTTTTGTAAGCTTGTAAATGCTCTGAAAACGTTTTGATATGATTTTAATGTGTAATGACACTTTGAATGTTTTTATTATTTGTGTAGATGCTCTTTTGAGCGTTTTTCTCCTCAGACCAAATTTCATTTACTCTGCTTATTTCCAACACTTTCAACTCGAGGAGAAGTAAATCCTTGTCGGTAATTTAGCTAAACTGCAAGATTAATCCCGTCATTAGTACGTTTATCTTGGGAAGAAATCAAAACTTTAAGAACCACCTTGTGAGGTGTTGTACAACACTTCATTAATTCTCATTGTTTCAGAAGTTCTTTTGATTATTTCAATGGAAACTTTGTTCACCATAAGAGATAATAAAATATAAGAACCACATAAGAGGAATAAAATATGAAAATATGAATGTATATTACAAGGCAAACTGAGATGAACTCAGCAACAAAGTTTAAGCAGCAGTACTGCTTCATTTTATTAAAACACAAGAAATATTACACGTAGGAGTAAACATTAATTAAGGACAAGAAATATTACACATGACATTAACCTTATTGAACAAGTTATTCAAAGTTGTTAGGGTTTAGGGTTTGGGGTTTGGGATGAGCCAGCAACGGAATCAGTGTCTCTACAAAAACCGTAATTGAGAGCAAAGTGTTAATGCTAAGAAAGAACTTGCAAAGAAACAAAGACACAACAAATCTAGAGATGTAAAATTCCAATCGAGAACGAAAATCGTGATGGGAATACCTAGCTAGATTTTGGGGGTATAGGTCGGATATTCGATAACCACTCAAAATATAATTCAACTTTACGATTATCGGTCCGATTTTTTTAGAGTTTGAGAACCGAAACATGGTTGAAATGATTAGATTTTGCGGTTATACTCATACCCGACATATATTATGTAAGATAATATTTCATAGAAATATTACTCATAAATATTATAAATTATATATTTAAAATTAAAAAAACCTTTAAATTATTCTTTACAGAAATTAAAATTTGAAAATTTTCCGTTGAAATTTTATTTTGGAAAATATGAGCTTACATACATAATTAAATATTGAGAGAAAAAATTGCAATACACCAAGTTTAGATTTTAAGCCAAGACTAACTCATGTACTGCTCTGTTTTATTAAAGCACAAGAAATTTTACATATAAGAGAACCTTACTTATTATTGAACAAGTTTTCAAAGTTCTTTAGGCAGAAGCCAATTCGGAATCAGCATGCGTCCGGTGCAGCAGCGGAACTAGTGACCCGCAAAGGTGCAAGGACATTACCTCTACAAAACCCATTTGAGAGCAAGGTGTTAATGCTACAAAGCGTAGAGATGTAACGTCACAACCGAAAAACAAAAAACGCTAAACGAACCAAGCCCATACCAAGGTTTGAGAGCTTGATATTCAATAACGGCCCGATTGTCCGGTTTATGAGTATATTGCTGGTTACATGTACACAAATTGGGTTTTTGTAGGGTTTGAAAACCGACAACTGATTGTGACAGTTATTTTTAACGGGTGTGTACATAGAAATATTAATAATTTATAGGGTTAATTGCGGCAAATATACCCAACCTTTGTCAATATTCTCCGATAGGTACCCAACCTCAATAAACGTAGGCAAAAATACCCAACGTCACACTTTTGTCGCCGACCAACTAACGCCATTAGACACTGCCTACGTGGCCGTTAGGCTGTCTCATGTGGAATGCCACGTGGCCAAAAGTTGGGTACTTTTATCGCCACATGGCCAAAGGTTGGGTACTTTTGCTGCCACGTGGCATTAAAAAAAACAATTTTTTTATAATTTTTTTTATAAATACCAATTCTTTTTATTGCCCGGAAAAAGTTCCAATTCTTTAGTTTTGTGTCCCTATAGGTACCTCCGTAAAGAAAATTGTCCTCCAACGTTACTCACGCCACGTAAAAGTTTTGGTTTTGTATTCCAATGCTTTTTTTACCCGAATAAAGTTCCAATTCTCTTGTTTTGTCTCCTCATATCACTTTCGTGAAAATTCCAAACCATTGATTATGCCGTTTTCGGCGTTGAATTAAAAAGTAATTTCTCTCCATTTTAAGTACATATACACGATTATCTTTGATTGTCCAACTTTCCGATGGCTAATTTACTCCGGAAATGTGGATAAAATTTTGTAACGGTGGCATGATTAACAATGGAGGACGATTTTTTTTTCCGGAGGTACCTATAGGGACACAAAACTAAAGAATTAGAACTTTGTCCGGGCAATAAAAAGAATTGGTATTTATTGGTCCACTTTTTGAAAGTATTGGTACTTTTGCCGGAATTAACCCTATATTTTTCTTACGTATATCAGACATGATCAAGCAATTTTATAAAAGATGTACTTATAAAAAAATATTTTATTTTTTTAAATAATCAAATAATTACTTAAAATTATTAGTAAAATTATTAGTTTTAATTTATTTAAAAAGAAATTCTTTCCCGTGGCACATATTTTTATTTTTTTTTAAATATGTTAAATACAATCAAATAATTTTATAAAATATGTTTTTATAAGAAAAAAAAATCTTACAAGAATAATTTAGAATTTTTGAATAGATTATATTAAAATTTTCAAACTAAACATTATTGTATATAATATCACGGGCATTTTAATATTAGAATTAAGGCCCGATATGATTTTTGAAGACATATAACATATATGAAACTAAGGCATGATTAAAACAAATAATTGTATCAAATACGGTTCAAACTGAAAATTTGGTGATTGGTAAAAATTATGTTTAACCTTATTATTTTTTGTTTTAAAGTGAAAAAAGAAAAATAACATATTTTTCGTTTTTCTTTTTTTGCCGCAATTAACCGAATATTTAATTGATAGTGATAAAAACATGCGGTTGGTTATATGGCGGTTGGTTATATGCGGTTGGTACAAATTAACTTTAACGCATATTTTAGTTTTTCTTTTTTCACTTTAAAACAAAAAATAATAAGGTTGAACATAATTTTTACATTCACTAAACTTTCAGTTTAAATTCAGTCTGAACCGTATTTGATACAATTATTTGAGATAAAATTGAAAAAAAATGTTTTTTTATGCCACGTGGCGGCAAAAGTACCCAATCTTTGGCCAGGTGGCGGCGAAAGTATCCAACCTTTGGCCACGTGGCATTCCGCATGAGACAACCTAACGGCCATGTAGGCAGTGTCTAACGACGTTAGTTGGTCGGCGACAAAAGTGTGACGTTGGGTACTTTTGCCTACGTTTATTGAGGTTGGGTACCTATCACAGAATATTTACAAAGGTTGGGTATTTTTGCCGCAATTAACCCTAATTAATATATAAATTTTTAATTTTTTTTTGAATATTTCCACCTCGGTTTATAATAAAAACTGTAAACCGGTAGGCGCTCGAATAATGAAAATAACTAAGCTCGTAGCGAGAAATATAAGCCTAAAAGCGGAATTGGAATTCACTCGCAAATGGTAGCTTGAAGGAGGAGTGATCTCATGGGTTTAGCTAGAAATCATCAACTAAGCCTATATGTATCAAACCGCTTACCGTTAATGCTGCCGACACATTTTCCACTGATGAAGACAATCGGCAGGGTTTCCTTTGTTGCGATCTTGAATACCGCAGCTTCGATCTCAGCACCGTCACCTTCACAGTGACCCACAATATTATAATCAACTGTTCCATTTATTACACTGAAAATTTTAAACAATATAACTGCATGTTGTAGATTTTCTAACATCTGACTTCTTCAATATTGGATTACATGTTGGATTAACTTCAGTATAATTGTTATGAATTATAGTGCAAATGCGAAGTATAATAAATGAGAATATTACATTTGACAAAGTTGACCTCCTGAAGTTTGACATGCATTGAAAAAATCTATTAATTTATAACATGACATAATGCAGAATTTCTTACTCTCAGTGTCAAGCTCAACGGCTTTGACGGTCACGCCCAGCTCGGAAAATATCACCTTCGCACTGTCGCACATAGGAGAATCTGCCTTGCTGAAATCAATTCAACATACAAAATCAACAACATATAAGAAACCGTAGACCATACATACATACATACACACACAAAAGAGAAATAAACAAGAATAGTGAAGGAGACCCGAAAACAGTGACTGGATTGGCTGAAACTATCTCCATGATCTTAGCATCCATTTCTTCTAACTAGTCTCTCGAACCCTGACCCGAACCCGAACCCGAAGAGACCTTTCTCTATGGAGTTTCTCTCCCACTTTCTTGGTAGCCAAACAAGTAGCAAAGGAACCTTAATATATAGAGTGATTAGTTCGGGTTTGTTTGTGTGTGGAAAAAGATAAAGTTATAATGCGCTATCGAATTTCAAACGTCTTCCCTTGCTTGGTTGGAAATAATTGTCATAGAATCAAAGAATATTGGCAAAAAAGAATTAATAAAATTTGTAGCACATGATTCATGCAAGGCATGGAGAGTAAAAAATTAGAAGTTTGGTATAGGCAAATTTAGATGAAAAAGGCATCATCATCTTCAAGTATTTTTTTTATGGAAAACTAAAATTTGGGCTCGGGTATAACAAAGGTTATAAGTTCCGTATTTTTGCCGCAAAATTTTAGATTAAAGTACTATAACGTAAAAAAACGTTACAAGTCGAGAATAATTACTGTAATTTTCCCTATTATTGGGTACTTAAGCTAATTAGCCTCCTTAACGTTTTAAAATTGTTAAAATAGCCAATGTTTGGTTAATTTTGTGACATAGCCAATAAACCACATTAACTGATATAAAATGACTTATCTACCCTAATTATTAATACTAATTAATATTAAAATTTGAAGTAACAAATTTATTTTAATAATTAATAAGATTTTTTTTAAATTAATAACATAATAAATTAGGAAACAAATATTTGAATTTCAAATAAAAAAAAGTCAAATTTAAAATTTCATAAAAACTTTTTTCAATTTTTAAAATAAAAATAAAAATATCTTAACAAACATTAATCAAATTAACAATATTAATAATTTAAAACAATTTGAATTAAAAAAATAACCAAATTAATAATTCGAATTAACATACATTTACAGGAATAAATACGAATAAACCAATAAATACGTGTAGATTTTATAGGAAATTAAATATTAATTAATATTTACATAATTAAATAGGTTGATGGGCAATATGGGTATAGAAAAATTGATATTTAACGTCACATCATCTAAATTGGCTATTTTTGAAATTAGAATCATATATTTTATAAAACGCAATCTAAACGTAGTAAAGAGGCTATTAGCTATGATTTTTCTCATTATAAATAGGGAGACACTATATATGAGTCGTAAAACGGAAATATTATCGAAGAGAGGAAACACCAATACACTTAACATAAATAAATAGAGTTATTGGTGGTGTTATTGGATCCTCTTTTACTAAGGATGTGCAGATTTGGCCTATTCGCTTTAAAAATAGCACAGCTTTGGCCTCTCAACTCTAGAAGTCGAAGAAATAACTCTTCTTTATGTTGTGGTGGTCCGTTATCGAACCGACTCTAGTCTAACCCGCTCAATCTAACCCGCTCAAAATTAGGTCGGATCGTGCCGAACCCGACTAGTGTTCGGATCGGGGTCGGGTCCAAAACCTTGGGTCGGGTCGGGGTCTCCAACCCGACCGATACAAAGTAATATATATTTCATATTAATTTTTATTTAAGTAGTGCAATCTTTAGTCTTTTAAAATTTCTCATTCTCAATTTTACTTACATTCAAAGACCGTTCAATATCTCATTTTCATGTTTTATATTGTTTAGTGTATGTTTGTTTAATTAAATTTGTTTGGGGTATTTTTACTTGAATTTTGAGTTACATTGATTTATTTTTTTCATATTATTTTTGTTATGTAAGATTAATTTTTAATTAATCGGGCCATGACGACTCAAACCAACCCAACCCGATCTTTTACCGGGTCGATTTGGTTCGGGCATTAAAAATATTTGGGTTGGATCGGGCTTTTTTTTTTGGAACCCGAAGTAAACGGGTCGGGTCCATAAAAAGCATTGAGGCGGCCCAACCCAACCCAACCCATGCTCATTCCTAGATTTACCCATCAATTAACAGAAAACTCAATGCATTATCCAGTTTTAGAATATATAAATAAAAATAAACCAAAATTGATCATATTAGTACTCTCGTAAAAGTAAAACGGGTGGTTTGGGGAAGCAATGGAGTTGTTCTCCAACAAGGTAAACCAAGTCTATGAATCACTTCTAGCCGATTTACTGTCTATATGCGGGAGGGTCTGTGTTTCACCAAGACTTATGGTTTGACTCTTGAACTGGTTGAAAGTGATTGTCGTATGGTTGTCCAGGCCATCAAGAGTCCCTCACCACAGTGTAAAGTGGCTACGATTGTTCGGACATCCACAGGCTGCTGACTGATTGTGAGGGTGCTCGTTGCTGCATTGGTCACTGAGAGAATAATAGAGCAACTCATATCCTCGCCTACGAATATTTTAATTTACACAACTATGTTCGTTGGCTTTTAGAGTGCCCGCCTTGTATTGAGCTTGTTATAGTAACCGATTTGGTCGATTCTGCTTAATTGAAATGGCTCACTCTTTTAATGAAAAAAAAAAAAAAAGATTGGTACATTATCCATCATAAAAGAAATATTACTTATTTTAAAACCAATTGATCAAATCAGCACTCTCCTAAATGGAAATTGAGTCATCTCTCGCCATTAACCTTAATAAATCTTGTAAATTGAAAGTTAGAGAATATCTTTTTGGGTCATTATTGGCATATATTTTCGTTCTTTTACAAATACCCGATTTATGTGCTCGTTTTTTTTTTTGTTTTTTTTTTGCGGCATGCATTCCATGACTTAAAACCTACTCAAAGTCAATCTCCGTTAATACTTCTGTCTATGTCCGTTAATTTTTGCCACGTGTCATGTACACCTCGACAAACTTCATCTTCACCAATCGGTTCGAGCAGAGCCCGAGACGAGTTGGACACTCTCCTTAAAGCTTGATTCTCCTCCTCCGTGCTTGTGGTTTGTTAGGCGATTAGCTTCCCATGATATAACATGACGACCCCAAAATTTGTTACACTTTGAAGTCCGTCTGTGTTAGTTCGTCCCGACCCCAAACTTTCCCATGATATAACAGCCGAATTGACATTAAAGTCTGTCCCGACAGATCGATTGCGTGTGCACCTACGAGTCACGGAATTCAAAATCATAGAGTGAAATTGAATGAGGAGATATCATTGACCCACTATGTCGTGCGACCAAACGCGACATAGAGGTCTATGAGGAGAAATCATTGACCGACAACGTCGATGCCCGTCCTAAAACGTCGCCGGATCTGGAATAAATAAAAACGGTATGAAGTTAGTAGTACAAAGAGATGGAGTTGGTTCCAAAAAAAATTGCACTAACACAGAAGTTGGAGATACGCGAACTGAATTCGAATTTAACAACTTACAATGTCAATAATGTTAACTCCGATGTCAGGGATAACATTTCCGTATTCGGAGTTGTTACACCCGAATTTGGAGATAGCTCTCACAGACGTTGGGGTTAGCATCCTCAATCTTCGGTTCGGGTTTACCATCCTGACGTCGAGGATTACTATCTCCGAACTCGGAGTATAAAAGCACCGACCTCAGATATTTTAATGGTCCCACACAAATCGAGGGTCTGTACCAAAAATAAAACACCGACTTCGAAAAGCCTGCCACCGAATGTGGGGTTACATACCCCGACTTCGGGAGTAGCATCGCCGATTTCGATGTTGACCATTTCGACTACAGTGGTGCTAACCACCTTGGTAAACCATACAATTTCGTGGTTCTACGCTAGATCTATGGTTTTCATCCCCTAAAAGCATGTCATGGACCAAAAGATAAGAAGTTAGGATTTCAAATGCTTATAATGGAGTCGGAGGAATGACATTTTCATGACATTTTGCAAAAGCAATGGCAACGAGTGGACGAAAACGAGCGTATGGCCCACCTCCGAACTTCCATGGTCCCACCGTTGAAGCGATTCTCGAATTCAAACAAGGAAATTTTTAGGGAGGAAAAGTGGTCCCTCCCACGAAGAGAGGATGTCGGCGATTAAAGAATGAACGAATTAGAACGTATGGTCCTAAATTAGGGTTTTTCCTTATATATGAAGTCTCATGGACAAATTGAGAAGAAAACAGTGAACATCACGAGTTTTCAAATTTTAAAACATTCACGATAAGTATCGATTTTTACCTTATTTCATCATTAGATAACAGAATTTTCCCCGAGGGTACAGTACTCATCTGTATAAGAACATTTTTTTTCACCTACTGATATAAAAGTTGTATTATTGGACTTAAAAAAGTTAAAAGAATAGGTGTTTTTTTTACTAAAGTACTGATATGAAAGTTCTATTATTCCTTCAAAAAAAAAAAAAGTTCTGTTATCCGAGTTTTAAAAAGATAAGAAAGTTCGAGAATACCCCTTTTCTGCAAAGTGGGATTATAGTGAATGAGAGGGTGCACTATAGGGGATTAATATACTTGTATTATCGGAAATCTAATTCTAAAACAACCAAAAAAAGTTAAGAGAAGAACATCTCTTTTTCGCAAAGTGATAAACCCACTAGAGTCTTTTGTTTTCCTTATAAATAAATTAAATGATTATTAGCGATAAAAATACCTAAGTTATTTAAAAAGACAGCATAGAACTAATTCAAAAACTGAGGCAAAAGTATTTAACTTTTTTTTTAATTGATAGACCTTATCTACTTTTTCGTTAATTTTTGTTTACTATTTTCGTTAGTGATGACATCAACAACACATATCGCGATGTTATTGAGAAGATAAACTGGGAGTTCGAGAGAAAAATAAAGAAGAAAAAAATAACAATTTTTATTGTTGGTGTTCCAAGTACATGTGTTTACATCCATGTTTATTTTAATGTTCGTGAGTTTGATCGTTTGAATTTACTAGCTTGATTTGCGTTCACGTCATCACTCGTAAAATTAGTAAAAAAAAAAACTAACAGAAAATAGATGAAGCCTTATGATCTCTAAAAAAGATAAACTTAAATACTTTCATCCTAGTTTTAAATTTGACTCTATCCCGCTCAATTTTTAAACAACTTGACTACCTTGCCAATATAATACGCTGAAACAAAATACTACAGATTCTACTCCTAGTCATTTATGAGTTATTTGCACATTTCTTATATAAAAAGAAAAATCGAATTTCTTTATGGATTATTTGACCTATCAACTTCACAAAGAGCAAAAATAGACTTTTTTTTATGACTCGTATGGAATTAACCCTTTGAGTGTGAATATTAATAAATATTATATCAGCTTTTCTAAATTAAAAATATTTTGAAAAATGTTTAAGTCCAAAAATAACTTTTTATTTCAACATAACATAATTTTAAAATGTTTCATATTTGAATATATTAACTCTTGAACGCCATCGTTTAATAACCATATCCATATTAGCAGGCTTGGTCTCTTATTAAAATGTATGAAGAAAAAAAAAAATCGTCAGCTGAGTCTAGAAGATTTATCGTTGACTGCCAGCAAAATTCCTAAGCTCGTCATTCTAAACTATCGCCGGTTCCCTGAGCTTTGTCACGAGATTCTCGGCAACGGCATCGATGAATTCCTCGGTATTCAAGTAGAACTCCCTAGCCAGCCTGAGTGAAGCGTAGAACATGTTATAACAACAAAACCGAAATCAATTTGGAAAAGAATTTATAGAGAAGTGAATTTTGAGCTCACTTTGGTCCATGGATGAGTAAGGCAAGATCTTTGGTCATTTTTCCTGATTCGACAGTCTCGACGCACGAAGTTTCTAACTTTTCAACAAATTCCAGCAATCTCGCATTTGAATCTAGTTTTGCCCTGCCACGATCGATCAACGCGTTTTTTTTAATAATCCGGTTATACGATATTTTATTTTATAGGCTAGCCTATTTATAGACATGAAAATCAACTAGATTTTTTGCCAGTTTTCTATGTACCCTCTCGCGGACCTTTCGAGAGATTGGGCTGGTTCTCTGGTTCTCTCTAAGGAGTAGTCCTTTTTCCTATCTTTATTTTGGTAGAGTTTGGTCTCTATAGCCAGATCGATGTTTGAAATGGCTGATCGTAGACTATTCTCTTGCCTTGCATTGTAATTTTATTATTATTTATATAATCAATATTTCTTTTTAAAGAAAAAAAAAAGAAAAAAAAAAAGAAAAAAAACTAGATGTTTTTGTGATTTAACTCAAAAATAACAAATTCATTCTTTCTTTCTTTTTTCAGACATGCAGCAATTTAGAAAGAGTTCTAATTAGGAAAGTTTTTTATTTATCAATTTTGTTTGAATTGTTTATTTCAGGCAATTTTAGGTACGGAGAGTGTCCAAGCCTGTATAAGACGCTCACCATTTGGTTAGGCGTCATGTTTGATTAGTGGTGTATTCCTATTGATGAAGAATACAAGAATACTTTATTATTAACTTTATTCTTGTTTCCCGTCGATTATCGGTTTGATTTCAAATCGAAGACCAGAGTTTTGTTTACAAACCCCTTCTTCAATAAAAAACTTATTAAAAAGAAAATTTAAAAAAAAATCATCTACATGATAAACACACAAGGATTACATATCACCTAAGGGAAAATCCAGAAATTAGCCTTTTGTTTATTTCCTCTTATGTCTTTTTACTTTTCTTTAACTAATTATTTTGTAATTAGCCCTTATGGTCTAAGGCTTAGTGGGGATGCATGTTTTGTTTTATCTAATGCAGTGCTTTGAATGTGTTCTAAGAGGAACGGTCCGTTTGTTGCAATAAAGTATCCGGAAAATCATCTTATTGGTGATTTTTCAGTGGCCTGCGTGTTTGGATGTGTTTGGATTTGTTTGGGATCGGTTTCTATAACTACAGAAAAGGGCTTCACAATCCCCCTATTTAACTAGAATAAAGCAAATACACACACACAAAACAAAAAACAATAAGTACCTATGTTGTAGCCCTCTAGTCCATGCAAATATTGAAGCAATGCTGTTGGTACTCGTTTCTTGCCCTTTTTGATGCAACCGGAAATGGCGTTGCACAGTTCCATGAGCCGCCTCCGATTCAAGCGTTTTACCGTCAGAGGATAACTACACAGCCATATTTCACTACAAGCTTTAAGTATTTAGGAAAAAAAGATAAAGATGTGGATTGGTGTAGTCAAGTAGTAGTTGGAATGGATGCGAACCAAAACCGAGGTCATGAGGCCCAAAGATCCAAACCCTACATGAAACGAAAAAATGACTATTTAGTTTCAAGAAATCAAGGGGGAAAGGAAAAATCGCAAGCCTAATACATTTTTGTTAGTACATTGGGCAAGTAGATCATCTCGGTTCTTGAACATTGCAATCATAATATTACGCTATTATTTTGTTAAAATATTTTACTACTAATCGTTATTTAATTAAGGTACATAAAATTAAATTAAAATAAAGAAAAATTGTGAAAATGATATTTTTACCCCTAGTTAATTAATAGTCATTAGTTTTTAGAAAGTAAAACAAGAGGAGGGTCAAATGCACTACAGTTTTGGATTACAAGGGCTATATGCGCACAATTAAAATTTGAGGGACTCTTAATACCATATATCAGAAGGGTCATTTTTCCCAAAGAAAACTCCATAGAATATAGTCCTAAAATCTCCATTTTGATTACTACCTTGAGCAAGTAGGTCACTTTGCACATCACCATCATAATTTTTGCATGCCCAAACATACCCGCCTTCGCTTTTAACTGCATAAGCCACCATGTCGTCTATTAACCGATGCTCATACCTGATAAATGATAATAATGGATTCTCAGAACTGTTAAGATTTATTGACGGGCTTATTTACTCGGAGGTAGTTGCAAACCAGATAGAATGTTCCTCAAACTTCTGCTTCCATTTCTCTTCGTATACCTCCTCAAATATGTCCTTAAACCTGTTGCATTCCAAAAGACATAACCACTGAATTACAGGGAAAGAGTACGAAACCCCAATCTTTCCTATAAGTGGCGCTTAGGGCTAAGTGGCATTATTATATTTTGTTTAGTCCATTGACTTGAGACATCTTCTGATCGAGCTTTGGCTGCGATCTTAAAGAAACGATCCTTAATTTTTTTGTTTGGAATAAAATTTCTGGTAATTGCCGATTGACCTACGTGTTTGTGACTTGGGGTTTACATTTCATTTGGTACCGGTCCTATATGCATATATACGGAATAAACTATACATCATGAAGATCATGTTTACCTGCCATCATATTTCTTAAGTATAGTGTTCTTGGTGCTCAAGTATAAAGGCCATTTCTTCGCAAATGCAATCGACATTGATGACTCAGCAAAAGCTCGAATAGACTGAGAAATATGACAGACCATAACAATCAATTATCCATTTGTTTACTTTTATTTATGTTCTTACTATAAATATAAAGCCAAATGAATTGCGAAAAAGTAAAAGAGACACTAAAACAAAGACCTCGTCAACATTATACATAGCTAGCGCTATTCCTGGGCCTGAGAAGTTATGAACTTCAAGCTCCTTCGACGGACCCCCACCTTCCGGAACTAAAAAATTAAATAAAATTACCAATATATGAGGACAGGTATCTATATAATAGGACACGGATATATTTCTTTGAAAAAAAAAAAGAAAAAAAAAGGAAAAGAACAGGAGGATAAGGTTTGGGTTTATTTAGAGATTAAACCTACCAAATACCATTTTAAGCTTCCCTGGTCCATCAATGACTACGTCGGTGGCACGATACTGATCACCGAAAGCATGCCTACCTATGCATATGGGTTTCTTCCAACCTGAGAATATAAAAAATGTGTTTAATGCTATATTTTGCATAGTTTTAGCAAAGTGAGGATTGTATGATTGATGGGCAAGAAGTTACCAGGAACAAGCCTTGGAACATTCTCACACAGGATGGGTTCCCGAAACACAGTACCTGCAGAAATAGATTGAGTATTTACTTTGGAGCATCTCAAATTTAGAAAGATAAAAATGACAGAAAAACTTTAAGGGAGACAACATCAGTTTTGCAGCATAAGAACTACACATATGGAATGTGATTAGACAAAGTGTCGATTTCTGATATGACATGTAGATACCATCAACGTATATATCACTAACAATTCTAGGCTAAATTAAATGAAAAACAACTCTTATCTGATGTATTGTAAACGCAAATTGTCGAAAGAATACCATTTAGAATGTTTCTGATTGTGCCGTTGGGACTCCTCCACATAGACTTGAGCCCAAACTCCTTTACTCTGGTCTCGTCTGCAAAGAAGAATATAAAGATAAACACTTTCATTTATATGTATCACGAACTACTGGAAATAGAAAACTTCATCTCAGTGATAAAGAAAAGAATGCGGCGTTTATATATAACACAGGCTAGAAAAACAAAAATGAACAAAGAAAAGTAGACTTAGTACTAACCAGGTGTAATCGTGGCACATTTCACAGCAACGTTGTATCTGGAATGGAATCAAAAAAAATTAACTCAGCAAAGGTCTTGGAAATTTCCCATCGACATTTTCCTCTCTAAAGAGCATGTAAATTCTATAAAATATGTCCCTACATAATCGCGCAAGTGTAGCCAACACAGAAGTTCCACGCCCTGAATCGCAAAAACCGGTCCCGGTTCTCGGTGAATTTTCCCCGTGACAAATTTCCTCTATAAATAGTAAAAATACTACATACTATCAAATATGATGTTTCTCTCTCTACACCCGGTCTCAAATTGTGAAAACCGGGGACTGGGAAAACCGTAACCAACTTACCGGTTTTTTAAAGAAAGAAAAAAAATGCCGGTCCTGAGAAACCGGTATAAGAAAACTGGTATAAAGCGTGTACTTCTAATAAAAATGCTGACATGGGTCTAATTCACTAGCATATCTTCTACACTAAGTACTTACAACCAAAGTACCGGTTCGACATCATCGGGATATGCGGAATTCAATAGCTTCAACGAGCAGAACAAAATCGGAATAAAACGGGCTTACTTGAGAGTCGCTTCAGCGCTCTCCACTGTAACTCTGTCATCAGTAGCATCACGATTCAATATTCCTAAATCAAAGTACTTTATATCCAAATCCAGATATGGAAATATAAGCTGCAACGAAGCAAACGCAAACAGATATGGCAATCTCAGACACAAACACGAAGTTTGAAATTCAAATCGAAGTTGAAGGTCGTACCTTGTCCTTGATCATAGTCCAGATGATTCTCGTCATCTCATCGCCTGATCATGAAAAACAAACAACAATCAAAACAAACCCAAACCCAAACCGAAAACTCAATCTGAGGAAGAAGAAGAAGAAGACGAGAGTGTAAGTACCGTCCATTTCGACGATGGGATTCTGGACCTGAATCCGCGCGAAATCCGAGGAGGCGAAGCATCGGAGCGAGGCGCGGCGGAAGCGAGGCGAGAAGGCGAGGCGCGGCGAGGAAGCAGCGCCGTGGAAGCGGGCGGAGAAGAAGGCGGGGTTGGCGAGGGCTCTGGAGGAAGAAGAGAGAGCTTGAGACGGCGAAAGCATCTTCGAGAGAATGGCGAGCGGTCGAGCTCGGAGAATGGGGTTGAGCATCAATGGAGGTTTTGGCTTACGTCACCAAAATGGAGGTTCTTCACCTCTCTGCTTCGGCTCTTCTAATTTATTTATTTGATTTAATAATTACTTAATAAAAATAATTTAAATACCCATGCCTCTTCCATTAAAAAAAATATTGATTCCGATTAAAAATTGCAACTTTTATTTTATTTGTAGGGGAATTTGCGGCATAAATGGCCATAGTTTGAAAATGTTCTCAGGTATAATGTCAATGCCAAAAAACTGCGATAAAAATAGCTAATGTTTCTTAATCACAAGATTCTCAGATTTCCATCCACAAAATTGGATGTCCGTCAACTCCGTGCCACCTGGACATGTGACTGTGCAGGCGTGGTATAACAGTTGTTCAAGTGTGTTAGTGTTACAATCCCAACCAGCCATGAATGAATAAAAAATGAACTTTTATCTGAAATTTATTTTTTGGTTTGCCACATGGCGGACGAAAATAGCCAGCTGTTATACCACACGTGGTGGCACGGAGTTGACGGAGATCCAATTTTGTTGATGGAAATATGAGAATCTTGTGATTAAGAAACATTGACTATTTTTACCGTAATTTTTTGGCATTGACATTATACCCGAAGACATTTACAAACTACTATCATTTATGCCGCAAATTACCCTTATTTTGACGAGTAATTGGTTTTATCAATTGATTTTTTTAATAATTATCAATGAATATTTTAAAGTTAATTTATATTATATATTTATAAAATATAATTATAATTTTATATGAAAATAAGAGTTAAATACTTGTAAAATATTGTAAATATAGGGTTATACTTTATAATTATTATTTTATGAAAATTAAAGAAAATAACGTATTGTTGTGCTAAGAGTGAGATTGTAATTTTTTTTTACATTATTTAATATTAAATCTCCGTTTAG
Organism: Parietaria judaica; assembly: GCA_954871525.1. Taxonomy (NCBI): domain Eukaryota; kingdom Viridiplantae; phylum Streptophyta; class Magnoliopsida; order Rosales; family Urticaceae; genus Parietaria; species Parietaria judaica. Next base: position 32,565,828 of record OX940865.1, read on the forward strand.
TAATCCATTGAGAAAATATTTTTCATTTTTCAAATGAAAACACTAGGAAGAAAAAAAAAATTCGTTGTTTGGCGAATTATTGAATCCATATATTTCTTATATTCCTGAATTCTTTTTACGTTTAATGAACAAAAATAAAATAGGGGTTTTAAGTGTTTTCCAACACTTCATTTCACTTTTCTTTTAAGTAATTATATTTTTATATTATGTACATAGTACTATCATATTTTTTTATGTTTTTATGTTCAAAAATTTATTTTTTAGAAAATGTAAATGTAGGATGAAAATATTTGTGAAGAAAGATGTCATTTCGTGTCTTACAAAACTTATATATAGGCAAGAAAATACATAAATGGAAAATCATACTTTTAATAAAGTCAAATATAGTTTATGAGGGAAAAAAACTAAGAGACTAATATTTTTAATTTATGGGCGATAACAGAGTCAAAATGTCATTTAATTAATTAAGTTTATGATTAAATGAGACTTAGATATATTGTAAAAACTAAAAAAAAAAAGTTGCTAACACATAAATATAAAGTAAGCTTATAGTGTAAATAAAATGAAAAAAAAAATAAATGAGTATCATTTATACTAAAAACTTATAGAAGAATTAAAAATAGATCAAAATTTATAAATAAATAAAAAAGAAGAAAACTCAATATCTTCTTGATAGATAATGTATAAAAAAAAAAACAATTAATGATGCCAAAAAAATTGATATAGCATAAACACAACCTAAAATGAAGGAATCGAATGAGTGACATTTATATTCTTTCAAAAAAAAAAAAGTGACATTTATATTAAAAACTTATAGAAGAATTAAAAATAAATCAAAATATAAAAAATGAAGAAGGAAAACTCGGTACTTAGATATTGTGTCTAGAATTAATCTAAAATCTAAGAAAGGAAATTCAATCATTTGTTGATGTATGATACATTACTTTAGTTTTTTTTTTTAAGTATAAAAAATATAAATTAATTTTTAAAAAATTAAAATCATAAAATCATTTTGCTCTTTCATTTCGCCAAGTACCACGCCCAATCGCATGCCCCGGTCGATCGAGGCCGAAGAATCGCAACGGGGTTAGACAGTGATCCCGGCACAAAGGAAGGGAGCAGCGCCCGCCGGAACTTGCAACACGAACTTCTCGTTAGCCACCATCAGTCCATCACAACGGAGAATTTACCACGTGTCCCAATCTCAACGGGAAACGTGGCATTGCACGTGGGGACGATCTCCGGATAGTAGCTGTCAAGGTTATTGGTGCAGCTGTCGCACGAGGTGCAGGAACCACCATGTGTAGCCCCAACAGACGGTGTCGCCGGGTTTGAATTCCATCACTTGGCTGCCGGTTTCGGTCACGACGCCGATAATCTCATGCCTGTTTTGAATAAATTCTTGACCGGTAAAGTCAGTAATAAGTATTTATTTAACTTGATATTTTGAAATTATTGAAAGAATATAAATCCCTTTTTAAGAAGCTTACCCAGCAGCACAATGGGAAAAATAGAATAGCATATCAGTTTTTGTTTACTATGTTTATAATTTGTGTATATGTAAGTCTTTTTTACATTTTAATTCATCTACCTAGTGTTACTATACTTGCTAAATATCATTCATTCATGTACTATCGTTTACCATTTTCAAGCGACAATTTGCAAACAAATTTAGAAACGACTCGAAAATCACAAGAGAACGAGAAAACGACAGATATTAGAAACACTATATTGTGAAACAGCATCGATAAATTCGATAAAACAAAGAGACCACAGAAATTATAAAAAACGACAATACCCTTGAAAACGACAGTGTCATAAATAACCACAATAATAGGTAAAATTGGAGAATAACCTTATTTGGATTTTCATTCAGATTCATACCATTTTCGAATAGTGTTTTGTGTCTTGGCACGGGGGGTATTGGAGGGTATGTTTTTTATAATGAAATCTCAAATAACGTTTTTTTAGCAAATTCTTTCCACAATAATAGTAACGGGGAGAATTTGCGGCAAACATACCCATATATTACGAATTACATTTGTAAGACTTACATCCTCTCTTTTTTTCCGGATAAATTCTAAATGATATAAAAAATTGGCTTAACCGTAAACTTCTTACCAAGAAATTTCACGTGACGGCGTATGATTTGTCCATAATCTTATTTTACTTGAAACCCTTTGAATCTAAGTCGATAAAGGATTTCCATTTTGGCTTCCTCTAGCTATAACCAATTTTCATCAATATTATCGGTGCTTTCACCATTCACGGGGTAAAAAGTGCTTTCCCCGGTTTTGTCAAAATAGATTTTTTTTGGCGACATTATTGGGTTTTGACTGCACGTTATTAGTGTTGTCGTCCGCACCTTTGTGGGCGTATGTTTTTAAGAATGTACCGGCAAAAAGACCGATAATTGCGTCACTGAGAATATTTATGTTTTCTTGGGACCAATGAGAAGCAAAAGTCACAATGACATAGGTTTGTGTTTTCTTTTTCTAACGAACTATTCTAACGAACTTGAATACCTCTTATGTGTGTCGTTTACATCAAGGTGCAAAATTTCGCGAAAATCGGTCGAAATTTTTTCGGAGGTATGAGAAACGAAAACTCTTTCGTTTCGCTGGATTTTTACCAAATTTTGCTAAATTCGCATGGGCACGTGGATGGAATTTCGTTTTTCGTTTTTACTCACAAAATTTGCAAAAAATGGTTGGAATTTCGCAAAAAAAATAAACTTTTGGTAGATTTCGGCAAAAATACCAATTAAACTTTCGAAAAATGTTTTTTAAATAGTTGACTATTGTATTCAAAATTCTATTGAAATGTAGTCTTATATTTTTTATATTATTGAGACTGGAGAATGTTATTATTTAATCGAGAAAAGATTTAGTAACGTTAATTAGAGTCGGGACCATACAAAAATATTATTTCGTCGAGGTTATTAATATATTGAGTATTAATTTAACAAAGCTTTACTGTAACGTGATCTTAGGATAAAATATTTGAAATTGAGAATAATTATATGAATTGGGAATTGTTTAATTATTTGTGTGGAGCCCAATAGTCATTTATTTAGCTATAGCATGCTAGCCAAATCAAAACATAAAATTAACAAAATAGCCTTTCTTAATATTGGTAAGTAGCTAATTTACCATATTAACAATATGAAAATATAAACTACCTTTCAATAGAATTTTGAATACAATAGTCAACTATTTTAAAAATAAAATAAAATAAAAAATAAATTAGGCTACAAAGCAACAAAAATTCAATACCATAAACTTAATTTCTCTCTCTCTTCGACTCTCGCTCTACCGAGAATAGTTGCTCCTCGTCAGATATTCACCTCCGCCTTCTTCAACTATATACACGAATATACAGTGTATTAAACCGAACATTAACAAGAATTAACACGAATCTATAATGTTATAAATCGAATATTAACAAGAATTAAAACGTATTAACAAACATTAACACGACCGAATAAACAAGTATAAACAAAGATTAACCGACTTAGTTTTAATTTGCAACCCTAAATTGTTGTGAGAGAAACAGCTACGGGAGAAAAGAGACAAAGACGGTCACCATTTGTTATCTGTCATAAGAATTAATCCAGCCTCTTCCTTTTGTCACCGTTACTTTTGCCGCAAAATCGCCATGGGCTTCGACGATTCCATCAGCCAATCCCTCGCTGTCATGCAGACATCCATCGGCGCCAAGGGCAACAACATTCGCGCACTCAAAGCCGCCGGCAGGGCCGAAGACCGCGTTCGATGTTGTGTAATGCCATTGTTAAACACAATTCCATGAAGCTCGAAAAAGCTTCCCCCCAGAAGGAATTTGAAGCTGCCATCAAGGGAGACGCCGCCCTCAGCCGCGAGGCCTACCGTCAGTGAGTCTTCAGGCGTCAGCTGAGAAAGAGAGAGTTGATAGGTATTAAATTAGGCATTTGACACCTATTAATTTGTACAATTAATAACAAATCTTATAAAAAATGATAATTGAAGAAAATTCAAAAAGACATTTTCGGAATTGAATTTGTGTTGAAAATGTCACGTCATTAGAAATGAATATTTCACAAACAAAATTCAAACGGCGGCTAAAATGTAATCTCAACGTTTATATATGATTATAACGTGCAATTTCTTCTTTATTCATTCTGAGGCATTAAGCCGAATAGTTTCAAGCCATGTCGTTGAATTATATCAACGCGTTTGTGAATATTGTTATAGAGTAGTTTGATTTCAGTTTACTTTGAAAATATAATATCAAACAAACTAGAGCATATCATTATAGTCATACCAACTCTCTTGCGTTTTCTTTTTCTTGCCTTCACATTTAATTTGATAACAAATTACGCGGTATGACTTAGACTTTTACTTGTGAGTTGACGCCTTAATTTTTAGCAAAACGTTTAAAAAATTGATAGGGCCCCGGAGTTTAGGATTAAGTCATTTAGTTAATAAGAGTCGTTATTTATAATTTAGTTAATTTAGTCGTTTTAATTATGTCGTTTTAATTAATTAAGTATGTCTTTTCATTCTAATTAGTTAAAGTTAATTATGTTTAGAGGTTTAATAATCGAGCTCGGTCCGGCCCATTAGGTTGTAATTTCATGCTCTATTTAAGAGAGCTTTGATGAATGAAAAAGAGAGCCAATAAACATTCAAAAACATAATCTCTCGGAGATTAAGTTTTAGTATATACGACTAGAAAATTTTAGATGCCGATCTTTTCAATTATGTCATAAGTCATAACCATTCCATGTATATAATAGTTCGTAGATAGCTAGTCAACTATCATTTATGTCAGTCCATTGCCTATTATTTACAAAGTAAAACGTATGACTTCAAGTTTGCCTTGGATACTAATCAACCAAAATTTACTAAAAATACATCCTGTCGCGAGAAATTATACGTTCGGAATCCAAACCTCACTGATGAGAACACGGTTCCCGGCTCAAAGGAAGCTTGGCGCCGGGATTAAGGTACCTCAATCTCTCTTCAAATGGCTTATACGGGGAAGTTCCGGCTGCGCTCGGAAACCTTTCCCACTTGCAAGTTCTTGATCTCAGTCTCAACCACTTGAATATTGGAACCCTTTCGTGGGCTTCGGGTCTGTCATCTTTGCGATTACTCAATCTTGGCTCCGCAAATATGAGTGACGCTCGTGACTGGCTTCAAGTAGTGAATAACCTCCCGTATTTGCCGAATTTGGCTTTGCCTCGCTGTAGCCTTCACGACCCGTCTGAGTTTTCCTTCGCTAATACCTCCAAAGGCATCACCTACCTCGACCTTTCTTCGAATAAAGAACTAACTAATTCGACATTCACGTGGATGTTCAACTACAGCCGAAGCCTCGTTCACCTCGACATATCCGACTGCGAGCTTGAATTGTCATCTCTACTTGAAGGTTATTTTGCTGATATTTCGTATCTCGACCTTTCTAATAATTTGATCGGAGGCTCGATACAGGGCTTTTTTGAGAATTTGACTTTCCTCACTTACCTCGATCTCGGCCAAAACCGATTCAAAAACGTCATTCCAGAATCGTTAGGCAGGTTGACCTTTCTTAAATTTCTTAATGTCAGCATCAACATGCTTCATGGCGAACTCCCAAAATCCATATGGTAAAGTTGCACTCTTAAGTACTTTGATGCCCACGACAACCTTCTTAGCGGATGGCTCAAATTCGAAGAGTCTTCGTCTAGCTGTGCATATCTCTCTCGCAAGTATCTGGATTTAAGGAAAAACCGGTTTACAGGACGTTTGTCTAATCTCACACTGCATCCGTCGCTTGAAGTGATGCGTCTTTCAATGAATCGTCTGAGCGGAGATGTATCGGAGAGTATTGGGAAATTCTCGAAGCTAGAGGTTCTTGATCTTGGTTTTAACTCCATCGAAGCTGCTATATCTGAAGCTCATTTTCGGAAACTCTAGAGTCTAAGTTACTTGGATTTGTCTTCCAATAAGCACATAGTTTTCAATATCTCCTCTGACTGGATTCCACCTTTTCCATTGGAGCACATAAACCTTGGATCCTGCAAATTAGGCCCGTTTTTTCCAAGATGGCTCAAGACGCAGAAGAATTACATCGAGCTCAACATGTCCATTTTCGAGATTTCAGATTCTATTCCTCGATGGTTGTGGAATTTCCGTGGTAAATTACATAGTCTCGATCTGTCGAACAATGCGCTCAAAGGAACAATTCCGGATTTTAACGAGAGCTTCATTAACGAAGCTAGTCGGATAGATTTGAGTATGAATCTACTAGAAGGCTCGATTCCACGTTCTTTCCTACAAATAGATTCGCTTAATCTCAGGCATAACAGGTTTTCAGATATAAGTTCCATATGTCAAGCTTCAAGTGCATTGGAATTTTTGGATGTTTCATATAATGAATTATCTGGAGAGCTCCCAGATTGCTGGTCAGAGATGACCGCTATTCAATTTCTTATTATGAAAGATAACAAGCTGACGGGGGAGATTCCGACTTCCATTGGCCAAATGATTTGGCTCGAGACACTACATTTGTCGAACAACAATTTCTCCGGGACATTGCCTTTATCCTTCGTATATTGGAAAAGATTGGTAGTTTTCGATGTGGGAGGAAATAAAGTAACAGGAGAAATACCAGCATGGATCGGGACAAGGGCAAAAAATCTCGTTATTCTCAGTCTTCGGTCCAACTGCTTTTTCGGAAGCGTGCAGAGAAATTTATGTCAACTACAGAACCTCCAAGTGTTGGACTTGTCTTCGAACAAAATATCAGGAAATATTCCAACTTGTTTAAGTAATTTTACCGCGATGAGACAAGTCGAGAGCGGAGATCACAATGTTCCTCATCTCGTAAAGGTTGCTGCTTTTGACTACACCGAATTCTTGGAGTCGGACTGGAAAGGAACATTCACCAACTTTGAAAACATACTACTGCTGAAGAACATGGACTTATCCAACAATAAGATGAGTGGCGAGATTCCAGAAGAATTCACACAGCTAATCGGGTTGATTTCACTAAACCTCTCGAGAAACAATCTGAGCGGTCGAATCCCCGGAGATATCGGTAGGATGCAGTCGTTGGATGCTCTTAGTTTATCGAAGAACCACTTTTGTGGCAAAATTCCTCCGAGTCTCGCTCAGATAGATCGCCTGGGTATACTAGACTTGTCTAGTAACAACTTGTCGGGAAAAATTCCCACCGGCACTCAGCTCCAGAGCCGTGACGCTTCTGCTTATGAGGATAATCCCGAACTTTGTGGAGCTCCGCTTCCAAGAAAATGTCCAGGCGAAGAAGATCAAAAACCAGAGGAAGATTCTCATCCTGAAGACCAAGACGGGGATGATATTATAACAACCGAAGTTTACATCTGCGCAGCAATTGGATATTTTATTGGGTTCTGCGGAATCTGCGGTACGTTGGCTTTTATGAAGTACGTTGGCTTTCATGTGATGTGTCCCTGGGAACTTATTTCAATATGTAATTTGAAAGAATTGTTAGTTCCGTAAGCTTCTCTATAGTACTTTCTAGGGGTGAAGCCGGAATATAGTTTTTTAAGGGAAAAACTACATGTAGTTCACAACCGGAACCGATACCAAAAACCGAGAAATATGGTTTTAGTATCGGATTCGGTTATTGGTATCGGAAACCGAGAACCGGGAAGTATCGGTTATTGGTTTTAAACTAATATCGGATTTTTATAAAAATCTGTCCGGGATCGATACCGAAAGTGAAACCGAGACAAAACTGAGAAACGGTTACAAAATTTTCACCCGAGTACTTTCTGCTATTTTTCTTCATGATTTTATGCACTTGATACGGATAGTTATGAGTTTCTTCAGAATTGAATACTTGTTTAAGTGAATAAATTCCAGAAGAAATCCTGTTTGTATAAGGATTTCATATTATATTTGTTGAATTTTATTTTGTCAACGAGTTTTGATTAAATTGAAAAATCCTCTCCAATATTTTCTAAATACAATTATTATTGATAGAAATATTTCTTAATTAATTATTTTGACATTCATGTATATGAGATATTTGTACTTGTAGAATCAACAGAAATTAAGAAAGTAGTGTATTGCGCCAACTGAAAAAAAAGTATTTTGAGCTAAAAAAAATCTTACAAGGCGTTATTTAAACAGTATTCTCTATACTTTCTGGGTTTCTGTTTTTTTATTCACAAGTTTGGATGACTTGTCGTTTTTTTATTTATAGTTTTGAATTGATCAAGGTGCGAACACTAATACTACTAATTATAATGTTTTTGTTTAGGAAATATCAATTGATACATAGGATTAATGCGTATAATTCATTGAAATTTAGTATTTTTACATGATTAATTAAGTGACATAAAATATATTTTGAATAGTCTCCAATTGAAAATTAAAAAGAGGGGTTTATTAACAATATATTTATTTTGTACAATTTTTTATTTTATTTTAAAAACTACTCATTTTAATTCACTTAACGGGTATTTTAAAAAAAAAATTGTTGGTAAATAAATATTTTGTACAATTCCCTAATTAAAAAAAACAAAAAACAAAGACCGTCGTTATCGACAACTACCTTTGTAACTATTTGTATCTAGTTTGAGGAAGTAATCGATTACATTTTGATCTAGTTTCTTAATAGTTAGTTTTCATTATTACATAAAGTATAATGACCATATAATGTTATCGATAATGTTCTATCTAATCAAATATTTTGACATCAAATATTTGCTGAAGAGGTGTAATAACATCGTTAATATAGCCACTCGGATGAATATGAGTTCTTTCAGACTTGATTAATTGTGAAATATGAGTTTTTTTTTTACTTCATTTTTTTTAAATATTGTCCTATATTGAAAAGAAAAAAAATCCTTGTATTTTCTAGAAAAAAAAAAACCAAAATTTAAAAAATAATTTAAAAGAGTTCACATGGCAAGTCCGGTGATGTGGCAGTGCCTTGTGGTATGGTAGTCAACTAGACACTACATGGCACTTTACAGTCGACTATACCCTAAACTGTAAGAAAAGACTTTAGCCGCAAAAAAAAAAAGAGAAGAAGTTCAAAGACTTATCTATAAGAAATGGGTCAGTTCAAGGACTTTAGCCGCAAATTTAAAACTAAAAACGAAACTCCATGGTGATCGAGTAACGTTTTATCTAAATCTTAGTAAATTAATGTAATTCATTTAATCACCATTTAGATACAATTATGAATATACATTTGTAATTTAACAACACAAACTATAAGCTATGTTTAAACAAATAAAAAACACATAAAATCGGAATCAAAATTCCGGGTTTTATCTTAAAAGTACACTTCAACTTTTGTAGACATTAGACAAGGTGTGTTTCTTCTATAAATACCTCTCATATAGTTGTGAAATCACTTCAATTAATCAACCACCCTTTTCCCACCAAAACTACACACGGTCTCTATAGAAAAACTAGAAAATGAGACGCATCAAATCACTGCTAATCCTTTACATACTCATCTTCATGCTCTTCGATGTATTTGCCGCAAAGTTGCTGACTCAGCCACGCTCTGAAACTGAGATTTTCGAGGTCAGAAACGTTCACTTCAGAAGCTTGAGGTTTCATCAATATCGCAACCATGGCCTCAAAGACCACCATGTTCTTGAAGAGCAGAAGAGAATCACTCCAAACGGTGCGAACCCACTTCACAATAGGTGATTGAGATTCGAGGGCAAGAGTTGGAATTAGCTTTTTAGTGTTGTTCTGTAGAGACTTTGTCGATTCATGAAACTGTATCATTTTCTTCTTCTTCTTCTTCTTCTATTCGTTTTTCGAGTTGTAATTGTAATTTTTTTTTCTCGAGAAAATAATGACATAAATATCTCATGTTTTATTTTTAAGTACTATAAATACAATTATCTTCACGGTTAATGTTTATGTCTACTATTTTATTTTATTTTATTTTATTTTATTAACTTGTTCAACTCTAGCCATTATACAAAATATATTTTATATTTTTCTAAAGTGACATGTGTCTAATACTTAACAATACATCTAAAAATCCCGTAAAATTGATTCAAAATGCTGATAAAAAAAAGGGATGGAATATTGGAAAAAAAGCAAATATTTATGTAGATTCATAAAACATTGCCAAAAACTTGTATGTAGATTCATAAAACATGAAGAGCTTGTATTCATGTGTGATGTGTCTAATACCTGTGTGTAGATTCATAAAACATTGCCAAAAACTTAATAAAAAGAAAACTCTCTAGCTAGTGACTTGTCACCCTGTGTTGAAAGGGGAATTTGATTACTGTAATGTAATCTCGAGAAGAAGACAACCAAAGCAACAAAACATATAATGTAAGAGCAATTTTATATGGAAAACCAAAAAAAGAGCCAAGGAAGATTGAATTTTAGTTCCTACTTTGGCCTGTAATGATCAGTTAATCGGCAAAAGTAACAGCAGGGATCCAACATTAGATGCCGTAGCCGCCACCGCAGAGGATTCTGACTCCACTTTAAAGTAACAAAGATTAAATAGAAATTTGTGTCATGCTATGAAATTTGTGTTTTTGGTCGATTCCTTTGTTTCGATTAGTGTTGAGTTTTTTTCTTTTTTGACACATGTACAACTTCAATTAAAACTCTTTTTTTCTACGTTTTAAGATATTTGATGTTGTTATGGGTGTTTTTCAAAAATCAATTTCGGTCCAAAAATACCGGAGGCCCATATCTCAAAACCGAGAAGCCAAAAAATGTGGAAACAAATTTTACCATCAAGATAAAGGTTAAATATAAAACGCACCGTTTGCACGCCGTAACGGGAGATTTCAAGAAAAGGCAGCAGCTCGGCGCCCCATCACGAGTTTTCTGCGTTCAAGGACACACATCGGAATTTACCCTATGCCCACCACACCAAAAATCCATGCTCAAGCACACCAATTTTGCGAATTAGGTTATTTTCACCCTTATCTTAACCTAATGAGGAGACTAAGATAATCATTATGATGGATTAAAAAATAAATTTTGGGAGAGAAAAATATCACAAGAGGCTAGGAAACGAAAAGAACACCATTAGAGATCGAGTTTTTCGGAGAAGATCGGTGGAAAAGAAGAACGCCTAACATATTCTCTAGTTTTTTAATAAATATTCTTGATAAATTTCCTGAAAAACATCACATGTACGTCTTTGGTTTTTTTAATAAATTTCTTGAATAATTAATTTTTAGAGTTTAATCATAGACACAAAACTTAACGCGGGCATCGAATAACTGAATCTCGACACTATTTGTAGTCTTTGAATACTATTAATGCTAAAAGAAGACCGAGAACAAAACGATAGACGAGCACTTAAGATCAAATACTTATGCCTCAAATACTAAGAAGAGCCAACTTTCTTGCTCATGATAAATAGATGATTATTATTATCATCTTCACACGGTTGAACTTGAACATTACGGGCCTCAGAGATGGCAGATGCTTTATTGCATTGTAGCTTTTCATCGATTAAACCAAAAGAAGTCAAAATAAACAAATATACTAGAGATTTTCAATATCATTAATTGTGATTCAGTGTGGAGTAAAATGGGAAGCGGACAAGAGATTTCAGCTATAAATTGGGCTTTTTTTCTGAGCGTTACGTCTTGAAAGAAATTATGCATTTATTATAAATACCATTTCGTTAATTATTTGGCTCTCATTAGTTGCTATCAACTTCTCAGAGCTTCCTTCAAAAAAAAAAAAAATTTCTCAGAGCTTCAGAGTCTTTCTGTGTATGTCTTAAGACAAGAAAAAGAAGTAAATGCGGTTTCAATTTCATTATGCATTGTTTATGTCAAAAATAGCTGCCGAGAAAAAATAGATATGTATCAACAAGAAAATGTTACTACTTACTAAGATATATTTGCCATACAATGTCGTCGAAGGCAAGTATCTTTGCCACGTCAAACTAAAACCTATCACATAACATGACACGTCACTATGCCACACATCAATATGCCACGTGCATATCGTTTAAAGTTGTTCTCCTATGTATTGGTATAATAAGATATATATTTACCGTCGAATTTAACACTTATTAAGTACAACATCCGTCAAAATTAAGCGTTTCTCGTTATTATCGCTCGATAATATAACATATTTGCATAAATCATTCACTTTCAGTAACGTAGCAAGACTTTCATTTCAGGCAAAGCACATAGTACATATTTCAATATTTTTTCCAGATACGTAAACAAACAAAAATCATAAACAACTATATTCAAGCGACTATGAGATAATATTACTTTTCAAAGTAAAGTAGAATAGCTTTATCGAATCAAGAATGGAGAGAGAATGAGAAGAGTTGTATCAAATCATGAATAATATTTTTTTGTTTGAACTGATTGTATGCACATGCACTCACTGGTGCATACAATTACATATAGACATAACATGCAAAGCATGTGGACCGCACAGAGACAAAAATATATAAACGGAGACGCGATACCATCAATTTATAAAGTACGAGACCACGTAAGATAAAATTATTTAATAACGGGTGTCCACGGATATTTGTTAAAAAAAAGGGGGTAAACTGCGGCTAATGTACACAATATTTGATTTTCTGCGAATTATGTACACAATGTTTATTTTTGGTGGCTAATGTACCCAATGTTTGATTTGTTAGATATTTTCGTGTTTTCCGTCAGTTGACCGTTAGAGAGTTATCCTCCTCTACATGTACACTTTTCGTATTTTTGACATAACTCACTCATTTTTTGTCCAAAATTTATGCATGACCTATGGTTGGAAAGATAAGAGAGAGATGTACAACTTTTTTGTTTTAAGTTTTTTAAAATAAGTCTTAAAATTAGACGTTAGTTTAATACGAAATATTTGTTTCGAGCAAATTTTAATATATTTAATGACTTCATATGGTGAAATGTAAAACTAAATTTTTGTACATAAATATTTTGTCTTTCTAATGGGTGCTTATTTATAAATTTTGGATAAAATACGAGTGAGTTATGCCAAAAATATGAAATATGTTATGTGAAATAATTTTTCATATTTTTTGGCATAACTTACTCATATTTTGTCCAAAATTTATAAATAAACACCCGTCGGAAAGATAAAATATTTATCTACAACTTTTTAGTTTTATGTTTCATCATAAAAAGTCATTAAGTATAGTAAAAAAATTTCGAAACAAATATTTTGCATTAAACTTACGTCCAATTTTACATTGTATTTTAAATTTCGTGTTTTTCTAAAACTTATTTTACAAAACTTAAAACATAAAAATTGTAGATATATCTCTTTTATTTCCAACCATAGGTCATGCATGAAATTTGGACAAAAAATGAGTGAGTTATGTCAAAAATACAAAAAAGTGTGCATATAGAGGAGGATAACTCTCTAACGGTCAACTAACGGAAAACACGAAAATATCTAACAGATCAAACATTGAGTACATTAGCCACTAAAAATAAACATTGAGTACATAATCCGCAGAAGATCAAACATTGGGTACATTAGCCGTAGTTTACCAAAAAAAAAAAAAGACTATAGACGACATCAAACTCCAAAACTGAGAAACGACATCTTTACGAGCCGCAAAAACGACACAAATCTGAAATGAAGAACAAGGAGGGTTCCTGAGAAACGTTGAAACTCGGGAGTCTCAGAAGAAGCCAAAAGGAACTATCGCCATTGGAGAAGGATCTGAAGCTGGGCAAGCTTCGTGGTCTTCAACCATGGCCCTCAAGCTTCTGAAGCCTCCCTTCGCCATGAGCTCGACCTTCCGCACCAAGCTCCCCGGTGAACGCAAACACCTCTTCACTGCGATTCGCTCCTCCTTCAATGTTCCATTTTCGTGCTGAATTTGTTTATTTTCTCCAGTCAGAAGCTTTGCTGTTGCGAGCTCGGCGAAGATTCAGCCGCAAAAGAAGTAAGCTCTACGCTTTTTCTTTTTTCATTATAGCAATGGCGATTCGAGCTTATGATGATTGAATTGTTGAAGAAAGAGGAGGCTCGATGAAGTCTGCGTTGAAAGGTATCAACAGTACAGCCGAAACATAATCCAGTCTTGGATTCTTCAAGGTGAAATCGCTTGGGATTTTCTGTTAATTTGTCGATGAAATTTGGTTGAATTTGAATGGCATGTGACGTCGATTTCTCCATTGTTGATAGGTAAAGTGTTCGTGGACGGAAGAGCCGTTTTCAAGTCGGGAACGCCGGTGTCCGACAAAGCCGTTGTGGATATCAAGGCTGAAATCCCCAAATATGTATGTAGGTAATTGCGTTCCCGTAACTTCTATGCGACAAAACATGATTCCGAAATCCGACATTGGTTATGGAGATTGAATGTACTCTGCATTGCTGTGTAGAGCAGGATATAAACTAGAAGCCGCCATTGAAAAGCTGGGTGTCGAAGTTTCCGGCAATGTAGTTCTTGATTCCGGGCTGTCTACTGGAGGATTTACCGACTGTTTGCTTCAGTACGGTGCGTCGTATGTATACGGAGTCGATGTGGGCTATGGACAGGTAGCGGTTGATTCGTGCAAACAAATTTTATTTATTCATATGGTTTCTTATGGAAAGGGTAATGATCTGTCAGGTAGCGGAAAAAATCCGACGTGACGAACGGGTTTGTATAATGGAGCGGACAAATTTGAGACTGCTTGAAAAACTCCCACAAAAAGTTGATTTGGTGACTTTAGACCTATCGTTTATCTCCATTCTCTTGGTACAGATAATTTTTTTTTTCTCCGGAATTAATCATCGGAGATGACACGACGGCACTATATTTATTTGCACATCTTTGAAGTAGGTTATGCCGGCTGTAATAAATGTGATGAAGGAAGAGGCGAGCTTAGTGACCCTGGTTAAGCCGCAATTTGAAGCCGGAAGATCGCAGGCAAGAGACCCTCTTGTAGAAACCGTTTTCTTGGGGAAAAGAAAACGGCCGTCCTTTTTTTTTTTTTCCGTCTTTTTTTGTGTTGCACTTGATTTTAGTTTGAATGACGTTCCTTCTTCTTTTTAGGTAGGGAAAGGTGGAATTGTACGAGATCCACTTGTTCATCAAGAGGTATGTTCTTACGACCATCTAAGGCAAGTCGGAAAGGACAGACCATGGGTAAGCCTGTCCGGCGTGCGATTTAGGTGGGCACAAGCGAAACTCGCCCAGCTCGTTAATGGGAACGGGTTGCTTATCCCCCTTTTAAATTATTTTTAAACTTCCGCTTTTGTTGTACTTAAAAAAAAAATATGCGGTTGGGGCTTGAACTCGGGTCGGGCAGCTTGCAGTCTGGCGCGGGCAAGGTGGGCCATGGGACTGCCTGTATGGCCTTCTCTACATAAAACCGTTTCTCTATATAGTCATCTTCGATCATACAGCGTCATGGACCCGATATAAAGATATTTCCGGGCATGTATCTTTAATATTTTTATTTAAAAAAATTCACAGCTGCCTAGCTTTGAGAACCTTGCAACAGAATGAATCAAAGTTTCAAGTTAGGTCAACTAAAGAAATTCGAAGGATTGCCCGTTTCTGTTTGGTTTTTAATTCATAAATCTTGTGGTTTTATTAGATTATATACAGAAAATAGTATTGATTTGGATTGTTTAATTTTATAAAGGTTCTGGAGAAGATCATTAACGGCGTGGAGAGTTTAGGATTTAGCACCAAAGGTTGGATCGAGTCTCCTCTTAAAGGCGCCGACGGCAATTTAGAGTTTCTGGTTCACTTCGGTAGGAATGCAGAGCACAAGATTGAATGATCGTGGCCGGTTTCGCAGGGCGTTTGGTTTGGATTTTCATTTCCGGTTTGTAAAAGGGTACCGAACGCTGCCTAAGCTAAAAACTCATAGGCTAGCTAGCATAACAAAGTCTTGTTTAGCTTCTTTGTGATGAGCAGAAAATGTGCTGTGAATATCAAATGTTATTACAGCTTTTTGAGAAGTACTTTATTTGTATCATAAAAGAGCTTTAAGTAAAACAAAACTCGGTTCGGTAATCCACGTAGGATTTTTACTCCAAAGTCCCGAGAAGCACCCCGTGGTTACAATCTACTAAATCTTAAGCGACGATTACAATTACGATCATCGTGATTATAAAATTACACAATCTCGTAAGAGCTTTTCCCCTTGATTTTTTAATTTTAACGAGGAAGAAAAATTCCCTCACGCGAGAAACAGTATCTCAAGAAAATCCATTGTCACTCTTAACAAATTCTTCTTAATCTCATAGACATAGTGAACTTTTCAGGAATAAGCACCTCATTAATTAACGAGTCGAACACATAAGTTTTTTTGCATGTGATGTGTCGACTCTCGTGTTCATCATTTTCTCCTTCATTGTATGCTTGCTTCACACTATTTAGTGCTAAAAAAAATCCATTTCTTATATTCATTTTTTTGGGGTACTTTTTAGCTATTTCGTTTTCTTTATTGTTTGTACGCAGTTTTTTTAAGACAATTTCTTTCAATAATTATGAATTGATGACATATTTATATCTTAATAACTTCCCGGAGAAAAGGTTAATTGCGGCAAAAATATCTAATTTATGGTCAAAATTAGCAAAATATACTCAATTTAAAAAATGGTGACAATAGTACCTGTTACGGGTAATTTTACGCAATTGATTTTTATTAATTAACATAAGAAAATTATTTACTCAAATTAATTTTCTTTTATTAATTAAAATCAATTTCGTTCAAAATATTCACCGGAGGTCCGATTTCGAAAAACAAAGTGTCCAGATGATCCTAAAAATATGAAAACACCCAAAAACGACATAAAGTTTGCAAAAAACGGCCTCGGGAAACACCCGAGGCCTCCGAGAGCCTCCCGGGACCTCCGGGCGGGCCCCACGGCCCCCAAAGGCCGCTGCCACACGCCCAGGTGGGCCCCACAAGCGCCAAGGGTCGCCTGACACGCGACAGAGGCTCTGTCGCCTCCCCAAAGGTCGCGCCACGTGTCAGCAGCCCATTGGGCGCGAGGAGGACAGCGGACCAATGGAGGAGCGCCACGTGGGCGCGGACTGGTGAATGGGCGTTGACCGTTGACCCCAGCGTTGACCAAACCCTCACGCGCGCGCCGCTGCTGTTTGCCGCGCGTCCGGACGCGTCGCTGCTCCGATGGGGCTGAAAGTTGCGGCGTTGGATCGGCCACGTCCGGGGGACCCAGAAAAACATATAATATTACTCCGGGGGCCTCCTGGAGTAATAATTATTCACGTTTTAACCCCCGGACCCTCCTATAAATAGAAGCTCCGGTTTCACTTAACGGTAACTCAATCTCTCTCAACGGAACTCGACCAAAACACTCTCGAGTATCCTCTAAACATCTCTCCCTCGAATATTACACTAATGTTGAGCGTCGGAGGTGAATTCGGGGGCCCAACCCCCGGTTCTCCCTGACCTCGGGTTTTTGTTTTGTTCAGGTTTCGAGACAGAAAACAAACACTTTTGAGTGGAGGTTCTGGAGAAGGTTTTGACACGATCTAAGACCCTCCTCGCCAAGGTTCTAGGTCCGCGAGGTGCTCGTTCTATCCAGTATTCTTGTATCTTCGACAGATACATAGATTACGGGGATAGCCCGAGGACCCGGATCTGTCCCCGTGACGCCGGTAGAGGGTTTAATCTGTCAAGGTCCACTGGAGAGTCAATACCGTGATCCCCCCTACACGGTGGTCAGGAATCCGTTTTTGGTATCCCGAACCTGTAATCTGGGCCAGGCCAAGTCCTGGCCCTATTAGCGACAGGTAGTGGAGTTTGCCACGGGTTTCTGATCATCGAACCAGTGGAGGGTCCGTTTTGATTCGAAAGTCCACGAACCCAAGCCCATAATCCACAAAAGTCAACAAGACGACATTGGGCCCGGTCCAACACGAGCAATTGGGCCGCTAATGGATTGAAGCATTTTTCTGCATCAACAGTACCCAACAAATATTTTTAGGGGTTGACGAGTTCACCTTTTCCGTTAGTGTCCGTCGCATGACTGTAAAATGCAGGCCGTTTGTACGCAACGGGGATGTCTCTTTTGCCATTTGAAGCGGATTCAAGCGCTTGAAGGGCATATCTATCGACCAAAGGCATCTATCCAGCGGTAGGTCCTTTAGATTCATAGTCACCAAAAACCTTCCGCGATTGACAGAACTTTCCAAAGCAATAAAACCAAAAACGGCAAAGCACCTAGCTCCGGCCACGACATTTGCACATTTAGATGGGTGAACACTTTTTTTTTTTTTAATTTGTCCGCGAGACTTGCGAGGCCCATATCTGAAAAACCTACTTTCTTACGATCAATTATAAATGTTTTTTGACAAGTATTTGGGCATCAACTCCAAATCAATTAATTTGTTTTATTTTAATGTGGTAATGAAGGATAGCGTGGTTGTACACATGGCGTCTCATGTGTGTACAAGTGGCCCGTAGTTAACAGCCACGTGGCGGACGCTAACGGAAAAAGAAACGACGATATTGGTCAACCCCCAAAAACGATCGCCGCTATTTTTCAAAGTTGAGTATATTTCACGAACTTTGACCATTTCCGCAATTAGACCTCGGAAAATGTAGGTCGTTCATTCATAGTGCAAGATGGAATCTACGACACGTCGTTTAACTGAGAAGAGTCGCTGTCTGTATTTTCTCTGGCGCTAAAAAACTCTTAAACCCTAAACCCTTCCTTCTTCTTCCTCAGCTTCTCGAGCTCGAAAGCTCTAGCCATGGCGTCCATGCCCACCCGAGCCAACCCTCTCCTCCGAGCCATCCCCCACTTCCTCACATGGCGGGACCTCGGCTTCCGCACTGTCTGCAGCGGCCGACTCGGCTTCGCCACCCAGTCCGAGAAGAGCCTCACTGCCGGGACCAAGGTCCTCGAGACTTTCCGGGAAGAGTTCGAAGTCGGATCGCGACTGGTCTCTCTCGAGACCGGAAAGATCGCCCGCTTCGCTAATGGAGCCGTCGTCTTAGGCATTGAAGAGACCAAGGTCCTTTCCACGGCCGCTTCCTCCAAGTCCGGCGATGTCCGCGATTTCTTGCCTCTCACTGTATGGCCCTGATTCGATGTTGGTTCGTTTTTTCCTTTTCGGTTTTGAATTTTGGGGCTGGGTTTGATCGAGGGTGTTCTTAGGTTGATTATCAGGAGAAGCAGTTCGCGCAAGGCGTGATCCCGAACACGTACATGCGGAGAGAGGGCGCCCCGAAAGAGCGGGAATTGCTGTGCGGGCGCCTCATCGATCGGCCGATACGTCCCCTCTTTCCTAAAGGGTTCTACCATGAAGTTCAGGTATGAATAGCTTTAACAATCTATAGTGTTAAATTGTGTAATTTATACAAACGATTCGATTTCCGTTAATTGGAAGTGGAATTCCGAATTACGTAGGTTACGGCCAGTGTTCTCTCTTGTGACGGAAAGCAAGACCCAGATGTAATGGCTGCAAATGCAACATCTGCCGCTCTTATGTTGTCGGATATTCCCTGGGGCGGCCCGATCGGGATGATACGTATCGGGAGAATCGAGGGAAAGTTTATAGTCAATCCGTCCATGGACGAGGTGTGTTTTATATAATCATTGAACAACAATTTGCAAGATTGCAGAAGTTTGAGACACGTTTTTTAAACGTCCACGATTCCTGTATTAATTAGAGATAATAGTTTACAGAGATTTACACACTCTCCTGCACTCACACAGTATTAAACTTTACACAACTGTTTTCCACGATAAGCATCAATGAACAATCTTTCGCTCTTGAAGATTCTCGGTATTACTCTACCGAACTTAAAAACCTGAATATAATGTTTTTATATACTTGTTCTGGTAATTTACAGAACTCTAAAAGTATGTCATCTCGGGTCCAATAACATCTTTTCAGCTGGAAAGTCATATAACCAACTCCCCACACTTGCAAAACCGTGCACATGATCACGAGCCCAATGAAACTTAGCACTTCGGCTAGTCTATATGTATCGTCTGATTGTTACTCATTGATATTACGCAGCTCTGCATAAGTGATCTCAACTTAGTCTATGCCTGTACGAAGGATAAGACACTAATGATTGATGTGCAAGCTCGTGAGATATCCGAGAAAGATTTAGAAGCTGGTTTAAGATTTGCACACCCTGAGGTAAGCCGTGAAAAAAGTTAAACCTTATTTCAGTCTCTATTCGTATTTCCTTGAGATATCGTACTTTTATCGTATAGGCAGTCAAATATCTTGAACCACAAATCCGACTGGCTGCTAAAGCGGGTAAAAATAAGAAGGAATATAAACTGTCACTGCTCTCAGATAGAACATTGGAACGAGTCCATGAATTGGCAGAATCGCCGATAGAAGCTGTGTTTACAGATGCCACGTATGGCAAGGTGTGTGTCATTGCCTTCTTTTCGCGATCATTTCAGTTTTTGATTCTTACCGAGAATATTTTGTTTTTGTACGGAAATGCATGGTACTTATGTTCTGATTTTATTTTATTCAGTTCGAGCGAGGGGAGGCTTTGGAGAACATCACGAAAGATGTCAAACAAGTGTTCGTGGAAGAAGGTGATGAAGAAAGCTTGAAAATTTTACCTAAAGCAGTAGACACAGTGAGAAAAAGGGTACGGTGAAAATGTAAAAATATTTTTTTTAGAGAATATCAAAATCATATTGTTTTCTTCTTATGAATTCTAAACACTCTCTTCTTATCTTACATTTGAACTTGTTATATTGTCATAGTTTATCCCCTAATTTCTATTTCATATCAATTTAGACAAGAAGCTTGTTATTTTTTTTTTTTTTATCAATTTTGCTCTCTGAATTTGTCGTAGTGTCGCAGTTTCTCCCTGAATGATAAACTGTAGTTGTTTACTTCATTTCCACATTTTTTTTCTAAAAAAGTTAAGGCGGTAAATTGAAATAATCCAACAACCGCAAGGGGTGAATTGTAAAAAGAAGTTCGAGGAAAATCGAGACAATGCAACAAATTCAGAGGGACAGTTTATAGCTACTCTTTTAGAAATCTAAATTCTGAATATGGTAATTCCTTTTGTTTGGTCACAATGACAGATCGTTCGCAAAAGGATCTTAGAAAAGGGTTTAAGACTGGACGGGAGAGCGCTCGATGAAGTCAGGCCCCTGTTCTGTGAAAGTGGCAGTTTACCACAGTTGCACGGCTCCTCGATTTTCTCTCGCGGAGATACTCAGGTATTTTTGTAAAGTCAGGCCGTTCCAAGTCACTTCTGACTATTCAGCATTAACTCAACCTCATATGATGTCCTTTAGGTTCTTTGCACAGTCACACTTGGCTCACCTGCTGATGCTCAGAAGCTGGAGTCAGTGGTCGGTACTTCGAAGAAGCGCTTCATGCTTCATTATAGCTTTCCTCCTTTCTGTATAAATGAAGTTGGCAAGCGAGGAGGCATGAACAGACGGGAAGTTGGACATGGTAATAGTCTTACCCATCATTATGTTATAAGAAAGGATTCTGATATGAACCGATATGAAAATGAAACAGTAAATTGCTACTGATAATCCCCAACGCGGTGACTATCAAATCTTATTTAGCAAGTAATGTGAAACACGAGAAACATGCCTCTAATTCGAGAGCTAAGATGCCACTCTCGAAGATATGTTCCGACAAAAGAAGACAATAAAAACATAAAACGGCACAAAGCCCAAGAAGCCATTATATAGGAGAGATTAGCAAAATTTCGCTTATTGCGCTACCAAAAATAATCCTAATGCTTAAAATATTAAGTAACATAATTAATTTTTCCTAATGAAACATTAATTTTTTGCATCCGAATGCATTTAAAAATATTAATGCTTAATCTTAATATATTTGTGACTTAGAGCTTTGACATATGGAATTATTCTGCTATGGACTTGCTTAGATACATAATTTAAAAATTTATTATAGTACAAAGAATTATTTTTTTCTTCTGTCCATAAGACATTTAATATGAGTGGAACGAAAAAGTGATGGTTCTTTTCTTTTGTTTTCAGGCACTCTCGCGGAGAAGGCTCTACTTGCTGTGTTACCTCCTGATGATAATTTTCCTTACACTGTTCGAGTCAATTCCGAAGTCATGGGATCCGATGGGTCCACATCAATGGCCACTGTTTGCGGAGGTATCCTTTCGACTTTTCTGCTGGTATAGTCAACGCTTGATTCATTTCTCACTTGGTAAAGGCGGTATTTTCTGTTATAAATTTGGGCTAAAAAATATTAACGTGGTGACAACACAAGCTTGTGAAGGGATTTCATGGTATTTTCTGCTTGATTTCAATTTATTTACTTGGTAAAACTTTTTTTTGTGTGTCACAACTCACAAATATGTTCTTCGAATCAGGTAGTATGGCTTTGATGGATGCCGGCATTCCAGCACGTAGTCACGTGGCCGGAATCTCTGTGGGCCTTGTTAGTGACGTCGATCCATCAACCGGTGAAATCAACGATTATCGCATACTGACCGATATTCTGGTATATATATATATTTTATTTTCATCTTGTTCCATATATGTTTAGGTTCCTTTTTCCCGATTTTGTAGGTCAGTCCCATTTTCCAAGTTTCTAAAATTTTCTTACCCGGTTACGTGTTTGCTATATTTTTCAGGGTCTCGAAGATCATCTAGGGGACATGGACTTCAAAGTTGCTGGCACACGAAAAGGTGTTACGGCAATTCAATTAGATATAAAACCTGCGGGAATTCCTTTAGACATTATTTGTGAGAGCTTGGAGCCTGCTCGTAAAGGTCGGCTTCAAATACTTGATCATATGGAGAGGGAAATCAATACGCCTCGTGCCCAAGATGCGAGAAATTCTCCTCAAATAGGTCAACTTTCGACTTTTGCTATTCTTTTACTTCTAATTTTTTTGCAACATCAATAATTTTAGTTTAATTTGTCATGGATTGTGCCTGCAGTTACTATGAAGTATAGCAACGAGTCACTTCGACGATTGGTTGGGCCTCTTGGGGCGTTGAAAAGAAAAATTGAAGAGGAAACAGGTTTTGCTGAATTATTAATAGATCCGTCTTTTTGGTTCTCATTACGATACATTTACTTCACTGTGTTTCGCTTTTCCCTTATATATATATATACACACACATGACAATGTATATTATTACTCATCTTATGTTGTATCTCTCCTAGGCGCGCGAATCTCGGTTAGCGATGGAACACTTACGGTAATGTCTAAGAATGAGTCTGTGATGGACAAAGTCCAAGATAAGGTAATTTTGTAAACTTCCCACTTCACGTATTATGCATTAGGACCCAAATCTCATAAGCTTTAGGTCTATTGAAAAGATATACTTCATTTAAAACGACATGCAAAAACATATTAAGTATAAAAATCGTCCATTTGACTTGTTTACTTATCTCATTCTGCTTAAGATTGAATTCATTCTCGGGCGTGAGATTGAAATTGGTGGGATTTACAAAGGTGTTGTTACGACGGTCAAAGAATATGGGGCATTTGTTGAGTTTAATGGCGGCCAACAAGGCCTTTTGCACATCTCAGAGTTGTTACATGGACCGGTATGTTCTAATTTACCGAGATAGCCTTCTTTTTCATCACATACATTTTCTATTTTAGCGAAGCGACAGTCTTCTTTTTACTCACTTGTTTTTTCCTTTTTGTCAGGTTTCCCGTGTTTCAGACGTAGTGAATGTGGGACAGACCCTGTCGTTGATGTGCATAGGTCAGGATGTTCGTGGAAACATCAAGTTATCCCTGAAAGCAGTTTCTCCGCAACCTTACCCTGTGAGAGGTCAAGCGGCTAAATTGTCTTTCCCGTCTTTGAAAGAAGAGAGTACCGATACCTCAGACAATACGTCAGAGGAACTCTCAGAGGAAAGTGACGAAGTGATTTTAGACCCTTCAAGCTCCTCTGTTCCTACGATTCTTATCCGAAGTGCTGCGGAGTGCGAGGAGGAGGAAAAAGCAGCTGGCTTGATCCGAAAGCCGAAAAATCAACCTAGATTAGCCCAGGAAGAAAAAGCCAGTCCAGTTCAAAAACCTAAAAGTAAAACTAAGTTATCCCGGGCTTTGGTGACAGAGAAGAAGATGAAACCTGTTTCTCCAACTTCGAGGAAGGAAGGGAAAGGATCGAAGATTGTTCTGAAAACCGCGTTTGCTGATCGAATCACCAAATTTCTTATAGATGAGAAGAATGACCCAGATACTTCGGACGATGAGAAGAATGACACAGTCACTTTGATCGAAGAGAAGAATGATGAGAAGAACGGTACACAAGCTAAGAATGATGAGAAGAACAGCACACAAGCAAAGAGTGATGAGAAGAACGGCACACAAGCTAAGAATGGTGAGAAGAGCGGCAGGAAAGCTGAAACAGTTCAAATAACAGAGAAAAGCCTGAAGCTGGGAACGAAGGTGAATGCTAAGGTTTTTCAGGTTCGGACACGAGGATTGGTCCTTGATTTAGGAGGAGGCCTTCGTGGAATGTATCGGTTTGAGGTATGTGCATTGAGTTAGATCCGAGTATGCCTTTTCCCTTATCGTTTTTCATTAAGAAATAATGCAACCTTAGAACTAACTGAAGCAAAACCTCTAGATTGTAGTGACTTGATAGCTAAATCACACTCTTTTTCTTCGCAGAATGGAAGAACAGACTTCCAAGTGGGTGAGGAGTTAAGAGTGCAGTGTTCAAGTTTCTCTAGCAAGGGAATTCCGGTGGTGTCTTTGGTGGATAACGAAGAACAACACCGCTGACCGGTTCATTTGGGCAAATTTCTTTCGAACTATTTGGAGAAGCTCGACACATCTGTGATAAAAGCTCCCAGAAGCGGAAAATGGCCAAGTTTTGCACGAGTTTCACGCTCTTGGAAGAAATAGTAGGCGCTGAGACCCCGGTGATGTGAATAAACATAGAGGAATTTTTGCTCGGATTTTGAAACTCAGAAGCTTCAGATCATTCAGATCATTCTTATACTTAAAAGGGCTCCTTTTGTAGGTGACGGATTACTAGATAGCTTGACCTCCAAGTTAGCTTGTTTAGGCTGTTAATTGGCCTTCATCTATTAGAATATATATTTATTTATATGTATTTATGTATAATAAAAATGGGAGTTTTTCCCTTCAATTGTTGAGAGCGTTGAACAAAAATGTTCATGTATTGAGACGATGCATTGAAAATATAACTCAATTGTTCCGATAAGATTTACTCGCTCGCAAAATAATTTATCTAGAAATAATTTTCGTGCCGTCGAGATCCAGATTTTACAAGGAAATTTTGCTTGGATTTTAAAAACTAGAGAAGCTTTCGATCAAGAACAACAATGGTAAATTACGCCTATCTTTCCGTGGCCATCTCCTAGTTCCGCTTATGCTTCATAGGATTGCACTATAAACTAAAAAAGTTTAAAAATTGACATGTATTACTTAAAATTACCTTAACATTCAATCAAATAAACATAACTAAGCACATATTTAAACGTCCAATTCCAATATGAAAAGTGAATTAGTTAGAAGTTTATTTGTTTTCTTCCTTATATAAGTTTTTACATATTCAATATTTTAAAATCGGTTGGATAATTTAAGCCGGTCCGATCCCAACGTATTTAATCCGACCACTATCCAATTGTTTTCGGGTTAAGTTCGATCCAACTCAAATAATTAAGAGTTCAATAAAATGTGATCGAGGGTCCGGCATTTTTTTTTTGCACACCCCGAGAAGAAAAAAAAGCGCCCGCAACTATTTCGATAAGCTTTTCTAGACAGTTTCATTCGTTGTTGGTCTAACTAGCATTTATCTATTTATATACGAAAGTATAATATAGTGCTAGAAAATAATATTTAATATATATAATTTTTCCTTAATTTAGTGTTAAAAGGTGAACAAAACATTAAGATAAGCACTCCCAAAAATCTAAATATTTATCAATTATCACCAACAGTCTCTAAAAATAGTAAATGAATCGATGTCATCGACTCATTTCTAGAGAGCCTCTTCCCGAAATTACAAAATTACCCCCAAGTGTAACCGCCAAAAAATCGACTGAAAGAATCGAATACGAAATAACAAACACAGCCCAATTGAAGAAAAAAAAAAGAGACATGGCGCAGCCGATCGCCGTCGCGCTGTTCCTGGCGCTCGGCGCGTGCCTGGCGGCCGCAGTGCCGCGGTTTGAGCTGACAACGCGGCAGTGCAAGGCCACGCACGCGGGCAACGCGACGCTCTACGAGCGCAGCTTCTGGCAGGTGGTTTCGTCTATGGAGCACGGGATGACGCGGAGTGGGTTCGCGGTCGGGGTGGCGGGGCAGATGCCGGAGCGGGTGCACGTGTTCTCGCAGTGCATGGTGGACACGGCCAACAAGGAATGCACCAAGTGCTTCGCGGCCATCGCGCGCATCATGGCCACCTGTTTGCCGGCCACCGGAGGCCGGATTTTCTTGCGCGGCTGCTACATCAGGATGGAGAATTTCACCTTCTTCGATAGAGCGACCGATCCCGACGATTTGAGGGTAAATAAATAATAAATAATATATTATTGTTAGTTCATAAAGCTTTATTTTATACGTGATTTGGTGAAATTGCCAATAGAAATAAAACTATAGATATTCAAATTATATTTACTGAACTACATTTAAAATTGTTGGGTTTTTCGATGACTTTTCTCAATCCCGAGGCGGAAATCACGGGATATCATCGAACAATAAAGATCTAGAATAATTACGAGAATTAAGATATCGTTTAGAGATCGTTACCAAACTTCGGTACTTTTGCCAACTGTACCGAATAACTGCCGATTCCTTTGATATTGGAGCTTGCCGAATTTAGGATTTTGCGCCTCAAGTGTTGCGCCTCTATTTCGTCCACCACGTCACTCGGGAACGTCTTAGATGACCGGAAAACACCTCGGAGGATAGGTTAGATCCTTGTCGGTGTTTAGATGATCAACCGTTGATTGAACCGGGGAGGAAGCCACGAAATTCGACTCACTAGGGAGGGAGCTCGAATTCTAGGAGGCTAGGGTTTGTTTGTTGTTTTTAATTATGAGTCATATTAGGGTATTTATAATACCCTATGGTCATGACCTAGTGAGCTTTCTAAAAGCCCACCCATTGGGCTTTTTAAAAGCCCAATCATGAATTAATTAATCTCTTATTAATTAATTATGAATCATAATTAATACTTGGGCCCGTGTGGGCCCATAATGTCGGTTGTGGTTATCGGGTCTATTTCCGATAACCCGAGAGATACAATATCGGGTTCGGGCATAACCAACAAAAATGGCCGGGTTTCTTCTATGTAAACCCGAGTTAAGATGCAAATTTCGAAAGCTAAATAATGTGGGTTGCGAGTAAATAAATTGGAAGTAAATATATTAAATATAAATATAAAAAATATATTTATTCACCCATGTTACATTTATATTTTTAAATATAATTTATTCTATTAAAAACGGTCATCTCCACTTGAATTTTTGTGTCCGCCTCTGCTCGTGTATGTGCTCTTTATAATCAAATAGGGAAAAAATCGCGATTTCGTTTCAAATTTATTAATAGATCTTTTGCTTGTGGCCCAAGAAACTGTAATACCATGAGAATATTTATAGATTTTGGATGTGTAATTATTTTTAGTCAATTACATTGATGATCAATTAATGGTAATTGAAGGTAATTTTTAAAAGAGAAAAAAAAAACTTTAGATACGCATGGAATAAAATAATAGCACAGTGTAAACTGAAGTGTAAATCTCAAATAGTACATGAAATGGCAGTAAAATACAACATAAAGATAAAGAATAATGAATAGATTAAAAAATAAGATATAACCAAAATCAGGCCGGGTGATTTTGTTGGCATGAGCAAACTGGTTTCCCGTATTTGTTTCTTCCGGAAAAAAAAATCGGATTTTTTTTTACCAAGATCAGCTATCAACATGGGCAGATTTTTTTTACCAGGAGTCACTCCGAATCTTCACAAAAAAAAATTAAATATAACCACTCCAAATGTAATTTTTTGACAAAATTAAAATCTAGCCACCCGGAATTCAATTCCTCGTTATGCCTCTGGCTACCAAGAGTAAATTTCGGTTCCAGAATACAATTTTCACCTCTTTACTCTTTATTCTTCTAACGTGGGATTCTTAACAAATGTGAAATTTTCTCGCTCCGCTTTCTTGGTGAAAGAAATGCGGTGACAGCTTTGACAAGAGGCCACAGTTTAGCGAGACCGGTTTACGCATGATCGAGGAGGTGGTGCAGCGGACGGTGGAAAAAGGCATAGGTTTGGCATTCAAGAACACGGATAGCATGGAGTTTGTAACGATGGCAAGCTGCTGGAAGACTGTGGACCGCAATACGTGCAGCATCTGCATGGCCAACGCGAAGGAGCGTGCCATTTCCTGCCTGCCCGCCACCGAGGGCCGCATCCTAAACTCCGGCTGCGGCCTGCGCTACGCCGATTACGACTTCAGCAACAACCTTATCTACCGCCTTACCGTGGGTAATATTGCCTCTCATTCTCATTTCTCACCCCAAGAATTTATTCACAAGTTACTCAGGCCTCTTCCAATTTGAGTAATAATAATAAAAAACTAAAAATCTCTTTAAATTTTGTTATTATTACTACTACTACTACTACTATTATTATTAGTAGTTGCATTATTATAAATTAGCTTAAAAATAAAACCGTATATATTTTTTTGGTTACCTCAAATACTTCCAACGATTTAACATACATCTACTTTATTTTCATAATACGTATTGTTTATTTTTCTAAATCAAATACAAAACTGAATTTATGAATTATAAATTAGTATTAATAATCGATGTGGTATAGCAGCGGTAATAGTATTACTCATAATCGATCGGTATTAATTATAAAAACAGACAGATATCATTTTTAAGCGATGGTAACACTTTTTACTGAAATTTTTGATATTTCACCAAAAAAAGGGGACAATTCAATGTACCGCATTTTGATGAATACGATAATCGGTACTAAAATCCGTATTAAGTTCACACTTCACACCTATGTTTATATGTTGCGATATTTTTTTTTATTTTTTTATTTTCGCAATGATCGTTTGCTTGAATTCATTACAGAGACAATCCTTCTCTACGTGGTGTATGGTTTCGGAGGGCTTGGTCTGATCGCACTGTTAGCTGTCGCCGGAATCCTTGCACGGAGAGCCATTTACAAGAAAAAGAAGAAAAAGAAGGGTAATTTTATGTTCCAATTCATACAAATAATAATGGAAGAGCTCAACTAAAAAGGAACATATACACATATATAAGAGGGGTATTTTTGTCCTTGTCCTAAATTTTAAACTACGGAAAAGGTACTGGTTTGATAAAAATATGTTTCTTGGGACCATAACATGGCTGGTAAAAACATGAATTTATCGGGTTTGGACAACTATTAGATAAAAAAAACCCGGTATATATGTGTATATATTCAATTTTGTTTCTAAAATCGTAAAGCAGAAAGAAAAAAAGTCGGGTTTTACCGGATTTGGCTATAGACCAGTATTTACCGTTTCTAAATAGATATTCTTTGGATAAATACGGGTTTATCAAAAAATTCAAAGGCTTAAATGTTATTAAACTGAGATCGGTAGTATATAGTTTTTCCCCATTTTGTTTTCGATTTTTACCCATAATTACTGTGTTAAGAAAACCATTACCGGTAATAGGGAACGAAATCGGAATTTAATCCCCTAAATTGTTTGGTTAGGTCATCGAAGGCTGCATAAAACATCATCGTTATCGCAGAAAGGGTTCAATTTGTTGGAGTTCAGTTACTCAACGCTTGAGAAAGCAACCCACTGTTTCGATGATGACGTCAGGCTTGGACAAGGAGGTTACGGGGAAGTATTTAAGGTAATTAACATGCACGTGCATGGATTAAGAATCTAATAAGAGCTAAGTTACACTAGCTGAACCGCGAAAAATCGAGCTCATTGTGGTTGAATATTTGAATTTTTCGAACAAGTGACCCTAAAAATTGAAAAAACACATGTCGTTTTGAATCATTAAAATTTTTAATTGTAACATACAAATTTAGCCTCCGTGACAATTAATGATGTTAATACGGGGGATTGGGTTTCGTACTCACATATATTTATCATAAAAATTTGGATCTGCAAGTTGTGGATCCATAAAATTTCAGAACTAGAACAATTTGGTTCTGGATTTTTCAAAAATGGTATTTTGTATTTTAATATCTTAAATTATAGCTATTGGATCTTGATTTTAAGTAAATTCGAGTTGTTAGAAACGAAAAAGTGAAAAAATAATAGAAAATTTAAAACCATAAATTTTGGTTCTGAATTTGCCATATTTTCGTCAAATTAGAACCGGAATTCGGGTATTATCCTATATTTACATTGCTACACTAAAAATTTGAAAAAACACTGAGCAATAAATAAAAAGAGGAGTTGATTTCCATTGTCGCTGTGAATCTAATTATAAGCAAGTCGTTATATGAAAAAAATCCAGTGTTGTCTCCCTTAGCAAATCTGTTTAGTGTCGTTCAAATGAAAATACGACAAGTCGTTGATTAACCATCAAAACCAGTTTCAACTATGTGCTCAACAATTATACCTATACTAAATATCTTAATATTGCAGTTTCATTTTTATGAAACACGTAAACAACACAAATAAAGACCGTCCTATTAGTAAGTTTATTTGTTCTCCAACGATCATAAACTTAAATTAATGACTCACAATAAACCTTGATTGTAATTTCCTCGTTGTCTTGAGAAATAATTTCCCGGAGACCGTTAACTTTGCTTAATGATTACGTGCCACCAAAGATACAAAAGTATGTCCTCATTTAGCTCTTTTGTTCGAAGTTCCCTAATTCTTACTAGTTAGACAAAAAATTAGAGATTAAGGTACAAAATTTTAGATATCAGATAGTCATTTTACAAAGTGAGGGGCTAAATAAAAAGATAATAAAAAATCACGACATTTGGAATGGCTGCCCTAATTCTTACGTTAATGCCTTTGTGACTCTTCCCAGGGTACGTTGCCCGACGGTAGGGAAATAGCAATAAAGCGTTTATTTGCGAGCGGGAAACTTGAAAGGGACGAAATCTACAATGAGATTGATATCATAAGCAGAGCTCAACACAAGAACTTGGTTCGATTCCTTGGTTGTTGCTTCACTCAAACAAAAAGCTTTCTTGTTTATGAATTCCTCGTCAACAAAAGCCTCGACAGAATCTTATTTGGTAAGCCATCAGTGTCATAATATATTGTATTAGATTGCTTATCGAAGAAAATCATTCTAATTAAACATCACATTTTGAAGTGTATTAGAAAACTACGAAAATAAACTTATGGTCGATAATCTTTTGCTTCGAGTACAAGTTATTGGCGTTTTTTTGAGCTTATGGGAATGAAAAACGTAAAAAAAGTAACTAAAAAAAAGTACCGATCATTATAAATGGCGAGGTTATATTTTTTTTTTATTAAGCCCGAAATTTTTATCATTAATTATATATTAATCGGTGGTATTTTAGATATTTTAGGTTTAGGGTTATCCGTCATGTTTTATTAGTGAAAATTTCTTATTAACCATCGTTGGGAGAGCTTTTCGCTCGAGTTCCCAATTTAAAAACCGGGGCATTGTTAATTTCCTATCTAACATTTTTGTTTGATTCAACTCATGTTTAATTCATACTTCGGGATGCTATTTTTTTGTTTCCATGGCTCTTTATCAGCTTCAACTTTGTTGAAAATTTTAGCAATATAATTGAATATATATATATATATATATATATATATTCAATCTCTTAACCGAAAGTTGATTTCGTTTATGTCACATGTTATAGGCAATGCATAATCATAAAATTGAAAATTTGACAATCTTTCTCTTACAATACACATGATCATATAATTACTAGATAAGACTATAATTAGTAGCTTTTTGTTTCCTCTTAAAAATTGGATTTCTCTTGCAAAGACATTTATCAAATGATTAAATAGTTAGGGTTATTTTTTTTTTATTATTATTTTGAGTTTACTACTTTCTTATGTTTTTTATTTAAAAAAAACCTAAATTCCTATAAATTTTTAGCTCAACCTCCCTATATTTTATTTATATTTAGATTATAAATTTTGACAAAAAATTAAATTTATAATTCCTGATTTTGCCGCTGATACCCGATACATATTTCAATTTACCTAACCTAGGAAAAAAATTCAATTATATTTTTAACATATTCACTCTGATCTATTCATGTCGATGATCTTATTGTGTCATATGTTGAAGGGAAGACTTGGAGAAGAAGACACAACTAGATTGGAAAAAACGGTGGCATATAATCACAGGAATAGCTGAAGGCTTGGAGTATATGCATAATGTTTGTCAACGCAAAATTGTCCACAGAGACATCAAAGCAAGCAACATTTTGTTAGACGCCAAATTCAGGCCAAAGATTGCTGATTTCGGGCTCGCCCGGTTTTCTTCCGGCACAAGGCAACTTATTTCTACTGCCACCATCGCCGGAACATTGTACGTAAATAATTATTACGCTAGTAAAAAATATTGGTTGAGTATTTGAACTTATCTCCTTAAAAAACAAAGTTCGAGTCTCAAGGCACACATAATTTTTTTATGTGGTTTGTTGATAAAAATTTATACTAATTTTATGATTTTGTGCAGCGGTTATTTGGCTCCAGAATATTTATCTCAAGGATTATTAACCGAAAAAGTCGACGTCTATAGCTTCGGAGTTTTGGTTATGGAGATAGTCACTGGCGTGCGGAACAACAAATTGGGCTCTGAGACGTCTTTCGAAACCCTAGTAGCTCACGTAATATACTCTACACTTTGCACAATTATTCAAGATCTTAATTATCATTTGATTTTTTTAAAAAGTGAGAAGATTGAAAAAATATAAGCTTGTTGCTAAAAATTATGAAGAGAACAAAACTCCCGAACATAATAAACTTGCAACAAGAGAATGATCGTCAAAAGAATAACACTAACACAAATACAATACAATGGATCAAAACTCAAACCGAAACGATTTCAGGAGCGTAATTCACATGAAAAAAAAAAAACTCGAAGAAAATAATTGCACTATTAACCAGATTAATTTCCCTTTTTTTCCCTGAAAATTAATAGGTGTGGGAGCATTACCAATCAAAGAAAGTGGGAGTAATTGTAGAGAAAAGCTTGGAGATTGAAGACATGGCAGAAGTCATCAGAGTTGTTCAAGTGGGACTGTTGTGCACACAAGAGTCTCCAGATTTACGTCCCAGCATGACATTGGTCATTGAAATGCTTCAAAACGACAATGGCGACGAACTGCCTGAACCCTCCAAGCCTCCCTTCATCGATGAGCATTTGGAGTTATCTTCATAGTTTGTATCTCATTTCCTACACTACACACCCCAAGAGTTGATATTTCTACAAATATTGATGATTGATAATAGTGTGTATATTTTTGTCAAAAACATAAAACTAGAGCGTGTATAAAAGAAAAAGTTTGAAGTTATTGCGAATAAGGGTAATTTCTGATCAGAGGGTATAAAAAAAAAAAATTAAATGCACTTTAAATTGATTATTATAATATTTTTGTAAAAACTAACGTGAATATATAAGATTGCGTTGACTATAAGGAATATTTAATGTCAATATTTAAGAGATCGTTTAAAGGGCAAAAATAACAATTACTTATCAGAAAATAGTTCGTTAGCTTAATATATAATAATAAAATTTCCCTAATGAATTTACCTTATTTAAAATAAAATAAAAATAACGAAGTAACATTTTCAAATTGCATTTTCCTTCTGCTCCTATTCTCGTCTATCACCTGATGAAAATAAAAGAGAGAAAAAATGGGAGGAAAAATCTTAATTGATGCGGATATTCTTGAAAACAAATAACCTAGATTCTGAAATTTAGTGATACAGTTTTCTGTCTTTAGTTTAGAATATTGTGCTATTTATTTTGATTATCAGGTTGTCATTGTTTGTTTATTTGATTACGAGATTTATGGTATTTTTTGCCTTATATGTTTAGTTTCCTTTATCGTTTCGAATCATCCATATAAGGGGCTGCATTATTTGTAATTCTTCAGTTTATGATGAATTAAAAAATTGAGCTTTTACTTGAAAAAGTCGAGTTGTTTAGTCTCGCAAACACATGTTCTTCATATTCCATTCTACGTCATTAATCTCATCAATTCCAAAGCAAAATCTATTATGAATTCAATTTAAAATTTTGTTTTCAAAAGTAAACGGGTTTTCGCACATTTTATATTTGATGAAATCGGCGAAATAAGAGGAAATCAAATTTATAATGTCACAGTATCCCACACATCAGGCATTATAGATAACAGATCGTAAAAAAAGCAAAAAAATAATGTGCTCAATTATTTTTTAACACATTTTAAATTTCCTTACATTGACCCCGAAATAAAATAATTTAACCTATAATTGCATAAAAAATGTGGCTTTTCCCAAAAGGGATAAAGCATATATTTAAGAGTAATAATTAAGAAATTTGAAATAAAAATATTTGCAATGAGATTGATATCTTAAGTAAAGCTCAATTCAAGTATTTTCCTTGGTTACTTGTGTTTCACTCAAACAGAAAACTTTTTTGCTTATGAATTAGTAAGCAATGATCAGTGCCACTAAGAGAAAATTGTTTTTTATACCTTCAACTTTTATTTTTGACAAGAGTTTACCCTCGAGTTTCAAAAACAGATAAATTATACCCTTGGTGTATGATTTGATAATTTTATCCTTCATCTTCCTAATTTTTAACTATTTATTTAAACAATTCAAAAAATAAAACTATAAAAATAAGATATATTTTGGTGAAAAATGAAAGTAGACAAATATAAAAATTTCAAAAATTGTTAATAAGGAGTAATTTGAGTTTTTAAAAATTATATTTATTAAAGGGTTTTTAAAAGCTAAGAAAATAGACTTTGAGGGTATATTCATGTCAAAATTGAAAGTCGAGGGTACGAAAAGCAAATTGCCCTATAATTAGGGTCATTTTAATTTGTTGTTTGATCAAGATAATTATTCTTATTAATTAATGCTATATTTATTTTGAAGTGTATTAAAAGATTACAAAAATGAACATGCATAAAGCATATATTTAAGAGTAATAATTAAGAAATTTGAAATAAAAATATTTGCAATGAGATTGATATCTTAAGTAAAGCTCAATTCAAGTATTTTCCTTGGTTACTTGTGTTTCACTCAAACAGAAAACTTTTTTGCTTATGAATTAGTAAGCAATGATCAGTGCCACTAAGAGAAAATTGTTTTTTATACCTTCAACTTTTATTTTTGACAAGAGTTTACCCTCGAGTTTCAAAAACAGATAAATTATACCCTTGGTGTATGATTTGATAATTTTATCCTTCATCTTCCTAATTTTTAACTATTTATTTAAACAATTCAAAAAATAAAACTATAAAAATAAGATATATTTTGGTGAAAAATGAAAGTAGACAAATATAAAAATTTCAAAAATTGTTAATAAGGAGTAATTTGAGTTTTTAAAAATTATATTTATTAAAGGGTTTTTAAAAGCTAAGAAAATAGACTTTGAGGGTATATTCATGTCAAAATTGAAAGTCGAGGGTACGAAAAGCAAATTGCCCTATAATTAGGGTCATTTTAATTTGTTGTTTGATCAAGATAATTATTCTTATTAATTAATGCTATATTTATTTTGAAGTGTATTAAAAGATTACAAAAATGAACATGCGGTCAACGATATGAGGATCTTTGGATTTCACTTTTTTTTACCCTCATGGTGACTCCAACTGAAGACCTCTGATGTCTTAAGTGATATACTTGTTACCACTAGACCAAGCACATCTTGTCGAAAATCTTTTGCTTAATATAGTGCTAACTCTTGTTTTCTCGAGCTTATGGTTATGGAAAATGAAATAAAAAACGCCAAGATAATTAACGTTCATTACAAAATGATGGGTTAATTTTATAATTTATAAACTCGTATTTATTGCGTGGCAAATTTTTAATTAATAAGATTTCATTTGTTGGTGAATTTGTACGAGACTTTTCTGGCATCAACTAAGTGTAGAAACTTTCAGCAATATCGCTTTCTTGCTTTACACAAGGTCAAATATATAATTGCTTAATTATTCTCTCGTAATAAAGTGAATTGCGATAACGTGTTATAATATGTGCATCGAAACATCCATTTTCCAAGATTATTTGGATTCAGAAAAGTGAACTCGGAATCGATCATATTCGCACGTCTCGATTATAAGGATTCAAATTATGAATTAGGATTCGTGATCATAAACTCTAGACAAAATTTTGCTGTAATTATCATATTTCGTAAGTACACACGCTTAACGTGTAGGAGAATTTTGTCTGGGTTTGTGATGGGTTAATGTATTTTGTGCTAATATATTATGCAAGCAGCTTAATGCATTTGATAATGAACTTTCTAATGTATTTTGTGTTGGATCGCTTAAGGGGCATTGGTTCGAGTGGATGAGATTTGTACACGCTACGGTTTGGCAAACTTTAAATACTTATGCCAATATTAAATCATTTTGACTAGGGGTGAAACCGGTACCGATAACCGGTAAATTAGTTTTTTTTTGTCTCGGTATGGAATAATCGAGATATTTTTTTTGGTATTGGTATTGGTATCGGTTATTAAATTTCTTGGTTTTTTTTATCAAACCGAGACCAATACCGAGAAAAAAGAAAAGAAAACCGAGAAATAAACCGAGACATAAACTTTTGGAAAAATCCCTGGCAAAATCCAAAAGCAATACAAAATATCATGTCTGAAATATAAAATACATGTCTAATACATAAAAACATGTCATTATTTTTCTTTCATTTTTATCTCGCCTTGTCCTTTTTCTTGTCCATATTACTACTACCACCGGTACGAGCGGAAGGAATAGAAGTTCAAACGGTAAGATCTGAGCTTTCTTCTCTGATAAACAATTTAAAAAGATTTGTGTTTAAGAAAGATAAAAGCAGAGTTATTATATATACAACGTTACAATTGATATAGACATGTATATGATAAAAAATAGTTGTATACACTGTTCTCTGTATGGCTTTAGTTCGGTTTTATATAATAAAAAAATATTTGTATACACCGGAACCGATACCGATACTGAAATTAGAGAAATATGGGTTTAGTATCGGTTCTCGGTATTGTTATCGGAAACCGATAAACGATAAGTCTCGGTTCTTGGTTTTAAACTAAATTTATCGGATTTTTTAAAAACCGATTCGAGATTGATACCGAAACCGAGACGATACCGAGAAACAGTTACAAAATTTTCACCCCTAGTTTTGACCACTTATTTGCACATTCAGCCTAACTTTGGCCACTTTTGCCGCTATTATCCCTTTTTTATTATTATATTTAACCTGAACATTATTCTTCGATTGTGTTTGAATTATATTTACATATTAAGTCAATGATGGGGATCGAAAAATCTTTATGTGAACTTAAATCTTAACTAAAGCCAAGAAACACAAATTATCAAAAGAGAAGGGAACTTACTATACATAAAATTATCTCTTCGACACGTATTGTCTTTTACAAAAAACGAAACAAATCCAAATATGAAGGTTACAGGTCTTAATTCGAATTTTAAATACCAAAATTAGCTAGCACATCAAAAACTTTGTTTCTCTCTCGATGAATATGGGAAAGATTCGGTTTAAGTTTCACAGCACGATAACATGCGGGATGTTAAAAATTTATATAGATGCATTTGAGGAGCTTGCTTGATCACTTTTTGACCAAAAAAATATGGAATTTTGCCTCTGTAGACGAAAAAAAGGAGTAAAGATAGAAATATATTGGCTATATATATTTGACTTATGACCCCCCAGAAATCGTCAACTATGACTCATGTTGTAATCATTCAGTGGCGATTGGTCACACTCAGTCGGATATATAGGATTCTATAAGATTTGAGATTTTGACATTAATCTCATCAGATTTCCAATTTGTTAAAAAAATTTAAAAACAGACCTTACCGTCAAAATTCAAAAGATTGGGAACCGGAACAGGGTTGAAGTAAAAAAAAAAAAATTGTCCTAATTCTCAGTTATAGCACTACTCATTTATTTTTAATTAATATATAATAATTTTCATTTACATAATTTTATTTGAGAAATTGTTATAAATAGCCAACTTGAAACATAAGATTTGCAAAATAGCTAAACTTTGGTTAATTTTGTAAACTAGCCAACTAACCACTTAAACTAGCTAAAATTAACAATGTAATTGGAGTTTTGTTTAAGTGGTTAATTGGCTAGTTTACAAAATTAACCAAAATTTAGTTATTTTGCTAAACACACTTTTAAGTTTGGCTATTACCCTAAAGAACCCATTTTATTTTAAGCCTATTCAACAAATTCTGTTCAAAGTAACAAATTCCACAAGTTAATATATCACTCTCTATCAAATTCCACTGATATGATGATCTTTCTAGGAAAATAGGTTTTGGAAAAACTTATTGTCATTTTTCTACTTCAACCAAATCCAAAAGATTCCATAGAATTTCCTTCCGTTTGTCTCAAAGAGGACAAGAAAAGAAAAAGCTTGGAATCTCATGACTGCTCACATATTGCATGAATTTTCCCAGCAAATCTCTATCTCTCTTTCTCTTTCTCTTTTTCTTTTTTTCTTTTCTTACAAATACTCACCCACCTTTTAAAAAAAATAAAATTGAAGATTCTTTTTAAATAACTAAAAAATATTCTGAAGTGGTTGAAATTACAATTTTGCATATGCAGCTCCAATATATTTAGTTGAGTAAAAAACCTACCAGATAATAGAGTTTTGATATGATCAATTGTTAGGAAAAAATTAAATAAATCAGTATATAGTTAAGTCTACGTAACAAGATGAAATACGATTTTTTTTTTATCTTTATTGTATTCTTTGCATGTGAACATTCGTTAGATATAACTTAAATTGTTTACCACAAATTCAATAATAAATAATTTTGATGATATGGAATCAAGACGTTCGATATTTTTTATGTGATTGAAAATTCTTGATCAAAATACACATAAGGTCCATGTACATATTGTGAGCTTAAGCGTGACTTAGTTCGGCACACAAAGAAATTCAGCTCGGGTACCGACCAGAACTCAGGACGGACAAGAGTTCAACCGACCTCGAGTGAACACGCATAGCAAGTACGAACATAAGGCGAACCCAGTCCGGGGTATACGAGTAGGTCAGTTCGGGGACAGAGAGGTTGTCCAGGCAGAAAAGGGAGAGTAAACAACTACCCAGCAAAGAAGGCGCGAGACTTGCAGAGGAAGTCAAAGTTTTATTAGGGTAGTTTCCTGTGTTGGACGTACCTGATTAGTATGCCCTATAGTTCAGATGTTAATGCCGGTTGTATAAGATCATGGTCTTGCCTTAGTTAAAGATTAAGTTTATAACTTATCAATGACAATTTTGTTTCAGTTTTTCTCATTAATATAATGAATGTTTTGAATCCATAGTAGTTATGTTTTGCAATTGTGTATTATATTATCACACTGGGTCGAAGTGAGGAGGTTTAACATACACAATATAATGACTAAAAACGTGTCCATAGTTCAGATCGTTAATGGGAATTAATGATCGTGAAAAGCTATTGATTAACTCAATCACAAGTTGGTGGTGATCTATTACCGGCTCATGGTGTTGGTCTGCACCGTTGAGATAAAGTCAATTATGAAGTGTCTTCATATTGGACGGGCTAGACTTACGATGAAAGCATCAATCCGTCAATGATAGTTAGTAAAGAAGTCGACCGATGATCAGATTGAATAAGTTGAAGTTCTGAGGTAGTATGAGTTTGTACGGTTTAACTTAAACGATCATTGATTTAATCGTTTCAGTTTACAAGAAAGTATTCCCAATACTTTTATAGAAAAACCCACCAAATGCCCTAAAGGTGCCAAATGTTTAAGAGAAATTTCCATAGTTTCAAATAATTCATTTATGCCCATAAATGATATTTTTTTGACCAAATTAACCCTGAATTTTTTAAATATATTTAATATTAATTTTGAAATATTATATTATTTCCTATTATTAATGTTGACCAACTTCCCCTAACATTTATTCTCCCTCATTTATTTTCTTTATCAAATTTAAAATTTTCCTTTATTTATTCTACCTAAATTGATTTCTCACCTCCTTATAATCGCACTCCCTTTGCTTCCATCCTCACCAAAATTGTTCCTCGCCACTTGAGCCATCCAATCTCTTTCTATCAATACAAAATATGTCGTAGGATAAAGACAGGTCTCAGTTTGATATCAAATCAGTCAATAGATCTCACTTCCCTTCATTGCTTGCACTCCTTCCATCGCTGTCGCATGCAACGGCTTGCCGACTTTCTGCTTCTCTGTCGCCCGATAACTGGTTCGCCCAATAGCTCGTTCGCCTCCTTCCATCGCGATGTCTTCTTCTTTCGTCGTGTCGTCGCCTCCGCCGGGAAGGTTCTCATTTTGTTCGCCGTCTCTCGATCGCCACATCCAAAACAGTAAAGTTTACGTAAAAATACAGGATCATAAATATAATTACATAAATATAGAATCGTAAATATAGTTACGTAAATATAATTACATAGTCGTATAAACGAAAAATCGTAAATATAATTACGAAAAGAATGTTAAAGCAAAAAAAAGTTCGAAACATAAAAATTGTTACAATTTTTTTTTTTAAATGAACAAGAAAATAAAACTTACGTAATTATATTTACCATAATCACTGATTAACAGAAAAATAAAACTAACGTAATTATATTTTCCATAATCATTGATTAACAAGAAAATAACAACCTACGTAATTATATTCACCATAATAATTGATTACCAAGAAAATAATAAATTACGTCGTAATTATACTTACCATAATAACTTATTAACAAGAAAACAATAACTTACGTAATTATATTTACGTAATTGTTACAATTACGTAACTATGGTTACTGTTATGGGTGATTTTATCCAAATCAATTTCGCCCCAAAAAGCCCAAAAAAGCCCATATCTCAAGACCGAGAAACCCAAAAAACGTTGACACAATTTTTATTATTAAAACAATAATTATGCGATGAAGCGCTCCGCCCCCACGCCATGACAAGACGTCAAGACGTATTTTTGCGCCTAGTTGAAACTCGTAGCGCCGCGGTGCAAACCCCGTGCCGCGGCGGCGAAAATGACCAAAACGACAATAAATAGAAGTAAAATTCACTAGATATCATCATTAGAATCTAAGCTGCTCCTAGGCCCTCAGCCCCTCCTATAAATACAAGCTCATTCCGAATAAACGGAAACTACGATTCAGACGCTCTATATAGCGATAAACACTATTTTCTCTTATATATATATATGTATGTATATTCCGGTAGGAATACCCTACTAAGGTCGGAGCGGAGGAGTCAACAATAGCGGAAACGCCTGATCGCCAACCTTCCCTATGGAGGCTTCGGTTCTCAGTGGTCGCCGACCTATATCCTGAGTCTTAAGACTTTGCGGTAACGGGTCGGAGGACACATTCCTGGTCCGACGGTAAGCGGAATATCCGACCTGCCAGAGGTGCTAGCTAGATCGGAAGCGCTAGAGGAATCCCCAGCCTACCAAAGGAATCGTCGACTCCCTAGAGGAAGGTCCAAGCGCCGTACGACTCCCACCAGCTAGAGCGACAGCGCTGGAGGAATCCCCGGCTCACCGGAGGTATCGCTGACTCGTCAAAGGAAGGTTCGAGCGACGACCGAGTCCCGTCTCCATCAGCTAGAGCGAAAGCACTGGAGGAATCCCCGGCTCACCGGAGGTATCGCCGACTACCAGAGAGAAAGCGCAGGAGGAATCCACAACTCTCCCACAATCAGCTTCAGGCTCGCCAAGGCCAGCCCAAGAACGACTCAATCAACGTCTAGTTTGAACTACGAGATGACTTGATCCCACTTGCCAGCAAGTGGGTACGTAGGCAGCCTCACCACACTCAACGAGGCGCGGCATCACATCATCATCACCCCCGGCACTCCCAGTCATCAACTGCTCCAGTCACGATCGTCGATCTGCCCTACGGAGGTTCCAGTTCTCTGCGCTCGCCAACCTATATCCCGAGTCTTAGGACTTTGTCGTAATGGATCGAAGGACCCGGTTCCGGGCTAACGATAAGCGGAGGGTCCGATCCGTCAGATCCTTCAAGAACAGTGAGTCAAGCATCTAGCCCAGAAAGTCAAGAAACGACGATGGGCCCGACCCAATATCCAGCTTTGGGCCACTACAGTGTTTGATCCATTTTTCGGCATCAACAATTACAATTAAATGACTATAGATACAAATGTAGTTTTTGTCACACTTACGTAACGGTAGTTATGATTACGTAGTTGTAGTTACTATTATTAACTGTAGTTACGATCACGTAATTATAGTTATTTTATGTCATTATAGTTATGTATATATAGTTACGATTACGCACATGATGATTACGAAGGAGATTGACGGCGACGATATGCAAATCTGATTGCATGAGATTGAAGGAGCTCAGAATCTATACTATTCGGTCTTAAAAATTGAATTTTGAAGTAGGATGGAAATAGGCGATATATTAGTTAGTATGGCTAAAAAAATAGGAATTATATTTGGTATTTGAAATTATATTTTGAATACCTATTAAAAAGGATTAGTTAGCTGGAAATTAAAATTTAATTCTCATTAATTCCTATAATATTGATTACTAATTAGCTGGATATTATTAATTAAAAATATTTTGAGTCATTATACGTAATTAAATAATGAGGGTATAATTGTCCACGAATCAATTAATTGGTAGTCTTAATTGCTATTTATAGATTCGGGCATTTTTTTGAAAGGTTGGATAAAAAAAAATGGGCATTTAGCTCATTACCTACTTTTATTTGGGGATCGGAAGGTTAACCATAGCAAAGTGCATGACTACAGATATGTATAATAACTTTATGATTTCCTTGTTGTGATTTTCGGGAAGCAAATAAGTACCTATCTGGAGCCTAACAACTTCATAAACCGTTAGGATTGCAATCATGGAACAACGGTGGTGTCGTCTAAACGGTATACGGAGATCAACCCGACCAAGACGAGAATTGCAATAATACAAAAACTTGGATACAGATAATCTAATTTTATGAATGGATTCTTGAGTCGGGAAGATATAAATAACACGTACTAAAGAGTTCAGCTTCGGGCTACAGTGGAATGTAACCGAAGTTGTTGGAAGCTCTTCACTTTCACCGAAGCTTAAGTACGTGTGTCCATTTGTCCCCCTTTGTAGCTCCATAAGTTCGCAACATCATATTATTATGTTCTTAGAACATATAATAAAACTGATCAGATATGATTTGTGACTTGGTTACATAAAATCATGATCAACCTAAAGTTGTAAAAGTACCAAACTTTTAGTCAATACAAAAACTGGAAAACGGTAATGAATTTATTCCTTGGACAACTCCAGAGTCGTAGGAAATTAAATTCTAGTATAAATATATTTTTGAATCGTGTCATTCTGACAAACGGTTTGAGATTTATGATAATAACAGTTTCAGCTTAGGATTTGAAACACTGTTATTCAAATCGAAAATTAGAGAATTAAATATTGGTATTTGTACCTAAAATATTTAATAGAGAGAATATTAAATAAACATTTTTATATATAATAATATATGCGAATTTATGATAATAAATCTTGAAATATAAAAGATTTGATTTATTTAATCTTTAGGGTATTTTCTAAAGAAAATTTTTTTATTTGGATTTATTCTTTATTTGATTTAATAATTAAATCAAATCTTAAAGTGAATATCCCTGAAACCCGAAAACATAACTCACACTTCACTTCAGATTTTGAATTCTCTCTCTAGGGTTTGTGCGATTTTCTCTTGGATAAATATACCAGAGAAATTCGAGCTTTAGGGTTCTATTCAGTGACAGCCCACACATCCCGGCGGTCTAGGTATGAAGTATACATTAGAATACTCGTGGGTGCTATCTTCAAGATTCATTTAAGAAGATTTCATCAGAAGCCAATTCGCAGGAGCTCAAGAACACAACGAACGAAGATCAAGTGAAGATCAAAATTGCGCAACAGAATAGTGGAATGAACAAGGTACGCAATTGTATTTATTGATTAGGATACTTATTTATTATACTCAATGGCTCATTAATCGTGTGTATGTGTGACATAATATTTGAAAATTAAATATCATGATCGGGATGATTAATTTTGAATCTTATGAGTAGGATAGGGTAATGGGATTGGTATGGGACTCTAGTTCCTGTGAAAATATTTTTCAAGGTTACCCTACGCACTCCTAAGGTGATTGAACATTAATCAGGGGTGATTCGCGAGAATCAGACACCCAACATCCTGATTGTGTTTGATTCGGTTAGCTAGGATTTTACTTTTGAGAGTGGTTATATAAATCTAGTATTGTACACTTTGTAAAGTGCGAATGAGATTAGTTTTTTTTTATTCTTTAAATTCGATTATCAATAAAGAGAATTTCTTCTCCCGAATTCGTGTTCTTCGTTTTTGTGTTTTATTGTGTTCTTCGCACATCTATGAATTAGGATCCAACACATATGATTGAGTTTGCAAGATTTCATTGATCAACATTGTTCTCGCATTATGACAGAGTATTTTTTTTTCTTCATGTATTGCGGTATTTTGCGGTTGCTACACG
Organism: Parietaria judaica; assembly: GCA_954871525.1. Lineage (NCBI taxonomy): Eukaryota > Viridiplantae > Streptophyta > Magnoliopsida > Rosales > Urticaceae > Parietaria > Parietaria judaica. The sequence continues at coordinate 32,610,457 of OX940865.1, forward strand.
TACGATATCGTGGCATCTGCAAGCAAATCGTGTATTTTTATTTCACTTTTTTTTTTTAATAAATAATTTCATATTCTATTTGTCTTAGATGGTCTGATCGATTGAATCTAATGTACCATAATTAATTATTCATATATGTAAGACATGTCGTTTACTTAAGTTTATATTATATTTTCCTCGTGTCGTTGTCGGCTAATTATATAAATTAATGGTATTTTTTATTTACTTTTTTTGGTCTATACTATAGCACCATTTGTTCATAATTTTTTTTGAATATATCATAAGAAATTAAATTTACGGTTTAATTATGAAAATATAGCACAGTGGAGGAACAGAACTCTTTTAATTTATTCTAACACATTTACATAAAATGCGAATTGCTATTTGTGATAATGCATCGCCGACCAATCATGTCGGGTAGGAAATGCTCGAATTGGGATTTAAGTCCAACGAGCTTTTCGGGTCCGACCCTACCTCAATAAATGATGACGGACCCCAATGGGTCCGTGACATAATTATGAGGTGATTAATTAATTATTAGAATTAATAAATAATGACCTAATGGGCTTAGGTCCACTTAACGGACCAAAAAGCCCATTAGGTCTTTAACACATCTGGACTATTTATAGCCCTCTAAACCTCATAATTATGAGATCCATCATAGAGAAGATAGAAAACGACTAGGCCCTCTAGCTAACCCTAGGCGCGCGCTTTCTCCTCTCGGTGTTCTCGTCGATTCATCGTTTAATCCCCGAGAGAGACCTAGTTGCCAATCAAGGAGATTTCCGGTCACACAGTGATGTTCCCGCAACAAGGGTGAACAATATAGAGGGCTCGAAACTTGTGGAGCAGCGATCCGTAACCCAAAGAATTGTGAACAGTGCAGAAATCGGCCAGAATGGACACAGTCGGCAAAAGTATCAACATTCGGTAAAGTGTACTGAGTGGTAAAGTGTACTGAGTACTTTGATTTCGATTTTAATCTAAATTTTAGTTTCAATGATATCTAGTGTTTTCCGCACCCGAGATTGAGAAAAGTCATCGAAAACTCAACATGTCGGTCATTGATGAGGAATCGGTGACCGACGGTTTTGGTGATTCTTGCGCGGACGGTCTTTATGCCTTATTTGATTTTCACAGAATCTGTAAGAACAATTCTAGGGTTCTTTACATATCGTTTAAAACAAGCATAATACTGTAAACGTTTGGCACAATATCGAATTTTTCCGACACGATATTTGCTATTTCGGGATGTTATCATGCTCGAGTACTGTCTGTCTCTCAATTCGTAGTTTCGTACATGATATCATTCTTTCTGATTAGATATAGTCAGCCACCGGGGGCGGAGCCACGTGAAAACGGTTTGCACCTATATTTTTTGAATTTAAAAAAATGTTATAAAATAAAACAAATTTATAATTTATGTAACATTTCATAAATGAAGTGCAGCACAATATCAAAACGCATATCCCTATAGGTCTTAGGCTGCAAAATGACTCGAGTTTTTTTTTTTTTTTCTTCGGTAAAGAAGGATTATATTAAAAAAAAAACGGACTTCACTCCTTCCACGTCCGCCGGAGGAGGTCCAGCACCGAGAAAAGGCCAAAAGTTTTTGCACTTACAACCACGGTGAGCTAATGCGCACATTATATAGTTCCTTGGAATCCAAACCGACTTTACATCATTGAAAGTTGATGATATAAAACGACACGGTGAACAAAATAGCTCGAGTTTGAATCCTCTACGAAGCACTTTGCTGTATTTTTTCACTGTTATGATTTAATTTAGCAGAATCAATATTCAATGTTTGACCAATTTTTTTTTTTTTACTCGTGTGCTAATGCTGACTTACAAGGATATTGTTACCACTGTCTCTTTCGTCTAAGTTTTTCAGTGCATTTACCACTGCAAAGGCTGTTCAAAAGTTAAACTTTGATTTGTCTAGTCGTACCCATAAAACTAAAAGCACATAGATAGGATTGAGAGAGTGTAAAAAAGGTTCTTAAAAAAAGGTCAAAAGTTACAATCAATTCTATGTCATTTGTCAACTGCCACGTGAGCAGCGAAGGAGCGGTACTCCCATTCCAGTCCCACACTCAAGTGCCTAATTAGAATTTAGAAACATCATAATAAAACCTAAAAGGAATTATTGTAATAATAATGTTCTACATGCTTACTTGAACTCAAAGCATCTATGAGAGCAGAGGGGCAAAACACTAATCTCAATTATGGCCATGGGGGATGGATAATTAAAAGTAGATTTCTTAATATATATATATATATATATAATAGATAAATTTTGAAAATTTAAGAGGACTTCTAGAAGATTTTCCATTTCCCTTAGAACTAAGGATCTATTGGAATCAACTAAAAAGTATATAATAAACTAACAATTTAATCGGGGTGAAACCGGGTAGGGTACCCGGTTTTTTTGAGGTACGTGGTACCCGAATCTGGAAACTGGGTATCCAAAAATTGTTACCCTGATCCGGTACCCAAAAATCCGGGTATCTAGCTTTTGATACCCGGATTTACTACCCGGTACCCGGTTTTGGAAACTTCCCATTTATTTTTTTAAAAATATATCATAATAAAAAAATATACATTCATTGTCTTAAAATTAAAATGCATAAAAAAAACCATATTCTCACGCATCAAGCATAAGTACATCACACGAATCCTAAGAAAGAAACCCTACAAAATTAAAGGAAAAATAAATAATTAAAATAAACCGGGTACCGGGTACCCGTATACGGTTATAATCTAGATACTGGTACGGATTTTAAATTCGGATATGGATTCGGATTCGGAATTTGGATTCAGTTTCGGATACGGATTTTAAATCCGGATATGGATTCGGATTATTACTCGGTTTCCGAGTATTATTTACACCCCTAAATTTCATCTTCCCATTAATCATAATAATTTAATCTTCCAATTAATCATACCGATAAAATAAGCCGATGGCCTAAAGTATTTCAAAAATATCTTCAAATATAGTTCTATCTATAGTGATATCGCAGCATAAATGGAAACTGAAATCGATAGATAACGTTATCGGGATATTCGAACTAGGGCCGTTGATTCGGCGCATGAATATCCGATTGAAGAACTTTCCTTCGCATATTGATTGGCGCACGAATGCTTAACTCGGGATATCGAAATTGTATTCTCTCAAGTTGAATTTAAAGAAACACGAAATTCTAATTTTCATTTCATCATCCAAACATCAATCTCTGATATAAAGAGAGTTACAAAAATGTCAAAAGAAAATAAAAGTAAAAAAGGAAACAAATTCCACACAAACGGGAAACAAATACTCGAAAATAAAGAGAGCATATAGGTGTCAAGTGGGCCGGGTCGGCCCAGGCCCACCCGCCCCGACTCGTAAAAAAAGCAGGTTCACCCCGCCCCGCCCCGTTTTTTTTGTGGGCCGGGCTAGACTCGCCCCTATCAAAAAGGTCAGGCTGGGTTATACTTTTCTAGGCCCGCCCCGAACCCGCCCCGCCCCGAAGCCCACATAAACCCGCCCCGTGGCCAACTCGCCCCGCACCGTTTAAAAAAGCCCACATAAAGCATATTTTTGCTTGTTTTACTGTTAATTTTTTTGGTATTGGTCGCTTTCAAATGCCATTGTCGTTTTTTGGTGCCCTAATAAATCAAGTAATCCACCATATCGTCAACTTTTATCCTTTTTTCTTTTACAACATTGACAATGAATACTAATAATTCAGTCGTTTTTGTTTTTGATATCGTTTGTAATTTTTATGTATCATTTGATAACTCTATTTCTATTTTATGGCAGTGACTGTGAGGCTCATAAATGATTTATAAAAAATTATAATAAAAATATTATAATTAATATTATAAAAATAAAAAAATTACTCTAAATATTTTATTGTTATAGAAATTAACAATTATCTTTGTATTACATGATTTATTAATTTATTTTGTAGATATATATTCTAGTAAATGTAGCTCTTAAATTTTTTAATTAATTTTTTTAAAATTTATTAATCAAAATTCGATAATCGATTATTCTCTAGTTTTAATTTTAGTTTGAGAATGAATTAATCAATCACGATATTGCGTGATTTCATGTATAAAACATAATTTCTTAATTCAGTAGTTTCACCTTTACAATTTATAATTACTGGCCACGTTCACAAATCATTATTCTAATATTATATTCAATAATTAATTTCAAAATCACTCATTATCATTTTATTATTCAATTAGCACTATCATATTCACTATTTAACATCTAAATCTTGAAATTCATGAATCAATTCAACGTTCATTAATTTTAAACTATCAAGTTATAATTCGCTAATCAATTTCATAACTTACTAATCAATTTCATTATTCACGAGGTATAGACCTTCGGTTTGACGATTCACTAATCTCTTTCATATTAACATATTCATTTAGATTTTATAATTGATTAGTTTCAAGTTTCAACTTTAGAATTTATAATTATTAGTCACGTTCATTATTCACTATTCTAATTTTATTATTCACTAATTAATTTCAAAATCACGTATTCTCATTTTATTGTTCACTTTCACTTTCATGTTCACTATTCAATCTTTACATCTTGAAATTCATGAATCAATTCAACATTCATTCATGCTATACTTTCAAGTTATAATTTGTTATTCATTCATTCATGTATTTACTCTCCGTAAAAATCCAACCCGTTTTGGTTTATGAAAAGCCCACTAAATCGACTCGTAAAAAGCCCGCCCCGCCTCGCCCCGCGACATTGTGAGTTTGGGTTCATGGGCCGGGGTGGGCCTTGATGCCTTTTCCAAAACCCGCCCCACCCCGCCCCGCACATTGAACGGGACGGGGTGAGCCCGCCCCGTTTAACATGCGGGTTTAACGGGTTGTGGGCCGGGTTGGCCCACCCCAGCCCACTTGACACCTCTAATATAATCTAGATACCAAAAAAAAAGATACAGACTGAAAATAAATACGTATCGCGGTTACTTCTTGCTTGATTTGCTCGGCATCATATATTATTACCGATGGCCTAAAGCAAATAATATGACACGTACAAAAGGAGAGGTGGAAGAGAGCCGTTTAAAGGTGCAACCGCAACGAACATTTATATTAGCGAATACCAGAACTCAATCAAACCAAGAGTGATAATGTATGAGTTATTTTTTTTTAGAGAAAACCAGATTCAGATATATATAAATCAAGGAGAGGGGATTGAATCCCTTACAACAGAGTCAACCAACCATAAAGGGCATTCGGTCGACTGAAAGTCAGTGGACAAAGAAAGAAGCAAAACGAGTTTTGGCGCGGGACTTCGACTCTGTACAAATAAAATTAGGAAAAAAAATAAAAATTATAGCTTCATATTTGTTAACATTAAATCTTTACCACTTTAATTAGTCCAAATTTTGGTACTTAGTAATGTGCGAGTAATCCCTGGAATATATTTCAGACACAATCTAGTACGGTAAAAAAAAAAAGAAGGCAAAAAGCATGTACATGTGTTACTTACTTTTTGATTGAGAGAATTAAAAAAAAAAAAAGTCCAACAAATGGGCCCAATGGGCGTTGGTGAAAGCCGTGGACAGCTAAGATTCCATGACCAATTGTCAACTGCAACGTGGCAGTGAAGGAACCCTATATAGCAATTCTAAATCATTTTTTCAACCCCACGATAAACACAATTACTAAAAGTCTTAAATTCACATTCACCACGATAAAAACAATTATTTACTATATTCTTATTGGATGACAATTTGAATATTGAATTCGTACACGACGATACAAAATACATAAGCTAAAGGGGTCTATATCAAATGGATAGGCTATAAGCGGACACGTTCACCACGATAAACACAATTATTTACTATATTCTAAAGTCTAAACACCCTGGCAAATAATATAGATATGCATATAATGTATTTAATAAATGTTATTAATATCTTACAATTGATTATTTGTCAAATTTATATTTTTTTAATTATACTGTACAACTTATGAAACTATAATCTTACTAATAATTTTAGAACATTGAATATCATTTCGAGGGGATTATTGATGCTTATTGACACAAATTTCCGAGTTAAACGTGTTAAACTTATACCTCACTCGATTAAATAAATGAGAGGATTTGGTTCTCCTTTTCAAACACAATTATTATATGGGAGTAATTGTGATTTATACAAAATAGTAAAAAGAGAGAGAGAGAGAGAGAGAGTTTGTTTTATATTTTATAAACTTCTTTTTTTGGTATAAATATACCCTCTATTTTTCACAGAATAATATACATTTAAGTGTACTTTGTCATTTCAACCTTCTATTATTTAATTTTTTAATCATAAAAAGTTAAAATCTCTAAGTTAACTATTGGTACTATTTTCGCTATTTTGAAAATTAGATAATATATTATTTGAAATTGAAAAGCAAAAATAAAGAGTATTTAAAAGTAAATTCCAAAATTATAAATCAAGCTTTAATTGTGCGTTTTAAAAATAATATATAAATTAGAAGATAGCATATAATGATGTAAATATCTAGACCTTCCACTAACTCGGACCACCTTTTTTTAAATCTGGACCCGGATTGATTCGGCTCCGGAAAAAACGAAACCGGACTGGTCTGGGTCCGGAATTTTTTTTTATTTAAAAAAAACTATTTTAAACCCAAAAAATAATAAAAATAAAAAATACGGACCCAGTTCAATCCGGGTCCGTGTTTTTTTTATAATAAAAATATATATATCTATAAACGGACTATATATATCAGATATTGAGAGTACATTGTGTCTATTTTTGAAAATAAAACGTAGATCTTTATCAAAATTAAAAATAGAAGACATGGAGAGCGAAATTCTTTACAAAAAATGAATTCTTATCTTGGGTCTTAATCTTGTCATTAATTATAGAGATAAGCCTAGATAGTCATTTCTAAATATCCCAAGGCTGGTTTCTTTCAGTAATGGCATGTTGCACAAGAAGTTGACAGCCAAAAAGCAATAGCCAAAATCAAAATAAAAAGGAGTGAGAGAAAAAGAAAGATGAAGAAAACAAAACCCAATTGCAAGATCAGAAGCCTTGAAAAGTACTACCATGCACATTACTAGCCCCATGGCCATGCCTCCCTTCTTCTTCTTCTTCGGGGTGTTTTTCGCTTTTTTCGCCGGTCGAAGCGCTTCCGACCCGCGAATCTCCGAGGCGGGGCTGTTCTGCGGCGCGGGCAGGCCCCCGACAGGGACGAACTTCATCCCGACTTTCGTCCGGGAGATGGAGAGCCTCTCGCAGGACATGAGCACCCACCGGTTTGCCACGCACTCGACGAACTCGACTTTGGCGCCGATGTACGTGCTGGCACAGTGCCACGGCGACCTCTCGCGGACGGACTGCCTCCTCTGCTACGCAGCGAGCCGCACGCGCCTGCCCCGCTGCCTCCCGGCCGTCTCGGCTCGGATCTTCCTCGACGGCTGCTTCCTCCGCTACGACAACTACAGCTTCTTTTCCGAGGCAGTCGACGCCGCCACCGACACAGTAAACTGCAGCTCGATGCCCGGCCCGGCGGGGCTGTCGAGCGGGGCGGAGGAGGTTGTGGCAGAGGCGGTGGGGGCGGCGAGGCGGGGGGCGGGATTCGGGGTGGCGGAGGGGTCGGGGGTGTACGGGCTGGCGCAGTGCTGGAGGAGCTTGGGGAAGAGGCAGTGCGGAGAGTGTCTCGAGAAGGCGAAAGGTGAAGTACTGAGGAAGTGCCATGGAAGGAGAGAAGGAAGGAGCTTGAATGCAGGGTGTTACTTGAGATATTCCACTGACAAATTCTTTAATGACAAGCATGATCAGACAGAGAATGGCAGCAGTGAGTTTTTTTTGTTTTCTTCGTTTTTTTTGCGGTTGAAAAATTCGATTTTCGACTCCGTTTGCGAAAACTGGACCAGAATTGCGGGTCCGGAATTCCGAACAAGGATTCCGGTACTCCGGTAATTGAGAGAGAGACTGATTTTCTCTGGGGACTGGCCAGGGGACTCCCGAACCAACTCCGCTGGCCGCCCGGATGTTGATTGGAGAAACACGACAACCGAGCTCTTAGCGAAAACCAGAGAGAGAGAGAGAGGTGCAAAACAGAGCATGATTAGGATCAGTTAAGAGTGATTAGTGTGCATTGTGTAACAGGGTTTTCGAGAGAAGGAGTGCTCATAGCAATCGTAATCGCAGCGTTTGCATTAATCATGTTGTCCGCCTTCGGCGTCTACGCAATCTACACCAGAAGATCAAACACCAGAGGAGGTAAAATTACAGTTACAATCACATTACCTAACTCTTTTATACCCACATTAACTTAAAAAGACAAGACCGAGACCCGGAGCCGGTTTTTTGATGTTGTTATTTTTATTTATTTCTGGCATCGGTTACTTACCAGTTCGTTTTCTTGAAAATCGGGTGTTCCACATTCCGGTAAACCGGACTAGAATTTTTTTTGAATATCCGGTGATTCGTAAACTCAATAATTGAAAAGGCGAGAAAATTTTGTACACTTATTTCCCAAATTTTATCTTTTTTTTTAGTTAAAATTCATATAGAATTTATATAAACCTCTCCTTAATTTTCAAAGAAAATAATACCATAACCCCCAATTGTAATTTTCGGTAAAAATTTAAATTTACCCCCGGTATGTAATTTCTAGTTCTGCCATAGATTTGTAAAAATCAACTTTTTTAGTACGGATAGTTGTTTATTGAAAAGAACAAAAACTCACCCATAACTTTATATATCGTCGAAATTCACGCCTAATGTTTTTCGTCCAGCGCGGAAGAATCTGGGGCGGGTTTCAACAATGCTGAGAAGATCGGGGCTGTGTTACAAGTACGAAACGCTGGAGAGGGCGACGGATTTCTTCAGCGCGTCGAAGAAGATCGGACAAGGCGGGGCAGGGTCGGTGTACAAGGGGACGCTGGCGGACGGGCAGGTGGTGGCGGTGAAGAGGCTGGTATTCAACACAAGGCAGTGGGTGGAAGAGTTCTTCAATGAGGTGAACCTGATCAGTGGCATAGAGCACAAGAACCTCGTCAAGCTTCTCGGCTGCAGCATCGAAGGACCCGAGAGCCTGCTCGTTTACGAGTACGTAGCCAATAGAAGCCTCGATCAATTTCTTTTCGGTAAATCTCAAATTCATTCTAAATCTTTTTCGGTAATTACTAATTAATTACCTTCCGTTTCACTAGGTAATCATTGATTTTCGTCAAATTTTAAGTCACGTGAAGTCCGCATAATAGCATGTTATATTTTTTTCCCTAAACGCTAATAAAAGTGTTATTGCCCGTCAATTAAATTTTTACAATTTTCTATTAATAATTAATCAGAAAATCATTAGAATTACAGATTTAAGAGAATAAACTTGCAGAAACATTAAGAGGACATATTCCAATAACTGACAAATTCAGTTAGTCTTTACTGCATGAAATGGGCACTGGAATTTTTGGCCCGATCTCAATCCCGACTACAAATAAGCCAGTTAAAAAAGAAAAAAGAAAAAACCGAGAAACGCGAAAATATTTTTTTGAATTAAGTTTATTAAAGGTAAATAAAAAGTACTTTGGTTTTTACACCGAATTTAAAAATTATTAAAATTCCGAAAAGTAAATCAAAATTCCAATTAATAAATGAAATAAGATTGATTCACAACCGGGTTTTTTAATCGGACCGGGAACGAATTCCCGCCTTGTAAGAGAGTGTGTGTTTGTGCAGAGAAGAGCAAAGTTGAGAATCTGACATGGAAGCAGAGGTTTGAGATCATAGTGGGCACAGCAGAAGGGCTTGCGTATCTCCATGGAGACGGAGATGGAGGATCGAAACAGAGAATAATACACAGAGACATCAAAAGCAGCAATGTTCTCTTGGATGAGTCCTTGACTCCTAAAATCGCTGACTTCGGACTCGTCCGCTGCTTCGGCGCCGACGTCACTCATCTCACCACTGGCATTGCCGGTACACTGTAAGTAGTGAAACCACATTTTCATTTCATTTCATTCCAAAAGTCTCCTTAATTAGCCCCTTTCTGGCTCCGGTTTCAGCCCGGAAACCGGAATTTTCTTTTTGAGAAGGTTTAGGCTTCAAAAATCGGGTTGGCCCAGTTCATAGTTTCTGGCTCACTCTACTTTTTTTTTTTAATTTAAAAACATTTGTGGTATTAGTACTCAATCCTGTACCAAGTGTGTCGGTATATTCTCAATCTCTTTCTTAGTAGCAATAAATACTTAGAGGCTACAAAACAGTGTTGAGTTCCAATTCTATCCACTTCACTTAATTTTTAATAACGATAGAGACACGCTCTAGTTTAATAACAGTGTTAAATTGATATTCTTAAAATACAGTCGTAGTCGTATTTTTATCCCTCGTGTAACAAATCTTAATTGGACATGGACAAAATTGGATCTCGATTGACATTGTTTTGAAACGTTTCAGTACTATTGCTGCTAAAAAAATTGAAAATATGCCAGCGCAATAAGTACAAGGGTAGGCCGTTATACCGCAAATATCCCAACAAATTTTATTTAAGTTTCTGATTATTATTTTGAACAATTTGTTTTTTTTTTTAACAATTTTAAAACTCACTGTAAAAAATAAATTTTTACTTATTATATTTTCAAAACCAACCAATTGAGTTTTTGGCCGGATTATTGCCGTGGTGAAATTTAACCGGCTTCTTCGAAACAGGACGAGGTCGAAAAAAGGTCGAAAACCCGGTAGCCTGAGATAGTGACTTCTCAATTCTCATCCATAAGTATTTATCTATTTTTGGATTAATGAATAAATATTCGAATGTGGTGTACTGTAGAGGGTATATGGCTCCAGAATATCTAGTGAGAGGACAGCTGACAGACAAGGCAGATGTGTATAGCTTCGGAGTGTTGATTCTTGAGATTGTCTGTGGAAGAAGAAACTGTGCTTTCACACATAATTCAACCTCTCTTCTTCAATCAGTAAGCACTTATTTTCTTATGTTTTCTGGTTTAAATAATTTTGAAACTTTCTGAGTTTTGTAAATAATATGTCGGGCAATCAATTTCGAAAGCCCGTTAAATTTTCTTTTTGTCTTTATTTAGCCTTTCACTTTGTAAAATGATCATATGCACCTTTAATCTTAATTTTGTCTATATTTAGCCATTCTGTTAGATTTTGTTAAATTTTTACGGAAGATTTAATTTTTTGTGTTGGTAAATCCTAGGGAAAATAAGGAAAAAATATGAAATGCATAATTTTGAAGATTTATTTGGCCCCGCGGATACCGAGACAAAAAAAAATCCGTAAAAAACTAACAGTAATTTAATATAAGGACTAAATATGGACAAATTTATAGAATTAAGAATGTTATATATGGTCATTTTACAAAGTGATAGGTTAAATAAAGACAAAAAAATAATATTGGAGGGCTTCGAGAATGGATTGCCTTTATTTAAATACGACATAGCTTTTTTGATAATTTGATAATTGTATAATATTTTCACATAGTTAATAATTTTATTTTAAATGCTGTTATTGGTTTTATCGGCGAGTTTTTACGAGTGTATGTTAGAAGAAAATATGAAAATAGAAACTTTAAAAATTATTTTCAGATGTATGTTTATAATCTGAAAGTAAATATATTTTAGTAATTGATAATGTCCCTTCAACTTTGTATTTGAGGGAGTTCTATCTCCTTAATTTAAGTTTATAGAAACCACTTAAATGAATATTGCTTTACAAAATGGGAAAACTTATCTCATTTTGACAACAGGTTTGGAAGCTCTACAAATCGGAGAGATTGACCGAAGCCATCGACACGAGCTTGAAAGACGATTTCCCGGCAAAGGAAGTGTCAGACACACTTCAAATCGGGTTGCTTTGCACACAAGCCTCAGCTTCACTAAGACCGTCCATGGCCGAAGTAGTTTCCATGATGACCAAAAACGACATGAAAATACCGCAACCGAACCAACCGCCTTTCCTAAACGCCAGCGTTTTGGATCCGTCTTCCTCTACTAAATCTTTTAGCACTCAAAGTGTAGCATCAAAGGCTCAAGGGTATTACAGTACTTCCACAGAGATATGTAGTACTAACACTTCTTCAGAAGGGCCAAGCAGAGTATGAAAGTGGTCACATTATGCTCATAAAAACCGGCTATAAAAAGCGGACACGACCAGGTTTTTTCACAAAATTCATGGTCGCGAACTGAAACAAGAGCCTACCACAAACAAGCTCCTCTCTATCGGTTTTTAATGCTTGAAAATATTTTCTTACAAATAAAAAAAAATCCAGCGGTACAAGTGCCGGCCGTGGTGGCCAGATCAGAAGTGGTTTTACCTTTTTAACCTCATAGAAAGCTAGTTAGTTTGGTAGATTCCTTTCATGGTTTTGTGACCATAAAATATGAAAAGGTGTCACTGATCAGAGATATCAAGTCATTGTGTGGTACATAAATTGTGAGTAGAATTTTTTTTGAGATCATATGATATGTAGACACATAACACATGTACAATTTTGTGGAGACAGATCTGAATAAATTAGTTGCTCTTTGCTTGTTTTACTATCATTATTATTTTGGGTCCATATCACTTTGCTCCCTAAATGAAATGTGAACATAAATATGAAAAGTTGAAGCTTGATGGGGAGGGTTTGGTGAGGGGTCACTAATTAAAGATAATGTATAGTCCCCACTCCCCATTAATGTGATGTTTTCTTTACTCTTTCTCAACAATGCACAAAAGATGTTTCAAAAGCATATGAAACTTTTTTATTTTATTTACTATATGGTCTCATCTAATAGTTCAATGCAATGTTCGGATAGTCAATGGTCAACAACGGGTTTCGCTCGATCCGGGTAGAAAAGCCACTCTAACCGTTACGCTTAGATGATAAGAAACCCGTGATTAAACGCATAAATTTTGAAACCGGTGAAACTTTCACTAAGCTTAGAAATAATCAATATACCAAAAAAATAATGTGAGATAGATTGACTTTGAGTGAAAACGTTCATGAGTGATTGATACATAATGGGATTTGCGTTTTCGGTCAAAGATAATCGTTTAGGCCTTCAAAACCGTTTTTTATTTATTTATTATTATTCTCCGGCTTATTACCGACTCTCAGATAGTATTTGTTGTTATATTCTGATATGATTTCACAAATATTACTCAAATAAAATTACATGACACATTTTTTTACAGTGCATGTCGGTTATCTATACATCCGTTACCCGTATAATCTTATCAATGGATATCGATATCAATATTTATTTATCAGTCAACGTGCCCGTAAAATCAAACCACCCCAATTTCATTAACATGGGCATTTTTAGACCTTTGTTGTGAGAGGAGAGTTCTTTTCACGAGTTTGAATTATACAGCAAATTGGTAGAGGTTATGTGATAACTATCCCAAAACTGACAGCTTGAATGGACTATAAAATTGGTCCATTTTCACAACTTTTTTTTTTTTAATTTTCTTTCTAATTCCATGAAAATCATACATCTTGTCATATAAATGCATAGTGTTTGTTGCTATAATCGAACATTTTGCCGACCTTTAATTGCGTTAGATGGGACCATTGGCCGGTTATAGTGACCGAAATTCTACAGCATATTTTTAATAATATTGATATGTGGTGCCTAAAATTTGCATAAGAAAATTGGTGTTAACCACAATACACCTATCGAGTCTATTCTTTTTGCCACTGTCCACTCCAATTCCAAGACATAAAGAAAATGACATTAAAAGGTACTTGATGATTATCATGACTTAAAGGACTTTTTAGTGCAAACCATTTGTCAATAAATTATTTCAACAAAATAATAATTTTAAGTTTTTAAACAAGTTTATTTGGTGTGGTAGTAAACCACTATGTACCTTTTCAAGAGATCACATATTCACATATTCAAAGACTCAAATTTGTGCCCTTTTACATATTATAAATTTAGGCATTAGTGTCAGAAGCTCTTACACATGATATATCTAATAATGCGAGAGTGCATTGTAACACTGGTTAATAGTGTCACCCTCAATAAATACATAAAACAAAAAAAACAAAATAGTATTTTTTGTCCAATTTCAAAAAATTGAAATAAATTATAAAAAGTAAAACTCAAATAAAATAAAATTGTGTGGAGATAATATGTCCCTTTATTAACTCTTTTAATCGAAATTAAACGGGAATAATTTTTTCTAGAAAAAAATAAAAAGAAATTATTGTTTATACTAAAATGTAACGACGTATCTCTGATGTAACTAACATATCTCATATGTTTATTTTTTCGGGCACAAATACCATATGTCTATAAAACGGTGACCAAATGGTCACCATTTTTGCCACGTATAGCGAGATGCATGTGAACCCTCGAAGACCGATCTTTTAGCAATTTGGCACGTTGAAAACAATTGACGATGAGTGACGAAAAGAGGATGATAGACTCCTTGGTGACAATTTTTAAACATATGGTATTTGTGTTGAGAAAACAAGCAGTGAAGATATGCAATCAAACATGTGGTCTTTTCACCGCTAATAACCTTTTTACACTTGAGTAATTCTCGCACTGAAAAAAAAAGAACCAAAATACCCACCAACGCAATTGAATACAAATAATTTTACCGCTATTATTCGTTTGAAGAATTTGCAAAATGTGAAACAATACCCTCCAAATACAAACCAACATATGCAAATCAAAACCTACCTAATAAATTCATTAAAAAAAACCATGAAATGTAATACATATCTATAGGATGTATTGTAGGACTCCATTACATCATGTCCAGAGCAAAGTCCCTCAAACTAGACACAAGTTTAGTGGTGTCTCCGAGTAGTACAAAGTACAAACCACAGAAAACGACGACATTGAAACATACCAACGCTCCATACCAAAGTGTTAACCAAATTGCAATAAAAATTGAACATGCGTGTATATATGAAGTAGTTCAAAACAAAACGCAAACAATCGAACACGATATCGCATTCCGCAATTTTATCGAGGATTAATTTTCATTGTACTTTTGATCTCCGTTTTTCGATTTGTAATACAATTATTGTAATATTTTAAAGTAGTGTTTTAGGACAGTGTAGTTCCGTTGTAGATCTATTACAAGTATCAGTGGAGAAGCTAAAATGGGCCAGGGAAATTGAAAGAAAATAAATAATTCAAAAAAAATCAATGATAGAAATTGAAAAAAAAAAAATTCTAATAAATTGTTAAAATCTTTCAAATTTTAAGAGAGACTATAACCCCCTTGAGCTGGTCATAAATCCGTCCTCCTTGTGAGTTAGTGTTCAAATTGGGTACTTGAAGATACATTTATCGTAACATTGAGTATTGAACCCGTGATAAACATTTATCGGTATTTATGCCTCCGATTATTATTACAGTTGATCATCTTCAACAACAACGCTGATCTCACCTCTATAAAGCATTTCATAGAATTCCCTTCTGGTCTTCTGAACCTTCCAATGGTGTCGTTTCCAAAGAAAGCCAGCCACGAGAGAGAAGCTTAATCCATAGAATATCTCGTTCACCAAGCTTGGACCTTTATACACAACATGACCACCCATGCCTCTTCTCTACCAAATTTGTTCATGCATCGATTTAGTAAAACTTATTTAACCCATGTGATAATTATGCATGTGTGTTCTTAATCATTGTGTTAACTTAAGGGTGTCTTTCTGGATTTATGAAAAATAAATAAAAAAAATGGAGGATTAATGATCATTTTATGTTGAGTACATGTAAAAAAAAGTTAATGATCCATTTTATGTTAAATTTTTTTAAATACTCATTATGTGTATTTTTTACTCTCACAAATAGGCATTTCTTAAAAGATTTGATAACGATTATCATATAAAAAAACATTTAAAAAATTAGAAGGCATACTAAGAAAATTTAAAAACCAAATAAAAGACTAATTATGAACTCGAATCTCAACTAGTTGGGATCCAAAGAACACAAAAATAAGAATCGGAGAACTAACTAAACCTAAACCTAAAGTGCTCTCTTGATAAATAACGTCGTTTACAAAAATGAAGAATATTACCCAGAAAATCAATTTAAAAAACGGGATGGAACCGCATCCGAATTCAAAAACCCATATCCAGATTCAAAAGCAAATTTCAAACTTGGTTGGTTTTTTTACAATATGGACTAAAATCATATGCTTGCTTGTTTGTTTATTTATTTTACAAAATAGAGTACCCGGAACCTGATTTCAAACTTGGATTTAAAGAGTGAAGTATTTTTTTTTATTTAAGTTGTATTTATTTTTCACTCCTTCCTTTCCTTATCACCTTTATTTACAAAACTATTTTGATATATAAAAAATTATGATTTTTAAACCCGATCTATAGTATAACTTTGCGAAAAGAAAATTTGAAAGCATAGAAAAGAAATTCTCTAAAATTATAATTTTGGAAAAATAGCGGCATAAGTACACAGAGTGTTTCAAAAGTTGACAAAAAGTAGCCATTTTTTTTTTGGGCCGGTAAAATTTCCAAACTCTCGTTTTGTAAATTCCGTTGCTTCTGCGTCCAACACTGTTACCAGCTCATTTAAAAAATGTTGTATTTTGATACACTTTGTTGCACATTGCTGCACATAATTATTTTTTTGAGTGAAATTTTGAGAAATTGGTTTGATAGGAGAAACACGAGAGAGAGAGAAATGGGTTCAGTTTTAATTTTTTTTTAAGTTAAAAATGGGTTGTCAACAATTAAAATACAGATACTTCTGCCGCCATTTTCCCTATAATTTTTCACAAATCGAGTTGCTAAAAGGACTCAAATCTCCGATTTTGTAATCCCATGCATGTGAAACGAATTTCCAACGAGCCAATCTTTTTCCAAACTCCAAACTGTTGAATCAACTAAAGATCTTAGGATTATGCATAGGTACCTGATAGGATAGTCTTCAAGAATACGAGGACTAAACGAATTTTTTTAGTAATTTGCAGGAACAAGGGACGATTTTGTGATTCATGAAAATGCAAATATAAGTTGGTTTCTGATAAATTTATATATGTGTGGAAGCTACACCTACAAGAAGTTCGTGTCAAACTCTCTTAGTTTGGTTCAACGACACGTTGTGACTATCCGTGACGTGTCACGGTTTCCTGTCGTTCTTCAAGTTTTGTTTCCTAATTGAATAATAATCTCAACGCTTTTGGTTGCTTTAGTTTTATTATGAAAAGTACTATTATTGTCGTTGTAATCAGCCTATAACTAGGTCTAAGATGCTCTTGTCGTTTATTGTCTGATGTCGTTTTCTAAAGTGTCGTTTCTCTACTTTTCATTTCCTCCCTCGTTTTTCTTTTGTTATTCGTATACTTGGTATTATTTTTCGATTCAGTGCTAGTCATTTTTCTGTCTGAGTCGTTTCTTTAGTTATGCTTTAGATTTCCTGATTTTGCTCTTTCACCGGATGCCAATTTTTTGTTAAAGTAAAAGACGGAGAGTCGACATCTTGTAAGTGATCTCGATCAAATCACTGTATTAAGCTGCACTTAAAAAATATAAAGAAAGAAACGAGGTTCTAAATAAAATAACTAAAAAAACATTACGGTTTACAAATAGGACCAAAAATAAGGAGAACTAACAAAATTTAGAATCTCTCTTTAACAAATAACATCTAAATGTGAACAAGACTAGCAAAATCCAAAGTATCTTTCATACAAATATCATCTTTAACGAAAGATGAAGTAAGCTTTGAGTGTGAAAACCATCATGAAGTAAATTTTGAGTATGAAAACCACTAGTGATAACTCAAATTTTAAACACCGAATCTAGCAAGGCACTAAGAACTTGGTTACCTTCTCCCGAATGGATAAGCTCAAGGAAACAAATGCATTTAGACCCGCAACTTCAAAGAAACCAATTTTTGATGTTACTTGAAGTGTTCTTTTAGTTGTCTCTTTCCATTGTCATTTTAGCTTAAGTCAATTATTGGTGATTCTTTTTGCCGATTTTTCTGCTATGTCGTTTTTCGTGTTTATTTATTAAAATCGTAAAAACAAAAAGAATACTAAGAGAATTTTTTTGTCGTTTTTGTCATTTTATATTTTTGTTTCCGTCGTTTCTTCCCATAACAAAGCCCCATTAAGCATATAAATTCAGCATCAAAGAAATGAAAATACACTCTCAAAGCCAAGAAACGATTGCACTGCCTTAGCTTTGGCCGGTGTTTCCACCGAGCATCGCTGCTTCTGCGTCGCACTCGGACACTTCTCGTGCTTCCTACGCTCTATCGAAACGCATTTCTCAATACTTGCATTGTCGTTTTTCAACGTGGAGACGTCAAACGACGCCATTTCTGCCAACGGAAAATCAACACCAGTGCTTGAAACTCTAGGAGAAGCATTTACTTTCCCATACACGTCGTGCTTCACTCTCTTCCCTGATTGGCTGTCGCGAACGTAGTTCCCTACATTGCGGGTGTCTGAGTCTGAAATCATTGTCAATTCTTCCGAAACATCATCGGAGATTTTCCAATTCAGCGTGTCACGCGTGTCGCTACCAAATACGAGCTGTTTCGGAGGCGAATGCTGGCTTACTTTCAGAGTCTGCATATCGCTGAACAGTGGAAAATCCTTGGCTTTTCGGCGAATGTGATCAAATATCGTCTCTTCATTCAAAGTTTTGGGAACGCCGGCTTTGAGGGAAAGATCATCTGCATCGGGACAATAAATCGGTCAGAGTATAAAACTGACAGTGAAACTTTTGTACAGTTTATACTGATTTCAATAAACCAGGAACCAGTATACATGGTAATCCAGGTTTCATTATATTAATTCTTTTAACCGGTAAAAAAAAGGGGATTTACCAGTATCGGTTACGGATTAATACTGTTTTTTTTCAAAAATCATGATACCATTTACAGAGAAATCAGGGTCGGGAACAAAAACCGGTTCTTGTCCTTTGCAAGATAAAAAAATATCACCTGTTTCACATTTCGCTCTGATATGGTTTTCTGAAAATAGAGGGTCTTCGAGAGTTTGTGTGAGTTTCTCTCTTTTACCGGTTTCTAGCTCTAATGATGGTTTGACCGAAGCTCGTCGTGCACTTATGCTTCTTTCAATCTCCTCCACAATCTCCAGTTCTAGGGATTCGAACTGCTTGTCACGCGTGCGCTTCCTCGCGAGATTCAGTGTCTCGGTTGAAGGAGAATAAGCGGGATTTGACGGTGCTATCTCCGGGAAACGTTTTGCCTTCTCGCGTATGTGGTCGAATATTTTGCTCTCTGTTATGATTTTGCATTCGTCTTTATCGACTTCCACGGCAGGCTCGGCTTCATTTTCTAGATGATTAAGCGATTAAAACAGAATTAGAATCGGAAGGCAAGAACAATCACGAGAAGTTGTTTTCAGTACCATCTCCGAAGTCATCAAGAAGGTTGAAATTGGGCCTGAAAAAGAAAACAGTTAGTCGGGTGAAGTCCGATTCTTACAAATTTGCCAAAGGAGAAGACAATGATTACCAGAAAGTTTATTCAATCACAAACCAAGAACACACAAGCCAATCATAATTACCGAAAACTTTAGTCAATCAACAATAAACCAAATGATTGTTCCTACAAGAACACGGTCCAAGCTTTCCAAAACGATATCTTAAGTCAAACGAGAAAAATCAAATATAATCACGGTGTTATTACGCAACGAGCTATGGCAGAGAGAATTTTGAGCGGTGTAAATCGTATTAATGCTCTTAAGATCACAAGAAAACAACTTGTAGCAAGTTGCCAAGGTGTGTAATAGACACCAATCTGTTAAGTTTCTCTTAATAGAATTTTTTAACAGCTTCCTAATTAATTTTTAAACCCGAAAATAGAAGTTAACCTAATAACTAACTACAGGACTTAAAAACCTTATTAACACATAAGCACAATTTCTTGACACCACTAAATTAGAGAGATTCGTATTTTCTAATCATTTCTTTATTTATTACTACTTACCAAAAAAATAATCCAGAATTACTTAAGACATTATATAACATAATAATTTACTTACAACCAAATTACGGGTCAACAAATATGCAAAGAAAAATTGAGTTGGAGAATATGCTCACATTGAATCATCTATGACTTTCGGATTGTTGTGAAGCTTTTGTTTCGGGGCTTGCGACGAATATTCATCATCGTCGTCGATAACACACACTTCCCGAGGTATGGAAGCAGAGGAAAGTGGTAGTTTCCCCTTTTTGTTAGTGATGACTAAGTTGCTGAACCTTGTCAGGGTAAGTTTCTGGTGGACATCAATGCCAACTACATTGATATAAAATTAAGATATGAATATTACTGATTTGATGTCCAATTTAGTAAAACAATAAAATATTGGACATATCATGAAAGAGAGTTTACTGTATTCTTCGAATACTAGATCGGCCTTAACAGTCAGTTTTCCTTGGGTCGGGTTTGACAAGTGGACTACTGTGCTATAAGGGCTGCAGTGAAAATAATATGAATTCATCCATCAAAAAAGTTCTGACTAATTTTTACTCGGGAGTTATCTCTAGCGGTCTCTCTATCAGGGGCATGTGCGGGATAGTAATGAGCAGGAATGGTCCTTTTACTGTTAATTTGGAAAAAATCGATGGAAACATTAAAATAAAATTGTAAGCGTCAAGGGTAATTACGGGATTTTTACGTGTTTTTAACATAAAATTAACCATGTTAATAATATTAAAAACACATAAACTTCTGTAATTACCCATAAACGTTACATTAAAAAATTATGTTTTTTAGTTTCCATCCAAAGTACAGGCGAAAACAAATAGGCGCCGAAATGCTAATAGAATACCCATTCCGTCTCTTTTTTTTTTCGTTTTCTTTCGAGGGACCATTCCTGCACATGCTCCTTTAATAGAGGGACTGTTGAAGCCAATGAATTATTAATTTATTGGAAAGAAGTTGTATTTTATAATTTGCATACCTTGAGAACTCATCCACCCTGAAGTGCAAATCATATAGTCAATAAATATGAATGTTATCATAGACAAGCACACAATGATTGCGCAACTGAAAATATGTGAGTTTCGGGTCACCTTATTTTCTCATGCAAGACAATCCTGTTATCTTCTTCAGATCCGATAATCTGTCAGAATCAACCGTCAGTACAACAATTGGATTTAACCAGAACTATAGCATAATGTTCTATTATTTTAATAAAATCAAACTACCATGTCAGCATAATGACGTTTCATTAGCTGAAGAGGCTCTGATATCCTTGTCAACGTTATCATTAGCTTCGATTTCCCTCGAATCCGTGATTCGCTTTCCTGAACCTTTATGTCGACTTTTGGTGGAAGTGAGAGTAAAGAGTCCTTGATTTGGTTTCCGAAAGGGTATTTCCGGTTAGTGACCATCTCGATCCGACGCGCATCAGCTTCAGCCAGTGTTTCGAACGATTTAATTCCCATCGAATAAAGCGCCTATAAATGACAAGAGAAAGGCTGGCTAAAAGTCAACAGGTAGAGCCTGATTTGCAACAGAAAAAGCTCAACTCGCCTTCGCTGTCACCATGCCAATCCCGGGTAATTGCTTCAGTTGGTACGGACTATCATCCCAAAGTTTTTGATCCAGTGACTTCGCTAGAAGGGCCGAATTCAACGCTCCTTTGTAATTCTTTTTGTATAAAAAATAGTCCTTCATGCATTTGGAAATTCGACATCCATTTGAGCATATAGAGTTCATATCCTATAAAAAAATGATAATTCAGTGGAGTCATAAGCAAATTTTTACTTTCAGCATAATCTAATGCAACTTTGTGTATGAAATAAGTCGAAACCTGGGTCAATGACAAATCGTGAATTGAAGGATCTCCCGTCAAGCAGTCATTGATTAGAACAAATATCTTCTCTTCTCTAGTTTGAATACGCTTTTTACGTTTCCCATGGTCACTTAGCACGTGAAAGCGTAGCCGAGCATCTTTGTCAGTGTTTATGTCATTTAAAATCCTTTTCTCATTGCGTCTGAGCTGTATCCCTGTGATGTAAGTAAACAACTCTTCAAACTGCAATGTAAACAATGGCAAGATGGTTAAGAAAACAAAATTAAGTGAAATTACATGAAATTTCTTCAGCACGGCATACAACTCGAAGACTGTCTTCCATTGTGCAGTTTTCAGGGGTCTGCATAATTAGTTTCATCGTGTCGAACTTCAAATAATACCTTGTCATCAACCTTCCAGGCTCTGAACAAAGCAAAAGGAAAAGAAAAAATGGTTAGATAGTGAAAATATCTATACGTGTATGATAGTGTTATTACCTAGTGGTTTCAAGAGGAAGCCGTCTTCGTCGGTCCAGATCATTTGATGCCTCGATAACTCGTTGACTTTCTGAACACAGACTTCTGATGAAGATAATATTATTAGGAAAAAAAATAAACAGCTATATGATTGTAGTAT
Organism: Parietaria judaica; assembly: GCA_954871525.1. Classification (NCBI taxonomy): domain Eukaryota; kingdom Viridiplantae; phylum Streptophyta; class Magnoliopsida; order Rosales; family Urticaceae; genus Parietaria; species Parietaria judaica. Next base: position 32,632,845 of record OX940865.1, read on the forward strand.
TCTTTATTACTTTGAACAGTAAGCTTTGACTGTACCTTGTAGATGCTTTTCTATTTGGTCACTGATAATCCCTTTCTTGATAGCATAATTTTCAGGTTTCTGATACGGCATGGGTGTTTTGGAATTAACAGGCGAGAAAGAATATGATTTCGATCCGGATCGAAATTGAGCACAGAAAAACACAAAATTCGGCCAACGGGAATTCACCATGGTTATAAATTTCCTTCTTCTCTTTAATAGGAAAGAATCCACCAAAGGTGAACTCTGTCCTAATGACGCTAAGGGAAAATAACTCAAACAAATCATAAAAAACCCAAACAACCTGTTACGAGCCAAGATAATCGAGTCTCGGAATCAAGAACACGATGAACACTCTAAGAACACAACACAATAAACTATTGAACACAATTAAACCTAATCTCTCCTCTTGAGAGACTAAGTTTTGTGATTGGTTCTTGGCTATCTATCTTATTGACTTAAGCTCCCTTATATCGAGCACGCGACTACAATCAAATGGACTGGACCAGCCCGGCCCGACTCAATTGATCCTAAAAATATGCCAATTACATTTCTAAACGACATTACAATTAATTAACCCCTAATAACAATTAAACTTATACGTCATTAACTCTCAACGATCGGGATGTACCAAAGCCCTAAGGTACGGGCCTATAGGTGACCGAAAACCCAAACGACTGAAGCAATTGATTGAGTGAGATACACCTAATGACATAGAAGGACTAAATAATGAGCCCTAGGGGGCAGTTTTCCCTTCTTACGGTTATATGGATAATTGTGGTCTAACAGATAACCAGATCAAAATCCAGTAAGTATCAAAAACCCACATGCCTTTTTCATTCTCACAAACAAGTAGGAGCACTTCATCCATTCGATCGCCCTCACAATGTCCGAGACTGTCATTTGAACTATTTCAGCAGTTAAATGCTCCGTCATACATGGAAGCAATCTACAGAAAAACAATTGGAAACTAACTTAGGAAAAATGAAATTGTCTATTGCAAAATGATTTGCAAAGTTATAGACATACTGTGATTCAACTACTTCACAGCCACTCAACAGATTCTCATACAAGTGTACCTGACAAGTATAAAAGAAAATAAAAGTAAAAAAGCACATAAAAATTCAACACATAAAAAAGAAAACTACAGAAGATAAAATCAGGGAACAGAAGGTAAACTATCTACCGTGTCTCTTTTCGTCATGATTATAACCATTCCCGTATCATCGAATGGAGGCCTGCCTGCTCTTCCACACATCTGTCAGATACAAAACAAATATCATAAGCGGAAAATTGACGAACAATTCTGAATATATATATATATATATATAAGAAAAAGGAAATACCATCTTTATTTTCATCTAATGGGCTACATCCAGACAAGATAGTGCTTAGGTACTCCAACATGTATGGTGTAATAAGATAATTGACTGACCTGTAGTAAGGTTGACCTGTCATATTCCATGTACAATCCTTTTTCTTTGTTGCTGAAGGAAAAGATACTTTCAGTAATTGACTTTAAAGAGGTATCTCAAGTTGCATATTGTAGAAGAGACAGGTAAACATACAAATGTTGTGTTGATTTTATAACAACTGTATGAGCTGGTAGGTTGATTCCATGGGCCAGAGTATTTGTTGTACACAAAATTCGAACATCGCCCTTAAGAAATAGACCCTCGATAAGATTGCGGTCCTTTAGGCTAAGCCCACCATTGTGATAACCAACTGCAACAAGTATAACAATTGTTTTTATAAAGCACGAATACCCCCTTGAACTTAACCCGTTCTAGCCCTTTGTCCCTTGAGCTTATATGTTTTGCAGAATTACCCGTTCTGTGTTATAAAAAAAATTAAACATTGTTATTGAAGTGACAATGTGAATGAGAAAGTGTATTTGTCTGTTCTCCCTGTACGTAATTATGCACCAAAATGAAAGCTCTACGGGAAAAATACTAATAAGGATATGGTAGGAGGGAAAATTGCAACAATGAATAAAGTTGAGGGGTTGCTGTTACCAATCACTTAGATGACAAAATTCTCTGTACCTCCATAAAGAATATAGGACTGCATTTGTTTGTCACCGCATGATAGCGAAGCTTCCCTTAATCTTTCATGTTGCTCTCGGTCTTTGATGAATGGATTTGAATTACCCAACGCCATTGCTGACTGAACCAGTCGCTGCGCTGCTTCCTGTGCTCCTTTACGAGTTGCGCAAAAGACTAGCGCAGATTTCCCTCGAGAATATAGCATGAGAATATCTGCATTAAAAGTTTAAGATTTCACTTATGGCATTGTATTCCATTGTAGACATATTTCGAAAACGAGTAGGTCTCGGCTTACCGTATATATAATTTTGAAGGCGCTGAAAAATTGAAAAATGAAACGAATTATTAAAACAAAGAAGAATTCAAGGATCGTCCAAAACAAGTGAAATTCCATTAAAAAAAAGTAGCATAAGTTTTAGGATGATAAACAAAGAGTTATCCACATATTTTACCTTCTCAAATAAAAAATCATTTTTTGCAGGTGTGTATCCTGCAATAGAAGCAAACTTTATATTAATTTTAATAAATGAAAAAACTGTTTGCTTTTAATAAATTAATACAGGATGTAACAAACCCATGATATGGATTTACTCAAATGTACTTACCATCCAACTTAAATTCTTGACTTTTTGAAATACTTTGTGGAAGTAGATATTTTTTCATTCAAAATCAAGTTTTACAAATAGTAGTTTGCATCCGTACCTAAAACCTTTGTGGTCAACTTCACAGGCCTCATTTCTTCTCCAAACCTGCAAAGAGAAAATTAAATTATAAATCAACTTCACGGTTTCAAGATTTACGTGCACGTAATGAGTCCCAAACAAAGGTACCTTTTAATTCCTTGGGGAGGAACCTCAAGCCATTCAGCTGCATTTATAGCATAAATGTATCTCAACGGTTTTCAGTGCTCGAAATGTAAAAGACTAGTTCCCTTGATAGACTTCACCAATCTTACCAAGATCCTCAACATTTGGAATTGTGGCAGACACAGCTAGTAAACGAACACTAGCCAAAGAAGTCGATTGCATTTCAGGATTACGCGAAAGCATTTTGATCCTGCTAACAATCGCCTCCAGAGCTGCTCCACGTGGATCGTTCAAGAGATGAACTTCATCAATAAGTAGAAGGGATATGTCGCTGAAAAAGCTCAATCCACCGTCTTTTATGCCATGCCGTGTTACTGCATCAAATTTCTGATTGGGACAAGAAAAATTGAATCAGCAATTTACACCCCAAGATCCAAACTTCTGTGATGTATTTATCAGACAAAGAATTTGTCCTCGCCTCAGGAGTGGTAAGAATAATGTCTGCGTCTTGTATATTTTTTAAGTTGTAAGATTCATTATCTCCCGTCATCTCCAAGCAATTTACGCCCCACGTTCCAAACTTCTGGCTCCAATGACGAAGTTTCTCTTGCACTAAAGCCTTAGACGGGGCAACATAGATCTGCAAATAGTCGTACGCAATGAGCCGTTTGAAAATCCTCCACAACTTTAGAGCATAATTATCAGGCTTCTATGCTTGGATCAAGATAAGTACACACGTCTTAACCATAACATATTTGGAATATAGCTTCTTCTTTTGCTTTTTTCTGGCATGAGGACTTACTGTCTTGAGAGTCCCTTTAGCATGAACGAAGTTCGTCTCCTCCGAGATGAACCGTGAGAGAAGCCTCAAGATGCAAAGCTCAAAGAGAACTGTCTTGCCACTTCCGGTTGGTGCTGAAATAACCATGTTCGCATCCGAATGGAAACAGACCACAAAGCATTCGCTTTGCAGAGAATTAAAATACCTGCATAAGTAACAATTTTTCACTTCACGGTATGAATTATACCTGACGAAATGATCGCGATATGTTCACGAAACAATACAATGCATTACCTGAAACTAAAAGCAGAGCGAAAAAGAGCAGGCAAATCCAACACAGACTTCAGCGTGTACGGATCCATTGTCGTGCTTGTTTCTTGGCGAACCGGCAGTTCTGAGGAAATCGACGGTGAATAAGTTAAGAAATTTAGGCATAGATTTAATAGAAATGTCTACTTTAAGCAGTAGAATCCGATTATACACTACGGTGGTCATATGTATCCACATTCGATCAAGATGAAATTAAATCAACCGAAATAAACATACCAAATCTCCTCGGATTCCTTTAAACATATCAAACTCTCCAGATTCTTTCGAGTTTGAAGAATTTCTCATAATCAAAAGCAAAAACCTTAAATCGGAGCGAACTTTCAGACCTAATCACAGAATTTAACGATCGCAGACATGATCCAGTGATCCTCGCACATAGATTATGGAATGAAGTGAATGATCCGAGACTAGGGCTAAACAATCGCAGAGAGAGAGAGAGAGAGAGAGAGACCTTGAAGCAGCTTTGAGAGTGAGGAGGCTCGCAAGCTAACAGCTGTGGAATTCAAGGAACTTGTTATTTATAGGGTTGTTTTGGCGGGAGAAAATGACCGAACGCCTCATTCTCTGTCGAAAGATCTTTTTAAATTTTATTTTATTTTATTATTAAGATTAAAAGATTGTTTTATTTATTTTTGTAAAAATTTGTACTACTTTGATTTATTTATTTTTTTAGAGGAAAATGGATTTTTTTATTATTATTTATTGTATAGCTCATTGAGCGGAGCTAGTTTTGAACCCAAATGAAATTTGGGGATAGGCAAAATGATTTTGAGACCAAATAAAAAATTAAAACTAAAATCGAATCATAAGTTTGGATTAAAAATCTCTTCAACAAAAGTCAACTATGGTTATAGAGATAAATAAAAGAGTATACTGACGTTTGAATTTAATATTTTGCAATATAAATAAATAGGGTTAATTGCGGCAAAAATACCCAATCTTTATCAATATTTTTCGATAGGTACCAATCTCAATAAACGTAGGCAAAAGTACCCAACGTCACACTTTTGTCGCTAACCAACTAACGCCGTTAGACACTTCTTACGTCGCCGTTAAGTTGTCTCATGTGAAGGTTGGGTACTTTTGCCGCCACGTGGTATTTTTTTTTCTTTACCGTTGACCAATATATTTTTATTTTCTTACGTATATCAAATATGATCAAATAATTTTATAAAATATGTACTTATAAAAAAATATGTTACTTTTTTAAATAACCAAATAATTACTTAAAAATATAAATCACTAATTCTTTTTAAGTAATTATTTGATTATTTAAAAAATAACATATTTTTTTATAAGTACATATTATTTTATAAAATTATTTGATCATGTTTGATATACGTAAAAAAGATATTGGCCAACGGAAAAGAAAAAATTTAAAAATATATTTTTTTTAAATGCCACAAGGCAGCAAAAGTACCCAACTTTTGGCCACGTGGCATGCCACATGAGACAACCTAACGGCCAAGTAAGCAGTGTCTAACGACGTTAGTTAGTCGGCGACAGAAGTGTGACGTTGAGTACTTTTGTTTACGTTTATTGAGGGTTGGGTACCTATCGGAGAATATTGATAAAAGTTGGGTATTTTTGCCGCAATTAACCCAAATAAATAATAGAAAATGATAAAATTAATGTTGGTGGTTCCTATAAAAAAACCTAAAATTAAAGTTCGGTATAAGTATAACCGTATAGCGCATATATTGGGTGCGTTTGACACAAATTATTTAGGCTTGTTTTTTTTATATAAAATAAACCTAATCGCTATTCAGGTGTTTGACAAAATTATTTTTCCAAAAAACACAAAATCGATTTTGAATTTTTGTACATGAATTGTAAAAGCTAGGATTCGTAGCTTTTGGTTTTTTTCTAAAAACAAAAATACGGTTTTAGTCTATTTTAGTCTTTTTAGCCTAAATAATTTTTTTTACCAAACGCTAAAACAGTTTTTGTTAACAACAACAACTGTTTTATAAATAATTTACCAAACACCTGCCGGTTTTTCTCAAAAACAGTTTATTTTTTAAACTAAAACTAAAAATAATTTTTGTAAAATTTAAGTTGTGCCAAACGGGCCCATTGTATTTTAAGCAAAATTCACTTGTTATTTATTCAAATTATGAAGCTAAATTCACTCGTTATTTATTCAAATTATGAAGCTAAATGAAGTATCTATAAACTTGTAATAAGGTAGCCAATTGTATAGCTAAGCGCCGTCTCTCGGAGTATATACCCAATTTGTCGTCACGAGATTGCCCCGAGGCTTGTTACCGATATTATAAGGGATTCATCTCCTGCTTAACGAATTCATCCTGGTTGCAAAAAAGATATATATTATATAAATATTATATAGAGAAATTGCACTAAATAGCCATATTGATACATAGGTTTAGCAAAATAGCCAAACTTTGGTTAATTTTGTAAACTAGCCACTTAACATGAGGTGGCATATCAAATTCAATTTTATTCCTAGAATACCCTTTAATTAATCAATTTAAATTATTATTTTTGTAATTAATTAAAATGGTAATTAACCTTATCAAGTTATCAGCACAAATCATGGTAACTGATTATTTTTAAATTTAATTTAAAAAAAAAAGAAAAAAAAATATAGAAATCACGTAATTAATCCACGTTTAATTTTGGGTATGGAAATGGGTGAGACCAAATCTTTCTTTGTAACTTATTTTGCTATTAATTTTGGGCATCGCCAGCTTGGACGCCTCGGAGTGCGGCGGAGCCGCCGAGGCCGCGAGACGAGAATCGCCGCACCATCGGAGCTCTGGCTCTGTAATCGTCGAAATCCGCCGATCTGGGCGACGACGAGGAAGTCGCCGACGTCGCCGGCGACTTCCTCGGCTCAAAGCCGGCGACCTCCCAGCTCCACCTGCTCCTCTGGTCCGCCATTTTCACATCTCTCTCTCTCTCTCTCCCTCCAGCAACGATCACCATAATCACCAACTCTGAATCCAGGAACTTCTTGAAGGAAAAATCATTGTCAAGTCCTCTTCTTCCATCTCGCATAATGGCATTCGTCTCACCGTCAACGGTTCCGTCAATCTCCAGGATCTCTTCATATTACTTTCAAAACCAAACTCAGTGGAAAAAAAAAAATTCGACTTGAAGGATTGGAATAGGGTATTTCAAAGCTCCATTAACTATCTGGAATTGTAGGAATCGTTGAGATTGTTTGAATGATTGGAATTGAGTATTTCAAATGCGCATTGGGTATTTGAAATTTCAAATAATTACTGCTTTGTTGATTAAATAGACATTAGAGTAAGACTTGTTTGAGTGTTTTCATGTGCAAATGTGTTAGTTTGTTATGAGCAAACCGTTTATTTTGAACTGTGATGGAAAAATTTGTGTATACTGGTATGGTGTTAGCAATGTCATTTTTCGGCAATTATAGCTGCCAAGTACCGCAATCTATGTCGTTGCTCGCTCATATTTCTTTTGAAATGGTGTTCGCCGGAGCACAATAATCAACGGATCACCGATCGTGTGCGCCGGCAAGGCGCAGACCGGAAATCTATGAACACCATCAACAGAGTAACAGAGTCGCCTCTTCCTTGGCCGCAGTCGTTGCGCCTAAAGTCCCCTCGTGTAATTTCACGTTTATTTTGTGTTTATTTTGGTTTAATTCGTTGTAGTGTCATTTTACTGTTTGTTAATTCGTGTTTGTTTTAGTTTATTGGTGCTCACAACCATCGACGAGATTATGCTCTATGAACTTTTTCGGAATATGGTTGAAAGATGTGGAGATTAAGCTTCGACGAGGAGATGGCCGAAAGCTCTTTTCAAGAACCGAGAAATAGAGAGAGATTACTTTTTGTATTTAAAATAGTTTATTATTGTATTTAAATTTTAATATGAATAATAGTTTTTTATTGTTAATTTACGTTGATCGTAGTTGATTTACGTTAATTCGCGTCTTTAAGAACTAAATTGCTCCACATTAACACATATGAACATATTTAAATAAAAAAATTTAGCTAATCACGTAGATACTATCCTTATCACATATTAATGTGGATTTATTATTCTGAGACTAAATCTTTTGAATGTAACCTCTTTTGCTATTAATTAGGATAATATTTTTCTATTTAACGTGCAAATACATACTAATAAATATTGTGCATAGTAAGTTAACACATACTACAAGAACATAATAATGAGCATATACAATCATTCTTGCAGATTCAACACACTAAACTTACATAATCTACGCATGCTAACTAGCATTACACTCACAGATTCATCACATATTTATAATCATTAACACGAGTTTTAACACGTACTAACCACATTTAAAATAACATTTTCAACGCTATATAACCGATTCAACACATATTCAACACTTATTAAGCACAAACAATGGTTGACTTGACACGGTATCTTTGTGTTGGTTTCCATCCCGTCTTGCTTTCTTCTCTTGCGTTGCATGTAAGATGGCCTCATTGATGGTCTCGGTTTGATGGTGCGCTTTTCGTGAATAATTACGCTTTCAGTTTGGGTCAGTGAATTATCATTCTTCCGTAAATACGCCATGGATACCAGCTCCGTCACCTCTAGAATGGCTTGAAGTTCATTCTCGATCACATATTAACATAAACAAACCAAAATAAATTGTAATAAACGGTATATTAACAATATTTTGTATAAATAATCAAGTATTTAACATTCTTTTTCACATTAATTATGGAATATAAACAGTATTTTGTATAAATAAATTAGTATAAGCTGTAATAAACTGTTTATTGACATGTATATTAACACACAAAAACAAAAAAGAGGTTCAACATATATCAAAATAATTTCTTATTAACACAAACTCAACTCACATAGTGAACACTAAACAGAATTTCTAAATTAACTAAATTTTAAATTAACACAAATTCATATCAATTCGAGAGCCATACCAATGCTTATCAACGATTATGATTACCAGCGAAAATTCACGAAAATCACCCACTATTTACCACCCATACCAACAAATATCAAAGCGCTGATTATTAAGGAAAAATCACCAATACTTATCAACGAATATCAATAACAACGAAAATTAACACAAATCACCCTTTAACAAAAAAAGAAACACGAGACCCATAATATCAACAAGAACCACAAAACTCACAAACAAGACCCGTTACCATATCAACGATTAAAAACGAAAATCATATGTAGTTTGGTTGTTCGGTAAAAAAAAACTCGTCGGCCATCATTCAATGGCTGAATTCGTTGCCGATAAAATGTTTCAAATTAACTGGAAAAACCCAAACCTAACCCGTGTATTAAACCAATCAAAACATGACGCATGTGCTGAATATTTGAATACCATACCCATTAATAGCCGGTGAAGCCTCGCCGGTGATGATTTCGCCGTTAATGGCCGATAAAACCCAAACCGAAAATCCAAATCCAAATATAAACACATGCAATCGATTTTTAAAAAAACCAAAAAATCTCAAATTAACTGACAAAAACCAAACCTAACCCGTGTAATAAACCAACCAAAACATACAAGCAAAATATTTAAATACCATACCCATTAATATCCGGTGAAGCCTCGCCGTTAATGGTCGGTGTTTGTGTCGCCGATTATTGAAGCCGATTACTGAAGCTCAAAGAAGATGGAGTGTGGCTTTGAGGAGAGAGAAAAAAAGAGGTCAATGTATTTAGTTTAAAAATTTAAACTCAGTTAAAAAAGGGGTCAACGTGAGATTGTTGAAATTGGTTGTTACCAAATTAATACTAATTTTATTTAATAACCAGATTTTCAATTAATGTAATTATTTTGACAGATTAAATAACCCACAAAATAAGTTCATAATTTTTATTTATGCTTTAATACATTTTGAATTATTAAAGGTAAGAATGTAATTAGAATTTTATTTAAATAGTTAATGGGCTAGTTTATAAAATTAATTAAAATTTGAATATTTTGCTAAACCTACTTTAAAGACTGGCTATTACCCTAAAGAACCCTATTATATATATTGAAATCTGAGACGCGAGAGAGAGCGAATTCAATCACTCTCTGCTTCTTCTCTCGCTTTTTCTCTTAACCAGCTTCGAATTTCGACTCTCTGATCGTCGCTTTGGCCTTCCGATTCCAAATTCGTTGCTTCTCCGATCGACCAACCTAGGGTTTCCGATTGCGAGTTCGCGTTGAACCAGAATCCATGGGAGAACGGAAGGTCTTGAACAAGTACTACTCGCCGGAGTTCGACCTTTCGGAGCCTCGTCGGGCTTGGAGGCCGAATCACCAACCCAGAGTCAGAATCATGCTTCCGATGAGTCTCCGCTGCGACACTTGCGGCAACTTCATGTACAGGGGCACCAAGGTCAATTCCCGCAAAGAGCTCGCTCTCGGAGAGGCCTCTTTGGGGATTTAAGTCTTCCGCTTCTACTTCAAGTGTACCAGATGCTCGGCGGTGATCTCTATGAAGACCGATCCAAGCGGCTCGGATTACGTCGTTGAGTGCGGTGCGCAGCGGTTGGATATGGCGAAGCGGAGAAGGGTGAGCGAAGAGACGGGGGATGCTATGAGATCGTTGGAGAACCGAGCGTCGGATTCGAAGAGAGAAGCGGAGATTTCGGCTGCATTGGAGGAACTGAAGTCCATGAAATCGAGACACGCTGCTCTCGGTGTAGACGCGATTCTGGAGGCGTTGCAGCCTACGCCTGCAGCGAAGGAGGAGGCTGCGGAGGATGACGCGGTATTGAAGTCAGTTGTTTCCCACAATTCAGCGGAAATTGTTAACCTTGTTGACGAGGACGAGGACGACGATGTGAGGGAAAAGGTTTCCGACAAGCTTCCGATCAAACCGAACAAGTTCGTTACTAAGACTACAACGGTGACGCTTTCCGTCGCCAAGAAACTCCCTAAAACCGAGGAGACCGACGTGCTACAATTGCTCTGCCAAAACTACGGCGATGGCGAGGGAGATTAATAACTTGGGTTGTACTTTAGTACTTTAGTAGTCCTCAATTTTTGGCAGCCTACATCCGAACTGAGGACGGGTTTTTGGAGTTAGCTCACACATTCTCTAACCTTGCGGAGTAATTTATTTTTATTTATTATTTATCAATATAATTGATGTTTGATTTTAATTTTGAAGTTTTAATTTTTCTGTTAGACCAATGATTTTCATTGGGTTGTTTAATTCTCCTTTTAACTTTTTAATTCTCCTATTCATTGGGTTGATTTTCATTGTTTGTTTTTAACCTTGCATTGTAACTTTTAATTCTCCTTTGCGAAATACTCAGACCCGAGCTGCGAGTTGTTATAGCTCAGTTCCGGCGACGGGTGGTTCGAACCCAATTATGCTCTCGATATCTTCAGGGAACGAGTTGGATCACAAAAATATTATTGAACAATTTCAAATTGGAATTCCCATAATCATAAAAAAAGTGGTTGTTTAAAATATAAATAATGAGTACAAAAAAAAATTGGCCAACAATTCGATGGGTCGGATGTTCTCTCGCAAACTAATACTCCTACTTAAGTTCTACATAAACCCTTATTACTATAATTACGAAAAATAATATTAATTAATGCCCCTTTCGCCCTGCTACTAATTATTTGTATACACAAGCCGTAATAGTGTCAAAATGAGCTTAGCATGTAAAAGTTGAGGATTGAAAATGTACACCTGCAAATCTAAGATGTTGAAGATATTTCCCGAATTGTCTTTAGTTTTGGCGAATTCCGGCGCTAATCTCCACTGGCCGTCAACGATGAATTGTATGTGAAGAACCAATGTCTGTTCGGTTCGTAAATTGGCTATTTTGTGAACTACAGCTGTAACCAGTTTAAGTCTCTTTAACTGTTCTAGTTACAGTCACAGTTGTGACTACAGCTGTAAAGGTGCAGAAACCTGCGATCAAAGAAGGTTAAGGATTTATTCGCATATTATTCTGGATTGATTTATTTTCATATCTTATTTAACCTCTTTGGATTCGCACGAAAGTCTCCCAGTGGTTACGGGTTGGTTGCTTACTTCGTGGAACAACTTCTCAACAAACCTCGGAATCACAGGAGATGATTAGGGTTGATATAAATATGAAGAATGCGCATCAGTTCGTTTTCAACCCTTCCAGAGAATAACCTTGCGCTCAGTGTTCATCAAGGTTATCAGCTTACACAGTACGGTGATTTCTTCATCGATTATTCCTACCTCGGGAGAGGCGTCGACTGCGTTATTGAGAACCAGACTGAAGGAGTCAGTCTAACGTCGACAACATAGCAAGGGGATCTTGCTGAGTCCGATTCCAGAAGGGAAGTGACGATAGTCACGTATCGGGACTCTGTCACCAGTTTCAAGACCAAGCTGTTCTACCAGCTATAGCTTCAGGGGGAGTCCTTTACTTTAAGCTATTTTACGTTTGTGTGTAATTGGTGCTTGTAAACAATATTGGTGATTAATCTGGGTGAGTGCCCCGCAGAAGTAGATAGGTATCGAACTGCGTTACCAAAACATCGCGTGTCTTCTTTATTGCTTTCACGTTGTGTTTGGTAATCTCTTTCATAACCTACTAAACCGGTAATCTGACTTTACAATTGGTATCAGAGCTAGGCCACTGAAGAAATCTATCTTTGACTGCAAAGACAGTGGTATATTACAGTCAGATACCTCCATCAACATGGCCTCACGTGATTCCGCCTCCTCTGCAAGACCGCCTTTACTTGATGGTACGAACTACAACGTGTAGAAAATGCGCATGAAAGCCTACATCAAGTCTCTTGATTCTCAAGCCTGGATTATTCTTCAAGAAGGATGGACTGAACCAGTAAAGCTTCTAAAAGAATGGTCATCTGAAGATCACGCTGCCTCAACTGCAAACTCGAAGGCACTGAATGCTATCTTCTCCTGCGTGGACGAACACCAGTTCACTCTAATATGTGTCTACGAAATTGCTAAAGAGGCATGGGATTGTCTTGAAAATCTTCATGAAGGAACAGTGGCTGTTCGTGATTCAAAGCTGCAGATGCTCACCTCAAGATTTGAATTTCTCAGAATGGCTGAAGATGCAACTATAGCTGACTTTCACGAGCAACTCAAACAGATCTCCAACCAAGCTCATCAACTGGGGAAACCATACTCCGAACTGGATCTCGTCAGAAAGACTCTCAGATCTCTAGCAAAAAGATTTCGTCCAAAGATTGCGGCTATTGAAGAAGCAAAAGATGTGAAGACCATCAAACTGGACCAGCTTATTGGATCTCTCCAAACCTATGAGATGAGTCTGACCGAAGAAGAAAGAGGTACAGGAGCAGGAGTCGCTTTTAAAAGCACAACTGAAGATCTCTCAAAAAACTCTTCAGCTGGCACCCCCACTTCTCACACTACTACAAATCCGGGTTTCAACTATGGTTAAAAATCATGGTGGAAAAATTTCAACCATGGTTCTTAACCATGGTAGAATCCTGCATGGTAGTAAGTTCCAACCACGGAATTTTTTCCATGGTTGAATCTTAAATTCTACAACGGATGATATCCGTTGTTGGATCTCAATACGTGCCGCGGCTACAATGAAGCTAAGCCGCGGCGAGATTAGTTTAGACCACACTTATTTCCGTTGTCTAAGGGTCAAAATTGGATTAAAAAAAATCAGAAAAAGCATATTACTTCCTCTATTACCAATCGATATGAAAACCTAGAACAGCAAAAACCAGCTCAAATCCGACCCCGGAAGCTTCACAAACATAAATATCCAAAAGACCGTCACAAGGCGTCATTCAAAAGTAAACTAACTTATCCAAAAGTGATCTTCTAAATCCACATTGCTTCAATCTCTGCACAAACTAAACATCAAACATCTTACATTGTATTACATATCTAAAATCCCCAAATCAATTTCAATATCTTTTAAAAGAAAACTTCAAATTCATTCCCAACAATCAGAGATGAACAACAAAAAAAAGAAAAAGCAATTTCTCGTGGCTGTGAGGAAATGGAAATGGAGAGGAAGATCGTGGCTGTGAGGAGCCGCCGCGGCGATCTCTGTACATGTTCAGCTTCGACCACTCTTCCAGGATCCGCTCGATCGTCAGTTCTTCTGAAACCTTGCACATTCAACAAGCAAGATCATCAATGCCAGACTAAAAATTCCCTCTAATTTTTGAACAAAACGCAGCTCCATTTCCCCAATTCACCATTGATAACGCATACGCAGCGATGATTTCCGGATCGAGGGCAGCCTCGTTTCCAGCAGCAACCTCACGAGGAGGAGATTTTCGTACCCCGTCTCCACCACGGGCCGCACCTGCAAAACACGTTTCCAGGCTCCGTTTTTTTGTAATCATCTCATTGAATCGGAGAATGGAAAAAGTAGAAGCTCACAATGTGCATTTGATCCACAATCCAAGCCTCCAAAGCCGAGTCCACGTCGGCGAGCAGAGCTGGCCACCTCAGCTTCGCAGCCTGAGGAGTGAAGAACAGACCCAAAAGCGTCATGATTTTGATCGAAGAAGAGAGGCTGGAGAAAGAAAGAATGGCAAACCTTGAGGGCAGAGAGAGAGCTCTCTCCGCAGCTATCGCAGAGAACATCATCGAAGTCCAAGGCATACAAATCCCTCCTTGAGCTCATAGCGAGCACGGTGTTCATCGAAGAGTGCGCAGGCTTCCTCGCTTCGCTTGATCGAGGCTGTGATACACTTCGTGCCTTCGAAGGGGTTCCAGGTTGACGGAAGGCAGTCGAGGTCCACCACGTCTGGGGCGACCGGAGCACCAATGTGCGTCGCCGGAATCTGCAAGCCCTGGCAGAGAAGCTCGGGGCACCAACGTGCGTCGCTGGAATCTGCAAGCCCTAGCAGAGAAGCTCGGGGTGAGAGAAGTGATATGTGTGTAAAGTGACTAAGCCCTAGTTCAATCCGCGATCTAAATAAGCCGTGGCGTGGGTAAAATAAGCCGCGGCACATTGTAGGATCAGACCATGGTTTTTTATATCCATGGTTGAAAGGTAAAAATTTTGTTGGATTCGACCATGGTTTTTGACATCCATGGTTAAAAGTCTAAATAAGCCGCGGCGTGGGTAAAATAGGCCGCGGCACGGATCTACTTCTAACAATCTTTTCAACAATGGAAAATATATCCGTGGTGAATTTGAGAGTGTGCCGCGGCGTGTTTAGGCGTGCCGGGGCGTGATTCGATTTTCAACCATGGAAAAAATTTTCCATGGTAGAAACTTGAATTTCGACCATGGATTAAAAAATTCATGGTTGAAACTCCGTGGTAGGATCAACAATTTGTACTAGTGTCAGCCGGAAGAAAATGTGGATGATCTTGCACTTCTCACCAAAAACTTTGGCAGAATGTTGAAGCAATTCCAAAAACGCCCCTCGTACAAACAAGGAAGTAGCTCTAACTCAAACTACAGCTCTGAAAAGTCTCGCAATAATTCTGACAAGTCTGCAGGTATTGATCGCCCAACTCCTCGTGGAATTAAATGCAGGGAATGCGAGGGATATGGTCATATTCAGGCTGAATGCTACAACACTTCCGATCGGGAGAAGAAGTGCCAAGAATGTGGTGGATACGGACATGTTCAATCTCAGTGTGCTAACACTCAGAAAAGGCAACGCTCCAAGTCATACAACACCACTCTATCTGATGACGAGTCTGATGATGAAGACCACGAAGGAGGAGTTGTGAGTCACTATGTTGCGTTCACTGCAACACTCACTCCTCTTGAAGACACTACAAATGGAGACATGGATCCATCCAACAACGCTCCAACTGATGATGAGGAAACTATAGCTGCAATTCTGGACGAACAATACCAAACCCTCATGGAAAAGTCTCAAGAGGTCAGTGAGTTGAACAATAGTTTGATTAAAGCTAACCATCTTCTCAGGTGTGAAAAGGACTCTCTAGTCAAAGAAATTGATCAACTTCATCAACTTACTCAAGATCAATCAGAAAAGATCTCTCACTACAAACAGTCTCTTGAGTCCGCTACAGCTAAACTGACAGAACAGGATCAGAAAATATCCGAATTCACTCTTGCCATGAAGAAGTTTAATTCAGGAAAATCTAAGCTAGATGAAATTCTCCATGAAAGTCAAAAATCTGGAAATAGATCAGGCTTAGGTTTCTCAAAATATGCAAGATCTACCTCAGCATCAAAAACAGTCTTCGTCAATGCTGCAGCTGTAAGTACTGTGCCCTCCTCAGTTCGTTCAAGTCTCAAACGCAATCATCGTCAGTCAACATCTAGAGCAGTATCTTCTATGAGCAACTTTAACAAGAAACACGGCCTTGTCCTTGGTCACGACAAAATCTCCAAAACTACAAAGGAATTCAAGTGTGAGTTCTGTTTCTCTCGTGGTCATATCAACGCTCAATGCATGAAGCTCTTCAAATGTCTTATGGAAGGAAGAAACTCGCCAGCTATAGCTCACACTGCATCTTCTCTTCTAAAATCAAGATCAAAGTGGACCCCTATTTTCAGAAGGACGTGGGTCCCAAAACGTAGCTTCACGTGTCTCATGGCTCGCAAACTGTTCAGATCTCCTCTTGATGATGCTTGGTACTTTGATAGTGGCTGTTCCAGACACATGACTGGAAGGAAACGTCTTCTCAAGAACTATCGTGAAAGCCGAGAAGGGAAGGTGACTTTTGGTGATGGTCAACGCAGCCTGGTTCTTGGAAAAGGTGACCTTGACTCTACTGGTCTTAAAACAGTCAAGGATGTTCTTCTCGTAGAGGACCTGAAGGCAAACCTCCTGAGCGTCAGCCACCTGTGCGATGATGGAAATAATGTCCTCTTCACTGTCGATGACTGCTCAGTTATTGATGTCAAAACTAGAGATGTAGTCATGAAGGGATTCAGGTCTTCAGACAACTGCTATCTTCTCACGAAGGACATTACGTGCCTGAGAACAATGCTGGACACATGGACAAAGTGGCACGCCAAACTTGGTCACATAAATGGTAGGCAAATGTTCAACCTTGCTAAAGTGGAAGCTGTCAGAGGACTTCCTGTTCTTCACAAGCAACATGATCATGTGTGTGGACCATGTCAATTGGGAAAACAACACAAATCTGCTCACAAAGCTGTACAGCATATCACTACCAGTCGTGTTCTCGAACTTCTCCATATGGATCTGATAGGTCCTACCCGTATTACAAGTTCTGGTGGCAAAAGGTACATCTTTGTGTGTGTTGACGACTTCTCGAGATTTACGTGGGTCAGATTTCTGACTGACAAATCAGAAACCTTCGGCGTCTTTCAAACTCTGTGCATTCAAGTCCAAGCTGAAAAAGGAGAAACCATTGGCAAGATCATCAGAATCAGAAGCGATCACGGAAAGGAATTCGAAAACAAGTCATTCTCTGACTTTTGCGAGGCTCAAGGAATTCTTCACGAGTTCTCGGCTCCTATAACTCCCCAGCAGAACGGCATAGTTGAACGAAAGAATCGCACTCTTCAAGAGATGGCTAGAGTCATGATGAATGCCAAAGAGCTGAATCCTAAATGGTGGGCTGAAGCTGTTAACACAGCTTGTCATACTATAAACAGAGTATATTTTCGTCCTCAAACGGAACAGACTCCATATGAAATTTGGAACGGAAAAAAGCCCGACATCTCATACTTTCACATATTTGGGAGTAAGTGCTATATTCTCAATGATAGAAGTCCGGTTACTAAGTTTGGAGCCAAAAGTGATGAAGGAACTTTTCTTGGATATTCTCCAAATAGCCGAGCTTATCGAGTCTACAATAAGAGAACCAAAGTTATCATAGAATCTATAAATGTTAAAGTGGATGACAGCATCGAAGAAACTCAGATTCAAGAATTGACTAACTGTTCTCCATCGCAAAACAGTGACGAGCTGTTTCCCACAACCACAGACACAACTCCAGCTCATAGCACATCAGCCAACTCGATAACCTCAACATCTCAAGCTCCAGTTGCAGCTGCAGCTTCTGAGATGTGTACCACCAGTCAGAATGCAAACGACCCTGATCATGATTCTGACGAAGACATCACCACCAGACGAACCTCTAGAGTCACCAAAAATCATCCTCCTGATCAAGTCATTGGGGAAGTTTCTGAACTAAGAAGAACCAGGAACAAGGATCGTCCCAATTATCGAGATCTAGCAGGACTCGCCTGTTTCACTTCAAAACTAGAGCCAAAGAATGTGACTACAGCTCTTACAGATGAGTACTGGATAAATGCCATGCAGGAGGAGCTCAATCAATTTCAACGAAATGATGTCTGGACTCTAGTAGAAAGACCAAGTGGGGTAAATATCATTGGAACAAAGTGGATCTTCAAGAACAAAACAGATTTGGATGGTAATGTTATCAAAAAACAAAGCCCGACTTGTTGCTCAAGGCTACACACAAGTTGAAGGAGTGGACTTTGATGAAACCTTTGCTCCGGTGGCACGCCTGGAATCCATCCGCCTCCTTCTTGCTATTTCTTGCAGCCTCAACTTCCAACTTCATCAGATGGATGTGAAGAGTGCCTTTCTCAATGGAGTAATAAATGAAGAAGTATATGTCGCTCAACCTCACGGATTTGAAGATCCTTATTTACCTCACTATGTATACCGATTGAAGAAAGCTCTTTATGGACTCAAGCAAGCTCCAAGGGCCTGGTATGATCGTCTCACCTCTCATCTAATTCAATCTGGTTATGTTCGTGGTGGTGCTGACAAAACTCTCTTCATTCTCCGTAATAATTCTCACACTATGTTGGCTCAAATCTACGTTGACGATATTGTTTTCGGATCTACCTCTGAGTCAATGGTCAAAGAGTTTGTCACGATGATGGAAAAGGAGTTTGAGATGAGTATGGTAGGTAGTCTCTCGATGTTTCTTGGTCTCCAAATCAAACAGCTTCATGAAGGGATGTTCATTTCTCAAGCCAAATATGCCAAAGCTCTCTGTAAGAAATTTGGTATTGATAAGACCCGTAGTGTTCGAACTCCAATGGGGACTACTGAAAAATTATCCAAGGATGAAGACGGAATTCCTGTTGATCAGAAGTTATACAGGAGTATGATTGGCAGTCTCCTCTATCTCACAGCCAGCAGACCGGACATTTGTCAAAGTGTTGGGGTCTGTGCTCGCTACCAAGCCAACCCAATGGAATCTCATCTGACTGCAGTCAAACGAGTAATCAGGTACATCTCTTGTACTATTGAGTATGGTTTGTGGTATTCAAAGGATTCCTCTACTTGTCT
This sequence comes from Parietaria judaica, assembly GCA_954871525.1. Classification (NCBI taxonomy): domain Eukaryota; kingdom Viridiplantae; phylum Streptophyta; class Magnoliopsida; order Rosales; family Urticaceae; genus Parietaria; species Parietaria judaica. Next base: position 32,652,027 of record OX940865.1, read on the forward strand.
TCTAGGATATAGTGATGCAGATTGGGCTGGAAGTGCTGATGATCGTAAGAGTACTTCTGGAGGATGCTTTTACATCGGCACCAATCTCGTCTCATGGTTCAGTAAGAAACAGAATTCTATAGCTCTCTCTACAGCTGAAGCTGAATATATAGCTGCAGGCAGTGGGTGTACACAACTTCTGTGGATGAAGCAGATGCTAAAGGATTATGGAATCAGTCAACAGAGTCTCACTCTTCTATGTGATAACCAGAGTGCAATTTGCATTTCAAAGAATCCTGTTCAACACTCTCGCACAAAGCATATTGACATACGTCACCACTTCATTCGTGAACTGGTTGAAGACAAAACTTTAGCTCTGGAACATGTGGCTACAGCTATTCAACTGGCAGATATTTTTACAAAGCCACTGGACTCAACTCGCTTTGAAGATCTTCGAAGCAAGTTGGGTATTTGCCGTCTCTGAGATCATCAAAAATCAAGTCAGTTGTCTTCGGATTTACCGTAAGCAAGGAGTTTCTCAATTTGTGAGTTTTATTCGTCTAAACTAACAATTGATTTCCTATGAGCTCTCTATTTGAAAAAGATAACTGACTTGATCCATGAGTTTGAAAATTTCCCCAAACTCATACAAAATCGGGTACACGAGAATTGTGGTCCGACATTGGTGGCTTAAGTACTTCATATAAGCACGTGCGTGGTCAAATATGGGTTTTGACTTCCTAAGTTCATGTTTGCTCACCCATGTGTTCTCTGTTTGACCATGACAACTGCTCGACTTCATCAGACTTCAAAATCCCTAAACTCGTGGTTATTTGAATTCGCTTAAGAGGAAAGAGTCTTCATCACGTCTTGGGTCAACTACAGCTGCCACATGTCACCTCGAGAGAAATCCAACGTTCACTTCATGCACATCATGACTTCAACGGTTCAGTTTCACCACAGATTTAAAATTCCCTCTCCGTCGCTCTTGGCTTGAATACTTACGAGGTTTCTCTCTCTCTCTCAAATGGACCCAAACCAAACACCCACAACATCCCCGAAATCATCTTCGTCCTCCGACTCTCTCCCCGCACATCCCATTCGTCCGGAATACCTCAAGAGGCTTCGTCGGCGACTTCGTTCAGGCCGACCACAGTGGGCTCCTCACAGTCATTCGGGATTTCAGTATCAAGGGAAGCTTCGCTCTGTCAAACCCAAGACCTACATTCGCGATCGCCAGCGACTCCTTGCCCAGGTTTGAGATTGATTGCTTAGCGAATCCACCAAGACACTCTGTCTCATCTTCCCCAATCTTGATAGTGATCTTTTGAGGATTTGTCTACTACCTGATAGTCTAGTGATGATTTACGGATTTCTTGGCTTGTTTCGGGTGATTCTGGTTTTCTTGGTCGTCTTCTTGGATATTAAATCAAGTGTTTCTGGTGGGTTTCTCTCTCTTGCTTTCATTCTACAGGGTGCAAAGGAGATTCCGGTTCCCTCTCGCTCCAACGACACTTCGCCTGACCCAAGTCCAGAGCCTTCAATCAATATGGGTGATTCTGAGGGTGCCTCTTTTAAGACTCCCCAAGAAAGTCACGACGTTGATGATTCTCCCTCAGAAGTCTCCTCTAAGGCTCCTCCACTCCCGTCATCTCCGACCATGGTCATCGACGATACCACACCGTCTCCTCAAGAGGGTTATGGGGCTACTGCTCCTCTAGGACTATCTCCAACTCCAGCTGCACCCACAGGAAATACGGCTACACCTGACGAACCCCAGCTCCAACACAGTGATGAGAGTCTTACTCCGTTGTTCTCCTATCCACCTGAAGCTACAGCTCCTCCAACTGGTATTGTTCAGGAGGATCTCATCTCTGCAGCTGTACCTTCTCATTCGTCCGGAATACCTCAAGAGGCTTCGTCGGCGACTTCGTTCAGGCCGACCACAGTGGGCTCCTCACAGTCATTCGGGATTTCAGTATCAAGGGAAGCTTCGCTCTGTCAAACCCAAGACCTACATTCGCGATCGCCAGCGACTCCTTGCCCAGGTTTGAGATTGATTGCTTAGCGAATCCACCAAGACACTCTGTCTCATCTTCCCCAATCTTGATAGTGATCTTTTGAGGATTTGTCTACTACCTGATAGTCTAGTGATGATTTACGGATTTCTTGGCTTGTTTCGGGTGATTCTGGTTTTCTTGGTCGTCTTCTTGGATATTAAATCAAGTGTTTCTGGTGGGTTTCTCTCTCTTGCTTTCATTCTACAGGGTGCAAAGGAGATTCCGGTTCCCTCTCGCTCCAACGACACTTCGCCTGACCCAAGTCCAGAGCCTTCAATCAATATGGGTGATTCTGAGGGTGCCTCTTTTAAGACTCCCCAAGAAAGTCACGACGTTGATGATTCTCCCTCAGAAGTCTCCTCTAAGGCTCCTCCACTCCCGTCATCTCCGACCATGGTCATCGACGATACCACACCGTCTCCTCAAGAGGGTTATGGGGCTACTGCTCCTCTAGGACTATCTCCAACTCCAGCTGCACCCACAGGAAATACGGCTACACCTGACGAACCCCAGCTCCAACACAGTGATGAGAGTCTTACTCCGTTGTTCTCCTATCCACCTGAAGCTACAGCTCCTCCAACTGGTACTGTTCAGGAGGATCTCATCTCTGCAGCTGTACCTTCTCATTCCAAGAAGAGGCCTCTATCTCCTCCACCAGTTAGGAGAAATCTGAGAACACGAAGACAGGGGGAGCAAGTTCTCCAAGAAAGGTCTTCCATGACACCAACTCCAGTAATTCAGGTGTCCTCATCCCAAGAGACTGCTCCTCCTTCATCAGCTGATGTTCCCCCTCCTCCTACATCTAGATCAACTTTAAAACCGGGGCCCGCAGTGAAGAAGTCAGTCCCGAAGAAGAAAAAGGCATCCATCAAGACCTCCAAGAAAGCTGCAGCTGCTTCTACTAAGACAACTACAGCTCAAGCTGCAGTGGAGCCTGAGACCTCCACTCTTCCAAGCGATGCTCCTGCCAGCGTGGATCATGTCTCCCCTGTGGATCCGTCTCTTGCCATCTCAGATGCGTTTCTCAATTCTTCCAGCGCTGACCGATGGAAAGAACTTGGTTGCAAGAGCTTTACTGACGAGGGATTTTTTCAGGAGAATTTCTTCAACAAGAAGAACTGGCGTGAATTCTTGGCTACTCGGGGGCTTCTTAAACTGGCAACCTGTCCTCGAAAAGTTTATGATACTCTGGTCAGAGAGTTTTACTGCAACTTGGACGACGGATTTGATGTAGAGACCTCAGTTTGGTTCAATCTAGTCTACGTGAGGAGGACCATCTGCAGCTTCTCCACAGCTGTCATCAGAAGTCATCTTGACCTTCCTGTGCACCAGGTCTACATTGATTTAGACACCGATGATCGCCTTCAAGATCTCAATCTTATCACTACAGTCCTCACTTTTGGGGGTCTTCGCTCCTGGGAAGGTTCGTTCTTCTCCTCCTCCAAACTGACCAAGAGGAACTTCTGTCTCTACAAGCTAGTCACCCAGAACCTATTGCCCTCATCCAACAATATACGGGTGTACAAAAGGGTTGCGGTACTCATGTACGCGATCCTTGAGAAGCTGCATGTGGACTTTGCCGGGCTGATCATGGAGAACATCCTGCAAGCTACAGCTCCAAACAGAGACTCTTCTCTGCATCTTCCGCACCCAGCGCTGATCAGCTCCATCCTTGAAAGTCAACTCGGGAAATTTCCTCCTAATGAGCTCTCCCACGCCACTCATGCCATCACGTTCCAACGCGCTGATTCGAAATGGGAGGATCTCATTGAGGGTTACAATGAGAACACTCAGATCCCGGGTATTTCTTCTACAGGTGTCTCTTCTCCACAAGCTTCTACTGCAGCTCCTTCCTCAGGCAAAGCTCCTGTGTCAGCTGCAGCCACTTCTTCTGCAAAGCCGCCAGTACCTCCCAAAGGGCCGTCATTGGAAAACTTTTGCGATTCTTTCTCTCCTCCTCCTAGCTCCTCGGTTCCAACATCTTCTCTGAATCTGGAGGAAGAATTTTCAATGGACAAGCTATCACAGGAACTTCATTCGATGTTCCAAAGCATGGGAATTCTGCAAGCCACTCAGCTCTCTAGCACTCATCAGGCTAATGTGCTCCTTCAAAGGTTTAGCACTCTGCAGAAGTACATGGCGAAGGCTCCTCGGACTTCATCATCTGGTTCTGCCAATCCCACAGCAACTGCAGCTGCAACTGTACCTGCTGTCCCTCAGGATGGTCATCCCTCGAAGTCCGATCAGCATGAAGGACCTGTCCCGCCTAACGCTCCTCAGTGATCTACCTTTGTCATTTTATGTTCAATAGGGGGAGAAGTGATGTATGTGTGTGTTCTTGTTTTAGCTGTAAAGACAATATGCGTTACATTGTTTTTCATTGAACTCGATTAACAGTTTGGGCCGCGTTTTGGCAACTGTTAAAAGATGTAATAGCTAGGTGGTTTGTTCTTCATCGTGCCATTGACGTAGCTAGGTGGTTTGTTCTTCATCGTGCCATTGACATAGCCATTGTCCATCAAGACTACTGTCAGAAGTTCTTTCAGAAAATCACCTGCTAGTCTCGCATTTCACACACATGGGATAGGTCAGTATTTTCAAGTTTCTGCTTAACCTTAATCCTGATGATTGATGAATAGGATTGATTCACAAAATGCCAAAGGGGGAGATTGAAGAACCAATGTCTGTTCGGTTCGTAAATTGGCTATTTTGTGAACTACAGCTGTAACCAGTTTAAGTCTCTTTAACTGTTCTAGTTACAGTCACAGTTGTGACTACAGCTGTGAAGGTGCAGAAACCTGCGATCAAAGAATGTTAAGGATTTATTCGCATATTATTCTGGATTGATTTATTTTCATATCTTATTTAACCTCTTTGGATTCGCACGAAAGTCTCCCAGTGGTTACGGGTTGGTTGCTTACTTCGTGGAACAACTTCTCAACAAACCTCGGAATCACAGGAGATGATTAGGGTTGATATAAATATGAAGAATGCGCATCAGTTCGTTTTCAACCCTTCCAGAGAATAACCTTGCGCTCAGTGTTCATCAAGGTTATCAGCTTACACAGTACGGTGATTTCTTCATCGATTATTCCTACCTCGGGAGAGGCGTCGACTGCGTTATTGAGAACCAGACTGAAGGAGTCAGTCTAACGTCGACAACATAGCAAGGGGATCTTGCTGAGTCCGATTCCAGAAGGGAAGTGACGATAGTCACGTATCGGGACTCTCTCACCAGTTTCAAGACCAAGCTGTTCTACCAGCTATAGCTTCAGGGGGAGTCCTTTACTTTAAGCTATTTTACGTTTGTGTGTAATTGGTGCTTGTAAACAATATTGGTGATTAATCTGGGTGAGTGCCCCGCAGAAGTAGATAGGTATCGAACTGCGTTACCAAAACATCGCGTGTCTTCTTTATTGCTTTCACGTTGTGTTTGGTAATCTCTTTCATAACCTACTAAACCGGTAATCTGACTTTACAGTATGGTACATTGCCAGAAGGAAGCACTTTCATTATCGTAAAATCTTTTCCCGGTCTCTGAAGCGGCACTCTGATAAATCCAACTCTTATTAGCCCCCTCACAAAACAGCCACAAAGAAGAAACTAAACACACTAAAAATAAACAATTGAATCTCATCAACGAACCTTATCTTCCAATCGTCCCACGATCCCTCCACCGCCACATCCTTGCCACCGTGTGCCCACGTGATCATTGTCATTCCTTACGCACTGGACATTTCCTCAGAACCGGAACTAGTTTGCATCGACGAAGGGGTCGGAATGTGAATCTCGTCCGGTCTTTGCAATGGCAACACAGGCATCTGAAGAAGGAAAAAACAAAACAAAACAAAGAGGATATTGTAAGAATAAACTATCGAAAGTACAAAGCGAAAACGTGATAATCGTACATAAACAACTACGGGGTCAAAGCTACAAGCAATCTTCGGTTTATCCCGGCACTGTATATTACCGAAAGCGTCCAGATTTTATTGAGCGTTAATCCATTTATTCTTTGAGGATTTACATCAAACACCTTCAAAGTTTTGAACCAATTTCCAAAAGGTCACGTGGTGCCGCCACTAAATGCTATATTTTGGGCTTTGTTTATTAGCGATTTTGGGTTTGTATTACATGCAATTGATTGGAATTTTGGTATATACTTGACCCTTTGAAGGTTGATAATTGATCAATTGCAAATTAAACGATTTTACTGATTTAAAGATGAGCATAAAATTATTGGTAATAAAAAGCCATTTCTTTTAAGAACAGCTAAACAAACTCCATGAAGGGTCTGGTCGTGCCCGAAAACAAGGATTGGGCCGAAGTGAAGCAAGCCTATGAAGCAAACAAGGATCGGGCCGAAGAGAACGGCGTCGAGTACTACTGGCTGGTTAAACCAATGATTTTCATATTGACTCCGTTTACGCGTATGAAAGTGAAGGTGGTGGCTGTAAGGTTATGGAATTTTGTTGGGAAAATATATGGCTCGAGTGTGATTCTACATACGCCGTTAAACTTTTTCAAAAGAAATCGAGTTCGGTTTCTTGGAAGTTACGGGTTCGTTGGTCCAAATGCAGTGGCGGACGTACGTTATGGGTTGGTGTGGTTGAAACCACCCCCAAAGTTTTGAAAATTGCACTAATAGGACCAAAATACTATAAACTTATTTACATAAATCACCCCCAAAATTAAATTTTAATGGAAAAAAAAAATTGAACCCCCCCCCGGTCTCTGAATCCTGGTTCCGCCAGTGTCCAAATGCATCCGATATGTGGATGTCATCAATTTCAGAGTTTCTCATATCTTTTGAGAAAGAAATAGAGTAGCCGACGCATTAGTTAGTTTTGATGCTCAAAATTTAGATCATCACTGGTTGCCTTCGCACCCGAAATTTTTCTTCTTGTTTTGTAAACTACGACATTTGTTCGAGAGAGAACTTTAGGTTCCGATAGTTCTCTTCTCTTTTGGTTTCGTTCGTAATTATTGATATTTTGTTTATATTATTATGAGCCTCGGTTCTTACTTTGTGTTCTTTGGGTGCCAATCTAGTTGGGATTCAAATTTATTTAGCAAGAATTCGAGCCTCCGTCTTTTACTTTTTTTATCATCTAGATTATACTCATTTTAATATTTAAATTATTCAAGCAACTTACCTACAGTAAGCGATTTTATTTACTATTAAAATTAATATAAATTTATATTATACCTCATAGATTCTCTTGCTTAACCTTACGTCATATCTAGATGCATTACTATTTATAATTTTAGAAGTTAGAACTTATATCATATACAACAAAGAATAAACTATTAGTCTATTTTCTTAAACATAATTTTCAGCTATAATCAACCACTTTTTTTGAACATAAGTTACTTATTTTATTAGTAAAAAAATTATACATATTCGTGTATATAGGTACATATATTATAATTGATAATACGTAAAATATTAAATATATTTTGGTAAATTCTTTATACAGAATTGACTAATACTAATAATATGGTATTGATGTTTAAGGACTAAAATACAGAGATTATTAACGTCATGGTTACTTAATTAAAATATTAGCAAAATAATAACATTAGTAATTATCAAAAAGTATAGTGCTATATATATAATATAGCAATATTATGAGTAAAAAGAAGAGTAATTTGAACTAAAAAAAGAAAGTATATAAAACTTTTCTTTTTTATTATATATATATATATATATATATGTGTGTGTGTGTGTAACAATTGGAATTAAATGACAATTACTCAACGTTTAAATTGTATAACAATCCGAACTGAAGAGCTAATTCCTCGTGTAGTACATACGTAATATTTCCACACTTGTAAGTAGGGCTGAAACCGTAAGTAGGGCTGAAACCGGACCGGATATCCGAATTTTTTTTAACTATCCGGAATCTGAATTCAAAATCCATATATTCGAAATCTAAATCCAAAATCCACAAGTTGCAAAGCGCCTATATAACTTTTAACAACAATCAATCATAGATATATAAACACTATGCCTTGCCTCCTAATTGCACAAGAAAACATATAAATAAATATATATGTATAGATCTCCTACGCCGTGGGATAAGAAGCATACGAGGCGATCCCGCAGCGACCCTGCGCCGCCCCGGCGTTCCTCTGCAGCCTCATGTACCCGTTCTCACCCCACCCGGTGCCCCACGAGTTCTTCACCAGCCAGTACTTGACGCCGTTCTCTTCCCCGTAGCCAACGATGGTGACGACATGGTCGAGCGACGTCCCACAATTTCCGTTGAAGATCCCGCCCGAGTAGAACATGAACTCCTTCCCGGCGGAGTCGACGAAGGCCGAGACAGGCTGCTGCGCGACGGCGCTCATTAGCGCGGCCTCGTTGTTGGCAGGCACGTCGACGAAGCTGCCGATCTTGGCTGCACGCTGGGACGCGCGGGAGGCGTCACACGAGCCGTCGGCCGCCTTGTAGGGGTAGTTGGTCTCACCGGTGATGCCGCCATTTTTCATGATGTACTTGAAGGCGTCGTCTTGGTTGCCGCCATCGCAGCCGCGCGTGTTGGAGCTGTCCTTCACGCAGTCGATCAGCTGCTGCTCTGAGAGCAACGGCAGGGTTCCGGTCTTGATCTTCGCTAGCCCCTCCACCGCTGCCACGGCGGCGAACGCCCAGCATGATCCTACATACGTATGTACAAAAGAAAATTATTATTAAAAAAAAAACATGAAGAAAAGAGCATGAAAAAAGATTATCCATATTCATGCAATGCAATTGGTATAACGTTTGTTTAAAAATAATCGTTTCGACGCATAAACACGTTGTAAATGTTCAGAAGCATGTGATATTAAGAAGTAAAAATATTCACAGAAACTCTAACATTTTTTTTAATTCATACTTGCAATAAATTTTTTAAACTAATACTATCTAAATTAAATATTTTAATTAAATAATTATTTTTGTGATCCCATGTTTATACGTGAACGAAGTTCAGATATTCTTAATGCAATATATGAGCATAACTGCAAATTTAAAGTGTTATATATATATATATATATATATATATATATACAATAATCACCATTTTTACGATAATGATATGATATGTAAGAGCTAAATAATTCACAGGAATAATTTTTTTTTTATTGGCGAGTTTATTAAAAAAAAAATTGTTTCGTACGTACAAGATCTAAAGCTTGGAGCAATTTAAAATAGTAACATCTCCAAGCAAATTTATACGTTGATTAAAGTTCATATATATCTATATCTATATATATATGTAATTATATATATTAACAAGCGTTTGCATCGGAATTAATGTCTCGACTCACCGCAGGAATCGCCCTGGTTCCTAATCTCCGTCACAGCTCCCTGCTTCCGCCAGTCTACGCTGGCAGGAACGGGAACACTGGCAAGGCTCTGAAAGAGCGCTGCGGACTGCGTGGACGACGCCTCCGAGCGTGTGAGGTTGGTCAGCTTAAACCCCCCGGTGCGGCCCTTGTTGAACTCCTCGTTGGTCTGGTCAGCGAAGCCGTTGGTGCTCAGCTTGAACGTGCCGTTCTTCTGGCTGTTGAACCGCGCCACGTAGTCCTCATTCTCCTTGAAGATCTGCTCGCGCCTCGCCTTCTCCTCCCCGGAGCTGTACACCTTCCCGTGATTCGCCATCCACTCCTTGTGTCTCCCCCCAGCCGACCTCGGGGCGGGCTGCGGCCGTGCCGCCTCGGCCCCGAGCAGCGCTGCTGCCGCCGCCACCACCAATATCGCCGCGGTCACGGCCGTGTTCATCTTGCAATATTGGTGTTGGAATGGAGGAGAGGAGATTATGGAGTGGCGGTTTGAGTTTGAGGAAGATGTGAGGCGATTATATGGCGTTTTATAGTGGTTTTGAAGGGGTTAGAGGATGAGATTTTAAGAACCGAAATAGTGTGTATAAATTTGTTTTAAATTTAGAAACTGGCCTTCTAAGACGCAGTGAGATTTGGGAGACCATTTCTTGTACATAGAATATTAGATTCGGGTTAATTAGGGTTAGTCTACTTAGATAACAAACACGCTATATTTGTGATGGAAAAAGAAGTGGAAGATTAGAAGAAGATCAGTCAAATTGTCTACTATTATTTATTTTTGTGGCATAAGTACATAATCTCATATTTTAAATTGCTTCTTTTAGGCGCGTCAATAGTCCGAATTAAGGTCGCAATATATTGTTGGTGTTCAATTTCGTCTATGTCGAATCAACATGTGTCTGTGTCTGTAGTGTAATAAAAATGTAGAATAATTAATGTTATCGGAGTTTAATGCGTATAGGTATATATATGTTTCTCTCGTGTGCAACATACTTTAATCTTAACGGGATATAGACGAGATTGGACATCAACACTGTTTAGTGGTCTTTGAATCCTATTTTCGCCAAAAATTAAAAGATTTCGAATATGAAGGTGCAGTTAGTACAAAAATGGACACTTATGCCACAAACTTTCAGAATTTCAGTATCATAGCGTATATTTCATAACGGGAACATTTAATTTGTAATTAATATGGCCGTTGCTAATTTAACGATTTTTTTCTTCTTCAAGTAATAAGATGTAGGAGAAAAAGTATTAGAATGTTTACGTTTTTTCTATTAATTTTTTATTTATTTATAATTGATAATTTTGAATTTTTAAATTTATATATGTTATTTGGGTGTAGTTACAACAAGTACTAACAATAGTCTAACATCACGGTTATCCTTAATTTGTGATTTCGTGTTCTAGAAGATTTGATAAAGAAGCTTCTGATTAATTTATCTTTTAATTATCGAATGCAATAATTAATTGATAAATTAAAATCTAAAAATATATAGATAAACTTACCATATGTACGGTTTTCCTCTTCAGGGGATCTTATTGTTTAAGTACTGATAATTTTCATCTTCTTCTTGTTTGTCTCGTTACAGCATCTCTTTGCCGCCCCATTGTTCAGCTGCAGCCTCTTGTACTCATGGTCGACCCTGAATTTTCCGTGTTAAGAGTATTCAAAAGTTATTTTTTTGTATTTATAATAATATATATATAAATGCCCTTAAATTTGTTTGTTGGAGACGCGGCCTTTCGCTAAAATACCTAATGTTTCATTCTTTTTAAGAGAAATTGCACCAAATAGCCAAATTGAAACTTTGATTTTGCAAAATAGCCAAACTTTGGTTAATTTTGTAAACTAGCCAATTAACATGAGGTGTCATATTTAATTCAAATTTTAATACTAAAATACCCTTTAATTAATCAATTTCGTTTATTATTTTCGTAATTAATTAAATTGGTAATTATCACTATCCCACAAATCATGATAACTGATTACTTATTAGTTTAATTTAAAAAAAATCAGCTTAATTACATCGATCCTCTCTCTCTCTCTCTCTCTCTCTCTCTCTCTCTCTCTCTCTCTCTCTCTCTCTCTCTCTCTCTCTCTCTCTCTCTCCTCTGTACAAATCTCTCTATCGCTCTCTGTTCATCTTCTCCGAGCAATCCATGGCGTCGAAAGTCCCCGACGAGATCCCTCGCAGCGAGTCGAAGATCCCCGACGAGATCCAATCGCAGCGAGACGCCGCCCAAGCCCCGCCCCAGATCCTCCCCCAACGCTGCGCTGCAGCCCGACAACGAGCTCGTCGGGTTCTACGGGGACTTGGCCGACGACAACGACGATTCCGGCGAGGATGAGGAAGGGAGCGCCGAGGGCAAGACCTTTTTTTTAGGCTGTTGGGATCCCCGTTTCCGGGGGGGAGCAGCACCGCCGGCTCCGACGCCTCCAACGACGATGAGATTTTGCTGCCCCCGTTGCGCGCGAAGGAGCTCCTCCATCGGAGCACTCCCTCGGAAATACCGAGGCCATGGCGATCGACGGCAAAACTTCGGCGGTCTTACGGGAAAGAGAGAGATTATTTTTTGTATTTAAAATATTTGATTATTGTATTTAAATTTGAGGAATCATAATATTTTTTATTGTTAGTTTACGTTGATTCGTTGTTAATTTACGTTAATTCGTTGTTAATTTACGAATTAACGTAAATTCGTTGTTAATTCATTGTAAATTCGTTGTTAATTTACGTAAATTAACGTAAATTCGTTGTTAATTCATTGTAAATTCGTTGTTAATTTACGTTAATTCGATGTTAACTTACAGTTTTTCGTTGTTGATTTACGTTAATTGGCGTCTTTAATTTGTTGATATTTTAAATAAAAAAAAATCCGAAAATTATATGAATGTTTGAATTTAAAATTTGAATTATACAAAAAAATGGGGTTTGGTTTTGGTTGTTACCATATTAATAGGTATTTCAATTAATAGCAATATTTTCAATTAATGAAAATAAATGAATTCATAATTAATATAATTATTCATAATAAATGTCATTGATTTTTTCAGATTAATAACCCACAAATTACGTGGTTAATTTGTATTTATTTTTAATTTCGTTTTTTATTATTAAGGGTAAGAATGTAATTAGAAATTCACTTAAATGGTTAATTGGCTAGTTTACAAAATTAACCAAAGTTTGGCTATTTTGCTAAAGTCACTTTCAAGATTGGCTATTACTCTTAAGAACCCTCTTTTTAATTATATACTCAAAGTTTTGTTTTGGTGGCTATATTACCCAAAGTTTATTCCGTTAACGTCAAATGTACCCACCGTCAAATCTCCGTTGTTTCGCCTGCGTGGCATATATTATAAGGGTAAACTGCGGCTAAAATACCCAATGTTTAATTTGTTTTTAATTATGTACCCAAAGTTTTTTTGTGTGGCTATAATACCCAAAGTTTATTCCCTTAACGTCAAACGTACCCACCGTTAAATTTCCGTATATTCGCCCGCGTGGCATATATATATATATATTTACAGGGCCCACACTCTCTCTCTCACTGAGACACAATATTAAAAACGTACAGGGGTTTTGATCACACGCCCTCCTTGAACCCGCATACACACTGAGCCACCCATCCACCTTCATCTCCGGCTATGGTAATCGACATTTTTTTTTTATATAAAACAAGGGTACATATATTGTAACATGCAAAAATGTTACATTTGACATAGTTAGACTTAAAATTATTACATGTTAAAGTGTCATAAAATTTAATTAAATATAAATTATCCATATTAAAGTGAATGAAGTAATTATATTATATTTTTAAATAATATAATAAGTAGATTATTTATATGTAACATTTATAAATTATATAATTTATAAAATGTAACATGTAAAATTAAATTACAACTATATAATAAAACATGTAAAAAAATATAATAAAATAACATTACATGTAAATATTCATAATTAATAGATTGAAATAAAATTATAAAATATAACATAACATCATGCTAGATATATTATATATTTTACAATCTATAAAATGTGTATATAAATATTTGTAAACGATATTATATTTTTACAAATATTTATAAACGATATTATAAATTGTCTATTAAACCCTAAACCCTAATAAAAAAAATGCCACGCGGGCGAAATAACGGAAATTTAACGATGGGTACGTTTGGCGTTAACAGAATAAACTTTGGGTATTATAGCCACAAAAAAAAAACTTTGGGTACATAATTTAAAAAAAAAAAGGAACATTGGGTACTTTAGTTGCGGGCGAAATAATGGAGATTTACGTTTGGCGTTAACGGAATAAACTTTGGGTATTATAGCCACCGAAAAAACTTTGAGTGCATAATTAAAAAAATAAAACATTGAGTATTTTAGCCGCAGTTTACCCATGTTCTTATACGAACGGCTGTGCACTGCACGAACCTATCCCAATTTCCTAAAATACTTTTTCTTTTAAATGTTTTTATCTAGGATACATTGCGAACGAAATATATATATATATATATATATATATATAAACTAATACACATATATATCATCAAACATGCGACTAGCTAATTGTCATTTATTTACCCTTTTTGAACTTTAAAGTGTACTCTTTAGTATTGTAATAAAATCCTTATTTTATCGGGTTTTATGAGTACAATTTACCTTTTTTTAACTTTAAAGTGTACTTTTTAGTATTGTAATAAAATCCTTATTTTATTGGTTTTTATGAGTACAATAAATCGCTACAAAAGAGAACACAAATTAAATGGCGTAAAAATAGAGTAATTATTGACATCATTTTCCCTTCAGGGCCTTGGCATGGTTTCGCTTTATTCGCTTACGTTTGTTTAGTTGCATTTTTCCGTCGTGTTTTGATCTATGGTGGAAGGTTCATTTTCTTTTAAAAATATTACAAATAATATTAGTTTTAATTATTGAAATGATAGAAATATGCACACAAAGAAATGCATTTAAAATTCTAATCGATAATTACTAATAATTTTATAAAATTTCAATATAAAACGGGTGTATGGGAAAAATGCAACAGATAAACATGACAGGATCATAACATATCTCAATCTTTAATTAGTGTAACATATCTATATACTATGACACGTGAATTAATTGAGTTTAATTAGTGTAACTATTTCTCAAATCTTTAATTAGTGTAACATATATATACTAAAAACACCTTAATTAGTTTAGTTTAATTGGTGTAAACAATTTTTCAGTCTTTAATTAGTGTAATATAGCTAATATCTATATACTATATAACACTGCACCTATATTAATTGAGTTTAATTAGTGTAACCATTTCTCAATCTTTAATTAGTGTAACATTTCTATATACTAAATAACAGTTATATTGATTTGAGTTTAATTAGTGTAACCATTTCTCAATCGTTAATTAGTGTAACATATCTATATACTATATAACACCTGAATTAATTGAGTTTATAATTAATTAGTACTCTAACCATTTCTCAATCTTTAATTAGTGTAACACCTCTATATACTAAAACCTGAATTAATTGGGTAAATTAATTAGTCTAACCATTTTTCAATCTTTAATTAGTGTAAAACCTGAATTAATTGAATTTATTTTTCCTCATGTAACATATCTGTCTACTATATCTACACTAATAAATTACATCATTCCCATGCAACAAAATTAGATATTTATCTACGTAACGTTAACGAAATTCTCTCTCTATATATATTTGTATTTATATCCTAGGCCGTCGGATACGAAGACTGGGTGGCAATCCCGCAGCGTCCCTGGGGGCCCCCGGCGTTCCGTTGCAGCCTCATATACCCCTTCTCGCCCCACTCCGGGGCCCACGAGTTCTTCAACAGCCAGTACTTAACGCCCTTCTCTTCCCCGTACCCGACCAATGTAACAGCATGATCTATTGCCGCCCCGCATTTGCTGCTGAATATCCCGCCCGAGTAAAACATGAAAGGCTTCCCACCCGCGTCCACATAAGCCGTGACGGGCTGCTGCGCCACCGCGATCTTCAAGGCAGTCTCGTTATTGCCCGGCACGTAGTCGAAGCTGTGAATATGGGCCGCGTGTTGGGACGCTCGGGATTTGTCGCACTTGCCGTCTTGGCCTTTGTAGGGGTAGTTCTTTAGGGTGGTGATTCCCCCATTTTTTATGATGTATTCGAAAGCGCGTCTTGGCTGCCGCCCCTGCAGCCTCGGGTGCTGGACTTGTCCTTAACGCAGTCGATAAGCTGTTGCTCGGATAGCACCGGTAGGCTTCCGGTTTTGAGCTTTGCAATGCCCTCCACGGTTGCCACAGCGGCGAAAGCCCAACATGATCCTATAATATATAAAATATATATATATTTACATATATATATATATAATGTTACATGACTTTCGATCATATATATTTATTACAGTATGTATTGTTAATATAGAACAGGTGAAATATATGAATATATATATATATATATATATATATATATATAATACTACTAATATCTCCACTCACCACACGTATAGCCCTGGTTCCGTACCTCCGACACTGCCCCGTGCTTGCGCCAGTCCATGCTCTCCGGAACGCTGTGGAGGTTCTGATGATACACCTTCGTTTGAGAAAACGACACCTCGGGGCGCGTCGAGTTCTTGATCACGCACGCACGTGCCTTACGGAACTCCTCGTCAGTCTGGTCAGCGAAGCGGTTCACGCTCAGCTGAAACGTCTCGTTCGCCCGGCTGTTGAACTGCCTCACGAAATCCGCATTCTCGTTGAAGATCTTTTCGCGCTTGGCCTTCTCCTGGCCGGAAGTGTACACTACCCCGTACTTGGTCATCCACTCTCGGTGACTGATGATATCCGGTGTCGCTGACTTCAGCTTTTGTGGCCGAGCTGCCTCAGCGCCGAGAAGCATCACGGCCACTATGGCCGTGGCAATCACGTGGTTGAGCGTCATTGCCATGTGAGTTTTTGAGAAGACTATGGAGTGGTTTGACCGTACGTGATGATGTGAAGCGAGCACTTTTATAGTTGTTGAAAGTCTTAAAATATGTTAAATTTAGGGTCAGAATGGTTAAAAGAAACTGGCCTTCTAAGGCGCAGTGAGAATTGGGAGACTATTTCTTTTTTGGAAATAGAATTAGGGTTATATAACATGTCTCTTATGTGCAGCTATGTCGCTATATGTATATATATTATATATAGCATAAAATGTCATAGCTGTTGGGTTTTTCGTCTCGATCTCGGGGTGCGGAATAACCCAAGAAGTCATCGATATTAAAAGATCTAGATTAAATACGATAATCAAGATAGAGATTCGAGTGTTACCGAAAATTGGTACTTTTGCCAACAATACCAATAAATACCAATTTATGTGATGTGGCGTGCTCGAGATTCAGATCTTAGCTTCACAAGTGTAAAACCTCTAGCTCGTCCACCACGTCGCCTCGGGAACGTCTCTAGGACCGGAAGTCCTCCTCGATGAACAGCTAGGTAAATCTCGGGGATTGAACGACGAATCGACGGGAGCACAGGAGGGGGAATTTGGCCTCTAGGGTTTTGCTAGAGGGAGGTCGAATTCTTTTTCTTTCTGATATGTGGCATTCAAATTTTAGCCTCCATATGTGGCTTAAATAGCCCACAGGGTATGATGAGATTTTAGGCCAAGTGACAGGGAAAAAGCTCCTTAGGTCATAATTAATTATTACTAATGAATTACCGGGACTGCCATAAATTTCATTACCTTAATTGCGGTCGGACGGACCCGAAAAGTTCAACATACTCAAATCTCAGTTTTGGGCATTTCCTACTATAGCTATAAGACAAAACTGTTTCTTTTAATTATAAAACAACGACGACAATGTTTTCGATATGTCACTAATATATATATATATTATATAGTCGAGTAGCGACACATAATATATTATTATTGGGGATTATAAGTATTTACTTTTTGACAAACATGGGTTTAAAATAAAAATAGAGCCAAAATACAATACAATAGTATTTAAAGTCAACAAAATTGAGTGGACAAATAGTTGTCAAATATTTTGACGATGTTGGACAAATTGAAGTGAAACATATTTTTGTCAGCTTGGTGCATGTGTCAAATTTGACCAACGTCCATAAAAAAATGGACGAAAATATACTTAGCTTCAACTTTGTTGATTTTGGATAATTTTTGGTACTTATACCGTCAATAGTTATTATTATTATTATTATTATTATTATTATTATTATTATTATTATTAACGCATGCATGTACGACTATCCGATTCCAATAAACTGCTAATAAAGTATTTGTGCATACTTTGTGCACCTAATTTGTTTGATATCTATTTAGTTAATCATCAACCAAAACGACAACATATTTGTCCTTAATTACCCCTTCTCGACAATTTTCCCTTTTTTTTTTTGAAAATTTGAATTCGTTTTTTGTGTAATGACCAAACTGCACCTAAAGAATATTTTTTTAATAGAATGGTACGACATTACTATCGGCAAATGTTACAATGCACTTTCGTATTACTCTAATATATATATATATTAATGTGTATATATATATATGAAAAATAGTTAGTTAATTAGTTTAACATCAACCATGAGAAGAGCTAATTTGTCATTTATTTACCCTTTTTTAACAAACATATTTTCACGTTTGCCAATAAAGAAAGAAATACAAATGGCATAAAAAAGAAAAAAATAAAAAGAGAAAGCAACAACGGAAATTGTTCAATATTTGAAAGAGATGCAATAAAATGAGACCATTAATCAATTTTTAATTGGGTAAACTACGGTTAATCTACCTAATGTTTGATCTTCTGCGGATTATGTACTCAATGTTTATTTTTAGTGGCTAATGTACTCAATGTTTGATCTGTTAGATATTTTTGTGTTTTTCGTTAGTTGACCGTTAGAGAGTTATTCTCCTCTATATGCACACTTTTTGTATTTTTGACATAACTCACTCATTTTTTGTCCAAATTTTATGCATGACCTATGGTTGGAAAGACAAGAGATAGATATACAACTTTTATGTTTTAAGTTTTGTAAAATAAGTTTTATAAAAATACGAAATTTCAAATACAACGTAAAATTAGATGTAAGTTTAATGCAAAATATTTGTTTCGAGAAAATTTTACCATACTTAATGACTTTTATGATGAAACGTAAAACTAATTAGTTGTAGATAAATATTTTATCTTTCCAACGGATGTTTATTTATAAATTTTGGACAAAATATGAGTAACTTATGCCAAAAATATGAAAGATTATTTCACATCACATATTTCATATTTTTGGCATAACTCACTGGTTTTTTATCCAAAATTTATAAATAAACACCCGTTAGCAAGATAAAATATTTATCTAAAATTTTTTAGTTTTACGTTTCACCATATAAAGTCATTAAATATACTAAAATTTGCTCGAAACAAGTATTTTGTATTAAACTAACGTCTAATTTTACGTTGTATTTGAAATTTAGTATTTTTCTAAAACTTATTTTACAAATCTTAAAACAACAAAGTTTTGGATCTATCTCTTATATTTCTAACCATAGGTCGTGCATAAAATATGTACTAAAAATGAGTGAGTTATGTCAAAAATACGAAAAGTGTACATGTAGAGGATGATAACTCTCTAACGGTCAACTAACGGAAAACACGAAAATATCTAACAGATCAAACATTGGGTACATTAGCAATCAAAAATAAACATTGGGTACATAATTCACAAAAGATCAAACATTGGGTACATAAGCCGCAGTTTACCCTTTTTAGTTTTTGTAACACCCTAATTTAATTTAATCTTTCTCATGTTATAAACATATCAGTATATCACTTGTACACTTACATTATTCCCATGCAAGAGAAATTCTATATTTAACTACCTAACCTTAACAACAATTATCATACAAAATAATATAAATTGCACAAGAAATCTTATGAATATATATATAGCCTACGCCGTGGGATACGAAGCGTCCTTGGCGATCCCGCACCGTCCGGCGTCCCTCTGCAGCCTCATGTACCCCTTCTCTCCCCACGCCGTGCTCCACGAGTTCTTTAACAACCAGTACTTAACCCCCTTCTCTACCCCATACCCGACTGCCGTAACAACGTGGTCTAACGACGTCCCACAATTATTACCGCTATAGATCCCGCCCGAGTAAAACTGAAACTGCTTGCTGGATGAGTCCACAAAGACCGCGACGGGCTGCCGTGCCACCACACTCTTCAAGGCGGACTCGTTATCTGTTGGCACATACGCGAAACCGCTGATTCGGGCCGCGTGTTGGGACGCTCGGGATTGGTCGCACTTTTCGTCTTTGCCTTTGTAAGGGTAGTTTTTCTCGGTGGTTATTCCATGGTTTCTTATGATGTATTTGAAGGCGTCGTCTTGGTTGCCGCCATCGCAGCCTCGGGTGTTGGAGCTTTCTTTGACGCAGTCGACCAGCTGTTGCTCAGATAACATATGAAGATTTCCGGTTTTGAGCTTTGCAAGGCCCTCCACGGCTGCCACGGCGGCGAATGCCCAGCACGATCCTATATATACATGATACACAATGTTACCGTAGACAGCGGATTAAACCATTGTAATTAATAGTTAAAGGTTATTTTTACCGTCAATTTTTGAGCTTTGGTAGAAAAGTACTACTTTTGACGAAGTTTAAGCTTTTTTTTTTCTCACTATTGTACTGAAAATTATACTGCGTGACGTGGCATGACAGATCACGATGTCACGTGGCATTTAATCGACGTTACCTTGCTACTAAGATATTTTGCCACCAAATTTTCAAGCTTAGGTATCAAAATAATTTTTTTTGCGTAGTTAAATATTTTTACCGCAGTTATCGTTTATATAACGTCTCCACTCACCACACTTATTGCCCTGGTCCCGAACCACTGTCACTGCCCCGTGCTTGCGCCAATCAACGTTTGCCGGAGCACTGCTGAGGCTCTGATGATAGAACTTCTCCGACTGCGAAAATGACGCTGCTGAACGCGTCGTCGCGTTCGTAGTACCGCACGCGTGTGCCTCACGGAACTTCTCATTGGTCTGGTCGGCAAAGCGGTTCACGCTCAGCTGAAACGTCTCGTTCCCCTGGCTGTTAAACTGCCTCACGAAATCTGCGTTTTCGTTGAAGATCTTTTCGCGCTTGGCTTTCTCGTGGCCCGAAGTGTATACTACCCCGTACTTGGTCATCCACTCTTGGTGACTGATGATCTCCGGCGTTGCTGAACTCGGATTTTGTGGCCGAGCTGCCTCAGCGCCAAGAAGCGTTACGGCCACTATTGCAGTGGCAATCACGTGGTTGAGCGTCATTGCCATGTGAGTTTTTGAGAAGTGTATATATGAGTGGTTTGAATTTTGATCGCCATGTGAAGCCATGCAGTTTTATAGTGGTTGAAGGTCTTAAAATGTGTTAAATTTAGGGTCAATTGTCAAAAGAAATCAGCCTTCTTAAGCGCAGTGAGATTTGGGAGACTAATTCTTTGTCGGAAATAGAAATTAGGATTATATAACTACAAAATAGGGGATTAAATACTGTATGTCAGTTTCTACTCGGGATCTATAGACGATAATAACGTCGTCCTTTTTCTTTTTGTTACAACAGCAGCAATGTCGGCCTGACGAGTCACCCTACTTTCGAGTCATCTGAGATATAACGAGTCACCGCTGACGAGTCACCGTAGTTTCGAGTCGCTATAGATTCAAACCATGAAATACGAAGATCCAGAAATATTTGTACCATGTATTTTCCTCTCATGACAATGCCTCCCATTCATGATTTCAACATATTTCCATGAATTTGCGCATTCCAAGCTTGTGCACTTAAATTTTATATGGGGTTATTTTATGAAGAAATTTCGGTCCTATAAAAGGTGGAAATTACCGAGTAATCGGATATGATCAAGAATACTCGCAATTTTGTGAACAATGTAGGGTCGAGTTTGGTGATTCTCAAGTACGAAGATATCTTTATGGGCTGAATCAAAATTGTATGCCCCGTAATTCATGTGCGGTATTTGAAGCGTCAACCTTTCAAATAATAATAATAAAAAAAAAATTAACAAACAACAGTTCTCCCTTTAAATAACTTTGGATGAAGGTATAATATCCATGTATTTCACACTTAAATTTCTTTTGTTTATAAAGATTTGAAGAAAGTTTGTTTGACATCAATGCAATATCACGACATGTACAAATGAAAATACAAAGAACTATTCGTCATTATCTTGATGGATCCAATCTTGTATCAAGTGTGCCTGCATGTTCTCAATCTCTTTATTAGCGGCAATAATACCCAAAGGCCACAGTACAATGTTGATGCCCAATTCCGTCAACCTCGAGTAACGTTTTTTGAGGTAGAGATGCCGGCATGTCTCTAGTTTAATTGAAGTGTAGAATAATTGAAGGTTTCGGAGTTTAATTGTAGATATACATGTGTCCCTCGTGTAACAAATCTTAACGAGATATGGATGGGATTGAACCTCAACATTTTGTGGCCTTTGGGTACTATTGCCACAAGAAAATAGATTGAGAATCAGCCGGTCCACTTAGTACAAGATTGGGTACTTATACCGCATTTCATTACTTTACTCTTGCCAAAACAGGGAATACGACCAATTCCCTTGGACCATAATAAATATACAGTTACAATATAACTATATAGTTTCTAATATTTCTATGATTGAGCTTCTTAATTATTCAGAGCTCTAAGCCGGCGAAGAGAGAATGTTCCATGACTTACTTTAGGCAACGGCCACCACCCTCCGAGAATCCCGACTAAACTAAACTCTTGATCTCGAATTTCCACTCTGGCAACGCACAGAAGCTTGTAGTCTTGCACTTCAACTTTGTGCGCGTATAATGACTGAAACGCAAGAATCGGCAGCGTTAGACGAGAAAGAGTAGCGTCAAACGTTTCGTAATCATGAGAGAGATCAAGAAAATTGAAGAAATAAAGCATTTAAAAGTAGAGGCTCAGTACTTAAGAACTTTAACCCTTTTGTTATGCCCCCATTTGTCTTTATGTTGTATTAAGGGAATTTTCGTATTTTTAGTTGAGAGCTTCCGATCAAGATATCTCGTGAACCGTTTTGTAGACTTTGGGTTGACTGAATAGAGTTTTTGGGAGTCGCTGTTTTGGAAGATTCCCGTTGGCTTATATTTTCTTCTTGTTTATGTTTGGGTTCTAAATACACATGCTCGTGTTAGAGTTGCCCAAATTCATTTCTTAACCCGGCCTGTTTCCTAGTTTTTTGGCGCAAAAGGACCAGGATCGTAGTGGAATCTTCTCCTATGCCTGTGAATTCACTTTCTTCTCAAATAGGAATTCCACCTATAAACTCGTGTTTCGATTTCTCTTGAACTTCGTAGCTATATAATTTTTTTAACCCTTTTCGTACTGGAAATGAAAACAGAGCTGATACTGAAGTCCAACAATATATTGCTAAAGATATTACTACTTCAGGGAAGTAATCGAATACAAACAACGCACCTTTACAATATACAAGTGAGGCTCGTCGCGCATCGATCGATTACAAAGCTACAATATCACTTGAAATTAGCAAATTCGGCAAGAACATGATAGCTTCATGATAAACTGCTTATACGTAAGAAAGGGCAGAAACGGAACTGAAAGCGGATGCAAGCTAACCTCGTGAACGGATAAATACACAGAGAAAGGACTCGGCTTCGTGCTCACGAGGAAGAGAATTACTTTGGACATAATCATCGCGAAAGGGTCACCCAAGTGTGACAACACCGTGAGAGAGAAGAAGATCGGTAACCAGAATTTCTTCGCCAGCTTCCAAAGTATGTTTCGAGGTTTCTCTTCATCCGATTCGTTCCACGATTGTATATCGTCTTGTGTTATAATATCAAGCCCTAAGATCCAAAAGTTAACAGGAAATAAGCATATACGAATCACTCACGTGAAGTCAACAACGTGCATGAATCTGTCCAAGGCTTACCTTCCATAGCATATGAAACACGAGGCAGTAAAAGGTTCGATCCGAAAATAGCTGAAAAGGCAAGTATTCCAGCTCCTACTCTTACTCTATTTACTGTACATTTTCAAAATCACGAAGAATCAGCAAATCAACGGAACAAGACATAAGACATAAACAATTGTGGTTCATGGATTTATATGTTAGACCCTTTATTTTTATGTCGTGTAATTATGTCGTTTTTACTTATTTTCAATATGTAGGGGCATTTCGGGTTGGGCTATTTAGAGCTTCTAAGCCTGTACAAGACACTCGCCTTTAGGATTTTCAGAAGGTTCTGATTAAGCTTACACAACATCAACTGGAGAGTTTTGGTCGTGTTCTCAAGTGAATGATCCCTTTCGTCTGTTATTCAATAAGAAATCGGGAATTCCTCACTTCGTTTGCTTGTGTTTTATTTATCGGCTCGGATCTTATTGATTGACATCAAACCCGACTACGAAGTTAAGTATGTATAATCGGTATTCAATAACAGCAAGAATCATGTCCCGCGTAATTGGAATCAGGTATTTATAGACATGCCTATAATATATATATCTATCATCTGAAAGATATACACAACTTGGATAAAAACTCCATGCAACTAGCGTGGTAAAAGTACCCAAAGTGTTTCAAAATAGTGCCGCATATACCCAAGCTTTCAATTGCGCTATAAATAAATAGTAAATCATCAAAATTAGTGTTTTCAAATGGTTCAGTCCCGTGCATCTCCGTTAATGCTAAGTCATTCACACGTGCATACCTCTAAAAAAATACTCAACACGAAAAATCTCAAAACGTGATTAAAAAAATAAAAGAGTCTAAATCTGTGGCGCAACATACACGTGTAAGAAACTTAACTTTACGGAGACCCATGGGACGGAATCAATCAAAAACGCAAACTTCGTGATTGCGTAGTTGGAAGCATAGGAATATGCTGCGCTATTTCGAATAACATAGTATACTTTTGCCACAATTATCTTTAAAAACATATGAATTGAGAACAGAAGCTTTCGAATCAAACACCTACCTGAGAAATGACTACTTCGCAGAGAGATTTTTCGAGTACTTGATTTCCACTGAAACCCAGAGACACGACTTCGTAGCAATGGCTCAAATCTCTTCAGCGAACTCTTCAAAGGTTCCGATTTCGCATAGACTGCGAAGGAAAGAGACGAAATGCATTCAATTCCTTTGATCAAAGCTTGTGAATCAGAGTGATGAAGAAGAGGAAGAAGAGACTTACAAAGTTGTTGCGAGCGAGAGGGGTTTGGAGAGGAAGAGTAGATTGCAGCGAGAGATTGCCTGAATGGAGTGATGATCCTCGAATACGCCATTTTTGATCTGGTATCATCTCCTTCGAGCTTCGATCTTCAACGGAAACAAAAAATAAAAAATAAAATAAAATATGTGTGTTGGAATAAAAGACATGTCGTTTCGTTAATAAAATTGTTTTTGGTGATAATTGCGGCAGAAGTTTCACAAATATTTAAAAAATAGGACGAACTGTATCCCAAAACTTTTAATTGCTGTAAATAAATACCCAAAGTCATGTTTCGGAGTAAACCACATGTCGTTCCGCAAACGAAATTGCCTAAAAAATAATTGCGGTAAAAGTATTGAAAATCATTTTCAAAACAGTGCACCACATTCCCGAGCTTTTATGTGCTGATTAAATTTTTCCAAAATATTTTTGGAGATAAAACTAAAGAAAAACATGTGTCGGGATAAAAGACACGTCGTTTCTAGAAAAAATTATTTTGTGATAAATTGCTACAAAGGTAGTTAAAAATGCTTGTCAAAATAGTTCCACTATACTCTCAAGCTTTTAATTGCATTAACTAAATACCTAAGGTGGCGAAATTTGAAATACCAATTTTTAATAGTTGTTGATCAACAATATCAGTACAAAATTTTAAAATTCAGGAAAATCGGGACCGGTCTCAAGTTACCGGTTTCCACTCCCGGTTTCACCCCGACCCTGAGATGTCATTTCTTGATACAAACGACAAACAGTTTCATGTGACGTGCAAAGATTGAAAAGATCTTTTCGCTTTTGAGTGCTGACTTGGAGAGCCACGATTGGTGAATAGACCAAGGCCACTCACAAAATATCCATAAACTATGTTAAAAAAATATACCAAGACTAAAAGCAAGACTATATAATCCTCTGAATTTCAAAGCTTCAGAAAATCATAGTACACAAGAAATATGTCAACTTATTCTCTTCCATTCTCTCAATCTTTTGTTCCTAAAGCTTCCCAAGTTCGTGGAAATTATATTCCAAACAAACCCTTTTCCAGGTAAACATATTGATATTGTTTATTCTAAATCAATTTTTCCAAGAACTAGCTTAGCTTCATATATCATAAACACAGATCAACAAGTGACCGTTAAGGCTTAATTTCTAGATGTGAAATCACGACCAGAAACTGAGATTTTAGCTTATTATTGGAAATATCGTGATGCCAAAAACATGTCCCTGTCTCGATTCGGAAAAATTTTCATTAAAAAAAATTGTGAAACGGTATGGGACTTATAAGGTCCTCTCTCTTCTTACATATTTTTGGGGCGGGAAAATCATTCAAGATATCATTTAATTCATAAAAATTAAAATCATAATAAATTGTATAAAGTATAATTTGTTCATATAAAGTAAAGCTTAAATAGTAAAATACGACTATATATTATTCGGAAGAAGAGAATGAAAAGAAACATGAACTAAAGTACGACTACATATTATTCGGAAGAAGAGAGTGAAAAGAAACATGAACTAAAGTAAAACCCTAATAATATTCGGAATATATATACATATATAATTAGGAATTAGGACGGAAACCAGGAATTTTAAGCTCCACCAAGTCCCAGTTCAAGCCGGTACTAGAACCGGAACAAAAAATGAAAACCAAATACTAAATTTTCAGCCTAATAATCTCCATGTCTCTCTCTAATTCCACGTGAAAACTCACTGTGCTAACACTTACTTGTGATGAAGACAAAGTCCTACGCACACTGTGATAGAATGCTGCAACAGAAAGACAGTGAAAAGTATGAGCAAAGAACGGAATTACTACGAATTGCTTGGCATTTCGGCGGATTCGGATCGCCGGGAAATCAAAGAAGCTTATAGGAAATTGCAAAAGAAGTGTCACCCAGATATTGCAGGCCAAAAGGTCATCTATTTCTCTCTCTTGTTTTTCTTTTTTCCCTCACTTATATTTATTGTTAAATACAATTTACAGGATCTCTTCAGATATTTAATCATTGATTATTGATTAAAATAGAGCAACTATCTGTTAGTGAACTACTTGTATACCTGTCCATTCCACCGGGCTGGAGCGGCCCAAGCCCGCTCGAATGCGGCCCAAGGTAGGCAGGGGGGTCCCAGAAGGCAGGGCCAGCCAGCCCGAGCCTCCCACGGGCCTGCCTCGCTTAATTTTCTGAAAATAAATTTAAACCCCGATTGTTCGATATTAAGATCCAATTATTTAACGGTTACAAGATTATATATATCTATACATATATATAATTATTGACTGGAAAAGAGGAAATATTTAGGGAATTTTTTTAAGAGCAATAAAAAAAACATATTTTCGTAAAAAAAAGATTACTTACCTGTTTCTTCCGAGATTTGTCGGCCTTTTCAACATATTCTGATTCCGCCACTAAGCCCGATAATTTGATTGGTACAAGAAATTAATCTTAATTACGTAAAACTGTGTGTTTTTTGTTTTTTTTGGAATTATGTACCAAAAGATCAGCAAATTGGCGCTTCATACGTGAGATATTTTGGTCTCAGGGACATGATGAAGCTATAATGCTGAATGAGGCGTATAAGGTTCTGATGAGAGATGATCTGAGATGGAAATACGACACTTCTATTGGCCATTCTCAAAGACGCTTTTACTCTTCGAAACAAACCGGACTCGGGTTTAGTGCATGGAATGGACCGTCAAGACCTCAAGGCTTGTTCGTCGACGAAAACCGGTGTATAGGTAAACTCGTATCTGTTAACCAAAACAAAATATGTCACCTTCTATTTGGCATAACACATCACTTCTGTACTGTGATCTCTAAGATTTTTTTTAATAGTATTTTAGTTTATGAACTCTTAATTTAGTACATTAAAATACCTATCTTGGTTATAAAAATGACTGAAAAAATCGTTATTCGCGAGTTTTTCTAAGGATTTTTTTTTTTCATTTAACATTAATCAGACTAGTAGACTTGCACATAGAACTTTGTAGCAAAAGACAAATTTTTGCGTCAAATTAGTTCAAGAAAAAAAAAACTATAAATTAATCAAGGAATAATGAATTTTTGCCTTGTACTTTTATTTCTTTTAACCAAAGTTTTCAACTTATATCTTGACCATACTTTGGCAGGGTGTAGAGAATGTGTCCACCATGCCAGCAACACGTTTTTGATGGATGAAACGATCGGCTCTGCGCGAGTTAAAGTGCAATTCGGAGATGATGACCGAAAAATCGAGGCAAATTCAACAACTCGCGATTACATCATGAAACTCTTCTTTCTTCCTTTAGTTATTTTTTAGAATGACCTAAATTAAAGCACTCATCTCGGTGCAAAAATCACATAGGTATCGGTTGATTCGTGCCCCGTGAACTGCATCCATTGGGTGAGCAAAGAGGAATTGCCCGCGCTCGAGTTCCTAATCCAACCTCAGCTCAAAGAAGCGTACGGCGTGTTCGGAGGCAGCTGGGAGAGAACCAAGAATGTGTTTGACGCAGCCAAGCACTTTGCCAAGCAACTCGAACGCGAGGCAAACGACGGTTTTCGACGTGAAAATAGTAAAAAAATAATCTCATCTTTGCGCTATGAACACTTCAGTTTTTATCGTTTAAATCGTTTGACATAAATTTATTGCAGTGTCGCGCGAAGAGGAAACCGCTGCACAAGCTGAGGCTCGAGCAAGCGCGAGTGAGGAGATAAGGAAGGAGAAATTCTCAGGAGCATGGAAATGGGCAAAAGAATCCTTTGGGTTTTAGTAACTTGTTTTATGTAAAATATTTGTATAGCAAAGAACATACTTATAAAGCCATTGAATGTGGTTATACTAGTATAGGAAGTGATTCTTTCACAAGGAGAATCTATAGAATCCATAGAAATAGAAGTAAGAAAAATTAGGATGTTATTTGTGTGGGGGTTGTTGTTCTATCGTAAATTATATCAGCAATTTTCATATCTTAATCTTTAAATTGCATTTACCGGGATAAGGTGATACGAACCGCGACGAAAAATAGCCTAGTTATGGTCCTTCTTTGAGAAGGAGGTCCAAACTCCCGGTAGACGCGAGAGAATACATGTCGTCTTCCCTTTGACGCTTAAACTTGAGATTAGAAGACCCGAATTCTTATTTATTATAAACTAAGGATAAAAAGGACCACAAATTGCCCGAAAAAAAAAAAAAACGAAAAAAACACTATTAACAAGATATTCATTTTTCAAGTATTAATACGAAATTCATAAATCAATTTTTTCTTTCTTTTATATATATAGAAATTTCAAAAGTATTTCAATTTTTTCTTTAATAATCGGTTTCTCTTTATAATTAATAGTTCTAAATAATTATATATAATATACATCGGTTATCAATCAACCTGTAAAATTTAATCGGCACAAAACATAAATTTGTAAAAATTTCTGATTTACCCATTGATTAACTGTCGGTTAATTCGTCAATTTTGTTATTTGAGCCTTGTTAGTATAGGAAATGCCCGAATCGGGATTTAAATCCAATGGCCTTTTCGGATCTGACCTGGCTGATAAATGATAAAGGGCCCACTCGGGGCCTAATAAATAATTATGAGTCATTAATTTAATTATCAAAATTAATTAATAATGAGGTCATTAACCCCTGTGGGCTATTTAAGCCCCTAAGCTCATAATTTGATATCCTCCCTTTCCTAGAGGCAAGAAAATTCGATGCCTACCGTCTAGAAACCCTAGGCGTAATTTTCCTCCCCTGTGCTTTCCCCTGTTCGTCGTCCAATCGCCGTGAAGGACCTAGAAGTCCGAATTCGCGATTTCCGGTCTTACACTGACGTTCCTGGAACGAGGGTGAAAAATCTAGAGGCTCGACACATGTGGAGCTACGATCCGAACTCGTCCCAAAAACCGTGCACGCATACCGAGGAGAAAATCGCCAAAAGTTCCCGGAATTTAGTAATGGATCGGAACCTTAAACTTTGATTTAGAATATAGTCTAGACTCTAGATCATTAACACCTTAAACTTTGATTTAGAATATAGTCTAGACTCTAGATCATTAATTCAATGACATCTCGTGTTTTCTGCCTCGAAAAACTCAACAGTTAGAAGTTACAACTTCCCTAAAAACATAATTAAAGATTACAGTTCAACTCATTACACATTATAATACAGTTAATAATAAATTAGGGGTCTAACATTTAGGCCCTAGAAACTTGTGTTGTGCTATGTAATCTACAATACAAGTAAGGAATAACAGAGAGAATAATAGAAAGAAAATTATGGCATTTGAGACAAATGATTAAAGTGGCTGAAAAAGTATATTTTGGCAGTTGAAGTGTTAAGCACACGAGTCTAACTAAAGTTTGGTGGTGGGATTTGGGAGATTCCAATACATAGTGGTCAAAAACATAATTATTTAATGTCATCTATAATATATATTAGTTAATTGGGCTATTTAACACCTTATATTAATTGATTATTTAACAGCCAACTACTTCATTAGTTGGACTTGGTGGATTGCTAGCATTACAAACAAAATAGCTGACTAATCATATGTTTATTTAGGGACAAACTATCGACAAAAGGCTATTAACTTTTATTTTTGTCTTATATAAACTCTTTTCTTTGTAAAATAATATATATATATACATTCTTATAAACAACTCTTTTGTCAAATTTGTTTTTTTTTTACTTTATACTTCATATGTAAAAAAATAAAATTATTCTTTTATTAAAATTTTAATTTACTGAAAATTTTAGCATAAAAAAGTTTGCCATGTTTTTGTTTGTTTTTATCTCTCCATCTCCTCTATATATATTATATTATGTGTATATATATATATATATATATATATTAATCTTAATGACCCCCGAATTCGTATACTATTCTATAATAGTTTTAATTTTTTGTTTATCGAAATTCTCACGAGTCTCACAACAATTAGACAGAAAAATTACGTAAATACAAAAATATATATAAATGACAATTGAATAAAATTGAAAGATGTAAATCAAGAATATAATGTACTCATTTAGAAGGATATGGTGTCTTTACGTATGGAGTATCTATCCATGAAATGAATCATTGATTATATTTCTTTGTATCTAATATTTAAATATATGATAATTTTAAATAATATTTGGATTTTGTAGTGTGAGTGTGACAATGTCTCAACAAATTGGTAATTATTTGATTGCAACGACTCATGTTTGGTGGCTTGGAGCTCTCGGCCCACCCTTGTCCTTTGAGTTCCGATCCATTACAATTTTTGCTTCTTTTAATCATTTTTATATTCGTGTCTCATTTTGAGGACTCTCTTTATTGTTTGATAATCTTTGTTGCTATTATTTTTCTTTCATAAGTTATTTCCACGATTTGATCATTTGATGAACCGTATTTATTATGCATAATTATTGATTTTCTATACACGTTTAATAATTATGTACGTAACAATATTGTGGACCATCACTTCCATTATTTCCCCACCGGTTTTTATTTAATGAAAATAAAACGCAGGTGGGCGTTTTAAATTAATTATTAATATTATAAGCTAATGCTCAACATTTCATTATAGAGCCTTAAACTTAATTTTTTCTTCATTGTTCATTTTTTTTTTTGCAAAGATATGAAGGGAATTTTGGATCAATCCTACGCGCTCAAAGGGTCTACTTATAGAAATTCCCCTCGCATAGTTGATTAGAGGTGAAAATTTTATAACCATTTCTCAATTTTGTGCTGGTTCTGAAACTATCCCGGACCAATTTTTATAAGGAAATTTAGCATAAAATCGGGAACTAGAACCGGACCTAAAAATAATTTCCCGGTTTTCGGTACCGGTTCCAATTTTAAACTACATGTTATTTTTAAGTTTTTAGTATGTCGTTTTTAGTGTGATATATATTTTTATTTTTGTTCTCTATACCATGTGTAGTTTTTAATTACTGAATTTTTAATATTTACATGTCATTTTTAAGTCAAGCACTTTAAGAACTAGGAAATTTAGAATCGAATTCGGGAAATTTTAGAACTGGAACCGTAACCGGAATTGGGAAATTTAGAATCGAAACCGTTACCGGAAACGAGAAATTTAGAACTAGGAACCGTTACTAAAAAAAAAAATCAATTTTTCTAAAACGGACGAAAACATATAATTTCCCGGTTCCGATTGCACCCGTAGGTGTGAGTATTTCTCATGTTCCTAAAAAACTAAGCTTAAGTGTACTTAAATATGGTTAACATGTGTCGTTTAATTTTTTGATATTTGTCACTTCAGCAAGATTCTCTAAAGTATGAAAACAGGCAATATGTGTCGTTTTAATTTTTATTTTGCGTTTGTATTTTTAATTTTTTAAAATTACTTAACTAATATATTTTGAAAACGTGTTTGGTTGAGTTTTACATATTGAAATATTTTATTAGAATTTTGAATAACTAAATAATTATGTTTTATATATATTTTTTAAAACCATCTCACGAACATAAACGACGCTACATAAAGTTCGAGGGTATTACTGGTAATTACTGAAAGTAAAATAAAACCGAATTTGTATTAATTTTTGTGGTTATTTTGAAGACTGAACTAAACTAAAGCAAGTCGTAATCTCTCTGCGTCATCGTCTTCTTCAATCTTCACATGCTCTCTCTCTCTCTGCGAATCACGAGATTCTCGAACGAATCTCTCGCTCTCTCCATCAACACTCCAATCCATGTAAAGTGACCGCCATTGCTTCCCAACAGAGCAATCGCACTGCCATTGAAGAGCTTCCAGCTTTCACCGGATCTGACTCCAATGTCCCTGCCGATTCCATGAGCTCGAGCTTCCTCTGGAGCTGAATCTCTTCTGGTGAGTGAATGAAGCGAAAACTGAGCCAGTCGAAGTCGACGTACAAATGGAGGAGGAATCTTCTGGCTCTGGTGTTGGTGGCGTTCTGCTTCGGGAGCTTGCGGTATACGCAGAGCCGGTTCAGCAGAATCATGGCGATATCTTCCCCGAGAGCTCAGAAGCCGAAGATCGCGTTCCTGTTCATCGCTCGGAATCGCCTTCCACTGGACGTGGTTTGGGATTTCTTCTTCCGTGTGAGCCTTCTTCCTCTTCCGTCTATTTCTCGTTTTCGAGCTCGAGAGTTTCCGAATTCGAACCGAATTTCCGATTCGGTGTCTGTTCTTCAAGTTCCACCATTAAAATTAAGCTGAAATTTCAGGGAGGAGAAGGAAAACACTCTGTGTATGTTCATCCGAGACCCGGGTTTCTCTTCAACAGAGCGACCACCAGATCAGCCTACTTTCTGAATCGTCAAGTGAATGATAGCATCCAGGTTTGTGTTGATTCAAATTTCGATTTCGATTTCGACATTCGACGTTTTTTTGTTTGATGTAAACGTGTTGCTTCTTTTCAGGTAGACTGGGGAGAAGCCAGTATGATCGAGGCAGAGCGAATACTGCTTAGACACGCGCTCGAGGATACTCATAACGAGCGCTTTGCGTTTCTTTCGGACAGGTGATTGTCTCAAATGTTTTTGTTTGATAACCGATGCTCGGTTCCGTGTATATGTATTACTTTCGGGTTCTCTAACAACATTTCAGTTCCGTGATCGTTTCGCAGCTGCATCCCTCTGTACAACTTCAGCTACATATATGATTATATAATGTCGACACCGAACAGCTTTGTGGACAGGTGATAAATAAACTTAGCTTTGTAGATGATTTTACTTCACATGAGAAAATTATTAGTTTTAGGCTGAGTTTGGGGTTTCGGAATGTTTTTTGGAATCAGTTTTGCCGATACAAAGGAGGGCCGGTACAATCCAAGAATGGATCCTATTATTCCTGTTCAGAACTGGAGGAAAGGATCTCAGGTAGCTTTCAGTATTATGTTCCTGGATTTGCAATGAAGTCCTCTGATTAGATGAAATGCTCAAAATTTGCTAACATTGGATCTATGCCAAGAGATAACCTCTTTGTAACTTTTGTGTTCGGTTTTCTAGTGGGTCGTCTTGACCAGGAAGCACGCAGAGGCTGTGGTTGAGGATGATATAGTGTTCCCTATATTTCGATTGCATTGCCAGGCACGTTATTCTCACATTACTTTGCCGAGTTATTCTATCTATTTCGAGCTCATTTTGTAGATCCAAATGTGTAAGCAATGCTGTTTGTTGCATAAATTTTCACGAGTTTATGTCCTAGTAAATCCGAAAGAAAAAATGCAATATGTTAGACCTCTAATTTGTGCAATTATCTATGTAGTTTTGGTCTTTTCCTTAAGTAGGGGTATTTTGGGTAATTTTTTTTAACGGCTAATTAGGACTTCTGAGTCTATATTAGACGCCCGCCTCTAGTCTTTCATTGTGCTTTTATCTGTTTTCCTTTTGAGACATAATTGTTCATCTTCTACTCCTTTGTGGATTCTCGGATTTGATTAAAAGTTCGGGTCCTACCATTGTATTTATGTGGGTAAACTTCTACTGGGTTATAAACCCGTTTAGAAGTGATTCAACTGAGCAGGTGTATGACACTTACAGATGATAAAGTTTTTAGAAGACGGAAGAGCCATTCAAAAAAACCATACTAGAGAACTTCACTGCTCGTACCGCAGTTAGAAATTAGAATAATTATATTTAGTTAAATGATTTTATAGCTAACCTGCAAGAAATAGTTATAGGTTATTATTCTTGCATTGCGTACTGATAAGAGGAGTCCTTGAAGTGATGAGTAGAATTCTTTATCTCATTATATCGTAACATATAGTAGTTTGGCTAATAAGCTCTGTCGAGCCCTTTACGATGTAATGATTTGGTCTATTTAAGAGACCCGAGATTTGCGAGAAAGTGCCCAAGAATTATACAGTCTGTAGTTCTCTTAAATTAGCGTAGTTCCTCGGTAGAATATATGGTTTCGCAAGATAGCAAAACGGGGTTCCATTGGTTCTTAGTCCCCCGAAGAGATCGATATCACGGGTTCTTAACATTTTGATGTTCTGAAACTTTTTTGTCTATCATACAGCTCTTCCTCTTGTTTTGTTTTGTTTGATATATATATATATATATATATATATATATATATATATATATATATATTTACAAATCTGTTTTTCCCTTTCATGCAGAGGAAGTCATTGCCCGAGTTTTGGCGAGATCGTCCTGTGGTAAGTACTCTTTAGTTATCTCTGCTCTTCAGCAATCCTATACCGTTAAATGTTGATTATAGTCAAAGACTGATTCCCATTTAAATAATATTATCTGTATTTTATGCCGAGTTTCTTACCAAAGATTAATCTCCCGTGACAGCCAGCCGATAATTCTAAAGAGCACAATTGTATACCAGATGAACATTACGTTCAAACGCTACTTGCCGTACGTTCACCTCTCAGTTTTACTCTTTACAGTTTTTATCACAATTTTCGGAACTCTGATGATTATTGTTTCGGATTATAGCAAAAAGGCCTCGAACAAGAAATCACACGAAGATCTCTGACGCATTCGTCGTGGGACCCGTCATCTTCTAAAGACTTCCATCGCCGAGGCTGGCACCCCGTGACTTACAAGTTCTCCGATGCTACCCCCGAACTTCTACAGTCCATAAAGGTATGTCCTTGAAATTCGAGTTCTCGATGATGAAACCAGTTAAAAGATCAAATGACCCGCGTGGATCATAAATCGGAACTAATTTGAGATGCAGGAAATAGACAACATAAACTACGAGACGGAGTATCGAAGAGAATGGTGCACAAGCAAAGGAAAACCCGCCCCTTGCTTCCTCTTTGCCCGGAAATTCACCCGACCGGCTGCTCTCAGGCTCATCAATTCAGTAAGCTCCACATCGTCATCTCTAATTTGAATAGCCATCGTATTAATTTTTTTAGTAGAAGTAATTATAATAAATTATTACTGCAATTTTGTTCTTCTCAGTCTGCTTTGGAGATTTAAAGAGGAGTCAGAAGTGAAGCTTTATACCTTACATTTCTTTTTGGGTCTTATATAGTTGAATGTTACAATCACATGTATGTAGATTAGGATGCATATTCGTAATTATAGTGAATACAACAATTAGGTATTGGAGTGTAAAGCAAAATAATCATAATAGAAAAGCGGTAGGTCTGTGCTTACTCACCGGTTTCCGGTAAGCTAGCGGTTTACCCACGGTAAACTCTGAGAAAATATGGTGAATAGTTTTGAACGTCTGAGAACACATTCATTAAAAATAAAATATCAATCTCTTCTCTTGCTTAGCTTTGATCTTGTGAAGATTGCAAAACTTTGTAGCTAATCATCTGTAAAAAGGTACTTGTGGCATGTTTTTATAAGAGTTCGACAACTTCGTGGACTAAAGAAAAGAATATCGGTACATGTGGCATGTTATTATTACAGTTCGACACTTTTTCCGGCAAATAACCTTAGAGTTAATGAACCTTAATCACGACATATAGCTTCATCGGATCACGAACAGTTGCGGCCAATCTTCCTAACCGCGCGCAGGCCGGGCTTAGAGCGTGTGAAACGCATCACTACGACAGGCCTGCCTTACTAAAAACATCTAACTCTAAGCAAACAAACAAAAAAAAATCACTATAAGCATATAATATAAGATAAACTTGATAATATATTCTCCAATTCACACAATACTTAGAAATTATTCTAGTTTTTTTCTATGAAAAATTATTCCCCAAGATTTTCTAGGATATTTTTACCCCCTAAAAAAAGTCCTGAACAAAGAAGTGTCCTAAATTTAAGGTTAGTGAATTGATCAAGGGTAAAATTGTCTCAAAAGGTCTTGGAAAATATTTTTTCACCAAAAATGAAAATGAGAAAAGTTTTCAAATATTACGTGAAATAAGGAATAAATTACCAAGTTTCCCTAATGTAATCTCTAACTCAATAAGGGGCATTTCTTAAAAAGTTTGACACAAAAATAGGCATTCGGTACAATTTCTAAAAAGTATATATATCATTCAACAATATCAAGAGGTTATTAATTTTTGCATGTGTTTAGCTTCTCAAAAACAAGTCAATAAGAAGACTATTTCCAACTGTAATCAAAAGTGGAATTCCTTACGTTATCGATGGCACGTTAAAAAATACGCATAGAACAATTTAAAGAGAATCGATATACTCGATAACTCAAGAAACTTGCTGTGATTGATAGCGAGATAGAGTGACTCGGACATCTGAGGGAGCTCCTCGTGGTCGAGGGTTTTAGGCGCCCGGGACGTATAGAGCCCGGAAAATTTTCCCAACACATACAAGACACCAAACAAATAGCCCTAAACAGAATCGGACACACTCCGATGGATTTGTGAACAACGAACACTACCATTATTATTGTAGTGTATTATTTTACCTTTATTGTAGATGTAATTGTTACAATTTACTGCAACAGTAATCGAGCATAGACATACGTTCGAGGTAGATATAACAAGACATCACTCGAAAAATACTAAAAGTACAATGAAAAACAAGACCATGGACAAGGTATCATGGGGGTTGACGATGAGACTCGATCGAACGACAACGTTTATTCCTTACAAGCACCGGGTGTAAAGCTAGGTTAAAACTTCACGGGGTTAATAATGAGAGACTCGATCATGTCTTTAAGAAGCACGTGCTGAGTGAAGCCATCTCCGTCTCTGTACATCTCGTCATTGCTGCACACGGCACAACGTCGAGAATTCGCAGTGCGAGCGGCATTGGCACGTGCGGGTTGAGGCACTCTTCATTGACATCTTTCCATGCACTCACAACTCTCTCGATGAATTCGTTCATCGCTTCTTCCTGTGTCGTTCCATATTGCTTCATGTGACACTCCACAGCTGAAGCCACGATGCGTCCTGACTTTCGATACTCCGACTAAAAAAAATCAGTGCGAAGACGAGATTATTAAACCCCAACCGGACCGGGACAGGTTCATTATATTTATATATTTTAGAAACTGGCTAGTACCGATTTGTAAACCGGTATATACATGCTAATTACCGCTTTATTTTTTTATTATTTTCACATAGGCAATTCATAGCTGGCAAAGTGTTTGTTTTTTTGTTTTCACCGGCATGGGTAAGAATTTTGAGATTGAGAATTTCAACCCCAAAAAAAAAATGTATCCGGTTTCAACCAAGACCTGTGCATTCTTTCTTTGATTTTATTAACACCAATGGCGAAAATACCATGTAGGTGGGCAGAGTTGAAACTGCCCATAGAAAAATATTATTATGACACAATTTTATTATTTAATGTAAATTTTGTATACAATTTTAGCTTATGCCCTCTTAATTTTAATAAAATTTAATTAAATATATATAATTTCGGACCAAACTATAAATTTACCCCGTGACACTGATTGATACGGACATACGGTAAGAGACCAAACCAAAAGGAAAATTCAAAAGCACTGGATGACCTTCGAAAAGGACAGGAAGCTGAAACAGCATGCCCACCCGGCGGCTTAGCGCGACGACGTCGAGCACGCAGATGTCGCGTCCGTCGAGCAGCACCGTTCCTGCCGATGGCTCTCAGAGGCGGTTTAAGAAACGTGGACTTCCCGCCGCCGCTGGGGCTGTGATCCCCACCACGGCCCCCCTTGGGATGTCGACGCTCAGCCCATTCAGGATGGGGTCTCCTGCCTCCGACCACTTGCTCAGCCCGCGGAACCGGATCTTTGCGCCGTGCGCCGGCCCGCTCTCCTCGTCCACCACCAACAGATGATCATTCTCTGCCAAAAAAACACGAAGGAGATCCAGTTATATATATATAAATACATGTGTGTGAGAGGAGATTGACGTGAGTGTACGGAAGCACAAGGTGGAAGTTGTTAAGGATGTACTGACTTTATGGACTACATAAATTTCCAAAGGGTTGTATAGCTCGGGAGGCATTTCCAGCTGAATTACATTTCATCACGACGATGAAAACGGTTGTCTTTCGGTCCTCTAAGGATCGAAGGTCTTGAGTCCTCCACGTGTTTTCGATTTCTTGATCGGTTTCATTTGCGTGATCGCATTCATATTAGGTAATGTTTCTCTGCGTACTGTAAAGTGGAGTTAGAAAGTTGGTCAATCTGTTCGTTGTGTGTATTTCAATTGAACGGGGTTATTAGGGTTCGGTATTTCGATTTCTCCGATCCATCTCATTGCTTGATTTCGATAATTGGGAGTGTTCTTCGGCACTGCGTTTAGTGCCGATTGGTTGCTCAATTTGATAGATTATGAACATTTTAATAGAAAAGGTTTGTAACGGTTAAGGTCGGATTTTGTCAAATCCTTCCTTCCCACTAGTTGTGTCGTTTATCCTAAAAACGACACACAATGGAGGCATAAGATTCGTTGACCAACAGTCAACGGAAACGCATTCAGCCGCTTCGCGAGGAGGTATCCTCGAGGAGGATATCCAACGGGATAGCCCGATGGAGTACTAAGCGCCCGAGGAGAAGGCCCGAGGAGGATCTCACGAGGACGTACCCGAGTTGTACGTTTCGTCCGCAATAAATGCGGCCGAGGTATGGTCGGTGAATCAGGAAAAAGCATCCGTATGCGCACCATTTGCGCAGGGAGTGACATGCGACAACGTTAGTGGGAGTATGCCTTCTCACACCTAAAAGAGATATGATCCAAACTCCTTTCTTTAAAATCGAGGGAAGATCCTCATGACTGTTGTGGGTGATTTTTCCCCTCAACAGTTTGGTGCCGTCTGTGGGAATTTGTGTTTTTTTCTTGATTACAGGTGTGAGAACTTAACCAGGGTAGGATGATGATCACGGAAGAAACCAGCGACGAGAGACACAAAGTGGAGACCCATGATGGACCAGAAAACGGTCGAGAAACGACTGGAGAAGTGACAGAGTCTCGCGGCAAGGAGAAAGAGAATGAAAGAACCGTAGAATCACTCTAGAGGCGTCTGGAGGAAGCCATAGCGCGAGCAAATGCGGAAGTGGAGAAGGCCCGGCAAATCGCCGTCACACTGGAGCACGCGGCCGCAGAGGTAATGAGAAACTCGCCAGTCAACGCCAGAGCCGGAACAACAACACAAAGGGAAAGAAAAGGGGAAGGAGGACAAGCGGCCGCAGGAAGCCCGGAAGACCATACGCCGTCGGGATCCAATCGATTCCACACGGAAATAAGGGGCACGAGAAGCCAAGTGTCACCCAGACTCGCTCGATTCCTCTTTACGAGAGAGGAGACGACTCCGCCGTCCATAGTCGGTCACCACGGCGAGAGCCCTGCAGCAATGGAAGCGAGAATCCAGGAGCGATTCAACCGAGCGATTCAGGAGATGAGCTCGAGGGTGGGATACGTGGCTTCATAGGTGCACAAGGCCACAAGTGATGAGGGCGATGTTGGACATAAGCTGACATCAGTATACAAAGTTTGGAGGTTCGGGCAATGTGTTGATATTGCGAGGAGCCATCATGGGTTACACCGCCATTGTTGGCGCCGTAAGGGCCGAATATGAGGATGCACAATTTCCGTAGTTCTTTGCACAATGATGAGATGACTCCTAGGCATTGTCTTCGATAAAATCCAAATCTGTTCGATAAGAAATTAAGTAATGCATTATTCCGTGGGGCATGCAAAAGAAAATTAAACAAAATTATCGTGAAGAATAATTGGGTAGGATTGGACGGAAACCTAATCGACCCGACAATAATTCTGAAAAATGAATATTTACTTATGTTGATTATTATTTATTCGTACGAAAAATAGGTAGAAAGAGCTAAACCTTTTTGGATCGGATTAAAAAAAAATCTCATGGTCCCAACAATATTATTTATGGAATCTTTACTTTATATAATCACAAAGTCACGAGATACTTACCCTCAAGCACCGTCGTTTGGAGCAGCAAGAGGCGAGCTTGACAAGACTGGTACCACGTCATCGATGTATGTTCTGGGTAAAAAGCAGGGAAACGTTGAAGGTATACATCCATATACTCGGAAAAGATCCGAATCGATTTACATTTCTTGAGTGCTCCCATTAGCTTCAAATAGTTATAGTCGAAGCACCCATCAAGAAGGGGAAAA
The DNA here is from genome assembly GCA_954871525.1 of Parietaria judaica. NCBI lineage: Eukaryota > Viridiplantae > Streptophyta > Magnoliopsida > Rosales > Urticaceae > Parietaria > Parietaria judaica. Next base: position 32,692,615 of record OX940865.1, read on the forward strand.
AATACGGACCCGGTTCCCAAGTCAACGAGCTAAGGGGCCTTTGCCAATATTTTTCCGCAGCAGGTAAAGAGGAACAAAACAGTTTACCCTCAAAGTCTTGAGATTGGGAGACCGAGCGACGAGCCTCATGAGCGCAGTAAAGTTGACTTCGCCTCTCACGTACGTGAAGTCTAGGGACACGAGCTACGTGAACGTTTTCGGGAAACACCTTAGCCAGTGGCCATCGCCTTTGATCCTGCTCTCTTGCAGATCCAGCACCCGAAGATACCTACACGGTTGACCAAGTTGAGTTTAAAAGCTCCGAAGGTATAATCATGGAGAATTCCATGCCGTTTTAATCCGAAGCAGATCAACTATTGACATTATAAGCTTACAAGTCGAAGCATTTTACATTTACATACTCCGAAATCGAAAAACCATGGAATCTTGCACCAACAAGTATACATACTTGCAATTGAGAGCTATATAAGAGAGGCCAGAGACTTGAAGCTGGGGTAAGAGCAAGAAAGCTTGTCAAGGCTCGCGTCCGAGACGATCACCCACGGCCGGCCCAACATATGGGCGAGTTAGGCGGTCGCCTAATGCACCTTTTAGAGTTGTCGATTAATGCATTGTATAATTTTTCCTATACCGTATAGCTCCTGCAACACTGTAAAACAATAGCTCCTGCAATATTGTATTGCATGCTCCCAAAAAAGTCTCATATTTTAAACGGGGATGATATCTTCAAACTCCTTATGTTTTGTTCTGATTGGCCTAGTGGTCCATCTCAACATATGAAGTGCGACGGCGGGCGCATCTCAAGGGTCACCTAAGTACGCTGCCACCCCCGACAAACACACACACACGCCAAAAATTGCATGAAGTTTAAATGCTAATTTGAATTATGTGTAACAACCATTTATGCGGTGAAAATAAATAGATTCAAACACTTTATATATACATGTATCAACTGTAAGAACCCCGAAAGGGTCATATTTGCATAATTTACTTTTTTCTCAAGAACGTCAAAATACTTATTCACATGTTCCTCCGATAGCTCATTATGAAGCTTCTTTATTGAGTACTCTAAGGACACTGTCCCCCAAGGATAGCCAACGAAGAAAGCAATGTCTTCTACCATTGCAAACAGATTATCTGTCCTTGAAACAGATCACTCTGAAGACGATGCTTAGACTGACCAAACGTTTTTTTTTTCATCGCCTAGGGGTTAATTGTGGATATCCTTAAGTCGATCCTGAATCTTCTTGACGGTAATCCCCTTCTTCTCCGAAGGCCATAAACGTTTTTTGAAATCATTGTAGAACGCTCGTGACTGATCCTCGTTTTGAGATAACCTTGGCACCAGGTAGAAAAGCAGCACGGTGCTGATGGCTAATTCCCGAATGCCGCATCGCAGTGGGACGTCGTTTACCAAGAACCACAGTTCACGTGCTTCCCTTTGTTATGTTGTAATGCCTAGTCATAATTGAATATCCACCAATTGTTTCCATTATTAGGCGTATTTTGTTTATTTTCCATTTGAAAGTATTTATAAAAAAACAAAACAAAAAACCTAAAAAACCAGGTTATTTTTGGCTAACTAGATCTGTTAAGTTTTTTGTTGGTCCAAAATTTAGTTTAATATAATTGAATAGCTAAAAGAATTAAGGAAAAAAAGAAGCTAAATATTGGGGCAATAAGCAAACAAAGCCTAGAACAAAGAAGGATCTTGTTTCAAGCCAACCACAGAAAAAGACCCTTTTGATTCGTAGCCATGATGAATCACAATATTAACGATGAAATCAAATCCAATCATTTAATTCATATGTCAAATTTATTTAAGTTGTATTCAATTGGGACGAATAGATTTTTTTTTATAATAGCGGCATAAGTCCTCAACCTTTACTCAATTGGGGCGGCATAGTCCCAACCTCATTTAATAGCGGTATAAGTACCAAAAGATGATTTTCGTTCATATTTGACTAACGGAAGTAGTCAACGTTTGCATGGTCAGCTTCTCGTCAACGTTGACGCCACGTAATCAACATGTCACCATACTTGTCATCCTCCATCACCATTAATTTTGCATTAAATTTGAATCCCTCCATCACCACATGCGAGGGCAATGGTTCGAATCCCTCCATCACCATTAATTTTGCATTAAATTTGATGACACGAGGATGACGTGTGTGGTGACATGTCGGATTACGTGGCGTCCACGTTGACGAGAAGCTGACCACGCAAACGTTGATTACTTCCGTTAGTCAAATATTGACGGAAATCATCTTTTGGTACTTATACCGCTATTAAATGAGGTTGGGGCTATGCCGCCCCAGTTAAGTAAAGGTTGAGGACTTATGCCGCTATTATCCTTTTTTTTTAATCATAAATGTATTTAAAATTTACGTTATTGAAGACGAGAGTTTTTTAGTTCTTAGTTTTTTTACATTGGGTACATTCACGCTGTAATAACATAGAATTTAGGTATGCAAAAAATAAAAATAAAAACATAGAATTTAGGTACATTCATAATGCAGAAAAAAAAAATTAAGTACATTCGTGAGATTAGATAAAATTTAATCGAAACGTGTCATCAAACAATATTAGATTCCTCTCTCTCTCACAGCCACCTAATTTAATAACAACAACAAAAATAACTTTACTTTGATACTTAAGTCCAAAATTAACGTTAAAAATATATATATTTTTTTAAATACAATCAAATACTTATGCGCAGTCTTTTATGTAAACTAGTGGAAAAGCACCACGCTTCGCGCGACGATGATAAAATATCGTGAGATTAGCGTCTTGTTGAAGAAGAATACAAGAATTCAAATTATATTTGTTTTTATCGTTTTTAAATAACCAATAAATTTAATAATCTATAGATTTTAGAAGTATGCACATTATATTACAAAATACTATGCAAAGTAAGAAAAATCATATAGATCACAAAGAATAAATAGTTATCTTTGTTGCACAATAGTTTGTTAAGTTAAGGGGCACATTAGTTTTTCTTAAACGAATTAAAAATTGCACTCGTGAAGTTTTTATTATACAATTTATCATTCAGATATTATAGGGCCCGATATTATATTCAAATCCAAAAATTCAACAACTTGTTTTTTAGTATTCGCTATTTTTAGACTATAGAGAACAAAATAATATCATTCCATTGACTATATTTTTGCATACCAATGATATCTTTTATATTATATATATATATATATATATATATATATATATATTCTTGTTGTACCGTATCAATTATCAATCTTATTCATATATGACGTCGAAATCTTTTGAACTTTACTATGAAGAGAAAATTATTAATAAAATATATCAAGTGATTGTATTTCGGTTAAATAAATGAAATTTCCCTAGGAACGCAACTCCTGGTTCAACTTTTGACTGTTAATAGTCATTCACAACAAGTGATGCTTCTACAATATTAAAGCACATGTAAACACATAAACTACAACTAAACTATATGTAAATTTACTCATGAAGCAATGATCAGTATTAAGAACTTGCAGGAGGCCAACGAACTAAGGACCGGAGGGTGCCGATGAAATCAGGTAAACCGGATCGACTCTGGGCAAGGTCGACGAATTGATGTCCGGTGGGCGGTAAGGGACAGTGAAACACAAAAAATTCACAGAAACATAGCCCTAAAATGCAACAGAAATTAAATAAATCCAAAACAGATTCGTATACACAACAAAATTTCATCAACGTACTGAAGATGATTTTCTAAAGTTGAAGACTGACGGGCTAACAAAGCAGAGAATCACCAGCTAATAAGAGAAAAACGAACTTCGAAAGTCTGTAGACCGGAGTTCACACCCATTATGAGTTCGTGCCACCGAGCTATGATGAGTCGGGCGTGGCGGGAGAAGAGTCGTTGAAGAACAATGAGAGAGAGAGATGAGACCGAGTGGCTGCAATCAAAGATCGTGATGCCAAATGAAATAGTCACGATAGGATATATGGAAAGTTTGTAGTAATATGCGACATGAACAATTTATAATATGGACTCTTGGTGAAACAAAAACTGAAAATAATGTAGAAAAACTTGGCTTTTCAGTTTCAACAAAGTAAATGCCCTTGATAGGATTTACATCATTTGTTTTTTACTCTTTAATATTATGATAAATGATATACCAATGCTCATTAACTTCATGCATAATATAATAGTGGGAGTGATGTTTTCACTACCACAAATAGTTAAATACACAATGAAAATTGCACAACACTTGTATAATATTGTTGTGCAAAATAAGATTACACAACATTTAGGTTGTGTTTTTTTTTTTTAAAGATAAAGGCGTCTTAATGCACATCTGAACAATAAGAATGTAACAAATGAATCTGAATGGCTAAAAATTAAGTCCGTTTGTTTTTTTAAGATCTGAATGCAATTTAACTTTATAATTAAATTTTATTATATGTTTCTTATTAAATAGTGATTGTTTAATTATATATTTGACAATACAAACATAAAATTCTAATTTAAGATATACTTTTTAAAATATTATGATATATGAAATTTTAAATTAATTATCAAATTACACTTTTTCTTATTAAAAAAAAATTATGTTATCAAAATAATAATGAAACTCATCTCTTTCCTGTTTTTATCAATCCAAATATAAAATAATAAGCATATTAATTAAATAGATCAATTTAAATTTAAACACAAAATATTTCATTGTTGTAAAGCTTGTTATATCAGTATATACTTTTCCTGTCGTTTCATACAATTTTGTCGTTTTTATTTTCATACTCATACTTGCTCCATTGATGACGATGTCTCTGTTCTTCTTTCAATCATCTGAAAGCTTATCCTCCGAACTCAACCCCTAGAAGAAATAAGCAAGTTGATTTTCAATTTCAATCTTCAATGGTTTCCAGAGGCTCAAGCTTGTCGTTGTTTTACTGTTGCTTCGTCTTCTTCGTTTTCAACTTCACCAAACCATAGACGACTCAAACGATCCAACCCAGTCACAGAGAGAGAAAGCCCTGGAGTCGACGAAAAGAGGCCTCGAGTGCGACAGAGCAAGAGAAGCCTCGCCGGTCGGAGGAGCGCGATCGATGAAGAACGTCGACGAGTGGGACTGTGGGAGAAGGTCGGCGAAAGAAAAAGAAAGCGAGAAAATAATAAAAGTTGGAATAAGTGTCAATAAGTGGTGGTATTGAGATGTTAAAATAAAAATAATATATATTTAATTGATTAAGATTAAGAGGCGGAATAAGACCAAACAAACATAGCCTAAAGTTTAAAAAAGTCACTTTTACACAACAATCTAATAAAATTTTTGTAAAAGAACCCGTTGGCCTAAGCGAGAAAATCTCGCTGCAACGACTACTAATTAAGCTACGTTTACACAACAGCTCTATAAAACTGTTGTAAAAAATCCCGATGGCCTAGGCGAGCAACAATATCGCTGCAGCGACTACGCAACGATTGTAAGGGTCCGTTTGTTTACATTAAGATTAAGACGTCTGAATCTGAATGCACATCTGAATAATAAGATGTGACATCTCAATCTGAATGACACATAATTAAGTGTGTTTGTTTTTAAGATTTGAATGCAGATCTGAATACATTTTTCTTGTAAAAATTAAATTTTACTATACACCTTTATATATACGGTTATTTTTAATACTGTTAATTTAAATTTAAATTTAGAATAATTTATTAATAATATCCAATTATTTTATTTTTCATAAAAATTCCATTGAATATATTTTAGGATAACATATAAATATAATAAATTTTTAAAACTTTATTTGAAAATTTGTACGCTATAAAAAATCATATCATCTATTAAATTATTTATGGTAATTGATTATATGTAAATTTTATTATAATGATTATTTAATTTATTATGTTAATAAATTTAGAAATATGTAAATTTAAACGTAAATATATATATATACACATATATTATAACTTTTAATATATATAAACTAATTTATATATTATAACTTTTAATTACGAATTCTTAATAATTTTCTTACTTAATATATTTTTTAAACGTAAAATATTTTTATTATATTAATAAATTTGGAAACATGTAAATTTAAACGTAAATACATATATATCCATAAAAAAAACATAAATATATATATAAGCTAATTGATGTATTAGATAACTTTTAATTACAAATTCCTAATTATTTTTTATTTTAATATTTTTTAATATATTTTTTATATATTTTCGATTTTTTTTAAACCGTCAAAACTATATCTTCCCACCTATCATTGGATTCATCTCGTCGTAAGCTTTCCAACGGTATATCATATGAGTCAATCCGATGCTCGGTTTAAGAGTTATGGAGTTTTAAAGTTTTAAATAGGAGAGAGAAAAATAAAATTGGAGAGAGAATATGATTAGAATGAGATAACGTGATATGCCAAATTTGAGCTCTTAATGGATAAGACTTTGGTGTAGATCTGACCGAATAAGTGGCTATTTAGATCCATTAAGATGTTCAACAAGAAAAAAACAAATGCACTTAATGACTCTAAATCTGACCCATTAAGATTAAGAGGTTCATTAAGTGCAAACAAATACAGTCTAACTTACTTCATTTTATGTTTTTTCCTTCAATTTTTCATTTGTTCACATCTATTTCTCCCACTTCGCCAGTTAGCCCTAAATTTCTCCAGTCTTTCCCTCGTTCCTCTCTCTGATTCTCGCGAGATCACTTCGACCGTCACTTTAGTTGCTTCGCAGCTCCTCCTCATGAGTCTTAGAACATATTCATTAAAAATAAAATATCAATCTCTTCTCTCGCTTAGCTTTGATTACCAATGCAACAAAAAAATTTGTATTTTTTTTTGGTATGCTGAAGCTTCTATTTTTGATGAGTTCAAAGAGTAAGAGTTTGTAGCTAATAATTAGTACAAAAAAGAAGGTAATTGTGACATGCTATATTAGGGTTTGACAACTTTGTCCGACTAAATAAAAGAATACTAGTACATGTGGCATGCTACTAGTATAGTTCGGACACTTTTTCAGGCAAAATAAGTGAATATATATAATTATTTTTGGAACTAAATTAGTACTTATGCCGCTAAATAACCTTGAAATTAGCGAGCCTTAATCTCCACAAGTAGCTTTATTTTCTATTATGTATATAAATTATAATCATCGACCCAACGAATAGCCCAATGTCTCAATATTAAACCAGAGAATGGTAAGCCCAATTTAAGCCCATAAACTGGCCTGCCATATTAAAATATCTAAGCAAAAAACACATCACTATAAGAGTATAGTATATACTATATATAAAAGAAACTTCATAATTTATTCTTCATTTCACACGACATTAGAAACTATTCTGGTATTATCTTTGAAAAATTATTCCCCAAGGTTTTTTTAGCAAGCATTAGAAATTAACTAATGTAATCTCTATAGTTTAATAAGGTAGGGTCTGTTTCAAAAAATTAAAAAACATAAGGTAGGGTCTAAAAAATATATTATATCATAAAAAAATATCATGAGGTTATTAATTTATAGAGAATTAATTTAACGAGATTGCGATATACATTCAAACATTACTCATTAGTAATTAGCAAGCTGAGATTAGATTAATTTAATCTGAGTAATTAGCAGCGTGGGATCATATTAGTCATAATCCGTTGGCCTATATATATATATATATATATATATATATATATATATATATATATATATATATATATTAATTTTGCTATCATAGATGGTACATTAAAAAATACGCGTGAAACAATGTAAAGAGAATTGATACTCGATAAATAAAGAAACTTGCCGTGATTGATAGCGAGATAGAGAGACTCGGACATCTGAAGGAGATCCTCGGTCGAGGTGCTCGGGACCTATAGAGCCCGACAAATCGCCCAAAACATACAAGACAACAAACAAATAGACCTAGACAGAATCGGACAGAATGAAACTCAGAAGTATTTTTGAACAACGAACACTACCATTATTATTGTAGTGTATTATTTTACCTTTATTGTAGATGTAATTGTTACAATTTACTGCAACAATAATCGAGCATAGACATACGTTCGAGGTAGATATAACAAGACATCACTCGAAAAATACTAAAAGTACAATGAAAAACAAGACCATGGACAAGGTATCATGGGGGTTGACGATGAGACTCGATCGAACGACAACGTTTATTCCTTACAAGCACCGGGTGTAGAGCTAGGTTAAATCTTCACTGGGTTGATAATGAGAGACTCGATCATATCTTTAAGAAGCACGTGCTGAGTGAAGCCATCTCCGTCTCTGTACATCTCGTCATTGCTACGCACAACATCGAGAATTCGCAGTGCGAGCGGCATTGGGACGTGCGGGTTTAGGCACTCCTCGTTGACGTCTTTCCATGCACTCACAACTCTATCCGTGAGTTCGTTCATCGCTTCTTCCTGTGTCGTTCCATATTGTTTCATGTGACACTCCACAGCTGAAGCCACGATGCGTCCTGATTTTCGATACTCAGACTAGAAAAAAAATAGTATCAGTGAAATGTCGAGATTGTTAAACCCCAGCCGGACCAGGACAGGTTCATAATATTTATATATTTTAGAAACTGCAGGCTTGTACCGATTTATAAACCGGTATATAAATGCTATTTACCGCTTCAATTTTTTTTTCTTTTCACGTAGGCATTCCATAGCTAGCAAAGTATTTATCTTTTGTTTTTAACCGGCATGGGTAAGAAAAAATTTGCAACTTAAAATGGTTCTGATCATGTCAAACTTACGTTTTGAACATTTTTTTGGTTTCTTAAAACTTTTGACACGGCAAAAATAAAATTTAGACCTTTCAACTTTTTGAGTTTTTTGAAACATTTGCTACGACAAAACGAAATTTAGAATATGCTGCATATAAAGAGATATACTATGTGGTACTTTAGTTGCAAATATCCGAATGGATAATAATAAATTTTATTAACATAATTTTTTAGTTTGACATTGTTGGCTATCAGGGGCGGAAGAAATCACCTCGTCTGATTTATTTTTTTATATAATATTACCTTAATTCTTTTTTATCGTAAATAATTCATACAAAAATTGAGTCAAACCCCCTTAAATTTTACTGAAATTTAAATATAACTTATTTTAAGTTAAATTTTGAACAATTTTTTGTATATAATTATAGCTCCCGATATTAGTAATTCGTGGTTGGGCCACTAAGTAACTTAACGAATACCTTATGATAGGCAATGTCATTGGTGAGTCGACCAACCGTGGACAAAGCTGATACTATCTTAGGCTGAGGGTGAGTGAAGAGCCAATCCATGGAGTCTCTGGTGAGATGCTTCTCCATTCCTATGAATGCCATTACTATCAGTGAAAATGGTGCAGCTGTCTCGTGCCCGACAGGCATGTATTCATCGAATGTTGGGATCTCTTTCTTGTGTAGCCACTTCGCTTCATCTAGATATCCCCTGACTTGCCTCAGTAACTGAAAAAAGAAAAAAAAAATTAAATTAAATCTTAGACACGGGAAAAAATGGAGAAAATAATCCTACACCGACGGATTATTTGTAGGGTCTTACAAACTGATTACGAGTCTTTCTTTGTGTTTATGGGATTTCAGGGGGTTTTTACTAGGGGTGTGCGGAATAACTGGTAATCAAATTTTAAAACCGTAAAAAAAAACTATCCAGTTTACTTTAATCAAGTTTTTTTAGAAACGTGTTAAGGTTAATCATATCTCGTTTAAAACCGGATACAATTACCGGTTATTGATTTTTCAAAATCAATTATTTTTGTAACCGGTTTTAATATCAATTATTTTTAAAATTTTATTTTAAAATTAAGTTAGAGAGTTAGGGTTACTTATCTGCACATCAAGATTTATATATTTGTTGTATTTTTTCAATTGATGTTTTGGATCGACATGTTTTATTTGCAATTTATTATTAACCGGTATATATTTTTTGGACCAACAAGTGCTATATATATATATTTTAAATTGAATAACAAAATCCAATTAACCGGTTTCAAAACTGTTTAAGGTTATTAAAATCGATTGTTAAATTTTGATAATAGAATACCCCGTTAACTGGTTTTTAAAAACAATTTAAAGTTATTAGAATATGAATAACCAGATCAGGTTATGGATATCAGATAGTGAAAAAATAACAGGTTAACCGACCTGTTGTACCCCTAGTTTTTACGAGAATATCAACAATTTTTTGTGAAACGGAAAGGGTTTTATATAATTTATACCGAGATAGCGGGTTTATATCGATAGGCTTTTGAACGTTGATTAGACATTGGAATTTTATGCTCTTTACGTGTAATTGCTCTTGTGTTTTCGTTGGTTAGTTTGTTTATGGTACATTGATGATTTAGTTAATGTTTTTTTGCAATTTAAATGAGCAACTTATATAGTAAGAAAAAAAAAAGAGAAAGTCCAATGTTAGCTTCTGTTGATATATATATATATATATATATATATATATATATATATATATATATATATGAGATGATTTAGTATATCGTATCAATCTTTGTGTCATGATATTATCAAATGATGTCTCTCCATTATAAATAAGGGGTATATTAAGAAACAAGCATGTGGAAGTGAAAAGTGTTAACTTGGAAGGACTTGCCGCTCTCTTAGCGTACTCGATGCAGTATGGTATTTCCTTGGCATTTTCTTCAACTTCATCGTAAAACTCTAAAATTGTCTTATAACTAATTTTCATATACTCAGGCAACTCATCAATTGCTGAATGATCCCACCTGAAAAACAACATAATATATAATTGTATAGATCTAATAAATAGTTCAAATTTGATTACTATAAAATAATTTTTTGAGTCAATTTTAGAGGAGAACTTGTCAAAATAGTTTTTTTAATATATAATTATTTTTTTTTAACTCCAAATCCACAAACTAAAAAATTTCTAAACTTTATCATATTTTTGGGACCCTTTTACCCTTCAATATCTTGTGTTATCACGCAAAAAACTGTCTTCCATAACACTAAAAACCGTCCAGTATAACACTCTTAATGGTAAAAGAGTCTCAAACCAGGTGAAAATTTAAAAACTTTATTGTTTTTAGATTTGGAGTAGTTAGAAAGTTAATTTAAGGTGTTTTTTAGGTCATTTTGGGGAGATTTCTTAAAGAAACTAACTAATAATTTTATATTATAAAAAAACGTGCAAAAACAAAAAAAGAAAAGAAAAGAAGATGCTTGTATCATGATTTATTTTCAAATGATCTTCATTTCAAACCTTTCCATGGCTTCAGTGAAAATGTGTAGCTCTGGGAGTGTGCCAAAGCTATCATATATGTCATCAATATGGGTTAGCACAGCCACCAATTTGGCATATGTAACCCTAATTACTGAATGTTCAGCTTCACAAAAGATAGCCATTGCCCAAAAGAAGCATTCCACTATTCTGTCCCTCAAAAATGAGCCCAGTTTCGTTGCAGAGCAGAACTCCTTCCACCACCTGGAAAAATAATATATATATTAATTTTCATTAAATGAAACATAGTAGCTATGATTCCTTCCAGTCAGGTGTTTCCACTTGTATAATAAAAATTAAAGGGTTAAATACTTCAGTTTTGTCACATTACTTAAAACTAATTACTATTGGTTATGTACCACATTTTACTTATAACTTTATTTTAATATAAAAACAGTTGTAATCTATATATATAATATAAACATATAAATATTTTCTATAAAATCCATAAAATTAGACCGATAAACTATTTATGGGTAAATCAACTAATCGATATTGAAAATCCATTGATAAACCTGTTGTTCATTGGTAAACCAAAATCGGTACTTATAACTAATTAATATTGGTTATGATTTCTTCCCCCTAGGTTGTTACACTTGTATACAATGAAATTCAAAAGGTCAAATATGTCTATTAATTTTGATAAAAATTGTGGACAGTAATCAAATATGATTAATTTGACCTCATTTCTTTTTTATAGTAGAACTAACAAAAAATTAAGCTATCACATATTTTTAATCAATAAACCCTTAATGCATTTCTATCACAAGCTTCGGATAAATCTTAATCTTGTAATTATTTTTTATTTATTTATTTTTCACTATTAATTTTGACCAAGGCTAAGTTTCTTAAGTGCAACATGTCGCATATGTCGTAATTATATGCTCCCTTTCTTAAAATAAAAGTTTTGAAGTACCTAACTATTAAGCTAGTATTTATTTACTCGTATATTCTTAATATTAGAAAGAAAAATACTATTTCGCATGCGTGAAATGTATTACGAATTATAGCATCTTTCATATAAAAATTGAGTTTCTTCTGAGTCTATAATGTTATTCCAAAAAGGATATACGAAAATGTCACAGTTTTACGTTTGATCATATCAAATATAAATAAATTGCATCATAATTAGCTAATTAAGTTTTTCAAAATATTTGCTGAAATATTTTCAAGTTTTCAGTTGTGCTAAATAAATATCCAAAATTCGTGAAATGACGTTTTGATTGATCCCATCCTTATGTATCGGTTAAAATTAGCTTTTGTACACGAATATGCCTCAGGTCAAAAAAATCAATTTTTTGTACTTATTTATGACTTACCTTATTGAATATTTCAAATTCGAAACGTACACGTTATAAATGACATAACATTAGTGGAAACACAAATAAGACGGATCCAATGGAAAGCGTTATTTGAAAGCTTGACAATATGTCCTGCTATTTTGAAAATGTTTGGTTACTAGTGCAATTATCCATATCAAATATTGCTATGCTACATACTTACCTTGTAACCTCATTCAATTCCTTCTTGTACAGAAGCTGCAGATCATTGAAATCTAACTTTGCCAGAGTTAGTAACGCCTCGCTACGGGAGTTTTCTTGCTCGTACGCCAAAATATAACGTCTAGCCTCTCGCCTTTGCATGCTCTTCCGAATGGGATGCTTCAACGAATGATTGACTTGTTCCGACATTTGAGTGCTTAGCTTTGACGCAATTGACTTTAGATGAGTGGTGGTGAAAGTCAGCGCTTCGTCTAGAATCTCCTCTCCATGACATCGCAAATGCGAAGCTTCATACAAGCTCAACATTCCACGAATATCATCTTTGAGTGACTCCTTGAACTTTCCTTCTTTATCCTTGAACTTCATGAATGTCTCTGCTTATTGTAATATGTGCACAATCATGTCCACAATAAAAATACTATTTAAACATAGGTTCTAATTAATTTTCTTTTTATTATTCAAGTGTTTAACAATAATTCTGATGCATTAGGGTTTCTAATCTTAGATATAGAGGTGCCCCACTGTGTTTTTCTGAGATGTTAGAAATCGGTCAAACGTCAAAGGGAGAGTTTCGGTCTTGCTCTTGAAGAAATACGTACGAGTTTACTGAAGAAAATCGCACTACTTAGAGAGTTTTTCTGTAATTTATACTTCAACTCCTATCGTTATTACAAAAAGTTTAAGATAGTTACCACATGGAATGTTGTAGCCTTGTTGTCTAAGCAAGCGAAAGTGAAGAGCAACGGTGTGCAAGTCAGCATCGACGACGTCCTTAATAACGTCTAGCAATTTCTTCAAAGCCGCTTCAATTTCCTCCACAAAATGGCAGGTCAATCCTAGGCGTTGAATCGCATCGACGAGTTCTAACACATGGCGAGCGCTTCGAGGGGCATCGATTTCAAACATCTTCTTCACTTCTTTCTTCAACTTTATTATCTTCGTATTGTTGTTATCCTTTTCCTAAACGACCATGTTTGAAATTTATTACATGAATCCATAAGATTAGTATTCGTAAAGTCAGATCCATAAGATTGTCACGTTAATAAATATTAGAACATGCATGCATGGAACATAGATTAGAGCTGTTTTGTGTTGATTTATCTTGATTTGCTCTCAATATTTCGAACTGCTTCCAAAAACTCCCCCGTTAATGTTGCAACACCACCCATTATGAACTCACGAAATCGAATATATTATATAGCTATAAATCAAAAGAGAGGAAAAATCATATATTTATATATAATATACCATTGATTGGGGGCTGTTTTTAATGAAATGATCACCCCAAATGCTCGGAGTAAAGATGGCCAAAGGGCGGTTGGCATCATCCACAAGCTTAGTTTCACCAGACAACATGATATCTTCTCTGAGAAATACTATGAAACCAGTGTTATATATCAAGTAAGTACTTTTGGATATATGTAGTAGTACTAGGACAATATATCAGGGTTGTATGTTGCGTCTATTTATATACAAATTTTTTGCTTCAAAGTTGTGAGTATATTACTATTGCGTTATAGACTAGTTTAGTCTTCAATTAGTGTATTTATTATTCAATGATATGATATCAAGGTGCAGAATTACGGGGAAAGTTGCCACAATTTTGGGGGCACGCCGCTAAAATGAGAAGAACGACACGAAAATTATATTATTTCGTTGTTGCTTTTCAGTTTTTCAGGGCATGTCGTTCAAGGATTTGTTATTTATAACAATTTAACCCACCCTTTATTCCATGCGTATTCGATGAGAGTTTTTTTTTTTTTTTTTTTGTCTCGCCAGATACCCAGTCTTCTCTTGTTTCATTTTTATATAGAACTTTTTTTTATTACCAAATACCAGCTTCATCACTCCAACTATAATATGTATAATTATTTAATATTAATAAATGTATAATAATATATAGTTGTTTAATAATAGTATAATATATCAAAAATTAATATTAATATAAATATTTGTTTATAATTAAAACATAAAATTCTTATTAATAAAATAATAATTGATTCTTGTAATAATTTCCGACTTTTCTGTTTCGTCGGCATGCGGCATGGCCTTGAAATTTATGCAACATTTTGCGAGATGCCACTTTTTTCAACTTTTTCGTCGATATTTATGTTGGCAATCGGAATGCTAATAAGTGGAGAGAGTGAAACGACATCGGCATCATCATTTAAAATCATAATATATATACGTCAGACTTAGTCAAACGTGGAGCTATTATATATAGGAGTAGTTTTTTTTTTTTTTTTTTTGAACGGGGTGCACTATCAGTTAAGGTTACAATGCACTCTAGCATTATTATATATATTCATTGTAAGAATTTCTTCACTATTGACCAAGTTTACATAGGTAAAGAAGACGCTCATTTGAATCTCATAGGAATTGAACCCCTGACCTCTTATATTAGTTATTTGAGTCTCATTATTATCGTGTATATCTTTGTTATTAGATAATTAAAGATAGGAGTTAGAGTTAGTTTCCAATTAGGATTTTATCATCCCCTTAGATAGAATTAGTCGCTGGCTATTTTTCAAACTTGATCATTATTTGTATTCGACCACTTTTAGTTAATCAGAGAAGCATTCCTCATACTTCCATCGTGCTTTCTTGCTTTCATTCAAACTAAGTGGCTTGTGGTTGATTTAGTCTTTGTGTTTTCATCATTGTCGTTTCGTTAGTCTATTGCTAGGTCACTTCATAGAGTTTTGCAGCGATCGTGGGAAGTAAAAATAATAATAATTTCATTAGTGGCTCCACAAACTCATTTTAAAGATTCTAAAATTATTTTTAATTATATTTGACTAGTATTTTTGTCTCTAAAAAATTTAAACGCGTTATATTTAAATGAGTTTTATTTATTATACAAATATTTTCTACAACTTTCACATCCAAATATTATTTTTCGTCGATATATATATATATATATATAATTATATATTGAAGAATTGAGCTAGAGTAGTTGAATATATAAGTACAACATATTGTGAGTGCGTCTTCCAGAACAAGGGGCATGTCTAATTCTATTTTGGGTAAATTGTGGCTAAAATATCAATGTTTCAATTTTTTTAATTATATACCTAAAGTTATTTTGTGGTTATAATGCCCAAAGTTTATTCCGTTAACGCCAAACGTACCAACCGTTAAATCTCCGTTATTTTTCCCGCGTGGCACCCATGCCCTCACACTTAAAATACAAGCCCTCAATCACTTTAGCCATTGTCATCTCATGTTATTTCAAGGCTAAAATAAGATTTTCCATATAACATATGTACAAAAAAGTTAACTAAGATATAATATCTAACATTTAATTAGATTTAAAAAATACATATCATGTGCATGGACATATAAATTGAATAAAATAAAATTGTATTCTTTAAAATAAAATAAGATTATATTAGATATTTTTAAAATCAAATTGTTAATTTTTAAAAAATAATAGTAAAGGGAATATCTATTTAATTATGTCAGGATAATCTCTATAATGTAATGTAATTTTTAATATATTTTTAAAAATAAAATGAAATAAATTATCCATTTTACATTACATATATTCACTTTAATATTTTTTAGATATAAAATTTGATTTTAAAAATATCTAATACGATATTATTTTATTTTAAAAAAATACAATTTTATTTCATTCAATTTATATGTCGATGTACATATTTTTTATACGAGAGAGGCCCACGGGAGGGAAAAAATAACACGTGGCGTCTACGTGGCACATGCCACGCGGGCAAAATAACGGAGTTTAACGGTTGGTACGTTTGGCGTTAACAGAATAAACTTTGGGTATTATAGCCACCAAAAAATAACTTTGGGTATATAATTAAAAAAAATTGAAACATTATGTAATTTAGCTATAGTTTACCCTTCTATTTTTAGAATCATGTTACGCAATTAACATTCCAGTAATCGTAATTACCAACTATTTTTGTCTATAGTTCTCGACCTTTCATCGTAGCGTGGTACAACAGATGGGTGTGCATGAGATACACCTAAATATGTGAATTGTTATTTTCCATACGTCACTTATTGCTATCATGAGATGTCATAACATGTCACATGTTTTATTCAGAGAATATATTATTCAATGAGTACCAGGCCCGAGTTGTTCATTCACACTTCAAAGAACAAAGCATGATGTGATACTAATGTCGTAGCATTCTTATAAGACAAATTCCATATCTATGAATCACATAGTTCAATGCGACAATATTATGACACCAACCGTCGGGTCTTTGATCTATCATTTGGATCTTGCCCATTGACTAGTCAAGTGTCACAAAGTGTCACAAGAAATTATGTACCCACTTTAGGATTTAGGTAATTACAAAAATACCCCTTGTTTTGTGATTTTGAAGCTTCGAGTAATGAAACGGTTTTAACTCGAACTTCAAAATATCACAGGTTTAGTTCAGTGTCTTCATTAAGACATCAAGAATAAACTCCAGAGTCACAATTCTCAATATGACAAGATCTGATATTAGTAGTTTATTCAAACAATCATTAATCGGATACGATGGCCCCATCGATCCTAAGATTGCTAACTGTTTATTTCAAACTTATCAAGAAGAGGTATCTTGTTAAGTCTGTACTTAACTCTTCTTTCGTTGATGATAGTTTCAGAGTGTAGACATATATGCATAAACACAAACTTAAATAAATAAGAATGAATATTTAATCTTTATTTAATTCTCAGCAAAAGAACATAATAGTATTATTACATTGAGTACTTTATTAATAAACTTAAATTATTTGCTAAAAGGTCCTCCATGTCTCCTTTGTGGGCATAAATCCCAACAGTTGTGAAGATGAGCGCTTCGTCTAAAATCTCATCTCCATGACATTAAGTTGGGTCTATTTATATACAAATGGGATAATAGCGGCATAAGTCCTCAATCTTTATCCAACTGGGGCGGCATACCCTTAACCCCATTTAATAGTGGCAAAAGTATCAAAAGATTATTTCCATCCATATAATGTTAACAGACGTTAGCTCTGCCACGTCATACTCTCAGTTGCCACATCATTAGCATGTAAGCAGCCACCTTAGCAGCCAATGGAAAAAATTACTTTGCTTTTTCAGCGAAGGCATGAACCGAACCCTAGTCGTAGGCGTGGAGAGACATGGTTCATACTAGGGGTGCAAATAAAATCCGGAAATGCGGGTTTTAATCCGCATCCGGACCGTAACCGTATTTTAAAAAAACCGGAACCGTATTAATCCGGGTTAACCCGGAACCGGTTTAATAAAAAACCGCATCCGGATTAAACCGGATCCGGGTCCCGGATTTAAAGAATAAAAAACCCGGAACCCGGATAGTAGGCTACTAAAACCCGCTTATTAAATGTATACATATATTATCTAGAATTTTCAACCAAAAAAATACCTTATTATTTATCTTATTATATGTCTTTCATTTAGTGTCGTTGGTTGGTTCATTTTATTTGTTTTTCTAGTCAAAATGTTGATTTTTTTAAAGATAATTGATAAAAAAAACTTTTACTATTACTATTTCAAGTTTTTTTTTTTAATAAAAAATCAAGTTTAAAACTAAAATTGTGAAAAATCCGGATCCGGTTTTAAAAACCGGTTTTCTATTTCAAAACCGGGTTTTAACCCGGATCCGGATTTCCGGGTTTTCAAACAAAAAATCCGGATCCGGTTCTCAATTTCAAAAAACCCGGAATCCGGATCCGGGTACCGGGTATGGCAAAAAAACCGGGTACCCGGTCCGCTTGCACCCCTAGTTCATACCACCATGTCTCGTCCATGGTTCGAACAATATTTATTAAATTACCAAGCCCAATTTCGGATAAAGTCAAAGGCCCACAAGCGACTACTAAAGTCCGGCCCGTTTAAACGCTCAACTCAACAATAAACCAAAGGATTCGAATCCAATGACACACTAATAAAATTCACTGAAGGATAAATCGAACTATCCTTTGAACGAATAAAAGGCTACGAAGATAGGATAAAAGCTTCCGAGTTGAGTTGTGATCCCAAGGTGTTCCGAGGAGACAAGGAATGCGTGCATAACCAGTGAGGATGAAAAATAATTACTAGAACGGCAAAAGTCATCAAGTTTTGGTAGGAACTGTTCTATTTTAATTGTGCATATTTATGTTGATCAAAGTTCGAGAATATTTCAAGATTTCCGCTTCGGGTTGGGAAGATTCCCTAAACGAAAGTCCCCTATCCTTTCGGGCTAGACACCCGAGTAGGATAAGTCGACCACGGAAGGAAAATCGAGTGAATCAGTTGAGCTTAAAGTGAATTACTTAAAAGCACATGGATCGAGCTATAAAGTCTTCGGTAAGAGTTGAAAAACTAATAACTATAGAAGATAATGAATCGTATTTGTCTTCTAGAGGCCATTGATTAAAATCAACGTTAGATTATGCGATAGCAATATATATATATGCACATGTTATGACTTATGAGTATGCCCAGTTAATTATGCGTATCAACGGTAGATTAGTACAAATTAAGTCAAGAGTTCGACGTCATGCTATTAAGAAAAGTCGATATACGTCAAAGAAAAAATGTTTGGTATTATGCTTGTCAAGAAACAGTATGGTTCGTTAATTTAAACATAAGCTAATTATTATTTTATTTGTTTATCTCGATATATATTGTATATATATCTATAGGGAAACTTGAAAAAATGATCCCCAAAAAGTAAGTTGTTCTCGTTTAGTTCCTCAATTTCTTGTATCTGAAAAATTATTCCCCAAACTGTCTCTGAATTTTTTTATTCCCAAAATACCATTTTTACCGAAAAAATTCTCAAACTGTCTACACAAAGTTGCAATATTTTATGAAACACCAATCTGTCTAACTTCAAGAGTAAAACTATCTAACTTAACGGGGAAAACTGTCCAACTTAAACAAATTGTCTACCCCGAAAGAGAAAACAATCTAACTTCATGTATTAAACTATCTAATTTTAAAATTTATGTTTTGATGAGAGGAAGGATAAAACTATCATTCTTGACCCTAATTTGTCAAAGTGTCTAAATTCAATAAGAAAAAACTATCTAACTTGGTGAAGAAAACTATCTACAAAAACTTGCAATATTTTGTGAAACATTAAACTGTCTAACTTCAAGAGTAAGACTATCCAATTTAACAGGAAAACTATCCAACTTAAATAAATTGTCTACCTCGAACCATGCATATTTGTGGCACCAATACTCATATGTTATATATATACATATAAAAATATATATATATGAGTTATTCTAAATTTTGTTTTTTACGAAAAATTTCAGTACTGTAATTTATATATATATATATATATATATATATATATATATATATATATATATATATATATATAAAAGTTATTAAGTTTTTCATTAACTTTCTACTGTAAAATTATGAATTGTAGCATATGATTCCATGTAAAATTATGCATTACAGCATATAAATTTTTTGTAACCGTTATCCGGTTTTGTCACGGTTCCGGACCGATTTAAAAAAAAAATCCGGGAAATTTAGCTTATAACCGAGAACCAGTACCTACAAAATATTTCCCGGTTTTTGGTACCGGTTCCGGTTTTTAACTACATGTCATTTTAAAGTTTTCAGTATATTTTTTATTGTCGTTTTTGGTTTAATATAGATTTTTATTGTCGTTTTTCATACAACGTGTAATTTTTAATTACTAATTTATCAAAAACTACATGTCATTTTTAACTCAAACACTTTTAGAACCGGGAAATTTAGAATCGGAATCAAGAAATTTTAGAAATGGAACCGTAACTGGAATCGGAACCGGGAAAAAAGCTAATTTTCCGGTTACCGGTTCCGGTTTCACTCCTACTTTTAACTACATATGAGCTACAAAAACTTCAAATAGTTGACAACCTACACTAAATAGTAGAAGTGCAAATAAAACCCGGAAACCGGGTAAAAATCCGAATCATTATCCAGATTTAAAATTGAATCCAAATCTGAATCTCGATTTTGGATCTGGGTACCCGTATCCGAATTAGAAATGGATACGGGTACCGGGTATTGAAATTCTAAAACCCGGATACCCGGTTTATTTTTATTATTTATTTTTCCTTTAATTTTTTTATGGTTTATTTTCAAATTAGGGTTCTTGACTTCATGTGAGCTGCGACGGTGAGTTGTGACGCATTTGCATTTATGTTAAACATGATGATGCTTGATGTGCGGAATGAAGAAATGATGGCGGAAATGAAGAAAAAATCGTGAGACTATGTTTTTTTATGCATTTTAATTTTAAGACAATGAATGCATTTTTTTTTATTTTGTGAGATAATGTTTATTTTAAGATAATATACTTTAAAAAAACAGATCCGAGTAAAATTTCAGATCCTGTTGCAAACCCGAATCTGGTTTCCAAAACCGGGTACCCGGTAATAAATACGGGTATAAAAATTAGATACCCGGATTTCCAAATCCGGTTACGGGTATCAATTTTTGGATACCCGGTTTCCGAATCTGGGTACATGGTACCTTACCCTACCCGGTTTCACCCATACGTAAATACTCGTATAGTAGCAAAAATGTGTTATTCAATGCAAAAACTGAGTCACTATAGGTCGATTTTTTTCTCCATGTGGTCAAAGTGGGCAAAAATCCTAAATAGGAGCAAAACACATGGTCAGATAAAAATTTATATCGAACTCCACCATATAAGGTAAATAGAAAAACATAAAAATTTCGGGAAAATTGCGGCAAAAATACCCAACTTTTGGTCAAACTCCCTCTCGGGATCCACCCCCTTTTTTGTATTGCTTCGGTTCTATATTAGACCCTCGTATTATGTTTACGTTCGGTCCGTTAATGTTAGCCATCGGGCAAAATATAGGGGTGGACTACTCTGATTACATTAAGGTTGTTAATGAAGCTTTTTATGAAATGTACAGGGAATACGACCAGCGGTTCCCACAGTTCAACGTCGAGGCGGAGCGGAGGACAGTGGTGAAAAGCCCAACCAAGTCCGCTTTAGAGTTTAGCCAGAGACTCAAGCAAAGATTGGATCGCGGGGAAGCATCGGGATCCGGTACGCCACCGGCACGGACGGACGACACGGACGGCGCACCAGACGAAGTGAAGTGGTACTACGGCCTTCGGATCGACGACCAATCAACTGAGTTCGATGTCATCAAGTGGTGGAAGAATGAACGGGAAAGATTCCCGATATTGGCAAGAATGGCGAGGGACATACTGTCCATCCCCATTTCAAGCGTTGCTTCGGAGAGCGCATTCAGTATAGCTCAGAACATCATCGACGATCGGAGGTCCTCAATAACCAACACACACCTCGAGCAAGCCGTGGTGTTGAACGATTGGATATTCCGCAACCCCATAATCGGCCAACGTTCCGAACCAACCGAGCTTGAGCTTATGAATGAAAGGTTTAACGCCTGGTTCCCCGAGTGATGCAAAGTTAGCGCCAATAATGATGTGCTCTTTCCTCTCTTGGTTTTTAGTCCCTAAGGAGGGTTTTACAAGAGAAGTTTTAGTGAGGCATCTTGTAATGTTTACACTGAATATTACAGCTTTCTTCCACCTTATTGTAATATTCACAATGAATAATACAACTCTCTTTTTTAATATCTCGTTTTGTTATATTTATTTATTTGTTATTAAATTTTTAAAAATAATAATATGTTACAAATTACATTTTTAACACTTAAATTCGGCTAAAAACTAACAAAGTTAAACATCGGAACCAAATATACAACTTTTGCCGCAACCATAAAAAACTACCAAGTCTCTCTCTTTCCCTTAATTCGCGACCAACTCACGACGCGCCACGACCACACACGCCACGACGCATCACGACGTGTTTTCTCGCGATTTTGGCGACTGAGTCGCGACGCGCCGCGACGACGATAGTGTGCAGCTCTACTCTCGGGTACTCAACCTTTAACACTGGCGGCAAAAATACCTAACCTTCTTTGACCGTGACTTTGGCACGAAAACATTAATTTTTTCGTTAAAATTCGTCATGTGGCCGTCAGTGGCAAAAAATATTTACCCAACCTTTTTTTAAAAAAAATTATTTTTTTATTTTTTTATTTTACGTTTCTTTTTCTTTTATTAATTAGTGATAGGTATCTGGATTTATAGGTATCTATATTTATAGGTATTCGGATTTCCGAGTATCAGGATTTCTTTCTGGATATCCGGATTTCCGGATCCGGTTACACGTAGTGATTTTTGGATACCCGGAAAACCGGATCCGGATACGGGTAGTTCAAAAAATCTGTATAACCACTCTGGTTACAGCCCTAATTACCCTTTTAATTGGTAATTGACCGTTTTAGATCGAAGGCCGGATGCGCTCTCACAGGCGGCGTTTATGACGGACGTGCTACTTCCCGTGTGCGCCTCTGCTTACGTCTTCAGGCTGATGTAAGCCCTTCTAAGGGCCCGTGAGGAGGGCAAGAGACGCTTTGTGGCTCGTGTGGGGCCCGTGGGGCCGCCCGAGGTTCTCCCGGTCCACTTTAAGGGTTCCGGGAGCGTTCCGAGACCATTTCTTGCAAACTTTATGACTTTGATAATATTTTTTTTTACTGTCATATATTCTTAAGCCATTTTTTTCAATACATTGATAATAATTGAAAGTATTAATTCGATCTAAAATGGTCAATTACCAATGAAAATTGTAATTAGGCCTGTAACCGGAGCGATTATCCGGTTTTTTTGAACTACCATGTATCCGGATTCGTATTTTCGGGTATCCAAAAATCACTACCCGTATCCGGATTAGAAAATCAAGATACCCGGTAATCCAGATAGTGATTTTCAAAACCCTGTTCAATTACTTAAAATACCCGTAACATTATGTTTAAAATTTCTCATAATAATAAGATTTTATCACCAAATGTAGCTTATACAAGCACATTAAGAAATCAATATATATTTTGACTAACTTTTGTGTTATTCCATGTATTTTGAATTCAAGTAATTATCACTAATCAAGTAAAGAAAAAATTAATATATTTTAAAAAAATAATTTTTAAAAAAAAGGTTGGTTATTTTTGCCGCTAACGGCCACATGAGGGATGTTAACAGAAAAAAAATCACGTTTTCATGCCAAAGTCACAGTAAACCCAGGTTGGGTATTTTTGCCGCTAGTTTTTAAGGTTGGGTACCCAGGAGGCAGTTTGACCAAAGGTTAAGTACTTTTGCCGTAATTTTTCCTAAAAATTTATATAGAACTGCACCATAGAGGGCCAATATAAAAATATAAGTATTTTTGTCAATATTAGCTTGTCGGAGCTCCTCATCGAGGTTTGGATGTGAGCATTTTTTTAAGACATCTTTGCTGTAGTGGGGATCGAACCCACAACCTATACTTTAGAGGTTGTGTGGAATTACCACTAAGCATACTAACGCACACTGAAGATGGAGAAAATAACCCCTAAGGGATTCGAGATAGGTGACTTCTCTCTTAGAGAATTTCATTGGATTAGTGATTACCCTGCGCTCCTTTTATACAGACACAAATGTAAATGAGCTAATGAGTTTTAATTATTAAATAGCTCAAATTTATTAAGTCATAACAATTAATAATTAATCAAATTAATTATTAATTATATCTATAATCACTTAGCGGGCCTATGTTTGCCAGTCCTTATAAATAAGGGTCCAAGTGGACTCGTAAGGCGTTTCTGCCCAATCTCTGTTTTCGGGCACTAGACCCTCATGGAGTTTGTCTGTCTTCTCTTAGAAGAAATGGCTTTTTATTACCAATAATTTTTTCTTTATCTTTAAAGGGGCAAATAGCCAAACTTCAAACTCTAATTAACCAAATAGCCAATGTTTTTAATTAATATTGTCAAATAGCCAATTAACCACGTTAATAAATCACGAAAGACCGGATTACACTTGTATTAACATGGTTAATTTTTTTTTAAATATCTTTTTTTGAAAATATTATTTTTTTAAATAAAAAATAAATTATTATTTTTTTGAAAAAAATAATTTTTTGTTAAAATTTATTCACGATTTTTTTAAAACAAATTAACTCCGTTAATACACGTTAATAAACGTATTAACGTGGTTAATTTGTTTAAAAATTAATTAAAAAAATTAATTTTTTTTAAAAAAAATAAATAATTTTTTTGTTAAAATTTTAATCACTATTTTTTTATTTTTAAACAAATTAACTCCGTTAATACACGTTAATAAACGTATTAACCAAGTTAATACGTTTAAAAATAAAAAACCGTGATTAAAATTTTAACAAAAAAAATATTTTTTTAAACAAATTAACCACGTTAATATATTAAAAGGGTACTATAGGTATAAAATATGTTATTAAATAACTATTTGGCTATTTTGCAAAGAAAAAAAAAGATTAGCTATTTGACTAATAAAACATTTCAATTTGGCTATCTCATGCTATTTCTCATCTTTAAACTAGTAAAATCGTATAATTTTCAATTGATTGATCATCAATATTTAAAGGGCAAGTTTATACCAAATTTCCAATAACTTGCTAGTATACAAGCCGAAATTGCTAATAAACAAAGCCCAATAAAATATTTATTGGCAACCAGGTGAAGCCCAAATTAGTAGCAAACAAAGCCCAAAATATGACCGTCAGCTTCCCACTGAGGAATCACTCGAAATAAAAAGTAATTATTGTAACTTTGCACTAGTAGATTTTGCACCACATGAATTTGAAACAATGGGGTAAATTTATCTCTACAACGATAGTGTAATCCCAATTTTGTGTTAGTGCACCAACTTTTACTACGGAGTTACAAAAATTACTACATGTAAGTCAGTTTGTGAGTATTATTTGCTCTTTTGATGTGTTAATAATCAGATGACCATCTGATTATTAACACATCAAAAGAGCAAATAATACTCACAAACTGAGCTGACCTAGTGCTTTATTATTAGTTTCATATAAAATGGTATCTTTTAGGATTTTTTTTTTCCCAGCTTGAGTTAAGTGATTCAATACAAAATGCGTGTTGGTTAATCGTTATAGGCCCAAATTTAAAAAAGCATTGCTGAAATTTATTTTTATTTCTTATTACAATTGATAATTGCGATAAAGTACACAAGTTGTAGTCACTCGTAAGGAGTAAAGAGACATGGAATTTATCGTATTTCAAAATTCTACAAATATGTTTTTTTTTTTTTTTGAGGGAACAAATATGTTCTTGATGTCGAAGCCCTTACATTTGTATATATTTAAAGAATAAAGAGAGCTAAGAAGCAAAGCATACCATCATTTTTATTAATTTCGGAAATTATATTTTGACAGATACTTAGTACGTACGTAACCACACAACTTGAAAAGAAAAACGATAGCATGGACGAGTTCTTATAAAGCCAAGCCAAAATCCATGCTTTTATTCCTTATACATATACTAATTTTGTAGCTTTATAGTTATGTCAAACGGGCACTGGATTGATGATGAGAGACTCGATCTTCTCTTTGAGAAGTTCATCATGAGTGAAACCATCTCCGTCTCTGTACATCTCACCGCTGGCCCTAACAAGATCGAGAAATCGCTTCGCCAGTCCCCTCGAGATGGGTGGATTTAGGCACTCCTCGTTGATGTCTTTCCAGGCACTCGCAACTCTTCTGATCATTTCGTTCACAGCTTCTTCGTCCGTGGCTCCATATTGCTTGATGTAACACTCCACAGCCGAGGCCACAATGCGCCCTGCTTTTATTATGTTCGGACTACAAATCGAATAGGAAAACCGTGTTTTAGATCATTATTTTTGCTAGCTAGCTTATGTCACTATTGATTTCGCAACTTTATTTGTACATATTCACCTTAAATCCCGAGTGACTTTGTGATTAAAATTACAATTATTAGTTTTTAAGAAAATCTGTTTATATTATTTAGAGACGAGTGACGAAGAAGTCGTTACTATAGTTCCACTTACTTATAAAATTAATCCATAGAGACGACAAAGTCCCTGCTTTATTAGAGGTCCAACTAAAAAAAAAAAAAGACGTCTCAATAAGGGACCTATGTTATTTCTATTGTGTAATTTAGGTACAACAATAACCTTAAATGTTGTTATAGGCATGATTTTTAGCAGCGGTAGAAGTCGCCGCATCATATAATCTACACGGTAAATTATATCAAGAGTTATATAAATCCTATTTTAATTTTAATAATTCTAGATAAGCTACCGCACTTCATGTGAAAAGCACCGGTAAAAAATGTTTCATTGCACCGGTAAAGGAAAAGGTGTTTGAAGAAGTTAAAGATGCATTGGCTTTCTCTACAAAGCACCATCAAGAACCTATCTCTAGAAGTGTTAATTACATGTAGAGTATGTTTAAACTAGGGTTATTAGCATCAGAAATACCATAAGTGTTTAAAAAGTTAACGTTAAGTATTCATTCTTTGTTTTAGCCAGATAAACTACCAATATTATTGGTATTTTGTCCGGCTAAAGCAAAGGATTGATATTTAACATTGGTTTTTCAAACACTTCGGTATTTGTGCCACTAATACCCCTTTAAATTATTACCTTATGATAACTTATGTCGTTGCTAAGTCTCCAAACCATGGAGAGACCCCTTTTAAGCTTAGGCTCTGGATTAGTGATTGCCCAAATCATGGACTCTTTGGTAGCATCCTTTCCCATTAGAAGGAACGTCATGGAGATCATCAAAGAGGAACAAGCGGTCTCAATTCCCATAGGCAAGTATTCGTCAAAATTTGGTATCTTTTTGTTGCTTAGAATTCTCGCTTCGTGTAAGTATCCCCTCACTACCATGAGCAACTAACAATAATAGAGCATGCCAATGATTAATTTAAAAAAAATGGAAATTTCAATATCGTAATGATCGGAATACATATTAAATACAGAATAAGATTCTCCTTCGTGTCGCTATACTTTGGGCCGAATTTGAGTTTATTGAAGTACTAGGCTATGTGAATTTTTGGAGCGCTCGACCAATAATTTATAAAATCAAATTTCACTATAATACGAATCTCGGACTTGTTTGAAAAATTTGACTTGATGGTGAGATCTTTACTATATATGACCCATAAAATTTCCGGAATTGTCATCTACATATGATGTAAGTGTACAATCAAATATAATTAATTTCTTTTTACGGTAAACAATCAAACTATTTTAAAACTAGCTTTTTATTTATTTCAAAAGTAGGGTTTCAAAGTAGGGATTTAACTTGTGGGCCTAGGGCTGGGAACTTACTCTTGTAGACTTATTTGATATGTTCTTAAGCATAATTGCAATTATGAGTGAGAGAGGCTCACTGCTTTCTTAGCATACTCAACGTATTGTGGCATTTCCTTGTCTACATTTTCTTCAACTTCACAGAAGAACTCCAAAATTATCTTATACGCCATTTTCATGTAGTTTGGCAGCTTATTAGTGGCTGAAATATCCCACCTCATTAAAGAATTTGAAAGCTATCAGTTATATCACAAGAACTAATTGACCTGAAA
This sequence comes from Parietaria judaica, assembly GCA_954871525.1. Classification (NCBI taxonomy): domain Eukaryota; kingdom Viridiplantae; phylum Streptophyta; class Magnoliopsida; order Rosales; family Urticaceae; genus Parietaria; species Parietaria judaica. The sequence goes on from OX940865.1 coordinate 32,720,822, forward strand.
AGCAATATATATATATATATATATATATATATATATATATATATTTCCAGCTATTAATAAAAGAAATGGTCACTGTTTTGTTTGCAAGTTTGGGCATAGATCATGTCATGTATGGGGCGGATGCACCTTGAGGACGATGAACCAATGACTTATATAATATATATATATATATATATATATATATATACTTATATACTAAATCACTAATCTACTAAATCAAAACAAAACTAACCAAAAGTGCAGAAAAGTATCACAAGGTTTCACTATAAAATTAACTGCCAATGAGAGGAGAAACTCGTGACATTTTTAAATCGTACTAAATATTTATGTGTTTTCCATGCGGGACTTAACATGCCTCTTCAAGATGGTGACTCATTTGGGGTCAGTCATTAAATTGGGTCGAATCCTTTTTATATTAGGACCTGCGATCATTTGAGCTTAATGGGTTCGGATATATATCGTATGAAGCATCATGAGGTTCCATTAATTGACGAGATTAACCCACGACCTTTTTTAACACGTGCTAAGTCTACATATGTATTTCGTGTCGGACTAATCCACAAATCAAATTTTGAGTTCATTACTTGATTTCGGGCAATTGAGTCAAAGGCTGTGACACGAGAAAGTCAAAAAGAGCTAAAACAATAAAATAATCCTCAAAACTATTCTTATTAATTTTATTTTTTTCTTATAAATTATAAAAATTATTTCAACTTTTCAAAGGGGGTACTCTATCAAAAAGTCAAATATATAAAGAATACTTCTAGGGCTTTAATTATAAGGATGTTCCGACCTTTCCATTGCTTCTGTAAAGCTCTCTAGCTCTGGAAGCGTACCAAAGCTATCAAAAGTGTCGTCTAATAAGGTGTTCACAGCAATCAATTTGCACATTGTGATTCTGCTTACTGAAAATTCAGCCTCATGAAAGACAGCCATTGACCACACAAAGCACTCCACTATTCTGTCCCTTACATGGGACAACAGTTTGGATCCACAGTCAATGTTCTTCCACCATCTGAAAATACAGAATTTACAAGTTATAACAAAAATAATGAAAAATTTAGAAGCCCTTTCGAAATCGATATCATATAGTATATGCTTGTCCTGTTAAGACAGGCGGAGCATGGACACTGGTTTCGGGTTAATCTATTTCGGGTAAAATTCAAAATTGAAACCAGCAGGCGGACTTCCGTATTAGCAAGATTATTTTATGCACAACTCTATATAGATTTCTCTTATTTTACTGACAAGAATCCAATTTATGTATAAAATTGAAAGTATTGCAACACTAATTATGACACAACATGTAAGTAAATATGACAACTGCGTACTGTCAAGGTTCGAGTTGCCGTTACCGAAGAAATATGGGCTTGACACTAATTTACACAATTTGTTAACATAATCATATTGTAACTATTTTATTATTGCGGTTCTTATAATTTATCTATGGACAATTGCGGGTTAACAATTTTTCGGTGGGTACTCACTTAAAATTTGCAGTAAGTCACGGAATTCGTTTATGATAATGTGAATGAAGAAAGATTATTACCTTGTAAGCTCACTCAATTCCTTCTTGTACAAAAGTTGCAAATTGTTGAAATCCAACTTTGCTAGAGTTAAGAGAGCCTCGTTGTGTGAGGCGTCTTGCTCGTACGCAGAAATGTAACGTCTCGACTCTCGCCTTTGCATGCTCTTTCGAATGGGGTGTTTCAGTGCATGGTTGACTTGCTCGGACATTTGGCTACTCAGCTTCGAAGAAGTTGACTTCAGATAAGTGGTTGTGAAGATGAGCGCTTCGTCCAGAATGTCCTCTCCATGGAATCTCACATGTGAAGCTTCGTATAAGCTTAACATACCTTGAACATCATCTTTGAGTGATTCCTTGAACTTTCCTTCTTTATCTTTGAACCTAATGAATGTGTCTGTGTATTGAAGGACGTCCACGGTATGTGAATAAACTTTCATATGTCCTTGATTGTTTGTCATTTCATTATCTAGAAGTATTAAGTTTATTTAAAATATGGGTTTTTTTAATTATTTTAATTTTTATTATAGTACGTTTACTTTAGGTTTAACTTGCGATAAATCTGCTAGACATCCTCAAAGAGGTTTTATCTTGTTCTCGATGAAAAAACCGGTGTTTTGTGTTTCTTTATCGCTTTTATATCTCACAACTTTGGTAATCTATAACTGATTTTTTTAATTTCAGATCTTGTCATTAACACGAAATATTTTAGAAACTTACCACATGGGATGCTATAGCCTTGTTGCCAAAGCAAGCGAAAGTGAAGAGCAACAGTGTTTAAGTCATCATCGAGAAACTCGATATCCTCGTGCAATTTCTTCAAAGTCGCTTAAAGCTCCTCCAAAAAATGGCAAGCCAATCCTAGGCGTTGAATCGCATCGACGAGCTCTAACATTCCTCGAGCACTTTGAACGACATCGATATCAAACATCTTCTTCACTTCTTTCTTCGACTCGACAATCACCGTTTTCGTGCTGTCATTTTCCTGAAAATATTGGACATTCACAGGAAGATGGGAACTTGTGTGATCATTTTTTGCTCCTTATATTATTAATTACATGAAATTAGTCCGATTACGTGCAAAGTCATTTTAACAAGATAATTAGGATAATTAATGGTAAAACATGAATGCAAGAAAATTTTAAGGGTGTATAAAAACCAAAAGAACAGAACCGGGGGACCAGATTACCAAAGACCATATAGACCGAATATAAGATCCGTGTCTATATATAACAATGTCTTCGGTCCATTTGGAATGCATTGAGTCTCCGTTATTGGGAAACTCATTTATACCAAATTGGTATTACCAATACTATATCTATTAATTAATTTCATTTTATTATAAATTATTATAGTAATACGCAATTTTATAAATAAATATAACGTACTTATAACTTAAGTATATTTTTGCTCTGTCGAATCTTTAAAGTATTGCATTGTGACTTGCTGTTGGTCGGCGTCACCAATAAATTTCCGTTTTATGTATTATTTTAAATAAAAATGAAAAAACATGTTATTGACGAATATAAAGTTTCATAAGATATTTTTTTACTGTTACTAAAGAGTCTAATCAGGTCCAAAATAAAATCTAGGACAGAATTTCAATCATAAACAAAATATTTTGTACAAACGGTTATGGATGTAAAAGGGGTCTTTGATTTTCAATTTTAAAAACCAAATAGTATTGTTTAAGTCATTTTAAAAGTAAAATTGATACCCAAGATCTTATTTAGAACCCTAACGAAAACATATAGTGATTATTATGAAGTATGAAATGTAATGTATACCATGAAATTGGAAGAATTTTTGATAAAATGATCACCCCAAATGCTCGGAGTAAAGAAGGTCAAAACGCGGATTGCATCGTCAACTTGTTGAGTTTCCTTAGTTGACATGATTTCACTGAAATTGAAATAACTATTTTATAGATTCAGAAGGAGAAGGCACTTTTTGAGCTTGCTGGTTTGAGTACTCAAAGGACTCTAATTTATAGCAATTTTTTGCTAAAGGTCGTGATCGATATTAACACTGTATTAACTTAGTCTTTCTTTTATTTTAAAATAAGTTATATTATTTTAGATATACTAACGTATTGAGCTACAGTTGAATAAGCCAGGGTAACTTCAATTTTTTTAGATATTCCCTGGAAAAGTAATCGAAAATCCAGCTACTTTTCTCAAAAAATTTGTGAGTAAATTATTAAATCGAAGGACTTTTCTGGAAACGAAAGACTTCTCCATGAAATTCAAGAACATGGTTGAGGTATAAATTTGTCCTTTTCAGAGAAAACCGTAGTCTTTTCCCACTTTTTTTTCCTCTTCCATACGCCTCCATCTTAATTCGGATTTGGATAATTTGAGATAAATTTAGATTTCTTTTTGTTATTTTTTTGTTTGAAATGATCAATATAACTATTGTCTTTTAGTGTAACACTGTCTTCGTGTTTGTGTTTGAGACTTTGTTTACATATGTTAGTTGGTGTAAGACATATATGACATGCTATTATGTTTAGTATTTTGATTAAGTATAAATATGAGTAAAATATTTTATATTTTTTCCATCGATAACTCTATCAATAAGTGATTTATTTGTCCATAAGTCTCGATTATTTTGGATAACGATAACCTGAGATTTTATATATTTTCCATCCATAAGTCTGTTACTAAACGATAAACCCATCGATAACGGCTACCGATTTATTGGCCAAAACGATAGAATGACCCTTGCTTCGTAGAATCATTATTTTGTGGGCATGCGGATTAAAATCGCTCCATGTGTGTCATTTTACATAAACCCGTTGTTTTTTTGTAAGAATTATTGTGGCATAAAGATTAGAGATTGAACTCATTTGGGTTAATTTGTTAATTCATGAAATTAATTGAGTGAATTAATATATAGGTTTAATTGAGCTTGATTAAATTTGATTCATAAATCCCATATCCTACATCTATAAAAGGACATGATTAGTATCTCAATTAGCGTAATTCGTTATTCCACGAAAAGAGTAGTTTAATGTTGAAAAACAGCTAACTATTTATAACTCGTGACATACGTAAAATTAGTAATTATATATATGGATGTAAAAGAAGGGGTCTTTGATTTTCAATTTTAATAATAATATGGTTTAATACTTTAAGTCTTTAAGAGTAAAATCGACACCCAAAATCTTATTTTAGAACCCTAATGAAAACATAAAAGAGACGGATGATGTATCAACAGACACGGATTATGTATCGTTGATGTAAATATATGCATGATCGAATGTACATAATTTGTACTTACGGACTCCTATCGAAATTCGCATAAATTTCACGGGCATATTGCTTGCCGATCGAAATATCGGCAAATATTTGGAAAATATTTTTGAGTATTTAGGCATGATTTTTATATAGGTTCAATTTTAAAATTACATATTTAATGTATAGAAAGCATAGCTCATAAATTAATGTCAAAATACAAATTAAATCCCACCAAAATTATAAATTATCGTAGCAATAAATATTTAATGAAAGCTAACAGCAAGAAAAGTCAGTAGATTACCGGATAAATCACGAGAATACAAACTTGGATAACTTTTACCGCAATTACGTGAATGGCTGTAAAACAGTCAAATCTGAAAATAAATTACACCAAAAACTCAGATTAATATTTCCAAAAATATACAATGAATGAAAACACCCCAAAAAATGAGTACATAACCTCACAAATCACGAAACCAAAACTTCGATTAGTTTTGCCGCAATTATGATGAAGTTCGAATTTTCGTCAACTCTGAAAATAAATTACACCAAAAATTCAGATTAATATTTCAAAAAATATTTCATGAATGAAAACACCCAATAAAATGATTACATTACCTCATAAATCGCAAAAGATAAACGAGGATGACTTTTCCCGAATTTATGAGAAAATCCGAATAGTCTCCTGATCTGAAAAAAAAAAAGTACACAAAAAACTCAGAATAATATTTTTTTAAAATATATAATAAATTGAAACACCCAAAAAAATGAGTACATTACCTCACAAATCACAAAACTTTGACCTTCAATAACTTTTGCCGAAATTATCAAGAAAGCCGAATTCCGGTCACATCTGAAAATAAATTTCACCAAAAAATCATATTATTATTTTAAAAAATATTTAATGAACGAAAATACTCAAAAAAAAAATGAGTAGAATACTTAACAAACGACAAAAAGATCAACTTCAAAACTTTTGCCGCAATTTTGAAAAACCCGAATAAGCATCAAATCTGCCTAAAAAATTCACCAAAAAAATCCCTAAAAATTCACAGACTCTGCATCCTTTTGCCTCAAACCATAAATCAACAAAAAAAAACTATATTTTTATCAAAGTTCTAATTTCAAAACTTTCTATACTTTTACCTAACAATGATAATAATCCGAATTTCACTTAACTCTAACAAAATAATCACAAATCAAGCCATGTAAACAACTTTTAATCAAGATATTTTCATGATAATGCAAAAAAATATCTCAAAATTATAAAAGTAACAATCTTTACTCATTTCTAAACATAACTCTTAAGAACAATGAACTCTTAGTTTTGGAACTCATTCAAATCTTCTAAAAATCGTGAAAATGATCAAATATCAAAGAAAAAACGCATGATTCATATACATCTACCAAAAAGTTTGAAATAAATTGAATAAATTCGGTGAAAATGGGTAAATAAAAACTCTACATACTTTTGTCATTATGTTGATAATCGTGGAAAACGAGTAAAAAAATGGATTATCCATGTGCTTACCAGTCTGATAATCACGAGAAGCACCAAGAATTGGCTTGGAGGCGGAGAAAAGAGGGAGAATTAGGGTTTGGAATGGATTTTCGTCGAAAAATATCTATTTATACCACCCAATATTATTTTTTTATTTCACGTATAAGTGCCTGCTTTTTACATTGAGAGAAGCGATAATCGCTTGGAAAAGATTTATCTCTTTTCGCGATAATCGTCGATAAAAGTTCAAAACGACAACTAATGGTATGGATTTTTTATCGGTGAGTATGGACAAGGTCGATTATCGTTGATTATCGACGATAATCGTCGGTAAGTCGAACCTTGGTCAAATTGTCATAGTCGTTTGCTGGATCCACCAAAAAATGTCACCTAAGTTTGTACTTGTAGGACTCGTAGCACAAGATCGCTTGGACACGTGTTTGGAGTAATCCGACACGTGCCAGTCTGTCGTTTCCCTTTAAAGTCATTGTCGTTTCAATGGGCTTGAAGTAAACAAAATAATAAAATATGAAGCAAGAGACTTTAGTACAAGGAAACAAAGATGTGTAAGAAACGCGTTTAGTGATAAATAATTTATTATTCGTGTCAAAGGTTTGAGTTCTCCGAACTTATAATCTAAAAAAATATTAAAGTTAAAATTGTTATTGCTTTATGACTTCTAAAAATAATTTAACCATAATTTTGATAAACTAATAAAAATAAGGTATACAGTGGCATAAATATCCAGTTTGTATTCACTGGGGCGCATATATACAAGTTCAATTTTAATGCGACTTCAATGTGCCTAAGTCTAATTTTATTGCGCTTTCAATTCATTCCATCTATTTTTCCTTAACTGTGGTAAGTGTCACTAATTTTAAATAATTTTGTCACTCAAAACTTTTTCTTTTTTCTCTAGATCATTTTCTTCTTCTCTCTGAAATTTAAAAACCCTAGAAATTTCGGCTTCATCCTCCTATCCGTCCACGGTGGAATAAGGTATCATCGACAATGGCGATAGGTGCATCACAATAGCTTTTGTCTATCGGAAGGACCATTAGGGAACTCGTTGATTCTAATAGTGAACAAGCTCACGAAGTAGCTGAAATACAATATATTTGAAACTTGGTACATTAAAACTACAATAAAATTAAACTTGGTACATTCAAGCTACAATATATGCCAACAATAAACCTAAAAAACGATTCAGAAGCCGATAACTTATACAATATGTCGTTAAAAAGAACCGCCAATATACACCCAAAAAAAAAAAAATCATCACGATTATCAATTCCTGTTAACATATTATGCTTAATATTTAAAACTTTATTGGTTTACTCATTGCTTATAAAATATATGTCTGTAAACTTATAATCCGTCGGTATATATCGCAACATCCGACCATTAGTTTTTTATTTTATTTTATTGACGACTCGAACCGTGTATAATTTTTGTTTAAACCATCCAAAGCAAGGAGATTATAGTTAAATTTTATAATATATGGTTTAGACGATAAAGTTATGAACTTTTTAGAGCAAATCACGGTGACACTGAATATTTAAATAACGGATTTGTTGAGAAGGATCAGCGGAGTTAAGATACGATTCGCGTGATTAGTGACATACAAGCATGAAAACGTAATGCTTCAAAGTATTAAGTATCTTAATTTTATTATTTCTTTTTCAAAAGTGTTATCAATTTTATATAGTCGAAAGTTGTACCGACACTCAATGCTATCATACTATTACTAGTCAATAAAATTCTTAATTATATATGACTGTGTTGAACACGAATACAACAATTTTTAAGCCTTCAAATCTACCATTTTAGATTTTCAATAACAAATATTTATTTATTTACATATATGTATTTTGAAAATTTGAAAATTATTTATATTAACTATTATAATTTTGAGATTAATTGCACCGTCAATTTTGGACCGTACACAATATTATGTCCAACTCCAAATCAAAGATTATGTCACAAATCCCAACTAAAAATATATAATCACCCAACATAACCAAACCTCAAAACTTTTAATTATAATATCTAATTACGCGATCGTCAAATCTCAATAAGATGAAACCCTTAATGTGGAATATTATGATTAGAGGGTTCAAGTTAGTTGACCGTTTGGTAACTGAAACAAACGGTCTTGACCGGTTATGTATACGCGTCATTGACCGTCTTTACCAACAACCTCTTCCAAACATTGGCATGTGTTAAACAGTCCACGTATGCAAGATGGTCCCACTTTATCTTATCCATATTTTAAAACAAACCTTTGAAACAGTGGAGTAAGTGTCGGTTAACGGGACCCACAAAACGACACGTTCGTCGTGATGCTGGTCGGTCGGCACGCAATCAACGGTCATGTCTCACGAGTCAAGAAGATTGAAGATCCGAGCATCATATAATGATACATATCAATATAAATATAAGTATAAAGATAACAGTAGACAGTACAGTAGTATATATTTTTAAATTTTTAATTTTACAGAATATACTCTCCAATTTTTACCCAACCCGGTTTTTTTTATTACCCGAAATCCGAACCCTATTTTCGGGTTTTGACTTTTCAAACCCGAACCCGGTTTTTTTAAAGAAAAAACCCGGAAATCCGGAAACCCGGATTTAAAACCAGAACTCGGTTTTAACCCACTTTTTTTATTTTTTTATTTGAAGTAAAAACAATTTTAAAGCCATTAATACATAATATTACCTAATCTTAATTACACCAATCCAAACTTTGTATTCATAAATGTAGTATTAATGTTAGTTTATAAATATAATACTTAGTAAAAACAAGTTTATAAACATTAATAAAATAAATATTTATAAATATTTATTTCAAAATCTGGGTTTTAGTAACCTACTAACCGGGTTTCGGGTTTTATAACTCGAAACCCGAAACCTGGAACCGGTTTAATTCGGTTACGGGTTTTTCAAAATTCGGTTCGGTTTAACCCGATTTTAATTCGATTTGGTTTTTTTTTAACCGCATTTCGGTTGAAAACCCGCATCTGCGGGTTTTATGTGCATGCCTATTGGGAGTGGTTAAATGATCGGGTTAATATCTTTAAAGGTAGTGGCGAACAGGGCGGAGCCATAGCTATGACTAAGAGGGAGCAAAATTAGTTATAAATTTCATAATAAACTGATATATTGAAACAACTATTAAACATTGCACTATAACTATTTTTATGAACTTTCGGTTTATGAAAATAGTTCATTAAGATCTTTATATGATTAAAAATCTACTTGTTACGTTCTCAAAATATTATAATTTTTTGTTTCAATATTTAAAATTTTGCACGTCTTAAATTGATTGGTGGTTTTTATTCTCTAATTTTGTAAGTTGTATTCATTTTAGTATACCTATAATAAAGTGAAGTACAAAAATAGCATGGAAAAAAGAAGTTATAATCACAAATAGTGTTCCTAAAAAACATTAAAAAAATATGGTGAGTTTGATAATTGAACCAAGGGCTATAACTTGGAGGAGAACTTTAAAAGTTACAAAATTCCACAAGAGTGTAGTGATATTTAGTCTACAACTGCTATGTTTGTTATTTATATATAAACTTTTAATAATACAAATAAATATAAATAAAAATAAAGTGTTTGGACCAAGTGGGGGAGGCTGCCCCCGCTCCGCCCCCCTTGGCTCCGCCCTTGGTGGCGAAGCCACAAGATGAACGGTGAGGGCAACCGCCAAAACTTGCCCGTCCAAATTCATCCACAGAAAATCGAGTTCGCCCTTCAAATTTTAAGTTAAGATATTTTTTTCCTTAAAAAATTGCAACTTTATATTTCTCTATTTATGTTTTTAGACTTCGTGTATGCGTTTTCTTGTTTAGGGTATATTTGCATATCCACCCTTTTTACTTATAAATAGGAGGTTTCTCCTCTTCATTTTAGACATTCACACACAATGAATTGCTTCTCAAGACCAGAGCTTCTCCCTCTAGAAACCTGAAGTTTCCTCCTCCCTCTTGGCGATTTTCCCCGCTCGTCTGGCTTGCGATGCTGTCATTCACCAAAGGAGACGCTCCCAAGTCTAAAAGAATCCCCTTAGGTTGACTAGTCACATTAGATACATTAGAAACATGTGATATTGCCTTTGTCCAAGGTTACGATATCCTTACTGGTTATGACCTTTGTCATAGAAATCAGTCAATATATGTGTCGTCTACTACGACACACTCGCTGGTTACGACCGTCGGCATCCGAGTCAGTCAACACTCGCGCCGTCAACTAGTCTCACGACCTCGCCGCTGATACCGGTGTTGTCCGCGACTCGACACCCTCGCCAATAATAACTTCGCCGTCTCGAAGGTCAACCCCGTGCTGCCATTATCGGCTCTAACGGTGATACAAACCACCTCGTCACTCCACCATTTATCACTAACCTTGAACTACGTGATGAACTGATCCTATTCGACTACGAGTAGGTACGTAGGCAGCCTTGTTATAATGACGGGGTGCGGTATCAATTATTTCTTTTTTGCAGGTCCTCCCTCACCAAGATCACCTCGGAGGCTCGCTGCAGACGAAACATTTACCTCCAGATTTACCGATCATTAGTCAACACGCGTTGACTACACCTTTGATTGCCCACGCGATCACCGGGTCCAGCGCGAGTCTTGAACAAAGGATTGGGCTCACAGCTAGTCAATTTTCGTGCATTAACATATATTATTCTAAACAACCTTAAATTTTAATTTTGTCTAGGCCCTTCAGTTTAAGATCGATTCTAATGACGAAAATCTTCCAAAAAAGACGTTTAGATCGATATTAATCAGCTAATGCTTCCTTTAAATCTATTTTAAAATTCAAAGTTTCTTCATGACGACTGAAGAAAGGTTTATATAAAAATAAATTTATAAGTTGGCAAAAAAAAAAAATCTACAATATGTCTTCGGTTTGATATTAACGGTTGTTTGATTGCTTCTACCCATCATTGGTGGAGGAGCTCCGTGGCTGCGTCTCTGCCCCTATATATACTGTAGGAATTATATATGGCAAAAATAATTCAAGATTGGAGATTGGGCATTAAGGCTCTCATGAAATAATTATTAACTCGCGAGTCGTGATACAAATTAATAGAATTAATATGAATAATGGACTTGGGTTAATATGATTAAGAAAAACCCATTAAGCATAACCCTAAGCCAATAAAATATATAAGCGATCATGTAAAACCCTAAACAATTACATTAGGTACCGATTCCGTAAACACCATAGAGGAAGAATGAAAGGAATATCTTATCGAGGTAATCGTATTTGCTTCGGTAGATATGTCCTTCAAGCGCTTGAACCTGCTTGGATTACATCTAGACAAATCGAAGCAGGACGACGAGGTATGACCCGAAATGCACGGCGAGGCGGAAAAATATGGGTACGCATATTTCCCGACAAACCAGTTACAGTAAGACCTAACGAAACACGTATGAGATCTAACCTCTTGTTGTTCCTCAGTAGCTCAATGGTAGAGCGGTCGGCTGTTAACTGACTGGTCGTATCCCGCTCCCTCAAAAGAGAAAAATCGCTTCCCCTTAGACCAAGATAGCTGTGGTTTTCTCATAAGCCGATGAGTCTTTGTCCATCTTCTAATCACCGAGAAAGAGATAGTATTCTTATGAGGTGATTTCCAACCAAGAAAGGAGTTCTGTTAATGACGTGGTGTACGACGTAGAAGCCGGACATTTGCACGGCTCATGATCGTTTTGGCGTGGAGGTGCTAGGTGATGGTGAGATAAATCTTCAAAAACCCAACATATACACCATCGTTGGAGACCTGTAGGCTGTAGCTCCGCCGCCACCATGTGCTACTAAATAGATTTATATTTTTTCTTTTTTTAAACAGGCCAAATAAAATCATACTAAAAATAAAATAAAAAAAACACTTTGAAAAATTAAAATACGAATAAAAACATAACAAAAAAATCCATATCAATTTCACTTTCGATGCATTTAACCTTTGAATGGTTCTTTAATTTATTTAATTCGAACTTCTCTAATCGGAGATAATTTAATTGGTTTGGTAGTATAACTCGCTAGATATATTATAAAATCTGAGTTTTTGTACTAATTTTGCAAAATTCGAAGAAAAAAAGAATTGTGGTTTGGAGAAAAAATTTAAAAATAGAAAATTTTAATTCTGAGTTTTTTATTTTTTAAAATATCCAGCACTAGATAGTTAAAATATAAAAATACAGTATATTTTTGTGGTAAAAATATAAAAATCCCCATTCAGAACTCTCATATTTACAAGGTTAGGTAGTGTACTAGTTATCCCAGAAACTTAAGGCATTACTCCTTTAATATGGCAGCCCTTCCGTATACGTATATATATACCTATTCTTTTGGAGGTTTATATGATTAAGCACTTGAAAATAAAGGAATAGAATAATAAAAGAGAACTTTGACAGCAAAACCAGATAATACAAGTCCAAGAAAAGTTTATGTGCCTTTTTATGATTCTATGTGATGATTGAATAGGAATTCCAAAGAATTGAAATTCAATTGATAGGAACTTATTTTTAATTATTTTAGATTTCAAGTAAAATATCAAAATTCATATATTTTTATATTTCAAGTTAAAAAATTACGCGTTATAATCTATAGTATGGAATCTAAAAAACTCACGTATTTATTTATTTTTTTATTTATTTTGCAATGTTGGATTCTTAATCGGGTATTTTTAGATTGTGAAATAGAATAATTATATGGTTATTTTAATTTGAATATTTTACTTTGTATATTTTTATTTTCCGGGTATTTTAGTTCGGGTATTTTACTCCTACTGAAAAAATAAGTATTTTTGGATTTCAAGTATTTTAGTCCGGATATAAAAAAAAAATTTATTTTTGGATTTCAAATATTTCAATCCGAGTTTTTTTTTTTTATTTCATAGAATAAAAAAGTCAATTTTGGGATTAAAAAATGAGGTAAAAATATTTCTTTTATTATTATTTGTAGAAAAAACTAAAAAAAAATTGATACGCTTTTTTTCAAAGAAGCTTAAAATGCCATGTGCAGGCTATGTCGCGATCATTTGGATGACACGTGACACTGACTTACAATTTCAGAGTACTGGAAATTTTTTCGGCTAAAAAAAGAATGAGAGTTTCTTAGAGACATTTGAAAGACTATTAGTGCTTATACCGTATTAATCACAAAGAGGCTATATGAGTGACATCTGACATCGTTTAATGTTCGAAAACGGAAAGTTGACAGAAGTGAATTCAGAAGAAAAGAAAAGAAAAAAGAATATTGGAACTTTTTATGTCTAAAAAATGAGAACTTAAAGGAGACAATTAAAAAAAATACTTATGTCGTGATTTCCTTTTTTAAAATCTCATCTAAATCTTTCTTAGAAAATTTGTCCCAATTTTTTTTCTGGTATTTGGTATGTAAAAAGTTCATATTACTATTATCTACAAAAATAAAACTAAATAATATTAAATTAATGACATAAATTCAGAAAATATATTTGTTAAAATAACAAAAAATCTAGTTGTTTGTCATTCCTATTAGCGGTGGAGCTAGAAATTCTGTTGAGGGGAAGGCTACCTCAATTTTTTAATAATTTTTTTAATATTCATTTTTCACCAGTTTTTTTTACAAATAAATAATTATAATCTTATAATTGCATTACAACATCAATAAAAATCAAATAGATAATGTAATCTAAAAAAATATGAATTCAATTTTTTATTTTTATTTTTAAAATATCATCATGTTTGTATTTAGAAAAAATTATCACTATTGAAATTATTTTTGAAAGAATTAAAGACAATTAATGAGAACCAAAAATAAAAAATATCAAAATAAAATATAATAGTTACAATATGTTGAAACTATGTAGAAATACTACCAAAAAGAGCGAAACGTTAAATAATAATACCTCACTATGTGAAACTTTACGATAGAGAGAATAATATTTTTAGAACTATTTTCACACAAAAAAAATATTACAATTTTACCACTAAAAATATAAAGATTATAACCATTATATACAATAGTTTCCCTCAATTAAGTTAATTAATTACATTTTTTTAAGTAATTATGTTGGGAGTCGACCATAGTTCTTTTTATAAAGAAGACCTTAAAATCAAGGCAATTACCAACAATACTCTATGTTCATTCTATTACTCGATTGACTGTTATACATAATATCTGCGTGTTTTAATTTTTATTTTGAACTTTATATTTTTATTTTATTTTACGTTTTTTTTAATCGGTGCCCAAGCATACACTCACTTTTATATAGCTCAGCCCCTCCTGAGTCCAATCACTCATAATTGAGCCATAACTGCTTCAACCTCTTCTTAGTTCATGCGCATATATTGTTGGGATTTTTCCTAGGATTGTAGATATCCCGGATGCATAATTTCCGGGAATACTAGAAACTAATAGATCTTGATGACATAGTTAAATTAAAATACATAAATTCTCTACAGAACGCTTCCTTAGTTTTCTTCACGAGCGGATCTTGATGTCTTCGTCGGAGACGATGATGCGCCTAGCCTTTTTCTTCACTCCATGTCGATCACGAGCCGCTCAAGTATTCGGCCTCTACGTATTCCACTACGTCAACAATCGGGAAGCCTTTAGGGACGGAAATCGTCTTCTACGAATACTAGTTCTTCGAAGGAGGTTAGAACACGAACAAGAACATATCCGAGTGCTAAAGAATTTGAGTTGTCTCTTGTGTTAAGGTAATGGTAGAATTCTAGGGCTAGGGATGACTTAAATAGACACACATTAAAGTGTATCTTTTTGTGTAAGGTTAGTTTCCCTTTCAAATTGATCTCATCGTATAAAAGGAATGAGATAATATGTAATTAATGAGTATTATTATCATATAATTCAAATCTCATTAATTACATGATTCATGAATCAACTTATTTAATTCATGTGGGCCTGATTTGGCCTAAGGATCATCAATCGAATTATGCTAAAAACATCCGTCACTGTTGTGAATGAAGAAAGAGGCGTCATAAAGTTGAAATTAATAAGTCATATTTTCAATCGATCTAGCTACATTATCTCGATTTTTTATAAGATTAATTAATTTGTATTTTTGGTTCTAAAAACTTCATATTTGAATGAGTATATCTCGATCTAGCTGTATTTGAACGAGTATTAATAATACAAATATTCTTCTGTACTTTTACAATAGAAGTTAAATATTTTGGAACGAGCCTTAAAAATTGCGCTTTGTTTAAAACCCGACAAACTCCAAAGCCCGTATCTATACCAAAATTATAGTATACAAATACAAACTGACACATAAATTCAGTTTTAAAGCCAAACGAATATATATACAAAGGCGGAGCCATTCAATGGCTAGTGCGTCTACGGGCACCACCTGAAAACCGCGCGTAAAAAACTAAACGAAAAAAATATTTTTTTGAAAAAATTTAAATAAGTGAAAACCATATAGATAGTATTAAAGTCACCAAATCAATATCCAAACAATAAGGCTTGCTGGCTTACTTAAATAACTACAAGGACTTAACTCTTGGTAGTGAGGAGTTTGAATCTATCCTGCTCCATTTTTATTTATGTCAATACTTGTAATTTCTACTATTACTTTTTCTATTCTTTCTAAGTTTTTTTCAATAATAGTAATAGTTTCAATTAATACTTTTTATCACCTTTCTAATTAAATTTTATATAAATTTTTAACAAACGTTAAAATCCAAGAAGTTGATGCTTTATTTTGTAAGGTATATCACATTTTTTAATATCAATTATATTTTTTTAACATTAAAAATCATTGTTATTTATGTCCTTGAAAATAAAAATTTACTATTTACATAATAAAAAAGTTATTATTTTTTTTAGAGAAAGATTTATTTTATATATTTTGTGTTATACAATAGACACAAAAGCTATTAATATTTTATCATAGTGAAAGTCGTAATATTATCATTTTTTATTAATTTAATCTTTATTGTTAATAATAAACGCTAAAATTAGCATAAGAACTTAATGTTTTGAAATTACAAGTTATATCACATTTTTATACTAATTATATTTTTTTAGTATAGAAGATTGTTGTTATTTATGAGCTTGAAAAATAATAATATATATTAATTTTAAAAAACTATTAAAAATTTACGTTAAGCACCACATGAACTTAAATCCTAACTCCGCCACCGTGTATATATATATATATTGAGAAATTTATCTATTAAATTCAACGATCTAGATACTCTTCACGACTCATAAACTCCAATAGAATTTATACCCAAGCATGAACGCGACCCGACGATTTTAATTCTCAACTTGCTATAATGATTTCGAGAATAACATTGTATACTTTTTTGTCAACTGGTTATTAATTATTTTTTACAAATTTAATATTTTATTTCTAATTTGTGCTTTAGTCTAAACTCTAAAGTACTTTTGCTGTTTTTAAAACAAAAAGTATACTTGTTGCAACAAAAGAATAGTATAGTGTTTAAATAATAATATTTTCTTATGAAAAATATTACTAATTGGTAATTAATATTTAATACCACTAATTAATACATCTGAAGACATACGCGTGTCACAAAACGCATCTGGATTTCTTAAAATAATACTGTATTGATTACGGAAAAAAAAAAAGTTATAGACGTTCTATCTCTACACGTATATACTGAATCATACTTTATATTTCAATCATTTAAATAAGAATCTATAAAAGTAAACAGCCAGAAAAAGAAAAAAGAAAAAAAATCAAGTCAATCAAACTTTTATTTCGATAATTTCAATAGCAAGGCTTAATTAACCCCACCTATATGGAGAAGAAAAGAAACATTATTTTAACGAGTAATTAAGATTATTTTATAATATTTCTTTCAAACAACCATCACTTTATACTTTGAAAATGGTAAATTGAATTAAAATAAGGGTTACTGAATAGTGATTCAACCAGTAAATCTTTCAATTTTTAAAAAAAAATATATTGAATTATTTTTCATGATCAAATTCTTCTCTACTTATTTTTTTATTTATTTTTAGTTCATTGAATATAATTTTAATGTTACCTTAAATCTTGAACACATGTTATTATTATAAAATTTAAACCTTTTTTATAATAAAAAAAAAGCTTTATGAAAAATATGATAACATAATTAGAAACTTTGAACTAAAAAAATAAAAACTCATTCTAAAAAAGTATTTTGTGACACCACCTTCGTATCACTTTCCCATAAAACCCCCCACGTAAGTTTCTGTATAAATTCGCATGACTTCCACACAATCGTAAATCACTGAAACTCACGCAAAGATTAAAGCTTTTTGATTCTTTTCTCAAGATTCTTCACTTTTTCTTATTCGATTCTTCATTCATAATTCATTCAAACATTGCATTAATTCGAAACAGTACGTACATATAGGAACATATTATATATTGTGCCTATATATATACCCTTCTCGTTCTCTTCCTCCTTCACCACAATCCCAGAAACAGTATACACCCTTTCAAACTCTCATTTCGATTCAATCATGGCTCCCAGTCTGAGCAAACCCGGGTCTGACGATATCGTCGAAGCCGTCGATGCTTGCACCACAACGTCGCCGTTCAGCGTCAAGGGACCGAACCTCCTGGCCAACGGCAGCGTCGTCCTCGCCGATGTCCCAGACAACGTTGCGATCACTCCGTCCCCGTACGAAGGCGGCAACGGCTGCTTCCTCGGTTTCCAAGCCGACGAGGCAAGAAGCCGGCACGTGGTGCCGATCGGGAAGCTGAAGGGAATCCGGTTCATGAGCATTTTCCGGTTCAAGGTGTGGTGGACCACCCACTGGGTCGGGTCCTCGGGCCGGGACGTCGAATCCGAGACGCAAATGATGATCCTTGAGAACTCGGAAACGGAAAACCGTCCCTACGTCCTGATCCTTCCCCTTCTGGAAGGCCCGTTCCGGGCTTCTCTTGAAGCCCACTCGCCGGAAACGGACTTCGTCTCCGTTTGCGTCGAAAGCGGTTCGACGAAAGTCCGTTCCGCGGCGTTCAAGTCCGTCGTCTATCTCCACGCCGGCGAAGACCCGTTCGATCTCGTAAAGGAGGCTTTCGAAGCCGTGAGGGTCCACATGGGGACGTTCAAGCTCCTCCGCGAGAAAACCCCGCCGGAGATCGTGAACCGGTTCGGGTGGTGCACGTGGGACGCGTTCTACCTCACCGTGCACCCCCGGGGCGTGATCGACGGCGTCCGGGGGCTGACGGAAGGCGGGTGCCCGCCCGGGATGGTGCTCGTGGACGACGGGTGGCAGCGCGTGGCGCGCGACGCCGACGCGTCGGCGGAGGAGGACGTGAGCCAGGTGGTGGCCGGGGATCAGATGCCGTGCCGGCTCGTCGACTTCCGCGAGAACAGGAAGTTCCGGGACTACGTGAGCACCCGGCGCGTGGGGGACACGGGCATGGGGGCTTTCGTCAAGGACCTTAAAGAGGAGTTCCCGAGCGTGGACCACGTGTACGTGTGGCACGCGCTGTGTGGATACTGGGGCGGGGTGAGGCCGGGCAGGCAGGGGCTGCCCGAGACCCGGGTGGTGCGGCCCGAGCTCTCGCCCGGGCTTCGGGCCACGATGGAGGACCTGGCCGTGGACAAGATTGTGAGCACCGGGGTGGGGCTGGTGGCGCCGGAGAAGGCGGCGGAGATGTTCGAGGGGCTTCACGCGCACTTGGAGTCGGTGGGGATCGACGGGGTCAAAGTCGACGTCATCCACGTGAGTCTTCTCTCTCCTACTCACACGTGTGTCACTATATCCTATTCGGATAAAATTTGGGATTATAACTTGACTTTTTTAACATGTGATATAGTTTTGAGCCAATATTTCCGATAAATTTGGGATTATAACTTGACTTTCTTACATACATATATAATATAGTTTTTGCGTGTATATATATATATATTTTTTAGATTGGGTTTAGATTATAATCGATTTAAAGCTATTTATTGGGATTTGGTGTTGCTTTTATTGCGTTATAATTGTTTATTTGGGCTGTTGCGGTTGGGGCGACTTTTTCTGTGAGAGAATTGACTGTTTTGGTCGGCAGACTAGTATACTATTTATTTATTTATTTATTTATTGATGTTTTACTAATATTTATCATTTGAAAGTTATATCATTTCTGATATCAGATTTAAAAATGAAACTTTTGACCGATCCGATATTAGTCTGACGTTTTTTTTATCATCAAACAAGTAATTAAAGGTTAGTAATAACATAAATATATGTTTTTTAAGAGTCTGTAATTCAAAACTTCCTAAATGGAGTAACAAAAAGTCAACTAAAAAATTATGATAAGAGATACTTAAATTCACAAAATTAGTGTTAATTGGGGAAGCTTCATTCACTTTTTTATTATTATTTTTTTACTATTTTCGTCAATAATGACGTCAACGACGTAAGTCGTGATGCTATAAAGAGATCAACAGACAATTCGAGAGAGAAAATGAGTTTATTCGTCTAATTTGTTGTGGACGTAATTACTATTTCGGTAATAAAAAGGAAAAAAACTAATGGGAATGACGAGGTCTGGCATTCCGCTAAAAAAGATAAGCTTAAGTATTTTTAGCACAATTTATTAAAATAGTTGTATATGATTTGTTTTCAAACAAATTGAGTACTTTTGTGTTAATAACATAAATTCAAAACAACTTGTAATTTATGTTGATTTATTATGAATGAAGATCTTGGAGATGCTGTGTGAGGACTACGGTGGGCGAGTAGAGCTGGCTCAGGAATACTACAAGGCTCTCACGGCTTCGGTGAATAAGCACTTCAAGGGCAACGGCGTCATTGCCAGCATGGAACACTGCAATGACTTCATGTTCCTTGGAACGCAAGCAATCTCCCTTGGCCGTGTCGGTACGCAACGTCACACTTCACCGAATATTTGGATAGCCAAAATTATCTACAAAATTAGATTATACAAGATAGCCAAAAATATACGGCCACCCAAGATATCCGAATATTTCGGATACGATGAAGATGTCCTAATATTTCGACTATTTTATTCGAATATATATAAAAACTTTGGACATCTTTGACCAAGATAGCCGAATACTTCGGTTATGTTGTTCGAAGATAGATGAAATATTCGGTCATCTTAAACAAAGATAGCCGAAAAATTCTACTATCTTCGGATCTGAATGTTCATGAAGGACATTTATGTCTAAAAAATATTAAAAGTGCTATTTTATTTAGAAATAAAAGTTTGAGTGTTATTTTATCACCGTCGCCGACTGATGTAAAAAAAACTAGTGTCAATTGTCACGTACCAAATATTAGCTCATATCCTTGATTTTTATATTTGAGATCATTCTAAAATATATGTGTTTATATAGGTGACGATTTCTGGTGCACGGATCCGTCGGGCGACCCGAACGGGACGTTCTGGCTGCAAGGATGCCACATGGTACATTGTGCCTACAACAGCCTTTGGATGGGGAACTTCATACAGCCCGATTGGGACATGTTCCAGTCCACGCACCCCTGCGCCGCCTTCCATGCTGCCTCCCGGGCCATATCTGGTGGCCCCATCTACGTTAGTGACTCCGTCGGGCAACACGACTTCGATCTCCTCAAGACGCTCGTCCTGCCCGACGGAACCATCCTGAGGTGCAGCTACTACGCGCTTCCCACGCGCGACTGCCTCTTCGACGACCCTCTCCACGACGGAAAGACCATGCTCAAGATATGGAACCTAAACAAGGTACTTAATATGATAGCAATAAAAAATTAATGAATTAATCGTTGATGTTGTTATCTTCTGCTTTATTTTTTAGTATATAGTATATATAAAAAATTAGGTGATGAGTGTTCTTCCTTGTGTTAATAGCGGCATAATTGTTCAAAGTTATTTAAGATGAGACTGCATGTTTGAGTATATTCAATTTATTTCGTCTTAATTGCCCCGTTAATGTTAAGTCCTAGACATGTGTTACGCTTTCTTTCGGTCCGTAAGTAATGTTTGGGAGAATGATTAATCTGGGCGAAAATAGACGTACATGTGCTCGGGGATTAACGTTGACGGGTCATTTGGGAAGGAAAAACTAAAAAATGTAATTATGTAGATGTCGGATATTGATTTCGTGCAATTAGAAGTTTGACAAATACCGTCCGATTTTAAATAATTTCAACAACTCATGCCGCTATTATCCGTTATTCTTTCCATCCATTTCTCTTTTGAGTAATCACCTGAAAGAGTATGGAGCTATTTCTCACTTACTTTATATAATTTGTTCTTTAATAATTTTGTAATACTATCTGAACATTACTTTATATCAATTATTAATCATTCTCTTCAAGAAATGAACGAGATGCCCATTTGTGTCAATTTTTTAAAAAAACTACTCATTAAGTATATCTTTTATTCTCACAAATGGGTATTTCTTAAACGGTTTGGCGCAAAAAATGGGCATTTCGTACAATTCCTATTTGATGTAATCATAAAAATACATAGATAATAAATTTTTTAAATAGATCAGAATTTGCATCAACAGAACACTCTGCTACTATCGATTTCATATACTAATCCAACAAAACTAATATAATTTTATTATTTGCGTCACAGTACACCGGAGTTTTGGGTGCATTTAACTGCCAAGGAGGCGGGTGGAGCCGCGAGACCCGACGCAACCAATGCGCCTCCGAACACTCGAAATCCGTCTCTTCCAAACTCTGCCCCAACGACATCGAGTGGACCTCCGGCTCTGACCCAATTCCCGTCGCCGGAGTCAACCTCTTCGCCATGTACTTCGCTCAGTCCAAGAAGCTCGTCCTCTCCGAGCCATCCAATAAGGTCGACATCTCTCTCGACCCCTTCCACTTCGAGCTCGTCACCGTCTCACCGGTCAAGGAACTCCCCGGAAAGCCCGTCCAATTCGCCCCGATCGGCCTCGTGAACATGCTGAACAACGGTGGCGCCATCCAATCACTGGACTTGGACAGAGAGACAAGCTCGGTTCGGGTCGGAGTTCGGGGCTCGGGCGAGATGAGGATTTTCGCGTCGAAAAAACCCGAGGCGTGTCGTGTCAACGGGAGAGAAGCTGGGTTCGAGTACGCGGAGAGCATGGTGGTGGTTGAGGTTGCTTGGCCTGGCTGCTCGGATCTCTCCATTGTTGAGTACATTTTCTAAGTGATTAAATTAGGTCATTACTTATACTAATCAATAATTATCTTGGCAAATCCTTATTATATTGTCGACTTTGTAACTTTAAAGAAGTGTTGCTTGGTGCGCAAGCAATGATTTTCATTTTATGCTTAAGATTGTAAAGTTTTTGACAATAAAAGTCCAGCTTAAAGATTTGTGGACTAAGTTTGTAACCTCTCTTTGTCGGATTAAATATGATATAGACATAGTTAAGTAACGACCTAAATTATTATTTACTATTTTAGTTCTCTCTAAAATTTTATTCGATTTTTATAATAAAATTAATAGACCTAAATTATTATTTACTATTTTAGTTCTCTCTAAAATTTTATTCGATTTTTATAATAAAATTAATAGAATTCTACATCAACCGTTGAAAGTCTCGAGCACATGACACTTCTACATCACTTTTTTTTCAAGCTCGATACAAGTAAATACAAGTTTATAAAAGAAACAAAATAATAAACATTAAAAACTTTAAACCGATACCCAACCCGAGGAAGAACCATCCCAATTTCCCGAATGCTTACATCTAACGAAAAATCTAACAACTTTCTCTAGAACCACGCCGTTTTCAGATAATATGTAGACCGTGTGCTCGCTGTTCTTGTCTAAGTTCTTCTATTTTCATCTCAATTACAGTACAAGAATATGTATATATCACTGATAAACAAGAATAAAATAAAGCCTAAAGAACAAAGAATAGCCTCTGCTTTGAACAAATCGAAAAGAGTTAGCTTTTATGTCTTACTCTCTTAATAGGCTAGGCTTCGATATATCGGCGGCAATGGGAAGCTCGTCGTTTATCTTTGCAGCTTCCCAATGGAATGCAAATATATCGATACTGACACAACACTGCGAAAGGGCATGGAAACAAAATCAGAACAGCAGTTAGAATATTAAAGTCATGTAAGTTCTTGGAGCGAAATTGGAGAAACGAGATCGGAATGCATGATCGGAGGCAACAAGAAAGAGACGTACGTGGATCCAAGGAAAAAGGCGAGAGAGAGATGAAAGCCAAATAGGAAAACAGAAACAATTGCTGTGAGAAGCATTGCCACTGATGTTGAGTAAACCTGCAAAATGTCACGGGTTTTCTTCATGCAGATCAGACCAAGTTAAAAATATCAACTTGAAAATATAAATAATATTTTTAAAAACTGTTTCACGAAACAGCATAACGAACGTATTTTTGAAAATATTTTATTCTGCAAAAAAATACAAATAGAAAACTGTCTTAAAAACGAAACAAAACGAAGCTATATATCATGTAATACGCCAATGCTAACGTATGGTCTGATCTTGATGTCTTACCTTCACGATATTGTCAGCATATTTCATAACCATCGATACCGCTATGCCGCTGTAGAGAACAAACACGTAATGATATGTTAATTGTAAAAAATATATATAATAATAAATAATTAAATTTGAATAATTGTTTTTTTGTGATCCACTTAATGAATCTGCTATAGTAGAGAAGTTACGTACCTAAGTGCATGATTGAGAATCATCAGCACTGTGATAAATGAGTATCCATGGAAAAATCCCCTGAAGAAGCGTAAACAATTATTATTTATCAAGAATATCGACATTTATTAGCTTGCAGAAGAAGCAAAGTTGTAACACCGAGAACATATACACATACTTGTTCATGACGGCATCGAAATCTTGAACCAATATAGCGATAGCATTGAAGATCATTCCGAAGATATATAACCAAAAGTTTTGCACGTTTATATTCCTTGAAGGACGCTTCTTGATTATAGCCTGCAAAGAGAGCAATATAACAAAGTAATTTATCAATCTCGCAAAACATAGATATCCTCAGTTCACCTCTTCTAGATGCTCTGAAAAAATTTAAGCAAATTCTCATCCATTTATACAACAATTAGTAACCGACCTCGGTGTACACTCCTGCGAAACCACTTAATAGAGCCATGACCTGCAACGGCGGTATCAATTCTTAAAGCTTTAGAATTGCATGGAAGTATTATATAGAGAGAGAAAGCTTGTGTATGAGAAACAGAAAACTTACTATGGCCATAATCCAACCTTGGAAAGGAGTTTGAAGAACGTGATCCGAACTGCCAAAAGAGAATATCAAACATAAAGATCAAATTAAAATGTCCAATATACTTTTCACAGGTCCTCTTACCATTGAGAAATGTGAATAAAACGTGCTAAATTCATATAATTATAAGATCACACACAAAAATGAAAACTAAAATTAATAGCACATTTCGTACTCTGTGTTCAGTTGTGCTGTGGTGCATCCTGCGCAGAGAAGAATAAAAGCTGCCCACTGAATCTCACTCAATCTGTTATATGAACAAAGAATGACAAGAATCGTCCCCATTTTACACCTCGTATTAATACAGAGTCCAACATAAAGAGCTAAAAGGCTTACTTTTTCTTAAGGATAATTCTGTACAGCACACCAGTACTGATGATGTTAAAATTCTTGAGAATCTGATACCCCGGTGCATCGACATATGCAAAGATATAATACTGCCACGGAAAAATGAAATGTAGACCGATCAAATTTCTGAGACAAACTACAATTGCCCCCAATTATAGATTTAAAAAAAATATATATATTACCGACCAACCTGAAGCAAGTTTTTGACAAGATAAAGTGCGGCGGGAATGGGATAAACTATGACTTCATCCAAGGTTGTACCCAACCTAGCAACATAGGAGCAACATTATTACAACCGGGGTTTCCTAAGCCGTGCAGCATTTGCATTACCAAATGACCAACGTGAAAAACTAAATACGCTACACTGAATTACTCCCATCAGAAAGCAACGCCTATCAATAAATTTTGACAAAGGACCATAAGAAATTGATTTGCAAATTCGAACTCTGTTCCTGTATCCCGTTTCAGTTTCCTTTCGATACTCAAAATCAAGTCTTTGCATCACTATACCGAACTAACAATTGAAAAATAAGTACCAATCACAAATATCACCTGTTATCTTCTGTAACACCTTCATTGTTCCAGATTCTCGTCAAAGCCGCAAGCGAGAATGCACATTTGAGAGCCTCGACCTGACAAGTATGAACCGATAAAAGAATCAAACACTCGTAAGCTTTCACAGTTTTCAGCCAGAAATCAAATTTGTGGCCGCGCATTACTCGATTCTAACCATGAAATTGGCGGTAGTAACGCTGTACTCGTATCTCCCAGCTCTCTTCGACCACACGATCAGAATCGCTTGCGAGCTCGTCAGAACAGTCAAAGCAAGGGTCACAACTGACCTGATCAAACCACAAATTTCGCACTGTTTTAGCACCAAATGCACTAGAAGACTACCATTACTGCCAAATAAAGATGAGTTCGTACTTTCTCTTCCATTTGGTTCGCTCAATTGGAGTGTTCCCCAAGCTACTCACTGCGTAATTCAGAGCGAATCAAGCATCAACGAGCTTCTGAAAGATCATCACAAGCTGGAGATTTTGAGCGAAGAACACGTACCGATGGAGAGAGGCTTTCCGTGCAAACTCTCGACGTCGTCGCTGACCGAATCCTCGCCTTTCTCCTACATTTGTCAGGATACGAAACTCAAGCTCTTTCAATGGAGATTCAGTTAACGAAAACGAGAGAGTGATTCGCCGAACTTCCAGAATACAGAGACAAGTAGGAGAGATAGAGATGAAGTAATGAAGACCTGGTCCTTGATCTTCCTGTACTCCATTGTTGATCGGAATGGAAGATCTCGGTGGTTCTGGTTCGTCGTCCTTCGCTTCTTCTCTCTGCTTCAGATCTCCATAGGCTTCGGGCTATCTCAGGGAGGAAGAAGCTCCGTATAAACTCCGACCCGACCCGACAAACTTTATTTTTTATTAATTAATTAATTAACATATTTACAAAAGAAGTAAGCAAAACGACATTTTTGATCAAAAATGTTAGTACAAAACTAAAACGACAACAACTCAAGCAACATAAGTTGTTTTGGAAAACGAAAACGCTGTTTGAAGTTTGAGCAAAGAGTTAAAAAATAAAATAAAAAAAAAAAGGATTAGTTCGGGTAAAAAATTTAATACTTTTAAAAAAA
Organism: Parietaria judaica; assembly: GCA_954871525.1. Lineage (NCBI taxonomy): Eukaryota > Viridiplantae > Streptophyta > Magnoliopsida > Rosales > Urticaceae > Parietaria > Parietaria judaica. Next base: position 32,747,304 of record OX940865.1, read on the forward strand.
ATAAAAATAGCATGAGATAGCTAAATTGAAAGGTTTGATTAGTCAAATAGCCAATATTTTTTTTTTCTTTGCAAGATAGCCAAATAGTTATTTAACAACATATTTTATACTTCTAATACCCTTTTAACATATTAACGTGGTTAATTTGTTTTAAAAAAATTAAACTTTTTTAAAAAATATTAATTTTTTTAAAAAAAATATTTTTTTTGTTAAAATTTTAATCACGATTTTTTATTTTTAAACGTATTAACTTCGTTAATACGTTATTAACGTGTTTAACGGAGTTAATTTGTTTTAAAATAAAAAATCGTGATTAAAATTTTAAGAATTTTTTTTTTTCAAAAAAAATAAAATAAAATTTCAAAAAATTTTATTTATTTTTAAACAACTTAACCATGTTAATACGTTTATTAACGTGTATTAACGGAGTTAATTTGTTTAAAAAAATCGTGAATACATTTTATCAAAAAAAAAAATTCAAAAAGATAATTTATTTATTTTTTTCAAAAAAAAATTATTTTCAAAAAAATTAACCACGTTAATACATGTTAATACAAGGGTAATCCGGTCTTTCGTGATTTATTAACGTGGTTGGCTATTTGACAATATTAACTAAAACATTGGCTATTTGGCTAATTAGAGTTTGAAGTTTGGCTATTTGGCTATTTGCCCCAAAAAGAGTGTTAATTCTTTTGTTTGGCCGGAAAAAATCCAATTCTTTCGTTTTGTATCCTTATTGCTACCTCCGTAAAAAATTTCGTCATCCGCTATTACTTATGCCACAATAAAATTTTGGTTTTGTATTCTATGTTTTTTTTACCTGGACAAAGTTTCAATTATCGTGTTTTGTCTCCTCATTTACTTCCATGAAAATTTCAAACCACTGACTATGCCGTTTTCGGGACTTGAAAAAGAAATTATGCTCTCGTTTAAGTACATATCCAACTATTGTCTTTGATGATCCAACTTTCTGATGGCTACTTTCCCTCGAAAATGAAGATAAAAATTTGTAACGGTGACACGAGTAACGGTGGAGGACAAAAATTTTGACGGAGGTACCTATAGGGATACAAAACCAAAGAATTTGAACTTTATCGGGGCAAAACAAAAAAAGAATTAGATTTTATTGGTCTATTTTTTGAAAGTATTAAAACTTTTATCGAGATTAACAAAAAAATGATAACAACGTAAGTACTTAATATTATTATAAAAAAATTTAAATGTTCACTATCACATGGTTAATTTTTTTTAAGGGTTAATGACGACGAAAATATCTAAAATATGGTAAAAGAACCCCTCATATACTCAAAGTCTAAAAATAGTGGCAAAAGTACCCAAAGTCACAGTTGGGGCGTTAGTCACTCCATTCTCATAACGCAGTTAACTTACATGTTAACTCTGGCCACGTGGACGAACGTAGGTTGGTGACATAACAATTTTTTGCCACGTGGACGATCCCACATTTGTCCACGTGGCTAGAGTTAACGAGTAAATTAACTGCGTTACGAGAATGGAATAATCAATGCCCTAAATACAACTTTGGATACTTTTGTCACTACTTTTAAACTTTAGGTACACGAGGAATTCTTTGACCAAACTTTAAGTATTTTCACCGTATTAACCCAATTTTTTAACATATCTTTTTTAGAAGAAAAAAAATCATATTTATTTTTCTACTAGCTTAATACAAACGAAACTTTGTCAATAAGAGATTAAAATTTTAAGAATTATAATTTTAAATATTAGTTTCTATCGATATAAAAAGTACAGATTTAAGAATATAAGTTTGTTAGATATTTGAACAAATATACATATACTTTATTACAATTTATATATTATAGGGATAATAGCGGCATAAGTCCTCAACCTTTACTCAACTGGGGCGGCATAGCCCCAACCTCATTTAATAGCGGTATAAGTACCAAAAGATGATTTCCGTCCATATTTGATTAACGGAAGTAGTCAACGTTTGCGCGGTCAGCTTCTCGTCAACGTGGACGCCACGTAATCCGACATGTCACCATACACGTCATCCTCGTGTCATCAAATTTAATGCAAAATTAAGGGTGATGGAGGGATTCGAACCATTGATTGCATTTAATTTGATGACACGAGGATGACGTGTATAGTGACATGTCGGATTACGTAGCGTCCACGTTGACGAGAAGCTGACCGCGCAAACGTTGACTACTTCTGTTAGTCAAATATGGACGGAAATCATCTTTTGCTACTTATACCGCTATTAAATGGGGTTGGGACTATGCCGTCCCAGTTGAATAAAGGTTGAGGACTTATGCCGCTATTATCCCTATATTGTATGTATGCAATATTCCATTTGCGTCGTTACTAAGAAACTAAAAAATAAAATAAAATAAACAATAAAATAAAATCATCACATTTCAGTTCTTCCCCAAACTCGCTCACAACGACTGGTCTCGATCGAGCTTTCTTCAGAGAGAAAAGCCCTAATCGAATCCAATTCCCAGTTGGTTTCTGCGATCGATGAATACGGCTTCGTACATGGACAAGCAGATTATGGATCTCTCGCAGAGCTCGCCGCCGCAGACCAAGGAGTTCATCGACCTCATGGGCCAGTATCGCCGTCCTCGCCACGAAGACGAGGACGAGGACGAGGAAGATCCGAGCATCGGCCATGGCGGAGCCAGCAATGGAGGTGTTAACGCCAAGAAGGACGATATTCTGGCCAGCTACGACTTCCAGCCGATTCGACCCTTCGCCGGAGGCCTCTCGGCTTCGCAGTCTCAGTCTTCGAATTTTGATCTCGGGGGATCGGCTAGGGCTTGGAACTCCGGCGATTCCAAGCGCAAATCCGCCTCTCCGGTCAGGGTATGATCATCTCAATTTGTCAAGGATTTTGGTCGGAAATGTTTGGGTTATCTAGGGTTTGGAGATTTATCGATACGATCGATGTTTTAAGCGTAAGGTTTGTGATTTTTATTCGATGAAGTAGTGAATGTATTGGGTTTTTGGACAGAATTATGGGTCTCTGGACTCCTCGGAGCCGGCGAAATTCGTGGTGGAGAAGGATCAGGGCGCTTTTGATTCCGCGATCATTGCTGAGATTGATAAGACGATGAAGAAACATGCTGATAATCTGCTGCATGCTTTGGACGGTGTTAGCGCTCGCCTGACGCAGCTGGAGACTAGAACTCGCAACCTCGAGAATTCCGTGGACGATATGAAGGAGTCTGCTGGAAACAACCACGGAACTACCGACGGAAAGATGAGGCAGTTGGAGAATATTCTTAGAGAGGTTTTAAGTCTTCAATCTCTCTAGTTCCGTATAGTGTCATCAATATCTTAACATGGTTTCTGAAAACTAAATTGTGTTTCCAAATATTTGAACTTTGTTAGTAGTATCTTCGCCGGTGCAAATTGACTCGTTTAGGAATAATAAGCACTGTTGTTCATTGTGGTGTGCTGGTTTATTACTCTTGAAACTTTTTTCCCTCGGTCTCTGGAAATCTCTGATCGTTTTCATTGACTTTCGTTTCCTTAATAATTTAAAACTTATTGCAGACAAGTGGCCTTCCCTTACGGAGTTGCGGATTGCTACTTTGCTAGCAGACTTTTAATATCGTGTTCGAGAATGCCCCCGAGTGTCTTGTAGACTCTATGGTAGAACTAGACTGTTTAACTGAAAACTAGATTTACTATATACATGCCTTTGAAAAACATTAAACTTCAATTTTGTGTATTGATTAATGCTAGACTGCAAAAGGTTACGTTTCAGTATTTCCTTTTTAAATTTCGAAGATTTGTTCAGTTTTGCTTCCTGTCATTGTTGAAATTATACATAATTAGTAAGTCTAAGATCAGTTTTGCATCCACGATCACCGTCATTGACTTAATCCTCGTCGAATTACACAGGTGCAATCCGGGGTTCAGGTTTTGAAGGATAAACAAGACATAGTGGAGGCCCAGCTTCACCTTGCCAAGCTGCAAATCTCAAAGGCAGATAGTAACCATCAAGAAACTCCGAACGCAGCGCCACCTGTCAATTCTGCAGCGACGTCGCAGCCTCCTCCTCAACAAATCCACCAACACCATCCTCCACCGCAACATCCTCCTTTCTCTTCCCCGAACGCTCCTCCGCAACCAGCTCCACAGCAAAATCCGTCCCCGGCCAATCAATTTCCTCAAACTCCTGTCCCGACCCCTCAGCGGGACCCATACTTTCCTCCGCCCGTTCAAAGCCAAGACCCTTCAAACCAGCAGTACCAAATGCCTCCCAACCACCAGCAGCTTCCTCCTCCGACCATGCCGCCACCTCAGCAATTCCCACCGACTCCTCAGCCACCACCTCAGCAATTCCAGCCGACACCTCAGCCACCACCACAGCAATTCCAACCGACACCTCAACCACAGTTCCCTCAGCCACCACCTCAGCTGCCACCTCACCACCCATCGGAAGAGCCACCGTACCCTCCTCCCTTCCCACCAGCAAGTGGGCCACCTCCGGGCCAACAATTCTACGGGCCTATGACCTCTCACGGGTACGAACCGCCTCCATCAGGCCGACCGGGTTCTGGATATGGCCCTCCTCCTGGGCCCAACGAACCGTACCACTACGCAGGATCGCCGGCTCATTTTGGTAACCCCCCCGGGATGAAGCCTCAGCAGATGCCTTCTCCCACTCAGAGCGGTGGGACCGTTTATCCGCAGCTGCCGACAGCTCGGATGCTGCCACATGGCGCACCTGCAGCATCTGGCGGTGGTGGCTCGGGCTCTGCTGGTACCGGCAGTGGTGGAAGTAGGGTTCCGGTGGATGATGTCATCGATAAAGTGGCGACCATGGGGTTCCCGAGAGACCATGTTAGGGCAACTGTAAGAAAGCTCACCGAGAACGGTCAGTCTGTGGACCTGAACATCGTGCTCGATAAGCTGATGAACGAAGGAGACGGTCAGCCACCGAGAGGGTGGTTCAATCGGTAATTACTCGGGATTGATGTGTACAGAAAGGATCAACGTTTGGTGGGAAATTGGAAAACAGAAGTGTGCGATTGCAATTCAGTCTTTGGTTAATCTTGAGCATTGTGGTTCTAGTTAGTCATTGTTTATACTGCAAATAAACTAAGTGGATATTCGAGTATTATATTCCGAGTTTTATTATCAAGTGATTGTGTTGATTTCGGCCTCTGGAAATGAATTAAATGTTTTTTTTAAAATTATTTTAAAGAGGTTTGAATTTACACTTTGACGATTACTAAATAATTACATGTCCATGTTCATGAGAAGTTCGGGATTATTTGTTACGTTTTGGGTCTTTGGCAATGATACATTGTAATTAAAGTTTTAAAACGAACGACAATTGTTTGCAATCAGAAATGATAAACGGTTGTGTCGGGTTTAAAAATGTCAATTATGTGCAAAAGCTGACACATCCGCATAAAACATTTTCACTTAAAAATGCAACCAAATTGCCCAAAAAAACAAAAATGTTGGTAACCAAATGATACGTTCTTTCGTGCATTGTAAAAGAAACCGTTGATGCGAAGTGACCCCACTAGCGTCTCTAGCCCACACCCACACTCCTAGCCACGAGCCCGAACCCAAGCCAATGCTTCCGGTGGTGAAATCGACGAGGAAATCGTGTGAAAACAAGAAAGAATGTCACGTGGGTTTGAGTGAGTAGGTATATACATTCGTGTTTTGTGTCGTGTTCGTTTTATTTTTTAATTGTTTTTAACATATTTTATAAAGACCCATTTATTATTCGTGCTAGAAGATTAGACTCGAGCTCACCTCATTTAAGAACCATAGTTGTCGTGTCGACCATTTAAATGATTCAATTACTTTTAGATGATAAATAATTCAATTTAGATTAATTTAACTTAATTTATTTAATTGTATAACAAGTAACTTTTTATATTTATCATTTAAACAGCGTAATTAAGAAAATAGAAATATCATATATAATAAGTATGAAAACATTCATAAACATGTCTAACTGTATTTAATTGTGTCTCATTGTATTATCATGTTTGTGTCGTATTAATCCGTTATATAACCGTGTTACTCGTATTCGACACGGTTGAAACCAAAATTATTTATGATCGACCCAAATAGTGTCATGCCGTGTTTCGCGTTCGGCCCAAAGTGCCACCCCTATTGAGTGAGACTATCTCTTCCAAATCGGACTCTAATAATGCCACTTGTTGGAACTTGTCACTCGCTCTGCCTTCAAAACATTCTTCCCTCAATGCAAGACTTCTAACCAATTCTCACACAATACATAATATCTAATTTCAGCTTCAAATTTATTGAATAAATCCAACATTAATTTAAAGGGTAGTTTGCGGAGAAAGTCACTATCGTCATACTTTTGTTTCAAACACACCCTTACAACATTAAATTCAACATTTTTCACAATGTTAGACGTGCCACATCACTTTATTGACTTCCAGACCGCGGCCTATTGCCTGTAGTAGCTCTCATAGCCGGAATACGCCTAAATACAGGCAATAAAACGCAGCCGGGAGGACAGTCGAAAAAGGTTCACATACGGCATGTAAGTATATGTAGATGTAGCACGTCTAACATGGCAATAAAAAAACATGGCATTATATGTTGCAAGGGTATATTTGCAATAAAAGTGTGACGGTAACGATTTTCGCTGCCAAAAAAGGAGTTTAGTGACTTATGACTTATCTGTAAGAAATTGATGAGTTCGATGACTTCCTCCGCTAAAATATGAGTTTAGACGTATTTGTAAAAAAATGATAAGTTCGATGACTTCCGCCGCAAATTTCCCTAATTTAAATCAATACGGACTTATACAAACATATTCAGGGAAATAAATCATAATTATTTTAACAAAACCGATTTCGAAGACCCGCATTGCATGCTTAATTCCAATAATGTGTGATTTGGAATGGATACGAGTTAGAGATCTTGAGATGATAATGTGTTAAAGATAATAGAAAAATACCAAAAAACAGACAGTAAAAGATAATTTCTTAAATGAATACAGTATTGTAAAAACAAAGTGAAAGGGAATAAAACGATCCCATTTTGTAGTTTTTTTTTTTTTCTTCATGTAACTATTTCGTTGATTCCAACATTAAATCAAGTTCGTCCCAACCATACTGACCAGTCAAAAATCAGAAAGTTCCCTTTTTGACATGTCCAAGCATACAAATAACAAATATTGGAAATCGAATTTTAGAAATAAGACCGATTTAAAAAAGATTTAAGAGTTTCTCTAAAAATTTCGCATTTTACCTTACTGTACAAACTCGATATTAGCCGGTCGGCCCGGTCCTCAAGCAGTATTGCCACCTTCGGTTGACTCTTCGTTCTCGGACGATGATTTTGCATTCTGCTCGGTGTATTCCGTGTCTTCTTCAGTACAATTTTCTTTCAATTTTTCGGGTTCAAAGTTTTCCGACAAAGCAGCTTCTTGGGGTTGAGTAGAAGCTTCTTGAGGTTGAGTAGAAGATTCTTGGGGTTGAGTTTCTTCGGATTTCAAACTGGCATCCTTGCAAGCGGATGGTGGATTTTCACCGCCATTTTGGTCAACTTTAGGCGTGCTTGGTGTCAACCACACAAACTTCATATCATGGCCTTCCCAGCATTTTCCGTGAAAAAACGCCTTCTCGGCCGAACGACGTGTAGAGAAACTTATGCGAGCAGAGCAATCTTTCGATACTTCCGACTCATTACCAGCTTCCACGTCGTCAAGCTCCACGTTGGAAATTTCACCGTACGGTAAGAAGTGTTCCCTTACAGCGGCAACCTAAAGGGGTAAAAAAATCAATACTCATGGCATAGATACACAGAAAAATGATGACTTAATATATATTAATTAAATTACGCATTTTGGTTTCTTCATCAAGCAGGGGTATTAGGGGTATTTTATAATAAATATGGGATTAGAATTTCTAATCTTATATACAGGCAGGCACTTAATCTAGGTTTAGCCGTCATGTTCGATTAGTGGAATTTCCTAGTAAATAATTGGGAGTTTTTCCGGTCTAATTCTAAAATTAGAGACCCGGGTTATGTTTATAATAAAGTGTTCTTTTTTTTTCATATTCCAGGTCCTATCAGATAACCGGGACAAAAACACACTTGATTATGGAGAAAGGAGCCTGTCATTGTAAAGGGGCTTACGTTTGCAAACCCAGATGGCAAAGGCGGAAGGACTCTAAATGCTGTGGGACGATTGTCTAATTTGAATCGGTTCGTCGAAAAAGAAGGTCCAAACGGACGAGCTGTGTGCTGCTTCGAGCTCGTGAAATCCACCGGTGCAGTTGTTTTAGGACTCGGAGAAATGATGACATTTTCTCCTGGTTTGTTCTTATCTGATGGTTTATCAGGAGACCTTGGAGCGGCAACATCAACTTCTTCCAACTTAGGTCGTTTTGTAGGTTGCTCTGAGTCTAATTCACCTTTGCTTCCCGTGGCCTGAGAATTGTCAAAAGTTGGTATTAGTACTGTAATTTTGTGAAGTGTGCCAAGAAAAATATGTATCCTAATATTTGAGGAAGATACAAAATAATCCTATAATAGCACCTTACTTTTGTTTCCTAATTACTACTTATAGACCTTTAGAAAGCATTAAAACCAATTTTTTTAGCCCTGATAATCCAGCAACCGTTTCAAACACCATTACGGTTTTTGGTTCACTACCATTACCAACCGGTGTTAATACACTATCAACATACCTTCGAATTAATTATTTTGGACCATGTTATTTTGATACGTAAATGTTATTTTGTTGACTGGGACGTCATTTGAGATTTTTTCTTCCACTAATTTTTTTTTTTTCAGTTACCGGTTTGAAAGCCAGTTACCAGAAAAAAACCGATTTCATGACAACTAACAAAGGATCTTTTTCACTTATAAAAAATAAATCAGAAAAACAGTAACAATAGAAATAATGCTCGAGAAACTGATTACCGGCACCCGGCTCAACTTAAGATAACCCCAGGAGTATATTACAATTATTGTGAGAAGTAATTATAAATGTATTAAAAAAAGCAAAAGTAATTAAACGCTATGTCTTACTTGTTTTTCGAGCTTCACCAACTTCCGCTTGAAGTCATTCCGCTTCTGTTCCAGCATTTCCTGCTTCTTGCGGAGTTCTTCCTTCAGCTGCTCTAGTTTCTTCTGCTGCTGAGGTGGCACTGCCTTTGAACCGTTTGTGCCAACAGGCTTAGGGCTACCGGCAGCAGCATCGAGGCTCGGAGCTACGCAACTCTTAGGTGCACCAGCATGTAGGGGATTGTTTCTATTGGATGAATGTGGTGGTACTGAAGCATTACTGCTATTACTTATGACATCTTCGGGAATACTATCACGATTAGCCCACCACAGCTTGATGAAGCGATTGCCCATAACAGCATCAGGTGCCTTGAAAGCTGCCTCAGCCTCTTCCCTTTTAGCAAACTGGACAAAAGCCCGTTCGGTGTTCACCGGTATGTAAATGTCGATAACATCCCCAAACTTCTGAAAATGCGAAAGAAGATTCTCCTTCGTGTTGCTCCGCAGAGGAACCCCGTTCACAAAAAGAGTACGCATTGCTTTTTGAGATGGTTTCCGAGTGTTGCGCATGTTATCCGCAGATTTTGGAGCAGCATTTTCGGAAATAGCCAGATTTCCTAGGCGAAAAGAACTGTGGGTCCTGACCTTATCTTCCTTGCTGTCATTCTCTACATAATCAGAGGAACTTATAGCAGGATCAATCTTCTCCTTTACACCTAATCCACCTTTTGAGTTTCTCATTCTACCCCATGCAGACGGACCAGCAGCGTTTCCGAGGCTTCGGACTGGAAGCTCGTTATCCGCAGGATCCCCACCATTCATTGGAGATTCGGATTCATCAATCTTAGATGAATGTAAGCCTAACAGTGCATTTGACGTTTCAGGACCACTGTTATTCCATAGGGGTTGGTCTGGATCATACGAATCGGCTCCAGCCACAGTACCAGAACCAGAATATGAACCGTTCAAACCCAAGCCATCATCGGAAAAACCAGGCCTAGTAGATTTGCTATGCAATCCTTTGTTATTTACCGGTATAACTGATGTCGAAGTAATTGATGCTAGAGATCCAGGTCCGGGCCCACTGGTCGATCCAAGCAGATGTGCGTTTGGAAGTGAAAGGGGAAGATTAAACTGTGAAAGACTCTGCAGTCGGTGAAAAGACAAATTGGTAAGAAACACAGCACAAACATACAGAAGGACATGTACCAAATCAAAGAATCGGTAGATTGTTAATCATATTTGTAAATGATCCAGTACTAGAGAAATTTATGTTCAAGAGAATGTGGTAACACGAATAAACTTCAGATTTTTTTAAAATGAAACAAAGATTTTATTGATATATAAAAGTTGATAACAGTGCGCGGACAAAGAGCGGTTTTAAAATAAATTATATGCATATACAGAAGTCTATTTATGAGCTCGACCAAAAAATCAATATTGCATTACTTATGCGATTATTTTAATTAATAAATTCATTTAGATTACATATTCGTGTTGCAATTCAAGTGGGTGAAAATATTTTTTGATCAATCGTGTGTGCTCTGGAATATATAGGATTTCAATACAAATATACAAAGTAATGGAAGTTTCGCAGGCATAACACGTACCTGAACATCTTCTATAACTATTCGATTTACACCATGCTCCATCGGGCACATGTCCCCTCTTAAGCAAAATCCACGTTCCTCAAAGTCTCTACAACGTTGGCGAGGAATTCCCATACTCAACGCAGAAGGAATTGGCGGTCTAAGAGGTCCTTGCAAACCGATAGAATGAATTGCATCCAAATTCCCGTTAGGTATTCCTGGAATTAAGCCAAATGCATTCCAAGGAGCATTCTGCGCACTAGAAACATTTTGCAACCCTCTTCCAGCAAATAGACTTGGAGGAACATGATCGGAGCTAAACCTAGGATCGTGCGGGCTCCACCCTCTGCCCCTAGCAAAACTGGGCTCTCCAGGAAATGGGTGATTTGGCCGGAATCTTGGATTTAAGTCCACGAACGAGCGGTTTGTTGAAGCATAACCTGGGCGTCTCTTATCAAACTTTCCAGGGAAGTCTTTCTCAACATTGTTGGGGGGATAACTTTTCCAATTAGCATTCCCTTGATTGTCATTTTCCCTGAAATTATTCCCGTTAGGGAACGGTTTGTTCCGCTTTCTAAACGGCCTTGTAAAGACTGGCTCGGGCGCATCTCTCTCCAACGATTGAGAACGAGTGTCACGCCTGCGATGCTTATGATTTCGATCGTCGTCGTCGTCATCGCTTACTTCTTTCTCATCCGGATCACTGTTACAATCAAGAACCCCATGTTTTGGAGAGGAGCTTTCTAACTCCATTTCCAACGGATTCTTCAATTGCAATCAACAATTCCAATTCCCACTTTGCAGCAATCGAGCCACTTGAACCTTTACAACACCTACCACAGGGGAACCTAAAGCCAAAAAAACAAAAACAACAATCAGAAGCGTTAAATTGAACAACTAAAAACCGAGAACCATCATTGGCAACTTGCTTAGTGCATACACAGAAGGAAAAATCTAGAACGAATACAGAGACTGATAGTTATCAAAGCTATAACCGGTTTCCTCAAACCTCATTCTTTTCAAACTAGTTCTCCCGAAAATTCCTCAAAGCCCGACTCTAATACCTACAAGCTCTATACCGGAAGGCGAAAGCCTCAGAATTATCTTACCATACCTAATTATGTACCAAAATCAAATTATATCATTGAAACAAGCTATAGGATTTCTCCCTTTTACAGGACCATCACATTTCTCATGTTCAAACCCACTAACCAAAAATAACTGAGAAACCATTTGGTCTCGTAACCCCCTGAACCGAAAATTCAATCCAGAATTTCAAATTGTTCAGATTTAACTAAAGAGCGTGTTCTTCAATTCAAACCAACAATCACAGCGATTCGACACGAAAAGAAGCAAGCAAACAACTGAGCGCAAATGGAATGAGAAATAAGTTTAAACCCTAACAATTCGGATTGTTCAATGTCAATCTAGGTTTCGGCCGTGAAAGCTCGACTGTCAGGGAGACAAAACACAAAGCCAAAACAAAACAACACGGAATCGCAATCCCAGAGCAATTACCGTGATCGAGCACCGCGAACAGCGCGACGAGCCTCGAGAACCAGCGATTGGAATCAGCTTCTTCCGATGGAGCAACAAGCGAGCTCTGAGAGCCGAGCCAGAGCGAAACGGCGCAGGATCGCGAGAGGGAAGTTGGCGAAGGGCGTTGGTTCAGAGCTCGTTCTCTGAAGGGAATTCCTGGTTAAGGGAAATCGCCATGAGAGAGAGTGAGTTTGAAGCTTTAGGGAAGAAGAAACATGTTTGGGCTTTGAGGAAGAAGAGAGATTGAATTTACATAAATATATTCTTTTTCATCCATTTTATTATTACAAAATTAATTCATTTCCAATGGTTTAAGTTCATAATACATAAATAGGGAAAATGGCGGCGATAATACCGAAGTTTTTTATATTGGTGCACTTTCATACCTAAGTCTTTTTTTACGGTAATAATACCTAATTTTACAAACCGTTAGCACCAGTTGATACCTCTCCGTTAGTGAGCTCTATTTAATACCATATTTAATATTTTAAGTGCCAAATCACACATAAAATTGCCACCTATTAATGCTAAACTAATTAAATAATATAAAACAAAAACAAAAAATAACGTGTATAGTGGATACTTTAATTAGTATTCTAATTTGATTTTTTTTTTTCTAGATAAATAGGTATAATCCTTATAATGTATTATTTGGATTAAGGGTACAAGCGGGCCGGGTTCCCGAATTTTTTGCCAAAACTGGAACTTGGATCCGGAATTCGGAGTTTCTAAAATCCAAGTACTCGTATCCGGATTTAAATGTTTTAAAATTGGATTTCTGAATGCGGGTTAAACCCGAATTTAATATCAAAACCCGACTTTTAAAACCCAGATCCGGATTAGTTAAGAAAAAAATAAAATAAAATAAAAAACACGCATTCAGATTTTTAATGTTTTAAACTCGGATTTTTGGATGCGGGTTTAAACCCGAATTTAATATCAAAACCCTGATTTAAAACTTCGGTATGGTATTAAACTTAGGTATTAAACTGCACCAATATAAAAAACTTCAGTATTATCGCCGCTATTTTCCCATATAAATATTATGTTTTAAGTAAGTTCAAGTATTTTCGTTTTAACGGGAATATCTCGCGCTAAAATAAAAAGATTACGACTAATTCGGTATGGTACTTTCATTTTTCTTGATACTGAAAATATTAGATGTAACTTAAAACTATAGATTTGAGAATTGTTATGTTTTGGGACGACATAAGTTTAAGTATTTTAATTATAACAGAATCATTTTGCGCTACACTAAATAGAATAGGAATAATGTTGTTTCTTACCCTTTTCATTATTATTATTATTATTATTATTATTATTATTATTATTATTATTATTTTATTTTGCAGCGGACCTTTATTATTCTTGGTACTGAAAAAATATTACATGTTACATAAAACGGAATAAGTTCTTAATTGTTATCTTTTGGGCGATGTAAGTTCAAGAGTTTTAGTTTTAACGAAAATATCTCCCGCCAAATAAAAAGATTAGGACTAAATCCGTGTTTTACCTTTATCATTCTTGATATTGAAAAATATTAAATGTTACCTCAAAACAGTACTTGAGAAATGTTATGTTTTGGGGCGACATAAATTCAAGTATTTTGATTTTAACATAAATAAATATCTCACGCCAAAATAACAGTAGTATTAGGACTAGTGCCTCGTTTCACCTTCAATATGCTTGATATTAAAAAAATAGATGTAACTTAAGACCATATAAATTCTCAAGTATTTTAGTTTCAACGGAAACATCTCCCGTTAAAATTAGAAGATTAGGACTAATGTGGTTTGTTACTTTTATTATTCTTGATGGTGAAAAATATTAAATGTAACTTAAAACAATATAAATTATCGAATGTTATGTTTTGGGGTGACAGAAGTTAAAGTATTGTAGTTCTAACAGAAATATCTCATGCCAAAACAAGAAGATCAGGACTAAGGTCATTTTTTTACCTTTATTATCCTTCATATTGAAAAATACTGAATATAACTTAAACAGTATAAATTATCAAATAATAAGTTTTGACGCGACATAAGTTCAAGTATTTTGACTTTAACAGGAATATCCCGCGCCAAAATATGAAGACTAGGGCTTGATGTCGTTTGTTACCTTTATTATTCTATATTTTGAAAAATGTTGAATGTAACTTAACACAATATAAATTCTCAACTGTTATGTTTTGGGAAAACATAAGTTCAAGTATTTTAATTTTAACGAAATATTTTTCTCCAATATAAGAATGTTGTGACTAAGGCCGTTTTTTACCTTTATTATTCTTGATATTAAAAATATTAAATGCAACTTTAAACGGTATAATATCTGTTGGGGGGTATTTTTGTAAAGAATATTAACAAAGAAATATTATTTAAATAATCATTTCTTTATTAATTAAATCATCTTTAACACCAAACTGCCCTCCGGAGGCCCGTTTTCGCAAAACAAAGTGTCACGGTGTTCCTAAAAATATGAAAACACCCAAAAGCGACATAAAATTTATGAAAAACGGACGCAAGACGCACCCGGGAACAAAAAGATGCTCAAAAGCACCTTTTTGCGGGGCCCACCAGGCCACAGCCTCCCGGATCATGCCACGTGGCACGATCTCCCTTGCCGCGTCACATCGATCACATTGCCAGCGCGCATCCCCATGCAGCCGGATGGACAGCCGAGATCGATCCTCGATTTGCGCACCATTTACTTTTCATAAAGTAAAGTATACTTTTGGTCAAATCAACGATCCGGCGGCTGAGATGGATTCTTTTCATAGGGACCAGTCTGCAGATATAATATTGCCTAAGGACCCCTCGGAAAATATTATATTGCACCTAGACCCCCGGATCCTATTATAAATAGGAGCTCAGTTCAGTTGAAACGGTATAACTTCGAAACTCACTCGAGTTCTCTCGATTCTCTCTCTACTCCCTATAAACTCGCCTCCCCTCAAACACCGTTCTAATGTTGAGCGTCGGAGGTGAATCAGGGGGTAACCCCCCCTGTTTCCCTTGACCTCGGGTGTTCCCTTTTTTCAGGTCCGGAAAGTGAGAAATTTACAAAAGCGGAAGCCCTGGGGAAATTCTTACAAGGTCCTCGACTCGCCTGATAGGTCCCGTTCTACACTGTGTCCAGCCTATCTCCAGTCCAATGCGCGGCTGTGTGTATAGTCCGGGGACACGTAACGGGACCCACAATTCAGGTCGTAGGGTCTGACCTGAGGGAATTTCTCTAAGATCCGAAGGACAGAAGGATCACTCTGAGAGGAACCCCTGGAGAAGATCCTGGGTAGGTTCGAGACCCCACCTACCCTTGTTCTAAGCTCTGCGCGGCACAGGTTCTGTCTCCTAGTCCCTGTATCTCTTAAAGATACCACGACTCTGCGGACAGTTCCACCGGCCCGGACTTAAACAAGCCATATCAGGTGGAGAGTCTAACCCCCCAGGGTTCACTTCCTGGTCGAACGCACTCCCCCATTCACTGGTACCCCCGATTCGCGTGGCCTCCAAACCTGTAACCTCGGCCTTGTCCATTCCAGGCCCTGCGGTAACAGGTATTGAGTGACCCGGATCGCCTGGACCCCGAACAGAAACGAGGCTTTCGAATCTAGAAGTTCCAGGGACACCTACTCAGGGTCCCCATATCGGTCAACTAAAAACTCACTCAAAGGTCAGCAGGCTACCACCCAAGGTCAACGGGGTCCCATCAAAACCACAAACAGAGGGGGAAAATCAGCCATCCACACGACTAGGCCAACTAAGGCCCACCTAAAAGTCAACAAAAGCCCGCCACGTCAACGAACGACATTGGGCCAGGCCCAAAATCCACAACTTGGGCCTCAACAGTGTTTGATCCAAAAAACGGCATCAACAACATCTTAAATGTTATGTTTTATGGCGATATAAGTTCAACTATTTTAGTTTTAACGGAGATATCTCCCGCCAAAATAAAAAGATTAGGACGAATATCGTGTTTTACCTTTACTATTCTTGATGTTGAAAAATATTTAGAGTAACTTAAAACAATATAAATTCTCAAATATTATGTTTTGGGGCGATAAGTTCAAGTATTCTAAAGGAAAAATTTCGTGCCAAAATAAGAAGATTAGAGAGGATTATGACTAAAGCTGTTTTTGTACCTTTATTATTCTTCATATTGTAAAGGTAACTTGAAATAATATAAGTTCTCAATTGTTATTATTTTGGGGCGACATAAGTTCAAATATATTAATTTTAACGAGACTATATCTTGCCAAAATAAGAAGATTAGGACTATTGCTTTCTTTTCTTTTTTTACCCTTATTATTTTTCATAAGGAAAAATATTGAATGTAACTTAAAACATAATAAATTCTCAAATGTTATGTTTTGGAGTGACATAAGTTCAAGTATTTTAATTTTAACTGAAATATTTCACGCCAAAATTAGAAGATTAGGACTAATGCTGTCTTTTACCTTTATTTTTCTTCATGCTGATAAATTTTTAAATGTTATGTTTTGGAGCGCGCCATAAGTTCAAGTAGATTAGTTTAGTAAAAATATTTATCGCCAAAATAAAAAGATTAGGACTTATGTCGTGTTTTACCTTTTTTATGATTGATACTGAAAAATATTAACTTAAAACAATAAAATTGTCAAATGTTATATTTTGGGACAACAATTTCAAGTATTTTACTTTTAACGGAAAATTTTATGCCAAAATAAGAATATTAGGATTAATGCCGTTTCTTACCTATATTATTCTTCATATTGAAAAACATTGAATGTAACTTTAATAAGTGTAAATTCTTAAATGTGATGTTTTGGGGCGATATACTTTAAAGAGAATATCTCGCGCCAAAATAAGATCATGAGTAATGCCCTTATTTTTTACCCTTATAATTTTTTATACTGAAAAATATTGAATGTAGCTTAAAGCTGATAAATGATCAAATGTCACCTTTTGGAGTGACATAATTTCAAGTGTTTTAATTTTAATATTTTTCGTCAAAATAAGAAGATTAAGACTACTGCCGTCTCTTACCTTTGTCATTCTTGATATTGATAAATTCTTAAATGTTATGTTTTGGAGCGACATAAGTTCAAGTATTTTAGTTTTTAATGAAAATATCTCCTGCCAAAATAAAAAGATTAGGACTAATACCGTATTTTACCTTTGTTATTCTTGGTATTGAAAAATACTAAATGTAACTTGAATAATATAAATCCTCAAATGTTATTTTTTGGGGGCGACATAAGTTCTTCAAGTATTTTAATTTGAATGGAAATGTCTAACTCCGAAATAAGAAGATTTGGAGTAATGCCGTGTTTTACCTTTATTATTCTTGAATATTAAAAAATACAAAATGTGCCTTAAAGCAGTATAAGTTTTCCAATATTATTATGTTTCAGAGCTACAATAAGTTCAAATATTTTATTTCAACATAACCCAAGATAGATAGAAGTTCTAAAAAGTTATGTTTTGGATCGACGTAAGTTAAAAATTTATAGTATAAACATAAACATCTCATTATATAATACAAAGTTTATAGTATTAACAAAAGTATCTCAGTATATTTTTTTTAATTAATTAGTGATTACTTTGTTTCCAATTTTTTCTCTAATTTATTTCGTGTATCAGTATTCTTTTTAAATTTTAATAGATTGATATGCTCACAATAATTGGTAAAATTGTTTAGGATAAGGGGTATGACACGAAAATATCCAAAATTTTGTCAAAAAAATCATCGTGTACTATAAGTCAAAAGTGATGGCAAACAATACTTAAAGTCACATTTAGGGTGTTGATCAAGGTTCAACTTACCGATGTTACCGATAAACCGATTACCGTTTTTGACGGATTAATCGATAGCTTACCGATTAACCGACGGAAAACCTATAACATTGTAGCTTACCGATTACCGATACTTTTCGATGATTATCGACGGATTATCGATACTTTTCGATACTTTTTGACAGAAAACTTATAAAATATTTTGATAATATCATACCACAAAACATATGTTAAATTATTAAGTGTAGAATTATAATATTAATATTAGTTGAAGTGTATAATATTAAATGAATATACATATTAAGTGTATATGTATGTTAGGTGAAGTTAATATGTATGTTAAGTGTATAATATTATATGAAGTGTGTAATATTAAGTTAAATTATTAAGTGAAAGTGTATGTGTATGTTAAGTTGTGTGATATTAGTTGAATAACAAAAAGTCCCACATTGATAGATGACAAGAGTTTGGTGATGTTTATATACCAAATATTAGGGCCAAGGGCTTGGGCCCTTTGGGTCATAGGATTTTGTGGATGGGGGAAGACTCACACAAATATTACACCACCACACGCGCGCGCCGCCGTCCGTCCGGACGTGGCGGGGTGGGGTGGGGTGGGGTGCTCTTGTGTAAAATTATTTTTACACTAATTTTGTCGAAAATCGGTTGGAAAAGGTTTTGTCGAAAATTCGAACCATGGCGTTGACTACTCTATTTTCGTAACGCAGTTTACTAACCCGTTAACTCTGGCCACGTGGAGAAACGTAAGTTGCTGACATAGCAATTTTTTGCCACGTGGACGAGCCCACATCAGCCTCGTTTACGACAAAACAACGAATTAAATCCCTGATTGAGCTCTTTCACGTGGGAAAAAAATTGTTATGTCAGCAACCCACGTTTGTCCATGTGGCCATAGTTAATGAGTAAGTTGACTGCGTTACGAGAAATGGAGTGGTCAACGCCCTAAATGCGATCTTACATACTTTTTCCACTACTTTTAAACTTTGAGTGCACGAGGAGTTTCTTGACAAAATTATGGATATTTTCACCGGCACTAACCAGAGGATAATTATAGGATACTTTTAACACATATATATGGATAAGTTCCAAGAGTATCTTCATAAAAGGAGATTAATGTGGGGAAAATTGATAAAAGAATTCAAAAAGTAAATGGATACAAATAGAATTAATGAAGATCCTATTAGTGAGATTTTCTCCTATATAAATGTACTATTATCCATTAGCACGTTGCAATACACTTGATTCACGTTATCTATAAGTCAAGCTCATAGGGGTGAAATGGATCATGATATCCAATTTTTAGATATCAATCCGGATATTCAAAAATTACAAACTGATTTCAGAAATCCGAACATTTGAAATTTGTTTTTTACTTTTTGAAAATAAACATCTAGCGCGTGAAAATAAACAAACGGCGATGGGCCCGACCTAATATCCTTAACTTTAGTCCGCTACAATGTTTGATCCATTTTTCGGCATCAATAAATGTTAATAGTTTGGTTTAGATGTATTTTACCAAAATTTAGGAAATACAATTCGGAATTGAATGTTAATTTCAATGTTTTTTTGTTGTTGAGGAAATGTTATTTTCAAAATCGAACGACTAAATGCAGCCATACTCAAAGTTTTGAAGGTATAGACAGGCTAATTATTCTTATAAAATAAATATTTTTGAAATGGAGATACATATCGCAATTCCTATTTTGGTTGACTTGTATCCATTGTATTTAACTTTGTTTATAATAAAAATATATTTTAAACTTTTTAAATATATATTTGATAATATTTAACGAAAATTGACAATTATATATATAGATCGACGCAGATGACAATGTATGTGTTTTACTTTTTTAGATATCAATCCGGATATTCAAAAATTACAAATTGATTTCAATGATCCATTTTTCGGCATCAATAGATGTTAATAGTCATAATCTAAAACATAAAGGTGTGTTTTACCAAAATTTAGGAAATACAATTCGGAATTGAGTGTTAATTTCAATGTTTTTTTTTTTTGTTGAGGAAATGTTATTTTCAAAGTCAAACGACTAACTGCAGCCATACTCAAAGTTTTGAAGGTATAATTACTCTTATAAAATAAATATTTTTTAAATGGAGATACATATCGCAATTCCTATTTTGATTGACTTGTTACCATTGTATTTTTTTTTTATGTGTTTTACTTTTATCTTACTTCGGATTGCTGGGATATCACTAGTTCAAAGCCCGTTAAAGCTAATAAATGAACCTTAAAAAGGTCTCGCTCTTCACATTCGAGTTGGGTTTGGGGTGTTCAATCGAAGAAGAGAGATTCATCTTCTTACCCAAGATTATCACGTTCGGCAATCACATCCCGTGCTTGATTATATATATACATATTTCTTTTTTATTTTTTAAAAGATAATTGATAACCGTTGAGAAAAAAAATAATAATCCATGATATGGCGTATTTATTTATGTGAAGATATATAAACTTGACTTGGTCAAGATAGTAGGATAATTTTAATTATCTTCTATTTTAAGATAAGATATTTCCTATTTGGTTTAGAATTAGGATTTGTTTTTCCTATAAAAAAGATTAGTCGCTAGCTTATTTTATTAACTCCAATTCAACATAATCGACGTTATTTTTCCTCGTGCTATCCTTATTCCTCAAAGCTTCACTAACGTGAGAGTGTGAGTGGTTTTGCTGAGTGTGTCGTTTCTATTTAGAACCAACAGTTCGAAGTCGATATATAAATTGTTGTCGTTCGTATAATTAAGATCAGAAGCTATGGTGGACGAGACGATCATCACAGTCTCGGGGGTGGAAGCCGAAGGTGAAGCGAGGAACAGCGATATTGCGGAGAATGATCGTCAAGGTGCAGCAAACTCGCTGATGTTAATATTTACATTGTTGAGCATGATCATGATGCTGGTATGTGCTCTCTTAGCCGACATTCCCCACGTCAAGCCGGTCTATTGGATATTGCCGCTCGTACTCCTACTCTTGTCGATATGTGGCGCCTGCAGCAGCGAGTTCATGCCGTATCGGCAACCGCCCGCTGAGCAGGCCTGAACTTTACTTTCAGGTTTTCCAATAATTTCCAGTTTTAGTTATTTTTTCTAAACCTATGCATGGTAATGAGGGTTTATTTATTGAAACAAATAGACCATCTTGGGTATTTTGATAATTATGTTTATTATAAATAGCGTCACAAATCATCTTGACCATTACATGGCCTTGCTCCTATTGTTTTCCTCCTTCTATGCTGCTTTGCTTGATTTACTTCAATGCTTTCCACTTTCACTACCTAAACACATGCATGCATGCATATTAGGGTTTATATATAAAACAATATTTATTTATTTATTTTCCCGTGTGAATTGTATTTGTCTTCGTTAAGCACTATACTTTTGAGTAATTACACTAATAATAATATTTTGCAATGACATTCGGTGATGGCCGGAATTATTTCAAATATTTATATGTGCATAGAATTGGAGTTTGAAATAATATTGTGAGGTCTTTACTTCGATCCGGATTTGAACATACATGTTTTGAGAATTGATTGATAGCGGGTCAAAATTAATTTCTATAAAATAGAAATACTCAATATTTTGATGATTTTATAAGGGTAAAATGCGGCTAAAGTACCTAATGTTTACATTTTTTGTGAATATGTACCCAATTTTTTTTGGTGGCTTAAGTACCTAAAGTTTATTCTGTTAAGGAATTTGGTTTCCTCCGTCAAACTTTGTTAATGGTGTTTTGGATATTGGAAAAATTGCGGCTAAAGTACCTAATGTTTCAAAAAAATTGAATTATGTACCTAAACTTTTTTAAAGTTGCTTCTGTTATAAATGTTGGTTTGTTCCGTCAACTCACATGCCTTCGACCGCCACATAATTTTTTTTATTTGTTAATCATTAAACAAATATAATCTAATAATAATTAAAATTAATTTTATAAAATAATTTAATGAGGTTATAAAACTTGTATTATGTTATGAAGCATTAAATTTACTTAGTTATTCAATATTATTAAAATAAAAATCTACCACATTGATAAAAATACCCTTAAATTATTTTTTTTACGCATGAATTAATATGTTTGTGTTCGTCTTTAATGCGTAACTATAGTAATGTGTTAATTTAAAAGTATAAGATACATTTTTGTTAAAAAATCTTTTTTTTAAGACAAGCTTGTTACGCATTAAAGACGAACATAAATATATTAATCCATGTGTAAAAAAAATTTTTAAGGGTATTTTTAAATTAATATATTACTATAGTTACGGATTAAAGACGAACATAAAATTATTAAATATATTAATCCATGTGTAAAAAAATTTGCTCAAGGGTATTTTTATTAATGGCGTAGATTTTTATTTTAATAAACCGAATAACTAAATATATTTAATGCTTCATAACATAATACAAGTTTTATAACCTCATTAAATTATTTTCTAAATTTAATTTTAATTATTATTAGATTATATTTGTTTAATGCTTAGAAAATAAAAAATGTCACGTGGCGGTCAAATGCATGTGAGTTGATGGAAGAAACCAAATTTTATAACAGAAGCAACTTTTAAAAAAAAAAGTTTAGGTACATAATTCAATTGTTTTGAAACATTGGGTACTTTAGCCGCAATTTGTCCAATATCTAAAACACCACTAAGAGAGTTTGACGGAGGAAACATATTTTCTTAACAGAATAAACTTTAGGTACTTTAGCCACCAAAAAAAGATTGGATACATAATCACAAAAAATATAAACATTAAGTACTTTAGCCGCATCTTTAATCACAAAAAAAGATTGCGAAGTACATGTATGGTCATTATACACAACCTTTAACCTTAGTTACACAAAAGAAGCCTGAATTTCAAAATACAGAAATTCGATTGGAATTTTATGAGAAAAAAAAAAAGAAAAAGAAAAAGTGTGTGGGTGTTTTGTTAGAGCTTACATATTATTAAATACAGGGTAAAATACGGTCAAAGTATCTAATGTTTACATCTTTTGTGATTATGTACTCAAAATTTTTTTTTGGTAGCTAATGTACCAATAGTTTGTTCTGTTAAAGAATTACGGTTCTTCCGTCTATTTTTAAATATTACGTTAGAGGAGTCTTAGTGACTGCCACATAGGTATTACCATCCCTCCACGTCATTTGAGCATGATCCACAATTCCACATCACTCTTAGATGTGTACTGAGATTAAAGGAAAAAAAGTGTGTACTTAAAGGAAAAAAAATAAGTTAATAATTTAACAAATTAAAAACAGAGCACGATTTTAATATCAGTTCAAAGCCTCTAACTAAAACAAAAGCCCTAACCCTAGAATACGAAGCTTGGGGAAGGATCGCAATTCCTTAACAGAACAAACTATTGGTATATTAGCTACCCAAAAAAAAAAATTGGATACATAATCACAAAAGATATAAACATTGGATACTTTAGCCGTATTTTACCCTTAAATATATTTATATATATAAAAAACTGTTACTTATTGTCTTTGTATCATGGCTTTTATAAGAATACGACTTGTCAAAACCGATATTATTTTTCTTTGATTTTTTTAATAAGATTTCCAATCAATTACAAAAGGCGTTTTAAGAAGGGAAACTTCATAAAACATCCCTCAAAACACCATATATTATTTTATTACACCTCAAAACGTTATAATTATAAATACATCATTTTTAAATTTTACGTACCAAAATTATAAATACATCCTTAATAATTATATGCAGTATATATTTAAGTTTAACATTCTTTATTTTTTTCCTAAAAAAAAAAAAAGTTTAACATTCTTAAAATAGTAAGTATATTTAAAAAAATAAAATAGTTTTATCGCTACCAAAATTCAAATTTTTAAAAAAATAACAAAAAATAATAACGGATTCCTATAATAGAAAACGACAACTCAAAACAAGAAATGACACTCGTCAAATTGTTGACATTCACTCTCTCTCCCTCGCTCTGTGTGTTCGTCGAATGATTCGAGCTTCAACCCCATGCCTGAAGCGAATCCATGGCTGCTCACAACTCAACCCAAATCCTTCGCTCTTATCGACTTTCTCTTCTTCTTCGCTGACGATTCGCGAATCGAAGCCTGAACCAGCTCTGAACCCACTCTACCACCTCCTCCCTCCGACCCAAAACCCTAGCCACATCGTCGATCTCGTCTGCTCCACCCTCAGGCTCGGAACCCCCAACCTCGCGCTTCTCCAAACCGACCTCAAATCGATCCTCCCCAATCTCGGACCCGCCGAGATCTCTAGGGTTTTGCTGCGATGCCAGTCCGATCCCTCTTCCGCCGTAGCTTTCTTCAACTGGGTCAAGCACGACCTGCGTCTCGTTCCCTCCACTCGGAACTACTGCCACGCTATTCACGTCCTCGCTTGGTCTCGGAGATTCTCCGACGCCATGGACATGCTCTCGGAGCTCGTAGCTTCCCGCAAAGGCGACATCTTTGAAGCTCTGGTCTCCACCACCGAGAGCTGTAACTGGAATCCATCGGTGTTCGACTTGCTTCTGAAGGCCTATCTGAAGCGAGGTATGGTTAGAGAGGGTTTCAGTTCGTTTTCAAATATTTTGTATTTCTTTTTGCTTTTAAATTCTTTTTGCTACTCGATTATGTAGAAATGCCCTTGCTTCTCTCTGCCGTTTCTGGTGTTCTGCTGAAGCATCAATCGCTCGGAAGCATCACTGTAGATCTTTTGAGTACTTCATGACCTTATAAACACGGGTAAGTCATTTTGGACCGGAGCCCATTATTTTAAAATCGGTGTTCGTCTTAGCGCATTGAACTATGATATCATTTTAAGTATGTTCCATTTTAAAATCAATTGGCGATGAGTGAAGTAACTCGTGACTATATAAATACCGCTAAGTCCCTTTTATCTTTTCCTTGTGGGAGTTTTAACATGCTTGATTCTCGCAGGTTCTCTCGTGCCGAATCGAAGTTCAGTCTGAGCTAGTGCAACAAGTTTTACTCTTGCTGTTTCATGCAAAGAAGTTGGCAATGGATGACACATGTTAATTTTTGAGACCCTTTCTGAATTTTTCGATCTTGAGGATACCGTTTTCGGATTCGGCTTCGGCTATGTTCGCGAGGAATTTGATATCGGCTATGGTGTCGCTTTGTTGCTCTCTTTCTGTCGAGGCTATTCCTATTTCAAGCTGTTAACCGAATGCCTGAAGCATGTGTCGTGCAGAGATTCAGAAGTAAGTACGCTTTTGACCATGGTTCGTTTTGTTGGTTTCGTGAAGCTAGCTTTGGATATACTTGAAGATGTGAAATGGTTGCAATTAGGATTACATGATTTTATACTCGATCTCATGTATACATATAGATTTATGTGAAAAGCCGTATATACGGCTTAGAGGGTGATCTGTCATATCTTTCGAGATCCACCCTACAATAGAGAGTAAAAGCCAAAATAAATTACTTTAGCACCTGCAAAAAGAAAACTGAATATTATGGTATGATCATACCATACAAGCACTTGGTTTCGAAAGCCTCGCCCATCTCTGTGAAGCTGATGTAATTGGTAATCTTATGTTGTAAAATGATAGGATCCGAGCGATCAATCAAACTGAAACAAGAATGCTTTATTGATATTCGATATCCCGGTCTCTGTTTCGAGTCAGACCAAGAAATTCTTCTAATGATATTCAATAGGAATTTTTCACTAATCAAACATGATGGATAACCCTTCACAATGAGCTCTTTATAATGAAATACAATAATGATAAATATGCGGGTCTAGCATAGAACCACATTTGCATGTTATTAAAAGCATGTTTGTCACTTACTGTTATGTCTTTTGTCTAGTATAAAGCTTATTCTTTTGGTAACCATGGAAAATTCATTAAAAACTCTTTCGTACTGTATTTCAGATTTTTATGCGGCATGGGATGTTATTTCGAAGTATGTGCAAGACTACTCCACCAATCCAATTCTCACTCACAGGTTAACAATTTTAGACTATTTCCCTCGTTGACAACAAAATTTTACTCTATATTTCGCGGTCATTCATATGTTTTCTATTTCTACGATGTATCACTTGATTGTTGCATCAGTCACTGCAATTATTTTGCGCATAACAATTTACAAATATTTTGTATGCGTTTCGTATACCCTCAGCATTTGCCGTCTCTTAAGATGGGGTGCGACGGATGCCGAAGCTTATCCCGAGGCTTCGAAGGACGTTCTCGGTATTTTGTGGTGTTTTATCACCTCTAGATTCGCTGGTCAACAAAGTCAATGGGAAAAGGCAAGAATATCTGCACTAGAGGCCTTAGCTCAGTATGAGGTATACACTGATTTACCTAAAACCCTCTCCTGACTACTGGAAGAGGGGAAAAAGATGAACTTCTGTCATTTGTTTGTATATAAAATCGTCTTTTCCTTGATACCGTTCCGTACATGAATTGGCAGGTGTCGTACATTGAGCAGAAACTTCCAGATTTTAAGGAAACTTATCCAGAGCTGCTATTCTCTGAAACCAATCAACATGTATGGGGCGCCATGGAAGAGCTTCAAGTCAAGATCATAGCATATGAACATAGGTCAGCAACATATTTCCATTAATTACATCATTAATACAAGTTAAAGAAAGTGTTTACTTAAACTGTAAACCATTTGTTTGTATCTTCAGTACACGGAGGCGAGTGCGCAAGGAAAAACGAGTTGCAGGAAATAAAATTGAGAAGTTGCTGGATGTATTTCCTCAGTTGATCTTCCCTTCAGGTATTAAATAATTCATATCATAATGATTGTTTTTTAAACATAATTTTGGTTTTCTTTTCTAGATATAAGACTGTAACATCCTTTTTTAGGGAAAGATAATAACAGTAGCAAGTTAGCCGGTGCCGCTTTATCATGTCTTTCATTTTCTCCAAAAGATGTAAATAGTCAACAAATATCAAAGGTGTGATAATTTGTAACAGTTAATGTTCTTTTTTTTTTCTATCCAGTTCTCTAAAAAATATTGGCATTTATTTGAAAATTTTCTCTAACATTATACTATTTACAGGGTATGAGAAGGCACTTCTGGAATTAGCTTCATCTCTTGAACTTTCGAGGAATATTCTTGTTGCCCTTATTTCTCTGCAATCATGGAAAGCGTTCATGTGTCGTTGGCTGAGAGCTGAAATTTTGCTTAGTGACGCTAAAGCTCCATCAACCAACTTGGCTAAAACCGAAAACGCTGCAAATGATATCCTGAAGGTACAATCTCTGCTGATAAAGGAGGGATAACATTAATTATATAGTTCGATACGCTCACAATTTTTTTTCTCAAAACTTAATGTTCCTTTTTATTTCTTTGCATTCAGAGAATGATCCATCATAGCAAACGATTCCATCCCTCGATCTTCTGCAAACATTGCTCTTGCCATTGGTGCACTTTGTGCCGTAAGTATTTGTGTTGTCTTAGCCTATCAAATCAACACATGTTTTCCTGAAAATGCGAAATTAGATTTATTTTGACATAATGCGATATGATATTTTCAAAGAGTTATCGGTGGGTTTGGCCCCTCGGTTAAGAGAGTTGTGCAGAAATATGCCTCTGTAAAAAAATAGTGGGAATGGTTCCTCCTTTGAAGATTTAGTGCAAAAATGGCCCCTCCTTTTCATATTTGGTGCGGAAATGGCTCAATTCTTTTAAATTGGTGCTAAAACTGGATTGAAAGTATAAACAAAAGGTATAATAGTAGAGTATTTATGTTAAATTGAGAATAATAATTTTCAAACGTTAAATTAATAATATGCCATTTGTTGACAAATTAGTAAGATATTTTACAGGGTAAATTTGATGATTTTTTAAGGTCAAACTTGTTAATATTTTTGTTTTAACGAAAATTACAGAAAAAATCATTTATTATTTTTGAATCTTTCCATATGTTGACATTCTTTTCGACGAATTGGGCCACTGAAACACAGATCCACAACAGATGGTGGCCATTGCTGCAAAATCTTTAATCGAGGGGCTATTTCCGCACATTCCTCTTAACCAAGGGCCCAAACTTTCCAAAACTAATTTTATATTGGGAATTTATCAGGAGTCTAATATTTTTTGCTTTGGCTTTATTAGGTTTTACCACCATCTGTCCACACTGTCAAATCAAGTGCGTCAAAATTCCTCTTGGATTGGTTGTTTCAGCACAAGCACGAGCACCGTCAATGGTCAGCTGCGATTTCTCTGGGTTTGATCTCAAGCTGCCTACATATCACTGATCACAAGCAAAAGTTTCAGATAATAACTGGCCTTCTCGAGGTAAATTATGGTGTCGAAATGCTCCGGATCTTTTCTAATGCGAAGCTTCTTTAGAACTAATACCAAAAAGTAAGGAAATGGATACGTAAGCCAATGATAATCACCAGCAATCAACGAGATAAATGAAGGGCCGATTATTTAAGAGACAATATGCTAAAACACATGTGCCCTTGGCGCCTTATAATTAATTTAGAGATTGAGAAATTCTAATCCATGTTTATCACAAGCTACTGGAACGCCCTAAAAACCTAAAACATAAATAAAGTAATAAATGGATTTCATAATAAAATTTATCCGACCATTTTTATGACAAATACATCAGTTTGAAACTTCAGTGAAGTATTAAGGGCGTACTATGGTAAATGAAGCATAAAGGAATTCATAATGGGATCATAAATTTAATTAATTAATCAATTTTGTTTTTTATTCAAAAAACAACCTCAAGACAAAATACTCCTTTTTATAAGGATATTGACTTTCCATCATTCTTTTCTTGTATTTTCCTTAGAGTAATTATGTAGAATGCCCCCTTACTTTTTGGTAGCAATGTCCCATATACTTTCATTGCCCCTATGTGTTAATAAATGGCAAAAAAGTAGTAACTTATGTAGATTACGAGACTATTGTGAAGCAATCAATGAGGCTAGTTATTCAGTATATATTAAGATGAAGTTCCTATAGAATTGAAGAATAATAAAATTCACCAGGAGATATTTTTGTCAAAACTTTGTCGTACGATGTTAAAATACTAGATTATGAGACTATTGTGAAGCAATCAATGAGGCTAGTTATTCAAGAACTATTAAGATGAAATTCTTATAGAATTGAAGAATAATAAAATTGGTCAAGATACCCTCAAAGAAGTTACATTTTTGGTAGAAGTTAAAACTTTTTGTCATAGTAAAAGTGTAGGGGGCAATATGCTTGTTTTCTATAGTGTATGGGGTATTATTGCTAAAAACAAAAGGTAAAGGCGCAATCTCTTAAAGCTTTCCAGTCTGTGCTTCTAACTCGAAAGTGCTTTAGATTCTCTGCAATAGCAAAAGCACACTCGTAAAAGGATCTTGTGGTGTTGGCTTGGGGTTTTCATGCCAAGATCTTCTCACGAGGGTTGACGCCCCTGATTACTCTCACTTGGGTGAAAAAACGAATAAGATCTCAGAAACTGACTTACTAGGAAAGATAGTCAGCACCTTATTGCTAACGATACCTCAATTCACTCGATTTTCACCCGACTTGACGGCAATGTTGTCTGCATATTTCCTACCAAGTAAAATATGGCATTGATGCAGATATATTTACTGGATCGCTGACGAGCTAGAGGAAGATATCTGGGGTGTTTCTGGAATTGTCAGCTTAGCGAATTCCATCGGGGCAATATATAGAGCTGGGGTACACAATGCTGTGATAAAGATGAAGAAATTGATTGTTTCATGGATCTGACATGTCAGTTCTCTATCGGTGGGATCATCTCTGGCGCTTCCTTCTATTGTCGGTTTCTGTCAGAAAATGGAGCTTATGGATGTGAAGGAAGTGGAAGAATTAATGAATGGATATAGAGAAAACATCTCTGAACTATTGTCTGTGACAAGATCAGACATTTTCCATCAGAGCTTGTTGATGGCGTCGTGCATAGGAGCCGGGAATCTTCTTGCCAGCGTATTGAGTGAGGGAATATTCTCGCTTGAAATGCAATTTGTAAAAAGCCTCATGGAGCTATTCAGGAATTGTTATTTAAACCCGCACCTGCCTTTGGTCCATTTGGGAGCTATGCTAGGCGTCGTTAATTCAATGGGAGCAGAAGCTGGAAACTTGTCTCAGATGCATCCTCAAACTGTTAAACAACATTCTGGTCATGAAAAGAAGGTACCTCTACGTTTTTTCATATTGAGCTTAGATATTTTGGGTTTTAAGTTGTTACAAGCTACTTTGTTCGCCAAACAGGAATCCTAGCGTCTCATTGGTCCGCTATTCTCAAGTACTGTCAGCAAGCCACATCTGGCACCGTTAATGCAGGACATATTTGACAGCCATCAGATTCAGCAATATGCTGCATGGGCAGTTTCCTTGCTTAGAAATCAAGTATGGTCCAAGGGATATCTGACTCTTGATGTTAGCGATCAAGCTGCCGCGGTTACAACAAAATATTCTTCACAAAATTTTACCGACGATAGTGCCGTGATGAAGCTTTCTTTGTGGCTAATGTACCTCGATGCTTCTGGGGTAAGTTTCTCTTGGAGTATGATTGAATTCGGTTATTTATTAAAAAAAAATAAAAAATTTAAGATCTCTTCTAGTTAGAGAATAATACTCGGTCATTATTACTCTTTTATTCGGTACCGATTATAGAAGCATTATTATAGGGACCAGTTTTTTATTTTAGTCCCGTATAATTTGTACTCGCTATTCGACTACAAGATTTCTCCTCTCCCTCTGTTATTATCTCGTCTTCTCGCATTCATTCACAATGTTTTCATTAGTAAAAGGACAGTTATTCACATGATATCCTTTCAGGAATGTATTCGCTTCTCGTTAGCTCACGCAAGTCAGTTTGATTCACTCCTAAACTTCCTCGATGAACTGTCTGATCTTTCTCGGTTCAGAGCGCTTGAGTTGAATCTTCAATCTTACCTTCTCGTACATTTTGCGGATCTCGTGAAAGTATTCTCGGGTTCCAGGCTCGAGAAACTATTCGATGATTTGACTACGTACATGTCTTCATTTCATACATATGAGGCTGATCAAAGAAGGGTGCTGAGAAAATCATGTTGGAAGGGTCTATTTCAGTTAGATAAAGCTTCTATGGACTCTCTACCGTATGTTTCTAAAGTCGAGAGGTGCATGGAGGTGCTCTTTTCGTTGTTGCCGGCTCAGGCGGACGCCGAGGAGTGGTGTGACGGAATTAGATGCTTATCAAAGGCTCGGTCGAGTTGGCTACTGAATTTCCTAGAGGTATATGCTACGGACCGTGACCATATAATTGTGTAATTTGTGTCATGGTATTTAATAGAGTTTCGTCATTTTAATCGTTTAGTTACATTTTAGGTAGGATAATTGTATTTTAATGTTTAGGCCTGCCTACTTGCAACGTTTGGCTATTTAATAAAGTAATAGCTCCGTAAATAGCTTAGTTTCTCTCTTAAGGTTTAGGTAGTGAAAAATGAAAAGGAGATTCACCGGTTCTAGTCCCACGATGAGATCAAGAACACTGGACCATAACAATATATCTGTGCTTACATACAGTCAGAGGAAGATGAACGTTGCTTGAGTCGTTTTATTTAGTTACGTCGTTAGGGACATTTCGGTCAATTTAGTCAGTAAGGGTATTATTCTCTTTTCATTACGTGTTGTCCCTTGGGTTGCGTGTCACTAACTAAATAAGAGCCAACACCTAGCCGCGGTCCATCGAAGTCTTTTAAGCTTTGTTAGGATATTTCTCCCTTGCCGTTAGCTGAATTGTTCTGTGTCGGAATCATTCTTGGAACCTATCTATATCACAAATAAGACGCCCGACCATAACAATATGCTTCGTTTTAGTTGTGGTTTACGACTTATGTAATTAACTTGGACTGTTTTCGCATCTCAGGTGTCACAGAGTGACATACAAAAGAGCGATCAGTTTACAGAGGCTCTGAGAAAGATCCACGCAAAAGCGAAGCTAGTTAGTAATGGCTGCTACACTTCTGCAGAGCTAGGGAAAATTAAAACGCTTCGACTCAATGCTAATTCTCAAGGTAGGTAGATTTGTATTTCATATTATTGATTGTTACGACCAGGGATCGTGATCTCGTGATCAGAGCTGTCGCAACCAGAAAGACACCTAAACAAGACAGCTGATCTTCCCTGGTCTGAGAGAGATTTAAGTTTTAATCGGCCGGAAGATGATTTTCGTTAATGAGAAAGACCCATCTACACAATGGTCATCAGTTACAGCCGGGTTTTTCTAGTTGCGACAATTAACTTAAATGGCTGAATAATAAATTACATAATTGAAATTGCTTAAATAAATTACTACCAAAAAAAAATTCGAAAGTGAGAATTAAAAGCGTCTACTCCTTCGACCCAATGATACGGTGCATGTCAGTGATCAGCGTCATTGTCTGATAAAGATTCACGTAGCTTCAAATTTTGGCTTCATGAAACTATTTTTAGATGATTCACTAGTTTCCTGTAATTTACAAGCATGTTAATTGCG
Organism: Parietaria judaica; assembly: GCA_954871525.1. NCBI lineage: Eukaryota > Viridiplantae > Streptophyta > Magnoliopsida > Rosales > Urticaceae > Parietaria > Parietaria judaica. The sequence goes on from OX940865.1 coordinate 32,779,697, forward strand.
CACCAATAGTTTCAGGTACATGGGAAGCGCTCACGGAAGTTGCACGAGCTTTTCAACATGTCTAGGGTAGTGTCTAAAGACAGTGGCTTATGGACGTGGTAGAAATCAGCTGCGTCTCGGTTCACCCTTCTACGGTACGCGCTTCCTCTACTTTCTTTTGGAGGTCTGCAAATTAAAATGATAACCAATACCCGGAACAAAATTCAACGGAATATGTCATCAAATCTGATGAACAATAAAATGGTTACTCTTAAATAAAACTGTCTTACCTAACTAAATCAGTTTATTAAAATATGAACTATAATTATAATTTATAAGGTCATATATAATATAATTTAAAATATTATTTATATGTTAATTTTTAGACAAAATTATTATTAAACAAAAAAGGTTATTGAAATAGGTCAGTCATTACCAAATTTAACCAGTTTTCCGGTTTTAAATTGGATTGCTTCAACTGCATTTCAATCCATTGAAGTGACTGCTTAACCGTTAGCAAAACAGATAATCTATGTAACAGGCTAACCAAGTTCAAAATTCCGACTTCATTTTTGGTTTTGACATATCGGTTTGATCGAAGAAACTTGCCAAAACTGAATGAACCGATACGGTTGAACCCCCGTCTGTTGTTAAAAATCAAAGACTCTCATCGCTTCCTTTCTCGGGGTTTTCGCGTCGATTTTATCAGACATTTGATTATCTAACGTTTATATCACTCATAATCCAGGCACTGCGATTTCTTGCTCTATTATCCGGTAGCCGCTGCAAATACATGCCTCTTCTTATACTCGATAGACGTACTGTTCTGAGTGACTTACCGGTCATGCTGAGTTCGTTTTTGTCGGAACCAAGTTGGAGAGAGATTTCGAAATCCGTTGCTTTGAATCTTTGGGCTTCAACGGAGCGGATCAACAATTGGGCGGCAGCATTAGACTCCGACGAAAAACCTGCTGAGTTAGGGCTAAGTATTGACGAGAGTGAAAACGAGATGGCCGGTTTCTCGTTGCGCATTTTGCATCGTACTTGTTTGTCTTTGAAAGACCACTTGCCTTTCGAGAAGGTGGTTCCTTGATGTAATATTTGACTGTATTTTAGGTCAAACTTCCAATTAATTTCTTTTATTTCTTAACCTTTATTTAGTAGCTATATAGAGATTCGCTGCTGGAATTTTTTCTTAGAAAAAAATGACAAGAGAAGAGAGACGAAGCTCACGGCATCGCCTTTCTCTGAGTCGCTGCGGCCTCGGAAGCCGTTGCCGCAAGCTTCGCTGCTCAAGTCCTCCATGGAAATGGAATCTACAATGTGGCCTGGTCGCACGGAGCTAGGCCACACCGTGCATTAGGCAAAATAATATTAAATTAAAAAAAAAAACAGTAAATGAAATATAAGTAAGTGAGGAGCTGAAAAATGAAAAAAAAAGCGAGAAATGAAGAAACAAGATTACATTGTTAAATCAGTAGCTCTATTTGTTTTCCATGCTAATTAAGTTAGTCAAACACTATTGTTAATCACAATGCCTATCAGAATATATATCGTAGAAAAATGCCTATAGCAAAACATTGTTAAGCAAATGCGTGTAGACTATTAAGCAGCTTATGGGTCTGATTCATATGGTGTTGATCATCTTTACACCCTTCGACCAACAAATTGTAATTCGATTGATAAAACAAGTTTATATTCGCTCAGAAACCCTAAAAAAACAAAAAAACAAAGGAGTGACGTATCAAATCAGAACACAACTCATATTCCCGCTATGTCCTTGTAAAATAACCGCTAGTGATTTATGGTAAACACTAGTACGTAGCATATAGCGGTTCATAGTTTCAATTTGTTTTCCTTGCTAACTAAGTTAGTCAAACAGTATTGTTAATCAAAATGCCTACAAGAATATATCTCGTAGACAAATGCTTATAGCAAAACATTGTTAAGCGAACGCGTATAGACTAATAAGGAGCTTATGAGTTTGATTCATATAGTGTTGATTATCTTTACACCCTTCGCCGAACAAATTGTAATTCGATTGGTAAAGCGAGTTTATATTCGCTCAGAAACCCTAAAAAACAAGAAAACAAACGAGTGACGTATCAAATTAAAACACAACTCATATTCCCGCTACGTCCTTGTAAAATTACCGCTAGTTATTTCTGGTAACCGTTAGTGATTCCATGTAGCAGTTTTTGAGTTTCAAGTCAAAAATTATTTTTTATTTTTCTTATTAAAACCTGACTCTTCGGACCTATAAATTTATTCCTACGAAATGACCATTTGATTTGATACAAAACCACCAAATTAATGGTCCGCATCTCAAAAGAAACTCGAGTATTTGATACCACCTAATGTCAATAAATGTCACCAAATCTACCACTACCGCCATCAACCCTATATATACTTGTAGTGGGTTATCGACATGTTGCACTGAAGCCAGTTTCCACATCATTGTACAAATATTGTTGGAAATGGGGGTTTGATTCCCATCTTCATTACCACGATTTTAGCCTCCGAGGCGTCCCGATAACATTTAAAAATTATTTTAAAGCAGAAAACTTGTTACCGGCCGGACGACACGGATATCGGGTAATTACCATTTCATCAAGATCCGATAAATATTACGAATTTAATATTTCATAAACATTATTAATATTCTAGTCGAATATGAAATAAATAGAAAGAAGTAAATGGTTGCATTTATTGACCCAATGCATAAGGCCGTACCTCAATGACGATTCCGGCTGCGCGTTCTGAACTCGGGCAGGGCTCCGCCGATGCTGAAGGAAACTCCCGTGATCTTCCAGGATATTCTTATGGACTCCTCGTACCGAAGCGTGGGCTTCGCCGGCAGGACTCCGTCACAAAATTTAACTAACGGTTCTTTTAAAGCTACCGGAGAAAAATTATCTCCTAAGCCGAACCAAAAGATAGATCAGAAGCATAAAACTCGCAGACCCTAAAGAGAGAGGGAGAGCTCGAGTTTTTGCTCTGGGGAAGGTGTGAAAAATGTGTAGAATGAGCCTCCTATTTATAGGCTCAAGCTGTAACCGATTTTGAGATTTTTCCTCCTAGTTTTCGAATTTCAATAATTAAATTTAATTAATTATTTCAATCCAATGGTCCAGATTCATTCTCATCTAAATCCAATTGATATAATTAATCAGTGATTTTATTCAATAATAATACATGATAAGATCAACATATTAATCTTATCATCATATTAAATAAATTCGAATTATATATATATATATATTTAAAACTCGAATTTGTATAATAATTATCTAGATCCAATGGTTTAAAATAAATCGTAAACCAATCTAATGGATCAAATCAATTAGGGATAAAATCAAATTCCCTAGGGTTTTAACAAAACCCTAATTCGAATTCTTATCCTTTTATATATTCGAATATTATATATATATGTATTATATTAATTAATTTATAATCCGACGGTAAAGATGAATTCTTAAAACCGATCGAACGAACACAATTAATTAAGCAAATTCGAAATACCTAAGCTTGGTCACCAAGCTTTCAATTTTGAATTAGAATTAGGGTTTAAATCAATTATCTCAATCCAACGGTTGATAATAAATCGTAACCGATCCAATGGATTAAATTGATTTTAGGGTTTTGCTAAAATACCAAAACATTAGGTACTTATGCCGCGAATATATTATCATTTGAATTAGCTAGGGTGTAACATGAGCAAACCCTAATTCGAGTTTTATACATTTATATATATTATTTATTAATATAAATCTATTAGTTATTAATTAATTATTAATAAGATATTAATAATTAAATTCAAATAATTAAATTATCTCAATAAATCGTGATCTCAATATCACACATTAAATGTCATGGTGCCACACCATCATTTAAATTCGTGACATGTGATTTAGTTTCATAGTTTATTGAACCGAGTCATAAACTTAGAAAATCCATAAATCACAAACCGTAAATCAGAATGACTTGGTTCAAAAAACAAAGTTACTTAGAATATAATTTAAAACAACACGAAGCTGATAGAAAATATAAATTATAACTTTCTTTTTATTAGTTAATTCCGTGTACCAAATCATGGTACTTTTGCCACGCTGACGATAAAACTATCTGACGTCTGCCACAGAACTTTCAGTTTTATAAGTCTAGCCAAATGATTAAACATTATCCAGAATGTATTTTAATCACGCACGTATCATCCGTTACGGAGCTATCGTGAGGATCATGAACCCGTATCACTTAAGCTCCAACGAACTGCTAGTTGTTCGTCAAACCTCGAAGTGATTCCACTATAGATCTGATGTTGCACTCTTTAGTGATACGGTATATATTATTCCCTTTAGACAACAGGGTGTCCATAGATACAATCAAATTTGGGTTATTGTTCTTTCACTTGATAATTCACACACGAGCAGGCGGTTTTTACCGTAATGCCTCTGAATGCATTTTCCTCCTTGACTTAGTCAGTAATATTATGAGCAACCCACTTATGATTTCGATTCATAAGTTGCGCACGGGTACCTCACTTCTCACCACTGACAATAGAGAGATGATCTGAAGAGAGCTGTGTGATGCCCATGTCTATGATCAAGCTATCCTTACTACTGACTATCATGTTCCCAAAATAATAGTGTTGGGAACAACAGTAATATCTTGTGTTCTTTAACGGTTAAATCAAAGAACAATCAAGCTAGTAGCTCGGATTCAAGATCACTCAGGACTTAGAACTAATATCCATTTGATCATCTATTTGTGACTCAACTTCAACTTATCAGTGACGGTCTTATATGATAACTTCTCGAGTTTAAGTCAGGTCCAGTCCAGTATGAAGACACTTCATACTTAATGCACTTATAGTGAGTGTGACACGCACATACCATAATATGATTGTCACTTAGTCACATTAATGACCTTACACGATTAATGGGCTCCCACCCAGTTAATTAGGTCACGGACGTTTTAAGTTCATTTAATTCTTCTTCACATTGACTCTGTTGTGATAATAATAACATAATTGCATCATTTATGAACTAAGGAAACAAACATTCTATTTTACTCTACTAGAAACTATAATAAGATTATCATAATAAGTATCATCTTTATTCAATGACTTGTTATAATCTTTTACAAATGGATAAATATCTTGTTTAAGGACACATATGTCCAGCAAATATAACCGCCTTTTTAAAACGAAATCATTATTCAGACTGTTCACAATGGCTGCCTTACTAGAAATTCCACGAAGAATAAAGCTTTCTTATGCATCATTGAGGCTAGAATCTGAAGTCCTTATCTTCTTTTACTAGTAATTTTATCTTAGTTCAATGGTAAGATGCTTATCCTTTAGTTTTTCGTGTTTTAGGGTCTCCTGCTGAAGTTTGCGGAGTCGAAAGGGTATGAATATTCCAACTGGTAGGACGATAATGAGGCTTTGACCCATCATATTTTAGGGACAGACGGTCACAGATTCAGCAAATGGATTCATAGATTCCTCTTGTTAATCCTTAAAGGAATATGGATTATCAACATCGATTGTACGTAAATCTATGACTTTTTTTTTAATTATTAATATGCTAATTTAACATCAATATAATTTTATATCCGCAGGGATAAAAACATTCATTGAAAAAAAAATCAATTGTAGATGAAACGCCTTTTGAGATCACCCGCGCCAAATTCGACACACTAAATGGTCCAAGATTGGGTAGGCTAAACGCTCAGAACAATGTAAGTTTTTACCAAATACAATTTACACTATTGCAGTGCTCGTAGAATATTAATGAAAATTCATGTTATTAGGCCCCTAAGCTCTATGCCGGGATAGAATTCTAATTCATCGGCTACGAACACAGTTGTAGTAAAAAACATGTCGAATCGCTTGTCATACACGGAAGAGGGATGGTTATGAATAACGAGGCAAATTATATTTTACATATTTTTCATTCTGATAGTGAAACCACTGATAGGTTTTTCATAATTTACAATGACCAAGTCGTTGAGAAGGTTTTCAATGAATCGTAATCGTATTGAAGCGATGATCTTGGCGAAAGACACTCCGGCGAGGTTCTACGCACACACTACTTTGTTGGATTCCATAACAATTTTTAGTTTGGATGTTTTTGTTTGAGGTGTCTGTATCTTTACGTTTGAATATTATTTTATAAACTGCTTATTTATATTACAATTTTTGTCATTAGTACTTTATATAATCCATATACCGCCTTATTATAGTTTCTGGTAGAGTAAAATAGAATGTTTGATCCATAGTTCATAATGAAATGCAATTATGTTATTATCATCACACCTGAGTCAATGTGAGGAAGAATTGATAATCATAATAAATGAAGTTAAAGTGTCCGTGACCTGATTAACTGGTGGGAGCCCATTAATCGAATAAGGTCATTAATGTGACTAAGTGATATGATCTTATTCTGGATTAAGTGTGTGTCACACTCACTAGAAGTGCATTAAGTATGAAGCGTCTTCATACTGGACTGAACCTGACTTAAACTCCGGAAGTTATCATATAAGACCGTCACTGATAATTAGGAGTTGAGTCACTAGTAGATGATCAAATGGATATTCGATCTAAGTCCTGCGTGATCTTGAGTCTGATCCATTGACTTGATTGTTCTTTGATTTAACCGTTAAAGAACACAATATATTACAACTGTTCCCAACACTATTATTTTGGGAACATGATAGTCAACAGTGAAGGTAGCTTGATCATAGATATGAGCATCACACAACTCTCTTAAGAGTCAAGATGATACCCTTGATTGTCGATGGTGAGAAGTTAGATATACCCATGGCTAGCTTATGACGTAATTATAAGTGGGTTGCTCACAATATTATCGACTGAGTTAAGGATGAAATTGCATTGAGAGACAATAGGGTAAAAACTGCCAGCTCATGTGTGGATCATTAAGTGAAAGATCAATAACCCGAATTTGATTGTATCAATGGACACCTTGCTATAAAAGGGAATAATGTATACTATATCACTAAAGAGTGCAGCCTCGGGTTTATAGTGGAATTACACCGAGGTTAACGAACTTCTAGCGGTTTGTTGGAGCTTAAGTGATATGGGTCCATGCTCCCCAGGATAGCTCCAGAATGGATGATAAGTACGTGATTAAATATATGTTTGTTTAATCATTTGACAGGATTTATAAAACTGAAGTCTGTGTCAGATTTCGGATAGTTTTACCACGGCAAAAAGTTTGGTACCGGAAATTTAAATGTCAAAAGATGAATGCATTGAATTTTGTCATCAACTGGAAAGTTGTAGAAAATTTAATTATGTGCAATTTATCTTTTAGAACCGAGTCGATCCAACAAACGGTTTGTGATTTATAGATTTAATGAGTTTAATCTAATGTTTCGGTTGCATTAATTAAATAACATGTCACAAATAAAATGGTGAGTTTGTCCCACGACATTTTAGTGTGTGATATGAGAGAGCAGAAATTATAATATAATATAATTATTTGGAATTTATTGTTAATAAGATTTATTCCGGATTATTAATAATTAATTAATAATTAATATCTAAATAATCATTTTTTAATAATCTGATTTCTCATGCATGTGATATCTTTTACTTATTAACTTATAATTCCATAAGGAAGTGGTGAGGGTTATTTTAAAATGAAAGAATCGGTAATTATTTGATCCATGTTTCTTCCAAAAGTACATATATTTGGACTTCTCTAAGCTAATTAATTCATAATTTCTTAAAGCTGTATATGGATTTTAATTCATCATATGCTCTTATTTTGGTTGTTGTGCACGATCCCTTATTTTTGGATTCCTCATGCTCATTAAAGGTGTAGTTGAACATTTAGTAAATTTATTTAGATTTGATCATATGATCATGGATAAAAGTTTTAGTGCTATATTTTTAGTTATATAAAAAACTTGTTCAACTTATTTAAAGCATCTTTAAAGATAAAGTTAAAATGTGACACTACGGTATTTTAATGCCATTTGATTAGGGGTGTGAAAAAAAACTCAACCTAACAATTTAACCCAATCCAATTGAACCCAACCCCATCTAACCCAACTCAATTAACCCAATAATTATCGGATTGGGTTGGGTTCAACCCGAATAAGTAGTCGGGTTGGGTTGGCCTAGATGTATTGGGTTGGGCCGGCCCAATTGACCCAATCAAGTTTTTCTTAAATAATTAATTAATTTTTTTAAATATTTTTGTAGTTTAAGTAAGTAAAACCATACAACAAATAAAAAATATATATATTTCTAGAGTCTCATTTGTATGTTTAGTCATTATTTAATATCTATGACTATGTTTCTAGTTTATGTTACGACCACATTTCTAGTTTACTTTAGGACTATGTTTCGTACTTGTGTTATTTATGTTTAAGATTATAATAACGTTTGAATTTTGAATTGGGTGTTTAAAACAATAATATAAATTTCTGTTTATTGATTTACGGTTTAAATTTAAGTGTTATTCGATAAAATTTTTGTATGTATTTTTTAAATTTTTAGTTTAGGCCAATGACCCAACCCAATCCAACCCAACCCAGAGTTTTTCGGGTTGGGTTGGATTGGGTCTTCAAAAAATTTGGGTTGGATTGGGTTACTTTTCCAAAACCCAATAAGATCGGGTCGGGTTCATGTTTTACCTCGGGTCGACCCAATCCAACCCATGCACACCTCTACATGTGATTCATAGTGTACACATTTTCGTTAAGGAATTCTAATGAGGGATGTGATTATATGTTAAACTAATCGGTTATGATTCTATCTTTGAGTGTGTAATTGTGTATTATAAGAGATAATTATTTAACCATCAAAGATTGATTTTGAAATATGACTAAATCTGTAATTCAGAAACTTACACACACCGAGTCTTGACCGAGGTAGACGCTTTCCACACTAGCTAGCAAGACTTATCAGTGAGTTCGAGGTAAGTAAAGACTTATTTTACTTGCATTACAAGAACGAATAAGAATGGTTGATGTATGCATAAAAATGCATCGTTGCTCCGATATTTGTTTATTATGAATGGTGTATATGTTAAAAGATTAAATGATATTGTATCTCCGTTGCTAAGTTTGGGTAGGCGGCGTGCCTGTTGCGATGTCTCTATAAAGAGACTATGATATATGGCGCGGTGTGGGAAGCCCGGCTGATCACCGGGAATTTAATTGAGAATTTTCCCCACACGTCTGCGTGTAATGTTACGACCGGTCACACGTTAAAAGAATTGAAACGTTCCGACCGACCGGTCGAAGTTAAAAGAAGTGACGAAAGGGCCACAAGTTAAAATAAGTGACGAAAGGGTCACATGTTAAAAGAAGTGACGAAAGGGTCACATGTTAAAATAAGTTAAAAGAAGTGACGAAAGGGTCACATGTTAAAAGAATTATGGGAAATTGTGCAACAAGAGCGTCCATAACAACGTCTACAAGCCTTAGCATTTGAGATACACACTATGAAAAAGAATTGGATAATGCATATTAAATGTGCTTTATTATTATGATATGATAATTAGCTCTCTTGTGTGGGTAATGGGCATATGATATGATAGTTAGCCCTCCTGTGTGGGTTAGGGGCATATGATATGAAAACTAGCCTTCTTATGTGGGTAAAGGGCATATGATATGAATGACGCTATATGATCTTTTAATTGTCTTTACTTAATGAGATTTCGCTCATTAGAATTCTTGTAATGTAGACATTATAGGTAATTCAAATGACGCTTGATGTTGTTGGTTGAAGACTCCGAGCTAGAGATCTGATGCATATGAGATAACGACCGTGGGATGGCTCGTTTTGTACTTGGGGTATTTTGAGCGTCTTACGCTAGGTAGAAAACAAAAGAGAGGAAATAGTAGTTTATGCTTCTTCATTTTGGATAAATAGTGACACTAGTTAGACGTGGGAGTCTAACGTTAGTTACATTTAAATTAATAATATATCGTGTTGATAGGTAGATATATAAAATAGGTATATATATCTATATATATAGAAAAAAAAATTAATTAAGTGTTTTTTATTGGCTCACTTATAGGAGTTAAAAACGAAAGTTAGTTTTGTAGGTCGTACGGGGCGCTACATGCGGCATCATATATCGTTACCCCAGCTCTCCCGATCATTGATTGCTCCAGCCATGATTTTTGACCTCCCTATGAAAGTCCGGTTCTCTGCGGTCGCCGACCTACATCCCGAGTCTTAGGACTTTGCGGTAACGGGTCAGAGGACTCGGTTCGGGGCCAACAGTTAACAGTGGTTCGATCCGCCATATCCTTCAAGAACAGCGAGTCAAGCATCTAGCACAGAAAAATAAACAAATGGCGATGGGCCCGACCTAATATCCAATTTTGGGCCGCTGCAGTGTTTGATCCATTTTGCGGCATCAATATATTTTTTTAGTCATAATCTAAAACATAAAGGTGTGTTTTACCAAAATTTAGGAAGTACAATTCGGAATTGAATGTTATTTTCAATGTTTTTTTTTTGTTAAGGGAATGTTATTTTCAAAGTCAAACGGCTAACTGCAACTAGGGGTGAAAGCGGAACCGGGAACCGGTAACCGGTAAATTAGTTGTTTTTTGTACCTATTCCAAAAATTCGGGATTTTTATTTTTGATACCGGTTCCGGTTGTAAATTTCCCTATTTTTTTGAATATCGGAACCGGAACCGGTACCGGAAAAAAGTAAGAAAAGATTCGTGAAAAAAATCGGCACTTAACACGAGACAAAAATTAATGGCCGAAACAAAAACTTAACACAATGCAAAAATTAATAGATGAAACAAAAACTTAACACGAGACATACATTTTGCTTGCGAGTGAAATCTTCTAGTTGGAAGACAAAGACATGTAATCGGTGATCGAGGGTTCTCGGCGAAGAGAAGAATATGACGGTACGATGGATGAGAGCGGAAGAAAGAGAGATTGAAAGGGTCGAGAAAGGAAAATGGTAACCCTAATATAAAAAAACTACACGTAGTTTAAGTCATAAAAACGACATATAACCCAAAAACTACAATAAGCATACAAAATATTTAAAAACAACATACTATGAACGTATCTAAAACTACATGTAATTTAAAGCTGGAACCGGTACCAAAAATCGGGAAATTTTACTTCTTGTACCGGTTCCGGTTCCCGGTTTCATAAACCGTGAACCGGGAAGTACCGGTTCCCAGTTTCAAACTGAATTTCCTTTTTTTTTTTAAAAACCGTTCCGGGACAAAACCGGGAAACAGTTACAAAATTTTCACCAATAACTGCAACCATACTCAAAGTTTGAAGGTGTAGACGGCTAATTATTCTTATAAAATAAATATTTTGAAATGGAGATTTGGTTGACTTGTATCCATTGTATTTAACTTTGTTTATAAAAAAAATATATTTTAAACTTTTTAAATATATATTTGATAATATTTAACGAAAATTGACAATTACAGATATAGGTCGACGCAGATGACAATGTATGTGTTTTAATTTTTTAGATATCAATCCGGATATTCAAAAATTACAAACTGATTTCAGAAATTCGAACATCTGAAATTTGTTTTTTAATTTTTGAAAATAAACATCTAGCGCATGAAAATAAACAAACGGTGATGGGCCCGACCTAATATCCAACTTTAGTCAGCTACAATGTTTGATCCATTTTTCGGCATCAATAAATGTTAATAGTCATAATCTAAAACATAAAGGTGTGTTTTACTAAAATTTAGGAAATACAATTCGGAATTGAATGTTAATTTCAATGTTTTTTTTTTTTGTTGAGGAAATGTTATTTTCAAAGTCAAACGACTAACTGCAGCCATACTCAAAGTTTTGAAGGTATAATTATTCTTATAAAATAAATATTTTTTAAATGGAGATACATATCGCAATTCCTATTTTGATTGACTTGTTACCATTGTATTTTTTTTTTTATGTGTTTTACTTTTATCTTACTTCGGATTGCTGGGATATCACTAGTTCAAAGCCCGTTAAAGCTAATAAATGAACCTTAAAAAGGTCTCGCTCTTCACATTCGAGTTGGGTTTGGGGTTATCAATCGAAGAAGAGAGATTCATCTTCTAATTACCCAAGATTATCACGTTCGGCAATCACATCCCGTGCTTGATTATATATATACATATTTCTTTTTTATTTTTTAAAAGATAATTGATAACCGTTGAGAAAAAAAATAATAATCCATGATATGGCGTATTTATTTGTGTGAAGATATATAAACTTGACTTGGTCAAGATAGTAGGATAATTTTAATTATCTTCTATTTTAAGATAAGATATTTCCTATTTGGTTTAGAATTAGGATTTGTTTTTCCTATAAAAAAGATTAGTCGCTAGCTTATTTTATTAACTCCAATTCAACATAATCGACGTTATTTTTCCTCGTGCTATCCTTATTCCTCAAAGCTTCACTAACGTGAGAGTGTGAGTGGTTTTGCTGAGTGTGTCGTTTCTATTTAGAACCAACAGTTCGAAGTCGATATATAAATTGTTGTCGTTCGTATAATTAAGATCAGAAGCTATGGTGGACGAGACGATCATCACAGTCTCGGGGGTGGAAGCCGAAGGTGAAGCGAGGAACAGCGATATTGCGGAGAATGATCGTCAAGGTGCAGCAAACTCGCTGATGTTAATATTTACATTGTTGAGCATGATCATGATGCTGGTATGTGCTCTCTTAGCCGACATTCCCCACGTCAAGCCGGTCTATTGGATATTGCCGCTCGTACTCCTACTCTTGTCGATATGTGGCGCCTGCAGCAGCGAGTTCATGCCGTATCGGCAACCGCCCGCTGAGCAGGCCTGAACTTTACTTTCAGTTTTTCCAATAATTTCCAGTTTTAGTTATTTTTTCTAAACCTATGCATGGTAATGAGGGTTTATTTATTGAAACAAATAGACCATCTTGGGTATTTTGATAATTATGTTTATTATAAATAGCGTCATAAATCATCTTGACCATTACATGGCCTTGCTCCTATTGTTTTCCTCCTTCCATGCGCTTCTGCTTTGCTTAATTTACTTCAATGCTTTCCACTTTCACTACCTAAACACATGCATGCATGCATATTAGGGTTTATATATAAAACAATATTTATTTATTTATTTTCCCGTGTGAATTGTATTTGTCTTCGTTAAGCACTATACTTTTGAGAAATTACACTAATAATAATATTTTGCAATGACATTCGGTGATGGCCGGAATTATTTCAAATATTTATATGTGCATAGAATTGGAGTTTGAAATAATATTGTGAGGTCTTTACTTCGATCCGGATTTGAACATACATGTTTTGAGAATTGATTGATAGCGGGTCAAAATTAATTTCTATAAAATAGAAATACTCAATATTTTGATGATTTTATAAGGGTAAAATGCGGCTAAAGTACCTAATGTTTACATTTTTTGTGAATATGTACCCAATCTTTTTTTTGGTGGCTAAAGTACCTAAAGTTTATTCTGTTAAGGAATTTGGTTTCCTCCGTCAAACTTTGTTAATGGTGTTTTGGATATTGGACAAATTGCGGCTAAAGTACCTAATGTTTCAAAAAAATTGAATTATGTACCTAAACTTTTTTAAAGTTGCTTCTGTTATAAATGTTGGTTTGTTCCGTCAACTCACATGCCTTCGACCGCCACATAATTTTTTTTATTTGTTAATCATTAAACAAATATAATCTAATAATAATTAAAATTAATTTTATAAAATAATTTAATGAGGTTATAAAACTTGTATTATGTTATGAAGCATTAAACTTACTTAGTTATTCAATATTATTAAAATAAAAATCTACACCATTGATAAAAGGGCTTATTAGCAAAATGCTCAATCATAGTCAAATTATTTTAAAAAATACTCAAAAGTTTGATATAATTAAAGATATACTCATTTGATTTTTTATGTACAACTATACCCTCATCATCCTCATGCTCACTGTAGATCTCTCAACACGTCAAACAAATATACCATCGACTCTTTCCATTGTTGCTCAACCATGCCTTCGATCAATTCTACAGATTTTGATTTTGATTTCGATTCGATTTCGATCGGTTCTCCAAAGCTTCTGCTTGTTCGATTGTTCTATCTCCCGTTTTCGGACGAGCATATGATTCGATACAACATAGGTTCGTCAATTTCGAATTCTCGCAACAGTTCGATCGATCGACTATGGAGGAGACAGAGACAGGGACGAGTCTCGGAAACCCTAGCGATGGCGGGGGAGGGAAGCCGAAGGTGGTGGTGGTAATGGGACCCACGGTCTTGGGGAAGTCGTAGCTGGCCATTGATCTGGCTTCTCACTTCGCCGTGGAGCTCATCAACGCCGACTCTATGCAGATCTACTGAGGCCTCGACGTGCTCACCAACAAGGTCTCACTCCACGAACAGAGAGATTGGTCTCATCACAAATCCCTCGCTTCGTCTTCTTACATCGTCTCAATCTCAATTTCTCAGTCTGTCAGTTTTTATTCTTTCAGGAGTTCCTCATCATCTTCTGGGGACTGTGAATCCCATCGTTGATTTCACGGCCAAGGAGTTCCGAGATTCCGCCATTCCTGTTGGTTTTCGGATTTTCGCTCTGCAATTTTCAATCTGATTTTAGCATTTCTTTCTCTGATTATTAGCGAATTGAATTTTTAGCTGATTGAAGATATCTTGTCTCGTGATTGCTTGCCAGTCATTGTTGGGGGTACACACTACTATATTCATGAAGGCTGAAACAGAGTTTGAATTTTTCTCTGTTTCGGTTTCTTATGCATGTCGCCAGAAAGCGGAAGACACGCTGTCGTTCTCTGGTCACCGGAAATTCAACTGCAAAACTATAAACCAAAGTCAACATAGGAATTTTCTACCAAACTATAAACCAAACTGATTCTCACTGCTTATGCGTTAGTATTCTAATGTGCAATTCATGAATATTCTTTCTGTTTGGATTGTGTTTATATGGACTTTTTTTGTAAAATTGTGTGTATTAATTCATTGCATGATCTTTCTTATCGTAGATATATATTGATTGATAGGCTGATATGAAGTGTAGATCTGCTGTGATTGGACTTTGTTTTAATTTGAATATGTGATTGGTGTCGCCGAAGTTCCTTGTCCACGATCGCCCAAACCTCGGGATTGGCCTCGCCGAGCCCGTGGTCCACAAAGCTCAATCAAATACCTGGTATTAACACAAACACCAACAAGAACACAACAACAACAAAAAAAAACATTTAGAACACACCAAAGCTGCACACAGCTTTGTTACATGAATGAAACTAAATACAAATGTAGTTACTAAAATTACTAAAGTTACATTTGAGTAACTAAAGTTACACTAGGGTAACAAGAGTTACACTTATGTAACTAAAGTTACATTTGAGTATGTACAGTTACTTATGTAACTTAAGTTACTAAAATAACATTTGGGTAACACATGGTTACTTGGAGTTACACTAATGTAACTAATGTTACATTTGGGTAACTACAGTTACACTTGGGTAACAAGAATTACACTTATGTAACTAAAGTTACATTTTGGTAACTACAGTTGCACTAAGGTAACAAGAGTTACATATCTGTAACTAAAGTTACATTTGGGTATGTACAGTTACACTTGGGTAACTGCAGTTACTTATGTAACTAAAATTACTAAAATTACATTTGGGTAACTACAATTACACTTGGGTAACAAGAGTTACACTTATGTAACTAAAGTTACATTTGGGTATGTACAGTTACACTTATGTAACTAAAGTTACATAGGGGTAACTACATTTACACTTGGTAACAAGAGTTACACTTATATAACTAAATTTACATTTGGGTAACTACAGTTACACTTGGGTAACAAGAGTTACACTTATGTAACTAAAGTTACATATGAGTAAGTACAATCACACTTAAGTAACTATAGTAACACTTATTTAACTAAAGTTACTAAAATTACATTTGGGTAACTACAGTTACACTTGAGTAACTGGAGTTACACTTATGTTACTAAAGTTTCATTTGGGTAACTACAGTTACACTTGAGTAAGTGGAGTTACACTTATGTTACTAAAGTTACATTTGGGTAAGTATAGTTACACTTGGGTAATAAGAGTTACACTTATGTAACTAAAGTTACATTTGGGTAAGTACAGTTACACTTGGGTAACTGCAGTTACACTTATGTAACTAAAGTTACTAAAATTACATTTAGGTAACTACAATTACACTTGGGTAACTGGAGTTACACTTATGTAACTAAAGTTACATTTGGGTAATTACAGTTACATTTGGGTAACAAGAGTTACACTTATGTAACTAAAGTTACATTTGGGTATGTACAGTTACACTTATGTAACTAAAGTTACATTTGGGTAACTACAGTTACACTTGGTAACAAGAGTTACCCTTATGTAACTAAATTTTCATTTGGGTAACTACAGTTACACTTGTGTAACTGAAGTTACTAAAATTAAATTTTGGTAACTACAACTTCACTTATGTAACTAGAGTTACACTTATTTAACTAAATTTACATTTGGGTAACTACAGTTACACTTATGTAACTAAAGTTACTAAATTTACATTTGGGTAACTACAGTTACACTTATGTAATTGGAGTTACACTTATGTAACTAAAGTTACATTTTGGTAACTATAGTTACACTTGGGTAACAAGAGTTACACTTATGTAACTAAAGTTACATTTAGGTAACTACATTTACACTTGGTAACAAGAGTTACACTTATATAACTAAATTTACATTTGGGTAACTACAGTTACACTTGGGTAACAAGAGTTACACTTATGTAACTAAAGTTACATGTGGGTAAGTACAATCACACTTAAGTAACTATAGTAACACTTATTTAACTAAAGTTACTAAAATGACATTTGGGTAACTACAGTTACACTTGAGTAACTGGAGTTACACTTATGTTACTAAAGTTACATTTAGGTAACTACAGTTACACTTGAGTAAGTAGAGTTACACTTATGTTACTAAAGTTACATTTTGGTAAGTATAGTTACACTTGGGTAACAAGAGTTACACTTATGTAACTAAAGTTACATTTGGGTAAGTACAGTTACACTTGGGTAACTGCAGTTACAATTATGTAACTAAAGTTACTAAAATTACATTTAGGTAACTACAATTACACATGGGTAACTGGAGTTACACTTATGTAAATAAAGTTACATTTTGGTAACTACAGTTACATTTGGGTAACAAGAGTTACACTTGTGTAACTAAAGTTACATTTGGGTATGTACAGTTACAATTATGTAACTAATGTTACATTTGGGTAACTACAGTTACACTTGGTAACAAGAGTTACACTTATGTAACTAAATTTACATTTGGGTAACTACAGTTACACTTGGGTAACAAGAGCTACACTTATGTAACTAAAGTTACATGTGGGTAAGTACAATTACACTTAAGTAACTATAGTAACACTTATTTAACTAAAGTTACTAAAATTACATTTGGGTACAGTTACACTTGAGTAACTGGAGTTACACTTATGTTACTAAAGTTACATTTGGGTAACTACAGTTACACTTGAGTAACTAGAGTTACACTTATGTTACTAAAGTTACATTTGGGGTAAGTATAGTTACACTTGGGTAACAAGAGTTACACTTATGTAATTAAAGTTACATTTGGGTAAGTACAGTAACACTTGGGTAACTGCAGTTACACTTATGTAACTAAAGTTACTAAAAATTACATTTAGGTAACTTCAGTTACACTTGGGTATCTGGAGTTACACTTATGTAACTAAAGTTACATTTGGGTAACTACAATTACATTTGGGTAACAAGAGTTACACTTATGTAACTAAAGTTACATTTGGGTAACCACAGTTACATTTGGGTAACAAGAGTTACACTTATGTAACTAAAGTTACATTTGCGTATGTACAGTTACACTTATGTAACTAAAGTTACATTTGGGTAACTACAGTTACACTTGGTAACATGATTTACCCTTATGTAACTAAATTTATCATTTGGGTAACTACAGTTTCACTTGTGTAACTAAAGTTACTAAAATTACATTTTGGTAACTACAACTTCACTTATGTAATTGGAGTTACACTTATGTAACTAAAGTTACATTTGGGTAACTACAGTTACACATGGGTAACTGCAGTTATACTTATGTAACTAAAGTTACTAAAATTACATTTTGGTAACTACAGGTAAACTTATGTAATTGGAGTTACACTTATTTAACTAAAGTTACATTTTGGTAACTATAGTTACACTCGGGTAACAAGAGTTACACTTATGTAAAGTTACATTTGGTTAAGTACAGTTAAACTAATGTAATTTATGTAACTTTAGTTACATTAACGTATTTTTTATTCATTGCAACTCTATAATATTAATGTTATTCCAATATCTAAAATCAAAACTGCAAAACAATAATTACTTTCCTTTAAATGACACAAATTCCCAAATTAAAAAATAAACAAAATATACTACATACATGTACTTATTTTAACTGTAATTACAATTTTTTTTACTTTCCTCATTCGCTCCCATCGCCGCTGCTTCCCAATCTCTCTCTGGATTCCAATCGCCATTTTTATCCAATTTCAACACCTCACTCGGCTTCCACGATTGTTTTTTCTTTATTAGAATTAATATGGATGTATTAAAACAATTTTTTAACCGAAATTAAATACTTTTGTAACTGAAGTTACACTTATGTAACTGGAGTTACAATTTCGTAACTCGAGTTACAATTCAGTACTGTTATAAAAATTGAGATGCATATGTTTGTTAAGAAATGTTTTTTTTTCTTAACAAACGTTGAATCGAAATATAAGGAATCAGATCTTGATACATTAGATTCAAAATTAAGTATTTATGCTGAAAATATCCCAAAATTTTATTTTGGGCCCTAAGACACTTAAAAGGACTTGCCAAGCAGATTATCACCATTGTTCAAAAAAAAAACACTCAGTATTGAGGCTTCCTCATACGCCGATTCACGGACTGGTCGGAGTAGACAGGCAGAGGAGGCTTCTTGTTCTCCTTGCTCATTCTCCTCAGCATATACCTCGATGTCTCACTCCCCGAGCTAGCCGCCCCCGATATCTACGTCCTCGCCGCGCTCCCCATCTTCGTCGAGCTACCCCGCTTGCCCGACTCCACCGTGACGCCGAGGCCGTAGGCGGTCTTGGCAGCGCTTTCTTCGCCTTTACTGTCGTGGCCCTTCTTCCTCTTCAGCCTCTCGTTTCGCCTCGCCGAGTACTCCTCGTAAAGCCAGCCTCTCTCGAACAGGGGGCTCGAGTTCCCCGCCCTCTCCGAAGCGGAAACCCCAAGGTGAGGTTCGGCGTCGCCGAGCTCGTATTGGACCTGGCTCGCCAGGGCCTTCAGCTCCCACGAGATCGTCATGTACTCGGGCCGTACCTCGGATGCTTCGGCCTCGAAACCACGACTCGGCTTCACGGATTTGGCCAACGAACGTGATGAAAACCATACAATCAGATCAGAGTAATAAAGAGAGAAAGAAAGAGAGGATATGAAGCTCTCTTACCAGGAGGAGTCTGAACAATGGATTGAGGAGCTCGATGAGGTCGAAGCCTTGTTGGCGATTTGGGCAATGTCGTTGAGGTCACGGAGGCGGTGCTCGCCGAGGCCCTCGTTCTGGATCTCGGCGACCTTGCGGCCGATCTCGCGGAGGATCTGCTGGCGCCACTTGTCGGCGTCGGCGAGGTCGCGGCACTCAGAGGCCAGGAAGGGGCGGCGCTCCTTGGGCTTCTTCTTCTCCTCCTCCTTCATGGTGATGGAGCGGTTGAGCATGGACTGTGCTTTCTCCACGTTACGAGCCATGGTCGCCGGACTGGTCGGAACTCCGGCGAGGGTTCTGGTTCGAAACCCTAGTTAAGGAATGGGGAGAGATTGGCGAAGAAGACGACTCTGTGAGTCTGTGGGAGTAAATACTAAAAAGCTTATTGTGGGGTATTTTAGGAAAATAATCTTTGAATTGAGCATAATTTAGATTAATTAAACCTTGAGTAGTTTTTAAAATAGTTTCACTTAAGTTGAGTATTTTGCTAATAAGCCCTTGATAAAAATACCCTTAAATAATGTTTTTTACGCATGAATTAATATGTTAATGCGTAACTATAGTAATGTGTTAATTTAAAAGTATAAGATACATTTTTATTAAAAAATCTTTTTTTAAGACAAGCTTGTTACGCATTAAAGACGAACATAAATATATTAATCCATGTGTAAAAAAAAAATTTAAGGGTATTTTTAAATTAATATATTACTATAGTTACGGATTAAAGACGAACATAAAATTATTAAATATATTAATCCATGTGTAAAAAAATTTGCTCAAGGGTATTTTTATTTTAATAAACCGAATAACTAAATATATTTAATGCTTCATAACATAATACAAGTTTTATAACCTCATTAAATTATTTTCTAAATTTAATTTTAATTATTATTAGATTATATTTGTTTAATGCTTAGAAAATAAAAAATGTCACGTGGCGGTCAAATGCATGTGAGTTGATGGAAGAAACCAAATTTTATAACAGAAGCAACTTTTAAAAAAAAAGTTTAGGTACATAATTCAATTTTTTTGAAACATTGGGTACTTTAGCCGCAATTTGTCCAATATCTAAAACACCACTAAGAGAGTTTGACGGAGGAAACATATTTTCTTAACAGAATAAACTTTAGGTACTTTAGCCACCTAAAAAAAGATTGGATACATAATCACAAAAAATATAAACATTAAGTACTTTAGCCGCATCTTACCCATTTTATAATCAGGATTTATTAAATTATATATAAACTATTAGTTAAATATTATAATTAATTTCGATGGTATATATTTATAAAGATTATATTCCTGAGCATATATGACTTTTCAGTCTTTGTTATGCGTTGCATGATATTATTAAGTGAAGTTTTGCTCTGTTGATAAAGTAGTAAGAGTCTGAGATTTGATCGATTTATGGTCCAGATTAAATGCGAAGTACATGTATGGTCATTATACACAACCTTTAACCTTAGTTACACAAAAGAAGCCTGAATTTCAAAATACAGAAATTCGATTGGAATTTTATGAGAAAAAAAAGAAAAAGAAAAAGTGTGTGGGTGTTTTGTTAGAGCTTACATATTATTAAATACAGGGTAAAATGCGGTCAAAGTATATAATGTTTACATTTTTTGTGATTATGTACTCAAACTGTTTTTTTTTGGTAGCTAATGTACCAATAGTTTGTTCTGTTAAAGAATTACGGTTCTTCCGTCTATTTTTAAATATTACGTTAGAGGAGTCTTAGTGACTGCCACATAGGTATTACCATCCATCCACGTCATTTGAGCATGATCCACAATTCCACATCACTCTTAGATGTGTACTGAGATTAAAGGAAAAAAAGGGTGTACTGAGAGATTAAAGGAAAAAAAATAAGTTAATAATTTAACAAATTAAAAACAGAGCACGATTTTAATATCAGTTCAAAGCCTCTAACTAAAAATAAAGCCCTAACCCTAGAATACGAAGCTTGGGGAAGGATCGCAATTCCTTAACAGAACAAACTATTGGTATATTAGCTACCCAAAAAAAAAAAAAATTGGATACATAATCACAAAAGATATAAACATTGGATACTTTAGCCGTATTTTACCCTTAAATATATTTATATATATAAAAAACTGTTACTTATTGTCTTTGTATCATGGCTTTTATAAGAATACGACTTGTCAAAACCGATATTATTTTTCTTTGATTTTTTTTAATAAGATTTCCAATCAATTACAAAAGGCGTTTTAAGAAGGGAAACTTCATAAAACATCCCTCAAAACACCATATATTATTTTATTACACCTCAAAACGTTATAATTAGAAATACATCCTTTTTAAATTTTACGTACCAAAATACCCTTATTTGTGTCCATTTCTCCGGACACGACTTGTCTATTTTTCAAGAGGCAATATGTCCATTTTTCAGGACACAATATGTATATTTTGAAAGGGTATTTTGGTTCATAAAATTTAAAAAGGATGTATTTTCAATTATGATGTTTTGAGGTGTAATAAAATAATTTATGGTGTTTTGAGGGATGTTTTATGAAGTTTCCCTTTAAGAATTGACTTTCTCTAATACTCTCTCCAATAAAGCCTTCACTACTGGTATTCATACCAAAATGCTTGCTTTTATGCAATTGCTCAACGAAAATGGAAATATGGAAACAATTTAAACCATACCTCTTGGAAATAAGCACCACGGAGCCACCGAGTATGAAGCGAATTCCAGAGTTGGTGGCGTTTTGTAACGCAACGCATCGGGATTCCTCGTACATTGTCCCTCCAACGATAAAATGATCACTTCCTGTGACCTGCTCAATAATAAAATAATATTACCAAATCTTCGTTGAAATTCTTGAATTCTTTCTATTTACAAGCGATTCAACTTTTAAAAGTAAAAAAGGTTCTAGTGCAAAGGAAGCATGCCCAAATACTCTACTATATGTATGTAGATTGAAGGGGTTTGCAGAAATATCCCCCTAATCAGATCAGGTAGTGCATAAAACCCTTGTTTACATATTTTGGCATGCGTTTATCCCATTCTTTTGATAATTAAGTTTAACGGAATCTGTAAGTTTTTTTTTTTTTTAAGAAACATCGATTATATTAATAAAAATAAAATACAATGCAAAGTTAGAGAATTGTTTACAATCGACCAGTCCAAAACAATTAGTCTGGCTATTTAGACCAAAACTTTACCATAGAAAGAAAAAAAATGGGGGCCACTTCGTAAAGAGTACCAGCTCAATATCTGGAAAGGTCCGTGAGAGGATACATCGAGAACTCTATGCACGAGGAGAAAAGCCAAAGGGAAATACAATAGTTGATATCATCTATCAAATCATTTAGGTTCCAAGATATGCCATTGTAGAGGAATCTGTTGCATGTATTCCAGATGCACCAGAGAGTAGTAACGATTCCAATCTTCGCTGCAACGTGCCAAATATTTATTTCGCCTTGAAACTTTGTGAATTTGCAACAAAATCAGTGCTAGAAGTAAAGCCCGCCATCAGATTGGAAAACAACCAATCCCAATTGGCGGTAGTTGTGTAACAATGAAAAAATAAATGGTCTATCTCTTCCTCGGAAGAAAAACACATCGAACGCACACTAGGGAGCAGCGTAATCCAGGGATTATGCCTTTGAACTCTTCGACGGGCAACCGCAACCAAGCAAAAAACTGAACTTTTTTTGGAACCGAGGATTTCCGAATCACCTCAAAATAAGGCACGTCCGGTAGAGTAAAGTCGGGTGATAACTCTTTCATCATGGACTTTACAGAAAACTCCTCTACATCGTGGAGCCAAGCACGCCGATCTTCTCTTCCTTCCCATAAACTCACGGAACTCAATATTTATGATAGTTCGGTAGCTCCGTCCATCTCCCGAGAAGTCAAGTCACGAGGGATTTGAAAGTCCCACTCTACCTGACCGAGGACTTGACCGAGGACTTGAGAAGGCAAGCCAACCAAGTGAATAGGAACATTTTGGAGAGGACATAAGCGAGCTAAGCACGGAAAATGGTTCTTGAAACATCGATCACCCCTCCATGTATCCTCCCAAAATCTCACTATTGAGCTGTAAGAATCTAAAACTGTTAGAATCTAAAACATATGCAACTATTTTCTAAGTTTTGAGCTCTGTAAAACTAGATTTCAATCCCAAACAATTCAGAATAATTTTTTTTAGAATAATTTCAATATTGACTGAGTTCTGATGTGTTGACTGGAACATTGGCGACCTACTAGTTGAGAAAACCCGTCTAGTTATCCGCTAATTTACAGCCTAATTGCTACGTAAAACAATCTAACATGATAGTATAGATATTAACAAAATCTAAAACCGAATATTCAAGAATAAAGTGGGAATACTCCAAACAACATATATACCTTCAATCCACGAGCCATATTAAAAAAAAAAGATCACGATTTCCATACTAACACCTGCTTACTTCAAGAGGAACTAGACGAGCTGTAATAACATACAACAACAATTTCATATGAATATAGGAGACTATAAACGCTATGAAGAGGAGGAAGAAAAAATAAATAACTTAGGGAAAATCACACACTTACTCCTGGCTTGTACTTGGGAGAATGAATGAGAAGCCAGTTATTAAAAATAACTGCGCAGAGCATACAACATCATGAGGCGTAGACGGTCAATGGTCACGAACGCATATATAATGACCATTATGACGGGATGGAACAAAATGGTATGAATTGAATATATATATATATATATAGCAATTTTACTGCAGCCGAACAAGGATATGGAAAGGATTAAATAATTGACTCACTTGGTTTTCAATAAGAGAAGCGGAAGGAGAGAAGATGGATTAAAGCAATTTTTTTAGTCCAAAAATTAAAATTTATCCGTGCCAATTGCAATGTTGGTCGTTGCAGTTGATAAATTGCTTCGCTTTTCTTCCGACGATCTGCAAGGGGAGTTTTTTGGTGAAGATTCCTGGAATGTGGGGAGGGCTCGTGAACGAGAATTCTCAGGCGGGGATCGGACAATTTCTCCCCTCAAGCTAGGAAGAGGCCCAGTCGCCGGCTGTCCCGGGATTATCGAATCGTCGTGTAATATTGCTCGGCCGTCTGATGATTGGCAGTACATGGCTATTGATGGTCTTCTTTGGTTACTTCAAGATCCTAGTACTTGTCATAAGTAGAGCTTTTCTATGTTCGAAGCTTGTTATTTTGATTTGTTAAACTCTGCTTTGTGAGAATCACTGTCTTCTATTGTAGGTGATCGATCAAGGCGGTCCCTGCACTCGTTAACCTGAGCGAGATATCCACACTTGGCGATCACAAGAAGCTCGGAGGAATTATATCCAATATTTAATTTTCTCTCAAATTCGCAGGTAAAAACAGCGGCTATTTCGGACTTCGCCGAAAAACTGTTTTGACCATAACTCTCAAACCGTACATTAGAATTGCACGATTCAAAATGATAAATTCACAGAAATTGATTTCCCTTAATCCTAGAATTATCAAGGGGTCAAATTCAATTATCAATTTTTCACATTCCCGACTAGTACCAAAAATATTGGTACTTTGCCACTTTTAGATTAATCAGAGAATTCGTGATAACAATCATGAATCACTCTTGATTGGATCTATTCAATGTTTAACTAGTATAATATTCAAAATGATAAATTCACAGAACTTGATTTCCCTTAATCCTAGAATTATCAAGGGGTCAAATTCAATTATCAATTTTTCACATTCCTGACTAGTACCCAAAAACTTTGGTACTTGCAAAAGTTAAAGAATTAATGATCAAACATCCAATTTGATAATTATATCTATAATCTGTAGATAACTATATGAGATTAACATTAATAAGAACCTTTCATTCCTAGGTAAACGACCATAGTCTTATACAAGCGGGATTAACATCTGAATAGAGGGCATATACAGAATATGTCCAGCAGATATTTCTATTCGAAGTAGAATTCTTGAACTTATGTCGCCCCAAACATAACATTTAAGAATTTACCAGTATTAAGAATGATAAAGGTAAAAGACGACATTAGTCCTATCCTAATCTTCTTATTTTTGCGCGAAATATTAAAATTAAAATATTTAAACGTATGTAACCTAATGATTTAAATATGGTATAAAATATGCCTTTTATTTTGTTTTGCGAAAATCCAGTAAAATTCAAAACCATAATTTTTTTATTCTCGATTTTTTCGTAAGCAGAAATTTTGGTTCCGTTTTTTATTCGGAACCTAATACGCAGTTCCGGTTTCCTTCTGTATTTTTTTTTTCATTATTTTTAAAATCAACCGTCGGATAAAAAATATCAACCTTTCATATTAAACAAGAAAAACCATAATCGGTATTTTTTGAAAATTCGGAACTAGAAATTTCTGATTTCGGATTTAACCGACACTAAAACTTCTGAATCTGGAAAAATTCAGAACTAAAAAGTTTGATTTCAGATTTTTTTCGGATTTATACTGGAATTTTGGTTTTCTAGATTTTGCATTTACAGGATTAATGTCACCGCAAAACATAACAATTGAGAATAATTATTATGTTTTAAGTTACATTAAATATTTTTCAATATAAAGAATATCTTCAAAAGAGATTTAACTATAAAAACTCAAGGAGATATCCAATTTTTACAACCTTTAGGGAGTGTTTATCTCCTTTCTAAAAACTCAAAACATTAAGTCATACTATATAAATATATCCATGTCGGTCTCG
Organism: Parietaria judaica; assembly: GCA_954871525.1. Lineage (NCBI taxonomy): Eukaryota > Viridiplantae > Streptophyta > Magnoliopsida > Rosales > Urticaceae > Parietaria > Parietaria judaica. Next base: position 32,805,969 of record OX940865.1, read on the forward strand.
TCCAAGTTGGAATAAAATCAATATAAAGGTAAAAATAAGGGTATTAGTTATGATTTTCTTATTTTCGCGTGAGATATTCTCGTTATAATTAAAAAAAATTAAACTTATGTTGCTTGAAACATAACTTTTGATAATTTATATTGTTTTAAGTGTTGGGTGTCTGATTCACGCGAATCCATACTAATTAATAATCGACCATCGTATATGCGTGTAGGGTAACCTTGAAAAATATTTTCACGGAAATTACAGTCCCATGCCATCAATTCCCATTACCCTATCCGTCATATAAAATTCAAAAATCAATTATCCTGATCGTGACATTAAAATTTTGATTTATTTCCTTTTCAAAAAACAAATTGATTGAGCTTTAAGTATTTAAAAAATATTTAGCATAGTAAATAAATTGCATACCTTTTCGATCCATGATTCTCATGCACAATTTAGATCTTCGCTGGAACTTCGTCTTCTCGTTCTTAAGTTTGTGCGATTTTCCTTTTTCGATTTTTCGTTCTTCTTCTCGTTCTCACGGACCTTTCGAGAGATTGTGCTGGTACTCTTTAAGAAGTGACCCCCGTTTTTTCTTTCTTATGGTAAAGTTTTGGTCTAAATAGCCAGACCAATTGTTTTGGACTGGTTGATTGTAAACAATTCTTTAACCTCGCATTGTATATTATTTTAATTAATCTAATCGATGTATATTATATAAATATTTTTAATAATTTATAAGCTCTAACACAATACCCACACTTTCTTTTTCTTTTTTTGTATTTTTTTCCATAAAATTCCAAACGAGCTTTTGAAGATAAATAATCTTATCATTTTTTTCTTCTTCTAATTAATTGAATTGTGATATCTATTTCAGTTGATCTGCTTTGTTTTCTTAATTGAAAGTTTCAGGTTTCTAAAAGACTTGGAAGAAGCTCAGAAGACTGCTCGCTCGAGTACTACTGTATTTTGAAATTCAGGCTTCTTTTGTGTAACTAACTGTATAATGATATCATACATGGTTCCTCCATTTATATACATGTACTTCGCATTTAATCTTGACCATAAATCGATCAAATCTCAGACTCTTACTACTTTATCATCAGAGCAAAACTTCACTGTATAATATCATGCAACAGTACACATAACAAAGACTGAAAAGTCATATATGCTAAGGAATATAATCTTTAGAAAACCCATTAAATGCGCAAAATACACCCAAAGTTTATGAGAAATACTCATAGTTTCAATTAATTCATTTATACCCATTTTTAATATATTTTTGGATCATTCTAACCTTGATTTTAATTATAGATTTTTATTTTCGTTGATTAATTATTTAGTTTAATTTCGAAATTTTATTTTCCTAAAATTAAGGTTGAATTATTCCCATATTTATCAGATTTCAAATTAATTTGATAGTTTGACCTCAAATTTTGAATTTCCTTTTATTTTTCTTCTCTCTCTCTCTCTCTCTCTCTCTCTCTCTTCATTCTTTCTCCCTCCCTCTCTGCTCTTCGCTCGCATTCATCCGAGCTCCCCCGTGCGCCTCCTCCTCCGTCGTGCGCCTCCTCTTCCGTCACGCGCCTCCTCCTCCACCGATTCGCCGCGCCTCCCCCACCTGTTGTTTGCCCTAATTCGAGAAGCTGGAGATTCCGTACACCTCCATTTGCTGCAACTTCTTCAATCCCATCGATGTATGTGCTCGATGTGCAAGAAATATTGGTAATTACAGTTACGATTACCTAATTGCACTTTTGTAATTAAAATTACCGAATTACAATTTCGTATATAAAGTTACAGTTTGATAAATACAATTACCGAATCGTAATTTTGTAATTATAGTTACAGTTTTCGTATACAACTTCGTAATTAAATTTACAAGTACATTATTCATTACACTTTTATATTTATAGTTACCAGTATCGTATATATAATTACGAATTTTTATGCGCTTCGTATATATAGTTACAACTTCATAATTGTAGAATTCTTTCGAACATACATACTTAAATATTGTTACAGTTTGGTATATATAATTACAGCTTCATAATTGTAGAACTCTTTCGAAAATACATGCGTAAATAGAATAGTATAGAATTGAATAAGTATAGGAAGATTAGTAATTAATTTATAATAAAGGAAATAAATTGTAATTAAATAATTTGGTGAATCCTTATTGTTGGTATAATTAAAGATGATTAATTATTTGATATTAAAAAAAAAAGATTTGGTGAATCCTTATTGTTGCTATAATTAAAGATGATTAATTATTTGATATTTAAAAAAAAGAAGGGTATATTGGTCCACATTTCAATTAGTTGGTGGTTCCAATTACCAAAAATAGATTTAGGCATTTTTTTGAAACATTGAATCACAAATGGGCATTTCGTTCATTTAACCTATAATCTTCATAAATATATACCCAGTGGCGGAACCAGGAATTATGTATCGGGGGGGTTACATATAAATTTTTTTTGTCGAAAATTAATTTGAGGGGGTTATATTTAAATTTTTGTAAAATTTAAGGGGGGTTTAACTATAATTTTACATAAATTTACACTAAAAAAATGAAAATAGGGTATTATCTACACAATTTTTTTTTGGAGGGGGTGGTTTGAACCACACCCCCTCTACACATGCTTCCGCCACTTGTATATACCATCGAAATTAATTATAATATTGAACTAATAGTTTATATATAATTTAATAAATATTGATTATAAAATCATCAAAATATTGAGTATTTCTATTTTATAGAAATTAATTTGACCCGTTATCAATTAATGCTCAAAACATGTATGTTCAAATCCGGATCGAAGTAAAGACCTCACAATATTGCAAACTCCAATTCTAAGCAGATATAAATATTTGAAATAATTCCGGCCATTACCAAATGTGATTAATGCAAAATATTATTATTAGTGTAATTTCTCAAAAGTATAGTGTTTAACGATGACAAATACAATTCACACGGGAAAATAAATAAATAAATTGTTTTTATATATAAACCCTAATAAGCATGCATTCATGCATGTGTTTAAGTAGTGAAAGTGGAAATCGTTGAAGTAAATCAAGATGATTTGTGACGCTACTTATATAATAAACATAATTATCAAAATACCCAAGATGGTTTATTTGTTTCATGCATAGGTTTAGAAAAAATAACTGAGACAGGAAATTATTGAAAAACTGAAAGTAAAGTTTAGGCCTGCTCGGCGGACGGTTGCCGATTCCGCAGAAACGCGCTGCTGCCAAGGCCAACGAACATCAACAATAAGAGTACGAACGCCGATATCCAATAGGCCGGCTTGATGTGGGGAATGTCGGATAGGAAAAGACATACCATAATCATGACTATGATCAAGATTGTAAATATTATCATCACCGAGTTTGCTAGAGCTTCAGGATCATTCTCCACATCGTTGTTCCTCGCTTCACCTTCGGCTTCCACCACCGAGACTGTGATGATCTTCTCGTCCGCCATAGCTTCTGATCTTGATTAAAGAACAGAACAAGCCTAGATTGATGGTTAGGGTTTGCGTTTCTTGATTATACCAACGACAACAATTTATATATCGACTTCGAACTGTTGGTTCTGAATAGAAACGACACACTCAGCAAAACCACTCACTTTCTCACGTTAGTGAAGCTTTGATGAATAAGGATACTACGAGGAAAAATAACTTCGATTATGTTGAATTGGAGTTAATAAAATAAGCTAGCGACTAATCTTTTTTATAGGAAAAACAAATCCTAATTCTAAACCAAATAGGAAATATCTTACCTTAACTAATTCCTAATTAATAATAAAAGTTAATGAAATTATCCTAATATCTTGACCAAGTCAAGTTTTATCCTAATATCTTTGATTAGATTTTTTTTCTCAACAGTTAATCAATTATCTTTAATATATATATATATATATATATATATATATATATGGAAACTTGAAAAAAAGTCCCCCAAAAAGCAAGTTCTACCCCTTTTGTTCCTCACTTTCAAAAATCTGAAAATTTATTCCACAACTCAATTTTTATCACAATTTTGACAAAAATACCCTCTTTTACCTTTTTTTTTACTCACCATTTTCACCCCTCTCTGTGTGGTTGGAACGTTTTTTGCTTCAATTTTGACCGTTTTTGGTATCTTTGTAGACAGTTTCTTGGTTTAGAAAAAAGGCTTAGACAATTTATGCATAGACTAAGACACTAAACAATGCCTAAGTAGACACTTCTAAATTTTCAAAATAAAGTCCATCAAATTATTAACTGGTTTAAATTACACGTCTAAATATAGTTAGACACTTTTTAACATAAAAAATGATTGTTTTGTGCATCTTTGTAGACACTTCTAAAAAAGTGCGAAATATTGGTTAGACCGTTTTACGCCTCATTTTGTACCGTTTTTGGTATTGGCTTAGACAGTTTCGGAAAAATCCTTAGACAATTTCATGCATAGACTTGGACACTAAATAAAGCCTAAGTAGGCACTTCAAAATTTTCAAAATAAAGTTCATCAAATTATTAACTAGTTGAAATTACGTCTATATGTAGTTAAAACACTTTTTAACATAAAAAAATGATTGTTTTGTGCATCTTTGTAGACACTTTGAAAAAAATACGAAATATTGGTTAGACAGTTTTTTACTAATTTTGGACTGTTTTTGGTATTGTCTTAGACAATTTTTACCACAATTTTGACAAAAATACCCTCTTTTACCATTTTTTTTACTCACCATTTTCACCCCTCTCGGTGTGGTTGGACCGTTTTTTGCTTCAATTTGGACCGTTTTTGGTATCTTTGTAGAAAGTTTCTTGGTTTCGAAAAAAGGCTTAGACACTTTCATGCATAGACTTAGACACTAAATAAATCCTAAGTAAACACTTCTAAATTTTCAAAATAAAGTCCATCAAATTATTAACTGGTTTAAATGACACGTCTAAATATAGTTAGACACTTTTTAACATAAAAAATGATTGTTTTGTGCATCTTTGTAGACACTTCTAAAAAAGTGCGAAATATTGGTTAGACGGTTTTTTGCCTTATTTTGTACAGTTTTTGGTATTGGCTTATAGTTTTTAGGTTTCGGAAAAATCCTTAGACAGTTTCATGCATAGACTTGGACACTAAATAAAGCCTAAGTAGACACTTCTAAATTTTCAAAATAAAGTTCATCAAATTATTAACTAGTTGAAATTACGTCTATATGTAGTTAAACACTTTTTAACATAAAAAAAGACGGTTTTGTACATATTTGTAGACACTTTGAAAAAAATACAAAATATTGGTTAGACAATTTTTTCTTCATTTTGGACCGTTTTTGGTATTGGCTTAGACAATTTTTACCACAATTTTGAACAAAATACCCTCTTTTACCATTTTTTTTTACTCACCATTTTCACCCCTCTCTGTGTGGTTGGACCGTTTTTGCTTCAATTTGGACCGTTTTTGGTATCTTTGTAGACAGTTTCTTGGTTTCGAAAAAAGGCTTAGAAAATTTCATGCATAGACTTAGACACTAAATAAAGCCTAAGTAGACACTTCTAAATTTTCAAAATAAAGCCCATCAAATTATTAACTGGTTTAAATTACACGTCTAAATATAGTTAGACATTTCTTAACATATAAAAGGATTGTTTTGTGCATCTTTGTAGACACTTCTAGAAAAGTGCGAAATATTGGTTAGACCGTTTTACGCCTCATTTTGTACCGTTTTTGGTATTGGCTTAGAAAATTTTTAGGTTTCGGAAAAATCCTTAGACAATTTCATGCATAGACTTAGACACTAAATAAAGCCTAAGTAGACACTTATAAATTTTCAAAATAAATTCATCAAATTATTAACTAGTTGAAATTACGTCTATATGTAGTTAAAAACTTTTTAACATAAAAAATGACGGTTTTGTACATCTTTGTAGACACTTTGAAAAAAATACGAAATATTGGATAGACAGTTTTTTTCCTCATTTTGGACCGTTTTTTGTATTGGCTTAGACAATTTTTACCACAATTTTGACAAAAATACCTTCTTTTACCATTTTTTTTACTCAACATTTTCACCCATCTCTGTGTGGTTGGACCGTTTTTTGCTTCAATTTTGACCGTTTTTGGTATCTTTGTAGACAGTTTTTTGGTTTCGAAAAAAGGCTTAGACACTTTCTTGCATAGACTTAGACACTAAATAAGGCCTAAGTAGACACTTCTAAATTTTCAAAATAAAGTCCATCAAATTATTAACTTGTTTAAATTACAAGTCTAAATATAGTTAGACACTTTTTAACATAAAAAATGATTGTTTTGTGCATCTTTGTAGACACTTCTAAAAAGTGCAAAATATTGGTTAGACCGTTTTTTGCCTCATTTTGTACAGTTTTTGGTATTGGCTTAGACAGTTTCGGAAAAATCCTTAGACTATTTCATGCATAGACTTGGACACTAAATAAAGCCTAAGTAGACACTTCAAAATTTTCAAAATAAAGTTCATCAAATTATTAACTAGTTGAAATTACGTCTATATGTAGTTAGACACTTTTTAACATAAAAAATGGCGATTTTGTACATCTTTGTAGACACTTTGAAAAAATACGAAATATTGGTTAGACAGTTTTTTTCCTCATTTTGGAACGTTTTTGGTATTGGCTTAGTCAGTTTTTACCACAATTTTGACAAAAATACCCTATTTTACCATTTTTTTTACTCACCATTTTCACCCCTCTCTGTGTGATTGGACCGTTTTTTGCTTCAATTTGGACCGTTTTTGGTATCTTTGTAGACAGTTTCTTGGTTTCGAAAAAAGGCTTAGACACTTTTATGCATAGACTTAGACACTAAATAAATCCTAAGTAGACACTTCTAAATTTTCAAAATAAAGTCCATCAAATTATTAACTGGTTTAAATTACACGTCTAAATACAGTTAGACACTTTTTAACATAAAAAAGGATTGTTTTGTGCATCTTTGTAGACACTTCTAAAAAAGTGCGAAGTATTGGTTAGACCGTTTTTTGCCTTATTTTTTACCGTTTTGGTAGTGACGATGGTGGCGAACTCGGGAAAATATCCGAGAACTTAGTTAAAAGTGGAACGACCGATGGCGGGGTCACGCCGAGTTCGGTGACGGCTTTTCCTATGAGTGCGAGCATGATACCCGATTCGATGGCAGCGCTTTCAAACTCGGTGAGTTTTTTCGCGCAAGACTTGAACTCAAGTTTGTGGGCAAGAGCATGATCTTTTTGCCATAAAAAAGCAGCTATATGTGTTCGCCGCACCATCATTTTTAGTTTTCCAATCATATTGCCACGGATGACCTAAAAGTAAGTGACAAGCATCCATAGTCACAACATCACAAAGGACCTCATCAAAATATGACGAACCAATCGAGAAATTTACCCGGATTATTCGTTGAGAAACAAAGACTTTGGTTCCGCCTTGGAGCCTAGCGATCTTATATGGTTTTGTAATATGGCCCATGTATACAACCGAGTTTCTGGACCACCTCATTGGCAATGACATTTTCAATACCTCTAGAAACGATGTACTTTTATCGCCAATGGTGCACGTAGAAAGAAAAAAATTAGAAGTAAGCGACGATCATCCCGGCTTTGGTGACTGAGAAAATTTTGGCGGACGATGGGGGCATGACCCACGTCACCAGTGAGTTCAACCGTGGCATCACCCTTATCAGGCACCTAATTGAATATCGGGTCGCCGCAAATTGGTGCGTCGGGATCGTCAATAAAAAAGCCCGGTACGGGGTTGCTGTGGGCAATTTTGACGTTGATGCCCAAGCTTGCCACACCCAAAGCAGTGAATGGCGGCCTGTTGTGCGCGCGGGGGCAGAATTGAAGCGGTGGTGTTGTTCGGCGTCTGCCTCGGTAGAGGTACTGCAGTGGCAGGGGACGTGGAGGTCGGGTATCGCCTACGAGCATCACTACGAGCTTGTTGGGTTTCGGTGGCAATGGCGCGTTGGTGGGCTTCAGATACGGAGACGGGATTGAATAAATTCTTCACATCTTGTATCGGAGTACGTAATCCACTGATATATCTCTCTATTGATTGTGCCTTTGATTTTGCTAAATCATTACGAAGAACAAGCATACGGAACACCAACGCGTCTTTGGAAATGAAATTTGTACCTTGGCGTACGTTTTGGAAGGCATGGTAAAGCGTGCGCTCATAATTAAACGAAAGGAATTCCGCTCAGATATGTTTTAATATCTTTACCCATGTCGTGATTTTCGGCTTGCCAGTGCGATTTCGTTGGGACTTAGATTTAGACCACCATGCCGCAGCGCGTCCACGGAGCCGGGTAGCGACGAGGGAAGCTCGCCTATCTTCTGGAACCTCCTTAAAATCGAGTAATTCCTCGGTTGTACGAGCCAATCAAGAAATTTATCGGCTTGGAGACCACCATGGAAATCGAGAATTTCAACCTTGAACGAAGCCTCCCATCGTTCCGCTTCCTGAATTGCCGCACATCCATGGAATTGACGAGCAAACAGATTGTCTTGATCGTCCTCATTTTCATGCTCGTCTAGATTTGTTGTTCCGTTTGATTCCGCATCATTGCTTGTATCTGACGGGTCAACAACTCCACCTGAGTACGAAGTTTGTCGACCTCTTCTTGTCTGGGGTTGCTCTCCACGAAAGTGTCATGAACGATCGGCTTCTTTGGTGGCATCGCACAAGAAACGGTAGGCTATGATACCAGATAATGTATAGCAACGTACGAATGATCAAGAACACGTCTCTGCGAGTAGAAAACTCGACTTTTCTCAGAGAAAAAGCTCGAAAAATTTATTAATAATGGCTAATGATCAAAAATCGCAAAAACACCGTAGAATAAACTAGGGTTTCAACCAAAAGCAAGAAAATAGGAAACTAACTCCTAAAATCTCTCTAATAAAAGAAACCCTATTTATTTTAATTGCACGTTATTTTAATAAAAAATAGAAAATAAATAACGTGCAATTAAAATAAATTGCACGAGCTCATCCCAGAATCGTGTCAATTCTTGTTCTTCCGGTCCCACGCTTCCAAGAAAGCAAGTCCGAATGTGTCGGCATCAAATACGAGGTTTCAACTCATTTCATTAATTTATTATTATGTCGTTATTAAAACACATATATGTCGTTATTAAAACACATACATCTTCATCAGTGTCTACCTAAATAATTGATCTGTTATGTTTTATAATTGTCAATTTTCGTTAAATATTATCAAATATATATATTTAAAAAATTTAAAATGTTTTTCTAACATAAACAAAGTTAAATACAATGTAACAAGTCAACCGAAATAGAAATTGCGATATGTATCTCTATTTCAAAAATATTTATTTTATAAGAATAATTAACTGTTTATACCTTCAAACTTTGAGTATGACTTTACTTCCTGAATTTTGGTAAAACACACCTTCATGTTTTAGATTATGGCTATTAACTTTCGTTTTTCAACAACAACAAAATTACAGTTTAATTTTGAATAAATTTATTTAATATATGATCATAATGAATAAATAGATCGTAATTTTATGAAACAAAAACATTGCATGCCATTACATTTTGACATTTTATCTCTATCAGGGGCAAGCTGAGTATAGTTCTTTTGGTTTAAATGAAACAAAACGTGTTGATCGAATGAGAAGAGAGCGAGCTTTTTCAAGTTCGTTATTCACGTGGATTTACTATTTGTTTGATACATGTGTAATAATCTGGTTTGTAAAGCGAATATTGTTTTGGAAGGGGATAAAAATGGTATTAAACTTAATTCGTCTGTTTCTCTTCTAGTGCTTTTTATCATTTTCTTATATATCGATAATTAAATGCTTTTAACTTCAGAATACCCTTAGAAAAAGACAAATAAAATGCTTTTAACTTCAGATAATTAAAAAGTGAAACCGAGCATAGAACTTCGGCTTTTTAAACAACATCCTCGCCAAATGTATCGAATCTCTCTAATACAGATTCAATAAGAAAGTCCAACTACATGACAACAAAAACAAATATACATTTTTATATGTCTATAAAGTAGCCAAAATAGAAACAGACACTTCACGGAGGCGAAAGCAAGCACGATATACCGAGTAGGCCAACAACCTGGGGGAGCAACAGCCAAAACAGAACCAAAGTACGAACCTAGCATCGCTAATACTATGAACCATACGAAAATAGCTGATGGCATACCATACGTCGAATATAGAATCACCGACGTAGACAAAGTGTAGCAAATGAGGTTCACGATGAGGTTGAAGTAGTAAAGCCAAGGTCGGTCGCCAACAATGGCTCGACCAGCAAAATGACCGAAGGATGTCTCTACCCAGACACCTCCGGCGGGATTTGCTCCAAACTGGTAAGCCAATGTGCATGCCAGCACGGCCAATAGGAGTACGAGGGTTCGAATGTCAGATGCCGAATCTCGTTCGCGCTGAAACATCACAAATCGTAATTTTTCCTTAAATGAGGTGTTTGTGGGTAGATGAACCGAGTTTTGTGAGTTTGGCACTAGGGCAACACGGTTTTCTAAGATAGTGATTCGGCTACTGAGAGATTCAGAATCAGTTTGAGTCGGTTGTTCAATTATTTGGTTACTTTGCATATTGCCGACTTTATTTTCTAAGGCAACTAGACGGTCTAAGAGAATGTTATCTTGGTTTGACACGACGGAAGGGGAAGGTTCCTCTTGTTCGGGAGAACTCCGAGGTCGAGAAGTAACCTCCTCAAGCCAACGGTTCCAATTTTCGGTAGCGTAAGCCATGACTCTAGAAAATAGAAACCTAGGCAACCTAAGATACAACGAATTAACCTCAAAAAGGTTTCGGATCAGCTTCTTATTGAGTGGCCGATAGCACAAGCTTCTGGACCGGAGCAAAGAAGGAGAAGCTGGAGCTCTGCAAAGAAGAAAAATGAAGAAGTTTAATTAGAAGACATAATTTAAGTATTTGACAATATAACATAAACATTGTTGTAGGACATAAGAACATGAAATTGACAAGATCCTACGCAGTATAGTGTATTTACACGCAACGAGATCAACAAAATGACTTCGAAATGGTACCAGATCAAGCGAGAGCAAATTCAACTACCATTTTCAATCATTCAACTCTAGTTTTGATCAAGAAACATCCAAGGTACACAGAGATAAAGATTCCAAAGAAAACAGATCTCCATTCGCATCACAGGAAAGAAGAAGTGAAAAACGAGACCATCAGTTTGATTCAAGAAACAGCACCTGTAGTCGCTGTGTGTCGAAGCTTTGTCGACGCTCTGGGGGCGAGAGCAGAAGCTTCTGGACCGGAGCAAAGAAGAAGGAGACGCTGGAGCTCTGCAGAGAAGAAAAATGAAGAAGTTTAAATAGAAGACATAATTTAAGTATTTGACAATATAACATAAAACATTGTTATAGGACATAAGAACATTAACCCCAGAGCCTGCTTACAGCCTAATTCAGTGTTCTTATTGAGTGGTTAACAAGTTTAAACTTTATAAAGAAATAGACATCTTCATCAAAAACTCACATACACTTCATAACTTGGTATATCACAAATTAATTTCTAAATCATTCCCCTGTAAATTTCCCTTTCATAAGGCATTGCAGAAAGTACACAAATAGTAAGTGCATAAGCAATGACTAAAGTTTGAAATAAATATCTACATATATAAATCTTACCCATCCGCTAAAAGAATGTTCATGTTCAAATTAACTAACACTTAGACTGTCCCGTAAAAGTGAATGCAAAACTGATTTTACAAAGCCAAGTACCATGGATTTAAGTTTCAAACAATCACAGTTTGTATATCGATTTGTAATTATTACCTCGTTTACGGCTTGCTTTTGGGCTGATCTTTGAATTCTGCTTCCGGTTGCGAATCAGAGATAGATATCAGCTCCGACTTGAACTTCTCATTCGCATCAGAATCAATTTTCTGATTGTATGGATCTTTGACAGAAGCCTCTTCGTTGGCCTCGCCCGGGAAGGGTTTCGGATCAGCTTCCTTCACCGGTAGAGAGTTTGAAATGCAATGAGCGACTGTCTATCACTTCATCGGAGACCTCGTTTTCACATGCTATCTTATCCACAAAAGGGTGATCTTCTTCTTGTCGAAACAGCAATGGCCTATATTGAGCATAGCAAATTCCAAGAGAATGTGAATTCAATAAGCATATAGAACAGTGAGCGATGGGGTTCGTCGTCTTCGTCGGACCGACGAACTTTCGAGTAGAGAGAGAAGAGGGTTTGTGACTGTGAGTGCGAGAGCTGGACCAAAAACATTAAATGAAAATTAATATCATTCCACGTGTTTAATAAATAAATAAATAGATTTCGTCGCAGGTGTCTTACGTATTTTAATTTTCAATTCAAACGAGTGATATGTCATATGACTTATCAAGCTGTATCCAGATAAGAGCACATGCTTTTCATTCATTCCAGCGCTATCCCTTTCATTTTTTACATCTAATCATTCTCTTCTTTATACTTACTTATTTATAATTTTATATATAATAATTTGAATAAGACTTTTGACTTGGACCAACATTGTCTTCTTGACGTTGAATTTAATGTCGTTTTCATCCACTTGAATTCGTTCCTTCACTTCACAACTTACAATATTTCGAAAAAATTCCGACTTGCATGTAATAGAATAATTAATACGTGTGATTATGGCGGTTTAAGTTTATCAAGTTTTTATTATTTTGGCTAAAATTAAAATAATATTGAACTAGTTGGCAACTTGATGTAGAGCGGAACTACAATGATATAAGAACGCGTCTCTGCGAGTAGAAAACTCGACTTCTTTCAAAGTAAAAGCTTGAAATTTTAATTAATAATGGCTGCTGAAAAACAACCGTATAAACGCCCAGGTTTAATCCTAAAACAAGAAAATAGGAAACTAATTGATTAAATCTCTCTAAGAGAAAATAGATATTAAATATTTGCATCACTCTCTCTGCGTTGAGAAAATTCGTCCTCGAATTTCTTGGGGCGGGTTGGTAGTGGACTCGGGTGGTATATCGGAGTTGGGCATCATGATCATTATGTCGGGTGGCTCCTTCGCATGCTTGGTTATTGGCTTCACGTTGACATTGTCGCGTCGTTCTTCTTCCTTGGGCATCTCCTTGGATTTTAACCCAAAAATAATTTTGGATTCTTCCACTTCTTTCTCAATGCAAGTCTGGTACTTTGTTTCCGTAAAAAGGTTGCTCGGGCTCCGCAAAACGTCTATCTTATGAGCAACAGGAAATATAGTCATGTCACTCTCAAATTGCTTCTCGTCCTCGTCGGTCTCCTCAAGCCCGACCTCATCACACACGGACTCCTCTTGCTCGGTGCAGACGTTGTCGTCGTACACGGCCTCATCATGCACGATTTTGGCGTACTCCGCCTCGTCGTAAACATATTCATCTTACTCATCGTACACGGGTTCTTCATACTCTGTCTCGCCGTAAACTGATTCGTCGTACACGGCCTCTCCGTGCTCCGCCTCATCGTACGCCGATTCGTCGTACTCCGGGATAGCCAACTCGAACGCCGCTACCCTTCGCGCATCTTCAGGGACCGCCGCACGTCCAAAATTCTGCCCGAACAGGTTGGCTTGGCCGTCCTCGGTGTCGGACTCGTCTCGGCGTCGTTGCTCCGTTTAATTCTGCACCAGTGCAGCCATCTAACGGGTCAGCAATTCCACCTGAGCGCGCAATCCGTCGACCTCTTCTCGTCTCATCATATCCTCTACGAAAGCTTTGTGAACGGCTCGATTCTTCGGTGCCTCTGCACATAAACGAGTGGCTCTGATATCAACTGATGTAGAGCGGAACTACGGTGATTTAAGAACGTGTCTCTGCGAGTATAAAACTCGACTTCTCTCAAAGCAAGAGGTTGAAATTTTCATTAATAATAGTTGCCGAAAAACAATCGTATAAACACCCGGGTTTAATCCTAAAACAAGAAAATAAGAAACTTATTGATTAAATCTCTCTAACTAAAAAAGGAAACAAATAAATAATAATTAAACTTAAAAAACAGAAAATAGTTATTAAATATTAAATATTCGCATCACAGTATGCAACATATTGTCATTATCTCTAAGTTCTAGTTTAGCACGTAAAAGTAAAAAGATAAAAGGCGATATATTACCTACTCTTTTATTTTAATCGAGTTTAGTGTATCATATTTACGGTAGTATAGTGCCTAAAAAAAACATTAGTCTTAATCTTCTTATTTTAGCGCGTATTCGCTTAAAAATTAAAATAGTTGAAGTTATGTCACTCCTAGACATAACAATAAAGAATTCAAATTTGTTTCAACTTACATATAATATTTTTCAATATGAAGAATAAATAAAAGTAAAAAAAAAAAAGCACTAGTCGTAATCATCTTCTAATCTTCTTATTTTGGCACGGAAATAATCTGAAAAATACGCTATAAGAGGTACTTATGATAAACATATTCCAACTTATATTAGGCATAATGAGTATTTCTATTACGTTGTTGTACTGCGGTTTCTATAGCGGTATAACGTGCTAATCAGTGTTTCATACTTCACAGAAACGATGTGAATCATCTTTGAATAAATAAGAATCTCTTGTTATTCAAACGTTGCTTATTTGTCTCATTACGATACATATCGTTTTTCATCTACAGAAACGACAAACATGTACTCTAATAACGACATGATATTTCGGCCCTACTAATTAAAAATGGGCAACACATGACAAAAATACCCTTCTCTCTACACTCACAGACACATCTACAAGTGAGACTCTTCACATGAAAAAATGGGCAACACATGACAAATTCACAAATTAAAAAAGCACCGCTTCAACACAAGAACGTAACGGGCTTCTTCTCCGTCAAGCTTCCGAGACGAGAACCAAACTATAATTTATCAGATTTGGACACTTGCATAGTTTCAGAGTTCGTCTTTGACAACCGAGCAACTTAGACATGATAATCCACGGAATAAAAAAGCGGGATGTTACGAGCTCACTTAATCGTAATTGGAATTGATAGACGTCGCCCCAGCACTGCACACCGCCGTGCTTGATCGCTGCCTCTCTGAACAGCCACGCCGCCCGCATCTGCTTCTTCACCAGCCCTCCGCGTAATCCGGCACCTTGTTCTGCCTAAGCGTCGAATCTGGATCGTCCGATCAAGAGCACTCGTTGATAAACAGGATCGCATCTAGCAACGACTCCTTTTCCAGTCCGATCATGTCGTACGCCTGAGCTCTCCTCCAAAGGCTCTTGGCGTGGGCCGTGGCGGTTCAGCGGGTTGTGAAGGCATAATGCACATGTGGCATCACTTATCGCGGCCAAAGGCTGTTGGGGAAGAAGATAGCACTGCGCTCGATTACTATACAAGACGACTCTCTCTTTCTTCGATCTCACCGGACACAGTGAAAGCGCTTCGGAGTATTTCGCCGCCACTTTGGCAATGTTTCCGGCGGAGAAGAGGGAGCTTCCTTTGAGCTTGACGACCAAAGCATCTGCTTGTTTAATGTGGAGATCCTCTTTTGGCATGCTCTTCTTTGTCTCGAGCTCCTCAATGAGCTCTTTAGTTCGGGCGCTCAGAGCGTTTCGTCCCGTTCCTTGCGACTGAAGGCACTCCTGAAGAACGTTCACGATGGAATCGCCGAGCTTCTTGTGATCGCCAAGTGTGGAGATCTCGCCCAGGTCAACGAGTGCAGGGACCGCCTTTTGATCACCTACAATAGAGGACGGTGATTATCACAAAGAAGAGTTTAAAGAAATCAAAATTATAAGCTTCTAACATAGAAAAGCTCACCTTATGACAAGCACTAGGGTCTTGAAGTAACCAAAGAAGACAATCTATAGCCATGTACTGCCAATCATCAGTAATTCGATGATCCCGGGACAGCTGGCGACTGGGCCTCTTCCTAGCTTGTGGTGGCAAATTGTTCTCAGCAATCCGATCCCCACCGGAGAATTCTCGTTCACGAGCCCTCCCCACATTCCAGGAAGCTTCACCAAAAACTCCGGCTTGCAGATCGGCGGAAGAAACTCCGGCTTAAAAGCGAAGCAATTTATCAACTGCAAAAGACCAACATTGCAATTGGCACTGAAATTTGATTTTTTAATTCTTGAAAACTGAAATACCATAAACGCATTATCGTATGACCAAATGTAACACACATTTAAACAAATGCAATTTTATTTTTTTCTCGCAAAAATACGGGCTTTACTTGATTCACAAATACAAGTCCGATGAATTTCCGTCCAACGGGTGATAGAATACAAGCACAGAGAGGCAACTAAAGGAAGGACAACAAAAAAGAGTAAAAAAAGTTTAAATGAAAAGCTCAATTAAATTTAAAAAATACAATGGGGAGTAAAGAATCCGTGTGTAACGGCTATAACTCATAAAGTTAAATTCGCAGATTAGGGTAAAATACCATATTACCGAATACCCTTGAAAGCAATTTCGGATCACAAAGTCTTACTTTAATTCCAAGTAAGAATTTGTGATCAAAATTCAAAAGTGCTCTCTTCACTCTTGAGCATTTTATGTTGCGAGTAATTTGGTCCTGTTGTCATGACCAAATATTCTTATTAAATATTCTTACGCGATCTCCGTCAGAGTAAATACAAGAGGAATCGGATTTCCGATCCTTAACGCTTTCGGCCCGAATAAAATTGATAAATGGGTGATTCCGGTTCTGAAAGTACATTTCAATGGAGTTCGAAAACCCAAACCCAATCAAGGGTCCAATACACCGGGTATATATATGGCATTTTCGTCCGATTTTAAAAACCGATAACCGACTGCGTTGAATTTTTTTACGGGTATACAATGGAGTTCAGTAAATCAGCGATCAAAAATAAATTTAAAAAATATATATTAATATTTATCATTTTATAAACATAAAATTCATCACATTTCACTTAAGTTTAACCCGATCTTTGTTGCTACTACTCCATAGACCCTGGATCACATACTTAAATGTCAAGCTATTTGGCGCAAAACCCGCTTTCTGCATTCGATCCTGCAAATCCAACAACTCGTTGACGCTTTTACCCTCACTCAACACTTCAGCAATTGCATTATAACTTTCAGTGTCGCAGATTAGATAATTCTTGGCAAACAAAACCAACACTGCTTCTGCTTTCTCAAGATTTCTCTCTCTGCAGAATCCACGAACCAATAATCTGCATACTTCGAAATCGGGCGACGAACCAGACTCAATCATTTCTTCCATCAACAACTTAGCTTCTGTGCTTCTATTTAAACGGCACAAGCCGTCCATGAGCGCTCTATACACATTCATATCCGGTTTTAAGTTACTTCGTAGCATGTCTTCCTTCACAAGCACCGCCTCGGAAACATAATCACATTTCGAAAGAGACTCAATCAGTTTGCTATAGATTGTTGTATTCGCCACGTAACCGTCGTGAGAAATTCTTTCCATCAGACTCTTAGCAGCAAACGGGTGATTTGCTCGACATAATCCGACCATTAGCACATCATAGATTTCCGGAGAAATACGGACTTCATACCTCTTGAACTCATAAATCAAGTTCAAAGCAGACAACAACTTGCCTTCTTTTCGATACCCTTCGACGAGTAACCGAACCGTGACATCATCTGGCGAAATTCCGTCCCCGATCATCCTGTTCAACAGTGACTTACACTCCTGAATCTTTCCCTCATCGCAGTAACCCCGGATAAGCGTATTATACGACACGATATCCGGGTTCAATCCTCGGTGAACCATTCTATGGAAGATCTGATGAGCCTCTTTCAGTCTCCTTTGTCTGCATAAACCGCTCATCAAAGCCGTGTACAAAACCAAATCGGGAGCTACATTTCTCCTGTACATTATCTTATACAAATAGAACGCATCTTCCAATTTCCCATTCCTGCAATAGCTACTGATCAAAGTGTTGTAAGTCACCAAGTCAGGATCAAAACCTTCTTCCTCCATTTTCTCGATGAAGCCGTTGACTTTACTCACATCACAGACTTTACACAGCACGTGAGTCAAAATATTGAAGGTATGCCCATTTGGTTGTATCCCAATTCTACCCATTTCCGTATAAACATGCCAACACTGATCAATGCTGTTCATCTTGGTCAACGCGTTAAGCAGCAGATTACAGCAAACAGTACTAGGAAGAAGCCCAAAGTCAACGCTCTTTGAAAACGAACTGAAACCCTCTCTAACCATACCTCGCTTCAGATAGGCCTTCAGAAGCAAGTCGAACACCGATGGATTCCAGTTACAGCTCTCGGTGGTGGAGACCAGAGCTTCAAAGATGTCGCCTTTGCGGGAAGCTACGAGCTCCGAGAGCATGTCCATGGCGTCGGAGAATCTCCGAGACCAAGCGAGGACGTGAATAGCGTGGCAGTAGTTCCGAGTGGAGGGAACGAGACGCAGGTCGTGCTTGACCCAGTTGAAGAAAGCTACGGCGGAAGAGGGATCGGACTGGCATCGCAGCAAAACCCTAGAGATCTCGGCGGGTCCGAGATTGGGGAGGATCGATTTGAGGTCGGTTTGGAGAAGCGCGAGGTTGGGGGTTCCGAGCCTGAGGGTGGAGCAGACGAGATCGACGATGTGGCTAGGGTTTTGGGTCGGAGGGAGGAGGTGGTAGAGTGGGTTCAGAGCTGGTTCAGGCTTCGATTCGCGAATCGTCAGCGAAGAAGAAGAGAAAGTTGATAAGAGCGAAGGATTTGGGTTGAGTTGTGAGCAGCCATGGATTCGCTTCAGGCATGGGGTTGAAGCTCGAATCATTCGACGAACACACAGAGCGCGGGAGAGAGAGTGAATGTCAACAATGGGGATTCAACAATGGTGGTTTTGAATTTGACGAGTGTCATTTCTTGTTTTGAGTTGTCGTTTCCTGCTATAGGAATCCGTTATTATTTTTTGTTATTTTTTCAGAATTTGAATTTTGGTAGCGATAAAACTATTTTATTTTTTTAAATATACTTACTATTTTAAGAATGTTAAACTTAAATATACGGCATATAATTATTAAGTAAGAAAATAATAATAAACAAAAAACTAATAAAAATAGTATCGAATAGTGGAGTACATTTAAAATTAATATTGAGCTCTAATTATATATAATAACTGTTATATTATGAAGCCCAGCTCAAGCCCAAACGACATGAATGAAGAAAAACGACATCTATGGACATCCATTGATCAACTTGCATCTACAGTCATTGGATGACATGGAGGGCTGAGATTAAAAGCCAAATACCTTCTTCTAGTCGACTGAAAGGGAGAGAAAAAGAACTGAGAGTTCTTTTCATGGAGTTCTCTGTCTAGTTTAGGGTTTCTTCTTCTTCTTCGTTTTCTCGGTTCCTCGAGCGATTATGTATGAGCGAATATGTAATGGGAGATTCGAGTGTGTAATCGGACGATATCATAGTGCATGGCTTTCGGAGAGTTCGCCGGAGCAAAGAGTGGATGTAACGCCGGAGATCGGGTTTTGATCTCCGGCTGAACCACTCTCTAAATGGTTGTCTCTTTCTTTGTTTTTCTTGATTTATTTTCGTTTTCGGCTTGGTTTGCATTAATCTGCGTTTATGTTTACGTGCAAGAATCCGCTCGATGAATTAGGACGAATTCACAACAATAACGCTAATTTCGTCTAATTTATAGCCACGTTCTAAGTACCGGTATCGACGCAAAACCAATTTCTATTTTATGAGTTTGTCGATGGGTAACGGATTTGCCAATAGATTTTTAAAATAAAAGAAAATCACCGACAAATAAAGTAACCTATCAAGTCTTACGGCAAACCGTTAACCGGCGGATTTATCGACAAAATTGTGTTTTAAATATAATTAAAATTTCATTCAAAATTTAGTGTTAATATAAGTTAATAATCAGAGCCGGCCCTAGGCATAGACGGAGAGAGAGAGTGAAGGTCAACAATGGCGGTTTTGACTTCTAAATTTGATGCGTGTTCTGTGTTGTCGTTTCTGTGTGTGGCATATTTTGAGTTGTCGTTTTCTGCTATAGGAATTCGTTGTTAATTGTGTGCCAAAAGAAAAATTATATTGGTCTAATATTCCGCCCGGTTTGGTAAGCAATTGCAAAGTGATGAATTGTTTTGTACGTAGTTTTGGAAAAAAAAAATTGAATAATTGGGTTGTTTAACGAATAAACTTAAGAAGTATGTTTAGGAATTTTGTGATAATTTATCTTATTTTCTCCGTTCTCTCTCTTCCATTGAGTCGTTATCCATTCCGGTCATTATGTACATTTAGGGCCAGTTTGGTATTGCTTCTAAAGAGGTGCTTTTGCTTCTTCCTTAATTTTAGGGAAAAAATTTTGTTTGGTTAGTTAAAATAAAATTACTTTCTAAATAATTTTTGTTATTAATAGGCAAAAATGAAAAGCATCTCATTGATGCTTTTGGAGAAAGCTATTTTGAAGGTTTTACGTGTCTTTCTCTTCCTTTTTGTTTTTTTTATTATTTTTATTTAAATATTTTATTTTCTTGTTATATTAAATTTCAAAACTCCGTAACTTTAATTTTATAACCCCGATTGACTTATAAAAATAAGCACTGGAAAGCTTGCGACGAGACGAATCCAATGATAGGTTGGAAGATATAGTTTTAATGTATTTTTAAATAATGTATTTTTTCATTATTTTTAAGAAGTGATTGTTAGTAAATTATCTAACCAAACACTAAATTACTTGACCAAGTAGCACTTTCTGTTAAATTACTTTTACAAAGTAATTTTTGCAACAACAGAGCAATGCCAAACTGGGCCTTAATCTTATATGAATTAAAAATTTAAATTATTTATGTTTAAAGAATTAACTTTTTGAAGAAAAAAAAGAGAATAATGTATCAAATAATTCTTTATTTTTTTTTATTTTTCAAATAATAAAACTAACCTGGTACCAAACAGTTATTCGAAAACAACTGCAATAATTTATTACCGATAAATTTTTCAAAAAAATAAATTACAATCATAATTTTACTGGGCAAAGTTCATATATTGCAATTTTATAGTATAATGAATTAATGCCACTATCAAACGATATATGTACTGTTGTTAACTTTATTCAGTATTCAGCCCCTCACGTACTTGTATTTCATTTACTGTTTTTTTTTTATATATTTTATTTAATATTAATTTGCCTTATGCACGGTGTGGCCTAGCTCCGTGCGACCAGGCCGCATTGTAGATTCTATTTCCATGGAGGATTTGAGCCGCGAAGCTTGCGGCAACGGCTTCCGAGGCCGCAGCGACTCAGGGAAAGGCGATGCCGTGAGCTTCGTCCCTCTTCTCTTGTCATTTTTTCTACGAAAAATCCCAGCCGCGAATCTCCTGTTTCCTCTATATAGCTACTAAATAAAGGTTAAGAAATAAAAGAAACTAATTGGAATTCTCACATAATAGAGTCAAAACATTTACATCAAGGAACCACCATGTTTGCAAGCTCGAGCTGATTCTCGAAAGGCAAGTGGTCTTTCAAAGACAAACAAGTACGGTGCAAAATGCGCAACAAGAAACCGGCCATCTCGTTTTCACACTCGTCAATACGTTGTCCTACTTCAGTAGGTCTTTCTTTGGAGTCTAACGCTGCCACCCAATTGGTGATCCGCTCCGTCGAAGCGCAAAGATTCAAAGCAACGGGTTTCGAAATCTCTCTCCAACTTGGTTCCGACAAAAGCGAACTCAGCGTAACCGGTAAGTCGCTCAGAACAGTATGTCTATCGAGGATAAGAAGAGGCATGTATTTGCATCGGCTACCGGATAATAGAGCAAGAAATCGCATTGCCTGGATTATGAATGATATCAACGTTAGATAATCAAACGTCTGATAAAATCGACGTGAAAACCCCGAGAAAGGAAGTGATGAGTCTGATTTTTAACAATAAACGGGTGCAACCGTATCGGTTCATTCAGTTTTGGCAAGTTTCTCCAATCAAACCGATATGTCAAAACCGAAACTGAAATCGGAATTTTGAATTTGGTTAACCTGTTACATTGATTATCTGTTTTGGTACGGTTAAATTATTTTCAAATTCTATTTAAAAGAAAATAGTTTAATCAGTCACTTCAATGGATTGAAATTCAGTTGAAGTAATCCATTTTAAAACCGGAAAACTTGTTGAATTTGGTAACTCATGGACTATTTTAATAACATTTTTTGTATAATTATAATTTTGTCTAAAATTAACATACGAACAATATTTTAAATGATATATGACCATCATAAATTATAATATAGAGTTTATATTTTAATAAACTGATTTGGTTAGACAAGACGGTGTTGGTTATGTGTAACCGTTTTATTGTTCATCAGATTTGATGACATATTCCATTGAATTCTGTTCCGGTTATTGATTATCCTTTTATTTTGCAGACCTCCAAAAGAAAGTAGAGCAAGCGCGTACCGTAGAAGGGTGAGCCGAGACGCAGCTGATTTCTACCACGTCCATAAGCCACTGTCTTTGAACACTACCCTCGACGTGTTGTAAAGCTCGTGCAACTTCCACGAGTGCTTCCCACGTACCTGAGACTGTTGGTACGCTATTAAAATGCTTGTAAAATACAGGAAACTAGTGAATCATCTAAAAATAGTTTCATGAAGCCAAAATTTGAAGCTACGTGAATCTTTATCAGACAATGATGCTGATCACTGATACGCACCGTATCATTGGGTCGGAGGAGTAGACGCTATTAATTCTAACTTTATATATATATATATATATATATATATATATATATATATATATATTTATATACCAGAAAATGAAACAAAACAGACTTTTTGGTGTGTAGTGATGGTGGAGCCATTGCTTATATATATATATATATATAATATTGTAAAATCATTTATTTTAAGCAATTTAAATTATGTAATTTATTATTCAGCCATTTAAGTTAATTGTCGCAATTAGAAAAACACGTCAGTAATCGATGACCTAACTCTTTCTCATTAACGAAAATCATATTTTGACCGATTAAAACTTAAATCTCTCTCAGACGAGGGGATATCAGCTCTCTTGTTTGGGTGTCTTTCTGGTCGTGACGGCTCCAATCACGAGATCACGATCCCTGGTCGTATCAATAATGTGAAAATACAAATATACCTACCTTGAGAATTAGCATTTAGTAGAAGCGTTTTAATTTTCCCTAGCTCTGTGGAAGTGAAGCAACCGATGCTAACAAGCTTAACTTTTGCGTGGATCTTTTTCAGAGCGTCTGTAAACTGATCGCTCTTTCGTATATCGCTATGTGACACCTGACATGTGAAAACAGTCCCAAGTTAATTTCATAAGTCGTAAACCACAATTAAAACGAAGCATACTGTTATGGTCGGGTGTGCTATTATGATATAGATAGGATCCAAGAACGATTCCGACACAGAACAATTCAACCAACGGCAAAGGGAAAAATATCCTAACACGGCTTAAAGACTTCGCTGGACCGACGGCTAGGTGCTGGCTCTTATATAGTGACATGCAACCCAAGGGACAATATGTAATGAAAAGAATATTACCCTTACAGCCTTACAAACTAAATTGACCGAAATGTCCCTAGCGACATAACTAAATAAAACGACTCAAACTACGTTCTTCTTCCTCTGACTGTACGTAAGCATGTTATGGTCCAGCGTTCTTGATCTCATCGTAAGACTAGAACCGGTGAATCTCTTTTTCATTTTTCAGTACCCTAAACCTTAGAGGGAAACTTAGCCATTTATGGAGCTATTACCTCATTAAATAACCAAACGTTGCAAGTAGGCAGGCCTAAACATTAAAATATAAATATCCTACCTAAAATGTAACTAAACGATTAAAATGACAAAACTCTATTAAATACCATGACATAATTAGACATATATAAGGTCACAGTCCGTAGCATATACCTCTAGGAAATTCAGTAGCCAACTCGACCGAGCCTTTGATAAGCATCTAATTCCGTCACACCACTCCTCGCCGTCCGCCTGAGCCGGCAACAACGAAAAGAGCACCTCCATGCACTTCTCGACTTTAGAAACATACGGTAGAGAGTCCATCGAAGCTTCATCTAACTGAAATAGACCCTTCCAACATGATTTTCTCAGCACCCTTCTTTGATCAGCCTCATATGTATGAAATGAAGACATGTACGTAGTCAAATCATCGAATAGTTTCTCGAGCCTGGAACCCGAGAATACTTTCACGAGATCCGCAATATGTATGAGAAGGTAAGATTGAAGATTCAGCTCAAGCGCTCTGAACCGAGAAAGATCAGACAGTTCATCGAGGAAGTTTAGGAGTGAATCAAACTGACTTGCGTGAGCTAACGAGAAGCGAATACATTCTTCTCTAAGTACCCCTTTTCCATATGGATTGTCTTTCATAAGCAACTCGGCGATCTGAGCTCCGTATCTCATGCAACGCCTAATTATAGCTCCCCAGTCTAAATCCGGCAACCTCGGAGCTCGTGAAAGACAGCGCAACACTGTTATAGCCGAGTTTATATGTACTGTACCTCCGGTCTTCACCTGAATAAGATATGCTAGATTAGGATGACAAATAACAAACTATATTGAAGAACGGAATGATGTTACTAATATGAACGTTATCCATCTTTTTGAAGTTACCTCATTATCCTAACATTAATGGCTGAGTTATGAAAGTAATCATCTAATAATTACATAGAATAATACTAATTCCCGACGGGATATCCAGTGATAAACAATCCTTTTACTAAATGAAAATATTGCGCAAGGAATGCGAGAAGACAAGATAATAACAGACGGAGAGGAGAAATCTTGTAGTCGAATATCGAGTACAAATTATAAGGGACTAAAATAACAATCTGATCCCTATAATAATGCTTCTATAATCGGTACCGAATAAAAGAGTAATAATGACCGAGTATTATTCTTTAACTAGAAGAGATCTCATTTTTTTTATTTTTTTAATAAATAACCGAATTCAATCATACTCCAACAGAAACTTACCCCAGAAGCATTGAGGTACATTAGCCACAAAGAAAGCTTCATCACGGCACTATCGTCGGCAAAATTTTGTGAAGAATATTTTGTTGTAACCGCGTCAGCTTGATCGCTAACATCAAGAGTCAGAGATCCCTTGGACCATACTTGATTTCTAAGCAAGGAAACTGCCCATGCTGCATATTGCTGAATCTGATGGCTATCAGTATTATGAGCTATTAGAAATATGTCCTGCATTAACGGTGTCAAATGTGGCTCGCTAACAGCACTTGAGAATAGCGGACCAATGAGACGCTTGGATTCCTGTTTGGCAAAAAAAGTCGCTTGTAACAACTTAAAACCCAAAATATCTAAGCTCAATATGAAAAAACGTAAAGGTACCTTCATTTCATGACCAGAATGTTGTTTAACTGTTTGAGGATGCATCTGAAACAAGTTTCCAGCATCTGCTCCCATTGAATTAACGACGCCTAGCATAGCTCCCAAATGGACCAAAGGTGGGTGCGGGTTTAAATAACAATTCCTGAATAACTCCATGAGGTTTCTTACAAATTGCATTTCAACCGAGAATATTCCCTCATTCAATACGCAGGCAAGAAGATTCCCGGCTCCTATGCACGACGCCATCAAAAAGCTCTGATGGAAAATGTCTGATCTCGTCACAGACAATAGTTCAGAGATGGTTTCTCTATATCCATTCATTAATTCTTCCACTTCCTTCATATCCATAAGCTCCATTTTCTGACAGAAACCGACAATAGAAGGTAGCGCCAGAGATGATCCCACTGATAGAGTACAGACATGTGACATCCATGAAACAATCAATTTCTTCATCTTTATCACAGCATTGTGTAACCCGGCTCTATAAATTGCCCCGATGGAATTCGCTAAGCCGATAACAATTCCAGAAACACCCCAGATATCATCCTCTAGCTCGTCAGCGATCTCGTGTGGCAATTCAGTATATATATCTGCATTGACGCCATATTTACTTGGTGGGAAATATGCAGACAATATTTCCGTCAAGTCAGGTGAAAATCGAGTGAATTGAGATATTGTTAGCAATAAGGTGCTGACTATCTTTCCTAGTAAGTCAGTTTCTGAGATCTTATTCATCTTTTCACCCAAGTCAGAGTTATCAGGGGCGTCAATCCTAGTGAGAAGATCTTGGCATGAAAACCCCAAGCCAACACCACAAGCTCCTTTTACGAGTGTGCTTTTGCTATTGCAGAGAATCTGAAAGCACATTCCAGTTAGAAGCAGACTGGAAAGCTTTAAGAGATTGCGCCTTTACCTTTTGTTTTTAGCAATAATACCCCATACACTATAGAAAACAAGCATATTGCCCCCTACACTTTTACTACGACAAAAAGTTTTAACTTCTACCAAAAATGTAACTTCTTTGAGGGTATCTTGACCAATTTTATTATTCTTCAATTCTATAAGAATTTCATCTTAATAGTTCTTGAATAACTAGCCTCATTGATTGCTTCACAATAGTCTCATAATCTAGTATTTTAATATCGTACGACAAAGTTTTGACAAAAATATCTCCGAGTGAATTTTATTATTCTTCAATTCTATAGGAACTTCATCTTAATATATATTGAATAACTAGCCTCATTGATTGCTTCACAATAGTCTCGTAATCTACATAAGTTACTACTTTTTTGCCATTTATTAACACATAGGGGCAATGAAAGTATATGGGACATTGCTACCAAAAATTAAAATTCAAGGCAAACTGCACCAACATGAAAATTTAAGGGGGCATTCTACATAATTACTCTAAGGAAAATACAAAAAAAGAATGATGGAAAGTCAATATCCTTATAAAAAGGAGTATTTTGTCTTGAGGTTGTTTTTTGAATAAAAAACAAAATTGATTAATTAATTAAATTTATGATCCCATTATGAATTCCTTTATGCTTCATTTACCATAGTACGCCCTTAATACTTCACTGAAGTTTCAAACTGATGTATTTGTCATAAAAATGGTCGGATAAATTTTATTATGAAATCCATTTATTACTTTATTTATGTTTTAGGTTTTTAGGGCGTTCCAGTAGCTTGTGATAAACATGGATTAGAATTTCTCAATCTCTAAATTAATTATAAGGCGCCAAGGGCACATGTGTTTTAGCATATTGTCTCTTAAATAATCGGCCCTTCATTTATCTCGTTGATTGCTGGTGATTATCATTGGCTTACGTATCCATTTCCTTACTTTTTGGTATTAGTTCTAAAGAAGCTTCGCATTAGAAAAGATCCGGAGCATTTCGACACCATAATTTACCTCGAGAAGGCCAGTTATTATCTGAAACTTTTGCTTGTGATCAGTGATATGTAGGCAGCTTGAGATCAAACCCAGAGAAATCGCAGCTGACCATTGACGGTGCTCGTGCTTGTGCTGAAACAACCAATCCAAGAGGAATTTTGACGCACTTGATTTGACAGTGTGGACAGATGGTGGTAAAACCTAATAAAGCCAAAGCAAAAAATATTAGACTCCTGATAAATTCCCAATATAAAATTAGTTTTGGAAAGTTTGGGCCCTTGGTTAAGAGGAATGTGCGGAAATGGCCCCTCGATTAAAGATTTTGCAGCAATGGCCACCATCTGTTGTGGATCTGTGTTTCAGTGGCCCAATTCGTCGAAAAGAATGTTAACATATGGAAAGATTCAAAAATAATAAATGAATTTTTCTGTAATTTTAAATCGTATGATAAAAATTTGTAAACTATTCATTTTGCGCTAAAACCAAAATATTAACCTGTTTGACCTTGAAAAATCATCAAATTCACCCTGTAAAATATCTTACTAATTTGTCAACAAATAACATACTATTAATTTAACGTTTGAAAATTATATTCTCAATTTAACATAAATACTCTACAATAATACCTTTTGTTTATACTTTCAATCCAGTTTTTGCACCAATTTAAAATAATTGAGCCATTTCCGCACCAAATATGAAAATCAGGGGTCATTATCATTATCTCTCTAATGGAGGGGCCATTTTTGCACTAATTTTTCAACGGAGGAACCATTCCCACTATTTTTCTAACAGAGGGATATTTCTGCACAACTCTCTTAACCGAGGGGCCAAACCCACCGATACTCTTTGAAAATATCATATCGCATTGTGTCCAAATAAATCTAATTTGGCATTTTCAGGAAAACATGTATTGATTGGCTAAGACAACACAAATACTTACGGCACAAAGTGCACCAATGGCAAGAGCAATGTTTGCAGAAGATCGAGGGATGGAATCGTTTGCTATGCGGATCATTCTCTGAATGCAAAGAAAACAAAAAGGAACATTAAGTTTTGAGAAAAAAAAAATTGTGAGCGTATCGAACTATAGAATTAATGTTTTCCCTCCTTTATTAGCAGAGATTGTACCTTCAGGATATCATTTGCAGCGTTTTCGGTTTTAGCCAAGTTGGTCGATGGAGCTTTAGCGTCACTAAGCAAAATGTCAGCTCTCAGCCAACGACATATGAACGCTTTCCATGATTGCAGAGAAATAAGGGCAACAAGAATATTCCTCGAAAGTTCGAGAGATGAAGCTAATTCCAGAAGTGCCTTCTCATACCCAGCGTGTACTTCGCGCTTCCCCTGTAAATAGTATAATGTTAGAGAAAAATGTCAAATAAATGCCAATAATTTTTAGAGAACTGAACAGAAAATAAATATAAAAAAAAGCAAGAAAGCAAAAATGAATATTAACTGTTATAAATTATCACACCTTTGATATTTGTTGACTATTTACATCTTTCGGAGAAAATGAAAGACATGATAAAGCGGCACCGGATAACTTGCTACTGTTATTATCTTTCCCTAAAAAAGGATGTTACAGTCTTAAATCTAGAAAAGAAAACCAAAATTATGTTTAAAAAACAATCATTATGATATGAATTATTTAATACCTGAAGGGAAGATCAACTGAGGAAATACATCCAGCAACTTCTCAATTTTATTTCCTGCAACTCGTTTTTCCTTGCGCACTCGCCTCCGTGAACTGAAGATAAAAACAAATGGTTTACAGTTAACGTAAACACTTTCTTTAACTTGTATTAATGATGTAATTAATGGAAATATGTTGTTGACCTATGTTCATATGCTATGATCTTGACTTGAAGCTCTTCCATGGCGCCCCATACATGTTGATTGGTTTCAGAGAATAGCAGCTCTGGATAAGTTTCCTTAAAATCTGGAAGTTTCTGCTCGGTGTACGACACCTGCCAATCATGTACGGAACGGTATCAAGGAAAAGACGATTTTATATACAAACGAATGACAGAAGTTCATCTTTTTCCCCTCTTCCAGTACTCAGGTGAGGGTTTTAGGTAAATCAGTGTATACCTCATACTGAGCTAAGGCCTCTAGTGCAGATATTCTTGCCTTTTCCCATTGACTTTGTTGACCAGCGAATCTAGAGGTGATAATACACCACAAAATACCGAGAACGTCCTTCGAAGCCTCGGGATAAGCTTCGGCATCCGTCGCACCCCATCTTAAGAGACGGCAAATGCTGAGGGTATACGAAACGCATACAAAATATTTGTAAATTGTTATGCGCAAAATAATTGCAGTGACTGATGCAACAATCAAGTGATACATCATAGAAATAGAAAACATATGAATGACGGTGAAATATAGAGTAAAATTTTGTGGTCAACGAGGGAAATAGTCTAAAATTGTTAACCTGTGAGTGAGAATTGGATTGGTGGAGAAGTCTTGCACATACTTCAAAATAACATCCCATGCCGTATAAAAATCTGAAAAACAGTACGAAAGAGTTTTTAATGAATTTTCCATGGTTACCAAAAGAATAAGCTTTATACTAGACAAAAGACATAACAGTAAGTGACAAACATGCTTTTAATAACATGCAAATGTGGTTCTATGCTAGACCCGCATATTTATCATTATTGTATTTCGTTATAAAGTGTTTTTTAGTAGATATCTATGTATGTAAAGAGCTCATTGTGAAGGGTTATCCATCATGTTTGATTAGTGAAAAATTCCTATTGAATATCATTAGAAGAATTTCTTGGTCTGACTCGAAACAGAGACCGGGATATCGAATATCAATAAAGCATTCTTGTTTCAGTTTGATTGTTGGCTCGGATCAATCTTGTTTCGGTTTGATTGGTGGCTCGGATCCTATCATTTTACAACATAATTACCAATTACATCAGCTTCACAGAGATGGGCGAGGCTTTCGAAACCAAGTGCTTGTATGGTATGATCCGGGCTCTCAATGCAAGCCTAATAGCACAATCATAGAAATATTAAAGATCATACCTCACAACTTTATAAGCGGCCAAATAAATAAATAAATAAATAGACCGTACCGAAACTGACAAGATAAGGTCAACGCCCCTGTCGGCATCTTTTCTGCAAACATCCTTAATGGAAGTTGCAATACTGAAGCATATATCTCTATCGGACTTGAACTTAGTTAACCCTTTTGGAAGCAAGACTCCCTATACAAAAGAGGAAAAATAGAATCCATAAGTGTTGATATATAAGCAGTAAAGACGAGAGAAAAAGAGATTCGTACTTGCAGACTTCCAAAGGCACGGTCATTCATCTCCCAGGTTTGACAAAGCAAGCGAATCGCTGTTCCATATAAGGTTCTGTAGAATATAATGAAACGTTTCTCAATCCAATTGGTAAATAAGGAAAAAAAAATCATTCAAATGATTGAAATAAACTCGTTTTGGAGGATTTTTTTGTATTATACTAGCAAGAATAGCTAGATCAAATGGACATGTAAGGAATAAAAGGATGTCAAAAGGGAAAGAGACAGCATGATTGCTATAGATACCAACGAACAAATACGATCAAAGTAAGCCAATCGGGTTTCACCAAGGTGATGAATCCCGGAGACTTTATTCCAAAACAACCAAAAAGCTGCCTTTCCTTTGAGAGCAAGGCAAAAACTCTCCTCGATGTCTTGATGAGTCAAAACCCAAAGCAAACAGAACATATAATAGGTTGCCTAAATCTAATAAGACCTATTCCTAACTACTGAAATAACCTTAATGACAATAATATATAAGAAGACGATAGAGAACATAAAATAAAAGGTCAATTCCCGACTTTGTCCTTCTTTCTGTGCCTATATGTGATTAAGGGCTTATCAGATTGCTCATTTGACTTACGGTTTAGAATCATTTTGAATCATTGGCATGATAGTTTGGATTATGAGTGGTGTCATCCCATTATGTGAAGCAAGTGCCGGAAGCATTCCAAGAAGTTTCAGCTGCAGAAAATTACAAAACAGATAATAATAATAAATAAAGCCGATACTAGGGAACAGAAAAATGATAGCTAATAAAAAACATACGACTTCAGAATTTAAAGCAACACTTACCAACATATTTTGACCAATTACACCTTTCTTGGTGAATATGTTGCTGTAAAACAAGATTGCTACTAGAAACTGAGTTCCCATTTTTGGATCCATGATTGCTATAGTACTCAAAAGATCTACAGTGATGCTTCCGAGCGATTGATGCATCAGCAAAACACCAGAAACGGCAGAGAGTAGCAAGGGCATTTCTACATAATCGAGTAGCAAAAAGAATTTAAAAGCAAAACATGTAGTTCATAATAACGTGGATATATAGTCATGTTAAGAAAGATAGAAGTTTTCTAAGGATTTACCAGATACAAAAGTTTCTTGTGGCGGAGTGAGTGGTTGAAGGGACTTTCTTCTATCGACGATCGACTGACAGAAATTCTTCAATAAGTAAGCCCATGAATTTTGTGTATCATCTATTCCTTTGTTATCACTTCTCTCACTATAAGAAAAGTTTATAAACAAACTGGATGGTGAATTATGATCCTGTAATGAAATTGATGTCAATTGTCAGTCAGTTGATATGTATAATTTCCACTTGAAAATAGAAGTGTTGAATAATTAGATAAGTAGAAGCTTATTCAGGTTTAAGTCTTCGTCATAGCATAGTAACTTTCATTCAAAATCATTTTCAGAAAGAAATCATTCTTGATATGATTTGCGAAAAAACAAAAACCTGAAACCACTGACGCTGTAGAAGCCTAAAAACGATGGATCCAGGCGTGCTCATGGGCGAAACTTGGTCTTCTTCTGTTGATTTGTTCGTAGGTGTCACAACATGTTCCACTATGATCTTCTCTATTGTGATCAGGAAATTTGTAGCTGCTCCTTTAACGGTTTTCGAAGGAGATGATAGAAGGCAAATAACAGGAAATGTTAACAAGAGCTCTTCACTTGGTGCAAATGACATCCCACCATCGATAATTTCTGAGTAGAAATGATTGATTCCGGCACAAAAACCACGTATTAGAATAGCAATATTACAAGAAAGATGAAAAAAAAAAAATCCAACGAGTAAAAAAGTGTTGTCAAAAAAATAATCAAGAGAAGTTCAGCATATCCTCTAAATTTGGAAGCATTGATTCACAAAAATGTTAACCATTATTTATGTATGATTAATTCTGTTAGTAGATATTTTTAATTAAGTGAGGGTATTGATGGTATTTTATAGTGAGGAAATCGGGGTTTCTATGCCTATAGAAGGCACACCTCTCTAGGTTTCATTATGTTTGATTAGTGGAGAAGTCCTATTGAAAATTGAAGATAATGTCCTTCCACGATTAAGAATTAAACTTTATTCTTCGGACATACCATGTTCGTATTTCCACTTCACGAGCAGGTGAAGAAGCTTCAGTATAGCAAGTTGTTCATGCTCGAGCTCCGCCCGAATGAGGATATTAAACAGGGTCAGAGTTATTGAGGACAATTTCGGTACATATTGAAACCCAATATCTTTCTGAGCAGATAACAAACGCTTGGAGACTTCAGCTATAGGTTCAATCCAATAGGAGTTTTTATGGCCTGAGCAAACCAAAAGAATTGTCTCCAACAGCTCCACACTGCAAAGTTGGGCCTCGGAATTCATCTGTTAGTGAGTGACAGAAAAATTCTGAATAAATTAAACAAAAGTTAAACCGAAAATGACAAATTACAGGAGGCAGGTACCAAAAGAAAAAGGTTTCCTAATAAACTCATAAGTACTTACCAATCCCTTTCCAGCCAAATGTTTCAGCAAAACCACTTGCGCATCCACCATTTGTTCTGCAAATTCGATGAAAAACCTCGATTCCTGAAGGAAAAGGTAATGGTTTTTATTATTTACTAAAAAATAATCTTTAACTTTATAGGATTTACTCAACATCATATAACTCGCATTGCTTAATGTAAGATAGAGAGTGATTTGTTTTGTCTTTTCTTGAATCTTTTTCATGTCTCGATAGATAATTTGATTAAGCCAATGATTTTTCTGTGTTTCAGAATAAGGTTAATCAACACGTTAGCTAATCGACTACGATAAATTGGATTGAATTTTGCAGTTTTTTCTTCTACAGTACCTTGACATGACACGAGCGTGAAAGGTATTCAATATTCAGTTTTCTTTTTGCAGGTGCTAAAGTAATTTATATTGGCTTTTACTCTCTATTGTAGGGATGACAGATCACCCTCTAAGCCGTATATACGGCTTTTCACAGAAATCTATATGTATCCATGAGATCGAGTATAATATCATGTAATCCTAATTGCAACCATTTCCCATCTTCAAGTATATCAAAAGCTAGCTTCACGAAACCAACAAAACGAACCATGGTCAAAAGCGTACTTACTTCTGAATCTCTGCATGACACATGCTTCAGGCATTCGATTAACAACTTGAAAATAGGAATAGCCTCGACAGAAAGAGAGCAACAAAGCGACACCATAGCCGATATCAAATTCCTCGCGAACATAGCCGAAGCCGAATCCGAAAACGGTATCCTCAAGATCGAAAAATTCAGAAAGGGTCTCAAAAATTCACATGTGTCATCCATTGCCAACTTCTTTGCATGCACCAGCAAGAGTAAAACTTGTTGCACTAGCTCAGACTGAACTTCGATTCGGCACGAGAGAACCTGCGAGAATCAAACATGTTAAGACTCCCACAAGGAAAAGATAAAAGGGACCTAGCAGTATTTATATAGTCACGAGTTACTTCACTCATCGCCAATTGATTTTAAAATGGAACATACTTAAAATGGTATCATAGTTCATTGCGCTAAGACGAACACCGCTTTTAAAATAATGGGCTCCGGTCCAAAATGACTTACCCGTGTTTATAAGGTCATGAATTACCCTTCTCATCGTCAATTAATTTTAAGTTGAAACCTTATAATACTTAACAAAAACACATAGCCTAAACTACAATACATTCAATTCGTAAAGCTTTTCTTATCGAAACAAAGATTTTTATTGATAAAAAAAATTACAATGCAAAAACTGGCAAAACAACGGGCCCGGCCACCAAGACCAAACAAAACCAAGCTGCTGGTCAAAGAGAGCTATCATGTCTCTCGAAAAACCAGTGAGAGAATACATCGAAAACTCATTGTACAATGAAAAAAACGGATAGCGATACAACGATTTATACTATCTATCAACACGATCCGATTCCAAAAGACATCGTCGTAAGGAATTTGTTGCGTGTGCTTTAAATGTATCATAATTAATCTCGCAAAGTGAACTCGCATCGTGTTAAGAATTCTCAGATCAACACTATAAGCTCGCAAATTCTGAAGCACAAGCAACGAAAAATCCCCCTAACCTTAACGAACGGATGACTCTCGCTGGAAACCGAGCGCCATTTCACATTCCTCCGGAATCCCAAGCGCACCAGAAACCCCAATCCCTTGACGAACAAGTCCACGAACCGAGGCTCGCAGCCCTCGAGCGCGGACTGGAGCTCGAGCATCCCGCGGGGGACCTCCATCTTCGCGTCGGCGACGAGGCGGCATAGCTCGCGGACCGACTGGTCGACGACGGCGGAGGAATCGGAGAGGAGGCACCGCGAGATCGCGTCCCTGCCGGGCTCGGAATCGGAGTCCAGGTACTTGGGAGCCGAGGCGAGCTTGGAGAAGATCTTCAGCACCGCGAATTTCTGGAGCGACGGCTGTGGAACACGGAGCTTCTCGAGGAGGGGAGTGTAGGACTCCATTGGAAGAAGCTCGAAAGAGAGAGTTTGGGTATGGATTCGAAGTGGAAAGCTTCATTGTTGTGAAACTGGAGAAGAAGAAGAAGAAGAAGGTGAATGAATGGAGGATATTTATAGCATTCAGGTTTCTTGGAGTTTAGGCAATCACTGATTCACGCCGGAGCAGGATTCCGACGAGGAAATATGATGCGGGCCTCGACGCCGCAAGTAAGGGCATTTTTGTCCGTATGAAAAATATGGAATTTGCCAATATTTGACTTTATAAGGCCGCTATATCTGCGGTAACCCGTCTTTTTGGTATCTCTGCCGGCAAAAACCGCACAACAAATGTAACGGTTTTTAATTTGCCGGTGCTTTTCATATGCGGAAGAGTTCGACCATATCTTTCTTCATTGTCGCGTAATTACCGCAGTCTGGGCGTGGTTGTTCTGTAATTCACAGGTGGATCTGGTCTATCTGAAACACTCGTAATAAATTCCTCTATAATGTTACTCTTTGGAATCTGGATACAATATAAACGATTGGATTGCGCTATGATTTTTTTCCGCATGCAACGGATTTGCTATGTATTCAGTTTTAGATCTTTCTAGAGATTGGACGGGTCCTCTTTAGTGAGCTACTTTCTTTAGGTTTGGATTGTCGGGCCGGTTATTCTTAAACCAATTGATGTTAGTGCATTGTAACTTTTACCTACTAATAAAATCGTTGTTTCTCTAAAAAAAAAAAATAAGATTTTCGGAAGAATAATTATTCCAACAACACAACTTTATTTTTAAACATCAAAAAGCTAAAAGGGACAATATCCTTACAGAAAATAAATCCTAAAAGGCGTTTAGGAAATTGGATCGAAATATTTAGGAGTTACAACCAAGATAACTAAATTTATCTTTCATTTTAATAGAACTAGTAAAAACTTCCCTCGTGTAACAAACATTATTTTTCAAAAAAAAAAAACAAACATTATTTCAACATAGACATAATTCCACTTCGAAATTGTTTGTACCCTTTAGATACTATTGCCGCAAAAAAATAAGACCAGAAATATGGCAACACGCTTGATACAAGATTGAGTATTTCTTCCGCCAATATTTTTTCTATAAATTTTAACGAAGTGGTAAATCTGAAACAGAAGTGGGCTTATTTTAATACAAATTAAAATTTTACGGGAAAACTAATACAAATTCGATAAATTCAGGGGGCAAAACTAAAACTTATGGGTGAACCAAAAGCGTAAAGAAACGACATCCAATACATCCATACGACATCGAAAAACCAAACCCTTCACACTCCACATCAGTCAAAGAAGGAAAGAGGGAATCTTCAATGCGAAGCTTCTCACTGACAATGTCCATGGCGGAGCTCGACGACGCCACCGTCCGCAGCATGGCCATCGGAGCGGTATTCGCCGATTTCGTGAGCCTCAACATCCTCTATCTCTTTGCTTCAAGTCTGTTCATCGATTAATCGCGAATTTCTGTTCAAATTGATATAGTGATCGCGTTTTCAGGGTGGGAAAATCAATTCGATCGATTTTCATCGCAAGGATGATATTCTAGTCACGGCTAGTGAGGATGATTCCGTGAGACTGTACGACATTGCCAATGCTAAGTGAGTCTGTTCTTGTCTCTTTCAAATAATTGTGATTATTGGTTTTGAAGATCGAGCTTGAAGTGAGCGCTGTTGTTTTGAATCCTAGACTTGTCAAGACCACGTATCACAAGAAGCACGGCGCTGATCGGATATGCTTCACGCACCACCCGAGCTCGGTTATTTGTTCTTCGAGATATAACTTGGAATCTGGTGGAGGTTGGTTCCCTTGGGTGTTGTTGATTATGGATGGTTGGTGGGTTAAAATTAGTGAATTGGATAGTTGTAACGGTTCGGTTTTTTGCAGAATCGCTGCGGTATCTTTCGATGTACGACAATCGATGCCTTCGTTACTTCAAAGGGCACAAAGATAGGTTGGTTCTTGCTTGCCAGACGCTATACTCGTGTCTTCGTTGGATAATGCCTTAAAAATTTGATGAAATTACGACTTGAAAACCCCGACAGAAAGTTGTGTTTAAGATCATTTCTTTTCGAGTTATTGGACTCAGATAAAGTAGTGATTACTTGTTAACAAATATGTTTATTATCGTAGTATATGTTAGGCTTCTTATAAGTAGATGTTACTATGTTTGTATGTATTCTCAAGGAAGGAAGGAAGGAAGGAAGGAAGGAAGGAATTTAATATCTATACAAAATATTTGTTATCGCAGAATTGTCTCCCTCTGCATGTCTCCGGTTAACGATAGTTTTATGTCCGGCTCATCGGATCACAGTGTCAGAATATGGGATCTTCGGGTGAATGCCTGCCAGGTTTGGTTTCTGCTACTAATTTTATTTTCTTCTGCTTGATATAAAATATGGAATGAGATTAATAGAATTAAAACAATCTGTTCAGTTCTGATGCTCAAAAGTCTCCAAATTGAATATCATTTCCTGGGTGTGTCTGAGGTATGATTGTAATAGTTTTCAGGGGATTCTACATCTTCGTGGTAGACCAACAGTTGCCTATGACCAACAAGGCCTTGTGTTTGCCGTGGCAATGGAAGGGGGTGCGATTAAATTGTTCGATTCACGCTCCTATGATAAGGTTTGTGTTCGGCCATTATCTAATAAATTAAATAATATATTCTATGTCTGTTTTAGGTTGTTAAGGGCATTAGTATTAAGTAAGGATTAGGGCTCCTAATCCCTATATTGGCATTTTGTTGCTTATTTATTTGAGAGAGCGCAAGTCATGTTCTCAAAGAACTGCCGTTACTCGCAATAAAGCAATCGAGATTTCTTCATTTCGGTGAACTTTCATTGGTTTGCGTTTGATTCTTGCCTCGTGTTCTATCAGTCCGTATCCACAATTTTATCTTCCTCTTTTAATGTATGTAGAATCTTTTATGTCATAAATCTAACAGAAAAATAATATTGGCCTCCAAATTAGGGTCCCTTTGATACCTTTCTAGTTGGTGGGGACACGGCGGAAGTTTGCGATATCAAATTCAGCAACGACGGAAAATCAATGCTCTTAACAACCACAAACAACAATATATATGTTCTTGACGCCTACGCAGGAGAAAAGGTTAGAACAAAATTGTAAATTTTTAGTCTTGTGTACATTTGCTGATATGCCTTATGTCGGCCGGTCAGTCATAATTGTAAGAACTTTCGGCTTGATGTGCTAATATACTTGCAACTTTGTTTATGTCAGCGTTGTGGGTATAATATGGAACCATCTCCCAGTGCAAATATAGAGGCAACATTTACCCCAGATGGCCAATATGTCGTCTCAGGTATCTATTTTCACTATATATATATATAAAAATAAATATATATGTTGAGTTTGTGACCCAAACCCGAAGCCGGTTCCCTTAGTCCGAACCATGTAGTGTTTTTGGTGCAACGTTTTTTTACTGGATATTTTGGGGTTCTGTAGTAGAAGTAGATAGATCGCACTACTCGTATGGACCTTGCGGATAAGGGCTTTTATGTAAATGAATTAAACCTAGCCATCATTTACTTTCATACTCTCGCGCTCTCCTTTGTTCGATCGTAGTGGATTTCTTCTTTTTCTACCCGTTTTACTTTTTCAAATTGGATTACCGTTTATGTCGATTTCCTTGTACTAATTAGCTGAGATAATACTTAAGTCTAGTGTTAATGTTCGTGCGGATGTAAATATTCTTGGGACCGTGTACGGCTTACTGAAAACTGGGGAGCATGTTTCCCATTCTCTTAATTTTTCTGAGTGTAAGTTCTTTGTATAGTAAATAGTAATATAATTCGACTAAATTTAAAATTAACTTGTTGTTGAAGGTTCTGGAGATGGAACTTTGCATGCCTGGAGCGTCAACACGCGAAACGAGGTAGGCCGATCTCCGAATCTAGTCTCAATTCAATACCGCTCACACAGTCTGGGAAAACAAAAGCCTTATTTTTTCTATTAAAAGCACAAAATTCAACAACAATCTTATGTCTTGCCCTCTTGACAGCATCAGTTTGACAATTTGAATGACCTCTCTCTTATCACGAGTTATCCTCCGTGGATCCGGTTTATCCGAATTCCGAATCCCCTTGTCTAAAATTTGAAAAAAAAAATAAGGAACTGGAATTTCCATGCCTTGCTCAAAGTTATTAATTAATATAGTCAGACAAAATTTTAAACAATGAAAATTCAGTAAGAGAACGGGAACCTTTGTTAAGCAAGAATCCGGTAGGATTATCCGATTCCGGAAATTAATTAAAAAAACCAGTATTGGAAGACACCGAGTTTCTTAAATTAGCCTGATCAATCACTAGAATTAGAATTAGGAATCGACGATTTTTCGTAACGTTTTCACTAGTTTCTGTATAAACCCTTCACATTACTCCTTGAAAACTCGATCATTGCGCTTTCTCGAACTAAATAAATCCGTAAGTACGGCATTGTGTGACTCATGGACAATTGGTGACGGGACAGGTGGCGAGCTGGAGCAGCAACATTGGCGTGGCGTCGTGCCTGAAGTGGGCCCCGCGGCGCGTGATGTTTGCGGCGGCGTCCACAGTTCTCACGTTTTGGATACCCAACACCGAGCCCGGGACCGGGGACGCCGAAGCTGGATTGGCTCAAGCCAACCATCTTACTCAATGAGCCTCCCTAGCTTATGTTTTTCTTTTCTATATTATTTTCTTTAAACAAGAGTATTTTTTAGCATCTTGGCTTTTAATTATTTTTAGCTAGTTATCTCTCAAAATTTTGAATGTGGGCCATATCCTAGCGCGTTTGAAGCTCGTGATGTGATTCAGAGTAAAATATGATAGGGGTAAAATGCGGAACTATTGGTTTGATTAATAAAAATGGTATATCGCGTGTTTTGATCATTTGTAAGAAAACCCGAATATCCAATTTCAAATTACAAATTACAAAAAATTGCACATACCGAGATATATTATTCAATTAAAAATTTTGAACCACGTAATTCTTCACAACTAAAAAAATAAACCTGTGCAATTTATAATTAATTAATTTTTGTTTACCATTTCTGATAGAACATTAAAGTCATACATAGTTACATACAAGTATTATGTTTTAAACTAGAATATTTAATAAGGAAAAAAAAACACACGTTACAATTTGAGTTGTACACCCAATTCAATATTAACAATTAAAGTATATATTGTAATAGTTTTGGAAAATCGAATACTTCTTCACAATTATCTCTTACAAGAAGGTTTAGGAACTTAAAAGTTAAAATAAAAAATAAAAAAACCATCAGCTTCACGAGAACTCCATAACAAGGAAGAAAAAGAAACGCTCATCAACATGTTCGGTTGAGTTTGCATGCATGTGTACGTGTCGTCCTCTCATGTAAGATTCATGAGTGCTTTCATTTCTTCAATTTCGAGTAAAAAATTAAACTATGAACCAAAGTATAAACAAAATTGAATCACTTACACTTGCATTACAGGTCATGTAATCATGCAATGCACAGTGCAAACTCCACAAACTCCATATAGAAAAACGAAAAACGAAAGGAAACGACACCAACATCAATAAACGACATCCCGTTTCAACATCAACATTTTCTTCAACTTCGAGCCAATAAAAAATATACAACGATATTCAAAACGCTTACAACACGACACGACAGGACAAAAACACATGCATGCAAACTCCACGACACAAAACATGAGACGACATCAAACATCAACAAACGACATCCTCTTCAAACTAAACAAAAAGACATGTTATTCCTCTCTCACTTTCTCTCTAAGTCCTCTTGCCCTCGTGCGCCTTGTTCTGCACGTCCTGCCCCACGTCCTTGGCCTTCTGCCCGGCGTACATCGCCAGGTCCTGCGCGCGGCGCTTCGCGTAGTCGAGCCGGAAGTAGTTGAACACCCACGAGAGCGACGACAGCCCCGTCACCCCGAACGCGCCCGACGTCAGGATCCCTGCCACGGCCAGCGCCATCGTCAGCGCCGCCGGCACCAGCACGGGGCTGAAGATCACGAACACGGGCGCGCTCACCGCCAGCCCGATCATCGTGCCCACGAAGCTCATCCCCGCCAGGAAGAGCAGCGTCCCGCCGACGGGCAAGAGCGCCATCACGAGCAGGATCTTGCCCACCGACGGGCCCTGCGAGTGCTGCCCGAACTCGCCGCCGCGCTGCGGGAAGCCCTTGCCGTACTGCGAGTGCACTTGCAGCTGCTGGTGGGTCTGAGGACGATCCGCCATTGTTGATACTATTAAGAGCTTGTTGTTAATTAGAAGAGGGCTTGGGAGGTGGGAAAGAGTGAGGGAAAGGTTGGAGTGAGAGGGTTTGGTTTTATAGGGAGAGAGAGAGTGACACGTAAGGGGGTGAGATGGTGAGCAGAGGCTGTGCATGAGGAACAAGTTTCATCGAACCCTTGTTGTGTCATGTTTCTGTCTTTTCAAAATTCAAAACTTACTTGCATAAAATTGACGGTTCGTAAAAAATAGAATGATAAAATATAAATTCTTAAAACTGAATATAAAAACAGTGAATTAATATATACATATAGTATATTGATATATTTTTTTTAAATATAACATAATAAATATCTAAATCATTCAAAGTTATAATATATTGTTAAATTTAAAATTAATGGTAAAAATAAAATAATAAAAATTATAAATTTATTGATTTCTCGTTATCAAAACATTTTTTTTTATGGATGTTATCAAAACATTACATGACATGTATTAGTCCTGCAAATGTGGGAGGGCACGGATATCCGTGCCCTCTATTTTTTTATTTTTTATTTTGTCGGAGTCGGATTAATCCGAGTCCGGATTTTCTCGGACCCGGATTAATCCGACTCCGTATTTTTTTTTAATTTTTTTTTGAAAATTACGTTTTAGTCCTTTTATTTAAAAAAAAATGTTGTACATACGGCTTTTAGAGTTCTTGTACACGGGTTTAGAGTTCGAAATTCAAATTATAGTTTACGGTTTTTACGGTTTTGAGATTCAAATTTCAAATTTCAAGTAGGATATAAACATAGAGATATATAAATAATGGGCCTCGTTAAAACCTCTCCGAGACCCCCAAACGGGTGCGACTCGGGCGAGGAAAGAGCGTCCTAATGTTTTTATTAATAATAAAAGCAAATACAAAATAAAAACTACAATTACAAACCGATTACTCCGAGGGGTTCCCCACATTAAGCTCGTTGAAATAGTCTAACAACTCGGCGTCTATCATTTGATTATCTTGTTTACGTTTTTCGGCCAAAATCCAATCCTTGGAAAGCATGAGGATTTCGACCAAAAATGCCTTCGTTGACTTGCGCCGAGCCTCCAATAGTCGTCCCGCCAAAGAGAAAGCGGCTTCCGATGAAACCGTGGAGACCGGAACGGTGAGAATATCGCGAGCCACCAATGATAAAACCGGGTACTCAAGACGATTTACGTGCCACCATTCAAGTATGTCGAGGCCTTCATCGGGACACGGTGCCGGTGGAAGGTTACAAAAGACGTCGTACTCATTGATTCTTCGGCGATGTACTCTTCGGGGACGAAGACCTCCAGAACTAGTGGCGCTTGCTCCGCTATGTTGTGACCCCGCCGGACTTGAAACCGTCGATGATCCTCCATGACCACCGGAATGAGTGAGGTTGTAAAACACCCGATGCGTCGAAACATAGGGCGCTCCGGGTGCGTTTGTCGGGGGCGGCGTTGGGATGTGATCCGTGTCTCCTAGTTGCTCCATGTCCTCGTAGTACTTCGTCTCGTACTCCTTGTAAAGAAGACGCATCTTTAATTCGGCGTCGGGATAGTCTTCGTCAAGGTACGGATCTCCCGTCAATTGTTGCATCATCGCCAAGATCGCCTGCAATTTACCAAGCTTTAATGTAGGATCTATGATTATAGCCGCACAAAACAAAAACGGAATATGCTTCCAATAAACCTTAAACTTTTCAATCATCGGAGTCAAAACGGGTGCGAATAAAGGGTTTTGTTTTGCTTTGTCAAAATGAACAATAATATCAAATAAGCAAGCTAAAGCCAAATGAGATGTAGGTTGGTAAACATGAGACAAAGTAACGGTAATAGTATAAAAAAGGGATAGAAAAGCCTGGAATTGGATAGCCATCATCCAATCGGATTCGTCGAGGTAGTCTTCGGGGTCTCGGTACTCTTGTCCGTTGATGAAGTTCGTCACTAGCTCCTTGTACGGTATGATCGACTCCAACATCAAGTAGGTAGAATTCCACCGGATAGGCATATCCGGTGAGAACACTCTCTCCGCTTTGTGATAAGCCCTGCAACATTCTAACCAAGACTCCGTGCGCATAGTAGATGATCGTATGTATATAATGGCATTTCTAATTTTAGTGATGCTTGGCGAAATAATAGTTAACCCCGCTTGAACAATCAAATTGATAATATGGCATGCACATCTTTGATGAAAATAATCGGCCCTAAAATTATCAAGACTATCCTTTAATACATCAACGGTTATGTTGTGGGGGCTAGCATTATCCAACGTAATCAAAACAACACGATTGTTAAGGTTCCAAAAAGTCAACACATTCAAAATAGCCTCGGCAATGTTAACCCCGGTATGACGAACACGCATCGGTTTGAATCCTAAAATACGCTTTTCCAATTTCCAATCATCATTAATAAA
Source organism: Parietaria judaica (assembly GCA_954871525.1). Taxonomy (NCBI): domain Eukaryota; kingdom Viridiplantae; phylum Streptophyta; class Magnoliopsida; order Rosales; family Urticaceae; genus Parietaria; species Parietaria judaica. The sequence continues at coordinate 32,849,628 of OX940865.1, forward strand.
ATGGGCTACAACGGAAATGTAATCGTCGTTAGCGTGACCTTTCCTATAAATGACATCGGATAGGCGACTTACCTCCTCGACCTTTTTACGCTTTCGGCATACTTCGGCGTGGGCTTTTAGGTACGATGTGCCTTGAGTTTTTGGATCGGCCGGCTTTAGGTCTCCACAAGTTCGACATTTTCCAAATCTTTCCTCTTTTCCTGTCGTTGGATTAAGTATATAAATCGGAACAAAATCATTTCGCCATGCCGGGGATGTTAGGTTCTTCCTCTTTCTTGGCTTTGGTGCCCTATTTTCCGGCGGTGGCGGAATAGGAGGTCGGCCACGTGGCCGACCACGACCTCGGACCGGTTGTTCTTCTACTTCGTCGTTCTCCTCGTCTTCATCACCGTCCTCCTCTACGTCGTCGTCGTCGTCGTTCTCCTCGTCCCCGCCTTCGGGTTCGTAATTCGGGTCGTTGTTCATCGATGGTGAAGCCTCACGATATTGGTGATGTTGCATTTGAGCATTGTAAGCTTCTTCCGCGCTCGTCCACTCCGGAATATTACATGAAGCATTTTGAAGCAAGTTAGTAAAACCACCAAATTGTTGACCATACATTACCGGAATTGGTGGCGGCGGTGCCGGTGGTTGACTTGAGGAACCCGGAGCATTTTGTTGATAAACACCGGCATAATATGTATGGTTGTTGATTTGATGTTGTAGCGGGGTTGAATGCGGCGGCGGCGGATTACTATTCACCGAGCCGGTTTCGGAACCGGCCCGTCCTTTTCCTTTGTTGGAATTAGGCATAATAACTAAATAAAACTATATTATAACTAAATAAAACTATTTTTTTTTTTTCAAAGTATTGCTAATAACTAGATAAGTAACAAAACTATAATATAAGAGTATTAATATAATTATAAGGTAGAAAAACTATAGCTTAAAACTGAATTTTTTTTTAGAGTTTGAGAGCAAGAATCGGATTTTGAGAGAAAATGAGATGAAGAGAAGGTGTTGGTGAAAAAAATGAGGGAGAAGTGTTGGTTTTATAGGAAAAAAATTGAGAGAATCGAGTAAAGTGGTGTATTAATTTCCAACGTTAAAAAATCAGGCCCCTGTCTGCAATTGCAGACTTTAATATTTCGTTTTCTGCGCATAAAGCCGTTGCCAACGGCTCTATGATCACGCCTCACGTGGCGTGATCAACGGCTCTCAACAGAGAGCCGTTTGATTTTTTTTATTATTTTTTTTAAACTGTCGGACCCGGATTAATCCGGGTCCGTGATTTTGTCGGACCCGGACATCCGGGTCCGTAAAAAAAAATGGAGGGTCCGGCTAATCCGGCCCTCCCACATTTACGGGACTAACATGTATAGTGTGCTAACGGTGTCACGTTTTTTAATTTAAGGAAAAAATTATGTTTTGCCAATTTGTATACTTATTCCATTCAAACTTTTACGTTTTTTAATCATTAAAATTTGTGAAGGAATAGAAATTTAGTGATACATGTTAGCAAAATATAAAATTTTAGTTAAAATACGATAATGATGTATTATCATCAACACATCACACGTGTCATTTAATGATTGAGTAGTAATAACGTAAAATAGGAGCCAATGAATTTCTAAGTTTTAAGTTCGAGTATTTTTATACTCATAAAGTTTAAAAATAAATCTGTAATTTAAGATGACTTGGACTTATTTTCTCATTTTAGCTATATATTCAAGTTTTACTATTATTAACTTAAGTTTGTTTAGTACTTAAATTTTGATTAAAGGTATTTATATATATAATTATATATATTGATATGTATATGTATTTTTATACGAATTATAGAAAGTTGTAAATGATTTCAGGGTTTTATGAGTCCGAGTTTAACTATTTGAATTTGTATATATTTCTTTTATAATTAAAAGTGTTAATCCGCAAAATGGCTTAACTGAGAACCCGATCCATAATTCGAGTCCCGGGCAAGACCCGGTGGTCGCGTGGGCGGTCAAAAGTGGAGTCAACGCGAGTTGAATTCTGGTCGTCCAAGATGGAGGCGAATCCTTCGTCTTCGGCGAATCTCCAGCTGTTTTTGACGGCCCTTGGTGATTTTCCTTCCTGGGCGAGGTCATCGGTTGGCGAGTGAGGACCTGGAAAAAAGGGTAGATTGGTCCCGCACTTCGTGGCTTATGGTTGGTGAGACTGCCTACGTATCTCGATGAGAATCAGGTCTCACATAGTTCAGGGTTAGTAATAAATGGTTATTGGTGATGTGGTTTGGCTCGTCGCAGATGTTGGCGAAGCAGGGGTGACCGTTACCAGTGGCAAAATTATTACTGGCAAGGATGTCGTGAAAGACGGCGCAGGTGTAGACAGACTCGTGTGGCGAGGGTCTTGACCGGTAAGGGTAGTCTTGGCCTATGCCTTTCTTATATTAGGCGAGGCGTATGAATTTAAAAATTTCCCGGCAAACCTTAGTCTCTAACTAGTCTCAGCTTTATTCGATCACTTCTGGCGAGCTCCGGGGCGAGGCAGAGAAGGGGGCGAATTTTTAGAGAGAGAAGCTCTGGAGATATCTAGAGAAAGCTGTGAGAGAATGTCCAAAATGAGAAAGAGAAAGCTCTTATTTATAAGAAAAAGAGGTAACCACTTCTCCTCGATTAAGGGGAATTAATTCCCTAATCCATCGGTAACGGCAAACGACTTATCGACAAAAAACGGCATTCAAATCCTTGGTCTCAGGCCATTGGTCTTTTGTTAGTGACTTTTGACTTTTTTTCTAAAAGGGCTTAATTTTTAGATAGTTCAAAAAACACACATACAATAAAAAAAAAAAACATAAATTCTTATGATGTTCAATTTTTTTTTATATAAATACTCACTAAGTTGAATTATGACAAAAATCAACATGTGATAGCCTAGAAATCCCAGGGCTATCACATGTTCATTATATAGAGCAAAATACTTTGAAACACCCCATGTTGGGTTTACATTACCGGTCATGCATACGATAGGGCATTTTTTTTAGGTTAATTATGATAAAAAAATGTAACAATCGAATATCTTATAATATTATTATTTTTAATTCCACCCCAGAAGGTAATAAATTGTGACTCTACATATTAAAGTGTAAATATCTTCGAATTGAACTCGTGCATTTTCGTCACAATCAACATAAAAACCACGGCACATCAATATGCCACGTGAGATGTAAAAGTTATTTATTGTATTTAAGAAAAATAAAATATTTTTAGGGTTAATCCCGGCAAAAATACCAATATTTTCAAATAACGACCAATAAGTTCTAATTCTTTTTTTTTTTGCCAGGAAAAAGTTTCATTTCTTTAGTTTTGTGTCCCTACAGGTACCTCCATAAAAAAATTGTCCTCCAACGATACTCACGCCACGTAAAAGTTTTGGTTTTGTATTCCAATGCTTTTTTACCCGAATAAAGTTTCATTTCTCTTGTTTTGTCTCCTCATATCCTTTTCATGAAAATTCCAAACCATGGATTATGCCGTTTTCGGCGTTGAATTGAAAAGTATTTTTTCTCCCTTTTAAGTACATATCCACGATTATCTTTGATCGTCCAACTTTCGATGGCTAATTTACTCCGGAAATGTGGATAAAATTTTGTAACGGTGGCATGATTAACAATGGAGGATGATTTTTTTTTTTCGGAGGTACCAATAAAGACACAAAACTAAGGAATTAGAATTTTCTCCCGACAATAAAAAGAATTGGTATTTATTGGTCCACTTTTTGAAAGTATTAATATTTTTACCGGGATTAACCCATATTTTTAACGTTAGTTTTGGTCGTAAGTAGTAAAGTAAAGTTATTTTTGTTGCTGTTATTTTATCAGGTGGCTGTGAGAGAGAGGAATCTAATATTGTTTGATGACACATTTCGATTAAATTCTGAAGCATTGTGGTTCTCACATCACATGTCACGTGAGCAATTGTTTCGATGTTTCTTAAGCTCAATGCCTATTTTGCTGTCGAGCTGAGAATCTTTATACATACATACATACTCTTCTTTTCTTATATTTCTTTCTTCCACTATGCCGTCTAAAATCTCAATATTGTTTACGACATATGTTTTTAAGGTTAATTAACAAAATGTCTATTTTGTGTTAATGTTTTTTTAAAAATTATTAACTGTGTCTATTTTTTATCCTCACAAATAAACAATTTTTTTAAAAGAATTTGACACAAAATAAATGTTTCGTACTATTTTCATTTTTTTATTATTATGTCATATAAAAATATCATACATCTTAACTTTTTTTTTATTAATGGTTTGAGATCAAAATCCGGTATTGAACTCAGATAAAAGCGGGTCTAGTTTTGGAAATCGCTGTTCAAAACCAAGAATCGGATTTCTACATACCCAAATCCGAAGACTTCCGCTGATCTAAATTTCTAAATATTTGTAATTTTATTTCGATAAAAAAAATTATCGCAGAAAAATAAACTTAAGTTGTGATCTACTAAGACGCCGTTGAATAAAAAAAAAAAATATCAGCGACGAATGTACTTAAAATTTTATTTTACTACAGCATAAATGTACCTAAATTCTATTTTATTGCAATTTAAATGTACCGAATGTAAAAAAAAAAAAAAAAAAAAAAAACACTCTCTCGAGAGTCAAGCCTTCAATAAAATAATATATTAAGTACATTTAAAAAAAATAAAAAAATCTAGTCGTCACCATTAAAAACAATTTAAATACATTTGACATATTAAAAATAAATAAAAGATGGACTTGATTTCATCATTAATTTTGTGAATCATCATGGGCTTCAAATCAAAAGGGTCTTTTTATGTGGATTCGCTTGAACCAATATCCTTCTTTGTTCTAGGCTATGTTTGCTTATTGGCCCAATATTTAGCTTCTTTTTTTCCTTAATTCTTTTAGCTATTCAATTATATTAAACTAAAATTTAGACCAACAAAAATTCAACAGATCTACTAAGCCAAAAATAGCCAGGTTCTTTAAGTTTTTTTTTTTATTTATTTATTTTGTAATACTTTCAAACGGAAAATAAAAACACGTCTAATAATTTAAACGATTATTGGATTTTCAATTATGACCAGGCATTATGATGAAATCATATATTCTGGAGTGAAAATATTGGCCCCAAGCCAGGGTTTCAACTCGGTCCGGTCCAAAACCGAGTTTTCTTGAGAAAAAATAGTTACTAGAATTTGTTAAATTAGTTTTTCTGAATATGATATATGGCTTGAACTTTACAGTAAAGAGTTTGGATATGTTATAAGGGTAAACTGCGGCTAATGTACCTAATGTTTTATTTTATGCGGATTATGTACCAATGTTTATTTTCGACGGCTAATATACCCAATGTTTGACCCGTTAGATATTTTTGGGTTTTCCGTCAATTGACCGTTAGAGAGTTATCCTCCTCTATATGTACACGTTTCGTATTTTTGACCTAACTCGCTCATTTTTTTGTCCAAATTTTATGCACGACCTATGGTTGGAAATATAAGAGATAGATCTACAACTTTGATGTTTTAATCTTTGTAAAATCAGCTTTAAAAAAATACGAAATTTCAAATACAACGTAAAACTGGACATGAGTTTAATGCAAAAAATTTGTTTCGAGCAAATTTTAATATACTTAATGACTTTTTAAGCTGAAACATAAAAGCAAAAAGTTGTATATGTATGATTTATCTTTCCCTCGGATGTTTATTTATAAATCTTTGACAAAAAATGAGTGAGTTATACCAAAAATATGAAAGATGTGATGTGAAATAATATTTCATATATTTGGCATAACTCACTCGTTTTTTATCCAAAATTTATAAATAAACACCCGTTGGAAAGATAAAACATTTATCTACAACTTTTTGCTTTACGTTTCATCATAAAAAGTAATTAACTATATTAAAATTTGCTCGAAAAAATATTTTGTATTAAACTAATGTCCAAGTTTATGTTGTACTTGAAATTTCGTATTTTTTAAAAATTGATATTACAAAACTTAAAACACAAAATTTGTAGATCAATCTCTTTTCTTTCTAACCATAGGTCGTGCATAAAATTTGGACAAAAAATGAGTGAGTTATGTCAAAAATACGAAAAGTGTACATATAGAGAAGGATAACTCTCTAACGGTCAACTGACGGAAACCCAAAAATATCTAACGCATCAAACATTGGGTACATTAGCCGCCGAAAATAAACATTGGGTACATAATCTGCACAAAATCAAACATTGGGTACATTATCCGCAGTTTACCCATGTTATAATTGAGGTATGTTTTATAATCTGAAGTTTAAAGTTTATTATACGAAAGTTTGAATTTTATTTAAATTGGAGTTTGCACTTTAATTTTAGAGAAATTGCCAAGAATTAGATCAGGCAAAAAAAAAAAACACAGTTCACGGTCTCGTTTTCACCTTATATCCTCAAATCTTGGAAAAATCGCCTAGCTCTTGGCCAATGTCATCACAATATTCCGTTCTATTATGTATTTTTTACAATGTTCGTAGTGTTTTCATGACTCACACCTTTTATGTTCAAAATTTTGGTTTCGCCAGCCATTTTGAACTTGTAAATTGATGAAAAACGTGCAAATAAGTTTCCCAAAACTTTTCTTCCTCAATGCTTTTGTTATTGTCAAATTGTTTACCGATTATTTCGGTGAACTCCGGAGTTTACTGAAATAATCGGTAAACATCATGAACTGTCCAAGTATGTATCTTCTTGCTAATAAGTTGAAGACTTAACTCCTTAACGTATTTTATTATTTAATAATAGACAGTTAATTGCTAGAAATATATTATGTCTAATAGTGAATGTTCGACCATCAAATTAAATTTAAACACCACCAATTCTTCGTTTTCAATAAATACCAACACTCATTATATAATATTATTGGTAGCTATTATTCTTCATTTACCAACAAATTATCTCAGGCGAATTCTTACCCGAAATCGTGGCCACCAGGTGAGCATGCGGTTGATTTACGGTCCAAAAATATATTGCTTTTTCCTAGAATGTATTTTGGTCATTAATTTTTTAATTTACCAAGCAAATTTATATTTTTAAATATTTTCACATAAACTCTTACAAAATCTTTTAAAACCCATTCGATAAAAATAAAAATTCTTTCAATCTTGGATATTGTTTTGTATTATTATTTTTGCTAAGTAGTAAAAAATAATTACGAAAATTTCATTACTTGCAATACAATCGGTACTAATTTCAAAAAAATAATATAAATTTAATCGATATGTATGTATTATTTTTTATATACTCGCAAATAAAAAATATAATCAATTTATGTTTTGCCGACTCTAAAACATCGACTAAAATGACTTGATCAAGACTTAGAGAAAGAAAGCCGACGAAAATAGTGAGGATAAAATACAAAAAATATGAGTCAATGAGTCAAGATGGAATCAAATATCAATCCAAATACATTTGGCATTTTAGAGGGGCACGAGACACGTCCAATCAATCGGTCACTAGTAGATTGCGACTTTTAGTTACTAACTCTTCTATTTTATTAAATTATGTATATTATATATAGTTTTTTTTATTCATAAAAATATTAGATATAACTATATATATACATATATGGCAAGTCATTATATATATGTCTATGTCATATGATCTTTTTGGGCGGTGTCTGGGTGGGCCCATAGGGCCCTGGGAAGCGACGGACATGACCTTCGACTCCGTTACTTACTTATACAATCGCCGCCTGATCGAAACGTTTTTTGTTTTTAGGTACCATTTATGCAATTTTGGGAAATTTGAGTATATATTAGGATAATTTCGACAGAAGTATAATATTTTTTACCAAGAGGCTATAGGGGTCTAAAGTCAAAAATCACTGTAAAAGTACTCAAAGTTAGGGGTGGCGATTCTAGTACGTATCGTGTTGTGTTTGTGCCCGGTCTTAATCGTTTTTTTATTTATTTTGAGAATAATTTAAATAACGTGTTTATCGTGTCTACATGTTTAACGAATTCGTGTAATTTATAATGATAAATTAATTCAATTTTTATTTACTCAACTTAATTTTGTTATTATATATTATCTAACATTTTAATATTTACTAACAACTTTTTGTGTTCATCAATTGTAAAAACATAATTAATAATACAAAACATTAATATTGTCATACAATATAATAAGTATTAAAATTAATAACATATATAAAATGCATAAAATGTAACTTTTTCATCGTGTTCGTGTTCGTGTTCGACACGGGTAGCCAATATCTTCCAATCATTTTCAAATTGCATTGTTAGAGGCTATTTCTACCAATTTGTATGGACGAATCAATTTAAACTTAAGATAGGGAACCTCATGAAAAAATATACCAAATTAAGAACAATTTTTTGTTCATTTTAAGTACTAAATAGATTAATTCATTCATAATTTTTTTGTTGTTGAATAATTTAAGATACAAAAAGTTTAACACAATGGCAAAAGAGAAATTTGAATTATAAATGGACGAAAAAATAACTCGAAAATGATTATCAATATTTTTCGTCAACATGTCATTCGTTTTTTGTTGAAAATATATCGACATTTTTCGTCCAAAATTTGTGTGACCTGCATTTTTCGTATATTTCATAATGTCTATAATTAGTGATGATAATTACCTCACAAGATTATGATCGTATTGAATCTCATATGATCAGATATTGTTTTTTAATACTAGTACTTATGAAATGCATTTTACATATTGAAATGACATATGAAAATAGAAGGATAATTGTTTCATGGAAATCTAATATATATATATATATATATATATATATTCTGATATACATTAATGATGTTAATTATGAGTCTATATTGTCTGATATGATTATTTCCCTGAGGAATGTACTGTTTATGGGCATGCCTAAGTGAGGGACATACGGGATCTTGTCACTTCACTAAACCCCACTCACACTTCTAATTCGATCCTATTATTGGTTGCTTCTCTCAACTTTCGGTTTTTCTTGTTGAATATTGTGCTTTTAACTCACCAAGCTCGCTAGTTCTTCCTTGTTATTGGTCCCTAATGAGACTCATTAGGTTTTGATTTGAATTAGGCTTAAGTTTATGAGTATGATATACCAGTGTTTTCTTCGGGAGTTGAAAGACGTAAACTGCCATTTCGAATCAGTTACCGCGCATGGTGTTGCTGGGTTTTTCGTGCATTGTTATCATTAGATAAAACGAATATGGTTCCGAAGTTACCAATAACTAATGATTGTGCCGCTACACAATTTTCTGAATTTCTTCTAGGCACTCGTGCTCCTCATCTCCTCGATTTCCGGAATCACTACTCAAGAGGAGTTACGCATTGAGCATCTATATAGTCCACTAACGTTAGGGAAGTTCTACGGATGTGTAGATCAAATGCCATCTTCATCGGACTACTAGATCCTTCTTGGTGGTTGAGCGACGATACTATGAGAGTTTTGGGAGAGAGAAAAATCGCACAAACCCTAAGAGAGAGAGGAGTTGGCAAGATTGAATGAGTGAGATTTAAGGTTTTTGAGCACCTAACTCTGTATTATTCAGAAGACTATTTCTAACCAATTAAAATACCGACATCGTCACAACGATATGAAAGGCCTAAAGCCCAAAGTTTAGGGATTGGACTTAAATGAGTCTAAAGAACGCATTCCCAACTTTGTATGGGTCCTTATGGGCCCAGACGCATTCCCAACTTCTGAATAGTACTTGTTGAACCCGTTACCTTGACTTGAATGGGTCCTTATGGGCCCAGAGGCTTAATGCGTCATTTAGGCCCATTTAAGTCCAATCCCTAGACTTTGGGCTTTAGGCCTTTCATATCGTTGTGACGCTGTCGGTATTTTAATTGGTTAGAAATAGTCTTCTGTATAGTACGGATTAAACGTTGTTAGAAGCAGTTAAGACTAGGGCATTATTATAATATGAATTCAATGACAAATTGAATCTATAAATAAATCATTGATTTAAGAAGCTGTGAGTTTAAGCCTGAGTTGGCTCAACCCCGACCAGGAATCTCTCCACCAGAACTTTCCCTAATAGGAAATGGTCCCGAGCAGAACTGCTCCCGACTAGAAATGGTTCCGAGCAGAATTGTCCTCACCAGAAAGAGACCCGAGCAGAAAGGCTAACACACCCTGGCAAGATTGCTAAGCACAACGCAAGAAGTCAACGTGAAGCTATTCCTAGAAGATTCTAAACTTGAGGAGCAAATTTGGAGATTTGATTTGGTTTCTTGATTTATTAGGATTCGGGTGTAAATGTATAGATTTTGATTGAATATATTTTAGGAAGTTTTTGCTAAGGTTAGTTGTTTTAGTCACCTATTTATGTTAGTCATTTATTTATGTACCTTTTCTTTGTATTTCGCTTTCGATGTTAATCAGAGAAATATTCTCTCCCAACTTTGTATTTTTTTTTCTTTGCCGCTCTACGTGTTATTTGGTCGCAAATATTTCAGTTGTGAACCAACCAAAGCAATATACACAGTACGATAACCCTATATAAAATAAATAAAAAGATCAGAGAGTGTTGTATTAGAGAGATCAAGAGGGGAAAATAGTCAATGGAACGGCCAAATAATAATGAAAATAGTAAAAAATTATGAAAATAATGGGTGAGGTCTACCGATTAACTAAAAAGGTAAATTATGATACTTTTACTATAGTTTTTCTAAGTTAGTTTTATGCCGCCGTATTTTCTAACAACTTGGATATTTTTGCCAATAATAACACTACAATCGGTCAAGATCAAATGTAAGCATTTGGTGTGCTCCAACTATTGAGAAAAAAATTCCTAACAAATAACATTATATTAGTAAACAAGTATACTATATAAAGATATAAAAACACAAAAATAAATGAAACTTCAAGAAATTTCATGAGCAGTAAACGCGTTTAGTTGGAATTTTGACTCTCAGTGAGAGACGAAAAAAGGGTCAAAATTCGATATCCATTGTGTAATTATTAGAAGTATATAGAGGAAGAAGAAGTACCCTTCTTCACATGGGCAAATAGCCATGTTTCTGTGGTGCTAAAGAGAATAGCTATCTTCTAGCTTACTGTTCTGGACAGAGACAGACAGTGTTATTACGATGAACATAAATTCAAGAGAAGAAACAGAAGCTTATAGCAATTCACTATTACAAACAAAGAAATATCCGAGCCAACATGTTGACCGTACGCTTGCCACATTTATATCTACCGTCAGAGCACAAATTTGTCTTAGATTTCATATTACAGGGTAAATATAATATAGGGAAATTTGTTTTTGAGATAAAAACAGTAAAAACACCTAATTTTAACTGAATTTGAACTTAAATACCTAAGTGCACTTAAAGCAGTAGAAAAATGTAGCATGCTGACGTGTCATGTTATGTCATCGGAAGCTCAATTTCGTTTGTTAATTTCTATGATATTTATACGATATTAATACCTACTACTATTTTAAAATATATATATATATTTATATTCAAAAATATATTTTCGAAGTATGATTTTTTTTTTTTTTGCAATTTCATAAAAAAAAATCTAAACCTAGGCTAAATCGCTAAACTATCGTTTCTCCTAAACTCAATAATTTCCTCCATTACTCTCGCAAAACTTCAAGACCTTGCCCCTTGGCCACCTCATCGTCATTGCTACTTGGCGTCATCATGTTATCCTTGTATTTCAGTATTTGTAGCTCCGACTTTGTGTTATAATTCCATTTTCCTCAAAGAAAACAGGGCTCGAAATAATATAAATGAAAAATGTTAAAGTTTATATATTAAACTAAAATAGAAGAGAGTTAATTAAACATAAATTCTCTCTCAAATACATATCATCATTTAAAAAAGTCGAAATAAAATCTGAATGTGAAAACCACCTCCATATATATTATCATAAAGCTGATCAGGATTTCCTTTTAAGTGCCTTTTTTCCGCATAAGGTTCACACTGATGCTGAATACAACTACAATGCATGGACACAGATAAATGGCTGTTTCCCTTGGCCGTAACATTATGATCTTGGTATTGAACACCAAATCTTTGGTTTTAGATTTTGATCCTCTACTTTCAGTTATTACAATAAAGATATATCTAACAAGACAAAAAGCTTTTTCACCTTTTAGTTGAAAACCACACATTAAAGGGAGACAATTAGCAATTTACCAACCAGTCAGAAAGAAGCAGATGCTTCGTAGCTATATATTGTAACATAATACACATATAATAGAATTTTTATAAATTCATAATTTCAATTATATTATATTTTTGTCTAATGTCATATTTAATATTTGATAAATTAATAATCTCAATAATATAAAAAATTCTCGAGTCACAATCTTATTAAATTTTGGAGGTGAGAGAGATCGTAGTAACTATAAATAAAAGCAAGTGTTGATTAATTAACATCTAATATTACTCATGTCAAACTTCTTTGATAGTAATGTATAAACTGCCCCATAAAGAAATGGATTATGTATTTTAAAATATATCATGTCGATCTTTGGTAAAATCTTAAGCAGACAAATGTTTTAAACAAAGTTGACAAATGCAGTCTTTAAGAATGTCACTATGGCAAGAAAACTCAACTTTAGAAAACACGAGTCTTCAAAGCAAGAATATTATAATTCCCTATATATATATATATATATATATATATATATATATCCCTTTTGTATGTAAGGAAACCGGAGGTCTATTTTAAGCATAGAAAATTGTGTTCATATATAGACTTAATAGCCGTTTAAATACCTAATGTTTTTATTTTGTGGTGGTATAAACTCAATTTAATTTTCAGGGCTACTTATTTTCAAATTTTTGTCTACTTTTTCAATCAAGTTAAACCGAATTTAGATTTGCATATTCTAAGTCTTTCACACGTGTCATTTCTACTTTGGAACTTATATCTTTCTTATAATGGCGGGACGTGGGAGTTTAACAACAAAATGAAATTTATAAGGATAAACAAAAATATTAAAATTGAGAATTTAAAGCCATAAAAGAAAAAAAGAAAAAATATTTATGCCACCAAAACTTACTCTACTAACCCGTAACCCGTATACAGTAAAACTTCTATAAATTAATTTTGTTCGGACTAAAAGATTTTAATATTTTATCGAGTTAATTTATTTATCAAGAGAATAATTAATCATGTAATTAATTAAAGTCGGGAACATACTAACATATTATTTTATATATCTTATATATATATACACTTGCTCTATTTTCACATAGCAAGATCAATATTATTTTATTCTTGGGCAAGTCAATAAGTCAATACCATGTATAGAGTCTACCAAAGCCATAAACTTGCCATATAACTTCACATGTACTCGTAGAAAGTACATGAAAATCACTTCCACAAGTAATTATTACTTATTAAATGCGTACCACATATAGAGACCATATTATATATCGAAACCCTAATCGGGCCAATACAAAAATATACCCATATACCATATAACACCATTATACATTACCATGATCTTCCTTTGAAGAGCCAAAATAGAAGCCAGGGCTTTGGCCAAAATGGTACTGATGATAGTAATAGGAAGACGAAGAAGAAGAACTACCACTGCTTCTCTGCGGAGTACTATTGCTCGGCGCTTGATCGCGCGCTGCGCTTACATATCGCATGAGGTCGGCGTTCGTGGCATCGAGCTCCTTTTGGAGACGGAGAACCTGGCGCTGCAGGACGGAGATGGCGCCGACACAGCCGTAGACGGGGTCTTTGGTGCGAGCGTCGGCCTCGTAAGCGAGGGAGTTCACGGCGTCCTCGCGCTGGTGAGGCAGGACTTCCTGCAAGAGCTTGCTCACATTGCTTGCGCCGAAGATCCTGTGCACGTTGGCGAACTTCTGGGGCTCCTCGGGTGGGAAGTAGGGCGCGAAGACGCAGTCGGGCATGCACTTGCGCCGCAGGAACTTGCACGCCGCGCAGGGCGAGTTCGTGTAGGCGCTAGAGGAGGCCATTAATTATGCTCAAGCTGCGGAAACGTAGACTAAGTTTAGGCTGAAATGAATGTGTACGGAACTCGGGGTTAGTTCTTCGACAAGACATGATTAATAATGTTTTATAAGTATCATGAAATTCAATCTTAAAATCAATTGACAACGAGAATAATAACTTTCTAAGTTCATTTATCTAATCAATATGGGATCTTTGACATACTCCCTTACGAGGGCGAGTTGGCTTTCGAGGATGCCCTGCTCGAGTTGCTGACGGTTAGGTGTTAGCCGATCGATATTATGAAGTGATTGATGACAAATAGTGTCAAGTATTCTGAGGTTTAGTCTCGAAATTTATCGATAACCGGAGTTATAAATCAAGACGGTTTAGACCTTAATCATTTTGCCAATTCACTATGGGATCTCTAACATGCTCCTTCAAGATCATACCCGGCATATATATATATATATATCCCAAAATTGGAGCTCTGATTTTATAACATTTAATATATATATATATATATATATATCTCAAAAAATCAATATAAATCTAAAATAAATCAATTTTAAGACAGTTAATTTATTTTCACATCAAAAGACAAAAAAGAAAAAAAAATCAATTATACTTGATTAGACACTATATGTAAGTTAGAAAGAATATGTGTTGTTCTTAGTGAGCAGTACGGAAAACGTCGAGAAGTCGAGCAATCGTAAAATTTGATTATACAAATTTTCTTCTAAGGTTCCAAAATTAGTTAGCGTACGTAACGTAAGTCCTCGAAAAGTTAAGACCGGTCCTGTCCGAGTATAAGTTGAAGTTTGCGTTCTTTTGAACTTTTATAAGCAGCTTGAATTTTCTATTAAAAACTAATTTTCAATCGGAAGAGTAACCTAGATGTGTATCATAAACAACAATAATATGAACATAATGGGGAGTTTGAAATTGATCATATAGAGAATGGAATATATTCGTGTATATATAATAATATAATATTATATATATATGCGCTTATATATGAATATACATATGTCGACGATATGACGTTTTATGGCTCTGGAAAAAGCGTGTGAGGGTATTGATGGTCAGCGCCGCAATACTGAAATTTAGCTGGTTAATTATATTATTTAAGTTCATAGTAGTTAGCAATTTAATATCTGAAAACTATGTAGGTGTATATATATGATTATAAATGTCTTTATTTATGCATTTAAATCATCTATTTGAAAGAAAATATAATAATTATTTAATACAGTATCAGACCACCATCGTGGACATATCAATCAGGGAAAATAAAGAGAAAACAAAAAAACAAACACCGAATTTAGTTATTTTAGCATGCCAAGCAGTTATTTTTGAACTTTGATATATGCTGCAGTCATGTAAATATATATATATATATATATATATATATTACATAAATAGAGTTTGAATCAAGGTTTTAAATACCGCTTGCCGATGTCGTTTCACACTTTTCATTTTATCGATATATCGTTTGTCGATTGGTATCTCATAGGTAAATCAATGGATATGCCGATGGATATATCGTTTCGCATATCCTTGAAAAAAAAATCGATGGACATGCCGATGGATATTCGAGAAATTTAATACCTTGGTTTGAATTTTTCATGTGTATCTATAGGTGTATAGGATATGCACAATAGTTGAAAACCCTATATTTGTACATAATTCAATATTGATCAAAAGTTTTGAATTGTATCACTGGAACTGGAACCAGGTTAATTAGCGTTGTCTAATTAGGGTTAAGTTCATAATTAATATAAGTTCCAATAATCGAATTCGGTGATAGAATTAAGATCCTTAATTATACTATGATCTCTCATATATATCTATATAATTATTTTCTTGTAGACCAATATTCAAATATTCAGGACAATCTAGAACTATACTAATTCTCATCGACAGATCGAACCCCACAACCCGAAACGACACGTTTCAGAATATTTAAGAGAAAAAGAACAAAACATACAAAAGACAGTACTGTATTCCATTTCCCATGTAAGCAATTATGAACATATATATATATATATATATATATATATATAATCCTGAGTTTTTTTGTCTTTGTTTTTTTTATTCAAACCTTAGATCAGTATGATCAGATCATGAACTATATATATATATATATATATATAATATTTACCTTTTGAAACCTCACGATCTGTAATTGAAGCGGTATTGAATGAAAGGTAAAGATCAAGACACACTGTTGGATGTGAGAGCAATTGAAGAAGAAAAGAAACCCTAGCTAGTTGCTAGTTGAGTAAATTTGACTGATTTCATAAGGAGGAAAGACCTGAACACACTGTGGCAAAAGGGTATTGAGAGAGAGAGAGAGAGAGAGAGTAAATGGGAAGAAAATGTGTTTGAGTAATAAATATAAGGGGAATTAAGGGGAAGAAGGAGAGATGTCTTTATAATAATGTGAAACACTGTTTGAGGAAGATGCAATTGGCTAATTACACGGAGTCTTGCCGCTACTTTCTACCAAATGTCATGTCAATGCTCTTTCTCATCCTCCTCCTCTTCGTCTACTTATTCCGGCCAAACTCCGAGAGGCGCCGGTCGGTATACAAGGCATGCCGATTAAAGTACACCTTCAGTTGTGCCGATAGATACAACGTTACCAAATAAAATTGGTGAAAAATGAGGTGATTTTGTTACGTCCTGAGTCGATCGAAGCTTATAAAGCAAAAGTCATGTTGCATATACGTATAATAATATTATTTTAGGATAGTTACGGTAAAAATATTTAGAATGGCACGGTATTTTTCTAAGCTTTAGTTCAATGGTATCTAAAGTCAAGAAATTCACATTTATGTCCCCTTTACCAGTTAGGTTATTTACACGTGTACGTCTCAAGTTAAATTATTTAAATTGAGAAACATCAAAACGTGAAACGGTGAATTTGAATTGTATAAGTGTGTAAAAAAAAATCGATACATATTAATGGAAAACATGGGACAAAATCAATCGAAAACTCGGCACAGTTGAAAGTTTAAGAATATATTGTGCTATTTTGAACAAATTTAGACACTTTTACTGCGGTAACCCCTGGTTTTGGTATATTTTGAGATATATATTTTTTTTTAAATATTTGTGGCCTTTTTATAAACATTATTTTCCTTGAATTTGGAGGCCTAAAGGCAGTCAAAGCCTCAAAGGGCCGTTTTGCATGTGTAACTACGGAGCTTTAAAAAAAAAAAAAAAATCCTTGAACCTTATAGTACAATTTACAAGAATAGACACTAGAATATTCAAACTAGTATTTTATATATATCTTTAGTTTACTCTGAGATTAAAAAGTATAAATTAGTATAGTGGAATCTTTAGTTTTCTTTTCTATACATTGATTGGTTCAAAAGCAACTCCCTTAAAAAAACTAGAAAAAATTAGTTTATTTTTCTTCTTCTTTATATATAACATTCTTAACTAAACACACCTAGCGTATTACTAATATCATGCATGTATGTGTACTTATATATAGCTACACATGTTGAAGGACGATCCAAGTAAAGAGTCACACGATATATTTTATATATAGATAGGTCATGACCCTATGAATTGGACGTCATAATTATATATATAATTATGTGTGTCAAATCATTAGTACTGTCACAATATACATACATGATTATATTATGTGGTTATATTTTTCCTATAGTTTGCGAACAAGTTCACTTTCTAGTAACGATGCATGATCAAATTAATATGTATTGTATTGTAGATTTGTAGTCAGTCCACGGCTCTGAAAACTTTGGTCACTGTTTAGGGTCAATTATTGGAGAGCCAGAGAGAGTATTAATGAAAACTCTGAAAGATTTCACTGTTCACGTTCTCCATTATTGAGCTCACCAGTTGAACTCAGCTATCTTTGTGCTCACTACTAGTATACACTGTCTGCTTTTGATTATGAATCTCTGCTCTTATTAATAAGACCCGACGCAGAGTAATCAAACTAGCTATGTAGCTCGACTTAAGAGAGATAGAAGAGGATTGGTACAATTTCACTTCTAAAGGGGAAAGTTATGATATTTTAAGTTTTTTTTTTTTTTTAGGGTAAATGAGCCAAATATCCATTTGTGACTCAAGGTTTCGAAAAAATGCCCATTTCTATTTATGCTAATCCAAACAACCCATTAATTAAAATATGGACCAATATACCCTTCCAATTAATTAATTAATATTTAGCATTTAAATTATGTTTAAAATTAATTAGCGCAATTCGAATTAATTAATAAAATCAGAATATATTTTTTTCCTTAAATGTAACTAAATAAAATTAATGATTATCTTAATCATTCCTTAATTATTTTTGAATTTTTTTTTCTCTAAGCTAACGAATATCAAACTTTGTATATTAATCAGTATGCTTTTACGATTCTATATTTACCAATATCAAACTGTAAATTATTTACCAATCAAACTATATTTACGATTCTATATTTACGTCACTATATTTACGATTTTGTATTTATAGTAAATAAATTTACAAAATTATAATAAAGCTGTAGTTATAAAACTGTAAATATAGTTACAAAAACTGTATCAAACCTGTATAAAACCATTGACAAAAGCATTTACCAAAACTTGTATAACATGTATTAATCTCGTAAATGCATTTACAAAAACTTCCATAAGCTATATAAATTGTATCAATCGTGAGAAAGCATTGACAAAAACTTTGGTAACACTATTTACAAAAAATATTACCAAACTAATAAACTTTACCAATCCAAAATCATGTAAACTAAATTACAAGTCAAATATATTACCTTAAAACTGTAAATATATTTACAAAAAACTGTAAATAGATTTACAGAGATCGCAGAAAGCAAGCGTCGATGGAGCCATAGTGAAGTCGTACTCAGCAGCCAAGGCCCAATGCTCGAAAAGCGCTTCTATCACTTCGAACTACAAGCTCAGCCCAATCGCTTCTCGTTTCTGTAACGGCCTCGCCGCCCGAAGCTCCCCCGGAGTGGCTTGGGTAGCGGCGAGAGGCTTGAAGCTCGTGGTGGCTCCGGCGAGGGCTCGGTGTGGCTTGGCGGCGGTGAGGCTGCATTTGGCTGCGCCGAGCGAAGAGGCTAACGAACTCATTTTCTCCACCAGACAAACCACTGTCTTTGGCTTGCTTTGTATACACATAGGAGTGTGACCAGACAAAGAAGGAGAAGAGAGAGAGAGAGGGAGAGAGGGAGGGAGGAGGGAGACGAGAAGGATATATAAATTAGGGAAAATTTTGGTCAAAGTAACAAATTAAATGAAAATCTGATAAATAGGGGAAGAATTCAACCATAATTTTAGGAAAATATAAAATCAAATTTAAATATTAAATAATTAAACGAAAATACAAAAATATAATTAAACTCAGGGTTAATATGGTCCAAAATATTTTTAAAATGGGTATAAATGAATTGTTTGAAAGTATGGGCAATTCCCTTAAACTTTGTGTTGTTTTTAGGCATTTCATGGGTTTTTCTTTTTTTGTTTATGTATATGGCGATTTCTAATTTTTCGAGCTTAAATGTTTGTAATCTAGCTGTAGTAATTACTGAATAACATAAATTAAGAATACAAGAAAGACTTTTGTAACCAAGCGATTTGCACAGTAAGTGGACATATCTCTTACCACGAGAGCAAATTATTATAATTTAATATGTCATTTTTTTATTGCTTTGATTAATTTTGTTTCTTGATTTGGAAATTAAGGATTAATCTTAAAATTACAACGCGGATCTTTTTTAGAACCTTCTCAATGCGATAGAATTACTAAAAATTGATAATTTTATAATAAAGTAGCATATTAACTTTTATATAATTGATTATGTATAATTTAGATGTTGCTGATCATTTCTATTTTATTTATGGAGATCTCTTTTTAATCAATATATCGATAATATTATTTTTCAGATAAATTTTTACGTAAAATTTATGCGTCGAGTTATTTTTATTTCCGACATAAAATGTTAGAAAATAAAATGAATAGGTGAGAACAAAATAATGACATATATTATACCGTATACGATTGCCTTATAAATGCCTCTGCCAATGTCTTCTGATCAATTTTTCTCATAACTTAGCTCCTTTTATTAATTGATCTTGTCAGAGAAGACAGCTTGCACGTACAGTCTTATTATATCTCACCATTTTGCCTAATATCAGCTCATCTCCATATTCTCCATTTAATTGATGCTTGCTTTAGCCTATGATCAATCTCAAAAATGTATAAATTGCGTATATATATATATATATATATATATATATAATTTAACTGATATTTTCTGCGGTCAATAATATATATATAATTTTAACTCATATTTCCTACGGTCAATAATACCGATTGTTCTTCTTGTGAAAAATATATATCTTGTACTATGAGTAAATGTACTCTGGAGTAATAATGTTATTTTATTCAAAAATTGAAATGCTATGCTTAGACCCCACAATAATCTATAAATGATCATCACATAAATATGTGGCGCTTATTTAGTGGAAAAATTGAAGTATATATCCTATATATGTGTGTATGTTGATTGACAATAATATATTTGTAACTTATAATAATAATAATAATAATAAAGATAATAGCGGAAAAAGTGGCTAAAGTTGGACAAATTTTGTAAAAAACTGGCCAAAGCGATTTAATATCGGCATAAGTATTCAAAATTAACCAAACCGTGACGTGTACAAATTTCATCCACTCCAACCAATGCCCGTTAAGCGATTTAAGACAAAATGCATTACAAAGTGCATTATCAAATACATTAAGACTGCTTGTATAATATATTAGCACAAAATACATTAACGGGCGTTGGGTTGGAGTAGATGGAATTTTTACACGCCACGGTTTGGAAAAATAGTTGGTACTTATGCAGATATTACATCACTTTGGCCACTTATTTGCACACTTGGCCTATTTTTGGCCACTTTTGCCGCTATTATCCCTAATAATAATTTATGCTACTTTTTATATAAGAATTTAATTGCATACTTAATTAGTGTTTTCTTTAAGATCAATAAGTTACAATTGTATCAAATTAAGTAGTTATATAATAAATCAGAAGATTAATAATTTCTCTTATATTTTAATATAGCAAGTTTCTTTCATGCGTGACTTTTTTTTTCTTTTTTTTGGAATGGGGTGGTGCTATCGGCCAAGGTTACAATGCACTCTCGCATTACTAGATATATTCCGTGTAAATAGGCGGCACTATTGGCCAAGTTCACAAATATATAAAAAGGGCACTCGTTTGAGTCTCGTAAGAGAGTTTGAACCCATGACCTCTTAAACAGAGGTGTAGTGGAGTTACCACTAGGCCAAACTTGCTTTGTTTTTCATGCGTGATTCTTAATATGCTCGCTTTCAGGTACTAATTTTTTTCACTTATTTTGAGATGGGTCTTTTTTTAGTGTGTCGCTCATTTGAGCTTATAAACTAAGTTATCAGGATAAATATTATGAGAATTCACTTTAAATTTAATTACAATTAAAACAATAATTATTCATGATTGTTTTGGAATTAACTCCCTTTATATATTTTTTTCATATTTTTTTTATAAGCTTGTGCCTATTCAAAATAGTAGCTATTTGGATTTTTTTAAGAGGAAATCGTTTGTAGTTTGTACATGGTTCGATAAGATTTGTGTCCTGTTTGGATTTTTTTTAAGTATAGTAATTGATCCATCGAATAATTAAAAATATTAATCTTTACGTTGGATCTAAATATTCTCTGCTTACCTCAGAGTCAGTGTTGATCGATGAATATTCGAGCTTAATTAGTGACCATCCGTAATTAGTGGCTTTTATATTAATAAAGCTCTCCGAGCGTTGGAAATCAAAGTGGTCTCTCAAATAAATCAGATGTAATTTGTACTAGAGTATATATATATATACATATATGAGAAATTTGTGGCACAAGTACTATTAAGTTAACAAAACTTAGAGGCATATTTTCTATCACGGCGATATTACCCAAAGTCTGTATAATTGGAAAGCCGTTGATGCTCAATTATGTCATCATGTTTCACAGATTAAGGACGCGTATAAGGCTATGATTAAGCTATACTTGTAATACTCGGATCTCTTGAAAAATTTACGGCATAAGTACCCTCATGTCAACAGAAGTTAGTGACATATTCCCAAAACGTAAAAGTTGCGGTGAAAATACAAGAGGTCTATAAAACTAAACTTCCATGGGTACCATGTTTCTCCAGACAGTAGTCAAATTTTAAGTGACACGTGTAAATCTATGATGAATATCTATTTGTAAGTCTCTCTCATCAATGAACCAATGTTGGAAGGTCTCCAAAGTTCATAATATTATCTCTTTTAACTCACTCTCTTACCAAGGAGAATAACATGTCACTCACGTTCTCTAATATCATTCCCCTACCCTATGAATGGTTTCTTGACTACTCGTAACATTAGACCATTGCAAATTGTTTAATTTAGTGCCAAATTTGAAAGCTACGATGCATTTGCTTTATCGAGAGAGACTTATAAGTGGCTTAATCATATCATAACATTTACGTGTGCCACTTAACATTTAACACGTAAAGATATAAACTGAGTACAAAAGAAAGAGTAATTTTATAAACTTTGAATACTTTTGCCATGACTCTTAAGTTTGCCTCTGAATTTAGGTAGCTCAGGTAGTATGATCATAACCTTACACGTGTCAATGTTTGATAAATGACATAAAGATTACGTATCATAAAAAATTCATTTTTGTCGATTTTGGGTATTCTTGCCGTGATCTTTAATTAAGTTCTGATTATGTTGCTAGTTTTTGTTAATTTATTGATACTTACGCCGGAAATTTATATTATTATAATTATGTTTGTACAATCGGACTTATACATCACCATATCTGAGTAATATCTCTTTTCCCTCTTTGTTCGTGTTTTTTTTTTTTTTTTTTTTTTTTTTAGCGTTGGTCACCTTATAGATTGTTCAATGATTTTATGTCAAAGCATTAGAATAGTCATAAAATTTAGCTTTATGCCTTATTCTCTACTTTCCTCTTTCCTAACATTAATTAATTTCAATATTTCAAGAATACTTAGGAAGTGCCCAAATAAGATCTCCTTTGATTTTGCCGAAAAGCCAAGAAAGCTACTAACTTCAAAAGACTAGCCTAGTTAAAGAGGAGAATATTTGGCCCCTAATAAGTATTTTGGTGGATTCTTGATTAATTGAACCATAATAACAAAGTATGAGCTAAAATAATAATATGCTTGACGGGAAGCAAGGCTTGCTTTCGGCTTTGAGGTTGTAATGAACGAAAGTTTGAATTGAAGAGTCTTATTTTGTTGAGAATCGAAAGAAAGAAAGAAAGAAAAAACACAGTTAGACGTGGAGAGCAAAAAAGACCTATCAATCACGGGGATCATGTGCGATTCCCTCGAGTTCAAGACTGCCTACGATTAGCGCAAAGTTTATTCTTAAATGTTTTGGTATGATGTTTATTTCTTTTTATCTTTATCGTTTTTAGTTTAAAAATACTACGGTGCAAGCTTGTTTACCTCATTCATCATCTGTTTTCTTTAGGTCGTTTAGAGAGTTTTATGTCGTGTGACTTGAATCATTCAAGATTCGACCAAACATAGATTGTATAATTATATAAGTTTGAAGTCTAAGAGTATTATAATGACTTATCAGCAATCCACTTTCTGTTTATTATTGTCAAATTAATTCTACCATCTAAGATTACGTAATGGGTACAAATTTTGAAGGGTTAATAGTGGTATTTATTGTACTAATTTTATTAATTTTTATAGTGGTATTTATTGTCGAAATTCCATTTTCTACTATTTTCTCCTTTTTAAATTTCATTAATTTTATATTAAAGTCTCGTCAGTATCAGAAAAGATTAAAAAAATAATCTTAAAGACTTAATGACACACTTAAATTTTGTCTAATCAATTAAAAAAAAGGATGAAATTTTAAAAATAAACACAATAGTGGAGATCAAAAACTTATTTGACCATGAAAAAATATATTGAGATATACTATTATAAAAATGAAAAATTATATATATATATATATATATATATATATATATATATATATATCGCTAGTAATTCTATCTAAATTGATTTAAAAGATAGTCCAAGCCGCAAGTTGTGTTATTTTACACACTTAGTGATGATATCATTCTTCATAATCTTTATAATCTAGCATGAAACAAAAGGAGATTTTATACCTAAATCACGTATCATGATCTAGTCCTAATTGTGAATCAATTTTCCCAATATTCTTCTCGAAAAGGCCAAGTGCGTCCTTAATTAACCAAGCAACATGTCAAATGTTACTTTTTTTTAGTGTATATATATAAGTATATAACCATATGCCAATAATACATTACACACATTAAATTAACTACATGACATTGTTCATGTACCAATCCCCATGACATAATAAAAGTAGTATTCATGCCCACGAAATGATAGCAATTTATCTCTGACTCACTCCAATTATTTATCAACTTTTTTTTTCTTCAAATAAAATACAAGATTGGTGAGAAATAGTTTATATAAAAGCCCATAATAAAGTCGGTGTGTTATATTATTTGTAAACTCTAAAGTAAAGGAATATATGTTCATTGATGAACTGATGATGATGATCATGATTAGCTTTTCTTTAGATCTTCTCATGATTCAAATGCATGAATTTTGCATAATTAAGTTTGTTAATTAGTCTATGCCGACAGTGCTTGCTAACGCAATTCAGTGTGAACCCATATATCTTCGAATTGCCTTATTTGGGAGACTAATAAAATTTATAAAATTGTGGATTACTTTATTTAATATAAAATCTTATAATATTTAACATGATATTAAGTATAGACCTTTTGTTTTCGTTCTTATTACACACTTATTTAGCTTTTATTATAATAATTGCCGAGATTTACATTTGCCATTGCCTACTAGCTTATTTAATATCAATATGCATGTGTAAACGAAGAGAAATTAATAAATTATAAGAAAAGAAATCAAATATGAAAAAATATAACAGTTAAGAAATAATGACAATGAAAAATATAACAATTAGAACTATTCATAATCTTATTTGACATTTCATGATCGAAAATTCTAAAGATGTACTTGATAAAGAGAGAGAATATAGTCGGCAAAGAAATACAACATCACAATGAGACGCCACTGTCCTCGTGAACGTCGACTTCCTCCGATTCCGGTGGCTCCTCAGAACGTGAGCAGAGCCCAAACCGAAAGACGACATGTGCTTGCTGAAGCGGAGGCTCCACTCCTCATGGCCATGGAAGAAGATGATCCTCTATTCGTTCCCAAGTCACTCTCACCGACTCACCGAGGAAAAGTCGGTGATTCGTATTTTTCAGCTTTGGAATGAATAAAAATATCGAGCTCCATGCTTGAGAAAAAGTTATATTCGCATAGACGCGTTCTTGTGTTTTTCGTATCCCGATCTACATTAGTTGGTATTAGAGCCACTCGTTTCTGTGCAGAGGCACCGAAGAAACGAGTCGTTCACGAAGCTTTCGTAGAGGATATGGTGAGACGAGAAGAGGTCGACGGATTGCGCGCTCAGGTGGAATTGCTGACCCGTGAGATGGCTGCGCACTGGTGCAGAATCAAACGGAGCAACGACGCCGAGACGAGTCCGACACCGTGGACGACCAAGCCAACCTGTTCAGGCAAAATGTTGGACGTGCGGCGGTCCCGGAAGATGCGCGAAGGGTAGCGGCGTTCGAGGTGGCTATCCCGGAGTACGACGAATCGATGTACGATGAGGCGGAACACGGAGAGGCAGTGTACGATGAATCAGTTTACGGCGAGGCGGAGTATGACAAACCCGTGTACGATGAGTGTGACAAAGCCGTTTACGACGAGCCCGTTTACAACGAAGCGGAGTACGCCAAAATCGTGCATGACGAGGCCGTGTACGACGACAACGTCTGCACTGAGCAAGACGAGTTCCTGTATGATGAGGTCGGGCTTGAGGAGGCCGACGAGAACGAGAAACACTTTGAGAGTGACATGCATGACTATATTTTGTGTTGTTCATATGTCGTGTTTGACCGCAACGGTGAAGATAGATGTTTTGTGGAGCCCGAGCGACCTTTTTCCGGAAACAAAACTCCAGACTTGCATTGAGAAAGTAGTGGAAGAATCCAAAATTATTTTTGGGTTAAAATCCAAAGAGATGCTCGAGGAAGATGAACAACGAGACGAGGTTCACGTGAAACCAATAAACAAGTGTGTGAAGGAGCCACCCGACAAGCCTCCCAACATAAAAATCGTGACGTCCAACTCCGATGAACCACTCGAGTCTACTAGCAACCCGCCCCAAGAAATTCAAGGACGAATTTTCTTAACACCGAGAGAATGATGCCGAATAGTGTTCCAAGAATGAGCACATGATCACAATATTACCCGTAACTATCCACGATTGTTTTTAGTCTATTAGGGTTTTTATTTGATTTTATTTCTTTATTGTTTTTCTCATTAATATATATTATTGTTAGAGATATTTTAGGAGGTAGTTAGGTTTATTTAGTCGATGATTTTAAGAGGCAGTAAGGTTTATTTGTTTGCTATATATTATGCAAATGTATCGTATTTTTCATCTTTGGAATGAATAAAAATGTCGAGCTCCATGCTTGAGAAAAAGTCGAATTTTATCCTCGCATAAACGCGTTCTTGTGTTCTTCGTATCCCGATCTACATTACAAAACTTAGTCAAAATATCAACTGATTTCTTAATTTGCTTGTATAAGCTAAATTTGCTAATAAAAACCTTATTATTATGCGTTTTATAGTTATCTTACCACTTGAATTTTAAACATAGCTTTACAGAAAATTTGATCATGATATCAGTTATCAATTCTCATATTAAAGTTTGACTGTCATTCAATCCTAAATTATATTTTTTCTTTGAGATATCATGCTACATATTTAGATAGTCAAAATGTACCAAAAACAATATAATTAGGTTTTTGGTTAAAGTTTGACCGCTTTGACGGTCAATCCTAAATATGCAATTATTTTATTCATGATTGGGCTTAGTAGGCAAATTAGCTTCTCCAAGAAACATAATAAGAGATACTTCTTCACTACTTACGGATTAAAATAGTAAATATAACTTAGGTATATATGCCGCAAATGTCATTTATCACACCTAATGCTATTGAGAAATGTACAACAATAGGCGGTTATGTTTTAAAGAGAGTTTTCTCGTGACGGTTTTATATTTTCTATTTTGCTCGTCGTTCTAATTTGTTAAACAAAAAGAGCTGTAGAAAAACTTATGCGATAAACTTATGTATATATATATTAGTCGTGCGTTTATATATATTATATATGCTAATTGATTCCACTAATGGGGACTTTTGTCTGCATGCGCGCGTAAGAGGGTTTTCAAAATGATCTATGATTGTTGATTAAAAAAAAAGAAAGTTGAAGAGTATGGGCATAAAGGACGGTACTTTATCCGTTTTTGTAGTTCTTCTATTGAAGCCAAATAATTAGATTAAGTCAACAGAAGTAGGGCTTTAATGATTAGAGCAATAATCATTGGCTATATAGGAAGTTCAACGACATAATATTACATATACATATAGATACATATTTATTTTTATATTTAAGAGTGTATCCAACGCATTGTACTAACGATTATAATCATTCTCACCCATATTAATAAATTTTGAAATATTTTAAATTAATAAATATAATATTTTAAATATCATTACATACTTGAGTAGCTTTTGTAGTCTTTATCAGAGTTTGAAAACCGAAATTCTTTAGATAATCCACGTTATATCGACGTGTTATGAAATATTGTGTTAGGATTTTAACAGGATTTTAAAATTGATATTTGTGCCGATTCAATTTATGGGTATTACTAATACTTGCCCGATAACCGTATATCGATGAGATTTTCGTTAAATATTATAATATTAAAATCTTAATTACTTTTTTATAAATCTAATTAATTATTTTAAAAATTATAATATCATAACCAGCAAGATTTTGTCGAGTTTCACGTCCCTCAGGTTTCTGTAATTGAGCTCGGGTTATTGCCAAAAATAAATCCCCGTAAGACTCGGGTTTCGAGTTTTGTAGAGTTATCATCGGGCTTCTGTGTTTTTTTTTTCTTTTTCCATGATCGTAATTATCAAACATTATTTATTTATCTAGGCTACCATAGTTAAATAATAAGTTATTCATATTAATAAATGTGTTTTATACTTTAATACATTAAACATGAAGAAAAAAATACACATTTTTTTTCCTGAATTGAACATTCTTATGTTCATGTGTTATAACATGACATATTAATGAATAATTACAAATGTAATAAAATAAAATCAATTCCTTCTCAAAATTAATTCTCGTTTAGACAATGGTTTCCAAGACTAGAGAGATTATTTGCAAATATAAAATCAGATCAATGCGATAGCGTCTGTTAATAATGTTATAGTATATATAGATTATAGACAAAAGAGTGTCAAATTTTCAATTTTCAAAAATTAAGAAAGAGTAACGTTTTTATATAAAAGGCAAACCTGGAAATATAATGTCCTTAATTTATCTATTAAAAAAAGTGAAAGTCAATAAAAGATCGCAGGAAATTTAATTTTTTGTCGTTTATTTTTTAGCGTCGTTTAGTGCATGAGCGACAACAAATTTGATTGAATGTACGTAGAAGTATACGAAGATAATTATTGGAAAGTAAAAGATCAACTCCTTTTATTACTCCATAAATAATAGTTTAGGTTTAAAAGTATAAACGTATATTTCTGCATGTAATATGATTTGTATAACCATGTAATTAATTTTGATTGATCCTATCGATACTAAATAAAAGAAAAATAATAATAAAACCAAATAAAAGAAACTTGATATATGCATGTTGGTTTGAGGAAGTTAAAGTTTAGGTTCACATTCTTTCACGTGCGCTTGACTTAACTCGAGGTTCTTCAAGCCGAGTAGTTCTCGTATCTCCACGAAATTAACTCTTTCTAGGGCCTTGTTGACAATGTCAGCACGTTGCTCTGGTGCTTACGTACTCTACGATAACATCTCGCTTCTCCGCACTCACTCTCGAATGAAATAAAAACGAATATCGATGTGCTTACTGCGTCCATTGAACATCAGGTTCTTCATTAGTGCGATGGAAGACTTGTTGTCCACTTAGAGAGTCACTGACTTCTGCACGCTTCTTGTAACCTCGCTCAACAAACTCCTTTGTCATGACGCTTGAAATGACGTTGCCGTCGCTGCCATGAACTCGGCCTCACAAGACTCTGCTTTTGAGACTACCAAGTGATAACATTTTTGTTGAAATAAAATACCATCCTTTAAGTACTCTTTTTATCATCAATATCATCGGCTAACTAGGACATTATCGGTAAATCTAACCAGCTCTTCAACTCCACTTCTTCTATAGTACCAAATCTCGTAACTCATCGTTCACGTAGTGAATGGATGCGCTTCAGCTAGTGTAGAATAGTACCAAATCTCGTAACTCATCGTTCACGTAGTGAATGGATGCGCTTCAGCTAGTGTAGACTAGTAGGCTCGCCCCCTCCTAAATTTTTTCAAGACATTCGCAAAATATACAAATTCATACTCTCTTATTCATTGATCGTTCAAAGATTGTATTTGGGGAAAAATTAGTCAATAATATTGATTGGGCATGGGGATCCATTTTTCTTTTAACTTTATTAAAATTATGTTGTTTTATTTATAGTGGTCTCTTTCTTTTGTATAAATAATAAATACAGGGGATATTTTTCGTATATTTTTTGTGAAGAAAATGTCTAAACTGTGTGATAAAATATTAGTGGTTGTGTTTTACATAAATAATTTTTGTATTTACCTAACAAAACAGAAAACAGTCCATCCTCCACGTCGACCCCAATTCATATCCAAACGACACGTCGTCTTGTTGACGTGGCAGTTGTCGTTTAATTGGATTGCTATGTCGTAGCTATCTACGAAGTCCCACTCAACTCCTCTAAACCCACGTGGCGAATTTGGATTGGTCGAAGTGCAGACTCCGAGAGTTACGGTCAACGAAGTTGAACCAGCGTTGACTTTGAGTCAAAGTCTGAAGAGCGAATCAGCCAAACAGCTCTCTGCGAAGATCTGCGATTCTCCTTCATCGTCGAGATCGCCATCCATGGCGGGCTTGGAGGAGCTCAGGAAGAAGCTCACGCCGTTGTTCGACGCCGACACGGGCTTCTCGTCTTCCTCCACCATCGATCCCTCTGATTCCTACACCGTGAGTCTCTTCTCCTCTTCGATTTCGCGGTTTCCATGGCGATTTTGGTGTCTGGTTTGTGTTGATGGTGAATTGTTTTTTTTTTTTTTTCGGGTCGGAAGCTATCGGACGGTGGGACGGTGAACCTGCTGAGCCGATCGTACGGCGTATACAACATCAACGAGCTAGGGCTGCAAAAATGCTCGTCGTCTTCCTCGGCGTCGTCCTCGCCGGCCGAGGAGAGCGCCGAGAGCGAGAAGACTTACCGCTGCGCTTCCCGCGAGATGAGGGTTTTCGGCGCGATTGGGAGCGGGGCGAGCAGCATCGTCCAGAGAGCGATTCACGTTCCGACGCACCGGATTTTGGCGCTAAAGAAGATCAACATCTTCGAGAAGGTGAATTCTTGGCCTTGCTCGTTTGGTTTTAGGATCGTGGAGATTGAATTTTGGTTCTTCGTTGTTGTAGGAAAAGAGGCAACAGCTTTTGACCGAGATCAGGACGCTCTGCGAAGCGCCTTGTTACGAAGGCCTTATCGAGTTTCACGGCGCGTTTTACACGCCGGACTCGGGGCAAATCAGCATAGCTTTGGAGTACATGGATGGTGGCTCCTTGGCTGATATATTGAAGCTGAGAAAAAAATTGCCTGAGCCGGTACTTTCGGTTATGTTCCAGAAGCTGCTTCATGTATGTACATGATTAAACTATTTTAAGTCTTGCCCGTAAATTGTGGGAGTGATTCATGTTAATGTGTGTTTTGGGATTGTTGAATTTCGCAGGGTTTGAGTTACTTGCATGGTGTCAGGCATCTGGTTCACCGAGATATAAAGCCGGCAAATTTGCTTGTGAATCTGAAAGGAGAACCAAAAATAACGGATTTCGGAATTAGTGCTGGGTTAGAGAACTCGATGGCGATGGTAAGGATTGGTAGAGAATGCTGTTACAGTTTGGTCTGGGTTGAAAGTTCTTTGCTTCGTTTTGTAGAGGATTGCTATATTGCATTGAACCATCTGAAGTATTGAATGCTGTATTTTTTTTCTCCCCTACAGTGCGCGACTTTTGTTGGAACCGTTACTTACATGTCGCCTGAGCGAATCAGGAATGATAATTATTCATACCCAGCTGATATTTGGAGTTTGGGTCTTGCTCTCTTTGAATGTGGTACCGGAGAATTCCCTTATACGGCTACTGAAGGGCCTGTCAATCTTATGTTACAGGTGAATTGCAATATCCTTTAGGACTCTACACGCCCTCTCTAATGGTTTCGTCGGAATAAAAAGAAAATCTATCAATTTTATAAGACAAGAAAATGGTGTTTATAATTAATTTTTTTATGTATGGCTTTCAATTTTTTCTTGTTCATTATGCACTTATCCTTCAATTGTTACTTGGTTAAGTTAAGTGAGGAAAACGGGAGAAGATTAATAGCTTTTGGCATTTTAAAATTTAGATTTATGTTATTGTATTATGGTAAACATTCCGGTTTCTTTTGGCAGATATTGGACGATCCATCGCCTTCACCTTCTAAGCACGATTTTTCCCCGGAGTTTTGTTCATTTATTGAAGCCTGTTTACTGAAGGATGCAGAAGCTAGACCAACAGCGGAGCAGGCTAGCCACGAAACTGTTAGAACTCTTATATAATTGAGTAGTTAGTACTTAATTATAGGTCTTTAGATATTTTAATTTGTATTACTGGTATCTTAATTTTATTGGCTAATTAGGGTTTCTAATCTTATACATGCGTGCCTCACTATTTAATTTTAATTTATTTAAACATCATTGAGAGAGTTTTCTGAATCCAACTCTCAAATTAGGGACTGGAATTACGTTCATCAATGGAGTGTTATTGCTCTTCTTTGATTTTTGTTCCCGGTCCTATCATAAACATTATGAGTTTGTACATAGAAACTTACAAAATTGAGCTTTGATCTCTTATTTGCTCTCGTAACTTCGAATCAAGAATGTATCAACGAAAAAATATATATATTAAAGTATCAAACTGTGCAAACTGTTATTAATATTTATCATCAGAGATTTGAATGGTCTTATCCAACCTTGTTTAACTTTTTATTTTTATTTTACAGCTTCTCTCGCATCCATTTATTAAAAAATTCGAAGACGCCGAAATAGATTTAGCAGCATTTGTCAGAAGTGTTTTTGACCCAACACAAAGGATGAAGGACTTGGCTGAGGTAAGAAGATCTCCTTTAAAATTAAACTTACGCACAAACGGCGCAACGGTATATTTCTATGCAAGTCCGATATGGTTATAACAGGTTTTCTATAAGTGTGGCTTGTTTGAATTTTGAGATAGTAAAAGCAATTTGTTATCTGCAGATGCTAACAATACATTATTACCTGCTATTTGACGGAACTGACGAGCTCTGGCAGCATACGAAGAACTTGTACATTGAAAGTTCAGTTTTCAGGTACTTAATTCTTTTAATGGATTGAAATTGTATAGAAGTTCCATGTAGAGAGTGTTATCACAAGTGTTAAGACTGCCACTAGAAGAAACCTAACCAAAGGAAATGATAAAATTTTATTACCTTCGTTTCTTTTCATCTATTTATATGCCATCACGGCACGGGCTTTCTGTCAATTAAGATTTAAGTCATTAAGGATATTTTTGTATTCTAATTGTGTATTGTCCCTATGGTTTTGTGCCAACATTTGGGCACCAACTCCTAGCCTGCAGAATCTTCTATGCTTTGTTTTGTCTTATCTTGTTTTGCTTAGAGTCCATAAGAGTTCGACCTTGCTTTCGAAGGAAAGGTCAGCATAATTTATCGTTTATTTCTGTTGAATAAAGAAAAGCAGATTGTTTCATGCCTAACATTTAGGAGTTATTAGAATTCCTTAACTATGTTATTTAGAGTTTTAGATTAAGTTTTATGTTTGAATTATTTAATCATGTTAGGGTTTAGTATACTATGTTTAAAGGGAATTTGGCCGGGCCCGGTCCGGCCCATTATTGCTCACCTTAAGCTAATGAGAGAGACAGCTAATAACCATTCTTATAAAACTTAATCTCTCACAAATAAACAGAGATCAGTTTCTGCAAAGATTGGTGAAATTTCCGTTTTGAGATTGATTTTGGCTATGCTTATGCTAATTCGGGTTTCAATCTTTTTAAGTTTCTCCGGACAGCAATTGGTTGGTGGAAAGGACATCTTTGAGTCCCTCTCGAGCATTCGAAGAACATTAGCTGGTGATTGGCCCCCAGAAAGGCTCGTGCACGTGGTGGAGAAGATCCAATGCCGTGCTCACGGGCCGGACGGAGTGGCCATAAGAGTCTCGGGATCATTCATTGTTGGAAACCAATTCCTTATATGCGGAGAAGGAATTCAACCCGAGGGGGTGCCGAGTTTCAAAGATCTAAAGATCGATCTTTCTAGTAAGAGAATGGGCACTTTCCGTGAGCAGTTCATTGCGGAGCCGAGCAGTACGATCGGCCGCTACTTCATTTCGAAGCAAGAGCTCTATATCATGCAGTGAAAAACCGACTTCTTACTCTCTGTACTGGTTTATATCCAGATTTTAGCATTAAAAGTGAGGTAAGATTTCCCCTGAACTTTTAAAGTTAGTGCATTTAACTTCTGAACTTTATTTTTCGCAGTAGTGCCCCCCTTAACTTTCAAAGAGTAACACATTACCCCTACGCATTAAAAATGACGGAAAATGTTAATCTTTGCACAACACATTACTCGCAAGAGTGTATATGAATTATTTTGCCAAACGAGATCAACATACTAGATTATGAGACAATTGTGAAGCAATCAAGAAGTCTAATTATTGAAGGAAAGTTAGAATAGAAATCCCACAAAAATTGGTGAAAATTTGACGAAAAGACCTAAAAATAAGTCGTATGTTGTGCTCATGTTGACATTTCTGTCATTTTTCAACGCACGGGAGGGTAATGTGCTGCTTTTGTTTTGAAAGTTTAAGGGTACTTTTGCCAAAAAATTAAAGTTTAAAAGGACAAAGTGCACAAAAAAGAAGAAGAAGCGAGGGCATTAATGCCATTTACTGATATTCTTCTATCGGTTTACTTTTTTATTTTATTTTACTTTTTCAGGATAGAGTGGTCTTCGATTCGAGAATACCTTGGAGTGAATATCACTTGTACAGTAAAATCTACGGAGGCATCAGTAAATTATTATGTAGATTGTAACATCAAATAGGTTCAACTTAAAATGTCATTTATTCGCATGGGCTTCGGGTTTTCATCGGGTTATCCTCAGCCTTACGCGGTTTTTAATCGTTGGGTTGTCTAGTGAGAGCCCACGTAAAGTTGTGAGGGTGTAAAGACGATTTTACGATGGAATAAAGACGAAGAAGTTAGAGATTTTGTTTGAATTTTCATACATTAGTATTTTTGGGTACATATCAATACTATTTTGATTTTATTTTTCATTTGTCGGATTAAATGTTACAAACTTTGGTTATTTTCGGATAATAAATCAGAACTTGTTTGATTGTAGTTGTTATAATAAATTTCTTTTGCACATATCCACGATTCTTTTTTTTCATTTCGGAATACTATTTTATTTTATTTTTGCTAAAATGGCATTAATTCCAATGGAAGCTATTATTAGGACTTGAAAGAAAAGAAAAAAAATTCACTAACCAGTGCTATATTTTTCCTAAAATCCTTCCAAAATTGATAAATCTCTAAGAATACTCATATTTTTCAAAATTAGTTAATTTTCTCTTTAGACGGTAATGAACAACTCTTGTGATGTCAGACAGGATAGCAATCCCGAGGTCAAATATGTGGTGGTGGGGTTGCTACCAATACCGGAGATAGCAACTCCGACATCACATATTTGATTTTGAAATTATTATCCCTACATCGGGATTAGTAACACCAATGTTAGCGATACTAGCTCTGTTATATATTTGCACAATTTTCTTATTTTGGCTACACTTCACCATTTTTTTTTTTATAACTAAAATGATAAGTTAAAAAAAAAAAATTGAACAGGAGTCAAAATAGGCCTATAGTTCTGACTGAAAAAGTTATTTTTGTCAATATCTCGCGAAAGACATTCAGTTTATACTATACTATCCTTCTTGATAAATAATTCCAATTTTAAGTGATAAATATTTGGCATCGAAATTAATATATTAAAAAATTCATTTAAATACAAAAGTCTCATTTACCAATTAAACGTCCAAAACTACGTAAAATTGCAATCGTGTTTACACTTATTGATAAAATAACACCTAAAACTTCATATTTTATAAATTAAAAATAATTTTTGGATATAAATACCCCTGATAAACGAATTTTGATTGAAGGTAACCGAATTATTCGACTATCGCAAACGAAAATAGCTGAATTATACGGCTATATTGGACTAAGATAATTATTAAGCTATATACTGTTACAGCATTAGTTTACACAAGAGGCAGCATTAACACACGTGTGGACAATCAAACACGAAAATAAAAGAGAGGTTAAACATAACTCTCGAGTAACACATATCGGGTGAACAATAAAAGGGTTCGTTGTTTACATAAAGAAAAATATTGTACACTACACAACACGCAATCAGAACTAGTAATACCGACTCTTGTTTAGTTTGTGATCATCAACGTTGGCTTTCAAGTTTCCCGGCGCGTGCTGATCCGTTGCTATGCCCAAGTCCTCGATGTCTTGTAATTGTAGAAGCCGAATCCCACAACTATTTATTACGTAATTCTCAGCTTTCAAGTCAAATTTAATCTCCAACTTTGCAGCATCATGCCTTCTGAGGTCGTCGTCGTGTACGTACCACATGAACATATTTTCCGAATTTTTTATATATCGAACATATTCTCCTCCGATTGTATCTTCTGCGAAATCCCAAGAAGAGAAAGAACGCTCATCCTGGTTGGATTCAATAGATATACACGTCTTCTTGCCCGGACAACAAACATCAACATGAGAGTAACCTGAACTTTCCTATACATTAAAACAATTGGGCAATATTTCAGTATTTGAAAAAATTCTTCATTTCCACCAAATGAAAGACTACATTGCACAACATCTTAGCAAAAGAAAGACGTACCTCTGTTTCATTATATTTCGATGCATAAATGGCTGCAGTGTATAAACTTCTCATCTGAAATTCAGTAATCCAAGGTTTAAGACAGTAGTCCCCCTCCCCAGAGGCATTTAAATACTGGAGGTTCGAAGGATTTTGATGTAACCCGAGCATTGATACGTCTTGTTGTTTAGTGGGTTAAGTGTCATAATCGAGTGAATGTTGTTAAACGTTGTTTAGAGAGTTAGTCGAGTCAATGTCGTTAATTGAGTCCATTAGGTTGTAAGCTTCTTTCCCTATACATGTAATGAGAATGGTAGCCAAGAACCAAATCACAAGACTTAGTCTCTCAAGAGGAGATTAGGTTTTGTGAAGGTTGGCCTTCGTGGTCATCGTGTTCTTGATTCCGAGAGTGTCGATCTTGGTCCATAACAGATTTCTGATGTAATGCCATGAATCAAAACTTCTTTGGTCAAACTAACTGGAAGGGGGGAGGCAGACGCTTGAGTTTTGAGCATCCAGTAAGATTGATCGACGCCGAATGAAAGACTACATTGCACTACATTTTAGCAAAAGAAAGACGTACCTTTGTTTCATTATTGACTGCTATGAATAAACTTCTCATCTGAAATTCAGTAACTATGATGTTGCACATGTCCGGATCCAACTTAAGGCATTCATAGTAAAGGAACTCCCTGGGTTCAAGAGAGTAGTCTTTATTCTCCCATCCTTGTGCGAGTACAGCC
Organism: Parietaria judaica; assembly: GCA_954871525.1. NCBI lineage: Eukaryota > Viridiplantae > Streptophyta > Magnoliopsida > Rosales > Urticaceae > Parietaria > Parietaria judaica. The sequence continues at coordinate 32,886,587 of OX940865.1, forward strand.
CTTGAGTCGGAAATTATTGCCAAATTCTCGCATCCAGAGGCATCAAGATATCGGAGGGACAAAGGAAGCTGGGAAAGGTATTTAAGGTTGGTGCAACCCCTTAACCGGAGAGTAATAAGGTTGCGGAGTTGGTTGATGTTTCCAGGTAAGCCTTCAATAGCACTTCCACTTAAATCAACCGAATGTAAAAAGCTGATCATATTTGGGATTTTTGATGTAACGGGAGGCAGACACTTGAGTTTTGAACATCCAAAAAGGTTGATCGTTTGAAGACGGCTTAACTTATACATGCTATAGGGTAGAATCTCAAGATCTCGACAACCTATCATCGTCAAAGACTCAAGTCCAACTAGATTCTCAATACTAGTCGGTAGTTCTCGTATCCCCGATAATGATAAATTAAGAATCTTCAAAGTTTCCATAGGCTCCAAGATTTCTGTGAATGTTTTCAAATTCTCGCAAACAGAGAGATTGAGAGATCGAAGGGATTTCAACTTCACCACGTTAGAAGGCAACCTCGAAAGGTTAGCGCAGCGTGCCAAGTTGAGTTCCTCAAGACAAGAGAGGCCCTCAAACAAATATGATGGAAGCTCTTTGATATTAATCAGATTCAAGCTCAACTCCACAATGCTCGTCGGAAGTTCTGGAAGTGAGTCTAAGGATGAGCACTGGCTTATGTAAAGGTACTTTAAACTTCTCAAATCCCGCATAGCGCTTGGAAGATTCTTGAGGGAATGACAGAACCACAAACTCAAAGATTCGAGACAGTTGAGATAGCAAATCGATGAAGGCAATTGGGCTATTAGGGATGACCCACAAATTAATTCCTTGACACTCCCTGAAATCTCAGGAAATATTTCAAGCACACTGCATTCGGTCAGGTTAAGATATCCGATAGTCCAGCATTGCCAACTATCACATTTGCGGCGGTCGCATTGACTCAACGATGGCAAATTGTCAACAACTCGAAATCTTAAACAGGAAGGAACTCGGCGTAAACTTGTGCAATAGCTGAGGTCTACATGCTCCAAATTAGAAGCTTGAGAGAGATCTGGAAGTTCTATGAGATTTTCAGAACAATTAAGATCAATATATCTTAGCTTCCTGAGGTCCTGCGAGAAACAAAAAGAAAAGAAAATCAAGGTTAAAAAATTTCAGACCTTGAAAATATTCAACATAACAAAACCGAAAGTAACACATACATGTACTCCGTTCCAAAGTTTCTTGAGTCTGCTTGACGGCATCTTCAGTACAACAAGATTATGTGGCATAAATTTTGCTGCCAAATATTTCAGAGGCCAACCTTGCCATACAAGACATGTGAGTGTATCAGGAAGGTATTGGATACCTTGGGGAATCTTCACTATGTTAGCATAGAATGTACTGAGATTTAGCAATCGTAGGTTATGCATGTTACTGAAGAACGTAGGACTCAAGTCCACCTTCTCTAAATACCAAAAAGAGCCCTGAGATATCCCTGCAATTTTAGAAGACCCCTGAAAATTGGAACACAAATTCTAAAATAAAAATTAAAGAAATAATTATAAATATACCAATCACTTACAGTATTATTTTTCAACAAGTTATAAATATCTTTATTGGCCCATATTCTGCTACGTTTTCCGGGCTCCTCCGTGGATTGCTGCCGAACAATTTTCCGACCCATTTCTCGTACCAAATCATGCATCACTAGAAGATGGCCTTCGCTAGATACAAGAGATTTGTCGACGAGACTATCTATACCAATATTCACAAATGAATCACCAATGACGCAATTCGCAGAGTTTCTGCTCAGATGTCCTTCTGTACAACAAGCTATGTCAAGAAATATACGTTGCTCCATTTCATCGAGTCCATCATAGCTTACAAAGAACAGTAAACAAAGCCGGTTTGCAACTTGGAAAGGAGAATATTTTTTTATAAAAAAAAAATGGTGCATTAAATTTCAATGAATTTTCTTCTTCATTAATAGATATTAATTAAAATACATGGACCACACTTCTAAAACAAAACGAGTACGTACCAACCGAGTGGCGAGTACGTTGATAAAGTTATCCAACGTTGAGACGGCAAAAAGTCCAAAGTTTATAAAAAGATGATCACGATAAAAATACTCCAACTTTGCTTAATTCAGACAAGTGAGGTTTAAAGTGAAGAAAAAAAAAATTACTCTTCCCGTTATCGCGATACAAAAAATAGAAATCGAAACTTTGTTTTTCAGTGAGTGTTTTTCCTTAGACCAAAATTCATTTACTCTATGCTTATTTCCAACAGATGGCACACCTCAAAAGGCTCGAATCCGAGCAGTCGAGGCGCGAAGATCAAGTCAGCTCGGCGTGCGTATGGGACCCGAAGGTGCGGGGATCTCGAAACTAAGCGAGGACCCAATGCTGGAGACGGGACTGTCGTTCGAGTGTTTGGGACCGCGGGGGTCTATGCATTAAGCAAGCGAATACGCGTTCCGCCTCAAAGCTGTAGCCTTGGCTCTACGTCCAATTACCAGGAAGTTATGGCTTCCTCTGAAACAAGCTTTCTAAGAAACGTGAAATATATTTCAAGTCCTATTTTTACAAAAATGTATATTTCAAATTTAACAACATTAACCACTGAAAAGTAAACTTTAACTTGCAAAGTTTGATCTTGAAAAAAGAAAATAAAAGAAGGAAAGATGTGGTGTTTATGTTATCATGAAAGATGAAACAAGATTTATAAGAAACGCAAGATGTTGTATATCAAGTGGATAAACAATGATTAACTTTTTCCATTAATCTGAATTCTAAATTTTGCCAAACCGATTTAAATACGATTTCATAATTATACATAGCTAATTTGTGGGTATTCCTACAATTTCATGAGTACTCTCAGTCAAAAGGATAATATTTTTGTTCATTAAATGCCACGTGTCAAGCTCTACATAATTTTGATTTGGCACGTGACATTTAACGGAAAAAAAAAAAAAACTCGAAATTAGGTACAATGGAATTACACAATTAACATCATTTTCTACTATTGTCATAAAAGAAAAATTATAATATATTTGTTGATGTATAAATTCGTCGTTATTTTAATACGACATAAAGTCGAAACTCTTTATTTTATTTTAAAACGACATAAAGTCGACACAAACTAAGAAGAAATTTTATTTATTTATTTATTTATATATAGTTGGTTGGTTGCAACTTAATACAATAGTCGAAACTCTTTTATTTAACCATTATAATCATATAAATATCTTATACTTTTATTTTGTGGTTGAAGTTTTTAATATCTGTTATTTAAATTTTTTATGAATTAAATTTTATTAATTTAATGAAAAATTCTCTCAGGGGGTGACATGTATCCAAGTTTTGACGTTACAATTAAATTTTTATTAAAGTGTACAGTAAAAATAAAATAGTTACTAATGAAAATTTTATCCGTGAAACTTAAAAAATTTGACCCAAAAAGCATATGTGATAGTAAAAATTAAAAAAAATTACGACAAAAAAAAACTCACTGTTTATAAAAGTGTGAAAAAAAAAAACAAAAAAAAACTACATGTAAAATGGGACTTAGTATATTTTTCAAAAAATTATTATCTTATAAATTTAACGAACAATTAATTTAACATGCTAATCCCTAATTTAGTAAGCTAATCCCTATAGGGGATCGGACAAAAATAAAAATATAATCTAATCGAGATCTTATGAGATTTAATTTGATACTAGTTTGTATGTGTTTTGAGTCTCTGGATATGTTTAGCCTTGTAATAAGAAATTAATAACAGCTTTAGCTGAAATTAGTTGTCTCGAGTCATGACACTACTTTGTTTCCTTCATTAACTAAAAACTAGTTCTCATGAGTCAAGAATATGTAAAGAGTAAGCTTTCAATTGAGAAGTTCTCGTGAGAAGAAGCTTTCATAATTGAGAAGTTCCATACTTGAGAAGCTCTTTCAATTGTTTCTTATCAAGAATATGTAAGAGTAAGCTTTCAATTGTCTGAGAAGCTCTTTCAATTGAGAAGTTCTCATGAGAAGCTTTCATAATTGAGAAGTTCCATACTTGATAACAGTTATATATATATATATATATATATATATATTAAATATATATATATATAGGGAAACTTCAATGTGTGCCCGGTAGAGTATGTATTTTTGAAAAAGTACCCGAATTTATTAAATTACAAAAATATACTCGAAGACACTTTTTGTCTTTACATAAACACTTTTTAACACTTTAAAACATGTTCCAAAAACTGTTGATGTTACATAAACATTTTTTGTCTTTACATAAGCACTTTTGGGCCATAGTTTTGTAATTTAACAAATTCGGGTACTTTTTCGAAAACACATGCTCTACCGGGCACACAAACTGAAGTTTCCCTATATATGTGCCCGGCAGAGCATGTATTTTTGAAAAAGTACCCGAGTTTGTTAAATTACAAAACTATGCCCCCAACACACTTTTTGTCTTTACATAAATAGTTTTAAACACTTTTGAACACTTTAAAATATGCTCCAAAAACTATTAATGTATACATACACACTTTTTGTCTTTATATAAACACTTTTGGGGAATAGTTTTGTAATTTAACAAATTTGGGTACTTTTCTAAAAACACATGTTGTCCGGGCATACAAACTGAAGTTTCCCTATATATATATATATCCGATGTAAAGTTGACACATATAATTTCACATAATTCATAAAAGGGTAAACATAATTCTGATATGACTCGAAAACAGTGTAATAAAAAAGAAAACAAAAAGGTAATGGAAGCATCACTTCCCCGTCTTTCTTGTGGCTTAAGCTACTCAAAATTCTCTCTACTCCCAGCAATTAATCTTCCTCGGCATCGGCAAAATTCTCGTCGCTGTCTTCGTCTTCGTCTTTCTCTTCACCATCTTCACTATATTCTTGATCGCCATCTTCACTGTCCACCGGTTCTTCTTGCCCTTTCTGGTTCTCACCATTTGCTATAAAAGAAGAAAATGGAAAACCCATAAAATTAAGAAATCAATCCAATCAAGTAGTAGGATTAGTTGTATATTTCCTCACTAATTAGCCGTAGAAACCAAGAGCTAAATCATACTCTGTTCGCTGAAGATAATTCCGCCTGTGCACAATCCTTCCTCAATCTTGACGAGTTGAAGACTCATCCTCGGCCCTAGCTCTTGAAGCTTGACAGCGCTTTTTGAGGACGCTCGATTGACTCTACCAAGATCGGTGGCCAGAGTCACCATTGACGCTTCTTCATCTGCTTCGCTTTCTGATCCATACCCAGCCCTTTGTGTTCAAGGAAAACGAACGTGTAAGAATGCATTCTCTAATTTACAATATTTATAATGCTCCTTGGTTGAAATGGAAGAAAATTAGCCAATTATTCATCGAAATGAAGTGAAATTCCAATCAAAGAAGTTTCTTCTTACTTGGTGATGAAATCACTAACGTCTTGGAGATTTCTGAGATCGGGAACTTGATGGTTCTGCACGAATTTCCTAACCCTACGAGAGACGCCGACTGGTTGCAACCTAATGGAGTAATGCCGGAAATCGACGAGCTTAGTGTCTTTATTGTAATTAAGCAACACAATCCTCTGGCAAGAAGAAAGTTTAACCTGATCCACAAACAAAAAAGCCCATGTTAAAGAAGAATTCATTGGTTGAAACGAGTAACCAATCGCGACGAGAACTCACGGTATTTATGTCAATGGGCGGAAAGATGTTCTGAAACATAATAGTGGTGAGTTTGAGATGCTGTTGAGCGCTCCCAAACCCGGACAGAACGATCTGCAGAGAACAAGTTGAAGCAAAGTTAGCCAAGGAGAGAGCAGACGAATGTTGCTGCTGGTCTCAGGAGATTACTACCAGAGGCGGGTTTTTGAAAAGATCTTTGGGGCACCGCGGTCGCAACTGAGATTTAACGACATCGGCCGCCAACGAGTAGTCGTTGATCTTGAAGCTGAGAGTGGGCCCTTGCGGAGTTCTGGCGACCCTCAAGCACGTTTTCGACAAGATGAGGAAGTGCGTGACGCCCATAGGCCCGGCAACGTTCAGGAAATCCTTGAGATTGTTCCGCTTCTTCTCCTGTCAAGGAAGACTCTTGTTGTTAACCCCCCCATATTTGTGAAAATGAATCAATATGACCCTATTTTTTAAAACTTATTCAAATAAACCCCCCCTCCTAAGCCTAAACCCCCGTCGCCTCGGAATCCCGGTTCCGCCACTGCAACGAAACAAAACAAGCAGAGAGAGAGAGACAAACCCGGAGGTTGAGGGCGGTGTGGGGAAGCATGAGGTGTCGGAGGTCGGACTGGAGCTGCTTGAGAGGAGAGGGAAGCTTCCCTCTAGCGAAGACGAAGCTCTTCGGAATCTTATCCCCGGTGACGTGGTCCACGCTCTTCGCTCCCGGCTTCACGAACACGCGCTTCACCTTCTGCTTCTTCTTCTTCTGCTGATGCTGTTCAGTTCAACCAACCGGGTTATTGGCATCCTGCTATCGAATTACAGAGACCAGAGGGAGTCGATGCTTACGCTTCCGATTCGAGCCATGGCTTGAGCTCTGCGCGATGAAGCTTTTGGAAGCTCAAGGGTTTCGCTCCAATCTCTTATGAGAGAGCTTCGAGCACGAGAGGGAGAGAGGCGAACGGCGGAGAGAGGGTCATACGAGAGAGGGCACACTCGTGAAACCTTAAAAAGAAAAAGAATAATTAATTATAAAACCGGATAATAAAACCGGATACCGAATATCCATATTTTTTAAAGTGAGACCCGGTATCCGGATCCGAAACCCAGATCGGATTCGGAATTTTACTCGGAATCCGGGTTTTATTTACAACCCTAGTTGATTGCAAATTTGCAACTCGAAAGGAGAAGACTTTTCTTACCTCTCCTTCTGAAACAAAAGAGTTAGGATAATATTAATTTATAGAGATTTTATTGTACATCGATACAATAGTCGAAACTCTTTTAGTTAAGGGTGATATAAATATTTAATATTTTATTTTGTAATAATTATTATTTTATATGAGAAGGTTTGGCACCTCGATATCGGCTCTTCGCCACCTGAGGCTCTAATATTTATTATTTTTCAATAACTAAGGGTTTTTTATGAAAAATTATGACATTAAAAAATCTCTTTCATAGTCACATGTATCCGAGTTTTGAAGTTCATAACTAAAATTTTACTAAATCAATTAAAGAATCGTAGATAATTTGATGAACATAAAATAGTATATGAAAAAAATTGCGACAAAAAGACTCAAATGGGACTTGTATGTTTTTTCAAAAATGGTTATCTATATATTTAACGAATAATCGAGATCTTGATGAGCGTTAATTTAATACTGTAGTATGTAATTTGTATTTGTGTTTTGATTCTCTAGACAACAAAGTAAAAATAAAATTTTAATTAATAAACTCACGAAACTCTCAAAAATCACTAAAAGTTTATGAGAATTATCCATAATTTCAAACAATTCATTTATACTCGTTTGTAAACTTTTTTAGACCATATTAACCCTATTATTGATTATTTATTTTTGTAATTAATTATTTATAATATATTTTAATTTTTGAAATTAAATTATCTTAAAATTATGGTTGAAAACGTCCTTTATTAATTAGGCTTTCATTTAATTTTGTTACTTTGACCCAAAAATATATTTACAGTTTTTAGAATATCGTAAATATATTTACAGTTCAACAGGTTCAACATTTAAATAAAATTTTGTACATATATTTACAGTTTGTTAAATATATGTAAATATACTCACCAACAATTATGTTTCGTGTGAGATCCTTGGATTATTGTGTGTTTAATTCCTTTTAAGCCTTTGATTTTCGTACATGGGACGATGATTAGTAAATATAGTTACGTAAAAATACAAAATCGTAAATATAGAATCGTAAGTATAGTTACATAAAAATACGGCATCGTAAATATAGTCATGTAAAATGCGACAATATGTGTTTGGTCTAGTGGTAACAAGCACATCACTTAAGACATTAGAGGTCTTGAGTTCGAGTCACCATGGGATAGGAGTGAAAACCAAAGATCTTCATATATATATATATACATACAAAAGAAAAAATGAAAAAAAAAGTTATGTAATTCATAAATATAATTACGTAAATATAGAATCGTAAATATAGTTACATAAATATAATTACATATTCGTAAAATTGCATAAAATTAATTTAATATTGATTAACAGGGACCAAAAAATCAAAAATAATATTTTTTACAGACGTTAAAATAGAGAAGATTAATTTGAAAAATGTTTGTTTAATTGTTAAAGTAGGAAGGATAAATTTTAATTTATTTAGTTTGTCACATTTAAGGAAAATATTTGTTTTTTATTTTAATTAAAATAGACGAATTAAATTAAAAAGTAGTTTAATTAGAAGGGTATATTAATCCATATTTCAATTTGTTGATGATTATGATAATCATAATTAAAAATGGATATTTCGTTGAGTCATAAATGGTCATTTCGTTTTATTATCCAATTTTAATTTATGAGGCTTTGCCCTTTAAAAAAAAGTCCATCAAAGTAAAAATAAAATTTTAGTGCATCAAAGTAACAGAAAAAAGTCCACCATTGTAAAAAAGTTACCCAACCATGCAACTTAAGAGCCCGAGCTGTTACTCAATCAGTTCGAAATTTTAGAAATTTTATATCATATAAGTAATTACTCGGGCCAGCCTATCCGACAACTCAAACTCCAGAGTCCGAGCTCGCCCATCCCGGCTTCATGGGTCTCGGGCTGGGAAAGCCTGCCCCATGCACATGACTATATCAACATCCCATTTTGCTAGCTCTGACCCGTGACATAAGTATCTTGATTAGTCCTGAAAATACAGGACTCTGTTGTTCCAAAAATTTTAATAAAATGGAAGTATCTCTTCCGGTTTTTTATTTCTTTCAGAACTTAAGAAATAATCATTCCTCATTAACTTTTGTTTTCTCTGTTACGACTCAAATTAAGATTTACTACTGTTTTAGTTTAGACAAGAGACTTATTAACAGTAGTTCTGATACACCACGCACAGTCAGACCTAGTAATACCGAATCTTCTTTTGTTTGCGGTCGTCAGTGTTGACGTTCAAGTTTCCAGGCGCGTCCTGGTCCGTTGCTATGCCCAACTCCTCGATGTCTTGGAATTGTAGAACGCGAATGCCACAACTCTTTACTGTGCCACTCCCATTTATGTAGAATTTAATCCCCAACTCTGCAACATCATGCCAACTGAGGTGGTCGTCGTGTACGTACCACATGAACATATTTTGCGAATTTTTGATACGTTCTCGAAAGGATCGATCGCCAGAGAGTTCGGCATCTAGCACTGTATCTGGAGCGAAAGGCCAATAAGAGGAAAGACTCTCACCCTGGTTGGATTTGATAGATATTTCACATGATATCATCCTCTTAAATGGAGTAAAGCCCTCGACAATGGCGCATACAGCAACACCCAGAATGTTATTATCGTGCAAATGCGAGGAAAACGTCAAGTGTAGTGATCGGGCCTCTGACTGAACATTGAACCATTCGGGAATTTTCTTGCCCGGACAACAAACATTAACATGAGCGCAAATTGAACTTTCCTAAATGTAAACAATTGTGCAAGATTTCAGTATCTGGAAGAAAAAAAAATCTTCATTTCCACCTAAGAAGTATATTGTATTATTAGATTTAGCAAAAGATGGACGTACCTCCGGTTCATTACGTTTCAATGCATAAACTGCCGCTGTGAATAAGCTTCTCATCTGAAATTCAGTAACTATGATGTTGCACGTGTTCGAATCCAATTTAAAGCAGTCATTGTAAAAGAACTCCCTGGGTTTAAGAGAGTCGTCGTTATTCCCCTGTCCTTGTGAGAGTACAGCCCTTGAGTCGGAAATTATTTCCAAATTCTCACATCTAGAGGCATCAAGATATTGGAGGGACACAGGAAGCTCAGGAAGGTATTTCAGGTTCTTGCAATCCCGTATCCGAAGTGTAATAAGGTTATGAAGTTGGCTGATGTTTTCAGGTAAGCCCTCAAAACCAGTTTCTCCTACATCCACCGAATTTAAAACGCTGATCTCGTTTGGGATTTCTGATGTAACGCCATGACTCAAATTTTCTTTGGTCAAACTAACTGTAAGGGGATGCAAACGCTGAGTTTTGAACACGTGCAGCAACTTTTGAAGACGGCTTAACTTAGACATGCTACGGGGTAGAATCTCAAGATCTCTGCAACGATCCATTTCCAAAGAATCAAGTCCAACTAGATTCTCAATACTAGTCGGTAGTTCTCGTATCCCCGATCCTGTTGAATCAAGGATGTCTAAAGTTTCCATAGGCTCCAAGATTTCTGTGAATGCTTTCAATTTCTCACAAAAGGAGAGATCGAGAGATCGAAGGGATTTCAACTTCACCACGTTAGAAGGCAACCTCGAAAGGTTGGTGCAGCGTGACAAGTTGAGTTCCTCAAGACAAGGGAGGCCCTCAAACAAATATGATGGAAGCTCTTTGATATTATCCATATTCAAGTGCAACTCCACAATGCTCGTCGGAAGTTCTGGAAGTGAGTCTAAGGATGAGCACTGGCTTATGTAAAGGTACTTTAAACTTCTCAAATCCCGCATAGCGCTTGGAAGATTCTTGAGGGAATGACAGCCCTTCAAACTCAAAGATTCGAGACAGTTGAGATAGGAAATCGATGAAGGCAATTGGACTATTGAAGATGAGTGACAAATTAATTTCTTGACAATCCCAGAAATCTCAGGGAATACTTCAAGCACACTGCATCCAGTCATGTTAAGATATCCGACAGTCCAGCATTGCCAACTAAAATATTTGCGTTCGCACTGACTCGACAATGGCAGATTGTCAACAGCTTGAAACCTTAAACAGGAAGGAACTCGGCGTAAACTGTTGCATAAAGTGAGGTCTACGTACTCTAAATTAGAAGCTCGAGAGAGATCTGGAAGTTCTGTGAGATAGTAAGAGAAACTAAGATCGATATATCTTAACTTCCTGAGGTCCTGCAAAAAAGAAAAACAAAAGAAAATCAACGGTAAAATTTGTCGGACCTTAAGAATAACAAAACAGAAACTAATTCATACATGTACGCCGTTCCAAAGTTTCTCGAGTCTGCTTGACGGCATCTCAAGTACAACAAGATTGTGGGGCACAAATTTTGTTGGCAAATATTTCAGAGGCCAACCATGCCATACAATACATGTGAGTGTGTTAGGAAGGTATTCGAGACCTTCGGGAAGATTCCATTTGCGACCGGGATAGCTAAATATACCAAGATTTAGCAATCTTAGGCAATACATGCGACTGAAGAAGGTAGGACTCAAGTCCACCTCAAAATTCCAAGAAGAGACCAGAGATATCCCTTCAATTTTACAAGTCCCCTGAAAAAAAATCTAAAATTAAATAAATAAATTGTTGGGATCTATATTTGAATGCAAAATCCTAGACTAAGCACTTACAGTATTGTTTTCGCACACATGATAAACATCATTCCTGCCCCATATTCTGCTACGTTTTCCGGGCTCTTCTGCCGATTGCTGCCGAACTATTTTCTGACCCATTTCTCGTACCAGATCATGCATCACAAGATGATGGCCTACGCTGGATATAAGAGATTTGTCGATGAGACTATCTATGCCAATATTCACACATGAACCACCAATGACGTGATTCGCCGAGTTTCTGCTCAGATGTCCTACGGTACAACAAACTATGTCAAGAAATATTCTCTGCTCCATTTCATCCAGTCCATCATAACTTATTTTCAATGCATTGTAAATTGTATCGTTGGGCACTTCATTCAGCTTATTTACTTCTTCGTCCCAATTTTCTCGTCTCTTGGAGCGAAAAAAGGAACCTAAGACTGCGAGAGCTAATGGAATTCCATCGACATACTTTACCACCCTCTTTGATAATTCAATGTCTTCGGCTGAAGGAGCGGTTCTCTTGAAAGCTTTTAGATTAAAGAGCACGAGAGCATCCTTGGAATTTAAACCCGTAAGTTCAAATATCTCGTCGGCTCTGTTTCTAAGCACTTCGGCGTTTCTTGTCGTTACGATAACTCTACTTCCTACGCCAAACCCCTCATCATCTCCCGCTAAACTTTCTAGATGATCGAACTCATCCACATCATCAAGAACAACGAGAACCCTTTTACGGCGGAGCCTGTCTTTATGAAATAACGTTACCATTTTTATATTATCCTCTTCCAATAACTCCGAAACAAGTTGTACTTCTAAATCCTTCCATCCACGTTTTCCCGACTCCTCCCTAACATTTTCAAGAAAGCAACAACCTTCGAACTGAGAAGAAAGTTTTTCGAATACGACACGAGCAAGAGTCGTCTTACCCACACCGCCCATTCCCCAAATGCCGACCATTAGTCTTCTTGGTGACTGGATCGCGAGAAGTTTCTTAACTTCCTCGACCTTTTTGTCAATGCCAATAATACCCTTGAACTCATTACTGCTTGAGGATGCACAAGTCAACTTCTTCAAAATCTCTTCGATGATTGCGTCAACAAATTCAGATTCAAGCCTAGAGTACATGAAGCAAAGGTAAGAGCTATTAGACCGATCCTGCACATTACGATATCCCTAATTAACGGAATTTCCAATTTACATTATGAAATCAATCGATGTTTATCCTCGGTATTCAAACGTCATTATGACGGGAATTTAAGATATTGTTTGGTTTTGTAGCGCTAAGAAAACATTGAAAGAGTTTCGTTTATCAACAAAGAACTCTCATTTTTCTTCGAGTCTCGGTTAGGGACGGGTGGAATAGCTAATTAACTATGCAACAATTTGAATCAAATCAAGTTTTAGATCTACTAACCAAGTTGGCAGTTTCAGCAAAGTGATAAGGTTGAGCAAATACCTGAAAAGTGTGGAATCAAATCCATTAATGTTTGCAGTTTCCGTCAAAGCTTCCCTCCACTTCTGAAGCCTCTTCGCCTCGAATCGCCCCGCGAGGCCGAGCAGCGCAGCCTCGTAGCTGTGCGACTGCTTGCGAACATGCGAGGGGTCAACTTCGTAGAACACAGGCACCACAATCATTCCCAGTTTCTGCCGGCATTCCAGAATATGCACAAGCTCATCCAAACACCACCTCGACCCGGCGTAGTTTTCTGAGAAAATAACGACAGCGATCTTCGACTCCTCAACCGCTCTCAGCAACGCCGACGAGATCTCCTCGCCTTTCTGGAGCCTGTAATCGACGTAGGTTTCGATCTTCTTTTCAAGCAACCGTGCGTGGAAGTAGCTAGTGAATTTGGCGCGGGTGTCGTCCCCTCTGAAGCTGATGAAGACTTGGTACTCCGCCATGGAAATGCGAATTCAGGAACGCAGAGAAAGAGAGAGGAGTTGAAGACGACTTTGCTCATCAAACAAAGACCGAGGGAAGGACAAGCCTTTGCTGGCAAGTTTGTAACTAGGAAAGGACAAGACTTTTATACATATATATGTATAGTTGGTTACAACTTGAAAAGGACAAGGCTGTATATAAATATATATATATATATATATATATATATATATATATATAGTTGGTTGCAACTCGGAAAGGAGAGATATTTCTTACCCCTAGTTCTAAAACAAAAGGAGTACCGAGTACATTGATACGATATGATAGTCAAAACTCTTTTAATTAATGGTTGATAATGATATAAATATCAAATATTTTTATTTTGTGGTTGAAGTTTTTATTTTTTATTTTTTATTAATAGTTTAACAAAAAATTTAAATGTGACATTAAAAAAAATTCTCCGAGAGTGACATATATCCAAGTTTTGAAGGTACAATTAAAATTTTATTAAATCAAAATCAATCAGAAGTGTACGATAATTTGCTAAAACTAAAATAATATAATTAACAATAAGAACCTTAACCGTGAAAATTAAAAAAATTGACAGAAAGAAGTGCTGACAAAAAGACTCAGTTTATGGAAATATGATTAAAAAAAACACAACAGGGACTCATATATTTTTTAAGAAATTATTATCTTATAAATTTAAGGAATAATTAGTTTAGCAAGTTATTCCCTAAAGGTGATCGGACAAAAATATAATTTAATCGAAATCGAAATCTTATGATCATTAACTATGAGTGTTTGTATGTGTTTTGATTCTCTGGATATATTTAGGGTTTGCTGAAATTAGTTGTCACGAGTCATGCACTACTTCGTTTCCTTCATTAACTAAACTAGTTCTCATAAATAATAAGCTTTCAAAGCTTTCAATTGTTTGAGAGCCTCTTTCAATTGAGAAGTTCTCACGAGTCTCAAACACTTTCATTATTGAGAAGTTCCATATTTGAGACGCTCCTTCAATTGTTTCTTATGAACAACATTCTAGTCTCCAACTTCCTTCGATATATAACATCCTCATGCCATTTTTTGTTTATATATAATCAACTAGTGATTGTCAAGAGAGAAAAGACAGAGACCAAATTTATTTACACCCAACAATACAATATATGCTCAAATCAATATTCCAAGTGCTCGAAACCAAGCAATTCTGAACAAAACCATAAAACATTTAATGGGTCAGAAACTTGTAGTTTTTCTCTGTTCCGGCAGACTTTAAGCCTGCGCTGCACTCCCTCAAAACATAAAAGCCGAAGGACGTGTCTCGTTCTCGTTCCTCTGTTATTCGGAAAAAAAACTTAATTACCTTGCGATCTAAGTTTACTGCTTGATTAGATTCCTTATCACGTAAGGCAAGATTCCCCCGTGGTCAAAGTATGCCAATTCAACCTGCATATCCCACAATTTTGTTAAGACGTTTATATACATGCAACCGAATTTAAATTAAATTAAATTCTTTATTTTTTCCTTTTACCTCGGTGTCGAAGCGCACAGTGCAGGTAAAAGACTTCCCGGAGTCGGTAGTGACGGTGACGTCCTGGCCGGGTCTTATCTTGCTGATGTCGCTCGGAAGGTCAATGGAGAAACGCTCGTGACCGGTCAACCCGAGCGAATCTGCATCCTCGCCCGCCTTGAAACACAGAGGAATAATGCCCATTCCCACCAAGTTGCTGCGGTGAATCCTCTCGAAACTCTTAGCAATCACAGCTTTCACACCCTGTAGTGTCGTGTCAAAAACGATACTGATTATTTATGCATTAAAAAAATTGATGAACATTGAGATTAGAGAATAAGAACTTACCAAAAGCATAGGGCCCTTGGCTGCCCAATCCCTTGAGCTTCCACTTCCGTACTCCGCTCCCGCCAAAATGATCGTATCTTGTCCGGCAGCTTTGTATTTCTGAAAGACAAAAGGGTAAATGAAGTGTCATCATTAGAGGCATAATTTTGTAAAGGGTCTAACGAACAATTCATGACTAATCCAGTCACAGTAAAAAAGATATTGAAATTCACTTACCGATGCAGCATCGAAGACGGAGAGTTTTTCTCCGGTGGGAACATGGAGCGTTTTGGGTCCGACTTCGCCGTTCAAAAGCTTGTTGACGAGACGGATGTTGGCAAAGGTTCCTCTGGCCATGATCTCGTCGTTTCCACGGCGACTTCCGTAGGAGTTGAAGTCCTTCCGGTCAACGCCGCGGTCAAGCAAGAATTTTGCAGCGGGGCTGTCTTTGTGGATGCTTCCTGCCGGAGAGATGTGGTCGGTCGTGATGCTGTCTCCAAAGTTGAGGAGACAGTACGCGTCTTTGACTCCGTGAGCGCCCGGTGGATCCATCGTCATGCTCTTGAAGTAAGGAGGCTCGTGGATGTAGGTCGAGTTCGGATCCCACGAGTAGAGAGTGGCCTCGGGAACAGAGAGGTCGTTCCACATCGTGTTCCCCTTTGTGATGGCTTCGTACGTGCTCTTGAACATGTCTGGCAACACGCTGGATTGGACAACCTAGAACAGACCGAGCGTCCATGTTATTATGTCGATTTACGAAAATGCTAACTCAAATGCATACAAAGTTGATACAAAACCCTAAAGAAACGGAAAGGCTTCTTTAATATATGAAACCTCGTCCCTAGATCGAGAGTTCAGCCGGGAAAAATCTCTCGCTAGAGTTCTCCACATAATCAAACAATATGGCTAACCTAACGGCGAGTGCCTTAGTACACCTAAAACACCTAAATAACCCTAATTCACGAAAATACTAATGGCTTTCAATGTAAGTCTAACAACATACCTCTGCGATTTCTTCGGTTGTTGGCCAGATATCCCGGAAGTAAACATCTTTGCCGTCCTTCCCTTTCCCGATCGGTTCCTTCTCAAAGTCAATGTCAACCTGCCGAGATATGTGAAATGTTAATGCGCAAGATTCTTCAACGTAACAATAATATTAAAGATGTTAAATGAGAAATACATACCGTTCCAGCTAGGGCGTAAGCGACGACTAACGGTGGTGAGGCAAGATAGTTAGCCCGTGTCAAGGGATGAACACGCCCCTCGAAGTTCCTGTTCCCAGAAAGCACAGCAGACGCTACAATGTCTGTACAGCACCAAGACAAAGAACAAATACATCATGAATAAATACAAATTCATTTGAGCTCAATGATTACCAAATTTTCAGAAAATATAAATTACCATTTTCGGCAATAGCAGCACCAACTGACTCATCCAGTTCTCCGGAATTTCCAATGCATGTTGTGCAGCCGTATCCAACGATATTAAAACCTTGTTCATTCAAATACTTTTGCAGACCACTGCAATTCGAGAGATTAAATCAGCATATGACATATTGCTTGTGCCAGGGTAAAAAAGCTAGCCAGTATGATGATTACCTCTTCTCTAAGTATTTTGTGACAACTCCAGAGCCAGGAGCGAGACTCGTTTTCACCCATGGCTTGACCTGAAAGTTATCATAACTCACTAGTTAATCAATAAAGAATAACCACGATCATTAGAAACTGCACTAAAAATTAAGTCAAAGTTCAAAAGTCATAATCAACGTCAAAGTGATACCTGTAAACCGAGGTCACAAGCCTTTTTAGCAACAAGAGCAGCACCAAGCATGACACTTGGGTTTGATGTGTTGGTGCAACTTGTGATTGCAGCTATCACAACACTTCCATGTTTAAGCTCGGCTTCTTGTCCATGGAACGAAAACTTAGCCACTTTGCCTTGTAATTCTTTCGGTATAGCAAATCCCTGCATCAACTCGCTAAATTAAGAAAACATAGAACTAAGAAGCTCAGAGATAAGATGTATTATATCCTCCATATTTCTACTCCATAAAAAACAGGAAATGGCTTCTTCTTTTTTTTCTTCTCAAATCTCTATATGTATTTGCAGAATAGATAAACGTCAGACTCACCTTGAATCCAACCTTGTTGTCGAGACACGACCGCCAATCACTTTTCATTTCCTTAAGGACAACTCGGTCGTGAGGCCTGTAATATAAAACAGTCATATAAAATAATCGTCATAGAACACACTCAATACCATATGATTGCGAAGGCGTAATACCTCTTTGGTCCAGAAATACAGGGCTCGACCTCAGAAAGATTCAACGCTAAGTAAGAAGAGTACGCTCTGTCTTGTTGAGGCTGAATTTAGGTAACATTGTTAGTTGGTCACCGGTAATTACAGTTATAAAGATGAACCCAGTTTGCAATAAAGAGCAGACATTACCTCATTGTAGTCCACAAACATATTGTTGGCCCTAAGATAAGCTTCAATCATTGCAACCTAAACGGTAGGAAGTCAATCGTTTATTCTTTTGGTTGTAACAAGATAACCGAATCGTAAACATATCTTAATGAGCTCAGGTCTAAGGGACTCACAGTTTCATCACTTCTACCGGTCAATTTGAGATATTGCAGCGTGACATGATCCACAGGGAAGAATCCCATGGTCGCACCATACTCAGGCGACATGTTGGCAATGGTGGCTCTGTCAGCTAATGATAGTTCGCTCATCCCATCCCCTGCAAAAAATATATATATAATAATAATAATAATAATAATAATACACACATAAAACATTACAGGTCTGCGTTTAATAAAAAAAACACAATTGATGGCGTTTGATTACCGTAAAATTCAACAAATTTTCCAACGACTCCGTGCTTTCTCAGCATTTGCGTCACGGTCAAAACCAAGTCGGTAGCTGTCACCCCATTGTTCAATCTACCAGACAACTTGAATCCAACAACACCGGGCAACACCATGCTCATGGGCTGTTTATTAAATACAATGGAATTACATATGTGTATTTCTATATAAATTGATTTGAAATTGTATAGAACCAAAAACTAAACGATTACCTGACCAAGCATTGCTGCTTCGGCTTCAATACCTCCAACTCCCCAGCCAGCAACTCCCAAACCATCGATCATAGTTGTGTGGGAATCAGTTCCAACTACACTGTCAGGGTATAGTAAACCTTCAGTGTTGAACACGACCCTTCCAAGGTACTCAAGGTTGACCTGAATCAGAAAAGCCAACTTCAGTTAAAATCCATAGAGATGCAAGAGATTGACAACAAGAACGAGTTTAACCACCAGAAATGGAGAAGCAATGTGAAGTAAGAAATACGCATAAATTGAAGTTAAAAAGAGATTATGAGATTCCTAAGTTTGTCTTGAGTAGTTTACCTGATGCACAATTCCCGAACCAGGTGGCACAACAAGCATGTTTCTAAAAGCAGTTGAACCCCATTTCAAAAAGGCAAACCTTTCCTTGTTCCTCTGGAATTCAAGCTCCATATTGGCTTGCACTGCGTTTTCTGTCCTTGCAACATCGACTTGAACTGAATGGTCAATTACAAGATCTACAGGAACCTGTACAAATAATGAACAGTTAAGACAAATGAAGAGGACTTGGCCATTCAAAATTACAAAGGTTGACATATCGATAATATTCCAATTTCCAATGCATACCCTAAAATTGTAGCTCATCGTTGAACTTAAATTACAAGCTCAAGAGAAGAAAAAAAAGATTATCACAGTTATATTCACAGTAGATAAATCACCAATTTCTATGTTATGCGGATAAAAGCGAGAACTAGTAGACTCACAATTGACAATCGCAGAAGACATCACCATTCAAGTTAGCATGATGTATTCGAAAACAAAAATTGAGAGACCATACCAAGGGGTTAATTTTGTTGGAGTCACTGCCAAGTCTGTTCATGGCATCTCGCATACAAGCCAGATCAACCACAGCCGGTACTCCCGTAAAATCCTGACAAATTGAAGATCAGAATTAGGAAAAACAAGGCAGAGAATTCACGATCCAAGACCTAAAACAGCTCGTAAGGAACCTGCAGAAGGACACGGGCAGGCTTAAACGGGATTTCGACGAGCTTGGGCGCGCTTTGTTCCCAGTCAATGATCTTCTCAACATCTTCCTTCTTCACTTGGAAGTTGTCGCAGTTTCTGATCGCAGATTCCAGAAGGATTCTGATAGAGTATGGCAACTTATCTGTTTTTCATTATCAAAAAACAAAGTTAACAATCACTAGACCAAAATCAACGGCAAGAACGGAGTTCAACAACGAAGGATCAGAGAAATACCAACTCGCGGATCGTTCAGCGAAGGAAGACTGTAGTACTTTCCGTACTCGCCGCCGCCGGGCCTCGGAAGACTGGTCAAGTTCTCCTTGAAAGGGTTTTCCGCAGCTGAAATCGATCAAAAGAATAAGTCTTCTTTTCTCATCAACAATCAGAGACTGAATCAATCAGTCATCAAAATGAGTAACCTACACGGCGAAACCCTAGGAAACAAATAAATTCGTGCTCCGATAATGGAGGATTCGAAGGAAGCGCGTAATTGTACCCATGGAAGCGAGCTTGCGCTGAAACTGCACAATCGCCGGCGCGACGGCTCTGATCTGGGAGCGGAGGGAGTGAGGGCGGCTCCAGCGAGCGCCGTGGCTCCATCGGGGGAAGGCGGCGGCGGAGGAGGAGAAAGCGCGCGAGCGGAGAGCTCCGAGTGCGGCGGAGGAAGGCGGCGAAGAAGCCGGCGCGGCGGCGAAGGGTCTGGAGAAGAGGAGCCTGGAAGAGGAACCCCTAGAAGCTCGGAGGAGCGAAGCCATGGAGAGAGAGAGAGAAGATGAAGAAGAAGAGAGTGTGGAATGATTAAGCTTTGAGTTGATAGTCATACATAGACCCATTAATAAAGGAATAATTATTTATTTTAAATTATTCTTTTTAATAAAGATATATTATTTTTGTGTAGAATATTCTCTCTCCGGTGATATTTTCTTTTTTATTAATTTTGTGGTACATCATGTCATAAAATATTGGGGGAAATAAATTAAGAAAATAAAGTGAGGGTTACTTACGTCATTTGATAGGGAAATTTGAGTTCTTATTCTCGAATTAATGATTGGGGTTTCTTATCAATAAAGAGTTTCGATTTTAATTAAATTTTGATTAAAAAAAGTCTTATATAGAGAATAATTAATGTTGGAATTATTCTTCAATTAGTTTTATTTCTATTTAAGTAGTTGTTATTTAGAGTTATTTTGACATTAATTATGTCATTAATTAAGAATTAAGACCAAGTCATTAAAGAAATAAACCCAAAGGCCAAAATTGACTTTGGTACCCAAACACATGTCTAGTGAGTGGCGTTTAAAAAATTAAAATTATGTTTTGATTGATCATTTTGTACCTTCAAAACATTATTAGAGGAAGAAAAATACTTGAATACTCGATCTAACTCTTTAAAAAAAAAACTCTCGGATTGGAGCTGGAAGTCTAGATTTCATTAATCAATAAAAAGTTATATTTTTTTAGTTTGATTATCAATTTGACTCCTATCATAAACCTTTTTAGAAAAAGGTAAAAAATCACATGTGTTACTGCGCCAAATATTTATTAATATCTATTATAATCGTAGTTGTATCATTTTTTACCTAATTATAAGTAGGTCACATTTTCAAACGCAAATCATTTTCAAGGAAACAGACTTAATTTTTATCCTTTTAAGTTTTAACATTTTATTTATCTATTAAAAAAAACATCTTATTCAGTTTTGCATTCAAGAAGTCTAAATCTTAACCTAAACAAATACATATTTTGTATTGCCAAATTAATATGTATCCCATAGAAAAAAGTCGAAATCGAGACAACTCCATTTAGAAGATCGAAATCTCGAGCTGTATATTGATATTGGAAGATCTACAGACAAAAAAAGAATATAAATCTTAAACTATTTAATACCAAAACTTTAGCATTACGTATATTAATAACAAAATTAACAACCCATCGATCAGCTTATAGCTAAATATATTGCCCAATATTGTTAATATTCCTCAACTGTACACTTCCAAATCTAACCCTGCATAAATTTCAAAGGAACATTTATTAGTGACAGTTTTAGGACTTAAAGAAGATACAAGGAAAACACTGAGAGATCACTTACCATAACTATGTCAACACTGTTGAATCCCGCGATAAATACCGAGGCTGAAGGAATAAGAAATCTTTACACGGACGACAGGAAGTAATCACGAATGGTTTTCCGTTTCAGAGACGACGGGGGATTCAAAACGGAAGACGGGCTCTCCGACATTGTCTCGGGGGTCCTCTCGGACACTTCGTTCCAGTCGGATTCGAAAGAAAGCCGCTTCTCTTTGGCAACTGGGGTGCTGACCTCAGGCATTTTGATCGGATTCGTCGAGCTTTCGTCTCTGAAGTCGGAGTTTTTGTCGAGATGCTTTGGTTCATTTGTCAGAAGCTCTCGGAATTCTTCGCCTGATGTCGCCATTACTCGTCTCCGAATGTTTGTTGGAGGTGCCACATTTGAGTAATCCATGGCTCGTGCATTCCAAATGCGAACCTGTTCAAGAGTTTGGGAATTCAACTAAGAAAAAGCTACAAATACAAAGCACATGAAGGCTAAATATTTGTGCATGAAATTCAGATCTATACCGAAAAATCGTCAGACGATGTGGCAATCTTCCCATCTTCAAAAGAGCACCTATACAAGACAGAAGTTATAGAAAAATATTCAGATCAAGAACATAAGACCATTTCCAACCATTGAGTTATAATTAAGTAATTAACTTCAAAAATAGAGTACTATTCTATTCTCTATGTATTATTTTCATATCAATGTATCTCTATTGTGGATTGATCAAAGTAACACAACTTTAACTTGATTCATACATATCCATTGTTAATTAAATTTTATTCTTGAAAAAAAGAATTATAATACCATAATATTTTTATATAACACGTTATGCAAACAAATGGTATATTCAAAACTAAGAATTTGTGGGCTAAAATGTAATCTCTTGAAACATGTGAGCTAAATATGTAAATAGTGATATAATTATGGAAAGTGTCACTTCATATATAGATACTTTTAATTACTCTATTTCTAGAGTTGGATTGGAGAAAAAATAGAGTGAAAATAACTACTTATAAAGAAATTGAGTGGGGTTTGAGATGCTAAAATATCTCTGCTAATTGGAAATAAACAGGAATAAGTTTTTACCAATCAACTGCTGTAACTTCGCCTTTGTGGCTTTTCAACGTGATCGGACCTTCGTGCGGGTTATTTACCTGGTTTGACATCCCAAGAAGCTGTTAAATAATAAATACCATTGACTGCCAAAGTTAGAGATGGAATTAGAGAAGAAAAAAATGTCATAATGAAGCTGAATTACCTTCCAAACATAGGCATTACCGTCGCTAGAACCACCGAGTATGTGAGTAGCATCGGGACTGATGGATGCCTGTTATTGCGTAATTGTGATGAAGGAGAATAAGTATTTACATATAAATGCCAGAAATATGTTTATCTAAATTGACAAGCTTATAGGCTTTAAATCTCTTCCTCACCTTCACAAAAAACGACTCAATTCGACTACCGGCGAAAGTTTCTATAGGCCCCTTTTCGAGCTGAAGCACGTTATACAGATAGATGCTGATAGATTCAAAAACAAATATTGTAAGTTTAAGAGATAAGAATATTTTCAAGTTTGGTATTTTCAGTAAGAAACTGACATATTTACTCGAGGATGAACCATAATAAAGGCAAATATAGACAACTCTTGAAGCATTAAAGTACCTATTGTCCATGCATGAGGCTGAAATAAAAACCCCATTTGAGTCCTGGGACAAGCTAGATATACCGTGTAATCTTCTTTGCTGAAATGAGATTAGTATTATAAATATGTCATGTCAATAAGTCAAACTTATCAAGACATGGATCAATGATAGTTGACCTGTGTAGTGACCAACATACTTTGAAAGTTTAAAACTAACCTTCTGATTTGAGTTGGAACGAGGACATGTCTGTGTGACTGCATTTTTAATACTTCTTGTATCCCAAAATTTCACAACGCTGAATGCAGAAAATGACACCATATAAGATGTTAAAAGAAGATTCAGTCACAATGATGTAGGTTCTCATGGAAATTGATATCACAGTTCATGTGTTATGGCGAACTGACATAGCTTATATATATATATATAGATGTGTGTGTGTGTGTGTATAAATACCTGTCAACGGCTCCAGCAGTGGCAATGGAAACCCCATCTTTGAGATGAAGGACTGATGTGATACTCATAGAAGCAGCCTGCAAAATCTAAAGTCTCAGCAGAGAGTAAAGAAAAAAATGTATACTGAGAAGAAAGACTATAAGCAACAAGACCTTGCCACGCCTCGTCCGCTTTGCTTGGGAGGAAATATGACCTCCTTTGACCATAGCAATTGGGCTAAAGTGATTATGATTTGAGTTAGTATTTTTTAGAAAGAACTTATCTACCATTGAAAGATTTATTCAATATATCTTGCCTAATGGCATCAGAGTAGGAATACATTACCTAACACATGGTTCCGGAAACCTATCGCTTGAGCTGGAATTGCACCTCATATCCCAAAGGGCAAATGAGCCGTCCCTTGAACCAGAGACAACAATGTCTGAAATCGATCAAAAGTCAAGAATTAGTACGTGTAAGAGCTTTAATTTTTGCTAATTAAATAAAACCTTCTATTTATGTTTTCGGTTATTAAGGCCATTTTTGTTTGAAACTAATAAGGAACGGGGTTTTCTAATCTCTAGAGTTTAAGCATATTATAGGGAGGGTCGTGTTCCAAATCTATGGCTGCTACGATTCTTATTCGTTCTTTTTGTTCGGTAAATTATTCGAAATTCAGCCTTCGGTGAATTTTCATTGTTCAATTTGTTTAACGAGACTTTAGAAACAAAGATAAATTTGGACTGACCCGGATTTGTAGGATGTGGAGAAATAGACTTAACACTTCCTGTGTGTCCCATTAACATAGCAACACATTTCTCTTCTTGAACATCCCAGACCTTCATCTGTAAAATCCCAAAATGAACAAAGAAGATGCATTAGCTCTAAGCCTCTTAACAATCCTGACAACAAAAGGAGATACCAATCAAAAACCCGGAGTTAGAGCTTGATCACTCACGGTTTGGTCGCCAGAAGCCGTCAAAATTTGAGCGTCATCCTGCGAAATAGTTCAATTTCAAATAAGAACTCGGTCAATTTTCAGATACCATAATCTCATTGAGCAAGAGAAGAGTAAATCCATCAACTACCTTAACCCAACACAGATCAAACACAGCATTATTGTGAGCAATCCATTCGCTAGCCCCCGCTCTTTCTGCATTGTCAAACAATCACAATGAGGCCATGGAAGAAGAAAGCTGCAGAATTCGAAGAAAACCCTAGACTGAACTCTACCTCTGTTAAGCTTCCCACGAGTGTTGAACAAGCTCACAAACCCATCCTCGTCGGACACAGCAAGAATATGCGAGCGCTTATTGCTCTGAACAAGAAGAAACCCCAAATCACCATTGTCATAAACACGAAACCAATCAATCAAACCACCACCAATAATCCACACATTATACCTTCCCAAACGAGATCGCCAACGGCGGTGTCACATCGCCGCGGTGAATCACGGCCAGCTCGCCAATTTCCTCGAAATCGGAAGCCACGTCGCCGGAGAAAGCTCGCTTACGAACTGCACCGAAACCAAAACCCAAAAACCAAAACCATCACACAAAGAGTACGAAATCAGAAAGGTGAGATTCAGGAAAAGGAGTAGAGAAGTGCCTCTGAAGCCGTTGAGCTCCCGAGATCTGACTTGGTGGAAGAAGGATCGAGGGTTTGAGGTCTCCATCGCTGAAACCTGAAGAAATTCGAAGAACAGGAAAGAGATGGAGGAAGAAATGAGCAGTGATTTTGGG
Organism: Parietaria judaica; assembly: GCA_954871525.1. Classification (NCBI taxonomy): domain Eukaryota; kingdom Viridiplantae; phylum Streptophyta; class Magnoliopsida; order Rosales; family Urticaceae; genus Parietaria; species Parietaria judaica. The sequence goes on from OX940865.1 coordinate 32,911,738, forward strand.
TTTTATTTTTCTTTTTTATTTTAATTTAATTTATTTAGTTTGGCGGGATGTTTGGCTGTGAGTGTGGCGGGAATTCAATTTTGGCTTTATGTTCATCAATGGAGGGCCTGGAAACGACTTGTCGTTTTTGTGTGGTGAGAGCCTAAAGAATACTGAACGACTATGGAATTATAAAAAAAAAATGTAGCTTTTCATGATCAACTCATCAACATAGATGGCACGAGAAAGGTGGTGCATAAGGTTATCAATCACACTAACTTATCTTGAAGCAAACTTTATATTTCGCTCTATATTTATCATCTTTATTCATTATTTATACTTATACTCCTATATTACTCTTTTATTACTAATTAACAGGGGTGTACGAAATAATCGATAACCGAATTTTAACTCCGTAACTGAAAGTTATCCAGTTTAATAGATTAAGGTTAACCGAATCTAGATATGGTTACCGGTTATTGATTTTTTAAAACTGGTTATTTTTTTAACTGGTTTTTATAATCGCTTTTAAAATTAAATATTTAAAAAAGTAGTTTAGAATTAATTAGAGACTATGGGTTATTTATTCTGATGGCCCGTTAGGATTCGATCACACGTTAGTGGGTGTGGGACCGGCGAGCCGAAAGTGACATAAGTGTGCATGGGAGCTCGACGTCTGCATGAGAGCTCCATGAGAGCTCCAAGATTTTAGCGTCAATTATTGACCCATTTTAGAGCTAACTTGAACTTTTGATTTCATCATTATTGTGCTCTTTAATTATGTTATTTAATTTCATTGCCGTTTGAGTTCCTTTATTTTAAAGGTGCTCCAAGGAAAAAATGGTTGCAACCGGTGGCGGATAAAATTTTGAATAAGTTTGCTAATTAGAAAGGCTCTTCTTTATCTTTAGCGGGTAGGATCACTCTGGTAAACTCGGTAGTTCAAAGTTCGTTTCTGATCCACTCTTTCTCAGTATATGCTTGGCCAAAAAGTCTTATCGAAATTGGAAAAATTTGTGAGAAACTTTATTTGGTCGGGCTCAATTGATTGTAGAATGTTGATAACGGTGCCTTGGGATATTTGTGCTGGGAAAAATATTAATGTCCTCTCCGTCATATCTCGGGATGGGCCCTCGATCCATCGGGGTAACCTTTAAAAATTTGGTTTACACGGAAATGCCCATTTTACACTTTCCGAAGTTACTTCATTTTTCTAGAATCGAGCACCAAGATAACGGAGATTCGATCGGTTAATTAATTAGTTATTTATTTAAACACGTAATTATTAATTCTAGTCAAGAAAATAAATAAAGCAATAAAATAGTTTTGCATTTATTTACCCAATGCATAAAGTCGTACCTAATTCTCACAATGACTTCCACTGCGCTTTCTGAATTTGGGCAGAGCTTCCGCCGGACTTTGAGAATGCGCCTACGGAGGTTGAGCAGAGCTTCCGCGCGACTTTTGAGACGACAAGGAAACTCCCAAATCCTTCCGGGATATTCTCTTGAACTTCCTCGTACACAAAGCGTGGGCTTTGTATGACAGAACTTCGTTGCTTCTAGACTAGCCGAATTTCTAGAGAGAGAAATCGAGAGCTTCTTTGAGAGAGAAATCGAGTTTGCATGTGAGAGTGTTGTGAGAATGTGATGCATATGCCTTGTATTTATAGTAAAAAGCATGCACATATAACTTCCAGTTTTAGATAAATTAATCAACCTTAATTAGTGTCAATTACAAATCATTTAACCCTAATTAGTGTTAATTATAAATCAATCAAGAACCAATTCCAACCTTCCCATTTAGATAGGAGTTCGAAATTATGATGATTAAAATACCTAAGATTTAATTTCATATGATTTATATGTATCATGAAAATCAAATGATACCCACTTTGGGAAAATTCGATTTCATCATAATTTAATCAAGGGAATATATTTTCTTTAATTAAAATATATACCAAGAAATCCAATCCCATTCCATGAATAGGTTTATGCGATTTCTATCATTATTTTTAATCAATAATTAATTCCAATTAAATCAAATTAGGTGACCCATGATTTATCAATATTTTCCTTATTTGTAAATAACCTATCAATTAAATAATATTATGAATCAATCAATATTAATTTTTATGCAATATAAATCTTTATTTAAAACTTGCAAATCAAGTTCTTATGATTCATGCCCAATTAATATTCATGATACAATTCTTATTTATTCAATTTAGATTAATACCATATTTGAAATGATTAATTAGTATCTTAAATTACCATAACATATAAATCTCGATTTCTATCATGCTTGAAATCGCCAACTCATTGCTTGGTAACCAAGCTTGGCTATTTTCATGATTCAAAATCTTACCTTATATGTTTATCATGATAATTAACATAATTAATCTTTTATTAAAATATGATAAGGAAAAGACCTAGTGGGCCTATCCACCAAGGCTTGGTCGAATTTCCTCTCTTACTATCAGCTAAGATTAAATTCAATGGACCTAGCCCATTAATTTTATCTTTAAGTAATTCTCATGAAATAACATAGTTATGATCTATAATTTATATCTTTTTCTCCGTATATATTACACATAAAATAATAGAAGAAAAAACTCTTAGAATTAAATTTAATACAACATTTATGTTGATAATTTATTCCATTTTTTACTTTTTCCGACTAGCTACTTCTCGGGCAAACTATAGGTACTTTTGCCGTAACTTTTTGAAACTTTCCAAAACTTGACACAAGCTTTAGTTTCAATAATCCTATGATAAATTAGGTTAACAAATATTCTAATTGTACGATTAGTCCTTTACAGAGCTATCCTAGAGACCATAGACCCACATCACTTAAGCTCCAACGGATTGATCCGTTAACTCCGGTGTTACTCCACCAAAAACCCGAAGTTGTACTCTTTAGTGATGCGAATAATATATTCCTTTTGTTTCAAGGTGTCCAGTGATATAATCAAATTTCAGTGATTAATCTTTCACTTGATGATTCACACTTGAGTAGGCGATTTACCGTTTAGCCCCTCAGTGCTTTTCTTTCTGAATTCCATCGGTGGTATTGTAGACGACTCACTTACGATTTCGAGATGTAAGCTGCGCATGAGTCCTTATACCACTTCTCACGAGCGACAATTATGGGAATCATCTTGACTTAGTAAAAAGCTATGTGATATCCATATCTGTGATCGAGATACCCTTCCCTATCGACTATCATGTTCCCAATATAGCGACTTTGGGAACAGCGTTATGTTGTGTTCTTTAACTGGTAAATCAAAGAACAATCAAGCTAACAGTCAGGGTTCAAGATCACTTCAGGATTTAGATTAATTACCATTTGAATAATCTTTTACGACTTAGTTCAAAGTTGCAAGTGACGGTCTTAGTTGAGCAACTCTCATAACTTAGTCAAGTCTTATCCAGTATAAAGACACATCGTACTTAATGCACTTAATTGGGTATGACACACATATCTATCCAGAATAGGATTTTCTCCATTTAGTCGCATTAATGACTTTATCAATTAAGAGGCTCCCACCCGCTTAATTAAGTCACGTATACATTTAAGTTCATTAATTGCATCTATCAATTCTTCCTCACATTGACTCCGGTGTGATGGATAGATTACAATTGCATTCCATTATGAACTCCATTATGAACTATGGATATGCATTCAATTATACATAAAGAACTATGAAAAAAATTTCATAATAAGTGCCTTCTTTATTAAGAGTGATGTCATAAACTTTTACAATGGGTAAATAAAACATTGTTTAAGGGCAATATGCCTAACAATTTGTTGTCTATCTATTTCAGATGGTGGCATAGGTGTGAAGAATTTGAGTGCTCTTAATAAGGCCATGCTTGGAAAGCTCTTTTGGCAATTCATAAGCCAAGTTCTTTCCCGTTGAGCTTAATGAAAAATAGGATCTTTAATGGCAATGGGTCTTTGAGAACTAACGATATTCCCTCTTCCATCTAGCGTTCATTGAAACACCATTTCTTTTTGGTCGCAAATAAAGTAGTTTGGTTGATAAATAAGCAATCAAATAAGAACTTTTGGCTTGATAATTGGTTGTATCCTTGTGTAGCAGATAGAGAAAATATTCCTTTGCAAGATAGAATCAATCTCACAGCTAAAGTATCTGATTACCGAATTGATGATAGCTGGAATTTTCCCCTAACCTTGTCGACCACACTCTCTGATGAAATCAAGAATTATAATTTTATCGAGGACATAGATGATGTGTGTGTTTGGCAACCCCAAAACGATGGTAAGTTCTTGGTGAAATCCATATACAATATATTTTTCTCTAACCATAATTTATTTCCTCAGTGGCAAAAGTTTTTATGGAAATAGTTTCTTCCGTCATCGAGGTCTATTACTTGTTGGAGAGATCTCTTAGGCTTCCTTCCAACATGCAAAAAAAAAATTCTCTTTAGCTTCTGTGTGTCGTTTATGCCATAATCAGGTGGAAGACTCTGATCATTTATTTATTCATTGCAATTTTGCGGATTTGGTTTGGGCCGTTATTTTGGTATTTTTCTTAAACCCATTAATAGAGGAGAGTCGCTAGCCTTGTTGCTCTCCGACGCCGCTTCTGTTAATCTGAACCCTCAGGTTTTTGCGCTTTGGAATAATGCTATTGTTCTGACAATTTGGCTAATTTGGCGAACCCTCAGGTTTTTGCGCTTTGGAATACTGCTATGTATTTGATGACGAGATTCCTAACATTAATATTTTTTTGAGACATGTCTGGCACCTTATCAAGGAAGTCCATTTCTTCAAGTTGGGGACAGGAAACACTTTGGAGGCTCTCAGAGTTTTGAAGATTTTCGGCATATACATTCAACCCAGAGTAGCTCCAAAAATCATTCCTGTCGTATGGTGTTTCCCTCTTACGACATGGTTGAAATGTAACACAGACGGGTCTTCTATGGGAACTCCGGGAGTGGCGGGCGCTGGAGGCATTTTTAGAACCTCCCGTGGATTTCCTTATGGCTCATTCTCTTTCCATATTGAGTCAACTTTTGCATATGAAGCTGAAGTGATGGCTGCAGTATTTGCGGTGGAAAAAGCTAGTGAATTTCATTGGGATAACTTGTGGCTCGAGTGCGATTCTACCTACGTCGCCCACTTTTTTAGAAGAAATCGAGTTTGGTTCCGTGGAAGTTGCGGGTTTGTTGGTCCAAATGCATCCACTACGTGGAGACCATTAATTTCAGAGTATCTCATATCTTCCGATAGGGAAATAGAGTAGCCGATGTATTAGCTAGTTCTGGTGCTCAAAATTCGGGCTATCATTGGTAGCCTTCACACCCGGATTTTACTTCGTATTTTGCAAACGATGACATTTGTTTAAGAGAGAACTTTAGGTTTAGATAGTTCTCTTCGGTTTTGTTTGTAATCTTTGATATTTTCATTTATATTATTCTGAGCCCCGATTCTTACTTTGCGTTGCTTGGGTGCCAACCTAGTAGGGATGCGAGTTCGCTTAGCGAGATTTTGGGGCTCCATATTTAACTAAAAAAAATTATTTCCGACTTAAGCGTGATTTGTTTCCATTTTGGATTATCTCTCTCCCCATCTCTCTTATCGTTGGCTATATGTATTTGGAACAAACGGATGTTTTTCCTTCAACTTTGATATCTCGATAAGTGAAAGTCAACCTATGTGTTACAATTCTGCGGTTTTATTATATCTGATAATCTCTCGCTACATAAGTTGGTAGAAAATTCATTGTGATCCTTTTCATGGCGCGTAAAAAATCGACGTAGAGATGTCTTGGAGGTTGAATTTGATGACGTTTATCGGGTGAAGATCTCGCCGGTGTTCATCAATGTGCTCACCGAGTTGATGGATATTCTTCTCCAAGAACATTCTGTGACCCATGTCGCTCGTGGTGGAACCAAAAAAAACAACGACAACCTTTTTGCGTCGTTCGCTGACGTTTCGTGCCCACCGAGGCCGCACACGCATGGACTGAAGAACAACACACAATGGGAGTCGATGTTCCGTATGGAAATTTCCCATGAGGCGGAGGACGACAAGGTCGTGTACGATGAGACAGAGTACACCAAAGAAGTTGTCTACGATGAAGTTGTGTATGACGAAGTGGAGCATATCGAAGTCGTCTACGACGAGTATGTGTACGAAGAGGCGGAGTACGCCGAATTCGTCTACGACGAGTCCGTACATGATGCGACCATGTATGATGCGGTCTTGTACGATGCCGACATTAACGAAGACGCCCTTTACGATGAGCCCATATGCACCGATAAGTAGTACAAAAAAGTCGTGTGTGACAAGGTTATTTTCGAGGCCGCACCGAGCATGTTCATTGGCGTGAAATTCGTAACAATCACAAGAAAGGATACCTTACACAAGCGTGATGCTCTAAAAGGAAACATCGAGGATATTGAGAAACGAAAACATAAATTCAAATGCAATGAGGTTTGTCTACGGCAGCGGATTTGGTGCCGACATGAGCGTGGTGATGATGGGAGCAACAACATGGGACGCCGCTTAAAATTTGGGGACGAATTTTTCCGACACCATGTAGAATGATTGTGAGTTAGGATTCGAGCTCATGTTTGTGGAAGTGTGGGACCGACGAGCCGGGAAGTGACGTACATGTGCATGGGAACTCGATGTGTGCGTGATAACTCCGGGATTTAGCGTCCATGATTGGCGCCATTTTAGGGCTGACTTCAGCCTTTTATTTCATCCTTTATCATCATTGTGCTCTTTAATGCCGTTATTTATATCCGACTCTAGCGTGAATTGTTTTCATTTTGGATTATGTCCCTCCTCCTCCTCTCTCTGATCATTGGCTATATGTACAGTAAAAACTCTATAAATTAATACTCGATAAATCAATAGTCGCGATTAAATAAATATTTTTGTCCGGTCCCGACTACACTAACGTAGTTCAATTTTTACCTCTATAAATTAATAAACTCGATAATATAATAAATTTCTCTGGTCCCAACCTTATTAATTTATAGAGGTTCAACTGTATTTGGAACAAAGGGATGTTTTTCTTCAGCTTTGATATTTTGATGAATGAAAGTCAACCTTTGTGTTGCAATTTTGCGGTTTTATTCCGATAATCTCTCGCTACATCATATTTGCACAACAAAATTTATATATACATACATATATATATATATATATATTTCCTTGTGCTTTTTTTATTTATGTTTTGGACTAATATATTTTTTATTTGCAATGTTATTTTGAAACAGTATATGTTATTTGGTCTAATATGTTTTATTTTTGTCATAAAATGTGTTTGATATTATATATTTTCATATCGGTTTTCGTATCCACATTCGGGGTGTTATCGTAAATTTGGCATTCGGTGTTCAGTTACAATAATATCAATTTTTTTGCCCGTTTTTATCACTTTTAAATTAATATTCACAGCTCCATAAACTAACTACTAAGTACTAACGTTACACATAAATTGACTACTACATGTTAATATTACACATAAACGACTATTAAATACTAATATTACACAATATGACATCGAGAGATTAGATTAGAAAAATCTTTTTGACTTGTTGATAGGTATGATCAATAGAGAATAATAAATAGAAAATCATAATTCGTTAAAGCGGTGAAGTCGGGTAATCGCTTGCAATTTTGACATTAAAACCGAAAACCTTGTTTTAACCTAATACGGGTATTTAATTTTTTCTCGACATATTTGGTCTTAACCACTTCAACAACAGTTGCGGTTTAATCGGTATCGATCTAATCGATTTTTGGCAAAAAAAAAATTACTTTACGATTTCTTTTGATCACCCCTAATAAATACTATTTGGCCTTTATTTACTCTCGTATTTTAAAAGAAATTGTACGTTAGAGATCCGCTTTCATTTTTTAGTGTAAATTTAAAATAAAAATAAATAAACTGAACTCCTTATTTTTACTAAAATTTAGATCTAACCCTTCTAAATATATATTTGGCAAAAAAAAAATCTAGCCCCCTCCATAGAAGTAAATCCTAGTTCCACCGTAGCTATATAATAAACAATAATCACAAAAACAGCAGTATATATATATATATATATATATATATATATATATATATATATATATATAAGTATATAACGACATTTTTTTTTCAACAAATATAACGACATTAAAAGACCTTTTTTTTCATCAGTAGTAAACGGGAAAACGACAGTAGAAAAGTCTTGTAATCAAGAAACAACATGAAAACGACAGTCAAAAGCTTCATAATCAAGAATAAGCAGAAAACGACAATAAAAGAACTTAACAATGAGCTGACCACCAAAGACAGACTATCTCGGCCTCAAAACAATGGTGACAGGCTTCAATAGGTGCAAGCTGAACTGACCAGCCTTCTCTGAGGTATCGATCTTCTCCTTCCCCGGCAGAACCACGAAGTCGAAATTCTGAACCAAGCGCCCCAAAGTGATGCAAAATATCGGTAAAGCGATAGCTACGCCCGGGCAACTCCTCCTCCCGACGCCAAAAGGGATGTACCGGAAGTCGTTTCCGGTGATCTCAACGTGCGATTCCTCCTCCAAGAACCGCTCCGGACGGAACTCCTCGGGGCGCTTCCAGTGTTTAGGGTCGTTGGCGAGCCACCAAGCGTTCACCGTGACCCTGCTCTCCGCCGGGACGTGGTAGCTGCCGAGTTTAGCGTCGTTTAAGTTCAAGTGCGGGACGAGTAGCGGGACTCCCATGCGCAGGCGGAGGACCTCTTTGACCACAGCATTGAGATAGGGAAGTCTTTGCACGTCGGGCTCAGTGATCTGGACTCCGCGGCCCAAGACGGTGTCAAACTCGAGCTGGAGCCTCTTGAAAACTCGGGGGTGGTTCGCGAGCTCCGCCACGGCCCATTCGATCGACCGCACATTCGTATCGATTCCTGGGCAAATGCGTTATGTAAAATCGAGAACGGCGACAACGAGGATGTAAGTAACTACCGCATTATCGATAAACCCATTGGCGTTACTCATAAGGTAAAAAGGCGTACCGGCGGTGTTCATGTTCTCAATGATGTAAAGCACGTGGTTCTTGTTGATCTCACCCTTCTTCTCAGCCTCTAAGATATACTCTATGCCTGCCTTTCTTGGTGCCATTTTTCTACATAATCAAACACCAAACAACCATTAAAAAAAATTAGGATTGAATCAACTCTAAAAGGATAAAATGGTGTCACTGGCGCATAAACTTAAATGGTACTTAATTGTGATATAAATTAATATATATATATATATATATATATATATATTCTTGAGTACTTACTAACATATACGGTAGAACCTCTATAAATTAATACTCGATAAATTAATACCTCGATTAATTATGACTATACTAAGAGCATCTCCAACCTTAACACTAAATTTGGTGTTGAAATTAAACTATTTTGGTGTAATTTTAGCACCAAAATTGTTTCATCTCCAACCACAACACTAAAATTTACACTAAAATAATATTCTTTATTATTATATGATTAAATAAAAAAGTTATTATTTAATACTTTTAATAGATTTGTATCATACAATTATTCAATTAATTAGCTAATGATTAAGATATTACTTAATTATTTATAAATAACGTGTTTGTGATTTTAATTTTAAAATCTATGTTTATTAAATTTTGAAAGTTTTAATAATTAATTTACATAATACGTTTAGAAAAAAATTACAAATTCTTACGTATTAGAAGTAAAAAAGTACAAAAATAACAATAATATGTACATAATACATATTATAACATACATACCAACATCACATAATAAAAATATATAAACAATATATATTAAAATAATCAAAAAGTTTATTTGGCGTTGCTACAGTAATACACCAAATATGGTGCAATACTGTAGCTTTACACCATTTTAGTGTTAGAAATGCAGTCTCACTGGACTTGCATTTGATGATATCCAACACCAAATTTGGTGTTTTGCAGTGACGTTGGAGATGCCCTAACTTAGTTCAATTTTTACCTCGATAAATTAATAAACTCGATAATATAATAAATTTCTCTGGTCTATTAATTTATAGAGGTTCAACTGTATATTCAAATTCAGTAAACTAAGTTGTATTCTGGCTTCCATGTACCTAAATTCAACTTTATTCTAGTTTCAATTTATTTCGTCCACTTTTCACCGAGTTCCAAAGCGGCACCGCCGCTGCCGACAAAGTCTGTTGTGTTGTCAGCTATAACTGTCGCCGATGATAGCTCGTCCGCAATCATGGATCGAGAGATGGGTCAAGAGTTTTAGGGTTTTGAAAATCAGAGAGAGCGAAGATAATTCGAATAAAAAAATAGGTAGCAGAAGTACTTAAATTTAGTGGTACTTAACGTCGTTAAGAAAATAATAGACGGAATAACCGGAATTTGCTATAAAGTTGAACTTGAGTACATAAAAGCCGCAATAGAGTTGAACTTTTGTATATTGATACGGCCCCGAGAGTTTATAAGGATTAATATCGTTGATTTAGGTCTTAAGATATTTAGTTGAGTTGTCGTTCTTATGTTGTCGTTTATTTATTTACTTAAGTTATTAAGTTATTTTAATTATGTTAGAGTGTTTATTTAATCGGGCTCGGGCCGACCCATTAGCTTGTAATCTTGCTCTAGATAAAGGAGCTTATGTTAACGAGAAAATTAAACAATAAGCATTATAAAATTTGTTGAATAAATATAGTGGCGAAAGCAGTGTTTATAACTTTTGCTTATTGGTAATTTATCAGTGCTAACCGTCATCTTCTTATACTTTTTCATTGATTATCGGAATTTTTTTGAGATCGGTTATCACAAAGAGCAGTGCAAAAAAAAAATGATGTACTTTTTATCACAAAAGTACTAAAACTTTGGATTTTGTGGATTTTGACGAAATCTTATCCTTTTTCTTGAAGTTATGTTTTTCAAATATTTTATGTGATTATAGATCTATGTTTTTGTGGTAATTTATTTGCAAATTACTCGATTTCCTGATTTTTTTTACTTTTGTACGGCAAAAGTACCAAAACATCATCTTTTGTTATTTTTGATGTAATTTATTCATCTTCTTGCTATTTATTTGAATCAAATATTTATTGTAATAATAACAGGTTATTTTTGTGTAATTTATTTGCATATTTGAGTTTAGTCCGAATATGGACTTTTGCGTGGCAAAGTTTATGACTTTGTATTGGATATTTGGGGTTGGGAAGCATCTTAGAGATCCTGGTTCTTTTTATGACTTTAAATTTGAGACTTTGTATTATGATAATTATTTTTGTTTGATTACGTTTGTGTTTGAGACTCGAGAGTTAGACTTTATTGATATTTTGGTTTATGACTTTACATTTACATTAGTTTATGTATGATATATATATTGCACACTCATTAGTCATTACCCATTACGTGAGTATATATATTCTTATAAATTGAGTAAATAAAAATATTTTATATATTTTTTTATCGATAACTGTCGATAACGATAATCTACAGATTTATCCCTTACTCATCGATTCATCCGTTATTAAGCGATAAATCCGATAACGGCAACCGATTTATCGGGAAAACCGGTATATACCTTGGTTGAAAGTGATTAAAAGTAGTTACTTACTTCCACTCTTGAATAAAGTAGTCAAAGAGTTGGAGCCTCTTCTGAGACACCTCTTTGCAGAAGTTCAAGTAGCCTCTAATGAAGGGTCTCAAAAGGAATGAAGTCACCAAAGTTGTACTCAAGACTATGAGCCAGGCCATTTCTCGTGCAGTTCACCTCATAGAGCTTCGAAAACAAAGGGTCTTCCACGCTCTCGAACCTCCGACCGAACATCATCCTGTACAGGTTGTTGTGGCTCAGCAGTTGCAGCCTCATCCTCAACTCCACGCCCTCCGACTGCAGGCCCGCGCTCTTCAGCTCCTCAACGAGCCTCGCGGCCTCGTCCTCCCACGCCCGATGGTGCTCCGTGACGGCCTTGTTGGCGAAGAACGGGGCGGTCATGACGCGCCGCATCTTGCGCCAGTGCTCGCCGTAGGCGGCAAACGCCATGTCCTGTCCTTTCCCGGAGAAGATGTCGAAGACGACGTTCCTCGTCCGGGACCCGAACTCGACGCCTTGCGTGACGAGGACCTATCGGATTAGTATATATGAAGTCAAAATTATAACTGATCTAATTATAATATTAATAATTAGTTAAAATGGCGATTTTAAGGCCTGTCATTAAATTTACTATAGTCTATAAAGACTTCAAACTTAAATAGAAAATTACGGCAAAAATACCTAACCTTTGGTCAAACTACCTCCTGTGTACCTAATCTTTAAAACTGGCGGCAAAAATACCCAACTGCGTTGACTGTGACTTTGGCATGAAAACGTTAATTTTTCCGTTAACATCCGTCATGTTGATGTTAACGGAAAAATTAAGTTTCATGCCAAAGTCACGGTCAACGAAAGTTGAGTATTTTTGCCGCCAGTTTTAAAAGTTAGGTACACGGGAGGTAGTTTGACCAAAAGTTTGGTATATTTGCAGTAATTTTTCCTATATATAAAAATAAAGTCGCGATATATATATGTACAAATATAAATATAAGGTTACGATATCATCATCAACATTTCTCAATGTTGTTTTCATAAATATTATTCCAGACAACTAAACATTTGAAATATATATGGTGTAATTATTGGGGTTGACTAGAACCTCCTTGGCAAGCTCCGGTGACGACACGACCACCACGTTGCGCTGCCCCATGCGGAGGAGGAAGAGGTCACCGAGCTTCCCGGCCAGCCCGGCGAGGAGTCTGTGGTTGAGGTTGTTGCCCACTTGGAGCCAGTTTCCGAATACTGGAATCCGGATTGGACCGGGAGGGAGCTTCACCCGCTTGCGCCGGAGTTTCGAGACTGCAATGGCAGCAACAACGATGAAGAGGAGGGTCCAAAGGATCTTTTGCAAGAGAACAAGACTGATCTGATCCATGTTTGGTTTAGAGTTTGAGTCGCTGGAAATGGTGTTATATATATCTAAGTAAGATATGGGGAGATCTAGAAACTTACTTTTAATGGCGGCAAAACGCCCTAAAGTTAATTAATACTTGCGAAAAAATATTCAACATTAAATTTTAGTGGCAAAATCCCTTAGTGTTGTACTTTTTTGCTTTACAACAAAAAGCGGCGTTAACTACCACGTTGGCATGCCACCTCACGATGTAATTTACAGGTCCCACATTTCACAAGCACCATACTATTTGGTTTTGGCATTATACGGGTACCCTTAATTTTATTTGAAACGGGGATGCCCTAATGCACAAACATCGTAACATGGCATGCCAACGTGACACTTAACACACTTTCCACTAGAATGAAATGTGTAACGTCATTAGGGGGTTTCGCCACTAAACCTTGACATTATGGGGTGTTGTGCAACAAGTTATAAACATCCGTGAGGGAGTTTGCCACCAATATACCGAGTGTTGAAACCCTCTCTTTCCGTTTTTGTCCCTTATTATTTTTAGGATATTTGCTGTAAAGTAATATATAAATTTTGGTCAATTGAGGCGGCATCTATATATAACATTTCAGTGGTAAAAGTATACAAAATTAGAAAACTGGAGCGACAATGTTATTTTTTCAATGCATAAAACAAAACAAAGCAATGGAATTTTCGTATAAAATGATGCAGAGAACGAGTAAAGCAATGGAATTTTTTGTATGCTATTCGATTAGTAAAGCAGAGTAAAATACAAGCCTATATATATACAAGTTAGAAGTTACAACCGAAGACAAAGAAAAAGGGTAATGACGTTATTACACTTAGTGTCTAATCTATCCATTTTCCATCCAAGCACTATCGGCCGAGGTTACAATGCACTATCGCATCACTAGATATATTCAGTGTAAGAACATGTGACACTATTGACCAAGTTTACATATATGTAAATGGGCACTCATTTGAGTCTCATGGGAGTTTGAACCCGTGACCTCTTGAATAGAGGAGTAGTGGATTTACCACTAGGCCAAACTTGTTTAGTTCTTTAATCATTCGTTTTATTGGTGTCAATTTCCCTAAAGGGTTGATCCGATACTACGATATATTGCATTTGTTTTTTAATTGATGGCATTGGTTTCGGTACATGGCTGGTTTTTGCGGTTTTGACTTCATCCATATAAACTTTGTTCACATCTATAATACATCTCGCGGTTTTTACTTCATCTATATAAAATTTGTTCACATCTATACATCTCGGCTCTCGCGTCTTTTTTTATTTTATTATTATTATAGAATTTTATGCGCAAATATGCTTGATCAACATAACGCCACATGTAGATGTTAACAACGTAACAAGCCGTGGATATCCCAGAGTTCTTTTAACTTTGTGTACTTTGTCGTTAATTTTTCCAGCTTGATATATATTTTTAACTGTTGAAAATAAACAAAGTATATATACTATAAATATAGTACCACCCGATTTTCCTCACTTTATCTATTTATACCGAAAAAAATGTATACATACCGCTTAAGTTAACTAAATCTTCTAATATTTCTATCGCAATTATCCTTTATTATTATAACTATTATGTATTCACCTAATAGACTAAAGTACCATGCATGAGTTTATAACTTATATTATATAATATAATATATATTTATTTTTTATTATATATATATATATATATTAAGTTGATATTTGTATATGTTAGATATAACTTATTCACAATAGATCATTATAGTTAGTAATTTATACATACAATTAGCTGTCTCAGCCTGAGAATGAGCATTGAGATTTGAGTGCGTATACTTAATACTTGGTTAAGTCTGAACGAAGCAATGATATTATGTTAATAGCTAAGTAAACAGCTTCGATAACTACATCAACACATGGTTGCGATTTTCGTTCGTTTTTTAGCAGACCCCACTTTGAGTTTGAGCCAGCTTCTGAAAACCGGAATCGGTATATCAGATCGGCCGGGACGAGCTTCAGCCGCGTGTGCCGGGGTTTCTCTGCAGCAACTAGCGGCGAAGAAGGGCCATAAGAGTCTTCTTGAGATTGCTCATCATAAGAATATCTAAATATGACACCCCTTTACATTTGAAGAGCTAATTCATGTTATAATGTTTAATGCATTAAATTAAAAGGTATTGAAAATTATAAAATCTGCACAAAAAATAAAACAAGAGATAATATAATATCACGTGTCCTAGGTGACTGTAAAATATATAATATTTTGATCTAATATTGGACTGATCCGGAATTTATGGGTTTATAATCTAAATTATAATTTCTTTAATTTGTGAATTATGGAAGAGTTTTCGTGACAATACAACTACATCATTTATAATTTTACTTTTATCACCCCGAGCACGTTTAATGTTACATATTATTATTATATATTATATATAATATGCCGTGCAACATTTGATGGCATTTAATGTACAACGTTAACTATACAGTCCTCGTGAATAACAGATTATTATAATTTATAATGACGGTCAGTAAAAAAATAACCGTTCATTAGCGCTCACATAAATGTGTTATATTTATTAGCCTTTTGGGCTACAATTTTTGG
The DNA here is from genome assembly GCA_954871525.1 of Parietaria judaica. NCBI lineage: Eukaryota > Viridiplantae > Streptophyta > Magnoliopsida > Rosales > Urticaceae > Parietaria > Parietaria judaica. The sequence continues at coordinate 32,927,273 of OX940865.1, forward strand.
TTTTGTCCCAATCTCGTTATCAGTCACGGACCGTTTGTAGAAAAAAGAATCGGGATATTTAGTTTTCAAACCGAGAACTAGAACCGGTACGAAACATATTTTTGTTTTTGTCCCAGTTCCGGTTTTAAATATAAAATATTTATTTTATATTTATATGATATGGTAATATTATTTATGTCTGGATAATGTCTTAGATTATATTTTAAATTTTAAATTTAGTACATGATTTTGGTAATTTGGACTTGATATTTTGATTAAAAAAATTCATTTGGTCCCGGCTTCGATTTTTTTTTCTTGAATTTCGTCTCGTTCCGGTTCTTGATTAAAAAAATAGACTTTTTATAACTGAATGGGAAAAAATTCAAGAAAAATATGAAGAATAAAATCAAGAAAAAAAAAACCCAGATTTAAATGGACAAAAAAATATATTAAATTCTCGATTTTCGGTCTTGGTTTCACGGTTTCACCCATAATAAGCTTCGTCACATGCGACAAAAACGTTTGGTATTTTTAATGGAGTTAATAACTTTGAATATTTGAGCAGCTCGCCCTCAAACTTTAAAAGGTAAACTGTGACTAAAATACCTAATGTTTCATTTTTTTAATCATATACCTAAAGTTTTTTTGGTGGCTATAATACTCAAAATTTATTCCGTTATCGCCAAACTTACAAACCGTTAACTCCTTGATTTTGCCCCCGCGGCATGTGCCACGTGGACGCCACATGTTATTTTTTCCCTCCCGTGGGCCCCTCTCGCTCTACAATATTCCAAAACTTTTTGGCATTAGTAGGATTCGAACCCATGCCCTTGGGCACAAGGCACACCTCAACCAGCTGATCCATTGTCATCTTTGTGTTGAGTGTAGATTAATATTTATATATAAGATAAACATAAAATATAACATATATATAAGATATAACATGTAACATTTAATTAGCTTTAAAATATATATATTATGTGCATGGACATATCTATTGAATAAAATAAAATAAGATTATATTAGATATTTTTTAAATCAGATTGTTAATTTTTCAAAAAATAATAATAAAATGAATATCTATTTAATTATGTCATAGGATAATCTATATAATGCAATGTACTTTTAATATATTTTAAAAAATAAATTATCCATATTACATTACATATATTCACTTTAATATTTATTTAGATATAAAATTTGTTTTTAAAAATATCTAATACAATATTATTTTATTTTAAAAACTACAATTTTATTTCATTAAATGTATATGTCTATGTACATATATTTTTTTTTTAAATCTAATTAAATGTTACATGTTATATCTTATGTACGTTAAATTTTTTGTACATATGTTATATATAAAATTTATTTTAGCCCAGATATAGCACGAGATGATAATGGCTCAGGTGGATAAGGGCTTGTGTTGTGTTATATGTGTGAGGGCATGGGTTTGAATCGCATTAATGCCAAAAAAAATTGGTTTTACCCAACTTTAAATAAAATGTTGAATGTGATTGAAGTGTAATCTACTCCGATACATTATGAAAACTAAAAGCTAAGTTGTCAAATAATGCTATAAATACAGTAGGGTGTGTTAAGGTCAGATTTTGTCAAATCATCCCTCAACACTTTTAGTGTCGTTTTATGCACAAACGATGAAGAATAAAGGCAAGGACAATTGAAGATTCAAGGCCCACCAAGTGTAGAGTAGTTTAAAGCCTAATAGCGATAAGTCCCAAAGAGATCAAAGCCTGCCAGCATGAAGACACCTTATCGCGTCATATCAACGAAGCCCAGCATGAAGTCACCTTGTCGCGTCATAACAACGAAGCCTAGCGTGAAGACACCTTATCACCCAAGAGAGCGCATCGAACAAAGGCTTATCGAAGAAGAGTCTCATCGGGAAAACCCAGTTGAATCAAAAGAGGAAGTAAGTCGAGATCGCGAAAAAGAAGGAGATTCGTTCATTCAGTTGAGGATTTCGTGGGATATCCAACGCATTCAAGGAATGTCAGCAACAATCAGAGCAAGAAAGAAGGAAACCCTAACACGATTTGTGGGAATAATCTAAAAACCTTGAAGCCTATAAATATGCATGCAAACTCGTTGTAAAATTCATTCAGTATCATTCAATCGTGAGTACGAAGAGAGAAAGTCTTGTGTTCTTGAGTTTGCTTATTCATAGTATTCTCGATTTCATAAGGCTAGAGTGTGTAATCTCTGATTGTCCAAGCTACTAAACGGAAGAAACCGGGTCCTCTCGGAATCATAATAAATCAAGAGTATTCGTGTTCATATTAATTTGTGTTCTTTCGATTATTCTTGTGACTGTAAAGCGTCACAAAACGCCCTCTACAGGGTGCAAGCAGGCGGGTAGCGGTTTTTTTGCCGGACTGGAGCTCGGGTTTTTTGTCCATATCCGGATTTGAATGTCTAAACTTGGATTTTGGATGCATGTTTAAGCTTGGATTTAATATCAAAATCCAAATTAAAAACTCAGATCCTGATTAATTAATAAAATGTAAAATAAAGGCACAAAATTTTTAATAGAAAAATAATTTTAATGTAAAATCTTTTACTAAAATATATGTATTAAGTTACAAAAATATGAAAATATTATAAGATCAATATTAAATGGTATAAAGAATAAAAAAGTTCATTAAAAAGGGAGAGAAATTACTTAAAGATAAAAAATAATTTGAAAAGCGGGTTTGAGTAACCTATAATCCGGGTTCCGGGTTTCTTAACCTCTTACCCCTAATCCGGTTTTAACCCGGATGCGGTTTTGAAAAAAAAAATATAGTCTAACCCGGTTTAATTCGATTGCGGGGGTTTTTTTTAAACGGTTTCGGTTCGGATGCGGTTTAAAACCCGTATTTCCACCTTTTTTTTTCACCCCTAAAATATAGTATATCATAAATATAATATACTACTAATCTGGAACTAGATGTTTTGTCTCCTGTCTTTTCCGAATTTTATATTTATAATATTATAAATTTATTTATCTTTAAATCACGAATTTGGATACAACGGTACCAAACAGTAATTTTTAAAATAATACTAAAACTAGAATCTGGTAAGAATCCGGAATAATTTCTCAGATCTGAAATTTTCGAATCCAAAAAGTCTTAGGTCTAAATTTTTTCATATTGAAAAAATCAGAACTATAATTTTTTTCTTACCCATATTTACATCATTATTGTAAAACTCGATAACCCTCTTCTGAAGGTCGAATTGGGGGCTGAGTAAATTTTACTTAAGAAATTACGTAGCTAAGGGTATTTTGGACTTATACACACTGTAATCTGTATTTTTGCTGTATGCAATTTCGCTTACATAGCATGTAGTTGCCACTGCGTCCACTAGCACAAAGCGAGCAAAGGAAAGAGTTTGATGGTGTAGCAGGACAAACTTTAATTGATATTATAGTTATCTAAGTTTTGCAAATGAAATTGATATTATAATATCAATTTCATTTTGTGTTTGCTATTTGCGTATTTCATTTGGGGATTTATGTCATTTTGTATTATTATTTTAATAAATCAATTTATGTACCCTCTCAACTTTGAGTGATTGGTATTATGGAATATTTGAGTAATTTACTTTGTTGGACATGTCTATTTCTTGTTGAGGAGTTTTCTTAGAATTCCTTCCAACAGAGCTAATGTTGCAGGAAAAAAGATTCTCGTTAGTTTTTGTGTGTCGTTTATGCCATAACCAGGTGGAAGACTCTGACCATTTATTTATTCATTGTAATTTTGCGGGTTCAGTTTGGGCTGCTATTTTGGTATTTTTCTTAAACTTATTAACAGAAGAGGGTCGCTAGCCTTGCTGCTCTCCGACGCTACTTCTGTTAATTTAAACCCTCAGGTTGTTGCGCTTTGGAATACTGTTATTGTTTCGACAATTTGGCTAATTTGGCGCACTAGAAATGCATATATGTATTTGATTATGAGATTCCTAGCATTCACACTTTTTTAGACATGTTTGGCGTCTTATCAAGGAAGCTCAATTCTTCAAGTTGGGGACGGAAGCACTTTGGAGGATCTCGGAGTTTTTGAAGACTTTCGACATTGACATTCAACCCAGAGAAGCTCCAACAATCATTCATGTTGTATGACGTTTCCCTCCTACAACATGATTGAAATGTAACACTGACGGCTCTTCTGGGGGAACTCCGGAAGTGGCGGGAACCGAAGGCATTTTTAGAACCTTTCGCCGGATTTCCTCATGGCTCGTTTTCTTTCCATATTGAGTCCGCTTTTGCATATGAAGCTAAAGTGATGGCTGCAGTATTTGCGGTGGAAAAGGCTATGGAATTTCATTGGGATAACTTGTGGCTCGAGTGTGATTCTACATACGTCGTCCAACTTTTTCAGAAGAAAAACGAGCTTGTTCCATGTAAGTTGCGGGCGGTCCAAATGCATTCGCTATGTGGAAATCATCAATTTCAGAGTATCTCATATCTTTCGAGGAGGAAATAGAGTAGCTAATGTATTAGCTAGTTTGATGCTCAAAATTTGGGTCATCATTGGTGGCCTTCACACCCGGATTTTACTTCGTCTTTTGTAAACGATGACAATTGTTCGATAGAGAACTTTAGGTTTAGACAGTTCTCTTCGGTTTTGTTTGTAATCTTTTGTATTTTCATTTAGATTATTCCGATCCCCGATTCTTACTTTGTGTTCCGTGGGTGCCAACCTAGTTGAGATTCTTGTTCGCTTAGCGAGATTTTGGGCCTCCATCTTTGACTAAAAATAACTGTTATTAGACATTAAAACTTAATAATCTTCGCGTAAATTTTGACAAATTTGAAGTTCACAAAATACCTGAATAAGAATGGGAAACTTACAGCCAAAGTAATTTAAACTTGTCTATTTTAAATAGATAAGTTATTGAACTTATTTTTTAATGGCTAAAGTTCTATAATATCAAATTTTAGAGAGAATCACGATAAAAGCACAACGAAGATTTAATGTGAAAAATAGTGGTAAAAATATCAAAAGTCAACAAAATTTGGTGTTTGGTGTGACTAGTATTACACAAAATTTAACGTAACACTATTACATCACAAGAAAATAGTGGGATTTAAAAAAGAAAAAACATAATTATGTTTGATTAAACATATAACCATAAACATATTTGGTTATACAACATATTATAATTTAATCTATAAACATGTAATAATGTAATTATATTAGTCAATATTATTTAATGTATCATCAAGAAAATTATAATAATAGCCTATAATAATATATTGTCTAATGACCAAATTAATATATAACAAAATATTCAGTATGTCAATGTTGTAAACGAGTAGTCCACCTGTAGTCTATTGAGTCGTTAAGAAGTTCTTTAATGATCTATATGGAACGATTACTAGATTCGTCATCAGGCGGAAGAGGTTCATCTAATTATTCGGACTCTTCACCTTCATTATCCTCAACTGACATGTCAACATCGTATTGATTAAAAAATCAGTCATCTGGAAACGTGCATTTTAATCAAGTTGTGAATTACAAAACAAGCCATAATTATCCTTCAGACCCAAAAGCACCCTTCTATAATTCTTCTGGTGCGGTTGGTTAAAGATAGTCCTGAAAGGTGGATAGAACATAGTTGATATATTTGCTTACGGTAATTAAGGTGCCACAAAGCCTAACATATTACCGTATCCAGAATATATGATGTAATAGTATGGGTGAGGTGGAACCAAGAACATATTTACTTGCTTATTAATGATAATATTTATAAGTATTCTTGAGTCCACAACGAAGAAACTGAAGCCAGCGAAGCTCCGACGAGTCTTTCGTCGATCATCGTGGAAGTCGGTTGTCGAGGTACGATTTCGTCCACATCAATTTGCATTGATACGGCAAAACCTCTATATATCATTTATAAATTTAGGCTTTGATAAAAAAAGTCCAATACAAAAAAGAGGCCCATTGATCAAGTCAAATGAGCCAGTCAAGGAAGAAGTCAACGGTTAAGAAAAAAGTACGCGACGAAGATACTGGTCAACGGGGATGTGCCCACCAGCACCATCCTTACTAGAGACTAGAAGGAGAAAGGAGATACGGATTAAAGATTAAGCGACGAAGCATAATCTCCCGACGAGACTGGCAAGCAGACGACAAGGACGAAGGCAACGAGGAGCAATCGGCGCAACGCGAGGATGAAGACGACTCCGATATAAATTTTAAAGTTTTGAAGGACTAAAAAGTATAAATAGATAAATTATAGTGCAACGAACAATGCAACATTATGTTATTTTTAGAAGAAGTACAACATTATATTTAGGGTTGCAAATAAAACCCGCAAATGCGGGTTTTTAACCGAAACCGGACCGAATCCGGTTTTAAAAAACTGAAATCGAAATAAAACCGGGTTAAGCCGAACCTAATTTAAAAAAACCCCGAATTAAACCGGTTTTCGGGTTTTGGGTTTCGGGTTATAAAAACCGAAACCCGGTTAGTAGGTTACTAAAACCCGGATTTTTAAATAAATACTTATAAATATTTAATTTATTTTTAATATGTTTATAAAATTGTTATTACTTAGTATTATATTTATAAATTAACATTGATACTTACTCAATACTCACTTATTAAAACAACATCTATGTTTAGAAAGTTTAGATTGGTGTATTTAAGATTAGGTAATATTATTTATTAATGGTTTTTTTTTTTTTTTTTTTTAAAGTAGGTAAAAATCCGGGTTTTGAAATAAAAACCGGGTAATTACCCTAACCCGGATATTCGGGTTTTGTCTTTCAAAATCCGCGTTCGGGTTTTAAAAATCAAAACCCAAAAATTCGGGTTTGATTTTTGGGTTTTGAAAAAAACCGGGTTTTTAACCCAGCTTCAACCCTAATTATATTTAACGCTATACCGTTCACTACTCTATTTTAGAGTTAGTTTTGTAGTTTCACTGAAACATTAATAAAAAATAAAGTGGGTTTAAAGGCTCTATCGGAGATGCTATGAGTGAATTAGTACAACGAAATTTTTAAAGGAAAAGGCTTTTCTACGAAATGATAGATTGAAAGCATAAATTAATACCATTAATTAAAAAAAACATAAAATTAATGAATTTTTTTTCTTATACAGTACAATTTAGAAGATATTAGCAGTTTAGCACATTCTTTTTGGAAAGAATATCAGGAGTTCAGAACTACTTATACTCTAAAATTTTATATATTTATATATATATTTTTTATAATTTCATACTTGTGAGTTCTGATGTAGTTTTTATTTTTTAGTTCAAACATTCGGGCTCGTTTAGAACAATTTAATTAAAAAGAACATTTAAGAATACAAATGTTTTTTAAAAAATTGATAAGTGTTTGGTAAACTATTCATAAACAATTGTTGTTGGTAACAAAAATTGATTTACCGTTCGTTTGAAACATTTATTCAAGCTAAAAAGATTTAAGTAGACTAAAAATTGCGTTTTTTACTTTAGAAAAAATTAAAAATTATGAATTCTTGCTTTTACGATCTATGTACAAAAATCTAAAATCATTTTTTTATAATTTTATCTATAAAAATAATTTTACCAAATATTCGAACAATTTAATTTATTTATAAAAAAAACAGAACTTTTATTTTCATTTTTATTTTCTAAAAACAAAAACAATTTTTTAAATTATATATTTATATATAATTTTATATTTTCGAAACTCGGTTTGTGGTTTCTGCTTAAACCCTAACCCGTACTTCTCATCGCCTCCATCGTTCTCTCTCTCTGCTTCTCCGAGTCTTCGCCATGCCCAAGCATTACAGGCCTTCCGTGAGCTCCGCTTCTTCTCTCTCCTTCCTCACCACCGCCTCAGAGCTCACTCTCTTCTGTTTGTTTCCAGGGAAAGAAGAAGGAAGGCAACGCCGCCAAGTACGTCACCAGGTCGCAGGCTGTCAAGCTTCTTCAAGTCAGTCTTCCCGTTTTCAGGTACCCATTGACGAGCTCGATAGCTTCCTCTGAATCGTTGATTTTGTTGCTTGTTATATGGAGAAGAAATGAACACGAAACAGTGATTTCTGTTGATTTCGGTCTCGTGGTGTGGCGATATTGTGGATTTTAGTTTGCAATTTGTGTGGTTTTAGCACTAACATCTCCCTTGATTGTCTACTAGTTTCGGTTAGATTGCGTTTTCGGTTTCTCGTGATACGTTTCGAGCCGGCATTTCTGATTTTTTTTCTTCTTCTTATCATGTTGTAGGAAATTATGTATTCTTAGCTTGTTATATTGAGAAGAAATGAACACCAACTAGCGATTTCTGCTAATTTAGGTCATTTCGAGTCTTGGTTTTGAGATTCATTTGCATTCTAATTTACTGCTTAACTATTTTGGCCAACATTTGAGTGATGAATATACGAATATTGTCTCGTGGAATGGCGATATTGTGGGTCTTAGTTTGCGATTTGTGTGCTTGTAGCACTAATATCTGACATGATTGTCAACTAGTTTCGGTTGGATTGTGGTTTCGGTTTCTCTCGCAACGATTCGAGCCAGCATTTCTGAATTATTTTCTTCCATCATGCTGTAGGAAACTATGTATTCTTAAGGGGATCTTCCCTCGGGAGCCTAAGAAGAAGGTGAAGGGAAACCACCATACTTATTATCACCTGAAGGATGTTCACTTTCTGCTGCACGAGCCCTTGCTCGAGACGTTTAGAGACTTACGGGCTTACGACAAGAAGATCAAGAAGGCCAAGGCAAAGCGGAACGAGGAGCGAGCAAAGAGATTGGAAGATTATAGACCTAATTACAAGCTTGATAGACTTGTGAAAGAGCGGTTTGTCTCACTTCCCTTAATTCTCCTAGGGGTGAAACCGGTACTTGGTGCCGGGCTTTTGGCCCGGTCACTGTTATTTGGGCTTTCTAAAATCAAGCCTGGTCCTGGTTTCGAGAAAGCTCATTTTTTTTAAAAGCGGGAACTGGACAGAACCATAACCTAGCTGGCCCGGCTTTTAAAATATTTTTATTAAATTAATTAATATAGGTGACAAACTGGTTTTTTGACAATAAAAAACCTTATCTTTTGTTCCGAGACCGGGTCAAAAATGATTTAGGGGCCAAAATTATCACCCCTAAATTCTCCTCTCTTTTCCGCTTAATTATCAATGGCTCTCTTAGGACTTGTGTCTGAGTTAGTTTGTGGAATTCAGGTACCCGAACTTTGTGGATGCTATCCGAGATTTAGATGATTGTCTCACTATGGTACATCTTTTTGCGGCTTTACCTGCATTAGAGAGGGAAAAGGTTGAAGTGAAGCGTATTCATAACTGTCGCAGGTAGACAAACTGAAGTTTATTTTTTAATTTACCCTTTTTATTAAGTGATACTTATCTTTGTTTCGCCTAAATATTCTTTTTAGATTGAGTCATGAATGGCTAGCGTACATCTCTCGTACTCATAAATTGCGCAAGGTCTTTGTGTCGGTCAAAGGCATATACTATCAGGTAGGGATTCCTATCTTTCTTTATTTTTTTATGAACTGTTTTTTTTTCCTTTCATTTTCTGACTATTTTCTTGACTTTACATGTTCATGTAATGTTCTTTGTGCTGTGCAGGCTGAAGTTCAGGCCCAGAAGATAACATGGTTGACTCCTCATGCCCTGCAGCAAGTTTTGAGTGACGATATTGATTTTAACGTCATGCTGACATATTTAGAGTTCAATGAGGTACTTTAAAAAAAAAAAAAAGGAATTGTTTGCAGAAAAAGAAACTAATACGTACTTGTTGTAGCAATATTATATCTACTTCATTATTTTAATATGTTTTGCAGACACTTCTGGCCTTTGTGAACTGTCATCTATACCATTCCATAAACGTGAAATACCCACCGATTCTTGATTCTCGGTTGGAATCTTTAGCGGCAGGTATGCTTTCTTTTATGTTTTTCTTTTTCAGACATGAAAAGGATGTGATCATTTGTTAACCCAGTATTTTCCGAGTCTTGCAGATCTTTACGCGTTATCAAGATGGTTTGCTGCTTCTAGCTCCAAAGCTTCTTTGGCTGATCCTAGTTCATCCGAGTCCAAAGAAAATAAGGAGGCTTCACTAGAAGAATCTGAATTAAGACTCGCCCAACTTCAGCACCAACTTCCTTCAAACGAACCTGGTGCACTAATGAACCTTGTTCAAGACACTGAGGATGATGAAGAAGAGGATGCAGATACAAAGGAATGCAAGAGCCTCTTTAAAAACATGAAATTCTTTTTGAGCCGTGAGGTGAGACAAACAAATACTTAAATTTGAAGTGTGATGATTTCTCGTTTCACATTTCGTTTGAGATAGAACATGAAGTTACGAGTTCAAGAGCTAAAAACATACAACTTTACTGCTTTCCACTTTAACTTTTTATTGATTTTGTTTCTCCAAAATCAGTGTTTAAAATATGTAATTAAGCCTCGAGGTGTTTTGTTTCTGATCGAAGGCTTACGCCTTAAAAAATAAAACATGTACTCGATAAAAATATAATTATAAATATCATAAAAGTTTAACTTCTCATAACTGATAAAAATTCTATTTCTGTTGTCTCAAACTCAAACATAAGATGATAAAATGGCTGTTAAACTAAAATCCCAATTTCTAAAATTATTTACTATTTTCAGGTTCCTCGAGAGTCATTGCTGTTTGTTATTCCTGCCTTTGGCGGCTCTGTGTCCTGGGAAGGAGAAGGGGCTCCTTTTGACGAAGTAGATGATAGCATTACATATCAGGTTTGCTTTATATTGTATTTCAATTAATAAAAAATCATGAATTCTAATCTTTATTTACTGATCATCATTCATCATGCGTTTTTGTTTATAGATCGTTGACAGACCATCGCAGACTCGTAGAATCCTTTCCAGAGAATATGTTCAACCGCAATGGGTTTTTGATTGTGTAAACGCTCGGGTTATTCTGCCAACTGAAGCATATATGGTTGGAAGGTAAATTTACGGTGCATATGGTTTGTTTTAGTTCACTACTATAACAAATATAAGGTGCCCCAAACTGCTTTGTTACTTGGAAGTTTTTCAAAATACCAGGATCCGGAATCCCCTGCCCCTGTTCGAGAATTGGGATTGATTTTTCACAAATAGGGATCAGGAACTTCATTTTTTAATTATTTATTGTACTCATCTATACTATTTTATAGAAATCATTATATCCCATTTTTTAACTGGTATTTCCCGGGTTGAACAGAATTCCTGTTTTAAAATACACTTACTGGTTTTCAGCCAGTATTTTTACTGTTCTCGGTTTTAAACTTAGGAAATCGCAATTTTTTCTTCTTCTTCCAGTTCTAGAATGGGTTACTGGTTCTGAGAGAAAAAAAAGAAAAACGATTTCAACCATCCTGATACCGGGAGCGAGAGGAGTTTTAAGGTTCCTCGAAAACCGGGGCATAGATAATTTAATTGGTTGATAATCCCACTCATTAATTGGTCGCTTATCCCGATTAGACATTAATGCACGTGTTTTGGTCCAATAGGGTTTTGCCACCTCACTTGTCACCATTCGTCGACAATGATGCAGAGGGTTATGTGCCTGACTATGCCGAGACCATTAAGAGATTCCAGGCTGCAGCCAAAAATCAAGTGCTTCCGTTGCCTGGTGTTGAACAAGAAAATTTGGAAGACCCTCAGAGGTTACTTGCCGAAGGGGTCATCGATAGAGCCACAGCTAATGAAGCTGCCGAGATTAAACAAAAGGTATCAGATTCGCATAATCTGTTCCTGGTTATGTTTGCTTTGTTCAAGAAATAAGTACTGGGTTTAACTGATTCGAGATATTATGCAGATGTTGGCCTATGAGAAGCAGTATCATGATGAACTGAAAATGGAAGTCGACGGAATTCCTGATGCATCGCGTCTATCGAATGATCAGAGTCATATAAAGGACTCAGAAGTCAACGAAGACGAATCTGTGGTCAATGCTAAACAGGCCGCTGAGGATCTGGAAAAAATGGCAATGGTTATCAACTCTCGCAAAAAGAAGGGGCTTTACGAAGCTATACAGGTAAAATTCTTGATTGATTCTGTTAGATCCGTATTTCTTGTATGGTCATTATTGTATAGTCTTTCGTTTGACAATTAATAAAATGATGTCTAATCTTAATTATTAACAATTATTATAATTACGGCTAGCATAATGTTTGACTAGTGGATACTGAAATAATAATAAAAACCGGGATTACGGTTATCAATGAAGCGTTTTTATTTTTTATTTTTATTCCATGTCCTGTTCTGGTCTTGGTTTGTTTTGTAATTCTCTCTCTTTGTTCAGATCGGCAAGCAACGGAAACAGGATAAGATTAATCTTCTGAAGGAACGGAAGAAAAAGATTAAAGAGTCGCAGAAATCGGATTCAAAGTAGAGTTAGAGCGGTCTCGAAATTTTGCGGGTTATTTTTGTTGTGTAATTTATTTCCGTCATATTTTATTAGAAAGTTTTGCTGGTGGGGTATGTACCGGAATTTGTTATTTTGGTCAATTACAAAATACAATGCAAGTAAAATACTTCTCTATTACTCATCAATGTGGTTGAAACTTGAAATTATAAATTATCATGGCCAAAGCCCAAACATATGATAATATGAGAATTAAAATCTATTTACCGTGATTTTTCAGGTTCTAAAATACGAGATTATTAATAATAAGTACTTAAAGTGGTTAATTATTGTTATATGTGAGATAGATAATCTACTTACAAGGTGCTTGTAAATCCCTAGTTGTTTGATTTCTTTCCGATGCAATAATTGAAGTCCTTGAGGTAATCTTTCCCTCGATAATGTTGGATTTATTTAAAATATAGGTCACAAGTTAATACTGAGAAAACGGCGTAACGTTTATGTTTGGACAATCCTGCTAGGTAATCTTTTTGTCGATAATGTTAAGCCTCGTGGTTGCTAGTTGGATTTATCTGAAAAATAGGTCACTACAAAAATTTAATACCAAGAAAATTGCATAACATTTATTAGGTAATCTTTCGGTCGATAATGTTAAAGTAACATGTATTTTTGGACAGTCCTACTAAGTAATCTTTCGGTCGATAATGTTAAAGCCCCCTATAGTTACTAGTTGGATTTATCTGAAAAATAGGTCACTATAGACAAATTTTTACCATAATTATCCCTGCTAAAAATAATAATTAACTTAGTATAAAATCCGGTCATCAATATTTGACAAAGAGGGACTATTCCATACAAAATGATATAATCGAGGAGAAAACTAATCAGATTTATGAGATCACGAGATAAACTTGCACATAAAAAAAAAACACTCATGTACCATTGAAATTGCCTTAAATTCCACCGTTAGACTAGGCAATGTCAACCCAATGTCAACCCGTAGCCGGATCTGCATAAAAAAAAAAAAAAAAACGGAATGCAGGCAAGGCATATAGACGGAACTATGATCCATAACTAGGTGAACGACATAAATAATCATTTAAACTGTGAAAAAAACTAGAATAGAAGTCGTGTATGAATTAAACTAACTATAGGACACAATTTTGTTATCGAACGACAGAAATATTGAGATGATATACGACAAGAATATGTTAAGGACAAAAGGATTTGAGACTCATTTCGTGCGTTCTATACAAGTTTCAAAGCTTTTTAAATAATTTCATAGCAATTTAAATTATCTGTCATCTAAAAAAATTACCATTTTCGGTCGCACAAAGTTCTCTTTATGCCCGGATGCGTATACATGTGGCTGATGCTAAAACTTAATCCAACTTAAAACTTGTAAATACCCAACCCGCCCCGGAAAAACTTTCCATGTCCGGTTGGGTCATTAAATTAAAAAGGATTTTAAAATTGAACACGTATCACTATTAAAATACTTTAGACAAACAAGCAAAGCATCAAGCATGATTGTAACACATCACATTCCATCAGAACAATTAATAAATTAAGTGTTTATCTTGTCCATTCACTAATTTTAAGCCTTTACATATATATTAGGGTAAATAACTGTAAAAATACCTAAACTTTAGTCAACGCGCTCGCTGAGTAATCAAACTCAAAAAGTGATGGCAAAAGTACTTAAATTGCACTGACCGTGACAATTGCACGAAATCGTTAACTTTTTCCGTTAACAGTCTCCATGTAGCCGTTAGTCCTTGCCACGTGGCACGCCATGTGGAAGTTGACCGTGGCACGTGACCGCCACATGGCACGCCACGGCAAAAATACCAAAACTTTTTTTTTCTTTACTTAATTAATGGTAACTACTTGAATTCCAAATACACAAAATAACACAAAAGTTAGTCAAAATATCAATTGATTGCTTAATGTGCTTGTATAAGCTAAATTTGCTGATAAAAACTTTATTATTGTGAGTTTTATAATTATCTTACCCCATGCATTTTAAATATAGCATTACACAAAAGTCGATCATGATATCGATTATCAATTCTTTCATTAAATTATTTTTTAATTTTTTAATTTTTTATTTTCTCTCTATGCCATAATTAACACTATAATATTATATACATATATATATAATAAAAATGTGCAAGGTCGGCCTTAAGTTTGTCATTTTTAGTCAGGACCCTAGGCTAAGTAAATTTTTGAGGCCCTAACATATTTAAAATATTATATATATATATATATATATTTAAGTTAACAATAGTAGATCTTATAAAATTGAAGCCCTTAAAATTTTGAGGCCAGAGGGCGGCCGCCTTGCTCGCCTATAATCATGATCTGACCCTGTAAATGTGTATATCCATATTGTCACTATAGAAATCATGATCTTATCATACATTTTTCCATAGACTATTTATTATGAAACATCAAAGCTCAAAAGTAATAATAATAATAATAATAATAATAATAATAATAATATAAATATAAATATAGATATAAAAAAACTGCACATAGCTTTAAAGTTAATGACTATTGATTATTGATGATATGTTTTACTGGTACATATTATTAAGCCACTTTATTTTTTATTTTTATAATAATATGGAGGCATTAATTAACTGGATTAATCTATATATAAAAGGAAAATCTCTCACTATGATGACATGGCACACTCAAAATCAAGGATTTCAAGTTTCTAATTTTCACAAATTTACAATTATTTTTAATAAAAATATGCTCATACGTATAAATGCATACATAATTAACTAGATAAATACATACATAATTAAATGTGATATTGAATATACATAATTAAATGTGATATTGAATTGCAGTTTATTCCCTTTCAAATCTAGATGCAACGTTTTCCTTCATCATTCAATTATAGATTTTATTTTTCGTTAATGGCACAATTATTTATATTAATTAAAAATTATCTGTCTATATATACTAATTCCCTATTAAATATTAATATTGTTCATCACTTCTCATTTGTTTTAGTTTCTGTCAACGCCAAGAAAGCATGGAGTTTTATAAGATTCAACATAGTTTGATCGAGGTATATTGTTTTTAATGTTTTATGTCAATCTTTGTCTTTTAATGGTTTATCAATCTTTGTTATATTTTGGGTTAATCCCGGCAAAAGTACCAATACTTTTAAAAAGTGGACCAATAAATACCAATTCTTTTTATTGCCCGGACAAAGTTCCAATTCTTTAGTTTTGTGTCCCTATAGGTACCTCCGTAAAAAAATTTGTCCTCCAACGTTACTCACGCCACGTAAAAGTTTTGGTTTTGTATTTCAATGCTTTTTTTTACCCGAATAAAGTTCCAATTCTCTTGTTTTGTCTTCTCATATCACTTTTGTGAAAATTCTAAACCATGGATTATGCCTTTTTCGGCGTTGAATTAAAAAGTAATTTTTCTCCCTTTTAAGTACATATCCACGATTATCTTTGATCGTCCAACTTTTCGATGGCTAATTTTCTCCGAAAATGTGGATAAAATTTTGTAACGGTGACATAATTAACAATGGAGGATGATTTTTTTTTTCGGAGGTACCTATAGGGACACAAAACTAAAGAATTGAAACTTTTTCCGGGCAATAAAAAGAATTGGTATTTATTGGTCCACTTTTTGAAAGTATTGGTACTTTTGCCGGGATTAACCCTTATATTTTTTGTAGAAATTTATTTCTATATATGTTAATTCTTTTAAAAAAAATTGTCTGCTTTTTGTCACTTTAGATTTTTTCCATACATTCTCTTCTATTTTTTTAATATCGTTAGGTATGTAAGTATGTTGGTATTTTCAGAATAATACCTTTTTATTGGTCCTCTAATCTCCAGCCTTCGTGAGCGACCGCCATACACTACGGTTTTACGATTTCTCTCTCCATTGCAGCGTTGTTTTTATCTCCAAAATTATTATGTGAAATTACCACCGTAGTCCCTCTATCTACGGCGTTGTGGCTCATTACCTCCATCGAACAGCGAGCGTTGCGTTACAAACTCACTAACGGTAAGAAATATTGTTTCCGATTTGAATCATTTGTCAATTTTACCCTGGAGTTATCCATGCTTAATCCTCTGTAAATGGTTAATTAAATAGACTTTGATCCTATGTATCAGGGAAAAAAACGTACCAACGGTTTATGTTGGTATTAATTTTGTCAGACAAATTGTTCTAAAAAAAATAAGTACTTACACATTTCATTGTTTCAAATTTTAATCAATCATAACATGAACATTCAATAACAGTTTCTTGAGGATGAGATGGTAACGTGAGAGATCAAAGGTAATTTCACTTCTTAGTTTTTGAGATTTTTTTTAGTCCAAATAATAGTTTCCGGGATTGTTTTTTTTTACTTCTTTTCCCGTTCTCATCTTTATTTGTCTACGATGTTCATAGGAGCAACTTCAGATTTATGTTTGCTCTTCAAATAAGGTTCGGTTAAATATTTACTATACATGTTCTTCTCCTAATACGTATTTTGATTCTATTAGTGTATCATATTCTACCAATTTTAATCCATAGTGAATTCAATCCATTCATAATCTACAGATTTTGTTGTCTAATCAATCCATGGTGAATTCAAGACTCGACCTCTGCGGCCGATCTGCTTTATATTTCTCCGAGATTTGGTTAGATCAATCAAGTAAGTAGGTTTTTTTTTTTGTTACGCGGTCACTTCAATTCAAGCATCAAATTTTGAGCTACCCATTTATGTTGCCAACAAGTCTAAGATTGGTTTTCGAGCTGCCTTTGGCATGCTACAATGGAACGACGACGTCACTTGACATTATTTTATATCATTTCCTTTAATCCCAATATCCGAAGGTCTCTTTCTCTCTCTCTCTCTCTCTCTCTCTCTCTCTATATATATATATATATATATACATATATATTATAAATAGCTTTATACGATTCTTTAGTTATATATTGAAAGCTTTGGATCGGTTTAAAAATAATCTATGTTTAATATTTAGTATATATTGTAACTTCAAAATTCAAAGACACGCAAAACATATTTAATGGCTATTATGTAATAATATGGTTCGAGTTCTAATAATCCTCAAATTTTCACATGAGCTATAACATCATACGTAATTATATTTTTAAATCACATATTAGAAAGAAAAACAATTAAAGTACTAATTTAATGCATGCTATATAATATATATATATATATCAGTTCATGATTAAACAGAATTAATCTTTATATCCACTAAGATGATAAAAGAAATATTATCTTTAGACTAATATCTAAGATTTTGTTGTTTTTAAGGTGTAAAATATAGTATTGGCCTTCTTTAGGGAGTGTTATTATTTTACTTTCCTTTTGTGTTGATATTTTTTCAGAGTGATCATTAAAAGTTTATGTGAGTTTTTAAAATAACAACATAATCCACAAGAGAAGATCAGAAAATACAAGTTGCGTAAAAATTTAATACATATATTCGAGTTGTTGAATTTCTATTTTGTAGCGAAAGTGAAAGTCAAATAAAGAATTGGGAGGAAGTTTGCAAGTAGCTTATCAATTAGCACTAGCTAATTCTTAGTTTATCCCAAAAAAAAGAGAGAATACATAAGTTGTACATAAAGTTCAATATAAAAAATGTGACATAATTGATAAGTTATTAAGTGCGTACATATATATATATATTATGTTTATTTTTAATATTAAAAATGTGACATAATTGATAAGCTATTGAGAAAAAAATGTATGCATGAATACAATTTTTTTAGTGCATACAATTTACTCTCTACGACACAAAACATCAATGAATACATTTAGTTGAATATGTGTTGGATTACTTGAGCTATTGATCTTTTGCTACAACAACGACCCTGTTTTCCGGCAACATACCCACGTGAGTTCTAATCTTTATAATCTTGATAGTTGAGTTTTCTCAATATTCTGCTTCGAAATAGATTCTCATTTTTTTCACACGTACAAGCAACCATTTACTATACTCTTGTATTTTCTGAATAATTTGAGGCAACACCTACATTGGTGTTCAAAGTATTATCTTTAATCTTTTTATTAAAATCAATTTCTAACATTCAGTGTGGTATGATATAATATTATATAAACTATTTTTGATATGTTGTTCATTACTTTTGTTGTGCTGAAGTTGCAGTGAGCATGATGGAGTTGGATGAAAAAATTATCGATTAAATGTATTTTTATACAATGTAAATGTGGGTCTGTTTATATTCGTCACATACATTGTTAGTTGACTTTTATAAATATGGGGATGTTCGACAAACTTTTGAGGTTATCATACTTACATTTTTTATTTTTTTAGATCTAATATGGATTGAATTAATATATATTATAAATTTGCTAATTATATTGTATAATAACAATTGAATTGATAAAAAAGTGGACGTTATTATTTTCTATGCGTAGAAGAAGAAGAAAAAATGAGTGCGTATAAAACATTATTCTTACATATGCACTAATATTAAAGAGAATGAAACTCTGAACCATTATTCTACAATTAATTTTTAGAACACTTTCTTTCACTTCAATATGAAAACTTAAAACCAAACCTATTAGTTCTGAAAATTTACTTTGCCAATTTTGAACAGACTCTTCAGATCTTACATTGTATGTTACTTTATTTAAATTAAAACGAGATATTTTCTCGCCACCACGAAGCGCGGTGCCGTCCACTAGTTCTATCTAAAACAATCAATTTTCAATGAAAAAGGTAATGGTGATGAGGATAATTCGGTTCATACTTAGAAGTGAAGCAATATGAAGACATTCATTCGGTTAGTTAACATCTCTAAAAGTATTCCAAATAATAAAATAAGACCTGAAAGTATGTTCCTGCCAAAGAAAGACATAAAAAATATAAGTAAGGGTCATAACTTCAAAATATATGCGCTAAGATTTTCATATATTCTTTGAGATGTCATTCTATACATTTAGATAGTCAAAGGTAACAAAAATAATATGATTAGATTTTTGGTTAAAGTTTGACTGTCAACTATAAATTAAATATGCAATTGTTTAATTCATGATTAGGTTTAGTTAGCAAATTAACTTCTCCAAGAAAATTAATAAGAAAATTGATAATTGATATCATGATCCAATTTTTTGTAATGATTTGTTTAAAGTGGCAATAAAACTATAAAACTCATAATAATAATAATAATAATGATAATAATAATAATAATAATAATAATAATAATAATTTTATTAGCAAATTTAGCTTATACAAGCACATCAAGAAATCAATTGATATTTTGACTAATTTTTGTGTTATTTCATGTATTCAGAATTCAAGTAATTTTTACTAATCAAGTAAAGAATTTTAAAAAAAAAAATTAATTTTTTTTTAAGATATTGAGTATTTTTGCCATTAAGTGCTATGTGGCACACCACGTGGAAAGGCCTAACAACCACGTGGAGGCTGTGAATGGAAGGGTTCACGATTTCGTGCAATTGTCATGTTCAACGTAGTTTGATTACTTTTCCGTCACTTTTTGAGTTTGGGTATTCGGCGGGCACGTTAACCAAAATTTGAATATTTTTACCGTGATTTTCCTTACAAATTATAACCCACTGAAATATATAAAAAAATTAAAAAAATTAGTTGGGTCAATTCACCCATAGTCCAACCATTTTATCAGGTTGAGTCCAATAATTTCAATATGAATATATATATATAGATTATAAATAATATAATATATAATGTAAAGAAAATGGTGCGAAATATTTATTATATATAAATATTATTAAAAGCTATTTATTATGTGTTTTAAAATATATTAAACTTTGCAGTTTTTAGAGATATGTGAACAAAATGAGTATTTTGTACATTAACCCGAATATATAAGGATAACCAATTTAGAAATTATTTAGGTTTATAAAAATCAACGCCTTTTTGCTTTTTCTTATATTTTAATTTTTTTTTTATAAAAAAAATAATGTATCCTCTCGTATCTTATCATTAATTAAAGAAAAATCTATATATATATATATAAATATATATATATATATATATATATTATATTGAAGCTATTGGACTTCGGTTTCAGTTTCACAATATATATTTATTTCGGTTTATAGATGAACGATTACTCCTATAAAAGATGAAAAAGTTGCTTTTTTCATAATATATATATAGTTTACGACCATCGTCGTTGTTTATTCCATAGGGATGAAGATGAAGTCAATAAAGAATTTGTTCTCACGTGATCAGCACAAGTACACCAGACTAGAGCAAGGTAATCTCGTCATGAAGAAGATAACTGCTACGTACTTTCTTGGATTTATTTTACTTTCTGGTTTCGATATCAGTCATTAATGGTGTTTAAAATCCTCAATTCTGTTGACCGACTTGATCACTTAGTGGTTTTAAAGAGGAGGAGCATAAAACGGTACTCACGAGAGTAGAATATTCTTATGCCATCACGCACACATGGAGGATTCCAAATTTTTCGAGAATTATAAATACCGAATTATACCTGTTCTCTGATGTTTTCGCCGGAGGGTTCCACAAATGGTGAGTAAATTAATGCTTCTTGTGTTTTATTCAGTAACCGAAGGTTAATTATTTGAGTTGAACTGTGTAGGAGAATGATAATTTACCCCAAAGGAGAAAAAAAAGATGACCAGGTTTCGATATATCTGCGTGTTGCTGATTCGGAAACGTTGCCTATTGGGTGGACTAGAGACGTCAAGTTTAGCTTATCGGTTATCAATGAGATTGATGAGCACACTGTTAAACATGGTAAAGTTGTTTGCAAAGCCATCAACGTTTTGTGATTTCGGCAGTCGATGTAATCATGGGCAGAACTACCCTTGTGGGTAGTGGGGTTAGAACTACCAAAAAAATAATTAATTTTTTTAGTAGTAATGTTTAAATTTTTTACAAATAAACCCTTTTTATTTGCACTACAAATTTAAACCAGCCACCCCGAAGTTTAAATCCTAATTTCGCATTGTGATGAATTGCATTCTCCAGGAGGCAAAGTAAATTTCGCTGAAACGAGAACTACCTGGGGCTTCCAACCATTCATGGCTCTTGATAAATTACGCCGCACTGATCATCGTTTTCTCGTGAAAGACGCCATTACAGTTAGAGCAGAGGTAGGTTTCTTTATGACAATTTTCTGTTGCATATCTAAGTACTATTTACTAATAATCATTGACTGTTTCACTTTGGTATCACAGGTGTGGTTTAATAAAGAACAAGAGAAAGAAACACCAAGGATAAAGGAAATTCATTTGAGCGACGAGAAAATCGGCGATGCTCAAACGATTTGCAGAAAATGTCGCGAGTATGACAGGCTAACAAAAGGTAATCTCGTCGCTCTCACCGTCATTGGTTACAAGAATAAAATACTTTATGTTAAAAGATTATACATGATATTATTGACGGCTTGATCACTTGGTGGTTTTACAGAGAAGGTTAATAGAAAGGAATTCAAGAGAGTAGAAAATTCGTACGCCGTCAAGTACACGTGGAGGATTCCGAATTTTTCAAGAATAAATACTGATTATCTCTTGTCTAATGTTTTTGCCGGAGGGGAGCACAAATGGTGAGTAAATGAATGTTGTTTCTTACCTTTGGTTCAATCACTGATGAGTGTTGAACATAATTTGAGTTGAACTGTGTTGTGTGTAGGCATTTGAAAATTTACCCCAAAGGAAGCGAAAAAGATGGCAATTTTTCGATATATCTATGTGCTACATTGCCTAAAGGGTGGACTACAGACGTCGCATATAGATTATCGGTTATCAGTGAAATTGATGAGTACACTGTTGAAAAAGGTAAACTTGTTACACTAAGCCATTATGTTATTGAGCTTTCGGTTGTCGGCCTAACTGTTTTGTATTGCATTCTTCAGAAGCCGAAGTCATATTCGATGGAAGGAGTAATGGATGGGGCTACCCGTCATTCATGACTCTTGATAAATTACACGACATCGATCGACGTTTTCTGGTGGAAGACACAATTACAGTTAGAGTAGAGGTTAGGAAGTTACTAAGAATCATTTACAGTTCGACAATCCAAGCGTCTCATCTTAGAAGAAAAGCTTACATTTTCATTTTCAGATTTTTGTTGTTATCCTTTTTGTAACTTGGTAATTATAATTTTCTTTGCATATGGTATTACAGGTGTGGTACAATTATGCGGGTCCGAGGCGCTAAAACGGGCATGAAGACGTCCACAACAAAGAAAGATGAAGCTGACGAAACAGTCCTTTGAAATGTCTTCTGTATTCTCCAAAATTTTATATGCTTTCTGGTTTTTGCGTAGTTAGGCCCGGTATCTTGAAGTATAAAATGAACAGGGATAATACGGTCATTTAGCATTTTATTTAAGTCATTTAATGTGTTTTCCTCTAATTATTTCATGGATTATTTTTGGTAAATTGGTAAGTAATAATTAGCCATATATAATTATATATAGAACTAAAGTATAAAGCATCTATGGCTTGAAAAACGATAATAAATTATAAGTTTTTTAGGCAACTCCACCAACCAAGTGCCTATTGTATTTTTTATTTAAAATAGTATTGCTGTATTCAAAATTTTAATACAAAAAATATTTTAAATTCATAATAATAAAATATAATAAAGTCTTTTTTATTTAATATAATTAAATAATTACTTTAAAATACTATTTTGTAAACGTCAAATTTTAATGTATTAATTTATTTCAGATTTTTTTATATAAAAAACTCACAAACTGCCCAAAAAACACCAAGGTTTATGAAAAATGTCCATAGTTTCAGAAAACTATTTTATACTCATTAATAAAATATTTTGGACCATTTTATCCCTAATTACAGTTTCTAATTTTCGTTTTATTTTTTTTATTAATTTTTTTTAATTCAAAAAAATTTAACTAGCATTTATGACGGTTGACTCAGCCATTAAATATCCCTCATTTATCTCTCTCTCTCATCATTCCATCGACTAAACCAGACTCCCTCTCTCTTTCTCTCTCTCGACCGTCTCTCACGATATCCTCGTCGGATTGAACGCCATTGCCGGATTCGGGTGGAGAGCTTGGAGGCTTCAGGCGTGGCTTCGGCGACCGCGTCATCTTCGGCTTTGGTGGCAAGGCCCTCGTCTGGCTCGTCGACGACGACAACGCTGAGATCTCCCCTATATTTCATCGCCGACTTCCCTGCGAGAATCGACTTCCCTGCCGTCGTCTCCTTTGTGATCGTCATGGCTCGCCGTGCCGACGCGTCTTGGCTTTTTCGTTGTTTGAAATCAATGTCGACGTCGGCCTCCACCCCGACCTCTCTATTGTCTTGAGAATCACATCATCATTGGCTTTGGCAGCGAGGCCCTCGTCTGACTCGTCGACGACGACAACGCCAAGATCTCCCCCAATTTCATTGTCGACTTCCCTGCGGGGATCGCCGCCGGATTCATCACCACCAAAAATAGTATTTTGGTATTTTGATTTACAGTTTAAACTGATATATGTGTATATATATATATATATATACATACATACAGTAATTCTTTGGGTTATGAAATTCTGAATTCTTAAAATTTCGATTATGATATTTGCATGTTATGGGTTCCGATTAAAAAGATGGGCATGGGATTTCATGGTTCTGTTTTATTTTTGTAATTCTATTTACATATTAATTGGTATATATATATACGGTTTAATCTAATGTTCATTAAATTACAAGTGAGGATTGAAATTGAGATTAGAAAACTTTGTAAATTGATTTACCATATTTAATTGATTATTATTACGATAGAGGATATGATTTACCATATTTAATTTGTAAAATTATTCTGTACTAATATTGAACCAATGTTTCGATTATGACATTTGCATGTTTGAAGATGGGCATGGGATTTCATGGTTGTGTTTTAATTTTTGCAATTCTATTGACAGATTAATTGGTAAATGTATATACAGTTCAGATGAATGTTCATTAAATTACAAGTGGGGATTGAAATTGAGATTAGAAAACTTTATAAATTGATTTACCATATTTAATTGCTTATTATTACGATATAGGATATTATTTACTATATTTAATTTGTAAAATGATTTTGTACGTAATATTGAACCAGATTGTTGAATGCTTTGAAGAAAAAAGGCGTAATATAGTTATTATATTTGAATTAATTTTGAAATTTATTTAATCTAAAACTTAATCGTTTAAAATGCTTAATAGTAGGGATTTTTTTATTATATTTAAATAGATGATGGATAATTAGAGTCAGTTATATTTGCTACAATTTAGGATAAAAACTGTTTTATATTCAAATTAACGATTTATATAGAATATTTTTTTAAAATTTAATTATTTTAATAAAATAAGTCATTTATTTGCAATTCTTTAAAAAAAATATGCCAGAAAATTAAGAGGGTATTTTGGTTTTCAATTTATTTTGTTGGTAGTTATTTTTATTCAAAAAGTCAAATGGGCATTTTTCTGAAACGTTGTGGTACAAATTTACATTTCCTTCATTTACCCTCTTTTATATATAACCAACATAAGCTTTTCACCTTCAAGCATTTTATATTCTTCTTCAAATTTGCTTTTACCTCTTACGGCGTTCGAACTTTTATGGTGACAATCACCGGTGACACAAACGGAGATGGAGTGGCGACCGCCTCGCCAACCTTACTTAAGGGCCGGGCCTGGGGCCGAGGCCCGTGGGCCCTGCCCGTATGCCCCGGACAAGTCACAACAAGGCAGAATGCTTACCATATTTCTCACCAAATGACAAGAATGCCCCTATCTCTCTCCTCGCGTCCTCACCACCAACATGAGCGCGCGCCAATTCAAAAGCGAACCAGACAATTCGGATTTTAGTTTCGTCTCTCTTTCGGCGTTTCTCACAGTCATCCAAGCTTTCTGTAACCATCCATGGTGATCAAGCGAAGCTCGTGGTCTGAATTCCGATGCTGATTTTCTTCTTCTGTGCTTTTATACAGTGATCGACCCTTATTTTGTCCTTATTTGTTTCCTCTGATCCTCGCCCAGAGAGTGGAAATGGCGTATCGGAGCTCGCTTCTTCAGGTTTCATGACTTTCTCCGACTTGCATTCTCTCTCCGTGTCAATTGCTCCAGTAAGATCCTGAAATTGATGTAGTGTTTGAGTCTGGTTTGGTTTGATTCAGAATTGTGAAGTATGAGTTTGATCTGATGCGCAAATTTCATGATTAGGTCTGAATAATTCGACGATCTTGTGAAGCTTAGAATTAGATTTCAGGAAGTTTTTTTTTCACTTTCTAAAATTGTCAATAAATTTATGGTTCAGTATTGGATAATATTCTCGAGTTAGAGCGGATTTTCTAAGTAATCTTGACATTGTTAATTGATGAATAGATCCGTGCGAAATGGAATCGAATTCCCGAAGAACGCTTATAAACAATCTATTCACACTTTACACGGTTTTTGTACAAATAATTTCAAGATCTCAAAACTTAAACAGTCTGCTCAAAAACCACAACAGATACTGCACACCACACAATCAAATAATCAACCAAACCTTTGCAAACTTAAAACCGGACGTGAAATATGTATCGTTCGTTCACTAACTACTGCTAGGTGGGGTCTTGGGATGTGTCGACTTTCCTGTGATTGCTTTCTTCACCTTGGAAATCGAGTGCTTCACCTTTGACCCGACGCCCGAGAATAATCCGTGGGACTTCTTGCGTGAAGCCTTGTCGTCGATGTCTTTCGAGGATTGAACCAAAATCGGTGCATCAGGGTGCTCTGATTCGTCGTGTTCTTCCTCTTCGTCGTGCTCGTCTTCATGTTCATCTTTCTCTTCGTCAGTTTTTGCCTTTTCGTGCTCGACTTCTTTGCTCGTCTCTGTCTCGTCTGCCTCTTTACTCAAGTTCTCGGAGTTTGGCTTTTCTTCCTTCACGTCCTGCATTAGGTCTGACAAAGAAACAAGAGCCAGTTCTGCCTCTTTCTCTCCTTTAATTTCTCGGTCAGTATGGTGACTCGGCGAAGCTTCTTGAGTCGTCTCTGCGAGCTTGCTCGGAATTTCCACATCTCGGGTCGTAACTGTTGCTTCCACTTCTGGTAAATCTCTCTCTTTGCAAGTTTCATGAGCTTCATCAACGTCGAGGCTGCCCTTTTCTAGCGCTGTCTCCGTGCTTAATTCCTGCATATAAGTGAGAGTAAATTGTTATTTTTGTGATTATGATTATAGAAAATTAAAAAAAAAAATGAGGAGAAAAGAGTTTCCTGAAGCGAACCTTCACATGTGAAATTTCTTTTTCCGTCATCTTTTCTGCGTCAACCGCCACCTCACACTGAGTCTCTTCTGTCCCTAACTCTGTTGCTGCTACCTTGAGATGATTCTCAATGATATTAACATCTTCAATACTGGTGAGTGGTTCAGGACTCGCTACTTTTTCAGGTACAGAGTCAGGAGCCGATTCACATTCATCGGTGTTAAGACTACGTGCTTCAATAACTGTTGCATTTCTTGCATCTTCTCCATCTTCTCCAGCGTCCAGTTTCGGGACTTCTAATGAAGCTTTCTGTGTAAAATCAGTAGCATCTATCTCGCGGGAGGAGACCTCAAGCTTTTCAGGCTCTTTCTCGTCCAAGCATACCTTATTTTCTTGCAGTGTAGCTTTTTCGATTTCATCTGGAGACGCTTCTACTGAAGCTACAGATTCTTCGGGTTCCTTGTGCTCCTTCGACGCACATGTCTTATCTTCTGTATTCTTTGAGGAGCTCTCAGAATTCTCGTAGCCAGGCATCTCCACTTCTTTGGGCTTCTCTCCTTCAATTTCTTTATCTCCGGTGGCTAGTTCATCGTCTTGTTCCTTGGGAAGAAAAGGTTCAGATTCTTTCACTGGTTGAATTGCGTATGATTTTTCAGGTATTGGCTCGTTAGTGGTTTCTTTCTCTTCGGTTACCGCTCCAATGCAGTGAGAATCAGACTCAGAGACTTTGATCTCCTTGGCTACTTCCGCAACCATGACTGTTGTCGTGCCATCATGCTCTTCCTCGAAAACAACTCGTTTTTTGACCACTTCTTCTTCACTGCCCACTTCAACGCTTTTGACATCGTTGTTGGACACTTCAGTGGGAAATTTGATGACATATTCCTCAGCTTCCTCCAACTTTTTCTCTTCTGCCATCTCTGCTTCCAAAGCTTCTTCAGTTTTCTTGGTATCAAGAATTTCTGGCCCCTCCTCGTTCTCATCTTCTGCTTTCATGGCACTGCTAGTCATTTCAAAGGGAAGAGCTCGATCAGTGACGATTGCTTCTTTTCCGTCTTCCTTGTTCTCGTCTTCTGTTTTTATCTCAGTGCAAGTGGCTTCAGATGCTGCCTGAACTGGCTCTGCTGGAATTCCAATGGGAAGAGCGTGATCAATGGTCTCATCTTTTGCATCTTCCTCGTACTCATCTTCCGCCTTCGTCACAGTGCTAGTTACTCCAGGTTCTGCTTGAACCGGCTCTGTTGGAACTCCAATGGTAAGAGCTTGATCAGCATCGATCGCATCTTTTCCATCATCCTTTTTCTCATCATCTTCTTTCATCACAATGGTAGTAATTTCAGATGCTGCTTGAACTGGCTCTGCAGGAATTCCAATGGGAAAATCTCGATCAGCAATGACTTCATCTTTTCGATCTTCCTCGTTCTCATCTTCTCCTTTCCTCACCGGCTCTGCTGGAATTGCAACAGGAAGAGCTCGATCAACGATGATTTCATCCTTACCATCTCCTCGAACACTTTCATTAATGGCTTTCACCACTGCTTCAGGAGATTGCTCGACGCCAGTTTCCGGGTCTTGATGAAGTTTTAGCTCTGTTTTCTCAACATCTTGAAGTTCCTCTTCTATCTTCTTCTCTGTGGTTTCTGTTTCAAACTCCTTGCTCTCTGCCAGCACTTGCTCTTTTACCATCCCGCCCTCGAGAGCCTGACCAATTCTGATCTCGTCTTCTTGAATGTTAACATTCTGATGATCAGATGCTTCCTTTAGCTCATCTTTAGCTTCTTTCGAGATTTGTTTTTCCACACCTGAGGGTATAATTTCTTCGTCTTGATGAACAGTCTCGGATTGGACTTCTGAGTCCTTCTGCTCCGTTGGCTCCGAAAATACCAAGTGCAAGGACCTTTCTTCAACCTTCGCACTTTCATATTCATCAAGTTCCTTAACAGGTTCATCTACCAGTTGAGCTGCAGCCAAGCTTGTCACTTCTGGTTCGTCAAGGGTCTTCTCTTCTGAAGGTAAAGCGACACAGACATCCACGGGTTCCGCTCCATTGTCATCGGTCAGTTTTTCTTCTTCAGGCATGATCACTTTCGTGGAAACCTCTTCACTATTGTCGGTTGCTTTGTCGAATTCAGTGATTATTGTGCTTGCATCTTTCTCCTGTTTAAAATTAATGAAAGTTGTATCTCATGAATAAACGAAATATACCTCGGAACAAGATATGGAAGTATTTTTAATCATGCTATAGTTAAGCTAACCTCATAAACTCTTTCAACTACTGTGGATTCTGGATGAAATTCCCTTGTCAAGCTCACTCCGTCTGTCACTTTCGTGGCGAACTCTTCCATAGTGTTTGTTTCTTTGTCAACTTCATTGAATATCGCGGTTTCGTCTTTCTCCTGTTTCAAAATTAATGGAAGTTATGTCTCACAATGAAAAAATAATATAATCGTCAACGAGATATGAATATTTTTAATCATGGTATAATTAAGCTAACCTCGGAAACTCTTTCGTCTATGGTGGAAACTAGATGAAATTCCCTCGTAAAGCTCGGTCCTTCTATCACCTGTTCTATTTCGTTTCCGCTTTCATCATCTTTCTCGATGCTCTCATGTACCTTATGTGATGTTATTTTGTTAGAGAAATAGTAAAGACTTCAAGATAATATTTTAGAACAAAATAAGACGAAATAAAACTTCACAAAGCTAACATTGTTCTTACCTCTGCAGGAGATGGGACATCCTTGGGGACAGTCTCTAGTGGAATATTCCGTTCCTCAGGATCAAGAGACACCGATTTAGTGACATCTTCCTCCGCCTTCTCTGTGGTTTCTGTTTCAGGCTCGTTGGTTTCTGCTTGCAATTGCTCTTTTACTATCCCGCCCTCGGGAGCCTGATCAACTGTGATCTCATCTTCTTGAGTGTTAACACTCTGATGATCAGAGGCTGTCTTCATTTCGTCTTTATCAACGGTCTCGGCTTTGTCTTCTGACTCCTTTTGGTCCACTGGCTCTTCAAAAACCAAGTGCAAGGACCTTTCTTCAAGCTTCACGGTTTCAGATCCGTCCAATTCCTTAACAGGTTCATCAAGCTTCACACTTTCATATTCAACCAAGCTTGTCAACACCGTTTCTTCTCCTAAAATCGCCGTCTCAATAGCATCTGACTGGCTTTCAACGTCCCTGTTGAATTCCTCCATGGTCTTTTCTTCTAAAGGTACTGCGACACAGACATCCACAGGCTTCGCTCCTTCGTCATCATCTAGTTTTTCTTCTTCAGGCATCATCACTTTCGTGGTAATCTCGTCTTCCTGAGTGTTGACACTCATATCAGATGTTGTCTTCGTCTCATCCTTCGTTTCTTCTTCATCTTTGTCAACGGTCTCGGATCTGACTTCTGACTCTTTTTTCTCCATTGGCTCTTCAAATACCAAGTGTAAGGACCTTTCTTCAAGCTTCACAGTTTCAGATTCATCAAATTCCTTAACAGGTTCATCTAACTTTGCACTTTTAGATTCAGCCAAGCTTGTCACCGCTGTTTCTTCTCCCAAAATGATCGTCTCAGTAGCATCTGATCGGCTTTCAGCATCCCCTTTGAATTCCTCCGTGGTCTTTTCTTCTGAAGGTACTGCAACACAGACATCCACAGGCTTCGCTCCTTCGTCATCATTTAGTTTTTCTTCCTCTTGTATTGTCACTTTCGTGGATAACTCTACGTTAGTGTCCGTAACTTTGTCAACTTCAGTGATTATTGCGCTTCCGTCTTTCTCCTGTTTAAAAATAATGAAAATTATTTCTCGCGATGAAACGAAATACAACCCGGTTTTATTTTATCATGCTATAATTAAACAAACCTCATAAACTCCGTCATCTACTGTGGACACTGGATGAAATTCTCTCGTTAAGATCTGTTCGTCTACCGCCTGCTCATTTACATTTTCGCCCTCCTCTTCGACAGTCTCCTGCACCTTCAAATTAGGTTATTTGTTAGAAACATACCAAAATCTACAAAATATTTTTCTAAGGAATAAAAAAAATAAACGATGCAACTAAACCTAAAACGCAAGCATTGTTCTTTACCTGAATTGGAGTGACATCCTTGGAGGTGATCTCTAATGAAACGTTAAGTTCGTCGGGATCACGTGACTCCAATTTAGAGCTGTTTTCCTGCTGCAACAATCCATGTTCTTCTGGTTCAACCGTAAGATGCTTTTCATTTTCGCATTGAGATTCATGAAGAGTTGAATTCTCATCTGATCCTTCACTTGTTTGAATCAAAACTGGCTCATATTCAGACGGAACCGTTGGAAAGTCTTCATGATCATCTTTTGGCGGGTTTGCCAAATTCGTCTCAGTGGCGATTTCTTCAATTTCTTTTTCTTCAAGTTTACACGGCGTCTTATTCTCTTCATCACCTTCCAACTCCAGACCCTTTTGCTCGACATAACCAATGCTTTCTGGAATCTTCTCTCCAGTACCTAGACCGGTTTCTGAAACCTCCAGACCTGTTTCTTTGCTCGAGATTTCGGCTGACACTGAATCTGATTGTACCTTAGTTTCGCGAACGTAATCAAGAGTGACCTTTTCTTCGTTCACACTTGCATATGAGACTGAATCACATTGTATTACTTCAGTATCTACACTGCTTGGTAGAGTCTTCTCCCCAATAGCAATATCAGAAACTGTGACCTGATCATCACCTTGTACACATGTTTCTGGAATCTCGGTTTTGGTTGGCACGTAATCAGATGGCGACTCGATGTCAAGATCCTTTTCTTCGAGAGCGATGTCACGAGTTTTGAGCTGCTCGTCTTTGCTCAGCTCAGCTTCCTCCAGGCTTGTCTTGTTACTTTCAATTATAGTCAAAACAGAATCTTCCAGAGCAACATTGTGGCTTCTGATCTGCTCTTCACTTTCTAGTTCCACTTCCTTCGGGCTTGTTTCTTCTTTTTCTGGTTCAACTTCCTTCAAGCTTGTTTCCTCACTTACAGGTTCAACTTCCTTCGGGCTCGTTTTTTCACTTTCTGGTTCAACTTCCTTCAAGGCTGTTTTTTCAAGCTTCAAGCTTGTTTCTTCACCTCCGGGTTCAACTTCCTTTGGGCTTGTTTTTTCACTTTCAAGATCAACTTCCTGCAAGCTTATTTGTTCAACTTTTGTCAAGGCTATTTCTTCAACTTTTGGTTCAACTTCCTTCAAGCTTGTTTCTTCACTTTCCGGCTCAACTTCCTGAAATCCTTTATCTGCATTTTCTGGTTCGACTTCCTTCAAGCTTGTTTCTTCAGGCGTAATATCAGAAGTTTTGACCGGATCTTCTTTAACTACACTGCTTTCCGGGCAGTCATCTTCCGGGGCAATATCGTGATTCCGGATCTGCACTTCACATTCGGGTTCTGCTTCCTTCACGCTAGTTTCTTCGATTGCAACTGCAGAAGATACCAAGTCAGTCTCTTCATGAGAAACACCTGAAATCCCAGTTCTCTCTTCTTCGTCAAGTTTTGCTTCTTTCACGCCGATATCCGCGTTCTCAATTTCTAAACTTCTGGTTTTCTCTTCAAATTCGGGTTCTGCTTCCTTCACGCTAGTTTCTTCAATTGCAACTGCAGAAGATACCAAGTCAGAATCCTTCTCTTCACGAAAAACATCTGAAATTCCGGCTCCCTCTTCTTCGTCGAGTTTTGCTTCTTTCACGCCGATATCCGCGTTCTCAATTTCAAAACTTCTGGTTTTCTCTTCACATTCGGGTTCAGCTTCCTTCACGCTAGTTTCTTCAATTGCAACTGCAGAAGTTACCAAGTCAGAATCCTTCTCTTCACATTCGGGTTCAGCTTCCTTCACGCTAGTTTCTTCAATTGCAACTGCAGAAGTTACCAAGTCAGAATCCTTCTCTTCATGAGAAGCATCTGAAATCTCGGTTCTCTCTTCTTCGTTGAATTTTGCTTCTTCCACGCCAATATCCGCGTTCTCAATTTCGAAACTTCTGGTTTTCTCTTCACATTCAGGTTCTGCTTCCTTCACGCTAGTTTCTTCGATTGGAACTGCAGAAGATACCAAGTCAGAATCCTTCTCTTTACGAGAAACATCTGAAATAACGGTTCTCTCATCTTCGTCGAGTTTTGCTTCTTTCACGCAGATATCCGCATTCTCAATTTCAAAACTTCTGGTTTTCTCTTCAGTATCAGCAGCTTCCTTCAAGTGAATTCCTTCACTTGAATTTTCCGTTTCGATCTTGTCATCTTCTATCTCCTTCACTTGTTCTGGAACTTTGTCTTCCTCTGAAGCTTCTTTGCCTGTTGTGGTACACAACTCTTCATTTGGCTTTGCACCATCGTCCAAGCTTTCGGGTTCTTTTTCCTTCACCAAATCTGTCACCTTCTGTTCTTTGCCTTCAGATTGGGTGCCTTCCTCCTATTGTATTGAATAGATCAATTTGTAAGTTCGCAGGTATAAAGAGAAAAGGAGAGAACACTAATTAACAAAGGAAGAAGTAAAATTGTAAATACAGTAGTAGCCGTCCGGTTCCGAATTTCTCTCTTTTTTCAAATTGATTTAATGAGATATTCATTGGAAATGAAATCAGATTAAGAAAGAAAAAAAAAAAAACAGGAATCTCCGGGATTCTGTTTCTATAGCATTAGAAAGCATTGAATCCATTACTAATTTGTTTATAAGCCTATGTAAATTTGATACCTTTTCCGGTTCCTTTAAGCTTTCCTCGAGCTGTTCTTCTCGTAAAGGCAAAGAAGAGGGCTCTGTATTTCCTTGTTCTTCACTTATTACCTATAAGAAATATGAGCATTTGGTTGGTTATGTTAGAACATCAAGCAACACTAGATATTTTTCTAAACTTTTTATTTTTTATTTTTTTATTATCAAAGTAAGAGACCTGAAATTCATTTGCTTCTTCATTTGTTACAGGTAGTCAGACATGCTCAGCTTGAAGAATTTTCCCTCTTCGTGTTTGTTTGGTGGTTATTCGAATTTTTAGCTGATTTCTTTGATCTAACATGGGTACTTTTTTTACATTTGCCAAAAACCATTTTAACATAGCAAGTAATTAAAGTTAAAAGAACTTTGTCTTGACAAGAGAAATAAAGTGTATCTTAAACCTAAGCACATATTTATATCTCCACACATTAGAGAACAGAGCAAAGTCTTACTTAATCCTCTTGGAATGACATATTTATCAAAATTAAGAAAGTATATTGAAGGAAATCTTCTTTATTTAGTAGCAATTGTTCTTTATAATCTTCAAATTTAGTTACCGTCATAGCTTTATCAGAATCTGACTAGGAAATCGTAGAAAATGAACTGAAAAAAATTTATACTGTAATCGTACCGGTTTTTCTGGTTCATATGCATTGTCTGTATCCTCAGTTTTTTCTTCTTTGTTTGCTTGTTCTGAAATTCCTTCGAGGCTCTGATGACTCCCTTCCACTTGTTCATCTGCGTGTGGGGCTTGCACTTCATCTTTTTCGCCTTCTGTTGAAACATCTTTAGTACTTTCAGTAGCTTTTTTCTTAGAAAACGCGTTTTCGAATTCGTTTTCCTTTGATAACGCACTTTCTTCTTGCGTTACTAATGAAGGTTCAACCGAAATTTCGAAATCTTTACCTGTCTCGCATGGAGTGGCTTCAGTCGCTTCAGCTGTTCCCAAATCTTCATCAACCTGCACAATTATTTGAGAATTGGTTCAGCATTTCATGATTTGATTTCTGTTTGGCTGCAAGAAATATGTGTAACAAATGATACAAAAGAAATCTATCAGATTGATAGGTGGTAGATGCAAGAGGCCTAAAACATCTAGTGATTTTATCGCTTATGGTAAAAATAAGGGAAAATTTGTAATATAGCCTACGCGTTGTCCTTGTTTTCTTCGTTAAGTTGAGCACTTCCTTGTTGAGAGTGTTCGCCTTGGTTACGAAGAAAAGACGTTTTATGACGTTGTTTATCAAAGAGTGTTCGGGGCTTCACCATTTGTGGTGAATTCCCGTCGGCATATTGGTTGTGTTCTGCTTTGTTCGGTTTCTATCAACAGCCTAATTGATAGAGTTCCGTACTCGAAAGTACTATTCAGTCCTCAATTTGGACGTCGTTCATCAAAGAGCGGAGAGCAAAAGACACCAATATGCAAAATTTATTCCCTAGTCATACCTGTTTTTCCGAGTCATTCTCATTTTCTGTTGTTTCCGTCTCTTTTTCATTGCTTTCCGTGTCTCTGGTTTCTTCAAGATTCTGTTTAATTCCTTCTACTCCTTCATAAGTAGTGTTTGTTTGGGTTGATGACCCCCTCTCAGTTTCTTCGGCAATTCTGACTGCATTTTCACAATCATCTGTAACAACTGAATTATCCGTTTTGCCCTCGACTGTATTGTCGTCTTCTGAAACTGCTTCTACATCTTGTCCTTTTAGCTCTGTCTGATCTTCCTCTTGCTTCACTAATGAAGCAACAACTGGTCTCTCGATAACATCCTCGTTTGTCTTTAACGGAGTGCTCTCACTCGGTTCGGCTTCTGCCGATTCTTTGGGAATCTGCAGAATAAATAAGTTGGTGATATAGAACATACGATCTATAGTTTTTGAATGTGTACTTAATTCTGTTATCAGTTATGCCAATTCTGTTCTTTTTCCATTATTAACATATTTAGTCATATCAAGACGAGTAATAATAGGCAGTAATGTTCCTCGAAGTTTAATTTTTGGCATATATCCCCACATAAACTTTCAAAAGTAGCATTTCCCACAAGTAATTTGTTTTTTCGTTTTTATGGTTAGGGGAAAATGTGCTACTTTTTCTTATAGTATAGGGGATATTGATACCAAAAATTAGTATTCACGAATAAAAATTGCACATGTAAAGTCCAGGGGGCAATTAGTATTCACCAAATTAGTAGCTTCTTTGTCCTCAAAGCTTCTCTCTTCTAAGACCTGTTCCTTACACTCATTTACTTGTTCCGTTGATCTCTCAAGAACATCATCGTTTGTTGTGATCGGAAGGTTTAGTTCTACCGAATCTGACTTAGGATTCTACAAAAA
The DNA here is from genome assembly GCA_954871525.1 of Parietaria judaica. Lineage (NCBI taxonomy): Eukaryota > Viridiplantae > Streptophyta > Magnoliopsida > Rosales > Urticaceae > Parietaria > Parietaria judaica. Next base: position 32,962,850 of record OX940865.1, read on the forward strand.
TAAATAAGTTCAGCTCAGAATTACAACATATTTCGCCTCCTTCACACCTCAGAGACATATAGGAAAGCTTATAAAGAAATGCTGTACAATTTCGTTCGATGAACAATTTTGATTAAATAATACACTTTGACAAATTAAGCACCTCGATAATATGATAGAATCGGTTGAGTTTTGGTTTAGATGGCCGGATTTGTGGGCGGATAATCTTATACTACTCTTTGTGCACTGTTGTAATTCTTTTTTTATTTTTCAATAAATTCGTCGTTTCTTTCAAAAATAAAATTCTTTATATATATAGAAATTCCTACTGTAAATACCTCAATTTCTGAAGGATTTTTAACATCCACGTCAATGCAGGACACATTTGCATCAATTTCACTTGACTCTTCCACTACGGTCAACTGTTCTTGACCTTCGTACTCAACACTTTTTTCTGCAACTTCGACCTCTTTCTCTTCCTCTTGTGGCAATACTTCACTAGATTTTGTGTCCATGACTTTATCTTCTTCCTCTGGATCTTGTCCCTTGGTGTGTATCTGCTCGTCTTCTTGCGTGATGATCACCGGCGAAGTAACGGGTTTGTCGACAACATCCACGTCTGTCTTGCATGGAAGGTCCTCGTCCACTTCACCCGATTCTCTAGGAACCTGTAATGTTAACAAGCTCGAGTTAATAATAAGACGTTCTAGAGTTTTGTTTTTGTTCTTTCAATTACTTCAGACTCTTCCATTCATGAACTCATAGCTCAGAGAAATTAGCATGTACAGTTAGAGGTAACGCGTTAGCATTACATTTAGGAGTATGTTAGTTTTATTCCTTTCCTTTTATAAAGGATTTCTGTTTTTGTAGTTCATTAGAATTTATATAAACACGTTTTTCCTTTTCAATAATATTCTCTTCAACCTTGTGTTTCTACACTCATAAAATTAAGGGTATTTTCTAGTTTTAGAAATTTCCTATTATTAGCAAGTAGTTTAAGTTCAGTTTGGATAATTGTAGAAAAGATAGCCTAAAACATAATGTTGTGATTTGAACTGCCTATTAATGGGTCTTTTTTCTTTTTCCTTTCTATTAAAGATGCAACTATTTTATTAATAAAAAGGGCTACATTGCAGAATTGAGAGTGGTTTGAAATCAACGGACCCGGTGATACCAAACCCATCCCGAAAGAAAATAGAAAAAACAAAAAGTTACTCGTTTTAAGTGAACCAGCCCAATCTCTCCAAAGTTCCGCGAGAACTCATTACACGAGGAAACGTTGCTCATTAATGGGTCTTTTTTATCGATGGGAAAATCAACCTCCCCCTACCCATTAAAACTTTTATCTCTAAAAAACGAATGGAGATTTGGTTTACGGGGAGATAAAGCGTTGTTGATCCGGTCACGAGATCGCAATCCCGGGCTCGTATAAACAAAGTTTAGTAATACCTCATTTTCAGAATGGCTTGTGACATCCCCGTCGTTCGCATGTACAGTCTCCGAGGTTTCGATCTTATCTTCTTGATCTAATGCCACAACTTCTTCATTAACTTTTATCTCTTTCTCATCAAGTTCATTTTCTCCCTCTAGTTCTTGTCCCTTGTTCTCTTCTTCTTGCACCACAACTTCCTCGCTCGTCTTACATGGAATGCTCTCATTTACTTCACCCAATTCTCTGGGAACCTGTACCATGTAACAGCTTTGAGTTTGAGCATAGAGAACAAAGAAAAGTGGTTTTTCTTTTGAGTAATCATACCTCTTTTACCGAATCATTTGTAGCATCCACATCTTTCTGTACAGTCCCGGAGGTCTCTATGGGGTTCGCGGTAGTTTCTTGCACGTCAAGGCAGGCAGGATTTTCAGGAATTTCACTTGATCCCGTCTCGGTTTTGTCCAATATCATATGAACCGGCTCGTCGTTTTGGGTCAACTGTTCTTGATCTTCGATTGCTACTTCTTTTGTATCTGTGACGTCTTTCTTGTCATCTTCTCGCAATACTTCACTAGATATTTTGTCCTTCACTTCAGTTTCTTCCTCTAAATCTTTCCCCTTAGTCTCTATCTTCTCTTCTTCGAAAGCAACACTTCTGTCCACAACATCCTCGTTTGTCTTGCATGGAATGTTCTCGTTTACTTCGGAAAGATCTCGAGGAATCTGTGACATTTTACGAGTTTGAGTTTGAACAAACAATACTGATTATATATTCAAAATATCACCTCTTTTGGATTATCTTTTAAGTTCCGGTCTAATTCATCGAGAACATTTTCGTTCAAATCTGAGAGAACGAAATATAGTTTCATTTCGATCGTACCTCTTTTACCGCATCATTTGTTATATCCACATTTTCATGTAAAGTCTCTGAGGTTTCTCTCGGATTTTCAATAGTTTCTTGCACGTCAAGGCATGCGACGTTTCCATGACTTTCACTTGATTCTATGTCTGTTTGTTCGGGCGTCACGTGAACCAATTCTCTAGGAACCTGTAATATTGAACAAGTATTTTTGTTCACGTTTTCGTTATCGTAGCTTGGAAAAACAAAGAAAAAAGTTTTGTTATGATCGTACCTCTTTTACCGTATCATTTGTAATATATACATTTCCATGTAAAGTCTCTGAGGTTTCTCTCGGATCAGTTTCTTGCACGTCAAGGCAAGCAACATTTCCTTGACTTTCACTTGGCTCTGTATCTCTTTGTTCGGGCGTCACATGAACCAAATTTTCAAGCTTTTCGTCGTCTTTCTCGTGTTCCTGAACTTCTTCTCTTCTTGCTTCTAACTCTGTCCCTTCCTCGGCAACATTAGAGTCATTATCGTCATCTTTGACTATTTCCGTGGAACATGTGGGGTTGAGTTTTTTCTCTTCTTCTGAATCTTTAACTTGATCAGTGCACTTGTCTTCTTCGTGCTGACTTTCTTCTGGCTGCGCTGCTGAAGCGTCAACGGAACTTTCTACAACGTTGTCCGTTTCGTGCAGAGCTTCTCCCGGTGTTTCGCACCCTTTGATGACCTGCAAAGTTTAAATTTTTTAAGCTATATTTTTAAATCCTGTAACTAAATATATATGTAGCATAGACACATATATAGATCATATATTTTTCCTTATGAATAGAATTCAGAAATATTCGCACAAAATCAATCTGTCAAATTCGACCTTTTCAGTGGCGTCTTCATGAATACTTTCTTGTTCGAAGTTGGTAACATTGCCTTCCTCCACGATCACTGCTCTGCTTTCTTCAATTACATGTTCATCGTGTTTTACATGATCTCGAGAGCTCTTAACGTCTTCTTGAAACGTAGCTTCTTCGATGATCTGTTGCTTAGAATCTTGTTCAATGCTTTGTGCATAATTCTCATCATTGCCTTTTGCTGTCACTGGTTCATCCGTGGCGATTTCCGCTTCGATCTCCTTTATTGAAACTTCTACGGGATCGTCGTGCTTAATTTCTGCATCGTCGGCAACCTGGAGAATCAATTTCATTGTTGAGTTAAACAACATAATATTCTTAAAGTTTATTAAAATACTAATTACGCTTATGCATCTATTTTCGCATCATCTAACCTTTCCTTCGCAAATTTCCACTCTATTTTCTTGTTCTTCGATCTTCTCAGTCACGTCTCCTAGAACACTTTCCGGGACGACGTCGCTTGTGTTGTCGTCTTTTACGATCTTGTCTGTGCTTTCTTCGCTCAAATTTTCTTTACTCTTCTCGTCATTCTGAATTGTAACTTCTTCTTTAAGAAAATTTTCCCCTGTGCCTTGTTCACGACTCTCTAGTATTTCGGATTTCACATCTTCTGCATCTTTCACGTTCTCTTTCTCCAAACTTTGATTTGATTCTTCGTATGTCGATTTGGGCGTGGAACGTGAAATGTCTCCTTCGATGATCGGTTCTTTCGAGACTTCTTCTAAGCTTTCTCGCTCGTGACTCTTCTCCTCAGCTCTCGACTTCAACACTTCTTCTTCTGGAATTTCCTTAACGGTCTCGTTTGCAACGTACATTTCCTCTCTCTCCAAACCGTCGTTTAACCTCTGATCTTTGTCCACTTCAGTGCTTTCAGCCTTATCAGAATGTATGAGTGGCAGAATCTGCTGAAAAAAAGGTCAGTGATTAAGAAATTGAAGTGTATAGTCGTAAAATCCCGGACTATGTCTGTAAGGATAATTTCGAAACTTGAAGAGCCTAAGGAAAGAAAAGAAATGCACTAACATGTATTACCTCAGTTTCTTCACCGGGAACTTCAATCCCTTTTGTGTCGCAAACAGAAACTGTTTCATCTTCCTTCTCTCCTTTGAAGTCTTCTTCGACGTATTTCACCGCTCCCTCGTTGAAAGACGTAACTACTTTTTCATCTTCTGGTGAAAAATTATCTCTAGGCTGCTCCTTGCACTTTATAGATTCCGACTCTGTTGGTTCTTCTTCTTGTTTAAGATTCTCGGTTTTCTCCATAACTTCTGTCGCACTCTCTTTGTCCATATTCTCGGACCCGATCTCTGCTTCCTCTTTGACTGTGTCTGCATTCTCTACTTGCTGTGAGCACTCCTCTTCAGCTTTTGCAACAGGCGAAGTGACCGTCTCGTGCAGTTCCACTTCACTTTTCAATGATTCTCGCTCAGTCTCGTCCTTCGCTGCCACACCGACTTCGTTAATCTCGAATTGATCTTTCTCCTTCTCTTTCTCTATAATTTCTCTAGAAAGTATAGCTTCCGAAACCGTTTCCTTTGAAATTTCCACAAAGCTTCTCTGTTCTACCTTGGGATCCAAGGCATCTTTCTCCAAGGATTCTTCTCCATTTCGGTCAACCTTGACCTCGTCTTTAATCACAGGTTTTGGTTCAACACTGCTCTGAACATCATGGTTTCCACCGTTCTGGTCCGCTTCGTGTTCTATTTCATCTAGAATTCCAAATTGTTGAACTTTCCCGAGATGCTTTGCACTCTCTGAAGCCACTGTTTCCTCTTCAATGGAAGCAGTGGGAACCGAGGCCAATGCCAAAAAAGTTGCATCCTCAACGGCCCCAGAGTTGCTTACCGCATCTTTCGAAATTTCAACTTGAGTGCTAGATGCTTCCTGCTTGTTTTCTTCTGTATTTGCCTCACTTTCATTGCATTTCTTCAGCTCCACCGTGAAGCTTTCAGTGACGGGTTTCTCAAATTGTACCGCCTTTATGGACACGGTTTCTCCGTCTCCTCTCTGCATCAAGTAAAATTATTTGAATTATTGTTAAGGAACTACTATTGGCTTATCTTCTTTCAGGTTAATCTCTTGGTATTAGAGCAGATGATCATAATCCCTGAAAATATGTTTATTGGAAGATTTTCGGAGAATCAGTAAGCTAACGGATCGTGAATAAAAGAGGATTCACCGATCGCAGCAAAACCGGGATGTGGTGCGTGCCAATATTTTCTCTTCTTTTTCTAGTACTTTAAACAATTATCCTAAACTCTTTTTATATGAATTCAGCTCTCTAGCATTTTATAAAAAAATCAGAAAATCACCAAAGACATCATATCACATGCTTTTCTTACAAAATATATTTATATAATATATAATATATTGAATTATGAAACTATGAAAGTAGCTGATGTAAGAAAAGAATTTAGATAACTAATATTAGCTTCTAGCTCTTCAAAAATATCAATGATCTTGGAGTACTGAAACACAACTGATCAAGCTAATTCTCGCTTTCTGTTTTCTGTATCGCGATCAAGAAGCTTAATCTAGATCAATATCACGAAAACATAATTAAGATGATCTGCGCTCGAGGAACAGATAATGGAAAAACGAGATTCCGATTCTCAAAGACTAAAATAGCACGGTCTAAACTGATCAGCATAATACTATATAAATTAAGGAATCCTGCTTGTTAGTATTAAAAAACAAATCATTCATGTACAAATCAAAGCATGATCTAGCTCAGATCACAGAAAAATGCATCAGAGAATTTAGATCGCCGATTCGCATGTTGTTCGCGAAAAGAAGCTACTTGACGAAGAACCGAATCAAGAATATCGTACCGTAGGCAATAGAATTTCCGCGGCACCGGCTTCGGTTTCCATTCATATGATCTGGTGAATGGAAGGTGATGATACCAACCAATAGAATCAGCTACAAAAAAGTGTATTCATAATGAGTATGAGTGTGTGTATTGAATATTCTGGTGTGGCTTTAGAAGCTGCAAAAGATGTGTTTAGAGCAGAATTGAAAGCAGTGTGGAAGAGTTAGATAAGTGTAGTACTCACTCTCCTCTTGTTGTTGATAATTAAGCTGTGAAAAAAGTAGGCAAAAACTGACAAAATATATGCCACTTGCTATATATCTTATTGTAATTCATGTGTTGGCCACTCATGCTTTGGTCCCACACTTCTTTAAAGAAAACCTCCACAGTAATTGGATCAATTATCTACACTAATTACTCTCTTTTTTTTTTTTTTAAGTTTGTTAGCCGAATCCGGTTTTATACGATTTTACGTTTTACACACTATGTAATTAGTGACGGAGCCATGTGTTTAGTTTAGGAAAGACACTAATTATTATATTTTTAATTATTTAAGTAAAAACAAAAAAACAAAATCGAGTATTAACTTTTGTTTAAAATCGATCTTAGAACGCAGAGAGACTAGAAGACACTTTAAACCAACTCAACACTACAGTTCTTCACAAATAACAACGTTAAATATTTATAGCAGTTAAAAATTGACGGTACGTGCACATGCTGGGTCACCTCTACCTCTGCCACTGGGTGCGTTCGTTGGACATTATTCAGATCTTTTGAATTTCGGTCTATTTTAACAACTCACCCATCATAATTTGCGTTCTTTCTCTTGCAGTAATTTTTTTTTTCGATCATAAAAAGATATATTTCTTTGTTTGTTATTTTATTAATAAGAAAATTGGTTTCTTAAGTTTAATTCATCTGCCGATTTATCTAGTCGTTACTTTTATATGTTTGATATATGTGTATATATATAATTATATATGTATTTTGTCTTTTTCACTTTGAGAAATTAGGAGCTAGACTTTATATAATCTCTTTTTGCCATAACTTTTCATTATAATATATGATATTAATGATTATAATGTCGTATTTATATAAAAGGATCCTCTTTCCGGTGTGATATAAAGGGGACACTTTCAAAATTCAAATAGGGATAATAGCGGCATAAGTCCTCAACCTTTACCTAACTGGGGCGGCATACCCCTAACCCCATTTAATAGCGGCAAAAGTATCAAAAGATGATTTCCATCCATATAATGTTAACAGACGTTAGCTCTTCCATGTCACACTCTCTCAGTTGCCACATCATTAGCCATGTAAGAAGCCACCTTAGCAGCCAATGAAAAAATTTACTTTGCCTTTTCAGCAAACGCAGGAATCGATCCCTGGTCGTAGGCGTGGAGAGACATGCTTCATACTACCTCACCAATGTTATTTGGTGATACGACATTATAAAATTAAATATATATCCATGTTATTAAGTATTTTGAAATGAATTTTGTTTTTAACGTGATAAAATTAAGTACTTGGTTATACATGACAGTGTTTTAAACGTGTATTAATGAAATATATAATTACGTATTTTGAAATAATTTTTTTTATTTTGTTTTAAAATAAAAAAATTTATGGGATATTTTTAAAATGAAATTATATCTAAATTATTTTCAAATAATACCTTCTGATAAACCCTTAATCAATAAAATATCTTTTAATAAAAAAAATTATATAAATATATCTCAAAATTGTAATTGTGTCGAGATTTTTTATAAATAATAAAATAAATTTTTTAAGCAAATCATATAAAATAATAGTCTTTTTTGTGTGTATCATAGTTGCTTGTTTTTATCAAAAGATATTTTATTTGCTAAGGATTTATTAGAAGATATTATTTGAAAACAATTTAGATATAATTCCATTTTAAAAATATCTCATAACATTTTTTATTTTAAATCAAAATAAAAAAAAATATTTCAAAATACTTAATTATATATTTTACGAATACACGATTTGAAACACTGTCGTGCATCACCAAGTACTTAATTTTATCACGTTGAAAACAAAATTCATTTCAAAATACTTAATATAAGTGGCTTATTGCTAGATATTTACATGGATATATATTTAATTTTACAATGTCGTATCACCAAATAACATTGGTGTGGTGGTATGTAGCATGTCTCTCCACGCTTACGACCAAGGTTCGATTCCTGCCTTCGCTGAAAAGCAAAGTAATTTTTTTCATTGGCTGCTAAGGTGGCTGCTTACATGGCTAATGATGTGGCAACTGAGAAAGTGTGACGTGGCAGATCTAACTTCTGTTAACATTATATGGATGGAAATCATATTTCGATACTTTTGCCGCTATTAAATGGGGTTAGGGGTATGCCGCCCCAGTTGGGTAAAGGTTGAGGACTTATGCCGCTATTATCCCATTCAAATATAATCATGGAAGCATTTTTATGCCATTGTGTTCATGCTCATAGACAGGACAGGACTACCCCAGTTTTGATCTGCCATTTTATTTATATATATATAATATTATATTTTAAAATGGCCTGCTTAAATTAAAAATATCTTGGTGCATGCATTTTTTTTATTCTTTTTTATTTATTATTTTCTAAATCTAGTCATATTAATGAAAGTCGCTTCCATGTTTTCATGCCTCCACCAAATATTAAATTGAATTAAACCACATTTTTGTGATTGAATATTTTGACTTAATATTTTTCATTTATAAAGTTTGAGTCCCTGTTATTTAATAATTAAAAAAAAACCCTCACTTGAAAATAAAAAGAATTTCAATTTGTTTTCACCTTAACCAAAAAAAAAAAAAAAACTTTGTAAGGTTATGCCGTGACAATATGAGCTTAGTTAGATAGAGTTGTATGTGATCTCACTTTCAAATGTTGTGAAATTACACATCAAAACTAGTTCGAAGTGTCATCATTGAAGTCCTTTTGCCATTTTTCTCTAACTTTATGGCAGATATCACCAAACATTTCGCTTTCAGTATGGTACCTTTTTTTCCACACTCCCAACAGTTTTTACAGACTAACCATGTAGTAGAGAGAGAATTACATTTAAAGCTTAGATTCAGAGGTCCAAAAGCAATATCAATTAATTAATCAATTAGGATAGAGATTACTCCAAAAGGCTTGATCTTTGTGTGATGTGAAGAATTTTATTCCTTGCAATATCGAGACAACGACAATGATTTTAGAGGGCATATGGAAACGGTGGATTCTTGTGCGTTGTGTGACGTGGACATGTGACGTGGTGGGCCCTGTGGGACCCACCACAACGCTGACAGCACCCTCTAATATCACTTCACAACACTAGGATAGTAACATGATCAACTCCTAATCTAAACTAATACAACTATTAATGATAATTAATAAGTTAATACCGCAAATATAAGATTCACGAATCCTAAATATTGAAAATCTGAAATTGGAATTTACGAATTCTGTTAAATATTGGAATCCAAACTTGAATATTTATTATTATAAGGAAATTATACGAAATGTCTAATTTTGTGTCAATTTTTTTAAAAAATATCCATCTGTGAGAGAGTAACAAATAAAAAATACAATAACTAATTTTTTGTTTATTAAAAATAGTTATTTAATTTAAATAGTTGAGATTTGAGAGGGATCTTATTATGACTTATGAGATATGAGTTTTATAATACTCTTATAATAAATAAATAATTAAATAAAGTTATGATAAAAAAAACGCATTTCGTCGCTGCCATTTAAATGTATACCAAACATGTGATGTTAAAAACTTAAAAATAAAAGTACCTTACGAGTTAAGTTATTATTGTATTAAAGTCATAAAGTCCAACAAGGCAACAAGATAGTGTTTGGTTTACATAAATTAATTTAAATGATGGATAAAATGGAATTTAAGTGATGAATCAAATGAAAATATTGAATTTCTTTAAAACTAGAAAATAAAAAATCTCACTTTGCACCAGTAGTAAAAACTAGAAACACTTTCTAAATGGCGGCATAAGTGTTGACGTGGTTTCCCACCTCAATCAGTCAAGTGTGACTTGTGAGTGTATGATAATTTTGGATGAAACAATTTGGTGGAATTCGATCTCTCGCGTTGCAAGCTCACGATTCACTCACGATATATATATATATATATATATATGTATATAAGCGATATAAATGAGACGAGGGATTTTTTATAGAGGTTCGTCCCAAAGCGGTAGTTGACTACTTCCTCTGTTAGTTTATTGCGACAGTGAACATAGACGGATAGCTACAGGCAGCTAGATCTCGTCTGAGAATAGAAAAGAAAAGAAGAGAGAAGAAAGAACACAATAAGATCTTTAAGTGAACAAGAATGCCGGGTAGGATTTCTTCGGAGTATTCTCTCAAGGTTGTAAGTATGCGTGTGTTGATCTGAGCTTGAGCTTGGCATTTATAGGCTTCAATTCTTCCAGTTGGACTTCCAGGAATCGAGGGGTCTTCACTCCGTGCTGACCGAGTTGAATGGACGATCTGGCTACACGTGTCCCATGACTTCGTTCTCGTCGTCGTGTTTGAATTTATGTCCGTTGGAGGCTTGACTCCGTGCTCCTGGTCTTCCGTCTGAGTTTGAAATGGGATGCCGGGTAGAGTATATGACGTTTCTACCCTCGTCTTTCTGGACTGATGTCGAATGGATTTGGGCTTTAGAACTCATTGGGCCGAGTAGCCTGTATCCATGGGTTCTTGGTTTGATTGAGAATCTCATTGGGCTTCTCAAATGGGCTTTTACGAATACCAGTTTATTTCTTTAAAGCCTTTTATCATGGTTTGTAAATTTAATTAATTCACAACCTTAGCACTTTATGTCATATTAAATAATGACGAATTTGTACATCAACAGTTAGCCCCCTACTATAAAAAATACGAAGTAAATTTTATAGTATTTACTCGATGAAATCATGTAAAATTCGTGCCGGATAGGATTAATTAAATTTATGACTTTTGCCGCAAATCTGCATAATCCGGGCAAGATTTTGGATAATTTCGAGATCAGATGGACGGATAGGGTCTTGAAGCTGTAACCGTCGCTTCGAATTTTGGGCGGGAACAGTTACAACATGTGTCCCATTTTGCGGAGTTCGAAGAGAATAAACTCTTCACATTCCCATGACACAGCTGTCGTGCTGACGTGTCGCCGGATAGCTAGCTGATCTCAACCGTAGGATGAGGTTTGTTGCGATTTTTGAGGAAACCCTAACCGTAGGATCAACGACAATTTTCGAGTATAAATACTCGAGTGATTCGCATTAAATGGGCACGTCTCTTCATCTTCAGCCCGTCGCACGTCTTTCGAAGGTAACCTCTTTCTCTTTCCTCTATATATACTCTGTGTGGCATTCGAATATCATTTTCGAATTTTAGAGAGAGAAAAACTTCGAATTTTTAGAGAGAGAAGCTCTGTGTCCGCCATTGTTGAAGGGGTCATCAGGTTTTCTTCGTGTTTTAGAGATCCAGGTTCTTCACTTTTTCTTGAATCTTTTCTCTGCGAGTCTGTTTGAAAGTTTTTCTGGGTTTCTAGATATCGCTTTTTCGGTTTTTCTTGAATCTCTGCACACATCAGTTTCTGGGTAGCTTCTTCTTAGATTTTTTGTGCTCGTCTAGATAGTTTTCGGTTTTTTCTAGGATACTTTTAAAATGGGCCCTAAAAAGACGGTCTCGAAATGGCAGACGGAGTTTCTGACTACAGATTTTCCTAAGTCAGTTCTAACACCTAAAGATCTGGTTAGGATTCGGGTAGAATATAAGATTCCCCAATCGATAGAGCTTAGATTGCCGGGTCCAGATGAACATGCCGACGAGTAGAACTCGGACGGCTGGATCTGTGTATACCAGAGGTTTTTTGAGTCCGGGGGGCTTAGATTTCCTATTCCTGAACTTATCCTTAGATACCTTACTCATCTAGGGGTTTCTATCGGGCAGCTTAGCCCGAATTCTATCCGGATCTTGATGGCTTTGCTTGTCCGGTCCCATGAATGTCTGTATTTACTTACAGTCTGGGACCTGTTGACGGGCTTGGTCATCAAGACCAATGGTCAGGCCAAGGGTAGGTTTTTCCTATCCGTCAAGGAGGGGGATATCATAACCGGTCTTCCCAAGAAGGAGAGTGCTTGGACCCACAAGTATTTCTTCTTCATGGCCGGTCAGGAAACGCTCGGTTCTTGGCCGGGCTATAGGAATGAATGGGTCCACGAGATAGGTGAGATTTTGGGTTGGGTTTTCTAATTTTTCTTATTCGGCTGTTCTTGTGTGTTTGCTAATTTCCTGTCTCCATCTTATGCAGTCGAGGACCCTGAGAAGCCTAAGTCTCGTCCGATCACAGAAGAGTGGAAGGCTTTGAAGATGAGGCTTTTTCCTTCTGGTCTAGATTTGTGGTCGAACTTCACGAGGGAGAGGTTTGAAGCTGCCGGGCTTTGGGTTGAGCCTGACGAGGAGGAATTTCCGGATATAATCTTTGACTCTATCTTTTTGGTTTTGTTTTGCATCTGTCTATTTTATTTTTTCTAAGTGTGGATTTTTGACGTGTAGAGGATATGGACGCTCTACGCCCGAAGGGACAGAGTCTTCGCCAGAGGCGGATACATGAGGGTCAGACCGGAGGTTCGGCCTTGGCTGGAGCTGCTCGTCAGGAGACGAGTAGGTGGGTTGAGGAGAGGGGATCTGGCGCGTCTGCGCTGGCTAAGGCTGCTCGTCAGAAGACGAGTAGGAGGAACGATGAGACTCCTGCTCGGGAGCCTCTTGCTGAGGTCGCCTCCGAGGCGATCAAGAAGAAGGACGTCGTCGAACTCTCTGACGACGGGGACAGCACCCCGGAGGCTACGCGTTTGGCGAAGCCTTCGGAGAGGGAGGTGGTCCCTCCTTCTGCTCCTGCTCGTCCTTCCAAGGGTGTGATCCGTCCCTCTCAGGACGGAGTTCTCCTGAGGACGGGCTCAGAGGTGTCCGCGAAGAGGCCGCGCGAAGGAGAGGATTCCGGGGTCCGGAAGAAGACGAAGGGGGATTCGGCCCCGAAGGAGGTGGCGAAGAGGGACGTGGTCCCGAAAGGAGGTGCGAGGGCCTTGGAGAAAGGCAAGGGGGTTGCTCGGGGGAGCGAGCGCCCGAAGGAGGCCTCCCGAGGTGAGGCGAGGGAGACGGGGTTGATTCCCCCGGTGGTTGAGGGGCAGGCCAGGGAGAAGATAGTCTCCCGGAAGGCGGGGTGCACTTGGATGGGGGACAAGGGTCTCCACAAGGCGCCTAAGGTGGCGGCCGGTCTTCTCCGGCAGATAACGAACGGTGGGGTCGGCAGGGTCCCCAGGAGTATTGCCGAGAAGAGGCCGTACAAGGATGTGGCTGCGGCTACAACTCTGGTAAGCATTGCCGGCTTTAGATTTGGGTTTCTATTTATTCCTTAATTTTTTCTTACTTTGGTTTTTGGACGTGTAGCTCGTCGCCTCTATCAACGACATGGTCCTCGATTATGAGGACCAATTATATGAGGCTAGAGAGGGCGCGCAAGCTTCCGAGCAGCTCGCGTTGAAGGAGAGGGAGTTGGCTGATGCCGTGGATGGCATTCGGGTGAAGGCGGAGCAGATCGTCGTCATGGGCAGGAAGGTCGCCGCCTGTGATGCCAGGATCAAGGGGCTCGGGAATACAGTTGTCGATCTCCGGGAGAAGCTGGCAAATGCTACCCGGACGATCGAGGAGGCTCAGAGTGCGAGCGAGGCGGCCGCCAGGCAAATGTTGGCTTCTGACGCGGATAAGGGACGGGCTGAGGAGTTGGCCAAGGAGAAAGAAGAGGAGGCTCTGGCCTTGAAGGAGGACATGCAGCGCCTTGTTGCTGAGCTGGCTGAAGCCCGGCAACAATCTGTCGACCGCGAGGCCGAGAAGAAAGCTGTCCGTGCCCGATACCGCCGAAAGGTGGAGGAAAGGGACGCGCTAATCGCGTGGTACAAAGGTACGGCCGCTGACAATAGTTGCTTGGATCAAGCCGAAGGTTGCCTCGAGCTAATCCAAGACATTATTGACGGCAACGTTCAAGATTTTGAGGCCGAGAAGGAGGTCCTAGAAGGCAACGCTGCTCGCTACCAAGCTCTATTGGATGCGGTTCCGGCACCGCTGATAGGGTCTCCGGCTCTGTCTCCTGATGCCGAGCTGACCGGTGTTCCTCTTGTAGATCTGAGCCTCCGGTCTGAGCAGTCGTCCGCCAAGGAGTCCGTCTCTGAAGATCCCGCCATCGAGCCTGTTGTTGAAGATCCTGTGGCCGGTGAGACCACCGTCGATGAGCCCATCTTGCCCGTCATTGCTGATACCGAGGAGATTGCCCTCGAAGAGCCGATCCTGAACGAGCCCGCCGTCGCCGAGGAGACTGCCGCTGAGGAGCCGACCGAGCATGGAGGCCAAGCCGGCGAAGAAGAAGGAGAAGAGAAGGAGAAGGAGGACCGAGAGGTCGTGGAGGTACCCGGGGTTGATACATAGAGTGTTCCCCCTTTTTTTTTGTTTTTTAATTAATAAGGCCTAAGGCCAAGACAATTTCTATGGGCAAGTCTACGGCGACTTGAACCATTTTTTGTAAGGTTTGGATATGCCCGTGGTTAGGGCCTTTGCTTATTTCGTCGTTATATTATGCTCTTTGATTTCTCGCTATATTCTATTCGTTCGTGTTTCTAAATTATTTCTAATCGTACTTTTCTATATTTACTTTCCTATTTGAGGTTCCGAGTAGTCCTATCGTATGCACGGATAGAAAGATAAAAAATGTTGGAAACTCCGAAATTTACTAAGTATTGACAATGTACGGGTACCTTGTGGTGTGATTGCTCCTTCAATGCTTCCGTTGAGTATTCTTTGCTCATCTACCATAATAACCCGTAGGTCTTTTGTTTCTGAAAAAACATATTTGTAGATGCCACATTCGTATAATCATATATTTAAAAAAAGATTAGGCTTGTCGCCTTAGGGAACGGGTTGGGTACCCGGTTAGGTTTATCAACCGTTGTGGTGGGTTTGTTACCCGGATAGGCTTGTTGCCCTATGCGACGGGTTGGTTACCCGGGTAGGCTTGTTGCCTTATGCAATGGGTTTTTTACCCGGGTAGGTTTGTTACCTTATGTGATGGGTCTGTTACCCGGGTAGGTTTGTTAGCTTATGTGATGGGTCTGTTACCCGGGTAGGCCTGTCGCCTTGACGGGAGTTTCGGGACATGTTTCCTTTTAGGCCGGCTCTATTGAGTCTTGCGATTCGTGGTTCTCGGGCCTATTTGGTTTTGGGTTTGGATTGAGACTGCGCCCATTGTTTAGGATGGGCTGCCTACGTACCCCAAATTTGGGGATCAAGTCATTACGTAGTTCAGGAGAGACCGGGTAGGTCGGGTTAGGCGTAGTATTTCCTTAAGTGCATGGCATTCCAGCTGAGGAGGACTCTTGTTCCATCCGGAGTGGCTAGCCGGTATACTCCAGGTTTTACTACTTCGGTGACGATGTAAGGTCCTTCCCAGTTAGCCCCGAGCTTGCCCGCATTCAGCTCGGCGGTGTTCTGGAAAACTTTTCTGAGGACCAACTCTCCCACTATGAATTTTCGACGTTTGACCTTTGAATTATAATACCTAGCTATCGAGTTTTGATAGTTGGCAATTCTTATCAAAGCTTGTTCTCGTCTTTCGTCGATGTAGTCGAGCTGGTCTTCCCTCATTTCGTCATTGATTTCTGCGTCCAAAGGGGCGAATTCCCTTCGAAGGCTGGGTGTCTCTATCTCTGCTGGTGTCACGGCCTCAGTGCCGTGTACCATTGAGAAAGGGGTTTCCCCGGTGGCCCTACGCGGGGTAGTTCTGTAGGACCAAAGGACTCCTATGAGCTCGTCTGCCCATCGTCCCTTTTTGGTGTCTAGGCGTCTCTTGATTCCGTCCACTATTACCCGGTTAGCTACTTCGGCTTGACCATTGCCTTGAGGATATCTTGGAGTGGACGTGTTCAAGGATATTTTCCAGTTTATGCAGAAGTTTTAGAATCTCGTTGAAATGAATTGTGGTCCATTGTCAGCTATTATCTCTTTTGGGAGGCCGAATCTACTGATGATGTTCTTCCATAGGAAATTTTCTACATCAACATCTTTGATGTTTGCGTACGACTCTGCCTCCACCCATTTTGAGAAGTAGTCGGTCACGATGAGTAGAAACCTCTTCCCAGCCGAGGCCAGGGGAAAGGTCCTACTATGTCCATGGACCATTTCATGAACGGGTACGGGACCGAGACTGATGAGAGTTCTTTTGATGGTCTATGTATGGATGGGGAGTGTCTCTGGCATTTGTCGCACCTTTTGGCATAGGTTTCGCTGTCCGCCAACATAGTGGCCCAGAAAAAGCCTTGCCTTTTTGCTTTGTTTGCTAAAGATCTTCCTCCCGAATGGTTGCCGCATTCTCCCGAATGGATTTCGTGAAGTACTATTTGAGCTTCGGTCTTTCCTAGGCACCTTAGGTAGGGTCCGGTATAGCTACGTTTGTACAATTTTTCCCCGATCATGCAAAATCTAGCGCTTTGGATCCTTAGTTTCCTAGCTTTTTGCTTGTCTCGAGGTTTGGCCCCGGTTAGGATGTAGTTAATGATTGGGGTCCTCCAATCATCCTCTTCCATTCGGATATTGCAAACTTCGCGGGTTACGCTGGGTTCGTCTATTGTTTCGACCGGGATTATCCTTTTGACCTCGGGGTCCGAAGTTGAAGCTAAACCGGCCAATGCGTATGCTGACGCATTTTCACTCCTCGGTATTTGGACTATTTCGACGTGTTCGAATTGTTGGATTAAGCCTTTTACTACCGAGAGGTATTTTTCCATCCTGTCATCTCGGGTAGCATATTCGCCACTGATCTGACTGGTAACTAGTTTTGAGTCGGAGTGGGCCCTTACTTTCCGGGCTCCCACGGCTTTTGCTAGTTTGAGGCCGGCGATGAGGGCCTCGTACTCGGTCTCGTTGTTTGTCGCGTGGAATTTCAGTCGAAATGATTGTTCCAACACTTCTCCCGTGGGTAATATCAAATGAATTCCGATCCCGGATCCGCCTTGGTTTGACGCGCCGTCGACTTCGAGTTTCCATTCTCCGTCCTCGTGGCCCTCTTTTGAACCGTCGGCTGGTAATTCGATGAGAAAGTCAGCCAATACTTGTGATTTCGCACAGGTTCGGATCTTGTATTCTATGTCGAATTCGCTTAACTCGACGGCCCATTTCGTGAGCCTTCCCGATTAATTCGGGCTATGGAGGATGATTCTCAAAGGTTGGGTGGTCATTACCATGATGGTATGGGATTGGAAATAAGGCCGAAGCTTCCTCGCTGCGGTTATCATTGCTAGTGCGAGTTTTTCTATTGCCGGGTATCTGGTTTCAGCATCTTCCAAAGATTTGCTGATGTAGAAGATCGGCTTTTGCTCTCCGCGGTCCTCTCTCACGATTACTCCACTCACCGCCGATGGCGAGACAGCCAGATATAAAAACAATGGCTCTCCCAAGATTGGTCTGGTGAGTATTGGTGGGCTGGAGAGGTACCTTTTCAGCTTTTGGAAGGCCTCTTCGCACTCTTCAGTCCATTCGAACTTTTTGTTACCTTTCAATAGCTTGTAGAAGGGTAAACATTTGTCCGTAGCTCTTGATATGAACCGGTTAAGAGCGGCGATTCTCCCAGTCAGCCTTTGCGTCTCTCGAACAGTTCTTGGGGAGGGCATGTTCTGGAGGGCATTTATCTGGTCGGGATTGGCTTCTATACCTCGCTGTGTGACCAGATAACCTAGGAATTTTCCTGAAGTTACCCCGAAGGTGCATTTCGTCGGGTTGAGCTTCATTTGATACTTTCGTAGTATGTCGAAGCAGTCTTCTAGGTGGGACACGTGATCCGTTGCTTGGGAGAACTTTACCAACATGTCATCGATGTAGACTTCCATAGTTTTACCGAGTTGTTCGGCGAACATTTGGTTGACTAATCTTTGATATGTGGCTCCGGCGTTTTTTAATCCGAAGGGCATAACTTTGTAACAGTATATTCCTCTATCGGTTATGAATGCCGTTTTTTCTTGATCCTCGGGGTGCATTATGATCTGGTTGTATCCCGAGAATGCGTCCATGAACGACAGTAGTTCATGCCCACATGTTGCTTCGACTAGACGGTCGATATGGGGCATTGGGAAACTGTCTTTGGGACAAGCTTTGTTCAGGTCGGTAAAGTCGATGCAGGCTCTAGCCTTCCCGTTTTTCTTCTTCACGACTACTGTATTTGCTAACCAGTCCGGGTATTTGACTTCCCTGATGGATCCGGTCTGCAGCAGTTTTGTGACTTCTTCATTTACGGCTTGGGCCCTGTCCGGGCCTAGCTTTCGCCTCTTTTATTTTACCGGCTTGTAGCTCGGATCTACGTTTAGGCGATGGGTTGTAATGCTTGGGTCTATTCCGGGCATGTCTTTGTGAGACCAAGCAAAATAGTCCCGGTTTTTGGTTAGGAATTTGAGGAGATCTTTTCTGACGTCATTGTCTAGTCCTTTTCCGATTCCTACCCGGTGGTCCGGGTTGTCGGGATCGATTTGGACCTGGACTGTCATTTCCAGGTTAGGTCCGTCCGTATCGGTGGCCCTTTCCTGTCCGTCGTCCTCTTTTTCATCTACCGCCATTAATTGCTATGCGGTAGATTGCTCTTTCCCGGCCTTAGCGGCCTGGATGTTCCGGAACGCGCTCATGTAGCAAATTCTGGATTGTTTTTGATTTCCCTTGATTTCAACGATTTTTCCCGCCCTATTCGGGAAGCGTATTAGTTGATGGTAGGTTGACGGTACGGCCTTCATCATATGCAGCCAGGGTCTTCTTAATATCATGTTGTAAACTGACGGGCAGTCCAACACTAGGAAATTTTTTGGTCTTCCCGACCCCTGCTGCTGCGATGGACAGTCGCACCGGGCCAACCGCGTCGATGGTTCCTCCATCGAAGCCGGTTAGCGGGATGGCTTCTCTGTTGATCTCTGTCTCTTCTACTCCCAGCTTTAGCAACGGCTCCAGGAAGATCACGTCGACTGAGCTCCCGTTATCGATTAGGATCCTGTCCATCGTATACGAGGCAACTAGGAGTGTGACGACCAGCGCATCGTCGTGCGGACCAATCAGTGTGGCCGCTTCACTATCTTTGAACGAGATCTCGAAGTCCGGTTCTTGCCTCGGTACGATCACCGGTCCGGCCTTGAGCTTCCTCTGATGGGCCTTGATGGAGTTTACTGAGTTACCATGCAGTTGGGAACCTCCCACAATAGTGTAGATTCTACCGATGGGCTCGGGGATGTCGCTGAGCTGCTCTCCGGAATTCGCCGTTTCTTCGTATGTTTGCTCGTCTGATTCCTCGAGCATATGTACTCGTCCTCTTTTGCTAGGCTGTATGCTTTCGCGCGGTGTTCTATGTTGTTCTTCTCTTTTTTGGCCGGTCTGGTGTTTATTTTGGGGAAAGGCTTTGCTCGGTTGATTGCCCACCTTTCAGCTCATTGCCGAAGTTTATTTCCCCCAATTCTCCATTGATGTACTTCTCCGCTAGGCGGGCACGGAGTACCATACAATTCTTCGTATGATGCCCGAACACCTTGTGGAAGTTACACCACGCTTTCGGGTCGTGCTTCGGGAAACCTTCGTTGCTGTACGGCGGGAAGTCTCTCGAGCTGACCAGCACTTCTCCAGGAGTTTCTTCTGCTTCGACCTGTTCTTCGAATTCCGCGGTTTCCGAATTTACGTTGAAAACGTACGGGTTTCGCGGGTTCGGTCCGTTATTAGCCCTCAGATTATGGGTTTGGAATGGGTGCTTCTGGATTGGGGGGGAATTCTTTTGTCCCCTGAAAGGGATGTTGTGATTTCCGGCCCTAGGCGGCGGCTGCTGCCCGGGTGGTCCGGTATTCCGCTGGTGGACGGGTTGAGATCCATATCTCCTTCGCATGGCTTCGAGTTCTTCGTCATGCCTGATCCAGTTGGATGATCTGTGGATCACGTCTTCGATGGAGTCGTAACGATTCACGACGATGTCCGTTTTGAACTTCGAATCGTACCATAATCCGGCCGTGAGAGCGGCTATGGCGGTTTCGTCACTGATCCCGTTTATTTTGACCATGGTCTTTTTGAACCTGGTCATAAAAGCTCTGAGGGGCTCTCCTCTCTCTTGCTGCAAGGCATAGAGGTTCGCTGTCGTGATCTCAGTTTCCATAAACATGGAAAAATGTTTGAGAAAAAGGGTCGTTAGCTGTCCGAAGTTGTCTATGGAACGCGGTTCAAGTTTCGAGAACCATTCCATCGCCGGGCCGACCAGATTTTCAGAGAAATATTGGCAGCGCCCAGCGTCCAATTCGTGCGCTTCCAGATGGGCTCGCCCCATCGCAATCCTGAAGGACCTCAAGTGTGCTTTGGGATCGGTCGTCCCGTCGTACTTTGGTACATATACTCGTCCGCCTTCCCTGAGTATAACGTTAGTTATGACGGGCTTAAAGGGTGTCCTTTCTGCCTCCTCCACTAGACGTTCTATCTCGGGGGCAGCGGTAGTGGCGCTGTGCACGCGAGAGCGCACGTGAATGAGCTTCTCATTCATTTCGGCCATTGAGCGTTTGAGCTCCTCCAATTCTGTGCGTTGGGGAGCTTGTTCGGGGCGCACAGCCTGGAGGGGTTCCTGTCCGTACACCGGGCTGGGATACCTCGGGTACGTGACCGGGTGGCCGTTGAGGGACTGGCTGATGTTACGGCTTTGCTCGTACCCCGATTGTCGGTTTTGGGGTCCCGGGCGTTGGTGACTGCTCGAAGCAACATTCCCCGCATTAGACGGGTAGAGACCCGTCAAGGGGGTAAAAGGGGTGTTCCTGTTTCAGGGGGCGGGGGAGGCGTCGCGGGTCTAGGGCCGCTGGGTAGTCGGGGCTGGTTTTGCCTCGGCGCTTGCGGATTGTCCACGTCGGCAAAGTCGAAGTGGACAGCGTCGAGCCTGGTCCGGCCTTGACACCCAGAGCTTTGTCCCGGATTAGTCCGGTTAGCGTTCTGACGACGCTCATTTCGGGCTTGGTTGGCTTCCAGAGATTCGAGTCGCTGGCGCAACTCTCGATTCTCAGCAGCGCTAGCCTCTAGCTGAGACTGTAGGTTGCTCGATTCCGTGTTTGGATCTGGGTTGTTCACCTCAGACTCGTTCACGATTGCGATTTCATTGTTGCTCATGTTCGCGGAGTGCTTTGAGCTTTTAGGAGTTAGCGAGATCAGTTTCCCACAGACGGCGCCAAACTGTTGACGTGGTTTCCCACCTCAATCAGTCAAGTGTGACTTGTGAGCGTATGATAATTTTGGATGAAACAATTTGGTGGAATTCGATCTCTCGCGTTGCAAGCTCACGATTCACTCACGATATGTATATATATATGTATATAAGCGATATAAATGAGACGAGGGATTTTTTATAGAGGTTCGTCCCAAAGCGGTAGTTGATTACTTCCTCTGTTAGTTTATTGCGATAGTGAACATAGGCGGACAGCTACAGGCAGCTAGATCTCGTCTGAGAATAGAAAAGAAAAGAAGAGAGAAGAAAGAACACAATAATATCTTTAAGTGAACAAGAATGCCGGGTAGGATTTCTTCGGAGTATTCTCTCAAGGTTGTAAGTATGCGTGTGTTGATCTGAGCTTGAGCTTGGCATTTATAGGCTTCAATTCTTCCCGTTGGACTTCCAGGAATCGAGGGGTCTTCACTCCGTGCTGACCGGGTTGAATGGACGATCTGGCTACACGTGTCCCATGACTTCGTTCTCGTCGTCGTGTTTGAATTTATGTCCGTTGGAGGCTTGACTCCGTGCTCCTGGTCTTCCGTCTGAGTTTGAAATGGGATGCCGGGTAGAGTATATGACGTTTCTACCCTCGTCTTTCTGGACTGATGTCGAATGGATTTGGGCTTTAGAACTCATTGGGCCGAGTAGCCTGTATCCATGGGTTCTTGGTTTGATTGAGAATCTCATTGGGCTTCTCAAATGGGCTTTTACGAATACCAGTTTATTTCTTTAAAGCCTTTTATCATGGTTTGTAAATTTAATTAATTCACAACCTTAGCACTTTATGTCATATTAAATAATGACGAATTTGTACATCAACAATAAGTACCTTATATTTTTATTTTGTAGTTGTATAAATTTATCTATTTTACGATCAAAGGTTAAACCTTACTCCACTATTCATTTTTTGTTAAAATTTTATATCTTTTCCAATTGAACAATTAGAATTATAGATGTGCCGTTAATAATATTGTAAACTTAAAGCGACTCGTGTCGAAGACTTAACAAAATATTCAAAATTTTGTTAAACTAATTGAAAAAGTGATAATTATTTTGAAGAAAAAAAAAAGGAGTTATATCAGTGTATTTATGATTATCTATTAATGAGAAAGAGATACATGACTACCTGGTTTGACCGGTTGTTTCCTTATAAAAAAATATATATTCAATTAAACTACATTAAACTTCTCTATAATTATATATACGTAGATATTAGTATTCCATAATCAATATTAATCTGTAATTAAATCACATCTACATTAAACTTCTCTATAATTACATATACGTAGATATTAGTATTCCATAATCAATATTAATCTGTAATTAAATCACATAAATTTTAGGCTTTGAAAAAGCTTTCAGAATTCCATTAAAATGGACCATAAACAAACAGGTGATCGAACTTAAATGGGTGATGCTGAAACTCTGCCAAGTTGGGTTGTCAATTTTCCTTTATAAATTGATATTATTCATTTGGGCCCTACATTTTGCCACCCCAGTCAAAAGGCACCACAAATTCAAACAAAACAATTATATTTATATTTATAATTCTCACAATTCTTTTCGTAATGGAAAGCCATTTTGACCCAGGTGGTGTAGCAGATTGTGGTTCATGAGATATGTCCAAATTGTTATTCGATGACAGGTTAAATTTCCTGTCACACAGCGAAGGGTCATGTCAATGTAGCAATTGCAAAACATATCATAAACTTTGCATTTATAATTACATATATATATATATATATATAGGTTAATTGCGGCTTAGATAGCTAATTTATGACCAAAGTTTGTGACAATATACGGTATTATACCCAATCTTCAAAAATGGCGATAATAGTACTCAAGGAACATTTTGAGGGGTTGACCAACATCGGTGTTTCTTTTTAGTCACTTCGTGCCTAATATTCGTTAATTAACACATGGCCACCTGTCCGAAGTGAGATGTTATGTGTGCATCCACTTCCAGGTTATCCACCGTTACTAATATAAAATAAATAAATAAATGTAACCAAAACATTTAAAATACTTTATCAGGTTTAAAAATCCGCATTATCTTGTGGCAAATGAGGCGTTCACATGGTTACAGTTGGCCCGTAGTTAACAACCACGTCGTGGACAGTAACAAAAACATGAATTCTAAAATGAATGACGAGAGTGGTCAACCCTCAAAACGTTCATTGAGTACGAATGTTGTTATTTTTATGCTATCAATTTTGACCGTAAACTAGGTATTTATACCCCAATTAATATATATACAGATAGATATAAATTACAACAATCCCAATCAGACCGACCAAACAAAAAATTCTTGTTATTCTTCGCCGCCCTTACGTCCTTGGTTGCAACTTGATAATAATCACTAAAAAGCATATTGAAAATAAATAAATAAATCATATGAAGAATAAAAGATGCCTAAATATATTTAAAAATGGGATTAAGATTATTTAGTATAGAATAAGGTTTGAAATAAGCTTATTTAAATTGGCAAGTGGGTCAGAGAAAACAAAAAGCATGCAGCTGCCATCTTATTGCTTACTTTATAATAATTTTGTATAAAAATGTTGCACATTATAAAGTTGTTGATTTAAGATTATATATATTATATTCAAAATCAATAAATTAAAAACAAAATAAAAAAGATATGATTGCATCTGGGAATGTCCTTCCAAATAATGTGCATTTTACCATAGATTTTGTATTTAATTTTGATGGGATGCAAATGTATGCTTTTCTAAAGCATTTTCAATGAATCAGTTCATTTTCTATAAAACGACTTGTCGTTTGTTTTCTAGAACGCGAACGACAAGTCGCTTATCACTGAAGTGAGAGATGAATTCCAGTAGGTCTAAACAGCTTATACTATTTACGAGAAATAAATAGTGATAAGTCTATAATATGTATATGTTCATCATCACCCTCTTATTTTTTTATTTTTTTAATAATTATTTTAATTAAATTTTGTAGAGAGAAAATGGGTAATTTTTAATCGCCATCACTGGCTATGACCAAACTAAAATAGTCCACCGCCCTTATCCAATAGACCTCCGTATTCATTCTTTGAGGGTCTAACTGGCCGCCACATTTAAATTAAATGAGATATTTTTCTTTTATCTAAAGACTAAGCCAACATAAAAGGTACTAGTCCTCTTAAATTTTTATTTTTTCATATTTATCATCGATAAAATTTTAATTTTAATTTTCTCCATCCTTAATTACCCATTAGGATCACGATTATCCGATTTAATTTAAAATCGCAATCAAAAATCAAAAACCCTTGTCGGAGACAATGTGATGTAGATCTGCTCTATAGGAAAGACGATAAAATGTTAAAATGCAAGCAAGAGCTCGTCTTTTTTATTCATCGTTCAAAATCTCCTCCTCCCCATACGAGAAGTATTCTACTTATACATGAAGACTAATTTTATTACTTTCCTATTATAACAATAATGAAGTAATGAAAATAAACAACAAAATAAAAAGAAATAAAGGCATTAAAAACATGAATTATTTTGTGGGGTTCGTGGACATCGTATCACAATGTCGGATTCAATTCTCGATTGTGTGAATACTTTTTATTTTTATAAATATAAAAACCAAGATTTATCAAACTAATGGTAAAAACAAAAAAGGCTAGAGAAATTCCGATTTCCGATCCCGATTTCACCTTTGTATTTTTGGATCCTTTCATGACCACCGGTTCACGTAGGCCCGTACAAACTACACATTATATAAAAAGCAGGACCATGTGTATGTGTTTGATCCGAAGACAGCCAAGCTCGTACGAGGCGCCACGTCATCAGTCGTGCTTTCTCTTGAGTGGACCCCACTCATGTTAGCTTAGCTCAGGCTCAGCTCAAACTCGAAGTGAAGGTTAGCGAGTGAATGAGTGGACTCGATGAGGTGTTTGATTGATGCATGAGATGCAGAAGGGCAAAGCACGTGCGATAAGCATGACATGCATTGCAACAGAGCAGACCCACTTCTAAGGGTATTATGGTATAAGGTTTTCTTTGTTTTTTTCCCCTTTTTGTAGCCTGATTTGGAACACCATGTGACCCAATTTCTGGGGCAAACTCGGTATTATTTTCTTTGGTCTTACACGACGAATGTGTATAATAATAATAATGATAATAATAATAATAAAATAATAATAATAATGTTCCATGTTCAAGGAATTCACTTTGATTCATTAAAGTTTAAACTTTAAACCACCATTATCTTCGTACGGAAGTTAGACACCAATCAAGCGTTCGCCTTTTGAAAACTGAACATACACTATTAATCCAAACGTTGTAAATTAATTATGTCGTATATTTCAATAAAAAAATAAAATTTTTGGATCTTGAAATGTTGAATATGATTTATTTTTAAAATAGGATATTTTGGTTTCGATTTTAAATTATATATATATATCGTATTTCAATGTCTTAAATCTAAAAATTGTTGAAATATGATATTAAGTTAAAAGAGTCATTTAAAAATCAAGTTTAGAATTTTCTAGTGTCAAAATTGTTCATATTTAGTTAAAACAAATCAATCAAAGTATTACATATCTACAACATTTCATAATTCTATAAATTTATATAAATTATTGGTATAGATATAGTTACAATTTTAAAACAAAACAAAACAAAAATCAGAATCTTAATTTAAATTTACATTTTTGTTTTTTGAAATCAAAATTACAATTCTCTTTTAAAATGTTTATATTTTTTTAAGAAAGAGATTTAATCTAAATCATTAGTCGAATATATTAATTAATCAATCAATCCTATAATTTATATATATAGAACCCAAATTTCCATACAAATTTCAATTAATGATAATAAACATTTTTTTCTTCTACAGTTTTTCACACACAAACGATGTAAGATCAATCTTTGTGTGGCATACTATAGGATAAGATTAGTTAATGTTGTCCCAAAACTTAGGGACTCTTGTCTTGGCGTTCAAAATCCCCAAAAAATTAAATATTACCATCACAATCATAATTATTAATGGGCAACAATTATTCATCAAACTTGCAATCACTCAAATTAAACTTACCATATTCGAATCGACCAATTGGTTTCGTACACAATTAATACTTACCTCATATACACGCATCTTTCCGATTTTGCAATCTCAACCCAAATTCGATCAACCCATTTAATAATAATAAAAAAAATAACAATAATTCCTGATTATACATAGTAGCATGATTGGTGCGTCACAGAGTAGCTCAGCTCTGGGCTTTCTTTGCCATTTCGGCAAGGCTTACGTTAGCACTACGCTTCCCATTTTGGGCCAGGCCCAGAAAGCCCAAGATGACGTCACGGCATTTAAAAACGGTGTCGTTTTGCTGTGCCGGAGATTGTGCCCCTGTCTGTCCTCTGCCAGCGTCAGTCCCCAGACGATAATAACGCCAAAACGCCAGGGGCAGAATCGGAAACCCAGAAAAATAATTGAAAAGCGCGGGAAAAAGAGCCGTTGTCTTAAACCCTTCTTTCCCTCAAAGAAAATACCTTTTTTCTTCGTTATTCTCTCCTCTGCTAAATCCTCTCTTAAACCCTTCTCTTTTTTCCCTCTCTTTTTCTCCGATCGAAATCCACTCTTTTTTTTCAATCTCATATTCTGATTCTCGTTTCGAAAATCAACCTTTCAATTTTTCGAAGATGGGTTACTCGAAGAAATCCCAGGTCGAGGGAAGCTTGGAAACAGAGGGAAGGAAATGGGTAATCGCCGGAATTCCCGTGCGGAGTTCGCTGAAGCCGATCAGCACGAGAGCAAAAGCGAAAGACGACGGAGACGACAGCGAGGAGCCGTGCTCGACGACGCCGACGAGCCGGGACGCGAGGATACCGGAGAAGCTGCCGTGCCAGCCGGCGCCGAGGAAGCGACGGCCCGCCTCGCGGTGCAACAACGGCGTCCGGGAGTTCTTCACTCCGCCGGATTTGGAAACGGTGTTCATACGCCATATTGAGAAGGCCAATTAATTAATTTAAAATAATTAACTTGTTTAGGTTAGTGAGATAAGGATTAGAGAGCTGTATTAGGGATTTCACAAGTTTTTTTAATGGTGTTTTTGCTTGGTTTTACTGTTTGTATTTCTATATATAATATTATATATATGTTAATCTCTCTTCTCTTCTTGGATTGTTGAGAGGAGCTTGTAATGTACAGAGATATGGTATTTATGCAATGATAATCCTGATTTAGGGTTTAGGGTTTTGTTATTTGTTTGAGTTTGAGGTTCAGGGTTTGGCTAACTAGTCATTATTCATTAATAGCAAATTTTAAGGTACTTTGTGTCAGTGTTTACATTCAAGATTCAATTATGTTCATACATTTATATATATGTGTGTATATATATATTATGGGTAAAAAAAATTAAAAAAGTTGACATATCCTTGTCAAGCAAAAGATGAACTATGTTCAGAAGCTCTTGAGGTTCATTTGTTGTCATGAATAGTTTAGGGTTTAATAAACAAAAATGAAAAATGAAAAAAATATTGTTTAATTACAATTTACAAGCTACAAGTTTATTATAGCTATTTGAAGTTGACATGGGCATGAATGGAAATCTACAAAAGTTGTGTCTTTTTTCAAGCAGAGAAACAAAGTTGGTGTCTTTCTTTGATCAATTTTTACATGAAAATGGGATTTAATAAATATGTACCATATTCAGTCCCTTTATTACATTGAATTGAATTGAATGATCATCAGAAATGTATGAGCAAATATGTCGGTCTCTTTTCTTAGCTTCACCTTCACCAACAACTCATCTCTATATCTCCTCCACACGTGCGCGTTTTTACCGTAGTTCTCCCACACGTGTCTATGTTTTCTATACCAAAAGAGAACACAAAAACTAAAAAGCTGTTGCAAAACAAGTAAAAGGTTGTGTCTCGTGTGAATCTAGCTGTGGGTACGAACTGATTGACTGAGACACCATACCTCATAACTAGAGCCACAGCTAGAGCTGCGTTTGGCGACTCCGCGACGCGTCGCGATGGAATTCGCCAAAATCGCGAGAAGGCGCGTCGCGATGCGTCGCGGCGAGTGAAGTCGCGACTCGTCGCGATGTTGATCGAGAGAGAGAGAGAGAGCGATTGTGTGAGTGAGCGAGAGTGAGAGAGAGTGGGAGAGAGCGGGATCGTGACGACGGAAGAAAGTCGCGATTCATCGCGACGGTGACGCTTGAATCGCGACTCGTCGCGACGGTGACCCGTGAATCGCGACTCGTCGCGATCTTGTGTTTCCCGTCGCCAAATGCAGCTCTAGCCACAGCAGCAACAAGTACCTCTCGTTTCTCGTCTCAAAAACCGAAACTCGGTTGATTAAGTCGTAAAATTGGCCCGTTGTTGTTCGATAGGACTACCTTAAAAGGAAGATGTTTGTCCGACTAACACAATTTATATATTTAAACTGACATAACTCTATTTCACGCTTCATATTAGTTGACTTTCTACAATTTGAAATAAAAAATTATAATTTTTGACCCGTAACATGATCAGATTTTACAAGTATACAAGTAATAAATATTTATTAATAATATAATAATATTTACAAGTATGAATTATATATTTAATTATGTTTAAAGAAAATCTCTCATCAATAAATAAATAAATTTGAATTTCAAGACTACAAATAAAAAAGAATTGACCAATAACAATGGATTTTCCACTGGTATTCTCCGTTTTTCGTTCGCGAGTCGCGACTTTACTGGCGGGCTAGCACCAAAACGGTGGTTTCCGCCGGCACGTCGAGCTTTCGGCTCTCATTCTCACTCCCACTCTCACTCGTAACCCTAAATTGAATAGGCACAAGGCAATGCAAGGAAGGGTTGTGATTAGTAAACGACAGAAGAGAGAATCCTATGTGGGGTTTGCATGCCAAAGCACTTGGTGACAAGGACACTATAACTATGCATTCATTCCATTATTTCTTACACATTAGAAGAAAAATACACACTACTTTTGTGGATAAGAAGATCTTTTAGGCACGCTTGTTAATTCTTTATAAAATTATAGCATAATTAATTACTACTTAATTATATATCTCACCATCACTATTCAATATATTACTACTATAAATGAAAAAAGCAAAGGCCAAAGGAAGGGTCTCTAGGGATTAGGAATAGGATCCTTTTGAAGGAAGAAGAAAGGAAACACAGTAAAGTTATTATTGTGGGAAAAATTCAAAATAAAATAAAATAGTCTCTGATTTATTTATTTCTTTATTGATTTTGGTCAGATTTAGTGGTCACCTGTGGCACATGATCTAGGTTACATGATTTTGCTATAGGAATTGAAATGAAAATGATTATTTTTCAGGCTGGTTTGACTTTACACTTGTTTCCGTACAGGGAGCAACTATTTTTTATTTACTTATTTTTTGATTTTTTTTCCTTATTGTTTTTATTTATCAAGTGAATTTATTGTGTTTTTTTTCTTCTTCTTTCTTTATAGTTACATTTGTTGTTGGATCAATCTGCCTCGTCAATCAACATAATTTGTCAATACTTAATTCCTTAATTATTGGAGAATCTTCAAGTCACAAGGATTAACTAATACACACAAATATGTCGTTCAATGACGATTCATAAAGGTAGTCCAAAAACTTAATTTACAGATTTAAAATATGATCAAATTTACTGTGGCCTAAAGGTATCTCTTCTGATTTTTTTTTATATATATATATAATATATATATACGAGGATCTTTGGATTTTACTCCTACTCCTTTGGTGACTCGAACTCAAGACCTCTTTTGATTGTTATCATTATATATTCTTCGAATTTATCGTGTGTGATGTAATTTTACAAAGAAAAATAAAATAATATTTGGACATATGATATAATAATATTCACCTTGTAATACTTATTTGAGCTTGAATTTCATTTCATGAAATACAAACTTATTTTTCTCTTTATTAAAGAAGCACATTGGAAAATACAGAGGTTGCATTTCATCAAAGTTCTTGTAGCTAATAGACGTTTGCAAAACTTTGTTGGTCACTCGCGTCTTGGAATGACTTAATCGACGATTATTTGAGACTGCTATTTATGGGCGGATCTATCGTGACCAGCCTCTGCTTATATTGCTAATTGATTTTGGAATACGATTAATGCGTATTTTTTTTTACTATGTTAAAATTGGGTTTGAACGGCGAAAATTGGCAAAGTCCAAGACTGAGAGCCCAAGGCCCAACTTATTCGGCGAGGCGCGAAATCCCGAAGGCCAGGATGACGAAGCCCAAGACCAAAGTCTACAACCAAGAAGGCAAGTCGGAAAATCCGACGAGGTTAGCACAACTTCGGGAAAGTCCTCGACCAAGGAGCGAGAAGATGAAGACCATAGAAGACCCCCGGATACTCGGAGTGGAACTCGGCAAGGCCATGACGACCCTAGGGAGTCCCTGACGAACTTGCCGACGAGGTCCCCGAAAAACATGCCGACGAAATCCCTGACGAACCTCTCGACGGGACGAACCCCCTTTACAAGGTGACATATATACTCGCCAAATGACGAATCCCTTTGTCGCCGATGAAGCATCCAGACGAAGACATACCCCTCGTAGATATACATCGACAAGGGATATCTCGCAATAATTACACACAATATTCCTCAGGAGGCCTCCACGATTCTCCCGGACTCAACATACAAGTTTGCGGACACCCGAAAAAGCTACGGACGAGCCACGAAGCAACCGATGACCCCTCACAAAGACAAGGAGCCGCAACAAGCCTATGGTGGCATATAAGATATACGCCATTTCCATGGCTCAATTAATGGAGAATATTATCCATTAATTCCCTTAAAATAGGAAGAAAAAAAAGGTCCACCCTTATTACTTATAAATAGGAGGCTCCTCCTCCTCATTTGAGACATTCTTACACAGACACGTTCATAAATTCTCCGCTCAGAGCATCTCTCTCTAGAAATCCACTTTCTCTCTAGAGAACTCAAAATTTCTCCTCCCTCTGGGCGACTTTCTCCGCTCGTCTAGAAGTTGGCTTTCTCCTTCGCCAAGGAGATGCTCCCAGACCTGCCAGGAACACTCAGAGGTCGACCGAGTCATCCGGCTTTACCTCTCAGAAGGGGACTGAGACTAGCATCCAAGACTTGCCTCTTGCTGATTACGACCCTAGTCATACGAGTAAGTCAACACCTGCGCCGTCTACTACCACACCCTCGTTTGGTAATACCTTCGCCATACTTGAAGGTCACCCTGTGCCGTCATTATCGACCCCAAAGTCAATACAAACCACATCGGCATTTCTTCATTTACCACTAATCATGAACTACGTGATGACCTGATCATATTTGATTACGAGTAGGTACGTAGGCAGCCCTGCTATATTAATGGGGTGCAACATCAATTATTTTGCTGAGGAAGGAAAATCATCAAGAGTCGCCAAGAACAACCCGGAGGCTCGCCGAAGGATATTCACCTCCAGCTTTAACGACCATTAGTTAACCCGCGTTGGTTCCATATTTGACCGCCCACGCGACCACCGGATCTGGCCCTAGACTCGAACCGTGCTTCAGTTTCGTAATTAGTCCATTTTCGTGCATTGACAATTACATTTGTGCTTTTTATACTTTTATGTGATTTGGTGAGAGTAAAATTTCTATTATTTTTTTACCATACTTTAAGGTCGGATTTCGTCAAATCCCTCCTTAACACTACTTATGTCGTTTTATCCCAAAAACGACGTGAAATGAAGGCAAGGAAATTCGTTGACTATTGGTCAACGAGGGAGCAGGCTCGAGGAAGTCCAACCCGCGACGAAGTTCAACTAGTGTAAAGGCAATCTGCGATGAAATACTTCATCGCACCTCGACGAAGAATCCTCGAGGAAGAATCCATGAAGAAGAAGTTCATCGCAGAAGAAGCTCGTCACATAGAAGCTTATCGAGGAAAAGCTTATTGCAAAACCCCATCGAATTAAATATGAGAAGAAGTCAGAATCGCACGAATAAAGGAGAATTAGTCAATTAGTTGAGGAAACCGTGGAAGAATTAGCGTATCCAAAGAAGGTCAGCAACAATCAAAGCAAGAAGAAAGGAAACCCTAACAAGATTCAAGGAACAAGAAGGGAAACGAATTCATAAACCCTAAGCCTATAAATACAAGTGTAAACCTCATTAGAGAGGATCCAAAAATTATCTCGTGAGAAACCTTAGAGAGAAAAGAGTGTATTCTTGAGGGCTCAACTGTTAAAGTCTAAAGTAATTCAAGAACTTGAGATCAGAAAAGAGTCATTGTAATTCAGTCCTTCGATTGTTCAGCTATTCAGCGGAGGAAACCGAGTCCTTTCGGGAATATAAAAAAAAAATCAGAGATATCTGTGTTCATATTATTATTATTATAAATCAGAGATATCCGTGTTCAACTGTTACGATTATCTTTGTGACTGAAAATGGTAGTGCAAATCGCCCTGAACACATACCACTTCATTTTTTTTCTTTTTCTTTTTCAAGCGAAAATAATGTTACTACAAATTTTATGGATCACATAAACTGATTGATTGACAGAAAATATTGGATAGAATTTCTTTTACGTTTTGATCCATTCTTTTTTTCATAAGATAAAGATCTTTCTTTTACGTTTTGATCCTTTTTTTTTTCTCATAAGATTAAGATCTTTATTTTTTATTTTTATTTTTTTTATACAATTTGAATACAGTGGTTTTAAGCTGAACCAAGGTATTAAATTTCTCGAATATCCATCGGCATGCCTATCGAAAATCTTTTTTCGAGGATGTGCGAAATGATACATCCATCGACATATCCATCGACTTGTCTACGAGATACACATCGACAAGCGATATATCCGTAAAATGAAAAATACGAAACGATATCGACAAGCGGTATTTAAAACATTGAGTTGAACTAAAGTAAAAAAAGAAAACAATAATCATAGAGATGGTGGAAGTGCTCACATATCCTAATTATAGTAGGGCCTACTAGTCACAAATCATTACAGTAGAGCATACCATTATTGTATACAAATACGTGCATGCATTTCAATACGATAGAGACGCCTCTCACTTCACTTCAAATGCTTAAAATATTATAATTGACAACCCCATGTGAATTGTGATGATGTAAGCTTCGGCTGAACAACACTTGCATTGCATGGTAGTTTGTGAACACATAGCCTCCTCAATTGCCACAACCAATAATTGCACTCAAAGTTTAAAAATTTATTCAAAATATAAACCGTAACATTTTCCTAATTTTCAATGAGAAAATGGCAACATAAATACATAAAATCCTTGAAAAGTTGATTTTTTTTTTTGTGCAAAAAATAGTCTTATTTAAATTTTTATTTAAATTCATAATCTCTTCGAATAGTGTTTTTGTTGTTTTAGCAGGGAGTAATTAGAGGGTATGCTTCGATATGAAATCTCAAAAGATGTCTTTTTGCAATCAATTTTCATTAAGTTTCAATTTTTCTTTTCGAATGACGAAAATTGTCAAACTCTTATTTTGTGTATTCAATTATATTTTCTTCAAGAAGCGAGCCACATGTGATGTTCTTAAACCCATTAAATACCATTGTTTATGAATGATAAATCAATTTATTTTTTAATGAAAAATACTATATTTAATGGGTTTAAAGATATGACACACGATACGGTTCGGAGCAAAAACATGACAGAGTTTCGCAATTTTCGTCACATAAAAAAAACTTAAATATTAATTTTTCAAGGATCTTGAATACTTATGCCGTCATTTTCCTTTTTCACTTACATTGCCGTAAAACTTACATTGTTTCGGTTATTTTTTTCTTCTAAATTTGAGTTTTTACGTACAACTTATATTAACATTATTTTTCTTTGAATTTAAAGGTTTTTTATTTAACACACATAACATATATTTATAAAATAACTTGAAAAGATAAAATTAAATTCATGAGTATGACTATGAATATCCAACCAGTTTAAGAATATGCCACGTTATTTTGGATACATTTAAATAATTTTATCAATTTATATATATATATATATATATATATATAATAGTTACTGAGCACTGCCGTATAGGGCTCGTATGACATATCTGCTGCATACAGGTATAGATTATAGTCTGCCCTAGGATGGTATTTCTAATTTATTATTAAATATTTTGAAATTTTGGCTAATTATTGAGGTGGATTTTTTGAAAGTGAATTAAATGAATAAAAAAGGATAATTTGAATGAAGTAGAAATAAATAAGGGATGGTATTTCTAATTTATTATTAATATATTGAAATTTTGGGTAATTATTGAGGTGGATTTTATGAAAGTGAATTAAATGAATGATAAAAAAAAAGGAGAAATAAATAGGGAATCCAATGCGTGAAAGAAAGGAGAGTAGACATGTACACATGGGCAGGCTAAGGAATCCTAAGAAGATGAGAAAGATTCTGGTTTTGATTGACATTATAAACACTATTCTATTTTCATCGACTTTCGTTCCTCTCTTTTCATTTCTCTTCCCACAAAACCCCCTATTTTTCACTTCCTATACTTTGACTTTTGTTACAATCTCCTCTTGTTTATTTTCATGCGTAATTGACCTCAATGCCTCCTCATTATTGTTTTTTTGCTTCATTTTGACCTTTGAATTTTGATATTTGGTGGAAATTTCCTTACGCTTTTTAAGACTATTGCAACTAGGGGTAAAACCAGATCCGGAAATCGAGAATTAACTCTTTTTTTGTTCCTATCTTAAAAAACTAGGACATTTTTTTCGTTCCAATTTCGGTAATATTTTTTTTTTCCAAATCGCGAACTAGCATCGTGCAAAATCGAGGATGAAATTTAGGAAAAAAACCAAAAAAATATGGAACCGAGAAAAAATGCTGAAAAAAGTAAAAAGTCCAAATTACCAAAATAAAATACCAAATCTAAAATGTAAAACATAAAAATATAATTCAAGATATTATCAAGATATAAACGATGAAAAATAAGAAGTTGGGAATTTAAGGTATCGTCTCGGATCACGATTGTTAAACTTAATTTTTTTTTTTTCTACAAACGATATGAGACAAGTATTGGAACTGGAACAAAACCGAGAACTCTATTTAAAATTTTAAGCCTTAATTGCAACTCCAAGTATCTTCAAAATGAAGAGGAATTTAACTTGTACTCAATTGAAAGGGCTTTAAATACATAATTTTCTAACAAAAATTCTTTAGTTAGTAAATTTATAAGTAGTTCACAATTTTTTTTTTTAAAGAACAAGAGTCTAAAATATCACCATAAGAATAAAACACTCAAAACTAAGTTAACGCTTAAGAAAGGAAAAATAAAAAACTGTACACTTTTTTATCCAATATAGTGATATATATATATATATATATATAGAAGAAAATCATTTGCTAAATAATATTTTATATTTTTAATGTGCAAGCCAAAGTACAAGAGCATAAAGTCAGAAATTGAAGTTTAAGAAACAAAATGAACAATATATGAAGTTAAGGAGCATTATGGGTAATCAACCTGTTTCCTTTTATTTCCTCATTGGCCCTCGAAGGGTTCAAGCCCCAAAAACCCCACTTTGGGTTTATCCCCTGCCCGAGCTGCCCGTACTTTTGGCGGGAATAAACCTAGATTCTTGAAATAGGTTTTTTTTCTTCGATTTTTAATTTGGCGCCAAAAGATTTGTAGTAGCCCGGGAAATGCGGGCTCTGACGGCTCTCTCTGTATCGTACACACACGCTATTTATTTATTATTTTATTTTTAAAAAAATAGAGTTAATTGTATTGATGATCTCATCGTGGAGTGGACCCACCAGATCTTCGATCCTCACCGTTAAAATTAATTATTCCATTTGGGATCCGATGTGATATTAGTATAAGCTTATTTTAGCGTAACATGTCTGCGATTTTGTTTGTACTTTGTGCATTATTTTGTCCTAATAATAAATTTTCGTGAAAAAAAACTCTAGACAGTACTTTATCATCACTATATGTATAAGTTTAAAGTGTTGAACATGACGCTAATTTTTTTTTACTCATTAAAAATTAGGAAATTCACCGCTCTAGAGCTGTATAAATATATTGTAGGGTAATATCGATGTTAGAAATTGTATGGAAATGGAAAACGTAAGATAATTTGTGAAATTCGATTGTCCTGGCTAAAGATAATTATGATAAATATTTAAATTTTAGAGTTTTAAAAAAATAATGTTAAAAATATAAAAGAAATTAACAAATGTACGGTGATATATTTTTCCGATAAAAGAGAAAAAAAATGAAATGATTGAATAAGCACGCAAATGCGTATTTTAGACACGATTTAACTATCTCAAAAAATTGACTAATTTCCGTGGTGAAAAATAGGACGGAAAATATATGGCTGCTTCATATTTATTGACTTTGAGTAATTTTCCCGTTATTTTTACACTTTGAACACCTGTTACTTAAATTAGTTAAAGTTAGAGTACTTTCACTACAATTGCCTATTTTTGAAATATTAAAGCAATTCAAATATATTTTGTAGGTCAATGAGCAGTCCCCAAAATGTATGGTAAAAATCATACCGATCGGAAATTATTTTTTTTTTACCAAAACCCGGATACGGATATATCCGGGTCCGGGAAAAAAAAATCCCGGATATATCCGGTTCCGGGTTTTGTTATTTTTATATAGTTTAATTCAATCTATTTTCTGGGCCGTTGATCTTGATGATCCAACGGCCCAGATCAAAAGTTTTTTTTTTTAAAAAAACCCGGATATTTTGATATCCGGGTTACGTAATATCCGGATACGGATATATCCGTATCCGGGTTTTTTTTTAAAAAAAAATGGGTATCCGGGTTTAATCCGGTTGGAGATTTTGGGCACTATCAATGAGCAAGAATATCGTGAGAATGAACGTAACAAGAATACTACTTTTAGATGTTCTCTGATTTCTAAACCTTTTACGATTATGTAGAGAATAACCAGTCAATGAATAATGACGAAGAGTCAAACTTATTAAGAAAAACACTACACTAATGAGTACTGCGTAAAACAATATAATCGTCTTCACGAAAGCTTAGAAATCGTATAAGCTATTGTGCAACAAAGTTCTGTCGATGAAGCCCACGTTATGGGTACGACGACCTTAGGAGAATATCTCGAAAGACTGTGGAAGTTTCTTTGGCGTGAAGAAATATTGTAGCATGGCGAGAGTCGGGGTGGTCCCGGTGGTCTCCGGTGTACTCGGGGTCTTCGTCTTGGCGAACACCCTGGCGACCATCCGGGAGAACTTAGCAAGGGTTGGGGTGGTCCCGGCGGTTTCCAGTGTCTTCATGGTCTTCGTCCTAGTGAACCCCCTGGAGAGGGTCAGGATGGTCTTGGCGACCTCCGTTGCGGGGACTGACCTCTGCAAAACGCCCTTGCGTTGAGCGCGATGCTGGTCGTTGGCTGCAACGTCGAGCGTTGTAAAGCACTGGCGCGGCTCGTCATGTCGAATAACATTCGTCGTTCTCCAGATTCTTCAGATGATCAATGCTGGTTGCGTCTCGAAGTTAATGCTCGGTACTCCTCCTTCTAGCGCTAACTGTTAATGCATAAAATGGCTTTAGCTTAGAACATGATCCACAGTTCGGGCCCCGAGCTGGACCTAATGAACACGTGGGTAATTAGATGTAGTGTCAATGCGAGTTGAATAATGATCGTCAAAGCTGAGGCGAGTCCTTCGTCTTGTGCGAGCCTCTGGACAGTTCTTGTCGATCCATGATGAAGTTCTCTAGCGATCCATGATGAACTTTCCTCTTTGGCAAGCTCCTCATCTAAGCGAATTCCTTGTCTTAGCGAAGCTCCGAGGTATTCTTGATGATTTATGGTGATTTCCCTTCCTTGGCGAGCTCGTATTGCGATGGAGGACCTGCAAAAAATGGTAGATTGGTCTCGCACCCCGTCGCTTATGGTTGGGCGAGGCTGTCTACGTATCTCGATGAGAATCAGGTCCCATGTAGTTCATGATTAGTAATAAATAGATAACTAACTATGTGGTTTAGCTCGTGGAGATGCCGATGTTGGCGGTGCGGGGGTGACCTTCGTCAGTGACGAGGGTATCACCGGGAGTAATGTCATAGTAGACAACGCAAGTTTAGGCGAATTCGTGCGGTGAGGGCCTTGACCGGCGAGGGAGGTCAAGTTCTAGTGGCTTAAGGAAACTGCAATGAAACACAACTTTGATATGTATGGTAGTGGAGAAAGAAAAAATAATCTTGGGTCTATATCGTCCCAATTGAGTATGATTTAAGTACATATGTCACCATTAATCCAGTAAAAAACAATAAATTCCCTATTGGATTTTTCCCACCAACAGATTATTTAATCGAGGTTTCAGTATTTGGAAACTCAAAAATCGAGTTCCAGGTTCTGCTTTTGCCAAAAAAAAAGAGGATACCTAGACTAGTTTTAACCGAACCCTTAAGTGTCTCAAGTGTATGGATGTAATTAAAACCTGCAAATGCGAGTTTGTAACCGAAACCGGACTGAATCAGAAACCGGGTTAAATCAAAATCGAATTTTGAAAAACCCGCAACCAAATTAAACCGGTTGCGAGTTCCGGGTTTTGAGTTATAAAACCCGGAAACCAGGTTAGTAGGTTACTAAAACCCAAAATTTAAATAAATATTTATAATTATATAATTTATTTTTATAATGTTTATGATATTGTTTTTGAAGTTTTTATTGTGATTATGTTTGTTGAATTATGGTTCAACCTCTTTAACAAAATTCTGCATTTATGTTTTGTAATTGTGATTGTTCAACTTTAAATCTGAATTTATGTTTTGTAATTTTTATTTTTTTCAATTAAAATTCGGGTTCGATTTCAAAATTCAGGTCTTCAAATATATGCGGGTAAAAACCCGAACCCAAATTTTAGGTATCGAAAAAACGGATCTTTTACCGGTTTGAGCCCTACTCAAGTGTGTCTACAAATGCTATTAATACCATTGTTTGTAACCATAATTATATATATAACCCATATTAATATAAATAAA
This sequence comes from Parietaria judaica, assembly GCA_954871525.1. Taxonomy (NCBI): domain Eukaryota; kingdom Viridiplantae; phylum Streptophyta; class Magnoliopsida; order Rosales; family Urticaceae; genus Parietaria; species Parietaria judaica. The sequence goes on from OX940865.1 coordinate 33,002,117, forward strand.
AATGATATATAAGAAGTGATTAGGTAAGGGTATAAGTGAAAGTATTAAAATAATTGATGGTTGAGTATCGAATTTAAAACTGAAACGCGAAGATAAAAATGTTAAAATGCGGATTTTCATATAGGAAACCATAATCTAAAGTGAAAATCAGGTGGTTCAAGACGGTTTGTGGCACACCCATAAGTTTTTTACGGTTTCATATAAAACGACATAATATAATATTAGATTTTAACCGCGCTCTCCATATTACTGACTAACGCGTCTAGGCTTGATCACAATGTGCGATACACGCGCGAGAGAGTGACCTATGGCGCGATCATATTTAATTCATTCAAGCCAACGGTACAATTCCCAATTTCACATTGTGCACATTTTTTTTAAATCTTTAGTGAGCACAACTAACAACATTATTTTTCATATCATAATCTTGTACTTTGCAATGAAAAATAACTAGTCCGCCACCCCCAATTTAAATTCGTGAATCCGCCTTTAAATACTTTGATATATTTTGCCGGTCAAACAGCTTAACATAAATAGTTTATAATATGTCTGTAAAATATATAACATTTAACCGTATAAGTATTTCACTATAAAATACAAAGTTATAAACCATGCTAAACCAGAAACTACATTACAATATAAGTTTACTATATACGTGTGTTTAAACAGACTACATACTTGATATTCCAATATCTTCTTGTCATTTCTTCCCCACCTTTTCTCTTCTTTTTTTTTTTTTCTTTAAACATGAAGAAGTACCTTAAAATAATAATAAATAAATAAATTGTTCCCGTGGAACCTTCTCGTCTAACGGAGATTGGCCGTTGATACACGATCCAAGCCATTCATTTTTTTTTCTTTCTATTTGATCCGTTACGTTATTATTTTGATTACTATTACCAAATCAAATGAATGCAACACAAATCGCAAATTGGATGAATATGCTCTTTAAGAATCATTAAATCCTAGAAATGAATGTTCTGATGTATCATGTACATTCTTTGAAATGCAAAAATCAAACAATTCTCTGTGGAGGAACAAAATATCTTTCATTTCACACTCAAATAAATTTGTCTTTTTGCTTTCTAAAGGAATGTTATTATGTTGCCTTGAACGATGGACATATTATACATATTATATACATAAATCTTTTTTTTTTATTGAAGCTATTGTTTTAAAAATGGAAGCTATCGTATGTTATGTTTTTTAGGGAATATCGTGTTTTTTTATCTTTATGATGTAAACTCGGACTATAGGAAAAACGGAACAACATATCAAAAAAATAGTTTTTTTTTTCATTCATAATATTCATTATACTCTTAAATACATATGAAGCTCACAATATATAACTATTGCATTTAACTAGATTCCAAAAAAAAAAAAAAAACTAGCTAACAAAAAGCCTAATTTCAAGGGTTAACTGAACCAAAATCAAAGCATACATCTAAACCCTATTTATTCTCTTAATAACTTATATCATGCTAATATTTAAGATAATATATATTCAGAATAAAGATCATAAATGCTAGATTCTTAATTAAGATGCATGTGTCATATTCGTAGGCTGCACCATTCTCTTAACATTGTAGAAATTTGTCCTCGAATTTAGGCAATCGGCCCGGGTCAAGTCTCTCCCGTTATCGCCGCGCTTGTGTCGACGCCAAATCCGCCCTCGTAAAACGACTTCTTTGGATATCCATTTCTGTTGCGATTGCACGACGTCTTCGACGGTCCTCTTTCATCTGCCACAGATTTCCACTTCCTTGCTCATGGTCATCGCGCTGGTTGTCGCACTCGTCTCGGTGGCCATGGTCTTGCTCGATTATTTTCCTTTCTTGCACATGATCTCAACGTGCATGACTTCATCGGACTCCGATTCATCGTACACGCGCTCGTTAAACACGGACTTCATTTGCTTCGTTGTATTCCATCTCGTCAAACACGGAGTCTTTATACTCCGTATCGTCGTACACAAATGCATCGTACATGGCCTCGTTCTGTTCCGTATCACAATACCTCGTCTCGTCGTACTCCGGGATAACCACCTAGAACGCCGACTCCCGACGCCAATTTTCCAGAGCTTTGTAGCACGAGCGCATCGTGTGAACGTGTCCACCAAAATTATGGGTGAAAAGTTTACCGTGGTCGTCTTCGGTGTCGGATTCGTCAAAGAGGGCCGGCTGTGCTCCGGGTCGCTATTGAAAAAGCACTTCAACGGAGCGTGTTAGGGCCTCCACTTGTAGACGTAATTCAACGTATTCGTTACATCTAATCAACTCGTCTGAAGTTGCATCGCAAGCACATCGTCTTCCTGGCGCTATCGCACAAGATCGAATGGCTCTAATACCAATTGATGTAGACTCGGATTATAGGAAAAACAGAACAACACTCTTGATAAAAAAAAAAGACCATTTTGGTTTTTCATTCATAATATTATTCATCATACTCTCAAATACTTCTGAAGCTTACAATATATAGCAATTGCATTTAGCTAAATTCCAACAAACTAGCTAACAAAAAGCCTAATTTCAAGAGTTAATTGAACCAAAATCCTAATTTCAAAAGTTAATTGAACCAAATTCAACTCATACAACTAAACCCTATTTATTCTCTTAATAATTTATATCATGCTAATATTTATTATGAATATATATTCAGAATAAAGATCATAAATTCTTAACTAAGATGCATGTGCCATATTCGTAGGCTGCACCACTTTATATAGATTTCCAAACTCTTGAGCCACATATTCCTATTGAACACTTGGAAGAGGAATGAAAAATCACTTACTTGCATGCAAGCAAGTTGCTTTTAATTTCTTTTAATAGATATATAGGGAAAAAATAGAAAAGATTGATGTTTTGATGAGTACAGTGAACCTATTATAATCTAATTTCTTAAGATAATATTATTTTTTGATCCCGACTTTGGTGAGCGTAAGAAATCAACAATTTTGATAAGATAATAGATAATATATTTTTAGACAACTATGGTCTTATTAATATTATAAATTAATTATTATTAAAGTTTACATATATAACTAAGAAAATTTAGGACAATACAATTCTAGAGTAGCCTTTCTCTTCTTCTTAAAACTTCAGATCTCATTGTAGATCATTGTTAAGACAAGTTAGCCTCTAAAACTTAAATTTCATCAATATACAACATGAATGTGTTTTAGTGTAAACAATAATTACATTTAATTTTAAGAAAAAAATACGCAAAGGGCATCAATAAAATTACTTTTAATGCTCAAAAATAGATTAATGTGGAACTTGGTTTACGGTCCGAGCCCACAGCCATACCCTGTGTCCACGTGGGCAATCGGGATGGAGTCAACAAGGGTTGACTAGTGGCTCATCTTTGTTGGAGGCGAATCGTTGACTCTAGTCACTGGCGGAGCTATAGTAGAATCAGCATTCGCACGTGAGTACCCTTACTTCTAAAAAAATGACTAATTAACAATAGCTACTCATGAGTTTCTTCCCATAGTGGATTGTGCCAGAGCATTCTTTCATTTTGAATTTTGATGATAAAAAAATAGATTGATTCTTTTGAGTGGTGCCATTTGGAAAGTTAGTTATTCACATACCTATTAAAATTGCATGTACGTCGTAACTGATAACTTCAAGAAAAAAATATATATAATCATAACAACTGTAAATAATTAAATTTATAGTTCCAAAATTAATAAGTACAAAGAATCCACATCAACACAAAATAATAACAGTATACATATTATTGTTTGCTAACTATTGTTATATATATATATATATATATATATATATATATATATAAATATTAATTTCTTACTATAATTCTTACAATCGTACGGGTAGATTTTTTACAAATATAGTGATTTATAAATTATCTTGTTTTATTTTAATTTTTAGATCATATGATTTGTGAAAACTCGAATATTTATATCCGGAGACAATTTGTGGGAGTTCTTTTTTATGAAAACAACACAAAATAAATAAATATTGGTGTTTTACGATTAGGATAATATCATTTTTTTTAAAATATGCTCTAAATTTTTATTAGGTGCTTCTCCTAAACTAAATCCCGGCTACGCCACTGTCTCTAGTGAAGCACGAGTTGTCTCGTCGATGTATTTCCTTTCTCAGTGATATCTCGGCGGCAAGGGAGGACCTGCAAAAAAGAAAATATTAATGCCTCACCCCATCACCATAGCAAGGCTGTTTACGCAGCCCCTTCTAGTCAAGGAAGATCAGGTCATCACGTAGTTCAAGGTTAGTGATAAATGGAAGAATGACAAGGTGGATTGTACCATCGTTGGAGCATATAATGACGGTGCGGGGGTGACTGTCGCGGATGGCGAGGGTATTACCGGCGAGGGTGCCTTAAATGACAACGCAAAGGTGACCGTTGCGGATGGCGAAGGTATAACCGGCGAGGTGGTGGGCTACAGCGAAAGTCGATCGAGACCAAACCCCGATCGAGGTAAAACTGGGATTATTGGCGAGTGTCGGAGCGTCAATTGTCTGGAACTGTGTCCCTGTCGAGCCTCGACTCGAAGATGATCTTCCTTACGAGGACCCTTGGTGAGCAACCCGTACTTAGAACGGAGGGCAAATTTTCTTGAGCCATATATATATATTGAGAGAGAGAGAACTCTGTATAAAATTTTGAAGAATGAGAGATTCTATTTATAGGGGAAAATGTAACAACTTTTTCACCTTTTTGGGTCCTCATATGTATTGGTCACCCTTGCCATAGGAGCACGTCGGGCTGCCTTTCCACGCAGGGTGGTCGTCCGGCTAGTTTTAGTTCGCACGTTGCCTTAGAGTTTTTCGGGGCATCCCACGAGCGTGGCTCCGGTTCCTAATGCGTCATTCAGGCGTCCTTGATGTTCCAGTGAGCTTTGATTTTCTTCTTGCTTGTATTTATTGTGAATTCAAGTCTTGTAAACAATGGGCTGCACATCGTCAGTGGAGGCTTGCCGTGATAAAGACCTTGACATTGACTTTGTTCAAGGGAGCTTGTCTGGTCGAGGAAGTCGTCGATGACTAGGTTAAAGAGAAGTCGTTGTCGCTAGAGGAGCTCGCTTGAGAAGTTTTGCTTCAAGGGCTCGCCTCGTCGAGAGAGTCGTCGATGACTTTCGTGGCCGCTACGTACCTGGGGTCGCTAAGAACCTTTTAAGGTTGTCATCACCTTGCCGAGGTCTTTCATAGGTTGTCCGCTCCACGCCGGGTAGTCGCGTTCCTTTCCGGATCGTCGTTGGGGGTCCTTTAAGGTTGTATTCGGCTTCTGGACTCCGTCTTTTAGGGTTTTTCTTCAGAAACTCTTCAGGTAGGCTAAAACTTGGGTCGATAGGCTTAGACTTATGTAAGAGGGCCATGACTTTGGTCATTGAACTTTGACTTTGGTTGACTTTTTGTCTTTGGGGGCTATATTTTTTTTAAGTAAAAAAATACGCATAATAACAAATACTAATACAAAGAAGTATATTTTATAATTAAAATAATAAAAATACAATAAATGTTAATTTATCGATAAATTAAAAAAATTATTATAAAAACTCACGATCCTGATAATATTAATTTATAAAAAAAAAATAGTGTATTTCAAATAATTACGGCTTTGATATGTTTTAATACCTAGGATAAAAAACTGAGGCAAAGACTAATGCTATTTTTGCCTCAAATAACCCTTTTTTTACGAAAATTAATAAAAATAGATTTACTCTAATAGATCTTTTGTTCATGTGCATGTGTGCCAATGCTCCCTATTAAAAAAAGAAAAATATATGGGCAACTTGGACCATCAAATGGGTCGTTCAAAGACATTATGGGCCATAGTAAAGGCCCATCAGACTTTAGCATGTATGGCCGAAGTTTATCATTTTACAGAATAACCCTTTTAAAAGAAAACAAAACTGGGCTACACCCAGTTTTGTTTTTATAAGATATTTCCAGTGTTATAAAAATTATTATAAAAAAAAATTACAAAGATGAAAATTACATAGTTAAACATTTATTTTTCAAATTGTACTAGTTAATGTATTTGGGCCAGATCGAAGTACGACCTATTTAAGTCATTTTTTTCTTTCTCTCTCAAATCTCTTTGTAAAATATATTTTTTTCTGCCCCAAACAACACTTAATTCTTTGTTATATTCACTCCTATTAATATATGAATAAGCCATGGTTGAAAAGTTACATAAAATATACATTTCTCAACGTCACTATACTGTACAAAAATTGATAATTTAAGAGCATAAATTGAATAATACAATAATACGTCATGTCGTTATGCTAATGGTCCTTTCAACTAATATATAATATATTTTTAAAATCAATACGTATTATATATATATATATATATTTATAACCAATACGTATGTATAGCCTATTCTAAATGTTTATATAGCATACGGTACATGTTTTTCATAATTAAATTTACTTGGACAACAAATACGTTAAATCAAGGTATTAAATACCGGTTGCCGATGTCGTTCCGCACTTTTTAATTTTACGGATATATCGCTTGCCGATGTGTATCTCACAGGTAAGTCGATGGATATGTCGATGGATATATCGTTTCACATATCCTCGAAAAAAGATTTTCGATGGGCATGCCGATGGATATTCGAGAATTTTAATACCTTGCGTTAAATCATATTGCTTTTGCAAACCAAACATATTGCTTTTACAGAAATAACTCCGCAATATTGACGACATATCTACTGCAAAATATTAGTTATCATAAAAATAAAAAGAACGATTGTTAAGGTGGAATTTTCGGATCCACTCAATGAAGAGACATGTGACTCCTGTTGATAATCGGCGAGGCGAGGACACGAAGGCAACGAGAGGAGGGGAAGTCTAGACATCGAAGGGCATAAGTACCAAAAGTTAACGGAGAAATCGAGGGCGACAACATGCTTAAAGGTCGACGAGAGGAATGCCAGGCCTCGCAAGGAGGAGAATGGATGCCAAGAGTCGCCAGAGGCTTTGACACCAGCCCTGCGGCGTGGGTTGATAGCCGATGTGACGAGCTTTTAATGAGCTCCATACCTACCCGGATACCCCAACTACCCAGCATGATCGGTAACCCCCGCTGGCACAAGTTACGAGGCCGACCATGCCCTTGTCAACCACCCCGAAGGAAGGGACGATGGGACGTGAAGAATGGCGGGAAGGCGAGCTGTTAGTTAGGGCTATAAAATGCAAGAAAAGTCCCATTTGGAAGGGGTTGGAAAAACTGGAGAAGGAGAGGGAGAAAGGAAAAACCTTGTCTTCACACATGTAATAGACCCTAAGAAGAAATACACGAGTATCTTTCATCATTGTTCTGGGAATGTCCTTAGTTAATAAACGAGACAAACCTAGCATTTTCTTTAAAAATAAGGGTTAAACCTTGTGATTGTTGAGCGCCCAAAACGCCTCAACAACGATTGCATTAACTAATCTAAAAAATACATGAAGGCGGATGCAAAAAAAGAGAGGACCGGGTTCAAACCGCTCCTATAAAAAAATGTAGAATAATACTTCAATTTCATGTTTTTTAGTGTTAACTCGTAACTTCTTAGTTTAGAACACCTTAATTTTCACTGAAATTTAAATATTACCCCACTAGTTAAATATTAGGCAAAATAATTATATTTATCCTCACTTTCGGTACGTAATTCTTAGTTCCCCAATGAAAATACCGCTACTCATAATTTGATAAAAGTAGAGCATGACTCACGCTACATTTTGTTGATGTCAGCCTCAATAGTTTAAATATTTTTAATTGACTATTACGATAAATTATCATTTTATGAGATTTTTTTATCACCAGTTTTTGTCAATTATTGTAAGAGCTCGATAATCTTTTAAAATTCCGTGATATATTATAAAACGATAACGACTTATTGAGATATCTTATCGACAGGTGCGTTGGCACTATTTTTACTGGTATAAACCATATAAATCTTGTTGTGTTCACCCCGCTACTTGAGCATTCGCAAATAGTCACAATTTTCATGATACCTTCTATTTTATTTATATATTCCTCTCGCATTTTACTTTGGTTCACCTTGTTTTTTGGCCGAAAAACTTTATGCTAGTAGTAGTATAATTAATGGAAAATGATACAATTATAAATAATTAGCTTATTGATTTATTCTAGTAGTAGTATAATTATAGGAAATACGTGTTTTTAATGAGCAATTAATGAGCTCAATTAAGTGTATACAACTAAAGCTTGAAATGCGAGATGGAGCTGCTTAACCACCACTCTTGAAAAAGACTTACCACTAATCTTCACATTTTGTTGTTTAATCACACACTATTATGACGCAATATATCAAACTGATATCTCAATCAGAGATCCTTTTTTTGGGTTCAGATTCTGATAAGAAGTCAGATTTTAATTGATTTTTTTGGTCTGGTTGAAATGTACATTTAATTAATAATGTTAAAATAAAAAACATTAAGATTCTAATTGATAGAAATAGAATACAACATGTTCATATTCCCAAAGGGCAATATAGGTAAGAGAGAAAAATGGACTTGCTTGTAAATTCTATTGGAATAGCTTAACTAGAAGTAGACGTCTTATTATTACAGAATGAAAGAAAGAAAGAAAACCAGCAAATTATAATAGAATATATTTAAATTAAACTTGATGAATTAATCATTTTTTAATTAAACAATATTTTTTTTATCTTATGACTCTAATTATAATGACTAAGTTTTTAATAGACAGATTAATAACCAATAATATAAGTGTTCGGCTAGTATCTCCCGGATCATATATACATTTTTTTTTCTTTCAAATAGTGTTACTTTATCTCTTAGACCATTCTTATTTAATCTTAAGTCATTTGTTCTAAAATTCAATCTCCTAAACCACTTAAATAACTAAGGAGAAAATTAAAAAACAACAAAAAGTAGTTTTCTCTTTAATATTTCCTCACCTTCCGAATTTCTCTCTAGAGATACTCTTCTTTTTACTTTTCTCCCTACTTAAGATAGTGTTATTTTATCTCTCCGACCATGCTTGGTTAATCTTAAGTCATTGGTCCTAAAATTCAATTTCCTAAAGCACTTAAATAACTACGAAGAAAATTGAAAAACAACAAAATGTTGTTTTCTCTTTTCCTCGCCTACCGAATTTCTCTCTCCTCTGCCATACTCTTCATTCTACTTTTCTCCCTGCGATGAACTTTGGCACCTCGTTGTAAAACTCGCTATCATCTCTCAGAGTATTGGGAAAGCCAGGCGCCAAGAGAAAATAAAGAATTATTTAACTATAAGCATTCTTCGCTCAAACTGTAATAGAAAAATGCCTTGGTGTCCATAAAGTTCGCTTTGTAATTCTTAAGCACATGTAATCTTACTCGCTAACAAAATAATCCCAAATAATAATGACATGTTATGTATTACATAACTTAATTAGAATACGTGCCAGAGCTGATACTTTATTTACAAGATGGATTAAGGATATTCTGTTTGAATGTATTGAAGAAGGTGGGGAAGGGGCCGGATCGCAATGAATGGGCACAGTTCAAAAACAATCTTACAATACATATGTATGTGAGACCAACGTGATTAAATACGTTTTATATTAACTTTGTATTCATGTAAAAGTTATGAATTTAAGTACAATTAATATATGTTTTTACATTTTATGTATCCGAAATTAATGATTTTTTTTTTCTTTGAAAACAAACTCCCAAATTCGTTTCTGAAACTAAATCTGGAAACTGGTTTCCAAACTACATAATCAAACGCCTTAATTTATGAAGTTGGGTATTGAAATAGCTAATAAAAAGCTTGAATACTTTTGTCAAATTATCTCTAAATAAATTTAATGAGTAGAAGGTAATTAGAAGCAGACATCTTATTACACGATGAAAGACATTGAGCAAAATATTTGCTAATTTCAAATTTACAGTTACTTGACAACGAATGGTGTGATATATACATGTTCCATTTGTAACTAGATATACACACATATATATACACACATAAATACATTTGTATATACCATCAAGTCAACAGTGAGTCAAACCTTCAAACAACCTCAATGAACTTCTTCGCCGCCCACTTCCTGGCGGCGTCGGAGAGCTTGCTCGCCTCAACCCGAACCCGCCTGAGCCTCGTAGAGCCGAGAACAAGCCGCTCCACGGCCTCGGGACCAATCCCGCAACAGTTCACCAAGTCAATGCTCTCCAAATCCCTGCAGCTCTTAGCCACAGACGCCAATGCCAACCCGGTGAGCCTCTTGCAGTTCCCGAGCTTCAAATCGACCAGGCCCGGGCACGAGACGAGCATGGACACGAGCTCCTTGTCGCCCAAACCCTCGTTGTAAGATAAGTCCAGCTTCCTCAGCTTCCCCAGGCTCTGCCCCAACGAGGCCAAAAGCCCGGTTTGTCTCTCAACGATGTCGCAGTTTACCAACGCGAGCTCTTCGAGCGTCGCTCCCGCAGCGGCTCCGAGCGCTTTTAGCCCCTCTCCAGCGGTGAAGCAGCAGCTCCGGAGCCGAACAACGGTGAGCGAGGCTCCGAAGCAGGCCGAGGCGGCCAAGAGGTGCTCGTTGTGCAGGTCGAGAGGCAGGCGGAGATCGAGATTTCGTAGTTGAAACCGGCAATGGCTGAAGAATCGGAGAAGACCGTCTCGGCTACCACCGTCGTGGATCAACAGAGACTCCAGCGAATCGCAATTCTCTGCGAGTTTCCTCAAAACCCCGTCGACGATGGTCCTGCAAGTCCTGAGCTCGATTTCCCGAATTGACTTTAAGCAATTCGAGAACGACGAGAACGGCGGTTCCTCCCCGAACCCGACGCAATCACTCAGCTCCAACTTCCTCAGCTTCTGGCAGCTCCTCCATAGCCACGCGAATCCGCCGTCATCTCCTCGAATCCCCGAAACACAGAGCTTCACAAGCCCCAGCTCAGCGACAAAACCGTCACTCCCGGCGAATTCCCCGGCCTCGAAGCCGCGGCTTTCGGAGACGACGAGCGAGAGCTCCCTCAGGGACGCGAGACCGGTCAACCAATCAAACCGCAGAGGCCTTGAGACGTTGACCGAGAGGGAAGTCAACCCGGTCGACCCTCTAGAGAGAGAAGCAAGCGAGGAGAGAGAAACCGGAACGTCACCAGACAGCGTGAGGCTGAGAAGGCGGGGACAGAGCGAGGAGAGCAGAGAGAGAAGCTCATCGCCGCCAGTCTCCGGGGAGAGGAGGAGAGAGAGGGAGGAGAGAGAGGAGTGGAGAGAGAGGAAGGAGGAGAGAGAGTGAAGATCGCTCCGATGGGTTCGGAGAGAGAGAGAGAGGGAGGTGGTGGAGGAGCGGAGGAGAGAGAGCCATCGCCGGGAGACGAGAGAGACCGAAGAAGACGAAGATGGCGGGAGTTTCTGCAGGATTTCTTGCACGAGCTCGTCGCACAGCAAATCCTCCATCAAATCCCTCAAAAAAACTAAAAATAAAAACTTCGAACCTGGGTTTCTCTGACTATTTGATTCTGTGCCAGGTTTTTTTTTGGTTTTTTTTTTTTTTGGTTTTTTTTTTATGTCCGAAAGAAATGATTGTGTTTTGTTGTGTGTTCTGTTTCTTTCTTGTTGTGTTTTTGGAAGTGAGAGAGAACTCAGAAGAAGGCAAATGGGCTGGCTTTAAGACAGATTGGTTTTGAAGATTAATTGGAAGTGACTCGGTGCGTAACGCTACTGCCACGTCTTCATAAAACAAGACTTCACGAGTTCATTTTTTTTAACAATATATATTACAATTTTATTGTAAGTGTAATTTTTAATTATTTCAATTTATGTTAAAATTTAATCTGCCTTTTTAAATTAGTTGAATAAAGTTGTAAATATATTATTATTATTATTTTCAAAAGAAATTTAAAAATAGATTAATAATTGGATTGTAAAGAATTATGAATATAAAAAGTTTCAATGTAAAAGGAAAAAAAATAAAGTTATACCACCGCAAAAAAGAATGACTATTATATATAATAAAAAGTTATTTGCGACACAAATACCAAAAGTGTTTGAAAATTAATGTTGAATACTCATTGTTAAGGTTGGATTTCGTTCAATCCCTCATTAACACTATCTATGTCGTTTTATCCCAAAACGACAGGGAATGGAGGCAAAGAGATGGGTTGACCTTTGGTCCACGAAGGAACACTCCCGAGGAAGTATTATCCCGCGATGAGGTTGGACAGCGAGAGTAGTCCGCAAAAGAAGAGCTTCATCGCAGAAGAACTTCATCGCTTAAAAACTCATCGAAGGCATTGCAAAACCCACCGAATAAAACGATGAAGTCAGAATCGCGTAGATAGAGGAAAATCAGTCAATCAGTTCAGGAAATCATGGGATTATCAGCGTAATCAAGGGAAGTCAGTCGCGGTCATAGAGAGACCCTAGAACTCAGCGAGATTTAGGGACCAGAGAGGAAACGAAGCAGAGAAATGCTGGAACCCAGCGAGATTTAGGGACCAGAGAGGAAACGAAGCAGAGAAATGCTGGAACTCAGCGAGATTTGAGAAACCAGAAAGGAAACAAAGCAGAGAAATGCTGGAACCCAGCGAGATTTGAGGAACCAGAAAGGAAGCAAAGCAGAGGAGACTTCAGAACCCAGCGAGATTTGAGGAACCAGAAAGGAAGCAAAGCAGAGAACTTCGGAACTCAGCGAGATTTAAGGAACCAAAAGGGAAATGAATCAGAGGAATCCCAGAAGAGATCGAGTTTAGAGACACGAAGGGAAGAGGAAGTGAAAGGGACCTGGAGCCTATAAATACACATGTAAAGCCTCAAATGAAGGCATCTTCATCATCATCATCATCGACTATTCTCGCTCTTAGTCACTCTTGTTGTTTTGAGTCTCTAAGTTTATAGAGATTTCGACAATATTAAGGGTGTTCCGTTCGTTGTATTTTCTAATCCTTCAATTTGTCCAAGCTACAAAACGGAAGAAACCGAGCCTTATCCATTACAATTAAACAAAGATATTCAGCCCACCATTATTATTCACATTCTTTGATTATCTTTTTGACTGGAAAAGGGCGGTGAAAATCGCCCTCAACCTCATCATTTGTTATAATTAAACAAAATACCAATACTTTTCTCTCAAGACAAGTACCTTTGTGGGGGTTGTTTCCTACATGTCTATGACGTGAGAGAAAAATATTGATATTTTGTCCGTATAAAACAAAAAATATTTATTTAACGTTAATTTTTCAAATACTATTAATTTTTCACACTTTTAATACTTATGCCGCTAATATTCCTAAAAAATTCATGCAAAACAAGATATAGATAATAATTTAAGAAGTAAACGATTTTTAGTAAATAGCCGCTTTGTGATTAATTTAGTTTGGAATCTTGGTAAGTAATGATATAGAATTGTTTTGGTTGGTGATTGGAGAATCAAGTATCAAGGTTTTTGAGTAAAGAGAAAGTTGGGAGGAAAGGAAGACATTGATTTTACGAAAGGTGTAGTATAGACTTGTGGCGAGCCTTGCGGTTCAACACAATCATTTACTCTAAGACAGGTAGATATCAACTCTCAAAACGAGAATAATACAACAACACATGAATATACGCAATGGCAATTGCTAGCGTGTTAATATATATATATATATATATATATATATATATATCAGTTTTGTAGGATAATACCTCCTGAATCTAGGCAATGGCAATCGCGTGTCTAATGTTTTAGCATTTGTTGACTTGTATATTACAAGTTATTAAGTCTTTTCTTTTTAATCTTTATATTTTAATATGCAGAAATATCATTTTTTTAAAAATAAGTACTAAATTCTATAAGGTGCTATGGTGTCAACTGTTAAAATTGTTATGAAATTGTTTTTTGCAATCACAGAAACTGTAAAACTTTATAATATATTGATAGAAAAGAAAATTTCTACAAGAAAATCAAACTTGAAAGGGAAAAACGCAACAGAATATACATAGGGGGGCAAACTGCAATAACAAGTATATTCTCTCATTCTTTTAAACAGTTAGCTTCATGCCATAAATAAATGAAAAATACTAAGTTTATAACTAACAACTCAAATTATAATGATTATTTAGCTAATCCTCGATATATCCACGTTTAGGTATCATCCATTAATATGTACAAAATATTAATATTTTTCTCCCACGTTATAAACAGGTACCAAATAACTCAGAAGAAAAGATACATTTTCATGAACATTAGTATTTTTGTTCGGCTAAAAGCAAAAAATGAATATTTAACGTTCATGGAAGTAGGAAGTGCACAAAAAGATAGTAATAATAATGAAAAGGGGGACTTTAAAGTCCCCACCAACGAGAATATTACTTTGTTTTGCTAATATTGACTACTTATGTGGCTTAAAATTCATTGCCAATATGAGTGGGTGAGAGGAATATGATGTATATTTAATTCGTAGCATCTTGTTTTGATAACAAAAGAATGATGGGATATCAAGTCATCATCGTTAGGTAGTTAAGGCAACTAGTCTCACTCTCACCAAGTCCTTGTATATTTTTATAAGCTTATCATTCATTTCATGCCAAACAAACAAACAAACAGTCATCTCCTAACACTAGTACTATTGATATTGGTACAGTTTAGCACTTAAGTGTATTTCTATTTACGGGAAAAGTATTCAAGTTTCACTTATGTCATTGGATATTTATCTGTCTTTCCTTTCTATCATTTTCAATTAATTTTACAGGAACCACATGTAAAATTAATTGAAAATAATTAAAAGAGAACGATAGAAGCAACTAATAGGCAGTTAAAGCACATCCAATAGATACATGCTAACAAAAGTATAACTTAGAGAATTTTTTCCGGAAAAAAAGTCGTAAGTAATAACTTAACCAATGATCTTAACTTAAGTACTTACACGGCCATTTCCTCTTATATATTCTATACTTTTAGGTAAGCAATATATTATGAACAAGCAAAGCATCGTATTTCTGATCCCTCTAAAGAGTGCGTGTGAGAGACGCAGAAAGAGAGATTTTCTAAATAATGATGCATTTTAAAGCTAGAGAGAGATTCAATCATTAAGTATAGCAGCTTATGTATATATGTTAGACATATATATATATATATATACACATATATATATATTGTTCTGTGGCATCGTACCTTGTTAATTGTTATCTGTAGGAAGATAAAACATTAGAGCCTTGAGAAACCCCAATAGCGTAACTCTGTATCCAAATGGGATCAATGCCTGTTTTGAGTACACTCGCAGCCAAACTGCAGGTCTCATTGCAAATATCGAGTATCATTAATTTAAGTGTACAAAGCCGACATAATGTGTCAATAAATCGAGCTACAACTTCTGACTACACAGCCGGAGAAAAACGCATCGGAGCCACGAGAGGGAAACAGAAACCACGGAAAGCCTTTTGCAAGCTACTGAATTCAGGTTCCTAATAGTTCGCCAGTGCTTAGCTCTTCCTACACGCCCGCCTTCTGATTTGACGATATAGCCGATCATTAACTAGTGAAAACAGTGACTGCGACGTCTCAACACCGATGGAGCAAAATCCGAAGGCACAATGCCCAACATGGAAGGTGAATTATCCCTATATAGAGATAAGTCGCACTACTCCAAGCCCAAAGCGATTCAACCCACACCCAAAAATCACCAATATTTACATTGTTGAAGCCTTCAAGAGCGCCTTTCAACACCAAAAAAGTCAACGGAGGAAATCCGAGCAAAACCAATACGAGATTGCTTGCTAATCTCGAAAGAGTTCGCAAGCTTTTAGCTCTAGCGTCGAGTCTCATCGGGTGTGCCATTAAACACATCGGAACGACTAATAAAGCCCCGATTTCCGCTGCGGAAAAGTTGATGACCGACATGAGAGCCAACCCGATAAACACCGTAGAGACTGTCACTGATTTTAGTATAACCCATTCTGCTTTGGCGCTCGGAGAAGCCAAAATCAAGTGCATGATGATATAAACAAAAACCGAGAGTGAAAACCAGACGGTGAAGCTCATAGTAGGAGAGCCATCGGGCATCCGAATGACAAAATTTGGAAGCAATGACACGGCAAATCCCCACAAGTGAACAACAAATACTTCTTTTGTTGAACTGACCCATTTTAATGCTTTATTTTGTGGAGAATTTAAATTATTTGTGTCGGTGAATAGAGACGCTGCGACCATAGGAAGTGGCGCGATTAGGAGAGCGAAGGGAATCATGTAGACCCCGACCGACACAAATTTACTGGGAGTTGTGAGTAGGTAAAGAAAAAACGACTGGTGGAACTTCTCGAGAAGGTTGTTTACTGATCGTACGACTCCTTCAACTAACCTGCATCGCAAATAAACTCTTCCGGTCAAGTAATCATTAGCTCCTTATAAAATGTTTTTTTTTTTTTTGAAAAATCCTTATGAAATAAGTTGTAGAAGACTAGAAGTTGCTAAAATCTACATTACAATAACTGAAAAGAAAATCTATACCAGTAAACTGATAAGCCCCGGAACCAAAAATCAAACCAAACACGTAAAGATAAAATGCAAGCACTAAGCCAACGGGAATTCCCAAATCTTTATTCCGATAAACAAATTATTCCCTTAAACCTAATTACAATAAATAAAGTTGATGACATAAGTCAAATTAGGAAAAGACGTATAAGGACTTAAAAACTTTGCTTAAATGACTGCGATACACTTCCTTCTTCAGTATGTAATGATAGGGGGTTTATCATAAACCACAATAAAGACATGTAAAGAAAATAGTGTGAACAATCTTTAGTAATACTAATTTAACAGTTTTATAATTATTATGCTTTCTCTAAATGAAGAATAAATCGACATAGTAGAATAAATCTAGAGAGGGAAAGACAAATGGGAAAATATTGTCTGTCCAGTTAAGTCCCTCTTTTTATATCAGCTTCTCGAGTCGTCATAGAAATCGCTTTGGCAATATTCGGTAAAGAAAAACTGTTCAACATTACCCTATCGCTTCATTCAGAATAAATTTTAGATAACACTGGCTATTCGGGAGAGTTTTTCAAACACTAACCGGCCACCTCGTAGCAGGATGTCGTTCTGCCTGACTGCCTTATCAAATGAAGCTCTCGGTGAAATTTCCAAAGTGATAGCATCGACTTGGTAATCACGAAAAGCACCATGAGGACCAGTTGGAACTCCCAGAGCCTACCATAAGAAATAGCGAAAGTTTCGTTGAATAAGCAACTATGCAACAAATTTACAAGTTTGAAAAACTAAACCCACCTGGTTATACAGTGATTTTGCAAGAGTAGCAACACCCTCGGTATAATCCGCAGCTGGGATACCAAATTTCCATTGGGGATTTAAGCTTCTCGCCACACGACCTATTGATTCGAGTAGCTCTCCCAAATTCTTGAGCCATTTGGAGTCCATCAGAGACCATAACTTATCCACCTTCACACGGAACCCTTGCCTATGCACCGATAAATAATTCACAATATTGATGAGGTCAAGGTTTGGCATCTGTCCGTTGGATGACTCAGCGTAGATGCCGAGACTGTCATCAAATCTTTCACTCTTATCTCCAACTTTGATGACAAGGGCAGCAGAAATAGTCCCAGCATGTCTAAATCCATCTGTAACCAGGTTGTCCTTCACTTCATTCAGAGAATTGAGCTCAGGGCACGTTTGTAAATTTACCATATGGCTTTTCGTAAACACGGGCACGTGATATTCTCTTAACCAGGCATCAACTCCAGCATACTCGCCATAGCGGGAATCAGAAACCAGCCATATAATATCCTTGGCCAACCAAGTGACTTGGGAAAGTAGCGAAAATACCGAATAAGCTATGCCTAGAGATAATGCCTCGCCTTGCTTGAAGTTTTCTGGGTTGTAAGGTGTTACAAGTACTATCGCTTCCTTCCCGTCACCTTGTGGTGCTCTTATTATTCCAACAGTGTTAACTCCGGACACCGAACAGCTCACATTCTGTTCAAATATTCGTGGATCCGAGCTGGAGAAAAATTGCAGCGGATGAAACAGTACCGCTCGACGATTAAACTTGTGATGGTTAACTTCTGCACCTACATCCGACATATACTCGGCTATCAATTTCTGTCTCTCACTGTATAAGAATAAAACAGTATTAGCAACACTTCAATGTCTGTTTCAGTTCCTCTAATACTGGATTAAGAAAAACTGAATAAAATCGCAGAACGGGTTTCGCCTACTAATGACAATGTAGAAGCTTCAGATTATTTCTTCACGAGACTAAGTAGTCATGGAATCGATTTTCTAAAACGTGTTGCGGTAAATCCTTTGCTCTTTGTACCGGCGTTTATTCTTTGTTTCATAGAAAGGTACTTAAATATACAAAATCAATCTTATTTGATCAACATTCTTATAGATTACGAAGAAATTAAGAAAAAAAAAGAGACATATGCCGGAACTAGGGAATACATACATGCCAGCACCAAGAGGATTTGACCTCAGAGCAAGCAATTCCTTCACAAATCTACTCGCTCCCGAGACCTCCTGATTCGATAGCATCGGATTCGCAGAGCCTGTAACCAAAAAGAATCCGAATCAATAAATGCAACAAGGCAAACGATCAGCTAATTCGGCGTGAAAAGGACCTGGCATGAGCGCATTCTCCGAGACGTAGGTGTTCTTGGCCAGAATCGGCAGCAGCAGAAGGGCCAGAACGCCGGCGAAGCAGCAAACGACACTGAAGAGAGTCACCGATGCAAAATTCACTCATTTTTGGCTCGAGATTTCAGATCCGATCGCAGTGAATATGCAGAGAATGTGATGGTACCTGAAGAGGAAGCTGTGGGAGATGAGGAAGTTCCCCAGGCGCACGATGGGTCGCTGCCTTGGTCGCGGAGGCTCGCTCTCCGCCATTGTTGCTCGAGACCGAGCTCGAAGGAGTAAGGGTTTTCTAGTTCTGCTACGGAGAAAGAGACGAGGGAGGTATCTGCAAGAAATCGTTAAATTTGGGGATTTTTGCATACTACTGAAAAAAAGTTAGCTTCATTTACATTTTACACCTCACACTAGAGTAGATTAATAATCTTTGATTAGATAACTTAATAATCATGATTAGAACCAAGGTTCTAATATCGATATCGATGTCGTTTGCACTCTCCATTTTACGGATATATCGCTTTCCGATGTCAATATCGATGTATAAATCCGAAGAATTGGATATCACTTGCCGATAATATCGCATAAATTTTACGGATATATCGCTTGCCTATCGAAATATCGACGGACATTCCGAAAAATAATTTTAGCATTTCAATCATATTTTTATATAGTTTTTAAATACTTATTTAATAAATATGACACATAATTATAACCATGGTTTTAAATATCCAGATATGTTCTGGATATATCTATGACGTGCCGAGAAAATGAGAAGTGTGATACGATATTCGTAGAAAATCAAGATATCCATTTATTCGCATTTATCCGTCGACAAGTGTCGATATATCTGTAAAGTAGAGATTGCGAAACGACATCAATATCCGCCTTTAAAATCGTGCTTCAAATTTATGTTTGTATTCTATGACTTTATCATAATTCCTAGCTTATTTTATGTTATATCGGCATATTATATTACGAGGTGTGACTTTTATGCTATATGTTTGTGTTATATTGTGATTTATGAGTGTTTTCTAAACTATAAGTATGTGTCATATTTATTAAATTGGTAATTTAGAAACTATATAAAAATATGATTGAAATACTAAAAATGTTTTCAAAAATATCCGTCGATATTTTGATTGGCATGCGATATATCCGCGAAATTATGCGATATTCTCGGCAAGCGATATATCTCTTTCTTCGGATTTATCCATCGGCATGCCCGTCGGCAAGCGATATATCCGTAAATAGGAGAGTGCTAAACGATATCGATATCGATATTTAGAACATTGGTTATAACCTAGAAAACACACTCATAAATCATAATATAACACAAACATATAACAGAAAAGTCATAACTCATAACATAATGTCAGCATAACATAAAATAAGCTAAGTATCATAATAAAGTCAAAGTACGAACATAGAGTACTAAATATGGATATAAATATGAAGCATAGTTCTAAATGCAATATCGACGTCGTTTCGCACTCTCCATTTTACGGATGTATCGTTTGCCGACGGATGAATAAGAAGAAATTGATGTATCGATTTCCTACGAATATCGTTTCGCACTTCTAATTTTCTGAGCACGTCGTTCATATATCGACGACATATCCGGATATTTAGAAATTTGATTATAGCTGTATTATTTATTGAAAAATTAGCCAATTTTAGACGTTTAGATTGTTTTAATCTATTTTTCCAAATTACTCTGTCGCCGTATTTGAGATCATCGATCCTCACCAACCCTTAGTTAGTCGACCGTCTTTGAGTTTTTTTTTTCTTTTCCGATGAATGCTTATTGATTATTGGATTTAGTTTTTTAGTCGACCTTCTATAGTTAACTTATATGAACTATGATTTTTTTTTTTTATTGACAACTAGCAAATTTTATTCATATATCCACTTTCTAACACAGAGGTTAGTTGTACATTTGCGATAAGAAAATTATATTTAAAGATATTTTATTCTTAACATGGATTATAGCTTAAGCGTTTGTATTAATATAGAGTGAAAAGGTAAATTATAGTCAATTAAATAGCCAAAAGAAAATACAATTAAATACTATAATATCTCTTATTTAGTGATGCGATTAGCCCATTTTGACACAATATTTTATTAAAATTCTCATTTAATAAATAGATTATGTTACTTTTTAAAAAAAATTATTTTATTGCTCCCTCTCTCTCCACCATTTCTCTCTCTTCTCTCTCTTTTAACCCTTTCTCTCCGCCTCCTCCACTGCCCAAAAACCACCGCGCCACCGTGAATCTCTCCCCGTCGTATTCCGCTGTCGCCGTCAAATTCCTTTGTCGCTCCCTCCATAGCCCAAAATCGTGTAAGTCCAAAATTTTGTTAGCCCAAAATCGTGCAATCGCCGTCTCTCGGACGCCGAATAAAAAACAAAATATTTTTTATAGTTCTTTTTACAAAACCTTTGAGTGGTAATATTGGTTGAAGGGGTTACACAATTTCGTTAATCAATTTACACAATTTTGTAAATTGATTTACATTATTTTGGTTACGGATTGACACGATTTTGGCGAATGAATTTACACGTTTTGGAGTGGTTTAACATGATTTTGCAGTGGTAAGATTTTCGTTCGGAATGCGTAAATGAAATACAAAATCGAAGGAACCGAGGATCCTCGGTGAGGTGATAGAGGCCGGGGCTGGTCGATGGCCGAGGGTGTGGAAGAGATCATGGCGAGTGTGTGGTCAATGAAGGGTTGGGGCCGCATCGGCGACGGACATCGAAGCGAGCCATCCATTATGGTTTCGTATTCGTAATTGCATTTACCATTAAAGTTTCATATTTGTGGTTACAATTTTGTATTTATAGTTACAGATTCATATCTATAGTTACAAAATTAATTTTGTAAATATTTTACAAGCTTCGTATATATAATTACAATTTCATTCTTATATTGAAATTTTGTAACTATATTTACTGTAATTACAAAATCGTAAATATAGAATCGTAAATTTAGTTATGTAAATACAATTACAAATTCGTAAAAAAATGCAGAGAAATAATTTGATTTTTTTTTATTAAAATACTGATTAATAGGGACCAAAAAATCAAAAATAAGATTTGTTACAAACGTTAAAGTAGCGAAGAATAATTTGAGTAATATTTGTTTAATCGTAAAAATAAGAAAGATTTATTTTAATTTATTTAGTTTGCTACATTTAAGGAAAAAATTTATTTTTAATTTTAATTAAAAAATGAAAAATTAAGATTAATGTGAGTTAATTGGAATGTCATATTATTATATATTTCAATTTGTTGGTGGTTATGATTACCATATTTAGAAATGAGCATTTTTTTAAACCTTGAAGCACAAATGGACATTTACCTCATTTACCCTTTAAAATATATCATATAAAAATTATACTTTTTAGATGATAAATTAATAATATTTTCTTTCAAATTTATTAATATATTTTATCGCCACCGCGCAAAACGCGGTGCGGTCCACTAGTTGATATTAATAGATTAATGAAATAATATTAATCAATTGACTGAATTGAAATTTTGTAATCATTGACAATGATTTTAATTAAGTAATTGATTAATTAATTTATGATGTTAATAAGGACTTTTATGGTTAATAAATGTGGTTAATTGGCTATGTATCAATATTGACATAAATTGGCTATTCGGAAAAATGATTTTAGTGTTTTGACTATTTAGCTATAGAGCCCTTATTTATTTTTAGTTTTAAACGAAACTTGTAAATAGTCCATATATATGTATAAAGACGTTCTTCTTTTTTGACATTCTTTCTTAATATTATATCTCAACTTCGAGTCCTTTACTAACCCTGAAACTTCAAAGCTCGTTGTTTTCGTAATGTTCTAATTGAATGTGATAGTTTTGCCTTATTAATAAATGAACAAGGTCGACCTAACTTATGGGCGAGTTGAGCGGTCATCTAAAGCCCCAATTTTACAATAAGGCCCTTTATAAAGTAATTTATTAATATGCATAAATAATTAAATAGTTGATTGCAAAATGATATTTAGTATAGTAACAAATCGTGTCAAATGTTGAAAACCTCAAGCGTCAGTTATTATTTAGTTTTTTTTTTTAAATAAATCATTACATAGCTCCTGTAATAATGTATTAGAACAAATTAGCAAGACATGTACACAAACTACTACAAACTCATGCAACACTTACAACTAAAACCGATTATAAAGTTAATGAAGGAATCCATGATTTGCATCTCACAACTAAAGCGTTTATTGCATGAGCTATTCGATCTTCATAATTGCATAGCTATTGCAATAACGCATACCTCCAGCAATACTATGTTGCACGCCCTTAAAGATCCTCGTATAAATAATTTACCTAAGGTCTCAAAAATGGTTGGGCCGGTTCTAAAGGCAAGTGTCATTAGTTATTGATAAGAGGGGGAGGAAGGGACGAAGAAGAAAGAGGAAGAGGGCGGGGACAAAGAGAAGATGGAGGACTAGGAAAAGAGCAAAAAGGGGAAGAAGTTCAAGCGTTTGATATCGAACGATTGAGAAGAAGGGCAATACCTAGGGGGCAACGACTCGAAAGGCCAAAGATACGCGGTCACATGTGAGATGGTCATGGCCGGGTCGTTCCCCATCCGACTCGAATAACATTGATCGCAAAATATTATTTAGTGTAGTAACAAATCGTCAAATGTTAAAAAATCTAAGCTTGAGTTATATTTTTTTTTAGTTTTTTTTAATAAACCATTGCATAGCTCTTGTAATAATGTACTAGAACAAATTAACGATGCGTGTTCATAAACTGGAATAACTGGGCATTAGTAAACCCCACGGGTGAAAAATAACTGGTATAGTGCCTAAAAGGCACCAAACACACTTATGTACGGGTAATAGACACCAACATAAAGTGCAAGAACCTTTTAAATAATATTTTAATGACCAAATAGAGTTATTCTTATTTGTCTTTTAGTCCCTACAACCTCGTATAAATAAGAAATCCATTTCAATCAAGCGATTAGGCCTATGCATAAAACCCAAAAATGTGTTTGGTTAAAGTGTTAAGAAATCCATTTCAATTAGATGGTTAGGCTTGTGATGATTGGAATCTAGATTTTGATGATTACCTTGTATTTTGTTGATTATAGTGTTAATTTTGATGATTACAGTTGATTAGAGTGTTGTTTTTTATAATCTTTTTCCTTGTGTTATTGTGTTTACAGAGGAAGTGGACGTGTCGACGATGCTTGAAGACTTGGACGTGTTTGTAGCGATAGGAAGTTATCATTGTGTTTGTTGTCATCGAAATTTGTTGCTATCTTTATTTTGGATACACTTCTATTTATTATGTGTTTGTTGTTTTGCTGTGTCTTTTTATTCTGTGTTGGTTTGTTGGTTGTGTTTGCTGGATTTTTATGTTTTTATTTGGATATACTTAATGTGTTTTTATTCTGTTTAAAACTTTAATTTTTTTTTTGAACCGGGTTAAAATCCGGGTAGGAACCCAGAACCAGATTTAAAACTCGACCCCGATCAAAATTCGGGTTTGGGTTTTAAATCCGAGTTTTAAAATAAGAATCGGGTAATTACCGGAACCCGAATTTCTAGGTTTTTCCTTTTAAAATCCGATTTCGGGTTTGAAAAGTGAAAACCCAAAAATTCGGGTTAGGGTTTAAAAGAAAAACTGGGTTTTAAACCCGGTTTCAGCCGTACAAGCGGTAGCTCATAACACATTTTTTATTACACCTTTTTTTTTCTTTCTAGACTTATATACTCTGCTAATGTCGAGCGTCGACTTGTTGTGTATAGAGGAAACCCCCCATCTGTATCCGTTTAGAGTTCACGTTTTCTCTATTTTTTCAAAAATAGAAATAAAGTCATGGTCAAGGACAGAAGAGAAAGTTCAGGAGGTAAGACCAAAAAAGTCAATATCTTTTTTTTTAGTTAGCTCATTCCTAAATAAGCACATGTGGTACTCTGCGTATCCGCGAGTAACCCGAGAACAGTCTGTATCGGCTAAAACATAAAACCTAGGTTATAGTAATATTGCATGGGATAGCCAAATTGAAACGTTTGATTAGCCAAATAACCAACCTTTCTTTTTTCTTTGCAAAATAGCCAAATGGTTTTTTAATAATATATTTTATACCTATAAAACCCTTTTAACATATTAACGTGTATAAACTAAGTTAATTTTTCTTAAAAATAAGAATATTTACTTGTATAATAACATATTTTATACCTATAATACTCTTTTAACGTGTATTGACTAAGTTAATTTGTTTAAAAATAAAAAATCGTGATTAAAATTTTAACAAAAAATTTAATTTATTTTTTTCTTCAAAAAAATAATAATTTATTTTAAACTAATTAACTTAGTTAATACATGTTAATATAGTTAATACAAGGGTAATCCGGTCTTTCGTAATTTATTAACGTAGTGAATTGACTATTTGACAATATTAATTAAAACATTAGCTGTTTGACTAATTAGTGTTTGAAATTTGACTATTTAGCTACAATGCCCCTGAATTTTCACTATTCAAAAGGGCACATGTGGTATAAGTAACCGATGTTATAAATCTAAGTGGTTAGTTAAAATCTGGATATTTTACTCGCCGTTTAGCGCCAAAAAAAACGAGCAAGGGCATATTCGGAAAGCGCATCATCGTCTAGCTTCTGCTGCAGACATACATCTCGCCGAGCTCAAACCTCACCAAACCATGCAGTAGAGCCGAAATGACTGAAACACCCCTCGCCCATCGTCGAATTCGCTCTTCGCCATGGCTTTCTCTCACCACTCCACCTTAAGCTCCTTCGCCATAGCCAACCTTCCGCGTTTCTCGCCTCGCTTCCTCCACCCGAAACGTTTCGAACTCCGAATCTCGAAACGCGCGAAGAATGGAGAAGGAAGAGGAAGCGTTTCGCCACTCGCCGGGATCGTTGGGACGAGTCACAAGGACCGAGCTCAGTCCGAGTCGGAGAACCAGGTTAGGGTTTCTGTGGTTCTTCGTCGAATGTGGGAGCTGCTCGGAGACGATCGGTGGATCGCCTTCGTCGCACTCGGCGCGCTGATCGGCGCTGCGGTGAGAATCTCGAGAATGCTCTGAGTTTGAGTTCTGTTAATGGAGTTCTGGTTTTGCTTGGTGGTGATTTTCTCTTTTCTTTGGGAAAATGCAGGTTTCTGAGATCTCGATTCCTGGCACGTTGACTGCGGCGATTTTTTCAGCTCAGCGCGGAGAGGCTGTGGAGTTCTACAGGAACTCGCGGTTGTTAGTCGTGTTGTGTGTGATCTCCGGGATTTGTAGGTGAATCTTTGTTCTCTGCTGCGTTACCTGATACGATTGGGTGTTCGGTTTAATCTTGTTTTGATTGCAAAGTATCTTGTTTGAAGACTGTTTGATTGAATATTTCTTTTGGTTGATGCATCTCTTGCCTTCGAATTTTTCGCAGTGGCGTTCGAAGTGGCTTTTTTGCGTTTGCGAATGTGATCATGGTGAATCATTTCCTCAAGTTCTTCATGAATGTGTATTATCTCTTATGGAAGTGATTGTTCGTTTCATTGAAATACGAAGCGTTCGAAACAATTCCAGATTCCCCTGTTGAATCGTTTGTGATTCTTTTGTTTGTTTGCAGGTTAGACGTCTGAGAGAAGCAGTGTATTCTGCAATTGTTCTTCAGGTTTGTGTCTTGCATGGTAGTTTCCGAACAATTTCGAGTTCCCGTAGATGATCTTGAACTTGAAGCGAGTTATTTGAGAATAAATATGTTACATATAAAGAATATTATATGCACTGTGGTGTTTTTGGTGTCCTAAATGCAGGATATATCCTTTTTCGATAGAGAAGCAGTAGGTACATTGACTAGTAGGCTCGGGGCAGATTGTGAAAAGATGTCGAATATCATCGGGAATGATGTCAACCGAATTTTAAGAAACGCGCTCCAGGTGGATGATATAGATCATTTCTTTTATGATTTTCGCACTTATAATGATGCCTTGCTTATGCTAAAGCGGAAAATTTTATAGGGTACAGGTGCATTGGCTAATTTGTTGATACTATCATGGCCTCTCGCACTATCAGCAGTGGTGTTAAGCTCAATGCTTTCCGCAATTTTTCTCATTGTTGGCCGGTAGAATCTCTACCTTATCTGCTATCTGTCTAGAAATTAGATCACTAAATTTTTTTAGATTCTATATAAAAATTTGATACGGTCCGAGACGTTGATCTTGTAAAGGGACCGGTGATGGAGAATCAAAGGCATAAAGGAAGTCAAACTCAATCCTGTCTTAATTAGATTGAAAAATAAATTAGGGTTATGATGATTTGATTAATAAGTATAAGACCCAACTGTAGCTAGGCCAAAAGTTAAATTCCATAAATAAAGTGCATAGTTAACTTAATAGCAGAAATGAGATAAAGCAATTAAAATCACGCCCTTGGGCACCTAGGACTACTCGGGCAAGCCTTGACCAATTGCCCCAGGTCTAGCCTCGGTGCATCGGTTCCGTCTATGGTACGTTATACCATATTTCGGATAGGTAACAAAACGATCCAATTTGTATCATTAGATGGTAGGCTTTTACATATTCATTATCACTTCTTGAATTGTTGTTTCTGAAACCTTCCTTTTTGTTTCTCTTCAAGGTATCAAAGGAAAGCTGCAAAGTTGACTCAAGACTTCACTGCTGGTGCGAATGAAGTAAAAACTTAAAACAAGCTCCATAGTCTAATACTTTTTAATTTTATCAATAAAAAACTTGATGTTATCTGTTTCTCTCTAATCCATATAGGTAGCACTTGAAGCATTTTCTTTGATACAAACAGTCCGGATTTATGGGGCAGAAGAAAACGAACAAGAAAGGCAACAAGCGTTTCTGACATCACAGCCAATCTCACTTAGCATGTTACAATTTCCTTGATAACTAATTTTGTTATTTATCTTATTCTATCAGATTCAACCACTGGCTGGAGAAAATAGCTTTCGTAGCCACAGGAGAAAGTAAGGTTTATGGAATCTGGAATCTTAGTTTTACGACTTTATATCGTTCAACACAGGTACATCTCAGGAAGTCATAATACACTCCTCATTTGGTCTGTTGTCACATCATATAAGCTGAATTCTTTTGGTTTCTCCTTTTTCACTTATGTAAAACTTACTGATTGTATAGCTTTATTAGGCGTCAAAGTCTCATTCAAGCGTCGCATTTTCCAGGTTTTTGCAGTTATTATAGGGGGGATGTCAATTCTGCGTGGCCATCTTTCGATTGAGCAGCTTGCCAAGTATGTTTTGTACTGCGAGTAGTTTATTTACGCAACATGGAGGCTCATGGACAGTGCGTTATCGTTGTTGCAGTCTGTTGGAGCAAGTGAACAAGTTTTCGGCTTCATGGACCTTGTGCCTAGTTGTCATTTCCTATCAAAAGGCAAGCTTTATGTATGAGGCTACAAATCAGACTTTTTTTTTCTTCTTCTAAGTTTGCACTAAGTAAATCAGGTTCCTTGTGTGATACTTGGGTATAATGTATCTCATTTATGCCTCTTGGTTCTCCGCTTATAATTTTATAATTCCGTAATGAGGATCCCGTCACGGATTTAGAAGTAGCGAAAGCTTATGTTGTCTATCCCTATCCTAAAACCCTAGAGAGAAACTAAGTTAATTTTGCTAAAGCGAATTATTGAACTACCAAATATTACAATGAGATGACCGGGCTCTTACGAAAAGGAAATTAGTACGCTTAGTGCATAGGTTTACACCAGACGATGACATAATTAAATAATTCAAAACAGAATAAGACATAAAACATAAATAAATCGACAAACTTTATCGAAGCAGCGTCTATATGTACAATGTATATTGACATATCAAACTTTTTAATGATTTTTCTTGCTTCCTTCTAAATTTCTGTAGGTAAGAAAATGCCGCGGATATCAGGACATATTCAGTTTGTGAACGTTTCGTTTCACTATCCTCTGAGGCCAAACGTAAGCTCTTTCTTATTATTTTTCTCCATTTTATTAATTTTATTTTTCTATGCATTCTTTTGAGTAATTCCTTGATTATTGCATGCTCATTGTATTCGGATTAGATACTGCGGCCTGCCCGTCCCGCCCATTTGTTGGGCACGGGCTGCCCAGTCCGTGGGCTGTTATTGGGCGAGCAAAGCCCTTCCACCCAAACTCTAGGGACAGGCTATCCATTTCCAATTCATTATTATATTGTTATTATTATCATTTACTATTAATGTTATTTCCTATTTTAAAACAAATAATTAAAAAAAATTGTGACAAGCCCCCCGCCGCGCCGCTGCCCCCGAACCGCTTGGGTTTACGCTCATCAGTCTGGTATTTCTAATTCTTTATAGGAGGCACATTGTAGGAAAAAGCTTCAGAACTCTTACGAACCCTTAAACAACAAATAACCAAAATACCCCTACTTATAAGTAACTTTATTTGGTCTTTATATTTCTTCTGCATGATGACTAGGTTACAGTTCTAGATCGTGTAAACCTATCCATTCAAGCAAACGAGCTCATCGCAATTGTATGAGCCTTTCCCTCTTTTCAATAATGTTACGTATAATTCTTGCTCAAAACTGGGATTTAATTTTGCAACAATCGCCAAGGTTGGTCCAAGTGGGAGTGGAAAAAGCACATTAATAAAGCTTTTGCTTCGTCTTTACGAACCCACGAGTGGCAACGTAAGTCACCCACGCTTGCATTTCGTCCTTCCTATTTCCCATATTAACCTTTTCTTTCTACGTCAAAAGAGTGGCAATTTCTTTTGTATTGGTGTGAATTGCAGATTTACGTGGATGGTTTTCCTCTAAAGCAGTTGGATATGAGGTGGCTCATAGACAAATTTGGATTTGTTGAACAGGTAAAAATACAGTAGTCACTTATGTCTTTTGCGACATCTTTTCTACTCCAATTTAAATATAGCTAATATAATGAAATTTACCCTGCAAAACTGGGGATTATGATTCCCATTCTCGTCTATTTTACCTTATTTTTTTACTCTACATAATGGTAATATATTCATTGATTGCCTTCCATTAATCTTCTCTTCGTTACACAATGTATGACATATATATAAACTATTTATAATTACTAGTCATACATACTAAATTACAATATTAGGACAATTACAATTGCAAATTAAATAATTAGGGTCAATGACGGCAAAAATACACAAAGTTTGATTGAAGAGCCCTTCATGGACCCAAAGTTTAAAAATAGTGGCAAAAATACCCAAAATCACATTTGAGGAGTTGACCACTTCATTCTCTTAACGCCGTAAACTCTGGCCACATGGACAAACATGGGTTTCTAACATAACTATTTTGGCCACGTGGAGGAGCCCACATCAACCTTGTTTACACCAAACAACGAATTAAACCCTAACTAATACTATTTAATACAACTAATTGAACTCCTACTGATTACACTTAACAAAACAAATTTGTCCATGTGGCCATAGTTAACGGGTAAGTTAACGGCATTACAAAAATGGAGCGGTCAACTCCCCAAATGCGACTTTGGGTACACGAGGGGTTCTTTGACCAAACTTTGGGTATTTTTGCCGTCATTAACCCAAATATTTATAACCAACTAAACTAAACGCCACTTATGCCACTCTTATTTACTAGAGGTGAAAGGTTTGGCCTCAAAATTTGATTTTGTCTTGGTCCTAGTCCGGTTTCGGTATGAAAACCGAACCTTCTTATAAAAAAAATGAAAACTGGAATCGGGCCAACTTTCAAAATCTGGCCAGATTGGGTTTCCGATCTGGTTTTAGTTGTTTATACATTTTTTACTGTCATGTAATATTGGAAAGTTAAATAATACATATTATTTATTTTGAAGAATTTGTTACTTAGTAATTAACTAATATTTCAAAAACCGGACCAAACCGGTATTCGGTCCGACCTGGTTTTGGAAGGACCGAAAATCCTAGAATGGATCAAAAAGGGGCAAAAAGATGTCACGCTGTTGCGGTTTCACCCTTATGCCAAACTGCAAAAACAAAAACAAAAAAGAAGCTAAATGTTTATGTTGAACAGGAACCCCATCTCTTTCATATGGACGTAGGGTCAAACATCAAATATGGCTGCTCCCGAGACATCAAACCGGAAGACGTGGAGTCAGCTGCGAAGCAAGCCTATGCTCATGAGTTCATTTCGTCTCTCCCTCGTGGCTACAAAACTCCGGTTGAGGCCAAGTTGCTCAGTGGCGGCCAAAAGCAGCGAATCGCCATTGCAAGAGCCATTCTCAGAGACCCTTCCATATTAATCCTTGACGAACCCACCAGTGCCTTGGATTCCGAGAGCGAACTCTATGTCACGGCAAGTTGTTTCAAACATCTCGCAAGTCCTTGTTTACGACCGGTTTTTGCCCAGTCTTGGCCCTATAATGAGACAAAAACCAGACTGCTTTGTCAAAAAGCCGGGAACCTAGGTATCCATAAAAACCAAACCGGTCCGGGTTCCTGGTCCAGGTTTAGTATTATTAATTTAATTTCAATTAATTTGTTATAATTTTAAGTTTAAGAGTTCTATTCTAAACTTGGCTCGAGAGATTGGGCTAGTACTTTGTAAGGACTAGTCCTCGTTTTTTCTTTCTTTCTTATGGTAGAGTTTTGGTTTATATAGCCGGTCTGATTTTGACCGACAAATTTTAAACCACTCTCTAGCCTTGTATTGTAATTTACTTTTTATCAATATAAGCGATAGTTTCTTTAAAAAAAAAAAAAAAAAAAAAAAAAACTTGGCTCATTATTTGAAGCTTAAATCACTTTTTTTTTTCTTTCAATTATTTAATTTGAAAGTATTTTTTTATTTTTAAGTAGTTGATGTTGAAAAATTATATTAATTTCAGTCTACAAAATCAGACTTTGAAAACCAGGTCAGATTTTGGAAGACTCGAAAACACCGGGATCTAATTAAAAAAAAAAAAAAAAACTACCCGGTTTCACTCCTATGTAACCCACTCACACTCTATGTTACTATCTTCCTCAGGAGATTCTCCGTGGATTTCGAAACGACAAGAAAAGTAACAGAACCGTCATTGTTATAGCGCACAGGTTACTCTTTACGCATTTTTTTGAATTAGTTTTTCCTTTATTATTAATGATTCGATAAGTTTAGTATTACTTACAACGGTAATTTTGACCCCTCTTCTTTATTTTTGAATAGGTTTTCCACCATAAGAGCCGCGGACAGAATCATTGTTATGGACGGAGGTCAAGTGGTTGAGGTAATTGTCTAGCTTCTTTGTTTCATTTTATGTAATTTTCTCATCAAATCCAATCATAATCCGAAATTAACTAATAATTAAATAGAACGTGGATTAGGTTCGTCAAATTAATAATTTTGATTGTATTATAATTCTATTCGGCGTCGATTAAAAAAAAACGTTACTAGACTAAAACTTGATGAATTAATAATCTCGATATTATAATAAAATGATCCAATCTCTATATTATAAATTTTCCCATGGAATCTTATCGTCTTTTAATCCCTTTTTCTTTATCGACGTTGCTTGGGTGGCAAGAAATGTAGCTTAAGCCCCTGATTCTTCTAACGAGCTTTCATTAGACTTAACTTGAGACACACTCTTAACAGTAATTGTCACAATTATGTTCATTGAGCATAATGTTTGAAAATATTGACATAGTTTGTTGTGTGTGCGCAGATGGGAAACCACGCAGAGCTCACTGTCAAAAATGGTTTATATGCAAAGCTGGTTAAAGCTCACACACACGGCTTGCCTTAACTCTCGACCTAAATCGAAGGGTGAAATTTTACCCCTTTTTTTACCCGACCGGTTAAAAATCTGTATTTTTTCATGTAGATAAACCGTTAACTGTGTTTTCCAGTTCGGATTTTGATTTGTCAAACAAGCCGATTTTTATTTAAATTATTAAACAAATTTGTTAACACTCCTCGGAAAATTTGTTAAACAAGCTCACACAAACGGAAAATAAGAATCTTCGGAATCCGGTTAACACTCCTCTATGGGGCATAGACATAAGGCACTTTGCTCAGCTGAAATCAAATTACACTAAACCCTAAACCCAGTATGCATTACTGGTTAGCGGAAAACCGGACGTGAAAGGAAAATCTTCGGAATGTCGGTTAGACTCCTCTGTGGGACATGGACACAGGACACTTTACTCTGAAGGACACTCTCCTTCTCTACCCTCTTGTGCCGCTCTCGGCCCCATGCTTTTCCCCTACTGATTGTAAGGAGGGCGGCTTCCACGTCCCACGAGGAACACGCCTCATCACCAACATATGGAAGATCCATATCGACCCGGCATTGTGGCCTAACCCGTTGGAGTTCAAACCTGAGAGATTTCTCACAACCCACAAGAGCGTCAATGTCCGGGGTCCGCACTTCAAGCTCATCCCGTTTGGTAGTGGACAGAGGGCATGCCCGGGCTCTACCTTTGCACTCTAAGCAATGCGTTTCGTGTTTGCTAGGTTTCTCCAAGAGTTCAAAATCGCAACGGCGTCAAATTGCGCTGTCGATATGTCAGAGAGCTTTGGCCTCGTCAATCTCAAAGCCACTCCGCTCGAAGTTCTCATCTCGCCTCGATTGCATGTTGAGCTCTACCACTAAAACAAGGAAAGACTTGTAAATGTGCTTGCTTTCCTTCTATGTCGTTTTCACAATAATGATGTCGTAGACAACATTGACGTACACATCCACATCAATTCCAGCAGTGATATGTAAACATACGATCATTGCAATTCTTTTATGAGCATATGTAGATTACAAATTCAAAGACAGGACGCAAACACGTGTTCAAATCACAACTCAAAAGTTCATTACATTCTAGAAAGAAAAAAAATCAACTAAACAACATTCGAATTAAAGAATACGAAGAAGCACGCGAAATGAAACGAAACGGACTCTGACTAGCAAGAGAAGAACTACTTCGCTGGCTCTAAAGCGCTGCATATGCAAACAAGAGCAGAGCCAGAGACACCGAAAGAGCCCGGAAGCCGGGACAAGGAATCGCCGAGGCCGTGGAATTGCGGTTCAAGTGGTTGTTAGCTGTGGCGGCGTGAGGAGACGCTGCCAAGGGATGAACAACGACCGACACCTTCATGCCATTGAAGCATTGGCCGTTCCCGCAGATGAAGTAGTATCGGGCTGGCTCGTTGAAGAGTATGAAGTCTTTGCCGCTCGTCCAGTTCCCCAACGCGCCTTCCGTCGTGCAGTTGTCACCATGAACATGTTGTACTGTGTCTTCTGGTACCTGAACGCTGCAACCAAATCCCGCCCTCCAAAAGTCAGACTTAAATATCAGATTCAAATAGACTAAGCCCATAAAAAATATGATTAATTAACTCTTCATTCTTATTTCAAAATTTTGTCCTGGCCAATTTGTGGCTAAAATGGAAGAGTTCAGTCCTAATTAAAAGAAAATCAGAAGAAACCGGGTCCGAAACCTTATCTTTTCCCTGCCTAAAAAAACCTGAACCCGGATCCCGATTTTCCGGGTTTGAAATTCTAAAAACTGTAAATGTGGGGTTTGAAAACTATTAACAAGTTAAAACCTAACTCCAGTTCGGAACTCGTGGGATAATATTGAGAAAGTTGCTACAAGAAATGAAAGGTGGGATGTTGAAATGAGCAAACAGATATAATCACCAACGTAGAAAGTGTGGTTTTTTGCCCAAACAGTGGAGTTCACTCCCGGATTCCAACCCTTGTTCGCTCCCACAATGTGATCCGTCGCACTCACCGGAGCAAATGCCGAAACTAGACCCACAAACAACACTAGATTCAACCACCTCCCCATTTTTCACTTCACTTGCTTCGCTGCTTGGTATCCCAGTCTTCACCTGCGTTGGGTTGGGAGTAGTAGATAGAATATATATTATTTTAAATAAATAAACAAAATTGTGTCCCGATAAACGGGAGTGAAAATGAGCTCGAAATTCTTATTTATTTATTTATTTATTTTGACCTTGCTTGAATGGAAGAGACGCATAAAGCTGGTAAAGTAGTAAATGGTGATAATCCAGCACAAATGTAGGTCTTAAAAAGTCAGTCCACTTGCAATATAAATATGTAATGGATAAATCTTTCAATATTCGACCCAAAATATGAATATAGCAATATGATTTGTTTAATACTATGTCATTTTTTATCATCTTTACTGACCTTTTTCTCTATTGTGAAAAGATGTTGAGAAGAAACTCATCAAAGTAACAAAGACCACTTTTGCATTACTAATTCAGATGGTTTTGGCAGCGAAAACACTCATGCCATTTTAGCTATCTCTTTTTTCCCAGACTTTCGGCGGGTTTGGTGTTGCACTGATTCCTTCAATTGCGACTCAAGTGTCGGGTCTTCTTTACCTCCGTTCAATCTCATCGACGTTAAGATCTCCCTCGCCTTCACCGACAAACCATGTTTCTCCAGCCCTTGAATCATTACTCTGTAATGAGTAGAATCCGGCTCAACTTCGAAGCGTTTCATTGTCTCGGTCCAAATCTTTAACGCATTCTCAGGTTGCTTCAATCTAAAGAACTTCTCAAGAATTATGAGAAATGTTTTCGCGTCGGGACCTAAGCTAGCTTTCTTCATCTGAATAAGATCTTCGAGTGTTTCCTCCAGATCTGAACACTCTAGAAACGCATGGTACGTCTCGGTGTTTCGGTGAATATTCTCTTCAATCATAGTGTTCAACACCGTTTTCGCCTCGTATAGTTTACTCGCTTTACACAAAGGCCTTATCATCGCGTTATATGTGGCGGAATCCGGTTTCAAACCCGACTCCTTCATCTTCTCCAACAACTTGAGAGCTTCGTTGAAGCAATTTTCGCGAGTCAGCACCGAGAGCAAAGAATTGTAAACCTCGATACCCGGAACCCAACCCCTTCTCTTCATCTCATCATAGAGTCTGAGTGAGTCGAAAAGATTTCCGACCTTCGAGAAGCACGAGATAAGGTGAGTATAAGACGCCTCATTCGGCGTCAAGCAACACTTGGAAATTTCGCGCCAAACTCGCTTGGCCTCAAATACGTTGACAGACACGTTACACCAAGCACTGAGAATGATGTTGAATCCGTCAGTGTCCAACGGGAAGAGCTTCTTGCTCTTCACCATAAACTCTTCGGCCTCTTCGATGTATCCGTGTCTACACAGAGCCTCGAGGGCACCGCGAAACGCTTCTTCATCGGGGCTCAAACTGAACTTCTCCATCACTTGAAACGCCCATATCGCTTTGCCCGGATCATTCGCAAAAGCGTACCTGAGTTAATAACTCAACAATCAAAACATTTCATACATTATATATGCCAATCTTTATGAAACAGCAAAGATCAAAGTCACCTGTCGATCATAGTAAGCATCGCTCGGCGAGTATCCATGGAAGTCCGATGCAAGTCTCCGATCAAACACCAAGCAGTATTGAACTTCCCGTGAGTACCCAAAACCCAGATCATCAAATTCCAACTTCGTCGTCGCAATACCCCAACTTTTCGCCCCATTTGAAAGCCAAAAATGCGAGCCTCGAATCTTCCCTGAAAGCCCAGATCGCCGATCTAATCACATCGGGACTCGCCTCGATGCCGGAGTCTTCGAGAGCAGCGACGGCCTCAAATTCCGTGGGGAGACGCGAGACCTGTTCGATTGCTCCAAGGAATCCAACAAAACCCGGGTCTCCGGCGCCGACATGGTGGTGGAGCGTTGAGAAACGGAAGGCTTGGGAGGGGACGCGGGATGCTCGATGACATGTAGGAGCCGAGAATCGAGCTTGGGAGTGAATTCTATGAAGTCGCCGAAGTGATCGAAACATGCTTCTCTGAAAGATTCATCAATGTTTGTTCATAGCAGTTGTTCACTAGAAAGAATATGTTGATTAAAAATGAATTCGGTGGTATTACGAAAGATAATCGAAAATATTGCTCGCATTTCGACCCCTAAATCGCAGAAGCAAGATCGAAAGCGGAGACAGAGAGAGAAGTGAAGAGGAAGAAGAAGAAATCCGAGAGAGTGAGATTCTCGCCGAGGAATGGAGTGAAGCTCAAGGAGAGAGAGTAGAGACAGACCTTCAGTCCAATTATCTCACGTTTAAAATAATTGAAAATAGAAATGAAAATGAAAATGTTCGAAAATATAATAAAAGTGAGTCAGTTTATTTATTTATTGGGTGTTTGGTAAATTATTTTTCTAAAAAATTCAAAATCGATTTTAGATTTTTGTACATGAATCGTAAAAAATAAAATTCGTAGGTTTTGTTTTTTTGTTTTTTAAATAAAAATACTATTTTAGTTTTTTTAGCTTGAATAAATTTTTTAGTCAAACGCTAAATTAGTTTTTGTTACCAGCAGCAACTGTTTTATAAACAATTTACCAAACACGTGTCAGTTTTTTTTTTTTTATAAATTTATATTTTAAACTAAAACTAAAACAATTTACATTTATCAAACGTATGGTTTTAATTTTTAATATAACCAATTTTGATGAC
The DNA here is from genome assembly GCA_954871525.1 of Parietaria judaica. Taxonomy (NCBI): domain Eukaryota; kingdom Viridiplantae; phylum Streptophyta; class Magnoliopsida; order Rosales; family Urticaceae; genus Parietaria; species Parietaria judaica. The sequence goes on from OX940865.1 coordinate 33,039,168, forward strand.
GGGCATTTTCTGTTGTTAAAATCAACTCTACGAGTACATGTATGAAGAAGATGTTTTGAAAGATTTAGGAAAGAAAATACCATAAGAATTGATGAAGATCCGAGCTCTTGCACCAAGCAATATTCCCTGTGATAAAGAGGTAAAGAGATCGTACCGAGTCACGTCTAGGACGCTTTCCTTAAAGCGATTCGCCTCCGCTACCGGACTACGTCACCTCCCAGGATAAAACGGCGCAATCGTTGTCACCGCAACGGCGAACCGAACTCGCAAAGACCTCAACCCAGGTATATATATATATAAAATAGAGTGATTTTGAGCTTCGCACGGAGTGAAAACAGAAGTGCAAAGTTCGGAGAGAATCTAAGAAAAGTTCGAAAATAAGGTTTGCTTGGTGTGTCGAATGAAATCCGAGGAGCTCCCAATTTATAGATGAACATGGAGATTGTGCATTTAGTCAATAACGTTTCAGTATTGATTTTCATTAAAATCATTTCAGAACGTTTTCCTGTAGTTATTGGCATACAAATCTTTGTTGAACCGTTTCTGAACGTTTAAAAATTAAATAGAACATTTAATCCATTTAGTGCAAAAATTGTTTAGAAAATTTCTCTTGATTTCCACTTAATGCAGTTTTGAATTTCATTTACAGAAACATTTTTTCCAACATTTTCAACTCAAATTTCATTCCAAATTTACCTTTTTAAATTGGTATTTAATTATCCACATTTTATTTTTATTTAAAAAAATATATATGCAAAATTTGTAGGTATTAAATTTCTTATTCTCTTTCTCGTGTGAAGCTCAGATCTCACGCAAGCTAGGGTTTCGACGATTCACAATGAAGGCGCTCCATCAACGGCTTCACCGCCCTTTAGCGACCGGAGTTTGACGGCTTGCCTTCACATTTGCCTCTGTTTTTGGGCTCAACTATTGAGGGAGGAGCCCAATCGACATTGCCGGCTCTCTGAAGAAGCGCCAAGCTCCGAACGCCGTCAACGGAGTCGCCTCGTCCTTCGCCGGCGTCGCTGCACTTGAAGTCGCCTCCTCCAAACGACGACGAGCTCGCGAAGGAAGAAGTGGCAAAAAACTGTAAGTTCTCGTTTAGTTGTACAATTAATTGATTCAAAAACTATCAATATGATGATTGGCAATCACAGGTGAAGTGTGAGGCTGGTAACGAAGGAAAAAATAGAGATAAGCATCCACAATATGGTGGAGGCACTGGTCAAAAGAGAGAGATCCATAGCCTATGCATATACTCTAAAGTCTAACCAATTATATCATTTTGAGTAGCAACATCAAAGACTTTACAAACCTCGGGATCGTTATTGTATTGAATTTTGAGTATTACCATTAACTTATTTCGAGAATTGGGTCGGAGCGCCGCAGCGATGTGTCGGAAGGCGTGGTCGGTAACGTTCGAGAATTTTTATTTATTCGTGTTTATTCGAATTGTAAATGTAAATGTATTGGTTTGTTCGTGTAAATGTATGTTAATTCGAATTGTAAATGTAAATGTATTGATTTATTCGTGTAAATGTATATTAATTTGAATTGTAAATGTATTTTAGTTGGTTTATTCGTATTTATTTATTTAAATTATGTGAACGAATCACCATCCAAACAAACTAGCCATTCGGAATCAAAAAATAAGTAGGACTCATCTACAAGCTTCTGGGCTTCGTGACCCTCGATAAAAAACAGCTTCAGCCACTCGAATTTTTGATATTCCAAGATCTCGTACATTGGAACCCATGGTTATGGACCCGAATCCATTAGTCTGGAACATTTTCTTTTCCGATAAAACAACAATTCGAAGTACTTTTCTTGCGTATTCATCTCTGGAAGAACATGTGGAACACTTTCGACTGGTCTTCAACAAATTGCGCGATTAATGTTTTTTAATTCAAGTTGTTTTAAATTATTAATATAGTTAATTTGAATTAATGTTTGTTAAGAAATTGTAATTTTTATTTTAAAATCGAAAAACGTTTTTTTTATTAAAAATTGAAATATGACTTCTTAAAAAAACTTGGAATTCAAATGTTTTTTTCCTAATTTATTATTTTATTAATTTAAAAAATAAAAATAAATTCGTATTAATTATTGATTATTAAAATAAATTTTACATAAATTTGCTAATTCAAAATTGATATTAATTATTATAAATAATAAGGGTAGATAAGTCTTTATATATCAGTCAATGTGGTTTATTGGCTATGACACAATATTAACTAAACGGTGGCTGTTTTGACCATTTTAAACGTTTAAAAAGACTATTTAGCTTTAACTCCCTTTAAAATATATAGAATTTAAAAAAATCCTTTTTTTAATTATTTTAGAGGTGATAGATATATCCAAGTTGTTAAAAAATGTGTCAATAAGTTATTTTTGAGTGTTACAAATTTTCAAGTTTTAATTTTCAGTGTTTCATCCAAAAAGTTAACCACCGACCGTTAGCTCTTAGCCTCTTACTTGCTTTTTCTATATTGTATTCATTTTTTATTAATAAAAAATTCTTTAATATAACTCTTATCACTATTAGTAAAGTAGTAATTGGCAATTACCACATACAAAATTGACAGTTGACACTCAAAATCGTACTAATCACAAGGATTGCCCAGTGATAACGAAACGAAAAAAACCTTATAACCGTATATAACTGGCTTCGGGAGAAATAATAGATTCCAGCGTATGAGAAATTTGCAACTACACCACATAAAAAATGTAGTGGAACAATCTCTCGTGGTTCAAGAAACGAACCCTAATGATAATATTTACTGTTTACCTTGAAGTATTTGTTACTTAATAATTAACTCATATTTCAAAAACCGGACCCAACCGATATTCGGTCCGACTTGGTTTTTGAAGAACCGAAAATCCTAGAATGGACCAAAAAGGAAGCTAAATGCTTATGTTGAACAAGAACCCCATCTCTTTCATATGGACGTAGGGTCAAACATCAAATATGGCTGCTCCCGAGACATCAAACCGGAAGACGTGGAGTCAGTTGCGAAGCAAGCCTATGCTCATGAGTTCATTTCGTCTCTCCCTCGTGGCTACAAACTCCGGTTGACGACAAGTTGCTCAGTGGCGGCCAAAAGCAGCGAATCGCCGTTGCCAGAGCCATTCTCAGAGACCCTTCCATATTATTCCTTGATGAACCCACCAGTGCCTTGGATTCCGAGAGCGAACTCTATGTCACGGCAAGTTGTTTCAAACATCTTGCAAGTCATTGTTTACGACCGGTTTTTGCCCAGTCTTGGCCCTATATTGAGCCAAAAACCGGACTGCTTTGTCAAAAAGCCGGGAACATAGGCCTCCAAATATACTAGACCGGTCCGGATTCCTGGTCCAGGTTTAGTATTATTAGTTTTAATTAATTTGTCATAATTTTAAGTTTAAGAGTTCTATTCTAAACTTGACTCATTATTTGAAGCTTAAACCACGTTTTTTTTTCTTTCAATTATTTAATTTGAAAGTATTTTTTTTTTACTTTTAAGTAGTTGATTTAAAAATTATATTAATTTCAGTCTACAAAATCAGACTTTGAAAACCAGGTCAGATTTTGGAAGACTTGAAAACACCGGGATCGAAAAAATAGAAATGACCGAAAAATTCCATCCCGGTTTCACTCCTACTTAACCCACTCACACTGATGTGACTATCTTCCTCAGGAGATTCTTCGTGGATTTCGAAACGACAAGAAAAGTAACAGTTCTATCATTGTTATAGCGCACTGGTGACTTTACGCAAAAAATTTTCCTTCATTGTTAATGATTCGGTAAGTTAAGTATTATTTACAACGGTAATTTTGACCCCTATTCTTTATTTTTGAATAGGTTTTCCACCATAAGAGCCGCGGACAGAATCATTGTCATGGACAGAGGTCAAGTGGTTGAGGTAACTTTTTAGCTTCTTTATGTAATTGTGTCATCAAATCCAGTCATAATCCGAAATTAATAATTTTGATTGTATATTATACTTCTATTCGGCCTCAACTTAAAAAAAAAAAAAAACAACTTTATTAGACTTACACTTGATAAATTAATAATCTCAATATCATAATAATAAGATTCTCCGATCTCTATATTATTAATATAATAGTCTCGATAGTATAATTTTTCCCGAAGAATCTAATCCTCTTTCAATCCCTTTTTTTCTTTATCGACGTTACTTGGATGGCAAGAAACGTAGCTTCAGTTCTTGATTCTAAGTTTCGAACGACCTTTCATTAGACTTGACTTGAGACACACTCTTTAACAGTAATTATCACAACTTTGTACGTTGAGGCCATGCTTATGCAAAATGTTTGAAAATATTGACATAGATTGTTGTGTGTGCGCAGATGGGAAACCACGCAGAGCTCACTGTCAAAAATGGTTTATATGCAAAGCTGGTTAAAGCTCACACACACGGCTTGCCTTAACTCTCGACCTAGATCGAAGGGTAAAATGTTACCCTTTTTTTACCCGACCGGTTAAAAAATCTGTATTTTTTCATGTAGATAAACCGTTAACTGTGTTTTCCAGTTCGGATTTTGATTTGTCAAACAAGCCGATTTTTATTTAATTTATCATTTTAACGGCTGAACATCAAACCAGTTTTTACTACGACCCGGTTCCAGGCTTAAAACCGGTAAATACCGGCCTTTTTAAAAGACGCAGTATGCATTACTGGTTAACGTAAAACCGGACGGAAAAAAAGAATCTTCGGAATCGGTTACACTCCTCTATGGGGCATGGACGGCTCTTTGCTCAACTGAAATCAAATTACACTAAACCCTAAACCCGGTATGCATTACTGGTTAACGGAAAACCGGACGGGAAAGGAAAATCTTCGGAATGCCGACTACACTCCTCTGTGTAGGGACATGGACACATGACACTTTGCTCAGCTGAAATCCAATAGTCAATTTACTGTGTACGGAATTCGATCATATAGAATCACACTGCTGATCAACAGAAGCAAAAGAAAATAAAACGACAACAATACGACATACGTGTACATACATATATATATATATATGTATATATCATATGTGCTCAAGGGCTTCACTGGAGAAATCTTTGGGCTGTGGAACTTGTTGGTGAGGAAGACCTTTGGGTGCTTCATCATCTCTATCTTTCATCTTCTTCTTCTTCTTCTGTGTGTTACTTGGAGAATCCTCCTTCTCTTTGCTCTTCTTCTTCTTCTTCTCTTCGGATTCTGACTTCATCTTCATGCCATTCTCCTTCTCATCCATTGTATATTACTTTATTCTTATTGTGTTTTCTTACAGTAGTCATCCTCTTTTATGTGCTTAAGTGAGTCACGACCTCACAAACACGTGGCTTGTCCCCTGACTGCCACGCTGTAAGAAGCAAAATCCATATTGGAGAGGCTTTGCTTTTAATTAATTGTTGTCGTTTTCTTCGTCCTCCATATAAGCTTCTTGTCACACCCGTAGTCAGGGTAGGACTTGGGTGTGACAAGTCTTGTCGGAAAATCATCGTTAGGTGAAATTCGGGTAGAATGTTGAAGTATAAGGGTAGATTAAGTGGGCTTCGGTAATGAAGGGCTAGGCGACTACGGTAGGTCTCGGGACTTGCCATCCCGTGGCGTAGTGCTGGTCGGGAGCTGAAGCCCCTCTCCTGATAACCCAAGGCAGGGTGAAACCAGCGATGGCGACAAACGTGTGGATGGTTGACTCGGTTAACGGACTTACCGAGTGTCGCACGGGCGTCTTGCGGGAGTGCCCGCTTAAGTCTGTGACAAGTGGTATCAGAGCCAGACTAACGCTGCCTTGTGCCCGTGTGCGGGGTGCTCGCCACGAGGATGCGTTTGCGGTCTGGGGGAAAATCCCCAAAGCTCACAAGGAGTAATGCTGCGTAGTTCTGCCAAACGCTCTGGAGGAGTAAGCAGGAGACCTTTCCAAGGGAGGCGAAGGGAGGAATATATAACCTCACACGCACGTGCGCTTTCCGAGTTATCAAGGACGTGCTCGAAAGGCGAGCATGATTGAAGATCTTAGTCGACGAGGGCGTCGACTCAAGCCGTTGGGGGAGAGTTTGTCACACCCCTAAAGTCAGGGTAGGACTGAGGTGGGGCAAGTCTTGTTGGGAAACCATCGCTAGGTGAAATCCGGGTAGAATGTCGAAGTGTAAGGGTAGATTAGGTGAAATCCGGGTAGAATGTCGAAGTGTAAGGGTAGATTAGGTGAAATCCGGGTCTGCAGTGTTCGGATACGAACCGTACTCAGTTTGGCCAATCTGCGTTGTTCCACTCGCAGACCTGACCGGCTTCATGCCTCTCCCCAAAATAAAGGTCCTCGCAAGCACCGCTGTAAGAAAATGTTCAATCTTGTTAAACTTCCATCAGTCTCAACCCGAACAACACGCCGTCTGCCTCCGCGAGCTCCGCCGCCGAGACTCCAGAACCTCGGGATCCTTCGCCGGAGCCTTCATCTGCTCCAGCACGCTCGCCAGAAGAGTCTCTGGAACCCTAAACAGAGACGCATCCATGCCTTCGACGCCGTCCACACCCTTCTTCATCCGGCGAGCCAAGCCCTCGACGTGTCCGTACATCGAGTAGGCCACGAACACCTTCAGCTTCGCGATCGCCGGAGCTTCGGGGCCGGAATCCGTACATAGAGGTCGAACGACTTCGTTGAAGAAGAAGGGTGATTGAAGGCTTCGTCGATTGGTGATCGAGAGATATGAGGAAAATGGGGTTATTTTTTTCTCCATAAAATACCACTTGATTACTTCTTTAATTTTATCAAACCTTTGAGTAATCTTTTAAAAACTTTATGATTAAATGAGTATTTTGCTAATAACCATTTTTTTTAAATGGGAGTGACACTATTGACCAATGTTACAACACACTATCACATTACTAGATAAATTCAATGTTAAAACATGTTGTACTATTGACCAAGTTTACATATACGTAAACGAAACACTCATTTGAGTTACATGGGATTTGAACCGTGACCTATTGAATATGTATGTAGTAGAGTTATCCCTAGGCCAAACAAACTTGGTTATGTTTTATGGTGATAAATAAGTAATTTTGGACCTATATAAATCTTGCTTAAGTACTCAAAATTATTTTATGAAATTTCCGTCGGTATTCCCATCAGCATGCGGTATACTTGTGAAATTTATGCGGTATTTTTGACATGCGGCATATCATTTTTTCTTTTTCTTTTGATTTGACAGTCAGCATGTGGCAATGCTGAGGCAATACTCGTAAAATGAAATAAGCGAAAAGACAACAAAAACGACATTTAAAACTTGACATGATATATGCACAATACCTTTTAGACTCTAGAATGCGGTTTTTTAGGTTAAAAAATAAACCATGTTAACGAGAACAAAACAACTGAACAAGAAAGTAAAACAAGAAATGTCATGTATTAATATTTCTGTCGTTTCTCATATTGGCGAATCCTTTAAAAATCGATGGGGGGCTATTTCCGTCATTAACCAATTCCCGAAAGCTGCCATTAAAAAATTGGCTCGAAAAAAGCTCGATCTCTACGCTTTTACACAAATCAGTTTTCTAAAAGAAACTTTCCCAAATTACCCTTCTGTCACTGTCCAAATTCAAGTTCAACTAATTACCACGACAGTTTAATATAAACCCCATCAATAGCCCTCCGCCACGTGTCCACGTCACCACCTGGGCGGTTACGCTCCTGCAAAGGCCAAAACCCTAAAACCTCTCTCTCTCTGAGCTCGGAATTTCCCGAGAAAATTTCATCGCCATTGTTGGAGCTCGGAAGATGTCCATGGAGCTCGGATCATCGCGGGAAAGTTTCGCAGCCATTGCCGTTTGGTGCTTGTGATACTACGGAAAGCTTCGCTGAAACCGGAGAAACATGGCGTCGGAGATTTCTGTGGTGCTCTGTTCTGTGTTTCTTCTTGTTCTTCTGATGGTGAGCGAAACGGCGTCGCATTTGGCGTCTGGACCGCACATTGCTGACGTCAACATTCTGCTGCCTCCGATGATGACTCACCCTGTGGAGTATAGGCTTCAGGGGAGTGACGGTTGCTTCAAATGGTGCGTTTGATCGTTTCATGTACACGAATCGATGAACTCATGAACTGGAAATGTGTAAATGTTATGAAGAGTTAGTGGAATTAATGAACCATATTGAAATTTTTGTTGCTATGTTTGGCTCCGAAGCCCGGTTTCGGCCCGTGATCGCCGAGTACTGGCCAGGAAACCAAGAACTGAGCCCGACCGGGGCAACGAAAGCCCGGTTATCGGTCTGGAAAAATACATGAATTTCTATGTTTTTTAACTTAAAATTTTGTTGCTTTGGGTTGGCCCCCAAGCCCGGTTTCGGCCCGGTCCTCGCCCGATACCAGCCTGAGAACCGGGAACTAGGCCCGGCTGGGACCAAGAAAACCTGGTTCTCGGTCTGGAAACACATATGAATTTCTATGTTTCAACTTGAATTTTCTTAATATGGTTAGGATTGGAATTTGGAGTATGGAGTTTGGATTTGTTTTAATTGGCTGCCATTTTTGTTTTGTGTGGATTTGTTTGAATGTAAAATGTTCTTACAGGTCGTGGGATCATCATGATTTTCTATCTGTTATACCGGAATATAATTCGAGCAATCACTGCTCAACAAGCGCACGGTTGAGGTCAATCGCGCCCTACAATGGTCGAAAAGAGACTGCCGTTTACGCCGCTGATGTTAGGACCGGAGATGTTATCCGTTGCAAAGTTTTCATTGATAAGTTTTCCAGAATCAAGATATTTCATAACTCGATTAAGCTTGACCTCGACGGGCTTACCACTCTCAGGGTCCGAGCTTTCGACGATGAAGGTATTGTTACAATGCATTTAAAGATAAGTGTTTAGAGCCGTTTGTTGTTGTTGCGTTTTATGGTTTATCTCGACCGCCTTTTGGATTTCCAGAAAACGTCTTCTCATCGCTAGTGGGCTTGCAATTCATATGGAAGCTGACGCCTGAAACTGAGGGATTACCGCATCACCTTGCTCACCTTCCCTTGAAGGATTCTCCTCTCAGTGACTTAGATATCCAAATACAGCTTGAAGATAGTGTATGATTTGTGATGTTGAACCAGAATACGGATTAAAGTACACCTCTTTATACTCTCTTTACTTTGTTTTGCAGGGTGTTTTTTCCGATCTATATGCTGTAAAAGGCATTGAAATTGGGCATGAGATAGTCTCTGTCAACTTGTTCGAGCCTGGATTTGAGTCTCTGGCGGATAAGATTGTTCTAACAGTGGCAGAAGCTATGTCGATCGAACCCCCGTCACCTGTTTTTGTCCTTATTGGAGCTGTTGTTCAATATACTCTTCGAGTCATCCGTGGGAATACTCCCCAAGGTTCGATATTAAGTCACTCGATAAGCCTTCGATTGCGAAAAGAATTATTCTTCTCATGAAATTTCTCTCACATGTGTAGAATAAAAACTTTCTTTGTAGATTTATTTATTTGAAAATAATTATAATTAAATTGTAACTTCGTAAAATTCATTTTTATAAGCATCAATTTTTTGTACAATAGAACAGTAAGAAATTAATAACATCTATTAAATTATACTTTTTTCCGGTCTCGACTAGGATTAATTTTATTAAATTAATACATGATAAATATAATAAAAATCGTTGGTCCCCAAGTTATGAATTTATCGAGTCTACATTGTATTTGCTTCTGTAAGTTCCATCTTTTTTTATAGAAAGTAAAGATTCTAATGTATATGGAAATTATATTTTATGTTGGCAAATTATGCTATGAAGCAGAATAGGTATATTCCCAGTTTGTTGATTGGAATTTTTTGATATGCTTTTGTAGTTGTAACTTTACCGTCTCCACATCATCGATGGTTAGTGTCGAATTCTTCCGTTGCGAAGCTGGACTCTTTGTTGGGAACGACAAAAGCTCTGCAATTGGGAGTAACAAATGTCATAGTCGAGGATACACGGGTCGCAGGCAATATACAAGTATCGACACTTAGAGTTGTGTTGCCGGGTTTTCTATCTTTGTTCTTGTCTCCTTTGTCTGATTCTGATTATCCGGAGGATGGGAGGACCGAATCAATTCCTTCCACAGCAAGGTGGTATGTCGTTAGTGGCCGCAAATATGTTATTCAGATCAAAGTTTTCTCCCAAGGATCAGATGTGCAAGAAATCTATATAACAGAGGTAATTTTGGTTCCGAGTGTCATCTTTTTTTAATCGCTATTCTGTTATTAACTGGTTAGAGTAACAATTATATTTAATTGCTTCCAGAGATTGGGCTAGTACTCTGTAAGGAGTAATCCTTGTTTTTTCCATCTTTCTTATGGTAGAGTGGTTTATATAGCCGGACCGATTTTTGGACTGGCTGTTTGTAAACCATTCTCTAGCCTCGCTTTGTAATATTTTTTATTAATATAATTGACGTTTCCTTTTAAAAAAAATGGTTATTGAAATATAGCTAAATAGCTGTTTCCTTATGTATAGGAATTAGTCAAAGGTAATTATTATGAGTAGTTTTTATTAGCAGCCGATAGTCTATAAAATGTAATTAATTATTTCTTTTTAAAGAATCAAATATTATATTGATAAAAATAATTTTGCAATGAAAGGACGTAGAATAGTTTAAGATCAGCCGGCCCTTAAATTGGCCCGGCTATATAGACAAAACTCTACCAGTAAAAACTCGCGAGAGAATAGATCAAAAACTCGTTGCACAAGGAAAAAACCAAAGAGCAATATAATGATTGCTGAGGAATTTGTTACGTGTTCCAAATGCACCAGAGAGTTGTTAGAAATCAATGAATACATTTGATATAAAATCTTACAATTTAGATCCTGAAATGATATAGTTAGGTTCCAAACTCTTATGTAGTTTCTTGTTGCTTTGTAGCTGCATTTGCTCAATATTTATTTGATGGAATGCAGAGTGATGATATCAAATTATATGAGAATCAAACCGAGTATTGGCAAATCTTTCCAGTGTCAAATGACCTTGCAATAAACCACGGCTCGAGGAACTCCAGATTCCTGAAGGCAAATTCACAAGGACTCGGAAAATTGACAGCAACTTTGAGTTACTTCAGTCAGCATAATGAAATGAAAGAGGTAAAGATAGCCATTACATTGTTTTCTTTTTAGACTTACTAGCATCAGTCATCAATGTGTTATTTTTCCCATTCTTGATAGTTTTTAACTTTTTTTTGGTATTAATTTGTGACGGTTACTTTTTTTCCTCCAATTGTTGTAAATCATTTTAGGTTCTCCAGGTGGTGCAGGAAGTCATGGTATGCGACCAGGTTAAGTTTATTTTGGACAAAAGAATCAGCACGCTTCAAAGCATTCTCCTTCCATGGAATCCCGATGTTCGTCAAGAGCTGAAGCTCACGGCTTCGGGAGGTATGTGATGTTTCTGCTTCTCGTTTTATCTTTCAATTCTGATTTTGTTGACAGGTAGTATAATATCTGTAGGGTGCGCTAAATCATTGAATGACTACAAATGGTTTTCCTCGGATTCGAGTATTGTATCGGTATCTACTTCTGGAGTAATCCAGGCTAAGAAGCCTGGTAAAGCTACAATTAAAGTGCTGTCTGTTTTTGATATATTAAACTATGACGAGGTAATGTTACTGGGATTCCTATTCAAGACTTTTATCATGCTTTATATATGATTGCAACTTCAATAAACTTAATTTCTCGGGTTTAGGGTTTAGAGAGCGATTTTGCCTCTGTGGTTCCTAACTTCTTTGAAATCCGTCATATTTAGTGCTTAATTCCCTTTTCCCCTCCAATTACTAGTAACAACTTTGACTCATTTGATAGGAACCAACCATGTAAGAATGACGGAAATCACATATCAAACAGAAAGTCACCCAAGAGAGGAATTCCAATAATTTTATTGAACAAAATAAACCGAATGGATGAATTTTCGAGAGACGTAAGAGACAATATGCCAAAGATGACATGCCGTCTTCTCTCGTGATAGACGCCTAATATATGGATTAAGAAACAATAATCTGTACTCAGTACAAACTACAGAAGATGCCCTTAATTACATAAGTAATCCTGAATGCCCCTAAAAACTTAATACATAAATAGAAGGTTTAATTATTAATGGTTCTAACATAATCATGATAGGTCGTCGTGGAAGTTTCTGTCCCCGTGTCAATGGTCATGCTTCTCAACTTTCCCATTGAAACAGTTGTAGGATCTCATATCCAAGCTGCAGTAACGATGAAAGCACCAAATGGTTGTTCCTTTTAACTGTTTGATTTTGCACGCGCTTAGGCCATTTCCTCCATAACCGTATCTGTCTTTTGTAGGGGCCTTCTTTTATAAATGTGATGCCTTTAACTCCTTCATCAAGTGGAAAGTAGGAGGTGATGCGTTTGTTGTCGTCAACACCACTAGAGACTCACCCTTGCTAGGACATGACGAACTTACCCCTCGTGGCCCTCCATGTTCATGGACGAGTTTGTTTGCATCCCGAGTGGGCCGTGATGTGTTGCATGCCTCGCTATCTAAGGAATCTATCGTTCTGAGGGCATCTTCGGGAATTGCCGCATACCCACCACTTGCTATTCGACAGGCTGGCAATGGAAACCGATTTGGCGGTTATTGGTTTGATTTGGATGAAGTGGATGCCGAGAATAGAATGCAAAATCTGGAGAAATTACACCTTGCCCCTGGAACGTATTTAGATGTCATGCTTCTTGGCGGACCAGAACAGTGGGATAAAAGCATTGACTTTATTGAAAATGTCAAAATTTTGGATGAAGAATACGGTCAACGAAAAGTTGGAGCCGACGTGCATCCTTTATCCGGTGGCTCTAGAAGTTTGTACAGAGTTCTTTGTCATATGCCGGGAGACTTTGTAATACTAATTGTTCCCCTTCACTGCTTGGTTTTCGAATAGATTATCCTTTCTGATATTTATTTTTATTAGTTAAACTTCTGTTTTCAAATGTTCCAGAAAATCGGTTTCGAACGTGGTAATTTGGTTGCTGATGACCATCCTCTTCCGCTGATGACAAATGCTGTCTTGAGTCTTACATGTAACTTTCCCAACTCCATTGTGGTTTTGGTTGATGAATCAGGTATTGAATTTGTTAATTTCCTAACATTATTCAAATTTTACTTATGTCCTGTTATTTAAATTACGAGTTTAATTATTTAAATTCAGTTTATTTTTTAATAATGTTTTAGGGTTAAATTATGTAAGGCCGGTCATCCTCACTAAGTGTAACGTTTGGGTATTTGTAGTGGAGGAGACTAAGTAGTTTTCAGTAATTTAGTTTTGTAAATTAGTGTTGTAAGTTGTAACTATCTAGGGCTTTAGGGTAGACACATTGGAGAAAACAGATTTCAGCCATTTAAGACCCGAGACGAGATCCACAATGCTAGACCATAACAGTATATTTTCCTTTGTTCCGAGTATATGAAATCTAGAATGACAATATCCTGCTTTAAATCTTCTTGCTAATTTTGTAGAACGAAGCTACAACAACTTAATTATATAATGATCTTATGTGATGGGAACTTGTGCATTTCTCCAGTAAACCGAGTGGAATCAATAAGGAGTTCATATCAAGCCGATCGAAATCCAGGAAGAATTCGTGCCACACCAATCACATTGGCAAATGGGCGTACCATCCGTTTAGCTGCAGTTGGCATGAGCGGTAACGGAGAAGCTTTCGGAAATTCATCTTCACTCCATTTGAAGTGGGAGCTAAGTGGCTGTGTTGGCCTTGCTTATTGGGATGATGAATACGATCTGAAGGTCACTAAGTACGGTTGGGAGAGACATTTGCGACTGCAAAACGAATCCGGACTGGTAATTTCAGACTTTGTCGTCTTTTTTATTATTGTAATTATAATCTGCATTGAACTATCTTGTTCATTTAGGTATTCCTTTTATTTTTAAAGTTGTGCTTTCTAAGCTTTTACTAATTATAGCTTTAGTTTCTGTTTTAAACTAATAACTTCCCTTGAAGTATCTTCGGATCAGTGGCATTTTGATCAAATGTATAAGGATGTGGCAAGTTAATGTCTTATCCGATTTTCAATCAACTAATGGTCTGCTTTCATACATGTCATAGAGTGTAAAATCATGTAGAAAATACTGGACAACCTGGTAATTTATTTTTGTGGGAGGTATTTATTTGGATTTCGGAATTATAATTATGGAATTCTTGATTATGGGTTTTGATCTTTGGTTGGATTTGGAATTTATGCTATGCTTATTGATCTTTGAATTGTGTTAATATTGTAGTTAGATACTTTTTTCTGAATTTTTAAGTTTATAAAAAGGTATGAATTTTTAAAAAATATATCAGGAATCGGGGCCGGCCTGTCCCGGTTTTGGGCCCTCCCAGTTTTATAGAAAAAATGGGCTCCCGTTACATGGCCTGGTTTCCAATTTTGAAAAAATCCAGTTATATCTTTCTTCTAAATTGGACTGGATACAGTTTTTGGAGGCCCGGTTTAACCAGGACCGGGCTAAAAAATGGCTAATATCCTGGTTCCCGGTTTCGACCTACTTCTTCCATTAGTAGCGGTAGATTGTTTTGTGCCATAATTGCTGTGTGCAATATAAAGATTGTCGTGGTTTCAGACAATTTTTTTATATTCCTTTTTCAGTGTATTGTCCGTGCTACTGCTATTGGCTTCAGCGACACAAGTTACAAGTATGGTGCCTTTCAGCTGCCTGAGAGCTTAGACACACTACTTACGGATGCAGTTAGTTTGCAGGTTTGATATATACATAGGGAGAGATGAGGGTTCTTAGATTATTATTATTTTCAACTTCGCAACAAGGTTCTTACGTCTAATATCTTCCTTTGCTCAGCTTGTTTCTACTCTGAGGGTCAGCCCTGACTTCAACTTACTTTTCTTTAACCCTGACGCCAAGGTAGGTTTTACCATTGCATTTAATTATGGAGTGCTATAATTTCATCGCACAGGCTTGTTATAATTGAGGACTGATAATATGTGTAAATTATTTTTCTTACGCGTCCTAAAACCTAATTCATCCCAATGTTTTGAGGAAACAATTTTTAAAAATCGAATGCATCTTCACATTAGACATATTGATCTTTTCACAAAAAAACGTCTTTCTTTTGAGAGAAAGGCAAAAACTTTTCCGAAGATGTCTTGAAAAGAAATACTCAACTTAGCAAAGCATAAGAGAACATAACTAATGTGGTTGCTACCTTATATCTATATGGGGATGTGGGTTGAAACCCTCATCCAGTTATAAGTACAAAACACCCAAAACACCCCTAACAAAGCCTAAAGATCAATAAGCACATAAATGTGTTGGATAAGCTACAATTCCGTACTCCTTCAACAATCTCTTACAAGAAAGTTGCTTTCTCGATACAGGTCAATCTGTCGATAAGTGGCGGGAGCTGTTTCTTAGAAGCTTCTGTGAATGCTTCTGAAGTAGTAGAAGTCGTTCAGCCCTCGACAGGTTTGCAATGCGTGCAGCTGGAAGTTTCTCCGAAAGGGTTGGGAACAGCGCTTGTGACGGTGCATGATATTGGCCTCGCTCTTCCAACCGCCGCTTCTGCCGTGGTAAGAAATGCTGCATTTGAATCCCTTTTTGCTTTTAGCTCTTTCTTCTCATGAGGAAGTTTCAGAAGAAGAAAAAAAAAAGCATCTCTATGTCGAATTCTTATGTGTACTTATGTTGCATTTTATTGTTATAGTTTAAAGTCATCAAGGGTATATTAGTAATCACATATATTCTGATGTTTCCTATATAAATTTTGCCATATAATTTAGTAGTTCATGTAATTTTGTTTTTGTTTAGCAGTTTTTCTAGTTTACTTGAGTTGCTTCATCAATATTCTCTAGCTCTTATGTCTTAACTACGATTCCCATCTACTTAGTTGGGTAGATAGTAAACCATTTTCTGACCTTGCATTGTAGTTTTATCCTTATAAATATAATCGAAGTTTCTTTTAAAAAAGAAAAACAAAAAGAAAAAGAAAAAATTGTTTCTGAGGAGATTGTATATCACTATATCTTTCAGGTACAAGTTGTTGATCTGGATTGGATTAAGATTGCCTCTTCAGAAGAAATAAGTATCATGGTAAGTTCCACATTTCTCTTAGTCTGCAAATCTCACTTCTTTAGACACAAGTGCGAGCTTGTGTCAAGGGGCTCTTTCGTCAATCTCTTAAAACCCGCCTGTTATTATTGATGATTTTTCAGGTAGGAAGCTCGCAGACTATCGATCTTGTGGCCGGCATACACGATGGAAGCCCTTTTGATTCTTCCCAGGTTTGGTTGTTGTATTAATTAAATATTCATTTCTTTTCACATTTTTTTTATAATTATCGTAACTTAGTAAATGATAGTATTTGTTTTCCCTTTTATCTGCAATTAATATATCCTTGTGATCTTGTTCTTACATCTATATTATACATACTTTAATTTATAAATTCTATGCAGTTTGCTTTCATGAATATTCGAGTGCATATTGAGGATAATATAGTTGAACTTGTCAATAGTGACGGTGCTGAATATCTTAACACGCCAAGATTCGAAATTGCTGCGAGGCATCTTGGGATAACTACTCTTTATGTAAGTTCATTGCTCCACCTGTAGAAATATTGAAAGTTAGGGACTTTAAGTGGCAATTATATGTGACTAGTTATTTTAGTTATCAGAATTTGTGACCTGAATGCCTGGTGGAAGCCGAGGGATCGAGCTTTATTGTAATTGGCGTTGTATGGTTAATTATAAAATAGTCGTCATTTATATTTTGTGCTCACTCTTGCTCCATTGTGTAACTTTTTTTTATTGTAGTGGATTTCCCATGGTTTTCTTCTCAATTCGGTTCCTCTTAGCTTTTATGTCAATTTCCTTCTACTTACATTGCAAGTGATTTCTGGTTTGCTTCTTAATATTCTATCGGTTTTAACTTAAACCTTGCAAGTGAATGTCTGGACTGTGGCGAATTCTCACCTTCTTCTTGATATCAGGTCAGTGCTGTTTGTCAATCTGGGCATGAAATTTTGAGTCAGCCAATAAAGATTGAAGTGTATGCACCACCTAAAATCAACCCAAAAGACATATTTCTTGCACCAGGAGCATCCTTTGTGGTAAGTTGGAATTCTGTTGACATATAAATGAGGGTTAATTAAGTTTCAGTCATGACTCATGAGAATTCTTCCAGTCTTCCATATTTTTTTTCATCTCTTCAGACAAAAAAACATAAAATAAAATTTAGTATTTGACATTTCTAGTGATCCGTTGTATTATAATCATTATTTGTTTGCTTAGCTCACTGTAAAAGGAGGCCCAACAATTGGTGCACGTATCAAGTTCACAACTACGGACGAGGGTATTGCCGTAATTCACAAATCCTCAGGACGCCTCTCTGCAATTGCACTTGGTAACACAGTAAGTTAATGTCCAGCTGAAACTTAACAACTAAAGTTCTATTTTTCAGCCATCAGAGATCTTAATGAATTTATTATCAGTCAAATTATGCCATTGGGTCTTCACATTCAACATGAAGTAAGAAATTTTCCATTTACTTGATATGCATTTGTTCACCTATTGCTGTTTCAATATCATCAGACTATTCTTGCCTCAATCTGCGGCAATGGCGACACCGTAATTTGTCGGGCATATGGCAGCGTTAAAGTAGGAGTTCCTTCTGCAGCGATGTTGAGTGTGCAAAGCGAGCAGCTGGCTGTTGGTCGTGAGATGCCTATATATCCAATGTTTCCCGAGGTGGGACCCACAAACAAAAATGTTGTATTATATTGAGATATTGGCTGAGAATCTATCTAAGATACTGCAATTTGTGTACTTGCATTACAAACCAATGTTAATTTTTTGACGGCGAGTTTCAATATTTGTAGTATCCTTTGGAAGTTGTATTAAACTGGGTGTATAACTCTTCCAATGAAATATTATAATTATTGAAACTTAGGCTTGCAATAACTTACGTATATTTACCGCCAATAACCCGATTATACCATATATATAATTGATACGATACCAGGTTACTTATACTCGTAGTTTTAATCAGGGAGATCTGTTCGCCTTCTACGAGCTTTGCAGAAATTACCGGTGGAATATAGAAGATGAAAAGGTTCTCATTATGTCCGAATGCTTTATAATCTCATCATTTTTCTCTTGGCTAATTTTTCTTACCCCGGATTATGTACTTCAGGTTTTGGGTTTCTCTCCCTCCGAGCACGTAAATGAAGACATGCATAGGGTTCAAGCTCAATCCAATAGTTATTTGAGTGAGAAAGAGCTTGGTTTCATCAATATTTTGTATGGAAGGTAATAAGTCCCTGCTAATTACAATTCCTCTCAATCTTCCATAGCATTCATACCAATTGAGCTAAAGCAGATTATCATGCACGATAGATCAGTCATTCTTTTGTATACGTCTATAGTATGAGCCGGGGACTGCTATCTAGCGATCGGATTATCTAAATCAAGAATGTTAATTCTTTCATCTATACCTAATCTCTTGTTTGAGATTCAGTTAATTTGTTTGAAAGATTACGTTTATTAACGGAGAAGACCCATTTATATGCAGGCCATCTCACAACTGATTTTTACGAGGCAATTTTCTTTAACGATAAATAATTATGAAATTTAATTACTGACTAATTATTTTAAACAGAATTGATGCAAAGAATAGTTCAACGGTAATCTGATCTATATTGAACGTTCATATAGTAAACTGATGTACAAGGACGTTAGGGGGTAGTCGGATACAGAGTGATAAGTTCAAGGGTATTTGTGATATATACTCTTCTATATCCTCTACACTCATTGTTGTGGTTCTTACTCTTCTTGTTATTCATTATCACTCCTTGTTATTCATTATTACTCCTTGTTATTCATTATCACTCCATCTTTTAGATCTGCAGGGAAGACCAAAGTCACAATTTCATTCTCATGTGAATTTACGTTGCCGAGTTCTAAATCGATAACAAATATTTACAACGCGTCAATATCGTTACTGGTGGTTCCTGATCTCCCTCTTGCTCTCGGAGCTTCGATGACGTGGCTCCTTCCACCGCATTATACAACAAAAGGGATTTTGCCTTTATCGCCAGACTCATATGGCAAAGAAACGATAACATATTCTTTATGCACGTGTTCGAAAAGGAGTGATATCACGCATAAGGATGTTGTTTCTGTTGATGGGGATAAAATAAGGACCACAGACAGTAACAATATTGCTTGTATTCAGGCAAAAGATCGTGTCACCGGTAGATCGGAGGTTGCCGCTTGTATCAAAGTTGTTGAGGTATGACTGTTTTGTCCTGAAATTTGTGTTCTTGACACAAATGCCCTTGAAATTTGTCTTTTCAGTTCTCATTTTGGTGCAAATGAGGTAATCTGTTATAAAATATTAAATTTGATCGAAGTCGAGATCTCGTTATTGAAAAAAAATAAAATAAAAATTGCTACCCTAACTTTACAGTAATAATAATATTAATCCCGCTGAATATTGTCATGCGAGAGTACTATTTGCGGTCTATACGATAATATAGCGAGTGAATTGCATTAAGATGAAAATTCCATAGGGAAAATTCTATAAAATCAAGTAATGTTGCCTAATTAGTGAAGTTGATTACTCTTATTTTGTTAGATACTGCACTTACTTATTATTTAATGAATATGTTGCGCACTGGAGAATTGAAGTCAATAATTATACAAATCTTGGACCATTTATAAATATCAGTGAAAGAGCGTGATAGTGCAGACATTTTTTACATTTTACTTGTTGACCCAAATTTTTCATAAATGTGTTTTATCTTTATTTAGCCATATCACATTCTCTATTATAATTTGTATGCAGGTCTCTCAGATAAGATTTATCAATGAGGAGCTTCCTTTTGGTGTAATCAGTCTCGCTGTGGGCGCTGAGCTTTCTCTTCCAGTATCCTACCGGGACTTCCTAGGTATTAACTATTTTTATTATATATATTTATGAATACGATACAAGGTCTTATAGGCTTGTGATTTTGCGTACAACCAGGAAACCCTTTTCATGAGGCGTATGATGCTGTTTTCTTTGACGTTGTCACTAACTACCCTGATGTTGTGTTCGTCAACGACACAAACGATGGCAGTGGAAATATTCATCTCAAGGTATGGTGATGTTCGGTATTTATCTCTTGGATAAGATCCACATACTTTATCTTACACGAAAAATATGATCTGTCGATTTTTTCTTCTTGAAAATATTTTGATTTTTTAATAT
Source organism: Parietaria judaica (assembly GCA_954871525.1). Lineage (NCBI taxonomy): Eukaryota > Viridiplantae > Streptophyta > Magnoliopsida > Rosales > Urticaceae > Parietaria > Parietaria judaica. Next base: position 33,059,403 of record OX940865.1, read on the forward strand.
CAGAATTTTTTTAAATGTTATATAAATTATTGTATGAATTATTATATAATAATTTATTTTTGAATGAAAAATCTCATAATTTAATATTATAGTGAATTAGTGTATGGACATAATAGGTTTTTATTATGATTTATCTTCTGTGTATCTTGTGTAACCGGTTTCTCTGGTACCTGGTATAAGACACTACGGCAGGGCAGAGCTCTTTTGCGAGTTTCAATGGATAATCTTCCGCAGAAGTCAGACTACATTCTGGTATTTAACTTGCTCCTCTGGAACCATAAATATGTTAATTACATAACTCTCCTGAACATTCTGAAGTAATATATATATATATATATTTATTTATTTATTTATTTATTTATGATTGGATACAAAATATAGTGTTCTTTTCCTTCTCCTCAGTAAAACACATAAGAATGCTCAAGAATTAACATGCATTGTTATATTCCTTTCAATTTAATATCTTTTACAAAAACGTATCTAAATATTTTGTGGACATCGGAGTTGGATGCGTGCTCTTGTAATTCATATACCTGGGAAATAGGTTTGGCCTTTATATCCACGTGTCATTAAGACTTTCCCGTCTCTCAAAATACCCACTGGGGTGTTAGATGTCATCTTACTTGAGCTTCTGATTGGAAGATGAATATTTCTGTTATCCCAGCGATTTTCATGCTGAAACTCGTACTTTCTTCAGATTTCCGTTGGCGCTCACATACACCCACGAAATCCCGTTCTTCCTAAAGGAAGTCATGTTAACTTCAGTATAGAAGGTTGGTTTTGAGATTGTAATTTCCCTTGTATCAGATTGATAATGATACTCTGTTAACATAATTACACTTTTGTATAATAGGTTTAAATGGTCACGTTTCTGGGCGGTGGGTCACGGCTAATTCAAGTGTTATATCCATTGATATACCGTCAGGAATAGCTGAGGCAGTTGGGGATGGTACAACACAGGGTAATTAATAAAATTTACCATTATTTCCTTTACCCTTGTGATTATTCTGCTCTTAGCTAATCTTAAATGTGATATTGCAGATTTTCACAGTTTTTATCGTTCCCTTTTGAACAGTGTATTTTGAAGCTCAAGGTTTGAAGCTCCACACAACTGTTACGGTGTTAACAAACGACATGGTTTCAGTATATGCTCCAAAAGAGATGCTTACAAATGTTCCTTACCCTACAAAAGCGTATAGCTTCCTTGTGAAGCTCAGGTTAGTCCCCAATGGCTTTTGTAATTTTCACTGACAAGATAGTGGCAAAAGTACTTAAGTTGTAGTCAACTTTTGCCGGCGGTTGCCTAGGTTCTTTATTGTAGTAGGAAAAGTACCCAAGTTCAGTAAAACAGTAGCTATGTCTGTTTCCATCCAATTTCTTAAAAAAAAACCCCTCGACGGAGGGGGACCCAAATAATTAAAATAATAAAAAAAGATTTAACTAGTAGTACTATGTGGAGGTTCCACTTCCTTCCATCAACGTTAAAATTATAGAAACTTTGAAATGAGAAACCTTGTAAGTTCTTATTTGACTAAGTATAGAACCAACTATTGACCCATTATAAACGTTAAAATTAATCCATGCTAAAAATTTAGCTTACTGTTATCTTTCCTATCTTTGCTTATAAACAGAAGTAATGCACATAACAGCAAGTTTAAGGCGTACAAAAGTACGAACCGGATTTTTTACGACTGTGGAGTAGACCCTCCTTTTATCGGGTATGTCGTTTTGTTTTTTTCCTCTTCTTTTGTTCTTTATATTACTTAGCTGTATATATGTAATCAAATTATTCACATTTTGATATTCTTGGCGTTGTGAACTGAAGGTACGCAAAGCCATGGTTAGATCTCGACACTGGTAACTTTTATTGCCTCTTCTTCCCTTACTCGCCGGAGCACATGGTTGACTTAATGCCCAAGACACAGGACATGACACGACACGTGTCTATTTCTGTCCATGTCTCACTGAGAGAAGCGAAGCACGTTACGGGATCTGCTGCTGCCCTTTTTATTTGCGGGTTTTCTGTGGTGGGATTAGACAAGGTAATGAAAATAAAGTTCTCTATTTTCTCATGAAAATAAAATTAAAAAGCCTACCCTACACCTACCCATTTGTCTAGGGATGAAATCAGTAACGTGTGCCGGTCTTTTTGACTACCGGTTTTGGAATATAAGAAATAATTTTAGTAACAAAAAAATCAAAAATCAAATTGAAATGTTTACTTGTCCGTTGTTCATACTCAGAATCAAAATATTCCATTATGGCATGTTAAATCATAATATAACCGGTTACACGGATTTTTGACCTAAATATTGGATTTTACGGCTTCCATTATAACAATACAATGCCTACATTTGACATTCTTACAGAAACATGTTGATGGATTTTTTTTTTTTTGTCTTTATTTAATGTGCTTGGATTCGACCATGGTTGAAATGTAGTTGAACTTAACACCAGAGCTGAACAAGACTGTCGTAACCGTCATCGGGAATACAGGTAAAACAAACGCTCATGCTTATTTTGCTAGGACGCTATTATAACAATTATCTCTTTTGTTCACTTTTTTTTTTTTTTTGCTTCATAACCGCCGCGTTGTCGTTTGTTCTTAGTATCTCCGGATTAAATTATGAATCCAAGACCCAATACAATCGCTTGTCTTGTAAATTCAGGTGTCGAATTTTACTGGCACGAGCGCAGTTCATTGAGCGTTACGCCCATCCACACGAAAGATCTCGGAATTAGTTCCCGTACTCTGTTTGAGGTGCGTATTATTTATCGTTTAATGTAGAAATATAGAAAGTTAGATTAATTAAATCTAATTATATTGGTTTCTTTTGTATTGGCAGTCGTTAGAGTTGATAATATTGAAAATCTGCTCGAACATGTAAAGTTGATTATATTGATCAGAAATTAACTCTGTACGCCTTTTCCTGCTCTTTAGGTCAAAGTGCACGGAAATAAGAAGTTCGCAGATAAAATCACTATCAGACTTCCGGCCAATGGTGAGCCGCCTTAATCTTGCTTTAAATCGAGTTGATTAGGCTCTAAACACATTTCTCTTTCGATATTCTCCATCTTTTCCACAGGCCAGAAAGCGGAAATCGACGTTGATTACGACCCCAAAGGGAAAGGAGCATCGAAAAGTCCCATAAACATTACTTGGTGGGCGAGCGTGGTCGGTTGCTTTGCCCTACTGATAATGACTTTGGCCATCTTCATCTATTACTTGGATCGCCCTGGGAGATCTCAGCCGCCGGTGGTCCCTCCTCCGAGCATGGCAACAGCGAGCCCTGCCACACCGGACCGCAGCCCTGCTGCTTTGAGCAACGATTCTCCTCGAACGCCGCAGCCATTCATGGAATACGTACGGAGGACCATCGACGAGACTCCATATTACCGGCGAGATGGGAGGAGGAGGTTCAACGTGCAAAATACCTTGTAGTGCAAGCAATCTAAGTTACGTGTTGTATGTTATGTACATTAATAATCTATTTCTGAGTAAAGAATTTTGTAGTGCTTCTGAGTTCAAGTCGTACTTTTGGTAATTAATTATTTGTAATTTTTTATGAGCACTTAAGTAGAAAATTATATAAGTTATTACCATCTTAATTTACAATGGCCCAATTCATTAGTTTTTTTATTATTATTTAAATTGTAAAAAATAGGGTAATTTGCGTCGAAAGTTATCAGGTAGAGTTTAGTGACTTGTTTATGAAAAAAAAAATGACGAGTTTGATGACTTACGCTGCCAAATCCCTTAAAAATAGTAGAGAAGAATTTTAACTTGTTCTTCCATTTGGTCCTTTATACGTGTAAATATATTAGACTATAATTTACCTGTGGTATATCCGATATCGTGAGTTTTATTGTTTTTAAATCCGAAACTGGAGTTCAGAATCTTAGTCTGTTTTTATATATATATATAAGCTCCTTTTTTTTCTTAATTTAATAACGGTTATTGATTTATACCATCATATTGCGATTCAGCGTGCAAATTAATTAGTTCTTTAAAAATAAAAAATCAAATGCTATTACTTTCTAATCCGAAACCGCAATTTTCAGCTTTAAATTATTTTTAATTTTTTTAAAAATTTCGAGTCGATTTACCGAAATAAAGACGGGAATTATCACAGTCTCCGTGAAAGTTTCACGTTAAGACGACTGAACTATCCTACACTATATCTAAGAGTGGCGATTTAGGGTAAGACACGAAACACGAAACGGTTACGACTTTTCACTTCTAGTATAGCCAGTCGTTAACTTAAGACTTCAAAGTCAAAAGTCAGAGCTAGAACACAAAACACAAATACATTTATTTATAATATATAAGATAATTGCAGTAAAAGTACTCAATATTTTTAAAAATAACACAACATATCACACTTAAAATCAAGAAATTTATATATTTTTTTTCTCACATGTCTCTTTTAACGTTAAGTCATAACACATGTATGCTTCAAATTAAAGTATTTAATAAAAACAATTCAAAACATATATATATATATATATATATATAAGAAGTTAATTCAAAGTTGACATGTGTAAGAAACTCAAATTAATTATAAAAACATGAAACAAAATCAATAGAAAACGAAACTCTGTTTCGACATAAAGTACTTTATTTATCATCCCAAATTGAAAACTTGAGAATACACTACTATTATACATAAAAAAAAGTTTATATACTTTTGCCGCAACTATTCCTATATATAAATATACTATTCTCAAGACAAAATAAATCTCTCTCTCCTCTCTCTCTTTTTCTCTCTCTCTCTCTCTAGGGCTCAGAAGCCTCTTGAGCTCATCTACGACGAAGCTCTCTGCCTCAATCTCCGAGACACACTGAGCTCCATGGATTCGCAAGCCAACGAAGCCAACATCAATGGCGACTCTCACGAGGCGGAGAGGCTGGACCGCCGGGAAGACGACGACGAGGAAGAAGAGTACAAGTCTCAGCCTCATCACCACACCGGCGACGGAGCCAGCCCTGGGTAATTCTCTCTCCGTTCCTCTCTCCATTATCTTCTTCTCTACTCTCTTTGATTGATTTGACGAGCAAAGTGTTTCTGCGAAGAACACGAAATAGGAGAATCCAGCTAGTAAAAACCCCTCTTTTGTTTTGTTCCTTTGCGATTTGTAGGAAGATTTTTATAGGAGGTTTAGCAAGAGAGACCACTACGGGTATGTAGTTTTCGTTAGCGATTTCGCTTCATTCCGAAATTGGGGATCTTCTTGTGATTGAAAAAAATTTGTGGTTCATTTGAGAAAAAAGCAAAACCCCTAAATTTGCAGCGCAATTCGTCAAGCATTTTGGTAAATACGGGGCGATTATCGACTCGGTGATAATGAAGGACCGGAAAACGGGGCTTCCTCGTGGATTCGGGTTCGTGACCTACGCAGACCCTGCTGTGGTTGATAAAGTTATTCAGGACAGTCATATTATTAACGGCAGAAAGGTGTGGATTTTTATTTTGTTAATGATGGATTAAGTGTTAATACTTTTCTCTGCTATAATTTAATAATTAATTTTTTTTACTGTAAAGGTGGAAATAAAGAGGACGATTCCGAGGGGAGCCGGAGGACCTAAGGACTTTAAGACCAAGAAAATCTTTGTTGGTGGGATTCCCACATCAGTAGACGAAGGTGTCGGTTTTTACAAAATTTATGTTGCTCGTTTAGTTTTTTTTGTGTTCGAACGGGTTTGCTGAATTTTGTACATGGGAAACATTGGTAACATAAGGTTTCTATGTGGTGTGTGTGGCAGAGGAGCTTAAGGACTTCTTTTCGCAATATGGAGAAGTGGTTGAGCATCAGATTATGCGGGACCATGTCACGAGCCGTTCTCGTGGCTTTGGGTTTGTAACATTTGAGTTAGAGCAAGCAGTTGATGATCTCTTGTCGAAAGGGAATAAAATTGAGATGGCCGGTTCTCAGGTGAGTTCAGTTCAAACACGAATAATTGCTTTCTAGTTAACTTATTATCCTCAGTGTAGATTGTGCTGCGCTTTTCAATTTTTCTTACTTACCCATTTTAAGTAGTCATAAATTTAAGTTAGCAATCGCATCATTCTTAGCTTTGCTAGCACAATCGGAGATTCTAAGTGATTTAGTTGACCGTAGATGGGGCCAGTTCCGAATAAGGATAAGGCTCGAATTTTTACATGTGATCTTCTCTTTTAAGTTTGAACAGATTTCAGTTACTTCTTCGTCATAGAAAATGAACTAATTTGCCTTATTGCCGATATCGTTTTATCGAATTCATATTCACATTGCTAAGGGTTAAGAAAGGAAACCCAGTCAGTGGTTATAGGAAGCAAATAATAATATGACCCTAACTTTCCAAAAATACAATAATAGAGCGATTACATAGCCAAATAATATATTTTGGATTTCCAACAACATCTGTCGATCCAAATGCAGGTGGAGATCAAGAAGGCCGAGCCCAAGAAGCCAAACCCACCTCTCACCCCGTCAAGTCGTTACAATGACTCCAGGTCAGGATTTGGCGCCAGCTACGGAGACAGCTACGGCGGTTACGGTGGCAGTTTCGGTGGAGGCGGTGGCGGGGGCGGTGGTTATCGGTCAGCTGGGGCCTATGGCGGCCGTGCCGGTGCTTACGGCGGCTACGGAGGCTATGGAGGCTTCGGCGGAGCCGAATTTGGTGGCTACGGAGGGTACGGTGGAGGAGGCGCTGCCGGTGGCAGCGGTGGGTTCGGCTCTTACAGGGGAGGCGAGCCTCCGGTGGGATACTCGGGACGCTACGGAGGAGGCTTCAATAGAGGGTACGATATGGGAGGCGGTTACGGTGGACCTGGGGATAGTTACGGCGGCTATGGCGGTGCAGCTGGTGGCGGTTATGGAGGCAGTTACGACGCCGGCATGGGCGGAGGCGGCTACGGAGGTGGTGGAGGTGGCGGGTACTACGGGGGCAGAGGCGGCTACGGCGGAGTCAGTGGCGGTGGCGGTGCCGGGGCAGGGAACGGTCGTTACCACCCGTACGGAAGATAAGAGATGTTTGTACTGAATCTAGGGTTTCGCAAAGCTCTAGGATTACGCTTGTCCTATTAACGGAGATTGTTCTTGTCTGCTTAATTTGTTTTCAATGATTTTAGACTCCCAAATATTGTGTTCTTAAATATTTTAACTGACATACTATTTAAATTAACTACCTCTAAACTACTAGCTTTCGGAATTATTAGAACTAGTTTTGGCTTGAGATTTTTTTTTGTCAATGTTCTGTACTACATCTGTTAGGCATAAATCATGTTCTTTCATTAAGATGTATTATTTTTTAGTTTTGATTTGTGCAAAATTATGATGAACATCTCGAATCAAACTCCGCCGTGTAGGTTGTCAATAAAGTTTACTTGTTTTGGTTAATCGGTTGTCAATAAAGTTTACTTGTTTTGGTTTGATTAACGGCTCGGGTCCGGTTAGTTTAGTGGTAATTCCATTAAATACCTCCATGAAAGGTCCCGAGTTTCAAATTACATGAGACGCAAATATGTGTTTTCTTTACGTATGTAAATTAGGCCAATATCGTTTTTACGCATGAATAAGAACTGAAATTTCTGGATCTGTTTGCATTTAAACAGAACATGAAATTTTTATTCCTATTAGATTTTGTCAAACTATTAACTATATATGTAGTATATATATATCGCTATATACTCTAGTCTACGTATAAGAAATTATTAGAAGATATTATTTTTGTTGTTTTTTCTTTTCCTTCTGAAATAAAGTCAAGCATTTATCAAAATAAATAAATAAATAATAAATAAAGTCGAGAATAAAATTTCTGGCGAACATTGTCTCTCTCACCAACCCAGAATACCTGTCATCCACAGAGAGAGAGAGAGAGAGAGAGAGAGAGGGCAACAATGGCGATGGCGTGCTGGAACTGGGGACTTGGTTCGTCTCATCAGGTAATCAAACCTCCGAATGTGGAATCTTTTCCCTCTGCTTTAAGTTTTCGCAGAAAGTCAAGTTTTTTTTTCTTATACCGCCATTGTTGTGGTTGAAGAGCTCGGCGAGAGTGCGAGTCGTGTGCAGAAAGAAGGAGAAGAAGAGCAGAGAGAATTACGACCCTTACAAAGTCGTCGAAATCTCCCCTCCGCCCAAGAATCTCGGCGTTCGCTGCTTCCCTCCGGTGAGTCATCCCACACGAAACCCTAGTTTGTTGCCCTTCTTCGTTCGATTCAATTCTAGCTCCATTTTTATTAGATAAATGGAATTGGATATAGCTTTGTTCGTGGATGAAAGGATTCGAATTGTCAAATTGAATGTAAGTAGTGAATAATTTGAGCTATAAGCTGAATACGGGGTTGGTCTAGTGGTAATGGCGATATGCGAGAACCCAGGTTCGATTCCCTCTAGGGTTAGTCTCCCCCAGTCGATAATGCCAGGGCCCATGGTTACCAGTCGGGTGAAAGATACCCGAATACGACGGTTTGTAGAATTGAGCTAAAAGCTGTTCTTGACGCTTTTTATCGTCAACTTAGAATTGAGAAATTATGCATGGGATTTTGACTCGAATGTTGAAGACAAATTCTTACTCCACTTGTCCATCTATGGGGTCGCCGACTCGCCGGCTTGGGGAGTTTTTATAAAGGAGATCAGTCCAGGGCTCGGAACAACTGACTGGGGCTCAAAACCCGTGCTCGGAACTACTGATCCGTGCTCTTTGTCTCTCTGGAAATTCCAGTTACATCTCCCTCCTTCGTGTCTCCGAGCTCGTATTTACAGATAGGAGGTATCTTCGTTTTCTTGGGGTTCAAGCTCCGTTTTAAACTGAGCTGAGCATCCTTCTCTAATCTATTTTTCATCCGAGGAGATCCAAGTGCTTCTGAGGAGATTCCTTCTACAGTGTGTGCACTAGCTATGATAAGATGGGCATCGCTTCTGTGCTCGGCTCTTAACACCTTCGACGAGATCGAGCGTCCCGCTAGTTCAGCTTCTATCCCATTACGCGTTGGACATGTGGAAAAGGAACCTCGGGATCCTCCTCTGGCGAAGGCCAATCGGGAACATTTGGAACGGCCCTCATCCTTAAGTTCTCTTTCTCTATGGTTAGGGAAACATTTAACTATCTTTGCCTCATGGTGACATGTGCTCACTTTGGCGTCCAGGTTCTCAACATTACTGGGAAGTAAATCTTATATTATTTTAACAAAATCGAATTTCAAACCGAGATTATATAGAAAGAAGATGGCTGGTAGAAATTCAAGGTTTCATGTCTTTGTCGGAAATGTCTAAACCGATTTAACGTATCTTCAGAAACGAAGTTTCCGGGTTACGTCAATTCCTAGACTCATATTACATCCACATTTAGGAATAATTAGGATTGTTTAATTTTGTTATTTAGGTTGTTCAATTATGCCTTATTATTTAATCTGTTCAATTATGCCTTATTATTTAATCATATTATTTGAATTATTCAAATATGTTAAGGTTTTGGAATTATGAGTTAGGGATTAATTTGGTCGGGCTTGGTTTGGCCCATTAGATTGTGATTAGTCTATTTAAGAGACTTTAAGTTAACAAGAACGGTGGCCAATAACCATTCTTTTTTTGCTCGCAAATAAAGGATTTTGTTAGAACATAACAAGAACTGCACTCTTTCACCGTTGCTAGGGGTAAATGTGCCGAGGGAAGACCTAAAACAATTCGCATTCACAACGTACTCACATACAAAATGAGCCTATATATTAATATTTCTAGGATTCCAAACCCACCTAAAAACATCAAAGCTTGAAAACTAAAAAAAAGAGCTCCCCGACGGAGCATAAACTCTCGTCCGAACATGTTGAGCTGATAGATTTCACATTTTACAACATCCATAGTTTTCTCCATCTTTTGCTTTTTGCGTCGGTACAAGCCATTATCAAAGCCTCCAATTCCACTATATGAGCCTATTGTCTCTGAGACTTGCTGGTAATAGCTTCGCACGGGTATCTAATCGCTTCTCGAAGCATTGCCTCCTATCGACCTCCCGTCTACTTACGCTTCTCGAAGCATTGCCTGCTACCTGCCTCCCGTCTATTTCCAACAACCATCGACCGGAATCCAGGTTCGTGTCTCGGCTTGAGGACCGTCGGTTGCTTGGCCCACCTTCACCAGTCTGGGTTTAACTGTTTTACAACATGCCAATACCCATTCGCAAATCGCTTAATCTCTCTCCAAAGCTCCCGTTTAATGAAATTAATCTCCATAAAACGTGTACTTATAGGAACTGAATAGATAATCAAACCAAATCAGAACTCTGAAATATATATTGATAAAGGTAAACCCCGATTTTTAATTTGAGAGTTAGACCCAAAAATCTCTCTTATTCAATAGGTAATTCAACCAATCCTACATAAAGGCTAACTCTAGACTAGGTGCTTACATAGAAGAAAATTATGTTTCATGTTAATTGTAAAATATCATTTACATCCTGAGGTAATGCAAGTACTGATCTTTTTATTTTTTTGGTGGCGGTCCAAGCTCATTTTTTTTCACGGCTGATCTTATTGATGCTCACTATTTTTCACGGCCAAAGTTCCAAGGTTTTACTATTTTGTTTCTCTGTAAAATTCTGCCCACTTTTTACTAATTTAATGTGTGTTAAGTATTGAACACGTGTCACTTATGTGAGAGAATTTCGTTATCGGCACATCCACAATTTTGTTAAATCGAAGAACAAGTGGTTGGAATTTTAGTGAGAAGCAAAATAGTGAACAATGGGAACCTTTAGGCCGTTTTTTTTCTTCTTTTTTTCCTGAGTCTATGCTACTGCAAAATTGGAAACATTAAGTACTTGTACCGCTATTAACCCTACAAAAATAGTTGATTTTATAAATGATTTTTCATATGGGTATGCAACAGATACAAGGACAAGTAAAGCGATAGATCTTTCTATCTGGTTCCCCTTGAGTCCAAATGCTTATCATTCTCAATGATCTGTCGTTTTGGCCCTATTATTCTGTCTCCGTCATTCATGGGGATCGGTGGGCCATCTCAGTGGTGAAAACCCTAAACAAACAAACAAACAAGAAATCTTTTCAATGCATGTCTTGTTGTGAATCATCATCTCAGTGTGTGTGTGTTGTCACTGTTTTTGTGCACAGAACCTGCAATGTGGAGAGAGTGTGACAATAGAAGGCCAAGCCTACACGATCTCGGCCGTGACTCATCGGTATCAGCTTCGGAAAGGCAAGTACGAGCCCAGAGAGAGGCGGCTCGATGTTCTCTCGACTGGAAGATATATCTTGAATCTGTATCTTAAAAGTTTGCTAGAGAAATCTTGATACATATATGTCTCTAGCTTCTCAGAGAGTTCGTTAGTAAAATCTGAGAATTATGTACAGAAAAACAGGCTTGTACAAAGATGATCATTAAATGCAGATAGAGAATTGTTTCAAAACTCTTTTCAGCTTCGAAACTGGGGTTCGGGAAACCAGTCTGAGAGTGCAGTCAGCCAAACATGTAAACGAGTTTGGTTTTTGAGATGTTTAGATAGTTGTTTATCAAAACAGTTAAAAAAATCAGTTATTTGAAAATGTTTTTCAATCTTATTTTTGTTTTGATTTTAAAAATAAAATAGCATAAACAAATTTAATTAATTATTTACACGCCAAAGATATTAATTATTTTTAGATACATAGAACTAGAAGGTTACCACATGCATTAATTGTACTTGAAGGAACTTTTTACATTTATATATAAAAAAGTTTAATGCAACTCGCTTTATTATACCGTAAAAGAATTCAATAATGCTGCTCCCACCTTTGTACCGTAAGATAATAATATTTAATTAATATTGTACTATATTAATTAATATAAATAATTAGAAACTATAGTTTGTATACTATATTACAACATATGGCTATATTATTATATTATATTATATTATATTATTAATATTGAATAATATACTATAATAATATTGGGTATATTTAAATCATATTTTTATATTATATTTGGTAATATACCAAAATACCAAAAACTTCTCAAAAATATTTTTCTATTTTAAGTTCAGAAACTAAAACTAAGTTTAGGGACACAATTTTCAGAACCAGTTAGGAATTGTTACTTCGACTGTAAATAGTTTGAGAATATTGTATAGCCGTAACTAAAAACTGGACTCCCAAGCCATAATCAAAATATCAAATGCTAAATGTTATTTTAATTTTATTTTTATTTTTTCCTTTTCAAAGTTAGAAAGAAAGGGAAAAAAAAAGAGTATCAAGAGTCCAGTTATCAAACACATTTGAACCTTTAGTTTGTCCCATGTTCTCTCAAAAAGTTCAACGAAGAATATCAACACATTTCTTCTCTTAATATTCTGAGACTTTTATCTTAAAGTTCTTTTTATAATTGATTTATATACTTCATAATAATTCCATAATCTAATAATGAGTTATCTTATCAGTAACTAACTTAACAAAAACATCCCAAAAAACAGATGAGGTGTGTGCAAGTTATTATCTTTATCGTCTAAGATAGACCAAAAAGCAAAGCTTAAGGACATTGATGCAAAGTTCATGACATTTGTGTTTATTACTCTGTTGACAACGTTTAATTTAAATAAATTCATATAATTGCAAACCAAGCTTGTTTGGCATAGTGGTAATCTCACTAAACGACTCTACGTCTGGTCTTGGGGCTTAAACTCAAAGAATTACGCATGTATGTATTAGCGGTAAATTTATATTCTAATGCGAGTGCGCTGCAATCTTGTCCTATGATTCTACTCTTTTAAAAAATAATATATAATTACAAAGGTAAAAGAAAATGATAAAAAGATTTATGACTTGCATGATTTCATATATATATATATAGATAGATAGATATAATGGTACGACATAATCTAAAATAATGGTGAGATGAGAGCAATATTGTCCATTCATGCACTGTATTATTATTGTGTAATTACAAATGCACCCCACCAACCTACCCGTTTGCTGCTTCATCTTTGGACCAGAAAGACATTATTACCTCTTATTTCTCAGCACTCAATAATGCTTAAAAGAACCCATCGTCACGTGTGTGATCAATTTTATTTAATTAAATTCCAAAGCAATTGGCATACATTCCTTTTCAATTCTCACGAGGAGTGAAAGTTGATAGGATAGGATATGAGCATGTTAACTAACTGCATTTAAATATGTGGATATAAAATAATTGTATTCATTAACTATTTTTTTCGATTATCCAATTTAAATGCGGTTAGCGGATCGAATTGGTTAATTTAAGGCGAATAGCGGATATTATCCAATTAATTTTGTTGGTGAAAAACATCGTATATAAAAATATAATAAGAGTAGTGAAACATAAAACATTCAAAAATATCATAAATAATATTTCATAAATAATCAAAGTACCAAACATATTTGTTTGACATAAAATACCACAAAAACATATGGTCTAACACTACAATATTAGCTACATATTCTAGAGATACAAATATGAATACAAACGATTATTAAAAAGCCAAGATGAAATCTGAATTATAATAAATACTATATTCAAAGTAAACAAAGTACAAAGACAAAGATGGACAAAGTAGGAATAGAATTTACCTAGGTTAATATAAAGAACCATCCAATCCACAGATAGCACTAATAAAATAAAATAAAAAATATTTATATATAATATATATAATTAATTATTTTTTATTTTTAAAATTGGTTGCGGTTAAAGCGAATATCCAATTTAAATTAAAAAATATAACCATTAATCAATCCAATTTTGAAAAGTCGTTGTGGATATCCATAACCATATTAAGCGGTTGATTAAAAATGAATAAAAAAGAGGATATTTCGTAGCGGAGCGAATAGGATACGGTTGCGATCAGCGAATGGCGGATAAATATTTCAGTCGTAGATTGAACTGACGATTGTTAAGATAAGTCTCTTTATTGTTCACCATTCACATGTTTCGAAAAATTTGACACTAAATCACCCATTTTAAGAGGTTAGGACTATTCCATCTCGGATGAGTTCTTGATAAAATGTACAATTTTGATGACATAGGTAGTACAAAATTATAAATAAATTTTATTAAGTCTTTTTTAACGGCGAAATCTCGTACTCATATGATATCACAAAATCATGACAATCTCGTACATTTCGTTAGCATATTATCTTACTTAGTCGGTGCAATGTTACACAACTTATATGCTATCTTGATTCAAAGGATTAATGACTAAACACATTAATTTTACCATTAGTGTGATCATTGGCGGATCCAGGATTTATGGACAGGGGGTCGGAAATTTTTTTCAATGACATCATATATAGTTATATACAATACTAATAAAAAAATTCAATGACATCATATACATACATAAATCTATGATTTTTTACTACATTAAATTTTCATTTATTTTTAATATAGATTTTTAGTTTTATATACTAATATATACAAATATTTTTTTGCCATTTTTCATTTATTTTTATATTATTATTTATTTTTTTTGCCCTAAAAATTTATCATGGAATGTACAGAGTTTTTAAATTTAACATAGCTTATTTATACTATAGGATTATATTTTAATATTTTATAGTGAATATAAAAATTCATTAAAAACATTAGTGAAATTACACAGTTCAATAGAACCAATCATCATAGTTTCTGTCAGAAAAAAAAAATCATCATAGCTATTTTAGGCAAGTTTGGTGAGTCTCGTGTAATAATCACAAAGTACAAGGATATTATTGTAATTTGTAAATTGAAACCATTAATAAATGCTGTAAGGTTTTGTAATAAAATCCAGATATAAGGGTAAAATAATAATATCAACTATTGTCCTCCTTCTTGTCCTTCACGTTGGTGGCTGAGAGAATGAAAACTGATCATCGGAAAACACAGCTGCATCAATGGCGGGGAGGCGAAGGAAAGGAGAATTAGCTTACCAAAAACGCGAAAATGAAGGGGGGAGGGGGGGGGCTAGGCAGGGCCGGTCCTGGGGCTAGGCGAGCAAGGCGACGGCCTAGGGCCCCCGATTCAGAGGGGCCCCCGCAGCGCTGACCACCGGAAGTCCAAGAAAAAAAAACACTTGTATCGCCATTGAAGAGAGCTTGGACGTCTGCAACATTCTCCAGCGAAGGTGAGAGGGGAGAGAGAGGATGGGGCATTGAATGTTGAAAAAGTAGTAGGGCCCACTTAAATCACTATTACCATATTAATGTTTTCTTTTTTAATTTATTATCTTTTAGACTTGACATTTGTACGTGAATAATTTGATGGCACACATTTTTATATATAAATAAATATTGTTTTTAATTTTTATCATATTTCAGTAATACGTATCTTTTGAAATTGAACTATGTCTACAAATTTTATTTAATCTGATATAAAATTATCCTTGTTAGTTGTTACCAAATATGATATCCAATTGATTAATGTTTATCTCATAAATTTATATTCAATTCTTTTTTCTTTTATGTTAATAGTTAACTCATGTGAAATATTGTGTCTCTAATACAGCATAACGTTTCTTTCCAAAATAAAAAAAAATAAAAAAAACATAATGTTGGACTCTGGTTGTTTTATTGATGGTAATATTAATTTTGCGTATTGACACTTTTGTTCACTATTTTTTTTTTATATAAAACGTAATATGAATGATATAATTTTTTATTTTTTTTATATTTGTGAGTAACATTTTTTTAAGATCACATTCTAACATTTAAATTAATATAAAACATAACATAATAAACAGATATAGTTTATTAACAATTGTTACAATTAAAAAAAATATACCTAAAAAGATTTAAATATTTTTAGGGGCCCCGAATGTTAAATTCGCCTAGGGCCCCCGTAAAATCAGGGCCGGCCCTGGGGCTAGGTTGAGTTGTGCCTATATTAGAGTCGTCGGAGCGGCCCGAAAGGTCAAACTATAGTAATATCGAAAAGTGGGGGGGGGGGGGAGGGGGGAGGGGGGGGGCACGACCACCTTACTGTTGGCCGTGGATCCGCCACTGAGTGTGATACTCCCTCAAATATCAAAAGCAACATATTATTTTTACAAGTTAAATAAAGAAACAAATATACCTAATTTATGATTTATTTGTGTGATAGTATACTAAATTACTAATCTCATTAGGTCTCCGAACAAACAAAATTGACTGACAAGGTTATCTAAAGTTCTAAACCAATGCTCAAAATTGAAGGACGATGTCGCTAATTATTTTTTAAAGAATTTATACAAAATATCAATTATGTATATATGTATAAGCTTTTATAGAAATTACTCAAAAATCACCCATTTTACCTTTATAAAATGGATAGTTTATAAAATATTTTCCCTAAATTTATTACCTCTTATTTCTCAGCACCCAATAATACTTAAAGAACCCATCGTCACGTGTGTGATCAATTTTATTTAATTAAATTCCAAAGCAATTGGTATACATGCCTTTTGAATTCCTCTTTAGATTGAATTGACGATTGTTAAGATAAGTCTATCTGAGACTTTTTAGCGTATCACGTCTTTATTATTCATCATTCACATGTTTTCGAAAAATTTGACATCACATCACCCATTTTATAGGACTATTCCATTTGGGATGAGTACTTCATAAAATGTACAATTTTGACGACATACGTGGTACAAAATTATAAATAAATTTTATTAAGTCATTTTTAACGGAAAAATCTCGTACTCATGATATCACAAAATTATGACAATCTCGTAAGTTTAGTTAGCACATTATCTTACTTAAGCGGTGCAATGTTACACAACTTATGCCATCTTGACTCAAGGGATTAATGACTAAACACATTAATTTTACTATTAGTGTAATACTCCCTCAAATATCAAAAGCAACATTTTGTATAAACCTAAAAATTACCCATTTTATTTTTCTAAAATCGTTAGTTTTTAATATATTTTTATTGAAATGAGTAATTTCCCTGATAAACCTGTATTTTTATTTAAATTTAATAGTGAAAAAATATTTAAATTATAGTCATGGTAGATACTCACAATTAAAAACAGTAAAGCACTCAATATTCAAAAAAAAAATATATGTATATTTAACATAGTTAATAAAAAGAAGAGTCAATTAATTAAAATAAATACTAACAATGATTGAAATTAAGGTTGTGTAGAAGTGATTCATGTTCTTCCATTACATTTTTTAACAAAAAAAAAATAGTTTTTTTTTTCTTCAGAACTTGGACGGATCTATTATTTCGTTAAATTTATATTTTTTTTATTGTAAAAAAATGTGTGTATACCTGCCTAGTGTATAGACTGTGTAGTTGAATATATGATTTAAGTAATTTTATCGTTATTTTTTAATTATTTTGTTAAAAGATATTTGACCTGCAAATAACGTTTTTGTTAATCATAACAGAGAAGGAGTAACACGTGTCAGCTTATTGGGGCATTGTTTGTGACGAGGTCTGGCACTTAAGAAGGTTCAACTTATCGAATTTGCCGATAAATCGCTTGCCGTTATCGACGGATTAATCGATAACTTACCGGATTATCGATGAAAAACTAATAATATTGTAGCTTACCGATTACCGATCTTTTCGATGATTATCGACAGATTATCGACACTTATCGAGGATTATCGATGAAAAATCACTAATATATTTTTAAGAATATATTTACTAAGTTTATAATGTTGATAAAACATTAAAAATGCCAAAAATAAAATCATTTCATACTTAAACATAGATAAATAAAATATAGTCTCACTCTCACATATGTTAATAAAATTATCGAAAAGTGCAAAATTTCTTGAAAAATACATATTTTTGTTATTTTTTTAAGATGTTTGCCGATTTTCGGCAAAATCATGGAAAAGTACTGGCATGACCGTCTTACCGATAACTACCGGCAAGACGGATAATCGAAGATAATCGTGGAAAAGTCGAATCTTAGTTAACACACGTTTCCCGGGCCCACACTCTTTGTCCATCGAACGGTCAGAGCACGGTGCTCAGAAGATCATACGATCTTCGATTCAATCATTATCCACCGTCAGATTCTGGATCACAAACGTGATCTGTGGGCCCATGGTCAATTCCGTAGGAGCGAACGTACGTGGTCTCATACCACACGGGAGTCAATCCATGTGTAATCCCGAAATTACCCTTCGCTGTCCTCCGTCTGCACTGCACTCGCGTGGGCCCAATTGGAAGATGGTGGAGCCCAATCTCCGAGGCCTGTAATACTTTGAAATGACGATTCTGTCCATTATCGTCAACACGGTGTCGTTTCGTGTTAAAGCAACACATCTTAACGCAACGGTTTTTAACCTAATTATATGATTTGTATACAAATAGGTTTCAACAAGTCGTCGTCTCCAAAATAATTATAATTATAATTATAATTTAGATAGAGCAATAGGAGAAAAACAAACTTCCTAGTTCAAAATATATATTCATTTTATATATTAATGATGTGAATTAAATGTTATCGGTGGCGAGTTTGGGATACAAATATCAGGAACGGATAAACCTTATTGGAGCAGAATAATAGTATTTGAAGTAAAATAAAAATATGAATGTTAAAATTAATTGGAGGATATTAAATAAAATTCAAAACGTGAAATAAAATTTAAAATGTTAAATTTTGTGAGGAACCACTGCTCCTTTGACCATTCATTTTATGCGTAATAGATTTATATTAATATATACAGTAAAAATATAATATTCATATAGAGTCGTAGTAAGCTCACATTTATAATAATAATAAAAAAAAATCATATTTCAAAGCTTTAAAAAACTCAATTTAAATACTTTTAATTATGTTCAACAAATAATTTTCTACTAATAATTTTCTATATTGAAATTTAATTTTATTATTTAAATACGGGCCTCAAAATTACTTATTACTCGGGTCTCAGAAACCTCACACATAAGCTATATATACATAATATGTATAAGTAAATGTATGTATAGATTCTCTTAACCTTCAGTGTTCTATTGATCAAATGCACTTTGTTGAGGCGAAAATCACCAACAACAATCACGAGGATACTTCTTCGAGTTTAAATAGAGGAGTTCGGGTTTCATTTTTTTAGGTGTTAGAATCAATAAGAAGGCAATGAAAATGGCGATAAACTCTCTGGGATTGATGCCGCACCCCGCCGTATACGGCGAGGTTGCCTATGTACTCGGTATCCCAGGATCAGGTCATCACGTAGTTCAAAGCGGTGGCGTTTCTCTTCTCTCTTTTTGATTTCTCTTGAGTTTCTCTCTCTGCTTTTGTTGGCCGAACCTCCAGCTCTCTCCAATGGAACTCTCTCTTAGTATTTATAGGCGTTTTTCCCTAGCTTATCAACCGTTGATCTTCGAGTCGTCCCTTGCCCTAGCTCATCTCGCCGTTGATCTTTATTTAGTCCTTCACGTGGTCCTTCTCTGCCATGCTCTCTGATTTCTCTGTTATTCTCTATCGAAAGCATGCAGGGCCTCATTTAATGCGGATGGTCGTACACTCCGAAACGTCCTCGCTGGCACTTTTCCTCGTCTCTCGGGTGTATATCTCTGTCGGGCCTCAGCCACTCTCTTCGTTGGTCATCCCTCTCGTTGGTTAACCTCATCGCTGATCAACCTCCTCGTTGGTCGACTTCCTCGAGTAACCTCATAGCTGGTCGACTTCCTCGGGTGACCTCATCGCTGGTCCTTCGCCAGCCAACTTTCTTGCCCCTATTTGGCCCCACTTCGCCATCAGGACACGTGTAGTGTTGAGGATGGATCCGACAAGATTTCGACCTCTAACACACTTCACTTGTACATTATTGTTTATTTGTTATTATTGTTGAACGATTACTTAATCCGTTAATCAGGTATGTTTATGTATTAGTATTTAAAAATAATATTTACATCATCATATTGTATACATATTTATTGAGTGTACAACTCATTTAATTTTGTAGTGTCGTATCGTAATTACTAATTAAGTTTACACGATACAATTAACCTTAAATATAATTATTTTAAAAAGGACAAGAAATAACAAAAGTCAAGCTTCACACATGTTCGAAACCTTTAGTTTAGAATCTACCTAGCTTATTTTATTCACTAAAATTCTCAAATAACTAAAATACTAACTTCTTTTATTTCTCAGCTTTTATCTTCATTTCAGTATTCGAATATTACAGAAACTCTGCTACTATAAAACAGAAAGCTCTAGATAAAAATATAAATTTGATATTATTTATCTCGTTGAATTTATTATTTCATTTTTCATCTATATTTGTCTATAGCTGAGGGAGGGCGTAAGATAGTATCGTGCGCCGGGGAAGACAGCCGTCCACGTGCGTGCATGTGCCACCTCATTGTGCGGGCAAAAGTTAGTACAATTGGTGCAGTTACTTATAACCCCCATGTGATTACTATTAATTAATTTCATTACTTATTACGTTTATTACCAAAATAAATCATTATTATACACATATATAGTATATATATATATATATATATATACACACATATATTAGGAGATGTCCTTTCCGAATATTGGTTCCTTTGGCCAAGAAAGCATGGAAAATAGAGTTTACAAGATCTCCAATTCTCATCAAATTTCTCGGAGAATACAAGCCAAGATCATACATGAACATGATAGTATAGATACATTAGATGTTTATAGATATTATCAACTCACATCTCCCTTTAATCCCCGTATGCTTTTTATGATTCAAATTTGATCATTCCCATCGGTTGAAATTAGAGAGAACGAGATCTCTAAGTTAAATCAGAAATATAATAAACGCGTGAAATTTTACTCGATTCGGCACAACTAATGAAAAGTGTAGTTCACGTGTTTCCATTAATTTTCTTGAGCAAGATGCATGTTTGTTCTCTATAGGGAAGACACAATATTATTTTATTGAAAGCCTTAAGAATTAATAACCATAAGATAATCTTCTTTTAACAAACAATATGACTCTATAGAGGGTATTTTCACATGTATGATTTGATTTAATGAATATATAAATATTATCCGAGAAGTCGGATTTATTCCTATATTGATATTTAAATGTTTCGAGGGACACCGACAATTTAGAAGTTTTAGAGATATCAAACGCATATCGAAGATAAATCCGGATATTTAAAACTTTGAGTATGCTAATGAAAATGGCCCCAACAAAATTTATATATTTCAATAAAACCACGTTCTTATACACATACTCCGAATTTTATGATTAGAAAGTCACATATTTCTTTTCTTAGAGGGTCTTATGACTTTATATCCAATAATTGTATTTTCATACATCTTTTAGATAATAGCTTATCAAGAGAAAGAACTATTGATGAGAGAAAGAACTATTTATATCCAAAGTGTATTATTATATATTGATGAGAGAAAGAACTATTTGTGATAATGAGTCGCCAAGAGATAAATAAAAGAGAAAAATAGAAAAAATTGTCCAATTGCACATTTGTGTAATCAACTTGATATTAAGCACCTAGAACTTATGTTGAATTTACAGGAACCCAAAATTAATTTGGAAATTTCACGTGTATTACAAAAATACAAGTGAAAATTTATATTTATTTCGATGCTTCTACAACAATAAAAACTTATGAAGCAATAAGTACTGCTTAGGATATTTTTCAAAATATAATAAAGTGACGATCCAGTCTAAAAATGCATCCAAACAGGCTTAATAATAAGCAATAGGCCCATGAAAGTCATCCAGGTCTGGTCGAAAAATTCAACTCGGACCAGACTTAGAAAAGTCAATGGGGATCGACCCGAAAAGTCAGCTCAAAATCGAACCGGGAATATTGCCACATGATATATTCCGAAAATATGCCTTTAGGGGTCACTACAACCACTACAACATAAGCCGTACATTTAGGGATCGCTACGGCGCTGAAAAAGGAAAATGTGCCCTTAGGGAGTGCCCCCCGAAAAAGGTCTCTCTATAACAGTTAAAGAACACAAGATATTACCGTTGTTCACAAAACTATTATTTTGGGAACATGATAGTCAGTAGTAAGGGTAGCTTGATCATAGACATGAGCATCACACAGCTCTCTTCAGAGTCATGATGATTCCCTTGATTGTCAGTGGTGAGAAGTGAGAGGTACCCGTGCGCAACTTATGAATCGAAACCATAAGTGGGTTGCTCATAATATTTCTGACTGAGTCAAGGAGGAAAATGCATTGAGAGGCATTACGGTAAAAACCACCTGCTCATGTGTGAATCATCAAGTGAAAGAACAATAACTCGAATTTGATTGTATCAATAGACACCCTGTTGTATAAAGGGAATAATATATACCGTATCATTAAAGAGTGCAGCCTCGGGTCTATAGTGGAATCACTTCGAGGTTTGACAAACAACTAGTAATTCGTCGGAGCTTAAGTGATACGGATCCATGGTCCCCAGGATAGCTCCGTAACGGATGATACATACGTGAATAAAATACATTCTGGATAATGTTTAATCATTTGGCTAGACATATAAAACTAAAAGGTCTGTGGCAGACATCAGATAGTTTTATCGTCACCGTGGCAAAAGTACCGTATTTTGGTACACGGAATTAATTGAAAAAAATACACTAAGAATTTAGATTTTCTATCAGCACCATGTTGTAGTAAATTAAATTCTAAGCAACTTTTCTTTTTGAACCAAGTAATTTGGACTTACAGTTCGTGATTTATAGATTTTCTAAGTTTATGACTCGATTTGATAAATTATGAAATTAAATCACATGTCACGAATTTAAATGATGGTGTGGTACCGTGACATTTTAATGTGTGATATTGAGATCAGGAATTATTAATATAATTTAATTATTTGGATTTTATTATTAATATCTTATTAATAATTAATTAATAATTAATAGATTTATATTAATAAATAAAATATATATGTTAAATGTGTAAAATTCGAATTAGGGTTTGAATATATGAAACCCTAGCTGATTCGAATGATGAGATTTGGATATTCCATATTTGTGGCATAAGTACCTAATGTTTTGGTATTTTAGCAAATCCCTAAAATCAATTTAATTTATTGGATCGTTTATGATTTAATATCAACCGTTGGATTGAGATAATTGATTTAAACCCTAATGGTAATTCGTAATTGATAGCTTGGTGACCAAGCTTAGGTATTTCGAATTTGCTTAATTAATTATATCCGTTGGATTGGTTTTAAGATTTAATCTTTACCGTGTGATTAGAAATTAATTAATATTATATATACAATTCAAATATAAAGAGGATAATAATTCGAATTAGGGTTTTTTTAAAATCATAGGGTATTTGATTTTATCCCTAATTGATTTGGTCCATTTGATTGGTTTATGATTTATTTTGAACCATTGGATCTAGATAATTATTATACAATTTGAATTTATATATATATATATATAATTCGAATTTTAATAATATGATGATAAGATTAAATCTTTGATCTTATCATGTATTTATTATTTAATCAAATCCCTGATTAATTATATCCATTGGATTTAGATGAGATTGAATCTGGACCATTGGGTTGAAATAATTAATTAAATTTTAATTAATAGAATTCGAAAATTAGGAGGAAAAATCTCCAATTCGTATGCAGTCCGAGACCTATAAATAAGAGGCTCATTATACACATTTTTCACACCTTCCTTAGAGCAAAAACTCGAGCTCTCCCTCTATCTCTAGGGTCTGCGAGTTTTTTGCTTTGGATCTCTCTTCTGGTTCGGCTGGCGAAGCCCACGCTTCCGTAAGAGGAGTCCATGAGAATATCCCGGAAGATCACAGGAGTTTCCCTCAGCATCGGCGGAGCCCTGCCCAAGTTCAGAACGTGCAGCCGGAATCGTCACTGAGGTATGGCCTTATGCATTGGGTCAATAAATGCAACCATTTACTGCTTTCTATTTATTTCCTATTCGATTAGAATTTTAATAATGTTTATGAAATATTAAATTCGTAATATTTATCAGATCTTGATGAAATGGTAAGTACCCGATATCCGTGTCGTCGGGCCAGTAACAAGTTTTCCGCTTTAAAATAATTTTTTAAATGTTACCGGGACGCCCCGGAGGCTAATTTCATGGTAATGAAGTCGGGAATAAACCCCGATTTCCAACAATAAGTACTTATAACAATAAAAAAAAATTAGGTACTTAATCCGTTTGAGATCAAAACAAATAGCTTATAAAACGGTGGCGAACGCTCGACATGATTTCATAGATGAGCCGTGGATCAATAAAATTAATATCAATGATATTGAAAGTACAATAAAATCTTTATAAATTAATATTGTTGGGACTAGAGAATGTTTATCTTTTGATTGAGGGAAAATTTTGGTCATGTTAGTTAGAATTAGGACCATACTAAAATATTATTTTATCGAGTATTAGTTTAGCGAGGTTTTAATGAATATAGAGTTTTTGAAATTTTGGTATGAATAAACAAGGAGATGAATGAAAAAATAGGGGTTTGTAATGAAGTATTTATAGGGATAAAAGTGAATAAAATCTATTTTTTTTAATTTAAGCAACAACCAACAATATTCTTCAAGAAGTAACAAATAATAATAATAATAATAATGTCCAATCCAGACCGTTGAATTAAAATATCTAATAACCAAGATTGTGTAAATGGGATCCGAAAACTATCCAACCTTAATAGTAATTTTTTTTTTCTTTTGAAAAAACACAGCACTCTGAAATACCAGAGTGTTGTATTAATAGGGATAACGACAAGTGGAGCGTAAAGCAACTATGAAAGCGATGTTGTGGCAAGGAGTTTCTACGAGCAAATTGCTCAGACATACATGGTCGCGAAAGTGGCAACTGCTGCACGATAAAATCAACCTGAAGAGTTTTGTGACAACCGTAACATGTCAGTTATTTTGTGGTTGTGGACCTGTGGTAGCCGTCGGAGCCTTGGACAACTTAAGTAGCTTTACATTTGCTAATTTCATCCCTTGGCAACTTATTTTCTCTATTTTTTCATGTGTTTTTATAAAAAGAACAATAATGATAACCCTAATAATGAAAATTTTCCCTTTCTAATAATTGTCATTATTGCTCTTTTTGCATTGCTATGAAAAATAATTAAACACAAAAAAGTTGATAAATAGATAGGGTGGCCCATAAATCATGAAGTGGTGTGCCCCATAACATTTTATGTTAGTCCACAGGCTCTGCATCCATAGTTATTATAAAAATAAATAATTAAAAGAGAAAAGATTATTTTATTTCTTTTAAATTATTGATACAAAAACAAGAACAAGAAAACAGAATACGTGGCTTTATTAGAGGCAACATCCAAAGAAAAAGACGCCTTTTTTTTCATGCATTTTATTTTGGTATTGCCCAATTACAAGTTTGCTATGCTTTTACTTTTTTAGTATTGACATTAATGCTCCATATTCCTTAAATTGTTGATGTAGTTTCCCCTAAATTTTAATATTTGACAGAATCTTCCCTTATACTTTCAGAAGTAGCATCATTGCAAATTACACATGATTTTATTTTGAAACATTAAAATAAAATCATGTACACATGTACACATTTATCATTGAAAATAAAAATAAAAACTTTATTTTATTTTCAACATGTACACATGATTTATTGGAGGCGGGTTTTCAATTAATTAAAGGATGATATGTTAGGGTTAAACATTAATTTCAGAATAAACAAAATCAATTAAAATGAAAAGTATTTGCGATGCATAGAATTTCAAATGGTTCTTTCTCAATATGATTCGTACATCTATTTGCCGCTTGCAAATTACTGTTAATATAATTTGTCACAGTTTACATACTTTTGATAAAATACATTTTCAGCTATAAAATAATTTGATTTTTTAATTACTCTGCGTTGAATCTATGTAACGGTTCGTCATCAAGGCTTCACAACTCAACACGATCTAAGAATATTATGAAGCGATCGATGAGTCGAGTTATTCAATAAACATTAAAATCAAAGCTACACAATAGTAGTTAGCGAAATAAACAAAATGAAAGACGACACTAGTAAGCTACGTGATATTTTTTTTAAAGTTCACGTGACATCGTTTCTAAACTAAAACTCGCGGGCAAACTGCACCAATATACAAAGTTCGGGGAGCAAAGAGCCAAATCTCTTTATTATTATTATTGTTATTATTAGTATTATTATTATTATTATTTAATAATCCCATTCGCACACTCTTATTCAGTTCATTCATTCCCAAAAAAACTACCAAAAAACTCTTTGAAAAAAAAAAAAAAATCTCAGCACAAAAAGAAAATAAATAAATAAATAAATAAAACAAGTAAACTAGAAATCCCTTTGTTTTAATTATTATTACTCTCTTGCTTTGCTTTGTTGTTTGTGTCTCAGTTCTTCGCTTTCTTGCTTCGATCGGATCTGATCTGATCTGATCTCAAGAAGCTCGCCCAAAAGCCATTTTCAGCCATACCCAGAAATCTCTGCGAGCTTTCTTTCACGACCCATGAAAGATTCTCCATTTTCTCTGCGCTAAATCTTCATCTTCATCCAAGGTAATACATACATACAGAATATATACGTATAGCTTTCGCTTTCTTTATCTCCACTTCTTCGATGGATTACGCATCTTCTTCCCAGTTTCTTGGCTTCCAAACAAGAGTGTTCGAATTGTGTGGCTCTTGATTGCCCAAAGCAATTGAATTCTGGGATCATGTGGTGTCATACGGTTGTTGATGATTTCAGTTTCCACAATGCTTTCATTGATGGTGTTTTAAGTCTCCGCCATTTACTGTCCAGCTGTGTATCTATCTATATGTGTATATATATATATATATATTTACTGCGAGTTTTTTGAATCTCCATATTCTCTGGTTCATGAACTTTTTGAATTTCCATTTCTGTTGATGCAATTAATTTTTATTTTTAATGCTTTAGGTTAACATTGAAGTTGAAGATTGTGGGAATGAGGGTCTTCTTGCTCTATCATCGCCGTTGAAATCAGTACCGTTCCGTTCGCTTTGCCCAGTTGCGGTTTGCGTCGATTTTGGCTTGCTCACCGAATCGGTCCATGGAGTCGGGTATCATCGACGGAGTCCACTCGTTACCGATGGCCCAGATTTCGCTATCTTCGGCAAGCAACGTTCGGAGTTTATCTCCGAGTCGATCCCGGGATGGCACGGCTTCGTCCACGTATTACTCGACGGCGCAAAGCTTCACTGCAAAACCGGGTTACCACCAAAACGGTTTGGTAAGTACTCAGAAGAAGAATGTTCATGAAGAATTACAGAGTACGTCAAAAGACAATTATGATTCGAGAAAAGGGAAATCCGAACACGGAAAAGCTTCCGTGCTTGAAGCTGCTCAAAAAAATGTATGCCCGAGCCCTCCAGACAGTTTATACTCGGCCACTTTGTATTCTGAAGCGAAACAAAGCTTTTCCAACACGGAAGTGAGCGAGTGCACGAGCAGTATCGAGAAATCCGGCGACGGTGAAGCCAGCGAAGTGAAGGACTCTGAGGAGTTTAACGAGAGCAGGAAGAGCAGCATCTGCAGAGGCAGCACGGGAAGTGATGTCAGCGACGAGAGCAGCTCGAGTACCGTGAGCAACACCATGTACAAACCCCACAAGGCCAACGACGTGAGATGGGAAGCGATTCAAGCGATCCGGTCTCGGTTTGGAATGATGGGTTTGAGCCATTTCAAGCTTTTGAGGAAGCTCGGGTGCGGCGACATTGGCAGCGTCTACTTGTCCGAGCTGAGTGGCACGAGGACGTATTTCGCTATGAAAGTTATGGATAAAGCAGCTCTGGCTAACCGGAAGAAGCTTCCGAGGGCTCAGACCGAGAGAGAGATTCTCCAATCTCTGGATCACCCGTTTTTACCGACATTGTACACACATTTCGAGACCGAGAAGTTCTCTTGCTTGGTCATGGAGTTTTGCCCCGGTGGGGATCTGCACGCTCTGAGACAAAGACAGCCCGGGAAGTACTTCTCCGAGCACGCTGCCAGGTTTGCAAGATTCGAACTTAAAAATAGTGGTATTTGCTGTAGTTGACTTAAACATGATCTTGTGTTGATTCTAGACACTGTTGTTTTTCAGGTTTTACGTAGCCGAAGTTCTCCTTGCTTTGGAGTATCTGCACATGCTCGGGATCATATACAGAGACCTCAAACCCGAAAACGTCCTCGTGAGAGAAGACGGGCACATCATGCTTTCGGATTTCGACCTCTCTCTCAGGTGTGCCGTGTCGCCTACCCTCGTGAAATCCTCAAACACTAGCCTGGGGACAAACAGCTCGGGATACTGCGCTCAGCCCGCTTGCATCGAGCCGACCTGCATTTTGCAGCCTGACTGCATCCAACCCACGTGCTTTGCCCCGCGGTTCCTAAGCCGCAAGCCCAAGAAAGACAAAAAGCCCAAGACCAAGACCGAGGGAAATTACCAAGTCAGCCCCCTCCCGGAGCTCATGGCGGAGCCCACGAGCGCCCGGTCGATGTCGTTTGTCGGGACCCACGAGTACTTAGCACCTGAGATCGTCAAGGGAGAGGGCCACGGCAGTGCTGTGGATTGGTGGACTTTCGGGATCTTTCTCTACGAGCTGCTGTTTGGGAAAACCCCTTTTAAGGGAGCAGGGAACCGAGCCACGCTGTTCAACGTGGTGGGCCAGCCATTGCGGTTCCCGGAAACGCCCTCGGTGAGCTTCGCTGCTCGCGACTTGATCAGGGGCTTGCTGGTAAAAGAGCCGCAGCACCGGCTTGCTTACCGGCGTGGCGCTACTGAGATCAAGCAGCACCCGTTCTTCCAGAGCGTGAATTGGGCGCTGATCCGGTGTACGAACCCGCCTGACGTGCCGAAACCGCAGCAGTATGCGGTGGAAGTCCCGAAAACGGAGACGCCGAGTGTGGCCCCCGCAAACGGGAAGGTTCAGGGGGTTGATGTGAAGACTTCTGGTAACTATGTAGAGATTGATTTCTTTTGATTCATGGCCTTCTTCTCATTTCATGTGGTGTGAGTGACAATGGTTCTTTCCATTGCAAATTTGTATTTGATTTGCAAGTGTAAATCGCTCCTTTCGACTGAGCTCCATTTCATGTAAATGAGGATTGCATTTGTCTTTTATTTATTTTATTATATATATTCATTATATATATTAGTAATTTTAGTATATTGGTAAGGGAGAATTAAATAACTTATTATGGAGGACAAAAATGCATTTGCTGGTTTGATATTTGGTGGTGGTAAAATCAATTTTTGACCATGTTTACTGCATATAAAGTAAAATTTTGTTAGAATTAATACTCAAATTAATAATTTTGATTAATAATTCGTTAAATTGATAAGACAATAATTTTTTAGAGTACATATAACTTAATAATTCAATCATGTAATCCTTTAGTATAAAATCTTCTTAAACAAAAAAATAACATTAGACAACTATCATATAATTTTTTTTAAGATATGATAAGAAACTGAAAAATAGCACCAAACTTATCACTACGGTAAAATAACAAAAAAAAAAGAAAAGATAATTAATATGTGTATAATATTTGCTTGAAAAAAATAAGAGTTTGTAATTCTGATTTAATATCATACGTCTCTCGATATTCTTAATTTTGGTATTTCGATAAAATATCAAAAACTTTACACAGATCTCTTACGAGCGGGTTTCTGAATTCATAACACGGTTGGCTTCGGGAGCGACTCAAAATTAAGAGCTTAACTTCCTAGAAGAAGAGCCGAAGGCGCCAACAAAGCATTCTTGATGCCACGTGTTTAAAAGCGCCTACAAGACGCCACTACCACCTCCACGCTCACGCCCATATCCTAAGCCGATGTCGGTTGGGCGAGAGGGTCGATGTGAGAGTTTCCAAAGTGACTGACTCAGTGTTTTAAGAATTCTGGCCAACTAAATACTTCTTCTCCATTATTGTCGAGACACCATGCTAAGCAATTTGAGGTTTGCTATATTCTGACACCCTTTCCTCCTTTTTCCTTGTTTATTAGACTTGATCCCGCTCGTATAATTTTCTCCCTTCTTGCGTGGATTTCCGAGAACGTATCTAATGTATAATCAACCGTGTAAGACTTTGTGCACGCAGAACATTGTATGATAATCGTTATACGCAATTTTAATTTAGAGATAAAGTAAAATTTGGGCCCTATTGACAAGAGTCAAACACGCTGGTAAAATCAAGGCTCATTTAGGCCAATCTCAAGCCTATCTGGCGAAGGCTCATTTAGGCCAATCTCAAGCCTATCTGGCGAAGCCCGAAGTACCGGGCCCAAAGACGAAGCCCGAACGACAAAGGGACATCCCCGAGAGCTGGTCGGTGCGGCCAATTAAGCTATGGCAACTAGGGGTGCAACCGGGTAGGGTACCCTGTTTTTTCGAGGTACCCGGCACCCGGAACCGGAATCCGAGTATCTGAAAATTTGTACCCGGAACCGGTACCCTAAAATTCAGGTACCCTGTTTCCGGGTATCTGTATTTTAATACCCGGTACCCGGTTTTGAGAACCGGATCCGGGTACCCGGTTTTAACCTGTACCTTGTTTTTTAAATATATATATATATATATTATTTAAAATTAAAAACATACATTCATCTTAAAAAAAACTGGATAAAAAAATAATCCCGCACATCAAGCATAAAAGAAAAAACAGTCCAAAATGCATAAAAAAAAGAGTCTGTATCAAGTATAACACAGTCCCGCGAAAAAGAAAAAGAAAAAAAAAGAAACATAGTCTCCGCTAGGGGTGAAAATTTTGTCACCGTTTATCGGTATCGTCTCGGTATCGGTATCGATCTCGGATCGGTTTTTAAAAAAAACTGATAAATTTAGTTTAAAACCGAGAACCGATACTTATCGGTATCGGAAACCGATACCGATACCGAGAAACGATACTGATACCAAATTTCTCGAATATCGGTATCGGTTTCGGTTTTGAACTACATGTCGTTTTTTATTATACTACATGTCGTTTTTTTATAATATAACAGATTTTATATTACAATGCAAATAGGTTTGTAACGTTGAATATAATATATATGTAATAATTATGCTTTTATATTTGTTAAATGAAAGTTTCTTTTAATTTTTTATTGTAGAAGAAAACTTCGAAGTTCCCGTTTCAACTTCTGTCCCCTCCGCTCTTACCGGTGGTATTAGTAACATGGCCAAGAAAAAAGACGAGGCGAAATCAAAGAAAAAAGAGAAGGCGAAACCAAAATCAAAGAAAAAGAAATGACATGTTTTAATTATGTTTGATGTTTTTATGTATTAGACATGTATTTTTATATTTCGGACATGGTATTTTGTATTATTTTTGGATTTTTCCCCGGGTTGTTCTCGGTTTATGTCTCGGTTTATTTATCGGTTTTTGTTTATTTTTTCTCGGTCTCGGTCTCGGTATCGGTTTGATAAAAAACCAATAAATTTTAGAACCGATACCAATACCAATACCAAAAAACAAAATCTCGATTATTCAATACCAATACCAAAAAATACTAATTTACCGATTATCGGTACCGGTTTCACCCCTAGTCTCCGCCATCGGAGGGAGGCGGGATTTTGATGAAGTCGGCGAGATGGGAGGAAGGTTGGATGAAATAAAGTCGAGCCCTAGTGCAGAGAAGTGACCCTAAAAATTAAATTACCATAAAAATAAAAAGACAAAATTAAAACATGGTAATAAACTGGGTACCGGGTACCCGGTTTTTTTAATTTTACTACACAGTACCCGGAACCGGAATTCGGTTCCAGATTCGGTTCCGGTTATTAAATCCGGATACCAATCCGGTTCCGGATAATTACCCGGTTTCCGGGTATTATTTGCACCCCTAATGGCAACCCTCAAGACCACCGGCGACAAGGCATTATGATCACGACATCTCTCAAGGCCGACGAAGCGACATGGCCAACAAGGCCGACGAAGTGACAAGGCTGACAAGGCGACATGGCCGACGAAGCTGACAAGGTGACAAGCCTGGCGAAGACCGTGGTCTGACAAGCACCCTCGTCATAGCCTGACGAGGGCATAACTTATAATTATTCCACACGACGAGGAGATTCGAGATCATGAAGACCCCTTGGAAATCCTCCGGATTCCCCCGGATTCAACATACGACCTCGCGGACAACCAGAAGATATCGAAGACGAACCAAGTAGCATCGACGAGCCCTTTGACAGGGCTAGGGGCCGCGGGCAAACCCCCAGTGGCAGGAGAGAAATTCGCAGGCCCCTGAAGGTGCAATTTTCAAGAAATTAGTTTTCCTATAAATAAGAGGCTTCTCCTCCTCATTTTGGACACTTTTCCACACTTGGAATTCTCTCTCTAAAATGAGAGTTTCTATCTCTCAAATTCTCCTTCTCCCTGCGAGTTAGGTGCCGACATTCCGCTCATTGGAGTCTCGCGTATCTTGGCTCGCCAGGTACATGGATGAAACTCGATCCATATCGATTGTCGTGCCTAGCCGACCATCGATCATGTCGACGTCCGATCTTTTTCAAGGTGAGGGCCCTTGGTTGCCAAGGGTCGTTGACATTGATGCCAAGACATGCCACCCCAGGCATGTCGAATTGACGCCTCTTAGCTTTGGCACCTAGTTTGTGCAACTAGCTGCGCCATCTAGCTACGTTGATAGAGACCCCGTCTCCGCAATCAGCTCCCAGCTTGCCATGCAAGCTCAGGTACGTACGCCGTAACCTTTCACTTTGAACTACGTGATGACCTGATCCCTTTAAAGGGTACGTAGGCAGCCTTTCACGAAGTGCGGCATCAAATATTTTTCCCCTTTATCTTTTCCCTGTCTTCAAGCATATACAATGACAAGCGTCATAGAGACATTGGAGGTTTAACCCTCTGTTATGGATTTTCTACGCAAGTATACGTATCTAAAACAAGTAATATATAATGATAAGAAAAGTCGAACCCACAGAGAATTGTTACTATTATAATTGCTAAGGACTAGTCTTTTGTCACCTTAATTTTATCTAAACAATTAAATTTTGCAATATGATTAATTAATTAACTAATGAAAAATAAAAACTAAAATGAGAGCTTTCGACAAATAGAGAAATATAGGATCACAATCATTCCTCAACACTTCACTCGATTCTTCGTATCATTCCTTCGATCGTCAAATTGCTACAAGTTGTTAACCAAGACCCCTAATGCATCAAAAAGAACTCTTCCGATATTCAATTTGAGTTATCTTTCTTAAATAACTCACTATATTCCTATGTGAATAAAATTACGAACGATTCATTAAGCATTTGTTTTTAACGGGTTACACATGTTACATAGGTATATTCCTATCATACATAAACTCAAGACTTCCATCATAGATCATGTGTCATCCTATCTAAGGCTAAACACAAATTTTATTTTCCCAAAGTTCCTAAGGTTTACCAAATCAATTTAATTGGTGATCAAGCAGTCAAAAGCATAAAGAAAAGGATATAATAAACAAATTTAAGCAATTGTCATTAATCAAAGAAAGGATAATCCAAAACGAGCTACATGTGAGTTTCAATTGCAATCCTATGGAGAAATAAATTCAGTAAAAGAAGATGATACTAATGGAGAGAATTTATGAAGCTATTCGTCTCCACCGTTCATCTTCGCAAAACCCGATCTCCAATGGCGTTCTTCGCTTTTCCTAGCATTTTGTGATGTTTTTCTCTCCCAAAATTCGTCTCCAATAATCACTCTTTATGATTCTTTTATATAGTCTCCTCATTAGTATAAGATTAGGCTAAAAAAAAAAAACTAAATCGCGAAAGAGGCACGAGAAATACTGTGCTGGGGCACAGCGTGAATTATGAGGTTCTTGTTGGGGCACCGAAAATCTGTGTCGCGGCACCAAGCTGCTGGATGGTATTCTAAATTTTGGATTTTCTGGCATGTAAAACTTCGTCCAAATGACTCGATTCATCTTGATCTTCATTTAAATCACAATCCACTCATGTAACTCCTAAAACAAACAAAAACACTAAAAAAACACATTAGATGGCTCTTGGATAAACAAAACGCTAAGTGAAAGTACTCAATTTATCAGTATAAAAGCGACTCATCACCCTCCGATTCTCCTAGACGTGTTCTACATGTGCAGGTTACAGGGAACGCCTTGCCATCAAGGCCGACGACCTTGATCCTAGGGTTTGCCATGGATCCAAATCTATGGTGACATCCTTACTCAGAAGTTCGTCGAATACAACAACCTCGAGTCAACGCTCATCAAGACAGCTCATGCCACGCTAAAAACGAATATCCGCCTCCAGCTAAGTCAACTTTCATTGACTCATCATTCAATTATCCAAGTATTCTTCGGTTCTCACTCGGGACCCGAAACTTGAATCCGTTTCTAAATTAAAGTTATTTTTACGCATTAACAATAATAATCCTCTTTCCATAGACACTTCGTTAGCAAGTTCAACCACATATATTTATCGTGTGTTTGCTCCCCGTCATTGTTTTATTCTGTTTGACTTGCGTTTGTCAAACTGATACACTAAAACAAATTGATCCCAATGAATTCGAAAATTCTACCAATTAAGCAATAAATTCCTTAAATCGCCTTTCGTAAAATCAATTTGAAAACGTGATTTTAAAAAACAACCAACTAAACTTGGGAATGGATTATTTTCAAAGTTTAACATCTCAACTAAATGCAAAGCGCGTATTCTATAACATGAGATGATTTGTCAGTTTCGTTATTTACTGTAGGTAAATGTAATTAAGGAGATATCATAATTATCATCTTTATAGCTTAATGATAAAATTTTGGAGGTAACTATCTTCCTTTTATTTTTCTTTGGTTTGATCTTATAAGCCGCAGTTTTAAATAAAATAATAAAAGTAATACCTAATTAATCTTTTTTTTTTTGTGGGAAGTACATTTTGTCATAAATACCGATCACCGACCTAGGTTTACTTGCCAGAAACGTTTTGCCATAAATACTTAGATGTAGGTACAGTATAATTCCTGTAAAATAATAGGGTCAGGGCTATGGTTTTAAAATTCCGAGACGTCGTGGATCGGCATGTCTTCTGCATGCTTGATTTTTGAGACTTGCGGTTCAAGAATTTACGGAAACCGCGATAAGTGCGAATGTGCGAAATGTTGCCAAAAATCTTTACAATTTTTATACGTGGGACTTTTCATTCTACATTTACATTCCTTAAAACGAAATCTTAATAGTTAATCAATGTTAATATGTGGGAACGTTGTGTTATAACTTTATGTTATATGTCATTATGGTGTATGTTGCATGACTTTATGTTATAACTTCTATTGGGGCTGAAACCGGGTAAAAAAAACCCGGTTTTTTTCGATACTCGAACCCGAATTTTTGGGTTTTGATTTTTCAAACCCAAACCCAATTTTAAAAAGCGAAACCCAACAACCCGGGTTAGGTTTTTACCTGGATTTTATTTTAGAACCCGTTTTAAACCGAATATGAATTTGGTTGGGTTTGGATTTTTAATCCATATTTAGGTTCTTACCCGGATTTTAACCCGAATTGTAATTACAAAACAAATTTAAAAACCTAAAAATCATATTTTAATACATAATCACTTCATATCAACAATTTAAATTTTTTTATTCTGGTTTTAGTAACCTACTAATCGGGTTTCAGGTTTTATAACTCTAAACCCGGAACCCGGAATCGTCGGTTGTAGGGTTTTCAAAATTCGGGTTTGATTTAGCCCAATTTTAATTTGATTTTGGTTTAAAACCCGCATTTTTGGGTTTTAATTGCAGGCCTAACTTCTTTGACTACTATGATGCCTTATTAGGAGTGTGATTTCTTAGTTATTTATGTCTTACAATGATAAATAAGTAATTTTAAATTCTATATAAAAATATTATTAAAATATTCAAAATTATTTTTTGACTTTTCCGTTAGTAAACTCGCCATTATGTGGCGTACTCGTACGATTTCATGTAAGTGCATAAATGCCTTTTTTTAACTTTTTAGTCGGTAACCCAATACTCGTTGGCATGCCCGTAAAACAAAAATTGCGATTTCTCTTCGACATCGGTATTTGAGACCATAGTTAGGACCAAGGTTTAAAATGCCGCTTTCCGATGTCGTTTTGAATTTTCTGTTTTACGGATATATCGCTTGTCGATGGGTATGCCGATGGGAAAATGGTAAAAAAAAGGGCATGCCGCATGCCGCATGTACCGCATGGGCATACCGCTTGCCGATGGGGTTTTCGACGGATATTTTGTAAAAAATATTTGAGTATTTGAGTAAGATATTTATATAGGTTCAAAATTACATACTTAATAAATACAAGACATAATAATATACAACCAAACAAATTTGTAACTTAAATATGTAGATGAAATGTATAATATTAAGTCACTTTATATATTGAAGGGTATAATATTAAGTTAGATTATTATGGGAAGTGAATATGTATGTTAAGTGTGTAATATTAAGTGAATATGCATGTTAATTGTATACGAATGTTAACAAATTTAATAATTAGTTGAAGTGTATAATATTAAATGAATATGTATATTAAGTGTATATGTATGTTAGGTGAAGTTAATATGTATGTTAAATGTATAATATTATTAGGTGAAGTGTATGTGTATGTGTATGTTTTTTTTTTTTTTGAAAGCAAGTGTATGTGTATGTTAAGTGTGAATGTGTGATATTAGCTGAATAACAAAAGTCTCACATTGATAGATGACAAGAGTTTGGTGATGTTTATATACCAAATAATAGGGACAAGGGCTTGGGCCCTTAGGGTCATAGGATTTTGTGGATGGGGGAGGACTCACACAAATGTTCTACCACACACGCGCGCGCCACCGCCGTCCGTCCGGGTGGGGTCTTGTGCAAGTATAATTATTTTTGCCGAAAGTTTAATTTGTATTTTTGCCGAAATCTACCAAAATTTTATTTTTTTGCGAAATTCCATCATTTTTTCGCACATTTTACACACAAAAACGAAAAACGAAATTTCATCCACGTGCCCATGCGAATTTCGCAAAATTTGATAAAAAAAATCCAGCGAAACGAAAGGATTTTCGTTTCGCATACCTCCGAAAAACAAAAATCGGTCGAAGTGTCGACCGAGTTTTGCAAAATTTGCACCTTGGTTAGGACTTAGGACCACTAAAATAAATAATGTTATTAAACTTTAATTACTGTATATTTTAATTTTTGTAATTTTTTTTCTTTGAAAAATCCTCTAACGGTATGACTAGAGCATACCGTTACATCCCGCTGTCAAGCTAGAAAGATGCTGATTAGCACGACAGAGGGATATCTAGCATAGAGTGACATTACTTAAGATTCATTATAAGTATTTAGAAAATCAATTAATCAATTAATTAGAAGTAGTGTTGCAAAAGTAAGTTAGGCCTGTTTGATAGAAAAGGTGGAAATCGTAGAAAAAAAATAAAATAAGTGGAGTTTGATGTTTGGTAAATTATTCAATAGTTATGAAAGTTAATGAATAAATTAGAAAAGTTAATAAATAAATTATTCATTTTATTTTCTCTCTTCTCTCTTCTATTGTTAACGATATATGGAGTCATTATTTATGACGGTTATTATGATGTATCCTTCTTAGTTATTTGTCACATGGTTAATTTTTCTGTTTACTATTTTAAACGAATTTTCCTATGCGGCGCCGAATTCTCCTTAGGATCCGACCAGCCTATGCGGATAATAATCAATCACACTTAGAGTAAATACTCACGAAACAACAATGTTACGGGGCACACCCCAACCAAAATTTTAGTAATATCGTTAAGCAAAGGACAAAGAAACTCTATTGACTTATCACGTAAACTAAGCCTAAAGCCTATACTCGAATTTCTCTCTAAGTATGATGAATAAAATAACCTACAAGGCTCACTATTTATTGAGAATGCTAAGAAATCCTAATCCTACTCGAATTACACTTCGTGAGCGCTATCCTATCTTCTAAGATAATCCTAGGGCACCAAGTCTTGAGGATTCCCTTATCCTAGCGAATCTTGGTGGGCGAATTCCTTAGGCAGCAAGAAACCGCGTGGGCGCGGGTCTTCCTCCGCTCCAAGCTCCTCCGCGTGCGTATCTCTCCCTTGGGCTCCAAGTTTGCGCGTGCGTCTCCCTTGGGCTCCAAGTTTGCGCGTAGAAGCTATCCGAAATTGTGTGAAGGCGCGCGCGATTTTGCTTGTCTGAATGAGCGTGGGCCCTGCTCGAAATGCCCATGCGCGCTCGCTGCCCACGTAGCGTGTCTTCTCGCTGTGCGCATGGCCTGGCAGTCCACTCGCTTGGCCCACTGTCTTGGCGCTTATCGAAAGTTCCCCTGGTGCCCGTGTAGAATCTTTCCCGCATCTCCATCCTTCAAGGCACGTGAGTAAGTCTCATGTGCACTTGCTCGGCACATCGAGACTTTTCTTGCGCTAGGTCTCCTACCTTGCGCCTAGGAGGCTTGCTGGGCCTCCCGCCCGTGTGTCACAACGTCCGGGCCCCCTTATCGAGCTAAGAGGGTGTGACATTATTATTATATGTGACTGGTGCTATGTCTTTTGTATGTAATTATATTTTATATTATTGATTTTTAAAAATTAATTTTTGAAAAAAAAAAAGAGAATAATGTATCAAACATATTCAATGTAAGTTTCTCAAATGTTTAATTGAGACAATTATTTGAAGAAAAAAAATTGCAATAATTTATAACACTAAAATCATACAAACTAAAAAAAAAAGCCAGAACTACTTGAAAACTAATATACTACCAAACATGACCGTGTATTTGAAAAGTTAAGAGGGTTAAACAAATATTTCAAATAAGAGTATTTCAATTTCTCCGTTCATTTGGTAGTTTTTTATTTGTGTTTGATTGGCACGTGGTTGATGCTGAGAGAAAGGATAGTGGGACTTAATATCAGACGTCGTATGGCACTTAACAACACTAATGTTATTTGTTAAAGATGGACAATTTTGACGAGTTTCGTCGCCAATAATTAAGTGCTGAGAGTTATCTTTTAAAAAATGGTATTGGATGAATACGAGGACTTTATATTAGTTTTTGTTAATGCGTAAATATGATTTTAATTTAGAGTCAAATTCAAGGTTCGGGTCCTGAGCTAGACCCGTTGAACACGTGGATTATTAAATGCTGAGTCAATACGGGTGGACTAGTGATTACCAATGCTGGAGGCGAATCCATCGTCTTGAATGGGTCTCCGGGCTGTCCTTGACGATCCTCGGCGAACTTCCCTAGTGGGGGCGAAGTCCATATCATGGCGAGGCTCCTCGCCGAACTTCTATCGTGGGGGCGAAGTCCGTGTCACGGCGAAGCTCCTCGTCTGGGAAGAGTCCCTGTCTTGGTGCTACTCTTCTGGAGGAGTCCTTGTTTTGGCGATGTCCTCAACTAGGCGAACTCCGGTTTCGAAGAAGCTCCGAGTTGATCTTGATTATTCTTCGTGATTTTCCTTCCCTGGCGAGCTCCTTCGGCGAGGGAAGACTGGCAAAAAAGGGTAGACTGGGCCTGTTCCTCATCGCTTATTGTTGGGCAAGGCTGCCTACGTATCTCAGTTTAAGAGAATCATGTCGCACGTAGTTCAGGGTTAATGATAAACAGCGAGTGACTGACGATGTGGTTTGACTCCCAAGTCCCGATGTTGGCGGCGCGGGTGTGACCCTTGGCCAGGTGGCCAGGTATTACCGGCGTGGGATGTTCTTTGTCGCCCTCGTTAGTGTAGGCAAGCTCGTTGTGGCAAGGGCCCTATCTCGACGAGGGATGATCCTTCTTCGTCGACCTCGTCAGTGAGCTCGTTGTGACGAGGGCCTTATACAGACGAAGGACGTTCCGTCGACTCGTCGAAAAACTCCTCTTGTCGAGGCTGAGACTGTACTTCTAGAACGATCTCATCTCTTATTCAAGTATTTCCACCTAAGGGAGTGAATGGATTTTTAGAGAGAGAAAGCTAAAGAGAGAAGCTCTGGATAAAGCTGTGAGTGAGTATAAAAATGAGGAGGGGAAGACTCCTATTTATAGGAAAACCAGTTCCCATAAATCGCACCTCCATGGGCCTGCGAATTTCCATCCTGTCACATGGGGTTTCAGCGGCCCCTAGCCTGTCAAGGGGCTCATCGGTGCTTCTTGATTCGTCTTTGATGTATTCTGGTTGTCTGCGAGTTCCTCTGTTGAATCCGGGGAAATCTTGAGGATTTCCCGGGAGTCTTCGTGTGAGATCGGATCTCCTCGTCGTTTGAAATATTTGTAAGCTATTCCTCTGTCAAGCTGTGACGAGGATGCTTGTCAGACCAAGGTCTTCGTTAGGCGATGATACCTCGTCGGCTTCCTAGGCCATGGTACTTCGTCAGCTTCGCCGACCATGGTACTTCGTCGGTTTTGTTGGCCATGGTACTTCGTTGGCTTTGTTGGCCATGGTACTTTGTCGGCTTCATCGGTTTCGTCGGCCATCGTACTCCGTCGACTTCGTCGGCCTTGGTACTTTGTCGGCTTCGTCGGCCATGGTACCTTGTCGACTTCATCGGCCATGGTACCTCGTCGGCTTCGTCGGCCATGGTACTTCGTCGGGCCGGGTTTGTCGGGGACTCCGTCTTCTTCGTCGTTTAGACTCCTGGCCTCGCTAATGTCTTGGTTCGTCGACTTCGCCGGTGGGCCTTGAATTTTATTGATGGGCTTTGACTTTTTTCCAAA
Organism: Parietaria judaica; assembly: GCA_954871525.1. Taxonomy (NCBI): domain Eukaryota; kingdom Viridiplantae; phylum Streptophyta; class Magnoliopsida; order Rosales; family Urticaceae; genus Parietaria; species Parietaria judaica. Next base: position 33,099,990 of record OX940865.1, read on the forward strand.
AGGGGCCTAATTTTTATATGTTACGAAAAATGCATATAACCGTTTTGATCAAATTCATTACGTCTAGGGAAACATTTTGTCATAAACATTAGATATATATTGCGCTATTTGAATAAAGATACCCATATGATACAAAAAAAATATTATTAACATATCTAATTTTTCTCGGGAAAATTACTAATAAGGTAGAAAAATTGCATAAGTACTTAAATTTTTTGTTAACTTTACATTATGAAGTATGATGACTTTACCCACAAATAAATAAATTTACTGTCATACTTATAAGGATGAGTTTGAGAATATTAACCGTGAATTTCCCAATATATGTTGATTTTGATCAAATTCCTTACGTGTGGGGAACGTTGTATCATAAATACTAGATCTATATACTAGATAAAAAAATCTTTACGTTTGTTTTGTCATAAATACTAGCTAGATATCTAGTATCTACATATTTTATATATACTTATAAAGTGATATTTGTGGTAAAGGTACCAATATGTTACAAAATATACTTATGTGTTTTTTTCTAGTTGGGAAAAATTTATAATGGTGTAAAAAAATTAGCATAAATACTTAAATTTTTATTATTATTGATCTATCGTGAAATTTCACGTAGCGACGTATAATTTCGTCACATTTAATCTTTTATGACTAGTTATGAGCTACATGACTTTTAAATAGCTGACAATGGATACTAAAATTTTGTCAAAATAGCCAAAACGTGCTCTACAACTAAAAAGGCGCTATATCTCAATCATGTCGCCAAAATATTGTCAAAACAGTAACAAAAAAAAAAAAAAAAAGTGGTTAAATGGAGCTAAAATATGGTCAAGAGTCAAAACCATACGTAACTTCACAGTAGGAGCTAACGAAAAAAATCCTACTTATGCCAAACTTCTTTTCTATATATATTATTAAGAAGTTATGTAAATAATAATAGAAGTCGTACTTTGTGCAAATTTCCGTATATATATATATGCCGAGTTTGATCAAAGTATTTACTCGTGGGAAACATTTTGTCATAACTCATAAGTAGGAGATACATATATTATATATCTTCTACCACTCCCCATTTCCTCTTCGTTCGTCCCACTGCCCATGGCCGGCAGAGGCAATAGGCCTGGCATGGACTCGAATGAAGTGGGTCGCAATGCGGTCAATGACATGCTAGAATGGATAAATGAAATTCTTATGAGTATGCAAGTGGATGTGGATGTAGATGTAGGAGGCGCAGGTGAACCAATGGCGATCTCAGCCGCGGTTGAAGGCGAAGAGAAGTCCGGATTCCGGCTATGGGAGAAGGGCACCATCGACGCCTACAATCGTCATGTGGTCCTCTGCTCTAGGAGCGCCGAGGGCCGGGCTCTGAGCGTGGAGAGCTCCGATGCTGATCAGCTCCATAAGCTCCTGGAGTCGGCTCTCAAGGCTCGCGAGAAAAATATCACCGTCAAGGTCCGTTCCCATACTCCATGACTTGATTATTCTCGACGTTTTTTTTTCCTTTTCCGTATTTTCTTGCGAATGACACGAAACCATTGTTTCCGCAGACAAAGCTGAGTGTCTGCGAGGGAGGTGAAGGGACTCCGTTTTCTGTCGGAGATGTACTGGTATTCCCGGAGATGGTCAAATACAGGTAAAATCGGATAAAAACACTGTAAAAGTAGTTATGGATGAGGGCACTATTTTTATTTTCAATTTATGTAATGTTAATTTTTAATATAATACTTCTATGCACAGCACAATCATAATATTTAAATATTTATTTTATAAGTAATTTTCAATAATAAAAATTAATTTCGGATGAAATATATGATATCGGCCAAAATGAGGATTATAGTTACATTTACATAATTGAAAACTCTTACGTACGTAAAGTGCATGCGTTTTTCTTTTCTGATTTCTCTTTTTTTTTTTGAGGGACTTCAATGAAGGGGCTTGAACTTGAAGGACCAAGGAAGTGTTGCTAGCTTTGTTGAGGATGTTTTTGTGCAAGGAAACCCTTGGAAATCCGGAGTGCCGGAAAAGTTGGTCGGATCCCATGTGTTAGTCGAACCTCGAGATGGAGTTTCCCGTCCCGTTCTTCTCGACAAGCTCAAAGAGAAGATTGAGTCGAGTGGTCTTAGTGATCGTGTGTTTGTCTATGGCTACTCCCATATTGCAGGCCCGAAATATGCTGGAAACTTGCTCATCTATAAACCGGATCTAGACGGAAATGTTACCGGATATTGGTGAGTTCCATATTATTATTATTATTATTATTATTATTATTATTATTATTATTATTTTAAATCATGCATGGGAGGCATTCATTTCAATTGTTGTTGATACAGGATTGACTATGTCATTCTTGAGGAGTATGAGCCTGAATCGGTTGATCAGAATACCGCGGAAGGCGAGACTGCAGAACGAGTTTCGAGGTTAGTGAATTAATGGATACGAGCAATGGATTACCGTCGTGTTAATCAAAGGAATAACCCTAGCACGCCTAGCTCATAATCGTTTTATTGCTATCTGAAAAATTTATCATAGTTTATCTAAAAGATAATATAGATTCATGTAGACTTTTTAAGAGTAATTTACGACATTATATTTAGGGAACTTGATAATTTATTCCGCGTTTCACATAACCTTTGGAAACTACTCTCGTTTTTTTTTCCTTGAAAAATTATTTCCAAAGGCTTTTGGGGACACTTTTACCCTTGAGTTAACTAACCTTGAGTGTCCTAAATGTAATTGAGGACAATTGAAGACACTTTTCGTTATTGTTTATGACACTTTTTTTACAATTTAGGATACTTTTCTGGGATAAATAAAAGTACCAAAAAACCTAGGAGTTGAATTTTTCAAAAGAAAAAAAAACACATGAATTATTTCCGAATGTTATGAAATTTTCCATAGATTTTTTCAGTTTAACAACGATCAATGAAATAAATAAACATGTTAACCGTTACCTGTTGGATCCATTTATTGACCGATCTTAATTTATTTACTTTTTTTCGTAGTTATGTCATTTCTCATGATTTTTAACTTTTGAATTTTAACAGGAGTCAAATGAATGATGCCCCAGCTGTGGAAGTTGAAACTTTTGATGATGGGAAGGTTAACATAAAAATAAATTAAAAAGTAACGTCGTTACGTATGACATCGTAATTGCATATGTGAAATAGTTATAAATATTAACCCTATATGTGATAAATATATACGATTATAGTTAATATATACTGTGATGTTGTGTATTAAGAATAAGACACCTGCTCCAACATCGTTGAACGCCATGGATGAAGCTTACTCGTGGAAAGAGAAGTCATGACCCTCCTTGCACATCTCCGCTTCACCATAGTGGCTCAAAGAGTTGAGATATTATTATTGTATAATTATAGGTCAAACATGTGAACGAATGGTTACTAAGAGTGTTTATGAAAGAATATGTTAAATATTATGTTTAGTAAAAGAAAGATCAACGTGTGTTAAACTGGAACAATTGATTTTAGAGAGAGTGACAGAAAGAGAGATTACAATTTAAGAAAACAAAAATAATCGAAAAAGCATAAATAAAATGAAATAAAAGTAAGTTTAAGTATGTGCAATTTTTTAGAAACCGTGACCGGAAACCGTATGTAGGTTGAATGATACGACTACGAGACACCAAGGCGGTACGGGTATTGATTGTGCATAAGGGCGAGCCTTAATCATGATAGCATATCCATCTACTAAATTTTGACAATATTTTATTTATTATAAATTAATATTGTTAAAAGAAAATTGGAATTAAAAATATTATTATATTATCTAGATATAATTTAATGATATTAATTAGAATTAAAATTATTTAATGATTATGTAATCAAAATAATTAATATATTGCATATTAATTTAATAAAATTCTATTTTAAAGAAGTAATGAATCTTGTGGGACTAAAGTGCTAGAGGTGTAGGCTCAAAGCCGTATTGCATGAATACACGTAACGAGCTTTGAGTATGATTGTTTTTTCTTGATGAGATTGAAGAAATAGCCTTTTCAAATTAGTATTTAGTACGAGGACAATGATTCATGATTTGTAAGTTTTCTCAAATTATTACTGGAATTGATCACGTGTCACCTTTTATTTTATTTTTATTTTTATTTTTATGGGCTATTATTCTCAAGCAACTCATGAATCATGATATTGTCAATACATATATTAAAAATTAATTAGATTATTATAGTAGGACCTCAAACCCAATAATTTAGGAAGCGTTTTTGTTGAAAAGATATTGTGGCAAGATCTTCACCAATGGTTTAGGTTCAGTTTAATCATTAAAAAATTAAAATACACCTTGCTTATACATTGTGATAAAGCTATTTTTCTAATAAAAATATTATGTGGCTTGTTTAAGGCAAATTTTACAAAAGCTTTGACTTTGTTTTTTTATCTGCATTCTGTCAATTTTCTTACAAAATCTTAATTTGTGTTTTTACTTTAACTCGGTAAAATTTTGTACACATTGGATTACAATTACAAACATTGTCCATATTTTTGTATTTTATCAATAGTTATACACTTTTTTTATTTTATCCTTACATAGTCCTGCTTTTATAATTGCGTCCTTATATAACTATTGTCTTTGCATTTTCATCTCTATCTGACTTTTCATGAGAACCATGCATTAAGGTAATTTTCACAAAGTGAATGACTACGTAAGAGTAAAACTCCTTGAACAAATATACAAAGTTAAAGATATTTACTATATTGTAATATTCGATCACTTATTTAATTTATCAAAATATTTATTTATGAATTCCTTGTTTAAGAAATCCACGGAATTGCAAGAAACACATTTAATACAAGCATACCACCAATTTGGATTTGAGTAAGACATTTTAATGAGTATGACAAGATATAATATCGTAGACAATACAGTAAAACGAATCAATATTAATTTGCGATATTATTATGATTTTCACGTCAACGATCACCATGTTTTTGTTAATTTTAATCCTGAATAAATTAATAAAACTGACACTGATTTAATGATTTTGATCTAAATTTTTGCTTGTGGGAAAAGTATTGTCATAAATAATATATATGATATATATATATATATATATATATATATATATATATAATCATGTTTGATTAAGTGAAGATGTAGTGATATAGCCAAGCCAATAATTGAGTTGTAAAATTTCAAAGCTAGGTATAGATTCGAATTACTCAAGTAAAATGTGATCAAGAAAATTTTCTCAACTATTTATCAAGCAAATTTAACTCACGTAAAAATGTATCATAATATCAAAGTTCAACGAAGAGGACAATATTAAAATTTTCAAACGTTTTCGAATCTCTAAGCAAAAAAAAAAAAAAAAAAAATTGTTTTACCTTATGTAATATGTATTACGCTTTTATAATATATAATCTAAGAGTTGTTAAGATCAAAGTCCGAGAAATTTAAAAAATTTATACGTTCGTCAAGTCATTTTTAGAGCGAAAAGATTATATTAATATTAATCTCAAAAGTAAAAGAATATTGTTGGGAAAAATTGAATTTGAGATGCAAAATGAACCCTTACAAATATTAAAAACATATCAAGCATGGTACAAAATTTAGCTTCAATCTTCAAAAGCTTCAAATAAGAAGGATTATTATTAGTAAAGCATGAGGTTCAACATCATGCTCATATTACTTTAAGGTTTGTGAAAAGTCAACGGTGACGTTTGTTGACCAGTCTATCATTCATATGAATATAGAGCACGTCCACACTGACACAGGCGCACACACACACCAACCCTTCAAGCACGTCTCACCACGCGCTACTACTCTCTCCTCTCACATCAATGTTTCTTTTTGGGATATTTTTTAATTTTTACACCTTCTACTTTAATTTTCGTATTAATGTATCATCTACTATTCTACTTTTTGTAAAAAAAAATTAAATAAATCACTAACATATATTTTTAATTAAGTGTATACTTTGACCATATAAATCACTATTTTTCGAAATCTTAAACTTATTTTTAGAAGAAAAAAAAAAACAAATTTAAAATTTAAAACTTGAATTCTTCGACATCATTTTCTCTCGAGCTCGAGTTAGTCTTCTTTTTCCCCACTCTTGTGGAGTTTTGTCACTAAGCGATTGTCAACTCGTCGACATGATCGGTTTTTTACACTAGTCGGCTTGTTGTCGGTTTCTTATGATGCTCCTCACCTTTGGACCTCATCCATATTTCTTACCCAATGAGTTGGTTTGTATTATTATTATTTTGTTATATGAATGCTATTATTTTTGAAATGTTCTTCGTTTAGGATTTGGTAGCTATTTTTTTATGTGTTTGTCATCAATAAAAAGCAAGATTAATAATAAATAATATTTTTTACTTTTTGAAAATAGCAGGGAATATTTATATGTATATATATATATATATAAATATTAAGTAATACATAAAGTAAAAGAAAATTATAAACCTATCAACAAGATTATAAGTTTTTTGAAATTAAAATATCAAAATGTATAAAAAGTAACTAAACTACACATCTAAGAATTTGCTTCAATCTTGAATTATTGTTTCAAACACAAATGTCAATCATTAGTTCTTCCTTAACATGTTGGTTAGATACATCAAATTCACCGTCTTCTCGAGAGCACGTAACTAAGAAAAGAACGCACATGAACAGACATAAAACGTAACACGTTTTGGAACTCACATAACCAACACTTCCGGCCTCCAAAGCCTTTCATTTTATCATGTTGTAAGCTCACTTCAGACGCCGGAGTAAAAATTTACCATCCGTCAACGTCGGAACTCGCACGAATTTCTCTCGAAACACTCTTTTATTTGGGGATATACGAACCAAAGTTGAAAGTTGAAGGACGTATCGGCAAAGTACCCATATTTTTCAACTCCTAAAATACTTTGGTCACGAAACATTCAATTTATTCAAGCACTGCCTTACCCAGATGCGCATTGCGCACCCCCATCGGACTCTCCTTTTAATATCTTCCACCTCTCGCCATTTCCTCTCTCTCTCCACCCAATCTCCTCCTCTTCTCCGGCGAACCTCCATGGACTCCGGCGAGCCTCTCTCCTCCCAAGATCCCGCCGTCTCCGGCGATCCGCCAGCCATGACCTCGGACGAGATCCTCCCTCAGATCCCCGCCGATCCAGCCGCGGAAGGATCTCCCGCGGCCGAGGTCGGAGACGACGAGAAGTTCGGATTCCGGCGACCGGAGATGTATCAGACCAGCCTCTCCGGCACCATGGGCGACGCCTACGATCGCCACGTGTTCCTCTGCTACAGGAACGCCGAGGCCTGGGCGCCGCGCGTGGAGAGCTCCGACGCCGATCCGCTCCCCAAGCTCCTGGCGGCGGCTCTCAAGGCTCGCAAGAAGGATATCACCGTCAAGGTTTGTTCCGAGACTCCGATTGAGTTGATCGTTTCATGAGGTTGATTAGGTTTTCGTGTTTGGTTGCGATTGACCTGAGGATTTCTTGCTGTGTCGTTGATTTCGCAGACGAAGGTGACTGTCTGCGAGGGAGGTGAAGGGACTCAGCTCTCGGATGGAGATGTGCTGGTATTCCCCGAGATGATCAAATACAGGTAAAAATGGCGTCATATATGTCAGGTTTCTTTGTAGATTTGGATTCTGTATTTGTTTGGATTCGAAGTGTCTGATTGACAGGGAATAGTTTCCATAACTGTTGCTAAGCTTCATATTCTGCTAAGTTATGTTGCTTTTTAGGAAAACCAGAAGTTATTCGTATCTTGAATGTTTTGAGTTGACCTTGAGCTGACAAGAAATTCATGGCGGCGATTTACCTTTAGACTTTACTTATGCTCGGAAGTATTCAAACTTTGATTTAATTCGAGGAGAGGTTCTGAGCGTATAGTCTTGATTGTTCCGTTTTTGCTTTTCTTCATTTTTGTTTGTTTGTGGTTTCTTGCTGAAGGGGTCTGAAGGACGAAGATGTGGATGGCTTCGTCGAGGACGTTCTTGTGAACGGCAACCCCTGGAAATCTGGAGCGCAGGAGATGTTTACTGGGTCCCACGTCTTTGTCTGCTCCCATGGAAGTCGAGATCGCAGATGCGGAGTTTGTGGACCTGTTCTTATTGACAAGCTTAAAGAGGAGATTGAGCTGCGTGGTCTTAATGGTCAGGTGTTTGTTAATGGCTGCTCCCATATTGGTGGTCATAAGTATGCTGGAAACTTGATCATCTTTAGCCCGGGTGCAGATGGAAATGTTACTGGCCATTGGTAAGTTCCGGACTGGTAATAGATTTTCTGATATCAACTTGATGGTTGGGAATGAAGGTATTCATTCGTATTTCTGTTGATGCAGGTATGGTTATGTCACTCCCGAGGATGTGCCTGAAGTGCTTGATCAGCATATTGCGAAGGGCGAGATTATAGAACGGCTTTGGAGGTTAGTGAATTAATGGATTCTCCTGTTTTGGAAATTTTCGGTTCATCTAAGAGATCTTAATTCATAAGTCATGTGCCTATTAAAACATAATCTATAAAATTTGGCGGTTCTAGGTCTAAAAAACTGTACGAAAAAAAAAACAGACTAAGACAAGATAGGAAAACGACACGAGATAGAAAATGAAATCCAAACTCGTGAGCCATTGCTCATAGTTGTATATTCGTATTATCAAACTCTCTTTCCAATTTAGACTCGTTCACCTAATTAATGTAATTAAATTATATAAGATTTGAAAATAATGAACGTAAATTATCATCAATTTTTAGCAATGTAATTACCACAAAATAAAAAGCTAAATTTGGCATATAAGTTTTTAAACAAATTAATAACATAATAATACAAAAAATGAATAATTTGTTATTTAATCATGTACGTGGGGTCCCATTCCTATTATTTAATCATTTATTTGTTTCCTGCTTTTTTCTCATTTTCCCATTATGATCATCAATTATTTAATTGTGTTTATCGTGTTCATGTCGACCATGCCTAGATCCATCAAAGGTCGATTCGTGCTCATTTTCTATATGTTGATGTCTCATAACGGGGTCCTGTCTAGACTTGCCAACCCTAGTCACGAGGTAGATAAATTACTGGCATGATTCTTAACTTCTGAATTTCGACAGGGGTCAAATGGGTGCGCCAGCTAAGGAAGTTGAAGCTGTCGCTGATCGAAAGCTTCCTAACGGAAAGCATGAAACAAGTAACCAACTGGAAAACGAAACCCAACCCGAGAAGGCAAATCTCACAGGCTGCTGCCAGGGAGCCAACAGTGGGTTCACTTGCTGCAGAGACGAAGGAACCGAAGAAAAGAAGGCGGAAGCGGGTGGCAAGGGCGGATCATTCCGCAAGCTGACAAACTGGGTCCGAAGCTTCGATCAAAAGGACGCGCTCGCAACTGGTGCCGTGATCGGTGCAGCGGTGACGGTCGCTGTGGCCTACAGCTATTATAGGAGGTCCCGCTAAAAGACGGTACGGTTCTGTGTTTACCGTTATGTACCCTTTTGGTTGCTTGTAGCTGGGTATTCCTGGTTTTTTGTAGGGAGATAAAACGACATCAATAAGGTACACCATGTGTCGTACCAATCATAAATACCGATATACCATATATGTTTGTTTGTAGCCCGGTCAGTTGTAACCATAGCAGAATCAAATCTGTCCGTTTCGGGATAATGATTGAAGCAAAATTCTAAAGATTTTTAAGATTTTTTTTTTTTTTTTTCGTCGTACTCATTATTGTGGCCTTTGACACTAATTTTGTATTAATGAAGGGCATGTTTTTGTGATTTTTTCCTTATAATTCTTAATCTTGCACGTTTGGTCTTATGTCTTTTAAGGTGTTCTAGTCAATTATGTTATTCGGGGTATTTTGGTCTTTTGCTTGCATTCATCATCAGGGTTTCGGTAACACGGGGCCATTGGAGATTTTATGCTTTGTTTAGCTTTTCTCTTGCTTAGCGTTGTCTAGAATTATTCGGTTTTGCTCTCGAACAAAAGGTCGGATTTATTTTTTGTTCCTCGTCGTACACATTGCTGAATTACCGTTAAACCAATTTTTTTCTCGAAACCCGTGTTTTGCTCACATGCCTACCGTTATCGTACATAATATTTACATATATATATATATTATGTAAATATTATGTACGATATATATATATATATATATATATATATATATATATATATAATTAAGTTTACACCAAATAATGGCATGAAATCAGAACTAATATTTACAGGGCTATTAAACCAGATGAAAGCCAGTTGTGATTGCTGATTTTAGAAGCTCCATTTTATTTTTATTTTTATTTGTATTTTTATGATAAAATTGAGATTGTTGGGCTTGGAGGAAGATAGGTTCATCCGAGAGGTTACTGAGAGTTCGACGAGCGATTTGCTGTCGTTTTGGAGGAAATTTGTTAGTGCCGAAATTGCCCCTGATTTGACGATCTTGATCTTGGTCCTGTTTCAGAGACAAGAGACAATCATGAAGCGTAAGCAAAATAAACGTTCTTTCAAAGACAAGTTCATAGTCGCAAATGAAAAACTAGGACCAGAAAAGATTCCACAGACATTCAGCTGCGGTTGCACCCGTATCGGGACTAGTAAAAACCGGTATTTTAGCTATTTTTGGACCGGAAACCCGTACAGGAAAATAACTGGAAAAATGTCTTGTGTTTGTTGGTGAAAGTTTTAATAGCTAACCTTGATTCCCGGTTCCCATTAAAGGTTCAAAATCGCTACATACCTGTTCAAAATGGATTTTATCGGTACCGATACAAGGAACCGAAAATTGGGAATCAACATTTAAAGTAGTTAGCAGTTCTGGTAAAAGCCTGGAATATTTGCTTTTTTCCACGTTCGTCTTCATGTTCTTGGTTTTCACGGAATTCCAACATATCAGTGCCAGATTCGTAAAAATCTAATTTTCCAATAGGAGATACTAACACCGGTCAAAATCAATCTATGTTTACTAGTAAATCCGATATTCTTGTTTTGAACCGGTATCTACCGGAACCGGAAACTGGAAACCGGTATTTAAATCGGTACAATGCCGGTAAAAACAAAACTATAAGCAATGTATAGATAGAGACCAACCTTTCACTGCCAAAGGCAAGACTGAGGAGAGCGCAGAGAGCAGCTTCAACGGCTTCGTAATCCTGCGAATGAAGCATGGAAACCAACGGTGCGACAACGCCCCGCTCGGCGAGTTTGTGCCGCTGCTTGGCAGTGAGGCTAGCAAGTTCGTTAGCGGCCGATATCCGGGCTTCCCTCTCGCCGCTGAGGACGTTGTCAATCACCGTCTTCTCCATGGAAGCTCCGCTCTCAAAGCTCAGCGCTCTCTTCCTCACCAAGAAGTGTTGGTGTTGTTGGGGATGGGTTGCTTGAAGATTCAGGTTTCTTCCTTTTTGTGGCGCTCGAATCCATTGTTTGAATCAGAAGCAACTGACTGCAATTCTTTTGAATTTTCTTTTATGGTTCTCATTTGGAAGTGAATCTTTATCTTTCCTTTTATGGAAGCAAACTTCTTCACCTTCTAATTTAACATATAGGCCATGATAATTGTTAATATTAGGGTTAAAGCCCCTCTATTGCTTTGCTCTCAACCAAAATTTGAATTATTGCCCTTGTAAATAATAGTTTATATAGCATTCTTTATTATTATATAGTTAATAACTCAACATAAACTATCAACTTATTCAAATCCATGATATTAGAGAGAATCATCACATTACATATTTAAAATTGTAAGAAACGATCACATCTCTGATTCAAACCCAATATTCCAAAATCCTTCCGGAGTCATCGGAGGAACATACCTATACCGATGTCTCGAAACACCCTCATGGTGCTCGCACCGTATATCGTGCTTACCGTTGCCAACGTCTTTCCCGTCGTTTCCGCAATGAACAGCGTCGTAGAATTTCTTGCACTGCCTGCATTCAACTCCTTTCAAATTCTCCCTATCTGCTTTCTTCCTCACCGGCTCCACAAACTTGAACCCTTTTCCCTTTGAAAATGGAACTGGAACTGGAATTTGATCCTTCACTGGATTTTGATCAGCGTTCAAATCCTGCGTCTCGTCGTCGGAACTTGAATTATCAACTTGACGATGCTCACTAGCTTCTTCTCTAGTGGCTTTACTCAGATTTCCTCTGACATTTTCCAAAGGAGTATCAAGAAAATCATCGTGTGGGTCGGATCGATTTTGGCCCTGATGAGACCGAGTGTCTCGCCAGATCGATGCACACCGCTTAGAGCCGGCTAAAGTGGCGGATTTTACTGTGGAAGCACACTTTGGCGGTAGAACTGGCGCTTGGGTTTCCTCATTGTCCAAATCATTTTCTATAGCATTTATACTCTTTCCCTTGTCAGAATCGAACCCCGTTAGAGAAGTATCTTGGTCTCTGTGTGCATTAACTATTTAAGAAAAATAGATTAAAATCAATTGGAGTTGAGATGATGGTTTGAAAATTGAATAATATTAAAAAATAATCCAGACTGTTAGAGAAATGCGCACTAAGAACTACGGGTGAAATTAGTGGCCCCTAAGACCGGTTTCGGCCCTATCCAGACTTGTTTCGGTCCGAAAAACGGGCCTTTTTGTCAACGGAACAGGAACTGGGACAGGGAAGTTGCTTTCAACTAAGATATGATGTTTTATTCTTTTAATTAATATATCACAGGTTTTAGCTTTTAGGATTCTATTTGAGGCTTAAATCATGTACTATTTAAGATTTCAAGTTTATCAAAAGTTTTTTTTTACTTATAACTAACTAGGCCGGTGTTCGTGTTTGGCCCGATTATAAAAACTGGCTTTCTCGAAACCGGGACCAGGACAGGGCTCGTGTTTGGAATGCCAGTTTTGTTTTCGGGACCGGCCTTAAAAAAGGCCAAAAGCCCGGTTCCCGATCCCGATTTCAACCCTTTTAATAACTTATGAGAATCGTGCTTCGGTGACTACACAATAAAGAAAGGAGAGGGAGATGATATCTTACCGAGCAAAGTAATTTGATTCTGATCATGCTTCGAAAGATCAGGTCCGTCGAGTGACTTAACTGGGGAGATCATATTTTCCTCAGACAGACCCAACTTTTTACACAAATATTTGTACTGAGATTTGAGTCTCTTGAAAGCATCAATGGCAGCCCTTGTTTGCTTCTTTTCAGCCAATACCTCAGAGGATTTCGATTCAAGTGTCTTCTCGTAAAGAACTCTTACCTCGGCAATGCCATTGTCCTTATCGCCGAGAACCACCTGTAGTTCACCAATTTTATCCTGTAAAGCATTTACTTCGGCTGAAAGTCGTTTATTTTCACTCTCGACATCCACAGAATGTTTCAGTAATGCTTCTGATCCCTTCGAATTTGAATTCTGACACGCGCGGAGTTGGCATACAGTTCCTTCCAAACTTCTCAATTTGGTTAATAGTTTTTGTATCTCTATATCTTGTTCCCGCAAAAGCTTCTCGCTATTCATAATCTCCGAAGCTTGCGATTCAATCTTCTTTAATAAATTTCCTTTCAATTCATTGCCTTTTGCTGATTCTGCAGTCTTCTCTCTGACCTGATTTTGAAGCTCTTTTACCTCTCTGTCTAAGCCACTTAACTTGGCAAGAAGAACACTAATTCCCGCTTCCTTCTCTTTCAATTGTTTTCGGTGCTCAACGATCTCGGTATCTTTCGTCTGATTTAACCGAAGTAAGCTACTCTGTAATCCCAGCCCTTCATCGACTTCCTTAGATTTCTGTTTCAGATTCAGCTCTAGCTCATTAATTTTGATTTGCTGACTCTCGATTCTAGCGAGTAACTCGAACGTCTTTTCTCTCTGTTCCTTCGAGTCGCTTGCTCTCTCGAGCTTCATAGACTCGTGCTCCTCACGGGTTTGCTGCTTTTCAGTTTCCAGTCGCTCTATAGTCAGCAAGAGATCTCTCTCCTTGGCTTTCCATTCGACATCGGCTGCTTTCCTAGCCTCTGCATGAATTCTCTGCACGAGTTTAGATCTCGATTGGACTTTCGGAAAGAACTGACGGCAAAATATATATTCAATCTGAGAAATGCGGTCTTTAGCGTCCTGAATGGTCGCAACCAATAAGGTACTGAGCTTGACGTCATCATTCTCCGATGACGTATCCGAGCTCTGAAGCGGCCCCTCCATCTGTCAAGTCAAGCTCATACAGTTATCCTCATGGTTTGTTGCGAGAAGTCACATACTAGGTTCCCAAAACACATTGACAAAAACCATGAAAACATTCAAAATTACAAGCCTGTTCTTGACGCCAAAGTTTCCGACATCTAATTAAATTATACAGTGTATTATCAATGAATGAAAAGCAACCGTTCAAAAACCCACATGGTATCAGAGCGCTAGGGTTTCGGACTCACTGAGCGAAGAGCGTCGCCGGTGACTTGCGGAGGAGTGACTCGGCTAGGGCTCGGAGTTGAGGTTTGGCTGTTCGATTGGTGAATCGGGAGAGAATCGATCGAAGATTTGGTCGGCTACGGAAATCTCTGCTGCTTGGAGTTAGGGCTTGGGATTCGTGATCGGAGGTCAGAGAGTTTCCGGCGACTAGGGTCTGAGGCGCCTTGATCTGGAGAGTGAAGCAAAGCTGGATGGAAGAGGAGAGAGAGTGAATTGCTTGGGAGTGTTGTGGCTGGAATGGAAGACTAGAGAAGTTGATCGAAGAAGAAGGAGAGCCTCACAAGAAGGGGATTCCAAAATGACAGAGTTAGCAGAATTGATGGATTTCTTCAAAATCACGAGAGAAACTTTAGAGGCGGGAAAAAGATGGAGAAACTTGATCTTCACTTTAGTCCCCAAAATCCCTCACCGGATTAAACCCGGATACCCATTTTTTTTTTTTTAAAACAAAACCCGGATATCAAATTATCCAGGGTTTTTTTTTTTCTAAAAAAACTTTTGATCTGGGCCGTTGGATCATCAAGATCAACGGCCCAGAAAATAGATTTAATTAAAATATATATAAAAACAAAAAAACAAAACCCGGATCCGGATATATCCGGGAAGTTTTTTTCTGGTCCCGGATATATCCGTATCCGGGTTTTTGAAAATTAAAAAAAAAAAAAAAACGGATGACATTTTGCCATACATTTTGGAGACTACTTCAGCTTTTAGAGGCGAGAAGTTATTTGGAGTGGTCTCTTCACGTGGGAAAAGTTTTAGAGGCGAGAAACCTTGAAGGCTTCATTACGGGTGGTGAAGAAAAACTTGAAGAGAGTGCTGGTAATCGGAAAGAATGGAAGACCACTAATAGCGTAATATATGCTTGGCTACTTGGTTCGATGATTGGGAGGTTGCTAGTGAGGTGCCGAGTCTTCCAACCGGTAAAGATGTTTGGGAGAAATTAAGAAAACTTTATGCATGCACTGGAAACAAGACAAAAGTGTTTAAGATCAAGTAAGATATGGGGCAAGTAGCTAAGGGAAACAAGTCAATCGAGGAGTATACGCGAGAATTGAAAAGGTTGTGGACTCAGTATGATTATTTCTCGGTGCACAGAGACTGTAAAGATCACGAGTGCACAAGAAGCCAGGATATTACGGAGGATAGGACGATGAGATTCCTAGAGAAATGGAACCCTGCCTTTACACAAACACAAAGGAGGGCAATTCTCTTATCAAGTAAGGAAATTCCGTCATTGGATGAGATCATTGCAGCAATGATCGAGGAAGAGACCTATGATGGGTGTACATGCGGAGATTGGAGAAGCTCCAACTATGAGGTCTCCATTAATGGTTGGAGCGATTGACACCAGGGTCTACAAAGAAACTCGACAGTGTTACAAATGCGGTGAGATCGGTCACTTGAGACCGGCGTGTCTGAAAATACCGAAGGAAATAGAGCATGAAAATCGTGGACAGTTTGGTGCGTGAGGGCGTGGACAGTTTGGAGGCCAAGGTCGTGGTGGTCGTAGAGGTGGTTACAATGGTAGCTATCGTGCACACATGATGACTGGAGATGATGAAGAGGTCGACACAAGGCTGCTCTACACCGAGAATGAGGTTTGTGAGATGTTTAGAATTAGTAAACTGGCAAAGCATGAAAGCAAGAAGCCCATTACTGTAGAGGGTCCTTCCTCGGCGGCCAATGTTGCGACGTTCACCGACTCTTATACTCGTAAGGCTCTTTCTTCCAGTCACACTAAACGAGGAAAATATTGGATAGTGGCGCTACTCGGCATGTGACTGGCAATGCGAGTGACTTCATTGACTATACCCAACTAGCAGTCCCTGAAAAGATACAAACTGCTGACAGCTCATTTCAACCTGTAACTGGAAAGGGTTTAGTTGAGTGTACCGATCGTATGGTCTTGACATATGTTTTGCATGCTCCGTCGTTTCCAGTGAACCTTCTGTCTATTAGTTCCATCATACTTCGATTGAACTGTAGAGTGAAATTTGGCATTCCGACGATGGTGTTTCATGAAAAGGAACCGGTCGGGTGCTTGGGACAAGAGCTTGGAGTAGCGGGTTGTGGTACATGGATCGAGGAGGTATGGATGCGGGGTTGACGTCTATAGTAGAGAAGGAATGCGTAAAGATTTCCAACACAAGGGCGGTAGACGAGTTGATACTACATCACCAACGCATGGGACATCCATCTTTTGGAGTTTTGAGGATGTTATATCCAGTATTGTATGAAAAGTCCGACAAACGTAAACTTGTATGTGATTCATGTGAACTTAGAAAAAATGCCCGAAGCTCTTATGTTAGCTCGGGAAAAAGGAGCATTCACCCTTTTGATTTGATTCATTCATATGTATGGGGACCGTGTCAAACGACTTCAACACATGGGTATCGCTATTTTGTGACGTTTATTGATTGTCATACTCGTGTTACTTGGTTATATCTGATGAAAAGTAAATGCGAAGTGCTTGCTTGTTTTAAAGACTTCCATAGAAACGTTCAGACACGTTATGGTATTGTTTAGAGAGTGTTAGTATCCTGATACCATTATGTTGTCAAGACACTGCGATCTGAGAATGGGATGGAATATAACAACAACGCCTTCAGAGAATATCTATCGTCGTATGCGATAGAACATCAGACCACGTGTTCGGTGTCCATATACCTCAACACAGAATGGGGTTACAGAGAGGAATAACCGACATCTTCTCGAGATAGCTCGCTGTATAAGAATCAAGAGGAATGTTCCAAAGCACTTGTGGGGGGATGCCGTTATGACAACGGCTCAGCTAGTGAACAAGATGCCATCAAGGGTGCTGGAAGGGAAAACACCGCGAAAATGTTGGGATTAGGTATCAAAGGAATCGTTCTAAACAAAGTATTTGGATGTGTGTGCTTTGTAAAGGACAACAGGCCAACGTTTGGGAAATTGGACTATAGGGCTGTGAAGTGTATCTTTTGCAGGCGACTCTGCTACTAAAAAATGGTATGTTTGTTGGAGTCCTGTCGAAGAAACAATAATTTGTAAGCATGGAGCCAACAGTGGGTTCACTTGCTGCAGAGACGAAGGAACTGAGAAAAGAAGGCGGAGGCGGGTCGCAAGGACGGATCATTCTGCAAGCTTCGATCAAAAGGACGCGCTCACAATTGGTGCCGTGATCGGTGCAACAGTGACGGTCGCTGTGGCCTACAGGTCTCGCTAAAAGACGGTACGGTACAGTGATTACTGTTATGTACCATCTTGGTTGCTTGTAGCTGGGTAATCCTAGTTTTATGTAGGGAGATAAAACGACATCAATAAGGTATTGAAGCAAAATTGTAAAGATTTTTTTTTGTCGTACTCATTATTGTGGCCTTTGACACTAATTTTGTATTAATGAAGGGCATATTTTTGTGATTTTTTCTTTATACTTCCTAATCTTGCACGTTTGGTCTTATTCTTTTGAGTTGTTCTTGTCAATTATGTTATTTGGGGTAGGGGTGAACATTTTAGACCAAACCCGATGGCCCAACCCAATCCGTTAAAGACCCGACCCCAATCTAATCCGCTCAAACTTGGGTCGGATCGGGCTGGACCCGTGTTAATATTCGGGTCGGGGTCGGGTCGGGGTTCCCGACCCGACCAATATAATTAATTATATATTTCATATTAATATTGATTTCAAGTAATGCAATCTTTAGTGTTTTAAAACTTCTCATTCTCAATTTTATTTTACATTAAAAGACCGTTCAATCTCTCATTTTCAGTTTTTACATTGTTTGGCGTATGTTTGTTTGATTAAATTTGTTTGACATATTTTTACTTGAATTTTGAGTTACATTGATGCATTTTCTTCATAATATTTTTAGTTATACAATAGTAAATTTTGAATATTCGGGCCATAGCGACCCAAACCAACCCAACCCGATTTCAATCGTGTCGGTTTGGTTCAGGCATTAAAAAAGTTTGGGAATCTTTCATATATATATATTTTTTGGAACCCGAAGTAATCGAGTCGGGTCCATAAAAAGCATCAGTGTGACCCAACCCAACCCATGCTCACCCCTAATTTGGGGTATGTTGGTCTTTTGCTTGCATTCATCATCGGGGTTTCGATAACACGGGGACGAGACCATCGGAGATTTTAGGCTTTGTTTAGTTTTTCTCTTGCTTAGCATCGTTTAGAATATTCGATTTTGCTCGTCGATTGTTCCTCGTCGACATCGCCGTACACATTGCTGAATTATCGTTAACCAAATATTGTCTCGAAACCCGTGTTTCTACACATGCATACCGTTACTGTACATGATAATATGATATATATATATTTGCTACGTTTACACCAAATAACTGGCATGAAATCAGAACTAATACTTACAGGCTATTAAACCAGATGAATCCCAGTTGTATAAATAATAAACCAACTCGAAATCTACTCTCTCACTCTGAATTTTATCAACAAAAAAAAGAAGGTAAAAATAAGATGAAAATGGAGCTTCTAAAATCAGCAATCGCAAATCTCACCTACCGAGCTTCGCAATCATCTCCTCCACCATCCTCAGCGCCGCAATGTCCACAACCCCGCCTTCCTCGGCGTCAATCTCCTCCATAATCCGCAGCAAAAGCTCGTTCTCCGACCGCTCGCTCCTTGAATCGCAATCCCGGAGAAGGATCAGCAACTCCGCGGCCATGGCTCTCGCCCGCCAAGTCCCGTCCACACTCACCTGAAGCAAACCCGGCACCGCGCCTTCCCGCAGGATCAGCCCTCGGTATGTCTCTCGGCAGCTCTGGCATATCCCGAGCAGGATCCGCACTGCGTGCTCCCGACACTGGGGAGAGCCTTCCTCGACGGCCTCGACCAGCGCCCCGATCGCCCCCGATGCGCTTGCCACTTCCTGGAGCGCATCGTCCGACAAAAAGACGGCGTCTTCGAGGAGAGCCACGGCCCGGTAAACGAGCTCGGAAGACTTCTCGGAGCGGCTAAGGAGCCGGAGCAAGGTGA
This sequence comes from Parietaria judaica, assembly GCA_954871525.1. Lineage (NCBI taxonomy): Eukaryota > Viridiplantae > Streptophyta > Magnoliopsida > Rosales > Urticaceae > Parietaria > Parietaria judaica. The sequence goes on from OX940865.1 coordinate 33,119,359, forward strand.
GGATCGCACCAGAGGAAATTAGGACGGGGACGATCTCGCGGCGGGTCGAGAGGTTGTGGAGCGTTGCAACGGCGTCGAGCTCGGTTTGTGCGGTAATGGCGGGGTGTTTGTTGTTTAAAAGGTCGAGTAGGATTCGGACGGCCCCGGACGAGGCGATCGGAAGCTTGTTGGGCTTGGAGGAAGATAGGATCATCAGAGAGGTTACTGAGAGTTCGACGAGCGATTTGCTTTCGTTTTGGAGGAGATTTGTAAGTGCCGAAATTGCCCCTGATTTGACGATCTTGATCTTGGTCCTGTTTCAGAGACAAGAGACAATCATGAAGCGTAAGCAAAATAAACGTTCTTTCAAAGACAAGTTCATAGTCGCAAATGAAAAACTAGGACCAGAAAAGATTCCACAGACATTCAGCTGCGGTTGCACCAGTACCGGGACCCGGAAAAAAGGTATTTTAGCTATTTTGAATCGGTAACCCGTACACGTAAATAACTGGAGAAATGTCACTTAGCTAACCTCAATTCCCGGTTCCGGTACAAGGAAACGGAAATCGGGAATCAACATTTAAACTAGTTAACGGTTCCGATAAAAGCCCGGAAACATTTTCTCTTTTCCATCTACGCTTTTTTTCTTAGTTTTCACGGAGTTCCAACAAATCAGTGCCAGTTCCGTAAAAATCTAATTTCCAATAGACGACACTGACACCGGTGAAAATCAGTATTTTAGCATTATCTCAACCTAAACACGGTACTGGTAAATCCAATACTCCTAATTTGAACCAGTATTTACCGGAACCGGGAACCGGTATTTAAATCGGTACAATGCTGGTAAAAACAAAAAATGCTAAGCAAGGTATAGATAGAGACCGACCTTTCACTGCCAAAGGCAAGACTGAGGAGAGCGCAGAGAGCAGCTTCAACGGCTTCGTAATCCCGCGAATGAAGCATGGAAACCAACGGTGCGACAATGCCCCGCTCGGCGAGTTTGTGCCGCTGCTTGGCAGTGAGGCTAGCGAGTTCGTTAGCGGCCGATATCCGGGCCTCCCTCTCGCCGCTGAGGACGTTGTCCATCACCGTCTTCTCCATTGAAGCTCCGCTCTCAAAGCTCAGCGCTCTCTTCTCCACCAAGAAGTGTTGGTGTTGTTGGAGATGGGTTGCTTGAAGATTCAGGTTTCTTCCTTTTTGTGGCGCTCGAATCCATTGTTTGAATCAGAAGCAATTGATTGCAATTCTTTTGCATTTTCTTTTATGGCTTCTCTCTCATTTGGAAATGAATCTTTATCTTTCCTTTTATGGAAGCAAACTTCTTCACCTTTTCTTCTTCTTCTTCTAAGGCTTAATTTAACATATAGGCCATGATAATTATTAATATTATTATTGCATAGTAGATTTAATTTAACTAAAGTTGGGTTTTTATTTATTTTTTATATCTAGTTTTTTGTCTTTCTAAATCATGAAGATTGGTTTATTATGATCCCTTCAAGTAGGGGGTGAAAGCACTCAATGCCTCATTATATGTACATATTTCTAAGGAAAATCAGTACCGTATTTTTTATTTAAAAGTTTTCATTTATTAAATATTCGATGAAACCGGTAGCAGTGTATGCGGTAACGTTTACTGAATAACGCGAATAAATTGGTTAAGTTGATGATTGAGCTACTGATTAATACCGCATTCCTGGTATTTTTCTGAGAAAAATCCAACCCCTATCTTGGTATAAATCGCATTTATCAAATATTCGATAAAATTGATGGCATTTATAAACCGGTTACGAAAAATGATTGTCCCAAGAGGCCATTATATCTTTACGAGTATGATATAGTTGGGAAGGTTATAAATTTTGTATGTTATAATTAAAGTTGGATCTTCCTCTAACGAATCTGATTGGTCAATTATATATTTGAATTAAGAGCGAAGGCGGTAAATATGATATGGTATCAAATCGGTAAAATCAACAAACTTAAATACCCTATATTACCCGGTAAAGTTGGTAGCGGTAAATTCCATGGCATCTAATAAATAGCAAATACCGCATTTATCGCATAGGTGAACATCATAAACACAAATAATAATAATAATGCACAAAGATAAAATATTTAAAGAGTTCAGTCGATATTTGATGTCGTCAATACGGTATTCGGTTGTGATTTTTGTATTAAAATCGAATATCGCGTACCGCGTGATAGCGGGTAAATGACAGTTATATAGAAATAAAACGGTTTTATTCGTTTTAAACTTAAAACTCGTTATATATTGGGCATTCAGTGGCATTCATTCATACTCTTTCGAAGCAATTCTATGCCTTATTGGTGGTAAAGTGTAATTATTAACTCTTAACCACAAAAAAAGTAAAAGTACAATGATTAACTAAGCACTAGAAAGCACTGAATTAATTATATGATTTAGTTGAAAAAACAAATGGAATTAATTAATAAAATACGAAAAGATGAAAGCAAAGTAAGATAAGGTCATGTGGCAGCTTCCAATTTCTCAACTGATTTTAATTCTTAAGTGGCTTGTATTAGAATTCACGTTAAAATAATCGGTAATTTTTATAAATAAATAAAAAATTATTCGGCTCAAATTTTAAGATGATTAATCATATAAAACGATAATAACACCAATAAATGATTCCCAAAAATTGGTTACGGTCGGTTATATACTTTAGATTTCCAAACATTGACCAAAGAATTGTATGATAAAGTTTATGGAAATACTATAATATAGTGCATGTTTTTGGGTCATTGTCTTTTTTCTTAATTTCTCATATTATCAAATATTAATTAATAATTATCCTACGAAATCCGAGGACTTTAAAGTTAATTTATATGTTTTGAGTCATAGCTTCATTGAAAGTGAAAACTTATTACTAACTTATTATATATTTGCTTTGGCTTTGGCTTTGGCTTTGGCTTTGGCTTTGGCTTTCGCCGCTATTCGACTTCATTCTTTACTTTTGGAAAGTCTGTCCAAACTTATTACTATCTTCTAAATTCTCTTTCGTACATGATAGGAGAAAAAAAAAATGAAAACTAGATACTGAATTTCATCGGTAAGATCCTAATATATCGAATAAAAATCAATGTGCACGTATCAAACGTTAGTGACATTATATGCGTAGAGTCTAATATTTGACAACGATGGCGAAAATAAACGATCTACTAAAGAAAATATTATTTTTTTTCTTAAACGCATAAGACACGAAATTAACGCTAGCTAATATGATGTGGATATTCTTCGAAATAAATAACCGGGATTGTGGCCATTTGATGGAGTTTAACCCTCTTAAAGACCTAACTGGGCTTCAAATCACTCGGCCTCAAACGACAGAACAAGCCCACACGACAAGAAGTTGTCGCATGACACAACCGAGATATGAGGTAAGTAAGAAACGACGTGTAATATAGGGGTTGTTGTTTTCACGTTTTCTTGAGCTGTAGATGAATAAAAAATAGAGCTCGAAGCTTGTTTAAAAAAAAAAAAATCATTTTTCATATCTGTACATCTACATCACAATCAAAATGTGATATCTATTATCAACATTAACGAAGATGCTTTGAAGTTAGAATAATGTGAAAACGACAATAAAAGAATACCAATAAAGTATAAACAACAATTGAAGATGATCTCCAATTCAAAAGAACCGTAACAAGAGGCAAGAATGAACGACAAATAAATTAATACAAACGAAGTTAAGAGCATTAAACAATGGATATTTGTGTTATAAGTGCCTAGAGTTTATCAAAATCCGTTGATAAAGCCTTTTTCTTTTCTTCTTTTCTCGTTGCATAAATACTCATAAGAGGAACTAGGATTTGGACTTCGGGGTGACTTATTTAAATTTTTAGTGTAAATCGAAGGGGTTCATTTGTAATTTAAAAATAAAATTAGTGCTAAAAATGATCAAATATAACAAGTAGGGGGGCTGGAACCACACCACTCTTGTGAGTGGTTCCTCCTATGTAAATACTCGATGTCACTAAATCTTTGCTTAAAATGTTCTCAATCTTATTTTTTCGTTTCATAAATATCCAATGTCCCTTAAGTCTCATTGGAGACTTTTTCCTTTTTTTTTTTTTTTTGAATGGAGCCTTTTTCCTTCTTATTGTACGCATGCAACGAAAAAAGTATATTGGGAACTTAAAAAAAAGGGGTTAAGTACTTATGCAGCGAATTGAGACCTTATGAATAATTTTTATAAACTCTAGGCACTTATGCCGCAAATATCCCTTAAAACAATGAGAAAGTTGTGAACGACGAAAAGAATGAAACGACAGAAAAGAGAGCAGTATTAAAAAACCAAAAGAATAAGCAACAAAGAAAGTTAGAAATGAATAGAATGATAAATTGTAACAAAAATGACATACACGTTTATACGACAATCAGAAGAATGACAATTTCTTGCCTTTTTTAATCTAATGAGATTTTTTTTTTGTATACTTTTTTTCAGGAAAAATATATTTTTATATTTTTCGAAACAACTAAAATATATCTTCACACGTGAATTTTTCAAAAATTGGGAAGTGCCCCTTAATCATAATCTTATAGTTTGTTTTGGGGGAAATGTCGTTGGATTTGAGAAGGAGTAGTATTTAATCTTTTGCAAAATAAAAATAGAAAGTAAATAAAAAAAGCAAATTTCCTTTATGTAATTAATAAAACATTACCAAGAAGAGAAACAAAACATAGTTCATTGATAGAACATAGAACAAAATACATGTTAATTAATCATACATCACAATAAACTCTCTAATACTAAGAATAAATTTTCCCAAGAACAAGAAGACAATGATGTTACACACATATATATATATATATATATATATATATATATATATATATAAATCTTAAATATTGGTCTTTGAATTTTTTGGCTTCACATGAAATCTATCTTTTTTATTTTTGTTTTATGAAATTAACGTGTTTTCAAATTTTTGTATGACGTGTTTTACAACATGTATACTTTGAGGCCCTGAATCACCTCTTGGAAACCTGGACTTTGAGGCCCTCTTTGGGGTGAAGTGTGATGGCCAAACTCGTCTTCAATGGCCGATTGCCGGAGAGCACTTGGACGCGGTAATTCCTGAGGATAGCGATGGCGACGACTTTGATCTGAGTTATGGCCATTTCCCTCCCCAAACAAGTCCTAGGTCCAGTGTTGAACGCCACAAACTTGTGCGACGGGGCGTGGACAAACACGTCTTTCTCTGATATCCACCTCTCCGGCTTGAACTCCAAGCAATCCTTGCCCCATATCGACTCCATCCGACCCATTGCGTAGAAAACCATCAAGATTCGCTGCTTCTTCTTCACACGGTGGCCGCTCGGAAGGACGTCTTCTTCACTTGCTGTCTTGTGATTGATCGGCACTGAAGGGTATAACCGGAACATCTCGTATATCGCGCCTTGAAGGTAAACGAGCTTGCTAAGATCTACATTGTCAACGCCATTACTTTTCTCTTCCAGTTCTTCGAGAATCTTCTTTTCCACCAAAGGGTGCGTCGCCACGAGCCAGAAGAACCACGTGAGGCTGGCGGTCAACGTGTCCCTTGCCGCAGCCACGAAGTTCAACGCCACGTCCTTTAGAAACTTGTCCGAGAAGGGTTTCTCCTTTTCCTCCAAGTAAATGGTCATCATGTCAAAGTTCGGTTCTTCTTCACGTTCTTCGTTTTCTTGAGGTTTTCGGGCCATTTCTTCGCGTTTAAGCTCGATGCATCGGTACATGAACTCGTCGAATAGTTCTTGTCCTTCCGAAATGGTCCTCTCGCTTCCGATTTGAAGCCATTTTTGTAGCTTCCAGTAGCTGTGTGGCACCATATGTCGTTGAAAAACCGCCTTTTGAACTTCGTCGAAAGCCTTCTGGTACTCGATTTTCGAGCATTTAAAAGAATGGGAAGCTGGATCGAACCCGAAAATCAAGTAAATCGCATTGTCAAAAGTGATCATGCGCTGGAATGTTTCTTGCAGGTCAATCTGTCGAAAAATTACAACACTTCATCAAACTTGAAAATGAATTTTGTAGGAAACGAGCGTTTTTCAAATTTTTGTATGTCGTAAGAGCTCGAATTATGTACCTCAACCATACCCATTCAACTAATAATTGATAGGATGTTTCTTAAGTAAACGTGAAAATAAAATAGATCTATAAAAGTAAATTAATATATTAATTTTCTTCTTCTTTTATCTTTTTACTTAGCGGGCTTAAGGGGGCCTCTTAGCGGGCCTTAATGGACCACGGGGCAAGCTAACTCGGGGCAAGGTGGGTTTGGGCTTTAGAGCAAGGTAGGATGGGACGTCCTGGACTAGCCTATAAAAACATAACCCAATTTGACTTTATCGACAAGGTTGGACTAGCGGAAAAAATCAGGGTGGGCAAGACGAACTAGTTCTTTAGTTTTAATATTAGATTTTTTTTCACGAGATGGTACAACTGGGTCGGGCCGTAATATGCCACCTTTAATCATAACATGACACCAATAATCATAACAATACACGTATCGCTAAATTCATGAGCCCATTCGACACATCTTAATTTAAAAAATAATTGTTTTTAGTTTTAGTTTAATAAAAAACTGTTTTTAAATTAAAAAATTGATAGGTGTTTGGTAAACCATTCATAAGACAGATATTGCTGGTAACAAAAACTGATTTAGCGTTTGGCAAAAAAAAATCATTTAGACTAAAAAGACTCAAATAGACTAAAATCATATTTTTGTTTTTAGAAAAAATTAAAAGCTATAAATCCTAACTTTTAAGACTCATGTACAAAAATTTAAATCGCTTTTCGGTTTTCTGTAAAAACACTTTTATCAAACACATGAAAAACGGTCTAGTTTAATTTAAAAGCAAAAACATGACATTTTAAGCTGAACCAAACGCACCCATTGTTAGATAATTAAATAAAATAACGCAGCGTGAGCTTTAATTAAAGCATAATTCAAAAATAGTTATTGCATTGAGAGAGAGAAGATAATTAATTGCCGTCTATTGGAAAATTTTTGTATACCGTATTTAAATTTCAAGGTTTGATAAACTAATCTTAAAATAGTTATTGATGAGCAATTAAAATAAAAAGCCGATAATTTATAAATTAAAAAAAGAAATTTAAATAGTTAATTACCGCGAAGATTTGCGAAAAAATAATTATCTTTCCCAATCATCATATATTTATCACGAATTCTTCCTAAAACAGAATAAATGGTAAATGATAAGCGGCACAAATCGTAAAACATGCAGCTAAAAGTCCAAGATTCCGCCTGCTGAAAGTTTTTTAGCTTTCACCAGTGTGTTCGGGCAATAAAAAATCGCAGTTTAAACAGTGTTCACAATTTTAAAATAAAAAAAATATTTTTTTCCCAATCATCATTTATTGATCACTAATTCTTCTTAGAAGAAGAAGAAAAATAATAAACTGTAATTGTTTTGTATGGTCAAAATTTGAAGATCATTGTTCATGAAAAAAAAAACCTTCATGTATGTCACTATCCTATTTATTTACAAAACCAATAATAATAATAAAAAAGCCATAACGTGCCTAATATCGATAGATATATTGAGTTTATTTTTTAATTTTCAGTCGAAATATATATATATATATATATATATATATAATCGATATTCTCTACAATAATTAAATATATACTGAATAAATCTTATGTTCTCACCTGAATCCCTTCTGTAACAGCACGGTCAAGAAATGGTACTAAGTCGTTGGCGACCCTCCGTCGCATAGTTCTCGCGATGAACGCCTCGAAGTTTCCGCGCCGGGAGTGCCAGAGGAGAAACATCTTCCTCTGGAGCTTCCACAGATCGGAGTCACTGCCCAGGATCCCCTCTCCGAGAGGCTCGAAGATCTCCCGGAACTCGGCGCCTTTGGGGTAGTTGGCGAAGTTGGAATTCAAGATGTGCCTCACGTTTTCCGGATCCGACGTCATGATGCAGTCGGCCAACGGGCCCACCATCACAAACGTCCCGCCACTTCTCGCGAGAAGATCCGTCGCATAGTCGAGGAACCGCCCCATGTGGATGGCAAACGCCGGCAGCATTCCGACGACCGGCCACGTGGTGACCGTTGAGTTTTTGTTCATCCGGACGTGACGAATCACGAGGAAGATAAAGAACACTAACGTTACTAGGGTTTCCACGAGACCAAACTTGAAGATGGTCATATCTATCTTGAAGTGAGTTTTGTTTGCATATACACTTGGTTTGTTCGAACCCTAACTCCTCTACGGATATATAGTAACGTGGATTAGTACATTCAACTAAGTATGGGCCATGCAATTACTGCAATGGTGCGTGGTCTAGTGGCTACTCAAAACCAGAAGAAGTAAAAGCTCTAAGCAAGTGGTCTTAGGCTCAACGATTTGGTCTTCGAGTGTACATAACTAATTAATTAAGAATATGAATTAATAATTCACGGAAAAAAGACCTGAAATATAGTAAAAAAAAATATGACTTATATTCTCCTCTCTTTTTTCGGGCACAAATTCTCAATAATATAAATTTTTTTATGTAAGAAATTAAGTTTTCTCGTAACTCTTCACCGTGAAGTTCCACATGGTGACTTATGATTTGTACACATTTTTTCTCTTTCTGATTACACGGCAACAAGATTGACCTATAGAGCACGACAAGAAGATTGACTACACGTGGCGGCTTAAGTTTTTTGCATTATAAAAAATGTTTTGGCTACTATACGAGAACTTAGTGTTTGTTGTCAATTATTTGAAGTTCTTGAATTTCATACTTGGTCAAAAAGGACAAAGACGTGAAAAGCATTGAGCTTAAGACCGGTATGAGATTATTAACAGTCAAAAAATTGATAACCTCGATAATATAATTAAACAACATAGATTAATGAATCGAAGAACATAGATCAAAGGTAGCACCCAAATGGATGTAAGTGCAAATAATATATTTATAACTAATATATATAGAACGTGTTACTTAATTAGATGCCAGAAATAAATTAATTATAAGTTGTTGATCGGTCTAATCTTGGCTGATAGATACAATCATACATACATAATATAGTTATGAGTTATCGCTCTGTCTTACTCTCATAAATTATAATAACTAAATATGTCGAGTATTAATTAGAAAAAACAAGAAGTATAGAAAATTCTGCTTGTTTCATGAGCTATAATTATTTAAGGTCCACTAAAATAATGGAAATTGAATAATGATAAAAAAAAAAAAAAAAAAGTTGTATGAATTAGCTACTCGTATTGGAATTATCAGAGCAATTAATTTATGCCATAGTAGAAAGCAATTAATTAATTAATTATAATTTATTTATTGTCATAGTACATACAAAGAGGCAAGAGCAATTAATCTAAGTGTCGGGGTATTAATGTGATCAGAATGCCAGCTTTATCACTGACTGACCGACAAAGTTATGGTATATTCAATTCAAGTGAAAGGGATATATTTGATTGTTCATGAAGTTCCATGAATCTAATTTATGGCTTCTTTTTTTATTTATTAAAAAGAAACAAAAATATAAATGCAGATGATGAGGCCAATCCAATGACCTTTTTTTTTTTTTTTTGTTGAAAGCTATGACTAATAGGTTTGAAACGCTTGGAGACAGTACATTCGGGCAAAGTCTAAATTTAAAGGGCCATATATTTTTACTCATATGTCAAAAATTGAGCTTACTATGAATGACGAATCGAATTGAATATCTCGACGATGTGCGGAATTGACCTATCCATTGACTTTGGAGGCCTAAAAAACGAGATTAATTAAGACTTGTTCGTAACACTTAAAACTTTTATGTTTATTTTGTGCCATTTTTCATATATATTATCGTTTTTGTTTTAAGGGTCTTGTAAGCTTCATTTCGCAAGTTTAAAGGAAAACTTGTATATATAAATTCAAAATTTTAGGTTTCTCCTGTTCGTACTCGTAAAATGATTACGAGATGAGCTCTCCATAAAAACTGTAAATGAGGAATCTTCGATCGGTTGACATTCGAGCACAAATTAACCATTGATTTTTTTATACGATTTTCCTTAGCTTCCGCTAGTTCAGTTACCGTCATTCCGAAATTGAACTGCTCAATAAAGTATATATTAGCTAGTTTTCCAATATATATAGATGCGATGCGATACATACATGGGAAGTCTTGAACTACAAAAATGGTTGGTAGATAAATTGAAGAAGTAGAGCCGATAACTGTAACGATGTGACAATCTAACAGCTATGGCTGCCCAGACTTTGTCTTAAATAATCCCCTTTGACTTGGTCGTCTTCCTATTTTGACGTAGTGTGTTGTTTGTTTATGACCGAACTTAGCTTCTGAGTCCGTTCACTCATTTTCGAGGCAATGTCTTAGAAACCGTTCAACGTAAACAACACACAATATCAATTTACGGATATATGATATATCGATGTGCACGGTATGAGGTTTACCAATGAGGTTTTTGAAAGATTAAAAAAAAAACGCTATCGATTTATATACCGACTCGATTATACTGGTAAACTCCAAAACCGATGAGTATATATCAATGAAGTTCTCGTTAAATAATAATAATAATATTGTAGGTTTTAAGTTTTTTTTTTAATTTTTTTTAACTAATATGAAGTTTTAGAGGGGTTTTGAGAAATTAATTTGACATAGCTTTGTTTTTTTGAAAAATTCTTTTAGATTCAATTTTTGAAAGAAAAAAAAAACAGCTCTTGCTGTTAACAAAAGTTGATTTAGCGTTAGATAAAAAATATTTTATAGTAAAAAGACTTAAATAGACTAAATCCTTGTTTTTGTTTGTAGAATAAACCAAAAGTTAGGAATCTTAACTTTTCAACTCCTATACAAAATCTAAATCGTTTCTGACGTTTTTTTTTTTTTTTGTAAAATTAATTTTTGCTAAACACCGAATAAGCAAAATTAGTTTATTCTAATAATAAAGACCAAACTTTTTAATCTCAACCGAAATAGTATATAAGTATAATGAAAGAATTAATGGTGAAACAATTGAATAAATATAGAAAACCCACAAAATGCCTAAATAACATCTAATGTTTAAAAGAAATGCTCATAGTTTCATAAAATTGATTTATACCCATTAATAAATTTGTTTGGACTATATTACCCCTATTATTAGTTATTGGTTATTAATTTTCATTTATCTAGTATTTATTAATATTTATTTTCGAAATTGATTTCCTATAATTATGGTAATTGATAATTTCCTTATTTATTAAAACATAAATTAAATTCTGTAGTTTGACGGGTCAAAACCCATCCATTCTCTTCGAATATTCAAAATCCCGCTCTTGCTCGACCTCGACCTTTTCTCTCTAAATTCTCTTCAATTATCTCTCATCGTTCTTCGTGCTCATGTTCTCCATGGACCGCTTCAAGCTCGGCAAGAAGAAGACGATCCAGAGCTTGGTGTCCTCTCAAATGGCGGAGACCTGGGCCTCGACGAGCTCCACTATCGCCTCCCTCATGTTCGCCTGGGCCATCATCTGCCAGTACAGCCCCCACGAGGCTCGCCCATCGTCGAGAACCTCAAGCTCCGCCTCCGCGACTACCTCAACCCCTACCTCAACCCGTCGATGTCTGTGCTCGATGTGCAAGAGATTTTGGGCTAAGTACTTAAGTATATGTGTAATTACAGTTACGATTACCTAATTGCAGCTTTGTAATTAAAATTACCGAATTACAATTTCATATATAAAGTTATAGTTTGTTAAATACAATTACCGAATCGTAGTTTTGTAATTATAGTTACAGTTTTCGTATACAACTTCGTAATTAAATTTACAAGTACATTATTCATTACACTTTTATATTTATAGTTACTAGTATTGTATATATAATTACGAATTTTTATGCGTTTCGTATATATAGTTACAACTTCATAAATGTAGAACTCTTTCGAACATACATACGTAAATATTATTATTGTTTCGTATATATAGTTACAACTTCATAATTGTAGAACTCTTTCGAAAATACATACGTAAATATATATGTAAATAGAATAAAATTGAATAAGTATAGGGAGATTAGTAATTAATTTATAATAAAGGAAATAAATTGTATTTAAATAATGTGGTGAATCCTTATTGTTGCTATAATTAAGGATGATTAATTATTTGTTAATTATTTGATATTTAAAAAAAGAACGGTATATTGGTCCATATTTCAATTAGTTGGTGGTTCTAATTACCATAAATAGATTTAGGCATTTTTCTAAAACCTTGAGTCATAAATGGGCATCTCGTTCATTTACCCTAAAATATAAGGTTTTGTTGGTCAAATATTGATATACAGAAGGCTGCCAAACAATGCCAAGGCCCAAGAGTGGAGCTGCACAAATAAATCGTGAACGTGCATCGTGGCGTGTCTTGATCTTTTTTCTTGGTCGCGATTAATCGCGATCAAGTGGCGGGAATCGTGACTCATCGCGACGCGGAGCAACAATGCGAGAGAATTGGTCTCTTCCAATGGGAGCGCGCCACCGAGGCATCGCGAAGCATCGCGACCAGGACGCATCACGACTTCGAGTTTGGCGATTTTCACGATTTAGTCGCGACTCATCGCGACGTCGCCATGTGCACCTCTACCCAAGAGGCTACAAATGTTCTTTCACGGTGAACTAATAATGATGCCTATCTTAAAGTGTTTTAGGCATCATTTGCTCATCTCATATTGATATTACGACAAAATATTTGAATATGAATAAAAGTTAATTGAATAATAGATGTTATTTTTTTTTTACCTTAATGGTTACATTTTTTTTTACCTTATTTTTGTAGACTTGTTTGTGAGAAGTGTGATACGACTACATTCCATTATCTTCAAGATCAATTCAAACAAGCTTATTATATCTGCCGGAATAAGTGGTATAGGAAGATGTCGAAAAAGAAAAAGAAAATCAATTAGTAACACTAAATTTGACATATTCATAAATCATATTAAATTAAATGGTCTACTCTATTGTTAAGCTCATCAATCAAGTAAGAGTTTAGATTAGTTGGGCTCAAGCCATCGTGTGTATAAGAGGCCCAACTCAGAATTAATGGAACTAGATCTTAGGTAGGGGTGAGCATTTAAAACCTAACTCGATGGCCCAACCCAATTCGTTAGAGACACGACCCCAATCTAACCTGCTCAAAATTGGATCGGATCAGGCGGGACCCGACTATTATTTGGGTCGGGGTCGGTTCCAAAACCTTGAGTCGGGTCGGGGTCTCCGACCCGATCAATATAATTAATATATATTTCATATTAATTTTTATTCAAGTAGTGCAATCTTAAGTCTTTTAAAATTTCTCATCCTCAATTTTATTTACATTTAAAGACCGTTCAATCTCTCATTTTTCATGTTTTACATTGTTTAGTGTATGTTTGTTTGATTAAATTTGTTTGTAGTATTTTTACTTGAATTTTGAGTAACATTGATGCATTTTTTTTTTTCATATTATTTTTGTTACATAAGATTAAATTTTAATTAATTGGGCCATGGCGACCCAAACCAACCCAACCCGATTTTTTATCGGGTCGGTTTGGTTCGGTCATTAAAATTTTTTGGGTCGGATCGGGTTTTTTTTTTTTTTTGGAACCCGAAGTTATTGGGTCGTGTCCATAGAAAGTATCGGGGCCCAACCCAACCCATGCTCACCCCTAATCTTAGGGTTTCAAGTTTCGACATGTATTAAGTCTCCGTTTAGTTTAGTTGGGAGAATCACAGTAAAAATGCTCAATATTTAGTCAACAGAGCGATGTATATCCAAAGTAAACAAAAATAGCGACAATAAATATATATATATATATAAGCACCGGAAATTTGTTTTCTTATATCCTCAACCTTTCACTTTAAGTAAAAATATACCCTCAAGTTCTAAAAACGGATAAAGTATACATTCAAAGTCTAAAGATTTATTTTAATAAACCCTCAACCTATCTTAATTTTTTAATAAACCCTATAATAGATTTATTTTAAAAAAAAAAAAACTCAAAATTACCACTTACTAAAGGTTACGTATTAGGATGATATTGATACACTAGGGTATATTTTAGTTGTTTTCGGAGCTTGAGGGTATATTTTTGTTAAAATTAAAAGTTGTGTATATAGAAAATCAAATTACCCTTTAAGCACATGAACAATAAATGATTAGAATGAACAAATATTAAAACATTATAAAGAGTTCAAAGCTTCGATCACGAGAAAGAACACATAAAGTTGCGAAGAAGAAACTATAATATGATACCAAACGACAACTTACAGCGTACTAAACGACAGCAAAGCAAAGCAGAGCAAAGCAAGCAAAATCTACAGAAACCAACCCTAATAATACCTTAACGTTTCTCGAGAGTGATATTGAGCCCATGTTTCATGCAGAGCGTAATGGTTAAGTCCGGAACGACGGAGTGTCCCTCGGCCACGCGAACACGGTACGCCCTGAGAACGCGGAGCGCAACCACCTTGGTCTGAATAAAAGCAATCTCCTTGCCCATGCAGCTCCGCGGTCCCTCGTTGAATGCCGGGATCTTGTGTGGCGAGACATACATAAGCTGTTTCCGGCCGTCGGAGTCCCGAGTGATCCACCTCTCCGGCTTGAATTCCGATCTCATCAACTTTTTTCTGTTAATTTTTTTACTATTTTTGTCAGTGATGACGTCAACAACGCAAATGACGATGATATTGAGGAGATGAAGAATTTGAGAGAGAAAGTGGGAAGGATAATAAGAATTTGCGTTGTGGCAAGGATAATAAAGTGTCAAAATATTAGCAACTGAAAATCAGTCGCTAACAATAGTCGAATGACAATCAGTCCCGAATAGCATTGGGCTAAGAGATAACAGTCCCAGTTACATATTAGTAAAGACTAATTTTTACTCCCAAATATGTTCATTCTCCTTAGTATTATTAGTACCACATAATAGAGACTGAAAATCAGTCCCTAATAATTTTGCAACATTTTCAATACATAGGGAACATATGTGAGACTAAAATTTAGTAGCCAATAAGTTTGCCTAAAATATCTCAAAGGATAAAAATATATTTGTCACTGAAACTTAGTCTCAAATAAGATGTAAAAATATTAGCAACTGAAAATTAGTCACTAACATTAGTCGACTGAAAATCACTTTTCATGTAGTGGACCCAAGTAATTTATTTTACAACGATGGCTTTGGCGCCAACACAAGCGCGGCAGTGGCCACGGAAGCCCGAGACGAGACAACAGTCCAAATTCGAGGACGAATTTTCTCAAGGTCGAGAGAATAATGCAACATTAATCGCCAAAGCCAAGGATAAATCAAAACCCGATCACGCCACCCAAAAATTCACGAAGACCTTTTGGCAAATATCGGCTCTTAATGAGCATTGGCTGTAATTGGTGCATATTTGCGTTTAACGAGAATTAGTTATCTTTTATTTCATTCTCATAATAATTATATATATATAGTGCATTGAATTAAGGGTTAATTACGACAATAAGCACAACCTTTGGTCAACAGGGGTTTTAGGTCCCAAATCTTTAAAAGTGTGGGCATAAATACACAACGTTTGTTGAATGTAAAATCCATTGGTCCTTCCGTTAGGGATGTTAAATTTTGCTGATGTGGCATCGTTAAAATGCCAAATAAAATGCCAACTTGTTATATTAATTACATAACCTAATTAATAAGAATAAATTAAGTCATATTGTAATTATGATTCAAAAGATAAATTAAAACTTTAAATTAACGAACAATACTTATTTAATGCGTAGTTCCTGTTTATTACACTCGTGCTTCAATATTATTCACATCTTTACAATGTCATTTTTTAAATTATAGTTGTTTTTAATAATCGGTCGTTTTTCCTAAATTTTAGTCGTTTCTTATAAATTGTCATATGTTATCTTTGCAAATTTTAACCGTGTTTAATAATCCGTTTTTCAAAATTTTAGTCATATTCGACTAAGAGTCTGTTAGATTTTTAGGGGGCAGTAAAAATTATTTATTTAATTTAAAGCATTAATTTGTTTTTTGAATCATTATTAAAATCTCATTTAGTTTCACGAGGACAAATTTTCTCAAGGTCGAGAGAATAATGCAACATTAATCGCCAAAGCCAAGGATAAATCAAAACCCGATCACGCCACCCAAAAATTCACGAAGACCTTTTGGCAAATATCGGCTCTTAATGAGCATTGGCTGTAATTGGTGCATATTTGCGTTTAACGAGAATTAGTTATCTTTTATTTCATTCTCATAATAATTATATATATATAGTGCATTGAATTAAGGGTTAATTACGACAATAAGCACAACCTTTGGTCAACAGGGGTTTTAGGTCCCAAATCTTTAAAAGTGTGGGCATAAATACACAACGTTTGTTGAATGTAAAATCCATTGGTCCTTCCGTTAGGGATGTTAAATTTTGCTGATGTGGCATCGTTAAAATGCCAAATAAAATGCCAACTTGTTATATTAATTACATAACCTAATTAATAAGAATAAATTAAGTCATATTGTAATTATGATTCAAAAGATAAATTAAAACTTTAAATTAACGAACAATACTTATTTAATGCGTAGTTCCTGTTTATTACACTCGTGCTTCAATATTATTCACATCTTTACAATGTCATTTTTTAAATTATAGTTGTTTTTAATAATCGGTCGTTTTTCCTAAATTTTAGTCGTTTCTTATAAATTGTCATATGTTATCTTTGCAAATTTTAACCGTGTTTAATAATCCGTTTTTCAAAATTTTAGTCATATTCGACTAAGAGTCTGTTAGATTTTTAGGGGGCAGTAAAAATTATTTATTTAATTTAAAGCATTAATTTGTTTTTTGAATCATTATTAAAATCTCATTTAGTTTCACGAGGACAAATTTTCTCAAGGTCGAGAGAATAATGCAACATTAATCGCCAAAGCCAAGGATAAATCAAAACCCGATCACGCCACCCAAAAATTCACGAAGACCTTTTGGCAAATATCGGCTCTTAATGAGCATTGGCTGTAATTGGTGCATATTTGCGTTTAACGAGAATTAGTTATCTTTTATTTCATTCTCATAATAATTATATATATATAGTGCATTGAATTAAGGCTTAATTACGACAATAAGCACAACCTTTGGTCAACAGGGGTTTTAGGTCCCAAATCTTTAAAAGTGTGGGCATAAATACACAACGTTTGTTGAATGTAAAATCCATTGGTCCTTCCGTTAGGGATGTTAAATTTTGCTGATGTGGCATCGTTAAAATGCCAAATAAAATGCCAACTTGTTATATTAATTACATAACCTAATTAATAAGAATAAATTAAGTCATATTGTAATTATGATTCAAAAGATAAATTAAAACTTTAAATTAACGAACAATACTTATTTAATGCGTAGTTCCTGTTTATTACACTCGTGCTTCAATATTATTCACATCTTTACAATGTCATTTTTTAAATTATAGTTGTTTTTAATAATCGGTCGTTTTTCCTAAATTTTAGTCGTTTCTTATAAATTGTCATATGTTATCTTTGCAAATTTTAACCGTGTTTAATAATCCGTTTTTCAAAATTTTAGTCATATTCGACTAAGAGTCTGTTAGATTTTTAGGGGGCAGTAAAAATTATTTATTTAATTTAAAGCATTAATTTGTTTTTTGAATCATTATTAAAATCTCATTTAGTTTCACGAGGACAAATTTTCTCAAGGTCGAGAGAATAATGCAACATTAATCGCCAAAGCCAAGGATAAATCAAAACCCGATCACGCCACCCAAAAATTCACGAAGACCTTTTGGCAAATATCGGCTCTTAATGAGCATTGGCTGTAATTGGTGCATATTTGCGTTTAACGAGAATTAGTTATCTTTTATTTCATTCTCATAATAATTATATATATATAGTGCATTGAATTAAGGCTTAATTACGACAATAAGCACAACCTTTGGTCAACAGGGGTTTTAGGTCCCAAATCTTTAAAAGTGTGGGCATAAATACACAACGTTTGTTGAATGTAAAATCCATTGGTCCTTCCGTTAGGGATGTTAAATTTTGCTGATGTGGCATCGTTAAAATGCCAAATAAAATGCCAACTTGTTATATTAATTACATAACCTAATTAATAAGAATAAATTAAGTCATATTGTAATTATGATTCAAAAGATAAATTAAAACTTTAAATTAACGAACAATACTTATTTAATGCGTACTTCCTGTTTATTACACTCGTGCTTCAATATTATTCACATCTTTACAATGTCATTTTTTAAATTATAGTTGTTTTTAATAATCGGTCGTTTTTCCTAAATTTTAGTCGTTTCTTATAAATTGTCATATGTTATCTTTGCAAATTTTAACCGTGTTTAATAATCCGTTTTTCAAAATTTTAGTCATATTCGACTAAGAGTCTGTTAGATTTTTAGGGGGCAGTAAAAATTATTTATTTAATTTAAAGCATTAATTTGTTTTTTGAATCATTATTAAAATCTCATTTAGTTTCACGAGGACAAATTTTCTCAAGGTCGAGAGAATAATGCAACATTAATCGCCAAAGCCAAGGATAAATCAAAACCCGATCACGCCACCCAAAAATTCACGAAGACCTTTTGGCAAATATCGGCTCTTAATGAGCATTGGCTGTAATTGGTGCATATTTGCGTTTAACGAGAATTAGTTATCTTTTATTTCATTCTCATAATAATTATATATATATAGTGCATTGAATTAAGGGTTAATTACGACAATAAGCACAACCTTTGGTCAACAGGGGTTTTAGGTCCCAAATCTTTAAAAGTGTGGGCATAAATACACAACGTTTGTTGAATGTAAAATCCATTGGTCCTTCCGTTAGGGATGTTAAATTTTGCTGATGTGGCATCGTTAAAATGCCAAATAAAATGCCAACTTGTTATATTAATTACATAACCTAATTAATAAGAATAAATTAAGTCATATTGTAATTATGATTCAAAAGATAAATTAAAACTTTAAATTAACGAACAATACTTATTTAATGCGTAGTTCCTGTTTATTACACTCGTGCTTCAATATTATTCACATCTTTACAATGTCATTTTTTAAATTATAGTTGTTTTTAATAATCGGTCGTTTTTCCTAAATTTTAGTCGTTTCTTATAAATTGTCATATGTTATCTTTGCAAATTTTAACCGTGTTTAATAATCCGTTTTTCAAAATTTTAGTCATATTCGACTAAGAGTCTGTTAGATTTTTAGGGGGCAGTAAAAATTATTTATTTAATTTAAAGCATTAATTTGTTTTTTGAATCATTATTAAAATCTCATTTAGTTTCACGAGGACAAATTTTCTCAAGGTCGAGAGAATAATGCAACATTAATCGCCAAAGCCAAGGATAAATCAAAACCCGATCACGCCACCCAAAAATTCACGAAGACCTTTTGGCAAATATCGGCTCTTAATGAGCATTGGCTGAAATTGGTGCATATTTGCGTTTAACGAGAATTAGTTATCTTTTATTTCATTCTCATAATAATTATATATATATAGTGCATTGAATTAAGGGTTAATTACGACAATAAGCACAACCTTTGGTCAACAGGGGTTTTAGGTCCCAAATCTTTAAAAGTGTGGGCATAAATACACAACGTTTGTTGAATGTAAAATCCATTGGTCCTTCCGTTAGGGATGTTAAATTTTGCTGATGTGGCATCGTTAAAATGCCAAATAAAATGCCAACTTGTTATATTAATTACATAACCTAATTAATAAGAATAAATTAAGTCATATTGTAATTATGATTCAAAAGATAAATTAAAACTTTAAATTAACGAACAATACTTATTTAATGCGTAGTTCCTGTTTATTACACTCGTGCTTCAATATTATTCACATCTTTACAATGTCATTTTTTAAATTATAGTTGTTTTTAATAATCGGTCGTTTTTCCTAAATTTTAGTCGTTTCTTATAAATTGTCATATGTTATCTTTGCAAATTTTAACCGTGTTTAATAATCCGTTTTTCAAAATTTTAGTCATATTCGACTAAGAGTCTGTTAGATTTTTAGGGGGCAGTAAAAATTATTTATTTAATTTAAAGCATTAATTTGTTTTTTGAATCATTATTAAAATCTCATTTAGTTTCACGAGGACAAATTTTCTCAAGGTCGAGAGAATAATGCAACATTAATCGCCAAAGCCAAGGATAAATCAAAACCCGATCACGCCACCCAAAAATTCACGAAGACCTTTTGGCAAATATCGGCTCTTAATGAGCATTGGCTGTAATTGGTGCATATTTGCGTTTAACGAGAATTAGTTATCTTTTATTTCATTCTCATAATAATTATATATATATAGTGCATTGAATTAAGGGTTAATTACGACAATAAGCACAACCTTTGGTCAACAGGGGTTTTAGGTCCCAAATCTTTAAAAGTGTGGGCATAAATACACAACGTTTGTTGAATGTAAAATCCATTGGTCCTTCCGTTAGGGATGTTAAATTTTGCTGATGTGGCATCGTTAAAATGCCAAATAAAATGCCAACTTGTTATATTAATTACATAACCTAATTAATAAGAATAAATTAAGTCATATTGTAATTATGATTCAAAAGATAAATTAAAACTTTAAATTAACGAACAATACTTATTTAATGCGTAGTTCCTGTTTATTACACTCGTGCTTCAATATTATTCACATCTTTACAATGTCATTTTTTAAATTATAGTTGTTTTTAATAATCGGTCGTTTTTCCTAAATTTTAGTCGTTTCTTATAAATTGTCATATGTTATCTTTGCAAATTTTAACCGTGTTTAATAATCCGTTTTTCAAAATTTTAGTCATATTCGACTAAGAGTCTGTTAGATTTTTAGGGGGCAGTAAAAATTATTTATTTAATTTAAAGCATTAATTTGTTTTTTGAATCATTATTAAAATCTCATTTAGTTTCACGAGGACAAATTTTCTCAAGGTCGAGAGAATAATGCAACATTAATCGCCAAAGCCAAGGATAAATCAAAACCCGATCACGCCACCCAAAAATTCACGAAGACCTTTTGGCAAATATCGGCTCTTAATGAGCATTGGCTGTAATTGGTGCATATTTGCGTTTAACGAGAATTAGTTATCTTTTATTTCATTCTCATAATAATTATATATATATAGTGCATTGAATTAAGGGTTAATTACGACAATAAGCACAACCTTTGGTCAACAGGGGTTTTAGGTCCCAAATCTTTAAAAGTGTGGGCATATATACACAACGTTTGTTGAATGTAAAATCCATTGGTCCTTCCGTTAGGGATGTTAAATTTTGCTGATGTGGCATCGTTAAAATGCCAAATAAAATGCCAACTTGTTATATTAATTACATAACCTAATTAATAAGAATAAATTAAGTCATATTGTAATTATGATTCAAAAGATAAATTAAAACTTTAAATTAACGAACAATACTTATTTAATGCGTACTTCCTGTTTATTACACTCGTGCTTCAATATTATTCACATCTTTACAATGTCATTTTTTAAATTATAGTTGTTTTTAATAATCGGTCGTTTTTCCTAAATTTTAGTCGTTTCTTATAAATTGTCATATGTTATCTTTGCAAATTTTAACCGTGTTTAATAATCCGTTTTTCAAAATTTTAGTCATATTCGACTAAGAGTCTGTTAGATTTTTAGGGGGCAGTAAAAATTATTTATTTAATTTAAAGCATTAATTTGTTTTTTGAATCATTATTAAAATCTCATTTAGTTTCACGAGGACAAATTTTCTCAAGGTCGAGAGAATAATGCAACATTAATCGCCAAAGCCAAGGATAAATCAAAACCCGATCACGCCACCCAAAAATTCACGAAGACCTTTTGGCAAATATCGGCTCTTAATGAGCATTGGCTGTAATTGGTGCATATTTGCGTTTAACGAGAATTAGTTATCTTTTATTTCATTCTCATAATAATTATATATATATATAGTGCATTGAATTAAGGGTTAATTACGACAATAAGCACAACCTTTGGTCAACAGGGGTTTTAGGTCCCAAATCTTTAAAAGTGTGGGCATAAATACACAACGTTTGTTGAATGTAAAATCCATTGGTCCTTCCGTTAGGGATGTTAAATTTTGCTGATGTGGCATCGTTAAAATGCCAAATAAAATGCCAACTTGTTATATTAATTACATAACCTAATTAATAAGAATAAATTAAGTCATATTGTAATTATGATTCAAAAGATAAATTAAAACTTTAAATTAACGAACAATACTTATTTAATGCGTACTTCCTGTTTATTACACTCGTGCTTCAATATTATTCACATCTTTACAATGTCATTTTTTAAATTATAGTTGTTTTTAATAATCGGTCGTTTTTCCTAAATTTTAGTCGTTTCTTATAAATTGTCATATGTTATCTTTGCAAATTTTAACCGTGTTTAATAATCCGTTTTTCAAAATTTTAGTCATATTCGACTAAGAGTCTGTTAGATTTTTAGGGGGCAGTAAAAATTATTTATTTAATTTAAAGCATTAATTTGTTTTTTGAATCATTATTAAAATCTCATTTAGTTTCACGAGGACAAATTTTCTCAAGGTCGAGAGAATAATGCAACATTAATCGCCAAAGCCAAGGATAAATCAAAACCCGATCACGCCACCCAAAAATTCACGAAGACCTTTTGGCAAATATCGGCTCTTAATGAGCATTGGCTGAAATTGGTGCATATTTGCGTTTAACGAGAATTAGTTATCTTTTATTTCATTCTCATAATAATTATATATATATAGTGCATTGAATTAAGGGTTAATTACGACAATAAGCACAACCTTTGGTCAACAGGGGTTTTAGGTCCCAAATCTTTAAAAGTGTGGGCATAAATACACAACGTTTGTTGAATGTAAAATCCATTGGTCCTTCCGTTAGGGATGTTAAATTTTGCTGATGTGGCATCGTTAAAATGCCAAATAAAATGCCAACTTGTTATATTAATTACATAACCTAATTAATAAGAATAAATTAAGTCATATTGTAATTATGATTCAAAAGATAAATTAAAACTTTAAATTAACGAACAATACTTATTTAATGCGTACTTCCTGTTTATTACACTCGTGCTTCAATATTATTCACATCTTTACAATGTCATTTTTTAAATTATAGTTGTTTTTAATAATCGGTCGTTTTTCCTAAATTTTAGTCGTTTCTTATAAATTGTCATATGTTATCTTTGCAAATTTTAACCGTGTTTAATAATCCGTTTTTCAAAATTTTAGTCATATTCGACTAAGAGTCTGTTAGATTTTTAGGGGGCAGTAAAAATTATTTATTTAATTTAAAGCATTAATTTGTTTTTTGAATCATTATTAAAATCTCATTTAGTTTCACGAGGACAAATTTTCTCAAGGTCGAGAGAATAATGCAACATTAATCGCCAAAGCCAAGGATAAATCAAAACCCGATCACGCCACCCAAAAATTCACGAAGACCTTTTGGCAAATATCGGCTCTTAATGAGCATTGGCTGTAATTGGTGCATATTTGCGTTTAACGAGAATTAGTTATCTTTTATTTCATTCTCATAATAATTATATATATATAGTGCATTGAATTAAGGGTTAATTACGACAATAAGCACAACCTTTGGTCAACAGGGGTTTTAGGTCCCAAATCTTTAAAAGTGTGGGCATAAATACACAACGTTTGTTGAATGTAAAATCCATTGGTCCTTCCGTTAGGGATGTTAAATTTTGCTGATGTGGCATCGTTAAAATGCCAAATAAAATGCCAACTTGTTATATTAATTACATAACCTAATTAATAAGAATAAATTAAGTCATATTGTAATTATGATTCAAAAGATAAATTAAAACTTTAAATTAACGAACAATACTTATTTAATGCGTAGTTCCTGTTTATTACACTCGTGCTTCAATATTATTCACATCTTTACAATGTCATTTTTTAAATTATAGTTGTTTTTAATAATCGGTCGTTTTTCCTAAATTTTAGTCGTTTCTTATAAATTGTCATATGTTATCTTTGCAAATTTTAACCGTGTTTAATAATCCGTTTTTAAAAATTTTAGTCATATTCGACTAAGAGTCTGTTAGATTTTTAGGGGGCAGTAAAAATTATTTATTTAATTTAAAGCATTAATTTGTTTTTTGAATCATTATTAAAATCTCATTTAGTTTCACGAGGACAAATTTTCTCAAGGTCGAGAGAATAATGCAACATTAATCGCCAAAGCCAAGGATAAATCAAAACCCGATCACGCCACCCAAAAATTCACGAAGACCTTTTGGCAAATATCGGCTCTTAATGAGCATTGGCTGTAATTGGTGCATATTTGCGTTTAACGAGAATTAGTTATCTTTTATTTCATTCTCATAATAATTATATATATATAGTGCATTGAATTAAGGCTTAATTACGACAATAAGCACAACCTTTGGTCAACAGGGGTTTTAGGTCCCAAATCTTTAAAAGTGTGGGCATAAATACACAACGTTTGTTGAATGTAAAATCCATTGGTCCTTCCGTTAGGGATGTTAAATTTTGCTGATGTGGCATCGTTAAAATGCCAAATAAAATGCCAACTTGTTATATTAATTACATAACCTAATTAATAAGAATAAATTAAGTCATATTGTAATTATGATTCAAAAGATAAATTAAAACTTTAAATTAACGAACAATACTTATTTAATGCGTAGTTCCTGTTTATTACACTCGTGCTTCAATATTATTCACATCTTTACAATGTCATTTTTTAAATTATAGTTGTTTTTAATAATCGGTCGTTTTTCCTAAATTTTAGTCGTTTCTTATAAATTGTCATATGTTATCTTTGCAAATTTTAACCGTGTTTAATAATCCGTTTTTCAAAATTTTAGTCATATTCGACTAAGAGTCTGTTAGATTTTTAGGGGGCAGTAAAAATTATTTATTTAATTTAAAGCATTAATTTGTTTTTTGAATCATTATTAAAATCTCATTTAGTTTCACGAGGACAAATTTTCTCAAGGTCGAGAGAATAATGCAACATTAATCGCCAAAGCCAAGGATAAATCAAAACCCGATCACGCCACCCAAAAATTCACGAAGACCTTTTGGCAAATATCGGCTCTTAATGAGCATTGGCTGTAATTGGTGCATATTTGCGTTTAACGAGAATTAGTTATCTTTTATTTCATTCTCATAATAATTATATATATATAGTGCATTGAATTAAGGGTTAATTACGACAATAAGCACAACCTTTGGTCAACAGGGGTTTTAGGTCCCAAATCTTTAAAAGTGTGGGCATAAATACACAACGTTTGTTGAATGTAAAATCCATTGGTCCTTCCGTTAGGGATGTTAAATTTTGCTGATGTGGCATCGTTAAAATGCCAAATAAAATGCCAACTTGTTATATTAATTACATAACCTAATTAATAAGAATAAATTAAGTCATATTGTAATTATGATTCAAAAGATAAATTAAAACTTTAAATTAACGAACAATACTTATTTAATGCGTAGTTCCTGTTTATTACACTCGTGCTTCAATATTATTCACATCTTTACAATGTCATTTTTTAAATTATAGTTGTTTTTAATAATCGGTCGTTTTTCCTAAATTTTAGTCGTTTCTTATAAATTGTCATATGTTATCTTTGCAAATTTTAACCGTGTTTAATAATCCGTTTTTAAAAATTTTAGTCATATTCGACTAAGAGTCTGTTAGATTTTTAGGGGGCAGTAAAAATTATTTATTTAATTTAAAGCATTAATTTGTTTTTTGAATCATTATTAAAATCTCATTTAGTTTCACGAGGACAAATTTTCTCAAGGTCGAGAGAATAATGCAACATTAATCGCCAAAGCCAAGGATAAATCAAAACCCGATCACGCCACCCAAAAATTCACGAAGACCTTTTGGCAAATATCGGCTCTTAATGAGCATTGGCTGTAATTGGTGCATATTTGCGTTTAACGAGAATTAGTTATCTTTTATTTCATTCTCATAATAATTATATATATATAGTGCATTGAATTAAGGGTTAATTACGACAATAAGCACAACCTTTGGTCAACAGGGGTTTTAGGTCCCAAATCTTTAAAAGTGTGGGCATAAATACACAACGTTTGTTGAATGTAAAATCCATTGGTCCTTCCGTTAGGGATGTTAAATTTTGCTGATGTGGCATCGTTAAAATGCCAAATAAAATGCCAACTTGTTATATTAATTACATAACCTAATTAATAAGAATAAATTAAGTCATATTGTAATTATGATTCAAAAGATAAATTAAAACTTTAAATTAACGAACAATACTTATTTAATGTGTAGTTCCTGTTTATTACACTCGTGCTTCAATATTATTCACATCTTTACAATGTCATTTTTTAAATTATAGTTGTTTTTAATAATCGGTCGTTTTTCCTAAATTTTAGTCGTTTCTTATAAATTGTCATATGTTATCTTTGCAAATTTTAACCGTGTTTAATAATCCGTTTTTCAAAATTTTAGTCATATTCGACTAAGAGTCTGTTAGATTTTTAGGGGGCAGTAAAAATTATTTATTTAATTTAAAGCATTAATTTGTTTTTTGAATCATTATTAAAATCTCATTTAGTTTCACGGTGCCACATTTGCAGAATTTAACATCCCTAACTGAAAGACCAACAAATTTTACATTCAACAAACATTGTGTATTTTTTCCCACACTTTGAAAGGTTGGGGACCTAAAATCCTATTGACCAAAGATTGTGCATTATTGCCGCAATTAAATCTAGAATTAATATGTTTTTTTTTTCCTTACTCTTCTAGAGATTGTATGATCATTCTCTATTCTCTATTGATGTAATATTTTAGTTTTTGATGATATAGAAAATCGAGTTTTTGTTTGAAATCGAGTTTTCGTGTTAAACGTAATTCTATCTACATCACAAGGTGAGGCTGCTCTAGGTTTTACAAGACAAAAGTAGAGGATTAAAAGGAGTGTCCAAAAACTCAACAAAGGAGGAAAGATCTTAGACCAGAAACCAAGGCACAAAGAGCATACAAAGGGTCGGCAAAAGTATCAGAAGATGTTTTGATAGATTTTTAGGCAATATTGTGTAGCTCAACAAATTTTCAATCTCTCCACTATATGCAGTTATTTAAGGGTAAACTGCCGCTAATGTACCTAATGTTTGATCTTTTGCAAATTATGTACTCAATGTTTATTTTTGGTGGCTAATGTACCCAACGTTTGATCTGTTAGATATTTTCGTGTTTTCCGTTAGTTGACCGTTAGAGAGTTATCATCCTCTACATGTACACTTTTCGTCTTTTTAACATAACTCATTGTTTGTCCAAATTTTATGCACGACCTATGGTTAGAAAGATAAGAGATAGATCTACAACTTTGTTGTTTTAAGATTTGTAAAATAAGTTTTAGAAAAATACAAAATTTCAAATACAACGTAAATTAGACGTTAGTTTAATACAAAATATTTGTTTCGAGCAAATTTTAATATATTTTTTGACTTTATATGGTGAAACTAAAAACTTGTAGATAAATATTTTATCTTTCTAACGGGTGTTTATTTATACATTTTGGATAAAAAACGAGTGAGTTATGCCAAAAAAATGAAATATGTGATGTGAAATAATCTTTCATATTTTTGGCATAACTTAATCATCTTTTGTCCAAAATTTATAAATAAACATCCGCTGGAAAGATAAAATATTTATCTACAACTTATTAGTTTTACGTTTCATCATAAAAGTCATTAAGTGTGGTAAAATTTTCTCGAAACAGATATTTTGCATTAAATTTACGTCCAATTTTACGTTGTATTTGAAATTTCATATTTTTCTAAAACTTATTTTACAAAACTTAAAACATAAAAGTTGTATATCTATCTCTTTTCTTTCCAACCATAGGTCATGCATAAAATTTGGACAAAAAATGAGTGAGTTATGTCAAAAATACAAAAACGTGTGCATATAGAGGAGGATAACACTCTAACGGTCAACTAACGGAAAACACGAATATATCTAACAGATCAAACATTTGGTACATTAGCCATAAAAAATAAACATTGGGTACATAATCCGAAGAAGATGAAATATTGAGTACATTAGCCGCAGTTTACCCGTTATTTAATCATGTTACTTGCGAGACTTAATGAGTTTTTTTTTTGTTTTTTTTTTTTTGAGGGAGACTTTTTTGTTTTTTTTTTTAAAGCAAATTGATTTCATTCAATCAAAAAGGTTGGGGAGAAAAATCCCTCAACACCGTTGCTACAAGCCACTCCGAGTAATAAGGACACATGAGGTCCGAAACAAGAGAAGAAAAACGTCTCTTGGCCAAAGCATTGGCCACCTCATTACATTCTCGTGGAACCCAAGTCCACTCTCCGGTCCCGCATACCTCTCGGCCGAGCTCCTGCACCTCGCAATAATCGGGCCTTGCAAGCCCAACGAGTCACGTGCCTTGGTAAGGTGGGAGGCCCGCAAGCAGTCTGTCTCGGCATGCTCAATCTTCCACCCCCTTTCGCGAGCAAAAAGAAGCCCCCGTCGCATCGCAATGCACTCTCCGGTGAGTGCCGAGTCGATATGGTCGACCAAGGAAGCCATGACTCCCATGACCCGACCGTGGTGGTCTCGGACAACTGCTCCCACCGCTGCCCGTCCCGTCTCCCCGTCCCATGCCGCGTCTACATTGAGCTTGAGGCTCCCTGCAGCCGGCCCGGACCAAGCCCTAGGTACCTCCTCCCTCGGCGAGCCGTGTTTCTCCGTCGTGAGAGCGCACCGCTTGAAACTTGTGAACCATCTGTCGACTTCTTCCACCTAAGTCTCTGATGCACGTACGCGATGCTCGAAGAGATGAAGGTTGCGGTCGGACCACGCCGTCCAAATAAGCCCGCAAAAGAGCTCAAAATGCGGTTTGGAAAGACTCTCGAGCGCCCGATAGAATAACTCCCGAAACGGAATCTCCCGCATCTTTTCCACCCACCGGTGAATCGTTGATGATGCCCAAATGGCTTTAGCCCTATCGCACCCCCAAACGGCATGTAGGGCGTCCTCCGGGAGCGTCCCGCAAAAGTTGCAAAAGGGTAGAACGTCTACCCCGAATCCGAAGTGCACCGTTGGTTGGAAGAGCTTCCGACCACGCGCGCCACACCATGTGCTTTACTTTCATGGGGATCGCCGTGCCCCACAACGCTTTCCACCAATTCAGCTCCCCCCTTCCCTATCCTGAAGGACCGCTCTGGGCTTCCGACCTAGCTAGACGATAACCAGACCGTACCGAGTAGATCCCATTGTCTTCGTGGTGCCAAACAAGCCGATCTGGACCCTTCCCCACCGAGATCCTCAAGACGGCCTCTGCATCGTAGGGGGTTAAGAGGGCCTTGACCCGAGAGACGTCCCAATGGTCGCGGGAGACTAGATCGGCTACCCGCCACGGATACCCGTTGTCCGGAACCTCTGAGGTGGCGAAGAAAGCCCCGGGCCGAGGGGTCCAAGGTTGGCCATGGACCCGTATGTTGCCTTCCCCGATTTGCCATCTCGTGCCGCGTCTAAGCAAGTCACATCCCCAACACAAACTCCGGCAAAGGAACGAGGGGCGTCCCTTGCACTTGAAGTCAAGGATCGAGGTGTCGGGGTAGTACTTAGCTTTTAAAATCCGCGCTAGGAGACAACCAGGATTTTGGATGATCCGCCACGAAAGACGAGCTACAAGAACTCGATTAAAATCACCCATATCCTTGAAGCCCAAACCACTTTCCTCTTTTGGCTTTGCGAGAACGTCCCATCTCCGCCAATGGATCTTTCTCGACTCCACCTACCCGCCCCACCAAAACCTAGCGGTAGTAGCGTGAAGATCTTTGATGGTACGGACGGGGAGCCGGAAAAGACTCATGAGATAGGTGGGGATGGCTTGCACCACTGATTTGATCAAAACTTCCCATCCCCCAGCCGAGAGGAGCTTCGCTTTCCACGTCCCAAGATGCTTCTTGTTAAACTTGACTAAATAATTGAAAATAGTGGAACAAGTTGATGAGTTATTGAGCTCCAAAATGTTGTCCCGAAATTGCTCCAACAGCCCCTATAAGAATGGTATGTTTTCCAGTCTCTTTCTTTCTTCCTTTTTTTTTTTTTTTTTTTCGTTTTTTGAAGAGTTATTTAAGCTCTTTCCTCTTTTGCTGAGTTTTTGTATTAGCAGCCATCACTTCAATCCTTCTCATGAATATTCACACAATACTTCACTCCTACCACGTGCTTTCTAGGAAGTATTGCTGTCGCAAAATGAAGTTGATGTGGCATGGAGAAGTCTATTATGCCCTTGTTTGTTGAGATATGAAGAATAGCCACATTTGTAAGATTTTTATCACCAAGTTGACATAAACATTCACACTTTTTACCACTATTTTTTTTTTATTCTTTCCTTATATTTTCTTAAGAAGTACCAAAAGAAATCTAAAACAAATGGCATAAAACATGAAACTAACAATGATTTTTAGTTCAAATATGTGATGAAATTACACTTATTCATCGAATTATCATTCCGCAACATATCCTTGATGAAATCGACTATTGTTGGCTTCTTTGGATTCCTTCAAGCTTCGTTGAGCGCTCGGATCACAACTTCAGTCGGGTGATAGCTAGAGCCTCCATCTCGTACCCTCCACGTCACTTTGGGAATGCTACGCTATGTGGATAGCTGAAAACCGCCTCGGTTGACTACTAGATCCTCGTTGGCGATTGAATTACGGCACTTCTTTTGCTCCCGGGCTTGGGCAAATTATTTTTCCCGCTTAGGAATTGGGATTGTTTAATGAGGTGTTAATTATCACCTCATATAACCACCTAATCTGTTTTAGCAATATTTAATTGATGGAACTCATTAGGTCATATTAATCTGATCAATTGAGCACTTAACCCTTTCACAATTAACATTTCAAACATATAATGTGATTTATTATTAATTCAAAGCTGAGGTTATTTTAAAAGATAAGGACAACTATCTCTCAGATAGAATTACATTTTTGAAACCCTAATTGCATCGTTTTGAGACAGTGATCTTCAGCCCATGTTTCATGTGGAGCGTAACGGACAAACGCGGGACAACAGGGTGTCCTTCGACGACGCGGAGACGGTAAGCCTTGAGAACATTAATCGCGACCACTTTGGCTTGAATGAAAGCCATTTCTTTCCCCAGACACGTCCTTTGTCCCACGTTGAACGCCGGGAACTTGTGCGGGGGCATGTAGATTAGTTGTTTTTGGCAATCAGCATCTGTAGCGATCCACCTCTCAGGCTTGAACTTCAAGCGGTCCTTGCCCCATAGCTCTTCCATCCGTCCGGTCGCGTAGAAGGATATTAAAATCATTTTATTCGCGCCAATGCAGTGCCCACTAGGAAGAATGTCGGGCTCTAACGCAGTTTTGTGGTTGAAAGGAACGGGTGGGTATAGCCGGAGAGTCTCGCACAGGGCTGCTTGAAGATACACCAACTTGTCCAAGTCTTCGGCCCTTAAAACCTCGTCACCGGTGTGAATATTTTCCCTCAGCTCTTCGAGGATCTTGGCCTCAACACGCGGGTGAGTTGCAATAAGCCAGAAGAACCAAGTGAGAGTCGCAGTGAGAGTGTCCCTCGACGCACCGGTCAGATTCAGAGCAACGTCCATGAGAAACTTGTCGGGAAACAAGTTTTCCTTTTCCTTCAAGTAGATTGCCATCATATCCAAGTTTTTCGGCCATTCTTCTTCGTCTCGCTTGTCTTTGCCCGGTTGTCTCTTCCTTGATTCTCCGAGTTCCTTGCGCTTCAATTCTATGCAATCGTGCATGTACTCATTACTGACTTCCACCGCTCTTTTGTACTCTCCTTCATTTCCGATTCCCAGCCACCTCTGGATTTTCCACACGCGCTGCGGAATGATGTGTCGGGGAAAAACGTTTCCCTGATAACAGCGAAAGCGTTTTGGTACTCTGCTTTGGGATGCCTGAAACTGGTACTTGAGGCTATATCATATCCAAAAACCGAGGCCATGGAGCTGTCGAAGGTGATCAACTCCTCAAACACTTCTTGCAAGTCAACCTAGCAACATGAAAACACCACGGTGTCAATTTTCCGACTTATCTAACATATGAAAGTATACCGGTCTGTGAATTCTAGGCTTTTGAAAATCGATAACATTGTTTCAATTAGATTTTACAGGTTTACCGATAATTAAGGGGTACACCGACGTGTATTACGTTAAGTAATAGAATTTAGAAATTAGAAATATCAATCATATATAAATAAAAAGAATTGAAAATTAAAACTATCGTGAATTATCACTATTTCAATGTACTTACAAGTATGTTATATATATATGTATATATATATATATATATAATTTGAATATTTGAATTAAGAAAGTAATCTCTACTGGCTCCCACCATTAATTATAAAGCAGACACAGTGAGTAAATATGCATATATTTTATCTATCCGAATACTAATAAATGTTTCTATTTACACTACTTCCAATTTGGGATTATGCTATGAAGTTTACAGCATACAAGGCGAAAATCGTAGTCTAATTGCTTTTCAAACGACGGAAAATTATTCACTTGAATCAAAAAAAAAATCCGAGTTCGGATGACTCAAAGTCTACCGTCGTTAACTCGACACAACGAGCTATGCTTCAAACGACGATAGATGCTTTCGTTGTTTGTACACCCGTTTTTTTGTGAAATAATTCAAGTTCCAACGACAGAAATCTTATACAGTTGTTTGAAGCATAGTTAGCCGCATCGTGCTTTATTCTTGCCGCGGCGAGTTTAGCATCAAACGACAGTAGTTTATGTGAGTTTAAGCTTGACTTAGCTCAACTCCTAGCCGAGATTTCCCTACCAGGGATTTCCCCACCAGAGTTTTCCCTAGCAGAGAAGAGCTCAACCAGAGATCTTCCTAGCAGGAGTTCTCCTACCAGAGAACTTCCCACCAGAGATGGGTCCGACCAGAGAATCCTCCTAGCAGGAATGGACCCGACCAGGAATGCTCCTACCAGAGATGCCCCTACCAGAAGAACTCCTAGCAGGAGTTCCACGAGCAGAAAGAGATAGCCTAGTAGCCCTGCTATGAACATACGACCAGAAGCCAAACTTGAGGAGCAAGTTTGGAGATTTGATACGATTTTTTCCTGATTTTGTTAGGATTCGATTGTAAATTGTAAAGATAAGATTGCGTCTATCTTAGGAAGTTTTAGCTAGGGTTTCGTTTTTCTGGTCACCTATAAATACTAGTGTTAGTATTTATTTTCTTGTAACTCATATTTGCGATTCGATTAATCAGAGAAGCTTTTTCTCCCAAATTTTTTTTGCTTTCTTTTCTTTTGTTCTTCGTATTCTTCATTTGGCAAATCCATTCCCATTAGGAACCAACAGTTTAGCCCACGCTCGCGTTCTCTTCTCCGGGAGGAAAAAAGTATGCCAACGAGGTGATTTCCTCCCTTATTACCAAGAAGGAGCTGGTTATGCCAACGATCTCTCTTCTCTCCTCCCTAATTGCCAAGAACAAGCTAGAATGCTAACTTGGTGATTCTCTCGAGTTCTCCTCTCTCCTCCCTAATCACCAAAAAGGAGCTAGTATGCAAATGGGTTGATTTCTGGCCACAAAGACGTGGAACGACTAGTGATCACGGTGAGATCGACGGTGACGACGGCGTTATCGTGGCAAAAGTCACAAATTTCTTCAAGAGATTTCACTACTTTGATTTTAATATGTCGTGATTACGTAGATCAATATATTTGAGGATTCTCAGAGTTTTCGCTTTCGATGATAAAGAAACTCCTCGGAAAATCCAAAAGTTTGAGCCTCCATGTTTTTGAATTTTAAATCTTCCTTTTGCACTTTTTCTTCACGTAGCTCCCTTCTTCACTTAATTAACTCCCTTATCTAATGTAATTATGTTTTTTTTTTCTCTTCTCACTTCCTTCTTTCTCTCTTCTTCTCTCTAACAAAAACTCGTTTATTACTAGAAGAAATAAGATCAGAGTGCCAGAATCAAAGTTTTCGTGATGGATTTTGGGGAATTGGCCAACGCAGCAAGAATATTTTGTGTCTTTTTTTTTTTTTACTATCAATTGTGGCACTTTGATCTTATTTCTTCTAGTAATAAGCGAGTTTCGATCACGCTGCGGCGAGATTCGCTCCAAGGTCACTTTGTATTGTCATTTGAGCATCGGTCGTTTAAAAGCTCAAACGACCGAGGTTTCAGTACGACACTAATTTTCGTTGGAACTTCCAACCACCATTTTTCACGGTTGTTTAATCTCGATTTTGTACTAGCCTTAATCTTCATGGGGGAAAATCAAATTTAATAACCCATATCATACCATATTAGAGATTATTAGTTATCTATATTCTTATTTTAAGAGGGTGGTAAAGTTTATCATGTTTAAATGTTTCGTCTAATTCGAAGAACTTATCAAAACATCAGAAATGAAAATTGGATACCGAAATTGAAAATCAGGTAAGTATAATATGTGTGTTTATATACTCATAAATAAATTAAGTTGTTGAATGCCCATTATTAACTGCATACATCTTCTGCAGGATTTTACTAACATTAGGAATCTCTTCAAAGAAAACTACTGTTGATGTCAGATTTCGTCAAATCCATCCTTAACATAACGCGTGTCATTATGGCCCAAAAACGACGTCAAATAGAGGCAAGAAATATGTTGACCATAGTCAACATAAAAGCCCAGTGTGTGAAGAAAGGCTTAACCCATGAAGAAAGGCTCAATTCGCAGAAAAAGCCCAAAGTGAAAAGGCTCAATAAACCCTAACCCTATAAATAATAAAAGAAACCTCATTAAGAGGGGATCCAAGAAAAATCAGCCGAGAGACATTCAACCAAGAAGGAAGAAAAAGAGAGGAAAGAGAAAGAAGAGAGAAGAAAACCAACGAAACAGAGAAGAGAAAGAATGAAGAGATCAAGCCAAAACTCATTGAACTACGTGATAACCTGATCCTGGTTCGCCGGGTACGTAGGCAGCCTCGTCGAGAGCGGCGTGGTGCGGCATCAAATCATATCTTTATCATTATTCTTCGATTGTCCAAGCTAATAAACGGGGAAAACCGAGTCCTTTCGGGATAAATAAATCAGGGAATAATCGTGTATATATTTTTATTGCGTTCTTTACGGTTTTCCTTGTGACTGTATGGTGGTGAAAATCGCCCTCTACAGTTTGGCGCCCACCGAGGGGGCTTAGTATTTCTCTAACTCACAGCCAGGAACTCGAAGAGAAGACGACTGACGACGATAACGACAGCACCGAGCGCTGATCTCGTCTTTACCTTTGATAAATAAAATCGTGTCTTTTTTAGCGTTTTCTTACAGGCCATGTCTTGAGCTTCGATTTGACGGGTCATTCGCCTCTATCGGATGCTCAAGGCAGAAGTTATGGACGCCGGAAGATTGGTCACCGAGGACGACGGCTTCGTCAAACGCCTGCTCGTCGCCCGTCACTCTTTGGACCATATCCCTGTCTTTATTTATCATCTAAACATAATTTCTAGTTTTTCTCAAAGATTATTTCTTGAGCTTTGATTTGACAGGTCATTCGCCTCTATCGGATGCTCGAGGCAGAAGTTATGAACGCCGGAAGATTGTTCACCGAGGACGACGGCCTCGTCAAACGTCTGCTCGTCGCCCGTCACTCTTTGGATCATATCCCCGTCG
This sequence comes from Parietaria judaica, assembly GCA_954871525.1. Classification (NCBI taxonomy): domain Eukaryota; kingdom Viridiplantae; phylum Streptophyta; class Magnoliopsida; order Rosales; family Urticaceae; genus Parietaria; species Parietaria judaica. The sequence continues at coordinate 33,155,012 of OX940865.1, forward strand.
TTATTTATCATCTAAATATAATTTCTAGTTTTTCTCGAAGATTATTTCTTGAGCTTCGATTTGACAGGTCATTCGCCTCTATCGGATGCTCGATGCAGAAGTTATGAATGCCGGAAGATTGTTCACCGAGGACGACGGCCTGGTCAAACGTCTGCTCGTCGCCCGTCACTCTTTGGACCATATCCCCGTCTTTATTTATCATCTAAACATAATTTCTAGTTTTTCTCGAAGATTATTTCTTGAGCTTCGATTTGACAGGTCATTCGCCTCTATCGGATGCTTGAGGCAGAAGTTATGAACGCCGGAAGATTGGTCACCGAGGACAACGGCTTCGTCAAACGCCTGCTCGTCGCCCGTCACTCTTTGGATCATATCCCCGTTGTTATTTATAACCTAAACGTGATTTTTAATTTTTCTCGAAGATTATGTCTTGAACTTCGATTTGATAGGTCATTCTCTCACATCGAACGCTCGAGGAGAAAGTTAAAGACATTGAAAAAAAAAAAAAAAAAAAACCTCGATGAGCTCATCACGAATAGGGAAGCTCGATGAGCTTGTCACGAAGAGGGAAGCTCGAAGAGCTCATCACGAAGAGCTTGTCACGACGAGGAGAAGCTCGATGAGCTCATCACGAAGAGGGAAGCTCGATGAGCTCATCACGAAGAGCTTGTCACGAAGAGGGAAGCTCGATGAGCTCATCACGAAGAGCTTGTCACGAAGAGGGAAGCTCGAAGAGCTCATCACGAAGAGCTTGTCACGACGAGGAGAAGCTCGATGAGCTCATCACGAAGAGAGAAGCTCGATGAGCTCATCACGAAGAGCTTGTCACGAAGAGGGAAGCTCGATGAGCTCATCACGAAGAGCTTGTCACGAAGAGGGAAGCTCGAAGAGCTCATCACGAAGAGCTTGTCACGATGAGGAGAAGCTCGATGAGCTCATCACGACGAGGAGAAGCTCGATGAGCTCATCACGAAGAGGAAAGCTCGATGAGCTCATCACGAGGAGAAGCTCGATGAGCTCATCACGAAGAGCTTGTCACGACGAGGAGAAGCTCGATGAGCTCATCGCGAAGAGGAAAGCTCGATGAGCTCATCACGAGGAGAAGCTCGATGAGCTCATCTCGACGAGGAGAAGCTTGATGAGCTCATAACGAAGAGCTTGTCACGACGAGGAGAAGCTCGATGAGCTCATCACGAAGAGGAAAGCTTGATGAGCTCATCACGAGGAGAAGCTCGATGAGCTCATCACGAAGAGGGAAGCTCGATGAGCTCATCACGAAGAGCTTGTCACGAAGAGGGAAGCTCGAAGAGCTCATCACGAAGAGCTTGTCACGACGAGGAGAAGCTCGATGAGCTCATCACGACGAGGAGAAGCTCGATGAGCTCATCACGAAGAGGAAAGCTCGATGAGCTCATCACGAAGAGCTTGTCACGACGAGGAGAAGCTCGATGAGCTTCTCACGACGAGGAGAAGCTCGATGAGCTCATTGCGAAGAGGAAAGCTCGATGAGCTCATCACGAGGAGAAGCTCGATGAGCTCATCACGGCGAGGAGAAGCTCGATGAGCTCATCACGAAGAGCTTGTCACGATGAGGAGAAGCTCGATGAGCTCATCACGACGAGGAAAGCTCGATGAGCTCATCACGAGGAGAAGCTCGATTAGCTCATCACGACGAGGAGAAGCTCGATGAGCTCATCACGAAGAGGGAAGCTCGATGAGCTCGTCACGAAGAGCTTGTCACGAAGAGGGAAGCTCGATGAGCTCATCACGAAGAGCTTGTCACGAAGTGGGAAGCTCGAAGAGCTCATCACGAAGAGCTTGTCACGACGAGGAGAAGCTCGATGAGCTCATCACGAAGAGGAAATCTCGATGAGCTCATCACGAGGAGAAGCTCGATTAGCTCATCACGACGAGGAGAAGCTCGAAGAGCTCATCACGAAGAAGAGCTCGAAGAGCTCATCACAGAGAAGACCTCGAGGAGCTCATCACAAGGAAGAGCTCGTGGAGCTCATCACTAAGAAGAGCTCGAGGAGCTCATCAAGGAGGAGCTCGAGGAAATCATCACCAATAGAAGGTCGTCACCAAAAAGAGCTCGTCACCAGACAGCTCGTCATCAAAGAAAGCCCGCCTCCATTGGGAAATCATCAACGAAGACGCCATTACCAACATTTTTGAGGAGATTTGATTGAGACGCGCTCGACGATGACAACCCTCATAAAACCGAAGTATGATGCGGACACGACGAGGTCTATCCTAACCAAGGCACAAAATCGGCGACGAAGTTGGCTGACCTCATCGCAAAAAAAGGTAACAATATACATATATCTACAAAATTATAAAGAAACCGGCGAGAGTGCCGAGAAAACATATATATACATTTAGGGTACCGACCAAGCCAAAAACGGCGAAAATGCCTGATATACCAAAGAAATCCGCTCCGGCGCACAGCCCGGTACGTAAGACGCTACGGTGCATACCCCGGCAAACTACAAAGCCGCTCCGGCGCACAGCTGGGTACATAAGCCGCTACGGCGCATACCCCTGCAAACTACAAAGCCGCTCTGGCGCATAGCTTGGTACGTAAGACGCTACGGCGCATACCCAAAAAAAATACAAAGCCGCTCCGGCACAAATCTTGATTGATACATCGCGACGGAGCCCGGTGCATACCGACAAGCTCATCGTCGAATATCACAAACTACTACGGCAAAGGGGCCAACATACAAAAAAAACTACTACGGCAAATGGGCCAACATAAAAAAAAATTACTACGGCAAATGGGCCAACATACAAAAAAACTACTACGGCAAATGGGCCAACATAAAAAAAAAAAACTACTACGGCAAATGGGCCAACATACAAAAAAAACTACTACGGCCAATGGGCCAACATACAAAAAAACTACTACGGCATATGGGCCAAGCATACAAAAGAAACTACTACGGCATATGGGCCAAGCATACAAAAGAGAATACTACGGCAAATGGGCCAATATACAAAAGAAACTACTACGGAAAATGGGCCAACACACAAAAAGAAAATCAAAGGCGACAAGCGCCGAAAACAAATCAGTGCCAAGCACTTCATCGCGACAGAGCCCGGTGCATACCGACAAGCTCATCGCCGACAAATCAGTGCCAAGCACTTCATCGCGACAGAGCCCGGTGCATACCGACAAGCTCATCGCCGACAAATCAGTGTCAAGCACTTCATCGCGACAGAGCCCGGTGCACACCGACAAGCTCATCGCCGATAAATCAGTGTCAAGCACTTCATCGCGACAGAGCCCGGTGCACACCGACAAGCTCATCGCCGACAAATCAGTGCCAAGCACTTCATCGCAACGAGCCCGGTGCACACCGACAAGCTCATCGCCAAAAAAAGAAGGGAGTACACATACTCCCATACTTCGTCACCAACACATCGCGTATAGAAAATTCATAAGCTTTATTAATAAAATTCTTTACAGAATCGATACATGGCAGCCGCAAAATAAGTTACAAAGACAAAGGAAGGTCAATCATCCCGAACAATTTGTCGGCGATTTGCTCTATGACGAACTCCGCGCTCTCAACCAGGAAATCCATAAGAAGTTTCTCCACCGCGGCATAATGCTTAGGGTCTCGCCTCATGAACTCGAGCAGAAATACCCGAAGGAGCCCCTACCGGCTCAGAGAGTCCAAACTTGTCGTGTGCTCGGAAAGCCTCATCGTTCGGGTCCTCGGAGAGCGTGGTGATGGTACGCCTTATCAGATCTTTCGAGAACTCTTCGAGGATGACAAAGTGCCCATCGCTCTCATTAAGAAACGAGGCTAGCACCCCCTCGGCGTACCTCAACGGACAAGAAACGTGAGGAGTCTCAGCGACCTGCGAGAAGGAAGCTGAAAATAGCCGGATAGTAATGAAAGAAAGAATGCAAAAGGAACAACATGGCGACGACAAGGTAAAAGGGAAAAAAGTCTGCTACTTTATTGATAATATTGTCGAAGAAAGAGTCCATCGTAGGAAGAAATTCATCACCGCGATGAGTTCGTTGCTATAGCGAGCTCGTCATCAGGAGGAGTTTGTCAAAGAAGATTTCACCGTCATGAGAAAGATGCTTCATCCGTCGAAACCAACTACAACTCAGCACGATTCTGCATCAGCCTCCCAAATGAAATCCACCAACCAGCAGATTACGATAAATTTCTCCGACAACATTTCTCGGGGTAAACGCATCATCAACCAAAGTGGTCAACAGAGTTCGAAATTAATAGTTTGTCTTTCATTTTACCAAGTGTTTCACACTTGATAAAATGGGGGACTAACTGTTGATGTCAGATTTCGTCAAATCCATCCTTAACATAACGCGTGCCATTATGGCCCAAAAACGACGTCGAATAGAGGCAAGAAATATGTTGACCATAGTCAACATAAAAGCCCAGTTTGTGAAGGAAGGCTTAACCCATGAAGAAAGGACCAATTCGCAGAAAAAGCCCAAAGTGAAAATGCTCAATAAACCCTAACCCTATAAATAATAAAAGAAACCTCATTAAGAGGGGATCCAAGAAAAATTAGCCGAGAGACATTCAGCCAAGAAGGAAGAAAAAGAGAGGAAAGAGAAAGAAGAGAGAAGAAAACCAACGAAACAGAGAAGAGAAAGAATGAAGAGATCAAGCCAAAACTCATTGAACTACGTGATGACCTGATCCTGGTTCGCCGGGTACGTAGGCAGCCTCGTCGAGAGCGGCGTGGTGCGACATCAAATCATATCTTTATCATTATTCTTCGATTATCCAAGCTAATAAACGGGGAAAACCGAGTCCTTTCGGGATAAATAAATCAGGGAATAATCGTGTATATATTTTTATTGCGTTCTTTACGGTTTTCCTTGTGACTGTATGGTGGTGAAAATCGCCCTCTACAACTACAATATTTTTTATTGGTAAGAAAAAATTCAACCAATAGCACTTACTTTGTCACTTATTAATAACATCATACTCAAAACTTTATATTTAATAAAATAGTACTTTCAACATTTTTCTAACATAAATACCCTTCATGAATATTCAGGTATGAAGATAACCAATTTTTTGGCATCTTTGTTGAAGATGACCGCATATTTTGGGTATCTTCGATTCGATTAAGATTTCTGAAATATCCGGACATCTTCATGATGTTCGAAATATTCGTATATGTTTTGGCTAAAGTTGTCCAAAATATTCGGCTATCTTTGACTAGGATAGCCGAATAATTTGGATATATCTTCGTCGACCAAGATGTCTGAACATTTAGACATCTTGGTCGAAGATATACAAATTATTTGGACATCTTGGTCAATGATATCAAAATTATTCGGCTATCTTAGCCAAATATCTCATAACAAAATATTTCGAACAACTTTGACCAAAAATAGCCAATTATTTTCGAACATCATGAAGATGTAGGGATACTTCGGTTAACTTAGTCAAAGATATCCAAAAATTCGGACAACTTTGACCACTATAGTCGAATATTTCGGCTATCTTGTCCAAAGATAGCCAAAATATTCGGTCATATTCAACAAAGAATGGCAAAATATTTGGGTATCTCCGGACCTTAATTTTGTATTTATGTCTAAGAAATGTTAAATGCTACTTTACTAATATGAAATTTTTGGTGTTACTTTATCAATAAAATTGCAAAATGAGTGCTATTTTTTCAAGTTTATGCTAAAGAAATCAATTCGAACAATATTTCTAAAGCAACTTCATTTGGCGAATGCATTTACCTCTTCAAACATATCACTAATTTAATGTAGATTACCAAGTTTATAGCATTACTCAATATAAATGATAAAAGTTTAAAATGACGCTAAATAATATAATTATTATACTCAACGCATGTGGCATATATATATATATTTTCAATTGTATATGTATATTTAATTTTTATCCGGTGGATTTAAATTTTTTTACTATCTTGAATTTGGTATTTAGTATATTCGATAATGATACACGTACCTCAATCCCTATTTCAGAGATGTGGTCAAGAAATGGGATCAGATCATCGACCACCTTTCGCTGCATAGTTTTAAAGACGAATTCAAATTTTCTTTGTTGAGCGTTCCACGTCTGGAACATCTTCCTCTGGAGCCTCCACAAATCACCGTTGGCGTTCAATATCCCGTCACCGAGGGCATCAAATACATGCCTGAACTCGTCGCCCTTGGGATAGTTGGCAAAATTGGTGCTTAGAATGTGCTGAATATTGGAAGGGTCACAAGTAATGAGAAAATCCAAACGGGGAAACCATTTGGGGCCTTTGAACGCAAATGTGCCCCCACGCTTTCTCAGAAACTCCGAGCTTAAGTCGTGGAGGCGCGCAAGGTTGCGGAAAATCAATGGATGCACCCCCAGAAATGGCCAGTCTAACACTATGGGTGTTGAGTTCCGTCCGCGAATGACAAATAAAAGGCATAGACTCACCACCATGAGCAGTACCACAAGTATCATCATTTTCGGATGCACAGTTTATCTGATACTAACGTCTCACTCAATTATGGCTGTGTACGAGCTTTGTATAGATGGACATAAAGGAATTAGGAAACAATATAAATAGCGTTACTCGAGCTATGTTCGTTACCTAGACCTATCACACATTTATTAGGGGACTTAATTCGAAGTACTAGGAAATGGGCTCAAATTTTTCTCATTGGCTCCCGTACTGGTTCCAATCCTGGCTCGTAGGTGTGAATAAAAAAGATTGCATACCGAATATTAAACCGAAAACCGATATACCAATGCATATATAGAAAATACCGAATTTAAACGGTTAAAACCGAACATTTGATAGTGGTATTCGGTTATTTTGGATTATAATAAAATAAACCAAATTTACTGTAAATATATGATTAAAATTTTATTTATAATCTTATATTTTACAAAAATGAGAGAGAGAAGTTCATACAGAGAAAACCGGCGAAGGAAGGTTTAAATTCTTCACGAACTTTCACCCTACGGTTTGGATGACACCGGCATTCGAACAAAGCTCAACGTGTGTTTATATTCTTGTCGTGACAACATCACCGACATTGTAAGTATTCGATTTCAGCCCTCACCCTCCCCTTCTCTATTTCCCTCTCGCTCAATCCGTTCTCCAAGCTCACCCCCGACGACTTCTCCGTCGTTGCCGTCGACCCAAGCATCCCGTGTCCTCTCCTCCTCTATCCTTCGTGATTATCGATCCATTGATTCGGCCATTCCAAGCCCAAGGAGAAAAGCCCCACTCTTCCAAATCCTAACTCTCCGATTCCACTCCGCGCGTGCGCCACTCCAACTCGGAAACAGCTTCTGTGGAATTGATTGACTGACAAGGTGGGGAGCGTATCTTTGATTCCTTGAAAATTAAGTTAACAGCCTCCACCTCCACCTCCACCCCAACTTACAAGAACCTTCTCTTCGACCATCGTTACCGATGGGTGTAATCCTCCCTCTCTCTGAAAACTTACTTCAAAAATAGCTTCAATGGGATTATCATTTTCCTCAAAAAATGGCATTAAGAAAATGTTTCCATTTTCAATTGCATTAAAGAATCAACGATTGGAAGGACACATCGGAAGAAGCCCTCTCTGGTAGCCGAGGAATGTTAGTATCTTTTTTATGATGGATATTTGGAATATTGGACAAGTTCATTAGTTTCTTCACGATTAGGTTTTTACTGATTATCATAGTGCCTCGACAAATTGAGAAGATTAAGGGTGGCCCGCTCCCGCTTTCATTTGCTAACTACAAATGAAATATATAAGTAAAACTCACGAAATGCCCATTATACTTAAACCTTTTTCAAAATTCCTCACTTTTTGCTCATTTATTGTGTTTTTGTTCCCAAAATAACTCTGATTCTTGTTTAACAATGAAATATTAAAATAATAAGAGAAATAAATGAAACGCATTGCACCCTCAAATGATGAATTTTGACCAAACTAATTCAATGCTAATTCAAATGCAAACCAAAACCAAGAATCTGCACCCTTAAAACAATCGCACTGACCCCTTCTTTAATTTTCCTTCAATTGTCTCCCTATATTTTCTTGTCCTGTTTGTTGTAATCATGTTTTATAATCATCCTTCAAAATTTGAATTTTAAAACTATCAAATCGCCGTGGAAAAAATTAAGCTCGCTCCAGCGAGTTTAGCGTCAAAGTTATATGCTTTTTTATATATTTTTTCCACATAATAATAGCACGTCAAACATTTATTCGGGCCTTAATTCGAAGTACTAGTAAGTAGTAAGTACCAAAATAGTACTATGTGTCTATCCTGAATTTTAGTACGGGCGGAGAAATTAAAATAAGCAATAATTAGATTTGTCGTCTATATTTATAACTCCACACCGACAAAATTATCACCGCTATAGGATACATGTCATCGCCCCATCCGCACCATGGCACGCATATTTAACGGGGTTTTGAAATTCCGGTAGCTAGTCACGGCCTTTTTCGTTACTATTTGAATACATCTAGTGAAAAAAGATGTAAAATAAATTATATCTCCATCGTGCTTTGGGCCCTTATACCGACACCAAAAGTGTTGTCGCTATAGACATGCCACTAGGCTTCGTTTTTGTATATCACTATATTGATACTATAAGAAATCTATTTCATCTCATGTTTAGTTCATACATTTTTTAATTGCAACGATATTTCTAAGAACGTACAAAATTTCACGAAAATCGGTCGATATTTCGACCTATTTTCGTTTTTCGGAGGTATACGAAATGAAAATCCTTTCGTTTCGCTGGATTTTTATCATTTATCGCATTTTTCGCATAGGCAAGTGGATGGAATTTCATTTTTCGTTTTTGTGTGTAAAATGTGCGAAAAATGGATGGAGTTTCGCTAAAAGTTAAACTTTTGGTAGATTTTGGCAAAAATACCAATTAAACTTTCGGTAAAAATAATTACACCTTCGGTAAAAAAAATTGGTAGATTTTGGCAAAAATACCAATTAATATTTGACTTAATATTATACACTTCAACTAATAAAGTGACATAACATTATACATTTCACCTACATATTTAAGTTACAAATGTGTTTTGTTGTATACAATTATGTCTTGTATTTATTAAATGTGTAGTTTTGAACCTATATAGTTTTGGCATGCCATTTTTTTACCATTTGCCCATCGATATACCCATCGGCAAGCGATATATCCGTAAAACAGAAAATACGAAACGACATCGGCAAGCGGCATTTTAAACCTTGTTTCTAACTAGGGTTGGACATTGAATTTCGTAATTTATATCAACGAAACATTGTTGTCTCCCTATATTTTCGTGTTCCAGTTTATTTTATCTTGATTTATTATCCTTCCTAAAAAAATTGAATTTTAAAGCTATCAAATTTTAATTTTTGTTTATTTAGCCTTTATTTTTTTATTTCATTTTCTTGCTTGCAATTTATTTAAAATGTCATACTCAATAATATATACGTAGACTAATCACATGATGACAAACAAACAAGTCCAATATAGTTAAAGTACTATAAGTCGGGATAATGTCAATAGTCATATCATCTTAGGTAAGGACTTTCAAATTTTCATTTCTTAATTCCACAAGCTTCTATTATATTAATAACTATGGGCCACTCCGATATGAAGATTGGCGCAAATAGATCCACGTGATCTCTTAGTAAAATAGACATGGTTTAGTCGTAATCTTTCTTTTTTGTTATTAATTGTCAAATAATCCAGGTATAAGTGTGGCAAAAGTACCTATTAAGTTATTCAAAATTGAGTTATATTCCAACTTTTTATTATTATCGTGGTAAAAGTATACAATTTATAAATAAATAAATAAAAATCGTCACACCTAATTTCATTAATATATACCCTAAAAAATTCCTTTCGTTGTTGGCGAATTTACTTTTTTAGGTTTAGGATAAAAAAAATTATATGTAACCTAAACGTTAAAAAAATCAGACAAATGTATCCCATAAATCATAAAAAAATCAGATTCAAGGAGCCAAATCCTTTTATTAACAAATAAGATTATGCATCGGTGAGAGCGAGCAAGAGGTGCGGGCTGCATCACTAGAGCCTGCATAAATGAGTTGCAAATGAGTGTATTGAATTGTAGCTTTGTTCGACTGTGAGTTCCTTAGTTACAACTTTAAATTTATTAAGAACTTTAATTTGTCTCTATGTAATAAGATTAACTTTAATTGTTTGACATTGAATTTTATATAATTTGTATCAACCAAACGTTGTAAGTTGTCTCCCTATAATTTCTTGTTCTTGTTTCTTTTTTTTTTTATCTTTATATATTATGGATACTAAAAAAATCGATATTTAGCCTGTATTTTTTATTTTATTGTTTTCCTTGGAATTTATTTAACATGTCATACTCAACAATATATACATAGAGTAATCACGTGACGACAAAGAAACAGTTCTGAGTATACTTATAGACTATAAGTCAGGGTAATGTCAATAGTCATATCATCCTAGGAGAGGACTTCAACATTTCAATTTCATAATTCCACCACCTTCCATTATATTAATAACTATGGACCACTCCACAAATCAAGCATGGTGCAAAGAGATCCACGGGATCTCTTTTAAAAAATAGACATGGTTTAGTCGTAGTCTTTCTTTTTTGTTATTTAATTATCAAATAATCAAAGGATAAGTGTGGCAAAAGTACCCACAAGTTATTTAAAAGTTAGTTATATTCCCACTTTTTTTATTCTTGTTGTAAATTAAAGTATACAATATATAAAAAAGTATACTTCGTTCACACCTAATTTCATTAATATATAACTTAAAAAATTCTTTTCGATGTTGGCTAGTTTACTTTTTTCAGGTTTAGGATAAAAAAAATTATGTGTTCCAAACGTTAAAAATTCAGATAAATGTATACTTATAATAAATAAAAATCAAACTCAAGGAGCCAAATCCTTTTATTAACAATTTTGTGAGGATTAAAAGAGCTCTGTATAATGCACGAATAAGATTGTGCATCGGTGAGAGCGAGCAAGAGGCGCGGGCTGCATCACTAGAGGCTGCATCAAGGAGGTGCAAATGACGGCGGGGATGAGTGTATTGAAATGTAGCTTTGTTCGATTGTGGGTTCCGTAGTTACAACCTTAGATTGATTAAAAACATTAATATGTCTCTGTAATAAGATGAACAAATTTTAAACTTATTTTTTCTTCTAATGGTGAATGGCGTTCTTCGTCTTTGATTGTGCTTATTTTATTTATTATATTACATGGGTATTCTATTAACGATTTAATGATAGAGAGAGAAAGAGGGAAGATTTAAAATTCGTCACGAACGTTTAGGCTACAGTTTGGACGACACCGCCATTTGAACAAAGCTCGCTGTGGCAAAAATTAAGCTAGCTGCAACAAGATTAACAACTAGAGCTGCGGCTCGCGACTGATGGGGAGGGATCGCGACGCGTCGCGACTGTTTCCGGGAATCGCGACTCGTCATGATTCATCGCGACGTCCTCTCTCTCTCGCTCTCGCTCCCTCTCTCTGTCTCTCCGTCTCACACTCTCTCTCTCTCTCGGCCTCATCGCGACCGATCGCGACCGCAAACATCGCGACCCGTCGCGACGCGTGAACTCGCGATTCTCGCGATTTTAGTCGGGAGCTGCAGCTCTATTAACAACAAAGTTGTATTATTATTTTTATATCTTTTTTCTATATAATAATAGCACGTCAAACATTTATTCGTTCCATGATTTGAAGTACTAGTAAGTACTCACATGGTAACATGTGTCTTTTATGAATTTTGGTACGGGCCGAGAAATTAAAATAAGCAAATTAAGTTTGTCGTCTATATTTATAACTCTACAGCGACAAAACTATCACCGCTAGAGGATACATGTCATCGACTCATGTAGTACTTTTGGCACAGAACATCCACACAAAAGCGCGCAAATTTGAGGGGGTTTTGAAATCCCGATCGTGACATCCTTTTTCGTTACTATAATAGAATACATATAACGAGAAAATAGATAAAATAAATTATATCTCAATCGTGATTGGACCTTGATACCGGCAAAAAAAGTGAAGTAGTGATGGACATGCCGCTACGCTTCGTTCCGTATAATTATGCTATTAGAAAGTAATTTCATGTTTAGTTCATGCATTTTTAATTGCAACAAAATTTCTAACAAGGAGTATTGTTTGTCATTGAATTTCATAATTTGTATTATCAACAAAACATTGTATGTTGTCTCCCTACAATTTCTTGTTCTTGTTTTTTTTTTTATCTTTATATATTATCCATACTAAAATTTTATTTTTTTATTTAGCCTGTATTTTTTATTTTATTATTTTGCTTCGAGTTTATTTATGATGCCATACTCAATAATATATACATAGACTAATCACGTTACGACAAAGAAACAGTTCCAGTATTGTTATAGTCCTATAAGCCAGGCTAATGCCAATAGTTATATCATCATAGGACAGGACTTCAACATTTCTATTTCATAATTCCACCACCTTCCATTAATTTAATAACTATGGACCACTCCACAAATCAAGCATGGTGCAAAGAGATCCACGTGATCTCTTTAAAAAAATAGACATGGTTTAGTCGTAATCTTTCTTTTTTGTTATTTAATTATCAAATAATCAAGGGATAAGTGTGGTAAAAGTACCGACAAGTTATTTAAAATTTAGTTATATTCCAACTTTTTTTTATTATCGTGATAAAAGTATACAATTTATACAAAAATATATACTTCATTCACACCTAATCTCATTAATATATAACTCATAATATTCATTTCGTTGTTGGCTAATTTACCTTTTTAGGTTTAGAATAAAAAAAATTATGTGTAACCCAAACGATAAAAAGTCAGACAAATGTATCCCATAAATCAATAAAAATCAGACTCAAGGAGCCAAATTCTTTTATTAACAATATTGTGAGGAATGAAAGAGCTCTGTTATAATGCACGAATAAGCTTATGCATCGGTAAGAGCGAGCAAGTGGCGCGGGCTGCATCACTAGAGGCTGCATCAATGAGGTGCAAATGACGATGGGGATGAGTGTATTGAAATGTAGCTTTGTTCAATTGTGGGTTCCGTAGTTACAACTTTAGATTTATTAAGAACTTTCATTCGTCTCGGTGTAATAAGATGAACAAATTTCCAGCTTATATTTTCTTCTACTGGTAAATCGCGTTCTTCGTCTTTGATTGTGGTTAATCTATTTATTATATTACATGGGTATTCCATTCACGATACAATGAGAGAGAGAGAGTTGGTGAAGGAAGATTAAAAACTCGTCACGAAAGTTTAGACTACAGTTGGACGACACCACCATTTGAACAAAGCTCGCGGTGGCAAAAATTAAGCTAGCTGCACCGTAATTAGCTTCAACGTTTTATATATACATATATATATATCATTCTTCTATATAATAATAGCACTCCAAACATTTATTCGTTCCTTGATGCGAAGTACTAATAAGTACCCACGTAGTAATATGTGTCTATCATGAATTTTATTACGGGCCGAGAAATTAAAATAAGCAAATTAGGTTTGTCGTGTATATTTATAACTCTACAACGACAAAATTATCACCGCTAGAGGATACATATCGTCGTCAGATGTAGTACTTTGGCGCAAAACATCCGCACAAAGGCGTGCACATTTGACGGGGTTTTCAAATCCCGATCATGATATCTTTTTTCGTTACTATAGTCTATAATTGAATAAGAAAAGATGTAAAATAAATTATATCTCCATCATGATTGGACCCTGATACCGGTAAACAAGTATACTTGCTATAGACATGCCACTAGGCTTCGTTTCGTATAATTATACTATTAGAAAGCGATTTCATGTTTAGTTTATGCATTTTTTTTATTGCAGTAAAATTTCGAACAAGGAGCATTGTTTGTATTTGAATTTCGTAATTTGTATCAATGAAACATTGTATGTTGTCTCCTATAATTTATTGTTCTTGCATTTTTTAATTGCAACGAAATTTCTAGCAAGGAGTATTGTATGACATTGAATTTCGTAATTTGTATCAATGAAACATTGTATGTTGTCTCCCTATATTTTATTGTTCTTATTTTTTTTATGTTTATATATTATCCATCCAAAAAAATTGAATTTTAAAGCTATCGAATTTTATTGTTTTGTTTATTTAGCCTGTAATTTTTAATTTTTTTTGCTTGCAATTTATTAAAGATGTCATACTCAATTATATATATCGACTATTTTGTTTTTTGCTTGCAATTTTTTTAAGATGTCATACTCAATTAGATATGTATAGACTAATCACATGATGACAGACAATTCTAATATAGTTATAGTACTATAAGTCAGTGTATTGTCAATACTTAATAGTATTATCTAGATAAGGACTTCCACGTTCCAATATTTCATAATTCCACAGGCTTACGTTATATTAATTAATATGAACCAATCAGCATATCAAGAATGGCGCAAAGAGATTCACGTGATTTCTTTGAAAAGATAGACATGATTTAGTCGTAATCTTTCTTTTTTGTTATTTAATTGTCAAATAATCAAGGGATAAGTGTGGCAAAAGTACCCACAAGCAAGTTATTCAATTTTGAGTTACATTCCCACTTCTTTTTATTATCGTGGTAAGAGTATACAATTTATTAAAAAAAAAAATCGGTCACACCTAATTTCATTAATATATATAACCTAAAAATTTCTTTTCTTTGTTGGCTAATTTACTTTTTTTTGGGTTAGGATAAAAAATTATATGTAACCCAAATGTAAAAAATTCAGACAAATATATCCCATAAATCAATAAAAATCAGAGAGAGCGAGCAAGCTAGAGGCACGGGCTGCGTCATTAGAGGATGCATCAATGATATGAGGTGCAAATGACAGTGATGATGAGTGTTTTGAGATATAGCTTGGTTCGATTGTGGGTTTCCGTAGTTACAAACTTAGATTTATTAAGAACTTTCATTTGTCTCGGTGTAATAAGATGGACAATTTTTCAACTTATTTTTTTTTCTACTGGTGAATCGCGTTCTTCTTCTTTGCGCTTGTGATCATTTTATTTGTTAGATTACATGGGTATTTGAGAGAGAGAAGGAAGATTTAAAATTCGTCACGAACGTTTAGACTACCGTTTGGACGACACTGCCATTCGAACAAAGCTCGCCGTGGCAAAAATTAACTTCAAGAGATAAGTGTGAAAAAATTACCTACTTTTTTTTGTATGGTGGTAAGAGTATAGAATGTATAATATATATATAAGGAAACTTGAAAGAAAAAAAACTCTCCAAAAATCAAATTCTACCCCTTTTATTCCTCACTTCAATAAAGCCCAAGTAGATATTTCTTTGTTTTTAAAATAAAGTCCTTCAAATTATTATTTGGTTGAAATTACAAGTTTATACGTGGTTCTAACACTTTTTAACATAAAAAATGACTGTTTTGTAATCTATGTAGACACTTTGAAGTACGAAATATTGGTTAGACCATTTTTTAGCTCATTGTGGACCGTTTTAGGTATTGGCTTAGACAGTTTCTAGGTTCCAGAAAAAGGCTTAGACAGTTTCATGCATAGAGTTAGACACTAAATAAAGCCTAAGTAGACACTTCTTTATTTTCAAAATAAAGTCCATCAAATTATTATTTGGTTCGAATTACAAGTTTATATGTGGTTAGACACTTTTGTGCATCAAAATGATTATTTTTTGCTTCTTTGTAGACACTTTGGAAATAGAACGAAGTATTTGTTAGACCGTTATTTGCCTCATTTTGGACCGCTTTTGGTATTGGCTTAGACAGTTTCTAGGCTTCGGAAAAAGGCTTAGACAATTTCATGCATATAGTTAGACACTAAATAAAGCCTAAGTAGACACTTCTTTATTTTCAAAATAAAGTCCATTAAATTATTATTTGGTTAAAATTACAAGTTTATATGTGGTTAGACACTTTTGTGCATCAAAAGGACTATTTTTTGTATCTTTGTAGACACTTTGGAAATAGTATGAAATATTGGTTAGACCGTATTTAGCTCATTTTTGGATCGTTTTTGGTATTGGCTCATGGCCAGCTTACGGATTCATAACCCGCTAAGTAGTGTCATCAAAAGGGCCGAACGATAATAATATATTTATCCTTTTGACGAGAATCATAATAATACGAAGACCTATCAATTCATATATCTGATTGTATCAATGGATATCTGTGATCGGGAAGATTAAATTATAGACACGTGAGAGTTCAGCTTCACGCTATAGTGGAATGTTAACGAAGTTGGTGAACGTTCTACACTTTCATTGTAGCTCGGGTGTGTTGTCCATTTGTCTCCTTTGTAGCTCCACAAGGATGACACCGCAAATATGTTTATTATATTAGTTAAAAAATGAATAGATCCAACGAGTGATTCACGACTGTTGTTACGAAATCTCTGATTAACTTAAAAGTGGCAAAAGTACCAAAGTTTTGGTACTAGCCGGGAATGTGAAAGATTGATAATTGAATTTAACCCCTGGATAATTCTAGGATGATGGGAAATCAAATTCTATGAAATTATCATTTTAAATCGTGCAATTTATATGTAAATTTTGAGAATTATGGTCAAAACAGTTTTTCGGCGACTGCTGAAATAGCCGCTATTTTTGCGTGCGAATTTGAGAGAATTAAATATTAGATTTTATTCCTGGAATATTTAATTAATAAAATAATCATAATATTTTTCGAATGTTTGAGTAATTTTCTTTTTATTTGAGAACAATGACATACATTTTACTTCAACTCTATTCCATTGTAAGTTCTACACTCCGACTTCATTATAAAATTTATCTCTGTTTTCTTGACCTTTTCTCAATGAAAACCAACTGTAATTAACCATTTTTCTCTCACCCATAAGGGTTTTGCTAATAAACAAGTAGAGAGCTTCTAAGTTTGGATGTGATTTATTCATGATATTATTTTAATAAAAAAAATATTAATTGATACTATAATTCAGAGAAATTGTAGTATAATGAAATCTCTATACACTAATAATACTGTCTATTAGTATAGAGGTTTCATTATACTACAATTTCTTCATGATCATAGACAGTATTATTAGTGTATAATGAATATGATATTTTCCTAAAAGGAATATGATATTTTAGGACAAGATCATGAAGAATTTGTAGTATAATGAAATCTCTATACACTAAAATATCATATTCCTTTTAGGAAAATGAAGATTAGGAAAATTCTTCATGAGCAACGAGTGTATACTTCATGTTTGCCTTTTAGGAGATTTTGTATTCTTCTCTCTCGTGATCTTGTCCTAAAATATCAAAATATGCAATAACTCAATTCAAATAAAGTCAAATTAATAGAAAAGATCGTGAG
The DNA here is from genome assembly GCA_954871525.1 of Parietaria judaica. NCBI lineage: Eukaryota > Viridiplantae > Streptophyta > Magnoliopsida > Rosales > Urticaceae > Parietaria > Parietaria judaica. Next base: position 33,172,351 of record OX940865.1, read on the forward strand.
CATTAATCCAAATTAGTTCGTGACTAAAACTAATGAAATTATGATGAATTAACTCAATAATTTAGTGATGATACTTGACTTATTATCCAATTAATGTCATATTTTGGTATATATCAAGCTTTTACTAAATAACTGCAACAAATGAAATTAAGAGGTTTGAACATCATATATATACCTATAAACAGAGAAATATATAGAGAGAACAGAGATGAAAATGGAGTAAAACCTTAAAAATCTTTCAAAACAATTGGATTTTTTTAAAATCAACTCATAGTTTGGTGGGGAGCAGTCATTGTGTCTGCATTGGACTAGGCCAGGCCTGGCCGGGTCATGGACGATCTTCACCGATCGAAGAGCAAACTAAGACAGGGTGTGAATGAGAATCGAATGTGTTCGTAAAAACAACGTGAGAAGGGGGGGAAATCACATAGCAAAATAATTACTGATTTTTGAAGTCGAAAATCGGTCTCCGCAGTCACGAAGTTACGGGTGGTGTAATTACGAGTTTAGATTACCTTGAGCTCGGGCCTTTCATTAAAACTAGATCACGCTAAAAGAGATGAGTGTTTTTTTTAGAATGATCGGGTTGTTTGTTTGAGTGATTTGAGCCTCGAGTAGAAACCCTTTTTGCATGTGTATTGATGGTGCAAAATTGTGCGATCCTACACACGCAAAAACGGGTTTCTCAATGAGGCCCAATCACTCAAACAAACAACCCGACTCATTCTCCCAAAAGCACTCATCTCTTTAAACGTGATCTAGTTTTAACGGAAAGACTCGAGCTCTAAGGTAATCTAAACTCGAAATTATACCACCAGTAACTCCGTGATCGCAGAGACCAATTTTCGACTTCAACACTGATGAAGTCAATGCTATCGAGGGATAAGAGTAATTAAATAGGCTTTTAAAAGTAATAATGTAAGCTTTCGAACCCATGTTTACGAAATGGAGCACTATGCAGGTGAAGAAGTAAAGCTACTCACTAAAAACCATAAAATAAATACGTATTTGAAGCCCCTTAATAATGAGATAATAATATATAAATAATATATAATTAAATTGAAAATGTATTAGTCAAATTTACATAATAAAATCTGGAAAAACTTAATATAATCTCTTTGAAAAAAAGTCAATTAGTTTTTATATAATTTACGCCAACTCTTCAGCCAAATAATCATCCACACAATATTTTGAATTATTTGCATGTAAACACATAAATCAAAAACTATTTATTTATCAGCACATAAATTATACACGAATAAAAAATAACATATTTTGACATGTGGCGGCACAAGAAAGCCATAAAATTCCACTCATGTTAAACTATTTTGTCTTATCAGCTAGTGGAAAAAAGCTGCACTAAAATTGTTGCCGCATTACGATAAGAAATAGCTAATAACTTCTCTTTAAGAAGAGAAAAATAATTCTTAAAGAAATAAAAGTGGGCCATGTGATCAATATTTGAGGGCCTTCGATCTATGCTTAAAAAGGATAAAATATTTTGGGCCTAACACAACCGCGTCACCTGCCTTTAGCCCGAGGCCGGTTATGATCAAAGAACGAGCAAGCTTTGGCCTTGTTTGATTGTGTTTTTTTGTGTACTTTATTTTTCAACGCCGTCCTCCTAAACAGTGCAACGTCATCGACAAGTACGGCCTGTTCTACAACCTTCCACTGACACCGTATCCTCCGGAACCTTGCTTGGTGACAGTGACACACACGACGACGTGAGTAGTTGGTTCTATCATTGTTGGCGCGGGACATTCTCAGAATCTCAGTCTCAACGGTATAATCGGAGTTGTTTTCTCACTGGCCGGACGGATGTTGGAGTCATGTCGCAAGCTGTTAACGAAGTCGGAAATGGTCAAGATTTATGCTATCCAAAGATTGGATCTTATTCGGAGAAATTACAACAACATAACTAACTCATGGACACCGAACTGTTAGATTATTTCAACACTCTTCAAATGTAATCGGTTTTAATTTGTATGTTTTACTTTTATCATTGTATGATCTGACTTTCGAGTCTTTGATTGAATAAAATAATATTATTGTCTTATTTTTTATTCTCATATTTACTAATAAAATTTTCAAGCAGAAAAAATAATTTGAAACTAAAATTTTTAAGTTTTCAAAAGTCTAATTTAAACACCAAAAGTTTAAAAGTTTACAATCAATTTAACTTCAGGGATTAAATACTAAATAAGTCAATTTTAATTTAAAATTTAAAATTAACATCCGATTGTTCAAACAGATAATGTGATATATATTAACATCCCATTGTTCAAACAGATAATGTGATATATTATTCAAAGTTAAGGTTATGTTAAACATAAGGAATAATTATCTCTCAAATAGACATACATTTTTGAAACCCTAATTGCATCGTTTAGAGACAGTGATCTTGAGCCCATGTTTCATGTGAAGTGTGATGGACAAACGCGGAACAACGGGGTGCCCTTTGACTACGTGAAGATGGTAAGCCTTGAGAACGTTAATCGCAACCACTTTTGTCTGAATAAAAGCCATTTCTTTCCCTAGACACGTCCGTTGTCCCACGTTGAACGCCGGGAACTTGTGCGGGGGCATGTAGATTAGCTGTTTTCGGCAAACAGCGTCCGTAGCGATCCACCTCTCCGGCTTGAACTCCAAGCAATTCTTGCCCCATAGCTCTTCCATCCGTCCGGTCGCGTAGAAGGATATTAAGATCATTTTGTTCGCACCAATGCAGTGTCCACTAGGGAGAACATCGAGCTTTACCGCGGTTTTGTGGTTGAAAGGAACGGGTGGGTATAGCCGGAGAGTCTCACACAGCGCTGCTTGAAGATAAACCAACTTGTCCAGTTCCTCGGCCCTTAAAAACCCGTCACCAGGGTGAAGATTTTCTCTCAGCTCTTCGAGGATCTTGGTCTCGACACGCGGGTGAGTTGCAATAAGCCAGAAGAACCAAGTGAGAGTCGCAGTGAGAGTGTCCCTCGACGCACCGGTTAGATTCAGAGCGACATCCATGAGAAACTTGTCGGGAAAAGGGTTTTCCTTTTCCTCCATGTAGATTGCCATCATATCCAAGTTTTTCGGCCATTCTTCTTCATCTCGCTCGATGTTGCCCGGTCGTCTCTTCCCTGATTCTTCGAGCTCCTTGCGCTTCAATGCTATGCAATCGTGCATGAACTCGTTGAAGACGTCCATCGCATTTTTGTACTCTCCTTCACCTCCGATTCCCAGCCACCTCTGGATTTTCCACACGCGCTGCGGAATGATGTGTCGGCGAAAAAGCGTTTGCTGGATAGCAGCGAAAGCCTTTTGGTACTCGCATTTGGGAAGCCTGAAATTCGTACTTGAGGCTATATCATAACCAAAGTTCAAGGACATGGCGCTGTTGAAGGTGATCATCTCCTCAAGCACTTCTTGTAAATCAACCTATCATGCAAACGTGTGTGTATATATATATATATATAATTGTCATCAAGGAAATCTACATAACAAGTAGCCAAAATCAAGAAATATGAAGGCAGACACTTTTTTGACCAATTTTTTTTCGTCGAATTCAAACGATACAAGATGCTAGATTGTTGGTTGAGTACATAATGTGTATCTTAGGTATGATTTAATAACACTCCGCTATAAGATGGACCAACATTCGTCAAAAAAGTTAGAAAAATGCTTCGCTTCACATTTGTTGACTCTGGATACTTTTACCGCTATTGTTTTCATTTTGGACCCGTGCCACCTAAGTTGGTCAAAATTTGGGTACTTTTGATCAACAAATTTCAAATACATACGTACCTGAATGCCTGTTTCGGAGACGTTCTCAAGAAATGGGATCAAATCACCGACGACCTTTCGATTGATTATCTTCGAGACGAAATCAAACTTCCTCTGTCGAACGGTCCACGTCTGAAACATCTTCCTCTGGAGCCTCCACAAGTCTCCGTCGACGTTCAAGATCCCATCTCCGAGGGCATCAAACACGTGCCTGAACTCGTCGCCCTTGGGGTAGTTGGCGAAATTGGTGCTAAAGATATGTTGAATATTGGAAGGGTCACAAGTGAGGTAGAAATCCGAAAGGGGAAGCCACCTTGGGCTCTTGAACTCGATCGTGCCTCCGCTCTCCTTCAAGAGCTCAACCGTGTAGTCGTGGAGGCGCATACGGTTTCGGAAGAGCGTAGGAAGCCTTCCCACTCTGGACTTGGCAGTGCGGTGGGGAATCCCGGCGACGAACCAGAGAATCAAGGCCGAAACTACTACGATTACCACGAGTATCATTTTCAACACATACACTTATAAGTGAGTATATCAAACCAAATTATACATGTATAAAGACAAAGTCACAACAGCAGAATAAGCCCTTCGAAACAATAAAAACTATGTATAAACACGCAAATAATATTGTATAGCTTTACGTGTAAGTATATCTATATGCATGCAATGCAAATTTCATGTTTTTCATCAAGAAAGTTGGCGCACGTATCATTACTTTGAGTAATCTTTTTCATTAACAGCATGACTTAAATGAAGGAAGAATGAATTAAAAAGATATTTATATTTTTACCGAACTGACTAAGAATATATAACTTGTTGGTGACTTAATTTGCATGTATAAGTTGTTCTTTCAAGATATAATTAAATTAATATTGTAGAATCTCAATATATATAGTATATAGGGGACTTGAAAAAATACTCCAAAAAGCAGGTTCTATGTTTTATATTCCCCAAATTGATATATCCGAGTATTTATTCCCCAATCTATATTTAGCTACATTTCAGACAAAAACACTCTTTTCTGAGAAACTGTCAAACTCTACTCATAAAATTGTCAAACTTTGTGCCAAATACTGTGAACCCATGCTCGAAAAATGTCAAAGTTAAGACAATATATTCCAGAAATTGTCAAACTTTGTGCCAAATACTATCAACCCATATTCGGAAAAATGTCAAAGTTAAGATAATATTTCTCAGAAATTGTCAAACTTTACTCGTAAAATTGTCCAACTTTGTGCCGAAAACTGTCCAAAATGACAGTTTCAACTCAAGTAGAGAAAATGATATTTTCGTCCAAAATGAGATAAAATAGTGTTTGGGGAACAACAATTACTCAAATACATCAATTTGAGGAATAGAAAACGTAGAACATGCTCGTGGTACCGTCATGCTCGACCCACCGGTGCCCTCCCGGCGTGGTCTAGGGAGCGATCGACGATCTAATGATGGCCCTTTCTTCGAGCGGATCTCATTATCGAGTTTCCTTAATTTCATTATTGAATAATCCATGCTTAGAATTTAATTCTGGCTCAAGGCAGCTTCTTAATTATTTGATTTTGAATAACAGTAAGTTGTTAGAACTCATGGTCGCTCTAATGTACTCTGTCGTTCGATGAAGTAACTGTCCAATCAAGAATGTCGTTTTTCAGTCTCATGTTTTCAAAATTATAGGTGCTTAGATCGTGAATCTCGTTGTTTAAAAATACTCTGTCGTTTCCTAAACTGTCGTTTGTTAAGTTAAGTGGACGCTGTCTTTTCTTACCTGCCCAATCAAAGAAAATATTAAAACTATTTGGTGGATGAAATTACGATGGGTGAACGACCGGGTATTTGGTGCATTATTTTATAAATAATAGACCGAATATCCATTTTGATATTTTTATAAAGAATAGCAAATAATGTAAGGGTCATTCTTGAATCACCAATAATCGCCGCATGAGCAGAGTCCGTGTTCAAAGTGGTGAAACCTATACATGTCCCTCACAATAATAAGCCTTTTCACAATCTTCGATATCAACTTTATGGCCTCGTGACAGTCTCCGCAGATCCTCAGGTTCTTCGTCACGCGTATGGGCGTCCCTTCGGGGGTGTTGACGAGGCAAAACGCGACGGCCAATCGCTCGCTGTGGTACCGAAGAGCCTCCTCCTTGCCCTCCTCTTCGATGTCATGGAGGACGAACTCCGTCCGTGCCACGTGGCCCGCCCGCCGCAGCGCCTCCGCTAGCTCACCAAGGACGTCGTAGATGCGCTCCGCCTGAGGGTGGGACCGGTCTCCAGCCCCGAACCGGTGGACTGCGTCGCCGAACTCCACCAGGCTGAAGCCCTGGACTTTCCTCGCGCTCGTCCAGGATATCGTTGACCTCACGCGCTCCACGTCGTCCCACCGTGATCTCGCGGCGTAGATGTTAGAGAGAAGCACGCGGTACCCCGGGAGGGACGGGTCGAGGTCGAAGACCCGTCCCGCGACCCGTTCGGCCCGGGGCACGTCTCCGTGGATCCGACATGCCCCGAGGAGAGACCCCCACACGCTCGCGTCGGCTTGGACGGGCATGGTCTCGACGAGACGTTCCGCCTCGGCAAGCTCCCCCGCGCGGCCGAGGAGGTCGACCATGCACGCATAGTGGCTCAGCTCTGGCACAACGCCGAACTCCCGCTCCATCGCGTCAAAATACTTTTTCCCTTCCTCGAGCATTCCCGAGTGGCTGCAAGCCGCGAGAACGCACGTGAAAGTCACGCGGTTCGGTTTTTCTCCGGCTCGTATCATGGACTTAAAGAGAGCCAGCGAGTCCCGGCCCCGCCCGTGGGAACCGTAGCCCGCGATCATCGCGCTCCAGCATACGATGTCCTTCACCGGTGTGTCGTCGAAGATCCGCCGTGCCGAGTCCAAAGCACCACACTTCCCGTACATGTCAACGGCGGCCGTGGCGACATTGACATCAGCCGCAAACCCAGTCCTTACCACATACCCATGGACCCACTCGCCACGCCTCAGAGCCCCCGAGTTTCCGCAAGCAAGAAGCGTACTCAAAATCCCAACCCGGTTCGGCGCAATCCCGGAACCCCGCATCCGGTGGAAGAACGCTAGCGTCTCAGCGTGGCAGCCGTTGTGGGCATAACCCGAGATCATCGCCGTCCAGGAGACTAAATCCCTTTCCGGCATTTTATCAAACACCGAGCGAGCAGTCTCGACTTCGCCGCACTTGGCATACATGTCGACCAGAGCCGCGCCAACGAAGACATCGCTCTCGCAGCCGCAGCACACTGCGCTCTGATGAACCGACTTTCCAAGCCTGAGATTAGAAATTCCAGCGCAAGACTTGAGCGCGAAAGGGAACGTGTACTTGTCGGGTCTGAGTCCGATTCCGCTCCCGATCATCCGGGAGTAAAGCTTTAGAGACCGAACGAACAGGCCTCCATTTGCATGGCCTCTAATGATGATGTTCCATAGGTAACTGCACGGACTGGTTATGGATTCGAAGACCCTCTTTGCGTCGTGGATTCTGAGGAAGGAGTCGTACAAAACGGCGATCCTGGTGCGGATATTTGTGTGGGTGAGACCAAAAGCAAAGGTCTTGGCGTGGAGTGTCCTGAGAATCGGGAGAGTGGTGCGCGTGTGTAGTTCGGAGAGAATTTGAAGAGCAATGTGATCCCCGGAATGCATAGAAACCAATGGTATCAGAGCCACTGGCGGATCCCGCATTTCACAAAACGGGGGGGCCAAAAAAATTCGCAACAAGAGAGACGTGATCGAGATGATCTGCCTTGAGACATCAGGAGGCAGGTATTCTTGGCGAGGTCCCCGGACACGCCGCAGAAACACTGCAACGAGGGAAACAAAGAAAAGATCATAACCAGCAAAAGGCAACATTAAATCAGCACGTGAACAAGTTCAATCACTCCGACGACATTCAATCACGCCCAAGCTCGATCAAAACAATTTTTCTTTTATGGCAGAAACAAGTTCTGTCCACGCTCCGCGCCCACCGGCTCCCCCATTTCATCTTCCGGAGGCGAAAGCTCCGAAGAAATTCTTGCCGGGAAATCCAATCCAGAATCCCTATATTGGGAGCAGCAAGACTAGACCAACGGCTTATACAAGAAAACAGTACTCTATTGATTTGATTCAACACATTTTGAGCCAAGCACATGTAGATTTGAAAATGGTCCAATTCTTCCAGGAAGATACCAAAATGATCGAAACATAAAACCCAGAGAAATACAATCCAAAATCACTATGATTCTTCAAAAGAAATTTAAAAAAAAATTCTAGGCAATTAGCTGGTTGTTATGGCATCTGAAGCAAAGTTACGTACATGTGATTGCTGAGAAGTGAGAGGAGACAGAGACGTCAGCCGTCGCGAGTGGTGGCGATTCTGGTCGGAGGGCGGTCGGAAGAGTCGATCAGCGATGGGCGGAGAGCAGTGAGACAGTCGAAGTTGAGGAACGAGAGAGGCAGAGAGCGATGTCAAAGGGGAGAGAAAGAATTTTGGTTAATTACGGCATAAATACTAGAAGTAGTTTTTTAATATTAAATCTTATTTTTTCACGGGTAAAATACCGGATGTTCTTTCAAAAATGTTTTTTCATTTTGGGGAAACAGTTATACAAATAAAAGTAACTAAAAATGTGATTGGTTAATTGTTTTGATAAAGTATTTTCTCAAAAGCGTTTTTCATTTTCTAATTTGTATACATAAAATGAAAACACAGCGGTAGCGTTTGGAAAAAAATTTCATTTTTGTTTTGTATTTGTATTCGTATTTTTGTCAAATTATTTGCATTCGTCATTCTCGGTAGCGTCTGCATTTGTTGCATTGTTTTTTGAAAAGAAATATAAAAATTGTGCTTGGTTTAATTTTTTAGAAAATTGAACTTTATAAAGATAAATAAAATAAGTTTGGTCAATTATTTTTTATAGAGCGTATTTAAATTAAATTAAATCAAATTTTATCTTGATGTGGAAAAAGTTATAATGAACCCAATAAAATCTTACTATAAGTTTTTTTTTTTTTTTTTTATCATTGCAAGAGTTCCAAAAGTCCTATTTTAACTCTCACGATAAAATCATTTGTTTTTTTAGAGCTTTTACCACGATAAAATAATTTTAATATGTACACGTATTATGAGACTCTTTGTGGTAGTTTACCATAAATATCTCTTTTATTCTAATAAAATGAGGTATATAAAGAGTGAAATGAGGATAAAAATAAAACTCAAAATGAAAAGGTCTTTTTTTCATTTTTTATATGTAAAGTAGTAAAAAGGAAAAAAAAATGTTTTTGGTAAAAATAAAAATAAAAATAAAAATAATTAATCACCCTTTTATCACCTATTCTAATAAAATATATTAACAGAAATGAAAATCTGTTTTGGAAACGACTTCCAAGTAGCCCCGAGGTGTTTTCATTTTATTTTATGTTGTTGGAGCTTGAAAGACTACGTTTCCTCTTATTTAAATTATATTTAGTTGTAATTTCATTAGTAATTTTATTATTATTATTATTTATGCCAATATTGGGCTCTATTTATGCTAATTGGCATATTAATTACTTATCAATTAGCTTGTAAGATGAATTCGTTCGATGAGAAAAAATTTATACTATATTAAATTCTTTCGTTTCGTTTTTCATATATGATTGTAATAAACAAACATATTGTTGAATAAGCTCAACGAGTTATAGTCCTTTCTTTGGCCAATAAAAACAATGTCATCAATTAAGTTTACTCTTATTATTTTTTATGCGTGATAGAATCCGATAAATATACGATATATACTCACACAGTCTCACTTATTATTTGAATCTTGTGTCGAGTATATATTATAAAATAAATAGATTGAACATACTAAGCTTAATCAATCTATATCATAATATAGTAGCATGTATGTGATTAATTTCAATTAATTTCAACGAATTTACTTTTGAAATTATTATAAGAAAAAAAGTAACCAAGTATTTTTTTTTTCTTCTCAAAAAACAGCATAACAAAATAGTAGTAATCGCATATTCAAAAAGTTTTTACAAAACTGTTTTGAAAAATAAAAAATGCAAACACAAAATAAAAATATGAAACACTTATATTATTATTTTGTCTCTTCCGTCTAGCTTCCATTCAATGACGTTAGTCAATGCCATGTGGCATACAGTTGACCACCATATAGGATTACCATGTCATTTTTTACAGTCATAGTTCGTCGATTAGACTGATTTGGGAGTTTTGTGGTGTGAGATTATCAGTAAGCGATAACTCAATTGAATTTTTGTGTAGTGATTATCTGATACACTAAACCCTAAACTCCAATATAAAAAAGACCAAAAATATTGGTAACTTTTTAAAGTACGATCAAAGCTCTAACATTAATCATTTTTTTCGTTACTCTTTTAATTTATTTTGTCGCCCCGGATTTAATTTTTGCTTCGGCCTTGTGCTTCAAGTCATTTCGCATCTTTCTCAAGTTGTTTCGAAGTCTCCTCACTTAGTCGAGCACCATAGCCTTCAAGTGAAATACACATGAAAGAAAACTTGTAGGTGTTTTTTTTAGCCATCAAAGAAATTAAATTACAAGTTTAATCTAGAAGTTAAACAAATAAACTTGAGTGACAAAACACAACTCAGGAAACAGGAAATGGCTCTATCCTTGCACAATTCAGAGCTTCATGCACAGACTGCGCACAGTGACGTATCCAGCTTTTCGGTTGACACAAAGCACGAAAAGTACAAAGTACTCTATTCTATTTAATTAAAATATTTTTTTTATAAATAGATAAAATTTCCTTAACATAAAATATATGAACATAAATCTATTTGTTAAATATTGATATTGTTACAATTTTAACTAATATGTCGTATCAGAGTTGAAATTTAATTTTTTGTTTCCTTGAAATTTGATTTTTTTTTAAAAAGAAAAAAAACAATATAGTAAGTAAATCAACTAGGGGTGGCAATTCGGGTTGCGTGTCGTGTTCGTGCCGGGTCTTAATCGTTTTCTACTTATTTTATATAGACCCAGACTCGCCCATTTATTAATCGTGTTAGAAGACGAGACCTAGACCCGCCCCATTTAAATAACGTGTTTATCGTGTCTACTCGTTTAACCCAATTAAAAGATTCATTTATTATAAATAATAAATGAATTCAATTTATACACATTTAACTTAATTTATTTAACTATATTATGGAAGATTTTAAAATTTTACTAGCAAATTTTTATGTTCATCAATTGTGAGAGGTAATTAATAAAATAAAAACATAAAATTCATTTATAATAAGTATAAAAACACTTAATAGCATATATAAAATGTAGAAAATGTAACTTTTTGCTCTTTAATCGTGTCTAATTGGGTCCCATCGTGTTATCGTGTTCGTGCCGTGTTTACCCGTTATTTAATCGTGTTCGACACGGTTGGACCCAGATTCATTTATGGTAGACCCAGACCCGTTTAAATCGTGTCGTAACCGTTTCGTGTTTCGTGTCTGGCCCCAAATTGTCACCCCTAAAATCAACCATGTATAATTTACAATACAGTTCAGACTAAAAATAGGTAGTAAATTTTTTGCAAAAAATAAATTTAAGTATATCATGTTATAAATTTATATAATATATATATATATATATATTGTTAATGCATAAAAATGGCTTTAACTTAGAGTCGGATCTAAGGTTGGGGTCCGGAGATTGACCCGCTGAACACAAGGATGATTCAATGCTGAGTCAACGCGGGTTGACTAATGATCGTCAAAGCTGGAGGCGAATCCGTCGTCTTGGATGAGTCTCCGGGCTGTCGTTGGCGATCCTTGGCGAACTTCCCTCGTGGGGGCGAAGTCCATTGTACGGCGAAGCTCCCCGTCGAACTTCCCTCGTGGTGGCGAAGTCCGTATCACGGCGAAACTCCTCGTCCGAGCGGATTCCTTGTCTTGGCGAAGCTCCTCGTCTGGGCGAACTCCGGTCTTGATGAAGCTCCTAGCTGATCTTGATGATTCTTCGTGACTTTCCTTCCTTGGTGAGCTCCTACGGCGAGGGAGGACCTGCAAAAAGGGTAGACTGGGCCCGTGCCACGCTCTTTTGTTGACCTTGTTGAGGTTGGCGAGGGTGCCTAACCTGTTAAGGGATGCTCCTTGTCGACATTGTCGAGGTAGGTGGCCTCGTCTGGCGAGGGGCCTTATCCTGGCGAGGGATGCTCCTTTGTCGATCTTGTTGGGGTAAGTGGCCTCGTCTAACGAGGGGCTTTATCCCGACAAGGGATGCTCCTTCCTTTGTCGACCTCGCAGGTGTTGGCGCACTTGACCACCTAGCGAGGGACGCCTTTGTTGACTCGTCGAGCAACCTTTCTTGTCGAGGCTATGACTATTCTTCTAGAATGATCTCAACTCCTTAGTCAAGTCCTTTCCCCTATAAGGGTAGACGAGAAAGCTAGAGAGAGAAGCTATGGAGAAAGCTGTGAGTGAGCGTCGAAATGAGGAGGGGGGGGGGGGGGGGGGGGGGGGGGGGAGACTCCTATTTATAGGAAAGCCAATTCCCTGAAATTGCACCTTCAGGGGCCTGTAAATTTCTCCTCTGCCTCATTCGTCTTTGATGTCTTCGAGTTGTCCGCGAGTCCGTACGTTGAGTTCGGAGGAATCGGGAGGATTTCCCGGAGATCTTCATGGTCTCGGATCTCTTCGTCGTGTAGAATAATTGCAAGTTATGCCCTCGTCAAGTTATGACGAGGGTGTTTGTCGGCTCGTCGCCTTGTCGCCTTATCAGCCTCGTCGCCTCGTCGGCTTCTCGACTCCGCATTTTTTACTTCGGGCCTCGCCAATGTCTTAGTTCATCGGTCTCGGGTCTTTGGCTTCGGTGATGGGCTTTGACTTTCCTTAATGGGCTTTGAATTTTCTTAATGGGCTTTGACTTTTGTCAAAATGGGCCCAATTTTTATATGTTCTAAAAATGCACATAACATATATATCACTTTATTAGAATCACTTGTTTTTTAGTTCCAGTGCTTGATTCGTTTCATTATTTTCATTTCTTATAGTTATGTGATTCATGTTATTATTATTCACTTTTATTTATGTTTTTATAGAAAATTAATAATAAATTAAGCCTACAACTGCAGAACCTATAAGCTAAGAATTTTAGTTCGATGATTGAGCATACGCACGTGGGTAGGGCTGAAACCAGAACCGAGAATTTGACTACTTTTTGTCCTTGTCCCGGAAAAACCAGGATAAAGTTTTCTGTCCCGGTTTTGGTTCTGGTTCTGAAAAGTCCTTGTTTTTTATTTAAATCAGAACCTGGACCAGGACCGGGACACCGATTAAAATCCCAATTTTTTTAGGACCAAATTTCGGGACGAAAACCGGGACAAATCCGGGAAAAAATCAAAGATAGAAACATGAAAATCACCAAATCCGAGTAATCCACAATATAAAATACCACATCCGAGTAAATCCAAAATGTAAAATACCAAATCCGAGTACAAAAGTAAAATACGAAATAAACAAATGCAAGATCCGAGTTCACGTCGTGAACTTCACAATACCAAATTCAAATCTCAGTGCAAAAAATCGAGTCTAAAATGCTAATAGTAAATACCGAGTACAAACAAAAAATTATTTTTTTATAACAAAATGACATATAAGAAATGACATGTTAAATAAAATACCGTGTAATGGCTGAAAAATAAATGACATGTTAAAATAATGGGGTGAAAAAAAATAAAATAATGGATTAAAAACATAATAGTAAACGACTTATAAGAAATGACATGCTAAAAAACGACAAACTTATAACAAAACGACATAAAACCGGAACCGGGACAAGAAAACCGGGAATTTCATATTTTGCATTAGTTTTGGTTTTGGTTTTCAAACCGGAACCGGGACGTCCCTTTTTAGGTTATACTAGAAAGAAAAAATTGATTTTTTGCCCAAAACGGTCCGGTACCGGGACCAGAATCGGGACAAAACCGGGAACCGAGTACAAAATTTTCACCCCTACACGTGAGTATGCTCATGCAACATTAGCTACGCCCATGTGCGCAAAGGCGATACTTCGTTACATATTAATCTGATTATGAGTATTTTCGCCGTCAAAATTTTAATGAATATCTACTTAGAAAATTCTTTATAATTTTTCCATCAAGATACTAAAGTACCCAATCTTTTTTATGATAAAAATTATAACGTCAAATTCTTAAATCTCGGACATACATAATAATTTGTTAAGTGCACACATATATATCCCACCACGTCAAAAACCTTTCCACGTCTGAAACCAAAATTCATGTAATGTCATCATCTTCTTCATCATTTGTATTTACGACCTCTCTCCTCTTTCTTTTATTAAATCTAACATTTTTTTATTGTGACGATAAATACCACATTTAAAGTTCTCAATGTTTACGATTTTGTTATCTTCAAAATTCGATCCACTTGTTAATCAGTATTAGAAAAAGATTTTAAAAAAATGTTAAAAGTTTATATTAATAACACGTGCTGAAGACTTATCACTGCATCCAAAATTAAGCAACTCTATAGAAAAAAGTTGACATAATTTGAAAAAGAAGAAAAGAATAACATTGTAAACTTCGACCATAAAAATGAGTTTATATCAACAAAAAGGTAAAAATATTTGATACTTTTACCGTAAAAAATGCTATCAAATCCCTAATATTTAGCATTAGTTATTTTCCTTTTTTACATTTTAGGTTTTAGTCACTCGCCGCCCATATCTTATCTAAGTAGCCCTAGAATTGTATCTTGCCTCCTACAAATAAGTTAATGTCTCGTAGAGACTTATCATTCTCTTTGTCATTTTCGAATCCTTCTTTAAGGTTAAAAACAACTCCAAATTCAGAAGTAGGCCAAAGTGTCTCGTTATTTTTATTATTATTATATAGTTCATTGTTTTTTATTTTATTTTTTTATGTTATATGGTTCAAATTTCAGCGTCTAAACAAAGCGATAGCCTTGGGTACCTAATAATATACCTTTATTGCAATTCAAGAAAATTAAATACGCATTTGTGCACTGCTTTCACCACATTGCTTTGTTTTCTCATACGTACCTAGCTGGCACACATATCACGACATTAAACACGCATACAAATCAAACCAACTAGATAACATAGTATATGTATGTATGTATGTAAATGGACATAGGATTTTGCAATTTAATCCCTAAATTTATAGAGTTGTGACTTACTAATCCCTAGTTTTTCCCTCTTGATCACTTCCGTCATTTTAATAATGAATATAGCATGTGTTGCCCCTTTTTTGTGTGGCTCCATCCTAGTTTACGGTCCTTTCGAACCGTGCCCGTCTCTATTTCGCTAATGAAAAAAAAAATTGTTTAGAATTGAGTATTTATCAGTTAACTGAAAATAATTTTTTAAAAGAAATCTATTCTTACACTGATTTATAAAATAGTACTTTAATCGTAACACATACATTTTAAATGGTTTAAGATAGGAAAATATACAATCGAATGTAGTTTACGAGTTTTTTTGACTCGTGCCCACCTTTATTTCACAAATGAAAAATAAAATTAATGTTTCGAATAGGAGAAATGTGTTTTTTTAAAATATTTATCTCTTTCCGTTAACTAAAAGTAATAATTAAAAAAATACTATTCTTACACTGATTTTTAAAAATGGTTAAAAATCGTAATTAAAAATCGGTTAAAATTTACATTTATAATAGTTTAAGATCGGAAAATATACATTCAAATAGGATTTTATGATTATATCACATGTCACTCTAACAAGATACTTTTCATATTATGGACTAATTAATGTCAATTATATATATTTAAAGCATTTTATATTCTTAAGACCACTGAAGTCAATGAGAGTTATTAATTTGTGAGTCCTTAAAAAGATATTCAGCATATCGACTAAGTAATCGAATTCCATTAAATTAACATATCATATTCATCTTAATTAAACACATAAATGAAAAACTTAAATGCAATGATGAAATCCTCAAACTAATTTTGAACATGCATGCTTGCAAATTCATTATATGTGCATGATTTTATTCTCTTTAAATAAGTGTGAGAAACTAATTTACGTGTCACATTTAAGAGTAAATTATTTATTTATTTATTTATCGATATTTATTTTGTTGCATTCTTTTTAAAAACTAGTATTCATTTTAATACACACAATGAATAATTTTAAATGAAGTTTATAACTAAATAAATATTTTGTACAATTTTTTTTTCTTGATAAACGTAAGAAACTTTATATTACTTAATTCTCTTTAAATAATTGTAAGAAAGTGAACTAATCTATGACTATGCGAGTAATAAAATTTCTATTCATTTTGTAACATAATATTAATGTGGCAAAACCATCATTAAGAGCAAAAGTTTTTTTTTTTTTTTTTTTAATGTTCTTGCTTCAACCAAAGTAACATCATCAATTATGTTGTTGATTTTAATGGAGCTTTACAAGTAAAGATTTTAATCAATTTTATAATTAATATAAATTGATTTTCTCGGAATTGGTTGGACCATGATAGCTATATTATTATAAATTCAATAAGAAAATAAAAAAAAAAATATTCAATGAAGTATAAAATCTAAAATGCAGTCATCAATGAAGCTGACTCATCAATAAAGTTGAAATGTTTGTCAATTATTCTATAAATAAATAAAGAAACAAAATGTGTGATTCAACCATTAAAGTATGTATTTTAAAGCAATAATCGGGTGATGAAACTGTTTCCCATAACAATAATACATTACTAATTCAATATAAAATTGGATCATAGGCCAAATACTCACACGCAACGTGTACGAGAATAGGCAAACTAATTGTGCTTTACATAAAAATATTGTTAATTAAATGGCCATATCAATCAGGCAACACTAATTTATATCATAAAAAAAGGAACGCGAAAAGATGCGATTGATATTCTATGACCACGTTAAGAGAAAATATCACTAATGTGCCCATGATTTTTTTTTTTAAATAATTTTATCCCCTGATTTATTATTTATTATTAATTTGTTTTCCTAAAACTTTTATCATGACGTGTCAATTTCATTTGAATATTTAGTTATTTATTAATTTTCCTCCCTCTATGTTAAATGGTTACTAATTACATCAAAAATGTATTTTTATCTCTTAAAATTATCCCGATTTATCATATATGTTTTAAGCGAATTTTGTTATACCTCTCGCATTTTATCACGGCTCGTATTGAATTCTTATCTTTTGCTTTTACGAAACTTCAAAACTCGTTATTTTTGCTATATTATTGAAAAGATTATATGTTAACCTTAATTTTTTTTAACAAAAACCCATTAAGATTTAACCATAAGGAACAGTTGACCCACATTAAAATTTCAGAAGAAAAAAAAAATTACAAAAATTAGTTGAAAGGGTAAATAAATAAAAAATAATCTACTACACAATGATAAGATTTTTTTAGGAAAACTAATATTATAATTAAGGAGGGAATTAGTAATATTTATTTAGTTTAAATTCAATAAAAATGTAAATATAAAGAATCTATACGTTCTCACAATTGGTCAATTATGGAGGATATGGTTACTTTTGTCTCAACCCGTTGAATACGTGGATGCAGAGGATCCAACGGTGGAGATTCACGATCAAATCAATCGTAAAATTCAGATATTTATTTGGGGAAATTAGAAAGAATATTTATTTAAGAGAAAATATAAATAGAAATTAGTGTTGAATAAAATGAGGACCGCTATTTTATAGTGTGTCCCTCAAAATATGCATTTCCCTTGCGACGTGTTCTATGCCTCACATTCGAGCACAAGTTATGATCCACTGCAACAGCTTCCATTGTAAGACCTAAGTGACCATCCAATTAATAACCGCCACGTCATCTATCTCGCCAGACTTTATTTAACCTGGTTCAATTAATCACTGCGATACTTGGGGCGTTAGAATAGTATATATTTATATTGCGGTACATTTCGTCCCTAAATTTTAGTTTTCATACGTTTTGTCCCTAAATTTTACTTGCTGATAAAAATGACTCATATATATATTTTTAAGTATCATATTACACTACATGTATAAAATTCACTTTTGGGCTGGTTATGAATTATCACTTATTTCGGATATTTTAATTATTATATTATTTTTCTTGAATTGTGTAAGATTCTAAACTAACAGTTCTTTGAAAGCTAAATTTTTTTATTGCTTCACGAACAAAGACATGTTAAGCTTACATAGTGAATAATCTGTTTGTTATTAAGAGTTTTAGTCTAATTAATCTAACAACTTGATGCGATGCGGATATTTAAGTTTATTTTCTGTTTTAATTAGTTTAATAATTATTTATTTGTTTTTCTTTTTGGTTAGAGAGATCTAAGGAGGTTGTTCCTTTTTTCTCTTGCTTTCAGTTTAGCCCTGGACTATTATAGAGGCTGCCTTCGATTAAATTCATTAGTGATTGATGAAATAAAATTTCGAGCTCTTGCTTGAGGAAAAGTCGAGTTCTTGGCTCGCATAGACGCGTTCTTTAACCCCCCATAGTCCGATCTACATCAGTTGGTATCAGAGCCACTCGTTTCTGTGCAGAGGCACCGAAGAAGCGTGCCGTTCACGAAGCTTTCGTAGAAGATATGGTGAGACGAGAAGAGGTCGACGGATTGCGTGCTCAGGTGGAATTGTTGACCCGTCAGATGGCTGCACTAGTGCAGAATCAAACAGAGCAACGACGCCGAGACAAGTCCGACACCAAGGACGACCAAGCCAGCCTGTTCGGGCATAATTTTGGACGTGCGGCGGTCCCGGAAGATGCACGAAGGGTAGCAACGTTCGAGGTGGCTATCCTGGAGTACGACGAATCGACGTACGATGAGGCGGAGCACGGAGAGGCCGTGTACGACAAATCGATTTACGGCGAGACAAAGTATGACAAACCCGTGTACGATGAGTACGACGAGCCCGTTAACGACGAGGCGGAGTACGCCAAAATCGTGCACGACGAGGCCGTGTACGACGACAACGTGTACACAGATGAAGAAGATTCCGCGTATGATGAGGTCGGGTTTGAGGAAGCCGACGATGACGAGAAGCGATTCGAGAGTGATATGACTATATTTCGTGTTGTTCATATGTCGTGTTTGAGTGCAACGGTGAAGATAGATGTTTTGCGGAATCCGAGCAACCTTTTCCCGGAAAAAAAGCTCCAAACTCGTACTGAGAAAGAATTGGAAGAATCCAAAATTATTTTTGGGTTAAAATCCAAGGAGATGCCCGAGGAAGTAGAACGGCGTGAAAATGTCAACGTGAAGCCAATAACCAAGTGTGCGAATGAGCCACCCGACAAGCCGCCTGGCATAACGATCGCGACGCCCAACTCCGATGAACCACCCGAGTCCACTACCAACCCGCCCCAAGAAATTCGAGGACGAATCTTCTCAACTCCGAGAGAATGATGCGATGCGGATATTTAAGTTTATTTTCTGTTTTAATTAGTTTAATAATTATTTATTTGTTTCTCTTTTTGGTTAGAGAGATCTAAGGAGGTTGTTCCTTTTTTCTTTTGCTTTCGGTTTAGCCCTGGACTATTATAGAGGCTGCCTTCAATTAAATTCATTAGTGATTGATGAGATGAAATTTCGAGCTCTTGCTTGAGGAAAAGTCGAGTTCTTGGCTCGCATAGACGCGTTCTTTAATCCCCATATTTTCACTCTACATCACAACTCCAATCTTATAAGCTCGTATTTTGACCTGGTGTAGTAAGTAACCGACCAAAATATCTCCTTGTAAAACATAAGTGCAAGCCATGACAATAAAATTTTATTTTTATATAAATTATTTATTAAAAAAACTTCATATAATCTTTAATTAAGAAGGCTTCATAATAATTCATGAATTTAACAAAACGTAATATTAATTTTTCGCTTAAGACCCCAAAACTTATTGGGTGGGTCGGTGCAACTTAAAAAAAATTGTCATTTTTTTTAATCCTAAGTAACATGTTCTTTCGTAAAAGAATGGAGGACAATACTGCCAAAAAGTAAAATTCATAGGGCAAAATGCACCGACACTCATAATTCAAGGACATCAGTACTAAAATTACGAAACGTACGTCATGACTCATGCATAGCGTTAACAAAAGAAAATACGCTTCAAGTTCACACATTAAAAATGCTACTTCACAAACTCGATGACGTGGCCCTCCACGTCATGTTTTCGCCGGGTGACGTGGCGAGCAGGGAGTGCTGCGGGTGCAGGGAGCGAAGATGCGGCCGCGAAGCAGGGTAGCAGTGCGGCTTAACTGAAAGAGACACAACGACCAGAGCATCCGAGGACAAAAAGCAGAGTTGGTTGGTTTTTTTCTTTCTTTCTCGGATATCCTTCCATTCTCTCTCTCTCTCTCTCTCTTTGTATAGCGATATATATATATATATAGGTAGTCATGTACATCAATGGCTGAATAGCATGAGCGTTCCGTGAATTTCTCTCTGAAACTCCATACACAGGTAGGTAACCATTTTCTCTGTTCAATCTTGTATTATTCGATAATTTATTATTAATTTATTCTTACATGAAGGAAGGTAAAGCGAGAGCGAAACGATGCCGTTGAATATGATCCGCGAAGGGAATGGTTTCCCCAGAATCGTGCTCACAGAGCCTTGCGGTTCCACTGCAGAGGTCACTTTCGTCATATATATATTTGTATATGTATATGTATAATACTCTTTAATCCATTTGTCCGTACGATTCTTTTGGTGGGTGGGAATTCTATTGGATCACGTTAGCCGGATCCGTGTTCGAGGCCCGGCTCGTCCCGGAGCTTCGCACGGATTTTACCACAAAGTGTTGTTGGATTTCGGGCTTAGCGTTGAATTGACGCCTTTGCCCGTGATTTTCTTTCTAAATTCGGGTCACGGAAAATTCCTCGTGTCGGTTTTCTATTTGTGATTTTTTTTTTTTTTTTGTAAGAGATTGGTAATTTTTCGGCGGTTTTTTAAGGTTAAAATTCAGGTGTCATTTCTCTTTCGTTCAGGTGTTATTGTACGGAGGGCAAGTTGTTTCGTGGAAGAACGAGAGAAGAGAAGAACTTTTGTTTGTGAGCAGCAAGGTAAAAAACATAATTAAGCCAAAAACAATATTAAATTTGATCATAATTGTTTCGGATTCGAGAAGTGTTAAGGCGGTGTTTGATTTTGTTACAGGCGATTTGCAAGCCGCCGAAAGCGCTCCGAGGAGGAATTCCCGTTTGCTTCCCGCAGGTTTGTGATACGACCCAAAATCAGTTTCTCGAAATGAAAAATTCGCCCGATTTGTCCTCCTTCGAGACGGATTAAACTTTGCGAATGATTATGGACTCCTAACTTATTTAATTAATTTAAAAGTCTCTTAATAGAATAAGGGATTATAACCTAATGAGATAATTAAATAACTATAATTAGCCGTGCGTTTTTGCAGTTCGGAAATCTGGGCTCGCTCGAGCAGCACGGGTTCGCGAGGAACAGGCTGTGGTCGCTCGACGATGACCCTTCGCCGCTGTCTCCGGCCAACAACCAGTCCTCCGTCGACCTCGTACTCAAATCTGCCGACGAGGATATGAAGACTTGGCCTAAAAGGTAAGCCGTTGCACTGCTATGACTCCATTTCATAATTAATCAAAGTTGCTAATTTTCTTGATATTGATGAAGCTTTGAGCTGAGGCTTCGCGTTGCGCTCAGCGCCGGGAAGCTCACGCTGATCCCTCGGGTGAGGAACGTTGACACCAAGCCGTTCTCCTTCACGTTCGCGCTGCGAAATTACTTGTCCGTGTCGGATATTAGGTACTAGCCGTGGCTCTTTTTGGCGATATTGCATACGGTCTGAGTAGAGTTTAAACTGATTTATCTCGGAGGACAGTGAATGTATCCTTTGATTTGCAGTGAAGTGCGTGTCGAGGGCTTGGAAACGCTCGATTACCTCGATAATCTCAAGCGACGAGAGCGGTTCACGGAGCAGGCCGATGCAATCACCTTCGACGGAGAGGTAAACAAAACTAGCTCAACGTTGTTCGCTTCCTTTTTCGATTAGTTGCATGAAACAAGAGTCCGTTTTCTCCATCTTCAGATCGACCGAGTGTACCTCAGCACGCTGACGAAGATCGCCATCATCGACCACGAGAAGAAGCGAACTCTGGTCCTCCGTAAAGTCGGATTGCCCGACGCAGGTTCTTACCTAACTCGGACTCTAATTGCTTTTTTTTTTCCTTCATTTTTCTACGCTCTTTATTATTAGAGAATCTCATTAAACGAGCTTTCGAAAATCTCTCAGCTGTGTGGAATCCGTGGGACAAGAAAGCGAAGGCTCTGGCCGACTTGGGCGATGAGGACTACAAGACGATGCTCTGCGTCGACTCCGCAGCTGTGGAGACTGCGATCTCGTTGAAGCCGTACGAAGAGTGGAAGGGCCACCAAGAGTTCTCTCTCGTCTCCTCAAGCTACTGCAGCGGTCAGCTCGATCCGTCTAAGGTCCTTCACGGCCTCCGCTGAGAGAATTTTGCGTACATTTTCCGTAGAGGCGAACAATATGTGAGTCGTTGCTAAAAGTATTTAAGGCCTAGTTCATGTGTTGATATTGTTTCTGTAGGCTACATGAGGTTTTTATCTGTTGCCCACGTAGTTTCGGTGAAGTAAGGCCGGTTTGTACGGAGACGAATTATTTATTCCGTGTCTATATAATAGAATAAATTAGCTTATCTTACCCGGTAACTGAAAAAGATCGAGTTTTCCGATCATGTGTTCAAGTGTGGCAGCATCTTTTTCCTTGAGAAATAAGACGAAACGCAAATCGAAAGCGACGATACGAAAAGAGAATCGACACTGATTAAACTACGATCTTAGCCCTCCCTCTCGTCGTGTGCACGAAAACGGTCGACTTTCGCCTGCGTCTTTAGTGGAAGCGGATGGCACAAGTATAACCTAGAATATGTGAGTTATTCTCAATGCAGTTTTGGTTAAGTATGGCTGTATTGTATCAAAAATTATCGTCATTTACGAAATTTCCGTGTCTATAGCAGAGATTTAGCTTATATTTGTAAGACTCCAATGTGATGGAAGCAAAAATCGGCATCTAATAGCATGCAGACTTGTTCATTTTTTCTTTCAAGACTCGACTTTGATTTCGTTTCACCAATTTGATGTCCTTTTTCTTTTCTTCATAACCGCCCGTCAAAGCTTTATTGCATTTGAAAAATTCCGACATCACTGTTTTTCGTAACTAGAAAAGAAGAAGAAGAAGAAGAAGAAGAAGAAGAAGAAGAAGAAGAAGAAAACTACTTTGATCTTGATGCTTCTCAATCCGTCTTATTGAGCAACGTCGCTTTCCACGGAGATGATGTCGATAGGCCCGGACATTATTGATATTTGAACCGATCTTCTAGCTCAGAACAGAGAGAGCATGGCGGATCCGAACTTGTCTCTTGCTTCCTTGTCGAAGGGGTCATCTCCCAAATACATGTTGATGAAGGCCCTGCACAGAAGCTCGCTCTCAACTTTGCTCACAACTTCTCCCATCACTGCATTTGTTCACACAAAAGCTTTACCCTTCATATCAATCGTATACATACATACATATATATATATATATATGTATACCTATATAATCTTACCTTTTGCTTGGAGGACATAACCGGGCTGGCGGGAGATCTCGATCACCGAGCCCGAGGTTAACTTAATCTCGTCCGACGCCTGACCCATCACCCTGCATAGCCGAACATGCCCGGAAAACAGAAAGTTAAGTTCAAGAGGAAAAAGGTTTTAATTGCAAAATATATTGAGGTATTTTATTCTATCGATTACGATTCCACCGTTGTATCTAAACACGTTAATGCCCGTAAATTATGTTAAAAATTATTAAAAACCGGAACTCGCGGAAAGTGACAATCAGGAATTCACTTGTTTGCGAGGTCGTCGTTCTTTTTGCCGCCGGTGAGCTTCTTTATCGAGGCACCGAGGCCTTCGTCGAAGCTCTTTCGGACCATGCTCATGGTGAGGCTAGAGTAGACCACCACCATTCGTATCACCATCCCGAAATCACCGTCGATGGCCAGCTGCAACATCTCCTTTGTGGGTTTCGCCGGAGCTTTTCCAATCTTCGACTTGAGAAGCTCTTTCATCGGCTCATTGTCAGCATAGACACCTGTCGATTATCTTAGAATTTTTATTGTTGAAGAAAAATAATCATCACAAGTAGATCCAAAATATCAGCCATGTTTAGCATTCAATTTTTTTTATTTTTTTTATGAGTATAGAGGTGAAACAAGAACAAAGAACCGGTATTTTTTAGTATTTTTTTTACCTGTTCCATTTTTATTTTTATTTGGATTTTCAAATTCGGTGTTGCTAAAAGTTATGTTAGAATCGGTTTTGTCGGTACTACGTTGATTAGATCCTAAGCTCAATCCGTCGCGACACTTATATTTTTTGAAAATGACGCTCAATTAAAAAAGCGGGACGAGTAAAAGAACTCATTTAATATAATAAAAAAATTATAATACTCCGAATGAAATTCGCAAAATCAAAATTTCATGACATATCCTTATAATCAAATCTGTGAAAAAAAATAGTCCAATTCAAACTAACATAAATGATAACCCTAAAATTTATTTTCGAAACGTTATGAAATGAAACTAGGACCGGTAGTTGTAAATATCGGTTGATTTTTTTTTATCCCAAAAAACCCTTTTAAACCGAAATCGAGCCACCAAAACAAACAAGACTAAATATTATGAGTAATGAGAGCTAAAATTTATACCAAAGCCATAGATCTTGATGCCAAGCCCAAGCATGGATTTCTTCCTCAACCCGACGCTGTTCAAGCTTTTCCCGTCCTGCAGTCGAACCGGGAATGAAACTCCGGTCTTGGGCTCAACCTCCATTGCCACTTCCTCCTCGGCTTTCCCGTTCTCTTCCTTCTCCGAGCCGTTGATCACTTCTGTCGTCTCTTCCGCCGCCACGTCCCCGGCGCTGTTTTGTTTCTCACCATTCTCCGAGGCTACAAGGGTTTTGGGGTCAATCTCAAAGGCCTCCGTCTTGGCGGTGACTTCATCGACGGCGCTGTTAGTGATTGCCATTTTCTTCGAGACGAGTTTGAGTTTGAGTTTGAGTTTGAGTTTGATTGGTTGAATATTTTTCAAGGCAATATTGGAGGTGTATTTATAGGTGTATATTGGCGAGGACACGGCAAAGAGAGCATTAAATATGCATGCAAAAGATGATAAGAAAATCAAAGTCATGTATACGTACGTAGAGAAGAAAATTCATGCATCGGTTTTCACGATATAGGATAAGTTCAGCTTAAATATATACGTAGGATTTTTAATTTTATATTATTATTACAACTTAGTCGTAAGAAAATATATTTACATATGATACCTATTCTAAGTTCAATAATTTTTTTTTAAGAGTACACTATAATATCACTTTTGTAATATATTAAAAATATTAAAATTAACGAGTTTAGATCAAGTGAAAGTGGCCGACCTAAGTAGGTTTATACTTTATATCACAATGTCAAATAAATAGCTTTGAAAGCATTGGCGGGATCAGGAGATACTTTCGAAGGAGAGTAAATTTAATTTTATGCTTAAAAAAATATTTGGAGAATTATATTTAATTTTTCATAAAAAAATTAAAAAAAAATTAAAGTGAAAATTCATGTAAAAAAAAACTGCACATAAAATTCACCGATGCTTCTAAGGCTAAAAAATGGTTTTAGAATGACATTGTCGCCCCGGCGAGCTCCTTTTACTCCCGGTAGTGACCATACTTTTTGCACGACGGTTTTTTGAGTTTCGAGTAGTGGACACGGTAAAAAAAAAACTTGGTAAGTTGACCGTTGAATTTGTATCTCAGCATTTTTTTTTAAATTTCTCATCGAGTAGGGTTATTGACTTAATCATATTAGTGACCTAAATCATTGTATTCATAACTCATATTGACATTGATTTATGTGTTGTAGCTCCAATATCCGATTGAAATATTGTATTATTGGGTGCTTTGATTTAAATTTTGGAGTCACACACTCCAAGAATTTTGGATGTAGGAATTTGTGTGCCAAAATTAAATCGAAGAGCCTTGAGTTGTTATACTATCACCATAGGAAAGTGTGCTTTCTATCTCCCACAAGGTTTTATCAAGTACTCTTCTTTTTCAATGTTTTGAATTTTATAGTTATTTATTTTTCTGAAGTAAATCTATAATTATGTTTTTTCTATAAGAATAATTGGCGTAATTTTTATTTTTTTTTTGCATCTTGCTCGTTTATGTTTATTTTGTTGTATTCTTCCTACACTTTTTTATTTGCCGCGTTTTTTTTAGTAAATTATTAAATTTCTATGAATAGCTATTAAAAAAAGGTCAATACTTAGGAAAACATATTTTTATAATAGTTGAGTTTGAAATTATTAATGACATTGAATAAAAGAACCAAATATTGATTTTAATACAAATAGGTGATTTGCAACTAATCAAACATAAAGAAGAAAGACGTATCAAAACAAACATAAAAGAGTCCACTATGAACTTAAGGAGAGAAAAAGGCAAATTACTCTTTTATTTTTCTTATGGATGAAAGATCTAGTTTTGATATGTACGTGATGATGGTAAAAACTCGAACTATTCCTAAAACAACTCACCAAATTATAACAAAAACTAAAAGTCCTATTCACACTGGCGGAGCCAGATTTCTAATTCAGGTGAATACTAACGTAAAATTTTAATATTTTTTTTAGTAAATTTCTAACAATTTGTTTAGGGACGTCGATTTATTTTTTAACATAATACTATTAAATCGTACTTGAGATACACATATTTGTTCTCGGTCATCTATTTAGCATATTCTCTTATTTGAATTCGACAGAAAAAATTACACGAAAAGATATACCACCTCACATTTTTTGACTTTTGGTATTTTCGTTATTATGTTTTTCACTTTGAATCTCTAGTACTTCTTTAGTTAATTAAAGTTTGATTCTTCTTACCGTGATTTTTCTTTATGAGACACAAAGTATATGTACAAAAATACGAACCTAAATGAATGTATTGAAACTTAAGGCCTATAATGTATACTCGTACCAAGAACATTATAAACCCCGGTTATACTTTTTTTTTTTTTGGCTAAAACAAATTGAAGGTTTTTTTTTTTTTTTTTAAGGGAAACAAATTGAAGTTTGAGGTGCAGCCTAATCCTAATATTATTTATTTAATTATAAATACCATCTTAAAAGACACATGTACTTTCACAAATAAATTTAAAAATATCAACTATTCAACATTTTTGAACTAGTGGTGTAAGCGTGTCTCGTATTCAACAAACGTTAACTAGACATGGACGGGATTTGGTACAATTATCGGTAAAATAAATTTGGAATATACAGACACACTTGATCCAAAACTTAGGTACTTATTTCACAAATTTGCGTTTCTTGAATAACTCTAATAAGAATATACATGGACTGTGGGAGAACCCTAATCCTACATTGATTAGCTTCCACGTATCTGAATGCAGAGTAGCTGAGATATCAATGATGTTTAATTGCTCTATAAAGTGTGCTTAAGTTAGAAACCTAGAATTGTGGCAAATTGTATTCAGCCATTAAAGATGTGCTCTAAAAGCTCATTTTGTTAGTGCTATATTAGTGTATTTTTTAAAGTTTTAATGGGTGTTAGATTTATGAATCTTAAATCATCTTTAATGCTTCTAAATATCAATTAAAATGGTTGTTCAACTCTATTTGACAGCTTAATTAATATGTTGTCATTCGAAGAAGGTTATTAAAGACTTGAGTGAGTTTCCTGGCAAGCAACTTTTGAAACATTCTTTTATTTCTAAGTAGATTCATTGATTTGCTATAATTTAAAATTTTATGTTGATTTTCGAGTCAAGTTTCATCTATATTAAAAAAAATCCGTTCGGATTTCCTACTCGATAAGTAGGAATGCGAAAAAAATATTCCGACTCATGAAACCACCACGATCCAAATATATATGATGTTTAATTGTTCTTTAGTCTTATGGGTGCTAGATTTATAAATCTTAAAATCATCTTTAATGTTTTTGGTAGTTAGTAAAATGGTTGTTCAACTGTTCTTCAAATCTTATAAATAATGTTCTGTTTGCTCATTTTCTTCAAATGATTGGAAAAATAACTACCAACAAAATAAATAGTAGACCAATATACCCCTCTTAATTTTGGCGGTTTTTTTTATGAGTTTAAAAATATGACGTGTTTTCATTAATAAATTATATTAATTGAAAATTCTTTTTTTATCACGTTGGATTTAAAGCAAAACAGTTTTTATCCTAAAAAAAAAAGCAAATATAACTGACTATATTTATCCATCCATAATTAAAATTAAAAATAAAATCCCTATTATTCAAATTTTTAAACGATTAAAATTTCAAAACATTCTACCAATTACATTACTTTAAAAAAATAAATTATCTATATTTTTCCTTGTAAATAGGTATATGAATAACTGATTCTAAACATCCCTTAATTAAATTTTAAATATTTTTATCGTATTATTTACTGTTAAAACAAATTTCTTTCCTTAAAAATAGCTAAATACATAAAATCGTTTAGTTTCCTTATAAATAGCTAAATATCGTAGAGAGAGAGAGAGAGAGAGACGTGTGTGTGATAGAGAGAGAAAGTGGTTTTAAATTTGAATTAATTATAAAATATTTTTAACATTAAATATGATAATTAATAGCTGAGTCAACCGTTATAATTGTTATTTTAAAATTTTCGAATTAAAAATATTAATAAATAAATAAAACGAAAATTAAAAAAATGTAATTAGGGATAAAATGGTCCAAAATAATTTATTAATGGGTATAAAATAATTTTTTGAAACTATGGGCATTTTTCATAAACCTTACGTGTTTTTTGGGCATTTTGTGGGTTTTCTATTTTATTTATTTATCAAAATCTCCATCTTATTTTTACTCTGATTATATAATATATAAATAGATTATAATAATTCTATTTATATATAATAATAAAAAAGATTGAAAACAACTATTATTTGAAACAAGGAAATGATAACTTCTCTATAAAAATCCATAAGCATTATATTTTTAATAAGACACAAATCGCCCTGAGTTTGGGTCTAGGCATGAGTAGAAATGTTAAGACAAAAAATCTTAAGAGTCTTGGATGAAATTGGGTTCAACTGAAAAAATTATAGACATTCATTCTTAATTTTTTGAATACCAAAAAATAAAACTTAAATCTTTTTAACAGTAAAACCGATTTGATGGCTTTGTAAGTTAGGCACTTTATCCTCCACTCATTTTTAGGCACTAAACTTACAAGCTAATGGACTTATCTTCACAAATCTTACGTACGAGGAATTTTTACAGGCCCAAATATCACAGTTGGGATTATTTTCTTGTAAAGCCAGGCCCAAAGATCATAGTTGGGCTATTCCTCAGAAACCAGGCCCAATTATTAGGGATTTTAGCTCAATTCAGAATTAGGCTTTTCTTAGGACTAAAACAACAGTCCTAAATATCAAAATTGGGCTTTTCCCCTCATTAAAACCAGGCCCAAATAGCACATTACCTTCAAGAGCTCCGGAGCCGCATTTTGTGGGCTCCTCACGAAAGTGACAAACACATATCTCGTTTTCGCTAGTCTCGTTTTTTCTCCTCCTTAAGTAACTGTAGGTGGAGGCCGTACCGCTTGGTTCTCCTCCCGACGGACCCGTTGGTCAAAGAGGAAGTCCCGATCTCGAAGATAGATAATTTTTCTTCAAAAACCAGGCCCAAAATTCACAATCGCAATTTTTCCTCAAACCCCAAGCCCAATTATCACAACCAATCTCTTCTCAAAAAAATCTAAGCCCAAATTTCGAAATTGGGCTTTTCGCATGAAAACAGGCCCAAAATCACAATTGGGCTTTATTAGAAGGCCCAGTAACATGAAGAGACCTACTATATTCAATCATCGCCATATAGAGACCTCACCGGAGCATCCAACACCGACGACGGAGACTCAGCCATGGCCGACGGAGCTCCGACCACCAAGACCAAGCGTGAGCGACGCCGTCGCAGAGCCAAGCCTCCCGACGGCGAGCCGAAGCCGATGGTAAAATCCTACGCAGCTCAGCGGCGCGAAGACGAAGCGAGAGAACTCTCGAAACCTTCTGGCTCCGCGAAGAAGACGAAGAACAGCTCGCTAGGGCTCGGAAAGTCCGCTAGCTTTCTCGACAAGGTCTGAGAATTTTTTTATGAATTTTTTGATGCGAACTGAACTGAGGTGGTTTTCTGGTATGGAATTCGTAGATGAAGGCTCGATTATCTGGTGGACACTTCAGGATGCTCAACGAGAAGCTCTATACTTGCACGTAAATCGCTTGCTTCGTTTTTCTTTCACATGATTTTAGAGAGTGATTGCTCGGATCGTGACTGAATTTGTGCTGTTTCGATGATCTTGAAGCATTTTTTACACTTGTATTTGCAATTATGTAGTAGTAGTTGATCGAATTTGATCTTGTTTGTGCAGAGGAAAAGAGGCACTTGACTACTTCAAAGGAGATCCTGCGTTGTTTGATATGGTAAGGATCTTCCAAAAAGCTTTGCTTTTTCTACTTCTTTTTCGCTGCTCGAGCTCCTTTACGCATACGCGCGAGAACTGTAAACGGGTTTATTTTAGGATATAG
The DNA here is from genome assembly GCA_954871525.1 of Parietaria judaica. Lineage (NCBI taxonomy): Eukaryota > Viridiplantae > Streptophyta > Magnoliopsida > Rosales > Urticaceae > Parietaria > Parietaria judaica. Next base: position 33,202,763 of record OX940865.1, read on the forward strand.
TATGTGTTAATTAAGGAATGAAAGTCGGATCTCAAATCGTGTCCGTAACTTTGGTTTGCAGTGTAGTAACTTCTGGTTTCTGTTGTTTCCCGCGTTCTTCTCGTAATTGTTGTTTAGAAACTTACAAAGTAATGGTTTTGGTCATCACCGACCGATTTCTTCGATTCATTGTAAAATCAATGGGCCTCGACTCTTTTTTGCTCAGGCGTTTTGATAGGGATGTCTTACGATAGATGCAAATTTATAAACAGGTGGATTATATTATTTTTATGATTACATGCTGAAATGCATTATGATCCTTGCTCTCGGTTTTGAACAAATTAAACGGTAAAGTTCGCTCCTACTTATAATTTAAGCTACTTTCTTGGTGTAGTATCATGCAGGGTATCAAGAGCAAATGACACATTGGCCCGAGCTACCAGTTAACATAATCATTAAGTGGTTAAAAGATCACAGCCCTTCGTTAATCGTTGCTGATTTTGGTTGCGGTGAGGTTTCTGCTTAATCGCGTCACACTTATGCGACAATAAACATTAGTTCACAATTTCTAATATCTGGCGCCTTCTTTTTCGTTTTGAACTCTAGGCGATGCACGCCTTGCAAAAAATGTGAAGAACAAAGTCTTCTCATTTGACCTCGTCTCAAACGACCCTTCAGTTATTGCTTGCGACATGTCAAACGTAAGTCTTCTTATTTTGAATTCATCTAAAGCTTATGATATAAACAGAGCTCGTACCTCTGCTTCGTCAATTACTAATCAAATAATCAGTGCTGCTTGTGTTGTACTATGGTTAATTTGATTTTTTTATGTTTACGGCTATATTTCTTGTAGGGCTCTAATTAAAACCCGGAACTAGAATATCCGGTTTAAAGTAACCACTATTCTTATTTCTGAAACACGATCCGGTTATGGTTATTAAATAATTGGATTTTTGATGTTTTTCGTGTGATTGGAATCAGCATAGAAAATGTTGTCATCAACTTTTGAAAATCAGTTCCAGTTCTTATTGCCTGACATCCGGATCTGGTTTCCGGGTATCAATAAAAAAATAATATATAATAATAATAATAATAAATAAATAAATAAATAAATAAACCCGGGTATATACTCGGTTTCACCCTTCGTACAGGTAAAATCTGAATTAAGTTTCGTGTTGATATTTCCAGACATCACTGGAGTCAGCATCCATTGACGTTGCGGTTTTCTGTCTCTCGCTGATGGGAACCAATTTTCCAAATTACCTGCAAGAGGCATACAGAGTTCTTAAGCCAGGGTCAGCATTATGACACATTTCTTTCAAATCGACGTATGACTTTTTTGTTTTTGTTTTTTACTAATGTGTGGTGGCTCGTATTGCAGTGGCTGGCTTTTAATTGCAGAAGTGAAGAGCCGATTGGATCCAAATAGCGGAGGAGCGGACCCAAAAGAGTTTGTGAACTCCATCTGCAATCTAGGGTTTTCCTCAACATCAAAGGTATGATTTCCTTACCATTATAATCGACGACGCTAGGAGATAAAATCAAGCAAGAGGGAAGGGAATACGGGGACAAGAAGAGAGGCTGAGATTTTTTATGATGAATAATTACATTACAAAATGTTAATAAAAGGAAAAATAGAATATGGTAATGTCGAATCTACCCTTAATAGAATTTTGGGTCCTATTACGAGTCAAAGTCGATGCACGATTATTGCTTGGTTTAAATCAAGCACGATTATGCTTGTAAAACTAAAACTTGAACTTGGGGGAAACAAGAGAGGCTTGGAAGAGAGAATAATAATAATGAATTAGGACAGAATTAACTTAGGTTGAAATCTCGTTTTGTTGGAAAAGGTTTATAAAACGAAAAATTAGTAATAATGGTAAATGACTAATCTATCCTTATGGAAAATTTGACTCCTTAAGAGTCAAAATCGCGCGAGATAATCCTTAATGAAATCAAGCAAGAGAAAAGGAAATTTTGGGACTAAATAGAGGCCAGGATTTATGTTGAAGAGTATAATTAAATTAGAAAGTGTTTATTATAGGATAAATATAATATACTGACAAATTACTAGTCTTAATCGAAGACGATGCTATGAGCGCGATTATGATTGATGAAATCAAGCAAGAAAAACTATTAGAAAAAAGTTTATAGAGAACAAAACCAACTTTAATGAATTGAGAATTATAACTTGACACTTCTGACTAATTTTGACTTTCACTAGGACTTCTCGAACAAGATGTTCATGCTGTTTTACTTCAAAAAAAAGGTGACCAGTCATGATCTGTTCTATTTAACTGGGATACTTGCGGCAAAAGTACCTGAAAGATGGGTGAAGTAGCAGCACATATCCGAAAGTGTGATTACAAAATAAAGTTACGTAATAATTACCCTTTTGACATCAATGGGAACTTCCCCCGCAAACAAAACTAAAACTAACGAAAAAAAGAGAGAATATGCCGCTACTTTCACCATCTTTCGAGTATGTGTGCTGCAAATATTCTTCATCAAAGTTGGTAATTTTTTTAGTTAATATATTTTGCATGAATTGTAGGAGGAGCGAGGGTCAAAGAGGAAAAGGAGTATTGAATGGCCTGAACTCAAACCATGTTTGTATAAGCGACGTTGAAAAATATTTCAGATTTTTCTTTTTGTTCTCTTGTGAGTTTTGTAATAACTACTATATACATATATATACACATATATATATATATATATATATATATTTATTTCATAATTTTTTTTTATATAATCTTATTTCATCTCACTTGATTTTTGTTTTAAAGAGCTATTGGCAAAAATAGAAGTTGCCCAATGTGTTGAAGTTGAAAAATGAAAAAAGAAAAAATAATTAATTTGCGTGATGGTATTTCTTACTATGTTACTAGTTTTTTTTGGTTAATGACGGTGAAAATACCTAAAGTTTAAAAGTGGAGGCAAAAGTACTCAAAATCGCATTGGGGCGTTGATCACTCTATTCTCGTAAGGCAGTTATCTTATCGGTTAACTTTGACCACGTAGACAAACGTGGGTTGCTGACACATCAATTTTTTGCCACGTGAAAATATGAGAATAGACACCGATCCCAATTAAGGGTTTTTCGTTGTTTTGTCTTAAACGAGACTGATGTGGGCTCGTCAACGTGGCAAAAAATTGCTATGTCGGCCAGCTATGTTTGTCTGCGTGGCCTAAGTTAACAGGTAAGTTATCTGCTTTACGAGAATGGAGTGGTCAACGTCCCAAATGCGATTTTAGGTCTTTTTGCCATTACTTTTAGACTTTGAGTACACGAAGGGTTCGTTGACCTAACTTTAAGTATTTTTGCCGTCATTAACCCTTTATTATTATTATTCTAAGAGTTCCATATTTAATTATTATTGAATAATTGAACTTCTTGATCACTTCATAAATATCTTAGAATTGTGATGTCTTTTAGTGGTCATGAGCACAAATTAAAATTGTGTTGCATGATTAAAAAAAATTATGTAGAGACTAACATGTTTTTATTTTTTTATTTATAAAAAAGTAAGTAAACAGCATTATTACTAAATATAAATAAAACCCTTTACATTTCGATTAAATTTGGAAATTTGAGTTCCACATCAGCATTATCTAATGTAAACGACAGTGAATATAAAAATGGGATTCGATTCATTCATTCATATGATATTTATTTGGAACCATTCTATGATTCTAATATTCTAATTAAATTAAATTAAATATGAGCGCGTTACGTATCTCAATGATTAATATTGTTTTGATAATTATAGAATATAGAGTATAGACTAGATTCAAATGATTATCCTAATCTGTTGGGGAATCGCATTAATCAATTAGGTCACCCTCGTGAACTGTCCTTCCGACCCAATATCAATTATATCATAATCAAATTCAAACCAATTAGGGAATAAAATAAATAAAAAGAATAATTATGGTAAAAGTATATTCTTTTTTTAAATAAGGCACCCACAAATACAATAGAGGAACTAGGTACCAGTCAATAAAGCCCAACGTCAAATTTTCTTAATTGCCCTTCAACTGATTAAGTAAAAACATTAAGTTAAGACTAATATGTAGTATTTGGTTTCCCTATTAAATATTAATTCATATTTTTTAGATAATTAGTTTTTCCGCCCCCTTCGTGTTGAAATCCTAGTTCCGCTCCCTAGACCCTAGTCATATTTTAAGCTTCTAATTGTGTTAATAAGTACTTAAAATTGTGAAATATTCATTTACAATTAGATTGATCTCATATGGTTTTGTTAACTTTCAATTAGTTACATGTGTTTAAGATTAAAGTATTCATCATGAAAAAAATCTTGAAATGCAAAAATAATAATAAATGTTGATTTGAGTTCTACATACGTAACAAAAAAAAAAAACTCAACTTTGATAATTGAAACAAGTGGGTCATAATAACCGAAAACAGAATTTTACTGTTTTAAATGAAATTGAAAATATAATATGTATCATCATTATTTAATAAATTTGAGTATTTTTGCCGCAATTTCCAACAACATAGAAAATTGGTAATTATAAACGAATAATACGATTTGTACGGACAATTTTCCGACAAAGCTATGAGCTTGTGTTTCGAAATTGTCAGTCCCTGCCACGTGTGACTCTTACTCGTCATTTTTTTTAGTCTGGACTAAACGTAATAAACGGAATTTTGAATTAAAATAATCAATGAACTCATTTTGTTTTGTTCTTAGCTAGTTAGATAAACACAAGAATTCCTTCAAATTTGATATTTCAATTGAGAGGTAAATAAAAACGTATTTTGAGAAAAATGTTTATTGAGCTTTATATATACTCTTGCATTAATAACGAATCTATGTAATTCTTATTTAATTTTTGAATAACATAATTCATTTCTCACTGAAAACTATTTTTCGTTCTATGTTATTTTATTTATTTATTATTCATATTCATATTTTTAAACGTTAAAATGCTCTTACTCCTAATTCTTAAAAACAGCGTATTAATTTTGACGCGTTAAAAATAATAAAATGATATATCAAATACGTGTACTCAATAAATAAAATATTTGATATTTTTCGTTATCTTGTATGTAATTATATTTTACATTAAAAAAACATGAGGTATTTTTACCGGCTACTAAACAAAAAGGATGTTCCTTGTAATTTATATTGTGAATGTGAATGTGAATGTGAATGACATGAATAAAAAGTAGGCATTGCCAACATAAATAAATGAATTAAAGTCCAACAATTGATCAAAAGATAAAATTGAATTAAATATCAAGAAACATAGACCACGTGATAATCAATACAAAGGGTGGAAGATGTTATGGCATCTTATCTTTTTTTCTACTCCAATATATATGAATTAAAAATCCTTCTTTTATAATTATTTATTATATTCTACATTTTTTTAATTAAATTCTACATGGGCACACTATACATAAAAGTCATAGAAGATTTGTTTCTTGCAAATTTTTCAATCTTTTTGTGGAACAATTATTGGTGACAACTTACATGACAAGTCAATAATTTGATTAGACTTCTTAAAAATCCAAAGATTAAATGGCATTTTTTAAATGTTATAGGATTGACCTTTTATAGTCAAAATATATTTTGTTTTGCATTATCTAACAATATAATTTTCACAAGGTATATATGTTCGTAATTGATATATAACTATCACAATATTATAGTTTTTAGGAAAATCTATATTAAACTATTAAAATAATATAGTGTTATATTAGGTCATTCTAAAATTAAATTTCAACTATTTGTTGAAAAATAGGAGGTTGGTCTAGATAAGCAATGTGTAACCACCACCAACTCGTTGGATGAAGTTAAAATATTAGATTTCTCTAGTCTAAACTCTAAACGGTAAATAAGAATCTCACAATCCTATATGCCTATTGAACTCTTGTATAAAATGAAAAGGTTATCGCCAACGAAAATCTATAATTTAAACTGTGCAATTAAATTTCTAGTTTTAGATTTGGATGGTAAATGTTCATACCATTATGTTAAGCAGCTTAAATATTAAGTTTTATCGATTATCGGTGGACAGTCAGCCCGATTATTTCAATAAGTTATCCCAACTAATTGTTATCGTTTTATCTTTTTTAGTGAATAATCAAGCAACTTATCCAACATTTGCTGGTGTAAATAAACAATAATCTGGGATAATCGAATTACTTTTCTAATAATTTTGAGAAAAATAAAAATTGAGACATAAATAACTTAAGTTTCAATTTCATGCGTTTTAAGATTTTTTTTTCTTTCAATTTTTTTGTTGATCAAGAAGGATTATGGATAATATAGTTAAGATTCGTGATTCCATGCTTGTTTTTTGAGAATTTATTAATTTATATACATTTAGGGGATTTTCTAGTTTCAAAATTGTGAAAGTAATACTTATGTTTGAAATGAACAAAGCTTGACATCTTCATTTTCTGAAGTATGTTTTTAGATTTTGATGAATGTTTTCAAAACTGTTATCGCATATTTGGTTTCTCGATGAACTTCCTCTCATCAAGGAACTTCCTCGTTACCCCTCGATGTAGCTCGAGGAGCTTCCTCGTTGAACACGAGAAGCTTCTTCGATGAACCTCCTCGATGATGTTCGAGCTTCCTCAAATCTCGAGGAGCTTCCTCGATAAACTCAAGGAGCTTCCTCAATAAACTCAAGGATCTTCCTCGATGAACCTCCTCAATAAAGTTCGAGGAGTTTCCTCGATGAACCTTCCTCGAGATCTCTTCTTCGTTATTTTGGTTTCACTAACGATTAACATTTCTTTATCTTTGCTTTGTTCTTATTCATTTTCTTTCTGTCGTTTATGCGATAAGGGTCAACTTCCTTTATTGTTTTAGTTATGAACTAATAAGCCATTTTTTATAAGGCTTCCTATAAAGTTCAAACGGCTAATAATATTCGGTTAAGTTTTGACGCCCAATGATAAGCATATATACTTATCATTTTGTAATCATTTTCTCAGATCATCAATAAAGTTTTGTTTCTTTCTCTCTCTCCGTAGCTTCTTCTCTAAAAGTTCGAAGTTCTCTTTCTTGAAAAATGTCTTATTGAATATTAGTATAGAATTTGTATTTTAGATTTTTTTTTTTAAACTGTTGATTTTTCAATAAAAAAAAAAATTGTGCGCATAAGTAGTAGAGTCCATATTTTGGGTATTTTAAGATATATTATCGATTGGTTGTTTTAAATTTATAATGATGGATATAATTATAAATCTATAAGTTTGAGTGATTTTATTTTCATATCACTCAATTTCCTAAGGTTTTCAACCTTTTAGGGCGAAAGTAAGAATTTCTTGACTTTGAGCATTTCAGCATACATTTTGATAGATGAATATAATAATATTTCTACGAGTTTTAATAATAATATTTTTCAGATTTCTCAAATTTTTGAAGTTTTCACTCTCTTATGGACTTATGAAACTTTAAGGATTAGTTTAAAAATTCAAGACTTTAGACAAATATTTTCCGAAAAATCATTTTCAGAATTACAAAACTTGGAGGATTGGTTTGAGAATTTATGATAAATAAATTATATTTTCAAGTTTTTCATTGGGAATCAATTTATTATCTCAATCTCTTCACCAATTTAATGAAAAAGAGGTGATATTATTCGATGCACCAGTCTAAAGCTAAGTTACAAAAAATTCTATTTTCCTATTAATTTTACCTAAATTTGTTCAACGAATTCTATATATTTTTTTCTATTCTAGTTTTTCTAGTCTAAATGCTTTTTTCTCAAAAAAAAAAATTGTCAATCTTTATTAAAATACTCAAAAACAATATTCAATCAGATTTAGATAATTTCATGATACAACGTATTCGTGACTTGAAAATCTAAATTCAAAGTCGCTAGGAATTTCGTCTCGGCCAAGTAGAGCTGTGGGTGGCGGTGTCACGACCCGTCGCGGCTTGGTCGCTGGAAATCGTAAAACCCGCCGTCGCGATGCGCCGCGGTGTTTCCGGTCGCAATCAGTCGCGACTTGGTCAAGAGAGAGAGAGACTGTGAGACGGAGAGAGGGAGGAAGGGTTAACATCGCGATGCAGCTTGAGATTGCGAACAATCGCGACTTGCCGGAGAACGCCGCGATGCGTCGCGACCAGGGCTGGCGACGTTTATTTGCCTCAAAATTTGCCTCTTAATTAACACCTTATATATGCTTGAGATGAGAATATCTCAAACAAAAACTTATTTATATATTCGCCTTTAGATGTTGATAAACAATTTTATGATCTAAGTTCTGAAAATTTAATAACTTATAAGTCTCTGTAACAATGAGGGGTGAGCATGGGTTGGGTTGGGCCGCCCCGATGCTTTTTATGGACCCGACCCGATCACTTTGGGTTCAAAAAAAAAAAGCCCGATCCGACCCAAACTTTTTTAATGCCCGAACCAAACCGACCCGATAAAAATCGGGTTGGGTTGGGTTGGGTTGCTATGGCCCGATTATTCAAAATTTACTATTATATAACAAAAAATATTATGAAAAAAATGCATCAATATAACTCAAAATTCAAGTAAAAATATCTCAAACAAATTTAATCAAATAAACATACACCAAACAATATAAAACATGAAAATGAGAGATTGAACGGTCTTTGAATGTAAATAAAGTTGAGAATGAGAAGTTTTAAACACTAAAGATTGCACTACTTGAAATAAATATTAATATAAAATATATATTAATTATATTAGTCGGGTCGGAGACCCCGACCCGACCCAAGGTTTTGGACCCGACCCCGACCCCAACCCGAATAATAATCGGGTCCGGCCCGATCCGACCCAATTTTGAACGGATTAAATTGGGCGGGTTAGATTGGGGTCGGGTCCTTAACAGATTAGATTGGGCCATCGAATTGTGTCTAAAATGCTCACTAACAATGCTCAAAAGTTATAAATGTGATGTCATAATTGCTCTAAACGGTCCAAATTGGAGAATAGAGAGTGACAAAAGCAATTTATAGAGCCGGTGGAAACAACAGCAAAAGTGGCAACAAAAAAAGAATTCAAAAAGTGGCCTTACAAGTCAACCAAATTATTGTAAACTTCTAAGATTCTGAATTTCTGACTATTTTTTTCCTCTTTTTTTATATTATTTATTTTGATATTAACAATTTAACACCGACACGTGAATTCTGTTCATAAAATCCTTCACGAAAGCGATTTTAACATCCACAAAAAATAAAATAAAAAATCAGCCAACAACTCCGCACACACCGCTTGACCAATAAGGAAAATAGGAAATTGAATAAGAGAAACAATTGATTAATTTTCCATTATAAATAAAATTTAAGAATAACAGTATATACATAATTTTGTTACAAAGATATAATACCATTTTTTTTATTTTATTTACTAAGAAAAAATAAAATCTATGATTAGATACTTTGGAAAAGATGAATAACAGAATTTTATTTAAAAAAAATTATGTCTTGTTAATTCTCATATTTAATATTTCATCGTCAATTTAAGGTCTTATTATTAATAAATTATTATTTTTTCTACACAAGATTAGGCAATGTAATTGTTGTTACGGTCCATCCCGTCCCTTCTTTTTAGTATTTTTATAATAAATACGTTTATAAATTATATTTTATTCTTATTCAAACTACGTTTATACTTATGTGATTTTATAAAGTTTTATTATTTTATGTCATTAACTTGTAAATTTTTTAGTCTATTTCGTCTAATATATTTACACACAAAAAAAACTCACCCGCTTTACTTTTTGTACAAGTTGCATTCAATTTAATATTTATTATTTACACGGTTAAAAAAAGGCAGGTTGCTCACCTGTCAAAAAGGTAAATGTACATTTATAATTATAATGAGTGTTTTTTTTTTCTACTCCATATTATGCTGATTGCTGATATTGATTTTCCATTTTATTGTTACTTATGCCAATAAATAAATTATAAATTTCTAAATGTCGATTACGTTACCCATTTGTGCAAATATTATTATTGTAGGTTGTAGCCGGCACTTCAAGTATTAGTTCTAGTATTTGCAAAAAAAAAAAATTACGGTAAAAGTATCAAGATTTTGATCTATCTCATTTCATACAGTGTATATATATATATATATGATTCATAATTCACGTAATATTCAAGTATAATCATAACAAGTGAAGACTTTTTCAACAAATTGTTGATTTGGTACTTGTAAATGTATAAAATGTGAAGAAAAAGAGCATTCAATTTCAAGCGAATTAAACCATAAATGCTGGAGAAACTCAAGACCATAAGCTTGTCCTCACGAGTTCATTGATTATAAATAATTGACATAATTGTCGTTTTGTATTTGAATAATGAGAAAATATAATGATGTTAATGTCAAGTTTCAAAGAAATTAAAGCTATTACCTCTTTTTTCCCCTAACAACAGGACACTGATTCCTCAGCTTTTGCTACATTATTATGGTTGATATGTCACTTTTTTTGGTCAACTTTTTCTTTTGTCTTCAAATGAAATCTAAGTTCAACTAAGAAAGGCTCAAATAAATTAAAACAAAAAAACAAAAAAATAATTTGGGTAATATGATCGAGACCCAAAAATTGGAAGAGCAAATCTCAATCTCAACTAAGTTGGTATTTAAAAATATAAATGTAACGGCTCGACTGTTTTATTGTATTGACGATTATCTCGATAAGCCTCCGAGTACTTCAGCGTGGTTAAACTTCATTTGTATAATTACTCTAAGTGAAACACGCATAACTTTGACCAAAGAAAATACATTTTATTTACATAAATTATACTAATCGATTCTCTTAAGTTTTTTTTTTTTGCTTTTTTTTTTTAATTGTAGAGTCTGGTATGTACCCAATCTCATATTGTGTTGTCTTATGCGTTTACAACCTCAAGAACATCTCATAAGCATATTACCTTGCCATGCGATATAGGATTACAACAATTTACTCTCTTGTTTCTTCTCAGGTTAGCAGATTGTCACAAGAAGACATGAAGTAGAGCTCGGGTAAATAAAAGAGAGAGAAAAAAAATAGACAACAATTTAAAGTTATCTCTCAAATAAATATTATAACAAAAAGACAAAATGGAGTCGAGCGATAAAAGCCAATAATAATGATCAATAGACCGAAAAACAAAAGTAGTCATTGCATCAGCCAAAAAAACAGCTCGAATAATTACTTTCTTTGTAAATATGACTTAGTTAACATTAATAGTCTTAAAAAAACATTTAGACTATTAAGCTCGCAACTAAGGTTCAAATACCCGCAAAATTGTTTGGTGGAACTGGGAAAAAAATATTGTAACAATAAAAGTATTTATTAAATAATAGTGAAATATATAGTTTTTTAATTAATCAAAAAAATTGTATAGTCTTGGATTTTATATTGTTTTTATGCCGGTTTTTACGGCATGCAGTTTACTTGCGGATTATCTTCGGTTTGTAGTAAAACGACAATTGAGCGTAAATTGCATATGTTTATGTGTGATTAATCTCGAACCACATTCAAACTAAAAACCCATAAAACCGAATTAACGTTACAACATGAACGATAACATCAAAGTCTGAACACAATTGTATAAGCGTCAATGTGAATCAATCAGAATTCAATAAGTGATTACACATTTTGATCTGTAGAACTCTCAATCGAAACAAAGATTAAAAATCTCGTTGATCCTCTAAGCTTCCAAGCGTGTAGGGAATCCAAATTTGTTCCTCTGTACATCTATATTCTTTAGTGATTTTAAGAGCTTTAGCATCTCTCTCTCTCTCTTTGAAATTTCTGTTTTTACGAAAGGCTTGCGAAATCACTTTCCGAGCTATCTATTTTGATCTATCTTGTTATATCATATTCCCCTCACCCATAAATTTATATAACAATCTAACATTTCACTCAATACTTGTTACTTTACGTCTTGTTAACTAACATAACAGACTTCTCATATTGGTCTCAAAAAACAAGGTGTAGTCAAGATATTCTTGACCTTCATAACCGTATGAGCAACCTTCTTTATAACATAACTTGAGACATACTCAACAATTAATGGTTTGCGTTCTTCCCACGTTTTGCTCATTACATGTCCCTATTTTCGTAACACTACTTGCAACCTTCTTTAGGAATAATACTAGAGTTGATCTTCCTAAACAACGTACAAAATTCAAAGGGTTAATCACGACAAAAGTTTCAATACTTTTAAAAAAATGGCCCAAGAAGTTGTAATTCTTTTTTTTTTCGAGACAAAGTTCCAATTCTTTGGTTTTGTATCCCTATTGGTACCTCCATAAGAAATTACATCCTCCACCGTTACTCATGCCACCGTTAAATGTCCTCATTACCGTGGAAAATTATCCATCCGAAAGTAGGACGATCAAAGACAATAGTGGGATATGTTCTTAAACGGGAGCACAATTGTTTTTTCAAGCCCCGAAAACGGCATAATCCATGGTTCATAATTTTCACGGAAGTGAAATGAGGAAACAAAACCATATATTAGAACTTTGTCCGGGTAAAAAAAAAAAGGAATACAAAACTAAAATTTGTGTGGCATGAGTAACGGTAGAGGATGGAAATTTTGACAGAAGTATAAATAGGGATACAAAAACAAAGAATTTGAACTTTGCTAGGAAAAAAAAAAAGAATTGAAACCTATTGATCCATTTTGAAAGTTTTGAAACTTTTACCGAAATTAACCCAAACTCAAATAGATAATTAACTTACAATGTGAAACATGAAGTTTGAATATGGAAATCACAAATAATGTGATAACAAGAACGTCAATATTTTTTTTAGAAAAGAAACAAGTGAAAATTCCCATTAAGACAAAATAAGAACCAAAGAAGAAATAACAACAACAAAAAAATTGCGTCTTTGTTGAATAGAGTTTGTTTGCATGTTGATAATTCATGTAATGTGCACAGAAATGGATGTCCTTTACGTTTGAGTATATTATATCGTATTATAATATATATATATATATATATTACTTTTCTTAAAATCAATTTCTTTGTGCTATAATATAAGAATATATATCATTTAGGTATTTGCAGTGTAAATACATATTTTATAGGGTTAATTGCGGCAAAAATACCCAACCTTTGGTAAAATTCTTTGTTGTGTATACAACCTCTATAAATGGCGGCAAAAGTACCCAAACTTGGCATTTGAGAGTTGACCGAGAAAACTTACTTATGTGACAATCAGCCTTTGCCACATGGCACTTGACCGCCACGTGGCATGCCACATAATTATTATTTTATTAAATGATTAAAAAAAATATTTTAAAAAAAATATATTTTTTCATAATAACCAATAATGAATATTTAAATTTAAATATTCATTATTAGTTTTATTATTAAATATAATTATTCATTTTTGAAAAGTTGATCAAATAAAATAAATAAAGAAAAAAAATCACCGTTCACGGTTCACTCAAGCTCCACCTCCGATCCGGTTCAAGGGTGAAACGAAATTGCTTAATATGTTCAATAATAATAACCAATAATAATCATATGATTATTTAATGACAATTTTCAAAAAAAGAATAATATATAAATAAAAAAACATACTAAACAATTATTATAATTGTAAAATGCAAACATAAAAAAATATCATGCAAACAAATAATATTTTTTTGTTAAATATAAATATGACTACTATTTTTTGTTTTTGAATAAGTGATGTTTATTTAATTATGTCTTGACTTTTTAAACAATTTGTATGTGTTTATTAGTTATTATTATTAAACATATTAAACAATTTTATTCGACACGTGAACCGAATTGGAAACGGAGTTCAAGTGAACCATGACCGGTGATTTTTATTTCGTTCTACCGACTTTTTTAAAAATAAATAATTATAGCCAATAATGAATATTTAAATTTAAATATTCATTATTTGTTATTATTGGAAAAAATTATTTTTTATTAAAAATAAAAATAAAAAATAAGTTTTTTTAAATATATTTAAAAAAATAATAATTACGTGGCATGCCACGTGGCGGCCAAGTGCCATGTGGCATGCCATGTGGCAAATGGTGGTTGCCACATAGGTGGATTTTCTCGGTCAATTCTTAAATGTCAAGTTTGGGTACTTTTGCCGCCATTTACGGAGGTTGTATACGCAGCGGAGAATTTGACCAAAAGTTAGGTACTTTCGCCGTAATTAACCCTATTTTATACTAAGAAGTTAAGAATCCATTATAGTATTTCCATTCCCTCTATTTAGCATCATTAGAACTGAAAAGCCAATGTTAGGAGGATATTACTCTCCAAAAAATTAATTATTCAATATTTTATTAAACTTGAGATATATTAATCTGAAATAGACGAGACTTGAAATTCGATACTATTTTGTGATCTTCGGGTACTATTGAAATATTTTTTTAAAATAGACACAGTTAGTTTAAGAGTTAATACTTATGCCGAAAATATTTTCATTATTTATAGCTGATGAACTAATGAATTTGGTTGATAGATGACGTGTCACCTTCGTCTATGCAGCGGCTATATGCCATTATGCCATGCTCAATCAATTTAATTACTTGTATCAAAATAAATCTTATAATAGCAAATTGTTTTATCTAAAATTACTTCTCAACTTGATCGAAATGTCGTTTTTATCTTCATAGACGACTATCGTTATATATAGATTTTAGTTTTACTACTTAGTTAGTAGTAAGGTATTAAATTTCTCGAATATCCATCGGCATGTCCATCGAAAATATTTTTTTCGAGGATATGCGAAACGATATATCCATCGGCAAGCGATATATCCGTAAAATGAAAAGTGCAAAATGACATCAGCAAGCGGTATTTAAAACCTTGGTTAATAGTATTACAATTAAAGTTACAGTCACCTCACAGATGACATTTCCGAGGACATACCGATGGTTTGAATATGTTATATAAGCAATTAGTTTATTCATAAACTTTCTTATCAATTAAATTTACGGATTTATCAATTATGATTAGATATTATATATGTTGCGGGTAAAAACCGTTTGTTCCAACAGTCACGGTGCCGTGCGATACGACATCGTTTTAAGAGTGTTTTCCGGTGAGCAATATGGGCTGTACATTCCCTTTAATATCGTACGTTAATGATAATCAATTGTAGAGAAATGGAGACGTGTTAAGATAACTAGGACAACTATGCAAAATGCATCGGGGTCCCTTTATTTCCTTGGCTACTCATAATCATGGAGAAATTACAAAGTGTGGACTCAAATTCTCATGTTTGTACACAATGGCCGAAATGGAAATGGAAAAGGGATTGTTCTTGGAATTGGTGATTTTCTTCTTTTTTTAGGTGATGAGCTTAGGTTCGTCCTAAATTGGCTATCCTTGACATTTGTGTGTCACGTACTATTCTATTTATTGGTGGGTATGGGCCTCGTAATGGGCTCTGATTACAAAATTTGAATGAGAGAAAACCCTAATTTCAGTGGTCCCCTTAGGATCTGTTGAGATGACTTGACATTCGCCAAGAGTGTTGTCGCGCTCTATGGGGAAAAGCATTTCCGGGCGAGTCGTTGCTCGTTGCGTGCTGTGAGTCTTGAACTCAGTCGTCAAAGTCGTCTGGATGTGTTTGGGACGGCTAGCCTGATTACGGCCTTTGCCTGGGATGAGGCTGAATCGTATACGGTTGGCGCTTCATCCGAATCTCTTCGATGTCTCGAGCGAGTCTGTTGATGAGACCCCGTCTGGGCTACTTTTGACATGGGCCTTGTTTTCTGTCTGATTGAGCTTGGCGCCTTTGACAGGCTTTCTTTTCTTTTTGAGGGCTTTTTTTGTCAACTTTTATTCAGTCCAGTATTCCTATTTTAAGAAGGCCCATTTATTTTGAGAAACCGATTTCGACCCCAACAATATAAAATACAGATAGTTGCATTTTGTGTAGTAACGTTATTGATAGACTGTACTAATAACTAATAAGTAATAACCATATGTATTGATTTACATTCGACACCATTATTGTTTGCTTATATATATAATATTATTTCTATTTTATTTTTAATTTTTCAGCGGTAAATAATTCTTCGATAACTCATAAAATAATAATAATTTGATTTTTCGCACAACTCATTATTGAAAAGACGTTGATTAATGTACGAGTGTCCATTCGATAAATTGTGTGTATCTAGTCTAATAATTGTATTTGTCAATATCCTTCCTCATCATATTTGAAGGGCATGAATCCAGTGAGCTTCTTTTATGATTATGCATTCTTGATTGATAGTGCTTATGCTAATAGTGTTTGCATGTTTTAACACTATAGATTCCAACATGTGTTGTGTGTTGGTATCACACATTTACATTAATTTTAAACATGATAAAAAATAATTTCTAAAGTTAGAAAGTTAAAAAGTTAAATTAAGCTTTTACTTCGTCATTTTTCATCAAAGCAATTGATACATAAAAGACATGTGTACGTTTTTTTTATAATTGAATGTGTACGTCTATAATTAAATTTTGAGAATATTAGTTATTCAATATTTTTATTAAGTTTGAGACATAAGCGTGATGACTTATTAAACGTCAACTCAAATGGTTAGAAATTAGAAGTGAACTCCGACACTATTTTGAGATCTTTAGATAATACTATTCTTCCTAAAAAAAGAAGTTGGAAATTAGAGTTGGGGCTGGCGACGCGGAGGAGGACGTCGCGACGCCTCGCGACGTGGAGGAGGAATTCGCGATCGTCGCGACTGAGAGGTGATAAATCGCGATGATTCGCGATGGCTGGCGATCGTCACGACGACCATCTCCTCTCTCTCTCTCTCTCTCTCTCTCTCTCGCTCAACGTCGCGACCCTCGGCACCGCGACGCATCGCGACGTTGGTGTTGGAGATTTCTGGCGATTCTGTCGCGACGTCGCCAGCCTCACCTCTATTGGAAATAAACCTAAACAATTGGTACACAATTGGGAATTTATGCCAAAAAGTGTCCTTTAGTTTTATAGTAATCTCAAATCTCAAGTATTATATTAAATACAATGACGCGCTTAATATTGAATTCCTTCTTCCCATCTCTTTCTATTTTGAACTGATAGCGATTTGTTTACTGTAATATATTATAGCATTAAAACTGGCATAAATACTTTAATATTTTTATTTTAATGATATCATATTATCATGAACTAAATTTTAACACTTAAGGTTTTCGATCATAATTTTTTTAAAAAAATTTAATTATTTTCGTAAGTGACATGACAAAATTTTAAATGTGTTATTAAACTTAAACATGCGCCACTTAAAAAAAATACGATTCACGTGATTATAAGACTTTAACAATTAGTGAATGAAATTTGTATAGGGCTCGTTTGGCACATCTTAATTTAAAAAGAAAAATCTATTTTTAGTTAAGTTTGAGAAAATTTATTTTTTTAAAAAAGACAAGTGTTTGGTAAACTGTATTTAAAATACTTGTTCTTGGTAACAAAAAACTGATTTAGCATTTGATTAAAAAAATTATTTAGGCTAAAAAGATCAAAATAAAATGGTGATTTTGTTTTGCGAAAAAAAAAAAACTTAAAGCTACGAATCCTAGCTTTTACGACTCATTCACAAAAATATAAATCCGCTTTTGTATTTTTTGTAATAATAATTTTACCAAACACTTGAAAAAACGGTTAGTTTATTTTAAAAACAAAAACATAACTATTTAAGTTGAATCAAACACAATAATTGCCTAGATTTTAACAATTCATGGATGAAAACTTTTAGAAAAATAATAATACTTAAGTTATTGATCATGAAAAAAGTGAATTTATGTCTAACAAAACCAAATACTAAGTACTAATTAAACGGCATTATATTATATCCTGTTTAATTGTTTATATTTAATTAAATAATAATATTAATAAAATAAGACACACACAAACCTCACAGTGTATATCTGACAACGACTATTCTCACCGTGCCTTACTCTGTAGATCGAGAGAGACTTCTCTTCTTCTTCTTCTTCTTCTTCTTCAATCCTCTCTGAATCTCCTTCATAGCTTCGACCTCTCTCCTTCTTGGGTTCTCCTCCGTTTCCTCTCATGATCTTCGACCGCGATTCCGGGAATGGGTCTCTCTACTCCACTCAGAACTCGCTCATAATCTTCTGAATTGACCGAGGAGAGAGAGAGAGAGAGAGAGAGAGAGAAGCCATGGGATCTGGAAACGGGGTTTACTCTGTGGGAGAGCTGGGCTTGGACGCCAAGTGGCTGATCGATCCCAAGCACCTCTTCGTCGGTCCCAGGATTGGCGAAGGAGCTCACGCCAAGGTCTACGAAGGAAAGTAAGTCAAACCCTTTTCGCCATTGTTGCAGCCTCGTCAAAGCTCGGATATGTATTTATATATGTATGTATGTTTTGTATGTACAAGTCATTTGATCTGTAATTAATTTGAGAGCCCTTTGATTCAGAATTCATTTTCTGACGTTCGTTGTCCTTGATCAGATTTTCGCCATTGTTGCATCCTTATTAAAGCTTGGATACACACACAACATATATATATGTGTGTGTGTGTATATGTATATATCATGTGTAGAGAAATTAAGTTCAAATTTGGTCATTTGATCTGTAATTAATGTGGGAATCCTTTGTTTCAGTCTTAATTTTCTGCAATTGTTGCAACTGGCAAGCTCATCAAAACCTTTAATACACAAATTACATATATATATATATATAGGTGTATGTATATATCATATGTATGTGTGTGCAGAGAAGTTAAGTTCAGATTTGGTCGATTGATCTCCAATTAATCTGAGGGTCCTCTAGATTGGGTATTTGTATCTATAGATCGAGTAAGTATATAAACGCAATTCTTATGCCTAAAGTTCGTTTTTTTTTTTTTTTTTTGCAGGTATAAGAACCAAACTGTTGCGGTGAAAATCGTGCACAAGGGGGAGACCCCGGAAGAGATTGCACGACGAGAAGGGCGGTTCGTGCGAGAGGTTGCAATGCTCTCCAAAGTTCAGCACAAGAATTTAGTGAAGGTCCGTTTGCCGTTACGCGATTTCTATAGTTCGATTTCGTCGGAGATTTTTTTTTTCTTGCTCGATCCGTTAAAAAATATTTTGTGTATTGCCAGTTCATTGGTGCTTGCAAGGAGCCCGTGATGGTGATCGTGACAGAGCTTCTCTTGGGTGGGACCTTACGGAAATACTTGTTGAATCTACGGCCGAGAAGCTTGGACACACGTGTGGCGGTTGGTTTCGCGTTGGATATTGCTCGGGCGATGGAATGCTTGCACTCCCACGGGATTATCCACCGCGATCTCAAACCCGGTACTGCTGTCACATCCTTATTGATTCAATCTTAATGATTAGAGTATGATAGGATCCAGAACCAAAGCGAAACGTAAACCACCTCACAAACATGTAGTCCGATTGGTAATCACCAAAGCCCTCCAAAAGATTGAAAACGGCTAAATAAGAGACATTAGGGTTTCCTAATCTTTCCTTTCTAATTATTTACCAAAATAACCCACTAATAACGTTAATTAACATAATCATTTAATTACCACTAAATTACGGGTCAACACAATTTAAATCTCTATGAGAACTTAATTCTGATAATTATTTTTTGGCTTGCTACTTCTTCAGAGAACTTGATTTTGACGGCGGACCATAAAACGGTCAAGCTTGCCGATTTCGGTTTAGCTAGAGAAGAATCATTGACGGAGATGATGACCGCTGAAACTGGTACTTACCGGTGGATGGCCCCAGAGGTACCATGATTTTAATTTCTCTCGAATTATTCGCATTTTCTATTCGGTTACTTATTGTTGTCGTTTAAACAGCTTTACAGCACGGTCACGTTAAGGCATGGAGAGAAGAAGCATTACAATCACAAGGTCGATGCATACAGCTTTGCAATTGTGCTGTGGGAATTAGTCCACAATAAGTTGCCGTTCGAAGGCATGTCGAACCTCCAAGCCGCTTATGCTGCCGCCTTTAAGGTAACGGAAACTTGAATTCGGAGTGTTACGTGAAATCATTTCTTCGACAATTTAGAATGATGCTCCTTTTAACTATATGTTGTGTTTCCCTCTTTATATTTTCAACAATGTCCCTACCAGTTAAAAACTGACGAAAAATGTATACTTGTGCCTGCCTAGACATGACATACTCGTAGTTTTTTTTTAATTGATTACCGAACAAGATCAATGCGGATTATTGTGAAACAATCAACGAATCTAGTTATAAAAGAATTGTTAAATGTAAGTTCCACGAGAATGAAGGAAAATAATAGAATTTATGAATTCGCACGTTTTTATCGTGTAAGGTTCGCTTCTTTATCAAAGCACACAGTTAATGTGTTTTTTTATTTTATCGTGCTGTGAAAATTAGTAGTCAAGTTCCTTAGTTCCGGAGATTAGTCATTGATTTTCTCTATTCAAAGGATTGTAATATCTTATTTCGTCGTTTCAGAACGTGAGGCCAAGCGCCGAAAACCTCCCGGAGGATGTGGCGCTGATCGTGACGTCCTGTTGGAAAGAGGATCCGAACGACCGGCCAAATTTCAGCCAAATCATACAGATGCTCCTTCACTACCTCTCTACCATTTCCCCGCCCGAGCCCGTCATTCCACACCGGATTTTCAAGTCCCAGAACTCCGTTTTACCGCCCGAATCGCCCGGCACAAGCTCGTTGATGGCTGTCAGGGACGACACGGGGAATACGCCAAAAAACGACGTGGAAGAGAAGCCAAAGGGTCTCTTCTTCTGCTTTAACCACTGCTATTAAATAACAGTTAGGATAATCCAATAAACAATACACCCTCTTCTGTATAAAAAAAAATGTCCTTTTGAGAAATTAGTCATTTGATGAGCTGGCAAGATAAGTTTTTTTTTAAATTAATTGAAATTTAGTATTCTCAAATCTCAATTATTGATCACATTAGCTTAGGCTTAGAATCATGGAGTTTTGGGGTTGCTGTGATGTAATTAACATTGTAAAATAAGGTTCATCCAAATGCCTTTGGCTCCCTGTTATTGCAAAATTGACTTCAACCTTTTCTTCTTCTAGATATGGACATCATAAATACAGAACGGTGTCGACACGATTTTCCGACCATAAGTTCCCGGACATGTAAATGATGACCTATTCAGTTCTTCTCGCTCATATACAATTATCATTTATCATCACTTATGGTATCGCTTCATTTTGCGCAATTTTTTTCAGCCTTGTTCGATATATAATCTCACCAGCCACAACTTCTTTTTAGGGAAGATATATTAATATCTAGTAAAATTTTGATAAATTAATAACCTCGATTAAATTATTTTTTATACGCTCTTGACTCTAGCTTACATCATTAAATTATACCTCGATAAACTAATAACTTCAATACTATAATAATATTTTTTGGTACCGACATAATTAAATTCTAGAGGTTTTAGGATATGGAAAAACTAAAATGGAGTGAAAAAATTATGTGGGTCCAAAATTTTCACATGCTGTGAAAGTAACAAATATTCATGGAACAAAAAAATACTTCTTCTCCCAATCCATTTTGGATTCATTAATCAAATCAAAGTTGAAAAGTACGGAAAAACAAAAAAAATACAAAAATGCGCCGTTGCCGGGGATCGAACCCGGGTCACCCGCGTGACAGGCGGGAATACTTACCACTATACTACAACGACCTTGTTGTTCGATCATGCATCTGTTATTTGAGGACACCAAACTTCACCCAAATCATAGCTTCTTCTGAGGCTCTGAGCTATGAGACAAACTTTTTGTCTGTTTTATTATTATCTTATTAGTATTGGAATTTAGAAATGGGAGTTGGGTGGTTGTGATGTAATTAATGTTCTAAAATCTAATGGAGAACATACCTGGAAAAAAGTTTTTAGACTCGGAATTATATTGTATCCGGATTAAAAAACAGTATTCGTCGAGACTAAAAATCTTGTTTCCAGATACCCGCATCCGGATTTAAAGGCGAATGACAATTATGCGCGAAATATTTTGTCCTTACAAGACGATATAATTATTGATTTAAACGCACCTAGCTAACAATTATCAAGGTCACAATTGCTGCAAAACAACCCGATATCCCGAGCCTACTTCACTTGCCTCTATACCTTGTGCTTAAGAGCATTTACAAGACGCCACTAGTGCTTCTACACCCATGCTCCCCGATCCCAATTAAGTGATATAATAAAAAGTGCTAATAATAGTATAGTTTTTAGACCATCGCTCCTCCCAAGCAACACATGTTGGGAGAAAGCGCAACGCAACGGAATCTCAATGTCTCCCAATAGCCGCTGAAATATGAAGGCGATAATAATCGAAACACAACCACGAACACGAGACAATTTTAGCGTGGAAAAACCCCCAAAACGGAGTAAAAAACCACGGGACCCGTAGGCCGCTTAAAATCCACTATAATCAAGAGTGAGGTACAAACGAAGTCTTCCCTAGATAAAACTAGAGGCATACATCATCATCATCAAGATCGAACACCAATCTCGGATTACAACAAACAAGCAAGAGAAGAATTTGTGAAAAAACGTTCCCACAAAACAGCCTCTGGTTTCCACTCTTCAGACCGATCTAGAAATTTCCAAACCACATCTCCACCGTTCAGAACGTACCTCTATGTCTTAGGAACGTTCTGTCCAAAAATCACGACGATCCAACGGTGAACGAGTGCGCAATGACGATTTTCCTGAGGGTCGACGAAACTGGGCGGAAACCGCGAATTTGCTCTCTTTCTCTCTTTCTCTTTCTCCTTCACTCTTGTATTTCTTCATCTCATCTAAGTCATTTATGACCTAGGCTTCATGGGCCGGGTACATGAATCAATGGGTCAAAAATAACCCACATTGTTGGGCCTCCAAATAGGAGGGATACCCAACAAACTCCCCCGACCGACTAGTTGGAGGGCAATGTCAACCCGGCGACCGAGCGACAAAACTCAAACTTCCCTCTCGGCAAAACCTTTGTCAACATATCGGAACCATTGTCATCGGTGTGAATCTTCTCGAGCTCCATCAACTTAGAATCCAATGCGTCACGGATCCAATGATAACGAACATCAATGTGCTTCGACCTTGAGTGAAACGAGGAGTTCTTCGCTAAATGAATGGCGCTTTGATTATCACAAAACAAGACATATTTTTCTTGTTTGACCCCAAGCTCCATTGTAAATTTCCTCAACCACAACAAATCTTTCGCCGCTTCAACGGCGGCAATGAACTCGGCCTCGGTAGTAGAGAGTGCAACACACTTTTGCAACTTCGATTGCCATGCCACGGCTCCCCCGGCAAAAGTCACCATATGCCCCGAAGTAGATTTTCGATCATCCAAGCTTCCGGCTAGATCCGAATCCGTATAACCAACTAACGTAGGCTTCTCGCATCCCAAAGCTAGTCTCAAATTCGAAGTCCCCCGGAGATATCTCATAACCCACTTCACGGCCTCCCAATGATGTCTTCCCGGATTTGAGAGATAACGACTCACCATTCCCACGGCGTGGGCAATATCCGGCCTCGTACAAACCATGGCGTACATCAAACTACCAACCGCCGACGAGTATGGAACGTTCTTCATACTTGACTTTTCACCATCGGTAGATGGACATTGTTGGTGGCTAAGCTTGAAATGAGAAGCAAGCGGAATGCTCACCGCTTTTGCTTCATCCATCTTGAAACGCCGAAGAACTTTCTCGATGTATGATTCTTGAGACAAGTACAACTTCCTCGCCTCTCGATGACGAAACATCTCAATTCCAAGGATCTTTTTCGCTTGTCCCAAATCCTTCATCGCAAAAGACTCACTCAAAGTCTTCTTCAACTCTTCAATCCGAGCAATGTTCTTTCCGACAATAAGCATATCGTCAACATAGAGCAAAAGGATAATGAAATCACCATCGGAGAAATTGCGCACAAACACACAATGATCGGCATTTGTCATCTTGTAGCCATGTTTAACCATCACCGAGTTAAACTTTTTGTACCATTGTCGTGGTGCTTGTTTCAAACCGTAAAGACTCTTTACCAATTTGCAAACATAGTCTTCTTTACCATTTTCTCGAAAACCCTCCGGTTGCTCCATGTAAATCTCTTCATGTAAATCACCGTGAAGAAAAGCCGTCTTCACGTCCATTTGTTCAACTTCCAAATCAAGGCTAGCGGCTAGCCCAAGAACTACCCGAATGAATTGCATCTTCACCACGGGAGCAAAAATCTCGCTAAAGTCAATGCCTTTTCTTTGACTAAAGCCCTTTACCACCAAGCGAGCCTTGAACCGTTTTTGCAAAGTGCTTTCGTCTTGCTTCACACGATAAATCCATCGATTCTTTAACACCTTTTTACCCTTTGGTAACTTCACCAATTCAAAAGTGTTATTCTCACGAAGCGATTGCATCTCATCTTCCATGGCATCCATCCACTCCTTTTTGTTTTCGTCATCCAAAGCTTCTTCAAAGCTTTCGGGTTCTCCGTCATCGGTGAGAAAGACATATTCGTTCGAGGGGTATCGAACGGAAGGATGTCTAACACGAGTGGACCGCCTCAACTCATTAGAAGGTTGCTCACTTTCATCTTCATGGCTAACCTCATTTTCAACATCAACAAAATCATTAGGATTTAAATGATTAACATGTAAATCCATACCTTGATTTTCAATTTGCACATCTTCGACAACGGTCGGGGTGGGAGCAAGATTAGTTGGTTCCGCATCAACTAATTCGTCGTCTTCAAAGGTTGGAACTTCTTTCTCAACTTTGTCGATATCTTCAATGGTGTAATCTTCCATGAATACAACATCACGACTACGAACAAGCTTTCTTGAAACCGGATCAAAGAAACGATATCCAAACTCATCGAGCCCATAACCAACGAATATACATTTCTTGGTCTTGTCATCCAACTTCGACCTCTCATCCTTCGGAACGTGCACATATGCCATGCACCCAAACACTCGAAGATGGTCGTACGTGACATCTTTACCACTCCAAACACGGCTCGGAACATCAAACTTCAAAGGCACACAAGGTGTGAGATTTAGCACATGTACAACCGTACTCAATGCTTCGCCCCAAAAATACTTCGGCAACTTTGATTGAGAAAGCAAGCATCTCATTCTTTCAACCAAAGTTCTATTAATTCTTTCGGCCAACCCATTCAATTGCGGTGTCTTCGGAGGAGACTTTTGGTGACGTATACCTTGCTCTCGGCAATATTCATCGAAAGGACCGATGTATTCTCCCCCGTTATCCGTTCGGACGCACTTGAGCTTTTTCCCCGTTTCTCGTTCAACCGACGCTTGAAACGACTTGAAGGTATCTAACACTTGATCTTTTGTCTTCAAGGTGTAAGCCCAAACTTTCCGAGAGTAATCGTCGATAAAAGTCACAAAGTAATAAGCACCGCCAAGGGACCGTGTCTTCATCGGCCCACAAACATCGGAATGTACCAAGTCTAACACTTGTGACTTTCTCTTTGGTTCAAAAGACCGAAACGATACGCGCCTTTGCTTTCCCACCAAACAATGCGAGCATCTCTTCAACTTTGCGTTGGAAACTCCAAATAGTGCATTCTTCTTCACCAAGATTCTCAAACCTTTCTCACTTATGTGACCCAAACGTTTGTGCCATAGTTCGGAAGAACTTTCATCCTCGCAAGTGTTGACGTAGCATTTAGAACTCCCAAATTGCGCGACATACAAATTTGAGCGTCTTTTTCCTCTTGCAATCACCATTGAGCCTTTCTTTAGCTTCCATTCATTTTCCACGAAAGAGTTGCCATAACCTTCATCATCCAATTTTGAAACCGACAAGAGATTGAACCGAAGGTCCGGAACATGCTTCACATCTTTGAGAACTAGAGACGTGCCATTACTAGTTTCAACACATACATCTCCAATTCCAATAACTTTTGAGTATCCCTTGTTACCCATGCCGACAATACCAAAATCACCGGCCTTATAAGTGGAGTAAATATCGCGTCGTGAAGTCCCGTGCGAAGAAGCACCACTATCAACCACCCAACTCGTCTCATCGCGAGATAAATTGACACTTTCTTCATAATCATCACAAACGACAAAGAAATCATCAACAATAGCAACATTTTCATTATTGTTACCTTCTTTCTTGACATCGTTGTTGTTGTGGTTGATCTTCTTTCCCTTGCCTTCATTTCTCAACTTCCGGCAATACTTTCTAATGTGGCCTTTCAAGCCACAATGATGGCACTCAACATTAGCCCATCTATTTGAACCTCCACGCGACGCTCCTCGTGATGCACCACGGTTATTTGAACCCCGTGCATGATTTCTCCCCCTCGACTCGGTAACCAATACCTCGGAATGTGAAGAGGAGCCTTGAGACTTTCTTCTCATATCTTCATTCAAAATGCTACTCTTAGCCAAATCCATTGACATAATACCATCCGGAGCGGAATTAGACAACGACATCCTAAACGTCTCCCACGAGTTCGGCAAAGTACCAAGAAGCCACAAACCTTGAATTTCATCATCCAATCTAAGATTCATCGTCGCCATTTGGTTCATAATTCCTTGGAAGTTATTCAAGTGATCGGTTATTGGCGTACCGTCATGATACTTCAAGGCTATCATTTGCTTGAGCAAGAACATCTTGTTATTCCCGGTCTTCCGTGCATAAAGCTCCTCAAGCTTCCTCCAAAGGATGTTAGCACGAGTTTCACTAACCACATGGTTCCGAACATTGTCCTCCACCCATTGTCGAATGTACCCACAAACTTGTCGATGCAACAAATTCCATTCTTCATCACTTTTTCCTTCGGGTTTCTCGGTAGAGAAAACCGGCAAGTGGAAATTCTTGACAAAGAGCAAGTCTTCCATTTTCCCTTTCCAAACATTGTAATTGGAACCGTTCAAACTCTCCATTCGTGACGTGTTCGCCTCCATAGTCGCACAAAATCAAACCACGGCTCTGATACCACTTTGTTGGGAGAAAGCGCAACGCAACGGAATCTCAATGTCTCCCAATAGCCGCTGAAATATGAAGGCGATAATAATCGAAACACAACCACGAACACGAGACAATTTTAGCGTGGAAAAACCCCCAAAACGGAGTAAAAAACCACGGGACCCGTAGGCCGCTTAAAATCCACTATAATCAAGAGTGAGGTACAAACGAAGTCTTCCCTAGATAAAACTAGAGGCATACATCATCATCATCAAGATCGAACACCAATCTCGGATTACAACAAACAAGCAAGAGAAGAATTTGTGAAAAAACGTTCCCACAAAACAGCCTCTGGTTTCCACTCTTCAGACCGATCTAGAAATTTCCAAACCACATCTCCACCGTTCAGAACGTACCTCTATGTCTTAGGAACGTTCTGTCCAAAAATCACGACGATCCAACGGTGAACGAGTGCGCAATGACGATTTTCCTGAGGGTCGACGAAACTGGGCGGAAACCGCGAATTTGCTCTCTTTCTCTCTTTCTCTTTCTCCTTCACTCTTGTATTTCTTCATCTCATCTAAGTCATTTATGACCTAGGCTTCATGGGCCGGGTACATGAATCAATGGGTCAAAAATAACCCACATTGTTGGGCCTCCAAATAGGAGGGATACCCAACAACACATTCTCATATAGCCTCGTATTGAGTTAGTTGTTGACGCTTGCTATTGTGACGCATAAAACACTTGTGTAGACAATATGTAGTCAACACCAAAATTCAAAATACCAGTACAAAGGAAATTCATATTGTTTTAAATTTATGGTTATTTTAAAAAATGCCCATTATGTGTAAAAAATTTAAGAAAAATGTTCACCGTGTGTATTTTTTACTCTCACAAATGAGCATTTTTCTTAAACCTTTTACACAAAATGGGCATTTATTACAATTTCTTCATAAAATATTATAATAAATATATCATCTCATATATAATTTTACAATTTAAAACAGCGCGTGTTAAATTGATTTTTGTTTGTTTGTTGATTTTGAACTTGTTACCGTCACTCAACACCTTTCAGCTAAGAATAAGATAAACAATATTCGTAACTTCAAATGATCAAACCTCTCTTCCATTTTATATCAGAATAGATCATTGCCTTAAACATCAAATATTGATTCTTTCAAAAAATAATAATCAAATATTGGTTCAGAAATGAAAATAGTTGCCAAAAAAAATTATATAGTCGCCGTTGCCGGGGATCGAACCCGGGTCACCCGCGTGACAGGCGGGAATACTTACCACTATACTACAACGACTTTGTTGTCTGATATAAAGAAATGTAATTAACTATATAAATGGCAAAAGACTGAAAGGCCCAACTGCTATTCCAGTTTTGGCCCGACAGGAAGGCCTCCAAGTTAACAGCAGAGGGGCAAATTGGTAATCTGCAAACATACCTTAACGTTTCCATGTATAGCTTGGAGAGCAATTAAGCTATGGCCCACAACATTTGCCATGATGGTATTACCTCGGGTTCCGAAGCTTCTGCTTCCGACAAGCCTCAGCTTCGGCTTAAGGTTCCGTCAACGCGGGGCCCACCCGAGCCTCAGCTCACGTCCACCCTGAAGGCTCCGAGCCTCTCAAACACCTTCCGAGCCTAGCTTTCCCGCTTGCTTATAGTCACTCTGTTACTTAGTCCAGTAGCGAAGCTCACAGTCACTCACTCTCTCTCTCTCTCTATACATAGCTTGTTCGCCGAGTGTGTCTGGTTATCGAGGAATCATCCGATTCTGGAGCAAATCATGGAAAGGTAAGCGAGCTGAAGAGGGAATCCATGGCTGAAGCTCGATACGAACGATCTGCGTTCCTTTAGTGTAGAAATGTTAGGTTAATGCTTTGGGTTTTGGGGATTGAGCTTGAGTGAGAACGAGTAATGGCTTCTTGGTGTCGATGGTGCGGTTTCTTGTGGAGGAAGTTTCTGATGATTCTAGGGTTGAGTGAGATTGGGCGTTTTGGGGATAATCCATGGTTCTGAGCTTCTGTTTTCTCCAACTTATATGATGATTGCAAACTAAATGACGGACATTATCTTCGGATTGAACTTGAGTAACATGAGCAATGGGTTTTCGGAACACGCGTCTGTGGTGCGGTTTCTTGTGGAGGAAGCTTCTGATTCTAGGGTTGAGTTGGGATTGAGCGTTTTTGTGATAATCCATGGTTTTGAGCTTCTGTTTTCTCCAACTTCTGTGGTGATTGCTAACTAAATGACGGACTTTACCTTCGGATTTGGTTCTTGTTTTCGGGGATTGAGCTTGAGTAACAACGAGTAATGGGTTCTTGGAACAAGAAAACTTTCTTTTCGCGCGTCGATGGTGCGGTTTCTTGTGGAGGAAGTTTCTGATTCTAGGGTGGAGTTAATTTGGGCATTTTTGGGATTATCCATGGTTTTGAGCTTCTGTTTTCACTTTTCCCCATTTCTATGGTGATTGCAAACTAAATGACGGACATTATATTCGGATTTGGATCTCGTTTTCGGGGATTGAACTTGAGTAACAATGAGTAATGGGTTCTCGGAACAAGAATACTTTCGTCTCTCGTGTTGACAGTGCGGTTTCTTGTGGAGGAAGCTTCTGATTCTAGGGTTGAGTTGAAGTTGGGTTTTTTTTTTTTTTTTGAGATAACTCATGGTTTTGAGCTTCTGTTTTCTCCATTTCTGGTTCTTGAGTTGATTCTCAGTTTGAATCATTTCCCAAAGTTCTATACATTTCTTAGTATTATATTGTGACAATGTGTATAGCCATTCAGATATTACTGGTTCAAACTCTTCTGTATTCATGATGAATCACTACTTGAAACTTATTATGCTCTCGGAATCCATAGTTTACACCATTGAGCTTACATTTTGTGTTGTGATTGCAGGAGTTGGTTGATTAATAGCAGGGGACTCGCGAAAAAGGTGAAAAATGCTTCTCGTTCTCCCGAGCTTCAGATAAAAGACTGCGGGGCTGACCGCGAATGCCCGAAATGTCGTCATCGTATCGATAACAGTGATGTAAGCTGATACATTGACCATGGAGTATATAGTCTTACTTGCATTTGTGGTCGTCTTTGGGATTACCTGTTTATGCTCTAGAGTTTCTTGTATGCAGGTTTTTCCGGAGTGGCCCGGGCTTCCGATTGGCGTGAAGTTCGAGCCGTCTGATGAAGAACTGGTGGAGCATTTGGCTGCAAAATGTGGAGTGGGAGACGCGGTGCCACACATGTTCATCGATGAGTTTATTCCTACACTAGACGGTGAAGGAATTTACAGTGAACATCCCGAAAATCTTCCTGGTAAGCTTCATTTTATTAGTTGGTTTAGCATTGTCCTAGTGCTCTTTTTTTCATTAAAAGCTACATAGAAAGGAGATAAAATGAATTTTCCGTGTTCTATATACCAAAGTTGTAAAAGATTAATAGACGGAATGCTTTTCAAAGTTCTTTCATCCAACTTTTCGGGGTAAACCCATGTGAAGCATTACGAGTTCTATGTCAAAACCAATTTGCAATGAGAAGGTAACTAATGAATTTATGGATGTTAATAAGTTCCTCATCTTTCCGATGTGCCAAATCAAACAACCCAAAACAAATCATATATTTGATGCTCTTGTTCGTGAAATGGTCATTGGAATAATTAGAAGATAGTCTTATTTTGTATTTAACATCTGTTACACGGTTGGATCACCAGATATGATGCCATTTCAGGTGCGAAAACAGATGGAAGCAGCATCCATTTCTTTCACAAATCGGTCAATGCATACTCCACCGGTCAGCGGAAGCGTCGTAAAGTCCAAACTCAGCAGGGTTTGACAGCTCTTCACGTCCGTTGGCACAAAACCGGAAAGACCAAAGCCGTGGTCGAAAACGGAGTTCAAAAGGGTTGGAAGAAGATCATGGTTCTTTACAAAAGTGGCTTCAAAGGGTCCAAACCGGACAAAACTAACTGGGTTATGCACCAATATCATCTTGGAACTGAGGTAGACGAACGGGAAGGGGAATATGTGGTTTCGAAGATTAGCTATCAGAAACCGAAGCAGTCTGAAATCGCCGAGAATGATGATAATACCGCTATGGTTGATGATATTGATGTCAAGCTACTTAGAACTAGTCCCAGGACTCCAAATCCGAATCCACCGGTCCCACCTCGGCATGGAAACTCTTATTTACCCAATGATATTGATGAAAGTAATCTTCTTGCCAAGGTAACTAAACTTATTACCTATTATTATAATTGTTGGAAATTGTGTTACAACTTAAGTGAAATTTTAGTGCTTTTGCCTAAAATAGTTTTAGCAGCGACGACGAAGTTCCGGCGACAACAATAATGTTGTCATGTTGTTAATCCTAATTACACTATGTTAAAACATGTTTAGATATCGGCAATTCTATGTTTTGATAGAGTTAATCTAATGGTACATAATAGCAAGTAAACCCTTAAGTCACTCTGATGAAATCAGTCATTTAGGGTTAATTAATAAGCATATGATCATGAAAGTTGAAAGTTGTGAAGCCTCTATTAATTATCCCATTTTTTCATTGTATTAATATAATATGAAATCTTTACATTGTCAAACAGGAAATAGGAACGACCGGAGAAGCACCTCTTATTCCTGAGACTAACTTCCAACTTGAAGATGATCTGAGGTTCGAATCGTGGCTGGCCGGAGAATCTCAGCCCATTGAAAACCCGGGTTTAGATGACATCGACAATTCGTTACTGTGCGAAGAAAATTATAACCCAGACTACAATAATTTCACAAATACCACTAACTACACGTCCTGTGAGAAAGTCACTGGAGCCATTTCATCAACCAGTGTATATGACCTTGAAAATCTTGATATGGGCACTCCTCCAGATTATCAACTATCTGTAAGCTCTTCTAACTTTTACCAACCGGGTTTTTACCCTTTTTCGGCCTATTCCCGTTTTTCCAGGCTTTCCAAAATTGGGTCCAGTCCCTGTTCCGGTTTCTGAAAAGACTGGATATTTTTCATCCGGACCGGTCCAATTATTTAATTTTCTTAACTTAGTTACTCAAAGCTAAATAATACACTTATTTTTTTTTAGAATAAACATTGTTTAAAATTCTAATTATCATTTTAGCCTAGAATAGAGCTAAAACGGGACTGGAAACCGGGCCAGGCCGGGTTCTGGTTCCCCTTTTTTTTTTTTGAAAATGTGGTTTATAACTCTGAAATCTGGTTTGCATCTCTGTTCAGAACTTGCAGTTTTGCTCCCAAGATATATCGCTTGACTGGTTCGACCGGCTATGAAATGTCACCGTGTCGGGAAGATAGCGCGAGAGAGGCTATAATATATGCATTGCATTAAGTGTTGTTAATTTATTTCTTTCTTTGTTTCTATAACAACGTTTGGATTACTGTACTATGATGAGAAGTTTGTCTTTTGTAACGCAATGAGGCGTTTGTTGGTGGAGATTGAATTGTTGCTTTCTGGCTACTTCTTGGTTTCTATGGAGCCCGTGAAAGCAACCATTAAATCTTCGGCAAATCTCATCGAAAACTGACTTATTTAACGTCGTTTCCATGTCAAACTCTGTGTTTTTCTTTTCTGCGGGTTCAAAGAGTGTCTTACTTGCCGAAAAAGACATCAATTTTTTACTTGAGTAACGCGGTTAAATTTGTAAGGGGTTGCTTGTGACATAAGCTTACTAGTAGAACGACTTCATCGTTTGCCCATTATTAATAAGGGTGGCAATTTGAGTCTCCACACGAAAACCGGTCACTGCACGATTATAATGAGGTTAGGTTCACCGCAATCGGATTTGGTTTCAGCAAGCATTAACATGAATAAATAATAGATGAACAATTACATCTCAGAACACGAAAAATTTATTAGTCTCAGTCAGATACAATGATATACAAGTACGTATTAATTGTAACAGAATTAATTACGAGGTAAATTTATATAGGATATTTCCGGTAGTACTACGAAGTATCACTTTTATAAGGATAAAAATGTGAAAACGGGTATATTTGAATGTTTTCTAGTAATTTAGGGTAACACAACATTTATAATGATAAATGGAGAATCTTGGCTCTCCCATGTTGACAAGTCAACGCATGACGTGAATGATTTTGCACATTACACGTGGCATAACCAAGGTGTAAAATTTTGCAAAATTCGAGTCGATTTTCGTTTTCAGTGGAACACCGAAACGACATTCCTTTCGTTTCGCTGTCGCTGTCAGTGGAAGGAATGTCGTTTTCGTTTTTACTCATAAAAGTTGATTTCGGCAAAAATACCAATTAAACTTTCGCCAAAAATATTTATACTTGCCCAAGACCCCACCCCGCCCCGGCTCGGCCGGACCGCGGCGCACGCGTGTGGTAGAACATTTGTGTGAGTCCTCCCCCATCCACAAAATGCTATGACCCTAAGGGCTCAAACCCTTGTCCCTAATATTTGGTATATAAACATCACTAAACTCTTATCATCTATCAATGTGGGACTTTTGTTATTCAACTAATATCACACATTCACACTTAACATACACTTCACCTGATAAATTAACTTAATATTATACACTTCATATAATATTATACACTTAACATACATATTAACTTCACCTAACATACATATACACTTAATATATAATATTATATTCTTCAACTAATAATAAATTTATTAACATACATACACACTTTACATGCATATTCACTTATTATAACACTCTTAACATATTCACTTCACATAATAATTTGACTCAATATTATACACTTCAACTAATAATGTGATTTTACATTATACATTTCACCTACATATTTAAGTTACAAATGTGTTTTGTTGTATACAATTATGTCTTGTATTTATTAAATATGTAGTTTTGAACCTATATAAATATCTTGCTTAAATACTCAAATATTTTTTACAAAATATCCGTCGAAAACCCCATCGGCATGCGGTATGCCCATGCGGTATATGCGGCATGCCATTTTTTTACCATTTGCCCATCGACATACCCATCGGCAAGCGATATATCCGTAAAACGGAAAATGCAAAACGACATCGGCAAGCGGCATTTTAAACCTTGGGCATAACAGAGAAAACTGAAGGATTCATGATAGTAAATGAACTATTTGGCTTATACCCACGAAAATTATAATATTTGGTACTATTGCCACAAATAGTAAAAATTGCACTCTTTAGAAGATACAATACAGCTTATTAACTTTTAAATTTGACTATTTTATTTATATTTGTTAAACTCAACGAGTTCTAAATTTATCATGTTATCACGATCAATTAAAATGGGTAGACATGATTAACAATGTTCCTTATGAATGCTAATATAAAATTAAATAGAAAAAAAAAAATGAAACAAGATATGAATACAATAAGAAACAGGAATCACGACCCTTCATTTTCCGTACCCAAAAAATCATGTTATGGATAAGCCTACGAGATAAAAGCTTAAGACTAAAAATGGAAACAACAGATGAATACAACACGAAACACGATTTAAGACCCTTCATTTTACTTACCTGAAAGATCATGTTATGGACAAGCGTGCGAGATAAACTCATAAAATTTAAGAAAGAAAGTGGCAGATGTCGTTTCCTCAAGTGTCACACATGCTTACGTTGAAACGACATGTCGTATAGAATAATGAAAATGGGCGTTGGTAATTAACTCTGGCGACGAGGGCATTTTGGTCAAAAATATGATCCCCCTCTCTAACACCAAAACCTAAAACCCTGGAATCTAAAACCTCGAGACGAAACTCAGCTCAGCTCATCCATGGCGTGAAGAAGACGACGAGGAAGAAGAGACTCAATTCGCAGTGACTTCTCAATAGAAAAGCTCAATGTTCGCTGCGAAGAATCTCCAAAGGCATTGCTTCAAGTCTCTCTCCTCTCTCCTCCATCACTGTCCTTCGAAGTACGTCGATTCATCTCTCTTGATTTCGATTTCTTCTGTTTGGTTTGGTCTTCTGTAGTGCGTTCGATGAGAAATTGATTCGGTTTGGATGATTTCGCAGAAGTGTGTTAGTATCGAGAGGGGTTTCTCCAGAGATCATCTCAAGCTCTGTAGCTCGAGTGGGTGAAGCTAGAGAGAATGACGGTTTGTTGTTTTCCTCGTCCGCGAAGCTCCGTCCTTTCAGTACATGGCGTCGGTCGATGTCGAGCTCGAGCCCAAGGGGGCGAAGCATGCGGAGCAAGGTGGAGAAGCGGATGCAGAAAGAGACGGGGAAAACCATGAGGGAGGTTCGGAGAGCCAAGAAGATTCAGAAGAAACTCATGACCGAAAACGAGAGGCTCGTATACAATCTTAAAAGGGTATGCTAAACAATTTTCCATTTGTTTATGGTACATGGATTATTATAATTGTCTCTTTGAATACAAAAAACGGATAGGAAAAGGATTATCTCGGATACAAAAACGAGTGTTAGGATCTTGATTAACGACGGTGAGCGTTGCTTAGGAAGTCCTCCAAGCTTGTAAAGCAAGCCAAGCATATATATCAAGACGAGAAGCTAGCTTCGTGAATCTGTTTAACAACGCAGTTACATCCATATAACTGACTATAACATAGTTGCTTTGTAATAGAACTTGAAACAAAATCAAACTCAAAATAATTGGCCAACGGGAATCTACGAAAAAAGAAATTCTCGAACACTTGATAATCAACCCAACGTCTTTTTTTCCGTTGATAGTACTACAAACACTCTCCGCAAGATATCTTGGAAGAACTTTTCTCTCCACAAACAATTCAACCTACCATAAGCCCAAAATGTCTAAAATACCCTTAACACTGCACAAAGGCGAATGAGGATGTTATAAAGGTCTAAACAAGGTCTAAACTACGGGTCAAGCATGTCTCTCCTCGAAAACGTCTTTCAAAACCTGTTATGCTTATTGGTATCAAGCCAATTGAGAAATTAACACTTGATTTTAGTTGCTTAATTTAAGACATAAGATGCTTTGATGTCGAATTTTATATGGTTCTCGTGTTCTCGATTTATTTACGAAATATTTTTTGTGGTTCTTTGTTGCCATCAGATAGAGATTAAGTAATGTAGATACTATGAATGAATAATGCAGGCGAAGAGAAAAGTTGCAGTGCTCCTTCAAAAGCTAAAGAAATACGAACTTCCCGAGTTGCCTCCGCCTAAGCATGATCCCGAGATTTTGACTCCCGAACAACTCCAGGCATATAAAAAGATTGGATTTAAAAATAAAAATTACGTCACTGTCGGAGTCCGTGGTGTGTTCGGAGGCGTGGTCCAGAACTTGCATATGCACTGGAAGTTTCACGAGACGGTCCAAGTTTGTTGCGATAATTTCCCGAAAGAAAAAATCAAGGAAATGGCTATGATGATTGCTCGATTAAGCGGCGGAATAGTGGTGAACATACATAACGTCAAAACGATCATCATGTACCGTGGGAGAAATTATCGCCAGCCAAAGAATTTGATTCCCATAAATACCCTTACAAAAAGAAAGGTTAGAAAAGATCATTTTTCTTGGAAAAATAAATGTCTATCCTCATACAACTTTTCACAATCATGTTTTTTTGTATCCCCATATTGACGTATCACCAGCTTTAACCCGGTTTTATTTTGACCCAAAATCCGACTCTTCAAATGATGAAATTAAATAACAAAAATAATGCAGGCAATATTCTGAGGTATCATTGTTTATGCAGGCATTATTCAAGGCCAGATTCGAACAGGCTCTTGAATCTCAAAAGCTTAACATCAAGAAATTTGAGCAGCAACTTCGACGGAGTGGTATCAATCCCGAAGATCCTATCGCAACGGCCAGCATTCAGAGAGTGGCTGCGTCGTTCTTCAACGCAATTGACAAGAAGGACGGAACACCATACGTTTTCCGTGAGGACAAGCTGTCAGTAATGGAGCCTAGCACTAATTATGAACCATTAGAACCCACCGATGAGAGAGAGCAAGCCGAATTAGACAAGTTCATCGCTGACATAGAGGACGCGGCAGAGCGAGAATGGGCTGCCGAGGAAGCCGCGGAGAAAGAAGACATGGGACGGATTAGGTATTGGAACAGAGAAGACTTTAGTGAGAGATTCAGAAGATCTGAAACGTCGAGAGATGATCGATCCAGCGATGACATCAGACGGTCCAGAGATCGGAGACCGAGGGCTTACGATAGTGAAGATGCAGATAACGACGAAATGCAATCGCGCAATGATGAAGATAGTAGTGATTCTGCTGATTCCGATGAAGGTGAGAAGTTCCCGGTTCCTCGACGAGGTAATCAAAACAGGGAAAGTTCCGCCGGATTTAGGAATAACACAGGGTACCCTAGAAACCCTAATACAAACTTTAGAAAGAGCGTCGTTGAAGAGGAGTCCGAAACGTTCCATAATCTCGATAAGGCAATGTGGCAATCCGACGACGAGGAGGAGGAGGAGGAGGAAGAGCATGATTCTTCGAGCGCGTCAAGACCGACGGATCGTAATTACATGAGTGAAAGTGAGGAAGAGGTCTCTCACGAGCCTAGAATTCCAACTGCGAACATTCGAAACAGAACTCGTGGGTCAGCCAACTTTGCCAACTCTTCGAGAGCGACACGAGCTGAATCAGAATCTGAAGATTTTGATTCCGGAGACAGCTGTAGCGATTCAGAAAGTGATTGGCTTGACGAAGACGAAAGATACCAAGTAAGAAAGGGTTCGGAGACGGTGAGAGCGAGAGCGAGAAGAGGGAGCGACGGGACTAGTAACAGCGATTAAGATCGTCGAAATCGAACACTGGTTAGAGAATGCACATTGGTCACAATTTTGGTACCAAAAAAACAAGGCAAAAGTTGTTATTTTTTTCTGATTGTTAGAACAAAAAAAGAAAAAAATGATGAAATTCTCTAATATAATATCAGATAAATCATCATCTTAAGATACAGAATTATATCAAGGCATGTTTGTGAATAAACTTTAAACTTATTCATTGACTTTATTAAAACTGAGAAGTCATGATCATATGAACAGATCTATGATTCTGACCGAGTGTTCATGACCAATCATTTCCTTCATTTTTTCTCTTCAAATATTTTTTCACTAGACTTTTCTATGTAGACCTTTTTTTTTTTGTTAAGTTATGGTTTGAATTATGTATACGAGCGAGGAATACTAATTTATATACTGGATTTTTCGGTAATTATTAGTTCAAATAAAAAAAAATTGTTACGAAAGGTAATGGTTGCTGCTTTAATTCTTCGCAATATATTTAATTTATCATATTAATCAAATAATTGGGTCAATCCCTACTTATACTAAGTACGTGTGCTATTCTATAATTTAGTCTAATTTTGTGATATAATTTGTAATTAAATAAAGTGATTAAAGGGGTACATTTGTCCAAAGATACTCGTAAATAAGAGCTCAAACAAATAACTCTGCACACACAATTGTTCTTGATTCAAACGTATATAAATTTATTTAAAAACTACGATCGCTTGATTTTATTATACATACGAGTTGAGAATATGATTAGACAACAATTCATTACAAACACGCATAATTTTGCAGCAGGAAATTCTTAAGGACGCATGCTATAAACCCGTTATCTGTCGATAAACCAATCATCAATAAGTACTAACGATAACGATAAACTGAATTTTTAAACCTTAACCATCAATAAGTCCGTTAACGGAGGTCAAATCCGCAATAACCAATTACCAGTTAACCGGCAAAAACGATAACTTGAACGCCTATTAAAACCACATTAACGCAAGCATGGCAATCAACGTAATATCTTCATTTGCTAACAAAACAAACACATCAAACTTGATTGATTTGAATTGTTATGGAACTTCGAATTGAGCAAAGTCTGAAATGTTCATAACCATATACTCAACTTATTTGCATATGAGAAGGGCAAAAAATAATGATTCTTCCAACATTTTTAAACCTCGGTTCCGGGCCGCAGCTTCAGTACCTATGACTCAGCTTCTCGTTCTCCTTATAGTTCTGGACATAACTGCACATTTCAAAGAAATCGTGGATAAATAACTAGATATGATTCACTATTAGTAGAGATTGTTGATGGACAAACAAGTGAGCTAACATTACACGAAGGAAATTGTAGACCATCGATATCGAAAACAAACACAAAATCAGCCATCGAGAGTTCAGCAAGTCGAACAATACTAAGGGAAAATAATCGAAACAAAGCATAGCTCCTAAGGGAGACGCGTATAGCTGAAACTATATGAAAAATATTTATGTCGCGTTCATTTTAAGATGCAATAATGTTGATACTTGCTATCGAGTATTGACGAATTACTTTGTCTTTTACTCTGATTAAAAGCGAAAAAACATAAAAGCAGGGGCAGAACTGTAATATACAAAAACTAACGATGTTAATACGGACTACATAGACACACTCAGCTTCCAAGCCAAAAAGCCTAGTTAAGCTGGCGTGAGCTGAGAGCAAGCGATGATAGAATAAGATAGCAAATATTAGTAGAGATTGTTGATGGACAAACATGTAAGCTAACATTCGTAGATTTCATCGGGAGTTCAGCAAGTCAAACGATACTAACGGAAAATAATCGAAACAAAGCATAGCCAGCTCCTATAGCTGACCGGAATACCCTTGATCACATAAATAAACCCTAGATACATACAAGATATTTGCCCAAATACCCGTCATGAATGAAACTTGAAAAAAACCAAAAACAAAAACACCATTCTTTAAGCTCAAGTTGTTTCAAAGCTCAAACTGATAGTAGTACCATCATCTTCTTTCCCCAATAATCCATTTGATCAGAGCAAGTTTCAATCAAATTTATTCTATATCTTATCTAATTTAATGCACCGAAATCTCAAAGACGAAATCCAAAGATATTTCGCTGTCAAAGCTTCAACGCATCAATCCCAATCCCAAAACCCAATACAGAAATTCAAAAGGGCACGCAATAATCACGAAATCGGACCATTTATCGTGTAATGCAATGAAATGTGGAAAGGAAAGCGATGATTAAGAAGAAGGGAATTACGAGTAGGTGCCGACGAGGGGAGCGAGGAGGAGGACGGTGCTGAGCCAGTTCTCGGAGACCTTGTGGTGAAGCTTGGAAGGCAGATCCTTCCAGAGACCGGGCATCACCTTCTGCTGGAACGGCGAGAGCGCGTAGATCACCGCCTTCAATCTCACTTGCTTCCCCATCTTCTTCCAGATCGCTCTCTCTCTCTGCTTCTTCGATTCCAATCGACTTCTTCTGCAAAACCTAGAGCACCAGAAGGAAGCCCCTTTATTTTGATCATCAATGGAGAAAGAAATTGAGAACTATTGGAAACGGCACGTAAATCCCGAAACGACATCTTGTTCGAATGTAACACTAACAAACGACAGATATGAAATAGACACAATCATGATACTGGTAAGGTCAATCACGCTAAATATACCTAAAGTTTGGTCAAAAGACCCTTTGTGTACGTAAAATTTAAAAGTGATAGTAAAAATATTTAAAGTTACATGTGGAGAATTGACTACTCAATTCTCGTAATGTCGTTAACTTACTAGTTAACGTTGGCCACGCGGACAAACTTAGGTTGTTGAAATTTACTATTCTCTTTTCATTTATTTATTTATTAGGGTTCTTACAAAATTAACTAAAGTTTGGCTATTTTGCAAAGCCAAAGTTTCAATTTGGCTATTTCGTGTAATTTCTCTATTTATTATTTACTTGCAAAGAGTTAAGCTTCTCACATTGGGAATACATAGTTGTCGTTTTCTAGTTGCATTGGTATTGTGTCGTTTCCACTTCAAAATATATATTTTTTCACTCAGTTAAAAAGAGACATGTATTTCAAAAAAATGACATAGCAGGATTATACATGAATATTCACTTTAGTTATCACCGGCATATGTATCACTTCTTTTGCCCGATTAATGTTCTTGTTCTTTTTTTATTGGCATAAGTACCAATTCTTTAAGACTTTATACATATTTCGGTAATAACCCAAAATATATATATATATATATATATATATATATATATATATAAGTGGAATGGTAGCAAAGAATTGTGAACATCAAACTAGTATATAAAAAACAAAACAAACAAACTATATATAGGTGGCGTTTATAGAGTATCCATATTTTGTTAGTTTCTCATCGACTAATAATGGTATTTTTATTCTAATTAGGTGTCACGTCATCATCGGCCTAGGTTACAATGCACGCTCGCATTACTAGATATACGCAGTCTAAGAACGGGAGTCACTATCGATCAAGTTTACATGTGTAAAAGGTCACGCATCTGTGGTGTCGTGTAAAGTTTGAACTCCAAAAATCTTAGTGGGCTATGTGGTGGAAGTAAGCTTGGTTAATAATGGTATTTCATTAAATTATAGTAACTCAAAGTAGGTCAACAATCGTAATAATAAGTAAACCGACTTTATAATATTATTTTTTGTAAACAAAGTTCTTAATTAGCACTTCATCGAACATCATATACTATATTA
Source organism: Parietaria judaica (assembly GCA_954871525.1). Classification (NCBI taxonomy): domain Eukaryota; kingdom Viridiplantae; phylum Streptophyta; class Magnoliopsida; order Rosales; family Urticaceae; genus Parietaria; species Parietaria judaica. Next base: position 33,244,112 of record OX940865.1, read on the forward strand.
TAACTAAAACTAATCATCAAATTATTTTTATACTGAAATTCTCGACATGTTTCTCACCATAAAAATGGCGTGTAGATGTAGTACTCGCGACACCAAAACACGCGTAGCAATGAGAGACATGAATATATTAATAACCTTATTTTATAGTGTTTTAACTTATAAGTATTAAATCATTTTCTATGCTATAAAGTTTAGTCCTTTTGATTAGTCACTTGCTAAAAGAAATGAAAAAATAATTTTGACGTAGATTATATATTAACATTAATCACGTCAAGACTGCACTCTTGATTAAAATACTAATATATAAATTTATGGATGTCATGTTACTAGCTATCTAAGTTTTTTGAATCTTTAGTGCCGTTTATGCTAAATTTATATTTCTAGTAATATCATATATACAAAATAAAAAAGATGTATTACACTTAAGCTAACATTTTTTATTATCATATAAAAATTAATGGGACAATTCGCTTTTTGAAAAATATCATAAGAATTTTCTGCGCCAAAAAATTTAAATCAAGAGGCAAAATACACCACTATCAAAGTTTAGAGACATTTTTTCCAATCACTTAAAAATAAGAGGACTTAAAAGCAAAATAAACGCATAAATCTTTTAGTTGACTTGGCAAAACTACCAAGTCAACTTTGAGCGTGGACGGTGGGCAATTTCAGAGGTCAATCCCTACATTCTTCCACATCAATTACTTTTGGCCCCACAAATAATTTATTTTTCATTTTTGGTTTTTTAATTCATGATAACCACGGCAGCTTATAATACTACCCTATCTAAACTTTTTTATTATTTATTAAACGTGATTTATTGAGCCGTTTTTCTGGTAATATCGTCACCAACTTATTCTCTTAACCAAATTAAAAATCAAGATATTCAATAAATCAAATTAAAAAATATACACGCAATTGAACAAGTTATATTAGATAATCATTAAAAAAGAATAGTTCAACAATATTGTTACCCTTGACCTAAAAGTGTTTTATGGGTTTGAGAACTTGGGTGATTGGTGAAAAGGACAAGTTTCTAAAACATTAGCATGATTTATGTTTTTCTTTCATAATCTTTTTTTTTTCTTTTCTTAAAGTCAATGGTAGATTAAAATTTATGGAGTTAAAGATTAAAAAAAAAGGAAAAATGGAAAAAGAGGACTTGACTATATGAATTGTGAAAGAATTGGGTCAACCCTAGAGAGGACTTGGCCATAAGAGAATTCTTTTTTTTTTACATTGGTTAATATTTTGTTTATAATCATAATACTTAATTTTAATCGTTGATCTGAAAATGCAATTCTAAAATTTGATGAAGCCGACCTTATCAGTTCTAGATTTTATGTGGAATGAAAACTTAAGAACCAAATTCTGATTCTTCCTGTATTTATAAAATACTAGTGATTCAGTTATGTTGAGTTTTTTTTTGTTGATGTTATAAGTGCGGGAAGAGTATGAACTATGAAGCACGGTAACTGAAATATGGCAACAACTGCGAGTAATAAAGATGAGCACGCAAAAATTTTACGTGGTTCGACTTGTTAACGAGGTGCTTGCTCCGCCAAAAGTTCACTCTGATGAAAGACAAAAAGGTCAAGAGAGGATTTATAGATCCCTTAAAAGGAATGAAATGACTTTCACTGTTCCGTATTAAGCTCAATTTGTGTCATTAATTTTTTGATGGACTTTACGTTCAGCTGACAGTGCGTTGAGATCATGCCACGTGTCGTAGAAATCGTAGGATGTTCCGAAGGATATTTAGGTGTGACTCGGAATTTTCATGATTCATCCCGCAACTTTGGTAGTCCAAATTTCGAGACCAATCTAGTCCATTTCATTAATGGATATTGATTTTTGGCTAGATATATGTAAAAGGAAATTGTAGGGGTGAATAAAAGAAATTGCAAAACGATTTTTATAATTTATTTTTATCGAAAAAAGGATTAAATCGATACCCATTAAACCACACCGCAATTAAAGCGGTCAAAATCAAATATATAAAAAAAATATCCAAACTAGAGTAAAAAAAGTTCCTTGGTTTTAATGTGAAAATTGCAACCGCTTACTCGGTTTTACCGATTTAAATAAGTTTTATATTATATTTTATTATTTTCGATTGACCATACATATATCAACACACATCGAAAACATATTTCTTATCTACTATCTCCGTATAATATTATGTGATATTAGTAGTCCATTTACGTGTAATATTAATATATAGTAGTCTGTTTATAATAAAAACGATATTGCCACAACCGAATATTGAATACTGGTAAATGCAATTTTTATCTTTAAAAATAGAATATTCGATTTTTATTATAAAATACCAAAACACGGTATTCAATCTATTATTGTCAAAAACCGCACTAATTATCCGATTGCTCACTGTTCACTGTTCACTGTTCACTGTTCACCCTTGGGACATTGAATCAAGCCTATGGCTATGATTTTGAGGGCGAAATGGGAGTCATATGATATCCTTAACAAAATATCGCAATAAATATTAAATACTTTCTTAGGGTTTGAAGAAACTCGTGCTTAATTTATTTGTGGTTGATTCTTAAACAAGTTAAAGTAAGTAAGTTTTAATCGGAGAAATTCCATTATCTTTGAGCTTTGCTAGAAAATAGTTTGACCACTCATGAAAACTTTCATCATTACCCTAAAACGTGGATGGTTCGTTCATTAATTTATTATTTATTTGTGGCTGAAATTCCGAACCACCCAAAATTACATGAAAGTGGATCAATCTATGCAATAAGACCAAAAGGAAAGTCACATATTAACTTCTAGGAAGAAACATGATAAATATATCAATCAATATGCCTTTGGAAATTTCGTAAAGCAATGGAAAAACCCCATAGGAATTTGACTCATCCTTAGGTGGAAATGGAATAAGAAGAACAAGATGACCCCAAAATAAGTATTTTAAAAGATAATTAAATAATCAGTTATTTGTCTCGTTAACCAAGACCATGCTTATGTCATCACTCATCAACATGTGGTTTTTTATGTAGTTAACTATTTATTCAAGAAAATTCATTATGTTACTAAATTTACTTAATTTCTAAATGCTTACTAAACTTTGCTTGTTCATACAAATTCAATGAAATCTCTACTTGTTTCACGAAAACCCGAAAACCCGAAAACCCGTCCGTAATAATAGTATTAACACTAGCATCAACTATCAATGTAGCTATTTTTTATTTTATTTTATAGAATACCGGACATGTTGCTAAAAACTTAAGTTTTATTCAATAAATTATATTGGCAAAAATGCCAAAAATGGGTTTTTTTTGTTGTTGTATCATTGTATGTTTCCAAATTTAGGTTAAACTCAAACCATATATTATATAAGAAAATTTATCTTTTTGCTAAATTTAATTATTATCAGTGCTTACAAATTCAATGAAATATTTACTTGTTTCGCGAAAACCCGAAAACTCATCCGTAATAATAGTATTATCGCGTAGCATCAACCATCAATATAGCTATTTTTTATTTTATTTCATAGAATACCAGACATTTTTGCTAAAAACTTAAGTTTTATTCAATTAATTATAGTGGCAAAAATGCCAAAAGGATGGGTTTTTTGTGTTGTATGTTTCCGTCAAATTTAGGCTAAACTCAAACCATAAATTATTCAAGAAATTTTTTTATTTTGCTAAATTTAATCAATTTCTAAGTGCTTACTAAACTTTGCTTGTTTGTTCATACAAATTCAATGAAATCTTTACTTGTTTCATGAAAGCCCGATAATCCGTCCGTAATATTACCGTGTAGCGGCGATGGAGCTATTTTTTATTTATTTTTTATTTTTTTATTTATAGAATACCGGACGTTGTTGCTCAAAACTTAAGTTTTTAGGACAACCACTTCTTCAATAGATAATCGTGGCAAAAATGCCAAAAGTATGTTAGTAAATCTGAAATAATAATTAGAAATCAAGATGATTACAGTCAATGGTAGAAGAGGATTTATACAGAATCCTAAGAAGAATATATAAGTGCGAAAATTGCAATTATAGAAAATCCTAATATTAAAAAATGGTCAAAATCTAGTGATGAACAAATGGACTAAAGCCACAGCAACAAGAGTGGGTTACAATATCAACACTCACCTCCAAAAAAAATACCCAAAAGATTCCCTCAAAGATTCCGGTAAACCCCGTGCAGATTCCGTCGGCCGTAAGTTGTATGTGCAAAATCGAGTCTTTTTTCGGGCAAGTCGTCCAATAATCTATGATTATTTGCATCGAGTTCACGAATTCAGCCACTCCCTCGCTGGCAGTTTCCGGGCAATAAGTATCTGAACTTGTCGGCATTGTTCAGCAAATATGCCGGGAGATGAACCGCGGAGAAAGATCGAGGGACGGGCCCCAACTTCCCGATGATCTCCCTGAAGGAATATTCCTCCGGAAGCATATCGAACAGATTGGCGCCTTTGCAAATCACGTTCTGAATCCGCTCGTGATCCAAGTAATGGGAGAACCGGACCCGATCGTAGTGGCTGTAGGCTTTCATTTTGAACACGAAATCGCTGATGCGGCGGAAGCAGAAGCTGCAATGCCACCCGGCATCGGCGAGGAGGTTGTCGGTCTGCCGGTAGTGGGCGTACCGAGTCTTGCTGTGGTACCGATGCACCGACGCTCTCCAGCTCTTGTTGTCCGTGTAAAACTCGAACGAGTACAAGTAGTTTCTCAGCTGAAGGTGGAGGATCGGAGGGATGTCGTCGCACCATCGCAGGAGATTGATCGTGTGCGCGCTCGGGATCTCGTCGACATCCGACATGATCAACAAATCGTCGTCTTCAATCCCAGCGATTCGGAGGAGCTGGTCGAGCGCCACTCTCTGGTACGCCTCCTCGACGAATGGATTCTCACCTCGCTGGAATCTTCCCGGGATCATACCGTAGGTCAAGCGGGGCTCGGCGAAGCTGAACTTGTCCCTGTTGCTGGCGAAGAGGAGCGGCTTGGGCAGCCCGGTGAAGGTCGAATTCGACTCGAGCACCACAAACTGGGTGACGTAAGGGAACAGCTCGTTCCACCGGAGGCTGAGAATGTCGAGCTCGTTGCTGAAGAGCACGGCGTCGTAGACCTTCCTCGGGGATTCCCGGATCCCCCACCCGTGGAGGCGGCAGAGCGATGGCATCGACATGTTCTCGTGGTAGTAGTGGGGGATCTCGACGAATGGCTTCGGCGGAGACTCCCAGAGCGGTCTCAGGAAGTACGTAATCTTCTGGCCGTGCACGTAGATACCGAAGATTATGGTCGGAATAACGGCGAACATAAAGATGTACGTCTTCAAATCGACTCCCCGGAGAATGCACCGGAGCCGGGACATGCTCAAACCGAGCCGGGAATCCTGCGAGAATCCGAGAACAAACCCGAAGTCAATCATTTGCAATCTAGAGTCAAAACCAGTCCTTCAAGAGCGCTAAATCGAAGGTTTTTTTTACAGACTTCATTCAATGGCGGAAAAAATAATAAAAAATTAGAAATTCACACATTCTACTCGAAAAGCTTAAAAATTCAAGGAAAGTTCTTCGATGATTTCCATGGCCCAGAAGAAAAAATCAACGCCAAAAAAACCCCAAAACCAAAAATCATTCCATTATTCACTCTGAATCCGTAACAGAACAAGATATTATCCCAATCAATCCCGAAAAATCCGAAACCAAAAAGTACCCAATTAAAAAAAATTCAAACCCAGAAACGAAGAAGATGAATTCAAACTGAAACTCAAACGAACCTGGCCACAGACGTGCTCGTAAATGTCGTCAGTCTTCTTCGAACTGGAATACCCATCATCCGCCATTGTCGCCATCACCAGCACCGACCAATGCTTATCGAAACCAGATTCCAAAGCCTTCTCAGAAGAATCTCCCAATCGGGTTTTCTTCTTCGCCTCGAAAACTCAGATTAAAAAAAATAAAAATAAAAAAATCCGCTAAATAAAACAGGCCCGAAGAAAAAGCAACGACCCTCATAAACTCCGAGACGCCATTTATAGCCGTTGGGTGTACATCGGAAGAAGAAGAAGAAGGGTGTGCTCTAAATATCAACAGAGATTTTATTTTTTATTTTTTGTGAATGGAGAAGAATAAAGTAATGGAAAAGAACAAATAAACCTTAACCTTCTGTTGGCGATTCCTTTTTATATAGATTTTTCAAACAATTAAAAAGGATAAAATCCAAATTTTCCTGCTATATATCGCTCGCTCTCTCCGCACTCCGATTGATGGGGAGATCTTTTCATCCAACGGTGGGGAGAAGATTGGCCGCGTAGGGGCATTCCTGGAAGTTTTCACGCGAATTTTGGGGCGTATTTGTTATTAGTGTAAACTTCCGGGTTCATTGGATCATTATTGGCATAAGTATCTAATATTTTTTTATTTATTTTTTACTGTAAATCAAAGTTTTTAATATGTACTGTTTTAGTTTATTTATTTTTTAATTGGGAAGAGGATGAAATAATTACTCTAAGTCTTTTAAAAATTGACATTAAATTCTCATTCTTTTTTAGTGGCGAAAATTGTCAAATTATTATTTTGTGTCTTCCGTCATGTTTTCGTCCAAAAACCGTTAAGCAACTCTTCGTATAACGTTTTTAAACCCATTAAATATACCATTGCTCATCATTGATAAACTAATTTAATTTTTTTTATTAAAAATGTATATTTAATTTACTTGTTAGTTTTTTTTTTAATTGAAAAAATTCATAAGTATCCATAGTCTTTTAAAAATGGGATAATAGCGGCAAAAGTGGCTAAAGTTAGGCCAAGTGTGCAAATAAGTGGCCAAATCGATTTAATATCGGCATAAGTAGCCAAAGTTTACCAAACCGTGGACAGTACAAATTCCATCCATTTCATGTCAACGCCGTTAGCCACGTCATTTCCACAAGTGTTGAGCTTTGGCCACTTATTTGCACACTCAGCCTAACTTTAGCCACTTTTGCCGCTATTATCCCTTATTTTTTACGTTCCAAAGTATTTTTTAGGGTTTATCTTGATATTTTTTGTTATTTTTTTTCTTTTTCTTAAGATTTGACTAAAACTTTTTTCGAAAGAACTGATTCCGTTTTTAAAATTTAGAACGCTGAATATCACTCTCAATTTTGAAAATATTAAAATGTGTTATCGGTTTCACATGTAATTTACGATCATAGGATTTGACATAAAACGTCAATATACTTAATTGTTAGGGACCATTAGATTTTTTTAAAGGAATAAGTACGAAATACTCATTAAGCCACAATTTTTTTTTTTTAATTACTTATTGTGTGTATTAAAATGAACTCAAATATGTATGTTTTAATATGTTTGTACAAAATAAAAATTTCGTTAATAATATTGGCCTAACATTGTTAGTTAGAGTCGAGGCTAAAATGAGATTTTGTAATATTATTTTATTGAGATATATTTAATTGTTAGAGACCCGAAATTTTGTTTAAGGAAATACCCATTTAGCCACAATATATTCTTTAAAAAAATTACTCATTATGTGTATTAAATTGTACCAAAATGGGTAGTGTTTTAAAAACTTTGTAAAAAAATGATAATCTCGTTAATAATTTTGGCCTCATTGTTATTTAGAGCCGGGACTAAATCGAGACTTAGTAATATTATTTTATTGAGATTATTAATTTAAATGAAATTTTACTAGACGAAGTAGTCATTCGGTCTATAATACCAAGGCTTCGTGGTTAATAGTGTGGCACACCAAGATACCATAGTTTTAAAAAAATAAAAAATTTAACAGCAGCATCAATGATTTGATATGGGTTTTGAGATTAGTGAAATTGACTAATACCTTCTTGATCTATTTCTTGTTCCGTAAGATGGTTTTCTTTTTATTTTTCTATTTCGACCCCTAAATCATGATCAGGTAATTTGTACAGGGCCGAGAACCTAAAAAATTTGTTAGTATTGTCTATCCCGTACCCTGGTGAACCAAACAGAGCGTAAGTCTTCCAAGCATGAAGAGGCTAAACTAATCACTAGTAACCCCTACATTTTGCGCAAAGCTAACAAAAATGGTTTTTTTCGTAAGTTATGTGTGGTGATTTCAAATGACTAAGTCCATAAAAGCATGGTACAATAAAATTTCATAAAATTAATAATATTAATAAAATAAAATAAAATAATGGTCCCTAACAATTAAATATATAGAGGTTTTATGTCAAATCCTATGATCGTAAATTACATGTGAAACCGATAACACATTTTAATGTTTTCAAAAATTGAGAGTGATATTCAGCGTTCTAAATTTTAAAAACGGAATCAGTTCTTTCGGAAATAAAGTTTTAGTCAAATCTTAAGAAAAAGAAAAAGAAAAAATATCTAGATAAACCCTAAAAATACTTTGGAACGCAAAAAAATAAGGGATAATAGCGGCAAAAGTGGCTAAAGTTAGGCCGAGTGTGCAAATAAGTGGCCAAAGCTCAACACTTGTGGAAATGACGTGGCTAACGGCGTTGACATGAAATGGATGGAATTTGTACTGTCAAAGTTTTGGTAAACTTTGGCTACATATGCCGATATTAAATCGTTTTGGCCACTTATTTGCACACTTGGCCTAACTTTGGCTATTTTTGCCACTATTATCCCTTTAAAAATTGACATTAAGTTCTTGTTCTTGTTTTTTTTTTTTTGCGAAAGTTGTCAAACTCTTATTTTGTGTCTTCTATCGTGTTTTCGTCCTAAATTCGTTAAGCAGCGAGCGGGGGAGTGCATTCGTCCAAGAAATGGATCCTAGGGGGTTAGACTCTCCACCTGACTAGGTTTGCTTTAAGTCTTGGCTGACAGGAATGTCCGCGAAGTCGTGGCATCTGTTACAGATACGAGGACTAAGGGACGAAGTCTGTGCCATACAGAGCTTTTAAGGCAAGGGGAGGTGAGGTCTTGGACCCCTCTAGGATCTTTTCCAGGGGTTCCTCTAAGAGTGATCCCTCAGCCGCCCGGATCTTAGGAGGAATTTCCTCCGGCCTGACCTTGCAACCTAAATAGTGGGTCCCGTCACTTGCCCCCAGACTATCCCAACAACCGTGTAATGGACTGGGGATAGGCTGGACACAGGGTGGAATGGAACCTATCAGGCGGGTCGTGGCTTTTATGGAAATTCCTCCATGGCTTCCGCTTTTATGATATTCCTTACTTTATGAACCTGAAAAAGGTAACACCCGAGGTCAAGGGAAACAGGGGGGGTACCCCCTGATTCACCTCCGACGCTCAACATTAGTATAATATTTGAGGGGAGGCGAGTATATCGGGAATAGAGGGAGAGAGAACTCGAGTCGAGAGAGTTCGAATGAGTTACCGTTTTAACTAAATTGAGCCTCTATTTATAGTAGGGCCCATGGGCCTACATACAGTAAAATATTGTTTCGGGGGGGGGGGGTCCCGGACAATATTTTAATTGTATTTTAGTCCCTGGGAAAAGATAGTTTGATCCCGGTCGTCCGTGCGGGATCGGACGGCCACTAAGCCCCCGAGGGGGGCCTACCTGTGCGCTGATCGAAGGGCAGGGGCAATCCCCGCCCTACACGTGGCCTGCCCGAGGCAGGCCTCTCGCAAGTTGTGAGGGCGCGTCTCCCCGCGCAAGGATCGGGCCCATCAGGACCCTACGCGTGTAAGTGGGGTGTGTCCCGTGAGGGGACACGCGAGGCACGGGATCGCGCCATTTGGCGCGATCCGAGAGGGGCAGCCCCCACTTGGAAGGGGTTGATTTGACCCCAGGTGGGGCCCGCGGGGGAGAGGCGGCGCAGGGAGCCGCCACGTGGCGTGGGCATGACGGCTCCCGCCCCTGTGGGTCCCACGGGGTGTCTCTTCGGCCACTTTTTCCCTCGGGCACGTCCCGGGTCCGTTTTTCACAAATTTTATGTCGTTTTTGGGGTTTCTCATATTTTTGTGAACACCGGGACACTTTGTTTTTTCGAAAACGGGCCTCCGAAGGGAGTTTTGGGTTTAAAATTGATTATTTGATTTATAATCTCATTTAAAAGATTAATCAAATTGCGTGATTAATTAAAGGAAATTAGTGTATTAATTTCCGTTTAATTAATTTGTTTTGTAAAATCAATTCCGAGAATTACCCATAACACCTTATACATCCGATGTTTGAAAAAATATACTACTTATATTTCAGAAAACCTAAAAAATGCACTAGAATGTGACTTGACATCTCCCATATTGTTGATATATAATCCTAACACATTTATTTTTAATTGATCTTAGAAAAACTTAAAAACAAAATTACATATCCTTAAAGTCACTATTGTTTTGTCCCGAACTCGTCCCTCCTCTCTCCCTCTCATCGAACTTGTCGTCTTGATAGTTGCCAACCTACTCAGCTCATTGCCTCCAAAACTTATCTTGTATTTTAACTTCTTAAAAAATATAAGTTTTTTTTTTTCCCTCGCTAGAAATGAAATTAAAAGATATACTAAGTAGAAGTAAAATATTGAATAACGGATAATTTTGGGTTTTTTTTTTAAATAATACAATTATAGGGAATAATGTACAATTCAATGGCATATTTCGATTCTTTTGTAAGATTCAAGGTCTTTTTTCACAAAACACGAAATTAAAAGGTATATAAAAGCAAGTATATATATATATATATATATATATATATATATATATATATATACTTTTTAAGGTCCGATATTGATATGCTGTAGGCAAATATTCCAGCCTCGCGTGGCATTGACATTTATCGTGCAGTTCGAATTAGATAATAATATTTTTTTAATTAGTGTCGAATTAAATAGTATGATGATGTATATTGTATATACTATATATATATATAAATAAAGGACATTAGTATTTATAATACGTCGGATTTAACCGGCAAGCACAATACATGGGATAATTATTGATGTAGATCAGATTACGGATTTTAACAAAGAACACGTCTCAACGAGAATAAAACTCGGTTCTTCAAAGCAAAGCTTTAAAATTTCTATTCAATCAAATATGATAAATACAATACATCCCACTCTCTTAAATAGAACTAGGGTTTGGCGTTTTCAATCATAAGACAATAGGTAAAAATTCCTCTAATTACTCTAATTAAAATAGAAACAAATAACTAATAATTAAAATACAATAAATCGTGAATATCCCCTTATATATATATTCGCATCATTCTCTCAATGTTGAGAAAATTCGTCCTCGAATTTATGGGGGTAGGTCGGGAGGAACTCAAGTAGGTCGTTCAGGCTTGTCGGGAGGTTCCTTCGCACGCCCGATAAATGGCTTTGCATGGGCCTCGTCAAGTATGGATTCGATGTGCTCCGTCGTAGTGAGCACGGGCTCGGTGCACCAAAATTCTTCTTGTCGGTTCCAAGGGCGAAGAGGCTGGTGCGAGGTTGCATCCTCGAGGAGGACAGACGTGTTGACATCGCAGGGTACCTCGTCGGCGAATGTCGTCTCGACGAAGATGTGAGTTGACGCAGGTTCGTGAGGAAAGGCTCGTCGAGTACTGTACGGTAAGGCAGGCTCGTCGAAGGAGGCTAGTCGAGGTCAATATTATGAGGTATGATTTTACATATGATTATGATACGATGCAAAGGCGGTCACTATTACATATCATAAATATATATATATATATATATGTTTTAGACTACTTATCACTTTATTAGGCATGCATAGTTTGATTCCATATCATAGAGCACTTATATATTATTTTGCGCAAAATTTATTTATACATACTTATGTTTCCGGTGTATGTTAATTAATATACGTATGTAAAAAAAAAAAATCTTAACATGCGATATTTATTGACGCTTCGCGATAATTTTGTGAACTTAGTTTGATAGAAATCACAAATGTGATATAAGTTACACACCCCAATTGGTAAGGTAGTTCAATTTAAGTGAAATATATCGCATCTCCGTTGCAATCCTCAACCTTTCAATAACCAATTACTAATTGTCGATTACTATTACATACCCTCCAAAATCGATAACTTTTTTTTTTCTTTTCTAATCAAATGGGGCCTTTGATTTTTCAGCTATTTGACAGTCAATTATTAATATTTAATTACGATCTAAAGGATATCAACCACCTATATCATAAGGTGTTTTTCTCAATGTAGAGTGATAAATATTTTCAACCTCTTCAGCCAAGGTTGTACGTAGTAAAATAAAGATAATGATCTCCTTAGCAAATCATCAATGATATCTTTCTTACACTTAATTCGTACGATCATCAATTCTTGTGAGATAAAATTGAGGAAATTTTGATTGGAGATATATATAGAGCTCAAATGAAGCAAGAAAGTATTTGCTTCACAAAACCTATTTAAGGTACGAGGCCGATCCTGAATTTATCGGGCCACTAGAGCTCCCCTATACGTGTATATTGTTCATGCGTACAAATAACTTGGTACTAAATCATAATTCAAGCGCCTCTTGTTTCAAAGCAAGCTTAACATTAACGTTCATCTACCCTAATAATGAGAAAAGAAACTTTCATTTATGCCAGATTTGGGCGACAGCAAAAGAACTGCAAAGACAAAGACTGATATAATTGTATTCTGTGACATCAACATTCCATTGATCTACATCTTTGTGGGGTTCGCAAGCAGCTTCAAACAAATTTGAGACCAAAAAAATATCTATGGAATATTGTTTGGCTGCGAATATTTGGGTATAATCAGTTATCATTATTCTTATTTCAACCTCCAAAATGGTGGTATGCTAAGGAATGATAATTTTAAATGTAAGCCTGTATAGATGGATGAAATCGGGACCCAAGGCCGGCATTTTGAAGTGGCTTAGTCCCGCCGGTTCGGATTTTCCTATGTTATAAAAAATCGATATTTTTTTTAGTTTGAATAAGGGTGTTATTAATGGAAAACCGAATCGTGGGACCGAAAACTTTGTTACCAAAGACTGTAAAGACCGAATAATAGGGTCCGGGTTCTTAAAAAAAACAAGGTTTTGTCTTTTGGACCGCAATTAGTCTTCGGAATGCATTATTTTAAATAACAAAAAAGGAAGAATATTACCAATGAAGATAAAGTTTTACAAGATTTTTTTTTGCGATAATTAAAGAGTCTAACTGAGTCCAAAATCAAACCCGAGACCGAATTTCGGTTCTAAATAGGATTTTTGGTGCAAACGGATTTAGTACTAAATTAGAAGAGTTTTGGTTTTTAATTTTCAAAAACTAAATAATAGGGATTAAATCTTTTTAAGAGTAAAAATGATACCAAAGACCCTATTGTACAACCCTAATTTGAATTAGTTACTATTACTTGAGAAAATAGCTTTTACTAGTATTTAAAAAATTAAATAATAAATCGAAACTTGTGTTGAAATGGCTCATCAAAGATCTTTTTAAAACAATATTAAGTTGTGTGATACACTATTTCTTATATCAGGAATTCGAATTCGAGAATTTAACCTCCGATATAAAAAATTTATAATTATACGTATAGACAATTCTACGGTATCTTGTTTATTCGCAACAAAATATTTTCTTTACGCGGCGGTAAAAAAAATGGTTAGGATCACCGATATCGGGGCCACGTCTAAGATTGTTTTCCCTTATATTTAGAATTGATCATAAGTAAGTAAGTCAACAAACTCGATCAAAGTTTGTTCATCAAATTTTAATCAAGCGATATTCTTTTATATTTTTGTGGCACCCCACCCAAAGACCTCTAAATGTTATTAATAGTTTCATACCCAACAAATTGGAAGGGCCTATTTGTCCTTTTTCATCTTTTCCTGCCCATTAATTACACTACTTTTGGTTGAAACGGGACACGTGCGTAATTTGAGGCACGTGCATTGAAATGGCATCACACAACACAACATCATTGAAGATCGTACATAAGCACCATGGTTAATTGCATCACGGGTTTTCATCTTTCAATATAGGAGAATTTACTTTTTAAAAAAGAATAATTATATCCTCAATCCTTAATCTTCATTTTAGTTTAACCTATAATAATACTATCATCTAATCTTGAAAATAGCTCAAATATTCATTACGTCCGCTTCAATACTTGCGCAAATTTTAGGTAAAAAAAATACTTAAATTAAATTATATAATTTTTTAGTTAATGTATGATATAATATGAGATTTTTTTTGCTAAGATCAATATTTTGTAGATAAAATTACATTTTGTTATGAAGGTTTTGGATAATCGCTTAAAGCTCTTTGTGAATGGAATCAAAGTCATGTATACATTAAATCCATCTTAATTATTTCTTTTAACATATACGTCAATTTGTATTGATACGGCGGAATCTATGATGCACCCTGATTGTTAAGATTAACATCGTAGACAGTTAAGGTTGTTTAGGGGTAATTGGTTATACTATTGTTTAGGAATGTATTGTCGTTTTTGGGACTAGTGGAGTCGGACCGGTCCAGTCCTGTCCATTGGAGCTTAAGTCAATAAGAAAAGTAACCAAGAACCAATCACAAAACTTAGTCTCTCAAGATGAGAGATTAAGTTTCATTGGCCTTTGTGTTCAATCGTGTTAATCGTGTTCGTATGTTCTTGTGTGTTCGTGATTCCGAGACTCAACGATCTTGGCTCGTAACAGAGCGATGGAAGCCTTGACGTCTAGGTGCCTTGTGTATTTATGCACTTCAGTGTCTTTGGACCAGGTGCGCAGGAGCGTCCGAGCTCTTGGCTTCGGGTGCCAGAAACTTGAGCCTCGGTCGTTCAGAAAGATACCAGTACGTGAGCGTTAGAAACGGACGTCGGCTAGTGGAACGCAACGTCCTATGAGATTTTGGAGGGCCTTGTGTGGCTTTATTTTAGTTAGTGGAGCCTGTTTTTTCTCGTGACCAAAAATCACCATTAACATTTACAGAGTTAAAGGATATTTTTGTTAAATTATGTTAGTTTGCTTTCTTGAGAATTTAATTATTACAGTGTGCAATTAACTTGAGAATAATCATCAACAACAAACTAAAAGCTTTTGGTCTTGTTTACATAAAGAATAAAAAAGCAGCATATAAACTACACAATCTTCCCTAAAAAAAAAAAAAAAACTACACAATCCGCGCAATTCAAATTAGAAAGAAAAAAAAATCACAATATTAAGATTGCTCTTTTTGATCATCTTCCTCGTCTTCGTCCGAGTCCCCGCTCTCGCGAAAACGTGGATTCTTCTCCTTTTAGATCAAATCAATTTAGTATCAGCATAACAAATCTATTCTCTTTAATTATTACCTTTGGAAAAAGAAAAAAAGAAAAAGAAAAAAAACTATTCTCATTCATTGGCATTTTCCTCAAAAGAAAAGATGGTTGAGCAAGTCGTACTAGGTTCATGATCAAAGCTCTTGCGGTGTTCATTGTCAGAGTGCCTCTTAGAGCTCTCGTAATGGCGATCATCGTCTCGGTATGTTTTCCGTTGATAACCTGGATTTGAAAAGAAAGAACATCAAACAATATTCTTATACTGAATATATCTAACTCATACGAGAGTGCATTATAACCTTGGCCGATAGTGCTACCCTATTCAAAAAATATAAAAAGTAATATATCAAAATAAAAGAATAGTGCCGCTGAAATTCTATAGAAAGATTTATTGAATAATTAAGAATATATATATATATATATATACTATATTACAATAGTTGAATAGTTGAAATATAAAAATAAAAGATATTAAATATATAAAGAAATTTATTTTGTAATCAAGATTAAAAATAACTACATGAATAATAATTGTGCTTATTCTTTATGCTATGTTATCGTATTTTTAGCATATTTAACAGTATTAAATATGAATATATATAATAAGACATATTAACATCATTCTCTCAAAAAGAAAATGACATTGTTAAAGTACGATTTAGTCTATGATAATTTACGTTGGTACTATGAAATCTAGATCTGTCATTTATCATAATGAGTTACAATTACGAAAATCTAACACCTAAGTAAGCCCAACTAGCCAAGTTAAAGAGGGTCAAGCAGAAGAAAAGTCAACATGTCAAAGAAAAAGTACACGGCAAAGATAGGCGCCGAAGGTCCAACAAAGAAGCATACCTTAGCATCAGGGGCGGAGCTACGTAGGGCTTAGTGTACGCCTGAGCACCACCTGAAAACGATGTGAAAAATAATATAATAACAGTGTTTGAGTAAAAAAAAACTTTCTATATCATTATATTATTTGATGGATCAATACAAGAAATGTAAAAGTTTTCAGCCCAACTGGTTAAAGTGATTTTCCCTAGCACTCTTGAGCTGAGTTCAACACTTCGTTTAGTGGATACATTTCTACACTCGCTTATTAGATAACTAAAAATATAATTAATTTATTATTTTGGCGTTAAACAATGTATTATACTCGTTTGGATATTTCTATTTCTACGAACGATGAATTTATAATGCAATACTTTCAAAAATGAAAACGCGGTGTAAGTCATATATATTTGTCTATATATATGTTACAATGTTATTATTGATTCTTGTTAATTGTGTGCTTGTTTGCCTAATACATATTTTTTTAGAAAAATAAATAAATTATATTAGGCACCACATGGATTGAAATCCTGGCTCCGCCACTGCTTAGCATAGCTTTGTTGTTGAAGCCTCATCACGAAGCCCATCGCCAAACAAAGGAAATAGCAGGCCAAGCCAAGTGTTACAAAGTTTGGGATCATCAAGTTATATCTTGGGAAACTGATCTCTTAACGAACCTCAAGCACGTAGAGGAGGCGAATCAAGCTTTAGAAAGAGTGTCCAATGCGTCGTACGCTATACTCGAACCGATCAGTGAAGATGGAGTTTGTCGATGTGTACATGACACGTGGCTAAAACTAACAGACACAGATGAAAGTATCAACGGAGGTTGACTTTGAGTACGTTTTTAAGACTTATGGAATATATGCCGCGAAAAAAAAACATAAGTTAAATGTTTGCAAAAGAATGAGAACATATGTCGGTATTAAGGGCATGACACGTTGCAAAAGCTAACGGGCATGAACGGAAGTATTAACGGAGGTTGACTTTGAGTATGTTTTAAGACCTATGATATGCCGCAAAAAAAAAAAAAAAAAAAAGGGAAATAAGCCGGAAGTTTGCAAAAGAAGGGGAACATATGCCAATAATAACACTAAAATAAATAATCAAAGCTGGGCTTATTAAAAAATTTCAAATAGTCTCCGTGTAATATTACGAAAGATTATGATATGGGCTGGATTTTTATGAGGCCCAATGAACTTCTTGATGGGATTTTGGCCCATTTGAAAAGCCCAAGACCATTTCTTTTTTCACTTTCTCTCGACTAAACGATTCTGATTAAAATGGTCAGCTTTGATTAATTATTCTCTAATCAGTGATTAGCGTGGCTAATTAATTATAAAAATATTGGGTCAAATCAAACCCTCTAATTAGTTTCATTTCATCAATTGGACTCGAAATCCAAAAGTCCAAAGCCTGAAAGCGATAGAGAATTCGAAGCTCGGAGATTCAGAGAACGATAATCTCCACTGTTTGGGATTTTCCTGCGAAGATCACGAGGAATCTCCGTTGTTTCAGATCGATTTGTGCTTCGCGATTGAAATCGGGGGTTTCAGTGAACTTCGGATATGGATTTGGTATCTAATTACAAGGTGATCATCTTCATCTTCGAAATTCTTGATTGAGGTTTCGATTTTTGATGTTGATTCTCTCTGGTTTTAGGGGGTCGTAGGTGCATTTTTCAGCAACGAGAATTCGGAATCAAATGAAGATAGGTACGGCTTTGCTGTTTTGAGCTTGGGATTGTGAACATGGATGTCGGATCAGTGGATGAAATCGGAGCTTGTAATGTACATTTATGGGTTGTGAGCATTGATTAAAGGGTCTACTTTGAGAAGTATCGACGCTGTTGCTCGATTAATTTCTTTAATTAGCAAGCGTTAACGTGATTGATGGTTTTCGTGAATCGTTGTTAGCTATGTCGAACGCTTGCTTGATCGCGTTAGCAATGGCAAGCTGGCGGAGGATAGGAGAAACGCCATGGTTGAACTTCAGTCTGTTGTGGCCGAGACCCGTGGGGCTCAACTAGCTTTTGGGGTCATGGGTGAGTTTTTGTTTTTCTCGTTTCTGCTATATCGTTTGGTTTTCGGTTTTGTTTCGGTGGGTGCATTTCGAGTATCTTTCTGTTTTTTGTAGGCTTCCCAGTTATGATGAGTGTACTCAAGGAAGAGCGCGATGACGTTGAAATGGTAAGTAGAACGTTTCTATCTTTTTAGTATTTTTCTTTTTCTTTTCCGGAGGTCTTGTTCTAAGCATATTCCTTATGTCATCGTGCATTTAACATTTAGAAATGCATTTCTTTATAGTCAAACTCGATGCGACTTTGATTGTAATATAGATTGAAGTCTATTGTTAGATAGGTATAAGATGCTAGCACATTCTGTCTTATTGCAAAGTTGTACCAGTAGATTCACTTGCTTTATATTAGTGCATAAAGTGATGCTTAGATCACTGTTCCATAGATTTTATACTAGAGAGCTGATTAATTTCTCTGTTATGACTTGATTTCGATTTCGTAACCGGAGCCGTTGGTTTCGGTTTCGCTTTTAAGCTAAGTCCCTCTATCCTAGTGAGAGACTATGATAACCAAATTAAGGAGAATATATTTCTTTGATATAGTGCCCCTTAATAAACAAAGCATTAGAGCCTAATGGGCCGGGCCCAAACTTTGAAATCTAATAACCCAAGCCGTAGAGCATATTTAAATGCAAATAATAACTAACATAACATTTTTTAAATTACAAACCTTAATTAAATAGCATGACATGATTGAATAAGCATAATTAAATAATTCAAGCATAATTAAACAATAAATTATGTCACAAATGTAACATCCTCCCCCTTCTGATTTATCAGGTCCGAGGTGCGCTAGAGACGATTGTAAGTGCATTGACACCTATTGACCATGTAAAAACACAAAAGAATGAGGTTAAGCCTGCTTTGATGAACACCGATTTGCTTTCTCAAGAGGCTGACAGCATTTCAGTTCTTCTAAGTCTGTTGGTGAGTTCTTTACCTCCACCCCACTAACCCGGATCATGTTAAAACTATATTGTTGTTTAGCTCTTCATCATATAACTTCAGTGGTTATTTCTATTGGATTATTTGGCAGGCAGAGGATGATTTCTACGTGCGATATTATACTCTTCAAATTTTGACTGCTCTCCTCACAAACTCTCCAAATAGGTATCATATATAAGCCTAATTTTTCTTAACAAATGTTTTGTAGGAAATTCTAGAAAAACTCTTTGCTGAGTTTGGTTATCAGGTTGCAGGAAGCGATTCTAACTATTCCTCGTGGTATAACTCGCTTAATGGATATGCTTATGGATCGCGAGGTACAAAACTATATTTGGCAATTGAAACAATCACTTTCTGGCTATTGCATTCTGATATTATCATAATATAAATGTGGACGACTGTTAGTTTGATTGCTATTAGAGTCTTATCGGTCAAATTTGGTACTTCCTCGTGTAATGTTATTCCGAGTTCTGTTTTCTTAGAGCCACATTCATAACGGATTTCTGATAAGCCCCTTTACTTGCGAACAAATGATGGAAGGGAATATCAATCACTTAAATATTAATTGTGTTCTTATGTGTCGTTTATTATGTTTTATGTTTAAAGGAGGGTTATTTAAGTAGTAAGCAATAAGTGAAATATTAAAAAAACTAATCTATCTTAAGTATGGCTTAGGGTGTCTTATATTTTGTTTTGACAAATCGACTCAAGACATCATCTGGAAACTTTAGCCGTGTACTTGAAGGAACTGCCTTTTAATTATCGTTGGGTTTGTGTTCTTTCTTTTTGTTTTTCAATACTGGTTCTTGTCATTTTCCTTTAAGGTTATACGGAATGAGGCTCTCCTACTTCTTACTTACTTGACTCGTGAAGCTGAGGTAAACCTTTTGCGTCTCAGCATCTCAGTATTCTTATCAACTTGTTCCGTGAGTCAAAGACCCGCGATTGACGGATGCATTTGATATGTCACCAGGAAATTCAAAAAATTGTTGTCTTTGAAGGTGCCTTTGAGAAAATTTTCAGTATAATCAAAGAGGAAGGAGGTTCAGATGGTGGTGTTGTTGTGCAGGTAATTGATTCTTACATACATAACATAGTTATGATATTATACTGTAGAAACATATTATGTACCTATTTTAGTATTTTATACTGTAGAAAACACAGAGAGTTAGGGAATATTATGTATTATAAATTCAATTATATGGATAGATAGTTAGGTTCCTTTTGTATAGGAATTAACTAGATTTTTAAGTTTTATTTTTTATTATTTACTTTTTCTATTATTGAGAAATATAAATTTCTATTAATATTTTTGTGGGGGGATTTTCGCGGCAAAAGTACTTTTAAGTTTGTGAAAGTGGCGGCATTTTCCATTTTAATTTTTTTTTTTATAAATTCTCAATACTTTCATTTGTCATAAAGTACTTGGTATATAGAATTTACACTTTTGACAACCATAGAAGTATACTCCGCAAAAAAAAAAAAAAAAAAAAAAAGTGAAATATGCCATCACTTTCACCTATGTTTAGGGTATATTTGTACAGAAATATCCCTTTTGTAGGTAACATGTTTATCTGGTTGATGTTTTCTTTTTCTATTCTGTTGTAATGGTAATAGTGGGTTAGTAATGTCTTTTGCAGCCAAATCGGAATTTTTTTTTTTTCATAATTTCTTCTATTAAATTGACTCGTTTTTCTGCTCCTCCAGGACTGTCTCGAGCTGTTAAACAACCTTCTTCGTAAAAATACATCAAATCAGGTGTGCGCTTTTGTTACTTCTGCTGCTAACCTTACATTTCTTACTATTATTTTTTCCTAAGCTAAACATTTTCTTACGTCTCAGATATTGTTGAGAGAGACACTGGGATTTGATTCCATATTATCGATCTTGAAGCTGCGAGGAGTTAGTTACAGTTTTACCCAACAAAAGGTTAGGTTTTCTAAATTAAAAACTTGTTACGGAACTTTCTACTTTTGGTTCACAAAGCTTACTGTAATTTTTCGTTGTCCTGAAACAAACATCATGCCAGTAGACGATAAATCTACTCAGCGGATTAGAAACCATCAACTTGTTAATCTCCGGAGGCTCAGAGGTCGATCCTGGGAACGATTCAAATAGGTTGACAAATAAAACGACTCTTGTTCAGGTTCATTTTGAAGCTTTCTACGATTAATGCTGCAGAAACATCTTTTAATTCTATATATATATATATATATATATATGTGTGTGTGTGTGTGTATGTATAATATTTAATCTTTATTTTGTTGGATTGATGTAGAAAAAAGTACTGGATCATCTACTGATGTTGGGAGTTGAAAGTCAGTGGGCTCCAGTTGCTATTCGCTGCTCGGTAAGATAAATGATTCCCTCCCTCCATATCAAGATTATAATTATATATTAATTTATAATTAATATGTCGGTATATAGCTGATTATTTTTCTGACAAAAAAAAAACTGCTTTAACTTATTTTTTTTATTCCTTCACAATATTTTTCGGAACCAGCTTCACAAAAACAGAAAGTAAACTCGAGTACTGGTTTTGATTTTGGACTGTTTCAAATCAAAACCAAGAAAACTGGTTTTGAAATAAACCAAATGGATCGGTGCCTTCTTTAGAGTGTTTGCTCAATTCAATACACAGTTTGCTAGTATATTCTCTTTTTTCCATTTTTTAATTAATGAAACACGCATCTTAAAGATTCATCTATTTGTGAGCTGTTTAAAATTGAAATTCAACTCGTTTTTTTCCAGGCTTTACGGTGCATTGGTGATCTTATTTGTGGACATCCCAAAAACCTTGAAGCCCTTGCTAGCAAAGTTCTTGGGGACGGACCACAAGAAGCGGCTTTGAACTCGATTCTTCGGATCATCTTGAGGACTTCCAGTATTCAAGAGTTTGTTGCAGCTGATTACGTTTTCAAGAACTTCTGTGAGGTTGGTAGTTCATCTCGCACTTAAAAAAAAAGAAGGAAACTCGACAAAATAATACTGCGTACTTCACTATCTACCAAACTAAAAACCCAAGTTCTCGTAATTGGAAGTGAACCTTTTCCAATCGTCCTAAAGTGTTCTAAAATGCGTATCAACTTAAATTTTCTCCTAAATTGTCCTAAAAGGTTAATTTTCTGATAATGAGAATTTGAGGGCTACTTTGGGAAATAGTGAAGTATGGAGGGTTATATTGTCAAGTAACCCTGTTATAAGTACAATTTGTAAAAAAAAAAATCTGTGTATGTCATGCGGAATTTCATTTGTATCAGAAAAATTCCGACGGGCAAGCAATGTTGGCATCCACGTTAATCCCTCAGCCATATTCCATGACGCATGCACCGATTGAAGAGGACGTCAATATGTCGTTTGGAAGGTTAGTTAATAATCTGAAACTATTTTCACACTACACCTCATTGTACTTTTAGTCTAGTGCATTTACGTTTCCTTTGTTTGCTTCGAAAGTCTACTTTTGGTGACTAAATTCGTTTAACACTTGAATTGCTGCAGCATGCTACTACGGGGTCTTACATTGAATGAAACGGAGGGTGATCTTGAGGTAATTTTCTTTCTTAAATTCAATGGGTTTGAGTGTCTCGGAAATATCAATTTGCTTTTATGTGGCTAATACTTTTACTGCACAGACTTGCTGCAGAGCTGCAAGTGTTCTTTCTCATGTACTCGAGGGGAACAGCCATAACAAGGAGCGGGTACGCGATTTAGCTATTTGCTGACTACATGGACTAAATTGAATTGTTTATATGTTTTATAACCTCGCTGCTTCTCGCTAATCAATAATGACGAAAAGGACCGGATAATCATTTCTTTGGGATTTTATAGTCTCAGTAAAGGTTTTCAGGATTTTTGAAAATCAATCCCTGTCCCGATGTTTTGTAAACTGGTAACCATGTAAAAAAGTCAATGTTTCCTCCTCCTGGTGACGGTAACTGGTAAACATACCTTTAGCCGGTATTGGTGCGGGCCTAAAACTGGTTATAATACTTTGTGCCTCTAAAAACTGTTTTTATTTTTTACCCCTAGTAATCATATGTGATGCTGTACAGGCTGTACGTATTGAACTCGAGGCACCAACCCCGACATTTGGTGCTCCGGAGCCACTAATGCACCACATGGTGAAGTTTTTGGCTGTCGCCTCTTCCATGAAAAACAGAGAGGAGAAGTCAAAGTCAACTGCATCAGCACACTCGTACATTCAACCGATCATTCTGAAATTGCTTGTCACCTGGCTCGCCGACTCCCCTATCGCCGTAAACTGTTTCCTAGAGTCCCGTCGCCACCTTCCTTACTTGCTCGAGTTGTTGTTGAATGAGTCTGAATCGGCGTGCACACGTGGATTGGCTGCTGTTATTTTGGGTGAATGTGTAATTTACAACAAATCACCTGAGAAGGGTAAAGATGTCTTCTCAGTGGCTGATACCATAAGCCAGAAAGTCGGGCTAACATCGTACTTCCTAAAATTCGACGAGATGCAAAAGACCCGTCTTTTCGCTTCCGCCAGCGAAGCGCAGCCCCGGAAGCCGCTCACCAGATCCACGGCTGCTAGCATGGCGGAGATCGAAGACGTCGATGAGAACCAAAGTGAAGATCATCCAACATTGTCGTCGATATTTGATGGCGTTTTCGTAAATCTTGTAAGGAGGTTAGATGCAGAAATCAGGGAGAAAATCGTCGACGTTTACAGTCGCCCCAAGAGTAACGTGGCTGTGGTCCCGGCTGAGCTGGAACAAACGAAAGGGGAGAGCAAAGAGGACTATATCAAGCGGCTAAAAGCTTTTGTGGAAAAGCAATGCACCGAGATTCAGGTAATATAGCTTAGTTTAATCAAATTGGTAGAAGGATGAATTTAATCCCGGGCTAATAGCGGCATAAGTATAGAAATTGCTAAAAATGCGTTGGCATATTACAAGGTTTAAAATGTGGGTAATCAAAACCCAAAGGCTACGTAATTGAGTTATCGACTTGTTCCATCCCAATTGTCTTGTTAGCGTTGAGCCGTGAACACATGTATGCCTTTCTTTAGATGTGTAAGTTGGGATTGTAAGAAAAAAATATGTAAGAATGGTCAATTTTACGATAATGGGAAAAAATAAGCGTACATGTGTTCAATGCTTAACGTTAACAGGGCAATTGGGATGACAAATCAAAAACCCATTGGGTATTAGTTCCGCGCAATTGAAAGCTTGAGAATATGCCGTTCCATGTTGAACAACTTTAGGTACTTATGCGCTATTATGCCTTTAATCATCTTATTCGGTTTTAAGCTGTATACTATATCCTATTGGATAATTAATAAATAAAATATTCAGAAAATTAATGTTTCTTTTGCTGCTTTTTTAGGATCTTCTCTCCCGCAACGCAAGCTTGGCTGAAAACATGGCGAACTCAGGCGGGCCCGCCAATTCCGAGCCCAGAACCACCGGGGGGGCTTCTGAGAGAGTCCAAGTCGAGACGCTCAAGCGGGAACTTCAACAAACCTCTCAGCGGCTTGAAATGCTCAAGGCAGAGAAGGGCAAGATCGAATCAGAGGCGTCAATGTACCAAAATATGGCAAGCAAAACCGAAGCCGATCTAAAGAGCCTCTCAGACGCCTACAACAGCCTCGAGCAAGTCAACTTCCGGCTGGAGAACGAGCTGAAAACCTTGAGAAGCGGCGGCGCACCTGATATTGAGGCCATAAGAGCGGAGGCGAGAGAGGAAGCGGAGAAGGAGAGTGAAGCGGAGGTGAACGATCTGCTCGTGTGCTTAGGGCAGGAGCAGAGCAAGGTGGAGAAGCTCAGCGCGAGGCTGTTGGAGTTGGGAGTGGATGTCGACGCGCTGCTCGAAGACATTGGAGACGATGCTGCCCTTCCCGAAGAAATTGAAGAGGACGAATAGTTTCGAAATTCTCCTTTTCCAGTTTATTGTTTTCTTTCTTCTTCTTTATGTACATTGTGCTTGGAGCTGTACAGTTAATACAAACTTATGATGCTCAAGGATTGTTTTCTAATTATCTTCAAAATGTAAGTTAAACTTAACATTTTGGATAATCACATTTAAACATTACGGAGTCGAGAGTTTGTAACACTCCCTTAGTCGAATTAGGGGGCCGTACGCTGTGGCGCGTGGGCGGGAAGCCCTACAAGCCTCCCAAGTGCAAGGCAGGAGGCCTAGCGCACGGAAAAGCCTCGGTGTGCCGAGCACATGCGGCTCACGTGCCTAGATGGATGGATACACGGATTAAAAGTCAACATGGGCGTAGGGGCTGGATACGCGCCAAACCGAGTGGGCTGCCAGGCCCATACGCGCAGGGGACGCCACAGAGTGCACTCGCAGCACATCCAAACCGAATTAAAAAATTAAAACCAACGTCGATAGAGATTGGAGAGTATATTTTGATTGTATTCTAAACTAGAGGCAACATTCTAAAAAATATTAAAGTTTGGTGGTGTAAAAAAAAAAGTTCTTGTTAATTGCAGCACAAGTATTTAATTTTAATTTTAATTTTTTTTATAGTAGCATATATCTAATTATTTCACGATCAAAACTTCCAATATTCAATTGTTCTTTCTAAATCAGTTCAACTGATTTAACTGAATTTTGGATATACCGTTATGTTTAATTTTCGAACACATGTCACATTTGAGCGAGAGGGAATTGTGTTACTAGTATCCGAAATTAGTTTAAATCAATTAAAAAATTTATGGAGTTTGGATGAAAAACAAAAACTAAAATGGAAACATTAACCACTTATGCCGCTATTAAAAAGATTATTGAAAACAAAATTTGCGCCGTAAATCAGTCATCACTGAGATTGATAGAGTCAGAGAAAATGATTTGAATCCAGCTTTCAGCAAAAGCTTCACCTCCGACAATGGCGGATTCCTCCTCTTCCACGATCCGCCACCGAGCCTACGCCCGAGTTGGCCTCCTCGGCAACCCCAGCGACGTCTACTTCGGCCGCACCATCTCCTTCTCCGTCGCCAATTTCTGGGCCTCCGTCCAGCTACACCCCTCCGATGACCTCGTCATCGCGCCCCACCCCACTCACGACCTCGTCAACTTCCGATCGCTCGATCACCTGGTCGCTTCGTGATTCCTTCTTGCCATGGAGATCGCCGCGATGCTCTAACTGCTTGAATTGATTTGCAGGTCGGCCGCTTGGAGAACGAAGGCTACTATGGAGGCGTGAGGCTTCTCATGGCGATCTGCAAAGTCTTTCGGAACTATTGCCGGGACAATGGCGTCGATCTTCGCTCCCAGAACTTCACTCTCTCTTATGATACCAATATTCCTCGCCAGGTATTGCATATATATATATATATATGTATATACATATATACATCTATGAGAGCTTCAAGAATCGTGATTCTTTCGTTCAGACAGGACTTTCTGGTTCAAGCGCCATTGTCTGTGCTGCTCTGAACTGTCTTCTTGACTTCTACAATGTGAGGCATCTGGTCAAAGTCGAGACTCGGCCTCAGCTCATTCTGAACGCGGAGCGCGAGCTCGGAATTGTTGCTGGTCTCCAAGATCGAGTTGCTCAAGTCTACGGAGGACTCGTGCACATGGTATGTTTGCTCGAAAAATCTCCTTGATGCCCTGTATGAACGTGATTCGATTTCAATCCATTCGTGATTCGCGCTTTTTCGTTTAGGATTTTAGTAAGGAACATATGGATGAGTTGGGGCATGGAATCTATACACCAATGGACATAAACCTGCTTCCGCCTCTCCATCTGATATATGCGGAGAATCCGAGTGACTCGGGGAAGGTGAGAGCGTGTTCGATCCCGCTACTTAATTGACCTATGAATGCAACGAGGCCGTGGTTCATTCTGTGTTTGTTTGCGTGTTGAATTTAGGTACATAGCACAGTTAGGCAGAGGTGGCTAAATGGCGACGAGCTTATAATATCGTCGATCAAAGAAGTTGCGAGTATAGCTGAGGAGGGAAGGGCGGCATTGCTCGGAAAGGACTATGCTAAACTTGTGACGCTAATGAACCGCAATTTTGACCTTAGAAGGTAATACATTTCTGTGTTTGAAAGATCTAGGACCATATATTCTTGAAGTAAGTAATTATGCTGCTATCATCGGACAATTTCATCAGAATCTGAATTATACGATTATTCCCCTTGTGTTATGTGTTAGCCCCCTTATTAATGTCTTATTATTTTACGGAACTAGGGATATTTTGGTCATTTCCCGTCTTAAGAGTTTGTTAGGCTCACTATTTATTTACGGAATTCATTGTGTTTTGTGTGAGAAAAAGAACCTATCAAAACATTGTCGGAGAGAGTTGGTTCTCGAAGGAAAAGCGCTTTCGTGTTATTTGGTTGATCATAAAGAGTGTTCGGGAATCTCCGTTTCAGTAGATTCCCATTGGCCTGTAATTTCCGTTTGCTTTTGCTCGGCTCTCATCATTATGTTACTGTGAACATGTTAACAGCTTTTGTAGAAGCCTCGTTGTTTCGTAAGTTAGATCATGATGGCAGTTCTTTCGCTGTAACCTTTTATATCTCACAATTTGAGTAATTGGTACAAATACCCCCCTTGAACTTTGATCCCTGTTGCAGTTTTGCCCTCTAACCTTTTATTAAATGCAAAATGACCCGTTTCTATTATAATATGTATTTAACTATTATCTACTTGACCTCATTGATGCGCAAAAATGTATTTTTCTATTCCCAATTTAAATTAATAAGCTTGATCATAGGTAACAATTTTTTATCAATTTATGATATAGACGGGGCATTTTGCATCAAAATGAAAATTAACCGGGAAAATTGCCGCTAGATAAAACTAAGAGCCCAAACTGTACCAACGAGTTTTGTTTAGCTTAACAATTATACTAGATCGTTTTATTATGCGGGGTTTTCTTGCTGACAATAATATTGGTCGATTAGGAGCATGTTCGGGGACGATGTTCTTGGCGCCTTGAACATTGAAATGGTGGAAATCGCTCGAAGAGTAGGGGCAGCATCGAAATTCACAGGCAGCGGCGGGGCCGTGGTTGTCTTTTGCCCGCAAGGTCCTTCCCAAGTGAAGTTATTAGACGACGAATGCCAGAAGGCCGGCTTCAGATTCGTGCCGATACAAATCGTTCCCTCTCTTCTAAACGAGGTTGACCTTAAAACCTTTTGAAAATAGAAATGTCTTGAATTCAAGCATTCTTTCATTCTCTTTTGCTGTTTTTTCATATGTAATAACGAAATTTTTTTATCGGTACGTTGCAGAAAGAGAGTTTATAATAATATTGTTATGGTGTTAGTTTTCGTGCCGTGTATTTGCCATTTTGTAGGAGTAATTGGCCCAAAAAGTCATAAGATTGCATTAGAACTCATATATGTGTATAGTTATTGGCTCCGTGCTCAATTACTCACTCCATTTGCTCATAAATTTGCATTTGCGCCCCTTAAACTCATCATTTATGACATTTGGGTAAGAGTAATTAACTCGGACACCCTCTAAATTAGTCGCTTTTACTTGCGGGTGGGCATTTGAGATCGGATACGAAACTATTACAAGTTACAACACGATTTAAAATGAGTTTGGATTTACGATAAATGAATCTAGGTCTAACCATGTCGAACATGAATAACACGATTAAATAACAGGTGAACATGACACGTTGACACAATGAGACTCAATTAGACACGATTAAGAAGGTAAAAATTGCATTTTATACATGTCATTACGTGTGTTTATACTTTATACTTATCATATACAAAACTTTTTTATTTTTATTTTATTAATTCCGTTGTTCTAAAAATAAATTAATTAATTAATCGTTTAAAATTACTTGAATATGTTAAACACGATTAATCGGTTAGATGACACGATTATTAAAAGAGGCGGGTTTGAATCTCATATTTAGTACAATCAATAAATTAGGCAAGTCCGAGCCTCAATTTTCTAACACAATCAATACATGAAGCGAGTCTAAGTCTAAAAGAATAATCAGTATTCAAATGCTTTACTCATAAAGTTTGAGTAAACCCTTTACTCGTAAAATTGTGTTTGTTCTCCACTTGGCTATATTCCGATATTATGAAGGCAAGACTTTTTATGATATTTTGGCATTTTAAAATTCTCTCAAACCCATGTCTCCCATGGCATTTTACATCATAAATAAGAAGTACGCTCATTGAACATAATTCAGACGAAAATAAACGAAAAACCGAGCTTCCAAGAGCTTATTCGAACAGCTTTTTACGCAATCAATTTCCCTGATTTCCTCAAACCCATGTCTCCCGTGGCACTTTACATCACGAGTACGCTCCTTGAACATAATTCAGACGAAAATAAACGAAAAACCAAGCTTCCAAGAGCTTATTCAAACAGCTTTTTACGCAATCAATTTCCCTGATTTCCTCAAACCCATGTCTCCCATGGCATTTTACATCATTAACATGAAGTACGTCCATTGAACATAATATAGACGAGAATGAACGAAAAACCAAGCTTACAAGAGCTGATTCGAACCGCTTTTACGCGATCTGTTTCCCTGCATTTGTCTGAAATTCGGAGGAAGCACAAGATAAGATAGTGTCTCCCACCATTTGAATCTCTACAACACTTTTGAAAATTCACAATCTCACTAATCTTCTAATAAGCTCACCACAAAGGATCAATATTGATAAATCATAAATATATACACCCCGCAAATTTCTAACCCTCACTATGTGAAAATGTTAAATTAATTACACTAAACAAAATCACTAGGAAAGGGGTAAAAATTAGAAACAGATTACATTACAGTTTTCTCCAGCAAGAGCATACCTTCGGATCACGGAAAATGTCGTGGAATACTCCGATTCATGAATTTCAAATTCTCACAACGAAAAGCGAAGCTCACGGATCACCGAGCGACGCTAAAAGCTTGCGAGGCGAATTTGGTAATGCCCATATAGGTAGATCCATTAGAGTTTTGTTCTCGTCTTCCTCGTGAATATTACACATTGCTTCGGCAACGTCGCACAGGTTCGAAGCCTGTTTGATCATTTCCTCCTGAGCTTCAACCTGCAAACGCGGAAGATTGTTCGCCATCAATTATGACCCAAAACTAAACAAACTCCAAGATATCTTATTACTTTATTTCTTGTCTCTTCTCTACATCTTTTTTTTTTTTTAAATTCAAAATCAAGGTAGTGGCTACGAACTAGCGCCGGGATACAAAAAAAAAAGAATCGGGCTAAAAACCCATTTTTCATCGGACCAGCTCAGGCGGGAGCCTCAAGCGCGGGCATAATTCAACACCCTGACCCGAGGCGTGCATGCTGAGGCGGAAAGCATCACCTCATCCCGAGACACTCCTTAGAGGCCCCTTTCTAAAGTTTTTTTGTACTACGTTCCAGTTCGCTGAACGGCTATAAGGCGATCCTTATTTATTTTATTTATTTATTTCTATGCAGCAAAATGTAGTTGAAGTGAACTATCATGTAGCCAAATCCAAGTAAACTACACCTACAAAGACAATGTCATAACTATAAAATCGGCATTTTTACCAGTCCTGTTTTCCGTTTTAAAACAATGTCATATGTATCCGTTTAAAATACCAGTTTTTTAGCGGTCCTGGCCCCAATTATCGGTCCCCGAAAATAACCGTTTTCACAAAACCAGAAAAATAGGAACAGTAGGAGTTCTTCGGTTCCCGGAAAACCGGAACCGCGAGGAAAATCGTCAATTCCCGATAGCAGTGTTCAACAGTGTTCTACTTCAATGTTCAATTCAAACTAAAGCTAAGCTCAAATTGAGCCCCAAATTGCTCGAATCAAGTTGAATTTTCGCTGCGCCAAACCCTAATCCTCCATTTTGATCCAAACAGCGAGCAGTTACCTGCAAGACGAGGTCATCGACAGCGGAGCTGCAAGCTGGATCAACCACCGAAACCGCCGTGGACGTCGAGGGATCGTCGAGCGACGACGTCGTTTGGCCTCGCCGGACTCGGAGCTGACGCGTCGTCTCTTCCATGGAGAGCAAGGTGTTGGAGAGATACTCCCACTGCTCGATCTCTCTCTGGTACTGATCCCTCAGCTTCAGCAGCGCCTTCCTCTTCCGCTCCCGGCGAGCCACCGCCGGGTCGGGATCTGGTCGGTGCGCCGGCGGCGCGTCGGGCGTACGCCTCTTGCGGCGCTTGAAGATGAAGCCGCCGTCGGTGCAGAGCTCCCAGTCGCCGTCCTCCCACGGCGGTGGCGGGGTGGATGCCATCTGAGGAGAGAGGGAAAGGCGAAAAACCGAAACTTTTTGCGGGAAAATTTGAGAGAATTGTTGGATGTGGGAACTCAAGAGAGAGCGAGAGAGACTGAATTTAATTTATTTTCAGCTTTCAAATTTTTACTTAAAAAAATAAAATAAAATTTACGAAAATACATACTCATTGGAGGGTTAATTGCGCCAAAAAGACCCGGCCTTTGATCAATTGCTCTGTTATAATAAAACGTCCGTAAATAGCGGTAAAAGTACCTAAATTTGGCATTTGAGAGTTGATCGATAATATTTGTCCATGTAGCTATTAGACTTTGACACGTGGCATGCCACATGGCACTTGGCCGCCACATAATTATTATTTTATTAAATATTTTATAATAAAAAATTAGAAAACCCACAAACTGCCCAAAAAACACCAAAGCTTTGTGAAAAATGCCCATCGTTTCAAAAAACTAATTTATGCCCATTAATGAAATATTTTGGACCAATTTATCCCTCAATATAAATCAGTTATTATTTTCGTTTTATTTATTATTTATTTATATATGATATTTACTCATCAACTTTTATATTATCGCATGATCTTCTCTTTACTTTTATAACACGTTATTTGCACGATTTCTCTACGAAATCAAATACTTAAGGCAATACTCTACTTTCTTTATATATAATGCAATGACAACAATATTGAGCATTGTTGAGGTACAATTTCGTCCACATCATTTTCCATTGATACGACAAAAATTATTTTTGTCGTTTATGAATCTGGGCTTTGATCAAAGAAGCCCACCACCAACAAAAGGCCCATTGACCAAGTCAAGGGGGGGTCGACCAAATAAGAAGTCAACGGTCAAGAGGAAGGAACACGATGAAGATAGGCGACGATGATACTTGTGACGAGGATGTGCCCCATTTTATAAACCTTGTTGATGAAGCTTTATCGCTGTTGAAGATCAAGTAAAAAGATGACTCGAGGACGAGAATTATGCGACAAAGTGTAGCCTCGCAATGAGACCAAGAAGCAGACGACGAGAACAAAGGCGACTAATAAGCAATCAGCTTACCCTTAAGGGCTTAATTTTCACCTAGAATGACTATCTTACCTACCCCAGTGCCCTTTTAAAACTTAAAAAAAAAAACTCTATAAATACGCTCTCCATTCATGAATGGAGGTAAGTTAACTCTACTTATCAAATTTATGTCAAATTCCCTCCATAACTAAGTGGAAATTTGATTCGTGGTCTCCTATCGAAGCTCTAATCTCCTCGGGGACTTAGCGGATCTTTGTGTATCTTTTGCTTAGTGTGTCATCCGCTAAGTCATCGTTTCATACTTCTACGGGTAAAAATTGTTATGAAAATACTCTATCATTATTGCGATGTAGAAAATAAAGAAAGAAACTCTTAGGTGGCGTTTGGTTAACTGGTTTGGGAAACCAGTTTTGCAATTTGGTTTGGAAAACCATTCTGAGAGTTAGTCTACCAAACCAGTTTGGGAGTTTGATTTTTGAAACACTGTTTGGTTAGTCTTTTGTTGATCTTTGGTTGAATTTAAATGAAAAAATGCAATTAAATAATGTAATATAAAGTAGAAAGTATGTTTTATTTGAAAGTAATATATATTAATTATGTCTAAAAAATATTTTTCATAATATAAAAACTATTCATATTTCATGACTCTAATTGCATATGTTTAAATAATGTAATATAAAGTAGTAATATTCCGTTTCAAGAGTTTATATCATTATACTTAAGTTAGTATTTAATAATATACATAATTTAAGTAGATTTGTTAATAAGATAGTAATCTCATTAAAATTTATAATTATACATAAAAATGATATTAATAATATATCATATAAGTTAATTTCATAGTTAGTATATTATTATAAATAATATAATAATATTATAAAATGATAATATATTATTATTGTTTTATTTTGTACGATTGAGTTGAAGACTAAAGAAAGAAAACTACTTCAAGTCGTTTTCTGTTTTCCTTCATTAAAGTTTCAGTGGTTTGCGAGACCCGTCTCAGAAAACAGAGACAACTGGCAACTAAACGTGGTCTGCGAAACCAATATGATACTGTTTGAAACCAAAATCAGAAAGTGGTCTCGGTGACCATAACCAAACGCCACCTTAGTTTTTGGACACCACCTCTACTGATTAAGTAAGTTGGAGAAGGAATGAGACGGGCCATATCATGTTGATGAGCCAGGAATGCTATTCCAATCAACGGTCTAAGCACCCATCATCACCGTGGAAGAAAAGGCAAAGCGGACTCCGAAATCCTATTCCGAGTATGGGAAACACCACGGACCAATGAATCCACCTATTCGCCCACCGCGCAGTTACCAAACCCGGCCCACGATCGGACACGCGGCCGAGTTCAATTGTCACCCCTAAAACGCGGACAACCAACACTTAAGCCTAAACCCAATGATACTTAAGCCTCAAATATCAGATTAACCGTTGGCCTTGACATTCTCGTCGACCAAAACATGCAAATACTTCAACAATTGATGATTGCTTTTCAATAACCAAAGAAGAAGACGAAGAAGAAGAGCCACTCGTTTGAGCATCCATGGCGAAATCTCTCTCTCTCACCCAATACATATCCACAGTCTTAGCTCGTCCATCTTCAACCATGGCCACTTCAAGATCACTCTCTCTCTTCTCATTCCCAAACCTCAAACTCCTCCACAGAAACGCTCCATCTTCTTCATCACTCTCGTTCAGCACGACCCCGACGAGGTACCCTCTCCAGTACGACATGATCATCAACCGCCCGACCCAATCCTCGCTCGACCAGCTCCAGTCCCGGCCCGTCAGGGCGGCCCGCTCCGACCCGGATCCCGGACCCGACTCCGAGCCCGGTTTGGGCACGTGGGTCGATCGGAAACTGGGCTCGGAGGCGATGGACAAGTCGAAGAGGAAGTACTACAGCAAGCGACGGAAGCGACTGTTCGGCGCTGACTCCGACGAGGAGGAGGAGAGGAAGAGGCGCGAAGAGGGCTTCGTGGAGCTCGAGCCCGAAGTCGTTGACTTTCCGAGGCTGCACCAGCGAGAGGAGGAGCTCTACTTCCACGACACCTTCGCTTATCCATGGGAGAAGGACAAGCACTACAAGATGGTCTACAAGCTCGAGAAGAAGTACTTCCCCGACCAGTGCCTCGACAAGGCCTTCCTCGAGCCCGGGAGCGAGCCGAAACCCGAGAAGCCGAGGAGGAAGAAGGAGGAGAACGGCGGCGGCGACGGGCTCGTGTTCTTTGAGGAGAAGAAGGAGGAGAGTGGCGCCGGCGGTGTGACGGAGAAGAAGGTTGAGGAGTTCTTCAGGTGTTTGAAGAAAGTCCCCGCTGAGAGTGGTGTTGTTGCTGATAAGGAGCCTTATCTTTTGAGCAGAAGCACCGAGCTTCCGGCGAATTGGGACTCGCCGAACGGGACTGTCGTGTTGATCAACAAGCCCAAAGGTAACCTACGTGATTAGATTTCGGTTTTCGGATTTGTTGTGTTTGATTGAGTTAGAAATGGGATGAGACTATGTGTAAGATCATGAGCTGGGTTTTGACTGCGATAGGTACCAAACCGAAAATCACACCATTAAGCCAACGGGAATTTCCTCGAGACGATAGATTCCCGGATATATATTCCGAAATACAGCAAACACAATTTGCCATATTTGTGTTTGTTCAAATGGCATTTCAGAATCCATTGTTCTGGTCGTTAAGTTGAGCATTGAACCAAATTGTTTGTATATATTTCCCATAGATTTCTTTGCTTGTTCTTGGCATTTTCACGTGGAATTTGAAAGTTCACTAACCATGAAACAAATTATTTTTTACTATATTAGTAATCGGAGTCGGTGATGAAAGCCAAATGTAAAGAACATGTAAGCCAACGGTATTTACCAAAGATATTGGATACCGGATATTTTATTTAATTAAAAGTAAACCATACAGCCGTTCCTTCAAGATCACGACCAAAGCTCTCCAAAACAACGTCACGATTAAAACCGACAAAACATAACATCACCCCTAGGTTTCACTATAACAGAAATAACATAATAATGTAATTCATATATATTAAAAACCTATCAGTTAGCAAAGTGTTCTATAATATTGTTAGTGTTGTTTCACAGGATGGACTTCTTTCACGGTTTGTGGAAAGTTGCGTCGCCTCGTCAAAGTGAAAAAGGTTTTGCGCCGTTGAATTATTATTTTTATGCATTCGAATAAACGCTTCTTTGTCTCATCGTTTTCCGTTTGTTACAGGTAGGCCATGCCGGAACTCTTGATCCTATGGCAACAGGTCTCTTAATAGTTTGTGTCGGTAAAGCAACTAAGGTTGTAGACAGGTAAATCTGAGATTTTAGCCCTTGCGACCGTTGAGACTTGCTAAACAAGATTCGTTTATCGATCATGTCGAATCTGAATTCAGTTTCACAGTTTTACTGCTCCGTTAAGTAAGCTTCAAAATTTCATGGCTACAGTTATCAAGGAATGGTCAAGGGTTACAGCGGAATTTTCCGTCTGGGTGAGGCTACTTCAACTTGGGACGCTGATTCCCCGGTTCGTTTATCTTTCTTTTACCGTACCGCTTTGTTTTAAGTAATTATCAGCGTCTCCAATAGCCTTCTCGTCAGTGTTTTTTTTTTTTTAATTTGCATAAAATAGCAGTATACTCTCTCACCCATTAAATATATGAGTCTTTAAAATTAGAAGGAAAAATCACTATTCGAATAAAACTTGATAAGCTTTTCCATCCATGCCTTTCGAAAATTATAACATATGACCGTTTTGTCCTGAACTTCAATGAAGCCGAGGGATATAACTGAAAAAATGTGAGAAATTCCGAAGGAAAACTTATAGTTACTCTTTTGTTGTTGAAGCATTCTATGTACTGCAAAATTTGTCATGACTGGTATGAAGTCGGGTTTCAAGCGCCGCATATGTGTTACAGGTGATTCAGCGTGAGCCGTGGGAGCATATAAAAGACGAGGACATTAAGAAAAAAGCAGCCTCTTTCTGCGGAGAGATCTGGCAAGTTCCTCCAATGTTCTCTGCCATCAAAGTAAGAAATATTCTCTTCACATTTACCCACAAGAAATTGATTGAGCTATTCCCGTGTTTCTTAATTCCGCGCCGTAGACTTTTCACTCGAACGGACGTCGATTTTGCTCAGCGCTGTAGTAAATATCTACTAATCTGCGGCTGTCTTTGGAACTTAGATTTTTCAAGGAAAAAAGATATGAAAAACACGCTCGAGGGAAGTCGATAATTTTTTGTATTAGTTCATCGAGCACTGATACAACTTCAGTGTTGCGTCGTTATAAAAATCATTCTTCTCGAACCATAAAAAACTTGTCATTTGTTGGGTCAATCAATACAACAAATGACTTGAAACTCTTGGATCTCTGAAACAGTAAAGTTCTTACAATCTGGCATATTATTGTGTCTTGAGACTCAGAATTATCTTCATAAAAATATAAAGCAACTTGAAAATCCCAACCTCCTAACCGTTATTTTTCGATTGTTTCGACAGGTTGGAGGCGAAAAGATGTACGATAAAGCCAGAAGAGGCGAAAGCATTGAGCTTTCACCAAGGCGAATTTCGATCTTCCAGTTCGACATTGAACGCAGTTTAAACGACAGGTTCTTGTGAAATGCAGTTTTGATGATTATTCTATTTGCTTGAAGAAAATATATATTTCTATGTAAGCATGTGATTTAAATTTGTGTTCTTAGCGAAACTTATGTGCTGTGATGTTCACGTTTGCAGACAAAATTTAATTTTCCGGGTTACATGCTCGAAAGGGACGTACATCAGATCTCTATGTGCGGATTTGGGGAAAGCTCTCGGAAGGTACGGTAAAACCGGGACCGGGCTCCAAGCCTTTTTTTTCGTGTCTAACCAGTTCTGAAAATATATTTTTTTAGTTATTTATCGGTAAAAACTGCTATCATGAAATACCGGGTTAAAGAAACAAAAATAAAATAAAATAAAATCAATTCTTAACATAGTCTAAACGTAAACGTCAAAATATAATAACTTAATAAAAAAAAGAAGCTCTAAAACAGGACCAGAAACCGACCCGTTCTCTGTTCCTGGCTTATTAACCGGCATGGGCTGGGCCCAATTCCCGGGTTTCCAGTCTAAAAAAAGGACCAGGACAGAATCAAAGCCGGGATTTGTATGCGTCCTGAGGATTTTCCAAGTTCTAACACGAAATTTTCGTTAAACTTGTTTATTTTCAGCTGTGCTCATTTAACTGCACTTCGAAGAGATTCAATAGGTATGTGCATTTACTTACTTTCAACTTTATTCATTCTGGGTTTACTCTATGATTTTGCTTTACAATCTCTACCTTTTGCAGGCCAATATTCTGCAGATAATGCATGGGAATTCAAAGATCTCGAAGACGCCATTACCAAAAATTATTTCTAGGAAAATAATATGTAATAGATTAGATGAGAAATATACATTTAATTCATTGAATAAGGTTATGCTAAATGCTCTAATAATAGAGATTAATTGGAGCATTTCAAGATACTTTCCAGCTAAACTGGAATTTTGGGAAAAACAATTCATCCCAAAAATGAAAAAAAATAAAATAAAAATAAATTACAAAGTGGGCAAAATTCAAAAACAAAAACTAAATTGTCGGTTCTCGTACTAGTTTTTGGTACATTAGAAGATTGAACAATAATTATACAGAATTTTGCAGCTCGTAGCGAAATCCTGTTTTTACCTCGCAGTCGAGTTTGACGCCTTGTAAGCTTTCTCGGCGCTCGCCAATCGATCTTGAAATATCTTCCACTCTAGTCTGCACCGGTCTCTCACCTAACCGAAGCACGCGTTCAAAATTCTCAGAGCTATTTTTTACCAGATAAGTTTCACATAGACTAAGTATGGACTTAGTAGTTGATAGTTCATAAATCCATAGAATCTCCGAGGCTTATATTCCTATGAGTATCTTTCTTCTTTTTCTCTTATCATTTTATTGTAAGCCCTAGGATTATATTAGAGGATCACTTACCCCTTCCCATGGCGCTTTCCCAGCTTCTGCTTTGCCCTACAGAAAAACAAAAACAAAAAACAAACAGTGTTATAGTAGAAACTCGACAAATTAATAACCTCAATAAGATGATACTTTTGTTTGATCCCGACTCCAACTAACATGACTAAATTTTCTCTCGATAAAATAATATCTATAAAGGTTTTTTTGTAGTTTGGGAGCCGAATCCTATTACTTGGCCCAACCCAATTCGTGGCTTCTAGGAATAATATTTTTAATAGGATATTTTCCGGCTTTCACTTTGGGCTTTTGCGAAATCGGCATTTTAAGGTTTTTTCTTTTGTACTCTCTCCTCTGTGGTAACTTTTTTCGGATCGTAGTGAATTTTTCTCATATGTCTGTTTTCTTCCTAGATAAAATTTCCAGACGAAAATTCTTCTAATTATTTCTCTGTCTTTACTTTCGTAGCTACTTTGCTTTTGATTTATGAGATAGCAAAATTGAACCTTATGTTAATCAACAAAAGAGGATTCAAAAGGTAGGTCTAGTGTTTACTTGGCTTCCAAGTGAAGGAACACTCTGATGAACAATCCATTGTGCATCCACAACTCCTATCTTCTCATGAGCAGGCTGTTATTAAGTAAAGCACAAATTTGAGATAATCAAGATTTGATAACAAAACGAGACCTAAAGAAATACGAAAGTAAATTAACCTCAACGCATTTTCTAAGTGCGAAGTCCAGACCCCATCCATGAACCAGGTCATTCTACAGAAAGAGGAAACAAAAAGTTTCAAACCATTTTTATTTTTCCATTCAAACATAGGAGAACTAGATAATATGACCAGATATATGTGTGCAATGCCATAACAAACCTGAATCATATGCCAAACACAGCGCCATGCATCACGAGAAAACACGGTCGCCATAATCTCAACAAACCTGGACGATCATGAGATAAGGGCAAGCTTTATTCTTTCAGGTCTACAAGCCTTACTATTCTTATATTAAGAATAAAATAAAATAAAATAAGTTGACTTTTACTTACGCTGCGCATGGTGGTAAATGTGGGTCGGTACACCAACCGGGTTTCTCCTTTGTACTTCTAGAAAGAGAAAGAGAGGAGCTCAGGGCAAAGATATTGATGCTAAAATAGAATTTGAAGCAAATGAGTTAGTTAGTTAGTGTGGTGTTCTTACTTGTGGACTTCGCTATTACCTAACCGCTTTGTCATCTGCCATGTCAGCCCTTTATTCGGTTCCAAACCAGGCTGTGAAATCTCCAACCCATGTTTCCTTACAAGTTTTATGTATCTAAAACGAAGTAGATTAAGGATAAGTGCCTTAGTACAGTTAATTCGGAGTTTAAACTCACTATTTTTTCGTACAACATCGTACGCAGAATACTAACTTCTCTGCATTAAAGTGCTCAACACCAAGATCCTCGTCCCAAATGAAAATGTATTCATACGAAGCCACAATGTCGGGATGCAAAAAGCGTTTCGCGTACCACCTTTAACCAATTACCACCAAGACAAATGTTAGATCTTACAAACAAACATACGTGCGTAGGGATAAAGGAAAGGGGCATGAACGGAATTAGGCTACTTAAGGGTATCTTTGGTAAATTTAGGTTCATTTAGGGCATTTTTGGTATTAAAAGACAATTAAAGTCAGCATCCATTGTTAGGGGTTTGTTATGAACAACTAGATGGGAGAGAAAATTTTACCTCTTGTATTGTAAACCGATGGTAGTTTTCGATTCTAATTCCGTTCATTGATTATATTTTTTTCTCTAAATGCCACTCATTTGTGTATTCTGGAGAACTTCCCATCTGAATCCTATCAAATAAGTTGCAATTTATTACAGGCAAACTAGTAGTTATAGGCCTTTATTTATGTCTTCAGTTATTATTATTAAGTATGGGTATTAAAGGTATTTTATGTTTTAGGGGTTAATTAGGGTTTCTAAGTCTACCATCACCTTGGTGAGTTTCTGTATGGTTATTTGTTCAGGTCCTATCAATATCCTCCAATTAAAACCCTTGCAAAGTGCTCGATTAAACTCTAAATATATGGTAGGAGTAATAACACACCATTTAGTCTGCTTCTCAACGGAAATATGGATAGCCCGCTTTGACCACTCAAATTCTTCCCATTCAGTTGCTCGACCATCGTAGTGAAACAAGACAATCGTGAAATTCTCTGAAAACTGTAAATCTAAAT
This sequence comes from Parietaria judaica, assembly GCA_954871525.1. Lineage (NCBI taxonomy): Eukaryota > Viridiplantae > Streptophyta > Magnoliopsida > Rosales > Urticaceae > Parietaria > Parietaria judaica. The sequence continues at coordinate 33,284,573 of OX940865.1, forward strand.
TCAGAACGGGTAACAGAGAGCAAGCTTTTTAAACCAACATTTACAACAGAACCAACCTTTCTAACTGCAGCATCGATATTCTTTTTCTGACTGTAACCGACCGTGAATGATACAAGGTATCTTGGTTTGATAGCTAAGTCCTGATAGAGGTTTTATTTAAGAGACAATATATAGAATATTACTTAAAATCAATAATATAAAGGTTCTTTGAAACGTCTCTGTTTTGGCATGATCTTTTTGACCACTGGGTATGTTATTAGAGCAAGTATAAGCTATAGATAATGTATACCTCATTAGGTAGGCCCCACAATCGGCGGAGGTAGAGATCTGACTCAGATTCTACTATGCCGGGTGGCAGTCTCTCAGCTCCACGAGGATTATCAGGAGCCCAAATCTGGATCAAAATTGGAATTGTACATTATTAGAACCAGGAATGATCAAATCAAATAAATGCAGTATTTCACAGGTTCCTTATGAAACAAATAACATGATGCCGGTTGAGAACACTCTCCTCATACAAATATTTACATGCACGCATTTTTCAACGTACCTTAGTCTCGTTGTATGGACGTGCTTGATCCGAACTACGTCTGATGCCCCTCAGAGATGAGAAAGCATCGTAGAGAGCTTGAGCTGAAAGGCCGGAATATTTGTCCTCAATATACGTCAGGTCAATTGAAGGAAATAGTGTGGACGGTAAGCTCATCTGTGAATTTAATATAAAAAAAATCCAAAAACTCTTAGAATAATGCCAAATAAATTAAAGAAAGAGTCCATTTTGAAGGCAGATTTTGAACCTTAGTCAATGAGACCGTCGGAAACGACACGCCCAAAAAGAAGCCAAACACAATCCCGATAAACGTTGTTACCACTAGCCTCATTGTCTCGTTAGGTTTTCTAATAGCTCCTCTGCAGCCAGAGATAATTCCATCAAGTAAGGAACAAATAAACAAAGTCTCCCTCGGAAAAAGAAAGCTATAATTAGGAAGCTAAGTTCAATAGTCCAAACCCGCGCAAAGGTATAGCCATATCTGTCAATTTCTTCCAATTCTGCAATTAAAAATATATCTTTCCAAAACGAGCAACGGCTTGTTGACAGACTCATCAATTAGTGATTCGCTAGTTTGGAAGAGCTGAATAAGTTCCCCTCATTGCAAGACACACAACCTGAAAATATATCGAGATACTTCTTAGAAAATAAATACGTAGCAAAGATCGAAAATAGGGGCTTTTGTTATGATTACCAAATAAGGATTTTTTTTTTTCCTTCTGTTTATGATTAATTATGTTCCAAATAAAAACATTATGTTGGAATTATGAATGTTTAGTTTCGTACTTGAATTGTATCTCTGCCTTGTGAATTTTCATTGACCATTGATGGGTGAACAGCGAAATTAAATTAAAATGATTTGTTAAGTCTTAAGGTTAGAGTAATTGCCAGCGTTCCCCCCTTGGGTTGGGCATAGATTGCATTTTGCCACCTTACATTTGTTTTGTTGCATTTTCCTCCTTCAAGTTTTTACACATTGCATAAAACTCCTTTTCTAATAAGTCAAGTTTGAAATTATTATTGACGATTTCGCCATCATAGCAGCTGATAAATGTTATGACATTTTAATAGAAAAGCGGTATTGTAAAGGGTAAAAACACAACAAACAAATGTAAGGGGGCAAAGTGCAACCAATGTCAAACTTACAGGGGCGATAATGCCAATTATTCCAAAGTTCACTAAGATCAGAGAAAACAAAAACATTACATTTCGCCACCTTACGTTTGTTTTGTTGCATTTCCCCCCTTCAAGTTTTCACACATTGCATAAACCCCTTTTCTAATAAAATTATAAAATGAAAAAAATTGTCAATCATAAGGGGGAAAATGCGCCCTCTTTTTTTGTTGTTCCTTCCAGTAGTCGAATTTGAAATTATTATTGACGATTTTTCCATCCTAGCAGCTGATAAATGTTATGATATTTGAATAGAAAAGTGGCATTGTAAAGGGTGTAAAACACAACAAACAAATGTAAGAGGGCAAAGCGCAACCGATGTCAAACTCACGGGGGCGACAATGCAATTACTCTTTACTTCACAAAGATCAGAGAACACAAAAAATGAAGTGACACACTCAAGTTCATACCAAACAATAACTGCATTTCGCTGTAAATTATTTTCCAAAAACAAAAACAAAAACCGAAACCAAAATCCAGAAAAGTACTCCAGATTCCATGATTTGCATTTGACCAGAGCCCAAACAAGCAAAATTGCCAGTTTGTATTGCCTAAAGTATCAGCATTTAATCACGAATTCCATTTTCAACCAAAAAAGAAACGAAAATCTTCAAGCTCGTGAGTGAGCTTTAAATGCTGGATCAGGCAATAATCACCAATAGATTTGAATTTCGAACAGCACAGAATCACTCCGCATCTGGAAATCCTAGCTCGGAAAGTGCACTTACCTCAGTGAATCGCGATCGAGAGTTAATGCTCCGAATCTGGAAAGAATCGGCTCAATCAAACGCGATTCTCAGAGAGACGAATCGATTATTGAAAGGAGAGAGAGAAAAATGGAGATTTTGGGAGAAGTGAGGTTCGATTTCGAGAGAGGAAACGCAGAATTCCGAAATAGTTGCGAAGAAATGAGATTCGAAGGTCTCTGTGTCTGAGCGATATGAAAGAGGCGAAGAACATGGCGAGAAATCCTCTGCAACAAAGATCACAGTTACCGATTACGCAACCTGCTTCTCCTTCTGTCACGTGGCGAATGTCGGGAGATTATCAGTGATAATTGTTTTTCACCTTAACTAAAAAAAAGCAAGGACATTGATGAGTGATGACAGAGTAATTAACTTTAATTAATACCCTCTGTTTTGGTATTTTTGTACTAGGGGTAAACAAATTGGTATTCGGTATAGTTTTTGATAAATAATAGAGCGAATAATGTATTTCGGTATTTTAAAAATAATGACCGAATTCTCTATTTTTAAACATGAAAACCACATTTATCGTATAATCGGTATTCGGTATCGGTAGCGGTAATATCAGTTTTTTTACCCGCATTTACCGCTTTTAATATTCAGATTTACATAAACTAACTAGTATTAATAATAAATAATATTACACATAAACATACTACTAAATACTAATATTACACAATGCACCGAGAGGGTATTGAAGAAAAATCTTTTTGACGTTTTGATATGGTCAATAGAAAATAATAAAATGTACTATTAAATTTAGTAAAAGCGGTAAAACCGGGTAAGCGGTTGCGGTTTTGACATTAAAATCGAAAACCATATTTTACCCAAATTTGGGTATTTGGTTTTTTCCGGTATATTCGGTTTTAACCGCTTTAATAGCGGTTACGGTTTAATTGGTATCGGTTTGATCGATTATCGGTAAAAAAATCGATTTACGGTTTCTTTTGTTCACCCCTAATTTGTGCATTTTAACGCTGCAATTTTAATTTCTACTCGAAATGCCTCTTATATTATTTTTAAATAAAAAATTATCCATGAAAATAAAAAAATGTTAATTTATGCACATGACTAAATCAAAATATTTCTACCAAGTAAACTATAAGCACATTAGTTATAGAACAATGTAGGGTGATACTTATTAAGTATTTTGTGTAAACTATAATATTTTATTATGATTATTTAATGCTTACCATACTTTGAGAAGTAATGCCTTATACACGCCTCGTAAATAATGTTAATTTGTATGCAACACACAATTTAATAAAAAATATTTATATAAACTATTTTTTTTTAACAAAATACTATATTAGGAGATTGTTTACGAAGCAATCCATCGGTCTAGATTTTCAAAGAAGATTGCTATTAAGAAAAATATAAGATTAATAAAAAAGATCCTAATCATTTGATGTGTACAACTTTCAATCAAAATACACAGTACAATTCGATAAATTGACGGCATCAATAAAATAATATTTTTGTATGATCACGACTCTAATTAACATAATTAAATTTTTATTCAATAAGATAATAATTTTTTTTTATCTTAATTGTTAAGGTCGGATTTCGTCAAATCCCTCCTTAACACTGTCTATGTCGTTTTTATCCCAGAACGACGGGAAATGGAGGCAAAAGAGATGGATTGACCCTTGGTCCACGGAGGGACACTCCCGAGGAAATATTATCCCGCGATGAGGTGGGACAGCGGGGATAGTCCGTAAAAGAAGAACTTCGTCGCAGAAGAACTTCATCGCTAAGAAGCTCATCGAGGAGATTGCGAGGCCCGCCGGATAAAGCGATAAAGCCAGAATCGCGTAGGTAGAGGAAATCATGGGATTATCAGCGAGATTGAGGGAAGTCCGGAACGAGGCAGAGAGACATGCTGGAACTCAGCGAGATTTAGGGACCAGAGAGGGAACAAAGCAGATAGACATGCTGGGGTTCAGCGAGATTTAGGGAACCAGAAGGGAGACCTGAAGCCTATAAATACATCTGTAAGGCCTCAAGAAATGGGGACTTTCTCTTTTTTGGAACATTTTTACTCAACAATCATTTCTCGTTGCTTGGAGTCTCTAGGCCGATAGAGATTTTGACAACATTAACACTTGTTTATTGTATTTTCAATCCTTCGCTTGTCCAAGCTATAGAACGGAAGAAACCGAACCCAACCCATTATAATAAAACAAAGATATTCAGCCCACTATTGTTATTATTATTCACATTTTTAGATTATCTTTGTGACTGGAAAAAGGCGGTGAAAATCGCCCTCAACACTAATAATATAAATTTATAAAATAATTATTGTATAGGAAAAACCTTGCTATTTTTTGGTTAAAGGAGAAAAGTGTACTAATGGATAAGTAAAAGGGATATTTGTCCCAATTATTCTAATAAAATATATAAAACCCCCAAATGTGACGATCAAAACGACATCGTATCAACGTGATTAATCTCATAACCCACGTTCTACACTTTCCCTAAGTATTTTGCTAATATAGTATTCCGTTAATAATCAATTCATAATACACAAAATCCATTTTAAATAACTCCTATTTAATAATTAATTAATAAATAATATAGTTGTTTACAAATAAAGTAATTGTTGCACATTTATTACACAAAGAGACACCGAGATTTCTCGACGTAGTAAAACGGGATGATCCAACGCGACTCGTGAACCCAGCGACTCACCGATTCGCGACTCGGAAGCTCGATCTTCGCAACTCGGCCATGGCGTCGCCGGACATCTCCGGGATCCTGGAGAACTCCAAGGAGCTCGATCGCCTCAGGAAGGAGCAGGAGGAGGTCCTCACTGAGATCAACAAGATGCACAAGAAGCTTCAAGCCAGTAAGTTCCTGTGTTTTCTCTGATCATGCGTTTTTTTTTTTTTGGAGTGATTGAGTCGTGAAGTGGCTGCTTGATGTTAGTTCTCATGGCGGTTATCGCCGGTGCTCTTCGCAATCCGTGGCTGTGATTCGATAAATGTGCGGGAAATCGAACCGGCATTTTGCGTTTTCGTTTGCCGTGATCGAATAGGGGTTTTTGTGAACTGAGATTGCTTGTTCAATGTGGAGATTATCAACAAAGTCCTTCGAAATTTTGAACTTTATGGTTGTGAATTGCTGTGTGAATGCAGGTCCCGAGGTGGTCGAGAGGCCCGGGGATAATTCCTTGGCGAAGCTGAAGAACTTGTATGTGCACGCTAAAGATCTCTCAGAGAGCGAAGTCAGGTGTTATATCCGTATTCCTTTCGTTATTTGAATGTTCAGCAGTCTCGGTTTTCGTTTTTTGTTTTCATGACGGGTCTCGGTTTGTGAACGCGCGCGCTCTTGATTGCTTTGTTTGCAGCGTTTCGAATATGTTGATAAGTCAGCTTGACGCTTTCCTGCCTTCCGGGCCTCAAGGGCAGCCTCGACGAAGGATGGGTGTGTACCTAGGGTTTTCGAAGCTTGTAGATTTGGGCAATTTATCTAAATCTTAGATTTGAAACAGTATTTATGAACTAGAGTTGTTAGCAATAGATCTGGTGATCGGTCAATGTGATAAATTACACCGGCTCGATACATGGTCATTTTACATTATTGATATCGGTCAGATAGACTGTATTTATTAAATTTAGGAAATTTCGTGATTTATTGATCGTTCGTCCAGAAGGTAACGATCAGAAGAGGAAGAGAATGAAAGCGGATTCGGACATTTCAAGACTATCTCCTTCAATACGAAGCCAACTCGAAGCCTTTGCTAGTTTGAAAGGGGAACAGGTAACCAAGTGTTCTTTGAGAATGATGTTCATTGTGATCACTCCTAGTTCCACACACACACACACACACACATATATATAATATTTATCTTTTTGTATTCTTTTTCTAGGTAGCAGCGAAGGTCAGCCCGGGAGATGGTGATAAAGACGAGTGGTTTGTCGTGAAAGTGATGCATTTTGATAAGGAAACAAAAGAGTAAGTCCTTTTATCTCTCAGAATTCAGAATTAGGCCAGTCTCTTATTTCTTGGACCCTCTGCTTTTCTGCAGATTTGAGGTACTGGATGAAGAACCGGGTGATGATGAAGAAAGTACCGGTCAAAGGTACAGTTGTTTAAATTCATTTGTCATCGTTAATTGATTTATAACATTAGTGGCATAATTCTGCTTTTCTCGAGATGTAGTTTAATTACTTAAATCATGTGCCTATTCAATTCCCGTTGCACTGTGCATCTTTTTCGTACATCTTAGTTAGAGTAGGGTGAATATATAAATGCAAGTTTCTTTCATGGCTGCATAATTATGCATTAGTGAACTACATCAAAACACTTTGTCAAATATATCTTAAATTCGTGTATCATAATCGCTAGTTAATTTTTTATAACTTTGATTCCGATTTTCCCGGTATGTATTTTAATTTCTTAGAATCTTGTGCCCTTTAATCCGCTTCGCATTGATGCTTTTTTGTACATCTTAATTAGAATCCGGGTGACTATTTAAATGCATGTTTCTTGTTATGGCTGCATAAGTATGGAATAGTGAACTACATCATTTTTTATATATAAATAATAAACTAATCTTATTTATTATGTTATTCTTTCAGAAAGTACAAGGTACCAATGTCGGCTATTATTCCTTTCCCGAAGAGAAATGACCCTTCGAGCGTCCCGGATTTTCCTTCCGGTAGACATGTTTTGGCTGTTTATCCAGGTACAACCGCACTTTATAAAGCGACCGTGGTAAATGGCCATCGCAAGGTAACAATTCCTATCTTGCATATATTAAAATTTTTCCATCTTCTGGTTGTACTAGAGTCGACATTATTGTTTTTGTTTTTGTATGTGTAACTAACTCCTAGTTTATCTTCACATCGCGTGCTTTTGAACTTCAAATCATTCTCAGAGGAAGACGGATGAGTAAGTAACATTTGAATCTGTTTTCTTTCTTTTGAACTCGTTAAATTTCCGAGAAAAGAAATGTGCCTAGGTTTTGTGAGATTATGGAACTAAATGGATAAAAAGTTAAGCAAATGTAAATTTATCAAAGCGGATTCATTTCTTTAGCGGACAGTTATAAATGGTAATCACAACTGTAAAAATATTGCCCTAAGTGAACTACGTTCCTTGCATACCCCTTGGTAACTTTTGAGATTTTGTTTTGCCTAAATTACCCTTTTTAGCTCTTCTTTTTTTGCACAGAGTCGGTGGTCACTTGTCTAGTGAACCTGTCTCAAGTTTATTAATATGTTCTTTTTGTTTATGGCGAAGGAATACCACGATTCAAGAGAACACTAGGTTACAAATAGCATAACATAATTAATCCCAAATACTAAAACTAGCTCATAAACAAAATGACACAAAAATACCCGAACGAAAGAAAAATCCAAATGTGTTTAATATAGAAACTACCAGTGTAATCCCATCTAATCATTCCTTTTACAGGACTAGAATCGGTAAATAAATTATCTGTATCTTTAGCACCACTACCAGCCAAAGCATCCGTTATTAGCTTAGCTTCTTTGAAACACCGACAATTATCTCCAAATATCCCTATTACAATAACGTACGTATAGAACTGTCAGTATTCCGTTATTATATCGTTCTTGTGCTCGTATTGGCAGCTATTTGTTGGAATTCGACGATGACGAAGAAGATGGATCACTGCCTCAAAGGACGGTACCGTTCCATAGGGTTGTTCCCCTACCGGAAGGGCATCGTCAGTAATTCTTGCCGTTTTCATAAGATTGTTTATGTACATAAGAACTCGCGTATTTAAAATTTATGTGCAGTAATGCTGTTTACAAAACCTAGTTCTGTCACCATTAGGTCTTATTTATTTTATTCAACGACATTGCCATATAATATTTATGACTTGTGCCTCTTATGTTAAATGGCATGTCTCTAATCTTTCTAGATTTACATACCAGCCCAGAATAATGAAAAGTGTTGCCATTATAATTACTTAGTGACGAACATTCTATTTTTATTGCCCGTTAAACTTTGCGTGTTGCTGCACTTTGGTCTTCGATTTTAATTTCCGGCATCAATGCTTTTCAAAACTTTCAAAAAGTAGCAATTGCTCCATATATAGATTTGTACGCATCACATGATTTATACGTAACTAATCTTTTCATTAGTTACGGAATGAGATCAATATGAAACTAGTCTCGAAGAAAGATTGGAATTGCAATTTTAAAAAACTGGAGAAAATAATATGTCACAAAAAATAAGGGCAATGGTAACAGATTTGACCATGCAGGTGTAAGGATAATGGGCTATTTTCTTAAATTCAAGGGACCATTTCTGTTGAAAACTAAAATTCAGGAGGAAAATGTAACTAAGAGAAAAATTCAGGGGCATTACTGCAAATTCCTCTTTAAACTAATATGTAACCAACATAGACATTCAGAAAGATAGAACGATGACTAAATAAAGGTGTTCTCTTACTCTTTCTCAAGCTGATACGCTAGGTTCCTAACTAAACATAACCGTTTCTCTCCGCCCCGTTTTCTCAACTCCGACGACATGCTCGAGTGATTGGAACCGGTGGATCGGACAACGTTCCGTTGAGAATGTGATCAGCAACCCACCGATTCGCCGCTTCAGAATAGTGCACGCCGTCCCAACTGACTGAAGTGCCAGGCTTTCCACAAGCAGCGCCGTACACGGCCGTCCCATTGACGAGCCCTTTTGTGCCACACCACACGTGGTCGTACCTCACGTGATAGCCACAGCAGACCTTCAATGGATCCGAAAACCCTACGGATTTAACAGAGGGGAATCAATATATTTATCGGAGTTTGAATGTTCCGAATCGGTTTTCACTAATTTTCGTGCATTTTTTACTTTAATTTGTCGAATATTAAAGCAGTTACCTTCGGCCTTCGCGTTGCCGATCAGCCTGATCTTCGCAGCATAGACGTCGACGTACGTAATGGCAGCTCCGGGAAGCTCCGAGCGGAGCCCGATCACTCTGCGCTTGAGCTGTCTATTGAACTCAACAGCCACGTCATTCTGCACCTTCAAGCAGCGAAACCGGTCGAGCGAGCCCGGCGGCGGGGCGAGGTTGTAGAAGAAGTTCACTGGCAAGCACCCTATCGGCCCCGTGTTGTGTATCCAGAAGTTCCGACCGCCTTGCCGGTACAAAGCCTGCACTTTGTAAAGCCGGTTAGTCATGGCCTAGACCACACAACCGAGCCCGGAAAGTCCCAACAACCGCTCACTACCTGCACCCCATCTGCAAGCTGGCGGACGATGTCTGGCAGCTCTGCTAGAAGCTGGCTGGAGCTCAGCTTCCTGAAGCCAACCGAGAGGTCGTTCTGGCCAATGTCGAACGTATAGAGCGCCTTTGCGAAGTCCGCCGGAACCGGCAACTTGCTCCTCTCGTATGGCGTCTTGGCTTCAAGTAGTTCAGAGGAATGAGAGCAAGTTTCATATCATTTTACATAACACATTTGACATTACCTTTGGTGTAGAGATCTTCGGCCCGGGCTTTGAACTGGCTGAACTGAGCAATTTGCATGTTGAGGAAGAAAGGGCTGATTCCATACTCGAAAATGGTCTCGTTTGGCTTTCGGATGGTTGAGCCTCCGGTAGCGAAATTCGCACCGTGACGGTAATTTGTCCCGAGAGAGTTTAGATAAGCGCTCAAGTACGGTAATCGGAGTCTCTCAGCTGTGAAACGGATCAATAAACCGAACCCAAACACGTTATATCGATACTAATCAGTATTTTACCTTGATTATTTGCCCTCCAGCGAAAGGGAAACTTGAATAAATTACCCTGCTTTTATCTCTATGTGATTAAATAACCATCTTAATAAAATTCGGCAAAAATACCCTCATATATCATATCTTTTCTCTTTCTCCTTGCTCTCTCTCCTAAAGATTAAAATCTTCATCAACAATCACCTCAAAGAAAGAAAACAATTTGTTGAATTTCGGAGCAATTTTTAAAAAAATTCAGCTAAATTTTGCAAGTATTAAGAGTGAGAGTTGTAGATCTTTTATCATATCTTATAAACTCAATCGAGCAAATTATTTAGACTTCAAATGAGTGAGTTAAATACCAAGAAAAAAATAGAGCAATTACGAAAAATGTCCGAGAATCTCGAACACCTCGAAGCGACTTAATCGACAAAAATTTCGAACATTTTTTCGTATTTCTTTAAGCCGAAATCTCAAAGTAGTCATGAAAATCGTAAAGCCTTATCCAATAAATCGGGTTTTGAATGGACTTGAAATGAGTAAGTTATGACTAAAATACGAAAAACGTCCGGAAATATCTACCGGGTAACTTCCATAATACCTATAAAGTCGACGATGAGACGACCGTCGGAGTCTCTCCCCGAAGGCTTGCGGAAGAAGGCTTGTCCGTACGGTTCCCGAATGGGCTCGAACGCCGCCGAGATTCCTCCCGTGTCGGAGTTCGAGTCCCCGAAGTTGTACACCGCCGGGAACGAGCAATGCGAGCCAGAACCGGAACCGGAAGACGTCAATGGCGAGAGAAGCAACAGAGCGAGAATGAGGATATGGGACTCCATTGTTTCGATTTTCCGAAATGGGTGTTGGCTCTGAGCTCAAGGCAGTGAAAACCCAGAAACGTTCTGGAAAAGGACAGAGGTGACGTGGCTCTTCTTGGTGTTTGTGCCATAGATTTGCTAAATATAGAAAGTAGGAAGTGACAAACATTTTTTTGAGCTTTTGAGTTGTTAGGAGATGATAGTGTTCATGTGGATATGGTTTTGGAGGGTCTGAAACTGAACAAAACCGAGGCTGTCGGGTCATGCAGAGGATAAAACAATTATTGGTGGGTGGGATTTGTCTCTAACGTTATTACGAGGGACCTACAGATATAATTATTAGTATATATTGACGGCCAAAGTGCATGTTTTTTTACATTTAGGACGTGTTTGCTTACCCTTAATAAACGAGTAAAATTGGACAATAACTTTATTTGAGTTTTCATTAAGATTCATACATTTTTAAATAGTATTTTGTGTATTGACACGGAATTTTGGAGGGGAGTATGCCACAAATAAGATTTTTTTAGCAAATTCTTTCCTTAATAAACTTTTTTTTTCTTTTTCATTTTCACATCTGCATAGATTTGACTAGGCTTCAGACACTAAAAGTGATATTTATATTTCATTGGATAATTTTTTTTTAAATTTCAATTTTATGTTTTTATTGTTGTTAAATTATATAAAAAATTAATAAATAAATAAATAAAAACTTAAATCTAAAATAATAGTGCATTTAGATCGGCATTCATATATAAAAAAAATTGTACACTCAAATTCAGATGTTAAGTTTTAATATTCAGATTGTATTCAGTTCTAGACATTTTAATCTTAAATAAATAAATAATATACCTTTAGTGCGCTTCGACTTTAATTGTTATTTTTTAGCTAGAAGAACATTTGTTATAATTTGTTGGTAGATTAGTCCTTGCATAGATATTAATTTAAATTGTTTGCGTATCAAGTAGAACTTTGTTTCATGCAATGTCGATTTTAACTACAAAGTTTTGTATATTTTATTATTTAGTGCAATTTTTTATATATATATTGTTATTTTGTCGGTAGGAGTTAATGTTGGATTTTTTACATTGAAAATGTATATTACACAAATAGTCACAAATCTCACATTACACAAAATTGTTACATTAAAAAATAATAGGGTTATGATGGTAAAAATACTTAAAATTTGGTCGAAGAACCTTCTGTGTACCCAAAGTTTAAAAGTGGTGGCAAAAGTATCTAAAGTCACATTTTGGGCGTTGACCACTCAATTTTCGTAACGCAATTAACTTACCCGTAAACTCTTGCCACATGGACAAACCTGTATCTCTGACATAGCAATTTTTTGCCACGTGGACGAGCCTAATTTGGGGTTCAATGCGTTGATTTGTCGCAAATGAGGTTGATGTGGGCTCATCCACGTGGCAAGAAATTATTAAGTCAGCGGTCCATGTTTGTCCGCGTGGCCAGAGTTAACGAATATGTTAATTGCGCTACGAGAATGGAGTGGTCAACTCTCCAAATGTGACTTTGGATATTTTTGCCATCACTTTTAAATTTTGGGTACACAAAAGATTCTTTGACCAAACTTTGGATATTTTTTCCGTCATTAACCCAAAATAATATAAGAATTAAACTGCACGGTTGATAATCCTTAAAATATATGTACATTTGCCGCCATTTACCCTAATTTTATACTCTTTTCTTTCTTCTTCGCTATGCTAGGGCCCTAGGATACTGGAAACATGCGCATTTAATTAATCTTCACTAGAGAGAAAAACATGGGGTTTGTTCCACTGATAAAACCAATAATCCCTCACCAAGAAAATCAGACAAGGAAAGTTTTAGAGGGATCGGTAGTAGTGTCCCTGACTTTCTATAACTATGTAATTTTACCCCCGAGGTTTAGTTTTTTGCATCACACTCCCTATAGTTTTAAGAAGTTCTATATTGCTCCCATATTTAAAGTAAACTTTTTCTTTTAATTTACTTGTAACACATGATTTAACGTTACTCTAATACATATATTTTTTCTTTCAATTATTACTAAAACGAGATCAAATTCGAGGATTATTGATCGATGAATGAGTACTTAGTCAAATTGACAAAAAAAAAAAAAAACTAAATAAAACTTAGCTCTTGTCAAGTGATTTACAACGTCAAAATTTGAGTAGATGACAAAAGCACTCTCAAAATACTACGAATTGCCTGGACATGTGAACGTTACCTAAACATTGAAATTAACTGTGAGCGTAATTACATTTGTTATCACCATTGCGAATTTAATCATTAATTCATTCATTCCTTTTAGCCATAAATCAATGGTGCATTGACCTAATTCGACGTACCACAAGGCACAATCAATACATATTACAAAAATGATATTTTCTTATGAGATTCCTTCTTATTTTTTGTTCCGCGAATTCTTAGTTTTTATTTTTTATGCTTCTCGTGGTTCTGTTCTCTTTTAGTTATGACCTATGGGTTGATAGAATATATGAAAATGAATTCAGTTGGAAAGGAAGGAATACCGACACCGCAACCCTCGGTTTCTTGGAGGCTCGGGATCAGAAAGGAAAGAATTAGTCTTGAGATTTATCACCATCAAGACGCTGCCCAGCCTTGAAGTCTTTTTATTCTTGCTTGTTTTAGACTTATTTGCTCAATTTATTTCGTTATTGTAACTACGGCGTTTGTTGCCTTTGTTATTTTTATTTCCCTTTTTGGTTTTGAGACATCGCCTTCTTCTTGGTGGAAGAAGAGAACGTGTTTTTTTAGTTGATGATTGAATAAAAAACCAGAGAGCTTCATAGCTTCTTTCCAGAAAATTCATTGTTTTCGTTATTGCTCGGGTTACATCAATTTTGTAATTAGTAGTACTACTAATATCTAGAAATAAAATAATAATACATATTTTTTTTATATTAATAAATAGGCATTTAGTTTGTTATAATTATTAAAAAAAGGGAGCTTAAGCTAACTAGCATTTTTAAACGTTTAAAATTGTCAAAATAGCCACTGTTTTGTTAATATTGTGCTATAGTCAATAAACCACATTAACTGATATAAAATGACTTATCTACCCTTATTAATAATAATAATAATTAATACTAAAATTCGAATTAACAAATTTATTTTAAATAAATTTGTTAATCAAATTAAAAAACATTAATCAAATCAACAATTCGAATTAACATACATTTACACGAATAAACCTATATTCATAATTCTAACTAATATACATTTACACGAATAAACATAAATTATACAAAAAAGTCAGACAAAAAAATCACCGTCGACCTCCATGAATCCCAGCAAGACCAAAGACGATATCTTATTCACCACCACCACTATTTGGTCCCACCACCACTAGTTCATCGACCACCACTGCGGCACCGCCATAGCTACCCCCACGAGGACCATCCCTTCTTTCTTCCGGCGATCGTCATCTTCCGGTCGTCCTCGTCCTCCGCTTCCTCTCACTCTTTCGACGACAACGACGATGCCGTAATAAACGATGAACCTGCTTCAGGAGAGCGTCGTCAGTGGGAAGCCTCAGGTGTCGCCGTCGTCAGTCAGCAAACTCACCTGCAAGCGTTCACCGATCATCATCACACGACAGTCATAGACACCAAAAGAGAAGCCCATACGAATCCATTCACACCAAGCATTCCAAATGAAGAAAGGAAATTCGAAATCTGAACTCCGCTCCTTCCAGAGCTATGCGACCGCGTCTTTGAGAGAGAGATGAATGAGAGAGAGTGTCCACTTTTTTAAGGTATAATTTTAATATCTGGTATAAATTTATTCCTAGAATAGTGCATAATTAATAATACATTTAAACGTTGTAAGATGGTTATCTATTATGATTTCTCTAATAAAATAATATTAGTTGAAAACATTTTACAAAAGGTTATGTACTTAATTAAACTTTTAATTATTTTTCGTTCAAATTAAATAAAAAGATAATATAGTAAAGCCATTTATTAATTTAACTATACAAAATGGTTTAATATTTATATTATATCAGTTCCGTATTAAAAGCCTTAATAATTTTACCTTTTCACAATTTATCCAAACAAATCTCTTCTTATTTTTTTTAAAGTAAAATCGAAAGCGTAAAAGCTATTCTCAACAACTATAACTGAAGTCTGAAAGTAGTATATATATATATATATGTCTGTGTGTGTGAGTGTGTTTCCCGTTTTAGCGAACAAAAAGCTATTTAATTAGACTTAGTCAAAGCTGATTTGGTCAAAACGTTATCATCTCAGTCAAATAGGTTGTTAGATTTCGACCTATTATCTAGCTATTAATATCTTGCGATTAGAGTTTAATTGTTAGGGTTTTGCTTGTTTTCACATATATATAATTAACTGATCCGTATAACCTATATATCTATATATACATATTATCTCATTTGTTATTCTCAACATCGTTCTCCCAGTTTGGTTGTGAGATTTCTTGAGATACTTATTCAATTCCTTACCTTTTTTTTTTCTTCATAGTGTAAAAGAAAAAAGTAGGGACTTGAAAAAGTATCCAAAGAAAGTCTTATAAAAACCTAATGACTTTTTATATTCGTTCTATCCACATCACAGTTCCAGTGATACGGAACCCGGAATACAAGATTCATTGATTCGGAACTCGTTTTTAATTTGATTTATTTATTTTCTAATATTAGTAATGATATTTAGTATTATTTTTGGGTGAAAAATGTGCAGGTTCATTGTCTCATCTTTTTATCTTAGATTCTTTGTGGTAGAAACCTATACTAAAAAAAAAAAAGCTAACTTGTACTAATAATGTCTTCATTAGAAATCACTTGAAGAAGTACTTAAAGTGTTCGGAAACAAAAGAAAATGTTACCGAATTTTGATTTCATAAGCTCTGATTTGATTTTAATTTTTGTTTTTAAATGGATCAAAGCTATCATTACCGAACTTATGTTTCATACGTTCTTATTTGATTTTTAATTTTTTTAAATTGATCAAAACTATCATTACCTGTATTTTCTTTTCTCGAACTACTCTGAGGATCCAAATGCACTATTTTTTTTCTCCTTCATTTCGTATTTTTTTTCAAGATTTCCTTAAACCAAATAGAGTAACGTAGGTTTTGATTAGGGTATATATATTAATGTTTTCATTAGAAAACAGTTGAAGAAGTACTTCATGCGTTCAGAAACCAAAGAATTGTTACCGAATATATTTTTCATATGTTTTGAATTGATTTATTTTTCATGCGTCGTAATTATGGATTATATGTACCCGAAATATGTAGTTTGATTTTTCTAAAAGATAAAGAATACATATTCGCATAAGAAAATTACAGAATACCTAAAACATAAGGAATACCTATTCGCATAAGAATATATATATATATATATATATATATATATATTTAACTGATCCCTAAAAAGCTATATATATATATACATATTATCTCATTTGTTATTTTAAACTTGTTATTTTAAACATAGTTCTCCCACTTTGGTTGTAAGATTTCTTGAGATACTTTTTCAATTCCCTACCTTTTTTTTTTCGTCGTAGTGTACACGAAAAAAGTAAGGACTTGAAAAAGTATCCAAAGAAATTCTTATAAGAACCTAATGACATTTGAAATTCGTTCTATCACATCACAGTTCTAGTGATACAAAACCCGGAATACAAGATTCATTGATTCGGAACTCGTTCTTGTAGGTTCCAATTCGAATGTTGAACCGAAACACACTCGGAACTAAATCGGCATAAGGAGGAAACGACACTTTTGCAGACACAATTTTCTACTAAAAGACACTTACTCTCACTCTCTTTCTATGTGTATGTATACAATATATAATACACGATATGCAATATGAAGAAAGACTATTGAGAGAAATGCTTTTATCAAATTGATTGGAGTGGTGATATACACAAAGACATCGTGGGTTTATATAGGAGATATTGAGTTACTTAAATTACGAAAATAACCTTACGTTACTTGGTGGCCAAGTAGAATAAAACTTCCTAGGCAAGTAAAAGAAACTTGCTGCGTGCGTTAGTGTGACTATAGTCAAGTTAAAGCTTATTATATTCACAGTTAGAGTCTTTTTTGAAGTTTATTTGATATGAAAATATTCATTTTGTAGCAATCTTTCTATGATCTTCGTTGGATCAATATGAGTGAGTGCTCCACAGATTAATTAACTATTCAACATAGGACATTTTGTAGCAATCTTTCTATAATCTTTGTTGGATCAATAACTGTTTATGTTTTGTTTAGGTCGAAATAGAACATATAACATAAAACCCTGAGAAGTCTGACTTTACAATAGGGATCCAAAACTTCTGAATCCGGATTAATGTAGTGTAAATATGACAACGAGTCTTCGTTTTCCTACGGAAACGACATGAAAGTTTTAGAGCGACAGCTTAACGACCCTGTTCGTCTTCGCATATACAAACTTAATAATCAAGAAGGTGAAGTAATCGCGTTGACTTAGACCCCATTCTAAAGAACAAATGGTGTCTAATAATTTCTATGATCGACAAGCGTGTTGGAGTGGAATCTTTTGGTCGGAAAAGTAGCCGCTGATGATCCGATGAGCAATCCAGCGATTCGCAGCCTCGGTGTAGTGAATTCCGTCCCAACTTATGTGCAGAGAAGGGTCCGAGCAAGGCTCGACGAAGATCACCGTCCCGTTCTTCAGCACGACGTTCCCGCAGTACGACCGCACGCCGTTCTTGTAAGAACCGCAACAGATGTTCAAGTTCTCCAGAAACCCTGCAAATTAACACCACACAGAACACCGCGGAGACAATCAACATGTGTTGAAGCCAATTCAAGTAATTTATAAGTTTTTATTGACTGATATAATTAATTGAGTGTGAATTCTTCCGTCAACATTTTATAGTTTTTTAAGAGTCAATAATCACTTTTGTAATCTTCTTTCAAATTCAAAAACTCATAATTGTTTTTTATTCATCTTCTTCTATTTTAATTTTTTGGCAAAAATATCATCAATTTTTCAAAAAATTCAAATATTATCAATTAATTTGAGCGATTTTTAATTAAATCAATTATCAAAAAATGGATGGTATTTTGTTTTTATTAATAAATTATTAGAGAAAATAGAGGGACTCGGGCCAAGTACAATAATTTTCGAAGTCTTGGGCAAATAAAAAATATTAAATTATTATGAGAAGGCTTTATCAAGATTTTATATAATATAATATGAGTTTTTCATTGAAATAATTTGTATATAAAATATTTGATTTAAATATAAATTTTTAAGATAAAGTGTATATATTTGCCAAAAATGAAAATAGATTGTGAAGAAAATAATCTAAATTTTATAAATAATTCAAATGGCTCAAAAATATAATGTGTACCTTGCTTGGCGGCTTCGACGATCAAGCCGTACTTGGCGGCGTAGACATCCACATAAGTCAACGCTGCTCGAGGAAGCTCCTCTCTCAGCTGGTCAACCCTCTTCTTTAGCTGTCCGTTGAACTCCTTCGCGACGTCGTTTTGAGCTTTAATGCAGCCGTACTCGTCCAGAAAGCTCGCCGGAGTCCCGAACACCGTCGACGGCAAGCAACCAATGGGGCCAGTGTTGTGTACCCAAAATGTCCTCGCTCCTTGTTGGTACAGAAACTGAATGTCGAGAGTGAATTGGTTGATCATGTCGGGGATGTCGGCCCGGAGCTTTTGGATCGTGGCGGTCCTGAAACCAGCGGCGAGGTCGTTTTGGCCGATGTCGATCACGAAGAGGGACTTTGAGAACTCGTCCGGTCTAGGAAAGCCTTTACGGTTAGGGTTCGCGAAGCCTCTCTTCTTGCCTGAAGCTCGTGAAAATGAGAACGTTAAAATTAAAGATAAGGCGGTTTTAAGACTGCTTCCCGGTTATTCCCAGTTTTCTATACTAGTTTGCCAATTAGAATTTCGGGATTAAAGTAACAGGAACTGTTAATTTACCGGTCCCAGATTTATGACATTAAAATTCTGAAAATCTAGAAAACCGGAATTTACTGTTACCGTTTCAAACCTAGAAAATACCTGCTTTTTTATATTGATTATGTCGCGTTATTTTGAAGTATTTTAAGCCGGGTAAAACTCGAAGGAAAAAAAGGGTATTTTATTCCCAATCTCGATTTTTACTATATTTATAAATCAAACGCTAGTTAGCGAAAAATGGAGTTATACAAGGTACCGGTACCAGATTTGTAAAGATCGTTCGTTCGGTTCTTGAAATTGGAGAACTGCACAGTTTGGATATCGAGAGGGAACGGGCTGATCCCGGAGAGGAAAAGCGAGTCGTTCGAGCGCCGGATTGTCGCGCCCCCGGTAGCAAAATTGGCCCCATGCCTGAAATTAGTGCCGAACGAATCCAAGTACGGGCTGAGGTACGGCAATCCAAGATATTTCGCTGCACAAATAATATCGTCACATTATAGTCTCATGAATAGTATGAAGGAACTAGAGGTGTCAAGTGGGCTGGGTTGGGCCGGCCCGGCCCACAACCCGTTAAGCCCACATGTTAAACGGGGCGGGCTTGACCCGCCCCGTTCAATGTGCGGGGCGGGGCGGGGCGGGTTTTGGAAAAGCTATCAAGGCCCACCCCGGCCCACGAACGCGAACCCACAATGTCACGGGCGAGGCGGGGCGGGCTTTTTAATAGTCGGGTTTAGTGGGCTTTTACGAGTCGTATTTAGCGGGCTTTTACGGGTCAAATTTAGTGGGCTTTTACGAGTCAAATAATGAAATTGATTAGTAAGTTATGAAATTGATTAGCAAATTATATCTTGAAAGTTTAAAATTAATGAACGTTGAATTGATTCGTGAATTTCAAGATGTAGAGGTTAAATAGTAAATATGATAATGATAATTGAATAATAAAATGATAATAAGTGATTTTGAAATTAATTATTGAATATAAAATTAGAATAGTGATTTATGAACGTGGCCAGTAATCATAAATTGTAAAGTTGGAACTAGTAAATTAAGAATATGCTTTATACATGAAATTAATCAATGTTGTACTTGATTAATTCATTCTCAAACTAAAGTTAAAATCAAATAATGCAAATCGATTAGCGAAATTTTTGATTAGTTAAAATTTAATTAAAAAATTTAAAAGCTATATTACGTAGAATATATATACAAAATAAATTTAATAGATCGGGTAATATAAAGATAATTTTAATTTCTATAACAATAAAATATTTAGAGTAATTTTTTATAATATTTTTTATTAGTATAAGTATTACAACTTAATAGTTTTTTAATTTAAAAATATGGTTTATGTGGGCTTTTAAACGGGACAGGGCGATTTGGCCACGGGGCGGGTTTATGTGGGCTTCGGGGCGGGGCGAGGCGGGCTTTTGAACAGGGGCGGGGTGGGCTTTTTGGGCGGGGCGAGGCGGGTTCGGGGCGGGCCTAGGAAAGCATAACCCAGCCTGACCACAAAAAACGGGGCGGGGCGGGGCGAACCCGTTTTTTTTACGAGTCAAGGCGGGTGGGTCTGGGTTTGCCCGGCCCACTTGACACCTCTAGAAGGAACTACTACAAAGAACAAAATAAACAAATATTTCTTTCGTGAAAACTCAATTTGAATAGAAAAAAAAAATTTAATTGACAAAATGATTGATCAAATATAACGGTTTACCAAGCCATTTAATTCTAAACCGCACCATTTAAATCTATAATCCAAATTACGTAGAAGGGCCCGGCGGGCCTTCTTAAAAAATATAATCTTATGTCGCACCGTGATCGAACAATAACCAAAGAAACAGATTCGGGGGCACCGTGAGTTACCGATGAAATCAATGATCAAACGGCCATCGGAAACCCTCCCGGCCGGGCCGTGGAAAAAAGTGATGCCGTTCGGAGGGGGCCTGGGGTAAAATGCGGCTGATATGGAACCCGTGTCGGAGTTCGAGTCGCCAAAGTTGAAGATCGCCGGGTATTTGCAGGGCGACGACCGCTCAGCTCCAACGATTGAACCCGACGCAGCCAACAAAACGACGGCTATGAAACATCTGGCGATGCTGACTTCCATTGTGGCTCTAACTTGTATGTATATAATAGGCAACACTGTATATCATTAGTAGTAATTTTGGCTATATGTATAGATGGATAGAAGAAACTGTTGTGTGTCTTAAGAGATTAAGATTTATGTTTGAAGCATAGCTATCTAATTGCAAGTTTCCGTTGACTTTTATTTTAAAAAGTTTAGTTAAATACTCCTAGTAGTGCTTGTGACTTTGTGAGTTGTAACGGCGAATTCGTTACTATATATATATATATATTTATATTGTTTTTTAGTAATCGACAGGGTGACATTTATTATCGATTTATATCATATATATATATTATGTAGTCGCGTTACAAAATATATAATTGCATTGCAAAAAATAAGACTTCTCAAAGAGTTACATTCGCTCGCAGTGAGTTTATTAATAGGTCAAACAAGCACCGAACTAAGTGGGGCTATTAAGGGACCACGGCCCCACATTAAATAATACATAGTAATAAATTTTCCTATAAACTCTTAACGCATATTTTTTTAGATAAATTTTTGGCCCTCCTTCATTCTAAATTTTCATTTCCGTCCCCGCAAGCAAGCTTGGTTATTTACATATATTATACTAAAGGATATTTGTGGCATAATAATCTATTGTAATTTGTTTTGTATACTAAATGCGCTGCGCTGATATATTTTCATCTTGTTTTTAGTGGCAGTCGTTCCAGGGGCCGTGCTTGATATTCTCAGGGGCCGGCGAAATGTTAAGTTTAATTTGAGCCGTACCAAAATTGTAAAATTAAAGATATTTGCATAATAAATAACTATTTATTCAAATCAAGGTTCTAAAGGTAGATGTCGACATAAATATCGACGAGAAAGTCGGGAAAAAGGCATGCCGCATGCCGCAAATTCCTCATAAATTTCACGGGCACATCGCATGCCGACATAAATATCGACAGGAAGAATAATTTTGAGTAGTTCGATAATTTTTTTGTACAGATTCAAAATTACTTATTTATATCCATAAGACATAAATAACTAAAAAAATAACACTAATAATAAGACATCATATTTGAAAGGTTATAGTTATATTTATATAAAAATAAGATTTATACTTGTAACTTATAGAAAATATAAATATAGGGATACAATTAAAATAAGACATCATATTGATAGTTTATAGTTGTTCATGGACATATGCCACATGCCAAAGTCCATGCCGAAACTCTCAAAAAATGAGCATGCCAGAGAATTTAATATCATGATTCAAATATGACGTGTTTAGAATTATTAGAGGCAAAAGTACTAGTCAAATATAATTTAAACTAATTTTGGGGCCTTTTATAACTTGAGTTTTTTTGGGCCCTAAAATGTGAAATTATTTTTACCGTAGGCGCGGGCCTACTACGCATCCCCTCAGGCTCGGCCCTGATAGTACCCAAAGGCCACAAAAGAGTGTCAAGGTTCAGTTCCGTCCATATAGTTATACTTGTCCATATCGAGTTAAAAGCTCGTGTCTAGTTTAACAAATGCGAACTCGACATGGACAAAGTTGAACTTTGGACACTGTTTTGTGGTCTTTGCTTACAGTTACGGTATTGCAGGCAAGGAAATTAAAAAACTGGCCCACTTGATTTAAGAGATATTAATGCCACAAATATCTCTAATACTAATATTCAGATTTACGAACTTGAGGAAAGACGTGAATTTGGAAATACGAAACTTTATCACTGAATTTTAACGTACTATTTTTAGCTTGTCTTGTCTCTCTTTCTTTTTAATCATTAAACATGTTACCTATCTTCGTTAAATCTTATATTTTCATTTAAATTTAAAGTCAAAGCCACGACCCACGAGAGATCCAAAATTTGAACTTAGGATTGGCTAATTGAAGAAAAAACACGACAAGTGAAATGCATATTTATTAATTTTTATTTGGGTAAATACAAACAAAAGTATTTTCGAATACACAAAATTTTACGGCATATTTTTAATCTCCCTCTCTCGTTGTACACAAGGAAAAATCAAAATCAAAATAAAAGAAAAAGAAATGACTTGATTTTATTATTTTGGATGTTTGTATGATATTAGACATGTATTTTATATTTCAAACATGAATTTTTTTTTGGATTTTGTCTTAAATTTACTTGGTTTGTGCCTCGATTTATTCCCGATTTTCTTTTCTTTTTTTCTCTTTTTTGGTCTTAATCTCGGTTTGATAAAAAAAAAACTAAGATATTTTAGAACCGATACCGGTACTGATACAAAAAAAAACATATCGGTTTTTGAAATAGAGACAAATAGAAACTAATTTCTCGGTTATTGGTTCCGGTTTCACTCAAAATATAATCTCCAAAATTCAACTTTGGTAATATTTTGGATACTTAAAAAACTAAAATAGTGGAGGGAATAAATAAATAAAAAACACCACGAGAGCATATTTTAGTTGTTGTTTTTTTTTATTATTTTCCAAAACATTAAAATAAAAGCAAAAATTATTATATATTGGCCAAGTCAACTTAATGGAGAGAGCAAACTTGTAAATTAGACCTTAAATCTTGGATCTTGTCTTTTAGTCACGTGCGTATTACACAATCCATCACATTGCTTGATCTCCTTCTCCTAATCTCCTCTGTATTTCATGCAAAAACAAGCAAACGACAAAAAACAAAAGAGACAAGTCGAGTCTAATGTCTTGCTGCCTTTTCATCCATAAACAAGCGTTGCATTGGAACAAAGGTTTTGAATATAAAGTAGGGGTAATGACGGCGAAAATACTTAAAGTTTGGTCAAAGAACCTCTCGTGTATTCAAAGTTTAAAAGTAGTGGCAAGAATACTCAAAGTTGCATTTAGGGAGTTGACAACTCCATTTTTCGTAACTCTCGCCACGTGAACAAACGTGGATGGCTGAGTGTAATCATTAGGGGTTCACTTACTTGTATTAAATAATATTAATTAGGAGTTTAATTTCTTGTTTTGTCGTAAATGAGACTAATGTGGGCTCGTCCACGTGGCGAAAATTGTTATGTCACCAACCCACGTTTGTCCACGTGGCCAGAGTTAACGGGTAAGTTTACGGCATTACTAGAATGGAGTGGTCAATTGCCTAAATGCAACTTTAGGTATTTTTGCCATCACTTTTAAACTTTAAGTACACGAGGGGTTCTTTGACCAAACTTTAATTATTTTCGTAACCATTGTTAAGGTCGGATTTTGTCAAATCTCTCCTTAACACTACTCGTGTCGTTTTATCTCAAAACGACATGAAATGAAGGCATGGAAATTCTTTGACTAAAGGTCAGCGAGGGAGCATGCTCGAGGAAGTCAACCAGCGACGACGTTCAACTAGTGAAAAAGAAATCTGTGATGAAATACTTCATCGCACCTCGACGAAGAATCCTCGAGGAAGAATCCATGAAGAAGAAGTCCATTGCAGAAGAGGCTCATCGAATAGAAGCTTATCGAGGAAAGCCCATCGCAAAATCCCATCGAGTTAAAAGATGAAGAAGTCAGAATCGCACGAATAAAGGAGAATCAGTTAATGAAGTGAGGAAATCATGGGAAAATCAGCGTATTCAAGGAATGTCAGCAACAATCAAGCAAGGAGAATGAAAAACCTAGCGAGATTCAAAGAACCAAAGAAGGAAACGATTCAAGGAAACCCTACAACCGTAAACCTACAAAGAGAGGAACAAATACCTTACTATTTTTTCATGAAAGAAAATTTGTATTGAAGTTCAAAATTCGAATAATATTTAGTAATTTTTTGTTGAATATTAAAATCTTCATTTTTCAATTTGGAAATAGACTAAAAATGTAATAATTATATGCAAGGATCGGATAGTAAAATTCAATAATTTTAAATCATTCACGAGATTGTAATGATTAAAATAAGAGATGAAATTTTTTAATAAGTACTTTTTTTGTAAGATTAGTGAATGTTTTCATGAAAATTTATAAGTTATAAGGATTGGTTTTTATTTTATTTTATATAGTTAAGCATGATGACAAAGTTAATTAAAAAATCACACTATTTATCAAAAATAAAAAAAACATACTATTTAATAATTTATGTATTATAAAAGGAAACAATTGAGAAATTGAATTTCTTAGAAGAACTACCAAGTAGTATGAAACAATCAAATAAAGCATCGAGAAATCGATTTTTCTTAGAATTTATAAATCAACTAAGAATGAAGTGTTTCAAGTTTCATCTATACAAGACCAATAATTATGATATGCCTCATTTATTTTTCAATAAAAAAAATTAATTTAGTGCTCATTCATAAATCAATTAAGAATGATGCGTTTCATCATCTATACAAGAATGATGTGTTTCAAGTTTCATCTATACAAGACCAATAATTATGCTATGCCTCATTTATTTTTCAATAAAAAAATTAATTTAGTGGTCATTCATAAATCAATTAAGAATGATTCGTTTCATAATCTATACAAGAATTACAAAAGACAAATCGATTGTCCTTTTAAATGCACTAGTCACAATGATGCATACCCTTTGGCACATATTTTTTATATATTTTAATTATATATTGATTATTGATATTAATGTATCAAAAAAAAAGTATACAGGTACATATTTTGTTTCTTATGTTTTCAATATTGCTTCAGTGTCTGTAGGTCGTAGGATAAAAATATATGCGCTCCACCGGTAAAAGGCTTATATGAATTTAAAGCTAATGAAGCCAAATTTGATAAATTTGGT
This sequence comes from Parietaria judaica, assembly GCA_954871525.1. Lineage (NCBI taxonomy): Eukaryota > Viridiplantae > Streptophyta > Magnoliopsida > Rosales > Urticaceae > Parietaria > Parietaria judaica. Next base: position 33,310,278 of record OX940865.1, read on the forward strand.
TGATTGACTTTCTCAGTCCGTGATATAGAGAATTGATAAACATGTTAGGTTTCATATTTTTGTAGTGGTGGTTATGAATGTCATTTACTTTGCATAGTAAAGAATATATAAAATATTGAATGAAGGAGGTTATTTGGGACTATCGATCGTCTACACACATAAATTGATCAACGTTTGTATGACATCCTGACCACAGGAGAGTCACACACACATAAACTCGGTTTTTTTCTTCTCTGCCCCTCTGGTAAGAAAAAAGTAATTTATGTGTGTAAATTATTTTATAAATACTTTAAAAATATATAGTTTATTATGCATTATATATATATATATATATATTGTACGCGCGTTTGTATATTATACTAGAGTTGCGGTATGTTTTTGGAATTAAGGGCTTATTGAGTTTCTAATCTGATTATATTTTTTCCGATATTTTATATAACCTCCAGGCATGACTACGTCTTCATTGGATGACAATAAGAATTTTCATCCAATAAGAATTGAATGTACGCGTTACAATGAGACATTTCGCGGTTGTTTTGTGAACAACCTTATGCTCGCCCATTTACAAATACTGTTTGTTCACTGTAATATTATTTTTAGATGGTTTTTGTTTTTTTTTTGTTTTTTTATCCGGAATATAGTGTTAGATGGTAAAGTCAGTAGTGAAAAAGTATTGTTTTTCCTCCTCTGACCTCTCTATATATATGTGAATTGTTTATTGGTTTTGGCCTCTGGGTTCTAATTTTAAATTTCAACCTTTTATCTATGATGTTCATTTGTGCCCGATCTTTGAGTGTAAGATTAATAAAATGCACGAAATATATAGTTAAATATAAAAAACTCTATACGAGTGACTTAATAAAGTAAATGTAGAGGCTTTTCATAAATAATTTAAGTGACTCATACATATAAGTTTAAAATTTAACTAATGGAATTTGGGTATTATTTAGTTTCTGCACCAAATAAATAAATATCGTAACTTAAAGACTTATATGTTTAAGTCAATAATATAATTGAGCAATTGAGTCTTTGGAGATAATTCTTTCCATGTTCGAAAAAAACATATCAAAGCTTGCTCACTTGCCTAAATCAAATCAATTACAAAGTTTATATTTATTTTATCTTTCTACATTATGATTATACGAATCTAAACTAACAGGGAACGGTTGTAATTGTAGACTATGGAGGAGTGCATTGTTGTGCAGGGAATTACAACACATTAATATTATATTATTTTAATATAATTATCACAAACTATTATATTTTGATAGTTATAGTGCTGTTATAAATGCAGGGCCATATCCACTATTTAATTGGATTAATATCAAAAGACCTTCTAATTTCAACTAAAAAATCATATGAACTGATTTGTTTGATATTTTCAAACAAATGTAAAAATGATAGTTGTACGCCAAAAAAAATGCATTTTATGTATGTAATTCGATCACAACACACATTTTAAATAATTTTTTTAATAATAACCCTTTATAGATTATTTTAAATTTAATGCGTTATTATTATAATTCATATTTAAAAATAATAATGGATTAAATTTCTTCATCAAAATAATAAACGATATTGTATAGACACCGCGCAAAGCGCGGTGCCTTTCTACTAGTATTTACTTAAAACTTAAAAAATTACCTCAAGACCAGCAAATCCAACTGAATCGACGACCAAGTTCGCGCATCAATGAAGCAATGACACGGCAGACTGAGCCAACTAGTGCTTGCTAGTATAACAAAATCTCATTCTATTATTTAATAATCTAAACTTGAGGTTAGAAAGAGTTCACCCTTTGAAGCATAACTAATCAATTTTTCCCAAAGCCAGAAAAGTCATCAAAGGAACAAGAAACTTATAAACTGACAAGAAGATGAAACAATATAATGGAACGGCAATGAAGTAAAATTGTTTTAAGTGTTTTTTTTTTTTGCAGAAAAAACGTAAACAACGATGGAACATGAATCGATGCCAATATAAAACAACAGAAAATTGTATAACTAACGCAAAAGTTATAATGTAGACACACGAGCAATTAGTTTAAAAACTATAGAATTGTCATTTTTAATTATCTCTTTGTTAGTTTTCATATTTAATTAGTATCATTTTTGCTTTATCCTTGCTATTGTTTTTTAAAATACCAAATTTCCTACGCTCTGCCATTTTTCTGTTAAGAGCTGAGCAAATGGGAAGTAAAATAAGTGAATGATAAAATCATATACAAAATACAACACAATCAGGGACGGAACCAGGAATCAAGACCGGAGGTGATGGCATATGAATATAATAATAAACTATCATAATAATTTTCTTAGACAGTGAATGGGAGACCGAGGAAAATGATTTATAAACGCTCTTAAATTTTATAGCCGTCTTTTTTTACCAATAAAATTCTCCTAGAATTTCTTTTAATTTGATCTTAATAATAAAAAATAAAAATAAAAAGTTAACTTTTTTTTTTTAACCGAATATTTATTGTTTATATACAATCTTCATCAGATATTGAGCAATGTTAATAAAATTCAGTTAAAATTGTCATGAAACATTTGGGCTAAATATTATTATTTTATGTTTCCTTCCAAGCGATATTTAAATATATATTTTACTAATAACAGTCCATATTATACATTAATTTAGTAATTCATTAAAGCAGATGAAACATAACTTATTAAATCATTTTTTATCTAGGGAATGGAGTGGGGTGACATTAGTCACCCCCAACTACATGTAATTCCGTCCCTGAACACAATAGGAAAATGACATCAATCTGAACGAAAATAATAATAATAATAATAATGCAAAAGCGTGACTATCAATAGGAAATGAAGAAAAGAAAAAATAGCTGATAGAATCACAACATAAAAATAACTCATTGGAAAACAAAATGAAATTGTTTATGAAAAAGCATAATAATGAAAAGTACGCCAATCAAATAGAAAATGACGAGAAACCAAATGGCATCACTGAACCAAAGTCCTTCAATGTTTGTAAGCATCCTCTTCCCCATTGAGGAAAAAAGAAAAAAAATGCATCTCAAGCCCTACTTCATCCCAAATGGAATACCCGATGAGCTTCAAGTTTTAAAAAGAATATCATTTTAAAGGTAATAACTTCTAAACTTAGATCTAAATTGGTTGATTCGAAGCTAATTTTAAAGGTAAAATAAATATCATAGTTACAAGATTCCCATAATTTAACCTGTAGAGGGACTGAAAAAAATGTCAAAATATTAATCCCATAAAGTATAAGCTTATGAAACTCTAAAAAGTTTTTTTTAAGAAAATGAGAAAAGGGTCTTTTTATCATTTTGTGGAAAGAAGAGTATAATAATCTAAATTTGGGGTTAAAAAGAGTTCAAACAAGAGTTCACCCTTTTCTAAGCATAGCTAATCAATTATTCCCAAAGCGAAAACCTTCGTCACTGAGTACAAACAAATGGAATCAAAGGCACAAGAAACTTGTAAAATGAAACGATATAATGGAACCGGGATGAAGTAAAAATGTATTTTAAGAACATTTTTTTTGCAGAAAAAACGTAAACAACAATGGAACGACAGAAAACTGTATGACAAATAAGTTCACATAACGCAAAAGTTATAATGTAGACACACGAGCATTTAGTCAAAAAGCTTTAGAATTGTCGTTTTTAATTATCGTTTTTGTTTGTTTTCATATTGAATTAGTATCATCGTTGCTTTATCCTTGACTAATGTTTTCAAATACCCAATTTCCTATGTTCTGCCAGTTTTCTGTTACGAACAACTATCATATAGCAAATGAGAAGAAAAATAAGTGAATGATAAAATCATATACAAAATACAACACGCAATAGGAAAAATGACATCTATCAAAATGAAAAAAAAAATTATAATAATAGTCGCGCGACTATCACATTGAAAATGAAGAAAACAAAAAATGACTGATAAGATCACAAACATAAAAAAGTAACTCGTTGGAAAACAAAATGAAACTGATTATGAAAAAACATAATAATGAAAACTACGCCTACCAAATCGGAAATGACAAGAAACCAAATGATAGAGCAGTATGACGACGGGTATTGGACTTGGCATGAAAATGAAAATACGACAGGCAAATTAAATATGATAAAAATGACACACAATGGAAAACTTATCGTAAACTGACAGAAAAAACAATGGAATCGTTTTAAGTCACATGATACATTAAAACGACATAAATTGATAAAAGACATAAGTGACGAAGCGAAAAAGGTCTCATAATTCCACGAGCTGCTGCTTAGTCGTTCACGGAGGAGAGCCTTTTGCAGCGTCGACGATATGTCGCCGCTGCACCGATCAACGAGTGGTGGCTCCCGCAGCGACAAAGATGCCGCTCCACCAATCGTTGATCGGACCCTCCCGCAGCGACAAAATGGAGTCGCCGCTGCTCCGATCACGGACTAGGAGTCGTCACCAACGATCGGAGCCTCCCGCGACGACGACAAGGAGTCGTCGCCGCACCGATCGCTGATCCGAGCTTCCCACAGAAACTACATGGTCTATGATATAAATGATATAAAGGGAAGACTGTCAAAGGTAAAGGGAATAGGGAAAACAATAATTGCTAAAAGTCACATAATACATTAAAACGACACAATTGACAAAGAGAGGAAAAAAAAGTGTCTAATAAATGCCACGAGCTACCGCAGCTCCGTTCACGGAGGAGAGCCTTTTGCAGCGTCGACGATATGCCACCGCTGCAACGATCAACGAGTGGTGTCTCCCGCAGCGACAAGGATGCCGCTACACCAATCGTTGATCGGAGCCTCCCGCAACGACGAAATGAAGTCGTCGCTGCTCCGATCACAGAGTAGGAGTCGTCACCAACGATCGGAGCCTCTCGCGACGACGACAAAGAGTCGTCGTCGCACCGATCGCTGACCCGAGCCTCCCGCAGAAACTACATGGTATATGATATAAAAGACATAAAGGGAAGATTGCCAAAGGTAAAAAGGGAAGAGAGAAAAACAGTAATTGCTAGAAGTCAAATGATACATCTAGACGACATAAGTGACAAATGAGAAAAAAAAAGTGACTCATAATCACACGAGCTGCCGTAGCACCGTTCACGGAGGAGAGCCTTTTGCAGCGTCGATGATATATCGCCGCTGCACCGATCAACGAGCGGTGTCTCCCGCAGCGACAAGGATGCCGCTACACTAATCGTTGATCGGAGCCTCCCGCAACGACGAAATGGAGTCGTCGCTGCTCCGATCACGGACTAGAGCCTCTTGCAACAGCAACATGGTGTTGCCGCTGCTTTGATCAACGACCGAAGCCTCCCGCGGCAACAACAAAGAGTCGTCGCAGCACCGATCGTTGACCCGAGACTCCCGCGGAAACTACGTGGTATATGATTAAAATGGCATACAACAAAAATAACAACGCACAGATTGGAAAAATAGAAAAAGCAAAATAATGACGCATAAAAATCACATAGAACATAAAAACGACATGTATTAAAAGATGACATAAAACAAAATATTTTAAGAAAAAAACAGAAAGAACAAAAAACTACAATGGAATGGGATAGATAAAAATGACATACGAATAAATCGAGACAAGATGAGAATAGAAAGGACAGAAGGGAAATGAGAGAGAGAAAGACAATACAATTCACATAATTAAAAAATGACATAAAGCGACGTACAACATTAATGCAACATGAAATTTTACTTTTGAAGAAACAGAAGAGTGGCCATTCAAGCACTGAAACTTTATTTACATGATACAGAAAATTAATCTTCAACGTAGTGTATTAAGATTTAATGCAATTGTTTACCATACACTGATTCTTAGAAAAATTGTAATGTTCCAAAGAAACCGATTTCCACGGGTGATATAAACGAAATAGGAACACGAAGATTAAATAAAACTTGGCAGCGACGGCATTAAATCACGTGAAGTTGTAACTAACTCGAGCTAAAAATGCATGTACTGATTTCAACAGTAAAGGAATTCAAGAGCAGAAAACAGCATACCTAAATTTTGTCTCTGCTCTTCGTCGAGTGTTTGGTCAAGCATTTAACCAAACACCTGATCTTCAACTTCGTATCAGAGCCTCCTTCAATCCATTGATCTCCCGTCCATGGCTGCCTCACGAAATACTCCGTCTTCTTCATCTCTCTCATCCTAGCCTCCGATCTGTCATACAAGCAGGAATTTACACGAGACTCCAACTACTATAAGACTTAATACACATTTATCATCAGAAAATCTAACCTAGAGAGAGAGAGAGAGAGAGAGAATCAAACCCTACCAGTGCTGGTCCTGGAATGGGGTCCGAGGATGGTGGACTGGTCCCCATGGAGCTTCAAGATCCTTCACCATCATCATCATCGGATCCATTGGTGTTGAATGCAGAAAGAAAGAGAGAAGAGAAAATGGGAATGAGAGAGAGAATCCAAGTGTATATATGGCGGGTGACTGAAGTGGAGCAGATCTTGAACTTTCCTTTATTGAGAAGATCGCGTGACCGTTGCCGCCAAACAGGATTATTATCGTAATATCAAACTCTATTTCAAATCATGCAAATTCTTGCTCTCCAAGATAGCCCTCGAGGGCCTTTTTGTAATTCTGCCTTTCGCCATTTAGGATTGATTGCTTGTTTTGTCTTTTTAATTAATGATACGACATGTCCAAATTCATGTCGTTTTTCTATTCTATTGTTTCACTTTCAACGTGTCTTATTTTTCATATTCCGATTTTTTTTTTAATAATTTAGTTTAATGTTATTTTTTAATTAAAATTAAGGTTATGTTTGTAAATAAGATTTGTGTACATATAAACATATATGTATATATAATAATATTATATTTTTAAATACTTTAAAAATATATAGTTTATATGCATTATATATATATATATTGTACGCGCGTTTGTATATTATACTAGAGTTGCGGTATGTTTTTGGAATTAAGTGCTTATTGAGTTTCTAATTTGATTATATTTTTCCTGATGGTTTATATAACCTCCAGGCATGACGACGTCTTCATTGGATGACAATAAGAATTTTCATCCAATAAGAATTGAATGTACACGTTACAATGAGACATTTCGCGGTTAGGTCTAGTAACGTTTTGATATGTGCATATGACTTTCATAACTAATTACTTATTTTGGTCAAAACCTGAATAATTGAGTGTCATACTTTGATACGTCAAAGAACTGAAAGATTACGTGCTTATTTATGAAACCGTAATACATAGGTAAATGATGTGTTCAATCGTCATATCATTTTATTTTACGCCGCGATCACTTTCAAGATAGTACAGCAAAATCTAAAATCCTAAATCCAATATTCAATATTGTGCGGATTATTATTGAGTTATTGAATAATCATTCATTATTTTTTTTAACACGAGGCTCTAGTATAAGTTAAATTTGTAACTTCATCCAAGACAAATGTTAATCTGTTGTTATAGGTGTGTAATTTGGTACAAATATAAGATTACACTTGCATTAATAAAAGTTAAGACATTTAAGATAGTAAAGTCGATTTTTTTTTTTGGAGAATGGTCGAACTTTACTAGACCTACGTAAATATATTTTTTCCTTTCTTATTTTCCTCCATTTTCTCTCATTTCTTTTCTTCCTCAACCATCCACTAAAAAAAACACCCATCAGATTTATGGGAAAAAAGAAAAAATAATCTTAGTTTCAAAACAATAGAGACAACGTTTACTGAATTAGGGTGATGAATACAAATGTCCTCTAAATTTGTTCAATGATACACTTTTCTTTCAAAATGTTAGTTTTTTTTTTTCTTGAAAATCTATATATATATAAAAGCAAAATCTCACCAAGATGACATGGCTTGATGTTTAGCAAGGAAAGTTAGAATCTCATTTTCTTAGAATTTTGATTATTTTTTCAAAAAAAAATGTTCAAGTGAGAGCAAACATATTAATTATAAATTATAAATTAGTAAAAAAGTGGACAGTAATAGTTACTCTTTTTAATGACAGACTTAAAAAAAATTGTGAAAGTTGGCGAGACATAATATATATCAATTGTTGAAATGGTAAACAGAAAGTGAAAGGATTTATTGAGTAGGGATTAAAACTTATTTATTATTAATTAATATATATATATATATAACATATATGTTGCACTGAATATATTTCAGTTTAATGCATTGAAACATGTACAATTATTTTAGACATGTATTTATTTGCTTTCATGTTTGAGGTTCAATGACAAAAAAAAACGTAAAAGAATAAGAAAAGTCAGTCCTTAAATTACAACATACAAAATTAATTACAGCATTTAGATTAGAATCTCAATCGTGCTATGCATGCATTGAAACTTTGGGGATAAAATCACAAATATTTCAGAGAAAATTTTGCTCATTTTGATTGCATGTTTTAATATATCAGTGTTATTGGACTGACAATTGAAAAAAAAAATATATCAGTGTATCATTGAGTTATGGTTTCCCATTCTTCCCCGATCTCTCTCATTGACTCTCTGGTGATGGCGACCGTGACGGCGACGACAACAACTCCATCAGTGCGCGCACAACTCTCGCCACCACTGTCGCGATTAATCTCCGTGTCGCAACAAATGAGCCTCCACTCCGAGTCGTGTCACGCTCAGCTCTTCGTATAATCGTGACTAGGCTTGTGCCACTCTATCTCGACTTTATTTAAGATTCAGAGAAGCGAGGTATGATGGTTGTTCCATTTTTTTCAGTTCAAAGTTTAAACGTCAATTTCGACTCACTGATGTATGTTTTTGTTTCTTTTGTGCAGCGTTGTGCATGTATATATATATTTTTTATATATGTAATGTTGATCGGTTATATGAAAGTTATTTTTAGTGTGTATAGAGCTGTCAAAAGTTGGAACCACGAAATGAATTGTTAAATGAGTGGCTGTTTAATATATGAATGATCGTACAGAAATAATTTTTTAAATTTTCATTATAAATTAAAATGTATTATTAGATCTATAATTGTAAATTGCATGATGTATACAATAGTTTGTTCTGCTTGATTTAATTGTTTTTTGTTTGATTTTTTTAAAACAGTTGTTTATTTCATTTAAAAAAAAAAAAACTATTTGGTTAGCATTCATAGTACTGTTTATTTTATTTGACTTTCGTTTTAGGTTATTTGATTTTGATCTTATATTATATCGATTAACTATCACTTATAGTTTTAGTTGCATAGAAAATAATTGAGAACATGAGCTAAGGTTATTCCGATTATGCTTGACGATGTTCTTTATGCATATTGTAAGAGCTTGGTCAGGTTCACCTCAAATTTTACATGACAAAATTTTAAGAGACTCAAGTCCACCAACAATAATAATATATAAATATATATATATATATATTGACAGATTGAGAACGTTAGTACCTATAAGAGATTAAAAAAACATTAAATTAAGAAGATCTAATATGTCTTGCAAACCTCTGTATAAAGTGTAATCACAAGATTTGGAAAAAAAATAATTATTACATTGAAGCCAAAAAATTAATCGATCAAAAAATTATACATACTAACACAGTCAATAAACTAATCGATCAAGTCTAGCTAGATTAAATTTAAAAAACGTTAATGAAAACCTTGAATGAATTTAATCAAAGAATTTTTCTGCAACAGACTTGCTCATACGCGAAGCTACTCCTCGCGTATGGAGGACCGGTACCTGGTAACTCTCGACCAATTTAGTTCCTTTTCGGTTGAAAAATATTAGCAAATAATTTACATTATCGGTCTCTATTTCAGAAATAACACTAATTTTATTCCATCATATCTAAAACTTCATGTCTCATGAATTCTATAATACAATTAATGAGCGTTTATTTGCAACAATGGCATTTCCAATTTGTATAGGTATGTATATATGTCGAAGGTTGAAGGAATGACATTCGAGTATTTTTCAAATCATGTTCAGTTTTAGAATTCAATAGAGTAGTTTTTTATTGAATATTAAGTTCTCTTAGCAAAACTTCATGGTATTTATTCTCTGAAAATTCTTACAAATGTATAAGCATTCATATGCTTCACTCTATATGGTGGTGAGACGGAAATATAAATTCTTAACATTTAGCTCTTGATAAGATATTATTTTTACTAGCGCAACTCTTAGCCTTTATAGGAATATGTGTCAGTAAACTTAATCAATGATGTTGTATAACAAAACACAGTAAATAACAGTTTAATTTCAATTTATGTCTTCCAATAACAACACATAATTAAATTTAACTATATTTTCAATATTTTAGTCAAATTTATAGTATTATATTAGTACCCCAAAGGGAAATACATGAAATCAGATCATTTATTTATGATTAATCTAACAGAAATAAAATAATCAATTTATATATACTATTATAAATAATAAATTTCTGTTTTATCTTAATTTATATTTAATGTTATTAGTAATTTGTCTTTACACATTCAGTAATATTTTTTATCAAATTTAGGCAGACTCTTCTATTATAATTATTTGATAATTTTTTATGAAGAATAATTTGATTATAAAAAAAATTCTAACACATATTTAATTCAAACATATGTTTTATACATATATTTCAACATTATATATTATATAAATTATATTTTATTCGCCACCGCGCGAAGCGCGGTGCTTTTCCACTGCTTTTCCACTAGTTGTACATAATTGTCTCATAAACATGTTTATAAAATGATAAGAGCACCTGTGCATGATAAATGACTTATATGCTAGGGTTATTTCATCATAGTACGTGGCGGAATTAGGATTTTTGCTTTGGGGGGCTGCAATTTTTTTGTCCGGCGGAACGAAAATTGTCAAAGTTCTAAGTTTACAAAATACTATAGGATTACACGGTTTATTTAAAATTTATTAATATTTATCGAATTGCTATAGACATTATATTTAATATACTTTATATTAATACTTTAGATTTATTATATACTATAGAGTATAGACAATATTTTGCATCGTAATTTTTATACCATTCGCATAAGAAAATTGGAGAGAGTCAGAGGGACATATTTGTCTTATTTTGAGACATTGATTTGATTGAGTAATAACCTAATAAGCCAAGGGTAATATAGTAAAGTTATAATAATGATTGATGAAAGTTGTCTTGATCATACTAGTTCCGCCCCTGATCATAGTAGTTCTTAAAAACCCGTCTCTTATTAATTACTTTAATAATCTCACAATGTGATATATTTATCTTATTATTAGGTAGCTAGTAGAACAAATATATAATAAAATATTTATTCTCCACGAATAACGTAATTTGTTCTCATTTTTTTCAAGCGTCAAGAATACAACAATACTTATTAAAATGACAACAAGAATTTGTTTTAGAGAAATAAGACTTTTCATAGTTGACTGTGAAAACTTGAGAAGCTTAATACAATTTGGTGGACAGTCAAATTATAGTATAAAGGAGACAAGTATATTTTGAAAAAGAAAAAAAAAAAACTAAGCGGTGGTCAAATTAATACAATACGGTATGGTATAATTTCAACTTGAATTTTTACTCATCTTTTGCTTTGTGTTTCTCGTGTATGGGATTTGTAGCGAATTCAGCCTTCGCCGACCTAAGATATTCAACCAAAAACACAGTAAAAATGTAAAATTCATAATTCCATTTAACACCTAAAACTACCTAAATAGGGTTTACACGAAAATTTTATTGAATCAGTATAAATATATTACAATTGAATATACCCAATTTTTATACCTCTCTTCTTCCATTTCTCTAGAATTTTAATGGCAAGTATTACTGTCGACAAATCTTATGAGACATCACGAAAGGAATAATGACCTAAGACTGGGTTTGGGTCTTCACGGGCCTATAAAAATTAATATGACTAGTTAAAGACTTAACGGGTTTTAATTAGTAAAGCCCGTTAACGTTAAACCCTAAGTTTGTAAATATAAGGTTTATATTTAAACCTCGTTAACCTAATCACAAATCGGAGAACCCCTAGCCTCCACCTCTCACTCTCTCTAGCCGACGCCTTACCCCTCCTCGAGATTCGCGCCGTCGTATTGCCTCCAATGTGGAGACTCTATTCTTTGTCATACCTCGTGCGTTCGACTAGCATCGATCCGGCGATACTCCGGCCTTCGACATAGACATGTTCATATGTGTTCCGTTCATGAGGTGGATACCGATAGAGGCTTTACTCGGTGCTTAAGGCTTATCATACACAAAGATCAAGGAATGAACAATACCGGCAAACAGTCAAGCACGCAACCTGAGGTATAATATTCTACGCTACATGATTCATATATTTAGAATTGCAATTCAATTAATATTTTCGTCACTCTCAATTATAGCTTTCTAGTAACCATTCATATTACGATTTTTATTTCTCTATATATATAAATGATTTACTTATATTATATATTTTTTGTCTACGCTTTGATATGATTACAAGATCACTACAATAAATTATTGTTGGGGATTTCACCCAGCAACCCGATACGAATATCGATGACCACGAACAAATGCGGAATAACACGATTGAATTGGACGACAAAGACTAACGCTTTATTGATCACGATGATGTTTGAATTACACAACCGGTTACAAAAGATTCGTTCTTCTCCAGAAGATGATCTTCCCGTTGAATTCAAACTCACAGCTCCTTTACAGCTCCCTCCGATGACTCCACCTTACGCTATACGATGTCGAGATGACCTTCGTCTTCCAGCGCTCTTCACGGTGATCGGAGATGAACCAGACCCAGAGAATGCCGGCGATCAGAACCCCGGTGCAAACGAACCCCTTTGACGCCGCGAAGAAGCTCCGACAGATCCACAGAGTGTGCTCCTCTGTCTGTCGTTCCCGAGCCTTCCTTCTCCGTACTCCGTCGTCACCTTCGTCGTCGTAACCACCGTCTGACTCGCCTGAGAAGCTCTGTCTCTCAAGAACTCTCTCTTCTTGATTCTCTCTCTCTTTCTTCTGTATGGTCTGGTTGCTTCTAACCGCTGTACGAGCTTTGCTTATATAGCCGTTGGCTCATCGTTATCGTCCCCGGATGGTGACTGAATGTCATCGTCCGATAGGCTCCTTATCTTTAAGTGACTGTGACACACATGATCTTGTGTCACCGATGGGTGATCAACAATCTCCACCTTGTGTCATCGTCGCTTATTGATAATTTGCCCCTGTCCTCGAGCTTAGGCGCTCGATACACCCTTATCATTCGGCTCTGGTTGGGTATCACCAACCCCGAGCTGAACCAAGCTCTGTTCGAACTTGCCGACCGGAATCACCTTAGTGATCATGTCCGCCGGGTTCTCATTGGTTCCGATCTTGAGAACCTTCATCGTATTCAACTCTACGATGTCCTTGACGAAGTGCAGCCTAATGTCGATATGCTTGGTCCTCTCGTGATACATCTGATTCTTACACAAGTGTATCGCGGACTAGCTGTCGCAGTAAAGGTCGAAGGACCTTTGCTCGAATCCTAGCTCTGTGAGAAGCCCTTTCAGCCAGAGCCCTTCCTTAGCAGCCTCAGTGATCGCCACGTATTCAGCCTCGGTGGTCGATAAGGCCACGATGTGCTGAAGCGATGCCTTCCAGCTGACTAGATTCCCGAACACCTTGAAGTTGTATCCGGTGAGAGATCTTCGCTTGTCGAGGTCTCCTGCATAATCTGAGTCAACGAAGCCTTGAATCACTGATTCCTTTGTCTCCTCGCTGGAGTAAATCAGGCCCTTGTCGGAACTGCCTGCCAAGTATCGGAGGATCCACTTGACGGCATTCCAATGCTCTTGCCCTGGGTTAGCCATGTACCGGCTTACCAAGCTTACTGCATAGGCCAAATCTGGTCTCGTGCAGATCATCCCGTACATGAGGCTTCCGACGGCACTTGTGTATGGCACAAGTCTCATCCTCTTCTCTTCAGCCTCTGTCGTCGGGCTTAACTCATTACAGAGTTTGAAGTGAGGTGCGAGGGGCTGTTTCGAAGGCTTGGCCTTCTCCATTTGGAACTTCTCGACGACTTTCCTGAAGTAGTCCGTTTGCGAGACGCTGAGGTAGCCTCTCGCGAGGTCTCTTCGGATGTCCATCCCGAGAATCCTTCTCGCTGGCCCCAAGTCCTTCATCTCGAACTCTGACTTCAATGAGTCCTTAAGCTTCCTGATTTCTCCAGTACTGCTGGAAATGATGAGCATATCGTCAACATATAGGAGTAAGTAAATACTCACACCGCTGCTCGTCGTTCTGAAGTAGACACAGTTATCGTGTCTGCTCCTCCGATAGGAATTCTTCTGCATGAATGTGTCAAACCTCTTATACCATTGTCGAGGAGATTGCTTAAGTCCGTACAAGGACTTCTTAAGAGAGCAAACCCAATCCTCTTTTCCCTTCTGCACGAACCCCTCGGGTTGTTGCATGAGGATTTTCTCCTCGAGTTCTCCATGTAGGAAGGCTGTCTTCACATCCATCTGTTCAAGCTCCCAGTTGAACTTCGCAACCATCGAAAGTAGCACCCTTATCGATGTATGCTTTACCACTGGCGAGAATACTTCATTGAAGTCTATACCTTCTCGCTGTGTGAATCCCTTCGCCACCAACCTGGCCTTGAACCTCGCCGGCTCGCCTCCTGGTGCACTGGGCTTCACCTTGTATAGCCACCGACAGCCGACAACCTTGCAGTTCTTCGGCTTCGGAACAAGGACCCAAGTATTGTTCTGGTGAAGAGAGTTCATCTCTTCGTCCATTGCCGCTCGCCACTTCTTCTCGTCGCTGGACCTGATGGCTTCATTGAACGAGCGAGGCTCGTTGTCGATTTTGACACCTGCAGTGTTGAAAGCATAAGCCACCATCTCAGCGTGGGCGTATCTTATCGGCTTCCTGATAGCCCGTCGGGGTCTATCCCGAGAAAGTATGTATCCCTCGTCGTGAGTTTCCTCTTCGGCTCCGAGAGCCTCTTCCTCGCTGTCCTCTTCGCTGGACACCTCATCGTTGTTCGATGAGACCTGCTCCCGATGATCTTGTCGGCTGGATTCTCCTCGATCTCTTCTTATCGGGCTTCCTTTACTACCGCTCGACGAAGCTTCATCGCAGGTACCTTGTCGGAACTTCGAAAGTTCCTCATCGCGGGATTCTCGTCGCGATAGTTCCTCATCGCGGGATTCTCGTCGCGATAGCTCTTCTTGCATACCTTGTCGGGTATGCTCATCGGGGATTCCTTGTCGCAAATTCTCTTCGCGATCACCTCTTCGGCCATTTCGCATACCTTGTCGGGTATGCTCATCGGGAATTCCTTGTCGCAAATTCTCTTCGCGATCACCTCTTCGGCCATTTTCCTCTGGGTTTCCGATAAGAGCTCCTCGGGTAAAATACTCTCGATGAGCCTCTTTTCGTCCTGGCTCATCGCAAAGCTCCACCTCAAGCTGAAATCCGTCTCCTTCGTAGAGATCTTCAGGGCTTGTCGGGGTTGCCTTGCCTTCCAAGAAACTTTCTTCATTGAAAGTGACGTCTCGACTGATGATGCACTTTCGTGACTCCGAACACCAAATCCGGTACCCTTTAACTCCGTCGGGGTACCCCATGAACAGTCCTTTTGTTGGCCCTAGGTACAAGCTTACCATCGTTTACATGATAGTAAGCTGCACAGCCAAAGACTTTCAGTTTGGAGTAGTCGGTGTGCTCTGGTCGATTTGTCCATCGCTTCTGAGGAACTTCAAAGTCTATCGCAGACGATGGCAACCTATTGATCAGATAGGCCGCTGTATGGACAGCTTCTCCCCAGAACCGCGATGACAAATTTGCCCTCGAGAGCATACACCTTACTCGTTCCATGATGGTTCGGTTCATCATTTCAGCGAGACCGTTCTGTTGAGGCGTGTGCCTCACAGTCTTGGATCGTCGGATGCCTGCCTTCCGGCAGTGATCATTGAACTCCTCGGACAGATACTCCAATCCATTGTCCGTACGGAGATGTAAGAGCCTCTTCCCGCACTGATTCTCAACAAGTGCGTGCCAGTTGACAAAGGCTTCGAAAGCCTTGTCCTTTGATCTGATCATATAAACCCAGAGCTTCCTCGAGTAGTCGTCGATGAAGGAGATAAAGTATCTGTTTCCTCCATGCGAATCTACTCGTGCCGGTCCCCACAAGTCAGAGTAAACATAGTCAAGAACTGACTTGCTCGTGTGAGACCCCTTGCCGAATTTCACCCGATGCTGCTTCCCAAACACACAGTGTTCGCAGAAGTCGAGCTTCTCCACCTTATCGTTCCCGAAGCAGCCTCCTCGCTTGAGTATATCAAGCCCCTTCTCGCTGACATGCCCCAGTCTATCGTGCCATAGAGTGGTCTTCGACACTGTCGTTGAGATATTTGCTGCTTCCCCGATGGCAGTCTCACCCTCCAGGATGTATATGCCATTGTACCGATAAGCCCTCATGAATGTCATCGCACCCTTTGTGACTTTTAAGCCACCCTTGCATGACTTCCATGAGTATCCCTGCTCTTCGAGGACACCCAAAGAAATAAGATTTCGTTTGAGTCCAGGGACATACCTTACTTGGTTCAGGGTTCTCCGTGTGCCATCCTTGAGTCTTAATGATATCGACCCAATCCCCTCGACAGCGCACATTTCCTCGGTGCCCGTCGATACTGGCATGACCTCCTCGTCGGCCTTCATCCCCTCGAACCAACTCTGCTCGTGACTCGTGTGGTACGAGCATCCCGAATCCAGTATCCACGCTGTTTGCATGCTGGTCGGCATCATCGCGAGGACCTCAGCGCTATCGTACCCTCCCGATACCTGGGAAGCGTTCGCTGGACCGTCGTCGCTATTCCTTCTGAACGGCTTACCCGTTCTCTTCTCGGGACACTCTCTCCGGAAATGTCCTTCCTTGTTACAGTTGTAACACTTGCCGCTTCTCGGCCTCGATGATGATCGCCTCGGTGAGCCTTTCCTGAACTTCTCTCGCTTGGCCGATCTTTCACGGTTAACGACGAGGCTCTCCGCTCCACCTGATCTTCCATCGAACTTGCCCTCCTGCTTGCGCTGAACCTCCTTGGCTAGCACGGCCGTCTTGACATCGTCGACGGTGAGGGTCTCCCTGCCACTAAATAGCAGAATGTCCTGGATCCTGTCGTACATCCCCGATACCGAATTCAGTAGGAGGAGTGCTTGATCCTTTGACGGGACTTCCACATTTATCGTCTTCAGTTCTGTGATGATCTTCTTGAATTCGATAAAGTGTTGCTTCAGCGATGATCCCGGAGCCATCTTGAGGGTATACATCCGTTGTTTGAGAAACAACTCGTTCGCCCAGGACTTCCTGTTGTACGTCTCATCGAGACGCTTCCAGATTCCTGCAGCTGTCGTCTCGTCTTGGATGTCTCTGATGACATCATCGCTGAGAGCGAGAATAATTGTGCTTCTCGCCCTCGTCATGATGTCTTCCTTGTCCTCCTCACTCAGCTTCTCCGAGAATGCCTCATCGCCCTTGAGCGCCTTGTCGAGGCGCATCTGGCACAGCTGTGCGTGCATCTTGATCTTCCAGATGTTGAAGTCACCATCGCCGGTGAACTTCGCGATATTTGTCTTGTCTGGTCCCATTATTTCTTATCGCGTCTGGCAGGAGTGACTCTGACAATCTTCGTCAAGATTCAGAATCTTGAACTCCTTTACTTTCTTGTTCGGTTCTTAAACTCGGATCTTGATTCTCCGATGAACCCTTCCTTGATTCACCGAGAGAAGGAGCTCTGATACCACTTGTTGGGGATTTCACCCAGCAACCCGATACGAATATCGATGACCACGAACAAATGCGGAATAACACGATTGAATTGGACGACAAAGACTAACGCTTTATTGATCACGATGATGTTTGAATTACACAACCGGTTACAAAAGATTCGTTCTTCTCCAGAAGATGATCTTCCCGTTGAATTCAAACTCACAGCTCCTTTACAGCTCCCTCCGATGACTCCACCTTACGCTATACGATGTCGAGATGACCTTCGTCTTACAGCGCTCTTCACGGTGATCGGAGATGAACCAGACCCAGAGAATGCCGGCGATCAGAACCCCGGTGCGAACGAACCCCTTTGACGCCGCGAAGAAGCTCCGACAGATCCACAGAGTGTGTTCCTCTGTCTGTCGTTCCCGAGCCTTCCTTCTCCGTACTCCGTCGTCACCTTCGTCGTCGTAACCACCGTCTGACTCGCCTGAGAAGCTCTGTCTCTCAAGAACTCTCTCTTCTTGATTCTCTCTCTCTTTCTTCTGTATGGTCTGGTTGCTTCTAACCGCTGTACGAGCTTTGCTTATATAGCCGTTGGCTCATCGTTATCGTCCCCGGATGGTGACTGAATGTCATCGTCCGATAGGCTCCTTATCTTTAAGTGACTGTGACACACATGATCTTGTGTCACCAATGGGTGATCAACAATTATAAATTAATCAAAATTTATATGAAATTAATGAATCAATATTAAACTGCTTTTATAATTTATCTTTATCATATCTATGATACTTCCATATGCAGAGGATCAATAGCTTCCTGGTATTGTATCAAGAAAATTGATGAAAAAATATGTTGTGGTGTGGGTACGGGATAAAGTTCAACATTTTTTTCCCTGTATTTTCAAGTCCACGAAAATTTGGAACAAAAAATCTGAGTAAGAAAAAATCCAAAATCAAAATATACTAATTAAAAAAAATGAGAATAAGATATTATAGTCCCAGAAAAATTCGCAACCAAATTATTCTAGTTTCATTTTTTTCTTCTTTTTATTTTTTAGTGTACAACAGCTTTGATAAATCAAGATCCAGTGCATATTGCTAAAATTAAAGTTGAAATGGGTTAAATGCACCTACAAACAAAATTTCAGGGGTATATATATCAATTAATTAGTCTATTTATAATTAAAAACTGTGCATTAACTAAGAGAGATTTCATTATTACACAGCATTTTTAATGTTGATGATAAAACAGAGATCTGAGAGACCATGATTGTCAGTGAGGTGATCTACGACAAGCACGTGCGAGTGGGAGTGGTGGGTCCGACACTGAACCGTCGATGATGCGCTGGGTGATCCAACGGTTGGCAGCCTCCGTGTAGTGCACGCCGTCCCAGCTAACGTACGCCGAGGGGTGGTCACACGAGCCTGCGTAGATGGTGGTCCCGTTGACCTTGAGCTTGTTGCCGCACCATACGTGAATCCCGTTTTCATGGTACCCACAGCATATACTTTCCTTCTCCAAGAATCCTGAAAAAAGAAGGGTAAAATGGTCACACTTTTTTTTACTATTGGCCAACGGCCGGCAAAAGTGTTTGGTGGCCCAATGGCGCGGAACCCGCGAAACTAGCGGCCACGGTAGCCGGGATCGCGAAGAGGGTTTGTTTTAGAATATATGTATGTTTCGGAACGTCACACGTCTATTTTAATTTGCGTCATGTATAAAACATTGAATTTTGTTTGGCTAAAACAAAGAATGGGTACCTAATGTTGGGTTTTTAACACTTTCGGTATTTCTTCCGTAAATAACCCAAAAATATATACATGACAAATTTTAAAAATATATATTTATATGTTATATTAATGAAATCACATTGAATTTTTTTTATTTATTTTTCCCATTAAAAGGAGAATTTCCAAAGTGCACAATCAAAATATTCAAAAGGGAAATTTCTAGGGTAATTATTAATTTAGCTGATTAACATGTTTGATAACAAAGTTAATCATCATTAATATAACTTTTAAATGTAAAGTGAGTATAGAAAAATATAATTTTTTGCTAAAAGATGTCAAAATAATAACTTTTTTTTAATGAATTTATAACAAAGCGGGGATAGTACCTAATTTCACTTCGAAATAAAAAGTATTTTAATGACTTGAAATGTTTGTGTAGTTTAGAGCAATATTATTTACCTTCTTGCTTTGCATGAGTGATGAGCGTATACTTTACAGAGTAAACATCAACATAGGTCAACGCAGCAAGAGGCAGTTTTTCCCTCAAACGGTTGACTTTCAACTTCAGCTGTCGGTTGAACTCCTTTGCCCTGTCGTTGTGATCGTTGACGCATCCGTAGTGGTCAAGATCGCCGGGCTTTGGATCATGAACACCATGGAGTGTCACGGCCAAACAACCGATCGGACCCGTGTTGTGTACCCAAAACGTCCTCGCTCCTTTCTTGTACAGTTTCTGCAGCACAAATATTATTAAGACCGCGTTTGCTTCCATTTCTGTTCGAAAACAAGTTTTAGTAAACCAGTACAAATACCGGGTCTTTCCAGTATTAAAAAATAGGTATCGGTATCAGCAAAATTTGGTATTTTAAAGCTGACTCGTACCGATAACCAATAAAAACCGAACATACCGGTACCGGTACTAATTAATTTTCCAGTGTCCCAAATTTCAATACAGTTCCGGTTATTTGAAGTGTTTTACTGGATTCTAAGCCGGTGAAAGATACCGGTAAAAATAACAATTATTTACTAGTTTTGAACTAATATTCGATAAAATACCGGTAAATACTGATTTTTTTTTTCTAGTTCTAGTTGAAAATCTTAAATGAAAGGATATTTATTAAATACGGTTACTTATTTTAAACCGGTATCCGGATCAGAAACCGGCATTTAAACGGTACTGGGTATAAACCTTTAACCCTAGTAGAGAATTTATATGGTAGAATTGACTTACTTCGACAGCTATGCCGAACTGTTTGACTATATCAGGCACTTCTCTAATAAACTCTCGTTTCTTCATCGATCTGATCCCTGCGGAGACGTCGTTCTGGCCGATGTCCAACACGTAAAGAGCCTTCGAAAACTCGTCCGGTCGGGGCAGATCCTTTCTCAGATTTTTGTCTGTCCAAAGTTCTTGTCATGTTGATCAACAAACACATATTTCATAGTTCATATAGCTCTTAAGAAGCCAGAAAAGGGAAGACCTTTCTTGTAGAACCAGGCTGATCGCGACTTGAAGTTGTTGAACTGCGAAACTTGCACGTCCAGCGAAAACGGAGGCACGCCGTTGAGCGACATTGACTCGTTTTGTGGCCGGATTGTCGTGCCTCCCATTGCAAAGTTTGCGCCATGCCGGAAACTCGTCCCGATCGAGTCCAGATACGCGCTCAAGTACGGTAATCCGAGCTGTTTCGCTGCGCAAAAAAAAAAAAAAGAAGAAGTTTAACATATCAAAGAAAGTTTTTTTCATTTCTTTTCCGGAACCGGAAATATTATCTATTCGTTAAGTAATTGAACTCGTATCTTTAATATACCAGGGTCGAGCCCCACGGTTCCGGTTTTCTATATTATATCATATATTTTTTACTTATAAAATAATAAATAGTTAACATATATCCGACTATCCAAGTTATTTGAAAACGGAACCGAAATTATTTTTTCATTCTTTTTATGGTGACCGGAAATTCCGGTATCATTCCGAAAATCCTCTACAAAAAATTGAAAAACGCTCACCTCAAAAAAAGGAAAAACAAGAAACATGTGAAGAGTGTTATATAATATACATACATACATACATCTATATATATATATATATATATTTCAGTCTTTTGAAAGAAGACAAAGCAGTTACAAAATAGTTGTTTCGAAGAAGATGCTCTGAGTTACCAATGAGTGATTCATCAGTGTTTTGCACAGAGGACAAAAGGGTTGTTACCAATGAAGTCGATGATTATGCGGCCGTCGCAGCCTCTCCCGACGCCTCGGTGGAAGAAAGTCTCGCCGGCCGGCAAGCTGGGCTCATAGAACGCAGCGGATCCTTCGCCCGTGTCGGAGTTTGAGTCGCCGAACATGTATATCGCGGGGAAGTTGCACGAGTGTAGGTCGTGTGCTGTTTCTTCGCCGCCGGCGACCGAGCTGAGAGCCCATGCAGCTGCAAGCAAGAAGAAGCCATGGAAGACTCTCGCTTTGCTCTTCATAGTGATATCCTTCTTCACCGTTGCTTGCAAAAATGGCATGTCAAAGACTTGCTAATATATACGGAAGAACCATCCCAAAATGGTCACCGACTTTTTTATTTTTGTTTTAAAAGATAAAAAGAATACAACGTATGATTAACAGAAAATAAACTGAATAGAAACAAAAGGGCTCGGTTAGCATAATTTAGAATTTAAAAATGAGAACATAATAAATTTAAGAGTAAAAAAAAACTGAAAATTTAAAAATATTGGGAGTATTTTAAATGTAGATGGCTCTATTAGCCATAATTATATGTACTCGTATTACTAAATATATTCAGTGTTAGAGCATACTGGAATTATCAGCCAAGAATACAAATATATTCAATTTATGTATCTTGTTGGGACTGAACTAAGAAGGTGTCGAAGAGTCTTGTAATAAGTTTACCACTAGACTAGACAAATTTAAGTTAGTTAGGACTCTATTTACATCCGCTCAATTGCTTGAGATGCTGAATTCTCCAGTGACTTAGTATTGGCCCGATTATTATTTAATTTTTGTTAAAAAAGAATTAATATACTTTTTTAACAAAAAATGGTGTAGAAAACTGACTTTAACCTTAAGTTAATTAATAAATATAATTTTTAATCGAGCCTGTCTGTTTGTTACTGGTTTTCTCCGGCCCGGATCCTGATTTTGAAAAGAATAAAAGTCCGGTACACTTTCCCGGTTTCACCCTCACCGTCAGTCCTTGCCGATAAGACAGCAGAAGAAATGTTTATCTGCGCCAAACTCAAAAGGCAATATAATTAGGGGGAAAAGAGAGGAAAAAGAAAAAAGATAATTGAGTTGACTTATGTTTTGGAGTTTAAGTTTGTGAAACTTCAAAACCATTTCAGGCTTAATTTAAGGCACAAAGCTTAATTTGTTGCTAAATACAAGCTTGCTAGGCGGGGCTTGTTTGTTGTTTTCTCCAGTCAGTTGTTTAAATTTACAAATTTTGATTACTCATAAAGTTTATTATATATATATATATATATATATATTTATATATGTATGGAGTATTTGGGGCGAAAATATCTAAATCTCTCACTTTAATGCATTTCAATAATCATAATCATGTCATGTTCAAAATTTTTGAGGCGAAACATAAACTCGTTCTCATGTACTATTGATTGCGTTTAACTTTTGGGGTTGTGAAATGACACTTCACAACCAAGCTTATTTGGCCTAATGATAACTCGACTACATATTTCATCAAAAATAATTGCAATTTACTTGTATGGATATTAAAGGGAAACAAAGTGACAAACTCGAGTATTTGTCACCAAAATTTGAACATGAATATTAAAGTCAATGAAGTGTTAAACTTAGGTGTTTTTTCGCAAATACAGTGACATGTCCATAATCCACATAGCATGCAAAAAAATATTCCCAAAGAGTGCTACTTCTTATCATTTATGCCACTACTTAGTACTTTTTGACCACACTCCTTGTAATACTCCTTGAAAGAAGGATCTTCTTCAAATGTTTCAAAAGAATCATATTGCTCACAAAATGAGAATCTTTATTGAACAAAATAATCATCTATTAAAATATGAGAAATTAAACTAAAAATAGGACGGAGGTAGTGTAATATTTATCAATTTTTTTAAAAAACGTTAAAAATTTAGTTAAATTTTTTATTTTCTTTCTTAATCACCGGAAGAAGGCTATAATCCTCTTAACTTTAAAAGAGATCATTCTTCGTTAAAATTTATCTTCGTTCTTATTTAGATCTACCTCTTCAACCATTTAAGCCCATATTCTAGGAGCTCAAACTATGTGATTGAATACATCTTCTTCTATCCAGTGTGGATCGAGGACTCTTTCTCATTCTTCGAATACCGATTTGCTTGTGTGATTCTTGTTGAAGCATAGACTCGGCCCCGCTCCTAATTACGAAGAAAACTTTTAAACCGGTAACTAAAAGTGATGTCGGTTTGTATTATGATAATATGATATATGCCAACTTGCAATTTCCAAAAATATTATAACAAAAATGATCTTATTTAGTAATATACTAATAGTAGATTAGTTAGTTTGTGTTATAAAAAAAAATGAAAGTTTACATAACATGTGACACAAATCTATAATTGCTCTTTTAAGAATTCAACTATGTAAAGCTGGCATATCATATGTGTATCTTCTTCACGTGGCCATTACTATCTCTCTTTACTAAACTTTTTTTTTTCTTTCTCTCTTTCTTCTTCTTCTTTTAACCCATGCATGGGTTTAATGATGATTTTTATAATAAGTTGGTGGGAAATCGATATCATATGCCATAAAATAATAAGACATATATAACCGTACATTTAATCTCTCGAGATTGATTTGTTATTTGGAGACTTAATAATAATGTTTTTAAGTTAATTAAGTACTGTAATTAAGGAGGTTTGTTGGACCTTACACATAATATTCGTTGTATAAAAGTTGCGAGTTCCTATTATATGATGGTCTATCAGTTATAGGCTCTACAGTTTTATAATTTAAGGTTATTTGCAGTAAAAAAAAAAACTATATTACAAAAGAATTGACTTATATTCCTAATATTTTTTTTTTTTTTTTGCAGCACATAGTTTTAAATTTAATGATATAAAATTTTTAATGTAAGTAATTAAATTTTTTGGTTAACCCCATATCATGACTTTCCATGTAACACCAATACACCAATAGTGTCTTATATTTTGCATTGCAGAAAACTTCTAAACTACTATGTAATAAATTAATGTTTGTCGTTAAAATTTTAATGTTATTGTAGCTCATAAATATGATCAAGAGAATTGAAAATGTGGAAAAATTATCTTGCCACCACGTGGAAAATTTCACACTATAGAGTCAATAAAAAAACTTAATTACTTTTAAAAAAAATCATTGAAATATTTTTGTCACTTAAAAAGAAGAAGTTAGGAATACAAGTCATACTTTTTGTATCATATGATCATTTTTGCTGCAAATATCTTGTTGGTATATATAATGAAGCTCAAATTAGTACCAAGCCTAAAACGACTCGTGTTCTAATTGTTGTAACTTGTTTGGCCTATTACTCGCTTGAATCTTGGTTGTTCAAAGCTTGGAAATCCTAAGGGTGAGATTAACTCTACCTCTTTCTCCTTCTAGCCTCCCTTGATCCTTTTGTTAGTCCTCTTTGCTCACACATTTCTACGCCTTTCGGGTTTTTCAGATTTGGTACTCTTCGTGATGTGATTCTTGCAAGCTTCTTCTTCGATTTCCTTTGAGATCTCCGTCGTCGTGTTTATATTGATAACTTGACAGTGATGGTGTTTCTTCATTGGTTTCGAAGATGTTTATCTTTGTGAGAAATCGGTGAATATGATGAAACCGGAATGAAGAACGAGACTTGAAGCAGGGGGAAATCACACACTAGGACATGTCAACAACCACGAAATGACGAGACTATGCATTGGGAAATCTCCTCCTTGTCTTACTATTTTTCGTTTTTTATTTTTCAGATCCGAGGTTGGTTTTGTGTTAGTCTTCGTTTTGCATGTTATTATTCCATGTTTTGTCTTGTGCAAGGTGAGAATTGAAGCTGCGTTTTTGGGAGACTTGGTGGAGGCGAATCCTAACATATATCTATAATAATTTATAGGGTTAATTACGGCAATAATGCACAAATTTTGGTCAAGAGGGGTTTTAGGTCCCCAACCTTTCAAAGTGTGGGCAAAAATACACAACGTTTGTTGAATGTAAAATATGTTGGTCCTTCCATTAGGGATGTTAACTTCTACTGATGTGGCATCGTTAACTTGCCAAATGGATTGCCAATTTGTAATATTAATTACATAACCTAATTAATAAGAATAAATTAAAATATTTTAATTATGATTCAAAAAATAAATTTTAAAACTTTAAATTAACGAGCAATACTTATTTAACGCGCAGTTCTTACTTTTGAACTCGTGCTTCAATATTATTCACATCTTTACTATGTCGTTTTTTAAATTACAGATGTTTTTAATAATCAGTTGTTTTTTTCAAAATTTTAGTAGTTTCTAATAAACTGTCGTTATGTAATCTTTGCAAATTTTGTCGTGTTAAATAATTCGTGGTTTTCAAAAAATTTATTCATGTTTGACGAAGAGCCTGTTAGATTTTTTTTTTTTTTTTGGGGGGGGGGATTATTTATTTAATTTAAAGTATTTTTTTTTGAATCATAATTAAAATATGATTTAATTTATTCTTATTAATTAAATTATAAAATTAATATTACAAGTTGGCAGTCCATTTGGCAGTTTAACGATGCCAAATCAGCAGAATTTAACATCCCTAACGGAAGGACCAACGGATTTTACATTTAACGAAAGTTGTGTATTTTTTCCCACACTTTGAAAGGCTGGGGACCTAAAACCCCTCTTGACCAAAAGTTGTGCATTATTGCCGCAATTAATCCTAATTTATAAATTTAATCTATGTATAGATAGTATGTAGGTGCATGTGTGTGCTCCTGTATTTTTTTAAGTAGCGAAACTTCTCTAAAAATAAATTTTAATAATCGGTAGTATGTTAAAAGAAAAATTTATTGCAACAATATCTTGTAGTGTATCACATTGTCTTGCCTCCTTGTATGATCAAAGGATTAAGTTTTCATTTTGATTTAATGGTCTCTCCATTGGAATAATACCGCGACGAAGATTAAAAAAAAAAAGACCTTTGTTTCTGTTTTGGTGCGTTAACGGTATTAAAACGAACGTAAATAATAAATTTTAAAGGTATGTTGAATTCATATTTTTGCTTTTTGATAAATTATTTATTAAATTAATATTTAACCATTTTTTATTTATTTAAACGATCGCAATAAATTATATTCAAAATTCAGCAATACATCATCCAATTCCAAGTTCAAACAAACTTGTAAAGTGGTCTTTGTAATATTTATATAAATTAAATGGTGGCAAATATTTTTAAGTTGTATTCAAGTGGGGCAATCAAACTCTCAATTTTTCTTTCACTACCTGAATTTTACGTTTTGACGGTGAGATTATTATTATTATTATTATTATTATTATTATTATTATTATTATTATTATTATTATTATTATTATATTTTTTTTTTTTTTTTTTTTTTGCGACATTGAGTACATACACATCAAGGTAAAGTTGAATTTTAATACGTTTGTCTATATTAACTGAAACTTGAGTACACTTGCTATTGGAAAACGGATCAATGGTGGTAAATGTATTCAATTTATTGTCAAATAAAGAGGCATAGCTCCAAGTCTTTATTTCAGTGACAAATGTAAATAAGGTCTACTTTTTTACATCATCCATGTACCCAAAGTCCATTTGCCACAACTTGAATCCATTTAGTCCATTTTTTGTAACGGTGTAAACTCTATTTGAGATTCGATGAAAATATAATTGGAAAATGAAAGAAGTTCTCGACGAAAAACGCCACAAGAACATAAGCACAACATCGCATCACACAATAACGGTCTGTCCTCATGCTATCAGAAATGCGAATTCGCAAATTGAATCTCGTACTCACTCCTTGACCTTTATAACACATCTATAAACCTTTTGCCAACAAAAAAGATTAACGCAGTTAGACATAAATAGACAAAACGAATTTACAAAATGAATTTAAGACGCAGTTAGGTACATGCAAGACGCACTTAAAAAGAAAAAAAAAACATGGTTCTGTGTCGTCTCATTTGAAAACAACTTAAGTACATTTATCAAAGTTAAAATTAAAAAAGAAAAGAAAAAGTTTTGGAGCTGTACCATTTCAGTTAACTAGAACTTTGATATGTTCATCATTGTTAACTCTAGTTAAATTAAACAAATTCTCATAAAAAGATATTCCAATTACCATCACGGTATATATTTGATCTTCAAAGGATAGTTCAAAACCTAAGATGAATTAGCATGATTATCCATACCATTGTTTATATTAAAAAAAAACATTTCTCTACGAAAATTCCAATTCTAATATGGAAATTTAATTTAATTTAATTTTTTATATATATTTTTATTTCTATTTTTGTACCGAATGGCCAATACCGTCTATTTTCAACAACCATCAAAACATATCCACAGCACAAGTATAATTTATCAATACTACTTTCTTTTTCTTTAATTTTTAATTAAGTTCATAAAAATTTAAATTCCTAACATTGACTACAACTAAAAAAATAGCTTTTTGAAAAATAGACAGTAATAAAAACTAAAAACGGAGCACGTGATAAAAAAAAAAAAAAACTAAAATTATGAGCAAGGATAAACTCCGGATTTTAAAAAGTAATAAATTATTTCTACATATATATAAATAGATGATATATTTTTATACTAATTGAAAATAAAAACGTACATAAAAACAAAATTATAGCTTAAAATAATTATTCACGCTTCAAGTAATGGGCCAAGCAAATTCTTGAAGGCCCATTCTGGGCTTTGAGCCCACTTATTCTCTCTCTCTCTCTCTTTCTCTCTCTCTCTCTCTCCTGAAGCTGCAACAATGGCGGCGAGCGAAGCAGCCGAGAAGAAGGAGAAGGAAGGCACCAACCTCCTCGGCTCTCCCACCTTCAAGGAGCTCGACAATGGCCGCTTCAGGTGCGTCCAAACCGGCCACGAACTCCTCGCCAAAGACCGAGACCTCTACTCGCAGAGCAAGCGATGTCGCCTGGGCCTCATCGACCACGCGCTCTCTCGCAACAAGCCTCCTCTCAACGTCTTCAGACCAGACCCTTCGTCTCGGTAACCTCCGCAACTTCTTCCCGTGTCTTGCCTAACTGCTCTTCGTTCGAGCTCGCTTCTTTGATGCTCTTCGTCTCGCGATTTCAGTTCGAAGTTGATCTGCAAGCTCACTGGTTTCACGATCAACAAGTCCGAGGAGCATCTGTGGAAGCACATCAATGGCAAGCGATTCCTCAGCAAGCTAGGTTTGTGGCTCGATCGTGTCCATGAATTTTGTGGTTTTTTTGGTTGAATGGAATTGATTTTTGGTTTCGCGAGCAGAGGAAATGGAGACTCGGAACCTTAAACCCGACGACATGGCGGAGGAGTTGAGAAAGGAAGCTGAGAAAGTGTCGGAAAATGGCGAGGACGATGCGAAGAAGAAGGAGAAGAATAAGAATAAGAAGAAGAAGAAGAAGAAAAATAATAAGAAGAAGGAGAAGTCCGTCGAGGAGATTATCTCCGAGGTGAGGGATCATCGCTCCGGCGAGGATACCGATTCGGAAGACGTGGACTTTTGGATGCCTGAGGCCGGGGAGCGTTGGGACTTCGACGATGGAGGCGATCGGTGGGGCTCTTCTTCGGATTCCGAGGATGAAAACGGGCTCAATGACGGTGATTGTGATGGTCACAACAACGGTGATGACATAACCCGTAAGTTTCTGCATTTTCTTTGTGCCAAATAGACTTTGTAGAATTACTTGATTGCTTCAAATGAATTCCCATGGAGAGTATGTTAATATGTTTCTAGAATCTTCAAAAATTGTTATAAATTAAACAAAAAAATAGCAAGTGAGCGTAAATATAAATGTAATTTTATGGTGAAGAATTCGCTATGACGGAAAAAAGTGTTCCGATAGAAGGGAGAGAATTCGCACGTCTGAAAGTTACATGACGGTTAGGTAATTAACCCTAAAACGCCAAATTACGCAAACCCAAATCTTAAAGGTCCGTATGCCGGCAAACCCCCGCACAGTGGTGGGCTTCTCAAGCCGGCTCGATCCCTCCGCTTTTACTGCAGTGGGAAACGGTCCGGGATCGCAAATTCTTTACGAAAATTGTAGTCAAGCACTTTTGCATTCTCTTTAACCTAATATTTAGCTTGACAAGCCTATTGATTCTACTTTGTATTCAGCTGCGGTAGTTGAAGATGACGGCGAGGAGTCGCAAGAGCTTTCTGTGCGGTACGCCTGTTTAGTTTGAAATTCACAAATCACTTCACTTTCAATAATATAAAGCAATGTCGTTTAATTACGGTTTTTTAACTCGCTTTTGCAGAACAAAAAGAATGGCCATTGAAATCGGGGGTCCGAGCAGCTTCGCGTCGAGAAAGAAGAAACCCAAGAAGGACCGCAGTGCATGTTAGGGTTCTACTTTCAGTTTGGGGGTTTCATGTTCTGTTTTGTGTTAGCTCAGAGTGGAAGATGTCCCACATTAAGTTTTGTCCTATGTATACACTTGAATATTCGCATAATTGATTAAGCTTATTTAATTTTATTTTATTTTATTGTGTGTGGAAATTTTAGCATTGCTCATGTATTTTATATTGAAGTCATTTTGAAAAAGATGTAAGTGTGAATTAATATATATGATACAGCTTCAAATCATTAAAAAATAAATGGTGATAAATATAAGTCAAGAGTTAGAAAAATATTGTCTTTTATTTGAAAAAAGAACTACTACATTAAAAAAAATTATATCCTCTTGTCATTTTTAGAATTAACTCCTTTTTTTGTCATTTTTAGAATTAACTCCTTTTGATTAGTTTTGAAATTTGTTTTACGTATCATCGTGTTTAAATTTTAATTTAAACTTTATATATATATATATATATAAAAATAAAACTAATTAGAATTGAACAGCAATATTAGCAAAATTCACGGGAGTCTAGGATGATATATTCTGTTTAAAAAATAAAAGATATATTGCTAATTAAAAAAAAGTCCTATAGTATGTATAGGACATTGTCCAATATAAATTTTTATAATAAAATATGTAGTTGCAATTGCAATCATGTGTATTAATCTGTCAGTTAGGGAAAAGAATAACTATGTGGTAATTCATTTTTTGCCCCATGAATTCGATTTTTATCGCTTAAATTTGGTACTCGCTATACTCGTTTTTCAGATTAAAATACCGTATACGATTATATTATCGATCGTTTAACTTTCGTCTTTAACTGTATCATTCTTATGGATCACAAAACTCATATTTTAGCCTAGAAATATAAACCACAATGCTTTTACAACTTTCAAATTCGAATTTGGAAAGTTGATAATTACAAAATACAAATAACACAGCCCAGAAATACCAAGGAAAAACCCTAGTTATAGGGTGAACTAACCCAATGGTGGTTATGTCATATGTGTACGGCTTCATCGCTGTTCGATCTCCAGTCGCTTCCGGATTCCGCAGAGTTTATTAGACTTGACTTCTCGGAACTTCTGTTGTTATGTTTCGCCTAGCAAAAACGTTATCCCTGCCTGAATTATCCGTATATGAGACCCCTAAATAAAAACGAAGCACCAAATACAATAAACGCAAGTTCATTTTTGCTTAAAAAAATATGGATTCAACATCGACTGCTAATACCTGAGAATCAAAGCTAGCCATGAATTACAATGAAATTAGTTCATGGTCCCACTTCTTCTTCCTTGCGATCAGAACTCTCTCCTCACTCGGGGAAAGGCCGTCGGTTCTTGGTTCCACTTCAGACAACCAACCGTCCCACCTTAAAGCCACGACAAACTTCCGGATATAGTTTATGATCGAAGGTTTGTCTCGAATGATGACAAACCCGTCAGGTCGTAAGATCCGGTCCATTTCGATCAGCAGATCCTCGATGCCACATCCACGCTCTTCAATTTCCGAAAATACCGCCCACGCATGTAGAAGATCGTATGTACGTGGATACGTTGAAAATGATTCACACCTATCAAGTTTACATAACATGACTATAGTGGTATATACAACATAAATAAATTTCAATATAAAATCCCAAAAATAGCGTCGGAAGGGATATCCGGTGATTATTCTTTTCCATCATGTCCTTTATTGTCTTTATTTCATTAAGGGTATTTAAGTCTTTTGAGAATATAAGACTAACAATGTTAATTAACCTAATATAGGGAACCACAGGGAAGAGCTACAGCTTATGTCTTGTTTGCTTTGGGTTTAGACTCGTCGAGACGTTATTGGTGAGTATTTTGTCTTGCTGTCGAAGAAAGGCATCATTTTGATAGATTTGGAATAAAGATTCCGAGATTCTTTTAAGTAACATTTCAAGAATGGATCCTGTAACTAGATTTTGTTTGTGGATGCCCATTGCAGTTTTCAGTAAAATCTCATTCTGAAAAAAGACTAGTTGGGATTTTGCTATGAAGGTATATTACAACCCATTTGATCTCGAAAAAGGAGAACCTTCACAAAGGGGAGAGATTAAGTTTTTTCGTAAAAGATTCTTGGCCAATCTTCTCATTCATTTAAGGTCTCTTAAGTAGATACGACAACCTAATGCGCCAGATTGAAGCCGACCAAATTAAACCCTAAAGTAATTAAATAATTTCAAAGCTATGATTAAATTGTAAAAAACATGATTACATAACACTTATTATTCCTGAATTTTATGATGTGTAACAGAATGATCCGGTTTCTAAGGAACAAGAATGTGTACCAGTCATGTACAGATCCGATCAATCCACGGTCATATATGATCTTCAATCTTGCCGATGCACTGACAGGAGCAACATTCATGACCCAGACGTCCCTATCGCTTAATGCAGAAGCGAACCCACCGAGATTTGAGTTCATATCCATCACATTTCTGAAGGAGTTCTTCTGAACCATCGACTTCATCTGCTTCCAATACTCGGTGACTCGAGAACGCCATATGCTCTGAGCCAATATAGTTTCTTGAGAAGTTAACAGATGAAGCAATAGAGGAAGGTCGTTATGCAGATTTGAATAAACTTACAGTGTCTTCTAAGAATTCCTCAGGACTGACGTTAATATCTTCGAGCCGAGGAGGGGCAGTGGTGAGCCTTCGAGGCCAGGGAGCTAATTTTGTCCCTCTATCCTTGTGCATCTCTGCCACACAATTAATTACCCAAAGTTTGAATTATACGTGACCACATCTTTTAACAACTTCAGGATTTTAATAATTTCTGATATGCAATTTTTAAAGAGTAATTATCAATTGTCTCCTCTGAACTTGTCTCATTGTCTCAATTTGCCTTATCTCTGTGTTAAATATACAATTTTTAAGAACAGAAAATTCATCGATTATTATGTGAAGTGAAGTTTTTGCTAAAAAAATAAATGGAAACCATCAACTATCTAAAGGAGATGGGATAAACTGCTTAGTTTACAAATTTCAGGCGCAAAATGAGTAAAAAGTTCAGAGAGCAAATTGAAACACTTGGGCAGTGGCTTATTAGTCTTTAATGGGAGTCTGCATACTGAAATTCAGTACATCGTCCTGTTTGGCCCTACTCAAATATCAGAGTAGATAAGGGATATTCATATACGATAAGGGTTTCTAATCCCTAAGCCTATACTTAAGCGCCTAGGGTGATTGAAGGCACGTTTAACTTTGCTAACTGCACTCTTACTTCTTCTGGAGAGCTTTGGTCATGTTATTGAAGGAACGACTATGTTTATAGATTCTTATGAATATAGATTAGGAAAATTCATCACTGCGGTGAATTCACGTTGGTTTTCGTGTTTGAACTACTTTCACGGCTCTATCACAGTCATCTGGTTCTCCATTATTTATGCAGTCCATGGTGAGCTCTAAGTTTGAATGCAAGTCAAAACACCTGATCACATAATTTCACTTCTAGAGATAGTGGTCGTTCCTTCTACTGAACTGGACCAGAAAAGGTCTTACCAAATTATAAACTATAAATCACAAACAACAGAATCTAAAACTTTTATCCACCTGTAAATACAATTTTGAAAGTAAACATAGATAAATCCACTTACTTGCAGAGTACGGAGATATACAAGACTTCATGCTGACGTTCCATGTTGCATCTGGGTCGTCATCATTACTACACAGCGGTGGGTATGTTCCCGGTTCTCTCTTCATGTAACAGCTATTTGATGATGGTTTTTCCCATATAACACTCTGTTCTTTCTTTGCAGCAATTCGCCAACACATCCGCTTCAAAAGATCAGACATATTGCTCCAAATCATCCTATTTTTTGGATCACTAGCATAAGCTTCAGGAGAACTATACACAAAGTACCCTCCTGGTCTTAGTAGCCTATCAAGTTCTAGCAATAGAATCCCGCCTCGTTGAATCCAATCGATACGGCACCGTGAACAATGAGCAAGTTCGAATGATCTGCTCGGATAAGGAAGCCTTTTTGTAGCAAGGATTCCAAGAGTGGCTGGAATACCCCTTTCAAGTGCAAATTGTATTTGATTCTCATGAACATCGTTAGGTGCAAGAGACATTGCTATTATGTGGTGAGAGAGTAAATAGGCACCGAAACTAGCTACGCCACAGCCCACATCGAAAACATTTCTAATGTTGCCTTCATTATTGAGCCTTTCACCAGGAAATTTAAGCATCTGCGACACATAGGTAAGCAACAAAAAAGAAGCTTAATACCAATTCATTTCAAACGTTCCTGTGACAGACGAGGCATGTTAATGTCTTGTTACTTATGTTCTATTTGAATTATTTAATTATGTTTTAGGGTTAAGTAATTTAGATATAAGCTATGCAAGGGTAGTCTTTAGTTTGGAAAATTAATTCACAAATTAGGATAGTTTTTCTACAGAGTTTGAGGTAGACAGTATAGGGATAAAGGGTTTCACCGGTTTGAACACCGTGATGAGATTTATAACTCCAAGATAACAGTTTTCTCACACGAACTTAGGTAAGATAAGACTCGGATCACTGTTTCGGTGGATGAATTTGGTGTTCAATAGTACTACTTGGCACTTGCTACTTAATTTTGATCTTTTTTCCTTCAATGATAAAGAAATGCATGAAAGAGAGAGAGTAATAGTCAAGTAATTTTACCCTTGCGAGAGAAACAATATACTTATCAGCTCCATAATGGAAGTGTGTCCCTCCTCCAGGAAAATTTATCTTGTCCCCATTGACAACCATCCAATTCTGATCAGATTTCTCGTCCGCCAGATGCGTGTGGGGGATGTTGGCCTTCCACACTTCGTCTCTACTCAACGGCCACCTAACGGGAATCTGAAGTTCTGCCAATAAACTTTCCAGAACCAAAGCAAATCAAAGCAAGAACACAGGTTCTAACCTTATAACCAATCGGGGGCGGAATCAAACAGTTGTAGCGACGCTCTGGCGGCGGGCAGTGGCGCTCGTAGTGCTCCATCAACCCCAAGTTTAGCTTCCATCTCATTTGGTAAATAAGGTTTCTATCCAAACAAGGTATCAACTCTGAGAATTTCATATCACATATCTGAGGATAAGAATACCAGATTCAGTACTACCAATTAGCTTATACTATCATCAATACACCAGTACAAAACATCAAGCAATCTGAACCAAGTACGATGTGTATGTTACTTACAGGTATGCTTTTCGGAACCTCCGGAATCTGAACATGATCTTCACGCAATTCCACGAAATCTCGACGCTGAGGAAATCCGCCGAACTCGGATCCATCGGAAGATTCCTCGTCGGCTCTGCGGGAGCCCGGAGCGAACGACGATCCGTAGTACAGGCAGACGAAGCCGAGGCAAACGATGAGGCCGATCAACGCGAGCTTCACTTGCTTCGTCGCGAGGCTGTGCTCTCGCTTGAGCTTCATCGTTCTCGACGGAATCGGAAGCCAGGCCCAAAAGCTTGAAACCCTAGAAATGGTGGATTTGTTTGTTGGAGTAGTGTGAGATCAGTGACCAGTGAGCGATAGAGCTTCGAATTCGCGGGAGGGAGAGACGAGGGAGAGTCTGATCCTCTACGCTCGGGTTCATTGTAATGTTGGAGTGGTGCTTGTCTGTACGCAATAGATTAGGCTCCACGTGGCACTCTCTGATGTGGCTCGTTGCTGATTACAAGGTATTTTCTGACATGACGAAAATGCCCCTATGATCTAGGGTGGAGATCGAGGTTAGTTTTGGGAACGTAGGGGAGACCGGACCGGAATATGAGGGTCTGAATTCTGAAGAGCAATAAATTTGAACGCGCGCTTCGTGGAGATTGTCACGCGCTTCAAATGGTTTATACTTTATTTGTTTTTCGGATATTAGTTAGTGGTATAAATATTAGAAGTGTTTGAAAAAAAAGTACTCATTTTTTTTATTTATCTGGATAAAATATTTTTATTTTTATAATTATATAAAAATTAAGGATTTTTTTGGGTTTTTTTGGTACTTGTTTTATATATAATAGGGTAATTAGCGGCATAAGTGGTAAATGTTTTCGAATTTCTTTAGGCATGATGCTAATGCCCAAAAACGACGGCAAAAGTCTCCCTATGTGCACTAATCACTCTAATCACAAATTCTATCCAACTAATTGGATGATTGTTAGTCAAATGATGATGTGGCAGTGTTGACTGACACGCGGACATCTACGTGGCACTTATGCCGCTAATTACCCTATATAATATTAGAGTACTGATATTTTGTCTAGCTAAAAATGAATTAAAATTTATTGCTAATCTTTGAGAGGAAATTGGTACTTATATCGCGAATATTTCTTTTTTTATAATACTTTCATAAGGTCACTAATATTAATTGAGAAATTTCATAAAATATTTCCAATACACCACAAATTCTAAAATTATCCATCAAGTTTTCATAATTCTCAAAACATTATTTTCAAATTTCATGTTACCAATCCATTCAAAAAAAAATAACATGTTCTATCCAAAAAAAAAATAACATGTTACCAAAATACTCTTAACTTGTCAATTTTTCAGGACACGATATGTCTATTTTTCAGGACGCGATATGTCCGTTTTTCAGGACGTGATATATCCATTTTGCAGGGGTATTTCGGTACATGAAATTTGAAAATGATATTTTCATAATTATGAAAACTTAGGGGATAATTTTAGAATTTTTTGTGATGTATTGGAGGGTATTTTATGAAGTTTCCGTGTTAATTATGGTTGTGTTTTTAACAGTATTATTTGTGTTGATTGTTGAACATTAATATTTTAGTTTTGTTTAGATCTACTAAGCTAACTTATTTACTATTTATGATAGTATTAGTATGTTTTTATTTATTTATGAGGTATATCTGATGATGTTATAAACATAATTTTACAGAAACTTTGTTCGTTTTCTATTCCGCAAGATCAGTTAAAACAAAAGTATTAGTATTCTTACCAATCTATTGGAATAAACCAAAATATTTTTTAAATTTTCAATCACTTTCACATTTAGTAAAAATGAGATCCAAGTCCTATTTTTTTTTTCTTTTTCAAACTCGATTTTTTTTTTATATTTATCTTTTGAATTTTTGAAAATCAAAGCCAATTAGAAACCAACTTACCAAGCCTTGCACGAAAATATTTGAGGCCCACTTAGAGTTGGACTGTGAATAAGAAAAAGGCCTTTCTTTTTCAGTGTATACGTGCCATGTTTTGATAAAATTGCATCAACCAAGTAGGGTTTGATGATTTTTTTTTTTTTTAAGAGATAATAGTAATCCCAGCATAATGACTTCAATTGTGCACTCTGTTAAGGTATATTATTATTATTGTTATTATTATTCTTATTCTTATTATTATTTTCAAACTAAAGATTCAATATTTGATTTTCTGTATCATTTTGAGTCAGCGTCCGATTAAATTTAACGTGTGTCGCTAAAAAATCGTTACATCTAGACACATGTGGCTCTGTCATATTTTTTGTGATTTTAAGTAGATTTTATTTTATATCCATGATTAAGAAGATAAGCTTCTCGGGTTTTTTTTTTTAAAGCAATTTGATTTCATTCAATCAAACAAGTTGGGGAGAAAAATCCCTCAACACCGTTGCTACAAGCCACTCCGGGCAATAAGGACACATGAGGTCCAGTACAAAAGAAGAGAGACGTCTCTTAGCCAAAGCATTGGCCACCTCGTTACATTCCCGTGGAACCCATGTCCACTCTCCAGTCCCGCCTAGTTCGCGGCCGAGCTCTCGCACCTCCGCAATAATCGGGCCTTGCAAGCCCAACGAGTCTCGTGCCTTGGTGAGGTGGGAGGCCCGCAAGCAATCCGTCTCGGCATACTCGATCTTCCACCCCCGTTCGTGGGCAAAAAGAAGCCCCCGTCGCATCGCAATGCACTCTCCGGTAAGTGCCGAATCGACATGGTCTACCAAGGAAGCCAAGACTCCCATAACCCGACCGTGGTGGTCTCGGACAACCGCGCCCACTGCTGCCCGTCCCGTCTCCCTGTCCCATGCCGCATCTACGTTGAGCTTGAGGCTCCCCGCAGCCGGCTCGGACCATGCCCTCGGTACCTCCTCCCTCGGCGAGCGGTGGTTCTCCGTCGTGTGTGCGCATCGCTTGTAACTTGTGAACCATCCATCGACTTCTTCCACCCAAGTCTCTGAGGCCCGTACACGGTGCTCGAATAGGCGAAGGTTGCGGTCGGACCACGCCGCCCAAATAAGCCCGCAAAATAGCTCGAAGTTCGGTGTGGAAAGACTCTCGAGCGCCCGGTAGCACAACTCTTGAAATGGGATCTCCCCCGTCTTTTCCACCCACCGGTGGATCGTAGATGATGCCCAAATCGCCTTGGCCCTCTCACACCCCCAAACGGCATGTAAGGCGTCCTCTAGGAGCGCCCCGCAAAAGTTGCAGAATGGTAGAACGTCTACCCCTCGGAGCCGAAGTGCCCCGTTGGTCGGAAGAGCTTCCGACCACGCGCGCCACACTATGTGCTTCACTTTCGCGGGGATCGTCGTGCCCCACAAAGCTTTCCACCAATTTGGCTCCCCTTTTCCCGAGCCCGAAGGTCCGCTCCGTGCTTCCGACCTAGCTAGTCGGTAACCGGACCGCACCGAGTAGACCCCGTTGTCTTCGTGGTGCCAGACAAGCCGATCTGGACCCTTCCCCACCGGGATCCTCAAGACAGCCTCTGCATCGTAGGGGGTTAAAAGGGCCTCAACCCGAGAGAGGTCCCAATGGTCGTGGGAGACTAGATCGGCTACCCGCCACGGATACCCGTCGTCTGGAGCCTCCGAAGTGGCAAAGAAAGCCCCAGGCCGTGGGATCCAAGGTTGGCCGTGAACCCGTACGTTGCCGTCCCCGATTTGCCATCTCGTGCCGCGTCTAAGCAAGTCACGTCCCCAACACAGACTCTTGCAAAGGAACGAGGGGCGTCCCCTGCAATTGAAGTCGAGGATCGAGGAGCCGGGGTAGTACTTAGCTTTTAGGATCCGCGCTAAGAGACAACCGGGATTTTGGATGATCCTCCACGAAAGCCGTGCTACAAGGGCCCGGTTGAAATCACCCATGTCCTTGAAGCCCATACCACCTTCCCCTTTCGGCTTTGCGAGAATGTCCCATCGTCGCCAATGGATCTTTCTCGACTCCTCCGATCCGCCCCACCAAAACCGAGCAGTAGTAGCGTGAAGATCTTTGATGGTGCGGACGGGGAGCCGGAAAAGACTCATGAGATAGGTAGGGATGGCTTGCACCACTGATTTAATCAAGACTTCCCTTCCCCCGGCCGAGAAAAGCTTCGCTTTCCACGTCCCAAGATGCTTCTTGACCCGACTTGTAATCTTACTAAACACTGCACACTTGTTTTGGCCGACGTGTACCGGAAGCCCGAGATAAGACTCGAGGTCCGGAACGGCCCGCATACCAAGCACCCGTGAGATGGAACAACCATGTGCCACGGCCACATTACGTGAAAAGCTCACCATGGACTTCTCTGCGTTTACAGTTTGACCCGTCCCCTTCTCGTAGACTTTGAGAACCCCGCTAATCGCTTGGCCGCACCCGACACTCGCTTCCCCGAAGATGATGCAATCATCCGCGAAGAGAAGATGTGTCACCGACGGGGCTTCCCGCCGGCACGCGAAACCATGTAAGAGTCCAAGTCTCTCTTGCCCCCGGATAAGCGCCGAAAGGCCTTCCGCACAAACTAGGAAGAGGTACGGCGACAAAGGGCAACCTTGCCGGAGTCCGCGAGTCGGCGAGAAGTAGTTTCCGGTTCTTCCGTTTAGGACGATGGAGAAGACCGGTGTCGAAATACAATCCCGTACAACGGCTAGGATTCGCGGCCCGAACCCCATCCGATGCAACATCGCTTCCACGAACCCCCATTCTACCCGGTCGTAAGCTTTGCTCATATCGAGCTTTAAGGCCATCGCCCCTTTCTTTTGATGACGCATTTGCCGGATAGAATGAAGCAGTTCGTAGGCAATGGCAGCGTTGTCCGTAATCAAGCGTCCAGGAACAAAGGCGCTTTGAGCTTCCGAGATGACGGAGGCGAGGGCGCCCTTTATCCGATTAGCGACTACTTTGGAGACAAGTTTGAGAAGCACGTTGCACAGACTAATCGGTCGGAAGTCTTGTACTCTCCTTGGGTTCTTCACCTTAGGCAAGAGCACGATGTTGGTGGCATTCCATGCTCTCACACTCTTCCGCCCGTTAAGAACATCGAGACACTCTTCCCGAATCAACGGCCCCACGGTCCCCCAAAGTTTTTGGAAGAAAACGGCGTGGAAACCATCTGGGCCCGGCGCCTTCCGAGGGCCCATCGAGGAGAGGGCGACATTGATCTCATCCGCGGTGAACCTCTCCTCGGTGATCTCCCGTTGCCCCGCCGAGATAGAAGCAACGTCTTCTGTCGTGATCAAGCCAAAATCTCTTTCCGAGGCACCGTTCGAAGAGTAAATGTTCGAGAAGTATTTGTCAAGCACTTCTCGAACATCCTTCTCCGATGTCACCCAATCCCCGGTCTCGTTCAAGATACCTCGGATTTGGTTTTGCGTCCTCCGACGCGTGGCACGAGCGTGGAAGTAGGCCGTGTTCCTATCCCCGCCGCGTAACCAATCGGCCCTCGCCCGTTGCTTCCAACGATACTCTTCCACCACGAGGAGCGAATCTCGTTCTTCGTTCAAGGACCTCAAATCGGCTCTAATTTACGGAGTAAAATCCGCTTTGTGAAGACGCTCAATCCGCTCCGAGAGCACTTTGATTCTCTTTTCCCGATTGCCAAAGGTTGTGCTCGCCCATACGCGAAGGGCCTTTTGACACTTCCCGAGGCTTGCCGCACACCCTCTAGAGACCCGGTCGGTCCCACCCGAGCCCCACACATCACGGACCACATCGGCGCAACCGCCGTTTAAAAGCCAACTTGGCTCAAATGCCCATCTCCTCCCCATGAATGAGTTGGGATTGTGCACCAGCGAGTCCGAGCCCGTATTGATAAGAATTGCCACCCCCGACATGTAATCATGGGTTAGCCCGTGCTTACTATCAATTACTATATATATATATATGAAAAGAAAAAAAATGATATTGGCAAAAGTACTCATGGTCTTCCAAAAAGAATTCATAATTTTTTTTCATCTCTGATAAAGTTCTCATTCTAAAAAATTATAAAGCCGTTAAACTTTCATCCACCATCCGTTAATCAAATGTCACGTCACGTGCATTATGTAGCATGTCACGTGACATGTCATGTCATCCTGACTGACAAAGACATTTCGAAAGAATATAGATACTTCATACTTTCACCAAAATTATCATAAAATAAAAAAGACTAGTTTATCCAAAACATCTATCTTCACGCCTATGCTATCCAATTTCAGTGGTCACCGCACTAAATAACGTGAAACCCAATTGAAACTCCAATCATTTCACTTCATCACTCACCTTCATACATTACAATAAATAAATAAATACTTTTATTTTAATTAATAACTATTTTATGCTTTTTGAAAAACATGTAAAAAAACGATTCCCCATGATTGCCATTAGGCATTACCAACCATGTGACCCCCAGAAAGTCAGCAAACTTTATTATAAAATTAATTAATAAATTTAAAAAAGCTTTACTCTTTTTAATCATCACATTCTAATTTAATTTTCATTTAAATAATAACTCACTACTCAGCAATAGATAGATCCAAAAAGCTCCGTAACAGAGGCTCTCTCCATGGCTCATCGGAGACGACGATGCTTCTCATAGGTACGTGTGTGTATCCCTATATATATATATATGTGTGTGAACGAAGATTTCGTTGGTTGACTTTTTCAATTTCAAACTTATACAGCGCGGTTTGGTTTCGATTTCGTTGAAAAGTGTTGAGTTTCCTGGGACCTACCTGCGACGATTTGATCTTCTTCGCTGGAAATGCTGTTTGTTTGGCGCGAAAGTCGGTTGCTGATTCCAGGAGCTTCGTTTCTAGGGTTTCGCTTTGGTGAGGAAATCTCGGGGATTGCTCTGTAATCCTTGTCGATTACTCTATTTTGGTTTTGGATTTGGATTTGGATTTGGGAAGCGTAGACAGTTGGACATTGGCGTATAGCTTCTACTTTTCTCCCCTGTTTTTGAGGCGGTTACGAATACAAGCCGTGTTTGAAGAGAACTCTTGGGTCAGAAGCTATCTATCTCTATGGCGTTTTCCACGAACTTGCATCATATATATGTATATATATATATATATGTGTGTGTGTATATTGTTGAAGTTGAATTCGTAGTTTCTTGTTTGGGTGTTTGTGTTGTAGATAAAGAGGCTTACTGGTTTGATTGAATCTGCATTGTGTATTGAATCCGAGTTGATTGATTGATTGATGGGTGGGAAGAGTTCGAGGGAGTCGTCGTTTCGTTCGACTTCGTCGGCGTGGAGCGAGTTTCCTGAATCGTCGCTGCAGGAGACTCACAACTTCGCGCCGGCGCAGCAGTACTCGTACGCGCCGCCGCCGCAAACCTACGCGCCGCAACAGCAGCCTTACGCTTCGGCTCAGTCGTTTGAATCGCCGCAGCAGCCTTACGCTTCGTCCCAATCGTTTCAGTCGCCGCAGCAGCCTCACGATGGTCGGAGGAGGCTGGACAGGAGATATTCGAGGATTGCCGATAATTACCGGTCTCTCGATGAGGTATAAAATTTGGGGGTGAAATTTTATAACTGGTGCCCGGTTAGAGAACCGGGACCAGGGCCAATTTTAACAGATCGGGATGCTTTTTTTTTAATATATAAATATAATTTATTCTATTGCGTGTAAAAACACGGTTTATGATCGGTTGATTCTGCTTTGCAACAAAGATTCCCGGTTTATACTGGCATTTACTGGTTTAAAAACCAATACCGGGACCGGGACGGAAAATAATTAAACTCCCAGTTCCCGGCCCCTGTTCCACCCCAGTGACAAATGACTATGATTATGCAATATAAATCATTAGATCTCGTTTTTCTGCTCCTTGATTTTGGGTGGACACGGATATAATATTTGAAATATAAGCCTCTGAGTGTGTATATGTTTTTTTTCTAAATTTGTTCCTTTTGCAGGTGACTGAGGCTCTTGCAAGAGCCGGGCTTGAATCTTCGAATCTTATAGTTGGGATTGATTTTACGAAGAGCAATGAGTGGACTGGTAAACCTTTGAAGTTTGAAATTAATCTGAGAACTTGTGTGATTTCACTATGTCCGTTGTGATGAAATATTCTTATGTTTTGTTACAGGTGCTAAATCATTTAACCGAAAAAGCTTGCATCATGTTGGGGGAACTCCGAATCCCTATGAACAAGCGATATCGATCATCGGGAAAACCCTAGCCGCATTTGACGAAGACAATATGATTCCTTGTTTTGGATTCGGAGACGGTATTTTCAAGAGTTTCTCACTCTTTTTTTTCTCTAACGAACGAATATCATTTAGGTAATAATAGCAGACGTTACATTTTATTGTATCACTTGGCAGCGTCTACTCACGATCAAGATGTCTTCGGGTTTCATGCTGACGAGACTCATTGCAACGGTTTTGAAGAAGTACTGAGCTGCTACAGAAATATCGCTCCTCATCTGAAACTGGCAGGTACGGTTTCAATCAGTTTTTTAATCTATTATTACATTTAGGAAAAATAATTGCTCATAATATATGTTTTTACGTCCCGTTCGACAGGGCCAACTTCGTTTGCACCGGTAATTGAAATGGCGATGACCATTGTGGAGCAGAGTGGTGGCCAATACCATGTTCTATTAATAATTGCAGATGGCCAGGTAATTTTTATGTAATTAAGTGTTCTAATGCAGGGTAATTGGCAGTAATGCCCCTGAAAAGTTCAAGACATAGAAATTTCCCCCTAATCTTTTATCTGTGACAACAAGACTCCCTGTAACAGATTGTATCTTGATCTTTAATTTGTTACCACAAACAATATCACCAGTATCCGTTAAAAGATAGCGGAAAAATGTGATTTATTTCCGGATATCGAGATCGGGATTTTGTTTTTCTAATGTCAATCATAAGGATGTTTGACGTAATATTTGTTTTTCTTTTTATTTTTCTTAAAAATATGATTGCGTAGTTTTGAAGTGTTAGTTTTGCAATATTTGTGTTTCTTTTTTAGGTTACAAGAAGTGTCGATACACAGCGTGGCCAGCTAAGTCCGCAGGAGCAGAAGACTGTTCAGGCAATTGTCGAGGCTAGGTATGAATTTTTATAATTTTTCTCAGTTTATTTATATTTTTTTATCGACATACCTAATAAACTTCTCTTGATGCAGTAATTTTCCACTTTCAATCATTTTAGTCGGTGTTGGTGACGGACCATGGGACATGATGAAGGAATTTGACGATAATATTCCTGCACGGGCTTTTGATAATTTCCAAGTGCGTGCTCTCTACTCTCTATAGTTCTTCACCTTTTTTTAGAATTCATGTATAAATAACTAAAGTTTTGTTTTTTAGTTCGTGAAC
Organism: Parietaria judaica; assembly: GCA_954871525.1. Taxonomy (NCBI): domain Eukaryota; kingdom Viridiplantae; phylum Streptophyta; class Magnoliopsida; order Rosales; family Urticaceae; genus Parietaria; species Parietaria judaica. The sequence goes on from OX940865.1 coordinate 33,354,752, forward strand.
TTTACGGAGATAATGTCAAAGAACAACTCCCAATCACGAAAGGAGACCGAATTCGCTCTGTCGGCTCTAATGGAAATCCCGTCTCAGTATAAAGCGACAATAGAGCTCAATATGTTGGGGTAACACTAACTTCGCCATCTTCTTGTTTTGAACGTTGATTTTTCGGAATAATTTTGTAATTTTTTTATTTTTTATTCGTTTTATTGAGAAGGGGGCACAAGGGTAAATCACCACAGAGAGTTCCTCTTCCTCCACCAGTATACGGGATGCCATCTTTTAGTAGCTCGAAACCTTCTCCTTCCCCGGCGACGATGTTCAAGCCAAGTGTGCCGAGTTTTCCTTCTTATCACGAGGAAAGTACTCGTGCCACTGCCACGTCAGTACCACCGCCAGCTCCGAGCTCTACTTATGATAATCAGGTGTGTAGAAATTCTACAAGTTTCTTTGCTAATTATTATGCAAGAGTTTGTTTTAAAGGTTTTGGAGGTGTTGAACTTTATCAAGCCAAAGAAATCATGTTCCTGAATTTTGCTTGGTCTAAGTTTTTTATTTCTTCAAAATATCCAAAGTTTTCCAAAAGTAGGTTTATATTATGAGTAATTGGTAATAATGCCCCCTATCTTTAAAAAAAAGTAGTACATTACCCCTTATACATTAAGCAACTACAAAATCTTGTAAGTTGTGTGAAACACATGACTTAGCCGAAAGTATATTCATTGTTACCGAATGAGATAAATATATATACTAGATTATGAAATATATAGAAACAATCAGAAAGTCTACTTATCAGAAATAATTTAGGATCGAAATCACAAAAAATCGGCAAAAATACCCTAAAATAAGTCATTTTGTTACGTACATGTTAATATTTTCAACAGTTTTTAATGTGTTAGGGACAATCAATATGCTACTTTTTGAAATTTACGAGGGGCGTTTCTCCCAAAAACTAAATCTCAAGGGGTCAAAATGCACCAATGAAGAAAGTTCAAGCGCATTACTCTTTATTATTATAATTTATTTATTATTTCGTAGACTAAATATATTTTCAGTATTTCCTATAGTATTTCCCTTACAATTTACACCCTCTCGAACAGGTCTGCCCTATTTGCCTCACCGACCCGAAAGACATGGCATTCGGCTGCGGGCATCAGGTACTTTGTTAGCCGTTTATGCTCGCTCTAAAATTATTTTGAAATTATGATAGTTAATAATTAATACGAACGATGTCACCTTATGAAATGAAACGTTTTCGGTGGCAGACATGTTGCGAATGCGGGAGAGAGCTCGAGACATGCCCGATTTGTCGAACCACCATCACCACAAGAATAAAGCTTTACTAGTTGGTCCTCAAATTCTTTCAAATTCGTTATTTGATCACGTTTTTCGCATTATCTTGTGGAAGAAAATGGAATGGTTTAAAAAAGTTGATCGTCATCTGTACATTTCTGTAATTTTTGGGTTTATGTTCTACACTAGAATGTTTGGCTGTACAAAGATCATCTGAGTTTTTTTTTTTTTTTTTAATTATTTGTTTGGATTCACATTATTAGGGTATTAGCGGCATATATGTTTCAATTTTTTTGTCAAGTGCAGTCGCGTGTTTTAATTCTTTTTTTTAGCGGCACATGTAGCCAAACTATGAAAATATCAAAATATGTTATAGGTTTTCTACCGATCTTCGTTCAAACCTCCGCCAATTTTCTAACATGTGTCACACTCGCAAATTAATATTTAGTTCCATACGATTGAAAGTTTTGGAATATACTGCTCCATTTTGAATAACTTGAGGTATTTATACCGCTATAATTCTTATATTTTAATGAACATTAACGTCTACCTTACACAACCGATTTCTTTGTTTCTCAAGTCTTTTCAATAAAAAATTTGTTTGTTGCGTATACTAATGTGTAGTTATTTTGCTCTCAAAGTCATGATAATTTTAAATTTTAATTGCTGTAGAACTTTTTTACCAGATTAATACATCTACTAATATCTTCTTGTATATATATTATGTTGGGATAATAGCGGCATAAGTCTTCAATCTTTACTCAACTGGGGCGGCATAGCCCCAACCTCATTTAATAGCGGTATAAGTACCAAAAGATGATTTCCATCCATATTTGACTAACGGAAGTAGTCAACGTTTGCGTGGTCAGCTTCTCGTCAACGTAGACGTCACGTAATCCGACATGTCACCATATATGTCATCCTCGCATCATCAAACTTAATGCAAAATTAATGGCGATTGCATTAAATTTGATGACGCGAGGATGACGTGTATGGTGACATGTCGGATTACGTGGCGTCCATGTTGATGAGAAGCTGACCACGCAAACGTTGACTATTTCCGTTAGTCAAATATGGACGGAAATCATCTTTTGATACTTATACCGCTATTAAATAGGGTTGGGACTATGCCGTCCCAGTTGAATAAAAGTTGAGGACTTATGCCGCTATTATCCCTATTATGTTTAATTTATATATTTCTTTGGAGTTTGGACTATACATATACGGGCTGCTATTAAAATCCTATGATGTCTCGATTTTAGACTAATTTTCAACGAAAACTTAAAAAACATATGCAAGTTTTAGAGAATACTTATCATCATTATATTAAAATACACAAATAGTAGATTTATTGAACCGCTTATATCTACTCATCATTATAAAAATCGCTTTTCAGGTGTTCGACAAAATTGTTTTTTCAAAAAACATAAAATCGATTTTAAATTTTTGTACATGAATCATAAAAGCTGGAATCCGTAGCTTTTGATTTTTTCTAAAAATAAAAATATGGTTTTAGTCTTTTTAGCCTAAATAATTTTTTTTACCAAACGCTAAATCAGTTTTTGTTACCAATAACAACTGTTTTATAAACAATTTACCAAACACCTGTCAGTTTTTTTTTAAAACAGTTTGTTTTTAAACTAAAACTAAAAACAATTTTAGTAAAAATTAAGTTGTGCCAAACGGGCTCAATATATCTCGAACTCGAAGTGTATAAAGAGAAATTTTTCCTCTCACCGTTAAAACAAACTATACCGGTTGGAAATAAGCAGAGTAAATAAAATTTGGCCTGAGGAGAAAAACGCTCAAAGGAACATTTACACAAATAAGAAAAACGTTCAAAGTGTTATCACATTAAAATCAGATCAAAACGTTTTCAGAGCATTTACAAGTTTACAAAAACGTTCAGAGCTTTAATGCTCAAACGTTCAAAAAAACTAAGGTCCGCTTTTCTTCTCTCGCTCAAAATCAGTTTCTTTTTCTAATCTTCATATCGCAATAATAGAGAGTATATTATCTAACACTACCGGGCTTATATCTCGTAGAATAGAAATATAAGCTCTATAAGTTAATGACGTTGCAACTACATAATTTTAAAATATCAACGCCATTGCTTGACTTAAATATATTAGAGTTGAAGATTGAATTCAGAACAAGAACAGCTTGCAGTTGCACATTGAATCTCATGCACAAATTTATTAGGCTCTTATTAAAGTCTTAGGAAAAGTTGAATAACATTTTTGCTTCAATGAATAACCAAATCAACCTTGGAATGTTATAGCCTGGATATATTTTATTCTTCTATCCAGATTTTTCATTTCGGAATCTGGCATTCAACTACGGGATTCCGGATATTCGTATTATTTTATTTTATTCTTCCATTTTTTTTTTTGTAAAAAGCAAATTGATAATAAAAACTGAAATATAGAACTCCGATTCCCATTTTTACTGGTTCTAGTTCCCCAAAGTTACCCCTCTAGCAATTATTATAAAACATCCTAATCAGTTATGTGCATTTTAGAACCAAGTTATCTTCAATAATTAGGTCAATTTGGAGAATAATAAAATGAATAAATTATATTGTTCTTAAGAAGATTTCCTTCAATCAATCAGACAAATAGAAAGAAAAAAAAAAGAGCGACAAGGATATAACCAATCCAATCTATTAAATCATGCATTAATATTCAATAGCAGCCAGAGAGTCAAGTATTGCCAACATAATATTGAACCAATCAGTCTTAACATTGAAACAAATCTCTCTAAAACGAAGCAATTAGCAATTGTGTGGGACATTATAATTATATATATATATATATATATTAAATTGGGTGGCACTCTCGACCAAGGTTATAATGCACTCCTGTAGTACTAGATATATTCAGTGTAAGCATAGGTGACATTATTGGCCAAACTTATATATATAAAGGGGACAATGAGACACTCATTTGGGACACATTATATATTTATGGGCTAAATTCTCAGGGAGTTGGTTGTTACTTATAATGGCAAAATGCACATATTGTTGTGCACATTATAATTTTAGTCAGAGATTTTCAGACCCCATTATTGATCCTTTTCCAATTTTTATCAGATTCAGTATGAGTATTTACCTCTATTAATACATGTGTGCTTCACTGACAGAACCTAGATTTTTAATTTCGTCTTTTAAATATAGATTAATATTTTGATATTTGTGGCAATGTACACTTATTTTATTTTATTTTTTCATTGTCAAAGTTCTCAAGTTTTATTACTTTGCTCCTCTTTGAAATTTTCTTCATCTTTAATCGATGTAATAGAATTTTGGATGTACGTTGAATTTTGGACGTGTGTGATAGATTTTTTTTTCTTTTTAGATTTTTTTTCTTTTTCATTTTTTCATTTTTTATATTGGGGACTTCAACAATAAATTGATGAAATTTTGATGAGAAGTAGAATTATAAACATTAGAAACTTTGACCGTGAAATAAGTAAATTTATGCTACCACAAATACTAGAATATTGGATATTAATCCTTATATAACCAAAGTTGCTTGACCTAGTTGTAGACTCACTACAAGATTCTTCGAGAGATCTTGAGTTCAATTGTAAGAAATGTTCGAATCGGGATTTAGATCCATTAGACTTTTTGGGTCTGACACGACTACATTAAAGGGTAACAGGCTCACTCTGGCCCGTGAAATAATTATGAGTGGATAATTAATTATATGAATTAATTAATTATGACCTAATTGGCTCATTCCATTCTAATTGGGCCCAAGCATGTTGCGTCGTTTAACATGTTGGTCTATAAATACCACAAATAAGCTCATAATCAGTAAGCAATTTTGATTTCTACCCTAGATCTATTTTTGAGTTCCTCTCTAACCCGAAGGCCTAATTCGCATAGCTCCCTCGTGCTCCGTCGGTTCATCGTCCGATCGTGGTACAAGACCTAACAGTCTGAATCCCCGATTTCCAGTCAATTGATGTTCTCGCAGCGACGTAGTGGACGATTTAAAGGTTATGGACTTGTGGAACTCAAATCCGTGTCACGAAGACACGATCAGAGAATAAAGTCGCCCAAGCCAATACAGTTAGCAAAAGTACCTAAATTTTGGTAAGGTGTCTAAACTCATATCTTGATTTTTGAAATTAGACTAGATCTTAGTTTTGATGAAATCCCGTGATTTCTTCTTCGAGATTGAGAAAATATCGTCGAAAAACCCAACATCAATCCCAAAAAAACCCAACATCAATCCCAACAGGCGCACAAATTACGTATATTTTTAATCTTAATCGATTGTGTTTGCAAGACTGCAACTTAATGCTAATATGATTTAACACTTCGAATATAACTTAGTAATAATGTTGTTCAATAGAGTCATTATATTTTTTTCTTAAATATTAATCCTTATAATATTTCATTTGTCAATTTAAAAAGAAAGAAAAAAAAAGTGGGATCTACTTCTTTCCTAGGTGAGGTTTTTGATGCTTTACGCCATTTGTGGTTTGCAGCCAATGGTAGAAGTTAGAACTTGAATTTACATTCATTATGGAAGGTGAATTCACATGCACTGTTTCAAATCTCAGCCAACCAAAAGGGAGGTTCACAATTAATATATACGTGTGTGTTTTTCAACTAGTTTATTTATTAATTTATTACAAAATAAATTGGAGTTATTTAATTTTTGAGAACCTCAATTTTTTTCTCATATGGGTTCTTTTCATCCACTATTTTGATTTTCGTAAGTTTTAAAATTATAAATAAAAGTATATTTTATCTTTTTTGGAAATAAATCACATAGTTTTACAACAAAACAGCAAAAATGAATAAAAAGTAAACACAAGTAAATTTGTAAAATAAAAATTGAATAAAATAAAATTGTAAATATATATATATATATATATGTATGTGTATTGCTTTAGTGATATTGAGGTTGACATGGTGCATAATGAGAGGTGTGAAAACTCACACGCTTAGTCTGTTTTAGCACGTATACACTATAAATAGTCGTATGATATCATACCGGTACATGAATATTGGTGTGAATCTCTATCACATTTTAGTTTACCATAATAAATACAGCTGAATTGACCCTCAAATAAAGCAGCCAAATTCATCAACTTAATTAAGAAAAACCCCACATTTTATTTAGGGAAAATTACGGTATAAATACCCAATCTTTGATCAAACTGCCTCCCGTGTTCCCAAATCTTTAAAACAGACGGCAAAAATACCCAACCTGCGTTAACTGTGACTCTGGCATAAAAACATTAATTTTTCCGTTAACATGCCTCATGTGGTCGTTAGCGGCAAAAATACCCAACCTTTTTTTTTGAAAAAAAAAATATATTTTTATTTTTTTACTTGATTAGTGATAATTACTTGAATTCCAAATACATGGAATAACACAAAAGTTAGTCAAAACATCAATTGATTTCTTAATGTGCTTGTATAAGCTACATTTGTTGATAAAAATCTTATTATTATGAGAAATTTTAAACATAATGTTACGGGTATTTTAAGTAATTGATTTTTGATAAATTAATAAAAAGAAAGTTATATAATTAATTTTTCCTTTTTTATTAAATAAAGTCAATTTTAATCTGAGATATTCACCGGAAGTCCGTTTTCGCGAAATAAAGTGTCTGATGTTTCCAGAAATATCAAGATACTCTAAAGGTCATTAAGTTTACAAGAAATGGTCACGTAACGCTCCCGAAACCCTTAAAGTGGGTCGGGAGCACTTCAGGCGGCCCCACATCCCCACATAATCCACCATGCATCTCCTGCCCTCCTCAAGCGCCCTCAAAAGGGCTTACGCCAGCCTGATGACGTAAGCAAAGGCGCGGGTGTGAGTTTTCATAGTGTTTCATAGCTTCATTCGACACTATTCATATTTCTTAGCAACGTATTTAAGGGTACGGATTTTAATGGGATCCCAAGGGAGGTATTTTAGCCAATTATTACTAATTAAGCCCTATTGATTATTGATAATATTTTTTTACTGGTAATATTCTTAAGTCATTTTTTTCAATACGTAGACATTGAACGACTATATTAATTCGATCTAAAACGGTCAATTACCAATGAAAAGGGTAAGGCTGTAACCACAACGGGTATCCTATTTTTTTGAACTACCCATATCCGGATCCGGTTTTCCGTGTATCCGAAAATCACTACCCGTATCCCGATCCAGAAATCCGGATACCTATTTTCAAATCCATGTTCAAATTACTTAAAATACCCGTAACATTATGTACAAAATTTCTCATAATGATAAGATTTTTATTACCAAATGTAGCTTATACAAGCACATGAAGAAATCAATTGATGTTTTGACTAACTTTTGTGTTATTCCATTTATTTGGAATTCAAGTAATTATCACTAATCAAGAAAAGAAAAAAATATGAATTAAAAAATTAAAAATTAATATTTTCAACAAAAAAAGGTTAGGTATTTTTGCCGCTAACGGCCACATGAGGGATGTTAACGGAAAAATTAAAGTTTTTATGCCAGAGTCACAGTCAACACAGGTTGGGTATTTTTGCCGTCAATTTTAAATGTTAAGTACACGGGAGACAGTTTGACCAAAGGTTAGGTATTTTTACCGTAATTTTCCCATATATGAATATATCCTTTTTATTGAGTAAATTCTACTCTCAATGGGTTGACTCCAATTCCACAATTAGTCTCCCAAAAGTGATTATAAGATGTCTTATTAATTAGCTAAACTCTCACTACATCCATTTAATGCTCGTTAAGCCAATAGTAACACACTATATAAAAAGAGATAAGAGAGAAATCGTTGTACTATACTTATGTGTCATGCGATTAAAATAAATTTTTAACTTGTTCGCAACATATAATTTTTTCTTAAAATATTTTTCATCAGTGTTTATCATTTTTAATAGTTCTTTTAAAATGATACGAAATAGTCATTTTGTGTCAAATTTGTTGAAAAACTGCTCGCTGTGTGTGTAGAAAAACTACCCATATTATGAGTAATTTTTTAAAAGATTTGCACAAAATGAGAATTTCGTTAATTAACTAACCCGTTAATATATCAATCTTGTGGCAATGGTATCTTTTGTCACTTTTTAATGCATCGGAGGCAATGTGCTAATTCTTTTAAGTACAAAAGTATTGCATAAAAAATTGAACTTTAACGAAGCAAACTCCACTTACATGCAAAGTACATTAAACAATATTCTCAATTAAAAAAAATAGGACCAACAATCCCGATTTACCACAAATCGAGACCGAAAACTCCCGGTCCATACTTTTTTAAATGTAATTTATTTTATTACACTAACACATACTTTTCTCACAGAAACCAATATCGATTATCGGGTATCGACATGTACCGATTTTAGATCGGCAGTTTTACCGGTTCTAAAAATAAAACTTAAAAAAACCATTGTTCGTAGCGGGGGTAGTTTTTGAATTTGAAAAAAATTATAGACTAAGAAGAAAAACCCGTCAAAATCCCGGTTTCACCCCTGCCCCAACCGGTATAACATGGTCAAAGAGTTGACTCTTCTTCCATTATTAGTCTCTCTATCTATTCTAAACTGAGTCTCACTTGATTCATTTAATGCTCCTTCCATGCCAGCTTTCTCAGCCAATATTATTATTTACAGATTAACCAATCAATCCTATAAGAAGCTCTCTCTTCTCTCTTCTTCACAAACAACCACCCACCATGTCTGCCTCTGAGCTTCCCAGATTCTCCTACCAGAGGCTCAAGCCCGAGACTGGCGACGACCTCGACGACCTCCACCTGCGCGAGTTCTACGAGAAGGCCCTCGCCAAGTCCCGAAACTGGTCCAGGTTCCGGCGAGTGCCTCTCAGACGGAGATCGTTCAAGCTCAGAATCCCGAGCCTGAGGCGGTTCATCAGGAGAAAGACCAAGCTCATCTCCTCCTCGGTGAAGGTCTCGTTCGCGAACGTTGTGAAGAGGCTCAAGGAGAGCCAGAACCACCTCGGCGAGCTCTTCGCCGGGAACTACCTCTTCCTTCAGGTCGCTCCGTCTCTCAAGTGCGTGGATCATGGCGCTTTTGGCGGGTTTTCGTCGAGGTACTCCGTCCCGAGGATCGCTAATTGATCGGTGTTCGTCGGTTTTTTTTTTGTTCAATGATGTGTAAATCTGGGATTTGATTGTGTGATCATGTGATGTTCTTTGTTGTGCTTGTATTCTTCTCGTTCGTTTGGTGCAAAGCCATTGAAAGGAAAGCAATAAGAATCATCGTAATTTCTCTCTTGATCTCCATCTCTCTAGCAAGTTTATTGTGATTGATTATTGTTATTATTATTATTACTTTTTAGTGAAAGATTCGGCCTTGAAGTCCAATTTCGGCTCATTCTCGGTCCGTTTTTGGCAAGAAAAGCGGACGTTTTTGTCTAAAAACCGGACTGAGGGGCTGGGCCGAAGTCATCGAACTCATCTGTTTTCTTACAGAAAAGTCACTTAATTTATTTTTTAGTGAGTTACTAACGTCGTACTTTTGTTGCAAATATTGATATTTACATGTCTTGTGCGGGCCTCTCTCGGCTGTCCTCCCGACTGCTCTGTTGCCCGTCTTCCAGCAACGGGAGCTACTACAAGGGGAAAGAACAACAGTGAGGATGACGCTCGTCGTTGCACAACCGAGAAAGAGCATAAGAAGAAGAAAAAATGACATTTAACGTCATTAAAGTGTATTTGCAACAAAAATATGATGTTTGTGATTTTTGAAAGAAAAAAAAACCTTGACTTATCAGTAAAAAACTGATGAGTTCAATGACTTTCACGACGAATTTATTAAAATAAAATCTTCAAAAACATTTCGTCCGGATCCGATTTCTGCCTAGCTCAACTCCCAATGTTAGAAAGCCAGATTTGTTTCTTTTTTAAATCGAGAACGATTGCAATTCAAACGACTTGAAAACAGAACAAAACCGATAATTAATGGAAAAGCCGGCGCCCGGACCCGGTATAGATAGATATAGAAAGCGTGACGTGTCAAGTTTGTTGAGCTTAATTTAGTGGCCGAGCCAAAGAGAGAGACCGTTGGTTTTGTGAGGCACGCCCGCGGTTGGGTTGATTAAGCATTGATACGTGTACTTAGAAAACGACATGTTTAGTTGTTGGCGAGACATGAAGTAATAAAGAAAGCAGTTAGACTAGACAGTTGGGTGCTGAGTTGAGAGAGTTGTCACTTGAAATGCCTATTTACCTAAATCATCTCATCTCCATCACTTGATGAGTCAAAGTCAACCAATTGGATAATTTGGCAAAATTTGAATTTATATTTCGGTCGATGTACGTTAACTACTTCGATCCGTTGTGAGGGGAAATAAAGACATTTCGGACCTGCCGGCTTGCTAGCAGAAACCGAGGGATTTGCCGGTGTTGTAACTCTGTGTAATCTATACACGTTAGCATTTACGTAACATCATAAAACTGAAAAGTAATTTTTTTTTTGCAATAGATTTTTTTTGTACCTTCTATTTGTAGAGCATGGAGTTTCCAAAGGCTGTTGGTTTAGCACCATTCTTCGGAACCTACTATTAAACGCCGGAAATCAGATTTAAGAAAAATTAACAAATACAGAATCGTGTTTGTGCCTTTTCTTAATCGTCTTGGAATAATTTTAGACATATCAAGAACCCCTTCGCTTATAACTTAGTGTTTAAAAAGAAAATTCACAAATGTTTTTTTATCGAAGGAAGCGTTTTATTATTTATTTTATCGCTTTAGTTTCCCGAAGTGGGACTTTCCCAATTTGTTATGCTTATAAATAGATGAATTTTAATTATATAAAATCAGCATTCCAAAGAATTTTAATGAATTACATTAAACTCCTTAATGCATGCTGAGTTTAATGCTTTATTATTGTAGTAATTTTTTTTCCTCGTTTATGGCATCTTTAATAAATTGTACAATTATTCTTATGATTTTAAATTTTTAAAGAAAAATTCTGAAAATAGGATTGTAAGTTCTATTATGAATTGCATTACCATCTGCACTCGAGCGCCATTTACTTGTTTTGGTGTGTAGTAGTGCTCCACCCGAACTTCAAATAACTAGGGGTGTAACAGGAACGGATATACGGTTTTATGGAACTATCCGAATCCGGATCCGAAAAACCGGATATCCAAAAATAGGTATCCGGATCCGGATCCGAAAAACCGGATATCCGGATTTTCAGATATCCGGAAATCCGGATATCTGTTTACAAAACCCGGATCCGGATCCGAATCCGGTTTTAAAACCGGATCCGAATATTATCCGAATATCCGGATCCGGATTTTATTTATTAAAAAAAAGTTAATTTTAACCACTAAAAAACCCATACAAGTCTACATATTTTCCCGTTGTCCAAAAAATCGAACAAATCTATACATATTGTCTCATAATACATATATAATTAAAAATGCATTCAAATCGCCGTCTTCATTCCGCACCATCTTTTCTTAATTCCCGTGCATCATCATCAACTGCAAAAGATATGATAATTAAAAAAAAGCATCACAAATAAATAAGTAATCCTAACATAAAAAATAAAATAAAATAATTAAAATAAACCGGGTTTTAAACCGGGTCCGGATATCCGGATTTTTAAATACCAAAACCCTTATCCGTATCCGATTTTAAATCTGGGTCCGGATATCCGTATCCGGATTTCGAATTCGGATTTGGATTCGGATTTTAAAATCGGATGCGGGTGCGGATGCGGATTTAAAACCGGATTCCGGGTTTTAGTTACAGCCCTACAAATAACGCACCAAAATAGCGTGAAGTTGATTTTATCCACAATACAACACCACTTTAAAGTTTTACTATTCACTACGCCAAATTTTATTTACTTATCATTTAGTCCTTGCGAAAATTATTATTTACTCAATTATCATTATATTTATAAATTATGTCATTTATCTCAAAATTATTATATCATATTAATCTTACAATAATAGTAAAAAAACACAATACAACAAAATATAAGTACAATACATAAACTAATACTCGTGAAGATTAGTTTGTGATAATTTGTATTGTAAATTATTTTATGGAATAATATTTTATTTATTAAACAATGAATATGTTGTATAAGTGAAAGTTATTAAATGAACATAAGAGGAGAGAGATTAAGTTGAATATTAAGTTTAGTTTGTGTTAATTTGTATTTTATATTGTTTTATTTTATAGAGTAATATTTTATTAAATAATGAATATATAGTATAATTGAAAGATATTAAATAAATGTAAGGGTATAGAGATAAATAAGAAAAAGTTGAATATAAAATTAATATTTTATTTGGTGTTAAAAATAGAGTTCGGATGGAGATAAATTAGTGATTGATGTGACATTTACTGCAAAATAGAATATGAAATGGTGAGTTCGGATGGAGTTGGTCTTAAACTCCCACTAACAAATATATATTTTTTTCAAAAAATTATAAAATTTCAAAAAAATGGATTTCAATCTCATGAAGGCTGAAGCTATGTAATATATGATATGTGTTTGAGATTTTTCTTTTAAAAAGAGATATATAAATTTGATTTACCGAAGCCTCACATTCTTGAGTTTATATAGAATATAGTCACTCTTCCACATCTTTCATTCCCTCTGTTCAATTCTGGATAATATTGAATAAGTCGATGTTGCTTGGCTGGCAAGAAACACAAGTTGCAGTCTTCTTTTCTAACCATTGGATCAGTATCAAACTTAGTTTGCCAATGTTACCTGAACTTTATTAAACTAAAAAAAAGAGAAACTTGTCAAAATAGCCTCATGATTAATTTTTTAACCCTAAATCTAAAAACTACAAAATTCTAAACATTAACTCCTTTTGATACCCTTTTCCCCTTAAATTTCTTGTGTTACCAAGAACATTTTTTTTCCTGTTATCAGATATCACCGAGAGTTCAGTTATAAATTGTCCTTGATAACACAAAAACGTCTTTTTTCCTTGACAACTCAAGAAGCTTAATAATAACAGGGTCCTCTGTTGAGGTACGATTTTGACTACGACAATTTACAATGTTACGACGAAATCTATCTCCGTCGTTTAGAGATTTGGGTCTCATTCATCAAAGGCCCAACACTCAACAGAAGCCTTGTTGACCAAGTCAACAAGGACCACGTTTAGTCAAGCGACGAAGATCCCCAGCGAAGGGGAAACATGCCGCGATGATTCCCATCGATGAAGCCCCAACGACGGAGATCATCGCCAACAAAAAAATAAAAACGACAACCAAATCGGCGACGAGGCCCATGATAAAGATATAAAGACCAAAGACGTGATTGAGGCAATTAGCGTGGCGCAAGCAACACTCCACCTAATTGACAACGACAGTTACGCCCACAATTACAGTCATGCAATTATGACCATTATGAGGGAATCAAACGCAATTGTAACAACCCATTTATGAGGTCTGATTTGAATCTTTTAGCTGATTATAAATACAAGGCTAAGGCCCATGTACAAATGATTGCTCATTTTCGCACCATCAATACACATGCAAAAAAAGGTTTCACACCGAGGCCCAATCAATAAAAAACCTGACTCATTCTCTTAAAACATTCATCTCTGATCTAGTTTTAACGGAAAGATCCGAGGTCTAAGGTAGTCTAAACTCGAAACCACACCAACCGTAGCTCCTTGACTGTAGAGGCCGATTTTCGACCTCAACATCCTCCAAACGATAAATGTTCAAAAATTTAATAATTCCTGAACTTAAAAGAGTTAAAAAAGTTTTAATTGTATTATTTTTACGTCCGAAAATATTCCGACCCGACCGAAAGCCCAAACGAAGCCATGGACCCCAAAACGGTGCGTTTTGTGCTTCCCGGTCATGACTGCTCGAAGAGAGAGAGAGAGAGATTCAGGGTTTATAGAGAGAGAAAGTGCTCGAAGTTCAGAGACAAAACCGCCATGAGAGCTCTCAAGCTCGTCTCCGGTGCTCTCTCAGGTTTGAGCCCTTGATATTCAACCTCCATTTCTCCCTCAAAGCCTAACCATGCCTCAACTTGTTCTCAGAGAATCGCAGGAACGCCGCGAGACTCCTCGGACGCCGATTCTTCAGCGACGGCGCCGCGGCGGCGGCGGCGGCTCCGTCGGCTTCGACGGAGGCCTACGCGAAGAGGAACTACGCCAACAATGTCTCAGAGTACAACACCGTCGTCGACTCCGTCTCCGCGCAGAGAAGGTCTTACTTCCTCGTTGCTCGATTTCGATTCGGCTGTTTGTTTCGTGAGATAGACTTATTGAGGTGTGATCGTCGGTCGGCGCGCAGGTTTGTGTTGCTGAGGGACGTGTATGACGACATGATGCTCGACGGAGTGAGGCCGAGCAGAGACACGTTCCACTCGTTCATCGTGGCGGCGTTCAAAGGCTCGCGGATGCAAGACGCCTTCTTCTTCTCCGATCAGATGAAATCCATGGGCCTCGCCCCTGACGTGAGTCGAAAATCAATTTGTTTCTCAGTGATTTGAACGCTACTAGGATATATAATGATGTCTCTGAACTAGCTCAACTGAGACTTGAACGAATTCATGTTGAATTTCGAGGCCGTTAATAATGGTACATTGATTTCGTGAACCACGAATGAGTCTGGAAAAGAATTATTATTCAAACTTCGAAGCATTCTTCGTAAATTCATCTGCGTATTACATTTGTGGTACAGGTTTCTTTGTATAACATGTTGATTTCATTGTGCGGGAAGTGCAACAACGCGGATCAGGCAATTAAGGTACGGTGCTCTACGTATATGCGTTCATAGCTCTATTCGGGAACACCGAGGTAATGGTGGTAGTTAATATTTTCATTGTTTTATGCTATTAAAGATTTGGGATGAGATGAAGATATTCGAGGTGAAGCCAACTGTTGAAACCTACATTTGTCTACTGAATACCTGCGCTACAGAAGGCCGTCTAGATAGAGTGTACGTCTCGGTTCCAATGGTCTCTCTTTGCAGTGATTAAGTTGAAATATACTAGTTAATTATAGTGAATCATAAATGGGTCCATAATTATTTCTTTTTACGTTAAGCTTTTATTTTTATTTTTATTGTATGATTTATTTTGCTTTCAAGAGTGAATTTTGTTTTTCTGTCTTTACAGGTATGCCATTATCCGTGATATGAGCGCCGCAGGTCTTGCGCTAAACAAGTTTTGTTATGCAGGGCTCATTACTGCATATAAAACCAAAAAGCCTTTACCGGAAGATTTCGCCACCAAAGTAATTACTACTATACTATCCCCTTAATCTGATATTCTATGCCCTTATTTCTTCGATGTTGAATATAATATCCCAATATAATTTTTGCAAAGATCATTGAATTTGTGGAGCGGTCGAAAGAAGGGATATCAGTCGCAGATACTGGTAGCTCTGCTGAGAACATTATGATGGATATCTTGCCCGAGGAGCTCTATAATCTTCCCACAGCCGAATATGCTCACCGACGTTCTGGATTTTTGTTCAAGCCATTAACCGTTTATCATGCTGCATTTCAAGCTTGTGCAGACCTAAAGAATGTAGAGGTATTTTTCTTCTTGATATAGACTTATAAGAGATGAATACCAAAACACACCAAAGGATTAGCAAACATGGATGCAGCAAGGTGATGAATCCCCGGATACTATATTTCAGTGAACGAAATAATGAATTTGTCTAACCTTCGAGAGCAAGACATGTACTCTCTCAAATGTATTCGTGGCTATAATAACAAGCAAAATATAGCCCGGGCCGTCTCACCTAGGAATCGACACCCATATAATAAACAATAATACGGTTACATAGTTACCTACACTTATTACTGAATTACATCCTATATACCAATTATACTATAAATTAATCTGTAAAGACATAATAAAGCTCGTAAATGACTGAATTGCTCTTCTGCCTCTGGTATGTTAGAACCAGCAGTTTTACATGCACACATGTATATATTCTCAACTATAACAGTTATAGTCCTTTTTTTCCAATACATAATCATGTTATATTTGGTGTGGAATCTTTTTATTGTTTTTTATTTTATTTTTGTGTGTGGATGTTTCCAGGTCACGGAAACTCTTCTAGAGATGTTGGAGAAAGAGGGTATAACTTCTGATATTTTCATTTTGATGCAACTCATGAGGTTAGTAGTGCCATGAGTTTGCGAGTTCATTACAGTTTACTTCGTGTTGTATTAAATTTATCAAGCATTGACTTCAAGATACTTTTACACGCTCACGAGCTGTTTTGGTATTATTCTTTTGATGCTTTGGTGTTAAGTGTTCTTTTGATCGTTGCAATCGTTTCTGAATGCAGGTGCTACCTTGGTGTTGGGGATCTTGATCGTGGTATCCAAATTTTTGAAGAGTATATGAAAACTGATAAACCACCAGTTGTAGAACTATATCTGGTTAGTATACCTTGCAATATATATAATATGAATATATTAGGGGTTAATTGGGACCGAGAAACGGTAAAGTTAACCCAAAAAACCCTGTACTAGTGACCGATACACGTAAAAACAAGTTTTTTTTTACCGTTCTAAAAAAAAAAAGAATATGAGAACTCCATTCAAGACCTTTATAAACCAGGAAATACCGATTTTCTTTTCTGTAACCCTAAGTACCATTTTTGAAGTTGTTTCAATTTGTTCACCTGTATCGCATTTCCCAAAATCGTACTAGTAATTATCATTATATATGCTAACTAGCTGCTTGTATTTTTACACGGCTCTAGACGCTGATTGAAGGGGCCATGAATGGTTATACTCCACGGGGAATGCAGATTGCCCAAGAAACATTGGTATGGCTGAGTAACTTACATTTATGCCGTCGTTACACCCAACAGATTCTAATCACGGTCAATTCTATAATACAGGAAAAAATGAATTCCAGAAATTTTTTCTTGAACCCAAAAGGAGGGAGTGATCTTCTTCTTTTAGCCGCCGGAGAAAAGGTATGTCGTAGCTAAGATCTGTGGTGTGTACAATAGATTATAGTAGGTATTATCATTGCCCCACAAATAGGAGCATTAGGTCATTTTCGAGAAGATGAATTAGTCTGTTGGTTCCTGAGAGATACAAAACCTTAAAGGACCCGGAATAGGAAAAAAAAAAAAGAAGCACTTTTTTGATAAACGAAATGTGACCCCGATCTCTTGTTCGAGAGTTAGACCGGAAAAATTCTCTGAAGGATGTTCAGTTATAATTTTTAACTAATCAGAAATCATGGCTAAACCTAGATTAGACGTCTATATTTACCATATAATACCAAAAATCTTCCTAAACAACTAATTAAAAACTATTTCCTATTTACGGGTCTAAGCCTTTCATTAACCTTGTATGTTTCTTCAAATTAATACATAATCATCTCATAGTATATAATAATATGTTCAGCATGTGTATTTTTTGGCCGTTTCCGGAATACTTATTAAGCACGTGAATGTGGTGTTTTGCAGGGTGGTGGATATATTATGGCCAACTATATATGGGACTTATTGCAGGCCCGTAACATAACTCCCTTCTTCAATGCAGTTGAAGCATATTACAAAGGCCTGAAAGTGAGTCTTCTGCTTTCGACTTATTATTATTTGTATTATAATAAAAATAACATATAACCATGTAGATAGTGTAAAAAGGTTAAAACTCATGATCTGTCATAAGTTAGAGGTGAAATTTTATCACCGGTTTAAAACCGGGGATTTAAAAATGAATTGGGATCTGGGATTTTGTTTGACTATGTTAGTTTTGACATTTAAATTATATTATTTTTTTAGTTGTTTGAACAAAAAATAAGTATTTAAAACGGGAATTTAAATTTGGGACTATTTTCGAACCAGTAAAAATGCCGTTTATAAATGGAAAAATCCCCAGTTTTTGTACCGGTTCTCGAGTTTTGACACAAATCACGAGAGTCGGGAAAAAAAGTTTACACGGTTTCTATCCAGTTTTCACCTCTAGTCAAGTTTTTATCTCCAGTGACCTAAATTGAAAATTGCAGGAGCGTGATATTCCCGGGGAAGATCCTCGGCTACAACACGTCTCGCGAACTTATGAGGACCTTCGCATGAGGTTCGGAAACACTTCAACTGCTGGCGGCTAAGCTACTGACAAACCCTAGCATCTCGATTCTTTTTCGGGTCATTCTCGCTCATTGTCGAGCAGACCATCTTTTATTTTTATTTATTTTGCAAGCAGTCGATTTAGTTTCTTTCCTGATGAGGAATTTAATCTTATTTTTTTCTTTTTCTTTATTTTATTAATAATAAATTTTGGAATGAGAATACCATATAATCATGTTTATTAAAAAAGTGAAGGGATATCAATCGCAAAACTCAGAAATGTTCCATCTTGTTAGCTACTTGGAAAACAAGATAGTACCGGGTTAGGTGACACATATTGTGATAATATCGGGTTTAGCCTGGCCCGTCAGTCCGATCGGGGGTCAGCCCCTACTCACGTTAAGTTCACACGTTCGACATGCTGTGCTCAACCCCAAAAATTACAAAAAATATACATCTTACAAATTTAGTTCAGATTTTAATTAGAAGTTCATTCAGTCATTAAAATAATACCTTTAATTAGCGAATCCATTTAAATTAGGATGTTTTTTTTCTTCTTTCCATGTTGTGTTATGCTAATGCTTAAAGCACAAATTTAGGGTTTTTTTTTCTTTTCCTTACACGACCTTTTTAATATTCATCATCACACACACACATATATATTTATTTATTTATTTGATAACTTTGTAATTTCTATCCAAGTATCGCGAAATAAAGGTAAAAAACTTTTATATATGTCCTTTTAATTCTTTTATTATAGTAGTTTAGTTATTTAAGAAAATTATCTTAATATTTAATCATTCAAATATAGTTAGATGAAAGTATTTTTCTTAATAAGAATATTAAGAAAAATAAATAAATTTTTAAATATAAATTATTATATTTGCACATAAAACGTATGTAAAATGACATATTTACATATATTTCCATGTTTATTGAATTTGAAAAAAAAAAGAAAAAAGAAAAAGCTCAATTATGTGATTATATCGAAATAATTCAAAAATAAAAAATATAAAGTCGAATCCTCAATGAATTTTTTTTTTAATAAGTCTTAAACCTTCATATTTATATAGATTATTTATTTTCTTCCTCTTCACTCCACCGACTCCGAGCTTCAGCGATTAACGCCGTCACAAGCTTCTCTCTGGTAAGCTTCTTCTTCTCTCCAGCTTCTTTCTTTGCAGTCCCGATTCCGCCTAATTTACACCCACACATATATATATATATATATATATAATCATGTTTTGTATGTGCACGACGACGCATTCTTTATAATTTGCATGCGATTTTTTGGTGTTTTATTCTAGCATAAGACTATTTGACTTTTATTTTGGACGTGAAGATCTCACACTTACATGATTTTTCATACTCCAGATCTTTTCCAAATCCGGGAATTCGCACCGAAATTTGCTTGAGTATTATTCACCATACTGAACCGCAAACCCGAAACCCTAATTATTTGTGTAGAATTAAAATGGCGGTGAATCTCCCGCATGACATCCTGGCTGATATTCTCATCCGCCTTCCCGTAAGAGATCTGCTGCGCTACAGGTCTGTGGCGAAGCTATGGCGCTCGTTGATCGACGACCCGGGATTCATAAAGATGCAGCTCGATCATGCCATGAAAACGACCTCCGGCCTTGGTGTCGTGACTAGGGAAACTCATCAGATTTGGGACTGGGCGAACCTTGATTGCCTCGACATGGTCCAGAAGCTTGACGTCCCTAACAGAAGCGGAGCTGGTATCAAGTTCCTGGGCTCTTGCAATGGTTTGCTCGCTCTGCTTAATTTCGACCATGACGCGGTGGCTATCTGGAATCCCTCAACAAGAAGATACCGGGAATTACCCAATTCCATGATCGAATTTCCTCCCAGAATTTCACCTTGTAATCATAAGATTGTACTTTATGGGTTCGGTTACGACCGCGTTAGTGACGATTACAAGTTGTTGAGGGTAATACAACGATGGTATTGTCGTGTTGACGATGGTGTTGAGTACTTTGACTCAAAAGCCGAGGTTTACAGTGCCAAGACCGATTGCTGGAAGACGATGGACAAGCTCATTTATAACTATATGCTTAGTTGTCATAAATTTGGTGTTCTTGCTAGCAACTCTCTTCATTTCCTTGCATGCCGAGATCCAACATTATCCGATATACCTTTGATTGTCGCTTTTGATCTGGAGAAGGAGGAGTACGTCGAGGTTCCGACGCCAAACTTCGATGATCGAACAACTTTCATATACTTGGACGTTTTAGGAGAGTCGTTGTGTGTGTTTTTCGGTTCATACGATTCTTCGACAAGTTATTTGAAGCGTATTGAATTGTGGATTATGAAGGAGTACAGAGTTAAAGAGTCATGGACGAAGCTCTTATCCTTTGTAGTAATTAACCCGATACTTTCCATTAGAACCTATGGCAATGACCGATTTATCGTGAGAACTAAAGGTAAGATCCTAATATATGATATGGCAGGAGAGCAGATTGCGGATTCGAGTGTTCACATTACTTCTTCGGATCTTTTAATATTCCGTGTGGGAAGCCTGGTTGAACTTGACAAACAGGACGGTAACGGTTGGAAACGGGTGTCGAGAACATAGAATTCGAGGAAGAAGAGTGATTATAACAGGTAATCTCAACGTCCAATAAGTTCTAGTGGTTATACGGTTTTCCGGTTTAGGAAAACGTATCATGGATGGATAAAAACGGAGAGGATCCTTGCCTCAACACGTCTCGAGAAACTATGAGGACCTCCGCACGAGGTTCGGAAACGCTTCAACAGCTGGCTGACAAGCTACTGAAAAATCCTAGCATCTTGATTCTTTTCCGGGTCATTTTCTCTCATTGTTAAGCAAGACTTTTTTTTTTTGTTGTTGCAAGTTTCTGATTTAGTTTCTTTCCTGATGAGGACATCAATCTTTTTTTCTTCTTCATTATTTCCGTTTTTATAATTTTTGGAATTAGAATACCATATAATCATGTTAATTATAATAGTTGAGCAAATCCGTCTAATTTAAGCTGATTTTTTTCTCTATGTCGTAGTTATGTCAAACCGACTTTATGTATCGCCGGAGGAGGGGAAAAACTGTCTTAACTTTTAAATGTCCATTTAATTGTTTTATTATGTTTTAGTTATTAAAGAGAATTAAAATTTAGTAATTATGAATAATTAGGGGATTAAGCAATTCTAATCCAATCATTAATGGTGCATATAAATGAGACTGGGTTGACTTATATGTTTGTTTTTCTCTTTCTCTCTGGCACTAGAGATGTCAATTGGGCAGGCCCAGCCCAGGTCCACAAATCCTGACTCGTAAAAAAAGCGGATTTGCCTGCCCCACTCCTCTTTTTTTGCTGGTCTTGGCCCGCCCCTTTTAAAAGTGTCAGGCTGAGTTATGCTTTTCTGGTCCCTCACTACCCCGTTTAAAAGTCCACATAAACCATACTTTTGTATAAGAAAATTATTAAGTTGTAATATATATTAATACTAATGAAAATATTTAAAAAACTATTCTAAATATTTTAGTGTTATAGAATTTAAAATTATCTTTATATTATATATAAAATATTTGTTGTATGCATTCTATGTAGTTCTTTCATTTTCAATAAATTGTTTTAATTTAATTAATCAATTTCAAAATTCGCTAATCGTTTTGAACATTCTTTGATTTTAATTTTAGTTTCATAATACGTAATCAATTACAACATTGAGTAATTTTATTGTGTTGTTAGTTTTGGCTTGAATTATTTTAAATTCTTAATTTTATTTTCTAAGAATCTGTTTGAATTTTTTAATATGCGATTGAATGTTATTTACATTACATTATTCGACTTTCGAATATTGAGCAAACATAAAAAAAAAAAAAAAAACAATTAAAGATGTTACTGTTCATTAAAGGCCCACAATATCTTGTAAAATTCTTAAGAAAACGATTCTGTTAAACACATATTGTTCCCCGTAAAACCAACACGTTTTGGTTTTTGAAAGCCGACTAAATTCGACCCATAAAAGCCCACTTAATTTTCCTCGTAAAAGAGCCTACTAAATTCGACTCGTAAAAGCCCGCCCTGCCCCGTAACATTGTGGATTCGCGTTCATAGGCCGGGGTGGGCCTTGTTGTGTCTTCCATAACCCGCCCCGTGACATTGTGGGTTCGGGTTCATAGGCCGGGGTGGGTCTTGATGTCTCTTCCAAAAGCCACCCCGCCCCACTTAAAATGAGGGCTTAACGGGTTGTTGGCCGTGCCGGCCCACCCCGGCCCACTTGACACCTATATCCGGTACCCTACCAGCTAAAATTCGAATCGTGATTTGAAGTTCGAATTAATTAGTCAGAAATTTTAGAAAAATTATTGACACTCATATATATATTAAATCGTATTTATTTAATGTTAATAAACTAACAAAAGCAATCTTGAGAATTTATGTGTCAAGTTATTTTTTCTTTTATAAAATATAATTAAAAAAAAAAAGAATAAAAAGTCAAATCCTCGTATTTAAAAAGAAAGTCTTATTCCTTTATACGTATATTAATACTCCTCCATTCCGACTCCGAGCTTCGGCCGTCGCAAGCTTCTTCTCTGGTATGATATTAATATAAATATATATATTCATGTTTTGTATATCCACGACGGATTCTGTTTGTAATTTTGAATAAATAGACGATTTTGATGTTGTGATTTTGTATATGAGTTCGATTATTTGATTGCGATTTTGGTGTTTTATTCTAGCATAAGACTATATAACTTTTATTTTTGATGTGAAGATGTCACACTTACATGATTTTTCATACTGCAGATCTTTTCCAAATCCGGAAATTCACACCGAAATTTGCGGGAGTGTTCGCGGTACTGAACCGCTAACCCGAAACCATAACAATAAGATTGTGTGGAAGAAAAATGGTGGTGAATATTCCGCTTGACATCTTAGCTGATATTCTCACCCGACTTCCCGTAAAAGATCTGCTGCGCTACAGGTCAGTGGCGAAGCTGTGGCGCTCGTTAATCGACGACCCGCGATTCATCAAGATGCAGCTCGATCATGCCATGAAAACCGCCTTTGGCCTTGGTGTCTTGATTAGGAAAAGTCAACGTTGCTGGGACTGGGTGAACCTCGATCGCCTCGACATGGTCCAGAAGCTCGACGTCCCTAACAGAAGTGGAGCTGATATCGAGTTCCTGGGCTCTTGCAATGGTTTGCTTGCTCTGCTTAATTTCGACCATGACGGGGTGGCTATCTGGAATCCCTCGACAAGAAGGTACCGGGAATTACGCAATTCCATGATTGAATTTCCTCCCAGAAATTCACCTTGTCTTTAGAGGGTATTTTATGGGTTCGCGTACGACCGCGTTAGTGACGATTACAAGTTGTTGAGGTTGGTACAACGACGAGATTACGGTGACAATAATGGTGAGTATTTTGAGTCAAAATCTGAGATTTACAGCGCCAAGACTGATTGCTGGAAAACGACGGACACGCTCCCATATTGTATGCGTAGTTGGCATAAGTTTGGTGTTCTTGCTAGCAACTCTCTTCATTTCCTTGCATGTCGAGATCTCAGATTAGTCGGTCAGATACCTCTGATTGTCGCGTTTGATCTGGAGAGGGAAGAGTATCTCGAGGTTCCAGCACCGAGCTTTGACGATCAAACAACTTTCATATCCTTCAAATTGGACGTTTTAGGAGGGTCGTTGTGTGCGATTTTCACTTCCTATGATTCTTTGACAAGTAATTTGTTGCGTATTGAATTTTGGATTATGAAAGAGTAGAGAGTCAAAGAGTCATGGACGAAGCTGCCGTTATCCTTTATAGGAAATGGCTCGATAAAATTCATAAGCGCCTTAGGCAACGACCGGGTTCTCTTGAATTATAACGGTAAGAACGTAATATATAATCTGGCAGGAAAGCGGATTGCGAATTTGGATGTTCACGTGAATCAAGTTAATGTTCCAAGTTTCCATGTGGAAAGACTTGACAAACGTGACGGTAACGGTTGGAAAATGGGAGTTGAAAACATAGAAGGAAAATAACGGTGAAGATTCTCGCCTCCAACATGTCTCGAGAACTTATGGAGACCTTCGCATGTGGTTTGGTTACGCTTCAGCATCTTGAATCTTTTCCGGGTCATTTTCTCTCATGGTTGAGCCGTGTGTTTTTTTTTTTTTTTTTTTTTCTTTATTTCAATATGAATAAATTTTAGAATGAGAATACCATATAATGTCATATAAATTTTGAAGAGCTATTAAGGCCCACCCAAGCCCATGAACCCGAACCCATAATGTCATGGGGCGAGTCGAGGCGGGCCAGGGGGACTTTTAATTGGAACTGGTCGAATTTAGTAGGCTTTTACGGGTCGAATTTAGTGGGCTTCTCACAAATCAAAACGGGTTGTATTTTTAGAGGTTGATATGCAATAATCATTTATATCTTTAATTGGAACATATAATGAAATTCAATAGAAATTAAAACTAATACAAATATAGAAGATAATGAATAGAGTAACAAACAATATGACATTTTTTTGTGTGTTTGCTCGATATTTGAATACTTATTTTGAAAGTCGAGTAACATAATGCAAGTAAAATTTAATCAAATACTTAAAAAATATATATTATAATATACTAGAAATCTAATTATATTTATATTATCATACTACTACATTACATTATTGTAAAATATACTATTATATATTATACATAGTAAAATATACTGTATATATACATCGAATAAAGTAATAAATTATGTAATATAAAAATATTTTTAAATGAACTTATGTAAATTATGTAAGTTATGTAAATATTTTTAAATTATGTAAATTAGGGTAAATGAACGAAATGCTCATTTTGTGTCAAATCTTTTAAAAAATTGCTTATTGTGTGTATTTTTTACTCTCACAAATTAGCATTTCTTAAAATATTTTGACACAAAATAAGGCATTTCTTAAAAGATTTTGACACAAAATTGGGCATTTCGTATAATTTCCTTTATTATTATTATTATTATTATTATTATTACTTATAAAAATAAAATATGGTTGCTAAAATAATATTTTCTTGTAGTGATACATGTCGATTATTCGCGTTTAGAAATTTATAATTTACCTGTTAATGAACGCGTAACCTATTGGTTGACCCATAAACCGAGAACATATTATCGGCATCGGCGTTTTCAACCTTGCTGTTACAATTGAGATGGCTGTAATTTAAGCACATTTGACATTTGCAGTAAGAGTATAAAAACTTATATCAACCAAGACATTAATAAGTTTTAGCAACAAAATTAGAAAAATCGGGGCAACATCGACACATTCTTTGTTCATCGATGAGAGTATACAGATTAAAAAAAAAAAAAACGAGATGATTATTTTTCATCCACGTCTTGTTAACGTCAGTCATTTTTTGACATTAACAGACGTTAAAAAGGCTTGGATCGCAAATAACCACCCCACAAGTTCTTAACTTTATATACTTGTACTGCTGTTAAAAAAAGGCAAACATTTTATACGTGCCGCTATAATTTTATAACTATATATACTTTCGCCGCTCAAAAATATTATACTTGTATAGTCTAATTTGGCAAAACTTTGTATATTTTTGCCGAAAATATCGTTTTAATGTATATCAATATTTGGTCGCAGGTCAGGCATTTCGTATAGTTGATTCGAACACATTCCTCTTCAGGCAGCCGCTTACGTCATCGCCGCCGTGCCGTCCCTTTCTCCGGCCGTACGGCCCGTCCTATGTCTGGTACGATGAACAGTCTTCATGCCTAACCCTCGCTCTATATCAGCTCTCATCTATGGAGCTTGATTAATCTCTACGTGTTTTGCGGTTTCGATTTTTGCTTGTTCTTAGGGTTTCGATTTCAGCTCGTGGGTTTCGAAATCGAGTGTTTGGCTTTCTAATTTGTGGTTCTTATGCTTGAATTGATTGTGTTTGGTTTATTTGTGGGTTGATTCGTTAGAACTATCTGTTTTGCATTGAACCTGTTTGCGAAAATTCCTCAGTGGAAGATTGTTTTTATCTTCTGAGTATTTGAACTTGTAGCTTTGAGGTGCGGAGGCACACGGAATATTGAAAGAAACGCTCACCGTACCGGAAAATTCATTTTTCGGCCTGTGCTCTACGAGTCCATGTGCTCGTAGTTGTCCCGTTTTTGTTGCTATGATGACTGATCGAATTGTTGAAGATTAGAAGGAATTTTGTAATGATTTATTGTAGAGTTCGGTTTGAACATTACGAAATTACTTATATGAGACACTAAGTGCTCTTAATGGTGTTTTATCAGATTCAGGCCGTGCACGACTTTTTACGTGTTTTTTTATTGAAAAACGCATACTATTAGTTACTTTTCTTAAAAAATAGAAGTCTCTTAATGCAACAAATTTGAACTTCTGAATACTGAAGCTTCTCACTAGTCACTACACAGGAAGAAGAATATTTACAACCTAGCCCCTAGTTTTTCATCTCTATGTTAGACCCGTAATTACTCATAAGAGAAGGAAGGGCAAGAATGTAACTTCGCTTAGGTACTTAAGTCCTTATAAGGGGATGGAGGTTTCGACCCGAATCCCATATAAGGTGATAAGTTGAGTATTTCCTTTCAATACACCTTGTTGAGAGTTTTCGCCTTACTCTCGACGGAAAGGAAACAGTGTTCTGGAATCCCCATTTTGGTTGATTCCCATTGGCCTACTACTATGTGTTCCTTCGGGTTTGATTGGCTCCTATCACTCTGTCTGAAAAGTTCATATCTCTCCCTAAAGTTTGTTATGTTACCAGGTTGTGCATCGGTAAGCACTTGAGTTAATGGCGAAGGAAGATTACCAGCATGATAATACTAGCGAACAACCTAATAGTAGGGAAGAAAGGAGAAGCAAAAAAGAGAAAAGGAAAAAGAAAAAGAAAAACGTGAAAGATTCTTCTGAAACCGATGAGATGGTTCGGTTCCGGGAGGAGCCTAGTTCGAAAGACGAGGCAACCCGAGAATCTAGTGAGGGTAAAACAGGAAATGTGGAGAGTGATCCAGTAAGAATAGAAGATAGTAAGAGCGAAAGGAAGAGGAAACAGCCTTTAGAGGACGCTTTAATGGCTGAAAAGCGCGGAATCTGCTACATGAGTCGCATCCCTCCTCACATGGACCCGTTCAAGCTCCAACATATTCTCTCTCAATACGGAGATATTAAAAGAGTCTACCTTACGCCCGAAAGTAATACATAATTTCTCAAATATAATTTATATTATAAATTTATAATGCTATGAAAATAACGTCGTAATTGTTTTGGATATTCATAGATGAGAAAGACAATGGCCCTGTTTGGTTCATGTAGTGGTGTTAATACGGTACATTCGGAATAACTTTTCCGATTTTTTAAAGGAAAAAAGAGAAAAAAAAAAAATACTATTGTGTTTGGTACATGATTCTGTTTTTTCTACGAAAATATTTACTCGACCTCAAATTTCAGAAAAATTCAGTTATAATTATACTCCTAGCATGTGAATGATCTCAAACCTGATTCCGAACAATCAAACAATGTGTTGGCCATATCTTTGAAATAGCATGCGTTCATCGTCTTTGCAACTTAGAGCTTTTTGTTTTACTTGATATTGCAGATCCTGCTCAAGCGCGTCGCAAGCCTGGTGGTCGACGTCAAGATCAAGCATATTCAGAAGGGTATGTTTCAAAAATTATTTATTTGGATTTACGAGTCTCGAATTTGTGATTAAACTATTATTTATTTTATTTTTCCGTAGTTTCTGCTGTCTAGTTTGATGTTAGTACACCTCTTTTAACTTAAGGTTTCTTTGGTTGTTGAATTTCCGTCATGTAGATGGATTGAATTCTGTGACAAAAGGATTGCTAAGAGGGTCGCCAATATGTTAAACGGTGAACAGATAGGTAAGCATCAACAGATCTTTGGTTTGCTTTATAATGAAATATTCTTGAATTCAACGTGTTTTGCTTACGCGTCCGATCCTATATTCCATCTCGGAAAGGAAGTTCCAAGAACCTTTACAAAACTCAATCTTTCCCTTTTGAAAGTGTTTGTCTTGCTCTCGGAGGAAATATATCGGTTCAGTATTTGGTTGATTGAATAAAGTGTCCAAGATTCATCACTGTGGTGAATTCCGACCGGCTTCAGTGTGTGTTCTGGAAGTGGGTTGATATCATGTGTCTGATTCTGCTTATGTTTTAGGTGGGAAAAAGAGGTCACCATTCTATTATGATCTTTGGAATATCAAGTACCTGAGTAAATTCAAGTGGGATGATCTCATTGGCGAAATCGGTTTGTGTCTTTTCCCGTATCTTTTGCACTTCTAATGGGAATTTATGTGGATATGACGTAATAGAATTGAAATGTCATGTCATTGTCGCAGCTTACAAAAGTGCCGTTCGGGAGCAGAAGCTTGCTTTAGAGAATTCCGCTGCTAAAAAGGAGAGAGACTTTTATCTCGCTAAAGTTGACAAAGCTCGTGCTTTAGATTCCATTGAAGAGCGATTAAAGAAGGTACACATTACGATTATGTCCACTTCTTAATACATTATCCAGTTTGAATATTTGCCTTGGATATCTGGATAGCAGTTTGACCGGAGAACTATCCGAATTTTGTTCAATAGGATATTCCCACTAATTAAACATGACGGTTAAACGTAGATTCGGCACTTATATAGAATTAGAGACCATAACCCCATATTTATTGTAAAATACCCCTAATACCCCTACTTAAAGAAAATACCTAAATATATAGTAAGTAACCATAAATAAAGCCTAATGACATTGCATTTTTAGTACGCTACTCATCAGGGGTTAAATATGAAAAAAAATACAAATAAGAGGGTTTTTTAGGGGCAAAAGTATGAAATAGGGGGTTATGCGTTTTACAAAATGGCTAAATAGACAAAATAACTGACTGACAATAATTAAACAAGGGATTCTTTTTCACTTTATTTCGATGCACATAGTTTATTTATTTATTTTTTATCGCGTGATTACGGAAAAGAAAAAACACAAAGTGAACGGCCTTGAAATGTTTGAAGTAATTATATAATCATGTGGTTCACAGAAACAGAAGATTCAAGAAGAGTCCGGAACCGTTGCCGATAAACCGATCACCCTGCCAACAAAGATTGTTCGGAAGTTCCAACAGAAGAAGCCTTTCGCGCATAAAACTGCTCGAGAAGCCGAGCCTAGGCTCTCTCGAGATCTCTTAGCTGGGGTAAGCATCTTTCTAACTTCCATAGCAATAGTTTTGTTGTGTTTTCAAACCTCGACTGATAAAGTGCTCTTTGATAGGTTTTTGGTGGTGCTAAATGATGGAAGAAATCTTGAAAGTTTTGATCTTTATGTTCACTAAACGTTTTAAGTTGTCGTTTTTGCCGGTTTACCGATAACCGATTATCGTGGGTTTATTGTTTGGTAACGGATGTACATGTGGAATCACAGGTTCTTATAATATGAACATCCTTGATTTTCTCACAGTTTGGTTACGTTTTATTCTTTTTATTTTCTATTCTATTTTAATAATAAAAAATATACATTCATGATTCTGTTTCACCTTATTTTAAAATGCTCTTGGTTCTGTTTAATTTTAGATCTTTTCTAATATGTATATTAATTAATTAAAAAACAATAGATTATAAAATGTCAATAATGAGATATATACTATATATATATATATATAACTTATTTAAGATGTGATGTCAGGAAAGAGTGAACAATAAAAATTAAAAACAATACAGTAAAATACGTAGAAAATAGTGAGCAACGATTACAAGTTTTTAGAATTTAATTAATTGTAGTATGAGGGTTTTTTTTTCAAGAAAATTTGAAGACAAAAAAAATACAATCGAAATAATCAACCAAACTTCTTTGACTATTTTTTTCCTTGTAAAATTTCGAATATGAAAAAGAATGCATTTAAAATTCACAGTCAGATGAATAATCTTTTTTGGATTATTACGGGCAAAATTACCGAAATTGTTTAGATATAAGACTACATAGAATTAATTAAAAAAACATGGTAATAGTACTTAAGCTCATTTGCTTTGGTGAATTGGTAGATGTTATCCACTTTTTTGTTACTCTTTTTACTATTTCCGTTAACGATGATGTCAACAACGCAAATCGCAATGATTTGAAGAGATGAATTGACAATTCGAGAGAGGAAAGTGAAAAGAAAAATACAAAGAATTTGTGTTTACATACAACTTTATTTTGATATTCGCTGGTCTGATCGTTTGAGCTCATTTGTTTGACTTGCATTGACGTCATTACTAAAAAGTATATATATATATATATATAAAAAAAAAACTAACGAAAAATAGATGAAGTCTAAAGATTCACACAAAATTAACATAGATACTTTTGCTATAATT
The DNA here is from genome assembly GCA_954871525.1 of Parietaria judaica. NCBI lineage: Eukaryota > Viridiplantae > Streptophyta > Magnoliopsida > Rosales > Urticaceae > Parietaria > Parietaria judaica. The sequence continues at coordinate 33,385,437 of OX940865.1, forward strand.
TTTTAAAAGTTAACCCTATGTGGCTCTATCTCGAAAAACTTAAGTAGTTTTGCCAGTAATAATTTTTTTTTTTTACAAATAGAAACCGCGGTTAGAATTTTTATTTTTATTTTTAATTTTATAATGGATTAATAACAAACAGAGTTTGTTTCCTATTTGAGAAAAGAGAGAGAGTGAAACAACAAAAATGAAAGATATATTCAAGAGAAATTGCACCAAATAGCCAAATTGAAATAGGATTAGCAAAATAGCCAAACTTTGGTTAATTTTGTAAACTAGCCAATTAAGATGAGGTGGCATTTTAATAACATTTTTATCTCTATAATACCATTTAATTAAACATTTTAATTATAATTTTCGTAATTAATTAAAAAAAATCAGCCTAAATCAAGCTTAATTAATTATGCACAAATTTAAGAATTTAATAGCCAATTTGAATATTTTCCATCGATCCCCTCTCTCTCTCTCTCTCTCTCTCTCTCTCTCTCTCTCTCTCTCTCTGCTTCGAGGCTTCTCTCGGCTTCGCCCACAATCCAAAACCTCCAGATCTCTCTCCGATTCGCCCACAACCCAAACGGGAGAAGGAAGTATCTCGCGGCCGGAGTGGTGCGTCGAGGAAGAGGAGGAGGGCTAGGCGGCGGCGCCATGGGCGGAGGCGGAGTCGGCGACGGGGATGAGAAGCTCGCGATCTCGGTCCCTGTCTCTGTTGCCCATCGCCATGGCCATGTTCATCTTCTCCGAGCAAAACATGGCGTCGAAGGTCCCCGGCGAGATCCCTCGCAGCGAAGGTCCCTGCGCATCAAGAGGAAGCGCGCTCGCCGGGTGAGCTTCGCCGACACCGAGATCACCTCCGTCCATTTCTTCCACCGTGACGACGACTGCGTCTGCGAGACGCCGCCCAAGCCCCACCCAGATCCTCCCCCAACGCTGCGCTGCAGCCCGACAACGAGCTCGTCGGGTTCTACGAGGACTTGGCCGACGACAACGACGATTCCGGCGAGGATGAGGAAGGGAGCGCCGAGGGCAAGACCTTTTTTTAGGCTGTTGGGATCCCCGTCTCCGAGGGGGAGCAGCACCGCCGGCTCCGGCGCCTCCAACGACGATGAGATTACGTTGATTCGTTGTTAATTTACGTTAATTCGTTGTTATTTACGAATTAACGTAAATTCGTTGTTAATTCATTGTAAATTCGTTGTTAATTTACGTAAATTAACGTAAATTCGTTGTTAATTCATTGTAAATTCGTTGTTAATTTACGTTAATTCGATGTTAATTTATTATGATTCGTTGTTGATTTACGTTAATTCGCGTCTTTAATTTGTTGATATTTTTTGAAAAAAAATAAATCCGAAAATTATATAAATTTTTTGAATTTAAAATTTGAATTATATAAAAAAAAAGTTTGATTTTGGTTGTTACCATATTTATAGCTATTTCAATTAATAGTAATATTTTTAATTAATGGAAATAAATGAATTTTTAATTAATATAATTATTCATAATTAATGTCATTGATTTTTTCAGATTAATAACCCACAAATTACGTGGTTAATTTATATTTATTTTTAATTTCGTTTTTAATTATTAAGGGTAATAATGTAATTAGAAATTCACTTAAATAGTTAATTGGCTAGTTTATAAAATTAACCAAAGTTTGACTATTTTGCTAAACTCACCTTCAAGATTTTGGCTATTAACCTTAAGAACCCTATATTCAAAGATTTCTTCATTTATTAATTCTAAACAACTTTTATTCATGCCTCTCTCTCTTGCGCGCGCTCTTTTATGACCGTTAAACACGAACCTTTCTTGATCCAAGAAACCCTATTTTCCCATTCACCTTCCTCTCTTCTCTTCTCTGCAACAATGTCGCTAAATCGCGCCAAGCAAATGGTCTCCTTCTCCAAGCGCCGCAAAGGGCTCTTCCACAAGGCGGCCGAGCTCTGCGCCAAGTTCGGCGCTCAGGTCGCCGTCATCGTCGTCTCCTCCGCCGATAACGCGTACACCTTCGCCCACTCCTCCGTCGACCACGTCCTTCGCCGAGCCGCTACGGCAACGCACCTCCCGCCACTCCACGGGGAGCGGCTGAGGTCTGATCGAGCGCGGGAAATCGAAGAGGCCGGCGATGTCGCAGCGTGGATCGACGGGGAATTCGAGGCTTGCGAGACTGTGGAGCAGTTGGAGCTTCTCAGGTCAAAGTGTTTGGCTCTGCGCGGGAAAATCCACCAAAAGCTGAAAAACGACAGGTCGTTCGTGCCTGAGTCTGGGTATCAGAAGCTTCCTGAAACCCAAAACGACACGGGAATTTACCCCGGGTACCGGTATCCAGCCGTTCCGAGAAGCGGAGCCGACGCGTTGTTTTGGTCTCAAAACGGCACTGCGTTTTTTCCCCGGTACGGTGTGCCGGAGTACGCGCACCCGGAAATGCAGAATGACATATTGTCAATGCCGGTTGATTGGTTCCCGAGAGTTCTGGAAGAAGAAACCCGCGTGTGGAATGGCGGCGCAAGTGAAGGAAACGGCGTGTCATTTGTGGCTGAGTCGGGGTATCAGAAGCTTCACGAAAGCCAAAACGACACGGGAATTCACCCCGAGTACCGGCATCCATCCGTTCCAAGAAGCGGAGCCGACATGTTGTTTTGGCCTCAAAACGACACTGCATTTTGTCCCGGGTACTACCATCAACTGGTTCTTAGAGACGGAAATGAGGGACCGTTAGCGCCGGAGTACGCGCACCTGGAAATGCAGAGCAACACGTCGTTAAAGCCGGGGGTTTGGTTCCCAAGACTTCCGGGAGAAGAAAACCGCGCGTGGAATGATGGCGCGAGTGAAGAAAACGTCATGTCGTTCATGGCTGAGTCTGGGTATCAGAAGCTTACCGAAATCCAAAACGACACGGCAATTCAACCCGAGTATCGGCATCCATCCGTTCCGAGAAGCAGAGCCGACACGCTGTTTCGGCCTCAAAACGACACTGCGTTTATGCCCCGGTACTGCCATCAGCTGGTTCTTAGAGACAGTAATGAGGGGTCAGCGCCGGAGTATGCGCACCCGGAAACGCAGAGCGACATGACGTCAATGCCGGTGGATTGGTTCCCAGGAGTTCCGGAAGAACAAAACCGCGTGTGGAATGGCGGGGAGAGTGAAGAAAACGGCACGTCGTTCATGGCTGATTCTGGGTATCAGAAGCTTACCGAAACCCAAAACGACATGTCAATTCACCCCGAGTATCGGCATCCAGCCGTCCCGAGAAGCGGACCCGACACGTTGTTTACGCCTCAAAACGGCGCTGCGTTTTTGCCCCAGTACTGCCATCAAGTGGTTCTTAAAGACCGAAACGAGGGGCCGTTAGCGCCGGAGTACGTGCACCCGGAAACGCAGAGCGACATGTCGTCAATGCCAGTGGATTGGTTCCCAGGAGCTCCGGAAGAAGAAAACCGCGTGTGGAATGGTGGCGAGAGAGAAGAAAACGGCATATCGTTTGGGGGTGGGTCTAGCTCGGTGGGGTCAACTATCGATGATGGCATCTTTGACTCTCAAGGGCCCCTCTTTTCTGATTCTAACGACTACTTCTTCTGGTGAGCGACATGTCGTTTTGAACTCTAAGTATGTTCATAATCTTATTTTGTCTTGTAGGAGAGTACAGTGATTTTTATGGTATCATATAATATAATTTGTGTTGAGTTTATCATGAAATTCACATTTATTGCTGTTTAATTAAACCCATATCTTTTGTGTAAGATTATATTTGGTACACACATTTAGATGAAATGGTGAATCATGTTCAGGTTAGTTTTGGCTTCACATTCTCCTACTAAAAAATGAGATAATTGTCGTTTAAATCTTGAACTACATTAGTCGCGATTTTAACATTGTCGTAGTGGTTGTTGGGGGGTGAACAAACGAGTTTTCAATTCGGTTTTTTATAAATATCTATACCAACTACCTTATTTTTGAGAAAAAATCAATTCGCTATTGAAGCTTAATATCAATTCTATTAATTACCGATATATTACCGTGAAACTCGTAACCGATGCCATTTAGCAACAAACAATAGTGGTTTCAACTGCATTTTCTGGTATTTACAAAAAAAAAAAAAAAAAAACCTTAAATTTTCGGTAGTGAAAAAATTGATAAATTAATGTTATCAATTTTTTTTTCGATAGGGTCTTTTCACACCCCTGGTTGTTTCTTTTGAATCAAATATGTATTAATTAATTTTTTTATACGTAGTTTTAAAAAACTAAAAAAATTGAAGAGCTGAACTCCTTAAACCAATAAAACAAGTTATGGTAACTAATAAATAAGATAATAAAGTAAACACTGTTAAAAGTAAATACTAAATAACAATGATAAAAATGAGCGATCGATTTTTTCTTTATTTTTAATCTTATTAGTCTAACCTATCTTCTTCTTTTTTTTTCTTTTTTTTTTTTGTATTTCAGCCCTTATATAAAGTACTATTTCCATAAAATTATTAATAAGAAAAAAAAAATAATGTACGTAAACTAAGTTTGTTGAATTTTTATAGAGTATTGTGACAAAAATACAAAGTTAAGCGACAAAGTACGCCAGAATATAATTCATACGAGAAAATTGCACAATAATATATTTTTTTTACTCACAAGTCACAACGAAATTTTTGAGGCATACCATATGAGCAATTTAATAGATAACAAATACGGCATATATATATATATATTTTAAGAACACTGTATTCAATTTTTTTTCGATTTTTCAATAGTGTGAGACCAATTTTGTTCTATCATTTACCGCTTCAAAATTATGACCAAAATACAGTAAGAACATTAATCAATTTATATTAGAATTCCCTTCACATGATGAGTAATCAAGAAAAGCATTATGATAAATGTTTTTTGGTCAATATTCTACAATAAAGATTTAAAATAGATTAAAATATAAATAGAGGTCAATATATCGTCAAATACAAAATGCTTATTAAATACTGACCATCAATCATATGCTGTAAATGCAATTTTCAGTTGGTTTATTGGCATTCGTTTTATCCGGTGCATCCGGTATTTGCCGGTATAATTTTGGCAATCGGCATATTTTAGTTTTGGCATGTCCGATTTCCAGTGTAAAATTCGCTTTTTTTTCTTTCTTTTATTTAAATTTGTATGGAAGTAAAACCAACCTTCTAAAAGCAATTGGTGATCAGATTTAACATTATCACAAGATTTAAGGATCTATTCTATACATTCAAATGTTTTTTTTTACTTGAGTAGCCACATTCATTGTTGTGTCGCGTTCAAATCATGGCTCAAGATACAGAGTTTTTGCATAATACAGAAACTTGTTATGTTCAAATCAGCTGCAACATGCTCCTCTCTGAGCAACCGTTCCGTCCCTTGAGCCCGACGCGCCTTGAGGGCGCCCATACCCAACTTTGATTCCCGATGACTGCAAATCAATTATCCAACCCAAATTACTTACTATTATAGGTCGTGGTTAATTTTTTCCGTTTCCAAAAGCTGAATACTTAACGTTATTTACCTCATTGGTTACATCGAAAACGCCTTCCTGAATATTCTGAAGGATCTTTGCAGCAGTCTTGATAAAGGCCTGCGAGACAGGAAAAATGACATGAACACTTTGATAGGACCCGGATAGATAATCGAACAATGACAAGAGCACTTTGATACGGTCGCAGGCCCGAGCTCGTAACACACTTTGGTAATTAACGTATAAGCAGCCTCTACTTCGAGAGTCTGACCAGGAAAATCCTCCTAAACGGCTAAACCTTGATTTGGCTCCGCTTTATAGGATAAGAGACCCTAAATCCACATTTATTATAAAATACCAATAATACCCATAAAACTTCGAGGGAAGAGGAAAATGGAGGCTTTGTTCAAAATACCTCCTCAACGTTTTGGGCAGTTCTAGCAGATGCTTCCAAGAAGAGAAGCCCGTTTTCCTTGGCGAACTGCTCGCCTTCTTCTTTACTGACAGCCCTTCTGTGAGAGAGATCACACTTGTTGCCTATGAGCATGATTGTCATGTTCGGGTTTGCATGTTGCCGAGCATCCTCAAGCCAGTTCGTCAAATGGTTAAAAGTTTCTCTCCTGAAAACATTCATATAAATGCAATTACGACACAAAACTATTGAATAGAAAAAAAATGTATTACATAAAAAGTTCGGGTGCATAATTTTAGCCAAGTATTGACAAGCCACTCAGAAATTCGATGCACGCCTCTACCCCGTAAACTTGGTATGTCGGTAACATTTCCCCCTGAACTTTATTTTTTTGGCAGCAATGTCCCCTACGCTTTTTGAAAGTACAGGGGGGCCGTTGCTGTCAAAAACTAAAATGCAAACTTCAACGGAAACTACTGCCAATTACTCTAAAGAAATAAGTTCAAGAAGTTTCACCGAAATGTTCACTCAGAAATTCGATGCACACACATTTAAAGTAATACCCCGTGTATTGGTATTTAGGTGAAATTTCCCACCCGAACTTTAAACTTTTGCAGCAATGCCCCCTATACTTATAATAAGTAGCACAATTCCCCCCCTCGCCTTTTGGGGGGCCGACGATGTCACCGAGTAAACCGAACCAAAATGCAAACTTCAATAGACATTACTGGCAATTACTCCAAGTATTAAGTACAATGAAGTTTCATCCAAAGGTTCACAGAGTATATAGATACACACACCATATGTAATGTATATGATATATGATGAAGATATAAACACACCTGGTTATGTCATAAACCAAGAGTGCTCCAGCTGCTCCTCTGTAGTAAGATCGAGTGATGGATCTGAACGATTCTTGCCCCGCCTGAACCAGAAACAACAACCCGAATCCGTCACCAAGAAACCCGTCGCAGATTTCGCATTTTTCTCAAAAAAATCGACACAGAATCGGGTATCGTTTATCAAATTTGAAATGGGTTTTCCAGAATCCTCCAAGATTGAAGCTTACAGTGTCCCAAATCTGGAGCTTGACGGGGCGGCCATCGATGTTGACCATCCGAGCTCCGAACTCGACTCCAATGGTGAGATCGTGAACCGGCTGGAACCTCTTGTCCGTGAACTGCAGGAGCAGGCACGATTTCCCTACACCTGCACCACACCCGATCACAAAACCCCATCAAAACCCAGAATCCCATCCCCAAGAAATTGGGAAAATTAGGGTTTGCGAATTCGAGAGACGAACCAGTGTCTCCGATGATGATGTACTTGAAGAGGTAATCGTACGACATCTCCGAAACGGCGTCGAATCGCAGCACCGAAGCCAAATCAAGCGATGATCGAAGAAGAAGAAGAAGAAGAAGAAGAAGATGATGATGATGATGATCGAAGTCGAGACTCGAAGACGAATATGGGAATTAATTAAATATTTAATAAATAAATATTTCCGAAATTTAAAACTATAAAACCGCCGACAAATATTTGTTTATGATTAATGTATTTTATTAAATTATTAAATAAGAAATATTTGTACTTCACTACTTTCAGACTTTGTGTGTGAGACTGTGAGTGTTTCTTAATATAAAAATAAAGAAAAATTCATTTTCATTAAATTTAATATTAATTATTAAAACAGTTTAGATCAATGTACTCTTTAACCGCAATTTGATAATAAAAAATAACTTTTTTAACGAAATATAATCTATAAATTTAAAAGCAGTGATATTTTATTTTACTTTTAGAAAATATATGATATATTTTCTTATAAATAAAACTAATAGTTATGTAAAATACGGCTTTGAAATAATTATAGGAATGATATAAAAATAAAATACAATTGGTATGTTCATAGACGAAGACAGAAAATTACTAAGAGGGGCGAAAAACAATATCGATCTAAGCATGTTTTTGGGGGGATTGTCGTCATTAGAGCCGGCCTTAAAATGAAGGGGCTAAGCAAAAATAAATTAAAATGCTCTCTAGTAATACAATTTGATGTATCATACATGTTAAATACTTACTACATCAATCTAAATAAATACGAATAGCAATAATAAATAAAAAAATTAAGGCACTTTATCAATAAATCATGTAAATATGTTGTCCATATATGAAAGTCTTAAAAAAATAAACAAGTATAATTTTTTTTAAAAATATATGTAAAATTGAAATTTTTCAATCAAAATTGTTTGAATACTTTGAACTCCATAAAAAAAAAAAAAGTTACATGTGAGTAACGTGCTTAGTGAGCTGGATAGAAGACAAACAACTTTTCATCTCTCAAAAATTTAAGAGATTAAAAAAAAAACACTAAATATAAGATATGAAAGTTGAAAATAATAAGCAGAAACTTCACACAACCACTTTAAAGTGATAATTTCGGCTGTGAAAATCTACCGATGTCGTCAGCAGGATAATGAGCCCAACAATGAATCACTAATTTTTTTATTTTTTTTATAAACAAACACAAGATATATCTATAATCAACAAACTGAACACAATTGCATATAATTTTTTAAGAAATCATATATACAAAACAAATAGATATTACTCATAAAATTACACATATTTTAAAACGATTAACATCAACAAAACAATATAATAGTAAGGTACTAAGTTGTAATTCGGTCAACAAGTATAACTAGTTCGGAGGAGTGAAAATAATATGGTATTGAAGTTCGAGTTTTCATCGTCATCTCGGGTTCAGGATCAAGATGATCCTTTGAGCTCTTATATTCCATAAGGAATTCGCATAAAAAGAATTACGTCATAAGCTCAAAGGATCATTCCCGACCCGGAATCGAAGATAATGAAGAAGGAGAAGTAAAAGAAAATTGTAGAACTATGCATGCATAGAGAGATGATAAAAAATGAGAAAGAGAAGTAGAATATCGTAAACAAATATAAAAGGCGTATAAATATAACTAATAATATATTATATCCCTAAGAACCCCTAGAGAATAGGCGAATATCATCCTAATTAACCATCTTTACATCCGCTAATTAAGAGTCGAAAATATTAAAAATGGTTAGTTTAAAGCCCTAAAAATATATAAGTCGTATGAAACAAACTCTTAATTAAGTGTGATGTGTCTAAGTTCTAACCTTATTCCTAGAGAGAATCAACTTATTAACCAACTAATTTTATTAAATTATTTTGTTAAATATTATTAGTGCTTTTCCGTATATCATCTAACTCACATCTAAAGAAATAAAGTAAGGTTTTTAATTTTACCTGTATAACTATAAACAAATCTATATTTCATATATAGCTCATAATCAGAATATTTATTAATAAATAATACCAAAGAGTTCCTAACGTAACATTAATCTCAAACCCTCTACTTCTCTTCTCTGACTTTGCCCGATCAACCTGTTCGTTCTTCTCTCCGCTAACTCTCTCTCTCTCTCTCTCTCTCTCATTTTCTCTTCCAACTTCAGTGTCGTCAAACCACCGTCCCTCTCCATGCCATGACGGCGAGCGAGATATATGTTCGTTTCAATGTCGAGAACAGAAAGCGGGGGGACTTTGTTCGTTCCCCATTCAAATATGACACTTTAAATCTTATTAAGCTATATTGGTTCTCATGACTGTGAGTTTGATGCGCATTTTCCATGCGACTACTCGGACATCACCGTTTCATTGATTTGTTTTAAATGTTTTTACGGTTTTTTCATTTTCGATATATATTCACATTTTTCTTTTGCATTATTGTATTAAAAAAGGGTACGAACCTTTCTTAAATATACTTTACATGGACTTGAGATGTGTAAGTCACAAGCTTAATTCTCCAATGAAACAATCTTAAATATACGATTGAATAAATTTAAAAAAAAAAAAATCATAAACTATATGTTACTCATAAACTATATACCTACTTTTAAACGATTAACATCAACTAAAACAATCCTATATTAATCTATAAATCGATCAACATGTATAACTAGTTCACAGAATTGAAGATGATATGGGTTATTGAAGTTCGAGTTTTCATCGTCATCTTGGGTTCGATACCGAGATGTTCCTTTGAGTTCTTATATTCCATAACGAAATTCGCATAAAACAATTACAAAAGCTCAGAGGAACATTCCGGACATCGAATCGAAGATAATGAAGAAGGAGAAGTAAGAGAATTGTAGAGCTATGAGAGATGAAAAAAAAAAAAAGAGAAATAAAGCGAAGTAGAATATCATAAAGTTTCAAATAAAGTATAAACAAATATAAAGCGTATAAATATAACTATTTATATATCTAATCCCTAACAAACCCTACAGAATACGCGAATATATAGTCCTAATTAACAATCTTATTATATCCGCTAATTATATGAGTCAAAATATCAAAATACCTAATTAAAACCCTATAAATATATAAAATCGAATGAAGAAACAAACCAAACCAAACCTTGTCCCTAGAGCGAACCAAAATTATTAACGAACTAATTTATTAAATATTATAAGTGCTTTTCCGTATTATAGGGATAAATATTCCTATTCAGTGTGTGTGGCTTTTTTTTATTTAATATTTGCTAATTCAGTTTATTATTATATCAGTTAAATGTACTCTTTACGATATTGTAATAGTAAAAATTTATAATGTTTTTTTATCAATTTAAAATAATAATATATAAAATTGAAAATTAGTGATATTGTATATTTGACAATTGTATAATATTTTTACGTCAAAATATAAAACTAGAAGTTATATAAAATTAAATGAAAATAAAACTAAATTTGTACATAAAATAGGGTTTTAAAAAATTATAAATATTGAAATGATATACAGATAACATTAAAATGGGATATTTTAGCGGTTTGAAAAATAATTTATTTTTCTTACACATAATTATATTTTTGTGGGAAAACCGTGACACAAATACAACAAGTCACTTAAATTGTAAAATTTAAATATCAAAAATTACCTTTTTGAGGATAAAATACAAAAACACTTATTTTGTCACTTCCGTCTTCTTCTATTTTTTTTTTACATGACGTTAGTCAATGCCATATGGTGTCAAGCTGACTGCATATTTTGTCACTTCTTTCTTATTTAAAAAAAAAAAATCAAGCTTTAATAAATTAATTAAAACTAAATTATTATGATATTTTTTAAAAAAATAATTTTAAAACCGAGGAGCCAGAATAATGTTTCAGGTGATGAAGCTTTTAGAATCGGAATAAGAAATATGGTTGATATTGATGCAAAAAGTTGGATCAAACACTATAGCGGCTCAAAGTTGAATATTGGGTTGGGCCCATCGTCGTTTGTTGACTTTTCTCGGCTAGATGTTTAACTCATTGATCTTGTAGTGTCTGGCGGATCGGACACTCTGTTAACCGTCAGACTGGAACTAGGTCCTCTAACCCGTTACCACAAAGTTGTGGGGCCAGGGATGTAGGTCGGTGACGATAGAGAACCGGAACCTCCGTAGGATAGGTCAGCGATCTGGTATGGAGTAGTCCATGATTGGGAGAGCCGGGGGGGTGGTGGTATATGATGCCGCACCTCGTCAAATATTGTGTGGCTGCCTACGTACCCCTTTATAACCTGGTGGGATCAGGTCATCACGTAGTTCAATGTGGGAGCTAGGGGTACGTACTTGGGCTTGCCTGGAAAAGCAGGGGTCCAATGGCCGTGAGAGGAATAGGATTGTGCTTGGACCTTCCTCTAGGAAATCTTTGACTCTTCCGGTGAACCGGGGGCCGATGGCCGAGACGAGAGTCGGACGGTGGTTGGACCTTTTCCTTGGGGGTCGGCGATTCCTCCACTGAGTCGGGGGCCGAACGCCGAGACGCGAGTCGCGAGTCGGCGGTGCTCGGACCTTCCTCTTGGGAGTCGGCGGTTCCCAAGGTGAGCCGGGGGCCGATGACCGAGACGAGACTCAGACGGTGCTCGGACCTTCCTCTTAGGAGTCCGCGAATCCTTCAGTGACTCGGGGATTCCTCCGGCGCTTCCACTCTAGCTATCTCCTACGTTCCGACCTTAGTAGGATATTTATACCAAATATATATATATATATATAGAAGAGAGAAAACAGTGTTTATCGTTATATAGAGCGGTTGAATCGGAGATACCGTTTAAATGAAATGAAGCACCTATTTACATGAGGGGCTAGGGGCGTAGAGGCATTTAGAAATTACTTTGCTGGCCCTTGGACAATTAAAATATTGTTTTGTGCCTTTTTGAGCATGTGGGGTGCCTTGAGCGTCCAAACGCGCCCGCGGTCGTTGCTTTGTGTTCCGCGTGCTCCCAATAGTTTAACGGCTCCTAGGGGCGTCGACTGGGCGTCATTTCGCGTCCTCGGGCATCCATTAAGCTCAAGATTTGTTTAAAACAAATAAAATTATATAACTTTGTTTTGTTTTCTTTTATTTATATATAACTTGTAGTTTTATTTTGATGAAAGAATATTATATTTTTTCCACAAAATAAAATCACTAATTTTCAATTTTATAGATATATTTTTGGGTAAATAAACGAAATGCCCATTTTATATCAAATCGTTTAAGAAACTACCGTGTGTATTTTTCACTCTCACAAATGGGTATTTCTTAAAGGTTTGACACAAAAATGAGTATTTCGTGTAATTTTCAAAAATAAAATTAAACTCTGGTATTTTAGGTGTTTGAAAACTAAAATATATATATATATATTTTAAAATTACGCAAAAAAAACCCATTCAACTACAATTTTTTCTAAAAAAAACTATCCTACTTTTTTACAAATAATGATATTTGTACTATATGGTATTCTGTTAAACAAAAGTCGGCAATTATGAGGACTTAATTTTGACCTACCATGTTTATTTTTATCTATGATCAACAAACCAACACAATTAAATAAACTTTTCTACTCATAAATTACACTTTTAAACGATAACCATCAACAAAAATATATTAAAAATACTATATTAGCGTAAATAAATTGATCAACAAATATAAACTTATAAATCATATCGATTAAAAATAATATAGAATTGAAGATCGTGTACTCATCATCATCTCGGATTCAGGACCGAGATGATCCTCTCAGCTTTTATATCCCATGACAATGCTCGGTCGCACAAAAGAATTACATAAGCTCAGAGGATCATTCCCGACCCGGAATCGAAGATAAGAACGAAGGAGAAGTAAAAGAATTTTAGAATATGAATGCATTGAGGAGATGATGAAGAAATCAGAAATATAAGTAAAAAAAAGAAGAAAGAAAAAAAAGGAAAGTTTCAATTTAAAGTAAATCAATTATAATAATAAAAAAGGCGTAAGTATATATAGGGTAAACTGCGGCTAATGTATCCAATGTTTGATTTTGTGCGGATTATGTACCTAATGTTTATTTTCAGCGGCTAATGTACCTAATGTTTGATCCGTTAGATATTTTTGGGTTTTCCGTCAGTTGACCGTTAGAGAGTTATCCTCCTCTATATGTACACTTTTTGTATTTTTGACATAACTCACTCATTTTTTGTCCAAATTTTATGCACTACCTATGGTTGGAAAGATAAGAGATAGATCTACAACTTTGTTGTTTTAAGTTTCGTAAAATAAGTTTAATAACAATACCAAATTTCAAATATAACATAAAAGTGGACATTAGTTTAATGCAAAATATTTTGTTTCGATCAAATTTTAATATACTTAATGACTTTTTAATGATGAAACTTATAAGCAAAAAGTTGTATATAAATGTTTTATCTTTCCAACGGGTGTTTATTTATATATTTTTAACAAAAAATGAGTGAGTTATGCCAAAAATATGAAAGATGTGATGTGAAATAATATTTCATATTTTTGGCATAACTCACTCATTTTTTATCCAAAATTTATAAATAAACACTCGTTGGAAAGATAAAATATTTATCTACAACTTTTTTCTTTTACGTTTCATCATAAAAAATCATTAAGCATATTAAAATTTGCTTAAAACAAATATTTTGCATCAAACTAATGTCCAATTTTACGTTGTACTTGAAATTTCGTATTTTTCTAAAACTTATTTTACAAAACTTAAATAACCAAAGTTGTAGATCTATCTCTTATATTTTCAACCATAGGTCGTGCATACAATTTGGATAAAATATGAGTGAGTTATGTCAAAAATACGAAAAGTGTCATATAGAGGAGGATAACTCTCTAACGGTCAACTGACGAAAAACCTAAAAATATCTAACGGATCAAACATTAAGTACATTAGCCGCCGAAAATAAACATTGAGTACATAATCCGCACAAAATCAAACATTGGGTACATTAGCCGCAGTTTACCCGTATATATATAACATTAACCCCTAACAAACCGACAGACTAGGCCAAACTATATCGGCTAATTAAAAGACCAAATTAATGCGATTAATTAAAAGCATTATAAATATATAAAATCGAATGAAGCAACAAATCCCTAATTAAGTGATTTTTCTCTATTAATGTGTCTCATATAACCCAAGCCGTAGAGAAAATCGAACTTTATAACTAACTAATCTTGGATTTCTAATTTATTTTCTCATTGCTTACGGGCCTTACATAATTAACTCTATAGTTACCCTTTAAACATAATTTAATTATATAAATATAAGAAAAGAAAGATCTAAAAAAATACACACACAAATACGAAGTATATATAGTAATATGGCTTGCTCGAATACTCGTTACGCTACCGATACACCAAAACGAAACATATGTTAATAAGTTTATAGGTAAAAGTTCATTTCAAGAAAAAAGTCATTCCCGGAATAAAAAGACAAACAGGCTTAGTTTTTTTTTTTTATCATCCGTACCGGAAAAACTCCTTCAATCTCGAGACATAAAAATGTGCTCACGGAGTTCCATCCCTAAAGCTTGCTAGAAAGTGTCTCACTCTTCCATTGCGTCTCCAACTTCGATGATTTCAACCTTCTCCTTCAGCGGGGTGATCTTCGTCAAGAGCACCTCTGCGACACCATAAGAAAAATAAGATACAAACATGACGGTAAATTACAATATAAACAAAGATAATCACGGAGCAAACTGAAATTACGAGCCAATAATGTGCCACTGACCCGTTTTCGTAGTGATGGAGTAGTCTTTTTCGCTGACATAAGTGCGCGGGTTTGGCATCAGATGGTTCCTCAAGTACTCCTTATTTCCCTGACAAAACATTTAACAGAAAAAGAATTGGCATCCAGTTTTGAACAATTTCTCCATTTAATAACTACAGATAGGAATAAGCAACAAACTTTGGTTATAACGCAGACGTCCACATTACTTCCACTGCCCAAGTCGTTGAAAATACCGGAGCAAATTGCCTCGGTCACAAGCTTTATTCCTTCCTCCCTCTACAAAAAGAAAAAGATAAAATTTGTGACGTGCATTGTAACGAATTCACAATAACCGTAAACATTGGAAGGTGACAAATCTATTTCTAGTAAGTCATTTTCACGTGAAACAAGATTAAAAAAAAAAGATATAATAGAATTTCATATAAATTATGTAAGAATTTGTGACTCGAGTCCACCCCTTTGGCCTGGCTTGTTCCGAAACTAGCTGTGGGACATAAAATTGGAATATTGACCAATATTCTATAAGCTGTGCGATTAAGTTGAATTAAAGAGATAATCGCCGCACTTAATTACTATCATTCCCCATTGCAATCTTATTGAAACTAGTGAAACTTTCTCCTCTAGCAATGGTTTCTCAAATTCTGGGTTTTCTACGTCAATTATCGTATGCATTATTACTATAATCTATGCAAGTTCAGTAGATTTTTCTAAAGAAAAGAAGTCAGAAAAATGGTAATAGAAGTTCAGAAGATCAAAGCTTACTAAGACAATAACATATACCTATTTTAGAAGATAAGAAAGCTAACTTACCGTCATGCCTTCTTTGTATTTGGACTCGAACACAGACATCGCAGCAAGAGAACCTGAACCCATTGTAGCAAATGGCAACGTGTCGGTAGATCCATGAGGATATATCTACAAAATAGAAAAATTAATTACAATAAATAAGTTGTCAAGACATGAAAATAATCATGTTCAAGAACACTTACTGTATGCAAATGAGGTCCAGTGACATCAACTCCACCAAGAACCAAAGCAGCTGAGACGTGACCTTGGTAACTATAATGTATCATCGGTTAGATATTTCATATCTAGATATATATATATATATATATACATAATAAAAAAAGTTGGAGCATCTGGAAAAGAAAAACTTAACTTGAAAAGGTGTTTTTTCAGAAGAGTCAAAGCTGTAACAACTCTTGACTCACGGCCAGTGTGATAACGATGCAGTTGCAGCTGTGAGCTGACCATATCTGAAAAAGAAAAAAAACATTGTAATGACGATCTCTATTGTGTTTCTTTGGCCTACGCAGTATGTAACAATCTGGAAATATTTTTCACAAACGATCGCAGTACGAAACCAATTACGTAACTGCAAGAGGACACTACGACTTTTTTCTCAGCAAGCAACCAAGAGTGTCAATCGATAAAGATCGATACCAACGTGTCACAATCAACTATCTTGTGGTCGTAAAAGGATTACGAAGTACTGCAGCCCGATCAGAATCAGCTAAGGCCAAAGAAAAACAAGACCAGTGTGATAGAGATGCTAATAAAACTATCTATCACACATCTAACAGCAAAATTTAATGATGAAAAGTTTATTATGTTTCCGCGATATCGATCTCGTCACATGCCTAGAAACGGTGAAACCCTTTATCTCTATTGTGTCTAACCTAAACCCTAGAGAGAGTCAAACTAATTATAATGAACATCTTTCTTTGCTCATTGCTTCGGGCGCTTTAACTAACCCAAAACCGTGGCCAGACCTAATTAAACATAATTTTAACAATATATAACAGAATTTAAATAACAGGGCTAAAGTAAAAACATAACAAACTTTGGAGTTCGGATTTAACAAGTAAACACAAATAGCAGGCTAAGAAATGACTCGCCCGTTTATGAATTATGACAATAAATTTTATTGGTTCCAAGTTCCAAAAACTATTTCGAACACAAGAAATCGGCATTTTCACGACGAGAACAACAAACAACCTTCCTTCGAGAGCACGGGCGATTCTCCGAGATACAAAGGGAAAATAACCAAAACAAAACATAAAAGACTATGATGGCTAAGTGCCAGCACCTTCATAGTGATGCTCAATAGTCAATCCTACACAAAATTTAACGGAAAGACAAAAATACCCTTAACGACTTAATCGGGAAAAACCCCTACAACATAATTAGATAAAACGGCATAAACAGACTCAATTAAAACGACTTAAACGGTGTTCTTCTTCCTCCGGCGGTACATAGCAGGGATAAAATGTGACTACTGACTACTGTTCCGGACATAACAAACTTCAGCAAGTCTCAGTGCATTTTATATGGTGTGCATAGAAAAGAAATACCTGTCACCGCCTCGGTATCAGCAGCAGTTCCGGCTCCACAACAGTAAATGTTTGGTGCCATGTAGTGAATCTTCTCACAATTCTTATCACAAACTATGGGTCCTTCAGTGGCTCGAGTATCTGCTCCAAGAATTACACCATCCTGAAGGAAGACCGATAAACACATACATGTTAGATCCTAAAGCAATTACATGGTGTATCAGTCTCAAACATTATCAAACAATTACACCGAAACGGAACGTTCTCTACGAGTTCAAGTGTTCAAATAAAGAACGAATTCTTCTCGGGTGACGAGTATTGTATAAACGGGTGACGAGTATTGTATAAACGATTAGCATTGGGTTTATTCTTCCATAGCATCTGCAAAATACAAATGGTTTCATAATTATATTCCCCAATCCCCATAACCATATATTCTACAAATTTTCCCACCTTTTCCGCCTCTGTCACAATACTAAAACCGAATCGAGCGCAAATTTATCCGGTAATTATAAGCGCATATAGCCGATGAACTAAAGATTGAAAACAACCTCTTAACACTAAAGATTTTTCGAAAATCGTACGCGAAATCGCTACACTCCGAGAGTTAACCCTAACCAAAAACCACAAAATGGAAGGCAAACTACACAAGCACGAGCGAGTCTAAACACATTTCGCAAGGAAATTCGAAACAATGATTAACACAGTGAAATCAGAAGAAGCTTACCTGGAAAACCAATCCAACAATGGTAGTACCAGTCTTCCGGTAAGACGGGCCGCGAACCCCTTTGTCGGCAAGCATCGCGTTTCTTCTGCAAAGATCGAAGTTAAACCCAGCTCTCGGAGGAGCATCTACCGATGACTTCGCCATGATCGATTCTCGAACAAGCTCGTGAGAAGCAACGAAGGAGATCAGATCGGAGAAATGAAAATGGCGAGAGGAAAGGGAGAGACTCAGATGACTTGGAGAAGAAGAAGAAGAAGAGTGAAGAGTGAGATTCCAATTGCAATGGAGATGAGCAGGCCCGGCCCAATAGGTATGGGCCTCTTATGCATTTACTCATATATATTTATAAATAAATAACTATATAAGATATTAATTTATTTTATGAATCATAATTAAAATCTGATTAATCTATCTTATTAATTAAGTCATATAATTCATATTACAAATTGGTAGTCCATTTGGCAGTTTAACGATGCCTCACTGGCAGAATTAATATCCATAACGGAAGGACCAATGGATTTTATATTCAACAAACGTTGTGTATTTTTGCCCACACTTTGAAAAATCGAAGACCTAAAACCCCTGTTTACCAAATATTGTGCATTATAGCCGCAATTAACCTTTCAAACAATGACTTTTCGTCGCTAACTCTTCTTAATTCTTTCAAAAACATTACACATTATCCCGTGCATTAAGAAATAATAGAATAGGTTAATATGTGTCAAAAAACATGACTTAAGCTGAAGTTAATTAATTGTTTAGCAAAATAGAGATATAGATTATATGACTATTTTGAAGATGCTTAAAAACTACCCAAAAGTTATAAAATCTGTATATAAATTAGTATTTTCATCATATTTTAATATATAATTTTAAATGCCTAACGAATATAGTTGTCAAAAGGTTTTAACGAGCATTGTGCTTGTCGTTTTCACACATTTCTTTCCTTTTGAGGCTATTGTCGTTTTCATAAGTTATGCCCTACCATGGTGCCATTTTATGTTTTGCCATTATGAGTTCCATTTTTAAGAAATAAATATGCTCTCATGTATTTGTTAGGTAATTTTTTTTTTCCTAATGTTTATTTGTTTGTGTAATTCATCGTTGTTTTATTATTTTGCTCTTGTATGAAGAGAGATTATTGTTTTCATATATTGTCGTATTGTATGGTTTTCTTACTTTGGGTATCAAAACTTTAGGGAAGCTTTCAAAAAAAAAAAAAAAAAATTCGCGGAAGAATTCTATGAATAAAGTAGCTCCGGTTCAAGTTTAGTAGACTTTTTCTGCTCGGTCGAGTCTTTCATTGCGCTTCTCGAGCTATCGTTGTTCTCATCGGTTATGTCGTTTTTTAGTGCCACAACATCAATGTCGTTTTCCGAAACACGAATCTCGAAGAAAAGCCCATAATACAAGTCAATATCACTTAAATCAACTTATGACTCGGTGTCAAATTGCTTTTATATTTTTTGTATAACTTTGTCCTTTAAACTTATTATTTTATATCATAATACTCTATGAATTCATTTTATTAAACACCATGGTTTTCTTAATTGATTTAAATTATATTCCCAAGAGTTTTTCAAAAAAAAAAAAAAAAGTTCGATTCTACTAAAGACAATCCATATATACACAAACATTAAAACAAAACAATCATTCACACATGCCTGCATTTAGCAACACAACACAAAACACCCAAATTGCAGTCGTACCCTCCTTCTCTTTCTTTTCTTCATTATTCCCTATTGAAATCCATCCACCATAAATAATTATATGTGGTAGGACTTTATTAAGTTATTTTTCAAAGTCGACATTCACATTAATTGACTATCAAGGGTCTCGTGGTAAATTCACTGCAAGACTCCATCTCCAAAACCAAACCTCTTCGGAATTCAACGTAAGGGTGCGCAAGAGGGACATCATCGGCTTTTGTCTTCCATCTAAAAGAACAGATTAATTGACAATAACCAAAATTAATAAACATATCACCGAATGAACCATTGACATGGGCTATAACATCATCTAGATACTGAAGGAATTATTTTTTAATGACTTAATTAAAATATTTGCTAATTAAGTACCTGTAATTGAGGACAAGATGATGAAGGAAAAATGCAATGACAACTTTGGCGAGTTCTGCCCCGGGACAAAGCCTAAGCCCACCACCAAAGGGTGTCACTTTTCTTCGAAGCTCCTTATCCTAATTAATTAAATGACGACAACAATTAGTATATTAATTACTATACTTAATATTAATTATATAGATATGCCGAGGAAATAGTGTACAAACAAAAACATTTTCAAATTTTATATTCTCATTGATAATTAGCACAATTGCTCCCTCAACATTTGGTTATTGGAGCAATATGCCTTTTTATTCTTGAAAAGTTGCATATTGATCCCTTGACTTAAAAAATGAGCAACGTGTAATTTTTATTTTTGAGTATATATGTTAATTTTTTATATTCTCCTCTAAGGTTTTTTTTTTTTTTTTTTTGAGGGATGTTCTTCTCTAAGTTTGTTGGGACAATTTTTGAGTTTTTCAATATAAAACGCATTATAGTGTCGATATATTAATCTTGTTCGATAATATTTCAATTTCGATGTCTAAGTACTCTTAACTAAATAAAATATAGGGGTTCATATCAATGTTGATTTCATATAAAAAAAGTGTAATAGCATTTGGAAATACTTCAATTGTTATATATATATATATAGGATATTATTATGAACATACATTAGCCCATCTCCAAGGATTGAAGAGTTGAGGATGATCGTGAAGAAGTGGATCCAAATGTGTTGGTGTGAACATCGGAAGAACCTTCCATCCCGAGGGTATAAGAATTCCTGAAGAAGAAATAATCAATTATTATGTAAAAAAAAAATCTTTTATATACTTTATTTTCAATTTTTATAAATATATATCCTCTACTTTACAAAATAGCTAAAATGTACCTTAAAAGTGTATTGTAGTTCCATTTCGACAAAATAAACGACATGTTTTTAGATAAACGACATGTTTCTAGAAAGAAAAACAAAAAACAAAAATATTACAGGCATCTTAGTTTTTTTAAGAAATTAGTTAAAACTTTGAAACATAGAGTAGTGGTGTTGTGAAATTACACTTAAAATTACACTTAAAGATAATATTTTTGTTGTTTTAAAAAACAAAGGGTATATTTTTACAAAAAAAAAAAAAAAAAAAGAGATAGAGGGAGTACAAAAATATATACGTTGAAATCATGATTCATGCATTTTAATTATAAAAGTAAAATTTACATTTAATTAATGAAGATATATTACCTTTGAAATTGACGTCTTGAAGCGCTTTCCTGTGAACAAATTTGACCACATTCCCACATCTGAGGCTTTCCAATATGACCTAGTTATGGTGTAACAATCAACACATGTTAGTCAGTCCTAAGATCATGTTGTAATTTTCTTTAAGAAAATAGTGAATAAAAAATGAATAAGTATATAGGAATATATAAGTATGTATTACATAGTACGTGAACTCCATTTTCTTGTAATCTTCCCAGCTCAATGGCTCACCATCCTTCTTGGTCTCTCTGATTGCCTCATGTTCCTCCTAAATAATAATAAAAACATAATATTAGGTCAAAACCGGGCTGGAGAATCGGCACTTTAAAGTTTTTTTTTTCTTTCCGTTCGGGTTCAGTTTTCCAATTCCTAATTCAGTATATGCACGGACCACGGTGCACCAATTTTGTTAAAGTTGATTATTCGGTAACAACTGTGTATTTACCGATTTTAAAAAGGTCATAGCCAATAAAAAAAATGGAAAAATATTAGTTATTTTTTTAATATTCTAAAATAACATTATAAAAAAAACGAGTGTACGTTACCGACTCGTGAGTTTTAATCCAAAAATTACCGATGTTTAAACCGGCAAATGATAAGTTCCATTCTTAGTATTTCACAATGTCTACAATGAACAGAAAGGCATAATTATATGTACCTTGAGTTTATCCAAGGCGTTGGAGCAGTGGGCGAGAAAATAAACGATTAACGACATAAGAGTGGCGGTCGTTTCGTAACCTCCGAGCAATATGTCAAGGACGACGCTCACTCTTTCTTCGTCGTTGAGCGTTTCCTTCGCCAAAACGGCATCTACAAAGTCGCCCTCTCCCTCTTCACCATCTTCCTTGGGCACCATTGCCTCGCGCTTTCGCCTTTGCCTCATGATCTCCTTGATCGTGGAACCCAGTCTTTCTCTAGCCTGATCGATTGGCATTATTATGTAATGGTTAAGGGTTTGACTAATTAGGAAATGACGAATGTATCATAGGTTTTATGAACCTTGACGGCGTTGAAATATGAAGTCCCGGGGAAGTATACGGGCAGGGAAATGAAGCCTTTCATGTATTTTTCGAAATCTTCGAGTATCTGACTGGCACTTGGGTCGCTAGGTTCGATGCTCAGAAGGTTGTTCACCATGAGACTCAACGTAAACTGTTCACAACCACAACATCAACCGATCAGAAACCAAGCGATATGATTAATATATAGGATTGAAACCGGGAGCGGTCCCGGGATATTGAGTTTTCTAGGCTCAGTCTCAGTATAATTCAGATTTTCAAAAGTGCGTTTTGATAATCCGGATTTTGATAAGATATGCTTCTTTTTTTTAGCAGAGAACGAAGCACCGTATTTGTCCCATGTTGGGTTGAATTCTCAATTTTGATAACATACGCCTTTTCTTTTTAACATGGACCGAGAACTGTGAACCGATTAATCCAGTAGGTAAAAAATTTCGCCCCCAGATTCATCGATATCGATTTGTCATATTGATCAACTTGTAATTGACAAAAACATCATAGTCAGTTTATTTATAATGACTTTAAATTTGCGTAAATTATCTATATATTATCCGTGAGAATATTGACCGCGAAGAAAATATACATATATAGTCCAATATGACCCCGTTCAATGTATGATTGAGTAAAAATAAGTCAATTTAATTAATAACAATTAGGCATTAGCCATGCTTCTAAAGTAGCAATATACATATATATATATATTATATTATATATATATATATATAATATAGGACTCTCAATGACTAATCAATGAAGGAAAAAAGTATGGTATTGGGCTCGATCAAACTTACATTAAGAACCTAATATTTGAATTAATCAAGTCCTACGAAAGTTGAACCTTCTTTAACTTTGAAGTGATCAATAGAATTAGTCACTGATAAAATTATATTCATATGCATGCATGCATAATTCATATTTAACCGCGTAAAACCCATAAGCCATGCAACGTCAAAAATATATAACTATTACATGCTCTCACCGTTTTAGCTTCCTTGACGAAAGAGACCTCTTCGCAGTCCCGCCACGAGTCCATGAGAGAAAGGGTTAGGGTTTCGAGGCAGCAGAGGAATTTAGTGCGAGACTTTGACGTGTTGATGAAGTTAACGCCAAGCTGCCTGAGCTTCTTGTGGACGTCACCGGAAACGAGAAGCAGTGAGTTTCTCCCGAGAATTCCGTGCATGACTTTCGGATAGCTTGTCTGAAAGAGCTTCTCCTCGTTTTGGAGTATGAACATGTTGAGCTCGAGATCGCACGAAACAATGGCCGGTGAACCGAACACATGAGATTTGAAAACCTTCCCATAACTGCCAATTATACGTTGACCTCATTGATTAGTACCAAACAAATTAATTTTTTGTTAACATGAGTGTATATTAAATCAAAAGAAAAATAAAGTCACGCATATATATAATACATTTTTCAAGAAAACTATGAAGCGAACAAGGTACAATCACCGGCGATTTTCAGAAAAATAAATAACTTCCCTCCATACTTAAAAAATTTCTCTAGAACAAACCATTTACTGGATAAAAATAAACTAATTAATAGAATTTTAAAAAATTCTAAAGAATTTGTTACCATCATAAATTAGGAATTTGATTTGTCCATTTTAATGGTCCAAGTAATTCAATACTGCTCACTATCAATGCATAAGTAATATATACGTACGGCAGTATCATGACGATCATAATATCATGTTAATAGCGGCATAAATACTTAGTTTTTTATTTATAGTGGGATGATTAATCTCTTCTTTTCACTGTCAAAGTTCCGCTAATAGAATTTTGGGTGTGTCAGTTAACAAAATATTATATCACTCTCGAAAGTGATGTGTGTGATGTGTGTCCAAAGTGAACAAAATTGCGATAAGAAACAAAATAGTGAAAATTGAGAAACCGAAATCACCTTTTACAATGTTGCTCGAGAAATGTTCCAACGGAGTTCGACTCGTGAGGTTTGAGCAAATCAAGAGTCTCTCCCAAACACGGCAATCCCATGCTACCACCAGGCAAAGCTGATGAGGATGATGATCTTCTAAGATCGCCATTAATGGCTTTCTTCCCTTCATTTCTGATGAAGAGCTTGAGGCCAAGCAAGGCCGGAATAATTGTGATTAAGACAATTAATAATATGGCTAATCCAAGATTAGCAAACAAAAACTCAACCAATGTTGTGTTGATTGGAAGAGTTTCCATGTTTAAAATATTTGTATGGTGCCTATTCTTTGAAGATTCATAGCTTCAAATATTACCTATATTTATATACAAAATTATTCAAGCCATAGATCTTTTGGGATTCACTTTTGACATTATTCTAAATTTAGCTAATTCTTAATCTTAATGATTGAAGTGGGAAAAGTATATTAAGATTTCGTTTACCATCTTTCTTTCTTTTTTTAAGATCCAAAACTAAATTAATTAGAAGATTCACTTAATTAAATTCGATACTCTCTCTCTCTCTCTTGATGATCTCGATTGAATTTTTATTTTAAGTGAGAGTGAAAGATCAACCATTATATTTAATATATAAAACCTCACTTAATTAATTTAGTTAATCCGTTTAATTTTGTTTAATTAACTCTATGAATATTCCTTCCCACACGTATCACTGTCTCTATTTGTCCCTTAAATTTTCTGATGATGTTGACTTTCTCATTAATTAGACTCATATGTTGCAATAGCATTTTATATTTATTTGATTCTCATTAATTAATAATTAATTACTCACAATGTCTACTTCCACACGATTTGATTAGGTAATCGTTTACTAATCATGCTTTTAAATAAGCTTATCATCGTCATAATTATATATATATAGTTATATACACATATATGGGAGTTAATATAGCTGCATAAAACCCTTTTTTTTTTAAATGGTCTATGTCAAATTTTGTTTTCCAATCGAAGTTCTCAATGTTTACTTTTTATCTTTTCTCCAAACATATTTGTTGTTGAAGTTCTGTCAATATTGGAAAAGAGAAAAAAAGAATGTTTAGAGTATTTATAGAAGTACCTCGTGTTAAAAACTTAATAGCGACACATTCAAAATTCTGTTTAAAATATTGAAAAAGTATATAGAATTTCAAAGAGAAGAAACTTATTAAAATTAAGAACTTTGACCGTGTAAAATAGGTTTGTAAAAATAAAATATATTAGCTCTTGTACCATTATTAACCCAATATAGTCGAATACATTTTATGCTTCTTTATATGGTTTATTTTGTCATGATTTTTTAGTGCTATTTAAAACTTAAATCTTTTCTTCTACGATCAAAATTCTTACTATTAATTATTTTACTTTTCTCCACACCTACTTGTTAACATTCCGTCGATATTAGAATCGACGAAGGAAAAATGTTTAAAACTTAAAATTGACACACCCAAAATTCTGTTTAAAAATAAAATAAAAGGTAGACAAAATTTAAAAGAGAAATAAAATAATAGAATTTAAGAACTTTGGCCGTGAAAAGTTAATAAGTTTGTTAATATATATATTTATATATATATTAATATATATTAAGTACTTGTACAAATATTAACCCAACATATTCTAATGTATTTTCTGTTTGTTTATAGGGGTTATTTTTCCATGATTTTTTTTATTGCTTTTTATAATTCTATCATTTTCAATTTATTCAATTTAACAGGCTGTACACAAGAGTGGCAACATTTTTTCTTTAGCTAACCTCATAATGTCCCCACAATGTTTCTAATTTTCTTTAAATATTGAGACTTGTTTTTGCTGACTTTGAAATAGCTCTTATTAAATGCAAATCACCATGCTCTTACTTAATCATAGATGGGAAAGGAATTATGTTTTATTTATTAATTAACTTGGACAACTCAATTAGTGTAGAAATTACTAGCCATTAATGTATTATAAATCGATCACTTGTTCACTATCATAATAATATTCCCTACACTGCATGAAAGTTCTAAGATTCGCATCTTGATTTTAAGATTCTCATTACTTGGTATTACTAGACTAGTTTATACTTTCTTTGTTGCGCTCACATTACCTAATTAATATTTCTTTTGCCCTAAAAAAGGCTTTGCAATGTATTTTTTTTATAAAATGAAAGGTTCTTTACGAAAAATAACTATATAAAGAGATTCGTTAGACACGATTATTGATCCCCTTTTGGTTCCTATATTAACAGGAGTTGGATTTCTCTCTTTTTTTTCTTTTTTTTTATCAACAACAAAGAATCTTCCATTGTATATGAGGTTTTACAACTGTGTTTGATTTTAACTGTTATAATACTTATTATACATAAACTTTTTTTTATATAAAAATTGATGAATATATATATATATGACTGTTAATAAGGTTTAAGATCTTATGTTATGTTATGTTTTTATTTTATTTTATTTAATTAAATAAGTCTATTAATAAACTAATTTATGATTTAATAATATTAGAAATTAATAAGTTAAATGAGGTAATTAGGTAGACACAATCAACATAGTTATTAAATGAGCCGTGTCTAGCTAATTGTTCTAAAGTTTCATTTTTTAACAAGATTAATAAATAAGGTAAATCTACGTGAGTAAAGAATTAGTAAAAAAAAATACGGCACGATGACGAGACAAACAAGATTTGCCACCCTTTATCCCTTCTAAAACGTGTGAATTATATTGTAAAACTATATTACTGTATCAAATGTCGATTATATATGTTAACAGTTAATATGTTAACTAATTATGAGATATGAGACTATTCGTTGACAATATCTAGAAAAAGTAAGTGTAAATTATAAAATAAATTATTAATTTTGATTACGGATTAAAACTAACTATTTATTTACATGGTATTCTAGATAAATCAAATAATTTAAGATTTGTATTTCTCCAACTAGAAAAGCCAACAAACTGATATTAGCTGTTTTTTTTTTGCTAGAATCTAGAAGCAACTATATAGTATTTTTATAATATATAAGTACATTTTAAGTATACATAGAGAGGGATATCAAACTGGTTATATATATATATATATATATATATTTTTTCTTATCTAGAAAATTCAAACAAATTAGTTCTAATACTAACTTTCACCTGTAACTGTCCTTTAAAAAAAATTAATTTTTTTAAGATCTGAAAAATGCTTTCTTACAAAATGTAGTCTTTAGAAAAATTATATATGCAATCTCAAACATAAAATATTAAAATAATATTGTACTTCAAATTAGTACTATAATATTGCTGACGACCAGACTTTTTCGAAATCGTTACATCTATATTACTTTATATTTCTTTGAATGAGTAGGTTTTGTAGAAAAAAAAAAGACAAAATTTTGTGAAATCTCACATTTTTATAGAAAGAAAGAGAATGAGTAGGTGTTATTCTATCATTTTTCTTATTTAATTTAAGATTTTTTATAATATTTTCTTAATTAGATTTTAGATAATAAATAAAAATAATATTTTTTATGCTAATTAATTAACTGCAAAATTTTTATTAATGGGAGTTTTATTAAAACAAAGTTAAGCTAGAGCTTTATCATATTCTCTTATTCTCTACGTAATTTTCTCCCAAAACCTACAAATTACTAGAGAGGAATGGAAATACTTAGTGATCTTAATCCCTCATCAGAAATACATTTAAATCTTATCACTTAAGGTATGATCTAGTTCATTTTTCTTAGTGAGATTTTTACTCAATTTTCTAGAACTTTAGAAAAAAAAAAAAACTGATTCCTATGTGTATAGAACCTACAAATTTAATTTCATGGTTTTTGGAGCTCTGAATCGCTCAAAACCCATATATATTAATTTTTATCTTTGTGAGAAAAATCAAAATTGTGTAGAGCTAATTTTGATTTTAATTTATTAAAAATTATGGAGTTCGAATTAGGATTTCTACATATAAATAAAAGATTCCACGTTTTACAAAATGAAATAGATTCAAGGACCTAGCTTGAAAACATGTTACAATATTAGGATTTCCAAACACGAAAGTTGTTTGTTTTCGAAAAATAATGGCATCTTGTGAAAAATATTTTTCCAGTTCCACACCAATTTTGTTATAGTGATAAAATACATTAAAAATCCTTTCTAAAAATTTTAAGTCTATTTTTAACCTTTAAGCCAAATTTTGGGATTTGTTTGCTAATGATCAAGTATTTTTGTAGTTGGGTAATTATTATCTAGGAACGTCGTTTGTAGAGGCATTTTCCTCGAAGTCGCGAGAAATGACGGTCGTAGCGATTCAGGTGAGTATAACCCTACTACAGTACGAACGAACGTATTTTCAAGTAAAATAGAATATTATTTTATGTGTTTGTTATAGATTGTTGAAATGTGTATTAGATATTATTGAGTGTGCGCTTTCAATGTTATTTCAAATGACTGTTTAAAAAATGTTATAAAGATTTAATGGTAGATGAATGTGCAAGATTGATATTGATTATTGGACTAAAAAGAATGATTCTCGAGGATGATGTGTTCCATTAGATAATGAAATACTAAATGTTATAAAGATTATAATTGTGTTTGTGTTATCAATCACTCAAGTCATAAGCATATAACAACAAGAACAAGTGAAATATTGGAATTAATAAAGTGTTATACCTATGGTTTATAATTTTAGAAAATTCCGATCGATTTTTGTTTTTCGGAGATTTGTGAAATGAAAGTCTTATCATTTTCATTGTTGTTTTCCACTTTTTGAAGAAAGTCGTTCGACAGCCTACACATTTGCCGCATGTCGTTGTACCACACCTCTTTAAAAGTAACATAAATAGTGAAATCTCTTACTATAGATGTTTGGAAAATCAAAATTCAGAATCTTGATTTTAAATTTTTATAGCCCAAATTTTTAGATGCGGGTTTAAACCCAGATTTAAAATCGGATCCGGATTAATTAATTAAAAGAATAATAATACAAAAAAAATTCTTTTTATAATAGAAAAATATTTTTTAAGCTAAACCTTTTACTAAAATGTATGTATTAAGTTACAAAAACAAACAAAAAATAACATAAGAATATTAAACTCTATAAATAAGAGCAAAGTTCATTAAAAAAAAAAAAGGAAGAAGAGAAAAATACCAACAACATAAAAATATTGTTCTTAGTTTTTAACCCATTAACCCAGAAACGGCTTAAACTGGTTTGATATGGTTTAATTTTTTTTTAAGTGGTTCCAGTCCGGATGCGATTTAAAAACTCACATTTTCAATTTGTTTACACCCTTAAATTATTAGGGAGCTTAATTACATACATGTCAATTAATTCTAATTCTTAGTATGAAAAATGTATTTAAATTCTAGTAATAATCTATTAACTATACAACATTATATATATAGATAGTCTATGGCGTGTATATTACAACGAATGAGGAAAGGACAAAGCGACTGTTAGATAGATACATATCTTATATATTATAAGAAGAAGAGGAAAAAGTGTATATAGCGTGTATATATTACAATATGAATGAGTAAACTACGAACCAAGACTTTTAGATACAATTATACATTTGATAATAAAAAAAGACTAATACATAGGTGATAAATATTTGCTTATAGTATGAAATTGCATATTGTACATCGATTAACTACTCGTAATTTATTTCCTTAATTCTTCATCTCTCTATGTGAAGCACCATGAGATAGCTCAATCTCCAAAATTAAACCTCTTTGAAACTCAACATAGGGATAAGCAAGAGGCACATCATCTTCTTTGGTCTTCCACCTATACTTACCACAAAGAATAAAATAAACTCATGGTTAGGAATTAATATTATAATTAAGAAAAGACATCCATATACAATATTCCTTAATTTCTAATCTATGTGATTAAATGATTTTATCACGCAAATAATGTGTTTTTTTTCGCCATTTTGTCAAATTTTGTTACTTCTAATAAAAAATGTATATTTTTTTTATCATATTGAGGGCAAGATAGGGACACACAAAAAGATCATGATCTCGTAGAGACAAACATACAAAATTAAGAAATTAAGAGTGTGAATACCATACAAATGATACAATCATTTTACGGAATGAGAGATCACATAAGAACACGAAGACGAAATGAAGAGTGCCATAAATATTTGTCCAAATTATAATTAATATATATACCTTTGCCAAAAATAATAGATCATAAGGTCTATCATTATGGGGTGCTAAACGTAGTTAAGATAAGAATTCTAATGATAGTAAATTATATGTCTCCCTAAGTGGGTTGCATTTGCAAAAGAGTTTCACACACAAACACAAACAAATAAATAAAAATATGTATATCTTCCTCATTTGGTGGAAATGAGTGATTAACTAGCAAGTCAACACCCTAATCAGGACTAGTAGTACTACTTATATATTTAATAATTAAATTAAATATATATAGTAACATTTAAGTATGTTTATTAGTTGATTGATACCTATAATTAAGGACAAAATGATGAAGGAAAAACCCAATGACTACTTTAGCGAGCTCGGCCCCCGGACAAAGCCTTGGTCCACCACCGAATGGTGTCACTTTCTTGCGCGTCTCTTTGTCCTATCACAATTATTATATATAAATATTAGAGTATTTATAAGTAGACTATGTAAAATAAGAAGAAAAGAAAAACATTTGTATATATATATGCTTCTTCTAGTGCAGGTGATACTTGATCACCGCTCTCTATATGTATATGTATAGAGTAATTATTAGTAAACTATATATATAGGAAATTTCAGTTTGTATGTCTGGTAGAACATGTGTTTTCGAAAAAGTATCCGAATTTGTTAAATTACAAAACTATGTCCCGAACACACTTTTTGTCTTTACATAAACATTTTTAAACACTGTAAAATATGCTCCAAAAAATGTTAATGTAAACATAAACACTTTTTGTCTTTACATAAACACTTTTAAGGCATAATTATGTAATTTAACAAATTCGAGTGCTTTTTTAAAAACACATGCTGTCCGGGCATACAAACTGAAGTTTCTCTCTCTCTATATATATATATGTCTCATAATAGGGTCAAAATTCAAAATATATTTGCAATAACTAGTTACAAAATATATTACGTGAGATTATGTCACCCAATTTTAATCGCACATATAATAATCCACGATCAAAGAAGCTTGAATGTAACATTCGAAATACGGGGATTTTATCATTTTTAGAGTATATATATGAACATGTGAAAATAAGGTATGTTTATACGTACATTCCATCTCCATGGATTGAATTCAAGGGGTTTGTCATGAAGCGACGGATCAAAATGTACGCCCGTGAACATCGGAAGAACTTTCCATCCCGACGGAATGAATGTACCTGCAAATTAAAGGTGTAAGATTCAGATCCTCGTGACATACAAAAAAAAAACTTACTAATACAAAATATATATATATATATATATGTATATGGATGATTTCATAATTTAAGATGTTATATAGATGAGCTAAACATTTGTTTGTAAACTTTGAGCGGTAATACAGACTACAAAATCTCGAATAACTCGGTTTATCTTTATTATTATTATTATTATTATTATTATTATTATTATTATTATTATTATTATTATTATTTATTTAACCTTTAAATTTGACGTCTTGAAGAGCCTTCCTGTGCACAAATTTGACAACATTCCCACATCTCATGGCTTCACAAATGACCTGATAATTGCAGTCATCGCATAATCAAGGTTAATATTCAAAACTCCACATAAATCTCCCAATAAATATTAAAAAATTTCATTAATAAAATATTAGAGAAATTCCAACTATTTTACATTAGTTAATTAAAATGTAGTCCTTACGTGATATGTGAACTCCATTTTCTTGTAGTCTTCCCAATTCAAAGGGTCGTTGATGTCCTTGCTTTCCCTTATCGCCTTGTGTTCTTCCTGTATATGTATAATTGTATATGTAGGAATAATATGGTAACTTGTATATATGCTGTTAATTAACATAAATTTCATTTACTTTTTTTTAATAATTTCATAAACTAAGTAACGATTAGTGGCAAAACCAAGAATAGCAATATCCGGAAAGGCTAGATTTAATTTTTGTTAGATATTACATTGAGAGTATTATGATGTGTAAATTTTAATGAAGATTATGGTAAGTTAAGCTAATATATTATATGAATTTATACTAAAAAATATAAATTTAAAATTATAATTAATTATGAAAACTTTAGAAGCAAA
The DNA here is from genome assembly GCA_954871525.1 of Parietaria judaica. Taxonomy (NCBI): domain Eukaryota; kingdom Viridiplantae; phylum Streptophyta; class Magnoliopsida; order Rosales; family Urticaceae; genus Parietaria; species Parietaria judaica. Next base: position 33,417,941 of record OX940865.1, read on the forward strand.
AGTCAAGCGACACATATGGAAACCTCAATAACAAAGTTCTATAGAGACTACACTAAAGAGCAAAAGAGTTATATGGTGCTTTTATATAAAGTGTTTCTTATAACTTGTAAGTTTGTAACAATTACATTTTACTAATGAAAAGTTGCTTTAAGCAAACATATATACATATATAGATAGACACACGTGCGTACATAGATAGACACACGCATGAGTACAACTATTAGGGCAGACAAAAAGGTGAAAATAAAGTACCTTCAATCTCAAAAGAACACGCGGTGCATGGGAAACAAAGTAGACGATGAGAGCCATGAGCGTCGCGGTTGTCTCGTAGCCTCCGAGTAAGATATCGAGCACGACGCTCGTCTTCTCCTCATCACTCAGTCTCTTCTCCGACACTATCGCTTGCAAAACGTCGTCTCCTTCTTCACTATCCTTCCCCTTCGATTCCCTCTCTCTAATGATCTCTCTCACTGTCCGAGAGAGTCTTTCACGGGCCTGAACAGTATTTACGTACGATGTTATATATGCATGTAGATATATTATGTCGTATATATATATACATATATATACCTTCACGGCTGCGTAATATGAAGTCCCGGGAACATAGATCGGTAAAGAAATAAAGCCTTTCATGTACGTCTCAAAGTCTTGCAAAATCTGCGTGGCTTTTGGTTCACTAGGCTCAACGCTCAAAACATGCTTCACCATGAGGCTAAGCGTGTACTGCATGGAAATCTTACAATATCAGTTAATATAAAGTAATTATAATATACTAATATTGTAGGTGAACAATTTCTCTAATGATATAACTTGGTGCATATACGTACTTTTTTATACTTAGCTTTTATACGTTTTTTACATTAAAAAAAATCAATGTAGCTTAATAATAAATAAATAAAAATTAAAAAATTGTCATCTATATGATGTAAGTATTTAATAGTAACCAAGATATATATATATATATAATCTTACTCTTTTAGCTTCTTTGAAAAAGGCTATTTCTCTAAGGCCACTCCAAGATTCCATCATAGAAAGTGACAAGTCTTCGACGCAGCGAAGGAAGTTGGGTTGCGACTTCGACGAGGCGATGAAGCTGACGATAACGCTCCTGAGCTTCTTGTGAATATGTCCGGACACGAGAAGCAAAGAGTGCTTCCCGAGAATGCCATGAATCACTTTCGGATAGCTTGACTGAAACAGCTTTTCCTCGTTGTTAAGTATGAACATGTTAAGCTCGAGATCACACGAAACTATCGCTGGCGAACCAAATAAATGAGATTTGAACACCCTTCCGTACCTGCACAATATTCACTTCTTTAAAACATATGACAACACCTAATTACACATGGCTAGTATCATATAGTATCAATTTTTTATATTTAAGTTATCGGGACCAAGTGGCGGAACCTTAATATGAGTTTTAAGGATTAGTTTCAAAGTCCAAGTAAATATAATTATAACTAAGGTATTAATATATGAAAATATACATATATATCTAAATTATTGGAGTATATATACATACGAAAATTTTAAGTAATATATGAAATTTGGGGGGACCGAGTGGCTTGGCCATGGTTCAGTCAATATGCTGGGACGGGTAACCGGTAATAATATTGGTATATACCGGTCACCGGCTATATCAACCACAAGTGTATTGTATAAGAAGTGATAACCTAGAGCAACGCGTTTGAAGAAACGTTCCCAAAGAGTTAGAGCTATGAGGCTTGAGGAGAGCAAGAGTCTCGCCGAGGAAGGGCAAATAACCCATGTTGCCGGGAGGCAAGTATTGGTGAGAACGGTGTCGGTGGGAGAAGATTTTGATCACGAGAAGAAGAGAACCCAAAAGGGCTAAAAGTGAAGCCATGAGAGGACCAACCATAGTGTTCTTTTTATTCACTCACGACCTTATGAGTTTGTACTTACTTGCATCTTCTATATGCTTTTTATACTTGTTACAAAGAGTAACACTACTTAATTAATGTGTTAGTTAATTACTTCGCAAAAAAGTTATATATAAATATAATTAATTACTTCTTGTGCTTTGTCTTCTAGCTGTAGTAACGAGCACTAAAATTTGGACAAAAACATTTGAATATTATATTTGTTTCAAAGAAATACTAGTACGCTGGTCGGCATTGACCAAAATATGAAAAGCATATAAACGTTAAACATGGAATTTTCGAATCTCTCTCTCTGTTTTTTCATTGTATGATGTTATCAATGGGATCGGCTAAGGCGGGTCACGAACATGCAAGAGTCTTATGTAGTTTGGCCCGTTAATAAGGTGCCTACTCCACAAGGCTTTAACTGACTTTTTGTAAAATATTACACGAGGGGGTATATCTAGGAGACGACTCCAAGAGTCCCAAGCGGAAGGGGAGGTCGGAAAAGACATGAGTGAGATTCGAATCCCCAATGAGGAAAATATAAATCATACGAACAATAAGTACTCGAGCCGCGAAGAGGCGCATGCTCTCTTCGTAAGGCGATGTCTTGTTTGGGGGTATCTCGTTGATAGGAATCCTCACAAAACCCGACTAGTCAGTTATTCTCTGAACGAGGGCTAGCCGTGGGGTCCACCCCCGTTCCCGAAAGACACCAAATTATACAGAAAAAAAAAAATACATTTTGAAATTGGCTAAGGCGGATAACAAACACCAATGGTTTTACATGGTTGGGTGGAGAATTATCATATACGTGGAAGAAAAATATTCACAAGTTGATTTTGATTTTTGATTTTATTTTTTGAGACCTAAAATAGATATATTAATGGTGGGCGGGCCTAAGGCGTAGGCCTACAACAGCTTAGCCTAGAACCGAAGTAGGATTCGAGCTCGAACGAGGAAAGATAAATCCTATGAACATTAATAATACTCAAGCCGCGAGGAAGCAGAGGCTTCTTGTAAGTAGCTAGATGTCTTGCTTGTATTTGGGGTATCTCAGTAGTCGGGCTCCTCACATAACCCGATCGTTCACTCGTTCTCTCTGACCGAGGGGCTGGCCCAAAATGTCCGTTCATTTCTTGTAACGGGGATCAAAATGTCTTTTATAAAATTATGTATTGTACGGGATAGCGACATGTTTGCGTGAACAGTAGTAACATGTTCCTATAAACAATAAACAGAGCGGTCTCAGCCAAGCGTTCGCGAAGTGACAATTTTGTTGCTCGGGAAGGCATGCACCGCACAAGAGGTCATAGGAATGTCTCAAAGAGCGTCCTCTTTTCTATTCGAGAGAGCTGGTCGGGAATTCAAACTCGAAACCATGAATCCCGAAAATAAACTCAACCATAAACTGTTTTTATTTTACTTAAAAAAAAAGTAGTCAACATGAACACATTTAGTGCAGGGAAAGGCCGACCACGTAACAAAATATTCAACGTATTATAATATTATTAGCTACGACCTTGTCATTTATTTATTTGCTAATAAGTCTATACACATCATTAAAAAATAACTTTGCATGTCACAAAATTAAAAATAAAGACATCTAAAAATGTATATATGTTCCCTTTGAAGCAAAATTAGCTATTGTATATAAGCAGAAATATATAGATAATGGTCATAAGTCATAGGTCTCCTAAAGAAGGGACACGCACCCTTGAGATATTCCAAAACTTTGAAAGGCTATACATTAAATAAAATACAAATTAGAACTCTTATATTGCATTAATCAATTGTGTTTATTTTAATTATATATATATATAGTATTGATGTGGACGTTTGCAGTTGAAACCCGACCAAAATTTGTGAATATTTCTTCTTTTATATGCTTTGCATTATGAAACTCTACATATTTTTCGGCTCATGTTGGTGCTCTCTTAAAAGGCAAATAGAATTTTGAATTAGTACGGTTCATCCATTAAAAATAATAAAATTAAAGGAATTTTCAAAAACACAATGTTCAAGTTGCCTGCGCTAACTGTCGGTTTCTCAGTCGGCCTATCGGAAAATGGGGGTCACTGGAAAACAGCCGGCAGAACACGAACTGGAAAAAATATAATTTTAAAATCTAGTTTTTTTTAATCTAACGGCTTCCAAAATAAAATAAAATAAAAAGTATATTATTGAGAAAAAAATAGTTTTGTTAGTCAACGATTTTTTAAGCGTTTCACGTAAATTTTTAGAAACAAATTTAGAATAGCCGCGAATCAATTTACCCGTAAATTCTAATCGGCATCAATGTCGACATTTAAATTCGAAATACCGGCACTAATTTAAACTTTTCAAAAGCATAAGAAACTCAAAAAATAGAAGAAGAAAAAAAAGAAGCAAATGATTAGGTATGTTGGCTTTTACAATGCCAATGGTGCACGTGCGATGGGAGTGTGGGACCAACTCAATCAGTGTAATTCCATTCCATTAGCTAGCTGTATATCATTTTAACATGCAATCATAGCTTATAGTTTTGCCTTCCCACTAGATAATAATAATAATAATAAATAATTATTATTCTGGCTGCTTTAATTAGTAAGTTAATTGGAAATTAGACGTATTGTAGTGTTAGTAAAAGTTACTATAATGCTATGTAATAATGGGATTGGACTATTTTACGGTTTTACCCTCGCTTTGTCTATCTCTTTCATGGTAAAAAAATTAATTATAGGTAGACATGATAGAGTACAAGCCCTAATCAAATATGTCCTATTTAATTGGCGATCCTTATCCGACATACTTCATTAATAAATTGTCATTAAAGAATAAAGGACTAGTAATGGTTGTTTAGAAAAATATGATGATTCCTCGTCGGTAGGGCTGAAATAATTATCCGCCGTCTGCTGATAGCAATAATATCTTATTCGCTCCGCTGCGAGTTATTCGCATATTTATTCATTTTTAATCATCCGTTTAATATGGTTATGGATATCTGCAACTACTATTGGTTAATGGTTATACTAATAAGTTTAAATTGAATATCCCCTTTAACCGCAACTAGTTTTAAAAATAAAAAATAAATATTTATAACAAATTATATATCCTTTATTTTATTTTGTAAGTGCTTAAATGTCGCTGGATGTCATTGGTTAGTGCTTAGTATCGTTTAATATATACATCCCTAATCCATATTCCATTATATTAAACCTATGTAGGTTATTCACTTATATATGTTTTTTCTTTTTTAATTCTTGGTGACAGAAAAATGTTGTTTTTGTTTTTGTGGTCTTTTATGTTATAGAAATATTAGAGTGTGTTAATAATTTGGTTTGGTTATTTATGATATATTATTTATGATGTTTTTTGAAAGCTTATGTTTCACTATTCATGTTATATTTTTATGTATGATGTATTTGTTTTTCTCACTAAGAAAATTAATTGGATAGTATCTGCTATCCGCCTCTAATTAACCAATTCGGTCCGCTAACCGCATTTCAAGTGGATAATTGAAAAAAAAAACAAAAAAAGTGAGTGGATACAATTATTTTATATCCACATATGTGGATACGGTTGGTCAACTTGCCCATATCCTATTCTATCATATCCAGTTTCCCCCATAGTCGTTAGTATTGTTAATGTTTAAAAGTAAATCAATTTCAATGGGGTCCGAGTCTTGATTTTGGATTATTTTTAGACATTAATAGAAATTAAGTTAGTTATCATTTATTGCTAATAATTATATTTAGCTCACAAATTCAAATCCAATTAGCATAAATTTTTTTGAGGTAGATTGTATTAGGCTTCTTTAAGTTGGATTTGATAAAAAAAAAAAAAAAAACTCAATAAAATCGGGTTGAATTAAGTATTAGCTTCACAGTAACCCAGCCCATTGAGCTAACTCGCACGCATACATGATATCTTGAAAGTACAATACACACGTTTTTCGACAATTTATCTTTTGAGTTTCTATTAACTAATAAAATTTTCAATTATATTTTTGAGTTGTATTCTAATTGTTACAATATGAAACCCAAATTAGCGGACCAAAAAGACGAATGACAAGAAAGTTAATGATAACATATAATTCAAAATAGATTTAGACCCTTGGATCGTACTTGATCGTTTGACTTAAGGTAAAGAACTATTCAGGGTTAATTAATGACGGCGAAAATATTTGAAGTTTGATAAAAAAAAACCTCTCGTGTACTTAAAGTATAAAAATTATGGTAAAAGTACTCAAAGTCACATTTGGAGCTTTGACCACTCCATTCTCGTAACCAGTTAACATACTCGTTAACTCTGACCACGTGGAACAAAGTAGGTTGCTGATATAGCAATTTTTTGTCACGTGGACGAGCCCACATCAGTCTCGTTTACGATAAAACAACGACTTAAAACCCTTATTGGGCTCGTCCACGTGCCAAAATAATATCATGTTACCAACCCACGTTTGTCCACATGGCCAGAATTAACGGGTAAGATAACTGCGTTGCGAGAATTGAGTGGTCAACTCCCAATATATGACTTTGAGTATTTTTACCACCACTTTTAAACTTTAGGTACACGAGAGGTTCTTTGACTAAACTTTGGGCATTTGTACCGTCATTAACCCAACTATTCTTATTCTTCTCTCTTCCATTTTTGTCTTTTTTTGTTGAGCAATATATAAAACGATTGTACGTAAGAGATTGAGTATGTTAAAAGAAGATAAATATTCATAGCCAAGCTAGGGGTTTAGTGATAAACTTATTATACAACTCGGCGAAACGTTTGAGGTTAAATCTCAACGAGACGCAAAAATTTCATATGAACGTAATTGCTACTAATAATGTATGCACCCAATGATATGTCGTTATTCTATTTCGTTGTGCATCGTTGGACGGTTTTATGATCGACCTATGAACATTATTGTAAAGTTTAGGTTTTGAAGATCATAGACTCTCAGTTAATAACTACAACAAACATTATTTATTAATGGAAATTGTCATATTTTATATCTTAGCTAATCTTTATATTATTTTTCGGTTTTAATGATTTTATTGGTTGAATTTTTATCGTATATCATATTAATTTTTATGTTACGGATTTGATTTTTTAAGCTTTATTTGTGTTGTTTATAATTTCGTATTTCTTTTTTGGGTTCGTCTATTTTAATTTCAATTTATATCTATATTAATCTTGTCCGCTCATATTTTTTATTTCTTATTTTATTGTGTATTAATAAGTGGTCACTGATAGAGTGCATAGTTTATTCTTTAAAACCAGAATAACATGTGCAATGACGATAGTTCGGGAATTTCAAAATAGATATCATTTAATATATAGTAGATATATACACCGTAGTCAATATATAGCGCAATATATAATAGATTAAACATTTTTCAATATTATCGGAAGCTTTTTAATAAAATATTAAGATTAGATAATTTAGAAAGAAAATAATTTATGGTTCTTGACTATTTTCTTCTTTCGCTTAAATATAGTATAATCATCGAGCATACTTCCCAAGTGCACGCAATGATTTTTCACCGAGACGGCAATGCAAAAAAAAATGTTGATTTTCTTTAAAATCGTTAGTTGCAATTGATTAGGGCTTAGGATTGAACTAATTTGTATTTTTATAAAGTAAACATAATATTCTTTTAAGTTCTTACCTTTTATGATTTGTTCAATATTATGAATATTGATCTTTCTTTAAAAAAAAAAAGATTACTTATTTGGTATTGTAAGTAGAATCTCGTTAAATTGATAATTTTGATTAAATAACTATTTTGTACGGTTTTTATCCTAGCTAACATCATTAATCAACTCTCGACCTATAGTAACTTCAATAATATAATAAAATTATTTGATCTCAACAATATTATTTTATAAAAAGTTCTAGTGGATATATATTAGGACGGAGCTACATAGAAGCGAGTGTATGCTCGAACACCACCTAAAAAAGGGCATGTAAAAAAAAGTTTTAGAAAAAGAAGAAGATAAATACATGGATATTATGTATAAAATATTAATAGTTAATCAAGTAATAGAATGAGCATGTATTAGCGTTGGTTGGTGCCTTAATTTCAAGGTCTTCCTTTTGGAAAGATCTAGAATCGAATCCCAACTCTAACCAAACATGTATTTTTTCAACGACAAAAAATGTTATTTTTAATCTTATTTGAGGCAAAATACCGCAACATAATGAATTATAATCCTTATATTGTTAGACGTAAAAAATTTAATAATATTTTTTTTTTTGTGAAAATAATTTTAAAAAAATTATTTAGTCTCTATCGTGATGTTCACATAGCGACGTATTATTATTTACGTTGTCGCTTCTTTTGATCGCATTTCTACACAGTTTCAACACATTATAAATAGTGATATTTATTTCTTAAAATTGCGTCAAAACGTGGCCATCGTGACATATATTTCGGTTACTATCGATGAGGAACCTATTATACACTATATTTAAAAAATGAAAAATAAAAAATACTTTTCATATTTTGTTTAAGGTAACATTATATATTTGTTTATTAATAGATGTTGCAATCTTATTATGTGATTGTTGTTATTTATTTATAAAAAAAAAGTTGGAAAACTACTTTAAAAAAATTATTGAAAAATTATCTTATGTGATCACCTCAACAGATATTCTGGTTTCGGCAAAATATATATATATATATATATATATATATATTTATTGCTTAACATGCTCTCTTTTATCAATTTAACCAAACAAAAAAATATATTTGATCAAGTAAAGTCTCATTATTGTATGGACACCAAAGTGAGAAAAGACCGTCTGGTTTTATGTAATTATAAAGCCTCGTTGCACGTTTGAGGGGACACGATGTCATTATTCTTGTCTTGTGTATTATGTTCTTCAAACATATATATATTATATGTATAAATTATAATGTGTATATATATATATATATATATATATATATATTTGAGAATTGAAACAGAGAACTTTACTTTGGAAATAAAAAGAAGGAAAAAACTTAAGTGAGTGGAAATAATATTTGACGTTGAGATACACTTATTGTTAGTTGGTTTTGCTTGTGGAATCTCATGATAAGATGAGAAAACGGGACAAAATAAATAGGACCAATAAACTAAAAAGTTAGATATTTGCCTAATGACATTATGAATGTGTGGATCTATTTTATAGATAGCCAATTCTTTTGAGTGAAACTTTTTTTTTTTATACAATTATTCATTTATGTTTTTGAATTATATTCCCACATCATTTACTTTTTGTAAATACCATTTCGCAATTGGAATGTTATATTTTATTATATATATATATATATATATATATATATATATTGTTGACGTGGTTTCCTACCTCAAACAGTCAAGTGTGACTTGTGAGTGTATGATATTCTTGGGATTAGATGATTTGGTGGAATTCGATCTCTCACGTTGCAAACTCTCGATTCACTCTCGATATATGTATATATATATATATATATAAGCAATATAAATGAGACGAGGATTTTTTTTATAGAGGTTCGTCCCAAGACGGTAGTTGACTACGTCCTCTGTTAGTTTATTGCGACAAATGACATAGACGGATAACTACAGACAACAAATCGCACCTAGAACAGAGAAAAGAGTGAGAAGGAGGAAAGAGAATACAATAAAATCTCTAAATAAGCAAGAATGCCGGGTAGGAGCTTTCGATGTATTCTCTCAATGTTGTGTATGCTTATATCTCTTGATCTGGGCTTGAACTTGATATTTATAGACTTCAATTCTTCCCGTTGGACTTCCATGAATCGTGGGGTCTTCTCTCCGTGCTGACCGGGTTGAATGGATCGCCTTGCTACACGTGTCCCACGACTACGTTCTCTTCGTCGTGTTTGAATTGGGATGCCGGGTACAAAATATGACGATTCTACCCTCTTCTTCCTGGGTTGATGACGGATGAGCTTTTGGGCCTTCTGGGCCGAGTTGCTTTGTATCCGCCGGGCTTCATCTGATTGAGAACTCTATTGGGCTTCTCAATTGGGCTTTTGTGAATATCGATTTATTTCTTTGAAACCTTTAATCTTCATTTGTAAATTTAATTAATTCACAACTTTATCACTTTATGTCATATTAAATAATGACGAATTTGTACATCAAACATATATATTCACACAACTACTTCTGTGAGATCAAATATGAATGAGTATTAAAATTTTATGAACTACCTTCTACACGATAGGCAGTAGTGGCTCCGCTTATTGTACACAAGGATAAAAAATAAAAATAAAAAGGTAAATAATCTATAAAATATATATAAATAATTGTGGACATTTTTATGTAAATTTATGCTGATATCTTAGGAATTATTAGATTTTAATTTTTTGTTTTAACCGAACAAAATATCAATACTTCTCTCTCACGTTATACACAGCTACCAAATACCCCAAAAAAAATATGTCATAATATAAGGAAAAAGTATTGATATTTTTTTCTGGTTAAAATAAAGAATGTGTATCTAACGTTAATTTTTCTTATAAATATTTTTAGAATTTGTGCCGCGAATATACCTAGATAATTAATTCTTGAATTCTTTTAACAAAAAAAAAAAGAACATAAATGGATATTATTACATATTTTAAACCAGCGTATTGAAAGCCCAAAGAAGAGGCCCAATACAAAGTCAGTGACGTGTCATCCAAGTCACCCAACACGTGTCTCACATTCCAACCAATCACCATGTAATCAAAATCGAGCTTCGTTCGAAGAACCAGAATTCAGCCCAACGAAGAAGAAGAAGATGATGAACCTTCGCTTGACCAACTTGAAGCCATCGATCCCAGCACTCCCGAGCTCCAAACCCAGAACCCCACCTCCCATTTCCATGAGCTCTCTCGCCGGAGACATCCCGTCTCCGTCGCCGTCGCCGGCAGGCAAAGTCCGGCGCCTGGTGCTGACCGGCGAGGAGAGGACGAAGCTGGACGCGCGGTCGGACCGGGACTTCTACGCGTACCCGCGGTTCGTGGCGCACGTGGACGACGGGTTCATCGCGACGCTGACGGAGTTGTACCGGCAGAGGCTGAGGCCGGAGTTCGAGGTGATGGACCTGATGAGCTCGTGGATCAGCCACTTGCCGCCGGAGGTGAAGTACAGGAGGGTGGTGGGGCACGGGCTGAACGCGGCGGAGCTCTCGAAGAATCCGAGGCTGGATTACTTCTTCGTCAAGGATCTGAATGAAGATCAGAAGCTCGAGTGCGAGGACTCTGCGTTTGATGCGGTTCTGTGCACTGTTAGTATTCAGTATCTTCAGCAGCCTGAGAAGGTACTTTTTCTTCCTAGGTTTATTTCGTTAATAGTAACTTAAGAACTTATGCCGCGTAATAAATGTTGGTGAGTTGTGGAAGTTCACGGTTTGGTGCTAACGGTATAACAATTTTTAGTAATTTAGTACTTTTACCTTTAAAATAATATGCGGTAAATTTTGAAGTACATGAGAAAAATAAACTTGGTTTGTTTGGTTGTTTAAGTAAGAGAATTGAAGTACATGAGAAGAATAAACTTGGTTTGTTTGGTTGTTTAAGTAAGAGAAGTCGCGACTATAAAGTATTTATAGTTGGGTTAACTAGAGCGGCATACCCCGAGCGCAAATAATACAGGCGTAAGTTATCGAATCTGCAAAATTAAAATTGATCGAAAATCTGATCCGTTGACTTCTAACGGTTTCAGTGGGTCTCCAATCCCATTAACACCGTTAGAGAAATTTTCAGTGAATCGCGATTTTGCAACTTCGAAGAATTACGCTTGTATTTTTTGAGTTTGCAAGTAGGCCGCCCAAATTGACCAAATTATAGGGAATTTAGACACAAATTTCCGTTTAAATAAATAAGGATGCTTAATTAGTAATATTTAAAAAATTAATACAAATTATTTTTTCAATGTTTATTTACCGAAATAATTAACTAACTCGGTTAGTCGCATGGGCGGATGCAAGGAGAAACGGGGTGAGATTCAAACCACCCCTTAAAAAAAATTGTACAATAATTCTTCATTTTTATGTTTTTAGTATAATTAACTTAAATTTAAGGGTTCTTAAGGGTAATAGCCAATCTTGAAAGTGGGTTTAGCAAAATAGCCAAACTTTGGTTAATTTTGTAAACTAGCCAATTAACTATTTAAGTGAATTTCTAATTACATTATTACCCTTAATAATTAAAAACGAAATTAAAAATAAATACAAATTAACCACGTAATTTGTGGGTTATTAATCTGAAAAAATCAATGACATTAATTATGAATAATTATATTAATTAAAAATTTATTTATTTTCATTAATTAAAAATATTGCTATTAATTGAAATAGCTATAAATATGGTAACAACCAAAACCAAACATTTTTTTTATATAATTCGAATTTTAAATTAAAAAAATTATATAATTTTCGGATTTATTTTTTTTCAAAAAATATAAACAAATTAAAGACGCGAATTAACGTAAATCAACAACGAATCATAATAAATTAACATCGAATTAACGTAAATTAACAACGAATTTACAATGAATTAACAACGAATTTACATTAATTTACGTAAATTAACAACTAATTTACAATGAATTAACAACAAATTTACGTTAATTCGTAAATTAACAACGAATTAACGTAAATTAACACCGTTGAGACCCGAGCGAGCATCGCCCTTCTTCTTGACCAAACGCTTGGGCTCCAAAGTAGCGACCGCACTAATTACAAGCATACCACTCTGCCTCTCGCGGTGGCCGCCCAAGTTGAAGCCCAGATTCCTAGTAACGCCGAAGAGTTTCCAAGAGGATAACCTGTTGATTCTATACTCGTTTCCGTATAACGACGGTCTCGATAACGCTCTACCATGAACCGAGGTCTGAGCTCTAACTATACCCAGATGGTTTCCAAGGGCCGGCTGTGTACCAGCAATCTCTGGGAACAAATTACATATAAATTAGAAAAATCACAAGAAAAAATCAACCAAAATTAATATATGAAGCATGTCTCAGTACTGAAATTATCCATAGGAGTCAACAATGTCAAGAAAACTCTGTTCACATGAATTAAACAAGAAAAAATGTGAGAAAATACCAGTGATATAAACACATGAAACTCTGAAATCCACATTCACTCACGGTACACAAATTGAGAACTCGTCCGAATTCGAAAGCACGAACAAGGATTCTGAAAAGGAATTTACCGAGTAAATGCATGAGAGCGCATTCATGAAATCCAACTCCAATTTCGAACTCGAATCCACACTACTAGCGGCTTGGCAATGCGGAGACTCGAAGGTGCTCGTTCACCATGGCAGTTCTCGAGAGAGAGAGAGAGAGAGATGATTCAAAATTTGTAATTAAATTCCAAAATTTGTGCACAATTAATCATACCATGATTTGTGGGATAATGATAATTACCAATTTAATTAATTACGAAAATAATAAACGAAATTGATTAATTAAAGGGTATTTTAGTATTAAAATTTGAATTAAATGTGACACCTCATGTTAATTGGCTAGTTTACAAAATTAACCAAAGTTTGGCTATTTTGCAAAATCAAAGTTTCAATTTGGCTATTTGGTGCAATTTCTCTAAATTTAAATAATTTAAATTTATGGTTCAGCCACTCAGTCGAGTATTTGAATTATAGCATCAAACTAACCTATTGAAAACTTCACCGGAATTAGGTATTCGCAGAGGTGTTTCGGATTCTAAAGCCGGGAGGTTTGTTCATTGTGAGCTTCAGCAACCGAATGTTCTACGAGAAAGCCATAGCCGCATGGGTAGACGGGAACGACTACAGCCACATTCAGTTGGTGAAGCAGTACTTTCAGTCCGTGGAAGGCTTCACGGAACCCGAAGTCATCAAGAAATCGCCGACCGTTCCTAATTTCGGCGGAGACAAAGGAGGGGAGTTGGCCTTCGGTTGGACGATGGGGTTGCTCGGTTTGGCTCCCGCCTCCGACCCTTTCTTTGCCGTCATCTCTCACAAGAACTTTAAACCTAGTTATGAATGAGCTCTGAGTTTCATTTTGGCTGACTGTTGCTATTGTATAATTTTTTGGAGCAAAAATACTGTCAAGCTGAAGAATTTGAAGGCAGAAATCTTGTTTCATGTCTTTATATAGGAATTAAGTGTATTACAGTGAGTGTAAATCATATTTATATATATGTTTTGTATATGTTTGCTTTTAGCATTTGCTAGAAAATGAATTCGAATCATATTGATCTAAAAATAAAAGTAAATCATGTATTGCGTATAATTTAGTATGATTTAATTAGTACCTTTTATTTTTGGACTGTTTTCTCATATTTGTTGCTTATAATTTTAACAATGAAATATTTCACTTCTTCTCTGCAGTCATTGGTGAAGCCGTCTTCATCCACCGCAGCGTCAGGACAAGAGATGGAACTGATCGCCATGACTTAATCTCACACGCCGTGAAACCCCAATTGCACACGAACTTACAGCTAAAATCATATATCATTGTAACGCATATATAATGAAACCATTAACTGTTTGGTTATATAACTAAGCTGTAAAATATGTCCTTTATATATTAATTTGTGCAAATTTGTATTACGTAAATGTCTTTTTTTGTTTAAATTTTAAAGGAGTTTAAGTAGTGTGATATAATGTTTCAGAAGTAACACATCATTAAAAATCTTTTCAACTATTTAAGTTTATGCAAAATGACAGTTCGAACATATATTTTCAATTATCGACACATCTATGTAACTAGAAGACTTCATCGACTAAAAACGTAAGAAAATAAGATAAATCGGTTGACGAAGCTGTTTTTAAAATATTATCCTTCATCGACTAAAAACGTAAGAAAATAAGATAAACGGTTGACCAAGCTGTTTTTAAAATTATTATCCTCCGATCTATTTATTTTTCAGTCAAAGATGAAGGCCCGAAATCTCGCTAAGGGAACTCGAATCCCAGCTAGGTTGGATTATCCCCTAATATCAATTGATTACGTTAAAGTTAATAAAAAAAAAAAAAAAAAACCGTATGTGGTAACATTACATGAAAAAAAATTGAGCATGATTCGGTGTTCGTTTTTATATGTCTTTCAATAATAAGACAATTACATTAATAAAAAAAAAATTAAGTTTTTACAACACCATGCTTTGCGCTATGCCAATTCCCTATATGATGAAAATATTAACAGAAATAGGTTTCACTTTACTATGTTGGTGTTCAACTTCTTATTATTCATTTACGAATTTAAAAAAGAAAGACAGAATGGAAACATATGCAAATAGAATATATATAGATTAAGCTATGTTGTTGTATATACATCGGTATATATAATATAAACCTTAGTTTCTAGATATACTACATTGCTAATATTATTATCATGTACATATACATATATATATATATATAATTTTATTAAATTAAAAGTTTATAATTCACGATCAAAGTAAAAGTTTATTAAATTATTGTCAACAATATAATAAATAATATTCTATCGTCACCGCGTGAAGCGCGGTGCCGGTCTACTAGTTAATCTAGAAAAAAGTACATTAATGAAAGAAATTAGAGGAAGACGAAACACCGAACAATAGACTTATAGACATAAGAAATATTTAACAAGGCAACAATTAACTATCGGGTTAAATCAAAACGATCATCCAATGGTGATTATAATTGTTCGTTTAAATATAATATAAAATCTATATTATAGTAAACCACTATTTTCACTAAATTAATCAGTTCACATTATTTATGTAAATTCATTTAATTATAATGTATGTCATGTACAATTAAGTATTAAGATTTCAGACTAACACGAGAAAATGTTGACATACATAATCATAATCGAATAAGAATAAAAGAGACTCTCTTAGTATTTAATTAGCTCCAAAAATACTTGAATGAATACATATAGTTACACATCATCTAAAAATACTTGAATGACTACATTGTAACTGTTTACATGAACAAACCACAATTAACAAAACAATATACAATCACTAGAGACGAAGAAGAAACAAACAATTACACTCGAATAACAGTATTCTTCCTCTGGTTATCGCACAATGAACTCCTCGCATCCCACCCTGAAATAGAGACGGAAGTGGTTTCGCCGGCGAGGAATAGATCAGTCTGCAACATATCATCAACGCGCATTCTGCTGTAGCCAGGAGCTCGAGACAAACACTTGAACAAGAATGATCTTGCTTCTTTCGACGCGGTAGAAGGTATGAACATCAATGGGTCAAATTTCGGGTTGCGCAACATGTTCATAACATCCTCAGAGGTGCGAAAAAGCGGCAACCACGAACTTTCCCAGCCATTGAGCATCTGCAAGACGATGCATCCCACCGACCAGATGTCGAGCGCCCTTGAGATGATTCCGTCCTTCACTGACTCCGGAGACATGTAGTTCGGAGTACCTCGGAACTTTCCCTTCCAAAACTCTGCCGGGAATCGTTTGTCTGGTTCCTCCACGAGCCCAAAGTCAGCGAGCTTGAGTTCGTATAGATTGCCAGAGCCCTCGACGGGTGGGAAAGCGAGGATGTTTTCGGGCTTGAGGTCGCAGTGGACGTAGCCCTTAACGTGCATGCAGTTGAGCCCCGTGAAAATCATGCGCGCGTACGCTGCCACGGTCTGTTCTGGAAAGGGGCGGCCGCGATTCCGCTCGATGACGTCGCCTAGGGTTCCGGCGGGCGCGAAGTCGAGCAAGAGGTTGTAGTAGACCATCCCGTCACGGGGATCCATTGCAGTGAAGTCCGTGTAGCATAGGGTGATCCCGGGGCATCCCTCCAGAGTTTGGTAGACTCTCATCTCCTTCTCGAGCGAGAGAGCTTCCTCCGTGCCGGCCAGCGCTGATTTCATGGCGAATAGATCCGACTCGTAGCCTTCGTAGTGCACTAAGTGAACGACGCCGAACGAGCCTGCGCCGAGAACTCGAACCTTCTTGATTGGTGGATCGCGGGGTGATTCCATTGTAATCGAAGAATACTTTGTCGAAGATATCTACAACTCAAAACAATACGTATGTTATGTTATTATACGAAGAGAGAATGAAATTTGACTAGGGAAACGAACACCGATTGAAGATCATAAATGAAAACAATTAGCCTATCAGATTAATATTAAAATTAAAAATTAATATGGAAGATGAGACAATTAAAATTAAATAAATATTAATGAGAATCACAAAGAGTTGCTAGTTTCTTTTACGATCGCTGCATGCAAACAAATAATACTTAAACTTCTTGTCATATACATGAAAATTGGAAGACATGATCATCAGGTTCAAGAAAACGACGATTATACCTCTAAAACGATAAACTCTGATGCTTGTTGCAGGGAAGATCGTAGTCTCTGTATCTCGATATGTTGAAAGAAGTGTGTGACGACTGACGAATGAGAAGTATTATATATATTATATATATAGATATATATTTGCCCTAAACTCTAAACCAACGCCAAAAGAAATAACTCTAAACCAACGCCAAAAGAAATAATTTTCTTGTTAGGAAAACGCTGGTTTACAAGATATTCGCTTAAACAATAATATTAAATAAATTATTTTAAAACTATAATAATAAATATCTAATAAAAAATATGTATCTTTGTTATTTTCGCCAAACCAGTAACAACTTCCATATTAATGTGGAAAATTGTTTAAATTAATTGATTACCAAAAATGACACTTTCCAATTCCATACGCACTATCATTACTTTATTTTCATAATACATTATCTGATTGATAAAAATTATAATTTAATCCCACGACTAATTATCCGAGCACATGAGACGCAAATTTAGTTATCTGTTACTGTAAGACATATTCGTTGACTTAGTCAACTCAGAATCGTACTAGGATTAACCCCGTAATCCAATCCTTTATATTATATTGCAATAAATAAAAAGCAAGTACTCGCTCACTCTCTTTGAGAAAGCAATACAATGTCGCCTCCGATAACCTCGTACGGTCCCTCTCGCTCTCCGGCGATAAGGATGATTTGAGTTCTCGGGGAAGGCTCGTTTGGCGTCGTTCACTTGGCCTACTTTTGATTTGAGGGCCGCAAGAACGCTAAGTTCGCCATGAAATCGGCCGACGAGGAGGTAGTTTTCTCGCTGGAGAAAGAGAAGCGGATCTAGGAGAGCCTCACGGGATGCCCGAGGATCACCCGATACTTAATGGACGCGACCACACAGGATCCCCACGACGGCCTCACCTACTACGGCCTCCTGCTCGACTACGCACCGGCCGGACCCTACACAACCTCATCATGCAGAATAGAGCTAGGCTGCGGCTAAAGGGAACAGACCAAGGGAGCATACGCACGCACGATTCTCGCGGGGCTCTACCGCATCATGCATGCCAGATTCAAGTGTACGCACGCCAGATTCTTGTGGGGCTCCGCAACCTGCACTCCAAAAGGCTACGTCCACTGCGACCTCAAGCCCACCAACATCCTCGCTTTCCTGTCCCGCAAAGGCTCCAACTCTCCATACGAACTCAAGCTTGCGGATTTCGGGAACTCTGAGGAACCCCACAATCAGTGCCGGAGAGAGTTCCGGAAGGGTAATTTCCGGGGGAGAGTTGAGGGGAAATGAAGGGCATTACAGCCCCAAACAATATTGAGGGGAAAGATACACTAAATATCAACGTTTGAGGTGCATTGCTACCTAGGGTGAAAAAATAAGACCCGAAAAACGGGTATAAATTCAAATATGAATCTGCATCCGTATCTAAAATCCGAATCCGATCCGGATCCGGAATGTATTCATATTGGAATCGGATACGGGTAATATAAGTTTTATATTTTTAGGAACCGGATATCCGGTATCCGGTTTATTTATCTTGATTTTTTTTAAATGGAATGAAGAAAAGATAGCGAGACAATATTTTTTAATGCATCATAATTTGAGCAATTGATGTACTTTTTTTTATTTTCATTCTCCATTTGAATGCAAAACTTTTGAGATAGGTTAGATTTGTAAGGTTTTGATAGTGGTTGAGAAGATAATGCTACGTTTTTAAAATTACAAAAATGAATCCGTATTCCGGATCCGCTTTCAAACCCAAATTCGGTTTCTAAAACTTGGTAAGGGTAATAAATCCGGGGTTTAAATATTAGGTATCCGGATTTCAAGTACCTGGATATTTTTATTTCTGGATCCGGATTCGGGTACCAATTTTAGGATACCCGGGTTTTGGATAGTCCAAAAAGCCCGGGTACGGCCATTTATCAGCGATGACCGAACGTAACACTGCTAATAACTGTAACCCTGTCGTTCACACAAACACGTTCCGTTGCAATTACTCAAATCGTTCTCTTCCCTTAAACGGCAAAAGTCTGTTATTTTCTTCCAAAATGAGATAATAATAAAATTATCCTCATTTTTGACCTGCAAATCCTCTTCCTTGGACCCCAACAAGAACCACCACCTCACTCTCTCTCTCTGCTTATCCCCTTTCTCCCTCTAGCCATGCCCACCAACGCGCTCTCAATGGCCGAGAGCTGCCTGGCCTCGGCGCCGGCCATCCTCGCCGCCAAACCCCACCTAGCCCACCTCCCCAATTAATCCTCGCTCAGGCTCGCCGCCACCGGGCCTCGTCGCTCCGAACAGTGGTTGCCCACGTGGCGCAGACCTCCGACTGGGCCCAGGACGAGGGCACCGAGGAGCCCGAGTCCGAGGCCAAGGAGGCCCCGGCGGAGCAATGGGAGAACGACGCGTCGGCTGGGGACGGAGAAGGGTACTACCCGGACCTCCGGAGGAGGCGAAGCTCTACGTGGGCAATCTCCCGTTCGAGGTCGACAGCGAGAAGCTCGCTCAGCTCTTCAGCAAATTCCCTATATAATGAAAATATTAACAGAGATAGGTCTCACTTTACTATATGTTGGTGTTCAACTTCTTATTATTCATTTACGAATTTAAAAAAGAATGAAAGAATGGAAACATATGCAAATAGAACATATATGAATTCATACTATGCTGTTGTATATAGATATCTAAACGGTATATATAATATAAACCTCAGTTTCTAAATATACTACATTGCTAACATTATTATCATTATTTGAACAATATTGTTTTAGTGATGATCATGTATATAGAAGAATAGTGTCACTGTCAAATTAACATGTATATATCATACATATACATATATATATATATGTAGATTTTAAAATTTTATTAAATTAAAAGTTTATAATTCACGATCAAAGTAAAAGTTTATTAAATTCTTTTCAACAATACTATAAATAATATTATACCGTCACCGCGCACCGATCTATTAGTTGATCTAGAAAAAAGTACATTAATGAAAATAAGAGGAAGTCGAAGATTCTTATAAAAACAAAACAATAGACGTAAGAAATATTTAACAAGGCAACAATCAACTAACGGGTTAAATCAAAACGATCATCCAATGGTGATTATAATTGTTCGTTTAAATATTTAATATAAAATTATGTGTTCGTGAACCATTATTTTCGCTAAATTAAAAAGGTTAACACTTAATACGTTTGAGAATAGAAAAAAAAATCTTATCAACTCTAAGTAGCAAAGATAGTTATAATGACGATAAGTGTGCGCAAATGCAATAATGGGTCGATGCATTATAGAACTTATGTAAATTCATTTAATCATAATGTATGTCATGTACAATTAAGTATTAAGATTTTAGACTAACACGAGAAAATGTTGACATACATAATCATAATCGAATAAGAATAAAAGAGACTTTCTTAGTATTTAATTAGCTCCAAAAATACTTGAATGAATACATATAGTTACACATCATATAAAAATACTTGAATGACTACATTGTAACTGTTTACATGAACAAACCACAATTAACAAAACAATATACAATCACTAGAGACGAAGAAGAAACAAACAATTACACTCGAATAACAGTATTCTTCCTCTGGTTATCGCACAATGAACTCCTCGCATCCCACCCTGAAATAGAGACGGAAGTGGTTTCGCCGGCGAGGAATAGATCAGTCTGCAACATATCATCAACGCGCATTCTGCTGTAGCCAGGAGCTCGAGACAAACACTTGAACAAGAATGATCTTGCTTCTTTCGACGCGGTAGAAGGTATGAACATCAATGGGTCAAATTTCGGGTTGCGCAACATGTTCATAACATCCTCAGAGGTGCGAAAAAGCGGCAACCACGAACTTTCCCAGCCATTGAGCATCTGCAAGACGATGCATCCCACCGACCAGATGTCGAGCGCCCTTGAGATGATTCCGTCCTTCACTGACTCCGGAGACATGTAGTTCGGAGTACCTCGGAACTTTCCCTTCCAAAACTCTGCCGGGAATCGTTTGTCTGGTTCGTCCACGAGCCCAAAGTCGGCGAGCTTGAGTTCGTAAAGATTGCCGGAGCCCTCGACGGGTGGGAAAGCGAGAATGTTTTCGGGCTTGAGGTCGCAGTGGACGTAGCCCTTAACGTGCATGCAGTTGAGCCCCGTGAAAATCATGCGCGCGTACGCTGCCACGGCCTGTTCTGGAAAGGGGCGGCCGCGATTCCGCTCGATGACGTCGCCTAGGGTTCCGGCGGGCGCGAAGTCGAGCAAGAGGTTGTAGTAGACCATCCCGTCACGGGGATCCATTGCAGTGAAGTCCGTGTAGCATAGGGTGATCCCGGGGCATCCCTCCAGGGTTTGGTAGACTCTCATCTCCTTCTCGAGCGAGAGAGCTTCCTCCGTGCCGGCCAGCGCCGATTTCATGGCGAATAGATCCGACTCGTAGCCTTCGTAGTGCACTAAGTGAACGACGCCGAACGAGCTTGCGCCGAGAACTCGAACCTTCTTGATTGGTGGATCGCGGGGTGATTCCATTGTAATCGAAGAATACTTTGTCGAAGATATCTACAACTCAAAACAGTACGTATGTTTTGTTATTATACGAAGAGAGAATGAAATTTGACTAGGGAAACGAACACCGATTGAAGATCATAAATGAAAATAATTAGCCTATCGGATTAATATTAAAATTAAAAATTAATATGGAAGATGAGACAATTAAAATTAAATAAATATTAATGAGAATCACAAAGAGTTGCTATTTTCTTTTACGATCGCTGTATGCAAACAAATAATACTTAAACTTCTTGTCATATACACGAAAATTGGAAGACATGATCATCAGGTTCAAGAAAACGACGATTATACCTCTAAAACGATAAACTCTGATGCTTGTTGCAGAGAAGATCGTAGTCTCTGTATCTCGATATGTTGAAAGAAGTGTGTGACGACTGACGAATGAGAAGTATTTTATATATATATATATATATATATATATATAGGTAAATATTTGCCCTAAACTCCGCCAAAAGAAATAACTCTAAACCAACGCCAAAAGAAATAATTTTCGTGTTAGGAAAACGCTGGTTTACAAGATATTCGCTTAAACAATAATATTAAATAAATTATTTTAAAACTATAATAATAAATATCTAATAAAAAATATGTATCTTTGTTATTTTCGCCTAACCAGTAACAACTTCCACATTAATGTGGAAAATTGTTTAAATTAATTAATTACCAAAAATGACACTTTCCAATTCCATTCGCACTATCATTACTTTATTTTCATAATACATTATCTGATTGATAAAAATTATAATTTAATCCCACGACTAATTATCCTAGCACATGAAACACAAATTTAGTTATCTCCAAGACATATTCGTTGACTAAGTCAACTCAGAATCGTACCTGCGAGACAAACAGACAGTGATATCAACCGACAGTTATATCAATTTTACATTTACATAAATACAAACAGATAGAATAAATTTGTAAATTGAATTATATTAATTCAATACTAAGTGTTGAAATGGGAGTCATTAGATTAATAAATGTGTGTATGTATGTAAATGTTTAGTATTGATGACAGTTATATGTACTAGAATATGTATTAGATTTGTAAGATTTTTTAGTGAATGAGAGTTGAGACTATGACAAGATATATAAGATTTTTTTGATGGTTGAGAACTTGAGACATACGTTTTACCTTCTTTTTTTATTGTTTTTTTTTTCCAATCTAAATAAAAATCAGAATATCCGGATAATATCCGAATCTGGATTTCAAAACCGGATTCGGATCATAAAAGCGGGTTTTGAAAATAGGTATCCGAATTTCCGGATTTTTGAAATATCTGGAAATCCGGATCCGGATAGTGGTTTATGGATATCCAAAAATCCGGATACGGATAGTGTTTTTTGGATATCCGAAAATCATGATCCGGATACGGATAGTGGGTTTTTGATCTCCGAAAATCCTGATACGGATACGGGTAGTTCAAAAAAACCGGATATCCGCTCCGGTTGCAGAGAAGATAATGCTACTTTTTTTATATATATAAAAAAATGAATCCGTAATCCGGATCGACTTTCAAACCAAAATTTGGTTTCTAAAACTTGCTTCGGGTAATAAATCCAAGTTTTAAAAATTAGTTATCCAGATTTCAAGTACTCGCATTTTTTATTTTTGGATCCGGATTCAGTTACCTATTTTAAAAAACCAGGTACTCAACCCCCGGTGTCACCCCTACTGGCCATTTATCGTACTGTGTTCACACACACACACTGCTAATAGCCGAAAACCCTGTCGTTGAAGAAAAACCTGTCGTTCACACAAACACGTTCCGTTGCAATTACTCAAATCGTTCTCTACTCTTCCCTTAAACGGCAAAAGTCTGTTATTTTCTTCCAAAAAGAGATAATAATAAAATAAAATAAAATTATCCTCATTTTTGACCTGCAAATCCTCTTCCTTGGACCCCAACAAGAACCACCACCTCACTCTCTCTCTCTGCTTATCCCCTTTCTCCCTCTAGCCATGCCCACCAACGCGCTCTCAATGGCCGAGAGCTGCCTGGCCTCGGCGCCGGCCATCCTCGCCGCCAAGCCCCACCTCGCCCACCTCCCCAAATCCTCGCTCAGGCTCGCCGCCGCGCCGATCCCCTCGTGGGTCTCGCTCCGCCACCGGGCCTCGTCGCTCCGAACGGTGGTTGCCCACGTGGCGCAGACCTCCGACTGGGCCCAGGACGAGGGCACTGAGGAGCCCGGCGCCGAGCCCGAGGCCGAGGAGGCCCCGGCGGAGCAATGGGAGAACGACGCGTCGGCCGGGGGCGGCGGGGACGGCGAAGGGTACTACCCGGACCCCCCCGAGGAGGCGAAGCTCTACGTGGGCAATCTCCCGTTCGAGGTCGACAGCGAGAAGCTCGCTCAGCTCTTCAGCAAAGCCGGGGTCGTCGAGATCGCCGAGGTGAAAATCATAGTTTAGTCAGTGTCTTGTCTTTCGTGCTGATTAAGGTTGTTTGTTTGTTTTGGTTGAGGTTTCTGATGAGTTTGGTCGGTTGGTTTAGGTGATCTACAACAGGGAGACCGATCAGAGCAGAGGATTCGGGTTCGTCACGATGAGCACTGTGGAGGAGGCTGAGAAGGGTGTCGAGTTGTTCCACCGATACGTGAGTTTTCTTCATTGTATATGTGGCGGCATAAGTACCTAATCTTGTTGTCTATGTCGAGTTAAATTTTGTTAAGCTAGAGATACACGTATGTCTTAATATTGAGTTAAATCATAGAGTTATACATGTCTCTCGTATAACAAACCTTAATAAGATACGGCGGAAGTGGACATCGATGCTGTTTTGTGGCCTTTGAGTACTATTGCCGTTAAATAACAGATACATTATATGATGAGGTCCGCTTTTGTCTATATCAGGTTTAACATCTGTCGAGGTAGAGATACACTAAAGTCTTAAGTGTAATGAAAGTGTTGAATAATTAATGTTCTTTGAGTAATTGTAGATGTATACATGTACTCGTATAACAGACCTTAATAGGATATGTCGCAATTGGACCTCAATACTGTTTTGTGGTCTTTGAGTACTATTGCCGTTAAAATTACAGATTAGGAGTATGCTGGTGCACTTAAGTTCAAAGTTGGGTACTTATACCGTAAATATCTGATATTGTTTTGCTTAAAATTGTTTGGCATTAGGTATGAAGACTTACCAATTCAGTTGTTAAGTGTTTGAGCTTGTATCTTTTAAACACGTAGTTCGAGCTCCACGACATAAGGAAATTGAAAAATGCGTACGCGTCGGGAATCACTTATGAAGATTAGTATTTACATAGAGAATGACTTGTACTCTCAAGAAGCTCAACCGTTATCCTGTGGTAGTTTGATGTTGTTATTTATTCTTATACTTTATCTACATGCGTCTCACTTGTTGGTCCGCACTTGCTGTGACAGGATTTAGATGGGCGGTTCTTGACGGTGAACAAGGCAGCCCCGAGAGGGTCAAGGCCCGAGAGGACGACAAACGAAACTTCGTTCAGAGTGTATGTCGGTAATTTAGCGTGGCAAGTGGACGATGGCCGTCTGGAGCAGGTCTTCAGCGAGCACGGGAAGGTGGTGAGCGCCAAGGTCGTTCGCGACCGGGATTCAGGTCGCTCACGCGGTTTCGGCTTCGTTACTATGACCAATGAGACCGAACTCAACGACGCGATTGCTGCTCTCGATGGACAGGTTAATCTTCCACTCTCCTTTTCATTGAATGCCCAAAGTTCATCAAGTTTTTTTGGGTCATAACAAACGATTAATAACTATTATTCAGCTAGGGGTCAGTTCGGTTGAGCAGAAGCGATATCCAGTTTTCAAATTTGGTTAACAGGATAAATTTGGGTACCGGTTTTTGGTTAACTTATCTTTCTTGCTGCAAAGCAGGGAGATCTTTTTCCAAATTTGGTTCAACATTCGGTTAAAACCGATATGATGTCATAATCTGTTCTGGTAGGCGGTAGCATATTTCTTAGAACAAAGACATAATTAGTCTTGAAAATAACTCTAAACCTGTAGCAAGTACTATATTATTTATATTTATGTATATAATATAATATTTTAACAACCTTAAAAAAAATTGGTTTTATTAACTAAATTACCAAGGAACTGGTTTTTCTTAAATCCATAACCTATAACCGATCTTCTTTGATGGCTGATTCTGATTAACCGTTTTAAGTTAACCCGGACTAAGCGGCATTTTCCATTACTTTTGGCGCTTTAGATTCTGTTTTTTAATCGGTATCAATTTTCTTACAGCCCTAAATCGGATGGAATATTTTTTTTTTTTTTTTTTTTTTTGTGATGTTTCAGAGTTTGGATGGAAGGGCGATCAGAGTGAATGTTGCTGAAGAGCGGCCGAGGCGTACGAACTCGTTTTCGTTTTAGAAAGGTCGCGCCTTCAGTATCCACATGAAAAACCTGCGAATCAGCACTTCTGTAACTTTTGGAGTGAGAGACATCAACATGTTTATACTTATGCTTCATTTCTTATTTGTTTGTGTGGCAACGAAGCCTGAGGCCTAAGAACGCAAAATTTCTAACCGGGTTTCGTTCTCCGGTTCTCCGGTCCTCGATACCGAGCCCCTGTTGCTTTTGCCTTTTTTTGTAATTTAATCTGTTAATTGCAGTTATCTTTCTCATGTAATAATGTTTTTGGAGTATTGATACTTTGCATTTGTTACCTGAACTTATATATATTTTTTTTTCAAGGTTAATGAAATATAATTTTCTTCCAATAAATTTATCTGTCAGTTTATGTTGACAAATATTTAGAAAAATGGCATTTCAGTTTATTGTTATATTATTTATTAACCGCCATAATAAATATTTCATGTATTGATAAATATAATTGTAATTTGTGTAAAAAATATAACTGTAATATTAATGAACTAAAGAAACGTAACATAATAGATTACAGACTAGAAAGAATTAAATATTTAGGAACTTAAAAAAAATAGCAGCTAAAGTACCAATTGTTTGCAAAGCGAGCTCGAACTGCGTTTAAATTCTGTTTTTATTGGCACTATGCCACCTCAAAATACTGCTTATGCCACATATATCCCGTAATTTACTCAAAATACCATGTTAAAATTCAATTAATAATTCTTAATTAGATATTTTCTAAGCTTACTCAAAATAGCAAACACTGTTGGGTTGAAATTTTCCCATTGAATGGTTTTCTCATACACAAGAGTAAGTATGTACACAGCTTAAATCCTTGATCTACTTCACACGTACTTTGCAAAGCTTGTGTGCAAACAGTCACCAAGATTACCTATAAGGCATGAACTTGACCCGGTAGATCACCAAGATATCGGACAAGGTCACGCTTTTACATTCGTAAGAGACGGTGGATATGTACGCAATCGGTCATGTGAGCAAACAGTCAGATTTGATGGCAGAGCGTCTTAGCTTTCTTAACCGCTTCGACGTGGTAATACAATCTCCAAAGTGTTATGTTACTCTGCGAAATCAAAATGTAACCAACAGTTAGAATCGGGATAAGTTCGTGAAACTTACCAATGTGAGGCTTTGAGTACCTCTTTTTCAAGATCAACAAGGATTTCGTCGCTGGAGTTTTGATCTGACACCGGTTTTTCACGCTGAACAAGTTCTACGATCCGATCGAGATTTCTGGGTGGAAATCCATTGATTGTCTTCTGAAGCTGCTTTTTCTCGGCAAGGCTCATAGTCCTGTGTTGCAGTTGACAGAGAGAAAGGTTTTTAATCACCGACCAAAGATTTGACTTTGATTTTCACTAGAATAATGATAATAATTTGAATTTCCCACGACGCTAAATTACAAACCGCAAATCACCGAGGATTAGGAAAGTAAGATTTTATAAGCAATAACCAAACCTATACCTGCAACTTGACATCACGCAATCAAGAAGTTCCTCAAGCTCGTGCTCCATATGCTCAAGCTAAAAAAACGAAAGTTCATCTCCAAATAAAGAAATAAAGTTCTCATAAACTGCTTCAAAGCTCAAAATCCTCGTATCAACTATGTAATGTCATAATCCGAGTGAAAGAAAATGGTAGGGAAAACGGGAAAACAGAATCGACCCACATGCTATCATGTTAGGAAATATTAAAGATTTCAGGACATACTCGAGCGAATAGTTCGTCGGAGACTTTCGTCATTAACTTGTCAAGTTCTGAATCAGCATCCTCCACAAGCAACTTCACATCAGCATTCACATGGGAAACAATTGTAAGTGCAATATCAACAAAGGCACGCTCGTCTTTCTTTCATGGTTATTTTTCATGAAATTTCGCAATTTTTATGACATAAATGTAACTCTATATCAAGCATAAATCATAAACCACCTTAGTTTCCTCTCTATCAGATGACCCTTTGGCGGTTGCAGATAAAGACGGGGTATGTTTAAGCTTCTTCCGAGCTTGACCTTCATCGTCTTCAGATTCTTTTTTGCTTCTTTGCTGCGCCAGTAACGCACCAGTTTTTACAACCGCGGGCAGAATCTGAAAGAAAAACGGAAACAACGGAAACATAGTCTAAAACAACGTCTTTACTAATTTTTAACGCAAATTGAGAAAACCGGTCGCTCCTTACCTCGTCCACTTCCGCAGAGAGAACCTTTGCACCCTGACGAAGCAACGCCTTCAGAGTTTCTCTCTTGATATCCGACAGCGAAGCACCCGTCCCATTACTAAACAAGTTATCCGAAGCTTTAGAGCAGCGATCGGCTCTGAATTCTCCTCTTGAAGCTCTGGAATCGAAGAGCGGGGATTCTTCACCTTGCGATAAGATCGTCGCAACGAGGCATCTATAGAAGCCGAAGTAATCAGGCCCGTCTTTATTACGCTCAGCAGACGCGCCCGAATCTCTTGCGTCTTTTGACATAATAAGAAAACCCAAGTTTCTGCAGATCAGAACCCAGCCATGAACGACTCTCTCTTTCAAAAAAAAAAAAAAAAACACAGAATCAAACCTCCATTGATGTTTCAGTTGTATGACTATTCAGAGTCTAAATGGTCGGATTTCACAATACCAAAATCTACCCGAGTTACACCTAAACCTAAGAAATAGCTTGACGAAGTCACGAAACATCGTCATCTTCTTCTTCTTAATTTGATATCAAAGAAAGCGTAACATCCAAAATTCGAAGGATTTTCCGGTGAACCAAACAGAAAAAGCAAAAGCTGGAAAAGAATTGCAGAGTAAGCTTACGAAGGAGTGAAGAACAGCGAGCAGAAGCTAGAGAAGAACCGCCATTACCCTGAAGCTGAAGAAGAAGAAAGGTTTGTACATTTTAAATTGAATTTATAGTTGACTAAGCTGTATAAATAGTTATTTATGAAGTTAAGGACACGAGCGCCCCTATAGCTCAGTGGTAGAGCGTCAGTCTTGTAAACTGAAGGTCTGTAGTTCGATCCTGCATGGGGGCACTTTAACTCTATTATTTTCTCTTCTTTTTGAAGAGGGAGTATCTAAGCTTATTAATGTGGTTTGTTTCATACTTCTATCTCACAGTGTTAGTTTTGCCGTTTGAACATACTTATGTTATGAGCACCTTATGTTCGAATTTCGATGAGTCAAGTATTTTTTTTATGTCTTGCTATCAAGTTGTTATTGCATTACATTAGGAGTAGGATGTTTAAATCATGATTTAAATGCCTCATTTCGGTAATGCTCCTTTTTCTTAAGTTGCGGCGTGATTGGGAACAACTATAGTCAGTCTAATGTCTTATTTTAAATGTAGCTTGTTATATATTTTCTATAAATTACAAGTATAATTTTTATTTTATATAGATACAATTATATTCTATCTTATGATGTCTTATTATTAATGTAACTTTTTAGTTATTTATGTTTTATACTGATAAATAAGTAATTTTTAACTTATATAAAAATCTTGACTAAATACTCAAAATTATTAATGTCAATATTTTCGTTGGCATACGGTATGCCTGTGAAAGTTATGCGGTATTTTCGGTATGCGGCATGCCCTTTTTCTCGAGCTTGCCCGTTGGAATGCGACATTTCCGTAAAATGGAGGGAGCTAAACGGCGTAGTATGGTTTGAAAGGCTACAAGAGTAAAGTGAGAAATTGTCCCTAATTTGATCTAGTGGTTGTGAGATTTTGGATCATTGCCGTTGTTCATGACGAAAATGGATCAAACGTTGTAGCGGCCCACATCTGGATATTGGGCTGAAGTCATCATTGTCTGTTGACTTTCTAGGGCTAGAGACTCGATTCCCGCACCTTTGTTGACATAAAAAGGACGGGGTACAATGATATATGATGTCGGACCTCGTCACTTAGGCTGCATACGTACCCATTTTCAAGAATCAACTCATCATACAATTCAAAGTGGGAGTTAAGAGATGTGTACCAGAACTTGCCATGGCAAGTCGATGGTTGATGGCAACTCATCATATAATTCGGTAGACGCTCGAACCTTCTTCTATCTTTTGATAATCGGGGATTCCTCTGGTGCCTTCTCTCTAGCTAACTCCTCAACTACGACGTCGACGTTAGTTGTGTATTTAAACCGATGTATGTATGTATGTATGTATGTATGTATGTATGTATGTATGTATGTATGTATGTATGTATGTATGTATGTATGTATGTATGTATGTATGTATGTATGTATGTATGTATGTATGTATGTATGTATGTATGTACGTACGTACGTACGTATGTATGTAAGAGAGAACAAAGTTTTATATCTGTAGAGATTTTTCAGAAGAGATATTGTTTGATAAAAATAAGACTCTTATTTATAGGAGGGTCCGGAGGCCTTGAGACAATTATCAATATCTTCATCGGGACTTTGGGCAATTACAAAATAGCTCAAAAAGGTCCCTACGCGCCCTTGTGGACGTTCGTTTGCCCCCGAGAGAACGTTTCGGAGTTTTTAATTAAGTATTATTTGTGTTCTATTTTTAAGCCTTTTGATTTTGAAATATGGGCATCCAGATAACGTTTTTGGGCCAAAATTATTTTTCTATTAATTTCGAAAGACATCCATAACAGTTCTTAATTAATAAGAATGTTAAAAAATACTCATAACAACTCTTAATTAATTGGGATGTTTAAAAATATGAACTCTACTCTTGTACATCTTATATCTATCATGTAATAATGCTACGCGTTTCTGTCCTACAAATTAATATATATGAAATATTTATCGATAGTGTCAACTGTCAAGTGTAAAAATCTTATTAACTTTATAATAATAATAATAATAATAATAATAATAATAATAATAATAATAATAATAATAATAATAATAATAATAATAATAAATGTGTGTACTATTTGGTCAAGAAGAGGAAACTATACATTAAAAAAAAAGGACGAAGGTGAATAATTTGAGGACGACTAGTGAAGCAGAGATGAGTTTTTGTCTGTGGATATTTGCATGATTCCACTGCCGGTGGCGCCCACTGTTCTTCTCCTAGGGCACATTTTTGCGCTACTAATTTATTTTATCATTTTATTTTTAGTTAATTCATTAACTGTCCATGAATTATTAGCCGCAAATGTATGTAAGTTAGATAAAAATAGCGGTCAAGTACCTAAGTTCCATTTATAGCGATCGAATCAAATTGAATAAGAGTATCGGGTTTGTGTTTAAGTTTTTGTTTTCCATCTCTATTCTTTCATTGCCATAAATAAAAAGACGCACATTCAGATCATACAAGTTAACTGAAATTATGTGTGACCATGCAATATGATCATCCAAAAAGAATATGATGGATTTATATGGCCTATAAACACATAATAAAACGGAAAACATAAGTCCTAAATTTTTATACAGCTTGAGTACTTTTATCACTACAAATAAAATTTGAGTACCTAATTGAATATTTACTTAAATTTGAGAACACTAATTGTATTATCTCTTTACGGGACTAGAGCTTGCACATTAAACATCGTATTAACCAAGGTTGGAATTTTCGACGATAATCGTCGATTTTTCGGCTTTTCGATAGTTACCGGTAAGTTGCCGGTTGTAATGCTTATCGATTTTATATACTTTTCGACGATTTTCGAGGTTTTCGATAAACCGATTACCAACCGATTTTCGGTAAAATCAGTGTAAAAAAAAGGTACTTTTCGGTAAAAAAAAATTCGGCAAAAATAATTATATTTGCACAAGAGCACCTCACCCCACCCCACCCCGCCTCGCCACGACCGGACGGCGGCGGCGCGCGCGTGTGGTGGTGTAACATTTGTGTGAGTCCTCCCCCATCCACAAAATCCTATGACCCAAAGGGCCCAAGCCCTTGTCCCTAATATTTGGTATATAAACATCACCAAACTCTTGTCATCTATCAATGTGGGACTTTTTGTTATTCAACTTATATTACACAACTTAACATACACATACACTTTCACTTAATATTACACACTTCAACTAATATATACACTTAACATACATATTAACTTCACCTAACATACATATATACTTAATATGTATATTCATTTAATATTATACACTTCAACTAATATTAATATTATAATTATACACTTAATAATTTAACATATGTTTTGTAGTATGATATTATCAAAATATTTTATAAGTTTTCTGTCAAAAAGTATTCGAAAAGTATCGATAATCCGTCGATAATCATCGAAAAGTATCGATAATCGGTAAGCTACAGTGTTATAGGTTTTCCGTCGGTTAATCGGTAAGTTATCGATTAATCCGTCGAAAACGGTAATCGGTTTATCGGTAAAATCGGTAAGTTGAACCATGGTATTAACATCCTTATAAGTTATAACTACGTTTGTATCATCGTTTCTCGTAAAATATATCTTAATTTTAATAAAACAACTCAGATATATACTCGACGTGTAATTTGACAATACGAATATAAATTTATTTTTTCTTCTAATTTTTAAATTAATTTCAGACTAAAGAGCCTCAACTCCCAAAAATACTTTGACAGACTTTTTGGAATATATAGTTGTATATTTTTGTCGAAATTATACTTATAAAAACAAAAAAATTAAAAATTATGAATGAAGAATTATTTTGGCTTTCTGTAATTAAAATATTAGAGTGGTGATAATAAGAAACTAAACTACACTTAAAATGTATATTTTAATTATTTTGAAGAAAAAGATATATTTTTACGAAAATTGATAACACCGTGTCTTAATTAATAACTAATATAATTAGTTTTTTTTTCTTCACCTTCCCTTAATTTATTATTGGGTTAATAGGGTGGCATACATATACTTCAGTTGTAACTTGTAGTTAATTGGAGCAACAAGTATTTAATTTTTTTCCATAACATTTATACTTAGTTTCAATTTTATTGTGGTTTCAATATACCTAAAGTTCAATTTTATTCTAGTTTAATTCATTCTGTGATCAACTTTATATTCACTATCAGAATTCAGAATCACTGAATTCCCCAGCGGCACCAGCAACGACGGAGGCTATTGCATTGTCAATGTCGTCGGCGCCGACGATGGTTCAGTCGTCATGTATTGATTGAAGGATGATGTTGAGAATTCTAGATTTTTTTATTATTATTATTTTGAAAAAGATAAAAGAAGATGATTTGAGGAAAATGAAAAAAAAAAATAAGATGGCAAAAGTATTTAAATTTAGTAACACATAACGCTGTTAAGAAAATATCAGCTGGAGTTAATATAAACTACGATAAAGTTGAACTTAAATAGATTTGTGTACGTGATTAAGTACCACTTGAGTATATATATATATTATATATATATTAATTTAACCCTTTATTATTCTAAGAATTCTATCGAAGGTCTTTGGATTTCCTATATACCCGTGTGCTGCTTCTTAAAGCAACACTTGTTATGGCACGCCAGCTTCTTCATCGTATATACATTGAAGTATATATCATATATATCTATAAACATATGTGTGTGCCTGGATATTTTTGTTAACTCATCAATATTTTTTGGTGGGCTTCATCATATTTGCTTTACTAAAAAAGAAATATAATAAATTAGCCAAGTATCGTGGTAGAGCATAGCTAGCTGATTCAAGTGTCGAACCTTGTTCAACTTTAAGTAATAGCGTGACAAATCCTCATAATTGACATTGTTATGTATCCACACAGATACACTCATGGGATGGGACACATATATATACAGACGTGTACATACATACTGATTTATTCACGTGTATATATATATATATTTAGGGTACCTATTCAAAAAATTCGGGATTTTTATTTTTGGTACCGGTTCCCGGTTCCAGTTGTAAATTTCTCTATTTTTTTGAAAACCGGAACCGGAATCGGTACCGGGAAAAAGCAAGAAAAGATTCGTGAAAAAATTCGGTACTTAACACGAGACAAAAATCAATGACCGAAACAAAAACTTAACACGAGAGAAAAATCAATGGCTGCAACAAAAACTTAACACAAGACATACATTTTGCTTGGGAGCGAAATCTTCTAATTGAAATACGAAGACGTGTAATCGGCGGTGGAGGGTTCTCGGCAAAGAGAAGAATATGATGGTGTGAGGGATGAGAGAGGGAGAAAGAGAGATAGAAAGGGTCGAGAATGGAAAATGGTAACTATTAAACCTTAATAACGAAAAAATATACGTAGTATAGTCATAAAAAACAACATAAAATATATATAACCCAAAAACTACAATAAGCATACAAAATATTTATAAACAACATAATATAAAAACATCTAAGACTACATATAGTTTAAAACCGGAACCGGTACAAAAAATCGGGAAATTTTGCTTGCGATACCGGTTCCGGTTCCCAGTTCCATAAACCGTGAACCGGGAAGTACTGGTTCCCAATTTCAAACTAAATTTCCCTTATTTTTTTAAAAACCACCGTTCCGGGACCGGAACCGGAACCGGGATAAAACCGAAAAACGGTTACAAAATTTTCACCCCTATAGTATATATAGGGTTAATTAAGGGATTGAATGAGAGTTTAGAGATGAGCCCACAAGAGTCGCTTTCCACTGCATGACCCTCAGACATTCCCTTTTCTCTGTGTTGTGTTGCATCGCATTTGTTGGTTTCTATATTGTTTACACATCATGCGCTTCAATATTATATATATATATATTGGTCGTTATCATGTCAAGTTCTCTACAAAGACTTGTGCTTGTCTCTGTGCGACTTTCATTCTGGGCTCACTTGCTGCAGATATTATAAGGTCACGTGAGCTCAGTCGATATAAAGATATTGTTCATAAACATATAGGCATATATATATATAATAATAGCAATTAGCAACAATATTAAAATTATAATTAACCCTGTGAGGGGTAATTAAGTTCTCTTATAATAAAAAGTATTTAAGTTTTGCAATTCAGTATCTCTAACCCGTTTTTGGTATATTAATTAATAAATAAAACGTTAATGGACCATCCAATTTGTATTTTATTTTATTCTATTTTGAATTTTATTATTATTATTATTATTTAATTATTTTGTTGCCATATAAAAAAAATATAAAAATAAAGAATGCAATAGATAGGAAAATATGGAAAACAGACAATGAAACACTAAAATTACTACATTCGTATTGTGTTGTGGTGTTTTTTTTTTTTTTACTATATAACATATTTATTTCAGTAAAAAAAAATTGTATTCAAAATTTATATATGGTATCTTTTCATCGTTATAAAAAATTATTATAAGAGATCTAACTGAAAATTAAGACATCGATAAAAAGGTATGATTATATATATATATATATATTTATAAACACGTGAAATAGTAATTGTAATTGAGGTTGAAAATCCAACGAATTATGGTTGCTATAGAACAAACTACAAAGTTGGAAATAGTAAAGAAAAAAATATAGTATGATTAGTGTTTCATATAATTGGCTATATTATCATAACGACTTAAGAATGTAATTACCTTTTAGTTTAAGTGTTCAACGTCGAACTCTAACCATAAGATGCTTTCGAAATTAAAAATAATTTATATATTTTAATCACCTACATACATAAAGAAAGGGAAACTTCAGTTTGTATTCCCGATTTAGCATGTGTTTGCGGAAAAATACCCGAGTTAATGATATTACAAGAATATGCCCGAAACCCCCCACTTGAGTTAAATTAACCAAAGTTGAAAAAAAAATTAAAAAACATTAACTCGATTTGTTCCCAACCCTCCCTCCCGACCCTCCCCTCTGCACGACCCTTCCCTCTGCACGACGCCGCCCTCCTCTCTGCACGACGGAAGCCACGGACGGACCTCGGCGACCTTCTCTATGCACGACGCAGCCGACCTTCTCTCTGCACGACGAAACCCACCTCGCCGGCCTTCTCTCTGCACGACGAAGCCGACCTTCTCTCTGCACGACGAAACCCACCTTGCCGGCCTTCTCTCTGCACGACGAAGCCGACCTCTGCACGACGAAACCCACCTCGCCCACCTTGCTCGTGGCTTGCTCAGGTTAGGCATCGATTTTTTCCGTTTGGTCCGTTGATTTCTGGTTGTTTAGGGCTAGATCCAGTGGTTGATTTTGTTGATTTCAGGTTATTTAGGGCTAGATTTATGGGTTGTTTGGAGCACACAAACTGTTTGTGAATATGTCTAAATTAGAAACTTTTGGAGCACACAAACTGTTTGTGAAAATGTCTAAATTAGAAGCTTATGGTTGTATTTGTTTATGGTAGGAATGGATGTTTATTTGCAATACGAAGGTGAGTGGGTTCTAGACGGGTCCTCTTAGGGGTACCGTCGGGGTAAAGGACATTGTTTTTGCGCAAACAAGAACATAACTTACGAAGAGTTTTGCGATGGAACATTCGTTTGACTTTCGTGTACACAAATCCGCATCGTGGGTGTGGTACGTGAAGTGCATTGAGCAAAACTGTACTTGGAAATTGAGAGGAAAAGTCATAAAAAAATCGGCGCCGTTATTCAAGATCGTTTCATCTACTCAAGAACACACATGTGGTCTCGATCGTAGTTCGTCAAACCATAGGCAAGCTGCACCTTCAGTGATCGGGCAGCTTATGAAGGACCGGTTTTCTCCACAAAGTAGTGCAATTTATGCTCCAAGGTAATACACATAAACACTTTTTGCCTAAACATAAACAGTTTTGTTCTTCATAACATAGGGTTTGTTTTCCACACAGAAATAAAAATAATCCACATAAACACTTTTTGCCTAAACATAAACAGCTTTGTTCTTCATAACATAGGGTTTGTTTTCCAGACAGAAATAAAAGTAATCCACATAAACACTTTTTGCCTAAACATAAACAGTTTTGTTCTTCATAACATAGGGTTTGTTTTCCAGACAGAAATAAAAGTAATCCACATAAACACTTTTTGCCTAAACATAAACAGCTTTGTTCTTCATAACATAGGGTTTGTTTTCAGGACAGAAATAAAAGTAATCCACATAAACACTTTTTGCCTAAACATAAACAGCTTTGTTCTTCATAACATAGGGTTTGTTTTCCAGACAGAAATAAAACTAATCCACATAAACACTTTTTGCCTAAACATAAACAGTTTTGTTCTTCATAACATAGGGTTTGTTTTCCAGACAGAAATAAAAGTAATCCACATAAACACTTTTTGCCTAAACATAAACAGCTTTGTTCTTCATAACATAGGGTTTGTTTTCAGGACAGAAATAAAAGTAATCCACATAAACACTTTTTGCCTAAACATAAACAGCTTTGTTCTTCATAACATAGGGTTTGTTTTCCAGACAGAAATAAAAGTAATCCACATAAACACTTTTTGCCTAAACATAAACAGTTTTGTTCTTCATAACATAGGGTTTGTTTTCCAGACAGAAATAAAAGTAATCCACATAAACACTTTTTGCCTAAACATAAACAGCTTTGCTACTTGGTTTTTTATTTACTAATGAATGTCTTTTTAACCTCTAGGAACTTGCAAGATGACATGAAGAAGCTTTACGGCGTGGACATGTCTTATCACAAGGTGTGGCGATGCAAAGAAAAGGCAATTAGTTACGCGATGGGCACCCCGGAAGAATCTTACTCGAAGTTACCAAAGTGGTTGCATGTGTTAAACCAGAAGAATGAAGGAACTCTGACAGATTTTCAGACCGACAAAGAGGGACGTTTCAAATATGCTTTCTTCGCCATTGGATCTTGTATACGGGGGTTCAAATCTCTGCGTCCGGTAATTTGCGTCGATGCCACTTTCATAAAAAGCAAGTACGGGGGACAGTTGGTGGCTGCAGTAGGACTGGATGCTACTGAGTCATTGTTTCCCCTAGCCTTTTCTATAGTGGATCAAGAAAACAATAAATCGTGGGTTTATTTCATGAAGCAGTTAAAAGGGGCAATTGGGAAGATAGCAGACCTCGTTTTTGTCAGTGACAAGCATCCTACTCTTATATACGCAATTGAGACTGTTTTCCCGGAGGCATATCATGGTCACTGCTATGCACATGTCAAAAGAAACATAAAATTCCAGTTCAAAAGTGAAGACAGTACCAATCTTGTGTACTGTGCTGCCTACGTTACACTCTTCGAAAGTATAACCATCACATGATTATACTTCAGATCTCGTTTCCTGATGTACACAAATACATGATAGAGTTGGGGCCTGAGAGATGGAGTCGAGCCAACTTTGGTGGTACAAGGTAAACACTTTTTTCTCATAAAATAACAGTTTCAGCACAAACATAAACAGTTTTTTGGCTTAACATAAACACTTTTAACCGTAACATAAATTGTTTCTGCCCTAACATAAACAATTTTTGCCTTAACATAAACACTTTTAACCGTAACATAAACAGTTTCTGCCCTAACATAAACAGATTCTGCCTTAACATAAACACTTTTAGCCTAAACATAAACAATTTCTGCCCTAACATAAATACTTTCTGCCTTAACATTAACACTTTTAGCCGTAACATAAACAGTTTCTGCCCTAACATAAACACTTTTAGCCGTAACATAAACAGTTTATGGCCAAACATAAACAGTTTTTGCCCATACATAAACAGTTTTTCCCAACATTAACTGTTTTTTCTTGGCAGGTATGATTACATGACTAGCAACTATTCAGAAAGTTTGAATAATGTCTTGAAAGAGGCCAGGTGCTATCCCGTTACAAACATGCTTGAGTACATGCGGTTTACAACCCAAAAGTGGTTCTACGAGAAGCGGAGTAAAGCAGAAAAGACAAGGACGACCTTGGTGGAAACAAGGGAAAAAGTGTTGGAAAACAACAAACTAGCGGGCTCGCGGTTAAGGGTTAATCCTATTAGTACTATGGAATTCGAAGTTATAGATAGCGAGGGAAGTTTCATTGTTAATCTTACTTCTCGCTCATGCGAGTGCGGAAAATTCGAAGAAAATGTCAAGCCTTGCGTTCATGGAGCCGCAGCATGCGAGTTTCGTAAATACGGAATCTATGAATACTGCTTGCCGCACTACTTTACGGACATGTACAAAAGTACATACGAAGGCTTGATTTACCCTCCACGTTAGGTGCAATTAGTTTACCAAAATACACTTTTACCATGAAATCTTATGTTTGTCGGGTTCTTTCAGGTGATGAGATTAACTGGGATCTTCCGGAAGAACTGGTGGACATTCAAGTGGGACTTCCAGAAGAAAAAACACGAGCAGGACGTCCGTCGAAAGGGAAAGGTGGAAGACCGAAAAAGAAGCGTCGCCCTTCACTCGGTGAAACTCTCATTGTACACCGCCAGTGCTCGAAATGCGGTACTCGGGGCCATAACCGTGCATCATGCACGGCGCGTACGTAGGAATAAACAATTTCGTTATTATGCAGAAAAATGTTGAAGGGAACACAATGTTGACAATTTCGTTATTATTTTAAAGACTTTTTGCTTTAGATCCAATAGTTTTTGCCCAAACATTATTTTTTTGCCAAAACATAAACTTTTTGCCAAAACATAAACATAAATAAATTTTGCCCAAACATTAACAATTTAACCCTACACATGAATAGTTTTTGCTCTAACATAAACAATTTTTCCTAAAACATTAACAGTTTTACCCTACACATAAATAGTTTTGCTTTAACATAAATAGTTTTGCTTCAACATAAACACTTTACTTACATTTTTCCCTAACTTAAATTTACTTACATTTTTCTGACCAATACAGAAACTAGCCCCCAAAAATGGTAAATGGTCCTATCGTAACAGAAATAGTTTTTTCCCTAACATCAATCTTCAGTACTTTTTGCGCTTTCGAAGATCCGTACCGCAAGCTCTTGTCGATACTTGAGCATATCGTCGGAAGTAATTTCGTCCATGAAGCATCCACGCATGGCTTGTTCTACGTATCTTATGGCGAAAACGCCGCAATCGCCGCTACGAAAAAATAAAAGATTAATGAAGCATAATAAAAACAGGATGTCGAAACATTCACAGAACTAAGTGGGATCTTACGAATTTTTCGCCCGAGGAACGTCGACGTAGTCCCAAGGAAACGGTAAGTTCTTCCTGAATCGGTCATGCAAAAAAGTCAGGCTGACTTTTTTGATGATAATCCAAATTGCTTCACTAAGATATTCCATTTCCGTCGCCAATCTGTCACGGCCGATCACACAAGGATCGCAATCATATACTCTAAACTTCCACTCATCGAGATCAACTACCACGGCATACCAATGTATACTATTGTAATTCATGACCATTGCAACTTCGCTAAGAACATCCCAGCAATTCATTTGCTTATCTTCGTCCCCAAAAATACCGTAAACCATATTGTCCAAAAACAGCTCTGCATTGTTTTCTCGGTGGTTCTTAAGGGCATGCATTACTTCCGTACTCCAATGGGCGGAAACGTTGTTCACGCTGCCTCGAAAATACCCATTGTCGGTGTACCGCCGCTCCTTACGAAAATACGCAAGGGCTGCGTCAATGTGCTGCAGAAAATTGAACACAAACATAAACAATTTTTAGCCTAACATAAACAGTTTTACCCCTAACATAAACAGTTTTAGCTTAAACATAAACAGTTTTACCCCTAACATAAACAGTTTCTGCCCTAACATAAACAGTTTTAGCTTAAACATAAACAGTTTTACCCCTAACATAAACAGTTTCTGCCCTAACATAAACAGATTTAGCTTAAACATAAACAGTTTTACCCCTAACATAAACAGTTTCTGCCCTAACATAAACAGTTTTAGCTTAAACATAAACAGTTTTACCCCTAACATAAACAGTTTCTGCCCTAACATAAACAGTTTTAGCTTGAACATAAACAGTTTTACCCCTAACATAAACAGTCACGAAACCAAAAATCTTACCATTGTAAGCAGCATCACGTCCACCTTATTCTTCTTCGCCCTAGTGTTCATCCATTTTTCAAATTTAATCCAACGCGGATCCGCTTTATCTATTTGAACCGGGTCATCCTTCTTCGCCTTCGCCTTCCCCTTCGCGAGTTTTGGTACGGCCACCTTTGTGCGCTGCTTCAGCTCCTCCGTATCAGGGTTTGTGTAACCCTCCAACATCTTACTCGGCTTTCTTTCTCTCTTGCCCGGGAAAAGGGAAGCGATACCAAGGTCAAAACCCGGTATTTGGGTAGGCAATTCGTCATCAAGCGCCGCAAACAAAGGTTCCAGGCTTTTTGCAACTGGGGTGGCCTTTTTCACGGATGGAAAATCTTCTTGAGTAACCGTCCTCTCACCGGAATCCCTCTTCCGGGTCACACCAATCGGGATCCCCAAATTGATGCAAGTTTGTTGCTGTTTTTCAGACATCAATGAACGAACAGTCTCACGAAACTCTAGTAGAATGCTTTCCTGTACGTATTGTTAAAAAAAAATTATGTTAGAATATGCCTTAACATAAACAGTTTTAGCCCAAACATAAACAGTTTTAGCCCTAACATAAACACTTTGTACCCTAACAAAAACAGCTTTAGACCTAACATAAATAGTTTTAGCCATAACAGAAACACTTTTTACCCTAACATAAACAGTTTTAGCCCAAACATAAACAGTTTAAACCCTAACATAAACACTTTGTACCCTAAATAAACAGTTTTAACCCTAACATAAATAGTTTCTGACATAAACACTTAATGCCCTAACATAAACAGTTTTAGCACTAACATAAATAGTTTTTAATCAAATCTTAAAAACTGTTAAAAAATGATAAAAAAAGCTAATGAAACTATACCATTTCTACAATTTTCTTTGCTTGTTCGTCGATCTTCTTCTCTTGTTCATCGATCTTCTTTGCTTGTTCATCGAGCTGGTCCTTCAAATTAGGAACGGGAACTTCGGGTTCTTGTGGGTTCTCGGGTTCTTTGGGGTTCTCGGGTTCCTTTCGGTTCTCGGGTTCTTCACGGATGTATCTTTCAACTTCCACAAACTCAAGTACTTGGATCTACAAGCAAAACAATGTATGAAATAACATAAAAATTAATACGTTAAAACAAACAGTTCAAAACTGAAAAAGCGTACATTGCGAGACTTGAAGAATGATTTCGCCGTCTTGAACTCGTTTATATCCGGAAAGATACTCAGCGCCCAATGTAATAGTGGTCGGTGAAATGCGTGGAAAGTGTACTGCGGATAACTGGAGTTGCCCAATCTAATACTTTTTTTTAATTTAGCCTTCCAATCGAAATTCCGAACAAAACTCAGAAGTTGCTTCCACCCGATGTTACCCCAGGGTTTAGCCAAATAATCCTCATGATGACGAATAATATAATCTGTGGGCGGGTAGACAGTTTGGCCATCCACGCCAAGTAACAACCCCTCCATCAATAGAAACAAGCCGCACTTGAATCTTAGAGGCGGGGGAAGATCTTCCGCCATGAAATCGTGGAAAAGCTCATTCCACGACCGTCTTTCAAGCCTTGAGCCACCTCTGCCTGGTTTCGTAGTCGCGTCTGGAACATCCGGGTCGAATCTAAGACCGGTTATGGAACAAAATTCCCGGTGCCCAAACTTACGAACCACGCCGCAAAAGTTAAACCATAGCTCGTCCGAGGCTCCTTGGCTCGGAACTCGACGAAGCAGAATCTGATGGATCAAGCCCATCGGAGAAGGGGGGTCAAACGTCTCAAATAGGTAACTGAATCGCCGCTCAACCTCATGGTTCATAGCATCGTGTGCCATCAAGGTGTGCACGATTTCCGCCACTCGTTTTGCAGACGGGTACCACACTTGGGCTGATCTCCAATCCTTTTCCGGTGCAATGTATGCCATTCCTAAACAAAGTTAACATCAATAATCAGGTCCTAATCCAAAACGCCATAAACTCTAAACAAAACAGCCCTAAAAAAGACCTAATCAAGCACTAAAAAACACTAAATCAGCCCCTAATCGTGCCATAATCAAACCCAAGCCAAAACCTGCCTTAATCAAGCATTTCATCAAACATATTGTGTGCATAAACAAAAACCCTAATCGTGCCATAATCAAACAAAGGTTACAAACTGCCTGAACATTTCATCGAGCATATTGTGTGCATAATAAACAAAAACAAAATCCCAAAACCTATGATCGAACCCGAGATTTGCAGAGGGGTTTTTGGTCGGTGTACCGGTTTCGTCGTGCAGAGAGTAGGGCGGCGAGGTGGGTTTCGTCGGCTGGCGTCGAAGGCGAGGGCGAGATGGTGGACGTCGAAGGCAAGGCGAGGCGAGGGCTCCGTCGTGGGTCACGCGGGAAAGAGAGAACCAAAGAGAGGACTCGGGCTCTCAGTCGATGGGTCGTCGGCCTCTTGGGCTGAGAGGAAGAGAGAACTGAGAGAGGTCGGCGTCGTCGTCGTGCAGAGGTCGGGAGCTGGCTTCGTCGTCGTGCAGAGCGTGGGGAAGTGAGAAGAGGCGACAGTCGTGAAACCCTAAGCCAAGGGGAGGGTCGGGAGCTGGAGGGAGGAGGGCGGCGTCGTGCAGAGAGAAGGGTCGTGCAGAGGGGAGGGTCGGGAGGGAGGGTTGGGAACAAATCGAGTTAATGTTTTTTAATTTTTTTTTTCAGCTTTGGTTAATTTAACTCAAGTGGGGGGTTTCGGGCATATTCTTGTAGTATCATTAACTCGGGTATTTTTCCACAAACACATGCTAAACCGGGAATACAAACTGAAGTTTTAAAGAAATATGTATTAAAAAAAAACGTACATACCAATTTGTCTTTTCAAGCTATACAAGAATATATAACGTATAATAAATTTGGAAAATATACACGAATGCGACAATTCGGCCATTAATGTGCTTCCACTTAAATGACTTAAATATTGCAAGGATTGTAGGCTACATATTAACATGATTTTGCTTTCTCAAGAAAATAAATAAAAAGTTAATTCACGGCATATATACTAAGTTATTTAAAAATTGAGCGATGTAGAGTTTTTTTTTTTTTTTAGTGGCATGTATACATAAGTTGGGAATATAGATCTTTATAAATTTATCAAATCTGCAGTAACATTCAACTTGAGTATAAATACTCCTCAAAAAAAGCTTGAGAATATATGCACACACCAAGGTTTTAAATACCGCTTGCCGATGTCGTTTCGCACTTTTTATTTTACGGATATATCGCTTATCGATGTGTATCTTATATGTAAGTCGATGGATATGTCGATAGATATATCGTTTTGCATATCCTCGAAAAAAAAATTCAATAAACATACCGATGGATATTCAAAAAATTTAATACCTTAGCGCGCGCAAAAAAAAAAAAATCTATATCGCTCTTCTTCTTTTTTTTTTGGTCCAACTTGAGTATTTGAGTATATATGTCACCATTAACGTATAAATAAATAAAGCTAACTTTAATTCCGCATTTGGTGACCAAATTAAATGCGGGCGTGTATTGTGGACTTGCATGTATAAAGGTTGAAACCTTTTGTCCTTGATTTATAAAGCGTACCACATGTTAATGTTATATATTTGCACATCAACATAGTTCATGTTTTATTTGCCAATTGCCATAGCGATAATAGCAAAAGTGACTAAAGTTTAATCAAGTGTGCAAATAAATAGCCATAATAATTTAATATTGGCATAAATATTCAAAGTGTTTCAAACTGTGGCGTGTACAAAATTCTATCAACTCTAACCCGATGTCCGTTAATGTATTTTGTGCAAATATATTATGCAAGTAGTCTTAGTGTAATTGATAATGCACTTTGTAATGCATTTTGTGTTAAATCGCTTAACAGGCGCTTCATTGGAGTGGATGGAATGTGTACACACCACGGTTTGTCGATATTAAATCGCTTTGGCCACTTATTTGCACA
Source organism: Parietaria judaica (assembly GCA_954871525.1). Lineage (NCBI taxonomy): Eukaryota > Viridiplantae > Streptophyta > Magnoliopsida > Rosales > Urticaceae > Parietaria > Parietaria judaica. The sequence goes on from OX940865.1 coordinate 33,462,823, forward strand.
CTTGGTCAACTTTGACCACTTTTGCCGCTATTATCCCTTTGCCATATTACTATTATATTTTCCTTCATGGTCCATCTCCATACATTCATATTATAAATGTTATTTCACAATCTAAATTGTATGGGTAAATAACTAAATATGACTATTTTAAAATAAAATATAAATTCTAATTGAAGTTACGAAATAATCTGAATTCAGATATTCTCGATTAATGTTTTTTCTTTAATGGAAACAATCATTCCGGCTCTAGATTTATTTTCTCTTTTATTATTAATTTCCGGTTTTAGATTTAGTTTTAATAATAATTATTGAATAAGAATAGTCGGATTAAGTATTAAGCATTCCAATATGATTTTTTTTAATTTTTTTTTATACATCTATAGATTCAAATGTCACACTTTTGAATTTAAGAATGAAAAGAGATAAATTTTTTATCTTGATTCTTTTTTTAATAAAATAATTTCCAACTCCAATTAATTGCATTACTTGTGTATTTTTACTGTTAAATAGTCCAAAGAAATGAAATCAAGCTTATTTGGCCTAGTCTAATCCTACAACAGACTTTTTCATAAGTCCCAAGTTCAAATCAAACAAGACCAAAAAATTACGTATATTTATAAACTTAGTTTATAGTGTCAGGTCAACTGCCTTATGAAGCAAGTATATATAAATTAGGGGTGGAAATAAAACTCAAAAACCGGGTAAAAATCCGAATCTGAATATGTATCTAGATTTAAACCCGAATCAGAATTCGGATTCCGGATCAGGATAACCGTACCTGGTTTTAAAGTGGGTTCGGGTACCGAGCATTAAAATCATAGAAACCGGGCACCCGGTTCAATACCCGATTTTTTTAATTATTCTATCTTCCTTTATTTTTTTAATTATTTTTATATCATGTTTATTTGACTTGTAATACTTTTTTTATTGTCATATAATATGTTTACAATTAATGTAAATGATGCTTGATGCGCGGAACGAAGAAATGATGGCGGTGAAGAAAAAACTATGTTATGCATTTTAATTTTAAAACAATGAATGTATGTTTTTATTTGTGAGACGATGTTTATTTTGAGATAATATATTTAAAAAAATAAAAAATAATTAATAAACAGATCTGGGTATAAACGTCCGGATCCGGTTGAAAACTTGGATCCGTGTTTCAAAACCGGGTACCGAATCTGGGAATCAAAAACTAGATACCCAAATTTTGTGTACCCGGTTTTCGAGTACCAGGTATCAATTTTAAATACCCGGTTTTCATATCCGAGTACCGGGTACCCGACTCGGTTTCACCCCTATATAAATATAATCCTAACCAAAACTAAAAGAATCACCCATTAAAAAAATACAAAGAAACCAATTTTGATTGACTTAGTGGTAATTGTACTACATACATATTGAAGAGGTTACGAGTTCAAATCACATGAGACTTAAATGGGTGCCCCATTTTCATACTTGTAAACATGGCCAATAATATCACTTATTTTTACACTGAATATATCTAGTAATACGAGATTACATTGTAACCATAGCCGACAGCGTCACTTCCGTTAAAAAAAATACAAAGAAAGATGAAAGTTTCAAAGACCTGCTAGTTCCTTCTATACCTTTTCTATTGTTTGTCCCTTTTCTGCCATAAATAAAATGGGGTCCCCCAAAAGAGGAAGATCTAGGTCATACCGATTGCTATCCATAAATAATTCAGTTGATTTAATTTCTTCACTTTGGTTTCTATCCATAATATTATATGATAGGATTACATTACAACAATATTGCGACAAACCACTGTTCTCCTAATTTATCATTTTCTTTTTTGTTGCTGATATATTAAACAGTCAAAACTTAACTTTCTGTCGTTTCATATTTGATTTACAAATTTAAATATCTAATCTTCTACTAGGAGCGCTAATATATTTTTAACATTTTTTAGCAACAATAATTGAAATCCACAAAATAGTATCAAAGGTTTAATTTTGTGTATATACAATTAAGCTTTGAAAGCATCACTTACTAAACGTTTTATTAAACTATAGTCGTACATGTCTATCTAAATTAATACATATTAATTCGCTATGAACAGAATTAAACTTTGACAATAATGCCCTTCAGATACTATTTTTTTTATAAGAGAGTGGGCCATTTCAATTAATCAGAGTCGACCAAATCGGTCGCTATAACACGTTCAATACAAGGGGGGCACTCTAAAAGCCAACAAATATCGTTGTGTAAAATAGAGGATTCGTGGGCGAGAATATGAGCCGCTTTATTACTCTCGCGGTGACCCAAGCAACAACGAGCACATCCACAAGCAATCAGCAGTTTGTGGATGTCTCGAACAATCGTGGCCACGTTACGTGGTGGAGAGCGATTCTCAATGGCCTGGACAGCCATACGACAATCACTCTCAACCACTTCGAGTGTCAATCCGTGAGACTTAGTGAAACATAGGCCCTTCCGAATGGATAGAAGGTCGGCAAGAAGGGGCTCATAAACATAGTTTACCTTGCTGGAGAAGGCAGCCATCACAGATCCGTTGCTTCCTCGAACCAGCCCTCCAAAACCAGTAGTCGTTCTATTATTCAGGAGAGATACTATTATCGCTAGAAAAAGAGTGAAAATTTACTTTGCTCACTTGTATAGCATGATCTCTATTTAATTTTTCTAAAAAAAGGTTCCCAACACTCCGGCTTACTTTTTTTATTTAAAATCTTGAGCTGAAATTTTGATTTTAAATAAAAAAAAATTCAAATTTTGTTTCTAATATTTCCGGTCCGGGCTTATGGGCCTTCGGGATTGGTCCCTTGGAATTGGGGGGTTCCGTTTCCTGAGTTGGCTCATAATTTTCCGATAACCAAAAAAATACCCGCAATAATTTTAAATTCAAAATCCGGTATTGCAATTTTTATCTTATTTTTCTAAGATAAAAAAATCGAAAGCTGTGTGGGTGTATTTATATATATAAAAATATACAAACACCGACATTTTTTCCATTTTTGCACTTTAATTTTCTCACTTTTTTAATTTTTACGCCAAATTCCCATGACGCAAGAAATGATGCGAAACAGTCCTCCATTTTCATGACTTGTGACCCAAGTGAATATCTTCACTCTCTCTCTCTCTCTCTCTCTCTCTCTCTCCTCGACACAGAGAAAGCCATTCGAGCTCCGAAGAAGAAGCAGAAGAAGCAACAAGGAAGAAGGAAGAGCCCAAGTGAATAACTTCACTCTCTTTTTCGCTTTCTCTTTCTCAAAACCCAAAAAGTTGGATTCTTGATTATTTTTCGAATTATTTAATCACTGCGCCGAAAGCGGTGAATTCCGATTCAAACCCAGCAACCCACTGAAGAGAGAATCTTTCAGTCAGTGGGGATGGGAGGAGTGACGTCATCAGTGGCGGCGAGGTTCGCCTTCTTCCCCCCGAGCCCGGCGTCGTACAGGGTGGTGAGCGACGGCGCGACGGGGCTGCTGCTGCTGAGCCCGTTCCCGCACCGCGAGAACGTGGAGGTCCTGAGGCTCCCCACGCGCCGCGGCACGGAGATCGTCGCCGTGTACGTGCGCCACCCCACGGCCACCTCCACGCTGCTCTACTCGCACGGCAACGCCGCCGATCTCGGCCAGATGTACGAGCTCTTCGTCGAGCTCGCCATCCACCTCCGCGTCAATCTCATGGGGTACGAAACCCTACCTTCTTCAATTTTGTCGATCTTACTCGCAGTGTTTCCAATTCATCCATCGTTTATTGTTTGAGCTTAAGCTTCTGGGAGTACTGAAAGGGTCTTGTTGATCGAGCTAGTCGGGAACGTAAAGTTGAGCTTCCGATTCCGGTGAAGCTAGTTCTAGGTCGTTGATTGTGGTTTTGTCCGATTTCGGATGCAAATTGACGTCTTCAGGAATCGGAATTCGGGTTTCGGGTTTGACTCCTCTTTGGGGTATCTTTTATTACTCATTGTTTTGAGCTTGAAATTGAAAAGGACTCGGTAGTTGATCGGGTCGAGACCGCGTGTTACTTTTTTTTGTTTTTATCTAAATCGTAATTCCATTTTCTGACATCTTTAAGGGTTTTTTATTGTTTCGTGGCAGTATTCGGGTTATTTTTCCTTATTCGGGTTTGAATCCTTTTGCAGGTACGACTATTCCGGGTACGGACAATCTTCCGGCAAGGTAAGTCGGAGAATTGAACCTGTTTTGCTATAGAATTTGCCATACTCTTGGTGATATAATGATCGGAAAAATGGCTTCTGTTCTGTGCAGCCGAGCGAGCAGAACACTTACTCCGACATTGAAGCTGTGTACAAGTGCCTCGAAGAGAGCTACGGAACGAAGCAAGAAGACGTCATTTTGTATGGCCAGTCCGTCGGAAGCGGACCCACTTTGGATCTTGCATCTAGATTGCCTCAATTGAGAGCTGTTGTTCTTCACAGCCCTATACTCTCTGGGTTAAGAGTCATGTATCCCGTGAAACGTACGTATTGGTTCGACATTTACAAGGTACTACCGATGATCAAACCGGGTTTTTCAGCTTGTTCTTTGATAGTGTCCGATCGTCTGATTCTGGTTACTCTTATGTTGTTTTTTTGCAGAATATTGACAAGATTCCATTAGTTAACTGCCCTGTTCTTATCATTCATGTAAGCCTCGTTAACCAAATATGTCTTGAGAAACTTTAATAAATAAATTTCCTAAACCAAAAAGATGAAAAATTGAAAAATAACCTCCCTTTTAATTCTATTTGGTACGTGTTACCATTTTTATAAAATTTGGACCAAAATACCCTTTCTCTCATATTTTTCAGACACTGCGGGGCCGTTTCGCATTTTTTTTCCTCATTTTAAGTCTAAATATTTTCATCCAAAGTTCGCTTTGAAGATATCACAAAGATCTACAACTTTCTTGTTTCAGACTGTGAAACTCGGCTTGAAAAATGAAGAAAAAATTGCACAAAAGTTTCGTAACATTTTGAAGGGTATTTTGGACCTAAATCTATTAACCTCGTGATTTTGGAATATTGCTCGAAAATACTATGCATCTCAAAATATTGCTCGAAAAAGTTTATGTTTGTCCTAATATCTCAAATATCTATCCGATTGTTCTGAATCTCTATAGGGAACTTCAGACGAAGTTGTTGATTGTTCCCATGGAAAGCAACTATGGGAGCTTTGTAAAGAGAAATACGAACCCTTATGGCTTAAAGGAGGTAACCATTGCAATCTCGAGCAATATCCCGAGTACATCCGACACCTAAAGAAGTTCATATCAACGGTCGAGAAGTCTCCGTCTCAGAGATACAGTTCTAGACGGAGCACCGACCACTACGAGCAGCCTCGGAAGAGCACAGACGTGTTCGAAGTTGCGAGGAAGAGCACCGACCGGAGAGAAAAGCCGAGACCGAGCACCGACCGATCAGAAAAGCTCAAACTCGAGAAGGTAAGGATGTCATTTGACCACGTGGAGAGGTCCCGGAGAAGCGTTGATTGCCACGAGAAGTCGAGGAAAAGCGTCGACCATCAATTTGAGAGAGCGAGGAAGAGCGTCGATCGGTTGGATAGAGTAAGAACCGGGTAATTAGTCTTCACAAGTTTTATGATCAAAGCAAATTTGGTGTATAATTTTAGTTTGGTGTTGTGGGAAAATTATTTGGTCTTTTCAATCCAATTTGTTGTAATTTGGCAGCTCTGTAATAACTATGGTATGAAATGAGAGGGTTTCGTGTTGTTATAGTGTTCATTTGCCCCTGAATTTTAGTTTTTGGCAGTAATCCTCCCTCTACTTTCAAAAATATCAAAAATAGCCTATCCACTTTTATAGTGCTAGTTTTTGTCTACTTTTATCGTTGTTTCAAGTGTTAGCAAAGAATAATTGACTGTTTCGCCACTTCAACTAAGTCATATGTTGCGCACAAACTACTCATTTTCGTTTTCGTTAATCTGTAGGGACAATTTATTTTTGAAATACGAGCGGCAATGGCGCGAAAAATTAAAATCCAATGCATTATTATTCCCAACTATGTTCTTTGTTCGATCCAATTAAACAATCTCGGCTCGAGAGAAAGGGAAAGAGTCTATCCCACATTTGATCCTGCAAGTGTATAAATTATCCGACGGTGTTACGAAAGAAGAGGAGCTTCATCGAGTCGTGTTGCTAATTTGTATAATCTAATGATACTGTATTTCTGTAATTTTCAGCAAGAGCAAAGAAAATGACTGGGTATTTATAAATTTGTACCGCGACGAGGTTTATCCATGAACAGTCAAGTCTCAACATTACTAGGCAGAGCCATCTACCAGTGGGAATTTTGGTTTGCGCTCGCTATGCTCGACTATGGCCGACGGAGGAAGACGGCCGATGCAGATCTCATGCACCGTCGCAAAAAGTGGAAACAACTCTAACCATCCTCGGTGGCTCAGAACCTCGTACACTTCTCTCGCCGTGGACACTCCCTGTATTACCATGTAAATTAATAATATATATATGTATATATATATTACTTCTTATAGTTGCTATAAAAAGGAAATTATGTTGTACCTGAAGTTTCTGGCCTTGCAACATTTCTGCTTCTAGTTCATCAAATGATCTGTGTACATAAATTGAGAAGAAATGAGTAATGAATAATACTGTGGATTTTTTTTTGAGAAAAAAAAAAAAAAAAACCCGGCAAGTATTGACCTTTTCCCGTCGTTCTTGGCAAAAGCTTCAGCAACTTTCCTGTTTCTTCCTCCCACTGCCATTACCGAATTTTTTATTAATTGCGATGAAATTCGAATCAACACGTACAAAGGAAGAGCATATGGTTTCTTACAGCATGTAGTTATGAGATCCGCTACACCGCAGCTCTCAAAGAAGGTGCTATCGTTCACCGACGAAAACAGCATCTTCGAAAACGCCTTCATTTCTCTCAGACCGATTCTCATTATTGCAGCCTAGTCAACGACAAAAAGTTGAAATTCAAAATTGCTTAACCTCATGCATTCAATAAAATCAGTCACTGAAGCTAAGCTCACCTTTGTGTTATTTCCCATCTCCAAACCGTCCACGAAGCCTGTTCAGTCGGGGATTAGTAATCCCAATTGTCATATTATTAATTTCAAGATCAGAGAAACCGAAAAATCTTATCACAAACCTGCTGCGATTGCAACAACATTCTTCAGAGTCCCGCATAATTCCACTCCTTCGACATCTGGAACCTGTTGAATCGTGTGCCATTACACAGCGAGAACAAAAGCACTAGAATAGTAAATAAAGTACCCAGCAGAAACTTGACAAAAATAATTGACAAAATAACAGAAAACGTAGCAAAAATTTGATTAACCCGCGAACCAACTACAGCTCATCGAAACCAATCATCAAAGTGGATCACCAAATTTAAAAATCGGATTTTGATTTTACCTTCTTCTAAAACCAAATAATGTAGTTCGGTTTTAAAATCTTGTCAAAACTGAACGGAACCAACCCGGTTTCACACCAATAAAACACACTTTTATAGCGTCTAGATCCTTTATTTTCAAATTTTTTTACATAATTGTGTAAGGGAATCCTATACATCGCATCGAATGCATTTGTTGTATACTCACAGCCGTGACGATGAAATAGGGAGTGCTGAAAAGCTGAACCCACTTCTCCGCAATCTCTCTGTTCCCTCGAAATCCCACGGTCGCTTCACTAAACTTCTCCACGGCAATCTACAAAACCCCACATCGAGACCATTAAAGACCATCTCGAACATCACGAAGACGATTAAAAGCTAAGCAATCTTTTGAACAACTTGCCTCGTTGGCGATGTTTGCACCCATCAAAACGCAGCAGTTCGGGCCCAATTGCTGAGAGATGAGCGTCGAGATCATACACGGTCCTTCCTTCTTGACCTCCATTCCTTTGATGAGCGAAATAGCTTCCGCGTCTCCTCTCAGCTTCCCGACAAGCCGCCTGCATATTCCTTCCATGAACTGATGCGGCGTCACAAACACCAGCATATTCGAGTCCTTCACTGCAAGAAAAAGCGAATAAACACCGATTTCCCCGTAACGTTGCACGAGTAAATTCAGAGTCAGAGATCGCTAAGTACCAGCGTTTTCAAGATCCGGGTCCGCGACGACGTTTTTGCCAAGCTTTATACCCGGCAAATACTTGACATTTTCCTATTCAAAATTCACAAAAACAACTTAAGAACTCAAACAAACAGATTCAAGAAACCGAAAAATCGAAAAACTCGAAAACAAAAGTGGGTACATTTGATCGATTGATGACATCAGTGAGCTTCTCTCCGCTGGGCAACGTCTCTTCGAACACCCACATCCGAACTTCCTCTGAATTCAAAAACGGAGACACGCATTGTTCAAGAACCCAAACATTTGCATGCGAAATCGATAGATACACATATACATACCATGGAAGGAGGGGAGAGAGAGAGTGTTGGAGGCAATGAGCTTGGCGGCGACGCTGCCCCAGTTGCCGCTTCCGACGACGGTGACTCTGGATTTGGGCGGAGCGGGGGGGTCGCCGGCGAGGGCGGGGAGCTCCGGCGGAGGCATTGGAGAGGAGGAGGGAGGTGAGCAATGGAGGAAGGAGAGAGAAGGAAGCAATGAAGGGTCGTCGTGATGGCGAAGAAGCCATACACGTTTTTCGTTGCTTACTATGTTAATGTAATTTGTCGCCCTCAATCTTGGCGATTTCCTCTATGCTATTTCAATTTTAATATACGCTTTTTAAGAGGTTAATTATAATGTGTGTATACAATATAGATTAATATATTTGAAAATTTGCGGCTAAAATCTTCAAACTCGTTGATTCTTATAAATAAGTCCGTAAATTCAATTTAGGCCGTTAAAGTCCTTAACATTGATGTTTTATTACAAATGGACATATGGTTAAGTGTTAAATGCTATGCGGAGTGCCGACTGCCGAGTGGCATTGCACGTAATTCAATTGCCACGTGATGTTTATTTATTTAGTAAGATTATTTTTTTAGAGATTTACGGTTAAAGTTGTTAAACTAGTTTGTTTCTAACAAATAAGAACCGAAACTCAATTTCTTGTGGTTAAAGTCATCAGTGTTACACTTTTATGTCAAATGAACACTATTGGTTGTTAAGAGCCATGTGGCAATTGAATGGACGAGTTCGGAGACTTAAGCTGCAAATTTCATTAGTTGTTAATAAAAAATAAAAATGAAAGTTTCACATAACAATGCCACGTGGGAGTAACATGTGGTAGTCGAATGATGTGACAATGTCATGTTGCAGTCAGCTGAACTCACGTGACACTTGATAATCAACTACATCCATTTTTAATGAACACTAACGTTAGAGACGTTAATCGTGAAAAAATAAATTTAATGATATATTTTTAAACAACGGATGAGTTTGAAGACTTTAACTGCAAATTTAGTTTTTTTTTCCTCGGCAGTACATACTTAAATGATTTGTGTCAACATTTTTGATAGTGAAAGACCATATTGTTTCAAAAAAAAAAAAAAAAGACAATACTATTTCATTATTAAGATAATGCCAGCAAAAGTTTTAATAATCTTTCTATCGTCGTATATATTTTCATGGTAATGTTATCATTTTTTGAAATTGTAACGTTAGCTTCCATCCACTATTTTCACTCAAATGCTAAATTTGATTTGTTGCGGCATTAATTGTTAAGCCCAAAACATTTTCAAGGCTTTGAAATTCCTGAGAAACTTAGGCCCAATAGCGTCCAACTCAAATACCAGGCCCAGAGATCCAAATTCGAGGGTAAAACCGTAAAAGTACGATAATATAAAGATCGAGAAGTTCTTATATATTTCCAATTCCCTTATAACACGTTCACTTACTCTTTATTATATACAAGTACAACTATAATATTCTCAACTATATATATATATATAACTATTTTCACGTTGTCATATACTCGTACGCTCACACACACATATATATATATAGAAATAAATAAATATATAAAACAGACATTGATACTCCGAGAATGTAGCCATGGCGTAGGGCTCTGCGCAAGCAAGGCCTGCAATGATTAATTATAGCATCACCCTCGCTAACCGCAGAAACCAACTGATTCCTTTTTATATAAATTCGCTTCATATTCCCTCCCACCATCTTTCATTCTCTAACCACGCAACCTTTCCCGACCCCTAATCCTCTAGAGAATCACCCGCAACCATGGCGCGTCAAGCCGTCGTTTTCCTCGCCCTCGTCTTCGCCGTTGCTGCGGTCGTCTATGCCGACCAGGCCCCCGCGGCCTCCCCCGCCGAGTCGCCGATGAAATCCCCCTCGTCGTCCTCGTCGTCGCCAGCTGCCGCACCAAAGTCGAGCTCGGAGAGCTCGTCCGCCCCGTCCCCGAAATCCGCCTCCGCTCCTAGCGGCTCCTCGTCGTCCGAGTCTCCCGCCTCGGCGCCCGAGCTCTCGTCGCCGCCTTCCCCGAGCGAGTACTACTACTCCGACGCGCCTGCACCCGGTCCCAACGGAGACGGTGCCGTCTCCGACGGGCCTGCCCCCTCAGCGACGAAGAGCGACGCCTCCCGTCTCCGCTCCACGGCGGCTGTTGCCGGTGGTTTCGTCGCCGTAGCGGGGCTTCTCGCCTTTTAAGATGATCACGATGAGTGATTACTGTTGTTTTTTCGTTTGATTTGTGACGCTCTCTGTGTATTTTTATTACGTTGCATGTGCATGCATGCATGGATGTTTTTATTACGCTTTAATAACTGGTGATTTAATTGACTTTCAGTGAATTAATTGACTCGTGGATTATTTATTATTATGTTTATTCTCTTTGCATGCATGGATATGTGTTGTGAACCCAGTTGAGGGAATCACCAATGAAGCACTTGGAGGCTTAATCCTAATAATTACAAGGAAAATTTTGGCAAAAGTAGCCTAACTTACTTAAAATAGTAAGGCATATATATTCACAAACTTTCTGTTATGCTCACTAAATACCTAAGGTTTTGAAATTTGACTTTTTCATTTTTGTTTTCTTTCTTATATAATCTCTCTCGTAATATTAAGTCGTTTACAGTATGCCTCAAATTGAAGTATTAACATTATGAGAAATCTCAAAATGTAGATAAAAGAGTATTAAATTTAGTTGATAGGTACGTGTAAAAAAACAAAAACAAAAAAACTCAGCAATTATTAATGAAGGATTTATTATTTTAAATCAACCGAAAACGTCAATTTTATGATGCTTGAGACTTGAGTATATAATTATCGCAACAAAATTTTTTGGATTAGACGGCGGTATTACGCTTTAAAACTCATATATCTGCATGGGTCGAAAATGAAGAAAATAACGCCAAAACTAAGTAAACAAATATGAGGCAATACATATTTTCATCTTTTTTTATATGACCGTCGGTCAAATTTTTAGCATAATCGTATAGACATACCAAATATACACCTTTATGTGCGAATCCATCTATTTTGCATTCTCTCTTATTTGAATTTGATAAAAAAAAAAATAGATGAAAAAATGTGTCGCTTCATATATGTTGACTTCATATTTGTTGACTCTTGATAACTCTTTTACTACCAATTTTCACGCTAGACTCTTGCTGCCAGTGCCTGGGGTTGATCAAAGTTTAAATACCTTTGTCGTTGAGTATCTCATTTTTTTTTTTAGAAAGAAGTTTCCCATTTATATATAAGAGATGTTATGGTGTGAAAGCAAAGGCGAACGCATGACTTATTTCAAGTCATTTTGACCACTATATATATGTTGCTTTCATGTTCCAAATAGCACATGATCATTATTAGTAGTGGTGCTTCACACATTTATACGTTCATTTATGCCCTCATTTGTTGAAGTTTCAGCCCCACACACACACTCGCACTCACACACACCGTTCCTTCCTTGCATGCATGATTGACGGACAATCTCCCAAAAGTGTCCACCAAATATCCAACATGCAGCGTTTCTCCGGTTTCTTCTCTCAATTCACACTCAAAACTCACCAAATAGAGGGTTTGGTTGGTGATGCTGAGTAAGTACGTCAATGTGTTAAAAGGTACTTTATTACAAGTAGTTTTAAACCATGAGCCAATTAAATATAAAGTAGGTCAAAAATTTATAATTGAGCATTCCCAAAAACTATGAAGATAACAAAATTTTCAAGATAATATTATAATTCGCGGTAAAATTAGTGTAACACTATATGTAATGCTTATTTCATCAATGTTTTCCTAAAGAAGATTGAACCAACAATTTTACGAGAATCAATTAGTATATCATTTATTCTAATTCGACGGAAATCGAAGAATCCATGTGAGACGTGTACATGTGTGACTCGTTGGCATGGGCGGATCCATGTGATGAGGTGGGGTGGTTGAAACCACCCCCAACATTTTAAAAATTGCACTAATAGTACTAAAATATTTTAAATTTATGTACATAAACCCCCCCCCAAAATAAAACTCTAGTCTAATTTTCTCCAAATTAACAATATAACTTGAATCATGTTCATTTTAGAAATATTTAATGTTGTATTTTGACGTTGTATTTATCACGTAAATTTAATCAAAAAAATTTGAACCCCCCCTGTCTCAAAATCCTGGTTCCGCCACTGGCAATTCTTCTTTTGACTTTCTCTAACTATAAATATAGTCAAGAATACATTATACAAGAACCATATGTTTCAAAAAAAAAAAATCAAGGATAATTAAGCGAAGAAATTGAAAATATATTACTTCTTAATCTGATAACACTATATTAATATTTAACTCAACACTTCTGCACTTGCCCTCTGCAATGCTAATAGAAAATACAAAATTTAATTCCTTTCTCTTAGCTAGCTAGGAGGCAGAGGTTGCAAGAGGTACTCTTCATCAAAATGTTTAAGAAAAAAGAAAACGAAAAAAAAAAAGCTTACATAATTATCCAAGGCAACCCCTATAAAAGGACATGATGAAGATCTTAATACATACTTTAATTTAAGTATCAAATATATCATATGATAATTTGATACATAATTTAGATATTATTAAGCTAGCAGTGGGAGCCTCTCCGGCAGCCGAGAGCTCCGGCTGTGCTGGTGATCGATCCGACAAGAGACGACGGCCGGGCGCTGAGGCTGGAGGCCTTGGAGTAGCTCCCGGAGCGAGCTCCGGATTGCTGGAAGAAGGCTCCGTTCAGGAAGAGGTCGCCCTGGGAGCGCCAATTCCAGTGCTTCCACTCGCTCTCGGGCGTGTTCTCGTGCTTCGTCACCGCCTTGTCGAACCGCCTGTTCGGCGCCAAAAACCGGTTGCCCCGGCTGTTTATTGTCGGGGACGCGCTCCCGCCTATCGCGTACATCTCCCAGTGCGTGTAGTCGTTATTCACCACGTCGAAGTATCCATGTCTACACCTGCGAAATCAACTTATAAAGTCAATCATAAAGTTACACCCAAGATTCAAGCTTTCAAATACCGATTTCACGAGTTTACTGATTTGTTTTTACGAGTCAATCATTAAAAAAAATTAACACTGAACACGATACCGATAAATTGTCAATTAATTAACTAATACCAAATTACTTAATTAGCTAAAGTTATTGAACAAATTACGAATTGATCTATTTTATTATAAATCGATGGTGACCACGATATTTTTCGACGCATCAATATCGAAATCATTGGCCGTATGTATTTTTTATTAAACTGATAATAATAACAAAAAAAGTATTGAAGTTGTAGTCACCTGCGCTAGTCTAAGTTGTAGTCAACGCAATGGATTATAACTTGAATACTTTTACTGGTATTATTATCTCATATTTTTTTAATATAAAATATGGAATTGTACCTGGGCATGCGCTGAACGAGGCCTTCACCGAAGTGATTAAAGGCGATGGTGACCTGCATGCCCTTGTCCTGAGTGTAGGAGTCGCTGTGCCCCAAGAGCATCACCTTGTCGTGGTGAGTGAAGTAGTTGTTCGATATCGTGATCGCCGTCGCGCCGTGGATGGCGTCGATCAGCCCGTCGCGGCAGTTCGACATCGAGCAATGGTCCACCCAAATGTGCTTCCCACCGAATATCGATATCCCGTCGCCATCCGACACCGTCCACCACCCCGAGTGCCTCGGCGAGTCACGTATATTCGCTGTGGTCGTCACAACTCCAAACGATCAGAAAGACTGTACAATCTATTGTACTAAATAAATATACACCCTTTAATTTTGTTTTTGACAAAAATACATCATCTATTTATGACATTTCGCGCTTTTACCTTTAATTTTATACAAATACAATTTGCACTTCTTTTTTTTTAGCCTTTTTTTTATATATAAAATTAGTTTAGTCAAAATAGATGAACAAGTTTCAATATATAGCATAATTGGAGGTATACTTTTTACTGTTTTAGAAAATAGAAGTTGTATAAAGAAAATTAAAGTAAACATATTTCCGTCCCTTTTTTTTTTTTTTTTTACAAACATTGGGCAAATACCATGTGGTGCGACTGACGTTGGACAAAACTTAGGTGACGCAAAATATAGTCGATAGAAATATGTGTCGCTTTGTTTGTGTCGATTTTGAATAGTTTCTTCACTATTTTTTTCAAATTAGACTAACATCATCTGATTTAGTCAAAATTTAAGTACTTATACCGCCAACGCCCATATTTAAAAACTGAGAGAGAGAGAGAGAAAAAGAGAGATGTATGACCGTTGCCTCCTTGCTTGCAGTCATGGATGTGGATGCCGTGGATGATGATGTTGGTGGCATGGTGGATGGTAATGCATGGCCCGTCGGCGATGTGGACGCTGGCTCCGCGGCCGTCGATGGTCTTGAACGAGTTCATCACGAGCTCCTGCTTCAGCTTGATCACCATGTCACGCTTGAAGATGATCCACAGCGGCTCGTCCTGGATCACTGCGTGGCGCAGCGTCCCCGGCCGTGGGTTGGTGGCATCATCGTTGCCCGCATCGCTCACCACGTATATCCGCCCGTTTTTTCCTCCAATTGCGTCTTTACCAAACCCGATGGCACAGTCAGCCAGCCTCTGCCGGTTCCGCTCCCAATTGGGGTCACACCGCCAGCAGTCGTCGATCGGATTCCCCGTTGCGCATGACGATAGGTACCCCAAGTTTCTCCTCGTCGCATTTATTATGCTCCTGTAAAACAAAAGATGTCATATATATTTTAATTCGACCCCTCTAAAAAAATGACGTGGAAACCTAATTTGAAAAGAAGAAAAAAATTACAGTTACATTTAACTTAATTAAGAACCTAATTGTGGCGGATAATACATCAACTTAAGGTTGAAACTTGAGGGCCGAACCGACTCTCAATTGTTTGGGTTGGACTGGGGATACGGATTTTAGACGCGTGTCGGTATATTTTAAAGTAAATTTCACTGAAAATGTGATTAACGGTAAAAAATGAACATTTTAATTTTAAAAAATATATATAAAAAGTGAACAAAAAAAAAGAAAAAAGAAGGGGAGGTCCGGCGACGCGTTTTCTTTTCTAAATACGTCCGCGCTCCTCACGGCTCATGCATAGTATGTTGAATTGCAAGTTCCGGAAATGAACCATGCCGAAACAAACGAGTCTAGAACGCAAACTCTCAACATTAAGGTACAAAACCGAAACAATCTCGGTAAATAGTCGGTATACATACCTTTGCACTTCTTGAGCAACAAGCTCGGGATCTTGGACTGAGCCAGAAGAAACCGACGTGGAAGCGAAGAGGAAAATAAGGAAAATATAGCCTATCTTAGTCATTTTCGTGGTGTGTTTTTCACAAAGAAAATGAGAGATTGGTGAGGACTTAGGAGAGTAGTGAGAGTTGAATATATATTGAGTTGATTAGGCAAAGAGTGTGGCGTGATTGGTACAATCTTGTGGGTCCCACGAGGTTAATGTGGTGGATGCGCTATAACCTTTATTATTGGTATTTTGTGGACGTTAAGATTTAATTCAATTTGTCCGTTGCTCATCTCAAGGAAACCAACATCCCATTGCATGTCAAACTTGTTGACTTTAGCTCGGTTACACGTGCATAAATCATGCCTCGCCACTTCATATTTTATGATATAAAAAACTATAAAGACAATAAAAAAATTTAATTACTTATGTCAAAAACATTGTAGAAAATACTTTTTAATATGTGATCAATTTTATTTAGTTTTAGCAAATATCCCTTCAATCTAAGCTATTATCCAAAATATATTTAGGAGTATGAATTGAAAAAATTAATACATTTACTTAAGTTACAACTTTGTAGTTACTGTAGACGATAAAACCGTAATGCATATTTGCCTTTTTCTAGGTAAATATTGTTTTGTTTTTTTTTAAGTAAAAAGACAGAGGTTCGGTATTTCGAAAAGTAATGTTAAGTTCCTATGTTAGGCCGACTAGAGCTGCAACTCGCGACTCCAATCCCAGAATCGCGACGAGTCGCGATGTTCTGGTGGGAGTCGCGACGAGTCGCGATTCCTGCGCGTCGTCACGATCCCGCTCTCTCCCTCTCTCTCTCACTCTCTCTCACTCACACAATCACTCTCTCTCTCTCTCGATCAACATCGCGACGAGTCGCGACTCCACTCGCCGCGACGCATCGCGACGCGCCTTCTCGCGATTTTGGCGAATTCCATCGCGACGCGTCGCGGAGTCGCCAAACGCAGCTCTAAGGCCGACACCGGAGAAACACAAATCAAGAAATAAAATTGTTGATATATATATATCTTTATGTATGATCATGACTGCTGGCAATATGGCAGTTGCTCGAAATTTTTGGGCAGTCGACAAGGGTTACGATGAAAATGTCGACTGATCAAAAAAATATGAGAGACTTTTTAGTAAAAAAATCTACTTTTTAACTTCTTTAATTTAATTAGTTTCTTAATAATTAATAGTATACTAATTTATATATATATTGCTATTATTATACACAAAATCTGTCAATTATCGATTTTCTTAATTCTGTTCAGACATATAAAAATATGGATTAGCTGTCAAAACTTACACGGAGACGTGTCGCGAGTTGGCGGAAGACGAAACGGCAAAATTGGTCAATTTCTCAAAATTGTTCCTTGAGTACTGTTGACGTCACTTATTGAGATTAAGTATACACCACTAATTTTGACCATATTTGGGTATTTATACCGCAATTAACCCTTTATAATATATAGATTTATTACTTCTAATTATCAACAAACACAACTTTCAATCACTTTTGAACTTAAAACAGTTTTTTCCTTGGAACATATTTCCTGCCATTCCTAGCAATGATGACTTCTTTAGACTATCTCTTCTTCTTCTCCTATATATTCTATTTTAATTTTTTGTCAAGAAAAGAATAGAAACTCCCTCGTTTAATCTCACGATGAACTACTTAAGTATATATCAATAAAAAACCTAATTTAACCTTTTGGAATGAATCACAATTTACGGGGTCAATGTGGCAACACGCATGGAGTTTAGTAGACATTATTGTCTGAGTTTGAATGAGTTTAATAATAGTGTGGCGCTAACAAATTAAAGTTTATAAGCTTTGGTCAAATCAATAAAAGAAAAAGAAGAGATCAAATTAGTTGATAAAATGATTCAAATTTACGTACCAAAAGTGTTAATCACGATCACGACACAACTTTACTGAAGAAAAAATTGAGTATATTTACATTTATGATATATCTGCAGCAAAAATGTTTAAAAAGATAAACAAAAGTAGAGCAGCCAGTACGAGCGGTTGCCGGAACCCTTTTGGACCCGGGTTTTGTGGGCGCGGGCACGGGGCATCCCCAGCCCGCAACAATGGGTGGGCGGGTTTAACCCGCCAACCCAAAAAAATAATGGATATGAAAAATATATTTAGGAATAATTTGCCCGGTCCTAGTTTCTCTTCGAATAGGCAACTCTGCCCAGGTCCATCCCGAGAACGAGTTGCCCACGGGCACCAAAAGCATATGATGAGCAAGCCCCACTCGCGGGATGCCCGTTTCACATGGAAAGCACTAAATAAAATGATTTCTTATTGTTTTTTCTTTCATAGGCATATATACTCAATTTTCCCTAACTAAATTACCTAAATATTTAATACTCGAACACAAAAAACATATTTTGAACCTATATAATCAGTGTAATGTACCCACAAACTGCGGAGAATGTTTGCCATCTCTCACAAATTGACTTTATGAAATATGAGTCTCTGATTTAATGCCGTAGATTTTGGCTGTGAGACTTTGATTATGACTAATATAATAGTCAATAACACACTAAGTGCTTTTCATGAAGTTTTAACACCTCAGTTCATACTTCATACTATAACGTATCTAACTATAACCTAACTTATAATGGAATAGAGACAAAAGCGGTAAATGTACCCAATTTTACGTACTAAATCTTATTTATGAAAGTCAAGTACTCAAATCGTCTAAAAGTTTAGGACCTATGTTTTCCGTCTCTGTTCTTTCCAATTTATAGTGATGTTTACCGTAATCATATCATAGTTAACACGTATCCTCAATCCTCGTAATAAAAAGTGTAAAGTAAGACATGATAATCCGATGATGTACAACTACAAACTAATAAGAAAGGTTTACTAGAGATGGAAAATACAAGTCTTACACTCTTACGTGACTAATTTTTTTTTTTTTTTATATAACTCTTACGTGACTAATTAAGTAGTACTTTTTTTTTTCTTTCTTTCAGATAGAACTTACTTGGTATATATATAATTTGGTAAATTCACCCAAACTTCGTTTCGCGGTATTATCTCAATGGATGGAACAATACTTTATAAAAGCAAGACTATTATATTGATAGAGCTATATTTGCAATGGAGAAAAAGGCCAACAAAAACATGATCATGCACGACGTGATCTAAGCTGACTTTGAGTTTCACTGTCGGTTTACCTATAGAACTATTTTTAAGAGTATACACGGCTAAAGTACTCAAACGATAAATGAAAGTGGCGACATATTTTCTTTTTTTAATCTCTGTGATTTCAATAGCCTCTTCTGCCTATCTTTCATGTACTTTTTCCGTAAATTTTCCTATTTTTAGTAATAACTAACTCATTGTACCAGAGTGATATTTCATTTTGCAATTTTGTTGATAATCGTGTAAATATAGAAGTTTTTGGAAATCCGCGTTCCTAAATTATTTTTATCTGGATTGGTTTGGGTCCATTAATTTATTTTTTCCAAATTAAAACACTTATTTAATGTTTAGTCCCTATTTATTCGTAACTTTTAATTTTTTAGGTCATTAAATAGAGTTTTAAAATTTAAAAATTTCAAACTGTAAGGGCGACCTAGCTAGCCCCAATATTAAAAAATTGCAAGCAATGGTCCTTAATATTGGCAAAAATAGGGTTGACCGAAAATTCCGTTCATCTACTGTAAATGACGTTAGCAGGGGACGGTGGCGTAGCCAGGATTCCGTTTCAGCCGAAGCACAATGCAAAAATTTTAACTATTTTTTTCAAAAAATATAAACATAAACAAAAATTTCACCGTAGCGATTTTCTGTCGAGATTAAGATTGAGAACGAAATTTAGCCAAAAAAAAAATACTAACAAATGCCAATCAAATAAATAAACCCAGCATTAGCCAGTGCTAATGTGACAATAAAATAACCTACCAACAAATGAAAGTAAATAAATTAATGTGTCATACTTTGTCATCGTGGCATTATAAAATAAAACAGCATGATCGACAATTTGTTCTTGGTGAGCCGGCAGCCAGTCGGAAACAAGGCAAAGGCGGTCGTAGTTTATCCAAAACTCGTCGGAATTTGGCAGTAAAAATGCTTCGAAAATAATCGGAAGGCGGTAGCGAAGGCAACCGTAAACTCGTGGTCGAAACTCGTCGGAATGTAAATGCTTCAAGGTTGTCGTCGGGGGTCCTTTAAGGTTGTCGTCGGCCTCTGGACTTTGTCGTTTGGGGCTTCTTTTTTTGGGCCTCGCCGGATGAGCTCAGACTTGGGCCGATGGGCCTTAACTTTAGCGAATGGGCCTTAACATTCTCTAGTTTTAATATTAATTTTATAATGAAAGAATCAATTACAACATTTAGCAACTTCAAGTAGAACTACATAATTTACTAATGAATTTTTCAATTTAGTTTCAACTTTACAAATTACAATTACTCATCATTATCTAAATTTATTATTCACTTATCACTTTCATATTCACAATTCAAATCTCTTAGTTTTGAAATTCACGAATCGGTTCCAACATTCATCAATTTTAAATTTTATTTTATAATTCGCTAATCTACTTCATACTAACTAATCAATTTCATTATTCAGTAGTTTATGTTTGATTATTCAATAATCTCTTTCATAACTAATTAACCCCATAAAAATCTAACCTGTTTTGCTTCGTGAAAATCCCACGAAATTTGACCCGTTAAAGCCCAGCATATTCAACTTGTAAAAATTGGCCCCGCCCTGTCTCGTGACATTGTGGTTTGGGGTCTATGCGCCGCGATGGGCCTTGATGGCTCTTTTAAAACCCATCTCGTTCAATGAGAGGGCTTAACGGACCCGACCCAATTGACACCACTATTTGGAAGAAGACCCGTTGCCCTACTATGGGGTTTGTATTTTTGTTTTTTTGGGTATTTAAATATACAGTACACGACGAAGAAGATGAAGTGTTTGATGATTTTAGTTTTTATTTATTTATTAATGTGTTGGGGTTTGATTGATGTTTGCCTGATAACTTTATCATTAGGCAGCGTGATAATGATTCATATTTAAATATTTATATTCTTTTTTTATAATAGCAAATTTTAACGTTTCTAACTTTCTATAAGTTAATCACTTTTAGTTTTACATGTTAAAAAGTACTAAGATTTAAACAATATATATAAATAAATAAAATGAAGCTACGATAAGGTGATAGCAATTAGCAAGTCAACAATTGTGTCATTGTTCTATAACACATAGGTTTTTTTTTTGTGAAAATGTTGTATTAAAAATAACTAAATATTATCTAGCAATATATTTACTATTTAGAATCATAATTATATAAATTTCGGCTTGTATTTTCATATAATTTTGGATTTTATAAATTATAATCTTTTTATTCTTTAACAAAAATATTATTTGATTTTAGTATTGATTTAAAAAAAAATAAAAAAAATCAGCCACCTATACTCAAAATGCTGGATATGTCACTGTGGTTACCTTTTTGGAAAGTGTTTAATACAAGACCGGTTGACACTATCTAGCGTTTATTTCTTCAACTAGCTAGCTATATAGAAATACTAAGGATCTGACATATATTCTTTTTTTACGCGATAAAAATATACAATGTTAAAAAAATATCGAGGTGTAAGTTTGTTGACGTGGTTTCACACACCAACGGTCAAGTGTATTGCGAATGGGATTTCGATTCGAATGCGCTAAGATTTTTGTGGATCCTAACCTCCGCGTCGTCAATACTATCAACGATGACACACGAAATTGGAGAGCGAAGAAAATAAATAAAACACCAGAGTTTTTTAGAGAGGTTCGTCCCAATGCGGTAGTTGACTACGTCCTCTATACGTTTATTGCTTTAGAAAGATTGATCGATCGGAACCACAAGCCAATTCCTGATCGATCGAAAGTGAAAGAAAAAACACTCTGAAGATATGAACTCTCAAGACTCTTTTCTCTCAATAATGGATGCTTGCGTGCGTGTAGAAGAGTTGCCTTCTTGCTTTTATAGACGTATGGCTTCTGCCCGTTGGAGGTGGACGTTGGTAGTGGCTTCGAGTTCGGGGCTTGACTTGCTGCCAAGCTGACACGTGGGCCACGTCTTGCGAGATTGTCGTAGTAGTGGACCTTGACTGGTCGTCGTGGGGTTTGAATTCAAGTCGTGGCGGTTTTTCTGGTCGGTCTTCGGAGGTTTGAATTGAAGTGGCTGACCAGGTCTGCTTGCGTTTGAACGTAGGGCTCTTTTCTGCTCGAGGGGTTTTATTCGACTTCTGCTCGGATCCCTTTTGAGACAATCAGTCCGGGAGGAGCTTTTGGTGTTGGTTTTAACCAAGTGTTTGAAGTGAGATTTATAGTTCTGTTCGGATTCTTTCTTCGGAACTCTGTTCGGACTTCTTTTGAGCTTATTCTTCTCTGGCGAACATCTTGCCTTCTGGGCTTTTAGTTTTGTTCGGGCCCAAACACGATCAAGTGACTAGTGGGCTTTTGGGCTTTGTATTTCTCAAGCCCAATTTCGTATGAATATATTCTCAAAACTTAGATCAAACAATTTAATCTTTAAATTTGATTAATGACCTCACAATTCTAATTTATGAAACGAATTTGCACATTAACATGAGTATTCATTTGAACTCTGACGGAACATTTAAGCGCATTTTTAGTGGTTAAAATTACACTTGTTCGCAGAATAACATTGACCGAGTTAAAACAGTAAACTATAGCACAACATTTTTTGTACAATATATATTTTTGCTGGGACAAAAAATGGTGTATAAGTCAGATTTTGAGTGACATGGGAGTATTTTTTTTCCGCCTATATCTCAAAATTGTATACTTGTGAATATTATTAAGAGAATAAAATATTCATTAATCTAAAACCTCTGGAATTTAAGGGCTTCAACAAAATATTATCACAAGTATTAGTAGAATTTAATCTCTACAAATATTCACAAGTATACTTGTGAAAATACTATCTCTACTAATTATTACCTAATCAAATTTATCAACTACAAGCCCCAACATTAATTTTTGGGTCATCCTTGTTACTTACTTAGTAGGGGTCTATTATGAATATAATAATTAATTAAAAATAAAGTCTTTTTGGGTTATATGGGCCCGCTTGAGGCCCTTTTATAAATTATAAATTTAAAAAGGTAAATTTACAAAGAGAATACAACTTTGCTCATTTTCTTCTAATATTGCAATACCTTTTTTCTTCATGACCCGCATTATCTTTATAACCTAAAGTATCAACTAATTTTATTTAAAATAATATGCGTCACACGACTCCTTAATTTATTACTTTTACCTAAATTTAATAATTAAATATGCAAAATAAAATATCCCTTCAATCGTGGCACATGTAGCAATAGGCAACTGCCAATCCTATAAATTCTCCTATTTTCTTGAATAAGAAATAATTCCTTTTATTTACAAGAAAACGAAAGTTTAAGGAAATTAAAACAAAACAAAACAAAACGAAAAAACTTAATATTTTCAGAGGGAAAATAATTCCCAATTCACTTCGACGATTGGTGTTCTTCCCAAAATTTGGAATTGATCAGCTGCTATGGTTATAGGTTCGTATATAATATATATATCTATATGTATATATATGATCTGTTTCGAGTTTCAATTTCGTAAATGTATAACTGTGTTGAGTCAGATATTGAATTTTCTTTTCTTCGACATTGTTGTGGCTTCTTCTCAATTCAATTTCTTCAAATGGAATAATTCAATTCAATTTCCAATGCGTATATATATATATGATTGAGTTTCGTTTTCGGTTTCAGTGAAGATTGATACGTGACCTCATGTCATGAGCTCGATTAGGGTTTGTTTAGGGTTAAAGTAGCTCAAAATTATGGTTTTAGTTAGAATTTAGAAGGAGGAAGATCCAATTAGACGAACATATTTATTAAAAAAAAAAATTAGAGGAGATTATAATATTTTTTAGGGTTTTTGTATTGGAAGAAGAAGAAGTAACAAATGCCATTGACAAGAAAGGGTATTTAAAAAACTTTTACAATGATTAATTATTTGCTTTTGAATATTTTTCCCCCAAAATGAACATTGCAAAAAGCTATAGCAAGGGCCGATCCTGGGTTTGTCGATTTTTGTCGGGGCGCTAAGCTAAGTAAATATTAGGGACCTCAAAGGGTTTAATTTTTTATTTATTTATTTATTTAACTAGGTATATAATAATATATCTAATAAACATGAGGCCTTTAAATTTTAGGGGCCGAGGCACCCGCCTTGCTCGCCTATAGTCAAGGCCGGCACCTCCGGCTATAGTTTGCCTATTTTATAGTATATGATCATATATCTTATTAATATATAAATATAACTACTTCAAAAAGTCACAATATCTAGCTCATGTTATTATGAGTGTATGTGAAGATGAGATTTTACTAAATAATAATATTGTACATAGATGGGATTCCATTACTCAAGTTACATATCGTGTATATGCACGTATTATTCATAATAATTGGTCTTTTATAATAACATGGTTTGACTTGTTCTTTTTGGTGCAGGAACTTTAAATCGGAGAAATATGGATATATTCCCTCGCAAAGTGTATTGAGTGTGTGTGTGTATATATATATTATATACATACACAACATTAACATATCATGGGGATGTCGTCTGATAACGTACATGGACTGATATTGGCGGTTTCTTCAAGCATATTCATAGGGTCGAGTTTCATCATCAAGAAGAAGGGTTTAATTAAAGCCGGTCACACTGGAACAAGAGCAGGTTAGAGTATATCATATGTGTGTATATATATAATATATATGTATATCATTCTTGAAAGAAAAAAAATAAGTTGATACCGTGTATGAACTGTATTAAAAAAGTAATCATGATTACTTGGTACTGTATGATCACAAAACAATAATCAAGCGCCCGAGTTGTTCTTCGACTCCGAACGATGTGTTGAGTCAATTTGACAAAACAAAACATGCCCGACATCGAAATAAAAGAAATTAGGTTTCTCTTACGTGAATAGTTCATCGTTGGAATGTACGGTCACGGAGGCTTATCAGACCGGCAATGATCTTACATGTCCTAGTCCAGCTCCAATATCCTGTTTCTTGATAAGAAAAAAAAAACACTAATCATCATAAGATTAATAAAAAAACAACGGTTAATACAAAATGTAATCAAGTCGTACTTAATTAAGGAGATATAGACTCACTTTTTTTTTTTTCCAGTAACAAATGTACTCAAATTCTTCTTTACCAAGGAATTTTGGAGTGTTATTTTAGACATTGGGTACATTCAAACCGCACTATAGTAGAACATGGCTATATTTGCCACTGGAAAAAACAATTGTGTATATTATTGAGTACAACGTGGGTATATTTAAATACGACCATTAACTTAAAAAAAAAAAAAAAAAAAAAAAAAAAAAACAATCTTTGATTAATCAAGCTTAAAGATGATGTGCAACATTCCTTAAAAAAAAAAGAAGATGATGTGCAACATTTTTTATATGTAACAATAGATACATATATATATATATATATATATATTATGTCAATATATATAGCCTCATAGTATTAGTGATCAATTTGGCTTCATAAGCAGACATTTATGGATGTTAAACTGTTGAGGCTTATTTTTCATTTGAGGCATGATCATGTATCAGGATCTGGAGGATATTCATACTTGCATGAGCCTATGTGGTGGGCTGGGATGATAGCCAGTAAGTCTTATATTTTATTGTCTTAATTATCTAATAGATTCATCAATAATATTTATTCTGCATAGCTATTCAAAATCTATATACATATATTTATTTCAATTTGTAACAAAATTTTGTGATTTGGTTGACAGTGATTGTTGGGGAAATAGCCAATTTTGCTGCTTATGCATACGCGCCGGCGATTCTCGTAACCCCTCTCGGAGCTTTGAGCATTATTTTCAGGTTTGACAAGCACGGAATTGACACTTTTCCACAAGCTGATACGAGTCCAAAATCTTGATTTGAAACGGGATTTTCACTACCCGTCACGAAACTCAATCTCCCATTTTTCGAGAGAGACAAAGTTTTATGATGATTGTAGTTTCTCTCTCTTTCTATGCAACATGACATATAGAAATAATTGAAATCCAACCATGAGTAACAAAACTGAAGAGATTTGCAACATTAATATATGCGGGAACTGTTATATATGTCAGACTTAGAGCTTACTGTCATTACTTATATTTGAAATATTTTGATTATGTCGTATTTAATTTTTATTATTTAATTAGGTTCAGTGTTTGTTTAATTATGTGACGGGTTTTATGCGTTGGGGCTTACTCCGGCCTGTTAACTTGTAATGGTTGGTCTATCCGCTTCCATCACATAACGCCAAAAATCTAATGAACTTATGTCGCAACGTGACAATAAAAAATGAATTCGCGTTTTTATATATGTTTTTTTATATATATATATTATATATATATATATAATATGGGAGATTTTGGTAATGCAGTGCAGTGCTGGCTCATTTCATACTGAAGGAGAAGCTGCACATATTCGGAGTGCTTGGCTGCATTCTGTGCATGGTTGGCTCAACGAGCATCGTTCTTCACGCCCCGCAAGAGCGAACCATCGACTCCGTTAAGCAAGTCTGGCACCTCGCTACCGAGCCAGGTACTTCTACCTTAACTAATTATATTATAAGCTCATTAGTTTATTTCACAATCGATTTATCTTTATCGTTCATTTAAATGTGCGTTAATTCCAAACTTTCGAATTATTAAGTACTTATCATAGAATAACAAAACTTGTCACATCCTCATTTTCTATCAAAATGAGGAGGACATCGAAATCACGAAAAAATGTAGTGTGGCTTGACCCTTGTCTATTTCAAGGATAGTCGTTGTTATTTTGATCGCACAGTGACGGTCTTTTCTTCGACAGGGTTCATCGTCTACACGGTAATCATCGTCGTGGTGGTCGGCATTCTCATTTTCCGCTTTGTGCCAAGGTACGGGAAGACTCACATGGTCGTCTACGTCGGAATATGCTCTCTCATGGGCTCTCTCACGGTTCGTTCTTCGTTTTTTCTTGACCTATTCAACCCTATTCAGTCTCGCAACTCTAATTCTAGTTAACTAACATATTTTTATTTTTATTTTTTTATAATATAATCACAGGTGATGAGCGTGAAGGCAATGGGAATAGCTTTGAAGCTGACATTCGAAGGATCAAACCAATTTGTATATTTCCAAACGTGGATTTTCACGGTCGTCGTCGCGGGTTGTTGTATTTTACAGATCAACTACTTGAACAAGGTACTTGTCTTTTAGGGTTTCATATTAAATTTATTAATACTACTATATTATAAAGATATGGTGAATATGAACAAGTCAATATAATTTTATTTTTTTAAATAAAAGATGGAGGCCCGAAAACGGAACACATCAAATAAGTACGCTTCTTATATGATGCATTTAACATGACGTTCTCTAGGGTTTGACTTTTTTTTTTCATTTTTTTTTCAGGCATTGGACACATTCAACACTGCAGTTATATCTCCGGTATACTATGTTATGTTTACGACATTCACAATCCTTGCGAGCATGATCATGTTTAAGGTATATATATATGTGTGTGTACGCGCGCCCGCGCGACACCGTATTATAGCTCGTACACAATTTAATAATTTACGTGATTGTAAATCCTATTTTTCCGTTTAGGGCATGTATGAAGCTCTTCCCTTGAGATAACGGCTTAAACGCAAAAAACATAATTTCCGTTTTAGCATACCCTACGAATTTAAAATATGGACTTATTTCTCTAATGATCCCGCACGAAACCTGCTAGGAAAGAATGAACTCGCTTTTATTTTTATTTTTTTAGAGGGACCATTACCATACATAATTTTGAGAAAAGTTTGTATTTACGTCTCCAATTGACAGGACTGGGACTCGCAAAATGGATCGCAGATTGTCACTCAATTGTGTGGTTTTGTCACAATATTATCCGGGACATTTCTCCTTCACAAGACCAAGGACATGGGGTATACTACACCGGCAGAGTCACCGGCGTTCCAAAGCCCTAGACAATCCGGCGAACGGACAAATCCCGGGTAGCGATAATTTATCGAAATACTTGAAAATTATTAAAGGGCTAAATCTGATCTCTTTTTCTTTATTTACTGTATTGGGGAAATTTCGGATAGTTTTAGGGATTATTGGACGTGGTGTAACAAGATAAATATAGTTAGAATTTTAAAAGGAAGAGTGTTTTTTAGCTTATAATAGATTATATTCTATCATTCCTGGGAAACTCAAGAGTTTTAGAGAATGATATTTAGTGAGTCTTCACATGAACTATAATAATCTATTATTGTAACTCATTTATTAATTATGTACCTTTTGTTGATCGTAAATTGATTTTTTTTTTTTGGCGATTTACTATATATATAACGTCCAACTCTAATGTTGTCGTTTTAATGTAGACGTGTCGTTAATGTCATTCACAAATTTTCTTGAGATATAAATATGAGCAAAATTATACGTTCGGAACTTCGAATTCATAACGAAATCATCAAGATAAATAATGGAAGATATGAATAATTGATACAACTTCACTTATCGAAAATGCTGGTTCAAGAACATGATGATCTTAATTTATTAATTTAAAGTTATACATGAACTACTACAAAAACTAGTAGAATCTAGAAGTTAGATTTGAGATTTATATAATTTCTACGCAAACATGTGACATAATACAGACACAGATATATTGCAAAGCTGCTTTCAAGAATATTTTTTTTGTATTACATTAAAAATTGTTTTATTATAAAATTAGTAATGTAAACTTGTGAGAGAGAGGAAATTGAATCATTCCATTTTCATTTATCTCGACTTCTTCTCCAAGTTAAATCCATCCCTCTCGTCGCTCCCGATTGAAACCAACACGATGTGACTCCTTTCCTCCTTTTGCTCCCGGTTGATTCTTTTCCTCCGCGCAGCTTTTCTCAGCGAATCGCTTCAGATCGATTTAGTTATAAAGTTAAAGTTACAGTACTTTGTACTACTTAATTATACTGTAATTTTATTTTAACTTGATTTAGAAATTGATTAAGTTTAATGATATTAATTATAGGATAAAAAAACTAATTTAAGTTAGTTTTGTGTATTATAGTAAATGAAAATACCGATTTTTCATTCATTTTTAAGAAAAAATGTTGATATGCTAATATACGTGACGACAACTAAAAACCATCATACTTCAAATTGATGTTGAGTTGAAGTTGATATCGAAAACATTATGTATATCGATTGAACAAGGAATTAAGCAATTGGAGTATATATTGATTGGATACTTTCAAATTTGTGGTCGTAAATCCGAGTCACGTTCTATGTTGTCGGATTTACGACCACAAATTTGAAAGTATCCAATCAATATATACTCTAATTGCTTAATTTCTGGTTCAATCGATATACAAAATTTGGAACAATTAATTATAGTATTTAATGACTTTTTTTTGTTGCCCCTAATTTAAATTTTGGTTCTGTCCCCGGTTTTATTGTAAATTCAATATATGCTAGTGTGTTTGTAATAAGTTAAAATAGGGCGAGTATTTATACTATGCACAGGAGTGATAAGATGACTATAGTTTTGCGATTGGGTCAAGTCACGACTCTCACCAAAAGTTTTTATGACTATAGTCTATACTGCTTGATGTGGTCATACTCATCTCATTAGTCATCACGAGATAACTTTTAAGGTTATTAGCAATAAAAACTAAGCTTGTTTGACCAAGTGGTAACTCCACTACTCCTCTATTCATGAGGTCATGGGTTCAAATCCTCTTGGTCTCAAATGAGTGCCCCATTTACATTATTGTAAACTTGGCCAATTGTGCCACCTGTTTTTACACTGAATATATCTAAGTCATGCAAGATTGCATTGTAACCTTGCTCGATAGTGCCACCCCATTCAAAAAACAAAAAGTTTATTAGCCGTAAAAGTACTTTAACTTACTATAAAATGGGCATTATAAAAATTAATTTTTAAAAAATAAAAAAATATCAAAGTTCACTTTTTTTTTTAAAGTTGGATTTGTGCCATTTTTTATTTCCAATTTCCAAATAACTTAGCTACTTTTGCCGCTAATAACTCTAATTTTAATCATAACCAAACTTATGAGATTAATGATTGTAATAACTTTATCCTCATCCTGTAATTATGAGACTCCCAAAATTTATAGAATTTAAAACAAAAAATTTATAATGTTGTTTTTAATTTTTGTTATTTCTAGAATTTGTAATACTAATGAATTAATCTGGACCGTCAAATCAAGATCTAGCTATTTATATTAATTAATTATTTCAACAGTAAATTTTTAAATTCAAAATTAATCATTTTCACTTCAACTATTTTCTTAATAAGATAAGTGTTTTTCAAAAAAAAAAACAAAAAAAAAAATCTCTCAAACCTTCAAGTCACGGACACAACTTTAAATATTCATTTGATGACTTGCAAAACCTAATTCACTCAAATCGTTATAAAAACTTAGGAGTATTATAGACATTTCACATATATTTGATGTTTTTTAATTTTTGAGTACTATAGGTTTGTGGATGTGGCCATCAGTCTATTGGGCTTGTAGAGCAAACAAAGGGACCTAAGAATGGATTATAGGAATTCCGATTCATCATAAGTTCGTAATCAACAAGTGAACGTATCTCATTTTCAAAAAAAAAAACAAGTGAACGTATCTCTCGTGTCATGAGCTCACCACTATAATTTTCTTTTTTTATTATTATTTGTTTGCTTCATTATAATTTCTTGTTTGATTTGTGATTATCGCTTAATTCTAACACGAAATTGATTCTTACTTTTTTTTGAATAAAAGATATTATCTCCGAATCCATCGCGATTGTATTATAATCTTAATTTTCAAAAAAGAGATATAACTATATGTTTGTGATATATATATAGTATATACTATATAGGGAAACTTCAGTTTGTATGCCCGGTAGAGTATGTGTTTTTGGAAAAGTACCCGAATTTGTTAAATTACAAAACTATGCCCCAAACGTATTTATGTAAATACAAAAAGTGTTTATGTAACATAAACAATTTTTGGAGCATAGTTTAAAGTGTTTAAAAGTGTTTATGTAAAGACAAAAAGTGTGTTGGGACAAAAAGTGTGAGTCACAGTCACTTAACCGTTTCCTCAGCCAGCCAGAGCTTGACCTTCAGTCAACGCTCGGTGAAGAAACTAACTCAGGCGATATTGAGGATACTCTATAAATACTCAGCCGAGTATCAGAGAGAGAATATACAGAACATTCACAAGCAAACACAAGAAACCTCTGAGAGAACCAGAGAGAGAGAAGCTTTCTTGAGAGACAGAGAGCTACGGCGAACGGCGGAGACGACGGCGAACGACGGCGGGCGGTGACAAGGAGAACTCGGTAACGACGGAGAGAAGCGGAGCGCATTCTCGGGAATCCAGTTGGAGTTTCGGCACAGCGTTGGAGAAGGTTCGCATCTCCGGGAGGTAGGGAATCGGCGTTGTCTGGTTGATCGGAGTGGCTCAGACGTACCGGTGTGGAAGTCTACACGGCGTACGAGAATACGTGGATTCAGGTAGCTCATCGGAGGTGCAGCGAGCAGGGGTGTTTGGGTAGGTTAATCGGGAAGGTTGTATCTTGTTGTATACGAATCTTTTGTAATCGATAATAATTGTGAAGTTCAATAAAGTCGCGTTGGTCGGGTTCATCAATCGTGTCGTGCTTCTGCAATTGTGTTTCTGTGTTAATCTTGGTGCTCGGGTTGTTGGGTGCAAATCCTAACATTAACAAACTCGGGTACTTTTCCGAAAACACATGCTCTACCGGGCATACGAAGTGAAATTTCCTATATATATGTGTATAGTCCACTTTGGAAGACCTTTGACGAAGCCTAAACGACAATCTAATTGACAAACAACCTCAACATTACAAATGACGTGTCGCTTTATTTATTTATTTTGGGGCTTGATATAATCTCAGCCGTCCATCTCTGCGTGATCTAGTGGTCACAAATAGAAGCCACTTTAGTTTTTTCTTCAATATGACAGAGAACAAAAAAAAATTAAAGAAAAAATAGCGAGGTGGCTAGCCACGTGGCGATCCATTGACTTCTACTGTTCTACATGACACGTTGACTAATGGATGTTTAAAAAATTGGATGAAATTTGTTCACGCTATTGTTAGGTAAAATTTGGTCATTTATTGTCGATATTAAATCGCTTTAGCCATATACTTGTATAGTTGAGTGTTGACTATACTTTCACTACTTCTTCGCTAATACCTTTTTTAAAACTTTTTTTTTTATTAATTTAAAGGAAGAATGTTAAATCGAAGATACTATCCACTCAACTAATACAAATGGAGTAGTTTTTTTTTTTTTTTTACTATTTCTTATATAAATATATATATTAATATACGAAAAAATGATAAGCTAGCGATCTCGATTCAATTCTACTTGACCATATATAAATTCACTCAAACTCAACATTATTAATTTATTAAAATTCCATTCCATATAATATAATTATATATACATAGATATTTTTATTTGAGATAAGAACTCAGTAGGTCCCAGTAAAAAGGACTCTTCGCCGACACTTTTCCCATGCACCAATCAGAATCAATCAATAAAATTTAGTAAAATTTCATTAATGTTTTAACAAGAGAACATATCCGGGCATTTGGTCTAGTGGTATGATTCTCGCTTAGGGTGCGAGAGGTCCCGAGTTCAATTCTCGGAATGCCCCACTTGAAGTACTTTTTTTTTTCTCTCTTTGAGACATCAATGATGACGTAATAAATAAAAGGTCGCAGAAGATCTATGTAATGTAAGTAACTGGTAAAGTAAAGAAATATAATAAAGAATCCAGAATCAGAAACAGCCAAAAGCTAATTGGAAAGCGAAGAACACAGGACCAAAAGAGCTCTTGAAGTGGGACCCACTCACTGCACTTTTTCAGTTTTCTCGTGCAAATTCGTGTTATTTGATTCCTCTTATTTTTTCTGATATTTTATTTGGCAGAAGACAAAGAATTGAGATTCGGAGAGATGGGAATCCAAATCCTCATCGACTGATGATATAGCCAAAAGACTCGAGAGAGGAGATGGGTTTGATTCATGATCGTTGTAAGGATGGGTTCCATGTAATGTTGCCCGAAATGGCGAGTACAGTGGGCGCCGGCTGCCCGAACGAGACCTTCACGCGGGCGGGTTTGCCAACTCTAAATATAAGGCATTATAGATATATAATATAAACGGGTATTAGTCTTTTACACCGGGCATGTTTTGCCCGTCACATTTGAAATGAGATGGGCAATTGAGGCCTATGCACCGGTATATGTGCTCATTTTTCTTTTTCTTTTTTTTTCTTTTTTTTTTTAAATGAGAAGGACTATCGAGACTTGTGCATATTTGAATTATTTAAAACTTTTCTTAACGATCTCACTTTTACAAAAAAAATAATAATTGAGTGCCGGCGCATTAAACTAGATGGGTTTCGCTCGTCTGAATTATTTGAAACGGAACGGACAACATTCAAGGGAGGGGCCGGGACCGGTCTGCCACGGCCACTCGGTCTTGAATTGCCAATACTAATAAATTACGTGTGCATATATAATTAGGATAAGAATTACACTTATCCTATGTCAATGCCATGATGTGTCATAAGATATTTTTCGTGTAAAACTGAAATTTCCGATCTAGAGTGAGAAAACACTAGTGTACTTTCCAGTCTTGATCAATCGCCAGCAAATCAATCTATTTTGTTCCCCCACAAATAATTAACGCAATGTTTCTTCACTAATCCACAAATAATTTTGAGTTTGAGGGTATACTATTAAGATATTAAAATCAGTGAATAATTCACTATTGCGTAAAAAAAAAAAAAAAAAAAAAATCTTGAGTACATAATTCACATAGTTTAAATTTTAGGTACTTTAGCCAAACTTTACCCTCTTAATTTGGTGTTTATTTTGAGCTTGACACGTGGCCATAATTAACATCCAACTACATAAACTTAACGGAAGTTGATATTGACTAGGATTTTCAAGTTACGGGCATATGTGCTGGGAAAAATTAGGAGCACAACGGTTATATTTGAATAAAATTGGAAACATATGCCGCTATCTATATGATAAGTTTATGAAATTAAATGATGTGATGTATAACATGGGTAAGAAAAATTTATTTACGAGAATTGAATTGAATTGAATAAATTGATGGTTGTCACCATTTGAGACGACTTACATATAGAATGATGGAATAAACTAGAATATATATATATTTGTATGATCCAAAAGAGGCTTATCTTTCCCATATTAAGTTGGATGGGAAAAGTAGATGGTTGGACTTGGAGAGGAGTCTAGAACATATAAAACACAACCCATTTTACCAATATTTATTGCTTTTGGTCTTATTCATGTAAAATGAGAGCATTGAAAGGGCACTCTTGAAAAAGCCTTTTGCAACGTGAGGACTTAAAAGGAGGGGCATCACGTGGATTCATTAAAAACCAAGAGCGCATCAACATCAAAAAACATTAAAATTAATTATAACCAAAAAAAAAAAAAAAATACAATTGCCAAAATAATGCTCAATAAAGTAGTACGGTGATTTTGAGTCAATGGATCAAAATGCTCTTTTAAGTTTCGATTTTGATTGATAATTTTAGAGTAACGGTACACAAATATACACACGTGAATTGTTGGGAAACTCCTGACGGTATAATTGGTCCACAAAAATAATTGCACGAGCACTTCACAAAAGATAACTTTCTCTCTTCCTATGAACTCGATCTCTAATCTTTACCTATCTCTAATATGGTTGTTGTCTTCTTTATATTTGGTATATCCGGTAAATTGTCTAGGATCCACTTTTATAGATTCAATTCGATGTTGAATTCATGTTATAATTACAGCATTTGTATACTCTTAACGATTTTTCTCTAATTAACAATAAGACTCAAACTACCCTAACCGATTAAATGATGATATAGAGCTATATTTAACAACTAGGTTTATAAATAAAGCTTCGAAATCCGATTTTTGAACCCAAAACTTGAAAATAGCTTAAGATTATTATTTTCCTTAGTGTAGAATGTAAAGCTTAATCTACTTCGGAACGCTACGGAAATTTGACGCACAACTGCACAAAGATAACTAACTGACTGACTTGACTTTTCACATGACTTGTTTTATCCTTAGGTATTTTCGCTTATATGACTTTCTAGTCGAATCAGTTCATAGCACAAAAGAGTGAAAACGAGCTTCAGGGTGCATTTGAACAATTTCGTTAGGATTATAGTGGATAAAGATTTGCAAGTAAGTGGATGCACTTTTTATATGAGGAGCGAACCTCTATTACTTTTTGTATTGACTTCCTTTTCGTCTTAACTCTTTTGTTTTCTTATTTGAGGATTTAGGTCTAAATTCCTAACACTCTGAACCTATTCGTCAAATTTGGATACCTAAATCAATTTTTTAAAAACTTCAAGTTATGCAATTTAATATTGGCTTTTTCTTTACCGAATCTTATATATTTATAATTTTATTTTTCTTGTCCTTTGACGAAGTTTTCCTTCTCTTCACCCATTTTAATCTTTCCTTTAGGATGCTCCGATCCTTTCTCTAGAAACTTCGATCACCAATGTACTTTGTCCTTTGATTTTAGTTTTTTTTTTTAAATGGGATGACGCTATCGGCCAAGGTTATAATGCACTCTTGCATTACGAGATATATACAATGTAAGAACAAGCGACACTATTGGCCAAGTTTATAGATGTAAAGGGGGCAAGAATTTTGTTTCTCATGGGATTTGAACTCGTGATCTTTACGATAGGTGAGTTTCCATTAGGCCAAACAAGTTTGGTTGTCCTTTAATTTTAGTTTATGAGCCTCCTACTACAATAAAAAATATAAAGAGATATTTATGACTTTTCTTTAGAATTTCATTATATTTTCCAATTTTCTTGACTTTCCTAGCAGTTTTTATATAAAATTAATAATTTAATTACTTTAATCATAGTAGTCATAATATATTGATATCGTTCTGTTAACACAAATATCATCAAGTTTAATAATTTTTTGCACACACGTTAATATTTTTAACTAATAAATAACCGGTATTATCGCCAAAATTTAAAATTCGTAAGATTAATAAGAGTTCTAGAATTCAAAAATATGACAATTGTATGACTTCTAAACTTTATAGACATACCAATCACCGATAAGTATGTCGTTAGAATTTCTAAAG
Organism: Parietaria judaica; assembly: GCA_954871525.1. Classification (NCBI taxonomy): domain Eukaryota; kingdom Viridiplantae; phylum Streptophyta; class Magnoliopsida; order Rosales; family Urticaceae; genus Parietaria; species Parietaria judaica. The sequence continues at coordinate 33,498,724 of OX940865.1, forward strand.
AATTGATAATTTATTGGCCGATCAAAATTTAGACCTTAAGTCTTTTTCAATAACAAATATAATCATATTTTATTTTACTAATATTTTAATTTTTTTTTCTTCAACATTCAGTAAATTCAAGATGTAATAAAGTAACCAAGTTTACTTGGCCTAGTGGTAAATCCGCTATACCTCTATCCATGAGGTCGCGGGTTCAAATTTCACGGGACTCAAATGAGTGCCATTTTTACATATAAAAACTTAATCAATAGTGTCACTTATTCCGATAAATAAAAGTCAAGTTTTACATGAGGGATTCGAATGTATATATTTTCAACGTATTATTAATTTATTACGTAATAAGTAACACAAGCTCCATCTAATCTACACACCACACCACAACGAAATCCGGATAACAACACAATCCAGCCCTCCCTCCAATCCCGACTTGCCACGTGGCGATAAAGCGCAACCCATCCCCATCGTCTCCACAGACACTCATGACTCTCGCGACTCATCATCATCGTAATAATCAACCTTCACTCTCTCTCCTCACTGTTCTTCACTCTCTCTCTCTCTCCTGATCACGAAAAGCTCAACAACACAGAAGAGGAGAGATCAACGAACAAACATCATGTGCAACAAGACCACGAGAACGAGGAAGCAACCCGCTCGAAGGTCCCGAACCAGAACCAGGAAGCCCAAGTACTTGTCCCTCTCCAAGCACATCAAAACCGAGTCCGACTCCAAGTCGCCACCCCCGAGCAGCGAAGAAGCTCCCGAAATGCCCCGCGAGCTCAAGACCCTCTTCCCTCTCCACCCCGAGAGCAGCCTCGCCGCCGAGGACCGATCCTCCGGCGACGAGAACGTCGCGATGCTCTTCCAGGCCGACGTGGCGTCTGACCTCACCGGGCTGCTGCAGGCGCAGACGACATCATCGTCCGACCGGGACGACGCGTCGTTTAATCACCGACGCTCTTTGATGTACGACAACGAGGACGCTGACTCGTTGGTGAAGTCGGCGATGAAGCGGAACAGCGACGAGCGGGACCGGAGCGAGGAGAAGTGGGTTTGCTACTCCGAGGTCGTCGAGGAGGTGACGAGCACGAGCAACACGAGCGCGGTGTCGCGGAGTAAGAGAAAGAGCAAGAGGAAGATGAAGATGAAGAAGGAAGGTGATCAATTAACGACGACGTCGTCTTCGGCTACCACGACGATGAGCAAGAGCTCGTCGTCGCCGTCGTTGGCCTTGAAACTCGATTACGAAGGGATTCTGAACGCCTGGTCCGACAAGGGCTCGTTTATTGTCCGAGGCGAAGACGATCAGCTCCTCTCGTCGCCGCAGACCGTACCTGACTTGCACTGCGATCTCGTAAGATTCTCCGTTCATATTCGTAACATTTAACACGCTATCAAAATCTTTTAAGCTCAAATAATAAGATCGAACACAATATAAGTTAACTTTTCGTGACGGATTTAAGATACAAATTTCGAAGGAGCAAAGAGATCAAGTGATTAACTTATTAATAAAGATTATAAAAATTCAGATAAATTTTAAATATTTGTACAAAAATTTATTATAATCTCTTTTTGGATCACATGTAGTAGATCCGTGACCAAAGGACCTATAATTAAAATTAAATTTTAATGATATACTTATAATTAATTATTTTAATACGAGGATCTTGTTTTAAACATGCTTTTTATTATGGAGCATAGACATTAGATTATTTAATTGCTTTAAGTGTTCAAGATTCTGGAATTTAATCATTAGCTGTATCATCATAATCATATATGTATTGGATAAGATTGAATTTTGTTTATATTCGTTTTGAATATTATATTATATTATATGGTTTAACTAATTAATTAATGGTATCTATCTATTATCTTCCAAGGAAGGACCAATCAGTTTATGGCTTTTCAGAGCCAGCTGGGGCTATGGGTCCCATTTCGAATTACCCAAGTTTTTTTAAATAAAAATTAAATACAATTTCGATATAATGAACTTAATGAATACTAATTAAAATATATTATCATTATTAGTTATCGTAATTAAAATAAATAAATAAGTCTATTTCTTTCGTCTTCTTTTTTCTTTACAATATGCGCCCTTTTTTTCTTTTTTTTTTTCTTACAAACTTTTTAACTTTAATAAACAAAGATGATATAAAGTAACTTTTGTCAGAGAAATAATTGACTTCTTAATAATGAATTGTCAATGAAATTTCAGTACTGACTCTTCTGAGTAAATTTTACTATCGTATATTAAGATACTATTCTAGAGGTATGTTATGATATAACATAGTCGAAAATTTTGTAGCCGATTTTTTATTTTGTTCCAATTTTGGTACTGGTGTTTACGGAATATTGTAGAAAATATTGGTAATTTTAATTTAAAATCGAAAACCAGGACGACCCTTATAATTCTCGACTTATTTCCTCGATTATGGCCAGTTTTTAATATATATATATATATATATATATTTGACATTTTATTTTATGAAAATGTTGTTTACGTCTTGTAGTATCTTAATTTTGTTTTGCGTTTTAAATTTGGTATTTGATATTCATGGTTCATGGTTTAGAATTAGTATTTTTTCTCTTGTCATTCTCGTTTTTTTTTTTTTTGAGTTTCGTCTCAATTTTTTGAGACTGGGACAAAAAATATATTAAATTCCATTCCTGATTCCGATTTAGCCTCTATATACTATATATATAGTCTTAAGTTTTTTTGTTTTTTTTTTTAATATCATTTATTGTTATGTAATGTATACTAGGATTGGGTTTAGAGCATCCATATTATTTCTCTAAAATGTAAGTTAGCGATAATAATACTCAAATCTTTTGAAATTTTGAGATAAAAAAAATTGAGAAGATTTTGTTGTTGTTTTTTTTTTTTTTCATTTTCAAAATAAAACGTTGAAAATAATTCATCCAACATATGACGTTTTTGATCGTTTCATTTATCAAGTTAATAATATTTTGAAAGAGTATGTTCTGTTCATCTTTTTTACGATATGTTTCAAATGTAAGTCAACAAGATAAGATCACCCGACAGTCAACCAGAGTATTTGACTTAGTATCTTGAAACGGAAACGAAAAGATCGAGATTTGCTTCGCTTGATAATAGTAATCGGTATTGTGAGCAGGGGTTGACGGACGGTTGGGCCTCGAACGCTGCAAATGTGTGGACCGTTCCGGAGAGCGGTTGCGTGGGGATCAAGGAAGAAACCGAGGGTTTGAAATCGGAGCAGAGAGAGGCGAGCGTGCTAAGATACAAGGAGAAGAGGCAGAGCCGCCTCTTTGCCAAGCGCATCCGCTACGAAGTTCGCAAGCTCAATGCCGAGAAACGCCCTCGAATCAAGGTACATTTCGCTCATATTTGTTTAAGTTCGAACACAAAGTTTAGAACTTAAATCCATTTTGCATTATTACAGGGGAGATTTGTGAAGATAGGCTGAGAAAGTGTAGACATTTGGGACATACTATGTGGTACATGAAGAAAATAAGAGAGCAGTATGCCTTTCTAGCGTGAAGAAATGCTGTGTCGTTTTCCGGTTCCGTTCGGTTTTCCAAAGCAATCAATACAAGTTAGCGGAACCAGTTGATGATTCTGAACCGAAATCAAGAGATCATCAAGAATACGAAAAGGAGTTGGAAGCCTTTTTTCCGAAGGTGCAAATTTTTTGTGGAAGATCATTTAGTCACGCCGTTGGGCGCTCGTTGCTCATCAATAGCGATCGGGCGACGATTTCGCAGCTTTGAAGTGAAACTCGACGCAGCAGAGATAGGATTCGCCAACAATAGTCTTCTCTGGAGCTTCACTAAGCTTCATAGAGAACAATTTATGGAGAGATTAATAAATTTAGATCTTGTGATTTTTGAGTTGCTATAGTATCAATTAAATAAATCTATTGAACTTCAATCTTACAAATTCCAATCACCTTAAGAATTGAATTTTTTGATTATGAGTGAAAATCTATTACTGGTTCTGTTTTCAAAACAACGTTTTTTTTTGTTTTTATTTTGTGTGTGTGTGGAAAAACATGTAACTGTTATATGCCGGTTTTGGTTTCAAGAATTGGGATTGGACCTTCGAAAAACCGGATCCGGAATACCATAAATCCCAATCTTTTTTAACTGTGTTTTTTATCTTTATAGGAAAATTCTAAATTTATTATGAAACTCTTCTGGACCGATTTAAACAGGTACTTTCACTAGTCTCGATTCTCATCTCCGAATACCATTAAAATACCTTATTTAACCTGTTCCATTACTGGTTACCATTTTCCATAAAAATCAAATTTTCAAAAGCGGTACAGGTACCATTTTTAATATTATCAAATTTCGGGACCGGTATAGTTTCATCCGTAGTTTTATCATTTAATGATGCTGTTTTATGAGAAAACACAATAATTCAGAATCAGGGCATAGAGAGAACCCTTTAATTGATGTTTAATTAGTGTACATACATGGTATAGAAAACGTACAGAATATTTATTTGGGTGGATTTGCGGCGATAATGCTTAAATTTATGATTTTGTTGCAACTTAGCACCCAAGTTCAAAATTTAGAGGCGAAATGCTCAAATTTGTCGCTTAATTGCACTTTAATATTCATGCTCAAAATTTAGTGGCGAAAATGCCTAAGTTTGTCACATTATTGAACTTTTTTACCATATTCAAAATTTGAAGGTAATTTATACCAATATCCTTTAACGATTCATTACATATAACATTCGTGTCATTTTTAATTTGTAGTTAATTTAGTTTTTTGAGCTAATTGTGGTGTCTATGTGAAGGGTTTTTTTTTTGGAATATGGGTGACACGATCGGCCAATGTTACAATGCACTATCGCATTACTAGATATATTCATCGTAATAATAAGTGGCACTATGGCCAAGTTTACATATGTAAAAGGAGCACTAATTTGAATCTCATGGGGTTTGAACCTGTGACCTCTTGAATAGACGTGTAGTGAATTTACCACTAGGCCAAACAAGCTTAGTTATCCACGTGAAGGGATTAAGTACCCAAAAATTAAAGAATAGGTCTACTAGTATTACTTGGATTAATACCTAATTAATTAGATTTATATAACTTAATGAACTTAGCCAAATTAACTGCTGAAGCCCATTAAATCATAGCCTTATTTCTATTTAAATGAGGTTAAGATTAGTGCCTCATTAAGCATCCCAGTTCCTTGACTTAAGAACCCCCAAAATCTAAATTTTCTCTCCTTTGTGTATGAGAGAGATGGAGAGAGGCCCGCTCAAAAAAAAAATTATAAAAATTAAATTTAAAAACTTAAAACCTGAAATAATTTTTTTAAAAATAGATTGTTTTTTAAATGACGTGGTATAATCAAGCATATGTGGCGATGACATGGCATACACATGGCAAAGACCTTACTGCCACGTGGTATGAGCTAACTAGAAAAGTTGACAGCGTCAATGGTCAACGCCCAAAAATTGAGTCTGGGTACTTATCTCGCGCCAAATGTCCTTGGGGTCAACGCGGATTGAGAAAACACTTTGTCGTTAAATGAGCATTGACTTTTTCGTTCACCCAAGAGGGGTAGACTTTTCTCTTTGCCTCGATAAGAATCTGGCGATGGAGGTATTAATCCGGCGATGATATCGTGAGAGAGAGAAGAGAGAGACGTGCAGTATTTAAAATTCTATTTTCTAGAAAAAAAAAATTAAGGAAATTGTCAAATACCACAATTATAGGAAAATAATTTCGAAAATAAAAATATAATTAATAATAAATAAACGAAAATTAAAATTAATAACTAATAATAAGGGTAATATAGTCCAAACACAATTATTAATGGGTATAAATTAATTTTATAAAATTATGGGCATTTCTTTTAAACTTTAAGTATTTTTTTGAGCATTGTGTGAGTTTTCTATTAAAAAAATTGAATATAAATATTAAGGTGTAATAAAATCACGAATTTTAGTATTTTCACAGTAATTACTCTATTTTGTTAAGCAACAACTGGCTTTATTAAGAAAACACTTCGTCGTTTGTCGGCTCTTTTATTCTTGAATAGCTCCAAATTTTCGTGTTTTGTATTATTAACAGAACGGAAGATACAATAATAAAACTATCCATGTGTTGCATGTGTCTGAAGTAGATAGGTTTTGTTTCGTATGATATTTTGCTACTATACTATATAATTATTAAAAGATCACTTTCAATATTATTCATACTTCTTTATAAAATAAAGGGAATTTTGCTTTTTTATACCCTCTAGTTTCACTTTTGGCAAAAATATACCCTCAACTTTAGTAAACTACTAAAGTATACCCTGAGAATGTAATTTATCATTTTTACCTTTAATTAATGAAGACAAAATCATACACCCTTCTTCGTCTCGAGCATGAAAAAGTATGTGACCACCGTTCCCACACCCTGAAAACCCAAACCCGAATCACCAGCGCGACTTCGTCATTCTGATTCCTTTCGGACACTCCTCTACCTTCTTGTCGTGCGAGGCCCACAAGAACCCGACCGACCCGATGATCCCCGCCGTGCTGGCGATGCCATGGGAAGTGGACCAGAACCTCGCGGGGTAGAGCTCGGCGGGCCGGGGCGATGAAGGTGGTGGTGACTATGCTAATCGAGCCGTTTAGTAGAACGAGGGGGACGAAGTTGGAGAAGAAGAAGGGGAGGCTCTGGAGCACCATGAAGCCGTGCTTCGGTGCGTCGCCCTGAATTTCTTCGCCGTGGACTTCCCAACAGGAGTCGTAGGGTATGTCGTATGACGGTATGAGGATGGAGACATAAACGACAGCCAAGAAGAATACCTCTATATTGATTTTATTTACTTTGTTATTTCAAAGGACAACAATATATGTCTTTTTTAAATTAATTAATTAGTTTATTTTTTGGCTATTAGTTTATAAGCAAAATAAAATTGAAAAAGGGTAACTTTGGGATATCAAAAAAAAAAATGGACAGAGGGCATAAAAACAAAACTAAAATAGACATTGAAGGTATATTTTAGTTGTTTATGAAACTAGAGGGTATATTTTTGCTAAAATTAAAACTAGAGGGTATAAAAAAGTAGAATTCCCTAAAATAAATAATGTGACAGTGATGACAGGCTTCTACAAATTCACATGGGGTTTTTTCTAATTTTTGTGTGATAAGGATGAATTTCCTTTTTGACATTAAAGAAGTTGGAAAATCGTATACCTAGAACAATATTTCTTCTTCAAATTTCTTTTTTCATATGATTTAAAGTACAACGCTGACACACAAAATAATATTTTGAGGTATTTTGATCCGTAAAAGCACCTCCAACCGAACGCTATTTCTTATAAATAGTGTTGTTTGGAGGTCAATCGATACTCAAATCTCACGTCATAATTTTTTTCAATTTACATAAGTGATCATGTTTTTTATTTATGACCGTACTTTGAATAAAACTAGTTCTAAAGGTTTTGTAATTGGGTGGAGATGGTTTATGACCGTACTTTGAATAAAGCTAGTTCTGAAGGTTCTGTAAAAAAACTTATTTTTCGGTAGTGTATCGTCTAAAACAAATATAGTACCCTTTCTTGTTCTAATAGGTATAAAAAATATTTTTACCTTTAATGGTTTTTAAATCGGTATCTCTAATATATTATTAAAATATATCATCTCCTTAAATCGGGACGCTAGAATATATACTTGTTGCTATTTGTTAAAAAATCGGCCTCCGATTTTGGTTCTAAAATATATATCTGCCAGACAGGGCCGGCCCTGACTTTGTTTGGGCCCTAGGCGGAAAAAATATTAATAATAATGTAAATATTTTATTTAAAAATTCCAAAAAAAAATAAATTTATTTTTATTTTAGTAGTATAAACAATATATAATAAATTATCACAAATTGTATATTAAATTTTATATTTACAATAGAAATTTTAAAATGTTATATTAAATAACAGTATAAATGTTCATTTAATTAATGTATATATATTTTTTAATCATGTCGAAATATTAAACAAAATAAAAACAATAAAATTAAAAAGAATGGTCTCTCAATTTGTATACTAGTAAACGGGCATGTGAGAAAAATAATAATTAAAAACAATTTAAATTGATAGAGGACAATACACAACAAACAAATAAAGCATTAGAAAAAGTAAATAAAAGAGGGCCCACCACTTTTAATCGAGCGAGAACATAGCAAACATATTTATTACTATACGTGGTTATTTTTTTGGGCCTTGCAGACTTATTTTGGAGGCCCTAAACCTAGTGCATTTATAAGCCATAAATTTGAGGCCCTAGGCCCAGGCCTAGTCAGCCTGGGCCCAAGACCGGCTCTGCTGCCAGATTCCGGTTCTAGCAAATAAGGGGCATGAATATGTGATCTTATGAAAATGAATCATCCTTTGGTTTGGAGGTGTGAGAAATTGTTTCTTAGAATAGCAATATATAAGCATTAAACGAGTTTGAAGAAACCAGAAACTTTGAATGTAAACAAGTAATTACCTTTGGTTGATCGGATCAATGATGATGGTGAAGAGATTGTGTTGACAGAAGAAGAGAGAGCACAAAGCTGCCCATACACGAGTATCTCTCTGGGTATATGCTCAGTTGTGCTCTCTATCTTCTGTCAACTATGCTTATAAAAAAAGAGTTCTTATACCTCAACTTCACATGTTAAGGAAATATCTCAACGATCATGATCTATAAAAGCACACACAAAAAGGACAAGAAATAGGAGAAGGAGAAGGTCAAGACAAACAAGAATATAGTTGGTGCAAGTTTGAGTCTTAAATTTAGTTTTTTTTTTCAGCGTTATAATTTTATGTCACTCTTTTATTAATTAAAACAATGCTCTTTTGTATTAAAACTAGTGAAAAAGTTAATCTATTATATGACTTGTTTGATGATATATAGCTCGACTTGATTATTTTTCTTTCATTTTATGCAATTTTTCCTTAACAATTCAACAATAGTTATTTCACAATAGTCGCGTAATCTAGTCAGTATAAAAAAATGACAATTCCATGACCAAAATACTCTCGAGTTTCTAATGTGCTGCTGTGATTGTAATTACTCTTTGCGTACAATCTAAAGTTATAGGGACATTGTTGCGAAAAACTTAAATTCCAAGGGTAAAAGGCACCACCATAAAAAGTTTAGGGGGTACATTGATTGCATTCAGTCACTAACTAGTGAATTTATTTGTTTTGAAAAAGTTGCTATGTTAGAGAGTGACGGCTTCAAAGTATGAAAATGGCCAAATAATTTTGGTATCTTATTGACATTTTGTCTTGTTATAAGGTGAATATTAGGGTGGTTGTCCATTGCTTATTCGTGGGAACTTGTTTATATATAGATGGATAGATACGAGAATATACTCATATTATTGTACCTTATTTTGGACCTAACCATTTTTGTATTTATCGTACTATATGCTATATGATGAGCTTCTGATACCCTAGAATTTATATCATCTTAATATGTTATACCCTTGGTAGAGGTTATATATATACATATATATATTAAGCTAGAAAAAATTAATGGTTATATAATAGCAATAAATTTCGAGTAGTCGAGTCAAGTATGATTTGTGTTTATGTCTTTGTTCTATCTTTTTCGTATAATTTATTGTTACATTTTATTGGATTCATTTAGCATGTGTTACTTACACACATTTAATAATGAATCATCATTTACCACAAGTATTTTACACGAAAATTATGATATATATGTGAGAAAACGCAATTGTAAATGACACATAAACGACAATAGTCGTAAATTTCGTGTCCTTTCATCATTTATTTATTTTTATATTCAACTATAAAAAGGAAAAAGAAAAACAATTGGTAAAATATGCCAACTTTTATTTCTTTCTTTTTCTTCATTAACTTGCACTCTAAAATCTAAATAATAGTATACGTACAGTATCTATGGCACTTTAATTTAAGGGCGTATTTCTCCATTTAGAGAACAAAATTGGGCCTTTAAAGGGCCCAATTTTTTCTTTTGTTGTATTTAACTTTATCTTGAAAGGCCTAAAAAATTGGTCATAACTCGTAAGGGCTTAATTTTTATTTATTTTTTAACGAACTATTCTTCTCTTATTGGACCAACAATTTTTCTTATTGACCATTGGCTTAACTACTAAAAAATGTATCACCAAAATGAAGCACTTTGAGGAAACTTCGAGCTCTAATCTTAGAGTCGAACAAAGAATATCATTTGATTTGTGGATCTTAAAAATAAAATAGAAACAAGCAAAGTCTGTTTCTCGGGACGAGACTGAAAAAATATAATCCCCGTCGCATAATGGTGCGCCTAATACCAGTACACCGTCATCGCCAGTCTTGTTCAACCGAAAGATCACATTCGTCGTGAATTGGTTCAGTCTTCTTAATTAAGTAAAGGAAACTTATGCAGTTTTAGCTTGCTTGGTTTACAAATTAAATTAGCATATAAATTGTCTACCATATACTTAATTAATTATTTAATTCTAACTATAACATTAATTAATTAGTAACGCAAAAAGAAAATAAAGTACACTCAACAGCTTCTAAATATAATATATATATATATACATTGAAATTAACACAACAAACAAACTTAATTTATTTGTATTAAGAAACATAATCATAAACATAAAGAAAGCTAAACCTTTTCGATAAAGTATTTTTCGGATTAATTGCTAATAAATAACTCCATCAAAGTATGTCCAGAATTAAGTGCTTAATGAGTTTGAATGAAACGAAATTATAATATTTTATATGCTTTTTTTCATGGTCTTGTTGGTCGTTAACATGCCAAAAAAGTTATTCATACCCCACAAAAATTCCACGTGTAATTAATTAGAGTGTCGTTTCAACAAAAAGAATTACTGAAAATACCTGTCAGTATGGGACCCTTCTGACTTTATAGTGGATTACACTTAAAATATTTGTTCAACCTAAAATATTTCTAGACAAACACAAAATATTAATTAAATAAATGATTTGGAACATTCATTTGTGGGCATTCATATCAGAACTTTTGCTTTTGATTCAAGTGATCTTTGATTCTTTAAATCTTTGGAAACCCTAGCTTTTGATCAATTATTATTATTATTATTGGAATGTTTAGCTTTTCATTTTTCTACGTTTTAAATATTTCTATGTCAGCGAGTACACGCATGCTTTGACAATAAATACACGTATATACTTAATTAAATATTTACATGCTTAACTGTAAAAGTGGCCAAAATTCATAAAATATTTAATTAAATACACTTATATACTTAATTAAGTACTTAATTGTAAACGGTCGAAACATGGGTTGCCGCGCGCTCGCCTATTGAAGGTAAATTTTTTGGCCGGGGCCTGGGAGAGGTTTGATTAAAAGAAAGGCGAGCTAGGGGAATCCGTTTGCAGCGGTCTCCTTGATTCAATTCCTTTTATGGTTTTAACGGAAAAAAATATTGTGATCGCAATTTTTGTGGGACATGTCTATGTATGTGTATACTTTGCATATACTCTCAAATAATATACTAGAAATACATGTATACTCATGTGTCTACGTAGATACATAATATATACTAGAATATGAAAGAAATTCGGGTTCTCGAAAAAAGATAATTTTATCCAAAATCGATAAGAAAAAAAAAACCTTTTTTTTTTTCAATTTGGCGAAATCGGACTAACCAACTTTCATTTACTTTTTCTAAATAAAATTATAATAAATATCGATTGTAATTGTTTCCGAAATAATAAGCTGTATTTTGGCGGATAATGATTTTTAAGGCATGTGCACATTTAAATTTTTGAATAACTTTGTGGATAGATAGTATATCATAGATTATACAAAGCATATAGAATATTAAAGGAGAGACACATCATAGATAAAATGAAGATAATTTTCTTTTGTTTTTGGCCAATCTAAAAGGACCAACAATCAAAGATTTACATTACATGGAATCAACATCTTCATACATTGCAGATGTTAATAAACTAAAACAAAAAAAAGAAAAAAAAAACCTCCAATTTGCAAAAGCTTACACCTTTTTTTTTTTTTTTTCCTTGTCCCACACATTTTATAATAATGAAAAATTAAACCCCTAATCTTAACTTAATGATAGAAGAGGGAAACCACACTCCCATGATCATCACCATATTTTGGTGCTTTCTTAAATAATAATAAAAGCAGTTTTCTAGTAGTTAGTGCTGAGAATTACATTAATTAATTGTTTTAATTAAGAATGATTAATCATACAATAATGGGGTTTCTAATATTACTGAGAAGCTTCATCTCCTTGATAGCTGGATCTTGTAGCAAAAGCACTTTGTCTTTGTCTCTAACCCCAACCATGTGAAGATACTCACAATCATCCCTCTCTTTCCCTTTGAACAACAGCCTCTGCTCCTTTGCCTCAAGCCCAGTCATCAATGACAAGATCATCTTCAATTGACCTAAAAATATTATTTTAAAAGATAATAATTAGGACTAGTAAATAATTGATGAGAAGCTTCATTTTAAATCAAGACACTAGTTTCTAAGGACTAAACCAACATGATACAAATTTTGAAAGGACTACGTAAACATATCTAAGAAAAAAAGGAATATAAAAAAAAAGTTTGCAAAATTGTGAAATGGTACCAAGTTGAGGGCCGGGGGCTACATTTAGTTTTATTTTTCTCGAAGATGATATGTCACTCTAAATTTTATTAATTAACCTTTAGTGTAATGAATTAAACCATTACGATATTGTAACAAACTTGGTGACAATATTTGTAATCAGTAGTACAAATTGTTGATTACACCATGGAGATTAGACCAAGGAAGTCAAAATCCGTCGTTGTATTTGTCGTTGGTCACCAAAACAATTATATCTATAATATTATACCAATTATATTCTTTCATCTTCTTATATATATATATATATATATATATATATATATTGAATTTAGAATTAGAAATGTGAGATGTAGGATATATATTTGAAGGGTAAACTTACCAAAAGTGGAGGTGGGATCAATGGAGATGTCATGGAAGGTTGACACATTTGAGACTCTAATGATGATGAACCCTTCTCCTAGGGTTTGGCCATTATTGCTCTCTCTCCTCTGAACAAGCATACCACCTGGTCTCATTTCCCATTTGATCTCACCATTACCAACATGACATGGTTGCTCCTTCTGATCACCTCCCTTGCTCACCTTTCCATTGCTGTCACTTCTGCTAAGCTTGGAGCTGCTTCTGCTGAAGTACTTCTTTGACCTCAACTTCATCATCTTCTTAATTCAGTATTATTTTTAACTTAATTATGAGCTTAATTATATATCTCTTTCTCTCTTTTGCACTTGTTGATATCTATCTCAAAGGGGAAGAGCAAGTGTTGGAGGTTGGTTACTTATATAATAGATGGGTCAAGACTTAGATATGAATAAAAAATTGTGGCATAAGTAGTAAATCTTGTACTAAGTGAGTTTACATATTCGTAATCTTATTTTTCACAACAATAATACCCAACGACCACAAAATAGTGCAGGTCCAATTTCGTCCATTTTAGGCCAAAGTTTGTTACAAGAATGACATGTGTACGTCTACGATTGGACTTACAGAACATCAGTCATTCAACCCGTTTATCAAACTAACTAGAGACGTGTGCGTATCTATCTTAACAAACGTTGATTCGATATCGTCAAAAATTCGACATCGATGTTGTTTTGTTGTCTCTGGGTACTATTAACGCTAAAAAAGAGTAGAAATTTACCGACAAATTAACTTAGTAAAAAAGATTAGGTACTTATATACAATATCCCAAAAATTAAATTTAGGAATTACAAAAAATATTGATACTAAGGAATAAAGCCGCCAAAAAAATATAATAGATAGTGAAGGGCCAATGGGATGGTGACACATGTACAATATGGGTAGAGGTGCAAAATGCTGATTTTATGGGGTGCTAGGGCACATGGGGGTGGGTGCTCCTTGACACGCTTGCTTGATTACCGGGCCAAACATTTAACATCTATTGGTCGGCTGGTCCTTTTTATTATTATTATTAAAATTATAAGATTGTATTAATAATAGTAATATTATTATTATTATTATTATTATTATTATTATTATACTAATGTTGGTACTCTATTTAGACGGTTGGTTTAATAGTTTTATTTCAAACTTTTATAATAAAATATGATTTGCATAATATTGCAAGTTTCTGAACATCAGGATATGGTCAAACAGTTTGCAAGATTTGCATACGGTTGAGTTAATGATTAAGAGATCGAAAGTTCTACCAATCGATACCGACAGGTTTAATATTGGCCGATGGTCCAATTTTTTGCATTATAAGCCGATGGATTATGGGTTAACCGACAAGTAAGTTATAAAAAAAATATTTACTACTGGATTTTTCTGAGTGACGGCTTGCTAAAGCTAGGCGGTAGTGATTGTTTAAATTTTGAAAATACCAATATATGAGAAAATGATGAAATTATTGCATAGTATGTCAAAATCCCGCCCACTTATATTTCGTTTCAACATTTTTTCGATTTAATGTAAATGATTAATTATTAGTATCAAAATTTATATGTTTTTTTTTTTGTAATTTTATTTTATAACTATTTTTTATTCCAATTTTTTTTTAAACCTTCATCCTTTCATTATTTCATATAACCTACTAGAGAAGTGAGAGTTTTATTAATTTGGTTAGAAATTAGGATAAAAACTTAAGAAGCAAAGTAATATTGTTTTATGGTACGACAAACATGTACATCTAGAGAAAACATAAGAAGAAGTTATCTTGATAAATGTACACATATATATGTTGAGCACTTTTCTCTTTCCCATTTCTATTAAAGTGTTTCGGACTAGGTTTTGGGTAACTGTCGATTTTTTTGAGCCCTGAGTCATCATCATTCATCATTATATATAATATTTTTTTTTTACTTTTCATGGGTTTTTGCCAAGGCTTACCTTCAATGGAGTAGCTTCGTGAGTGTTAATGCTCATACTTGTTTCCCATAGTGAAGACCAATTATGAAATATATGCAAAAAATAAAGAAATTGAAACTCAAGTTCTACTATTATTATGTGTCATGAGTAAAGATTAGATAATAATGATCATAGGCTCATAAGCACATTTCTATTATGAGAAGAAAAAAAAATCTACTGATAATTCAAGATGTATGCATATATATGTATATATTTTATTTTTTTTATAATGATATATTTTTGTTTTATTTTTTTAGTTTCGATAAGGTCTCAAAATCACTCTTCGCCTAGGCCCCCGACAATCTAAGGACTAGCACTCCCCTACTCCTCCTTAAAATGTCAAAACGAAAAAAATATTGTGACGATATATATAGTATGGTAAATAATCGAATATGTATATTTTATATATTTATTTTGATAAGCTTTATTGACGCAAATATCATCGCTATAGCTTCAGTTAACCAAAATTTTGACGCAAAGATGGCATTGTCATCTCTATACTTAACCGCATTATATGGTCGTTATATGATCTTTTGTCGTGTAATTATCATCGGTATTGGACTGTTCTCTAATAATGTGATCAAAGAAAGGAAATAAATTCAAATTGTTTAATTATAAATATATATATATATATATATTTATCAGTTATTAGTTTCACATCTTCTTATAATGTGATTAGAGGAAAAGTCATAAGTTATTTGTTTAGTTGTTAAATATATACATGTATAATAGTTATTAGTTTAATCTCTTCTTATAATATGATTAGAGGAAAAGTCATAGGTTAGGATTTGTTTAGTTGTTAATATAAATATATATATATATACATACACATATATATTATATAGTTATTTTTAGTTTCATCTCAACCTAATTTGATTCCCACTATCGATGTCTAAATATGCATATATTCTTGTTAGAGCAATGAAAAGTGATCATAGATCTCAAATTTTGCTTGATATATAATATATGTTTAATATTTGCTCTTATAAACAAAGTATAAGACTAAAGCTCGTTTGTCTTTACTCGTAGAATTTTTTTGATTTTAGTATGCGGTTTTGGTTTTAGCCATTAGGTGGTGTTTACAAACATAACAATATAATATCTCTTTTCTTTGGTTTACTTTTTGGATATAATTTAATTACTATATTTATTTATAGTTATATATATGTAAATATTTATTTATTTATTTATATGGTTGTTGGCTAATCTGTATGGTATCAACCCATGTGGGTGAGATTATAGAATAATATCATCATATTGGTTCGGTGCTATAATAATTTATATTTTGGGTAATAAAAAGAATTTAGTGACTTCCGAAATTAAGGGAAAATAAAGAGAGTAGATTCACTCAATGCACACGTAATTACGAAAATATTAACTTAAAATCTTAAACTTATCCTTAATAAAGCGGATGTAAATATAATCAAGATTCCATTTGTAATTATTAGCTAGAAGCCATGAACAATCCCAAGCATGTGTGGCTAGTTAAGCTATATTACTTGCCCTAACTATTTAATTTATTCATGTTAAAAGGTGAGTGTATTGAATAAATAAATAAAAACACATACACACATATATATATATATCTATATTATTACATTGGTATTGTCCAAAAACTATGAAGAATATACTAATACTCTTAAACATTGAAAAAATAACAAGATAACAAAAAAATTGGGACATCTAAAGAGTAACTACAATATTCATCTTATAATAAGTATAAATTGATTCAATCTCCAAATAAATAAATAAGTCAAAAACTCACACGTGAACCAGATATATTTGCAATTACGTTTATTTTACTTGGCAGATGATAATTTGTGAGCCAATGGTGGATTCAGGATACAAATTCAGGTGGTTGAAGGTTAAGTATCACAGAAGAGGGAGCTTATGTAGCATGCGAAACATTATAAATTTAAAAGTAAAAATGAAGGAGGGATTTTTATTTTTTTTGATAAATGTGGGTCGTTTTTCAAATGTTGGGACTAGCCCCCAATATGCTCAACATCGATCCGTTCACTCGGCATGAGGATTAAGGTTCTAAATATCATTATAAAAAATAAAACTAAAGATTGGTATTGGTTATTTCATTTTACGAGTTTACATATAACAGATTTATCGATATATAACGGTTCTATTTTAGACTCTCTTAGATATTTTTTTCACACTTAATCATAGCAATATTGTTTTAAAAAAATTAAAACCCTCAAATATGAAAGAAATTTAGCGGCTCGAAGTCCCGACCTTGTTCACTATATTTAGGGCCGGGCATGAGTAGGCTTAACCTAGCATCTACAACAGAAAAGGTAGGATAATTGTTGTTGAAATTTGGTAACAAAACGACAATCCACATGTACCGTGCAAGTGCCTTAGCATTTACAATGTTTTTCATAAGTTTGGAAAAACCATTTGAGTGAAGTGAAGAGAAGAGACAAATTATGGCAAAAGCATATGGGTCAAATATATACCACTATTGCTTCCAATAATAATTCATTAATGTGTCTTTACGTGCTTTTCAAATCACAATTCATGCTTCTTCATTTCAATGGCATTTTTTCATTTAACATAAGAAAGGAAGAAAATAATTTGACTAAAATCTTTTATGATGCATGGATGTGACACTAATGGTAGTACACCAACAATATGCATGCATGACTTTTCTTTTTAATATTAATGATACCCATTAAGAAAATATATTATCATGTCCCAAATAGATTCTCGTAGAGATATCAATAAATTAATGATCTATAATCTTGGATGATATTTTCATATCATACATTATTATTATTATTATTATTATTATTATTATTATTATTATTACAACATAAATACCTAAAATTGTGTACTAATTATTAATTTCGGTATATTTCTTATAATCTTCTTTAGTGACAATAGTACTAAAAAAACCACAATATAATGTCGATATCTAATTTTGTTTATGTCTCATTAAACTCCATTACATGATTGAAAACTGTGCGTTGTGCGCCTAAATTGAATTCTAAAAAAAAATCAAATATTCAACATTTTTATCAACTTAGCAGAGACATGGGCATGTTTCTATTTAACATAAGTTAACTCGATATCGATATGAACAAGATTAGGGACTCGCCACTATTTTAGAGTCTTTAGATTACCGCTAAAAGAGATACTTATAATACAAGATTTAGATGCTTATGCCATTAATATTCAAATAATGTAACCTCAGATAATTGAAGAACACGTGAAGACATATAGGATGTCGAGAAAGTATATAATGCAGATGAACAAAATGATAGAAAAGAGAGAAAGTAATAATGCTTGTAACACAAGATTGATTCTCTCACACATCCCACAAGATATGCTTCTTCTTATGACTTGGTTTTGCTGAAACTACAAGATTTTATGCGCATTATATCTCTCTATATATATTTATGTATGTGTGTATAATATAGTATACTATTGTTGCATGTGGTTTATGGCCCAACTTTTTGTCTCTCCTATAATCATTTCCAACATATAGTATAAGCATCACAATCACTACCATATGATCATAAAAATGGCTGTCATAAGCAACACTTTCTATTTCCCACCTACATAGCAACAATCTAACGGTTGTCACACAATCTTGCATACAATAGGCCCACACTTTGTTTTCATACATTAAAAAAATTAATAAAAGTAAAAATGACACGTTATTTGTTCGCTTTCGATATCAAATATAAATTCACTTGCCGTTTGTAAATTGTTTTTACAATAACTAATAAGCTTGATCACTTTATATCTTTCTACATAGCAATTCCAATGAATTAGCGAATTCACGATTCAGGGTGCGCATGTCCCAGGTCTTCAGACTTGATATGAATTCTTTTTGGCATATAAACAATCCGCACCGGATTTTTCTATGACAACAATTCAAAAGAAAAAATAATATAAATTATATTAAGAATATGAACATACGGGCATGCACTTACGTGGCAACACCTTGCCGTTGGGTGTAGGCTGCCCGTGCCCAAACAAGACGCTCCAGATGATGGGCGCCTTACTCGTTGGCATGTGATGCTGAATTAAAAATAATTGGTATTACATATCATTAATTTATCAGATGAATTGGTTTATTTATTTTCTGTGAGGTTAAAGAGTACTTAAAAGAATAATACACTCACAGCCTCACATCTTAGAGCTGGGTCCGCCTCTATGACAAACTCTAACAACAATAAAAACTTATGCCGCAAAAATTCCAAGTGAAAACAATCTTCATAAGTACTGTTCAGCTTTTGTTTCTGATTCAAAGAAATAAATATGAGATACATCAGAGTGATTCTCTGTACTTATTTTGTGAAATTCAATGCCAGATATTGCGTGTGTTGAATCTGACCAAGCACGCGTGCATTTCTTACTCAACATTAATAAACCCGTGTATTTTGCTCTCCCAGATATTTTCTTGATCAAAGAGAAGTAGTAATATTAAGGGATAATAGCGGCATAAGTCCTCAATCTTTACTCAACTGGGGCGGTATAGCCCCAACCTCATTTAATAGCGGTATAAGTACCAAAATATGATTTCCGTCCATATTTGACTAACGAAAGTAGTCAACGTTTGCGTGGTCAGCTTCTCGTCAACGTGGACGCCACATAGTCCGACATGTCACCATAAATATCATCCTCGCGTCATCAAATTTAATGCAAAATTAATTGAATCCCTCCATCACCCTTAATTTTGCATTAAATTTGATGACACGAGGATGACGTGTATGGTGACATGTCGGATTACGTGGCGTCCACGTTGACGAGAAGCTGACCGCGCAAACGTTGACTACTTCCGTTAGTCAAATATGGACGGAAATCATCTTTTGGTACTTATACCGCTATTAAATGGGGTTGGGGCTATGCCGCCCCAATTGAATAAAGGTTGAGGACTTATGCCGCTATTATCCCTAATATTAATATGATCGTTTGTATATTTTTTGGATTGCATGCATAATAGTAGTATGATTACTGTTTAATAAAATGTTATGATTCCCATCAGTTTGGACGTGTTAGTCACGCTGTAAACATTCTTTTTATTCCTATGAATCTCGAATTTAATATTAAATTCTAATCCCAAGCTCAAGCTTTTCCATAATAAAAATAACTGATAACGGTGATATATTTTTTTTAAGCTTCACTTTTGATCTCAAACCAAAAAAATATAGGATAAATAGACACTACAAAATATCTTGAAGTATTTAAATTTTTACGGCAAATTTTTAATTTTTTTTTTTTTTGTCGTGGTATAAATATAAAAAAAAAATTCTCATGTTACTTTAAGTTCCAAGTGACTTCTGTTATGACTCATCCGTCAAATATCACTTGTCACCTTTTTTTAGCATCCCCGACAGTGGCGGATCTACGCCTAAAGGTAAAGATTTTTAGGTTAAGACAATGTCTAAAAAATTTAGCAAATAAATTTCAACATATATATTAATTAGAAGTTAATATATATATACAGACACTATTTTATTATGTAATTACACCAAATTTTATTTATTTCTGCGTTTTTTAGAATTTTCAATTGGGAAATGAAATTATATGAGAATTTTCTTCAAAAAAAAATTCGGCCCCCATATTAGAAAATCCTGGATCCGCCACTGATCGCCGATAATGCATTTAATAACATTGATGTCGTTGAGCCTAATCCCGAAGTCGGATTACAATGGTCTCACGCAAGATCTAGGATTTGTTTACTAAATCAACATTGAAGTCGGAGATGCTAACCCCAAATGTGGGTTAACAACTCCGACTTAGGAATTGGTGTTATGGGTATTGCCTAGCCCAAAAAAAAAAGGTCAAAAATGTTAATAAAATAAAATAAAAAATCCAAAAAGTACAGACGTCCTTAAAATTGACTCCTTAGAAATGGGCGCACTGAAAATGAGTGCCCTTGAAATGGGTGCCTTGGAAATGAGCACCCTTGAAATGGGTTTCATAGAAATGGGCATGCTGAAACGAGTCAGCTTACTTTTTTTAACAGTTACTTAATTTCCAGGGGCCTAATTATGTTATTTTTAATTGCTCAGAGGACCTTGAACTCTTTTAAAAATAGAAGCTTAAAACTCATTAAAACGGATCTGATCCCATTTGAATCCGGAACTAAACACATTTCGCTCAAACGCTCTTTATAGCGATAAATCTCTCAACGCTCAATTTTAACTAAGTAATGACCTGATCCCAGTCTAATA
This sequence comes from Parietaria judaica, assembly GCA_954871525.1. Taxonomy (NCBI): domain Eukaryota; kingdom Viridiplantae; phylum Streptophyta; class Magnoliopsida; order Rosales; family Urticaceae; genus Parietaria; species Parietaria judaica. The sequence goes on from OX940865.1 coordinate 33,519,861, forward strand.
GGTACGTAGGCAGCCTCGTTACAAGTGACGAGGTCCGGCATCATATATTATCAAATCCCTTCTTTTTTATGTCAATAATTAAATCATCGAAGGCGAAGAATCAAGTTTTAAGCCCAACGGACCGTTAAGCAGACATTGGGCCCGGCCCAAAATCAAGACTTGGGCTGCTTTAGTGTTGATCCATTTTTCGGCATTGACAGGCGCATCTTCGAATTCGGGGGAAGGGATTTACTGAACTTATTCCGACCGGGGAGAACAAGCCATTCGACAAGGAGATTCTGAAGTTGTGGAGGCTTGATTCGATCTAGGTGAAAGTGGAATATTCGAGCATGTAAAAAGGTGACAATTGGAATTTGACTAATGTGTCATAACGGAAGCCATTTGGAATTTACGGTGACACGAAAAAAATTACTTTTGGTACTTTTATCATAACAAAATAGGATTAAGAATATGTCGTGGAATGTTTTGTACTTCAAAGTACTTTTGCCTATATTTACCCAAAAATATACTATACTTTCTCAAACAAACATAACTGGGATTGCTCGGTCCTCGGCAAGCAGGCTTGTGACTAGGGTCCTGGGATTAGCTATATAATTTGATTTCATTTATGAAATTATTATCAAATTCATGAAAAGTATTTTTAATACAATTTTGAAGCCTAGCTTAATCGTTAAAGGTGTTCTATTTTTTTTTAAAAATTCCAACTCTAATGAAACAAATTCATCCTATGAATCAATCCTACCTCTTTTTATCTATTATATTTAATCTTTTAAATTTCCATAAAATCATGCACTTAATTGTTACCACTAAGTAAGTACTAATCATTTAGCAAAACAAAAAATAAAAAGTACACATATAGTTTTAAAAAGCAGGCCAATATAAAACACTAGATTGAACTATTAGCCCATTAATATTAATGGGCTTTTTTGGTTGGGTTTCAAAATCGTATTCACAATCAGAGCAAACAAACTCACTTCTTTAATTTGCATTATATATATATATATATATATATACATCGAAACTTTAAAAATGATTCTCAGAAAATATGTTATACGTTTTCTATTCTCCAAATTAATGTATCTGAAATCTATTCCACAACATGTATACATTTTGGACAAAACACCTTTTAAAAAAAAAAAAACTATCAAACTCTACTCATAAAACTGTCAAACTTTGTGCGAAATATTGTCAATCCATGCTCGAAAAATGTCAAAATTTAGACAATATTTCCAGAAATTGTCAAACTTACTCATAAAATTGTCAAACTTTGTGTCGAAAACTGTCCAAGATGACAGTTTCTAAGCTCAAGTAGAGAAAATTATATTTTCGTCCAAAATAAGATAAAATAGATTTTGGGGAATACTTACTCTAATACTTTAATTTGGGGAATAAAAAACGTAGAATATTTTTTCAGAGTCATTTTTTCAACTTTCCCTATATATATCATTATCTTTCTACATTTCGTTTGTACCAATTTTCACTAATTATTTTTTTCCCGTTAAAAATATTTGATGATTTTATTTAAAGTAAAAATATTACGACGAGTTTTGAGACTTTGTGTTTGTGGATAGTAAAATTGGGAATCCAATTAATATATAAAATGAGGAAATGCAGAAAGACTGAAATTCTTAAATTAGTTAAAATAAAATATTTAGGATAAAAAATATTTAAAAAAATAATTTCAATAAATTAAGGAGGACAGAAGTGGTAATCATGTAATGAACATGCGACATTTTGATACACATTCAAAGTAAGTAATAAAGCGAAAAATTATGCAAAATACCACATACAAAAGAGTGAAATGATATAAGTAAAAAAACTTTAAAAAGTTATTACTACAAAATTATAATATTTTAAAAAAAATATTATCATTTAATACAACACACTTGCATTATAAAATATATTCACTATGTAAGAGCATCTACCATCGGCCAAAATTAGTAACTGTCAAAAGAGTCATGTAATTTGACCATAAATTTCAAAAGTCAATATTTAATATAGAAATATTAGCGGCAAAATACTAAAAGTTTTTAAAACACTAACGTTAAATATTTATTTTTTGTTTCAACCGAATAAGTATCAATATATTTCTCACTTTTATAGACAGGTATCAAATAATCTCGAAAAAATGTAAGCCTGTGACTCGAGCGAAAATATTAGTATTTTATTCACTTAAAAAAAATATTTAACATTAATTTTTCAAATACTTATTAATGATATATGTGCCGTGAATAATCCTTTAAATTTTAATATATATGAATAAATGAAGAAGATATCGTCGAGTATCGAGATTTATTTACGCATTTCTTTTCCATGGTGGTGAGTTTGTAATTGATTGTCGTTGCAGAATTTCAATTGAGTGGCTGAGCTAATCCACAACTGAGCTCGCTCGCTCACTCCAACCACTAAACCTCATCGTCATCGTCTTCATCACTCTCTCTGGTACGTTTACTTATCGCTTCTACATTCTCGAGGACCCAACCAACAAGATCATCGCTTCAATGGCTCATTCGAAAGACTAGTAGCTTCGCAGAAATGGGTTCTTCTCTCCGCTTGTAGATTCCACTTGGGGTTGAGAGAAAAATGCAATCTTTAAGCACTACTTGGACTTTGAAGGTTGACCTGTGGACTGTGCCACACTTGGGCCCTGAACCATGCTCGTCTCTCAACCAAAGTTGTAGGAGTAGGAGGAGGAATTTAGGGTTTCAGAGCAATAATTCCAGAGCTGTTGGCCATGGAGATCACCATGGATATGGGTTTTTATCTGGGTTTTGTAGGATTAAAGTCGCTCGGTTTTGTGAGCTTAAGAAGAGTTCGTTAGGTGCTTCGGTTGCTACGGCTTTGCCGTTGGAGCAAGAAGAAATCGGGAGTGATTTTCGAATTCATGACCGGAATTCAGATTGTGGCTTATTGGAGAATTCCAAGAGTGAATTGGGGAATTTAGAGAGCAAGGAAGTAAGCAATGACAGGTTGAAAGACGAGAAAGAGAGTCGGAAGAGCGATCGGATTAACGTTCGGGAACTCGCTTTTAGCTTACGGTTAGCGAAAACGGCCGACGATGTAGACGCGGTTCTTAAGGAGAAGGGGGATTTGCCGCTTCAAGTGTTCTCCACGGTAATCCGGGGTTTGGGAAAGGACAAGTTGCTTTCCCCGGCGATCGCCATTGTTGAGTGGATGAAGAGAAAGAAGGGAGAAACTGGCGGAGATTCGATCGGCCCAAACTTGTTCATTTACAACAGTCTTTTGGGGGCCGTGAAGCAATCCGCGAAATTCGAAAAAATGGATGAAGTGTTGGCCGATATGGCTCGTGAAGGTGTTCGGCCCAATATCGTGACTTATAACGCCGTAATGGGAATCTACATAGAGCAAGGAAATTGTAAGAAGGCGCTTGGCGTTCTTGACGAGATGCGGAACAAGGGTTTCCTCCCATCTCCAGTCTCGTATTCAACGGCTATGTTGGCTTACAGAAAGATGGAAGACGGGTTCGGAGCGGTGAAGTTCTTCATCGGGGCCAGAGAGAAGTATCGGAGAGGAGAGATCAGTAAAGACGACGGTGACGATTGGAAAACCGAGATGGTTAAGCTCGAGAATTTCACTACACGCATTTGCTACCAAGTGATGAGACAATGGCTCGTGAACAAAAACGACTTGAGCACCGATGTGTTAAAAATTCTAATAGCCATGGACGTTGCTGAAATTCCACTCGGTCGATCAGAACACGAACGCTTACTGTGGGCCTGCACTCGTGAAGAGCACGCTCTCGTAGCGAAGGAACTGTACGATCGGATCAGAGAAAGAGATTCGGAAATGAACTTATCTGTATGCAATCACGTGATCTGGTTGATGGGAAAAGCAAAGAAATGGTGGAAGGCGCTCGAGATCTATGAGGATCTGCTAGACAAAGGTCCGAAGCCGAACAACATGTCGCACGAGATAATCGTGTCTCACTTCAACGTTCTCCTCACCGCAGCTCGGAAACGAGGGATCTGGAAATGGGGCGTTCGGTTGCTGAACAAGATGGAGGAGAAAGGCTTGAAACCGGGAAGCAAAGAATGGAATGCCGTTCTTGTTGCGTGTTCCAAGGCCTCGGAAACTGCAACTGCAGTGAAGATCTTCACGAGAATGGTCGAACAAGGTCAAAAGCCAACAGCACTCTCCTACGGCGCATTGCTCAGCGCGCTTGAGAAGGGGAAACTCTACGACGAGGCTCGTAACGTGTGGGAGCACATGCTTAAGGTGGGGATCAAACCGAACGTGTACGCGTACACCATCATGGCCTCGGTCTTCGCTGGCCAAGGGAAACTCAACCTCCTCGACGTCATACTCAAAGACATGGAGTCATCAGGAGTGGAGCCCACAGTCGTGACGTACAACGCAATTATCAGCGGGTGCGTTCGTAACGACATGAACGGGGCGGCATTCGAGTGGTTTCACCGCCTGAAGACTCTAAACGTCGCGCCAAATAACGTGACGTACGAGATGCTGATCGAGGCTCTGGCGAAGGACGGTAAGCCGAGGCTGGCTTACGAGTTTTACTTAAGGGCGTGTAATGAGGGGCATGAGCTCGCTGCTAAGGTTTACGACTTCGTTGTCGAGTCGTCGCAGATGTACGGGGCGACCATCGATATTAGGCTTCTCGGGCCCCGCCCGCCGGATAGAAAAGGAAGAAGTGCAGAAATTGAAGACTAAAGGAATAGCCCAAAACAAATAAAGGAAAAATCTTCAATTGTGTCTTTTGTACATTAAATCTTTGTTCATAAATTATTTCTCTTCACTTATATTTTGAGCGTCTCTGTAGTTTCAAAACTTAATATTAAAAATATATAATCATTTCGTTGTATGATGATACGTTACGTTTACCGTGGCCGGCCTCGGGATAAGGCCAAGTAGGCCCGTGCTAAGCACCTCTAATTTGAATTACAAGACAACATAACAGAATTTACGGATAAGTCACGGGACGGGTTTGCACGGAAATGTTGTAGCATTTACTTACAGAATTTATAGAAAAAAACAAATGAAATGTCACTCGAAAATCGACCAAGGTATTTTTGAGAGTTATCGTCACTCAATAGAGACGAACGGGAAGTGTTTAAGCTCGTCACTTAAAAAAAATCGCCTAGAGATGATAAAAAGTGTAAATTTTAGTAAAATCTCCGTATCTTTTACTAAAATGGCTTGTAGTAAAATCTTCGGACCGATGGATGATACGTGATTGGATGGCCCAGATGAAGCCTCGAGATCCAATCAGATTCTTCCTTGAGCTGTTAAAGCGAAAAGGGGTAATCTGTTGGAAATTGAGAGGCTGAGCGTGTATCGAAGATGCTACCACGTCGTTCCGGTGTGTTTCCACCGGATAATATCGGAATTCGATTCGCAGCCGAAGCACTCTCTTTTTTCCTTAATGCTTATGTGATTTTATTTTATTTTAATTCCTAATACTTATATAATTTAGGGTTATTTTAAAAAATGCCAATTCTGTGTCAAAGGTTTAAGAAAAATGCTCACTGTGTATTTTTTACTCTCACACATGGGTATTTTTTTTAATCGTTTGACATAAAATAGACATTTCTTACTATTTCTATATAGATTAAACAAACAAGACAACGTATTAGCAGGCTGCCAAAGACAATTGATACAGCTGTTTTACAAGAGACTTTTAGAGTTATGAGGTCAAGGAATTGAAGATGGTTTAAGACCATTAGTCAACAATGACATAATCATTGAAATCCTCTTATTTAATGTTTAAACAATCTATATTAGAACCCCTTTTTTAAATGCCTAAATAATTAAATTATATAATAGTAGTATAGTACATATTATATTAAATTAAAGCAACCTAAATAATTAAATTATATAATAGTATATATTAAAATAAAGCTATATGTAGGTGACACAAATCTCTCCATTAGTGTTTTAACACGAACTGGATGATCTGTTAATATTTTTACCTGGAATAATTAGACAGCGCAACTATATTTAAGTACTTATCGATTAAAAGATTTTGTATATCAATCGAAGAATTGATTTCAACTTAAATACTTTTATCCTTATTGTCCCAAATACATTCAAACAAACATTTTTTAATCACCAAAAGCATTAAGACACACTTACACATGAAATGCATTCAAGATATGGACATCAATATGTTTTATGATTGAGAGTTATTGATCATAGATAACTAGCAACGATTGTGATTTGCCAAATCAAACTTTGAAACTTATAGCCATCTTTCGATGATTCTGCTTTAAAGGCTTGAACTTTACACGACATGCATCAAATTAAATTATTTTGAAGTTTATGTATAATTTTGGGATATTTGTAGTAAAATTTTATAAAGTCAATCCATTTTTTTGGACGAACATATTTACATTAATTCTTTAGCGACAATAATAAGGTAGGCGTGGGCTTATAATAAATTTTTATTTATTAAAATGAGGGGGTCCTGAATTGTAATACATTGTAATTAATAAATATAGATATAAATACAATGAGCTCGTTTGGCACAGCTTAATTTTTATAAAAAAATATTTTAGTTTAAGTTTAAAAAACAAACTGACAGGTGTTTGGTAAATTATTTATAAAACAGTTGTTGCTGGTAACAAAAACTAATTTAGCGTTTGGTAAAATAATTTATTTAGGCTATAAAGACTAAAATAGACTAAAACCGTATTTTTGTTTTAGAAAAAACCGAAAGCTACGAATTCTAGCTTTTATGATTCATGTACAAAAATTTAAAATCGATTTGTGTTTTTTGGAAAAATAATTTTGCCAAACACCTGAAAAGCGGTTTAGTTTATTTTATAAAAAAAAAAACAGGGCTAAATAAGCTGTGTCAAATACACCCAATATATAATAGCTTTATTTGTAAGCAAGAATAATCCCAAAATCAGTAATCGCCTAGGGCGTCGATGAACTCAGAGCCAACTCTAAATATAATGAGAGAATCATATATAATGAGAGAATCATAGGCAGAACTAAAAAAATAATGGGCGGAATTCAAATCTCAAATTTATTTGTTTTTATTATTATTATCTTTTAATTGATTTCACGAAAATGTTCAGTAAGTAATTTTTGACCAAATTTAAAATTTAGACTCGTAATATAATAACTTATTTGACTTTTATTGTGTGGCTATTCTTAATTTGTTAAAATATATTAAAGCAATGTGACAAGATATTACTATATCAAGCTGAAATAATATTTTGAATTAATTTCTTACATAAAAATGTGGGAGTGACTGGTGACATATGTTTAACTATTACTCTCTAAACATAATTTGATAGATGAAAAAAACATCATCCACTATTATACTAAATACTAATGTTATACTATTACCGCTAAATAAATTTAATGTATTTTTGAATGATCACATCGAATAAAATAAAGCAAATATATCATTGTCCAACCACATTATAATAAAACCAGGTATTATTTTGAGAATCTGACAGGAAATTAAATAAATAAAACAGCTGCGCAAGTGGATTCCAATGGGACTACAATATCTTACATTTTAGTACATAATCTTTGCAAGGACAAAAATAAATATTTATTCTTCCAAAAAATATATGTATATATTTATTGACTTGTGGTTTTTATTCGAGACACCTGACTGTTAGCAATAAAAATAAAAATCTTATCTTGTCACCTAGTTATTAGATGCTCTCAATTTGTTATTTTTAGTAAAGACAATTATTTTAACTAAAATTACAATATGTACTGTAAATTTTTGAGCTATAATTTTAACTAAAATTTTAGTTTATTCCTTCATTGTTTACATTAAAATTTAAGTATTACTCTCTCAAAATTAAATTTTCAACAAAATTTTAAATTGAACTTTTAATACTAAATTCTTTGTTCCGCCACTGCTCAACAATTTACATTATATCGTAATCATATGTTCAATCCAACTTTACCTCAAAGATATCGTTCCACTTGTTCCTTGTTTTTGTGCATTTCAATTGATACAATTGAAAGCGTTATATATGAAATTATGGTGGTCCGATAATGATTGCATTATAACGTAAGGTTTATGTTTATTATGTACATTTTTGTTATTGAAAAAGAGAGAGCAAAAAAAAAAAAACACTATATAGAAGCAGCACAAAGTTTTTGCAAAAGAAAATCAAATTAAAGTTAAACAACTATTAGTTCGAACTTCAAACTTCGAAGTACCCACCAAGAAGTTTTGATTATTTGTTTCTTTGATTTAAGTTTTATATTTTTGTGCTTATTTCTAAACAAAAAAATTATAGATTAACGATTGAACCTCAAATTATTTCACTTCAATTTGGCCCTTCATCTTTTTTATTTTTAATCAATTTAATTCTTAAAAAGGTTGAAACCACTCCTAAAATATTCGAACTTAGATACGTAGATAGAATAACATTTTTCTATAAACGGAATAATAATAAAAAAATAACAATAAAATGTTGGTGGATGATGACTTAAGAATGCAAGTGATATAGCATGAGTGGGAGGAGAAGCTTAGAAGTACTTACCATAAAAAAAATAAAAAATAAAAAGTTGTGGTGATAACGAAACAATAAGTTACTAATACTTACGCGGTAGAAATATATGCAATAAATAAACTAGGGTTGTTCGACTTAGTGGTAAATTCAATACAAGATTTTTCGAGAGATTTCAATCCGAGCGAAATACAAAATGTGTATATTTATAATATTGACCGTAATGTTTGTGACTAGTAGGTCAGTCTCTTCTGTGATGCTACATTTAATCTTAAAGCAATAAAATCACTCTATTAAAAAAAATATATGCCGCGAATTATATTATTGAAGCTCGAAAGATAGCATATGTATAAAATTTTTATAAACCGCTAATAACTTTTTTTTTCTTTCAAATTTCACTGGAAGAGAATCTACCGTCAAAATGTCTCAGAAATAATCTATAGCACCACGTGTCGCACAATGATTGGTTACTTCACTCGTTGTCCCATACTTCCGAAGGGGAAAAATGGAAGAAACAAGTTGAAAATAAAAGCCCACACTTTTTATTTTTATATATCTTTTAATTTTTAATTCTTCAGTTGCGTCCTTTCAATTCAAGCACACACAACACAACCATATTATTACACAAAGAAACTCAGAAGCAAAGCAAGAATCCTTCTCTTCTTCTTCTCGGATTCTTCCATGTTTGACTAGTTTCTCAGACACCCTTTTGCGTTTGCATCGCCGATATCATCTCAGAAATTGAAAAGGATAAGTTTTTACTTCTGGGTTTTCTGGGCAAGACGAAGGAGAGGATTCCTGTGAGCTTTTCAGTGAGTTTCTTATGTTATTATCGATATCTACACTCATTTATATAACTGTTTGTATATGTATTCATATATCTTTTGTCTGTAGATGAATCGATGATGAATTTACAGTGAAGCTCTTGAGATCTGATTTCAATGGAACCTCCAAAAGGGTTCTTAGCTTCTCTCTGGAACTTCATTTGCTTTTTGCCTTACTTCACTGGCTTGCTGATTCTCGGCAACATTAAAGGTCTGATATAATTTAATTTAATTTTAATTAATTTTAATTATCTGGGTTGTTGATTTTTGGAAACATTAAAGGTGATTTAATTTAAAATTAATTAAATTTTAATGCAATTATTCCATGTTCTTTGTTGAATTCAGGTATTGTACTATGCCCCGTGGTGTGCCTCATCATGGGGACGGGAAATACGGCGATCATAATCGCTCTTTGGCTGCCGCACATTTGCATAACGTATTACAGCGTGATAAGGTAATCTCCGGCTTGGAATTTTCCGGTTTTGTACTCTTACATGTTGGGTTTTGTTTCACATTTCTTTCTACGGTCTTTCTTAAACGGAAGGGGTAAAAATCTCGGGCCGGTTTTGAAGCTCGCTCTGTGTGTAACCGTGTTGCCTGTGGCTCTGCTCTCGTGGCCTGTGTTTGGCATTTTGGGAAGCATTGTGGGTGGAGCGGCTTATGGCTTTTTCTCACCCGTGCTTGCCACCTTCAAGGCAATTGAAGAGGGGAGGAGCGACAAGCTTTATCACTGCTTTTACGTGAGTACTTGGTTTGCATGTTGCGTAATTGTTGTATTGTCTCGTGGTTGTCCTATTGCGTCTTTGATGAAAAAGCGGTTTGTGAAATATGCAGGATGGAACTGTGAGTACTTTCCAGGGGTGTTTAACGGTCGTCAGGGATTTTAGCGATGTTTGTGTCCATTCGTATTTTGCGATTATGTTTGATTTGCGAAAGCAAGGCCCGCCAAATGGGAAATATTATGAGATCAGGTATGCGGAGTAGGGTAAAAATATATATCAGTTGCCGGTTCCGGTTTAAAATCATGTTTTATTTTCTTTTGAAAAACCGGAATTGGGAATTATAGTTCTAGGTCCAGATTGTGAAATTTCGATCAAGACCTTTCATGTCATGTCATGTTATTTGATTTGGAGAGAAATCTTCAGATTTCATTTATTTTTAAAAACCAGTACAAAAGCCGGTTTTTCCTGGTTCCCGTACCGAAATAAACTGCGTTTTATCGGTGTAGGTCCTGGCTACCTGCAAAAAACCACTATCTTATTATTTTTTACGGAACCGGGCATAAACTACTTATAGATATATATATATATATATATAAATTTACATGTATAGGAAGACTAGTCAGTATTTTTGTTTTCTAATGTAATATATTTTGTTCTTGTGGCAGATTGCTTTATCTTCCTGGTGCTATAATAGTGAGCTGTCTTGGCTTCCTGGTTGATTTGCCCGTGATCTCCGTTATAGCTTTATTCAAAGGCGTTTACATGCTTTTTAAAGGGTGGCACCGGTTATTTCACGATCTCATTGGTCGTGAAGGCCCGTTCTTGGAAACGATATGTGTGCCGTTCGCGGGCCTTGCTATCCTTCTTTGGCCTTTGGCGGTCGTTGGGGCCGTACTGGCTTCCATTGTAGCCAGTATCTTCATCGGCCTTTTTGCAGGCGTCGTCGTATACCAGGTCTTCATTTTTGCTGGTGTCCTCTTGTTGTTCTTATGTTTGCTTTCAATTGGGCTCAATCGCCTATTTTTTTCCGGTCTTGTGCTCATGGAAGTCGAAAGATCTAGTTGATTTTTAGCAGTATTTTGGTAGGTCTTGATATATATATCAAACACAAAACACGGGCACTTTATTGATAACGTAAACCCGGTCTCTAATTCGAGAGTTAGACCGGGAAGAACTCTCCCAATGATGTTCTATAGGAATATGTTGGCTAACCAACCCTACTGGTAATTGGCTTATATAGGCTGACACCATTTACGAACGCTAGACGTAAAATACCTAAAAAACCCTTCATGAAAGAAAAAACGTGTAATTACATAATGATGCCGTCTTTAACATATTTTTAATATGGAACTGACTGCAGGAGTCCTCTGTTTGGATGGGTCTTTGCTATATTGTTGCATCCCTTGCAATATACGATGAATATGGCAACGATGTTCTTGATATGCCAGAAGGATCCTGTTTTCCCAGGTTCATATTACTAGATACATACACACGTACATCTATCTATATGTATTTTTTTTAATGTATATATACGTAACGAGTTTTTTCATATGCTGATAGACCTAGTTACCGAAAGAATCAGCCACCTCATGCGAGCTCTCGTTCTTTATCGAGACGAAGCTCCGTCAGAAATCCACCCTCTCGATCATCTTCCCTCAATAAATCTCTGGTTGATCTTAAGACATTTGAGGTATGCTGTTAGGCTATATCATGAATTAAAATTTTATTTTTATTTGTGTTTTAGGTTATAAGGGTCGTTTTCGGTAGTTTTAAAAAATATTATCCTTAGGGAGACGACACATCTGATTCGGCATTTGCATTTTTCCGTCTTTAGGGAGAGCTAGGGCTGTGTTCACGAAGCAAGTGATCATTTTTTGTTTGGTATTAGGTTTTACACTTCGGTGAATTCTCGTTTATCCTAAGGTCCTATAACCTATCATATTTTATGAGTTCTTTCGGATCCCCGTGTTGTTTCTTCAAAATGGAATGAAATATTTGTTATTAAAATTTCTGAAGTATTTTCACCTTGCATTCATGCAGCTTCTGGATAATTTATTTAAGGCGTGTCAACAAAACGCAGAAAAGTTGGTATCCGAAGGCCTAATAACACTTCAAGACATCGAAGATGCCAAATCCGGTAAAGGAAGCAGAGTTGTCGAGATCGGTTTGCTTGCTTATTGCCTTCTTCAGACACTTCTACACTCACTAAAAACCGACTCGGCAGGAATATTGCTATGTAAGTCGGGTCGTCAATTTACTTTCGTAATTGTCATTATAAACTTGGTTTCATATATTTATGTTGCTCTCTTTTAACAATGTAGCTGATGGCACAGAGATCACTACCACGAATAGACCGAAAGACGTCGTTTTCGATTGGTTTCTCAACCCGCTATTGATAATCAAAGACCAGATTAAAGCGGATAATCTCTCGGAAGAAGAGGAAAATTATTTCTGCAAATTAGTTTTGTTGAGCGGTGATCCGGCGAGATTAAAATCTTTGGATATAGGTCAACCGCCAGATTCGGAGCGAAGACGAGCTGAACTCGAAGCCTTAGCTCGGAGGTGAGGCCAGAACTGATAACTCTGAATTGGGCTTGTTTGGAACTCAAATTTTTGAAAAAATAATATTTCTTAATATTGTTTGAATTTACTTTATAAGAACCAAACACGATAACCCGCAAAAAATCATACCGATAAGAAATCATCAAGCTAGTGAAATCCCGTGTCTATAAATCAACGAACAAACTATAATAGATACGGCTTTTCTTTCGAGTGCAAGACCAAAAACTCGCTCAAAGGTCGGAAGAGACAATATGCCAAAACTCGCGTGTTCGCTCCCCTTGGTAACGGCGCCCTAGTATAAACCCTAATTTATATCCATTACTAACTACCCAAAATTCCCTCAATAACCAAAACATAGCTAAAGATTGTAATATAATTTTATAATAAATTAGGGGTTTAACACTTTCCTATTTTTTTCAGGGAAATTAATTCTAATTACTTTAGAACCAAGGTAGAATATCTGAGGTAACTTAGGGAATAATTATATATATATATATATATATTCAAGGTTAAAAAAAAACCTTTCCTTTTTTTCTTCTTCTTTAGAGTAGGGTGGAATATTTTAGGTAGATTAGGGAAAATTTTAGATAAAAATAATAGGTCCAAACATTAAAAAAAATCATAATAAAAAAAAAAAGATTTTCTACTATATTTTTATCCTTTATTTCAAACATTCAAGTTTTGAAACAGAGCTTTAGTGATGTATTTGCTCTTGTCTTTCAAGGTTCTTCATGGTGCCATTTTGTTTGTGACAGGCTTCAAGGGATCACGAAATCGATGTCGAGGTATCCGACTTTCAGACGCCGATTTGAAAATCTAGCGAAATCCATATCCGACGAACTCGACAAGAAGAACAACACGAGGCGGCAAACGATCCAGAGATCGAAGAGCGCTTTCGCGCGGATGTTTAGTCAAAGGTCGTTCAAGAACAAAACGAGCAACCACGGGCACGATCAAGACTCGCAAGGAGCTGAGAGAGACGTTGAAATCGCGTGATGACAAATGCTAATGTTCATTAGGCTCTTGAGTTTTTTGGTTCTTGTTTTTCATGAATGTATTAGTGGTCTCTAAATATATATATATATATATATATATATATATATATATATATATATATATCTATTTAGCTTAAAAAAATGTAATTTTTATTTATCATTGTACAAAGTATTTCACAAATTTGTACCAAATTGACATGTACTTTATTTCACTTGTATCACAAAATCATTATTTTCAGCCTCCTATTTCTTTATTTGTTTTTTTTTTATATAGCGCTAACGGTGGGTATTTAAGTAATTTTTTTAATGGAAAAAATAATCAAGTTCAATAAAACAGTAGTTTCAACTAATTTCGTCCACTTTCTTACAAAAGTATCAAACTATCAATACTAGTGAAATTTTTATAATTAAAATAAATATATAAAAAATTAAAATTAAAATTAAAATGTATGTCCGGAGATCGTATATGTTTAACGACCTATTTTGAAATCGCTTATAAAAATTCTAGTAATTTGTTTAATAACCTTAACTTCTTTTGAAACCGATTACGGTTATGAAACCGGTTAAGCGGATCCGGTTATTCAATTTAAGAAAATAATAATATTCAACACATTTTATCGCAAAAATATAATATATCGGTCCTAATAACACATATCGGTTAAAAATAAATTGCATATAAACGTACAAGTTCAAATAAAACATATTAGGCCAAATAAGTATACCGGTCGAAAATATGACTCACTAACTTAATTCTAAAATATATATTTTTAAATATTTAATATTAAAACCGTTAACAAAAATATCTAGTTTTGAAAAATCAGTAACCGGTAACCGGATCCGGTTTTAAACAAGATACGGTTAACCTTAACCTGTTAAAAAAAATCAGTTTTGATAGTATTCAGTTACAGTTATTAAATTCGGTTATTTTTTATTTTTATAGTTAATCAAATCCTTTCAAAATTATATACTTGTCAACCTAGGTTATTATAACTTTGTTACTTTTGCATGATTCGTATTTATTCGAGGGGTTATTTGTAGCACAAATACCAAAAGTTTTTAAAAAACCAACATTAAATACTCCTTCTTTGTTTTAGCCGAACTAAATACCAACTCTCTTTGCTCACGTCATAGAGAGGTACCTTTTTCTCGGGGTTGTTTAGTACATGTCTATAACGTGAGAGAAAAGTATTTGTATTTTGTCCGGCTAAAATAAGGAATGAGCATTTAACGTTGGTTTTTCAATCACTTTAGGTATTTATGCCGGTTTTGGATATATTTTTACCACGGGTTAATATTTATGAAGTTGAAATACGTGGGGTTTATTCTTGCATCTTGACCCATGATTTACGATCACGTTACGCAATTTTCTTCTTCTATAACTTCCCACTTCCACACAAAATTAACCCACTCTCTCATAACATATATATATATATAATACACACACGTATATAAATTCTTCTTTATTGAAAGAAAAAAGAAAGGAAATATAAGTTGAATAGCAAAGTTGGAGAAGATGAGGCCCACAAGATTGAGCCAGATCGCAGTGGTGGTGGCGATGTTGTTGTGGTGTGTGGAAGCCTTTGAATTCCGAGTTGGAGGGTCAAAAGGGTGGTCGGTCCCACCGCTCAGCGACAGGCAATTCTACAACGTATGGGCCTCGGAGAACCGCTTCCAGACCGGCGACACCCTTCGTAAGTCTGCGCCTCTCCGCTCACACTTTTATATATACCCGTTATCGGAAGAAAGAAAAAACAGAGCTCAGCCCGGACTTAAATATTGATCTCATAATTTTTGCGATCCGGATAAGAATATAGTTGTTAAAAAAACGGTATTTTTATGATTTTGAATTGGTATTTTGTTACCGGTTACTGATTCAAAATTAGTAGACATCATTTAGAAAGGCTGGACAAATTACTAGAGTTGTGCCGTAAATGCGGGTTGTGGGCAGCCCGCCCCTTTGACAAGGATGGGCAGGTTTTTAAATTTATATTGCATATCTTTTAGAAAATCGAATAAATTTATTATATATAAAAAAATTAAGGACGGTTTTCCGGCAAAATCTAAGAGGTTAACAAAGTCCACGGGCCATGCCCACTATGGGCGCAGCAACACAGGCTACCGGGCCCAATAAATTCTTCCGGTAATAGTACATGCACCAAAATTTCCGAGTTTTTGTCTTTCAAAACCGGGTTTGGGTATTGAAATAATCATTTTTTAAACTCGGTTTGAGCCCTACTGGTACCACTTACTAAAAAATAGGTCTTTGCAAATAAAGTACTAGTACCGAGTTAATCCAAAGAATCGGTACGGAGACTAAAATACCGGTTCCGACGTCGGTTTCCTCCCTATACATATATAATGTTTACAAACTACATTAGAACCTCGATAAATTAATAACCTCGATTAAATAATAATTTTGTCCGGTCCCGACTCAGGCCTAACTAGCTAACTTAATAATTAGTTAAAAATTATTATATAATAATTTTTTTTAAGTATATAGGTTCCAAATGATATATAATTTAATAATTTACTATATAAAAATATATTACATGTATAATTATGAAATCACTATAAATAAAATTTAACATTGCATAACTAGTTATGAAATCATCTTAAATAAAAACAAATTACACTAATTAACTAGTCATGAAATGTATTTTATGATTATGAAATTATTTGCCTATTTTTAAAATTTATGTCTCTTTGAAATTTAAATTTATGATTATGAAATTACATCTGAAAGTATTTTTGAAATTACACTAATTAACTAATCATGAAACGCACTTCAACTCTAAGCTTCACATAACATAAAAAAGATTCAATGTTGTATTTTCTTGAATTAAAAAAAAAAAAAAAATTGTTCAAAAGATTCAGTTTTGTATTTTCGTGAATTAAAAAAAAATTGTTCAAAGTGATTGTCGTTTCAATTGCATAGAATAAGCTCAATTTTAGTAATCATCTTCAAACTATGTCTTATGATCACTATATCGTGACATGTTATATATTTTTTTTTTTACTTATAATAAAAATTATATAACTAATACTTTATAAATTAATAATTCGATAATATAATAAATTTTGACGGTCGCAACATTATAAAATTTTATTTTTTGTTATTATTTTGGAAGGTTTCGAGTACAGCAAAGACACGGTGTTGGAAGTGAGCGAAGAGGGCTACAACAAGTGTAATTCCAGCCAACCCCGTTTCTTCTCCGACACCGGCAACACGGTGGTGAAGCTCGACCGCCCCGGCCCTTTCTTCTTCATCAGCAGCACCTCCCGCCACTGTCGGAAAGGTCAGCGCATCATCATCAAAGTCAAAGCTCCCGGGGAACCGCCATCCAAATCCTCCGGCTCCGCTCTTCCCGTCGTAGCCTCCATCTTTGTCGTTGTCGTGTTTTTCCTGTCATCTGTCGCTTTTATCGTCGTTTAGTTCGGTGAACGACAATGTTTTTTTTTTTTTTTTTCTTCATTTTGGTAATATTTTGTATGTTTGTTTAGCTACTCCATGTATGTTCAATAGTGTATTTGTCGTTTACTGGATCTAATATTCAAAAACTGAATTTTTTCGTGTTTTTTTCCCTTTACGGGATAGGCCTGAAAAAGAAATTCGGATCCGGTTCCGTTCATTTTTTGACATGGTTAACTGTTAATCTGTTATGGACTTTTTTTTTTTTTCCGAAAAACCAGAGCTGGGAAATTCCGATCCGGTTCCATTAATTTCTTTAAAAGACTAATTAATCTGGACCTATCTTTTCTCGAAAAACTTAAGAGTATCGAATTCCTTTTCAGTTCCACATTCCTTTTAAATGGCTATTTAATCTAGACCATAAGATAAATTAACCATCATTTAAGAACTAAGTATGTTATACTTTTTACAAAACCGAAACCAGGAATTCTGATTTTTAATTTCCCAAAAAATAGAATAAAAAAAATCATTGTATTCCGTACCAGGATAATTTGTGCCCATTATTCACGCTTGAGATACAATACAGCAAAACCGTGTTTTCCACTCAAAAAAACTCGAAAATAATATACTATATTATATAATATACATATAATAAAAATAAATTCACATGAAATAAGAAAAGAGTACAAAAATGTTGTATCATCTGTAATTGGTTACAGGTAAAGAAAAAAGCTTTTTTTCTTTGAATAAAATCGCTTTAAGCCCATCTTTCACGCTTCCATGTCCAATCCAAGCAATATATTACGGCTTCAGATACAGCAAAACCATTTATTCTGCAAAACAGACGAATATATATATGTATATATTTCATAAATATTATTCACAAGCTCTATAAATAAATTTATATTGTGAGGAATTATGTACCACTGAGGGATAATCGTAATTGTCTCCGGGCTTAGCCGAAGCGTGATTCATCTGTTGCGATGTTGAAGAGGCGGCGTTGAGATTCCCGGGCCCGGATTTCGATTTCTTCTCGTCCCCAGCTTTGCTGAAAATGACGGTGAAGCCCTCGGCCGACGCCGGGTTGTTCACGTCCCATTCTCCGAATTTCGGCAACGGCACTCCTTTCTGTTGCTGCTGCCAAATTCAAGAGTTCATTTCTATTGATCATCATCACCATATTCATATATATATAATATGTATATCAGAATCAGTGATTAATATATAAACAAATGATGATTGAGAAAAATCAAAATTCATTGGAATGGATCGGGACTTACTGATGTCATTGATGAGGACTCGTTGAAGATTTCGTTTTTCCCGGAAAATCTGTGGTTTAGAGAGAGAGAGACACGAAATGAGAAAGATGACCGAATGTTTAGGCACGATCAATAAAATATAATGGCTTAATTGCACCAATACCCCTTAACTTTGAACATCGGTACACTTTCCCATGTATTTTTAAAAAGTTATACACATCACTCCGCACATGTTAAAAATCACGTAAAACTTGTGCGATACATGTGATCTAATTTATTTTCATAGTTAATTCATAAGATTGACGTAAACAATTAACAAGTCTACTTATGAAAGAATTTTTAAGATGAAATAGACAATGAAATCGATGACAATAATATAATTCAGGGGAAAATTGCACTGATAAACAAAGTTCAGGGAGCCTTTGTGTTAATTACTCAAGTATAGTGTTTGGTGGAATGTTTGCTTTTCTCCCCTTTATTAAATTCGGAATGATAAGCGTTCATATACATGAACAGCCATTAAGTGTTAAAAAAAATATACAATAGAAAAATCGACACAAAAAGTTAGGAACGACAATATTGATCTACTGACCAAACATGAACTTGAGACCCTTTATTGTTTGGATGAATTTTCTTAAAACTCTTATAATATAGAATCTCGTTAAATTAATAATATCGATAAAATAAAATTTGTGCACGATTTTTACATTAACTAACATTACTAAATTATTAATACGTTAATAAATTAATAGCATCGATAATATAATATATATATACATATATATATATATATATATATTTATCTCTAACAATATTAACTAACAAATGTTATAGTGTATAGTATAACCTCTATAAAAAATTGAAAGATTGAGATCGGAAATTTTTTATCACATCATCGAAGTTATTAATTTGTTAATATTAAATTTAATAACCTTAATATAAGTCGAGGCCGACCAAAAATATTATTATTAAGCGTATTGAAGTTCTATTATTGTACTTTAAAGCCCAAAATTATTGTACAAGAGACGAAAAAAATCACCGTATAAGAAAAAAACGACATAATAAATACGAAACGAGATTCTTCATAAAAACGACAACAGCTTCGCCGTATGGCTGACACGCTCCACGTACTGAACGCTAATCACCGATCAAACAATCGATCACCAACTAACCACGTGTCACCCGTAACCAACGGCTCAGAATCCGCCACGTCATCCCAAAAACGTTGCAAACTCAACCAATCCACGGCTCTGAGTCATTTCCCAAAATTAATCAGAACCGGAGAACACCTCCCGTACCAAATGACAAAAATACCCCTCCACGTCATCCTTAAACCCTCCCAGTATATAACCCCAATTTGGTAATTTTCATTTGCCTGTGTTGAATTGTCACTCTCTCTCCTCAATCGCTTTCTCTCTCCTCTGAAGCTTTTTGGCCATGGCGACCGGGATAATCCGAAGAGCGATCTCCAGGGTTCCGGCGGCGACGCACGCCTCGAGGCTCGTCCCTCTCCGGTTCCTCGCCGCCGCGTCGGAGGCCAGAGAGAGCCCAAGCATGAAGACGTTCGCGATCTACCGGTGGAGCCCCGACAAGACGGCGAAGCCCGAGCTCCAGGAGTACAAGATCGACCTCAAGGACTGCGGGCCCATGGTGCTCGACGCGCTCATCAAGATCAAGAACGAGATCGACCCGTCGCTCACGTTCCGGCGCTCGTGCCGCGAGGGGATCTGCGGCTCGTGCGCGATGAACATCGACGGCTGCAACGGCCTCGCGTGCCTGACGAAGATCCCCGAGAGCTCCTCGGGCTCGGCGGCGGCGACGATGATCACGCCGCTGCCGCACATGTACGTGATCAAGGACTTGGTGGTGGACATGACCAACTTCTACAACCAGTACAAGAGCATCGAGCCCTGGCTCAAGAGGAAGACGCCGGCCCCCGCGGAGGCGCAGGAGGTCCTGCAGAGCAAGAAGGACCGCGCGAAGCTCGACGGGATGTACGAGTGCATCCTCTGCGCCTGCTGCAGCACGTCGTGCCCTAGCTACTGGTGGAACCCCGAGTCCTACCTCGGCCCTGCGGCTCTGCTTCACGCCAATCGGTAATTCTCGATATTTGCTTTGCTTCGATTAGTTTCTATGGTTAGAGCTTGGATATATGTACTTTAGGATGATGTTGCTTGTTCGGAAATGGTTTGTGTCGGATTGCTTGCTCATGATTTCGGCATGCTTTTTCGATAATTCAAAATCCCGTTGTACACTATCGTTCTAAAAATGCGGGTGCTCGTGAAAATTCACGTTCAGGGAGAAAGTTTCTGCATTTGAATCATCGAAATGTATCATTTTAGGGTAACAAAATTGAACATGTTGCGGTTTTCTATCAGAAACTGTACAGAATTGAATAGTGTTTATGTCTTCCTTGCGCCTTGGGTGAGAGATTTAATACCTTTTTTCGGGTTAGAGGTCGCAATACACGAGGCGAAAACGAAAATACATTGCGTTTGTACTTATTTGTTGCTGGTTTAAGATATTGAACATTGGATGCTGAATATGTCTTCTGGTTTTGGTCGAAGATGGATCATGGATAGCCGTGACGAATATACAAAGGAGCGATTGGAAGCCGTTAATGACGAGTTCAAGCTGTACCGCTGTCACACCATATTGAACTGCGCCAAAGCTTGCCCCAAAGGATTGAACCCCGGACAGCAGATTCAGAACATCAAGAAGCTCGAGTCCTCAGCTTAAAATCATCGTAAGCATGAGCCAAAGTCACGTTCGTTATTCGAGAAGCTTAATTAATGCACAATCAAGCCGGGATTGTTTTTCGTTAGAGGGATTACCGATGATGCTTTGAGCGAATAACACAAGCAATAACTTGTTACTTTCACTGTTTAGAATTGTGAAGAAGCTAAATAATTGTTGAAATGCAACCCTGGTCTATTATTTGCATCGGGCATCATTAATCATCATCGTGATTCTCTGCTTTGTTTGCTCGTTTTTTGCCTCTTTAGTTAAATCTTCTCGACATTCATATTTGTTTACGGAAAAATCCTCTTCGAGAACTCATACCTGGTTAATCGGATGATGTGTTTGCATCTGAATTTATTTCTCTTTTCAAGAATGGAGAGAATTTCCATGGTGTGCATCTCATAATAAAATAACATATTATGAAATAGAGTAAATTACTCTAATACACCCCGAAACTGGCCCGGTGGTGCGAGAATGCCCCATGGACTCAAAATACTTCACGGTCCTCTCTATCTCGTAATTTTGTATGGAAATCATGTTTTAGCTATAAATCTTGTATGCACAATACCTTTTTGGTGCAATTATACATGTCATGCTAGTATCGGAGAAATATTGTTTGAATGCGAGTTAAATCTTGCGGATAATATTACTGAGTTCAAGGGGAGCCGTGTAAGATTCTTAGCCCAAGGGGCATTTTCGCACGGCCCAAACAGTTTGGGGGGTACTATGCATAAATATTGTGAACTTTATATGTACAACTACAATATTAAACTTCAATCGATATTTAGAATAAGTTGTATCAGTATAGTATGATGTAGGGGTGTGCAAAAAAAACCCAACCCAACAATTTAACCCAACCCAATTGAACCCAACCCCAATCAAACCCAACCCAATTAACCCAATAGTTATCGGGTTGGGTTGGGTTCAACCCGAATAAATAGTCGGGTTGGGTTGGGCTAAATGCATTGGGTTGGGCCGGCCCAATTGACCCAATCAAGATTTTTTTTCAAATAATTAATTAATTTTTTAAAATATATTTTTGTAGTTTAAACGTTAAATAAGTAAAAGCAAACAACAAATAAAAAAAAATGTATTTCTAGAGTCTCATTTTTATTTTTAGTCATTATTTAATGTCTATGACCATGTTTCTAGTATACGACTACGATCACATTTCTAGTTTAGTTTACGATATGTTCCGTACTTGTGTTATTTAATGTTTAAGACTATAATAACGTTAAATTTTTGAATTTGGTGTTTACAGACAATAATATGAAATTTCTATTTATTGATCGACGGTTTAAATTTAAGTGTTATTCGGTAAAATATTTACATATATTTTTTAAAGTTTAGTTCAGGCCAATGACCCAACCCAGAGTTTTTCGGGTTGGGTTGGATTGGGTCTTCAAAAATTTTGGGTCGGATTGGGTTATTTTTTCCAAACCCAATATGATCGGGTCGGGTTCATGTTTTACTTCGGGTCGACCCAATCCAACCCATGCACACCCCTAGTATGATGCAGTATCAAAATATTTAGAAATAAGTACAATATTTATATTATATTATATTGTTTAATTCACAATAACTTCTCGAAGATTTTTTACTATAAACTTGTAATAATATTTACAATGTAAAAATTTTCATTAAAGAAAGTTCTACATGGGAAGTGAGAGGAGAGGAGAGTTCGAATGGTTTAAAGGAAGAATTGATGGAAGAAAGGGAATATCGGGAGTGTGGGCTGGGAAACACACATATGAGGCTCATACCCTAAACGGCTAAACCCTCGAACCGCTCTTTTTAACCCCTATTAAAAAAGGGGTCTTTTCTCCGGCATGTTTCCCTCGGGTTCGCCCAAAAAGAATGAAACAACCGTTGCCCGCCGTGTGTGAATTACGAAACCACTGATGCCCGTCGTGTGTGAATTTCCCAAGTTGTAACGCCCATGGGAGGCGTACGGGGGAGGGGCAGGTGCGGTAACGTAATTTATTTAAAATTGGTTAGACTTCTGCAACTCGAATAATAGTTCATGATACGAAACAAAAGAATTGAAACTTTGTCCGAGCAAAAAAAAGAATTGGAACTTATTAGTCCATTATTTAAAAGTATTGATACTTTTGCCGAGATTAATCCTTAAGAATATATAAACTTTCGTAATTACCCTCCAGTATAACAATAAAATCGTTCTTTGTAAGTCTTATTTTTTTAATTCATTTTTCATTCAATTTAACAATGAAAGACTAATAGCGCACCAAAATCACAATAGAGAGACCATTCCCGCTCGGTTTTTCTTTCTTTCTCACAGGAACCATTCTTGTAGGGAGCAGTATCGCATCGAAATCACGAAAAGTCTTAAAATTGAGACTTCTTATTCTATTAGATGATTTTATCATCTTCTGTGCGATATCAAATCCCATAAAATTGGAATGCCCTAACATTCGAGGAGTCAGAGAACGAGAGTGACGCTTGCGATAAGTCGAAGAAAGACGAGCTCATATATGATGACTTCGTACACGAGGAGGTGGAATATGGCTAGCCCGTGTATGATAATTCTATTTACGACGAAGCGAAATACGGCGAGCCCATGTATGACGATTCCGTTTACAACGAGGCGGAGTATGGTGAGCCCATGTATGAAGATTCCATTTACGACGATGCGGAGTATGGCGAGGCCGTGTACGACGAAGCGAAGTACAGATATGTCGTGTATGACGAGTCCTTATACGGCGATGCCGAATATGACGAGAAGAAAATCGAGGATGCCACGAGTATGTCTCTCGAGGTTTGCAAGTCGCTTTTGGCCACAACGAAGAAGGTTCATATTATTTGGGCTCCGACCACGACTACCGGACCGAGCATACCGACCGGGCAAAGCAAGCCCCGACCGAAGACGATTGTCATAACTCAATTCATGGAGGAGGTGAAAGCACACGACATGGCTTTTTTCTTAGTCCCCGATGAGCTTCCAAATAAACTATCAAAGCAATCTTCCAAAAGAGCTCGCGACAAGTCTACACATAAGTTTGAAGAAGAGCCTCCCAACACGACGATGGAAGAGACCAACTCCGAGTAGCCACCCGACTTCATTTATGCCCGCACCCTCAAATAAATCTGAGGACGGATTTTCTCAACACAAGGAGAATGATGTCGTTAATCATGGATCGGAAGACCGCGAATTAAACACGAAGATCTTATCATTTATCAATCTACAATCTTTGATTTATTTGTTTCCATTTACTCGTTTATCTACTTTCCGTCATTAGTATTATTTGTTTATACTTTACTTTCATTTATGTCTTGATTCTTGTTTTTATTTCGGGAAACAAAAGACTCTTTATATTGTTCGCATTTCTTTGTAATTCCTTAGTGTTGAATGAAATAAAAAATTGAAACCTTTGTGTTTCTCCAAATTTGAGTTCTTGAAAGGATGCGATTTTGATGCCCCGAGTCTAGCATTCGTGCGCAAATCAATAGGCGAAGGAAGGTTCTTCAATCGGATATTCGTGCACCGAATCAACGATCAAGTTCGACTATCCCGATAAATTTATTTATCTAGTTTGATTTATAATTATATTGCCACTGCTACATCAGACTCTATAGAAATAATAATAATAATAATAATAATAATAATAATAATAATAATAATAATAATAATAATAATAATAATAAGGGAAACTTCATAAAACATCCCTCAAAACACCATAAATTATTTTATTACACCTCAAAACATCATAATTGGAAATACATCTTTTTAAAATTTTATGTACCAAAATACCCTTTCAAAACATACATATTGTGTCCTGAAAAATGGACATATTGCCTCCTGAAAAATGAAAAGTCGCGTCCGAAAAAATGGACACAACTAAGTATTTTGGTATATCCGGTTTTTGGTTTAATATTCGGTTTTTACAGTTTGTTTTGTTCACCCTATCTGCACATATGGTACTCCTAATTATTTCAAAACAAAAGTTAAAATAAAGTTTTTCATGTAGGGACTCTCTAATTTTAACAATAACAATCATAATAATAAAATTAGGTATGCATCAACAAGGCATTTGAAGTAATAATTTAGAGTCCGAAAAAACTAAAAAGATATCCTTTTTGTTATCAATTTTCTTGAGAATCAATTTGTTTTGTGTAGTGAAGGATAGACAAGGATATCTTTATAGTATCAGTTTAAACAAGCGCATAATAAGATGTAATAAGTGTGTTTTATTTTAAGAAATATTACAGAAACAAATAAAACCATATCTTTTTTTGTCTCATTTCTCTTTAATATTGTTCTTATGTTCTAACACTAGATATAGATTTTAGACTTTTAGTTGTCTTTCATCGCGAAATTACTCTCCATCATCGTTCTTCTTTTCTCTAATACCATGATAAGATGTAACATGTAAGTGTGTTTTATTTTAAGAAAAAATACCCAAACAAATAAAAGCATATCGATATTCTCTCATTTCTTTAATATTATTATTATGTTCTAACATTGTCCTTTTATTTTTAGACATAGATTTTAATTGTCTTCCATTGCAAAATTTCTCTGCAAGATTTTTCTTCTTGATATTTTAGTGTTTTTTTTTTATTGATTTATTTATTATAGGGATAATAGCGGCATAAGTCCTCAACCTTTACTCAATTGGGGCGGCATAGCCCCAACCTCATTTAATAGCGGTATAAGTATCAAAAGATGATTTCCGTCCATATTTGACTAACGGAAGTAGTCAACGTTTGCGTGGTCAGCTTCTCGTCAACGTGGACGCCACATAATCCGACATGTCACCATACATGTCATCCTCGCGTCATCAAATTTAATGCAAAATTAATTGAATCCCTCCATCACCCTTAATTTTGCATTAAATTTGATGACACGAGGATGACGTGTATGGTGACATGTCGGATTACGTGCCGTCCACGTTGACGAGAAGCTGACCGCGCAAACATTGACTACTTCCGTTAGTCAAATATGGATAGAAATCATCTTTTGGTACTTACACCGCTATTAAATGGGGTTGGGGCTATGCCGCCCCAGTTGAGTAAAGGTTGAGGACTTATGCCGCTATTATCCCTTTATTATATGTATTATTTTGCTTAGTAACAGCAGTTCATTTTTTCTATTGAGAATATTTTTATACAGCATTTAGCAAATATGATGTTGTACATTGCCACATTGTAAACAAAGAATTTCGAATACACATGTATATCAGTATATGTATATAACTATCCATCTATACATAGAAAGAGAGAATAACAATCGTTCCACAAATAAGGAGTCACATATTTATTGTTTTCAACAAAAAAGAAGTTTATAAGGAGTCACATATTTATTTAAAATTTTATTCTTAAAAAAATAGAAGTTTTTACCAACACACACACATGTATATATATATATATATATATATATATATATATATATATATATATATATATGTGTGTGTGTGTGTGTGTGTGTTACATATGAACGAATTTGGGATTTTTTGGTTTGTTTATTTTGTTTTCATAGCACATGAACATTTTTACGTGAACAAAAAATATGTTTATTCCATATTAAAAAAAAAACAATTTTTTGTTCTTATACTGATTAAATACTGTTTATTCTTTTATAATTGAACCCAAAAAACAAAATACTGTGAAATTGCTTTAGTTTGAGAGCATTTGTGCACATTTTGATAAGTTCAAGGGGTATTTAAGCAATTACTGAATTAATCGAGCATTTCCTTTTCCTCAGATGTTAACGAGTTCTATAGTTATTTGTATGAATTACGGTAATAATACAAATATCAATTTTTTGCTTATTCGATAAAAAAAATATTAAAAATATATCAGTGCTCAATCTATTTAATATATCAATAAAAAAATAAAAACTATTGTTTTTACCGGGCAATTTACTAGTATTAATTATTAACACTTTTATTAAATTTATAAAAAGATGTAAGTCTTTCTCGGACCTCACCTCAATACCGTTTTGTGTCATTATTAAATTCTAATGAGAGTGAAAATATACCAACCAACTTGATTATAGCCATATATTGTTTTTTTTTTAATAAGAAATTTTCTTCAAGTATTCGGACGTGCATGAACACGTGGGAATAAACAAATAAATTTTGCAAAATGGATTTTCCAATTTGTCAGATTATCCACCAAAACAATATGATGGAATTTATATACATGTCATCGGTTGGTGATGATTGTTTCTTACAATGTCACGGTTAGCGAACCACCATTAGATTGACATAATCAATCTTTGTCACTAATTGTTAGGTTAATTTCTTCTCCTAAACTTTAACTACAAAAGTAGAGCTTATAAATACAAACGACAGGGAAACCAGGGAACTTAATTAGACGGTCGCTTTCGTTCGAAAACTCAGAAGTCCCATGAAGTTGTCAGCATCGGAAACTGCTGGTTTTCTGGTCTTCATGCTCGTTTTTGTCCGAACTGATGTCCTAGCGAGAAGCCGAATTACATTTCTCCCTCAAGAACTCGAACCGTTACAATATGTTACCGTAACAGGTTTGTACATGATTTACTGAATTTCCAGTTTGTTGCATTGTACCATACCATGATAGGTTCCCCGGAACCAGAAATGAAACCAGACACGTAAGCCATCGGAAAATCACTAAAAAGAAAAAAACAAGGAAGAAATCGAGAACAAAATAACTTGATGTCGAGGAATTGAATTGAATGTGATGTGTGCGTCTGATTGTGCAGGGTGCAACATGTTGGTTTTTTATCTAATCACGTTCACGTGCATGGCTTTGCATGGTTTTAGTTTTATTTCTTTTAATTCAAATAAAGCACGTATGTAAATTCCTAGTCATTAGGAAGAGTTAGTTTTATATTTGACGTAGTGGCCACCATAATGTGGGATAGTGGGGCTAAAATGTAGCCGACTAACGGCATTTCTTTTGCTTTGTATTTTATTTTTAAAGCTATAAATAAAGATCAGAAATGCTGTATGTTCTTAACGCAGCACCACAAAAGAACGTCTCTCTCTCATTATCCCGTGTTTTATCCTTTACGTGAGTGAGTGTTCGGGTGTGTGCGTTCAATACTCCCCTCTCGCTCGTTTCTGCACCAACACAACAATGACTGCGACACCGCATGTTGCAACTGCGATATCCAGAAACAGCCGCCCCTCTGTGTTCAATGCTGTCTAGACGGGCCTTGACCGGTTTACATTAAGCCAGCGTAGACCGAGAATTCCATAGTGTCTTTAGTTTTCAAACTCAGAATTTTCCTAACATTTGTAGTAATTTTCATGACGGAATAGTGATTCGCTGTTGAGTTGGATAGAGAAAAATAGTATAAAAATCGATATTTGGGAACTCTTATACGTAAATACTTACCTTAACTAATTATATTAAGAATATATGAACTTCCGTAACTACCCTCCAACGTAACAATAATATCGTTCGTTGTAAGTTTTATTTTTATTTTTTTTATCCATTTTTCACTCAATTTAACAATGAAAGACTAATAGCGCACATAAATCACAATAGAGGGACCTTTCCTGCTCGTTTTTTCTTTCTTTCTCGCAGGAACCATTCTAGTAGGGAGCAGTATCGCATCGAAATCACGAAAAAGTCTTAAAATTGAGACTTCTTATTCTATTAGATGATTTTATCATCTCTTCTATGCGACATCAAATCCCATAAAATTGGAATGCCCTAACATCCAAGAGTTTTACAAACCCGAAAAAATGAATTGCTCTTCCGATGCTAATTTGAAATAGAACATTAACTTAGCGGCGAAACGTGAAATTAACAGAGATCATATCCTCCTTGAAAGGCCCAAGAATACAAGAGCTGAAGATATTTGTACCTTGAGATCCGCAATATCCAAATCGTGTCCGCCTTCGACGAGACCCCATCTATCAATCTGAGCAAAGAACCGTTCGAGAAATTAATTAGGCTTCTGAAATAATGTATGTAACACTTTATAATTACAAACACTAGAGAGCAAGCAAACCTGTAAATTCTCTTCGATTCTTATAAGTTCAATCGCCTTCTCAATCGGCAATTTCCCTCGGAACATTGCGATAGCAATTATGAGGGAATGCGCTGCTGATGCAATAGCATCGATTGATGCCAATTCACAATCATCTGTTTTCTTCAAAAGATCTTCAACAGCTTTGACCAGACCATCGTCTTGTTTTCTGCCGAAAAAGCTTGAGTAGACCACAGGCTTATACCCGAATTCTGACTCCACCCAACTAAGTAAAGGGTCAAACTTCATCACTTGCTTCTCTACACGAGTACAAGGGAATCAAAATCAGAACCAAACAAGACTCTAGTTCAGATCATCATACTAGAGCACGTCAAGCATAACCACATCAACACATATGCTAACAAACGTACTTCGTTATAGCAAGCAGTGCGGTTATCCATTTATGATTCAAACGACAACATCTAAGAGAGGAAACAAAAATTAGAAAAACAACAATACCAGCAGTAAAAATCAAAAGTGATAACTATTTTTGCAGTTATCCAAAATCGATATATCGGTTAATTCAACGCGGGTCGGATTGATTTTGTTAACATTAGCGGATACCGGGTTAATTATTTGGGATAGTTTTGGCCAAAGTATCCATTTTTTGTCAAAACATATACCCAAGTTTTCAATGGAGCTAATTTAATATCTAAGATTTTTTAAATTTACGTTTTCGATTGTTTTTTTTCTTCTCATATGTCTCCGTTAACATTAAGTCTTTTTCACGTGCACACCTCAACTTGAGATACTTAACCAAAGAAATCTCAAAACGTGGGAAAAGTGTTAGTTTGAGACTTGAGTTATACATATGTTAAAAGCTCAACATTAATGGGGACATAAAGGAAACAATCGTAAACGAAAATTTCACGACCTTGGATATTTAATCATCACAATTGAATGAAGCTATTTTAAGAAGAAAGAAAAAGGGTAAGTTAGCCGCAATTATCCCTAATTATTTCAACCCTAGCAAGCACTATCTGAGTCACATCTAATGGCAATATCTATCTAGAATCCAAACCCAGCCAAAAACATCAAGAGAAAGCATACCATGAACTCCGCTCGTGAGAACATTGTCGTCCGGGGCGAAACAAAAGACCAAGTCTTGATTAAATTTCTTGACAAGGTGCTCTATGATTTTGTGTCTCGTGAGAGGGACTCGTTCCAGTGCAGTACAAGCCAGCTTCATTAGCGGCATCGAAAACGGCCTGATCCCATCTGAGAGCTAAGACAATTCAAACCTCATTACACAAAACACAAACATCCAAATTTCATTGTAATAAACCCGCTATTATAGCAAGACGACGGTTAGCCTTTCGTGTTTAGTCCTTTGATGCAAATTAGTGTCAAATTTTGTTACTAGGAGTATTTCGGCCAATTCATCGTGATCGGGCAATAAGCGCCTAGCCTTGACAGCTGATCGGTGTATACTTCAGTTCGGATTATTCTCCGAAGTATTGATTCAGAAACCATTCGACCTTGCTCTCGAAAAAAAGCTCGGTCGGTTTCTATTCGCGGGTTCGTTTGCAATAAATAGAAACGGGGAATTCCCGTTGCCAAATTTGTGTTCGATTTCGGATCCGGTTCGCATCACTTAGCCAGAAATTCAGCAATCAGCCAGAGATATTCATTCTCTAATTAATTCAATCAATTGAAGCATAATCATAAGCAGCTAAATATCCATTCTTTGATCGTATTCATACCTGGTATTCCCACTCGGCAGCGATGGCTTTGGCGAGAGACGAAGTCGGAAGCTTGAGAGGCCTCTTCGATGGCGTCTTCAACGTCCGGTAATCCAGCATCACGGACCACCCGTTTCCGTCGTCGGACTCCCTAGTCGTCACCTTCTCGTAGAACCTCTTCCCGACGATCGAGCCGGTCATGAACGAGGTCGGCATCGTCACCGAAGACGAGTCCTTCGAGCTCCGGGACTTTATGAAAATGGCGTCGTTCTTGAGCTCCTGGTCTTCCGGCGACTTGCAGGAAGAAGACGGGTCGTCGGAGTGAAGATCCTCGGACGCGGCGGAGGTGGAGTTGAAGCTCCGACGCCATGCGAAGATGGGTTTGGCGAGATTGAAGTTTCTGGTGAGGTTTATGGATCGGTGGATCAGCGAGTTCGCCATGGAAATGGGTTGATCTTGATTGGAGTGACCTCTGAGTTTTGCTGAGACTTTGTGCTTCTGGCAACTGAGTATTGTTAGGGCTTATGGTTTATTGGGCCTTTTTTGTTTTAGATATTTGCGGCATAAGTACTCTAAATTGAGTAAATGTCACATTTCTAAAATAATAAAAAAACCACGGTGAAAGTTTCAGAAGTGTTAAAAAAAATATCTTATTCTGCAGTACCCAATTTTTTTCTTTAAGAGGCCTTCCGTTGAATGTCAGGAGGATCATCTGATTCCGTGACTGGTATTTACCGGGGAACCACTTTCCGAACGAAATTGGGTACCTTGAATAACCTTTTTTTTTTTTTTTGAGAATCTTTACTGCCACTTCTAAGTTTCAAAAATTCAAAATTTATCTACACAGTGTGAGAAACGCGCATGTTATTGATAACGATGACAATTCGTATCTCGTATTTTTTTACTTATTATATGCAGACATAGAGCTATTTTATATATTAATTCTACTTGATGATGAGACTTACACTCATCTTATATCTTATGTAATAAAACGTTTAACTTAACTATCATTTTTTTTATAAAAAAATATTGTCTTGGTATTTCAACAATAACTCTCTTTTAGTACTATGAAGTTATGAACGATGTTGGTTTGCGGTAACTCTTTCATATATATCGGTTTGCGGTAACTCTCTTTTGTATAAGGATCATTTTAAAAATTATTTTTTGACCTTTATATTCCATCTTTTATTTTTCTTCACAAAACCTAACCACCTTCTATGTACCCATAAATTGGACTTTACCGATTTTAACATACATTCATTGTAAGGGAAAATTGCAACTAAAGTCCCCATATTTGGTTAAACTAGTGCAACATAGTGAGAACTTGGTCCGATTTTTACTCCAACCCGATTTCGTAGAAAAAACCGGGCTTCTTGATCCTTAATCCCAATTTAACTCTTAGTAAAATAAAAAAATTATAGCTCATCCCGAAATAAATTCCTGGACTAACTCGGTTTGAAGTTAAATGACGAAATATACGTTCAACCCCGACTTTACAATATCGAGGACTCGCGCCATGGCCGTACTTCTGGAAGTATAGCTTCAATATTGACCTAATTATAAAGACTTTAGCCGCAAATTTTTCCAGATTATAATAATATATAATCCTCTTGGAAAGAGAAGGGCAAAAAAATAAATAGAAAGTAAGGGTTTTTCATTACCACAATTTCCAATGGATTTGAGGATTGGTCGAAGAAAGTAGACGAGTCGAGTTTCATCTTCCGAGTCACGACTCGGAAGAATCAATGGCGTCCTGGAATTCGGTTCCTCTGGAGATCGCCTCCCAGTCTCTCGGCTGGATCGCCTTCGCCTCTTGGTCCATCAGCTTCTATCCCCAAGTCATCTTGAACTTCCGTCGCAAAAGGTCTCTTTTCTCTTCGATCTTCTCTTCTCTTCCCGGCCATGGGATTGACTGTAATCTCTGGACAGCGTGGTTGGATTGAACTTCAATTTCGTGGTTCTGAACTTGACGAAGCACTCGGCGTATCTCATCTACAACGCCGCGCTCTACTTCAGCTCCGCCGTGCAGAAGCAGTACTTTGAGAAGTACGGCTATGGCCAGGTTTGCTCTTCGATCTTCTCTTGTGTGAGTGTAGAAACTGTTGCAGTAAGATGAAGAATCTGAGTTCAATTTTGATACTAATTTTGGCAGATGATTCCTGTTGCCGCGAATGATGTTGCGTTCTCGATTCATGCCGTTTTGTTGACAGCGTTTACGCTCTTTCAAATCGCAATCTATGAAGTAAGACTGCTAAGCTATGTAGAGCTCCGTTTTGGCGCGGTCCCGGTCGAAAACTGGGCCTTTTTGTCAAAATGCCTGGAATCGGAACCCCGGCTTAAATCATTGAATTTTGTTATTTAAAATATGTCCAGAAACTGCGCTGTCCCGGTTTTTGGTATGGTATTATCCTCGTTTCTATAAACACCAGGCTTTTCCGAAACTGGGACTTGGCCTAGTTCTGGGAGGCCCGAAAACAGCGAGACAGGGCCAGAAGAAAAAGGGCCCGAAGCCTGGCCCCGATTTTTCTTAAATCAGTGTATCAGTCCTGATCTTGCCCTTGCTTTGATCAATTTGTCAGCGGGGAAACCAGACGGTCTCGAAGTTTAGCTACGCGATTGTCTCCGTTGTGTGGTTCGTAGCAGGAGTTTGTTTCTTTGTTGCTTTGCCAAACCATTCGTGGCTTTGGTTAATCAACGTGTTGAAGTAAGATTATCGCTTTTGTTTCCGCCATCATATTTTCGTGTTAGTGTTATCTTGATTTCTGACTCCTACGGTAATTCGTGATTTTGCAGCGCGATCCAAGTATTTATGACGATGATCAAATACATTCCTCAGGTTAGGAAAGTTATTTTGTTTGAGCGGCTCCTTCAAGCTCACCTTTATGTTTATTGTTCACATTCAATCACTCTGAAATTTTTCAATTTGCTTCCTTTGTGAATAATTCTCTTGAGTTGAAATCACCCTTATTCCATTGCCCATTTTCAAGATTGAAATCTGATTGTTGCTCAACGAATACAGGCGATCATGAACTTTAATAGGAAGAGCACCGACGGATTCAGTATTGGCAATATCTTTCTCGATTTTACGGGAGGAGTTGCGAATTATGCTCAGATGGCTATGCAATCTATAGATCAAAGTATGTAATGTTTTTCACAATATATACTACTAACGAGGGGGAAATATTTACTAACGGGAACCTGTTTAAAAATCGAGAAAAGAATTGGGAATTCCCGATCCAGGGACTGGTTTTCACAGATCAATTTGTTATAATATATTTTGGTTCCGATTCTACTTTTTATTTCTAATAGAATCTATTTATTATACTACTATATAGTTTTGGTAAAAATCTTTAAAATCCGGTTTAAAATCGGAATCTTCCTAGTTTGAAACCAGAAGTCTCCGGTTCAAAATGGGATTTCCCAGCTTAAACCGGCATGCCGGCATCCTTACTGGTTACCAAAAATTATTTTTACAAAACCGATGTTGGGACAAGGAGGGAATTTGAAGCTCCTAGGAAACGGGACTTGGAGATTTTTTTTTTATAAAAAGCGGCTCTCGATCCCGGTGTATCCTTACTACTAATTGCTTCATAATCCTTATACCTATGCTCATTTGTTCCAAATGTATGTGGCTTTTGCAGATTCTTGGGTCAATTTCTACGGAAACATTGGGAAGTTTCTGCTGTCCATGGTATGTAATTAATTGTTTCTTATCTTCTCTTGAACTATTTTAATACAAATAGGTACTATATAGCTTAAAGATAGTCCCTTACCGACTGACAAAATTTTGCTTTTCTGAACCGGGTTCTGCAGATGTCGATATTGTTCGACGTTCTTTTCATGTTCCAACATTACGTGCTATATCCTTCGTGGAGAGGATTGGCCCCTTCTAAAACCAAAAAGGAAAACGAGCCTCTGATCGACTCTTCGGACTGCGCGGAATCAGAAAATGTTTGAGGGATTATTAGAGGGTTCGAAAAGCGTAATTTTGAGGCTCAAGGATAGGGCTCTCGAAGGCGCGTATGTACAGGAAATAATTCATTTGGAATATGCAAAGCTTTTACAATATCCGCTCTTTATGTTTCGTGTAATAACATCATCTTATAGCAAGTTCAACTTTTGTCATTTCTCTATGAATTGCGAGAACAAAATAGTTAACATAGATTTGGGCCGGTCTTAAATTGATGTAGATATGATCAACATGAACGCATGATTACATAATTAATAGTGAACATATCACCAACACTCGGAACATAAGAAGCGACATAATAGGCTTACTTAGAGATGTTTGAAAACAAAATTTATTTTCTTTTGGTATCTTATTTGTTGTTTTTATTTTATACATTACGTTGTTGAATTAATAGAATTGTACTACTATTAAGAGATTTAAACTCTTTATATTATTCAATTATAATAATTAGATAAATTTGAACTTCATTCTCAAACACCGTTGATTTATATATCGGATTTGAATCTTATCTTCAAACATGGTACGACACGTTTTAATTATATCTCGAAACTCAATTCAATGAGTTTGTTTATTTATTTATTTACTAGAGTGTCAGAACATCTGGAATTATTAACTGCATACAACTATTGGCCGCATTTCTGTGTCTCGTTGCGATCGAGCCCCGGACTGCTAGCGGAGTCTGTTTAGCGGATTTACAAATAGTCCAATTTCAAAAGCGCTGGCTTATATATGTTATTTCTTAAGATATACTTTTTTACCAATATCTTGAGACATACGAATCTAGAAAGATACTAGGAATTTACTACGAACATTCAATTATTGTCAACAACGACAAAAAGCCAATTATCAACAACAAAATTTAATATACTATAAAATTAAAATATTCTCTTTAAGCCAAAAATAGCTTAGCCTTGGTCAACACGTTCAACTTGCTTCCCAAGCCATATTCTTCTATAAATTCAACTCTCAAAGTCCTATCCTGAACAATTCACTTCCCATCTCCCATTTCCACAGCAAGATGAAGAGAGAGGGTCGCCAACACGGGATGGTCCGGGTTCACCGGATGTCGCCAAACCCTTTGGGGCAAAGACCCGATCAGACCCGCTTGGCCCACCGGCTTCAGGACGGGCCTGCCACAGGCAGATCGTTCGTCCAGGTTTCAAGAAAGCCCACCAACCACTCGAAGTTCACGGGCAAGTGTGGCTTAGGCAAAGGGCAGTGCAAAGAATGTCACTTGAGCCCAGCTTGCAAGGCCAAGAGCAAGACCAAAGGCAATCACAAGATTAACTCCAACGACGCTGTTTTCAGCTCCGGCTCGGGGCTCTCCGGGAAATCGGCCACCACGGCTCTGGATCAACTTGCATCTTACTATGATCGCGAGGAAGAGCACGAAGAACCGGAAGAGATTAGCTAATGATTATTTGAGTATTTGAACTAATATTTTTATGTTTTATAGTTCAAATCAATGAAGAAACAAAATGCGATCGTCTAATGAATATATATATATATATATATACACTTACCATTTCCCATTTAATCTTTAATTATTTTTTTCCTCGTTTCCTTAGGAAAAAAAAAAACTCGTTCTTTGCATGTATTTAATTCAACAAGGTAACTTTTGTTTTCAAACTTGTACATGAGTTTGAAATTAGCAGATATTTATTTGAAGTTCTACGGAATGCACTTTTTTTTTGTTTGCGGAAAAAGGTGTCACCTCCTCCGATGTATAATTTAATTATGGACCGGACATGAGATATGACAGGATTACGATACACTGTAAATAAAATTTGTATCAACATTAATGGATCTTAATTTAACCATTATTAGAGTGTCTCGGTTCCAAAAGCGCCATTTGTTTCTCAAGGATAGGCCTCCAAGGCCCATAATAATTCATTTAAGAATATGCAAAGCTTTCACAATATCTGTCCTTTATGTTTTGTATAATAGTTTTTTTCTTTTTTCTTTTTTAATGGCATTATCGGCCAAGGTTACAATGCACTCTCGCATGACTTAGATATATTTAGTGTAAGAACAAGTGGCACTATTGGCCAAATTTACAATAATGTAAAGGAGGCACTCATTTGAGACCCATGAGGGTATGTTTTGTATAATAGTTTCAAGTTGAAATATCAACTTATAGCAAGTTCAGCTTTTATGTTATTTACTTATTAAGGTCCCAAATTGCGATTAAAAAGAGTCTTAAAATAGATTTGGGCCGATCTTAAATTGATAGAGATATGATCAACATAAACTCAATAAATATTATTACATAATTAATAGTGAACATATCATGAACACGAGAATATAATAGGCCTAATTAGACATGTTTGGAAACAAAGTTACTTTATTGTATCTTATTAGCTGTTTTCATTTTATAAATTACATTGTTTCCTTTAATTAATAGAAATGTAACATTATTAATGTTGATGTGTAACTTCGTTCAAAAATTGGAATGTTAAGGTCAATAATTAAATTTACGGTTCATATAATTTAAGACCAAAATTGTGAATATAATTGAATATCCACACAAATGGGCCTGTGAGATACATGGCCAAAAGCCCAATAAGCAACTAACAGTGCTTGGGCCCGATCAGAATCTAAAGCCCAAAATGCGAAGGCTCGTCTCAAGCAGAAAGTTCTCCAAAGGGACACGAGCAGAGAAAGTTCTCCAAAAACACAAAATCGATTTTAATTTTATTTATATGAGTCGTAAAAATTAGGATTCGTAGCTTTTGTTTTTTTCTAAAAATAAAAATAGATTTTTTTAATCTATTTTAGTATTTTTACCCTAAATATATTTATTTTACCAAACGCTGAATAAGTTTTTGTTACGGACAAAAGTTGTATAACTAATTAACCAAATACATGTTAGTTTTTTTTGTTTTTTAACAATTTTTAAGAACTAAAACTAAAAATATATTTTTTTGAATAAAATTATACCAAACAAGTGACATTATAATTAAAGTATGAATCTTTTTCTCTCTCGTATTATTTTTCATTGACTTTTTTTTAGACAATTTTTTAGAGGATGAAAAATAAAACCAAGAGAAAATTTAACATAAGCGCAATTACCTTACTGATTAAAAAAAAAAAAAAAAAAAACTTCATCTTTTTTTCCATGATTATCTCTAAATTCATGTTTTGTTTTTCCAAACAAGGCTCAAATAAAATAATTATATGTATATATATTGTGAAAATAGTATCATAGAAAGAGATATTAGAAAGAAAAAAAAAGCCATGTAATCATGGTAATTCATTGATGTTCCGCGATATTCACACTTGCGATCGAGCTCTCGAAACTCTGAGCTTAAAACTTATACAGGCAAACTAGACTTACGCAATATTTGTAATCACGACCGGACAATACAGCGACACACGGGACAGGCTTTATTGTTTTCCAGCCACGGGAAAATGCAGCGGCGGTGGTATATATGCGTGCACTTCGCCGGCTTTGCAATCTCCATGAACCCGAACTCTTCGAAGCAGATTGAGCAGAGCTTTTTCTCGTCTACAGTCGGTTCTAGGAACAAGCCCGAGCATCTCCACCCGTCGAATGTCACGCGCTCGATTTCAGCAGACTGCATCACCCTAACCACCTTTAGGCTCACTTGCAGAGACACCGTTGTCGTGGCGAGACTGATCACACGTCCGGCGACGCCGTGGATGTCCAAGTTTTCAATATGTACGACGGGGGGAAACTCGGTGAAGATGCGGGTGAAGAAGTTGTCGCCATCTTCTTGGAGCTCTCTCAAGGACACCACGAAACTTCTCCTAAGGTTTGCGATGAGTTGGGGTTTCGGCTCTTTCTCCGTCGGAAATAACTCAAGCCGGCACGCTATCGTCAGGGTCACGGAGCCAGGTTTGCGCCACGGAGAGGCGTTGCCGGGGGCTTCTGCCACGGTGAAGCTCCATTCGCTGCTCATTCTCAATCGATGGAGGAGGACGATTAGAAACCCTAAATATTTATTCTCATACGTATTCGGAAACTTGCCTCTCCATATTAGTATTTATAGGCCTTTATTAATTAGTCGTTTTATCTTTAATTATATTAGAACGATAGGGGGCGTTTGGTTATGGTCTCCGAGACCAGTTTCTGGTTTTAGTTTCAAACAGTGTCATATTGATTTCGCAGACCACGTTTGGTTGCCAGTTGTCTCTGTTTTCCGAGATCGGTCTCGCAGACCGCTGAAATTTTAATGAAGGAAAACAGAAAACGACTTGAAGTTGTTTTCTGTCTTTGGTCTTCAACTCAATAGTACAAAATAAAACAATATTAATATATTATAATTCTATAATATTATTGTACTATTTATAATAAGCTATAACTATGAAGTTAACTTATATAATAAATTATTAAAATCATTTTTATCTATAATAATAAATTTTAATAATATTACTATCATATTAACAAATATACTTAAAATATGAATATTATTATATACTGACTTAATTACAATGATATAAACTCTTGAACGGAATATTTACTACTTTATATTACATTATTTAAAAATGTAAATAAATTCATGAAATATAAATAATTTTTATATTATATGGAAAATATTTTTTAGCCATTATTAATATATATTACTTTCAAATAAAACATGCTTTCTTTTTAATAACATAAATTGTGTTTTATTGCATTTTTTTCATTTATATTCAACCACAGATTAACAAAAAACTAACCAAACAGTGTTTCAAAAATCAAACTCTCAAACTGGTTTGGTAGACTAAACTCCCAGACTAGTCTCCCAAACCAATTTGAAAAACTGGTTTCCCAAACCAGTTAACCAAACACCACCATAATGTTTGTTTTTTTTTTTTTTTTCTCTTTATATATTTTAGGAATATTTGTGGCATAAGGCCTTAAAGTTTATTAGAGTTTGGGGATAAAGTTTTAAATTTTCATATATTTATTTTTGATGGCATAA
Source organism: Parietaria judaica (assembly GCA_954871525.1). NCBI lineage: Eukaryota > Viridiplantae > Streptophyta > Magnoliopsida > Rosales > Urticaceae > Parietaria > Parietaria judaica. Next base: position 33,559,397 of record OX940865.1, read on the forward strand.
GTACTTAATGCTATTATAACCGTAATTTTTGAATTTTTAATCTTTTTTGTGGCATTAGTATCCAATGTTTTTTTCCACAACTTAAATACTCAAAATGGCCACATAAAATTCCACTTAAACATAATAAAGAGGCAACATATTGGAAAACAAAAAGACTACATTTTTCTCCATGATTTCGCTCTAAATCATATATAAGTCTTGTGAAAAATAATATTATAAAAAAATAAATAATATTAGATTTGATTCCTCTTCTAATATTTAGTGAGTGATATTACTTCTCTTTATTTCTTTCTTTCCTCATCTTACAAATAATTGTGGAAAACTGATTTATCAATTTATTTATTTACTTTTTTTGTAAAATTTAATCTTATTGAGATTGGGTGTTTATTTTATTAGCAAGAAAAATTTCAGGTTCAAGAAAAATTTAATCTGGTCGTAAATCTTAAGAAAAATTTCACGGTGTCGTTGGGAGAGCTCCAAGACGACGGCAATTGCGTCTTCGCACACATCTTCTCCGACCTTGCCCCATCGGACATTCAATTAAGTCGTAAATCAAAATTTTCCCAATTATGAGGATTTTTTAAGGATAAATTATGGCTAAAGTAATCAAAGTTTGTAATTTTTTGAATTTTGTACCCAGTTTTTTTTTTGGCAAAAGTACCCAAGAGTCATCCGTTACACAATTCACTCCGTTAAATTTATGAGAACCATTTTCATCTTCATCCTTGTGATTCTCCTCAGTGGGCGGTCTCTTGAGGCTCCTTGGATCTTGCACCGGTTTTTTCGCCTCCGAAACACAAATCGCTTCGAAGCTTCTCCATTTCGGCTTTCAGATTACTTGTGATACCCCGATGACCTGGCTCACCCTCAACCCCATCTGCGTACTTCATCTTCTCGGGCCCATCGTGGTCTGTTGACGTTTCTTGGGCTTTGACTTTGAAATCTGGTGGATCGGACCCCCTGGTTTAGCATCGGACCGGAACCGGATCTTCTCACCCGTTACCGCAAAGTCCTAAGACTCGGGATACAGGTCGATCGGGCCTTGAGTTTCTCTAGTGCTTCCCGATAAACACTAGACTCGGGAACATTTGAAGTATGAACACTCGTGTATTCTCAACAACGACAACAAGTTCCTAAAAAAAAAAACAATGACAACAAGCCAACTATCAACAACAAAATTTTAAAAAGAATTTAAATAAACATAAAATATTCTCTTTGTTTAGAGATGACATGTACGTGAAAAATGCCAAATATAGCTTAGCCTTGGTCAACACGTTCGTTGACTTGCTTCCCAAGCCGTGTCCCTCTATAAACTCAACTCTCAAAAGTCTATCTAAACCTTTTTTACTTCCCATCTCCCATTTCCACAGCAAGATGAAGAGAGAGGGTCGCCAACACGGGATGGTCCGGGTCCACCGGATGTCGCCAAACCAGTTGGGTCAAAGACCCGGTCAGACCCGCTTGGCCCACCGGCTCCAGGACGGGCCTGCCGCGAGCAGATCGTTCGTCCAGGTTTCGAGAAAGCCCACCAACCACTCGAAGTTCACGGGCAAGTGTGGCTCAGGCAAAGGGCAGTGCAAAGAACGTCACTTCAACCCAGCTTGCAAGGCCAAGAGCAAGACCAGAGGAAACCACAAGAGTAATCCCAACGACGCCATTTTCAGCTCCGGCTCGGGGCTCTCCGGAAAATCGGCCACCACGGCTTTGGATCAACTTGCATCATACTATGATCGCGACGAAGAGCACGAAGAATTGGAAGAGATTAGCTAATGATTATTTGAGTATTTGAACTAATATTTTTATGATACACGAAAAACAAATGTGGTCGTCTCACAAAAATAAAAGATTATCTTTACTATTTTCTACATCAATCTTTCGTTTTTCTCTTAGTTCAATCCAGTAAACGTGTTGACCAATCCTAATCTATTAAGATCCCAGATTTATTAAGATTGATTTAAATTCCATTTATATTAAGCATAATCGAGAAAGAAAGAAAAAAACATTCAAGGATAGAAGAGGAAATGTTAAAAAAATTAACAACTAGAGAAAGAGCCACATTAATAAGCATTCTAAAATTGCATTGAAATAATTCAAAGTGTGTAGCTGAATAATCTATGAATAAATACACCAAATTGCGGTCAAATGTGTCACTTTCTCTGATGTCTAATTTAATCATGCGTTTTTTTTTTTTATAACAATTTTGAATATTTTCAATGTATAGTGAATATATATTGGTACTAAAATGGGATTTCCAATTAGAATTAGAGCTGGCGAATTGGAGCTAGACATGAACATAACACGATTATGACAAGATATAAATAAAATTTGTTTGTCGACCTTAAAAAATATGGATCTAACCATGTCGAGCAAAATTAACACAATTAAATGACTGGTGAATACGACAACACGATGAGACTCAATAATATTATCTACTAAATTATATCTTATATTATATTAATTAAGTTAAATGAATCTAAATTAATAAATTTGTCATTTAGTAATATCAATATCAGTTAAATAAATTAAACATAACACTGATAATGAAAATAAATAAGCGGGTTTAAGTCTCATATTCAAACACAATTAACAAATAAAACGGATTTTGATCTATATAAAATAAGACAAAAATAATTAAGACACGACAAGAACATGATCGAAAGCACGAATTGCCGCTCCTAGCTATTTAGAATTGTATCGGGCAGGGTTTTCTATCAACATACTTTGTAATTTCTTTAAAATAATTCGATTATAATTTTGAAGCAGAAAACACAAAAGGGAACAATTCTTATTGGCCAATAATAATAATAATAAATAAATCGAAGTCATATATATATGCAATAAAGTCAAACCTTGGTCACCACGCTCATAAAAGTCAACTAAAAAACTAATGACTTGCTTCCCAAGGCAAGTAAGCACCTCTACAAATTCAATTCTCAAAATTCCTATCCAACTCATTCACTAACCATCTCCCATTTCCGCAGCAAGATGAAGAGAGAGGGTCGCCAACACGGGATGGTCCGGGCTCATCAGATCATGCCAAACCCGCTGGGCCGGGGCCCCGAGACCCGTTTGGCCCACCGGCTTCTCGACGGCCCTGCCATGGCAGGGTCGTTTGTGCGGGTGTGGGGCAAGCCCACCAACCACTCGAAGTTCACGAGCAAGTGCGGCTCCGGCAAAGGGCAGTGCAAAGAATGCCACTTGAGCCCGGCTTGCAAGGCCAAGAGCAAGACCAAAGGCAGCCACAAGATCAATTCCAACGACGACATTTCGGATCAGCTTGCGAGTTACTATGATAATTACGAAGAATAAAGAGATGATTAATTGTGGTCTTCTCATAAATAAATACCTTCTTGATAAATTATTTGAATTGATGTATTAATTTATTGTTGGGGTTACTTTTTTACATTGCTCTCATGAAAAACATTCCTTCAGCTTTGAGGTTTCAGGTCATACATCGACATTCAATAGGTTTTAAAATTAATGAAGAACGTGTTTTACTTATTTATTGGTTCTTACTTCTTCTAGTCTCTAGATTTTGAAGTCCGTTGGTATAATTTAAATTCTTTATTATACTCAATATACGATGTATACGGAACAAGAATGTATGCAATATTTCATTGAATATATATATAAGATGTGAAGCTGAAAAATCCATGAATAAGATCAAGTGGTGCATTGCCCTTTCTTTCTTTCTTTTTTTCTTTTCTTTTCTTTTCTTTTTTCTTTTGAAGTATATAGTATATACCAAGGTTTAAAATGTCGCTTGCCGATGTCGTTTCGCATTTTCCGTTTTACGGACATATCGCTTGTCGATGGGTATGTCGATGGACAAATGGTAAAAAAAGGGCATGCCGCATGCCGCATATACCGCATATACCGCATGGGCATACCGCATGCCGATGGGGTTTTCGATGGATATTTTGTAAAAAATATTTGAGTATTTAAGCAAGATATTTATATAGGTTCAAAACTACATATTTAATAAATACAAGACATAATTGTATACAACAAAATACATTTGTAACTTAAATATGTAGGTGAAATGTATAATGTTAAGTCACTTTATTAGTTGAAGTGTATAATATTAAGTCAAATTATTATGTGAAGTGAATATGTATGTTAAGTGTGTAATATTAAGTGAATATGCATGTTAATTGTACATGTATGTTAGCAAATTTAATATTAGTTGAAGTGTATAATATTACATGAATGAATACATATATATATATATATATATATTAAGTGTATATGTATGTTAGGTGAAGTTAATATGTATATTTGTATAATATTATTTGAAGTCTATAATATTAAGTTAAATTATTAGGTGAAGTGTATTTTAAGTGTGAATATGTGATATTAGCTATTGCGCAAGTATAATTATTTTTGCCGAAAATTTAATAGGTATTTTTGCCAAAATCTACCAAAAGTTTAATTTTTAGCAAAATTCCATCCATTTTTCGCAGATTTAACACACAAAAGCGAAAAACGAAATTCCATCCACTTGCCCATGCGAAAAATGCGAAAAATGGTAAAAATCCAGCGAAACGACAGGGTTTTCGTTTCGCATACCTCCGAAAAACGAAAATCGGTCGAAATGTCGACCGATTTTCGCGAAATTTTACACCTTGGTATATACTATATAGTGTTGAAAAGGAAATTAAATGTAGATACATTAGCAGATATTAATTTGAATTTCTACATAATGCACTTTTTTGTTTGTATAAAATGTGTCATATCTTCTGACGTCTAATTTAATTATGGATTTTTTATTTTAAGAATTTAAATATTTTAAATTTAAAGTGAATGTATGTGGTGGGACTCCTATTAAAATTAGGACCGATAAATTAGGGCCGGACATGAGACACGACACTATTATGACACACTGTAAATGAATTTGTAACTACCTCAATGGATTTGGATCTAACCGCATCAAAAAAAAATTAATACGACTGTATAATGGGGACAAGATGATACAAACCACACGACACAACCATGAAAATACGATGAGACATAATTAGACACTATATAAAGAATAACATTTCATTTTATGCATTTCATAAATTATTATTGAGTGTCTTAATTCTGATTATGTGTGGTAGTTTGTAATTTCTTTAATTATGTTAATTAATTTGTGAATATCTAAAATAACACATAATTTATAAATATAATTACATTATTAACCTAAACAAACTTTAATTAATATATTTGTCATTTAATAATATAAAGTAAGTTAAAAACGGGTAGAAACAATTAATAACGAATAAAATGGGCGAGTCTAAATCTCATCTTCAAACAAAACTAATAAATGAAGCGAGTTTTGATAATTAAGACATGATACGAACGCGATCGAAAACTCAAATTGCGAATCCTATTTAGAATTGTATTCGGCAGGGTTTTCTATCAACATACTTCATGATTTCTCTAATACAATTCGATCATAATTTTGAAGCAGACGACGCAATATAGATCTGTGACAATTGGCCTAAAATAATAAACAAATCGGTCACAACATGCAATAAAGTCATACCTTGGTCACCACGCTCAAAAAAGTCAGCCAAACCCTATGACTTGCTTCCCAAGGCAAGTAAGCACCCTCTACAAATTCAATTCTCAAAAGTCCTATCCAACTCATTCACTAACCACCTCCCACTTCCACAGCAAGATGAAGAGAGAGGGTCGTCAACACGGGATGGTCCGGGCTCATCAGATCATGCCAAACCCGCTGGGCCGGGGGCCCGAGACCCGTTTGGCCCACCGGCTTCTTGACGGCCCTGCCATGGCAGGGTCGTTTGTGCGGGTGTGGGGCAAGCCCACCAACCACTCGAAGTTCACGAGCAAGTGCGGCTCCGCCAAAGGGCAGTGCAAAGAATGCCACTTGAGCCCGGCTTGCAAGGCCAAGAGCAAGACCAAAGGCAACCACAAGATCAACTCCAACGACGACGTCTCGGATCAGCTTGCGTCTTACTACGATCACGATGATGATTACGAAGAGGAAAGAGATAATTAATTGTGGTATTTTCATAAATAAATAAATAAATACATTCTCCATAAATTACTTGAATTAATGTATTAATTTATTGTTGGAGTCACTTTTTTACATTGCTCTCATGAAAAGCATTTCTCAGCTTTGAGGTTTCAGGTTATATTTAGTATTTACAAATGTATGTGCTCACAATATACTTGTGTTGTGTATAAGTTCTGTTAAACAATTTGGTAATAAATTCGAGTTTTTTTTTTCCTTCACTTTTTTATGCCGTTTTACATGCTCGGACTTATGTCAAATTGATAAATAATTAAATATTAACCTAAATAAATTAGTGTGTTACTACATTAAGTACTTAATATTTATTTTTCTCCGAAATTTTATCCACTTTTGTAACCAATTTAACAAAATTCTTAATATACCGTTAAATCGTAGACACATCACTTTTTATTTTAATAAACATTATTTTTTTCTCCTTTTACCAATAACCGGAATGGATTATGTACAACAAATAAATGAAATTATAGACTTAAAATAGTAGATATCGAGAATTTTAATTTTCAAAAAATTGCTTACGTTATATTGCTTTTCAACTCTTATTATTATTCCCTCAAAAAAAAAAACTCTTATTATTATTATTTAAAAATAATAATTGTGTGGAATAGACACTCTTTCCGATAATATTATGTATTTGTCACTAACTAAAATTGAGAACAAAAAAATATTGAAAAAAACATGGGTTGATTTATGACAAAGACCAATACAACAATAAATAAATGGACCAGTTCACAAATTATTAGGGAAATGAGACAAATGACATTATTAACACATAACTTTGACCAACGACCTGATTTAACGATTTTTTTTTTATTTTTTTTATTTTTTATAACTTAAATCTAAACATAGCGATATATTAACAAATCCATATTTCATTAAAAACTTAATTATATATTAACTTTCATGAAGTTATATTAAATTAGTTTTTCGTCTTCAGGACAGACATGATATCATGTGGGTTGCAAATTTGCAATAAATAAATAAATAAATATATATATCATACATAATAATCTAATATTAATATGCCTAAATCCAAAAGCAACGTAGGTTTTAACCGGATATTCCCGATCATCGAGTAGGAAAGTTGCGTTCTAAACCAATATTTTATTAATATAAGAGTAATTATCGTTAATATCCCTCGAATTTATCATTATGCAACAATTTACCCCATAACTTCTTTTTATATCAGTTTGATTCTTTGAACTTTTCGACATGTTACGTTTTCCCTTAAATTTGTCAATGTGAGTAATCAAAATGTCCCCTCTCTATATTATGTTAAAATTTAAAATCAAAATTTTAAAATCTCTACCGAAATATTCTATCTCTCGCATTCTATCTCTATAATTTCTATAATTTATCGCATTTTATTGTAATTTCTGTTATATTACGGAGAAGTAGCATTTGATATATAAAAGTAATTAACAGAAAAATTAATGAAAATGTGAGAGCTTCAAGGGAAGGAAGCTGATACAAACATGTTCAGGGATTAATATGAAATACAATAATAAGTTCAGGGAGAAAACACACACAAAACAATATTAAAGCAGAATTTAATAAAGGCGGATAAAGTCATAAAACTAGGGTGTAATTAGTTTTATTAAACTCAATAAAAAAAATTATATTTAAATAAAAAATATATTTTTAACTTTATCTTGATCATCTGTCCATTTTATTGTGCAGGTCGTATAGCCCATCACCCAAAAGAAACGTCTTGCTCATCAAGCAATCCTCTTTACACACACACACACACATATACATATATATATATATATAGAATTATAGATACAGTCATAAACACATATCAAAAAGATTTCTCATACTATTTTCTCTCTCAATTTCTCTCAGCTCAACACAATGAAGAGGGAAGGCAGGCAACACGGAATGGTCCGAACCTACCGGATCCTCCCCACCCCGCTGAACCCGAGACCCGACACCCGCTTCGCCAACCGCCTCGACGCGCCCGTGACGGCCGGCCTGTACGCCCGCGTCTCCGCCCGGCCCACCAACCACTCCAAGTTCACCGGCTACCCCGCCGCCAAAGCCGACAAGGCGGCCAAAGGCGCCCAGAAGAAGAAGGCCAACGACGTCGTCACCAATTACCGGCTCGTGACCTGGCGGGTCGTGGACGCCCGCCCCGGGCTGAACTTCTCCGGCGCCTCCGCCACCGAGATCCTGGACCATCTCTCCGCCAGCTTCCACGAACACGACGAGGACGTCGGATACGATCCCGACCCGGTGGCAGCAACGGAGCCGAGCCCGAGCCCGACGCCGGAGCTTGATCACGACGATGCCGCGGTGGACGACGACGCCGGAGAAGAGGAAATGGGGTTCTGCGACGTGGGGTTTGTGGTGGAGCAAGTGGAAGGAGACGACGACTGGTGCTTGGTGGAAGAGATAATGTGAATTGTGAATGAATCTCTCTCTCTGTAATCATCGTCTTCGCCATTGATGACATCATTTGCTTCTGGTTATTGTGTAATTCGACTGTCATTTTTTGTATAAAGAATAATTCTTGAATCTTGATCTGCATCTTGATTAATGCTTTCGTCTCCGATAAGCTATTTACTTTACGTGTAGGAATTAATAACTAATCCTTTCTCTTATTTTCTATTATATAAATATACATTCACAAAAATTTATATTTTAAGTATTATATATAGTTAAGTAATTTATATATTTATTAAAATTATAGTTGATTAATATTTATAATTAATACTTTTTAAATACTATTAATTTACAAAACCCGATTATGTAGGTATTGATTTTTTATGTGTACCCGGACCGACACAGTCGGTTATCGGGTAAATTATTTGGTAAATTATTCTTTTATTTCCTTTCTAATGTAGAGATGAAAACTAAATATAACATATTATAAATGGGTCGTTTTTAAAAAGATCTTATTTATCATATGAAAAGAATTAAAAAATATATGATAATGTTTTGTATTTATTTAGAAAAAGCAATTAAAGTTTATCAAGGGCGTACAATTTAATTAAAATTTATTTATTGCAAAGCAAAAGTACATCCTTAATTAAAGTAACCAATAGAATCCAAAACGTGAAAGAGCACCAATAATGTCCAAAAAACAAAGCCACGTCAACATGCAGATGTACGTGTCAAATCCAATCATAGTTTGCCACGTATACAAAAGCTACCGGACATTGCCACGTGGGTTTTCTGTAACCGAACGAAGCGGAGAGAGAGAATCAAATAACAAAAATAAAAAATAAAATAAAAAATAAAACGTCACCTCCTCTACGATTTCCAGCTTCCCTGACCTTAGCTTCTCTGCAGTACGACCAATTACGAAGGATTCAATCTCGTCCGTTGATCGCCCATCGGAGGATCCAACGGTGGAGAGCTTTCCCGCCTTCATCTTCTCTCTCCTCAGGTCTCTCTCTCTCTCATCACTTTTCGAAAATGTCTCAGCTTTGTCCTGGAATTTGCTCGATTCGAGTTCTTGTATGAGTCTCAATGGTGGAGCTGTGTTATCGTGTTCAAATGCCGATTCATTGAGCTCTGCTACACAGTTTGAATTTTGTATTCATCGCCATTTTTGTCAATGAAGGTCGATGGAGTGTTCTCAGAACCGGAAAGATGAAAATGGCGGTAATGGACTTCAAGGATCGCCGGCGATCGGAGCAGTTGTGGAATCGGAGTTCGAAAACCCGAAGAATTCAGTGCAAATTGAAGGTGATAGCTCTCAAACCCCTAATTTGTCCACTGTTAGTAAGTCTGAGGTCGAATCGTTTCCGGACGCTCACGATGCGCCCGACGGCCTATCGGCGTCCGGCACGGGTATGAAACCCGTTGGAGGTGGGTATTTGGCGCCGAAAGTCGGTTCGGAGTTCGAGTCGGAAGAGCACGCTTATGATTGTTACAGCAGGTACGCCGTTTTGGAAGGTTTCAGCATAAGGAAGGATTTCGTGAACAAAAGTTGGATCGACGGGGCGGTCGTTTCGCGGCGGTACACTTGTCACCGGCAAGGTCGCAGGTCGAACAGAGAGGGCAGTGCCGGGAAGAAGCCACGGGAAGAGACGAGAACCAGTTGTTTGGCTCACATGACAATCACCCGGAAACCCGACAGCAAGTTTCACGTGACTCACTTCGAACCGACGCACAATCACGACTTCGCCACGTCGTCCACGGCCCACTTGTTGCCCTCGCAGAAGCGGTTGACTTTTGCGCTGGCGGTCGAGGCTGATTTAGTCGACGGTTGCGGGATCGATGGGGTCCCGAAGCTAGGGTTAGGGTTTGACTCCGAAGATCATGCCTATGAATTCTACAACGAGTATGCTGGGAAAGTGGGTTTCAGTGTCAGGAAGGACTATGTGAACCGAAGTAAAATAGACGGTGCTGTGACTTCGAGAAGGTTCACTTGCTTCAGGGAAGGTTTCCGACAGAGAGATAAACGGGACGTGAACGTTAAGAGGCCTCGAAAGGAAACGAGAATCGGTTGTTTGGCTCACTTGTTAATATCTCGGCAGCCTGATGGGAAATACCGTGTCACCCACTTCGAAGAGAAGCACAATCATGAGCTGCTTGCTCCGTGTAGAGTTCGTATGTTACGATCAAAGAAGAGATCTGTTTCGGTTCAAGTTGAAGGAAATTCAGTAGGTAGTTCTGACAATCACCCGGATTTAGAATCCCAGCTACCATCTAGCTCAGGTAGGGTTTGCGGAAATACGAGTTATGATCCTATAGATTATAGAAGTAAACTTCCTTCGAAACACGGAACAGAAATAAGGGAAGGAGAAGTTGAAAAAATTCATCAATATTTTCAAAACAAGCAGGTTAAGAACCCGTCCTTTTTTTACTCCCTGCAGCCCGACTCTGATGATCAGATCACAAACGTGTTTTGGGCTGATGCAAAGATGGTCATGGATTACAGTGATTTTGGCGATGTCGTTTGCTTTGATACGACATATAAATTACAAAAAGATTGCCGTCCGTTTGCACTTTTCATCGGTATAAATAATCACCAGCAGATTGTGATCTTCGGTGCTGCGCTTTTGTACGATGAAACTATCGAATCCTACAAGTGGTTGTTTCAGACTTTCGTGGAGACGATGTCTGGTAAGAAACCAAAGACGATCCTAACTGATTTTAATGTGGTAATGACCGAGGCAATCAATTCAATTTTTCCAGAAGCTAATCATCGGATGTGCGTTTGGCATGTCTACCAAAACGCAATCAAACAGCTCAGCTACACGCTCATGAGTTCAGGTAATTCTTTAGTAAACGACTTGAGCGGATGCTTCTTTGATCAGGAAGAAGAGGATGGTTTCAACGCTGCGTGGAAGGCCATGTTGGATCAACACGGTCTTTGGGAAAACGAGCACTTACATGCAATATACGAAGAAAGAGTGAAATGGGCCGTACCGTACGCAAGACATGTTTTCTGCGCCGACATAAAGAGGGCCTTGCTTGGGGATAATTGTATCACAAACTTGAGGAAGTATTTGAACCCTAATTCGGACCCGACTCCCTTGTTAAAGAATATGGGAAAGCTAGTGAATGACTTGCATTACAAGGAACTGGAAGCGAACTACGAAATGAGCCAACACCCTCCAAATCTCATGGGGGATGTGATTCTCTTGAAGCACGCGAGGGACGTTTACACGCCTCCGATATTTATTTTATTGCAGCAAGAATTTGAGACATGTCTAAATATCATTGTGAACCATTGCATTCGTAACGGGGAATTGTTCGAGTATAGAGTCAGTTTGTACGGGCAACAGAAGGAGTATGCTGTTAGTTTTGGTTCAGCCGATGGAAGTTTTTCCTGTGAATGTATGAAGTTTGAATCGGTCGGAATTTTGTGCAGCCATGCCTTGAAAGTTCTTGATTATCGAAACTTAAAGTTTGTGCCGGATAAGTACATCTTGAAGAGGTGGACAAAAGATGCTAGGGTTTGATGTGTACTTCACTCAGTTGTTGCTCAATGAAATATATGAAAATTTGTTATGCGCAAAATACTGTAGAAAAATGTTGCCGACCCTCGTATTAAAGCGGGATGTCTTTTCCATCATTTTTATTCGTTGATATGGGCTTTGTAGCCGTATAGTTGTTCGTTTCAAGCAATGGCAACAACAGTCAATAAGTTTGGTTCCGGAACGATACCCGTGAAAGCATATCATCGTGTGAGGTAAACGATTCAAGTTCGACGTAGCCCGAAATGAATTACAAGAATTATTTAAATGCAAACTAGTTACATACAACAGCTAGAGCTTGAAGGCATTTAAGAATATGTCTTACCAAACCTAGAATATCTGCAAAAATCAAATAAAAAAATCATGCCTAGTGATCGCTCAGAAGACCGGTATGCTCTTGCTTACTAAACCGTACTGAATGTTCGGAGACGTGTTCTCGTGAGTTATGGTCGTGGTTCTCTTGGGTCGTGAAATAAGCGAACAAGCAGGTCGGGCATTGCTCTTCGCCTTCGGCTTATTCGGAGTTTTAGAACTTTTGATCTCAACTTTGCTCGGAGTTGCCTTAATATTTCCCGGCTTTGGCGTGTGAGGATGAGCCAGTGGAACCTACAAGTACATAATGAATAAAATTACAGAACGGTTTTTAAGATTCTGATAGATAGCTTGTTTCTTAAGGTACCTTCTTTGCTTCTTCGTTTTGTGCTTTTCTTTGTCGATAGAAGTCCGGTAACGGTCGGGCTTTGAAGCAAGAGCCTGGTCTTAATTTCCTGGTATCAGCTTCGGATTTTTCCTGCAGAATTTTCCAATTAATTCCTTCGTTCCTAAGATAATAATCATTATCTGTTAGGGTTGGTACGGGATCAAAACCTTGGCTTTGCTCTTTGACGGCTCTTCTCGTGTCTCGTTCGCGTTGAATTTTTCTTCAAGCTTCTGAAAAAATTATGTTCAATCAGCAATGTGTATAGAATACTCTCAAAGAGAATCAAATTATGGTTAATAATTTACCTCTTTTCTCTTTGCAGCTCTATCTTCGGTCCGGAAGCTGAAAGGCGTCGACGAAAACGGCGAGCACGTTTTTTTTCTGCAAGCACTCAAAAACTTTGAACAACTGGCCAAACACAGAGAAAGGAAATCAAAAAATTATATACATTTCATGATTTAGCTAATTATATAAATTTCAGACTAAGGTAGATTATCACTCTGTCGCGATTGCGCGCCATTTCGGACCTGTCGGCTTGCTAGCAGAAGCCGAGGGATTCGCCGGTGTTGTAACTCTGCGTAATCTATACACTTAAGTATTTTTTGTAACATGATATACTGAAAAGGATTGTTTATTGGTATAGGTTCTCTTGTACCTTTTATTTGTAGAACATGGAGTTTCCAAAGGCTGTTGTTGTCTTAGACCGTTCTTCGAAACCTGCAATTAAACTCCGGTAATCAGATTTAAGCCAAATTGACAAGTACAGAGTCGTGTTTGTGCCGTTCTTTGATCGTTTTTAACTAATTTTTAACTAATCGTTTTTTACTCAATTTACTTAACAAAAATAATGACTCAATAAATAATGTAAGATTTTAAAACTTAGTTAGCAACATTGCATTTTCAACAACAATAAAAGACACATTTAAAAAATAAATTAGTAACATAAAAATGCAACAATTTTTTTTTACTTGATTGTAATTTTGTGTTCCGTGGTGTGTCTCTGTGTCTGGACCCGAATTGCCAACCTAGTGAAAATCGACGTGATTAGAATATGTAAGAGAATTACCTTAACCGGGGTCTTGAGCGGAGTTGGACAATCTCTAGATGGTTTGGTACCAAACCTCGAATTATCGATCCTCCTAATTACCGTTGATTTCAGTTTGCTAATCTCTCTTATGGGCGAGAAGTTAACCGCCATGTTAAGTGATCTTGGCGTCGCTCTCTTCTTCTCAGCAGATTCCGGAACACTCTTTTTGATGATCAGAGTTTCGTTGACGGATGCAGATCTCGTCGGAACCTTCGTGGAAATCGAGGGTACCTTCGTCGGAACCGCAGGTTTTGCGGCAGAATTATCTGCTTTCTTCTTCTTGCTGGTGCTCCTCTTTACTGAAACCGGTTCTTGATCTCTCTGCAAACACAAGTTAAGGACAAAGCCGTTAGTCGTTTTCATGTAACTTTTTATTTATCAAGATATGACCGATTTATTAATCGTGTTAGAGAGCGAGACCCAAACACGGTCCACTTATTTTCCGTCGAAACCCGGACACGACCCATTTAGTCCTTACATAAAATTTGTCATTTAGACCAAATTAAATCATCTATAAATCTAATAATTATATCACAAAATTGGCCACAATCAGTTAATCTATAAGCCAATAACATAATTTTCTTAATTCTAGTATTAATATGGTATTCTGTTTCTGATTTCCGTTTTTTTCTTTCGTTGAACCAGTATTCCGGTTCCGGATTACCGATCTCTTAAATGGCTAATTTTTCCGGACCGTCAAATCAAGACAGCCCAGATTAATCAGTAGTTATTTACAAAAAGAATATAACGGAATTCCTCAATTATATATTAAAAATCATTTTTATTAATTTTCTTAAACTATATTTTAATAAATAAATTAAAAAACTATATTGTAATATATCACAATATATAATAAAACCATGAATAAATTATCACCTTCAGATCTGACTTCTCCATTATCACCTTCTCTTCTTTCACTACCAAAACATCGCCATTGTCAACCTCAGCAACCAAGCTCTGCTCTTCGCTCTCCGTCTTCGCTTGCGAAGCCTCGCTTTTCTCCCGCTCGAGCTGTGCGGCCGCTTCCGCTGCAGCAGCGGCCTCGGCGGCTTTCTTGGCGGCGAGGTTCCTGTAGTGCGCCTCGAAGAAGGCCTTCTTCTGGGCCACCGAGCCGGGCTTCGAGTACCGCTCCGCCTCCTCGACGTAGCGGTTCTGCGAGAACGTCGACCATTTCTCCCACGCCAGCGTCTCCGACATGAACCGGCCGAACGACACCGACTGCCCGAGCGCCGCCTGGACCGCGGCCCCCTGGACAAACGACGCGACGGGGTTTACGTCTTTCGGGTTTTACGCAAACGGGTTCTGGGAAAGGAAACGTACCTCGTTTGGAATGGAGTCGTGGCTGTGGAGTGGCGAGGTTGGAGAGAGTGGCTGGGGAAGTTGCATCACGCAAGTTGGCTCCGCCATTGTTGAACTTTGAAGCTCTGAGAGATGATTCGAAGTCCCTTTTCGCTTTTGGAGGTGGAAGATTTGAATTTGAAAACGCTAAAAGGGAAAAAAGCAGTTCATAATAATATAAGCTCAGCTTTGTTGCAAGCAAGTTCCTTCCTTTTGTGTTTTTGAGAAGTGGGGTCTTTCTTACTCGAGCTTTAAACATGAATATATATATATATATATATAGAGATAATAGCGGCATAAGTCCTCAACCTTTACTCAACTGGGGCGGCATAGCCCCAACCCCATTTAATAGCGGTATAAGTACCAAAAGATGATTTTCGTCCATATTTGACTAACGGAAGTAGTCAACGTTTGCGCGGTCAGCTTCTCGTCAACGTGGACGCCACGTAATCCGAAATGTCACCATACACGTCATCCTCGTGTCATCAAATTTAATGCAAAATTAAGGGTGATGGAGGGATTCAATTAATTTTGCATTAAATTTGATGACGCGAGGATGACATGTATGGTGACATGTCGGATGATGTGGCGTCCACGTTGACGAGAAGCTAACCACGCAAACGTTGACTACTTCCGTTATTTAAATATGGACGGAAATCATCTTTTGGTACTTATACCGCTATTAAATGAGGTTGGGGCTATGCCGCCCCAATTGAGTAAAGGTTGAGGACTTATGCCGCTATTATCCCATATATATATATATATATTGCTTTTTCTCATGTGTGGGTATTGTGGACCCCACTTTTGAATGCTATCCCCAACGGCCATATTTTGGGGGCTTAATTTGAAGAGTAATGGTCCCTGAATGTTTAGGTCTTGGCGAAAATGCCCTTCTACTTTGAAAAAGTAGCATATTGCCCTTTGCAAATTATGAAATGACGATTTTTTTATTTATTTTTTACTTTCTGCAACAGCTAACTTATTTGAGGGAATCTTTATCAATTTGTTATTTTTTTTCTGATTTTGTAAGATTTTTATTATAACGGTTCTTGAACAAGATCGGCCCTAACTATAGACGAGCAAGCTGGAGCTTCGGACTCCCAAAGAAAATTTAATTTCTAAATACCTTAAGAACTCAAAAAATTTACGGCACCGACTAAATGCGATAAACTCAGAGCCGACTCTGCTCATTGGTTGCTTCATAGTAGTCTCAAAATCAATTATATTGATCTCATTCGATAATTAATTGACAAATATATCTTCAAATAAGTATATGTTGAAAGAAAAAAAAAACGGGGCAATGTGCTAACAAAGTTAAAGTTCAAAGGACAAATTAACTCATTTGTAAAATTTAAGGGACATTCCCGGCAATTAGTGTAATTTGAATTTAATTGTAAGCGTGTTACAACAATCGTAGCATTAAACTGAGGATACTGTTGGGTTTAATATTGGAGTGTCTATTTTGGTATTTATTATACATAAGATTGATTATTAATTTCAATAATAATGAATAGATAATAAATAATTAAAAAAAGTGGGTGATCGTTGGATAATGTAGAGTGAGAGAAGAGTGATGTAGTAAGCTCAACAACTAGTGGTTGCAAATTTGCCTTAAACAAGACAAAATGTATTCAATATGTGATATTTTAGATTTATTTATGGTTGGTAAATTGCAAAATTTGACTCTACAAATTTTAATACGAGTCAATTTAAAGCATTTATTTTTCTTGCGGAATGTCATGAAATTTACTGAAAATGAATAAATTAATTTAATAAAATGGTGATTTTGAGAGTTTGGTTGGTGGGGATTTTTGGGATTGCTTGGCATTAAATATCAAAGTATTAACCTTAAAGTTTAGTCATTTTTCGAGTGTGACATGTATTAGAGAAACTCTTGAATTTTAACTACTGATAATGAATATAAAGACATTTTCTGATTTAATTTATTTGAGTATTTAAGTTCCAAAATTGTATACATATTTGGTTGATGAAGTAGTTAAATTGAACTTGAGCTAGTACTTAATTAGAGTTTATTTTCACTATACTTAGAAAATAACTCTTGAAATTAAACAAATTCAAGTGGGAAATAGATTTAAAAAAAAAATGACATCAAAATTCGACCGTTGCCCAAATTATACTGTATAAAAAGTTAAACTTGTTGCTGAAGATACCTAGCTAAACCACACATCGTTTTCATGATATACTTTCTATCACATATGGCACGAGATATTGAATATAGTTACATAGGAGTGAAACCGGGGTGTACTGGTGTTTGGTCTTTTTTCGGCCCGGACTCGGGTTTTGTTTTTTGTTTTTGGCCTCCCAAACCCCAGCCGAGTCTCGGTTTGTGAAACTCCCAGTTCTTGTCAAAATCGGGAACTGGACTAGGACCAAAACAGGGCAGGGTTCCTGGATTATTTTCAAATTTTAAGAATAAAAAATGTAATTAAAAGTAAAACATATCGAAAGCAAATTCCATAATCTAAAGTCCTCCTTGTACCATATTAAAGTATTAAATTGAAAACATAAATATGTATATGTTATAACGCAAATTAAGAATCGAGATGGACCCGGTTCTCGGTTTTTCCACCCTAACAACACAATAGGTAGAGCTCAAAATCTAAAGTTGTACTACCAAAAAAGAATAATGACTTTTATTCATGAACTTGTTTCATAATTTCAACAAACGCAAAATTTTTCTAAATAATACAACACTATCTTTTCCAGTTGATAGCTTAATGGTATGATGAACTGTGATCACCAGTCTGGATTTTTTTTCTCTGTAGCTATTTGTAGTTTTCAATGGCGTTTTCGAGACCCGTCAGAATAGAGACTAGAGAGTCACATTGGTTAAAACCGGAAATCTCTATCTATCTCAACTACTTAAAAAATCGCATCTTCAATCCTTAATACGGAGTTCTTCTCTTGCTTCTATGGTGTTTTCCTCTCACGCCTTTCCCTCTGCGACCCGAAAACAAGAAAAAGATAACAGCCAAGAAACCCAATCCGGAAACCGCCCACAGCACGATAATCCAAAAACGCAACGAACTAAGTGAGCTGTCTCTCTCTGACGCTTCCGACAATTCCTGGGAAGTGTTTGTTTCTGTTTGGTTGTTCTTAGTTTCATAGCTCGCGAGATCGAGCTTGCCAAACTTCCTTGAATAACCGACTTCTTTAGCGGGCTCGGAATTCAAAACAGGTGGGGAATTGGGGTCGGGGCATTTCCTTCTCACATGGTGAAGCCGTAACGCTTCGTTTAATGTCCTCGCACACTCTATGTTGAGCAGATCCCTTTCGTATATTTCTTCGTCGCTCTTATCAAGCGTTGAGATCTCAGGCGGGTCTGGGAATTTAGCCCAGCATGTGTTGATCATATCAACTTCCCTCAGCTTTGCCTTGTCGAAGCTCCAATTTCCGACATGGAATTCCAATCCGTAGTGGAAGACTCGGTAGTGGACACCGGGTTCAGGAACATACCCGGGATAGATCATGATCTTGTTATTGATGCGATGCCGCAATTTCAACTGCAAGTCAAACCGAAACGATTAAGACTAGATTAGTCTCCATGCTTATATAACAGAAGATTAGTCATTTTGGGTTTGATTAGGGTTTTATTTGAAGATTATCACAATTTCTAGTATAAGTTGATTTTCGAATTCGTGGCTGTTTCTATAAACAAATCGTTTTCTCAAAATCAGTTTGGTTCCGGAGCACGGGAACAACAGAGAAACGGGTTTACGGTTATTAATACCAGAACTTCCAAACAAGTTTACCTCAGCAGCAGCAAAGGAATAGCCATACATCTCGCTGATCCAACCGGAGTTATAAATATCCCCCGTGATATTCCTAGCATAGTGCTCTTTGTCGGCACGAACTTCCTCGGTTTTGTGCAGCCACAACATGGCGAACTTCCGAAGATCGTCTATGTGCATGATTATAACGCCTCCAACCTTATCACATGACTCGGGATGGCTAGTGTGGAGTTTCGCAAGCTCGTTGTCGCAGCCGATAAGGTATCTGATGCACAGAAGTCGAAAAATGAGGGCCTCGATTTTTCAAAGACAAAAGATCGGAAACAGAGAATGACATGTCTGACTTACTCGTACGGTGTTGAAACCGGGTGTCCACGTGCTGCCTTGAATTCCCACTGCGTGATTGGGCCTCTCATTATCATATCGGCATCTAGAATCACTATGAACTCTGCGTCGGTTTTTGCGTGATTCAGCCAGTGAAGCACTGCGACGGGCTTGTTAATCGCTGGGTACCTAACAATTCAAAGGAGACGACGAGAAATTCACTTGTTTAGTGTCTAAACTGAAATTCTAGAAAGAAAGAAAGAAAGAAAGACGATGAGGAAAGCAAAAGTCACATAAGCCCATGAGTACAACTCTCGTCTAAAAACCGGTTTGTACGGGGAAAAATCTCGTGGTTATATGAACTAGCAAGTAATTGACATTCTTAACTGATGCGGGAAAAAATAGTTTTGATGGGTTCTTTATTATACATGTAAGTTTTTCCGACAAGAAATTACCAATCGTCTGTCAATGGATGTCGGCTCATGGAAGGAACGTAATGAGTTGGCGCCAGATCGTGACCCTTATAGTTCGCCAACTCATCATCGGTACAACTGAGAAGCCGAGTGATGTTTCCCGGCTGACCGCTCGAGTGAAAGCTGTGGACCAATCCCACAGTCTGCCAGTCGAAGTAGGTCCCGCACTCCGTGGAGAACAGAGTGTGGATTTTAGGGTGCGGCTTCTCAGCTTCTTTATTTCTCTCCCTCGGTGTTCTATCCTCCATGAACACCAAAGTCTCGGGAGTTGGTCGTTTTGGCTTAGTGAGTTCCATAAAAGTTTTGCTTCTCAGAAAACTAATGTATTTCGACCATGCCGGCTTCTGGCAACCATTGGCTGCGTGTTGGGCTAACAGACCCTTGTTTATGGTATTTATACACTCTATGCTTATGAGCAGAGCTCGCCTTCGATTTGGATCCGGTTCCATGTGCTCTATCTGCACAAACGGAAAAAGAATACAGAATTTAATTCACCGATCGATCAAGATCAAGCTTGTAATTTAAATATACCTCTTTAGGATAAGGAGGTTCAGGGAAGAGTTTCCCGCATTGATAAACTAGACCGTCTTCATGGTGCTCCAATTTACTAAACGACCAGTTTCCGACTTTGAATTGCAAGCCATAATGAAGAAGGATAGGCTCGGTGCCTTCCCGTGGTTCGTAACCTGGGTAGAGCATCAAATAATCGTTGATCTTGTGCCGAAGTCCAGCCTGAAAAAAATTAAATAGATAAAAATAAATAAAGGGCATAAAAAAATTACATTTCCGATTTTACATAGATCAATTTGCAACTTACTTCAGCTGCTCCGAACGAGTATCCATACATCTCACTGATCCATCCTTTCCCGTAGATATCGCCGGTGATATTGGTTGTCCAATGAGCTTTATCTTCGCGTACCTCTTCGGTTTTCAAAAGCCACAGCGGAGCCAGCTTTCGAAGATCATCGATATGCATAGCCAGAAGCCCTCCAACTTTATCGCAGAGCTCAGGATGCTTTGTGTGAAGCCCAGCAAGAACGTTATCACATCCAACCAAGTACCTGAAGGGCAAATTCTACGCCGATTCAGCTCAGATTGTCGTCTTTAAAATCAAACCCGTTACTCCGATGGAAATAAGAATCTTCATTATATTCAAATATTGATCGTAATAAGAATCCTTATTAAAGTCAAATAATGATCGTAAGTTCTGACTCAACCGACACGTGAAAGAGCAAAAAACAAAGAATTTTACCCAAAGCACAAATTCGACGGGGATTTGGTGTGATTTCTTAGTTAAATATCAAATCTGTTACGCCAATGGCAATAAGAATCTATATTCAAATATTGATTCTAAGCTATGAGTTTACCAACTTGCAACAAAAGAAAATATACCCGTAATATGCGGCGACGGGCCTGCCTTTCTCAGCGCCGATCTCCCACGGAATAATGGGGCCTCGCATGATCATGTCCGCATCAAGAATCACGACCCAATCAACGTTCTGAGCTTCTTTGCTGTGTTTTAGCCAATGAACAACGCCGGCGGGTTTGTTGATTGCAGGGTACCTTGAAAACAATACCCAAAAACAAAATTTAATCGAGTTCCGTTTAGAATCCAATTCATACAGGACGTCGTCACATAGATCCACGAAATACAGTGATAATCGATCGCATATATTCTGAGAAATTTTCCCCTCTGCTTATATAGAAGTACGTATTCAAAATTTAAAATATCGCATTCAAGCCTTTGAGTCGCACTGTGGAGTAAGCCTCAAGTATAAAGCACATAACTCCATAAAACTCTAAATCTCATAAATAATAAAAATTCATATATTTTTGTCTCAAACTCAAACATAGCATATGACGATTCGAACAATTTAACGATCATCTTCCAAATCCTAATTTAGTGCAATCCTCTCAAAACAACCATTGATTTGCAGTGATATGATGATGAATTAAATCCCAGATCCATTAATTCATTCTAAACATTAAGAAAAATCCTGATAATTGCAGAGATCGCAACGACCGTAATTTGAGTTGACACATTGTTCTTTGGGCTTAACTAAGGATTCAATTCAACAAACACCAGACAGACAGACCCAACTAGGCGAAAAAGTCAACGATAAAAAAAACTAAGGATTCCATTAATCCATTAGAACATTAGGACAAATCCCGATAATTGCAAAGAACGCTCCGACCATAATTCGAGTTGACAAATTACTCTTTTGGCTTAACTAAGGATTCAATTCAAAAAACACCAGACATACAGACTCAACTGGGCGAAAAAGTCAACGATCATAACAAAACTAAGGATTCCATTAATCCATTCGAACATTAGGACAAATCCCGATAATCGCAGAGAGTGCCCGGCCATTACTCGAGTTGACACATTGTTCTTTCGGCTTAACTAAGGAATCAATTAAACAAACACCAGACAGACACACAGACCCAACAAGGTGAAAAAGTCAACGATCATATAAAACTCCATGGAAAGCGAGAGCAAAAGCTCGAAGGATTGAAGTTACCAGTCACCGGTCTTGGGGTGTTTGCTCATGGAAGGGACTTCGAACGTCGGGGCCAAATCCATGCCCTTATACTCCTTCCTCTGCTCGTCCGTACAACTGAGCAGGCGGGTGATCGGGCCCGGTTGACCCGACTTGCCGAAGCTGTGGACCAGGCCCACGGTTTGCCAGTCGAAGTAGTTCTGGCATTCCACGGAGAAGAGGGTGTGGATTCTCCACGGAGCTTCTAGCTCCGTCTTCTTCTTCATCTTCTTCGTCTTCGTCGTCGTCACTGTGGTGAGAGCGCCATGGAAGCACAGAAGCGCGACCACCGAGAAAACCCAGAATCGCGCCATGGATGGAGTGATCGAATCAGGGTCGGAGCTCAAATGGGCAATGGCTCTGCCATAGATCTAAAGTTCGAGTCTTTTTGGGAATGGAAGTCAAAGGGAGATTTCATCTTCATGTTCCAACTCCAACGTACATGTGATGCAATTATTATAACTATATACTAATACTGTATTATTCTCCTACAAAACTATATTATAAATAAAATGATTAATAACGGCGTAAGTATTGAATATTTTGATTCTTATAGCGGTGTATGCTTTTATTTTATGGATTTAAAAATAAACAATAAGAAAAATACTAAAGTATCACACTTAAAATTTGTTGAATCAATTTATATAAAAGAAGAAGATAGAATTGAGAGAAATAAAAATTTGATCGTGAACAATATTAATCTATACAATTACAAAGTTTAATACTTATGCCGCTATTAATTTTATTATAATTATAATGAAAGAAAATAATTTTATTGACTGGCATTGAGCGAAAGCAAAAATACGTACAACATGATGTACCTTCTTCCTATAGATATATTATATTATTTTTGAGATTAATGAACGTTGACTTTCCTAAATTACGAGGATGTGCAAGTATCAATGCACACGAGAAAGCAAAGTACACTTATTTTAGTTCATGAAAATTTTGTACAGAAGTTTTCAGTTTTGTCTAAATTCTAGTATTAGTCACGGACCGTTTATGATTAAAAAAAAAAAACGGGCATCGAGACTTTTTGGTTCTTGTTTCTTAAACCGGAAACCAAGAATTCACAGTTTTTGGTTTGCGAACTGGAACCGAAATGACACCTTAAGGAATATCCGTGAGAATTATCGCTCTAAAATAAATAAATATATATATATATATATAAAAAGTGAAAATGGTCCATATAATTTTGTTGTGAATTAGTGACATTAGTCTTTCATGCTAAAATTGATGAAAATAATAATAATAGATTTTTTTTTTAAGATAGTAAACGGTTTGCCATTAATTTTTTAAATACTAATAAGGTTTTTGAAAAATTGAGACCAACTTTTTATAAACTGGAAATACTATCAAAATCACTTTTTTTTTTCTTCCAACAATTCAATGGTGACGAAATAATGCTGTAACATAATCATATGAGAATTTAGAAGGAACGAATCACTCCTTTTTCTTCTTAGCACGGTCAAGCCCGTACATACACCTTAAATAGAGGGACTCGGAGACAATATCTAAGAAATCAAACAATAAACACACAAACGACATCGAATTAACGCAGAAACTCTTGAAACCGACAATAAGATTGTAAACGCAGATCTTTGAAAGAAGAGTAACACAAACATTGTCGTTTTTCCAATAGATTCGCCACGTCAGCAAAAAGTCAAGACACGAGTCAAAGCATCAACGTGGCAAGCTACGATTGGTTGACCGTTCGGGCGAGTTTGGTTGAGCGAAAAAAGAAAAACAAAGAGAGAGAAGTGCGCAAGAGCGAGAAATGGAGAAGACGGTCGTCCATGGTTGAAGATGAAGCTTGAAGGATCGAGCTTCAAACAGCTCTCCCTTCTTCTTCTTCTCTTCCTATTCCTCTTCGTCTCTTCGATACAGGTACTTATCCGTTTTCTTTTCTGGTGATTCGAGCTCAATCTCCGATCTACGCCATGGATGGTCGTTTTGGGTTTTCTTTTGAAGAAATCGGGAGCTTACTTTCAAATATTTTAGGGTTCTTGAGCTGGTTGAATTTCGTTTGAATTGAGTTGAATTAAGATCTCTTGAGAAGGAGAAAGTTTGAATGTTCAGAAGCTGGGCAATCTGAAATCGCTATATTGTATAAGCTCATATAGTTTTATGCATTATTATGGGAAATAATATGTGTGTATATATGTATATGTATGTGTGTATATGCTTTAGTACCTGATAAACTGATTTTTTCAAGCTAATTTTGTTGTTTAGTTTGAATTAGAGGAAAATTAGCGCTTTAATTATGGGTGAAAACGGGTACGAAACCCATTTTTTCGGAGATCACAATAGCGTGTTCAAGTTTGAGAATCCGGGTTTCAGTTAGCATTTTCTTTATATGAAGTTTGTTTATTCGATCCAGCTAAATGGTTTGAGCAATTTTGTATCTTTTTGTTTTACCGCAGGGTGATGACGTCTCTGCAGATTCGAGGTACTGCCATACTTATTACTCTCGCTCGGGCGGTTTTTTCTCGGAATTAACTTTGGTTTTACTGTTTTACATATACATTATTTCCAGAGTTCTTGAGGAAGAACATGGAAATGCCGTGGAGATACATTGTTCGAGAGAAAGGAGTCGAGCAGCGTGGAAAATAATTGAGGAGGTATTGGAACTAAACGTTACAATGTCGTTTTGTTCATTATAAAAAACTTGACCTTTTAAGCTCTTTTTTTTTGTTTTGATTTCGATTGCAGTATTTGACTCCCTTTGTTGAGAAAGAGCGGTACACCATTTCGAGAAAGTGTAGGCTTCATCCGGAGAATGACTTGTTCAGAGACAACGAAGAACACAAGCTCCACTCTGATATAAACGAATGGAAATGCGGATATTGCAGAAAGAGTTTCTACGAAGAGAAGTATCTTGACAAGCATTTTCACAACAGGCACCGGAACGCGCTGAATGTGGTTTGTCGCAAATGCCCCTACCCTTCTTAATAATTCTAGCTAAATAGTTAAGTTCTGTCACATAAGTCAACTTGAACAAGTATTTTCTGTTGAAAAATGTAATGATCTAAACATGTTCAGATCATAACTAAACATATTTTATAGATACAATTTATGCAAAAATAAAATGACAGGATCGATTAACATACCTCGGGCCAATACCGTTGACTTCTTTAAATTGTGAGTCTGCAATCTCATCAAAGGACCATTGTTTTACTTCCGAGCCTCTATCTTCTCAAGCCTAGTAAATTTTGGAAGAAACCGGCTAAAATTAAAAAATAAATCAAGTGTTTGATAATAATAGAGCTAATCTTTGGGACACTTTTCGTCTATTGTCCTCAGTTTCGCGCAAAAGCCTCAATCTTTGCAATTACAATATAACCTTGAAAAATTAATCATGTGGATACCAAAAATCGAGGTCAATAATTTAGCACTTTTTTTTGTTTTTGATTCGGGACTACACGAAAGTATAATTTTATCGAGTATTTGTTTAACGATGTTCTACTATATATCACCTGATTTAATCGTTGTGGTGAATCTAGAGCCATAGCAAGTGCTTGGCGGATTTATGCGGTGCTCTGCATTGTGATCTTGTGATGGATCTTCCTCAAAAGAGCAAGTGTAATCCCGCCGCAGCTGCACGGAATAAACATTTGTGTGAGGTGATCTATAACTATATATAATTTGAATTATTTCCCGGTTCCGGTTTTCTTTGAATTTATGGAATTATATTTACGTGCAGAGTCTTGCTGACAGTTGCTTTCCCGTCAGAGAAGGTCCTTCAGCGAGCCGTCTTCATGGTTAGTTTTTATTTTTATAAAATTACTGCACAACATATACCAAGAAGCTTATTGATTAATTTTTGGAATATCACCTTGACACAGAACTTTTCTTGCGCCAATTCTGCGATGCTCACACTTGCAAAGGAAATCGAAAACCATTCACTCGAGGTGGCAAGGTAAGTTTTCCGTCACAGTTGACCAAATTCATTTGGAAATGCTTTACATATTTCACATTTCATAAGCTTAAAGACAGGCTCGTCGGTACTGATCAACCTATACTTACTTTTAAGCATAGAAAGGGCAAGCCGGGAAATTAGCCGTTATATCATTAAGTGTATTTAGGTCATTTATATTTAGCCTAATAAATTTAGCAACCTAATGTAGGCGTCCACCTTTATGTTTTTATTTTCTTTCGTCTAGCTGAAAATCCAAACGTTATTTTAGATTGAATTCAATAAGATTAAGGAGGATTCATCGTCTAGTGAATTCCCGTCAGCTTATCTCGGTGTTGTTCTTAACATTTTTTGTTTCCTTTGTGCAGAAAAGGATCAGTATATTCTACGTCGTGATTTCCCTTCTGACGCTGCTTCTGCTCGTGTTCTTCTACACCTTCATGTATTTGTACCAGAGGTATCTATTCTTTGACGAAAAGTCAGCCCTTTTAGGCAATTAAGTCGTAGTCGACTTTCCGGAAATACTATGTGTAACGTCTCAAAAACAAATTCACTGTTGAACTTTGTAGAGGAATAAAGAAGGGAACTCAAAATCTGAAGCGGGTATCGCAAAGCGTGGGAAAGAAGAAGCCCTTTTAAGTTGCCGCTCAACTCCGACGATGATGGCCGGATTTCCTCCCCTCCTTATTTTGACGACTGAGAAATTGCTTCGGAGATCGAACTCGGGGATATACTTGTAACATTGATTTTGAAGAGGAATTCCATCAATTAGAGAGCAAAGCTTCGTTACCATGATAATGACAAGTTCAATTCTTTGATGATCAATTTTTCAATTCTTCTGCATATTGTGCTATCATTTTTCCATGGCATAAACAATCTACTATTTAAGGAAATAATGAGAACTAGTTTTAATTAATTTTCACAGACAATCAAATTTCAAAACAATTAATAACATACATAAAATTCGTATAATGTTTCGTTGATTGTAATTATTTGGATCCAATCAGTTTCTCGGGTTTGTGCCGTAATCATCCACTGTTTAACCAAACCAAATTACTTTGCAGTTTGCACCTAAACCGTTTCGTGTCTCGTGGTAGGACCTGGACACCATCGCGATTTGAAAGTAATAATTACAGCTTTTTCAATTTCATGTACTAATTCAATATGATATTCAAAAAGGTATCGGAGCATTATCTTCTTCAAAACCTCAATCACCTGCGTTTGGATTGATAAACTTTTCTTTTTATGACTTTCTTCGAGCAGGATCGCGGCTAAGCCCGTGCTTCTTTGGCGATCCGACGTACTCCCCATGAGGCTGAGCTAGATGCTGCCCGAGCCCAACTGCCTCGGTTGACATGGTTCGGACCGGATATCACCTCTCCGATAACCAAGTCTGTCCAAAAGCGTATCAGATTTGATTAATTAATATGGTAAAAGCGGCTGATAATTCTAACAGTGAGCGCCTTATACAGGTTTAGACACCATTTATTATCGCTCCACCTGAAATACTCCGAATGAAAGAAAATACAAGTAATATGGGTCAACATAAAAGCGCACTAATTTTGTTTCATTTTTTTGCTTCTTTTTTTCACTCAAATTATGTACACTACATAAGTTCTTGGTATCTATAACTAAAGCAACGAATAAGATTAATGTTAATTTCGAAAAATTAATTAAGGCTATTATGGTCCCGAAAAATGGCTTAAGGCTAATATGTCCTTGGTCTCTAGAAAAAGAGATACGAAAGGGGTGCCTCCATATCCACTTCTGGTGCAATATTAATCGGGTATTTAAATCGGGATATTTAATAGAAGGGAAAACAAATGTTTTATTACTTTAAAGAACATTTTTGTGAGTTGTAATAAGTTGATATGGGTTACATTTTTTGTTGCATACATGTCATCCATGTCACTAAAAAATTAAGGCAAAAGTATTAAAAGTAAAAAAATTCAAAAAAAATTCTAAACCGGTAAATCCACATATCATAGTGAAATTAAGCCACATTTTCAATGGATCCACCATTTTAAAAATTCTTGTCGTTTTCTTATTTCTTTGCGATTTAGGGCAGGAGGACTGACGTGCAACAAGATTCTAACTGTAGGACTTTTGCCATTAAAATTTGAATATATAAGGAATTAATTACAACAAATATACAGAGTTAAGACTTTCGTCCGCTATTTTCCATAAAATATATATATATATATATATGCGCAAGAGTGCTGATGTCAATTACTCTTAATTAGCAATGGAAATTGTATATTTCTCAAAACTGTAAATGACATTCATATCCATTCAAAAATTAAATCATATTTACAAAATCAATGTGATTGAAGACTTATTTAAAGTTTTATATGGCAGAATGATATTTAAATAGAACCCATTTCAAAATATTAATTTGAAAGTAAAATGTTTTTTTTTTGTCTTCTTTAATCATATTCAGTATTCACACATAAAGAACTTAGAGCTAAGATATTTATTTTATGCAACTTATTAAAAGTTGAGGAACTTTAAAGTCAATTATTCTATCTTTTAGCTCCCATATATTCTATCTTTTATTCAAATTAAAAATTTAATAGGTATCGCCCCAAATAAAATAAAAATCCCAACTCTCTTTTTACAGCTAAAATCTTTTTTTTTTCTTGAATAAAAACTAGTACAGTACTCGGAAATAATCACTTATAAGCAGGGGTGGACCCAGGAAATGATATCGGGGGTGACAAACAACAAATAAAATAAATAAAAATTTTAATTTAATTATTAATATTTTCTAAAAATACATAATTGTATTATAATTACACGATAATATTCACTAATTAAACGAGTACCGAAAAATTTCCTTTGAACACTTTTAAAAAATGTTTATAATTAATGATTTTATCTATAATAAATAGTATATAAAGAGAACAAAAATCTAAACAAAAAAAAAATATAGGGCAGGCCCATTACAAAAAGAAAAAAAATTCTAATTGTAAAAAGTTAAAACAAGCGATGTACATATACTAAAGATTAAAGAAAGAGAGGAAATGTCATATTGGGATTGGGCCCCACACTTCCTCTTCCCCATCAGTCATTGTTTCAGAACTAGAAGTTATGTTCTTAAAGCTTTTTTCTCTCAACAATGGCGTGGGTTTTTTTAAATGAAAATAATCAAATACTAATAGAAATTTTTTCCTTCCTAAGTTGGGGGTGACACCAGCCACCCCCAATTATGGCTGGGTCCGCCCCTGCTTATAGGATATTAATCCAATTATATGTAGTTTGATATTAATGAAATTAAATTAGCATCTTAAGATGTCACTAAAGATAAGTCCTTAAGTCAAATGTCATAAATATAATTTGTTAAGTCAATTAGTCCTTAACTTCACTCCAATCACTCTCTCTTTCACTTTATCTTAAACTTAAACCAATAGTTGTGACTTTTGTCTACTATTAAATATATCTAGTCTTGTCTTAGTACATTGACATTATTTTTGAAGTAATATTTATTAATCATTGGCATATTTAAAAAAAAAATGAAAGTGACTTTATTTTTTCTCTTATTTAGTGTATAAGGATATTTATGGTAAAAATATTAAAAAAATAAAAAAGCACAGAATATTATAAACTTTGATTTATTTGGAATAAATAAAAAAATCTTAAAATTTGCATTTTAATTAGTTTTTTTTTTTTTTCCTATGTATCTAAAATCTATATTGTTATGTCATAAATTACACGTGTACGCCTCAAACATGAAAACCTCAAATCGTTAATAAAGGAAGAGTGTTATTTCGAGGCATGTACGTGTAAAAACATGATATTAACTGAGACACAAATGGTGGAATTAATTGAAAATGTAAATTTCACGATACCGAATATCAGCACAATGGAAAACTTGAGGATATGTTGCGCTATTTTAAAAACTTTGAGCTCTTTTGCTACAATTTATCTCCAGTGTGTATGGTGAATATTATCAAGAGTGTAAAAATCTAAGTTAAATCTTCGGTATCCAGAATATAAGCCAAGAAGAAGTCGAATATGCCGTCTCTCAATTTTATTTAAGTGTTCTGCAAATAACTCGGTTATTATGAACATTAAATTTCTAAATTTTACATTGAGTGGATTAAATAGTACCATATTGTTATAAATATACCATAATTACTTTCGAAAGCTGTCCGATGAAGACATTTATTTGTTGCATGACTTGCACAAGCTTTGAGTATTTAATTCTAAAACCTTTTGAATGTGACTTTTGTTTTCTAAGAAATTTATAGTTGACAAACAGAAAGCTACTCAGTAACTAACAAGAAGAAATTGACAAATTTG
This sequence comes from Parietaria judaica, assembly GCA_954871525.1. NCBI lineage: Eukaryota > Viridiplantae > Streptophyta > Magnoliopsida > Rosales > Urticaceae > Parietaria > Parietaria judaica. The sequence goes on from OX940865.1 coordinate 33,589,802, forward strand.
ATTTTTTATTTTTATTTTTTTGTCTTATTTTTAATAAATTATAGAGGAGCTTTCCAATCTACTGTAGAATGATCAGTGTCAATGGATTGGATAGACATGCAGGGTGACGAAGAAAAATACCACAAATAAAAGACTATTTACTCCATTTTTTATATTAACTTTAAAACAAATAAGTGAAAAGTATCTGTAGTAAAAAATAATAATAAATAAAAACAATTCAAAGATAGTTTACTTTAATTAAAAGGCGTTTTGGAGAAATAGTTAAACTTGAAAGTGTTTTTAGCAAAATAGCTAAATTTCGGTTAATTTAGTAAATTAGTCAATTAACTATTTAAATGAAATTCCAATTATATTATTGCCCTCATGTTTTAATAAAATTAAAAAATTCATTTATTTTCATTAATTGAAAATATTGCTGTTAATTGAAATAGCTATTAATATGGTAACAACCAAAACCAAATCCCTTTTTTTGTATAATTCAAATTTTAAATTAAAAACATTTATATAATTTTTGAATTTATTTTTTTTTCCAAAAAATATCAACAAATTAAAGACGCGAATTAACGTAAATCAACAACGAATCAATCAACAACGAATCAATGTAAATTAACAACGAATTAACGTAAATCAACAACGAATCAACGTAAATTAACAACAAATCAACGTAAGTTAACAATAAAAAATGTTATTCATATTAAAATTTAAATACAATAATCAAATATTTTAAATACAAAAAATGATCTCTCTCTTTCTCTCTCCCGTAAGACCGCCGAAGCTTCGCCGAAGATCGTCGTGGCCTCGGTGTTTCCGAGCACGCAACCCCTCGGAGTACTTGTTGGTGAAGAACGACCCGACGGTCTCCATAACCGCACGGCACGTGAAATTGACGCGATAAGCTCGAGGCTCCGGAACTGCCTCTGTTTCTCCTTGTCCACGATCGTCCGAACCTCGGGATCGGCCTCGCCGAGCCCGTGGTCCACAAAGCTCAATCCAAGATTAATTCAAAGATTCAAAATTGGTAATTAATTCCAAGATTTGTGCACAATTAGTTAATTCCAAGATTTGTGCACAATTAGTTACATGAGTAGTCCCAGAGAGAGAGAGAGAGAGAGAGAGAGAAAGAAGATCGATGAATAAAGATTCAAAATTGGTAATTAATTCCAAGATTTGTGCACAATTAGTTACAGCTTAATTTGTGCTGAAAATTTAATTTTTTTAATTAATTACAAAAATTGTAATCTAAAATGATTAATTAAAGGGTATTATATGAATAAAAAATATTATTAAAATGACACCTCATGTTAATTGGCTAGTTTACAAAATTAACCAAAATTTGACTATTTTGCTAATCCTATGTTTCAGTTTGGCTATTTGGAGTAATTTCTCTAATTTAAAACCATTGATATTTATGATTGGTATTTTTTTTTTCATATTATTATTATTTTAGAGATATATCCCATTCATAATATATAGTCGAAAAAAAAAACTCGATATTTAAAAATTTAACCCACACCAAGAGCGACCATTGATTATACACTAATATAAAAAAAATAGCAAAGTGCAAATGTTTTAAGAGTACTGTTTGAAACGTATAGCAGCGACTTAGTTAGGCCGTGGAGACTCACTCAAAAACTTCTTTTTTCCTTCAAATTTCGTTTAAAGCCTATTGTCTTTTGTAAACTTCGGCAAAAATAAAATAAAATAAAATAAAATAAAATTTAAATGCTCATTCTCACGAAGGTGCAACAATTTCTTAAGACCTGTAAAGACGACTCCGTCATCCCTCATCACTACAGGTCATTAAATTTTAAAAAATAAAAAATAAAATAAATATATTTCTTTATTTTATAAGACCTATATATAATTATATATCACGACTAGGATGCAGTCTCTATAGATTCAATTTCTTGTAGTAACCATAACCCGTTATCTAATTCCAAGATCCTGCCTGAGATTTTTTGGACCCGAAGCGAAAAGTAAATTTAGAGCCCGGGATAATTATAAAATTAAATTTTGATGCAAAAGTTATGATATGTATTTGTATAAATAATTACTCTTAAAAAATAATTCGTCTAGCGTTTTTAGAAACTAAAATATTAGTCAAATAAAATTAAAGTAATTTTAAATTCTTTTTATTGAGTTTTATGAGGCCTTTAAATGTTGATTTTTTTTACTGTAGCCACAAACCTACTCTGCCTCCTCTCAGATCCGGCCCTGGCTAATTCGTAAATTGGACCATCGATTAAACCGTAAATTGGACCATCGACTAGACCGGCTATGGACATCAGCGATTTCAACTTCCTTAAATATATATATATATATATATATATATATATATATATATACACTTATTCATCGTATATTATAAACTATAATGTAAAAGCAATGATAATGATGATGTTCGAGAATGATGTCAAGGATTGCATACCGGCACTTGAATATAAATCTAATTATAAGCACTAATTGAATATTAATCTTAATTATGATCAAGACTAGTCCTTGATTAGTTTTCTATGGCAACTTGGTACGTTATACGTTTATTAAATTGTATTAATGTCCCCTCAACTGATAATGAGACCATTAACAAACTGGTCGTTCCTTAATTAACAAATATATACAGACTAAGTAAGCTTTCTCTTTGGAATATTACTCCCTAAATTCTTTCTCTAAGAATTGCAAGTCAAGTTTACTGCAATATTATTGAATAAGTGATGGCGAATAATATGAGAGCGTACGTCCTCTTAAATACATATAAACTACTTAGTATATGGTACTAGTAGGTTAAACTAGATGTATATATATGTATGTATATAAGATAATAATCATTTAGTGTTGCGGTGTATTCATAGGGAATCTAAGAAAGCTATTTTGAGTTTTGACTAATTAAGGGCAACGCCGTCATATGTCTTAGTTATTTCAATGGATTACGGTAAAAATATCATTATCTTATAAAAAAAAAAAAAATTACTTGTATTTTTTAGTGGCAAATTTTTTTCAATAATGTAAAATAATTACATGCGTAATTGCACCGTGAAGTTTTACGTGGCTACATATGATTTGATTATATTTACGCTTTTGTTGAAATTTTTTTACCGTTTTAACCGTGTGGCAACAAGGTTGACCTATGCGAGAATTTAGAGTTCGTTGTCAACCCTAATTTAAAGTAATTCTGATAGGGCATATGTGGGAAAAAGAGACAAAAATGTGATCAAATCATACATTGTCACGTGAAATTTCACGATAAGAAACTAACAAAATTTTACGGACAACCCGCGAGCAAAAATGTGGGACGGCTGCCATCACACATAGACAAAGACTAGACACGACTAAATATAATAAAAGGGTTATTACCGGCATATGTTCCTATTCTTTTGCCAACATCCAACTTATGTTCCCGTTCTTTTTTTTTTCGCGGCATATATTCCATAAGTCTTAAAACGTACTCAAAGTCAACCTCCGTTAACACTTCCGTCTATGTCATTTAGTTTGTCACGCCTTTAATACCGGCATATGTTCCCGTCTTTTGCAAATATCCTACTTATGTTCCCGTTCTTTCAATTTATGATTTTTTTTATCATTTAAAAAAAGTACTATTTTTTTCCATTTTTTATTTTCTTAATAATATTTTTTAGACGATACAAGTACCATTTTTAGATGAAAATTATTATTTTTTAGCGGTAAAATTACTCATTTTTTTGAAATCTTCATTCTCTCATCGATGTAGAATTGATCTTCCTTTTTAACCCAGAAATCCTCTTTTGTCGTGGAAGTCTTTGATCTCCGCTTCTAACAAGCTCTCAAATCCTTAATTACCAACCCTAATCAAAGCACCAACCAATCGAATGGCCACAAAACTATTGATGTACAAATTCGTCATTATTTAATATGACATAAAGTACTAAGTTGTGAACTAATTAAGTTTACGATAGTGATAAAAGGCCTTACAGAATTAAATCAATGTTCATTAAAAGGCCTACTCGCGAGGCCCTTTAGAGTTCTTAGTCAGATGAAGCCCGACGAATAAAAAGCCACTCGGCCCAAAAGCCCAAAGGCTACCCGTCACCAGTCCAGGAGAAGAAGGAAAAAGTCGTCGCAGATCCTACCCGTCATCCCAATTCAAACCCAAGCAAAAGACCAGGAGCAAAGTCAAGTCTTCAACGGACATAATTCAAACTCAACGAAGAGAACGCAGTCGTGGGACACGTGCCACAAGACGAGCCATTCAACATGGTCAGCTCGGAGAGGAGACTCCAAGATTCCTGGAAGCTCAACGGGAAGAATCGAAGCCTATAATTACCAGGCTCAGCTTCAGATCAACACACACATCCTTGAGAGAATACTTCGAGAGCTTTTCTACCCGTCATTTCTGAGTACTTTTATGATTTCGTTGTATTATGTTCATCTTCTCTCTTTCTTTTACTTATTCTAAGACGTGATTTGCTGCCTGTAGCTATCTTTCTATGTTGATTGTTGCAATACGCTAACAGAAGACGTAGTTAACTACCGCCTTGCCTTCGGACGAACCTCTATAAAAAAACTCCTCGTCTCATTTATATTTCTTATATCTATATATACTTATATCAATAGTAAATCGAGAGCTTGCAACGTGAGAGATCGAATTCCACCAAATCAGCAATCTCAAGAATATCATACACTTACATGTCACACTTGACTGTTTGAGGTGGGAAACCACGTCAACAAAAACCACGGTTCTCACCGACACCTGCGAGCTTCCATCGTGGGAGGGTTTAGTGCCGAGGAGAATTGACAATTGGCAGAAGCAGTAAAGACACAAAGAAGTAACTAGTGGACTGAGGTTGGGATCACCATGACCGATGACTATACGAAATCCATCAATGACCGATCTCCGAAGTGTTGGAAAATATTGCAATGAAAATAAAATTGATATAGCGTCATGTAGGTCGAAACGTTGAACACCCGAGTTGAACACTTTCTTCAAAACGAAGTATCGAAAGCTATCTAGATATTATGAGTTTGCTTCCCATAAATTTTTTACTCTGTAATTTTTAATTTTTTATAGCTTCTCATTGTTTTATGTTGTGAGTCTTTGGGTAACAGAGTTCAAGGAGTCTTAGTTCGGTAGCAAACTTTGAAATGTTACAAAGTTTGGGGTTGACCGATTAATATATCCTGGGAAGCTAATTGCCTAACGAAACTCAAGCACGTAGATGAGGCGAATCAAGATTTAAGGAGAGATTTTAACTTGTCTCGGGAATCACTAACGTTTTCTATTTATAGGATATGAAGAATAATTTTTGGACAAAAGAGATAAGCCGATGCTCGTCAAATTTAATAACACATCAATATGTATTTTGAATTTACTTGCTACTATTTTTCTATAATTTATTTCTTATATATATAATCTCTAGAAATATACCTAGCGTTACAAGGGTTTGAAACTCGGGCTCTGCTCGAACCGAATCAGTGAAGATGAAGTTTGTCGAGGTGTACATGACACGTGGCAAAAACAAACGGATATAGACGGAAGTATTAACAGAGGTTGAATTTGAGTATGTTATAAGACTTATGGAATATATGCTGCTAAACAAAAAAAGAAAAGGAACATAAGTCGGATATCTGCAAAAGAACGGGAACATATGCCAGTATTTAGGGCGTGACCCATGGCACAAATTAACAGACAAGGATGGGAGTGTTATCGGAGTTTGACTTTGAGTACGTTTTAAGATTTATAGAATATATGCCGCGAAAAAAAAAATGAACGAGAACATAAGTCGGATGTTTGCAAAAGAACAAGAATATATGCCGTAATAACCCAATAATAAAATATATATGAAACCCGGTTGTTGTTTTTTTTTTCTTTTTTTTTTAAGAAGCCTTCACATAAAGTCATTAGTATTTAGTAGTACTATTTAGAAGACAATTAAAAATGAATTTTGTTTTTAACGGAGGGACAGAACAATAATGAGCCTATGTATATTGGGTGCGTTTGGCACAACTTATTTAGCTTTGTTTTTGTTTATAAAATAAACTTAACCGCTATTTAGGTGTTTGGCAAAATTGTTTTTCCAAAAAACACAAAATCAATTTTGAATTTTTGTACATGAATTGTAAAAGCTAGGATTCGTAGCTTTTGGTTTTTTCTAAAAACAAAAATGCGGTTTTAGTCTATTTTAGTCTTTTTAGCCTAAATAATTTTTTTTACCAAACGCTAATACAGTTTTTGTTACCAACAACAACTGTTTTATAAATAATTTACCAAACACCCGCCGGTTTTTCTCAAAAACAATTTATTTTTAAACTAAAACTAAAAACATTTTTTGTAAAATTTAAGCTGTGCCAAACGGGCCCATTATATATGTTTGTATATATTTATATATACTATAATACATAGGCTCGAGCAAAGCAAAGGCCAGAGGTGCTAGCTAAAATACATAGGCTCGAGCAAAGAAAAGGCCAAAAAGAGACAAAGAACATGATCAAATCATACGTTGTCACGTAAAATTTCACGGTAAGAAATTAACGCAAAATTTTAATTACTTGTTGCCCACAAGGAACCCGGGCCAAGCGTACCCGCGAGCCAAAATATGGGACGGATGCCATCCCACATAGACAAAGACTAGACAGACCAAAATATAATAAAATAAATACTAACCCGATTGTTTTCTTTTTCTTTTTCTAAGAAGCCTTCACTAGAAGTCATTAGTAGTACTATTTATAAGACAATTAAAAACGATTTTTTTTTAACGGAGGAACAGAAAAATAATGAGCGTATGTATATGATATATATGTAATATGTATGTATATATTCATACTATAATACATAGGCTCGAGCAAAGCAAAGGCCAAAGGTGCTAGCTAAAATAGCTGGCCGCTTCTTAAAAATATATTTTTAAAAATGATAAAGCATGCCTCTTTTATATAGATAAAATAAAACAATTGAGATTCAGCGAAGATATAGCAATCAGGTTGGAAATTTATGCTCAATTAATAAATCATCTGTTACCTATTTATTTGATGGGTCAGGTCAACAATAACAACATAAGTATAACCATTTATTTAATAAATATCAAAATAGTCTCAAAATTTCTGCCATATTGAAATATATGCATTTTTATAATTTATTACAACTAGGAATTAATAACTATAACATATGAATAATACTCACATAATTGTTTTTTTTTTCTTAAGGTTCAAGTTTCATTTGATTTTTTTTTTAAAACTCTAGGTCTCTCCAAAAACCATTTGACTTTGCTTCTTATACATTCAATAATATGTCAAATTGAATAACTCCATTTATTTATTCATACATATAGTTAATATTATAGGAGTTCAAATTTATGTTTTTACCGTCAAAATCTCATTATCTAATATTTTTGTTCTTTACGATTTTTTTTAAAAATATATATATATTGAAATCCACTAATCCAGTAATACTCAAAGACACATTCAAAATAATATTAAATCATAAAGAAGTGAATAAATTTTTAGAAAAAATAAAATAAAGAACATTGAAAACTTTGACACTAAAAAATTAATTAAGATTAAGTTATGCTATCACAAGTACTCATATCGTTAATAAATATATATATATATATATATGGAAACTTCAGTTTGTATTCCCAGTTTAGCATGTGTTTGCGAAAAAATACCCGAGTTAATGATATTACAAAAATATGCCCGAAACCCCCCTCTTGAGTTAAATTAACCAAAGCTGAAAAAAAAATTATAAAACATTTGTATAATCATCAATTCCCGACCCTCCCTCTGTCACACCCGAGCCTCCCTCAGCCCCGAGCCTTCCACCATCTCTCTCACTTCCCCACGCTCTCTCTCTCTGAAGCTCAGCCCCGAGCCTCCCCACGCTCTCTCTCTCTGAAGCTCAGCCCCAAGCCACCGAGAGGCCGACGACCCATCGTCTGAGAGCCTGAGTCCTCTCTTTGGTTCTCTCTTTCCCGCGTGACCCACGACGGAGCCCTCGCCTCGCCCTGCCTTCGACGTCCACCATCTCGCCCTCGCCAGCCGACGAAACCCACCTCGCCGCCCTTCTCTCTGCACGACGAATCCCAGTCGACCAAAAACCCCTATGCGAATCTCAGGTTTCGATCATAGGTTTTGGGATTTTGTTTTTGTTTATTATGCACACAATATGCTCGATGAAATGTTTATATTCAGGCAGTTTGTAACCTTTGTTTGATTATGGCACGATAAGGGCCCGATTTAGGGTTTTTGTTTATGCACACAATATGTTTGATGAAATGCTTGATTAAGGCAGGTTTTGGCTTGGGTTTGATTATGGCACGATTAGGGGTTGATTTAGTGTTTTTTAGTGCTTGATTAGGTCTTTTTCAGGGCTGTTTTGTTTAGGGTTTATGGCGTTTTGGATTAGGACCTGATTATTGATGTTAAACTTGTTTAGGAATGGCATACATTGCACCGGAAAAGGATTGGAGATCAGCCCAAGTGTGGTGCCCGTCTGCAAAACGAGCAGATCCGAATCGCCGCCGCGCTCTACTTCAAGAACCACCTCAAGGCCCGATGGGCCTCGGAGGAGCAGACACCGATCTCCGATGAGGAGAAGAGCCTCATCCGAGCGCTGATAGTGTCGCTCATGCTCTCCGCGGCAGCGAAGATCCAGAGCCAGCTCAGCGAGGCCCTCACCGTGATCGGAAAGCATGAAGTACTGTATCAATAAAGGTCCGATGCTGTCTTTATGGATTTGAAGTACTGTTTGGACAATTTTGCAGCTCCATTGACAGAGATGTTCCGTAAAACCGTTTGTCTGATCGATACTGAAGTTGCTTCGGGCGGTGCAACGACGATGAATCTGAGACCTTTGTTTGAGTTCCCGAGGCTGCGTTGTAGGGTTTAGCATGATTTCGGGTTTAGATAGTTCATTTTAGGGTTTATGTTTCATTGAGTGTATTGGTTTTTGAATGCTCACAAAGTGTTTGGTTGATATGCCTCAATTAAATTCTGGTTTTTCTTGTATTTGTTTATGGACTTATGCTTGGATATATTTTCATTTTTTTTACTCAAGGACCAAATCATTTGTCTTCATTGATATTTTATTTGTTTTTCAGAATCTAAGAGAATATATAGGTGATACGAAATTTAGCATGATTTTTGAGATTATTTTTAGACTTCGAAAAAATATTAAGGATTTAAATCATGTGGTCTCATGGACTAATAATATCAAAACGATGTGAAACAATTTTTGCCTAAACTTTTGTTCATCATTCCATAGGGTTTTTTAAACTCGAAAATAAAATAAATTAACATAAACAGTTTTTGCTAAATCGAAAATAAAATAAATCAATATAAACACTTTTTGCCTAAACATAAACAACTTTTGCTAAACCGAAAATCAACATAAACACTTTTTGCCTTAACATAAACAGTTTTTGCCTAAACATAAATAGTTTTTGCCTAACCGAAAAGAAAATAAAACAACATAAACAGTTTTTGCCTAAACATAAACAGTTTTTGCTAAACCGAAACTAAAATAAATCAACATAAACACTTTTTGCCTAAACATAAACAGTTTTTGCCAAAAAATAAACACTTTTTGCTAAACCGAAAATAAAATAAATCAACATAAACACTTTTTGCCTAAACATAAACAGTTTTTGCCAAAAAATAAACACTTTTTGCTAAACCGAAAATAAAATAAATCAACATAAACACTTTTTGCCAAAACATAAACTATTTAACCACTTTGTGCAAAAACTGTTTATGTTGATTTATTTTAATTTCGCTTTAGCAAAAAGTATTTATGTTTAGGCAAAAAGTGTTTATGTTGATTTTTTTTTTCAGTTTTAAAAAACCGTTTAAAAAAGTGTTTATATTTAGGCAAAAATTGTTTATGTTTAGGCAAAAATTGTTTATGTACGTTTATTTTATTTTCGGTTTAACAAAAAGTATTTATGTTTAGGCAAAAACTATTTATGTTTAGGCAAAAAGTGTTTATGTTGATTTATTTTATTTTCGGTTTAAAAAAACTGTTTAAAAAAGTGTTTATGTATAGGCAAAAATCGTTTATGTTAATTTGTTTATTTAACCACTTTGTGCAAAAATTGTTTATGTTTAGGCAAAAACTGTTTATGTTTAGGCAAAAAATATTTATGTTTAGGCAAAAATTGTTTATGTTTAGGCAAAAATTATTTATATTGATTTGTTTTATTTTCGGTTTAACAAAAAGTATTTATGTTTAGGCAAAAATTGTTTATGTTTAGGCAAAAAGTATTTATGTTGATTTGTTTTATTTTCAGTTTAGCAAAAAGTATATATGTTTATGCAAAAACTGTTTATCTTTAAGCAAAAAGTATTTATGTTAATTTGTTTTATTTTCGGTTTAAAAAAAAACTTTATTGGCTGAAGAACAAAACTGTTTATGTTTAGGCAAAAAGTGTTTATGTTGATTTATTTTAATTTCGGTTTAGCAAAAAGTATTTATGTTTAGGCCAAAACTGTTTATGTTTAGGCAAAAAGTGTTTATGTTTATTTATTTTAGTTTCGGTTTAGCAAAAACTGTTTATGTTTAGGCAAAAACTGTTTATGCTTAGGCAAAAGGTGCTTATGTAGGTTTATTTTATTTTCGGTTTAACAAAAAGTATTTATGTTTAGGCAAAAGTTGTTTATGTTTAGAAAAAACTGCTTATGTTGATTTGTTTTATTTTCGGTTTAGCAAAAAGTATTTATGTTTAGGAAAAAACTGTTTATCTTTAAGCAAAAAGTATTTTATGTTAATTTGTTTTATTTTGGGTTTGAAAAAAAAACTTTAATGGCTGAATAACAAAAATGTTTATGTTTAGGCAAAAAGTGTTTATGTTGATTTATTTTATTTTCGGTTTAGCAAAAAGTGTTTATGTTTAGGAAAACACTGTTTATGTTTAGGCAAAAACTGATGATGTTGATTTATTTTATTTTCGGTTTAGCAAAAAGTGTTTATGTTTAGGTAAAAAGTGTTTATTTTTAGGCAAACACTGTTTATGTTGATTTATTTTATTTTCGGTTTAGCAAAAAGTGTTTATGTTTAGGTAAAAAGTGTTTATTTTTAGGCAAACACTGTTTATGTTTAGGCAAAAATTATTTTTACGGATTTTATGGGTTTGAAGAACAAAACCGTATGGTTTAGAATAAAATTATTTACATTTAAATATTTTTCCCGACATTGCAAAACACTTGAAGTGTCTACTTTTACCGGAAAAAAAAAAGAAAGCAAATAAGAGAACAAAAGCTTCATACACTTCAATCGGAACAACTAAACTTATTGTTAATGCCTTACTGCCTTCAATTATCTTTTTTTTTTTTTGCCATTGCTTTTAAATCAAAAGACCCCATGAGTTTTCAAGAGACTATGATATTCAATGTTAATGAGAAGTTTAGAGGATAGTCTAATAAAACAAGATAAATAAAAGTACGATAAGCTAATAAAATTTTGTTTGGATTCATGATACAGTTAGTAACTCCTCTAAAACTTAAAGTGTAAAGTCGTTCGACATCGATATGCAGTTGACAGGCTGCCCGAAGTCGTCGCTAATTTCCCTAGTATATCGAAAAAGAAAAACGACATCACAAACATTGGCTCTGCTTGCTGCTAGGAACTATCACGCGTTTCTCAAAAACAATATATATCTACCCATACGAATATCAAATGTTCGCACTATTCCATCAACACTCCCGCCAATCATTTCGGTCTTCGTCAAGCAAACCGACATCACACTGTTTGAAAACGAATTTAATAATCTGCAACACAAACAAATTATACACTAAATGAGTTCGACGAGCTCAAAACGACCAGAGCATGGGCTCACAAGGCGAAACCTGAATTGGTTAGGTGTTGTTGGACCGGCAATCCCAAGCTCGCAGGGACTGATCGTAACCCACCGACATCATTTCTTTCAATATAGAAATGTAAATGACATCATGAATCCTTGCTTTTCAAGAACTCAATCTCTGTACTAAATTAACATCAAATACAGAAAATCCACCAAGGAATCTATCAACAACTTGGTGTTTAAGGAATCTATCAACATAATGCTCAACAAACCCTAAGCTTCCATTAAAGGACCTAGCTTTTACCTTGAAAAGAACACTAAACTAATCAGTAGTTCCTATAAGCTTAATCACAGACATAAACCTAGCATCAACTTAAAACACATAGTTTCATTGCTGCATACAATCAAACAGATCGTGTGCATTTCAAAGCCAAAATCCCTAAACCTAAACTCAAACCTAAATCCCAAAATCTGTGATAAAACAAACCCATGTAAACAAATCACAAACTTGTAATACTACCAAAATAACGCACCAATCTGTTATTCGAAGTGGTGCAGTGGCGATCTGTCACGAGGTCGGCTTCGTCGTGCAGAGAGAAGGGCGGCGAGGTGGGTTTCGTCGGCTGGCGAGGGCGAGATGGTGGACGTCGAAGGCAGGGCGAGGCGAGGGCTCCGTCGTGGGTCACGCGGGAAAGAGAGAACCAAAGAGAGGACTCAGGCTCTCAGACGATGGGTCGTCGGCCTCTCGGTGGCTTGGGTCGTCATGGAGTGGGTGATCGACGCCGGAGAATCGGACACCACACCGGAGAGAAGAAGACAGAGAACCCTAAAATGAGAACCAAAGATGAGAGAGTGTGTCGGGGTGAGAGGAAGACCGAATTTTGGGGAGGCTCGGGGCTGAGCTTCAGAGAGAGAGAGAGTGGGAAAGTGAGAGAGATGGTGGGAGGCTCGTGGCTGAGGGAGGCTCGGGTGTGACAGAGGGAGGGTCGGGAATTGATGATTATACAAATGTTTTATAATTTTTTTTTTCAGCTGTGGTTAATTTAACTTAAGAGGGGGGTTTCGGGCATATTTCTGTAATATTATTAACTCGGGTATTTTTCCGCAAACACATGCTAAACCGGGAATACAAATTGAAGTTTCCTATATATATATATAGAGGGCACATTCAAACCGGTGAGATATCATGCTTACTTGCGTTCGAGGATAATAATGTAACAACATGTTCTATCCTTTAACGAACGATCAATCTAAATAAATTTCAGCAATTTTATTAGAATTACATATACAGATTAATAATCTACATGCATGTCCAAATAAATAACTATATAATTAAGAAAAGGATTAAGAAAGAATGAAATATTCTTGTTCATGTTCATGTATGAATCTATATAAGTACTGCGTGGTGATAATAATATTAGTGGGCTTCCACGTTGCGTTTTTATGCTTTCCTGTTTGTCGTATAGATACATGCACGTATATATATTCGGCTCTACAAATAATTTCGGTAATAATAATTTTAATTTTAATAATAAATAAAATTAAAGAGGGCCTATGAGAGAATCCTCTTATAAATTTTATGCTTTGCACGACACTAATAATCCAGTTTTAATGTTAATTATTTTTCGTGGGAAAAAACAAATAAAGCATGCGTGTACGTTTTCATCTTTTACCAATGTACATATATAATATACAACTCATAATACTAATATACATGTATATAAAGGAAAATGATTAAAGGAGTATTAATTAATAAACCAAATGATAAGCCTACTTTGGTACGTAACTTTATATTAAAAAATAATTTCGATAATGATTTGCAACGCGACAAACTGAGTAGCAGACATCCACGACCATTTGTTCCCTTTTAATTACTCATTTAATACCTTCATAAACAAGTCTAATTAAAGTTAATTACTTAAACCAATAATTAATTAAGAAATAAACCTTGGACAGTTTCATCATCAAGCGTGAGTCACCACTGAAAGGGCAAATTAACTGTTCACTACGTGGATTATACAAAGAAAAATGACTTCATGATCAACACTCAATATATATATATATATATATAATATACACTTCATGATCAACACTCAATAAATATATAACTATATATATATAGTAATTATCAAACAACAACGATATTTAAGGCAAAAATACCAAAAACAATTAAAAATAGTTGGCGGGATGTATGTTTCGTACTATTTTTTTTAAGTCGTGCGGCGTATATAAACGTAATGTGGTCAAAAGTGTAAATTTTTACTATCAAAATGTATACATCGGTACGTATAATTTTCAGTTTTGACAACATTGAGTATATACGCCGTAAAAAAAGGAGAAGAACCTTTCACTTAATTTATAACTATTTTTGCCGTAAATATACTTGTTAATCTTCGAGCCGTCCACGAGGTCATTAATAATTTAATATATAGATGGTCAATAATCTAAGGAGTGAAAGTGACTACGAGAAAACACAACGTATTACCTACTTTTGAGTTTTGAGTTGTAGTAATATTTAGAAACATATATATTATCATATAATAAAGCACTAAAAAATTATCAAACGGAAGTTTCGAAACAAAGTTTCACTTTTCACAGCTCCTTTGAGCATGGAATTTTACGTAAGAAAACACATATTTGCATGCACACCACGTCGTGCTCATAAGAAATGACCGTTGTTCCCAAAGAAGAAAAGGTCTTGTTGATCCATATTGAAGCCGTAATCCCATGAGAGAATCGAGTTCTCGACGGAAACGGCATCGTAATCCACCCAATTTTGCAGCGAATCAGCCTGTAGAGAAGGAGATTCTCCGACCGAGTTGTTGTTGGAGAATGATGAAGAGCTGTACGAGTTCGCCGCGACATGGTTGGGCACTACCACATCGCGATCGGTGTACGTTGTCGTCGTTGCGACCGAGTCGATGCTCGGAGATATCACCGCCTCGCTCTTCTCGATGCGGTCTTGCGAAGACTTATCCTCCAGCGAATTATTCTTTTCTTGCCCTAGCGATTTAGTTGTGTCGGACTCTGTTGAATCGTCGGCGGGCTTGTGCGTTACAGAGTCGAGGCCGAGCTGCTTCAGTCTCTTCTTGATTCGGGTGTTCCAATGGTTCTTGATCTCGTTGTCTGTTCGCCCGGGAAAATGTGCTGCGATCTTAGACCACCTGTAGAAGTTTAACAACAGTATTAAAATTAATAAACGATTGATTATTCGAACTTATATTCTTAAAACTTAAGGCTAATCAATCCTATAAAAATATATATCACATATATATATATATTATTTGAAGAAAAATAATGTAACATGGAAAACGAAAAACGTTAATTACCTGTTACCTAGACGTGAATGTAAAAGAATAATCTGATTCTCTTCCACTTCTGTGAAACCTCCTCTCTTCAGATCAGGCCTTAGATAGTTGATCCATCTTAATCTACAGCTCTTGCCACACCTTAGCAATCCTATACATTTACATGTAATATATTATTGATACATATTTATCAAATATATATGATAATATCACGGTTAAAAGCGACACAACTATCCAAGTATTTTAATTTTTATGGTGATATAACTCCAATTTTTAAGGTCAAAGTTCTCAAAGTTCACTATTTCGCTCTTCTCCGAAATTTCATCCACATTTTAAATCAAATTAACACAAGTTCGGATGTGTCATTTAAGTCTCGAACATGCGACACACTTCTAGAAATTTTCAAACTTTTTTTTTCTCTCGTGGTAATGATAGGAGTCGAAATAAGAATTTTGACCGTGAAAAACAAATTAAGTTTATGTCACTCCAAAAATTAAACATTGAGTACTTACTTATACTGCTATATATTAATCCATAATACAATAATGAACATACCTGCAAGCTTAGGGACCATTCTCCAGCAATGAATACCATTGTTGAGGATAAAGTTCATGAGTTTGTGATCTTCTTCAATGGTCCAAGGACCTCTCTTTAGCCCAATTTTTTCACAGCATGGCTGTCTTCCCATATTTTTTGGTCTCTTTTCAAAGATAATTGAGGCTGAGAGAAATATTGATATGAAACCTCCCTAGATAAAAGTTTTAGCAACACTTCCAAAAGATAATGGAGGATTGAAATCCCCTTATAATATAGTCCAAGCAAAAGATTCTGCCAGTTCATTTCATTATTAAAATAAGGCAATATGTAGTTTGAGAGGGGAGATAAATGATTGGTTTGAAAAGTTTTTGGGGTTCTATTCACAAACATCATTAGAAAATCAAAAGCAAAACCATTAAATAGATAAAGACTAGTATTTGTAAGGGGTTATTAGCGAGAAAAGTATCCAAGTTATTTAAAAATGGAGTGGCATATAGAGTCAACTTAAAAAAAATTATGGCAAGAGTACCAAGTTCATCTTTTTTTGAGGATCCGTAGACCTCATCCATTTTTCCGTTAGTTTTTTACTATTTTTATCCGTGATAATGTCAGCTACAAATGAAATAGATAAACTCAAACGATATCACCCACGAACATCAAAATAAACCTGGATGTAAAGACATATTATCGGAACATCAACTACAAAAATTCTTACTTTCCTTTTCACTTACTCTGTAGAATTCTTAGTTCATCTCCTAAATATCATTATGATTTGCAATTTTTGATGTCATAACTGGCGAAAATAGTAAAAATACTAAAGTAAAAGTGGATGAGGACTACCGATCCGCCCAAAAAATAAGTGAACTTGAGTGTTTTTGCCTTAGGTTTTTTAAGTTGGTTCTATGTTGTCCATCTCCCAACAATATAGGTATTTTTGGCACTAATTGGCATTATTTTGTTGTCATTATTGAAATGGTACCACTCCTAGGCAAAGGAAGGAGTCTTGTTTGTTGGAGAAGGAAGAAAAGAAAAAAAAAAAAAAAACAAAACGTGAGTCTTACTCGTTGACAAACAATGCTTTACATATTTTATTAGTCTTATGTGATTGGAAGTGATTTCTCTTATTTTGAGAAGTCCAAAAACAAATAAGAATTATTAGCTTTGTTAAGATACTTTATGGGCCATTATTAAGGCTGGCCATTTTTGTCGTTGGATGCAGCTCTTTTCATACACACAAATATATATTAATATAATATGCCTATTATTAACATGAAAAAGAAAAGTGAAGCTTACCTTTTGATGTTCTAACGAATTTAAGAACTTGCTCATAGTAAAAAATTGGGTGATGTGATATGAAATGAGATTTTAAAATTGTTGATAAATTATTTTGGTCTTTAATGAAAAATGCATGTTTCTTCAATTTTTATAAGGCCATGAAATGTCTTAAAGATAACGAACTAGTATAATATACAATTAAAAGTTTTGATGATCGTTTCTTGGGCGGACAATTCAGCTGCGTTTTGACGGTAACAGTTGGTTATATTCGGTCTCGTAAAGATAACATGTCTAAGAATCATTTCACCTGCGTTTTCTTATGTTCAATCAGAAGGAAACAAGTACCAGATGTTTTAGCCGAATGAAAGTAAAAAAAAAAAAGAAATAGAATATTTGACTATAAACTCTAAGTCATTTGTTTGTTTTATTTAGTTAAATGAAAAAAGTTCATTGAAATATTGGATAGAATGAGTGTTGCTTAGCTCGTGCAGCCGTGCTTTTCCGTGTATTAGTAGGCTTTGATCTTGAAATAATTTGTTTGTTACGAAAGTTTCATAAGTCATAACAAAAATCTTCAATTGTAAATATATCTTTCCAAAAAAAATTATTCCTTAATTGGAGAGATTCGATGAAATCTACCGAAGCGTTCCATATGCCATCCCGAAAAGTAAATTCGTGTGAAAATCATTTTTTTAGTATCGGGAAAATTAAATTGAAGTCGAGTTTTCTATCGTAAAATTGCTTCAATATATATTGACGACATAAAACAAGTAAACAACTTGGTAAATGTCAATCTTTATTCACTTAAAGTCCATATTAATAATGAAGGTTAAATTAAAAATTCAATAAAGTTAAAATGGGGCCATGTTCTCCTAATTACTTTGGAACTTTATATTATTAGATTTCATTCAAACTATTATAGTAAGTAGATAGTTGAAATTTTCTGACAATAGTAGACAATAAGAGTTAAACTTTGGAGTTATTTGACCAAGATTTATTTATTTGGCCCTATTCGTTTCTGAGTTACAGGTGGTACATAAATTAGATTTTTTTTGGGCCATTGTAGTAGTGGGGAATCTGGTAACTCTCAAACATTTAGTTGTATATAAATGTTTTGTTTTAATGAATTATTACTATATATATATATATCCAAGTTATTTTTTATACCACTTATCTATGAGCTACAAAACTTTAAAGGATTGATTATAACGGACATTAAATTCTCGCGCATAGTAGCCACAACGTGTTTTACAATGCGAAAACCCGGGAAAACACAGGTTATATTCATGATATACAAAACTGTTTCGATATATACATAATTTTGGAAGGTAGGTATGCTTAGAATATCGAATAGAAAATTTGTAAAATAATGATATTAACTATTATGAGAATTCAGGAAAGAACTCGAGGAAATATAAAACCCTAAATTTTGCAGATTTAAATATAGACATGTCTCTATACATTTTTTTTTAGTAAAATATGGAGGCCCGACATCTCGCAATGTGATCTCGAATCCAAACTAGGTTGGCACCCAAAAACACAAAGTAAGAAACGGGGCTCTAGATAAGACATACGACATGTCTCTATACATGCAACATTGTGAACTAAAATGAAAATAAACACAATTTTCACAGTTTCACACGAATATTTCAGTTCAAAGTACATGAATCATGGCCTATTATTGCCATATTAAATATGTTTGTTATTTAGTCAATAATATTCTCCAATAATATCTTTCTGAGATGCACGGTCATCACAAACACAGACAATTGGGACCAACCTTTAGCCCTTCACTGGTTAAATGTACTAAAAACATTTATCATATTTCTTTAATTTATTTTAGCGAAATAATGATCAAAATAATATACATTGGCACTTTTGCTTTTCCAAATTGATATCATCATAACCATTTTTTTTTATCATATCAATCAATGTGTTTTTTGCTCTCAATAGTCCTCCATAGAAATGTGCCAGAACATAATGCATGAAACACATTAACATGTTTTCTTGGCTTCAAGCTTTAAATAATCATTCCTTTTTGGGGATTGTTTTAGTAAAGATTGGGAATATCCTCTGAACTTATCACTCTATTTCATTTTGCTCTTTGAACTTTTTTATTTTTTTTTATCGATTTGCCCCAAAACTTTTCATTTGTATATTTGTTTGACCCCAAAGCTCTATTTTGTATCAATTCACCACCAAAGGGATACATAAAAATAGTTAAGGGGTTTATATCAGGGCCGTGTCTTACGGGAGACGGAGTAGACCAACGCCTATAATAATAATAATAATAATAATAATAATAATAATAATCAAAATTTGACTGTACATATTTGATTAGTATTTTTTTCTCTAAAAACTTGACGGGTCATATTAAATGAACAATTATTTATTATACAAATATCCTCATATAAAAAAAATCATCTAAGACACCAAAAATAAACAAAAAGATAACAAAATAATCGAATTAACTAAATTTAACAAAAGCAATACTATTTTATCCAAGCCAAATAAATCTATTATATACCTGAAAAATATTCGAATTTGTAAACTATTTGCTTCTTTGTTTCTCTCTATAAATATGTTAGGAATGAAAATTTTGGTGTAACATCACTTGTCACGAGATTAAGAAGCAGCACAATCCTTATGATTTTTAGATCCAAAAAAGACAATGATAATATGAGTAGGTAGGGATCAAAATTATTAGAAGAATAATACTTTGATTGTTTAGATTTTTTTTTTCTTTCTGTTTTCTAATTAAGATGATAAACCATCGAAAAATGATAAATTGGGGAGTTCATAACCATAATATTCTCTGTTTAGGAATATTGGAGTCATGACATCACTGTTTGTTGCATATTATATATATATATATATATATATATATATATATATATATATATATATATATATGTGTGTGTGTGTGTAATGAACCAGTCCAAGAGCAAAGATTCATTTGCAAATGACAAAGAAACCAACAAAATCAACACCAAAACCCCACTCGATAAGACACATAATAAAACCAAAACTTAGATGCTTCTTTCGTATATACATATATATATATATATGTATGTATATCGATAAATAAATAAAAAGATATTAAAATTATAATCAACTGTGTAAGCAGGTATTTTGATTTTTTTTTTCAAAGTAAGCAAAAAATATTCAAGTTCGATAAAACAATAATTATGTTTAATTAATTTTGCTAAAATACATTAATGGACCGTTCAATTTTTATTGAAAATATTAATGGAAAAACATATTTCAGCTCCATGCAAATTTACATAGGTGTAATATTTTCTTTGTGTTCATTTTAAATATTTAAGTTCTTCTCTTTTTTTTTTTGAAGGAATATTTAAGTTCTTCTCTATAGATATTTTTATTTTTAAAAACTCATTGAATTGGATGTAGCTATTGCCTATTTTTCTTGAATTTGAGTGTTATTACAGTATTAGAGTACTTCTGTCATTGTTGTCGTGTATACATTATGTATCTATTGTGTATATAAAAGGGTTAAAAAAGCATCTACAAATTGTTGACAAAAAGTTGATCGAATAGCTCCAAAAAATCTACTCTTTTTTTATTTAAGAGAATTCGGGTGTTTGGGTTGGACAAATAATGAATATATGTTGTATTATTATTATTATTATTATTATTATTATTATTATTATTATTATTATTATTATTATTATTAGACATTATTTTTTATTAACATTATTAATTAATCGTTTCGAATTTGGTTTGTTTTGTCAAGGAAGAAAGATCCAATTTTCGCAAAGTGCGTCTCCTTGTTGCAACTATATATAAATATGAGCAACCTTATTAATTTTATTAATTGCCAGAAAAAAACATTAAACTAATAGTATTATGATCATTCGTGATATACCATGTTTATACTTATTGAGAATCAGAATTGTTCACTATTGATTATTCCTTATGTTTAACCTTAAAATAAGGTATTTTGATTTGCTTGCCAAAATCTATTAGGACAAATGTTGCTCAATATATAAACCATAAAGCTAGATCAATCCTCTTTCACATCTAAGTTCTATTATTTATATTCATCGATTAACTACTCAGGTTGTATGTATAATTTTTTGTTTTAATATGAGATGTTGTAATAAAGTGGCACGTGATCTTTATAAAATTGCAATAAGCGGGCCGAAATTTGTTCCACTACATACTGAGCTTTTGCTTTTAATGAATTCTGATTGTAACACGGGAGTCGAGAACTTTGTTGAAGATGCATACTTAGCTCTTGCCAATGGTAAATCCATGTGAAGTATTGATATCTCTTGAGCTACACCCAATTGAGAGATTTGGAAAGTTCCATGAAGCTAGGCTTTTAAAAAAGATACTCGACTTTATAGAGCTTTCAACAAGGTTTGGACTTTCCCTAAAAAAAAGAAAAAACAAGGTTTGGACTTCTTAAACGACACTAGGCCTTGATAAATATTTTATAAATGGACATAAGCCCAGACTAGGTCTCGATCTTTTTTTTTCTGACGAGCAGACTAGGTCTCGATTTTATCGTGTTGCTTGAACATAATGTGATTTCTATTGTTTTTTCTATTAATTACAGAAACGTATTTGTTCCGGACAATGTAAGATTTGTTGTATCCAAGGTCGGCCTTGAGTTGGTTGTATACCACGCCCCACATCAATCAAATAGATCCAATAAGAGTCTTGGCTAATTCTATGGTTTTATAAAGTAAGAAAGATGACTTTTATGAAACATACTCCGTTTAAAACGTACAAAGTTCTCTCACACACACAAATTTATTTTCTCGCTCTCTAGATTAGAAAAGAAACTCTTCAGCTCTCTTTCTCTCTAAGGAACCCTAAGAATATTTCCTTGAATAAATCCCCCAGGAAGATCACAAAGATCATCACCTTTTTGACAACTTGTCCAAGAAGAAAAAAGAGGTAACAAATCCTCTTGCATGTCGATTTTTCCAACTCTTCTACTATGAACTTATGTTAATTTATGCTCTCCTTGCTGTAGTTCAAGCCACGAATAACTGGAGAAGAATCGTGAAGATCCGATCTCAAACGCTCCATCTATTTCTCAAACTGTATCATTGTTCAAAGTTCCTAAGAAATATAGGATTACAGTTAGGGATTTGGAATTTGTCAGCTAAACACACCTTTCTTGGAGAGCAAGGCAAACACTATCACAAGATGTCAACTAAAAGAACAATCCTAACATAAGCCTAGAATGCCCAAAATACCCTGAAGGACATATTCAAAGGGAAACTTCCCTAAGTAACCTTGCCTCTACGTTTATACGTGAGCAAAGGCATAAGCGGAACTAGGATTCAGACTCGAGGGGGGTTGGTTTAAATCGTTAGTGTAAATTGAGGGTTTTAATTTATAATTTTGAAAAAAATCAGTAGTAAAAGTGATAATAAAAAAATTTATTGGAGGGGCTCTAACCCCACTACTCCCGCCTGTGAGCAAAGGTCGAACAATCTACCGTGCTAATTTTATCCGTATAATCGCTCATTTTCAGGGCGTTCGGCTTTATCAGTCGGTGATACACTGCAAGTAATGAACTGCAGGTAATCAAAGTTTTATTAGAAATATCAAGGGTTCATAACTCATATGATATAAGCTTTATATTGTCTAGGGAACAGGTTATCGGTCCTGGAAACGGAGCTAGCCAGAGCTAGAGAGGACGGTTTTGACCCCAAAAGCTTGTCAAGAACTAAAAATACTCGTCCGAGGAATATAATACAAGGTAAATATCTAAATTTATCTAAGATACTACTGAGATCAGGGACGGAAGGATGCATTGGTGGGGGTGACAAATGTCACCCCCAATTTTTAGAAATTAATTATATATATATATTTAAAGTTATTTTAATAAAAAATGATATAAAAATATTAATCTAAATGTGTGATATCAACAGTTCGACACATAACACACGGGGCATGCATTTGGATCGTTAACCTGTAATAATAAATTTATATTACTTAATTAGAGTATAGTTTTTATTAGATTTTTTAGAAATCGATAGCTAAATGTAATAAATTGTATATCTTTTAATTAATTTGATTTAGAAATTTATTTTAGTTAGATGTGATATATTAATCATGATATAAAAATTAAGTTGAGTTAGTTTTGTTTACTTATTGCAGATGAAAATACCGACTATTGATTCATTAGAAAAATGTTGATACGTCAATTAAGGTGCCGATAATTAAAGACCATCATGCTTCAAAGTTACGAAGAGTCTAACCTAATGTTGATTTGATATTAACAAAGTAGAACGTGACTTGGGTTTACGATTATATAGAATGTGACCCGACAGTTAAAAAAAAGTCTATTTTAATGTCATATAAATATAATTAATTTTAATCATAGTATTTTATGTCTTTTTTTTCGTCACCCCTTAGTTTGATTCCTGGTTCCGTCCCTGACTGAGATATAGTCCCCATCTGCATACATGACTAATAACATATTATATCTAACATCTTTTAATTCTATAGTATCCGATACTAAAACCTACGAATTTTTGTTCTACGAGCGATATTTAATCTATCGATTCGCGAAAAGATTGTAGTAAAAAAGAGAACACTTCATTGTTATATGATTAATTTTCATTTTGTGTATAGGATGATCAAAAGGAATCCCCTGTCTTTCTTTGTTCATGCTGTAGAAAATCGGGATGCCGAATTTTTCGTAAAGGACAAGTACTTCTAAATTGTAATGAAAAACTCCATCTGCATCAATTCTACAATTTATTAAGCTGAAAGGTGAGAATTTTAAAACCGGATTTTATCTACTGCTCTCTGTATTTGCAGATGCCTCGGGAGCTATACTTACGAGCTATTTGGATAAGCCTCGAATCTACATTGGCAATGACCGGATTGGTGGAAGTTTGGCGGCGCTATAGCGTGCGTAAATAACAGGTTTTCCTTGCTTCTTACTAAATTAAACGATAATATGGACATAGCGCGATCAATCACACTGCCGGTTCTCTCTTGTTCGTAAAGGAATATTATTCGCTAATATTCCGGGCTCACAGTGATGTCAGCGCCGGGTCATGGTTTATCGCTTTCGGGGTCAACCGCGTTGAACAACAAAAGTTTTGCTGCTCCAGTCAGCCCTCAGGTTGGTCAATTGATACTCTTACATCTTATGTTGAATGTGCATACTGTAGTTTGAGTAATTTGCCCCCTCAACTTATCGTGTGTAGCAGTTTCTCCCCTGACCGTTACAGAATTGACTAAACTACCCTTGCTATAAGGCATAATTTTTTATTAATATTTTAATAATTGCATTAAGATCTTCAAAAAATAATAGATAATAATTATTAAAAAAAAATCTTTAATAATTTTTCAACTATCTTAGTATAAAAAAATGCTATCATTAATATATAAAAATTTAATTTATAAGGATTCTACACCTCTACGGCATAAATAATTTAGCTAATTCTAATTTAAATCATATCAATATTAATTAATTACTTTACTTAATTATAAATACTAAAGAAAAACCCTATATATCGCAGTAGGCTAATAGCTAGCTTAAAATCTATTCACAGAACATCGCCGTCGCTACCTCTCCATTCTCCGTGGTCTCTCGCCGTCGTTTCTCGCCGGTGATTGGACTCTCTGTTTTAACCAGTTTTGGAGTTTATCGTTTCTGTTCATGGGTGTTTGACATAAATTGATTATTTATATCATAAAATATAAGGCTATTTATCTCGGTGTTGCTACGTAGAGATGGATTGATCATCGTTGTATAACATGTGTAACAATTTCAGGGTCTGTTTTGATCATCGTTGTATAACGTGTGTAACAATCCCAGGGTCTGTTTTGCCGGGAAAGATTACCATGAAGAAGCGTAAAGTCGGCAAGGGCAGAGACGTAATTTCCGATCTCCCGATATCTATCTTGCATGGAATATTGTCGTTTCGGGTAAAACTTGTGTGCTGTCCAAGCAATGGAATGTTACTAGAAAGTCGTTACCCGTACTAACATTTAATTTCCGAAAGCACGTGCAACGGATTAGTGAATATTCCGACTACGTGGATAGGTCTCTGCGGTACTTCAAACAACATAAGCTTCGCATAGAGCGCATATTCTTAACTATAGGTCTTGAATATTCGGAGTCTCATCCAGTTGTCGATACATGGTTGCCGTTAGCTCTTCACAGTGGGGTTTTAGATGTACGGTTCGACTTCACTTATCGCCGACCCTACATTAACTATTCAAAGTTCCGTACTCTCCCTGACACGACATTCAGAGTCAACTCGCCACTACTATGCGCTTCTTCCAAGTTTTTCCGCGTGCAAAAACTAACGCTACATAGTGTTAAGCTAAGTGAGAATATCGGTCGCGATATCATCCGCAATTGTCCTAACCTTACCGACCTTAATCTTTGTACCGTTAGAGGCTTGAAAACTCTCACTATTTCCCAGCCTAACAAACTCAAGACTCTTTCTATATCGCGAGGTAGGGAAATAAAACAAGGTTTCTGTTGATGCCCTTTATCTCAACAGCTTTTCCTTTGAGCTTGACGATCGTCTTGGGCGAGCTGCGATTAATCTAACTTCTTGTTGCAATTTGAGAGAGCTAGAGTTATCCAACGTGGATATCGTCGATGATCTATTTCGCCTATACATCGCTAGATTCCCTTTCTTGGAGTTTCTAAGTATAACATTTTCTGATGCTTTGCAAAGGATTAGGATCTCTCTGCAGCGGCTTAAGCGTCTCAAACTGTCTTGTTGTAGTGCGCTCGAAGTTATTGAAATTGACGCTCCTATTCTATCGGAATTTGAGTTCGTACCTCTTTCGATTTTTCCTAAATTGGTTTCGAAAGACATCATTCATGGTTCAATGGAGTTATGGTACGGAATCGACTTCCAGGATGGCTTAACCCATAGTCATTGGTTCCGTAAGCTCAGGGAAGACCTTAGCCGTGTTCCTTTTGACGGTATAACATATGTTCCTATGCTTTTTTACAAGGTAAAACTTTAAGTTCTCGTATGCGTCTTTTTCCGAATCGATACTTCCAAGTGATTTTCTCGCATTGATTATTGGTTTTTTGTTGTAAATGGCAGGAAAATGACATAGTGTTTAATATTGAAGAACTGGGAGAAGCTATAATTCCCCGTTGGTGGAAGTAGATTGTTTAGTCTTTGATGATATGGAAATGCTTCTCATATCCTGTTGGCCGGCCCTTCTAGAAGGACTGATTTGGAGTTGTCATCCTAAGACGGTGAGAATGTGGACGATCGAGCCCGGAAGTGAGATGGATTGCTTAAAGGTACTTTTCCATATGACAACCCGGATTTTGAAGAAAAAAAATATATATTAGGCTTTCAATAATCTACTAAGCTTTATTTTTTTTCTCGACGTTTTAAACTTTTAATCTCAATGATAGAAATTTAAATGTTCAACCACTTGGAGAAAGCTTTTCAAGCAAACCCTAAGATTCCTTTTGCTTCCTTTGCTTGTAGTATTTTTGCAAGTTGCTGCTCGAAAATGAATGCATGAAAGCTGCGAAGATTGAGAGCATCGGAGGAGTTCCATTAAACATCGAAAGCACCGGAGGAATCAAACGCAAGCAGTTCCGTCACGTGTGGAAAACTCTTTCATCAATTCCACATCCTATCGAGCCAGTCATCGCGTTGAAGTGGGATCATTCGATGATACTTTGATCATCTTACTTTAGTTTTTCTTATCTTTAGCTCAAGAAAATTAAGCATACAGAACCTTAATTATTTTACAGTCATATACATTGTGACTGCTTTTCGAACCAACGTTGTTTAATTTCGTAAACTATTTTTTTAAAATATGCTGTGATAGTTATACTCGGTCTGACGAAGGCCCCGGTTTGAATGAATAAAATCGCTACCAATACGATTTGAAAATTTTATATTTTACAGTTTACATATGTTTTATTTTAGAATTATATGTCAGAAAATTATCAAATAGTATCAAATAATTTTTCCAAGTTCTAATAGACAAGTTTAATGCATTTTCCAAATTATTTTGTTTATAAGAGAACTCTATTACTACATTTCCTTCGTCTAGAGAACGACGTGTCGTTTTCTTTCAAATACCAGACGCTCGCAATGGACGTGGTGAAACTAAACGTCGTTTTTCAGTCCAAGTTAGGGCGTCAAATCTGAATTATAGCCGTTGGGAACTCGCCCAAATCAGATCCAACTCAAAAAATCCGACCGTTAGAAATCTTGTCCACAACGCTTTTTCTCTCTCCTCCTTCCCAAAGAAACCCTTTTCCCCAAGTGCAAAACAAACGGTAAAGATCGAGTCTTTCTTTCTTCTCTCCCCATTCCAATCAAAAGGGCAAAAAAAACTTGCCCAAAAATGGCTAGCGAATCCATCAACAGCGTGGTCTTTAGTCCCCGGTTCAAGTCTGCCGCCGCATTGGCCGGTTGGGACGAGGAGTCGCTTCTGTCGGCGAGCCTCATCGTCGACGACACGCCCGAGCGCGAGCTCAGCCAAAAGAAGCGCTCCGTTTTCCAGTCGAGGAGCACGGCTTCGAGAAAGTAATTTCGGTTTCTTCTTCTTCTTGCTTGCTTTACCTTTCCTTGGGCGATTGAATTAAGAGTCTTTGTTTGGTGTTTGTTTATTTTCAGAAAACGAAGGGCGCATCGTAGTCCGGCGATTTCGGTCCCAATCGTCACTCTTGACCTCGGAGACGACGCTGTCGATATGGTGAAAAACGGTAAGTTCATTGTTAATCTGGTCTCTCTTTGGCATATATTCTTGAGATTAAAGAAAAGCTGATGTTTTGAATATCCTTAGAGACGGCAAAAGATGCACCAAAGACCGAGAAAGACGAGAAGGAAGGAGAAAGGGAGGTTTCCACGAGCCTTCCATGTCTCGAGAAGCTAAGAGAAGAACTTTCTTGCGCGGTAAGGCTCTTCTATTGGTTAACTCCGTTACACAAATCGCTGTCTTCGTTTCGGTTAATTTTTTTAAAGCAAAGTCTTATTATGTTTTTCGATTTCGATCAGATTTGCTTGGATATTTGCTTCGAACCTAGCACCACCCCTTGTGGACATAGGTAAGCTCGGAACCCCAAACTTTGACGAGATTACTCGTGGTCTTCAGTGTTCCGGTTTTCAACAATTGATGATTGATTTAAATTCGGTCCCGTTTGTGTAGCTTCTGTTTGAAATGTCTGCGATTTTCGACGAGCAAATGCGGAAAGAAATGCCCAAAATGCAGACAGTTGATCAGGTAAGACTATAAATAAATAAATTCATTTTTTGCCAGTTGCGAATCGTAGCAATTTACTTGAAATAATATACGCATTTTGATCGTATTTGCAGCAACGGAAGGTCCTGCACGGTGAACACCGTCCTCTGGAACACGATACAGCTTCTTTTCCCGCAAGAAGTGGAGGCGAAAAAGGCAGCCAGCGCCTCAAAGTGTCGGGAACCCGAGCACCGTCGTAAGATCCCGGAAAACTCGTTCTACGATAGTTTGAGGAACGGAAGTTCACGTGACTCGGATCTACCGAGAATCGAGGAGACTCCGAGCCCTACGCGGAGGAGAAGATCTTCTTCAACACACAGCAGCCGGACCGAAAACCCTGTATCAAACTTGGAGCGGGAAATCAGAAGAAATATCCGAGCAGCTGCTTCTAGGAATTCGAGCAGGGAAAGCCGAGCCATGGTGAGCCAAGACGGGGACAGGGCGCTCGCCCTAAGATTGCAAAGAGAAGAGTTTATTAGGGGAAATATTAGAAGTAATGTTTCATTAAGAACAACACTTAACCAATTTAGTACTAGTACTAATCCTACAAGTACAAATCCCAGTTCATTTTCGTCAGCCAGGGAGAACTTGAGAGCCATGGCATCTAGAGCCGTCACAACGCTTCGAGTTAGGCAGCGGTTTTAGAGCGAAATTGAACGGCTTTCGGGGGATGTTCGTTAACTCAAACCTATTGAGTTCTTATGAAATTAGGGTTTTGTTCAAATCTATTGTTTGACTTGTAACATTTTTAAATCATGTGTGATTGTTTTGAGATAAACCGATTCAAACTTTCTATACAATGTGAAATCATGTCTAATAATTTTCTTCACAATAATCTATGTTTCTTTATATTGTCAATTTTCTCATGACATCTTTATCCATATTACAAAATTAATACATTTTGATTTTTGCTACAAAAGTCTAAATCTATAAAATACAATCACAGGTTCTATTTACGTTCACTTTAAATGAACTTAAAATAATCATGAAAAGTTTGAATTCAACTCCATTTGATTGACCAATCACGCAGCGATACGTGATAAAAACAAAACTTTGGTTATAAATATAGCTAACTATATGTGACACAAAATAATATCTTCATATTTTCCCTCAGAAATGGCAACATTTAGCAGAGAGTTAGGAGTTTCAATGGCCTTGTTTTGCTCGGTTTTTGTGCTGCTTGCGGCGACTGGCATGGCCGACATCTCGTGGACGCTCACCGCTGCTCCGCTTCCGAGTGAATCTGACGCTGCTAGTCGTTCTGCTCACGTGTTCATCGCTGCTCTCTTTACTTCCTTAGCGTTTTTATTCACTCTCTGATATTCAGAAATCGGTTGTGTTGTTTTTTTTACCTCATGTAGTGTGAGCAATTTGTTGTATAATTTAAAGCTTCAATTTAAGTGAAATCTTCTTCTTGGAAAAGTTGGGTCATGTCCGATTACTATTAATCGTGACGAGCAGTATAAAACCCGTTATTTATTTACTGTGATTGGTGTTAAGATGAATGAAATATTGATGTTCAAAGTATGTCACCTAAACATATTTTTTGTTTCAAATGAAAAGCGCAAGTCCCCTTTTTTTATATGCAACTAAGTTTCAGTTCCCCGGCGAGTGGTGCATTGCACGAGCAGATTTTGCTTACAGAAATCGCAGATATTTCTCACAAAACAATGGCATGTCGTTCTTTTCGGATCATAGCCGCATTTGCCTAAATCTTCCTGTTCTTTGTAAAAACATGTTTGTAATTTTGGTCGAACAAGCGCAAGGGAAATAGTTCTAAAGTATGAGAATAAAAGAAATTTTAGATTCTAAATTTACCTACTTTGTGTTTAGGGTGAAAGGACTCTACATGTCAAGACGTTGCACGAGGAAACGCTGATTTTAAGAGTGTTTTCCAGTGGAAATAGGGTTATGTTCTCACGTTAATATCGTTTGCAACTTGCAAGTTGGTAGAAATTAGAGAAAATGGACAGTGAATGAGAATAATTGCTAGTTCATAGTACTTCATTTCCTTAAAAAAAAAATAAAACAAAAAAAAAATAAAAAATATTTGAGTACAAATAATATGTAAAGCAAACTCAAGTACAAGTTGGATTCTCTATCCGAAATAATGAAGGTTTTAAGTAATTGTGTTTTTTGCAGAGATAAAACACATATCCCTCGACCTCGATGCCGACTTGGCATGAGGGTTTTTTTTAAGGATTTCTCCATTTTCCTTCCACGTGTCATGTCGGTCGAAGATCTTTTGTTGACTTTAGACCAGGGTAAATTTAAACCCACAACACTTTGCACACGAAAACTTTTTCTTTCAATTAATTGTGGATGATTGAAAGTTAGACATTTAAATCTTTAAATAAATGAATAAATATAGAAATTGGTGCTGTTGAGAATAAAGATATTATAATGCAAAAATGGACTATTTTTGGTTTGCGAGGGTGTTCGTTAACTCAAATTTCTATTGATTTCTTACAACAAAAAATTAGGGTTTTGTTCAAATCCATGGTTTGACTTGTAATATTTTAATCATGTGTGATTATTTTGAGATAAACTGATTCAAACTTTCTATAGAATGTGAAATCATGTGCATACTAAACTGTAGCAAAAGCTTCTCATTTTCTTCACCATTTATGTTTCTTTATACTGTCAATTTTCTCATGACGTCTTTATCAATACTATAGTATTAATACATTTTGATTTTTGATTTAAAAGTCCAAGAATATAAAATACAATCACAGGTTCCTTGTATGAGAGAGTTATGGCACAAAGGCCCCTGAACTTTGTACATAGTGCACTTCCGTCCCGGGATTTTAGTATTTGGCAAAAATAGGGTATTGAAGAAGGGTAAGAAAACGATTTGAGGGTTTTACCATCAATTTTATTATTCGTCTTCAATCTAATGAGAAGTTCTTGAATAAGGACTCATTTGGCTATTTAAGAATATTGTCATAATCTTATAATAAGTTTATTACTAATGACGAAAATACATTCAAGTTCATAAGTGATTCAAGTTTATAAGTCGCGTGTTGCGCGTAAAATGAACATTTCTCGTGACGTTTGGATGCATAAGGACAAATGTGTCTCTTTTCGAAAGAATAGGGAGCCATTGCTATAAAAAAAAAAAAAAAAAAAAAAAAAAAAAAAAAACTAATGTTTAGAAATTAGAAGGGCAAAGTGAACCAACGTGCTAAGTTGAGAGGGCCTTGTAGTATTGTATCATACATTAGTCGAATAATTTTCTATTTTATGAACGTAAAATATGAAGACAAGGTTTGAATTCAACTCTAATTGTTCTACCAAATCACGCAGCGACACTTGTAATAAACCGAATGGTAGAAGGAAAAAAAAAAAAAAACCTTCGGTTATAAATAAAGTTAGCTATGTGTGACAAAATAATATCTTCATCATATTATCCCTCAGAAATGGCAACATTTAGTAGAGCGTCGGAGATTTCAGTGGCCTTATTTTGCATGGGTTTTGTGCTGCTTGTGGCGACGGGCATGGCCGACAGCATGTGGCCGCTCACCGCTACACCGTTTCCGAGCGAATCTGAAGCTGCTAATAATTATCCTCACATGTTCATTGCTGCTCTGTTTACTTCCTTGGCGTTTTTATTCGCTCTCTGATTTTCACTTATCGGTTGTGTTTTTTTTTTTAGATAAATTTAAAGCTTCAATTAAAGTTAGATCTACTTGTTGGAAAATTCTGTTCATGGTCGATCATTACTCCTCGTTGCGGGTAGTATATCCGTTATATGTGCACTCGAATTGGTGTTAAGATGAATGATATATTGATGTTCAAACTTTGACATGCTTTTGTTTCGAAATGGAAAGGCGCAAATCCCGCGTATTTTTTTGTTCTCAACCAAGTTTCAGTTTACCGGCGATTGGTAGACAACGCTTTACAGAGATCGCACACAAAAGCAACGACATGTCTTTTCTTTTCTTTTCTTTTTTTCCTGATCATCTTTGCTCTTCGTTGAAAACCTTGATATTCTTTTGTATAAAGGAAACTTTAGATACTAAATAAACATACTTGGAGAGCAAATACACTTGATTTTTCATTCAATAATATTATGCATTAACGCACGTAAATTACATTAATATAGCAAGTAAGATAATTTGATTTTAAACTAATTGCCAACTAATTAGAATGCCAATTTTAAGCAACTAATTGAGACCAAATATAAGCATTAGTTCAAGAAAGAGCTACATATTTAAAATACCTGAAAAAAAAACCCCTAAATTATGTAAACATGACAATGGTAAATCATTAGAGTACTTTTTTAGCAAAAAATAAAAATAAAAAATTCAGAGTTACTGACTAACGGAAAATCATTACATAGTTGGAATTGGAAATTATTCTAAGCTCGATCACATTTTCTTAAATTCGTTTTCCACCAATCAAGTATTTTGTTTTCTGGAAGAAAAATGTCCGAAATAACGACAATTATTTTATTGAAATAGTAAACGTTGTTACTGAAAACGACAATAATTTATGGCTTAATGAGATGTTATGTATTCTTTTTCTTTTCTTCGTTCAAACTCCGAAGACACAACTTTCATGACTTTCCGTAATGTAGGAGAATATGAAAATATTCTCAAGACGTATATTTAAGTATTTATCTTATTATATTTACTGACAAAGCATTGAGTTTAATTATTGCAGTATGAAAAGCGTTGCGGACTCGGACTAAGTGTAAGAATAAAAATAATGAATTACATAGATAAAAATATATTTTTTTAAATACACCGCGAAGTCCTTTTGTCAAAATTTATGTTTATGTATTTCCCGTGATTTTAAGATATGATATAAAGTTCTAAAGTAAGGGTATTGATTGTATCTCAAGTATAATAGTCTGTAGGAATTATGTGAATTTCTAAGGATATTTGTGAACAAGTATCTTTCTCTGTAAGGTATATGATACATGTTTCAAGCGGCTTTTTGAAGCTTCGATTAGTAATAATACTAAAAACAATTAACATGCATAATTGGGTCAAGTCAGGCAGCCCACACGGTGGCTGACCCGCGGGGCCCCAAGGCCCTAGAATGAATTGGGCCAGGCGGGATCGGGCTGAGGCCCATGGGGCCCGCGCGATGCCCATGGATAATTTTAAGTCAGTTAATTAACAATATTTTTTTATGACATTGTTTTTATGATAAGCTTTCACTTTTTATTTCCTCTTGAATTAATATATTAAGCCGTGTCTAAACAGTTTTCCATTTTATTTGGTGCAAAATATTTTATATCAACCTTCAGGATGAACAGCCTTCCTTGGTAACACGTGATTTGTGTCGGGTTTTTTTATTTTATATATATATATATATATATATATATATATATAATTAAGTCTCCTCAAAATTTTATATCTTTGAGTCTGCCCCTCATTTGATTTTTAACAAATGGTCATATTTCTAGAGTTTAGTGTTGACCCACGTGATATTTAAAACTTCGTGTTTTGCGTACAAGCCGAGCTGTGTCTAAGATTTTCGGGACCAGACGAAGAGAAAAATTTCGGAACCTGTTGAAAATGTAAAATTGAATTTCAATGTAAAATCATAAAAGATATAAAAGATATTTGTATAATAAATAACCACTCATTCAAATATAGCGTGACTAACGTTTTTAGAAACAAGAGTATTATCAATTTTGTATAGTAGAGTTTCTCGACTATACAATTTTGACAAACAATGTCGCTAAATCACTTAATCTAATTTAAAATGGTTTTGTAATCTTTAAAAAAAAAATTATGTCATAACCATGATTATATAGTTATCTTGAATGTTCAACCAAAAACACATCAACACAAATATTTAGTAGTGTCGTAGTAAAAATTAAATGTATTTAAATATTTCATCAGTAGTGAACGTTTTTTAGAGTAACAAAAGTTATTTTACTTTTCAAAAAAGATTAAATCAAGTAAAAAATATATATAACCGGCGAGTTTTAAATACTTTAAAGTTTAATATGTGATCATATTCTACATCAGATTTGCCAAATCATGATCAAGACAAGTTAACGAGTTATTCATATATGATATATGCGTAATATACTATTCTCATTTCTCATATCAATCTTTGGGAAATATTTTGTGAAGATATTCCTAGATGTTATTTTCATCTTTGTTTTAAGAAATCAATTTTATTTACTTGTTCGGTGTTGGATAAAATATACTTTACGCATTTCAAAACACATAGATCCATTTTTTTATTTATTTTAGTTTTAGTTTTTGAAGCCTCCTGTTCTTGATCACCATCATAGGTCTTTAACTTTGGGTTTTTGAAAGCTATGCCCTCTCAACTTTATAAATAAGCGTTAAAGCCCCCTCTATTTTGTATTTAACTTAATAAAAATTTAATATGAAAACATTAACAATAAGAATAAAATATTCATATAAATGAATAATATATAGTAAGTTACTAAGTTCATAACTTTTTTTTGTGACATTTTTTAGCTTTTGAATAAATTTACCTTAAAAGGAATCAAACAACATTAAAAAAAAAAAACTATATACTACAAAGTACAAACGCATATCGTACGAAGGTTCTAACATTTTAGATTATGTCAGAAGCAATATCTAATATTTCGAATATTGTTATTAATTTGCAGAAACAAATACTTTTAAGTATCATGGTAATAAAAATTGACAAATGCGGTTATCAAAATGGAATTTGCACTACTTATTTGTTCGTTGGAGGGATTTCAATCCCCGACTCCTCGATCCTCGACTTCAATTGCAGGGGACGCCCCTCGTTCCTTTGCAAGAGTCTGTGTTGGGGACGTGACTTGCTTAGACGCGGTACGAGATGGCAAATCGGGGACGGCAACGTACGGGTTCACGGCCAACCTTGGATCCCACGGCCTGGGGCTTTCTTTGCCACTTCGGAGGCTCCAGACGACGGGTATCCGTGGCGGGTAGCCGATCTAGTCTCCCACGACCATTGGGACCTCTCTCGGGTTGAGGCCCTTTTAACCCCCTACGATGCAGAGGCTGTCTTGAGGATCCCGGTGGGGAAGGGTCCAGATCGGCTTGTCTGGCACCACGAAGACAACGGGGTCTACTCGGTGCGGTCCGGTTACCGACTAGCTAGGTCGGAAGCACGGAGCGGACCTTCGGGCTCGGGAAAAGGGGAGCCAAATTGGTGGAAAGCTTTGTGGGGCACGACGATCCCCGCGAAAGTGAAGCACATAGTGTGGCGCGCGTGGTCGGAAGCTCTTCCGACCAACGGGGCACTTCGGCTCCGAGGGGTAGACGTTCTACCATTTTGCAACTTTTGCGGGGCGCTCCCAGAGGACGCCTTACATGCCGTTTGGGGGTGTGAGAGGGCCAAGGCGATTTGGGCATCATCTACGATCCACCGGTGGGTGGAAAAGACGGGGGAGATCCCATTTCAAGAGTTGTGCTACCGGGCGCTCGAGAGTCTTTCCACACCGAACTTCGAGCTATTTTGCGGGCTTATTTGGGCGGCGTGGTCCGACCGCAACCTTCGCCTATTCGAGCACCGTGTACGGGCCTCAGAGACTTGGGTGGAAGAAGTCGATGGATGGTTCACAAGTTACAAGCGATGCGCACACACGACGGAGAACCACCGCTCGCCGAGGGAGGAGGTACCGAGGGCATGGTCCGAGCCGGCTGCGGGGAGCCTCAAGCTCAACGTAGATGCGGCATGGGACAGGGAGATGGGACGGGCAGCAGTGGGCGCGGTTGTCCGAGACCACCACGGTCGGGTTATGGGAGTCTTGGCTTCCTTGGTAGACCATGTCGATTCGGCACTTACCGGAGAGTGCATTGCGATGCGACGGGGGCTTCTTTTTGCCCGCAAACGGGGGTGGAAGATCGAGTATGCCGAGACGGATTGCTTGCGGGCCTCCCACCTCACCAAGGCACGAGACTCGTTGGGCTTGCAAGGCCCGATTATTGCGGAGGTGCGAGAGCTCGGCCGCGAACTAGGCGGGACCGGAGAGTGGACATGGGTTCCACGGGAATGTAACGAGGTGGCCAATGCTTTGGCTAAGAGACGTCTCTCTTCTTTTGTACCGGACCTCATGTGTTCTTATTGCCCGGAGTGGCTTGTAGCAACGGTGTTGAGGGATTTTTCTCCCCAACTTGTTTGATTGAATGAAATCAAATTGCTTTCAAAAAAAAAAAATATTACCAATCAATTTAATTAATCGGGTTAGCTACCAAAAGATAAAAGTTAAAGAGTTTGAACACAATAATAATGTAAGTTCAAATCCGTTAAGTATACAATCCGGTTCAAAAAACTGTTCTGTTAGAAAACGGTTTTTAAAAATCCGGAACCGGACTCGAGTATTTCAGTAAATTGATTATGGCAAATTTAAATTGCTCTATTTAAATTGAGGAGAAGAAGAAGAAGAAGAAGAAGAAGAAGAAGAAGAAGAAGAAGAAGAAGAAGAAGAACCTTCGACGAGAGCCGTCAAATGACGCCGTCGTTTCGTGGAGCAGATTCTTGCGGTGCACCGTCTCCGCCGTCCTGATCACCTGCGTCCTCGTCTCCACTCTCTGCCTTCTCTTCCAAGGTTCTTATTTTCAAATATTTCTGTTAACTATTTAATATTAGAGTTGGTTTTGACTTTTGATGATAAGAAATGTTTTTCAAACAGCGACGAGTAAATCATTACGGTTGCTGAAATTCCTCTCCGGCGAGTCTCCGAGGGTAGAATCCTCATTCACCGTCCGGGATATCGTCGAGTTACCTGAGCACGTGTTGGTTTTCCTGTATTACCCCTCCCCGGCTTCGGTATTTACCGGAGAAGACCTCACCTGCGTTTATTATAACTCATCGACCACTAAACTAGGTATCAGAAGGCCCCCGATTTCCGTGGAAGACGACGAAAGCGCCGGGGAACAGATAGTGCGGTGCGCGCTGCCATCGCGGGGCTTTGCGGTGTCTGTCGGATTAAAACTGGGTAATAAGAAAGGAGAAACATTTTCCGTTGAAAGGACGATGTACCGGTGGGACTTGCTGGCCTACGACGCGCTCATCGATCACGACAACACCACGGTGGTGTTCGTGAAGGGGCTTAATCTGGAGCATGAGAAACTTTATGACGCATCCAAGTTTGAATGCGTGTACGGCTGGGATTTCTCCACGGCTCCGGAGTTTGTCCTCCAATCTGACGTCATAACCATTGCTCAGGAGATTGTACGGTGCAAAACGCCTTTGAGCATATTCGATAACAGAAGCTCTTTGATCAACTCCATCAAAGTCTCCGTAAGAATGAAGGAGCAAGGGAAGCCTTTAAACACCATAGCCCGACCGAAAACCCGGATTCAGTTCGGGTTTAAAACCCGAAAACCGGATAAACTCTGTGTCTGCACAATGGTGAGAAATAAAGCCAGGTTTTTAAAAGAATGGGTGATGTATCACTCGAAGATCGGAGTTCAACGCTATTTTATATATGACAACAACAGCGACGACGATTTGGACGCTGTCGTAAGCTCGCTCGCGAACTATAGCGTCACGCGCCACGTGTGGCCGTGCGTGAAGTCACAAGAAGCTGGGTTCTCGCACTGTGCTCTGCGCGCTCGAGGCCAGTGCGCGTGGGTGGTGTTCATCGATGTGGACGAGTTCGTGCGCATACCGGCTTGCGGGAGGGACTTGCGTGACGTGGTGGCGGACCACGACGGCCCACGAGTGGGCGAGCTGCGCTTGTCGTGCCATAGCTTCGGGCCATCAGGGCTCGTGCAAACGCCGGCGCAGGGTGTCACAGTGGGCTACACATGTCGTATGGTGGCACCGGAGCGGCACAAGAGTCTGGTGAGGCCCAACGCGCTCAACGCGTCGCTGGTCAACGTGGTGCACCACTTCCATCTCAGGGATGATTTCCATTCCGTGAATATTAACCGGAAAGTGGCCGTAGTCAACCATTACAAGTACCAGGTTTGGGAGGTTTTCAAACACAAGTTCGATCGGAGGGTCACGACCTACGTGTCGGACTGGCAAGATGAGCAGAATCTCAACTCTAGAGATAGGGTTCCGGGTCTAGGTACCCGGCCCATTGAACCGCCCGATTGGTCATCCCGATTTTGTGAGGTCAACGATACCGGTTTAAGAGACTGGATTCTGCAGACTTTTTCGGACCCACTAACGGGTCTTTTGCCATGGCAAGACTGCAAAAATCAATAACCAATTTTTATGTATTTTTAACCTAAAAATTGAAGTGTAAGAGTATTTTGACCAAGTACCTATAGAATAGACACTAGTATTGTTTTAAAAGCATTGACCAATCAAATTTCACAGTATTATCATTATGTATAAAAGTTTGACTTTTTAAATTCCATGTCATTAATTCCTTTTATATTTTGCAGCTTATAAAGTAACCAATTTGCATTTTGTTCTGGGCCAAAATGCCCCTCCGTCAAATTATTTTTTGTTGGTCACAAGCTCGGTGACAAGCAAGCTTGACTTTGTCTGTGAGTCACCGACGCTACACTTGACTCGGCCTATCGAAATTGACTTTCAGTCAACACCCGAGGACAGGAATCAAACCTCACACTCTATATAAGTCTCATCGGTGAAGTGGTTAGAATTAACCCAGAAATAACAGAATCACAACGACTTAGAGAGAGAGCCAAACAGATTCTTAGAGAGAGAAACCCGTGTAGTGCCAGGCAAGCTCTGAAGAATCACCGGAGAAGAAGGACGCGGTGGAACGCGACGGAGAATCACGACGGAGACGAAGGCGACGTACAGTGCTTCGAGTTTCTCAGAGGTGGTCATCGCGGCGTCATGGATCTTCTTCAAGGTTGGTGATTCGTCTCTATCTCCGTGGATCGGTTGAGAAACCCAAGGGAATCGTACAGGGATTGTACGTGGTGGGTTAACCGTAAAGAGAGAGTCTGTACTGTCGGGAATCGACCAAGACGGTGTCGCCGGAGGAGTGTGACTGAGTTAGCCGTGGGTCAGAGAAATTCGCTGAAGAGAGACGACGGAGAAGAGACAGAGCAGGGGCCACGACGGGGAGTACCAAAGATTGAGTCTTGATCAGAATCAGAGAGTCATCGAGCTTCAGAAGAAAAGAAGAAGCTGCGATCGACAAGGCGTGTTGAGCTCTTAACACTAAGGGGTATCGTTGTAGAAAGGGTGTATTTCTGGGGAAAGTACCCATCTTTGAGACTATTTTTGTAC
Organism: Parietaria judaica; assembly: GCA_954871525.1. Taxonomy (NCBI): domain Eukaryota; kingdom Viridiplantae; phylum Streptophyta; class Magnoliopsida; order Rosales; family Urticaceae; genus Parietaria; species Parietaria judaica. The sequence continues at coordinate 33,629,073 of OX940865.1, forward strand.
AAACCTTGTGTGTTGTGTATAAATAAAGTAGATTCTTGCCCACTGTTCTTAGTTTGTCATAATTCCGCAACTTTTGCCTTCTTCAAGAAGTGAATCTTGACCGGGTTGTTGGTGAAATCACAACATTTTTTTATTGGGATAATCGTGGTATAAGTTTTAATAGTCTTTCTATCGTCATCAATAAGTTCCTATTCTTTTTTTGCACATAGTAAAGTTTCAATTCTCTAAAATTATAAGGCATTTCATCCAGTCATCCACTATTTTCAAGTCAAATGCCACCGTGACATCATTTTGACCGCCACATGGCATGCCAGTGACATGAACGGGAAGGCGGATGAGCAAATCACCGGAGCCGGTGACATAGGCGACCGTCTCGTCTCGACTAGAATTCCCAGATTTTTCGATCCAACCAATCGAGGTGTCATGGTTAACAACGCCATGGCTTCCCTCCTCTTCAAACGGAGAATTAGAACTTAGCCAATGAGTTAGGGCATAATCTATTGAGTTCTTACAAAATTAGGGTTTTGTTCAAATCCATTGTTTGGCTTGTAACATTTCAATCATGTGTGATTATTTTGAAATAAACCGATTCAAACTTTCTATAGAATGTGAAATCATGTGGCTACTAAACTATTGAAAAGGCTTCTTATTTTCTTCACAATTTATGTTCTTTTTATATTTTGTCAATTTTCTCATGACGTCTTTATCCATATTATAAATTTAATACTTTTTTTTTGCTACAAAGTCTAAAATTATAAACTACAATCACAGTTTCGTTGTATGATAGTAATGGCACAAAGGCCCCTGAACTTTGTACGTAGTGCACTTTGTCCCGGGACTTTAGTTTTTATTCGCTCTTTGATTTTCTGTTATCGGTTTTCTATTTTCACCTCATGGATAAATGTAAAGCTTCAGTTTAAGTGGGATCTACATGTTGGGAAATTCTGTTCATGGTCGATTATTGGTATTTGTTGTCGACTTTTGGAGCTTTCAATCTTATACTCATAGGTGGTGAAAAGGGGGGAAAACGTGAACAAATCACTGGGAATTTAGACCACTAGAGAAAATTGAGATCATAAGATTTTTTTTTCGTAACGTGCGGCGTGGGTATCTTTGTTGCAAAGTCCCAAATAAATTTTTTACCTAAATTACGACAAAATTGACCAGTAATGTTTTAGTTTTTTTGCATTACAAAATCCGTTTTGGCTACAAATATAATTACTTTACGGTAAAAACTTTACATTACAAAATTTTTCACAAAAGTGATGGTGTCGAACGGGGTTCACCGAGACCGAGCCGGAACTCGGGTGGGCCATCTCTAGACTGAATTCGCTCATAATTTAGACCACTAGAGAAAGATTGAGAAAATAAGTAAGATTTTTTTCGTAATGTGTGGGTACTTTTGTTGTAAATATCCCGAACAAATTTTTTACCCAATTTACGACAAAATTGACCAGTAATGTTTTAAATTTTTTGCATTGCAAAATCCGTTTTGGCTACAAATATAATTACGTACAGTAAAGTACGGTAAAAACTTTACATTAAAAAAAATTCATAAAGATTTTACATTACAAAAAAAAAATTACTAGATATACGATAAAATTGACCAGTAATGTTTTAATTTTTTTTGCATTGTTTAATCCGTTTTGCCTACAAATATAATTATGTACGGTAAAGTACGGTAATAACTTGACATTACGAAAAAAAAATCACAAAACTGATGGTAAAAACTTTAACATTACAAAAAAAATTCACAAAAGTGATGGTGTCGAACGGGGCTCACCGAGACCGAGGCGGAGCTCGGGTGGCCCAACTCTGGACTGGATTCGCTCATAGGCGCGCAAGTCTAGGCAATATCCGAATGAGCCTACGACAGCTTTGTTGATCATATTCATCCGCACCACTTTAACGCCCCCACTTGACTTGGGTCACAAGCTCTCGCAGCTGAGCCCGGCGATATTTACAATTACGTAAAACATATATATACTCTTCTTTTCTTTTCTATTTTCTCCATGTGGGATTTTCTTAAATAAATATTGACCTTTCTATATTTCTTTGCCACGAATCCAATCGATTATCACACACACGCTACGCTACTAATATATATTATATTAAAAAGGAAATATACATCCAGAATATCTTCAATTACTCTAAAATTAACATCATATTCCTAAAGCAATTATTGTTAAACCAAAATTAGGGTTAATGGCGGTAAAAATACCTAGAGTTTGGTCAATGAACTCTTGATGTATTCAAAGTTAAAAAGTAATGGCAAAAGTACTTAAATTCGTATTTGGAGCGTTGACCACTCTATTCTCGTAACGCGGTTAACTTACCCGTTGACTCTGGGCACTTTGACATAGCAATATGTTATTCTTTTGCCACCAGTTTTAGACGTTGGGTACAAGAGAGATTCTTTGACCAAACTTTGAGTATTTTCAACGTGATTAACCCGAAAATAAACACTAAATAACTCAAAAAGATGCAAAAATACTTATAGTCTTAGATACGAATAAGTTTTAGTTCTTTTTTAACTAGAAAAAAAATACCAATACTTTGATATTACACAAGATAAGTACACTTTCGTCGGGTTTTCGGTACACGTCTAAGCGTCTTACATAATATCAGGACAATAGTACTTTGTTCATGTAAAATAAAAAAGAATTAGAGCTTGGAATAAAATCGGTAATTACCCAAATATATATATATATATATATATATTAGCAAGTGCTGACGTGGCTGCAATTTCACAATGTCCATGAATAGAACGGGAAGCAGGAGATCGTAGCCCATCTACGTATTAGCGACCTCATATATTAAAAACCGACTCGAACGCCTTCTCTTTCATTACTTTCACTTCTCGCTCGACCATTTTCTCGGAGCCACTATGTATATAACAATACATATAATATATATATATATATATATAAATAATACCCAGAAAAATTCACGTAGAAAAAGCGAGTGAATGAATGAGAAAAAGTACGACGAGGTCGTCTTCTCCGAGAAACCATGGCGAAAGAATACCACCGACGAAGGCGGTCAAACGACGTCGTCGTGCTGACGTGGACCAGGCTCTTCCGGTGCACCCTCACCGTGGTCCTCACCTGCGTCCTCTTCTCCGTGCTTCGCCTTCTCCTCCGAGGTTTTCATTTCATATATTCATGTTCATTTTCGAGTTTTTTTTTTCATTTGTTAATGATTAGGGTTTCCTTTTGAATTTGAATATTTTTTTTAGCAGACTCGATTAAGCCAGTGCGGTTGCTGAAATCCCTCTCCGGCGAGTCTTCTCCCGGGGTAGAATCGTCGTTCGCCGTCCGGGAAATCGTCGTGTTACCCGATCACGCCTTGGTTTTCCTGGATTACACATCCCCGGCTTCGTTATATACCGGAGAAGACCTCGCCTGCGTTTATTACAACACGTTGACCGCTGAACAAGGGTTCAGAAGGCCGCCGATTTCCGTGGAGGGCGGAGAAAGCGCCGGGGGGCAGATGGTGCGGTGCGGGTTGCCGCCGCGGGGATTCGCGGTGTCGGTGGATTTAAAACGGAGTAATGAAGGGGAGATGTTTTCGGTCGAGAGGACGGTGTACCGGTGGGACTCGCTGGCGTACGATGCGCTCATCGATAACGACAACACGACGGTGGTGTTTGTGAAGGGGCTCAATCTGAAGGCTGAGAAGCTTTCTGATGCGTCCAAGTTTGAATGCGTGTACGGCTGGGATTTCTCCAAGGCTCCGAAGTTCGTCCTCCGATCTGACGTCATCTCTATCGCTCAGGAGATCGTACGGTGTAGAACGCCTCGGAGCATATTCGCTAGCAAAAGCTCCGTGATCAACTCCGTCAAAGTCTCCATAAGAATAAAGGGGCATCGGACGCCGTTGAACACCATTGCCCGACCCAGAACACGAACCCGGCTTGGTTTCAAATCCGAAAATCCAGACAAACTCTGTGTCTGCACAATGGTGAGGAATCAAGCCAGGTTTCTAAAAGAATGGGTGATGTATCACTCGGAGATCGGAGTTCAACGATGGTTCATATACGACAACAACAGCGACGACGATCTGGACGCGGTTGTACGGTCGCTCGGGAACTACAGCGTCACACGCCACGCTTGGCCGTGGGTGAAGGCGCAAGAGGCTGGGTTCTCGCACTGCGCTCTACGTGCTCGGGGCCAGTGCGAGTGGGTGGCGTTCATTGACGTGGACGAATTCGTGCATGTGCCAGCTGACGGGCAGGACCTACTCAACGTGGTGGCGGAGCACGACGGCCCGCGTGTGGGTGAGCTGCGTACACCGTGCCACAGCTTTGGCCCGTCGGGGTTCAAGCAGATGCCGGCGCAAGGTGTCACGGTGGGCTACACGTGCCGTATGGCGGTGCCGGAGCGGCACAAGAGTGTGGTGAGGCCCGACGCGCTCAACACCTCTCTGGTCAACGTGGTGCACCACTTCCACCTCAAGGACGGTTTCCGGTACGTTAATATCGACCGAAGCTTGGCCGTCGTCAACCACTACAAGTACCAGGTTTGGGAGGTTTTCAAGGAGAAGTTCTACCGAAGGGTAGCGACCTACGTGGCGGACTGGCAGGACGAGCAGAATGTCGGGTCAAAGGATCGGGCGCCGGGTCTGGGTACTCGGCCTGTTGAACCGCCCGATTGGTCATCCCGATTCTGTGAGGTCAACGATACGGGTTTGAGAGACCGAGTTTTGCGGAATTTTTTTGACCCGCTGACGGGTCTTTTGCCGTGGCAAGACGGAAAAATCAGCGATGACTAGAAACCCTTAACACATTTTGCATTTTTAAATTGTTGTAGGGTAGGTTTTTCTTGAACACTTTGTATAAAGTATTGGTAGATTTATCATTCTTTGTAGATAGACTAAACGATCGATTAAAATTTGATAAAATGCATGTTATCTGAAATGCTGTTTTTGATAATCTTGAGTGCTCAGAGGCTGTGATTATATCATTAATTTATGAATTAATGGTAGTAATATTTTGGCATTTGTTGGGATTAATGTGATTTTATGTAAAATTCTAGTTTGGAACTCGTATCATCATCAATTGAGAATAGGAAAGTGTTAGGTTTTTGTAGGTTATTAATCACTATAAGAAATCACGCTTTTGAGCGACGCAAGTCGGAAACGCAGCTGAAATTAAATTTCGGTGGTGCAGCTCGGAAACGAACGGCTAAAAGTGATGTCTTTCGCTGTTATCGACACGTTTACAGGTCTGTTTGTTAAAGAAAAATTAGGAAATTAGCTTAAAACTGGGAACCGGGACCAAAAAAAAAAAAGAATCCATGTTTTTGTCCTGATTCCGATTCTAAACTATATGTTATTTTTAAGTTCTTAGTGTATGTCGTTTTTAGTGTATATTTTATATTTTTATTGTCGTCTTTAATACTATATATGTTTAATGATTTTTACAAAACTACATATTGTTAAATCAACCACTTTTAGTGCATGTTGTTTAGAACTGAAACCGATAAATTTTAGAACGTAACGGGACCAAAAAAATTCCCGGGAAATTTTCTTTCTTGTGCAACAAGTCTGAAGAAAAAAGACGCGCCAAAAAGAGGGAAAGCTGAAGGAATCAACAAAAAAAGATATTTAGATAGATTTAGTGTTGAAGACATTCGAACCGATTATTGTTCTTGGCGAAGAATATGCCTAGCCTTATATATGGGATGAGATACAAAAAAGGTAATCCATATTCAAGTGGTTTTCATAGGATTTTTGCTAGAAAATTTTAAACAAAAGAAGTTTTGGTAAAGTTTGTACCGGGATTACGGGCTTCTTGGGTAACCCACGAGTTGTTCTAGGGCCCAACGGGTTTTTCCACATTCTCGTACACTCCTTAAATTATGCAACGCCAATCCATTCAAGCCTTCGAAAAATCAAAGCAGACAGCCACGGCCAATCTTTGAGTTTTTCATGCTTAGTCAGGCCTTAGGCTAAGTAAATTTTGGGACCCTTAAAAGTATTTAAAAAATTAATATTTTATAAATTTAATTAACTATTTTATGATAATCTACAACATTGGAACCTTAATTTGAGGGCTTGAGATGCCAGCCTTGCTCGCTTATAGTCAGGGTCAGCCCCGGTTGTACTTGTAGCTACTAGCTAGTGCTAGCAAGATCACCGGAAAAAAATGTATTTATCATCTCTTATTCTTTTTACAATTGATTTCCAACGTCACTTTGACCCTTCACTTTTTAACTAAAGTAAAATATAACAAATGATTTAAGCTTGATTAATGTAAAAACAATGATTATTTAGATGAAATAGAAATCCACTTGTATTCGTTAATTTCTAAGATATTGATTTGGATAATCATATCGTTTCTGAATGTAGATCACATCATATAGTGTTAATGCATTACACCATGGGTGTCATTGTCCAGATTTTCAAAAATATAAGTTTCAGCAATAGTGTCTAAAACCCGGTCATTCCGTATTAGAATTAGGGGTGAAAACAGAACCCGGAATAAAGTGATAATACTTAAACAAACGCAGTAAAATGTGACTATAAATAAACTGTTGAAGTAAAAGTAAAAATATATCCGATTACGAGCTTTTGTATTGTGTTATGTGTATTTTAAACGTGCATATATCGTCTATTATATATTAGGGTTCACTTTTAAAATTTGAAGCCCTATAAAGTACAAATTTGAACTCCCGTGCGCGTGTCACTTCCCGGCTCGTTGATCCCAAGCCTCCATAAACGCTAACCCTAACCCTAGCGCGCCATCATCGCATGTAGCGATGACTGTTCTGATAATCCGAACATGTTATAAACGACGACGAATAAGAAGCAATAGAAACAAAACATTGAATAGAAAAAAATAGAAAAAAGAATAGTATATGTATGTATGTATGTATGTATGTATGTATGTATGTATGTATGTATGTATGTATGTATGTATGTATGTATGTATGTATGTATGTATGTATGTATGTATGTACATAAGAATTAGTGTTTGAATCTTGAGACAGCTTCAATGGTGGTAAGAAATAAATAATGAGAAGAAGAGAAGAGGCAAAGAGGAGAAGACACGAATGGCGCGTGAATGTGATCGCTCGTAGACATTGGACGAGTCTTGCGACGCAAGGAAGGAGCTGAACTTGAAGTTCGGGTTTGACCCGTACAGCGCCTGAACTCCCCGGATGTCGTCCACGGCCAGCTTCACCTTCCTCGTCCTCGGGCTCAAGCTCGGGTACATTACCGCGTCCTTCGCCGACGAGTGCCCCAACCCCAGCACGTGCCCGATCTCGTGCGTCACCACCGACTCCAGGTCGACGGCGACCTTCGACCTCTGCTCCTCGAAGTCCACCGCCCACGACTCGGCCGCGTCCAGGTGGAATCTCCCGTTGTCGGGGGAGAACGCGTGGGCCAGCACGCCCAGCACCCCGTCGAACGGCTCCCCGTCGCCGTGGTCCCCCCTATAGAACCCGATCTTGATGTCCGCGGACTCGAACTCCGCCGTTTCCGTGAAGTTGACTGGGATCGCCGCCGACCACCGCGAGAACGACCGCCTGAACACATCGCCAACCACGTCTGCGCTCAGGTAGTCTAGGACGTGGTCAGGGGAGAACGCGTAGGACAAGCTCCGCTCTTCCCACCGCGGCTTCCCGTAGAAGTAGGCGTAGTGGCGCGTGGTGTGACTATGGCTAGAAGCGTAAGTGTCGCTGACGCCGCAGCGTGGGAGCGAGATGGCGGACAAGGTGTCGGGGTCGAGCTTGCCGGTGACGGCCAGGCCGAGCTTGGTCTGGTAGAGCGTGAGGGCCGAGAGGAACTGGTCGTCCGTGATGTTGACGTCGGGAGGGAGAGGCATCATGTACCCGAAGCGGCGGAAGAACTCGGTTACTTGGCGCATGTCGGGGAGCGAGGCGCCGTCTGTGAGGCCCAAGCCGCGGGCCGCGTCCGAGGGGCCGGAGAGGCACAGGAGAAGGGAAAAGACGCAGAGCGCCTTCCCAAACATATTTGGTGTGTTGGAGTTTGAAAATGAAGAAGAAGGAAATGTAAGCCTCGGATAAGGCGATCCAAAACCTCTGGAAAAAGTCAACGGTGAGATGTTCAAAGGGTTTAAGAATCTTGGGTTCCGAAGTATAATGTATATATATATATATATATATATATATGATAAAGATTCTGGCGTGCGCATCCGAGTCTCTCTGGGTTTCGTTGAGCTGATTTTTGTTGTTGGTGGGCAAACCACTTATCAGTTGCAATTTAATAGCGGCGTAAGTAATTATGTTTTAATTTTTAGGATAACATAAATTCATTTCTACAGCTACAGTTTTTAATGTTTACTATTTTGTTTCTCGTCAAAAGTTTATCCGTTTTTCAATAATTTTAGTAGAATCTTTGAAGTGCACTAAAGAAAATTCTCACAATTTAATAGAATCTTTTAAGTGTCGATCTTTCCCGCTGAATTGATGTGCTTAAATTATGCAAGGGATGGAGACCGAAATTGGGAGCCGATATTAATTTCCCGGTTCCGATTATAAATTTCCCGGTTCTAAAAGTGTTTGACTTAAAAATGACATGTAGTTTTTTTTTTTAAACAGCAATTGAAAACTACATATAGTATTAAAAAAACGACAAATATATATATACATATATATATTTATATATATTACACTAAAACGACATATTAAAAACTTAAAAATTACAATTAGTTCAAAACCAGAACCGGTACCATAAATCAGGAAATATTTTTTTAGTACCGCAACTGGTTCCCGGTTTTAAGCTAAATTTCCAGGAACTTTTAAAAATCGATCTGGTAACGCTACCAAAACTGGGACAAAACCGGGAAATGGTTGCAATTTTTTTAGCCCCAGTCCAAAACTTGGCAATACATCTAAGCTTTTGTTAATTAATAAAAAAAAAACGTTGACAAAAATTTAGAAATAATCACAATAGTCAACATTGAGGATTTTGACCCGAAAAATAGTGAATAGTGAAAAAATTGAACTTACACCAATAATAAGTAGTTATGCCGTTCTATCATATTAACATAATTTTATTAGAAGTCATAGTACGGTGGAGAAATAATGTAACAATGTTGTTGACCAAAATAGATAGAATTAGGTGAATGAGGAAGTGACAGTGTTGTCATCGAGCGGTGACTCGCGGCACATACACAACATGCATGTCAATCTGCCTCTGTTAAGTTGAATAAGTAGCGGACTCGGCGAGCCAGAGGCGGCGGAGAAGGCGCTATCTTCGCCAATGACCGCAGACTGAGGCCACACTCATTGAGTCCGAGACTGTCTCGTTCCATGTATTCGAGAAAAAACGATTATTGCGACGAAAGTACCATTTAAATTCGTTATTTGGTATCCGTATATCCTCATTGATGTGAAGTCTTATTATATTTTTAATGGCTCTTTCGACTCACTCATCTTAAAACGGATTGATTTCTCATTTGAAGTTCGTGGGCTCGAATTCCGTCTCAGCATCAATTAACAAAAGTAATTCATCATGTATATCTTATTTTCTTTTTCATTTCTAGCGCGAGATCCTTAACACACGCAGTCACGTAGAATCTCGAAACAGCGTAAAGACGGGTCGATAAATTTCTAGGAATATTAGAATTCATTATATGCTTGTTCTGAACGTGGAACCCTACCTACTACTCCTTCCACAAGTTGATAAATCAACTCAATTCCTATGAAAATCCTCAATAAACAAAACTGATCAAAGTGAATTAATGTACAAAAAGCAAAAAGAATTACTCGGTTTCGCGTGTCCAGCATATTCGTACACCGAAGGGACCTTGCTCGTGCCGGCTTCACAAATCCGACAATTTCGTATGAGATCGACACCCACTATCGAGATCATGGCACGTTTTCGAAAGTGATGATACAGCTTGACACCCTGACAGGTCGGAATCAGTCAATACTATAACTGTGCTCAGTGCCGGTGTGAATACTTTCGGCTACCGATGGTCTCGCCTTTGTCAATGCTTCTTCTTTGTAGGATCTTTAAAATGAAGGAAACGTAGCCGATTGCAGCCATAGCGTAGAATACTCGGTACGGAGCCAAGGCCAAGCCGGAGAGATAGGAATAGTATCCTGCGATGAGGTAAACGAAGTTGAGGCTCAGCTCGAATCGACGGATGCCTGGGATAGAGAGCAAAAGGGTATTGTTCTTGGGTTTTGAAGTGCAGAATCCGTGAAGGATCACTCCGCCACAAAGAACCGAATCCAAGAGCCAAGGAAGGCTCTCGCCCATCCCTATTCTCTGCAATCACAAGATAAAATAATCTATAAAGATAAAAAAAAGGGAATCGATCACATCGAGAGATATGTTAATCGAGGTTCTGCTTCGTGTATGAGTTTTTTACACAAATGGCCCTTCTAATACACAATCTTGCATTATTTTACTTTTTTAGACCATAAAATAATGCAAGATTGTAATTTCGTAAGCTAATGAATCTTATTAGATAAGAATTAATAATAAATTATCATAACACAATAATAACATAACAATATGCTAAGATAATCTATTATCATTATTATAATTTTCTTAAATAGAAAGTCTTATTTATAAAATATCTATAAATTATAGAATATCATAGATTGCAAAAGGGACGGTCTTTCCCTTATTTATTTTTTTGAACAAAATAAAACAAAAGGGACCAAATACACAATAGGAATGATACCTGCAACCAAGCTGCGAGAGACGGGACAAACATCATAGTGGCAACAAGATGTAAGACCAATAAACCGTGCCGGTGATGGAACAGCTCTAATTGTATCTCACCAAACGTCTTTGAAGAATTCGGGCTGTCGGAACTGCTCTCTCTCAAACTACTATTCTGATCGCCTTTGCCATCAAATGTGACGTTGGAAACATCGCAGCTTCCTTTTCTAAAATCAAACATCTTTATTTCCCGAGCATCGCTGCGAAATGAAGCCGTCAAAAAACTGTCACGAAAACATGAAGGAAAGTTTAGGATCACTAGAAATTCCCAGCACCCAAAATTAAATACAAAATTGTAACATAAACTCCGCAACAGTTATTAGCTTGAATAGCCAAAGGGGATAGTACGCTAATGCCCCCGGAAAAAAAAAATTACGACAACGGCCCCTCAGATGCAGTTATAATTCTCCGACGGTCCCTCTGTAATAATGTGGATGCAAATATAGACGGAAAATTTTAAAAATTGAAAATTGAGGGGTAAAATCGACATATCATATTACATATGTCATTTTAACTCATATAATCTTTCATATTGTCATTTTAACCCTTATAAATATATTGTTAATAGCTCCGAGAGTACTATTGTTTAATCTGACGGAGAGGGATTACTAAGGCACCAAAACTGCATTTGAGGGGCCATTGTCCTAAAAAAAAAATTGGCGGCCAATAAGCACACTACCTCTTTTTAGAGGGGTTATTCAAGCCAAAAATATAAATACCTAGAAAGTGCATCATGACAGCACAAAGCATGAGACAGTAGAAGGAGAAATAGACCCAAGGCTGGATGAACCAAGCAAGCCAACATGATCGCAGCGAGTGCCGTAACAAGAGGCGGGTTTACTCTTAATACCCTCACTACCTGTTTCATTTACGACGTCAGTCAATGTGAGCAGAGCAATAAAATAAGAAAATAAGTACCACATACAAACAAATAGGGGTGATTTTTTTTACCGGATCTGAGAACTAGTCTAGATAGCGGGAATATTTTGTGAAATACCAGGAACCAGAACTGTTGAACGAAATTTTGAGAACCGGTCTCACAAATTAGAATTTTTTTAATATAATTTATTTTGGGTACACGAATGTTTGCTTTTAATTAAAATTGGTAAAATTTTGGTTGAAAACTGGTAACTTCCAGTTTTAACTGGAATCCCTAATTTAAACCGGAATTTCAAAGTTCTAAATCAGTACTTTTCTTGTAACTTTATCCGGGTCCTGTTCAAATATGGCAAAATACCATTATTAAAGGTCCCAGTATCGGTTACCGGTTCGCGGAAAATCGGGACTGGAAGGAAAAATTTCATCAAGCAAGTGTTTAAACCCATGCTGCTTGCATGGCAGCGAAGGAAGGGCAAAGATGTCATTTAGCTTATATTTATCTTATATCAGCCATTAGCAATAATGAAGCCTTGTGGGCAGCCATGTTTGGTTGTTCTCTTCTCTTGTCAAGCGTCCATTTAAGAGTTTTCGCCTTGCTCTCGAAGAAAAGGTGGTTTTGGTTGATTTGGAATAAATGACGGGTTCTCATCACCATCATGACACCTGATTGGCTTATTGATTGCCTTTCCCATTTGATTCGCATCGATAAGCCACAAGAACTGGTGCTTTACACACAAGTTTAAGAGAAATGCTCGTTCAAAAAGTTGAGAGCCATCTTAGATAATATGTTAAAAAGTTCCGGGCGTATATATATGTAAATATACATACACATATTTTATTATACATGAGAGTTTTACCTTCGATGAAGATAGGCCAGCAGATACACTGAAAAGCCAGTGAATAAACCCAAATACGGCACCTCCTTCCAGTGATTCCCACCTATGAGGCACATAAGACCCTCTTGTCATTTCAACCAAATAAGATTTCTGATACGAATAGAATAAAACCAAACACGCAAACGAGAATTCACCACAATTTTTTACTGCATACTAACCTCGTTTTGATGAAGATATGAACAAACGCAGCCATGTAGAAGAGCAGTTGGGTTATAAGTATCAAAATTATTACAATCCCATTAGCAAGTAAATAACAAATCATCGAGACGATCGTGAAGCCGACAAACGATGGAAGCGGATGGGACATTAAAACGGACACGAACAAGGAGAGAAAAATGGGTGCAATGCCGAAGAAGAAAAAAGGCAGTGGAAGCCCCAAATTCAATTCGACTGAAGTCAGCATCGAAGGTATGGGAAGATAATGATCCCATGCACGCGCTTGCCGCATCAGAGCAAAAAAGACCACCACAACAGAGAGGCCCGCTATCTGCAGGGAGTAATTGAATGATACGACAAAATGATTTTATAAAACAATCTGAGATGTTTATAAAATATACTGATTTCATTAATTTAAAGGTTAAATAATGAATGAATTGGAAAGAGCAAATTTATACATATTAATATATATATATATATATATATATATATATATATTATATACGTGTAAGGCATTGAAACTCACTTGCGGGTTATATACGAGCAAAAATCTACTAGCGGCTCGAGTGAAAGACACATCAATGGTAGTTTTATACGAACAATGTGGGTCCACCTGCAATAAGGAGCAGCATAGCGCAAGTTTTATGAAGACTTCGACATGTTAGATAATTATTTTAGAGCACAGCATCATACTGATTAGATAAGTACCAGCAAGAAAACATTAGTCTTCTCGGAACTAGAATCCGAACTCCAAAGAGCCGGAGACGAATCAACGACAATCGTCTCGCTCTGTAAATTTGGGAAGACATGAAGACCTGATGTGTCATCCCAAGCAAAGGCTATGGGAGGGAAACAGCGAAGTTTGCACAACTCTGTAACACAAAGAAACCACTGTCTCAGCCAGAATGGCTAACTATATTTAATTAGTAAGTGTAGTTATGGCTAATTAGGTACTTTTATTTAACCAGTTTATTTGCAGCTGATTACGTTGGTCTAAGATGTAATTCATTCTTATTTTAACAAAATTCTTAAAATTCTTAAAAAGCAACAAACAAAGAAAAGAAACTGTACTTTCAGCATCTCCAGCATCTTCATCGGAAAGTCCAGAATTTTTTATTCCACATCCATCGGTCTCCAAAGACAGCGTCACGGGAAGAAGGCCTAAGCTGATACTGAAAGACAGGTTCAAGGCAAGAGGATGATCTTCCTTAAAAAGCATGTCCTGCTTAGCATTCAAGTGATAAGAAAACAACCAGTTACTCATCTAGTATCAAGGCCTTCAGAAACTAGCCACTCGAAAGCGATAACCAACCTTGTGAGAATAAGTGGACTGAAGCATTGACAGAGGAGTAATATGCCTCGCTGCTTCCTCGGGATTAAAAAACTGTCCGACAGCCATGGAAGCAGCTGGTGGGGGTCTTCCTGAAATAGTCTGAACAACGGGTTGTGAGCATTTACATGAAGATACGTAATCTTAAATTCATGTGATTACATGGGACCCCAATGAATATCTTGCAAAAAAATAATTTATGAAGTTATAATATATCCCTTCTTTGATAATACTTATCAAAGGCATCATAACAAGGGCTTAGAATATCTCGGGAAAAAAAATACTAACTTATCAAACTATAACATATCCCTTCTTTGATTAAATATAATATATGTAATCTTAAATTCATATGATTACATCGAAAACTATTATTATCAGTCAGTAATTAAATTTCAGCCATTAAGTATATTTATTGTTACATGAAAATCATATGTAATTTGACCAACGTGTAAATGGGATGTCATCTTTTAACCAAAGTTAACTTAATCTCTCACTCTCTCTCTCTCTCTCTTGAACGAGGGGAGGATAAATTTAGGAGAAGATAAGCATTTTTTCGTGAATCAAGCCACAATAGCTCCCGCTACGAGATTGCAATCCCAGACTCATATCAGAAACAAGGGGTATAACAAAAATCAGGCAACATGTAATTGCCTCAAAGTTTTGATTAAAAGAATCCATTAATTGAATGCACGGTGAAAAATCTAATGACTCTAATGTATCCGTCAGAAGATTCTACAGAAACATACCGGGCGTGGTGCAACTGAGATTGTCAGGAATCTGAAACCATGCATATCCTCGGGTCTCAACATAATTATAGCAGTAGGTGGAGGCTGCTCAGTCTGACTACCAGGTTCAATCTAATGAGGTAAAGTATAAGTGAGCAAATAGTATCATACGATAATCATTTCATAAAATAGATCAAGAAAAATCTTTCCAAGTTCAAAATGGATATCAGTTTTTACCGGTTTTGGTGGTGGTCCTGATGGAATGTGCACCATCCTTGATGTCACCTCAACTATTCTTTTACTACCCGGAAGTTCCGAAGCCGATTTTCTCTTTTCAGGCCACAAGTGAAGTCTAACCCCAGTACACGGAGCGAGGTTTGTCACAAGGATAAAATGGCTTTTTCCATTTGATCCCTACAGTAAAAGTCAAGGGTTCAGATAGAAATTAGTTGAAACCTTGGCACAAACCTAAGTTTAATCGATGTAACAATCCAATGTAAAACAAAGACCCAAGAGCATGATTTTTTAACTGTTTCAAAATATAAACTGAACTTTTACTTTTTGAACCTATTCAGCTATTCTTGAAGAGCTAAAACTAAAAAAGAAATGTTTCAGAGGTATAATAATTTTAACAGAAAGAATAAATACTTGTTTCTCAAAAGATAAAAATGGTTTAGTGAAACATCAACCATTGAAACAAAAAGAAAAAATTATAAACCAAATTATACTATTTTTATCTAACATTTCAAAGATTTCACAAGATGAAGCTGACCAGTTTCTGTATGTCCAACCACCGCCTTCGACCATCCATGGCTAAAATAGGGACGGTGCTTGTCTGAATGTATAAGTCCCTCTCAAGCCCATTATCATTCCAGTGAACATTTCTTGGACAGCTCTTTAAAGCATGAACCATTGCACCTGAAACCCATGACCGATACAAAAATAAAACAAACATAACCAAAAGGTATTATGTAGGGAAACAAAACATAATACGATGTCTTGCGTCAATTGGAAAAACAAAACATAAGACGGAATGAACCTACGCGCCAACACTTAAGAGATATTATGGTTTCCTAATCTATCACGATTACATAAACAACCCAGTTGAACCTAAACTATAAGACCAACTTGACAAAACATAAATAACCCCGTTGAACCTAAATCTAAACTGACATGACAAAACATAAACAACTAAAAGACCAACTTGCCCTTAGTGAAATGTCAAGATCAAGGGTCTATCAAAAAATGTTTGAGCAGAAAATAGAAACCAAGGATTATTATTTGATACCATCGGAGTCCTTTGCGTCCTTCACGGAAGCCGAGACGTGCGGTTGTGCCACCCAATTGAAGCTCTGTGGTATAGCACTACGAAGCATTCTAGAGAATATAGAAAGTCTTCTTCGAGTTTCAACAAAAGGTTGGTTGGTCTTCGGGTCTATCAAACTAAGCAGAGTGTGTGACACCTATACAAAAAACAAAAAAACAAAACAAAAATTAAAAATTATGCATTTAAATAATTACTAACTCTTGGTTCTTAGAGAGACTTATACTCACTTGGACTACTAACTGATTGCACCATAAAATTGCTTGATGCTCCATTGACAACCATACATTTTTCATGCCAGTACTACTGATCACGAGACCATGAGTAGGAGGCACGATACCATCAAGCGACTCTAGTTTTGACCGTACCTGCAGAATACAAAAAAAAAAAAAAAAAAATTGTCACGAACCATGAGTTTATCAATGTTTAATAGGGTTTGGATTAAGTAGTGAGGTTTATTTATTTAAAGAGCAATGAGAGAAGAGGGTGAAATATTATTCAGTAATTTAGTTAGTAAAATTAGCTTAGTTTCTATAGTGTTATGGGGATTCAATGTTTCAAGACCCGCGACAAGATCAAAATAAGAGACCATAATTACAAGATCAGCAACAAACTCATCCCAAATGTGAAACTTGGTCTCATTTGCTTGTGTGATTTCTCATGTTTGATGATCTCATAGTTATCATCAAACAAACATTTTCTTTTTATCCCCTCAAAAGATTTCTGAATTCATAAATTGTTCTTGCCTAATCTTCTGTGAGCCCTAGAGTTGTAAGAGAGTAAACTGATAACATCTTCATAGACGATATAATATTAGAAAAAATCGGCTAGCTCCAATATGCCCACCATGATCTGGAACTGTGTTAATCCCGATTTGTGGGTAACTAACAATAGTTGACTCGTTCAAATGCTAAGTACCAAATAAAACAGGATAAGTAATTACTCAGGGAGTGAGCTGTATAAGTAGATGTGCTAGGGTCTATATGAATCTTTCTCTTTTTAATATAGCAGATAACTGCGATATTTTCCATGGAACAATTGGCATCAATGCCCCTCAACTTTGGTCATTGGTGCACTTAGCCTCCCTAAACTCCTTAACTTTGATTTTAGCATTTTGACCTATAAACTATAAATTTGTTACAAAATATCCATTTTCTATTAAAAAAATTGTTATTTACGGTATCGTATCAAGGGCAAATTCATTATTAATGGTATTATTGGTATTTTATTTTTATTTTATTTTTTGTTGTTCTTATTGTTGAGGCTTACGCCTTGTAAGGCTAAGGAAAAACCCTTAGTTCCCAATTTAATCAAATATTATAGCCTATACTTAACCAAATAACAGTCAGCTCTATGCAACAGCAGATGAGTTTGCTATTTATTTTACCTGATAATCATTATAGCCACCGGTGATGGAGATAACCACTACTTGAGAGAGTACCGGATTAGATTCATGTCCATTTCTAGTGGTCGGAACCTCATATCCCTGTCTCCATTCGTTATTTACACGTGCAAAGTAGTAACCCAACGAAGGCTGCAATGCCAGAGGAGGTGATCTGAATATAGGCAAATCACATTACTAATCATTGCACCTAATTCCAAAAAAGCAATCCCAAATTCCAAAGCTACGATACTCACTGGTGCGGACTTGAAAGCGTGAGAACTGTTTGAACGGCTAATTTTCTCAAGCGAGGATGAACTATCGCCGCTCTGGCCACAAAACCACCCATAGAATGACCGACTAATATCACACTTTTCGGCAAAGACCCAGAAGCTGCAACGCCTTCTCTTTCTCTAGCATCGTAAGATTCCTGGTACTGATCTAATATCTGAAACAACGTTTTTACATAAAGCAGTTAATCACAAGATTCGCGAATTAACTTTACCTCCACATCAGAACATTCAAGAAACACCATATAGCTCTATTAATCTCGCAACTAATGCCTCAATAATTTTCTTTCAAAAAGACTTATTTGTAGTCCGGTCGGAATTAGATAAAAATTGTAATTACGGAAAGGTAACTGTGTAGTTAAATACCTAACAAAAAAAAAATACATTATAAGAAACTACTAAGCATAAGCTTCTATTTGGCCATGCTGAAGCCATGAGACTATTCAGCCTCCTCCTTGTTCGGCCCATCAGCGTGTCTCGAGCTTTGATCATAACTTGTGCCCGTTTTAGGGATCCTTGTCTGGTACGTCTACCACAATATGCATCCGCAATATGAAAAGAAAAATATTGAACTCTGATTGATCGGAAAAAAAAAAAACACAAGTTATAGAAACTTACCCTGTGAATTGCATACACTACATATTCCGTGTGCTCTTCAAGTACACCACCATCCATGGCGGAATGTTCTCCTTCAAGATCCACAGTAAACCAATCCAATCGGCTGTTGTATTGGGTAGGCAACTTATTATCACCCAAATCTTCATGACGACCTCCCTCTTCACGAGATAGAAACGATTCTTGGTAAAAATTACGTTCAATTGGACCCCCTTGATACGCCTTATCCGCCTCAGCGGCTAAAGATCGTACCTACAGAGTGATTAAATTAACCAACAGAAATTAAGGAAACAGAGCGTGTGGTGTGTAGTAGATTAAGAACCAAGTAAACTCAATAAGGACCTCACCTGCTTGAAGCTACCGCTATTACCGGGAATGAAAAGAACCGGAACGCCGCTGAGCTTCTTTATATGCTCCTTAAAATCGATCTTTTTCCAACCCTCGTGATACAAATACAAGCCATACTTCACAGACGAAACGCCTTCAGGCGCGGAGATAGGAATGTACATGGGATACATATAGGTCATAATACACCCATTCGAAATCGGTCTCAGCAAGCCGTACAAAGCAGCCAAACCAATCCATACGGCCAATATCACAACCGAAGCTACTCTCGATTTAGCTTTCAAACCCTGCATTCTTCCTAAATTTCCCAACACCGACTCTTTATAATGTCAGAATCGCTTGGATTTCCTCATTCAAGAACAATTCGACCTGAACGAAGTAACAACAAACTCACAAGTTAATCATCCGATTAGCGAAACTTAAGTGCAATTTCGATTCACTTTCACTTAGATGCCAACTTTTGGCCTACTTTTCCTAGTAGCTGAATCCAAAAGCAAAAAGAAAAAAAAAAGTTGCTTCTTTCACCGATCTTTTGAACTTTTTTCCATATCAAACCAAGAAGAAGTACCGAAAACAGAGCAAACTTTTTTCCACAAATCAAAGCAACTTCGAACAAAGTGATTCGTGAGCTTCAGATAGCTCAGCACTTGAGCAATGCGACTCTTTCTACTGAAAATGGAAAGAGAAGTTGCTAATCAAGTGATTAAGATCAGAACACTGAAGTGGAAAGCACTGAAGCAGATCTGGATTGCATCAGAGTGAGGAAGAAGACGAGAATGGCGAAGAAATCGATGAGAAACGTACCGGATCGGAGCTCGAAGGAATCGCCGATGAACGCGAAGAGATCGCCGAGCTTGGAGAAGATGGTTTGTTGAAGTCGCGGAGCTCTGACAAGTTTTGGAATCTCAGACGACCCGAGAAGACAACGGATACGGGTCGGTATGGCATGTCGGGTCGGGTATTTCAGAAAAAGAAAAAAGAAAAAAAAAAAAAAACTTAGGACTATTCGCGGCAAAAATATAAAAAGTGTTTAAAAAACTATCGGCAAATACTCATTTTTTATTTTAGCCGGACAAATATTAATATTTTTCTCTTATGTTACAAACATGTACCTTTTTTTTCGTGTTAATTGTTGCCTTGGTACACATTATAAAGTAAGAGAAAAATATTGATATTTATCCAACTAATATTAAAAATAAGTATTTAATCGTTAGTTTTCAAACATCTTTAGTGGTTATGCTGCTAACATCCCAGTAATTAAATATTAGCATAATTAAACTGATCAATATTCAGTTTCTAATTGAGGAAAAAAGTAGTCAAAGTTTCTAGTGTTTCATAAAAAAATTATATGTTTGAAATAAAATATCTTATCTTTTCACTATTTTAATTTAGGTAGAGTGACGAACTTTTTTTTAACTTTATATAATATTAAGAAAATTCTCCTATAATTTTGTATATTTTAAAAATATATATATATATATCAACTTTAATTAAAACAAAGGGATAATAACCAATAAGTACTCACGCCATTGTCTAAATCTTGTTTTTAAAGACAAAAGTATGAAAAGTTATAAAAACTAGTGGAATGCCCGCGCGCTTTGCGCGGGTGTCGAAAACATATAATCTATGTATTGACTATTTCAATGTTATTATATAATCTATCATTTTAGTACTAAAAATGAATTAATTAATTTCAAAAAATTTAATTTAGTGCACTAAATGATTAATTTAACTGTAATTTTAGTGCATTAAGAAAATGAGCATAATCGTGTGCAAAAGTAAAGATACCCATTTTTTAAATGTTAATTTTCATTATATAATCATGCTTGAAACATGTGAATGCCAACGTTTTGATATATATATATATATATTGTATAATTATATATGCAAGAAATAAAAAATGAAACAAATATAAGTACAGGATAGAATGAATATAAATATTTGTTATGTATAAAAGTACCATAAAAGTCTCGGATAAAATTTAAAAAAGTTAATAATATATTATTGTTTGATATTTCTTTTCTTTCTATTTTATTTTCTAATTAGGACTGTTGTTATTTTCTTCTCATTAATACGTAGGCTGTTTCTTATTTTTATGTAATTTATTACTTTTATTATTCATGACTTTTTTTTTTGTATCTTTTAATGTTAGTTCCTGTATTTATTTATGCCACTTATTCCTAATGTTGACATTAGTGGTTTCTTATTTTTACGTTTTATTTTTTTATTTGTGAAGTTTAGATTTTACTTTTTACAGGATCAATGCACATGTAACGTATTTAGCATTCATTGATTCATTTTAAATCATTGTCTATATATGCCTTTATTCATATTCAGTTTTAGTTTATAAGACTTTTCATGTTTTTTTAAACATAAATATAAACGTTTTTTATGTGCATATTCATAATGAGCTTTAATTTGATTAAAATATACTGAATATGAACTCTTTAAGACAAAAAACCAAATAAAAATTTATGAATTACATTTATTTGTACGAACTTTTGTTTTCTAAACTTTTAAAGCTTCATTTTAGATATATATAATATTATAAGTACGATACAACTTAGATATATACACGTTATACATTTAATTTAATGCATATACACCTCATAAATGCTAAAACATCTATTGCTATTCTCTTACTACTACTGTATTAGGTTAATAATATAATATTGTTTAATATTTGTTTGGTTTTCTTTTTCTTTCCTTCAAAGGTTGTTTATTCGTGACATTATATTTTTGTGCGTGTATTTTTTATTGTTCCTATTAAATGCCACTTATTCCACTTATTCGTAATATTGACATTGAATTGTATCTTATTTTTAGGTTTTATTTATTTGTGTAATTTAGATATAGATTTTTTACGGAATCGGTGTGAAATTTAAGCATATTTAGTATTCATTCATTCATTCATTTTATATCATGATTAATATATGTACTTATCTATTTTCAGTTTCGCTTCAAGGACTTTTCATATTTTGAGCATAAATTTAGACTTCTTTTAATGTATATTCATAATTAGTCCCAAGCATAAACATTAGTTTGAAGGACTTTTCATATTTTTTAACACCAATATAAACGTTTTCTTTTATGCGTATTCATAATTAAATCTAATGTCATATCTCTCTTGATATTAGGAAAATTGGTTTTTCATCTTCGGTCAAGTAAATGTCCTAATAAATTTGAATACCAATAACATCTTCATGACTTTATGTGGGTGGGAGTTTTGAAATCAATAAGAAAAAGACAGCAACAGTCGGCAAAAAAAAAAACCTTGATTACCATAAATATAATGACTTAAAAGATAATAACAAATATGTAAATATATATATAATTTTAATATGCATGTATCTAAATTCTATATAGACACAAATGTTATGATTTGTAAGGAGATCATGAAGAAAAAAAAATGTATAAATACAGACTATTAGCCTTAAAAAAATATTTATATATTATTCGAACATGCATGAATCTAAATAGATAAAACATGTATTTTATAGAAGAATCAATAAATCATCACCGAAGCAAATATATTATTATTATTATTATTATTATTATTATTATTATTATTATTAACAACTAAAGCTAAGGCGACGTTTAGCTACCTTAACAATAAAACCTCAAAAAAATTAAAGAACAAAAAGGAATTCAAGTAAATGTAAATCAAACACAATACTTTATGTTAGATTTCAATCTCTCTCTAATTGAAGAATAAAACTTTACTCGAGTATAAGACATTCCAATAGAGTAATTTTTAACCACTATCATATATATATATATATATATATATATATATATAGTATTTTACATATATTTAAACACAAAAGACAACCCAATGGATAAAGTTAAACTATTTATTTACGTGTATTCTTATGGAGCAATTTTGTTGATAGGAAAATAAAGAATTGATGATTAGTGAACAAATATAAAAACCTAAACATGTTAAAGTGAAAACATAGAAAGAACTGATGTATATTCATCTCTTATAAAAGTCTTTAATGAGACGTAATATATTTTTTGAATAAAAAAAAGAAAATTACTTTTTACAACATTAAATAATGGAACATAATAGTGATAAATCTCAACGGTGTCTTCAAGTTAGCTTCTACCCATTCTGTTCTTGCTACCGTTACTTACGCGCATAAGGTTTGCTCGATGCTTGATACGCGCTCCTCGATCTTTTCCGATGTTCTTGATGTTAGATATAGCTCAATATTTTAATAGTTATGCATGACTGGATCCTCGATCTTTACACGTAAGAGATTGTCGAATTTGTTTTCATGTCGCCATCGAGTAAATTCTCTTAAATTGTGATCGACTTTATACCCCGCGAGATCGTTCACCTGAGAATATATGTTCAAATGATATAAATACATTATATAATCTAAAAGATTCTCGTATTTGATGAAAAACAATCAAATACTTTATTTGATGAAAAACAATTAGATAATTTTTAGTTTAATATATAACTTGTCTTACCCCACCACTGCCAAGTTTTAGATCGAATGATTGCTCCGCCAAAATGAAATCCAAAAGAGGTTCTTGACCGACTCATCTCTTCAAAAAGTAATGAAATGGTTAATTAACAAATATAAAAAACTTAAGAAACATGCTAAAGAGAAAACAAAGAACATATAATCATTGAGAGGAAAAATAAATGTACAAAAATGTGATTAAATAATCACAATAGCTTTCCTAAAAAATGGTTGATATAAGCAAATTGAAACATACCAATCTCCAAGTTGCCATCAACTATAGTATAAGTATGGCAAGCTTTCCAATCATTCGACCTAAAACAATATTACCCAATATTCAATATATATTGTAATATGTTTGTAAATAAATACCATTGAGAGTGGAACTTCAATAGTCATGTAATATTTTAGTAAATAAAGAATGGAAGATCAATAGTTATGTAATTATGTAATTAATAACATGAAACATGACAATTATATTTATAAAAAAAAATCAAAACTCTAATAAAAAAGAGAATGTGAATCCTTTGATTTTACTTCACTATATCACCTTAAAGCTCTTAGAAAAAAGAAAAGGTGAATGATCTAATATTAGTTTGCCACATCACTTGTTATTTCCTCCTTTTATAATATATAGATTTATTTCCGCCAGTAGCAAAAGACGTTGTTGTTAAAAAATTATACTAAGTCAATGTGTCGAGTTTAAATCAGCCACACGTAAGAGAAAGAAGAGAGATGACGGATGACCCACTAGCATGTAGCTTACTTTAAGCTTCACGAGCGAACTTAACGGAATCTATTAATAGCAACTTTTTCGATACTAATAGAAACATAAATTTATTTTTTGAACTTTTACCTCTAATTTTTTTTTTAAATATATCATGAATTTTTAAAGATACTTTTGCCTATATTATAAAAAAAAATACTTTTGGTTTAAAACATAAAATAAAGAAGGCTATTTAATTAATTATGTGGAATTTAGAGATGCGATGAAGGCGACATTCCTACGTGCTACACACGCCAGCTGTCCTCGTTATCATCACCTTTCCATTGATGATTGACTACAATATATGTTGTGGGTCCACAAATGTACACGTGGCTGTTTATCATTCGCTGTTTCAGTAGGTTCTTTTTGGAATATGCATTTTCTTCTTTTCAATTTAATGAACTCAAAGGGTCTTCTTTTCTATAAATACACTCCATGGATAATTAATTCGGCAATAATACTCTGAGCTTTTTATATTAACGCAGTTTACTCCGTATAATTTTATTTGTATACACTAGCGGAGTTAGGAATTACATTATAAAGAGGTTAGATTTAATTTAAAAAATTAATTTTGAAGGTGAAGTTTAAATTTTAGAAAAACTAAGGGAGTTGGAAGATAATTTAAAAAAAAAACTAGAAAAATAAATTTAGAGGATAATAAACTTTCGTAAAAAAAAAAAGGTAAAATATAATTTTTGTGCACCATGATTCCTGTAAGAATATTTTTTTAATTTTTAACAGTTTTTTTTTTAATGTTTGAACTGGTTAATTACTTTATAACAATTTAATAATTTACTATATCGATCTCACAAGGTAATTAATTAAGGGTTATTTTCAAAAATGTCCATTTTATGTCATAGGTTTAAGAAAAATGTTCACAATGTGTATTTTTTACTCACATATGAACATTTTTTTTAAACATTTTACACAAAATGAGTATTTTTTACAATTTCTAGTTAATTATTAATATGACTTTCAAGTAACTAATGTTATAATTTAATATTTATTAGTTTTATTTTTATCTTTTTCGAAATATAAAATGCATTATTATTAAGAAAATTAAGAAGCAAATTGTACCAACATCAAAAATTCGAGTCGATTACTTTGTGTTTTTGTCTTTTATGTATACAGCAGATAATAAATTATATAAAATTTTCAAATTTATATGAGGAATTTAGAAAAGGAATGTTATTTAATATCAGTTATGAATCCTATGACTTACAACTTACAAGTAATGATTGTGGGCCTGATTCTCATTCTCAATTCAGAAACAAATTTAGCAGATTCGATAAAGTCCATAAAATTAAAACATATATATATATAGAGAGAAAAATGTATGGGTTAGATTCACATTACAAAATGAAAAATGTATGGGTTAGATTCATATTACAAATACATCGTTAAATTAATACTCGATAAATTAATAATTTTAATAAAATAATATTTTTTATAGTCCGGACTATAGCTAGCCTGACTAAATTTTATCTCGATAAATTAATAACTTCGATAGTATAATAAAATCCTTGAGTTACAATGATATTGTTTTATAGAGATTCTACCGCAGAGCAAAGGAAAAAAAAAAAAAAAAGAGTAAAGTTAATTGAGTTATGCACCTTCTTGCACTTTTTTCTTCTAACTTTGATTTTTAGCAATTATATTCTTTAAAATTTAAAATAATATAGCACATTCCCCATGAACATTTAAGGAAAAAAAAAACCGTTAACTTATTCACATATTCTTTTTTGTTAATCATAAAACGTGGAGGGCAATGGGTTTTTTTTTTTTTTTTTTAAAGTCCAAGGGCAGTCCTGTCAAAATCTAAAGTTTAGAGGACAAAATTGAAGAGGCATTAGTACTCAATAATAGATTATAGGAGCAACAAATGTACAATAAAATGACTCCACAAGATCGGAAATTTCTCAGAATTGAAGTGTAAAAAGAATAGAGAGCAACAAACATCCCAATTCACTTCTCACGGGCCGTGAAATGCAAATTTCAAAGCCTCCACCTAAATACCTCTACACAAGAAAAATCCCGCTTCTATCTTACAAAACGACGCTTTCGTTTTCCGTGCCCGGAAAGACGATGCCGCCGTTCGATGCTCAATACGAGAACTCGTGGCCTCGGAGCGAGATGTACTTCTTGACCCAGATGGAGATGTCCTCGGCGCAGGCCTGTGCCTGCGGACTCTTGAGGAGGATGTCGAGCGTGGCGAACTCGTGGACCGCGTCCTTGTACTCCAAAACTGGCGCGTCGACGTTGACTTTCCGGAGCTCCTCTGAATATGCGATGGCGCGGTCCCGCATCCAGTCGTGCTCAGCCACGATGGTGAGGGTGGGCGGCATGAGCTTCAGAGGGGGACCGCGGCCAGGGACGAGGGGGTTGGCGACCGGGTGGTCGAGGCTGAAGTCGTCCTCGGGAAGGAAGAGCTTCCACGTGAGCATGCACATGGCTTTGTCGTAGAAATAGGAGTTGGCGAGCTTGATCTCGGAATGGGTCGGGACACTTCCAATGAAGAACGGGTACATCAATACTTGGGCAACCACCTTCACCGGGTCGAAGAGCCGCCCGGCCTCCACCGCTTTCCGGGATACGTAGTCGGCGATGTTGGCGCCGCAGCTCACGCCGAGGAGAACACATCTGATTCATTGATATCGCAATAAGTTCAGAATTCATAGAATAGATCACAACTTTGAAACTGAATTCTAAAACTATAAACAGATATCGTATTCTACCATGCACGGGATCCGTTTTCCCTGTCTTCCGACAAATAAAACAAAATTTATGCTCAACAACATTTTGCTATGGTCTCTCGAAACCCGTTATACCGAACGAAAAATCCCCAAATATGAAACAAAAACAGCAAAGAAACCTGGACCAAATAGCATTCTAGAACTGAAAATTAGATTTTATATTCTATCAAACTCGGTTTCAATTTATCCCGTCTTAGGCCAAATAAAACGAATAAGCGGAGTCTTTGGCAAATACCATTCTTCAGAAGAAAAAACACCCCAAACAGAAAACTTACCGAAACAGCGCAGAGCTGATTTTTTGCGCCAATCGCTCTAATTAATCTCAATCTCAAAATGGGTGTATTTAACTAAGATTTCAGATAACTGTTGGCTATCTCTTACGGTTTTTACTCTTTATGAAACACGAAACTAGACCGTGAAAGATATCTGACATCAAGGGATCTACGTGTCAACGAATACCACGTTCATTTTCATCTAGTTTTTAGGTACACCAATGCTAAGATGTTAACAAGCCAAATCAACATTCCCCTTCGAGTTTCGAACTTTTTATTTTAGTTGGAAGCAACGTGAAATAAGCATTCGGCATCCGTTAAACGCGAAGATCCTATACAAATTTGGTATCCAAATGAATTTTAGCTTAACACCTTACTTCTCCCTAAAAGTGCTCATGTTAATTTCACCAGTGAGCTTAGTCCTACTTCTATGGAGTTCCTTAGTTTACAATGGAAAGATCAATCTCACAATCCCGATAACCCGCTAAATCAACCGAAAACTCGAGATCCGCGCTTCCGAACATAATCACACTGGTAAGGTATAACTCTCAATGCCCACATTACCAATGAAATCTCCATTTGCTACAAAAGCAAAGCAAAATTGCTAGAAAGATGATAACCTCGAGGGATCGCCGTGCGCAGCCAGCCACGGCTCCACCATCGTCGCCCCGAACGTGTCGATAATATGCCGGTGCGTGTCCTCCTTCTTAAACTCCGTCCCGCCTCCATTCCCGCCCCCGCTGCTCCTCACATTCCCCATAGACTTACTACACTCGGCCAAATTCGCCTGCTTCCCGAGCCAATTCAGCACCTTCAGCCCGTCCTCCAGCGCCGCCGGCCACCGGTTCTCCGGCGCCAGCCTGTACCCCACCGCGATGACAACCACATCGCAGAGCTTCGCAATCCGCCGGCAGAAGAAATCGTTCGAAGCCGAGTCGTTGCTCCCGCTGACCCACCCCCCGCCGTGGAACTGCAGCATCACCGGCAATCTCCGGCAATTCCCGGACGCCGACGGCAAGTAGCCACGGTAAACACCTCCGCCGCTGCCGCCCGGGATCAAATTCAGTCCGTCGATGTCGTTGCTGCACCCGTAGCTATTCCTCCGAGACTCCTCCGACGACGGTGAGGCCCCGATGCTGCCATAGCTGTTGCGGCGAGACGGGTAAGGCAGCGGAGAGGGTAACGGCGTCGTCGGAGACGGGGAGTTGGAGGAGGAGTCAAGATCGGAGCGCCTGGCACCGGCGGGAGCCCGAACCCTAGCGGGTCGGAGCGGGGGCTTGGAGGTGGAATCCGGGTCGGGTCGGAGGGCGGACTCGGGCAGGAAGATCCGGATGGAGAGGGAGGTTAAGGGGTCGATGTGAATGTCTTTGGTGGCGACGCCGTCGACGAAGAGGGGGTTGGCGGCGGCGACGGTCTCCTCGGGGCGGCAGGTGACGCCGAACGGGTCAGAGTCGTCGGGTCGGGTCTGGATCCGGTTCTGGAGGCGGTGCTTGAGGAGGAACTTGAAGAAGACACTGTAGAGCTTCACTGCAACGGTTGGCATTGCTCTTCTCCTTCGTCTTCGTCTTCGTCTTCTTCCTCCGAAACTCAGAAATCGGTGGTTCCTGGATTGGATTAGATCGAATCCATCGGCCGATCCTGGGGATCACATGGGAATTGGGCTTCTGGCGATCCGAGTTAGCCTCTGAAGAAGAAGATGATGAAGAATTGATGATCGAATGCTTTCAAATCCAATCGAGAGAGAGAGAGAAGAGAGAAAGAGACATTCATGCAAGCAAGGCTTCTTTTTCCATTTATCAATTTTGAGCTATTTTTGGTCAAAGTACCCAAGTTATCTAGAAATAGAGTGACATAAAACAAATTAAAAAACAGTGGCAAAAATATTTAAAATCGTTTTTTTTGGTAAATCGATAGACATCGTCCGGTTCTTCTTTAGTTTCTTTAATGATGGTGTCAGCAAATCGCAATGCTATCGAAGAGATGAATTGGTAATGCGAGAGAGAAAATGTGAAGGAAAATTAAAATTTGCGTTGTGATATTCATAGATTTGATTATTCGAGTTTATTTGTTTATTTTGCGTTGACATCATTACTAACAAAAGTAGTAAAAAAATCTTATGGGAAAATAGACGAGGTCTACCGATTAAAAAAAAAGAGTAAAATTTAGTATGTTTACCATTATTTTTGCACCCCCTTATTTTCAAACACTAATAATACTTTTACCAATAATAACCCTATCATTTTTTAATTAAAATCTCTTCATTAATTTTAATAGCGACGAATGTAAAATTTAAGTTGTACTTAAATAAAGCAATATATACTCATTTTTTTTCAGAGATAAATATACTTAAGATTCGCTTTACTCCGGCTTGAACATATCGTGTCGTAATTGTCTCGTGTTTCGAATCCGATTTTAAATTATCACCCCAATACACTAAGTATAAAATGAAGTACTTATATCACAAAGTTCAGTCTCCTTACTTCTGATATCACAAACAGCTAATGTTATTTTGCAAATAATCTTGAAACAATGGACAAACAATCAGAGTTTAAATGTGTAGGGTTTACAAATTATATTCATATTTTTTTTATTTTTTTTGTGGCCTTAAAATTTGTTTTTAGTCGCGTTTCCAAGATCGTGTCTGTGTTGATGACCTGGATCCATTTTCATGACAGGTGGCAGAGCTACAATCCTCTGCGATGCACTCACAACAAGACACCGACCAATATTTTGAAAATCGAGACAAAATAAATCCCGTTCGCAATTCGCGTTTCATGTCGTATTCGTATCGGGATTAAATGTTTTATTTGTTTGTTTTGTATAGACTCAATCTGACTTCATTTAATAATCATGTAGAAGATGAGGTTCCGACCTCTCTTATTTACTAACTGCTTTTATCGTGTTTATTTATTTAATCTAATTAAAAAATTTAGGTATTTTAAAATAATAAATAATTTAATTTAACTTAATTTATGGTATCATGTTATTTAAGATTATAAATTTACTTTTTTTTTATGTTTATCAAGGAAACATCGTAATTAATAGAATAAAAAATATAATTTTCATATATAATTAGTGATAAAAAAATTTAATAACATATATAAGACGTAAATATTTTGTTCCGTAATCGTGTTTAATTGGATCTCATCGTGTTCGTGTCGCGTTCACCCGTTATTTGATTGGGCTAATTGTGTTCGACACAACTATACCCATATTCATTTATAGTGGACCCAAACCTATTTAAACTATGTCGTAATTGTTTTATATTTCGTATCAGACCTCAAATTACCACTCTTAATATTGTAGGTTTCATATGCGAGTTAAAATTGGCACAATCAATTTCTTAAAAGCATAGTCACCTCACATGTCACGTGAAACTCTTAAAATTTTAGTTTATTTTTTTATTAAATCGTATAATATTTTTAAATTTGTGTAGGAAAACATAAAAAATTGAAAATTCTATAATTTTATTATTACATTTATTTATAAAAATATATATTTAATTAATTTTTTTAAATATTATTAATATATGAAAATCTTATCAATACGCCTTTCACTTTTAACTTTCAATTGTATCCACCAAAGTTACAATGTAGTCTCGACCAAAGTTACAATGTATCCACCAGACTACATTAGTAATTTATAATGTAGTTTCGACCAAAGTTACAATATACTCTCGCGTCACTTGATATATGCAGTGTAAGAAAATGTGACAGTATCGGCCAAAATTACAATGTACTCTCGCGTTACTTGATATATACAGTGTAAAAACATGTGATACTATTAACTAAGTTTATATTTAAAAATAGGACAATCATATGAATCTTTGGAATCTATAACTTCTTGAATATGTACGTAGTGGAATTGCCGTTAAACTGGATTTTCTAATTTGAGATCTTTAAAATTTATAGTTTAAAATTTGAACACCCACAAGGATAATGTATATTGTATAGTATTGTATACGATATGGGGTCGTAGGTTAATAGGGTAGGGTCGTGCACACAAGATTAGAGGGTATGCTGTGGGTCCCAATCAGATAGATATTTGATTGAGACATGTTTAGAGAATGTAAATGTGAATCAAACCCCAATAATGTTTGTAAGCCAAGTCATTAATTATGCTTTTTTGCTTCGTTTAATTAATTAAATAGAGCTACGTGCTTTGCTTCGTTTCATAAATATGTTTTATTCTTTCTTTAAAAATTGCCAATATAGGCCATTTCCTCGTGTCTTTATTTATTTTTCAAACTATAAAAATATTAAAATCAGTAAAATAATAGCTCCATTCAATTCTGTTTAATTTTTAATAAAATTAATATAGGTAAAAATATCTTAAAGTACTTCAAAATTACAACATATTTCAATATATTTTTTTTAGACAAAAAACTCAAAATGTTAAAATTTAGTTATGTCGTAAGTACGTACCAAATTGCATAGACGGAGGCTGAATTGTGAAATTAACAAGAATGGAGAGTTTGAAAGTAATTTTTTTTATAAATAAAAATCAATAAAAAAAATGCATGAATATGGGGAGTTTCGGTCCGCCTGTGCCAAATTGTTAATTATCACAAAATATCAATATTTATTACGGCATAAGTTTTTAAGTTCTGAAAAACAATAGTCGAAACCTTACTTGAAATTACCAATTCCCGGCGTTCGCAACACTAATTAGAACCTCCGCGGACCACTCGCATAGGGAAATTGCTCTCAATTTATAATTATAAAAAAACCATGCAAATGACATTTGAGCTTTGAACTACCTCGATGAACACCAAATACCAAACCATTTTAAATGAGACTTGAAATCAACAACAAACGCTGAGATATGTTTCACCAAATATCATATAAATATAAAGGAAAGGTTATCATAATTAACATGTATGTGAAGAAAAAAAAAAGAAAAAAAAAACTAAGACGTTGCAACTTGCAATAATCTTTTTTGAAGAGAATTCTGTAACCAACGTGACCTGCTTGAGTGTTCAAACGGATCAAAATATAGTGATGTAAATACGAGACTCCGGAAAACGGAATCTACCTATTATTATTTTTAGTTCGGAATCAGTTATTTTGAAATTTGTTTTTACGTTATTACGCTATTATAAGAATGGTTTTTTTTTTTTCAATTAGATCAAGATCTAACCGTCCGAATTAAGATAATTTTGTATCAGTATGCTGCTTAAATTTTATTTAGTATCACTATATCCTTGAACTTGTCATTTTATCATATTATTCAACTTTATTGTGTTACAATTTTTCCTGACTTTGTTTTTTCATCTATTATCCCCCAAACCTTTTGAAAAAAAAAATGTTTGCCCTCTTTTTTTTTTGTATTAATTTCTATATCAATTTTTAATTTCTATATCAAATGCTATATTTATAAATTAATAATAATAATAATAATAATAATAATAATAATAATCACAATTCATTAAATCTAAAACTATATAACCATCATTTTCAACCATTCTAATACAGATTTTACAAAAAAAAAAAAAAAAAAAGGCATTGACAAGATGATGATGAAGTGCAAAGAGTAAACAGATACAAAACAGACTTCGCGGTGGGCAAACTAAAAAAATTAAAAGTTGAAAGGGTATTAGTGATATCTATTCTTAATTTATTATTATTTTTTTAAAAGGGGATAATTCGTAAATCCGGATTCTAAAAACAATAGTAACTAGAATTCCTGTTCCGGGTTTACATCGAACTGAAAAACGAGGAATTCAATTCCTCCGGCTAATCAAAATCAATGAAAAAGCCCTTCACATCTTCATCCAAATTGATCTAAAGATAATTAGATGAAGAGATTTCTGTACCATAAGGTGTAGTTCCGTCTATGCATATATATGAAAAAAAAAATTAAGAAGTTGCAATAATCTTTTTGAAGAGTTTTCTATAACCAACGTCTCCAATCCTGCTTGAGTGTACAAAGGATCAAAATATAGTGATGTAAATATGAGACTCCCGAAAACGGAATCTACCTATTATTTCATTTGTTAATGAAGGTGAAAATATCCAAAGTTTGATAAAGAACCCCTCGTATACCTAAAGTTTAAAAATATTGATAAAAATACCTAAAATAATTGACCACTCCATTCTCGTAAAACTGTTAACTTACATGTTAACTCTGGCTATATGGACAAATCTGTTTTGTTAAGTGTAATCATTAAGGGTTCAATTAATTGTATTAAATAGTATTAATTAGGGGTTTAATTCATTGTTTTATCTTAAACGACATTGACGTGGGCTCGTCAAAGTGGCAAAAATTGTTATGTCAGCAACTCACGTTTGTCCACGTGGCCAGAGTTAACGGGTAAGTTAACTGCGCCATGAGAGTGGAGTGGTCAACTCCCCAAATGTGACTTTGAGTATTTTTTTTCCATCACTTTAAAACTTTGAGTACACGAGGAATTTTTTGACCAAAATTTAAGTATTTTTCGCTATCATTAACCCTTGTTTTTTAATTTAGAAACAACTATATTTGTTTTTACGATATTACGTTATATGAATGGATTTTTCGTCCGAATTAAGCTAATTTTACTTTTTGAGTAAATATCAATATTACTTGAACTACCTAAAAAAAAAAAAAAAAAACTTGAACTTATCATTTTGTACCTAAATTTTATTTTTATTCTATATCATTTTATCCCTTGAACTGATCATATTATTCCCTGAACTTTATTGTGTTCCAATTTTCCCTGTGAAACTTTTTTTTTTATCATATTATCTCCCAAACCTTTTAAAAAAATTGTTTGCCCTCTTTTCTTGTATTAATTCTATATCTCAATTTTTTGTGTACCAAAACCAAATGCTATATTTATTAAATAATAATTACTATTCATTAAATTTAAAAATTAAAAACATCATTTGTCAACCATTCAAATACAGATTTCACACACACACACACAAAAAAAAAAAAGAGAGATAAAGACGATAGAGTGCAAAGATACAAAACAAAACTTCGGGGGGCAGCAAACTAATACAAATTTGAAAGTTCGTAGGGTATTAGTGATATCTACTCTTAATTAATTTTTATTTAATTTTTTCAAGAGAAGAGGATAATCGGTAAATCCGGATCGGGAAACAAGGG
This sequence comes from Parietaria judaica, assembly GCA_954871525.1. NCBI lineage: Eukaryota > Viridiplantae > Streptophyta > Magnoliopsida > Rosales > Urticaceae > Parietaria > Parietaria judaica. Next base: position 33,663,076 of record OX940865.1, read on the forward strand.
TAACTAGAATTCCTGTTCCGGGTTTACATCGAACTGAACAATGAGGAATTGTTAATCGAAATCAATGAAAAAGCCCTTTACATCTTCATCCAAATTGATCTAAAGATAATTACTTTTGGAGAAAATGCCGAGTTACAAAATCTCTAAAGACGAGAAACGAAAGCTAACATCAAACTCTTTCATGCGGTCATTGGCCAACCCTTACCCACGAGAAAAAAACCGTGCACTTCAAGAGACGAAAAACCGAAAGCTAGCATCGAAATCTTTCATGTGGCCACTGGCAACCGTGCATTTCAAGAGACGAAAAAACAAAAGCTAACATCGAAATCTTTCAAGTGGCCATTGGCAAAACCTTTCCCACAAGAAACAACCATGCACTTCACAAGATGGAAAAAACGAAAGCCAGCATGGTAACTTTTCATGAGGCCAGTGGCGAAGCCTTCCCCACAAGGAAAAAACCGTGCACTTCAACAGGCGAAAAAATTGAAAGCTAACATCGAAAACAATAAGTCAATAACGGCAACGAATGTGCAAAACCTTACTAGTTCACGGCTATACCAAATTAAAAAAAATTACGGCACATTCTAATGTCGCTCCATTGTAGAGAGAGAGATTCACAAAAGAAACGACGACATCGATGATACATAAAATAAAGTCATTTAAAGATTAAGCATACCTCCCTTCAAATCAAACTCAGCTTTCACCCCGTCAAAAGTCAACCGTCTCCCGTTACCCTTAGAAACCCGAATGGCAAGCGAGCCAACTACACTAACCAGATCTTTGGAATCGAGTCGTTGCCGCTACTCCAACCAATCAACTATATACAAATTTAGCGCATCATCAAAACGGGGCTCCGTGTGCCAAACAGTGGTATTCTTTAATCCAAAACTCGAGCACCTGATAACGAAAATACAAAGTGTAAGCAGCCAAGAGAAGGAATAAATTAAAACTAGCTAAAAAATACAATGGTGGAGAGAAAACAAAGAGAGATAACCTAGTCGCACAACTAACAAAATTCCTAGTCCAGAATAGGTAGGATTGGGGTAGGACCCGAGCCAGTACTAGAAACGAAACAAGAACTCTTTATTGATAATTGATACCCCGGTCCTTGATTCAAGAGTTAGACCGGGAAATTTTCCATATGATGTTCAATAAGAATTTTTCACTATTCTATATCCTAGACCTAAAATACCATTTATAAATCAAATAAAATTAATGACAAATATGCGGGTCTAACATTCTATCCAGGAGCACCACTAAGCCCTCCAAAATCCAATTTTATGTCGCACTATGAGCTTCGGCAATGGACCGGGCCAAAGGAACGGGTTCAGATCACAAAGATCGTACTAAAACTTTTGAAAAATGTGAGCAAAGTGATGTCTTATTTTGTATTGACCAAAGAAAATCTGTAGTCAGTCGTTTTCGATTTACCATGATAAGTCCTAGACACATCAGTTATAACAAATGAAGTGGGTTGATATTATATAGACAATTTATTGAGAGTGATCATTTATCATACCATCTTCAATAGTGAAACTATTGTCAAAACAGGAATCTCTGTCGTTTTAGCCAGAAGTTGCACGAGCGATCATTTTGGAGGCGACCAAAACGGGTTCATTGCTAGCGGCTTTCTTCGCAGCGATCTCCTCCAAGCGCTTCCACGTCATTTCCCGTTTCGAAGCAACATCATTCGCTTGCGCTTCGTCTTCCTGAAACTTGAGCAAACACTCCTCAAAGAGCTCAGGATCGACATCAGAGAATATCTTGCGCACATTTTGTGTCAGACTCTGAACGGCCTGGCTCCAATGGCCTCGCGTGTTTCTCTCCAGCGACGAGAAGATTATTGGCAGAATGACTTTGCGGTTCTGCTTTATTAGGTTCTCAATGTGGTCGTTGTTCCATAAGAACAACGCTCTTTCCGCGACCTACAGATTAAGGAGTTAATTGGAAAATTAAAGGAGCATAACACATCAAAGTAAGATATAACTATACAATAGAGCGTTTGTGCGGTCCGTGCTGAAATTGTGGTGATATTAATATTTGACAAGAGACTAAATATAAAGGCCTCTAATCTTATATTCCTCGGACTAGAGAAAATGATGGAAAAAGGGGGCAAATTCGTCCATATGAACTTCAAGAGAAGTGATGTTAGCAATTGGGAAAAAGAGTCAAGGGTTTTGTGAAACACAATGAAGAAAAATAAAATCTATCTTTCAGGGAATATACAGATTATAATTGCGACTTAGAATAATTTAGGGTCGCCCTTGGTCCGAACAATAAAGTTAGGAAAAACCAATTGGGTCTATGATTTCTACATGATAATATCATATTCTATTTAATATTGTTATCTAATATGGAATAAGATACGACAATAAAAGGATGTCCCTCAAAGTTCAATTTTCTCACTAAGTGGAATTAATAAAAAAATCCGTATCCGCAAATTTCCTTACTCGGTTTCAAGCTTGGTAAAAATACATTCACATGCATATTTTCTTAATGCAATAAAGGCCAATTATTTTGTTTTATTCATGAACAATAAGATACAAATGTGATCACAGTTAAAATATTGTTCATACACGAACCATATTCAAAAAGTTTCTCACTTTAATACCAGATATAAGAGATGTGTTGGTTTAGTTTAGATTCTAGCTTTCCACCATGAAGCTCAGAAATAATAATAATAATAATAATAATAATAATAATAATAATAATAATAATAATAAGTAAATAAAAAGACGCAACAAATCAGGCGACAACAACGGTAAAAAAAAAAAAAAAGGTGCATTGTACAGCTGATTCTGAAGATTATTTTGTTTTACGTGCATGAACAATACGATGCAGATGTGCTCATTGCTAAAATATTGTTCTTACAAGTTTCTCACTTTTAAACACATAAATTAAAATGTTGATTTAGCTCCTTAATTTTCCACGACAAAGGTCGGAAATAGTTATGAAAGCCAAAAGCACATGAAAAATTGGTGAGAAAACTAACCTGAAAATGAGAACTGCTCAAGCAACAGGATATTTGACGGAATAACGGGACCATACACCGTTGGAACTCCGCCGGCTGAGTAGCTTCTAGAACCTCTTCGAGCTCGCCTAAAAACATCACCTCTTTCGAACTATTAGTGACCGGCCAATACTTCAGCAAACCCCGAATGATTGTGTCAGCGAGTTTGCAATCTTTTTCCACAAATTGGGTGATGCAGTAAGATAACTGTTGATGATACGTAGGAATGCATTTCGGCTTGTGAAGTGGAATAAGAGCCCGAACAAGAAAAAGTTTGTGTTCTTCTTTTAGCGGCAGAGCAAAACCGTTGATGATACTACCCAAAATCTCCAACAGCTCCGCGATCCCGTTGTGCTTCTCAGTCTCGAAAATAAAACGGTAAAAGATGTTGTTAATTGCTTTCCTTATGAAGGGTCGGTGCACCATGAACTTCCCGTATATGCGATGCAACACCGTTTTCAAGTAGTCTCGCTCTCTTGGGTCCTCGGAGTCAAAAAGGTCTAAAAGCCGGAGAACGAACGAGTGGTCAACGTATCTCTTAGCCAACTTTGCATCGGTTTCAGGCGAAGCAACAAATCTCAAAAAGAATTCATACACAACTTGCAAGTGGGCCCACGCGGGGTCCATCGACGGCTCTTCGTCTTCCACATCAAAGGCTTCCAAAACCTTGTTTTCACGGGGCGGAGAAGTCAGGGTTCTGAACAAGTTTGACGACACCATTCTCACAATCTCTTGCAGAGCGGCTTCCGAGAACTTCCCAGAAGCTGAAGCAACGTAATCCACGAGCTCCACGAGCGTTTGACGCTTGACGTCCTTCTCTTTGAGGTTCTTTGTCGGGTCAGTGAAGTCAAACACAACACAGCACATGGTCAACTTCTTGATAAATAGGTTTGGCTTCTCGGAGTTCGGAACATCTCTGAAGCTAGGCAACGCCTCGTATGGATACGCCACAGAGTTTCCGTTGAGCTTTAAGTTCACAGCTTGGTTCAGCTTAACCCCGTAATTAACTCCCGCATTAGAATTAGGATTATGTACCGCCAGAGGCTGATTTCCCAGACCCCCGTGTCGGTTATCGGTTCTTGAAGAGCTGTTAGCATTAGAAGAAGATGTAGAAGTTCCGCCACCTTCCCGATTCTCGGCCGACTTCGACGGCTTCCTGGGCAGCTTATTAAGTATCTGCTTGATCATAACTTAAAAACAAAAAACGGGAAAACCACAACTTTCCGTGCGCACGACGATCCAGCCACTTACGTAACACGTCTAGAGCATCAACAACCCAATGAAAATCCAGAAATAAACTCGAAGAAATTCACCAACTCTTTAGCTTCTACCAATTTTCATCTCCACTCGATCACAACCCGAATTCGCAATCTGAGTGGAAAAAACCTGAGAGAATACATCGCGCGAAACAATCATAAGTCAAACCTTGCACCAAATAAGCTCAACTTTTCACTTTACAGACCCAAAATCTCAGACATTTTGACTTCAATTACGAAAACCCAGAAAAAATTCGAGCCCAAAGAACGATTTCCATAGGTTTTGACTTTTGTTCATCGCCCAATAATCGAAGCGAAGAAAAAAAGACGAACACGAAAACCCTTTTCTCTCCGAGCGATAATAAGATCTGGGTACGATCTAGAACGCCCAATCAGCACCTTCAAGCACCAATGGCACGCGAAAAAACGACCGAAAAAACGAAAATTTATCGAAATAATCAAATCCCACATCGTTTGACCGATTCAGTAGGGGAGCGATTGCTCCCAAACATGCAATTTGGGGAAGAAAAAAGGGAATTGAAAATAGAATTACTTACGCGAAAAGCACGGCCTGTTCTTCAATGGCGATCGAGAGAGAGAGAGAGAGAGAGAGAGATTGAGATTGGAATCGGAGTGAAAAGGGAAGAAGAAAAGGTGGGTGTTGAAGAACAGCAAACCGTAGCTGTTGTTGTTGATGATTGTGTTCTTCTTTTCTTTTCTTTTCTTTTTTTCTTATAACCAAAATTAATATATTTTCTTTTTTTGCACACACACACATATATATATATATATGATATATAATTAGATATTATATGGTATAAAATTATATAGTATTATATAGAATTAGATGTAATATCCTTTTATTATATACTTCTCTATTTCAATTTTCAAAATAGGCTTGTTGTGGCTTCGTAGTACCACTTTGATAAAGTTTGATATTGAGGTATTGGCTCTAATACCCCTCAACTTTGGATATTTCTCTATCTTATCCATTGGATTTTAGGTTTTTAGCGGGAATACCCCGTGCACGGTAAAAATGACGGAAAATATATGTGAGGTGATCGTATTTTGTTTTGTTAATTAATTATTGAATGAGATCTATATTATTAGATTATAAGACTGCTCTGAAATAATCAAGATTTAATTATTAAAATTAAGAGAAAAATGATCGAAAATAATTGGATGATTTAATTATACTTAAATATCGACATGTGATTTGTAGGATTCAAAAAATTGATAATCAACCAATTATTACGGATTTTTATGTAATTTTTGCGTGGTTTAGAGTTTTTATGGGATTATTAATAGATTATTTCTAAAAACAAAAAAGGTATTGGTCAAATTATAGCCGAGGTAGTGGGTTTATGACGTAATTAACAGATTACCGCTAGGTTCGAACATAATACTCGAAAGTTGATTACTAAACCTGGAATCAGACCGCATCCAAATTCAAAACAGGATCTGAATCCAGTTACTCGAAAACTGATTACCGCTAAGCGTGAACATAATACTCGAAAACTGATTACTAAACCCGGAATCAGACCGCATCCAGATTCAAAACCGGATTTGAATCTGGTTACTCGTATCCGGATTAAATCTGGATTCGAGTTCTAGATTTAGTATGTGAAAACCGGATACCCAAAAATCGGATTTTAAGAGTAGAACAATTTATTTTTTTAGTATTTTCTTATTACATAAACTTTAAAAAAAGTTCAAGTTTTTTTAATTTATACTATTCTTTCATTAAGATGTAAGGGTTTAAAATATTTTTAAGCTTTGTATTCTTTAAATTTAAATTTTTAGCAAGCGGGATCCTGGCATAAAAATCTGGTTTTGAAAATCAAAATCCGACTTCTAAGTTTAAATATTTGTTTAAGCATAAGGAGCAACGCGTTACATATTTTAGCTTATTAAGGGCATTTCTACCCAAATAAAAATTCAAAGGATAAAATATCTTAGAATACAAAATGCCAAGGCTATTTTGCTTTTAAAGAGGAAATAGGGGTTAACAATGCAATTTGAAAGAGACTTATCCACGCGCTATCAGTGGGAGTGGGAGCGTGGAGTTGCTCGATGACCGGAGAGCTTGTTCCCATTTTACAATTTTCTGTGATTTTTGGGCCTTGCGAGTACGAAGTTCAAAACGTCTATTAACCATACTTCACGCGCTCTGAGGCGCGTGGAATAACATTTTAATATTTTTTTCTTCTATTTCTATTTTATGGAAGATAATACATAAATTTTTACTCACTAATTATTTCGTAATTTTACTTTATGCTCGTAAGAATGTGTGTAATTGTAACTAATAATTGTGCTTAGAGTTTACATTTTTATAATAATCACAAAATACTGAAGTTATATAGTCCACTGAATCCGTAAGTACTTAAATTTTATATATATAATTTTTTTAATAAAAAGTTCCATTTTTTTAAAATAAAAAACTATTAAACTATAATCGGTGTACATTCATTTTATTTAGAAATTGTAAGAAATGTCCATTATGTGTCAAAGGTTTAAGAAAAATGCCCATGCGTGAGAGTAAAAAATACACACAGTGGACATTTTTCTTAAACATTTGACACAAAATGAGTATTTTTTTTAAATAACCTTATTTTATTAAGATTTTTTTTATAGAAACTGGACCGGTACATTTACATTTTAACGCAAATTAAACAAATTTACTGTTTTTTTTAGCACGAATATTTTTTCTCACTACAGAAAGAGCTTGAGTACGTACCCAACACAGTTGATGATAATTTTGATACTTTTACCGCTTTATCTCATCTTCTTTTGACGTTAGTACTTTGTCGTTTGCCATTGATTGACTCGTGATTACTTCATTCGGTTTAATATCCAAAATAAACACTGATTTTCCAAGGTCTCTCATTACTTAAGACTAAAAAACTATACGAGTAATCTTTATAGTTGGTCAAGGCGTGTGCAAAACTAACACAATCCAATTAAAATAATTTGGTTGGATTTGACTCAACTCGATAATCTACTTGTATTAGCTCGGTCCGAATCGGACGGGTTGACCCAACAAAAATAAAAATTAAAAAATATATAATTGTATTTTCATTCCTCAACTAGATAATTAATTAGTAACATTGTACCAAACTTAATCAAGTTGAATTCTCGAGTCAATTCAATGGAATTAAAGCCGTCAAAGATATATGACGTCATAATTCCGCATATTATTACATATAAATGTCACAACTCACAAGTGAGTAAGAAATTACTAAATTCGATTACCAAATAAGTTTATAATTAATGTTCGGCTTTCATAAGATAAAAAGGATGTTATATTTAAAGATAAATAAATACGATGGATCAAAATTTACAAAATAGATAATACAGCTTTAGAAAAATATTAGTATTGATGAGATAATCATTCTATGAATCGATGGCTCATAAATAATCAATAATTAGCCGACCACTAAGTAGAGTTGACGACTAAGATTATAATCATTAGTCAAACTCCTAATGTTCCCACAAATTAAAAAGTCATTATTTGTGTAAATAAATGGTTTTCGTATTTTTAAGTTCCAAAAAGAAAAAGGAATCACATGTTACAAAATAATATTAAAAAAAAAACTTCTAGGATGCTATATTAAATCAAGGGATATTAGCAGGATAAATACCGAAAGTGTGAAAAACCAACGTTCAATACTCATTTTTTGGGTAGAAAAATTGTCTATTAAGTTGAGAGAAAAGTTAAGTATTGGTTTTTCCGACTAAAACAAAAGATAAGTATTTAACGATGATTTTTCAAATACTTTTTGAATTTTGTGTCACGAATAACCCTTAAATTAACACCCATTAGTTAAGGGGTGTATACAAAATAAAAAAAAAAAACTTGGGATCTAAGAAATATATAAAAATCAAACCGTACAAACAACTCATCATTGCTTAATATTAACAAAAGATTGTGTTTGGAACATGTATGAAGTACACAATCATCGCATACATATACAATTAAATGAAAACAAGAAATAATAGATAGAAACATAAAAAAGGAATCGATTTTAGAATGTAAGGCTTGAGATTAGCATATAGGGATTAAATGAGCATATTTCGATTGTAGAAGCGCCCAAATGCACACATATTACGAAGAAACACGCACCGTGTCATGTGAAAGAACCGCCGGATTGCTCCAAGCAATGGGAGGAGAAAACCATCTCGGTGACCGAACCGCCACTTCAAAAAATCTCGAGAAGAAAAAAGACTGATCAATCCATCAACTCCTTTATTTCAATGCTCCATCAATGCTGTTTCCGTCTCCGAGAGCGGAGCTGCAATTCGATCAAACAGAACTTCGTTAAATACAAAAGCCGATAGATCTCTTCTTCAAACAGAGGAAAGATCAGTTAGAGGTATTTATGCTATGTGGGGTTATTTATGTAATTTTCAATACATTAGGGCTTCGGCTGTCATATACTGTTTATCCGCTTGACTCAAGACATCATGTGGAGTGCCTTGGCCGTGTTTTAAAGGAACGGTCTTTTTGGTTACTGTTGCATGAATAAAGTATCCGGTAATCATAACATGTTCGTTTCAGTTTGGTTTTGATATCACTTCCTATCAATTTACAAGCTCCGGTTAACCCGCTTTTTAGGGCTTATAATTTCAAGTTGAGCAAATTTATGGCTAAAACGGCGTACCAAGCAAGTCCTCGTAAGAATCTGCTAACAATGAGGAATCCATTAATAGAGGGGGTGAAAAGACTTGTTCGTCGTAAAACAATCTGTGGGCGTCAGAAGAAGAACCACTTAACCCAGATGACGGCAGATATCCATTGACTCGGTCATAATCACGGAGAGAATTCAGGTTGTTAAGCATCTCCGAAATCTCATTGTGTTTGCTTTCACTACGAGAATCAGCAGAATCCGTATGCGACGAAAACCGTTTGCCCCTGACTGAAAACCCTTTGAGTTCGGGTTCGGGACGAGAAAAACCGGACGCTGAATAGGGTAAAAAGAAGTGTTCTGTGCTTTCTTCTGAACGAGCTTCTCGTGATAACTCAAGATTGGACAATGGTGTTGATAAAGCAGCCTCTCTAACGGCTCTCTTTAGATTCTGAACGTATAAGATGTCGTTATCTGCAAATATGTAATATTCAGATAGAGCTGTGAAGCCATGATTTTTTCTTCGTAATAAAATTTCTGTAATTGGGGAAAATGACCTTAGATCTTTTCAAGGGAGAACTCTTTTTAAAAGTAAGCATATTGCTGGCTAGACGGTAAAAGATGACGGAAAAGGTTACGTAGTTCGTAGCACAAGACTTCCTCGAGGGTATTTCGTCAATTTTGTTACCATACAAGATCAATATATAAAGACGAAAGCCCCACAAGATTGGACAAAAATCATAAAATCGACGAAAATACCCTCAAGTAATGTGCGGCACCCAAGTAACATTTTTCCGTCATTTTTAATATCTACGTTTTTTATATAGATATACATATACAAACTGAAGATAAAAGGCATGACTGCTAAGTACGCATAAAACTTTGTGCATGAAAAGAAGAGAGCAAAAACCTTGGGGCGGAGTTTCTACACGAGTGTTTGACAAAGGCTGGTCCAGAGATTTCCGCTCTGACAAGCTTTCTGCGGTGCTAGATCGAGAAGGTGAAGGGTAACGCTTCTGCATAGTTCCACTCTTCCCAGAAGAGTTCGGTGTCAAAGAAAATAGCTGTGGGAGCTTTAAGGCTGGACTGCCTGAAACTTTGTCAAGCTGTACGCTAGACAGCTTCGAAGTTATTTCCCCAGTGTCCTCAGAATTACTTTCCTATAAAAAATAAAATTATATAATCTTAAAATAAATCATTACGGCGTTATAGTCGTAGCAGTGTGAATTACTATATAATAATGTTTAAGGCAATATGTTACCTTTATTATTTACTAATAAGGTCTGTTTAAAATTTAAGTAAAGGTTTGGATCCGGTATATTAGGTTATAATGGTTTGGTTTATTTTAGACACCGGAGATTCATGAGGGAAGAAATATCACTATCAGAGTATCAGTAATTTACTTTCTTAGTTTATCGTAGTTTTCTCTTTCTAGATTTACAGTTTCTCAGTGACGAGATCAATCTCCCATGGTCATATCAAGCATGTTCAAAGGCAAAGTGCACTGGCATGCAAAGTTCAGGGGGCGTAACTATCAAAACTTAACTTCATAGGAAAAGTGCACCGACATGCAAAGTTCAGGGGGCATAGTAAGTGAAAATACAATACTTATTCAGAGTAACTATTTACATTTACATCAAACTTCCTGTATCTCTAAATATGTCAAAATAAGTGAATATTTTAAGCAGATTACCAATTTCCTCCCGGCGTGCGCTTGAATAGGTGAGGATGAACAACCGGGGCGTTTGACAACTGAAGGGAGATTGGAGGAAATAGTATTGACTTTCTCCGTACACTCTGATATTGACTTTTGAATTGTTGGGGCAACATCTTTGAGCTGGTTAATGAGGACCTACATTTGGATACAATTTTATTAGCATCTATTATTTGCAAAAATTCCGAGAATTGTTTTGTTGAAAACATATAAATGGATTTTATAATTATAATCTTCTTAAATTACCTGAAAGCTAGCAAGGTGTTGTTGATGTTCAGCAAGAGTTGCAGCTAATGATTCGGCATGGCCACTCGAGCCACCATCAGTAGAGCTTCGTAAAATTTCTGGACCCTCTCCATCATTGGCTTTTGCCTACAGAATTGATATTATATAATTTCATTACACACATCAGAGACAGAGCAAAATCTATACATCAAATCATACATTCAAAATTCATATTGCACCAATTTTGGACGTATCTGATTGTATCTGTACATCAAATCATCCAAAGGTGAAAGTTCAAAGACTTAAGCAGTTGAAACATTTACTGAAAGTTACTACTAAATAAGTCTAAGCATTTCTCACAAAAGGTAATATGGAAAATACAAAAGATATTTTATTATGATCTGGAAATAGGTGGAGAAAAGTTATATATAAAAAAATGTATAAAATTATTACCAACGGTGAGAAGTAAACAGAACATTATCGAAGACTTAGAATAAATGAAAGCGTTGACGATATCTAGAAATAATTCAGAGTAATCTAAGATATACATAACCAAAAAGAATATTCTAAAAGCAAAAAATAATAAAACTAATTAAAATGCCATTAAGTCCAATACTAATCCTAGGATTTGTGAACAAGCAGAAAAAATATGTTATTAGCAAAACCTGATAAGGCAAGCAACACAAAAATAAATAAATATCGTATGTGAATAGATTGAAATTGTAGTTCAAGAAACACACCAAATGAAGCGACTGTTTATGGATACGTTGTAACGCATGCGTCCACCGTCTGATAATTTCCGCCACATCAACTGTCGGGTGGGCTCTTCCACTTCTTTCATCACTTGCTCGAGAAAGAGTGTCTTCATTTCCTTGTGAAACAGATGGATCAAAACTATTCTTCATTTTCTCCCCATTCATATTGATATATGATCCATCCCTTTGTTCCTTGTCATCCATGTCGCCCGATTGAACGGTCAAAACATCTGCATAAGGAACCTGGGAACTTTGGTCCATGGCTGCTAGTAAAGAAGATCCAGATATGCGGTACCTGAACAGAAACTTCCACCATATCTATCGTAGTTTACTTAAGCAAAAAATAAATTATAAGAAACCGGTGTAGCAGGTTACCTATGCTCTCGGTGAGCTATCAAATCTTCAATGGGGCCAGAAGCAAGAACTTCATGTTGACCTACATAATGCCATGAGGTTTATTGACGCTAATTAGGGGGTGAAATTTGTAAAGAAGTGTCATTCTAAAAATAATACATTAGCATACTGCATAGCTTAAGCAAACACCATATTAGTCACCGAAGTGAAACAAACTCAACAGCTTAACATGTTGTAACTAATAACTACATTGTTTAAAAAATAGATCTCCTGAAAAAGAAAAAAATCATTAAAGGAAATTACCTAACCCATCCGTATCAAATAGTACGAGAGATCAAGATTATTTTAGCACAATTCAAGTTCTATGCAAAACTAAGTCTAAGTGAATATGAAACTACAGAAACTTACTTTTCCGAGATAGTATAGACTCCCACATACGAGTAGCTTTAGATACCAAATGAGAATTCTGGCTTGAACTTGATACAAGGTCATCCCAGTGTTCGCCTTCCAGCTTCACTTTGTTCCTTAGATCATGCAGTTTCTCAAGCTCTTGCTGCAGATAAGCCTAGTATCGAAGTTCCCAAAGAAAGTAAGAACACTGCAATTCAAAGAATCTAGATAACTCGTAACCAGAACACAGATGTGAATGGTCATCATCGATACCTCTTCAGCACAAAGACCACGAAACTCGGCAGTCATCTCGTGAGCTAAATTTGACCACATAGCTTGTCGTTGTACTGCTGTTTCCGCATTCTTAAGAAACCTCCTCCTCTCGAGGGCCATTCTAGCCTAATTCAACAGAAGTTAAAATGTCAAGTGTTTCGACAACCTAAACAAAAGATATGAGAATGTAAATATGGCGCGGGGTGGAGAAAGAGAACATTTAATTATGTATGGTGCCTACTGCCTAAAAACAATAATACAATATGATTATTTTTCCACCTTGGACAGAATAAAAAAGAAGCAAAGAAGCAAAAATATACAGCAACTATCTGCATCCATCATAATTAATTAATTATAATTAACCTGTGAAGGGAAATGCAAAAGCAATTATTTATTGAAAACGATGAGCAAAATACAAGCATAAAATTCTAATGAAAGAACCATAACAATGCCGGGAGCTAAAAATATAGTGGAGTAGTGGACAATAAGTGAAATTGAAACCTACTTCAAGTTTAAAAACTAGCATGGATAAACAACATACAAGAACACAATAAAAATACACCTACCTTTGTTACAGGAAGCAGTGTGGCTGCATGAGTAAACGCAACATCTGTTAATGACGCTGGGAGCGGGTTTGAAGCTACATCAGCTGCAAAGGTCCGCCTATGAACTTCACGCAAAGCATGCAAGGAGAGTTGCCACAATAGTTCTACAAACCTGTGTTTATTGTCGAGCTTAAAAGCTGCCACTACATCATAATTATGCATATTCAAGGACCCAATTGCTATCCCGATTCAAAATTTCTAGAAACACAGAATTGAGCGCCGTAAACAAATATCTACAGGCTTGATGATCTCACCCTTAAAGTGATACAATCTCTAACAACATCATCGGGTTCAACTGGTCTTAAGAGCTAGCTCTCCCTTAAAGTCAGATAGTCAAAATGTTCTCTAACAGTAAATTCAGCATACTCGTACTAGTAAAACAACAGGAGAAGGCTATTCCTCCTGAATTAGAAGAGAACTATACTTAACTAATCAGAGTTCTTTTTGCCCATGCAATCAACCATGTAAATACTAAATTACTTAATATTTTACAAACCATAACAGTTCTAGAAAGCCAATATGGATCAAAAGATTCGATTGTACCGCAATTACTTCCAATAGGCGGTAAACGGTACTAAAATTCTATAATATCACACTACATTTCTTAAAACTACAATGCAGTAATCGACACTAAGTTTCTGAAAAATCGCTCCGAATTTGCCGTGGTACAGCCTTAGTTTGAACTAACCTGGGTCCACAGCAAGTTGCTAAGGACGAAACCCTCGAATTGCTTCTCGGAAGCGCGCCTTGCGATTCAAGCTCACTAATGATCCCTTGCACAACCTAATTAACAAATCCAAACACATGAACTCTATTGACAAACAGAGAAATGAAAGGCAAGAGAAAAACCCAATTCATACCTTCCGAAAATCGCGAGATTGCGCCGAATCGAAAATCGGCCAAACCTTATCGAAATCCTGGAAGATCGCAGACGAGCACGAATCAGATCAACGCGCAACGCAAAAGCGAAGCCGAAACGAGTGAGCGAAATTGGAGATTTTAACTTACTTTGGAGGATTGAATCGGACCTCTGAGGGACGAGAGGATGAAATAGAGAAGCTGCTCGCCTAGCTTCGGGTTGGAGTGGCGGAAGAGGCCGACTCTGGGAGTTCCGTTGGATCCTCCGACGCCGATCACGGCCGGATCGAGGCCCAAGAGCAAGCAGTTAGTGTACATTGCGCTCTCGAGCTCTATCTCTCTCTCCTTCTCTCGGTCCATCGTCATCACCGTCGCCGAGAGAAACCCTAGCTCTCTCTCTCTCTCCTCTCTCTCTCTCCTCTGTGCTTTACTATGCTTCGCTCTGAAACTCTGATTTCCGGTTGTTCGTTTCAATTTTCAATTTTCGATTTTTATTATTTTTATTCTTTAGGTTTATTTCGGTAAAAATACCTAACTTTACCCATATGCTCTATCGTGTACGTTAACTCTAAAATAACAGGTGAAAGTGCCCAACATTGCTGTTTTGTTGGAAATCAACAAAAATTAAGGTTTTTTTTTACTATTATTATTTCAGGGTTTTTATTAGGATTATTAGAGTTTTTAAGTGAATATACCTTTAAAAAACCCTTGAAAACCCTAAAAATGCTAACTGTATTAGCTGAATTTTGTTGATCTGCAACAAAACAGTCATATTGGGTAGTTTCACCACTATTGTAGAGCTTGAGTACGCGACGGAACATATGGCAAGGATTAGATATTTTTACCGCAATTAACTTAAGTTTTTTATTATTCCATTTTCGACGAGGTATTTTCTGGTATTTAAAAAGAGGTCCCTGAAAGATTTCTTCAGAATTACGAAAGCGCCCTACAATTTGAACCATTCTCGCGATTGGGCCTTGAATTTGAAAGACAGTGAGTGAGTGAGTGAGAGAGAGAGTTGCGATGCTAACATGCGCCGGCTATAAGAATATTATTTAATCGGAAAATTAGATCAATTACAAAATTATTTTTATTTGACAATCTGTTTGTCGATACTCGATAGGTGTCATTCAAGTAGTTTGGATAATATGATCCCGTGCATCGCAGACCACCGTACTTCGACGTGTCCCCAATGATCTTATAATGAAATTAATATTTTTGGTGTAGTTTCATTCTTCAACAATTGAGGAACGTATCCTTAATTGAAGGGCTTAACCAAAGGGTTAATTTTTATTGGATTACTCCGTGCTCGAGCTGACCCGGATCCGAGGTAATTGAGTCATTTGATTTTCGGGTTTTATAAGAGACGTGAAATATGAAAGCTCATTAACAAAATGTGTTGAGCTCGTCCTAAGTCAACTCTCGAAATCGTAAAAACGCAATATACTTCTCCATGATATTGAAGCAAACACTTTTTTTTTCTTCTAATTCGGTCATAAGAGAAAATACCATATCAAAGTTAGAACCGTTGCTCTTAAATCCTAATTATCACGAATATGATGATCTCCGATAATACCAAAGGAAGAAGATGAAGAATACTTTCAATGACATAAATGCAATTTTATTTACTTTTCTACCTGTATTTATAACATTTTTACGAGATCACTCTCCAATTAAACTAACTATCGGCTTCGAAATTTCTTATGTCGCTTTCTTGCTATATATTGTGTATAATTTATAGCATATTACAAATGTAATAATATATTGCGTGATTCAGTGATGCAAAAGCGGATATCGAGTTACATACGAAAAAATGAACAACAGATATAAATAAGATATATATTTTTATTTGTGCCTCGGAGTATTATTTATCCGTCAGCAACGATTAAGGTTATATTATCTAAAGGTTTCGGAGTTAATAACCTTCCAAAGATTACCATTTTTATACCGTTTATTACCATTTCAAAAAAGTATTTTGAATAAGACAAACATCGCCGAGAGTTTAAGAAGAAGAAGAAGTGTTACTGTCTAAACGTTAACTATGACTTATAGAGAAAAAATAACTAATTGGAAGATGAATGAGGAAATCATTCAAATAATATAAAGTCTTAAAGCAGTTATACATTTGCTTAGCTTAGATGCCAAACAAAATCTATCTGATAAGACTAATAATCATGGGTGTTTGTTTAATGCATAATAGAACGAGAAAAAGTTATTTGTTGAGGGCGATTTGCACTATCCTTTTCAGTCACAAGAACAATCGAAGAAAATAATAATAGTATGAAGTATGAACACGGATATTCTTGATTTATTATATTCCCGAAATGACTCGGTTTTTCCCGTTTGATAGCTTGGACAATTGAAGGAAGGTGATAAAAATAGGATATGATTTGATGCCGCGCCTCGCTTCGCCGGCTTCAGCGAGGCTGCCTACGTACCTGGTATACCGGGATTAGGTCATCACGTAGTTCAATGTGGTTGGTGTTCTCTTTCCTCTTTCTCTCTTTCTTTCTTCTTTCTTTCTGGTTTCTCTTGCTGGTTTCTTTTGGCCGAATGTCTCTTAGACGAATCATCTTTCTCTCCGAGGTTTCTTACGGGATAATTTCTCTCCCCCCCTCTAATGAGGTTTACACTTGTATTTATAGGCTTACGGTTTCTGGGATCGTTTCCCTTCTTCTTCCTTAAATCTCGCTAGGGTTTCTTTTCTTCTTGTTTGATTTGTTGCTGACCTTCCTTGGATACGTTGATAATCACGATCTCTCAACTGATTGACTAATTCTCCACAGTTTGTGCGATTTTGACTTCTTCCTTCATTTAACTCGATGGGGTTTTGCGATGCGCTTTCCCTCGATAAGCTTCTATGCGATGAGCTGCTTATGCGACGAGCTTCTTCTTCATGGACTCGTCCTCGAGGATTCTTCATGCAGGTGCGATGAAGTATTTCATCGCAAATTACTTTTATGCTGATTGAGGCATCAACTTCATCGAGGTCAACTTCGTCGAGGACGACTTCGTCGAGCAACCTCGTTGAAAGAACCATATTGTCTCAGGCCCTTCGTCAAAGCCTCTCCTTGCCCCTATTCGACGTCATTTTGCGCCATAATGACACGTGTTGTGTTGTGGATGGATTTGATAAAATCCGACATTAACATTATTTATCATCATCATAATATATATTTGTGCATATATATATATATATATATATATATATCAATTTGTATAGAAATCAAAGTTTGCCACTGAGAGCGTTATGGTATGAAAAAAAAAAGGTCTATCTAGAACTCAAAATAAACCAAATATAGTTACGCGCCTGTTAGTGAAAGTGTTTTTGATGTAAGAGAAAAAACTACTAATGCTCGAATACGAAGAAAATCAAATTAAGTTCAAGATTCGTGAGTCATGCTGTCACGCGATTTTCCACTCATGGCGATTCTGGTGCATGAAAAAACGCTTAATACAAAGAAAACCGAGTTTGTAGTAAATCGACTTTGTTTAATCTTATGTAGTAAAAGTGTGTTTGGCTTACACCCCCCTTGTTTTTTGGTCCCACATGAAATATGTATGGAGTCTAAATTTATTTCCGCCTATAAATGGATCAAGACATGAACTTTTTAATCATCTCTAAATTTTGTATGACAAATCAACCGGATATAATCACGTTCACGCACCACTCAATGCTTAACGATTTCATGCACATCAAAGGTGAGATTAGAAAGAAAAATAAAAGAAAAAGACATAAGGTTCTTTTTTCTCCGACGATAATTCAATCTTTCATGTAATTTTCTTCATATTGTTCTCAGTTTTCTGGCAAATCAATGGACTTCACGATGTCAACCTCCATGGAAAATGAGATTATAACAAAGAAAACAAGAGTAAAAAAAATGTATTTTCTTCTTTTAAGAAAACGATCTAGTAAAAAACATTTGTAGTTTAACGAACACATCACTTAAATAAAATAATAGTTTTTTCGCTTATACAACAAAGGCTAAACTTATTGACACATTTTTCTCTTGTGAACATTTTTTATTCTATTAGATTCTTCATTATTCAACATTGTACGATGATAGATTATATTTTTTTCATATCATCTTCCCATGAGAGGATGCCTATAGCGGAAACGCTAGAGAAATTCCCGACACGTTAGTATTAGAGGAATTTCAGCCTGATCGAAGACTTGCCCTACGGAGGTTCTAGTTCTCAGTGATCATTGATCAAACTTTGTAGTAGCAGATCGTAGGACCCGGCTCCGAGCCAATGGTTAGCAAAGGATTAGATCACAAGATTCGCGTAGATCAGATCGTCGACGTACCCTCAGGGATGAAACCGGAACTGGGAACCGGAAAATTAGTTTTTTTTCGTCGATGTTCCCAAAAAAATTGAGATTTTTTTTTGTACCAGTTACGGTTCCGGTTCTGGTAACGGCTCGTGGTTCTAAATTTCCCGGTTCCGGTTATAATTCCAGTCATAAAATTTCCCAATTTGGATTCTAAATTTCCCGATTCTAAAAGTATTTGACTTAAAATTAACATGTAGTTTTCAAAAAACAAGTAATTAAAAACTACACATAATATAAAAACAACAATAAAAATATATATTACACTAAATACGACATATTAAAAACTTAAAAATGACATGTAGTTTAAAACTGGAACGGATACCAACCGGGAAATATGTTTTAAATACCGGTTCTGTTTCCTGGTTCTGAAAATAAAAACCTGAAAGTATCGGTTCCCGGTTTTAAACTATATTTCCTGGATTTTTTTAAAACCCGCTCCGGAACCGGTACTAGAATCGGGAAAAAACCGAGAAACGGTTACAAAATGTTCACCCTTACCTGCCCTAAGGGGGTTCAGTTCTCTGTGTTTACCAGCCCGTTATATGACTAAGCAACAAGTACACAGGACCCGATTCTTGGCTAACAGTTAACGGCGGGTCCAACCGGCCAAGATCCGGAAACCAATGCTCCAAGCCCAAGAAAAGTCCTCAAACGACATTCCCGACCCAACTCACGCAAATGGACCGCTACAATGTTGTATAATTTTCAGCATCAAACACTCGGAACCACATTAGAGCTCATAATGGTTTTAGCTTCCCCAATATTATTTAGCTGTAGTGGCATTTTTGCATAATTCCAATTCTAATCCCTAAAAAATAGAGTAATTTCAAACTTAAACCTCCATTTTCTGCTATATTTTCATACCAGCCCCCCAAACTTAAAATTCTAGATCTTCCCTGTCAACACTTGTTTTTAAAAAATACTTCATTTGTTCTAATAACATTCATATGCTAATTAATTACAACATAAACTATCAATGTTAATAATTGAGACATTCGCCAAACTTACGAACTTTTGCTAGTGGATTTTGGGCAACTTTTAGTTAATGGGCTTTAATAAATTACTAAATGGTTATTTTTCGGCCCCAAATGAGGCTCAAATCATATGTAACAAATAAATGAATATTATTTATTTGCGCATATGATTTTTTAGGATACGGTTTCTTGAATTTAAGACTAAATTTAATTCATCCTAATCCTAATGTCTCATACAATATGTCATCTCTTATTTAAAACGAATTTATACATCAACAACGATGAGATGTCACTTTATATCTTAAACAGAACTATAGTTTAAGGTTGTGGGTAAAGCTGTGGGTGGCGACGGGTTGGACCACGTCGCGACGATCGCGACGTATTTTTGGCGATCGCGACGATTTGCGACGATTTGCGACGTCCTCTCTCTCTTGCTCTCCCTCCCTCTCTCTGTCTCTCCGTCTCACACTCTCTCTCTTGACCTCGTCGCGACCGATCGCGACCAAAAACATCGCAACGCGTTGCAACGGCAGGATTCGCGATTTCCGGCGACCAAGTCGCGACGGATCGCGACGTCGCCGCCCCCAGCTCCAGTTCTGGGGGTTAATACACCCCAAGTTTCTCATTTTTACATTTATTATTTAATTTTTAAAAAAATTACAAATTAATCTTTTTTTTTTTCACTAAAAATTTAAATTAACTCGCAAAAGTTGAATTATGGTTCCCCTTTGGTAACCACATATTAGAGAGATAAAATGAGTTAAATGCTAAAGCTAAACGTTAGTGGTTTTCACCCCGTAAATAAACATTAAGTATTTATTTCAATAAAAGCTAAACCATGAGTATTTTCACCGTAATAAACCCACATAAGAATTTAAAAGTGAAATTTTAATTTATTATCATTTTCATATATATATATATATACGAGTACGATCTTTATAAATTTAATACTTTGTGTTAAACTAAAAAAATATTGCTTACAAGTTATTTAGTTTTGAAAAAGGTTAATTTGATAAATATGAATTTTTAGCTAAACAATATACTTTGATATGTACGGAATCACAAGTTTTACATCAATGACAACATTTCATGTAAGAATACATATTACGTTTCTTTTTAATTTTCTAGGTACTTTTACCGTAAATATCAGTATTAAATTAATACACGTCTCACGGGACTCACACGCGGCTGATCTTCGCACGTGCGAGTTCTGCCAAGGAAGGAATAGCGGTGTTCATCACAGTGAGATCATCGAGCAAGAAGAAGAAGAAGATAAATCCAACGATCAATCGATCCATATCCAAAGTAAATTATCTGAATTGGGTCTCTGGATTCTGATGATTGTGGATGATTCTTGCCCTCAGCTTTTGAAGAGAAGAAGATTAACCAGCTTCGCTGCTCACCAAATGGAGCCTCAAGAAGCTAAGGTTTTTCTTTTTCTTCATACGTTGATTATTGCTTTAGCTTGATTTTTCTGGGTTTGATTTGATGCTTGAAGAAGAAATCTGAATTGTATAGGACTGAAAAAATTACATACTGAAATCTTGAAGAGGATTTACAGGAATGAAATTTAACTATGAAGTTTGAATTTTTCGTTGTGGGAAATGATTTCTTAGGAGTTTTACATTAGTTTTTGTTAGAGTTTGTGACCCGGTTGCGTTTTTCACGGTTCGGCCCGTTTTTTAGTGGGTATTTTGGTTGCTCCGTGGTGGAAGCGGAGGGGTCGGGCCGTATGTACTTTTCGGATTGGGGGTTTTTATATAATTGGCAGTTTAGGGTTGAATAAACCTTGGCCGGCATTTGTTTCCGTGTTTTTCGATCATAGTGGATTCTTCTTTTCGGCTCGTGGTTTTATTCCCGAATTGGGTTTCTGCGTGAAATCCTTGTGTCGATTCATCTTTACTTTTGTTGCTGTTTTCGTATTCTCATGTCTAACGGTTTTCGTCTTTTGGGTTAATAACAGGCCAAGCTTGACGCTGCAAAGGAAAAGTATGGCCGAGAAATCCGTGTTTTCGAAACCTCCCCAGCTTCTTCCTCGCCAAATGAAGGACCCAAAGCTGGTACAAGTCGTGTTCGCGCCACGTCGTGCATATCCTAATGTTAATACGAGCTCGTAAACATTTTTTTTTTCTTGTTCGTGTTTCAGAGGAGTCAGATGATTTCTACGAGTTCACTGCCGAGGATTACTTCCGTATAATGTCAACAAAGAAGGAAGGTATGCATTTCCTTATCGATATTTGTGATATTTGGTACCAAAGATGAACTAATTTGACATCTCGAATATGTCTTAAATTTATTCATTCAATCTTTGACAGATAAGTACTTGAAGACGCGGCGGATCAGGGATGCAGAAGAAGCAACTCGTAGATCAAAGATAACAAAGGTGTTTGTGTCGACTAAACCGTGCATCAGAAACTAAATTAATCTTTTATTTATCGTTGTTCCATCAAATTGCAGGCTGTAATCAGGACGAGATTTCCCGATAACCACACTTTGGAGGCCACGTTTCACCCGTCAGAAAAGATACAGAGCTTGTTTGATCTTCTCAAGAAAGTGATCGCTCTGCCAGATTCACCGTTTTATCTATGTAAGTTCATGGAAAACAGTTTCGGTTTTCCTTAATATATTACGCTTGATGTTCTTCCACATTGAGCAGTACAGGCTGACAAGTGACAATCTTCTGCAGATACGACTCCTCCGAAAAAGATAATCAAAGATGTGTCACAGGATTTTTATACCGCCGGGTTTGTTCCCGGTGCAATCCTGTATTTTTCATATGATGCACCGAAAGGTTAGTGGATGATTTTTTTTTATTTTTAACTACTTGCTCGCTCGATTGAAGTATGGATTTCGGGATTTCGGACTCATAGTAATATTTGAGCTGCCCAGTTTTTGTTTCACAAGAATTCTGGTGGTTTCGACCTTTTATAGATTACGAAGCTCTTTTTTTTTCCCCCACTTAGCAAGCTTGCAAACGGAGGATAAGTCTAGGAATAAACCATTTTGTGGCTTTCGAAACCAGGGGTGAAATTTATACTAGTATTTACTGTTAGAAACCAGTACTAGTTTAGGTAACTAGTATCGGTACCGGTTTTCAGATTGGTACCCAAAGCGGTTACCGGTTTCAGGAAATATGTATTTTTTAAATATTTTTACCTTTCTTGATTTGGGACTTTCTTTTCCGTATCGGCTTTTTACCAATACTAGTTTGAAAACCGATTACCGAAGAAATTGGTTTTCTTGCGAAAAATAATTAAGTCGATACTTGTACGGATAGTCATTTTTTAAAACCAGATAAACCAGTATCAAATTGAAAATGCCCAAAAAACTTATGTACAAGTACCGATTTTGCCCTTACTCAAGACTTGAGAGTTCAAAATCACCAGTTCTTATATGAATAATGATTCATCTATTCCATATTGTTTTTCTTTCTTATTCAGGGGAAGAAGCCGGGCATGCCACGTCAGCACCGTTCCTCCGTGACGATGTCATGTCATTGAAAGGGTTGGAGCTTCTCGTGGAGCAGCCGGCAGAGGATCCTGCCCCAAAAGAACCCGAACCTGTGGCCCCGCCAGCGCCAGCCCCTGCAGTGGAAGAGCGGAAGCCGACGGATAAGAAACCCGTCAAGCCCAAGTGGCTGAAGATGTGAAAACAGCCATAAACGACTGTTTGATTAGTTTGAAGGAAGAGGGAGATTTCAAAAAGTCAACGGTTAACTGGCTTGCTTGTTTGACTGCTGAACGTGCCTAACTCAGAAATGACCTTTCAGCTTCAGGCTTTGTGCTTCATGAAATTGTTGTCATTAGTTTCAAGATTTTTATTTTTATTTTTTGTTTTCTACTATTTACATGGGTCGGTTTTTATTCGGGTTATAAGCCCCTACCTGGGTTATATGGGCCAAACTTGCAAAATAGGCCCATAAGAGAAATATGAAAACGGTGGGGATATTTGCAGCATAAGTTTTTTAATTTATCAAAAAGTCATTGGTATATTTTTTTAACTTTTATGTTAACACGTTTTCATATTGACGGAGAATTTAAGTGTAACTGGTAGCTTAGTAAGGGTATTTTTTCCGGCAAAAAGAAATAAAGAATATGTTGGAAACTTTTTAAATAAGTAAAGGAACTTATGCCGTAAATATCTCCTTAAGAAAAATAAGGAAACTCTGCAAATGAGCTACTCTTGATAAGTCAACTCTTGACATCCCTAAAATGCTATAAAATTGACAGCATTAATTTATCATTGGAAATCATTTGTATATAAATACTTAACTGCAAAATCTAGACAAATTTAATTATATTTTCCACTTAACACATGGTAAATATAAATAGACAAAATTCCACGTCGACAGTCCGGATCGAGTCCTTTATCGGAGATATTTTGTCGACGAGACGGTGACATTTTAAAGTATACCAAAAATGAAGATTGAATTATACTTCTTAAGATTACAATGCTCATACACACAAAGTCACAAACTATTTTTTTTTTTTTTGGTATCACTTGATGAGGCAATATTTATTGCATATTCATAATTATTAATAAAATTGTAGTTAAACTTTTTATTTCTTTTAAGAATCACAATTTGAATGATCACAAGTTTACGCATTTTGTGCGTGTTGAAACTTTAACTTGCCTGTTTCCATTTGTCTTTGTTTGACTAGTTTAGTCATGATTGAATTGCATAATTATTAATTATTGAAAGTAAAATACAAGTTGACACTAATATTGTCATAATCGTTCACATTGTTATTAACTTCTTCTAAGTTCTACGAACTAAATTGTATTCCATAAATTATAAGAAGCATAAGTTAATGTTTTTTGTTTATTTTAACTATATTTTCAATGTAAAATACCCACCCGTGGCAAATCAATGATTGTTAAATTCCTATGAAACTTGATTTTTTTTTTTCATAATAAATTAGGCTTTATTATTGTTATCCAAAATTAAATCAAGAATTATGCACACTTTCTTACTTTCTTTCTTTCTTTTTATGTTTTTCAGTGTTATTTCGTAATATCAAAAACTCGGTTTTCTAATTTTTTACGGAACTTCGAACCACCTCCTCCTCAAGTTTGAATTATAATTCCGCCAATGTGTATCTTTTTAAGTACCACAAAGTTGACTAGTTAGTAAACATAAAATCAGTGACGAAATTAGACCTCGAATTAGGGGCGTAATTTGGAATTTTTTAAAAAATTACAAGGGGTTAGTTTGGATTTCGGAATAAATCTAAGCATTGGCATGAGATTTTAAGAAAATTAACACTAAATTTACAAATATAGTTATTATTCTAGACGTAAATATCCATTTGTACAGTCTATTTGTAATATAATTATATTTAGACGAGCATAAAATTCAATATTCTATACAATTTTTCTAATTCTTATATTATCAAATTACCAAATGAATTTTTGACAATATCTTTATAAAAATAATAAAAAGGTCAAGAGCTAGGTAAGTGGATAAAAAGAAGAACAAGAACATCATTACTCGTATCGAACAATGCAAGAGTTTGAAAAATACATCATGATTCATGAATCACGACGAATGATGGTGAGAAATATTTAATTGCTAATTAGTTGCAACTTGTAAATGTAGTTGAAAATGTGATCAACTACTTCCCATTCCAAATCATGGCAGACAAAGATGGCTTTAATTGGGATTTGGGATTGGGAACACTAATATTTAAATAATAGGGTTAATGATGGCAAAAATACCTAAAGTTTGGTCAAAGAACCCCTCGGGTACCCAAAGTTTAAAAATGGTGGTAAAAATACCCAAAGTCATATTTAGGGAGTTGACCACTCCAATTTCGTAACACCGTTAATTTACATGTTAACTCTGACCACGTGGACAAACGTGGGTTGCCGACAGAACAATTTTTTCCACGTTGACAAGCCCACATCAGCCTCGTTTACGAGAAAATAGCGAATTAAACCCCTAAGTAATACTATTTAATACAACTAATTGAACCTCTAATGATTACACTTAACGAAACAGATTGTTCCACGTGGCCAGAGTTATTGGGTAAGTTAATGACGTTACAAGAATGAAGTGGTCAACTCCCCAAATGTGACTTTGGGTATTTTTGCCACCATTTTTAAACTTTGGGTACCCGAGAGGTTCTTTGACCAAACTTTGGGTATTTTTGCCGTCATTAACCCTAAATAATAAAACTTGTCATTATTATCTAAATATAAATATATTTATGATACATTGGTACCTATCTGTTTTTATTGAATAATCACACACACATATATATATATATATATATAAGACAAACAAAACATAGAAAAACAAATTCAATGAAATCTTATAAAACAAACTACTAAATAGAAAACAAACTTAAAAGAAATGCTGACCGAAAAATCTCTAGTTACACCCTTGAGCATCTTAAATAACATTTAAAAAAGAAAAAACGGGTGTAGGAAGAACGCCAGTTGCCATATTAACACAAGGCCTACGAGACTCGGGCATTACCAATAAGATAGGAGCACAAAATGCTCCTATCATTCCGAGCAACGACGACCAAATTAGAGCCGTAAAAGTCATTCTCCTTGTCAAATTTAAAATAACCGTTGTCGACATAATATAATAAAAAACATTAAAAAATTAAGATAGAATATTAAAACGCAAGGTTGTTGTGATTTATTGTCTTGCCCGGCTCATGCTCTTTTGTAGTGTCGACCCACACTCCGCCGGGTGGGTTTGACTATATTGGAAAGCAACTGTAGTTATTGACACATCTACTATGATGATGATGGCGTGGACATTGGAGGGTGAATCTCTCGGTCTCTGGCAACATAAAAACTTGACGTAACACTGCTTTCGAGCCAATGAAACAGCATATGAAAATGCCTTGTCACAAATGAACTATCATGTTCTCCGACACCTACATTACAATCAGTGATAGAACCAGGAATGGAAGTCGGGTTGACAAACGATGACTTGAATTATATACCAATCCGCGTGATAAACACAATGATCACGATTTCTTATGGCTAGTGAAGACTTTTTTAGAGTCTAAATCCATCCGCAAGTATAAACCAACATATAGACCGTTGTTATCCACGAGGAAAGAATGATGGATATAAAAAATTATTTTAGATTAGAGATTTCATCAAACTTCAAATGAAAGAGCAGTAAATTATTTATATGTAAATTAACTCTTTAAATGTTGTGGGTGACATAAGCTACTTAGTTCCGTCCCTGATTACAATAAATGGTGTCATACTAGATGTACACCTGCAAGTGTATTATAAAATTATATAATAATAATAGGAGATCTATTTTAAGATGCGTTTATCGTAGGGTGTTTCGATCATTCTTAAATTAAGAGAAAAAATAAAGAAATTATACCGAGTTCATCATTTCAAGAGTAAAATCACACCTATTAAGATATGATACTTAATATTTATTGAAGATTATCGATTTTCAAAATCAATTTCTCGCAAAACTTCCCAAATTGTTTATCCTAATCTCCAAAATGAAGAGCTAAATACTTAATTTCACAAGTTTTGGAGTTCTAAATTGCTAACGCCATTGTTATTTCTTAACTTTTTAAAAAACAATTAGAAAAGTCTAACAACTATGTTTTTAAAATAAGATTAATGATTTTTTTTTTCTCGAATTAGGGTTGTCTTACGACTTGTTAGATAAATCCGGTAATCATCCCAAAATCGTATTTTAATATTTATGGCTAACTAATTTTTTTTATAGCTCATAATTACATAGAATTTATGTAAGTATTAACACATAAAAATGTTTTTTATTTTATTTTACATTACAAGTAATATACTAAGAAATTCATTTCCATTCCGTACCAATTTTACTGTATTTACAAAATACTTTAAAAGTCCTTATAAATATTCAAATTATCGTAATTAATCTTTATGCTAATTTTTAAAATTCACATTAGTTAACGTTTCTAATTTGAGATTTATATTTGTCAAAAAAAAAAAAAATTCGTATTATCGATAATCTATAAAGTTGGGTGTTGAGTCGAATCATTAATGAATAATTTCCTCGGATGACGTGGCAGTTCCCTATTTGATTATGAGGAATTGTGGGTCCCACAGTTTGGATTAACACATGAATATCGCTTCTTTATCTCTTGTAAGCTCCGCTTAATGCGTGCGTCATCATTTTTTGTCGTATTAGTCTTTCTTAAAAGTGGTCAACCTTTCTTATTTATTCCTATTTATTTCGACCCCCTGAATGTTTCGTTATATTGTTTTAAGCCAAATCTTGAACCTTTATCTCAGTTACACCCTCTCCGCGTCAGTCATAAATATTTTGTATAATAGACTGGATACATAAAATATTGATGTAATTTCACGTGTGCTTATATTTAAAATAAAATTAATTATATTTTGCAATAATAAATATATGCTTGATGTTGTAATCAACAAATTGACTGATAATTCTATAAATATAGTCCTATATTATTTGTTGACAAAGTTGCTAAGCATGAAAATAACATCATTATTTTATAATATCATATAATCAAACTCTGCTTATATTGTTCAAATTTTTTAAATAATTTCAGAGAAATATGATTTTTATGTTCTGATTTTTAAAAGTGAATAAAATAAATAGAGGGTAAATTCGACAAACACCACGATTAAAGCCTTATATACGCATTCCATGCTATAACAAAAAATTCAAATGTCCAACTGTGAACAAAGGAAAAATATTAGATATCATATGATATAAGTAATAAAAATAATATTATTTAATAACTGAAAAATTGATGAATAAAAAATAAAAAACAACAAATGAACACATCGAAGTCTTGAAAACATGTCCAAATGTGAAGAAAAGAAAAACAATGAGTATTTTCTTTTAAAAAAAAATTAACACAAAATAGGATTTCGTTCCTTAAACCTTACATTTAAAGTAAAATTTTATGTTTCTTAGACTTAAAAAGACATGTCATCTTAATGGTAAAATCGGTTATCAATAGTAGTTTTTAAATGAAAAAGCAACTCATACCTTTAGCATAAAACCGTAGGCCGTAGCGGTAAAATCGTCAAAAAAAATTACCTTTTTATTTTTTTATTTTATTTAAAAATTTGTTGATGGTCTTTATGTTTAAAATTCATGGACAGCCAGTGAGTCAAAATCACATGTCCAAAAATGAAAAAAAAAAAATGAAAATATGTAGCGGCTAATAATGTGGAAATACCAAAGCAAGAATCAAAGAAGATTACGCCAGCAAATCTACAGAAAGATAAATAAATCAATAATAAATAAGGAAATGATTACGGTAGAAGTATTTAAGTTATACTGAACTGCACTACCAGATACTCAAATTTTTTGTACGTTTTTTTTTTTTCCTTCAAATTCAGTAAAACAGTAATTCCGTCCAATTTCTGATAATACAACGTGAATGAACCTTCTGATTCCAGCTTAAATAAGTGAATCGAGGAAACACGTCTCACATTCAAACAATTTTACCTAATTAAAATTATTAAACTTTTCTTTGTATCAAACATCTTTTACTCAAATTGAATTTTTTCACTACAAAAAAAAAAAAAAAAAACGAAGTACTTACATGGACACAACAGACTATAACTTAATTACTTTTACCGCTATTACACATAAACAAAAATAATTTGGTGAAACATGAAAAAACATATATATTAATATATTATAAATCACAATAATTAAATTAAATTAAATTAATAAAATCAAAGACGATCTCTCTTTCTTTCTTTGTTATTGAAGACTCTTCACCAACCATCCCTCGTTTTCACTTCCTACTTCTCATCCACTACGCTCCTATATCTATCTATCTATATATATAATACACACACACATATACATATATACTCTCTCTTCTCTCTGCAATTCCAGTCGATTTCATCATCCTGATCAGGTGAGCAATCTCTTTCTCTCTCCGATGATTCTTTATTCTCGATTTTATGCTCTGATTTGCTTCTTTGAACTCACTGTTTGGAATCGAATTCGGAGATGTTTAACTCTGATGGTTTGTTCTTGGTTTGACTTCGTTTCGATTCTCCATTTCTTATGGATCACGGTTTGTTGGGTTTGAGCTGAATTCCAGTACAAGAACCAGTTGATCAAGATGAATTTCAGCTTGGAAATGCGATAATTGGTTGTGATTTGATTGTGGGAGTGATTGTTTGGTTTGCTTATTACAGTTGAGCTTGCGGCGATCGGATAATGGCGTCGGAGTCGAGTTCGTGGCACGTTGAGAAGAGATCCAGCTTCAGGAACGACTCGTTTCCGAAAGAATCCGATAGTGAGAACGAGAACGGCTCCCTCTCGATCGTTGTCCTCGGGGCTTCGGGCGATCTTGCCAAGAAGAAAACTTTCCCGGCTCTCTTCAACCTTTTCCGCCAGGTACGATCTTGTCCCTCTGTGATGCTGTGTACTTAGACTTTTGATTGACCACGGTCCACGAGATTTCAGACCTCTGTTCGATGAAGATCGCAACCGCTATGGATTTCTGATTGTTATTGTTCTGAACCTTCTTTGGGTGTTTCTCAGGGATTCCTTCCACCAAATGAAGTTCACATTTTTGGATACGCAAGAACTAAGATTACCGATAAGGAGCTAAGAGGCCGTATTCGTGGGTAAGCTTTTTTTACCGTGGCTCGTGATCGCATTGAAGAAGGCTATGCCATAGATTCTTTAGATATATAATATTTCTGGAAAATGTGTTAGGTTTATAGTTAATGCATATAGAAAATAACATGAAAATCTTCGATAATGAACTTCAGATATCTCGTCAAGGATAAGAACGCCTCACCTAAGGACTTGGAAGACGTAACAAAGTTTTTGCAGCTGGTAAGCACAACCGATCTCTAGTGAAATCCTGTGTTTTTACCTCAGTGAAAATTTTGACCACCGGAAAGTCCATCTTCGCAGATCAAATACGTAAGTGGTGGCTATGATTCGGGAGAAGGCTTTCAGCTGTTAGATAAGGAAATTTCCGAGCATGAAGTTCTGAAAAATAGCGATGAGGGGTCATCTAGACGGCTCTTCTATCTTGCACTTCCTCCCTCAGTATATCCATCTGTGTGCAAGATGATTAAAGATTATTGCATGAATAGAAGTAAGCATTTTTGGTACTTACTCAATTGTTTTTATATTGTACAAGAAAATCCCGCTGATACCGGGGTTGATATTAAAAAAAAGTGATTTGATAAGCTGAAATGCATTGCACTGGTTCAGAAAAGTGTTTCTTTTCTAATACGTTCAATTGCTTAAAATGTGGGTTCATGAAACGAAATCTCTACCTTCGAGTATGCCTGAATGTACTCGTTTTGCAGCTGATCTCGGTGGATGGACTCGGGTCGTTGTTGAAAAGCCTTTTGGCAAGGATTTGCAATCTGCGGAGGAGCTCAGTTCGCAGATCGGAGAGTTGTTTGAAGAACCACAGATATATCGTATAGATCATTATTTGGGGAAGGAATTGGTACAAAATATGGTAAGCTGCTTAGTAGATTTATAGGGTATATACTATATAGACTATCAATACCTCATAGTAGTGGGTATATAAAAAAATGCCAGATAATAATTTTTTTGGAAACTATGCTTATATTTCCCAAACTGACCAATTTATCCTCCCTTAGAGTTTTTAAGTATTAAAAAATTTCAGTGAAATTTCAATGGAAACATCAAAATTTTGGCGAAATATTTCAAGAATAAAAAATGTTCAGAGGGTAAACTGGTCCTCTTGAGAAATTTTAAGTACAGTTTCTAAATTTTAGAATTATCAGGCATTTTTAATATAACTAACCACGACTAAGAGGCAGAGATTCTCGATTTTCCCAACTTATAAGCCGGTTATTACTATATCATTTCTTATTTCTTCTTGTGCAAATATGCAGTTGGTGCTTCGTTTCGCAAACCGCATGTTCCTTCCACTTTGGAACCGCGACAACATTGATAATGTGCAGGTATGAATCCATCTTTCAGCTGTCGTACATTCTCTGTTTTACGCTACATATCTTGGATTTTCCAGGAAGTAACATTTCAATTAGTTTATCTGAATTTTCTTATTTAAAAAAAATATATTTATCAGATTGTTTTCCGGGAGGACTTTGGAACCGAAGGTCGTGGGGGATATTTTGATGAGTATGGGTATGTTCAGTAACAATTAATGCAACTATCCAAGTGTATTATTGTCGAAATGAAATATTGTATATTAGGCGTATATTAACTACAATATTATCTTTCGTGCAGGATAATCCGCGATATTATTCAAAACCATCTACTTCAGGTAAGCCGTAAGCAGTACTAATGTCACTTCCATCCACGATTTGGGTGCAATTTCTTTCAATAACTTTGAATAACTAATTATATATATTAACTTCCATTTCCAATATCTTTTTCCCGATTCGGCACAAAAAATTGCAGGTTTTCTGCTTGGTTGCCATGGAGAAGCCCGTTTCTCTTAAACCTGAGCATATTCGAGATGAAAAAGTCAAGGTACATGCATATATATATTAGACATTTGCAGTTATCGATGTGTGAAAATTTGCAATTAATGATAAAGTTTGTCCAAACTCAGGTTCTTCAATCTGTACTTCCAATCAAGGATGATGAAGTTGTTCTTGGACAATATGATGGTTATAGAGACGATCCAACGGTCCCTGATCAGTCGAATACACCAACTTTTGCAAGTATGATTCTTCGGATTCATAATGAACGATGGGAAGGTACGTATCAGTTATTTAATAGCCAAATAATTTGAGTGAAAGTGTGAAACTATTGAAAGACATGTTATTTTGGTAGGCTATCTTAAACTTTTATTTTTCAGGTGTACCATTTATTTTTAAGGCGGGAAAAGCATTGAATTCAAGAAAGGCTGAAATTCGAGTTCAATTCAAGGATGTTCCCGGTGATATATTCAGATGTATGTATTCTGCTCATCAGTTTTTTGCGATCAAATATTGCAATTATTTAGAGATTTTGTATAATCTTTGCGTTCGTCGATGTAACTCAAAATGTTTCTTGGCGAAATTCAAATTTTGCGCATGAACATATAAATGATGACAATCTAATAAATCGGGGGTCACCAGCACAGCATATTATATATTATTTCCCGTGTAACAATTATCTCTTTTATTCTAGGCAAAAAGCAAGGAAGAAACGAGTTTGTAATTCGTCTGCAACCTTCGGAATCCATGTACATGAAGCTCACGGTAAGCATCTTCTCACAAAGCTTTGTCTTGAATAGTATAACGTCAGTTCATAATTCCGGACTCGACCATTTTTATTTGTTTTCGCATATAATAATCTCTTTTGTTATTATAATAATGGCAGGTTAAGAAGCCAGGGCTAGATATGTCGACAGTCCAGAGTGAACTGGACCTGTCATATGGGCAACGGTATCAAGACGTCCCAATCCCAGAAGCTTATGAGCGCCTAATCCTTGACACGTACGGTTTCTTCCCCTTCCAAGTTCTAAAAAACTTCATAATACCTGCTTTTCCCTTTGGTGTTTGATAGATTTCTGAATTGGCAATGATTTTTAAGTAAATAAATTTTCGATTAGAAACGCCCTTCTATTTTTAAATGCTTAATTTAATTCCCTCCTTTGTTTATCTTTTACTTCATTAAAATATTGGGAGTGAAACCAAAATCGCAGAACATGTATTTAGTGGTATCTAAGTCCCATCCCGGTTCTCCCTTTGAACGATAAAATACCGGTATTGAACTCATAACCGGTGAATCCACCTTTTTTTTACTCTCAGTTCTGTAGACCTATAATTTAGTAATTGACTTAAAACCCAAAATATATTAAAAATTAATTTAATATAAACGGGACCGGTCCCGGACTTGTCAAAGCCAGGAACATGTTAATAATACCAGCTGCCAATTTGTGTCCCGACATACCTGCTATTAAACTGAGAACCGATAATCAGCATAAAAGCCTCACCGGTTAGTGATTATGAATACCACAACTAAGACAAACATTTTTCGAGGGAAAAATTACGAGTTTTTAAGGATTCGGCAGAAAATCTATGGTGTGTAATTATTTATCCAATATATTAATTTTCTAAGAAAACGGTATTTTGGTTTCGCAGAATAAGAGGCGATCAACAGCACTTTGTCCGGAGAGACGAATTGAAGGTAATAAATTATATTTCATCCGTAATGAAGCGTCGATATTCACCGTAGATTTCTCGTTTTAACTTTTTGTTTGGTCAACGATCAGGCTGCGTGGGAGATCTTCACGCCTCTTCTTCACAGAATTGACAATGGCGAGATGAAGCCGCTTCCATACAAACCCAAAAGCCGAGGGCCCGAGGCGGCCGATGAGCTCCTTGAGAAAGTCGGTTACGTCCAAACGCACGGCTACATTTGGATTCCTCCAACATTATAGGTTGCTTTCTTTTTACACAACGAGAATAATATATCATAAATTCGGATTTTCTTCTTTAAATTCTTATAAACGACTTCGAAATAAGCTTGTTGCGTGGCTTGTAATATGTTCAATTATTTAAGTGTTTGTTTAATGCTATTATTAGATTTATGCCGCAAAGAAAGTTGACATTTTTGTTGATTTCTGTGTTGGAAGTTTTAATTACTTTTTAGAACATATGATTGATAATATGTGATATGAGGCCGGGATTTCTATCTCGAGCCGCCCGTGAACAAAATAACTTATCTCTCCCAAGTCATGGTCTCCTTTACTTTTTGCCGCAAATAACCCGGTTAATTTTTTTCCACATGGAGTGGCGTAACGTGACGGCATATTCCGTGACTTGGCACAATACGTCACTGTGTAAGTTAGGAATTAAGTGCTCCTGAGTGAATAACATAAGTATTTTCGCCGCAAGTAAATCCATGAAAATACTAAAAGAACAATGACTTAATAACGTAAACAGTAAACGCTAATTTTATCAAATTTTAAGTGACTTAGTGTAGATACAGAAAATAACAGCATAAATACCAATAATTCATCAAAATTTATAGGTATGTTTCTGAAAAAAAAAAAAAATAGCGGCAAAAATACTTACATAAGTTTATAAAATAAGATTTTCGTTGGTACCCAATTTTATACCGTTACATGTCAAATATTAAGTAGACTACGATGAAGCCACTTGTACAGCTCCTCTCGGGACTTGATCAGTGACGACGAAGCACGCAGAAGAAACGATCTTCGGAGAAGGATCCGTAAGATAACGTCCTCCTCCCTTCCGGTAACATTCATCACACGCGCAAGGGTAGCATACCAAGCCGACACGCTGACACGCGGTGCAATCACCACAGAGACCGCATGGCGGGGAAAGATCTTCCTCCTTAATGCCCCTCCGCAAAATCTCATACACAGTCGTCGCTTTGCCGCAACTCACGCACTTCTCGATGTCAATGGGACGACCCTGTGAAGGACAAAAAGACTTGTTGCGATTGTGTATCTCCGGCGACACCAAGAGATGAAGCTCTTCTAGCTTAGCGATCGCGTCGACTGTGTGGGGACTGTTGTATCTCAGACCGTTGACTCGCAGGAGCTTTATTCCGAGCTTGATCGTCCTCAAGTTATCGAGAATGTCGTCTAATGTGATTTTGCGACAATGCGTCACGCATAACTGCAAGTGTGAAAATTTGTTAGTATTGATATAGGATGAAGAACAAGCAATATATATATACATGTGCATATATATTATGTCATACCTTTGTGAGATTTGGGTTGTTAGATAGAACAATCTTCAAAGAGTCATTGGTGATCCAAGGACAGTTATCCAACTTTAATGACTCCATAAATCCTTGAGATTTTCTGGCCAAATTCACGAGACTTTTATCGCCGATCTTGTCATTCAAAGGATAACGGTCGACGGTGATATTCCGCCACAGAAGATTATTATTACTCCGAACTTCGTCGCGCAACGACTTACAAACCATCTCGACCAAGAGAAGATCCTCGATTTTCAGATACGGGAGAGCGAAAGCCATCGCAGGGTGCGGCTCACCGCAACCTCCGATATATCCCGGCGATTCGTCGCCAAGATCCGTACGAGAAGCAGAAGACATTTGATTGACCATATTCTTCTCTTTGGTATTTGCGAATGAGAATTGAATATTCAGAGAAGAATAGCAAATTGAATATTTGTAGGAAAGCAAAATAAAATATTTTCTTCATATCCAGCCTTAAAGATAATAGGGTAAATATCTTTATGGATTGAAAAAAAAAAGAGATATTTGTTTACGTGTTTTCTAAGAATTTTTCTATATTAATTAATAATTATCTATACCAAGATAATTTTTATAATTATATGTACTCGAAACATGATAATAATTATATATGGTTTGATATATATAAAACTGATT
Organism: Parietaria judaica; assembly: GCA_954871525.1. Taxonomy (NCBI): domain Eukaryota; kingdom Viridiplantae; phylum Streptophyta; class Magnoliopsida; order Rosales; family Urticaceae; genus Parietaria; species Parietaria judaica. The sequence continues at coordinate 33,698,760 of OX940865.1, forward strand.
ATCTGTGAATAATAATTAATGGAGTGAGAGTATAAAAAAAAACTCAATATAGCATATTTTTTGTTTGATGAGTTTATATATACGCAGTATTTTTTAATTAGAAAACGTTATATTGGTAGAAAAATGTGAGTTTAGATGATAATTAATTTAGATGAACAAATTTGATAGCAAAATAATTTTAATTTTTTACGTATTTTTTTCTTTTCAAATTAATATAAATCTCGTTGGGAATTTCGATGTAATCGTACAGTATCATATAGATATAAATAATGATAATTAATTACAGGGGTGGGGGTAGATTTTAACTTGATCACCACGAAACACAAATAAGGAATTATTATTATTTTTTTAATGAATACGTAATATTTTTCCCACATAAATAGACCAATAATATTCTTAATCTTACAAATCTAATTATATTGAACATAAAAAGAGAATAAAATATATAATACCTATTTATTTAAAAAATTAAATTAAAACATAATCTAAATTTTCTTTAAAGATTACGTATGAAGTTAAATTAAGTACTCTCTCCATAATAATTTTATATTATATTTTGTATGAAAATTATATTACGAAAATTAAGTACTCTATTTCGTATTTCCTATAAATACATGACAATAGAAAATCAGAAACCATCTCTTTCTCTCTGTATTTAGCGAATATGGTTGAAGATTTTCATAAAAGCTTTTCACTTGATGAAGAAAATTGCGGTGAGCCGCCGCACCCGGCGATAGCTTTCGCTCTCCCGTATCTGAGCCTCGAAGATCTTCTTTCGGTCGAGATGGTTTGCACGTCGTTGCGCGACGAAGTTCGGACGAACAATCTGCTGTGGAGGAATCTCACCGTCGTTCAACCTTTGAGCGAGAGGATCGAAGACGAGAATCTTCTGAATTTGGCTGCGAAATCTCAAGGCTGCATGGAGTCTTTGACGTTGTTCGAGTGCTTCTGGATTAGCAATGATGCTTTGAAGATCGTTCTACAAAACAACCCGAAGATCGTAAAGGTAAGATATTATAGTTTGAATTATTTTTAGTGTTTGGTATTGCTTTACTTTGTTCGATACTTAACCGATAAAACTTCTCTGATCTGCAGTTATGTGTTCCGAACTGTTTTCGGATCACCGTGGACGACATGGTCGATAACTTGAGGACGATAAAGCTCGGACTAAAGTTCTTGAGAGTCAACGGTCTGAAATTCAGCTACGAGGGTGGAGCGGACGCTAGGCTCGAAGATCTTGCGCCGTTGCTTGAAAACGACCCAAAGCCGGAGTTATACAATCTTGAGCAACGAATTTCTTCGTCACGCGGTCGTCCTATTGACCTCGCGTTCTGCAAGAGGTGCGTTAGAGAAGTTGAGGTGTATGAGATTTCGCCGAAAAACGGAAGAAGGAATACTCCTCCTCCGCCGTGTACTCGGTCTCGTTCCGGTGGACGTGCCTGTGGTTATTGCACCGAGTGTGAGAATCTCGGCCTCATATGGTACCCCTACGTTTGCGATGACTGTAACGGAGGATACCCCGGTCGAGATTCTTCGGAGAAGATTGTTTCTTCGGCATGCTTCGTCACTACCGAAAAAGTTTCAAGATGACGGGCATTACTTCCCAGGATTGTTTACAAAGTAATTTTAGATTTGATTGTATGATATTATTATATATGTTAATGTTTGTCATTGTTACAATGAATATATTTTATATTATTTAATTTGCTAGTTTTATTCAATCTTAAGTTCGTCTACGCACAAATGCATGACTATAATTTGTACACACAAATGATGATATACCGTATTTTCATATGTATTAATTAAAGACAATCAAAGAAGCAAATACAAATACAGGAAGCTATTATTATATTAAATAATATATAGACATGGGACAATACGAGATTAAACTTGTTGTGTGAACGTTGTATAATTGTCCTGGAAAAAAATCGTTCCAGTGTAGCTACTGAATGGACGTTCTCGAAGATTGACTCGTACGACCGGTTTACCGACGATCTCCCAAAATATTTCTCGATGCTCACAGTGAGCGAGTGTCATCGCCATGATCGACCCACACTCTTAACGTACAAACCGATGGCCGACAACAGCGGACTTCCAGTCGATTTGGGAAAAGGGGATCGTCTTACGGGCGAGCTAGCTTCAGGATCGAGGATCAAAGTCACATTTTTTGACAATTTAGAACTTTTCATTTACTGTTTAACGTTTAAACATATGAGAAATTGAATGATTTAGTAGGAGTTTTGACTTGAATTCCTTTGAATAAAAGTTATATATGTTAAAATAACGTAACTTGTTTCTTAAAATTAGATGTGACATTGAAAAGTCGTAACATATATTGCTTTACAATGGTCCTCTTCCGATTTTTCATCAACTGAAAATAATTTACAATGTTATTCCCGACATCGATACGAATCAAAACATCTTTGTCAATATATATACAAAATCAAGTATCATATATTTAAAAAATCTGACATCAAAAAACAAAATACAGAACAACATAATAAAAGTCATATAGCTTTCTAACTATATGCAACTACATAAAAGAAAAAATATGCAACCTACATAAAAGAATATAACTATCACTCTCCTCAATGCATTCACTTCGAAATTCCGCACTAGACGATTATTCACAGCTCTAACCGTCTCGACCGGAAGAGTATCTTTGACGTTCAAAAACGGCGAGGCAGACACAATTGCTGTGTGGGGCTTCCCACCTCCCACAACTACCCAGGCCTCGTCATATGGAGAGCACAATTCTTCAACTTCGTCGCTGATCGAGTCAACTAAACTCCGGCCTCCACTGCCCGATTCCAATCTGCCCTCAAGATTGAAAGGGTCATCCGGCAAACGCTTTAGAATATCGTCGAAAGCAGTAGACATCTCAAAAGGATCGACCGGCAAACAATATTTTACAATATCGTCGAGAGCAGTAGACATCTCAAAAGGATCGACCGGCAAACAATATTTTACAATATCGTCGAGAGCAGTAGACATCTCAAAAGGATCGACCGGCAAACAATATTTTACAATATCGTCGAGAGCAGTAGACATCTCAAAAGGATCGACCGGCAAACAATTTAGAATATCGTCGCGAGCAGTAGACATCTCAAAAGGATCGACTGGCAGAATATCGTCGAAAACACTAGACATCTCAGACGGATCGACCGACAAAGAGTTAATAAAATCGTCGAAAGCAGTAGATATCTCAAAAGAACAGAGCGACAAGTTTTTGAAAATATATTCGATCATCAAATCGGTTCGTTCGACATCAGTCTTCTCCGAATCACGAAGGAAACGATTTGGAATCGCTTCCTCCGCAGCAGAACAGTAAACCTGAGAGCCCATGATTATTTGAATCTGAAGAATTAGAGAAAGAGCGATGTTTTTCATCTATTTATAGGAAAGAGAGTACTTCATATTTAATCTTTAAGAAAATTTAGATAATTTTCTAATTAAAAAATTTAATAGATAGATATTACATGCTTTACTTTCTTTTTTTTGTATAACTATATCTCATTAATATCTTCATGATATGTACGATTATTTTGCAACCAAATTTGTTTCTTAGATTCAGGGTATCTTTCCTGAAAATTATTATGTTATATCTTTTCATATAAATATAACAATAATTATTTTCATATTCTTAATAATTTGCGGCAAAATAATATGTTATATATATCACATGAATATGTTATATTTATGTGATGTTATTTGCGTTTGAGAATTGAATATTTAGAGAAGAATAGCGAATTGGAACAAAATTTTGTGGTTTCTAAATGGGAACTAGAACACGAAATTCGGTTATGATTTTTAATTATTTTATAATTTTTTTTTTGGATTTTAAAATTGATTAAACTCGGACTGTCAAATTAAAAATATCAACGGTTCGGATTGGAGGAAAAAAACATAATCCAAATATTAAAAAAAAAACATTTTTGATTCGGATTAATATAGTAGAAGATAAGAGTTCTGGATTTCTAATGTGTTGTAATCCGAGCCCCTTCTGAAAAATTCAACCCCGGCCCGGTTCAAAAACGTCAAGTCGATACCGATCCAAACACGTACTATAAAAAGATTTGGTACTTTATCCATGATAAAATACATTGCTTGCATATATGTGAAGAGAGAAAAAAATACTTATGCCGCAAATAAAAGATAATATCTTAAATAAGTACTTGATTATACCATCAATTAATAATAGGGTTAATGATGGCAAAAATACCCAAAGTTTGGTCAAAGAACCCCTCGGGTACCCAAAGTTTAAAAATGATGGTAAAAATACCCAAAGTCATATTTGGGGAGTTGACCACTCCAATCTCGTAACATCGTTAATTTACATGTTAACTCTGACCACGTGGACAAACGTGGGTTGCCGATAGAACAATTTTTTCCACGTTGATAAGCCCACATCATCCTCGTTTACGAGAAAACAACGAATTAAACCCCTAAGTAATACTATTTAGTACAACTAATTGAACCTCTAATGATTACACTTAACGAAACAGATTTTTCCACGTGGTCAGAGTTATTGGGTAAGTTAATGGCGTTACAAGAATGAAGTGGTCAACTCCCCAAATGTGACTTTGGGTATTTTTGCCACCACTTTTAAACTTTGGGTACCCGAGGGGTTCTTTGACCAAACTTTGGGTATTTTTGCCGTCATTAACCCTTAATAATATTACATGTTTAGGGCGTGACACGTGATAAAAAGATAACGATAGTTGACTTTAAGTGCGTTTTAGATTTTTTGCAGTATGTGCCTAAAAAAAAAAAAAACATAAGTTGGATATTTGAATTTAGAACATATGCCGGTAATGTTTTAATTGTTGATAGTAATTAAAGATTCCCAATACACATCGAGGGTTTCGTCTGAAGAATCCATTTGCTCAAGAACACAGGTACTCACAATCATCGTCTCTTTCTCTCCCTAGATTCCATCCATGTTCGAAGCTTCAATGGCCACTGTATGAAGCTTCGAGCTTTCAACTAGTTTTCTCACGAAGTTAGTCAACTGTTAATCGTACTCTCTCAGTCTCTCTCTTCTTCGCGATTCAGGAAACCTGAATTTCTACTGCTTTGGTCGCCATGGATAGCGGAGAGGTTCCGGAGAACGCCAACGAACGTAAGGTTCCGCTTCCTCGGGTTTCATCTCGTCATGTGCATGAATTTTGAGAAAGAAAAATTTCTAGGGTTTCTGTGAATTGAAATCGAATTCATTTGGTTTCTGTTTATGTTGATTGAAATGTGAAACTACGTCTTGGGTTTCTCCAGATTGCCCCGGAACTCAGTCGGATTCGGCCGGAAAATCCGATGCCTGTGAAGGTTGCCCTAATCAACAAATTTGTGCCACCGCCCCCAAAGGCCCTGATCCAGGTATCAGCTTATAGAACATGAACTCTTTCGTGAATTCGAATATCGGTGCGATTTGTTTTCTTATATGTTTGTTCGTCCGGGAATCAACTACTTCGTTTCGAAGAAAAGTTCCGAACAAATCAAGTTTGGAGATTTGTGTTTTTAATCTTTGGATACTGATTTCCAGATCTGGTTACGATTGCGGAGAATCTGGCTACAGTGAAGCACAAAATACTGATTTTATCGGGGAAAGGTGGGGTCGGGAAAAGCACGTTTTCAGCCCAGCTCTCGTTTGCCCTAGCGGCGAAGGGCTTCCAGGTGGGCCTGCTCGACATCGACATCTGCGGGCCCAGCATCCCGAAGATGCTGGGGCTTGAAGGCCAGGGGATCCACGAGAGCAGTGTCGGGTGGTCCCCTGTCTACGTGGAATCCAACCTCGGCGTCATGTCGATCGGTTTCATGCTGCCGAACCCGGATGACGCTGTAGTGTGGCGGGGGCCGCGCAAGAACGCCCTCATCAAGAAGTTCCTGACGCATGTCCTCTGGGGCGAGCTTGATTTCCTGATCATCGACGCTCCACCCGGGACCTCCGACGAGCACATCTCGATCGTCCAGATGCTCAAGGCCACGGGGATCGACGGCGCGATCGTCGTCACGACCCCGCAGGAAGTCTCTGTCATCGATGTGCGGAAAGAGATCAACTTCTGCAAGATGACCGCAGTTCCCGTGCTTGGGGTAGTAGAGAATATGAGCGGGTTGTCTCATCCGATGATGGATTCCAGGTTTCTCAGGGTGACAGCGACCGGCGAGGAAGAAGACGTGACGAACTGGGTTCGGGACTACGTGAGAGAGAAAGCGCCGGAGCTTTTGAATTTGATCGCGTACAATGAGGTTTTCGATAGTAGCAGCGGTGGTGCTTCGAAAATGTGTAGGGAAATGGGAGTTCCGTTTCTGGGAAAAGTCCCGTTGGACCCGAAACTATGCAAGGCGGCAGAAGAAGGGAGGTCGTGCTTCACCGGAGAGAATACCGGGGTCAGCGCTCCGGCGTTGAAGAGGATCATCGAGAATTTCGTGGAGAGTTTGGGTTTGCCGCAAATGGTGGTCGACGAAGCTGCGTAATTTATCTTTGTGGATCATGAATTTTGGTTTCTTCTCTTTTATGGTCTTTCTTCAATATATATTTACAAGCCTCTGTATGGTAGTAATAATATATTTATTGATTTAAAGTTTTAAACCATGATTAGAAGCCATTGATTGTTTCCTTTTATGTAATTTTAGCTTTGGGTTTGATGTGTTACATTTGGATATTTTATATAGATTTTTTTTTTGACGAAGTATAGATTTTTATTATCATATGTCAAAATAAAAGTTTCTCCATTTCATAAGTGGTTCTTTTTCTGTTTGTCTTCCGTAAAACGGTATATAAAACGATTTTTTTAATCAATTAGCCGAAATTGATAACAACCACATTTATTTATTAATGAATAATATATACCATTTCAACAAAATAAAATACTTCATAGTATTTTTACAGTTTTACTGCAAATATCTCTAGTTTTAATAAAGATTTTGCTTGTTGACTGTCAATCAGCAGAAACATGTTTAAATGCCCGCAAACCGAGTACGGGTATATCGAAGGGTGATGGATTTCGGTATGATTTCGAAAAACCTCAACCAATCGTAGAACGTTGATCGATAGGTAGACGTAGATCGCAAAATCGATGGATAAGCCGCAAGACTTTTCATAACAATAATTATGTAAACAAAATTGATATAAGTAAAAATTCTACCTGATATATATATATATATATATATATTCATTATATTCATACATATAAATATGAATAAAAACTTTTTTAAAAGGGCCGCTTCAACTATTTCTGAAATACACGAATCACAGTACACTAAATTTATAAAAACGGGTCATTTTCACCATCGGTAGAACAACATAGCCAAATCTGCACACCCTTAGTAAAAGAAAGGACCACAACGCCAATAAACTCTTTTCTTACTTACCATGAGAAAATCCAACGACTCAGATTCTTCAAGATAGCAGTGAGTCACACGAGTTCCACGTAGCCTCGTCCACAGGCAATCGCAACCCTTCTCTCTCTCCTCTCAATCCAGAGAGCAGACAACCCCGAGAATCTCTCTCTCTCTCTCTCTCTCTCTCTCTCTCGAGTCCATCCAACGTCACAGTGAAGAAGACGAAGACGAAGCATGTACCTCTCCGACAAGCCCCGCCAGGTTGACTTCGCCTCCGAGTCGGAGTCCGACCGCGACATGATGATCGAGGAGATCGTCCCCCACGCCCACAACCCGACCCAGAACCCGAACCCGATGATGCTCCTGGCCTGCGAGGCCATCGGCGGCGAGGACCCGGAGGTGAAAGCGGCGCCGAAGAAGCGCGCCGAGACGTGGGTCCAGGAGGAGACGCGGAGCCTGATCGGGTTCCGGCGAGAGGTGGACGGGCTCTTCAACACCTCCAAGTCCAACAAGCACCTCTGGGACCAGATCTCCGCTAAGATGCGCGACAAGGGCTTCGACCGCTCGCCGACCATGTGCACCGACAAGTGGCGCAACCTCCTCAAGGAGTTCAAGAAGGCGCGCCAGCAGGCGCGCCTCGGCGGCGGGGCCCGCTCGGCCAAGATGTCGTACTACGAGGACCTCGAGGACCTGCTCCGCGACCGGAACAAGCAGATTCAGGGCAACGGCAACGGCGTGGTGGCTTCTTCCGCGGCCGGTGCGGCTCCGGCGAAAGTCGACTCGTTCATCCACTTCTCCGACAAAGGTGAGCGGTGCAAGTTAGGGTCTTTTGCTGTGTGAAGTGTGTGTAGATTGTGTAGCGGTTTTAGTAACTTTGGAAGATGGGTTTGTTTGACGGAAGGGATTTCCATGGGAGAAAATTGACTGATGGGGCGGGTTTATCGTGTTTCCGATCGTTGTTTCGGTTGAGTTTGAGTGAATTGTTGGCGCGAAAAGAACACGGCAAGTACTGATAGATAGATAGAAGTTAGAACCACATGTTTGAGCTCGGTTGACCGTATCGGTTTGGGTAGTTCTAATGACGACTAATTGAGCGATCGGATTTATCTAATTGAGTGATTCTCGTGTTTCGCCGCTGTTGCGATCAAGTTTGAGTGGATCTTTGGTGGGTAAAGTACAGAGCAAGTACTGGTGTACTTAAGGATTTAGATCGAACAACATGTTGTGCCTTGGTTGACCGCGAGGCCTTCTTGTGGATAGCACTAGTCGGGCGATCGGATATAAGAATTGGGGCTTGAATTTTGTTTTTTTAGGGTTTGGTGATGAGTTGAGACTGATTAAGTGGACATGATTGGTGAGTTGATGAATGAGTTGGGATTTCGGAATGCTCGGTTGGGTTTGGATTTCGAATTCTTTGGTTTGTGTAGAAAGTTCTTTGGGCAAAATTGTAAGGTTGTTAAACAACACATTCTTCAGAGTAATATTAGTAAAGTCTTTTTCGTTTGTTTTGACAGGACTCGAGGACACTAGCATCCCTTTCGGACCAATTGACGGTAACATCTTTCTCGTTTCGAGCTAAAAGATAGGAAGTCCTTGGTTCGAAATGCTGCTTTGTTGCCATTTTAGACTGTTTTAAATGGAACGATTCCATTTCTGCCCTCGCAGCTAGTGACAGGTCAACGGTCAACTTAGAAAGGCGGCTGGAGCATGAAGGCGATCCTCTGGCTATAACCACGGCCGATGCGGTTGTAGCAACCGGAGTTCCGCCATGGAATTGGAGAGATGCACCCGGAAATGGTAAGCTCCCGATCCCTAACGAACTCAGTTTCGGAATCTGTTAAGCCGCTAATTTCTATATACGTAGGAATGGCAAGACGGATTAATTAGCTTATATTGGCCACCTAGCTTACAGCTGGTTTATGCTGAGATAATGTAATTAGCTGGGTTTGTACTTGGGTCGTAACTATTTAGCTTAACGGAGCTTAAGCTTATCTCGGTAAGTTGAATGGCTGTCTAGGAGGAGAGAACCAATCTGCTTATTGCGGCAAAATCATAACCGTCAAATTGGGAGACTACCTCAGAAGGATCGGGATTGACGGAAGCTCAGATGCAATAAAGGAAGCGATCAAATCCGCCTTCAGAATAAGAACAAAGCGGGCCTTTTGGTTGGAGGACGAAGACCAGATCGTTCGGAGTCTCGACAGAGACATGCCTCTCGGAAACTACACTCTTCATCTCGACGAAGGTCTGTTTTCTTCTCCTTCTTGCTTGTTCTAGAATCGTCCTCAGAAATAACCTGGCTTTGATCGTTTCGTCAGGGATTACGATCAAGCTCTGCTTCTATGACGAATCAGGGAGAGTAGTGATTCGCACGGAAGAGATCACGATGTACACGGAGGAAGATTTCCGCGACTTCCTGACTCGCCGCGGGTTCACGGGTTTGAGGGAGCTGAATGGGTACAGGCATATCGACACGCTGGACGATCTTCAGTCCGGCGCCATGTACCAAGGAGCCCGACATCTCGGTGACTAGTAGCGTTTTTTTTTTTTCTTTCTTCTTCTGGTTATTTATTTCCAAGTCAAGAAGATCTATTTCTGACATGGCGTGATCGATGTGTATAGCTTCGCGATCCAAACAATTTTGTTGTGATCTTCGAGGGACATTGGAATTGTATATTATTGTCTGTATATATAGTATATACTTTCCATTTTGCTTCCCAAAGCCAATGTACTTATATGATATATATATATATATATATATATATATATATATATATATATATATATATATATATATATATATATATATATATGTGCGATTTTACGTTGGGCCGAGCGGGATCGGCCGTCCCCACTTAATCCGAGATTCCGAGTTAATTTTTTTAATATTTATAAGATCATTAATATAAAAAAATTACTCATTAAGTTGTTAATCTTACATTGTGGTGTAGTGGAAAAAGATACACAATTTAACTTTATTTTTTGATGAAAAGTCCAAGGTTCAATTCCCACCATAGACATAAATATGCATTTTTTTCTTTTTTATTATTTTTTATTTTCAATAGAAAATTTATATAAATTACTAAAAAGTTACAAAAAATATTATCCGTCACAACTAATACATATATTTAATAATTCACACACATTTTATTTAAGTCTATTATTAAAAATTATTTTAACACGTACATCATTGAACTATCCCATATTCATGTTATTCGAATATTAATTTATCATAATGACTGAATATTCGACAATCTTTTTAAAATTATCTTTCATAAAAAAAAAAAATATAAGTATCAAAGAAAAATATATTTTATTGTATCGATAAAATAAATTATTTTAGTTGATAAAAATTTATAAGTGACAATTTTAATGCAATATATGTCATTATATTACGTGTTTTAATATTTCATCTTATTTAAAAAATTACGTTATGTTACGTTTGCTCTAAAAAATTATTAACTATTATCCACTCTCTATTCCCATATTCCTCAAGATTAATGTCGCTAGTGGAGAATGTAGATGACCGGGATCGGTAATGGAATTTTCCGGTTCCGGTTTCGGTTTTCTTATACTATAAAATGGTAGTATTATTACCTTTGAAGAATTGGCAAAAATATCTAAATTGTATTGTCACATAACTTGGGCATATGTCACAGAAAGAAGAAGAAAAAAAGGTCTGTACCGCCTCAATTTAATACAACTAGTGCATAGTGATGGCAAAAAAAAAAAGTTTCAGTCATTCAGTATAACTTGGACGGAATAATACTTTGATTTTCTTTTTCTCAATTTTAAAAAAATGGTTGAGAAAAGGAACACATCATATATATATATCTATATATATATATATTTTATTCCTTCTTCAAATTAAAGCACATGAAACTTTCAATAACTTTCGTTGCAATTGCACATAATACGCAAAACTTTACAAGATGTAATCTTATTTAACGCAAATGTGTGTCTCCTTCACACGTGTAATATTTTCATATTTTCTATTAAATATATCTAGTAATACGATATTATATTGTAACATTAGCCAATAATGTCATCTCATTGAAAAAGAATAAATCTACTGTCATTTTTGGCACAAATACCAAAAGTATTTGAAAAATCAACGTTAAATACTTATTTTTTGTTTTAGCCGGACATAATATCAATATTTTTCTCTGAAGTGCATGTTGATGTGTAAATTCGTCCCATATTTGGAACGATAAGGTCATTAATTAATTTTGCGGTCCAAGTAATTTAAGACCAAAGTTATGAATATAACTGAATATTCATACATGAAATGGGCCTTTGAAATATTCAAGCAAAAGCCAAAAAGAGATTTCGGCAAGGCCTAAGCCTGACCAAGCCCCTCAGTAAAAAATCCAAGGCTCGTCCTGGGCAAATCGCTTTCTTTTAATATTGTCACAGACATAGTATTGACGACGCGGAGGTCAAGATCCACAATCATTTAGCAAATTCAAATCGAAATCCCATACTCATATTTTCGTGATTGCTTGTGTGAGAAACCACGTCACGCTTGTACTCTTTTTGGAATTGTTTCGTAATTGATATTCTTTTTTGGCTAAAACAAAATATAAATATTTAACTTTGATTTTTCAAACCTTTCGGTGGCGTTTAGTTAAGTGGTTTGGGAAACCAGTTTTGCAATTTGGTTTGGGAAATCAGTTTGAGAGTTTAGTCTACCAAACAAGTTTTGGAGTTTGGTTTTTGAAACACTGTTTGGTTAGTCTTTTGTTAATCTGTGGTTGAATTTAAATAAAAAAAATAATAAAACACAATTTATGTCACTAAAAAGAAAGTATGTTTTATTTGAACTTGAAGTAATATATATTAATACAATTTCTAAAAGATATTTTCCGTAATAAAAAAATTATTCATATTTCGTGACTCTAATTATATGTTTAACTAATGAAATATAAAGTAGTAAATATTCTGTTTCTACAATTAAATTAGTATTTCATAATATACATTGTTTAAGTATATTTGTTAATTTCATTGTTATATCTTATTATTATATAATACTATTATAGAATGATAATATATTATTATGGTTTTTATTTTGTAAGATTGAGTTGAATACCAAAGACAGAAAACAACTGTTTTCCTTATCAAAATTTTAGTGGTCTGTGAGAACAGTCTCAAAAAACAAAGACAAATGATAACCAAATGTGGTCTGCGAAACCAATATAATACTGTTTAAAATCAAAACCAGAAATGGCCTCGGAGACCATAACAAAACGCCCCCTTCGTATTTGTGGTGCTAAAGTGTGACCAAGTTTTATGAATATCCGATCTCCGATATAGCTAATGGGCCAAAAAGCCCATCACATTTTCTTTTCCCAAAAAGCCCATCACGGTCACTCTGTGGAATTCTTCTTCTTCTCTTGTCCCTTGTCCAAGTTAGGGTTTAATCGCGACCTTCTTCTTCACCATAAACCCTCGTCACCGTTCTCCATTTCCACCGAAACCCTAACTCCGACGAGCTCTGCCAATGGGGAGCAACCAAGCCGCCGTGTCCTTCCTCACCAACATCGCCCGCGCCGCTCTCGGCCTCGGCGCCGGCGCCACCATTGTCAACTCCTCTCTCTACACCGTCGACGGCGGCCAGCGCGCCGTCCTCTTCGACCGATTCCGCGGAGTCATCGACGACACCGTTGGCGAAGGCACGCACTTCCTCATCCCCTGGCTCCAGAAGCCCTTCATCTTCGACATCCGGACCCGGCCCCACACCTTCTCCTCCGTCTCCGGCACCAAGGACCTCCAGATGGTCAACCTCACCCTCCGGGTCCTCTCTCGCCCCGAGGTCTCCCAGCTTCCCTACATCTTCAAAACCCTAGGCCTCGAGTACGACGAGAAGGTCCTGCCCTCCATCGGAAACGAGGTCCTGAAAGCTGTCGTCGCGCAGTTCAACGCCGACCAGCTCCTCACGGAGCGGCCCCACGTGTCGGCGCTGGTGCGCGACGGGCTGATCCGGCGGGCCAAGGACTTCAACATCGTGCTGGACGACGTGGCGATCACGCACCTCTCGTACGGGGCGGAGTTCTCGCGCGCGGTGGAGCAGAAGCAGGTGGCGCAGCAGGAGGCGGAGCGGTCCAAGTTCGTGGTGGCCAAGGCCGAGCAGGAGCGGAGGGCTGCGATCATCCGCGCGCAGGGGGAGAGCGAGTCTGCGAAGCTCATCTCGGATGCCACCGCCTCCGCGGGGATGGGGCTCATTGAGCTGAGGAGGATCGAGGCGTCGAGGGAGGTCGCGTCCACGCTCGCCAAGTCGCCCAACGTGGCGTACTTGCCTGGCGGCAAGAACATGCTCTTGGCTCTGAACCCGACTCGTTGATTTTGTAAGCTTACGATCTCTTCAAATTCAGTATTGAATTATCAATTTGCTCCTAAGATGGTTGAGATTTCGTTCTGTTTCGGGTAAAGTCTTAAATGTTTTGTGTCTCTTGATCGTGATTTTGGATGAATTTTGTGTAAGACGATCAATGAGTAGCTCTAGAATTGGTATTATATGTGGGTATTATCTTGCGGATATTTCGAGAGATTAACGAGTAGCTTGGTTGAGTTTGGCTCCGGTGGCCGGACCGAGTCGTGGGCAGGCTGATTTTCTTCGACCACACTCTGTCTTTGCATCAAAATCTTCGTTTATCAATAAAATCTTTGTTTCTTAAAAGGAAAAAAAGACAGAATTGGTTTGGTATTTTGTAAAAATGTGTGACTTGTGCCTTCTGTTTGTTTCTGTTCATTGGAATTGATTTTGAGCTGTTGATTCGGAGCTTTCATGAAGTTATGCAATGACGGATTTAGCTTAAATGGTGCCTCTATTTGGTAATCTAGCTAGCTAAGAGTATTTCGTATTCCTCGTGCTAGACGAGTAGAACCTCGTGTATTTATTACTAGATGAATTAATAACTTCGATTAGATAAACCTTTGTATGGCATTGGCCGTAACTAACATATTATATTATTAACTCAATAAGTTAATAACCTCAATAATAGAAAAATTTTATTTGGTCTCAACAATATTAATTTATGAAAGTTACATTAAAGATGATTTAAAGCGATTATGTATATGACTTTGTAATTTTTGTTTTCTGTTCAAATAAGAAAGAAAAGAAGTCTACTTTGTGAGTCCAGGAAGCTTAACCGTTCGTTTCTTACTCAACAAGCGTGTCGGTAGAGCTTTGATATGTTCTGTTTGTACATGGGTTGTAGGTTTGAGTCCCGTTTCTAAAACAGTTCGTAAATGGGGCGGGTCTGGGTCTACATAAAATAAGTAAAAAAACGATTAAGTCAGTGCACGAACACGAAGCGTAACACGAATTGTCATTCTTACTCGAGAAACATTACTCGCAACTCAATTGTGGAGGACAATCTCATACTTGGTTTTGTTTTTTGTATTTTCAGGTCAATCTTTTTAATTGGAGAGTAGGTGCCAATAATGGATGGTGGATTTGGTGTTGAGATTATAAAATTTGTTGGAATTGGATCATACGTTTTTGAAGGAGTTTAATTTGATGTTGGAATTTTGCCTCAAATGCATGGGTGATTCAAAGAGTTCTAGAAATCCTTATTGATCTTCTTGTTATTACTTTCCGTTTGGCTTTTGTAATCTATATATGAGTTCCAATATATACTTTTGGCCATCATCATTTTAAAGATTTCTTTGTGTATTTGTCCGTCTACTACGAGATTCCGAAAGTTATTGACGGTGATATCATGTCCGTAAATCTCTTATTATTGATTGGAATCTTACATTGTTCCAAGATAAACTTGCTACACATTCTTCATAATTCCCAAAATACTCATCCATACTAGCCTAGAAAGGTTAGAAACTATTACACCAATAAACTTTGGAAGTTCTGCCGCAAAGGCTTATTTAAAATAGTTTTATAATTTTATTATTGCTACGGAAAAAATATTAGCATTTATATAGGTTTGGATTTTGGTCTTATAGGTTTTTTGTTTATTGTTATGGATGCTTGCTGATTTAACTATTTTTATTATTTTATTTTGTAACTATTTTAAAAATTTATTCTGAAATTGAAAAATAAATTACTCCCTGTTTTGGTTGGTTTCCGATTTCTAATAGCGGGATCTTTTGAAATTGGACCGAGATCAAGATCGTTTTGGGAAGCCGTTTCAAATCGGGAAAGGGCCTGGAAGATCTCGGTTTCACATCACCGCTGCGATTAGTTTAGGCATGTGGTATGAAAGGTTGGTAGATTTAGGCGTTAGCAAGGCTCTTAAGGTAGATGAATCATGAATATTTGAAGGACAAGTAGCACGCAACGAGTGTTTAGATTTTGTAGATACCTTATTTGTTGAAAAAAAAAATGTGCTCCTAATTTGGCCATTATCATGCTTACCAAACGACATCTACGTTGAAAACAACAATGTCGTTTTAACTTTTCGCTACGAAACGATAATGTTTCTGTTGTTTTGCCTTTTTTACAAATGAAAATACGTTTTGGAGCTCCCATTTTATTTACCAAGGTTGATTTCGTTAATATTTAGTGGGATCTTTGTGGCACAAGTATGAAATATGTTGGCCTAATTGAATTTCCTAATGAAACATGTTGGCATAATTGAATTTCATTTTTAGCAAAAATAGTATTCAAAAGACACAAGACAATATCGAGTTCCAATTCCGTCCATGTCAAGTTAATGTCCGCTAAGTTAAAAGACACTCCAACATCTCTAGTTTAATAAAAATATTGAATAATTAATATTTTAGAGTTTAATCGTTAATGTATGTCGTTCGGGTAGTAAACCTTGACGACGCGTGGAAATAATTGAACTTGGATGGTACTAATGAGGTTTTTAGGGTTTGAAATATATATGCTGTTTTGGCTTAGACATGATTCATGAGCATAAATTTCATCTGCTTTTGTGTTTTATGCATAAAGTAGTATCACTAATTAATCACAAAGGTTTTGGTGGCGATGTTTACTACAAAATGTGTAGTTAGTACAATGAAGTTTTTGAAATATGTATATACATGACTCTAGACTTATAAGGTTTCTATCTAAATTCTCAAATAAAAAGGAACAAAAATCAAGCAAGACGAAAGTAAATACTCATATAGAAAATTATGCGCTCTTATTATGAGAAGTATGTCAACTTGCCATATGAAAATCGTCTTCACCCTTCACTATAATTTGATTGGAGTTCTCCGATGTTACAACCCTCGTTCTCGTTCTCTTTCCTTGTACTTTGCGCACTACAATGGCATCGATAAGCTTGACTGCTCCGCGGTGGGTTTTCATAGTGGTTCTATTGAATTAGACTACAAATAAACGTTAAGATATCGATATTATTACTTCGTTGAGATATGGATCCCAACATCCAAATTATTACTTGTTAATTATTATTTTAAAATGATTCTTTTTTTTCTTTTTGCGAACCTATATTTTTTTTCCCCGGGATTTATCAGAATTAAAAACTTGAAATGTTCAATCTAATCGAATTCTTCTTTGCTCGTGATTTTTTTCTAATTAAATTTTCACATAAAATTCATTTGTTTTAGTCCTTTAAGATTGATTATTTTTAACAAATTACCTAGAGTATCAAGATGAGATTTTGGATATCAAGCAGTCATTGTCTATTCCTTTATGTAACTAAATATTGTGATGAACTAAATTCAGTGTTTTGGAAGGCTTTACAGTTCAACAAAAGTGATACACTATTATCTGTCGGCCTAAAATTATATTGGTGATATATATATATATATATATATATATATATTTATGATTTTAATAACTCTATGGTCCCAAGTCCCAACCCCCATATCAGCAAATCATGTATGTATGTATGTAATATGAGGGACCGATACCGGAAATATATTGATCCGATTTTTTCTTTCCGGTTCTCATTTGTTATATAATATTAATTTTTAAATAAAATTTATTTTAAAAAATGGCTAATTAACCTAACGAGAATTTCATTTTTCGGGAACCAAAATTTTGGGTTTCATTATTCATGATAAGCAAATTCGGAATTCCTAGAGTTGTGTATTGAAGGAATCATTTCTATTTTGCTAAGTATTCTCACGTGTACGACAATGAAATCAGTGAAGTATGTTTCTACACTTCCATGACACAACACATCACTTATTTGACAATCCCATGTACGACAATGAAAACTTGTTGAGTAATGGGCACACACACCCTCTCAACTTTACTTTTTGGCACCACTATCCTCTAAATTTTTTAAAAGTAACACATTAATCCTTCACGCCTTTGAATATATATAAAAATACTAACTTGTCTACATTTCATAACTTACTCGTAATTAATGCAAAATCTGTTAACTAATAAATTTTCTAAGATAAAATTTTTCTCTAGTCCCTACTGCCTACATGGACCACTGTAAATAAAAAATGAAAAATCATCAATTTCAATAAGATAATAAGATGATATATTTTCAGAAAACTATATGATCTTACTAATATAAAAAAGTAATAATTTTTTAATATTAGATGTATGTATAACTAAGGCATTTTAAGAAAATAAAATTTGAAAGTTGATTGTTAATCCTCAAACTTAAGATGAAGGTCATTTGTCTAGTTTTACGACTTTGTCATTATGAAAAACAAGTTGTCTGGAGCTTAAAGGACCAAGTAGAGGCCAATAAGCTTAACACTTTTACTTAAAGAGACGCCTGATCCAAGCCCAAGCCCAAGAAGGAGTCTCAAGCTCGGAAAACACTCTGAGTGTGCACGAAAATAATTTGAGTAAGAGTCTCACAAACTTAGAGAAAAATAATAAAATTGAAAGATAACTTAAAACAAGTCGTTTGTTACGCACATGTTAATAATTGGCGTCATTTTTAAGATGCATGGGGGAATCTGTTACTTTTTTAAAGTTCAAAGGGCGTTTTTGCCAAAACTTGAAGTCCAAAGGAAAAAATGCACAAATAAACAAAGTTGGGGGGAGATTAGTGTCAATAACTTAAACTTATTTGACAACCAATCCAATTCCATGAAACAAAGCAAAACAAGGACTCTTGTCATAAAACTTGTGGTTGCATTAGGTGCAAGTTGGCCCTAACACTTGATATTTGCCATAAAACAATTAGGTGGAAGTCACATTCCCTTGCTCCCCAATATCCCAAATACATTTAACATGGTGGGCCTATTATTTTACCATATATATTCTAAAATTGAGCACGCTTTAACCCCTTTTTCATAAAATATTATCAATTAGGTACTTCATAGATCATCATAATATTAGTAGTCATCATTCATGTCCTCCAAAGGGGTTGGTAGTTAATTCATGTTGTCTTTGTAATTACTAATTACTTTGTTTCTTTCACCACACGAATTTACTCTAAGATATGGTTGTGGATAGAATAAATGATCATACCAATTTTAGTTGTTAAGGATTTAAGGCCATGTAATTTTTATTTTTATTTTTTTTAGTCTCATTGGAAGTAGATTGTCTTAGAAGGATTTATGATGCCCATCTTTTTGAAGTACATTAAATTGTAGTAATTGGGTGGTCCAAATTTTTATTCTAGTCCATATACACACACGCATATATATATATATATATATATATATATATATATAAGTTCGTGGTGTAAATACACAAGCCGCTAGTAAATTTAGAATACCGGTTTCGGTTCTGAATTCTGATATACTCTTTGACGTTTTAATTTTATAATGAAAGTAATTAAAATCTCGATCTAAATATTCATCTGAATTAGCATTATCAATTAATCAAATCAATGTTTAGTACTCTTACATATCTTGTGGAAGCTTTGATCACTAAATCTTTCTATACACATGGAAAGTGGATATTCATGAGTCCCATATCAAAGTGGAAATAGACTAGTGGAAACACAAAAGATAGATTAAATGAAATCTAAAGAAAGAAATAAAAGTGTGACAAGACATATGAATTATTGTTGTTTAAACTTTAAAGTGGGTAAAATGCATCTTCATCTACCATTTTAGCTATTTTTAAATTTACTTATATATTTTTATATTTATAATTGCATTTTTTCTTCTTCTATGAGTTATCCAAAAAGTTAAAGCTGATCTTAGTCACATGGGTGTTTCTTTTGCTTTATGGTTTTCTTTTATTTTTAGTAAACCTATATATTGTCATTTTTTAATTTAATTTAATTTAATTTGGTCTAAAAGAATATCAATTAGTTGGATTTGCTGCCCTATCTAATTCAAAGTACATCCTATATTCATGCAAATAAATTGCAACCATATCGTAAACAACTCATGAATGTATTTAAATTTTGATCTTGCTTGTGTATTTTATGAAATGATTTAATTGTCAACTAAATTAAGCTCTAATCTTTATGGATTTATGATTTCTCATTATTGTCCACATTATGATGATAGTCTTTTTGGCCATACTCACTTATTGTAGGCTTTACGAAAACCCTGGTTTAATATTTCAAAATTAGATATTAAAAAATCTTACTCGCCAATGACCTTAAATAACTTAAGTTATGTGGCATTAGAAGTATAGAAAATTGTTAATCACTAAATACTCTCTTCATTTATCACTATTCACCATGTATAAATTGTTCCCTGATTTCCCCATAATTATCAAATTATACTTTCAATATTTTTTATCTGCAAAATATGTAACAGATTTCCGGGAAAATTTACCGAAAAGTTATCAATTTAATAATTCGATGAAAATGACGTGCTCTTAGACTTCGTAGATAGCAAAAGCCGGGAGCCGAAAAAATGGCAATATAACGAGAGAGGAATTTCTGAGAGAGCTTATATAAAATTACAACGTAGTAAACTAACAAATTTATACGATAATCTCACTCATAAATCTTCAATATGTTAAAAAAATATTGTACTAGTTCAACTACATTGTTTGAATTTTTTTATCCTTTTCCCCCAAATTGATTAACTTTTGAGCTCCCTAGTACATCATTGCCACCACAAACTAAAGCAGTAATTAAATCCCACTTTACTACAATCTCTAAGCTAGTCATCACTATCATTAATCTTAATCTACATCTAATTTCAACCAGATGATCAAGAAGATAAAGAAAAATAACGGTAAAAGTACTCAATTTTAAATCAATCGGGCCGCATGTGTCAAATGGGTTGATCATATTTTTCATCCAAAATTTTATGGCGACCGTTAACTCCTTGCCAGACCCACATGTCACGTATGTGTCATCGCAACGGCGCTACTTGGCAAGGAACATTTCTTTTTACGACTTTGAGTACTTTTTTTAGAAAAAAAAAATTAAAAAAACAATCGACACTTGGTCAACTTAAAGTTAGATAATTTTCCCCGTAAATAATTTTTTTTTCTTGAGGTAAAAAAAAGAAAAAGAAACTTTGCTATATGGTTGATAAAGATAGACACTTTTGTTCATTGGTCATGCATGTGATTTAGTTACTATATTCTTCCACTTCACCTTTCTACTAAAAGGCTTGCATCTTTTTTTTCTTTCTTCCAATTCAGTTTGTGTAAGCAATCATTATTATTAGTGTTGCAAATTTTTTATATTTCTCTGGTTTTTGCAATTCCATCATTTCCGTTGTCAGAGCTCTAATGGGTTTTTGATGCAGGTTGTTGTTCATCACCTTCTTCCTTTATTTAACATCTCTTGCTTGTAAGTTGTAAGCTGCTTCTTCTTCTTCTTCTGGTTTCCAAAACCCTAATAACAATAATAATAATAATAAATATTGTTTTGAGCTCAAACATTCCTTGTCTGGTTCTTGTTGGCTTCACTTACTCAACTGATCTTCATCATCTACTTCGATCAGTGTAAGCAGATTTTGGATAAACAAACAAATATTCTGGTCAATCTATCTTTCTAGTTAGTGTTGTCAATATCTTGTCGTCACTCGCCTATGGAATATCATTGTTTTTTTTGGTAGAAAATTTATTTAAACTCTTTTTATTTTATTTTATTTTAATTTGTGTAGTTGAATTTTACATTTCAAAATATTTTAATAACTTGAAATAGTACAAAAAAGTTGGTGAAAAATTCATTTCTTTATGACGACGTGTTGCTTGAATTTTATATCTCCGGGACTATATTGTTCTTTCGGTTATGTTTCGTAGCATGATCTCTTGCCGGTAGGATGAGCGGTTTTTCATTTTTGTATGCTTCGTTGCTTGAATCTTATATCTCGGGAGATCTATTAAAAGATCAAATCTCAAATTTTATTATCGATTGAAGAATGAATATGATATCGGATTCGAATTCGAATCCGATTTCGAAGTTTCAATCTAATATTGATACGATAAGTTTACTTTATCATCGGGTTATCCCGCCTGACCTTGGATTTAATTATTTTTTTGTAGGGCCTACTAACGTAAGATTAATATATTTTTCTTTTACCGTTAAAATTCATTTTTATTATTGTAAGAATTTTAATATAAATACAGAATTTATTGACATGTAATATCATTATTGCCCCAGGTTGTAGTGAAGAAAATATTCATATATATATGTATGTGGTGAAAGGGAGACAGTCCTATAAGTCCTCTGAGAAGCCTAGTCCTTGCCTTGGTGGTGGTGTCGGCGATGTCTCCGACGTACTTCCCTCTCCGGTGGGAGAGCACCGGCGACCAGTGGTGGTACGCCTCCCCGATCGACTGGGCCGCCGCCAACGGCCACTACGACCTCGTCCGCGAGCTCCTCCGCCTCGACAGCAACCACCTCATCAAGCTCACCTCCCTGCGCCGCCTCCGCCGCCTCGAGACCGTCTGGGACGACGACGAGAACTACCACGGCGCCGCCAAGTGCCGCCTCTCCGTCGCGCGCCGCCTCTTCCGCCACTGCGAGTCCAGGAAAGCGGGCAGGAACTCGCTCATCAGCGCCGGCTACGGCGGGTGGCTGATCTACACGGCCGCGTCGGCCGGGGACCTGATCTTCCTCCGCGAGCTCCTTGACCGGAACCCGCTGCTCGTGTTCGGCGAGGGCGAGTACGGCGTCACCGACGTGCTCTACGCGGCCGCGCGGAGCAAGAGCTGCGAGGTGTTCCGGCTCCTGCTGGACTACGCGACGGCGCCCAGGTTTGCCGGGGGCGGAGACCCCGGGGAGGTCCCCGGCGTGTACAAGTGGGAGATGATGAACCGGGCCGTGCATGCCGCCGCGAGGGGCGGGAATCTGCGGGTTTTGAAGGAGCTTCTGGCTGATTGCGGCGATGTTTTGGCTTACAGGGACGCTCAAGGGTGTTCAATCCTGCACACTGCTGCAGGGAGAGGCCAAGTTCAGATAATTCAATTCCTGATCGAGTCCTTCGACACGATCGTGACGTCGACGGACCGGTACGGCAACACGGCCCTGCACACGGCCGCTTTCCGCGGCCAGCTGGCTGCCGCAGAGGCATTGATCGCTGCGGTCCCGTTCTCAATTCACCTGAAGAACAATGCCGGAGAGACGTTCCTCCACAAGGCCGTTGCCGGTTTCCAGACCCTCCAGTTCCGGCGCCTGGACCGCCAGATCGAGCTTCTCCGGAACCTCGTCCGGAGCGAGTCCTTCGACATCAAGCGCGTCGTCAACGCAACGAACAACGAGCAGCGCACTGCTCTCCACGCGGCCGTGATCGGTAACGTTCACGCCGACCTCGTCCACCTCTTGATGACCGCCGACTCCATCGACGTCAATGCTGCCGACGCCGAGGGCCTCACTCCGCTCGACTATCTCAAGCACAAGCCACAGTCCGCCTCGTCGGACATACTCATCCGCCAGCTCGTCTCCGCCGGGGCCATCTTCGGCTCTCACAACCAGAACGCCCGGAAGCTCATCGTCTCCCGGATGAAGATGCAAGCGGAAAACGGATCCGCCAGCCCGGGGTCCTCCTTCCGCATCTCCGACGCCGAGATCTTCCTCCACACCGGCATCGAACAAAAGGCTCCGTCCGAAACCGCCGGAAGCGGAGGACTGATGAGCCCGGCATCGCTCGAGCTAAGCCCGTACGTTCCCGACGAGGGCCGGAGAAGCTCCTTCGCTCTCTTCAAGCAGGCCCTGCATTGGCCCAAGCTGCTCAAAGACAAGAAGGCCGCCAAGAAAGGCAGCAGCAGCAACTCCTTCGACTTCGAAGTCCCGAGCGATTACCAGACGAGCAAGGCGAGCCACGCGGGCACGGAGCTGATCACCGAGCCCCCGACGCCCCTCCGGAAGCGATTCTCGAAGCCGTCGTCGCCAAGCAGCAACAGCCAGAGCAACAAGAGGTCGCTCGCGGTGCGGAGCAACCAGTCGAGCCCTTCAATAGCAAAGAAGAAGCTGCGAAACGGGATACTGCAGGCTGTCCCGCAGATCGCGGTCCCTCACCGGTCGTCCCGGTCGAGCTCGTTCTCGAAGCTGTCGCCGAGCTCGGTGGAGAAGCAGAAGAGCGTGGTTTGCAGCGAAGGGAGCGACGCAGAGGGAGCTTCGTGCTCCATCGTCAGCAATACCGAGCTCGGGAACAGCAAGAGAGCGAGGAGCCAGAAGTATCTGTGCTTCGGCAATGGAGGAGTGTCAGTGAAGAGCCCTGGGAATAGGCAAGAACAGAGCTACAAGACCCATCATCCAGCTCCATTAATGGCGTGAAGCTTGTTGGGAGTGTTCATGTTCGAGTTTGCATGTTGCGTGGGAGGGAGTATTTGAAGAGCGACTTCTGTGAATATTTATGCTCTTTTTGGCACATCATAATCTATCACTATTTTCCAGCTCCATTTCTCTTCTTGTTGTTTCTGGAATTGTTTCATTTCATTGCTGAAAGTCAAACCTTGACCCAAAAACTGTTTTTTGTTTTTTTGCATTTTTCGGTCCGTGCCGGTTTTCCAGGCTTAAAAAGAAAAAAACCAAGCCCGAAGTCGTTCCTAATTTTGAGAAAGCCCAGTTTTAAAACCGGGCCTGGAATAAGCTCGATTAGGTAAATGATCGGTTCTTTGAGAACACGAAGCCCATAAATTAAATTAGAAAACAAAATTGATCACAAAAAATTATAGTAATTCATTTTTTCGTGTGAGACGTACGTTATTACTTGCCGCTTGCAAATCTTATTCACTATAATCAAATCGTAAAAAAAAAAAAAAAAGAATTCGAGCTTAATCACTTAATCTCACACAACTCTCTTTGTTTCTCATTCTTTCTGTGAGAAAAAAAAAGGCGACCAAGTTAGGGTTGTACAGAAATATCAAACAACTGAATTGAAGGACCGAAAACCTTGTTACAAAACAATAGAGTCCGTATCTATAAAACAAGGTCATCGAACTATTTGGCCCGCACTAAGAAAATATAATCTTGAAAAATAAAGGATTTAATAGTTTTTTTAGTAGTGTTATATATTATTTATTGTTTATTATTGTAAAATCATAAATTAACCACGTTAATGCTACTTTTTATTCCTGTAATTGCTTATATATTCCTTATGCATTATTGTTTTTTACTATTTTGTTGTATCACGAACTTTGTCGTTTTCAGTTTTCAATGTTTTATTAGTTGTCGTTCTCTAGCTAAGTGGCGTCCTTATTTTAAAATTGTCGTTAAATATGTGAAATCAAGTGTTTGTGTTTTGCTTACATCGTTTTATGTCGTTTCCAGTTTGCGTTTTGTGTCGTTTTATTATTAGTGTTGTGATTCAAAGCAACGCGGCGGTGTCTTTCCACTAATTTATTGCTGTAAGCTTGATCCCGGATTGTGGGCCGTATTCCCGACATGTGATCGTGTGTCTATTTGGATTGGTTTGTAACACTGTCTATATGGACTTAAATCCCCATCATTAATACAAGGCTCTCTTTCGTAAAAATAAATAAATAAAATGTATGTGATTAGCTTACATCTATTGTACTTTGCTGTTAGCTGTATCTTTCGGTCCTTCGAAAGAAAAAAAGTTGTATCTTCAAATTTTGTCGTTTTCTGTCTATTTCGTTTGCTTAAAGTTGACTTATTATGTACAACGTTTTTTTTTTGTTTTGAAGAAATATTATGTACAACGTTTCATACACGTACGTCTAATGTTTAAGAGTTAAAAAAATTATGGTAATATTGTGTCGTTTTCTAGTTTATACTGTGGGGAGATTTTTTCACTTCATAATTAAGTAATTAACTAATTATACTAACAAAAAGATTGTTACGGTAAAAATACCTAAGTTGTTTGGAAATGAGTGGCATAGAGATAATTAAAAAAAAACTATGGCAAAAGTGTCCAAATTTACTATTTTGGTGAATTGGTAGACCACATCCGTTTTTTCGTTGGTTTATTTATTATTTCCACCACTAAACAACAGGTCAAAAAAAAAAAAATCTCAAACGATCAAACCCACGAACATCAAGGTAAACTTTGATGTAAGCACATATTCTCGAAACATCAACAACAAATTAAAATTCTTATTTTGTCTCTCGAAATCTTAGTTCATCTCCTCAATCACATCGTCATTTACGTTGTTGACATCATCACTAATGGATATAGTAAAAAAACTAACCAAAAATAAATGAGTTCTACTTTTTTTTGCCAAAAAAGATGAACTTGAAAATTTTCGCCGCATTTTTTTTTTAAATTAACACTATGCCGCTTATTTCCAAATAACTCGAGTAAAACCCTTATTAATATTATCCATTATGATTAAGAACTATTATATACATTATGAGTTTTCGATCACACACAATTACAAGTAAATAACACCCATCAATTTATTTTTCTAAAATTTACTTCTCTTTAATTTACTGTAATCTCATTAAAATATATATCGACTCTGAAACTTATATGACATGCATGAAAATAAATTGCAATTGTTTAAGCTTATGCCAAAATTTTCTAACTTGATAATATTATATGTAAAAGAACCTTTATCTATTATATTATATTCATATATATAATATAGCTGACGCTGGGAATTGAGACTTTGTAATTTGTAAATACTCTTTTAAATAATTACGAACAGATCAGCAAATTCCTTTCAAATTATCTTGCGTAGAATCATCAGATATGTTAGTAATAAATAAAACAAACATTCGGTACTGATATGAATTGTACAGAAGTTCTTATATCGAAGTTCTGATTGGTCAATCAAACAACGCGTCATTTTTAATATTATATATATAGAGAGAAATTGCTCATATATATATATATATATATATATATATATATATACAACTTCGGAAGTTCGATGAATATTTGTATATATAATAACGAGAACAAGGTTCGATATTATTATAACAGTTTGTATACCTGACTCAATGAATAATTCTGTTAATACAGTAACAAATCTATTATCCGGTATTAGATTTGCAAAATTCAAATAAAATCGGAATATTTTTTTTTTTGGGTTCAATAGAAAATCATATATATATATATGGTTGGTTCTAATTCTAAAATACCCTGATTTGTTCTCGAAATGTCTTCGGCATATTTAAAAATTTTGGTTCCGGTTTTATCTGAATTTTGCAATTCCAATACTGAATGCTATATTTGCTAGTGTA
Source organism: Parietaria judaica (assembly GCA_954871525.1). Taxonomy (NCBI): domain Eukaryota; kingdom Viridiplantae; phylum Streptophyta; class Magnoliopsida; order Rosales; family Urticaceae; genus Parietaria; species Parietaria judaica. The sequence continues at coordinate 33,725,513 of OX940865.1, forward strand.
TCTTTAATATAGTAGCTACACAACAATAAGTATGGAGGGTTTCGAGGACTCTTCAAAACTTTGACTTTCAAGTCAACACAATGAACTCTCAACCTTAGTCATCAATTGGCAAAAAAAATTGCGTGCACAATGAGTTCTGTTTTCATAAAAATCATAATAAAAAAATTCCGGTTCCAAAACTCATAATTAAGAATCTGGTAATCAAATTATATTTTTTCTCCTAAATATCGAACATCATAAAACACAAGCAACGTTAAAATTTATAGAGAAATAAAATATATCACTTATTTTAAATAATAGCTAAAATATATTTTTAAGTATAATTTAGCAATATTGCTCTTTATTTTTTTTTTATTAGTTTCTTAAACAAATTCAAATTAGGTATAATCGGCATTTGATAATATTTTAGCTTTTTGAATAGCATATGGTATATATGCATAAAAAAAATAAAATTAGAAGGTATATAAAAATAAAGTTTTAAAACTATGAATAATGAGCAATTTGGGTTTTAAAAAATTAAAATATAGTGAACGGAAATAAAAATAAAACTAAAGTACACTTAACTTTTTCTTTAAATAACCAGCCAAATAACGACAAGATCATCGGTCTATTCTACTTCAATTGACTATTTCGAACCGTATACATAGGACTTTTCCGCTCCTTCTACGACCTATATCGCAGTTGAAGCACTTAGGAAGAAGATTTTTTTAGTGTATTGATGTGTATTTTAGCTGCTTCTGAAAACAGAGTGTATTTTTAGTTTTTACACATTGCATATGAAAATTTTTTTATCTCTATCATATTATGGATAGAACGTAATTCCCACGCATTTTTGGGGAAAGTGGTACCATATTTTGTATTATTGGAATTGGAATATGTAGTGTTGACTTAGAATATTAAAATAGTCAAAGTCTTGGTTCTACATGATCTGCGAATCTTCCACAACTTGTGAGGTGTTCTCATTACCAACGGGACAAGCTAATCATAATCAACTCCAATATATATATATATGTATATGTGTGTGTATGTGTTAATTCGTGGGTGATTAGGGTAGTCATTAGTCAATAATACGTCTATCATGTGTACTACGATTTGGTGCATGAACGTGCAAGGAAGATCATTCATTCCAACCCTTCACGCAATTTGTATTTTTATTTATTTTCAAATAGTTATAAATATAGAGCCGAGTCTTGAATTTGTTGGTTCCTAAACAAAGCAAATTTTTAAGTATAGAAGTAAATGAATTTCAACATTAGTATTTTATGATTGAGATGTATATATACATACAAGATATTGTTATTAAATATAATTTTTTTGAGTAACACCTTTCAAAATCTGAGCTCTAAATGCATGTTTTTTATTTATTTATAAAAAGAGCTAGTAAACCTTTAAATGTGGTGTGAAAATCCGTACCAGATTTTGGTTTAGACTTTTCCAGGTAAGACCAGAACCAATATATTTTGATCTAAAATTTTCCTAAACCGGCTACCCGGTTACCCAAAAAAATTCTCGTTCTTGTTTACCTATTGTAATAAAATCCAATGACCACAATTAAATGTCTATTTGTCTCGGATAAATAGAACCAGAAATGCTGAATCTGAATTTTTCCGGATATTATAATAGGTTTAGCTCTATTATAATAACTTTATAAATGGTTGGTAATAGAGCCAAGATTATTGACTTTGCAACTCAAAAGTGTGTGTAAATGAAAGAGTTTAGCACGAATGAAGAAGCAAAAAGTGTTAATGCTTGATATTAAATAATAGTCAACTTTGTGATATGTATGTGGAAGAAGAAGACAAGTCAGCATTTCTCAAATTGCCATGAGTTCATATTTGGACAGCCGCAAAAGATCGACGCAGTATAACTGGATATGATTTTGGCGGCTATATATATATATATATATTATATAGCATTTTATTATAACACTAATAAATATTACTCGTTGAGCTTAAATTTAATTTACTTCGGTACGCTATGAAGATTTAACATAGAGCTGTCAAAAGATGATAAAGTCTCACCTAAAGAGTTATACGTAGCGGATGATATTGTAAACTTTTCACTTAATGTTAATGTATTATTGTTCTAAGTTTTGACTTATAAGGCATATCATCATCGTCTTTAGTGTTCGTAGCACAAAAAAGAGAGAAAGAAAGTGTAAGTTTGAGGGTGTAATTCAAACAACTTCGATGAAGATCATAGTGGATTATTTTGCAAGCGACAAAGTGGAAGGTACCTCCGACAAGATGTGCTTGGTCTAGTGGTAGCAAGTACATCACTTAAGACATTAGAGGTCTTGACTTCGAGTCACCATGGGGGTATAAGTGAAAACCAAAGATCCTCATAAATATATATATATATATATATATATATATATAAGAAAAAGAAAAAGAAAAAGAAAAAAAAGTGGAACGTACCTCCCACATTGATAGGAATCAATTTCTGCTTTGCTTCATATTTGGAGATTCATGTCGTAAATTCCTAAAAAGTCGCTATCCAATACCATGTTTTCGATCTTTTTATTCAATTCTGTTTTTTTTTTTTTTTTTTTTTTTTTTTTTCGAGCTTCTTAAAATCGGGCCAGGTCAGGGCTGTTAAAAAAACTCGTTTCTTAACCCGATATGGCCACACACCAAGCTGGCCCCTTTTTGAAATCAGTTATATATAAATAAGTATAAATCAAATAACAAATGTAATCTAAATTTAACAACATATTATTCAAGCCTAAAATAAGATTATAAAAATGGAAGTATAATAAATTAAATAAACATAAATATACGCAACGAGCCAGAAACCAAGCCGGTCCTATTTGTGAAACTCTCGACTTAGTTTCAGTTCCCGGTTTACAAATAATAAACCTAATTTTTAAACCGAAACCTATTCGGAGCCGTTCGAAAACCGGCTTTAGGAGCTTAAACTTTCTCCCTAATGATAACTAGAGGTATAGGATAAATGTGTAGGTTGGTGGAACAAGAATAACTGTTAAGTGGGAAAATTTGTGGACTTTTTTGACCAAGGATTTAATATAGTTATCCTTTTGATAAGTTGCCTTTGATTTGATTTGTGATATGAAAATAAATCTTCTATCTAGAGAATATAATATATATAATAAGATCAAGAAAGTCTTGTTTGGTACTGAACCGTATTCATTTGGACACTTCTAACTTTCTATCAAAATGCTAATAGAATTCCGGCTAGCTTTAAATAATATATAGAGAACTTTTTTTTTATATATATTCTATTTTGATTTGTCAACATTTATATTCAGAAAAGTTAAAATATACCCTCAAAAATTATATTTGTTTTATTTTTTTACCTTCCCAACATTTTATCTATTTTTTGATCCATAATTACCCATAGTTCATTATTTTAAAATGATTTTATAAACACTATAGTTTCATTTTTTACAAAAATAATATATAATAGATACAATACTAATAGAAATCTAAATATTTTCAGTAATACAAAGTTAAGGGATTTGATTTTTTTTTTAATAAAATAATTGAATATTAGAGACATATAGAATATAACATTGTCATTTTACACTTAAAGGGTATATTAAATATTTTAGAAATAGAGAACGTATTTAGCAAATAAATAAATAAAAATGAAATAATAAAAATAATAATAATGATAATGATAATGATAATGATAATGATAATGATAATGATAATGATAATGATAATAATAATAATAATAATAATAATAATAATAATAATAATAATAATAATAATAAATGGGAGTTCATCATAATTATAACATTTTTTCCTCGATATAAAGTATAAACAATAGTGAGAAATTAGCTGGTTATCTTTCATTGACAATTAGTTCAAATTAATAAACAAGATAAGCCAAAGTGCCTTGATTTGTTGCTTTAGGTTTTGTGATTGAGAAATGTCATAAATTGGTTGGTCAGTGACTATTATATATATATATATATATATATAGAAACTAATTATATATTCTGTCATTTCTCCGTTAATATTTAATTTGAATTTTGATCCATTCAACGCGATAACATGTTCTTGTTTTTGTTATATTCCCTTTGAATTTAAGAATAGTGAAATATAGCATAGTATTAGATGAATTATATCCATCAGTCCATGATCACACAATTTATCATGTGTCCATGCATGGCACTAATTTTATTTTATTTTATTTTATTTTTAGTGAATTTTCTTATCAAGTTTCAGTTCAATCTTCTTAATTTCACAGAAAGTTACATATAACCTCCATGTTGTAATTTCTGACAAAAAATTAAATTTGAAATTCTCAAAGTGTAATTTCTAATTCTGTCACTGCATGTAGGGCTGTAACCGGTCGTTAGCCTGTTTATTATTTACTATTTGGTATCCTTACCCTAATTCCGGTTAGTCATGCTTTAATAATCTTACTCTGTTTTTGAAACCGGGGTTAACCTAATTTCCGGTGATCAAAATCTACTTAACCTGTTTAATAACCTTAACATGTTTTTTATTTAAAAAAAATATAGCATTCAACAGAGTATGTCACAACGGTCAAACATCGGTCCAAATGAACAATAATAATAAAACTTGAATAAAATATGAAGCATAACAATAATAGATAAGAACAAGATCAAGCAGAGGTTTAGGCGAGAAAAAAAAAAAGGAGAGAAAGTCGAGGAGGAGGAAAGAAGAAAGGGTCGGCGAGAAAAAGAAGTCGAAGAGGTTTTGAAGAGAAAATCCTACTTAATTTAATTTTAAAATATTTAAATAAAAAAATTAATATTGAAACCGGTTACAAAAACCGGTTACTAAAAATAACCTGTTTTAAAAAATAAATAACATGTAACTTTATCCTATTTGAAACCGGATTCGGTTAACCATAACCTGTTAAAAAAAAAATCGGTTACGATTAATTTAAACCGGATAATTTTCGGTTACGGTTTTAAAATTCAGTTGCCGGTTATTTTGCACACCCCTAACTGCATGTAGTGATACGATAGATGCAGATTGAGCGGTAGAGTAGCCGATTGGTTTAATATCGTATAGCTATTTCGGAACCGAATATATAAATATATATATATATATATATATGCAGCATAACGTGGATGCATGAAGCTTTTACTATTATGGTGTAGCTTATCTGGCTAGATTGATGAAGATATTCATTGAAGATACTTAATTATAATTTATTGGTTCCCATGACAATTCACTCATAAAAAAGATTCAGCAATTTAGTTCTTTACGGTTATCAATAAAACGTAATATAAAACTTCCAAGAAATAATTAAACTTGGATACTTACAATAAGAAGTGCCTAGCTATGTGATGTATCATAATTCGAATTATGGAAATTTAGAATGTAGGAAATCTTCGTAGTCAAAGTAAATATGTAAATGCAGTACCCAGAAATTTGGATTTCTGGGTAAAATTTCTAGGTAAAATTTCTAGTTTCGGTTTTTAAAAATAAATCGGAATTCATTTTTCTTTTGTCCAATTTGAACCGTTGATATTTTTAATCCAACTGCCTTGATCGATAATTTTAAAAAACTAAGAAAGAGAACGATATGGTATGAAACCGGAATCGGATACTGAATTCAGATAAAACCGAAACCTGAATTTTTGGTTAAAAAATAAAATAAAACCAGTAGCGGATACTGATTTCATCCCACATTTGCAAGTTTAAGTCAAACTGTTTGACACATGACCGCATTTTTTGTTAGGAAATTCGATAAACTAGTTCACATTTAAAAATTTTACAGAAAGGAATCATGAAATAACAGAGTAACACACAAAGTAAGAGAAAAAAAAACTATTAAGACTGGAAGTTCTCTTTTTTAGAGAAATACTATGATTGATAAAATTTGAAATAAAATCCAAATGTGACAACTCCCTCATATTTTGTGACCCATGAATATGAATATATATATAATATACTTAAATTGTGGATATAATTTTTTTTATGTCATGAGAATTAATGAATAGCAGCCAAATCTTACCAAGATTTAAATTGTATTATTCTGGGTTATTCTTAACATTTAAATCCTGATTTCAGTGAGGACATATATTTTTATTACCAACTCTTTGTTGGGCCATGACTTTAACAACAACAAGAAAAACCACGCAACAAACAATTGTCCATATGTTTGACCATATTATAAATAGGTTATTAAGGGAAAAAAGTATCTAAGTTGTTTGGACACAAAGCCGCTCAGAATCAATTAAAAAGAATTATGAAAAAAATATTCAAATTTACGTTTTGAATGATCTGTAGACTTCATTCACTTTTTATTTTATTTTTTTATTTTACTATTTTCGCCAGGGATGACGTCAACAACAAATAAACTCAAACGATCAAATCTACGAAAATCTAAATAGACCTGGATGTAAAGACAAATTCTTGGAACATTGGTGCAGATTCTACAGCTAAACAATATTACATTCATTTATTTTGCAATATTATGCTTTTATTGGTGATTGAAGATTCATTTCACGTTTGCATGGCTTTCTTGCTATTTTTAGATGTATTTCCAAATTTATCTTGATTATGCTCTCTTTATATTAGTGGAGACGTTTTTGTATGGAGGTCAGTTGATTATTGAATGAAAAAGATGAGCTATTAGCTTGTTCACAGAAAGTTCATCGTCCTCGTTATTGTTCGGTTCTACATCAAACATCAACAACGCAAATTCTTATTTTCCTTCTCACTTTCTCTCTTGAACTCTCAGTTCATTTCTGCAATTGCATCGCGATTTACGTTGCTGACATCATCACTGACAGGGGCAGACCTAGGATTACATGTCGGGGGTGGTGGACTATAAACTAAATAAACTTATTTTCATAAAAAATTTATGAGTAGAAAAATTTGTTAACAATCTTTAATTAAATGGTGATTTTAAACAATTAAATATAACTTTTTTATATTTATTGTTTATGAGTATTTTATTAAATCAGATTGTGGTAAATTTTAAAAAATTGAGAATAGATTTTAATTTTAGTATACATATACCTAGATAGTTACTTGAAGAAAAAAATTATTTTGATTTTACAACTACTATCGTAATAAAATATTACTACATGATGTATAAAATGATAATAGAAAAATGAAAATTAAATTTATTTTCATTAGATAGAAGATTTGAAAATAAAAATAAAAATGTCCATCCATAATTCCATATATAACAAAAATGAAAGTGCAAAAGATTAGATAAAATTAATAGAAATATATTAGTATAAAAAAATTAAGTTGAAGGTAAAAAGAAGTAAGTTCAGACGATGTGTAAGGATGATGGGTAAGGAGAGGGAATAATTTACTATTTTTATCATTATTAATTAAAAATTAAAATATTAATATAATATTCTAATTGAAAAGTGAGAAAGGGAAAGTGGGGTGACAATAGTCTGGAAAATATTAATTTTTATTTATTTATTTATTTTCAATTAAAGTACCTGTAAATAATAATAAAAATTCAGAAATGTGGGGGTGACATCAGCCACCCCCAATTGCATGTGGGTCCGCCCCTGATCTTTGACGAAAGTAGTAAAAACTAACGAAAAAGTGGATGTGTTTTACCGATTTGTCAAAAAATGTGAACTTTGACATTTTCGCAACAATATTTTATATTAGTTCTATATCGCTCCATTTCCAAACAATTTAAGTACTTTTATCGCTAATAACCTAGGTAGAATATGATCCTTAGTTCAGAAAATGGAAAATAAGACAATATGAACCTAAGAAGTCAGTGAGAAACGAAATTACAAGATGATGCGTTAAGAGAGATGCACATTAAAATTCAATTTATATATACACAACGTAGTCAAGGTTGTGAGCTAATATTTGAGATTATAGAGTTCACTAAATTGAAATAATAAAGATTACGTTAATGACTTTGACTCAATTGTATGAAAGTGGTTTTTTTTTTTTTTTAAGTTTTAATAGATCTACATGATAACAATAATGCTCCGCCAAAATAAGTATGTTCGGCAAAACTACCAAAACGCTATCTATCTATATATATATATATATATATATATATATATATATATCAACTAGGACTCCACGATGAATATTGTGACCTTAAGGCTGATCACCTCTGAATGATTTAGCATGCCGAATAATCGTGACCATGCCGAAAACTGGCTACAAAGCTAGCCAATTTCAAAATCTACAGAACTCAAAATTGTATAATAGATGTTTATACATATATTCAGAGAGATTATCCAAACCATAAAAATATACATATATTCCATGGTTAAATAATAGATGTTTAAATTTCAGGATTAAATAATTTATTGATTATATCGAGAGAAACCTATTTCATATCACATGATCTTCCCATTAAAAAAGGATTTTAATTGATGTTCCCAAATTAAAATAACTCATTAATTATTTTGAACTCCATGGTGCATAGTTTATTAGAATTAATTTTTACCTTCATTGTTGAACAAGTAATTATAATATAATATGTTACGGGTAATTGTCGGAATTAGTTTTTACGAATAAATTAATTAAGCAAAAATTATCGTACTAATTTCCATTAATTAATTTTATAATTTGATCAATCTTTTAAATGAGATTATATATCAAATTAATCAATATAAAACCCAAAATACCCTCCGGAGGCCCGTTTTCAAAAAAAATAAAGTGTCCCGGTGTACGTAAAAATATGAAAACACCCAAAAACAACATAAAATTTGTAAAAAAACGGACCCGAGGCGAGCCCGGGAGCAAAAAAAGCTCTGGAACCCCTTCAAAAAAAGCTCTGGAACCCCTTCGGTGGGGCCCACAGAGGCGACAACCTCCAGGATCGCGCCACGTGGTGGATCCAGGTGCTGCCTCACCCCGCAGGACCCGCCAACCCATGTCAACCCGCAAGTTGGGGGCTCTCCCCTTCAGATCGCGACACGTGGCAGGGGAATGACCATCCTACCCCTGCCACGAGCCCACGAGCCCACTTGGGGGCTCCATCCGCGCGCTGCCACGTGAAGGGCCACGATCAGCCAAGCTCAATTCAGTTAAACGGTAACCCATTCGAACTCACTCGAATCATCTCGAGTTCTCTCTCTCTCTCTCTCTCTACCCCCGATAAACTCGCCTCCCCTAAAATACCGTTCTAATGTTGAGCGTCAGAGGTGAATCAGGGGTTAACCCCCCCCTGTTTCCCTTGACCTCGGGTGTTCCCTTTTTTTAGGTCCGAAAAGTGCGAGATTTAAGAAAAGCAGAAGCCCTGGAGAAATTCCTACACGGTTCACGACCCGCCTGATAGGCCCAGTTCTACGCGGTGCCCAGCCTATCTTTCATCCATTACGTGGCTGAGGGTATAGTCTGGGGACACGTATTGGGACCCATTATTCAGGACGTATGGTCCCACCTAGGGGAATTTCTCTAAGATCCGGACGACTGAGGGGTCGCTGTGAGAAGAGTACCCTGGAGAAAATCCTAGGGAAGGTCCAAGACCCCACCTGCCCTTGTTCTAAGCTCTGTGCAGCCTAAATTCTGTCTCCTAGTTCCCGTATCTGAATAAGATACCACGACTCCGCTGGCAGTTTCAGCCTGGACTAGAACAAGCCATATCAGGTGAAGAGTCTAACCTCTCGGGGCTCACTTCTCGGCCAAAAGCACTCCCCCGTTCGCTGGTACCTACGATCCAAGCGGTCTCCGGACCTGTAGCCCCGGCCCTTGGCCTGGTGGTGAACACCGGATCGTCTAGGACCCCGAACGGCAACAAGACTTTTGACCTTGCAAGTGCCAGGAACGCCTGCTTAGGGCCCCCGTATCGGTCAATTAAAAACTCACTATGAAGTCAGCGACGACCACCCGAGGTCAACGGGGCTCACAAAAAGTCAACAGGAAGGGCATGATCTGTCATGCCCGCAACAAGGCCAGTCAAGGCCCATCCAAAGTCAACAGAAGCCCGCCACGTCATCAAACAACATTGGGCCAGGCCCAACATCAACAACTTGGGCCTCAACAACGTTTGATCCAAAAAACGGCATCAACAAAATATTTTAGCTACTCAAAGACTTTTTTTTTTTGAGGGAGCTATTCAAAGACTTGTTTTGTCAATTGATTCTACCTTTTTTATTTCGTGGAAATTGTTACATGATCCGCTAATAATAATAGACATATGTGCAATCTAGTTTTGATTAACTAGTCTTCATATTATAGACAAGTAATATTATACGGTGATGTAGAATAAAATACTAGAAGAACGAAGAACACGTCTTTGCGAGATAAAACTCGTCTTTACAAGCTAAAGCTCGTTTTTCATACAATATACATAGGAAATAAGAACCTATATAACCTAATCTTCCTATTATAAAACCAACCGAATCAATAATAATTTATAAGAGATAAATGCGAATAATACATAATAAACATAAATAAATACTAGATAACATATAAAAGGAACCAAATAACTCACGGATGAATCTCCATGATCAGTGTCTTGGTATAGTTTACTATTAAAAATTTATGATGAATCTCCATCATAAATATATTCTTTGAGTATATGATGGAGAATTTATTTCGTATCTTGGTATAGTTTACTATTAAAAATTTAATTTCTCGCATTAAAATACCACTTTTTTGAAAACTATGCATTGCTCTCTGCATATTTCTTTTTTTTTTAAAACCTTCAACTTGTAAGCAATATTTATGTGATTTGCTTGAGCTATTCTCGTTTTTTTAGCAATTTACGAAACTTTAATCTTAACAATTATAGATCACGTATTTGTTGATTGCTTCACAATGTTTTCATAATCTAGTATACTATACTGATGGTTTATGATTAATTGACAAACATCCATTCAAATAAGTCACGTGTTGGGGATAATCGACAATTTTTAAAGTAAGGTACTTTGCTAAGAGTAAGAGTAATCTTCGGTTTTCAGCGTATTTGTTGATATTAAGATGATTTAAATGTTGGATCTCAAGAATACAAGTTCGAGTATCGAACTGTTTGAGCTACCGCCGCGACAATAGTTATAGTTCACGAGGCAAACTGCACCAACATACAAAATTTAGGAGTGAAACTGTAAATTACTCTTAAATTTTCCAAGCTATATCTTTAAATACTTTCTCTGTAAGAACTGGTTCTGAAATTACTCTATTTAGTCTTTAGCACTCTCATTAACTCTTAACCCACAATTTAATAAAGCCGGCCCCATCAAAATAAAATTAAAAGGAAAAAAGACCTATTTTTCCTCGAAATTTCCACATGATTACGTGATTTGTAAATTAATAATATATTTAATTGACACGTCACTATAAAAATGCAATATTATATAGTAGGCCAAAAAACTAAGGTTAACAAGTCAAACAAAAAAGTGAAGACAGCTTTGGCTTCTCTCTAGCCTATAAAAGCAAGAATATATCTTGACAAATGCTTGTATCCATTTGTAATATTTCAAGTCCAAACCATGGTTTCTCAAGCTTCAAACGCTCAAGGAAGTTACACACCAGAAGATGTGAGTATCTCTCTCTCGTATAGTCGTTTTTGTTTCTCTCTCTCTCTCGTTAATGTACCGATAACGGTAAGAGTCTAGATTTCATTGGCACGTTTCTCAACTGCGCCGTTGAAAGCTTTTGTCTCTTATACGATTATAACTTTCGTCGGCGAAAAAATTGTTTTTTAAGCACAAGATAACATGTTGAGATTCAAATACATTCATAAATCATAATTATATTTATTTTCTTAGTTATGGTCAAATTCTTTCTCGCTGTGGATTATTTCGGAAGAAACACACACATATATACATATATATATATGTATATATACGTGTATATGTATTATTCCACCAATTGATACTCTTTTAGCTATTATATATATATATATATGACATTTATAAAGAAAAAAATACATGTTACAAAGAAATAATATGAATATGTATACCTACAAATAAAAATAGGCCAGCTTCAACCGGTGTAAAAAGTGCCGGCGAAAGTCATCATTTGTTCCATGAAAGGTCTTTACCGGTGCAATTTTTTGCCCGTGAAATATGTTTTTAGGAGTACTCAAGACCTCATTTTTCTTTACTTTTTATGTTATTTATAAAATAACAAATTAAACAACGCTCTAAACTATATGAAATTTGAATTGGTGGTCATTTATTTATGTCATGTTTGTATGGTTTCAAACCAATAAAGCTACGTGTCGCACACTTCTTGTGAACTCAGTCGTCGTCCGAATTCCAATTCAACTTTGGAATTTTTATTATTGTTCTTCAAAATAAAATAATACACTAAAAAATTGACCACTTGAACTTTTTAATCCAATTGAAAGATGGAATATTTATTATTGTTTTTAAAATTAAATAATAGGCTTCAAAATTGACCACTTGACTTTTTTAATATCTTGAGCTTGTAGCCAATAGGAGTTGAATTTGTAGCCAATCAAATTTATATTTTGCAATTTAAGTAAAACATTGGACTTGATAGCTTTCTCGATGTATTCAAATTAATGGCAATATATAGCTGGCAAAAATCATTATCTATTACCTATTAACGTGCTTAGACTTGTTATAACCAATGTTTGGATTTATTATTAAATATGAAGTAATATTACCATATTTTTCAATGAAGACGTAACGTGATTGACTATTATAGTAACGTTCAACATGCTCAATTAAGTCACATACAGCTATAAATAAATAAATAAATAAATAACTTTAATCACTTTCAATGAAAATTTATCAAGCTGTTTTTATTTATACAATTTTAGATAAATAATTATCATTAAAAATTCAGACACAATCTAATATTAGAGTAACGTGTTTAATTATAATTAATTGATATAAATATAAATATATAAATATGGCCTATATTTCAGAGGTTCAAACATTAATATTTATGAATATGAAGTCGACTGATATAGGTCCTTATCAATTGATAATTATATTATTATAGTATAATATTCAATATTGCCGACTCACAAGTTGACTATGTATCTGCTTATAAACAGCTGGTTTATTTCTTTTATAATAATACTAGTAATAAGGAATATGATCTTTTATTAAATCACTCATTTATTTTTCATTTGATGTAACACAATTATTTAATGAAAAAATATATGGCAATTATGACGTAGGTGGATGAGAAATTGGCGCGACAAAAGGCGATAGACGAATGGCTTCCGATAACGTCGTCGAGGAACGCAAAGTGGTGGTACTCGGCTTTCCACAATGTCACGGCCATGGTCGGGGCCGGCGTCCTCAGTCTTCCTTATGCCATGTCGGAACTCGGATGGTACCGTCATTTCTTTATCTTTCTTCAGATATAATTTGGTGTATATATACAAATAAACATTTAATAATCAATATTGGTATTTTAATTGAATTTTTATGTAAAATTATACAATGCTCACGTTGAAAGAAACATGTTAAAACAATATAACTTAAATTTAATTCCGCAGGGGACCAGGCGTGGCGGTCCTGGTGATATCGTGGGTGGTCACGCTGTACACGCTGTGGCAAATGGTGGAAATGCACGAAATGGTACCCGGCAAGAGGTTTGACCGGTACCACGAGCTAGGGCAACACGCCTTTGGAGAGAAGTTGGGGCTTTACATAGTGGTTCCGCAGCAGCTGATCGTGGAGGTCGGTGTAAATATCGTGTACATGGTTACCGGAGGCAAGTCGCTGCAGAAGTTCCACCAGAGCGTCTGCCCCGACTGCAAGAACATCAAGCTGACCTTCTTCATCATGATCTTCGCCTCCGTCCACTTCGTTCTCTCTCACCTCCCCAACTTCAACTCCATCGCCGGCGTCTCCCTCGCCGCCGCAGTCATGTCCCTCAGGTCACTACATCTTCCTTTTTTATATATGTCTTTCAAAATTGCATTTTATTTTAATAAAAATTTCAGCCATAATTGAATTTCAAATGCTCAACGGTTATTGACTGACATGGTTACTAAACTGCGTGTTTTCGTGGTGCAGCTACTCCACCATCGCGTGGGGCGCATCGGTGGACAAGGGCGTGCAAGAAAACGTAGACTACAGCTACAAGGCCAAGTCAACCGCCGGCAAGGTCTTCAACTTCTTCAGTGCCTTGGGCGAGGTGGCCTTCGCCTACGCGGGCCACAACGTGGTGCTCGAGATCCAAGCAACCATCCCCTCCACGCCCGAGAAGCCCTCCAAGGGCCCCATGTGGAAGGGTGTCATCGTGGCATACATTGTCGTTGCGCTCTGCTACTTCCCCGTCGCTCTTGTCGGCTACTACATTTTCGGTAACGAAGTCGATGACAACATCCTCATGACACTCAACAACCCCCGGTGGCTCATCGCCATGGCCAACATGTTCGTCGTCATCCACGTCATCGGAAGCTACCAGGTGATGATAGGAAGTTTTGAAGGTTTTATCAAGTATTACGAGGTTTTATCAAAAACACGAGTAGCTAAGGACCGTAACATGCTCGCTTAATATGGTGGCCCGGAATCCAATATTTCGGACCGTACTTCGTTTGAGATTAATGGACTCTAATGATACGTTGACAATCGCTCAAAACCGTGTTTTTACCATCTTAATCAGAAGTGTTGTGTTTGACTCGGAATTTAATCTTATTTTTTTTCAGATCTACGCGATGCCCGTGTTTGACATGATAGAGACCGTACTGGTGAAGAAGTTGAATTTCAAACCGACCATGATGCTTCGTTTCATCACTCGTAATATCTACGTCGGTAAGTTCCGTTTTGCCAAAGCCAGCTTGTGAACATGAGAACCATGCTATAGAGAAATCTGACCATTCCCCCTTCGGTACTTTGCACAGCCTTCACGATGTTCGTCGGCATTACTTTCCCTTTCTTCGGAGGTCTTCTCGGGTTCTTCGGGGGGTTCGCTTTCGCCCCGACAACCTACTTCGTGAGTCAAACTTAAACCCAACTACCTTTACCTTAGTAAACTCTCATTAATAGTAAGATCTTGAACTAACTACTCCCTATTTCTTCAGCTCCCATGCATAATGTGGCTCGCCATCTACAAACCGCGGAGATTCAGCTTATCTTGGTTCACAAACTGGGTAAGTTCATGTTACATTTACCATCTTCGTTTATTCGTTTACGAAATCCGGATTCGCCTCACGCTCTTCGTTTATCGCTCGATAGATCTGCATCGTGCTCGGAGTGATTCTGATGGTTGTTTCGCCTATCGGAGGACTCCGACAGATCATAATTCAAGCCAAGACCTACAAATTTTACAACTGAGCCCCGTCTCTGTCTCGGCCTGAAGATGCAGGCTTGTAAATGCGACACCGAGTTCTAAGCATGTCCGAATAATAGTTAAAAAAAGGTTCACAAATCAACACGCCGACGAGAAATTTTGCTTCTCGTGGCACGGACAAGTATTTAGAAGAAATTTACTTGATGAATCTTGAGTTCTTGTCTGTTCTTTTTCTCATACTTGTGTTCATTGTGTGTGTTAAAATGGTGGGAAATATATTGGTTTTTCTATACACTTAATGTAGCTTTAAACTAAGTTAAGGAATTTGTTATTCTACTACATGTTTCTACTTGCTTTTTTTCTTTTTGGAATTAATTGTCTGTTGATTTTTACCTTGTCCACTTGCACGTTATTTAATATAATGATTTTTTAATCTAATGATTTTCAATTATCGAATCCTTGTTGACGTGATTTTCCACTTTTAACATTCAAAAACTTTTTCTAAAGCTTGACTTGATTTATAACTCTTAATTTCCGAATGAATCCTAAGAATTAGCCTAAGAATTGAAAATTTCTGCTTGTGGGCCTTTCGCTAATCCGGCGGAGTTGGGCCCGAATAATTAATGCATTTATTCACTTAACTATTTGCATTGATTGGCTACTAGTCACAGAATTTGTGATGTATGCCAAATAACTCCTCAAAAATATGTACTAACATATTTGTAAAAAAAGGGACGAAATCATACACAACAATCATCAATAAATAATTAATTGATTTTTCATTTTTTTATTTTTTTTCACTTCATTGTCGATTATTAGTAAACCGACGGTACTGCATAAAAAAAACAAATATAAGAGATAATTAATTCTAATAGCATTGATATAGCAAGAAAAAGAATGAGCTATCGACGAGAACTCGCGATAAATTCGTCCTTCACCAGGACCATCAAGAACCAACAAACATAATGTTTTGTGTCAACTTAGTTTTAGTATTTTCAGCTGCCTTGGTGTTAGGCTACAAGCCAAAACAGAGCTTAATGTTCGGTTCCTTCTTATCACACTGTTTATGATTTTCACACCAATTTGGGGACTTTCTCCAGTGTGAATTGATTGTATAACTATCCAGGGAGAAATTGTGACCGCGTTTTGTCATCTACAAAATTAATTTATATCGAAATAAGGCAGTTCAGCCCATGTGCGAAGTTGACTGTTATTGAATTTCAGTACAACCTTGTTGTGTGAAACAAAAAGGTCACAAAAGTTGTCATCTTGTGCGTACCATTGAATTTCTCAACAAGGCAATAATGGGAACAAAATTCTAAAATAATCTCTAAAAAAACAATTAACAAATAACAAATATATGATTTTAAGCTTTAATTCAATTCAATCCTTGCCCAATTTAGGGTTTATCACTCTTATCTTTTTAACTTTTACACAAACCAAGAAGAGGAGTAAGCAAAAGGGTGAGATTTTTAGCAGCTTTTCCCAGAAGATAAAGACTAAAACTTTAGTACTAAATTCAGCTCTAAAATTCTCAATTCATCTCTAGAAATCCCCTATTTTGTTTCTTATCCAATTTACTTAATAAATCACACTTCACTTCTTGCCTTTGGTTCATTATTCTACTCCATTGAACTTCTCACAACAAGAAAGACTCAAACTTTGGCACTAAATTAAGATCCAATACTGTTAAATCAGCTCTAGAAATTCCCAATTCTCACAGAAAAAATCACTTGTGCAAGAGTATGATCATTTTCTTAAATAAATAAATAAATAATTATAACTTTCTAGTCCAATTTGATTGCCCAATTTAGGGTTTGTAATTCCAATTCATCCAAATTTTACACAACCAGGTTTCAATATGAAGCCAAAGAAAATTACCACATGAAAAAAAGACTCAAACTTTGGCACTAAATTAACCTCCAATTCTCTTAAATAGCCTCTAAAAATCCCAATGGGAATTCAACTAAAGTATATAATAAAAAGAAAAAATCTTCAAATCTACACCTAACTAACTTTCTTGACCGATTTGCCCTTCCTTTCCCTAAACAACTCAACCCAGAGATTGGCAACCCAGAGGATACTCACCGAGATCGCCATGAGCACGACGCCGATCCACGACACCCACACCCACCGCGGGATGACCCCGTCGGCCGCCCCGGACGCGTAGAACGCCGCCATGCGGTACAGCAGGCACGGCCCCGCGACACCTCGCACGAGCGAGTAGAGCGCGAAGAACGGCGCGGAGAGCCGCCGGTGCAGCTCCGCGGCGAAGCGCGCGTCGCGGCGCCGCGCCCCCGCGAGCGTCCACGCGTTCTGGCACGCGCTGGTGACCTCGGCCAGCGCCAGCAGCGCGAGCACGGCGGGCGCGCCGTGCGCCGCCACGTGGCGGCACGTGAGGAACACGAAGAGCGTGGCGAGGTGGTGGAGGACGAAGAGCGCGTCGCCGGGCGCGAAGGCGAGGAGGTGGAGGAGGTCGGTGAGGAAGTAGGCGACGCTGAAGTCGAGCGCGAGGTTGGCGGCGGCGGAGTTCGCGGCGGCGAAGCCGAGGTCGCCGGCGGCGAGGGCGCGGAGGGCGAGCGCCACGGCGGGCGTGCCGTGCGCGAGGGAGATGAGGCAGCTGGAGGCCTCGGGTCGGGTCTCGGGGCTCCAGGTCCGGAAGACGGCGAATCGGGCGAGGAGGTAGATGGAGACGAACATGGCGAGGAACAGAGGCAAGGGCTCGAACAGGAGCTGGGTCGTCTCCATCTTCGCGGTGGATTTCGAAAACCCAGAACCGATTCGAGGAGAGATCGAAAACCCAGAATCGATTCGGGGAGATTGTTGGTGGGTCGGTGGGTTTTGGAGTGGCTGTTCTCGAGAAGCTTTGGAATTGAGAGCTTCGAGAGAGAGAGAGTCTGTGTCTGATTCTGTTCTGAGATGATCAGAGGAGAGAGAGAGAGAATTATAATGGGAGTTTCTGTTTATTAGGCTTTTTAAACAAATTAATTAATTCAAAATCTTAATTATTAATTATCAGAGTTTGATATGGATTGGAATTGTCTTTTAATGACTAGTGTTGATATTTATATATGATATGATATGACATGATATGATATGATGATGTTAATGTGATAAGTGGTTTTGCTAGTTTAAATTTAAAAACAATTCTGTTCTTTTTTTTTTTCTATTAATAATAAAAAACAAAGTAAGAATTGAGGTTTGGTTAGGGAATTTTTAAAATGTCCTTAGGAATGAGGTTTGGTTAGAGTATTTAAATTTAAATAATATTTTTAGAAATGAGTTTTGGTTTTCAATATCTAAGAAAACAGGAACCAATATATGCATTCTTATTATTCTAAAAATAGAAATTGTAAGAAATACTCATTTTGTGTCAAATATTTAAGAAAAATGTCCATGTGTGAGAGTAAAAAATACACACGGTGGACATTTTTCTTAAACCTTTGACACAAAATGGGCATTTTTTAAAATAACCCTTTTAAAAAAAATATTTCAATTTCAGTTTTTTTTTTTTTTTTAAATGTGTTTTATAAAAATTGACATGTGTTGGTAAACTGTTTATAAAACAGCTGTTGTGGGTAACAAACAATGATTTAGTGTTTGATTAAAAAAGTTATTTAGACTAAAATCGTGTTTTTACACCTAAAAAAAATCAAAAGCTACGAATCCTAATTTTTACAACTCATGTACAAAAATTTAAAATCGTTTTTGTAAATTTTTTTTTCATAATTTTACCAAACACCTGAAAATTCAATTAAGTTTATTCATAAAAAAAAAAGACTATTTAAGTTAAACCAAACGCATTCATTATTTACGAGAAATAATTTTCACAAAAATTCTTAATATGTGAAGGGTTCCTCCAAAAAAGTAAATTTCTCAACCTTTATTGACATAAAAAACATAACAAATAAACATATGAACGTTTACAAACATGTTTTAAACTAGAAATTAAAATAAGAATAGATAGGGAGCAAATAAATAAATTAAGGAAGCAGTTTTACTAGATTGGATTTTTTATTTATTTATTTATTTTACTATAATAATATGAAATTATGAATTTATATTTATTATTGCTTTGAATTGAGCTACCTTGCCCACGATGAAAAGCATGGTATTTAATGTCGTTTGCCAAAGAAGTAAATGGGCCTTTGGTTGCATCAGCCACCTACTATTTTATCTTCCAACTACTTTCTCCAAAATCCAAACTCACCAACAAATAATTTGAATTTTTCCTTGACTTCAAATTTCAAACCAATTCTTACCAAATAATTGACAATGAAAATTTATTAAAATAATATTTTCAAATTTCAGTATTTGCTAAAATAATTTCAAATTCTTGTAACTAGAAAATTATAATATTTTAGGATATAAATTTAGGATAATATATTACGAATTTCGGATATTTATGAAAAAAAATGATAAAAAGTAGAACGTGGATGGTTATTTTGTAAAGTTTCCTACTGATAATAATACTATTATCATAATAGCTTATAGTAAATTTGACAAAATTCTATGAATTGATCATTTTACATAAATTTTCTTTTTGAACTTATATTTCTTTACTCTACCTTTGAATTTTATTTTTTTTCTTCTGTTTAAGCTTATTAAGCTATATAATTTTAGATGTCAAATCGATACAAACTAAAATCAGTGGGATAATCTGATAGAGAAAGTTAAGTTAAAAACGACAAATTGTTATTGAAAAGTTCAAAGACACAACCTGTAAAATAATGATATGTTCAAAGCAATATGACTCTAATTAATTTTGCTTAAGAGTTTGAAAAATAAAAATAAAAATCGTGTCGTATAATAGAACCCTTGAAATTTTTAATAATTATGTAAATTGCTTTGCAAAATCTATCACAGTTAGTTGACCAATGTCTATTTAATTCATTAGGTTGCTAATTTAATTGTTTAATATCTTTGTCCTTTCGGACGCATGATTCCATGAATAAATTATCAAGGTTTTCAAAAAAAAAATTATTGATATTTTAGATAAATTCAAATCAACAACATTGTCACGCACACTATTGTGCTAATTAACATAACATAAATTAATCGTATGTACATAATATTTTTTTTTATTTTCCACTATCGAACATAAGGTATTATTTGTTTTGTCCAATATCAAATATAATTCCACATATTTGGCATATATATATAGGTCATAGGAATACTACACGTAAATGAACAATTTATTGATTTGATTAATTAATTAATTAGACGAGTGTTATTAGTTCAAACCAATATTGTTGGCTAGCTGCCAACCCAAGAGAGAATAAATTGATAATTGTCATAAATATTCGATTTTCAAAATAATACATTAATTACGTCAAGCAAAAGAAAAATGGGTGTTTGGGCATGACTCACGTCACATATTATGTACTGCAAATTTTAATAATTAGTATATTACATAGTAAGGTTCTAAATGTCGATATCGAAGCTGTTTCGCTCCTTTTAATTTATGGGCATGGGCATGACAATAGGCGTGCCGTTGAGCAAATTGGAAAAAATGGCATGCCGCATGTCAGAAATACCGCATAAATTTCATGGGCATACTGCACGCGGGTGATAATATCGACGGATAGTTTAGAAAATAATTTTGAGTAGCTAAAAAATATTTTACATAGGTTTAAAATCATCAATCTAATAAATACAAAAGGCATACATAAACATATCCAAGAAAACACACTCATAATGAGTAAAACAAGTTATACCCTAAATCCTAAAAGTAACTAATGTAGGGGTGTGCAAAATAACCAGTAACCGAATCCGTGACCGAAAATTATCCAGTTTAAAATAACGGTAACCGAATTATTTTGGAAACAGGTTAAGGTTCACCGTATTCGTATTCAAACAGGATAAGGTTACAATTAATTTATTTTTCAAAGCAAGTTATTTTACTAACCGGTTTTTATAACCTGTTTTAATAATATTTTTTATGTAAATATTTTAGGATTAAATTAAGTATGGCTATTTCAATCAAAGGTCTCCTTGACTTCTTGGATTATTTATGATTGTTAATACTTTTTAGATTTATATTTTGGATCGATATGTTTTTTTTCTGGACTGAGTTATTTTATTTACGATTTATTTTGGACCGATATGTGTTATTGTTGTGATAAAACGCGTTAAATTTTATATTTATAAGTAAAAAAAAGGTTAATCAGATTTTGATAACCGGAAATTAGGTTAACCGGTTTCCGGTTAACCGGTTTTAAAAACAAGTTAAGGTTATTAAAATATGACTAACAAGAATTAGGTTAAGGATACTAAATAGTGAAAAATAAACAGGTTAACCGATCGATTGCAGCCCTACTGATGGGTATTTAACTAAAAATCATTAATCGACGTTAATAATCAAGATCAACTAAATCCAATATAAGTAAGTCATTTAAATTAACAATATAATTCACTCAAATTAAATTATATCCTAAACTAAATCAACTATACCCTAAACTAACTAATGATTAATTAACTTTTAACTAACAATTCAACATAATTCAGCTTTAACTTTCAGATCAAAAATTAAAAATTAAACAGTTCAAAATCACTAAAGAAGATTGACTAAAACTTAATAGATCTAAAAGATAACAACTATATTAACACTAATACACAAAAATTATCCCCTATTGTTAACCCTGATACATGAAGTTTACACAAAATATGAATTGAAGTTGAACCTTCAAAAGACACCTAAATTCTAAATCTAAAAGAATTAACCAAACACGATGAGTTTTCCATAAAATTTTTTTAAAAAAAAAAAAAAAAAGATTAGCTATACATTGTCAGATTTCCATAAAAAAAATAACGAAAATAAGCATTCGATAAACATGCCAAAACGACAAAGAAATCTAAAAAATTTCGTTGCGTATATCTCAAAATAAGAGCACTCATTATTTAGCATTAGTGTCATATTACCTAAAATTTACAGGATAGCTAGTTTTCCACAGAATAGTAATCAAAGATACACCTCATGATTACATTACTTTACATGTATATATATGTATGTATACATATACTTTTATTGATCTGTAGTGGAATAGAAACATAAAGTACTAGCTTTATGTTAAGTGAAATATCATTGAGTATGATAGCAGTCTCCAATTATATGCATGTATTTACTAACTCATCCATATCTGCTCTCCTAAAGTGTTTATTTCAGGTATATAAATATATTTTTATCACTTTCATCACACATCATAAAACCAATAAAAATGGATTAACTCCACTAACAGATTTGCTAAAATCCAAGAAACGATAAGATAAAACTTAAAAGAGATACGTGTCAATTATGAAGATTTATAAAGTAGTGTACTTGTTTAAAATATTACGTGACAGTCGTCAATTTAATAGAATAGTCGAGGTATTTACTATCTATTGATTGAGAATTTTAAAAATCTTACTTATAAATTAAATTTGCGGTTTCTTTAAGATTTGCGGGCATTTGAACATTACTTGTACTATTTTCTCAATAAGATTAGACGTTTTGCCGATTTGATCTTAAAAAGACGGGATAATAGCGGTATAAGTCCTCAACCTTTACTCAATTGGGGCGGCATAATCTCAACCTCATTTAATAGCGGTATAAGTACCAAAAGATGATTTTCGTCCATATTTGACTGACGGAAGTAGTCAATGTTTGCGTGGTCAGCTTCTCGTCAACGTGGACGCCACGTAATCCGACATGTCACCATACATGTCATCCTCGCGTCATCAAATTTAATGCAAAATTAATGGCGATTGCATTAAATTTGATGACGCGAGGATGGCGTGTATGATGACATGTCGAATTACGTGACGTCTATGTTGATGAGAAGCTGACCACGCAAACGTTGACTACTTCTGTTAGTCAAATATGGACAAAAATCATCTTTTGGTACTTATACCGCTATTAAATGGGGTTGGGGCTATGCCGCCCCAGTTGAATAAAGATTGAGGACTTATGCCGCTATTATCCCTTTTTAGACAGTATGCAAGCCCTCGCTTATTGGGTTATCGCCAAGGCCACGTGAAAAGTCTTAGTAAGACTTTGTTATCATTTTACTTGACAAATAATACTTCGAATTGAACTGTATTTTTATTTTGATGTGGGACTTACGTGTTCAATTGATTTACTTTATAACATAATATTCTTAAAGAATTATATATAAGTTTCACTTGTTATATAAACTGATATAGCTCATTATAAAATAATAATAAAAAATTATGTAACTAAGGATTAAAAAACACGTTTGATTGTTAATTATGATATCACTATAATTGAAAAAAAAAAACTAAAATCAGATAACTAAAA
Source organism: Parietaria judaica (assembly GCA_954871525.1). Lineage (NCBI taxonomy): Eukaryota > Viridiplantae > Streptophyta > Magnoliopsida > Rosales > Urticaceae > Parietaria > Parietaria judaica. The sequence goes on from OX940865.1 coordinate 33,748,925, forward strand.
TTCAAATATAAAAGTATATGTTCTTCTTTTCTAAAATGTATTGTACATTACATGACTACTTCGATATATCTGTTTCATTCTGTTTTTTTATTTTTATTTATTAGAGAAACAGAGCCAAATTTCATTAATCAAGTGGTGAAATCCCTTTGAACCAACAATTCAAGCCACTCTCGGCTAATACAAGACCATAAATCCGGAGACACAACGGTTATACGATAGTTAGCTAAAGCGTTAGCAACCTCATTACAACAACTACGAGATCCACCTAACCTTCCCGTGAGGCACTACCACTTCTAGCAGTGAAATAATCCGTGCTGTTATCGGTCCTTTTGCATGCTATTGAGACAACAGGTATTGACGAGTTGAATTGCGCAAAGAAAATCGGACTCCACCACCGAATAGAATGGCTAGGCATTCCGCCGTGAGACAAGACCGGAATGATTCCAGCTAAGGATCTTTGTTGCCGGGCGATGGATAGTCTCTCGTTGCCAAATTTGGAGCTTTTTTGCGGTTTAGTTTGGGCGTCATGGGCGGATCGGAATCTTAGATTCTTCGAAAACTTTTCCAAACGCCTGGAGGTGCGGATCGACGAGATTTTGGGGTGGTTCACAAGCTTCAAAGAGTGCACGTGGTACGGATGAGCCTCGGGTGGCCGTTTCTTCGGGATGGCAAGCGAGATGGGTCGAGGGCGACGAATGGGGGGCTCACCCTCAATGTGGATGCGGCTTGGAAGGGTATTGGCGGGAAGGCTACGATGGGAGGCGTCATTAGGAACCACCGGGGCTCGGTTTCCGGCGTCATGGCGGTGGGAAGGGACGACGTGGCTTCAATCTGATTAGTTTAATATTGTAGGTAGGAGGATTTTCCAACTTGCTCCCGTGGCATCATATGAGCCCCTATACCTATCCACAACCAAAACTCACGTTCTTGCTTGGCGGAATATACAGACCCTCCATTAATATGAAGACCCTCCAAATCTAATTACGTGGAGAATGGATTCAAATACCGATATCGATTGAAAACCGCAAATTTTATTTTACGGACATATTGACGAGTAACTAGTTAACAAAAGTTTTTTGACAACTCGCGATGAATATTATAAAGTTTGATAATATTTATAAATTATACTACATATTTATAGGTTATAATTTTATTTTTAGTTATATTTGTATTTTATTATAAATATAGGGTTCTAAGTATAATGTTTTATGAAAATTAAATATAATAACTTACAATTATAGAAAGAGATTGTGTGAAGCCTTACATTGAATATGTTTTCATGAAGGCCGGACATAGACAATACTCGTGGATGGGGAAAAAAGGAATTAAATTATAAAATATAGGTCGCAATGTGAAGAAGGAAAATAAATACAAAGTAATTATTCTCTATATACTCAATGGATGACATTACTGATTTAGTCAGTAAGTTAAGCCAATTTCTATAATAATCAGTAACTTAAGTCAGTTTTATATTGCTTAAGAATCCTAAGATTTAATAAATAATTTTTTTATATACTATAAACCATAGAATAATTTATATAAAAAAAATCAATAAACCCCAATCATTCAAAAAATATAAAACTAATGTTAAATTTCCTTAGTAGTAGAAATATTATTTAAAATATTATAGATATATGAAGTTTCACCAAGATATGTAGCTTTGGACTTTATATATTTGTTCAAATTGGCCCTACCTATCAAAATATATAATTTTCTTGCAAAAGTAACAATATTTTGACAAAAAAGCAACATAAGATCAAAAATATAAAATCGCGATATGATAGTCATTTCGCAAAATGTTCAGGGGCTTCTAGCAATACTTCTCTACTAATTTATTTTAGCAAAATAGATCATAATATAATGCTAAAGATTATCACATCGTGTTCGTGTGTATGTTTTTGTATATTGATGTGACATTTAACAACCGGACCCATATAATTAGCATCCAATTATTGCTGCCAAAGGGTTAGATCTTGTTAATTAATTAAGCCTAATCTGGGTTAAGAATCAGATGCACAAATACACAAACACACACACGCACATATATATATATATATATTATAATATAACTAACTTAAAGGATAAGCTAAAATTATTAGGACAAGTAATTTTGATAATTTTATTTGAGATTCGTCGTACAAACTTTGTCACAAGCTGTTCAATATATATAATTGCTTGACGTGTTGTACGTACGGTATTGTACGCATTCACAATATATATCAAGTTATACTCAACAAAAAAAAAAAAAAAAACTAACTAAGATTAAACTTATTTATTTATATAATAGCTATTTACACTTACATAAGGACTTTAAATTTGTCGATCAGTACATCTCCAGGTTCTCATCATACTCATCATCAAATCTCCTCTTTGAGAAAACCTATAGAACTATGAAAGACAGAAAAATTATTAGAAAGAAAGAAAAAAAAAACAAATGTAATTTCTTTGTTGATGAAATTTATGATACTAAAAAGAAGATAATAGTTAACTGAGGGATGAGTCATATGAATTGACATTTCTTGGTGGTCTAGATCATATCATTAGACTTAATTAACTGGATTGACCCATCCGTTATGAAAATAACGGATGGGCCAAGTATATATGGATTTGGCTCATCCGTTACGAAATAGCAAAAATAATCTATTGATTTTGATTATGACTCTATTATACTGTACAAGGAATTTAGAAGAAATATAAAAAAAAAAACTACATATTATAAGGGTATTTTAGTAATATTAAATTAGTAATAAATTAGTAATCCTAAAAAGTAAAATAAAATAATTTTAAATGGAGTAGAAGCCATATATACTCACCAAAATCATAATCAAGAGGCTATTTCTACTACATTTATAACGAAAAGGCCAAATCTATACATACTTAATAATGGGAACCCGAAAGCGCTAATTACTCTATTATTTAACACAAAATATGTTTCTAATTAACAAAGAATATATCACATATAGGTCATGTAGATGATGCATATATATATATATAGTGAATATTGTATTAAAGAGCACTGTTGTTTTCCTATATAAAGAATGTCTCTTTCCCCTAATTTAACCTACTTTTTTCCTTCTTATATGTAGTATGAGTACTTAAATTATGAAGCAATTAACCTATATAAGAAAAGATTGAATCCCTGTAATTTGCTAATTTAACATTTAATTAGTTTTGTTGTATTTTGTTTCAGAGTTCAGACCCTCAAATGATTGAGAGTTTGAGACAGTTTGAACTTGTATGATTTATGAGCCTATAAGAAAATTGAAGCACTAGGGCGGACCCAAGATATGATTCTCGGGCCGGAAAGAACTTACGAGGGCGGAAAATTATATTTTTGAAGGTAAAATAACTTGAAAATATGAAGATTTAAGGAAAAAAAATAGAAAAATGTAAAACATAGGGTAAACATTTAACAGACATAGAAACTAGGGACGGCTACCCTTTTTCCCTATAAAATATGTCCAACTTAAATTGAACAAAAACTAGAATTCGAAAGCTTATATATATTTATTAATGCAATTCAATAGTTATGCTATCCTTGTCAGCAAATATATCAAAATATAAAGGGAATCGTAAATGTTAGCTTTCAAGTACTTACTAAGTACTAACTAGTATAAAAGAGAAAAGAAAAAAAATCAGTTCGGAAATCCTAACTTATTTTTTGTCTTGATATAGACTCTCACTTTGTAAAATGATTATATGACACCCTTAAGGTTGTAATTTGTCTAACTATAACCATTTCTGTCATATTTCTGTTACTTTTTTTTTTCACAGAATAATATTTTTTGTGTGTTGGTTCTCCGGAAGCCAAATAAAGAACGAAATATAAAATCTAAGGATTTATTTGACCCAACGGATACACATCAACACACACATATATATATATATATTGTTCTGTAAAAAAAAAAAGGCTAACAAAAGTGCTAAATATGGACAAAATTACAAAGTTAAGAGTGTCATAAGTCATTTTACGAAGTGAAGGACAAACGAAAGACAAAGATAAGTCGGAGGGCTTCCAGATGATTGACCAAAAAAATTACTAAGTAAAATAATAAAGAAATAGAGAATGGACGATGACGAATAAATTGAATGATGCTTACCGACTAGGTGTTCAAGAGTTTTTAGATCTTGTTAAATTAAAGTTTAGAGTAGGAGGCTTGATTCGGTCTCCTTGTCTTATATGTGGAAATTTAGTTTCCAAAAAAATTACTAAGTAAAATAATAAAGAAATAGCTAATTATACATATTATTAACTAGAAATAATAATTAACATATAACTCATATATGATAAAGCAATTATTTGTAAATAAACAACAAAAAGTTCAAAGAGTTTAGAAACATAACTCGTTAATTGAATTTTCCAATATTAAACATCAATACATAGTTTTTAGTAAAGCATGAATATATATCAAAATAGAATTTATGATGCATGTAAATATAATGTATGTGTTATAGGTTATAATTATTTGAAATAAATATACAAAATACAAGACATTTATAACTATATAAGACTGCCTAGTAAGATATAATAATAATTTTATTCTCACATTTATTGCACTACATTTTATTATTTGTATCATTATACATTTATTCAAGGATGTTCTTACCTTGATATTATGTATAATAGAATAATGCAAATATTACTTCAGATTATATATATATACACATATATATATATATTGCATGCATGCAATCGTATTAACAATAAACAAACAATGGAAAGATGTCAAATGATATTCTAGTTCTAGTGAGTAAAAATACTTGAACCAATTTTTTTTATTATTTAAATAGTTTTATTATTAAATATAATAGCATAAGCATTTACCCCTGGGCCCTAAGTAACATGCATTGAAAACACAGGGCATTTAATTACTAAATGACACATATATGTATTTGGTTGTATATATATATATATATACATATGTATACATTTCGTTGTCATGCTATATCTATAGCTTAAAATGATTCCATGCAAGTGCAATAACACTAGACAAGAAAGCACTGTTGACAAGTCCCTTCCGTTGACTCGTCAACAATGTTCACTATTCAAAAAGTCTATAACCAAACTAGTATTTCGGTCCAAAGATTACGATGGTTAATCATATATATATATATATATATATGTGTGTGTATATATATATATATATATTTGTCTACTTGTATAGTCAAGTCACGTGATAATTAAATTATTTAGAGTTGGCTTTAATACTTATGATATGTTAATATTATATAATGAGTGCATTGACGTGTGTTAAGTTATCAAGATAAGAATCCACGTGGCACGGATTGGTTCGGGTTAGAGAGAAGTTGGAGCCATCTACATTATCTTCTAATGATACGTACGTACCTGCCAAAACAGAAACACTACATTAGTATACATATATGGTTGTGCGTGTATATATATATGCACAAAGATGAACACGATACGTATTGGATAATGTGACTATATATAATAGTGACATTAGATCGGTTCTGTAATAATAATGTCCATTAAGTTATGAAGCTTTTGGTTGCGCCAATAAAGCGAGTTAAAAGCTTATAAAGTCCTTATCCTCTGCGTATATATGATCAGAGGATCAGTACGAAGAAGCTGCATTATTATTAGCCACTCACTTAAGCTAGCTAATTACAGATATATCCACCAAAAATGAGAATCCATTAGCCTCAAATAGCTTATATCTATCTATCTATCTATCTATATCTATATATAAACACATAGATTTGATTACTGATTGGCTGACAGAAGTACCTGAAGTTCTGCAAAGTGTGACGTTATTCTTAACCTAAATACCTAACTATATACCTTCTAATACTTGATTAATCAATATATATATATACAGAAATGTATATATATATATATATCTGTGTGTGTATGTATGTATACCTGACGAGTGTGAAGGTTGGTAGGTAAACCCTGGACATGGACTGTACTGATCAAACCCTAGTTCCTATAGGTATTGTTTTTCAGTTACGGCCAAGAGTGAGAGCAGCCTCAACGTCGAGCCTCCATGCAAATCCTCCGCCGTCGATTCGCCACACATCGCACGGCACAACGCGCGAGTACACCTCACTCGCCCTCCCACCACTCGCGCACGCGCAGTACTGCAGCTTCACGTGCCCTGTGAAGGCCGAATAAAAGGACGGAAACCTCTCCCTAATTACCAAATCTGCCACTACTTCGACCTCTTCCTCCGAAATAGTAGTACTCCGCTGCTTCGCGGCCACCATCCTCTTGAAAGCCCCGTTGACCCACACCACGCTGTCCGAGCCGTCCGATACGAACCCGGGACACGTGTCGCTCGCCAAATCGATCGCCGCGCTCTGGCTATAATGATCCGACGTTCCCGCCATGCTCTCCACCGTAACCCAGCTGCGAACTAGCAACACCGGATTACTATTACTACCACAACCCTCGCTCCGAGACGCCGCTTGCGTGACGTCAAGCTTCGTGACGTCATCGTCGGAAACGGTACTGACGGCGAGATTCGGATCCGTCTCCGTCACGGCCGGCAAAAGCTGAAGAAGCGTCGAAGACTCTTCCTTGTTATCGTGATCATCTCTCAAAACGTCGTCGTTCTTCTTCCTGTTCCTGCGAACCCTAACGTACTTCCTCTTCCTTCTCACGCCGAAGGACCCCGGAGATTCCCTGCTCCGCTGCGAGCCATCGGGACACGTGGCGGGCTTGGGGGCGATGGGGCGGAACCTGAGCATCATCCGGTTGATCACCGAGCTGTCGTGCGCTCCGGCCACGGCGTACGACCTTATCATGCGCCACGCCTCCGACGAACCGCTCATCTCCATCCTGAGCTCCGAGCCCTAACAATGGAGTTCGGAGAGGGTCAGTGTCCTGGGTTTTCTCTGTCTAGGGTTTGAGAGGAGGAACACGTGGCGATATTAACGAATAAAACAATGACTGCGAGGAATGGTATTGGTGGGGCGGAATCGGGTGCAGTCGAGAGCAGGGGATGGTCCCGGGTGTCGGCCAATGGGAAGCGAGACCGTGTCCAGCACTTCCGAAAAGGAAAAGGACACGTGGGCTCTCCTGGGACGTAGCGTAATGGGAGTGATGTGAGAAATAGCCTTTCGAGCTCTTCGAGAATTAACGCACACGTGCTCCTATTCTATTTGCTGTACGAACTGAACACACTGGTTCTGTCGCGGGACTCCCTCAGTCGCCAAAGCAGAGCGTGAGCTACACGATGCAGAAGAGTAAGTGTATGGAAGGACACGCGCGGGTGGGATCGGGAGAGGGTGAAGGTGATTGGTGGACGTGAAATGAGGACGCGTGGTTGGATTAGGAGAGTGTGGATCTTGGGGGTAGATCTTTGATGACATCATAAAGGGACACAAGCACCCACTTCTTTTTCTTTCTCGTTTTTTCCCTTAATGGGAAATTCCCATCCAATTGCCACGTTACCAACAAATCTCATATTTTTACATTTTCAACCATTAATTAATTCACTCTAACCATTTGCTATTATTTTTATTTATTTATTAATTAAATGAATCTAATATAAAGTTATTTGACGAACAAAATGACAGTCTACCAAACCAAACCTTTCCTTTTCACCCACAACTTATGGCTGGGCTGACTATCATAGATTTCAAAATAATGGTAAGAAAAATGCCATCGCAGTCTGCTATTTTTTTTTTAAAACAATTAGAGGGGTCAATATTTTTTTACCCAAAATAATATTTTCAGTTGGATAACTCATTATGCCTAGGGAAAATTGGTTTACTGATGAATTTTCGGAACAACTTGCCGATGAATATTTTAAAGTTTAATAATAATTATACTATATAGGGTTATAGTTGTAAATTCTTTTTATATAAAAAATTGTTATACTTGTAATTTATTACAAATATAACTTCGTATTGAGGACTGAGAGTATATGAGATTGTAAAAACTCTTGTATTTAAAAACCACTAAGACTTTATCACAGGGAAAGTAAAAATGTAGGATGAAAAGTTTTAAATGGCAAAACTACAAATGTTTGATAGTGTTTATAAGGATATGATGATGATGTATACTCAATAAGTGGACCAGTAAGAGTTATAGGAGGATTAGATACACTTAAGCACATAGTTTCAGGACGAGCGGGGTAGGCTCGGGTCTCGGGCTTTGTCGCGGCGATTCTCGACTGAGAAGTCCAATTTTGTATGTTTTTTGGAGACTTTTTTATTTTTCATAATACATAACGAATTTTTGTTTTTTGAGGGGAGTGCTAGCATACTCACCATGGTTTGTGAGAAAACAAAATCGGTTTTTGAGAATTTTACAGCATCTAGTCTCCAAAAGAGATACGTGAAGGCGTGCTGACGGGTTTCCCTAATTTTTAAAAGCATGGCTTATAGTATACCAATGTTATCAACTACCAATTACATTTAGTAATTGCTTGACCATGTTTTGTATTTGTGTGGGGAAAGAAAGAGGTAGATATATACAAATAAAATCTTTGAATAGATCTTAACGTTGTTCAATGTGTTATATATATATACACATATATAATTGGGCGAAGAATGTTACACATGATATCATATACTTTTAAAGCATATGATATATGTATAAGTCAAAATAAATTGGCAGATAGCAATTACTTTCTTTCACATAATAGGTGCTAAATCTCGACCAATCGTTGACACTTGCTTAACCAAACTTTTGTCTCCTTTTTTATGTACCATTGCTCCAAAACCTAAAATGCATAACTTATTATTTATTTATTTTATGTATATGTAACAAATTCAATAACTATATTTTAGTCTTTGTAGTCTTTAGTCTTCACCGTGAAGTTTAATAACTAAATGCATCTCATATATATATATTATAAACCATAGTAATAATTATATAATGGTCCTCTCTCTAGTTTTTGAAAAACTTGACATCTGTCCATGAGAAAAGGCATATATATAATAAAACACTGATAATTAAAGCCATTATTTATTATTTGTGTCACATTATTATAAATAAGGCTTTACCTTCTTAAGCTCCAGTTATTTATCGCAAGTTTAATGCCAAACCAGTGATTCACACACACATATATACATACCATGTAAAACTCATATATATGTTCGTATATATAATTATATATATACCTATAGATATATACCTGAGTTGATCAGAGGCCCAAGCCGAGAGCGGCGTCGACGTCGAGCCTCCATGCAAAGCCGCCGCAGTCCAATCTCCACACATCGCATGGCATTATTTTCCATATTTTTCCGTTATTATTATTATTATTATTCAGATAATTCTGAACCCTAACTCGGCAGGTGAAGAAATCAGGCCATTCGTCGCGAAACCCTAGCTTGCTCGCCGCCGATAGCCGAACGCGGATCTCCGGCGAGGCTTCCCCGGCGGAGAGGCTCGCGGCGACCATTCTCCGGTACGAATTGTTGACCCACTCGACCTTGCTCAGAGCGCCGTCCGACAGGAACCCCGGACACGCGTCTCTCTCCAGAGCCCTCACTCGCTCCCGGTCCGTGCCCCCCAGCCCACGCGCCTCCATGCACGCGTCGCTCACATGCTCCTCCACCGTCACACACGACTCCAATATTACTACCACCTTCGCGTGATCCGGGGGTGAAACCCTAGCTTCCGGCCCTCCGCAGATCGGACGGCGGGGGACGAACCCGGATCCGCTCTCCGGCTCATCGCGACCGTCTGATCTCGCCGCCGGCATCAACTGGAGCGTTAGGGTTTCGGACTCTCTTCCGCTGCTATTATTCCTTCTCTTGCCCGCAGGGGTATTACCGTCTTTCCGCACCCTCAAGTACTTCCTCTTCACCCTCTTGCCCGCGGCGAACACGTGCGATTTTCCCGGCGAGATTCCGCCGGAGAAACTCTCGGACGAAGCCGGTTTCGGCGCGATCGGTCTGAATCTGAGCAAGGCTTGGCGGCAGCTCGCCACGTGGCGTCCGTATCCGCCGTGCATCTCCTCAGAAGATCACTGGGTCTCTCTCTGAACTTGACGATGACGATGCTTGAGTTTCTCTCTCCGAGAGATAATCATAGAGTAGAGAGAGAGAGAGACAGTGGTGGTGGCTAGGTTAGAGACGACCACGTGTCTAGGGCAACGCTGCGTCCTGATTGGCCAAATCACATATTTATCCGTGGGACCCACAGGAAAAGGTTTTTTAAATAAAATATAATTTATTTCTGAATATCTAGAAATAGAAAAGGAATTAACCAATGGGAAGAGCCAGGGTGTGCACCACTCCTGGAAAGGAGGGGACACGTGGCGGCCAACCAGGGAGGAGCATAATTTCGCGGTCCGACCAAAGTGGGTAAAAGGAGAAAGCTGGTTCGAGAATATGGACACGTGGTGGGATTTCATTGGGTGAGAACATGGGAGATGGATTGCGTGATCTGCGATTCGAGGGCTAGGCGCGTGGGGTAAGCTTCGCGTTGTGATTGGGCGATTCGTGTAAGTATTAATGAGAGTCGTTTGGTTCGGCAGAGGAGGGACACGTGGATGATGGAGATTGGCAAATGAATAGCTCTTTGTTTTTTCGGTGTTTAATAATTTGAATCCCACTTATTGGTGGTGGTGGTGTTATATCTTTTTTTTATTATAGGTGTTATATCTCTATATAATATACTATATAGTCATTTGTTTTTAGAGTTAATAACACCGAAAATATTCAAAATTTAGATAAATAATTATCGGTGTACTTTAATTTTAAAAGTGATAATAAAAATATCTAAAGTTATTTGAGGACTTGATCAGTTCATTCTCGTAATGTTGTTGACTTACCCGTTAACTCCCGTCACGTACACAAATCCGTTTTGTTAAGTGTAATCATTAGAGGTCTAATTAGTTGTATGAATATTATTAATTAAGACTTAATTCGTTGTTTTGTCATAAATGAGGCTGATGTGGGCTCGTCCACGTGGCAAAAATTATTATGTCAGCAACCCACGTTTGTCCACGTGGCCAGAGTTTACGAGTAAGTTAACGGCTATATGAGAATAGAGTGATCAATTTCCCGAATCTGAATTTTTGTTGAAGTGAATATTTATAGAAATGGTACGGTAACTTAATACACGTTACTAGGCTATGTAAAATAAAATAAATATACAAAGGGAAGCACTATCTAAGGATTAAATGTTTGTGTTTTTTTTTTACTTTTTTTATTTATATTATGTTTATATAAATCCGGACCTACCCTATTAAATGTCATAAATATAAGACTCAAACTCGCCATCTAATAACTTTGTTTATAGTGCTTTACTATAGCGGATGCGTGTATTTGAAATGATAAATTAATTCATTTTACATTTATTTAGATGAATTAATTTGGTTAACTAGGAAAATGCCCAGTTGACTACAAACTTTTCTAAAAATTGCCCAAGAATTTTTTTGTCATATAAGACTACCCATTTAGTGATATTTGGACTAAAATACCCTCAATATTATCCAACATAATTTATTCTAAAGAGAAATTGCACCAAATAGCCAAATTGAAACATAAGTTTAGCAAAATATCCAAACTTTGGTTAATTTTGTAAACTAGCCAATTAACATGAGGTGGCATTTTAATAGCATTTTTTATTCCCATAATGCCCTTTAATTAACCATTTTATATTATATTTTTTGTATTATTAAAAAGGAAATTAAATTTCCAACACAAATCAAGCTGTATTTGTGTGCATTTAATTGTGCACAAATTTTGGAATTAATTCCAAATTTTGAATCATTTTTCCATCATCTTTTCTCTCTATCGCCAGAGAGAGAGAGAGAATGCCGAAGAAGAAAGGGAATGGCAGCACCAGGACGCTCAAGGGCTTTCATGGCGGCTCCATCCCATCCGATCCCCCTCTCCCATCCGCTCCTGGTCTGTAAGTGCCCTTCTTCTAACCCTAACCCCTCGAGATCTCTCTGTCTATTACTCATTCTCTCAGGTTCTTCATTTTATTGATCGTTCTTGTTTTTTTCAAAAAAATTATGCTGGGTTTGCAATGGGAAACCCTAGATTCAGCCCCTTCAAGATTTCGCTTCTGTTTTTTTTTTTTTTGGTAGAGCTTTGAGCGTCAATAATTTCAGAGCTTTTTATCCAAAATCGCCAAACCTTCTGATTGCCCCGTGAGTCCCCGCACCATCGGAGCTCCGGCTCTGTAATCGTTGACGACGCCGACAACTTCCTTGGCTCGAAGCCGGTGACCTCTCAGTTTCCGCCTGCTCCTCTGGACCGCCATTGTCGCATCTCTCTCTCTATCTATATATCTCTCCATCTCTCTCGATGCTCGAGACCATCGAAGCCAAAAAAAAAAAAAAAAGCCATCAACAGAGCACCGATCATGTTCGCCGGCAAGGCGCAGACCGGTAACCTCTGAACAACATCAACAGAGCAACAGAGTCGCCTCGTCCTTGGCCGTGGTCGCTGCCTCCTGAAGTCGCCCTTGTGTTATTTCACGTTTATTTTGTGGTTGTTTTGGTTTAATTCGTTGTTAGTGTCATTTTACAGTTTCTTAATTCGTATTTGTTTTAGTTTATTGGTGCTCACAACCATCAACGAGACCATGCTCTCTGAACTTCTTCGGAATATGGTTGAAAGAGGTGGAGATCAAGCTTCGACGAGGAGATGGCCGAAAGCCCTTTTCAAGAACCGAGAAAGAGAGAGAGAGATTAATTTTTGTATTTAAAATAGTTGATAATTGTATTTAACTTTTAATATGAATAATATTTTTTATTGTTAATTTGTATTTAAATCTTAATAAGAATAAAGTGTTTATTCGTGTTAATTTTTGTGTTTATTTGTGTATCAAAGTGTTTATTCGTGTTAATTTTTTGTTTATTTATGTATTAAAGTGTTGATTTACGTTAATTCGCGTCTTTAATTTGTTGATATTTTTTGAAAAAAATAAATCCGAAAATTATATAATTTATTTGAATTTAAAATTTGAATTATATAGAAAAAGGGTTTGGTTTTGGTTGTTACCATATTTATAGCTATTTCAATTAATAGCAATATTTTTAATTAATGAAAATAAATGAATTTTTAAATTTTATTAAAACATGAAGGTAATAAGGTAATTGGAATTCCATTTAAATGGTTAATTGGCTAATTTACAAAGTTAACCAAAGTTTGGCTATTTTGCTAAACACACTTTCATATTTGGCTATTTATCCAAAGCGCCCTATTCTAAAAAATATTCATATTTTATTTTTTCAGCTATAAAATCTTAACAATCCAGTTATCCTTAATTGTAGGAAAGTATTCTCGTATAATTACATTTAATCACTGGATATTAACTAATTATTGCTTAATAAAGTGCTTAATTAATTTTTAAATAATCAAAAAATATAAAGCTACCCTAAAAAAAGAAAAATACTGAATATTAATTTACGTAGATTAAAAAAATCTAATATATAATTTCCACCTAATATTATTTGACTAATTCTAATTTTTAGCAAATATTAATATATAAAACGATACATAATTAGGCTTCCCATTTTCTAGCAAGAGGACACATCAATTTCATTGCTTTTAAAAAAAAGATATTCATCATATTCAAATTTTGATTACGTAGATTTTTTCAATCATTTTTTTTCTTTCTTTCTGCGAAACTATAATTAAGAAACTTAAATTACGATTCTATATTTAAATTAGAAAGGTTACATTAACTAATCACAAACTGTCACTATATTTAATGTGGTTGCTAGGATAGCCTAGTGGTAATTCCACACCACCTCCAAACCGTAGGTTGTGGGTTCGATCCTCAAAAAAAAAAAAAAAAACGATCACTATTATTAATTAATTTACGAGTACATTTTTTTTCTACAAGAAATTCAAAAGTACATTCGACCATAACAGAATCGTCTTAATTTCAATTTCGTATTTGTAATTACGAATTTACAGTTTCATTTATATATTTATAAAATCGTATTTATAGTTACGATATAAAATAGTATCTAAATTTGTAAACATTTTTATAGTGTAAAAAATGGTATCTAGAAATTGCAGTATTTATAGTTATAGTATTGCCTTACTTATACGTAATTACATATACATATATGTAAATATGAAAAATATAACAAAGGTTACATATAAGTAACGGCAACACGTCATTGTAATTATAATTACATTTATGGACTTTTATAACTTATATTACGAGTAACGAATTACAAAAACGTAACTTAGTTACGTATGTATAACTATAATTATATAAATGTTACTAATATTATATATATTTCATTGTAGTTACAGGTCTGTACAACATGACTTACGCATTTACAACTCAAGCTTCAAAGCTAATTTGTTGCACTTGATAATTTCCTCAATGTAATTTTAGTTACACATATGTAATTGTAATTGCGTATATATAACTTCATTTACGTTACTCTAATTACAAACAAGTAATTCATTTTACAAACAATTATACTAGATGACAGAGGAGTCAATAACGACAATTGTACAAACAATTATACTAGATGACAAAGGAGTCAATAACGATAATTGTTCTTAATTAACACAAAATTTTGTGTAACTAGGACCAGATAGAAAAAGAAAGAACAAAAAACCGACACCCGATCACGGTTTCATATGTATAAAAATGTGGCCTTTTGGAATACAGTAGACAAAAACAAGATAGATTTAAATTTGACTATCAAGTTGCCCTTCTTTCCCGGTTCTTTGGAGATCGGCATGCCTTTTTCATGGACGACCATATGTCAAGCCTGTCTTGACGATCTCGCTCACGTGATCGTTAGAGTCTGAGCGTTCAGTGTGGTGAAGTCCAGGCTCTTCCATGTGAGGGCTTCCAAGAGGTTTATCTCATAATTCACCACTAGATCGTTGTCGTTTTGTTTGAAAATCGCATGGGATTTCTCCTCGATCTAGGACATCCGGACCAGCGGGCAAGACCCATTTTCCTTTGGCGTTTCCCTAAATTCTAAAACCATAAAAAAAATTAAGAACAAAACTTACACACAATCAAAACTATAAATACTAAATCGTAACTAATAATTTCAAAACCTTAATTTTTAATCATAAAGATATGTAATTGTAAGTAATTTTTAATCATCAAGAAAATCCTAATTCCTAAAATAAAATTATAAACTTCAAAGAGAATGCTTTAATATCCAACAAAATATTATCGATCTTACATTTTTGGCTACTTATATGAAGAACTTTGAATGCGACGATCGTAATAGAGAAATAGGAATCAAGAAGACATGGCCTCAATCATAATTTAGAGAAAATACGATCGGGCGATAGATTAGAAAAAAACGTCAGTGAGAGAGAGAGAGAGAGAGAGAGACTGGGAATGATTGAGGCAGGGAGCTGGGACTCGGAATGATCGACGCTGTACGATGGGCTGCGGGAAGCGAGAGAGAATGATCGCGAGAGACAATAGTTTGCATACGACGGCCGGAGTGAAGCGAGAGAGAGTGAGATCGAAGAGAGGGAGTCTGGACGAGAGAGAGAAATGATTTGAAAATTAATTGTCCATGAATATTGTCTTATTAATTGTCAATTAACCATTTAATATTTTATATTGAATGAATAGTCAACGAGTAATAATATGAAACTTGTTAAGAAATATTTTAAAACTAATAATTATATATCATAGTTAGTTTGGGAAACAAATTATTATACATGGGCAAACACTGATTTAATCAAACTATGGGCAATTTTTAAAAGATTGGAGCATAAATGAATAAATGAGCATTTCATGGGTTTTCCTTAAAATTGAATAACATAAACTTCATATGCTGTAAGTATTAAAACACTTTACAACATATATATAATGCAACATTATTTTATTCCTTAATTGTTTCTAATAGGGTCGTATCATGACCCAAATCTATTTATAATAACCCAAACTTATTTAAATCATGTTCTAGCAATTTTTTATCGTATCCGGTTCTAATAGCCACACCTAATTGACACTCAGGGCTGGCCCTGAGTATTCGGGGGCCCTAGGCGATTTATTTTCATGAGGTCTCTAATTAGTGAATATTGATAGTTTACTTTTACGCTTAGTTATAGAATCATCATTGCCATCGAATTCACACACAAACAATGTGGTACTGAAATATTCAATTCTTAGTGTAGTAGAAAACATTAAAAAATTATATTTTGGCGAATTGGGAAGAAAAGTATACAATACAAGAAAAAAATTATAATTAGGCATTTAAAAAAATATTAACGATAATAAAATTTAATTTTAATCACGTTATTAATCAATTATTATCATAAGGATGTATCTTGTTTTAGGTAAAAAGAAAAAAGAATGTCAAATTATCACTATTTTATTAAAAATATTTCATTTAGAAAGAGAAAAGAAAAAAAAAATATATATTTTGTATTGATGGAAAGAAGTATCTATCTCTCTAACTGTCACTTTTAATTGCTAGATGAAAAAAAAAAGTATAACATGGTTCGAACACGGGAGCGCGTGTGTAAACAAAAGGTAGGCTTCCACTGCACTAATTGAATATAAATAAGCAGGTGTAAGTTATATAGTATTTATCAAAATTTTGTGGCCCTTTCAACTAAGTTCATTCTAATCGATTTTTCTGGGGCCCTAAGCACGGGCTTAGTCCGTCTATGCCTAGGGCCGGCTCTATTGACTCACGTTAGAAGATTATGAGTACTTATAAATAATTTTTTCAAACATGAAGTATTTTTGTCACTTAAAATATTTAGATGTTTTTGACAGAAATATCATTAAAATTATTCTCTTATTTTCTTTATTTTTGGTTACACCACATTATTTATATGCTGAACATGATGTGATGATAAATCGATAATTACATATCACATAGAAGAAGGCTAAGTTTGCAACTATTTTCTATATCACTGTGATTAAGACGGATCTTCTTTTAAAAATAAAGTCTAAAAAGTGTTAAATGCTAATTATTGACGACAAATTACCAATTATCATCAAGATACCAACCGATAATGACAAAATAGACTTATTTTAGTATATACAAAATAAAAATAATTGCAGAAAAACTAAAGTTGGAATCAAATGTACTCTCGATTGAAATCGAATATTGGATATTAAGTGTATTATTAGTCACCATTTACTATTTATATAGCATAAAGAGGAGATTATATGTATTTTTATAAAGAGAATTTCATTCTATTTCCAATCACACCATTTATAGAGTAATTAGTATTTAATAATTATACTCTAATCTATATAGATTGACATAAGTTATCACTATATTATGATCTATCAGATTCTTTTTAGGCTTTAAAGTCTCTATAATTTGAACCCATGTGTATTCTTAATTTTCAATTTAATATTTGTTTACACATAATAAAATATTATAGATTATAATTATTTTTTCAAGAATAAAAATTAGCTGTGGATTAATATGTATGAATTAAGTTAAAATTGTTTCTAAAAAGAATGCAGAACTATTTTGGTGTGGATTTTAAATACGGTATCACGTATCATAGACGCCGTCTATTAGACGGAACCGAGCTAGGGGCTCAAGCACGGGGGGCAAATCTAAGAGGTAAAGCGACAATGTTTCAGCCAGCCCCTTTGGCCAAATGATGTTAGGCGACAATAGGGCCTCTTAATTTCTTCACTTAAGCTTTAGTAAGATAATATAATTTTGAAAATTAAGTTTATTTAAGCAATATAGCTATGTATTTTCATTATTTGACATAAGTAAAAAATAGAAATATAAAATATATTTGGTTTTTAATAAAATATTTTATATTTATTTTTTTATTTAAAATTTTTTACAAAAAAAAAATGTTTTTAACGTATTTCTCTCCGGAGTGAGACATACTATATTTAATAATTTCTCTTTCATCCTCTTGATATTTATTGGAGTTTTTTACTTCTTCATTTTAAAAAATAAAGCATAACATGAACATCTAACCAAACACCTATGAATCAAAACACACATAGTAGAATCATTTAAGCAAAAAATATAAAATACAAATATAAAATTTTAACCAGATCAAGGACCGAAGGACCGAAAACCTTGTTACTAAAGATCTTAAAGACCCAATAATATCATGGGTCCATAGTTATATATAAATATATAACTACTTTTAAGTCTTTTATGTATCAGGTATAATTTTTAATATTACAGTTTATTTTTCTGTCCTATCTTATAAAACAATATTGATACTTAAACATATGAGTCATGAAATATGAATAATTTTTGTATTATTAAAAATATTTTTTAGACATAATATTAATATATATTACTTTCAAATAAAACATACTTTCTTTTTAGTAACATAAATTGTGTTTTATTGCATTTTTTTCATTTAAATTCAACTACAGATTAACAAAAGACTAACCAAACAGTGTTTCAAAAATCAAACTCCCAAACTGGTTTGGTAGACTAAACTCTCAGACTGGTTTCTTAAACCAAATTGCAGAACTGATTTCTCAAACCAATTAACCAAACGCCACCTTAAACTCCATACAAATGGTCATCAGACC
Organism: Parietaria judaica; assembly: GCA_954871525.1. Taxonomy (NCBI): domain Eukaryota; kingdom Viridiplantae; phylum Streptophyta; class Magnoliopsida; order Rosales; family Urticaceae; genus Parietaria; species Parietaria judaica. The sequence goes on from OX940865.1 coordinate 33,767,346, forward strand.
AAATGGACTGCATTGGGTCTTTGATATTCAGTTTCAACTTTAAGAACCAATACCGGAAACTCATATATACCCGAAGACACTATTTAATAATTAATAATTATTGTAAAAATAAAGTAGCTTCGATAATTAAAATTCAGTACTATATAATTAATATAGGCAACAGTTCCTTAAAGTACTTTAAGGTCACAACATATTTCAAATCTTATTTTAAGATATTAAAGTACCCAAATATTAAAATTGTTAATGATGTTACTACCAGACCGTAAACTTACATATAACATCAATATTTACTGCGGCAGAAGTACATAAGTTATTAGTAATGATGTAACTAATAAGTACTTGATATTTTTGTAATTTTATGCACCAATTCTATATATTTGGTGTATAAGATAATAGCTTAAGTACTTGTACTGCTAATAAAATGATTTAGAATATGTCATAAATTTTGAAGTACTTTTGCCTTTATCATCCTTGTGTTTTTATGGTGTACTATGTCCTCATTTACAATAGAGAAATGACGATTTGCTTTCTCTGGAGTGCTATGCTATTTCGGCTTTCTCTGGAGTATCACGCCCTCACTTGTTATTGGTCGAAATTAGAAATAATAAAAAAAACATCGTTTAAATAAATAAATAAATAAACGAAAAACAAACATTATTGAATTATATATATATATATATAATTTTCTAAAATATATTTTTCCACAATTAAAGAATCTAAATAAGTCCAAAACTGAAATCTAAATGAAATCGAGCCGTAGAGAATATTTTTTTGGTACAAGCAGTTCTAGATTTAAGGGAAAGATATTTCCATTTTTAATTTTAAAAAACCGAGTAATAATATCTAGAATATAAGACCGCTACAAGTTTAACTCACTACCGTTGTTTTCGTAAATAAGACGCAATTGAACCTTCGAAATTATCGAGTTGAAGGGAACATTTTAATGTGTTCCTCTTAAGTGTAATCTTGTTTTTGAAAAGCAAAAAAAAAAAAAAAAAAACTGAACTTATAAGCTGAATAGGAAGCTTGTTAATTTTGGTAGATCAAGGATTAAATAATGAAGTTAAAACCATATATATACCACCTGAAAAACAAGCAAGCAAATATACGATAAAAATATATTATTTTATTGAAGATTCGCCCATCGATTTTCATGAGACTCGAAACAGGACACCGTAAATGAATATCTCGAAGAGAAAGGTCCCGAGCAAGAAGATCCGGCACTTGAACAAGGGACCCGAAACAAAATTTATGTCCAAAGCGAACACAAAAAAGAAATAATAATTTGCATCATGTGTATGGAGCAGCTTATTTCCGTCTCTCGGGTCACTCCATTACCGATAACTGGGAAGAAAATTGCGATTACCGGATTAAGAGAAAGTAAATTAAATCCAATTTAGATCCTCCCAAAAGCACAATTATAAAGACGTCGAGAGGAGAACCTAATTGATGACATCGAGAACCATTTTGCGGGACTTGTAAACGCTCCACTTCAATCGGCGATAGTAACCGGCAGTGATGAGAGCCAGCGAGAGCACAAAGATCCATTTGAATCCCATCTGTGAGTATTTCCAGAAACCGAGGAGTCAGAACTTAGCATATAGCTTGATAGAGTTCAAGCAGGAATTTCCGCCGAATTAATGAAGTTTAAAATTGAAAATCAATAAAGAAAATGATAGCCAGAAAAAATAATCGACCAACAGTACGAGAGCTAGGCCGTTCTCAGACCTAATGAATAGTCTCTTAAACACCTAATTGATTTCTGTAAGAAAAACCCTAACTATAGTGTTGATTTTAATTCAGAACCGTTGTTACACTGATTACAAAAAATACCCTTAATCCGCTGAATTAACCTAAAATCACTAAAAAAAATCCGCATAAGTTTCAAGAGAAAGGTTGTTCTCTCCCAATGAATGATCGCTATATTCTTAATCGATTTCTGCATACGAAAAATGCACTATGGATTCTGGTTTTAACTAACATTGCTAATCATTCAAATTATAAAATATACCCTTAAGTTCTTGATAATCTATAATTGATAAAAGAAACAAGCTTTGGATTCATGAGGTGGGCCATTCTCACCCAATGAACAATCTCTGAACTCTTAATATAATTTTGGGATATTGACGCCACATGAACCAATTCTCTTCCAAAAAGTAAGATAAGTGCTCATTCTTTTTTTCTTTTTTTTTTTCTTTTTTTTTTCCGGACAAAGTTGTTAAACTCTAATTATAACATGTCAATGTACCTTTTTACCGGCTATTTTAATACATATGCTACTATTAGAGTTTGGCTACTTTTTGGAAGAGAAGTGGTCAGTATGCCGCTAATACCCCTTTTATTTATGCAAAAGTAAAATCCAAACATCAATTTTATATCACAGCCCTAATTGCCAAAAAAACAAACATAACCAAAAGTACTCTTAATTCCCTTAAAATCTAAATGCCATTTATCCACTTCCCATTGAAAATGGCTCATTGGAGAGCTGCGTTACATCTAAAAGAAAACTTACCAATTTCCTTTCTTCCATTTCTGGTTCGGCAGCCCAAGACAAGAATGAAACAATATCTTTCCCCATCTGCAACCATAAAAATCCAATATAATTTCAGCTCTAGTTAAATTAAAGTAGATTTATGTTGACGGTTAGACACGTGGTCTTGACGTATCACCAAAGGGCAAGACAGTCATTTAGTTGATTCAAGAAATCGTTTGGAGAGCTTTGTCCGTGTTCTCCAAGGAACGGCCTCTTTTATTATTGTTGCGTGAATAAAGTATCCGGTATTCATCACCTTGGTGATTACCATTGGCTTATCATACGTATTTGCTTTCGTTTGGTTTTCGATGTCGTCTCATCTCAGAATAGTAATTTATTAATTTTAGATGGGTGAAGGCTATAATACAAACCTGAGCCTCAGTGGCAGGAGTTCCATCTTCATACTCAACAGCGCCATCGTTGAGCATCTTTGGCATTGCAATTGCTCCACCCGGGAAGTACGGATTGTAGTGCAAGCCCTCACGAATCTGAAATAAGATGCGTCTATTACGTTATGCTATCGCTTACTCTCTCTGATGCACAAATAGACTAAGGTTACGGATAAACGAGCATACTATGACCAGTCAATTTTTAAAGATTTCTTTTATGATTGACGTTCATTAACTATTAAAAATAGAAGAGTCAAGAAATTAATATAACCAAAGGGTTGCGAAATACATGTATAAACTTAAAAGAATTGTCTTCTTTATTATTATTATAGGTTGATCAATCAATTATCAGACTAAGAAAAGCTAAAACTTTTGAAACAGAAGGGGCATTTGTCATGTGGAGATAACTGTCAAACTATGCAGACTACTGAACCATTTCCAAATATTTTGTCTCCATAAAAATGAATTAGCTACGTGGATTCTTATTAGTTATTATAATTGCTTAGTTGACGTCTGCAAGAATATAAGTAAACAACTACAAAATATATTATAATAGAAACGTGATAATTAACACTTTAAACTAGAAGTAATGTGGGGGGGAGGGGGGGAATACCGAAACACCAGCTGGAGGATCACGGTAACCAGTCAACAGAGCAAACACGTAATTCTGACCATTGTGACGAGCCTGAAGGACAAAAGGCAGATAATTTTCAGTGAGAAAAACATTTAAAAATAGAAAAATACATTAAGAACCATTAAAGCAATTAAACATGATTTACTTTGGTAATGAGACTTAGATCCGGAGGATAAGCCCCTCCATTAGCAAACCTAGCAGCTTGCTCGTTTGTGTATGGCTGAGGAAACCGGTCACTGAGTTTACCGGGCCTAGTGAACATCTCACCCTCGTCATTGGGCCCATCAACAACCTCAATCTCAGCTGCCATGGCCTTTGTCTCCTCCTCTGTGTAGGCAACACCCACCAAATCACGGTACGATATCAGAGACATAGAATGGCATGAGGCACAAACTTGTTGGTACACCTGATGACCACGGCGGATCCTGCCCAAAACAAATTCATCATGATGCACTAATTAGTTCTAAGAAAATATTTTAAAGACCAAAATGTAATTATATACCTATACTCAATGCCTCTTCATCATACAATCATCTAGAGAAGGTCAAAGTTTTAAATGATTAAATATCTAGTTATCCATAATGAGCCAAGATTCGATCTAGAAATGGGAGCTTCGCCAAGTTTCGATCTAGAAACGGAAGCTTAGCCAACCTTCACAACAGCACTAAGTCGAAGTACTGTAACAGTAAAATCAAAACTCGAACACCTTGAGACATTTAACTTTCGGAGTACCGTAACAAAGAGTGGACCGAACAAACCAAAAATTAGGGTATATTATTTCAAAGAATAAGCTTATGATAGACCCTGAACAATAAAACTCAACACAAAAACATGTAGCTCAAGTTATCAATGTGATACGCGAATCATTTATTAATTGGAAAGATAAAACCCAAATTATGCTAATCCTTCGAGAACTATGACGGTTTCTCCCCCAAAATGACGTCCAACAGTTACAAGACAGTCAAAACAAAAATCAACCTAGACACTACTAAGCACTTATATAGCAATCTACCATTGAAGCTTCCCCAACAAGACAAAAGAGAGCTTACTTTACAAGACAACTTGCCAGCAAAAAAAAACAAAAAAAATTAGAACCCTAATTGCCCTTGGGTCCTATCAGCTTATTACATGCATGGGTCTAAAAAAAGAAATGAACTACATAAAGAAAGTTCACATGTAACAGGTTTCTTTCGAACTCACGATCCATGGTCATATGAGCTCAGGATTCCCTTGTGAGGCCAGGGGTAGCTTGGACATTCTAATCCATGTTCAGCCTCATCAGCAGATGCAATCGTTGCAAAACCTAGAAGTCCCGAAACTCCTGCTCCAAGTAGTGCAAGTGCTCTTAGAGACTTAGCGCCAGCAGAGTCAAAATCATCTCTCTTAGAGATAAGGGACGACAGCGACGGAGGGGCCTGCAAAATAGTAAAACAATATACAAGTTAATTCCGCAAGTTTAAAAACCAAATTTTTCAGATGAACATCACAAACTTCTCACGTCTAGAAAATACACAAGGCGCCATATCGCTTGTTTTCAGTATTTCTAGTTCAAAATGAATAAGCAAACAAAAAAGTTTCTGACATCACGAACCGGAGCCAAAGCAAATAAGTCGACAATGTATGACGTGCCATTAAAACCGAGAAACACAAACAAATGATAAACAGAAACAAGGAGAGAGAAATTTCTCACAGTGGTTTGGGATGTAAGTTTTCTCCTCAACAACTGATGGATTGCCCCTCTAGCCATGGCAGTCGAATTTCCTGTCAAATTAATCAGAAGATAAAAATGAGTACAGGAACAAGAGGGAATAAGACGAGCCCAATGCACGAAAAACGGCAGTGAACCTATCATCCCGAAAATTCCATTTCTTTTTGTTGGTACTATAATTACAGAGGAGAAAATCATGTGTATCTCGACATAACCAGGATTTGGTGATTCCTCGGAAATGAAAAACAAAAAACTGTTTTCTAACTCATAATCATGCTCAATCGATGTACTTTTCGCACCTAAAAACGTGAATAGTTGAACAAACAGCAAAAAAAAAAAAAAACAACGATCATTTGCTGATAAACAAAACCTGAAATCTTCAGCTCCAAAACTGAAAAAAGTCAGGATTTTGAGTTACAGCCTAGAGAAAAGAACCGAAAAAATTGAAATCGGAGATCGGAGCCAATTTCCAATCTGAAAAAAGCAGAACAAACGGTACTAGAAACTAATCTTCCATGGCTTTGAAAGAGTCGATTATCAAATCTCCTTATCTTTTCCCCCAAAAAAATAAAAGGATACAAAATCGACGACACAAGTTGCAGAATCCCTAACCAAAAATGGCGAAATACGGAGAGAACAAGGGAAGAGGATGACTGACAGTGTGGCGAGCTAGGGTTTGGTGGCCGGAGCTTGGAGATCCAAGCGAAGACGATGAGGAATCGAAGCGGAGAATCGCTCTTCCTCTGATTCAATTTGATATCTTCTCTCTCTCTCTCTCTCTCTCGTGGACTGAATTAGTCCATCACACAACAAAGCTTCTCTATTTTATTGGGCTTTTTATACGTGAAGGCCCAATCTTTGTATACGAATAGAGCAAGCAAAAACATTTTCAAAATAACGCAACATATTCTCGAGTTTTTTTTTTTTTTTTAAAAGTCAAATGTAATATTTGTTATCATATTCTCGAGTTCTTAATGTACTGATTAAACACAAAGACATGAGAAAGAATTAATCTAAAATTAAAATTTTATAACCTTAAGTATTTAGTCTATGCAAGAAAGAAGAAAAAAAAATCTTATGCCGCACTAGTTTTATATAAGCTTCGATAGTTTTATCGTAATTAATGCTTTTTTATATAAATAAACTGAGGTAAAATCTACTACAAATTAGATGAGGGCAAAGCCTAAAGATTAAAAAAAAAAAAAACTCAAGGTTTGAAATGCCGATGTCGATGTTGTTTCGCTCCTTTCATTTTAGAGACATGTCGCATGTCGATATAAACATTGACGGGAAAGTAATAATAATAAAAAAGAGCATGCGCATGCCACATAAATTTCACAGACTTGCCGCATGTCGAGGAAAATATCGACGAAGAAGTCGCAAAATAATTTTGAGTAGTATTTCGACAATTTTATATATATATATATAAGTTCAAATATACTTATTTATCACCATAAAACATAAATAACTAAAAAATCAAACTAATAATTAGATATTATATTAATAAATTATACTAATTAATAATTATTATATTGATAAGTTACAATTATAAAGGGTTAATGACGGCAAAAATATCTAAAATTTGGTCAAAGAACCCCTTAGGTACCCAAAGTTTAAAAGTGGTGGCAAAAATACCAAAGTCACATTTGGAGAGTTGATCACTTCATTCTTGTGACGCCATTAACTTCCCCATTAACTCTGGCCACGTGAAAAAATCTGTTTTGTTAAGTGTAATCATTAGGGGTCAATTAGTTGTATTAAATAGTATTACTTAGGGGTTTAATCCGTTGTTTTGTCGTAAACGAGGCTGATGTGGGCTCATCAACATGGAAAAAATTGTTCTGTTGGCAATCCACGTTTGTCCGCGTGGTCAAAGTTAACAGATAAATTAACGGTGTTACGAGATTGGAGTGGTCGACTCTCCAAATATGACTTTGGGTATTTTTACCACCATTTTTAAATTTTAGGTACCTAAGGGGTTCTTTGATCAAACTTTGGGTATTTTTGCCATAATTAACCCTTGTATTTATATAAAAATAAGAGTTACTAAAAACAGGAAAATTGAGAAACTAGAACAGAGGACACACACCGAAGAAGAGGTGATGAAGAACTGCTATTAAAATTTAAAAGCTGCTTCTTTTTTATTCAATAAAAAGAGAGGATATGTATGTAAAAAACAAAACAAAAAACAAAAAAAAACCTTAACTTAAGAGTGTAGGATTTCCTAAACAATAGGGAAAAGTCAACTATTCTTATCTCCTAATATATTCTATACGAGTATTTACAAAATCGATTGAATAAATAATAGAATAAGAAAATAGATAATATAATAATTATAATATACGCTTACAGTTATATTTGGCATACCGCAACTCTCAAAAAACGAGTATGCTGCTGGAGAATTTTATTTGCTCTTTAGGCCTGTTTTTTGGTTTCGATTTTTATTTCTTTTTTTCTTTTGAAGTATATCGGAGAATCTTGTTGTTATTACCATGTTAATTACTAGGTATGTAAGTATAAGATATAATTCACATTATTAATTGATGATGTTAATATTCTACAAAGATGATAGTACACTTCAATTTGACAAAAAATACTGTCGTCTGTAATAAACGCCACTTCTTTCTCTGATTATCCACAATTTATAAGCCATTGCGTAGAAAGACTTTGAAGGAAGTGCAAAAGAGCCATAATCTTTGTTCCAATACTCACTTCCTTCATTATCCTATTGCATTTATCTACCTGCAACACCAAGTAAAAGCATAAACAGATTCAACTCTGATACCAAATTGTTACAAATCCCGGGATACCGCACGACTTATCTTAATACCGGAGAGAAAACTACACTAAATTACTAGACTAATTTACTGTATAATTCTTCTTGAATCCGTTTTTCAATGACTTGGGTTCTCTTCATGGACAAGACATTACAGGTAAATGGGTCGGGTCGAACCCGAACTACCCAGACCTAAAGCATAACAGAATGAACATATGTATGGACTATGGATTACTTCATCAGAAGATCTAGTACTGGTCATAAATTGTTAGGATCTCGGGGATATTGCAGGACTAATCCTAATTCAAGAGAGAAAACAACGCCAAATTACTAGATAATTTTTCGATACCATTCAGAAAGCCGAACTACCAAAGCCTTAAAACTTAATTACCCATAATCAGATAATAGGGTTTCGGCTGTAATGGTCACTCTAATAAAGGGTTGGCGCCGATGGTTCCCCAAAAACAAAATTTGCGTAATGGTCTCTCCGATCAGAGATTGTTGTGCCAATGATCCCTCGGAAATGAAATTAGCGCTAATAATTCCTCTACTACAAATTTTATGCTCTGACAGTCCCTCCAAGTGACTTGACAAAAGTGGATAAAAAGATGAAAATATACATTTTTTGTATATTTTTTAGGATAAATACAATTTTCAAAATATAAATATTTTAAGGTCTAAAATCACTACATATATATATAAAAGTAGAATTTATTCATCAAAATATATAAAATAATATTAAATTTTTTAATATTTTCATCCACATTTCCATTAGGAACTAATTGTGAGGAACCGTCGGAGCACAAAATTTGTATCATGGAGACCACCAATTTCGTTTCAGGAAGACGATTGGTGCGAATGTTATTTCTGAGGGACCATAGGCGCACTAACCCCTTCTCAGAGGGACCATTAGACAAGAATTCTTAGATCTATTTAAATAACAAAACATGATTTAATAATATATGGGGACATTACAAAAGGATTCGAGGACTCTCGAGAAACTGACCTTGACGATCTCGCATGTCCATCGTCATATTCTTCTAAAAAAGAATTTTCACAAATTTGCAGCTTTCTCTGAAAGAGGCTAACCCAAATCACGTCACGAAAGAATGAAAAAATAAAAATGAAAAATCACAAGCTTGTATCTAAATTCACACGCAAGGAATGAGAGGCAGTACCAAAGATCCTAATTTAACAATGGGGCATAGGGAGCTGGGCATGGAGAGATCGTGAGATCGGGCAAGTGGTTAGTCAAACCGAGCGTTGACTCAAGGCATGCATGAAGTATTTTCTTCTCCAGCCTCACAAGCTGTGTGGCGACTCGTTTTTTAGGGTTCAAATTAGGATCTGCCAACTGGAACCAATACTCAGAATTAAGAATAAGCAATAATTAATGTAATCGCGTTTTAATGAAGGAAAAACTTGTTTATATTTTTACCAAAGCCTCATCTTCACTCAAGGTGGTTGGGTAGCCAGCTAGGCGTGTCGTGAAATAATCAGCAAGTTGCTCCAAAACCGCTCGTTCCATACAGGGGCTTACCTAATCAATATTCAATATCACAAGTTAAAAACTTATTTATCAAAGCCATTTCCCATGTTCATAAAATCTTGATTGTAACATAATCACTTAAGTATTAAAAAAAGATATATATATATATATATATATATATATATATATTAGCAAGAATGCCCTTGAATTTTGCATGTTAGCAGTTTGTCCATGAATTTTTGACACCAACGTTGCAAACCTCTACAGATTAAAAAATGACAAAAAATGTTGATTTGAAGGTATTTTTTTCAATTAATTACCGAACGAGATCCATATACTAGATTATCGGACTACTGTGAAGCAATCAATGAGTCTAGTTATTCAAGAAATGCTAAGATGATAAGATTGGAGATATCTAATAAAATTTATAAAAATACCCTCGAATAATTCAATTGTTGAGCAAAGTTTTCCGTTATTTTTTACGCACAAGGGGACAATGATCTACTTTTTAAATTGTAGGGGCATTGCTGATAAAAACAAAAGTTCAGGGGCAAAACTGCACCAACATGCAAAGTTCAGGGGCATTCTTGCCAATTACTAAGAAGAGAATATCAAGAGATTTACATACTGGGCAAACTGGGCCTTGAGAAGAGATAACAGATTGCATTTCTGAAGGATCTGTAACATAACCTAATCGAAGATACGGAAGCATATCTGCGACGGCATCTTTTTCCTTTCCTGCAAGTACCTGAAGTAGAGAGATTCATTTAAGAACTAGCACAATGAAATCCCGGAAAGAAGACTTTATATGCGAGTCCGATATTCATACATTGAAACTCTGTATCGACAATTTTCCATTTTTCTGTGCCACCATTCTTTTATCCTGGTATTGAGGATCCTCGGTATTCAAAGCAGCCTGAAGCATAAAACTGTGAAGCCAAATTCGGCTAGCGAGTAATAGAGGGCAAAAACAGTGGATTGACGTAGAAATTTACCTTGACAACGAGACGGTCGAAAGGATTATCCTCGTCGACAAATCCATAGTTCAAAAGCAATCTTGAGTTGGGCTGCGGACCACACCTTAATAAGATAAATAAAATATTAAGTTTTTCTAGCTAATACATCGGCAATATAAGACCAATGATTATTTCACAAAAAAAAAAATCAAAGTATGATAAGACATTGTTATCGTCGTTTTGGATTTCGTCGCTAGTCTAGAATCGCAAAACAAAATAACCCTAGAGAGAATCTAAGCTAATGTTACTATATATTTTACTGAATAATAAATCCCTCCCTTTTCTCATAGATTAAGGATTACAGCTTAATGGGTTAGGCCCGAAATCCAAAGCATAATTAAATAAATAAAATAACATAAATAAAGAGAAAAACTGATGAGTCAGAAATAATAGAGAAACTCACCGAGGTGATGAGATTCTCGAAAAATCTTATCAACAAATAAAGATAAAACGGTCTTTCCTTCGAGAGAAAGACCAAGATATCCCAGGAGATGTTCAATAGGGAAAAATTCATCTAGACAAAACACAGTGGACACTCTAAGATTAGTGCCTTATCTACGTTTAAAACCCTAAAAAGCTCCTAAAGTAACCAAAATACCCACAATTAACGAGAACGCCTAAAACGACATAATTAGCAACATAAATAAAGGTTCTAACTTCTAAGTTCTAACAAAGATATAAGTTAAAACTAAATGATTTTGTCTTAATTAGGAGATAAACAGAACATAGTAAAATATTGTACCAAACGACAAGAGGCTCATCAGGCTTATAAGGGCGATCCACGACCAGTTGGACTGCATCATCAACAGCTGTTAACATTGCTTTGCAGTTGCTACAGTAAGCTAACAGTGGTGGTCCGAGAGGGACTAAGGCGAATCTTCGTGCCAAGCTGACTTTCTGAGTTCGGAAACAAAACAAACGAAGTCAAGGTTTCACACTCTTATATTTAGATACTTTGTAAAATAATTTATATAATTTATACTGCAATAACAGATTAGCGAGATGGCATAGACGTGTAACTGCCAACAAGTGGTAATCAATTAAAGAGACGAATGATCATTTATTGCAATATTATTGATATGCCCAACATAAAGAAGAACAGATATTCATAAGCGCTGCCAAATCTTGAAAATGCCCGCCTTCTGAAAAGGAACCTAGAATCTCTATCTCGGAATTTGGGACTTCTAAAGATGCTGAAAAAACATCTTATCACGAGATATACAATCTGATGGAGAATTTTGATCATGAGATAAGAGGCCCGATGAGCCAATGAATAAATCAGAATGGGTTTGCAAATGCAAAACAAACAACAGCCAGAATGGAAGGGTTACCTGCAAATGTACAACACAGGACTGCACGGCAACGAAAGCTTGCTTGAAGATTTCAAATGGAAAAGCCTCGGTAGGAATATCATATGGATATTGCTGAAAATACAAACACGAAAATACAATCATACCATCTTCCTATTAAACACATAAAATTTTGCTACCAGCTATACTTGAAAAGGGTCAAGAGTATAACCTGAAAAAGAGACCCGGCCATAAACCACACAGTGTCAAGCTCGTTATATTCCCTTTTAATTCCTTCAGCCCTTTCAAGAACCTCAGCCTGAGAAAACACAAAGACGGTGTAGTCTTAACATTTGTGGCCACGAGCATCATATCATCTTAGCCAAGTGAATACAGTAACGGTATTCATTTTCAACCATTTTACAAGCACAAAGTACCTTAGTGGGGCTTCCTGTTAAGTAATTCAGTTCATCTTCTGACCATAAAAGAGGAGACTCGACAGCCAGCTGTCCCCTGGCTCTCTGTCGATCGAGCTCTCGTATATACGGGTACCAAAAAGATTTCTTTCCTTGCTTCTTTTCGTACATAAGATACAATGCTAAGCATGCCAATTCCGACAATTTGTTTGTAGTCAACAATTCAGCTGCGTGAAGAATAAAGCAACTAATAGAAGTCATACACGCGCTCTTGAATATCGACATATTATGCAGAAATTCAAACATAACCCAAACAAAAGATTAGCTTAATTCAGTAAAAGTTCAATGGAACATTCGACGCAAAGCACAATGGATGTATCTCATCCACATACATTGTTTTAAGAATTGAGATCTGACGCGCTCCGACAATGTGCAAAATTGGATCTAACTAGTCCACCCTATCGCATACCACATTCATGTTTCTTGAATCTTCACACTCAACATATCTAATAAAAAACAAAAAACTTAAAGGTTCGCCTCGTGTCAAGCTTCACTTCTCAGGACCAAGAAACCGCAGCATCGCAGCCAATGACTGAACTGCACTATACGTTACGGTGGCCATTACCGCCTCAAGTTTTCAAAATTCTGAAGAAAAAAATGGGAATTTCGGAAACTTTGCGGGTCCATTTGAGATTTGTCAACCCCCAATGAAGATATCCTAATAATTCTGCCACTGATTGCAGCAAAATCGAAAAGGTCAACAAGGAACTAAAGCAACTCTTCATGAACACATTTCGCAGCTTATTCTATCAACGATTACGCCTAAATCTTCGAATTCGACAACGGACACACAATCGAACATCTAGATAAATAACCAATTATAATCAGCAGCAACAATGCACCTTACCAATCGTCTCGTTCCCCAAAACCCTCTCGAGCGTCACCACCAGCGAATTCGGCACCGAGAACGCAACATCCCCAACCTATGGAAGCCCAGAAACCAAAACCCTGAGCTAGAGATCTCCAACACCTCGCTCAAACAACAAAGCGCCACAGAGAGATCGAACGAACCTGAAGATCTTCGCTCGCGGCGACGTAGTGGATCGATCGGAGCTTCTCGTCGTAGGAGGGCCGCTCGTTGAGCACCACCTTGCACGGAGGCAGGCCGTTCTCGTGCATCCACGACTTCAAATCCCCGGTCTCGCCCTCGTCGCGCTTCTTGGCGGCGGCGGCGACGCCACGATCGACCAAGGTCTCCGAGCTCGACGACGACGACGCCGCGGCGCAGATATGCCGGCGGCGAGCGGGGATCGAAACCCGCGGGCGGGCTGCAAAGAGAGGACGGCGCGGCGACGGGGAGCCGACGGCGGACCAGACGCAGCGGTCGTGCAGGGGAGCCACGTCCATGGCGGCGATGGCGGAGGTAGGGTTAGGGTTCAGGGCTGGAATTGAGAGTGGTGGCTTTCTTTCTGGATAAGAGTGGTTTGTTGTTAGGATTGGAGGGAAACAAAAATCTTGTTCAGGAGGCTTTTTATTCGGTAAATTGCGATATAAATACTTAACTTACAGTCAAAGTTAGTGGTACATTTGTAATTAAAACCCGAAAATGCGGGTTATTTGCCGAAGTCGGTGCTTAAACCAAACTTGAATTTTGAAAAATCCGCAACCGGATTAAACCAATTCCGGGTTTAGAAAGGCAAAACTTGAAACCGATATTTGAAAGGTAAACCCCGTAAATCAGGGTTTGGAATTTGGGTATTGAAAAAATCGAGCTGTTTTTTTTTCTTTCTATTTCAGTTCTAGTTAGTGGCATATACCCAATCTCAACTTTCAAAAGTGACAACAATAGTACTCAAGACACGTTTTGTGGGGTTGACCAGTATCGTTGTTTTCCATTAGTGTCCGCCACATGGCTATTAATTACGGGCCGCCTATACGCTACATGGATGCCTCATTTTCCATCTGGTAATGGTGTGTTTTTTATTTAGTAATGGTGTGCAAAAAAAAAATCGTATTTTTGGCATAACTCACTCATTTTTTTCAAAAATTTATAAATAAACTACCATTGGAAAGATAAAAGATTTATCTACAACTTTTTAATTTTACGTTTCATCAGGAAAAGTCATTAAGTATATACATTGGTAGATTATATTTATCTATTTAATTAATATCGACGGTGTGTTTTAGTCCATAAGGGTAATTGCATATTTTAAAAATTAACTAATTTTATTACTTAGATGGTCGTGAACTCGTGGTGACGGCAATGAAATGCGTTAGTAATTTTGAATGAAATTATCTATCAATTCTATTACTTATATGATCAATGACGATAAAATATATTGGTATATTTATCTATTTAATTAATTTAGACGGTTTGTTTAAATCCATAAATCAACTTCATATTGAACTGACTAATTGTTGAATTTTTTAGTTAATGTCAAGGATAAACTCTGGTTAAAGTACTTAATGTTACACAAATTTTAATTCATGTACTTAATATTTTGTTTTGCTAGCTAATGTACCTAAAGTTTGTTCCATCAGCCTTGTTTGCCACGTGGTCCAGCTACGCCAGCCTCGGCGATAACTTCAGTTTCCACTTTCCAGTATGTATTAAACTTGAAACATTAAATGAATTAATCAAGAGAAATAACTTCAGTATCGGGGCTTAAAACTCGCAACGAATCTGAATACTTAGATCGACAAAGAGAGACTGTATAAATTTATGCAAACTAAAAAAAAAAAGTGACAACATGCTTCACATTTGCATGTTATGTATTGCTATCCACTTCTCTAACACGTATTGGTGATTAAAAATACTTTGAAAAATCAAAACTTTCTTTGTATTAGATTTTGTGGAGAAAGGTATTGAATTAGAGCAGACCTTGATTTTTTTGACATCAACTTGCTTTCCCACTCCAGTGCTTCTCTCTTATGAGATTTAGGTCTTATTGATTCGAATTGCTAATGGGTATCTCATTTTTCTTGTTTGTAATAATTGTAATAATTCAAATTCTAAATTTATTACAATAATTGTGTTTGATCAAATAATGTAAGAAAAAATACATTACATTATACTTTTTTCAATTACACTATAATTATTAAAGCATACTTTTAATGCGTAAAAATGGTTTTAACTTAGAGTTGGATCCAAGGTTCGGGTCCCGAGATTGACCCGCTGAACACAAGGATGATTGAATGCTGAATCAATGCGGATTGACTAATGATCGTCAAAGCTGGAAGTGATTCCGTCGTCTTTGGATGAGTCTCCCGGCTGTCGCTTACCATCCTCAACGAACTTCCCTCGTGGTGGCGAAGTCCGGTTCACAACGAAGCTCCTCGTCCAGGCGGAATCCTTGATTTGGCGAAATTCCTCGTCCGGGCGAAGTCTCTGTCTTGGCGAAGCTCCTCGTCGGGATGGAGTCCTTGTCTTGGCGATATCCTCATCTGGGCGAACTCCGGTCTTGATGAAGCTCCGAGCTAGTCTTGATGATTCTTTGTGATCTTCCTTCCTTGGTGAGCTCCTATGGCGAGGGAGGACTTGCAAAAAGGGTAGAATGGGCCCGTGCCCCGTCGCTTATGGTTGGGCGAGGCTGCCTGCGAATCTCAGTTTAAGAGAATCAGGTCCCACATAGTTCGAGGTTAATGATAAACGGCGGGTGAATGACGATGTGTTTTGACTCGTCGGAAGTGCCGTTATAGGCGTAGCGGGGGTGACCCTTGGTGTGATGCGCTCTCGTTGGTGTTGGCGAGCTCACTATTGAACTTCCCTCGTGTTGGCGAAGTACAACGAGACCCTTGACCTGACGAGGTATGCTCCTTTGTCGGCCTTATCCTGACGAAGGAAAACTCATTCCTTTTTCGACCTTGTCGGGGTAGGCGGCCTCGTCTAACGAGGGGCCTTATCCTGACGAAGGGAACCTCCTTCGTGTGTCGACCTCGCAGGTGGTGGCGAGGGACGCCTTAGCTGACTCGTCGAACAACCTTTCTTCTCAGGCCTGAGACTCTGCTTCTAGATCGATCTCAGCTCTTAACTCAAGTCATTTCCCCCTAAGGGTATACGAGTTTTTAGAGAGAAAAACTCTAGAGAAAGCTGTGAGTGAGTGTGGAAATGAGGGGGTAAGACTCCTATTTATAGGAAAACCAATTCCCTGAAAACAAACAAAAGACCTTCTTTTTATATACATAAACGACATATAGAACTTTCATATGTATCATATATTACACCAACAAAATAAACTGAAAAAAAGCAAATAATTTACATGTCAAATATTTGATATGATTATAGTATTACCTCCAGGGTGATGACACCTGACATAACAATTTTTTGTCATGTGAACGAGCCCACATCAGCCTTGTTTCCGATAAAACAACGAATTAAATCCTTAATTAGGCTCGTCCACGTGACAAAAAATTATTACGCCAGCAAGCCACGTCTGTCCACGTGACCAGAGTTAACATGTAATTTAACTGCGTTATGAGAATGAAATTGTCAACACCCTAAACGCGACATAAAATATTTTTGCCATTACTCTTAAACTTTGAGTACCCAATAAATTTTGTAACCAAAGTTTGAATATTTTTACATCGTTAACCTTGCAATAATCTCAAAATATGACTATTGTTATTTACGTGACATTTGTCGTATCTGCTTACACGTTTCTCAAATGAAGAATAAGCCTTGTATTTAATTTCATTTAACACTGCAACGCAGTCTCTGCTTTGTCTTCAACCAGCGATGGAGCCGAACCGAAACGCCGTGGACCCACGAAACGGCTTCCACGCCGAGACCAGGACCTTCCACAGCCTCCGACCACCTCTCCGCCTCCCTCCCCTAACCATCCCCCTCTCCGCCGCCGACTTCTCCCTCTCCCTCCGCCGCGCCTCCCCCTGGCCGGACTCGCCGGCGCTCATCGACGCCGCCACCGGCCGTCGATTCCTCTACTCCGACTTCTCTCGCCGCGTCCGCACCCTCGCCGGAAACCTCCGCTCGCCGCCTATCGGAATCGCCAGAGGCGACGTGGCCTTCGTCCTCTCGCCGAACCTCATTCAGGTGATCATATTCATCGCTCTCGATTCTCTGTAATTTGAAAAATTCTGAGCCTCAATCCGATTCAGGTTCCGATTCTGAACTTCGCGCTCCTCTCGATCGGCGCCGTGGTCTCGCCGGGGAATCCGAGCGCCACCGCGCCGGAGATCGCCGAGCTGTTCGGGCTCTGTAAGGCTAAGTTTGCCTTCGCCACGTCGGCGACAGCTGGCAAGCTGGAGAGCCGTCGGATCTCGAGGACGATCCTGATCGACTCGCCGGAGTTCGAGTCGCTGATGAAGAGCTCGGGTTCGTCGCCGGAGCAGAGGGCGGTGAGAGTGGAGCAGTCCGACGTGGCAGCGATCATGTACTCCTCGGGGACCACAGGAAAGGTAGTTAGTTGGAAATAAGTTGTGAATGCAATTGCAAACTCGGCATAAATACTAAAATTGTTGGAAAAACTAAGGGATAATAGCGGCTAAAGTAGTCAAACTTTCATGATTTGTGTCGATAAAGGTCCAAACTGAATTTATAGCGGCTAAAGTAGCCAAACTCGGTCAATCTGTGGCAAGTACTAATTCCGTCAAGTCAAACTTAACATCCGTTAGTCTATCGCCACGTCACTTACACGTTATATCAAACTTTGGGTATTTATGACGTGATAAAACCAAAGTTTTGGTATTTATGCCGCGATAAACCATTTTTTATATTTTTGTTTCGCTTGTTCACGTCATCTAAATAAAAGTTAAAATATTATAGTTTTGAGAGGACTTGAACTCATCACTTTCCCCCTCATAAAATGACATTATAACCATCAAACCACATTCACTTCACGTTATATATTTACAAAATATATATATATATATATATACATAAAAACTTATTGATAAGTGATCATAGTAATAGAAACATATGTATTTTTTCACACCGAGTTCGGGTTGACTAATTTGGAACGGGGTGAGTTGAATTTTTCGGACCAGGGTCGAGTTGGCTTTTTTAGAACGGGGTTGAGTTTAATTTTTTGGACAGTGGTCAAGTTTAATTTTTTGTACCGGATTCATGATGACTTTGTCGGTACGAGTTTGTGTTGCCCTTTTCAAAATCGGGTCGAGTTAATTTTTTGAAACAGGGTCGGGTTAACTTTTTCAACCTGAATCCTATACAAAATATTCAGCCCGACCAAATTCTGAAAAAGTCAACCCATGGGTTTGAAAAATTCAACCTGACCCCGTTCCAAAAAAGTCAACTCAATCCTGGTCAGAAAAGGTCAACCCAACCCCTTTCCTATTAAGTCAATCCGAAACCGGTGCGAAAAATATATGTTTCTATTACTATGCCACTTATTAATAAGTTTCTATTTATATTCTTATTTTTTTCAAGATATAATGTGAGGTGAATGTGTTTAGTGGTTATGCTGCTCTTATATGTGGGGGGAGTGATGAGTTCGAGTCCTACCAAAGCCATAATATTTTAACGATGATGTCAGCAACCAATTTTTTTTAAAATAATTTATCACGGCATAAATACCCAAACTTTGGTTTTATCAAGGCATAAATACTCAAAGTTTACCACGTGTAAGTGACGTGGCGATAGACTAACAGATGTTAAGTTTGACTGGACTGAATAAGTGCTTGCCACAGATTGATCGAGTTTGGCTACTTTAGCCGCTATAAATCCAGTTTGGACCTTTATCGACACAAATCATGAAAGTTTGGCTACTTTAGCCGCTATTATCCCAAAAACTAATGTTAATTTCTTTTCTTCTTTGTTTTAGCCGGAAGAAATATCAAAAGTTTTCTTCCACGTTATAGACAGTAGACACGTACCAGACAACTCCGGAAAAAATGTATATGTCTATAACGTGAGAGTAATATTTTGTCTGGCTAAATAAAGAATGAGTATTTGACGTTTGTCAAACACTTTTGGTATTTGTGTCGAGAATAATTTTTTTATTTCAAGGGAAAAATCAGAACGGGGAAATTCGTTACTTTTTTTAATTGAATTTTCTTAAAATTTAGATAAATTTAGTTTTTATTTTAAATAATGGCTAATTAATTTAGATAGTCTGATCCATCTATTCAAATTAATTAGTTGTTATTCAAATTTTATTTTTATTAAATTAAATTTGGATTCTTGAGTAGTTAGAACCTGAATTTTCAATTTCAAATTTTAGAATCTAGTTGATAGTTCAGACTATTAAACTTTCTCATTGTAATATAGAAATAAATTTATTTGTAATTTTTTTTATTTTTTACATATATATATAAGATTGTCTCTTAGTAAGTTAACATTCGATAAATTAATAAGCTCAAATCAGATATTATTTTATTTGGTTCTGACTCCATTAATATATTAATGTGCTAAATTCATACTCCATAAATTAATAATGTTAAAATACATGATATATTTACATGTTCCATGCATTAAGGTATACTGTTAAGTGTTAATTAAATGTCATTAATAGTTATATCTCTAATGCACGTATGGAATGTTCTAACAAAGGTGAAAGGAGTGATGATTACGCATCGGAACCTGATAGCAGCCGCCGCGATCTTCCACGCGAACATGACAATGGAGAGGGATTCGCCGCCAGTGATTCTCTACACGATGCCGTACTTCCACATATATGGATTCTTCTACGCCATGAAGTCAGTGGCGGTGAGCGACGTGGTAGTGGTGATGCCGGGGAGGTTCGAACTGACGAAGATGTTGAGAGCCGTGGAGGAGTTTCGTGTAACGAAGGCCTTGCTGGTGCCGCCGATCGTGGTGGCGTTAGTGAAGAGCGGACTGACTGTGGAATACGACCTCTCTTCGTTGGAAGACATTGGGTGTGGCGCGGCTCCGCTCGGCCGGGACGTTATCCTCGCGTTAATCGCCAAGTTTCCGAGCGTGACGTTGTCACAGGTCAGTTGTCATGCGTCATTAGCTAATTGAAATTCGAGAGTGTAACTTAGATAATCAAATAAAACGGAATAAATAAATAAGTAGTACAATAACGTAAATTGTTGTTGGCGATGTGAAGGGCTACGGTCTGACTGAGACAACAGGTGGTGTTAGTCGGACGGGTACGCCAGAAGAGTGTCAACGTTGGGGCACGACCGGGCGGCTTCTCGAGTCCATTGAAGCCAAAATTATTGATACGGACACCGGACTTGCTTTACCTCCCGGTAAATCAGGCGAGCTCTGGGTAAGAGGACCCACAATTATGAAAGGCAAGAATGGATGATCTCTAGACATATTTAATTATATATAAATTATCTTAATTAAAATAATAATACAAATGTTTTAGAACATTTATATAAACATTGTTATAACAAATAGGGTTAAAAACATTTTGCCCAAATTCCGTTCACTTTTTCAATTAATTTAATAAAATTATCGAGGTCTCGTTAACAAAATTCCATTTCTCTGGGAATTGACAAGTGTCCAAAACTTAACAACACATCTACTGTTTAACTCCTTTGCCAGGTTATGTTGGTGACGACGATGCAACTGCGGCGACAGTAGTGAAAGGCGGCTGGCTGAGGACCGGCGATATTTGTTACATCGACGAAGAAGGCTTTCTCTTCGTGGTTGATCGGCTCAAAGAACTAATCAAATACAAAGGATTTCAGGTTTTAATGAGCGCTCTTACAGTTACAGATACAATAATCAAAATAATTAATCGAGTATTGATAACGTGATAATATTACATTTACGCTCGGGTTTTTTCAGGTCGCCCCTGTAGAGTTGGAACAATTGCTTCAGTCCCACCCGGACATACTCGACGCTGCTGTGGTTCCGTACGTAGCGCTCTGACAATCTTTTATTTTAGTTTTGCGGACTCGAGATATTACATTTTATCATAAATATATTTGTGACATGGTAAAATCAAGCAATTTGCAGATATCCCGACGACGAAGCGGGTCAGATACCGATGGCTGCTGTGGTAAGACGGCCCGAAAGCAACCTTGGTGGGGCGGAAGTTATGGACTTTGTCGCGAAACAGGTGCCTATTGTACACATTTTTATATTGTACTTAATTATATGATATATATATATATATAAAATTTTAAAAAAAAATTATATTTATTTTATTTCTTTTCTGAAAGGTTTCACCGTACAAGAAGATAAGGCGGGTGGCGTTTGTGGATTCGATACCGAAGTCCGCCGCGGGCAAAATCTTGAGGAGAGAGTTGCAGAGAACTCTTGTACCGCAGCAGACCTTTTCTAGATTATGATGTTTGTATAAAGATTTATCTCTCTTCCAACAAACTAATACCGATCAATAAACTAATACTAAAAAAAACTAATATGAAAAAAGGTTTTAATATTTGAAGCCTTATTGAAGAGGATATCCTTTTGAAATTTTATTGAAAAATCTATATAAAAGATATTGAGGCGGGTGTAATGACGACACTGTATACTTTTGGAGTTCCTAATCAAAGTAGGATTTTACCTACATAGGAGATTAATGCAAATATATCAATTGAAATAAAAAATGCACTAAAATTTATCACATAATCGAATTATTAATTTATTAAGTATTGATTATATAGTCGAAAATATTAATATGATTATACCTATTATAATCATACAATATTCATTGAGGATGATATTAGAACTTGTTTCACGCAATGATGTAATTGTAACGACGATCATTTTAATTAATTTTTGCTACATCATGAAAATACAACACCAGACATTCTTAATAGTTGAAAGAGGCGTCACTTTCATGAATAATCAAATAACATTAGAATCGTATTAAGAAAAAAACTATACAATTAGTTATTTGATATAATTTTTTTTATTTATATGATTTCATAACGAGTCATGTATAATTATATTTGATTCACAGTAGTTTCATAATTAATAATATTATCATTTTAATTCTAATTATTAATTTATATACATCAGTTAAAACTTATATACATTTAAAAAATTATTATCTCATATACCCAACGAATTAATAATTTAGTTAACTAAATCTAGTTTTAGATTAATAAAATTATTATTTAACTAAGATTATTAATTTATAAGGTCTTATTTATATTTTTTACAATTTTTTATTGTTTGGATCCGAATAAGAAAGTGGGCTTTTTATGAACGAACCCGAATTCCAACTCAGCGACCTCAGATCAGAACTCGGCCTCACTCAGTGAGTCCCTCCCCGAGTCACAACTCTTCGAGCGAGCTTATGTCATAGAAGAAGCAGTTAATTAAGCTGAATCCGCCATGGAAATGGAGCTCGAGCTCAACAACCTCCTCTAGTCTTCCCAGATCCCTCCCCAGATCCCAAGCCTCCACCTTCTCTGCTCGGCCATGGACATCCTCTTCGCGCAGATCCAGGCCGATCTCCGCTCCAACGACGCGCTGCGCCAGTCCGGCGCGCTCCTCCAGGCGCTTCAGCAATCCGCCGCCGGGCGAGACGTCTCCGTCCTCGCCAAGTCCGCCGTCGAGGAGATCGTCGCCTCGCCGGCCTCCGCCGTCTGCAAGAAGCTCGCCTTCGACCTCATTCGCTCCACTCGCCTCACCGCCGACCTCTGGGACACGGTCTGCAATGGCGTCCGCTCCGACCTCGAGTTCCCCGACCCCGACGTCACCGCCGCCGCGCTGTCCATCCTCGCCGCCGTCCCCTCCCACCGCCTCTCGAACCTCATCGCCACCTCCAGCAAGGAGATCACGCTCTGCTTCAACTCTCCGAGCGACAATCTCCGATTCTCCATCACCGAAACCCTAGGCTGCGTCCTGGCGCGGGACGATCTCGTCACGCTCTGCGAGAACAACGTCAACCTCCTCGACAAAGTGTCGGCGTGGTGGGCGCGGATTGGCCAGAACATGCTGGATCGGTCTGACGCCGTCTCGAAGGTCGCGTTCGAGTCCGTCGGGAGGTTGTTCCAGGAGTTCGATTCGAAGAGGATGAGCCGATTGGCGGGAGATAAGCTCGTGGACAGCGAGAATTCGGTGGCGATCAGGTCTAATTGGGTGTCCTCCATGGTGGATTTTGTCTGGAAGAAGAGGAGCGCGCTGACGGCAAGGTCGCTGGTGATGCCGGTGGAGAGTTTCAGAGCCACGGTGTTCCCGATCGTCTACGCCGTCAAGGCCGTTGCATCGGGATCCGTGGAAGTCATTAGGAAGCTATCCAAATCCTCTAGCAGTGCCAACACGACCGTGGTGGATTCGAATGCAGAGAGGTTCATCGGTGTCTCGGACGTCGTTTCGCACTTGGTGCCGTTTCTGGCGTCATCGT
This sequence comes from Parietaria judaica, assembly GCA_954871525.1. Classification (NCBI taxonomy): domain Eukaryota; kingdom Viridiplantae; phylum Streptophyta; class Magnoliopsida; order Rosales; family Urticaceae; genus Parietaria; species Parietaria judaica. The sequence goes on from OX940865.1 coordinate 33,790,848, forward strand.
TGGAGCCGGCATTGATATTCGAAGTCGGGATCAACATGCTGTACTTGGCTGACGTGCCCGGTGGGAAACCTGAGTGGGCTTCACAGTCCATAATCGCGATTCTCACGCTTTGGGACCGGCAAGAATTCTCTTCAGCTAAAGAGAGTATTGTCAGGGCTGTGGTCACAAATCTGCATCTTCTTGACCTCCATATGCAGGCGGGTTTTTTCTTAATTTCTACTTTGTTATAATCTGTTAATAATTTGAATAAAAAGTTCAATCTTTGTGTATCTTAAAGGCTAGTTTAAGCGTTTCAGTAAGTTAATACGATCAATGATGAGCATCATTAAGCTAAGTAGCTGATAATTGGAAGATACTTTCTATTTTTGGGTAGTAAAAGAACGAAAATTGTACCGCTGAAAATAGGAAATTTTCGAGTATTCAATTCAAAGAAAAGGTTGATCTCAATCGGGTTTCCTGGGGACAAACTTCACGTAACGGTCTCCGGTTATGGTAATAGGCTGTATCATAAGCACGATTGATCTGACAATATGCAGTTATTGTATGTAATATCCGTATTATCTAAGAAGATAATCTTAATTTATCAGATTCTATGCTTATAGGTTTCGTTATTTAGGAGGCTGCTTCTGATGGTTCGGAATTTGAGAGCTGAATCGGATCGCATGCATGCTTTGGCGTGTATCTGTAGAACTGCTCTTTGTGTTGATCTATTTGCAAAGGAAAGTGTACGAAGAGGTCAGAAACCTGTGGCCGGGACGGATATCGCCTCGCTTTTTGAGGATGCGAGAATACGAGATGATCTCAATAGTGTAACTAGTAAAAACTTATTCAGAGAAGAACTAGTTGCATCTTTGGTGGAAAGCTGTTTCCAGTTGTCTCTACCTTTGCCCGAACAGAAGAATTCCGGTAAGGAAAGCAGGGTCATTGGGGCATTGGCCTATGGAACCGGTTACGGGGCACTCAATTGGACCGAGCCTGCGTTGGAAGTGGTGGAAGTTTGTAGACCTTGCGTGAAATGGGATTGTGACGGGAGAACATACGCTATTGACTGCTACTTAAAGCTGCTTGTTAGGTTGTGCCAAATCTACGATACAAGGGGAGGTGTGAAAAGGGTCAAAGATGGCGCTTCGCAGGATCAAATTTTAAATGAGACAAGGTTGCAAAAATTGCAACGCGAGCTTGTGAAAGATTTACGAGAGGTATGTCTTACGTCGTACATTAGACAAATTTAATTTAATTTAATTTTATTTATATCTTTATTCAGGTGTGCTATTTAAATTATCTAATTGTATTATGTTAGTCGTTAGGGTTTTATTGTAAGGCGAAGGATGATATTATTATGTGAGAGACAAACTATATTTATTTATAACTAACTAATCCAACGATCCTGTTAATGTGTAAACTAAGTTTCTACGTCCAAGCAATGACTAATGACGGTTGATGTCAGTTAGCAAGTCGTCACATGTAATCAGCTAGGCTTGTTTGGTCATATCTCTGGAATTTTGGACCAAAATGTCCCCGTAACAGCCATCTTGCTTCACATCCAGACACCTTTTACTACTTAAGACCCGTAATATTCCCATTAAGTTGAAATATTTGGCGTATTCAAAGAGCCGTAAGCAATAAAAAAGGTGTAAAGAAATATGCACTAAATTACTCATAATGTAGCATAGTTCAGACCCGTGACAAGATCCCCAGACCTGGGAAGTGTATAAACGATACATATGTCTATATGATGAGCTTTGCATTATGAGGCTTATCATACCGTCATTTGGCAGGTTAGTACCCCGAGAATATGTGCCCGTGTGATTTGGGCTGTGTCTGAACATATTGATCTGGAAGGCTTGGACCCACTTCTGTCTGACGACCCAGACGATCCTCTCAACATTATAATTTCAAACATCAACAAGGTTCTGTTCAACATCGATTCATCTGCGGATACCACGAATCGGCTTTTAGACGTTCAGGCAATTCTTCTATGCGCTCAGAGGCTTGGATCGCGATATCCAAGGGCTGGAATGTTACTAACCAAAGAACTTGAAGAGTTTAGGAGCGGTACAATGGCCGATTCCGTCAACAAGCATCAGACTCGGCTGATTCTGCAGAGAATCAAATACGCTGCAAATCATTCTGAAAGCAAGTAAGACTATTATCCACCATTTTAATATTCAGATGCAGAGAGCTTCTTCATATGATGAATGTTGCGGGATTTGTTTTCCTTGGTTTTGAGAAGACTAACCATCTTATATAAATAATTGAAAAAGCATAAACTATCTTCAAAGCTTTGAAACATCAATGTGGATTAGAAGACTACCTCTTATGCTTGGGCCTTCGTGTGTGGGTGTTTGTGGGCCACAAATTAAAAGGACTAATGTGGACTAGTTTGGTGGTGATGTTCATTCTGTAAATGACCCGTTAACGATTATTTTCAGGTGGGCCGGGGTGAGTGAAGCCAGAGGCGATTATCCTTTCAGTCACCATAAACTAACCGTACAGTTTTATGAAGCATCGGCGGCTCAAGATAGAAAGTTAGAAGGGCTTGTACACAATGCCATTTTAGAGCTTTGGAGGCCAGATCCGAGTGAGCTCACTCTTTTGTTGACTAATAAGGGCGTCGACTCTAAACTACTCAAAGTCCCTCCTACAGCAATTACTCTAACTGGTAGCAGCGATCCCTGCTATGTCGAAGCATATCATTTAACCGACTCTAGCGACGGAAGGATTACTCTGCATTTGAAGGTTAACTTCCGCATCTTCTAAATTACGCTTAATTCCTTGATCACTTATAAATGTAAAGGCAAGGATATACTTTGAAAGTTTAATCCTTTGTTATGTCCCCATTTGTCTTTATGTTGTATTAAGGGTATTTTAGGTATTTTTTTGGTTTGCGGGGTTAAATTTTTTGATGCTTGAGATAAAAAACAGATAATTGCTTTGCTGTAACAGCACAACGTTTCCGCAACTAATACGGATTTTCACTTTTACCTTGATGCGCAGGTCTTGAATTTAACCGAGCTTGAACTGAACCGGGTGGATATCCGGGTCGGGCTATCCGGTGCACTGTCCTTTATGGATGGGTCACCTCAAGCCGTTCGACAGTTGCGCAATCTCGTTTCACAGGTTCGATGTGCTTAACATTTAGATGGGTCATTGCTTTGGAGTTTTTTCATGTTATTTTGATGACATTGTTGTTACAATGTGATTTCCAAGACATGCTATTATGCAGTTTAATCGAATTTGTGAAATGATTGCCTATGAAATACTCTGATGTTGGGCTCATTGACCTTGCTATAGGATCCCGTGCTAAGCAGCGTGACCGTAGGTGTCTCCCAGTTCGAGAGATCTGCCCTTTGGGTTCAAGTCTTGTACTACCCTTTCTACGGCACCGGTGGCGCGGGAGACTACGAAGGTGACTACGCCGAAGAAGACCCACAGATAATGCGACAAAAGCGAACCCTAAGGCCAGAGCTCGGAGAACCCGTTATCCTGAGGTGTCAGCCTTACAAACTCCCACTCACCGAGCTTCTCTTGCCCCACAAAATATCACCGGTCGAGTTTTTCCGGCTCTGGCCGAGCTTACCGGCCATTGTTGAGTACACTGGCACTTACATGTACGAAGGCAGTGGCTTCAAAGCGACGGCTGCCCAACAGTACGGTGCGTCGCCGTTTTTGAGTGGGCTAAAATCCTTATCGTCGAAGCCATTTCACAGGGTTTGCTCGCACGTGATACGGACAGTCGCAGGGTTTCAGGTAATCTTCTTTTTCATTGTGGTTAACTTGTCTGGGAAACTATTTTATCGTCCTTATATTCTTTGCTATCGGGTCGGGTCTGCTGATAGTGACCACTTTTTGAAATTGCAGCCTTAACTATGTTTTGAAGAGTAATAATTACAGTTATCATTTCGACTTTTCGTTTTGTTTTGTTTTGTTTTGTTTTTCTCACTGAACTTATTTTTCGTAACTTCTAGTAATATTCGTCGTAGCCAATAAAAGTATATCCGCAAATTTTTAACACGTGCAAAGCACGACTGGAAGGGGCTTACCAACAACAATCGCAAAGGGTGTTCAAGGTTTTGAATTTTCAAAATATACCCTAACATCTTTTTTCACTTTTTTTCTTCATTTTTTGACCCTTAATTTTTTCCTTTTTTTTTTTTTTTAGGGAAGTATCCTCTTAATTATACTTAATCTGCCCCTCGCATACAATTTAGCAACCTCAGAATTTGTATCCCGAGCCCTCCTTTGTTGACTAGTATATTTTATGGCGATTTTATCCCTAAACAATAGTATGTGCATTGAATATGTTCTAAATTTGAAGAAAAATCACTTATCAATCATGATAGAGTTACTACAAATTTAAACTAGAACACGTGGCTCATGGATTCTCGTAAATGCCGCAGCTTTGTTTTGCTGCAAAAACGTGGTACGGAGGGTTCTTGGGCATGATGATATTCGGAGCCAGTGAGGTGAGCCGGAACGTGGATCTCGGCGACGAGACGACAACCATGATCTGCAAATTCGTGGTCCGAGCCTCCGACGCATCCATCACGAAGGAGATCGGGTCGGATCTGCAAGGCTGGCTTGACGACCTCACCGACGGCGGCGTCGAGTACATGGCCGAGGACGAAGTCAAGCTCGCTGCCGCCGAGAGGCTTAGGGTTTCGATGGAACGCATCTCGCTGCTCAAGGCGGCTCGGCCGAAGGGCAAAATTGCGACGGCCGACGAAGAAGAAGACGAGGATGTTGATGACAATGTGGCGGAGGAGACGGAGAAGAAGAAAAAGAGCGAGGAGGAAGAGAAGAAGAAGGGCCCGTCGACGCTGTCGAAGTTGACGGCGGAGGAGGTGGAGCATCTGTCGCTGCAGGCCGCGGTGCTGCAAGAGTGGCACGTGCTCTGCAAAGACAGAGATACCAAAGTTCACTGAATTATCCTCTTATACATTATCCAAAAGGTGTTTTTGAGTATAGTTTTTCCGGCTTTTGGTGCTTTTTTGTATCTTTCGATTTGTTTGTAGGTAGATTTGTTGCATTCTTTTTTTGGAAGGGTTTTGTATATTTTGTACGGCTAATCATTGACAAATTTCCAGCTGGAGAGGGATTTTTGCTATACATATATTTTATTATAAAAATTAAAAATGTCTCCTCAATTTATTTTTACTTTTAATGTGCCTAAGCTTTTACAATTACTATACTTAAAATATTTAGGTGGTTAGTAAATAATAAATTTTTATAGGAAAGTTTAGTAAGTTTTCTGGGGTGAATATATCTAGGTTGTAAATCACTACTGGAAAATTCGCGGCGAAATTAATCGAATTCATAACTTTTTGTAGATAAATTACTTAACTTCTTTAATTGCCGTGACGATCACTACCGTCGTATATTTATTTTTTATTGCAAAATACTGAACATACCACATTTTTGGTCATGTTAGATGCAAAAATTCGTCATCACTAATGATGCTTACATGTGTCATTTTATATTTAATCAAATAATAATAATAATAATAATTAAATAGTGAGATTTAATACCAAATTTATAAAATTTAATAAAATCAATCTCAATCTGATCCGTTATTTGTAGTTTTAGCTCTATTCAAAATAGCTTTTTACTCATTCATAAAGTCTAACAAGAAGAAAGGTTGGACTCATCAATTCTAAATCTTAAGCAGTCGTGTGCTAAATTTGATGAACATAAATAAGAACAATTTCTTAATTATTTATTAGGAAATGATATGGCAATGCAATAGAAAATTTTGTTGATTCTCTATCATTGAAGTGTGTAATATCAAAAAATTACTACTCAGAAAAAAGCGCAGGAGACAGCTCCAACGGCACGAGACACGGATTAAGACGCGACACAAACATTGATTCGCCGCCCCTACTAATGTTAAAACAGCAAGTTTTTTTTTTTTCCTTTTTTTTTTGCCAAACATGCCCAAAACAGTTTTGTAGCTTAGAAACCCGACCTGACTGCAAACTAGTATCTCCCAGCTCGGGACTGAATCGGTCGAACTTTTGCTATATTCATATGTTGAACTTTTGAGGAACACTATCATAGTCGTCGAGATCAAATCTCGGCCGCTGCTCTCTTCCGACCTGCACATTTAGAGACATCTTGTACCGATTCATGTTTAACAAAGAAAAATAAGACGTCAGCTTTCAAACCTACCGAGTTGTTGTTTACCTTGGAAAGGTATAAAGGATCGCATGTAATGTTCTCGTCCATGATAGTTAGCTTCCGAGAAAGCGCCATTACCCTAAACAAGGAAATAAAAAGAAAATTAATCGTAAATCCGAATAATATTGAATCAATCAAATTATCATAATTAAAAAAAGGCTTTACTTTTGGATTGATGAATCAATGTGCTCAATCATCTGGCATGTTTTATACTGTTCAGGATCTTCGAGAAACCTAACCATTCCGTCTTTCTGGTTGATTGTTGCATATATGTCGGCATTTTGAATCTGTAGATAGATACTAAAGGTCAAAAAATAACATGATAGGACCTGGTCTCTAAATCTAGAGTAAGACCGAAACTCCCCCGGCTATATTCAATAAGAAATTTCCACATGACGGCTAAACCTAGATTAAGCACGCTATATATTGGATTAAGAACCCCAATCCCGTATTTATTGTGAAAATACCCCACGCTAATAACATTAAAAAATAAAAAAATAAAAAATACAAAAAAGTACCATTCGTAGAACATGCATTTCGGCTTCCTTGGCGCTGTTTAGTTGAACCGTGTTAGCTATATCTTGCAGCGAGAGTGTCAAGTACGTCTGAGTCAACCTCTGAATATTTCGCTTATACATTGATGCAACAGCCTGCTTAACCAGCCCGAGATTGTTGTCCTGACACAAATAAGAAATTCAATATTCAAGCCCAATTTATTCATTTGTATGTTCAAAAGCAAAGTTTAAGAAAGCGCAATCGGGCCTTGAGGCTTTTTCCCTCTGCCTCTCATGCATATGCCTCGCGGCAAACCGAGGTGTAAGCCTCAATAGTAAGAGTAAAACTACAACTTAGACGAAGCCTCAACCTGGCCCTGTTGAGGCACGCCTTCGAGGCATACACCCCAGAGCAATTTTTAAACCTTGTTCAAAAGTATGAATAAAAATATCAACGTTAAAATGTACATGACCACTATATGAATGTATTATCTCGATGAGTATGTATTGGAACAAATAAAACGATTCCGATTCAATGCGGTGTCTGCTGGCAAATAATGGATAATTTAATTAATAATATTTCTATATTGGGTGGTCATCTTCAACTATGTTTTTCTTCAAAATAATAAACCGTAAATAAACATTTTTTTTTTCTTTTTTTTTTGAAAAACAGCTAATCCTAACCAAACATGGTGCGTATTTTCTTTTAAGAACAGTTGGAAAAAATCCGATCCAATCCAAACCAAACACTAACATATTTATAAAATAATTTGGGGAAAATAAAAATAAAATACAAACAGAAATAATAACAAGACCAAATGTCCCCATAGGTTTCAGATTGAAAAGAGCACCCTATAGAAACTTTAAGAAGACTCACACTTTCAAACTTCTCGGTGTTGGCTTGAACGTATGTCTCTAACTCTCTAACCTTTCCAGTATTGTAGTTATACGCCAATTCAAGATAAGGCTGATTGACCAAGATAACAAAACAATCAGAGAACGCAAATATCCCGATGCATCAACAAAGATAAGCCCTCATGAGTTTGAAATACGGTGGACATAAACACTACCTGACAATAAGCTTTGAGATTCCTCTGAGCTACGGAAGACGTGTACTTCGGGAGGAGATTACCAGAAAACTGCCACCGATATTGAAAAAATCATTGAATTATTACACAATGTAAGCTGAGAGAAGTAAGATAAAGTAAGAAATGAAGCACTGGGAGACGAATTAAGTGAACCCTTCAAGTATAATGTTAACGTAATGGTCCCACTTTTTTTTTTTCTTTTTTTTTAGAACAGGTGAAACCCATTTTGCTATAATGTCTACCCTAAAATCCTGATCTAATTTACCGACAAAACTTGCCTGTCAAGCACTAAGCTTATGGGACTAATAACCAAAATAAAATTAAAGATAAACCTAATTACAATGTAAAATTAAAATAACCAAAACTAAGTAAAAACATAAATTAAAAGTACTTAAAATATGACTGATGTCACGGGCGTATATTAAATATTCATGGAGTAATGTAGTCTCAAAGAGATGTATACGCAGTAGGAAAACTACCTGCCCGTGGTGAATCAGAGAAACAAGGACAAATTTCTTGTATGCTTCAACTGCTATCATATTCAAGGTGGACATTGGTGCCGTTACAACCTGCAAGTGTATGAGGAGCCAATTAGTGTGATGCAATGGTTCGTATTGGCGAAAGTAAAAAAAAAACTTGAATCAGACAGCACATTGTCACGTTCCCGGGTAACCAATCTTGTCACAAGTCACAAGTAAAACTCATTTCCTTATTTGTGTCTACTCTACGCTAAACCCTAAGAGAATTAAGCTATATAACTAAACAAATTTTATTGGATAATACTTGGCTACTATTTTCTCTATCTTTTTTATGGTTGCTTAGGGCTCTTACTCTTCGAATAGCCAAACAATACAGTTTAAGGGATTGCTCTAACCCTAAAAATGACTACCGCAACCAACATAATTAAATTCACGGTTTTTCATACGCACATTGTGTAGAAGCTCCAAAGCTTTACGAAACTCCTTCTGCCCGATGCAAATCATCCCTCTATTATGGCCACAAAAAGTAGATGCTATCAGCAACGATTTTCCTCTATATGTATGCAGTTGACAACCTTACAGAATTCTTGAAATGACAGCAAAATTATCAAGATTTACGATGCAGAAAGTTTATTAACCGGGGTATTAAAAGCGTTATGGAAAAGTAAATTGGAGTGAGTTGACCAAAAGATGCTCGAATTAAAAATATCATTAATTCATTATTAAACTCACTTGAACCTTGTTCAAATCTCGGCATAATTTACATGAAAACAATTATGAGCTCACTGTTCCGTGAAGCATTTGCGATAAAACTGACGTGTACGCACACATAAGATCCGAAAAGAAACAAGCAACGCACCCGTAATAGCAATAGAGAAAAAGATCCTTCGGATGATCAACCTCGGAAACGTCATCGTGTAAAATAGAGAACCCCGTTTTATAGCATTTGGCCAACAAACAAAGAGTCAGAAACTCCGGATGCAGCGCCGTCAAATGCTCCGAAGAGGTCTGAAGTTTTCTAATAGCCGTTAACAACGGCGCCACCCCGCGGATTGGTTTCTCGAGCCGCGAAACCTGCTCTTTTAACTTCCTACAAACCGATACGACTGCGGAATCGATCGACAGAAAACGACAAAAACCCGTAAATCAAAGAGTAAAGACTGTTTAACTATCTAGACAAACTCGCCAATTTGAGGTTCAAGACAAACGTACATTTCTCCGGCGCCAAACGAATTTGCTCGGGAACGCAAGACGCGATAAACCTCGAGATAGTTACAGCAAGAACGCTCGCTTGCTCTAGCGAAACCGAACCGGACGAGCAAGCGTCTCTGTTCCCAGAAACCAAAATCAACCATTTACCAAAATCAAAATCGCAAAATTCCGAAGTGAATACATTTCCATGAAAATCTTCAGACTTAACCATTTATCGAAACTGCTAATCTAAAACCCTAAACTACGAAAACTCGCAAGAACGATTCTAAACAGAGAGAGAACGTTACAGAATGTAGAGATATCCAAGCGAGTGCGTGGATGGTTCGAGCTGGTCGAGAGCAGAGAGCAACCGAGTCGACTCGGTGCGGAGCCAATCGTCGGCTTGCTTGAGAACGACGTGAAGCCTCGCGACATCTCCGGCGGTGCTCGAGAGCCCTTGGATTTGCGTGACAATGGCTTCCACTGACTCCATCTTCGGTCGGAGACTCCGAGAGTCGATCAATTTCGCCTTCTGCTGCTTCGAGCTTCGAGCTTCGAGCTCCTTCGCTTTAGTAATGGCGGTTTTGACTCGCCACTGAGTACCGAGTTAGCTCGGTGCGATCCAGAAATGGTTGGAATCTCAAAGTGGGCTTTACTTAATGGGCCTCATTGGGTCCAAATTTAATTAATAAGATGTATACTGGCTACTAGGCTTTGATATGTATTGATAAAAAAAGTTCGGAAAATAATCTTCAATAGTCAATACAACACAAATTATATTATTAACTCGTAAAAAAAAACTCTTAAGTTTTTATAATTTTTAAAAAATATTTTCAAATACCGAAATACTAAAATACCTCTAATGCAGTCCATTTTTCAAGACGATTTAATCCTAAAATATTGACATGTATCGTCCTGAATAAAGAACAGTGTTAGGGTATTATGATAACATAAAATTTAAGAAGGTTGTTTTGAGAATTATAAAAACTTGAGAGTTGATAATATGATTTATGATGTATTGAGAGTTTTGTTATGGAAATTTCCTATTGGTATTGTTATACGAAAATGAAATTATATACGATTAAAGTGAATAGCGGTGAAAGTAACTAAATTGTTTCAAATTCTTACTTATCTATGTTGCAACTTTACTTCCTTTTTTCTAAAGCGGAACCACTCACAATGGTCTAGTGGTTAAAACCTCCATAGTCTATAAGCTTAGTGTCAAGGGCTTAGAGTCTTGGCACAACGGCATTACCTGTGAGGCTCCGCGTCCCATACCACCAGTGGATCATCCTTTATACCCATGAGTGTCGACTGGTTTCGCCCTGCCATGGGTTCATCAGGGGAACGGCCACAGAACCCAACCAGTTTTGTGTACCGATGAGAGGACTCACCCGACACGTAACCGTTTCTGTTCAGCGACCATCACCCACACACGCCAATTAAGGCGCCAGTCAACACTCAGTCTTAGCCATGCCTGTCACGAACACGCGGAACGTGACACTCTACCCCACTCAATACATGCTCGCCCTCGAGCATGGGGAGAATTTTGACTCGCCCAAGATTCTCCAGGCCCACGTTGGGACTTTCACCCACCCTCTACTGCGTTACCCTGCCTACTCCCCCTCGATCGCCCGCAAGTCTGTCTGCGCTTGTGAGGGGCCTGCGGCGGACACAACCCCGTGTGCGAGCGCTTGGGTGAAACCGATGCACGGCTGCTCGTCCCCCTCTTGAGGACCCACCATGTCAGGATCGAGCGCTTGGCGAAACAGTAAGGGCCCGGAATCTGCTCTGATACTACTTTGTCACGGGCTTAGAGTCTTGGCACGACAACATTACCCGTGAGGCTCCACTGGCGTCCCATACCACCAGGGGATCAGCCTTTATACCCGTGAGTGTCGACTAGCTTCGCCCTGCCATGGGCTAATCAGGGGAACGGCCACAGAACTCAACCAGTTTTGTGTATCAATGAGAGGACTCACCCGACACGTAACCTTTTCTGTTCAGCGACCATCACCCACATACGCCAATTAAGGCGCCAATCAACACTCAGTCTTAGCCATGCCTGTCACGAACGCGCGGAACGTGACATTAGTCTTACTTTTGCTTAATTTTTTAGAGCATATCAGCCAGTATGAAAATATATATTTTTTGGATAAGTTATCCAATAAATATTTCGAGCATATATCCATTCAATTTTTCCTACAATGAAGACTATGGCATTGATACGAGTGTGGGGCGAAGGGGGACAGGTGGGCTAGGCTGACGCTAATAACAGTGGCGGACGTAGCCCGATCCCATAAAAAGGGGATGGGATGGGGCAAAGCTGTTTTTACGAGGCAGGACGGGTGGGCTTGGCTCGACCCGGCCCATTACACCTATAATCTTAAGTCATTTAAAACGTGTTTATTCCTGAAATTAAAATACTTAATATGAAATATTTCAAATACACAAAGGAAAAAAAAATGACTGTAAATTTGAGTCGGGTGTTTAAAAAGTTTAACATTAGCGAAGTTACATTGTACAATATGAACCAAAACCCAAAATTTCCTACTTTTAAGTATTTGATGAGGGCAATTGGAACTTTGATTATGCAAAGCTATTTCAAGCTTTAGTACTTTTGCCGCAATTATTCCACAATAAATATAAAAATAAAAATGCAGAAAGAATAAATAGAAAGGAAAGTTTGAGAAAGCTCGAGATCAGAGCAACAATGGGGGATTATCACTTCGTCTACAAGGATTTGGACGGAGCTTCCACGCAGTGGGACGATATCCAGCGCAAGCTCGGCAATCTCCCGGAGAAGCCACCGCCGTTCAAGCCGCCGGCGTTCACTCCGGCGGAGGACGAAGCCTCCCTCCCCAAAGACAAGTCGTGGATCGACCGCAAGACCGAGGACGAGCTCGAAGACCTCGAAGACGACGCCGATCTCGACGACGATCGATTTCTCGAGGATTACAGGTCTGAGCAGATCTCAACATTTCTTGACTGGCTACGCAACATAGATATGAAATTAAGCTCATCAGGATTCGATTTTGATCTTCTGTGGAGGTTTTAGGTATTGATTTTCTGTTGAATTGGTATTTTTAATAGGAAGAAGAGATTGGCAGAGCTGAGAGAAGCAGCGAAGGTAGCGAAATTCGGATCGATCATCCCGATTTCGGGGTCCGATTTCGTGAGGGAGGTCTCTCAGGCTTCGCCGGAGATTTGGGTTGTTGTGCTCCTGTACAAAGAAGGGTATGATTCCGGCTCTCTCGTGTTTCATTTTCTTTCGAAGAGTGTGTTAGGTTAAGCGGTTTTCGTGGGAATTCCCGTAGGATCGCGGAATGCGGTGTGCTTTTGCAATGCCTCGAAGAACTGGCGACGAGGTATCCGGCGACCAAATTCTGTAAGATTATATCCACGGATTGCATTCCCAATTACCCGGATCGCAACCTCCCGACTATTCTCGTTTACAACAATAGCGCGGTGAAGGCAAACTATGTCGGTATGCAGCGGTTTGGCCGGAGATGCACGCCCGAAGGTACTTCAAACATTGTGACCGACTTTGTTTAGATCTTAAAATAGTAAAATAATCTTGTATGTTTTCGGGTATTAGGTGTTGCCCTAGTTCTCTGCCAATCGGACCCCGTGCTCAACGACGGCCAGAGCGGAGGGGATCAATCGAGAGAGGCTGTTATCGACGGGGTTCGCAAGAGATTCTTGGAGAAAGTTGTGACCCAACATGAGGAAGATGATGATGGATCCTCTAGTGATTAGAATCTAATTTGGAGTAATTGTTTGGTTTGTGTTTAATAGAAACTTTTTTTGCTTTAATTATTATAAACCCTTGAGCTTGAATTAGTAAAAATGTGCGGTTCCTGTGTGTTTTTTTGACGATATATTGCTCTCTGAAAGAGTATAATTGACTCATTTTATTCCTCTTGGTATTACTCAAAAAGAAAATCAGCAAAAAAAATTAAAAAAATAGAGTTAATTGCCGTAAAATACTCGACTTCAACGATATTTACTACAAATGTACATTGTAGTTTGATGCTCGAACTGCGGTAAAAATTATATCTAACGTTACGTCTTTGTTGCTCCGGACATTTTATGGACCCGACGCTCAATTTAGGTTGAGAAAAATATATCCAATTGAATCTGAGGTCCGATCAAAATTATCGGATAAGTTCGCGAATAATATTTATTGTTACGTTTTTGTTGCTCCAGACATTTTATGAACCCAACTCGCTCATTTCAGGTCGAGAAAAATATATCCAATCGATCCCATAATTTCGAAGGTCCAATCAAAATGATCGGATAAGCTCGGGGCAGGGTTTTGGGCTGTTTTGAGCTGAATTGAACGGAAAGGATTAAATTCAGTTCATAAAATTGTACAATGAAAAGGTCATACACCATAAAGCACACACTAACTCGTCATCCAAACATAATTTCAAAAACGTAGCATAATCGGATTACTTCTTAAAATATGGTCGGGTTGTCGGCTTATTACAACCTGAAACCCCAAGAACTTTCAGTGTTGGTCAATACAATTCTGGATGGGTCGGAATGGGGTCGGTCGAGCTGGGTCTGAGCCCAACCGGGTTCGTTAAGCATCAATATTGTACTTCTGGACTTTCCCATGTTATGCCAATAGCTACCAAATATACAGCAAACAAGATACAGATTTTACGCTCAAGTAACGGTAAAAGGAGGGAAAAACGGCTACTATTTCAAATCTGCCAATCTAAATTATTGCTGATTTTAAGAGCTCGTTTAAGGGGTTACAAAATGCGGTTTATTGGCTCTTCAAGCACTCGCTTCTTCTGCCTTCTTCTTCTTGCTGCCTTTCTTAGTGTCGCTAGGTTTAAGTTGTTGCTCTTCAACCTTCTTTTGGGCTCGGACCATGGCCCGTCTTGCACGTGGCCGCATCTCTCTCACTTGCCGAGGAGGCATCACATACGGTTCAATGGGTCGGTCACCGAACGGATGCTCGCTTCCTGTGAATATTCTTAGCTTCCTATCTCTGTCCTGCATTTTCAAAATTATCAAGGAATAAAATTTCCATTTTTACTTGGTTACAAAAGAAACTGATGGAATTTGAGAAAGAAAAGATGGGCAATGCACTATCTCACGTTCTGGATCTCGTCACGGGATCTAAAACCGGTAATGAAAATCTAATAGTATCCTAATTCCTAGAGAGAAACTAAACTAATTTTACTGAATGAACTTGGCTTCTTTTTTTTCTTTTTCTTTTTTTTACTTGGGACTCTTTAAATAGCCAACAGTCTACTCAATGGGCCGGTCGCAAACCCTAAAACATAATCAAATTATTAAGATAGCATAATAAAATAACATGACATGATTAACATATATCAAGTCACGGTCCATCGTTCATGCATGATCGAGCCTTTAGAATCGCTCAAACGATAAGCAAGCCAAGTACGGAAGGAAGAAGAGTGAAGACTAACAAAAATATATTGCAATTTAGGAACGATGAAATGGTTCATAATAGCACGTACATCTCGTAATTTGTTCCTAGGAAGCATGCGGAGAACAGCTTTCCGTATCACTTCGGTAGGATCTTTGGCCAATTGGTCTTTTAAGCTTCTCTCCTTCAAATGGCCCACATAGCTGCAGGTCACACATTGTGCAATATCAAGACAAAATAAACGAAACACGGCAGCAAAATTGCAGTTATCGGCATTTAACTTACATGGATAGTTCTAATTCAGATCGAATGAAACAAAACAAAAATAGTCAAAGTTACTGATTCGATGAGATTAAGCAACGGTAAACTGACAAACTAACATACTAGTATGAGCAAAAAGTGATTCTATTTTACAGGATTATTTGTACATGTATGTGTGTTTATGCAATATGCGTTGTTAACGTCTTCAACTCGAAGAATGTACAAATACGTGAAAAGCTTCGTGGCTAATTACCCAGTATGCCAACGGTAGAACTTATTAGTAAGCTTCCTCCCGGTAACACAGACATCTTTGGCATTAAGCACAATACACATATCCCCATCCTCGCGGTACGGCGTGTATGTCGGCTTATCTTTGCCTTGAACCACGGTTGATATTTGAGAAGCCAGTCTTCCGAGAACCTTCACAGAGAAAACGTTCGATTAGCAGGGTCCACGAAATGATCAATCCAATAACAATTTCCACGGCATCACTGAGCTAAAACATCGGGCCCGAATTAGACCAAATTGCAACGAGTAAAAGCATAATAATCGCAACAAAAGCAAATCAGACCTGGCCTTTGGCATCGAAAACTCTCCATCTCAAACCGTCTAGATTGATCCGTCTTATGCCCGCGAGCGCTTTCTGCGAAAGATTAAACCGAACATCGGATTACATAATATCAACGGAATAACATGACATTGCAAACAACACCAGGTACAGCAATGGAGCGTAAAGCATTTCAACCAGAAGACACTGATCTACTCACTAGCATAACAGTTAAACAAAGTTCATAGAATCAGATGTGAATTCATTCGAATCATTTCAGAAGCATTCGATGACGAAATTGATTCAAATTCCAGTCAATCAGAAGAAGAAATGAATCAAATGAAAAGAAGAAGAGAGGAGAAATGTTGCCTTCAAGTTGCCATTGAAGGAAGAAGCTGCTTGGCTCGCCATTGAGGGTCGCCTGAGAATGAGATCGTCGAAAATGTCGAAGAATCAGAGCATGGATCGACTGAACCCTGGAGAAGAAAGAACGAGTAGGGTTCAGAGAGAGAGAGAGAGTGCGATCTGCTGTGACGCAGTCTACGCTAACTGATTTACACCCCATCTGATGTGGGCCTCAGGCCCAGACAATCAGTTCTGGACTTAATAATCGCGGTAAAAGTATTTAAACTTCGATAAATTGAGACGATAGAGGTCCAAATTGAAAGAATAGCGAAAAAAGCATTTAAAATCAATGTGAGACGAAATGTTTTTGTCTAATTTTAATGTGTTTCTTAAAAGTATGATTAGATGGACTAATGTACGGGTTATATTTGTTGACTTTGACGACTTCTATCGCTATTTTACTTTGAACCATGTCGCTTCAATTAAACTTTTACTTTGAACCATGCCGCTTCAATTAGTCAAAGTTTAGTTACCTTTTTCCAAATCATCCCTTTATTTAATTTTTCATTTCTCTAAGGCCTAAGTTAAATTTGTTTTTATTTTTAGTCTTCCATTTGGCTATTTGTGTTTGAGTGTTATTTTATCAATAAGTGATAAAATGAGTGTTAGAGAAGAGACCTTCACATATTTGGACATAAACTACATTTGAATATTTTTGGACAAAAAATCAATTTTCTTCAACTCTAACACCTTTGATAATAAATTGTCTAAAAACATGGTCTCACATTATAAAAAAAAATGTGAACATAAGGTGTATGTAAAACCCATATGAAAATACACCTATATTGCAAAGTTTTTCCTATACTAATTCAAATTTATCATCTTCTTTTTTAAAGATAGTCCTCTGACTAACGTTTTTGTCTTCACTCATTTTCATATTAATGAAGAATTGAAGATAAATAAGTTAAATTTCCGTTGAAATTATATATTATAAAATAACATAAAATTATAAATAATTACATAATTTATTATTCAACTACTAGAATTAAATATGCATCTTATTTTCATTTTTTTCCTGCATAATTCTTGTCAAGTCATACTCTCTAGAAGTCTAAATTGACATTATATTACATCATCAATCGATTTAATATTTTAATTGACAAATTTTTTTTAACATCCACTGCAGTTAATTATAACTTGAGTATTTTTATCGCTATTTTCTTTTAATAAATAAAATAAACAACCCGGATTGAGATTATTATTACTTTATTTGAATTGAATCCAAGATAATAGCATTGACAGAAAACACGTCGAACATAATTAGGATAAAGCTTTCATCTACTTTAGCATAAGTAGATAATAGTACAAGTTTGACTATTTATGAGTCAAACTAACCCAAGTTTGACTTGATTATCATCACTCTAATCAGAACTAACAGCCTTGTTCTCTCCCTCAATCTTTCTGCACACAAACAAACGTGATAATTAACGGCGTTAGTACTTTCCCGAGAAGAGACGTTTTTCAAAAAATCGCCTTTCTTTTTTAACTCGCCGAGTAAGAAAAAAAGCATTCAAACATTAGTTTCGGAGAGATCATAAGAGATAGAGTTATAAGTTTACGCATTAGAATTCGCCCAGCGAGAGAGCTGATAAAGCTGAACGGTTTCGTTAGAGGCGTGACACACCATAAGGTGGTAGTTCCGCGGCTGCACCATCCAAGCGAACCTCATGAACATCGCCGAATACACGCACATCACTGCACACACAAATTACCTTTTACGCGAAATGAAACTTCAAAGTTCAAACAAAAAAATAGACGGAAAATACACGGATGGTTCGATAAAAAGTTTGCCGAAACACTCCTATTTGTGTTATTCTTTTTTCTCTTTTCATAATAATTTATTCCAACGTCTTTCAATTACAAAAACTCAAAAGTAAAATATATTTTTCATTTGTGTCTTATCTTCAACACAAAAGTTGAATCATCGAATTTAGACTAAAAATAAACATGTATAAATGATTTTGAAAGGATAAGAGTTATTTTGGTGTAGAATTAATAACCTTGTACGATTTCAAAGTCCGTCAATTTTGACATAAAAAAAAAATATTATCACCCCTAAACACGTATAGAAAGTAAATTTTCCGGTAAATTAATATAGGGAAATTAAGACCTCCGGTCATTCTACCGGAAATCTGTTCCGGGGGTTTCTTCGTATCCAAGAGCGCCTGTCGAACCAGCAGATTAGCAATATCAGGTTCATGATTTGATAAACCCAATCTTCACAAGCTCTGCAAAATAATTATAATTATAATAATATGATTGTTAATCATATTATTATATTAATATGAGATGACTTACTGCAATAGGGATGCTCCAATTGAAAACAGGTCCCCAGAAATGAGTGGTCTTTGGACCAATCGGACTCTTCCAAAATGTTCGCAGAAATTGCATTTTCTTTTGCTTCTCGAAGCCTAAACATAATAATATCAATATTTATATATCCTATGGAAAAACCCGGATCGGGGACAAAACTTCTGAATTTTTTCGACTCGATCAGTGGCGGAACAAAAATTACGTACGGAGAGGAGGGTGCTTTGAACCCCACTCCTTCCCTAAGTGGGTCCGCCACTGGACCGATCCCATCTTTCTGACCGGGTAAAAAACAACCCACTGCATCTTTCGAAAGACTCGGCCGGCCACATTTATTGTTTAATAAACCGAGACCTAGTGAGAGGAATGCAGCGTTGAAAGAAAAAAAAAACACCGCCGGTTTCTGCGAAAAAAATCAGATTTTTCTTTCATGGTATTGAATAAAGAGAAGAGATTGAACTTACAAGATAAGAAAGTGAGGAAGAACAAGAAGAGCTCAAGGTGATGAGGAGTACGATGATTACAGAGACATGGTCAATATAGGTGTTTAACAGAGTAATTAATTAAGCACTAATCACCCTAATGATTGGACCATCATTAATAAATAACTGATAACTACAAGGTAGTTAGTTACTTGACTCAACTTCTCATTGGATGATATCCTTAAACTAATTAGCCGCCTTTTTAGACCGGCAACCGGGCTTTTTTTGTCCCGTCCCGAACAATTTTTTATTTTTTTTGGACTGACTCTTGTGAATAATTTTCCATCAAAATGAAGACATCATTCAGAAATAATTCTCTTCTTTTTTATTTAATCAAAAAGGAGGATGAAATAAATAAATAAATAAATAAATAAATAAACATATATGTGATATAATATTTACACATTATATAGTCTTCGGCTCACAAATGAACAATGCCATATTAAATAATTCAAAGGAAAATTCTCTCGTGCAATGTACAAGAGCCCGGAAACCGATAAACTAAAACCGCCCGGTAATTTCTCTCATGTATCATCATAGGGAGTTAGAAATTCTAAGTCAAATAAACTATTCTTTACAACTGACTAAGAACTAAGTTATCTACTTCTAACAACTTAGAAAGCTCCACAGGTTTGGTCAAATTTCTGGAGTTTCCGGACCAAAATGTCCCCGTAACCGCAGTCTTGCTTCACATCCAGACACCCTTTAGTGCTAAGAACCTGTAGAATTCCCGTCGTCGCAATTATATTTCACATTGTATAACAAACGGTTTCTTACCTAAAATAGCTTTGGTGAAACTAAACAAACATACCAATATTTCGTAGAAAACCCTTGCACTTTCTTTTTTCGTTCTTCCTTCTACGATTCGTGACAAATTAAGCATCTCTTCCTCGGCTTGTTCATTTCGACTAAGAAAACTTCTGTTCAAGAGCTTTGCGACCATTCTGTAAACAAAAATAATCGTGAACTGGGATGTGGTTTCACGTGAAAAAGAAAAACCTGCCTCCATTTGCGACGAAGATTAAAGTTTGCAAGAACGTCGAATATACCTGGTTCTCCCAGACCATCCACCTAAAAAATGAGAGAAATAGTTGTACTTTCAGAAACACGGCTAATTAATCGAAATAAAGTATTAAGAAGGAACACCAAGAGAGTTTCTTACACGACTCGGTTGTGTCATCAGACAATGAGTTTTTAATCTGATAAAAGAACATATCAAACATGAACTATGAGTTAAGTCATAATCGAGCATTGTTTACAAAAAATAATAATGATTTATAATAATCGAGCATTAGTGTAAACTGTGAAGGTATAAGACGGGAGTTGACGGGGAGTGAGTGAATCGCCATCCGTTTACAAGTTCAGGGGAGAAAACTGATAATAAAAAGAAAAATAGCTCGGTTTTGCTGGTGCATTATTGGGGGGGATTCGCTCTTTTCAAATATCGAATGAAAATGATTGAACCCGAAGCAAAACCAAACGGAAGACGTAGGCTGACGGGAATCTATCAAAACAGAGAATCCCGAACACTCTTTATAATCAACCAAATAACACAATGCATATTGACAGGTTCTTTTAGTCGGACAAAGAATATTCAGCTTAATGAGAGTTAGCTATTTATATAGGATCCCATAATCCTAACGTAAGTCCAAAATACCCTCAGCACAACATAGAGACCAACGAGGACAGCGCAAGTGGTCAAATTCCCAATGTACCATTGCCTCTAAGTTTATACATGAGTAAGGTCTAAAAGAAGATTACCTCATCCAACCCAGTGAGATCAAGAAGTTCATCCCTGCATGGAGACGGGTCTCGTCCAAAGCACTCAAACAAAGAAATCATTGTACTTTCGGAATTTGGTGTTTGAGGACTCATCGGACATTCAAACAGATTTGTAGCTGTGGAATTTCGAACAGGTGTCTCCGGAGCAATGTCTCTTTGTTCTGACATCCCAGCAGGTGTCATCGGAGCAATGTTTATTCGCTCCAATGTTACATCAGAATTCCGGATAGGCGTTTCCGGAGCTATGTCTATTTTCTCTGAAACACCAGAAATTGTGATGCTTGGAATATCTAGTGCTTTGGGACGCTCCACAGTTTTGGTTGATTTCATGATCTCCAGTTTTTTCCGCAAGTAGAGTGATCTTAGTTCGGGGGAAAGGCCTGGCGGAAAATATAGTCATGAAGAGATCTTAGACCCATGAAGAGATTGCTAGTTAATGCAAAGCAGTTCGTTAAGATTTACCGATAAAAACTGTAGGATAACAAAAATCACGGGGAAATGTTCGTGAGGCTCTCCAAATAGAAAGGGGAGTACGAGCAACTTTTCTTCGCTTAGAAACCAAGTCACTGGCGTCGGTTATAGTCCGCTTCATTACCCTGTAGATTTTAGCAGACAAACACAGAGCATTAGATATTATTTCATCAAAAACTAGTTAAAACACGGCGAACGGAAAAAGACCAAAATACCCCTGTAAGTTCATTTGACGAAACTATATGCATCTAAGTTTGAAGAATGGAATATTAAACCGAACATGACGTACTCTTTAGGCAAGACGATCGTCTCATCAAAGACACATTTTCTTTTCTTGCGAATTCGAGGGCGCTCTTTAGGAGCCGGTGTCGATAGAGCCATAAATTGCGGCGTAGCAGACCCTATATTAGAGAAGAGATTAATTTCAGTCAATCTAACACAACCTACGCTTCGTAAATCGAAACGTCAGAACAATATTTACTTGAGGAATCTGGAATCTTGGCATCGGTGGCTTTATCAGGCTTCGTAGATACGGAGTTTTCTTCTTCGATAATCTCATTAATTTCTCTATTTTTAAGTATTTCATCTTCACCCTTGTGATTCTCTTCAATAAATGAGTGGGCGGTTTCTTGAGGCTCCTTTGATCCGCATAGCATGTCACAGTCCATCGGTTTTTCGCCTCCGTAACACAAATCGCTTCGAAGCTTCTCTATTTCGGCTTCCAAATTACTTGTGATACAATCTTCCCCGACGACCTGGCTCACTTCAATTGGACACTCCTCAACCCCATCTGTGTACTTTATCTTCTCTGTATTATCTCGATGATCTTCATCGACCAACTTGCCTGAATTAAGAGGCGGTTCTTCGTCGGCTTTAGAAGCCATAAGGTCCGAGCATTCTCGTTGAGAGAACGTCTCCTCTTTCATCATTTCAAATGTCGTTGTTAAGCCATCGATGTTAAGCGATTTTCTCAAATTCACATCTATCCCGTAAGACGAGAGAACACTGCAATCAGAATTAATAAGAAAAGAGGCAAAAGAATACCGATAAATACTTGAAAGCTTATTTCAGCGATTAACATACTCTTCAAAGGGACTGTACTTGGCAGAGCAAGGATAAGAACTTCCCGCAACATCCTCAAAGAGACACTGCATAAACAAATATATCCGTATTTTGAATAAATATTTAATTATTTACAAAGAACGTGTACGGTTCTGCAAACGCTATCATACGACATACCCCGTGAAAAGCGTGCTGCTCGGTGCTTGCATCTCGTAGAATACTTTCTGTTCATATAATATAAAATATTAAGACAAAGTAAAAAAAAAAAAAAGAATTTTTGAACTGAAAGTAAAAAATATAAAATACCTTTAAGTGTGATCTGTTCAACGGGCACTTTATTGCTTCTAAAAAGTACAAGGAAACGATTACACAGTAGTTATTTAGAGTTAAAACAAAAACGAACACTCGAAATTATTATTCAATCGATTATAAGAACTCACTCGGTATTGTAATCGAAAACATCCAAATCAAAAGCGTCGAGTTCAAAACACTCGGGGAGAGTGATCGAGAAATAAGGCGCCTTCTGTGTCTCTGCAGGTACATCTTCTCGTGTGCGAACCGCGAAGTTATTGATACCGAGAAGAACCTCCTGGCAATCGCTGAGCAGATAGTCGACTTTCTTCGAATATATCCGGACAACTCCAAGAAGAAGGTACCCCAAAACTCGATACGTAACCACTCGTACCTCGTTTCGCAGAATTCTCTCTACATTATACAAACATAAATTCGGAAATAAAATTAAGAAGCAAGTGACAAAAATAAGTCCGAAAAAAAAAAACGGGCCGGTTAATCTGATGATCCTACTGTAATCTTAAATTCCTCAGAAACATTTTTGTTCCACCATTTAGACCTTTTCATGAGCTAGACTTTTTTTTGGGTTACTAGCGGCATAAGTACCTAATATTTGATTTTGAGCGTGCCGTTAACATTGAAATTATGCCACAACCAAAACGAAAGCTTCCAAAGGAGCGAGCTTAGCTCACTGTGTCACACTGAAAATGTTAACGGTGGACAAGACTGGCTTGAAGCTTGCGAAACAAGCTAATGCAGCCATTACTGCGAAAACCCATGAAGGAACAAACAACCCCTTCCTCGAATGCTTCGAAATACCCAAAAACAAAATGAGAGAGAGAGAGATATATATATACCAACAGAGGAAGGAATATCGGTGGCACGAACAAGGGGTTTCTTGAGGCTCTTGAAGAAATAGGCAGCGACTCTAATGGCTTCAAGGGCCTCTTCCTTTGGCTTCTTAGCACTCATATCGAGCTCAAGCTTTTCGCTTTCAGAGAGAGATCGCTTTGTGTGCTTCGCAAGGTTCTTCGGCCATGAAGAGAGAGAGAGAGAGAGAGTACAATCCCAGTTGTGAATATTGGCGTTTGGAGGCGCTCACTCTCTGCGTAAGAGAAAGGCGTCAACTTTATTGCGAAACGGTCGTTATCTTTTTATTTATTTATTATTTTAAATTGGGTGGGAAATATCCCAAATTGGAAATTAGGGTTGGGGGTAGAAATGGATAAGGATTACCGACAGTAATCATATGTAACAAAACGCTGTCACACACCTGTAATTTCCAAGTGTACTCACTGCACTGACAGAGCTCATTTTTTATTTATTTTTTTTTCACGAAAAACATAAACGACAGAAGAAAGAGGTAATGAAACTGAATTCCTGTATCCGGCTTGGGTTTCGGTTTTCCGTCTTGATCCCGAATAACTGGACCTCTAGATTTTCGTATCGGTCTCCGGTTTCAATTCTCCGTTTTATCCCAAATAACGGCATTTTTAAATTTTCGTATTTAGTTTGGGTTTTGGCTCTCCGTCTTGATCCTAAAAAAACGGTCCTCTAAAATTTTGGTATCAGGTTCGGAATCTGGTTTTCCGTCTTGATCCCAAATAACTTGAACTTCAAAATTTTAATATTGGTTCTGGGTTCTGATTCTCCGTCTTGATCTCAAATAAGCAGGCTTTTAAATTTTGGTCTTGAGTTCGGTTTTCATCTTCTTCTTTGATACGTGGACTACCGAAATTTGGTATTGGCCATGGGTTCTGATTCTATGCCAAATACTACTTCCAACTTTTGGTATTGAGCTCGGGTGCCGGTTCTCCGTCTTGATCCCAAATACTTGGACAGGGCTGAACTGGATAGGATAAGATAAGATATGAGCATGTTGGTTATCCGTATTACATATATGGATATAAAATAATTGTATCCACTAATCAATTTTTTTTATAAAAAATATCCAATTTAAATGCGGTTAGCGGTTTGCGGACCGAATTAGTTAATTTAAAGCGGATGGCGGATGTTATCCACTTAATTTTGTTAGTGAAAAAACAAATACATCATGCATAATAATATCGCAAGACCAATGAAACATAAATTTCAATGATGCAAAATTTCAAAAATGTCATAAATAATATAGTTCATAGATAACCAAACTATTAGCATAGTCTAATATCTCTATGACATAAAAGGCCACAAAAACATATACGAAGTAGGGATCAAGGGTATATAGTGGTATTTTTTTTTTGAAAATTAATGAGCATATGCACTTGCGTACTAGCATACTAGCTACGCCTATGAACCCAACCAACATAAGCGCAAGTGTGCAGGAATCATTACATAACCTGAGGCCAACTACGATAAATTAGTAGTAATAATTGTTCCAAAAAAAATGGCTATCATCATTAGATAATAATATATTTATATTGTTCCAAAATATTAACGGATCGGCATCTAAGGACCCGGTCGAGATGTTTCCGACTGAGACAGACCCTACGATGAACTCAGTTGAAATGGACGCGGCGCTTCCTGAGAAACGCCTTGAGATGACGCCTCTTCAAGCCTCTTCTTCTCCAATCTTCCACGCCTCTTCAATGTTTCTGGAGTCGCGTTCAGGGATAATGGTCTTCCTCGTTTCTTCGGCTGATGAGTCTGAAACAATAAAAACAAACAATATCTAACTGATATATCCCCGAGGGATTAAGCTTTGTGTCATTAATAAACTAAAGATAAATTAGAGTGGTTTATTTATATGTCGTCATATTTAATTGGGTCTTAAAATATTTAAGTTGAGTTGTCATTTTATTTTGTCGTTTAATTAATTGATTAATTATGTTATTAGGTTAATAAACTATGGGTATTTCTTTTACACCTTTGATGTTTTTTGAGCATTTGGTGAGATTTTCTTTAATTAAAAATAGATGCTTTATTTAGTTGGGCCCGATCCGGCCCATTAGGGTTGTAATTCGATGCTCTTTTTAAGAGAGCTTTCATGAATGGAAAAGGCAGCCAATAAAATTTAGAAACTTGATCCTTAAGAGATTGAGTTTTTGAGTGTTGCCCGAAATTCGCAATTTTCCAGTTTCGAATTTACAACCTCTCGGGCACACAACACTAACACTTATAGCTAAGTATTTTTTTTTTTTATAAATCAGATATAATTAATTAAAGTATATTCATCACTCAACAATATTTTAGCAGTCAATAATAATAAAAAAAAAAGCCATGATCAGTTTTAACATTATTTAACATAAAATAACAAATAAAAAATTGTATGAACACCGCCCGGCCCACTTGACACCACTAAATGAGAGTATTCTCATAGAATAATTTATTTATTTAAAAAATATCAAAATCTAAAAAATAGGATTCTCAATTCTTTTTTTATTTTTTTATTTTGCCAAGTCATCAACCAAAAAGTGTCCTTATATGTTTATATATAACTTTAAGTATCTTATTCCATTTTTATCTCGAGCTTGGACTACGGATAATTTTTCGTCCGGATAAATTCTATTTTTTCGGTTTTTTACAATTTAAAAAACAATAAAAAGGATTTGGCTTTTACTAATTACCAATTAACTAATAAAAATATTTCAAAGATAACGCAGTCCAAATCCAACTCAGTCCCGATTCTCAAAAGACCGGATTTTTCCAAAACCGAATAGCGTCTAGGTCTAGTTTCGGGCCGAAACTGGACAAAAAAAAAAAAAAACAGATCCGTTCTCAATTCTAGACCTATGATATTGATTTTGATCAACTATCTATAAATATTTATTGGTAACTTTTGATTCGAAGGTAGTGAATGTTAAAAATGCCCTCAATCAAATTGAAAAATAGATGTTTAAGTTAAATATAAATCACAGTATTAACGTTCTGTTAATATATTACTTTATCATACATGATAATACAACATTACAACCAATTTTTCAATTAGTTCATCCAGGACTACGCTTCCGGGAAACACACGTTGCTCCGGAAACGACGGAAACCACGTATCGTCGTTGTTTCATCTTCGTAGACAGGATCAATCCGAGTCCGACCAAAAACACAGTCGTTTCGTGACAAATACATACGTAGCGATCCTGATCACCTTGCAAAATCCTCTGATGTACGAACCTCGCTTAGAATAACAGGACCCGAGTAACCGGCCCAATTGGATCTGCAACCGGATCCCGAGTGGTTGTCTTGTATTTTGCACCATTGTCCGACACGGCTAAGAAGCTTGAGTTCCAAGCTTCTTCAACTTGGCCTTCAAGGCCTTATCGAAGTTGGGACTTGAGAGCGACAGAAGCTGGTTTAGTAGCATCGAAACGCCACATTCCTTCACGAGTGCGTATCTTGGCTTGATCCTCTCTTCCAAACTGTACCCGAAGTACTGCGGGAACTTGACAAGTTCCGACTGCGGATAATCCATCGTCAGGAAAAAATCCCATTTCGGCATCAGATTCTCGGTCAAGCTGAAAGTGTACAATGCGCCGTATCTCGAGAGCATCGTCCCAACGTCCTCTTTTGTGTAACCCTTTTCCAAGAAGAACTCCGTCACCGGTTTGAGATTGGCCTCGACGCTGAGGCCAAATGTCTGTGGGGCTCGGACAATGAGGACCGCAACATCGACGCCCAATGACTGGAAGTACTCGGCCGTAGGCTGCAACTTGTCTTCCACGCTATAGCTCGTTATGTTTGGCCAACGAGTTAAAACTTTCCCGATGCTCTCCGGCGAGAGGCCAATCTTGGCGAGAAAATCCGCCGAGGCCTTCATCTTTTGCCGGCTGTAAGTGAGGAGAGCCGGGAAACGACATATAACTTTTGCCCATTGCGTTTTGTCAACTCCTAAGCCTTCCAAGAACGTCATCGTCGGAATTAGGTTTTCCGAGAGGCTGATTCCGCAAAGTTGAGGCCGCTTGTAGATAATGGTAGGGATGCTGGATTTGGGCACTCCGAGTTCGAGGAGAAACTCGACCACCGGTTTTATCTTCCCTTCCAAACTGTAGTACGGGAAAGAGGGGAATCTTCGAGTAATTCCTTTGATCTGTTCGAGATCCATGCCGAGATCTTGAAGGTAAAGAACGCTCGGTCGGAGATTACCGTTTTTGTCGATCTCGCTCACGAAGGATATGGCTTTCTGCTTCTTGTCCCTTGGTGACAAATCGGGAAGTATTACTGGCGGTGAAGCTGGTTTTTCTTTGATGGGCGGGTTCGGATAGCTTTCGACGAGATCCACCATAAGAGAACCGTACTCTTCAAGTAACGTTTCGAGGTAAGGGATGAGAGCCTCTCTGATCTCGAGGGTCGTTAGTTCTCTCCCTGAAACGACGATCGGAACTTCAACGTCAGATAATCGAACATAAATGATGTCTAGAAGCAATTAAGCAAGTTACATTCCGAAATCGAACCTACTAGGTAACGAGATTTATGGATCGAATGAAGCTTTGAGACTAAGTGATCGATGAACGAGTCCGATTTGTTGATCGTTCTTGCTGCGATGGCGTTACTCAAACCTTGTTTCTTCAAGAACAAGGTTAAGACGGCCTTGGATTCTTCTTTCTCCGCTGCTAAAAGAGTCGAAGGCACGAGCTTTAAGCTAAACGAACCGTTTACGTCGGAATCAGCTGCAACAGAAGAATATCACGAACACCTTAGAGTAAAAATCGACTAAGAGAATTGCTAATTTAACGTGCAGAATCTAATTTAACAAGAGATAATATCGAGATTGAGTTCATCGCTTACCATATTTTGCGCGACAAAAGAAGGCTCTCTTACTAAAAGCTACTTGGTTCCTGAAAAAAAGAAATGTAAGTTCATTAAAAAAGACATCCAAGAGTACAAGCATAGAACTTAATTAACAAAGAAAAGGGAGAGAGAAAAACGAGACACCGGTAATCTTCGGTTCTGGTCTATATAGTTCGACGGTATCTTTATGTCATTAATTATATTTTTGGTATTTTAGGTTTAGTTTTAACAAAGAGTGTCCGCGCCTATATATAAGGAGCTCTTTGACGACGGTTAGTCTTCATGTTTGATTAGCGAAAAATTCCTATTGAATGATATTGGGAGAGTTCTCCGGTCTAACTCTTGAACAAGAGAACCGAGGTATTAATAATCAGTAGAACATTCTCGTTTCAATTTGATTATTGGCTCGGGTTCTATCACAATCCCAAGATTCAAAAACCAGAAGTACTGAAATTTTATCACCCCATTTAAGGAACTATCATGTTTCTTTCAAGCAGCTTAAACTTAATGTCAGATCTCGTGACCCGAATCCGTTTTCAAGACCCTGCTTTCTTCGAAGAAGTTCCGCGGTGCGATAAAAAATTATATGGATCTCCCGGGACTCCGAATCCGTGATTTTCTCCCCATAACATTTAAAAGCCAGGAATTCCAATCAAGCCCAACTTTCAAAACCAGACTTCTATTCCATAACACTAAGAAGTATATCTACATATACACACATTCCAATCCCAGAATCATAATTTTCTTGTGATGTGAGCCCAATCACACAATAACTCATTCAAACTCTGGTCTCAATCTTCTTAGTGCCAATACGTTATATATACATATATATATAGAGAGAGAGAGAGAGTACCTTGAGATAGTTATATATCTTCGTCTGGGCAAAGGCGCGAATGTTGGAGAGCGTATTGCACAGAAGCCTCTCATTCTACGCTCTTCTCCGAAGCCCAACGAAGAAGATGGGTTCGAAAATGGAGATAGTCAGGTCTGGTGTTTGGATATGGTGTGCCTTGGCTGGACTGTCACTCAGATATTTATAATTTTCCTTTTCTTCTTCTTCTTCTTCTAATGACTAATATTACCAAAATGAAAGATATTTATATGTGATGTCTCATAAAATCATATAAATGCATATTTTAATAAAATTATTAAATCAGGTATCTAATCTTCATAAAATACATTCATTTTATATTTATTTGAGTGATAATTGTGGTAAAAGTATCTTGAGTTTGACCATTGAAGATGCGAATGTTCAAAGTGAAAAAATGATAAAAATACTCAAAGTCAACAAATGTGAAGTCACATATTTTTTCGTTTAATTTTTATATCGAATTCAAATGAGAGAATATGTTAGATACTTGGATACGCACATAAATGTGTATCGTAAGTATATTTTGTGATTTGGACGCACTGTGTTGAAAACTTCACCATCGTCCTCAAAAAAATAAAAAAATATATCGCTTCCTATTTACATATTGATTTTAAATATTTTTATCATTATTTTTCACTAATTACCTTATGTAGTCTAAATTTGAATATTTTCCCACCATTATCTCTTTATTTTTATGAAAATTGCACCAGGTTAAATCTAACCAAAACAAAAGTGATGTAATAAATAAATATATATTTATCATTATAAAATAAAAAAAAATCATAATTTTATCCACTACCAATTATATATTTATATATATATATATATATATATATTAAACCACATGCAAGGTTTATAGGCTCCATAAAAATAAAATAAGAAAATCAAAATCAGTGTATTTAAAGTGAAAATACTCTATCAATGGGCCTAATTAATTAAAGCCCAATTCAAGTAAACAAAGCCCAGCCCACAAATCCAACCCACTCTCGCAACCGACGCGTGTGCTACACTCGCTGGGGTTTTGAAATCTAAAACCCTGAGAGACAAAACGTGACGGAGTTTCCATGAAAGTGCAGGCTCTGAGTCTGACCGAGCTCTGATCAGCCACAGCCATGGCGATCTTCCTCAGAAGATCCCTCTCCTACAGAAACCTCCCTTCCCTCCGAAGAGGAGGTCTCTCGAGCTTCATCAGCTCCGGAAATGGCGTCTCTGGCCCCGAGACGACAAGGAGGCCCTCTCCGGCGAGCGATTTCATCGGAGAATGTCGCAGAGGCTTCGCCAAAGGCCGGAAATCGAGTAACATTCGTTTCCGAGAACTGTTTGGATCTGAAAAAGTAGTACAGATTCATAGAAATATATGGATGTTGCAGGGGATGACTCTGGGTCGGGCTCGGTTGTTGAATTACCGGACCTGGGACCGACAATCAAGTCGAACGCGGCCTCGCTGATGGACGCGGCGATTGCAGCGTTGTCGGTTGAGTTGGCGAAGCTCCGAACGGGGAGAGCTTCTTCAGGTGAAGCATCATTCCGTGTTTGTAGCTGCTTTCGTGTGTGTTTCCTCTCACATTTTGGCTGTCTCTTTCGGTTTTTCAATGCTGTGTTCAGGAATGCTTGACCATATTATAGTGGATCTTGGCGATTTCAAGCTTCCGTTGAATCAGATTGCGGTCGTGTCGGTCATGGACTCGAAGACGTTGTCAATTAATCCATTCGACTCGACAGTGAGTAACAAAAACTCTTGTCTTAACTTCTGTTTTCGCTGGTTTTTGTATGAATTTTTTCTTGCAAAGCCCGTTAGTCGGAACTTAATTCTCTGGCGTAATGCAGACCCTAAAGCAATTGGAGAAAGCCATTATGGCCTCTCCGTTGGGGCTAAATCCGAAGGAGGAGGGTGAGCGATTGATTGCAGTCATACCGCCGTAAGCGCTTAATCCTACTACACTTTAAGGATTTTTCTTTGAATGCTCTGTATCATTTATGTTCGAACGGAATTGACTGTCAAAAAAATTGTCTCTGATTTGGTTTTCTGTGATCAGATTGACGAAAGAGCATATTCAGGTGACTTCATATTTCCTTCTTTTCGTCCCTCAAAATCCTTTTCTAAAAACTGTTGCTCGTCCTGGTTAGTCTGGACTCGGTAACTTATTGCTGTAACTTGTTCGACAGGCGATTTGTAAAGTGGTTATGAAGTCTTGTGAAGATGCCAAACTAAGCATAAGAAGGGCTCGCCAAAAGGTAGGTTAAATTTTTACTTTGCCTTCGTCTCTACCTAAACACATTTCATGTGACTCCGAGTAGTCTATGGATTTGTTATGGAAGTAGGAAAGTGATAGACCCGTGATCACTCATCTTCGGGGTAAGGGCAAGATGGTCATTTAATCTTGCATGTTTAGTTCTTTTACATCTTTTCCTTTATTTTATGTTATTAAGGCCCTTTACTCCCATTTGTCCCTGGTGTTGCTTGCCAATGCCTAGTTTGTCTTCTCTTGCTTAACATAGGAGAGGCGTTACATTCCAGAATACTTGTCTCGGAAAATGTGTTTGGATTAGCACCCCAAGGGTTTGGTCCAATGGTAAGTGCGATACTTGGGCTCTTGCACAACCCAAGTGTGACTCCCCCTGGACGCAACAATTAGGGCCATTAAGGTAGTCTCCCCGTCGATAATGCCAGTACTCCATGGTTATTAGTCCGGTGAATTTTTTTTTTTTTTAAAATACCCCCACGGTCATTAAAAGAAAAGGTGTTTGGATCCTATCTGAATGCTCAAAGATTTAGTAGTAGAACTTAAACTAAATCTTGTGTACAAACCAAGGTTTATAATAGTGTTTAAGCCTTGAGGTGCTTGTTTTTTGTGTGAAGCGAGCCGTGATACGCGCGGAGCAATATTTGAGCAGATCTTATATTGTTTTGATTTTTGAAATTAT
This sequence comes from Parietaria judaica, assembly GCA_954871525.1. Lineage (NCBI taxonomy): Eukaryota > Viridiplantae > Streptophyta > Magnoliopsida > Rosales > Urticaceae > Parietaria > Parietaria judaica. Next base: position 33,822,815 of record OX940865.1, read on the forward strand.
TATCCTTCTCTGCTGTTCTACAATATGGGATTGCTGTTTGTTTTTTCAGGCCATGGATTCGATAAAGAAAATGCAATCGAGTTACTCCAAAGATGACATCAAGAGATTGGAGAAAGAAGTGAGTTTAATTGCTCTCGTCGTCGTTGAGGCTATGTTTTTCCTTGGACGGCAAGTAATTTTGGCTTCTAATTTATATTTTTTGTTACAATTGCCAGGTTGAAGATCTGACCAAGAAGTTTGTGAAGACAGCAGAGGATCTATGCAAAGCCAAGGAGAAGGAAATTACAAGCTAATCAACAAGACTCTCCTTGTATTCCAAGGAAAGTCATTGATCGATCACACATAGTTATATAGAATTTTTTGTTTTAATAATAATTATTACCAAATTGATTATCTTGTAAGCTTCAAGAGGTTGAAATGTTTGTACTCAATTATTATTTTTTTCCGTGGAAAAAAAATGTATTGAGAGTTGTAGCATTATATATTTGTTGCTTTTTATGGCATTTTGTTCAAGTGCAAATTGAAAAGTGAAGCCCGTGTAAACGACATGTCATTTATTGTTGAATCAATCTGAGCCATTGGATGGACGATGGACTAATCTTATGGCCGTTAACGGTTTCTTGAGAAGAGCTTTCTCTCTTATTGAGGGAGGATCAATGATAGTGCGACGATCGGAGATTTGGTGCATCGGTTTCGGGGCTTTTCCGTCAAAGCAAGAGTGGGTATATCCGATTGCTTTTGGATCTCCACCCGAACCATTCTCTAAATAGTTTCTATTCAAATTTAGTTTCATCGGTTTCATTTTCGGTTTCTACCTGATCTGTCTCTTTCCGTGTTCAATTTTCGTCGCAAGAATCACGATAAAATCGAAACATGTTTTTCACTGTTCAAATATTCTTCCATTCTTTTCATCTAAACGAATATTCGCTGGGCATTGGAAAAACGAATTAGAGCTGTTGAAACTTCCTCTTCAATCAAACTTCTAAGTTCACTGAGAAAGTTTCTCGCCAAACTTTCCGGTGCCGTCAACGCTCTTCTTTTCCCAGAAAAACCGGTCGACTGCCGAGTCTTTTACGTTCTTCTTTTCTTGCTAGTTAGTTTGTCTGTTTTCATGGCCATCAATAACTTCATTTGCTCTCTATTACTTCTTCTCTTGTTATGGTTTTGAAGGAAACTAGCATGAATTAATGATTTAGCAATGGAAATAAAGACATCAGTACTTCAAGATGAAGTACTACTCTTCTCTAAACACCTCTATACAAAACTCTTTCATTCCTTAACTCTTTGCCGCACGGGCCTCGTCCGTCACAAGCTTAATTCCCCGAACCCAGAGCTCCGCAGCTTCCCGGCCGCCTTCGCACACGAAGTGCACCTCTCTGTCGCCCTCCGTTACCACCCTGAACAGTCCGGCCTCATCGGAGTCGCCCTTACTCTTCCGATTCCGTCGGAACGTCGTGCTTGGTCCTACCTCCGCCGCCCGGCACACTACATTCCTGCGACCTGACTTCCCCCAGCTCAGCATTCCGGTCTCCCTTGCGATTTCCACGACCTTCTCGTGCGGACTTCCCTTTCCGCCCTTCGTGTGCTTCCGAACACGGGTTCTTTGTGTCACCGTGTTACGTGCGAGTTCATCAAGCAACACACTGTACGCTTTGTTTTCCGACCCGCCATTCTTTTTGGCGAGCAAGAGGGCGGTTTCATCGAACTTGGCCCCGAGGGAGAGCAGCGCTCGGCATATTGCGCCGTGGCCTTCTCTAGCAGCCAAGACAAGAGGAGTGTAGCCATCCCCATCGGTGGCATTCACATCGTAGCCTCGTCTAGTCAGCAGCTCAACGGCAGCGAGATCCCCGCGTCTCGCTGCGCAGTGCAAAGCGTAGAAACCTCCGGCTTCTCTGTTCCCTTTCTCGAGCGCGAACTCGAGCATCACCTTTTCGAATAGGTCGCGGTTAGGGCTTGCTCCGGCAAGGGTCAGTGCGGTCTCGCTGGATTTGTTTGTCAGTTTCACATCGGCGCCGGCGTGAACCAGTAACCGGAACGCCTCGACGTCGCCGTTCAACGCGGTGATCATGACCGCTGAGAACCCTTCATTGTCCTGATAATCGATGTCGGTTCCTCCCTGGCCGATTAGGGCTTCCAAGGCTTCAACGTCGCCGGCGCGAGCCACGGCGAGCAACGGACAGAACACGGAGAGGTCACTCGATCTGAGTGGTTTCCCGGCTTTAATCACGTCCATCACCGCTCGTTGAAAACCCACAGACCACATGTTTGATCTGGCAATAGAGCTCCCGGACTGCCCGTCGGCATTGACCAACCCAAGGTTAGCGCCGGCCATCGCCAACACTCGGAGACACGCGTCTTGCTTGTGCCGAACACAAATCATCAATGCCGTCTCACCACAACCGTTCTTCGAGTCCACGTCGCAACCGGAGTCGATCAGGCACTGAAGGATCGTTGAATGCCCGAGGCGCGACGCCATGTGTACCGGTCGGAACAAGATTCTTCCGTCCGATTCCACCGGAGATTCCGCGTCGGCGTTGGAGCTCAAGAGAGCGGCGACCGCTCCGGCATTACCACACAAAATGGCGTGGTGCAAGAGCGTCCTTCCTCGGTGAGGTGTCCGGTCGGAGATATGCTGCAGGAGCATCCGCAGGATCGCGCCGCTGCTTTCAAAGTATTCGACGGCGCAGAAAGTGATTGGATAAGGCTCGGCGAGGCTGGCACCGACGCGGAGCTCTTCTCCAGTGGCCGTGTCCCATGACCATGCTCCGAGCTTCACGTTAATGTCTGTTCTGGCTCCAGCCTGTACGACAAGGACATGCAAGTAAGATTGGTTTCAATCATTGAAGAATTGGCTGATCCTGAAATGAATGTAGAATCTGACACGTGATGTCGTTTAGATTTTAAGCCAGGATAAAACTTCCAACTTGTTCTCATAGTTATAGCCCTATCGCATGGAAGGGGCATTTTCGTAATTTGTGTGAGAGTGTGTCACATATTACTAGTACCGAAAAACAAAGGAACCCAGTCCCAAGGATAGTGTTTGTCATAAAAATCTTGAATAAAGATGGAGGAACAGCTACATAAAGAGTCAGTGTTTGGTCCATAAAACGGTACATGTCGTAAATACAGAATTCCGTATTGCTATTTTTAAATTCCAGGAAAAATAGGTTCCAGAATTTTGGGTTTTTAAATTTTGATTCCCAAAAAAGGCCCCCAGAATACAAAATTTCAGTTCCGGAGATATCTAACTGAGATAGTAAAGGAGTTGTACCTGTAGAAGCGAACGGACAACGGAAATCTGTCGGCTAACAATGGCAGCGACTAGCGCAGAACAGTCGACATTTGCGTGCAAGGAAGGTTTAGAGGACTGAAGAAGTACCCTATCTAATGCACTCACATCAACTCCAAACTGCAAGTAAGAGAACTCAATCAGTTTCACACATCTGCAGTAGCAAATACAGCATCGAAAAATAAATCAGTTTCACGGATAATGTTAGAGTTTGTGGCCCGAATTTGTGTTCGACGCCCGTACCATTTCGTCGCTTCGCATTGCAACACTTTTTTAAAGATATTTTATGGTCTTTTATCTTTGGTTGGTGGTTGAGGGTTAATTATAAGGTCGCCGTCATTTATTTCCAAACTTTACCAACCGTTAACTCTGTTTTTCGATCACAGTGGATTCTTCTCCTTCGCCCATAATTTTTTTTTTTTTTTTTGCATTTGTTTCTATGTAAAATTAATGTGTCGTTTTTTCTTTGATTTACAATAAGTTACAACCCAAAATCCCAATGCTAATTTTTAGGGTGATGATACATGCCAAAGACCGATAAACTCGAAACGCTCGAAACGGGAATATTAAAAATTTCGACTAACACTCACCAACCCAATCTATGAGCGATTAAGTTTTTAAATATTTGGCTACTTTTTCTCTTGAATCGAGCAAAGATTACAACCTAATAGGCCGGACCGAGCCCGACTAATAAAACCTCTAAACATAATTAACCCTAACTAAATTAAATTAAATGACAGAATTAAATAAAATAATTTAAACAAACATAATGAAAACGAAAAACTCAACAAAAATATCCTAAATTACCTAATTAATTACGACAACATTAAAAAACAATGCTAATTAAATAAACGACACTAATCTTAAACTCTTCTAAATACGTCCAAAATAGAAGAGGGTTCTTGTCGAAAGGAAACGTATGTGGGAAGGTGTGGACGTTCAGCCACTCCAATTTAAAAAAAAAATGTTCTAAAATCATTGATTTTTTTATTTTTTTTTTACTTTTTACCCTTAATTATTTTTACTTAGCCCTGGGAGATCTGCATCCTTGTCAAGACAAAGACCAGCAAAAGCGGTGAGAAGTAATCGACACTGACATCTCCAAATACAATGAATGGTGACTGCTAATTCGTTTTCTCATAATTCCTCGCAAAACAACAACTTCCCACAAACACCAAAAGAGCAATTATAACAATGAAACAGTCAACAGCTAGCTCACCAGTCTAACTAGTGGGACCTAAAACTGTAATATGGTTCAACAACAATCATAATTTATGCTAATTAACTGATTAGGGGTGTAATTTACCTTGATTAGCGCATCGGCCACGTCACCAAAGCCCCTGCAGCACGCGGTGACGAGAGCGTGCACGGCGACGTGGGGTCTGATTAAGTCCGAAGCCATGAGCAGCTCGGCGCACTTAGCACGGCCGTGACAGCTCGCCTCCAGAAGCGCCTCCTCGCAAGCTGGCTGGGACGCGCCGTCCTTTAGCAAGATTTCGAGGATCTCGTAATGGCCCTCTCTCACCGCTGCCGCTGTCGCGAAGCCCCTAAAGAGCTTCTGATTCACCGCGGCCCCAATGCCCTGTGAGATGCCACCAAACCATTATTGATTAGCCGCTAACAGAGACAAGAAATATCTAATTGTGGCACACAAAAAATGTTCATTTTATGATTATTATTAAGACCAATCTAAATTTTTCACCTCAAACTGTAAGATCTGTATAACATTCATGTTTCTAGCATGCTAGTTTTTACGAGGAAACCCAATTCACGCGGAAATACGACACCCAAAACTCAAATAATTCTATGTCGCCCCGTGAAACTTCAGACTTCAGAGCACGAAAGAAAACGGTGGAACGAATGTGAAAGAGACGTAGTGAGAGAGAGCGAGAGAGACAAAGAGGCATGGGGTCTCTCTGGAGAGACGATCAAATTGAATAGCCTAATGACAAATTGGGTATACGTCACCAAACAACACAAACATTTGTAATGTCAGCTCTTCCATTCCATCATTGAGTAGTCATAGATTTTCTTATCATTTTCTTGTTCCATGTCAGGTTCCCAAGATTCCATGTCTATGCTCATGCTCATCATGAATTACACAGATTAGCTCATCTTAATTATGGGTTATCAAAATTGACAACGAAGGTTGCATTATATATATATATATAGTCCCCACAAATCAAGGGTCAATAAAACACAGAGTTTCGAAATCTCCATGGTTGCTTTCTCAAGGAAACCTTAAACTAATGCTAAGAAAAGAAAAAGGGAAAACACATCTGAAAAGTTTGAAAAAGAGAGAGAGAGAGACTGTATCGAATTCGAAACTAGACAACAAAGGAGAAAAAGGCAAAAGTGAGTGTTGACCAGAATGATCAAAGTTGGCGATTTCTGCGCTTGAGGAGTTTCAAATTTTGAAAAATGGAAAAAAGCTTTCAATTTCTGACCAGACATTAAGAATTCGAGTCCAAACAAGCTGTGGAGATCGACGACGATTCCGATGAACGAAACAGTTGAGAAACGAACACTGCGATCCGATCGAGCAATGGAGTTTCGTGACGTTACCAGGAGTTTCCTGGTCAGCGCGGCGTCGCCGGCGTGGACGGCGACGAAGAGCGCCGTGACGTCGGTCCTGAACTCGTTGTGCTCCACCCGGACCTCGCACGGCGCGTCGCCGCGCGGGACGACCTCGGTCTTGCGCGTGCGGAGGCAGACGCCGCCGACGTGGTTGACGTCGAGGCAGGGATCGGCGGCGCACTCGAGCGCCGACTTGAGGTCGCCGGCGAGCGAGGCCTCGAGGAGGCGCTGCGAGACCTCGGCCTCGCAGTCGACGGGGAAGACCTGCTTGCCTGAGAACACCACCATTGCAGCAGCTCCGAGCTCACAGTCTACTGTGCGCAAAGCTTCAGGTGAGAGAGAGTGAGAGCATGCGTTTCTCTCTCTAGAAACGGAGGAGAGAGAGAGAGAGAGTTGAAACGAGAGAGCGCGAGTGAGAGAGAGGAGAGAGAGACTGCAAATTTATGGGAATGGGTTTAAGGATTAACCCGGGTTAATCCCTGGTTAACAACTTGGATTTCATCGTAAAATAATATTATATTATTAGTACAAAAATGAAAAGATAACGGTTATTAGTCAATTTTTAAGAGTTTGAATTAAAAGTACTTAAGTTAACCTCGGATCTGTAGATCTCATTTAATTTCTTGAAAGTTTTTTTTCTTATTGTTTTCGTCATGTCACTGATGACGTCAACAACACTAATCGTGATGTTATTAAAGAGATGAGAATTTGAGAGAGAATGGAAAAGAAAATAAAATTTTGCATTGTTGACGTTCCAAGAATCTGTGTTTATATCTAAGTTTAATTTGATCTTCTTAAGTTTGATCGTTTCAGGTTATACGTTTTATCTATTGTTATTAACATTATCATTGGCGAAAATAATAAAATAAAAATTAACAGAAAAATAGATGAGGTCTATTGGTCTGCCAAAGAAATAAATATACCGTCCGATTTCTATAAAAAAAAAAAAAAAAAAAAAAACCTTAACTTTTAATTTCTGTTCTTATATCATTTAGACCCTGTAAATGTACTACCAAAACCCCTATTTGTATTTTTGGTCCTTGTGTAGTATAGTCCCCACTGTCCACTTTGTATTTTTGTCCATTATGTCATGTTATTGTAGTAAATTAGTAATTAATAGGGTTCAAATTTCAAATAGAGACAAAGTTATATAATTAGAGACTAAGTTTGGATAAAATTACAAAATTAATTGTTGCAATAAAGATTAAAATATAAAAAGTACGAGCTATAAAGAAAAAAGGGAGAAACTTTATAATTAATTGTAGGGTAAATTGCGGTTAATGTACCTAATGTTTGATCTTTTGCGAATTATGTACCCAATGTTTATTTTTGGTGGCTAATATACTCAATGTTTGATCTGTTAGATATTTTCGTGTTTTTCGTTAGTTGACCGTTCGAAAGTTATCCTCCTCTTCATGTACACTTTTCGTATTTTTACACAACTCACTCATTTTTTGTCCAAATTTTATGCCCGACTTATGGTTAGAAAGATAAGAGATAGATCTACAGCTTTTGTGTTTTAAGTTTTGTAAAATAAGTTTCAGAAAAATATGAAATTTCAAATACAACATAAAACTAGACGTTAGTTTAATACAAAATATTTGTTTCGAGAAAATTATAATATATTTAATGACTTTATATGGTGAAACGTAAAACTAAAAATTTGTAGATATATATTTTATCTTTCTAACGGGTATTTATTTATTAATTTTGATAAAAATCGAGTGAGTTATGCCAAAAATATGAAATATGTGATGTAAAATAATCTTTCATATTTTTTGCATAGCTTACTCATCTTTTGTCCAAAATTTATAAATAGACATCCGCTGGAAAGATAAAATATTTATCTACAACTTTTTAGTTTTACGTTTCATCATAAATATTTTATCTACAACTTTTTAGTTTTACGTTTCATCATAAAAAGTCATTAAGTATAGTAAAACTTTCTTGAACAAATATTTTGCATTGAACTTACGTCCAATTTTACGTTGTATTTGAAATTTCATATTTATTTTACAAAACTTTAAAACATAAAAGTTGTAGATCTACCTCTTGTCTTTCCAACCATAGGTCATTCATAAAATTTGGACAAAAAATGAGTGAATTATGTCAAAAATACAAAAAGTATGCATATAGAGGAGGATAACTCTCTAACAGTCAACTAACGGAAAATTTAAAAATATCTAACAGATCAAACATTGAGTATATTAGCCACCAAAAATAAACATTGGGTACATAATTCGCAAAAAATCAAACATTGGGTACATTAGCCGCAGTTTACCCTTAATTGTATGTTGATATTTTTGTTTTCAGTAAAAAATAATTGAGCTTCCGAACAAACACTAACGTATAAATATTTTTATATTTTCACCAATATATTTTGCTCTCTTATACATATATTTTTTTTCTATATATGCTCATTAATTTTAGTATGAAAAAATTAAGTCTCAATCATCATGTTTCGTCTAATAACGGGTCGACTGGATTTGTAACGTTGTCCAAAGGTGATCGTCGAGCTTAGTTTTAGATAATACTTAAGCCAAAACAGTGTAATCTTATATTTATAGCATTATATAGACTTAAGTTACATACTTCAAACCTTACAATACACACCAAATTGAAAAGTGCATGAACAAAAATAGTAAAAAAAAATCAAGGTTGATAGATAAGCATCGCTATTAAAATGTTGGACATAATACTGTAAATCTTAAAAGCTTAAGGGGTATTATGCAAATTCCTCTAAGCTAGAGATACGTCATTGACGATATATCCTCTTATCTTAAGTGGGAACGATTTTCTTTACAGGCAAAGAGAAGATTTTGAGTGTCACTCATAATTCAATAAGGCATAAACAACAAGTTATTTAAAGGCCCACCTAAAATGCAAAATGTCACTTCTTGTTTTTATTTTATTTTTATGATTCTCCCCGACCAAGTCACCCTTGATTAATGTGGTCAAAATCTCAAAATATTCGGATTATCAAATTGGGCCGTCTAACAATTTATTTGGACGATTAAATCAATATATAATTGAAAGCGATGTTTAAGTTATCCTTTTTATATACTCTTACATTGATAGAGATTTTGAAGTATCACATTTTTTGGAAGAGAGAAGGCTCACCGAAAGCCAACTTTCACCGTGCTACTACCACATGCGTGTGCTGCTGTCCGGCGAAGTAGAGGCGAAATGTGATATGGTGTGGTGAATGAGTTGGACAAAAATAATTATTCTTATTAAAATAAATTGATAACTTGATCATTATCGATGACATAATATAATAGTGTTATTAAAAGAAGAAAAAACAATATAATTTAAGGAAAAAATTACATGGCGTCAATAAGCGCCACAATGATCTCTATGTTTTTTCGTGCAATTTTTTTTTGATAAAACGATAGTTAAGAGAGTACTCGACGATGATAAGATATAAAACGATAACAATTATCCACGAAAACTTATCGAGAAACTCAAAAATTAGTAAATCAGTGAGAGTTTGAACACTGATTGAAAGTGACTAAAATGCAATGATAGCCGTAGGTATGTAGATGGATTGCTAATAATTTAAGAATATTTGCAAAAAAAAAAAAAAATCGTGATGGATTGAACCCGTATATAATTTGTCGACAAATTACCAGTGAGCAACCGATAACTTGTCTTACGAGTCTTCCACCATTTTTATGGGCTTACAACATGTAATGTTTTACGAGTTTTCGTCAAGTAAGATATAACAATGTTATAATAAAATTAAATTAATCATAAATACTATATTAAAACTATTTAGAGTACCCGTCGAATATCGATACATTTTAAAGGAAAAATCGATTTAATACTAAGTATAAATCATTTACCCGATGATATACATCTAATATACTAAAATACCCGTAAAATTTGATATAATTATTTAAAAACTTTGATTATGACATCGATAAAAAGGTAAATATATGAAAAAGAAAATATTTTAAAATATGTAATTGCAATGGACATAATTCTTTTTGTACTTTTATGATAATGAAATGGCATTCCCTACTTATTTATTTACCTTTTTATTTTATTCCATTTGGAAGGCGGTGGAATTTCACCAATTTCAGGTACTGTTTTGAGATTTGAAAATCACAAGGTGGGCCCAGAACACGTGGCCAGGCTTCAATCACGTATCAAACGTCGTGTAACGGTCGTCCCTTTGGGGCTTGATTTGGTGCACCTTCACATCAACGCCGTCAATTACTACACGCAGATTGAAATCGCGCCGTTAAATAAGTCATGAACTTGGAATGTGGAAGAAGGATTCGATTCGTACGTTAGGAAGGGTTAATTAAGTGGATCTTTGTACGTATGATACTCGCAGAAATTCTGTTTTTATTTCCGTACCAAAACATTTTAAACAATTTGTTTTTATTTTTTGATTTAATTTTTTATAAATAAATTCGACCCCCGAAATATATTTGATACAATAAGAGTTTCAAATTTTAAGTTTGGCCACACAAGTAATTGACACACATGAAATTCATAAAATCGTTATCATAGAAATGTTCGATGATTAGATTTTATCGATGAATCGAGTGATTTCTCTTTTAAATACTATATCATAGCTTTTCTCAATATAAATAATTAATCATCCTCCCGACGTCGGGGTTTTCGTTTTTCCATAAACCCTTTTCGTTTCGATGTCGGCGGCGTGGTAAACAAAATCCAACATGATTAGTTGAAGTTTGTGGAATCATCAAAAATATTTATATTTGATATAATTATTTATTTGTGAAGTCGAAACTTGGAGTCTGTCTGAATAAAAAAAAAATATTATTTATTCTGATTCTCAATACTTATTATTAGTTTGTTTCCGTCTTTGTTGTATATACGTTTACGTCTTTGTTGTATCAGACATTCAAGTTTTTGTTCGAACTGTCTAGAATTGTCAAAACGTTTTTCTTGCGTAAGCTTTTGTTTTATATCTTCATGCATGCGGATATCGTTTAATCATAATCGTTTTAAAATAACGTTTAATGGAGTGATTAGAAAATTTGACAAGTAGTTTTTTTTTTAATTACATGCACACGTGCATGAACATTATTATTATTATTATTATTATTATTATTATTATTATTATATAATAGATCAAAAAACGAAGTAGACCATGTAGTAATTAGATTGGACGAATATTGTCTAATAATATCTGTAGTTCCATTTGATCTTGATGGGTCCAAAACGATAATATCTCAACGACTAAACCAGTTGTCACTTGTCGTTTGAATGTGCCCAAGAGCCTCACTTAGTCAAACTTAACCACTATTTCACCAATCTAACTAAACACATCCATTTTTTAGTCCAATACATATATATATATATATATATATATATAATATATATATATAGATAGATGATTGGATAGACAAAAGAAAAAGTATATTGATGAATGAGTTGAACAAATCGCATTGAAGAAGCGGTAGTCAATACGAGAGAGTATTCCACAAGCAACCATGCACGATTCTGGTCAACATATTTTAGCCAAAAGAAACCAGTTTTGTTTCTCTGCGCCAGACCTCACGGCTCGTACACTGCACTTGCGCACCAATGGCGCCGCCATTAATGGTGTCATGCCCATCTATCTAGCTCATGTCCTCACTTTTGAATTGGATAGTAAACAATATTGGATAAATTTGAGTTCAATCGATCGTATCCAAACAAGAGGTGAGATCGATTCGGATATCTAGTTTTTTGTCATATCGGGAACTCGAATTTGGAATCTAGATTTTTTGTGATTTATGGATCTCAAATTCGGAATCGGATACCATATTTTGTATGAACAAGATTTCAAACCGGATCTGGGGTTTTAAGAAGGATCCTGATTTTACCGAGTTATTTACTCAGATCTTATTTGCTAAAGTTTGATAATTCAATTTTAAAGAGTAAAAAAAATTAATTTTTTTTTAACCCTAACATCGTAGTGAAGGAAATAGTGAAAAGTAAATAAATACTTGAATGTTTTTAAAGTTTATCAAAGAAGGATTTTTTTTTTTTTTTGTAAACTGCTACTCCAAAAGTTTGGGGTTCAAACTGATTTTTGCGCGTGCGTAGTTATTCAAAAAGAAAATTCCGGAACTCACGTTCGGATTTAATCGGGATTTGATATCCGGATTCAAAATATGATTTTGAAGCTAGATACAATATTTTATTTTATCTTTTACAATTTGGATAGGGTCCGATTCCGGATAAATATGCTGTAAATGTTACTTTCTATATATGAAAATTAAGTTATTTGTTTTATGACTTGTTCTAGTTCAATTTATGAAATATATAACAGTACTAATCAACTTTCAAATCTTAAAATATGAACATATATCAATTAAGTTCAATGAGTTCGATCTGAAATAGTTTGTCATTTAATTATACAAGGATCAATTAAATTGGTCGTCAAACATAGTTTAGATCCGTATAATTTTTTTTTCTTTCCTAAAACGATTAAAACACGTCATAAACACGAATCGCCACCTCTATAATCAATTGAGCTATATTAAAGCAGTAACTATTCATCAACATGATAAGAAATGCTTTGTTAAAAAATATTACAAAATAAAAAGTAAATACAAATCGTACTACTCTCAACAGTAACTCGCATCAATAACTAAGAAAAAGACACGTCGTTTCATAGTTTCTGCAAAAATTTAAACCACTGTTGGATCATAATATTTGAATTTTATAAGTTTATCTGCAGACATTATCTGATATTAATGCGATAAATAAAAAAGAAAGGTCCGAAAAAGACATGACGTTGGAATCTAGTGTATCATTCCGACCAAAGACGGTGCTGGATTTCAATTTATTGCACTCAAGATCCGTGCAATGCGTGCACATATGCCTCCCATTCATTGTGGGAGAATTTTGCGGTATAAATACCTAATTATATATTTTCATATATCGGTATCATTTTAATTGTTTAGTGTTAATAGTATCTAAGCGCAAACCACATACATCACTTTTGACACTATTTTTTTTTCATCTTCAACCATAACATTAATTTCACACTAAATATAATATTCTCTACTATATATTATTAAATTTTTTAATATTTATTTATTTAAATAAATCTTTATTATTCAATTAATTACAATTTAATACAATGTTAAAAAAAATTATATTGAAAAACTAATTATAAATTCAAATAAATATTGCTTGCTTGATACTGAAACTAGAAAAATACACAAGATGATAATCATCTTACTGACTCTTTGAATTACCATATTCGATAAGCAAGTGCTTAATTAGTGCATTTTGAGTTCGATGCAAGCTTCTTTATCCTTTATTTTTCTAAGTCGAGCTAAGAATTTTTGAAATCGAGCATCCTCATCAGCAATCATCTCAACTCATGCAGTTCAGACTTGGCCCGATATCATTCTTCGCCTGGGTCCCGAAAAACTCAGAGCCGACCCTGATCATACAGAATAAAGAACATTTTGTATATGCATGTTTTATCATCTAAAATATGATATTCATCTTTTCTTTATAATAATACCTTACCGAGACGCTGGGTTTCATATATTACTACAATATTTCCCACCAAGATTTCCACTCCTAATGTAATTAGTTTTTTTTTTCTTCTTAAAAATCAATCCTAATAATTAATCATTATACAGCAAAACATAAAATCGAAAGTGGATTCGTTTACGTGCACGTTATAGTATATAATATATAGCAGTCTAGTTTCATAGTATAGAAAAGAAAAAGTTTAAATTTATTGTTGATGATCAACAATCCAGTCTAGATAGATATAGATTATGCAATCTAATGTGTCAAACAATTATTTACATTAAATCTGAAAGGATTGACAAATTGTGTGCCATTCAATCAACAAGAACAACAATTTCATATTCATTAATAAATGCCATAAAGTTCTTTTAATAAAATTGGCTAATAATTAGCGTACAATTACGACATGCCTGAAATTCGAGAATGTCGATTAAGTACTTAAGATAAGCCAATGTGTCGAACGGTTTTGTTTTCTAAAAACGTCACCCATGAGATAAAATGAAGATATTACTATTGGAAAAAATAAAAATTTATTATGAGGTTATTAGTTTAAGGTTAATAGATAGTTTAAACCTCAAATGACACTTTTTAATTTTATTTTTCTAAATTATTACCGTTCCTTAAAAATAAAATTTACTTCTAATAAATTTCCGCTGATACGAATATAGTTAAGATGTAATCATATAATTATAATTAAGGTTATTATCGACACAAAAACTAAAAGTGTTTGAAAAATTAATATTAAATATCTATTCTTTATTTTAGCCCGAGACAATATTAATATTTTCCCCTCACGTTGAAGATAAAATATTTTTTTAGAGTTTGTATCCGTCTCTAACTTAAGAGAAAAATATTAATATTTTATCTGATTAAAAAAAATGAATATCTAATATTAATTTTTTAAATACTTTTAATAATTATACTGTTGATATCCTTTATAAATTATGCATAATGCATAGAGATTAATACTTGTATTACACTTACATAATATAAGTATTATTTTTCTTTTCGAAAGTCATAAAGTATTATTATTTTACGTATACTCTTTGCCTTTGTTTTTGGCAGTCAAACTCAGCCGACATGGATAAGTAGGCTGGTCAACCTTCCACGTGGCAATTAGTGGAGTTTCCACACGTGAAGAGGATATGAATTCAATGTGTCTCATATAAAAATGCCTGCATTAATGGCACCGAATTATCTTTATTGTCACTATTGGTACTATTAACTTTCCTGAATTGTCACTATTAACCACGAGCCAATTATTTTTGCAATATTAACCAGTAGGAGCACTCATAGAAAAAATAAAATAAAAAAGCCTATTATATCTGCTTTGCGTAGCCATACCTAATGCTATAAATGTAGTATTATTCTACACGTGGTGAATCACTTTTCATTCATAATTGTTGATTTTTTTATTTTATTTTTATAAATTTTAAGTGAATCTATTCCTATTTCCTATGCAATACAACAAGAAAACGAGGTTTTGGTTTTGAATTTGACATTTTTACGAGTATACCTTGATCCGAACCGAATTAATCCAGATCTAGAATTCTGGCTCGGAACGAAAATTCAAAATATGAAATTTGGTTTTGATATTTTTTTTTAAATTTAATCTTTTTTACCTAAATAAATTTTAAATGTTAATATTAAACTTTTTTTTTAAGTTACAAAAATATCCAAGCATAAAGATAAAAAAATATAAACGCTAATGAAAAAAATATTTACGCCGTGGACACCCGGATGGCCGGATCATTAGACTTCACACAACAACAACAATGATAGGATCAAATATTATGTCACTTTGATAGCCACCATTTGGGAGCGTACGTATGCCCCGATGGCGGTTGTAGGATCAACGAAGTGTTGCAACAATTGTCGAACTCGTTGAGATGTGCAACATTTATCATATGAAAGAATCGAGATATTTGTATTGTGAGAAATTAAGAATGGTGAATTTAAAAAATCTTGGATTGAAACGGTAGTATATATGACGGTTGTTTTAAAGTTGAAAAATAATTTTAAGTATAAACAACGGCCAGTTAAAACCGGTAGATTAAAAATACCAATAAGCCGGATGGGCCAAAAATATAAGTATTCGATTTTTTCAAAAAAGAAGGAACAAAAAATATTTGAATCCGGTTTTTCCAGAGTCTGAATATTCTAATCATAGAAAAAGGAGAACCAAAATTCTATTTCTGGATTAATGTGACAAAAAGAAAATCAGAATTTCATATTTTGTCATTTTGCATTAATAACATTAATCTATTCCAGATTTTTTTTTTAAAGGATAAAATCCAGATCATGAAATCCTCTATTTCTGGATTTTACTTTCTAACGTGGATCTTGCTAAGTGAGGATATTCTGCATCTAGATTTTCTCGGATCTAGAAAATTTTGATAAGTGTTTGATCTACTGTTATCTTAAAACAAATTTCAATATATATATATATATATATATATATATGATTAATTGGCTTTCATTTTTTGTCTATTTGATCCTTCATTCCTTCTAGATCACATATAAAATATATATTTAATAAATACACTATGACCGAAAGATTACATAAAAACAAATAGAAAACAAATAATAATAGGTGAAATAATACTTTTATCAAATCAGAAACCACATATTACGACTTATTTAGCGAAGATACTGGAGATCTTTTTTTGTCTATTTCACTTCATTACGTAATGTTAAAAATTTATGGTAAAAAATATTAGCATTATGTTTTGTTTTTATCACTTAAATACACACGTTAAAAGTTTATAAGTAAAAAATTGTTTGATATTGAATTGTTCTTTCTAAATATTTTGAATTAAGTATTTCAATCAAATGTTGTAAAAAATTATATCTAAAATAAAAGCAGTTATTTTTTAAATCTAGTTGTCACTTGTTACCTTGTTTTAGGTTTTACTTTTTTACATAAATTTTTGATGAATTAAATATTGAGCTTCTTGGAAATTAAAGTTTACGTTATTATTTCTTTATCCAATTATTAATATAGTTGACTGATCAATATATTAATTAGATCTTTAATAATAAGAAAACTTATTAATTATATGAGATATACATTAATGAATATCATTCTCGTTAATGGTGATCATTCTCATTAATGGAGATGATTCTCCTCTTCCTATAAATAAAGAATTCGACCACCTTATTATACACACCATAAAGAGTCGAATTCTACTGTTCCCGGGAGAGTCTTTGTCCGTTTCCAATCGCCGATTAGGAACTAGTATTTCGATCCGGCGATTTCCGTTCTCCTAGAGAAGTTCCGTTAGCGACGTGGTGGACTACGTAGAGGTCGAACACTTGAGCGGTCGTGATCTCCTATAAGGCGTGGTGAAGACAGAGGCGTGAAGAAAATCCTCCGACATGCACACGGAGATCCAGTTCTAACGGAATCAAATTAATCGCTGAAGAAATCATTCTCTATCTAAGTAAGTCCAATTTATTATTTATCTAGATCCGTTTGTTCTCTAAGATTCTCCCGAATTTCCGCTTCCGGAGATGAGAAGTCTTAGAAAAACCCAACATTTTCAATATTCTATTTGGTAGTGCTGAAACTGGAACCGGGAACCGGGAATTTGACTATTCTTTGTCCATGTCCCGAAAAAATCGGGACACAGTTTTTATGTCCCGGTTTTGGTTTTGGTTATGAAAAGTCAATGTTTTTTTTAATCAGAACCGGGACCCCAAAATTCTGATTTTTTAGGATCAAAACCGAGACAAATCCAGGACAATAACCAGGACAATTCCGGTACAAAATCCAAGTCAAGAACATGAAAAAAAAACAAATCCAAAATGCATATTACCGAATCCAAGTACAAATCCAAAATGTAAAATACCAAATACGAAGCAAAATACAAAATACCGATTGCAAGATCCGAGTTCACGTCGTGAACTTCATGATACCAAATTCAAATCTAATGCAAAAACTGAGTCTAAAATGCTGAATAGTAAATACCGAGTGTAAGCAAATCATTTTTTTTATTATAACAAAACGACATATAAGAAATGACATGTTAAATTAAATACCGAGTAATGTGCTAAAAAATGACATTTATAATAATGGGCTGAAAAATAAAATAATGGGTTGAAACTTAACTAATAAACAACATATAAGAAATGACATGTTGAATAAAATACCAAGTAATGGGCTGAAAAATGAATGACATGTGAAAATAATGGACTGAAAAATAAAATAATGGGCTGAAAACCTAACTAGTAACTGATATATAAGAAATGACATGTTGAATAAAATACCAAGTAATGGGCTGAAAAATGAATGACATGTGAAAATAATGGACTGAAAAATAAAATAATGGGCTGAAAACCTAACTAGTAACTGATATATAAGAAATGACATGTTAAAAAAATGACAAACTTATAACAAAATGACATAAAAACATAATCGGGACAAAAAAAACCGAGAATTTAACTTTTTGAATTGGTTTTGGCTCTAGTTTTTCAAACCGGAACCGGGACGTCCCTTTTAAGGGTATGGTAAAAAAAAAACTGATTTTTAAAAAATTAAAAACGGTCCAGTACCGGAACTGGAACTGGGATGAAACCGGGAACCGAGTACTAAATTTTCACCCCTACTGTTTGGTGTCGCATTGTTAGTGATAATCTTACCAACGCTTAGGTGTTTTTTTTGTAAGCAATTCAAATTATAACTAAAGTTCTAAATACAATAAATCTAAACTTAAAACAGCTTAAAATATCAATTCAAGTGAATTTTTTTTTAAAAATAGTTTTATGTTTAGATTAAAAAAAAATATTTAACTGAAAACTTTTAACTATGACAATATAAATGAAATTTAAACATAAATAATTTTCAAAACTTAAGGTTTTTAAAGTGCCACATTAACGTTAGCCAAACGTGATATTAGTGATTTATACCATCAAAATTTAAAATTAAATATTTTTACCGCAAATAACTCAAAAAAATAATATCTATCCACTTCATACAAATAACTGTCCCTTATAAAATAGATATAAGAACTAAGAAGGTGATATTATTTTACCCAATAGTACATATTGGAACATGATTCACCAATATTTACACGTTTAACTCATTTCGAAGCTATTTCAAAGTCAATCATAATTCAATAAGACAACTTCAAAAAGTCCAAACGCAAGTGACCAAAACCAAAAATATATTTTCAATAAATATGATAGATTGGAATCTCAGTCACACAAATACTTATTATATATCGAGGGTTAATAGCCGCATAAGTCCCCGACTTTAGGCCAATTGGGGTTATATGGCATCTAAATCTAATTAATAGCGATAAAAATGTCAAAAGATGAGTTTTATTCATGTTAAATTGATGTTTTAATAACACGTGGATGTTTTAATTTTAGTTAAAAATATACCAAATGCCACGTAAAAATGCCACATACACATCAAGTGATGTGCCACTGCCAATGCCACATGGATGTTTGACTGTCATGTGAGACGTTTGACTAACCGTTGTCACTTTAACATGGAATCCATCTTTTAATATTTTTACCCCTATAAAATGAATTTGGGATTATATCGCTCAAATTAACCTAAAATTGCGGGCCACGATTAAACCTTATATGTATCGGCACTTCGGGCAGTATTACAAAACTTGTAGTCAACACTCAACCGGCCAGTACCTAAATATTTTGTAGTGAAAAAAAATATATTAATATTCAATAAAACACTAGATCAGTTTAATTTCTGTTATAAAAAGTTTATTCAATGTTTATTAAAAAATATTGATAAAAGGACATGTACGTCATCTTTATATAGTTTTATATTATTATTATTATTTTAAATTATTTGAGTCAATGTTTTAAAATAAATTGAATGATATTACATAGAACTATCATTTAATTAAATTTGAATACTTTTATTTAATTCAGAATAAACTTAAATACGTATTTAACTATTATCCCAGTATTTTTATGGTATTTTATTGAGATGATAACAAGATACCTGATTTAATTTAAAAATATGATTGACAACAAATAAACTATACCAATCTAACAATGTCCTATGAATCGACAATACGAAACTTGCAAATTCGATGAAAATAACCTAAATTGAAAAAGCAAAGTTAAACTTAAAAGGTGCTTCGAACTTGCATAAATAATAATTAGAGTAGAAAATAAGTTTTAAAAAATAAATTTTCTTAGTTCTTATTTTTATGTTTTCACCGTTCAAAAGTTTAATGACACAGTGTGATGCTTTGGTGACGCCATGTGATTACCCTCTTTTAGGCTAATTTTTACATTTTGATAATATGAACCACCATTTAAGCCACATTTTAGGCATTTATTGCATTTTTTGGAGCATTAGCAAACCATAGACAAAATAGTGATACACGTTGTCAAAATGTGAAAACTAAGCTGAAGTGGGATAATGACGCATGACATCATGATCAAAAAAACGTGACACATGTCATTTAACATTTAAGCAGTAAACAGGTAAAAAGAAAACTAATCAAATTTTACTTTTTTTACACATTAAGTATTATTTTTCATTTTCAGAAATATGCTTTTTAACTTTGGAATAGCTTAGACGTGTCTACGCTGCTATTTGCCTTCCTAAAAATTGATTAGCAGAACTGACAAAAAGTTAATGGCAGAGAACATTCCAACAAATCAAAGCTTGAGATATATGATAGTGATCGAGAGCAACCGAAAACACAGCGAGGAGAAACGGCGACCCAATAGATACCGATCGATGCGAGAAAGCAACGGAAAAGACAGAGGCAATACGACAGCTCGAAATACAATGGTGTTAGACGGCGACCCAAGATTCAGAGGAAGGAGCCGAGACAACAGTGACGGCAGCATTGTGGAGGAGAGGCGCAATTACGGCGTGATGGAAGAAATTATTAGGTTAGAGTTAGAAATGTTAAAGAATAATAATATAATGTCAATATTGTCAAATTTCATGCTATTATATACCTTAGCTTTTTTAAATAAGTATTTTTTGTAAAACTTAAAAATCGAAGCTAGAAAAAATAAACAAATTTTCAAATCAACTAATATAAGCTAATATATTAAGAGATGCCTATGTGCATGTATATGCAAATAACTAATAAGTATATATAATATATATATATATATGAAAATACATGCATAATATTATATATTTATATAAATATTGAAAAGAATGGGTCTGAAGATCAGCAGTGTCTCCAAATATACGCAACATATTTAGCGCGTGATTCGATCTAGAAATCGAATCGATCATTAATATGCACAACCTTAACATATAGTTATATTCATATAATATAGGGATGAAAGTACATTTTATTTCGATATATATATGTACATAATTATATGGGATAATAGCGGCAAAAGTGGCCAAAGTTAGACCAAGTATGCAAATAAGTGGCCAAACCGATTTAATATCGGCATAAGTAGCCAAAGTTTACCAAACCGTGGACAGTACAAATTCCATCCATTTCATGTCAACACCGTTAGTCCCGGCTCTAACTAACAATGAGGCCAAAATTATTAACGAGATTATCACTTTTTTTACAAAGTTTTTAAAACACTACCCATTTTGGTACATTTTAATACACAAAATGAGTAATATTTTTAAAAATATATTGTGGCTAAATGGGTATTTCCTTAAACAAAATTTCGGGTCTCTAACAATTAAATATATCTCAATAAAATAATATTACAAAGTCTCGATTTTAGCCTCGACTCTAACTAACAATGTTAGGCCAACATTATTAACGAAATTTTTATTTTGTACAAACGTATTAAAACATACATATTTTAGTTCATTTTAATACACACAATGAGTAATTAAAAAAAAAAAAAAAACTTGTGGCTAAATGGCTATTTTTGCTTATGGCAATATTTTTATATTTATTAGAGAAGTTTTTTGTGCTATTGATGTTGATATATTGTTTTTATTGTTCATGTAACATTTTTGAAGTTCATATAGTGTTCTTGATATTCATATATTATTTTTAATGTTGATTTTAGTATTAGTCTTCTTGATGTTCATATCATGTTTTCATATATTGACCTAAAATCTCAAACCAATTGAAAAAATAACGATTTTAGCGCTGACGTGGCTAACGGCGTTGACATGAAATGGATGGAATTTGTACTGTCCACGGTTTGGTAAACTTTGGCTACTTATGCCGATATTAAATCGGTTTGGCCACTTATTTGCACACTTGGCCTAACTTTGGCCACTTTTGCCGCTATTATCCCTAAGTATATTAGGATGTAGTGTAGCAACATTAACTCTTATTTTAATATCAGATTTTTTTTAATCTTTATGATACTCTATAAAAAGTTTTTCCGTACAGTGATAGTTTTTTTTTTCCTTTAACTTATAAGTAAAAATAAAAATTGATTGTGTGTACTATTCTTGAGTGTGATTGTATTATATTATGGCCATGCACACGTGATTGGGTGTTTCTTACAGTATTGTATATTAATATTATTACATGTAGATTTGCATTTTGCTTTAAATAACAAATAGAAAAATATTACCAAATAGATCTTTAGGGTTTATTTATTATTTATTTTTTCAGTGAAGCTTTTTGCAGACCTCGAAACAATACATATCGCGATATTTATAGTTCTGTATTCTGCGACATATAATTAAAATCAGATCACATATTTTACGTAGATATGTACAGTCTGGACTCTAGAAGGTACGTACGGAATATAATTATATTGATATTCATCACGTATATTATGTATTTATTTTGGATGATATATTATTAGGGATAATAGCGGCATAAGTCCTCAACCTTTATTCAACTGGGGCGGCATAGCCCCAACCTTATTTAATAGCGGTATAAGTACCAAAATATGATTTCCGTCCATATTTGACTAACGGAAGTAGTCAACGTTTGCGTGGTCAGCTTCTCGGCAACGTGGACGCCACATAGTCCGACATGTCACCATACATGTCATCCTCGCGTCATCAAATTTAATGCAAAATTAACTGAATCCCTCCATCACCCTTAATTTTGCATTAAATTTGATGACACGAGGATGACGTGTATGGTGACATGTCGGATTACGTGGCGTCCACGTTGACGAGAAGCTGACCGCGCAAACGTTGACTACTTCCGTTAGTCAAATATGGACGGAAATCATCTTTTGGTACTTATACCGCTATTAAATGGGGTTGGGGCTATGCCGCCCTAGTTGAGTAAAGGTTGAGGACTTATGCCGCTATTATCCCATATTATTATTAGTTAAGTATTAGGGTTTGTTTCTATATGCATGGCTTCCCACACCTTGTTGTGAGAAACGACATAAAGTTGGTTGAATGAATTTAAGTCACGTGTAACGCACTTTTGAGATGCAATTTTGATATCATTAAATTTATGTTGACTAAAACTTTGTGTTCGAACTACTTATTTGCTTCCTCAAATGTTTCGGGCTATATCGTTCAATATATACTTTTATTTTCTTAGCTTTACACACGTATTTACAAAGAGAAACCGATCGAGTTGTTGATGCTCTTGTGCTATAACTTTGAGTTATGTTTGATGATCGGAGTTCACTTCGTCTTTAATTAATGATAATATATATATTAATGTAATTAATGATGATATATATTAATATAATATGAAAAATTAGATTTTGCTAGTTTTTGTCTTGTTGATTGTGTACTAAACCGTGAAAATTTTATTTATCTATTTTCGAGTCAAGTTTCTTACTTTGTGTTTCCTGGGTATCAACCTAGTTGAAATCCGAGATCACTTATTGTTTACTTAAAAAAAATTATTTGATATTATTCTTAATTATAGAAATCCGAGTAATAAATTAAGTAAAAGATTCTAGTTTCTGTCACGGGTGTTAAACGTAATTAAAATAGAACTATTTAATAAAGAAAAGTTTATTTAAATAAATAAAACGCTCCCTACGGCTATAAATTCTCCTTTTCTCCTTCTCATAAATACTCTTCAAATGTTGAGAGTGTCGGAGGTGAATATAAACGTACCCCCTTCGGTTTCCCTTGATCTTGGGTGTTCGTCTTTTTCCCCATAGTCGAAGACTGAGGAACCGACTAGAGCGGAAGAGCTGGAGAAAAACCCGACATGCCAAAAATAGAGAAATCACAATCCGATCACTGGTCGCGGTTCTGGTTCTCAGCGGTCACCGATCTATATATCCTGAGTGCTGTCCGAGCCCCTAGGCGTAGGTCTAGAGAGCCGTGGTAACGAATCAGATGACCCAGTTCCGGTCTGATGGTTAGCGGAGGGTCTGATCAATCGGATTCGCCAGAGCTTGATCGTCGACCTACGCACGGAGGTTCCAATTCTCTGTGGTCGCTGGCCTATATCCCGAGCCTTGTGCGTTCTAAGGCCTATGGTAACTGACCGAAGGACTCGGTTCCGGTCTTAGAGTTAGCTAAGAGTCCGACCCCCCATGATACCAACTACACGACCTAAGCCTTAGAAAAAGTCAACAAACGACGATGAGCCCGGTCAAAACTTTCGCACATGGACCACTGCAATATTTTGATCTGATTTTCCGCATCACAGTTTCTATACTTAATCATTCATATTCAGTACGGATTGTGCATTAATTTGTTACTACATATAATAAAGCATTCATATGTGATGGACTATTCTCTAAAAACAAGTGAAATCATGTAGGTTTAAGTGTAATTATTTCGTGAATGTTGGTAAGTTAGTATACGATGTACGTGTAAGATATTATTATAAATAATCACTTTAAGAATATAATTAAGAACATTGGAGTCCTGATTAATTCACCAGAACCGTTGTGAAGACATACTTCAAAAGAATCAAGCTGATTAATCTGAAACTTTGATAGATTATAGTGAAGATGATTTGAAGACTTAGAAATATATGAGTAAATGATACATATTTGTTGGTACAAATATATAATTCGAAAATCAAATACTATTTAGAAAGTTGAGTCTAAGCTAAGTTGTTTCATAAAAAGAAAACACCTATGCCCACAAAAATTATAAAGAAACAACCTTCTTCTTTTAGTCAAAAATAAATAAATTAAAACAAGCACACACAACTATGACATATTGGTACACTTTATTGGAAAGTAAAGTTTGAATTTTGAAAGGTGATTATTTAATACTATAGAAGGTCATTCTCAACATTATATGGTTGCCTGAGTTCATATTGATATAGTGGTACTTTGGACCCCCCAAGCCCCAACAAATTTGGTCCATTAATATCACTGTGGGTCTCTTTAATAAAAATGAATATATATATATATATATATATATCTTTTTTTGCCTTCCACAGTTCCACTACATGGGACAAAAATTATATACCCATTAGGGCATTCAAAGTTTTCAAACCCTAATATGCCTCTTCACAGAAATGGGACTATAATAATACCTTGAGGAAATATAGATCCATATAATTACGAAAAAAATACTTAAGTTATTGACAATTCATCAGCTAATGCCCAAATTCTTTTTGTAATAAATAAAGTACTAAATTTTAGTAAAATAACAATTTCGTCCAATTTTTATTAATAATACGCTATTTGAACGATCCAATTTCTATTACAAAAAGTTAATAATGAGGCATTAGCTAGTCACTTCCATAATATCACTTTAGTTTAATTTTTTTATTATTTATTCTAATTATTTGCATCCCCGTATAGATCATAGGCGGAACCAGGATTTCTTGGTAAGGGGGGCTAAAAATTTCATAAGAAAAATTATCCATATATTAATTAAAATGTTTTATAAATATATTATTTTTCATAGACAAAATACCTTAGTATGATAATTGCACAATTTATACTGGCATAAATTTACATATTTTTTTTGGGTATTATAATTTTATCATTACTTCCTACACATGTATATATATTTTGGGTAAAAAATACCCAATGTTTCAATTTTTTTTAATTATGTACCCAAAGTATTTTTTTGGTGGCTATTATACCCAAACTTTATTCCATTAACGCCAAACGTACCCACCGTTAAATCTCCGTTAAAAGTTGGTACGTTTGGCGTTAACGGAATAAACTTTGGGTATAATAGCCACCAAAAAAAACTTTGGGTACATAATTAAAAAAAATGAAACGTTGGGTATTTTAACCATAATTTACCCATATATTTTCATTGTGTTTTGAAAAGTTAATGAGAAAAATTGTTTTTTATGTTATACGTAATATAATAGTAATATAAGTATTGAATATAATATAAGTAATAAGAGTATAGCATAGCACACTGCCCAAAGTCTATGAAACAGAACTACTATTTTATTAAACTTGAGTATTTTTTTTTTCTATAAAAAAAATAGATGATTTACACATTAATTACAACTTAAGTATTTTTACTGCCATATATTATCCTTATATAATAGTACTAGCGAAGCACTCAAAGATGAACCCTACCAAAACAAAAGCATAAAAATAAACAAATCATTAACATTTAATGGGATTTTAAGTGGATTGGCGCTAAAGCATTCACCAATGAGTAGAGTTCATTCAACATTACCAACCAACACAAACAATGTACTACTTTTTTTTTTTCTTTTATAAAATATTTGAAATGAGTTCTTTTTTAATATCCGATGTTTTGTTTAATGATTGGATAATCTTGAATTTGCCAAAAGGACTTTATCCCAAAAAGGCATATTTGTCACGCGCTCGAACAAACTCAAATTTAAAACAAAATAGTTGCTTTGTGATTGCTCCAAAACTCAATAAAAGATTAGTTTTATAATCAATATTTATAAAATGGGTTCGTGTGCAATAATCAATTATTAGTAGAAGGCATCGAATTTTTTGTTTTCGAAGATTGTAACAGAACACGTCTATTTGAAGCCATTAGTTTGAGAAAAGAACACAGAATATTTATAACATTCATTTATCATACTTGCTATAATGAGTGAAGGAGACTTTGATCTCAATCTTCAAATCATAATCAATAATAAAGCATCAATTCAGAAAATATTTGTCTTTGATGAAGGCTTCTCTTTTGGTACATAAACTCTTAAGATATTTCAGTATTTCGTTATTTGGATAGTTTAAGGACGGAGGGAGAAGAGTGCATAAATTGTAGTCGGATCTTCGGTAAGTCCACCCGTCCGTTTTGTAGTGTGCATTAGTGTAATGTCCCCGTTACCAACTATACGCGTGTTGGGTTTTTGATGACTCTTTCTCCACACCGAGGCGAAAATCACGGGATATCATCGAACAATATAGATCTAGAATAATTACAAGAATTAAGATATCGATTTAGATATCGTTACCAAACTTCGATACTTTTGCCAACTGTACAAAAACGCCAATTTCTGCCGATTATGAGGCTTGGCCGATTCCTGTGAGTATCCCGGGGATGAGCACTTCAAGTGTAGTGCCTCTACGTTGTCCACCACGTCACTCGGGAACGTCTTGATTGACTGGAAAACACCTTGGAAGATAAGTTAGATCCTATTCGGTGTTTGGATGACGAACCGATGAAGAACCGGGGTGCTAGCAGAAACTCGACTTCCTTCTAGGGAGGGGAGGTCGATTTCTTCTCTCTGTGTGCTAGGGTTTGGATTAGTGTCTTATGAGTCATGATTAGGTATTTATAATACCTAATATCATAAAACCTAATGTGCTTTAATTAAAGCCCAATAAGCTCTAATTAATTAATTCTTAGTTAATTATGTGTACTCATAATTATTACTCGGGCCCAAGTGGGCCCGTTATGTCGGTTATGGATTCCGGTCGATATCCGATAACCCGAAAGATACAATATCGGGTCCGGGCATAACCTACAATGCGGTCTTCGCCTTGATTATCGAGCCATATTGCTCCATCTAGGACTATTCCAGGCCAAACACGTTTAACTATGGAATTCGTATGAAATGTGTTACTGAAAAAAAAAAGATACATTTTGTTTCATAAGTAGTATCAATCAATTTTCCTAAGCTTCTTTGTCCGTAAAGTCCCATATGTATAATCCCATACTTGCATAGTCTCGAGAGCGTCCTACCCGGTCCCTAAAGTCTTTTTTGATAAATGTGCTAGCTCTTTAGAAGAAAATTAATACTATTAGATAAAGATTATTTGTTGCTTTTTTTTTTTATTATTTATTTAAGTAAGCATGCATATACTTAGATATCAATATTTTAATGATTAGAATACTCTGTAGTTCGTTAGGAAAATATTCTTCTTAAATTTTGTTGTTGTTAAATTTTGTCCTATCTCTGGTTCTCAAATTTATATGTCGTTTGTAAGATATTCATTGTCGCTCTCTTGTTACGTAGTTTTTTACTTCTTACGTGTGTCGTTTTCTTGTTTATGGTATCCTCATACAAGCACAAGTCTTTTTCAAATGTTTTAGGAAAAAAAAAAAGATAAGTAATATATATTTATTGGATATAAAATTGAATTTTCTTCTTTGCCTACGCATACTCAGGACTTAATGTACACCATTGTTCACTGATAGAAATGATTTTGAAACCATAAATTCTAAAATAGCTCGTATCAATATATACACATTTTAAGTATAATTAATATTGTAATAAAATTTAATCCAAAAGCATTTTAATATTCATTTTTCTAATCCATTTAATATTTAAGACAATTTGCGCCATTAAACCATAACAGAAGGGCCATATGCGCTACTAACTTTATGTAATATGATATATATACTTTATAGTACAATTGTTATTTTCTTGTTATGATTCAAACATGAATTAATATATATAAAAAAAAATTGTACGAAATACCAAATTTTCCTTTGACAAACAAATTATAAGAAAAAGCTAGTATCGAAACCGAAAAATAATTGCATGCTTATATTTACAAACTGATATCAACAAGAGAGCCATAAAACTGAGAAAATGCAATTGAACTCTAGAAATTTTGAGTATTTGTCTCAAACGAGGCCCGGGTTTAGGGTTCGGAAGCCTACACGGATACTCAACGAGGATGCTTACATGCTTACATTTTCTATGTTTGCTGGTCTGCCAGAGATTGAGGATATACCTCAGCATTTAGAATAGCATTCTTCAGAGCACTTGCTCCCATATATCTCAGAACCTATACACACACACACATATATATATATATACACACACACACACACAAACATAAGCCAATGGGATTATGGACATGCTATATTATTTCTAGTAACAAACCTATCAGTAAGCTCCGATTGATATCGAAAGTGAAGAGAAAACGCACCTCATTAGCATCTTTTAAACAGCCGTCTCCGTTTTTCTTTCGCCAAATAACTTTCCTACACCTGAAAGCCGAGAAATTTATTATTTTTGTACATGAGAAAAGGAAAAAAGCAAGAAATTAGTTCATAGACTTTTTTTTTTTTTTTTTGTAGGAACCGATGTAGATTTACCTAAGATTGACCGTTTGCAAGTCTAATACATATCAATTTAGTGATTTAAAACGAAAAAAATCTACAATTTAATAAGAGTTAACCTGTCTTTTCCGAGACGACGCGCGAGTTCTTCAGCCAAGGCTTGGCCCGGCGCGTCTCCATCAGTAGCGAGGATTATTCTAGAAGCCTAGCATTAAGAGAATGTAAACATATATATAGTGTCAAATGGGAAAAATTATAAATTGGGAAATTAATCAAGATAATATTGTAGTCACCTTGTCCAAATATTGTTTGCAATTCCACAGGTACTGAAACGCAGTGTCCTAACTTCACCGCAAAAACGTATTTAAAGAAGATAACGTATAAGTATGATGTGACCGGGTACATAATACGACTGAGTTCAGATGAAAATGAGGAGAGAATATATATAAAATATGTATAAAATATATACGTATACTCTAAAAAACTCTATCGTCTTACTTGAACTGAAAAATCTGAAAAATATAAAATAACACATATGTTCAAAATTCACTCTAACTGAAAAACCAGAAAATCTGGTGAAAACACGGACTGACCGGCAAATTTATTTTTCCAAACTTAATGAGAGTGTCCTCATATATCTATACGGTAAAATTAATGAGTACTCGGTTGATGAGAACTTTGAAACATATCAAGAGAAAAAGGAAGCAAATAAAATATTTACATTTAATCGTAAAATTCGACTATAAACAAACTAAATGACAATTGCTAATGGTCTATTTTGTTTCACAAAATTGTTTGGCTTTATTTCTAACCGTTTCAGGTGACGGTAATGTTTCCGAAATCTTTCCCGGAGCGCCACCGGGAACACTAACACAGTTGCGAAATCCAGCTTCCTCCACCGAGAGCTTATCAAGTTCCCCTTCAACCTGATAAATTCAGGCAGAAAAATTAGTTCATTCCAAAAGACAAACAATGTGCAATCAAACTTTGCAACTCTTACAATTATGACTTCATTGGCGTCAACAATGTCGTCCAGACCGTAAAGTACTTTTTCCGTTTCCGTCTCCTGGAAAATGATATAAGCGGTTGAAGAAAATTCTAAATCGTTAAAAATCAATTAGGAAATTTACTGGAGTAAAAATCATTGAAGTCCGGAAACCGGTGATAGAAGAACTATCCATACCTGCCAATACCGTTTCGCTATTATAGTTCGATACTTGCAACCAACTAGAAGCCCTTGTTTCCGATAAGTAAACGCAATCGCCGGCTGAAAATTTCAATTTGGCAGTTTGATCATTTAAAATATCTGCAAAGATGAGAGAGAACCATCTGCAAGACAATCATGTATTCTGTTTATATCTTTTCCTTATTTTGTTTTGAGGGAATGGAATTTGCGTTGAAGGAAGGCGGGATTATTCATCGTTGACTTTCATAAAAAAGAGAAAAATGGGATTATAAGATTAGTGAACTCTGTTTTTTTTTTAATCTTATTACAATCCATAGTCAAGCATTAAAATTAAATCCTGAAAAAATATTTATTTTAACTTTTCTGTAAAAATTGGCGCCCAGAAAAACGTCATCAATTCCTCCTTTTTAGCAACTAAGCCTATCCATACCCAAAGGAAGTTGAATAACCGATTTCTAGATAACTGAGAATTGAATGAAATTGAAGTTACCTTATCTTCATAAAGTTGCATGACCTTATTTCTATGCAGAGTTTCCTCGGAGATCATTCGCTCATGAAAATAAGCGATCACCTGAAATGCCAAGAAGAACGGGGGGAACCAATCAACGACACGGACAAGTTGACGTTCACTAATTTTTAGAATAACTCGAAAAACTCCATTTCTTGGGCAGTTCTTGAATTTAAAGTAATTCTGCAACGCAAATCCAATCATGAGTTGGTGACCCTAAATGCTTCAAGTTATGTATATTTCACTAAGCAATTCATTAAGTTTCAAAATGCCTCAATTAACCTTCAATGTCAAGCAAGAACAAAAATCGGAAACAAATCGTAAAATTTGAAGAGTAAGTGGCAGCAATGTCCTTTTAACTATGCGTTAAAAAATGTACGGATAGTGTTAACTTTAAGCGCACACATTTACTCAAGCGTTTTATTTTTACTTCAATTAATTACCGAGCGGATCAATATACTAGATTTATAGAACTATAGGGAAACAATCTAAGAGTCCAGTATTTCAACAAGTCATGTCACACAAGTTAACGATTTCTGAATGTATAAGGGGCATTTATGTCAACTACTCACATAAGAACAATAAAAGTAATATTACAAATACCTCATCACAATCTAAGATCAACTACTTTATAATATTCTACTTTCTGAATGTACAAGGGGCATATATATCAACTACTCAAATAAGAATGATGAAGTAATACAGTAAATCCTTGTTAAATTATTACTCAATAAAATAATATCATCGATAATATAATAAAATTATCTGGTGCCAACAGTATTAATTTATAAAGATTTTACAAATACCTCTTCACCGAGCGGTATCAAGCCCAGCCCCTCCTCTGTCAATGGCCCATCAGACTTCAGTTTCTTCTTAGCTCGGTTACTAACTCCCTTCTCTTTTGCATACACCTATATCACAAACTATTTATTCTCTTAAGACTCTTCGAGCTCATACAAAAACTCGAACAATGGCGTTATTTTTACCCGATCAGCCCAACCACAATCGAAGCGAAAGCACCGCCACATAGCGATCTCCCTAAACAACATTGTCAAAATTCAAACCAATCATGGGGTTTATCTCATCACATCGAAAAAAGTTTCAATCTTTTCAGCGCTTGAGGCTTACCCGCTTGGGATAATGTAGAAAGACAAACTCCTCTCCATCGATTGTCCGCCATTGCACTGTTATAAGAAAAAGAGTAACGACAGTGATCCGTTACGGACTTCGTTCGTCTGTGCACTTTGCCCCTTGAACGTTAGTTTTTGGCAGGCATGCCCCTAGTCTTTCAAAAAGTGGCACATCGTCCTTAGACATTAAAAAAACAACGAAAAATGTTTCGTCTACTTATATTAAAAATATTATTAAACTTTAAAAAATCCATCGGTAAGTTGTTCCCAAAACCCGTCAGTAAACCTATTCATACCCGTAAAATAGAGGTTGCGGTTTCTAAACAATATCGGTATTTGAATCCATGCTCAGAATTAATACATTCCGTCATTTTTCAACTTATGGGCAATGAACAAGGAGCATTGTTCCAATTAAAGCACGAAGAGAAAGTAAGAAGCTAACGAACACCATCGGAAAATGGTACCTTGGGACACAAGAGATTATAGAAGCAACCGGGCACGCAAGAATCGCCATAGACGATCCCGACAAGCGCGGCTTTTCGCTTCAAAATGCTTACTTGTGATGTATCAGCATTACCACTACAGTTCAAGGAAGAAGCTTTTTCTGGGTTAAAGGAACCTGGATGAAACGTGTCCGGATTCAAGAGAGATTGGCATGAAAAGCTGGTTCTTCTGGTGCAGAGATTTACAGAGGCGTTGCAGAG
The DNA here is from genome assembly GCA_954871525.1 of Parietaria judaica. Lineage (NCBI taxonomy): Eukaryota > Viridiplantae > Streptophyta > Magnoliopsida > Rosales > Urticaceae > Parietaria > Parietaria judaica. The sequence continues at coordinate 33,855,022 of OX940865.1, forward strand.
GAAGTGGGTGGTGGAGAAGAAGATGGATTTGTGAAGGAAAAAAGAGTAATTCTGAGCTGTTGAGCTCATCTTCTCACTCTCACTTATCTTCTTCTCTGTGTTCGTTTTGACGGTTGGTGATATTCACTTCGCTTGTCGTTCTATAGTGGTTTGTCTTTTGATGAGAGTCGTTTTGGTGCTGCAGTTGTCGTTTTATTTAGCTGTTTGTCGTTTGATGAGTGTCTTTTTGGCGTTGTATTTTGTCGTTTTTTGGAATGGTTTGTCGTTTTATTACTGCCGTTTTTGTGTTGTATTTGTCGTTTCATTAGTTGTTAGTCGTTTCGGTGCTGCGTTTCATTAGTTGTTTGTCCTTTAGTGAAATGGTTTGTCGTTTTCAAATGAAATCACGTTTGGTGAAGAGTTTGTAATTAAATTCATTTGTAAATTATTCAGGTTAGTAACAGTATTAAGTAGAAAAATAAAATATTATTTTTATGCTAATAAAGATAAAAATATTGGGCATATATGCCGCTATTATAAAATAGGGATAATAGCGGCATAAGTCCTCAACCTTTACTCAACTGGGGCGGCATAGCCCCAACCCCATTTCATAGCGGTATAAGTATCAAAAGATGATTTCCGTCCATATTTGACTAACGAAAGTAGTCAACGTTTGCGCGGTCAGCTTCTCGTCAACGTGGACGCCACGTAATCCGACATGTCACCATACACATCATCCTCGTGTCAACAAATTTAATGCAAAATTAAGGGTAATGGAGGGATTCAATTAGTTTTGCATTAAATTTGATGACGGGAGGATGACATGTATGGTGACATGTCGGACTATGTCGCGTCCACGTTGACGAGAAGCTGACTACGCAAACGTTGACTACTTCCGTTAGTCAAATATGGACGGAGATCATCTTTTAGTACTTATACCGCTATTAAATGAGGTTGGGGCTATGCCGCCCCAGTTGAGTAAAGGTTGAGGACTTATGCCGCTATTATCCCTATAAAATATTATAATAATTGAACACTTATGCCAATATTATAAATATATCGGGGATGGATTTGTAGTAAGATTGTAAGTCAAGAACCTTGATTCTTTTTTTTTTTTCCATTGTAATGCGCTAAATGAAAATGTCATTTTTAGAGAATAATCACGGTGAAAGTATCAATAGTCTTTCTATCATTGTCAATAATTTTCCTTTCTTTTTTATGGGTAGTAAAATTCCCAAACTCTCCTTTTGTCTCAACAATCTGATTCCGTCATTTTTTCGTCTACTTCCGTTAACCATCGCCACGTGTCAGCTCTATAAGCCCTCTGACCATTTACAACAAAAGTTTCAATAGTCTTTCCATCCTCATCGATAAATTTCCCTCCTTTTTTGTTGTTGTTGTTGCATAGAAAAGTTCCGCTTCTTGTTAGGCAGTTAATCTTTCATCTACTATTTTCATGTCAAATGCCACGTGAATCACCTTAATCATCTGAAGAACCAGAATGGAATACCCAGATTGAAATATTGTTTTTACTCGGAATTCAAAATACCGTGATTAAATAGGAATCTAAAAAAAAAAAGATTAAATAACCATGTGATTTTATTTTGGAATATAAAAATACATTACTTCAAATATCCGGGATAAAAAATTCAAAATTACAAAATACGTGAGTATTTCAATAACTAATACCCTTTAAATATTACTCTTGCTCCCCTGATGTTTAATTGGAATGCATCCTTTGCTTAAAAAAATAACAATTATAATACGAAGAAGTCACTCTCTGTCTTTCTTGTTACCCGATGGAAGATCAGTGCGCTCCTCTCAACTGGGATTTCTTCAATGAAGAGGAGGTACTCAAAATATGTCCTTATAATAATACAAGGTTTAAGTCTCATGAAAAAACACGTGGGAGATTTGATCGGTAAAGCGTAGCTTAAGTTGTCGAGTATTTGAACTTATACTGTAGAAGTTTAAGATTCAAACTCTCGTGATAAAAAAAAAAAAAAACGAAAAGGTGATTTGTGATGGGTGATTTTTAGAGATGGGAAGAGTACTTATGGCATTCTCTTGTGCACAATACCTTAGAGCTCGAGAAACGTGCGAAGGAGGAGCTAGTGAAGAAACACGACTAGCTCAAGTATTTGAAGGATTGGCAACGGGGATGGTTTTTTGTTTTTGTTTTTTTTTTAAGACAGCTTTGCTGCAGTGGGGATCGAACTCACAACCTCCACCTTGGAGGTAGTGTGGAATTACCACTAGGCTATCTTAGCAACCACAAGTTGGTTTATGTAGGCTTAGGGCGGGACGGGGCGGGCCTATGAAAGTTTAACCCAAAATCTATTAATCTAAAGTGATTTTCAAAACATTTTTACTCCTTATTAAGTTCAAATTATATCGTTTGATTGTCTTTCAAGTTGGTAGTATCTTCCGAGATAGCATTGAGCCAATTCTCAATGTTCATCAAAATAAAAATAAATAATCAGCCTAGAAATCAAATTCAATACATAACATTTGTCAATTCTGAATCAAAATAATATGTGAAGAACAATATACATACATATCCATTATTATATATTATATTCTTTTCTCTTTTGTCAAGGGTGAATTTGACTTTTGACTATCCAATAGAAAATTTAGAATAGCTCGAATTCATTAGTAGTATTATTATATTGTATGTTAGAGTGTAAACAAAAAGCACGTGGATCGAGATGGAGTGTGAGAGTGAGTGACTGCAGCATATGGAACTGAGCTGAATTGGGGGGCTAAGTTTATTTCTTCGGGAGGGGCTAACTGGATTTGGGCTTAATTCTTTATGTGTTTTGAAAATGGGTTGGGGAACTATAGCCCATGTTGGGCCTAAGGTAAATCCGCCCCTGGGCGAGCCTAGCCCGATCTACATAAAAACGGCGTGGGCGGGGAAACCCTCGTTATTTAACGGGTCGGCCCAATTAACGCCTCTATGTCGATTGCCGCTCCTATTTACAAGGAGATCTCCGCTTTGCTGAAAATTAAAGCTTTCACCCCTCTCGTCCGATCTGGAATCGCCAATGATTGTTTTTTTTTTTTTGAGGGAGCCAGTGATTGTTGAATAATAAGCTTTAAGAACTTTTTAGCCAAATCAATTTTAACAAAAAAAATACTGAAATAGAATCTCTTAAACCAGTTGGGTAATAATTTTGAAAAATTAAAATGATGGGAAGTTATAAAAATGAAATTAAACTCAGCACTAAATGAATACTCGCTCAAATTTAATATATGATTACAACTGTATTTCTAATCTTACAACAACCAATCAATCAATCAATTATCCTTTTCGGGGCCGGTCTCGACATTTTAGGGGCTGTAGGCGGGATAAAAATATGAGGCCCTATTAATATATATATTAATAAAAATAAAATATATTTTTTTACTTAAGCATTAAAAACAACATTTTCTTAAATTAATGTTTCAAGGTATATCCCAAAATTAATGTTAAATATGAATGTGATTTTGAAAAGAAAAGAAAAAACGAAAGAAAATATTTAAAGGCAATTCTAACATTTTTATATTAATTACTAGTAAATGAAAGCCTGCAAAATTTAAATTAAAGGTTGAGCAGGGATTCTATTGGTGAAATGTAGTTGAATTAAGGATATGCCTATTTGTTTTAATCTAATTTTAATTTTCAATAAATATGTATGTTTTATTTGCTATATGAGTTTTATGAGATTTTTTTTTTGGCACTCAACTATAGTTTATGCCTTGATGCTATAATTATAAGCACTCAATGATAAGTTTTATTTTGTTTGCTAAAGTAAATGAATCTTTTTTTAATAGAGAAAATTGTGGGCCCCATATTTTCAATATCGGTTCTGGGAACTCTTCTCTTCACATCATATTTTTAACTTATACAACTGAAGCTTTCTTCAAACTCATGGAGTTAAGGGTTTTTTTTTTTTTTTTCATGATCAAGATGGACCCCCTATGATTACAACTGTATTTCTAATATTACAACAATCAATCAATCATCGTAGTCCTCCCTGGAGATTGCGATGAGGGGAATGTGTCTCACCTTGTGCAAATCAGCCCCTTCGACTCCGTCTTCGTTAACTCTGACTCCATCTCCAAGTGCCTTTCTCATCTTGGCTGATATTCAACTCCCGGAGGCTGCTCATGTATTTCAGCCCTTAAGGAAGCATAACCAGTTTCCGGATGTTTTGAATATCTAGCCTCTCGAGCTTCGGCATTGCGCCTTTCTCCACTTCCAACTCCTCAACTCCAGACAGTTCATCAAGCGAAAGGGTCTCCAGCTTCGGGAAAGTGAAACCATCCGAAGAGAACACCAACTTCTTGTCCCCATCATAAGAGGAGAAGTTCAGCCGTAAGATTCTCAAATCTGGTAGCTTCTCCATTATCGCAAACTTCTCCTTATTTAAGACATCACGCATGAGTGTGAGCTTGGACAGACTTCTTGGAAAGCCTGAAAAGGCTTGCAGAGACAATTTCCCATACACGGAAAGTTTAGAAAGAGCTACACACCGAGACAGTAAATTAAGATTTGACAACTCGCCGTTATAATCACACAATCTTATACTAAAGGATCGGAGGTGCGCCAGTTGAGAGCTTAGTAAAGGGACGAGAGTGTTATACTCTTGATGGGATTTGAATACAGTGCCCAAAGATCTTATGTTAGTGAGGGTCGTAAGGGAAGCCTTAGACCTGATTAAATCCCTGGCAGATATCCATTTCAGAGTTACTATGTTCGTCAGAGGCATATTTCCAAAGATACTGACACTTCGGAGCATCCACCAAGAATGGGAATACCAATTTGGTAGTAACAAATGTCTAAGATTTACCAGCCCATATATTGTTCTCGGTAGCAACACGTCATAATTACGTACCACATCTAAAGTCGTCAAGTTTCTCAAGTTTCCAATGGAGTGTGGCAGTTTCAATGTCTCTAAACGAGAACTCCAATACCTTAGGTACTTTAAATGTATCAAACCACTGATTCCAACGGGCAGCTGGGAACCCCCATCCCTGCTATCAACAAAATTAAGGTCCAACACCCTTAACAGAGCCAAATTCTTCTTTCGTGGAGGTGAAAAGGTAAGGGAATCCGTACCAGAGACGATCAGTGAGCGAAGACGAGCATTTGGTTGTTCAGTCCAACGAGTGTTGGAGCCGTCAAAACCGTGAATAGCAATTCTACGTGAGCCCTCACAAAATGACGACGTCTTCTCTGTGTCATGTTTTGCTGCACTCTCAAAAAAGTTCTCCTCTTTGGACTTGGAAATGCAAAAATCTCTCATCAAATCATGCAGTCGGCATGTTTTGATGCATTTCCTCGTGTGGTTCCGCCGGGCGACTTGAACCATGCACCGATCTACCAGATCTTCTAAGCATCTTTCGGCAACATCTTCAATTAATTTCTCTCCGACAATATTTTCTCTTTTGGAAACAGGCAAAAAACCTTCTGCAATCCACAACCGGATTAACAATCTTTTTGGTATCTCGCTATCTTCAGGAAATGTGCCCAAATAAAGAAAGCATGGTCTGAGATAATAAGGTAAATCTTGGAAGCTGAGCTCAAGAATATTTTCCACTGCATATTGTTGCTCCGATCGGAGCTTACCAACGTGTGATTTCACGTTCCTCAGCACTTCTCTCCACTCATGTAAGGTGGATTTTGTTCTCAATAAACCACCAAGCACGACAATCGCAAGAGGCAACCCGCTGCATCTTTCCACCATCTCTGTCCCAAGTTGCTCGAATTCTATAGGAGACTCAGACATCGTGAAACTCTCGCCCGGAAACACTTTTTGTCGGAGAAGCTCCCAACTCTCTGCAGCTGTCAACAATGGTGGCTCAATGGGGGAGCTGTGAGGGTCAGCGGAGACTGCTACTTCTTTGTGGCGCGTCGTGAAGACGATTTTGCTTCCCTTCATTCCTTCGGGAAAAGCGCTTTGCACTCTGTACCAAGCATCAAGGCTCCAAATATCGTCAAGCACAACGAGATATCGTTTTTCACGCAGCTCATCTTTGAGGAGACTAACCAATTCGTGATCTACCAATTTTCTCAGAATCTCCCTTTTGTTTCCCTTGTCTTCGGCGATCTCTTTCGTGCTCTTCTTCCCTCCCCCGCTCGTCTCTTCTTTTGGATCCTTGAAACCAACTTGCAACAAAATATCCGAAAAAATCTCCCTTGGCGTGAACTGTAGCGAGACAAATGCCCATGCACAGCAGTCGAAATGCTTCTTGACATTGGCATCGTCAAACACTTGCTTCGCAAGAGTAGTCTTTCCCAAACCGCCCATCCCCACCACGGAGAGGATGCGACGCTGATCTTCCTCCTTCATCAACTCGTATTTCAAAGTCCTCGAATAAGCTTCGAAGCCGACCACATCTTGGTCCTCATCGTCGGGATGCGAGCGCCTCAGACTCGTGAGCGAAGAGTTTTGTCCATCTCCGGCGGAGCTGAACTCAATCTGGTAAGTCTGTCGGCTCTCGCGGATGCTGCTCAATTTGTCCTTGATGGAGCCGATCTCGGCATGGAGTTTGCGCATGTGGCGAAACCTGCTGTTGTTTTCCAAAACATGGAATATATCAAATACAAGAAAACCAGATCGGCTTATGCTCTCTATTTAAGTCAAGAAAATTCAATGCATTTGTGATTCATCAGTGAGCAGAAAAGAAGAAAACCTGATCGGCGAAGAGTTGACGTGGAACACGTAGGTCTCGATGGCGTCCTCGATCTCAACGGCGACGGCTCCGACTTCGACGAGCCAGTTCTGCACGCGCTTGTCATGCTCCTGCTTGCGGTCAGCGTCCTCCAAGAAGCACTGGATGCGGGTGAGCTCCACGCGCAGGCTCTCCACTTTGTCCTTCACCCCGGCCAACGCCTTCGCTTCGGAGATGAGAAGGCCGGCGATTCTCGTGACAGCTTCGGTCACGAGTGCCTCGGCCAGCTTGGTTGCCACTAGCTCCGCCATAGGTCTATCTCGCTGAACAGACGCTCTCTCTCTGGATTCACACTTGGAGAATTCCAACTTTGAAGGGAAGAGTTTATGATCGCATGCCTATGTCTTTGTGCGAGTTTTATCAAACCAACGGGGCTTCCTCGAAAGGCAACGAAGACTTAAAATTATTATTAAGTTGACTAACCAACTTGTAGATTCTACCGGTTAGGACAGTCTTTCAATACTATTTTTTTTAGTGCAATCTTTTAATACTAATTTTTTTAGTGGTAACATTTAATATTAATATATTCAGAATAATCATCACAAAATACTTAAATTAACGACAAATTTATTGAAAGTCAATAAATGTTAGCAGACATTTGTTGGATTAATTATTTTTAGCATTGTGCTACCTAGCATACACATAAATGTGTTCATTCAGTATTTTTATTTCATTTGAATTCGACACATTTTTTTTTAGCTTAGCATGTATTGGCTTTGAATACTTTAATTGTTAGTTTTCTATTTATATGTACTTTTACTGTGATTAATACTTAATTTATATTAGAGTTGGTTGTCTACTTGTCTAATTGAAGAATTTGTAGTAAAGTTGTACTCCTTCAATTAGAGCTGTAAAGTGGTCAATAATTTGTCTTGTCACGCTTTAATAAAGATAAAGCTATATCCAAGTGGTTAATATTCTGGTGGTTACTATACATTGATAATAGAGCTGTAAAGTGATCAATATTTGTCACGCTTTAATAAAGATAAAGCTATATCCAAGTCATGGTCAAGTGGTTAATATTTTGTTTAACAAAAAGTGGATAATATCAATATTAGTTGCTCCAGAGGTCCCAGCTCGGCCCATTCATATGCCTACTTCAACCTACCGATTGCAACCGTATCATATTCGCTCTGCTACGAAATATCGTTTTTTATCTATTTTTAATCAACCGCTGAATATGGTTATGGATATCTCAACTGCTTTTCAGAATTGGATTGGTTAATAGTTATATTTTTTTAATTTAAATTGGATATCCGCTTTAACCGCAACCAGATTTTAAAAATAAAAAATAATTAATTAAATATATATACATTATATATAAATATTTTTATTTTATTTTATTAGTGCTATCGGTGGACTGGATTGTCTCTTATATTAACCTAGGTATATTCCTACTCTGTCCATTGTTGTCTTTGTGCTTTAATTACTTTGAATATAGTATTTATTATAATTTAGATTTCATCTTGGCTTTTTAATAATCGTTTGTATTCGTATTTGTATCTCTAGAATATGTAGCTAATATTCTAGTGTTAGACCATATGTTTTTCTGGTCTTTTATGTCATACAAATATGGTTTGGTACTTTGGTTATTTATGATATTTTTGAATGTTTTATGTTTCACTATTCTTACTATATTTTTATGTATGATGTATTTATTTTTTCACTGGCAAAATTAATTGGATAGTATCCGCTATCCGCCTTAAATTAACCAATTCGATCCGCCAACCGCTAACCGCATTTAAATTGGATAATCGAAAATAAAAATGATTAATGGATACAATTTTATTTTATATCCACATATATAGATACGGTTAGTCAACATGCACATATCCTATCCTACCCTATCCACTTTCACCCCTACCCTGTGGTCCATTAAAGGGCTTCTCAACCCGTACTGCATTCTCGGTTGGGTGGAGCTCCACCCATACGGCGATTCCCGTGCCATATAGTCTCTTTTTGAACAGTGTCATGCTACTTGTACTTCTAGTGTGGTAGTGTTCATCAATTTTTTTTTTTAAGTTTACTTATGTAAAAGGGGCACTCAATTGAGTCTCATGAAGTTTGAACCGTGACCTCTTGAATCAGAATGTAGTGGAGTTACCAAACAATTTTAGTTTTGATTTTAAGTATTTAAATTACGTATATTATTATCTTTGATTATGTGAAGAAAAAAAAAATCCGGTCAGGTGGAGCTCAACCCATACGGCAATTCTCACGCCATATAGTCTCTTTTTGAACAGTATCACGCTAATTGTAGCGGGGTATTTTCGTCTAACACATTTTATTTTGTAAAATCTAGTGATTAATATCCCTGGTTGAATTAAGATATTAGTCCTTAAACGTGTCAAGCATCGTCTAATTTGGTCAAAGCATAAGCACCACTCGGTTGATCCATTCCTAAAAAAACGTAACATCTTAATTTGTGTTTAATGGTGACGATTGTGATATGTGTAGAATGATTCCGGTCTATTTTTGCTCCTACTCATCAAAATTTATGAGTAGATTTTCACTTCGCTTAAAATCAAGCTTTCGACCCCCCCAATTATCCGATTCGGATCCGCAAATGATTATTGAATAAGCTTTAAAAACTTCCTCTACAACCTTGTAAGCCAGGTCAATGTTTAATAGTTTCTAATTTCGTCATTAAAAGAAATTACTGTTGTTATTGGAGAATCTACAACCAACAGTCTTATTCGATTTATTCGCTCTTCGATTGTTGAAAAAACTGGAAACTAACGTTTATATTTGATAACAACAAGCAGAAAGTAAAAATTTGTCCAACAAAAAATAATTATCCAATTAAAAAAAACATATCAAGAGATAATGCCCACAACTTAACAAGAAAACAAAAGTTGAAGAGGATTATAAACTTACGTGATGCACGTTATGGGCCTAATGTTTATATGTCTTCGAATTCATCTGCCGAGTTTAATAAATATGTTCTTCCGGTAAAAACCAGAAGAGAAGAAAAAAAAACATGTAATTTGTCTCTACCATTTGCTCTCTTTCTCTTGAATTGAGCTCTATCCTTCACCTCCATTCCTTTTCTTGTCGGATGCGGCTTCTACAAGACTTTAATTCTTCATTCACATCATCTGAATCATCATCTTCTTTCCTAGAAAACACTACGCTCTTCGCTCGCTTTCGTAAAAGGCTGTTCCACCCGCTCATATGGGAGCGTTTGTCTTCCAAGTTTTTTAACAAATTGGCGCTGATCCGCATGTAAGGGGTCGAGAAAAAGCGCATTTCTCAAGCCGTACAGAGCAGGAACACCAGGTATCTGCGATAGGGATGCTTATAAGGTGCTAGTACATCAAACACCGAAAATTTTATAAACATAACCAAGAACGATGCAAGGAAAGTGAAAACGACCTCCTCAAACTTTTTTCGCATATCACCATCTTGGGCTGCAACAAAAAAATGATCCTGATTGGTTTCCCCAATGAGCTCCATCAAGCAAGCATCACCGGCTTTAACCTTCTCGTGTTCACAATTGTCATCCACCCGCTCATGTGAGAGCGTTTGTCTTTTAAGGTTTTAACAAATTGGCGTTGATGCGCATATGAGGGGTCGAGAAAAAGCGCATTTTTTCAAGCTGAACAGAGCACGAACATTAGGCATCTGCAATAGGGATGCTTATAAGGTGTTAGTACACCGGAAAATTGTATATTCGTATCGACGATAGGGATGCTTAAGTATTATTTTAAATCGAAAGACTTGAGTGCTCTCCAACATAAACGTTTGGGGGGTTTGGACGAGTAATTAATATGAACTGCATCCAATAAAGACATATTAATATGTTTTTGCACCCACTAATTCGAGTACTTTTGGTGAACAGAGATTACCGCTATGATTTCTCCTAGCTGTGGTCACTAAACACTTAACGGTTACCTAGCGGTTTTTGAATATAAACGGGGAAGGTTAGTATTTCTTTCAGTTTGTTTCATTTTACTGTCAGTGTGCATAATTAAGCTAATCGTAACAACTAATGGTAAGGGAGATGGATCATAGGCGGATAATGAGTATGACAAAATAACATGCAAGTTTGTAGGTTCGTAGAATAAGTCTCTATCACTCGTACACATATGCAAAGCAATATATATTTCACTCGATTAACTTGTTCTTATATCAACTTAAAAAAGTAATACACTAGTAAATGTGTTTAAATAACCTTCATTTTACTAAAAAAAACTAATTACCGCTAATGAATTGTCTTATCCGCCGCTAGACACTCATAGTAACTACCGCTACGGATTAGGAAGTAGCGCTTTTTTATTTGACTGAAAATTTTAAGATTCTGATGATTTGGGCAAGATAACTCTTTGAACAAGTATTATTTTAATCAAAAGACTTTATTTCTCTCCACCAACTAGCGGTGGTATTTAAATACTTAACGGTTGACTAGCGGTTGTAGTAATGTCAACTGAAAAAGGTAATACACCAATAAATAGATAATACTCGTATTATTCGGTAATAGAACGCACAGGTAGTGGCGTCAACAAAAGATTAATCTTGAATAAGAACTTGCAGCTTCCACTTATACCGCTATGATCCCCGTCCTTAATGTGGCGTCAGGAAATTGCTTCTTCTCCTTCTTTATTGCGGGTTTCTAATACGTGTTGTTTCAAAAAATATTTAATGAAGAAAAACACCCCAAAAAAATGAGTATATAACCTTACAAATCACGAAAGAGAAACTTGAAATACTTTTACAATAATTATGAGGATCCGAATTATCGTCAAATCTGAAAATAAATTACGCCAAAATGAGCATAAACACACGCCTTCTTTTTCTCGAACGACCACAAAATGAGTATACACACGCCTTCTTTTTCTCAAAGCTTCATTACTGGGTGTATTCTTTTATTTATTTTCTTCTTATTTTTGTTTCCTAAAAAATTAAACAAAAATAATGGGGCTAGATCGGACAATAGGAAATTGGGCTTTATTGCTGAAAAATAAAAAAACCCACATGCTAATGATATAGATGGATTAACCTTTTAAATTAGAGATCATATCATATGACAGTACTATATTAGAAGCCCAAGATGGCAAAATCGGAGCATAGAAGCCACGGCGTACCCGGAGCTGTTGAACGAGATAGAAGATCGGGGAAAGTGATACCCAGCCGAGCCGCCCTGGCTTCCATTTCGTTGAACAGCTCCGGGGACGCCGTGGCTTCTATTTCGGCGACTGGGAACCAAGGCAGGTGGATTTTGCCGTGGGGTCACCATCTCTAGCTTTTCGTGGCTTCTATTTTGTTCTGTATGCTCAAAATGGCACTTTGGTGATGAAATTTGAGTTCTTCGGCCACGAAAATACACTTAGTGACTTATCACTTTCTTTTTCATTTTCATTTAGTGAAATTTGAGTTCTTCGGCTTAAGAGGAAGAAGAATCACTGAAGTTCTATTTGGAGTAGTGGGTAATCGAATAAATTGAATTCCATCAAATTCAATCACTGTAGTTGTTTCGGAGTAACGGATATCAAGTAGATTAGCTTCCGTCAAATTGAATCACTGAAGTTTTTTTTGGAGTAGTGGAAATTGAATAGATTGAATCCCGATAGTGCGGAGCCGGAACTTTGAATAAGAGGGATCAGTTTGTCATCCGGGCCGGTTTAGATACTGAAGTGTGGTGGAATGATTCAAGGCAGTTGAAACCTGATCTTGTTTACAAGCGAGCAGTGAGTGCAATCATAATTGGTTCGCTTGGAAGAATGAAATATTCTTTTACTATTATGAGACTGAAAATTTCATTGTTTAAAAAAATAAAGCCCGATGTTACACATTCGCTTGACCAATTTATTTGTTGTTTGATTATCACTTGTTACAGTAGTGGACAGAGAGCTTCGTACAGTGGTCTCCGCTCGGGACTTATTTGGCAACTATTCACAGACAGGGACCTGCAGTTTGGGGCGGGGCCACTGCTTTTGAGCGGCCAATGCGTTATGCTCACCCACCGGTTGCGGTATAACAGATACCCGTTATATCAGTTCTTTTGTGTTTATGATCTTTGGATTTATGAGTTTAATGTGTTGCAGGTTAGAATGGTTGATTTTTCACCTGGTGAGAAATATTTGGTGACCTACAGCAGCCATGAACCGAGCAATCCTCGTGATGACAATGTGAGTTTGTTCAAATATTGACACCCATTCAATTTTTGTTAGAGGGCGATTTTAACACCAACTTTAATTATTTTTGCAGAGGGTTGTGATCAAGATCTTTGATGTGAGAACTGGAGAACTGATGAAAGACTTTGACGGAACTCCAGATGATTTCGCCATTGGAGGAACCGGAGGCGTCTCAGGGCCATCTTGCCCTGTTTTCAGGTAACTTGTCTCTACCCTTAGTGCAACGATGGAATTTAATGCAATATGCGATAAATTGATACCTTTACAGATGGTGCGGTGGTGGAAAAGAGGACAACTATTTGGCCAGGATTTAGAAGAACATTGTTTCTGTGTCTGAACCAGATACATTTTCTCCAAAGATATCCATGAAGGCTGAAAATGATATCGACTTCTGCTGGTCACCGACCGATCCAATTCTCGCAATTTATGTCCCTGAAGTGGCGGGTGGAAATCAGCCTGCGAGGGTAAGTGTTGATGTTCAAGTATTTTCGCAAATCCTTGTTATATTTTTGTCTTCTTTCAAGTAGCCATTGAACGATCCAGTTTTTAACCAATTTCTATTAAAAAAACGTTAATGAGATATAAGCTAGTCACTTCTATAATTTTACTTTAATTTATTGTTTTTATTATTTATTCTAATTATTTGGCTCCCCGCTTATATATCAACATTTTTTACAAAATTAAACAAAAATATTTTTTTTATTAAACTTGAGTACTTTTTCACTATAAAAATAATAAATAACTGCTGAGGTAATTAATTACAACTTAAATATCTTTACCGTTATTATCCCTTTATATAACTACTACTAGGCTACTAGCGAAGCATTCAAAAAGATTAACTCTACCAAAAAAAAAGAAGCATAATAGAAAACTATACTACTTTTATTTATATATAAACTATTTGAAATGATTTTTTTTTATATAAAATATTTGAAATGATTTTAAGTGGATTGGCGCTAAAGCAATCATTCAATTTCACTAACGAACACAAACGATACTACTTTTTTTTATATATATAAAATATTTGAAATGATATATGGTATATAAATATCACAGATCTATGGTTGATATTGAGTGTGTGAGCGCTTGTACAGAGAGTTGTGTTTGCATTCCTTTGTGTCGTGTGGATTTATTTATTTGGCTTTGGCAGAGATAGATCGTTTAATTGTGGGAACCAACAGCTTCTAGATTTAATTTAAATGATTTTAATATATAAAAAATCAATTTCAATGATTTTAGGCCCCTTAAATTTGATTTTTTTGGGTTCCCTAAATATCACACTCAAACATTTTTTTTTATATATATACGAGGATCTTTGGATTTCACTCCTATTCATGGTGACTCGAACTCAAGACCTCTAATGTCTTAAGTGAAAATAAATTTCTAACACACTCAAACATAAGCCAATAGGATTATGGAAAACTATGGGCCCGTATTTTCAATATCGATGCGGGGAACTCTTCTCTTCACATCATATACACAGTACAATTGAAGCTTTCTTCAAACTTTTCCATGGAGTTAAGTTTTCTTTTTTCGTGATCAAGATACATTTGAGATTGAGATGAGGGGAATGTGTCTCACCTTGTGCATATCAGCCCCTTCGACTCCGTCTTTGTTAACTCTGACTCGATCTCCCATCGCTTTTTTCATGTAGCGGATATTCAACTCCCGGAGGCTGCTCATGTATTTCAGCCCTTCCGGAAGCATAACCAGTTTCGGGATGTATTCAATATCTAGCCTCTCGAGCTTCGGCATTGCGCCTTTCTCCACTTCCAACTCCTCAACTCCATGCAGCCTATGAAGCAAAATGGTATCCAGCTTCGGGAAACCATCCGAAGAGAACACCAACTTCTTCTTGTCCCCATCATAATAGGAATTTTCCAAAAGTAAGATTCTCAAATCTGGTAGCTTCTCCATTACCGCAAACTTCTCCTTATTTAAGACAACACGCATGAGTGTGAGCTTGGACAGACTTCTTGGAAAGCCTGAAAAGGCTTGCAGAGACAATCTCCCACTTACGATAAGTTTAGAAAGAGCTACACACTTAGACATCAAATTAAGATTTGACAACTCGCCGTCATACAATGTTATACGCAAGGACTGGAGGTGCGCCAGTTGAGAGCATAGTAAAGGGACGAGAGTGTTAAACTCTTGACAGGATTCGAATTCAATTCCCAAAGATCTTATGTTAGTGAGGGTAAGGGAAGCCTTAGACCTGATTAAATCCCTGGCATATATCCATTTCAGAGTTACTATGTTTGTCAGAGGCATATTTCCAAAGATACTGACATGTGGGAGCATCCACCGATTCGGTAGTAACAAATGTCTAAGGTTTACCAGCCCAGATATCGTTCTCGGTAGCAACACGTCAATATTACGTGCCACATCTAAGGTCGTTAAGTTTCGCAGGTTTCCAATGGAGTGTGGCAGTTTCAATATCTCTCCATTATAATTCCAATACCATAGGTACTTAAAATGAATCAAACCACCTATTCCAATGGGCAGCTTGGAACCCCCATGCGTGCTACCAGCAAAATTGAGGTTCAACACCCTTAACAGAGTTAAATTCTTCTTTCTTGGAAGTAAAAAGGTAAGGGAATCCATACCAGAGACGATCAGTGAGCGAAGACGAGCATTTGGTTGTTCAGTCCAGCGAGTGTTGGAGACATCAACACCGTGAATAGAAATTCTACGCGAGCCCCCACAAAATGACGTGTTCTCTGTGTCATGTTTTGCTACACTCTCGAAAAAGTTCTCCTCTTTGGACTTGGAAATGCAAAAATCTCTCATCAAATCATGCAGTCGGCATGTTTTGATGCATTTCCTCGTGTCGTTCCGCCGGGCGACTTGAACCATGCACCGATCTACCAGATCTTCTACGCATCTTTCGGCCACATCTTCAATTAATTTCTCTCCGACCATATTTTCTCTTTTGGAAACAGGCAAAAAACCTTCTGCAATCCACAACCGGATTAACAATTTTTTTGGTATCTCGCTATCTTCGGGAAATGTGCCCAAATAAAGAAAGCATGGTCTGAGAAAATAAGGTAAATCTTGGAAGCTGAGCTCAAGAATATTTTCCACTGCATATTGTTGCTCCGATCGGAGCTGACCAACGTGCGATTTCACGTTCCTCAGCACTTGTCTCCGCTCATCTAACGAGGGTTTTGTTCTCAATAAACCACCAAGCACGACAATCGCGAGAGGCAACCCGCTGCATTTTTCCACCATCTCTTTCCCAAGTTGCTTGAATTCTATAGGAGACTCAGACATCGTGAAACTCTCGCCCAGAAACGCTTTTCGTCGGAGAAGCTCCCAACTCTCTGCTCTTGTCAACAATGGTGGCTCAATGGGGGAGCTGTGAGGGTCGGCGGCGACTGCTACTTCTTTGTTTCGCGTCGTGAAGACGACTTTGCTTCCCTTCATTCCTTCGGGAAAAGCACTTTGCACTCTGTACCAAGCATCAAGGCTCCAAATATCGTCAAGCACAACGAGATATCGTTTTTCACGCAGCTCATCTTTGAGGAGACTAACCAATTCGTGATCTACCAATTTTCTCAGAATCTCCCTTTTGTTTCCCCTGTCTTCGGCGATCTCTTTCGTGCTCTTCTTCCCTCCCCCGCTCGTCTCTTCTTTTGGATCCTTGAAACCAACTTGCAACAAAATATCCGAAAAAATCTCCCTTGGCGTGAACTGCTGCGAGACAAACGCCCACGCACAGCAGTCGAAATGCTTCTTGACACTGGCATCGTCGAACACTTGCTTCGCAAGAGTAGTCTTTCCCAAACCGCCCATCCCCACCACGGAGAGGATGCGACGCAGATCTTCCTCCTTCATCAACTCGTATTTCAAAGCCCTCGAATAAGCCTCGAAGCCGACCACATCTTGGTCCTCATTGTCGGGATACGAGCGCCTCAGACTCGTGAGCGAAGAATTTTGTCCATCTCCAGTGGAGCTGAACTCGATTTGGTAAGTCTGTCGGCTGTCGCGGATGCTGCTCAATTTGTCCTTGATGGAGCCGATCTCGGCATGGAGTTTGCGCATGCGGTGAAACCTGCTGTTGTTTTTCAAAACACGGAATACAGTAGAACCTCTATAAATTAATACTCGCGATTAAATAATATTTTTGTCCGGTCCCGACTCGGGCCTAACAAGCTAAATTAATGATTCGCTAAATTTATAAGATAATAATTTTTTTAGTAAGTATATAGGTCCCATGTGATATAATTAATAATTCAATATAAAAACTTACATAAATAATTATAAAAAATAAATATAAATAACTATGAAATCACATTAAATAAAAAGATAAAATTACATCACTAATTATGTAGTCTTCTTTATATATGATTCTATAGTAATTATTACAACTTTAACTATCACTATTCTAAGAAGTTGTTGTCATTCTTTTTTAATATCATTGGGCTCTTTAATATTTCTGCATTGGTACTATGATAAAAAAAAATTTAAATCATAATAATAGTCTCTCTTGATATTCTTAATATTGAAACTTTAATATTCTCGATATAATAAATTGAAATAATTTTTGCGGCAAAAATACCCAACCTTTGGTCAAATTCTCTGCTGTGTATACCACCTCCGTAAATGGCGGCAAAAGTACCCAAACTTAGCATTTGGGAGTTGACCGAAAATATCTATCTATGTGGCAATCAGTCTTTGCCACGTGGCATGCGACATGGCACTTGGCTGCCACGTGGCATGCCACGTTATTATTATTTTATTTAAAAAAATTAATTTTTTTTAAATATTTTTTTAACGAAATTGTTTTTATTTTTTAAACAAAATTATTTTTAATTTTTAATTTTAATAAAAAAAATTTATAATAACAAATAAAGAATATTTAAATTTAAATATTCATTATTGGTAATAATTTTATTTTTAAAAAAGTGGGTAGAACGAATTAGTTTTCACCGCTCACGGTTCACTTGAACTCCGTTTCCGGTCCGGTTCTCGCGTCGAATAATTTTTTTTAAAATGTTTAATAATAATAACTAACAAACACATACATAATGTTTAAAAAGTCAAGACATAATTATATACACACCACTTATTCAAAAACAAAAAATAGTAGTCATATTTATAATTAATGAAAATTTATTTTTATTTGTTTGCATGATATTTTTTGTGTTTGCATTTTTGAATAATAATAATTGTTTAATATGTTTTTTTATTTAGATATATATTTTTTAAATTTATCGTTAAATAATCATATGATTATTATTGGTTATTATTATTAAACATATTAAGCGATTTTGTTTCACCCGTAAACCGGATCGGAGGCGGAGCTTGAGTGAACCGTGAACGGAGATTTTTTCTTTATTTATTTCGTTTGATCCACTTTTCTAAAATGAATAACTATATTTAAATATTTATTATTGGTTTTTATGGAAAAATAATTTTATTTTATAAAAAATATCTAAAAGTTTTTTTTAAAAAAAATAATTAAAATAATTATTCATTTTTTTAAAAAATATTATTTAATAAAATAATAATTACGTGGCATGCCACGTGGCGGCCAAGTGCCACGTGGCAAAGGCTGAGTGCCACATAGATAGATATTCTCGGTCAACTCCCAAATGCTAAGTTTGGGTACTTTTGCCACCATTTACGGAGGTTGTATACACAACAGAGAATTTGACCAAAGGTTGGATATTTTTGCCACAATTAACCCTTCTTTTTTAATATCGTTGGGCTCTTTAATATTTCTACATTGGTACTATGATAAAAAAAAAATTATTATTCTTAATATAGATACTTTAATATTCTCGATATAATAAATTGAAATAATTTTTTGTTACCAATGATGTTTATATACTATAGCTGACTATTATTTTTTTTCTTGATTAATGTATAAATTAATAAATTATTAATTTATATGTTAATTAATAATTCGATAAGATAATACTTTTTCCGGTTCCAACAGTATTAATTTATAAAGGTTCTACTGTATATCAAATACAAGACTCGCGTTACTAGCATTTTGCATACTATAGTTTTGCTTCTCATCCCGTTTTATGCTATCTATTTAAGACAAGAAAATTCATCAATGAACATAAAAGAAGATTCACCAAAGTATTTCAATCACAGAACAAGAAAACCTGATCGGTGAAGAGTTGACGTGATACACGTAGATCTCGATGGCATCATCGATCTCAATGGCGACGTCTCGGACTTCGACGAGCCAGTTTTGCACGCGCTTGTCATGCTCCTGCTTGCGGTCAGCGTCCTCCAAGAAGCACTGGATGCGGGTGAGCTCCACACGCAGGCTCTCCACTTTGTCCTTCACGCCGGCCAAAGCCTTCACTTCGGAGATGAGAAGGCCGGCGATTCTCGTGACAGCTTCGGTCACGATTGCCTCGGCCAGCTTGGTTGCCATAGGTCTATCTCGCTGAACAGACGCTCTCTTTGGATTCACACTTCGAGAATTCCAACTTTTGAGGGAAGAGTTTATGATCACATGCCTATGTCTTTGTGCGAGTTATATCAAAGGTAACAAAGACTTAAAATTATTATTAAGTAAGTTGACTAACCAACTTGTCGATTCAGCCAGTAAGGACTAACATTTAATACTAATTATCTTTCTAGTGGTAACATTTAATATCAAGGATGATCGCGATACAATATAACTACTTAAATCCGCGGCAGAACTATTCAAAGTCAATACTTTTTATTGCTTTCAATAAAAAAGTATTGTGACTTTTTATGTATTGGCTTTGAGTACTTTTTTTGCTATTTTTTATTTTAAACCAATGCCGCCTCTGTTGAGTAAAGTTTTTGTACTTTTGCCGCGATTAATACTCAATTTTATAATTAATATTAGAGTTGGCTGGTTGTCTACTTGTCTAATTAATGTTGTACTCCTTTAATTAGCAAATGTATTGTAAGACTTTGATACATTTAAGTTGCAATAAAATATGTATTATTTTAATTGAGTAGAATTTAAATACATTTACCACTATTAAGCTTTTTATAACTTAATTAATATAGTTGACTAACCAACTTGCATATTACGTTGCCAGTTACAAGACTATCTCTCGCGCGCTATATTGATTTAGACAAGAAGAACGTAGAGTAAGACGCTCAAATTGTAGAACCATATATTTAAATTCAATGAAAAGTAGTACTCACTTAATTGCCATTTAGGATGAAATACATCCGTAGAGTAAGATGAAAAAGATTTAACGGGGACGAAGTCGAAGGGAGCGATTATGTCAAGGCGAGTCACGTTGCCCTTCATCTCCCAACATCTGATTCGTGGAAAGATCTGAAAATTTTAGCCTCGGAAATAATTTCCGGCCCAAAAGCGAGCCTTTTGGCAACAAAGCCAGAGACGGTATTCTTTACCAATGAACATTCATAATGTCAGTGGTGAAAAATTCACAAAATAAAATAATAATGCCAAGGGGATACTTGAGGCATAAATATCTTAAAAATATAAGAAAATCCTTTTTTCCGGCATATTATTATTACAATTGAAATTTACCATGTTAATAATATATGTCAACGATATTTGCCGCACATTCCTCCTCTTTTTATTTTTGATAGAGATAAATGATAATACCAAAAATTACCATTTCTCTTTCTTGTAGATACCCATTTTAATTATGTTGAAAATTTTCCGCTAACTTCCACGGGACTTAGTATTTTATGTTGATTTTAGACTTACTCTATGCTGCTAGATACCCCTTCATGTAATATGGCGCGGCCAAGAAGCCCGCAATCGGACGTTGGCCACACGCTGACCTATATCGGCCGTCCATTACGACCTGTATTAGATAATAGTCCACCAATTTAATTTTAACAAAAACACCCGTAACAGATTTTGTCTTCCAAATCTCAGTATTTGGTTAGTTCTCTAGTAATTAACTTGATATTAGATTAGTCCTTAGACTTTTTAAGCATCCTCTAATAGTTTGGTCAAAGCGTGAACACCACTCCGTTGATCTAGTCCTAATATACGGAACATTTTAGTTTATGCGTATTGCGGTGATTGTGATGCGTGTAGAATGATCGCCAAAAATCCAACTATGGTATCAGAGTTAGATTGATTAAATTTCAAAAATTAAGTTTTTCAGTTCTGAATAATTTTCTGTAATTTTAGTTGCAGAAATTCAAGTTTCAGAAACGATGCAAGGTTCCACAATCAGCAAGCGTGTGAGGATCCGACAATGTCTAGCATCATCATTTTCGGTCTTTAATTTAGTGATTATTTTTTAACAATACAATGCAAGGCGAAGGACAACGGCGTGTTCCTCCTTAAACACATGGAGGGGGTGTGCAAAATAACCAGTAACCGAATTTTAAACCCGTAACCGGATATTATCCGGTTTAAAATAACCGTAACCGGATTATTTTGAAAACAGGTTAAGGTTAACCGTATCCGGTTTCAAACAGGATAAGATTACATGTTATTTATTTTTCAATACTATTAGATAAAGATTATTTTTTTTTTGTGAAATATGTTGTCTTACTGATCGACTGGTCTCGTGTAATTTATATATATGAGAGTGATCGAATTGTTGTTTTTTTTTTTTAAGTAAGCATGCATATACTTACATATCAATATTTTAATGATTAGAATACTCTGTAGTTCGTTAGGAAAATATTATTCTTAAATTTTTTTGTTGTTAAATTCTCAAATTTATATGTCGTTTGTAAGATATTCATTGTCGCTCTCTTATTATGTAGTTTTTTACTTCTTACGTGTGTCGTTTTCTTGTTTATGGTATCCTCTTACAAGCACAAGTCTTTTTCAAATGTTTTAGGAAAAAAAAAAAAGATAAGTAATATATATTTATTGGATATAAAATTGAATTTTCTTCTTTGCCTACGCATACTCAGGAATTAATGTACACCATTGTTCACTGATAGAAATGATTTTGAAATCATAAATTCTAAAATAGCTCGTATCAATATTTACAATCCAAAAGCATTTTAATATTCATTTTTCTAATCCATTTAATATTTAAGACAATTTGCGCCATTAAACCATAACAGAATTTTATAGTACAATTGTTATTTTCTTGTTACGTTCAAACATGAATTTTATATAATAAAAAAAAAAAGAAATCGTACGAAATGCCCAATTTTCTTTTGACAAACAAATTATAAGAAAAAGCTAGTATCAAAACCAAAAAATGATTGCATGCTTATATTTTACAAACTGATATCAACAAGAGAACCATAAAACTGAGAGAAAATGCAATTGAACACTAGAAATATTGAGTTTTCGTCTCAAACGAGGCTCGGGTTTAGGGTTCGGAAGCCTACACGGATACTCAACGATGCCATTTTCTATGTTTGCTGGTCTGCCAGAGATTGAGGATATACCTCAGCATTTAGAATAGCATTCTTCAGAGCACTTGCTCCCATATATCTCAGAACCTATATACACACACACACATATATATATACACACACACACAAACATAAGCCAGTGGGATTATGGACATGCTATATCATTTCTAGTAACAAACCGATCAGTAAGCTCCGATTG
Source organism: Parietaria judaica (assembly GCA_954871525.1). Taxonomy (NCBI): domain Eukaryota; kingdom Viridiplantae; phylum Streptophyta; class Magnoliopsida; order Rosales; family Urticaceae; genus Parietaria; species Parietaria judaica. The sequence continues at coordinate 33,877,372 of OX940865.1, forward strand.
ATATCGAAAGTGAAGAGAAAACGCACCTCATTAGCATCTTTTAAACAGCCGTCTCCGTTTTTCTTTGGCCAAATAACTTTCCTACACCTGAAAGCCGAGAAATTTATTATTTTTGTACACGAGAAAAGAAAAAAAGCAAGAAATTAGTTCATAGACTTTTTTATTTTTTATTTTTTTTTGGCACCGATGTAGATTTACCTAAGATTGACCGTTTGCAAGTCTAATACATATCATTTTAGCGATTTAAAACGAAAAAAATCTACAATTTAATAAGAGTTAACCTGTCTTTTCCGAGACGACGCGCGAGTTCTTCAGCCAAGGCTTGGCCCGGCGCGTCTCCATCAGTAGCGAGGATTATTCTAGAAGCCTAGCATTAAGAGAATGTAAACATATATATACTGTCAAATGGGAAAAATTATAAATTGGGAAATTAATCAAGATAATATTGTAGTCACCTTGTCCAAATATTGTTTGCAATTCCACAGGTACTGAAACGCAGTGTCCTAACTTCACCGCAAAAACGTATTTAAAGAAGATAACGTATAAGTATGATGTGACCGGGTACATAATACGACTGAGTTCAGATGAAAATGAGGAGAGAATATATATAAAATATGTATAAAATATATACGTATACTCTAAAAAACTCTATCGTCTTACTTGAACTGAAAAATCTGAAAAATATAAAATAACACATGTTCAAATTCACTCTAACTGAAAAACCAGAAAATTCTGGTGAAAACGCGGACTGACAGGCTTTATTTCTAACCGTTTCAGATGACGGTAATGTTTCCGAAATCTTTCCCGAAGCGCCACCGGGAACACTAACACAGTTGCGAAATCCAGCTTCCTCCACCGAGAGCTTATCAAGTTCCCCTTCAACCTGATAAATTCAGGCAGAAAAATTAGTTCATTCCAAAAGACAAACAATGTGCAATAAATAAATTAAAGAATCAAACTTTGCAATTCTTACAATTATGACTTCATTGGCGTCAACAATGTCGTCCAGACCGTAAAGTACTTTTTCCGTATCCGTCTCCTGGAAAACGCCATAAGCGGTTGAAGGAAAGATCTAAATCCGAAAAAATCAATTTGAAAATTTACTGGAGTAAAAATCATTGAAGTCCGGAAACCGGTGATAGAAGAACTATTCATACCTGCCAATACCGTTTCGCTATTATAGTCCGATACTTGCAACCAACCAGAAGCCCTTGTTTCCGATAAGTAAACGCAATTGCCGGCTGAAAATTTCAATTTGGTTCCAAAATCTGATCATTTAAAATTCTAAGAAACCTAAACTAGAAATTCTACATGCAAAAATAAGAGCTCAAGAACCATCTCCAAGACAGTCATATATTCTGTTTATATCTTTTCCTTATTTTGTTTTTAGGGGCATTTCAGGAATTTAATTTGAAGGAAGGCGGGATTATTCATCCTTGACTTCCATAATAAAGAGAAAATGGGATTATAAGATTAGTGAACTCTGTTTTTTTATCTTATTACAAAATCCATAGTCAAGCATTAAAATCAAAACCTGAAAAAATATTTATTTTAATTTTTCTATATAAATTGGCGCCCAGAAAAACTTCATCAGTTTCGGCATGTTAGGCATAATTGAGAATTGAATGAAATTGAAGGTACCTTATCTTCATAAAGTTGCATAACCTTGTTTCTGCGCAGAGTTTCCTCGGAGATCATTCGCTCACGAAAATAAGCAATCACCTGAAATACCGAGAAGAACGGGGGAAACCAATCAACGACACTGACAACTTGACGGTCGTTAATTTTTAGAATAACTCGAAAAACTCCATTCTTGGACAGTTCTTACAGTAAATCTGCAATGCAAATCCAATCATGAGTTGGTGACCCTAAATGCTTCAAGTTATGCATCTTTCACTAAGCAATTCATTAAGTTTCAAAATGCCTCAATTAACCTTCAATGTCAAGCAAGAACAAAAATCGAAACCAAATCGTAAAATTCGAAGAGTAAGTGGCAGCAATGTCCTTTTAACGATGCGTTAGAAAATGACGGATAGTGTTAACTTTAAGCGCACACATTTACTCAAGCGTTGTATTTTTTCTTCAATTAATTACCGAGCGGATCAATATACTAGATTTATAGAACTATAGGGAAACAATCTAAGAATCTAGTATTTCACACAAGTTAACGATTTCTGAATGTATAAGGGGCATTTATGTCAACTAATCACATAAGAATGATGAAGTAATACTTTAAAACCTCGTTAAATTAATACTCAATAAAATAATAACCTCGATAATATAATAAAATTATTTGGTGCCAACAATATTAATTTATAGAGATTTTACAAATACCTCTTCACCGAGCGGTATCAAGCCCAGTCCCTCCTCTGTCAATGGCCCATCAGACTTCAGTTTCTTCTTAGCTTTGTTACTAAATCCCTTCTCTTTTGCATACACCTATATCACAAACTATTAATTCTCTTAAGACTCTTCGAGCTCATACAAAAACTCGAACAATGGCGTTATTTTTACCCGATCAGCCCAACCACAATCGAAGCGAAAGCACCGCCACATAGCGATCTCCCTAAACAACATTGTCAAAATTCAAACCAATCATGGGGTTTATCTCATCACATCGAAAAAAGTTTCAATCTTTTCAGCGCTTGAGGCTTACCCGCTTGGGATAATGTAGAAAGACAAACTCCTCTCCATCGATTGTCCGCCATTGCACTGTTATAAGAAAAAGAGTAACGACAGTGATCCGTCACGGACTTCGTTCGTCTGTGCACTTTGCCCCTTGAACGTTAGTTTTTGGCAGGCATGCCCCTAGTCTTTCAAAAAGTGGCACATCGTCCTTAGACATTAAAAAAACAACGAAAAATGTTTCGTCTACTTATATTAAAAATATTATTAAACTTTAAAAAAATCCATCGGTAAGTTGTTCCCAAAAACCCGTCAGTAAACCAGTTTCCCGTTGGCATATCCGTAAAATAGACTAGAGGTTGCGGTTTCTATTTTGTATCGGTATTTGAGTCCATGCTCGTAAATTAGGCATCTTCTCCTCAGAATTAATACATTCCGTCATTTTTCAACTTATGGGCAATGAGCTACTTTTGAAAGAATGCGTTATATAACTTGCCAAAGAGCAAAAAACTAACGATCAAAGTACACAACGAGCAAAGTTCAAGGAACATTATTCCAATTAAAGCACGAAGAGAAAGTAAGAAGCTAACGAACACCATCGGAAAATGGTACCTTGGGACACAAGAGATTATAGAAGCAGCCGGGCACGCAAGAATCGCCATAGACGATCCCGACAAGCCCGGCTTTTCGCTTCAGAACGCTTACTTGTGGTGTATCAGCATTACCACTAGTGTTCAAGGATGAAGCTTTTTCTGGGTCAAAGGAACCTGGATGAAACGTGTCCGAATTCAGGAGAGATTGGCATGAGAAGCTGGTTCTTCTGGTGCAGAGATTTACAGAGGCGTTGCAGAGAAAGTGGGTTGTGGAGAAGAAGATGGATTTGTGAAGGAAATGAGAGAAATTCTGAGCTGTTGAGCTCATCTTCTCACTCTCACTTATCTTCTTCTCTGTGTTCGTTTTGACGGTTTGAGATTTTCACTTCGCTTGTCGTTTTACGGTGGTTTGTCGTTTGATGAGTGTCGTTTTGGTGTGTCATTTATCGTTTTATTAGCTATTTGTCGTTTGATGAGTGTCGTCTTGGCGTTGCATTTGTCAGTTTACGAGTGTCGTTTCGGTGCCGATTTTGTAGTTTTTTTTTAATGGGTTGCCGATTAATGAGTGTCGTTTTGGTGTTGCAATTGTCGATTTATCAGCTGTTTGTCGTTTTAATATTGCGTTTGTTGTTTTATGTAATGGTTTGCCGTTTCAACAGTTAAATGTCATTTGAGATTGTCGTTTCGGTGCTGCGTTTGTTGTTTTGTGGAATAGCGTCTTGTTTCAACCATAGCAGGAAACGACATAGAATAATTTAATTTGTTTGTCCCTTGTTGCATTTTATAATAATAATAATAATTATTATTATTATTATTATTATTATTATTATTATTAGTTTTATCATATTCCTCGTATCATTTTCTAGGTGTTCTCATTTTCAACAAAACATTTCAAGCGATAAATTATATAAAAAATTGATTTGATTGCAAATCAATGTTTAATTGGTAATATTTTTTCAAATGAAATCATGTTTGGTGAAGAGATTGTAATTAAATATCATTTATGAATTGATATTTATAAGTAATACCTCTAAATATTATTTGGGTTAGATTCGACATAACTGTTGACGTGGTTTTGCACGCCAACGGTCGAGTGTATTGTGAATGAGATTTCGCGATGAAGATGCTAAGATTTTTGTGGATCCTGACCTCCACGTCGTCGATACTATCAACGATGACACACGAAAATATAGAGCGAAGAAAATAAATAAAACACCAGAGTTTTTTAAAGAGGTTCGTCCCGATGCAGTAATTGACTACGTCCTTTGTACGTTTAGTGCTTTTTGAAAGATTGATCAATCGGAACCACAAGCCAATTCCTGATAGATCGAAAATGAAAGAAAAACACTCTGAAGATACGAATTCTCACAGACTCTCTTCTCTTAATAGAGGATGCTTGTGTCTGTATGAAAGGGCTGCCTTCTTGCTTTTATAGAGGTTGAGCTTCTGTCCGTTGGAGGTGTACGTTGGTAGTGGCTTCGAGTTCGGGCCTTGAATTGCTGCCGAGCTGACACGTGGGCCACGTCTTGCGAGATCGTCGTAGTAGTGGACCTTGACTGGTCGTCATGGGGTTTGAATTCAAGTCGTGACGATTTTTCTGGTCGGTCTTCAGGAGTTTGAATTGAAGTGGTTGACCACGTCTGCTCGTATTTGAACGTATGGCTTTCTTCTGTTCGGGGATTTTATTCAACTTCTGCTCGGATCCTTTTCGAGACAATTAGTCAGGGTGGAGCTTTGGGTGTTGGTTTTAACCAAGTGTTTGAAGTGAGATTTTGAGTTCTGCTCAGATTCTTCCTTTGGAACTCTGTTTGGACTTCTTTTGAGCTTATTCTGCTCGGGCGAACATCTTGCCTTCTGGGCTTTTAGTTTTGCTCGGGCCCAAACACGATCAAGTGACTAGTGGGCTTTTGGGCTTTGTATTTCACAAGCCCAATTTCATATGAATATTTTTACATATACTCATATCTTAGGTCAGACAATTTAACCTATAAATTTAATTATAATGACCTCACAATTCCAATTTATGGAATGAATTTACACGTCAACAATAAATAGAAAAATAAAATATTGTTTTTTATGCTAATAAAGATAAAAATATTGGGTACATATGCCGCTATATAAAATATTGAACACTTTACCGTTAATATAAATTTATGGGTAAATGAAGGAAAAGCCCATTTATGACTCGTGGTTTCAAAAAAATGCCAAACCTATTTTTGGTAATGCAAAACACAAACTAATGAAAATATTGACTTATATGCCCTTCTTTTTTTTCACGTGTAAATAATTTAAATAACGAAAATCCATAATTATTCTAATTAATTAAAACAAAAAAAAAACAGTTTCCTCAAATATAGGTTACGTATAAATCAAATATTTATTTGAAATAATTATAAACAATTCTTTCCTTAAATATAGGTAAATCAGTATTCAAAATTCAATTAATTCCGTTTAAATGATTTTATTTGAAAATTAAAAAATTTGTATTAATTTAACGATTTTAAGTAATATGTAATCACGTTATAAACTTTTATTTGATGTTAGTAAGCTTATAAAACTTATCTACTATTTCGTAATTTTAGATACCAATTGTAAATAGTGTTATTTGTAGATAAGTGACGAATTGGAAGTGTAATTTAAGTTACAAAATTATAAAATAATTCAACGTACTTGTAACTGTAAATTAAGTTACAAATTTATAACTATAAATTCCGTCATTGTATTCGTAGTTTGAAATACGATTTATAATAGTATTAAGTATACATAGTTACGAATTGGAAGTTTAATTTAAATTAAAAAATTATATTCGTAATTCAGTAAACTTTTAACTGTATTTTAAGTTACGAATTAATTAAAAAAATCATTCATTGTATTCGTAGTTTTAATTACGAATTAGAATAGTAAGTTATAGGTTACGAAGTCATAACTGTATAATAGTTGTAATTAAAGTAACGAATTTATTAAAATAAATCCCTATAATGTAAAGTACTTATGAATTGCTAAGTAGTGTTTTGTAAATAACTATAAATCACTATACATGTAAATTACTATAAATCACTATTTCGTATTTTGGTACGTTACCAGACTTTAGGTCTTTATGCCAACTAGTGTTTTTCTAGCCAATTTCTCCTCGGTCATGAAGAATCATTAGGTCGTGATTAATGAATGACAATAATTAATAATTTATTTCATAAACACTACGAGTCCACATGGACCTGTTGCCCAATTAATGAGCTCGGGTCGGAAGCGGAAAGCCCAATGGCCCTAAACTCCGATTCGGGCATTTCTTATAGATTAATGAAGTTAATATTATTTAATTGAATTTTTTTTAAGAATTATATAGAATGTATACGGAAAATAAAGTAATAAATTATGAAATATAAAGATAATTTTCAAATTCTATAGCAATAAAGTATTGATACTACAATTTAATATTTTGAAAATATAAAAGACGGTTTATGTTGGCTTTTAAACGGGACGGAGCGGGTTGGTCATGGGACTAGCTTATGTGGGCTTCGGCGGGGCGCGCCAATGAAAACATAACTCAGCGTGACCCTTTTGAAAGGGAGGCGTCTAACCCGGCCCACATAAAAACGTGCGGGGCGAGGAAACCCCAATTTTTTTATTTATTTTTTTTCAGGGCGGAGCAGGTGGGCCTGGACCAACCCGGACAATTGACACCTCTATGTCGATTGCCGTTCCTATATATAAGGAGATTTCGCTTTGCTGAAAATTAAAGCTTTCACCCCCTCTTACCAGATCCGGAACGGCCGATGATAGTTGAATTATAATCTTTTAAGAACTTTTTATAGAATAGAACCTCGTAAGCCAAAATCAATTATAATCTTTAGAATCTCTTAAATTGACAGTTGGGTAATAATTTTGTAAAATTAAAATGATGGAAAGATACAAAAATAAAATTAAAGTCTGCAGTACTGTATTTCTAATCATACAGCAATCAATCATCATTCTCCATGGCGATTGAGATGAGGGGAATGTGTCTCACTTTGTGCAAATCAGCCCCTTCGACTCCGTCTTCGTTAACTCTGACTCGATCTCCAAATGCTTTTTTCATGTAGCGGATATTCAACTCCCGGAGGCTGCTCATGTATTTCAGCCCTTCCGGAAGCATAACCAGATCCCGGATGCTTTCAATATCTAACCTCTCGAGCTTCGGCATTGCGCCTTTCTCCACTTCCAACTCCTCAACTCCAGACAGAAAATGAAGCGAAATGGTCTCCAGCTTCGGGAAACCATCCGAAGAGAACACCAACTTCCTGTCCCCATCATAAGAGGAGAATTTCAGCAGTAAGATTCTCAAATCTGGTAGCTTCTCCATTATCGCAAACTTCTCCTTATTTAAGTCAACACCCATGAGTGTGAGCTTGGACAGACTTCTTGGAAAGCCTGAAAAGGCTTGCAGAGACAACTTTATCCCCGATACGTAAAGTTTAGAAATAGCTACACACCGAGACATCAAATTAAGATTTGACAACTCGTCATACAATATTATACTAAAGGATCGGAGGTGCGCCAGTTGAGAGCTTAGTAAAGGGACGAGAGTGTTATACTCTTGACGGGATTCGAATGCAATTCCCAAAGATCTTATGTTAGTGAGGGTAAGGGAAGCCTTAGACCTGATTAAATCCCTGGCAGATATCCATTTCAGAGTTACTATGTTTGTCAGAGGCATATTTCCAAAGATACTGACACATGGGAGCATCCACCAAACATGTGAAGACCAATATGGTAGTAACAAATGTCTAAGATTTACCAACCCAGACATTGTTCTTGGTAGCAGCACGTGATTATTACGTGCCACATCTAAAGTCGTCAAGTTTCTCAAGTTTCCAATGGAGTGTGGCAGTTTCAATGTCTCTGTATGAGAACTCCAATACCTTAGGTACTTTAAATGAATCAAACCACTGATTCCAACGGGCAGCTTGGAACCCCCCCCATGCCTGCTATCAACAAAATTAAGGTCCAACACCCTTAACAGAGCCAAATTCTTCTTTCGTGGAGGTGAAAAGGTAAGGGAATCCGTACCAGAGACGACCAGTGAGCGAAGACGAGCATTTGGTTGTTCAGTCCAGCGAGTGTTGGAGACATCAACACCGTGAATAGCAATTCTACGCGAGTCCCCACAAAATGACGACGTGTTCTCTGTGTCATGTTTTGCTACACTCTCGAAAAACTTCTCCTCTTTGGACTTGGAAATGCAAAAATCTCTCATCAAATCATGCAGTCGGCATGTTTTGATGCATTTCCTCGTGTGGTTCCGCCGGGCGACTTGAACCATGCACCGATCTACCAGATCTTCTAAGCATCTTTCGGCAACATCTTCAATTAATTTCTCTCCGACAATATTTTCTCTTTTGGAAACAGGCAAAAAACCTTCTGCAATCCACAACCGGATTAACAATCTTTTTGGTATCTCGCTATCTTCAGGAAATGTGCCCAAATAAAGAAAGCATGGTCTGAGATAATAAGGTAAATCTTGGAAGCTGAGCTCAAGAATATTTTCCACTGCATATTGTTGCTCCGATCGGAGCTTACCAACGTGTGATTTCACGTTCCTCAGCACTTCTCTCCACTCATGTAAGGAGGATTTTGTTCTCAATAAACCACCTAGCACGACAATCGCAAGAGGCAACCCGCTGCATCTTTCCACCATCTCTTTCCCAAGTTGCTCGAATTCTATAGGAGACTCAGACATCGTGAAACTCTCTCCTGGATACACTTTTCGCCTGAGAAGCTCCCAACTCTCTGCAGCTGTCAACAGTAGTGGCTCAATGGGGGAGCTGTGAGGGTCGGCGGCGACTGCTACTTCTTTGTTGCGCGTCGTGAAGACGATTTTGCTTCCCTTCATTCCTTCGGGAAAAGCGCTTTGCACTCCGTACCAAGCATCAAGGCTCCAAATATCGTCAAGCACAACGAGATATCGTTTTTCGCGCAGCTCATCTTTGAGGAGACTAACCAATTCGTGATCTACCAATTTTCTCAGAATCTCCCTTTTGTTTCCCTTGTCTTCGGCGATCTCTCTCGTGCTCTTCTTCCCTCCCGCACTCGTCTCTTCTTTTGAATCCTTGAAACCAACTTGCAACAAAATCTCCGAAAAAATCTCCCTTGGCGTGAACTGCTGCGAGACAAACGCCCACGCACAGCAGTCGAAATGCTTCTTGACATTGGCATCGTCGAACACTTGCTTCGCAAGAGTAGTCTTGCCCAGACCACCCATCCCCACCACGGAGAGGATGCGACGCTGATCTTCCTCCTTCATCAACTCGTATTTCAAAGTCCTCGAATAAGCTTCGAAGCCGACCACATCTTGGTCCTCATCGTCGGGATGCGAGCGCCTCAGACTCGTGAGCGAAGAGTTTTGTCCATCTCCGGCGGAGCTGAACTCAATCTGGTAAGTCTGTCGGCTCTCGCGGATGCTGCTCAATTTGTCCTTGATGGAGCCGATCTCGGCATGGAGTTTGCGCATGTGGCGAAACCTGCTGTTGTTTTCCAAAACATGGAATATATCAAATACAAGAAAACCAGATCGGCTTATGCTCTCTATTTAAGTCAAGAAAATTCAATGCATTTGTGATTCATCAGTGAGCAGAAAAGAAGAAAACCTGATCGGCGAAGAGTTGACGTGGAACACGTAGGTCTCGATGGCGTCCTCGATCTCAACGGCGACGGCTCCGACTTCGACGAGCCAGTTCTGCACGCGCTTGTCATGCTCCTGCTTGCGGTCAGCGTCCTCCAAGAAGCACTGGATGCGGGTGAGCTCCACGCGCAGGCTCTCCACTTTGTCCTTCACCCCGGCCAACGCCTTCGCTTCGGAGATGAGAAGGCCGGCGATTCTCGTGACAGCTTCGGTCACGAGTGCCTCGGCCAGCTTGGTTGCCACTAGCTCCGCCATAGGTCTATCTCGCTGAACAGACGCTCTCTCTCTGGATTCACACTTGGAGAATTCCAACTTTGAAGGGAAGAGTTTATGATCGCATGCCTATGTCTTTGTGCGAGTTTTATCAAACCAACGGGGCTTCCTCGAAAGGCAACGAAGACTTAAAATTATTATTAAGTTGACTAACCAACTTGTAGATTCTACCGGTTAGGACAGTCTTTCAATTAAAGCTTTGCTGAAAATTAAAGCTTTCACCCCTCTCGTCCGATCTGGAATCGCCAATGATTGTTTTTTTTTTTTTGAGGGAGCCAGTGATTGTTGAATAATAAGCTTTAAGAACTTTTTAGCCAAATCAATTTTAACAAAAAAAATACTGAAATAGAATCTCTTAAACCAGTTGGGTAATAATTTTGAAAAATTAAAATGATGGGAAGTTATAAAAATGAAATTAAACTCAGCACTAAATGAATACTCGCTCAAATTTAATATATGATTACAACTGTATTTCTAATCTTACAACAACCAATCAATCAATCAATTATCCTTTTCGGGGCCGGTCTCGACATTTTAGGGGCTGTAGGCGGGATAAAAATATGAGGCCCTATTAATATATATATTAATAAAAATAAAATATATTTTTTTACTTAAGCATTAAAAACAACATTTTCTTAAATTAATGTTTCAAGGTATATCCCAAAATTAATGTTAAATATGAATGTGATTTTGAAAAGAAAAGAAAAAACGAAAGAAAATATTTAAAGGCAATTCTAACATTTTTATATTAATTACTAGTAAATGAAAGCCTGCAAAATTTAAATTAAAGGTTGAGCAGGGATTCTATTGGTGAAATGTAGTTGAATTAAGGATATGCCTATTTGTTTTAATCTAATTTTAATTTTCAATAAATATGTATGTTTTATTTGCTATATGAGTTTTATGAGATTTTTTTTTTGGCACTCAACTATAGTTTATGCCTTGATGCTATAATTATAAGCACTCAATGATAAGTTTTATTTTGTTTGCTAAAGTAAATGAATCTTTTTTTAATAGAGAAAATTGTGGGCCCCATATTTTCAATATCGGTTCTGGGAACTCTTCTCTTCACATCATATTTTTAACTTATACAACTGAAGCTTTCTTCAAACTCATGGAGTTAAGGGTTTTTTTTTTTTTTTTCATGATCAAGATGGACCCCCTATGATTACAACTGTATTTCTAATATTACAACAATCAATCAATCATCGTAGTCCTCCCTGGAGATTGCGATGAGGGGAATGTGTCTCACCTTGTGCAAATCAGCCCCTTCGACTCCGTCTTCGTTAACTCTGACTCCATCTCCAAGTGCCTTTCTCATCTTGGCTGATATTCAACTCCCGGAGGCTGCTCATGTATTTCAGCCCTTAAGGAAGCATAACCAGTTTCCGGATGTTTTGAATATCTAGCCTCTCGAGCTTCGGCATTGCGCCTTTCTCCACTTCCAACTCCTCAACTCCAGACAGTTCATCAAGCGAAAGGGTCTCCAGCTTCGGGAAAGTGAAACCATCCGAAGAGAACACCAACTTCTTGTCCCCATCATAAGAGGAGAAGTTCAGCCGTAAGATTCTCAAATCTGGTAGCTTCTCCATTATCGCAAACTTCTCCTTATTTAAGACATCACGCATGAGTGTGAGCTTGGACAGACTTCTTGGAAAGCCTGAAAAGGCTTGCAGAGACAATTTCCCATACACGGAAAGTTTAGAAAGAGCTACACACCGAGACAGTAAATTAAGATTTGACAACTCGCCGTTATAATCACACAATCTTATACTAAAGGATCGGAGGTGCGCCAGTTGAGAGCTTAGTAAAGGGACGAGAGTGTTATACTCTTGATGGGATTTGAATACAGTGCCCAAAGATCTTATGTTAGTGAGGGTCGTAAGGGAAGCCTTAGACCTGATTAAATCCCTGGCAGATATCCATTTCAGAGTTACTATGTTCGTCAGAGGCATATTTCCAAAGATACTGACACTTCGGAGCATCCACCAAGAATGGGAATACCAATTTGGTAGTAACAAATGTCTAAGATTTACCAGCCCATATATTGTTCTCGGTAGCAACACGTCATAATTACGTACCACATCTAAAGTCGTCAAGTTTCTCAAGTTTCCAATGGAGTGTGGCAGTTTCAATGTCTCTAAACGAGAACTCCAATACCTTAGGTACTTTAAATGTATCAAACCACTGATTCCAACGGGCAGCTGGGAACCCCCATCCCTGCTATCAACAAAATTAAGGTCCAACACCCTTAACAGAGCCAAATTCTTCTTTCGTGGAGGTGAAAAGGTAAGGGAATCCGTACCAGAGACGATCAGTGAGCGAAGACGAGCATTTGGTTGTTCAGTCCAACGAGTGTTGGAGCCGTCAAAACCGTGAATAGCAATTCTACGTGAGCCCTCACAAAATGACGACGTCTTCTCTGTGTCATGTTTTGCTGCACTCTCAAAAAAGTTCTCCTCTTTGGACTTGGAAATGCAAAAATCTCTCATCAAATCATGCAGTCGGCATGTTTTGATGCATTTCCTCGTGTGGTTCCGCCGGGCGACTTGAACCATGCACCGATCTACCAGATCTTCTAAGCATCTTTCGGCAACATCTTCAATTAATTTCTCTCCGACAATATTTTCTCTTTTGGAAACAGGCAAAAAACCTTCTGCAATCCACAACCGGATTAACAATCTTTTTGGTATCTCGCTATCTTCAGGAAATGTGCCCAAATAAAGAAAGCATGGTCTGAGATAATAAGGTAAATCTTGGAAGCTGAGCTCAAGAATATTTTCCACTGCATATTGTTGCTCCGATCGGAGCTTACCAACGTGTGATTTCACGTTCCTCAGCACTTCTCTCCACTCATGTAAGGTGGATTTTGTTCTCAATAAACCACCAAGCACGACAATCGCAAGAGGCAACCCGCTGCATCTTTCCACCATCTCTGTCCCAAGTTGCTCGAATTCTATAGGAGACTCAGACATCGTGAAACTCTCGCCCGGAAACACTTTTTGTCGGAGAAGCTCCCAACTCTCTGCAGCTGTCAACAATGGTGGCTCAATGGGGGAGCTGTGAGGGTCAGCGGAGACTGCTACTTCTTTGTGGCGCGTCGTGAAGACGATTTTGCTTCCCTTCATTCCTTCGGGAAAAGCGCTTTGCACTCTGTACCAAGCATCAAGGCTCCAAATATCGTCAAGCACAACGAGATATCGTTTTTCACGCAGCTCATCTTTGAGGAGACTAACCAATTCGTGATCTACCAATTTTCTCAGAATCTCCCTTTTGTTTCCCTTGTCTTCGGCGATCTCTTTCGTGCTCTTCTTCCCTCCCCCGCTCGTCTCTTCTTTTGGATCCTTGAAACCAACTTGCAACAAAATATCCGAAAAAATCTCCCTTGGCGTGAACTGTAGCGAGACAAATGCCCATGCACAGCAGTCGAAATGCTTCTTGACATTGGCATCGTCAAACACTTGCTTCGCAAGAGTAGTCTTTCCCAAACCGCCCATCCCCACCACGGAGAGGATGCGACGCTGATCTTCCTCCTTCATCAACTCGTATTTCAAAGTCCTCGAATAAGCTTCGAAGCCGACCACATCTTGGTCCTCATCGTCGGGATGCGAGCGCCTCAGACTCGTGAGCGAAGAGTTTTGTCCATCTCCGGCGGAGCTGAACTCAATCTGGTAAGTCTGTCGGCTCTCGCGGATGCTGCTCAATTTGTCCTTGATGGAGCCGATCTCGGCATGGAGTTTGCGCATGTGGCGAAACCTGCTGTTGTTTTCCAAAACATGGAATATATCAAATACAAGAAAACCAGATCGGCTTATGCTCTCTATTTAAGTCAAGAAAATTCAATGCATTTGTGATTCATCAGTGAGCAGAAAAGAAGAAAACCTGATCGGCGAAGAGTTGACGTGGAACACGTAGGTCTCGATGGCGTCCTCGATCTCAACGGCGACGGCTCCGACTTCGACGAGCCAGTTCTGCACGCGCTTGTCATGCTCCTGCTTGCGGTCAGCGTCCTCCAAGAAGCACTGGATGCGGGTGAGCTCCACGCGCAGGCTCTCCACTTTGTCCTTCACCCCGGCCAACGCCTTCGCTTCGGAGATGAGAAGGCCGGCGATTCTCGTGACAGCTTCGGTCACGAGTGCCTCGGCCAGCTTGGTTGCCACTAGCTCCGCCATAGGTCTATCTCGCTGAACAGACGCTCTCTCTCTGGATTCACACTTGGAGAATTCCAACTTTGAAGGGAAGAGTTTATGATCGCATGCCTATGTCTTTGTGCGAGTTTTATCAAACCAACGGGGCTTCCTCGAAAGGCAACGAAGACTTAAAATTATTATTAAGTTGACTAACCAACTTGTAGATTCTACCGGTTAGGACAGTCTTTCAATACTATTTTTTTTAGTGCAATCTTTTAATACTAATTTTTTTAGTGGTAACATTTAATATTAATATATTCAGAATAATCATCACAAAATACTTAAATTAACGACAAATTTATTGAAAGTCAATAAATGTTAGCAGACATTTGTTGGATTAATTATTTTTAGCATTGTGCTACCTAGCATACACATAAATGTGTTCATTCAGTATTTTTATTTCATTTGAATTCGACACATTTTTTTTTAGCTTAGCATGTATTGGCTTTGAATACTTTAATTGTTAGTTTTCTATTTATATGTACTTTTACTGTGATTAATACTTAATTTATATTAGAGTTGGTTGTCTACTTGTCTAATTGAAGAATTTGTAGTAAAGTTGTACTCCTTCAATTAGAGCTGTAAAGTGGTCAATAATTTGTCTTGTCACGCTTTAATAAAGATAAAGCTATATCCAAGTGGTTAATATTCTGGTGGTTACTATACATTGATAATAGAGCTGTAAAGTGATCAATATTTGTCACGCTTTAATAAAGATAAAGCTATATCCAAGTCATGGTCAAGTGGTTAATATTTTGTTTAACAAAAAGTGGATAATATCAATATTAGTTGCTCCAGAGGTCCCAGCTCGGCCCATTCATATGCCTACTTCAACCTACCCTGTGGTAGGGGTGAAATATTTATCCGCCATCCGCTGATCGCAACCGTATCATATTCGCTCCGTTACGAAATATCGTTTTTTATCTATTTTTAATCAACCGCTGAATATGGTTATGGATATCTCATCTGCTTTTCAGAATTGGATTGATTAATAATTATATTTTTTAATTTAAATTGGATATCTGCTTTAACCGCAACCAGATTTTAAAAATAAAAAATAATTAATTAAATATATATACATTATATATAAATATTTTTATTTTATTTTATTAGTGCTATCGGTGGATTGGATTGTCTCTTATAACCTAGGTAGATTATATTCCTACTCTGTCCATTGTTGTTTTTGTGCTTTAATTACTTCGAACAGACGCTCTCTCTCTGGATTCACACGCGGAGAATTCCAACTTTTGAGGGAAGACTTTATGATCACATGCCTATGTCTTTGTGCGAGTTATATCAAAGGCAACAAAGACTTAAAATTATTATTAAGTAAGTTGACTAACCAACTTGTCGATTCAGCCAGTAAGGACTAACATTTAATACTAATTATCTTTCTAGTGGTAACGTTTAATATCAAGGATAATCGCTATAAAATTACAGTACTTAAATTAGCGGCAGAACTATTCAAAGTCAATACTTTTTATTGCTTTCAATAAAAAGTATTGTCAAACTTTTTATGTATTGTTTTTTGCTATTTTTTATTTTAAACTCATGCCGCTTCTGTTGAGTAAAGTTTTTGTACTTTTGCCGTGATTAATACTTAATTATATATATTAGAGTTGGTTGGCTCTCTACTTGTCTAATGAAAGTTGTACTCCTTTAATTAGCAAATGTATCGTAAGACTTTGATACATTTAAGTTGCAATAAAATATGTATTATTTTAATTGAGTAGAATTTAAATACAGGCGGATTTAAAGGGAAGAATTTATCACATGGTTGATGTCTTCTGTGAGTTGATAAAACATAAAAAACTACAACGATCGAAAACATAAATTAATATTGTTGACTAACCAACTTGCATATTACGTGGCCAAGAAGAACGTAGAGTAAGACGCTCAAATTAAATTCAGTGAAAAGTAGTACTCACTGAATACATCCGAGAGCTGAGTAATATAATCTACTCTATGCTGCTAGATACCCCTTCAATGCCTTCATGTACAATGGCGCGGCCAAGAAGCCCGCAAACGGACGTTGGCCGGACGTTGACCTGCATCGGCCGTCCATTTTGACCTGTATTAGATAATAGTCCACCAATTTAATTTTACCAAAAACACCCGTAGCAGATTTTGTGTTCCAACTCTCAGTATTTGGTTAGTTCTTTAGTAATTAAGTTGATGTTAGATTAGTCCTTAGACTTTTTAAACATCCTCTTATAATTTGGTCAAAGCGTGAACACCACTCCGATCGAGTCCTAATATACGGAACATTTTAATGTATGAGTATTGGTGGTGATTGTGATGCGTGTAGAATGATTCACGTCGATTAGCGCTCTTACTCTACAGGGTCATATCTGAATCGGGAATGAGGCCCAATGGACCCATAAATTCATTGGACTTTCGGGGTCCGTTAAGGACCGTCATGAACATGTTGGGCACACCGAAAAAATAATTATGTAAGATTAATAATTAATTGTGCTAATTATTAATAATAATTTAATGAGCTTGACCCATTTAAGTGGGTCAAAGCCCATTAGATCATTCTAGACTGTGGGTTATAAATACATAATTTAGGGTTCATAATTAAGCATTCCAAACCCTAATTCTATATAGAGAATTTGTGCTGCCCCTCTCCAAGCTCGCAAGTTCGTCTCCTCCCCAGTGCAGGGATTGCATCATCATCTAATCACCAATAAAGGCTTAGCAGTCTAACGAGGTGATTTTTGATATGCACTTAGCAAAGTTCCCGCACTGATGGACGAGATAGTGGCTCAAAATTTGTGAAGCTATGATCCCGAGCCAAAACGCTGCCCAAGACGCGCGCAACTTGAGGAGAATCGGCCAGAAATTTACCAGTCGGAAAAGTACCAAAAAGTATGGTACCGTATCAAAATCTAATAATTTTGATTCTCATGTTCAATCTAGATTAATCGTTCGAGGATATCCCGAGATTCCACCTCGGGATTGAGAATAATCGCCGAAAACCCAACTATGGTATTGATGGATCCCGAACCGAATTCACCGTAGAAAAATACTAAAAAGGATGAACAGTATTTTATTGCGATAAACAGTACCGAAATCCGGTGAACAGTGTTTTATTGCAGAAAGTCGTCAAGAGAACCGGCACGTGAGTTCGAGAGCACGGCCAACTCTCCCGACGGTGGAGACTGTCACAACGACTAAACTCTTCACACCCTAAAACAATTGACCAAAGTCTGCATTTAAACCTAATCGACTAACCCTAAGCCCACTAATACAAATAATTAAATGTAAAGCCCATTATTAAATCCTAATAACATAAATAATTAAACCCTATCCTACTGATATTAAATCGACCCACAATAAAGCAAAACAACATAAACCTAATATAGCTATAATAATATTATTTCCTTAATAATAGAAATACGATCCCATCAGGTATCAAAGCTAGAGTGATAAAATTTCAAAAATTAAGTTTTTCGGTTCTGAATAATTTGCTGTAATTTTAGTTGCAGAAATTCAAGTTTCAGAAACGATGCAAGGTTCCACAATCAACAACCGCGTGAGGATCCGACATCGTTTTCGGTCTTTAATTTAGTGATATCTTATAACAATTGTTCACAATGCATGGCGAAGGACAACGGCGTGTTCCTCAACAATGGAGTACACCATGTTGGAACCACTAGGGAACTTTAAGGCTCTCACCGCCACCATAGTGGGTAGACTTAAAAAGAATCGTAAATGTTACGCCGACTAGAACTGACTTACTGTAATTCACCAATTTGACGAATCCTTTTTACCTTAATTACGATTTACGATGCAAAGAAACAATATACAATCTCGACCGTGAAAAAATAATTTACGATTTACCTTAATTACGTTTTGGAACACCGTGAAGTTCTTGAAGCATATCTCATTCAAACTGACACGTTCTTGTTAAAGTCACCATTCACCTTCCACCCAGAGTAAAGGTGGCCGTTTGAGCCTCGACTGAATTGTACCGGAATCTTGACTCTCTCCATCGTTACGCTGCTTATACTGATATTAGCTATACACATGCCTCTGCCCTTGTCCGACTTTATGCGCACGCCGGTTGCAGAATCCCAAATGTGCATATCCCGGATGGTGATGTTTAAAATCCCGCCAGACATTTCACTTCCAATCTCGACGCCAGAGCATGTTGAGGTGGTGCCCGAGACTCTCCTCACTACAATGTTGGAGCTCGGACAAGAAAGAGATGCAAGACCCACTAAAAAAATTAATATAGTATTTAATAAAAATAAAATATGTGCCACGTGACAGATGAAGTTGACATCGTTGAGTGACATGCGGTTTATATGACAAAAACTTACGGAAAATAATAAACTGACGAAGAGAACATTAGATTCTCACATAATTCACCTTGGGCACATTAAGAAAAAAAGTACATAACCCAAATTTAAAAAAATTAAGTACTTCGGCCGAGGTTTACCCTTTCTTTAATAGAAGATGGGGTTTCAATAATTAACATTAATTTTCTACTAAAAACCAGATTCATCCGTCCCAGTTAAAAACCAGATTCTTCATTGCGCACTCATTTTTAACATCGCATTCGCGTAATTTTTCAGAGCTGGCTTGAGAGGCAAATAAAACGACGACACTTCCAAGTTGCCAATTGAATTTGGGGTGCAAATTGGCACCACCTGACCGGTTAGGGGTATTTTCGGTAATAGCTGTAAAATGAGATAACTAGAAACACTGGAAGATACATGTAAAGACATAGCTACAAAACAAAACAAAAAAAGAAAGACAGCTCATATTTTTCTCATCAAATCAGCTTGTAATAAGAAAACTAGAGTACAAAACTTGACCTACTTAATGAAATAGGCCAACTTTTGATATTTCAAAAAATAAAATAAAAAATCATATTCGTAATATTTAAACGAACCTCTTTTCTAATTATCTATTTTAAGATTAAACTATGAAAACTTCAAAATTCAAAGACAATTATAGAAAAATGAATTCAACTGCACAGTATTAATATTAATATTAAAAAAAAAAACAGAATCCAAACTCTATAATGTTATCCTTCTTGTTAATTAACCATCTGCTTGAACACCCTGTTTCTTTTTCTTTGACCGCGTCCGTTTTCGTCTGCTTCGTTCACTATTGACGCTTCCGTTTTCCTTTTGCTGCAAGCAATCAAGATCACAAATTTTAAATTACCCTAAAAAGAAAAGTTGTATGGTGTTATCCATATAGATATATTAGCACCTACGGATAAATGAATTGTAATGTCCCTTTGACGTTTAAAAAACGACCAAATTTTTTTAACTTGAGTGCAACACGTGACTTGTTTAAGGATATTTTCAACAACTTTATTATTTTTCTTCAATCTTGTGGGACTTTAACCATGTGTTACAAAAAGTTAATTTTGTCACTCCTCAACGCGTAGGGACAACGCAGTAATTTTTCAAGTATATGAGGCATCGCTGCCAAAAACTAAAATTCAACGAAAAACTGCACCAACGTGCAATGTTTAGGGGCATAACTGCCAATATTTCACATTTAAAAACCAAAATAATATAACTATCACCTTTAAAGGGGCAGAACTCTTGCTATCCAGCTTCTTTTTCTTCTTACATGAAAGCGGGTTTGGCCCCTGTAAACAGACGCATCGTAAAGAGAGAATGCAAGTTAGTAAAAACTTTCTTCTGGAAAAAATCAGAAGAAAAAACATGTAACTTGTTTCTAACCTTTGCTCTCTTTCTCTTGAATTGAGCTCTATCCTGCACCTCCAATCCCTTTCTTTTCGGATGCGGCTTCTTAACAGCCTCTACTTCTTTATTCGCATCATTGGAATCAGCGTCTTCTTTCCCAGAAGACACTACGCTCTTCGCCCGCTTTTCTAAAAGATTGCGTTCCACCTCGCTCATATGAGAACGTTTTTCTTCCAAGTTTTTAACAAATTGGCGCTGATAAGGAGACATGGGGTCGAGAAAAAGTGAATTTCCCAAGCCGAACAGAGCAGGAACACCAGGTATCTGCAATATGGATGCTTATAAGATGATAGTACATCAAACAACAGAAAATTGTACAAACAGAACCAAGAACAATGCAAGGAAAATGAAAATGACCTCCTGAAACTTTTTTCGCATATCACCATCTTGGGTTGCAACAAAAAAATGATCCTGATTGGTTTCCCCAATGAGCTCCAACAAGCAAGCATCACCGGCTTTAACCTTCTCGTGTTCACAACTTTCATCCAAACATAATTTAGAACATTCAGCGGAGTGCAATAAGAGAATATAATAGCATCCAAATAGTTTTCGATATCAAATTCGGCCAACGGGAATTCACCAATGTGATAAATCCCCTTTGCCTTAATCACGATGCAAATAAACAATAAACAATCCCGACCTTTTCCTTTGAGAGCAAGGTCAAACGCTCTCCAAACGATGCTAAGCAAGAAAAGACAAAACAAAGAACAAACTCCTTGGCTGCCACGCGATAGGCAATAAAAAGCTGGACTGAACCCCTAATGACCAAAATACCCTTAAAGCATTTTGACTGAAGCACCCCTATATAAGGACTAAAGGTGCAAGACTCAACGATCGACTTGCCCTTCCTGCGGCGATAAGTCCATCACAGAATAAAAGCATCAATTAATTGGAACTGTTGAAAATTTGTTGTTGGATTAAACGTGAACTACCTTGCTATCATCAAGTTATGAGCTGCGTCAAGAGACTCAGAATGCGAGCGACCGAACCTTTTCAACTCGGCAAGAATACATCTGCAACAAACCAAACAAAATGATGAAATCTTAAGCGAAGAGGTATTGGCTTGGAACAAACTCACAATTGAATGACGAAAAGTGGACCTTGTGGTGTAAAGCTTGACGGGGCCTCCGAGAAGAGTAGAGATGGCCTGATCAGCAGGCACAATACGATTGATGACCAAGTGGTGCACAAAGGTCCCGTCGCAAAGCACCTTAAAGGGTTCTCTGAACCCGAAACAAGTGCGAAATAATCTAACGATCTTGCGGTGACGCTTTTGCTTCGTGAATCTCATCTATAATACATACACAAAACGTGCTAAGAATTTAACATGCAGAGGAAGCCAAAACGAAGTAAAAAATTGACAAGTTGAGAACTTTTTCAAGATAAGACAAGTCCAAAGCAACACTGAAGAATGATAAAGCTACTGAACAACACTTGCAACAGATCAAAGAACATCAAGAAA
Organism: Parietaria judaica; assembly: GCA_954871525.1. Lineage (NCBI taxonomy): Eukaryota > Viridiplantae > Streptophyta > Magnoliopsida > Rosales > Urticaceae > Parietaria > Parietaria judaica. The sequence continues at coordinate 33,898,908 of OX940865.1, forward strand.
CGGCAGTGGCAGACTCCAAATAATTAGAGTTCACAAACTAACAGAGAATCAAATCTTGAGAATCAACAGGAGAACCTGTCATCAGTGTTAAAGCTGAATGACAGCTTCAAAGCAAATAGTCTTCGATTGATGAATTTTCTCAAACAATTTCAATGCTAAACATACTGTTTTAACTAAATCAACCCAAAATCAAACCTAACAAAATATAAACGCCGAACACTCAAATTCAAAAGATGAAGATGAATAGAATGTAGAGAGAAACATACGGTGACAAGAGACTGCAACTTCGGCGAGAAGAAGAGGCACGTCAGATATAAATTTCATTCCGAATGTTTTCTCTCACTCTATTCCTACTGTATTAATCCAACTGTGTAGTTAAAGTTGTAACAATGTTTTATACATGGCCTAAGTTCCTATATTTTGCTCCTTAACCATTGAAGGAAAAGCGCGGTTACATCGATGATTCTTTCTCATTATTCGATGAAATTAACTCGTTGGTTGATCGGTTTAACCAATCTGAAACTGGGTCCGCCTACTTCCGGCTTATAAACTACTACCCGGTTCTGGTTTCACTCCTGCCTCGCATATCAAATAACAGAAATCTTCTATTGAAGCTTGGTTCTTCACATCAATACCGATTCCTTTCATTTTCTTTTCTAATTACAAACTCAACACAATTGCATGTGTCTATTGAGGAATTTCATCATGCATGTCTTGAGCACAACACACAAGCACATAATCAAACATATTTTTTTAAGCATCAAACCTCATTATAAGAAGATGTAAATATATATATAAAAAATTTACCAGAAACAGTACCTTCAGAAGAGGAGCTTCGTCGCGTGGTCGGAGCTGGAGCAGACGGGTCGGGTCGCACTGGTCGCGCTCGGAGGCGCGTAGGAGCTTCTACGGAGGCGCGTCGTGGTCGCGCGTCGTCGAATGAAAGGGTTAAGGGAAAGAGAGAGAGTTGTTTGAAACCCTAATCCTTTTAAATATAAATCGAAGCTTTTTTATTTTTAATATTTAAATAATACTTTTTTTTTTGTAAAACTAGTGGACAGCGTGGTGGCGACCAAATTACGATTATAAATCTAAAGAGACTTTTTCATTAGATTTATCGTGTCTTATATTTTAATATTAATAATTACACATCGGAAAGAACTTGATAAAGATAAATAATAGACCACTCTATAAGAGTGCAGTAGAACATTGATACATCAATATTCTATAAATCAATAGCCTCGATAAATTATTACTTTTGTATGGTGCCTACTCGGCTATTATAACTAACATTCTAAGTTTTTCTCGATAAATTAATAAATTGGTAGAATAATAAAATCTTATGGTCCTAACAATATTAATTTATACAGACTCAATTCTATTCCATCTCCATCTTGGTGGCATAACCCTTGAAAATTTTGCTTGATCAATTGAGTCCAAGTGGTAATCTGAAAACTAACAAAAACAAAATCTATAATAGATTTCATTACTCATTATTCATAGTAGATAATAGTAGTAAAATAGTAGCAGAACCCTCAAATATATATATATATATATATATATAGAATCCAATGAAAAAAATGTATTAAATACAATGCACGATTGAAACTGAGAAATAAGAAAATCATAGGGGAACTGACGAACTTACACTTGATTGAAGAAACCTCCCCTTAATCAACTTAAGGAAAACCAATGCACATAAATCAAATGAAACTCACCGGAATAGAATGACCATAACTCCAGGAAAAAATACACTAACCGAAAAACGCGACAACCTAATTCTTGATTGAAGAAATCCCATTGAAAAATCAACAAAAATAAAATCAATATAAATCTAATTAAATACACGAACTTGCAGAAAAAACAACAATAGAAAAGAAAAACAATGTCAATTAATCAAAACAAACTCTTTAATCCTTGGAAAATAAAAAATGCAGAAGCTCGTGTGAAATCGAATAGGGAGAGGGCGAAGAAACTAAATGGTTTCTTGCGTAGCATATAAATGCATTACCAAATGGTATAATAAAGAATACGTGGTGAGTTTCTTTTTAAAAAAAATGCGGTGAATTTTTATTTTTATTTTTTATTAAATACAATTTGAATATGGTGATATTTAACGTGGTGATACTCATAGGTCATATTAACTCGTGACCAAAGAGTAGAGAATTTTGAAAATATAGTATTTCAAATATGAGGATTTTCAAATCATTCGCTTTGCTTGGTGTGACTGGCCGCACAGTTACGTAGTATTATGAACAAATATAGATGAAAGTTTTTTTTCTTTAAATTGATTAATTACCTAAATATGTATTGATCGTTTGACATCACATCAAACTCAACAATTAGCCAGGACGTAAATATATTTTAAAGTTGGATTAAATAGTTAAAAAAAACTATTATTTTTTATGCAAATTCAATTATAAAAAAATTATTGAATATGTAAGACCTGGTCAAGATAAGTGTTTGATACTTTGAATTACTTAAAAGAGTATTTATGCATTAATTTTTTAAATGAAACTTTGTAATATTTGGTTAACGTATAAAAATATAAAGACCTTGTAAAAAAATTTATAAGAGTAAGGAAGCTGTCGAAAACAAAAGAAACAAATTCCACATTATCATCTATATATATTTCCACCAAAGTGCGGGGGGTTACAAAATCAGGAAAAATAAAAACATAATGATTGATGAATATTTGTTAATAAAGAATATCAAATTGGAGTAAACAAAATAGCTAAAAGTACGAAGAAATGTATGGACATGTAATTGTAAGTTGAAGTGTAAAAATTAATTAATTAATTTACCCAAAAAATAAAAGTGTAAAGGGCCATTGCAACCAAACATCAATTATTGCATAAATTACACATGAATTAATCATGCATTCATGATCGATTACAATGTTAACATCAAATCTAAAAAAGTAACAAAAAAAAAAGGTTCTAAAACTGCCACAAATTAAATAAAACATTAGACGATAAAACATACTCTCATGGTAATCGTCAAATTCCTGACGAAATATACCGAAACAGTAGGGAGAAGACTCATGGTTAGACATGCGGAGAAGGTTCGTCAAGATTTCTATAGAAGTGAAACGAATTTCGAGAAGCCTAACAAACGTCGTGAAAAATGTAAAAGAAAAAAAAAAGAATGCAGAGAGAGCCACACTAAATTGGTCTCTCAATATGAAATTTGACCACCTGTAACCAAGGCCAACTTCGAATCTTAGGGACCTTTTTCATAATAAATATTTTAATTATAAAATTTATAATGATCACATAACATACAGAAGAAAGTTAAATCCATAATACCCAATATTCGCAAAAAAATTGTATGGTGAAATTTCTCAATAAAATATTTTTAATAACAATTATAAAACTATAATCACATAAATCAATTAAAAAAGAAAAAAGTTAAATACCTGATACCCAATAATTCAATCCAATTTTAACAGCTCCAATGTTGAGCAATTGTGAAATCTACTTCAAAAACACTTATAAATCATAATAAAATTTAAAAAAATATCAAATACAAAATTATAATTAAAATAAAATTTTAATCTTACTTCTTCAAATGAATGATCATACCTTTAGATATGTTGGAATGGACACGATTTCCTAACTTCACTGCGTTGTCAATATATTCAACTAAAATGCTAACACATATTTAACTAAATTAATAATAGCTCACAGAGTAATATACACACAATCGACAATAGATTAAGAAAGATGGACCGAAACCTGTAATTGTCGATTGGCGAGAAAAAACTCAGGTGAATGAGGATCTAGAGGAACCAAATTGGGGTTAAGTATAGTTTTTTTCTCCATTAACCAAAACGACGTGTACTTAATATGTCATCAATGAGAACTAAGTGAGAGAAACCATTCCACTAATTCAATGATAACTCTTAAAGTTTAAGAGGACTAAGAACGTCGTATCGTATGCATGTCCCAATTGCCTTTGTATATTCCATATGTTGGTGATTAAATGATATTTTTTTTCTTTATAAAATGAATTGTATTTCGCTCCTAATACAAAATCTAAGAAAATGAGAATCATGAATTCTTGCTTTCAAGTTGTGCCATGTAATACCTCAAAACTCTCCTATATGTAAAATAAATATACATGTAATAAACATGATATATGCATGTATAAGTGTGTGCTTTTAATGCGTTATGTTGATATATAATGCATGCATTTCTATATAAATGCATTTAATTTAATGTGTTTTTATAAAATAAATGCATTTAATTTAATGTGATTCATTGATGATGAGATATTTTTTTTATGAAAAAAATCTAAAATATGAAAAAATAGAAAATGAGGATTGCTTGATTTGTAGTATGACATGCCATCTAGTGAGATTTTCCTTATATATATATATAGATTATCCTAACTAACTAAGCGGCTAAACCAAAAAAAAAAAGTCGTTGGAAAAAAATAAATAAATCGCAAACAAGAGCTTGTGACCTGTCGTTTAGATGTAGACGACAATAACTACTACCAATGCCTAAACGACACATGGATTTTTCGATCTCTTTGATTATTAGAAATACAAGTCGTTTAAGTTTAAATATGATGTCGTTTCTAATTTCTTTTTTTGAAGGAGATGTCGTTTCTAATCTTAATAGGCCTGAATGAGCTCGATTGAAGTCTATTAAGTGTATTTGTCTCTTAATAAATTAGATGTTCAATGATGAATTTGAATTAAATTTTACTATCTATGGTTGTGTGAGCGTTTTTCAATTCTTTGTATGTCCGCGGGGCTCGAATCTTGTACTTGAAGTAACAAGTTCAAAACAGTTGCTTCTTTAATTCATATTTTATAAGCGTTTTTCAATTTTTTGTATATTATCGCCTCATCGGGCTTGAACCCCGCACCTTGAGGAAACAAGTTCTTATCATCAGGCTTGAACCCCGTCGTGAGATGCTGTGAGCGCTCGGCTTGATGCTGCTAAGTATATGCCCGAGAAAGAAAAGGAAGAGGAGAGGAAAAAAGCAGAGGCGGCCACGAAAACAGAAGACTAGTTCGGATCGAGTTTCGTTTTACTTTGTTTACAGTAACAATATTCTAAGAGAGTTCCGCTTCATCGTCCTTTCGCTGTTCTTCGTGTAATTGAGTTTCTCTGAGATGCAGTTTCTTCTAAACAAATAACATTTTATATATATATATAAAGCATTTTCCCTCCAAAAAATATATTTACAGCATTTATTTATGTACAATGAACATTTGATCATCTGATGGGAGAGATTTTAAGAGAGAGAAGGCTATCGAGTTCCGAAAGTTTCTGTTTGTTGGTGCAAACCGGTCCGAACATCTCCCAAAACCGAAGGGTTTCGTCTGCTCCGGCCGAAGCCACAGTCAACCCATCCGGGCTCTTCAAAAAGTCAACAAAACAGCCGAATCGCTTAGGTTTTTCACGTACAGCGTATTCAATAGAGTTAAGTTGTAATAATGATAAAAATAGAACAATTTACCTGAGCAAGATGGAGAACTCTGGATGAATGGCGCCTGAAGTCTCCGACTTTGGTCATCGATGGATACCGCCACAGACAAAGCTGATTCCGGGACTCGCCAATAAGGCTATAACCGTGCCCGCTGAGTAGTTCCTTGTGATGTCTATTCCACTCTAGTCCACATATCTGTGATCACAACTCAAAAACTTTATATCAGAAAAGGTAAGTCCCTGCAATTCTACATTCTGATTTGCAGCTAAAGTTCTTGAACTCGAACACGATAAAATACTCACAACTTCGAAACTACTATTGATGAAATTTTCGATAGGTTAATGGACAGAAGGTAAATTGCTACAATTTACTACTAAAGAAGATGAAAAATGCAAGTGGGACGCTGAAAATGATTCTGTTTAAAGCAGTTGAACTTGGTTCCATAAGCTGGAACCGTGATCTAAACCTACCTGAGCATTGGTGTCTAAGCTTATTAGGCATGTTCCCTTTTGCGTGTTCCATATCTTGATGGTTCCGCCGCTCGTGCCGCCTCCTGACGCGAGCACCTCGGGCTGGTCGGGGCACCAAGCCAGTGCCTTCACCGCGGCTCGGTGGTCCTTGAAACAGTGCAAGAAACTCGCCGAGTCCATCTTGGAGGAGTCCCATATGTACACCAAGTTCTCGTTGCCCCCGCTCGCCAACATGTTCCCTCCTTCCGACCACTTCAAGCCGCAGACTTCTTCCACGTGCGTCTCTAAACGGGACGCCACGTTGTTTGCCGCCCTGACTGAAATCGAAAGAGAACTTACATGGAACGCAAAACCCGAAAAACAAAGTACCGTGACCGATCCAAAAAACAACTAACCATCGTGGTTGATGATGAGCTTGTCCTGGCTTCCTGACGTGAGAATATGCCCATTCCAGGCCACCGTCCCTACTCGGTTCGTATGATTCCGGAAGCTTCTAATCTGGAACGAAACAGAGTTATTTAATAACGAAAAACGCATAATTTGAAATTTGGGAAGTTTGAATAGAGATTTTACAAGTTTGGAAGTCTCAGCGTCCCATAGTTGGAGCTTTGAGCCCATGTAACCAACTGCCAAAGTCTTGGCATCTTTAGACCAAGCCACACTCGTGGGATGGTCACTTTCACCGTCTTCTCCGAAAAGCCTATCTACGTTTCTAGTCACCGAGTTCCAGAGGTACAAATCCGAGCCCAGCGCAATGGCGAGGAAGTTGTTCTTCCCCCAATCCATGATGTTCGTGTAGAAGTCATCCTTGATTTTTGGCGCATCGAGAATCCTGGCTTCTGTCTGCGCACACAACCAAACCATAAAACGTTTATCTTAGAAGCACTCAATCGGTACGGATTGAAAAGCTGCGGAGAATCGGTAATCACCTTCGGCAAACTGCGGATCTTGTGCTTCTTCGTGCTGTTCTCCAAATCCTCCGCCTCGTCTCGCCGAATCTCGTCGATGCCTTTCATGGAGCGCCTGGAAGACTTCGGGCTTCCTCTGAAAACAAGCATTCTGAAGGCGTTCCCTTGCGAATCCAAACCCAGCTCCTGCTCCAATTTCCGTCGATACGATTCCTAACGAAATCATTACCAAACCCTCGATCTGTTTCTTATACTGATTTGAAAAGAAAAAAAGAACGGGAAAAATCAAGGAACGTGGCCGTTGATCTGCTTACATTGAAACTGGAATGCGGAAGCGATCGACTCTTGCTCGTCAACAAACTATGGGCCTTATCTAGATCCATCAAACTCCGATTCGGTATAAACCGATCTCCCTAAAACACAACCAAATTCACAATCGAGAACGAAAGTCAAGAAATCCTAATCCACTTCGTACACTTGAAAGAACATAAAGATTGAGATACGAAGATCGGAATCCGAGAATCGAACCGGAAAATCGTACTGAGCGGGTGGACTGTCGCGGAGGCGCCTGGGCGACAACCAATCGGGTTGAAATTCTGACATAATTGATTCGATTTCTTGTGAAGAGAAAGGAAGAAAGCGAAAGGAAAAGGGTAACTTGGAGATGAAGGAACTCTGAAGCATCGAAATCTCCCGCCAAATAGAATGAAGACGATGACTGTCTTTAACGGACACTTCCCAATGGGTAACGTTTCGCTAACTGGGCTTTCCTATAAAGCCCATTAGTATGGCTGAAGGCCCACATAACAGGCCCAAACAAAGAATATATGAAATGAATAACCAAATATACAAAAGTATATAAACGTTTATCAACTTTACTCTATTCTCGTAAAATTTTACAATATAAACGGGAAAATATACTATATTGTATTGATTATTTTTATTTACCAAAAAATGCTCAATTTTTTTTAACTAATTATGTAGTATACGTTACTTCTTATGAATATGGTTTACAATACTATTTGGAATTAGTGAGTATTTACTATATTTCATACACCAGTTTAAGGGAAAAAAATAATACAAACTCTTTTATATATAATATTTTCAAAACCAGTCAACTTAAATATATATTTTAGCTATTTAAAAAATATTTTACATAAATTAAAATATATATTTATAAATTCATTCCTAATCTACATGATTCTTTTCGCTCAACTTTTGAGTTTTGGCTTAGAGAGAGTTTTACCTCAAAAAGTAAATTGCAAATCAGTATAAGTAAATTACAAAGTCTCTAAGATATACGGATATATAATCCATTAAAAATAATAATAATAAGATATATATTCAATCGGATTAAAAAAAAATACTCGAATGAACATATATCTACATATATTCGATGTATTTAATTTATCTGATAAATAGTATGATTTTTTTTTATTCAAAATTTTTAAAAATTAAAATTTAAGCATGTATATGTAATAGAATTGTCTTATAAAACTTTGTCACATGCTTTAATATATATATATTCAAATTTTCTATCCTCATTCTTTTCTTAACAAAAAAGCTTCAAAATTCCGTTAGTTGATTAACTTAAGTGACATTATAGTATTACATTTAACATATACTTAGTGACAAAGTATCTAATAGTTAAAATATATGATATACTTTTTTATCATTTTTCTGCTAATTTCTTATGTATTAAAATAATTTTCCATAAGTAATAAAATTTGGATTCGTCAACTGTTTTTGCTTAAATACCATGTGACGTGATAATACGCTCATTTTTAAAATGAAATTGATAATTAATTGTTTGTTTAAGGTTTAAAATACTCATTGTATTTTAATTTTGTTTTTTGCTAAATCAATAAGAAATTTTATGCTCATATATTCTTATTATTTACTAGTTATGCAAACAACCGACACATATTTATACTAAAGCTTTAACAATGGATCAATGGTCATTTTCGCACTAAATTACTAATGCAAGGATCATTCCACACAAATCTAAATTGGAAACAATGTTATCACGAATTATCATTTTATTGTTTTTTTTTTTTTGAAGAATACAACACGTGGCAAATGAGAATACGTCAATACGATGATACATGATTATAAACTAACCGAAAAAACAGAATGAGAATACGATGATACATAATTATAAACTAACCGAAAAAAAAGAATGAAGACGGGGACACACAAGTCATATACTTTTACTCGACTTGGTTACTTTAACCTTTAAAAATGAAAATTTTGGATATGTAACCGCTAATAATATTATCCAAACTTAAGTACATTTGCCGCTACATCTCAAAGTAAATATATCATCTTCTTATCTATTTTGGCATATATCACATGTTTGACGAATGACGCATGAAAACATTCTCAGTCTCATCACTCTCCACCATCATCGCAAGCAACAATCCACCGAAGAATCCCAGAATGGTCTCAGCTTCCACACGAGAAAACCCAAGTATGATCACTCTCATCTCTATCGAATTCGATCGATTTTGTTCATACTCTAGCTATGGAGCTCGATCTTTTCTTTTTTGGTGTGAAAATGGTGGTCGAAGTTGAATTTCGCTTCTCTGTTTAAGCTCTTAAGGTTTCGAAAAAGTCTAATTGTTCCTCAGTCGAATTCGTTTGAGGGTGTTTGTAATCTAACTATGAAGCTCGATCTTTCTTTTTTGGTGTTCAAAGTTGAATTTTGCTTCTCTGTTTAAGCTCTTAAGGTTTCTAAAATGTCGAATTGTTCCTCAATTGAATTCGCTAGAGGGTGTTCGTAATCTAACAATGGAGCTCGGGTTTCGCTTTTTGGTGTGAAATTTCTTCACCGTTTCAGCTCGTAAGCTCTCGAAAATGTCTAATTGCTCATGCGATTTCCAGGTTCTGCGAAAAGAGTAGCTGTGATCGGTGCTGGCGTGAGGTAATTTTTGCTTTTCGGTAGTTTGAGTCGTCGAAAACAATGGCATTTATCTGAGTTCGTGCTGGAATATATACTTGAATTGATGTTTAATGGAATTTGGAGACGCTTCAAAGTTGTGGAATTCGGTTTTGCTTGATTGAATGGCGACTGTTTGGGGATTCGGCTGACTTTGTTCTGTGGCGGTGCAGCGGGCTCGCTGCGGCATACAAGCTGAAATCGCACGGATTCGATGTGACGGTGTTTGAAGCCGACGAAAGAGTTGGGGGGAAGTTGAGGAGTGTCTCTCGTGACGGTTTTATCTGGGATGAGGGAGCCAATACAATGGTGAATTGTAACTGTTTATTAATAACAAATTTTTAGGGTTTGAAGTCATGTGCGTAATCCCGAAACCGATTGATTCGTTACCTTTGTGTAGACAGAGAGTGAAATCGAGGTCCAAACACTGCTTGACGACCTCAGACTCCGGGAGAAACAGCAATTTGTAAGTATTTATGTTTTTCTTGTGCTTTTACTTGCATTTGCTGATGGAGATTAATTTTATTTGGTTAGAAACGACGTTTTTTTCGAATTCGGAACTTTATATATCCCTACATTGGTTGCGGGATCGTAATTTGTTGATTTGATAATTGTGTGTTCTGTGATTACAGCCACTATCGCAGAACAAACGGTACATTGTTAGAAATGGTTTGCCAGTAATGGTATGTTCACTTGCATAAATAGTTTTACTTGAATTTTTTTTTTCGTTTTTCCTTTATTCGGAGTTGGAATGTGTAACTCTGGTCAGCTCATGTACTCGATGCTTTATATCAGATACCGACAAACCCTATGGCGCTTTTTTCGAGCAACTTTCTTTCTACACAATCAAAGGTTTGTTTCTTGGATTGCGTTTTCTTTTTCTTCTTTTCAAGCTCACGGTTTTAAGTCCATTGAAATAAATTGTCACCGTGCCAAATGCTTACACATGAATGGTTATTGAAGTTTCAAATATTTCTGGAGGCATTTTTGTGGAAGAAAAAGAACTCTAGATCTACGATTTCCGATGATCATAGGCAAGAAAGGTTATAGCTTGTACCCTTATACTACCGAGTACCTCAAATTCGCTTCTTCTTATCCATGTGAGCGTTATAGTCCTTACTGATTTCATGCAGCGTTGGGGGATTCTTTCAGCGTCACTTTGGGAAAGAGGTATGCTTGATTTCTGGTAAAACCGAACTGTTTAAAGTGTGGTCGAGTAATAGGAAATTCAATTAATTTTATTTTTTTTATTTCAAATCATATGTTTGTGATCCTTAAGGTTGTCGATTACCTCATTGATCCTTTTGTTGCGGGAACTAGCGGCGGGGATCCTGAATCACTATCTGTGAGTTATGTCTCAATTTTGTACAATTTATTTTTTAAATAATCAAACTAATTTATCAAAAAAAAAAAAAACTTGACTTATGATACAGTTCTGGTTCATTGACCAGATGCAACATTCTTTTCCAGAACTATGGAATTTAGAGAATAGGTATATTTTCCATACTTTTATTTTTCACATTGTAAGTTTTCATTATATTCAACCATGTCCGTCACTTAGCTCGACTGAAGGAGTCTCCATTATTGCCAGGTTCGGCTCTGTTATAGCTGGGGCGATTCTGTCAAAGTTATTTTCCAAAAAAGAGAAAAGAGAAGACACAAAATCTTCTTTAAAGGGAAACAAGCGTCAGCGTGGTTCTTTTACATTCCGAGGTGGCATGCAGGTACCTTTTCCGGCTTTCATTTTTTCATCTTTATTACAATCTTACCGTCGTAGCTAAAAGTCAGTGTGTTCTGGTCTTTATCGTCTGCAGACTCTGCCCGAGGCCTTAAGCAAAGAGCTTGAAAAAGATGAATTGAAACTCAGCACTAAGATATTGTCATTGTCTTACGGCTACGATGATAAGTCCGCTATAGGAAATTGGGCAGTTTCTTCTTCTGATAATCCTTCAAAAGATGTTTCTGTTCATGCTGTGATCATGACGGTTAGTCAAACTAATGTTTTTGTTTAGAATATGCGTATTTCTTTGGAAGTTTAGTGAACAATTCATACTTAGGGGTCAAACTGCATCGGGTACCGAGGGTTTTCCTTTATTTGACTCGATCCTGGTTTTATAAAAGCTTGATTTTTTTAAACCGGGCAGGCCGGGACCTGACCAAAATGGGGTAAAATTGGTCCAGTTTTTGAATATGTTCTATAAAATTAGCCACTTTTGAAAAAAATAACCTTCAAATAAAATAATATCAAAATCAAGCCTAAATAGAACCCAATAGCTAAAAGCTATAATGAATTAATTAAAATAAAAGAATGCTAAAATCGAACCGGACACTGGGCTAGCCTTTTTTATTCGTTTATAAAATTCTCGGTTCCCTTTTTTTAAGAAGCAAGTCCGGGCTCAGGGGCCAAAAATGTCACCATGCTCTACATTTTATAATTATTATTATATATAGTGGTCTAGAGATGAATATGTCTATAGAAATACCATTTCTCTACTTCGATAAGTATTTAAATCGTGGAATTGATGTCTTACGCAGGCACCGTTATGCAACGTCAAAGAAATGAAGATTACGAAAAGAGGAACACTCTTCCCGCTTAATTTTCTCCCAGAGGTATCCTTCTGTCATCATAATTATTAAAGAAATCTTTTACAAAATAGTTATTGCATTATTAACCTCTATTCGATATAATTTTTCTAATTTAAGTCCCAAATTCTCACAATTCTGTTTTTAAATCTCACTCCAAAACTATCATATCATTGATGTTGCAGGTGACATATTTGCCCGTATCAGTTATGATCACCGCGTTCAAGAAGGAGAATGTTAAAAGGCCGCTCGAGGGATTTGGAGTCCTCGTTCCTGCTTCGGAACAGAAGAATAATTTAAAAACCCTTGGTAATGGTTGCTATAATCATGTTCTACAGATGGTAATCCTAGATTTTTTATAATGTTTATTTTCCTTACTTTTCAGGCATTTTATTCTCATCTATGATGTTTCCTGATCGCGCGCCTAATGATACGTATCTTTATACAACTTTCGTCGGGGGAAGTAGAAACAAGGATCTAGCAAGCGCACCAACGTAAGAGAGATGCTTAATTAATTAATTAATTAATTTTGTGAATTTGGCATTTAAAATTTTATTGTTTTTTTTAATGCCGTAGCGACGAGTTGAAAAAAGTCGTCACCTCTGACCTTCGACAGCTATTAGGAGCAGAAGGAGAGCCCACATTTGTGAAGTAAGTTCTTGTGTTGCTTATTATCCTATTTGATCAGGTTAATTATATTGAGAGTTTGCAAGAAATATCCCCCGAACTTTACATGTTGGTGCATCTTTGCCCCCCAAACTTAAGTTTGTTTTGGCAACAAGCCCCCCTATTCTTTCAAAGAGTAGCACGCCCCCTACGCGTTTACAAAAGATAAAAATGTTAAGCATCTGCGCAACATGTGACTTAATCGATGATTTTTTGTCATTGAATGGAGATCTCGATATACCAGATTGCAGGTCTATTGTTAAGCAATCAGGGACTTCAATTCTCGAGAAAACTGTTACGATGAAAATCCCGCTAGGTTCGAGAAAAAATAATTCAACTAATGAAACTACATTGAAATAAGTCATGTGTTGAGAAAACAAGTTAGTATTTGGCTTTTGTAACCTGCAAGGGGCAATATGCTATTTTTAATAATTTCTGGCATTTGCGGCGAAAAACTAAAAGTTCAAAGGACATTGGCGCCACTAACCATAAGTTCAATGGCCATTCCTGCCAAATGCTAATGTTCAGGGAGTAAAAATTCATGGGGCATTTGTGCTGATTACTCAATTATGCTCGTCTTAAATGGCAGTCATTTTTACTGGAAGAAAGCGTTCCCCTTGTACGGGTGTGATTATAACTTGGTTCTGGAAGCCATTGAAACGATGGAGAACAATCTTCCCGGGTTCTTCTACGCAGGTAAATATAGTAGCAGATACTAGATTCAATGGTTAGGAGCATAATCACGGTTATGTCGCAATTAATAATACGAGTTTGCTAACATTTTACTTGTAGGAAATCACAAGGGCGGATTGTCAGTGGGAAAAGCCGTAGCCTCAGGATGCAAAGCCGCCGAACTTGTTATCTCTTACTTGGAGGCTCCTTAAGCTGAAAAAAAATAATAATAAAAATTAACAACGCTTCCTAGCTATCTTTAACATAGTTTTAGAGCAATTTACCGGTAATTAGCGTTTAATCCGTGGTTAATTCCTTAATTTGCTCTTTACTTCTATGTCCTTGTAGCCTCATAGGTGTTCTAAATTTCAGATTTGAACAGCTGATAGTATATGGGACCCAAAATAGAATAGTGACTAAATTTTTATAATTCTTAAATAAAAAATACAAATTGATAAGAATTTTAATCGGCGAATGTACGAAATCACACTGTGCAAACCATCGTCCCTCCGAAGTTGGCACCAAAAAACCACAAAGTAACGGTATAATGCTTATAAAAAAAAGAAAAAGAAAAAAGGGAACGTACTTATTTGCTCCCTTAGGATATATATGGTCGTAGTCTTTGCATTTTTAAATAGCAAAAGAAATCAAAATCTAGAATTCAGTAATAAAAATAAACAAAAGGATCCTCCGAGCGGCTATTGTCTCCGGAAGGATCACCTCATTAGTGGTAAAACGGCAGAGTCGCGTATTATCCATTGTTGCTGTCGCCGGAAGGGTCACCTCGTTAGTGGCAAAACGGCGGAGTCGCGTATTACCCATCCGCAACAATGTTGCAATTGTTTTTCTTGTCTTTTTTTTTTCATCACATCTTGTTACTTTTAATAATCAAACAAATTAATAAATATCTTTTCTAGAAGAATAATAATAATAAATTTATCCAGCATTTCAAACAAAAAATTTAAATTTTAGTTTAAATTTAAAAAAGAGAAAGAAAATAAAAGAGTGTTCATTTGACCATCGTATAGGGAAGAAAGATTACAATAATCAAATAAGTCCACTCACTGTGATTCTAGAAATGATTTTTAGTGGACAATATATTTACTTATTATTATTGGAAATATGGAAAAGTCTTGGAAATCTTAAGGACCTTGCCACGTTGCATAATATTATTCCATTTCTACATAAAACTACCTAATACACATTTAAATCAAAATTGAAGGTTTAATAGACTTGTGAATTTTAATTGCAAAAAGAAAGAGAGAAAGAAAAAGCAATAAGTACGTGCTCATAATTCTCCATAATTCATTACCCTTTTAATACTTTGCATGTTACTTATTGTATTTAAAAAATTAAATAAAAATAACATATTACTCTCTATTTGTTCAAATTTAAAAAAAAAATAAAAAAAAATAAATAAATATGCTATAGGTTTGCAGCAAATAACTTACTAAAAATTGTTTTTGTCAATAAAATACCGAACGAATTCAATATACTTCGATAATGAAATTATTACAAAGCAAACAGTGATTCTAGCTGTAAAAAGAATTGCTAAGACAGAAAGTTTTACAATATTAGAGAAAAATAATAAAATACTTCACAAATCAAGTATTAGAATTAGACACAAGATTATTTTTTTAAAAAAAATATTTGATAAAGTGGAAGGGGCAATCTGCTAATTATTTAAAATACATGGAGTATTTCTGCCGATAAATAAAAGTCCGGGGGCTTATTGCGTAAAATTACTGCCGATTATTACTCTTCATTTTATCAACGTTAATTTCAAAGTGGAAACTTGAAAGTATTAATTCACATTAAAGTTTTAGTCAATTTATTTAATATGTAACTGATTAATGTAATTACTTTAAAGGTAATAATGAACATGCAGGCTACTATAGTCAACTATTTAATGAATTCTTTCCCTTTTCTTTAAAGGTTATAATGAACATGCAGATTACTATAAATAATTTACCAAAACAAACCCTCATAAAAAATTAAATTAAATTAAATTAAATTTCTGTTTCTTCTTCCTATAAATATCATACACAAAAACCCTAATGACATTACCAAAAACATAAAAATAAGAAGAAGAAAAAAAAACCATGCCTCCACTAGAAATGCTCTCAAAAAACCATGTCATCCTGATTTCGGTCCTAATCTGCGCGAGCGCGGTTGCAAATTCCGAGTTTGGCCACATTCTGATGAAAAACGACTTGGGCACGGGAGACATTATGACCGTCCGATGCACCGACAAGGACGGGATAGATCTCGGGCCGACCGATGTTCTCCCTCTCACCCAATACGACCTCGAATTCACTCCCGACTGGGGATCCGGGGGGTCCCGGTACAATTGCAGTTTTGCCTGGCCGAATTCGTTTCACTACTTCATGGTTTACGATCTGTACCAAGACGTGCACAAGTGCGGTAGCGGCTGCTGCTGGAACATCACGCGGGATCACGGGCCGTGCCTCTGCTCCGGCGAGGTTTGCTTTCCCGGTTGGAATAAATATTGAAGTTTCTTGTTGCCCAAGTAATAGTAATGTTTGGATTCCGTTTTTGCTAATGGAGACGAGAAAGACTGAATTTTAGTCTGGAAAATTTTGTTCATTTTCATACTCGCATATATTTTTATTTGCTAATAATTAGTTCGGAATGATGAAGAGAGTTGTCTCCATAAAATCTAGAACATTTTGTTGTCGTTTTGATTCATATAAAAAAAATTGGAGGCTGAAGATTTCGCTTTTAAAATTTCCGGAAAAGCAAGTATTTTTATCCTTAGTTTATATATATATATATATAAATAAGTATCTGATAGATTGTATTATATATATTTATATATCCTTAATTTTTTTTAGGGCGTTAGAGGGATATAGCCAATATTGAAAGGTTAATTAGTCAAATAGCCAATGTTTTAATTAAAATTGTCAAATAGCCAATAAACCAATTTTGATAATCACAAATACCTTTTTACCCTCATAATTAATGATATTCGTTTTTTTAATATATTATTTTATGCCCTAATATTTCTCTTCGACCTAATATATCTCACGACACCTTCTCCTTCGCCGACCCCTTCTCCTTTGCCGACCTCCGTCCGGTCTCCGACCTCCGTGCTGTCTCCGTCGCCGACCTCCGTGCCGTCTCCGTCGCCGAACTCTGTGCGCTGCCATCATCGCACGGTAATGCTTTCAAAGCTTCGTCTTCTTCTCTCTCAATCCAGTTCGATTTGGATGTAATTTTTTTTAGAGTTTCGATTTGGAGGTATCCTAACTCTTCCTTCCTTCCTTTAGTTTGATTTGATTCGAATAAAATGTTGAAATCATTTATGTGTGCTGTGTTGGTTTCAAATTTCATCTCGGTTTAAGTCTTGGTTTTGGTGTTCCTCGCCTATTTCGCTTGATTGATCCTCACGGTAATGCTTCTAGCTTTTGGTGTTCTTCGGTACCAGCTTTCTATTACCAGATTAGTTAATAATGGGGTGTATTAACGTGGTTAATAGATGGATTAGTTACCCACATTTTGTGATGTATTAACGTGGTTAATACATGGATTAGTTAACCACATTTTGTGATGTATTAACGTGGTTACTAGATGGATTAGTTAACCACATTTTGTGATGTACTAACGTGGTTAATACATGGATTAGTTGTATTAATGTGGTTAATTCGCGAGTGTGTTCGATATTGTATTAGTTCACTTTAATGTAAGATTGTTTCAAAATCCCAGTCTCATGTATTAATCGATTTCCTGATTAATTGAATTTGGGATTGTATTAATGAGGTTAATTTGGTTTTGGTTTCATGTATCAATCGATTTTATGATTAATCCGACACATGTATTAACGTATTAATGTGGTTAATATACTTGTATTAATGTGGTTAATTTCTTATTTATGTTAGATAAAATGTGGTAATATACTTGTATTAATGTGGTTAATTTCTTGTTTATGTTAGATAAAATGTGGTATTAATGTTTGAATTTAGTATGTACTAATGTGGTTAATTAATGTTCATGGTAGATATAATGAGGAGAACGAGATCAGTTGCAAATAAAGAAAGAGATGCGGAACTGGCAGTGGAAAAGGTATCGATGGCAGAGGAAACGTCAATCAATCCGGCAGCAGAAACGGTATCAAAAGCGCCATTGAGAAGTGAGAACTGATAATGCTATAGCTGTGGTGATTTACAGATAATAATTCCGTTAATTTTCTTTACTATGTATGCATAACATTCACTAACATTAAGTATGTTATTATTTTTTGCAGGTTGTTACTATGTTGTTGATAAGCCGTTTTGGAATCCGTTACAAAGGATCCAATGCCATTCAAGATTAAAGGTGATGGAAGATGTACGGAGACACTTAAAAACAGAAAACCAACGAAGTATCTTCCTTAGCGGACCGTTCAGTCATTTTTTGAATATTAACGGACACACGTTTCCGAAAAATCTTATTCACCAATTGGTGTTGCGTCAAGTCACCGGAGGTGATGAACAGGCCCTATCTTTCCAAATAGGACAACATCTATCAGAGTTTACGATAAAGGAGTTTGAAAGAATCTCGGGTAAGTTATATTAACGTGATGTATTAACGTGGTTAATACATGGATTAGTTAACCACATTTTGTGTTGTATTAACGTGGTTAATAGATGGATTAGTTAACCACATTTTGTGATGTATTAACATGGTTAATACATGGATTAGTTGTATTAATGTGAGTTGTATTAATGTGGTTAATTCGCGAGTGTGTTCGATATTGTATTAGTTCACTTTAATGTAAGATTGTTTCAAAATCCCAGTTTCATGTATTAATCGATTTCCTGATTAATTGAATTTGGGACTGTATTAATGGGATTGATATTCCTTGATTCTTTTCTGCAATCTATGTAGGACTAAATTGCGGAGATATTCCAAGTCCCGATGATAGAATTGAAATAGTAGACTCGATTAAGCAGAAATATTTCGCAAAGGATCGGAAAACAAGCAGTCTTATTAAATTGGTTAGTGGGGAAAAAGAAATTGAAGGAAGCGACGAAGAAAAGGTTGCTTTGCTGAATCTAGCCATCTTGGAGACGATGGTACTCCCTAAGCAATCTCACGTCAACATCAACGAAGAGCACATAATATTGGCCAACAATATGGAAGAATTTAAAGCATATCCATGGGGGAGATTAGGCTTCAATGCATTATGGGAAAGCTTCAAAAAATCTAAGGATTTTGTCAATTTAAATATTACCGGCTATGATGTCTCGGGCTTCGTACTACCATTGATTGCTTGGGCTTACGAGGCAGTCCCGAAACTTGCAAAGGTTGGATTCACCATGAGGAATGGTCCTTATGTTCAACCTCCAATGATAAAGTGGATTTATAAAACGAGTCCGGAATTTGATGACTTGACCAAACAGATATTCGAATGCGAAGACGTAAGTATAATATCTAGTATCAGTAAACTGTTATATATATGGTTACTATTATTAACATAAATAATATTCGTTAATAACCTGTATATATGATTTCGTTTTGCATTGTTAATGTTTGTTTACGTTCTAATTGATAGGCCTTAGACCACGGATTTCACGAAGAAGAAAATGATCAAAGATTCCAGGCGGGCACCTCAACGACAACTCAGGCGGGATCTCGACCAATTACATCGAAGGATATGGAACAGTTGACTGAGGTATTCTTGATGAAGTTTAAAGATCAAGAAAATGCTATAAAGGAATTGAGAGAAAAAGTGGCGGTACTAGAAAAATCAAGGTGTCAAGCTTGTGCAAATGCTGACTACACAAATTGTGCGGCTGTTTGTTCTCGAAATAATCAGGTATAGATTTGGTGTTTTATATTTGGGGATATAAATCATGTTAATCATTATATTAACTGTGTTAATATGTATGATCTTAAATTAGGTTGAAAACACACCTTTATCCTTACCAAGCAGTGAGAGGATCAATGATTACCTAAGTCCACCGGTAAAAGTTCTTACAGTTTATTCATGCTTATTAACTTTGTTGTTATTTCCTAAGTCCACCGGTAACACATGTAGAATTTGATGTTGTTTGTAGGCCAAAAAATATGACATAAACAGTGAGATTTCATATATTCTTACAAACGCCAACTTGATAATTGAAAAAGATGTTGATTCACAGACAGATCCTACTCAACCCAGAAATGAGCCGAGAAATGTGCCTATGGTCGAGCAGGTAGTGCGACCAAGCGAAGTGGTGACAAAGAATAATCCGAATCTCATGGTTTATACACGGAAGCTGCAGGATAAAGCACCGTTGCAAGATGAAGGAGTCCCTATTCGAAACAAGCGGAAGATAAAACCAGGACCTTTAATGAGGCCACCTTACACGCAGGAGAAGAAAGGCAAAAAGGATGATGACAACAGCGAAGACGTGATATCAAGCCATCCTTCGTTCGACCTCGGAATTTGATTAGTGTTATGCCATTTGACTATAGGCTAGACAAGTAACTATAGGCTAGACAAGTCCTCTTATTGTGACCCGCCTTTCCACAATATTGTTTATGTCTTTTTTTATTGTTGATAGTATGGATGTTTTATTAACGTGAAATATAAATTGGTTCATCGATCACAATTAACTTGTATTTTATTTTTTAAAAATTCTCATATTAACGTGTATCTCCATCGTTTATACAATGTTGATTTGGAAATAATATAAGTAGCCTGTGAAAATGTTGAGTAAACTGGATTTGGAAAAGAAATAACTTGTATTAATGAAGTTAATACAATATTGTATGAGAAATTAACAGGAATTAACCGCGTTAATAAGAATAATTTTACACAAAAAACAAAAACAAATAAATTCACAATGTAACTAGAAATATGATGCCTAGCTTGTGAAAATGATGAGTAAATTGGATTTGGAAAAAAATTAATTTGTATTAATGAAGTTAATACAATATTGTATAATGAATTTACAGGAATTAACCGCGTTAATAAGAATTCTTTTACACACAAAAACATAACCAAAACGCTCCACAAAGTAACTATAGCCTAGACAAGTCCTCTTATTGTGACACGCCTTTCCACAATATCTTTTATGTCTTTTGTTATTGTTGATAATATTGATGTTTTATTAACGTGAAATATAAATTGGCTCATCGATCTCAATTAATTTGTATTTCATTTTTTTTTTTTGAAAATTCTCATATTAACATGTATCTCCATAGGCTATACAATGTTGATTTGGAAATAATATGCCTAGCTTGTGAAAATGGTGAGTAAATTGGATTTGGAAAAAAATTAATTTGTATTAATGAAGTTAATACAATATTGTATGATGAATTTACAGGAATTAACCGCGTTAATAAGAAGAATTTTACACACAAAAACATAACCAAAATGCTCCATAAAGTAACTAGAAATATGAGAAACAAGAAATATTAGGAAGTAACCAAATTAATTTGTTTATTCACATCTAAACAAATGGCACTAGTGACAAATGACTTAAAAATATGAGAAACAATGAATATCAGGAATTAACCACGTTAATAAGAAAAAATTTACACACAAAACATAACCAAAACGGCCCACAAAGTAACTAGGCTAGACAAGTCCTCTTATTGTGACCCGCATGTCCACAATTCCCACAGCGATTGCGGTATGGATGAGGCATCTCATCTTTTGAACGAAATCTCTTCATCTTTGGTCTTCCAGCTTGGCGATTTTGAACCGGAGGATTGATTACTGAAGCGTCACTTGGAAAATCCCAATCACCGTCGTGTGCAACCGGAATAACATCCAGTGAATACGTAGCTACAAACGCTTCTCTAGTGAAATAATGAGGGATGAAATCAATCGGCTTTAAATTCAGCCTATACAAAGCCGCGGCGGCATGCGCACAAGGGAAATCTTCAAGCTGCCAAACGCAACAAGAACATGACTTCGTTGCAATATCAACAATGTTGTGACACTTGCCATCGATAACCTCAAATGCATGGTTGTTGATAGGTGCAACCTGATATAACAAAAAAAAAACGGATTTTTTTGGATATTAACACAATTATGATATAAAAGATTAGGAAATAAAGAATGAACTTACGTTCATTCTGCGTGCATTCTTCTCATTTTCCTCGAGTATTTTTGCAGCGTGGGCAGTGAGTCCGTTCAACATCTTGTGGATCAGAGCACGTTGTTTGTTGAACCATTTTTGTAGTAAAGAACGCCAACTCAAAACAAGCGCGGCTACTGGCCATTCTCGAGCTTCTAAGATAACCGAGTTTAGGGATTCGCTGATGTTAGTGGTCATCAAGCCATAGCGTTTACCTGGAATAGATTAACAATTATATGTATTAATATGGACAACATAATTAATAGTTGTTAATAATATGTTTTATTAATGAAAATTAACTTGATTAATAAGATGAAATTAGAAGGTAAATAAACCTAGACAAACTAAATTAATCGTTTATAATGATTCTTAATAAACATGATTTACAAAGTTACCTGGGAAGTGAGATCGTGACCAGAACTCCGGTCCAGCTTCAATTAAGTATTTCTTTATGGATGGCTTCTTAGAAGAAAGTACATCCAACCAATAATTGAAGTCTTTATGCGTATATGCCTTGGCACACTTGTAAAACAATGGCTGAATAGACGATTTCCCGTGATTGCACTTGACATTCTTCCACAAATGCTGCATGCACACCGCGTACTTCGCTTCCGGGAACACACGCTTAACTGCTTTCGGGATTGACGGAGCCCTGTCAGAAATAATTACCAAGTCTTCTCTAGCCCCGTACACTTTTCTAATATTTTTCATAAACCAACGCCATGATTTATATTTTTCTGTACTAACAATCCCAAAAGCTAACGGAAATATGTGGTTATCCCCATCGTGCGCGGCTGCCAATAGCAATGTACCCTTGTACTTCCCTTTCAAATGTGTACCATCCACGGAAATAACCGGGCGACAAAATTGCCAACCATGTATAGAAGCACCGATAGCCAAAAAGAAGTACTTAAAGTTCCCTGTAGCATCAAGTTTCGTTTCTGTATAACTCCCTGAAAAGATGAAGAATAAACTGTGTTAATAAACCTATAGTTATTAAAATTAAGTTGATGATTAAGCTGAAATTATAAAGCATAATGTTGTAAATAAACTCAAACCTATAAAATTAACCTGATTCACCAATACAAATTTAAATTAATTAACAATTACATAAAAAGAAACTGACTGTTGATACTTTGCATTTCTATTAACACAGATTAACAGTGTTAATCTAAAAAATTACCTGGATTTTTTGCGCAAATCATTTCGCCAATCATCGGTAGATGAGAATACGACTCTTCGAAACTACCGCGGATCTCCGTCAACGCTTCGCTACGTCCTTTCCAAGCTAGGAAATAGCTTATATCGACTCTATATCGCTTAAGCATTATATCCGCAACACCCATCGGTGTTAAACTCTTTCCCAACGGGCCCGAGAGGTATTGCTTTACTATCTTGCTGATTAGAGAGGACGACAAGTGCCGATTTCTCTCTAGAGTATTGCGTCCAACACAATTGTGTTCGTTAATATAGGATGTAACAACCCAAATCTTAGAAGCCGAACATACGCGTGCGTTAAATTCCCATGGACAATGCGCATTCATACAAAAAATCTCATAGCGTGATTGGCTAGAACGCCGGTTTATGAATTGAAATGAACGGTTTATTGCTATGAAACTCAGGGCGTCCGTCATACAATCTTTATGAGTGAATTTATCGTTCACCCTAACGTCAAAATCTTCACGCAAATTAGTGAAATCCAAATCATCGTACAGAATAGACCCGTCGTCGTTTTCTGTATCATCTGAAACTGGTAAAGTAGATGACGATCCAGCCCCGTGACAATATTGTTTCTCAAACGTTTTAACTACATCCATATTAAAACATGTATTAATACATATTCATATTCACACAGATAATATATAAAATTAAATGTGTTAATACATGTTGATATAATATTTGTTATCACATAATTATCCATATATTAACACATATAAACAACGGTAATATAAATGTTCTGTAAAACTAGGAAAGACATGTATGTATTAATTTTGTTAATACATGTGAATTCGATTTTTAATCACATATCTATCTACATACTAATACTATTAAGACAGATAATATAGTTCTAATAAAAACACAAAAATATGAATTGAAAAACATAAATTAAAAGAAAAACCTGATTCAAGTAATGAAAATCCATTGATCGGAGCTATTTGTAGAGATCTCGTTACATCAACACCCGTTCTTAATTCAATCATCAGTGCTTGATTTGGGAGGGTCATCTCTGTTATTACAGATTAATAAGTTTATTCTTTATTAGAAACAACAATCCCGAAACTTATTCAAACATAACACGATCTCATGGGATATTATGAGGAATTAACCACATTAATACAACCTAATATCTAATATCTAACAAAAATGTGATTTGATACGACCTATATTAATTAATAATAACCCGAATTAACCAAATTAATACACCCATTATTTACTAATCCATCTATTAACCACGTTAATACACCACATAATGTGGTTAACACCTCATTATTTACTAATCTGGTAATAGAAAGTTGTTAATAGACTACACAGAAAAACTACATTAGTATATGAACTAGCTCGGACTAAAATCGAGACCGGCTACCGGGACTTTTCAAACAAAACATGGTCTCATTTTTATTAGCAACCCTACCACATCAATACATTGGCTTAACTAAGAATTACATTACTAGAAAGTCCTAGTTCAAACATTTATATGCTAATATTCACGGGATCGCAACAAGCATACGAATGAGATTAACGGAACAAGAACCAATACAGTGGCTTAACTTAGCATCACATTACTAAAATGTTAAAATTCAATCCCAAAACAACAATCGAACGTAGGAAAAAATATGTAATTATCGCGAACCTGATTCAAACACAGAAATATCGGTCAAATGATCCGCTCCGTATGGTATCTCTTCAGTGCTCATTGAAACTTCTGTGTTTTGAAATTCGGTCTAAGGTTAGATTCGGTTTTGGACCCTGTTTCGGCAATTCAACAGAAAAATCAAATTCAACTTCCTACTGAATCAACATCAACATTATTCAACTCATATCATAATCAACATCCTCTAGTAGAATCAGATTATTCTTAATAACAGGAAAATTAGTTCATCGTTCTTCCGATGAACAGCCACAGCCAAGAGCAACTCCGGTATGATAAGAATCAGTCTCGTTCTTCTTTGAATTTTTTTCAATTTCTTCTGCTTTTCAATTTCTCATTGAGAACATGAAACCAAACGACATCAGAACAGGTTACAAAAAACTTACAGAGGATGAAAGAATCGCCGGCGAACAGAGCTGAGAGAATCGCCGGCGAACGGAGGTGAGAGAATCACCGACGAACGGAGATGAGAGAATCGCCGGCTAACGGAGGTGAGAGAATCACCGACGAACGGAGCTGAGAGAATCGCCGGTTGGTTTGCGCGGAAAGTATGGTCGTTGATGAACAATTGACAATGAGAGAATCGCCGGCGAACGGAGGTGAGAGAATCGCCGGCGAACGGAGGTGAGAGAATCGCCGGCGAACGGTGGTGAGAGAATCGCCGTCGTCGTCGCGCGGGAAATTTTGGTGTTCTCTCTCTCTCGATGTTCTTCTGCTTGTTTGTATTTAAATAATATTAAAAATCTGAAAATAAATAACAAAAAGGATAGTTTAGGTATAAAATATGTAAATAAAAAGCCACATCACTTAATTTGATATTTTGCAAAGAAATGAGAAAGTTTGGCTATTTGGCTAAACAAACATTTCAATTAGGCTATCTCATGCCATTTCTCTTTTTTTTATATATAATTTGTATTAGATAGATTGTAAAGATGATACTGAGCGGTTAATGGTAGTATATATATATCCAAGTTCTACTCACTTGAGGTGATATAAATTAAAGGGTAAATGAACGAAATACTCATTTTATGTATGTTTGCTAACATACGGGTGCCACAGGGAGACTTTCTTTTAGGGTAGGAATTTGAATAATTATGATGTAAGAAACTTGGGATTATTCAAAATAAACATTTTGATGGGCATTGTTGTAAAGTTTGAACTTTATAATCAGAAGCTGACAATCAAAACTTTATTTCATGTAATTGCTGAAGTTATATACTTATATATGTATACATGTTTGATGTTGCTAAATGACTGAAACAGGTTTATGGTTGTTTGATGATATTAATTATTTATAATTTTGTACACATCAAATCAACTAAACTAACGATAATCGGAAGCTGACAGTCAAATTTTGATTTCAATGTAATTAGTGTTGGTAGAAATGCTGTTACAAAAAAAAACAAAGCGATTTTAGGTAATTAGTGTTGGTAGAACTGTTATAAAAAATACAAAAGGTAGTTTTTTTTTTTTTTTTTTTTTTATAAAAATAAAAACACGGTTTTTAGATTATTTTGGTCTTTTTACTCTAAATATATTTATTTTGCCAAATGCTTAATCAACTTTTGTTACCAAAACTTATTTTATGAACAGTTCACCAAACACCTATTAGTTTTTTTTTTAATAAAAAAAAGAACTTTTTTTTAATTGAAACTAAAAACAATTAAAAAAAAAATAAGTTGAACAAAGCGGCCTCAATGTTTGAGATAAATGAAAATTTTCATTATACCCTAGTAGCTCGATTCCGTAGCGATTCTATTTTATTTTGTAATCCCCTCACTTTCTTGCATTTTTCATAAACCTAGTCCCTCCTTTTTGTTTTCACCTTTAATGCCGAAGAAAATCTCTAAGAGAAATGAAGATGGAGAAGAGAAGTAATAAGCATCTTACTATTTTATCCTCAATTGTTGAGGTTATTACATTTACACAGAACAAACAGATAACTTTTTCATTAACAATAAGGCTTGAGTTAGGGAGGAAAATGCGTTACGAGCGTAAACTTATACGTACGAATTTATAATATATAAATTTAGCTTATAAAAAATATGTCATGACATGCCATTCTAGACGCAAATCAATGTATTAATTACACTATACCTCACGTCGAGAATAAATGAGACTAAAGAAGATCCTACGAGTCGTCATCTCATAAGGCAAAATAGGTCAACTTTGATATGTATCATTAACTATTTGGACAAACGATCGTATCCATTTGGAATTTCAATTAATGAGAATCCTTTAATTTCGACTTTCGAGGCCTCCAAAATGAATTATATATTGAAGCTAATATTACTTTTCATATGGTCATGAATAATGCTGTAAATATCAGGTCAAACTCCAACCCAGAACCCTTTTTTTGTTGTTGAAACAGTCCGGATCCGGATCCGAAAAAAAAAAATATTTTTCAAAAATACCAGTTTAAACCCAAAAATAAATAAAACTAATACGAACTCGGACTGATCCGGGTCCTGAAAAAAAAAAAAAAAAAAAGAACTGGACTCAGAACAAACCGGGTCCGGATTTTTGAAAAAAATTCTAATGCAGGATGTCCGATATGCTCTACATTTACACGCTTAGTCTTGAAGTTAAACTATTAAATAACATCAAAATTATTCTCAGTGTAAGATTCTAATGCAAACTCGGATTATAAGAAAAATGAGAAACATTCTTAACCTAGAAATTAGTTCGATATTTATTCATCATCATAAACTCCTCCTCCATCGGTGTGGTTTGTATTATAATTTATAAGAGATGCCAAAGCCACAAAATCCTAACTTATTTCCTATAATATTTCAAACAGGATATTAATCCGTAATAATGAATCAAATAAATACTAATAATTAATACAAAATATTGCAAAATAAATGAAGATAATTCTCATGCATAAATCGAAGATCAAGTTCTCTTTTTGCATCAGATTCCTTCAAGCTTGACGGGGTACAGTTGATAGTATCATTAAATTTAATATTATGATTTATTTAAATTTATACCCTGCTTCTTAATGTTATTTGACACCTGATATATATATATATATATATATATATACACACACACACACACATGCAGGTTCACGGTATGAGTTTGTTTCATCATCAATTTAGAATTCTTCGCATCTATACAAGATTCAAATAGATGTATTAAAGCGTACTCCTATAATATCAGATATATATAGTAGTAGTATAATCTATATATATTAAAAGGAAGAACTCACAAGTGATGTAGCAAGATATAAACAAGTTATTGAGAAATAGATTTTTCTTAGAAGATGTACAAAGTGATTGTGACACACTCAAATCAAGCAATTGAGAAACCTATTTTTCTTAGAATTTAGAATAAATTTTTAATAAAAATCTTAGGAATAATAAATTATTATTAAATTCCAATAACATTTAATATGCAGTTGTATTATCATGTATATTAACTATATCAAAGCGTTTATTACATGATGAATCATAATGTTAGTGCACCATTGATATATATTAAAAGGAAGAACTCACAAGTGATGTGACAAGATATAAACAAGTTATTGAGAAATAGATTTTTCTTAGAAGAAGTACAAAGTGATTGTGACACACTCAAATCAAGCAATTGAGAAACCTATTTTTCTTAGAATTTAGAATAAATTTTTAATAAAAATCTTAGGAATAATAAATTATTATTAAATTCCAATAACATTTAATATGCAGTTGTATTATCATGTATATTAACTATATCAAAGCGTTTATTACCATGATGAATCATAATGTTAGTGCACCATTGATGTTGGGTGACAAATAAAATGTAAACCGATAAATAGAATTTGAAGGAACATTGCTCATTGATGTATATTCAATATACTATATTGAATCCTATTGATGTATCTTATTAATTATAAAATATTGTAATATAAAAAGTCATCATTTTTTAAACTGTCGACACTATATATATATATATATATATATATATATATATATATGAGCATATTTCGTGACTCAAAAGGCACAAGAGGAACACAAATTGTTCAGAGCTTCAATAGTTTTCTTTCTTATTTTTCTTCCAATAATAATTTTCTCAGGGTTTGGTCTCACGACTGTGATTTTGGCTGAGAATTTTTTATCGCAAGTGTGTATGGCATGTGTGTTGCTTGCTGAGTGAGCTACATGTCGATTATGCACGACCCGTCCAAGCTGCACACTGAGTTTGAATTTTAAAGAAATATAGTATTTTATATATTTTTCTTCTCGGGGGATCTCTCTAAAAGTATGATTTACAATATTTAATTCTGCAATCTCACTGATGATCATTTGTTATAATGTTTAAAATTAAGATTGG
Source organism: Parietaria judaica (assembly GCA_954871525.1). Taxonomy (NCBI): domain Eukaryota; kingdom Viridiplantae; phylum Streptophyta; class Magnoliopsida; order Rosales; family Urticaceae; genus Parietaria; species Parietaria judaica. The sequence continues at coordinate 33,927,842 of OX940865.1, forward strand.
AATACAACGTATGTATATGTGTTTGTATTTTGATAATTATTTACTACTGCTACTTATATAATATTGATAATTCCTTGAATTGCAGTCTCAAATATTTGAAGAGTGATATGTGTCCGAGTAAGTATTTTCATATTTTTGTCCATTCATTTTTTTTTCCTCACGATAGTCTTATGAGTATTTTTTGTCATGTTATATGTTTAATTCAAGGGAAATAAGAACAATAGCATGACATGATATTGGTTCAAAAACCTTGGCGGCATAAAGAACGGTGACAACGGACTAAAGAATGATGGCAACCAGTACCACGGGTTAAAGAAAAGACATTGACAGTTCGAACGGCTACCATAATATGTGTAAGTTTTGTTTTAGTAAATGGTGATCAATGTTTGAAAACTTGGTGCAGAATAATATATTTTTCCTTCGTTGATCTCGACTCTTACATACATATTATTTGAGAAAATTAGTGACTTTGCAACACCCCTTAACCTTTTTGCACTATGTAACTATTGTCGGAGAAAATAAACATAACTACATTATATTTTTATTATTTCTTGATTTAATTTATATAATCAGGTTATTATTTTGTTTAAAGTAGAACAAGTTTGAAAGATATTTACAAAATATAATTAAAAAAACATTCTTATTTTTCAAAACAACTGTTAAAATTTTATGTCATTGTAAGAATATATAAAAAAAAATAGATCTTTTAAATATATTATCACCGCGCGAAGCGCGGTCAATCCACTAATATTAAGTAAAAAGACGTAAAATCACAAAAAAAAATGTCATTAGCTCGTTTGGGGTAGAGTTCTTTTGCTTTGAATGTATATTATCTTGCAATAATTGAACAAAAACCACCTCGAATTTATATAGTTGGTAGTATGTTAAATGCCTTAGTTGGAATTTTTCATTAAATCAATTTCTATCATATTTACAAGTAATATAACGACTTAAGAATTTTTATTTTATTTTTATTAAAGATGTAATACACCGAAATCAACCGAGCTCTGTCATAATGTAGTTAAAAGTCTTGGTAATCTTGCATTGAGGCTAATGTTCAGAATCAATCGGTACTTCAAAACTTGACAAACTCAATGAAAGCGAATACCAGGAAAAACAAACCCGCGAGAGCAGCTACAAAATTCAATGAATAAATTCTTTACCGATGCCGATCGCCTATAACCGCGATCGAAAACACTCATAATTCTCATCTGTAAACAGCTTATGTGTATGCAAACCAAACCATCAAGGGTGTGCAGAGCTTTTGACATCAAAATGCCAAAGAGAGAGTAGCTAAGTATAACAAACAACACGTTTTTTTAGCATTAAGGACTAATCCCTAATCATGATCTATAATCACCTTCCAGTTTGCCAATACCGGCACGGATTATGGTAACAAATGAACTGTACATTTTTTGTTTTTTGTTTTTAATAATTACCTCTCTCTTGTGAAGAGGGTATTTAGTTTCCTCCGTCTTTGGATTGAGTAACTTCAGAGTTCAAGGATGACGATGAAGATGAAGATGAAGATGCTCCGGAAGGGAAATACGAGTATGCGAGAGTCGCAGCCCCAAGTGAAAGAGCAGCGGCAATCGAGCCCCAGATCCACCTTTGCCTTCTTTCCCTTCTTGATCGCTCACGCCGAGAGATATCTGTATAATTATAAACAGCATTGAGAAATTAAATCTATTAATAAAGAAGCAAGGCTATTTTGACTTTAATGACGATGATCTACAAGAGAACATGCATTCACTATAATCTTAATAGAAATGCCATTTTCGTAAAATAATTATATTTATTCAAAAATCTATTATTTTTAATTAGAATATCTTATTATATAATAATGAGATATTTGCGGCATAAAAACCTCGTGTTTGCAGTTTGTTTGAGGTACATTCCCAATGTTTGTTAGTATTGGTATAAAGACCCCGTGTTTTATTTTCTGTTGAGTCCTAAACTAAAGTAGACCTTAAGTTTCCCCTACATACTCCGGTATTGGCGATACACTCTATTCTCGACGGTGTGGGTGACCTACTCGATAGTTTTATTATTTGTTCCCATAATATGTGTTAGAAGAACTTACCGAGAACGTCTCTGTTCCTCTGAACCATCTCCTGATTCATTGCCTCGTAGTTCCGGAGTTTGTCACACAACCGGGCGATCTCAAAGTTCTTGGACTCTATTTGCGCCTTCATTTCTGCTTCCATTTCAGCTCTTGCTATGCCCCTTCCAATGGAGTTCGAGACGAACCTGGCGAGGTATACTTGCCTGCAGAGTTCCTCACCAGTGGTCGCAGCGTCTGCGGGGAAAGTCCACCCTTCAAGAGACAAGTGATGTTGAATATCATCCCATTGTTTCTGCATGTTGTTTAGGGCTTCTTCGGCTTGCTTTCGTCTCTCTATTTCCAATAGAACGCTCAGTTTTAGTTCTCGTATTTCAGTTTCAACGTCACGAATAGAAGAGTGTTGACTCCCACTCTCGGAAGATAGCTCTGTGACAAAAGTATGTATGATCAAACAAGATTAGCAGTGATGTCACAAAAACAAGGACTGTAATATTAACAATTTCAAAAAAAGATTTGAAAACTAAAAATAGCAATTTCTTTTATTATGAAAAAACATGAAATTAAAACGGTTATTTCTATGGGTGTTTTTTTGCACTTACGTTGTAACATTAACATATAATCAACTAAAAAAACAAAATATACGATATCTATCACCCTTCTCTTTTCGTGAAATGCATAAACTGATTTATTATGTACCTTCCCAAGCATCGAAAAATTCTCCTGCAGATGAAGTGAACTGTGTTGACTGCTCTACGTCAGCATTATCTTCCACATCTGTGTTACTTGTGACACTAATCGATTCCTGAGGATCAAAGAAGTCTTCTCGCTCGCTCTCTCTTTCTGAAGCCGACCGAACCAGCTTCGGCAAATCAGGTAACTTGACCGAACCACTGCTTAGAAAAACCCTTCCAGTTTCTTCCGCATCGCTCCCACGATCTCCGTTACAGCTCTTATTCTCCACTCTCCCACTAATGCTCCCACAATCAGAACAACCATTCACCCGAGTTTCAACATTTGGCTCAACGGTTTCGACCAGAACAGAACCAAAAACCTCGGTGTCTGACTTTGTACCCTCACTGATGACTTTCCCTTCATCACCGGCGCTTACCCGTTTCGCTACGTTGCTCTCCGACGAGCTTCTCAAAAGGCGTGGCCCACGGCGCTTATGATTGACGATGTAAGGGGACGGGGGAAAAGACGTGGGAGAATCCGGGAGAGGGGTCGTTTCAGGCGTGGCGTAAAGCGACGGAGTAATTTGAGGCCTCGCCGGTCTTCTCTCCACAACCGAAGCACTGTTCCTCCCAGGCCCGGCCCAAGCACTGGGCAGCTTGGGCCAACGCCCAAGGCCTCCTCCTATTGAGAAATAAAACAAGTCAGTTCCATTCGTAACGACATACATCATAGAAGCAGAGCACACAATGTGAATGCATCACTAAGATATCCTAACACGCATCACCATGCTTTCTTCTTCGCAGAAACTGAAACTGGAACAGTTCCAATCCAAATACCCCAATCAAGAGAGCAAAATCTCAGACCTTTGGACTTGTCGACGAAGAAGACTTCTTCGGTCGGGACGGCAGAGAGAGAGCCGCCGGAGAGAGCGTCGTCGATGTCTTCGGTGCTGATATTGCCCCGCCACGCCTTCTTTCGCATCTCCTCGCTGCTCAAACCCTAATTCGAGCTTGCAGATGTCTGTCAATCTGTTTCAATGGAGTGTTAAAAGATACGATAAGCCAGGCCCAAGGCATTTTAGTAGAAATAATTGAACAATTCGTATTTTAGGCCCATATAAAAAAAAGAACTCACTAAAGAATATCTACAAGTTGTGATACAAGTTCTGGAAAGCCATCTCTCATATTTTATTGGTTAACCTCTCTTGTTCTGCTATATTATATAATTTTTTAAATTAATATTCCTTATTCAGTTCCATACCTTAATTCTCTTATTCCCTAAATTATTAGTGAAGAGTTCAAAAAAAAAAATTAAAACATAAACACTATCTTTTCGGTTTTACATTAGATAATTTACTTATTCATAGAAAATTTATTTTCATTTTTCTATAGTAAATATTCTCTTTGTTATGTATATATATATATAAATATATATAAACAATGAAAATTATTCTCTTATAGTGTACACGAGGTATATAACCCGCGCATTGCGGGGTTTTTTTTTTCTTAGCAAAGAGAAATTTTGATAGTTTAATGTTTTTTTATGCGTATGGTATTAAAGCTATTTGATTTTTATTTTATGTTGTTATTCAATCTTTTTTAAGTTTAACTACATGGTATTTATATGTAATTAGACACAAAGAGTAGTATACGTAATAAAAGTATCATTTCTTAAAGAAATGCATTATTTACATCTGGGAAAAGATTATTACAATATTCCTTTCGAAAAAGAAGTCTGTATGATTTAGATCAAATAAAAAAAATTACATTATCGAATAAAAAAAAAGTATTTCTCATAAATATATATACAAATATATACATACACATGAATTATTCTATTAATAAGACTTGGGCATATATTTAAAAAAGTGTTATACTTTGTTTGGTTGACTTCTGTTGCTGCAAAATCAAATTCATATAACTCTTATAAGTATCACTGATTGATCAAATTATATATGTTTGTAAACAATTTAATGCAGTATTATAGGTAATAGTATACTTAAAAAAAAGATTGTCAAATGAGATTGTCAAACAGTACACTAGCAAATGTGCTAGGCACATCCGTTCTTTTGCGCCTATTTAATCAGTAACAGCAATGAATAATAATCATTCTTTATGTTGTTTTATTTATTTTCTACTACTTTATATATTCAAGTGAGATTGTCAAACAATATATGAAACAAATATATTTCATATCGTTGTTTATATCGCTGAGATTATCAGTTAATAGAATAGTAAGAGGAAATTGATAACTAAAATGTTTATATTTCATTGAGTGATTTTATCAAACAGTATAGTTTTATCAATTCCAAAATTAAAAAATAATACACTTTGTCATATTTCCATCTCATTAACCACAATAAAACAGTGTAAAAGTCAATTAATCTCAAACACTAACAATTCAAACAAAGAATACGAAATGAATAATCTCACATAACCATCAACACAGAGGAATAGATAGAAACCAAAAAAAAAAACTACGCTTGAAAGCTTTACGGATAAGATCAACAAATGGATTGAGAAACAGAGACTTACGTACCTCCGCCGGTGGAGATTCAAGTGTGCGTCTTAAACTGATAATCTGAGGTTTTTTTTTTTCCAGTTAACCTCAACGTACATCGTCGATCGAAGTTCGGCGAGAAAGAGAGTGTGTGAGAGGTGAAGAAAATAGTCGAGATAAGCAAATAAAAAAGTATATGAAATGCAAAGAGTAGTCTATTAATGTGTTGTATAAGTTTTGTTATATCGTATAGCTCCTGCTAGTAATCCAATAGCTCCTGCAATATTGTATTGCAGACTTTAAAAAAAAGTCTCATATTAATGATTCGCCCAAGGCCCCGAAAAGGGTTGTGCCGGACCTGGTTCCTCCTCTCCAGCTTCTGATTAGGGCTAGGCCTCGGCCTCGGGACCGGCCTAGGAATAGTCTTGTCCACAGGTTTAGAGGCACCGGGCTCCAACAACGTATCAAGGGCAATGGCGGTAAAACTCGGCATCGCTCTGCATGATCAAAGACCTCATTTCAACAATAAATCTAAGAATCTCATTTCAAACCACTCCAAATCTCTCTTCTCACAAACCAAAACAAGCAAAATGAGGAATCAGCCATCACATCTAGGTCAAGAAACCACTCGATACGCCATTATTCAACAAATCTAGCTTCCAGATCACGAATTAATTTAAAAAAAACCAGAATAAAACCCTCGAAACGGACAATTCAGAAGAAAAAGTGGAGAAAGAACCCAAAAAACGGATCAAAATTTCCGAAGCTTGAAACAAGCTCGTAGAAAATCCTATGGCAAAGACGAAACTCCAAAACAGAACAGAAAAAGCTAAAACGTGGGATTCGGCGGCGAGAGGCGAACGGAGTAAACCCTAGCAGCGAGAGAAATCTGATTCAAAGTCGAACTATCTACAATGAAGAAGAAGAAGAAGAGTCACGCATCGTGCGTTAAATCAATTAATTAAATAAATAAATAAATAAATAATTGATTGTGTGGTGGTGTCTTCGTGGTTGGTTCAATTCAACATTCAAAATAAGCGATTTGGTCACTCACAACTCACGCGACTTTCTCCGAAAATCATTCAAACGCCTGTTTTAGTATTTAATATAATGGCTCCTCAACTTTACTGCTTTGTGCTTTTTGTCCACTATATTTTAGATTTTAGCAGAAATAGTGTCTGTGCTTTCAGAAACAAGTACTATTTTGTCCCCAAAGCGCGGTTTAAATTAATCAACGAGCTGGCGATTTTTAACTACACATATTTATATTATATTTTGTGATACATATTATTTACTCCTAAAATTTTGGGGATAATATGAGCTATCATTGTTCTCTTTTGGGTTCGCTTTGTCTAGGATTTTGAAATTTTGGAGATTATGTAAGCATTCTAGTTTTCTATAACTACGCAAAAAATAGTAACAAAAGCATGGCTTTATCGATTTTGAGCCTTGTCATGATCGTAAGCTTCGTCCCGGGGATTGAAACGAACCGAGAGCTGATCAGTGTCGGCCCTTTTCCCAAGGCGACCATTGTTCGAATCACGAACCAAGTGGGTGGCGACACGGCGTTGACGGTGCACTGCAAGTCAAAGGACGATGACATCGGCTTCCAAACGCTGGCTCCAAACACGAGCTGGGAGTTCTCGTTCAACCCTCTCTACTTCACGACCGGCACACTCTTCTTCTGCCGCATGGAGTGGCCTGGCTCGTGGCACTACTTCGACATCTACAAGCAGGAGAGGGACGAGCGGAGGTGTCACCTTGAGTGTTTCTGGAATATCGTCCCGTCCGGACCCTGCGATTCCAAATCCGGCCAGTGCTACCCTTGGAAACATGTTGGCTAATTAGCTTGGAAGCAGATATATGTTGTGGTTCTTGTGTGGATCATATATAAGTCCGCATGAACGATGATTTTTAAATAGGGTAAACTGCGGATAATGTACCCAATGTTTGATTTTATGCGAATTATGTACTCAATGTTTATTTTCAGTGGCTAATGTACCCAATGTTTGATCCGTTAGATATTTTTGGGTTTTCCGCCAGTTGACCGTTAAAGAGTTATCCTCCTATATATGTACATTTTTCGTAGTTTTGACATAACTCACTCATTTTTTGTCCGAATTTTATGCACAACCTATGGTTGGAAAGATAAGAGATAGATCTACAACTTTAATGTTTTAAGTTTCGTAAAATAAGCTTTATAACAATACGAAATTTCATTTACAACATAAAAATGGACATTAGTTTAATGCAAAATATTTTTTTGAGCACATTTTAATATACTTAATGACTTTTTATGATGAAACGTAAAAGAAAAAAGTTATAGATAAATGTTTTATCTTTCCAACGGGTGTTTATTTATAAATTTTTGACAAAAAAAGAATGAGTTATGCCAAAAATATGAAAGATGAGATGTGAAATAATATTTTATATTTTTGGCATAACTCACTCATTTTTAATCCAAAATTTATAAATTAACACATGTTGGAAAGATAAAACATTTATCTACAACTTTTTTCTTTTACATTTCATCATAAATAGTCATTAAGTATATTAAAATTTGCTCAAAAAAAATATTTTGCATCAAACTAATGTCCACTTTTAAATTGTACTTGAAATTTCGTATTTTTTTAAAACTTATTTTACAAAACTTAAAGTACCAAAGTTGTAGATCTATCTCTTATCTTTTCAACCATAGGCCGTGCATAAAAATTGGACAAAAAAAGAGTGAGTTATGTCAAAAATACAAAAAGTGTCATATAGAGGAGGATAACTCTCTAACGGTCAACTGACGGAAAACCTAAAAATATATAACGGATCAAACATTAAGTACATTAGCCGCCGAAAATAAACATTGAGTACATAATCCGCACAAAATTAAACATTTGGTACATTAGCCGCAGTTTACCCTTTTAAATAATATATAAATAGAATATTATATTTGTTTTTGTTTGTGTATCCTTTAAATTCCGAAGTTAGAAGAAATAAGTACTTCTGCCGTGGTTTAAACAGCCCTTCGAGAACAAGCAGATTTGAAAAGAATTGAGACTCTTTTCCACGCGATTTTCGTGGCTGCATAGAAAATATTGGAGCAAACCAGCGAGAAGAGCAAAGGCAAAGGCAAGAAAATAGGTCTGGCAGCGAGAAAAGAAAAGAAATTAGGGCTTTTGTCAACTTTTCCATATTTCAGCGAAAAGTCCTTAGGCTTTCAAAAAATTACACTTGATAACTTTGAGCGAAAAGTAGCTTGTTTTTCGACTCGAAAAATCGGGAAAACTATAAAACGACAACGATTAAGAGAGATTAGTTACCGAGAAGGCCATTTCAGCGATAAATCGAACGATAATCGAACGAAAATTGCGATTTTCCAATCCTTGGTTACACCCTTAAAACTTGCTATATATATATATATTATATATATATATGTTTACCGCGAAAAATAGATTAGCAATTATATTGATTCACAGTCCAAACTTATGTCAGACTCCGTGCTTGTGTGGAGGCCAATGTGTGCATTTTTATTTAATGGGCCAGAGTTAGTCCCTAAATCATAGCCCGTTTCCCTTCCGTGACTTTGAAAGAAAAAAAAAAGGCGGGACTTTTCTCGAATGTAGTGAGGACGCGCTGACTTTAAGGCCGTTTGACGTTCCGAGAAGCGGAAAGTACGCCAACCCCGAGCGAGCCTCAAGTGGTTTGGGGTTTCTGGTCCTTCGGGCTTCCCGAGTGAAGTGAGCCGCGGGATATACTTGACGGAGTAGAGTGGCCGATTCTGAGTTAAACTCGGGAAATCGGCCTGACCTTGATCTTCGCGCAGAGACAAAAGTAAGATCAGAGGAGCAGGGATGGGATCCTCTGACGCTCAACGTTAGTCAGTTATTTGTTATTGGAGGTTTTTTTTTTTAATAAAAACTCTTAAGAGTTTTTTAAAGAGATTTTGCTTTTGTTTTTGAACTTGAGAGCATTTTAGCATAGTTTTAATAAGAATAAGCTTAAGAAAGACTATTCAAAGTTTGGAGCCTTGAATATTTACAAAACGGAGACACCCCTTGAGGGCTAAAACGGTCATAATTAAGATCATTATAATTAATCAATTACAATTTACAATATATTTATTATTATAATGACACTACTACATGATCTTTCATAATTAACATCATGATTTATTTATATCCTTTTCAATGCTATGTTTCCATAAAGAAAAATCCTTTCGTCATGATTTTATTTTATTATATTAATATATACATGTACATATATATATATATATATTAATATCCGTTTCAATATTACTCAACGAATGAATGCAAAAATTAACTAATACTACTACTACTACTAATATTGATTGATAATTTGATTTGATCAATAGCCAATATTATATCATAATATCATTGAAAATAGTAATAGATTTAAATGGCAAAAATATCTCGACTAATGAATACAAAAGTTGACTAACAAAGAAAGATGACCTTACTTAGGTCATAATTTACAACGTCAAACATGTCAAATTTTACTACAGACTAAATATCCATATATATTAGGGTAAACTGCGGCTAATGTACCCAATGTTTGATTTTCTGCGGATTATGTACCCAATGTTTATTTTTGGCGGCTAATGTACTCAATGTTTGATCCGTTAGATATTTTTGGGTTTTCCGTCAGTTGACCGTTAGAGAGTTATATGTACACTTTTCGTATTTTTGACATAACTCACTCATTTTTTGTCCAAATTTTATGCACGACCTATGGTTGGAAAGATAAGAGAGAGATCTACAACTTTAATGTTTTAAGTTTTGTAAAATCAGTTTAAAAAAAATACGAAATTTCATGTACAACGTAAAACTGGACATTAGTTTAATGCAAAATATTTGTTTCGAGCAAATTTTAATATACTTAATGACTTTTTATGATGAAACGTAAAAGTAAAAAGTTGTAGATAAATGTTTTATCTTTCCAACGGATGTTTATTTATAAATTTTGGATAAAAAACGAGTGAGTTATGCCAAAAATATGAAATATTATTTCACATCACATCTTTTATATTTTTGGCATAACTCACTCGTTTTTTATCCAAAATTTATAAATAAACATCCGTTGGAAAGATAAAACATTTATCTACAACTTTTTACTTTTACGTTTCATCATAAAAAGTCATTAAGTATATTAAAATTTGCTCGAAACAAATATTTTGCATTAAACTAATGTCCAGTTTTACGTTGTACATGAAATTTCGTATTTTTTTTAAACTGATTTTACAAAACTTAAAACATTAAAGTTGTAGATCTATCTCTTATCTTTCCAACCATAGGTCGTGCATAAAATTTGGACAAAAAATGAGTGAGTTATGTCAAAAATACGAAAAGTGTACATATAACTCTCTAACGGTCAACTGACGGAAAACCCAAAAATATCTAACGGATCAAACATTGAGTACATTAGCCGCCAAAAATAAACATTGGGTACATAATCCGCAGAAAATCAAACATTGGGTACATTAGCCGCAGTTTACCCTATATATTAATCCAAACTTGTCAACCAAGCCCTACTATATAATAAATACAATACTAACACAATTTTCTTCACATTTCATGATAAACCAAAGTTTGTAAGCACCAAAAAATGGCTCCTTCGATTCTGAGCTTTGTGATGGTAATAATGACCTTGTTCGTGGCCATTGAAGCGAGCCGAGAGCTGATCAGAATCACTCCTCGTCCCAAGGGAGATACAGTGGTTAGAATCACGAACAAAGTCGGCGGCAACGCGGCGTTGACGGTGCACTGCAGGTCGAAGGACGACGACCTAGGGTCCCACACGCTAGCTCCGGACATGAGCTGGGAGTTTCGCTTCAACCCTCTCTTCTTCACGGCTCGCACGCTCTTCTTCTGCTCCATGGAGTGGCCCGGCTCATCGCACCGGTTTGACGCCTACAATCAGGAGAGGGATGAGCAGAGGTGTCGCAAGGAGTGTTACTGGAACGTCGTCCCTTCTGGACCGTGTGATTCAACCTCCGGGCAGTGCTTCCCCTGGAAAAGTTACAACTAGCTTGTTATGTATTAGTTTTGTAGTGCATTGAATGCTTTGATTTTGAAATAATCATAATAAGAAGTATTGTTCTTGTTTGGTCTATCTAAATACTTAATTTATCAAACAACACATTACAATAATATTGTAACAATTTTATAAAAAAGAAATGTTACCTACAATAAATGAGTTAACTTTTTTTTACTAACTGACGGACGAGTGACAGCCGGAATCGAAGGACGACAAAAATAGAATAATACGTACTCAGTCTATTTTTTTTTTCCACTAAATCTCATTCTAGTTTTAATAAAATGAGTTTTTCGCCATAAGTCTTAATTATTTTACAGATTAACAGGTAATTGGCATGTTTTAAAATCCTTAAGTAAACTAAAAAAATGATATAATTAAATTTAAATGATATAAATATATTAATTTACAAAACATGACAAAACACTCTCTAGTATTCAACTCAGCACTACTTGAATTTGACAAATATTTGTAAAGAGTTAATAATATTATTAATAACGATTAATTATTTTTCGCTTAGAATAACAATTATTGAAAATTAGTTGCCTTTATAGTTTCAATAGCGCGTTATCGATGCCATCATATCGACGGCTACTCGCGAAAATTTAAATATATTATGACACTGCCAACCATCTTGTCGCGGTTACTCGCTTGAACGTAAGAACTATGCCGCTTCTAAGCTACAGTAATAAAGAATGACAATTTATAAGCCAAAAAAAGAAGTAAACTGGTAATCTGAACTATTGGTTTCTGGTAATCTCAACGCTAACATGGGTTTTCTACTGGCCATCATCGGTTTTGGTTACCTTCCGCGTACACGCCGGAAAGCCCTAAACACTAAAACCTAGCTAGACAATTTTTTTTTTTAATAGGGCTAGACAGAACTACCCTTTGAAATAGTGATTTTTCTCACGTCATTATAACAAAATTACAAAGATATACACGACTTAAGCGATTCTAAAGCTTATCGTTGATAAATAATCTCGAAAAATTAATGGTAAATATCTTGACCAATAAAAACAAAAGTTGACTATCAAAGAAAGATTACGTTTCAAAGGGTAAGATCAACGCAAATTCCCACGTAGTCAACTAAACCCTACAACTATATTATAAGAAATATAGTTATAATATAATTCTCAGGAAAAACTTGAACAGAAAAATATGGCTTCATCGATTCTGATCAGCCTCGTGATGATCATAGTAACCTTCTTTGCAGTCACCGAAGCGAGCCGAGAGCTGATCCACATTGACCCTCCTCCCACCGGCACCGTTGTTAGAATCATAAACCAGCTGGGCGGCAACACGCCGTTGACGGTGCACTGCAAGTCAAAGAATGACGACCTCGGGCTCCACACGCTGTCACCCGGATCGAGCTGGGAGTTCAAGTTCAATCCTCTCTTCATCACGGTGCGCACGCTCTTCTTCTGCCGCATGGAGTGGCCCGGCTCGTGGAACTACTTCGACATCTACAAGGAGGCGAGGGACGAGTACCGGTGCTACCACGAGTGTTTCTGGAACATCGTCGCGTCCGGACCCTGCGATTCGAAGTCTGGTCAGTGCTACCCTTGGAATCCGAAAGGCTAATTTGCTGGATATATTGTTGTTGTTTTCTTGTTTTATGCATGGCATTGCAATGATTTATGAAATAATAAGTACTGTTATGTTTGCGTATCACATTTACTGGTACTTTGCAATACTCTTTTCTAATATAGCTCTCGGTCCTAAATTGTTTTCTTGTTTTATGCATGGCATTGCAATGATTTATGAAATAATAAGTACTGTTATGTTTGCGTATCACATTTACTGGTACTTTGCAATACTCTTTTCTAATATAGCTCTCGGTTTCATTTTCATATGCAATGTTTCCTCTATAAATTAATTAATTATGTAAAGAAGATTTAGAGTTGAAAGTGGACAAGAATATAATTTAACAAAAGTTATTTATCTATTGGGTATTAATTTAATGAAGGGAAGCACCGATCAATTTTATGAATTATTCCAATTAATAGATAATGAGAACCATATGCTGGTGACGGCCCAAATTTTTTATAGTTGGTCACTTGGTCTATACAGAAAAAATATAAATTACGTCAACGACACACGAAAAACCGGATAATATGAACTACAAGTAAAATAAGATCGCTCGTAGAACCGCATTGGGTCTTCAACATCGATTCGGCTTTTAAAAATAGATCGAAGAATCATTTGCATTTAAAATTTAATTGTTTTAATTTTGAGGCAACGCATTAACTTAATAATTTGTTGTTACCGGAACACCGTTGCAGCTTCGGGTCTCGTCCGAGGATGAGACCTTTTTCTTTTGGCTAGCATTAATATAATTAATTTTACATTAATTATTTTTACGCATGTATAATTGTAAATAAATAAATACTAACAGCAATAATAAACGTCTCATATGAGCAGATCCAAGCATATGCACATAGCATGAAAAATATAGTCCAACAATAATTATTAATCCTTATTCATTTTTTAGCAACTGTCATAAAAAAAGGAATTTTTTTTTTTATGGAAAATCCGGAACCAGGCTTCCCGTACTGGATATTTTTTCTGCAAAAAGGTTCATTTTTTGGCCCGAAGCGGTCACAAACTCTCTCGACTTTACGGTTTTTTTTTTTTCATCTTCATATTCCTTTTAAAGTTTTTATCCTTCCATATCTGGCTTTACTAACCTATATAATGCAAATATCCCCTTCCAATTTGAATAATAAATTAATAATAACCGACTTCTGTACTATAGTAACGCATAGTTTTGAATAATAAATACAATAACTGAAAAGATAAGAGCAACTTAAATATAATTCTAATTTCCCAAACAATTTTCCTCATAATAATATAGTTTAATGGATAATTAATGACAAATTCCATTCAATGTAGGTTAATAATTTGTAGTTGACTCACGAATTATACGTTAATATTCATAATAAATACAATTTCATATACCAACAATCACCTTAATTATTTAAATTACACTCAAAATCCAAAACAATACAAACAAAAACCAGGGTCATACAAAGCAGCGATTAATATGGCTCTCTACGCAAACCCTAGCAGAGTCCTATGGAGTCTGATCAGCCTGTTGATCATCCTCATCGCCATGGAAGTTCCCCTAAGCGAAGCAACGAGCCGCAGGGAGATGTTCCATCTCCCGAAACAACCGAACCCGACCACGGTGCGGATGACGAATAAAGTGGGGGCGCCGTTGGCGGTGCACTGCAAGTCGGCGGAGGACGACCTCGGGACGCAATTGTTGGCGCCGGACACGAGTTACCAGTTCAAATTCAAACCTATCATTTGGGGTGGCGAAACCCTCTTCTTCTGCCACATGCAGTGGGCGAGCTTTTCGCACTACTTCGACGTCTACGACCAGGGCCGGGACCAGGACCGATGTCCGAGCGAGTGTATCTGGGATATCAATCCGCCCGGACTATGCGATCCCCGGATAGGCCTGTGCTTTGGTTGGAATGGTCAAAAAGCTAATTAGATTGAGAAGTAGAAAAGTTCTCTGGCCTTCTTTGAATTTGTATGCATGATGTTTTTGACATGAATTTGAAATAAAGATTATTTTCTTTTGCGAATTTATATTTTTTTTATCAATTGATTTTGAGATAGAACCGACTATGATTAAATGAGATTATAAAGAGCTATAGTCGAAGTACTGAGATTTAAAGATATAATTTTTACAAGATAAAAAAATAAAAAAAATTGGCTATGTCAAAGAAGAATAAGATGTGTTGAGATCAGTTAGTATTTGACATTGATTAGCTAAATTTTAGCCGTCCTTAGCTTAGTGTAATTATTAATTAATGTTCTCTTTGGAATATTTATAATATTTAAAAAATATCTTTATATGTATATTTTTTTATTTTACACCCAACGCGGTAGAGTTTTTATTTTTTTATTGATAGTTGATCAATCATTTTATAGGATAACTGATTGTAAGAAGAAGAAAAAAACTATTATATCTGAATGTCATAATGATTCAGTCACCCCCGTCAACATTTAATTTGTTTTTTTTTTTCTTGTTTCACATTCTCTAATATTTTATATATTTTCTTTTATTAATATTGTTTTATATATTATGAAATTGGAGCTCATTCCTTTTTATTATGGAGATATGATATAGACGATTTATATGACAACGAGTGAAATAGATATTTCTTGAAATAAAGATCTTTAATTTTATGCCTCACACAATTATTAGATTTCGGAATCCTTTGAACTATTGATTAATGGAGGGTATTAATAATATAATATTTAGAGCATCAAAAAAGTTTTCTATAATACGAAGTTGAAGGAGAACTCAAAGTTTCATTTCAAATCTAATATTCTCAATTATATGGCTTAATAAGAACTAGGGGTGTGCATGGGTTGGATTGGGTCGACCCGAGGTAAAACATGAACCCGACCCGAATTTATTGGGTTTTGGAAAAGCAACCCAATCCGACCCAAAATTTTTGAAGGCCCAATCCAACCCAACCCGACAAACTCTGGGTTGGGTTGGATTGGGTTGGGTCATTGGCCTGAACTAAAATTAAAAAAATACATAAAAATATTTTACCAAATAACACTGAAATTTAAACCGCCAATCAATAAACATAAATTTCATATTACTATTTTTAAACACCCAATTCAAAAATTAAACGTTATTATAGTCTTAAACATTAAATAACACAAGTACGGAACATAGTCGTAAACTAAACTAGAAACGTGGTCGTAATCATAAACTAGAAACATAGTCATAGACATTAAATAATGACTAAACATAAAAATGAGACTAACTACAAAAATATATTTGAAAAAGTTAACTAATTATTTGAAGAAAAAAACTTGATTGGGTCAATTGGGCCGGCCCAACCCAATGCATCTAGCCCAACCCCAACCCGACTATTTATTCGGGTTGAACCCAACCCAACCCGATAACTATTGGGTTAATTGGGTTGGGTTAGATTGGGGTTGGGTTAGATTGGGTTGGGCTAAATTGTTGGGTTGGGTTTTTTTTGCACACCCCTAATAAGAACCCCATAAAGTCGTCGGGCTGCCTTTTTTTTTATAATTGCATTTCGAAAACTCACAGAAGTCGGGGTAAGTGTGAAATGTCGTTCAAATTCTTTACAATTTTTTCATGCAAAACTTTTCATCTTGCTTTTTATCTTCTCCCCACGACAAAGTCTTATAAGTATTTAATCATTTTAGGAGTTTTTACAATCTCACACCCTCCTCGTTAATAAGTATTATCTTTAATTTTCTTAAAAAAATTATAATTGTAATACTATATTTATTATAAATTAGAAATTTAACTCTTATTTTTGTATAAAATTACAATTATAATATAGATATATAATATAATATTATTTACCTCTAAAATATTCATTGGTAAGTTGTCCTAGCTAAAATACATGTCGGTAAACTATTTACCCGTTTGTGTACCGGTAAAATGAAAATTACGTAATCGGAGTCAGTATTTGAATTCATTATCTTTACCGTATGCAAAAGTGAGTAGTGAAGCCCAGAAATTTAAATAAAAACGATATGAGCTCAAAAGTGCTGGGACTCGCTAATTATACTGAATTTAAGCTTCGTAAATCTGACAGTGGACCAGGCGGTGATCGTCGAGAGCTTGAACTTGGAATGCTTGAAGCCCCAATCAAACAAGCTACTGATTCAAATCATTCCCGTCAAAATGCACAAAATTGGTTAAAGTTTATTCTTCAACGATTAACCATTTGACCTCATCCAGTATTTACCTCCCATATCACTATTAATAATATATCATAGAAAATTATACACAAAATATATTAACCAATTGCATTAATCTAAAAAAAATGCAAAATCAAAACATACACTCACTATTATTTAGTGATAATCGTGGCAAAAATATATAAAATCTCCAATTAAAGCGACATGGGTTTAAAGTTAAAAAATTACGGCAAAATTATCCAAAATCAACAGATGTGACGCGACTCATTTTTCGTTTAATCTTTGAGGGGTACGTTGGTCACTTTTTCGCATAGTGCTATTAAGATACATATTTATGTGTTCATTCAACTATCTAACATCTTCTCTAGTCATTTGAATTCAACCGAAAACAATGCACTGGAAAATGTACTATCGCCTCACATTTATTAAGCTGAATAGTTTTGAATCTAGATTTTTTCACTTTAGTCCCATGATATCTTAGTTTATCGAACTTTGAATACTTTTGCCCCAATTACCCTACTAATTGACATTCATGCATCCACACGTACTTCAGTTGACATCGCTATCTCATTAATTATTAATACACTATCAATATAGAAAGGACACAATTTTCTCCGACAAAACCAAACCTACACAAAAATCATGATCACAATGAGAAAAACTCTGAGCTTTCTGACAATAATCCTCTCGATCGCCGTATCTGGGGCGAGCCGAGAGCTGATCTATATCCCTCGTCCCTCCTACGGCGGGAAAACCCTTCTTTGAATCACGAACACGCTGGGCGATAAGACGGAGCTGATGCTGCACTGTAAGTCGGGAGACACCGACTTCGACATCCACATGCTCGGTGAGAACGAGAGCTTCGAGTTTCTGTTCCGGCCAAACTTCTTTGGCGGGACTCTCTACTTCTGCTCCATGGTTTGGGCGCCCCAAACTTTGCATTACTTCAAAGTGTATGTCCAGAGCCGAGACAGGAGCCGGTGCCACCGCGATTGCTACTAGAACTTATACAAGGCGGGGCCGTGTGATGCCATTTCCGGCAGGTGTTATCCGTGGAATAAGTCGTGATACAGCAGCTTTAAACCTCTTATAATTAGTATTAAATATTAATAGTTTTTTTTTTTTGAAGAAATTAAATATTAATAGTAGTAAATTATAACGATATGCTGTTAAATGTTAAATCAAATGTAAAACTATTTCATAGCAAAGATCACCATCTCCTCGACAGATATCTAGTTCACCATCCTGTAATATAGAGGATGGAGCTCTAATTTCATAAAATAAAATAAAAAATATAGAGCTGTGAAGTAAGGGGTTTTTTTTTTTTTTTTAAAGAATCTACTGTGCTTTAAAATGATTGATCAATTATCATCAGGAAAAACTCGATGTTGAGGGTAAAAAAAAGAATCGTGTGTACTTAACTACTCTAGACTCTAGAGATCATAGCTAAATTGACTTGTGGATGTGGTCTCGTCGAGGTTCGAACTCACAATATACCTTATTGAAAATAAAGATTATTTAATCCTTAAATTGAGCCAAAATAAAGAGCCTAGCTTTTCACGACGGGACTTTAGGCCATCTAGGGCCATAAGGCCATTTGGGCTGGCCCTACATCTGTAGTTTTGTACCATATAAATTGGGAATAATCACGGTAAAAGTTTTAATAGTGTTTCTGTCGTCATCGACATAGGCGAAGTCAGGAATTATTGTAAGAAGAGCAAAAAGTAATATCTAAGTGTCTCTTTGGAGGGTTGTCGTCATTGGAGCCGGCCTTAAAATGAGAAACCTAGGCAAAAATAAATTTAAAGGCCCTCTACCAATACAATTTGATGTATCACAAATGTTAAACATGTACTACATTTTTTAAATAAATATGAATTAAAACATAAAATTTAAAGCTCTTTAACTATAAAATACATGAACCACTGTTAATAAATTTCAAGAATTAAATTTAAAAATTCGGATACCATATATAGTATTTTGTGAAAACTCCAAATTTGATTTCTTTTTTAAATAACCAAAATTTCTCAATATCCAAAAATACCGAATTAAAATACCTGGCTTGAATTATACATGAATCCAAAAGTATAAAGTGGATTCCAAAATCTATATATATTAAAAGGAAGAACTCACAAGTGATGTGTCAAAGTGATATAAAAGCATTCACAATTTGTTTTTTCTAAGAGCTTCAAGGTGATCAAGTTATTCTCACATCCTAATTTTTTTAGAGTTTCTATTTATTAAATTCTAAATAATATTTTGAGCAATTAATATCCCATTTAATATATATATATATATATATATATATATATATATATATATAGATTTTATGAGTTTATCTATATATATTAAAAGGAAGAACTCACAAATGATGTGTCAAAGTGATATAAAAGCATTCACAATTTGATTTTTTCTAAGAGCTTCAAGGTGATCAAGTTATTCTCACATCCTAATTTTTTTAGAGTTTCTATTTATTAAATTCTAAATAATATTTTGAGCAATTAATATCCCATTTAATAAATATATATATATATATATAGATTTTATGAGTTTAAAAATTGTATATTAAAACGCATGAATGAACAAAACGTAATATTAAATAAACAAAACATTGATTATGGGAAAATTGCGGCAAAAATATCCAACTTTTGGTCAAACTGCATCCGGGTACCCAACTTTTAAAACTGGCGGCAAAAATACCCAACCTGTGTTGACCGTGACTTTGGCACGAAAACGTCAATTTTTACGAGGTGCTCCCGACCCACTTTAAGGGTTCCGAGAGCGCTCCGAGACCATTTCTTGCAAACTTTTTTAGTTTTGATAATTTTTTTTTTACTGGCATATATTCTTAAGCCATTTTTTTCAATACAGTGACAATAATTGACAGTATTAATTCGATCTAAAATGGTCAATTACCAATGAAAATGGTAATTAGGGCTGTAACCGGAGCGGTTATCCGTTTTTTTTAACTACCCGTATCCGGATTCGGTTTTTTGGGTATCCTAAAATCACTACACGTATCCGGATTCGAAAATCCGGATACCCGGAAATCCAGATACCTATTTTTGAAACCTTGTTCGATTACTTAAAATACCCGTAACATTATGTTTAAAATTTCTCATAATAATAAGATTTTTATCACCAAATGTAGCTTATACAATCACATTAATAAATCAATTGTGTTATTCCATGTATTTGGAATTCAAGTAATTATCACTAATCAAGTAAAGAAAAAATAAATAATTTTATTTTAAAAAAAATAATTATTTTAAAAAAAAAAGGTTGGGTATTTTTGCCACTAACGGCCACATGCGGGATGTTAACGGAAAAATTTGCGTTTTCATGCCAAAGTCACGGTCAACGCAGGTTGGATATTTTTGCCGCCATTTTTAAGGGTTGGGTACTCACGAGGCAGTTTGACCAAAAGTTGGGTATTTTTTGCCGTAATTTTCCCTTGATTATGCTATTCATTCATTTATTTATATGTTTCATACTTTGTTTTTATTTTAAATCGTATATGCCTCTATTTTCTACACGTTCTTTCCATAGAAAAACACACTTAAAAAGTATTACATGTATTATAATTATATATATAAATGATGTGTCACAATGTTATCAATGTATTAAAATTTCTTTTTTTGTTTCTTTTCTTTTTTTCTTATGGACGGACTGATTGAAAAATGAAATCAATGTATGGATATCTTTTCAAGTTTGTGGATATTTTTGTAATCAAAGGTGATTACTTATTAATAGAAAAAATGAAAATTTTAGTTTTTAGAATTTTATGATCATTTTAATGAATACTAGTAAAAATTCACCACGTGAATCGCGGTGGCGATAAAATATTATTTAAAATATTTAATGGAATTTTTTAATATATTTTACTTTCAGTTGTGAATTATATATATAAAAAATGATATAATTAAATATTAGACTTATTGTGTATTCTCTTAAATTATTACTTGTGCTGGTTTTATTTTATAATTATTACTAATTTATTTGATAATTTATTAAAATTGCGCTGGTTTTTTATTATGTATTGTTATCTTTTTTATAAATATTAAATATGAGAAAATATGTAACTTTTTTTATAAATAAATCGGTAAGATTATTTTCACTAAAATATAAACAATGTAAAGATAGAATAGTCGCTTAAATTTCGTTACTCTTGAAATGGAAATGCCGTAACTCATGTTGTTACCTTTCTTTTCTTCTAACTTATACAAAATTAATTAAAACGATATCAAAATCATACATGCAGCTTGCAACCGCAAAATCTTATTTAGTACTATACTATTATGCATTTTTCGATTTGAATATATAAAGAGAGAATAAAATGCATATACTTACACGAAATTTAACTAAAAAGGAAAAATGAACGAAGCAATAGAAATATACATGTATAATCCTTATAACGCATAGTCCTAGATTATAAGATTGATCTGATAATCCTTGATTAATATATATATACCATGATTATTTTCAATGATACAAAACATTCTGCTACATTTCTTCCAATAGGCAATATTAATCTTGCATTCTTAAAAAAATATTGTGGATAAAAAGAACTGACTTAACTACGTTAGAACTTTTCATTAATAAATACAAAATACGTAAACAAAAATGAAATAATTATATTATGCATCTCCTATTTTCCACTAAATTCATATTATAAATATTAAAAGATAGCAGAGCAACATAAATTCAAGGGAACACAAATAATATACACAAACATATGGCACGATTTATATCCACTATGAATACATATCTACTAAATGTGTAAGTACACATGTTGTCGTGGCTCCGCTGGTTTAATCATCATCGAGTAAAAAGAAGTATTTGTTGCCGGCTAGGGTAGCCGGGGTGATTTGACCACACAGGTCAGCGTGCACCAGTTGGAGGGGTCGCTCTGCTCGGAACTTGGCCTTGATCGGAAATGACATTCTTGCCTGTTTCGCGACCATGTAGCATTCGCATAGCTGGTTAGGGTGTTCAATCTTCGGTACTCCAAAGGCCATCTTCTTATCTCCCATCATCTTGAGCGCGTAGAAATTTACGTGCACAAGTCGTGCGTGCCACAACCAAGCTGGGTTTGCTAGAGACGCCATTAAGCAGACGGGTTGGCCCGTGTCCAGGAGTATCTTGTACAACCTGTTCGGCGTTCTCTCCACCTTCATCAACAAGGCGCCGCTTTGGTTCCACATCTTCAGGTGTGACCCGGCCATCACCACCGTGTTGCCGACTTTCGTCATCTGACCAAGGCTGATGATGTTACTGTTCAGCTTCGGGATGTAGTATACCTGAGTCAGTAGGCGTTGGTCCCCGTTCTTGCACTGGAACAGAATGAACCATCTGCCTCTGATTTCAACGATCGATTCATCGCCGAACTTTACGCGCTTCCTGTAATCTTCTTGTCAAGCTCTTTAAACTTAGCTCGGTCTCCGCTCATGTGGTTGCTCGCACCATTTTCTAAATACCAGACGTCGGTATAAACATTTTTCTCTCCATCTACGAGGAGGTTCGCACTAACTTTATCCTCGATAAGCATGACCGTCTTGGTGGTCATCTTCTCCGGGTTGGGCCTTCTCTACCATTATCAACTCGGGCTCCGGGCTCGATTTCACATCGACTGGCTCCTCCAGGTTGGTCTTCTCTCTGACCGGTTCTTGCCCGGGCCCAGCGTCGCTCTCGCGTTCGACGCTCGTCTCCTGTTCTCTCCGCATTTCAATGCTTATCTCCTGCTGGGCGAACATCAACATGTGCTCAACTTCGTGGAATCTCGTCAAATTGGATTCCTCGCCGTGCTTCTTGCTGAGACACTCCGATGCATAATGCCTAATTTTTTACAATTGTAGCACTTCACTGTACCCGCCACGACTCGACGAGCTTGAAGAAGACTCAACTCCATGATTCATCTTCTGTTTGGCCACCCATTCTTCATGTGTTAGAAGGAGGTGCTTCCCTCTTCGTTCTTCAGTGTGACGCCTCCCATTTGCTTAGCCATTGCTTCTTGGCTTGCTAGCAAATTCTCAAACTCTACAAGTGATGGTTAAACGGGCCATCCTTGAACAACGATTACAAAGCTTCGGTACTTCGATCTCAACCCGTGGATGATGATTCTCTTCATACGAGCCTCTTCGATTACGTACTTTGGATCGAGATCGCTAATGTCACGACATATCGACTAGACCTTGTGAAAATACTGAGCAATCGTCACGTCGCGTTGTGAGATCGATACTAGCTCGTTCTCCAAGAGTTGTAGCCTTGCGTCGTTCTTCTTTGAGAAAAGCGTCGTGAACGTTTCCCATGCTTCTTTGCGCGTCTTGTCATCCCGAATATTCTCCAATATATCTTCTTCGATGGTGGTCTTTTAGGGAAAACATCGGTTTGCCTGCTTTGATTCTCCATTTGCGCAAGGTGTCGTTAGCGTCTTCCTCCGACGGCGTAGTTTCGCTTCCGCCAACGACCTCCCAAAGGTCGTGCCCTTGCAAATAGGACATCATGCATGTTGCCCATGTGTTGTAGTTGTTGCTGTTGAGTTTCTTGATTCGTCCGTCAACTTGGAGATCACCCATCATGTTGGCGGTACCTCGACACAAAGAAAACTCACACAAAGAAGATCTCAAAAAATCATTTCTGATGTGGAAGATCAGTCGAAACCGCAACCACAGAGCATACTAAGAATTT
Organism: Parietaria judaica; assembly: GCA_954871525.1. Taxonomy (NCBI): domain Eukaryota; kingdom Viridiplantae; phylum Streptophyta; class Magnoliopsida; order Rosales; family Urticaceae; genus Parietaria; species Parietaria judaica. The sequence continues at coordinate 33,951,525 of OX940865.1, forward strand.
CAAAAGACCTGACAACAACACTCAGAACCTCGCTCTGATACAAAATGTTGGTTCAAAATATTTTGGAACTTTCGCCACAAAATACTAAGAGGCCACACTTTCCCACTCACTTAATACACACACTCAAAGAAGAAGAGAAAAACTTGTTGAAGCTTGTGTTTTCATTCAACCGAAGCATCTATTTATACACCATCTCTTAGTTGACAAATTACTAATATAACCTCAAGCAAGGCAATAAAAAATATTAAACATTACAACTTGCACATGGATAAGATTTGATATGCAAGTTGAAGATAAGGCTTATAAGATTAAGCTTGTTGAGCAAGTTGAAAATGTGGCTAGGTAAGTGTAGCTTACTAGCTTCAAATACGTTACTTTTTATCTTCTTCTTCTCACAATTGAATTAAGCACTATTTTTTTTCTCCTTTTCTGAATAACCATCCAAATATTTATATGCATTTATATTTATAAATATATATATATATACATATATACTTGACAGTTAATAAATATTAGGGTAAACTGCGGCTAATGTACTTAATATTTAATTGTCTGCAGATTATGTATCCCATGTTTATTTTTGACGGCGAATGTACCCAAACTTAATTCTGTTAGATTTTTTTTGTGTTTTTCGTGTATTCCGTCACTTGACCGTCAACAAGTGATTCATCCCTCTATATGTACATTTTTCGTATGTTTGGCATAACTCACTCATTTTATGCCAAAAATATGAAAGATGTGAATCTTCCGTATATTTGGCATAACTCACTCATGTTGTGTCCAAATTTTATAAATAAACGACTGTTAGAAAGATAAAAGATTTATCTAAAACTTTGTAGTTTTACGTTCATCATAAAAAGTCATTAAGTATATTAAAATTTGCTCGAAACAAATATTTTGCATTAAACTAATATCCAATTTATGTTGTAATTGAAATTTCGTATTTTTTTCAAACTTTTTTTACAAAAATTATAACATCAAAGTTGTAGATCTATCTCTTAGCTTTCCAAACGTAGTTTATTCATGAAATTTGGACATAAAATAAGTGAGTTATGCCGAAAATACAAAAATTGTACATATATAGGAGAAATCACCTGTTGACGGTCAAGTGAAAGAACACACGAAAAAATATAACAATATTAAGTTTTGGTACATTATCCGTCGAAAATAAATATGGGGTACAAAATTCGCAGCCAATCAAACATTGGGTACATTAGCCGTCGAAAAAAAACATGGGGTACAGAATCCGCAGCAAATCAAACATTGGGTACATTAACCGCAGTTTACCCTAAATATTATATTGCAAGCCCGAATAAGGAATTGGGGCACAGTAGGTCATTCGAGTGCGAATCGATTACAATATAGAGTTATAGGCCCGCTCGAGCCCAAAAAATAATTATGAGATAATTAATTATAGTAATTAATTAAAATAACCTAATGAGCTTGGTCCATTTAATGGACCAAAGCATGTTAGGTTATTATTGACTATGAGTTATAAATATTCAAAGTCTATTTATAATTAACACACATAAGCATTCTAACCCTATAGACATTCGAGTTGCACTTAGCCCTAACCGAGACACCTTTCCTCCTCGTGCCCCGATTAAGTCGTCATCCAATTACCGAGGAAGAGCTAGAAGTCCGACAAGGTGATTTTAGGTCTAACAGATGTTCTCGCGGCGACGTGGTGATATGATAGAGGCTCGACAGTTGTGGAGCTTTGGTAGAATCAGAGGCAGCTGATCTCACGCAATCCGAGGAGAAATCGCACAGAAATTTACTAGTTAGCAAAAGTAATAAAGTATCGAGACTGTATCACTTTGATTCTTGCATTTAATATATATTATTAATTCGAGGATATCTCGAGTTTTCCGTCTCAAGATTAAGAAAAATCCAAAAAAAAAAAACCTAACAATTTATCATTATTGTTAAATTGTGGACAATATATATATATATATATATATATATATATATATATATATAAAGAGAGCTTTGTGATAGCTCCTAATGGACAAAAAAATAAAAAATAAAATTTAGAGCTATAAATGACAAATATTATCAATTGAATGGATGGCTGTTAATATGATTTTGTTATAGTGATCTGATTCCTTAAAATAGAATTAATTAAAATTAATATTCAGGGTTTGAATCCCACTTATTGTGGGGTAATATATACTCGATTATTGTGCGTAATTATGTCTGCCTTAATTTCTCAGAATATTTACATGCTGAAACTTAGTGATATGTTTTAGGAAAGTCATTATTTATTATAATATTATACTATCTAAATCTTGCTTCACCTTTTAAGATCATCTCCAATTAAGAATTCATTTTCTACTTCATTTCGCTATATTTGTCTTATATAAAATACAACTTTATCTCTAACCAAAGTTTATTTTAATTCCAAATTTAAATATTAATTATATTCAACTTTTTGTTATTTATTTAACACCCTTATATATATTTAGTATCTTACAATAATTATACCACTTAATCACTACTTTATTACCCTTGTATATATGTCTTTATTGTATTACTATGGTCTTTTTTATTTTATATAATGAATTTAAAATTTACAATAAAAATATATTATATTAGGGTTAGATATGAAAAATATAAAATAGATACATTCATGCAAATTCCAAATACTATTATTGTATTATGAAATGTCAAATAACTTTAAGATGATATATTAAATAATTCTAAAAAACTTAACTAGTAGTGAAATATATTAGTAAACTCTTGTAATTCATATCGCTCTATTTATAGCTTGAGGCAAATAGAGTAAACATCGATTTATTTTTGGGTAAAAAAACGTACTAATAAAAGAACGCTCTAATTTTTTATTCATTTAAAAATAATATGAGATGTGGAATAATTACAAGGAGGTTAAAATTTAATTTTTTTGGGGATAATTCAAGAAAAATACCCATATGTAAGAACATGTATGATCTATATTCTTAATCTTTTTTCTTGGCAGTACAACTTTTTTATAAAGTTAAAATTTTGGCAAAAAGTAATTAAGTTTTTTTTTTTTTCATTCTCACAACTATAAAGTTCCACGTAGCAATGTATGATTTGTCTCCGTTTTAATCCATTTTAATTTCTGACCTAAAGAGTTGACAATGAACATCAAGTTCTAGCATAATAGCTAAAATGTGTTTAACAATGCAAAAATTAAGGCACTAAACGTCAATCACATCACTAGGAGGTTAAAAAACGCAAAAACTTACGTCATAATTATGTCAAACTCCACGATAGGTATATAACAAAAAATTTAATAACTTTCGCCAAAAAAAATTAACATCATTAGGAAATTGTACCCAAATATAAATTGTGAATATAAGTTTTATGATTGGTAATATATGGATATTTTGCCGTAAATATATTTTCTACTGAGATTCAAAGTGAATGAATAGTTGCTATCTTTATCAATTAATTAAGCTAATTAATCAATATTAATATAATTTATTCATATTAATAGGACCAAAATCTTCTATTTTAAGATTCATTTCCTCGCTGGCTTTAGAGGTTATAAACAGCCGATTCATATATTCTGTTCTTACCCAATTTTTTTTTTTTAATCTCTTAAAATAGGTTAAAAAGGAAAAAAAGTTGTTTCCTTGTAGCCTCTCTCTATATATAGAGATCGCACGCAAGAACCTCCGAAGCAAGAAAAATGTCAAAAATATCATTGACATTGATGCTAGTCTTCGCGGCGGCGAGTATTCTCGGCCACGCCGATGCAGTTTTCCATCTTACTTTGAAGAATTCCCTGCTCCCTGGGAGGGTCTTGACCGTCCGATGCCAAGACATGTTCACGGAAAAATATTTGCCCCTTAAACAGATCCTTCCCTCTTCGCAATTCCGCATCGACTTCGAGCCCGTCTTCTTGAAAAGACCCGGTAACTCCCAGTTCAACTGCAGCATCTTGCACGATAAGCATTTCTACACCTTCGAGTTTTACAATCAGAAACACTACGAGAAGTGCGGCGACAACTGCTGTTTCGAAGTAAAGCCGTCGGAGCAGATACACAATATTTGCCTTTGCGGTTCGTGTTGCATGGATTGCTTCGAACCCGGTTGGGAAATTGGACAATAGCTTGAGAGGTTGAGTATTTGAATTATGTTTCGTGTATATATATATATATATATATATATATCTATATATATTGTATACGTATGTATTTGCGTATTCTATTGTTGAGTATTTGAATTAGTATCTTTGCGATCGTATAGGATTCAAAGCCGACACAACAGTGGATTTTGGCTCGCAAATTATGTCCCTAATTTTCATATATTTGATTATGAATCTTCATATTTAATAGTTTTAATATTATTTGAACTGGTGTTAATGAGATTACATATATTAATTCACGGTTTTTCTTAAGATTCTCCAATATACTACATGACTTTCATATATTTCGTATACTTGTATGTGGTATTTTCCTCTTTATTTATTATCGCTATAAGTATATCATGATTACAAACGGGATGACATTTTACGAAAATACGTGGAAAAACGTTTAATTTTTTTATGTAATTTTTTTTTATTGATTTCTGGTGTTGGGAAAATATGTATTTGCTAATGACGGACGAACAATTAATTGAAAATGAAAAAGGAAAAGATCGTTCAAATGGAATGATATTTATCAAGGTTTTTTGAATACCGACGGAAAATCGAAATTTTCATTTCACTTGTTTGATGATGGATTTTGCCAAGAACAAAAGAAGGTACTCATATTTATATTTAATGAAAAAGTCAAGACATAATTAAATACACACACCACTTATTTAAAAATAAAAAAAATAATAATTATATTTATATTTAATGAATATTTGTTTGCATGGAATTTTTTTGTGTTTGCATTTTAGAATAATAATAATTATTTAATATGTTTTTTATTTATATATTATTCTTTAAAAAAATGTCGTTAAATATTGTAAGATTATTATTGGTTATTATTATTAAAAATATTAGGCGATTTCGTTTCACTCGTGAACCGAATCTGAGGCGGAGCTTGAATGAGCCGTGAACGGGGATTTTTTTCTGTATTTATTTCGTTTGATCCACTTTCTAAAATGAATAGTTATATTTAATAATAAAAAGCAATAATGAATATTTAAATTTAAATATTCATTATTGGTTATTATGGAAGTATAATTTTATTTTAAAAAAAAATTAAAAAGTTTTTTTAAATAATATATCTTAAATAATTTAATAAAAATATATATATATTTTTAAAATTATTTAAGAAAATAATAATTATGTGGCATGCCACGTGGCATGGTATGCGCTGATTGCCACATAGATAGATTTTCTCGGTCAACTCTTAAATGTCTAGTTTGGGTACTTTTATCGTCGTTTACGGAAGTTGTATACACAGCAGAGAATTTGACCAAAAGTTTAATATTTTTGCCGCAATTAACCTTAATGAAAATGTAACTTACATATATTTTCTCTCTCGTTACTCAAAAAAGAAAATGACAAATCATAATTTTAAAAGATATCGAAGGCATACTCATCATTTTGTCATTATTGGTTCTCTGATCACCCACTAATAATGAGGTAAATAATTTGATTTGAAGGAAAGAAAATATAATTATTGATTACTGAATATTCACTTTAATGGTATACTTTTGGAATTTCAATCTGGGTTGAAAGCTCAATCCTGAGAGTAGGGGTGAGCATGGGTTGAGTTGGGCCGCCCCGACGCTTTTTATGGACCCGATCCAATCACTTCGGGTTCTTAAAAAAAAGCCCGATCCGACCCAAAATTTTTTAATGCCCGAACCAAACCGACCCAATAAAAATCGGGTTGGGTTGGTTTGGGTCGCCATGGCCCGATTAATTAAAATTTATCCTTATATAACAAAAAAAAATATGAAAAAAATACATCAATGTAACTCAAAATTCAAGTAAAAATACCCCAAACAAATTTAATCAAACAAACATACTCTAAACAATGTAAAACATGAAAATGAGAGATTGAACGGTCTTTGAATGTAAATAAAATTGAGAGTGAGAACTTTTTAAAGACTAAAGATTGCACTACTTGAATAAAAATTAATATGAAAAATATATTAATTATATTGGTCGGGTCGGAGACCCCGACCCGACCCAAGGTTTTGGACCCGACCCCGACCCGAATAGTAGTCGGGTCCGGCCCGATCCGACCCAATTTTGAGCGGGTTAGATTGGGCGGGTTAGATTGGGGTCGGGTCTCCATCGGATTGGGTTGGGCCATCGGGTTGGGTCTAAAATGCTCACCCCTATCTGAGAGTACGAATCTCTTCCCATATGAAATAGTCTCTAAGAAAAATATAAAATAATATAAGAGAAAGAAAGTGTCGCTCTTTGTTTATAAATAGAGCCGATTGTATCGAAGTTATAAAATTAAAATTTTATAGAAAAAGTAACACTTATGATGGCTTAATAATAAAATAAAGATTGGATACTTACTTTTCTTCATGAATTATTCTCCATATTTATTTATTTTACAATAACGAGCTTTCTTTGTTTCCATATTTGTTCAAAAGTTGATTTGCGTGCAAAATTAAATTTAAAAACATCAAGTTAAAACAAATTAACACTATTTTTGTAATTGTAACCAATGCATGGCTTAAAGTATGATTATTTTAATGTGAAAATTAGACCGTCCAAAATTCCGTCAAGCGAATGTAATATTAACGAAAATAATAAAAATAAAGAAAAAAGGGCTTATCTCTAACAAATATTTGTGTTAATAAAACACGAAATAGAATTCGGTACGAATGTACTAAACTAGTTAAAGCATCAATAATATGGAGCATGAATTTCAAATATAAGTGCCAATCTCATACATTATATTAATAATGAAATACCATTTACCGTGGACCCGAGCCCCGTTAATTATAACGAGCCCCTAATCAAACATATAAAAATGCGACAATGTCCTCTTGACTAAATGCCAAGAACACAATGACGAAAAATCCTAGCGAATCTTCGCCTTCTTTTTTTGACAGAGTTGCCGGCAGGTTGTGCCGGCTCTTTTTTAGCTCACCATAATCAACCAAAGCGTGACAATCTATCTCCTTTTGACCACCATATAAATGAGCCTTGGGCTATATAGTCTAAGTTGCCGGCATGTTGTGCCGGCTCTTTTTTATGGATGGAACAATAGGTCATTTAGAAAAAGAAAAAATATAAGGAAAATTTCAAAAGTTAAATTGCACATAAAAAAATAAGTCAAAACATAATCTAAGAATAAAAGGATATGTGATTAGGGATGTGACGTTATTTAAATATGCTTTTAATAATTTTGTTTTTCTATTGGTCTTATAAGCTCGTTTCATGTAGTCTCAGGGGTGTGGGAGAAAAACTCAACCCAACCGCCCAATCCAACCCAATTGAACCTAGCCTCGATCTAACTCAACTCAATTAACCCAATAAATATCGAGTTGAGTTGGGTCAAACCCGAATAAATAGTTGGGTTGAGGTTGGGCCGAAAACATTGGGTTGGATCCGTCCATTTCACCCAACCACGTTTCTTCATTAGTAATTATTTTTTTAATATTGGTATTTGTTTTTTAATAAGTAAAACACATAATAAAAAAAAAAAAACTAAACTCTCATATTTATGTTTAATTATTATTTATGTTTACGACTATATTTCTAGTTTATGTTTACGACTACGATTCTTTTTTAATTTACAACTATATATGTTTCACACTTCTTCTATTTAATGTTTAAGACTATAGTAATTTTAGTTTTTGTGTTGAATATTTAAACATATTATATTAAATTTATGTTTAATGATTGAATGTTTAAATATAAGAGTTGATTCAGTTCAATGACCCAACCCAATTCTGAGTTTTTCGAGTTGGGTTGGATTGGACCTTCAAAAGAATTTAAGTTGGGTCTCTTTTTTAAAGCCAATAAATAAGATCGGGTCAGGTTGAGTTCTTACTTCGGCTCGACCCAATACAACCCATGAACACTAGCTCTTGTTTAAATTTACCGTGTTAAGATTGATTTGTTGATGCACTAAACTCATTAATCCATAATCCATATTAAATAATACAAGTGATCCATATTAACAGGACTTCTAAAGACTATTTTTCCGTGGTGGCTTTAGAGGTTATAAACAGCCGAACCCCATTTTTGTTCTTCTCCACTCCTTTTAAAAGCCAATCCCATAAAATAGCTTCAAGAAGAAAAAGAAATTACTCTTCGAAGCGTTATACATAAAATCACACCAACAAGAAGGAAAAAGAAATCATCATGGCTCCACAAATTCGGTCCCTATCGTCCAATCATGTCCTATTGACTTTGATACTAATCGTCACGGCGGCGAATATTCTCGGTCATGCTAATGCATATAGCAATCTTTATTTACGGAAAGAACTCGGCCCCCGGAGAGTCCTGACAGTCCGATGTCAAGACTTGTTTAACAAAGTATATTTGCCCCTATGACAGATCTCTCCTTTTGGCCAATACCACATTGAGTTTACACCGGTCTTCTTGAAACGCGGCGGGGCCAGTTTAATTGTAGCATCCTGCACGACAAGTCGTTAAAGTTTCGAGTTCTACAATCTCAAGCACTATTTAAAGTGCAGAAACAACTGTTGCTTTAAAATAAACCGGGAAAAGATTTGCAACTGCACCCGGTCCGACTTATGCTTTATTCCGAGTAGCTAGGGAACTGGCAACTATGTCATTTTGTTGAGATTTTTACCTACCCTTAAATCTTTATTGACGTTTTGTGTTGAACAAGTTATAATTTATGTAGCCCTTTTTGTGTAGGACAAGTTATATTTTATGTATCTATTATGGGTATTATTCGGAGCCCAGAAAAATTAAGTTTCAACCCATAAAACGGGCCCAAAAATAGGCCCACCGACACATTTAATTTTTTTTTAAATAACTTATTAAAAGCATCGCGCCATCATGGGCCGGGAACAATATTGAAATTGATCAAGGGACTAAAGAAGTTATTTTTAACTGTGCATAGGCCCCGTACCCTTCTGTGAATAAGAGATTCATTTCATTCAAATGATAACTTATTCAAACGCTCTTTATAGATAGATAACTCCGTTTTCTCTCTGGATAAGGCACCTGAGGAATTCCCGACCTTAAAGAGATAGAAGAATCGAGGTCTAAGCGCCAGGTCAGAGTGAAGGCGCATCCCCGACTCTCCAGAGAGCCAACTATAAATAAAAAGGGCTCGGAGGAAGGTCCGAGCATTGACCAACCCCCTTCTCCGCAATAGGCCCATGACTTGTCTAGACAAACTTAGATACGTATCTCCCAACTCTCTCTTTGAACTACGTGATGACTTATTCCCGGTAAAATGAGTACGTAGGTAGACTCACTAAAAGTAACGAAGTGGGACATCACATATCACCATCCCTTGACTCCCCCGGAGATCAAGGTCTAAGCATTGACTGTGACAGTCATCAATCCTGTGAGCGGACAGGGCAAGAACAGGTAAGTTGTGCAGTCCCACATCGTCTGGAAAAGGTGATGTACTGATGGGAGGTTCCCGAGACTGTGCAGGTAGGGACTGCATGGTTATAGAATATCATACATTGTATTGGACTATATGTCGAAGAGGCTTAGAAGAATTGATTGGTACTACCTATGTCAACAAGATGCATTTTCTTTTCAGTAGCTCGTTCATAGGAACTCCAAAGTTAAGCGTGCTTGGCTTGGAGTAGTCCTCGGATGGATGGCCTCCTGGGAAGTTTCTCGAGAAGCGTGCGAGAGAGGACAAAGCACACTGAAAAGACTCTTGTTGGCTTCTGGGACAGTCGTCGATTCAATTGAGCGCCTGGGACGTTAGATTGACTTGCACTACAAAGGTCCCGATTTTCAGCGGTTGTCAATTTATATCCCAAGTCTTGCCCGACCGCCTAGGTGGAGGTTCTGTGACTCTCCGGTAAGAGGTCGGAGGACCCGATTCCGGTCTTATGCTGAGCGAAAGGTTCGATTCACCAGACTTCAGAGACCAAGCCCCAATTGCTCTTTATTATTTTTATATATATATACATATACATATATATATATATATATTTATTATTTCCAATTAAAGACAGTTCTATGTCCCGTATATTTTGAGGGAAGATTTGAAGCTACATGAAAATTCAAGAATTATTAGGGATAATCGCGGAAAGAGAACTTTAATTATAATTATTGAGGCACTAGGCATTGAAAGTAAAAAATAATAGCAGAAGTACTCAAAATGAACAAATGTTGGAGGCACATTTTTTCGTCTATTTTTTTTTTTAAAGACGTTGGTCAAGTTTTATAGCTTAGTGCTATGCAATCATATCAATGATATAAATTTATATGCTCATCCAATTATATACAATCCTTTCTCATTTGAATTTGATAAAAAAAAAAAAAAAACAAATATTTCGCCTCACATTTGTTGACTTTAGATACTTTTGTTGTTATTTTTATACTCTTAACCCCCTGCTGCCTTAGTTGGTCAATGTATGAGTACTTTCGCCACACCATATTAACCAGCAGCTCTATCTCTAATTACAAAGGGAATTTAGTGAAATAGTACTTCAAGAATTTCTCGATTTTAATTTGAAAATTACAACTCCAAAATTAGCCACTGTGAAATGACCCAATAAAATTATTAATTTCTTCATAAATAATAAGAAATAATTATTAATTTCTTCACTGTCCGTACACAACAACAACAACAAAAGAAGAGCATTTTTAAAGCAACGGTCTTTCCTTAAGTACGTTAATTTATTAAATAATTGATATTTGATACATATTATTAGAACCGAATTCTTCTATTTTAAGACTTTTTTCTCGTTGGCTGCCATGGATAATCTTCGTTAAGCACAAAACCGAATCCATTTATTTTAAGAAAAAAGATACCCAAAAATAGCTTACAGAATTAAAAAAAGAAGAAGTTATTATTTGAAAAGTATTATATAATATCGCACGAAAAAGCCTCCAAAAGAACAAGAAAAAAACATCATCATCATGGCTTTTCTAATGAAATCCGTATCATCAATTCATGTCGTCGTGATTTTGATTCTAATCTTCACAGTGGTGAATATTCTCGGCCACGCCGATGCGCTTAACCACGTTTACCTGAAGAACGAATTGGGTCCCGGGAAGGTCCTGACCGTCCGATGCAAAGATATTATCAAGGACCAATATTTGGGCTTAAAACAGATCGCTCCTTTCTCCCAATACGACCTCGAGTTCACTCCGGATTGGAGCAATGGCGGATCCCGGTTTAATTGCAGTTTCTTGTATGGCACTCAGTTTCACCATCTAATGGTTTACGACCACTACCGAGACTTTCAGAGGTGTAGCACGAACTGCTGCTGGAAAGTAACCCGGCGCGGGGCTTGCATTTGCTCCGGTACCATCAAAACATGCTTTCCCGGCTGGAATTTAGGTTAACTCGATTGATTGAGTATTTGGACTTGTATTATTTATCTGTTATATAGAATTATTGTTGCCAAGTATTTCGAAAACTAGTTCAAAACTGAAAAAGCCGCAACTATATTTTGTGTAGTTTTTTAATAATGATGAAGAGCAATTCAGAGATGTTATCTAAAATTACTTATTTTCTCCGGTAACTATAGAGTATGCTTTTTCCGACTCGAATCTAGGCTATAAACTCAATTGTATTTAAGTATTTGAATTGAATATCCTTGATAATGCGACATAAGATTAGAGATCGAAACACAGCCAAATTTGGATCGTTGATACAATGCACAAATACTTGATCATGAACCTTTCTTATATGTTCGGAACAATAATCAGCACCGTCGGCACAATTAAGTTTAACCATGTATACCTGCGGAACGGCTTGGGCCCTAAAAAGGTTCTGACCGTACGGTGCAAAGACATAATCAATTAGGGCAATTACTTGCCCTAAAGTGGATCGCTCATTTTCTTATATCGACATTCACTACATACCGGACAAGGAAAATGGTGGGACCCATTTCAACTGTAGCTTATTGTTCGGAACATTGTTTTGCCATTTGATAGTTTTCAACTAATACCGAGACAACCAGAGATGCGACATGAACTGCTGCTGGAAAATAAAGGCCTTTGTAGATTCTGCGGTACCAATCAAGAATGCCATAGTGATTGGAAACTAGGCTAGTAAGGGGTAGTTCAAATACTAATTGAATTATGTTTAATTCATTTAGTATTTGAACTACCCCTTATTATTTTCATATATTTCACACATATCTATATATATATACATATATGTATTTTCATATTCAACTGTTAGTATTCATATTTTACGTGTAAAACTCGTTATGAAGACCCGATGCAAGACATTGAAGCAACTTTTATAATTTAACGAGTGCATGTTAGGTATATTATTACTTGTATTTAATGTAGTTTTAGTTTTCGTGTATAAGGTATGTGGCCAATTGTTGGGAAAGAGAGACCGAGAGAGAGGGTTGTAATGCCGTTTGAAATACGTTTCGGTTAGTGAAAGAAGATTTTATGTCTCACACTGAGAACAAACTTCTATAATTTTTTGTATCACTATTTATTTTCGCCCCTTTTATTTAATTTTTTATTTGGACTTTGGAGTACATTTACTCCGAACACTACGTAAGTGTGTTGATAGAAATAGATTTTTCAAAAATTCAAAATTAAATCAAACGTTACATCCAATTGCTAGTTATGGTCCATATATTTTCATTATTCAAATAGTTAACACCCGAAAATCGTTGTACGGTTAATATGAAATATGAAAAATTCATATGATATATTAATTAAGAAGATTATATAAATAAGAGTTTTTTTGTTAATTTTTAGAAGGAAAATTACGGTAAAAATACCTAATCTTTGGTCACTGTGCCTCCCGTGTACTTAACTTTTGAAACTGGTGGCAAAAATATCCAACGTGCGTTGACCGTGACTTTGGCATGAAAGTTAATTTTCAGTTAACATCTTCCATGTGACTGTTAGTGGCAAAAATACCCAAACTTTAAAAAAAATGATTTTTAATTTTTTTAGTTTATATTTTTTTCTTTACTTGATTAGTGATAATTACTTGAATTCCAAATACATGGAATAACACAAAATTGGTCAAATTATCAATTGAATTCTTAATGTGCTTGTATAAGCAACATTTGCTGATAAAAATCTTATTATTATGAGAATTTTAAATATAGCATTACACAAAAGTCGATCATGATATCAATTATCAATTGTATATTAATTTGCTTGGAGAAGCTAATATGCCAACTAAACCTAATTATAAATAAAACAATTACATAGTTAATTTATGGTTGCCAGTCAAACTTTAAACAGAAACCTAATCATATTATTTTGTTACATTTGACTATCTAAATACATAGCATGTCATCTCAAAGAAATATTGTATAACATATATATATATATATATAAATATATACAAATAATTATTTATTTTTCTTTTCTTTTCTCTCTTTCATTCCTTCCTGAAGCTCGAAGGTTCTCCCTCAGATTTTCCTTCGCCCTACAATTCCTCCGGCGAGCTATGGCGTGCACGTTCGATGGACTTTCTGTCCTCGACGGTGGAGGATGGCGATTCTGAGCAAGTTACTTTGACCGGGAGCTTCCTCTTGTGCAGGAGGCGCGATCCGCGATGGCGAGGAGGCGAGCGGATGCGAGGCATGTGATGCGGAGCGAGAGGGGCCAACGACGACGATGGTTCCGAGTTGACGTAATTTTATTTACAGGTACATTTAATATTACTTTTGCAAATTGTATATACCGTTACGAAAGAAATATATTAACACAATTGTTTTTAAAATTATGAAATTATATTAACATAATCGTGGCACAATATCGTTAACATATTTACGCAAACCAACTTTGGTATGGTGATTTTCTATTAAAATTTTGTAACTTAAATTACAGTTTACCGTAACATAAAGGTAAGTCACAGTATCGTAAACACAGTTACGGAAACAAACTTTGGTATGATGATTTACTATTAAAAAATCGTAATTTAAATTACAATTATATAGTTAGCCGTATTAAAAGTCTTTTTGTAATATCATATACATGATTTGTGAATATAAATTTCAAATTTCAAATCGTTAGAATCCTAATAAATAGGAAAAATAACATTTCTAATCTATTTTTAAGGAAAACAGATTTGGTATGTATTTGGCTATTTTTAAGGAAAATTAAAAGAGTAAATATTTATATTTAAACATATTTTCAAATTAATTATTTATAAGGACAATATACAAAAATTAAATAACGAAATTATTGAAAATAAAGAGTAATCAGTTATTAATATTGCTACATTTAAGGAATTTTTTTATTTAATTAATTTTTTTTGAATAATTATATACATTTAAACTAATTTTCAAATTAATTTCACACCTAAATTTCACACGTTGAAAATTAGAAGGGCAAATTAATTTTATAAATTCGTAACTTAAACTACAATTACTATACAATTATAAATTCGTACCCATAACTTACTATTATAAATTCGTAATTTAAATTACAAATACAAACATAGTCATTTACTATTACAAATTTGTAACTTAAATTACATTTACATGTATATTGATTTATTTTTATAATTTTGTAACTTAAATTACAATTATAATTTGTAACTTAACTTCAAATAACACTTGTAACTTAAATTACGAATTAATATATACCAATTATATTAGATTTGATTTTTTATTTTTTTTTAATTTTCAGTCGTTAAAAGACTGAATAATAGGGATAATTATTCGAAAAATAATTATGGAAGGATAAATATTATTCAGTTATCTTCTTTGCTACATTTAAGGAGAAAATCTGTTTTTGATTTTATAATAAAGTTCGAATAATTAGTAAATATTGAATTAATTATAAGCGTATTTTAACTTCCCTCATTTAATTTAACACGTCAAAAAACAAAAGGGTATATTGGTCCACATTTCATTTAGTTGGTGGTATTAATTACCATAAATATGAATGGGCATTTTTTTGAAACCTTAAGTCACAAATATGCATTTGCTTCATTTACCCTATTTTATATCACCACTTCGTACCAATATCATTAATTACCGATAACAATTCTATCTAATTACAATCCTTCATTTTTTTTCATTTTATTTTTATATACAGTTGTGAACAGAAAATTTTGTTATATATATTTCCGAGTAACAACTTAGTAATAATAATTATCATAAAAAATATCATTCAATCAATAATCGAAGCATCGATCTTTCCTTAAAGCAACGATATCCATATTAATAGGTCTAAATTCTTCTATTTAAAGACTCTTTTTCCCGTGACTTGTTCTTCTCCAATCCTTTTAAAAATGAATCCACGAAAATAGCTTAAAGAGGAAAAAATTACTCTTTAAAGCGTCTATTGTATAACATATATATATATATATATATACATATATATATATAATAATAATAATAATAATAAATCACAAGCAAGAATCTCAGAAAAAGAAAAATATCACCATGGCTCAACTAATTCAGTCAGTGTCGTCAAACCATGTTATTCTAACTATGATGCTGATCTTCACGGCGGCGGAAAGTATCGGCCACAGCGATGCATTTACGATTAACCATGTTTACCTGAAGAACGGCTTGGGCCCAAACAAGGTCTTGTCCGTCCGTTGCAAAGACGTGATCAAGGACAAATATTTGACCCTAAAACAGATTCCTCCTTTCCGCCAAGCCGACATTCAGTATATACCGGAACAGGAACACGGTGGGTCCCGCTTTGACTGTAGCTTCTTGATTGGTTCGTCGCTTCGCCATTTCATGGTTTACGATTATTATCGAGACAATAAGAAATGTGGCGGGAACTGCTGCTGGATAATAACGCAGCAAGGGCCGTGTAGTTGCTCCGGTACGAACAAAAAATGTTATCCTGATTGGAAGCTCTAGCTCGATCGTTAAAAGTATTTGAATTACCACATTTTAGTTGTTGAGTATTTGATTTCCTATCGATCTGCGTAGTCCGCATTATAAAGCAATGATATGATTTCGCCATTCATATTTTATCGGTTTGATATTTGAATTAGGGTTAATGAGATTGTAATATTTTTATATATTACTTTTTAAATAATTTTTTTTATTCTTCATATTTCGATCGGTACTTTATTTTTGCATACTTCTTTAATATTATACTATATACTCTCAATTGTTTGATAGATTTCAAATGTTTGATTGATTCATTGATCCAGTATTTGAATCAGCATTATCGAGATCATATATATAGGTACTTCGTATACCTGTTCCTATTTCTTACGGCATAAAATAGTTCCTTTATCTTCCAATATTATTATATTTTACAGTTTTGAATTTATTTGTTTTTTATGTTTTCGTGTGAAATGTGATTTAAATCATACATCTAACGCGACGAAAAATATATATTCATTGGAAACACAAATTTGTGTAGAAAATCGCAGCTGAGGTGAATAATCCGTTATGTTCGAAGATAAGTTAAGGGGGAACTTGAACATATGAACCCGCAAAAAGAAACAATTTGCATACATCGGAGTAGTTATATAGCGGCTACGGAGGATTCTGATCAGTGTCGAAATCCGGAATCTAACAGTAGTAATGCATTGACCAGGGAGCATGTGACACGGTCACGGTTGTGATATATTTTTGGTTATGGAAAATCCCTAAATCGTGTCATTGCCTGCCACCGCACATCATCGGTGTTGTGGCGGATATAACCGTGATCGAGAATTAACAATGAATGCGTGTAGATTTAAAAACAATCATACAAGTTTTCATATGCTAGCTTTTTTACGAAATGATATATTTGAACAAAGTAGTCCATTATTTTAGATTATTTAAAATTAAAACGTTAGTACATATTTATTAATTATAGTAATTCCACCGATTAAGTTATCATGATAATCATCTATAGAGTGTGGTTTCATATATTATTATGGATTTGTCGAAATGATATATTATACTAGTGGAGGGCACCGCGCATTACGCGGTATTATAATTATTTATTTATTGCAACAAAATATTAAACAAATTGATTAATAAGATTAGAGTATTGTAATAAAAAGAAATATATCAACATTAAAATCTCAAGTGTTCATTTTTATTGTGTAATTTAAATCTTTAGTAAGTATGATTATGTACATGCATATAAGAATAGAAGCGCCTGCCAAAATTCTATATAAAAAATTGTTGAACAATTAATTATAACATATATTCACCTTAATATAACAGTTATATAGGTGTAAATAAAAATATAAAAATATCTCTTTATCATAATTGGAATAAAAAGTGATTTTCTTAGAATAAATCAACTGAAGAAAAGCAACTAAATTCATGAAAAATCATTTAAAATAAAAGCAATTCCTAAAAGTCAAGGCATAAAAGATGGAAGAATAATACTACTTCATTTCGGAAAGAATTGAGGCATATATTTCGATATTATATTAAGACTCTTAATTTACCGTTTCTACATATAGCAAACACCGTGAGATATTGAAGAAGATTAAAAAAACATTTAAAAAATTATGTGGAAACATAATTTAAGAAGAAAACAACATTCAATTGGAGATGTCACATAATTATTTCAATTTGCTTTTAAAAATAATATATATATATATATATATTGTATTAGTTTCTTTAATGTAGAGTTTTTCTCAAATAGTTCCTCCGATAAAAGATAAATTCGCCTATGGTACTTCAGATAAAGAGTTGGCGCGTCAATAGTTCCTCAAAACCAAAATAAGCCCCAATAGTCTCTCTAGTATATGAATTTTATCTTCTAACATATTAATAGAAACGAGTGTCATTGGAGCTTCAACCTTTTATCGAAACGAGTGCTAGAAGCCAAACCTTTAGTGACTTAGAGCGATTGTTTATACATATTTTAATAATACTATTGATCCATATTAATAGGACTGAATTATTTAATTCATAGATTTCTTTTTACCTTTTTTTGGTTCTTCTCCATTCCTTTTAAGAGCCTATCCCATTAAATAGCTTTAAGAATAAAGAATTTGCTCATTGAAGGGTATCTATATAAATGATAAATCACACACAAGAGCTCCCAAACAAAGAAAAAAAATATATCACCATATCTCCAAATCATGTCAACTTGACTTTCGTGCTAATGATCTTCACGGCGGCAAATATTCTCAGCCACACTGATGCGTATAGCCACGTCATCCTGAAGAACGACTTGGGCCGCGGGAAGGTCCTCACTGTCCGATGCAAAAACATGCAATTTATGAAAGATTTGGGCGTACTGATCGTATATTTTAGAAGATGTGATGCAGAAAACTGGACTAGGATTGTTGATTCAATGTTCGAATACTCGACCGGAGAATTTCTTCCGTGTTATATTGATCAATTTGCTCATGAATACGAAATTCGAGGTATCCATGAATTGTCAATTCACGTATAAATGTCAATTTTGCTCATCAAATTTGAAATTTGAAGTCATGATCAAGAACACTTGATTTCGGAGAAAAACTCAAATGTCATTCAATTTATAAAAAAAAAAAAATACAATCTCCTCCCAACGTTCAAAACATGTTGCTTATACATAGCCCTTTGGAAAACCTATATGCAGTTTGAACCTAAAAACAAAAACAAAGTAATAATAAACAGAGGGTAACAAATATAAAAATTAGAGAACACACAAATTACTAAAAGTTAATAATACGTAGAAAATGATTGGAGGGCGCGCCTATCGGTATGCTTTCATGGGTACCAATAGGAACGTCTTCTACGAATTGGGCCTGGCCTCTATCGAGACATCACGAATTTGCAGGATTACGCCCTTACTTACCATTCAAGTTGCTGCCTTGTACAAGGAGGCTGAATACGATGATATCACTTACGACAAAGCAGAGTACGAGAAAGCCGTGTACGACAAGTTACCTTACAAGCCACCTATTGTGTTGGCAATCTACACGACGTCAAAGCCACCCGTCCCGCAGCCCGACACAATGATCAAGAAGATCAACCCCAATTTTCCATGCACCCAATTTCTCTATAAAAAAGAAAAAGAAAAAAAATACGATTGGATATGTATATTGTGGACTGAAAAGGGTAATTTTATTTTTAAGTTAAAGATTCCAGGAAAATAAAATAAAATTGTATAATCGGTCTTTTTTTTGTTCCGGAAGTATTTTGGACGACAGTTTAAAAACCGCCATGCAATGATGACAATATAAAGCTACTTCGTCCTGAACACATTCAATATGACAACATGCAGAACATTTTAAATTTAAAAAATCCGATTCGAATTTTAAATGGTAGTCTTCTTACCACCACACGTAAAATATGTAATTCTTCGTGGCACCATTTATAAAAATTAGGAAGAAAAAACAAATCAAGATCTTCTACGAAATTTACAAATATATTTACTTTGGTAAAGAATATCCAAGTAATAAATCATAAGTTGTGCACGTATTAATATTTTGAAACATTTTTAACATTTAGAGGTCCGTACGCACCAAAGAATAAGATCAAAGGTATTGCGACCAAAAGTTTGCGAGAAATATCAATTAAGAGAGGGCATTTATGTCAATTACTCTATTCGGTAAACAAAAAAGAGATTAGTTGTATGCTACATTATGAAAGTTGACTTGCATTATTCCAAAATTAATCAAGTAAAAAACAAATTACGACAAATATATAAATTAATGACTAGAAACTGAATTTGACTTAAATGAATATTCACAATTAACGTATATAAATTAATGACCATGCATGCATGCAAGTTATATTAGTTGTTCACAGCCCATCCTCATTAATTAATCCCTGAACAATCATATAAAAACATCACAAAACTAGACTCTTCAACAAAACCAAACCAAGAAAAATCAACAAGTAACAATGGCAAAAACCCTAGTGAGTCTTTGCCTTGCGGTCCTCTCGCTCGCTGTCGTCGAAGCGAGCCGAGAAATGATCTACCTCCCTCCTCCGTCCAACTCGAGCAAAACCCTAGTTCGGATGACGAACACACTGGGTGATAATCTGATACTGACGGTGCACTGTAAGTCAAAGGACGACGACCTCGGAGTGCACGAGCTCCGCCCCATTGAAAGCTTCGACATCCATTTCTTTCCAAATCTTTTCGGGGGCACCCTCTTCTTCTGCCTGATGAAGTGGCCTGGGGCGTCGCACTACTTCGACGTGTACGACCAGAATAGGGACATGATGAGGTGTCACCGGGACTGTCGCTGGAACGTCTACCCCACGGGGCCTCGCGACGCCTACTCCGGTGAGCCCTACCCTTGGAATCCCTAGGGCTAAGAATTGAGATCATCATGAGGATTAATAACATGCTCGTTTAGTGTACTTGTTCCTATTTCTTATGGCATAAAATAGTTCATTTCTCTTTCAATATTATTTAAAACCGTTATTTTACAGTTTTGAATTTATTTGTTATGTGTTGGTGTGAAATTTGATTTAAATGAAACATCTAACGCGACGAAAAATATATATTGCATTGGAAACACAAATTTATGTAGACTTTATACTTTATACTTTATATAAGGGCTATTTGATGAAATATTATATTTACTAAAAATAATAAATATGATATGTTGGTAGATGAACTCTCAATAATAAATTAAGTGTGTTTAAGCTGAAAAAGTTCAAAGCAAATAGAGGTCAAGCTAGAACATGAACTTAAATTGTAGCGAAGCTGGAGCTTGGAGAATAGAGGATGATAGTCTATTATCCTATTATAGTGAGTAATTATAAGGCATATGTTGTAACAATTCTCAAGGGTTATTAAGATATAAGTTTTGATAAGCCAATATTTACTCGAATACCTTTAGTTTCGTTCACAGACGACGTTTAACACCTCCTCGAGGATTTTCGATTTTCTGAAAAGTAAAAAAAATAAAAAATTATTGTGAAGCTCTAGAAACCATAATAAGAGCTCTTGAGTAGGAGAAAAGATTATTAAACTAACCTCTCCTAAATAATCCTAATTGAACACTCACTTAACCAGCAACTTCAGTTATATATCTTTGTATTAAAAACACTTGAATAATCCGTCTAATTTGGGTTTTTGTTACTCCCTTATAGTTAACGACGTTGACATGGTGAGGATAGAAAATAACCATCCTACGATTTAATATTTTATTTTTTCTATTTTTCACGTAAAAAAGATATTGTCTGCACGCGGCCCCAATAGATTTAACTTTGTATACTTTTGCTGCAAATATTAATTGATCAACATAACCACAAGTAATATTAGTGAACAAGGAAAGGATGGATAATAATTTATAGCGTTATGTGCGGAAACAAATACCAAAAGTGTTTGAAAACTAATGTTAAATTCTTTATTTTACCAGGACAAAATACTAATATTTTTCTCTCATGTTATAGACAAGTAAATGTCTATAAGATTATAACACGGGAAAGAATATTGGTATTTTTTTTCGGGCTAAGATAAAGAATATGTATTTAATGTTGATTTTGCAAATACTTTTAACATTTATGCCGCTAATATCCTTAATTTATATGCCGCTCAAAATTCTGATTGACCTAACTATATATAATTTTGTTGCAATATCCTTATAAGCTATGTATCTATGTTCTTAGTTTGCTTTTGAAAATGTCCAAATTTATATCTTCAATTTTCTTGTTGGTCTTTCAAAATGTAGTTGGGTGAATTGGTGTGCAATATTACAAATTTTGAACTTTGAAAATCTTAAGCAGCTAAGGAACAAAAAATAAATCGCTACATTTTAGATTTCGTACAGACTGATTTTAATAACCAATTTGCTCATGGCAGTGGCGTACCCAGGATTTCTATTCATGTAAAGTCTTAGAATAAAATTTTAACAATTTTTCTTCTGAGTAAATTCTTAATTTCTTCTTTCAAGCATATAACTCACATTATAACATCTATTAAAAATAGATATTGTTACCTAGTACAAGATACGAAGTCATATTTTTTTATCTTTTAGAAGTAGACATACAATATTTTGTATGTAATACCATAGTCCGACATTATACATACATCACTTGTTATACAATATCATAGTCTTATTGTGACCGGCCTCAGGCGGTATATATTTCGAAGCTCCTAATAGAATTTTTTTTTATTAAATACACTAAAATATTGTTTTTTATATTATTATGAGATAGAATTTGTAAAAGTGATATATAATACTCAAGTTAAAGTAGTAAAAAAAGTAAATTATAAAAATAAAACATTAATTGGACTTCTTAACATCTTTGTGCACCAGCTCAATGTGTTAGGTTTGAAAATTTGAAGTGCAGCCCAAACTGCAAATGTCATAACGTGGCTACGCCACTGGCTCATGGTACAAAACTTCGTATGAGTTCGATAGCAAACTACTTTATTGCGAAAAAACCGAGTTTTACACAAACATGCAGCTCGTTCGGAAAAACTTATGTTCAAGCTTCCACAATTTTGGCTAAAAAAAATCCGTTCATGCTTTGCACAACGGTTTTAAACCGGATTGCTGGAAAAAAAAATACATATGAATCCATAACTCCAACATGAACACGTAGAGATGAAAATAGTAAATATAAGAAATAAAGATTGAAATGTTTGAGTTTATCCGTACCATACCTTTAGTTGTAATAATTCAGTCAATGATTGGCATTTCGATTACTACAAGCATGTGACACTGATAACGATTCCTCAAGCTCTACTCTATTCAGTGTTTACTCTCTTTGACTCTTTCTCTCTCTCTCTGTATATATGTGTATATATATACATATATATATATATAAATGTATTATTTGTTGTTATAAATCTAGTGAAATTTTCAATCAGTCACTCTTTCTTATCGTGAATATTAAACTACCAATTCACGTACTGCGGTTTTTGTCTTCGATAATTTAAACCTCGTGATATAATCCTCAGTTTGTAGTAGCGACTATCTTAATATAAAATTGAATTTCGAACTCCTGTGTGAAATATGAAAATATATATATACATATATATATATATATTAAATAAATCTATTAACTATTATGGTTGTTACAAATCTAGTGAAGTTTTCAGTCAATCACTCCTTCGTAAAGTGATTTTTTTTTATAAACTACCCATTACACTCAAGTTTTTGTCTTCAGTGATTTAAAAAACTTCGTTATGAAATTTTCAGTTTATAAGTCTTAATATGAAATCGAATCCCGAACTCCTACGTTAAATCTGGAAAATCTAGATCAACAAATTCAGATTTTGTTTTTAATATTCGAATTCGCAACTCTAAGAAAAATAGAATCGGATATGGCTTTTTAATTTAGACCCGTTACAGATTTATCATATTTGTATCACTGATTATTAAAATGGTGACATGAACGTGAAATCCAAACAATATTAATTAAACTTCTTGCTAGTTTTTTTTTTTTTTTTTTTTTTGTATTTAGGTATCTGAATGACACGTGATTTGAGTACGATGTGTTTATTGTCCGTTGTGTATATATATGAATCTACCAAGCCACTATGGTAATAAATTAGTAAAGACACCATTGAGGAATGCCAAAATATTTTATATATTAATATAATTATAAACATTAGAAGATATAATTTTCCATTAGATGCGAATAGTTTAGCACTACAATGTTTAAGTACATATATACCTTATAGTTAATCTTGTAGGAATCTTTTCGATTTCTCGGGTAATTCCTACTTATTGAAACAAACGGTCTTAGAATTAAAATTCCCGGGATCGAGCTGAGTTTACTAACGGGGCTTAACAAAATTTAGAGAGTTTTGAAAAAAAAAAAAAACTTTGAATACACATTATTGTATGCTTTTATCTAAAAATTCCCAACGAATTACACCTAATTAAAAATTCCAAAAATGCCCCAGTATATTTTAAATAACATACTTTATGAATGCCAATTGTATATTATTAATGCAAAAATTTATATATAAGAAGAAAAAAGAATATAAAGATGGATGTACTCATACTTGGATAAATCTGGTCAAAAGTAATGAAGGAAGAAGCTCTTGAGAACACGATCACTTGCTTTTAGCATTATACTGCTTTAGTCTTTATGATTTATGAAATAATTGTGTTTTTTTTTAAACAAAAACTCTCTAAAGATAAACAAATTATAGAAAGTCGCGCAAATTTTTAACATGTTTTTCAAACTTAGAGAAAACATAATATTTAACGTCGAAATTATAATGTTAAGTTCTTTTTGAGCAGATTGCAATTCAACAATTTGCATGAAGTCAAGTTTAATTAAGTTCGCGTTACTGAATTGATTAATTTTTGGGAGTTTATTCTTTTAGTAATAAGGAAAACTATTGGATGTTACATTACAAACACTCGAGACCAAAGTTTTGAGTAATTATTACCGGAAAATACCAGTAATCTATTTTTACGGATATACTGATGGATAGTGATTTATTAATGGATATTTCATTTAAGCAACCTGTTTACCGATAATTTGTTTGCAAATTTTACAACGTGTTTACTAATCATATTTTTTTACAAATAAATTGAGTACAGACTAATGAACCAATAAATACTGTATAAAAATAATATTTATATATTAAACTTGAATATCCATTCTCCATAAAATAATTTTAGTATAGAATATAAAATAATTATATTGGTATATTAATACTAAGCACAACATACATTAAAAGATATTTAGTAACATTTTTTTTATCGGTAAGATCTTATTATTTTATAAAATTAAGAAGGATTCTTCAACATTCCCTCTTATTCTTGTTTTTAGGTATATCCCGATAATCATCATTAAATTCTAAAATGATTATAATTCGAATGTTATCGACACTTATTAGTTTTTGAGAAATAAGCGGTTTAAACCCAATAAATATATTAATCATGCTTGTTTGGTCTGGTGACTGGTGGTAACTCCACATGTCTATCAAGAGTCCCATATCCTATCTTTATGGGACTCAAATGTGTGTCCCTTTATACATGTAACTTGTTCAATATCGTGACTTGTCCTTACCGTGACTTGTTCTTGCAGTAGATATATCTAATTATACAAGTGTCACTCAATTGAAAAAATACTATAAATCACTTTTTTTTAACCTTGGTCTAGATAAGTGATGAGTAAAGTAAAGTAAATTAGGAATTAGGGAGTGAGATTCCAAATCCAAAGATAGAAGAACAAAGTGACCAAAGGTCCAGCTCAAATTTGGGCCCCAATTGACAAACCAACATGCTTTTCTTCTTTTTATTATTTTGTTTTATTTATATATTTAATACCATTTGTCTCTTATGTCCCCATTTCCAAATAATCTTTGTCCCAATTTCCAAAGTGATGAACTTGCAAACTTTCAAGGCGCGTGGGAAAGCGCGTGAAGGTTATACTAACAACAATGTGCCTTTGGATTGCAACCCAGTACCCATTATTTTTTCCATCTTGGCTCTTAGCAAGTTAGCATATTGTTTAACACTATTTGTCCAAGATATAAAAATTTAGAGTTATTTGTGGTATAAGTACCAATTATCATTTGTTTTTTAAAATAAATGGTACATGTGCCGCAAATATCCCTAATAATTTTAAAATAGTAATATGCATTGGCTTTGTTGGTTAATTTAATGTTTTGTCACTAATCATGGTCTCCTTTTCTGTAATGCTATTTGCTTTTGTCCTAATTATTGAAGTTGAGAAGTGATGTGATTCTCTAATGCTTCAACCTTCAAAGTACAAAGTTGTGTTTCTTAAATAATGCCAACTTAATTTAAACTAATATTTTAGAGAAATGGACAAATGCTACCATAGTAGTGTATTGTATAGTCTATTATGGTTGGTGTAGCTTGTTCTTAAACTTTATTTTTTACAATAATATCATTATATTTGTAAGATTGCATGCTTAATTTATAAATAGTTTAATTAATTAATTACTAAAAACAAAATTATTAGTATATTAAATGCATGATTTTTTTTCTTTTATGTATGAATTTGCTTTTGATTTATACTCGGTAATTATTTTTTCCGTAGTTATCTGTATATTACCATCACGCTGCCTCTTTATAATAAAATTCAAGAAGTTTTAGTTTGCTGACGAGATTCAAAGTGCTACAAATTGGTGAGAGTCTCAGAATATATTCCAATGATCTATATTTTATAGTGAAAGTCAAGACTCAGATTGTACTTTTGCAAGTGTACATATGGTTTTGCAGTATCATGAATTTATTTATAGGAAATGCTTTCATATAGTAATCAAATGGGTCCCTTGGAATAATTAGCATTACATACCTACGTTGATTTCCAATGATGAACTTATAATTGTTCTTTTTTCAATTTTTTATTTTGCAAACTAATTAATATTAATCATAAACTTCTTGAAATACCCGTGGACAGTCGGTAGAATTATGTGATGTGATCAAGGTTCAACTTACCGATGTTACCGATAAACCGATTACCGTTTTCGACGGATTAATCGATAGCTTACCGATTAACCGACGGAAAACCTATAACACTGTAGCTTACCGATTACCGATACTTTTCGATGATTATCGACGGATTATCGATACTTTTCGATACTTTTTGACAGAAAACTTATAAAATATTTTGATAATATCATACCACAAAACATATGTTAAATTATTAAGTGTATAATTATAATATTAATATTAGTTGAAGTGTATAATATTAAATGAATATACATATTAAGTGTATATGTATGTTAGGTGAAGTTAATATGTATGTTAAGTGTATAATATTATTTGAAGTGTGTAATATTAAGTTAAATTATTAAGTGAAAGTGTATGTGTATGTTAAGTTGTGTAATATAAGTTGAATAGCAAAAAGTCCCACATTGATAGATGACAAGAGTTTGGTGATGTTTATATACCAAATATTAGGGACAAGGGCTTGGGCCCTTTGGGTCATAGGATTTTGTGGATGGGGGAGGACTCACACAAATGTTACACCACCACGCGCGCGCCGCCGCCGTCTGTCGGTTGGAAAAGGTTTTATCGAAAACCTCGAAAATCGTCGAAAAGTATATAAAAACGATAAGCATTACAACCGGTAACTATCAAAAAATCGACGATTATCGACGATTATCGTCAAAAATTCGAACCATGAATGTGATGATTAACCGTCGGTATGCCGTCGAGCATTCCGGACATTCGAAAATGCTTAGAAAATTCGTTACAAGTCAACTTTTTATGGTTCGCCAACGAGAGAATACCAGTATTCAGTCGATAACAGCGTTTTAAATATTTGATATATTATCTCCATGAAAATGGTCAAATTTTCTACATTGACTCTCATTAATTAGTAAAAAAAAAAATCGATTTGATTGATCAAATTCATTGAATAAGGATTACGTTACACGTACTTATCATCATTGAGTTTGTGAATATAAATTGAATTTCATTTTTAATTTGATGAGTAGGTTAAAAATATCCATATAACAAATATTGATGGTCCGATTTTACATATATGCCGACTCATAAATTATAAGTTTTAAAATGTTGATGTCGATTTGTGCTAATTCGATACCGGTAACCAGATAATATTCTATGTATGATTTATTTTATATAAGTAAAATTTGAAATTAGAAAATATATTTGATTTTTAAATATAAATAAATTTAGTGAATATATACAATATTTATTTTTTCCGAGGCCGCCCGATGCTCTAACTGTTTTGTCGATAATTTTTTTTTTTTCAGGCGTGTCGGCTGCCAACAAAAAGTGGGACCGAAAAATATTGGGAGTCTTTGCATGATATTCCTAGACTATAAATTATAAACTCTTACCGAGTCCAAAATTGAATCTAGGATCGAATTTTAGTTCTAAATAAGATTTTCTGTACTGACGGTTTAGGTTCTAAAAGAGAAGCTTTTTTTTATATTTTTCTTAAATATACTGGTAAGCTGTAACTAATTAATGTTTAAGAAACAAAAATAATAAAATAAATTAATCACTAACAGAGGCGCCACGTGGCACGTGTTTCAACTTACAACGGTAAGAAATCGTCAGTTTGGTCCAAACTCCGAACAGAATTAAAGTAATAGGGATCCGAACGAACTACATGTGAGTGACAACAAGTGATGGCAAAACTGTAATTTACACCACAACTTGCCCACATTCACGATAATCCAATTTCTTCTTTCCCACTATTATAATAGATATAACTTATAACGAATAATTGCCTTGAAAGTATCAAGAGTTACTCATTCTCAAGCTTTTAATTATGCTGATTAAATGTCTAAAATTATAGAATTAGCTTTCCTAATTGGTTACATCTCATGTCTCGTATGTAAAGCTATTCAAAATAATATATTTTCTGAATTTTTCAATTGCACTAATTAAATACGTGAAATTATAAAATTCTCGTTTTGATCGATTTTGTCTCATGTACTTTATTTTTCTTACTCGGATATAAATCATATTAAAAATAAAAATAAATTTTCAAATTTTCCATGCAAAAGCAAATTATCTTGTAGAGTGATAAAAATTTCACTAAAAACTTAAACCAGTACACTTAAAATTTAAATCCGGATTCGGCCTACGTTTCCATGTAAAAAATTACACGTGCCAATTGCTTGGTGTTAACATATACATATGAAACATAATTATTGAAATGCGAATTTTATTATTTTACATTTTTATTCAGCATAATTATAAAATCAATGATAAATAATATTATTGTAAACAAATTTAGATACTTTTGCCACAGTTATCTAGAGATATAACTGTACTGTTATTATACGTTTATTTCCGCCATTAACACAGTCCAAGCTTTTGCTTGCCTTTTCGCTCGAAGAAGAGAAGGATCGAAGAAGACTCCATTAACGGATTTCCTCCAAAGCTCGACTCTGATCAAACCCAACTACATCAAGCACAGAGCTTCCCATTAATGCCTTGCCTTGTATAGCACTGTATCTGTACGGTTCTCCTCCAACCACCGCCATTAAAGCTCTCTCTCCTCTCCTCTCCTCTCCTCCCATCTCCTCCATAGTCATTCACTCAAGCACTATACAGAACAAAGTGCCTCGTTTCTCTGTTGAACATGGTCTATGGAGGTTCAGGCCATGGTTGGTGGAAGCTTTTAATGCGCTTTAATGGCTGAAAGAATCTTTTCCGTTATTCTCAGGCGCATCTGCGTTAGCTAGGAGTGGCTCGAGCTTCTTCAATGGCGGTTTTTCTTCCTCTTCTTCTTCTGGTGTCTGTACTGTTCTTCTTCCCTTGCGCGCAGCCATTGCAGACTTCTCAGATTGGAGCTCTGCAACAGCTGAGGAAGCACTTGGAGTTTCCTTCCCAATTGGATTTCTGGGAGAATTACCATGGAGATTTCTGCAACGCGTCTTCGTCGTCGTCGTCGCGGGTGAGCGTCTCGTGCGAGGGCAGCGTCGTCTCCGAGCTCAAGATCATGGGAGATAAGGCGTCAATGGCCGGGGAGTTTCGCGGTTTTCCGATCCCGAACCGGACTCTTTCCGAGAAGTTCTCCGTGGACTCCTTCGTGACGACTCTGACGAGGTTGCCCGGTTTGAAGGTCCTGAGTTTGGTGTCCTTAGGGATTTGGGGCCCGCTTCCGGAGAAGATTCACCGCTTGTCGTCGCTTGAGATTCTCGATTTGAGCTCGAATTTCATGTTCGGTTCGATTCCGGCGAAGCTCTCCGCCATGGTCAAGCTCAACACGCTGGCGTTGGACGGGAATTACTTCAACGACACGGCTCTGGATTGGCTGGACTCGCTGTCGAACCTCACCATTTTGAGCTTGAAGAACAACCGGCTCGACGGTGAGTTTCCTGTTTCGGTCACGCGAATCTCCACTCTTACCGACATTGCTCTCTCTGGGAACAAATTTTCCGGTAAATTGCCTGATTTGAGCACCTTGACTAGTCTCCATGTGTTGGATTTACGACAAAACCACTTCGATTCGGAGCTGCCACTCCTGCCAAAAGGACTGGTGACAGTTCTTCTGAGTAAGAACTCGTTCTCAGGCGATATTCCCGAGCAGTTCGGCGATCTAGTTCAGCTTCAGCACCTTGACATGTCGTTCAATTCTTTAACCGGCGACCCGCCTTTGTCCTTGTTTGCTCTCCCGAACATAAGCTATCTGAACTTGGCGTCGAACATGCTAAGCGGTTCGCTTCCAAACGAGCTAACTTGCGGGGGAAAACTAGGATTTGTGGACGTTTCGAATAACAGATTGACGGGTAAAATTCCTGTTTGTTTGGCGAGAAACTCTGAAAATAGATTCGCGAAGTTCAACGGAAATTGCATGTCCATCGATTCAGAGCATCAACATAGTGTATCGTACTGCGGAGAAGGAACAAATCAGGAGAAATCGAAGCGAGGATTGGTGATAGCAGTTCTGGTTTCCGCCATTACCGGAGCAGTTCTTCTTCTCGTGCTTCTGGTAGTTGGGATTCTCTTCTTCTGTAGAAAATGCCGTTCTGGGGAGAAAAACGAGCATACATTGCCAAAGCCGCAGGATAATCCAGTGATTTGCTCCGATCTCGTGACGAACGCAAGTAAGTTCCTATTTTATCCAAGTTGAAGTGAAAATTGTGAAATTAAGATTCTCTATCTCATCGCGTTTTATGTTTTTGCAGGGTTGATTTCGCAAGCAGCGAAGCTTGGGTCACAAGGAACTCCGGTTTGTCGAGTGTTTTCGTACCAAGAGCTGAGAGAAGCTACGGAAAACTTCCACGCGTCGAAATTCATGGGTGAAGGCTCCATGGGGAAGGTACTTGCAGAATTATGACACAGAAATAAATTTTCTAAGCGTTATGATAGACCCTTGATCGTGTACCGGGGCAGAGGGAAGGCAAAAGACGGAAATTTAGCTATTAATTATTTCATAATCGTATTTTACTATTTTCATAATGGTATTTTAGTATTTCGAAATAATCCTAAAATAGGCGCCCGCGTTGGGCAGCTGTATGTGCCTTGCTCTCGAAGAAAAGACACCGTCTTTGTTTGTTTTGTGTACGGGACCTATCACTTTACTCTGACTTGTCACGTCTAAATGTACCGAAATTTCAAATATTTTTCCCAAATTTATAACTTGGAGTACTCTTGTTTTTCAGTTGTACAAAGGAAAACTGGAAAACGGGACGGTGGTCGCAGTGCGGTCTCTAGCTTTCATGAAGAAACATTCTGTTCAAAACCTTAGAGTTCAGCTTGAATTTCTGTCAAAGCTTCACCATCCAAATTTAGTTAACCTCTTGGGATACTGCACTGAATGTGGAGGGCAAGATGGTCCTAATAATGCCAACAAAGTCTTCCTCGTATACGAATATGTGCCGAACGGGAGTTATCGCTTCTATCTATCAGGTACTTATCCGTTTTCTTAAATAGTAAGCCGGCTATTCTGCTGATTTGATCTTCATTTCCTTCATCTATGTGTAGAAAATGGCTCAGAGAAGATTCTGAAGTGGTCCGACAGATTAGCGATTCTAATTGGGGTAGCCAAGGCTGTGCATTTTCTGCACACGGGGGTAATTCCCGGCTGTTTAAACAACCGCTTAAAAACGAACAATATATTGCTCAACGAGCATCGGATTCCGAAGCTGAGCGACTACGGGATCTCCATGATCAAGGAAGAAGTTGAAAAGCCAGAGGTGTTCTTTCGGTCGATAATCTGAAAAGTTTTTGTTTATTAGATCGATTCGACCTAAAGTTCCGTACTGACACACCATTGCTCCGTTTTGCAGGCCAAGGGAGAAGGTCAAAAATCAAGGTATTGCTAAATACTAACTGGATTAAGTGTTCCGTTTGGCCTTTAAGAATCTAACGATCGGGAATTCATCACTTCGATGAATTCCCGATGATTCGTGTTTGAGTTTTGCCTCGGGTCTGTCCATGCTCTTTGAGAAACACTTATATGTGTGCAATTAACTTTTGTACTATCAATCTTGTTCAAGTACGGCAAGCTAATGTCGACGTATCCATTTTTGCAGCCATAGGAAAAACCTCGAGGATGACGTCTACAATTTCGGATTCATACTCCTCGAATCACTCGTTGGACCGATCGTTAGCGGAAAAGGCGAAACGTTTCTGCTGAACGAAATGGTAATTAACGTTTCTGCTGAACAATAGTGTAAGACAAAATGAAACATTTTCTTTTCGTAATTCTCGATTCTTTCTCGTGAAATCGCAGACATCGTTCGGGAGCCAGGACGGTCGGAAGAAAATCGTTGACCCGATAGTGTTGACCACTTGCTCGCAAGAATCGTTGACCATCGTGGTATCGATCACGAAGAAATGCATAACTCCCGAACCATCGTCTCGTCCCTCCTTCGAAGACGTGCTTTGGCACTTGCAATATGCAGCGCAAGTTCAAGCCACGGCCGACGCTGATCAATAGTCCTAATTTACTGACGTCAGCCCTACTAGCCGTCCTTTCGGGACCGAGTTCCTTGTGCGAGAAGTCACATTGAGGACACAATTTGCTAGGGATATCTTTCGAGTATAAAGAGTATAGTTTTCGCTTTTTGTTTTTCATGTTGTCATGTGTAAAGCTTGTAAAGTCATAATATTTGCTTGCAAATTACAAATATTAAATATAGAGAAATATATTTTTTTATCGTTTTTTTTAGCATCAACGGCTAGAAAAAGAGTGATTTAGTTCAACATTCTTTAAAGTAATTGTCACTATGGCCCCTTGTTTATATAGTGAGTGCATATTTAACCTCTTTATTCTAGAACTACAACAAAAAATGGGTCATTTTTTTTAATGATTTTTGTGCGGATTTCGCCTCTCTGTTCTAACAAGCAGAAAGGGACCCCTTTATGATTTTCGTGTGAATTTACCGAAATAGAAACTTGCAAGCCAACTAGAATCGGCAATATTTTATTAATTAATCGAAACCAAACAGTTCGAGAAAACAGAAACTTGCAAGCCAGCGAGAATTGACCAATCCAAACCAAACGGTTCAAGCTGTTAGCGAGTCATAGGCAAACTAAATACGCATAAGCAGTTTGCCTTAAGTGACAAAATCGATTATCGATATTTTAAAATTTTAAGAAAACTCCATCGATATACCCGTGAGTTGAAATTTTGAAGGGTTATAGGTTTCGTAGCAGAGGCCTTGGTCTATAGTCACATTGGAAATAAGTTGATCCGAGTTGGGAGTTAGGAAAGTGGATTGTTGGGTTAGTGGGAGGCTTTGACTTAAAGATTGTGATTGATATCACTTTCATGTTTGCAAAAATTAAGGTACAAACTTCCATCTACCAACTTGCTGCTCATTCTCCTAAGACACCAACTCATTTTCGGTTACTAAATCTTACATCACTTTTCTTGCTATATTCGGTTACTAAATTGACAATTTTTTTCATTAATTTTAGGGGTATTAGCGGCAAAAGTGGTCAAAATTAGGTCAAGTGTGCAAATAATTAGTCAAAGCGATTTAATATCGGTATAAGTATCTAGAGTTTGCCAAACCGTGGTGTGTAAAAATTTCATTCACTCCAAACCAACGTCCTTTATGACATGTCTGTCCGGATCGGTCCACATGTTCGAAACATTGTCGCTTCGGGTTGCACTCATGGAAATGACGTGGCAGATTTTTAATAGGCGATGGGTTGGAGTGATGGAATTTGTACACGCCACAGTTTGATAAAGTTTGGATACTTATGCAGATATTAAATCGCTTTGGCCACTTATTTGCACACTTGGCCCAACTTCAGTCACTTTTGCTGCTAATACTCCTTAATTTTATGATAGATACGCAGATTTGAACTTTTTATTCTCAAAATAACGAAAATAATAAATAGTTTATGAAGGATTTGATATGCAGTAGTTGTAATTGTTGAGAGTGGGGGAAGGTCCAACATCTCTAACTCTTTCTGACTAAACTTTAGTCTTCATTTATTATTGGGTGTGGGCTATGGGGTTTATATCATTACTCTATTATTTAAACTCTATTACCTGTATTTTGTTTGGTATTGTATTGATGGACAAGATCCACTGCATTTTGGACCCCCAAATATATGTTACATAAAAAATTGTCAAATTTATGAATGATCGACTCAGCAAAAATTACTTGATCATTTTTTTTTTCTTTTTAAATTACAACTTAGTAGGTACTTTTTTAATGAGGGACAAAAGAGAATTTGGGGTTTGTATTTCATATGCTTTTTGTTGTTTTTTTTTTGAAAGAAAATTTGCTTTGAAACAAATTATACTCTCAAGTTTAAGTAATTGTTTTTTTTAGAATTTTTAAAATTGACATTAGTAATATTACTATTTTTAAAAATATACAATAAATTTTCTTGAAAATTATTCCTAAAGAATATTATAAAAAATTATGAAGAAGGTGCAAATTTTGAATTTTTAAATAATTCAAATAAGAAAATGATATGTAAATAAACTAAAATACAATTTGAGACAATAGTTTAATTATCTTTAAAATAGATGAGTATCTTTGAAATAATATATATATATATATATATATATAAATATATATTATAGTTGGCAATAAAATTGAAGGCCCAATTGGAGAAAGTAAGCCCATTTAACGCTTTGAGCTTAAAGAGCGAGTCACCTTGTTAACTCGTCCGAGTTGGGTGGGGCCCAGTATTTTTGGGGTGCTGTGTTTGACTGTTGTTAACAGGTTCGTGTGTCGGTGAACGCATCGCACCACAGCTTCTAGTCAACACGCGCCTTCGGAACCCAAATCCCACGCGCTCACACACG
This sequence comes from Parietaria judaica, assembly GCA_954871525.1. Taxonomy (NCBI): domain Eukaryota; kingdom Viridiplantae; phylum Streptophyta; class Magnoliopsida; order Rosales; family Urticaceae; genus Parietaria; species Parietaria judaica. The sequence goes on from OX940865.1 coordinate 33,986,106, forward strand.
ACTCGCCCGAGTTCCGAGCTGACTCGGCTTTGTTTGATTGGACATGAGTTTCATAAGAGGAAAATCTGATTAATTAATTTACAATCGTTAAATCATTTTGTAAAGTTATCGGCGGATTGAAATGCCACTTTGATCAAAAGAAAAGAAAAATTGTAAAATTCTCTTAACAAATAAAACTAGGATGGCGGCTCGCTTGTGGGCACGGGCGGATGCATGCGAGCGGGATGCGAGAAATTTCTCGGAACATTTAACACTCAACTATTAGGTCGGAGAAAAATCGATATCCAAAATAATATTGAAAAGTTACACAAATAAATTTTAAAAAATATTTTTCGACGATATATGTACAATTTCAGCCTACACATGTCGTCGAGAAATTCCGAGTTTTAGTACCTGAGTACATACAAAGTTTTGAAACTCTTACATCAGTTCATTTTCACAATAAATACTCGTGAATAGGCTCAATCAGTTTAATGAGATTAATTGTTCCAACTCTTCTTAATGCACTAACACTTATTTCACTTCAAATCCAAAACTAAACGCTTCTAAATAAATGCAGGAGGAAACTAAAACGCAATTAAATTAAGAGATAATAGCTACACAATTAAATATATGTTATGAGCTACTTTAAGTCAATTATATTAAGAGATATTAGATACGAATATACCAAAGTTTTGGTGAAATTCACGGTCCTGCATATAAATTCCATTTGTAAAGACCGAAGTACTCAAGTCGCGTAAAACTGTTAGCAGTTAATAGAGTTGTACATTATGTACGCATGCGAACCAACATGTACAAATTACCGCGAACACGAGTGGGGTACACGTACTGACGCGTCCTTGATGACGGCGATACGTGGAAGATGGGACGAGAAAGCGTTGCGTGCAAAACGCTGACGCGTGACGTGAGGCTTTTGTGGAGAGTGAACAGAGAGGTACTAGAGAAGTGGCATGTGACTATTTTAATAAGCTGAAAACCTTCGAAAGCTTTGACTCCGGTTTGATTAAGTGGGTCCTGCCGCGTCGAGCAAGCGACGCAAGAAGGTCACTCGCGTCAGCGTTGCACCACGTAGCCTCGCGTGACCATCCCCATGAGAACGTTGTTTTCGCTAGCGCGGCATCATGCATACGGCGGCTGGCGAATGGGGTCCTTGGGCCAGCTTGAGTTGTTAGGCATGTGTCTTCCCCGTTAGTCTAATGATTTATCTTTAGAATCTCATTTTATGATTAACAAAAAAGACAAAATGAAGACACAAAATACAAATCTTACATTTTAATGCAACTTGGGTACTTTAGAGTTTAGACTCTATAAATAAAACTTGAGTAAATGAATGTTATTTTTGCTTAAATTTAAATACATTTGCTTTGTGTATTATCTCTTAAATTAAATATTGCATTAAAGAGTGAAGATATTTTCATTCACACACCACGTGTAATTAAATTCAAGAAGTGACTTTAAGCTAATCAACCATTCAAACACCAATCTTTATAATTACACTAATAATTAGGGTTATTTACAGTCCAATACAGCTTTATCATTCGTGTTACGGGTATTTTTGCGGTCTAAAAATAACGGCCCAATCAATATGTCAAACCCGAGAAAGTTACAAAAGTCAAACAGACTGAAAATGATATAAAATATGCATATAACAATATGTATGTATTATTGACTGGCATATATACGTGGGAAGGGGGCAAGGTGCAATTTGCACTTATGTATACACAATTGCCCACTCTGTTGTCGCACATTTTTGTATATATATATGTACCCAAACAGACAAAGGAGGAGATTGGGTATGGCATCATTACATGTGATACTATGATATTTGCCCACTTGCTTGACAACGTTGCCCCTTTGTCATTCATCGAATTCATTGCCTATAAATATCACGATCCATTCTCATGGGAAAGGGAGGCTTCTCTCAATCCGAAGAGAGGAATTGGAGGGGAATTGGCGGAGCAAAATATTACACACATTCTCTCGCTCTCTCTCGGAGAAAGGAAGAAAAAACCAACCACACTATAATTCTCTCAACTCCAGAAAAACTCCGTTCGTTATTTCTCTCGCCTTTTCCGACGTAATATCGTCCGACTAATATGGAGAGTTAAAACGAGCAATAAAGTCCCTCCACAGTGCCTCACTCTGAGTTCGCGTCTCATTCCCTCTCCTATGGATGAAGGTCCGGGGATGATTCTCTGACGAGCCAAGCTCGATGAGTATAATCTTTCCTTAAAAGAGACGAGGTCTGAGACTAACGAACTTCGGTGAGCCAAGCTCGGGAGCGACGTTATTCCCGTTTCTCTCCAGATCTGGAAGGCGTTCTCGGAAAAGGAAACAAAGAGAAATGTACCGGAAAATATCTCCGACCCCTCAAAGACAAACGATCAAGAGTCTCGCCCCATTTAAACACCCACTAACACTGAACTACGTGATGCCCTGATCCCATTTTGGTACGTAGGCAGCCTTCATCTTGTGAGGTCCGGCATCGTTTGTTCATTTTGCAGGAACTCACCACCATACAACGACGTGTAGCATCTCTGCGAAGACATCGCGGACTCCGTCGCCTCGCCTGGGGCAACAACTCAACCCCGACTACAAAGAATCATCCCAATCTAACCTCCAAGCGAGCATTGGGCCCGGCCCAAAATCACGAATTGGGCCGCATTAATGTTGATCCATTTTCGAGCATCAACCATTCGTTTTAAATTACTTATTTTTTTTTACGATTTTTATAATTAATTTGTAATTTTTTGTATTTTTTATTATTTACATCCAAAAAGTACACATGTCGCGTGTCATGTTATATCGAGAAAAAGAGATTAACTTCTTTTTAACATATTTATTTATATAACTACATTTTGTAGTGTACCACTTAGATATTTAAATAAAATTCTCTTGGAAAAATATATATTTTTAAATCAAATTAATTCTATTTTTTTTTTCTAAAAGGACACGTTTCGAAGAGAAATCGGCGAGTCCAGTCGCTCGTGCGAGCTGTCGAGAGTGAGAAACACGCGCGTGCCAAGTTACGTGGGACGTGTGTTTCCGCCAAAGCGTCCCTATCAAAGCCAACGTCAAATCAACTCACACCAGTTGAAAAAAATAAAATTATAAATCCCAAATATTAAAACAAAAATATCATAAAAACGGCAACCAAAACGACGACGTTTCACCTTCGCCGAGCTCAATCATTCGCGTTTTGGCCAAATCCAGGCATTCATATTTCATATATATATATATTTATTTATTTATTGTCAGGGGAAATTCTCTATATTATGACGTCATCTTCACTTCCATTTTTATTTTAATGGAGAAATACTGGTTCTCCTTCACTCTGGTCTCTCTCAACCGCTCATGCTTAAAGCTCTGTAAACCCATGCTCTTCTTCTTCTTCTTCTTCTTCATTGCCTCTCTGCATTCTCTCTGCGTTTTCTGTCTCCAATCGTACTGGTAAAGTATCTTCTTCGCATTTCCATGTTTCTTTGCTTCAGCATAGTGATGGTTTTTTTTTTTTTTTTGGTGATTTGAGCTTGCATTGTCGAAGTATGCTTGGTTTGAGCTGGTTCTTGAGTTTGAGACTAACTTGCGTTCGATGAGTATTTGGATCTGAGTGTTGGCTCATGAATTTCTGGGGATTCTGCTGTAGTTGATCATTTGCGCGTTTCAATCCTCTTCGTACTCATATAGCTATCTGTATATGTGTGTGTATATATATTGTGCTTGCTTTTTACATACGACGATATGAGAATAGTCTCTCCTTTGATTTCTGAGTGCTTTGGCTCATGAATTTCTGGGGATTCTACTGTAGTTGATCATTATATATATGTATATTCTATGCTTGGATTTTCATTCTGTTTGATTAAAATTGTCTTCACTGTATAATGTTCTTATGATTTTTGCTTATGATGAATTTACTGGAGTTTCAGGGTGTTCAAGTTCGGCTTCCTCCGAGGCTCTGACCACATTGTCGAAAGTAGATTGTAGAGGAGCTTCGGTTTTTCTGCAGAAACGATGGTCCTAGGATTAAGGGCAAAGAACCGGGAGGGCATTCCCGTACCGGTCAACTACCTCGTCCACATTCGGGAGGTGAAGCCGTGGCCTCCATCGCAGTCGGTTGGGTCACTCAGAGCAGTGTTGATACAGTGGGAGAACGGCGATCGGAGTTCTGGCTCGACTAATTCCGTCGTTCCGTTGCTCGGGTCCGTCGTTGTAGAAGGGAAAATCGAGTTCAATGAATCGTTTAGGGTTCCCGTGACTTTCTTAAGGGACATGTCGGTCAAATCCAGGGACGGTGAAGTGTTCCAGTTCCAAAAGAATTGCTTAGAGTTCAACTTGTATGAGCCTCGTAGGGACAAGACCGTGAAAGGGCAATTGTTGGCAAATGCTGTTATCGATTTGGCGGAATACGGTGTCTTGAAAGAAACTTTGAGCATTACGACGCCAATGTATTGTAAGAGGAGCTATAGAAATACGGATCACCCGCTTTTGTATATTACACTTCAGTCCTTAGATAAAGCTCGAACAAATTCCTTGTCAAGGGAGAGTCTTTCGAGGGTGATGTCCATGGACCATAGTGGCGGCGAATCTGTCTCAACCTTGATGGATGAAGAATATGCCGAAGAGTCTGAAAATGCATCTTTCACTGATGACGAGGGTTCTTCTCACTCATCGATTGCAGCTTCTTCTAATGGCGGATTACATCCTCGGCATGACGAGGTAATTGTAATGAATAGTTCCTATATATGCAACCGTGCTAAATCCGTTAATAATAAATGGTTAATACTATTTTTATTTATTAATCATATGTCATAAGGGGTATTATGGGTATTTTACAATACATATAGGCGCATAGTTTAGGTTTAGCCCTCATGTTTGAGGAGTGAAAAATTTATTAAACATCATTGGGAAACTCTTGGTCTTACCTTCGAAGGAAAGACCATCTGTATTATAATTCATTCATTGATTCATGAACAAAGGGAATTCACTAGTTTAGTGATTCCCGTCGATAGGATTTTTGCGGAAAATAGTGAGTATCAAACCGTTATGGTTTTCTTGAACTATTATGTTCAGTCCGTTTCTTATGATGACCAAAAATAGTCGTGGTTTTTCTATGTTTGTAGAATGGAAGCGATGCAGTGGGTGCCGAGGGGTTAAACGGGAAACTTGCTGTTGTGTCAAAATTACAGCTTGCAAAGGAAAATCTCGAGCATCGAAACGAGACGCCAGAAAATATAAAGAGAAGTTCATCGCAGTCTTCGTCACTAGACTTATCCTCTTCTGACTTAGGAAGTCCGCAAAATAGTAAGGATTTGGTATCTCGCTCCGCCAACTCAAGTTCAGGATTCGTCCATATAAGTGGTGAAGCCCACGGTGTTAATAACGATAAGTCTTTAGCTGAGCTGCATAATGCTCATGTTAATGAGGGAAGACGAAAAATCACAGACAGGGTCAAGGAATTCGAGAAGCTCAGCTTAAATGGCGATATTTCTGAAAAGGACGATGAAAGGAATAAGGATGTTAAACAGAACTTCAGTGAGAAAACACAAGCAAGTGAGGAATATCGTGCAAGTAACGAAAGATTAAAGCATGTGAAATCTGTCAGAGCCGAAACTGTTCGAACTGGATTAGCAAAAGAAAGTGACAATCGAGGTGATACCCAAAATGCTAATTCAACGCCTATAGAGAGGAAAGACGTGTTTCCCACCAGAGATACGAGAAGTGCCGTTTTGGAGAGGAAGATGCATCTGTTGGAAACCAGAATAAAAACACTCGAAGGAGAGTTGACAGAAGCCGCTGCGATTGAGGCATCTCTATACTCTGTAGTGGCCGAGCATGGAAGCTCTGTAAGTAAGGTACACGCTCCGGCTCGTCGACTTTCTCGGCTATACCTTCATGCTTGCAGAGAAAATTCTGTGTCCAGAATGGCCAGTGCTGCAAGAAGTGCTGTTTCGGGACTGGTTTTGGTCGCAAAGGCATGCGGAAATGACGTCCCTAGGTATATCTATTCATGTATAATTATATATAATGATTGTTGTCTATTCCTATATTTTTAACTTGCATATTTTTCTATCTAAATTGCCTGTCATTTAAATGTTGAAATGTTGGCTCTTTTGAGGCGCGCCACCAAGGAAAATTATGAGTGCCTTGCGTACTCCTCAAGTGCTTTTTTAAACATTTAACTGAAGAACTCGATCCAATTTACATATCAAGCTCGGGGATTGATAATCTGGGATGAGAAGTTGGTCTGTTAATAATGTCGGTGCATCTGTTAGAGTGATACATAAATTTCCCCGTGGTTCCTTGTTCCTTTTATTGAATTCATTCCAATATCCAGGTTAACATTTTGGCTATCAAACTCTGTTGTGTTGAGAACAATTATAAGTGAGGCTTCCGAGAAATCGGACACTCTGCTTCCGGTAAATGACAGAATATCGTCGGCACTGAAATGGAAATTCTCTCCCAGCAAAAGGGAAGGAATGGATTTCTTGCAAAGCAAGTCAAGTGACTGGGAAGACCCATGTGTATATACAAACACCCTAGAAAAAATTGAAGCTTGGATCTTTTCGAGAATCGTCGAATCTGTATGGTGGCAGGTGTGAATTCACTCTTTTCTATTTTGTTAATTAAATAACTAAATTGATGAATTAAATAATGATTTGTTTTTTCCTTCCAGACTTTGACCCCACATATGCAAATCATTGATGCGACAGAAACAGACAAAGAAATCGGTTCATTGGACCTTTGGAAGAAGGCTTTCGGAGATTCCTTCGAAAGACTATGTCCGGTGCGCGCTGAGGGGCATGAGTGTGGTTGCTTGCCAATGCTGCCTAGATTGGTATGCTTAATATTTCATGTTTAATAATATTGGGCGATTTGAGTTTTGATTAAGGGTGGCAATCAGGGTCAAGAACGGAAGTTTATGAGTAAATGGGTTTGACTTGACGTTAATTAAATTTGGGTTCGATCTCTGGGCACGACACGAACATGAACAGGCAATAGAAACCAATTAAACGCGATTAATGAACAAAATATGTATTTTATATATTTAATTTATGTTAATAATTTTATTGAGAATGATTTGTGTCAAGTTACGTAGTTCTTATGAATTACGTGTTTAATAGATGAAAGTAAGATATTTATAATTAGTTATAGAATCTTACATTATTTAATATAAACTAATTCAATTGAGTCATGTGAATTAATTTGTTGTTTCACCATATGAAAGTCAATTAAATGGGTTAAACAGTTCAGACATGGTCAATAAACGGGACGCAGTCTGTGTATATAAATTTAGTTAGAAACGACTAAGACACGGCATAAACACGACACAAGACTCAAATTGTTGTACCCCTAGTTTTGATGATGTTATTCTGGAAGCAGTTTAAAGTAGATTTAATGATTTATGACTTCTTTTGGTTCTTTAATATAATATAGGTGATGGAGCAATGCGTGTCTAGATTAGATGTGGCTATGTTCAACGCCATTCTCCGAGAATCTGGTGACGAGATTCCAACTGATCCTGTATCGGATCCCATAAGTGATTCCCGAGTCCTTCCGATTCCGTCAGGTGAATCGAGCTTTGGAGCGGGTGCACAGCTGAAAACAGCGGTAAGCTATATAAATTGGTAGCTAAAGCTCATAACTTAATTAATTAATTGGTCGCTTCATATATTCCTAGATTTTATATAGTACTTTCAGACTGATATGGATCCCGATTATCATGCAAAAGAGTAATTTTCACAATACACCATGAACTTATTGCGTTGTCTCGGTTTTTCTTATTTACATTTTTTTTGTTGTTGTTGTAGTTTCCCCGCTGAACCTGTAAATTATAGCAATTTCCCTTCTGATCGTTACAAAATCGATTGTTCTTGTCAAATTTAAGTCTCATGCAATCACATGTTAGTTTTTAGGGACAAAATGATTAGAAATGTAATCTTAAAACTTGCTGAATTTAATAGATTTTTTACCGTTAAAAGTGTAGATCTTATACCGTTAAAGTGAACATTGCTACAATTTATAAGTTGAAAGGTAAAATGCTATAAAATGAAGTTCAGGAGAGAAATTGAGACAAAACGGAAAGTCAAACAACTACTAACACTATTGTATAAAAAGAAATATTCATTAAATGATTTTATTTTATTTCTATCGCCGAGATCAGATTGGAAACTGGTCAAGGTGGCTGACAGACATATTTGGCGCGGATGAAGAAGACTCGCTCCGCGAAATGAACGGCGATAACGACGACGATGAGAGGCGAGAAACGTCCTTTAAGTTATTCCATCTCCTCAATGCCATGAGTGACTTGATGATGCTTCCAAAAGACATGCTCTTAAGCAAATCCATCAGAAAAGAGGTCAAACAACCACTTGAGCTCATAATCTGTTAGACTCATATTTATAGTTAGGGATATATGCTGGCAAAAAGGCCTATAATTTAGATGAAAGTGACGGCATTTTTTATTGGGGCAAATAGCCAAATAGCCTAACTTCAAACTCTAATTAGCCAAATAGCCAATGTTTTAATTAATATTGCCAAATAGCCAATTAACCACGTTAATAAATCACGAAAGACCGGATTACCCTTGTATTAACGTGGTTAATTTGTTAAAAATAAATTTTTTTGATTTTTTTTTAATTTTTTATTAGAATTTAGATCACGATTTTTTATTTTAAAACAAATTAACTCCGTTAATACACGTTTATTAACGTATTAACCAAGTTAATTTGTTTAAAAAAAAATTAATTTTTTTTCTAAAATAAATTATTTAAAAAAAAAATTAAATTTTTTGTTAAAATTAATCACGATTTTTTATTTTTAAACACATTAACTCCGTTAATCCACGTTAATAAACATATTAACGAAGTTAATTTGTTTAAAAATAAAAAATCGTGATTAAATTTTAACAAAAAATTTATTTTATCTTTTTCAAAAAAAACATTAATTTTTTTTTTTAAAAAAAAAAATTTTAATTTATGCTTAAACAAATTAACCACGTTAATATGTTAAAAGGGTATTATAGGTATAAAATATGTTATTAAATAACCATTTGGCTATTTTGCAAAGAAAAATGAAAGGTTGGTTATTTGGTTAATCAAACATTTCAACTTGGCTATCCTATGCAAATATCTCTTTTTTATTCACGGTGTATATTCCTAATGTTGGTAAAGTGTGTCAATCCTCGTACGTAATGAGTATATTTTTGATACCTAACATTGATAATTTTGGCAACAGTAGGAATATATGCCTTGGCAAAAAAAAAAAGAAAAAGAAGTGGAATATGCGATCAATTTGACTCTTCTTTGGGGTAGCTACGCTGCAAATATCCCAATGTATTTTTATTATAAATTAGAGTTTACAATAAATATGGGATTTTGGTTTAATCATATTAGATATTACAATTAGGACAATGTTTGATCAGTGGAAAATTCCTATTGAACAACATTTGGAGAGTTTTTCCGGTCTTACTCTGGAATTCCTCGGGCCCTATTATAAATTATAATCTTTCTTTAATCCCAGCATCGTGCGTTTAATACACTCATCACTCAAAATACCGTCTTTTAACTGTAGGTGTGTCCCACATTTGGCACACCCTTAATCAAGAGGGTCCTCGACACGTTTTCCCCAGATGAATTTTGCCCCGATCCCATCCCCGATTCGGTGCTCGAAGCTCTGGAATCCGAGGTTAGAAAAAAAATTCATCGCCAACATTTTATTTTCTTTTTTCATCTCCAATTGACCATTTTGACCTTGATAGGACTCCGATGAGGCAGAGGAGGGTACCATAGACTTCCCTTGCAACGCGGCTTCCATAGTATATTCTCTGCCTTCCACATCTGCCGTTGCAAGTGTCATCGGAGAAGTCGGAGGGCAAGCTCATTTGAAAAGAAGCGGATCGTCGGTGCTCAAAAAAGCCTACACGAGCGATGACGAGCTTGACGAACTGAACTCGCCATTGGCTTTGATACTAAACGACGGCTCTCGCTCGTCCCCGATCGCAGCAAGGAAGAGCAGCTGGATTTCGAAGGATCAAAGTGCTGTAAGGTATGAGCTTCTTCGCGATGTGTGGATGGAAAGCAAGTAACGTGGTTCTTTGTATGTTTCTACGTAGCTATTTTGAGGTGTAAATTAGTATTTTTCTTTAGTTTTTAGGTCTTTTTGTCACGAAAAAAGAGTTGCGTGTGGAATAAGTTAAAAGTAATAAATTTGATGTCCACTTATGTGGTTCTTGCTTGTAAATAAAGACTGGACAAAAGATCCGCAATCGCGTTTTTTTTGCCAAATTACGAACCAGGTCCGACTCGTCTCGGTTATGACCTGCTGAGGTTTTCAGAAATCATGCTAATCTGGTTTCCAACCTAGTTTTAGTATATAATTGTTTAAAAAGTGAATTAGTATTAGCTTTATTTTTAAGGTTTTACTTTTGGCCTAAATAAAAAAAAATATCCTTTATACCCCTAGAATTAATTATTTTTTCAGTTTTTTTTTCTTCTCTAAATTGTTTTTTTAATCAATTTCTACTATGAATTCATCATTTGTAATTTTGTATCAGTTCCCCTTAAATTTTTAACTCTAATTATATTTTCCTTAAAGCTGAATTTATATCTAATTTAATAGACGAACTCATATATATGCTTAAATAAAAAAGTAAATATCCATAATACCCCTAGAATTAAATATTTTGTATCAGTTTTTTTTTTTTCTTCTCTAAATTGTTGTTTTTATCAATTCTACTATGAATTCATCATTTGTAATTTTGTATCAGTTCCCCTTAAATTTTTAACTCTAATTATATTTTTCATTGAAGTTGAATTTATATTAATTTAAAAGACGAACTCATATATGCTTATTTATATTTAATTTATATCGGCTCCGAGGATAAATTTGTACAAACTTACACTGCGAATTGATTTTAAATAATACATTAGTAGGAAGTAATTTTATTATTTTTGCACATAGATTTTAACACCAGCGAACGCAATTCGATTTAAAAAAAAAACAGTGCGATTTTATAGACTTCAAATGTTGTAGCAGCACATACTTAATTGAATCCAACCCAAGAAACAGCATAACTCTTTTAAATTCAAATTCATTTATAAAAATAATAGTAAAGTCATACATATAAACAGAACAAAATACGCTAAACTAAAGGCATGATCAAATAACTAACTGAGAACTAAATTATTATACTAACATATCTCAGGGAATTTGGCTTTGGAAGCAGAAAAAGGCTAAAAAAATAGATTGTGTTACTAAAGAAAACGGTAAAATGGTAGTATCTAAAACCGCAAGTGGCACTGATTACCGCTTGCGATTGTACCACCTTTACCGTAGTTACTATTTTCATTAATGAAATTCAAATTTCGGATACTTTTTCGTAGAGTTATAAGCAAATCTTTCAAGATTCACGCAAGCCAAAAATAGTATTATTATTATCATTCGGGATTAAAGGAAGAGGCTGTTCATTCTCCAGACAGCATTTCCAACCTACAAACTCTCACGCACATGTTGCACGCCTCACTATTATATCGAAACCCGTAAACGTAAAGATCAAAATTTCAAAAATAAGTTGGAATCATCACCGTGGAATAACCCCAACAAACTCTCTCACATCCACATATATTTACTATAATGCCGGACCGAAGAAACAAAAATTTTAACGGACTCGTGTGCCGCAAAATCAAGCAGTTAGCTTCTGCGAAGAGCTTACGGCGTTGATGTGTTGGAGGTGCAAAGCCGCCAGTAGACCCTGCCAGGTTTCGCCGGGTCCGCCAGTCACTTCGAAGTCAACGATTTTGCTCTGCTTCCTGTAGTAATCCTCCAAAGCCTTGCTCTGAGAGAGATGAAAATGGAAAATAAATCTTAAGTTTATGCAATTATTTATTTCATCTAAGGTTATTTTGGGTATTTAAGTTTCAAATACGGTTTTAGTCGTATAAGCCGTATATATAGGCGCCAGCTCTAGGGTTTGGGTTATGTTTTGTTTAGAAGAGTATTGGTCTTGCTCTCGACGAAAATATGTTTCCCGTTTTTAGCAATTATATCTCGGAGATTCATCACCGTGATGAGTTTCTGGTTTTTAGCAATTGGCCACATTGATCAGTGCCTGAATGTAGTTGAATATTCAATTTACTCGAGTATTATTGAATAATGAATCAGAAATCCTAAATTCCAATAAGGATAATTGAGTCATTACGCTTAATATATGTTAATAATATGTTGTACCTGCTCGGTGTAGATGTTTAACTTCTCTTTCCACAAAGAGTCGGATTCAGATGCAGGGGATCTTTGTTCGTCGCGTGAAAATAATTTCAGATTAAGATTCCCCGTTCCTAAATTCTTCTTATCAATTAGTTCCCCGGCACCTTTTAAGTTCACAACCATGTCGATGTCTGCAATTTGGTCAAGTATCTCCTGTAAATAACAGAAAACAAAGAAACTGACATTAGAGCGTGCAAGAAATCCAATGTCAAATGCAAAGACGAAATACATCGATAAAGAACGGGCAGAAGGAATTTGGAAAACAAAAGAAAAACCCTTTCTTCTGTTTAGCAATGACAATTTCAAACATCATCTATCAATTTGGTTCAAAATTTTAATTGACACTTGAACTGTTATGTGTTCATTGCGATATTTGAAAAATAAAAGATCTCTAGATCGAATCGAAGTTGAGACTTACGAGTGAATAAATGTTTAATGTTAATTTTGCATTATTATAATCTCTTAATGGGCTAAAATTTGGGGATGGCTTTTACTAAATGCTTTACTGTTATTTTTAACCTAAAACGAATTTAACGGTAACAGCAACATCTGGACAAATATCAAATTCATAGGAGAAGTGTAAATGTTACAACTTTGCGCATACAAACATGCTATTGCTATATGCATATTCTATTAAAATAAAAAATAAAAAAAATAAAAAATTGTGCCTTGTAAACTTACAGCTTGGATCCTCGTACGTGGAATTCCATCGAGAATGAATCCGGTTTCACCTTTGTAATATCCTTCTTCGAGCCGTTTAGACAAAAGGGCAAAAATGATATCCTCGGGCACAAGCTTTCCCTCATTCACAGAATTTGCAATCTACAATGCCCAACATAACAAAGTCATTAATATTAAAAAGAATTTCCGATTAAATGTTTTAATAAGGAAGAGTTTAGGAAACCTAATCTCTCCAATTTAATGGCACCTCGGGCTTTGTCTCGTTTTCAAGTTTAGTTTAGTCCATTGATTCAAGACATACTTTGGTAGAGCCTTTGCAGCGTTCTCAAAGGAACGATCTTTTGTAGTTCGCACTAAAGATTCCGGTAATCATTGTCTCGGTGATTACTGGCTGGCTGGCTTTCGTATTCCTGTCCTATCACACTAATACCCGTAACTCTAGACTCAGACAAATACTTAGATTATATATATATATATATATATATATATATCACTACCTAATGCATAAATTACAACAAAAAGAAATGGTCCAAAGTTCGTTGTATGCACGAACTTAGTCAACTAGATTCCCAGAACTAAAAGTTGGTATTTTTCAGAGAAATTCTTGCTTTCTGGAAATGCATATCAAACCGAAATCGAAATCGAAAGCGTCAAAGCATAAATGAATTCATCAACCCGAGAATTGCATCGAAAAATCGAGAATAAATCACGTGAAGACACAGTAATTGCTCCAAACAGAAAGAAGATCGAAGAACAAGAAGAAGAAGATCCGGTACCTGCTTGTAGAGAGAGGAGCGAGGGTTGAGCTCCTGGCGGACGAGAGTCCCCATGGAGATGTGAGGGACGTCGAGAAGCTTCGAGAGCCTCTCGGCGTAGACGTGCTTCTTGGCGCCGCGGTCTCCGATCACCACCCACTGCACGCCCCTCTCCGGCACCCACCCCGCCGTATCCGCCGCCGCGCCCCACCGCTCCTCCTCTTCGTCCTCGTAGTGCAGCATCGCCGCCGCCGCCGCCGATCCGAAGGCACGGCTGCGCGGCGCGGAGATGCGCGACGCGATGCGGCGGAGCAGGGTCGGCGCCGTGGATCCGGTGCGGCTGATCCCGGCCATGGCGATCGGCGGCGAGAGCTGAAGCGAAGGGGTTTTGATAGAGAGAGAGAGGGTTTTGGGAAGAGAGAGAAAGCGGAAATGGTTTTGAGGAGAGAGAGAGTGTAGAAGGAGTAGAGCCTTTGGATTTGGGTTTATTTACGAGTGTGCCATTAAGGACACGTGTCGTTTGCATAAGCGTGAAGAAGCAGACCTGGTGCTCCGGTTTGTTCGGAGGTTTTAAGTACATTTTTTTTTCATTCTTAAAATCTATAAAATTAAATTTAATTTTTAACTTTTAAGTAATATTTAAAATTTTAAGAAAATTTTCTTCGTATAAATATCGGTTTTGTGGTGTACCGACCGTTAATTTAAGGTTCACTAAACTATTAATTTACAAAAATTTCATCAATATATCATTTCAAGTTTACATCTTCAGTATATCTGTAAATTCATTAAGGTATTTCTTTGAAAAAAAATTTGCGGATTTTGAGGGATACTAAGTATTATTGTTAAATATTGAAGAATCCTTTCCATTTTTTTTAGAAAATTATTCATTATTTGTAGAGATTGTTTAAAAATGTATAGTTTTGAATCAGAGTTGTTCGTAATAGTTTAAATCTTTGTTTTTTAACGTTATGAATTTGATAAATTAATTTTAATGATTTTTTTTATGATTGTATATAAGTTTGTTTATGAGATGTTAAATATTTTTGTATAAGTTTGTTTATACTATTAGAATTTGGTAAGTTGTATAGATATAACTTATAGCATTTAAAATGTGAGTATGGCATATTTTATTTTACAATTTATAGAAATTTTGAACTACTTTTTAATTGTGGCAAAAATATTTATTTTATATTATCCTTTAGATAATAAAAGTACTTTGAAAACTAGAAAAATTGAGTGTAAATACGTATAAAAATATTTTATATGTTTCTTATCGATAAAATCATCGATAATCAATTAATTCATCGATGCAAATCGATATTTTTTGATAACGCTAACTAGGGCCGGGCTTGGGACAAGGCGAGCAAAGCAGCGGCCTAGGCACTGTAAATGTGTAAATTCGTTCCGTATTAAGAAACGATCATCACATTAATTAAATTTACAGTCCAAATAATATAGACCAAAGTGTATGAACACAAATGATTATTCATGCAAATGGGTTTTAAAATGGTATGAATTGAGGCCCATCAAAGGAGCAAATAAAGCCCAGGCCCGACCAGGCTTCTTGGCCCAAGAACCTAAGCTCATCCTGGGCAGAAATTGCCAGAAAAGGACCCGAGCATAAATCAGCCACCAACAAGAAGACCGAGCAGAACGATTCAAAGCTTCATTCAAACGCTTCGAAGCTCGACAAGGAAAAGCGCTATGACCAAGATTCAAAGCTCCACAACACCAACTCAAGTCCACTACTGTGGAATTCTCTCGAGAAGTGGCCTACGTGTCAGCTCGGCAGCAAGTCAAGCGCCGAACTCGGAGCCAATACCAACGTTCACTGAGAAGCTTTAACGGGGAGAAATCGAAAGTCTATAAAGCAAGAATAGAGTTCCATCACACGCACGCAAGCATCGCCTTAGAGAAGAGTCCGTGAGAATTTATATTTTTTAGAGTGTTTTCGTTCATCTTTTGATCAATAGGGAATCGGCTTGTGGTTCTGGCTGATCTTCTTTCCAAATTAATAAACTTACAAAGGACGTAGTCAACTACCGCACATCGAGGAACCTCTCTAAAAAAAACTTGGTGTTATTGTTCTTTTTTTTTTTCATTCGTCAAAGGATCGACGAGGCGGAGGTCAAGGGCCATAAAATCTTTTAGCAATTTCAACTCGATATCCCATACACAAATTTTTCGTGACTGGTTGTGTGCGAAACCACGTCAACATGCACTGCCGGCCTTGTGCTAAGGCGAGTAAGGCGGTGGCCTTAGGCTCTTTTTTTGTGTGCATTTTTTAACATTGCATGAAAGGGCTCAAAATATGATTTTAAGGGCCTAAATATTAACCTAAACAAGGCTTACGGTTTACTTCGCCTCGGACCCTTCGGTCCACGGAGCCGGCACTGGGCCTAGAGCTCCCGACTCTTATTAAAGGCCCCCAGATGAGCGCCCGCAAGAAGTTAAAAAAAAAAAAAACAAACAAAAAGGAAAGAGTTAATATTTAAGGAATAATAAATATTTACACCATTGATAAAAATACCATTAAACAAATAGTATTTTACGTATGCATTAATATAATTCTATTCGTTTTTACTGTGTACTATAGTAATATGGTAATTTAAGAGTACAAGAGACATTTAGTGACATTAGTGAAGTATGTCTCTTATCGCATTATAGACATACAGAAATATATTAATCCATGTGTAAATTATTTATTTGAGGGTATTTTTATCAATAGTGTAGATTTTTATTTTTAATAATCTTGAATAAATAAATATATTTAATGCTTCATAATATAATATAAAATACATAACCTCATTAAATTGTTTTATAATTATAATTTTAATAAATATTAGATTATATTTGTTATAATGCTTAAAAAATAAAAATATATAAAAATAAAAACAAAAAAATAATTATAAAATGCCACGTGGTAGTCAACTGCGTGTGAGTTGAGGGAAGAAACCAAATTTTTATAACAAAAACAACTTTAGGTATTAGCCACAAAAAAAAAGGTACAAAATTCAATTTTTTTGAACATTTGTTACTTTAGCCGCAGTTCATCCAATATTCGAAGTGCCACGTTGGACACCACAAACAAAGTTTGACGAAGAAAACCAAATTCCTTAATAGAATCATCTTTAGGTACTATAGCCACCAAATAAAAACTTGATACATAATTAAGTTGTTTGAAACATGTGAAACTTTAGTCGCAGTTTACCCTTTATTGTATTTCAAAAATACATTATTTATTAAAGATCGGAAAGATATTTAAAAGGGTTCTTAAGGGTAATAGCCAATCTTGAAAGTGGGTTTAGCAAAATAGCCAAACTTTGGTTAATTTTGTAAACTAGCCAATTAACCATTTAAGTGAATTTCTAATTACATTATTACCCTTAATAATTAAAAACGAAATTAAAAATAAATACAAATTAACCACGTAATTTGTGGGTTATTAATCTGAAAAAATCAATGACATTAATTATGAATAATTATATTAATTAAAAATTTATTTATTTTCATTAATTAAAAATATTGCTATTAATTGAAATAGCTATAAATATGGTAACAACCAAAACCAAACATTTTTTTTTATATAATTCGAATTTTAAATTAAAAAAAATTATATAATTTTCGGATTTATTTTTTTTCAAAAATTATAAACAAATTAAAGACGCGAATTAACGTAAATCAACAACGAATCATAATAAATTAACATCGAATTAACGTAAATTAACAACGAATTTACAATGAATTAACAACGAATTTACATTAATTTACGTAAATTAACAACTAATTTACAATGAATTAACAACAAATTTACGTTAATT
Organism: Parietaria judaica; assembly: GCA_954871525.1. NCBI lineage: Eukaryota > Viridiplantae > Streptophyta > Magnoliopsida > Rosales > Urticaceae > Parietaria > Parietaria judaica. The sequence continues at coordinate 34,003,624 of OX940865.1, forward strand.
CGTAAATTAACAACGAATTAACGTAAATTAACAACGGAGATTTACATATATTAACATGAATCAATGACTATTAACTCGTTCCTCTCAAATCTGCTGAGGAACTGCGTCTTCCCCACTTTTGTCACAAAGTTTGGTTCCTCCAACTACATCCTTGTTGTCGGATCCACCGTAAGCATAGCCAACCTCTCTAGGCCGGTGAACGTGTCGCCGAACAAATTCGGCGGCTCCGCGCCTATCTAGAAGCTCTCGCCGCGGCCGTTTCCGCATCGGCCAAGATGGACTTTATAGCGTCGTTAGTCGGATCGATGATGAGGCTTTCATTGTAAGACGTGAACCGGAGGAGAAAGCGGTGTTGCCTTTGACTTTGGCTCGTTGACCAACATGATCGAACCTTCGACCAAGCCTTTCCAAGACCAAATATTTCCAGGTGTGAAACACTTCTTCTTCTTCTTCTTCTTCTTCTTCTTCTTCTTCTTCTTCTTCTTCTTCTTCTTCTTCTTCTTCTGCGTCTTCTCGTCGGCGATGTCTGCAAGCCCAAATCTAAGACGAATTAACACAAATAAACACGATAAAACCAGAGAAAAAAAATACCATATATCGAGTCGACACGGCCGCCCACACCTTCTGACCCATCGCCGCCGCCGCGCTCCGATACTCCAATCTCCGGCGACTATCATGTCCGCCTAGCTCTATGCATCACCATGGCAGTTGTGCCTCCCACGACAACGATCGGCTGCTTTTCTACCATTGTCGCTTGAGAGAGAGAGAGAGAGAGAGAGAGAGAGAGAGAGAGAGAGAGATGATTCAAAATTTGTAATTAAATTCCAAAATTTGTGCACAATTAATCATACCATGATTTGTGGGATAATGATAATTACCAATTTAATTAATTACGAAAATAATAAACGAAATTGATTAATTAAAGGGTATTTTAGTATTAAAATTTGAATTAAATGTGACACCTCATGTTAATTGGCTAGTTTACAAAATTAACCAAAGTTTGGCTATTTTGCAAAATCAAAGTTTCAATTTGGCTATTTGGTGCAATTTCTCTATTTAAAATTGTACATTTTTCTTTTCATACATATTCACCGCAATCAGTTGACATGAAGATTTTGTATTCATTACTAAATTTTACCAGCTACTTTTTTAGAAACGTTTTTATTTTGAACAGTAATTCACAAAAAATCATCGTGCCCCTGCTAAACATCATGTTATTTGATTGATGATATGAAACTATTAAGAGTATTTTACAATTGTTTAATATAAAATGTAATCTAATTGGCGCTTTTCTTTTGTTGTTGTTATATGGTTTTTTTTTATTTGTGATTAGCAATAGTTTATTTATTATTATTTTTTATAAAAAAATTAAGTATAGATAATATGAAACTTAATAATTTTATTGAATCCTAGTAACTGTTCTATTAACAATTATAATCAGAAGAAAAAATACTTAAGGGCCCAAGTGTTATTTCGCCTAAGGCCCCGTGAAGTCAGGGCCGGCCTTGACGGTAACGATATATTTTATAGGTTTTTTCATAAAAAAAAACTTAGTCCATGATAACGGCAACTGATTTATGGATAACCAAATCTTTAGTAAAGAGTAAAGACCCACTGTCGAAATTAAAAATAGTTTTTCTGTTTTATTATCCTCTAATTATTGCTAATCCTAGATTGCGTACACCTACTGCTCTCTCTTGGTTAGCTCGAAGCAAAGAACTATTTTCAGTTTGGCATTTCTTAACGATCCAACCTTATTGTCAAGCAAAGTGCAGATTCTCTCTTATTTTAAGATCTTATATTTCTCAAAGTAACTATTTTTCATTGAATATATACACTACAATGGAGCTTTACTCACGTGGAACACTGACATGCCCATATGATGAGAAAATGGAGACTCTCTGATGAAGCAAAGTTGATCATGTTGCGCCACAAACAACTCTTTCAATCTTCTCATATTTAATGTCATTTATACAAGACGCTAAAATCTTTCATACACAAATACACATACAGAGAGAGAGAGAGAGAGAGAGAGAGAGAGAGAGGTGCTATTATTATCGCATGTAAGCCACGTAAATCTTTCATCTTTCCATGCATGTATGATCATCAAGTTTACGTATAATTGTAGTATACTATCTTTGATCGTTGTATTTTCTTCATTTTTGATTTGCTAATTACGTTTTTTTTTCTCAATCTACAGATCTTGATCAACATTTATATAGTACTAAAAGTCTATCAATAATATCCAAACAAATATATATTTTTAAAAACACCAATAAGTACTATTGTAAGTTCTTAACCAGCTAATATGGGAGATGCTCAAAGAGTCCATCAAGTTGATATTGATGTTAAGGCACTGACAACGTCCTTGAAAGGAAAAATGTCAGCCAAATTAACGATGCCACCAACGTGTAGCATCTTCAAAGTCCCGACCATTCTCTCCCGGCACTGCCCCAACGCCTTCACCCCCAACCAATTTTCCTTCGGTCCCTTCCACCACCGCAACGAGACCCTAAAACAAACCGAAAAGATCAAACATAGGTACTTACTCGACCTCGTCTCTCGCTCGTCCGAAGCGAGCAAGAAAACGACGAGTCCGAAAGATCCTGATGCGGTGTTGTCGGCTCTGACAAATGCCGTTGCCAACATGCGCATGGAGGCCCGACAGTACTACGCTGGCCTGATCGTCAACATAACGATGGAGGAGTTCGTGGAGCTCTTACTGCTCGACGGCTGCTTCATCGTGGAACTCTTCCGCCGAAAGGCTTACGAGAGGCTCAGGGCAAAGGATGACCCGATTTTCAACATGTCTTGCTTGCTCCAGTTTCTATGGTATGACTTAATACTGCTTGAGAATCAATTACCATGGACGGTCGTAGAAAAACTGTTCGACATGACCGTGACGCCGCTCGACCAAAAGCCTCTTGTCCAACTCACTATAGAATTCTTCGGTTCCATCTTCTCAAAGATTCCGCCTCCGATCAAGCCCCTAATGAAAGTGGCGGATGGGCACAAGCACATCCTCGATCTATTGCGTAACTCTCTCATCTTGCCCTCGGGTGTACGTAATCACATAAGCTTGAGCTGGGACGGGCCGATGCGCTCGGCCATGGCGATATTCGAGTCCGGCGTGGAATTCCGTCGCCACGAAACGGATTCCGTGCTAGACATTAAGTTTGACCAGAAGAAAGGCGTCCTAATGATTCCAGCGTTGCTCATCCAGGAGACGACCCAAACCGTGCTTCGAAACCTCATTGCGTTGGAGCAGTGTTGCCCTAACTACGACGGGGTGATCACTTCCTACGCGGTGCTGCTCGACAACCTCATCAACACGCGCGCCGATATGGAGATATTGTGCAAGAGCAAGGTTGTCGACAACTGGTTGAACGTGGACGAAGCGACCAAGATCTTCGACAAGCTTTACACCGACGCTTATGTCAAGGAGACATTTTATCATCGGCTTACGCAGGACGTCGAGCAGTACTGCAAGCAGCCGTGGCATATGTACCGGAGAGTGCTAATGCGCGACTATTTCAAGCACCCATGGGCGATGATCTCCGTCATCGTCGCTGCTATTATCCTCATTCTCACCATCCTACAGACAATCTTTACAATCAAGAAGCCATAAATAAATGTAGCTTGATGTTTCTTCACACCTTTGTTTGAACATTTCATATTGAACATTTTATTTTCTTTGAATACTTTTTGGAATTATTATAGTTGCCTTGCCATGTTGGTCAAAACTATTTATATTTTTAAATATTCTATCATCATCGTAGAGCTCTTCCGCAAGAACTGGTACAAGAGTCTTGCAGAAGGTGGCGACACGATATTCAACACGACGACTATGCTCCAGCTTCTGTGGCACGACTTGATACTGCTGGAGAACCAATTGCCGTGGATGGTGCTGCAGAAACTTTTCGACCTGACTGTTACGCCAGTCGATGAAATGCCTCTTGTCAAACTCGCCATCGACTTCTTCTCTACAATTATGTCAATAGATCCTGCGTTGGCTGATCCCGGTGCTCCGGATCAAAACGGACACAAACACATTCTTGACTTGTTGAGAAATTCATTGATTTTGTCATCATCTGTGCACAGATCCCCACACGAGTTTCAATATTGCTCGGATCCTGTTCCTTCGGCTACAATACTCGAGGAGTACGGAATCGAATTTAATCGAGCAGATGCTACCTCCGTGTTAGATATCCGATTTAACAAACGGAACGGCATTCTGGAGATTCCACTACTGCTGAATCATGAGAGCACGGAAACTTTGTTTCGCAATGTCATCAGCTTGGAACAGTTGTGCCCTGATTACGAGCCTATATTTACCTCTTACGCGCATTTCTGGGGAAACCTCATCAACACAACCAGAGACATGGAAATAATCTCCAGGAGCTGGGCCTTCGGCAACTGGATGGATATCCAGAATGTTGATTTCTTTAACAAGCTTTTTATTGGCAGTGTTGAGAGCGAAACGCATTATGGCCGACTCAACAACGAGATCAACGACTATTGCCGGAGGGCCTGGCCAAGATACCGGATGCTACTTACGCGCCACTATTTCCACAACCCTTGGAAGACGATTTCACTCAGTGTCGCGGCTTTTCTGGCCATTTGCTCATTCATACAGACGTTTTACACCATCAACAACCACCACCTTTGGGAAAAAATATTCCTCATTGTCTTGGCTGTTCTTGTGGCTTGTTCGTTCTCAACGATCGTGTTTACCGTTCGCAGATAGCTCTGATTTCACGTCATTGTGCAACTTTTTATTTTTTTCCACAACTGAATACGAAATGGAGCTGATGCCCTTCTGTTAGAGTGCCATTTCAGCTTTACTTTATTGTAAGAGTTACATTAGAAAGTGTATCGGTCGTTAAATTACACACACATACACATATATATATATATATATATATATATATATATATATAGGGTAAATGATGGCAAAAATACTCAAAGTTTGATTAAAGAACCCCTCGGATACCCAAAGTTTAAAAGTGGCGGCAAAAATACCCAAAGTCACATTTGGGGAGTTGACCACTTCATTCTTCTAACACCATTAATTTACCCATTAACTCTGGCCAAGTGGAAAAATCTGTTTTGTTAAGTGTAATCATTAGGGTTCAATTAGTTGTATTAATTAATAGTATTACTTAGGGGGTTTAATTCGTTGTTTTGTCGTAAACGAGGCTGATGTGGGCTCGTCAACGTGGAAAAACTTGTCATGTCGGCAATCCACGTTTGTCCGCGTGTCAGAGTTAACAAGTAAATTAACGGTGTTACAAGATTGGAGTGGTCAACTCCCCAAACATGATTTTGGGTATCTTTACCACCATTTTATACTTTAGGTACCTAAGGGGTTTTTTGACCAAATTTTGGGTATTTTTGTCATCATTAATCCATATATATATATTCTATATGAATATATGTAAGAACATTACTGTAATTTGTGTTGAGTTTTGTCATTATCTGTAATACAAAGTGTTACGGAAAATTTTTCTCATATGATGCGTGCATAATATTGATTTTTCACATATGGTTGCCTGATTGAGTTGATATTCACCTTCAACAATATGCAAGTTGTACTAAAAATATTTTTTTCAGTTTTCTCTTCGATTGAAAAATCAGTAGTATATGTTCGATGCTGACGAAGCTCGCACAATTATTTTTTATTTTTTTTTGTTTTCAAATAGAATTGTCACGACATAGTTGAAAACCGATACATCTTAAAGATCATTTAATGTTAATTTTGACAATTAAGCTATCAATAACGTTCACAATATTTTTGAATACCACGATATATTAACGAGATATTGCATGGGATAGCTAAATTAAAATGTTTGATTAGCCAAATAGCTAACTTTTCATTTTTCTTTACAAAATAGCTAAATAATTATTTAATAATATATTTTATACCTATAATACCCTTTTAACATATTAACGTGATTAATTTGTTTAAAAATAAATTATTATTTTTTTCGAAATATTTTTTTTCTTTGAAAAAATAATAATAAATTTTTTGTTAAAATTTTAATCATGATTTTTTATTTTTAAACAAATTAACTTCGTTAATACGTTTATTAACGTGTATTAACATGTATTAACAGACTTAATTTGTTGAAAAATAATAAATCGTGATTAAAATTTTAACAAAAAATTTAATTTTTTTTTTTTAAAAAATAATTTAATTTTTAAACAAATTAACCACGTTAATAGGTTTATTAACGGAGTTAATTTGTTTAAAAATTAAATATCGTGATTAGAATTTTAACAAAAAATTATTTAAAAAAAAAAATTAAACAAATTAACCACGTTAATACAAGGGTAATCCGGTCTTTCGTGATTTATTAACGTGGTTAATTGGCTATTTGACAATATTAATTAAAATATTGACTATTTGGCTAATTAGAGTTTGAAGTTTGGCTATTTGACTATTTGCCCCTATATTAAATTGATAGTTTTACCAACATCATATCGTGTTGCGGCTTTCACTTCACAAAATAATGCAAGAGTTTGAAGATAAATTACATGGTTGCTTGATTCTTCGATCTTCATCTATCTTTGAGACGAAGATCCTGTATTAAAACTCATCTAATTCAATCCAAGGAGAAAGTCAAGTAAATGTGATAATCTCATCAAATTCAATCCAAGGAGAAAGTCAAGTAAATGTGATGATCTTTACAATTTCTTTTTCCTTTTATTGAGAAGAAAAAAGGGTAGATCTTGTAATTTTTGCCGGTTAATTTCACAACTTTAAAATATATCCAAATTCTACTGTGAGCTCTTTGAAACCCACCACCCCAATTTTTTTAATTTGAAAATTTTCTCAACAAACGAATCACCACGAGACTGCTCCGGGTTTTATTCTCTCTCCCTGTTTTTTTTTCGTCTTTATATAGGTAATGTTCCGTTACTCCCTCTCATGAAAAATCTCACAACTATCTCTCTGAACATCCGATCGATGTGTTCTTCCTATCATTAAAAAGTTGACGGAATTATATCAAGCTAAGATTACAACAAATAAACCGCCATATTGCAACAAATAATTGTCGACTTTATTCATCAAATATCAAGCTAAGAAAAACATAGCCGTAGTCGTCCAAACATATAGAAATCGTCCGAAGGAAAAGAGGAGGGAGATGGTCCAAAAATGAAAATAAATCAAGCTAAAGCCGAAGTAAATAACAGAGTGAAAGAGAGCATATAATAATAACAAATGCCGAAATCCGTGCATATTTCATAGCTGAAAATCGCAATACCCAAATCCAACCAGGACGTGTTTTTAGTACGAAAGAGCCACAATCCGGCTTCCTAGTTCTGGTTTCACCCATAGCTGAAATTTAGAAATCACACACAATTTGATAACACCAAGAAATAGACTGCAACATGGAGTGAGTTCAAACACGGCACATCTTAAAGATGACCGCATTTTCGAAAAAAGCAGAAATTGACGCATAGTTTTCTTCTAAAATTTAACACATTATTTAATTAGCAAATAAAAAAATTCAAATTAATGAAAGCATATAGTAAAAAATCATGCAGGCCTAAAGCGTCTCGGGAAACGAGCTTGTACACATGCTTCTAGGGCTAACTCGAAGCCCAACAACGCAGCCCTAAATTCAAGGACGAATTCTTTTCATCCCGGTAAGAATGATGGCGAACTTGCAAGCGACCGAAAGACACGCCCTGCAGAAAGTGCTCCCGAGAGTCCGAATTTTGATGGGCCGTACGTATATCTTGGCTCGAGTGTCCGATTTGCGCATTTTTCATACCAAATCAAAGGAGTAGCACCCAAAACTGCAGTTCCAGTAATGGATCGGCTTCCGGTCTTTCCTTGGTCAAAAATTCATCAAACTGTGATTGGTAGGGGCCGCGCGGACGCAGGCCCCCTCTGCCACAAATAACGACGTTGGCTCTCCCTCAGTGGGGAGACCATAGCGAGGCACCCCTCCGGTGTGTGCAATGGAGGTCACCACCCCTAGGCCATGGGCATTCTTGATCGCCCATTGACCCCGCCCAGGTAAGTACTTCACTCAGGCCCAGTCACTCATTATTTATACTGCACAGTACTATGCTTTGCTCTCTAATGAGTCCATGTGGGACATTCTATAGCTGCATATCAGCTTACTGAAATCGAATCACTGATTTTGTATATGCAAAGTGAGCAACTATGGAATCACTGGTTTGCTTATTTTCGTATGAACATTTGGGAAGCGGTTGTTCGCGCGCGGGAGAGGGCGTGACGGGAATTTCTTAGACGAAACTTACTTCGGAGTCCATGACGAGCTTCCATATGCCCAGAAAATTAAGCCTGTCAAAGGTATATTCGTGTTAAATGATCACAAAGTTAACGTTTCACACCTAATGAAGATCTTTCTTAAGCCATTTATTTCAATTTATGCTTGGAGTCAGAAGATTGGTTTTTTTTTTTTTTAATGTTTTATATACTATATAGTGACATTTATAAACTTTGTCGTTTTCTTTCTTCTAGCTCTCTTTGCGTAGAAGCTATATAAGTGCACTCATCACACTATTTTAGTGTAGAAATCCTATTTTTAGTGTTTTAGTACTAAATTAATTTTTGATAAATTTTAATAACCCTCTCAACTCATGTAATTTTTTAATTGAATCAACCTTCAAGTAATTCCTAATTCTTCAACTGTAGTTTTTTAATTGAATCAACCCTTCAAGTAATTCCTAATTCTTCAACTGCAGCCTTTACATACAAGTCAGAAATCACATGCGCACTTCACTTCCTAGTTGTCAGTCTCACGCCTCCATAAATGCGCCTCTTGTACGCCATCACCTCCGTACAAGAGGCATTTGCAATTGTTAACAAAGAAAATGGAGAGGAAAATGATGTAGATTTCATTGAGAGTAGAATGCTATTTATACATGTACAAGTGTTCTAGATTATTCTACTTCTACATTATTCTAAGAGTAATAAATGCATTCTACATAATTCTAATTCTAGGTGATTCTAATTAAATCTAATCTAGATTGTTCTAGATAAAATTTAATCTATAATACACTAAATAAATCTAGAGTATTCTTTAACACTCCCCCTCAACCTGGAGCATATATGTTAATCATCCCAGCTTGTTACAAAGATATTCGACCCGCAATCCATTAAGAGCCTTTGTGAAAATATCTCCTATTTGACCTCCGTCTTTACATATGATGTGGAAACCAAGCCTTGTTGAGCAATGTCGGTCAAGTGATTGTCTTTGTCGATACTTCGGAGAAACAAACGAATGGTCTTGATCCAATCGAGATAGTTTGAATCATTCAACTTGTGATCCGTAATCTTCGAGAGTACGGGACCATTTCTGAAACACCAGCATGTTTTTGTTCAGTCATTTTGAATTTGAGAGGTAGGTAGCAAGATCACGAAGGCGGCGAAGGTGATTCGGAGCAACGCGAGAAATAGAATTAGATGAAGTTGTGGGCGATGATGGAATCGCAAAATGGTTGTCGAGGGTGACGCGTGGAGGCGTGTGGACGAGGCTAAAACTAATGGGTAAAAAACGGATTTCGAATAGATTGAATGGTGAGAAGATTTTGGAATGGAAAGAGACAAATTTTGAACCCAAAAAAATGGGATCGCTAATTTCGGAAGTAGGCGAGTGGAAAGAGACAAATTTCGAACCCAAAAAATAGGATAGCTAATTTCGAAAGTAGGCGAGTGGAAAGAGACAAATTTCGAACTCAAAAAAATGGGATCGCTAAATTTCGGAAGTAGGCAAGTGGAAAGAGACAAGTTTCGAACCCAAAAAATGGGATAGCTAATTTCGGAGGTAGGCGAGTGGAAAGAGACAAATTTTGAACCCAAAAAATGGGATAGCTAATTTCGGAAGTAGGCTAATTTGGAGTAGGATGGCTACTTTCGGAGGTGAGCTAATTTGTTAAAGAAACAAATTTCGAACCCAAAAAATGGGATGGCTAATTTCGAAACATGGCTCTAATACCATGTTAACAAAGAAAATGGAGAGGAAAATGATGTAGATTTCATTCACGGTAGAAGGCTATTTATACATGTACAAGTGTTCTAGATTATTCTACTTCTACATTATTCTAAGAGTAATAAATGCATTCTAGATAATTCTAATTCTAGGTGATTCTAATTAAATCTAACCTAGATTGTTCTAGATAAACTTTAATCTATAATACACTAAATAAATCTAGAGTATTCTTTAACAGCAATGATGAATGATGTTTGAAGAAGCTCCACTCAAGTTCCAGCTTTGACAGGCCGTAAATTTTGACACATGTACCGGAGTTTGGCATACAGATGTTAAAGGCCTATTCTACCGAGTGTGATCAATTCAAGGCTTAAATTATCTAGATGAGTGTATTTTGGACACTTTTAAATTTTAAGCGTATCTGTCATTCTCTTTATTTTATGTCGTTTACATTTTAGGATTTTTTCGGGTTGGACTATGTAATCTCCATTTTGGATGATTGTAAAAGAGATTATAATTTTGAGTGATGAAACTTTGACAATTTCTCCGTAGTCTTGAATGTTTTAATTTTTTTATTGGTGAGAGAAACAATAGGTGAAGCAAGAATCTTCGAAGACATTCGTGTTTATCAGTGATCGTAGTTCAGATAAGCTCTCTTCAATACTTCGCTGCATCAACAATAATTGGTGGATAGCATTATCGTTGCGATTCACCATCACCACCCCCTTCGGCTTCGCCACCGTCGTAGTCATCATCAAGTGTGGCCATATGATTAATTTAATGTATCATATATGCCTATTAAATTACTTTTGTTTTTCAAATACTGTGAAGCAAATTGTATATTGCTCATTAAATCCCAAGGAAACGGCATGCTTTGCAGGAGTACAAAAAGCATTAGGAGAATCATGCGTATACATTCTATTTTACTTTTTTCATCAAATATAAATATATAAAAAGGAGTTTTGTTTATATACTATACATTCTAACTACTCTTAATAATTGAGTTAAGTTTATAAGAAGAAGCAAAGCATATAATTCCTACCCACTCAAATATAAATAATTCATGCTTTGCTTAATAATAAAAGGAAAAGGAAAAGGAAAAGGAAAAGGAAAACAAAAACAAAAACAAACAAATAAATAAATAAATTAATGAGATAAAAGAGATTCGTAGTGTAGTAATTGGAACTTTACTTTATTCTAAGAGTTGTATCCATGACGCTACTATATGAGAGCACATGTCATTTTTGTAATATATTGCCATGAATTCATCGTGCGTATATATATATACACTCGTAATTCTGTAGTGTCGTATAGTTATACTTATAGCTGCTCGTGATTCTCTATTTCCGATTTTCCGGGGACAAAAATGGCAGCTACGAGAAGCGAGCATGTGATGATCGACGTGGACGCACTGGCAGCAGAGTTTGAGAGCATGATGTCGAAGCAGTCGTTATCCATGCCGCCCGGCTGCTGCATCTTCCCTGCGCCGCCTATCCTGTCGAGGCACAACCCGAGGGACTACATGCCGGACGCCTTCTCCATCGGCCCCTTGCACTACAAGAAGCTGCAGCCCATCACTGAGGCCACGCAGAAGATAAAGCTCAAATACCTGCACGGAGTCGTTGCTCGGCCATGGCTAAGCATGGAAGACGCCGGTCCTAACGCGAAGCTCAAGGCTCTCACGGAAGCTGTGTCCCGCGTCCAGGAAGAGGCACGCGAGTGCTACGCGGGGCCGGTGGAACTAGACATGACAGAGTTTGTGCAGGTTTTTGCTTAACAAAATATTGATCTAAATATGTTTTCCATAAATAAATATGCTTAATAAACCAATATAGAATTTTTTTTAAGACCAATCATAAGATTAGATCTTGTAAGGCTTAGTTCGAGTTCAATTAGAAAAGTAATTAGGTGAGACCAATCATAAGATTAGATCTTGTAAGGCTTAGTTCGATGTCGCGATGCATCGCGAGTCGAATGGCCGTCGCGATGCGTCGCGACTGTGCCAAATCGCGATGCATCGCGATGCGTCGGATTGATGATGTAGAGATGTGGGATTGGGCGAGAGAGTTTGGCGCGAATTTTCACCACAAATCGCGACCCATCGCGATTTTGACCAAATAGTCGCGACGCATCGCGATTTTGCCAAATCCATCGCGATGCATCGCGAACGTGGATTACCCATCGCGAGTTGCAGCTCTATTAATAACCTCCTATAATTAAAAGTTGATGTTATTTGTAAGCTATTTGGTAATTTCTTTTCTTTTCACTAGTAAAAAACAAGATTGCAGTACACCAAAAGGCATCGTGCATTCTTTACCCAACGCATAAAATCTGTCGATTTTTCTACGGTGAGCAAAAAAAAAATTAAAAAATATGGAAGTTAGTTATGAAGGTCGCACATACTTCTCCAACGATTTTTTGAAGGTCGTGCATATTTTCAAATATAAACATATTAAATAGAGATATGATACTATTTTAATATATCATTTAGAAAGATACAAGAAAAATCTCTACAAATTAATAAAGTTAAAGACCGCCATTTATTATACTTTCACATTATCAATTTATAAAATATTAGTTATTTAATCATTACAATTAGAAAAAAAAATCCATATATAAATGTTAAAAATATTGTAATCATAATACATAGTTGGAGATGATATTGTTAAAATAGAGCTTGTTTCAAGCAATAGTATAATTGTAAAGACAATCACTTTGACTAATTTTTTTATTACATCACGAAAATAATAGATTGGACCTTCTTAATGTTATGCGTAAGCTTAGAGTTGAAGTTGAATGAGACATAAATTTTAAAAAATATCATGTTTTAAAAAGCTACATGATTAGTTACTTAATGTAATTTATTTCTATTTAAGAGGATTTCTTTTTTCTTTAAGTGATTTAATAATTATATATAATATTATGATTTTTATATTGAATTATTAATTTATAGATCAGTTAGGACCTATATACTTCTAAAAAAATTATTATCTTATAAATTTAGTGAATTATTAATTTAGCTAGTTAGGCCCGAGTCGGGACCGGATAAAATTATTATATATATCGAGGTTATAAAATTATCGAGGCTCTATTGTAATTACGAAATTAATTTTGGTAAAGGTTAAATTAGTAAGATATTAGCTTATATAACCATAGTAAAGCTAGTGGCTCATCTATGTAACTGTGACAATAATGCACAACATTTGGTCAACAGGGGTATTAGGTCCCCAACCTTTCGACGTGTATGAAAATATGCACAACGTGCATTGACCGTGAAATTCGTTGGTCCTTCTGTTAATGACGTTAACTTCGTGTTGATGTGGCAACTTAGGCTCGCCATGTGGCCATCCACGTGGGCCACGTGGGACGGGATGGTCACATGGCGAACCCAAATTGCCACATCAGTACAAAGTTAACGTCCTTAACAGAAGGACAAACAGATTTTACGGTTGACGCACGTTGTACAATTTTGCTAACACTTTAAAAGGTTGGTGACCTAAAATCCCTGTTGACAAAAACTTAGTGCATTATTGTTGCAATTTACCCAACAATATATCTGAAAATTTTACTGCCCTTAGGCTCTGTTTAAGGTTCTTGTTAGATAGGTGATTTTGTTCTTTCCTTAATTATAAGGATAGTAGTGAGTAGGGTAAGTTAAAATGAATTTACATATTTTTTTAAAATTACTTTTTAATATGTAAAATTGAGAAGCACCAAATTGATGCACTTGAAAAAAAAAACTATTTTGAGTTTTTGACGATTATAGGTAGGGGTGGCAATTCGGGTTGCGTGTCGTGTTCGTGCCGGGTCTTAATTGTTTTTTACTTATTTTAGCTAGTCCCAGACCCGCCCCATTTATTAATCGTGTTAGAAGACGAGACCCAGACCCGCCCCGTTTAAATAACGTGTTTATCGTGTCGACCCGTTTAACCCAATTAGTAGATACATGTATTTATAAATGATAAATTAATTCAATTTATACTCAGATAACTTAATTTATTTAACTATAATATCGAAGATTTTAAAGTTTTACTAGCAAATTTTTATGTTCATCAATTGTAAGACATAATTAATTTAATAAAAACATAAATTTCATATATAATAAGTATTAAAACACTTAATAACATATATAAAATGTAGAAAATGTAACTTTTTGCTCTTTAATCGTGTCTAATTGGGTCCCATCGTGTTATCGTGTTCGTGCCGTGTTTACCCGTTATTTAATCGTGTCAATCGTGTTCGACACGGTTGGACCCATATCCATTTATGGTAGACCCAGACCCGTTTAAATCGTGTCGTAACCGTTTTGTGTTTCGTGTCCGGCCCCAAATTGTCACCCCTAATTATAGGTATCTGTCCTTCTCCTCTTTTTCTTTTATATTATCTTATTTAAATACTTTTATTTTTTGTTATATTAGATTTAAAAATTTATAATTTTAGTTTTATCTCCGATTGACTTCTAAAATAAACACTAGAGAGCTTGTGAAGAGAGGAATCCAATAATAATTGGGAAAATATAGTTTGATTTATTTTAAAATAATACATTTCAATTTTTTAAATATATTTTTATTTAAAAATAATGTCAAAAATATAAAACAATATGTTTGAATAATTTAAATTATAAGTACGTCCTTTTTAGTCTTTTTACATTCACAAAGTAATTAAATTATAAAAAATTACCAAAAACTACAATACTTAGCCGATCAACACTTTTAAAAAGCGAATTAAAAACAAACACAACATATCAAATAGAACCTTAGTTTACCTAAAAAAAATTGTGAAGAAAAAAAGCAGCATTTTAAAATAGTGCTAAATGTGAAGAGATTCGAATTCAATAATTGTTGGGCAGAGCACAAAATAGGTAAAACGTATTTAACTGATCAAGAATTCTATACAGGTTTTGGTGCTCGATGGCTGCTTCCTGGTCGAGCTGCTCCGCAAGAAATCCGACAAAACGCTCGTGCAAGGCGATGATCCGGTGTTCTCGATGTCGTGTATGATGAAGTATCTCTCCCATGACTTGTTACTTCTGGAGAACCAAATACCGTGGACAGTTCTTGAGCTTCTCTTTGACAAGACCAAGCCAACAGAAGGGAACCAAACAACCCTAGTTCAGCTAGTTATTGATTTCTTTGGTCAATTTATCCAAGTCAAGCCACTTTCCTTGGAACCATTCCGCGGAAGACCTCACGGAAGCAGACACATTCTCGACTTGCTGCGGAACTTGTTGGTCAAGAATTCGACAAGGCAAGAGATGGAGAATTACCAATGGAAACCCATTAAGTCGATTAAGAGCCTGAGCGAGGCCGGGATCGAGGTCTTGCCTGATAGCTCGTCGCGGAGCATTTTGGACATCAAGTTCAAAGAAGGCGTGCTGAAGATCCCGCCGTTGTTCATCCATGAGACGACGAAGACGGCGTTGCACAACCTCATCTGCTTGGAGCAGTGTTGCCCTAATTACAAACCCATCATCACCTCCTACGCCATTCTCATGGACAACCTCATCAACACCAAAGCCGACATGGAGATTCTGACGGAGACTAACGTCGTTTACAATTGGCTGAGCCTCGAGGACGCCACCAAGGTGTTCAACAATCTCTACGACGACACTTGCGTCAACGAGAACTACTATAATCTTCTGGCCGTTGACCTCAGCAACTATTGCAAACGACGGTGGCCCAGGTGGCGGACTGTCCTCATGCGGGACTATTTCCGCCACCCATGGGCGCTCATTTCTGTCATCGCCGCCGTCGTGATTCTTATTTTATCCATTCTGCAGACCGTATTTGCAGGGGTGGAGCTAAGTAAGGGCGGACCTGAATCAAATTTTAAAAATTTCACGAGTTCCTCAATGGCTTGAGTTCACATATTTTCCATTTAGCTATTTGTCATTTTTGTTTTTTGATGCCGAGCAAATTAGGCAAGAAATAACCGGGATCACAATCAATCTTCATGCGATTTGTAGTCTTTAATTTATGATTTTCAACTCTTTATTTTTGAGTATTTTCTCTTTATTTCTTATTATTGCGTTTCCATTTTTAGTTTATTTGGTTACGGGATTTGAGGTATTTGTTGTCTTATACCGTTTAGTTTCCTATTGTATCGTTTGAACCCTCTATATAATGGATTGCATATGGTTTGTAATGAATTAGTTGATATTGAAATGAACAGAACGGAGAAGAACGAGGGGTACAATGGAGAAGAAAAAAACGTTTAGAGTCGTAAGAGATGATCTTGGGAAATAGAAAGCGTCAAAGTCAAGTGAAGTAATCGCGGAGAAGAAGCGAGAATATGTTTGAAAAAAAAAATGTAATAGAAATAAACAGCTCAACTACCAAAGGGTAAATTAGTAATTTTATAAAATAATAAATAAAAATTAAATGAAAACTCGCATTTTGTAATTATTAGGACGAAAAAATAAAAAATAAAAAATACAGGCCGTAATAAGAAGGTAGGGAACGACATCAGCTACGGTCTTTGAGCCAATTCTTTCAAAAAAAGGCTGAGACCCTCCTAAGTTAAACAAGATTATTGTTTCCCTCCAATCCTAACAACAAATCACCACTCTCAATTCCGCCATGGACGTGGCTCCCCTCCACGACCACTGCCTCTGGTCCGCCCTCCGCTCCCCGTCGCCGCGCCGTCCTCTCTTCGCGGCTCGCCGCAGGCATTTCTGCGCGCCGACATCGTCGTCGTCGAGCTCGGAGACCTTGGTCGACCGCGGCGTCGCCGCCGCCGCCAAGAAGCGCGACGAGGGCGAGACCGGGGATTTTCCACTACGTCACCGCGAGCGAAGATCTTCAGGTTCGTTCGATCTCTCCGTGACGCTTTGTTGTTTGAGCGAGGTGTTGGAGATCTCTAGCTCAGGGTTTTGGTAAGGTGCATTTTTGCTGCTGATTATAATTGGTTATTTATCTAGATGTTCGATTGTGTGTCCGTTGTCGAATTCGAAGATTTAGGCGTAATCGTTGATAGAATAAGCTGCGAAATGTGTTCGTGAAGAGTTGCTTTAGTTCCTTGTTGACCTTTTCGATTTTGCTGCAATCAGTGGCGGAATTAGGATATCTTCATTGGGGGTTGACAAATCTCAAGTGGACCCGCAAAGTTTCCGAAATTCCCATTTTTTTCTTCAGAATTTTGAAAACTTGAGGCGGTAATGGCCACCGTAACTTATAGTGCAGTTCAGTCATTGGCTGCGATGCTGCGGTTTCTTGGTCCTGAGAAGTGAAGCTTGACACGAGGCGAACCTTTAAGTTTTTTGTTTTCTATTTTTTTATTAGATATGTTGAGTGTGAAGATTCAAGAAACATGAATGTGGTATGCGATAGGGTGGACTAGTTAAATCCAATTTTGCAGATTGTCGGAGCGCGTCAGATCTCAATTCTTAAAACAATGTATGTGGATGAGATACATCCATTGTGCTTTGCGTCGAATGTTCCATTGAACTTTTACTGAATTAAGCTAATCTTTTGTTTGGGTTATGTTTGAATTTCTGCATAATATGTCGATATTCAAGAGCGCGTGTATGACTTCTATTAGTTGCTTTATTCTTCACGCAGCTGAATTGTTGACTACAAACAAATTGTCGGAATTGGCATGCTTAGCATTGTATCTTATGTACGAAAAGAAGCAAGGAAAGAAATCTTTTTGGTACCCGTATATACGAGAGCTCGATCGGCAGAGAGCCAGGGGACAGTTGGCTCTTGGGCGATATCGTAGACTAAAATCATAATCTTTCATATACTCCACCTATCTTCATTGTCGTAGATTCAAATCTCTTTGCGTACGAATACTTGAGACTTTGATGACAAGTGAATATCTTGATATTTGAGCCGTAAAGATGACAACACAAATTTATAAGTGTAAATATCACTGCTGCTAGCTCACAGGTCATGGGTAGGATAATTTAGTCTGTGCGGCTTCAGCTGCCTAAACTCATATGCTACCACTCTCCCTTGTAGCATGAGCACACAGCCAAGTCCATTTCGATATGCATCTGTATACACTGTAAACACTTCATCTACATTGGGAACAACAAGGACAAGAACACTCCTCAATCATCGTTTCAATTCTGAAAAGACCCTTCACATCTGGTCACCCCAACTGAACTGAACGTCTTTTCTGGTGAGCTTGTGTAGCGGTGCGGCAATCTTTGAAAAAATTCTCCATGAACTTTCTTTAATAACCCGCAAGCCCTAGGAAGCTTAGGATTTCTACCACCTTCTTGGTTGCCTCAAGTCTAAGATAGCTTCAATCTTTAACGGTCTATGACAATACCTTCTTGAGAGGTCACATGGCCTAAGAACTTCACTTTAGTCATTCAAAATTCACATTTTTTTTTTCTCGTGGAGTTAATGGTCCCGCAAATGTTTCGCGTGTTCTAGGGTTCTTGAATAGATAAGTATGTCATCAATGAAGACAACAACGAATCGATCCAAGTATGGTCGGGAAATTCTATTCATCAAGTCCATAAACGCCGTTGGAGTGTTCGTTAAACCAAAAGACATAACTGTGAACTCAAAGTGATCATATCGTGTACGAAACGCTGTCTTCAAAATGTCGCTATCTCAAATCTTCAATTGGTGGTAACCATGCCGCAAATCTATTTTTGAGAAGTATTTGCATCATCCCAATTAGTCGAACAAATCATCAATGCGCGATAAAGGGCATTTATTTTTAATCGTTATCTTGTTGAGATGTCTGTAGTCCACACAAAAGCGTAAAATAGCATCAGTTTTCTTAGCGAATAACACCGACGCTCCCCACGGTGATGTACTCTGCCAGATAAACCTTTTACTCAACAATTCGTTCAATTGCTTCTTCAATTCTGCCAATTCTGTTGGAGCCATACAGTAATGAGCTATAGAAATCGGAAAACTCCCAGGAACTAGGTCAATATCAAACCCAATCCACAATCTGGAGGAAATCCTAAAAGCTCCGAGGAAAACACATCTTCAAGATCTTCTACTATGGGGATGTGCGGGTTGATTGCACTTTGCCTCACACCTTTGATGACACAATTAACTCCCAACCCTTCAAAATTCATCTTCCTCCAAGGAGAGACTTCAAAATAAAATTACGAGGCCATATTAACATGCTCATTCTCTTTTCTTCTAAGGGTGCCATGTATTTTGTAGTAGTCTACTATAGCAAGGTACTTCTCTAATAAATTCAATTCCAATGTTACATCAAACTCGATCATACGGAGAACGATGACGTCAAATGAGAATTTTACTTCTCTCAATGACAAGCTTACAAGACTTGCAGAGCATTAAACCTTTTGGCGATTTCCTATATGAGCGCACAACGATGAAAGAATAATACACGTCTCGAGGTTTTTTTGGCTGAAACAATCAATTCTGAGAAATTAGAGAATCGCTTTGGCGTAAAGTTCTCGCAAACCCATTGCGCATGAAATCATTACCCAAAATTTACCATTCTAGCTTCAGGGCTAACTACGACGTCAGAATTATCAAGCACCTCAAATTTTTCTTCATTAATGCCATTCGCATTTCAATTGTAGCAGCATAAAGAAATTCATCAAACTATAGAGAATTTTGGAACAAGATCTCCTTAAAAGATTTCATTATTTCAACTGCAGAACTAATAGATTATATCACGTATTATGGATCATAGAATACAATGCAGATTCTTCAAGATCTAACAGGGGACGCATATTTAGGGTACTTTGGGAATTTTGAACCATGTTGATCAACTGTAAAAAGATTAAATGACAGGATTAGGGATGGTGATACAAAATAAAACACGACCCAAAACAATCAAAGAAAATAAATAATTTTATGGTGTTGTACCCTAAGTGCCGTAACCTAGGCTCTGATACCAAATTGTAACGCCCCTAAATGGGGGTTAGGAGAATAAGACAAAACAACGACTTTTCAAACTTTGACTTATCAACGACACGTCATCATTCAAACAATATCATTGAATATTCAACATCCACGTCAACAAACACATAGTTTCTGCCCATGGGACTTAAAACGACAAAACAAACACAAACGACCACAGTTTATACAACACCATAAAACGACAAAGATAAAGTATCACCATCACAAATATCCTTAATTTAATCCATTACAAGTCTGAACAAAAGATTAACCCAAAAAGCGGGATTCGCTTCGAACACTAGAGGTACGGTTAAGCAAATCAACACATGGACCTCCTAACTCAAACTACTCCCCGCCCGGAGTCTGATACTGATCACCACCTGAAATTGGAAGGAAAAGAAATGTATATGGAAGGGGTGAGCACCACACGCTCAGTAGGGAATCTATTACCAATTCTCTTTACCGAACCTTTATTAGTCAATTTTCAATACAAATAAAATAAACGCCAGCATAAACCATTTAATCGTTATTTCATCATTTAACCAATTTCAACAATAATATAAATAAATAAGTATACTCCACAAAAGTCAAATCATTTCGGTGGTCCATGCCGAGTCAGCTCGCGCCTTTTCTCCACTATATCCCATCGAGTCTCAAGGCACGAGCACAGGTGGACTAGAAGTCCCTAACCGTAACTCGCCCTCGACTCGGGATCCTAATCACCACCAAAGTCGGCCAGTTCACCATGGGTCGAAATGTTGACTTTTGGGTCCAATCATATCCATATCCAAATCCATGTCCGGCCTATTGCGCAGTAGCCAGCTGCTCGTCAGCAGCTCATCGGCCCGAAGCGGGTACCATATCAACATACACATCATCCGCCCGAAGCGGGTACCATATCATAATAATCATCATCCGCCCGAAGCGGGAACCATATCAACACACGTCATTCCGACGTAACCATATATATATAATATAACAACGAGCATCAATCTGATGCAATCATACCTGGTATCTAGCCTCGCTATCAAGCGATAGCTATTATAACATAAATTTTATCTTTTGATTAAAGATAACATGATATCTAATTAATTTCAAATTTTAACCTATCCGGTTCAATCTTCATTAAATCGTTGGTTTCTACATTCATTTTAAAGAGCAAGAAAAGGTAACAGCCCCTACCTCGATTTGTGGAAACTTGATCGATTGACTAGCTAGTAGAAGATGCGGGTTCGTCTTGGCCTTGAGCCCGATGATCGCAACTTGAGGTTCTGATACCGTGTCCGAAACGGGCAATACGATTCGCACGGACTCTGAGACTAACACGGAATGGCAATAAACTTTAATATAATACTGATATCATTCATAAGCCAAAATATCACTAAGATTGGAATTCAAATTGTCAATTGAAAAACCCGATACGCTGAAATTTAACCCGGGCCGAATTCCCGTTGGGCACGCAAAACGAGGCAGCAAAACGGGCATCAATTCGACAATGTAATACCTCTCATAGTCTAATTCGACTATTCTAAACACAATGGCGATGTCAATTTCATCAATCAAAGCCCAAAACACACTCAATTTAATCCTTTTAACTTCTGAAACTAGGGAAAGGGAATTGAAGCTCACCGGGAGTCCGATTACAAGTCCGATCGAGGGCTTTCGATCTCCTCAACGAGGGCTTCAAAACTCCTCAATTAATTTTGGGATCGGAAAATGATGACGGTGGCCGGCAGCGGCGGTCGACGACGGCGAGGTGGCACCTCTAACAGACTCGAATAAGCTTCGTGAACCCAGTTCCGAAGTTAGTTTTTTCAGAATCGAACCTAAACGGAATAGATCTCGAGCTAAGAAACAGAACCTTCCAGCGACTATTCCGGTTAAATGCCACCACCTCCGGTCGACTTCCGCCTAGCGGCATGTTCGCCATCCCGAGAGCTTTCCGGCGGTACCAAGAACTTGTCGATTGGGGTTCCGGTGACGGATTTTTGGAGCTTTGAAAATTTCATGGGAGAAAAAGGAATAAGAGAGAGAGATGGGGTGTACGGGAAGGAAAGAGAGGAGGGGGAAAAGGGGGCATTCGATCCTTTTTTTTTCTCTACAGACTTTTTTTTAATATATATACATTAATATATATATTAATATATATTTAAGGGATTTACACCATTAGCAGCTCGTTGGAGCTTCAATGATACGAGTCCATGGTCCCTAGGATAGCTCCGGAGCAGATGATACGTATGTGATTTAAACATTCGATATGTTTTATCATTTGACAAGATTCGTACCAAAGTGCATTCTGTTAGGGACTAATGTTCTCTTCGTTAGTTTTTTATTTTCACCATTAAATTTTGTCAATATTGGTTGCCACGTCACCCAGCCACGTGGCATATTTAATTTTTTTTCATAAGTATTAATTTCTTTTTAGATTTATTTTGGGTTGCTTTTTTTTACACCGTACGTGACTGTCTCGTACATACACAGTCTGTCTCGTACATACACAGTCTCGCGTGATTAATTTACAATATAATTAGATTATTACATTCTCTACTGTAATAGTAGCTAGTACAACAAAAATTTTCCATTGTGTGTAAACTTTCCACAACGGTTTTTTTCCGTTGCAAAATCCCTAGTTACGTAATCTTGCATAACGGAAGTCCCGATCGAGCTGTGTGAAAAGATTGCATGCATGCATGTTAGAAGTGTAGTTACAAAAACACAGTGAAAACAATTTGTGGTTTCTCTTATTGCAAACGGTGGGAAAGAAGCAAAGCATATAAGTCTTTATCGTATACTCGGAGGATATTAAAAAAAGAAAGAAATTCCAAGAGTGGCAAATGGAGCTTCGCTTTATTCCAAGACTTGTAATAGTCAGTGTCACACAACAAAATGTCCTCACTATTTATGAGCAAAAAACCCTAATACTATTTTCGTTGTATGGAAGCAACACACAACGACTTTCCATTTGAGGTATATAGTCATCCATTGTAAATTCTTCACATTTGATTTGCTTATTACGTTTTATTTCTTTTATTAATGTAAGCTTAGTTTGAGTTTTTTTTTTTTTTTTTTAAAATATGTTTTAAAAAGGCGTTTGGTTTGATTTTATGTTTTATTCTTAGAAATAGAGAGTGAAAGAAAAAAACAGATATCAATAAATACAAAAATAAAATAAAATAGAATGACAGAGCTGGAATCATAAAAAAAGTTGAAAACACTATCTTTCTGTTTTTTTTTATACATTTCTTTTGTAAAAGTTTAAAATGAAAAAGATGATTGTAAAATATTTTATTAAAATAAGTAAACGAATACCGTTATATGTTTTTATTTTCTACTTCTTAAAAATGATTTCATGGTGCTGTTTTTTGGTTGAATATTTTAGAAAAGCCAATTATGGGAGATGCTGGAAGAACACCTGAAGTCAAGGTTGATGTTGAGGCGTTGGCGAATCTCCTCAAAGGAAAAATGTCCGGCAATCTAACCATGCCATCGACGTGTAGCATCTTTAGAACGCCGACCATTCTCTCCCGGCACAGCCCCAACGCCTTTGTGCCCAACCAATTTTCCTTCGGACCCTTCCACCACTACAACAAGATTCTCAAACAAACGGAAAAGATCAAATCAAAGTACTTGCTCGACCTCATCACTCGCTTTTCCGAAGAAAGCAAGCAAACAGCGAGTCCTAGAGATCGTGACATGGTACTCATGGATATAACGGAAGCCATCGACAACGAAAATGTGGAGGCCCGGAAGTACTACGCAGGCTCAATCGATCCCATGACGATGGAAGAGTTCGTAGGAGTCTTACTGCTTGACGGTTGCTTCATCGTGGAGCTCTTCCGCAAGAAGGCCTACGAGAGCCTCAGAAAGGCAGATGACCCGATTTTCAGCATGTCTTGCTTGCTCCAATTTTTGTGTCACGACTTGATTTTGCTGGAGAACCAAGTGCCATGGATGGTGCTGGAGAAATTGTTTGTCATGACTAAAACGGAGGTCGACAAAAAGACTCTCATCGAACTCACCATCGATTTCTTTGGCACCATTATCTCGACGGAGAAGCCGTCTGTCGAACTTCTTTCAGAGAAGGCGGACAAGCACAAGCACATACTCGATCTCTTGCGGAACTCGCTGCTCTTGCCTCCGGATGTACACAATTATACGGAGGACTTAAAATGGGAGGGCCCCATGCGCTCAGCCACAACACTCTTTGAGTCGGGCGTCGAATTCAAGCCCCACAAATCGCAATCCGTGCTAAACATCAAGTTCAACAAGAAGAAAGGCATCCTTTTTATTCCGGCGTTGTTCATCCAGGAGACAACGCAAACTATGCTTCGGAACTTCATCGCGTTGGAGCAGTGTTGCCCTAATTACAAAGCGGAGATCACTTCCTACGCAGTCCTGCTCGACAACCTGATCAACACGCGCGCAGACATGGAGATACTATGCAAGAATGATATCGTTAAAAACTGGCTGAACGTGGACGAAGCAACCAATATCTTCAACAAACTTTACATTGATACTTATGTTAAGGAAACATTTTATCAGCAAATTATTTTGGATGTAAACTGTTACTGCAAGCGGCCATGGAACACGCATCGAAGAGTGCTTATGCGCGACTATTTCAAGCACCCGTGGGCGCAGATCTCCGTCATCGCGGCCTCTATCGCCCTCATCCTCACCTTCCTACAGACATTCTTTACCATCAAGAAGCCATAGATGTTGCTTCAGTTAGACTTCGGTCGCAATATATTTTTTTTTTGGCGCCGTTAAGAAAGGATGAAAAAAAAGAGTGTAATTTGTTGTTTGAACAATTATTTTTTCGTGTAATGTACTTATTATAATTTCAATCTTTATAGCCTTGTGTCTCAGTGTTCAATTCGATAGCACTTGTATTTCTATAGAAAAGAAGAAAAAATTCACGGAAAGTTCCGTGATGTAAGCCTGTAAATGTCGACGATCTCTATAGTCCAACAGTAAATATTTTTTTAATAAAAAAAACCCGGACCCGGACTGATCCGGATCCGTATATTTTTTTTAACTTTTGGATTTAAAATGATTTAAAAAATAAAAAATAAAAAAATTTCCCAGACTCCGTTTTTTTTTCTTTTCATACCTGGATCAGTACGGGTCCAGCGTCCGGGTTAAAAAAAAATCCGGTTTATGATTCCCTTGGATATTAACAGCACACTACCGTGACGGTATCAACCTTTTATTAACTCAAATTTTGAACAAGAACTGGTTCTTCCAAAAAAAAAAAAAAAAAAGTCACTAATTCAGTACTCAACCTCAAGGGAGCTTTTCAAACTCCAAGCAATAACTCACACCATTAACAATATCGAGCTTATCGGGGAGAAAATTATTATTCACACGACAGTCTTAGAAAAAACTATTGGGTAGGGTTACAAATTTTGTACATTCTTCTCATTTATGGTATTGGTCATAGACCGTTTGTAGAAAATTTAGTATTAAAATAAAAAACCGGGACATCACCTTAAATTCCCGATTTTTTGTTCCGGTTCTAGTTTTAATCGATATATATATATTTTTAAAATTTTTATTCTATGATTATGTTGTATATGTCTTGATAATATATTGGATTATTTTTTTATGTTTTATATTTTAGATTTGGTATTTGATTTTGATAAATTGCACTTTATATTTTTTATTTCTTTCCAAAAAAAATTCCTAGTTTCAGATCCCCTTTTTTCCGGTTTTTTTTTTTCGAATTCAGTGCCAGTTCCAGATTGAAAATAATCTTGAACTTTTTTTAACCGAAATTGGGCACACAAAAATCCCGGTTCCGTTTTCACCCCTAGTGGATACCATTGAAACTGTCTTGTTTGAGTGACCATTTTTTTAAGGGCGCTTTGGATAAATAGCCAAATCTGAAAGTGTGTTTAGCAAAATAGCCAAACTTTGATTAATTTTGTAAACTAGTCAATTAACCATTTAAATGGAATTCCAAATACCTTATTACCCTCATGTTTTAATAAAATTTAAAAATTCATTTATTTTCTTTAATTGAAAATATTGCTATTAATTGAAATAGCTATATATATGGTAACAACCAAAACCAAACCTTTTTTTTATATATAATTCAAATTTTGAATTCAAAACATTTATATAATTTTCGGATTTATTTTTTTCAAAAGATATCAACAAATTAAAGACGCGAATTAACGTAAATCAACACTTTAATACACAAATAAACACAAAATTAACACGAATAAACACTTTGATACACAAATAAACACAAAAATTAACACGAATAAACACTTTATTCTTATTAAAATTTAAATACAAAATAAACGTGGAATAACGAGGGCGACTTCAGGCGCAGCGACCACGACCATTGACGAAACCTTCGCTGCCGCGCCGGCGACATTGGAGAAGAGTTGCGGATACCACAGCTCGCCGACGGCGACGAACCAAATCTGCGACCGCGTTCTGGGGATCACCGGAGCCGGAATCTTCTCGCTCCGCACCGGGATGCCGTCAGATCTGACCTCCATCTCGCCGGCCCTAGCACCACGCCGCTCCATGGATGCCACAGGTCGCCAACGGCGACGAACTGCACCACACACGTCCACAGCTGAATGCTGGAGCAGACGTGGATGAACCAAATCTGCAACCGCGTTCTGGGGATCACCGGAGCCGGAATCTTCTCGCTCCGCACCGGGATGCCTTCAGATCTGACCTCCATCTCTCCGCACCTAGCACCACGCCGCTCCGCGTCGCCGCAACTTCATCGACGCTTCTCGATTCCTCGATCAGCCGGAAGCCCTAGAGTCGAGCATACGTGAAAAACCTCCGAACGGCGAAAGAAATCTCAGACGATCGAAGATCAAAACAAAGAGGCGTGGGATGAGAAATCAAGGTCTGGAATATTGAAAGAGAGAAAATTGATAGAGAGAGAGGGATCGATGGAATGATTCAAAATTGATAATTAAATTCTTAAATTTGTGTATAATAAATTAAGCTTGATTTGTGCTGATTTTTTTCTTTAATTAATTACAAAAATTATAATTAAAATGATTAATTAAAGGGTATTACAGGCATAAAAAATGTTACTAAAATGACACCTCATGTTAATTGGGTAGTTTACAAAATTAACCAAAGTTTGTCTATTTTGCTAATCCTATGTTTCAGTTTGGCTATTTAGAGCAATTTCTCTTTTTTAAAAACTTTCTGGTGTATAAGTCACCAGTTTGGTAGAGTTACCTTATGCACAAAAGATAAATAAACACAAGATTGTGGCTGCATTTTAGCCGAGATTAAAAAACTTTGTTTTTACTTTTATAATAAATTAAATTATTTATCCGGTGTCTGACAAAATTATTTTACAAAAAATTTAAAAAACAATTTTAGATTCTGTACAGGAATTGGAAATGCAAGGATTTTAACTTTTGTAATGGTGCAAAAATATCGCGGAAATCGATTGATATTTGACGAGTTGTGAAACAACATTCAATGGATGTCACCGTCGTTCTCTCATTTTTCGTGATATATTGTAGACTTACCGTCGTTTGTCTCGTGTGTAATTTAGGGAAAAAAAATGAAGATAAGCTGGTCGGATTTTGACTCATTCCT
The DNA here is from genome assembly GCA_954871525.1 of Parietaria judaica. Classification (NCBI taxonomy): domain Eukaryota; kingdom Viridiplantae; phylum Streptophyta; class Magnoliopsida; order Rosales; family Urticaceae; genus Parietaria; species Parietaria judaica. The sequence goes on from OX940865.1 coordinate 34,031,027, forward strand.
GCTAAAACTTCCTTATTTTCTACTCTTTTTCTCGGTGCTATTAGATATGAAATACAGAGTTTCCTTGCGGCGGCTACTATCAAAGGAAGAAGAGAAAGGGTTACAGAGAAAGGAAAAGCGGTAGGGCCCACAAAAAGGGTGTAATTGTTTACATTAATATTAATACATCTGAATATGAATGCACTTCTTAATGATAAGATGTGACATCAAAATCTAAATAAATTAAAATTAAGTGTTTCTTTCTTTTTTAAGATCTAAATGCAGATTTGGATAAATTTTTCTTGTAAATTAAATTTTATTATACACCTACTAATATACACTGATTATTTTTAATAACAATATAAATATAAAATTAAAATTATTTATATAATAAAATTAGATTATATTATTCTCCATAAAAAATTCATTGAAAATATTTTATAATAATAAATTATAAATATAATAAATTTTTAGAACTTTAAGGAGGAGAGAGAAAAATAAATTAGGATGTGAAATACTAAATTGTAGTTCTTAGTGGATAAGTAACTATTAAAATTTATTAAGATGTTTAATAAGAAAAAAATAAATATCCTTCTAACTCAATAAGATTAAAAGGTTCATTCATTAACAAACATAACCAATGTTTTTTGTTAATTGATTATTAATTTGGTAGGACCCATGTTAATTTACCTATTTGATATGTTTTAAAATTTAGAGAAATAGCATGAGATAGCCAAATTGAAATGTTTGATTAGCCAAATAGCCAACCTTTTATTTTTCTTTGTGAAATAGCCAAATAGTTATTTAATAACATATTTTATACCTATAATACCCTTTTTACATATTAACGGTATTAACGTGGTTAATTTATTTTTTTTTTAAATAATTTTTTATTGATTTTTTTTTTTGAAAAAAAAGATATTTTTTTTTTTAATTTTAATCAAGGTTTTTTATTTTTAAACAAATTAACTACGTTAATACGTTTATTAATGTGTATTAACGTGTATTAACGGAGTTAATTTGTTTAAAAAATAATCGTGATTAAAATTTTAACAAAAAAATTGTTTATTTTTTAAAAAAATTTATTTATTTTATTTAAAAAAAATTTATTTATTTTTAAACAAATTAACCACGTTAATACGTTAATAAACGTATTAATGTGTATTAACGGAGTTAATTTGTTTAAAAATAAAAAATCGTGATTAAAATTTTAACAAAAAAATTATTTTTTTTTTAAAAAAAATAATTTTTTTTTTTAAAATAATTATTATTTTTAAACAAATTAACCTCGTTAATACAAGGGTAATCAGGTCTTTCGTGATTTATTAACATAGTTAATTGGCTATTTGACAATATTAGTAAAAACATTGGCTAATAGAGAAATAGCATGAGATAGTCAAATTGAAATGTTTGATTAGCCAAATAGCCAACCTTTTATTTTTCTTTGTGAAATAGCCAAATAGTTATTTAATAACATATTTTATACCTATAATACCCTTTTAACATATTAACGGTATTAACGTGGTTAATTTATTTTTTTTTAAAATAATTTTTTATTGAATTTTTTTTTTTTTAAAAAAAATATTTTTTTTGTTAAAATTTTAATCAAGGTTTTTTATTTTTAAACAAATTAACTACGTTAATACGTTTATTAATGTGTATTAACGTGTATTAACGGAGTTAATTTGTTTAAAAAATAATCATGATTAAAATTTTAACAAAAAATTTGTTTATTTTTTTAAAAAATTTATTTATTTTATTTGAAATTTTTTTATTTATTTTTAAACAAATTAACCACGTTAATACGTTAATAAACGTATTAATGTGTATTAACGGAGTTAATTTGTTTAAAAATAAAAAATCGTGATTAAAATTTTAACAAAAAAAATATATTTTTTTTTAAAAAATAATTTTTTTTTTTTAAAAATAATTATTATTTTTAAACAAATTAACCACGTTAATACACGTTAATACAAGGGTAATCAGGTCTTTCGTGATTTATTAACATAGTTAATTGGCTATTTGGCAATATTAGTAAAAACATTGGCTATTTGGCTAATTAGAGTTTGAATTTTGGCTATTTGACTATTTTCCCCTAAAATTTATATAAAAGTATGGTTGCAATACTCAACTATATAATTCGATAATTCAATCGGCAAGCGATATATCAGTTTATCCGCCGACACGCGATTTATCAGTAAAATGGAGAGTGCAATACGGAATCGATATAATGATTTAGAACCTTGGCTTTTATTTTATTCTAAAAACAAAAACACAGCTTTTAGTATATTTTAGTCTTTTTACTATACATAGTATATTTATTTTACCAAATGTTAAATCAACTTTTGTTACCAACAAGAAATATTTATAAATAGATTACAAAACATCTGTCAGTTTTATTTCTTTTTTCTTTCAAAAATTGAATCTAATAACACTTAAAAGAGAAAAGAAAGAAAGAAAAGCCAAAAGTGTCTATACGAGTGAATTTAATAAACAAAACAAAACAACGAACATCTTAATAAATATATTTATTAAAAACAACCTTAAATTCATCTTCCACCAACATAGCAACATAGATACATGTAATATATATATATATATATATATATATATATAATATACCCTCTATTTTTGTTTCCTTAATAAAATGGAAAAGACTTGTGTTCATGTTACATGTGAGGTAAGACATTAACAAAAGAAGCAAAGTATATACAATTCACTAACCAACTCGGAAATAAAGGAAAATATGCATACGCTATGAGTCCCCTACAAGTAGGACCCAATTCTTTTAAGGCTATATATATGCTCATATATATTATATATAGGGCCCCGTCTTAGATTTTCGAGGCCTGGGGCGACTGTATTTGTTAAGCCCCTATCGAAATTAGAAAATTAAATTTTGATGCAAAAGTGATCACGTCGACCAGGAACCAAATATCCATGTTCCAAGAGGAACCGGACATCCAACTTAGTTTCGAGTTCTTTCAGTTTAAAGATCCAGTAGTTGAACCAAAAAAAATTGATGGTGATCTTTTTGTTTTGCAAACGGTGGCAAAGAAGCAAAGTATCTCGGAGCATTAAAGGCTTGCTTAAGAAAGTGGCGCCGACGAAAAAGATTCGGTGGATCCCTAGACTATGTAACGAGGTTGCAAACGCGTTAGCAAAATCTCGTATCCCCGCGGGTACTTCGGACTTTTGGTCTTGTAATTGCCCGGAGTGGCTCGATGTGTATGTGCGAGGTGATTTAAGGCCTCAATCTTAGTGAATTTATTTCCTTAAAAAGAAGAAGAAGAAGAAGAAGAAGAAGAAGAAGAAGAAGAAGAAGAAGAAGAAGAAGAAGAAGAAGAAGAAGAAGAAGAAGAAGAAGAAAAGCATCTATATCTTTATACTCGGATGGATAATTAAAAAGAAACAGATTCTAGGAGTAGCCAATGGAACTTCACTTTATTCCGTAACTTGTAAGTAATGTGAGTGACATGAGAAAATATCCTCACTATATATTATTTTCGAATATAGTGAGGATATTATTTTCATTGTAGGGAAGCTACACTTGTTCTTAAGATCATCGATTTTCCGTTTGAGGTAAACTCATCCATTTTATATTCTTCACCTTTAATATTCTACTCAAGCTATATTTCTTTTTCAGTTTACTCATCTTTATCCACTTTTTTTTTTTTACAAAATATAATCATTAGGTATATGCATTATTAAATCCTTTCAATGTATTTTTTTTGTTGATTTTTTTTTTCATAGCCAACTATGGGAGATGCTAGAGGAACCCCTGAAGTCAAAGTTGATGTTGAGGCGTTGGCGAATGTCCTCAAAGGAAAAATGTCCGGCAATCTAACCATGCCATCAACGTGTAGCATCTTTAGAGTCCCAACCATTCTCTACCGGCACTGCCCGAACGCATTCGTGCCCAACAAATTTTCCTTCGGGCCCTTCCATCACTACAACAAGATACTTAAACAAACGGAAAATATCAAATCAAAGTACTTGCTCGACCTCATTACTCGCTTCTCCGACGAAAGTAAGCAAACGGCGAGTCCTAGAGACCGTGACACGGTACTCATGGATATAACGAAAGCCATCGACAACGAAATTGTGGAGGCCCAGAAGTACTACGCTGACTCAATCGATCCCATGACGATGGAAGAGTTCGTAGGAGTCTTACTGCTTGACGGTTGCTTCATCGTGGAGCTCTTCCGCAAGAAGGCCTACGAGATCCTCAGAAAGACAGATGACCCGATTTTCAGCATGTCTTACTTGCTCCAATTTTTGCATCACGACTTGATTCTACTGGAGAACCAAGTGCCGTGGATGGTGCTGGATAAATTGTTTGTCATGACTAAAACAGAGGTCGACGAAAAGACTCTCGTTGAACTCACCATCGAATTCTTTGGCACCCTTTTCTCGAGGAATAAGCCGCTGATCGACGCAGCTAAGATCAAGATGGACCATATGCACATTCTTGATCTCTTGCGCAACTCGCTGATCTTTCCTTCGCGTTTACTGTCTTATAATAATCCATTCTCAACCAGCTGGGAGGGGCCAATGCGCTCGGCCACAACGCTATTTGATTCAGGTGTCGAATTCATGCCGGCCCACAATTCCCTATCTGTGCTAGACATCAGCTTCGACAAGAATACAGGTATCTTTGAAATTCCAGTGTTGTTCGTCCAGGAAACGACGCAAATCGTGCTTCAAAACCTCATTGCCTTGGAGCAGTGTTGCCCTAATTACAGACCGATTATCACCTCCTACGCAATCTTGCTCGACAGCCTGATCAACACGCGCCGACATGGAGATACTATGCAAGAAAGATATCGTTATCAACTGGCTGAACGTGGGCGAAGCAACCAATATGTTCAACAAACTTTACATTGATACTAACGTTAACGACACATTGTATCAGAATACTATTATGGAGGTAGATTGTTACTGCAAGAAGCCATGGAACACGTATCGGAGAGTGCTTATGCGCGACTATTTCAAGCACCCGTGGGCGCAGATCTCCATCATCGCCGCCTCTATTGCCCTCATCCTCACCTTCCTACAGACATTCTTTACCATCAGGAAGCCATAACGTTGCTTCACTTCAACATTTGGTTGCCATAAAAATCATTCTTTTTCAGTGTCGCGAAGAAATAACATTTTTTTTTTGTAATTGTTTCAACAAATAATTTTTCGTGTAACGTACTTATAATAGCCGGAATACATGCAATTATAATAGGCTTTCTTCTTTTTTACGTAATATGATTTATAATTTGAGAAAAAGTGTTGGTAATAAAAAATGTGTGTTTTGTCATTTAATCGAAATTATATGTATCTTTTATGCAATGTTATATGTATTATTGTCCTTGTTACCAGTTTTATACATCAAATAAAAATAATTTGCGTATCTCGGTTTCTATGAGTAATCGTGCTGGATTATTCTCCATATTAATTTTGTATATCATACGGACATCCAGTGGTTCCTTTGAAGTTTAAGAGAAAAATATTCAATGAAAAGATGGAAATGATTTTAATTTCGAGCTTCAAAGCCTTGTTTTTCGGTGTTCAATTTGATAGCACTTCTTTAGAAAGAAAAAAAAAATCACAAAAACTTTTCGTGATGATAATTATTATCAAAATCCAGCCAATTAGTCATGGCATTAATGTGTTGTCTACTTGTTTCCTGATTGTTAAGTCGTTTAGAAACATTGTGCCAGCCATAAACTATAAAGTATTTTTCAGCAAATTGGCCCACTCGATGCAGATTAGCAAACAACTTGTAAACAAAATATCTTGTCTAGAGAGCCAGAATCAATTATCTACTCCTTGTCTTTCTTCTCCCCATTACAGCTCGGGAATAATGAAACGAAGAAGAACACCTATCGTAGTCATCTTTAGGAAATATTTTATTAACGTCCCTTGAGGACCTCTTTCAACAAAAAGTCTATATGCTTTTGATTCGTTGGATTCCATTTTGTAGGGTCATCTTTCGGAAAACAAAAGTTACTTGTATCACTTTTGTCCTCATTCTCCATCTCGTTATCATTTGACTTTTCATTCTCATTCTCATTCATAGGTTTACCAAAGTTTACCAAAGTCTTCTTTTAACATTTACATTTTCATTTTCATTCCTAACTTGATCGCGATTTATTCATTCTTGTTCATATCCTCATTATCATTCCTATATGAACCAATTTCTTTGTTCTCATTAATAAACAATCAACGGAATTTAGAAAATATTAGTAAAATGGACGAATCAATGTAGTGAGAAAATTTAAAGAATAGTGAGAATTATGGGCCTTAATTATTTTGAGAAATAGGGGCCCATATAGTAACGCTAATTAAATAATTTTAATTACTTTGTTTTGGGCCTCTAGTCTAAATTTAATTTTAAATGATTTTTGTAAAAAAAAAATTATTTAAGTGATTTTGGGGGTTTTTAATTTAATTTTTTGGGGACTCCTAATTTAATTTTTTTTTTACTAAAGGCGTGGTCCTGCTCATCCTCCCTTTAGGCATGGCGCTGCTTAGAAGGAACAATGGGCGCTTTAGTACAGTTAAGGTAATAAAAAATATATATATATATATATAAAAGATCAAATCTTATTTATATACTATGTTAAAAAAACATAAAATGCCTCGTATATATTTTTTGCCCAGGGTTTCGAAAACGGTTTGAGCCGTCCCTCGACTCAATTGAAATTGTCCTATTTGAGTGGCATTTTCTAGACAACTTTCTGGTGAAAATCACTAGTTTAGTAGTGTTACTTATGCATAAAAGATATATAAAAGGAGTCAAACTAATAAATGAAAGCAACAAACATTTTAAAAACATCTTAAATTGTTCTTCCACCAATATATAAATATATATATATATAAATATATATATATATAATATATATATATATATCAAGTCCACATTTGTTGAATAATAAAAAACAATCTTCTATTCAATAAATATATATATTGAGAAGACTTGCGTTCATGGTTTTTTTATTTTTTTTAGCAATAGCCGGAGATCATTCACATAGTGACTCCGCCTCAAATTTCTTAATAGAACTCTCACGTATGACAAGAGAAAATCGTAGATACATGATAGAATTTGGGATTTACAAATCGAATATTGAAAAGATCTCAAATATCAAAACTATCTTAATACCCACGAACCTATTAGCATACAAAAGAAACATTAAATATGGTTTGCGTTCGTGTTACATGTAAGGTACTACTCTTTTTTGAAAACGTTGACAAAAAAAAGCAAAGTATACAATTCATTAACCAACTCGGATGTAAAGGAAAAATATGCATCAGCTTTGCAGGCAAAAAAGAAACAATTCCTAGAGTGCCCATTTAGCCTCACTTTATTCAATTTTTTTTATTTTTTTGAACAATAGCAAGCTAGTGTCTTGGTTAAATTACATCTTTATATAATTACGAATAATATATTAACATATATGTACATATTATTTTCGTGATAAATTTCAAACAAGCAAGCAATGAAAAACAAAAACTGAAACACCAGAAGTTATGTAGGTTCGGACCAAATAAGATGTCGTAATTCTAACTAAGAGACTGATTATACAAATCAAATACATCCAAAATTACAAATATTATAAACTCTCTGAACTTTTTAAATTCATCCGAGATTAAAAAATGACAAGTTCCCTAAATTCTATCTTCTCTCTTTAATGAGTGTTTTCTTTCAAAATGTTTTTGTTCTCTCACTCTTTATAAAAGTTAAGCCCATGAGTAGGACCCAATTATTTTTTAAGCCAACATATACTCGTGCACTTTCTTCAATCTCTTATAACATGTCCGATTATCTAGTTCTAAATTCCTTTTATTTATGCAGAGTTTTTTTTTTTCTCTTCATTTTTATTTTATGAGAACTTGAATTTTATATTACAAAGACACAAGCTCAACAACCGTACTAATCTAAAATTGACTTTCCAACAGAAAAAAATGGAAGCCGAGGGAAGTGAAGTGAAGATCGACGTGGACGCATTAACGCTAGATTTGCGGAAGATGATGTCAAAAAAGGCGTTATTCTGGCCGTCGAGCTGCTGCATCTTCCAGGTGCCGACCATCCTATCAAGGCACAACCCAACGGCCTATGCGCCGGACGCCTTCTCCATCGGCCCCTTCCACTATAAGAAGTCGCCTCTCATTGAGGCCACGCAGAAGATCAAGCTCAAATACTTGCACAACCTTGTTTCCAACGAGCTCCGGCCCTGGGCGAGCATGAAAGACGCTGATCCTGACGCTAAGCTGAAGGCTCTCACGGAGACCGTCTCCGCCTTCCAGAAAGAGGCACGTGAGTACTATGCAGGGTTCTTCAGCCTCAGCGCGAGCGAGTTCGTGCAGGTTTTGGTGCTCGACGGCTGCTTCCTTGTCGAGCTTTTCCGCAAGAAATCAAACGAGAAACTTGTGGAAACGGACGATCCGGTGTTCTCCATGTCTTGTTTGCTCCAGTATCTCTACCATGACCTCATACTTCTGGAGAACCAGATCCCATGGAGAGTTCTTGAGCTTATATTTGACAAGACCAAACCAACAGAAGGAAACCAAACCACCCTAGTTCAGCTAGTGGGAAATTTCTTCGGTAACATATTTCAAGAGAATCATCCACCTTGTGTGGAGCGGTCCATCTCCGGTCGACACGGAAGCAAACACATTCTCGACCTGCTGAGAAACTCGCTGGTCGAGAGTTCTAATGTGCTGCAGAATCAAAGTCAAATCATTCAAGCATGGCCCATGGCGTCGGCGACGAGCCTGCATGAGGCCGGGATCGTATTCTCCAGACGCGACTCGCCATCGAGCATTTTGGACATCAAGTTTTCTCAAAAAGGCGTGCTGGAGATCCCGCCGTTGTTCATCCAAGAGACGACGGAGACGGTGCTGCGTAACCTCATCTGCTTGGAGCAATGTTGCCCTAATTACAACCCCGTCGTCACGTCCTACGCCATAATGATGGACAACCTCATCAACACCAAAGACGATATGGATATTCTGACAAAGAGTGGCGTCATCGACAACTGGCTGAACATCGAGGACGCAACGAAACTCTTCAACAATCTCTACGACGACACTTACATCAAGAAGAGTTACTATATTCAGCTCACAAATGACGTAGGCAGGTACTGCAAGAAAAGGTGGCCAAGGTGGCGGACGGTGCTCATGCACGACCATTTTCGCCACCCGTGGATGCTCATTTCTGTCGTTGGCGCTATATTTCTTCTCTCCCTTACCTTCTTGCAGACTTTGTTCACCATTATCAAGTAACTGCGCGATGAGCGGCCAACCCATACACGACCAGGCCGTGATGGATTTTTAGTGTTCCGAGAGGTGCTCACTCATGTTTCGAACTTCGGCCTACAATGTACCGAATATGCGTTTATATTACTTCTCTTATTTGTTTTCATTTACGTTTTAAGTGTTCTTAACCCGATTATTGTAAATTATATTATCTCACATTATTTTTATCAAACTGTATGAAATTGAATTTTATTCCGTGATTTTTTTCCAAATATTCGTGTTTTTTTTTCGATTTTGATGCCTTAGGTTTTAACATTGTGCATGAATTAGTTGATCAAGTAAAGATCTTGCATGAGATTCAAATACCAAATATAATGTTATTTGATGAATATACCAAAATAAGAGTGAAAGTCAATCTCAATACTTAAATTATTTTTATCTTATTTGACCCTATTTATAAAAGGAATACATTCTACCCCAAACTATCTATCTCTATATAGTCAATATGTTAATATTTCTTCATTTTATAAAAAAAACTTTTTGATTTTCTTACCTTAATACTTGTAAACTATTTAAATCCACTTATTTACACAAATTTGATATTAACTAATTTTAAGATACAGTTTCTTAGATGTTTCAACTTAAATGTAAATCCACGATACAATTGATCATAATTTAATTATGATATATATCGTAAACACCACGTTTTTAACTAATTATATAAAATAGAATACTGAAAACTGCCTCTCTGTTCATACACTAGACAAGTTTTTTTTTTTTTTTTTAAAGAATACCCTAGACAAGTTGACCCTTATCCAATATATATTAAATATTATAATATATCTTATAATATATTGGTACAAGGAAGTTACTGCGCCCAGTCAGCAAAATATGACGAACTTTCCAATCAATTACTTAAGGGTAAACTGCGGCTAATGTACCTAATGTTTGATTTTCTGCGGATTATATACCCAATGTTTATTTTTGGCGGCTAAAGTACCCAATGTTTGATCCGTTAGATATTTTTGGGTTTTCCGTCAGTTGACCGTTAGAGAGTTATATGTACACTTTTCGTATTTTTGACATAACTCACTCATTTTTTGTCCAAATTTTATGCATGACCTATGGTTGGAAAGATAAGAGATAGATCTACAACTTTAATGTTTTAAGTTTTGTAAAATCAGTTTTAAAAAAATACGAAATTTCAAGTACAACGTAAAACTGGACATTAGTTTAATGCAAAATATTTGTTTCGAGCAAATTTTAATATACTTAATGACTTTTTATGATGAAATGTAAAAGCAAAAAGTTGTAGATAAATGTTTTATCTTTCCAACGGGTGTTTATTTATAAATTTTGGATAAAAAACGAGTGAGTTATGCCAAAAATATGAAATATTATTTCACATCACATCTTTTATATTTTTGGCATAACTCACTCATTTTTTGTCAAAAATTTATAAATAAACACCCGTTGTAAAGATAAAACATTTATATACAACTTTTTTCTTTTACGTTTCATCATAAAAAGTCATTAAGTATATTAAAATTTGCTCGAAACAAATATTTTGCATTAAACTAATGTCCAGTTTTACGTTGTACTTGAAATTTCGTATTTTTTTAAAACTGATTTTACAAAACTTAAAACATTAAAGTTGTAGATCTATCTCTTATCTTTCCAACCATAGGTCATGCATAAAATTTGGATAAAAAATGAGTGAGTTATGTCAAAAATACGAAAAGTGTACATATAACTCTCTAACGGTCAACTGACGGAAAACCCAAAAATATCTAACGGATCAAACATTGGGTACATTAGCCGCCAAAAATAAACATTGGGTATATAATCCGCAGAAAATCAAACATTGGGTACATTAGCCGCAGTTTACCCATTACTTAATAATAATATCTTCCATTTATGTGTGGACAACGTGTAAATAATTCGTTCAAAAAAATATATTTTTTAAATGAAAACGAATAGGAAGCTTCCACATATTAATAAATATGATATTATGACTCACAGTCTTATATTAGTGATAAATATCACTTAAATATCTAAAGGAGCTCTAAATATGATTTTTTTTTTTTAAAACCCAGACAGATCTGGGTTCGGGAATTTTTTTAATAGAAGAACGTAGTTTATTATAAAAAAGATATAGAAAAGAATCCGGCCCGGACCCGAGTCCGGAAAAAACGGAATAAAGAAATTTAAAAACGGATCTAAATATTTACAAACATACAGAACTATCGTGAAGTACTAGTCAAATTTTATATCAAGTGTGCATTTAGTATAATTATATTCATAATTTTTTAGTAATAGTAATATTCAAAACTACATGTATATGTATATGTTATATGTATACGTGGCACGTTTACTAAAAAAAACTAATTATTCAACTCATACTGGTGTTTCTAAATTAATAGACAAAACCTGGACATATAAGATTGGAATTGAACTTCCGTATATGTTTAAGGGACATCAAAGGCATAAGTATCAATTGTCTTGTTAAAATTAACAATTTAAATATTTATGTCACAAATATCATTTTTCATAATTTAAGTACAATATTTATTATTAAAAAATATATATGCCGCAAAATATATCTTCTCTACTTCGATTAAGTAATGTATTAAGTTATTAACAATCAAATAAGAAGTTTCGCAGAATCTATGTTCCGTGGAATTGAAATAAAGGTCGGTGAATGACGGCGGGTTTTCTCATAGATTCCAAGAATTAATTAAATTTAAATAAAATAAAAAACATTTCTTCGTGTAGTTCTGCGTCATCGCACAGACAATTCCACCGTCATAAATCTAGTCAACGTTCTTATCCCCTCCTATTTACCATTATACCCTTATGACTGGTCAACCATTCCACGCGCGCACACACACCTATAAATACACTCGTAAACCTCTTTGATCTTTCATAATCTGTTAACGTAGCACAAAGAGTTCAAGTGATTTGCTCTATAATTAATGGACAAGCTTACACAGTATGAGCGTGTGTTCGGCCACTTCGATGCCGACGGAGACGGGAAAATATCCCCGTCGGAGCTACGACGGTGCCTCGAGGCGATAGGTGGGAATATGTCTCCGTCGGACGCTTCGATAGCGGTGGAGAGCATCGACTCCGACGGGGACGGGCTGCTGGGAATCGACGACTTCGTTAAGCTCGTGGAGGGCGAGAGGGGCGAGGAGAAGGTGAGGGACCTGAGGGAGGCGTTCAAGATGTACGAGATGGACGGCCGAGATTGCATCACGCCCAAGAGCCTCCGGCGGATGCTCGGCCGGCTCGGGGAGTCGAAGACGGTGGTTGAGTGCGAGCGCATGATCTCCGCGTTTGACGCCAACGGCGATGGGGTTCTCAGTTTCGACGAGTTTTTGGTCATGATGGCTTGATAGTATTACTTGGTCTGTAAATGTATATACATGTATATTATATATACATCCAAATATATATATATATATTGGTCGTGTATGATTTGTTTATTCTTTTAATATTTGTATTAGCTAGGCAGTAATGAATTAGTGATGATTTGTTATTAGTGTGTCAATTTGGCTGTTAATAAAAAATATTGGTAGATTCTTTTTTATGGTACGATATATAATCTTTATAAATTCTTGAGATTAGAAATTTTGTTATAATGTTAATTCAAATTACGACAAAACAATAGTATTACTTAATCAAAAAATTTAAATTTACTGAGTTTTATTATAAATAATTAATAGTATATTGTTGTTGATAAGGTTATCACATTTATTTTATGATTTTTAATGGAAATTCGGGATTCACGGTAAATTTTTATTGTTAATGTTGGCTAGTTGTCTTACTTTTTTATTCGCGAATTTCAGATTCTAGTCTGTCGGAATTATAAACGTGTCAAGATCACGAAATAGAAAAAACTACAGATTATGATTCGTTTACCATCGCAATTCTAAAAATAAATTTAGAATAGTCCAACCTAAAATCATAAAAAAAAATAACAAAAATATTTATAAAAGAATAATAATAATATACAAATGTTTGAAATTAAAATGTTTGTCTATAAACAAGTCTTCTGTGAGTTAAGTTAATTAAGACCTTAATTGATCTTGTTTTGGAAGATTTGCCGCGGTTTGACTAAACTAGCAAATAGCCCTTGGTAAATCTCACGATAAACGAGGGGCGATTAACGTGACCAGAGACAAATCCAATTAACGTCATTGATCACATTTATGGATATGATTTTTTATTTCCCATAATAAAGCCGCATTAAATGTGTTACGTTGTCTTTTTAAGTCTTAAAAATATCCATACTTTCTAGAAAGATTCAAAAAATCATTAATAATACTGTTGTAAAATGCTCTCCCGACATACGTATTAGGAATTGAGCCCCAATTCTCAAGCCCCAATTCTCAAATTAAAAATGTAAAAACAATAAACGAATTAAAATTTGACACTAGAATTATAGTGGTTCACTATCAGTGTAGGATGTACGTCCATTTCCCGCTTGTAAATCTCGATAACCTATCATTGATAATATTGTTGTAAATCTCGATCCACTATTATTAATGACACCAAAAAATCATTAATAATATTGTTGTTAGATGCTCTCCCGACACAAGGTTTTAAATACCGCTTGCCGATGTCGTTTCACACTTTTCATTTTACGGATATATCGCTTGTCGATATGTATCTCATAGGTAATTCGATAGATATGTCGATGGATATATCGTTTCGCATATCCTCGAAAAAAAGATTTTCGATGGGCATGCCGATGGATATTCGAGAAATTTAATACCTTGTCCCGACATACGTGTTAGGAATTCAGCCTGCCAAATCAGAAAAGGTAAAAGCAATAAACGAATTAAAATTTTACACCAAATTCATAGTGATTCACTCTCAATATAGGATGTACGTTCATTTTGCAACTTAAAAATCTCGACTACTATTAATCTCTCAATCGGAGTTGCTGGTTACACCCACAATCTTAACCACCATTACTACTTTGTGTTGGGTCTCGATAGCGCTTGCGTGTAGATAAAGATTCTCACTCAACAATACGGTCGTACGAGGTCACGGAGTGTCATGCCTGCCGTATTATAAGTTCTATGGAGCGATGCCGGAGGACGCTCTACATGTGTGGAGTTGCGAGAGGGATCGTGCGATAGGTAAATGCTCGTCTCTAGAAAGGTGGGTTGAGAAGACGGGGGTGGTCCTTTTTTGGAAACATTTTTGTAGGGCGCTAAAAGTACTCACGGTGGCGAACTTGGAATTTTTTTGCGAGACTTATTTGACTAGCTTAGACCGACCGCAATATGCGATTATTCGAGCACCAAATACAAGGACCAATTTTATAGGTGGAGAAGGTAGCATGGTGGTTTACAAGCATCAAAATGAGTAACCGTGCTACGGAGACGACCTTGGCGGCCACAACAGCTAGGCAAACCGCGTGGATTGTCGCGGCGAATGGCGGCATCAGTAAATCAATGTGGATACGCCGTGGAAGAAGGACACGGGGCGTGCAATAATAGGTGGAGGAGGCCTACTCGGGGTTAAAGCCTTGCTTCTGGAGAGGGTGGACTCGGGTCTTTCCGCAGAAGGCCAAGCGATGTACCATGGCCTCCAATTTGTAAAAGAGCGGGGATGACAGGTATCGGAAGTGGAGACTGATTGCCTAATAGCAACCCAATTAACTAACGGGGGAAACCTTAATAGCATGGAAGGTCCGATCCTAGTGGGTATCGGAGCCTTATTTAGGGAGGTTGGTCCGCCAAGAGGATGTCGATGGGCTCCAAGAGCTTGTACTGAGGCGGCTAATTGTGTAGCTAGGATTCGACTCTTATATTTAATACCCGATCGACCTATGGTTGTGTTTTTTTCCCTGATTGGGCTCTACAAAGAGATCAACTCCCTGTTTCTATTTGAATGAAGCATCAGTTTTTCTAAAAAAATAATAATACTCGAAAATCGCTTTTTAATTTCAGAACCCGATCGCATTCGAATTAAAAAAAAAAAACATATCCGCGTTCAAACTTGGATTAAATTTGGAGGTGGGTTTTGGTTGTACAAAACTAGATACCAAAAGACCGGTTTGAACCTCGAAATATTTATTGAATTTGTTACTAAGAAATTCTGTTAGTGGCAATGTCATTTTGACGGCTTTAATTTATCATTTAATTGTGTTGAAAGCTTTAGAAGATAAGAAATCAAAATTTATTGCATCACATGGTTTCGCCTTAAAATCTATTGTCAATGAGGGAAGTAATTTATGATTTTTTATTTCGTGTTAACTCCCTATGCATTTTTTATGTAATTTTTTTTTTAAAAAAATAGAGCTCATTCAAACGTAATGGGCTTTGATATCATGTGAAGTATCATGTGGTTCTACTTTAAAATCAATTAACGATGAGAAGAGTAACTCATAAAAAAAAAAAACTTTGTGAGGTCTTCATATATTCTTTACGTGCGACTTAACGTTGTATGTACAAGTATTCGCGATCAAAATACCCGTAACCGGCGACGGCTGTCGAAAAAAAAAAATAGCGGAGTCTTCGAATTAGACTTTGAACACTAAAGAGTAAAGATGGCTTCTTGAATATGCACTAGTAGTACAATTTAAGAATATTCCACAATTTAGTGTTTAGTGTTGACTATTTCGCTTAAATTATACGTCATTCACTAGCAAAGTTGCTAGTCAACGTTTCGTTCTTCTTTCTTACCACGTGGACACGTTTCATGCGCGTTGCTTATCAGGAAAGTGCGTGTCCACAATCACATAAGTTTCGTTGATTGGCCAACTATATACACTCATACAATCATGCACTATAAATATCTCTTACTCTTTCACTTCATTCTCATCACTACTCTTCTTGTTCTTCTTGCTACACATAAACCCTAGATTCTCTCTTCCATCTCATGGACAAACTCACACAATACGAGCGTGTCTTCGGTCACTTCGACACCAACGGCGACGGCAAGGTATCTCCGTCGGAGCTGCGACAGTGCGTCGAGGCGATAGGCGGGAATATGTCTCCGTCTGACGCTTCGATAGCGGTGGAGAGCATCGACTCCGACGGGGACGGGCTGCTGGGAATCGACGACTTCGTGAAGCTGGTGGAGGGTGAGAGAGGCGAAGAGAGGGTGAGGGATCTGAGAGAGGCTTTCAAGATGTACGAGATGGACGGCCGAGGTTGCATCACGCCCAAGAGCCTCAGGCGGATGCTCGGCCGGCTCGGGGAGTCAAAGACCGTCGGGGAGTGCGAGCACATGATATCTGCGTTCGATCTCGACGGCGACGGGGTTCTCAGTTTGGACGAGTTTCTGGTCATGATGTCGTGATCATCTATCTCTTTTTTCGTCTCTTGGCTGTTAGATTCTTCTAATTGTATTAATTGTATTGTATATATCTTTCTTGGTATATCCTCCTTTTGAGACTTCAATTACTATTTTATTAAGTTATTTATCGTTCAAAATTAAAATTATTGTTGGTCAACCAGAGCTATAAAATATTATAGTAGTCGCTTAGAGGTGAAACCGGGACATGGAATAATTATTTTAACTTTTTTTTTTTTTGTCTTAGTTTTGAAAGTATTCGTTTTTTTTAATGTTTGCCTGTGTTCCGATTTAATTTAAATTTTAAAAAAAAATTAGACACCATATTTTCTCTTTCAGCATCTGAATTGAATTAATTAATTGCCATATATTTAGTATATATAGAATATCATTATATATAAATATAAAAAATTAGATACCGATAAGCTTAAACTTTACCAGGTTGGTAAAATAAAATGCTTGATTAAAATCCCAAACCAGCCAACATTTTCACTTCACTAGCTAGAGTTTAGAGTGTAAATTAAATAAATTATTATTATTATTATTATTATTATTATTATTTTATATAGATACACAATTGCGTGGAATATATATAAAAATGGGCAACATTTTCACTTTCCCTAGCTAGAGTAAAAAAAAACATAAGTAATTAAATTTATATAGATATGCAACTAGGTTGAATATATATAAACGAGCTGAAATTCTTATATCAGTAAAGGTTTTAACCACGGAATTCTTCTGTTAATAAATTCGCCGAAAAACTACTTAAATTATATTGTGTATTTTTGTATCGAATATTATTCTGTAGAATGTTCTTGAAGTGTAATATACACTAATAAAATATAAAAATATAATACAAAAAATTTAGTTTATACGTTAATTATTGAACCCATAAAGTTTGATGAAAACAATAATTCTTTCTTTATGTAAAACTCGTCAATAAACTCGTAAAATCAAATCGCAATTTTTTTTTTATGTCAATGATAAAAGAACTAAACTTTGATGTCTATTGACTTGTAAAAAATTAGGGAGAGAAAAGATTATTATACTCAATTTATTCAATGTAAAAGAATGGTATCCACATAATTCTAGAATATTCCATAAGAATTTTTTGCATGCATCACCAATACCATTCACCTGTATAAAGTCAAAGTCAACACTCTTTAATTTTCCACACGTAGTTAAACTGTGTGCTTATTGCGTATCAGAGGGAAGTGCGTGTCCTTATCGCAGCCCACAAATTCCATTGATTGGATAATTATAAGCACATGTTAATTTCGGCAAAAGTATCAATACTTTCAAATAACAGATCAGTAAGTTTCAATTCTTTGTTTTTGCCCGGACAAAGTTTTAATTCTTTAATTTTGTGTGCCTATAGATACCTTTGTAAAAAATATTGTCCTCCAACCGTCCAACGTTACTCACGCCACGTCAAAGTTTTGGTTTTGTATTCCAATGGTTTTTTTACCCGAATAAAGTTCTAATTCTCTTATTTTGTCTCCTCATATCACTTTCATGAAAATTTCAAACCATGGATTATCCGTTTTCGGCGTTGAATTAAAAAGTAATTTTTCTTCCTTTTAAGTACATATCCATGATTATTTTTGATCGTCAAACCATCCGATGGCTAAATTACTCCGAAAATATGTGGATAAAATTTTGTAACGGTGGCATTATTAACAATGGAGGATGATTTTTTTTTTATAGAGGTAGCAATAAGGACATAAAACTAAAGAATTGGAACTTTATCCGTGCAATAAAAAGAATTGGAATTTATTGGTCCATCTTTAAAAGTATTGATACTTTTGTCGGGATTAACCCTATATAATATAAATATATATCGACTATATCATTTTAATAAGGGATAATAGCGGAAAAAATGTTTAAAATTGAGTTAAATATGTAAGTAAGTGGCCAAAGTAATTTAATATCGATATAAGTATCTATAATTTGTCAAACCGTAGCGCTTAGAGATTTCATCCACTCCAACCCAATGCATGTTAAGTGATTTAGTACAAAATGCATTACAAAGTGCATTATCAAATACATTAGGACTGCTTGCATAACAGATTAGCACAAAATAATTTAACGAGCGTTGAGTTGGAGTGGATAGAATTTGTACACACCACGATTTAGAACATTTTAGATACTTATGACGATATTAAATCACTTTGGCCACTTATTTACACACTTGACCTAATTTTGGCTACTTTTACCACTATTATTCCTTTTAATAGTTAAAGATAATTAAATTATCTTAAATATATCCCTTGACCAAGTCAACTTATCCTCATGTAATCACTATATATATCTCTCCACTCTTTCGCTACCTCTTCACAAAATCCTCTTCTACTTCTTATATATACATCACATTCACATCTTAATTTTGCTGCATATATACGTACTCGATCTAATTATGGACAAATTCACACAGTACGAACTTGTCTTCGGCCGCTTCGACGCCAACGGAGACGGCAAAATATCTCCGTCGGAGCTGAGAGAGTGTGTTGAAGCCATAGGCGGGAATATGTCTCCGTCAGACGCATCGATAGCGGTGGAGAGCGTCGACTCCGACGGGGACGGGCTGCTGGGAATCGACGACTTCGTGAAGCTCGTGGAGGGCGAGAGAGGCGAAGAGAAGGTGAGGGATCTGCGAGAGGCTTTCAAGATGTATGCGATGGACGGCGAAGATCACATCACGCCCAAGAGCCTCCGGCGGATGCTCGGCCGGCTCGGGGAGTCAAAGACGGTGGGCGAGTGCGAGGGTATGATCTCCGCGTTCGATCTCGATGGCGACGGTGTCCTCAGTTTCGATGAGTTTCTTGACATGATGTCCTGATCGTAAATCCTTATCTTTGTACGGGTCGTCTATGATTCTTTATTCTTTAATTTCTTGATAATAGTCTGTGATTTATAAAGTGTAATCACCTACTTATAGGCTTGATAAATCACTATTTTATAGTACTTATAATAATCTTTAAGTAACTGAAGATAATTCGACAATCGTTTAATACAATTGCATTCTCAAAAAAAATTCTACAGCAACCTATCAATTTTTTTTATTTTATTTTTAGAATTCGAGGTATTTGCGGCAAAATTTCTTAAGGTTAAGAAAAATATAATATATATTTTCTTGTTTTTGTTATTATGGTGAAAATATTCAGTGGTATTAAATTTTTTGGCAAAAACAATTAAGTTTTTTCATTGACTTCTTACAACGAAGTTTCATGTGGCGATTTATAATTTTTTCACGTTTTTTGCCCGTTTTGACAACATATGATGATGAACTACAAGAGCTCTAAAAAGTTGCAACGTACACCATGTTCTACAAAGTCACAAAAACGTGTCGAAATTATAAATACATTCATATTACTAACTTATCGACTTTATCAATTATCATTGAATAGATTCTCCGCGATTTTAGAAAACAAACAAATAATTCACATAGAGCCAATTCCGATTGACTTAAATACTACATCGGTATATCTATATATTTTTTATATGTAATGTATATACTATATGTAGAATAGAACGAATATCTATTATTCATATAAAAAAATGATGCTAAGTTGAAATCAAAGTTTTAATTATTGTTATTGAAGAAAAAAAAACAGCGGTCCCATTCTATGAGTTTATCAGTGAGTAACAAGTTAATAGATGAATGTTTATGTAATAATTATAATGTATTATGTTATAAATGTAATTTTACACTAAAAACAATTTTTCTCTAATTTTAAATGGTTACTTATATAAAAATAAAGATATAATTGTTGTTTTAATACAAACATAAAGTATATTATTGCCATTTTAAAAAAAATAAAAAATAATGACAAAAAATTGTAATTTCGAGAGTATATAAGTTAAAAATAAAAAAAGGACAACCAACGAAACGATATGCGAGCATTCACGAAAACGTGGATGATGAAAAACGATATCCAATAAAAAATGTTTGGTGTAAAAGGATATGTACACCAAACCAAAAAAAAAAAAGTATCCACATAATTCTTCCCGACTATCCACTACCTTTCTAGAACATTCCATAAATTATTGTTGACCCTCTTCTGACCAAATATTACGTCATCTCATTAGTCATTAACAAAAGTCCAAGTCAACGGTCTTCTTCTTTCCACACGTATAGTAGTTAAACTGTGTGCTTATAGTTGCGTATCATGAGGAAACTACGTGTACTTGTCGCATCCCACAAACTCTATTGATTGGTCAATACCAAAATCATTATAAGTTATATATATATGTATACACATCTCAACTCTTTCGCTATACCTACTCACAAAAACTTCTTCTCGTCGTTGATATATTCTGATCTGGTCTATATATATTACATCTTCAACGTTATATTTTCTGCATATTTACGGACTTCCATGGACAAACTCACGCAGTATGAGCTTGTCTTCGGCCACTTCGACGCCAATGGCGACGGGAAGATATCTCCATCAGAGCTGCGACAGTGCGTCGAGGCGATAGGCGGGAATATGTCTCCGTCGGACGCCTCGATAGCGGTGGAGAGCATCGACTCCGACGGGGACGGGCTGCTGGGAATCGACGACTTCGTGAAGCTGGTGGAGGTTGAGAGAGGCGAGGAGAAGGTGAGGGATTTGCGAGAGGCTTTCAAGATGTATGTGATGGACGGTCGAGATTGCATCACGCCCAAGAGCCTCCGGACAATGCTCGGCCGGCTCGGGGAGCCTAAGACTGTTAGGGAGTGTGAGCGCATGATCTCGGTATTTGATCTGGACGGCGACGGGGTTCTCAGTTTTGACGAGTTTTTGGTCATGATGTCTTAATAATTCCTCATAGATGTGTAGTTTATGTGTTTGACTAATTTTTGTTGGTATAATGTAATCAGTGACAGTTACTTTCCAGTAAATGAGTATAATTAGTTTATAAGTGTTAGTTAATATAATTGGTATTTGATACTTGTACTTCTTTTATATATATATATATATTAATTATTATTATTTGTTATTAAGTTTTTTTATTAGGCTGGCACTTATGGTTAATGTTACACTCTCGCAAAATTAAATATATTAGTCAAGTTTACATATATAAAGGCACTGCCGGCCTTGAGGTAGGCGAGGGAGGCGGCGGCCTAGGGCCCCATCAACGTCAATCGATCGTCAAAAAAAAAAATCGCCACGGTTGAGTTTGAAGAATTTTTTGTTACTGCAATATTAAAGAGATAGATGATACAAGGAAGACGAAGAATTAGTGCATCTATTACTTAAAATATGAGGCCCACTACACTATCTCTCATCATTTACTTCCTTATTTAGTTTCTAATCCTATACGTCTAAGTCGTCAATTATACATGTAAAAGTTAGAATTTAGTGGGACCCACTATTGTTTTATTTTTTTATTTCGACATATATTATTAATTAATTAGTAATTTATTAGTAATTTACCAGAATATATCTAATATTTTTTGCGTTTTGTGGAATCAATATTTTGATCAATACCTATCATTTAACATCTTTTTTTTTTTCTTCTTCTTTCTGTTTTAGAATCCATTCATGAATTAAAAATCTAAAGCTTTGAGATAAACTTGAAATGTTAATTTATAAATATCTCATTTTCATATTATAATAAAAATGTATTTTTATTTTAATGATATATATACATACATATATTGTATCTTTTATAAGGGGCCCCAATATTTTTATCGCCTAAGGCCCGTAATGTCAAGGCCGGCCCTGCGCTCAACATTAGAGTGATATTTGAGGGGATGCGAATTTTAGAGGGAGTAGAGAGTGTTGTAGGCCAATTTCCCAGGTGAGAATGAGTTACCCTTAAGTGAAAATCGCCTCTTATTTATAGGAGAGTCCGGGGGTTAAAACGTGAATAATTATTTCTCCACGAGGCCCACGGGGTAATATTATATGTTTTTTTGGGTCCCTCGGACATGGCCGATACATGGCCGCAAACGGCTCGTCGATCACAGCTACGATGCGCCTGAACGCACCGGAACAGTTATTTCTTCTCGCGTGGAGCTAGGGCGTGCGTCAGCGCCTGCGTCAACGGCCATAACAAATCAAATTATTTTTCTCTTCTCATTTTTCCCCTTCTTTTCAGGTTATGGCATTCAACGCTGTTGTGATTAATTCATCGAGTGTAATTGTAAGTGTTGCATATTTTTTTAAAAATTGTATTACTCACCTTTCAAAAATCACATATTAGTTAATTTGTATTAGCAATTACTAACCCATTAATCTCACGTACTAATATTGTCAGTTTGTCACCCATTGTTTATTCACAATTCGCATATTAAAATGCCAATATCGATTAATCAATAATGTTTGTTCACAAATTGATTACTGCAAATATTCACATATTAGTTTACACATACCCATTGTTTTCATTTATTCTACGAGCACTCTTCATATTCTTTACCAATTAGGCAATTACTAAATTCATATTAATTTGCTTTGAAGAAGTCGAGTTTATTCTCGCATAGACACGTTCTTGTGTTCTTCCACAGTCCGCTCTACATCATATATCCTCCGTAATGGAAGAGGAAGGTTATAGAGAGACTTTTACAAGGGACATCATTTGATTTAATTGTTAGTATATGAGATTTAATACCGATTTATTAACTGTGACATTTATTATAGAGGCTTTTACGAGCGACCACTTGATTTTCATTATAAAAAAAAACAAAAAAGAGGGTGCACTAATATAAGATATAGAATGCTCAGAATATATATATTCCGAAGATGTTAGTATCAATGAGATTGTTTGTAATGTTGCACTACTAATCAAGATTGTTTTCTTCCTATATAATAAATGTCATAGTTTTGTTTTTACTGAAAAATTATCAATGATAGAACGATTTATGTAATATATTTATCTAAATTTGTAAATTATGTTTTTTACTGTCCGCGCAACGCGCGGGCAATCTACTAATTAAAAATTGGTGAGAAGATGAAAACTAACAAAATAATGATGTAGGCGTAGCAGTATAATTCATAAATACAAAATATATATATATATGCATAAATAAACCAATGAAATAACTTGAAACATATGCCGTTAATTTTATTTTATTTTTAGATTAAGTCTATCAATATCTGATGCCCTCCAGAATATTTCAAATGCTAATAATATCATAGTCATTTAACTAATATCAACAATTATTACACTAAATCTTTACTAGTGCTATACAATACAAAAAGGCATTGAAAAAAGGAAGAAAAAAAAAAAGACCACTCCAAGTAAAAACTTAGCTTTTTTTTTTTTGGATTTATGAAAAAATAAAAACTATTCATAGTCACATATTATCGTTTGCGACCGATTTCACGAGAGGCTTGGAAGAGCTCTCGCTCATCAAGCTGCACTCCCCGGCGTGCGGAGGCGACTCCTCCACGAGCCTCGCCAGCTTCTCGGCAACCTCCTCGGCAGTCGGCCTGAGCGCAGGATCCTCATCGGTACACGCCCGAGCGAGATTCGCCAGCGCGACGGCCCCGTCGAACGAGTAGCTCTCCCCGAGCGCGCTGTCCATCCACCGCCTCATCTCCTCAGGACTCCCCGACTCCAAAACCGGCCTGACCGACTCCACGAGCCTCACTCCGCACCCGCCTTTCTCGTCTGGCTCCGATATCGGCGCCCGGCCCGACAAAACCTCAAGAAGCACAACGCCAAATGCGAAGATGTCAGCTGCTCCTTCGGAATCAGCACGCTTTGCAAGGCCGAAGTTACCGACCTTTGCGTGGAACTCTTCGTCGAGGAAGACGTTCCTGCTCTTGATGTTCCCGTGCACGTAGCGAGGCTCGATCACGTGGTGCATGTACTGCAGGGCCGTGGCTACGTCAAAGCTGATTCTTAGCCTCTGGCTCCACGTTAAGAAGCAGTAACAGGAAGCGATGAACTGGTTCTTCACCGCCAGCCCGCCGTGAAGCCAGTCCTTTAACGATCCGTTTTTCGCGTACTCGAAGACGAGGTACGAATCCTCGTCTTCTTCTTCTTCTCCGATGCGGGTTCCTACGAGGGTTATAATGTTTGGGTGGCGGTGAACCGCATTATTTACAAGATCAAGGTCGAGCTCAGAAACGACGTCGTGTTTCACGCGCTTGATCGCGAGATTCTTCCCGTTGAGGCGGCCGTGGTACACGGAGCCCTCGATTTGGTTGCTCGACGAAAAACCCTCTGTCGCTTTATTCAGCTCTGCCGCAGTGTAGCTCTCGAGCGCCGCCTTGCCTCTCGGCGTCGCCGCAGAGTCCATATTCGATCCGTCGAACGAGACTTTCTTGTCGCTCGTTGTCCTAACGCTCAGGCTGAGCTGTTGAAGCTCCAAGTCATGCACATTTCCATGGCCACCTTTGCATAAACTCTGCTTCTTCTTCATCTGAAGAAGCAAGAAAGCTGCAGCCACCGTGATCGTTACGCCGACGAGGATCCCGCTCAGCGCGATGTAAAGCCCGATCCGCCGCATCTTCAACTTCTTCTTGTTCTTCTTAATGCGAGGACCAGTCGAAAAACTGGTCAAGGCAGGCTTAGCGCTGACCGGAACGAGCAAAGACGTGAAGCTCTGCAACCCCGATGTCAATGAGCCTCCGTTCGCAGAGACGATCGCTTCCTGAGTCGTATTAAACCTCTTCGCCAAACTGGAGATCGTGTCACCTTGAGCAACCGGGTAAGTGAGAACCAAGCCTGACCTAGACGAAGAACAAGCGCATCGAATCGGAATGACCAAACCAGTACTATTACTAGACAACACGTTTGGATTTCTTTCCTTGATCGCCTCGAAAGTCGTTAACCCCTCCAGAGCCTGCGAAATCTCCGAGAAGCTCCCGCCTTTCGCCGTAATATTAAGCCGGGACACGAACAGGCCCGAAGATCCGTCACACTCGCATTTGATGGGAATCAGCAACGGCCCGTCTCTCGGGAGAAGCTGATCCGTCTTGGTGGAGAAGCCGTTGGCGGCGGCAACGGCGGAGCGGCTTACACCGAGGAAGAGGCTGAGGTTGGAGAGGGAAGAGAAGCGCGAGTTGGGTCGGAGGATCGCGAAGGTCTGACAATGCCGGTCAACGGTCTGTGAAGCGTTGTTGCTGCAGCGAAATGCAGGGTTTGTAATAGTAGTCACTTGTGTTGAGACAAGTTGGCACATGAAGAGGACAAATATTACTCTTAAGTAGAGCTTATGAGCAGCCATTTCTATACAAACTAGGTTAAGCCAAGGAAAGAAATATAATACTAAGCTCTACAATTTCATCACATAAAATAAGATTGGGAATCCATGGATATGAGTGAGAGTTATATATAAATATGGTTGATCATATATAATATACTATATGGCAAAAATTGTTGATGGATAGGGTTTTTGGGGTGTGATTTTGATGATGAATTCAAGCTATTTGGATTAGACCCACCCAATTTAGCTTATAGGGTGGCCATATAATCCAAGCATTTTTTTTAATTATTTTACAAAATTTCATTGGAAAATTTGGGAGTGATGATTTGATTGTGTCACACTCTCTTTGTAGTTTGTAGAGAAAAGTTGGTACTTGAGAGACTTTGACATGAGAGAGGCCTCTTCAGCTTTTATATGCTTCTTCCAATTGGTCCATGTGTACCACTAGTATTTGATTTAGACTTTTTGATTCTTTCTTGTAAACATATCTAGACTAGGTTTTTGAAATTGGGTTATTTATAGATCGTTTATATAACATGTATGAGCGGATTCCACGGGCTACATATCATATTTGTACAATACGAGGCATGATACAAACATACATATTTATATATATATATAGTACTTGAAATTATCTGATTTTGCCATGCAATTAGGTGGCTAATAGTAGAATTTCAAGGATGATCTCCATAGTACTTCAAGTTGTAGACAAATCTTTATCGAATCAACTATCAATAACTTATTTCAATTTTGTTTTAAATAAAATGAAGGTCTAACATCTCGCAGTGTGAATTAGGTTGGCATGCACTTAAAAATACAAATTAAGAAATAAGGCTCAGAATAAGATAAACGAAAAATGTGAAAATTTACATAGAAACAAAAAAAAAAGTATTAGAACCAAAGATTTCTCTCTAACAAAACACATTCAAAAGACAACGTAACGAAATACGAAATGAACTCAAGATGTGAAGGCTGTTATTAATGATAATCTAAAGTTTGAACATCGAATTTAACAAGGTCGTCAACAACTTCGAGTTATCTTCTCTGTAGATATGTGCTATTCCAAAATTTATAAGATCAAGATAAAAAAAAATGATTTTTCAACACATGAGATTTAACATCCAACAAATAATTAAAATTTATCAAAAAAAAAAAACAACGTAAAAAAAAAACTAAATACGCACAATACGTGCTATATATGAATGAGGAATTAATATGCATGTAAAGCAGTTTCTTTTATATACATACAATATATGTATTTTATTTTTATGTATCTTTTTTGGTAAATTTAGACTCTTTGCGTCGTGTGCTCAATACAATGCACGTAATGATTACGATCATAAATAATAATAATAATTGTAAGGCAAATGTTTCAAAGGAGGTTCGATGGTAAATGAGAAAGTTACGTGGAATTTGAGAAAGAAAGCATTGATGCGTGAGACTATAGAAAGCGAAGAGACAAGGATGCTCAGTAAAAGTGAGACATGAGAAGCCACGCTATGCCATAGATAGGTCAAACATTGCATAAATACCCTAAGTTGACAAACACCAATATCTCAAGAATCAAGACAATTTTATTCAGAGATTTCAGTAGTAAATAAACCTTTTATAAAGTTATAAATTAATATGGGACGAGAGAATTTTATTATTTTTCTCTAAGTTATTAATTTATTGAGAGAAAATTCAATCATATTTCTTAGAGTCAAGATTGTATAAAAATATTATTTTGTCCGAGTTCTTCTGTATTTAAAAAATATAGTTCAACACCTATAATGAGATGTGTAATAATCTACGGAGTTTTCACTAATCTGATGAGTCAAGGATGTTTTTCTTTAAATGATTAGAAAGTTCGTTCTACGGCAACAAGAAAAATAATTATTTATATAAAATCTCTTAATGAATAATTTAGGACTTGAGAAAATGCAAAAACAAAACAAAACGAGAGAATGATACTTTCTTTAGTTGTCAAACGATGTTGATTATATTGACAGATTATAATGTTATTATAAAAAATGTAAATATTTTTTAAAAATCTATTTGGTCAATTTATTGAATATTGATTTAAAGAGATTGGAAAATTTACTGTAAATAATATATACAAATTTCATTGATATATTTTTTTTATAAAGAAAGACTATTTTTGATCAAAAGACATTATAAAGACACAAGGCAAGTGATCATCCTAGCTGTTATAAGCTCTCAATGAATAAGAAAATCATACATGATAGATCCATATTGAGATTTGTGCTGCTCAAAGAGATCTCCAAAAGTTTTTGTTTCTTTTTTTGTCTGCAAAATCAAAATTGTGTAAAGCTTATATTCCTCACTGTCTTCTGATCTTCTAACGTCTTATATGAATTTTATAAATTAAACGATTATGTGGTCTTCCATGAGATTCCCCTTCTTGCCTAATACGAAATAGATTTCGATATGTTGCCGAACCTTCGAGTAACGAAGCAAATCACGGTGGTCGGTTTGAGCACGAATATCAATCGGGATCATTTAAATGTTGATTCGAGAAACTCGGAATACTAAGTTTAGGCGTACAAATTTTGAGAAAATATAAAAATATTTCAATAATTCTATCATTTACAAAATTCTAATAGGTAAGAAGTTCAACAAAAATAAATCCTCAACATAATAATAATAATAATAATAATAATAATAAAAATAAAAATAATAAAAATAATAAAAAATAGCAACAACAAAAAAGAGCATAGGTTTAAAAATTATTCTAAATTTGCTTAAACAATACTTTGGACCTCCAAAGCCCGTCGTGTAAGTGGTGTCTTCGGAATTTTTTTCATCTGGACATCCGAAGAAATTTATGATTTGTCAAAATTAATTCTTTCGCGGACATTTTCTTTTGGAGCTAGCTAAGAAAAAAAAAACTGCTCGTTTATAAAATATGCCAGATAATTGCTTGAAAAATTTACCATCTTAAACACTATATATTAGCACAAATACCGATTTAATTCTCTCGAATTTAGAAGTGAATTTCCTTACAATTTATAATGCATGTGGTAGAGAAGAGATAGTGTGTATATATATATTAAAAAGAGAGATAGAATATTATATATTATATACGTATATATATATATATATATATATATATATATATATATATATATGAAATTGCATAGAAAGTGAAAAACTTTACCATAGAAAATGCATGTACTTTCCCTCAAAAGTTAAAACTTTTCAAGTACCAATGAACCGATTTTACCGAAAGTCTAATGAGAGATTTTGAGCTTGTGAATGAGCACGTGATAGCACATGTCGAACACTTATCTTAATCGAATTAAAATTATTATATACTAATATAAAAAAAATATATAAAATAAAAAAATCCAGAGGCATACAGTCTCACTAAGATATAGAGCTTCCTTCGGATACGCTAGGCAAATCTGTCCAAATGAAGCATCCATAAGTTAAATATTTACAATCCCTCAAAAAAAAAAAGTTAAATATTTACAAACACTAATTTATTTTGTAGTTTTTTCATTTATATTCTTATATCTTTGTGATATTATTTTCCACTACAAAGTCTAATATCATATGGAGACAAAATTTCCTAATTAAAGATTATATATAAAACCAAAAATCTTTCAGTGAAAATTATACAAGTAATTTATTTTTATTCTTTATTAAAATTTTAATAAATTAAATTGTAACGTTTTGTATATGTCCATATATAAAAGTAAGAAAATTATAATAAATAGTCACATTCAGTTTACATTGCATTTTAATAAACTTAATGTTTATATTTGCAAAATAATCAATATACTCAAACGACCAAGACCAAACTGGCTATTTTCTCAATGATTAATATGATTATTTTTATAATGAATTCAAATGGCAATTAAAATTCTCAAAGCCCCAATTTATCTTTTTGTCTTTATTTAGCTCCTCACTTTGTAAAATACTCATATGACACAGCTAATTTAACAATTTTGTCAGGTCTCTGTTAGTGTTTTACCGAAGAATATTTTTCTGTGCTAGTATCCTTGGGACCAAATAAAGTACGAAATATTAAATTTAAATATATAGTTAGTCCCATCCCCCGGGGTACCAACACAATAAATAATTTTCCGTCAAAAACTAACAAAAATCAACATAAATGCTAAATATAGACAAAATTACAAAGTTAAGAGTGTCATATAGTCATTTTACAAAGTGAAGGAAAAAAAAAGTAAAAATTTGAGGATTTCCGAAATTGGTCACCTAGAACTAAAAACTTTGAGCTTAATATTTGTCCTGTATTTTTTACATATGAAGATCATTATATGTGTCAAGAGTCAAGACCATGATTTTCTTGGTCAATAATCTTGCATTATTTTGACTAATAAATGGAGTAGAGACTGTAGAGTACCAACCAGATTGTTTCATTGCAACAAAATTAATTATAATTAGATATGAGATTATGATATTATAATAATAGACTGACTTAGAAAACGTCCACGTAGCCTCTCTGATTTAGATCTACTACACATAGTATTTAACAAATCTTGATCACGTTCGCCAAAAATAATAATCGTGTTAATAATATATACTTTGGATAGAGAATAATAATGCGAAATTTCTGGTTGCTACGGCGTATCAAACCAGCTGCTAGCCTGGAATAATCGAAACGGTAGGTCGAAAGTTCGGGTTTATAAAACATGATTTTCGGGTTTATAAGTTAAGATCAAAAAAGTGAAAAATACTACAATATTTTAACACTAAATTCCATGGTCCAATTGGAAAAAAAATCGAATCGACCGAATTCGGCTCTACTACATAGGATTTTTGGCACAATTAATTCTAGCTTATTAAATGCAAAATGGAGGATCTTCGATTTCTAATTTTAAAAAATTAAATAATGAAATTTAAGTTTTTTGAAAGTAAATCGAGACCGAAGACGCTGTAAAGATTAGAAACTACGATTTCGCTCCGTTACCAAATATCATAGTATGTAGGTAACTTTATCTTTTCAAATCCTAAAATTTCGCTCGACTTATATCCGGTTTTAAGCTTAAAACTGTTATTTTATTGGAGAACATTGCAGCAGATCATTATTTTTACCAGATCACTATTTTTTTAAAATCAACTGGAATGTCACGGGCTTAATGATTCTTATAGCGAGAAAAGTATCTAAAATCATAGGAAAAGATGACCGTTAATTCCTTGCCACGGGTCGGCATTGCTGATGACGTGGCAATGGTATGGCGCCTCAAGGAACTATGGCGAAAAGAAGATTCTGTTTCTGGAACTAAATGAAGAAAGATAAGAAGGTTTACCAGCAAAATTCATGATAAATAATCTTTGAAGACCTATAAATCCAGGAAGAAAAAGAACCACAAGAGAAAACCCAGCACCGTGTGAAACATAATTTCATCTTTTTTCGAGTTCTCGGATTCTTACACAAGCTTATTGAGGATAATCGAGAAGATTGGGACAAAATCGAAATCATTTCAAGCTAGATTGAAAAGGTGTTAATACACTGTATCGATGAGGGTATACATACGCCAAGTCAGCATCCGGCTTGGTCGACTTTATTTCTCAAGAGAGCAATCACTTGGGCTGGATCAGCAGCTCCAAAAACCGAGCTTCCTGCTACGATGCAGTTTGCACCAGCTGAAGCGGCTGTTTCAATGGTCGAAGGACCTAAACCACCATCCACCTGCAAATTCATTTCTTTCAACACCATTAGCATGTGATATTTGTACTCCGGAAGAAGAAAAAAAACGGTATGTTTCATGCCTACAAACACGGACTGGAAAAATAACATCATGAAATTTCGGAATTCATAAAGTTTAGATACTTGTTAAATTAGTTTGTTTTTCAGTTCATTTGTTGAATTTTAGAGAATTAAGTTCGCCTATAGCTACCATGGTATTCTCCCACCCGAGGATTATTATTTAATAATAATAAATTTGAGACTGCGTAACGAGATTACTTCTGGCTCTCAGAAAAAATAAAAAATCACACAACACTTCACAAAAAAAAAAAATTAAAATACAATAAAATAACTGTTATGTTTTTTTATGTTCTTTTCTTTACAAAGAATGTAGTGTTGATATATGGAACCTAAAAATGAGAGCTTTAGTATGAAAAAATTGCTTCTAGTAAATTTTTATTTATTTATAACGGGAACGATATGAACTAGTTAACTAGTGCTAAAAAAATAGAAGGGGTTATGCGAATTACCTGTATATCAAGTGTTGGGTACTTGTTTCTCAACGTTCGCACCTACGTACGGATTGAGAAGGTATAGAGATAAGATTATCGCTAGGAAAAGAAACCTGTAGTTGAATCAATAACTGACTAATGAGTTTGAGCAAAAGAAGATACCTTCTCCATCATTTCTGGCATGAACTTCTGTCCGCCAAATCCCGGTTCAACGGTCATCACAAGGACCATTTCCACAGGATCTTCTGCTTCAACCTGCAGAAAAATAAAACAAAATATCAAGGGCAATGGCATTTCGTCTCTGTAACATCCCATGTTAAACTATACAAACCTTGAAACAAAACTTGATTCATCATCGTCTTAGCCATAATATCAAATCAATGACGTAAAGGGACATAAAGGAGAAGACGGCCGCGTACCAAAGGATAGACTTCATCAACGGGTGTGCCGGGCTTTAAAGCTACACCGGGCTTCATGCCATTCGACTTGATTTTTTGGACGAGTTCTCTCCAGTTTTCTACCAATTACAATTGAAAGCTTGAGTTCCTTGTCTAATCAGGTGGAACAACACAAACCAGAACCATCTCAACTGACAAATCGGAACAGAAAAACCGACCTTTAGAAACCTCAACATGAAACGTGAAACCCGACGCACCAGCCTTCCCCATAGGCTCAACATAATCAACAGGATTCGTGACCATAAGGTGACAATCCAAATAAGCTCTGCAAATTATATAAGAACACACTTTAAAGCTCAGCCCGGTCAAACTTAACTCAAGAATAGCACGCAAAACTCGGGCCGAGGATCATGAGGATCTTACTCAGTGTGCTTTCGCAAACTCTCGATCACCGGCGCACCAATAGTTAGATTCGGAACAAAATGTCTAATTTCGAAGAAAAAAAAATGACAAACATGAGAGACTCCATAAAAGTAGGTGCATAGAAACTGATACACAAACAGTACATGCTACACACACACACACATATATATATATACACACACACACATATAAATCGAACCCAAATTCGAAGCGAGTAAGAGATAATAAGCACGGAAACAAGTCCATAAGCGAATGATCGAACTAACATACCCATCCTGCAACCGAAACAGCACCAAATTTATGAATCAGGAACCATGAAAACGGAACGAGGATCGAAATTGAGAAGAATTACGATGAATGAAGAGGAATGGTACCATGATATCCATGTGGAGCCAATCGGCGCCCAAATCAAGCATTCGGCGAGCCTCTGAGGCCAAATTGGAGAAGTCAGAGGACAGCATCGACGGAGCAATCTTCGCCGTGACCGCCATCTTCGCCGCCCGAGCGATCGGAGAGAATCGCAGGGAGTGGTGGTTGAGGTGAGAGCTTCTTCTGGTTCGTTGAAAATGGCGGCCACCTCCTTTGACCGCCAATTCGGTTGGGTCGGGCTTAACGGGCCTACAAAAAGCCCAATAAGCCCAAACAAGCCTAATATTAAAAGGGAAGCTTTATAAAACATCCCTCAAAACACCATAAATTATTTTACTACACCTTAAAACATCATAATTGGAAATAGATCCTTTTCAAATTTGTAATACAAAAATACCCTTTCAAAATTACATATTGTGTCCTGAAAAATGGACATATTGCCTCCTGAAAAATGGACAAGTCGCGTCCGAAAAAATGGACACAAATAAGGGTATTTTGGTACATAAAATTTAAAAAGGATGTATTTCCAATTATGATGTTTTGAGGTGTAGTAAAATAATTTATGATGTTTTGAGGGATGTTTTATGAAGTTTCTCTATTAAAATTGACTAGTAAATGTTGAAAATGAAATGATAAGGAAATTTATTGAATTGATTAATAAGTTTTGTGATTGATTTGTGTTGTGGATTATAGAATTGGAGCTAGTGTGGTATGCATTTGATATTGAAATTAGTGAATGTTGATATTAATTGATGAAAAATTTAGCTAAGAGAATGAAAGATGAATGATTTTGTCGTTTAGATAAACACGGTAAACACGATTAACATGGTTATTAAATGGGGTCGATATCAGGTCTCATGTCGAACGCGATTAAAGATAATAAAGTTCATATATTTTTTTGGAAAATTTATCTTTTTATACCCTCATCTTTGAATTTTCACTAAAATATACCCTCAAGTTTCATAAACAACTAAAGTATACCCTCAAAGTCTATTTTAATTTCTTTTATATACCCTGTCATATATTTAGTTTTGAAAAAAGCTAAAATTACCCTTACTAACAATTTTTGAAATATCTTTTATATGCCTTCTAGTTTCATTTTCTTACAAAAATATACCTCTACTTCTAAAAAAAAGTCAATATATACCCTGAGACATAAATTGATGAATAATTTATTCTCCAATCAACCAAAATATATCATCAAGCATCTACTAAAGGTTCTTTAAAGATTAAAGACCAACAAAAAACAAAAATTGTCTCTTGCACAAAAGAAAAACTATCTAAAAGCAAGGGTTAGAATGAGGTAGACACATCCTCTACGTAGCCAATCAAATGAGGTAGAATCTCAAAGTTTAAGCCAATCGCTACCTCCTCGTCCAAATGGCAAGCAAATGCTTCAAATAAGAAGGAAGACAAATAACGATGTTCATTTGCATGAAGAGTTCATGTACTGATTATACTTTTCTTTTTTTGCACAAGACAATTTTGTAATAACTCTTTCTTTTAATAGTTTTTCTTTTGTGCAAGAGATAATTTTTGTTTCTTGTTGGTCTTTAATCTTTAAAGAACCTTTAGTAGATGCTTGATGATATATTTTGGTTGTTTGGAAAATAAATTAATCATCAGTTTATGTTTGAGGTATATTTACTTTTTTAGAATAGATGTATATTTTGTAAAAAAAAAATGAAACTAGAGGGTATATGAAAGCTATTTTCGAAAATCGTTAGTTAGGGTAATTTTGGGTTCTTAAAAACTAAATATATGACAGGCAGGGTATATAAAAGAAACTAATATAGACTTTGAGGGTATAATTTGGTTGTTTATGAAACTTGAGGGTATATTTTAGGGAAAATTCAAAGTTGAGGGTATAAAAAAATAAATTTCCCTATTTTTTATAGAAAATTAATATAAAAAAAATGGCGTAGCCCACCACGTCTATGGCATTTGTTCCAATAGAAGATATCCAATAAAGAAAAATATCTCCATTACTTCAAGTTTATCCTTAGTTTCATGAATTGTTTTGTAAGTAGTCATATATAAATCATTATTATTGTATATGCTATCATAATTTTTTGTATTTATCAGCCAAAATTTCAACATGAAACATGATTGTTGAAAAGAAGATGAAGAAAATATGATATATTCTTCGAGACATAAAAATAAAGTTTAATGCATCGATCATTTAAATTTTCCTCATTATTTACATCAAATTGATTATAATTTCTTATTTTATTATATAGAGAGTATTTGCAACAAAAATATAATAAATTACGTGAAATTATTAGCATGTATTACTTTTTTACACGGTATACACTATCATCGTTGAAGTATAAAAATTAGGGATAATAGCGGCAAAAGTGGTCAAAGTTAGGCCAAGTGTGCAAATAAGTAGCCAAACTGATTTAATATCGGCATAAGTAGCCAAAGTTTACCAAACCATGGATAGTACAAATTCCATCCATTTCAAGTCAACGCCGTTTGCCACGTCATTTCCACAAGTGTTGAGCTCTGGCCAGTTATTTGCACACTCGGCCTAACTTTAGTCACTTTTGCCGCTATTATCCCTTATTTTTTTACGTTCCAAAGTATTTTTTAGCGTTTTCTAGATTTTTTGTTTTTGTTTTTTTTTTTCTTAAGATTTGACTAAAACTTGATTTCTGAAAGAACTGATTCCGTTTCTTAAATTTAGAACGCTGAATATCACTCTCAATTTTGAAAACATTAAAATGTGTTATCGATTTCACATGTAATTTACGATCATAGGATTTGACATAAAACCTCTATATACTTAATTTGTTAGGGACCATTAAATTATTTTAAACGAATTGGTACGAAATACCCATTTAGCCACAAGTTTTTTTTTTAATTACTCATTGTGTGTATTAAAATGTACTAAAATATGTATGTTTTAATAAGTTTGTACAAAATAAAAATTTCATTAATAATATTGGCCTAATATTGTTAGTTAGAGCTGAGACTAAAATCGAGA
This sequence comes from Parietaria judaica, assembly GCA_954871525.1. Lineage (NCBI taxonomy): Eukaryota > Viridiplantae > Streptophyta > Magnoliopsida > Rosales > Urticaceae > Parietaria > Parietaria judaica. Next base: position 34,067,061 of record OX940865.1, read on the forward strand.
CCTTTTTACATTATTTTATTAAGATTATTAAATTTATGAAATTTCGTTAAAAACAATAAAATTTCCTAACATGGTACAATAAAATTTCATAAAATTAATAATCTTAATAAAATAATGTAAAAAAGTCTCAATTTTAGTCTCGGCTCTAACTAACAATGTTAGGCCAACATTATTAACGAAATTTTTATTTTGTACAAACTTTTTAAAACATATCTATTTTAGTACATTTTAAAACACACAATGAGTAATTTGAATAAAAAAAAAACTTGTGGCTAAATGGGTATTTCGTACCAATTCCTTTAAAAAAATCTAATGGTCCCTAACAATTAAATATATAGAGGTTTTATGTCAAATCATATGATCGTAAATTACATGTGAAACCGATAACACATATTAATGTTTTCAAAATTGAGAGTGATATTCAGCGTTCTAAATATAAAAAGCGGAATCAGTTATTTCGGAAATCAAGTTTTAGTCAAATCTTAAGAAAAATAAAGGAAAATAACAAAAAAAATCTAGATAAACCCTAAAAAATACTTTAGAACGTAAAAAAATAAGGGATAATAGCGGCAAAAGTGGCTAAAATTAGGCCGAATGTGCAAATAAGTGGGCAAAACCCAACACTTGTAGAAATGACGTGGCAAACGGCGTTGACTTGAAAGGGATGGAATTTGTACTGTCCACGGTTTGGTAAATTTTAACTACTTATGCCGATATTAAATCGATTTGACCACTTATTTGCACACTTGACTTAACTTTCGCCACTATTGATGTTCAATTAATGGTGTTTAGTATGTTCTAAATACTTAATATTCAATGGGTTTTTTGCTTTTAACAATATAAAAGATTATATGGCGTGAAAATTTTGAATATGATGTCATTTTCTTTCTTTTATTTTTCTCTTCTTTAGGGTTTTGTTTATGCCGATTCATAAGCTAAATATAATATTCACTGGATCCGTGTTTTATTTACGTTACCATAGAAGATTAAAAACAATCATAATGATTACAAAAGAATATGCAGAATTATTGATATTTAACTATTAAAAGCTTATAAAAAATAGAAATAAGAGAAAAAGTATGACAAGACAGACAATGACAAACAAGGTCGTTCCTAAAATGTAATTGTCTCTTTCCAAAACTCTAAATCACGATGTCGATGTTTTGTAATACACACATATGTATATTTCATTATATTTAAGAATTAAGACTATATAATTGCATTATTATATGCATGATTTGAGATATATGACGCAACAAAAAGATGAAAACAACTCTATGATTAATTAAATAAATGAAAAAAAAAATGAACGAGGATTATTCTCGCCACATTGCTGGCGCCGCCTTAACGTATGAGTTAATATTATTTTTCATATTAATAATGATTTAATTCTAAATAATGCTTGTTGAGTCGTAGTAATTGATGTTTATAAATCTAACAATAGAGGTGTTTTTGAATCTAACAATAGAGGACCGTCCCAAGTTTTTTTTTTTTTTTTACAGGTATTTAGAGGGATTATGTGTTTATATATTTGTACATGTTAATGCACGAAATTCGATTAACGTAAAATTTGGTCTACGATTCGAACTCAGAGCCGGCCTCTGTTCGTAGGCAGAATTCAGGTGGGCTTCCTTGCCTTGTACAGGTCTTAGTGGGCTAGTTTGCTTGCCCTGGTACTTTGGCTACCTTCGGAATTCGCATTTTGAGTTTGAGGCCTATGACGCCTATAAAACGTCTTTAAGACTTTGGTGAGCTCGGGTATTGAGAATGCTTCGATGTCACCATGCAAGGCCTTTTCAGGGTATGGGGGGTCTTTGGCAAGTATGGCGGGTCTTAACTTCTGGGCCTTACTTGAAGGGCTTGAAATTGGGCCAATGAGTCTTAACTTTGTTAATAGGTCTTGACTATTGTCTTAGGGACCCACATTTTTTATAATCCAAAAAATACGCATAATAATACTAATGAAGTTAAGCGTTATTATGTTTGGTTGAGCATCGCACGGGCCTGTGACCAAGCAGGGCAATAAAGTGGTGCAGATGTGATGATCAGGCCTTGAAATACATGATTGATTCATATAAGAAATGTCCAGGTTCCATATCATACCCAACCTAGGGGTGAGCATTTTAGACCCAACCCGATGGCCCAACCTAATCCGTTAGGGACCCGACTCCAATCTAACCCGCCCAATCTAACCCGCTCAACATTGGTTCGGATCGGGCCGGACCCGACTATTATTCGGGTCGGGGTCGGGTCCAAAACCTTGGGTCGGGTCGGGGTCTCCGACCCGACCAATATAATAAATATATATTTCATATTAATTTTTATTCAAGTAGTGTAATCTTTAGTCTTTAAATTTTTTCATTCTCAATTTAATTTACAATTAAAGACCAAACAATCTCCCATTTTCATGTTTTACAGTGTTTAGTGTATGTTTATTTGATTAAATTTGTTAGGGGTATTTTTACTTGAATTTTGAGTTACATTGATGCATTTTTTCATATTAATTGATCGGGCCATGGCGACCCAAACCAACCCAGTCCGATTTTTATCAGGTCGGTTTGGTTCGGGCATTAAAAAATTATGGGTCGGATCGGGCTTTTTTTTAAGAACCCGAAGTGATCGGGTCGGGTCCACAAAAAGCATCGGGTCGGCCCAACCCAACCCATGCTCACCCCTAACCGAACCACAGACCCTTGTGAGAGCGAGAGCGGTAGGTATGGTCGTGAGCCTAGTTTGCGCTCATCATCACAAACCACCACCAAAAAAATAAAACTAATTGAGGGATTCAAAATGTTTAATAAGGCACATTTATCCCTTAAAAAAATAAAGTTAAGCTCATTTTAATAATCAATAATTGATTGTGATTTTTCTATGTTATGGTATATCATTTGAATTTTCATAAAAGAATAATATTTGAATAGTCATAAAAAATATCAAATAAAATATTAAAATTTAAATAATATATATTTAAATTTGATATTTTGTTTTTGGTACCAACTTGTTGATAGAAACCGAAAAAACAACAGGCTTTCGCTATTTATTCCCAGGTTTTGACCCCTATTTATAATGATTAATTAATTATAATATATATATATATATGTGTGTGTATAAAAGGCAATGAGGAAGAATAATGTGAATTAACGATGGCCAACCCAAGATTTTAAATACCGCTTGCTAATGTCGTTTCGCACTTTTCATTTTATGGATATATCGCTTGTCGATGTGTATCTCATAAGTAAGTCGATGGATATGTCGATGGATATATCGTTTCGCATATCCTCGAAAAAAGATTTTCGATGTACATACCGATAGATATTCGAAATATTTAATACCTTAGGCCCCAACCACCACCGCATAGACCTAGCTAGGGATATCTTATATTTCATGTATAACATCTAATCTATAATACTATAATATAATAAATATTATTTTCCGTATACTGTAGTATATTAAATAAAGAGAGAGACTCAATAGTTGGGGTCGCCCATACAAAGCCACGACTAGAAAACAGTCGTAATCTTGGATAATAATACAAGAAAATAACGTGTCCATATTATACGATTATATATATATATATATATATCTTACGTAAAAACACTTGTGAATTATTAGACAATATAAAGGCATAGGTTTTGGCATCAAGCATGCATAGGTATTATTTCGATTGGGACGTACATTTCAGTATTCAGTGAAAGTATAGGCACCACCTCAAATTTATTTTAAAATTAATTAATTATTGTTAACAGATTGTCATAGACTCGCACACGTCCATCTTTCTTCTTCTTCTGCCTTGTCCTTCGATCTCCCTCTTCCATGCCCTAGCCGGACACTTTGCTGATTCGCTCTCATCTTCTTTGCGTCGGTTCTCACCGTCGTTATCGCTGCAACTCTCACACAGTCGGTTCTCGCCCACTGCAGATCTCATACAAAGTCGGTTCTCGCCCTCAGCGTCGCTGCCAATCTCACACATATTGTTCTAGCTATGCTCTCGTTCGTCGCAAAATTCGTATTCGATTCAGGCTCTTTTTTCGCTCTTGGCCAAGTTCGTCGCTTAAAAAAAATTATATAAGGCACCACCTGAATAGAAATCCCGGCTCCGCCACTGGATTGGGTTCACTCGTGACACTGCTCAAACCCATGTTGATTGTTTTTTTACCTGTTAAAGTTTATTTTCTATAATTATTTTATTTTGTTCCATAGGCTGTATAGGCAGTATATATGTAATTATTTATTTCTTAATTTATATTATTAGATTATCAATTTACCTTCTAAATGTTTAGTTTTATATGGATATTACTCTATCCAACAATTTATAGTAGAACAATTAGGTGGCTCGTGCTTTGATGAAATTAGTACTATTAAGAAATATGTTCCCAATTTATAAAAAATTGTTCAGATTTAATTTTACGATTTTGATAAAGCTCCAAAATTACTCCTCCCCTTGTACCTTCAAGCGCTCAGGCACGGACACTTTACGTTGAATACTAATTTTGTATTTCTTTTTATTCTTACGGTTTTCTTTAGTCTGTAGTGAGAGACTAACTAAAATTAAGAAGACATCAGTAATAACTAATAACTGACTCTCGGCTCTTCATTAAAAATATATATATATATTTTTTAAAATACGGTCTCATTGTGTATCGTGTTTGCAATTCGGATGACATGATCATACTCATTGGAGTACCTTAGGTAGCTTTATCTATTTTTAGGTATTTATAACAAAATATGTTGATAAACGGCATCTAAATATGCATCATTCAGGCAAAAAAAAAAAGAGCAATTATGACATTCACACACAAATTATCTACCACATCAATGAATTTTTTGAATATTGCACAAATCTTTGAAAGAGATGTTAAAGTCAATATTACTATACAAGCTCACAATAAACACGCCCTGCCACTAATAACTTTTTTTTTGTCAATAGCGACATGAATAACTATTGTTTAAATTTAGGTTATTACTAGCAAAAGTACCACAATTGCTCGGAAATAGGGCCGCATAAAGCCAATTAAAAAAAATGGTAGCAAAAGTAATCAAGAAGTTCACCTTTTTTGGTGAATCGATAGATCTCGTCCACTTTTTTGTTACTCTTTTTACTATTTCCATCAGTGATCATAACGTCAACAACACAAATCGCAATGCTACGGAGGAGATGAAATGGAAATTCGAGAGAGAAACTAAGAAGGAAAAAAATTGCGTTGTTGTTAAAAGAATTCGATTTTACATACAAGTTTATTTTAATAGTCGTGGGTTTCGTCGTTTGAGGTTATTTGTTTGCTTTTTGTTGACATCATCACTAACGAAAATAGTAAAAAAAAAAAAACAAAAAAAAATAAGGTCTACCGATTTAAAAAAAGAGGTGAACTTGGACACTTTTTCCATAATATTTCTGAATTATTTGAGTAATTTTACCAGCAATTTCTGAATTATTTGAGTAATTTTACCAGCAATAACCGTTTTAATTTTATAGAAACATAAACTTAAGTCTTTTTTCAGAGCCGAAGTTCCTAATCTACACTGTTTTGTTTCTTATTAATATATATTTTTTTATTATTCTAATAAAATATAAAATTATGCCATAAAATAATTATTTATCGAAAGTGACACAAGATTTAATGACACTTATGAAATTAAATTAAATAAATTAAAAAGTATAACTGTATTTAGAAAGACTTAAAATAACAAACATAAAACTATAATTCAAAAAAAAATATATTATAAAAATCGAAACATGAAATACTTACACTATTTGTTATCCTTCTTTTACTCTCTACAATCTAGACATATATTTCATATTAGTTTGCCGACGAAAATTTTGGGCTGATTGTACACCATCTTCTTTTAGCTGTCACTAAATAATAGAAAGAACAATATTTTTACTCGATCACTAACTTTTGAGCAATATTATGAGTAGATCAAAAGCAAAAAGAGAGTATTTTGAAACATAAAAGTTATCACAGAAGACAGAACACTCCAGCTTTAGTAATTAAAGTGAGTTTCTGTTGGAGTTTTTTTTTTTAATTTCTGTTGGAGTTTAATCGACATATTGATTAACAGTCCATTTGAAGAAAGCTTCCGAATTTGGATGTAAATTTACATGTAAATTGTGCTTTAACATCAATAAATATGGCGTGAATATAAACATTTGGTATCTATATTACGTGTGAATTGTGATCTTTAGACTATTTACATTTATTTTTAGAAGTTTATTATATAATGATGTAGATTGTAGATAGTAGGAGTTATATTTCTTTTTGTATAAGTTAATGTGGCCATTTGAGGTTTTAAATATTAGGTTCTATTTGCTAACAAAATAAAATATAATAATAACAGTTGCTTAAGACTAAAAACAGTTACATACTTTCTTAATTAAATATACTTCGTATATATTTTGTAGTCAATTTTTGGAGGTGAAACCGGAAACGATAATTGAATTATTTTTTTCTTTCTCAGAAAGTTTGGTGAACAATTTTTTGTCCCAGTTCTGGTACCGATTATAAAAATCTCAATTTGGAACCAAAATTGTAACCAGGAAAAAATTCAGAAAAAATCGGGAGAAAATTCGAAGCAACAAAACCTGGAAAAAATTGAAACAAAATGACAAAATCTACAACGAAGTCCAAACTACCAAAATGAAATATCAAATCTAAAACATAAAACATTAAAAAACATAATCCAATATATTATTTAGACATAAACAACATCATCATAAAATAAAATAAATATATATATATATATAACGAGAACCGAGACAAAAAAAAATTATAGCGTCGTCTCAGCTCTGGTTCCCGGTTCTCAAACTGGGAACCAAGATGTCCCGATTTCTGATTTTAAAACAAAACTTTCTGTTTGACAAAACCGAAAACCGTATAAAAAAGTTCAGCCCAATTCATACACTAAAGATTTCAACATTTGTTTTGACTATCAATTTCTTGCCCAAAAGGTGCATTGGCTAGATATCATTGCTGAATTTCAGCATTGTCGCAATAAATATATTTTTGAAAATAGAATAAATGAAAGTGTATATCCTAAAATACATTGTGAAGGAACCAAGTAAGATAAGCCAAGCAACTTCATGATCATGACATTCAAACTGCATTGATTGTGAATTGTTTAAATTAAAATGCCTATAAGGGATAAGGGATATTTAATAGTCGCTCATCAAATTAAATTGATCTCCAACTCTCATGTATTACAAATGTAGAACCCATTATGTGGCGTCGAAATCCATAGCTCAATGTTTGAATTTGTAATTAAGCTTGTGCATTTCAAGTCTAAGATTTAAGTTTCATAATATTAATAATAATAAAAAACACATGTATATCGTTATAAACTTATAATCAGATATAATATATTGCTTGTTGGTTATAAACTTATAATTCAGATATAATATAAGCCACGTCACTATTTGAAAAAAGATATTTCGGCGAGAAGGGAAATATCCGAGATAAAAATAAAAAATAAAAAATTATCGTTCAAGCTCCGGTTCCCGGTTCATATATTTCGGCAACATGCTCTCTCTTCATTAAATCTGACCCGGTAGAAGTCTTACTTACCATTTAACCTCGAGATTGACTTCGTAGTTAGCTCCGTCACTAGTCATAAAAATAAAAAGATTAATGTACAACAAAATGGTCCAATACATCCAGATATATGTTAAGTATTTCCAATTTAAACAAAATTCATTCCTTGAAAAAATTTGTTTATTACAAACTCTTATTATTAGATATTATTTGTGATTAATATGGTGTAAACAAAAAAAAAAAACTAAACCCTAAACCCTATTTGCTAGTGCTACCGACTAAATTTGTGACAAGCCACTAGGGTTACATACTTATTGATGTGATTAATATGGTGTCGTTTTCACAATTACCGAACTTTAAACTCATGTCATCTTTTTTCAACCGTCTTTAGCAGCAATGACGTGGATGTTTAGAGTTTAGACTTTAGTGGGCGACAAGTGAAAGTCGAAAAGACGTCGACTTTGTATTATATTATTCTCAATCCTCGAGTTTTCTTTGATATTCATTATGCATGCACTATTTAGTGTTTTTTTTTTCCTTTTTGAGCTTTCACATTTTTTAATGTCACGAGTCACAACTTGTAACATAAAAAATGGGATTAAAAAAATCGTAATAACACTAATTATTAATAAGGATTATTGCGATATAAGTACGAGTAGTCTCTCAAGACTATTGTTTTTATTGAGGTCGAAAATCGGCCTCTGCAGTCACGGAGTTACAACTGGTGTAATTCCGAGTTTAGATTATCTTTGAGCTCGGGTCTTTCCGTTAAAACTAAATCACATTGAAAGAGATGAGTGTTCAAGAGAATGAGTCGGGTTTTTTGAGTAACTGGGCCTTGATGTGATACCCTTTTTGCGTGTGTATTGATGGTGCAAAAATGTGTGATCTTTTGTACATGGGCCTTAGCCATCTATTTATAATCAGCTAAAAGATTCAAATCAGTCCTCATAAATGGGTTGTTATAATTGGTTTTATTCTATCATATTGGTCATAATTGCATGGCTATAATCGTGGGCATAGCCGTCGTCGTCAATCAGTTGGAGCGTCGCTTGCACCACGCTGATTGCTTCAAGCACACCTTCGGGTCTTTATCATTTGTATTATGGGCCTCGTCGCCGATTTTTGATCGTCGCTTTTATTGTTTGTTGGCGATGATCTCCGTCGTTGAGGAGTCATCGACGGGAGTCATGACCGGCATGTTTCCTCATCGTTGAGGATCTTCGTCATAGCAATATAAATTTTCATAGACGAAATCGTACCTCAACTGAGTTTATTCAGTACGGGTAGTTTTGAACTCCAGAGAATAAAAATTTGGTTTTGAGATTAAAATTAAGGTTTTTTTAAAAAAGAAATAAAAAATATCACATGACAATTAAATGCCATGCCATGCGGTGGTCAACTGGATGTTACATAATATTTGATTTATAATTTTAGAGTACTGGTATTTTCTTTGTTAAAATAATTTAAGGGTTATTGTACAAAAATGCTCATTTTGTGTCAAAGGTTTAAGAAAAATGTCAACTACGTGTATTTTTTACTCTCACACATGGGCATTTTTCTTAAACCTTTGACACAAATTGAGTATTTCTTACAATTTCTAATAATTTAAAAGACTATTAGTACTTATGCCCAAAAATCTCTTATATATCATTCATATGTATATGGCGATCGGGCGCATTCAGGCACTAACTCTAAGAAAAATCTTGAATAAAGTTAATAAATAAATTATAAATGTATGGATTTGAAATTGAAGACTTTCATTTGAAGAGAGGACAAAAAGAAAACAAATCAAATCTAAAAAAATATTTCTATTTACCGATTGTGGCGGCTCTTTCTCAAAAGTAAACTTAAAGGAAAAAGAAAAGAAAGAATTGTGAAATGAATTTAAAGCAAATAATATTTCGAAGTAAGATCGGTAGGTGAGATTTTTGTTAATTGTTGAATGAACATTACATGGCATAATTTGCGTATGATTGATTCGTGTGATTTTTTTTATTTTGTGCACTTCCATTCACACCTTTGGTCAACTTATGACCTGTTTAGCCATTACTCCAATTTTATTAATGTGAGTCAAATCAAATTTTATTAAAGTGTTCTACTAGAGTAATTACCATTATTGATCCTTCATTTACAAGAGATGTACGAATTTGGTATTTTTTATGGATGTTCGAAATTGAATTTTTTTTGCTTCAAAAAGAGAAAAAAAAAAAAAAGAGTAAAATAGCTCATGTCTCAAGATGATGTTTGAATTTGGCTCATCGTCACTTGTTCTAAAAATATCGAACATGACATGTCTATTAGGATAAATGTGCAGATTTCGCCTTTTATTTTAAAACTAAGAAAAAATGACTCATCTTTTATAATGAATATGTATATATGGCCCTTCCCTTCCAAAATAGCGATTTTTTGCATATAATATATCGATTTAAAAAAAATCTTTATTGTAGTGGATTTGACTATCTATTAACATAAACTTTACCGAATTTTATTTTAAAATATATCTAAATTATTCAAATTATTATTCGGTATAATATTTTTAAATTAATAATAAAACTTATGCTCATCGATGGCCGAAACATCATATTTACATAAAAATGTTATAAAGTGACTTTTTTAAACAGACCTAAAATCTTAAAAGATTAACCAAGTTATACTTGGCTAGTAGTAAAATTACTTCAAGACTTTTCGAGAAATCCTGCACTAGCGTGACGTAAAAAATTACGTATATTTATAATTTTGACCAAAAATACACGCGGCTAATAATATTAGCTTGCTTTAATATTGGGAATATATCAGCCATTAAAAAAAATTAGAAAGAGAAAAGAGTCATTTTTTATGTACTTTGATAACGGATGAAACATATTTGCACGTCCTCCAAAAAAGGGTCATTAGGGTTAATTACTCCCAAGTTTTACTTTGCGTCTAACAGTATTAAATTGAACAAATAGGATATGATTGAATTCTGTGATAATAAAAAAAATTAGATAATCCAACATATAACATCAATAAACAGTGGGGTCCATAAGCAAAGTAGTGTATAATAAGTTTGTTTTTATGTGATTAAGTAATCAAAATCAATATTTATAACTAACAAAAAAAATTACTTCAAAGTAGTGTTGTCCAATCGGATGAGCGCGGGATACCCACGACCCATCTGGGCAGCCCACGCCTCCGTCTACTGCGAGTTGGGTTGCCCGCGTCTACAGCCATATTTTTTTATAATTATATTAATTTATCCATCTCACACATATGGGCTATCCGTCCAACAAAGAGACTATGTCCATGGACAGCAAAAAGCTCGAGAATGTTTGCTGAAAACTCACGATAAACGAACAATTTCGTAGCTTCACAAAAGGTTACTCATAACAAATGAATGTAAGTCAATGAAAGTTTCTAAATATTTTCATACACCTTAAAACAAGCATTATCGGACAAGACTATACATTACATAATTTATGTGTCTCAAGAGATGGAATCCAAACCTCTCGAAGAGTATTGTAGTGAATTTACCACTAGATCAAACAAATTTTATTTCCTGCATATTACTGGCCTTCGACATAGTATTTTTTGTTGTATTTATTATTTCTTCTACTTAATTAATACATGTATTAATTCTATAGAATACCCGTAAAAAAACAAAAACAAAAAACAGAAGAAAAAAACATTAGTATTCGTTAGTATGTTCAATGACAGCTAAACCCGTAAAACTATACCATCAATATTTCATAGTTACGAATATTTTCAAACCGAACGTGTTCTGTAATTGCCGAACCAAAATTTCCACGATCCTTATTAACACGTTTTAAAAAATAAAAATAAAATTATCCAATAACTAAAAGAATAAACAATAACAGAAAACACGCTGCACCAAAACAAAACAAAAAAGAGCTTATTTTTCGATGTTTCATCGAGCCAATTTCTAAATTTGTTTAAATATCTTCACTCGAACAATGTAGTGAATTTTCCAAGAAGTTGAAAATATTTTCAAAAGCTTTTAAGGCAATTTTTTCGAGATTCCCAAGTCAATAAGCGAAGCAACCAAGAGTCCATTGCACAAAATTCCCAAGATAAATAAAGCCCGTGGGTTAGTGGGTCCTAGATTTTCTAAAGCCAAGTTAATATTAATTAATCAATTAGAAACAATTTTTCATTTAATAATTAATGACAAAACTTTGTATGTTTGTGTAGTTTGTTGGCACTAATTATTGTTGTTGTGTTAAAAAAAATTAATCTCAAGTCGCTGCGGAACTATAAAATTTTATTTTACGTACGACCTGAGAGTTTTTTCATCATTTTTTTATTATTTTTACTTTATTGGAAATTTCATAAATAACTAAACTTTTTCACTGATAACTATAATATCATAATATAGTTTATTGATCTCGTTAGAAATTTAAATATATATATATATATCATCGACTAAGTTATATACTAAAAAAGGTTGTTCTTACTAAAAATAATAATGGGTCCTCTCTATTGTATCAGAGTATGAAAATTTATCCTGCTAATCAAGAGCAACTTTCGGTAGGGCTCGGAGGTAAAAAAAAAAAAAAAAAAAAAGCATCTTAGTCGATGCAAGTTAAATTCACAAAATGACTATTCATTCTCATAACCCTTCAAAAAACAGTTCCAAAAACAAAAAAAAATGACTCTTAAAAATTCAAACCTAGAATTAAAATCGTGTTTTAAACGGAATCAGGGTACCCGGGCCTAGAGCTGAATCTCGCGACGTCGCGACGGGTCGCGGGCCAAATCGCCAAAATAGCGAGGACGCCCGTCGCGATGCGTCGCGAGCTTCTTCGGTCGCGAGAAATCGCGACCACGCGTGGCTCATTGTGAGCCGTCGATTGTGGCTCATCTCCCATCGCCGATGACCATGCCACATCGCTATCGTTCGCGATTTTCGGACCTACGTCGCGATTCGCCACCAAACGTCGCGATTCGTCGCGATTGTGAATAGTTCATCGCGAAGTTTCACCTCTACCCGGGCCAGAACCACAGTTCGAGTACTAACCGGTTCGAGGTATTTCAATTCAGGTGTTTTGCAATTCCAGGTTAAAAAAATAAAAATTAAATTCACTGGCTACTAAAACTCTACAATTTTTAGGACAAACTTGACAAACAAACAAAGTTCAAGGATCACCATTGTCAAATTTATTCTTACAGTTTTCACATTATTTTGGTGGGACCAACACCAAGAACTCTGTAAAACTAAAACCCCATATTTCCTCAACTTCGCAAATCATACTCTCTCTCATTGCCATTGGTGACTCTCTCTCTCTCTCTCTCTCTCTGCAGCAAAACGCCAAAAAAAAGCTCTTGTCTTCCCTTTTGCTGCAAAAAGCTTGTCCCTTTTTATTTTAATAATTTTGCGTGGTGCTGATCAGCATCACCATAGTCCCCATTGGGTTAGAGAAGACCTATATATATTCATGGGTTCCTGTGTTTCGCTGCACAGAAGCTCGGAATCCGCCATGAAGCTCAGACTCTCGTTGCGATCCGGAAACGACAAGCTGGAGATTCCGCCGTCGCCGGTGAAGGCGAAGCCTAACGGCGGCGAGATTCGGATCAAGGACGTCGCTCTCTCCGCCTGGTCTCCGTCTCCGTCGCCGTCAGTCAAACCTAACGGCGGTTTCGGTACGAAAGCTCCGAACTTTATCATTATTCATCGCCGAACACAGTTCATATGAACAAACAAAGCCAAAGGAATATAATTATTATTTATTTTTTATGATTATAATTCTGATTTTTTATTTTTGTTCTTGATGATTTCTTTTTCTGGGTTGACCTGCACATGAATTTTATTTTATTTTATTTTGATATTAATGATAATAATAATCATGTGTTGATGTACTTGAACATGCTTTTAAGTAGTAATCATAGGATTAAAATTTAAAACCATGTGATAATTTTATACTTTATTATTGATTTATCTTAATTTTTGCTCTTTAGAATAATTAAATTGTAAGTTTTGGCTTGATTGACTTTGTACACAACTTTTCATCCATCCGGGTTTTCGGTAATTTTCAGCCCGTCCAATTTGTTTGGGGATACTTTGGTATACCGTTTTACGAACGTCCACTAGGAGTGAAACCCGGATCAAATACTGGGTTTTCGATATTTTTTAGCCTGGTCCCGGTTTCTTTGGGCCTCCCGGAATCGGGACGGAAAAAACCGGGATATAGTATGCTATCCTCAATGCAATAAATGTGAGCAATATGTGAATTATGAATTAAATCCACTTTCTGAAAATGGACCCAAAAATTGAAGATTCTAAGGAAAAAAAAAAACTGAATTCACTTTTTTTCTTCTTCTTCTATAAAAGTGTGATTGAGCCGCACTCGTACTCGTATGATTGTTCTTAGAATCGGTGATCGTGGGTTTTCCACTAAACTTATATTTTGCATCAATGCCCCTTCTATTTTTAAAAAGTAACACTATTGCCCCTACTTACATTATATAAAATAAAGAAATAACCTATACTTTCCTAGATTAAAGATTTTGTGAAGTATTTATTTGGTTAGTCTTGTTATTTACGAAATACTTAATTTTAACAAATTTTCCATTCATCTGTTAATAAATATTAAATTTTCAAATCAATCAGTCTCTAAGTTTCTACTAATATCCTAAACCAGCTCCTTTTAACCTTGAATCCTATTTCTGCCAGTGAAGCAATCAATTACAATTACAATATTTATTTATATATATATATATATTATTTGATCAGAGTTGAAATTTTGGAATGGTAGATAAGATCATCAATAGTGGAATTATGGTCGATCTATTTTTGACAAGTGGGTCCCTGAGTTTTGCATTATGTTTGGACAAAGTATCTGTGCGTTGGATCAAGGAAATGCTCGATCATTGACGCACCACATGGCTCGTATCGTAGGGCCCACAGAATTTATCCTTGCTAGATGAACAGAGAACTAACATGTGGTCTTTTAGATATTATATATTGTAAGACTAGTCAGTTCGAAAATAAATAGTTTTATTAATTTCGATTTGTTTAGTAGAGTTTTGTTATTCGATTTTTTTTAACGATCTATTTAGTAATTTGTGGTGTGCGGTTTTTATTACGTGTATTGGGACTCGGTGATGGAAGCAATAGGATCGGGCTGATTTAACGCTATTTACGTAATTAGTGTTTTAAAGATAAGAAAAGACTCGTAAAATAAGGTCTTCTGGATCTTTACTTACGCAAAGAGAGAAGTGAAATATGGCGTTTTAGATATTATTGAATGTAAAACTCGTCGATTCGGAAGTAAATAGTTATTGATTTTTATTGTGATTTGAATGTATTTTCTTCGACTACTCCGTTTCGTAGCTTTGTGGTGCAACATTTTTATTAGTGAGTAATTTTGAGGGTTTTATGACAGCAGCACGGAAAGACTTCCGATATCTGATAGGGCTTTTACGTGATTGACATTTTAGGATTCATTAACGCGAGCCGTCATTTATTTAGGTTTTTACCCTCGTCTACATTATAACTTACGAGTTTCTACGTAAAATTCTCGTGTCGATTCCTCCTTATTTTCTGTTTCTACCTTGACTTTGAAATATAAAACATAATCACAATCTTTCAAAAGTTGGTCTAATGCCGGTAAAAGTTCCTACTTTGCATTATTGTGTGTGTAACTCAAGCATTTAAAACATGTGATAAATTCATAATATATTCTCTTTTTAATTGCAGGTAGTAAAGAGGAAACCTTTTTTGATTCCCAGGCTTGGTTGGATTCTGATAATGAAGATTTCTATAGTGTTAATGGTGGTAAGCATATATTCAAATGCTTTGTCTCGTTTATGCTAAAAAGTTAGAAGCTTAAACGGAATCTATGGTGCTTAATGTCACCATAATTTCGAGAAAAAAAAAGGAATCCGGAATTCTAGATATTAATTTTGAAATGGCTAATTAGTATGGAATGTCGATTTCGATCCGACGTTTTAGATTAATTAGCTGTTCTTAAAATTATGGAATTGATGTATCTTATTTAGTTTTGTAAATATGAAAATTCGGAATGCTATATTTTTTCGGGTAAAATTTGGAATCTGAAACTTTTGGTTCCGGATTTTTATATTATATGATATAATTGAAATTTGATCGTAAAATCAGGACCGTTCTATCTTTAATCTAACGGTCCTGATTAAAATATGGGAGATTTCTGGATCCAAAATTTTCCGGAACCAGATGCGGGATTCCTAAACATAGCAATAGCATTAATCTTATCTGCCGAGAAACCTTAAACACTAAACAGAACTCCGGATTCCGGAATACCATATTAACACGGTGCTTTAAAAAAAGGTTAAAATCTTGGAATGCCCTTTCCAGATCTTGTCTCATCGCGTGGAAGCACTCCGGGCCACCCCGCCAGCTGTCAGGGAAACGAAACGCCTTTCGAGGACAGGCTTCCCGCCATTTCAGTGCCTACACCGTCCCCGACAGCAAAGAAGAAGAGGCTGCTCGAACTCTTCCGCGAGAGCATCAGAGACGAGGATGAACAAGGCAAGACCCGAGACTCGAGCGTCAACGTAACGCCTTTCCTCTCCGGCGCCAACTCCGTGTGTAGCAGCGAAAGAACGCCCACCGTGGAAGCCGCAGCCGAGAAGCCAATGAGATCCGTGCAGTGCTGCCTTCCGAGCTTGGTCTCTTGCCGGAGCTTCAGCGGGAGGAAGAAGAAGATGAGTCCCGCCATTGCCGTGAACGAGAGAGCTTGAGTCTCGGGTTTCGCTCTACTCTCTTGTTTCGCCGGCCGTCTGCGAGATCATGTAAAGGGTTGAGATCTTGGCTATGGTGGCATATTTATGTGAAAATTTTGGCGATGTCAGTATGTACAAACTAAGAAGTGTGAAGAAGATATATATATATATATATGTATGGGTTGCGTGAAGGTGAAGCTAACGCTGTTTTTCATTTCAGAATGTAACTTCACATGTAACTCAGAAGTTTGAAATGCTAAATAATACATATGTTACTTTCTTTTCTTCTTTCATGTAACTTATTTGGACTACTGATAGATCGTTGGCTTGGTCGAAACTATTGAGTATGAAGCCTAATTTACGTGAAAACAATATCGAGATTTCAGATTGGTTACTTTTAGGGGTGGCAATTTGGGGGCGGACAACAAACACGAAACGGTTTCGACACGATTTAAATGGGTTTGGGTCTACAATAAATGGATCTGGGTCTATCCGTGTCGAACACGGTTAACACGATTAAATAACAGGTAAACACGGCACGAACACGAGAGCACGATGGGTCTTAATTAGACACGATTAAGAAGTAAAAAGTTGTATTTTATGCATTTATATATGTTATAAGGTGTTTTACTACTTATTATATATGACATTTATATTATTGTAATTTATTAATTACGTTGTAAAATTGATGAACATAAAAAATTGTTAGTAAACTTTGAAATTTTAGATCATATATTTAAATAAATTAAGTAAAATGAGTGAAAATTGAATTAATTTATAATTTTTAAATATGTGAATCTATTTAATGGGTTAAAATGGTAGACACGATAAACACGGTATTTAAATGGGGCGGGTCTGAGTCTCTTCTTCTAACACAATTAATAAATGGGCGAGTTTGGATCTACATAAAATAAGTAAGAAACTATTAAGAACCGGCACGAACACGACACGCCACCCGAATTGCCACCCCTAGTAACTTTCATAAGTTATTTTTGATTTATATGACTTGTCACCGTTAGTCTATGTAATTTGTGGCACAAAGAGAGAGAAAGTGGATTGAGATTATAGTGGATTGAGATTTACAAGCGACGAGTAGACGTCTCTTACAATGGGAGCGTCTATAATTTTGGTGTCTTTTTCTAATTCGTTTTTTGATTTGGGGATTCATATTTAAATTCGTAACGGAAAATGGCTGTGGGACCGGGGCAGGCTTAATTATTAATTCATCCTTTTTAATTAAGTATTTAAGCCTTTTGTTTACTGTTAAATAAAGCCTGTAAACTAAAGTCTGTTACGTCATAATTGACTTATTAAGACACCAATTATGCTTTGGAAGGCTAAGTTTTGATTTGTTGTCGAGTCGAGACTATAAGGAGGATAACGCGTCCGTGTTTTCTAAAGTTCGGACAAGACTATTGTTATCGATTTCAATTGAGTAAAGATTGATTCACAAAGTGAATCCCGGTCCATCAAGTTCTTTGCTGCACTTTTTTTTATCTAATTGCCCCGGATACATAAAGTTAAACTACATAAGAAAGATGAGAAGAAATTGGAAAATCAAATGTGCAATTTAATAATTTGAAAATAGTATTTAAGAGATGTTTCCAAAAAAAAAAAAGTGCAATGAATCGGGGCCCATTTGAAATCTTTTTGGCCAATTTAGGAGGGGTCCAATTCAATCTTTTGGATCGGAATAGTATATTAGCCTTTTCTAATAGCCAAAACTTTTCCAAGTCTTGAAAAATTCTTGATTTTTTTTTTTTGAAAAACAGGAACATAAATTGTAAAACTATCTTTATGTTATGGATATACTATATAACTATATTATAATATTACGTTCATATAAAGTAAAATTCAAACACAATTATATATTCTAATTATAAAAGAAAAGGCGCCACAACGCGCGAATCTCCAGGAAAGAGAAGAGCACGGAGAGACACAAATGGCCGTTAAACTATAGATCTTGTGTTATGGTATACCGTATATGTAATTAAATTATATGCCATTTTCCATTTTAAAATAAATAAATACTTAACAATGTTGAAGATATACAAACAAAGAAAAGTGGAGGCTTTAACAGAAAGAGCGTGGATTTCGTGACAGGAGCTACGAATTTAATTTAAAAGCAAACACAAGGAACCATCTATCAATGTGAAAAAGAGAGAAGACACTATTACGTAGCAATAAATTATAAGGCTGCAATTTTTACAAGACACCAGTCGAGTCTCTATCTTGTATTAAATTTTGAATAGTTACGCACTTCTCTCATTGCATTGGATAAAGGGATTCAAGCTTTTCCACGTTTTTGCTTCTGAATTCAGATTTTGTAATATTAAGACAAAAATTGGAATGAGGAGAGTAATGGAAGGGTTCTATGTGCGGTAAGAGTCTTAACAAGCTACGGGCGTCAATGGTGCTTTATAAGCGCATTAAGGACGGGGACTTACTCGGTTCTTGGACTTCTCGCGGCGATTCTCGCCTCTGACTGTTTATTGGCTGCATGTATTTGCATGAGCAAACGTTGTTTTATTCGTAATACTTCTTCATTCGTGAAGAGATGTGTCGTTGAGATTTATTAATTTTCATTTTATAATTAATGGTCTAAACATTACAAAGTCAGTTGGGGTTTAACTATTCCCGATTGACCACGAAACGACATTAATTAAGATTTTACATAATATATTACATTTTTTCTCAAACTCTTTTTTTAAATACTATTATTGCTTATGCTCACATTTTCACTACAGGTACATTGCGAACAAATATTTGCCTTATTTCAATAATATTTTTGCATGAAGATCTTAGAGATTTGACATTAATCTTGTAAATATGGCATAAAATGTGGTATCCAAATTTGTTTTCCGAAAATCCGGTAAGACCTGGAACCACAATTTTCTAATTCTGGATTTTTTCGCAACCAGAAATTCTAGTTTTTTTTTTTTTTTTTTATCTAAACTCAATATCCCGTTTCGTTTCATGCCGTATTTTTTTTCTTAATCTCTAAATTTGCTAGTCGGATAAAAATTATCAATGATTTGGATTAGACAAGAAAATAATTTTTTTTTTAAATCCAGAACCAGAATGTACTGACTTCTTAGTGCCATATTTACAGTATTATTTGAGATACTATAAAATAAATATTAAATTTGATAGGTAGAATATTTTTAATGAATAGTTATACTTCATTAAATTAAAATATTCGATAATTTATTTAAATAGATTAAAAAATATTTTTATATAATCATAATTTTATTAATTAATTGTCAAATTATTTTTTAATAAATACATAACTTGGATGATATATTTTAAAAAAAATCGATTCCAAAAATGTTAATTCTTAAAGGTACTTTTACTCTATCTCATCATATGTAGGAACTTAAACTAAAAAAGATTTAAGGGTAATAGGCATATATTTGAGTGCAGTTTCATGTGATCTACTTGTGCTGTGTCGCCGTAAGGAAAGGCTATAGAGAGCTTGGCAAGTGGCAATTTTGGAGGGACTAAATTGATAGAAATTAAATAAAACCATCACAAGTGTGAATAAAAGTGGATTATAGTGGGGTGGACTCGCACGCCATAGAAGAGCACTGCCGTTTCATGTGGGACCCAATCTCCACTATGCAGTCCAAAAGTGGGACCCAATTCTTTTTGCTTGGATTCATGTACTAGTATTTGGCACTGATGCTCTTGAACTTTCTATGTTGTTGTATTTTACCCCTTATTTTTAGTCTTTAACAAACTGGTCCCTTATATTTATTATAGAATCTAGTAGCACAATTTACAGGTAAGTAGTATCAATTAATCTTCTTAAAGCACTTCTTCACCATACAGTCGATAATTACACAATTTTATACTTAAATATTTTCTAACAGCGTAAAATTACAAAACTTATATTATCGTTTTCTCTCGGCTCAAAGAATTATATTGTCATAATGCGTTAAAAGTTATAAAAATATTAATTTACGAGCAACACATGACTTATTCAAATATACTTTTTTATCAACTAATCATCTCGTCATCAATATATTACTCACTGGATTCGGCAAGACAATTCGCCACTCCGTTACAAGTTCTAAGAGTCCACTTATACTCACCGGACAAACCAATCTTACTAGCTACCCGACGATTCCTGCAAGGATTGACCCTTGCTTACAATTAACATTTTCACCACGGAGAAGTGAACCTTATCGTAAAAAACAACAAATATAGAGAGCAAAATGAACATACGCAAAGTTAAAGGACTTTAACAAATCACTCTGTATGTATTGGAAAATATCATCCTAATCCGCATCCTAAGTGGCCGTTCCAAACGGTTCGCTACAATCCTATTCTCACAAGCCAAATGAAATGATATATATAATATAAAGTTTGCAACGTGGATTATGGGAATGATTTCATGAAAACTTCGAGAAATTCCATTGATGGATTGATTGAGATAAGAAAGAAGTTCCCGAGTAGGACCCACACGAAATACATACACTTTTGTTTGTTCTAAAGTCACAAAGCTCACTGACTTTTAGTGGACAATTCGTTGAGCCCAGATACCATATTATTAAAGGAAAATCCGAAATTACAATTATTCAGAAGAAACCAAGCAAAGCAATCAATTATAATCCGCGTTCCCACTACAATATATATCTATATATATATATATAGGCCTCTCTGAATGTATTGCATTGTACCAAAACAGAAACACTATTATGGCTCTTCTCGGAGTCCTCTTCGGAGTAGTGGCTGCAGCTTGGGGACTTTGCTTCCTCGCGGTCGGCGCGCACGGCTTCCACGTCCGTGGCTGGCCGTGGCTCACCCCGCGCCAGGTGTCCTCGGGCCGTCGGACGCCGGCATATGCGCCGCTTCCGTGCTTCCCTACGGCTACAAATGCCACGAGCTTGAAGTAATTATTCCTCGTTTTCTCGTTCGAACGTGACATAAAACGGTCCGCAAGTTTACGAAATCCGTTTTTGATTAGGTGACGACGGAAGATGGGTATATTCTGAATGTGCAAAGAATCCCAGAAGGCAGAATCAGCCTTGGTCGGAGTAATGGCGAAAAGAAGCAACCTGTTTTGATTCAACATGGTGTTCTTGTGGTACGTTACACACACACACACACACATATATATATATATATATATATATATATATATATATATATATATTTGGTTTGATCTTTATAAATTTGGTGCATATCTCAAGGTGTTAAACCCGTTTTATGATTAATTATGAGTTCCGACACGCACCAATAAATTATGGAAAGAGTACTCGTTATGAAAAAAATATTCAAATTCAAAAAACAGTATTAAGATTTAATATTTTTGGTAAAATATAATTAATGGACTTTTGTTAATAAAAAGAATATTTGACTACGTATAGCTTATCAGCGGTAGTTAACTAACTTAAATTATTGTATCGTTGTTGTCAAATTAAACTAAAAACAAAAGATAAACACAAATAAATTATCGCAAATTTTGAACAAGTTTAAAATGTAATTAGTAATGCAATAATAAATCTCGAAAGTAGTATGTGGTTTAAGACTTTAGTTTTTTGTTTTGTTTTATCAACCGGCAGAATTTATAAAAGCAATATGTAAAGACTCGTTGAAGATTTGAAGTCATTTATGAAATTGGTGAAGTTTAAAAGGGTGTTATCTGTTATGTTAGAAAAAGATGAAGCTGAAACCGTTACACCCAGAAAGTTGACAGCCATACCATACATATTCAAAAGATTTTTGAAGGTCATTTGACACATTTTCATCTTCCCTCACAGAGAAAAAAAAAAAAAAAAAACAATAACACATTATCATCTCCTCTTGAGTCTTCATAAAAATAAAATAAAAAAAATTCAGAACTCAATATTATATTGTGAAAAATATCTGGTTATATATATATATATATATATATATATATCATATAAACCACTCAGCATCTCAAAACGTTTTGATGTTGCATAATGCACATGCTTTTCTTTTCCTTCACAAGTTCTTCTACGAATATCTATGATATATATATATATATATATATATTTATTTCTTTCCATTTATATTAAATATTATTATATCTCTAGATTATGTGTAAATTATTTTATTAATATTTACAGTACAGATACTTAATTTTACTAGTATATTGATATATCCGTAATTCCTTTTATTAGCGGAAGTAGTTCTTAAATATTACGAAAGATAATGTAGAGCTCAAATTCCGTCTATAGCTAGTTAAATTCTACTATATAAGAGATATTTATACGTTTATGATTATATTTTAAAACTTTCATTATTCAATAATTTAATTTAAAGACGCACTCATGTTTTTAATGTAATAAATATTTACTCGATAAAATTTAGTATTTTTTTGTAAGTTGTAAAATATTATTTCACACTGTTAATTTAAAAATACGATATTATATTTGCTATAGAGTTAAATACTTATATTACAAATAACTCAAAATATTAGAGTTAACTCCCATATATATATATATTATATATACATATAATGACATAGATCATGAAGTTTTCAAAACAAATCGTTGAACTTGAATTTGATGCATCGAAGTTGATGAGAGAAAAGTTAAACATAAAAAAAGTCCAAGAAATTTCCGACTTTCTGAGCAATTTTCAGGCATAAAACCATGGGTCCTGAGTTCAAGATCTGCTCTTTGTCGGTGTTATTTTTCTTCATCAAATAATTCAAATAAATTACTTTCAATCCCTCTATATATGTATATTGACACGTGGACGCATCAAATATGGTATAAATGTTTTTTTTTACTAAATATGATGGTATAATAAATGGAAGGGCTACAAATGCAACATCGCATTAAGTTTCGCGGGAGAAGGTACCTCTATATTTCTTTTATGAGTAAAATATTAAAAGAGGTGCATGATTTATGATTTTTTAAAGTATTGATTTAATAATAAAATAATAAATAATATATTCTAATATGCTCATTAGTACTGTTCTAGTTAAAATAATTAATGAAAAAGAAAAACTTCATAAAATAATTTTTAAAATACTATATATTTTTTTATTAGATTTTAATTTTTTATAATTCTTAAAATAACTTCTATAAATTTTATTTATCAAAATATTCTTGCAAAATATACATATCCTGTTCTGAATAATAGACATTTATCACGTCTTGAAAAATAAACATATTGTGTTCGGAAAAATAGACAAAATTAAAGATAATTTGGTACATAAAATTTAAAAAGGTTGTTTGAAAACTTGAGGTGTACAAAAAAAATATGTGATGTTTTGAAGGTCATTTAATGAAGCTTTCATAAAATAAAAAAATAAAAAAAACAGTGTCAAAATTATACTAAGTAATGCAGTTTTCAACTAAAATATAATTTCTAACTGAGGATCTTTTGTTTTTCAATAAAATAATAAATAATATAATCTTAAGTGTTTTCTTAGACGGTATAAATCTCTGGTGTTGTGATTGAAATAATCAAAAGCCAATAAGTACGGTAATTTAAGCCTCCATATTCGGAATTTGGTGTTCGAGGTTTTTTAAATCTTTGATTTTTAAAGATGAAAAAATTCAATGTTCAACTATTATAGTTTTACTTTCTCGACAAGATAAAGTTTATTGTTTCATGAGTGCCGATTTAGTTGATATTCAAGTTCACTAAACAAGATTTCACGCCTCTATTTTATCCATAAAAAAAGAAAATAAAAAGTTTTTTTTATACTACGGTTGTAGGATGGGATGACATGGCTTCTGAATTCCCCGGAGGAAAATTTGCCTATGATCTTAGCCGATAACGGTTACGATGTTTGGATTGCGAACACCCGTGGCACTAGATTTAGCCGCCGGCACAAAACCATGGACCCAACCAGACCGGTTATTACCATACTTTGCCATAAATATTTTCTTACAGTTTTGTGTTTTTCAAATGTACTAACTTAGCAATGCTTGTGTTGTATGGATGTCCGTGTTTACTTGACAACAGAGGTTTTGGGATTGGTCGTGGGACGAACTTGTGACGTTTGATCTGCCGGCGGTTTTCAATTATGTTTATCAAGAAACAGGCCAGAAAATCGATTATGTCGGCCATTCTTTGGTAAGTGCTCTCACATTTGCAACAATGCGGACAGCAAAACCGGTTTGAAATGAATTGTGAGATTAGAAAAAATCGAGAACCAAATTTACACCATTTAATTTTTCTTGTAATTAAAAACCCGTAGATTTCAACCCTTAAAAAATACATGTTCTTTGTTTAAAAAATAAATTAAAAATACATGCTCTTTTACCAATTTCGGTTATCGAAAAAACTAAGCTTTTACTAGAAACATCGAAACCGGGATTAAAATACTTCAAAATACCAATTTGCAATCTCGGTATCATCTCTTGAACTACTCGTTAAATTCATTTAGAGTGAATCTAATCCGTTAGTAACTAGTCGTTTCTCTATCACGAAATGACGTGTCAATCTTAACGCACAAAAAATGAGAGGCTTGTCCTTTATGTATAATTTATTTTTGCAGGGTACGTTAATCGCTCTGGCCTCGTTCTCGGAAGGAATGCTAGTTAACCAGCTCAAATCGGCAGCGCTCCTGAGCCCCATCGCCTATTTGAGCCACATGAACACCGCCCTCGGCGTTCTCGCTGCTAGGTCCTTCGTCGGAGAGGTACGTCTAACGATATCACGTCTTTGACTTCACTAATCAAGTGTAATTACGATTTGGCACAAATATGCTTGAATATATATTGTCTTTGCCTCTAGGCTACCACATTGTTTGGCCTCGCTGAGTTCAACCCCAAAGGGTAAGCGTTGACAGGCGTTGACTAATTATTATGAAAATTTAATAAATAAATAATAATGTGATTTGTTTTGACTTTTGATAACAGAGAGCCTGTGGCCAACTTTCTCAAAGCCCTTTGTGCTTATCCTGGAGTTGACTGCTACGACTTACTCACTTCAATTACAGGTAGCTCGGTAACCGGTATTTCAAAATTCGGTTTTGAGAACCGGCAACGGTTTTCAGAAATCGGGATTTTCCGTTCTCCTTTTCTGGTTTGTTTGCTTGTTTATTTGTTTTATATATAACTATAAATTATGCCATATCATAGTAGAACCTTTGCTAAATTAATACTCAATAATTTAATGATCTCGAGTAAATAATATCTTTGTATGTCCCGACTCTAACAAACATCACTAAATCAATAATTTCGATAATATAATAAAATCATTTGCTCCCGACAATATTAATTTATAGAGGTTTTAGAAAAAGAAAAACAAAAACTAGAAAATAAGTCTCTTAACGGCTCATGACTTAAATTGATATTTATAATGCCGGTTCTGATTAAAATTAAAAATATGCCGATTTCACCAATTTCTAGCTCCCAAAAAATTAGTTTTTTAGAAACCCGATACAGGACCGTTTTTTTTTTTACCATTTTCAGCAAATCAGATCCGAGAGAAAATAGACCTAATACATGGATTGCTAACCCCAACACAACTTACTCTTCTCATCTCTAATATTAGTTTTTAATGTGTAATTAATGTCTTAATCATCACTACAATTCATATTTATATTTATATATATAATTACATTCATTCACTTAGGTCATAATTGTTGTCTCAACTCTTCCACGGTCAACCTCTTCCTGAAGAACGAACCCCAATCCACTTCCACCAAGAACATGGTCCACCTGGCACAAAGTAAGCCACTCGTACACCCGACACATGTCCACACTTCACGGGATTGTGTTTTTTTAGCAAAGTGCTCGTTTTTTCGAATACTCAACCACTGAGCTAGTTTGTAATGATCATTTTCAGCCGTTAGAGACGGGGTTCTGGCGAAGTTCAACTACGGGCGACCGGACTACAACCTTCTGCACTACGGCGAGGCGAGCCCGCCCGCATACAACCTGTCGAACATCCCGCGCGACCTGCCTCTCCTGGTGAGCTACGGCGGGCGCGACGCGCTCTCGGACGTGCGCGACGTGGGGCTGCTACTGGACAGCCTGAAGCACCACGACGTCGACAAGCTGACCGTGCAATTCATCAAGGACTACGCTCACGCCGACTTCATCATGGGCGTCGACGCCAAAGATCTCGTCTACAATGCCGTGGTCTCCTTCTTCAAGCATCAGCACTGAGAGAAAGCCAAAATGTTGATTATAATTTAGTGATATAAACCGTGTTGTAAGAAAGAACGTTGTTGATAATGAAAGAAGATACCTTTTGAAACGTTACATTTAATTTCTTTAGAGTTCAGATAATAAAGAAATCTACTTTTGATTATTAATTTGTACCTTCCAGTGTTCACTGGATGAAACCGGGACCGACCAGGGCCAAACTTTTTGATGATTTTTCCGTCCAGTTCCGACTTTCCAGGAGCTTTAAAACTCTTCCGGAGCTTGGCATCCGTTTTGTAAAAAGAATTTTTATTGTGGAACCAGTACTAAGACAAGTAAAAAAACGGAATATATTGGTTTAAACTGATTCCGGTAAAAAGATCTCTTTAAAACCATGAAATGTCGGTTTAAACCAAAAAAAATCTTGATGTAAAAAGGGATTCAAAGTTTATTTTAATTGAACCCGGTAAAAATGCCAGCTTAAAATCACAAAAAGTCAATTTAAAAATCAAACTAAGAAATCGCAAATGAAATATGGATTACCGGTTTTAAACTAGAATTTGAATGGTTTTATATATAAAATATATGTATAGTTAAATCACTCATATTTACAAGGGATAATAGCGGCATAAGTCCTCAACCTTTACTCAACCTGGGCGGCATAGCTCCAATCTCATTTAATAGCGGTATAAGTACCAAAAGATGATTTCCGTCCATATTTGACTAACAGAAGTAGTCAACGCTTGCGTGGTCAGCCTCTCGCCAACGTGGACGCCACGTAATCCGACATGTCACCATACATGTCATCCTCGCGTCATCAAATTTAATGCAAAATTAATGGCAACGGAAGGATTCGAACCATTAACCTCGCATGTGGGGATTTTTGAGCCTTACCACCAGACCAAAGCCTTTTACTGGTTTTCTAGGGTAAAAATATGTATATATATAAAGAGAATGTATTAATTAATATAGAAGAAATATTAATTAATAAGTAGCCTATTTATTCGATTTATATGCATGGATTTCTCAACCGCGGCTTGGGTTGACTTTCTTGCACCAGGTTTGGTTCGACTTTTTTAGGTCGGGGTTGGTTGACTTTTTCTTAAAGTCGTGCTCGTGTTGACTTTTTTGGGGCCGGGTGCAGTTGACTTTTTCCTTTCTTTTGCATTTTTTTTTTCAGTTGTAACATATTATTACTGCTACACAACACCGTATATAGCTATTACCTACTACCTTTTACTACAGTTATTTTTTTAATCAAATCTCTAAATGCATAAAAATTATTAATCAGTAATCCTCAATAAGTGCCGATAATCCGTCGATAAACATCGAAAAGTATCGGTAATCGGTAAGCTACAGTATTATTAGTTTCCCGTCGATAATCCGGGAAGTTATCGATTAATCCGTCGATAACGGCAAACGATTTATCGGCAAGTTCGGTAAATTGAACCTTGATCTCAGCCACAGATAAGCTGTCAGACTACATGAAAATGGCGTATAAGATAAATTTGGAGTTCTTCTGTGAAATTGAAGAAAATGTAGCCAAGGAAATGCCACAATACGTTAAGTAGACTAAGAAAGCAGTGAGTCTCATCCATTCACAATTGCAATTATGCTTAAGAACATATCAAATAAGTATACGAGTCTCTCCCACTCACAATTGCAATCATGCTTAAGAACATATCCCACTACGTGGCTATGTGTATAGTTTGGGGACACGTAACGGGACCACAATTCAGGTCGTATGGTCCAACCTGAGGGAATTTTTCTACGATCCGAACGACTGAGGGATCACTCTGAGAGGAACCCCTGGAGAAGACTCTGGGAAGGTTCGAGACCCCACCTGCCCTTGTTCTAAGCTCAGCGCGGCACAACATTTGTCTCCCAGTTCCCGTATCTCTTAAAGATACCACGACTTTGCGGACAGTTCCACCAGCCCGAACTTAAACAAGCCATATCAAGTGGAGAATCTAACCCCCCACTCCCCCATTCGACGGTACCCCCAATCTGCTTGGCCTACAGACCTGTAACCCCGGCCTTGTCCATTCCAGGCCCTTTGGTAACAGGAAGTGAGTGACCCGGATCGCCCGGACCCCGAACGGAAACGAGACTTTCGATTCTGGAAGTGCCAGGGACACCTACTCAGGGTCCCCATATCGGTCAATTAAAAACTCACTCTGGAATCAGCCACAACTACCCTAATGTTTATCTAATTTTCGGCATCAAAATTAACTATTAATAATATTGCATTTTACGAGTGTAGGCGTTGGATGCCTGTATCCCACGTCAAAGGACATCGCAGGCAAGTATCTGACTCTTGAGTACGAGGAGTGGCAGAAGTACAAGCAGGATCAGATTCACGTGTGGCGGTAATTTGGCGTGACAATCATGTCGGACGGTTGGACCGGACCGACGAATATGTCGATCCTGAACATCATGGTCTTTTCGGCGAGGAGGACAGTGTTTATCAAGGCAATCAACGCGTCCTCCCACGCCAAAAATGTGCATTACTTGGGCAGGATATTTTCTGCAGTGATTGACGAGATTGGCCCGCATAACGTCGTGCAAATTGTGATCGACAACACCGCGGCTTACAAAAGAGTCGGCCAAGATTTGATGGAGAAGTACAATTTGTACTGGACACCGTGCGCTGCTCACTACACCGACTTGATGTTTCACGACATCGGAAAAAGGAAGAGCATCGATGAGACCGTGAAGGGGTGCCGACTCATCACGAAGTTTATCTACAACCACGGCCAGTTGCTCGATACCATAAGGAAGACATGCAAGGGTGAGATCATCCGTTCGGAGGCGACAAGATTTGCCACAAACTTTCTCTCCCTGACCAGCTTTAAAGGGAAGAAGGCCGGACTCAAGGCGATGTTTATATCTGATTACACAACACTTCGGCTCGTCGACACCGAGGTGCATCCGACGATGGGTATGGTGTATCGCTTGTTCGAAATCATCCTGGCGGACCCCCTTGCACTTCAAGGAAAACAATGGGCAACGAAATTGTGGAGGCAAGATGGCATCGAAACTTGGAGCATCCACTGCATATTGCGGCCCACTTTTTGAACCCGAGAATCGACATATATTACGCAATTTCTGCGTCTGAAAAGATCGAACCCAAGACCTCATGGAATAGTCTTATTGTAGTGAGTTTACCACTAGACTAAGCAAGCTTAGTTGATAAAAATGCTAGTTTAAAACCACAAAAAGTCAGTTTAAACTTCAAACTGAGAAATCCCAAATGAATTTGGGATTTACCGGTTTTAAACCGGGATTAAATGGGTTTATATATAAAATAAACCAATAGTACAATCAATTATATTTAGAAATAAAACATCGTGATGGGGAATTTCCGGTTCGCTGTATTTCACAAAGTATTCCGGATTTTTGTGGTAATATGAATCCAAACCAAAGTACTGTTCACTAATAGTGTAGTGTCGTTTTTACAATTGTTGCTATTTGACGTCGTTTTAACGTACATGATCTAATCATATTTCGTTGAAAGATTTCTGTCGTTCGATTTGATGTCGTTTTCTTATTTAACAAATTATAAAATATCTTTCTCATACTCTATGACTAATTGACTATCCATTCTCATCACTGTGTCGCTTTCATTTCTATGTCGTTTATTTAATAAATTATAAATTATTGTCGTTTCAGAGTTCATGTGTTTTTTATTTTTATTTTTAAAAGGAGTTAATATTTTGTATGTGCTTCTTTACAACTCAATCTTTTTCCTTTCAATAATACCAGTTTTCATGTCGTTTATATTAACGTTTTCTATCCTGTAGTTCAAGAAGAGGTGACTATCGACCAAAGTAAGATTACGAACTATTCACAGTGAACAGTTAGTTTTATTGTAATATTATTGATTAAAATTACATGGTCGATTTACACTACAAGCACATTCATTTTTACATAACTAGTTATATTTAAGCATGTATCCTAAATTAAAAAAAAAAAAAAAAAACTTCAAGAATATTTATGACCGGAGCTACGCTAGCTCCTCGCTCTATTTAACTTGCGCTTTTGTATCGAAACACGTTAAATGCGGGTTAATTAGAGTTCTAATTAAATCTTAAATCTTACTTCTTCAAATACAATTGTTACAAACTTCGTTTGAACTCCAAGCTTCGAGGACCTTTAGCATACCAACCATTGCTTTTCAGAGAATCCAAATCCAAAAACCATGAACATTTATAGCACTGAAATTACAAAAATACCCTTGCTCCGTACGTAGAATAATTCTAGATATAGACTATATAATATAGTGATAATACTAAGCTTAAAGTACATGTTACGAAACCATCGAGATCGGTTTGTTAGCAATCATGACGTATAAATAATTGCCCTTAACATGAAATGCTCAATAAAATAAACCCTAACACACCCAAGAAGAAGCAGAGGCGACCATGGGGCTCAAGAACACAGTTTCATTTGTGTTACTGTTGGCGGTGATGACGAGCCTAGCTCGGGCCGAGAAACATGTCGTGGGTGGGGACCAAGGTTGGCAAACGTCCACGGACTTTGGTTCTTGGGCGTCGGAAAAGACATTCAAGGTTGGAGATCAACTTGGTACGTCCTTTTTCGTCCGCATATGCATAATGCATTTTTATTTCATAGTATATTGAGATTGATTTTTGTATCTGGTAGGTTATGTTTTCTAAATCTGAATTTAGAAAATAAAGTTCGAAAATATGTTTGGTTATTTTACTTAGAAAACGAATTTAGAATCATGTTTTTTTGTTGCTTAAACAGAAAATATTTAAGTGTATTTTTTACTTTTTCTAACTTATTCATCTCTTTCTCTCTCCTAAAATAATAATTTTAATACATAACATTGGTTAGTTTACGCCGAGAAGAGCCCAATAATAAGTGAAAAGCAATAATTTTGATGTATTTAAAAAAAATATTTAAATTATTTTAATACAGTTGAAAAACATAATCAACCAGCCATTTCCGAGATCACGTAGAAACATTGACTTAATTTTCGGTTACTACAATTTTTTTGTTTTCAATTTTAGTGAATAGAGTTTCAGTCGTTAAGATTAATCTTGGCATACTAAAATTAGTGAAATGT
Source organism: Parietaria judaica (assembly GCA_954871525.1). NCBI lineage: Eukaryota > Viridiplantae > Streptophyta > Magnoliopsida > Rosales > Urticaceae > Parietaria > Parietaria judaica. The sequence goes on from OX940865.1 coordinate 34,098,461, forward strand.
CCATTAAACGTAAAAGTAATAAAAAAAAATTAACATTTGAATATATTTTATAATTTTACTTACAAAATTCTAGAATCAGTGCAAATCTGATGTGTGTGTTGTGGCAAAGTTTTCAAGTACTCGGCGGGGCTGCACAGCGTGGTGGAGCTGGCCGATAAGAAAGCGTACGAGAATTGCGACACTACCACGGCCGTTGACTCAAAGAGCAGCGGGAACGACGTAGTGAGGCTGAGCAAGGCGGGCACTCGCTACTTCACGTGCGGTACGTTAGGCCATTGTGATCAGGGAATGAAGCTCGCCGTTCGAGTTGTTTCCGGAACCGCCCCTTCTTCGCCTTCTTCCTCCGCCCCTACCTCCACAGCCGAGAACTCATCGGCTTCACGTTCTTTTGCGACAGATTTCGCCCTTTTGACTCTACTTTTTGCCGCTATATTTCTCGTTCGATTTTGAATTATATTCCTTATATATAATATTTGTATTCATTGTTAGATTTATGTGTCATTGATTAATAATAATAAACCATATATATAATATAACAATATTAGTTTCTCAGTGTGTTAATTATACATACAGCTTCATAATTTATATTAAATGGAGATAAGAACGAACTTATAATATAATTTTGGAACATGAATCTCTTTGCAAAAGAAAATAATATAATATAGCATGTGTGGAAATTTAGTTGCCAATATTTTATTAGAATCAGGGAATAGAAAAAAAGTGAGAGACCAAATTGCTTTTGATTAACATAATGACATTGTTATAAAACAACTCGTTATTAGTTACAACAATTGCGGTAGAAGTATTTAAAGTACAACCAACTGTATCATGAGTATATAAATGATTAAAATCTTTTGTAAGAGAAAAAAAATATAACAAAGTTTAGTATAAAAATAGCTCTGCCAAATACCAACGTATTTTTGTAAAAAATAAAATAAAAATAAAAATAAAACATTTTTAGAAATGGGATTCAAATAATAATAATAATAACTATAAAAAAAATAATGAAGTCAAATCTACACGCTTAATTATTCAGCACATTTATTTTTCCTTATTTTTTCCTCAGTTGGATAAAAGCATCTTCGTATAAACTATAAACAAGATATGAATATTCTGCTCCAACCACAAAAAACGACACGAGTTTTGCAAGGTGCCAAAAATAACTTTTTTATTTTTTGTACAATAAAGTTAAATAAAATATGTAAGGGTTTTTTTGTTTGTTTTTTTAAATATAAACTATGTAAACACTAAGTTTTATCGGAACCTGAAAGGAAATAATAAAGAAAGACTACTGTGAAGAACACTTGAGAGTTGAGAGAATATAAAAAGAGACTTATATTTATCTCATGCTGTAATTGCAAAGAATTATGTTGAATTCTTTGTTGATTTGGAATTCGGTATCTATTAATTTATTTTTATTTAATCTGAACCATATAATTTATTTTTTAGAAAGATAAGTTTACTCTAGTTCTTGAAAGAAAAATTCAGAATCGATTTCAGTTTTCTTTTTTTCCGAATAAAAATTTTGGTCTCTGATTTTTTAAAGATGAAACATACAAGAATTAGAATCCTTCAATTTATTTATGTGTTATGTATTGTTATAGTTTTAAATTAAAGTGAATCCAATGATATCTTATGACTCATAGTAATAGACAAATTCAAATATTTTTTCTAATGCTGGTCCGATAATTAAATATGCAACACGAGATGTACTAAAATAATTTAATAAAAAGTGGAGAGGAAAAAAGTAAAAATAAAAGTGGCAAATATATTTAAGCATAACTAATAATCATGTATTCACGTTCTCTTAATTAAAGTGAAAGTATACAAATTATGGGAAGATTTAGGCACATATTTTCTCATTAGTTTATAATGATGTGTCATCGTGTTCTTATAATAAAAATAAAATAAGACATAATAAATGTCAACGAGTTTTAATAACGTGCCACAATAAATTAACAAACAAAACACAACAAAAACAAAAAATATATAATTCTTCCATTTTTACGTAATTAAGATGCTTCGATTCGACTTTTACGTAAGGGTTGATCACGACAAAAGTACCAATATTCTTAAAATGCGTTTGATTTTGTTTTACCCAATCAAAGTACTAATATTCTGATATTATATATAAGACACGTACACTTTCATCGTATAATATCAAAGTATTTATACGTTGTTCTGATAACTTATCGTTACTAGTTGGAAAAAACCGGTAATTTTACCGAAATTAACCCTAAAATTAAAGCACGACGATCGTGATGATAATCAAACATAGAAAAAGACTCGCCTTTTTTGCATTAATAATAACAAGAAGTCTTTGCTCTCAAAAACCTACTCTCACAGAAATGCCCGACGACGCCAAATCCATCGATGACGTCATGGAGGCCGCCTCCGGGCCCCACTTCTCCGGCCTCCGCCTCGACCGCTCCCCCTCCTCCGCCGCCGCAGCCTCGCCGCGGTCCGCCGCCGGAGCAGCCTCCGACTCCGCCGCTCCCAAGCAGCCTTTCGTAATCGGTACGCACTTCGAAGATTCTCTCTGGAGAATCAGGTTTTCGCGTGAATTCTCTCTGGTTTTAGGGATTTTTTTCGAGCAATTCTCTCTGGTTTTGGTTGTGGCAGGTGTCTCCGGAGGTACGGCCTCGGGGAAGACGACGGTGTGCGACATGATCATCCAGCAGCTTCACGATCACCGCGTCGTTCTCGTCAATCAGGTTTGCTTCTTCGGATTACTCCATTTTTTGTTGTGCGATTCTCTACCAAGCTCGGTATAATCTTGTTGCGGTTCTGTAGGATTCGTTTTACCGCGGTTTGACGCCTGAAGAATCAGAACACGTTAACGAGTATAATTTCGATCATCCAGGTAGTGAAATGTTTCCTTTTCGCGTATAATCTGGATTAGGAGTTAGGCATTGCGTGAAATGTTTTCGAATCGTAATCCGGAGTAGGATTCCCGGCTTTGTTAAGTTTGTGAATTTTGTCTTGTGGCGTTGTCTTTTAGATGCGTTCGACACCGAGCAACTTCTCGAGTGTGTTATGAAGCTCAAATCCGGGCAAGGTGTCCAAGTCCCTATTTACGATTTTAAGCAGCATCGCCGCTCTTCGGACAGTTTCCGACAGGTTTGTTCCTGTTTCGTTTGATCTGTTCGCTGAAATTGGGTTTCTAAGTGATAGTCCATTTAATTGAATTGTTTTCAGGTCAATGCCTCTGATGTTATCATCTTGGAGGGTATTCTTGTATTCCATGACCAACGTGTTCGGGATCTAATGAATATGAAGATATTTGTCGATACAGGTTCTAATATCTTATATCCGTCTAATACGATATAATATACTGCATAAATCTTACTCAAGTTAGGTATAGTGAAATTTTACGATGTCTTGTAATTTTCCGTGACTTTGCATTTACTATTAGTATTAGGATAGTCACTTTTCCCTTTTATACGACGGTTTTGTATTCGAAGAGTTGAGTGGTATAGTGTGGAATAAGGACTCTTCGTAGCTTTAACTGCTGTGAGTTTGGCAATCATACATACAGATGCTGATGTAAGGCTTGCTCGTAGAATAAGGCGGGACATAGTCCAGAGGGGTAGGGATGTAACTTCCGTCCTTGAACAGGTAAATCACTTTCGAATGATTTAATATTAGTATTTTGTGTATTGTAGTCTTGTAACATTGTCGTTTTTTCAATGTGCAGTATGCAAAGTTTGTGAAGCCAGCCTTTGACGACTTCGTTCTACCGTCCAAGAAATACGCTGATGTCATTATTCCACGTGGAGGCGATAACCACGTGGCAGTTGACCTAATCGTAGAGCACATACGCACGAAGCTCGGCCTACACGACCTTTGCAAAATATACCCTAATGTATACGTGATTCTGTCAACATTTCAGGTTTGTCTTCTGCGTCCCCATCATCATTTTTTAATAAGCTTGATATGGTGATAGGACCCAATACATAAACATAATGTAAAACACATCTCAAACACGTGTAAGCCAATCTCTCATCGCCAAGACGGTTACCGGAAATTATTTTGCAATGAACAAGATAAATAAACGACCGTTCCTTTGATAACACAGCCATAGCACTCCAAAACGTGTCTTGAATCAATGGACCAAACAAAACATGCCCCACATTCAAACCCTAGGCGCCTTATTGCTGTTTACGAGATATCTCTAACTTAAATGTAAACACAACATAAACACATAAAACAGCCTAAGTAAATTTTAATCCCGTGCCTTGCCCTATCTTCTACGATACATAATTATTACCAACGTATCATGCTGCTACGCTGGTCATGCTGACGTGGCTCTCTGGTGCTACAGATTAGAGGAATGCATACACTGATTCGAGACCGTGAGATATCGAAGCATGATTTTGTGTTTTACTCTGACCGACTGATTCGTCTGGTACTCTTCAGAAAATTAAATTTGAATTTTGGAATTTGTTTTGTGTAAATTTCGATCTTTATCTGAATTATTTCTTGAATCTCAGGTTGTAGAGCACGGGCTTGGACATTTACCGTTCACGGAGAAGCAAATCGTAACTCCAACAGGTCTTCATTTTCATTGTATTGTCAAAGCTGTTGACTTGTTTTCGACTCCATTTGACCTAATGTGTCTTGTATACACTGCTCTTAATTATTTCAGGATCGGTATATACCGGGGTTGACTTCTGCAAAAAATTGTGCGGGGTTTCCATTATACGAAGGTGAGCTTTTATGTGAGGTATTAATCATGTCAATTTTTAAGACACTGCAAAAAAAAAAAAAAAAATCCCTTTACCGTAACTGTGTCTTGCCTTGCAGTGCAGGTTCCCAGGACTTGTTTTTGGAATTTAATTATTTTGATAGAAAACTCTGAAATCGAATCTTTGCTTTATTGTGTCAGTGGCGAGAGCATGGAAAATGCATTGCGTGCATGCTGCAAGGGAATTAAAATAGGAAAAATATTAATCCACCGTGACGGAGACAACGGGAAACAGGTGATATTTTCAAAATTATTTTGGTCACATAGAATTTTAGGCTTCTTAGTAACTACTAACTAGGTTTACTTCCATTTATGCAGCTAATATACGAGAAACTTCCCAACGATATTTCAGAACGCCATGTCCTGCTTCTAGATCCGGTTCTTGCTACGGGTAACATTTTTAAACCGTCTTGCTTAAGATCAAAACAAACAAACCAGAAAAATAATAAAGTACTTGTCAAGAAAAGATTTACAAGTGTATTATCGGAACGTTTTTTCATGTAGGTAATTCTGCAAACCAAGCAATTGAGCTACTAATAAAGAAAGGCGTTCCTGAATCTCACATTATATTTCTCAACTTGATCTCTGTGAGTGATCACTCGTGCTGATTTCATATAAACTTCATTTATTTTGGTAATTTATTACCGACGTTGCCTCTATTCTCGGAATCTCAGGCACCTGAAGGAATTCACTGTGTTTCCAAGCGATTCCCAACGTTAAAGATCGTTACCTCTGAGATTGATGTGGCGTTGAACGAAGAGTTCCGCGTTATTCCCGGGTTAGGTGAATTCGGCGACCGTTATTTCGGAACTGACGATTGATCTCTGATAGACGCAGGCAATAACAAATGTTGGCATCAAATCTTGGTTTTAGGGTTTTTTTCCCCATTATATTCTGCTTCGTTTTCTTTGTGCGACGAAACTACGAACAAGATTGAGGCCATTTTCGTATTGTGATATATTGAATTTAGAAGTTGGCTAATCAATTTTTTTTTACCTTCCATTGCTAATAATAATGTTTATCGTATCGAGTTTCATAGGCCGGTCCTTAAATTATTCACGCATTTCGGCCTATACAAGTTCGGACTTTGTGTTGGGTTTACCGCTTATGAATTGGAGGCCCGATAACCTTATCTCGAATCAGTTCATTGGTTGAAAAGTTCTAAGCTGTTATATTCTCATTCTAATCCGACAAATAATTAACTAATTAAAATAAATATAGAAGTCCTACCCCGAAACTTTTCCCGGCGATCATAAACGACGGGTTGGCCTGATGCATACTCACAAGCCGATCTTGTCTGATTGGAGTGTGATTCTAAATCGGGCGCTAGGTATCGGCCCGAAGTATTTAAGCTCATTCCCCCGGTTAATGAGAAACGACTTGTCATTCAGACCGGACTATGAAGGGCAAAGTAGCAGGCACACACTTTTCTTTTTACTTATTGACTTGTCATCTAGAAGTCTATGTGGTTTCACGTTTTTTTTTTTTATCTATTTCTTAGATGTTCCATATAAGGATAATTACGGCATAAGTCTCTAGTGGTCTTAAAAAAACCATATATTCCAAAAATAATAATTACGGGTTAATCCCCAATTAATACGAGATGATACTACTTAGTACTTTGTATATGTACATAAAAACATGCTTTATTTAATATTGAGAACTTAATCTATAAAAGAAAAAGTTAAGAAATATGCCAACCCTCAACAAACAAGATTTGGAACTTATACCGTCGCTCATCTTAATTCCTCTCTCTCTCTCTCTCGTTTACCTCTGCTTGTCGTTTCTCTCATCCCCTTTACATGTCGTTTACACACTTATATGTCGTTTACCCCATTTCTACACAAAAACGACAAACTTGCGGGTCCCACCTTCTCCCTCTCTCTCACTTCTGCTTGTCTTGTCGTTTCTTTCATCCCCTTTCCATGTCGTTTAAACACTTATCTGTCGCTTCATCCCACTTCTGACAAAAACGACAATCTTGCGGGTCCCACCATCTCTCTCCTCTCCCCGAGAAGATTTTCATTACAAAGCATCATCAGACCAAAAGCAATGCAATCCATAATTCCCTCCTCCCCTTTCCCGCCACAACCCGCCGCCGCCGGAGAATGCCGCCCCTCTGCCTCCCGGCGGCTCGCCTCCCCTCCCCAATCATCCGCTGCCACGTGTCCCCCGCCGCCGTCCGCACCCGCACGCGTCCGCCGCCGACCACGTCGCCACCGCCGGAGCTTCCGTCCCTGTCGCTGAGCGTGAGCTCCGACCAGCCGCCGCCACCGCTAAACTGCGCACTCCACTGCTCTCACTTCCAATCGTGCGCACCTCTCTCTCCCTCTCTCTATCAACTCTGAATCTCCGTTTTTCTGAATTTAGCGCGTGGGTTTTCAGGTGCTCCGGTTGTTCTTTCGAGTTCGATCTCCACCGGCCGGTCCTCGTCGACGAGGCCGCCGAATTCTTCCGCGATATCGGCCTCGCCGAGTTCACTTTCGACAGCTGCAAACTGGTAAAAAAATCGCTTGATTCTGGTGATTGGTTGAATTGAATTTCATGGTTTTGGTACTTTCTCGTGTGGAGCAGTGGGGGTGGAGGTGTCGGGCGAAGCTTGCGGTTCGCGGTTCGCCGGAGGAGCCTTTGATTGGGCTCTACCAGGAAGGAACCCATATTGCTGTTGATATTCCTAATTGCAAGGGTATTTTCTCAGAGGCATTCATCTTTTCATACAATCTTCTATATATTTGTCTATTGATTTTTTATATATATGTGTGTGTATATATATCAGCTCATCATCCGAATATCAATGCGGCTGTGGAGCTCCTAAGAGAAGGTTAGTCATCGTATCTCGCTTCGTGTTTGTGCCGGGTTTTAATCGTGTTTGACCCGTTTAACCCACTTAGCTCATTGTGGTACTGTTAATAGGACAAATTAATTTATTTTAGCTTATTTAACTTAATTAATATGAGTAGATTGTGTAAGATCTTTAAACTAATTAGTATTATTATATTTTCCTCAATTGAACGCTACAATTTGTAAAAAAAAAAAAATCATAAATTTGACATATATTAATTGAACAAATCAAAATTAGTAAAATGTAGATTTTGTTCCTTAACGTGCTCTTGTGTTCTTGTTATGTTAGCTCATTATTTAATCATGCTAATCGGTTTCGCTTCAATCGAACCCATATCCATATAAATTAGACTCAAACATATGTACTTCGTCTCGTAAAGAGTTTCGTGTCTCGTGTTGGGCTTCAGATTTGCCACCGCTGTAAGTGTGACTTTTTTTTACGGGTGAGATCTGATTGTTGATTGTATTTCATCAGGAATTAGGGAATTAAGCATTGAACCGTATGATGAAGATGAGGGAACGGGCGATTTGCGATATGTGCAGGTGACTAACACGACTAGAATAGTGGTGTCTCCATACAAGTATGTAAATTTAAAACTCATCAAGCTTTTCATGGGTGTTTGCAGATGGCTGTTACGACAAACGATACTTCTATTCCCGCTGCCAAAAGATATTTGAATGGTTCTTACATAAACTCTCTTTCGTTATCGACATCTAACAGCGAAAGACGCCATTTCATTTACATATGAATGTGCTGTATGAAAACAGGAAAAGTACAGGTGTCTCTAGTGTGGAATTCAAGAAACGAAAACTCACATAACGCGGGAAAACTGCAGGCTCTGGCCAAGGTGAGCTCGTTTTTATTATTATTTTAATATTGGGTCATGGCGTTTATCTCTGCGTTCACACATTAATATATAATGTTCTGCAGTTTCTTTGGAGAAAAGGTGGACGCCGAAACGACGTTCATTTGATCCATTCTGTGTGGGCCAACTTTCAGACGTCGACCAACAATGTAAGCAAGTACCTTCGAGGTAAAAATGTGTAAGAAATGTTTTTGGTAAATGATCTTCATTTGATGTGTTCAATTGGAAATGCAGATCATTTTTGGAAATAGGTGGAGACATCTTCTGGGAGAAGGAGACTTTTGGGAACATGTTGGAGGAATCGATATCTCCTTGGCTCCATCCGGTTTTGGCCAGGCCAACACACGGGTAAGAGACAATCTTCCTATCCAAAAGAGGGTAGAAAAACGGTGATTCGAACTGCATCAATGCATGCCTATTTTTTTGTGTGGATATTTTGAGCGACTAAAAATAGAACAGTCATGATATTTAACTGCGGATTCTTTAGAGACTGCATATATTTTGGATGAAAAGCTCTTGCATCAAAAGTAGGCGTAATATTGATAAAGATAACCGGACTTTTGCACATTTTACTACCAGTGCTGGTACCTTTTTCTTCTTCTTGAAAATTGGTTTTCTGATAACTGATTTTCAAGTCGTTACCGGTAGAGGACCCAAATCTGAACTTTTTTTTTTTTTACCGGTCGCCGGTTTCATAGTGCGGCATGTATAATGTGGCATTTGAGTCTATCCATTATTCCTTTCACAAAGTTGGCAACTCTTCTGACTCTTTAAACATCCCGAATTATAATTCTTTTTTTCCATTCTCGTATTCCAGGCTTTCGATACCCTGCTCCAGAAGTTACATAAATACGTCCCTTACGGCTCATCAGTTACAGATATGTATGCAGGAGCCGGCGTGATTGGAGTCTCCCTGGCTGTCACAAGAAAATGCAGGTATATAGACATAAAACTCACTCCTCAGATACCGTTACAATTAAAAATCTCGTTATTAAGATATTGTATCGTTTTCTAGGTCTGTGAGATGTGTAGAAATCAATAAAGAGTCAAAGCTATCGTTTGAGAAAACGGTCGACCGCCTTCCAAGTTCTATCGAGAGTAGCATTAGCTGGCATCAAGCAGACACTTCAAAGGTTAGTACTCTGGCTTAAACCCCAAAATATAAACCCTAAATCATTTAGTTATTACCCAATCTCCTGTCTTTTGATAGAGATTAAGTTCTTAATGAATGGTCATAGATAGCTTTCTCATACACTCAAAGTCTCTTGAATAGACTAAAAGATTACAATCTAATGGACGGTCACGGGGCCAAGAAAATTAACGAAACCCTAAGCATATTAAATAACCCAATTAAACCACAAGACATATTTTAATAGCCTAATATACATGAATAAATTTCCCCTTATATTTTGTAATGATGTCTCTGTTTTTATTGATCTAAATTTCTTTTCATCCTCGAAACAATTGAATAGGAACCTCTTTCATGGCTTAAGGGATCGGATGTGATCGTTGTTGACCCTCCTAGGAAGGGACTCGATCCGTCTCTTCTTGAGGCATTGCAGAATATAAAATCGTTAGGGCGGAAAGCTCGGTCATCGTTTGAAAGGTTCGACCCTTTTTTTTCAAAAATTAAATTAAATACTCTATTCTAGGGTTTCGTGATTAAATGCTTACAAAAAAAGGTGCCAAAATCAGGCTCTCGTCAAACGCTAAAGATGAAAAGAGGCCATGGATTTTACGGGCCAGAGAAGCTTCGGTTCACGTAGGGAGTAAAACAACTTCAGAGGATGATGAAACAGTGCCACAAACCCTAATCTACATCAGCTGTGGATGGGAAAGCTTCAAAGAGGTAGGGCTAAAAGAAATATCTGGAACAAAAAACGGCTGAATTAATTGAGTACTTTTCAAAATCTGCATAAAGGGAGAGGCTTAACCGTAATTGCTTATCGTTACGGTTTTTAAGCTAAATTAGATAGTCGATTAATAACCAAAACCGACTTTGTCGTGATATTATTGTTATCTTGTTATTTTCAAGACATGAATATTTTTTTTTTACTATCAAATATGTTAATATTAAAATTTAATCGATTTAACCAAATTTTCCAAAAACGTAAGCCGGTCTTACTGATAACCGATTACAAATAACTAAAAAGAACCAGTAATCAATAATCAAATTTAACAAGCTAACGGAATTAAAAACCGTATGTCCGTTATAAGTATCGAACCGAGTATTTGTTTCGGTTAATTTTTTTATGAGAATAGCACAAACCTACCTGGTTCACCCTGCTCCTATTGGTTGAAGCACGAGTAATCGTTTTTTATTCGACATCTTCTGTTTGTGATATGTTTCGATTGTTCCTTAGTTCAAGCGTGTTAATTTAATCTAAATTTCGGGATAATGTGGCAGGATTGCAAGTCGTTGTTGTCTAGCAAAGCGTGGAATTTGCATAAAGCTCACGGTTATAATTTCTTTCCAGGCACCGACAGGTGATAATCATTTTGTCTTTTTTGTCCTTTATAAATTATTAATATTTATCAATATATTTGCAAGTCTTTATTTGTTTGTCCGTTTGAAGTAACCAAAAAATACGATTGCAGCATCGAGGTGTTGGCTGTGTTCAAGAGGACCGGAGGAGCACGGTTGAAAAAAACTAAATCGGGAAAGAAGAAGAAGAAGCGTTTGAAGAAAGACAAACCAGAAATCGTACTATCTATCAACACTTCTATCAAAACATATTCTAGCGAGGAAGAAGATGACGAAGAAATATAATTATATAACCGGTGACCCTATGAAATTTTGTCCATTTTCACTCATGTATATGTGGAATGTATCGATATGTAACGTTAACATCACCGAGGCACCATCTCATCCGGCTCACTTGAAGCTTAATGAAGCTTGAATTACTTTTTTTGCAATCTTATTTACTTCTCTTTGAAATTGAAGAAAAAAAAATATGCAGGGCTCGTCAAAACTTGCAAAAAGAATGAACAATGAGATGTTCCGCTCCAAGAAAACCGAAAGCCTCTTCTCCATGATTATATATATATATATATATATATATATATATATATTCGAACTTCAATGCAACTTCTCTCTGCCCTTTGATTTTTCCAGATGAGGGAAACATGTCAGTATGTTATGCGGCCGCAAGTCTTGACGTGTCAAGATCCCGATCACCGGAGGCACCTGTATACGAGGGACCCACAGGTTAGTTATATAAGTGTAATGATCTTTATGGATCTTTGCGGTTCTTACGAGCACTGTATAGTATTTTATATTAACAGTAGAGCTCTATAAATTAGTACTGTCGAGACCCAAAAAAAACTATAATGTTGAGATTATTAAATTATCAAGTAATAGATTAAATAACATTAATTTGAGTCGGGACCGGAAAAAATATTATTTAATCGAGATTCTGCTGTGTGTGTATATATATTTATATATTAGTGTTAATATCAAGAAACTTTTGTTGATGGCTTATATACATATATATTATATATGTATACATTAGATACATATTATATATAAATAAATGCTTTTGAGTTTGACTATAGACCAGGAAGAAGATCAAGAAATTGTTCTTGATGAGCTCTTACTGATTGGACTCTAGTCTGTGATAGATGCTATATATAATATTAATGTTATGTGCTATATATATAGATTGTATATATGTATATATACTCACCCCGGCAGCTTGGTACTTGGGTAGGACGAGCAAATGGCGAAGCCCCACAGTTCTGAAGAGGACCATAGCTTTCGCCACCGACATACTCTCCACCACTGTGTACGGCGTCGTATTCGTCAATGGATGCAGATCGACATACATCTCCATCTCCTCCCTCGTCACCGTCACCTCCTCGATCGTCCCTTCTCTCTCAGCCAGGTCAACCCACGTGAACTTCTCTCTCACCTCCCACTCCTCTGTTCTCCGCTTCTCGCTCAGAAACCACTTCTTCTTCAGCACCTGGACTAAATGGGTCCTCAGGACCAAACCGTGGAGCTCCGTGGCCCCCAATGGCAGCCCCAGTGGAGGAACGATCCCCTCGTCCACCACAGGAAAACCGTTGTGCGTTGTGTTCTTCAACACCTCCACAAGCCGAGATACCTTCACGACGCCATGTAGTGTCACGACCGGTGGCTTAGCGTCAATGAGCTCACCGACGGTCAGATTCCTCATCCACGGCTCGGGATTTGCGTCCAAGAACGGTAAGCCTTTAAGCTCGAGAATTATTTCGTATATGCTTAAATTGAAGCTGTCTCCGACAGTTTTTGCGATTAAGAGGACGATCATCGTTATGGGAAGTAAGAGGAGATTGTTGGTGAGTTCGAGGAAGATCACGCAGAGGGAAACGGTCATCCTCATTGAACCAGCCATGAGCGAGGCTGCTCCAAGAACAGCGTAAAGCCCCTGGTCGATCTTTGTGTACGTTCCCATGAGCATGCCGAGTAATCGTCCGTACGCCGAGCCCATGAGGATGATTGGGAGGAACAACCCGGACGGGACGGCGATGCCAAACGTGATTAGCCCTAAGATACAGTAAAGGGCAAAGAAGATGAGAAGAGAGATTGGGGCGAATTCGTTCGCGGAGTTTGTTGAGAAGATGTTTCGAACGGCATCATCGTTGGTGGTGAGGAGAAGAGTGGCGAGATCGTTGTAGTGCCCGCTCGGGCAGTTGAGCTGCTTGTAGTTTCCGGACCGGCCGTTTGTGGGACAGGCGTCTGCTGGAAGAGACGGGTCACAGGGCGTGCACGGGGCGATAAACGGGAGACAGTAGAGGCACACGGAGGTGAAGATCGATACGGACAGACTTAGGAGCAGCTTGTGAAGCTTTCCCTTCCTGCCAAGAGAAATGCATTTTGATTAAAATAAATAAATAAATATTAATTTATTTAATTATTCACGTATTTTCATTAAGTATGACATATAGTTGTCTAGTTCAGGTTAGTCTGTCATGTTTAAATTTATGTATACATATATATATATATTATATCGAAATGAAGTTAGGATTAGGGTTCTTACTGATTGATGAGATTGTAGAGCCTGAGGACTTTGTGAAGAACATGGTTGTAGAGACTTCCCAAAAGGCCACCGATAATCCCGATAGCGATAACTGGAAAAATGTCCAATGCATGATACCTAACCGCAACATTGCTGACGTCAAACATAATGAGCCCGCCTTTCCCGAAAAGCCCACACTGCCCGGAGTTGCAAATCTCAATAAACCCCCTCAGAATCACCACCACCACGGCCGTGCTGAAGAACGTCCTCCACAAGAGGGCGCTCCTCCACCACGTGGCCACTTCTTCAAGCGAGAAGAGCACTCCACCAACTGGCGACCGGAAAGCTGCGCAAACCCCGGAAGAAGATCCGCAGGTGATGAGGTCACGACGGTCCCGGTCGTTGTTGAAGTAGCGCAGCCACTTCCATTTAATGCGGTAGTTGTCGGGGCCGCCTTGCCCTAATAAGGAAGCGATGCAGCTTCCAATGTGGACGAGGGGACCTTCTTTCCCGAGGTCCAGGCCAGCCGAGACCGCTCCGATGCTTCCAATTATCTGCACGGGAATTTTCACGGTTATGTAAAGTGTCAGAGTTTGTTGTGGTCAAATTTGTTGACTCCAGTCCAAAGTTTTCTCTTTTGACACTAAATGTGTAATTTACATATACTTATAAATGTAATTTTGTTGCTGAAAATTAGACTTTACGAATACTGATCAATAAACTGTAGTTCAATAATTGAATATTTGATACACTCTACTTTCAGTTTTAACAACAACAAAAAAAAAAAACATTTAAAATATGCTATCAAATTGAAGTTTATATACTCAATTTTATATCTTCTAACCATTATAATTGTTTTAAAACCTCAAATACCCTTTATTCATTTTTTTTATATATATCTTCTAGTTTTATTTCTATAACAAATATATCAAATACGTTTGGGTTATTCGCGGCACAAATGCCAAAAGTGTGAAATACCAACGTTAAATATTTATTTATTGTTTTAGCCCGACAAAGTACTAATACTTTCTCTCACGTTATAGACAAGTACCTTTTTTCTAGATTATTTGGTACCTATCTATAATGTGGGAGATAAGTATTAGTATTTTTTTTTTTTTGGCTAAAAAAAAGTATTTAACGTTAGTTTTTCAGACAATTTTCATATTTATCCCGCTAATTATATCCCTACACTTTCAAAAATTACCGTAATGTCAATCGTCAATAGTGATTTTAATTTTTTAAGAAATTGATTAAGAAAAAAAAAATCCTTCGAACTAATTAGTCAATCGACCCTTGTTGCTATTTCCGGAATATAACAAATTAAATTAAGTATGATCATCACTCATCAGTCATCTGATCTGACTATGTCAATGGATTAGCAACGCACCTTGACGATCAGCGTCGTCGCTCCGAACATGTTGGGCGTGTCGACGCCGTTGAGGTACGCCTTGATCTCCGGGATCCCGGGCCCCGCGGCCGTCGGCGCGAAGAACACGCAGAGCACGGCGGCGCTCAGCGTCAGCAGGAAATTCGCCGCCGTGAAGTAGATCAGCCCCATCAAGTACCTGAAAAAGAAGAGCATCCACGCACGATCAAGCTCTGCACAAAGTATGGAGAAAAACTCAGCCAGCAGCGACCGTTACCGCTCGTCGTCGATGAAGGCGAAGACGGCGAGGAGCTTGTAGCCGGCGATGTTCTCGACGGCGAGGTTGATGAGCGTGGCGATTATCCCGGTGAGGAGCCCGACGAGGCACGCGAGCGTCCATTTCAGGAAGATGTACTGCAAGACCTGCGCTCTGGATCTGCTCCTCCAATCCTGCTTGAACAGATCGTTCTCGTTGATCCTGAACACAACCATCCGATTCTGGAAATTCAGTGTCCGAACCAAAGAAACAATCAAAGAAGAATCAGAGACTCGCTTACTCGTAATCCAAGCTCTCGATGTGCGAGACCTTGGTGCCGATGATGGCGAGCGGACTGGAGGAGAGCGTGCGGTTGCGCTTGAGGAGAGGCTGCCTGAGGGAGTTGCTCTCCTCCAAATCTGGCTGCTCGGCCTCCATTAATGGCGGAATCGAAGCTTCCGAGCTCTGCTTCGAGTCCTGCTCCATCAATGGCAGATTCTTCTTCTTCTTCTTGGCTTCGCTTGGATTCGATCCAAACAGAATTGTCTTGCTCGATTTTTGTGTGGGAATTGAGAGTGTTAATATACAAAGAGACACGACGAGCTTCTTTATTTATTATTTAATTAATTATTTTGGAATTGGATCAATCATTGCTCTGTAATAAAATGATTCTAAATTACTTTTATAACCAAATCCAAGTACGGATTTGGAGGGTAGTGTTGGAAAAAGAATTTTTGATTGGATCAAAATGGTAATTGATTTTTTTAATTGAGTGGCATTGACTAAAATTACAACCACTTGCATTAGAGCATATTTTCACGGAAGCTTTGCCGATAAATTTGGCCGCAAAGTTAAGATTACATATATATCTAGGTAATAAAAATGCTTTTTAGCAGCACCCCGATATTATGGTATTTCTGAAAATAAGGGGGCGTTCGGAAGCCATTTCCAAAACGCTTTTTCATTTTGCCAATAAAGTTTATCAAGAAAACATGATTGGTTAACTTTTTTATAAAATATTTTTCAAAAATATTTTTTCTTTTCAACATTTTACACACAAAGATAAAAAATAAAAAAAGGTGTTTTCATTTTTCATTTTCATTTTCTCTATCCTCATTTAACTCCTCATATCCCTTCAGTTAATCTAATAACTTATAGTCATTGACACTTTGTATTATATAATTAATGTATCATGATTGATAAAATTTAGCAGTGCCATTTTCCTATAATATCAAATTTCGTATTATTTTACTATATTTATTTTAATTTTATTTAAGTGTGTTTCAATTAAAAAATATATATCATCAATAATCTTTATAAAAATTAATTTAATAGAAAAATTAAACCGAGTATAGTTTTCATTTAAAAATTAAACCAAACACGATTAAAAAACAATGTTAACAATTATATTTACTTTTATTAAATTATAACATGTGAAATAATCTAGTAAATCAATTATCATGAAATAAATAGATTGAACCAATTATTTTTAATCAATTTACATCACTATTATAGTTGTAGCATGTAGTTGATTGATATTGATTAATTACAATCAATTTACTTTAAAATAATTTTAATAAAAAACTAACCAAACACTGTTTTCATTTTCCTTTTCAAAAAACAGCATGACAAAAATAGTAATCAATCACATTTTCAAAATATTTTTATAAAGCAGTTTTAAAAAATAAAAAAACAAATACAAAATAAAAATATAAAACGCTTCCAAACGCTACCAAAGTTCCAAAAGAGAGAGATTATGATCAATTACACTCTAATGTGGTCAAAAAATGGGTTTTTTAATTTACGGAATTATTTTCTCTTTTATTCTACAATCTAGAAATCAATGTCAGAAATCATATGACCTAGAAGAAATCGTTTGCTTAGAAGATAATGCAAATTATGTCAAATATTTCAGCTGATTTTTTTTTCTTTAAAATATAAGGTACAAAAATATACGATAAAGCCTGACAAATGATATGCATTAAGCATTATGATTGACTAGACTCGGTTCACTTCTATTTTATACAAATAATGCGAAGCGGAAAATCGAAAATGAAAATGACACTAAATCACTAATATATATATATATATATATACTTTATAATATATAACTAAAATATTATTGAGAACTTTGCTTTAATACATGCAGCTTCTTTTTTAATATAATATATTTCTATTTTTTAAAATAGTCAAAATATCCCCTAAGGGTGTAACTATACTTTAGTTTTTCATTTTGTATCCTTTCGATTATTTTAATTTTCAAAATAAAATCTTTCATTAATAATTTTAGATTTTTTTAATATACCCTCTAATATAATTTTTTATATAGATATATCATCTATGTTCTAAAATGTTAAAATCTATAAATAATCACAATTTAGAGATTTTAAATGTCAAAAATTTTAACTAGAATATATAGAATAATATGATCAAATTACAAGCAAAGTATATATTAGATAATAAATATATATTTTTAAAAGTATAAAAAAAAAAAAAACTTCCAATTACAATTGATATTTGATCTTAGCTACCAACTTTTACAAAATATTATTATGGAAGATCTGATTTAAAGCCCGAGACTCCTAGCCATGAACCTATGACTTACAAACAATAGTGGATCAAAGTCAAAATCACGGTCTCCATTATCTTTATTTTATTAAAAAAAAAAACTATCAATTCTCACGTGTTTATTACTCTACCTTTTTCTTTATAATTATTAAGACTCGTGATTCATGACTCATGTGGGAACGCTTAAAGAGAAGAAAAAAGTTGCTTCGCATCATGAAAAATTGTGATTATAACATCATATATTTGGAGGTGATTATAACATCACACATATATATATATATATGTATATATATATTTGGTGGCCAATAATTTTTGAAAGTTTAGAGGGGTGAAAAATGTATAAGCATTTGAAAACTATATGCAAAAAAAAATAGAAAAATTATACAGTAGAGATTAAGGAGCTGTTTCGTTATTGTTTCAGTTTTTATTTGAGAAAATTATTTTAGAAACATGTTTGTGAATATTATAAGCAATATATATATATATATATATGTAACTGTTTTTCGAAAAGAAAAATTGAAATAGTATTTGTAATTATGTCAGTTATAATTTAAAATATAAATGAAATAATAATATATTATAGCACAAATTTATTTTAATTATTTGCTATATATTGTCATTTAGATTTATTTACGTTAAATTATTGAGCTTATGCATATTGGATATATATATAATATATATATATATATATATTACATTGAGAACTATAGATATGTATTATTAAGATTAACTATTAATAATGAATAATAAATAAAAATATTATAAATGGCTATTTTTAAATTATATGACGGTGTTTTAACAAGTTTTAGAAAAATTTAGGGGGGCTAATGCTTCTTTTGGCGTGGTTATATGTTGACTTGACACACGATACATTGCGACTCGACCCGATGACAAACACGAAACAAGGTTTTTTTTTTTATTGATTGAAATGGATTCATGTTCAATCTTTATCAATCTAATTTACAAGATTAACTAATAGCTTAGCACCGTAATACTAAAATATATAATTAATTTCAAAGGAAATAATATAAAACTAAAACAATAGAGGATCTTATAGTCAAATTGGAATAACTTCAAACAAATCACATAAATATAACCTTTTATTAATACTTTTTTTTTTCATATCAATATAAAAATAATAATTATGGTGTTGTAACTTGTAAGGTATACTTCTAATATTATTTTATTAATAAATCAATCTCCGACCAAAGCGGCAAAAATAATCCATAAATAAATTTGGCCAAATGATTCCTTTGTGAGACTAAATTTGAGCATAAAAAAAGGTGACCAATAAATCTCACTGCATTTATTTTTGAATACTTTATTTGCAATTATTCATAATTTGATTGATTGGTTGGACCGTCGCTGGCTCGATCTTGTCTGGTCCAAAACAATTTGCCCATTTGCCACTCTTCCAGATAAGCACCATATTTGCCAGGTAGGCGTGTGACACGTGGCGTCATCCCATTAAGCAGATGGAAGAGATCGGACGGCTGAGGATAGGCGTCTTTTTGTGTCGCTCAAAAGCCATCTTATCCATTATTATTTCTTTACGTGATTCAATTAAATTAATGCAACATTATTTTTTTTGCTATGTATCCGATTTATTTGGCTAACATGGGTGTTCTTAATTGGGCCCCACTAATTTTCATGACCTTTTCTAATATTTTAATTTCCTGGATTATAGCATTAGATTTGATAATTGAGTTAATATATCACTAATATATTTTTTTCTAAATCCTCAGAATTTTATAGAGTTAATTGCGGTAAAAATACTCAAACATTACGCATATGTTCCGCCGTGTATCCAAACTTTAAAATGGTAGGTGAAAGTACCAAGCGTCGCTGTTTTGTTGCTGAACAACAATTTCAATTTTTCAAGTTATAATTGTTTTGTTGCACACGAACAACCCAATAGAGAGGGAAATTCGAACGTACTTGAAGCTGGAATAACAGGACCTTTGATAGGGGTGTCTACGCTGTAGTGCGACGGGCAAGTCTAGGCGATCCTCCACCACATGATGACGATATGACAGGTCTCCAAGGTAGGGAGCTGCCGCGGAATGCTTGTACTTGAGTATCGCCTATCTGGACAATTGGTATCTGACCAGTCAAATGATCTAGATGGAGGAAAAATTCTCTAATTTGATTGGAACTAGAGCCTATAAATAGGAGTCACCTCACTCATCTTTCACTTTAATGTTTTACTACCACCCTAGTAGTGGTCTAAAACTAATTTGCTCTATCTCCCTCCTCCCCTCGGTTTCTAATTTTGCTGAGATATTTTTTCTCCTGAGACACCTAAACCCTAAGTAGTAGAGCTGCAACTCGCGGTGTGGCGACGAGTCGCGACCAAATCGTGAAAAATCGCTAAGTAAGAGTCGCGATGCGTCGCGGGTGGACAAGTCGCGATGCCTCGGTTGCGCGCTCCCATTGGAGTTTGCACGAGACCAGCTCCCTCGCACTGTTACTCCGCGTCGCGATTCCCGCCAGCTAGTCGCAATTAATCGCGATGTCCCTTCCCGCATCGCGACGCGTCGCGAAAACGCCTCACGCATCGCCATTTGCAGCTCTACTGAGTAGTAACGGTTTTAGTTCGAGAGTCTTGTCGGTGAAGGCCAAGCTCCAAGCAAGATCATTCTGTGAGTATATCTCAGAAGAGGGTGGGGCCTTATACATTGAATTAATAAATGTAAAAATATTTATTATTTTTTTATTTTTTTTTCTTAATTTTTTTTTCTTATTAAATTAAAATTTATATTAACCTATCCGATCCTTATATTGGTAAGTATTTTGATCTTTTAGTAAGGTGATCGAGAAATCTGGTATGTAACTGTTTTCGAAAAATTACTTTTTAAAGATCAGCCACAATAAAGTGAGTAATATTTTTAAATACAAAAAAAAAAAAAAAACGAGTTTATGATTTTTTTTACAAATCCCCTTGAAGCGAATATTCCCAATTACACAAAGGTCATTCCGAGGTGATCTACCGAAATGACTCGTCTGGGAGCACGAGCTATGAACAACAAACCGAGACAGACCTTAGCTAAAGAAGAAAGAACTTGAAAAAATACCAAATGAGTTTTAAAAAATTAATATACATTGCAAACTGACCAAATGGATTAAGAGTAATATTTAATTTTAAGAAAAGAATATATTTAATGTTTGATAGTATTGGACAACTTAATTAATTTATACATAAAGTTCGCCAAGGATCTGGCTGCGACGCTTTCTGTGGAATGCTGGACACGTGGCAACAGAACTGTGGACAGAAAAGACAATCACGTTCCCAATTCTCCACGACTGTCTGAATCCAAACCTCAGATTCCTCCGTGGGACCCACAACACCACTTCGTGTCGTTTTCTCCAGGACCACCATGTGGCTCCTTCTCCGCCGTCCGATGACTCTGGAAATCGGTTGAGCGGTGACATGCATGAATGATGAATGTGATCAATAATTTGTCTAAATATCCTATTAATTAATTAATTAAGAAGAAGAATTTTATATTTTGAGTGGCCATATCTTTAATAAAACCTTGAGTCCTTGACGCTAAAGATATGGAATTAATTATTAATAAATCAATTTATAAGGGTTGATCTTGGTTATATACCACGTGTTATCCACTTTTCATCACGCAAGTCGGTCTTATTAGAAGGTCGTGGAAAAGGGAGTTTCCATTTGAATGTTCCAATTCAATCAGGTTGAGAAAAATTAAGATATTGATCAATTTAATAATTTATTTCTATGAAGGAATTCGGGTTTTAATTTTTCATAATTTATTATTAGTTTCATACAAGCCCAAGTTCGTCTTTTTTTTTTTTTTTTAATTCTGTTTATCGATAAAACTCATACTTTTTCCATATAGTAATCATATTAATTTTTGAACTACCATTGTTTGAATAACATGTTTGTATTGGGTGGACTCGTTATTCAATCAAGTTCGACACATTTAAACTCACATCTATTTAAAGTCTACCAAAATTCATATTTAAGTTGTGACCTAAATATGATTTATTTAGTACCGAGACTCAAATTGTCACATTCGCAATACATAATAAGATAAACTATATATAATTTTAATGATTACATGGTCCAACTTTAAATAGAAAAAAAAAAATATTTTTAGTTATCTACTACCTACTCGAACATAACTACTCCAAAAGTCCAAAGTCCAAACACGTGAAACATGCGCACGCGCACACAAAAAAAAATACTCTTCGTTATGAAAATTATAACCCTACAAAGAACTCTGTTGATATAGTAACAAACAAATTCTTATTCTAGCTCTAGATTTACCTTGTTAAGGTTAATTTTTTAACTATAAATTACAGAATCACGAAATCCGGTTTTTATTTTGAAATTTATTTTATTAGAAAGTGAAAAATCAATTATTAATATGTATTTTTCAATTTGAACATGGTCTATTTACGAATCCATAACTTTATTAAATGTTTAATAAACTTCAAATCGGGCCACAGAGTTGTACGATTAAAAATTGAAGTTCACGCTGTAAAATAATGTTATAGCCTAAAGGACAAATTGATATATTAAAAAAAAAAAAGGTTAAAGTAAGACAATGTTTCAAGTTTATACAAAGAGAACTGTATAATAAATAAATAAATAAATAAATAAATAAAAACAACTAATAGTAGAATATTTATATTAACTTGGGAACGGCTTACTACAATTAATTTGTGGAATCAATTAAAAATGCACATTATTTTTTCGATGATTCTCTCAATATTTTAATAATAGTCTAAATCTTTTTCTTTTTCTTGATTTTTGGGCTTTTCATTTATTAATAATGAGTTGATATCCATTCTAGAATATGTATTGGCTACTCAAATATTGATTGAAAAGTATATGATATCCGGATATAACTTATAATATTTTATCAACGATTTTCTACAACCACCTTTAAAAATTAAGGTTATAAATGGTAGTAAATAAATAAAAAGATATAACGTATAAACTAAAAGTCAGACAAAGAAAATAAAGTTCGACTCAACATATCCAAGTCCTAACATATCTTCTAAATAATAATAATAATAATAATAATAATAATAATAATAATAATAATAATAATAATAATAACTAACTAGCAATACCAATTCCATTTGTAATTTCATACATTATATGTAAAACTAGATGTCACTATTTTTTTTTATATAAATTTTAAGGATTTATTTAACTTTTTTTTAATCAGCATATCCCATTGAAGGTATCTCTAAACTAATTATCTTTTTTTTAATTATTATTATTACTTTAGATCTTAATTAGGAGTTATTAGCGATATTATTTTAGTTCATGGGGAGCATGGTTGATGATATGATATTGTGTTAGCTAGGGTTTAGACATAGACGGGTGTGAATGTGATCATTATTCATGTATATCATAATTATCGATCACGATGTTCATAATTATAAATCTAGTTAATATTGGATAATGCAATTTAGTCAATAAACTTTTGAATCTAATGGTGGAAATTATTCATTACGGTCTATATATCAAAGCATAGTTATATGTCTCCACTATAAGATTAAACCTAATGCAAGCAATGGAACCTATGATGTTTTTGGATTCTTCAAACTTATAAAAGAAAAAAATAAACTGCAACCAATCTCTATATACCATGCAATTATCACTATATATATAATTATATATATGTCGATAGGTTGCACTTCAGAGAGTGAGACTTGAATATGATGTTTCGATAACAATACGATATATATATATATTATCGTGTATATTATATAAATATATATATCGTAGCCCTCTATTTAAGGAGTAGTTAAGGTACTGAAACAATTAATTTAAATATTAGAGAGATTAGTTCACAAAACAGAAGACACAATTTCAAACTCAAACAAATATCGAAGCACGATCCAAATAAAACAAAAAGAAAAGATGAGAGTCGGAAAAGCATATTACAAAATATAATACAAATGAACCTTAATTTCGTCGAAACTAAATAGAAACACAGCTCATTAGTCATTACGTACGCTCTCATTATCGTCCATGCATGCAGGTACGTGCGGGGAGAGGCAGCGACGATTGCGCAGATTAGCCGGTGGACCTGGCGCAGTGCGTGATGGCACTGCAGCCACGCTTGTAGGGGTTGGCCCTCTGCCGCCTCTGGCAGTTGTAGTAGGAGTGGCCGCGGCGCCCGCATGGGACCTGGTCGGCCTTCAGCGCACCGTAGCCGATGAACGAGCGGCCCTGCACCAGCGATCGTCTGCTGGCCTCCGAGTCAAACAGAAGCTCGTTGTCCTCTCCGATGAGGTCCCCGACGGCGGAAGGCGACACGTGGCTGCCAAAGTACTTCATGTCGCCGCTTCCAGGGAACGACCGGACCTTGGCCGCCATGGCCAGGGCGAGGAGGAAGAATACGAGGCTAAGTTTTGCCTTCATTGCGATCGCGATTTCGCTTTCTTGGTTGGAATTGAGGAGGCCTCGGTCTCTCTGGCCTTCCTTGCTTGTGGTGAGTTTGGTTTTGGGATTAAAAAAAAATTAAAAAAAGAAGAGAGACCACAGAACTTGTGAATTGCGGTTAAGTTTTGTTAATGGACCTTTTTCTATTTTTTGATTTGCTATTTATGGGTTGTGAGGACCTCCATTTTTTGCTCCTTCTTTCTACTATTTTGAGGGAATTTTCTTTGGCTTATTTAGATAAAATTTTGAGAATTTAGGTTATTTGTAGACAACATCAAATCTGTCGGGAATTAATTGTTTTATTGACTATTCTATGGAAATGAAAAGTGATGAAATATGCGCCGTTGGATCAACAACGCGTGTCGGGAATACACATGATATCAATTTTGCTTGCAAATGAAAAATAAAATGTTATTTTCCTAGTAGATAATCCAATATAAAGTGACACATATTGCCCTTGTCTCCTAAAATCTTGCCCTAATTCCCTTCGCTCATCTCTCTCTGAACGAAACCCTAGCAAGATTATGGCAGGGATGTACGGTCAAGACGTCGGTGACGGTACTCCTCCTGCCTACGTGGCACCGGAGGTCGAGTTGGCGGTGGTGGACGAGGTAATCATGTAACAACCTTTGCCTCCCAATCACAAACGTTAAAATCTCACAGTTCAAACCACAACCGCAAAATTACTGGCTTAACCCTTCAACGCGACGACGAGAAGCCATCAGAGAGCAGAGCATCGAAGAAAGGATCTAATTTAGGGCGTAGTATCAGAGAGGAGAGATAAGTATACGTAAGAAGTAAATTAATAGAGGAGAAAGATGAAAATAGAAGGGTTAAAACAATTTTAATAAGGGTGTTATTGAAAACAAAAATAATTAATTTTAAGGGTTTTAAATAATGAATACCATTTCTTAATTTTATGGCCTCCGATGTCTCCTACTCGTGACACGTGGCATGAAAAGCGTATTTGGGCATCAGATTCTATAGTATTGGTACTTTCACCGCAGAAAAAAAAATATTTGAAAGATACTGCCACATATGATGTAAACAATTGAGACTTTTGCCCTTATTAGCCGTATCTTACTTGTGAAGTTTTTCCATATACCAAGCACTCCTATAAATATTTAACTCATCTCCATCTTCGTTACTTCTCTACTTATAGAGATAGAGAAATGCAAAAGGATCCATTATACTATGTAAATGATACACAACAACAGTGTACTATGTTTACCCAAGAACATATATATATATATAATCTCTTTGTCTTTGTGTATCAATCTCCTCATGCACAGTACATGTGTTTATATATATATATATATGTGCATATTGATGTTGATCATCGTCTCAATATGTCTCAACGTCCATCACACATCCTCGCCGTTTCGTAGATAGATATCCATGTGTATATAATATATACATAAATTAATTATAATACATGCATGGGTGATGGGTGTGCAATGTTATTATATTGTTCATTTAAAATGATCAAGATCATTTGTAATGTTCTAATTTTGATGAAGAGAAGTAACCTATGGAAGAAGAAGACGATGAAGAAGAAAATGTAGAAATGAAACGGTAGAACAATGTGTGAGAGAGTGTATGGAGAGACCCTACAAGTGGCAATTTAAGTGCATGCAATTCATGCAAGTCCAAGTGGCACACATGCATGCATGATTTCAGTTAATATTCAATTACGTACTGCTTAAACAATTAATATTATTATTTCTGTGTAGTTTGTAGTATTATTTAATTTTTTACTTTTTAACTTAATAATTAATATTACATTTTTTTTCAAAATTATTTAATAACGAATTTTTTTTTTCTTTCTTTCTTTCTCTTTATTTTTTTTTATCGAATAAAAACTTGTCTTTGAGATCGTATTGTTCGTTGGTTTGGTCAATCTCTCCTCTCTGTAACGTCTGTTTTGTTCTCTTTCGAGGCATATTATTTATTTAATCGTGTAATGTTGTCGTTTTTCGCACCGAAATTTTGAAGGCACGTGGTTTAAGCCAATAGTACTACTGTTAATCTTCACAATGACAGTGAATCAATCGGCCACGTGGTCACCACAATCCCACGAGATTGAATTATCATATTAATATATTGTTTGTTTGTTTGATATAAAGTCAGCATCAGATTTGACCAATTACAAGCTGGTCCCACATGCGACACGACCACCTACCTTGGGTTTTTCATGTATGATTATTTTCTTTGGTGCAATTTTTCTACGATATTAACGTCTATATATTGTGTCAGTACGTGTATATAGGTAAATACACTAAACATTATTTACATAGAGAAACTGGCTAAACTAGTTCAAAAAAGCCATAAAAATGACTTTTTAAACTCAAATTAAAAAAATATATAATTTTAACCTTTAACCTTTTTTAACTATTTTACCCTTAATTACTTTAACCCAACTTTTTAACTCACCTTACTCTCCGTAGATACTGTCCAGCGAGGCGATAAGCTCCACGTGTGTTAAGACACGCGATTTACACGCGAGTTTCAATGCTCAAGTTTTAATATTTATTGTTTCTAATCCTTATTATTCATTCTATATTATCATATTCTTGCGGCCAATATACCCAATTTAATCCAAAATATCTGTCCCTTTAATTTCAAAATCTACCCTATTTAATTCTCATACCCATTCTACTGTATTAACTCGGCAGTATTGGTGATACACTCAGTGCTCTTGACAATGTCGGTAACGTACTTGGCAATGTCGGCGTGCACCGCAAATATACATTGCCGACACCGTCGCCAACATCGCCGAGTATGTCCCCGATACCATTGAGACCACCAGGTATATGTCACTGATATGTCATGAGAAACGAGTGTGGCGCCGATACTGCTGAATACATCGCTGAGTGTGCTGCCGATAATATCGCCGAATACGTCGCAAAAACTTAACATTTACTTACTTTACTTAATAAGAGCATGAAATACTTGATATTTATGCCGCAAGTATTTAATACTGAAATATATGCATGCAAAGCCCTGCAGAGAGTTGCATCCACGTGGCTCGCGAGCTTATTACAAAGCGTTGCTCGCGATTCCATGTTTGACGCCATTGGCGAGTTCTCTCTCTCAAATAGCAGGCTCAACTGGACAGCTTCGATCTCTTCACTCTCTCTCTCTCTCTCTCTCTCTCTCTCTCTCTCTCTCTCTCTCTCTCTCTGCATTGCAAGCACTCCGCCGTGCCTCCGCCATGCACGCCGACCAGCGAACGCCGCGACTCCACCATGCAGGTTTGTTTGGTTTCATTAGTTTTCAATTCCTGCTTAAAACACATCACACATGCATGCATGCATTCAATTACTAGTGCACTTTAGAATCGCCATTGAAGAGAAGTTTGAAGGTCTCAGACAGAGAGTTTGGGAGAGTCAAAGTTGCAGGGCCCACATCATAACGTATCAAATCAGATGATGCTTTTCTTTTTTGTGATTTGCTATTTTTGTATTTCCAAAATAATCATTTATTAAGAATTAAAAGGGATTCTATTATAAGTACTAACCATAAAAGCAAATTGATACGTATTGTTATTGCTTTAAATTTAAATTTATATGATAATGATAATTGCTGCTAATTCTTACCAACTTATAATATCCAGTAGTGTAAGGATAATCACATAAAATTTATAATAAAAAATGACACTATTTTATATTTATACACTTATTTACTATTGTTAGTAAGCACTCAATTTTAATTTTCAGGAAGCAACAGCAGTGACATTCCAATGACGATGAACAACTCCAACAGCCACAGCAACAACAACATTAGCGGCATGGCGCCGTCGGCCGAGGACAGCGAGTGCACGGTGCGGGAGCAGGACCGGTTCATGCCCATTGCGAACGTGATCCGCATCATGCGCAAGATTCTGCCGCCGCACGCCAAGATCTCCGACGACGCCAAGGAGAAGATCCAGGAGTGCGTGTCGGAGTACATCAGCTTCATCACCGGCGAGGCCAACGAGCGCTGCCAGCGCGAGCAGCGCAAGACCATCACCGCAGAGGACGTCCTCTGGGCCATGAGCAAGCTCGGCTTCGACGACTACATCGAGCCTCTCACCCTCTTCCTCCATCGCTACCGCGAGACCGAGGGCGACCGCACCGGGGCCGTGTCCCCCGCCTCCTCCGCCCCTGGAGCCCCGGCATTCTCCCGGCGGGGCCCTCCTGACTACGTGATGCCTCCGTTTGCGCCCTACGGGGCTGCGGTGGCTCCCCCGCCCGGGTACTACCCGAGCATGAACGGGCTATACAACTACTATAAGGATGCTGGCGGGTCGTCAAGTGGCGGGGGAGGACGGGGTCGGGCCGGGACTGGGCAGGCTCAGGGGATGGGTGGCGGGGCCGAGCAACAGCACATGCAGTTTAAGTGATCTTTCTTGATCGACGGGTTGACAGTGAATGAAGAACTTATTTTATTTATGTTTTTATTGGAATTTTGGGACATGTTAACTGGGATTTTGGACCACAATAATTAGATCCCTTGAGCTCTTTTTTTGGTCAAAAAAAGTCATGGTGTCCTACTTGGGGGAAAATTTATCAATCTTATATAAAGTCTACCGGCATATGTTTTAATTTTTTTGCTGACATAGTAACCAAATTGCCACAAAAGAATATATATATATATATCGAAGTTCCGTCCACGTCGAGCTAACGTCTGTTAAACTAAAAACACGAGTAAATTTCAAATTAAAAACGTTGAGTAATTAATGTTTACAGAGTTCAATGGAACTTACGCATGTCCCTCTCGTTACAACGCTAAAAAGCATGCACGAAATTGAACTTTGATATCATTTTGGCATTTAAATACTGCCGCTAAAAATTAATCGCGAATATGCCGATGCACTCTTCACAAGATTCAATATATAATTTTATCGCAAATATCTTATATATATATATATATATATATATATATATAATATAATTGGTACTGTTTATGCATATTGGTGTACATGGTATCTTGAATTTTTTATTTTCATCGTAAAAGCCCCTAAAATTTTAGATAGTGGCACATTTCTTGCTATTAGTGAAATTGTTTTTTTTTCTGGAAAATGTCAAGTTATGCATTTTATCTAAAAAAAACTTATTATCTAATGATGAAATTAGGTAAAAATCGATACTTAATCATGAAAGTTTTAAAATTTAAAAACTACTAATGTTCACTGTTTCCTTCCCATTTTGTTGTAGTATGCTCTCCGACTCGGTCAAACCTACCGAGGTCTGATATTATCACCGAAGTGATAATTATTGAACAATCGCCAAAATATTTTCATTAACTATCTTCGAATTCGGCGTTCATGTCCCAAGTATAAACAAAAAAATAATTTTATTCTAGCTCTAGATTTACCTTGTTAAGGTAAACTTTAACTATAAATTTTTCTACCACGAAAATTTATATTATAAAATTGGTGCAATCATAAAAAATTGCAAATGATTTTTTTATGGTACTCTCAATATTTTAAGAATAGTCTTAATCGTTTTCCATTTCTTGATTTTTGAGCATTTCATAATTTATTAATAATGGGGTGATATCCAATCTAGAATATGTATTGGCTACTCAAATTGATTAATAAGTATATGATATCCTGATATAACATATAATA
Source organism: Parietaria judaica (assembly GCA_954871525.1). Classification (NCBI taxonomy): domain Eukaryota; kingdom Viridiplantae; phylum Streptophyta; class Magnoliopsida; order Rosales; family Urticaceae; genus Parietaria; species Parietaria judaica. The sequence continues at coordinate 34,128,152 of OX940865.1, forward strand.
TCTGATATAAAAAATCAACAACAACCTTTGAAAAAAGTATATAAATAGTGTGTTAAATAAAGAAAATATATCGTATAACGTCGATAAATCAATAATCTCGATTAAATTATAATTTTGTCCGATTCCCAACTCGGGCCTAACTAGCTTAATTAATGATTCGCTAAATTTATAAGAAATGTTTTTTCAAAAATATATAGGACTCAACTAATATATAAATTAAGAATTCAGTATTAAAATAATAATATTACATATATAATAATAAAATCACTAAAAAAATAGATTAAAACATTGCATATAACTAGTTAAAAAATAATCTTAAATAGAAATAAATTACACTAATTAATTAATCATGTGGTGTTTTTAAAATGTGATTATGAAGATATTTGCTTATTCTTGAAATTTATGTCTCACTCTGGTTCAACTTTAAGCTTCCATCAAACATTAAAAATGTCTGATTTATACTTTCGTGATGTAACCAAAAATTGTTCACAATGATTGTCATTACAATTGCACAATCATGAAACAATCTCTGTTTCAGTTTCAGTAATATCATCTTTAAACTATGTATTGTTTTACAATGTTCTTGACTTCTTATATAAGGATTTTTTTTCTTCTAATTATAGTGATTATTTAAGGGAAACTTCATAAAATATTCCCCAATAAACTATAAATTCTAAAATTATTCCTTACGTTTTCTTGATTCTAAAAACATACTTTTAAAATTTCATGTACCAAAAATACCCTAGCAAAATGGCCATATAGCGTCCTGAAAAACGAACATATCGCGTCCTGAAAAATTGACATATCGCGCCTTGGAAAAAAAGACAAATTAGGGGTATTTTAGTAACATGAAATTTGAAAAGGATGTTTTGAGAATTGTGAAAACTTTGAAGATAAATTTAGAATTTGTGATGTATTTAGGAATATTTATAAATTTATAAAAGTTTTACTGTATTAAAAACTGAAAGTTAGACCATGATAAGTCCCAAAACATATAAATTCTAAAAAAAACACACTAGCGTTACCAATTCCATTTGTAATTTCATATATTATTGAATAGTTGTCAGTTGTCACTAATATTTATTATTTTTAAGAATTTTTTTTATAATTTTTTTAATTAACCTATCTCATTGAAGGTATCACTAATTATCTTCTCTTTTTTCTTTTTCTTTTATCAATTTACCCGAACGAACTTTTCACAAAACTTCAATTTGCCCTTTTAGTTTGATTTAGATTTGGGGTTTAGAGAAGTATTCATGACAATATGAGGCCCAAAAAAAAAAACAACTTGATCACCAAATAACAGGAGTTATTTGTGATATTATAGTTAGAATACATTTTGTATTACAACTGACGTGTCATAATATATAACATATTAAATCACGACATCATTATCCAATACAAATTAATATATATAAATGAAGCATGATTTATGTACGTTAGAACTGAAATGTCATTTTTGTGGGGAATTGATAGTGACCAAAAGTGTGTGGTACATAAACAATAGCAACTAGAAAGATATAGAAATGTTGACATTAACATATCAAATTTTATTTATTAAATAATTTGATTATAAAAAAATAATAATTTGTTAACGTAATTAATATTGAGAGTTTTAAGTAACTATTAACTAAACGAATCTGGAAAAAGACAAAAGTGGCTGTAGTTTAGTGGTGAGAATTCCACGTTGTGGCCGTGGAGACCTGGGCTCGAATCCCAGCAGCCACACTTCAATATTTTTACTATAAGTTCCACATGGATTGCTCGTCCGGCCCTTTTATTGAGCGCGGGTAGTCTGCGTCCGTAGAGGGCACGGGCAGCCCGCGGGCACAACCTGCCTTCAGATTCTGGAAACAGGTATCTCCTTCCCTTTTTTTTTTTTCTTCGTATTTTAGAATAAATTTTACAAAATTGAGTAGACGGGTTCAATGGGTGCGGGCAACTCGCGGCCCCAGTAAGCAGTGGGTGCCTGCTGAGCCGTGGGCCAGAAGAATGGGTGCGAGCAATCTGCGCCTACCCGTCTGGTGGCCCGGAAGTTTGTAGTTTTCAGTTGAGCAAGATATGCAGCTTCAGAAGTTTCAATCACTTAAAGGAGTTGTAGAGCCTTTCTCAAACTTCCTCGCGGGTAGTTACCGCCTTATCGGTAACCCGATAACTTAAAAATGGAAGCTACTGGTTAGCTTCACTCACTTATCAAGGAGTAGTCCTCTATGCTTAAGCATAACATATAGCTTGTCTAAGAGAAGAGTCTTGTTGGAAATCAGAAAACGTGAGAAAAAAGTTTCATAGTGTAAACTTTTCCCGGGTTCCCCTGAAAACGCCAATGTACGATGAGATGCTAGTTAGCGTTCATAAGACGGGTTTGAGTCAGGATAAACAGCCCACTTGAGCAGTTTTCTACAATGGGAAAGGAATGTGATTGAATACAATGCCAAAATTAAAGAGGGTCCCTCGAGAGTACAGAGATTCCGAAAAATAACGAGAAACGGTTTTTTTCCTGCAGAGCAAGACCAAAACTCTCCACAAAATTTCTTGGCACGAAGTTTCAACTAAACCAAATCATCGTGAAATCCGAAAGTTGGTGCCTTGGATAGGCTAAGAAACCCTAACAAACCCTTATACATGGAATAATCAAAATACACCGATGCAAAAATAGAAGAGAAACTCACCGAGATGATGAAATTATAAAAAATATTAATAAATAACGATAAACGGCTTTTGTTCGAGAGCAAAACCAGTACCAAAACTCTCCATAATATGTTCGTGTACGAACTTTCAACTGAACCAAAACAGTAAAATCCCAAAAGGTGATATATAGGCGAAGAAACCCTAAAAAACCGTAGAGCATGAAATAACCAAAACACCCCTGCTTGAAGTGATATATCGAATCGAAACACACAATTTTTAATTAAAGTAAAGAGCCTATCAAATTGCACTCATCTTGTTCAAGAATAGAACACCATTGCTCTCATATTAACACAAGAAAAGAGAGATAATACACCATAGAGTTAGTCAGAAGAGAGGATTCACATTCACTTAATGCTGACTTACAAGTAACAAACAAAACGCTTCGTATTTTCAGGAGAGAAAACGCCTACGAGTTACAGATTTGGAGGGACTCAGTAGGGAATATCTCCTACGGGCAGATCCCAGTTGTCTCCGTCGTCTTCCCTTTTGTTCACAGTCGGACCTTCTGGCTTATACGGTCCTGTAAATCTCTGTGGGGGTCGCCTACTGAAGATATGACGCATTCAAACAAAACGATCAGATGAAGTAATGTCGCGTCAAATTAGATTTTATTTGCTCAAAAGTCAAAACACATACAAAAAGGAAAAGTAAAAACACAAACGAACACAAACTCAATCTTAGTTTTGCACAGATTTTACCGCGTATTCTGAATAACCACGACAATTTTCTCATCTTAAGAATCATCCAATGTATAACGGTCTACAGAATGCAAAACCCAGTCAATTTTTGCCTCAAATTGCTCTCACCAAAATCGTCAAAGGCGGAACGTCTACATTCACAACTAGACTAACAAACCAGAATAGAGGCTGTAATTAAGAACACACTCCTTAAGTTTAACCCAGAAAATGGCAAAAAACACACTGAATCATCCAATTAATAACGCTACACGAAATGCAAAATTCACACTCCAGTTTTTCCTCAAATGTTCTCGTCTTAAGCGTTGCAATCTTGCGAAAAGCACACAAGTTGCACTAAACCGAACCAAAACCGTCAAAGAAGGAACTAATCTACCATGATTCTACCATGATTCCACTGAATATTCCCAAAATTCCCAACAAGAAGAACACCGAAATCGAACTTTTCATCTTCAACTGTTTATTCAGAAATCATCTGAAGAATCATCCAATTTTGCCTAAACTTCTCTCACTCAAAGCAGTGAAGCACCAAAATCGCACTAAATCGAGCCGGAATTCGTCAAAACGGAACTTCTCTCCCAGGATTACACTCAATCCTCCCAACATTCACACAGAGACGAGCACAATCTGACAAAGAAATGGCCTGGTCAGAGAGAGAGAGAGAGACCTTCGCTTGTTGCGCTTGGCGGCGTCGCGGGTGCGGCGCTTCTTCTCGTCCTGCTTGTTCTCGTGGAAGCGGCGGCGCTTGCACTCCTGGATGACGCCGGCGCGCATGACCTCGCGGCGGAAGCGGCCGAGCAGCCGCTCCTCGGGCTCGTTGTCGTCGACCAGCACCTGCACATTGTACGCCGACCTGAAGAAGAGCACGTTCGCCTGCGACAGCGCCGGGTTCGTCACCGCCGAGAGCGGCGCCTCCCGGTGGGCCACGAGCGGCGGAGCGGAGGAGGAGGAGGAGGAGGAGGATACGGAGAGGTGCGAGAGAGGAAGGGATTTGGGGAGAGGCGGTGGGTTGGAGGGCGAGAGGAAGGAGAGGAAGCTGGTGAGGGATGAGGCTGCCATGGATTCACCTTAGCGATTGCTTTGCTTTCTACGACCAAGATAGACTCTTTATCCTTTTTGTTTATTTATTTATCGGTTATTACGGCAAAAATACCCAATTTATTCGGAAGCAAGGTGGCATAAACTAGCTTTAAAATGTGGGAGAACTACTTAAGCTCACCTTGTCTGAGGATCGGCATACCTTATCCACTTTTGTGTTAGTTTTTTTTTTTTTTAATGTTTATGTCAGTATGACGTTGACAACGCAAATCTCGATGCTATTGAGGAGGTAAACTGAGAATGAGAGAGAGAGAGTGAGAAGGAAATTAAGAATTTGCGTTGTTGTTGTTCCAAAAATTCGTGTTTACATCCTGTTTTATTTTAATGTATGTGAGTTTGATCGTTTGAGTTTAATAATTTTTTGGTGGTTGACGTTATCATGAACGCAAATAGTTAAGAATTAAATAAACTAATAAAAAGTGAGTGAGGATACCGATTCAAAAATAATTTAAGTATTTTTCCGGTAATACCCTTTATTTATTATTGTTGTTATACTGTGTGTGTATTATTTATTTGTAGCATAAACACTTATTTCAAACAATTATCGTTTCTAAAAAGAAAATCTTTGTCGTATCTTTTTAGTCATAAATTCTATATATATATAAATATAAATATATACCTTTTTTAAATATATATTTATAAATATATATATATATATATATTCAAAATACAAATAGATAATAATATTAATGTGAATCGTATCTTAAATAATATATATCTAAAAAGTTAACGAAAAATTTGTTAAATATTTCTTGTATATAATATATGATAAGTATTAAATATAGGAAGTAAATTTAAATGAAAAATTATAAAGAACAATCTAACACAAATGATAAGTTTTAATCTCAGGGAAATTGATACACAAATAATTTAAGTTATTATATAATATAAAATAATGAATTCAATTATAAAATGAGAGAGTAATTGAGGTCATGTGATAACTGGTAATAAGTTTTTTAATCATTATAATATATTTCAGTAATAATTAAAGCGTCGAGGGGGTCAAAATTTCGAACACTCTGCTCGATACGTGCATTCCACCAACTCGACGTTAACTCAGTTTTAATTTCACTAGAATTTTCTAACAATCTTTTTAGAAAAAATGCACCTAATAGCCAATTTCAATCATCATTTTACATTCTAGTCATCCTTTGTATTCTTTTTGCCACATGACCATTAGTAATGATGCCGCATTTTAAACTCAAATTTAATTCCTATATTGCCCTTCTGAATTTTTATTTATTAATGTAATTATTACCTGCTTCGATCCACGACGATCGATGTTGCACCCGACGATGTACAATAGTTCCAGCGATGGCGAAGCCCACGACGCGGCGGCGAGGAAGATCCCACCGATGTCTTCCATGGCCCGGGCTTGAAAGATCTGCCTCTTCATTTAATCGGGCGTCGAAGATTCGATTGGTGCTGACTAATACAAGTTTCATTCTTCGATATTTTTTGTGTAGTCACTTGTTTTCACATAATTATATGAATCTTTACAGTGTTTTGGAATGTTTATATTGGTTTATATGAGTTAATATGTATAAAAATACACGTTTCATGAAATTCCATAAAATTTAATAGTGAAAATTAGTGAAATTTGTGTTGTTTTTCATTGGTACAATTATGTTTTCAATATGTTCTTGATCATATTGCTTCATTAATATAATTATTTTTTCAAAAGTTTGCGCAGATTTTGGTTTAGATATGTTAATGTTGGTTTATGTGTTGGAATTGATATGTGTTTGTTGGTTAATATGGTTGATATTAACGTGCATCGGCCACGTATATTAATACAATAAACCACACATATTAACATATATTAGCGACGTATATTACACAATAAAAATTAATTTTTCTTATCGGGTAGCAGTAATAAAATTTCAAAATTAAACCTTAAAACGTTTTAATGTGTGTAAATTCAAAATTTTGTTTCCTATTTTATTGCTTAATTAATTTCCTAATTTGTTTTAATAAATAAGGGTAATAATGTGTTTTTATAATGATTTGTATAGTTAATTGGCTAATCTTAAACATTAATTAAATATCGATTATTTTTGTAAAATTCAAGTTTCAATTTAACTAGTTTGCTTTAGAGCTTTTTTTATATATATACTTTAGACCAATGCAAATGGTCGCTGCCATTCAAAACGATAATTGTCAATACATGTCGTTTATCTATTACCATGTCGTTCTACGAAATACTGTTTTCATTTCTCTTGAAAGAAGAGCCACGAATTGCCTTTTTTTTTTTCCACAAAGAAAACGACAAGTGTATGTCTTACGGTTTGAGAAACTACAAAACTTACCTTTTCTTGGTTTTGAAAATTTGATATCAGGTTGGTCTTCATGGGAAACGACAATGTTATTAGTCTCCACAAGTCCAAACATGAACGACAATCACCTAATTATAGAAGAAATGGTGCGTATTGTGGAAACACCTTCCAATTATTTATTTAATAATTCATAGCATTTTTATATATATAAAAAAAAATTAGGACTTCACTGGTCAAATGACAAGTGAAATTTGATGATCAGTTAATTATTAAAAAGTCGAGAATGATGACAAACAGATTTTATAAAATTTACATTTTTTTTAGATCTTACAATTTTTATTTTTAAATGTTTTATACACAATGGATCATGCATTACAAGGAAATAATTTTTTTTTTATTTTATCGACGACACTTAATTACCGTTATTATCCAATCATAATAATTTATTTATTTTTGTCTTTTTTTATCTTTAGTTTCTAGACGTATAGCCACAACATATATATATATATATATATATATATATATATATATATATATAGCCAAAAGTTACACTAACATTGCGCCTTCGAATTATGTAATCTGGTTTCGTCACTCTAATTCAAATCTTACCTATAACTTGTCTCTCAATTAATTTCTTCTGCTATATTTCTACAATGTATTACTATTATCAATATATATATATAATCTCATTGTGTATATATTGGTCGCGTATTGTGGCTGCCACATGACTACTACTAGTCTTTCCATGAACACAGACACAGTTGATGATAATTTATTGGCTTATTTAATAATATAATATGGTTCGTACAGTGCACTAGTAGTACTCTTTATCTTAATTATATACTTTATGTATTATATTTATATAGCATCGTGTCGTGTTCAAGTATATATATCTATCTGCTTTACTGATTACAGAAGAATTATATAGCTTCGTGTCGTGTAAGTATATATCAGCTTAGTTAGTGTCGACTGTCGACAGGAGAGAGAGATGTACACATTACACAGTAGTGAAGCTTTTGTAAAACTGATTAATATATACAAGGATAATAGCGGTAAAAGTAGTTAAAATTGGACAAAATGTGCAAATAAGTGACAAAGCGATTTAATATCGACATATATAAGTATATCCGAAATTTGCCAAATCGTGACGTGTACAAATTCCATCCACTCCAACCCAAAGCCCATTAAGCGATTTAACACAAAATGTATTACAAAGTGCATTATCAAATACATTAAGACTACTTACATAACATATTAGCACAAAATACATAACATGTGTTAGGTTGTAATGGATGAAATTTGTACACGCCACGATTTATAAAACTTTAGATACTTGTGTCGATATCAAATCACTTTGGCCACTTATTTTTACATTTGGCTCAACTTTAGCCACTTTTAATAGTACCATATTAATCTATCATCCTATTCAAAACTATACATAAATTTATTAGGTATTTAATAATAATTTATAATAAATTAAACCTTGGCATTTGATGACACGTGATCAGCAACCCCATAAAGAGTAACAAATAAAGTTTGTGGAAACTCCATTGATGCGATATTCGTGGTTGAAAAGTTGTGAGCCAATTAGGGTTTCATATTCCAACTTAGGGTTACGTGTCACACTCACAATCAATATACCAATTTTTCCTCTACTTATTGGTTTTCGGGTCTGAATTCTGCAAGCTAATTTGTTATAAATAAATACTAATATTATGTGATCTGATATATTAAGTACATGCGTGATATTCGTGATCAAAAGATTGTCTATAATCAAAGCAATTTATTATTAGAAAAGTTATCTTAAAGATATTAGCAACGAATACACCTAATTTATTGCAATAAACAGCACTAACAAATTAATTTGATGGCAAAAAACTCTATGTTTTCATATTTTTTTGGATCCCTTTTAAAGGCTGTATTTAAATGGTATAGGACGCAATATGTATAACTTGGGATTGATAAAACTGCTACAATTATTTGAACTTCGGTATATTTACTAATATATTATTTAATTAACTAGGTGTAAATGTGTCTGTATACATATACATATATATATATAACAATTGCAATAGCTTTATAAACTATAAAGTATACATTTATTTGCTTTCAATAACCCTTATATTTTGTTACTGCTGTGCTTAGGGATCAACACTAAAAATGCGATGAAGCAATATTTAACAATTAAAAGATCGAGTATTGTATGTATTTTTGCAATTTTAACAATGAAAACTAGATAACAGATAATTTATTAGTACAAAAAACTCTGTCACAAAATTTGAAAAAATGTTGTCAAAAAAACCATGTCTGTTTAAATCCCGGATTCCGGTCTTTCTTCGTTACTTTACACCTTCTATATATTAATTGAAAAATTGCAATTTTTAAGTCGGCCTTCGCCTATGGCGAAGGAAGATTAGGGCCTCAATTATAAAGGGACTCAAAAAATTATACATAATATTAAGAAATTGCATTCATATATCACAACATTCATATTACTATATTTGTTTTATTCTTTTCATCTAAGACTCGCTTCACATTCATATTACTATATTACTATATTTATCAAATGTATTATAACCATGCCGTAATTTTTTATTTATTTTTCTAGAAGGTAGCAAGCTTTTTTAGCTATTTTTTCAAGTCACTCTCAATTAGATATATTAAAAAGTGAAGGGGAAAAAAGAAAGGGAGGAATCCACCACCACTCATCACTAGTGGGAAGATATATCATAAGACCTTATTAATTAACTTTTTTTTGTTGAGGGATTATTAATTAACTTATAATAAAGCAGTGAATAATTATATATAATATTTAGGGTTTAGGGCTCTGAAAAAGAAGGCTTAAACCAATGGCCTTGAAGGTACGTTCTAGGGTTAGGGCGTGGCATATTCTTGTCGTTAGTGGTGGATATTAATTAACCAATCTTTAATGATCCTTTAATGGGGTTTTAATTAGTTTTTAATTATCACCTCCTTAATATTCTCGATTAGTACATCTGAGTAGGACACTCCTTAAATATTCAGCTCAGTGACAATGTTTTTCTTGGGTTACTCGTTGTGATCGCCATTAATTTAATTGCCTAAACAACCTCAAAAGGGTCTCTACCATTTTATTTGTATATATCATCATAACATAGAAATATTTTTGTATTCTAATTTTGATATAGTAATAGTAGTTCCCTGTTGAATTATTAAAATATATACGATCTGAATAATGGCTTGAGCTACTCTGTAATGAAACAAACTAGATTTATAGTTAGTTATAAGTCATTAAACTCATTTTTTTGGCGGCATAGTCGCTATCGTTATAGTTTTATTGCATTGTAAATACACTCTTACAATGTTAAACTTCACATTTTTCACAATGTTAGACATAGGCGGAAGCATGCCTATTACTAAGGGGACTAGTGTACGAGTTTAGTGACTTTTTCACAATGTTAGAAATTGATGAGTTCGATGACTTTCACCGCTAATGTATGAGTTTAGTGACTTATTTGTAAAACAATGATGAGTTCGATAATTTTCGTCGCAAATTTTGACGTGATCTAATATAACCCTTAAAATCGTTTGTCATAATTACTAAATTCACAACTCACCATTCATACATCAAAACGCATAACGCATAGTGATAAAATGTGTAGGATTGAATTTCAAACAATTTTCCTGTGGACAATTTATCCAAATGCTGCCATTTCTCATTACTTTATTAGAATAATACCGACAATTTTCCTGTAGGATTGGTCTTAATTGTTATGTCATTTTTTTTTTCTATAACCATATATATATATATGAACGATTTGTCCTTTCCAGAGTTATGCCGTTACTATAGAGCCGAAGCTTCAGTAAACACATATTCAAACCTCGGCGTTATTCCACAAAAAATCCGAGGTTGTAATCTTTAGTATCACACGATATGTATTATTCATTTCAATTTTAATGTGTTCAATAGTACAATCAAAATCGGGTTAACCTATCTCCCAGTTACAGTTCACATTTGAAAAGGGAGATTTTTACCAATTTACCCCTTAGTGTTGTTCCTTCCTTAATACCAACAGTACAGTTACGACGGTGTGCAAAAATAATAATAATAACCCCAACTCAACCGTTTAACCCAGCTCAATTGAAACCAACTCAATTCCAATCTAACCTAACACAATCAATCCAATAAATATCAAGTTGGGTAGGTCCAACACGGATATATAGTTGGGACGTTGGGGTTCGGCCGGCCACCAACCCAATTAATCCAACTAAGTTTTTTTATTAGTATTTTTTTTCTTCTAATATTGTGATTTTTAAAGTAAGTAAAAACACATAAAAGTTGCTTTGGAGTCTCATATTTATGTTTAGTTATTATTTTATGTTTACAACTATGTTTACAAACGTTTCTAGTTTAGTATAAGATCACTATATTTAGTACTTCTATTATTGAATGTTTAAGACTATATAATAATTTTATTTTTTGAATTGGATGTTTAAAAATATTATATTAAATTTTTGTTTATTGATTGAATGCATAAATATAAACGTTATTTGGTATAACAAATTATTATTCATTTTTAGTTAAGCTTAATGACCCAACCCGACCAAGAGTATTTCAGGTTGGGTTGGATTGGGCCTTCAAGTTTGTTGGGTTGGGTTGGGTCGGTTTTTCAAAGCCCAATAAGATCGGGTAGGCTTAAGTTTTTACCTCGGATCGACCCAATCCAACTCATGCACACCCCTACCAACAATAGTATTATAAATAACTCACTGACTGTACCCAAACGTAAGTTGCATGCTAGTTCTGATTATTTCTCATGATCGACTATTAAGGAAATATCTTGACTTAAGAGAAACTTTATGATATCCGTATTTGTACTCATGCTACCCATCCTGGTTGATTATCACCCATGCCTGGTACTCCATGTTAAAAATCTCTTTAACATGTGATTTTTTTACCGCTAAATCAAAGATCAACCAAATTAACGATCTGGGTTAATAATTACTCAAGATCTAGATTGACTACCAGTTGACTATGTATTACAACTTAATTCGAAGTTATCGGAGACAACATTAGTTTATTAACATTTCTTAATTTAGTCAAAACTTATTTAGTGTGAGCTCGCTTTACACTTAATGCACTTGGAAGACAGACTTCAACTCAGATCAAATTAGTAATCTTGAGTTAAACTGTAACTAATGACTTTTATCAATTAGAGACTTCATTTCCTAAATCAAACAATGGACATCTCTTAATTAGTGCATTTATTGTGTTTATTAATCCTCTCTCGTATTAACTTTTGCGTGATGGTAAATACAATTGTGTAATTAATTAATTACGGATTAAAATTCATTTAATAATTAATAGAACCAGGGTTGGAATTTTCGACGATAATCGTCGATTTTTCGGCTTTTTGATAGTTACCGGTACTTTTCGGTAAAAAAAATTTCGGCAAAAATAATTATATTTGCACAAGAGCACCTCACCCCGCCACGTCTGTCCGGACGGACGGCGGCGGCGGCGCGCGCGTGTGGTGGTGTAACATTTGTGTGAGTCCTCCCCCATCCACAAAATCCTATGACCCAAAGGGCCCAAGCCCTTGTCCCTAATATTTGGTATATAAACATCACCAAACTCTTGTCATCTATCAATGTGGGACTTTTTGTTATTCAACTTATATTACACAACTTAACATACACATACACTTTCACTTAATATTACACACTTCAACTAATATTATACACTTAACATACATATTAACTTCACCTAACATACATATACACTTAATATGTATATTCATTTAATATTATACACTTCAACTAATATTAATATTATAATTATACACTTAATAATTTAACATATGTTTTGTGGTATGATATTATCAAAATATTTTATAAGTTTTCTGTCAAAAAGCATTCGAAAAGTATCGATAATCCGTCGATAATCATCGAAAAGTATCGATAATCGGTAAGCTACAGTGTTATAGGTTTTCCGTCGGTTAATCGGTAAGCTATCGATTAATCCGTCGAAAACGGTAATCGGTTTATCGGTAAAATCGGTAAGTTGAACCATGAATAGAACCATCAACAACAAAAAATTGAGCCTAATAAGACATCTCTTTATTCATTCATTGACTTTTGCTTGAATTGTCCATAGTCCATACCTTGCTTCGAAATTCGGTGGTTCTGAGCTTAGATGGAGCTTTTAGATGATGACACAAATGCACTGTATATAAATTCATATGCGGCTTATATATTATTCATATATATGCAAGCCACGTTTTATAAAGAGAGGCCTAGGCTATGGATTTTGACCAACTAGTCTATTTTTCACATTCAAAGTCAAAGATTAAGAATGACTACTAATCAATGGAATCTTATCATATGCTACTATACTAATAGTTCTTTTGCCCGAAAGGAACATATATTATAGTCTTAGGAATTTGACTTAAAAGATTTAAATTAGAAAACGAACTAAGAAAGTTGATATTGAAATTATAGTAGTTTGCTATTAGAATGTACTTTTACTTGTCGCTTATGAATCTATTTATTATAAATCTTTCCATCGGAGTACTCTGCACACCCGCAATCTCGAATCTCGCATCTCTCTCCTTTCTAAAGTTTTAAACGTGAGTTAAAATTGAAAAACCAAACTATAAAATCCACAGATCTTGGAAAAATTCAGCTTCAAACTTGTGGTAAAAAGTAAATTCGTATCCAGATTTCAGTAACAACAACAAAAAGAATCACTTTGAAAATCAAGATCGGGTTTTGAGTTTGATGGTAGCTACTCAATAATTTTTACATAAAAAAAATAACATAAAGAACAAATTTGTGAGAAAAAAAAAATATAGTTTCAAGTTCTTGAAAAAAAAAAAGTAAACTCAGATTTGGAGTCCAACAACATAAGACAAAATTCATATGAATTAGATCGAAGTCTTGCATTCAAGATCGGGTTTTGAGTTTGATGGTAGCTACTCAATAATTTTTACATAAAAAAATAACATAAAGAACAAATTTGTGAGAGAAAAAAAATATAGTTTCAAGTTCTTGAAAAAAAAAAGAGTAAAAACTCAGATTTGGAGTCCAACAACATAAGACAAGATTCATATGAATTAGATCGAAGTCTTGCATTCGAAGGTTAATATTGGGGTCCAAGTTCTCTAAGAAAAATAAACTCGGACTCCAACAACATGAAGCGAAATTCATATGAAATTTAGATTGAAGACTTGCATTTGAAGGCCTTTGAAGGTTCATATTGGGGTCCCGCGTTTGAAGGTTAAAAACCAAAAACATAAACAAACAAAAACTTTAGAGTGTATATAGTTTAACGTATATAGTTTCCTATTATTATTTTTATTAATAATTCATTACTTTAGGGGGCAATTTTTCTTATAAGTTTTTTTCCTAAAAAATTGTTATGGTACTAATAATCATTATTTTTATGTTTCATATAAATAATTATTATTTTTCAAAAGAAAAAGAAAATATACGACAGCTGAATGGAGTTGGCCACTTTGATTGGATTAAACATTTCAACTTGACAAAAACAACTTTTTGAGTTTATATCCCATTTTTCAAGGAGCGTTGAGACAACTCTCTCTTCCATTGGTTGCTTGGATTAAGATTCCATTTGAATTTGATAATACAATTATTTGTACTAAAAGATGAAAAAATAAATAGCCATTTAGTTCTTTTGCTTTTCTTTTTTCTTCATTAGAAATATATACTAGCTATTTTATATAAGATTCTAGAACATGCTGTAAAATAAAGGAGAAAAAACGATACGACATACAAATATTACGTAAGGACTAAACAAAAAAAATCATAGACGAAGGAGGAGGATATGCATATAGGGTTACAATTAACTATATGCTTCCAATATATAATTATAGAGATATCTAATAGAAATATTGAATTGCGAAGTTAAAAACGGGTCGGACTTAGAAAACAGATCCGGGCAACGTATTTTGCTTTCAGAATTTTGCATGTTATAAAACACTAAGTTTTACTCCTAGAATATTATGAATTTCATAAGTCATACATTATGATTTGAAATGTAAACATGGATGAATGTCATTAAATTTTATTTCATTTCTAGATTGATCTTCACTTTATCGTGTGACTCGTGACTCAGGAGGATTCAAATATAATAAAATATATTTTTTTTCTTTCTAGTATAAGTACTCAATTTTATAATTAGTGTGCCGAGTGCATATTCTCAACTTTTTTTTTGTTTTAAGCAAAAATATTACTTAAAAGGCCAGAAAATAGCGTTGAAGTCCAACTCCATCCATGTCACATTAAGAACCCTTACACGAAAGGCACAGTATGTCTCGATCAAACTCCGAAAACATCAAATTTATTCAACACTTTTATCAAACCAGCATAGATATATTCTTAGGTGTCTAGCTAGTTTATCAGACGTTAATTTGACATAGACAGAACTGAACCACAACATCAATTTGAGGCATTTGGGTACTAATGTCATTAAAAAACAACAAGAAGAGAGATATGCCGGCATAGTTGGTATGAAATTAAATACTTATACCGCTAATATCTTATATATATAGATATTATATACAAGAAATAGAAGTGTAGGATGAGCTTTTTGAACCTCATTCACTTGATTAAACAAAGTAATAAAACTAGTTATAGTGTAGTGAGCATGAGTTAACCTTTACAATCAAACCATGTAAATTTAAAATAGAATTAATGTATAGAACGAGCCCGTTTTGTTACACAAATCAAGATCATGGTTAAGCATGAGATGAGAGCTTGGTATCCAATCCCTTCCTCCACATGCTAAGAGATTATTATATTCATAATCTTGAGAATTAATTAATTAAATAATTAATTACTCTAAAGAAAAAGCTATTTGGTATTATCTCGGTAGTGGTGGTGATGGTGATGAATAAACTAACTTAGTTAATATTGTGGTGGAGAGAGAGAGAATACAACAATGGCTTCAAGATCTGAGAAATGAAGGTCTAAGCTTCATCAAGCTCTGCAAAACCATGGTTGTTGGTATTCCCTCTTTGCCCTTTTCAATCATCAATACAACATTGATTATATATATATATATATATATATATATATATATATATCTTCCTTGCATAATGCATTTACATACTTTTTAATTAATTTTATTAGGGTTATATATGAAGGATTGTTGCTTCTTCTTTGATTTTTTATACATATGTATATATATATATACACACATATGTGTATTGTTTTATTGGTCTATGGACATTACTTGTTATATATGATGTCTTTATCAATCTGTTTCATCTCTGATTAGAGCACACATAATTAGGTAATTTCATCTAATTAATCTTCAATTAAGGTATATGTGATTATAGATTCAGATTAATTGAGATCCAAGAGTTTATTATATTAATCTTTTTTTATGAAACCCATTATGATTTACACCATTTCATCTCTGTTTATATAACACATAATTAGATTTATCTCTAAGAATTAAATGGATTTCATGTATTAATGTATTGCTGGTTTTGCTTCAACTAATTAGGTCTTTCAGATTCAGATGAGGATTCAAAACAGTGATGAATATATCATGATGAAGCATATAGAATATGTATATATATATCTATCTTCTGGTTTTGGTCTCCTTACACACACATATATATAGATATAGATGTATAGATTATAGATCAATCTCTGTTCTTTGGCTAACCCTAGTTCTGGTCCACCATGCTGGACGACGCAGCTAGGTCAGCGAGCTGGAGGCAACTCTGCAGAGCCATGGATCCTCCGCCGGAGAAGGTCAGGATCGTCGAAGCCGACCCGACAGAAGCGAAAGCTTCGAGTAGTTCCTCGGCAGAAACAGTTGCAGAACCTCAGGATGCAGATAACGGCGGCTCCGAAGTGGAGCTCATGGCGGACCTCGAGGCCGTCATCCTCACGCGGATCCCGCAGTCGGAGTACGCCAAGTTCAGCCTCGTCAACAAGCGGTTCCGGTCGCTGGTGAAGACCGGGGAGATCTACAAGATGAGGCGCCACACCGGGATGCGCGAGCCCACCGTGTTCATGCTCGCCGCGGGCGCGCAGAACTGGTGGGCCTTCGACCGCCGCTTCGGCCGCCTCCGCACGCTCCCGCTCCTGCCCGCGGACGAAAGCTTCCGCAACGGCGACAAGGAGACTTTCTGCGCGGGCACGCACCTCCTCGTGTCAGGGAAGGAGGTGGGCGTCTCGGTGGTGTGGCGATATGACCTGGTCGAGAACCGGTGGCGGCGCGGGCCGTCTATGACTGGGTCGCGGAGCTTGTTCGCGGCCGTCACCTGCGGGAGCTTCGCGTACGTCGCCGGTGGCGTCTCACATAGTACGATGGGGGGCGAAGGCGAAGATTTGAGCTCGGCAGAACGGTAATGTCGAAAATATTTAATTGATTATTTCTTTTCTTCCATAAAATTTACGTTCCAGGTAGAGGTGAAATCGAAATTCGAAAGAAATAGACATTCTAGTCCCGTCATCCCGGTCTCAGTTTTCCCGGATTTACTAATGAAATCGGTATTAAAAAAGCACGGCATTTTTCCGGTTTTGAACACACAACCCATGTATACCGATTTGAACCCGTTACTATTGTTTTCAAAATTATTCAATTAATTATTGTTGTAAAACAGGACAGGTATGTACCGGTTCCGGTTTTTTCATACCAAAAAACCGGTTGAAAGTCAGTACCGGAAACAGGTACTTGTATTCAAATCGGTAATTAATCAATAAGAATATTTTACTAAATCATTAAGTCTTACAATTATCATGAAATGTCTTACCAAGTTAGGTTAAATTAGCCAAATACACCTTTTAATTTTCCCATAAAAATTCGATTTTCTCTAAATTACTTTGCAACAGGTACAACCCGGAAACCGGGACCTGGGAAGTCCTGCCGAGCATGCACCGGCAGAGGCGGAACTGCTCCGGCTGCTTCATGGACAACAAGTTCTTCGTCATCGGCGGGAGGAATGGGAACGGGCCGCTCACCTGCGCCGAGGCCTACGACGAGGACCGCAACGCCTGGGACCTCATCCCTCACGTGCTCGAGCACGCGCCCACGATGGCGCCACCGCTCCTCGCGGCGGTGAACAACGAGCTCTACTCCCTCGACGCCTCGACCAACCAGCTCAAGTTCTACGTCAAGCGCTCCAACAGCTGGCGGAACCTCGGGCCCGCGCCCGTGATCGCCGGCTCCGTCGGCGGGTGGGGCGTCGCGTTCAAGTCCCTCGGCGACGAGCTTCTCGTCGTAGGTGGATCGTGGAACGCCTACGTGGGGCGGGGGATGATCTACACGTGTCGGCCCGACCCGGAATCTGAGGTGCTCCAATGGAGGAGCCTAGAGTACGGAGACAATCAGCTCAACCCCTTCATTCTCAACTGCTCAGTTATGTTCACTTGAAGAAGCTGTCTTGTCTTTTTTGGTGTCTTTTTTTTGTCGTTTCCTGTCGTGTGTGTGCGAAATAAAAGGTACAGTTTTAGGAGAGAGAAGGGTATGAGTCGCCATTACCAATCTTTGGTGTCTTCCTTCTTAACTTGGTGTGCCCTTAAGATTGTGTTTTTGGTATAATTGCCGCCCTATTATAATTTTGGTATTCTTGTATGATATAAGTTTAGAAACAAGAGAAAGCTGTAAGATATCCTTGATATTATGCATATGTTTACTTTTTTCAACGAGGATAACATTGTCGGACATTGTCGGCGACGGCGCGGCCAATTGTTACAATGCGCTCTCTAATCACTATATATTCAGCGTAAGAATAAGTTATATTATTAGCCAAGTTTACCGGTTCTAAAAAGGACACACATTTGCGTCTCATGAAGTTTGAACTCGTGACCTCTTGAAGATGTGTACAGTGGAGTTACCACTAGACCAAACAAACTTGATTAGAAGCTAACACTATTTTTAATTTTTTTTTTTTACATTTATATCATATTGAAATCTTGTAGAAAGATAATCCGATAAATTGTAATGAAATCACGCACGGTCTTGATAAATTCACGATTAGGTAAGAAATATTGTTTGATTGGAGTCTGTTGTTCCGCCAAGTGTTGAACTTTTTCTTTTGAATTAGTTAGGTTGTAATAAAAAAAAAATCCAACCCTTATTTGGGACGCTCGTTTGTTGTGTCAATAGTAATTTAATGTGTAGTACTTTTCCGTCTCGAGCCGCACTTGTTTGGGGGACTCGAAGAGTTTCATAAGCTTCTTAAAAAAAATGTAACTCAAATATTTGTATTACCATATTTGAGTTATTTTTTATTTTTTTAAAGAAAGACGAGCTTCATTAAACCCTTTGAGTTTCCTTGAAGGGTGCGACTCGGGAGACAGGAGTACTCCATATCAAATTACTATTGACCACAACAAACAAGCAAGCGTCCTGAACATATGTCAGAACTCCCTTATTACAATTTGAATCATTTCGGGAGTAAATTTCAGCACTTGGTGAAACAAATTACAGCTAAACAATATTTCATCTAGCCTTAATAATCAGTTTAGCCAGACCATGTGCGATTCCATTACAGTCTCTCATATAAAAGCAGAAAACTACTTACTCGATCAAAGTAGATTATCGATGAGTTTCAGAGATAATAGAGTGTGAACTAGAAAGAGGAATCGGCTTACCGTTTAGAACTTTAATCACTCCCAATTAAGAGCTAGCCCAATAATTGAATGACCAAAAGTAAGCAACTATAGATTAGTAAGCAAAGTCATAGGTGTCAACTGTCATATAATCACTAAAAAGTGCGAATGTTGACTCATTACATGTAGACCACTTAAAATGCGATACATGACACGTAACGGAAGACATTTAACAGAATAAAATTAGGCATGAAAAATACTTTTTGTACATTGTATATTTTTATCGCGACTAAAAAGAATGGAACAATAAATAAAATTTTGATTAACTTATGAGTACTTTCGATGCAACTATATTTTTCAAATTTCACTTTCAACGACAAAAAACGGCATGAACGACGTGTGACATAGAATACTAAAATCTAAGCTTACAAACGCATCAAATATGAACTGCACGACCTGTAACGCTCCGGCTGCTCAATCGAATCAATGACTGTCCTCACAGGCCAACACGAGTCTTTCCAGCGTGCTTTGTCCTCACTCGCACGCTTCCCGAGAAACTTCCCAGGAGGTCACCCATCCTAGTACTACTCCAAGTCAAGCACGCTTAACTTTGGAGTTCCTATGAACGGGCAACCGAAAAGAAGATGCATCTTGTTTACATAGGTAGTACCAATCAATTCATTTAAGCCTCTTCGATCACACAGTCCCATACCTGTATGATCTCCGATAACCGTGCAGTCCCATACCTGCACAGTCTCGGGAACGTCCCATCAGCACATCCCCTTGCCCAGGCGATGTGGGATTGCACAACTTACCCGGTCTTGCCCTCGTGGCTCACGGGATTAGTGAATGTCACAATCACCCCACCTAATGGGGGCCCGACGTCCTCGTCGGCCACACTTCCGGCTGGGCTCAGCTCTGATACCATCTGTAACGCCCCGGCTGCTCAATCGAATCGACGACTGTCCCCACAGGCCAACACGAGTCTTTCCAGCGTGCTTTGTCCTCACTCGCACGCTTCCCGAGAAACTTCCCAGGAGGTCACCCATCCTAGTACTACTCCAAGTCAAGCACGCTTAACTTTGGAGTTCCTATGAACGGGCAACCGAAAAGAAGATGCATCTTGTTTACATAGGTAGTACCAATCAATTCATTTAAGCCTCTTCGATCACACAGTCCCATACCTGTATGATCTCCGATAACCGTGCAGTCCCATACCTGCACAGTCTCGGGAACGTCCCATCAGCACATCCCCTTGCCCAGGCGATGTGGGATTGCACAGCTTACCCGGTCTTGCCCTCGTGGCTCACGGGATTAGTGACTGTCACACGACCACATCATCTAAAAGATTTGGTATTAAAATTACCAATTTTTATTTTCAAGAAAAAAGAAAAGAGCTTCTATTTCCCCCTTTATCTTACATGATATATATGTATATATATATGGTTTAAGAACAATAAATATATTCTTAAACCGTATTATATGTTCATAAACCAAATAATATATATATATATAGGAAAACTTCAGTTTGTATGCCCGCTAGAGCATGTGTTTTCGAAAAAGTACCCGAGTTTGTTAAATTACAAAACTATGCCTCCAACACACTTTTTGTCTTTACATAACACTTTGAAACACTTTCAAACACTTTAAAATATGCTCCAAAAACTGTTAATGTATAAATAAACACTTTTTGTCTTTATATAAACACTTTTGGGGCATAATTTTGTAATTTAACAAATTCGAGTACTTTTCTAAAAACACATGCTGTCCGAGCATACAAGATACATAAGGATTCTTCTATTTTTTTTACAAGAAATCAAAGTGAAAAAGATAAAGGGTTAATGACAACAAACATATCTAAAGTTTGATCAATGAACTCCTCGTGTACTCAAAGTCTTAAAGTAATAGTAAAAGTACCTATTACTTAGTATGTAAATATATAATATTAATATCATTAAAAATTAAAAATATTCACTGATAAATTGTTTTGAAAAATTAGTCAGCACAAGGGGTGGCAATTTGGGACCGGACACGAAACACGAAACGCTTACGACACGATTTAAACGGGTCTGGGTCTACCATAAATGGATCTGGGTCCAACCGTGTCGAACACGATTAACACAATTAAATAACGGGTAAACACGACACGAACGCGATAACATGATGAGATTCAATTAGACACGATTAAAGAGCAAAAAGTTACATTTTATGCATTTTATATATGTTATTAAGCGTTTTGATACTTATTATATATGAAATTTATGTTTTTATTTGATTAATTACGTCTTACAATTGATGAACATACAACTTTGTTAGTAAAATTGTAAAATCTTTGATATAGTTAAATATATTAAGTTAAATGAGTATTAATTGAATTAATTTATCATTTATAAATAAATAAATCTATTAATTGGGTTAAACGGGTAGACACGATAAACACGTTATTTAAATAGGGCGGGTCTGGGTTTCGTCTTCTAACACGATTAATAAATGATGATGGTCTGGGTCTAGATAAAATAAGTAAAAAACGATTAGTACCCGGTACGAACACGACACGAAACCCGAATCACCGCCCTTAGTAAGCACACTAGTTATTTACCGATTTACCCGTAAAATAAAAGTTACGATTTTTAACCGGTATCATATTTGAACCCGTTATAGTTTATAATTGGGCAGGTTTATAGTGGGAAGAAGGAGGAGGAGGAGGAGATCAAAACCGCCATTGTTGTGCCACACAGTCACAGACCTTCTTCACCGTCGACTCCATTGTTCTCAGGCCTCTCACTCTTCCGATTCTCGTAAGAACTTTCTCTCTCATTTTCCTTAGCTCTCTTCTCTTCTCGCTTCAATTCGTCGAGCTTTACCTCTGAAATCTGGAACTGTTATTCTCCGGGGAAGACACGAGAGGAACAATTGTTGGAGTTGCGTCTTCCACGATCCTGCTGTCCTTTCGAATTCCGCCATTGCTGAGCTGTGGTGAGCTGAATTAGGGTTTTATCGCATTTTCAACAGTTAGGGCTTCTTTGTGTAGTTTGAGCTTCAGCTTTTCGAAGATCGCCTTTTTCCCATTTTCGAATTCGAGTTTTGTTATTCTTCTTCTTGAATTGGATTGCTAAGAGTTATATGCTTATTGCTTTGTCTGTGTATTCAGGCTGTGAATGTAGGAGGGTTTCTGGTTTGAGATTCGTATTGTGGTTAGAGACAGAAATGTCGGCGAACAATAATAACCCGTCGAAGAACGTCGGAGGCTCTTCGTCACCCTTCGGCAACGCTGGTATGGCTCCGCCGAACATGGCCATGAACCCTAATTTTCCGCAGTCGCAGCAACAAGCTCAAGCGCAGATTGCAGCCGGGTTTCAGAATCAGTACCAGCTTTCCCAAGCTCAGGCTATCGCTCATGCGCAGTCGAAAGCTCAGGTGCACGCCCAAGCGCAGGCCCAAGCAGCTCACGCCCAGTTCCAGGCCCAGTTGCAGGCCCAAGGGCTGGCCCTTAACCAGAGCCAAGGGATCGGGAACATGGGCTCGTTGACACCTGGCAGTGCCGGTATGAAGCGGATGCAGCAGAAGCCTCCTGTGCGCCCCCCAGGGTTTTCCCCTCCAAACATGATCTCCCCTTTAAGAACCATGGAGCTCACTCCGGCCGCCCGGAGAAAGAAGCAGAAGCTCCCGGAGAAGCAGCTTCAGGAAAAAGTGGCAGCAATTCTGCCGGAATCCGCTCTCTACACCCAGCTTCTGGAATTCGAATCCCGCGTTGATGCAGCTCTCACCAGAAAGAAAGTCGACATCCAAGAGGCGCTCAAGACCCCGCCTTGCATTCAGAAAACCCTAAGGATTTACGTGTTCAACTCGTTTGCCAATCAGATACAGACAATCCCAATGAAGCCGAATGCCGAGCCACCCACGTGGACACTCAAGATCGTCGGGCGGATCTTGGATGACGGGGTGGATCCTGATCAACCCGGTTTGGCTCAGAAAACGAACCCGATGTACCCGAAGTTCTCATCTTTCTTCAAAAGAGTGACGATTTCTCTGGACCAGAGGCTGTATCCCGATGCTCATATGATCACGTGGGATAATGCGCGATCGCCCGCTCCTCAAGAAGGGTTTGAGGTGAAGAGAAAAGGGGATAAAGAGTTTACTGTCAATATACGATTGGAAATAAACTACGTGCCTGAGAAGTTCAAGCTCTCACAGGCGTTAACGGAAGTTCTGGGTATTGAAGTTGATACCCGTCCAAGGATAATTGCGGCCATCTGGCAATACGTGAAGGCTCGGAAGTTGCAGAATCCGCATGACCCCTCGTTCTTCACCTGCGACCCGCCTCTTCAGAAAGTTTTCGGCGAAGACAAGATGAAGTTCACTATGGTTTCACAGAAGGTCTCTCAGCATTTGTTCGCTCCACAACCGATACATTTGGAACATAAGATCAAGCTCTCGGGGAACAGTCCTGTAGGAACAGCTTGCTATGATGTGCTGGTCGACGTGCCCTTTCCTATTCAAAGGGAACTGTCCGTTCTGCTGGCTAATGCAGAGAAGAGCAAGGAGATTGAGTCATGTGATGAAGCAATCTGTGGAGCGATAAGGAAGATCCACGAGCACCGTCGGAGGCGGGCTTTTTTCCTTGGGTTTAGTCAATCCCCAGTGGAATTCATCAATGCGTTGATTGATTCCCAGAGCAAGGATTTGAAGATTGTGTCCGGAGAAGGGAGTCGCAGTGCTGAGAAAGAGCGTCGCTCGGACTTCTTCAACCAGCCATGGTGCGCTTATCTATCTTTTGTTACGAAATTACCTTTGAGCCAGTTACCATAATTATATGTTTCAACATTTACACGTGAGGTCTTCCTATACCATGACGGGATTATGGGGGCTAGGGCTGAAATAAAACGATAAAAAAAGAACGAATTTTGACAAATGTCGCTAAATTCGGTTAACGGAAGAAACCAGTTACAGCTAATTGGAATCTATTGTCAAATCGTAATGGTTATTGTTTGCGGATCTCTGGACAACCGTTTACCCGGTTATAACCGAAGCCGGATTTAAAAGGGTTCTTAAAGTACATTATAAATGTGAAGTGTTTATTTACTGTTTATTGTTTATTTCAAGTCATGATAATGTTACTTTACTTATAAACAAGTAATTTTAAGTGATCATCATTTAGTTTAACCGGTTTTGACCCGAATTTTAACCGGTTTAATCAAATTTTAAAAAGGAAAAAAAAAAAAACTGATATGGGACCTTTTCGGGATAGGAACTTCCACACTGCTGCAATATTTTCTACTGATTTTCACTACTGATTTTTTCCACCAGGGTTGAAGATGCGGTTATCCGTTATTTAAACCGCAAGCCTAACACCGGAAGTGACGTCCCGGGAAGCACTTGAACCAATTCTTGATAAGGATGAAGCATTATTTATGTGACTGCAATTTTTGCTGTTGTAGTAGGAAAGGTTAAAATGGAGAGATGTTGGTTTCATAAGTCCATGTATTTGGGTGCTATATTGCTAGTATTGTTTGTGTACAAATAGATATAAAAGTAAGTAGCTATATATATAGATATAAGATATTTTAGCATGTAATTTAGGAATGCTCTTTAGAGATCATGTAGCTTCACCCAATTTAGATTTCTATCCTTTTCTTTCTACTCAATCAGTCTTAAGAATAGTTGTGATTATTAACTAGAAATGTATTTTGGAGTCATTTGCACAAATCATCCTTCAACTTTGCTTGTTCTGTTCCAAAAAAAAAAAAAAAGTTTTAGTTTGTGGTAGTAATATACTCTCTTAAACTAGCATATTGGCTTATACACCTATAAACACACAATGTAAATTAAGTAATGTACTAGCAATTTTTTTTTTCTTCTTTTAAACATTGGAAGGCCAATAATGTAATTCTAAAAATAACACAGGACAGCATTTTCATAGTCTTTGCAAGATGCAATTAAAGAGTATTAGTGCTTAACTTTTTAACCTACTTCAAATTGATTAAAAGAAAGACGAGCTTCATCAAACCCTCAGAGTTCTGGGTGCGGTTTTATAAGGAAAAGTAATCCACATTGTGTTGCCAATGGCAACAACCAAATAACCCTCAGAGTTCTTCAAATGGGTGCGGTTTTATAGGGAAAAGTAATCCACATCGTGTTGCAAATGGCAACAACTAAACAATTTCCTCCCTCGTTACAACAGGAGTCACGCAAAACAAAAGACTCAATACTTGGGGGAATATAATCTAGCCAAACGATATTTCTTCTAGATTTAACCACGAGTTTAGCAAGACCATACACGACTTCGTTACAACATCTGGGCTGAAGTAGAAAATTGTGGACTGAATATGAGTAGCTAAACGACGGATATCAAAGGTAATTGAGCCTAAATCAGATGAAAAGAGTAATGGACAAGCTTAAAGCAATGCTGGAAGGGTGTTTTTGCTAATTATTCTTAATTATTTTTCTTTCTTAAATTATTATATTCAAAATAAACTAAAATGTAAGGGTGAAACTGAATAGGATAGGAAATGGATATGTTGGACAACCGTGTCCGCATAATATGGATATAATTAAATTGTATTCACTAATCATTTTATTTTTTAATTATCTACTTTGAATGTGATTAGCGGTTAGCGGATCGAATTGATATGATTGTGAAGTTAACTTAACATGAAGATAGAAAGAGGCATGCAGTATTTTACAATAACAATTAACAACACCTTAGCAATATACCATAAACTCAAACATCTAAGCAATTTATTAAAACTAATATATAACTTCTAATATATATATATATGTTTATTTTTAATATTTTTTATTCTCAAAAACTGGTTGCGGTTAAAGCTGATATCCACCTTAGACTAAAAAAAATATAACCAATAACTAATCCAACTTTTAGAAGCAATTGTGGTCATCCATAACCAAATTAAGCGGTTTGCTTAAAGTGGATAAATATGCATATAATTCGTTGCGGATAGAATTGATATGATTGTGAATAGCAGATAGCAGATAATTATTTCAGCCCTACTAAAATGCAATAAAATAAGGTATTTTTGTCGCAAATAACTCAAATGAGAGCCGAGAGAACGACAAGAAATATGACGTCGTTCGCTCCGTTGTAAAGAAAAGAGTGGGAGGAGAGAAAAAGCACGGTCGAATTCACACTGGGAACTGGAAATGGCGGGAAAGCAGGAAGAGAAGCGCGACTGTGCCTCGTCGGCGCCGGCGCCGAAGACGGCGGAGGAAGCTGTTTGCTGGCGGAAGCAAGTGGACAACCACCTGAAGAGGCTCCACTCTCTCCTCTTCGGCGTCGAGAACGCCATCAACAAGGGCGATTTCTCCTCTGCTCACATCCTCGGCCTCAGGCTTCTCGGATTCCTCGACTCTCGATCCCTCTCCGACCTAGACCGCGCCTACATCCGCCCTATCCGCCGCCAAGCTCTCTCCGCCGTCGATTCCGCTCGCCGCTCTCTCGTCCCCGATTCCGATAGGTAACACTCGCTGTCAATGCTTGGAGCTCTGAATCGAAGCTTAACTGCCATGGATCGAGATTCCAGTTTCTACATGTTTGAATCTATCATCTTTGGATCGAATCCTTGGAATCTGTTTGCTCATGCCTCATTTAAAATTCGTTATGCATTCTTCATAGCTAGATTTGACGCGCTTTGTGCATTTCGTTGCGCTTGTGTTGAATCGCGTTTGCTTTCAGTAAAGCGTTCGAGCTCGCAAAGAAACCTCAGGGGAGCGTGTTTTGCACGACAGGTGATTTCGACGTCGAGAAGATTAAGCAATCGAGCTACTTTCAAGCTCTTCTTCAGCAGCCTAATGAACTGTCTGTAAATGAATTGGTAAATGTGTTTCTACACTTATTATTTATCCGTTTTCTTCGTTACACTTCGAGTGTGGACACGATCGGCTAACGAGGAGTATTTTCTGGTCAGGGAGATCAACTAGAGGGTCAGAACAAGGTTGGTATCGATACTTCAAAGACAAAGATTCAAACAAAGCTGACTTCGTTGAGAAGCATATACTCGAAGGAAATCAACGGGGTATCCAAGAACGATATGTCCTCTCGAACTAATAGCAACGAGGAGTGCATCATCGTAGAAAAGCCTTCATTGTTTCATAACAGAATAAAAGGTCAAAGTACGTTATCTTTTCCAAAAATCGAAGAGGATGACATATCATATGGAAATTTCACTGGAAAGAAACGTTTGCATATGGATATTAGAAGCCCGAATATGAAGTCCCCCTTGAGCACAGAAGAAAGTGCATCTCCGAGCCACGGATTTGTCAGTGCAAGAGCAAAATTGGTAGGCTTTGAACTTCTCCAAGCGGTTTACTACAATCCCAGACGCCCGTTATATTGACTGTTTGAACTACTGATAAGGGGGAAGGGCAATTAGGGTCTATTAGCCAATGCTCGTATTTTCTTATTTATGCTATTTGATGTATTTCTCGTCTTGTAGTTTCCCAATATGTTTTGTGACTTCTATATAGGCGCCTAGGAATCTAGGGTTTTCATTACGTTTTGCTTGCTATTGTATCTTGTTGAACGTCTCATGGAGTTTTCCGTCCTAGCTCTCGAAGGGTTGACATAATAGGTGTTTTTCCCGGTTTCTAGCAATAAATTCACTTCATAATGTTGGTGACATGTTCTTCACGTTTTGAGTTAATGCACGGATTAAGTTTGATTGATAATATTGGCATGCTATTGATGATCTTATTAATCTTAGTTAAGGTAAAACCAGGCATATCTCCAATGCTATTTTCTTATAGGTAGTAAAAATCTTGGAACTGCACTCCGAGAGGTTTAGTTCCTAATTCTTTAGGTCTAGATGGTTCGTCATATATCGTATTATCTTCTCGTAAATTGGACCATATTTATTTACTTTACATTTCTGCATTTCACAAATAGGAAATGGATATGAGGCAAAAAAGAGGTCTTTCAGGATCTCCAAATACTTCAGTTTCCCCACAGAATGAGAACACCTCAAGAAGTTATGGCGGGAAATCATATGGGATATCACGCCGTGGCGCTCGTGGAAATTTTGTTCCACCAATCAAAAGTAACGGTGGAAACACCGGGAACATAACCGCACGAATTGCTGGAAAGAACGACGACTCATTAGACGAGACAACAAAGAGATGGTATGGCGTAGGTTTACAATATGTAAAAAAAAATCATCAACTTTTATATTACCATGGTTCTCAACTTGTATTGAACAATGATTTAAAGTTAATTAACATGTTTAATATGTTGATTTTAGTTTGGAATCACTATGTGGCCCGGACGGTGAGCTTCCTGAAAAACTAAGGAATCTGGAAGGTCGCCTCATTGAACACGTTAGCAACGAGATAATGGACAGAGATCCAAATGTTCGGTGGAACGATATCGGTAAGATATGATTCACCAAGCTTCTTTCGAAATCAAAGTTCCTGTGTACGGTCTTCTTTTTTATGATTGACGTAGTAAAACTCGCATCATTTACAGCTGGTCTAGAGCATGCTAAGAAATGTGTGACAGAGATGGTGATATGGCCTCTTCTACGTCCCGACATATTTAAGGGTTGTCGTTCCCCAGGAAGAGGGCTTCTTTTATTTGGTCCACCGGTAAGCGTTGAGAAGTTTCTAACCAGTTCCGAAACACAATCCTAGAAAATGACGTGGCCATGTGCTGTGTATTTAGGGAACAGGAAAGACGATGATTGGAAAAGCCATAGCTGGAGAGGCAAAAGCTACCTTCTTCTACATATCTGCCAGTTCGCTGACGAGCAAGTGGGTATGTGTCGTTTTTATCGCCTTTTGGTATGTCGTGAAAAGTGATTGAATTAAGATTTTATCGTCATTTGCGCATCCAAAGTTGAATATCTATATGGTGCTGTGTAGATTGGAGAAGGTGAAAAGCTAGTGAGGGCACTCTTCGGGGTCGCAAGTTGTCGTCAACCGGCTGTGATTTTCGTTGATGAAATCGATTCTCTTCTCGGTCAGGTAAACAATCTTTTCTTTTATGTTACATGAATAAAAAGTTGCTCCTATAGATGTCCAACTGTTCTCCTCATGACTGTAAGAAGATACTTTGATAGGACCCGAGGCAAAACTCAAACATGTCTCATTGGGAATTTACCGAAGTGATGAACTTCCGAATGTTTATTGAAAAAATGGAACTGAATAACGAACAAAACGGCCGTTCTTTCGAGCACGAACCGAGCTCTCTTTGAAGTAGTAAGCATGCAAAATCCTAAACCCTAAACTACCAAAAATGCTTTCAATAACCTAATTAAGGATAGTAATTTAATTCAGAACAACTGTTTAGTTTATTGATTAAACCATAGGAACTCTATAAGTTCTTTAAAAAATAATTTGGTTCGGTATGTACTATGCTGGTTGCAGCGTAAATCAGACGGTGGCGAGCACGAATCGAGCAGAAGACTTAAAACTCAGTTCCTAATCGAAATGGAAGGCTTTGACACTAGCAGTGAACAAATTCTGCTTATAGGTAAATGTTATTTCACGAGCCTCGTTATCTTTTATTTCATGTATAACTAGAATCTTATCTTATGATACTTTCCGTGTAAAAAACATAAAAAAAAATCATCCAGGAGCGACAAATAGGCCCGGCGATCTCGACGAAGCGGCTCGTCGGCGACTCACGAAGAGGCTCTATATCCCGTTGCCTTCATCAGGTGCAAACTTGTGAAAATTATCGATTTCGACAATTTTTAGTAGTAGAATTCGAGACTGAGTGTCGATTTATGGAAATTAAGAGGCTAGAGCGTGGATCATACAAAATCTTCTTGGCAAGGATGGCTTATTCAAACTTGAAAAGGAAGACATTGACACCATTTGCAAACTAACTGAAGGTAATTTAACAATTTCTGATCTCGAGCGTGAAGTTCACGATATTATTTACCGTAACTTCAACTAATTTCTTACATAATACTTGCAGGATACTCGGGATCAGACATGAAGAACTTAGTAAAAGACGCGTCCATGGGGCCGCTGAGAGAGGCTCTGAAGCAAGGCATTGAAATAACGAAGCTGGAGAAAGAAGATATGCGACCGGTGACTCTCAAGGTAAGAAAGCGCAAGCTTGCGGATATCGCATCCTTAAAACTCGATTTTTCCGTATATTCAAAACGGGCTCTGCTCGTATCTACAGGATTTCGAGGAGGCGTTGCGCGAGGTGAGGCCTTCGGTTTCGCCGAGCGAACTCAATGACTTTGAGAAATGGAACAAGCAGTTCGGGAGCTTATCTGTCTACCCCTCGAATGCAGAGGCAAACTAAACGCAAAAGAAAAAAAGAGCAACTTAAGTATGAGTTTGTAATATGAAATTAAACACAACTGTAATCAGTAATAGTAAGCAATCTTACTCGGGGTGAAATAAATTCCGGAAATGCGGGTTTCAACCGCATCCGGAATACTATTTTCCTTGGCCTCATAAGCCTTCTGTTTTAACAGCAAAAAGAAAAAAGGACAGCCAAAATTGATCTTGGCTAAGAATCTGGATATTGATAGCCAATGTGGTGGTCCAATTTTAGGGTTACCGAAAATCGAATGACACTTTTGTAAGATTTTTAAAAGTTATATTGACAAATGAATAATAAAGTCACTGCTGGTTGCTGGAAAAACCGGCGACCGGCAGTAATCCGCCTGCCGGATTCTCCATCACTGCTATAAAACTGCTGGCTGAAGCAGACTAGAATTAAGTGATCTAAAAATTAGTGAATGGAAGGGTGCAAAAGAAACCCGGAAGGTTTTAAACCGCATTCAGACCGAACCCGCTTTCAAAAATACTCGCTACCATATTGAACCGGGCTGAACCAGAATTGGTTTTTTCAAACCACATCCAGATTAAAACCAGTTGCGGGTTTCTTAGTTTAGGGTTTTAAAAATCCGAAACCGGATTAATAGGTTACTCAAACACGCTTTTAATTATTTTTAGATTTTAGTATCACTATTAAGGAACAATGTTGTCCACTTTTAAAGGAAAAAAGAAGAATAAAAGAACATGTGCAATAATGGTTGTTGTATACGCACATGTGCTACACTTTGAGCAGGATCTAAACAAAGCCCCACACGTGTGAAGAAGAAAGACATCTCTCTCTCTCTCTGCTTATGATTTCTCATGAAAACGATGTCCCGAACTCCTGCGATAGCTATCTACACGACCACGCCGTCAACCGATAACGACCGTTGACTTTTCTAGCGTTGACCTCCGTCACGATCACTTCCTCTTGCTGACGGTGACCTTGAGCCCGCCGGCCATGTGGGCCGTCAGAAGCGGCACGAAAACCGGCGGCTCCGACCGCAGCGGCGTGATCTTGAACCGGCCGAGAACCGAGGCCATCACGTACTTCATCTGAATGAAGGCCATCTCCTTCCCGAGGCAAACCCGGGGACCGGCCTGGAAGATCGGAAACTTGAACGGCGAGACTTTTCTCAAGCAGCCGGTTCTCTCCGGTTCGATGAACCACCGGTCCGGTTTGAACTCGAGCCGGTCCTCTCCCCACAGAGCCTCCATTCTCCCCATGCCGTACGGGAAGTACGTCACTCTATCGCCGGCCCTGACACGTGTCCCGTCGGGCAACGAGTCGCTTTCGACGGCGTGCTTCGAGTCCCACGCCACCGGAGGGTAAAGCCTCATGGACTCGCAGAGGCAGGCCTTGAGCAGCCTCAGCTCCTTGAGCGACTCGTATCGCAGATTCCCCACGGCTCGGATCTCCGCCACGACGTCGTTTTCCACGGCCGGCTGACGCGAGAGTGACCAGAACAGCCACGTCATTGCCGCTGATGTCGTGTCCCTCCCGGCCATGACAAAGCTCACTACCATGTCGCGGATCGCCTCCTCGTCATGTCCTGCGGCGATCAGCCGCGCGAGGAGGTCTTCCCCGCCGGAGACTCTCTTCCTGCGGCGGATAATCTCCGTCACGTGCGCGTGGACTTCCTTGATAGCGATCTTGAGCCTCTTCTCGGACCCCACGCCGAGCCACCGCTTCGCCTTCCACACCACGAAAAGAGGAGCCGCCCCCCGCCTCGCACAAATCTCTGACGCGGCGTCGAACGCCTTCGCCAGCGCCGACACGGGTGATTCCGGATCCAAACAGCACCGGTCAATCCCAAGCGAGACTTTACAGATCACGTTGAACGCGAATCGCCGGAGAAGATCCTGCAAGTCGACGGGAATCGCTCTTTCTGCCAACGATGTCATCAACGGCACTAAGCTTTTCTCCACTTCTTCCTCGAGAGTGGACATGATGTAGCTCATCGAGGCTTTAGCGGCGAACTCGTGGCTGGCGAGCTTGCGCTGCGCCCGCCAAAGCTCACCGTCGACGTTGAAAATTCCAAGACCGAGAAAATCACCGAGAATCTCGGTGAAGGGCCGGCCTTTGGGGAAGTTGTTGAAGTTGGTCTTGAGCATGTACTCAACGTTCTCCGGGTTTGCAGTCACGATCGTCCGCCGCCCGCCGAGGCGGCTCACGATGATCGTGTTCGTGGACGACTCCGAGATGAGAGCGGTGTACCAGTCGAGCAACCGGTGCCGGTTTTTGTAGAAGGAGATCAAGCAACCAATGATCGGGTAGCTCGGTGGGCCGTACCGGCTTGTACTAACGCCGGAAAAACACCGGCGGAATCGGTTAAGGATCGGACGTGTGAAGTAGCAGAGAAAGAGAAGGGAGACGGAAATGAAAGCGAGTGGATGCAGCGAGAGAGACATCATGAAAAAGCACACAATGTAGAGTTGCAATAATAAGCTTCAAATATGATTGATATTTTCTTGCCTTTTTAATATGATTGTGTTACTATATTGCTATCGTTATTATTTTGTATTTTTGCTAGGTTCTATAAAAGGTTTTGATATATATATATATATATATATATATATATATATATATATATAAGTTGGGTTGTTTTAATAATAATAATCCTTCTTATATATAATATATGATAGATTGCTTAACCCTAGAACTATTTATTATATAGGCATTCATATGATTAGGGGTTGTCCTTATATCAAATGTACTAACATATTTTTATATTGTTTTTAGCGGTAATAATACTCAAGGATACGAAAATAATATTAAAGTCCAGTTTTATCGATCATTTCTAATTAAAATCTCGTGAGTTAGCAGATACGTGCATGTCTGAAGTTTAAGAAAGTGTTGAACAAGTAGTGTTGCTGGAGTTTAATCGTAGACGCAAACATTTCTTTCGTATGTAACAGACCTTAACCAAGGTTCAAAATTTTGCGAAATTCGGTTGACATTTCGACTGATTTTTTGTTTTTCGGAGATATGCGAAACGAAAGCCTCGTCGAGATGCAAATCCAGCAAGTCGGTGATATATTATCTGTGGTGATATTTTTTTTTTTAGTGGCATGCCACTAAAACGGAAATATCACCACATGTAATATAAAAATTGAATACTTATGCCGCAAATTTCATTAGGTAACTAGTTAAGGGTTTTAGTCGTTGCTCACAAGTCGGTGCATTATATTCCAATCATGGAAGAACATGCTGTTGAGTGATTAAATATTCGTTGATGCATTAGCATTAGATTCATAGTATACTGCGTTTTTGCATATAAGGACGTGCAAAGATAATTCTGAAAAAAAAAAAGTCTAGGGTTTTGAATTTGATCACATGGCCTTTTACTTTGACCATTATTACAAAACCTATATGAATATTTTACACGATTGAAATAGACAAAAATTGTGTCAAAATGTATTTATATTTTTACATCTAAAATTCGACGTTTTCTGTTTTGAATTATATATCTAGAACATTGACTACTTCCGGTCATATTTATCACTTTTGATTAAAACATCTGAAATTCGAAGTTTCGTGTTTTGAATATGATTTAGAAAAACTTGACTACTTTCGGTCATATTTATTACTTCGTCAAAGGGCTAAAAAGTTTACTTGTCGAAGTCATGGAAGATTTGACGAGTTCCCAGTTGAATTTTTTATTTCTTAAATTCTTAATTGTTTTTTAAAATGTTTCAAATGATTTACTAATTTGTTTTGTAATTATAAATGTACGTTAATACTCAATTATTTAATATGGTTTTACCCAGAACCGGAATTCCACTTCCGGATTAAAAATGTGGGATTTCATGATTAAGCTTAATTAGGCCTAGATTAGTGAACTTAATGTGGTTTCTCTCTCTTCTTCGGATTGGTCATTGGCTGTAGTAATCTCTGAAACCTATCTTAATTAATGTAATTATATATTGTTTTATGTAATATATCTCAATTTACTCGTAACAAATTACATCGTTTGACTGAAAAGGCTTCTTATTATAATTAAGGTGCCAAGCCATCCAATCAAAAGAATCTCGTTGTTTAATTAACTCACCACATTTGGTGCATTTAATTCTATTTGGACGGTTTCATACGATAAAAATATGTGAAATATAATGTTGCTTACGATTAAGATCCGGACTCGAGTCTGGCTCCGTCCGTCACATTGAAGTTTCTTAGATTCACGAATGTAAAAAGTTTTTATATAAATCCCATCAGTAGCAGAACCATGACTTACAATCCGGGGTGATTAGATTTTTTTAAAATTAAAGGGGCTGAGTTAAAATTTTACACCATAAAAAAATTATATGAATATACGCTATAAATTTTATTCGCTTGTTGAAATAAAATTAGTTCTTTTTTCCTAAAAAAAATGTTGGTTATTAGATTAAAAAAAAACAACTCATTCAAAATTTAATTAGTAACTAACTATAGAAGGCTCATGTTATTTACAACTTGAAAGTCAACAATTTATATTGAAACCTAATAGATTAAATATTATACCTAAATCTGCATCTGTTACAATTAATAATATCGAAGTTTTGAATTTATACATATAAAAATAAAAAATAAAAAATAAACAACTTAAGACATGCGACATATATATTAATAGGTCGCACAATAGTTTATATATTAGTCATGAAAATTGCTCTTTTTTTAGTATATGGCTTTTCTATAGAATAGCAAAAGCAAATGGTTGTTAGTGTTATAGTCAAGAGTCTTGTCATCTACTACTTCTTATTTTATGATTTAAATTAAGCATGTGTTTTTTTAAAATTAAATATATGGATACTTACAATTATACATATCTTTATCCCAAAAAGTCTCTCCAAGTAAAAGTTGCATGATCGCTTATGACAGAAAAATACCACATAACAAGATGACACGTGAGAAATGACTTTTTTTTTTTTTTTCTTTTTCCATTCGTCAATCTAGATTGCTGATAAAAAGATAAGATTGTACCAGCCATACATTCATTTCAGGCGAACTACAAAATATATATTTTGACCCTTTATTTTAATTCGTAAATAACAAAAATCATAAACAACTATATTAAAACGACTATAAAGATTTATAATAGATAATATTAATCGAGGCACGTGCACTCATCTTCTGATCCGTTAGGTACTAGATGCTCTCCAATTATCGTGACATGTCATAAGTATTTTGATCTATCTCTCATTTGCTATTTCGTTAAATGCTAAATCGCTCTCCATTTGTCATAATAGGTCTTACACAAATAACGTTCCGTCTTCTGATCCGTCATATATATACTTGATGAATCTCCGGTAGTCGTGCGAGATCAAAGGTGGTATCTCTTTCTAAGTTTTAACTACTTAATATGTAATTAAGCGATTAACATCAATCAGTCGTCTTCATTAAATAGCTTAATCACTACTTAATTGACAGTGTATATATATACATATTGACATATTGTTTACATGATAGACTTAAAAAATGACAATTTATAATTAATGGATGAGGGCCCTATATATATTAATTATATTTGTGTATATATATATTAAAGTTTTCTTCTTCTATATATCGAACAAGACGAGCACGTTATTTCTCTATGCAAACGATAAATTAAAAAACAGGAGTGTTACGTATGATTCGCATATTATAATAATATAAATGCTCTGAGTAGAAACAAATGAGTGGAACAATAATAATAAATTTGTGGGCTCTACTACATTAATAATAATATTTTAGGGGTTAATAGCAGCTCAATTGCTAATAATATTTTGATTTGTGTGGTAGATTAGGGTTTTTTTCTTTTTTTTTTCAAACGAAATTTTCAATATTATTTTTCTCATTTTCACGAAAAATATTATAAGTTCTATTAAAATTGATTTAAGAGAATTTTGCATAGATCATTAACAAACTATATATCTCGAAAATGACATATGTCTAGGACTTAACGATATATCTACAATTATGTCCATTAAATAGAAAATGAACAAAATTTTTGAGAAAAACAAAATTGTAAATATTATAAATTTCGACCATAAAAAATAATAAATGTTAGAAATTCTAACAGTGAAAAAAAAATTGTGTCACTGAAAACTAAAACTAATAGTCTTACAAATATGAACTTTGACATTAATAATATTATGTGTACGTATATATTTAAATAATGTTATTATATGCTTTGTTTATTTCTTTGTACCTTGTGTCGATTTTTCCACCACACACACAATATATTTAAAATAAAGAATTTGAAGGAATCTTCTGTTAAAGTTAATCATTATATATATATATATATATATATATATATCAACCCTTTATTTCTTTGATTCTTTATTCTATATGTTATATGTGCCATGTTTAAGGCTCACCCACCTCCCAAAACGTGATTAAAATCTGGGGAAAATATTATTAAAATAAACTCAAATTAATATATAGAATACAATATATTTAGTGATTAAATGAAGGATTTATATCATTTTTTTTCAAGCCATATCATTTTGGTATTCGAACACACAAATACATTTAAGAAATAAACCAAAAAAAAAAAATAAAAGCATTATATGTTCGACTCAATTTAAAAAAGAAAATCAATACAATTAATTATTATAATTAAAAACTGAATGGGAAATTGACATTGTGTGCGGCTAAATTAATTAACTCGTAAACGAAAAATATATATAAAAAAAATCATGGACATATGAGAAGAGTTCACGGTAATCAAATACCCGAAATTGAATGACATATGCGGCTAGGTTAATTAACTCTGGGACGTTAGTTTCGAAAACCCTAGCCCGATCCTTCCGTTTCTACTTTCTACTACAGAGTCCTCGGAATATTTATCAATCCACGAATTTTTAAAATGAGCCGGGTCAAGAAAATAGATTTTGATGGCGAACTCGAAATAACCGATTATATAATTATATTATTGTGACTTATGGCAATTAGAGTGTGTTGCTTCTAAGAACTTATCTTATCTTATCCTTATTAAACTTTTTTTTATTTCGCAATTTGCATGTAAAGATACGATTGAATAGCTATATAAGCTTGACTTTTGTACCTTTATTATCTATGCTTTGTGACTAGTTTGCCCATGCTTCGAACTAGTTCGAACTAGCTTACGTGTTCCCCTAGAACTTTTTCTTCATAATTTATTCTTATGTTTCCTTTAACTTATGAACTTTGTCTTTCGATTTTTATTTATTTACGTGCAGAAATGCCTCTTAATGTTAAAAAAGTAGTCAAAGATAACGGGAATTGCTAATATGTTTGCAATACATATTGTCTATCATATTTTATTTATTAAATATATTTTTCTATTTTTTGATCCACATATTTAATTATAAATAACTGAATATTACTCGGTTAGATCTATGGCCAGTTGTATGCTGCTCGATATATTCCATTTCCGCTTCAGTATCTGAACACGTTAATCGTGTTCTTTACGAGTTCAGATCACTGGCGGAACTACCCACAAAGGTAGTGGGGACGTTAGAACTTAGAACCACCCCCAAAAAAGTTTTTTTTTTTTTTTTTTATCTTTTTTAGTAATGTTTAAATTTTTTTTTACAAATAAACTCTTTTTATTTGCACTACAAATTTAAACTAGTATCAAATTCTCAAGATGGAAGAGAGAATTGAAAAATACATCGAGAGAATTTTATTGAAGTGAATTGAATGAATTACAAAACAGAGCCTGAATGGTTTATATATACCTTCAGCTCGAACAGAAAACAACGGTCATAAAAGGGAAACGACAGCAAAATGACAAACGACATTAACTAGGACATAACAATCTGTTATAAGACACGTCGTTTTTAATAACTAGCCACCCCGAAATTTAAATCGTAGTTCCGCTTATGGTACAGATCACGTATTTTAATCAACAATAACTTTTTGTAGAGTATTTTCATGTGTGGCTATAAAGTTCTACTCATCTTTTATAAGAGATTTCTCGACATTATTCTATTTGCAAGTGGATCAATGCTCGGAGCTTTATTAGTATATAGTTTTTTTTTTCGGCTATGACGTTCTCATTATTCATGATTTAATTATTTTTCAATTAATTTAACGTGATTATAGAGTGATAAAATTTTATCCGTTAGAAGTGAGACGTCTAAAACTTAACAAATATATCTAAAATTCGGTTGAATTAATTTAAGAAATAAAAAATTTTAAAGAAAAAATAAAATATTGAACATTAATTTAACCCTTAAATAATCCGATTAGGGTAATTCAGCATTTTATACTTGACACAAATTCAAACTCTCGTGATAATAAGATATGAAAAGAAAGAACATTCTCTTATAAAAATAATAAGAAAAAAGAGATCATACATATATCAGAAAGTTGATATGGAAAGATCAACTTTGTTTTGTGGCCAGCGCAAGCCAGTCGTATTTCAAGATTATTAGAGTTTTAAGGTCCAATATATATATATATATATATATATATATATGTGTGTGTGTGTGTGTGTGTATGTATAAATGAAACACGTTTGCTTTATTGTTGTTTTTTTATTTTATTTTTCTAAACGTTGCTTTATAAGAAGATGGTATATGTAGCACATCACCAAAAATATATTTTTAAATCTTACCAAACTTATTATATTTTCAAGAAATTGTTGTCATCGATGAAAAAATGATAGTTTAATTTTACGAGTTATTTGATATTTTTATTTATAGGCATTGAGTAAACTGATAAGATTTACCAAACAAGTTTAAAGATTAATACTAACCAACGAATTTACCAACAGATTATTTTATAAATAATAATATTTCTATTTATATCATATAAGTATATTACAGTTTAATATCAATTCTATAAATATTGACATATTATATTAAATTTTCTGATTGATTAATAAACTACACTAAGCAGTAAGCACAATATGTTAATATGATACATAATATAATCGTTTTTTTAAAGTTTTTTTTTTTTTTAATTATTTGGGTATCGTCAATTTTGCAATTATAGATATCCGGCAATTGACCATCAGTAACTATATGGATTTTTCACTGGTACTCATTGTGGTTTACTCACGATTAACAAAACCCGAAACCCTAGTTAAAACTTTAAACCAAAGTTTAAGTTATCGAGATTTTGCTATTGATTTATCGTTATTTCATCGCTTACTCACACTTATCGATATAAAAAAATCACCACCAACCATTATTGTTAGCTTGGTTTATCATTGGCTAACAAAAAAATGACGATGAAGTGAAATAATCGATGAAAAATCAATGACTTTTTAACAAAATTATAAAATATTGGATGCTCACTTATAATATAAAATATATATACTAATTTTAAAGACCCTAAACATCTACGTATAATAAAAAGGGTAAATTACGGTTAATCTACCCAATGTTTTATCTTTTGCGAATTATGTACCCAATGTTTATTTTTGGTGGCTAATGTACCCAATGCTTGATCTGTTAGATATTTTCGTGTTTTCCGTTAGTTGACCGTTAGAGTGTTATCCTCCTCTATATGCACATTTTTTGTATTTTTGACATAACTCTCTCATTTTTGTCCAAATTTTATGCATGACCTATGGTTGGAAAGACAAGAGATAGATATACAACTTTTATGTTTTAAGTTTTGTAAAATAAGTTTTAGAAAAATACGAAATTTCAAATACAACGTAAAATTGGACGTAAGTTTAATGCAAAATATTTGTTTCGAGAAAATTTTACCATACTTAATGACTTTTATGATGAAACGTAAAACTAATAAGTTATAGATAAATATTTTATCTTTCCAGCGGATGTTTATTTATAAATTTTTGACAAAAGATGAGGAAGTTATGCCAAAAATATGAAAGATTATTTCACATCACATATTTCATATTTTTGGCATAACTCACTCGTTTGTTATCCAAAATTTATAAATAAACACCCGTTAGAAAGATAAAATATTTATCTAAAAGTTTTTAGTTTCACGTTTCACCATATAAAGTCATAAAATATATTAAAATTTGCTCGAAAAAAATATTTTGTATTAAACTAACGTCTAATTTTACGTTGTATTTGAAATTTCGTATTTTACAAAACTTATTTTATAAATATTAAAACAAAAAAGTTGTAGATCTATCTCTTATCTTTCTAATTATAGGTCGTGCATAAAATTTGGACAAACAATGAGTGAGTTATGTCAAAATACAAAAAGTGTACATGTAGAGGATGATAACTCTCTAACGGTCAACTAACGGAAAACACGAAAATATCTAACAGATCAAACATTTGGTACATTAGCCACCAAAAATTAACATTGGGTACATAATTCTCAAAATATCAAACATTGGGTACATTAGCCGCAGTTTACCCTAATAAAAAATATTAAATCAAAAAATAATAGTTTATTAACGAAATACTCATTTTGTACAAGTCTTTTCAAAAACTATTGGTTTTAAGATGCATAATGAGTAGTTTAAAAAAGTTTGTAGATAAGTGAATATTTCGTATAATTTCCTAAAAAACCAACTCTAAATAAATATATCATATTGTAGTATTGTTTTTAATATTATTTATAATAATAAAATTATAGCATACTGTATAGTGTATACCAATATTATTTTACAAAATAGATATTGATGTAAAATATATACTATTATACTTATTTAATATAAATATTATTATTTCCCATAAACCCATCGTTGGTTACCAATTTACTCGTAAAATTATATCGATAAACTTAATTTAATTATTTTCAAAATCTGCAATGAGTTCGTTTTCTATCAGTAGATCAGTAAAATCAAACGTCATTTTAAACATTGAGTTGAACGGTTCAACTTGAACCTACACATATATGATGTCATAATTCAACGACTACGATTTTTATTATTATTTTATCGAAAAAGCACCTTATCCAACGACCAAGAGCAAAGAATTCCATTATTGGTACTTGGTAGTTGGTAATGTCCTTTTAAGTTTTAACAGTAAATTTACCAAAAGGAGAAATATTTGGACAGACTTTTTTGACGGCCATACTGCCGGCAAAACTACCAAGTACACTCTGTTCTGTCTCCACAATTTCAACATCTTATTATTGCATTGCATTGTATTCAAACAAAAATAGAAAAGAAAGTAGTGACTTGTCCAAAACAGCTTCTTTTTTCTACTAAAGATGGGCGGCACAAATACCAAAAGTCTTCGAAAAACTCAAGTTAAATACCCATTCTTTGTTTCAGCCAGACAAAATACAAGACATGTACTCTTTTCGGACTTGTTCGATACGTGTCTATAGTGAGAGGGGAAAATATTGGTATTTTATCTGGCGTAAAGAAAGAATGAGTATTTAACGTTAGTTTTTCAAACAGTTTTGGTATTTATGCCGCTAATATCCCGGAGAAAAATACCTTTTTACTTTTTTTCTTTATTTCTCCATATTCGTAGCTACATTTTCGAGTGACCGACGCGAACTTGAACTCTATGCCATGAGGTGTTGAGAATTCCTCTCAAGTTCCAAATGTCCTGCACATTTTCAGGTTGGACATTTGCAGCTGAATCCACCTGCCCATTCCGGAATTTCGATCACATTAGAGCAACTCCAATCGAACGTTAAGACACCAAAAACGTGAGTTATAACAACTCTAATCGAACGTTAAGACACCAAAAGCGGTGTATTTTTTACACCGATCTTCACTGATACCATCAGTGAAGTGTTATAATCCTATCATATCGAGACACTGTTGCGACTGCATTTCATTTTATAGATTAAAAGATATTAATGGGACTTCAATTGTTTTTTTTTATTTTATCATCGGCTTGTCTTCTTCGAGAAGGTTTACTTTTATTAAAAATATAATATAAGAATAAAAATAAGTTTTTGCTGTAATTTTTAGTGTAATTTTTCACGTGATTAGAATAGAAAAACAAAAAAAGAAATAAAAAATCACCAAAACAATTTCACTAGGAATTTGGGCAAATAGATATTATAATATTGAATTGTGTAGTGGGTGATGGGAGTTTCAAACTTGGAAACAGATGGTGTTGAATTGCTATATAAAACTTATAAAATATTGACTTGGGTTGCAAAAGTGGCAATAAATCAGACACATGGGCTTATCTTATCTGGGATCTCAATGTCAGACGATCTCAAAGATGAAAGAACAGGCACGTGGTTAAAAATTTGTGGTCATCCAAGAACAGAGGGGAAGTTTTTTTTTTTTTTTTTTTATAATATTAACCGCCTAAACCTAAAAGCTAATTGGGGATTTTTCAGGGAAAAAGTATAGAACAATGATAAATGATTCTTCTTCAAGCACTAAGAGACAAAGCCTAACCACTCATAGTGGAGAAATTGGACATATTTATATTAGTATAGACTCAACTTAATGCTTGTTGACACAACTAGTTTAAGGGACCATTCTTGACTAGACAATTTTCTAGAGAGTTATTAAGCATTAAGATACACATATACATTCATATATTTATATATATATGTGTGTGAGTGTGTGTGTGAATGTCTGTGTGTGATGTTTGTTTCCAATCACTGGTTGACATGTTCAAACCTTCTCTGTTCATGTTTCCAGACAAGTTATTTAAATTCCATAAATGTTGCTAAAGCGTCACTCGTGATGTAGGATATTTTATTATAGTTCAGGATAAATAATTTAAATATATAAGTATATATATATATATATTAAATATGTGTATTATATTTGAGGATTACGTCTAAACTTGTCCTTACGAGCTTCCTCGTCATATAAAATTACACCCTATGAATCCATTTTTTGTTTCCTATGGTGTCTGCTCTAAATCCTAAGAACAAAAAATAAATAAATAAAATTGCTTAAACTAGAGGTGTAACTGGGTCAAAATCCTTCCTTTTCTTTACGGTCTCTCAAAAAGACTTGTCAAAAGAGGGGTTCAACCGGGTAGAAACCCTTTTTTTTTCTTTCTAAACCCGGATGCAGTATTTAACCGGGATTTCCGGGTTCTGTTACACCCCTACATCTCATTAAATGATTAACTCTAACATAATTTCATAATTGAGCATACTATAATTAAATAATTAAAATACCAGAGTCCAGAACTTAACATAACAAGACGCAAGTCTTATTCAAGAGACCTTTTCCTTTGGATATTTGGGGTATGTAATTGAGGAATATATTACTTAATTTTATTTTATAAAAATATGAGTGATGTTATGTCCGTAACACTAAATTTGTAATATTGATGAGAGAAAAAATGACTTACAGCTTTTGCAACAATCTGTGTACTGTTTCGGACGTCAAACGTAACTTCGAAGAGGACCCAAGCCCACTTATCGCTGCTTTCATCGTCGGAAACATATGGGACGCCAATCTTCTGGTATCTGGAAGCTTCCACCCACGTTTTCCCGCCATCAAAAGACACATCTACCCTTTCGATGCCGCGTCCACCTCCTGATACAGCATAACCACTCACTGTTACCTGCATAATAATTTGATATAATTTAGTCATAATGGAAAGATACTCACATATATATATATACACACACATGTAAAGAAAGGAGAAGTTTCATAAACAAACCTTTCCAGGCTTCACTACGTTTGTTTCCTCTAAAGTGCATATCACACTCTGTCAACCATCAAAATCATTTATCAGAAAACACTTTAATGAATTCCAATTGTAATTAATTTCCTTATCCCCAAAGGATTACATCTACGAATTAAGTGACTAAAACGATTAAACTTATGACAAAAGAATTTTGTCTGAACGCCTTTCACGAGTCTTGATCTACTTCGCATGGCAGTGCTGCAAGATTCTAATTGCATGCTTCTTCATTTAATTTGAAAAGGTGAAAAAAACTATTTCTATACGATACACAACCGAAGTGCTAGATGTTGCAAGACCTGTTTTTATTATTATTATAAACTAGTTTTGTTATTTGGGATAGTTCATAGTTGAGTTCTTGTTATCTATAAATCCCACGTTTCTTTTTGTTAACAGAGCATTTCCCCGCCATATGTGCGTAATATTTAATAAATTCGAGATGATGTCACGAGACGAGTGGCTACCGTCTATATAAAATAATAATAAAACTCAACCTGCACGGGCATATCCATTTGTGGCCTCCTGGTAGACCAATCGATGTTGTCCCAGTTCACTGAAGGTGGAAACATTTTGTAGTCTTTTTGCATGAAAAAACCCTACACCAATGACGCCATCGTATAAAACTGTCAGATTATGACGACATAAGTCCAACAAATTTGTCAGATTAGAACACATATTTCCTGACCTGACATTCTTCTGCAATTACATCTATAGAATCGAGCCATTTTAC
Organism: Parietaria judaica; assembly: GCA_954871525.1. NCBI lineage: Eukaryota > Viridiplantae > Streptophyta > Magnoliopsida > Rosales > Urticaceae > Parietaria > Parietaria judaica. The sequence continues at coordinate 34,173,007 of OX940865.1, forward strand.
AGAGCGTGCACCGATAACACCAGGTACTACGACACGTAAAGGATAACCGTGATCCCTGTTAATGGTCTTTTGCACACAAAAAAAGCAAGAAATTAAGTTAGGATTCAGGGTTTATACCAAACAAAATGCATGTATAATTTACTATCAAAAGACTTAATTGTCAAAGTTGTTTTGTACGTAACTCTCAGAGAGACCTTAAGCTGTTATTAGGGATGCACATTGAGTATCATATTCTAGAAGACTAGAACTCACTTCATCTAATGTTGCAATCATTCGATGCATGCATGCATGCTCAAAGTTTGAATTCAGTAGGTCATAGTTGAAAAAAATAGTGAAAGAAGTTGATAGGTACAGAACACAAAACACACGCCAGTAGGCCAATCGGTTTTTGCCAAGGTGATAAATTCCGACAACTTTATTCCATAATCAACCGAAACACTTCCTTTACTTCGAGAGCAAGGCAAAAACTCTCCAATGACGTCTTGGTGAGTCAAAAACCATAGAGAACAGAACATAACCCACGGCCGCCAAATCTAGGCGCCTATGTCCCCTGAAATAACTAAAACCTAAGATATAGTAGAAGACAATACGCAAGCACAAGCTGGAGAGAGCAATTGAACCAATACTGTAATATATTAGATTTTTATGCTGTGGATTAAGTGATTACGAATTCAGACACTGCTATTATGATTTTAAAACATAGCATTCAAGTTGGGTATAAGTTTTTTTATAATGGGTATAACAGAGGTCTAAGAAACAGAAATGGTGATTGTCAAGTATGAAATTAAAATCTTCAGATGAAAAAGTCAAGTTGCTCAAATTAAATAAATGATTATAGCGATAGTAAACATTCAGTTACCTCTCCATTCATCTCATAAGCAAGTAAAACATCTGCTTCGGGATTTGTGGCCTGGATGAGCGGAATAGATGCCTTGTATGGACCTCCATTTTCTTCCTATATTTGTTGAAAAGTCAGAGAGAGAATAATATTACAAGGAGATAATGCATCTGTGAAATGTTACTTAGAAGAAGTCTGTACCTTGCACCTATCCACACTAATAAATTCAACATGTTTGCCTCCTTTTTTACTGCATTTCGATAAATTTGGTATTCCAACGAGCTCGAGGACGTCGGCCAACTTCGCACCACCCCAAACAGCTGGCAGGGGACATAAGTGTCATTAGACCAAAAACAAGCTAAAAGGCCACTTGATAGCCATACATGTTTACTTATAAGAGTAGAAAGGGCAGGACGGGAATTTAGTCTATTTATTTGTCCATAACTGTCTTTCTCATTTTAAGTCCTTGGGATAGTTACGCATTTAATCAACCTAATGTATGCGGCCATCTATGGGTGGCATGGTTACGTATTACGAGCCAAAATCGTTGAGTCTCGGAATCAAGAACACAATGAACACTTTTCACCAACCTTCACGAAATTTAATCTCTCCTCTTTAGAGACTAAGTCATGTGATTGGCTCTTGGCTACCTTTTTCATTCACTAAAGCTCCTTTATCTAGCACACGATTACAATCTAATGGGCTCGATTAACACTCTAAACAACACTTACGACATTGACTCGATTTACCTTCTAAAGTCTGAACGACACTACACATTATTGACTCGATTAAACCCCTAACAACACTCAAGCATCTAAACGACAATAATCCTCAAGGGCTATATCACTATGTTTTGATTAGCTTTGTCTTTTTGAACATCCATTGGAAAGTCTTGCTTTGCTCTTAAAGGAAAGGAGGTTTTGGAGTGAATTCAATAAGATTAACGGGGATTCATCACATTGGCGGACTACAGTATCCTATTTGCCTGTGTTTCTTGGTGTGGATGCTAACACTATTCTTGCACTAGCTTTTAGTCACGAAAATGACATGAAAAATTATGCACGCGGATTTAGAATGTCCGTGCATCCTTTTAATGAAGAAACTAACCGTTTCCTATAGCAGAGACACCCCAACCAACACCCTTCACTGTTCTGGTCTTGCTCATCGCGGTTCTTCGGTTACCAGCGCACTGCATAAACCGCAGAGGAAACTCCAATTCACCATCTCATAAACATAGTAGAAGGCATAAATTACATCGATAATAGCTTAAATTCAAGTAACAAAGTAAAAATCCCGAACGTTGCCCTAAAAAACACGACAAACCTGTAACGTAGCAGTGACTTCATACTTCGGAAGCGCCCTGATTAACAAAAAATAAACTGTAAATCCCAATTTGAACCGTACTACTTTCGTGTATAGACGAGGATAATCCAAACCTGATATCTTTCATCGAAAGCTTCACGGAGTTCTCAACCAAACCCGAAACCGACACTGTATATCTGCAACCCAGAACAACAAGCTTCAATTCAACATCAGCAAATGCAATTACATACATACTTTCAATATAAACAATTCGAGAGGACAGACATATCAAAACCTCTCAATGTCGTCAACTATGGGGATCGGACCGTGGTTCCTCTTGTAGAAAAACTCCACAGGAGTCACGTACGATCGACACAGAACCGAACGCGGTGGCTCTGCATTGAAAGGTTCCTGTACCGTTTTTCGAGCTCATGATCAGTGAATCGTCATCGCAGAAACCGTAGAACAGAAAGAAAAGCATCTTCTTTGCTGCAAAACCCAAAGCACGAGAGAGAGAGAGAGACCTTGGAATTGATTTGGAGAGATGGATGACGAAGAGGCTCGTTGGAGTAATCGGAAGGAGCTTTCAGTCCCGGCATTCTCCGAGCTTCTGGTTCTTCTTCGGTTCAATCGCCGATGATCGGGGAGAGAGAGAGAGAGAGAGAGAGAGAGAGAGAGAGAGAGAATGAGAATGACCAAACAACCACGAAAGCCGACGGAATTCTTTGCTTTGGTTATTACAAAAATAGAGCGACGTGACGTGGCAATTTTGGAAAATTGTAATTGTCTTTTTTATTTCTTTGGGTTAATTGTGGCATAAATACCAAACTTATGGTTAAATTGGTGGCATGGATCTAAACTCGAAAAATAGCGTCAATAGTATCCAACGGGAGTTATGAAAGGTTGAACAGTATCATCGTTTCTTTTTTCATCACTTCGTGCTACGTATATGTCATTGCTCACTTGTTCGCTTCATTACTTTTAACTTTTTTTTTGTTTTTTTTCCGGTATACAAAATATCTAAAGTTTATTAATAATTTAGTTCTCAACTTACAACATATGATTTCTTTTGCTGCAAAGTGACGGAAAATGAAAAAACGATATTGGTCAACCTTTTAAAATGTTCACCGAGTATTATTCCCAGCACTTTTCAGAGTTGGATATATGCCACTGATTTTGACAATAAATTAGGTACTTATGCCGCAATACACCCTATTTTGTTTGTTTCTTTATCTTTAATACTGTTGCTAGTTAATTGTGCCTAGTGATTAATGACTGTATTTTTCAATTAAATGTGTAGTAAGTACAAGGTCCATTGAATCTTTTATTAGGTCCAATGATATTATTTATGACATAATGCATGGAGTTATTTTGGTGCAGAAACAAATGAATTGAATTTGATTCTACATGTTTGAAGACAAATAACAAAAAGATTTGTGTGAAGGTTTTGGTGAAATGCCAGTCACTCGCCACTTACTGAAATTTAGGCCACACGTTACTTCCTTAAATATGGGCCGGTCAATTTCTTGGGCTTAAATCACTAAACATGATCGTTCTTCTGTGTGATACGGAGATAAGTGCGAGAATATATATATATATATATATATATATATATATATATATATATATATTCAAAGTACTCAAAATATAGTGTGAAATATTCTCAAGATTGTAATTTCACTGATTAAATAAATAGTCAAAGTTGTGAAATATATTTTATAATTTTTTTGCATGCGTCTTTGTTAACGCTAAATCATTTACACGTGTATCTTTTATATTAAAATATTTTACATAAAAATAGGGTTCTTCAGGGTAATAGCCAAACCTAAAAGTGTGTTTAGCAAAATAGCCTAACTTTAGTTAATTTTGTAAACTAGCCAATTAACCACTTAAACAAGACACCAATTAGATTGTTAATTTTGGTTAATTTCGACTAGTTTAAGTGTTTAATTGGCTAGTTTACAAAATTAACTAAAATTTGGCTATTTTGCAAATCTTATGTTTCAATTTAGCTATTTAGAGCAATTTCTCTAAAAAATATTAAAATGTGTACAAATCCGAGTACGTATGTGCGAAAATATCCACATTAATTAGACATATGAAACAAAATAATCAAAAATGCAAATTTTGAAAGACAAAAAAATGCCTATCTTAATTTTCATTGACACTCTTAATTAGCCAAGACAACGAAATGCCTATTTTAATTGCTATACAACTTATTCTTTTTTGTCTTTATTTATCCTATGACTTTGTATAAAGACCATATGACACTCTTAACTTTATAATTTTTTCCCTACTTAGCCCTGCTTATAAGTTTTTGTTAATTTTTTACGAAGTCTTTTTTCTTGTGTTGGTACGCCTGAGACCAAATAAATCCTCGTGTTTTGTATTTCGTTTTTATTTGGCCTTAGGAGTTCCAACACAAAAGAATATTCTTCACTAACAAAAAAATTTCAGAAGGGTTAAATAAAGACAAAATAAAAGGTTAAGAGTGCCATATAATCATTTTACAAATTGATGAGCTGACTAAAGACAAAAATAATAAGTTTGAGGGTTTTCGGAATAAGTTGTCATAAAAATGACGAATGCAACAAAAGAACAACAACTAGTATATATAGAAATGTGTCTTCAATACGTCGACAAGGAGGCAATAAGCCGACGGTAACAAAGCCCGCATGCGTGAGGTAGGGATAAAACGAGCTCGAGAGAAAACAATAGTCTAAAGAGATTTCCTTTTCTTTTCTAAAATAACAACAACAACAATAATATTAAAGGGTGTTATTGTCAAATCTCGTAATAAAATAACATATTCTTACTTTGTTGAAAATCAAGGGTATATTTTTACAAAATTTGAAAGTATAAGGTGTTAAAAAAGCAAATACCCCCAACTTTTTTCAAACATTTTCATATCATCAACTAGAAAACATAGAAGTTGAAGTGCAAACATAAACTAGTGAGCTTAAACACTAAAGCCATTGCTTTGCAACAATGTCGAAGATTCACTTGAGATTCCCTGATCCACTCTCTCTCTCCCAAGCTTTTGCTCTGCTTCTCCTAACGGCTCTGACCTCCGCAGGTAATCATTACATTGACCAACTCCTCCAAAGTCAACCCCAGTTGACTCCGATCTCTCATCTCTTTCCGTTGAATCTGCAGATCTCCTGAAGAACCCGGGCTTCGAATCTCCGCCGCCAGGCCTTCCCGAGCCGGCGACGCCCTTCGCGGCCCTCTCGCCCGCGAACCAGACGCTCCCCGGATGGACCTTCAACGGCACCGTTGACTACGTCACGTCGGGCAGCGCCGCCGGTGGCCACGCTGTCCGGCTCGGGAAAGACGGCATGATCAACCAGACGTTTGTTGCAGCCGGCGATCTCACCGACTATTTGCTCACGTTCTCCTTTGCTGTCGTCGGAGATGCCGCCGAGTGCACCGCGAGCGCGGATCTGGTGGTGTCGGCCGATGACAGCGCCGGAGTCTTCTCGTTCGAGAAGAAGTACGGGAAAGGGGACTGGCAGAGCTACGGGCATTACCTCGGCGCGTGGGGCGACGGAGAGAGCGTTAACCTCGTCCTCCGTAGCCAGAGTTTGAAATCGAATTCGACCTCCGTTTGCTGGCCGGTGATCGACGCGTTTATCCTCAAGAGCATGCCGAAGTCAACCGTCCCAAACGACGGTACAGTACAATGGCGTATTTTGTGTGTCTGTGGCTGATTTAGATGGCTGCAAATGATTAATTTAGTCTTCTAGTTTAGAGTGAAACCGGGACCGATAATCGGTTTTTCGAAGTTCTGAAATTCTGTTCGGTCTTAATCTGCTGATAATCAATTTCTTCGTTTATCGATAAAAGAAAAATAAAACCGGTAAAAACCGGCAGGCGATACCCGTGACGGTCTCAATCCAGCCCTGGTTTGGGCCGGTTCTATAATCGGAACAGGGAAGAATTTGTTACACAGATTAACATTTTAAAAGTCCGGTTTCTATGGGGAATTTTAGTACCAGTAGCGGTTTTTCAAAAAAAACTTATATCAGTGCAGCCTCAGTTTCTTGTTAATCAAATTTTCCGTTAAACGCTATTAAAAGAAAAACCAAAAACCCGACCATCGGTGAAAATAAATAAAAAAAGGGACCAGGAGGGTCGAAAACCGGTGTCGATTTTAGGCGGTTTAAAACCGTGGCCGGGAAGAAATCAGTTGCACATTTTCATAAATCATATCTCAAAAATCCGATTTTGAAACCGAAGATCACTTAATTGTTTTTCTGATAAACTTTTCAGCCGGTTGTCCAACCAACGGTACAATACAAATATAAAATGGCATCCTTCATGTGCTTTTGAGATTGATTCGGTTCAATATTGATGATCTCATCTTTACAATCTCAGGAAATCTGCTGTTGAACATCGGATTCGAGCTCGGTCCTGAGTTTCCGAGCAACTCCAGCGAAGGAATCCTGCTCAATCCCTCCCCGAGCCCTCTCCAGTCCCCTTTACTGGATTGGTCCATGCTGGGCACGGTGAGGTACATCAACTCCGACCACTTCCTTGTCCCGCAAGGCAAGGCTGCAGTGGAGATCATCGTGTCGGGGGCCTCCGCCGGCATTCAGACAGCAGTGCAGCTCGTGGAGGGGTCCACTTACACCCTAAACTTCACGCTCGGCGACACCAACAACTCCTGCACCGGAGATTTCGTGGTTGGGGCTCAAGTGGGACCGAACACGCAAAACTTCACGCTCTCGAGCAGCGGCGTGGGCTCGCCCAAAAACTTCTCGATGACGTTCGAGGCCAATGTGAGCGCCACCACCATCGGCTTCGTCAGCTACACCGCGAGCCAGACGAAGGACGGGATTCTGTGCGGCCCGGTGGTTGACGACGTTGTTTTGCGCGGATTGAGCACATCACCATCAACCGCAGTACGGCTGGCAAACCTGTGGCTCATGTGTCTGGTTTATTTGCTTTCTGTAGCTCTTATTTTGTAAATTTTATTTAATAACTTCAAATAAGCTGCATACCGTGAAACTTGTGTAACAAGGTATCGAAATCCGATTTTGCGCCTTTGAGAATTGAAATGTTGTGCTTATCTTTTGAATTTTGGTATCGCATTTTTTTTATCGGATCTATTAAAAAAAAAAAATCGACTGGACAGAATGGACAAAACTTATGTTTGATTTGGTCGGACTGAGTTATTTGCTCTAGTTGTTGTTATTTGCTTATTATCAGTCATCTTTATCATTATTTTAAGGTCATTCAAATAGATTACAACCTAGTGATTTGGATCAGGTCCGAGTAATTTAAACTTTAAGACATAATTAATTAATCGTTTAAACATAATTGAATAATGTACATAACATAATAAATAACAAGACTTAATTAACTTTACCATAACCTAGTGAGGAGATTTTGGGCTTTATTTTTCTCTCTCTCTCTAACTCGGATAATAAACCTTTTCAACAAATTATTTTCGCGATTACTTCAATCAAAGCAATTACTCCGGTTTTGGTTGTTGAAACTTGAAAGTGCATTGACCTTTTTATAGAGAAAGATGAAGAAAATCCAGACATTTCACTCCAAGTCAACACTTTGCTGAAGCCAATAGCATGGAACATGCATATACATACATATATACATATATATATATATATATAAGAGAACACTTGAAGACGTGGAATTATTCTCGCCGGAATCCATGAGAAAGGCACGATCACTGGCATCTAAATATACTTCACACTTCACAGATATTGCAATCCGTACATTTTCCCAGCTTAAACCCTAAAGCCAGAGCTAAAAAGTCAACGCATATACATCTAAAATCCTCAGATCAAAGGTCAACGCTCACAAGTTCCTCTGAAAATGTTGTCCCAAGCTTTTGCTCTGCTTCTCTTAACGGCTCTGACCTCCGCAGGTAGTCATGAACATTAACTAACTCCTCAAAAGTCAACCCAAGTAGGTGAATTTAACTTAGTCTGGTCTTTGGTTGAACCTGCAGATCTCCTGAAAAACCCGGACTTCGAATCTCTGCCGACGGGTCTTCCCCAGACAGCGACACCGTCCGTGGTGCTCTTGAGCGAGAACCACACGATCCCCGGGTGGACCTTCTCCGGCACCGTGGCATACCTGACGGCGAATGAGTCCTTTCCGCTGCCAGGTGGCATCCACGCGCTCCGGCTGCTCGAGGAAGGAAAAGTCAACCAGACGTTTGTGACCGCCGGTGATCTAACAGAGTATCTGCTCACGTTTTCTGTGGCTGACGGTGGGGCGGACTGTGTGTTCGCCGATGTGGTCGTGTCAGCACCGGACAGCACCGGAGTGTTCTCTTTCGAGAAGAAATACGGGAAATCGGGGTGGCAGAACTACGGGCACTACCTCGGGGAATGGGGGGACGGGGAGAGTGTTGACCTCGTCATCCATAGCCAGAGCTCAGAGTCCAATTCCAGCGCCGTTTGCTGGCCGGTGATCGATAAGTTTATCCTCAAGAGCATGCCGAAGTCGGTCAGTCAAAATGACGGTAAGCGCGTTTTCTTTTCGTTACTGTGAATAATTTAGATTGCACGTAATGATTAGTTAGCCTTCTTATTAGGGATGAAACCGGGACCAATAGCTGCTTTTGGGGATTTCTTAGTCGCAGTAAAGATTTTTAATTTTCACAGTTATGAAAATCAGTTGTGTATCCGGTCCCATTTTTTTAACGGCGATTTTCCGGAACCAATATAAAGACGATAATCAGTACTGATGTGAGGTCTAAACCCGGGGTCAGGAAGAAATCAATTACATAATTTTATACTAAACAAAACAATTTTGAAAACCGGAACCGATAACCGATTTCCAGTATAAAAATTTGCATAATCTCTAGTTGTAACTTAAGACTATAATCTCACAGGGAATCTGATTCTGAATCCGGGATTTGAGCTGGGTCCCGGCTTTGCAAGCAACTGGAGTGAGGGAATAATCCTCGGTCCATCCCTGAGCCCTCTCCAGTCTCCATTACTAGATTGGGCCGTGTTGGGCACGGTGCGGTACATCGACTTCGACCACTTCCTTGTCCCACAAGGCAAGGCCGCCGTGGAGATCCTCACGTCAGGGCTCTCCAGCGGTCTTCAAACGGCGGTGCAGCTAGTTGAGGGGTCCACTTACAACTTGGACTTCAAGCTCGGTGACGCCAACAATTCTTGTGTTGGGGATTTTGTGGTCGGGGCTCAAATGGGGTCCAAGGCTCAAAACTTCACGCTTTCGAGTCTCGGCACGGGATCAGCTAAGAACTTCAAGATGACATTCAAGGCCGACGCGAGCGCCGCCATCGTCAGCTTCATGAGCTACACCGCGAGTGAGACTAAAGATGGGATTTTGTGCGGTCCTGTGGTTGATGATGTTGTTTTGCACAGAGAGAGCACTTCCGGTGGCACGAAACTGGATAAGCTATGGCTATTTCCAGTTTCTTTGCTCGTGTTAGCGTCTCTATGGTAGATTTTATTTTTAATTTTGTGCTTCAAAGTTGAATTGTATGCTTTATAATGTACGATTAGTTGTTATCGTGTTATATTTACCAAGGAATTTTGTTTCTTCATACATTGGTTTCGTTTTCAGTTAAAAATACCTACGCTGACTTGAGAAACGGCTATAACTTGAGAAACAGCTAAATACACCTCTATTTTCAACATTGTTTCTTTATATACAATGTAAGATTTTTTTTTATTTTTTTAATTTTTTTTTCCGAGAGGTGACTGCTTTTCAATTATTTGTAGGTCGTGAGACTCCAACGTTGTATCTCAAATATACGAGCACAAACATAACAACTGAGCTAACCCTTATCGACAATTCGGTATATTTCTATGCCAATATACTAATTTATATACTACAATTCAGTTCTATCACCAGTACAGTATACAAAGTGTAAGTTGATTCTTGAGACACTTTACCATTCTATAAGGCGTATCTTTTACCATTTCTTTGCATTCCAGAACTCTCTGTTTGTCTCGTATGCTCCTCGTGACTGGAATGTCGTTGATACTGTCGGAAAATTGCGATGAAAATTAACCAAATTGAAAGACAAAACATAAAAATGAAGTTGTTCAGATCAAAGTGGTGTTGAAACATGCCAGTGAAACTTACCATAGATTAATTTTCGTGTGATTGTTCTTTCTGTATTATCCATTTAAGTATTTACAGTTTTGGCCTGTGTGGCACGGCTTATAAGGTATCTGTAGTCCTGACTGCGAGACCATTCGTCGATCTCACGAGCACGTAGGACCGGCAGAGGATGTGAAAGCTGCCTCGTCTGAGCATTCCTAAAGAACAAGAAGACCAGACCATTACGGAAAAATAAATATGGTCTAACAATTAACTACCTTTGGTAATTGTCAAGTGATCTAACATTAAATGAAAGGTCTATAAACTCACTCTTATTTTATGTCCAAGTTATTTACTAATTATGCTTACGGAGATCATTAAGTCATTTATCGGTTAAAAATCTCGAACATAATTGTCATTGTTTAGTCAAGGACACATTTTTTGTACTTGCCTTATATACCAGCCAACAGGGCTTGACGAAGCTCGGTCATAAGAACGGGCTTGCTCCAGAAATGCATCGACGTTTAATTGGTCGGCCAATGATGGACATCCTCCGGCTAATTTCATCAGCACAGAGATGACAACCTCTTGTACCAGCATTACAATGGAAAATAAAACTTCAAGGGATAATAACAGTATAATAAAATATATATAAGGTGTCGTTTCGTGTTTTGTATACCTTGGGGTCTTGGGCAACAAGAAGAGCCGCACGGTCACAAGTTAGCTCTGCTGATCGAAGCCAGCGGAACAATTGTTCTTCTAAGCTCTGAGCTATCAACCCACCTAGCCCTGTCCTTCACAAACCAGATTTAATACCCAATAATCTTTTAATCGATTGATCAAGTAAGAAACAATTGAAACGGGATGGCTAATTAAAGAAAACGCCAAAACTGTTGGGAGTGGGTAGAGTTTTTTGAACAACAGAGAGCTATAAGTTCTTTTAAATATTTGGGATAATTTGTTTTGGTGTATGTGACTCCTGCATCACTGCATGTCTTTGTTACCACGGTTTGACTCCGCAATGAAGTGAGGGATATATTAATAAACTTTAGACGGAGTCACGATGAAAAAAAAAAAAACTAAAACAAATAGAGAACTATATGTTTTAGCTAAGGAAAATTTTCATAGTTCATTTTTTATTTGAGTGTTTTTGACCGATTTTTAGTATGTCATGGAGCACGAACCATGTACCTCAAGGATACAAGTTCAAAGACTCAACCGCCGAGTAGCTCTTATTGACAGAATGGCTATTAATATCAAATTACGACTACTCGACTAGTACTCCATAAGAGCTCTAAAATAAGGTTTATAATTGCTATATGAAATCTAGGAAGCAAAATAGTATAATTTAGTTCTCTTTGCAATCTCTAGATTCACACCACCAAATACTAGACAAGTCTGGTCAACCTTGGGGATTATTTGACTTGAGCACGTGAATTAAAAAACACGTACCCGGTACGCTATAAGCTCCAAGCGTGAGAATATTTGCAACCGTAAGCCACACACCATGGTCACATTTCAGATGACCCAACTCGTGTGCCAAAACAGCCTGCTTTTTTAATGGATCGCATTAGTATATCCCTCCGTTTATCCCAAACTTGAACAAAAACTCGAGGAAATGTATTTGAATCTCAACAAATATTAAAACCAAAAGAACATACTTACCTGCAATTCTTTTCGAGTCAAAAGCTCCACGAGGCTCGTATGAATCACGACAAACGGCTTTTTACCGCTTATGGCTAAAGTATAAGCGTTTGGAACAGGACTTTGTCGAACGTAAAGATCAGGAGACTCTATATTTAGTATAGCAGCTGCTTCGACCATTAACTCGTGCAGTGCCGATAGCTGATACACGAAAAAATGATCAGAAAGAATATAGATTCATAATAAATTACGTAAATTGTTATTTTTCCCATAACTGCTAAAATAACCTGATTCTTCGAAACAAGGACCGATGTTCCTATGTTCTCAAGAAGCATGACTTGCTCCGTAACCGACCCTGCAATCAACATAAACGAGCCTATTACGATACGTTTAGAAAGTTTGTCAATAAGAGCTAGCTTCGCTCATCAAATATCCAACTCGTATCCATAAGGTAAGAAGTTCGAGCCCCGCGACTTACAAAAGAAATTGAAAAAACGCACACCCGACCTTAGTTCCGCCCCTAATTTTCACTAGAATTCAAGTATAGCCCCTCACCGGAATCGCAAGTACATATTGGCATAACTTTTTGAGTACACAAGTATGAAGAATTGTATTCAGAGAACTCTGTCAGTGTAAAATGCTCGTGCTCACAAGACTTAAATCCATATGCAAGGAATTTGAAGAAAGCTCAATCACCTAATAAGATCTTTCCGAGTTGGTTCAACCCCGGAACCGCCCTCAAGATCAGCGTGTTCTGCAAAATCAGAAGAGAGAGTGATGATGATTGATGATTCTACTCTTTGGAAGCTCAAAGAAGAATCAGAACCTGCTTATCGAGAGGATGGCGGAAATCATCGGCGTCGAGATCGCGGAACACGACGGAGGCCGCTCTGCAGAGAAAAGTCCTAGTTCTGCGATTTCCGGCGCGGGCCGAGGTTGAAGACGATGGAGGCCTCAATCGGAAGGGATTGAGCGAGGTGAGGCTGGTCGGAGAAGGGGAGTGCAGAGCAAGGGAAGCCATGGATGCGAGGAATGTCAGAGCTCGGAGATGATGGATTAATGGACACGAAACTGGTTTGGCCTCCACAGCCGTACCAATGGTGCTCCGTTTGCGCCATTTCGTTTTCCGTTGACCATCCTAGCATGCTCTGACTTTTTAATTATTAGAAACTCCGTTAATAATTACTAAATTTATTATTTTATTGAATTATTTTAATTTGTATAATTAAAAAAAAAGTTTTTATTTGAAATGTCAAGAACACAATAATATTAAAAAAAATTTATTAAGTACTAATGTCATGACTGAAGAGAAATCAATGACAAAGTTAACCAGTGTAAAAGAGAATGGAATTTATTTGTTGTCATAGACTCGTAACCAAGCTTACTTAGCCTCCTAGCGGTAAATTCACTATAAGACTCGTCAAGAGATCTAGGCTGTAATTAGGGTTGTAACTAAAATCCGAAATTTGGTTTTAAATCCGCATTCGTATCTAATTTTAAAATCAGGATACAGGTATCCGGATCCAGATTTAAACCAGATACGGCTACGGGTTTTATTATTTTAAAAATGGGTTATCCTAAGAAATGCCCATTTTGTGTCAAAGGTTTAAGAAAAATGCCCACTTTGTGTATTTTTTACTCTCACACATGGGCATTTTTCTTAAACCTTAGACACAAAATGGGCATTTCTTACAATTTCTATTTAAAAATTTAGATATTCGTATCCGGCTTAAAACCCAGTTTATTTTAGTTTTTGATTTTTTTAATTCATTTTCTAGGGTTACTCACTCTCCTTTCTTCGACATTCGACATTTCATTTTCATTTTCTAGGGTTACTCTTATTCAGCCGCCCTCATCTGTCGGTTACTCTTACTCTTATTCATTTTCTAATGTTTCATTTTCATTCGTTAAAAATCCTTAATATCCGGATAATATCTGAATTCGGATTTCAAAACCGGATACGGATAATTAAGCATGGTTTTGAAAATAGGTATTCGGATTTTCGGGTATCCGGATACAGGTGGTGATTTTCGGATACCCGAAAAACCGCATCCGGATACGGGTAGTTAAAAAAAATGGATACCCGCTACGGTTACAGCCCTAGCTGCAACCCATTGAGATGCAGAAATTGTGTATATATGTAATCGTGGCCGACAGTTCGTGCAGCCAGTAACAGTTGTTGGCCTTACCGTAAAAATATATCCTGTAAATCGAGTACATATAAACTTTGGCCAAGTGTTACTCTATTAAAAAAAAAGTTATTCGTTTTCATAAATGATCAATTTAAAAAAAAAATTGTTTGACTCTACGAGTATTTATCGAATTTATTTTGCATATAATTATAAATGAATAACGAGCATTGGGCTAATTCACATTTTATTACAAACGACAATATGTCTTAATATAAAACGGAATGTCGTTAACTAACAAGAAAAGCTTGTCGTTTGTATGATATGAAACGACGCGTCGCTTAGAGCGTGTTGCTCAGTCGCCATTTTGGTTCTCTTCTCTTCTTCCACTTCTGTTCTGAGATGAACGAATCTTCCATTTCCCAACTCGCAGTTCGACTCTTGAAAGCTTCAGATTCTTCAGCGAACCATGTAAGCTCTCTTACAATCACGAATCACACTCTGTTCGGACTCGAATTCTGTAGAAATCGATTCAAAATCTTGATGGAAACTCTCAGTTCTTCACTTCGATGGAGCTTGATCAGAGTCATTCGCTTCGATTTTTTTATTTTTTGATTAATTTTTTATAGGAGAAAATCGGTGAATCGGCCTCCAACGCCAGATGTGGCGGAGAGTGAAGAGAAAGAGCCGACTCTGCAAGAGCTGATCAATATAAAGGTTGCTTATATTCCGTTAATGGAGTTTTTTTTTTTTTTTTTTTTTGAAATCTGAATGAAGCGTGTTTGATTTACAGTTGATTAAGAGCGGAGAGAAGGAGAGATTAATGGAGCTCTTGAGGGAAAGGCTCATAGAGTGTGGCTGGAAAGATGAGATGAAATCTCTATGCAGGTTCTCCCAATTTCTTTTCTCTAGCGGCAAAAGTTCCGAGTTCGTTCGTTTGTCGCTCTTCTAAACGCGAGGGTATGGGATCATATCCTCGTGTTTAAAGAGAGACGTGACACGTAAACGTAAACATTCTTAAACGCATCAAAAGTGCAACAGTAGGGACTTTCGCCACCGGAAAATGTGTTTAGAGATTTAACTACAACGAACGAAGAAATTCAGAGACTTTTGCCGCTATTTTCCGTTATACCAATAGCTTAGTGTTCAGAAGTGAAAACTGAAAACCTTATCTTTAGTAACATAGTTCCCTTGTATATCTTGTGATTTGCTCCTGGCCAATTCATGTGATTTGCTACTCTATGAATTACGGGCAGAGCCGGTCCTTGCTATAGGTGAGAGAGGCGTGCGCCTAGGGCCCTTCCCAAATTTTAATGAGCCTAAAAAGTATGCGTAATATTTGTATGTGCGTAGTGTACATACACGTGTGAACTTCTACCAAAATTTGTTTAAATTTTACACTTGAAAACATTAGACGCTTCATTTCTGAGCGATTTGTAAAAACTTGACTAATTTCGGTCATAGTTATCCTTTTTATTAAACATATCATCTCGTCAAGGGGCCCAAAAGAGTTACTTCGCCTAGGGCACCGACAAACTCGGAGCCGCCCTGATTACTGGAAATGGAATCGCAAGTCACCTAGAGTGAGAAACTGAGCCGCGTTGCTCCAAAGTTAGAAATCATGAATTGTAGAAAGAGCTAGAATTCGAAAGAGAAAATCCCGATTTTGGTTATTTTTCTATAACAATGATTTGCGTTCATTTACCGTCTTATTGTTATGATATGTTTCTTGGTTTAATATAGGCAATTTGTAAAGAAAAAAGGGAGGAATAACGTTACCGTTGACGACCTTGTTCATGTCATTACCCCAAAGGGAAGAGGTAAGAACTATCTTTACACCTACTTCTCAAAATTGAATACGTGTTAATGTCAAAGGCCTTCTTCGTGTCGTTTACAAAGGTTTACTTGTCACCTAATCTAATAGCCATAGCATACATCGAATCGTTCGGTGAAAACTGTTTTGAGTACGTATATTTACCAAGTTATGCTGTGAATATTTGGGGTTGCGCTACTAATTTAGTATGACAATACGGTGTCGTTTCTCTTTACGTACAGCATCCGTTCCGGATTCTGTAAAGGCTGAGCTTTTGCAAAGAATTCACACGTTTCTCGTGTCGGCAACTGTTTGATATGCTCTTAGCGATTGGTCAAATTTCCGGAAACAGAAGAGAACGGCTCCCGAAACGACGTTATTTACCGCTTCATAACGTGGCGGTGGTTACTGGCAGCTGTTGTTTTTCCATCCGGAGATTCATGCTTGTGAAGTTTAATAAAGTCATAATTACTGTGAAGAAGTAACGGATGATCGCTTGTAATATCTTAAAAAGAAAGAATTGCCACTTTCTAGCAAGAAATTTTACTGTTTTCTTCAGTTAAATTTATTATCAAACGCTTCATTTATTGGAATAGTATGATATCATGGTGAATGGTGATAATTCGGTTTTCGGTTTTTTTGGGTTTTTTTCTTTTTTCTTCTCATAGTTTACCGCATTTATAACGAGTGACTCGAGAAATTAATACGAAAGTTTTTTACTAGCTAATGATACGACTAAATAGATTGCAAGTCCCCATCCTCTGTGAGCTGCAAGTGCCACGTCACCAATCCCCGGGCAGACGGGAAAGCTGACCGAAGTCAGTTTTCCGGAGGTAAAATAAAAATTGGACAAAAATATTCTTATTAGCGGTTAAAGTTTCTCACTATTTAGTACAATAATACCCAAGCTAATGAAAAGGTAAATTGACCAAATTACACGTGAAAATTACATATGAACATAAACATTAGAACTTTCAATTTTCACAACATCAACTAAAATGCTGAAACATAAAGAACAAAAAAAAAAGGGATTCAAAGACTACTTATTGTTGATTGCTATTTATTTATTAATAAAATTATTACAAAAAAAGGAGTAAATAAATGATGTTCGTGAATGTTTTAATAATACTAGTTTAAATAGTAAATTTTTGGAGATTTTCAAAATTAAAAAAGAAAAATATTTATTTTCTAAATAAAATAATCAAACATGTTTTAAAATTCTATTTTATGTATTAATTGGGTCAATTTCCCGAAGATGATTTCGGAAAAGTTAAGCACCGACCCTTTCGATTTCGATAACCTCTTTCCTTCTTTTTTGGCTATAAAATTTTACATTTTCATTTATATTATTAAAAATTTCCATTCCTTTCTTTACCTCTATTTACTGCCATTTTTATTTTATTTTTTGGAATTCAGCTTCGTTCCGTAAGATTTCAACCTTTCATCGTTTACTTACACCGAAAAATTAGGGACACGAAAAAACGACAATTATCACTATGTAATCCGTCACTTTGTACCGTTTCTCATTTTGTAAAAAACTATATCACATTGATATAGTCATTTTATAAAACGAAAACGAAACAAGAGGCTACATAAATACAAAAATACAAAGTCCGGGCTCGAATAAAATTGACACGTGTCCCCGGTGAAATGTAAGTGGTAATTAGGGAAGGTCAATCCCCACTTCACTTGGCGAGGAAAAGAAAAGGAAAGTCGAATCAATCATCTGAAAATTCAAATCGGTCTCGGTTGCCCGAATCGCAAGTAATCAATCACCAATCAATCACCAAGATTTCCTTTCCCAAAATGCTCCGCGACCAAAACCCTCCTCCGAATCCTATATATACACACGTATACGCGCACTGTTCATCACTGCAATTCTCAGCCATGGGCCGTGGAAAGCTGCCATTGAAGCTCATCGAGAAGGAGCGACCTCGGAGGATCACGTGCATGAAGAGGAAGAGCGGGCTCTTGAAGAAGGCCTACGAGCTCAGCACTCTCTGCGACGTCCCCGTCTGCCTGATCATCCACGATCCCGGCTCCGGCGACGGCTCCGACATCAAGACCTGGCCCGAGAGCCCCGAGCAAGTGGAGCGGATCATCGCCGACTACCTCTCCTTCAAGGCCAAGAACCCGTCGGCGAGGCGGGACCTCACCACCGCCGACTTCTTCAACGACCGGATCAAGAAGCTCCGGCAGCAGAACGAGAGGCTCGTCAAGCGGGACCGCGACCGCGGCGGCCGGATTGGGGACCTCTCCACGGAGGAGCTCCTCGGGCTCCTGGCGCACCTGGACGCGAAGATCGACGGCGTGAGGAGGCTCAAGGCGGAGAGGGCCGCCTCCGCCGCGATGGTCGTTGATCAGGCGGGCTCGTCCAACCGGGAATGCGCGATCGTTGTCCCCGACGGGGACGCGTTCCTCTCGGCGCAGTTCGGGCAAGCGACGCCGTTCGACAGAAGCCGGGTCGCGAGCTATCCTTACTACACGAATCTGCTGGAAGGAGGAGGGGTGGGGTATGCGCCGGAGTACTGGTACGGCCCGGAGGTTGCGGTTCCCGGCGGCGATTTGATGGGAGATTACGGGCAGTACCAGAACTTTGCGGCCGCGCCGGAGCAGCTCTACTTGCCGGGTCCGGCGATGAATTTGGGCGGCGAAGAGGAGGATGTGAAGAAGGTGTTCTACGATGGCGGATTCGGAAAAGCTCATGGACATGGACATGGAGTTTGGTTTTAGCTTCGATCTTGATTTGATTTAGTTTTGTTTAACTCAACTTCTGTACATTTGCCGATTCGTTTTGGTTCCATTGACGAGAAGAAACTCTCTTCTTGCTCATCTTGTTTTTTTCTTTTTAGCTAAATTTTCCAGAAAGTTTTCATGTCATTTTTATTAATGCCGAACTTTATTTTTAGTTTTTATAAATTGTTTATATATTATTGAGGATTTTTTTTCTCCAATTGTTATTATATTAATAGTTAATAATAGTATAAGTAATTAATATTTTTGAATATGTGGCTTGTGGCCCAAGATTCACTTTCCGGGGTGCTTGAACGTGCTAACCAACGGCCACGGGTTGAGCACTTATTGAATTACATAAAAGAATGCTTAAATTGTAATTCCCCGAATGCTTGGATCGCCTACAATTTAGCTCTATTGTTTATCGTAAAAATATGGCCAAAAAAATTATTTTGAAATTTGACCGTCTTTAAAATCGTTACGTTTCATATTTGAATGAGAAATTATTATACAATTTTTTATATACATTTTCATCAGAACTTAATATTGCAATTCCGGTAGCGATCCCAAAAATTACTCTTACGGTAAGGCCCCGAAAATCTTGAGACGCGGCCAATAGGTCTTTGATTAACCATGTTTAGTTTTCTTATACATAATTAACAAAAATATACCATGTTGGGCCAGTTAGGGCGAAAAGGTAGGAGCAAGCGAGATAAATCAATTCGGATTACCGATATTAACCTCCGTCACCGGATCAAAATCACCGTGTAGAAAACTAAAAGAGCAGCGCGGATTCAGAAGCATTGATAGATGTGACACAAATAGCATAGATAATCATCATTCAAGGCCTTGGTGAACCTAACCTTCGAGGCCACACACACAGGCTTATCGTATTTTTCACATACATATATGTATATGTAAATGTTATACAAACTTACAAACAAACCGTCTTCACGAGTGGATCATTATTCACCATTAAAACCTACTCAAGAAGACTCCCCTCTACGACCCCCCCGAGCTTGCGCTTTACGGAAATCTGCTAAAACAACACGTTACGTAAAACCTACTCATTTCACGGCTTTCCTCGAATATTTAACTTTATGCCACAGATCCGGCTTGCTCGCATAGGTCCAATAGATCCAGGGTCTGCATTATCAGAGAAGGTTAGCATAGTAAATCAAAAATATAACGCATACAGGATAAAAACAGACCGGGTACCAGGAATTTGTCCATTTTTCTTCCCGCTCCCGGTTTATGGGAATTCAAGAAACTCCTACTAGTACCGCCAGTTTATTAAAAACCTATTTTCTTGAGATCGGTAAAAATGCTGGTGTAAACCCGGGAATTCCCTGCTTCACTGGGAATTACCAAACCGGGATTTTACCGGGATTTTTTATTTTTATTATTATTAAAAACAGTGACAAATAAAATATATTTGTAAGGAAAAAAAATAGGAGAGGGAATTTTCGTGACCATTTGTGAAAACCGGTTCCGCTCCTAGTTCTAAAGCCGGGACCAGGAAATACCAGCTACCGGTTTTCCAGGAGGAAAAAAAAAACAATTTAAACCGGTATTGGTTACTGCTAAAAATATATAAATACATTATGGGAAAGTAGTGAAACCAAACATACCTCTGGGACTGAGAGCTCAAGGCGAAACTTGGGACCATCATAGTGATGCAAGACTGGCCGAAACGAATCTTCTTCCAAAGCCTTGCAGACTTTTCTGATTCTAATCTTCACCTATTGTTCATTCAATCGATCGGGAAGAAATGCTTAGATTATATCATCGATGTAGGCGGTTTTAAATTAAAAAAAAAAGTTCTGTTTTTCAAAGTATCTTGACGTGAATTATACCTGGGCCGGGAATCTGGACTCGCCCTTGCATTTCTTATCTTCCCAAGCAGTGGGGTCAATGTTCGAACCACCAAAACTTGCAGCCTGGAAAATCATACAATTACATTAAGTAACATAACATAAGATAAAATCTTCCGGAAATAAGCTCAAACAGTTTTAGAACAAACCTCGAAAATACCGTGCAGCTGGTGAGTGGTATAGTTGTAGAGAAACAGAGGTAACCCAGGTGTTATTGCTCGGACAGAATCCCTATACCTCGGAGGTAAACCTAAAAAATCGAGAATGACGTGTATAAATAACAATTATTTACAGCCGTTCAATGCAAAAGTTCCACCATATTAATTATGTAGAAAAGAAGCAAGAAAATTACCAAACAACTGGCTCTTCAAGTCTTCCTGCATTGTGTCGTTGTTGCACACAAAGATGTATCCTCCAAGCACCTCATTACGTGGCAGCGTCTCAGTGGCCGGCAAGGTTTTAAATCTCTTATCGACCACATTGTTGACGTTTCCATTCTCATTATTGTTGTTGAACTCCTTGTTTCCACCGTACTTCTGACTGTTCAGGTTTCCCATAATGTTCGGGTTGCTTTTTGGGTACACGGTGTTCATGTTATACATGCTGCTCCTGAAGGAAGGCTTGCCTCCGTTTTCGGACATTTTGGAGTCCAAGCTCAGACTGTTGAAGTTGAGCATGTCGCATTTGTTGTGATCTTCTTGGAATCCGAATTTATCCATTGGCCTCGGTTCATACGAACCCTTTGAGAGGTCAAGGTTGTTCATGCGCTCACCCTTCAATCGTGTCTGTTCGGCCAATTTAGAAGCAGCCACCATCCATTGGTGATCCTCTGATACCTTCGAGTGGCCTCGAAGCTGATCACCTAATTGCCAAAAGCTGTTCATGTTCTCCATCTTGGGAACCTGATGGACCTAGACAACATAAAGACAATCAACAAGGGAAAACAATCAGATTCCAAGATTCCCTTTTGGAAAACATTGAAACAAATACTAGGTTTGTGGCTTCCAAAGTTGTATTTTTTCTTTAATGTGGTGTAAAAAATCATGCAAACAAAGATATCTTATTCCAGTGAACATTTTGCCACATTCAATTAAATTTACTCCATTACTGTAGAAAGAAAAGAAAAAAAGGCATAACAAGAAATCATATCCGCCGCCAAGAGACGGATTAGGAATAATAAGCTAAAGACAAAAATTAGCATGGCAGAACTAAATTAATGCTGCTTCCTCCCCTATCGAACCGACCCAAAAAGAGAAACAAGAACTATGAATCTTATATAGGAGAACAGTACACATTTCTTCCTAATCCAGTTAAATTTACTCGGTTGTGGTGGAAGCGAAAATGAAAAAATTAATTAAAAAAATTATAACCCGCCGCCAAGAGACAGATTAGGAATATCAAGCTAAAGACAAAACTTAGCATGATTTTTAGGATTAACCTAATTTTTCTTCCATTTTCGCATCGACCAAAAGGGTAACAAGGAACGAGGTTTGTAACTGTCCAACGTTCTTAATGTCTTAAATGTGGAATTATATTTGAAAAATCCACTTGAAATGGAAAAGACAACTTATTACAGTATACAATATCTTATAGAGGAGAACTAGAAATACTAAATATTTCCCCCTCATTCATTTGAATAACGGATTTGGAAAATCATGCTAACGACAAAACTTGGCATGACTTCCCGATTAAACTTACTCCAAATCCTCAATTATCGCACCGATCCAAAAACAGGAAATCAGAACTAGGTTTGTAGCCTTCCAAATCTCTCTGTTTCGTTAATGTGGAATTAAATTGTAATGTTTCTTTCAAACCAATCACATTATACAAGATCTTATATAGGACAGCAGCAAAAATTTCCCCTTATTTTAATCGAATATTTAAAAAAAATCGCCACCACTAGCCGAATTGAGAAAAATCAAGCTAATGACAAAACTTTGAAAAATTAGCATGATTTTAGGATCAAATCAATTCCCCTTCCGCCATTTCCGCACAGACCATAAGAGAGAGACCACTACAGTCATGCTAATAACAGGACATCATTCCGAATCTGAGCCCAGAAACGAACAAATCAGCTGAACAATCCCAAACCAAACCAAATCCAGGATCCAAAGCTTCAAAACCAGAGATCTAAGCCATGCATTCTCAGCGATCCAAACACATCAACAGAGAAGACCAATCAACCCGAAACAGCACCAAATTACCAGAAGTTGGACTCGATTAAGAAATACACAGCTCTAGAGACGAAATTCAAATCGAAGGGAAGGTCGTAACGATTCAAAGTGGCAGATTCAGAGCTCTGTCCGAGCGCGAAGACCTAGATTTGAGGAGAGAGAGAGAGTACCTTTTATCTGCTGTTTGGCTGCGAAGAAACCCGGAGGACACGACAGAGGAGTCCAAACAGTCGGATTCCTCGCGTATTTATAGGCACCACATGACTAGATTACCCTCGCAGATTTATCTTATTTACGCTGCTGCCCCTTTCATTTTAACTTTTTGTGTTGGGTGTCTGAATGTGACAGTTCCGCCACTAGAAAGCTTCCAAATGGCGACCCATTAAATTTAGACAAAGCATATTCGCTAATTCATTAATATAGATATTATTGCGGCATAAGTACTTGAAATTATTCAAAATAATGTGGGCAAATTTCTCTATAATATTTTTCACGTTTTAGTATTTTTTTTTTTAGTACTTCAATATCGAACATGAGGGAGACAATCCGACAAAATAAAAAATAAAAAGACAAATTTATAATTTTAGATATTTAATCAGAAGAATAAAAAATATAAAAATATATCGTACTATTTTGAATAATGTTAGATATTTATATCGTAGTTATCCATTAATGATTATCTTCTGGCTTCTGCTATGTAGGGTGTTTGTCTCGTAGTGACTTCATTCATCACCGTTATTTTTAATTTTTGTTTTAATATTTAAGTAGTTACGTGACTTTTTTTAACCAATGCATAACGGTTTGAAACAATTTGAAATATTACTAGTGTGTTAATTAGTTTTTTATTATTATTATTTTATGAATTTATACGTAACACTATATAGTACTATCATTTTACGTATTTCGCTTACCAAAGGGTAAAATTCATTTTATGAGTATACATAGTATATACTATATACTAGCAACGAAGGGGTGAAAACTGATTAACTTATGTTCTTTGAGATGCTAATACTAATTTTTACCTATTAAGACATACCAATTATTGACGCTTATTATAAAAATAATAATATTTACATTATAAATATATTACAAATAATTAAATTCTTTAATAAAATTGTAGCTATATTAATATTTATATAAATAGACAACAATAGATATTGTTTTGAAAGTACTAGGCTGGAAATTAAAATAAACTGTTCAAAATGCCTTAGTAACGAATTTTGACCGAAAAGCAAAATACCACGATAAATCTTGTTTGTTTGGTTGCGCCGGCGAGTAGGTAACACGTTAGCAAATCATAAAACGACTCCGTTTGTTGTCGATTTTGGGCAAATCTAACACCGATAAATTATGAAAATAATATAAACTCAAAAATCGAATTATCGGATAATTAATCAAGAACAATGACAGCTCACATTGTAGAAGAGTAGGCTTGTCCTTTGGGGGCTGTCGGTGATTTGGATAACACCTCTAATGTGTTTTAAATTTCTTATTTAGTATGCAATTTTTTCCTTCTTCTCAAAGCATATTATTTATTCTCTAAATACATAACAATAATAATAAAAACAATGTGATTTATGAGCATCAAACCTTAATTTATTGTTAAACAGATAAGTTCATCCATTTTAATTAAAATAATAATATATGAGCTATTATGCATAATTGCACATGGTGGCCATGATTCATTTCATGTCTAGTCTAGACATTGCTTCTTCTTATTCTTCTTTTTAAAGATATTTGCGGTATAAATATCAACGATATTTTCTTAATTTTTATAACGGAAATGGTACTCAAATACTCTAAAACAATATAAAAAGCCCAATTACATATATGTCATGTTAAAGTCCGCTATAATACATATAAATGTCTATGATTAAATTATAAAAAATAACTAATTATTCATTGTTTTACTAATCTAGCTCTAGAGATGTGTGTTTGTGTTCAACCATACCTTAAGTCTGACATTGAAAGTATTAAACTTGGACATTAATTTATAACCTTTAAATACCATTGCTGTTAAAAACTAGATTGTGAATATACCAATTGGTAAAAGATTGAGTATTTATGCCACAAATGTCCTTAAGTTGCATAAATAATGTATCGGTCGCTGCCCTTCAACACATCTAGACCGTAAAAGTATCTTTTAAGTAACGATCATCGGTGTATTAAATTCGCAATAAAAACAACACTAAGTAAAAATTGCTTAATCTTTAGCAATACCCCTCTTAAATGCAATGGAAGCTAAAGGAAAAAGAGTTAATTATATTTCTTGTGAGTTCTAGAAGAAAATAACTTTTTTTTTTAATGCAGTTTTGCTGCAGTGCGGATCGAACTCATAATTTTAGAGGTAGTGTGTAATTATCATTAATCTATCCTAGCAATTACTTTAGAAGAAGATAACTACTCGTCTTTCATGACAATATTTCGAGACTTTTAGCTCAGTGAAGAGAAAGTAGACAAAGAGAGAAAACATTAAATACAAAGCTAAATAGTAGAATAAGACATTAAAAAAATCTACTACATGTGAGCTATTGCTAGATGTTGTACTCGACTCATTTTACTTAAAAATCAATAAACGCAAAAAGACGTAACTAATAACGAGTAGGGGTGAACCTTAAAAAAAAAGTTAAGTCTTTAATCTTTATTATACTATATATTCACTTTTTTTATATTCCCGAGCCAACAATCTCCGCAATATTCTAATCTAATAGTGAATTTTGACGTGTCATCGCGTGGCGTAAGTAACTCACATATATATTGGTTACGGTATGTTAAACGAATAATGACAATCTAACATGTTTTTATTTTAATTACTTTGGATAGGTTCCTAACTATTTTATTTTATTGGAATGGAGTTTTTTAATTGAGTTTTATTTTATGTAAAAGAAAAGCCATTAATTAATGGACTGAGATTATACAATATATGTTTATTATCTCATAACTAATAATACTAACTGCTATTATATATCAACTAATCGAAGGATATAGTTGGCCAAAGTTTTTATATATGTTTTGTGATATATATTCATGTATCCACCGAAAGGTCCGTGACACTTTAATTAATAATTATTAGCTTATAATTATATGAACTTTTTTGTCTTTGAGCCATTTGAATTTTGAATCATAGAATCTTATAATATCCACCTGGCTTATTTTTATTTTATTTTTTTCCTTTTTGTTGTAATCCGGAATTCAAATTATTGGAAACATCACTTAATTAATATGGATTTTGATTTTTTTTTCTTTTCAAATTTTCTGTATTGCAATTCTAATTATTAAAAAAATGATGTTAGTTTTTTTTTTTTTTTTTTTTTTTACTTTGTGGTCGTATTTTCACTTTTTTTTATAGGATATTACGAATATGTTTTGAGAAAACGCTTGGTTAGATTCTATTTTTTCCACTATAAAATAGAGAGAAAAACAAAAATACTTCAACATGATGCGAATAGGATAAGAAAAAATAAATAAAGTATAGATAATTAAAGATGGTGAATCTCACTTCGGAGATACATAAGCAAAATACATATTGATGCTTTTTTATGTGTTTGATAAAAATTATAAAACAATTATTTTTTATTTTTAAAATAAAAACAGAAAATGTTTTATTGAAAACGTAAACTAAAACTACCTTAATTTTCAATTTTGATTATATTTGTTAGGGTTAATGACGGCAAAAATACCCAAAGTTTGGTCAAAGAACCTCTCGGGTACCCAAAGTTTAAAAGTGGTGGCAAAAATACCCAAAGTCACATTTAGGGAGTTGACCACTTCATTCTTGTAACGCCATTAACTTACCCAATAACTCTGGCCACGTGGAAAAATCTGTTTCGTTAAGTGTAATCATTAGAGGTTCAATTAGTTGTATTAAATAGTATTACTTAGGGGTTTAATTCGTTGTTTTCTCGTAAATGAGGCTGATGTGGGCTTGTCAACGTGGAAAAAATTGTTATGTCGGCAACCCACGTTTGTCTGCGTGGTCAGAGTTAACATGTAAATTAACGGTGTTATGAGATTGGAGTGGTCAACTCCCCAAATATGACTTTGGGTATTTTTACCACCATTTTTAAACTTTAGGTACCCGAGGGATTCTTTGACCAAACTTTAGGTATTTTTGCCATCATTAACCCTATTTATTAACAAGAAAGTCATTGTTCCGAAACTAATAATGAAAATACTAGAATCTTCCACTTTAATTCATATAAGAAGTTGAATATTTATTTATGACTATTCGAGAACACTAGTCGATATTGCGTCGAGTAATATTTACTTTCTATTTGGGGACACTAACTGTATTGTTTGTGTAGTTTTTAATAGTCTTTCAAATGTTTGGAGAAACCTTAAATAGTTTTATTATTTTATTTTATATGGTGCCGGACATGTTCGGGTCCAGGATATTTTTAGTGTATTCTAAATTTTTTTTTAAAAATAACCCGGACTCATACATGATTTTTTTTAATCTAGACATGGATCTAGATATTTGTAGACATTTTAAGGACTAATTTTTAACTTTATATTACATGAACAGTCCAATTCCAATACAATAGAATTTCGACAAATTAGTATTGTTGAGGTTAAATATTATTATTATATTATTAAAAGTATTTATTTATCCAAAGATAATATAATAATGTTTGCTAAAGTCAAGACTATACAAAAGTATAATTTAGTTAAAATTATATTTTTATTGAGTATTAATTATACGAGAGTTCTTTTGTATATTGTATAAGTTGAGTATGTCTTAAGCCACGTTATAACATTAGCTCGCATACTCCGCCAAAAACGATCAAGGAGATAGATCAAGACTGTAGCTAGCTTCTTACTGACAAATCGAGGAAGTCTGATAGTAACCGGGCTTTAAGATATAACAGCGATGAATGAATTGTATAAGTTTTTATATAAACTCATTGGTAAAATGAACAGGGTTAAAACAACACATTAGATTAGAATAGGTAAAGAGATGAATGCATTAGAAAAGTTTGTATAGAGCGAAAATATCTAAGAGAGTTTGAAAAATTGCTTTGAAGATCAATGAAGAACGAAGACGTGACGAGGAACGAATATAGAATTCTCAAGACGCCTGAAAGCTTCAACGAGATTGTTTAACATTTTATTGAAATAGAGAGTACTACAAATCAAAGTGCAATTGTTCCCTAAAATTCTAATAAATAAAAAGTACTGATTTACATTGAGAATTATTCAATTGTATTCTCTTATTTTATAAATTTATCCGAATGTGACCCTACATTTAAGGATAAAACCCTTTGACCACTTCAGTTTACACCAAGGCCAAAACAACGTATCATATATACATTTATGTAATATATCTAGCTTCATCAGAAAATGATTTCCCAACAAGTTTCTTGCGCAAGTAGCTTCAGCATCAGATCAACCATTAAATGAACATAGACAGACACAAATACATGCATATATATACACCTATATATAGAAATTAATTACTACAAAAATGTCCAACATTTAGTCAACCTGCCCTCCGTGTACTTAACCTTTAAAATTGGCGATAAATATACCCAACGTGCGTTGACCGTGACTCTGGCATGAAAACGTTAATTTTTTCGTTAACTTCCGCCATGTGGCCGTTAGCGGCAAAAATACCCAACTTTTGTTGTTGATGTTTTGACTAACTTTTGTGTTATTCCATGTATTTTTGCCGCTAAAAGCCACATGGCAGATGTTAACGAAAAAATTAACGATTTCATGCCAAAGTCGATGTCAACGTATGTTGGGAATTTTTGCCGCTAGTTTTAACGATTGGGTACACGGGAGACAGGTTGACCAAATGATGTAGATCGGACTACGGGAAATACACAAGAACACGTCTCAACGAGAATAAACTCGGTATTCAAAGAAAAAGCTTTAATTTTCTATTCATCAAAATCTGAGAAATACAATACAGCCACCACTCTTATATAGAGCTAGGGTTTATACCGAAAAGCAATAAAAGAGGAACTAATTCCCTCAATCTCTCTAACTAAAATGGAAACAAATAAATAATAACTAAAATACAATAAATCTTGAAAATATCCCCCATATATATCCGCATCACCAAAGGTTCAGTATTTTTGCTGTAATTTTCCCTATATATAGGGTTAGTGACGGTGAAAATACCCAAAATTTGGTCAAATAACCACTCGTGTACGTAAATTCTAAAAGTAGCGGCAAAGTATCCAAAGTCACATGAAGGGCATTGACCACTCCATTCTCATGACGCAGTTAACTTACCCGTTGATTCTGGCCACGTGGAAAAACGTGGGTTGTTGACATAGCAATTTTTTACCACGTGGACGAGCCCAATTAGGGGTTTAATTCGTTCTTTTGTCTTAAACGAGGTTGATGTGGTCTCGTCCACATGCAAAAAACTTGTTATGTCAGCAACCCACATTTTTTTCACGTGGCCAGAGTTAACTAGTAAGTTAACTGCATTATGAAAATGGAGTGGTCAACGCCCAAAATGTGACTTTGGATACTTTTATCGCGACTTTTTAACTTTAAGTACACGAGGAATTCTTTGACCAAACTTTGGGTTTTTATTACCGTTAACCCTATATATATGTATATGTATGCATAATGCATGTATTTGTGTCTGTCTATGTTCGTTCGTTTAATGGTTGATTTGATACTGAAGCTACGCACGCAAGAAACTTGCTGGAAAATCACTTTCTGATGAAGCTACAACGTCCAAATCCATTGTTCTTCTAACGCAAGTGTCCCAATCCAAGATTAGGCATATATAGTTTTTTTTTTTTTTTTTTTTTGAAGAAATCAGGCATATATAGTTAACAATACTTTAGGTTAAACTCTTTATAAAAAAAAAAACTCAATTGTATTATTTACATTATTATGGTTTATTACATCATATTCGAACAAGATTATTTTATGAAAACTGTGAATTATAAGGGTTAATTGCGGTAAAAACACTCAATTTTTGGTCAAATTCTTTGTTGTGTATACAACCTCTGTAAATAGCGGCAAAAGTACTTAAACTTAGCATTTGCAAGTTGACCGAGAATATCTATCTATGTGGCAATTAGCATTTGCCACGTGGCCGCCACGTGGCATGCCACGTAATTATAACTTTATTAAATATTTTTTTAAAATAAATATATTTTTTTAAAAAAAACTTTTTAATTTATTTAAAAAATAAAATTATTTTTCCATAAAAACCAATAATGAATATTTAATTATAATTATTCATTTTAGAAAAGTGGATCAAACGAAATAAATAAAGAAAAAAATCTCCGTTCACGGTTCACTCAAGCTCCACCTCCGATCCGATGTACGGGTGAAACAAAATTGCTTAATATGTTTAATAATAATAACCAATAATAATCATATGATTATTTAACGGTAATTTTTTTAAAAAAAAGTAATATCTAAATAAAAAAACATATAAACAATTATTATTATTCTAAACTGCAAACAAACACAAAAAAATATCATGCAAACAAATAAAAATAATTTTTCATTAAATATAAATATGACTACTATTTTTTGTTTTTTGAATAAGTGGTGTGTTATATAATTATGTCTTGACTTTTTAAACATTATGTATGTGTTTATTAGTTATCATTATTAAACATATTAAACAATTTTATTCGATGCGTGAACCGGACCGGAAACGGAGTTCAAGTGAACCGTGAGCGGTTAAAATTAATTTGTTCTACCCACTTTTTAAAAATAAAATTATAACCAATAATGAATATTTAAATTTAAATATTCTTTATTTGTTATTATTAAAAAATATATTAAAATAAAAAAAATTGTTTAAAAAATAAAAAAAAATTCGTTTAAAAAAAATTTAAAAAAATATATTTTTTAATTTTTTTAAATAAAATAATTATTAAGTGGCATGCCACGTGGCAAAGACTGATTGCCACATAGATAGATATTCTCGGTCAACTCCCAAGTGCTAAGTTTGGATACTTTTGTCGCCATCTACGGAGGTTGTATACACAACAGAGAATTTGACCAAAGGTTGGATATTTTTGCCGCAATTAACCCTAAAAATAAGGGATATCCATTGTTAAAAGTACCCAAAAATTATTAAAAAGATTACTTATGTTCCTTTTCTTATTGCGTCAAAAGTATTTAATGTACAAAAAATGTCTTTCATTGGTATCTAATTTATTATGTTATGTGTCACGTGACATGTTTTGAGTGGTTCACGTGTAACACAGGTCCCCGCATTCCCTCTCTATAAATTAGACCAATTTTTTTAGCTTCCGATATATTAAAAGAGGGTAGTGCACGTTTTGAGTATTTTGTTTTCATTCTTCCAACTTTTGACCTTCGACTTGGCGTTTCATACCGCATTTCTCTCTGATGGATACACATATTTTGTTATTGGCATGTTTGTGGAAGAAATTACTTTTTTTCTCTTATGGCAAAAGTTCTTATTTTTTTATTTTGACCTTGGACTCCACTATACTATTCTTGACTCAATATTTAGAGTAGTCTCACCTTGTCCTTTTACCTGCTTTGGTAAAGCCTAGCAAAAAGGTTATCTTGTCCTTACTTGTTCATGTGAAGGCTAGAGAAAAGGTTGCTCATTTTACCCCCAAGAATTATATCATTGGTGTTTTGGAAAGGGAAGAGAATGGTTTTGGTGTACAAAGGATGACTCTTTTACTCTCTGTTGTTGACCATTGTAGTACTACAAGGAAAAAGAAGGCTTTCTCTTTTAAATGCTCTTGGTCTCTTATGGAACTTATCTCCACACACTCTACATCGAACAAAACACTTTGAAAAATCCTTGGGAGAAGGTGGATGTCGTTCAAGCACTTGAAGGATGAAGGGAGTTCGGTCAAGACGTTCTGGCAAGGGGATCTTGCAACGTTAATCAATCGGAAGCCGGAGAAGAGCTGCGTTGTTCAGCACGTTACAAGATTAAGGGAGAGTCTATTTATGTTTATTTAATAATGAATATTCATATTGTAACAATCTTCTGTAATGCTTTGGTTGATTAATCTGAGCCAGTACTCCCCAGCGGCGGCTATCCAACAAGGAATTTTGCGAACTGGGTTACCAAAAAATCCCGTGTTTTGTTTATGTTTTGTTTCATGTTCTAACATCACATATAACATAAACTGTGAGAAATCTAACTTTACACTCTCCACATAATCGCTATTGTCTAATTACTAATGTTAAATATGTAAATTTCAAGATTCTAAGTAGGAATTCAGCTTTCCTCGTTCGCGTCCCTTGTAGAGATGAAATCTTATGGATTTTCTTAATATAAATAACAGAGTTGGATTTTTAATAAGACTAATCAAATAGAAGAAGCTGAATTTGTGATCACAACTCTGAAAAGTTTAAAGGAAGGTTCAAATATAATTGATGGAATACTTGAAACGCGTTACACGTGGAACACTTAAAAAGTGTCACATGGCACTTACTATATATAATTGACGTAATAAAATTGGGTACCAACAACTTTTTTTTTTTTTTTTATACATTGTGTATTTTTATCGCGATAAAAAAGATTGAAAACATAAATCACCTTTTAAATAATTTTTGTTAATGCGTAAAAATGGCTTTTAACTTAGAGTCAGATCCAAGGTTCGGGTTCCGAGATTGACACGCTGAACACAAGGATGATTGAATGCCGAGTCAACGCGGGTTGACCGATGATCGTCAAAGCAGGAGGCGATCCTGTCGTCTTGAATGAGTCTCCAGGCTGTCGTTGACGATCCTCGGCGAACTTCCTTGGTGGAAGTGAAGTCCGGTTAACGGCGAAGCTCCTCGTCTAGGTGGAGTCCTTGTCTTGGCGATGTCCTCTTCTGGGCGAACTCCGTTCTTGATGAAGCTCCGGGCTAATCTTAATGATTCTTCGTGCTTTTCCTTCCTTGGCGAGCTCCTATGGCGAGGGAGGAGGACCTGCAAAAAGGGGTAGAATGGGCCTGTGCCCCGTCGCTTATGGTTGGGTGAGGCTGCCTACGTATCTCAGTTTAAGAGAATCAGGTCCCATGTAGTTCGGGGTTAGTGATAAACGGCGGGTGAATGCCGATGTGGTTTGACTCGTCGGAGGTGCTGTTGTTGGCGGCGCGAGGGTGACCCTTGGCCTGATGGCTGGGTATTACCGACGTGATGTGCTCTTCGTCGACCTCGTTGGTTCTGGCGAGCTCACTGTCGAACTTCCCTCGTGTTGGCGAAGTACAGCGAGAGCCTTGACCTGACGAGGTGTGCTCCTTTGTCGACCTTGCCGGGGTAGGTGGCCTCGTACGACGAGGGGCCTTATCCTGACGAAGGGACGCTCCTTCCTCTGTCGACCTCGCAAGTGGTGGCATGGTTACCCACCTAGCGAGGGACGCCTTAGCTGACCCGTCGAACAACCTTTCTTCTCAGGCCTAAGACTTTGGCTTCTAGATCGATCTCAACTCTTAACTCAAGTCCTTTCCTCCTTAAGAGTAGACGAGTTTTTAGAGAGAGAAAGCTAATTATAGGAAAACAACTCCCTAGAATTGCACCCTAGGGGCCTTTGAATTCCCTGGGAATTGCACCCCTTGGGGTCCTGCGAATTTCTCCCTGCAACAGGGGGATTATCAGGGCCCCTTGCCTGCAAAAAGGGTCTCCGATGCTTCTCGATTCGTCTTTGATGTCTTCGTGTTGTCTGCTAGTCCGTAGGTTGTGTTCGTGGAATTCCGGAGGATTTCCCAGAGATCTTCGTAGTCTCGGATCTTCTTGTCGTGTATAATAATTGCAAGTTATGCCCTTGCCAAGCTCCGACGATGGGCTTTGTCGCCTTGTCGCCTCGTCGGCTTCGTCACCTCGTCGGCTTGTCCGATCGTCGACTTTTGGGCCTCGGACCTCGCCAATGTCTTAGTTCTTCGGTTTCGGGCCATGGCGTTGGTGATGGGCCTTGACTTACCATGACAGGCTTTGACTTTTCTCAGTGGGCTTTGATTTTTGCCAAAATGGGCCCAATTTTTATACGTTACGAAAAATACGCATAACAATTTTATAGTACATTTGCCACATGTAACCCTAAAAATAAAAATAATCTAAGTTAGTCTTACTAGTCTTCTATATAGCCATTGAAAACCAAAACGGAAAAACTAGTATTTTATCTTATTTATTTACACGCGAACTGTACTGTTTAACTCGAATGAGTATCGTTGTTGTTGGAGTGAAAAATTTACTTTCTCCGTCAATAAATTACGCATGGAATTTCATATTTGAATTTTATAATGATATGAGGATCAATGACTTATCATTAATGGCTTCATTCATGTCAAGTGTCGACTTGTAATTGTTTGTTGGGTTTCTGATGTAGCATGAATAATAACGGATCGATGAACTTTTTGAACAAGCTTAAAGCTCGTATTTTAATCATCAACTAAAATTTTTGTTCTCGCTCTTCCCCATATGAAATAGATGGTAAAAAAAGAAGAAGAATCAACAATCGCTAAATTATAGTAATAAAATACAGCGACATAAATCGAACAAAAAGTTTAATTATTTCTTTTCTGCTGTTAGCCACCCGCTCTGTCGTAACAGGAGGAGTTGTTGCAGTTGACGCCGTGCACCAGTTTCATATCGAGCATGTCCATTATATTTTTTAACTTGCCTTCAATAAAAAAAAAAAAAAAAAAGTTGTCGTTTATACTTATGTATGAACAGAAATATCTTACATGAGAAACTATCATTTTGGGCTTCAGCTCCAGAGCCAGATAATATGTATACCCAATCACATTTGAGTTGAACCGGGTTAATTGGTAAGCAAAAGGCAATTTTTTAATAGCTTGAGAAAGCTGGGGGAATTCGCTGAAATTTCAATAGTTCAGGGCTCATTTGTAAAAAAATATCGTAGTTGAGTGGTTAGTTTGAAATCGTCTCTTCTTCTCAGACTCTCGGACCTATTACAAGAATGGCCTTAACAGGGAACTGGAACAGGTTTATACCCTCGTTACTGTTCACTCCTTTAATTCATATCTTTCATTACCCTTGACAGTTCGTTAGACTCAATTTTCCTTCTCCTATTATTTTCTTATCTCTCATCTTTTAATATTATTTCTTTCTCGCCCTGGCGTTTCTCTCTCCTCTCTTACTCGTCTTCTACTTCTTCGACTCTTTAATTACGGAGAAACCCTAAGCTCTTATTATTTCTTCGTCGATTCACCGTATTCCTTCTCTTCATCTCCTGCGTTACTCAGCCAACGATTAGCGAATCTTCAGTTGAATTATATATCAAGAATTAACTCATTCGAAGGTAAGCCCAGTGTACTCAAGTAATTTTATTATTGTTTTTAATACGTGTATAATATATAACGGTATAAATATTTTATCTAGCGGTACCGAGATCTGTTAGTATTGTCATGCATATGCTAGTCTTACCGAAGAGGTTGGTATGAAAAAAAAAATAGAAAAATAATTTTACTATATAAACCGTTCGAAAACGGAAATAATAAATTCGAAATTTTGTAAAATGCTGTGTAAACCAAAAGGATAAACTCGCCGTTTTCATGTAACGAAACTATGGAAAAAAAAAAAAAATTGAAAAAAAAACATCAGTCTTTTAGCCAAAATTCTTTCCGAACTGTAGTAACGAAAACTCAAAAGCCCTAACTCTCTCTCTTCTCTCGGAGCTCGGCGACCATGGATTTACAGTCGAACGACTTCGATCGCCTTCTCTTCTTCGAGCACGCTCGCAAAGAAGCCGAAGCCTCCTACACCGCCAACCCTCTCGACGCCGATGTTCGTCTTCCCCATTCTCTCTCCGATCTCCGATTGCTTTTCCGTTTCGCAGTATCGCGATTCGCACTGTTCATCGATTCGTATTCATCTCTCTACCTTCTTCGTTGCAGAACTTAACGAGATGGGCTGGGGCGTTACTGGAGCTGTCTCAGTTCCAGAACGTCACGGAATCGAAGAAAATGATCCAAGGTGCTTCCATGGATCCATTCTTTTTCTGTTTGTGTAATCAGAAGAATTCGAATTGGTTGATTGTGTTTGATTATCGACCAGATGCGATGTCAAAGCTGGACGAGGCATTGGTGGTGAATCCGAAGAAGCACGAGACTCTCTGGTGCCTCGGAAATGCGCAAACCTCGTTTGCGTTTTTGACTCCCGACGCGGAAGAGGCGAAGGAGTATTTCGACAGGGCCGCGGAGTGCTTTCAGCAGGCCGTTGACGAGGTTTGTGCTGCCCCGCCCGATGCGTGTTTATCAGCGGATGCGAGTCCGGTTTTTGTTCAATGTGACTAACTTATTGTTTCTTGTTTGTGTTCTGTGTAGCAACCGACTAATGAGTACTATCGCAAGTCTCTGGAAGTTGCTTCTAAGGTACTTGTTTTTGTCTAATTTACTCTAATGTTTTCGATATTGATTGTTCGGATCATCGGAAAGGGAAACTAGAAACCGGACAACCGAAACTTGTGGGCTAAATTTGAGGACTTGCTTAGTCATTTTTCACTATTTAATATTGACAACAGATGTTTGAATTGATGAAAATTGGTACTTTATTTTAACCTTCAATCAAGGTTTAAAATAACGGTTTTAAGCCTCGAGGCGTAAGCCTCGATACTATAATATATAAATAATTATAAAAATATATATAACATAAGATATAATAAAATCTTCATATATCATAAATCTGAAACTCAATCAGTCCAAAACAAAGCAGCATAAAAGTCTCATAAATAGCGCAAAAGTCTAAACTCTAAGAAAGCATAAAATGTCTCAAAAACTCATGTGATTATATTATGAATAGGGATCGACATATGATTATATTATATATACAGTAATACTAATGAGATACACGAATCGTTTTTAGGGTTTTTTTATTATTAAGTTTCGCATTTATGGGCTTTTTTAATATGTAAAATAAAACTAATTGGCCCAATTAAAAATTGCCAACGCCTCAGTCAAAACACCTCAGTGCGTGAGGCGTTGCTTGAGGCAACCGCCTCGAGCGGCGCCGAAGAGGCACAATATAAAGGCGCTCAGCCAGTTCGGCTCGTCGAGGCGCGCCTCACTACCGTTTTTTTATACCTTGCCTTCAATAGATGCATTAATTTTCTACCGTACTTGGCACCGGGCGGTCGGAACTTCGAATATGGTATTCAAAAGGATCAAATAGGAAATATTTTGACCAAAAACATCCAAGAAGGGGAATGTGTGGTCTTATTCTTATATGCTTTCTTCTGTTTCTTGTCTTCCATAGATTTGTTGCAATCTTTAGTGATTGTTACTTCATTTGTTTCTTGAGCTTGGATTAGTTTTGCAAATCTTGAGATACTAACTCGGTGATTGTTGCACAATCTTAAGGCCCCGGAGTTGCACTCAGAAATCCATAGACACGGCTTTGCCCAACAGGCGGCAGAAGCTTCCGTAGCTTCGGGACCTTCCTCCTCATCTAGTGCCAAGGTAATTAACAGATGTTAATATATTATCTTTCTACTGTTTGCGTCTTCCTCGCTTTTAAATCAGTGTCACCGTGCAAACAAAAATTAGAGTAATTGGCGCTTGACCACCTTCAATTTTACTTACTAGAGAAAGAAAAAAAAAATCGAACTATTTTAACAGGTTTAAAGTTAGACCCTCTTTATTAATGTTGTTAGAATTTGTTTCCCGGGTCTTGTGTATTTCAATGATAAAACACTGAAATTGGAAATGTGCGACAAAATACATGTTGAGCGGGAACATCTATTTTTATCTCGACAACGAATATGCGCCGGTTCATGAAGTTGAGAGGAGTTGAACACCTATTCAAGAAGTTAAAAGGGGGGTTCGTGCTCTAGTGTAAAAAGCTGAGGGTGGTTTGACACTTGCTACATTAGTTCCGCATGATTCCATATCCTTTTTCAGTCGACATTAACATTTCTCTCGTTACGATAATACACGGTCAAGACTCAAGACATTCTGTGTAATATTTCTAGCCACATTTTGCTAATTCTCGATTCAAATCCGTTTTGCTTTCAGACTGCAAAGAAAAAGAAAAGCAACGATCTCAAGTACGACATATTCGGGTGGGTCATCCTCGCTGTCGGGATCGTTGCTTGGATTGGCTTAGCCAAGTCTCACGTGCCTCCACCTCCGCCTCCGCGGTAAAAACGCATTCATCGCTGCGTTTTGGAATGAAAACGAGTATTCGAAGATTGCTTAGCGTTCATGCACAATTTGGTCAAGTGTGTGCATGCACGGTATTGCGAGCCCGCCCCACTCGGTCCATATTCTTTTTCTTCAACATAATTTAGCAATCTTCATCTAACTTTATAGATGATCAAGGATTTGTTTTGTTCACATTTTGATTTTTCAATAATGATATCCTTACACATGTTCAATTCGCCTCCCCCTCGATCTCGTCACAGCTCCGGTTTTACCTCACAGTTAAATAGAACTAACACAAATTAAGAACACGAAATGAAAAACTGTAAAACTAGACCGGAACAAAAAAACAGAGGGCTAGAGTTCCTGGTGCGCCATCCCATCCCGTCAGTTTGTGGTTGCCCTCATGTCCTTGTACGCTCGAAGTTCTGTTCTCAGTTCCGGTTAAAAAAGAATCCACCGTATATCCTCAAGGATGTACCATCTGCGAAACTAGGCCATCATGCTGAAATAATTGAGACATAAGGAAGAAGCTTGCGAGAATCACGATGACTGGAAAAACAAGGTTCGTTCCTTGTTCGGAATTAGTTCGAGGTTATAACGAAAGGCTTAACTCAGTGCAGATGTTGTTTGGGCTGAACTTGACCATTGAGGTTACTCAATATCTCCTGCACTAATACCTTACCTCCTCCTATTAAGAAACAAAAACATTGTTCACTGAGCGTATAAAAAAAAATTAAAACCTTTAAAGGTTACTATTGAAAAAGCCTCTCGTTTGCAAGGGTCTATAATCTAAATAATTAGTTACAACTTTTTTTTTTTTACACGGCATATTTTAATTTTGTTTTGCCGTAAAAAAAAATCCAAAAATTCTAAAATGTCACAAAAAACTTGATCCTTATGATGACATCATTTTTATTTTTTATTTTTTAACTTTTATCACGATAAAATTACAATCTAAACTCACTGCAGGTATTTGTTTTGGGATTAAATTAGAACTTCTGCCACGACAAAATTATAATACTGGGTCTATTGGGCCGCATGACGGCCCAACCAGATCGTGAAGCCTTTTGAAACGACAGTGCAAATGAAGTGACCAAACGACGTCGTATTAGTATTACTCGTGAAAATTCAAGAAACGGAATATTCTCGTAGTGGAGTGGAGACTTCCTTTTGATTTGTGGCGTGAGAGCCACGCGCCAACCATACTTCTCCAGTTTCCCACCATTACCGTGAACACCACAGAATCGAAAACTCATCTGAAATTCCATGGAGAATCGTATGATCCAATCGTGAGAATCGCCACAGAAATGGCGTTCAGCGAAGCTCTCTCGCTCTCCACGCTCGCGACGCGCCGTCTTGCTCCGGCGAGAAGCCACGTCTCAGTCAGTGCTGGCCATGGCCGCGCTTTCCGAGTCTTGGCTCTCTCCGCCAAGAGAAGCCCTAAGCGTCTCAAATACGCCACTCCTCGCTTCTCCAAGGTGCTTTGCTTTGCTTTTCGCCGCTCGCGCAATCTCAATTTAGCGTTGAGTTTCTGATTTCGCCGTGTTATTCGCTCAATTTCAATTTGGCATTACGATGGACTGATCGGATGTTACTTCTGTCGAATTCGACTTTGAGTAATTTAGTTCTTGGCAGAACTGCCATGTTTTAGGGAATTTTTCGTCAATTAAATTTTATGGACTTTCATCTTAATTTGTATTACGGAACGAGACGACTTCGTAAATTAGTATATTGATCTTTTTCGATACTCTCGTCGGCCGTCGCTCTCGAGTAAGTCGTGTTTTGCGCAAAAAATCGTGTAGGTTTATGGGTGTATGCTGCCAAGAACTAATTTCATGGGGGAAAAGTGAACCAACATGCAAAGTTCAGGGGGAATTATTGCGGATTACGCTTAAAGGAGAAAACAAATGGTGTTGATCCTTGAAGGATTATCTATTTTTATTTGGTCTCATTGTACAAATTAACTGATGGTTTCAGGAGGGTGAAATGCTGTACGTTGAAGTCGACCCGTCAGGATCTGACAGCTGGAAATTGGAACTGGTCGTTGATCTTTTGAAGGACGGGGCTGTTGGTGTCATTCCTACTGATACGGTGTAAGGAAGCTCTGTTCTGGTCATATTTTCCACTTAGATCGTATCTTTTTCCCGTTCTTTCCGATTTCCGCTTTAATTATTGTATGTTCATTTTGTCTTTGTAGATATGCTCTGGTTTGTGATTTGAGAAACCCCTCAGCCATTGAGCGTCTTCGAAGGTAGATTTAAACTGTTTAAGTAGTTGTGTAGTATTTTTCGAATTTGAAGTTGAAAATCTTCATTTCAAACTAGGAAACATCTAAGAACAGGGAATTAAACCGTTATCTTCTAGGGCGATTATTCTGCCTTATACTTCAACGCCTTCAATGATCGGTCTTTTTGGTTGTCCTTGCAGAATAAAGAACATCGAGCCTCTTAAGGTAAGGAATACGGGTTCTCCATTTTAAGTTTTTCTGCGTGTTCTAGAAAATGCTTTATCAGGCACTGGAGTCAACTAAATACCAACTTACTCAGCAACATGCACTTTTCTTTTCGTTTATTCTCTTTTAACCAATTACTATATTTGCAGCCCCTTAGTATTCTATGTCATTCCTTTCGAGACATAGATACATACACAACAGGGTTTCCTCGTGGTGACGGTCAAGGGCATGCAAACATTTTCCGAGCTGTGAAGCATTGCTTACCTGGGCCCGTAAGTATTACGGTATATTTTGGTAAATTAAGTTTTTTACCGAGTAGGAATTTTGATTCTAATACAGTTCGTTTTGTGAATAGTACACCTTCATTTTAACTGCAAGCAAGGAATTGCCTAAGCAGTGCATAAGATACGGGACAACGACTGCCAAATACGCAACGAGGAAAAACGTAGGTATACGGATGCCTGATGATGCAATATGTCAAGTG
Organism: Parietaria judaica; assembly: GCA_954871525.1. Lineage (NCBI taxonomy): Eukaryota > Viridiplantae > Streptophyta > Magnoliopsida > Rosales > Urticaceae > Parietaria > Parietaria judaica. The sequence goes on from OX940865.1 coordinate 34,213,570, forward strand.
ATATTGGAGAAAATGTACGCACCATTAATATCCACGAGGTAGGTTTTGAGTTTTATTCCGATAGATCTTCTTCACAAAGCATATAGCTGTTATTTATTGTTTTTCTCGGGAATTAAAGATTCTTTTATGCTGATTTCGTGTCAGTGTAACGCGAGCCAAGGGTAATGAGTCGATTCTTGATCCAGTTATAATCGCTGATTCCTATGGCCCAGAGGTACGTGTATCACATGAAGCTTGGTATCGAAATTTAAGTACTCTGTTAGACTCGCATATATCTCCTTAACCCTATTTTCTTCAATAAGGGTATTTTAGGCATTTTAGGTCTCGGGTTGATTAAAAAGGGTGTCCAACTTAAATAATGAGTTCATTCTGAGGATTAACCATCATGTTTGATTAGTGAAAAATTTCATTTCGAACATCATTGGGAGAGTTTCCCGGTCTTACTCTCGAATAAGAGACCGGATTATTGTTTATCAATAAACAGATTTCTGTTTAGGAGATGTTTACTACATATTTCTGTTGGTTTAAAGTTTTGATTTCTGTTAATGACTTTTATACAAAATTGTTTTAGTTATCCGGTACCGTGTTTGGTAGAAAGCTGTTATTGTATTTCTTTTTTTTTTTTTTAAATCCGTTGGATAATAATGTAAAAACCATCCAAAAATTCACCAACTATATTTACAAACTGACAATGATTTAGTTTCACTATATTCAATCTTTGGGATCATTCTCGTGTACGTTCCAAGTAACCTCCATATTCACGGAATCGAAACCTAAGCAGGGCCTTGATTTCATCGTTGATGGTGGATTGAGAGTGGCAGATCCGTCAACCGTGGTTGACATGACCGTTAATCCTCCAAAAATCAAACGGATGGGAAAGGTAAATAGAGCATAGGCTATATAGAAGCTCTTCTAATCCTTAAAACTACAACTTAACATGTGATTTTCTTTTTCTTTTTCTTCTTCTGGTAATAATGAATTAGCATTTCTGTGGTTATTGCTTTACAGGGGCCGCAATTGCCGTGGATGGCGGACGATGAATCTGACGACGATGGAACGCAAAGATCTCTGCTTCAGCCCGTGACAGTTTGAAATTGTAGTTGATTTTGGTGATGTAAATACAAATCTCTGTTATACAAGTTACAACTACTTAGAAGCCTGGCCTAACTTTAGCTTTAAAATGTATAAATACAGGTAAATAATAGAGAGATTGTTCGTATAAATCCATCAACAATATTCACTGTTTTCAATCTTTTTTATGATGTTCTAAACTTATCTCTTCATTTTTTCTACTTGGTATCCAAAAATATGTGAAATAGTTTGTTTTGTAAAATTGAGATGTGTGTTCCTTTTTTTTTTCTTCTCAAACTGTTTGTTTCAAATGTCTTTTCTATTATTAAATTTAGGATAAATGAGGCAAATGCTCATTTGTGGCTCAAGGTTTAAAAAAAATGCCTATTTCTAATTATGGAAATCATAACCACTAACAAATTGAAATATGGATTAAATTGCCCTTCTAATTTTTAAATCACATTTAATTATAATTCATTTTTTTTAAATTAAAATAAAAAATAATTTTTCCTCAAATGTAGCAAATTGAATAAATTAAAAACAAATGTCCCCTATTAATTAGTATTATTTTTAATTAGCTCTAACAAATCACGTTTAATATTCCCTATTTTAACGATTAAAATCAAAATTTTATTTTCCTATTAATCTATATTTATTTCGAATTTTTATTTATGAAACTTGATTTTCATTTGCTTAATTTTATGTAATTTTTTTTACGAAACTTGGTTTTCGTTTTCATTTTATGTAAATCTATTTACAAAACTTGGTTTTCGTTATGCATCATTTTATGTAAATCTGTTTACAAAACTTGGTTTTCGTGTCACCTCATTTTATGTAAATCTATTTACGAAACTTGGTTTTCGTTTTGCCTCATTTTATGTAAATCTGTTTACAAAGTTGTTGACAAGATTTTGAAATTTAATATACATATCTACAAATGCAAATTGGTGTAAAATAACTCCAAAAAAGTGTAAAAAAATATTTACAAAAAGCGTGTAAATCCATTTACAAAAATATTGCCCCTCCAAGAGAAATTATCACTTCAAAATATTGTAAATTCATTTACAAAAAATAAATATATTACCTTAAGACTGTAAACATATTTACAGAAAACTGTAAATAAATTTACAGTTACGATCCAGTGGAAAGGATGATCGTGCCTCGACGGAGAGCGACCGCGACGGAGAGCGATGGAGGAAGGATGTGCGACGGAGAGCGACCGCGACGGAGGAAGGAGGCGCGATGGAGGGCGGCCGCGACGGAGGCCACGGTCGCCTCCTCGGCAACCGCGACCACGGTCGTCGAAGCCACGCCCGAAGTTGCCACGCTCTCGCCCCGAATCCGGCGATGGTGGTCAATCCGGAGAGAGAGAGAGAGAGAGAGAGAGAGAGAGAGAGAGAGAGAGAGAGAGAGAGAGAGAGAGAGAGAGAGAGAGAGAGACGTATTTAATTTTTGGGTCAAAGTAACAAAATTAAATGATAACCTAATTAATGGGGGAAGTTTTCAACCAAAATTTAAGGATAATTAATTTAATTTCGAAAATAAATATATAATAGATCATTAAATACGAAAATAAATACATATAATTAAAATCAGGGTTAATATGATCCAATATATTTTTAAAATGGGTATAAATGAATTGTTTGAAACTATGGGCAATTTCCTTAAATATTAAGTGGTTTTTTGGCATTTCATGATTTATTTTTTTAAATTTAATGCATACAATTATAAGATATTGAGCAAAAAAATAAAATAGAAAAAGAGGTTCTATACCAAATTCAATTGATTTTCTCAATAAGTATCTCTATTATAATTGTGGAAAAAATATTTAAACTTATTACTTCACTATATTTTTAAGCTTGTGATTGAATATCCAAATCCGAGAAATTTGTATTTTTAATTTTGGTTCTATTCTTCTTTTAATGATGAGTTTTAGAACGTGTATAGATTAAATTAAAAACATAAAAAAATTGAGATTTCTTAAATCAAATATCTCAATAGGAGGCATATACGTATAAATAACTTAATATTAATTGAAATATAAAATTTATTGGAAAAAAATCGAAACACAAATTTCATGATCTTGAATATTTATCAGCGCAATTGAAAACTTAAGAATAACGTGAGAATATATCGCTATTACCCCGGCGGGTCTTAATTCTTAAAAATATTTTTTACCCTAATTTATTTTTTAATCTTTTAATCTGGTTACTCCATAAATTATATTTCCCGTCATTTCTTCACTCTTCAGATATTATAGTCGATATTTATTGTTGTGTAAGTATATGAATCCAAACGGTCATATTCATCATCCATTTCCTTTACATCTCTTTTCTTCGTTCATTATCAATAATCAATAATCATTGCACTTTTTTTTTTGAATGGTACAATCATTGTACTTTTACAGTTGATTTCATTGATAGCATAAATCTAAATATTTGCACGGCCAAATTTCAAATATTCACTAATTTATTTCTCATCAAATTACATTCGCTTTTTCAATTGATTTAATAGATTTCAATTAGTATATGCCGATAACAAATTTTATCTTCATCGGACGTGTTTGCGTTTGGTTATGGTCTCCGACATGAGTTTCATATTACAATTTTAAACAGTGTCATATTGGTTTGTCAGACCATGTTTGTTACTAGTTGTCTATGTTTTCTTGGACCGATCTCGCAAACACTAAAGTTTTGATGAAGGAAAACAAAAAACAATTTGAAATTATTTTTTGTTTTTAGTCTTCAACTCAATCGTACAAATAAAACTATAATGATGTATGATCATTCTGTAGTAGTATTATATTATTTATAATAAGATATTGATTATAACATTAACTCATATAATTAAATTATTAAAATTAATTATATATATAATTATATATTTTAATGATATTACTATCATATTAACAAATATACTTAAATTATGTACATTATTAAATATTTACTTATATACAATGATATAAATTATTGAACCTGAATTATTATTTTACATTACGTTATATATACATGCAGTTAGAGCATGAAATAAAAAAATGTGTGTATTATGAAAAATATTTTTTAGGCATAATATTAATATATATTACTTTTAAATAAAACACACTTTCTTTATAGTTACATAAATTGCATTTTATTACATTTATTTTTTCATTTAAGTTCAAGCACAAATTAACAAAAACTAACCGGAACAGTGTTTCAAAAATCAAACTCCCAAACTGGTTTGGTAGATTGATTTCCCAAATCAGAGTACGAAACTGGTTTCAGAAACCAACTAACCAAACACCACCTAAATTATTGAAAAAGTATTTAGTTTTAGGGTAAACTGCGGCTAATGTACCCAATGTTTATTTTGTGCAGATTATGTACCCAATGTTTATTTTTGGCGGCTAATGTACCCAATGTTTGATCTGTTAGATATTTTCGTGTTTTCCGTCACTTGACTGTTAGAGAGTGATTCCTCTTTTATATGCACTTTTTGTATTTTTGACAGAACTTTTTTTGTCTAAATTTTATGCACGACCTATGGTTGAAAAGATAAGAGATAGATCTACAACTTTTATGTTGTAGGTTTTGTAAAAAAATAAAATAAAATTAAAATACGAAATTTTAACTACAACGTAAAACTGGACATTAGTTTAATGCAAAATATATTTTTCAAGCAAATTTTAATATACTTAATAACTTTTTATAATGGAACATAAAACTAAAAAGTTTTAGATAAATATTTTATCTTTTTAACGAGTGTATATTTGTAATTTTTGAACAAAAAATGAGTGAGTTCTGCCAAAAATATGAAAGATTATTTCACATCATATCTTTCATATTTTCTGCATAACTCACTCATTTTTTATCCAAAAATTATAAATAAACACCTGTTATAAAGATAAAATATTTATCTACAATTTTTAGCTTTACGTTTCATCATAAAATGTCATTAAGTATATTAAAATTTGCTCGAAACAAATATTTTGCATTAAACTAATGTTCAGTTTTACGGTGTATTTAAAATTTCGTATATTACTAAAACTTTTTTAACAAAACTAAAACACCAAAGTTGTAGATTTATCTCTTATCTTTCCAACCATAGGTTGTGCATAGAATTTGGACAAAATATGAGTGAGTTATGTCAAAAATATGAAAAGTGTCCATATAGAGGAGGAATCACTCTCTAACGGTCAAGTGACGGAAAACACAAAAATATCTAACGGATCAAACATTGAGTACATTAGCCTCCGAAAATAAACATTGGGTACATAATCCGCCCAAAATCAAATATTAGGTACATTAGCCGCAGTTTACCCTTAGTTTGATGTGACTATAAAAGTAAAGTATTTATACCGCTATTAGCCCATTATATTGAGGGAAAATAAAAAGGGAAAATTACAGCTGGGTTGGGGGATGAGTAGTTAATGAGGTGAGGGTGAATGGCTTTAAAGGAGAGGAGTTATGAGGGCTGACAACCAAATTTCGTTTGGTGGTTGTCCTCCTCTCTCTCCTTTGCTTTTCAAACTTCTAACTCTTTATACATTTATTGCTCACAAGAACCACTTATCTTACTTTTATTTTCATCTCTCTTTTACCTTGTAGCCTCGAAAACCTACCCAACCATAACATCTTCATATTCTTTTGAATAATTGCAAGTAATGCCCCTTGATTCTTTTTTGTCATTGCAATGACTCTTGTACTTTTGAAAGTCAGCACATTGCTCCGACGCTTGAAAATTAATTAATTTTTTAACTTTACTGATCGATCTTATTAGTTTTCTCCGATATAATAGGACTTTCATCATAATTCTTGAATAACAAGATTCGTTGACTACTTCATAGTAAGCTTGTAAATATCGGGGACTTGAACAAACCAGATCCCCTATATGTTTAGAAAATCCGGTACTGGGAGTGCTCTAATCTAGTATATTGATCATATTTTAGCAATTAACTGATAATGATACATTCGAGTAAATGATATATTAGGCAAAAACATTTGTGTATATTTAGAAGTAAAAATGAAAAATATAAAAACTATGGTGTAAGAAGGTGAACATTTTAACAACTTTGCGCACAATCTAACATTTCTTGTCATTTTTATCGTGAAAAGCAATGTGCTACAAGTGCTAAAAATTAAAATTCAGAGAACAAACTGCACCGATACAAAAAATTCAGGGGCATTACTGCAATTACTGAATCTTGTAGCTAGCAATAGCATAAACACAAGTGACATTTTCACACTAGTCTGTCTACACTCTCAGTTACTAGTAGTGTCTCTACAATGGGGTTGCTCGAGCTTCCATGGTCGTTTGCCATGTCGCACTGGTCTTGATGCATGTCGTAGTGATGATGAGGTCAGCCCAATCAACGGTCCTGATTCGTTTCCATCAAACTCCTCCACCAAGATCAAGAACCTCTCATGCAACTTTCAGCTACTCGTTCGAGAATGTGGACGGCTCTAATGCGTGCCAAAACAATACTTGTTCCATTTACGCCCAGGTATATATATCTATATACACACATTATATTATAGCTCGTATTTATGGCTCTTTAATATTATAATGTTGTATTGATGGTCTTATTTATGGGATTACAGGTTGATGGGCAAGCGTTGATCTTGCGTTCAGATAGAAGAATCATGAAAGTGAAGAAGTTGAGGGTCAACTTTAATCACAAGTTTGTTCTTAACGTGACTACTTCGAATGGGGAGACAAACTCGTCGACTTACTCCTGGTTTATCGGTAAGAACGAATTAATTCGTCCGAAGATCGGGCGTAACGTGTAAGTTTTGTCCGAGAAACCTTGCTTTTTGGTTAAAAAAAACGGGGTGGGGCGAGGCAAAATATAAAAGAAAAGAAAGAAAAAGTCCCTGTTAAGTTCCGGATTTATTGAGCCGCCGGGAACTTACTCTTGGTTTATTAATAATAGTCATATAGGGGTGGGAATTTTGGCCCAGTCGGGCCGAGAACTAGAGCCAGCCTACAATTGGACAGTCCGGTTTAAGTAAAAAAAAATTAAATTAGTTTTCTTACAATTTTAGTCTTTAGCCTTACTTTTCATGTACTAGGGATTTGAATGATTTTTTTAGGATATTAATTTTTTTTAAAGGTGTAAAAACGAGCTTGTTTTTACCTTTATTTAACTTATAAATATATATTTAAAAAAATTAGGACTCGGCCAAACTCCTGATTAAAAAAAAAAAAAAAACCGGGATTTTTCTAAATTGGTAGGGACCGACCCTGGTTTCGAAAAACTCGCGAAACCGGGACGAGGAAAAAAAAAAGGGCCAGAAACTGTACATGGTCACGTTTCACCCTTCATTAATAATAGTGAATTTATATATATGTGTGTGTGAATTAGATACAATTCCACCAACTGCAAGAATCTCCAGCGAGCACAACTACACCAATGCAGAAAGAATCGCCATTGACGTCAAATTCAGTGAAGCTTGTGGCTTCAAGTGTCTTAATTCATCAGCCTGTAATGTAAGACCCCCGAAATGCAAAAACGACTTGCCGTTTTGTAGAAGTTCGTCGTTTTATTTGAAACGACATTCTCTTTTGCAGGTCATTGTCAACGGTCCGGGTTACGTGAATCCAGCTTCCTTAATGGTGATCAAGCTTGCCGTACACTACAAGCTTGACGTCATCCTCTCCCCGAAAAGTGCGGTCGGACGAGTTACAGTGACAATGGCGGATGATATTTGTACGGACCAAGCCGGGAATCGCTTCGCTAAAACGAACGCTTCCTCTTTGACCATTCACATTGGTAAAAATTCCCGGTATTCAAAACCAAAACCCTGACCGGTATCAATACACTGATAATCAGTATTTACCGATTAGTTTTTTTACCGGTACCCGTTTATGGTAAAAAAAACGGTTAAATTGTGGTTCCAAGCCGGTTAAATACTAGAAAACTGGTATTGGTTTACCTAAAAGGTTATCGGTTAACGGAACTGGCTTCAACTTTCACTCTAATTCTTTTACCAGTCCTGTAGTTAAAAACTGGTTTTTTAGTCTCGGTTACCCGAAAACCCGGTTTTTATTTACATCACATCCCTTAACATTTCTCTTAAACTGGTGATTTTTACAGACAGAAGGCCGGTGCTCGTGGATTTCTGGACTTCGGTTCCTTCCTACGAGCTGATGATTGGCGGGGTCCCGAGGACCGTCCTTTCTACCAACAAAATGGAAGACATCAACATTTTCTTGGACTTTAGCGTCCCTATTATGAATTCTACTGAAGAAGTTTTAAAAGCGCTGCAACCGAACAGCGGTAACTTGATATACATCGGAAGTCGAAACCGAGGCAACCGTCGATTTTCACTTCAGGTAAGATGAACATCTCTGTATGCATATATTCCAATCAATTTCGTTTGAATTTTCACATTACTTGTTGATCAAGCAACGCGAACTTTTTATATTTTGTAGCTCAATGTATCCTCCAGAACTGAAATAATCATGATTGAGCTACAATCGCAGCTCATAATTGGAAGGGCGGGAAATCCCGTCTCGCCTGTTGCGCCGATTACATTTCTCTATGGTAATTTATAACTCTTCGCAAGTACTTCTAAGGCGACACAGCCAAAAATTGTGATCTCGTGATGGAAAACGCTAATCCCTCATGGACCCTTATCTTCCCGCAAATCGCAATTAAGAGATCTTAGGATAATTTTGTTATAATCTTCATCTCAACTGGGCATTTAATAGAACAGCTTTTCGAATTGCTACATGTAAAGCAGCGCTATGGGCCCGGCCCGTCCTCCAATTTTTGTTACGTTTCTTTCTTGTTTATTAAGTCATGTCAAAGAACGAATTATCCTAAGATCAAGGTTTGTGCGTCTTTCACTGTTCTTTTTAGATACTCTGAAGCCCAAGGTGAGGCTTAGTACAAGCTCTGCAAATGTTACCAAGGAATCTGAGATCAGTGTAATAGTCGATTTCACTAAGCCCGTTTTCGGGTTCGAGGAATCCATGGTGAATGTTACCAGGGGTCGGATAACAAGGCAGGTGCTTGCTACATCTTTCTAACTTTTGTTACAAGTAATTACATACATACGTAAAAGACTCGTTTCTTGACATAAAAATGCATGTTGCATTCTTTTCTATTAGAGTAAAGGAGTTTTCGAAAGCTTTGTACTTGCTTCATGTCAGAGCGGTAACGAATAATTTGGTGTCGGTTTCGATTGCTGGAGGGAGATTGAAAGACGTTTCAGGAAACCTAAACCTTCCATCAAACCAACTTGAAGTGCGGCATTGTGCGTAAATCTTCTTCTCATATTAATAGTATCGTAAATCTGCGAAATCAAGAGCAAGATCATGGCGATCGTTGATTATCTTCCATCTTCTTCGTGAATATAGATTCAACTCCGGCACTGTCAATCACATTGAACTCGTTTATAACTGCCGGAGTGTTGGCGACATCATTGGCGAATGGTCTTCTCTCACTCTCGCAAGCGAATCTCGGGGCAATAGAAGCTCTAGCTTTAGGAAATACCAACGTCGTTGCCTCCGATCCCTCGAGGAATCTTCACGTAAGTAACGATTCGAAGCGCTAGCAGAAGATTTTAATTTTTCTTAAACTTCATACTTATCAGTATTTATACAGGGGATGATAGGGCATCTTCAAATATTTGTCATCTCAGATTGGCTCTCAGTCAGCCAGCCGGTTGAATTTTCCGAGACCGCGAAATGCCTTAGATGGCTTATACCCCACCAGAAGCTTCCGTGGAAAAACGGTAGCTCTTCGGATTGGCCCCACCATAATGTGGTTTCAGAAGGACGATTGTCAATTAAATTATCTAACGTGAGCGGCACCGGGAAAAGGGCACCTTTCGGCCTAGCTCTCGACACCGAAGAGTACTTCGTTTACTTCCTTGTGAGTGTCGGTTTTTCGCAGTCGTTTGTGTACGTTTTCATTTGAACCCAAGGAAGCTCATACTTCTGTTTATGGATGGAGAGTTTGTCTTGTAGAGAGGAGAGCCGTTGTCTGCGATCGACGTTGCCAAAAGAATGGCGAATTACAAAGGGTATGAAATTTTAATAGAGAAAAGAAAACCGACATGCTTCAGGCGATATTAACGGTTTTGATTTAATCTTTTCCATTGCAGCTGGCAAGAGTTGGAGATGAACTTGTTCTGGCTCGGGGTTGGAGCCGGTGGCTTAGTCACGGCGCATGCTCTGCTGTTCGTTCTAGTAAAATGGCGAACACGAACACCAGTTCATGGAATACTTTCAGCCCCTCGGTTTGAGATATTTCTCCTGATTCTAATGCTACCTTGCATAGCTCAGTCATCAGCGTTTGTCATACGAGGTATAGAAGGTTGAATTCGGTTATTTGTTAATCAGTTCCGGTTTCAAAATTCAGTTTTTTTTTTTTTTTTTTTTTTTTTTTTTTGTAAAACTACATTACTTTACATGGAAAACACGTTTTTTTTTTACGTTCCGGTTATTACCACATCGTCTTGCTTACCAAAATTTCTACTATAATTGTAGGTGGAACAGCCGCCGGAATTATCACCGGTGCTCTGTTGCTTGCGATCCCCGCAGCTTTTATTCTTTCGATATGCCTTTTTCTCATTATCGCAATCTTCTCAGGAAGTTTGGTTCAGTACAAGGAAGTCAAACATATTGCAGCTCAAGAACCATGGTGTTCAAAGCTCTTGTGGTTTCTTACAATGAGACCCGTGTCAGGGAAGTGGGTTTTCAGGGAAGGCCTTCCTTCGTCTTTCCTTTCGCGTTTTGGGATTCTCTTCGAGGGGCAAAAAGGTCCTCCAAATTTTGTCGTTTTAGATCAAAACGATTCAAACACTACACAAAACTGGTGTGGAAGTAGTCGTTACGGAACTGAAGAAACCGAATCCCGTTCGTTGACAAGACTTTTTGGATGCCTTAGGTCTTCGTATATCGTAATCGATCTCCTAAGACGGGTTGGTCTCGGAATCATCGCCGGACACAGAAATTCAAACTTAAGCTTGCTTGCCTTGTCAATCACGTCACTGCAATTCATCTACCTATTCACCACCAAACCATACATTAGCAGAGGAGTTTACATGGCCGAGAGCGTCTCTCTTCTGTCCGAGATCGTCTTGTTCGGTTTATCTCACACAACGGCGAGCGCAAATCCAAAGCTCGGATTCATCTTTCTCTCTCTCCTCCTCGTCGCCTTCGTTTCTCATATCATAAACGAGTGGTGCGCGTTCATAACTTGTGTGCTAAAACTCTCGCATCCCGAGAAGAATTCTCTAAAGCAAGGACTGAAGCTCGCTGCAAAAGGGCTCGTTCTTCCTTTCCTTTCGAGGAAGCACTGGCCTGAAGCGAAAGTGACGCTTCCTTTGATCCCGGAACAAGAGTTGAAAAGACGAGATAGGAAACTCAAAGGTATCGACGCAACGGTTGTCCCTGTGATCAGCCCTACAGGGTCACCCGTCCCTGATTCCGTTCAAAGGACGGGCTCTCCCATGGCAGAGAGATCGAGTACTGGTTGGCAGAGACCGGGGCAGCAAGTAGGGCGAACGAGGGAGATGAAGAAGCTGAGAGCCATGGCCAGAGCTAGCTTCTCGGGGGATTCTAACGCGAATTAATCATGAAATTTTGTTTCTTCTAATCCAAGAAACCACAAAAAGCTAGTCTCTAATCCAATTCATTTGTAAATTTAAGTTCTGCAATGGAATGCATGAATTCTTTTCTATTTAGTTCTCCTCATAATTTTTCTGTAGAAAAGTTTCAGACATCTCTACATAGTCTCGAGGGATATTTGCGGCATAAGTACCTTTTAAAGTAGTATTTTGGGGTGGCATATATGTATAATCATGTTGTTTGTTTATCATGGGTTGAATACCAAATGTTACTATAAATGTGTCTCCCCGGTACTTAATTTGAACAATAACAGGAACTTACGGAGCCAAATACATCGTAACATTGGGTACTCAAACCGTAATAAACAAATAACAGGAGTCGGCCGCCTCATAACACTACTTTATCGATACTTAATCCGCTTAAATATCCCACACCTATCTCAAAAATATGAGATTTCAGATGCTTAAATATCCTTCATAATGCTCATTCAGCCCCTCCAAGGCTCCAACACTTAGTCCCGGAAATTTGTATCTCGGATTCACCCCGAGATACGAATTTCGTATTCGATTCGAACACACGAAAATCATAGTAAACCAATTTCATATTCGTTTAATTGAATATATAGATTCCATGGGATTTCTTCAGGAAAAAGAACCATACGGATTGGATGGCGCTTCTTGATTGCTAAATCCTCTGATCAAGCCATGGATTCCATGAACACCCAGCCCATCACTCCGGTATATATCTTGCAAGACCACGGGCGCACCGTTGAGCACGGGAATGCCGTTGACGACCTCAACGTTGATCTCGAACCCTCGAGAAAATGTCGGCAGTTTTGTCCCGGATTCGCAGCCGATCAAGTCCTGCCACGACAGCGTTCTCGGCACAACGTGTCGCCAGAAAATCTACGAGCAATTGCTGACTGTCAGCCGGCGTGAAGACCGTCAGCTTCGTACGAGTCTCCGTCAGCTGTGCGCCGAAGAACATTGCGATTATCGAGTACCCTCTTGATCTGAGGAATCTACAGACAGAGGCGAAAGACTCGCCGTCCGGCTCTTCCACGGCCGTCTTGAATGACGGATTGAAGAACTCGTCGATTCCGTAAACGACAACGGAGCTGCTTTCGACCGTGGAATTCTCGTCGATCCTGACGTTGTTGAGCGATACGAACCCGCCGAAACTCAGCGAAGCGGTGACGACGAGAGGACTGTTTGGCAGCAGAGTGGGGATTTTTGTGCCGCAAGGAAGAGTCTTGAGAGAGAGAGAGAGAGAGAGAGAGAGAGAGAGAGAGAGAGAGATGGTCTGCGTGTACTTTTCGTTGTTACGTTGGAGAAGAAAGAGTTTGTTAAACGGAATCATGCAACGAACTTACGAATTGTATTATTTTGCCTCCAAATAGTAAGGGGTTTGGCAAAAAAATAGTCCAAAAGAATAAAATTTGGGTTAAATAGACCCCAAAAAATAAAGTTTGTGATAATTAGTCCCCCGTATGCAGAGGGAAAATGTGTAAGGGTTGAGACTTTTTGAGTATTTATAAAAAAATTTCATTGATCAATAAGAATGATTAATATTAACAAAGAGATTAGGGGCGGAGCTAGGATTTCTACGAGAGGAGGTATACAAAAATTTAAGCCCGTAAAAATACGATATGATATTAAAAAATATTTTTATAATTAATTTTTATAAATGAATAAAATATTTAGTGATACAATTGTACAAATATTATTAGATAATATATGAATGAATCTTTATATTAAGAGATGATTTCTAGAGATCATAAATATATATAAAAAATGAAGTTGATGGGAATTGAACCTTAGACTCTTATATAGACATTGGAGAGAGTTATAATTGAGTTCAAATAACCATTGCACCAAAGTATCAACATTTGATTTATTAATGATACCTTATATATATATAAACTGTATATATTTAGTTATTAAAAATAACGGGTTTGAATCGAGTTGGACCGCCGGTGCTCGAGTTGGAAGGATCAAGCCAAGTTGCTTTCTAAACTCATGTTCTAATAAATATAAGGGTTATTCGCGCCACAAATACCGAAAGTGTTTGAAAAACTAACGTTAAATACATATTATTTGTTGTAGCCGAAAAAAATACCAACAATATTTTTAGGGTTGTTTGGTACTCCAAATGAAAGAACAAGTAAATATTACAGAGTTGCGTTTGAAAATGTTAATCGCCATTTTTCTATTATTTTATGAAATGAGAAGACAATGTTCAAAATGTCGACGTCGACGTCGTTTCGCTCCCTCCCTTTTACAGGCATGTCGATGGAAATATCAATGAGAAAATTGAAAAAAAGGGTATGCCGCATGCCGCATAAATTTCACGAGCATGTCGCATGGCGGTGGGAATATCGACGGAAATTATGGAAATAATTTTGAGTATTCAGGCAAAATTTTTATATAGGTTCAAAATTAGTTAATTATCACCATTAAACATAAACTAATAAATCACATAAAAAGACTTGATAGTGATGGTTATAATCGTGTTGATATAAAAATAAGAGTTACGTATGTAATTTATAAAAAATATAAATATAGGACTACAATTAAAATACAACATCATACTGATAGGTTATAGATTAATAGTTGATCACGGACATGCCGCAACTAAAAAAAAGGGTATGCAGAAGACATATCGAAGGCATGCCAGAGAATTTAATAATTAAAACCATGGGAAAAGATACGATAAGAAAAGAAAAAAAAAAGTTAAAAAGGTATCCATCTTGTAGTAATACTTGTCTACTAGATACCAAAGTGTTAAATGTGAAGGAAATCGACCGGATTGCCTTTTGTCGAGGAAGTGCAGAACGACATCCTCTTGGTGCCTCTGTCGTTTTTGCATTTGCCGAGACATGTCGTTCGGCTTCCTTTCCATAAGCCGCTCGTCATTTGTGTGCAAAAATGCGGAGAAAGCTTGCGAAATCCGACCCAAAGCTTCCCCTGTTTCCACTTTTGCCGGCCAATATTATTCCATTCCATGTTTTTATTATATTACAACTATAATATCTTAAATATCGATATCGATATCTTTTCGCACTCTCTATTTTACGGATATATCGCTTGCTGACGGGCACGCCGATGGATAAATCCGAAGAAAAAGATATATCGTTTGCCGAGAATATTGCATAATTTCACAGATATATCGCTTGCCGATCGAAATATCGATGAATATTTCGGAAAAAAAAATAGTATTAAAGCAGGAGTATTATATAGGTTCAAAATTACCTATAATATAATTTTTATAACAAATTATTGATACTAGTGATTTATTATAAATATAAGGTTATAATCACAATTTAATATTATTTAATTTAATACTATATAAGTGTAACTTATTACTGTAATTTTATTATACATATTTACAGTGGCGGATCCACGTTATAAGGCGGAGATGCCGTGCCCCCCCCCCCCCCCCCCCCCCCCAAAGTTCAGATTCTTGTATTAACTTGGGTTCAATTCCATCCTAAATCTAGCTCACTTGGCTTACTTCCTAGACTCGCTCTTTCATCTTTTCCCGTCGAAGTCTCGACTTCTCAGGCTCGCGAATGGCCGTGCTGGAACTTCTTCCCTGATTCGTAAAGCTCTTCTTTCTCTGTATTTCAGCCATGGTTCTCGTTTCGTTTTCGCGCGAGTTGCGACTGAGTATTAAGTTTTTTCTTCCTAGCATACTGAATCTTGCCATCTTCTTTGCATTGATTCTTGTTGTTGGTTTTTTCATTTTTGAGAGACATGCATTTTTGTTTGCATTTTAAATTTTGGCTTCCGTTTTTTGTTTTCTTTGAAACTTTCTTTTTTGAATTATGCGAGCAAGGTGTTTGAATAAATACCTCACTGATTAATTGATATCATTTTGATATATTTTCATATTTAAAGTCTGCTTAAATTGCATTTAAAGAGAGTTGAAATTACAATGAATTTCATTTGTTTTTAGATGAAATTAGCAACAAAAGTTGATGTTATTAAGAGTTGAAAAAAATTTCGGCCCCCCCTATTTCGAAATCCTGGATCCGCCACTGCATATTTAATATTTATGAATAAGTGATATTTAAATAAATACAAGGACTAGAAATAAATCAAAAGAATGGCCGAAGATTCTGAATTTAGGGATTTTTGCAAAATTCGATGCGAAATTCGTCGTTTTTGGCCTACGAAGAAAAACGACATATGCGCTGAAACTCGGACGACATATCGCGAATATCCGAAAACGACAACGATTTTTTCCGACTATCGTATCGCATATCCGCAAACCTCTACGTGTCACCGATATATCGACGACAAACCCCGATTTTTAAAACCATGATATAATTTTTGAAGCTATTAATATAATAGTATAACAATTAACTTTTAAGTAAAAAAATGTTTAATTATTTTTATTAATAGTAATAATATGATAATATTAAAATTCTTGTATTATTTTAAGAATTCTCATCGATATTCCAATCGATATGGAGCATGCATGAAATATTCCAATCGATATTCTATGAAATTTATGCGATATTTTCGGCATGTTGCATGTTTTTTTTTTCCTTTCGAATTTATCTGTCAACATGCGGAATGCCCGTAAAATGGATACTGCCAAAAGGGTATTTAACACCGTGGGTGATACAAAGTATAAAGCACAAACTACAAACAATATTGTGGGAGAAACGACATGTTTCACCCACTGGTGTTAGAAGCGTCACGTCGTTTCGTCCAGGTCCAGTCAGCTCGCACGAAGATATTTATTTATTCTTCAGCTTAAGAGATAAGAGCGAGCGAAAACTTCGAAACTATCCAAAAAAAGATTCTCGCACGCTTCAATGACGTCATCCAATCTTCCCGCCAAAAAAAAACAAGACAAAAAACAAAACAACACAATTTCAAGAAGCTTTCGCAGCACTGAGCTTCCCTCGCAAGCTTTCCTTTCTCCAAATTTCAAAAACCCCCAAATCCCCAAAATACCCCTCTTGTCCACTTAAAAGACCGTTGGGTCCCCACAGATCCAACCAATTCCCCAAAATACCCCTCCTTCTCGAGCAAGCTTCTCCACTGAAAACTGGAAATTTCAAATCACCCGCTCTTTCTGAAATTCAGAGATTCGAATTCCCTTCTCTCTATATATACTCGCTCACATCTCCATTGCTCTTCACCGCCTACAAACTCACAGAAATCATTCAAAACTCGAAACCCGATTTGCCAAATTCCGATTCCTCTCCCATTTCTGCAACAATGCCTGCCTACCCGGAAGAGCCGCTTCTCGCGCCGAACCCGGACCGGTTCTGTATGTTCCCGATCCAGTACCCGGAGATCTGGGAGATGTACAAGAAGGCCGAGGCCTCGTTCTGGACCGCCGAGGAGGTCGACCTGTCCCAAGACACCCGCCAATTCGAGAGCCTAACCCCCGGTGAGAAGCACTTCATCACGCACGTCCTCGCCTTCTTCGCCACCTCGGACGGGATCGTCCTCGAGAATCTCGCGGGCAGGTTCATGAAGGAGGTCCAAGTCTCCGAGGCCCGGGCGTTCTACGGGTTCCAGATCGCGATTGAGAACATCCACTCCGAGATGTACAGCCTCCTCCTCGAGACCTACATCAAGGACTCCGCGGAGAAGACCCGCCTCTTCCGCGCCATCGACACCATCCCGTGCGTGGCGCGGAAAGCCCAATGGGCGCTGCGGTGGATCGACGGGTCCGAGTCGTTTGCGGAGCGGATCATCGCGTTTGCGTGTGTGGAGGGGATCTTCTTCTCGGGGAGCTTCTGTGCGATCTTCTGGCTGAAGAAGCGGGGCCTAATGCCGGGGCTGACGTTCTCCAACGAGCTAATCTCGCGGGACGAGGGCCTGCATTGCGACTTCGCGTGCCTGCTCTACTCGCTGCTGAAGAAGAAGCTGAGCGAGGAGCGCGTGAAGGCGATCGTGCGGGACGCGGTGGAGATCGAGCGGGAGTTCGTGTGCGACGCGCTGCCGTGCAACTTGCTGGGCATGAACGGGGAGCTGATGGGCCAGTACATCGAGTTCGTGGCGGACCGGCTGCTGGACGCGCTCGGGTACGGGAAGGTGTACGACGTGCAGAACCCGTTCGACTGGATGGACCTGATCTCGCTGCAGGGGAAGACCAACTTCTTCGAGAAGAGGGTCGGCGAGTACCAGAAGGCCTCGGTCATGTCGAGCATCAATGGCGACGGCAAGAACCACGTCTTCAAGATGGACGAGGATTTCTGAACTTCTAGGGTTTCATTATCCTGTTTTTTTTTTTTTTTTTAATTTGTTTATGGTTTGTTGACTTTGTATAAGAGATTGCGATTACTAATGAGAAAATTATATATATTTATAGTTTTAAATTATTGAGTGGGAGATTAGGAGGAGTCTGATGAACCCTAATTTAGGGCAGAAAAAAGGGATGCGAATTTTTAATATGGCTGAAGAATCTATACATATGTGACTTAAAATTTGATAAATATGATTATACTTAAAATTGTTAAAAATTAAGTTGGTATGGTGTCTATTTGAAAAATTAGGGCAGAAATGTTATAAATATTTACTTTTTTAGAATTAGTAGATCGTATCCACTTTTTTGTTAATTTTTTTCATTGTTTCTAATTTTCTACTAACGATGAGGTATGTTGATGTGATCTACTAAAAAAGAGAGGAGAATTTGTGTACTTTAATCGTAATTTTATTAAGTTAATTTTATTAATTTAACGAGGTGAAATTTAGTAATGTAAATTAGAGATGAGACTAGAGCTGCACATAAACACCGCGAAACCACCTCGCGACGAGTCGCGACGCACTCCTGCAAGTCGCGACGTTCGCGACGCTGAGCGAGAAAGTCGCGACGCGTCGCGACGCGAGGGTGAAGTCGCGACTCCTGAGGGTGATCCGCGCACTTGATCCGACGGCCACGATCGTGCCACCTCAGCGATCCGATGGTTGTGGTTTTTTGTGTTTGTTTTGGGCGTAAATCCCCAAATTTTTACCCGAATTTCATTCAAATTTCACCCACCTCAATAATTATTCACCCACCCAACTATCTCCTCCAACCCTATAAATACCACCCCTTCCTCCCTCATTTCCTCACCAACAATCTTCCATCTCTCTCTCAAATTCTCAAAGTTCTCTCAATTCTCAAAGTTCTCAAAGTTCTCTATTATGTCTCGAAGAAGCGGTAATTCCGGGGGTCGAAGGACGGCTAGGAGGTTGGAACCCCAATTTCAACCCATGGCTCCCGGCCAACCTACGCCCGACGGCTATATCCCCGTTATGCTACCGGCAGAAATTTTTCCTTCCCAACCAAATCCCGATTACCCCGATGATACGGTACGGTCTCTACGACCTAGTCTAGTCCGGGCGATGGGCGCGCACGACGCCAATCCGGAGCGTGTGCCCCAAGTTTTGGTCGACGCGGTAGCTCAATTAAGGGCGGGAAATAACGATCCGTTTTTCCAACTCATGCTTCAACAACAAGCCGGTGAAGAATTCCAACAACCCGACGAAGACGAAACTCAACGCGCCCACGATCCCAACTTTCAAGAAACTCAACACGCCGATGATGCCGACCTTCGGACGCCGCGCTCTGTCCATGGCTCTGTTGTCGGCTCGTTCCACGACGGTTCCCCCGAACCTTCCCATCAAGAAGCCGCTGAAGCCTCCGTCGGCAATCCTCGACGTTCTCGATCCGGGTAATAATTAATAAATTTAATTATTTTAATTAATTAATTATTATAAGTTTAATTATTTTAATTAGTTAATTATTATATGTTTAATTATTTTATTTAATTAATTATTATAAGTTTAATTATATCATTTAATTAATTATTATTTCTTTATTTATATCATTTAATTAATTATTATTTCTTTAATCCTATTGTTTAATTATAAGTTTAATTATTTTAATTAATTAATTATTATTAGTTTAATTAATTAATTTGCCACGTCTCTCGAAAGTCTTAGTATGCTCTGTGGTTGCGGTTCCGACTGATCTTCCACATCAGAAACGACGTTCTTGAGATTTAATAAACATTAAATGGTTACTTAAATAAGCTATTAAAATTAAAAAGGTAATTTGTATGTGTGGTGATAATTATAAAGTTCTTAATGGATTTCGGTGTCTTAGAAAGATTGGTTTTTAAATAAGGTTTGCTTTGTACTCTCCTCCAAGCTAGCCTGGGAACCTCGGGGAGTTCTGTCTAGAAAAGCTTGGGCCTAAAGCGAGATCATAGCGTCCTTTCCAGTCGATCTGGCCGTGGAACCTCGGGGAGTTCCGTCCAAAAGAGCTTGATAATTATTTTCACACATAAAAAATACCATTTTAATTTTGTTAACTTTTTTATTTAACCATAAGACATTAAATTAAATCAATATGATGAATAATAAACTTTATGACATCTAAATATTTAACATCCTTTGGTTTTAATAGATCAAATCCTCATGGCTTGGCGTGGGGACGGCCAAACACGGCCGCGGTGTGGAACTTCTTTCATGAAGATCGGTACATTAACGAGCACGGTGTCCGCGTTAAACTGGCGACGTGCAAAAAGTGCGGGCACGTACTAGACGGGCTGGGTGAACGCGGGACCGGCCACTTGAACCGCCACGCGAAAGAGTGCTTCCCAACCGGCACACTCGACGAGGTAAACACAGCACAGGTAAGTAGACTCACGACCCCAAACTTACGGAAATGGACACTCGAATGGTTATTGTCTACGGGCTCACCGTTGAGTTTGGTGGAAAATCCTGCGCATACACAATACATGCAAAGGATTAATCCGTCTTACCAACCGTTTTCCCGTACGACGTATACTAGGGACATGGAAAAAGCTTATTCTATGCAAAAAAACTATTTGGTCGATTTTTTTAAAATGTCTAGCATCAATGTTGCTTTTACGACCGACTTGTGGAGCGGTCCGATGCTAAACGATTATATGAGTCTGACCGCTCATTATGTAGACGAAGATTGGGAACCGTGTCAAAAACTTTTAAACCTATCACCGTTCGAGTGTCGCCATACCGGCCAAAACATTTCAGAAAAAATAATAGAACTATTAAATGATTGGGGTTTACAAAATCGTGTTATATCTATTACGTTGGATAATGCCTCAAACAATAATGCCGCTATTACTATTTTGGAGGCTACTTTGCCCGTTAATCAATTTCGTAGTATTTTACATCAACGGTGCGCTTGTCACATTATAAACTTAATTGCACGAACGGGCGAGCGAGTAATTGCCGATCAAGTAGAAAAAATACGCGGCATTGTTGATTGGATCCGGCATTCTCAAATTACTAATAGGTGGAGGCGATTTTGTAAAGAACACAATCATAAAGCGAACAGGTTCGGATTAGATAATAATACACGGTGGAACTCTACGTATCTAATGGTTTCAGTCGTGTGTAAGCAGAGGCTACCGTTGGACCACTTCCTCCACAAGGAACTCGAGCCGTCAGCGCGAATTTCGGAGGCGGAATGGGAAACCACAAAAAAATTCACCAAATTCCTTAAACCCTTTTATGCTGTTACTTTAAATTTCTCTAACCAAAAACGCCCTTCTTTGAATCATGGTCTATCTGGTCTATTTGAAATTACTAACACTTTTACAGAATACGAAAACGACCCAATTATTGCTCCATTGATTCAAGGAATGGTTGAAAAATTCAAAAGTTATTGGGATCCACCCCCTTTTTCGTATTGCTTCGGTTCTATATTAGACCCTCGTATTATGTTTACGTTCGGTCCGTTAATGTTAGCAATCGGGCAAAACATAGGGGTGGACTACTCTGATTACATTAAGGTTGTTAATGAAGCTTTTTATGAATTGTACAGGGAATACGACCGGCGGTTCCCACACTTCAACGTCGAGGCGGAGCGGAGGACAGTGATGGAAAGCCCAACCAAGACCGCTTTAGAGTTTAGCCGGAGACTCAAGCAAAGATTGGATCGCGGGGAATCATCGGGATCCGGTACGCCTCCGGCACGGACGGACGACACGGACGGCGCACCAGACGAAGTGAAGCGGTACTACGGCCTTCGGATCGACGACGAATCAACTGAGTTCGATGTCATCAGGTGGTGGAAGAATGAACGGGAAAGATTCCCGATATTGGCAAGAATGGCGAGGGACATCCTGTCCATCCCCATTTCAAGCGTTGCATCGGAGAGCGCCTTCAGTACAGCTCAGAACATCATCGACGATCGGAGGTCCTCAATAACCAACACACACCTCGAGCAAGCCGTGGTGTTGAACGATTGGATGTTCCGCAACCCCGTAATCGGCCAACGTTCCGAACCAACCGAGCTTGAGCTTATGACTGAAAGGTTTGAATCATGGTTCCCCGAGTGATGCAAAGTTAGCGCCAATAATGATGTGCTCTTTCCTCTCTTGGTTTTTAGTCCCTAAGGAGGGTTTTACAAGAGAGGTTTTAGTGAGGCATCTTGTAATGTTTACACTGAATATTACAGCTTTCTTCCACCTTATTGTAATATTCACAATGAATAATACAACTCTTTTTTTTAATATCTCGTTTAGTTATATTTATTTATTTGTTATATTTATTTATTTGTTATTAAATATTTAAAAATAATATTATGTTACAAATTTACATTTTTAACATTTAAATTCGGTTAAAAACTAACAATTAACAAAGTTAAACATCGGAATCAAAAATACAACTTTTGCCGCAACCCAAAAAAACCCATCTTTCTCTCTCGAGTCAACACGCCGCGACCGCATCGCGACCAGCCGCGACCGCACACGCCGCGACGCGTCGCGACGCGTTTTCTCGCGGTTTTGGCAACCGAGTCGCGAGCAGCCGCGACGATGAAATGTGCAGCTCTAGATGAGACCATACAAGGTATAATTTTAGTTGATAATTTAACAAGGTTCTAGGGTAGATAGAGTTTACAACAAATAGGCTAACCAAAGCAATAATCATGGAAACAAATTTGAATATGCACTCTGACTCTAGTGAAACTCCTGGTGCAAAGTCCGGGCAGCTTTGAGCCGCTTTAACTTCCTTACGGTTCACCTTTGCACGCATACGCTCGGCTAAAATACATTGCGAGTGCAATCTCGACATGAAAACGGAGAGGGAAGTAACACTCTCAATTTATACAAATATGTGAATTGACAGAGGATAGCTTAGGAGGAAGGAGGATCAAGAGCAAAAATTATAGAGAAATCATGAAAAAAGAACCCAGGAAACCCCCCGAGAATCTACCGTGTGAGCAAGCATGAAGGGTTTGATTCCGGCCCTAAGAGTCGATTTCCTAACTTTGGACAGCCACAATTGCAGTATGCGGTAAACGCAAAAACGAGCACAAGTGGGAATGTCCGAAAACCGTGAAAATATATGAAGCCAAAAACTTACATCGATGGTGATAACGACTCGTCGTTTATGCCCGTGCACTTGATTCAATCTTCAGTGTATTTGTGTAATAGAAATTGCTACAACAAATAAGTAATCTTAATTTCAAAACAAGGCACATATTGTGCAATCACAATACATGATGTGAGTGTATAATAAAGCAAGTTAATCTGTCGTTTGGTCAGTCCTCAGCAAAACCTAGCCCTGGTGCCCCCGGTAACGTTAACCGCCGACGGAATCACGAAATGCCAGAGCCTACCGACCTTCTTCACCCTAAACCTCTCGCACAAAAACTCCTCGCCATATATGCTCTCCACGCGCCGGTTCACGTCGTGGAGAAAGACGTGTGTCGGCCCCGAGCCCTGGCGCGCCCGTGCCATCACCGCCGCCGAGTATATCGCCGCCATTCTCCCCGGCGCCGCTGCAAAATACCCCTTCGGCGCGTCGATCATGATCACATCCCACTCCCTTTCGTAGACCTCCTCGGGCAGCTCCGTCAGGGCCAACGGGCACCGGCTATCCCGGCGAAGCGGGGAAGACGACGGAAGACAGTCTGGCTCGTACCGGTACGTGGCTAAGAGCTCGTCGGCTTGGGAAAGCTGGGTTCGGTATTGCACGGGTTTGGCTCGGAGGATCGGGGATTCAGCGAGGACTAAGTTGAGCCAATTCGGGTCCTCCTCGAGGAATAGGGTGTTGCCACGTGGATTAAACGAGGCCCACATGAGGGAGTCCCGGCCGACACCGAAGACGAGGAAGTTGCACGGCGCGAGATCTCGGAGAACGTCAAATGTCTGGCGAATCTCCGCGTTGGATTGCTGAGGCAGCTGTCGGAAGAAATAAACTGATCAGCAAGCAAGCGTCGAGCGGTTCGAAACGTCGGACAATTCGTAATATTTTTGTGCGGGATTGTAATCCCCACTGACCTTTTGAAAATGTTCAAATTTTATTCTTTTTTTTAATCATTTTGTATCCTTATTTTATGACATATGCGGCATAAGTTCTTTAACTTTTTTTTACTACTCTTGCTTAATCCGTCATTTACTCTTCAAGTTTTCCGTCTATGTTTTCATACTCATTCCGGCGAATTTTAACTCGATGATGACACGTGGACGAGAAAACATTCCGGTAAGGATACTTATTCCGGTTATGAAAACATAGACAGAAAACTGAAATGTAACTGATTGACTAAGTAAGTTAGGGAACTTATGCCGCAAATATCCATTTGTACATTTCTGTTTATTGGATTGATAAAACACATGAGATGAATCCTTACCTTCTTGGTGGTGGCGTAGTGCAGGATGGCGAGAAGCTGCGTGGGCGTGGTGGCGTAATCAAGCGCCGTCGCCTGGCGCGTGGACAAGCGGCCGAGCGACGCGACGGCGAAGATCCCGGCGGCGACGATGAGGACTCCGACGGTGAGGACACGTGGACGGAGCAGTGAGCTGAGCTGCCTGAGAATGGGAGCAGTGTTGTCGGACTTTGGCTTCATGTTTGAGCTCGAAAGGCTCGGTTTGGTTTGGTTTTGATTTGATTTGATTGATTGGCGGAGATGGGAGATCTCGATGGCAATGGACGGCCAAGATTGAGTCCGGAGTTAATGTCTGTGTACGGTTGACATGCTACGTGTTAATGTCGTGAGTAATTATTTGTTTATTTTGAAATGGATTTGTATTATAATGCAGTGACAAAGAATCTTTCAGGCATACATATTTTTGGGCTTGCTCTTTTTAATTAAACTATGACACGTGTAGGAACTTTAACACCATTTTCAAAATCGAGTTTTGGATGTACATAATAATCATCCACCATCAATCACGTTAATAATATTAATAAAATATAAAATAATTGATGTCAATTAATTTTTGAATTTCGCTGAGTATACTAACAGTTAATACTTAATAATATATTGCTTAAAAAAAGAAGAAGTTAATACTATTAACTTTCAAAATAGCATTTAAACTCTCTCAATTTTAAATTCTTTTTGACATCATTGCTCGTGAATATTGAAAATGGCATAGATACAAATTACAATTACAAATACACTTGTATTTAAAAATAAAAAACAGCTTTAAACATGAAATTATCTACGATTTAATTTTTAATTTAGTTAATAAATATAAAATTTTAATTTGAAGAGCAGGTGGAGATGGTTACTGTTACTCACAGCCTACCTTCCGCGGCGGGGCGAGGTGGATGCTTAATTGTGAGTGAGTTTAAGTATCAAAAATCATGCTAAATTTATATTTAGTGTGTTACTTTAAAATTTGAAATGGATTTAAATTTTGTGTTTTCGGATGAAAATCCAATCGACCAACGGATTATATTTATGATTTTTAAGAATTGGATTGATTAAATTAAATTTGTGTGATGGATTGGATTGATTTCAAATTACATTTTAAAAAAGTCCATTGTGACTATTTTTTTTTAAAAGATATAATATAGCGGTATATGTACTTATATTTAGGAAAAATCTTTCGAAATAGTTGTTGTGGGTAAAAAACGCTTGTTCCAACAGTCACGGTGCCGTGCGATACAACGCCGTTTTTAGAGTTTTTTCCAGTGAGCAATATGGGATGTACGCTCCCCTTAATATCCTACGTGAATGATAATCAATTGTAGAGAGATGCAGACATGTTAAGATAGCAAGGACAACTATGAAAAATGCATCGGGATCCCTTTATTTCCTTGGCTTAGTACTCGTAATCACAGAGAATTACCAAGTGTGGACTCAGGTTCTCATGTTTGTACAACAATGCCTAAAATGGAAATGGAGAATGTTCTTGGAGATGGTGATTCTACTTTTTTTTTTCTTTTGGTGATGAGCTTAGGGTTGTCTTAAATTGGCTATCATTGGTATTTGTGTGCCATATACTATTCTATATAGGTAGTTATATTAGGCCTCATAATAGGCTCTGATTACAATGTCTGAATGAGAGAAACCCTAGTTTTAGCGGTCCCCTCAGGAACTGTTGAGATGACTTGGCTGTTTTGCGCAGAATGTTGTCAGGTTCTGGAGGGACAATTTTCTCCAAGTGGTTCGTCACTCGTCGCGCATCTTGGAATTAGTCGTTGAAGTTGTCTCAGAGTGTTTTAGGACGAGCTGACCTAACTATGGTCTTCGCGTTGGATCAAGCTGAATCGTCCGAGGTTTGTGCTTCGAGCGAGCCTTCTTAGTGTCTCAGGTGAGTCTGTTGGTAAGACTTCCATCAAGGCCACTTTTGACAAGGGTCTGGTTTCCTGTTTGATTGGCATGTTGTTTTGGTGGACTTTCTCTCCTTTTTTAAGGCTTTTCTTTGTTGACTATCATTGAGTCTAGAATCCCTTTTTTGGAGAAGCCCACTCATTTTGGTGAATCTATTTCGACCACAATTATAGCTAGTTGATCATGTACTCTAGTTCAATTTGTAAATGTCAAAATAGCTAAATCACGTAATAGTGTAAGGCCCGATCCTAACGAAAATTGGACGCCTCATTAGTGAGATTGGACCAAATGTAGGACGCCGTTGGATCCCTAGATGATGCAACGAAGTAGCAAGTAGAGTAGCTAAGTCCCGCCTTGCAGGATCGATCCCTGACCCGTGGTCGTGTGATTGTCCCGGGTGGCTTGTAAACGACATTCAAAGGGACCCACACCCTATTTTGATTTAATGAAAGCTTCTCTATTTAAAAAAGAAATAGGATAGTGTCACAGGGTCAATTTCGTACCTGAATTTTTGACCTTGTGCGGCGCCGTGTACACTCAAACACGACCAACCTTCCCCGTGTAAACCAACTCTCGTATGCAAACCTAGACTAAGTACCCAATGAATTTCGACTAAGCAAGTAAAGTATCACACCACGACACAAGCTTACGGGGCACACCCCAACCTTTCTTTTTATTAAAAGGGTAGACTCATGTGCGCTAACGCCGTTCCCTTCGTCTCACTCACAAAACTCTCGCAAAGCACTAACTCTCACTCTAGCCTAAACTCGCATATGGTTTCACACCTTTAAGATAGCCACATTCGACTTTATTTATAGAATACAAAGAGAAAACCTAATCCTAATCGAATCCAAACTCATAGGCCTTATCCTATCTTTAACGTGTTATCCTTGAAGATAGCCCACCATCTTCACGAATCCATGGGCCGAACTCTCCCTTTGCGCGTCCTTCTTGGGCCTTCGGCGTGGGTGACGCTCACCGAGTCCGTGTGGGTGACGATGGACTTCTCCGCGTGGGTGACGCTCGCTGCGTCACCGCGTGCCACTTTTCCCCTGCCCGAATGCGCGTATCCGCTGCCCTGGTTGCCCGCGTGTGAGTTCGCTGCCCGTGCCCTTCTCGGACATGCTACTCGTGCTTGTTGCATGCTTCTCACGTACTCCCGTGCGTTGGGCCGCTGCCCTATGCCGCACGTGCTCGGCCCACCACCTAAGCCAAGTCTTTCCTTGCGCCTTGCCACTCACTAGGCGGTTCCGGAGGCTTGTTGGGCCTCCTTCCCGTGCTTCCTCGGGCACGGATCCTCTCTAAAGATTTTAGGGTGTGACAGATAGTCTTAAAGTGGACTTTGCCATCTAGATGGGCCACTTAAGGCCCAACCAAACACAGCCACTCTTTTTCCCCTCAGACAAAGCTCTGCTGACGTGGCAAGTCATCGTCTTATCTCCATTACAGCCATAGAGCTCAACCTCACAGTTCTCACTCGTTGCAGCCATGGCGACTGTTTCCATGAGCTTGAACCTCGCCGGAGCCTTCAAAGGCCTTTCTCTCTCCTCCACCTCCTCTTCGTCCTCGTCCTCGTTCTTCAGGGGCAACTTGGGGTCCCTACCCGTGGGCCCGAAGCTCTCGTTCGCTTGCCCCAAACTGTCGCCGCTGACCATCGAGAGCGCGCACAAGAAGGGAGCAGGGAGCACGAAGAACGGCCGCGACTCCAAGGGGCAGAGGCTCGGCGTCAAGATCTACGGCGATCAGGTCGCCAAGCCCGGCTCCATTATCGTTCGCCAGCGTGGCACCAAGGTCCGCTATCTTCTTCTTCTTCCCTCTCTCTAGTCATTGTCCATTTCTTTAGGGCTGTAACCCTGGAATTTGAAGCTGGTTTGATTGCTTAATGGATGATTGGAGCTGAATTCTGGAATTTGCTGTAATGGGTGATTGGAAACTGATTTAGTGTTCTTTGGTTCTTCATGATTGAGATGATGAATCTACACTGAGATAACGATAGACCCGTGATTACATATCGTCGGAGGAGGAAGGGCAAGACGGTCATTTCGTCTTCAAGTTTAATCTTTTTTTTTTACTTGCGGTGCGTTTTTAGGAGTGTTTCGGTCAATTATTACATGTCGTCGGAGGAAGGGCAAGACGGTCATTTAGTCTAACACGTTTAATCCTTTCATTTTTCTTTTACTTATGATTTTAGGAGTGTTCCCGTAAATATTACATATAGGCAGAGGAAGGGCAAGACGGTCATTTAGTCTTACACGTTTAATCCTATTTTTTTTTCTTTACTTGCGATTTTAGGAGTGTTTCGGTCAATTATTCCATATAGTCGGAGGAAGGGCAAGTCGGTCATTTAGTCTAACACGTTTAATCCTATCATTTTTTTTTACTTGTGATTTTAGGAGTGTTCCTGTAAATATTACATATAGGTGGAGGAAGGGCAAGACGGTCAATTTAGTCTTACGTGTTTAATCCTATTTTTGTTCCCTTTACTTACGATTTTAGGAGTGTTTCGGTTAATTATTACATACAGTCGGAGGAAGGGCAAGACGGTCATTTAGTCTTACACGTTTAATCTTTTTTTCCTCCCCTTAATTTACAATTTTAGGAGTGTTTTGGTCCATTATGTTGTCATGGGTATTTCGGTCTCTTATCTGGCGTTGTCATTAGGGTTTTATATTGGCCTATTGCGGTGACCATGGGGTTTTATGCTTAACTAAGATTTGGTTTACATCTTTGGGATTTATCGCATTGATGAATTACCGTAGAACCGTGTTTGGACCTCACTGATTAAGTAATACAATCATGATCAGTTCCACGCTGGAAAAAATGTCGGCCTTGGCAAGGACCACACGCTCTTCGCACTGATCGATGGGCTCGTGAAATTCGAGAAGTACGGACCCGACAGGAAGAAGGTGAGGCTGCCTCTAAGCTCAGAAGCTTCTAGAAGATATTTGCTCTGACCATAGGTTATTAATGCTGATTTAGGATCCGTAACGATTTTCAGGTGAGTGTATACCCGAGAGAGGTGGTACCCGAGAACCCGAACAGCTACAGAAACAGAAAGAGGGAGAATTTCAGGCTGCAACGCGAGCGCAAGAAGGCGCGCAAAGAAGGCACTTTTCCTCAGCCACAGTTAGTGTTTGCCTCCGTCCCGGACGAGGCTGCGGAGAGCAACCCGCTTTGCTGATCGCTATTTCTTATGCCAAATTCCGAGTCGTTTTGTAGCAGTGCATATAGGGTGGAAATTCAAGTGTTCAAATTCGAATAATTTATTTATCAAATTTAGCAAGTTCATATTCTTTACTTCTCTCTTTCGATGGAATGCGGATTAGTTCTGTTACTTTAGGTATTCTCTGAGTTGCTCGTTGGATATGAAACGACCGCCGCGGCCGAACCAAACAGAAATATAAACGACGAGAAAAAGAACGCAAGTCAGATTATTACAGCCCTTGATGTCTCTTTCTTCTTACTATTTCACTATTTCGTCTTTGGAAAGAATTGCTTCACTCAGTACAATTAAATTGGATCCCGAGGGTACGGGTGAAACTTTTGGGGTTTAATATAGCCTTATGCCGGTATTTTGGAATTAAAACTCCAAACCAGAATAATACCGATCCCGAATAAAACATTGTTAATCTCAAAATATAGGATTTATCAGTATGAGTACATATTTTGAACCAGTTTTCAAAAGTTGTTTTACTGTTTATCAGTAATATCTTCTAAAAACGGTAAATATCCATGGCGCTTACACACAAAACTCAATTTTCACAAGACAAACCCCGAGTTTAGAAGTATCGAAAACCGTAACAGCTCCCGATTTCACCCCTAGACCAAAGGAGATCATTACAATGTAACGGATAAAGAAACCGTTGCATGACAGTTAGTACTGAACCACCTTGCAAGTTGCGGTCTTGGGAAAGTCGTTATAACTAAACTCGATCAGTTATACCAGATTACTTGCATTGCACGTCATATTAGTTTATCCATAACATCTCCCATAATAGAAAATGGAATCGATCATTAAGATCTTTTTCGTTATTCGATGCAACGGTGCGATCGACATGGAGCGTATCCATCTCCGACGCGAAGGCAGAATTTGGAGATGTTTTTCAAAAGAAATACGGTGCTAGATTTTCGTCACACGGGAAAATATAAGTAAAATTATAGAGTTCTATAACTTAAAGAAAGCGTAATCGGTCTTTGTTACATCACAATTCCGTTAACCTGCGAAACTTTCTCTTTGATATGAACTGCTCAACAATAAAGCAAAGGAAGAACAAAAGAAACTATCATTTTACACATTTTTTTTCATGCATACTATTACCAACAGTTTCCTTCTTGGCCCGGCAAAACAACCTGCAGTGCAATGGAAATGTTTTAGTAATAGACTTATAGTACTTAGAGCTTAGAAGAGAACTGAATGATTCATGTTAGAGAGAAAAGCAAAATTTCATTTAATCAAGAAAAACCTCTATCGAATAAGACTACGAATTCGATTAGTCAAGTACGTGTTTCACTTTAAATTTTAATTTTTCACGAGGAATCGGAAGCGACGTGTGACGATAATTGTATTTTCTTTTAGGTTTATTTATTTATTCGCTTTGCGAGTGCTTCATTTCACACTTACTTCTATTTAAGTACTTCACTTCAACAGAAAAATTCTGTTAAAAAGAAATTCATGAAGTATTGACTATCGATCTTACTTAACCAGATCCGACGATAATGTTGTTGATGGGAATGAATATCAACTTAACAAAGAACCCGACGAATCCCATCACGAAGAATCCAATCGCGGTACGAAACGCCACCTTCGTAAACTCTAGAGTTATTAACAACAAAAATAAAAAACCAATTAAATTACACGGTTCGAGTCCCACGACTTACGAAAATTGAAGAAAAAAAAACGTTCACGAGTATGAAGTCAGTGTACCTTTGCGATCGGGCTTGTGGCAGCGCTTGACGAGGCGAAAGCTGTCCTTGGTGAACTCTCTAAGAGGATCGAACACCGTGTCAATGGCTTCCATTGAATCTCTTCTCTTTCTTTCTCTTTTTGGGTCACAAAAAAGCGAAGATCTTTCGAATTTAACGACGAAGAAGATGAAGTTGACTTGTCTATTTTTGTTGAACCATATAATATAATGCCATATTGAGGCAATCACTTGTTTCACTTGACAGAAATACCCCTGGATTCTCATTTTGGACCACTCATGCAATGAAATGAATCTTATTCTAAAACGACACTGTTCTTTAGTAACATAATATTTTCATGAACCCATAAAAGTAATTTGTAGGAGTGAAAGGTATATTTTTTACATTTATTCATAAATGGGACAGAATCAATTTTAATATTATAAATTATTTACCATAAATTTAACCTTTCCAATATTATATTAACTATATTTCATGCACTCTTTGACATGTAGAATGTTTAGTACTTAATTTGAATGTGTTTTTCTTGATTAATTAAGAAAAGCAAATTAGTGCAAACACCTTTTTTTATTTTAATTAATTAATAATAAAATGATAATTGTGGCAAATATACCCAATTTAACTAAGTGAAGCGACATAAGTCTAAAGCGAAAATTCTTGAAGGTACCCAAATTTGATCAATTGAGGCGTCGTGGGTCCAAAGTAAAAAATTGCAACAAAATTACCCAAATTCAAAATTGAAGAACGCATATTTCCGTGCACTTTTTGATGGACGTTGGTTAATTTTGAGCATAGTGCTATGAGGTCATCCCTATTATTACTTAAACTACACAACTTGTGCTTATCCAACTATCTAGCTATGTTCTCTTATTTGAATTCGATGGAAAAAATTAATAAAGATAATGTCGCCTCATAATTGTTGACTTGGGTATTTTTGCCATTATTTTTTTCATTTAAATCCTAGCCGCTTCGGTGGAGCAAAGTTTGGGGAACTTTTTTGGCGATTATCCCTAATAGAAATATTCTCAAAACTGATCTGCCCGGTTTGGCTAGATACGCACCCAAATGCCGGTTTAAGAAAACTGAAAACCCATGGCATTTTTTGTAACCAAGTCCTGGACCAATCTCTTTATTAGAAAATTCAGGAAACCGAGACCACGCCGAGTAAGGCGAAAAGTCAGATATCTGGGCGCAATTTCACTCGACTAATTTGATAAGGAAATATAGGTAAAATCACATATTTCCCTAAAGAGTACAGTTCAATTAACTTCAAAAAGCTGCTTATCTCTATATAAATCTACATACTGTGACATAAGAGGGACAGCAGAACACACTGCAGTTAAAATCTATATCGTTACCCGGGCTAGTTCTGTCTTTTCACTTATCACGTTGAACCGATCGAGGGATGAGTCTCAAGCCACGAGCGTTGCGGCGGCCGAAGCTGACCACCGAAGGAGACGAGTCCGAAGTGCTTAGTTTGGAGACGCCAGAAATGATACCGTCAATGCTTTCGTTCTCTACTTCCATACTTGAAGAATCCGGGGCCTTGTGATTATGTACTTTGCGGTGCTGTTTCTGTCGGAGCTTTTTGGAGGGATAGGTTTTCCTGCAGAATTGGAACGAAGTTGGGAATTTATGCTTGTCTACGAGATGTTGGTTACGGCTTTTGTCGCTCTTGAACTTCAGAGCACAGCTTTCGATGAGGCATTCGTACTGCGAAAAGATAGTCAAAGTTGACATTTGTGAATTGCTTGATCACTAAGGTAACCGATCGAAACGGATTTAGCTTGGCGTGGTTTTTAACTAGAGATATTTTGACGAAATACAGATTAACCCAAAATCCATTACGAGGATATGGTCTGTTAGAATCAGCCAGAATCAAGAACGGATAATCCGTTTCATAGGATATTGTAATTTAAACACCTTAGAACCTTATTTTACATTTTGGACTACAAAATCCCTAACTCGCCGTAGATTTATGCACATATGAAATTTAAATTCCGTAAAATATGTTCAATATATTAATTTCAATGAAAAAACCAGTTAACAAAAGCACAGAAATAATACCATCTCGTAACCTCGTGCAACTTTTGCTTGGAAGAAGGAGTCGTGTGCTTCAGAGATGTGTATGTTGAGAAGCCGCGACGTCGGGTAAACCCTAGAACACACCGAACACGACGCGGTGTGCCGAGCATTGTAGTGATCGTCGAAATTCTCCAACGAGCTCAGACGAGCATCGCAACCAGCAATGGGACAGAAGATTCCCCTGTAAACAAATTAGACAAATTCCGAAACCCGCTTTAATCAACAAACTAAATCAGCACTATCTCTTTACCCGCGATCTTCATCGACGGAATCGCGGATGTAATGCTTTTCTTCTTCAGTTACGTCGAGCGCAACCTGCGAAAACCGGAACGGAAACATCGGAACACGGAATTATCGTAACCTAATACGTATATTTCCGATTCAGCATGAATTCGAGATAAATCAAGTAGCGCAACCTATACATTCAACCGAAAGCAACAACAATGTCTACGAATCGCAGAAGAACACAGAAACGGGAACTTCCTGGGAATCCTCAATTCAAGAGTATCAACACAAGCTGCATCGAACGAACCTGTTTGGCGAGGAGTTCTCTCTCGACATTTCCAGAAGCAAAGAAAGGAGAGTCAGGTTCGAATCTTCGACAGACGGGTTGCCAGCAAGGGAACTCCAATCGCGTCTCGACCTCCATGGCCATGGCGATGGTGATCTCGAGCTCACTCACAGTCGCAGCGATCGAATCGCGATTCGGTGCGTCGTTCTACACCATGGAAGTTTGAAATCAATACTAAGAAAAAAGAAAACAGCTTTATGGAGTCAATTCCGGCAAAAGTATCGATAGTTTGGGCGTTAGAATTTGGGCCTGAAATTGAATGGGCTTTTCTTTTTATTCTTAGTATCTTATGAAATTAATAAAACGTAGTTTTTTGGGTTAATCGCTGTAAAAATACTCAACTTTGTCCATGTGCTCCGTCGTGTACTAAATTAAAAAATGATAGGTGAAAGTACCTATTGTGATTGTTTTTTCTTAAAGGTACTTTAACCTAAAACCTTAACAAAAAAACCTAAATATCATAAAAAACAATGATGTTGGGTACCTTCACCAACTATTTTAGAGTTTGCATCCACCACATAGCACATAAGCAAAGGTTGAGTATTTTTACAGCAATGAACTCTAGTTTTTTGGGGCAAATTGCCGCTATCGTGGGGCCCACACAAGAGCTCAATTCTTCACGATCAACCTCATCCCAAAAGTGGGATAATTAGGGAAATCAGCTTAACTTGCGGCGAAATACACCCGTCGTCTCTTTTCACACAAAAATTGAGTGATCGCCAAAGACTTTCAAAGTGAAATGCTTTTTTTTTTTTTACATATAATATACTTTAATAAAGAATTCAAATTATATAACATTTTTATTAAAAAACTTAGAATAACTTAAAAAAGCTTAATGATTCATTTTTTTGTCTAAAGTCTCGAAAAATTATAGGCCGGGCTCCGCCTCTTAGCAACGTAAATCTGTCCCTTTGGACGTCCCTAAGGAGATTCATTCCGAGGTCTTGATACATAAATCTTTTGTGTTGGATTCAGTAAAATTGTGAAGAAGTCTCGTTGCAAAATATCCGTACGAAGAAGTGTTTGATATATTTATAAGTTTGATGTGAAAACTCCTTAACACAATGATTTACTAATTACTATAACCCTATTGAAAATTAAGATACGGTTTACATTTATAATATATAAGTGAACTGTGAACTCTATGGATATCGATTTTTATTTATGTTTACGTCAAATTAGAGGAAGCCAAAAGCTAGTGCAAAATCGATGATTTAAAAGTTGATGTTGAATGCAAATGGAATATAATTTTTTCTCTTAAAATTTAAACGATAATTTGACAATATATTAAAGAAGTAAATTTAATCAGGCATCTTAAAATTTGATATACTTTTTGTTTTATAGTAAATAATGAAAACATTGTATAATAAAAAACCATGGCTGCTTGCAACTCATTGATATTGTTTTAATATAGTAATAAGTTCTATATTTTTGTCCTTCTGAAATCTTCTATAATAATGTGTTGACTAATATTAATACTTACTATTTTCAAGCCTATAAATGCACTATTAATTAAATATTACACAATATATGTTGGGTTTTTCGTTGACTTTTTTCAATTTCGGGGTGCGGAATAACCCGAGAAGTCATCGAAACTTAAACATCTAGATTAAATACGATAATCAAGATAGAGATTCGAGTGTAACTGAAAAATTGGTACTTTTGCCAACAGTACCAATTAATGCCAATTTTTGTACTGTGGTGTGCTCGGGATTCGGTTTTTAGCTTCACAAGTGTAAAGCCTCTAGCTCGTCCACCACGTCGCTGCGGGAACGTCTCTAAGACCAGAAATCCTCCTCGAAAAACAGCTGGGTTAATCTCAGGGATTGAGCGACAAACCGACGAGAGCACGGGAGGGAGAATTCGACCTCTAGGGTTTTGCTAGAGGGAGGTCGAATTATTTTGCTTCTCTGATGTGTGTGGCCTGCAAATTTGGCCTCCTTGTGTGGCTTAAATAGCCTACAGTAGGGGTGAAACCGGTACCGATAATCGGTAAATTAGTATTTTTTGGTATTGGTATTGAATAATCGAGATTTTTTTTTTGGTATTGGTATTGGTATCGGTTCTAAAATTTATTGGTTTTTTATCAAACCGATACCGAGACCGAGACCGAGAAAAAATAAACGAAAACCGATAAATAAACCGAGACATAAACCGAGAATAACCCGGGGAAAAATCCAAAAATAATACAAAATACCATGTCCGAAATATAAAAATACATGTCTAATACATAAAAACATCAAACATAATTAAAACATGTCATTTATTTTTCTTTGATTTTGGTTTCGCCTTCTCTTTTTTCTTTGATTTCGCCTCGTTTTTTTTCTTGGCCATGTTACTAATACCACCGGTAAGAGCGGAGGGGACGGAAGTTGAAACGGGAACTTCAAAGTTTTCTTCTACAATAAACAATTAAAAGAAACTTTCATTTAACAAATATAAAAGCATAATTATTACATATATATTATATTCAATGTTACAAACCTATTTGCATTGTAATATAAAATCTGTTATATTATAAAAAAAACGACATGTAGTATAATAAAACACGACATATAGTTCAAAACCGAAACCGATACCGATATTCGAGAAATTTGGTATCAGTATCGTTTCTCGGTATCGGTATCGGTTTCCGATACCGATAAGTATCGGTTCTCGGTTTTAAACTAAATTTATCGGTTTTTTTTTTAAACCGATCCGAGATCGATACCGATACCGAGACGATACCGATAAACGGTGACAAAATTTTCACCCCTAGCCTACAGGGTATAATGACCTAATGGGCTTTTGAGCCAAGTGACAGGGTTAAAGCCCATTAGGTCATAATTAATTATCGGGACTGCCATAAATTTCGTTACCTTAATTGCAGTCTGGTCGGACCCGAAAAGTCCAACGGATTCAAATCCCGGTTTCAGGCATTTCCTACAATATATATATATATATGGTAAGCAAAAATATTTATTGCTATTTATAAGAAATTATAATTGGAAACATTGACGGTTATTCATATATAAGCAGCACGTTAAAAAAAGAAGAAAAAAACCAAATAGAAAGATCTGCCTATTGTATAAAAATATAACCTATAAACAATAATTGAAAAAAAAGTTAACTGAGCCATGATTATTTAATGTTCACTATTTTTATTTTATTTTATAAACTTTCGTTCATTTTTTAATTTATCTAACAAAATTTTAAATGTGATGTTAAGTCTTCGACAAATATCATGTTCAAGAAAAAAGAATTTTATTAATGACTCGTAATACTTTTATCATCAATTTAAAGAAATAAACAAAATTTTGATTAAAATAAATAAATAAAAAAATAGTGAATATATACTACGAACTTCGACCGTAAAACAAAATTAAATTCATGTCATTATATATTAACCAGAAAAAAAAAATTGCTTTACCATATTTTTGTACATTATCCCCTCAAGTAATGAAATTTACTTGGACTAGGTTTTAAGATAATTAAATTAAAGCTTATTGAATCTGTCTTCTAGAGATTGTTTAATCAGTCCTAAACACATGATCATTTCATAGTAAATAAACAATTTCCATTTTCTCACAATTAAGTTTAATAAATTTCAGATATTTGACAGTTTCAACAAGTTGACCTTAGTTTTGATACTCGAATATTATAACTATTATATAATCTCCGTTGTTTATTTACTAGATTAGATTGATTAGGAATTGAAATCATATTAAATTTGCATGTTCAAGCTAGTTATGACAAGGGAAATTTGTTTTCTACTTTTTATTTTTCATGAAATTATATCCTCTATTATAAAACATTATTAATATACCCTCTAACTTCTGAGTGTAATGTGTTATGTGACTATACAAACCTTTACCTTTTTAGAACAATTTTTCCTGCTTTTGTAAAATAAATAAAAAACAATCGGTACTATTTAGACTTAAAAAAATAGTAAAATTTCTCAAAATTTGAATTTAGATGATATATAAAAGTAAAATTCTAAAAACAACTATACTCTTAAATGATCATGCAAAGTATTTAAAATTTTCTTAATAATAATAATAATAATAATTATAATATTCCACTAGTATTAGTATATTAAATGTACACGCCGTGACACGCCACATATCTATTTTGTTAAACAAATATGTCATTTTTTGCATACAAAATCAAACTAGAACTTGTGGAAATTTGGTGCTCTGAGTTGTTAATTTGTCATTTTCAACTAAACCAACAAGTAATTTAAATGATTTTTTTTCCTTTTTTTTTTAATTTCCAAGACAAGACTCATTCATGCATGCGTATGGTTTGATTGGATTCACAAAGAATAACGACTCAATGAAATAGCAAATTTTAATCCACATAAGACATCATTAAAATACTAAAAAAAAGATAAAATTCCATATTTAGACTGAACTTTTGATAATGCAATTTGATGATATGCTAGTTCATGCAACGAAAGCAAATATATTCATTGTTTTGAAATTTGATAAATATTAAAAAAATGATCTAAAACATTTAACATCTTAAAGTCCCAGAACAAGACAATTTTAAATTTAACATATTTCTTTATATGTTTTGGATTTTTTTTTGGATATAATTTAAGTATATATATTATAATTTTTAGAAGAGAAAAAAAAGGATAAAATTTATCCTTCAATAAAAAGGTATAAATTTATTGAAGTAATCCTCACTAAGTAGAATATATTGGCAACAAAGAAAATATGGAATTTCATCATATAAATAACAATTAAAATATATCAATAATGTTCCAAAACTAATATAAACATAACAAATGAATAAAATAAGGTCTAAAACATAAGAAGTATACTTTTTTTTTTATCAAAACTCAAATCTTCAAATGATACTCTCTTACAATAAACCAATTATGAGAATGAATATATATTTTATTAAAAGTTAGATCCAACATTTGACAATATGTATATACCAAACTCAAAACTATGAATTAAGAGTGATTTAATATAATTAGGTCCTACATTGGTTAACTATATTGTAGGTATATGTCTTGAAGGGATAAACAAGTTCCTAAAATGATCATCAACTAATCTGACGGCCGTGATTAAGCCAGCTCAGAAATTGTTCGGTAGAGGAAAACTATACCCACATTATAAAATTATAAATTAATTAGAAGAGACAAGTTTTATGAGTCACAACTAGAACGTTGTGTAACTTATGTATTTAATTTACGTAAATTATTTGACACTTAAAATATGTAAATTATGCGAGACTAGAAAACACGGCCTTCCAAGAAAATGACCTAAGGCATAATTACGATAAAAATACCTAAATTGTAGTCAACTA
The DNA here is from genome assembly GCA_954871525.1 of Parietaria judaica. Taxonomy (NCBI): domain Eukaryota; kingdom Viridiplantae; phylum Streptophyta; class Magnoliopsida; order Rosales; family Urticaceae; genus Parietaria; species Parietaria judaica. Next base: position 34,252,643 of record OX940865.1, read on the forward strand.
CGTCGATAGATATTCATTTTCTTTTATATAGTGGAAAGACTACCCTACGTTTAATAAAATAGTAAATTCGTCTAACATATATATATATACACATATATATAAGGTAACAGACCATCTAATTAAAAAAAAAAAAACCCGTTAATATACCATATTTTTTTATATATAAAGTTATAAACTTTAATTAAAGACCTTTGTCAGCTCCATACAATTTTACTTAATTTTAATCTTTTTATTATTTATTTTAATTATTGGAGTCTTCTATCAATTTACATTTTGTAGAACATTTGAACGAAGGTATTGACTATACAAAGAGTATCTGAATGTCTACGCAATTGATTATAATTTAGATACTTTTACCGTTATTTTTTCGTGTGCATAAAATATGTGTATATATAGTAGTAATTAGTATATAATACACGAGGTGTTTTTACTAGAAAATTGAGGTCGTAAATACTTGGACCAAGTACTAGCATACTATTTCATATCGTCACACTCATTATTTGAAGATAGATATATATATATATATATATATATTCTCTTCCCTAAGTTGTTTTTGGTCATTAAAATTTGCCTCAAAGGATAGTTATAATAGAGGGAAATCTAGAGAGAGAGTATGGAGCTCAAAAGAGTTCTGATTTTGGCGGTAGTGTTGACGGTAATGGCGGCGCCTGCGTATGCACAGCTGTCGGAGAATTTCTACGCCGCCACGTGTCCGAATGTGGAAACCATAGTCGCGCAGGCCGTGCAAGCAAAGTTCAGCCAGACTTTCACCACCATCCCCGCCACGCTTCGCCTCTTTTTCCATGACTGCTTCGTCGAGGTATTATCGGATTTGGCGTTTCTTGCCATAATCTAATAATCCATGGATGTTTCCGACGGTCTATTATATCGATAAAGCTAGCTTAGTTGGTATGACTATTTGAACAAGTTACGAGATACCGATACGGGCGGGTCTCTCACCCTTTAGAACAACTTTCTCAAATTGTAAAATTTCCTATAGCTTTTCGAGTCTATGCATTTTTAGCCCACACCAGATTTCAATCCTGTTTCCGCTACTGATACCGAGTTCGAGCCAGTACTTTCCTAAAAAAATGTCTCATCTTTTGATCTATGTCCTGCTTTGCTTGTAGTTTACTTTTCTTGGAGAACAAGTTACGTGTGAATAAACATAACCAAACGTTTGACTATCAATAATACGTTTATGTTTTATTTTATTATTGATCATATTGGAAAAACTCTGACTGAATCAAACGTAATTAATTAGTCTATTTTGGACAGTACGTACTAACCCGATCCCGGCTGTGTTTCAGGGGTGCGATGCGTCGGTGATGATAGCTTCGCCGAATGGCGACGCAGAGAAAGACGCGGAAGACAACCTGTCGTTGGCCGGAGACGGGTTCGACACCGTCATCAAGGCCAAGGAAGCCGTGGAAGCTCAATGCCCCGAAGTCGTTTCCTGCGCCGACATTTTGGCTATGGCTGCAAGAGACGTTGTAGTTCTGGTAACTTGGCCTGCAAGCAACTCATTTGTTACACTTTTGTTTGGTCATTTCATCAATAAGTAAATATATAATACTTGAGATTTACCTAGGTTTAAATGCAGTTACCATAGAAAGACTAATTATATAATACTAGTGAATATATATATATATATATATGTAAGAGAAACAAATAGTATCATAAATATAATCATTCAAAAAATATTTGTATGAGTGTAAAGTTATGGTTCTCTTAGTAGTTTTTCTCTCTCAACTTTCAGGCAGGAGGGTCATCTTTCAGCGTGGAGCTCGGTCGCCGCGATGGGCTGATCTCGCAGGCGTCCCGCGTGAAGGGCAACCTCCCCGAGCCCACCGCCCACCTCGTTGAGCTCAACACCATGTTTGCCCGCCATGGCCTTTCGCAGATTGACATGATTGCCCTCTCCGGCGCCCACACGCTCGGCTTCTCCCACTGCGACCGCTTCTTCGATCGAATCTACTCAAACCCTGTGGACCCCACCCTCGACCCCGACTATGCGAAGGATCTTATGGCGGCCTGCCCGCGTGACGTGGACCCTGCTATCGCCATCGACATGGACCCCGTCACGCCCCGGACGTTCGACAACATCTACTTCCAGAATTTGATCGCCGGGAAGGGGCTTTTCACGTCGGACCAGGTGCTTTTCACGGATGACCGCTCTAGTACCACCGTCCGCGACTTTGCGAACAGCGACGCAGTGTTCAATGGAGCATTCACCACCGCCATGATCAAGCTCGGGCGCGTTGGCGTCAAGACTGGCAGTGCCGGGGAGATCAGAACAGACTGCACTGCTTTCAATTAATCTTCTCTTAGAAATTTGTATATTTGATTATAGTGAGAGTGAATAATGAAAATGAAAAGAATTGTGGTTTTGAATTTTATTATTGTAAAAACTATGCTATTTTGTATACTTTGTTATTTATATATGCAAATTCTTTGTCTAGACTTTTTAATTTTTAATTTTTCGGGGTGGAATTCTATGATCGGGATTTTTTTCTTCGTGAAGTGCCGGGAACGGAGACCGGTTTTCACATACTGGGACCCAAAGATTCTCGATCCCGGTTTTTAGTTTTCTATTTTAAATATAAAGCCAGTCAATTCCGTTTAAAACCGACAAATCCACTCTTAGTTTGGAACTGGATTCTCCGGTGTAAAATGGAATTTTCTTGGTTTAATACCGACTTTATTTACCATTACCAGCTCCGTTTTTCATAATTTAAAAATATAGAAATGACATTCGATTTTTTCCATCTTGCACTAAAGCAGATCTTTGCTTGTGTCACAAGAAAAGAGCAAGCAAATGAATTATACAGAACAGAATAACAGAATATTACAATTTTATTCACTCATCAAAATAATAAATATAATTGACATGGACTCAAAATACTCATGTCAATGAAGAATCCAAATTTAAAATATAAAGAATACAAAAATCAAGCTCAAATAAGTAAATCTTAAGTCTACAAACAACGGAGCTAACACGAGAGACGAATCGGCAAACAAAACCAGAGCTCGTTTCCGCTCCCCGCTCTTTAGAGAAAACTTCTGAAGGGACCGCACGAAAGTCCTTCCGTTTTCATCGCTCGTCTCCGATGCAGAAACTTCACAACAACAACAAAAAGATATACAGACAACGCAAAGAACCAGCATATTGCTTACGACACGTTCCTCGGTCGAGAGTTTCCGTAGAGCTGAGCATACACTGCTTTCGTCCTGAACACGAGAATCATGCTCAAGGCGATCCCGACAACGCAGAATCCCGCCATCACGACGAGAGTGACAAAGAAGCACACCACGCCGTCGCACTTCGGTGGTTCGTCCTCGCTAAACAGACGCGAGAGGAGCGATCCGGCGTGGTGCAACACCTGGTTTGGTTGGTTGGCCTGTCTCTCGGCTTCACGGTCGTAAATGGTGCTGGCGATGAGGCTGGAGAAGAGGAGAGTACCAGCGGGGTTCGCCATCGTGATGAAGTTGTAGAGCGCTCCGAAATTCCTCAGCCCGAAGAGCTCGGAGGCGGCAGCGGGAACTATGGCCCAGTGGGCCCCATAGCACAGGCCGATGATCACGGTGCCTACGTAGAGAGAGCCGGGAAGCGCGAACGCGACATAGAGGTGGCCAAACACCATGATAAACTGAGCCATCGCCAATGCCACCGGCCGGGGATAAGCGTACTTGCTGCCGAAACGAAACCACAAGGATTGATGGTGAGTCACACAGCTATATCTAGAGCTGAAAATATTTTACCAGTTACCGCTATGATTTCAAGTTTCAACTTATTTTTTACCAGTCCCGGTCCATGTTTTCGGTTCCTTGTTTATAATCGGTAAATTTTCGGTTTCTTGCCAGCCTCGGTACATGTTTTTGGGTTTCCCTGAAAACTAGAACCGGGAGGGAAAATAGTTGAAATCCCGATTTACCGGTCCCGGTTTCACCCCTAGATTTGTCAAATTTTATGCTTCAGGAAAAACTATTCATAATTGGAAGAAAACCTTCAATTTTTAAAGCTTGCAGGGAAACTATTAAACAAATTTAAAGGCGAAAATTGAAAAGTTCATGGGAAAATAGGGAACTAAAATATTTGAACATCGGGAAATCGTTCTGTACCTCACTACAATCTCGGAGAGGTAGCCCCCACCGACACGGCCTAGAAAGTTCCAAATACTGATGAGCGAGACGAAGATGTGGGGGTTGTCGTATCTGAGCGATTGGCTCATCTGGCCCAAGTTGTCGATGACCGTCAAGCCGGACCCGGAACCCACCAGAAGCGACGTGAAGAGAAGCCAAAAGTCTGCCTTGATCAGAGCCTGAGTAAGGGTGAAATTCTCCCCCCTGTGTGGCCCCCGTCTCCTCTTGACCCTCACTGCTCCTTCGGCTGCTGCCTGGAGCAGCTTTGTCTGTAGCTGAGCGATCCGCTTCTGCCTCTCCGACGCCGGAAAGTCGATTCCTTTCGACTTCTCGTCTTCCACTTCGCTCTCCACTTCACTCAGTATCACCTCGTGAGGGTCAATCTCCGACCTCGTAGCTTCATCTTTCTGCGAGGAGACGGGGAGAAGCGTCTCTTCCTCGGGAAATCCGGGCTCCGATCCAAAGCTCAACGAAGCGGGAATCACTACGGGGCTTAAGATGATGATGAACAGAATGGCCGTGAAGATTGTTACGACAGCGTGGCTGACGGAAATAAGATCCTGAACGAGCATGACGCCCATCATATAAGCGGCCAAGAGGAGGCAAACGCTGTAAACAATCGTGAAGTTTTTCCCATCGGACGGCCTGACTTGTCTGTGACCTCCAACTGGTCTGACCAAGAACATCAAAGCGATCCCGACCATGGTCGGAGCGACTGCGACCATGAAGATGATCGAGGCTTGATCCGGCGCGTGGATCATCGTGTATATCTGAGTCAGAATCGCACCGCTCAACCCGGCAAAGCCCTTCAGGATCCCGACCACTGGTCCCCGGCTTTTCGGGAAGTTTTGCACGCACGAAACAAGAGACGCCGTGTTGAAGTAAGTCTCGCCGTTCGTCCCGATGAATACCAGCACACACATCTGCATATCGATTTCTCACAACATTAGTAACCAATCATCCAAAATCCGCCAATCGACACAAGACCTCTTTTACATGAAAACTCAATTCGAGAAAAAAAATCCATGGGCAAAGATGTCAATTCACTATGATCGAAGAAGTACAACGGTGTTGAGTGAGAAAACACGAAACTGTAATACGAAAGCCTAAAATCGCATATTAGACTACTCATGGGACCGAAATACCCATCCGGCCCTCCACTTCTACGACGTAGCGCCCCAAAACCCCAGACAATTTTACTTAAAACCGTAAATTTAGGGATAATTCTACCACATAGCTTTGAAAACGGATTCGGGTATTATTCACGTGAAAACTCAATTAGAGAAAAAAGCTACTGGCAAAGATGTAAATTCACTACGATCGAAGAAATACAACGGCAGCGAGCGAGAAAACTCGATGACCGTGATAAAAAAGCCGAAAATCGCACATTAGACTACCCACGGGACCGAAATACCCGTCTGGCCCTCCGCTTCCACGACGTAGCCCCCTAAACCCCAGACAATTTCACTTCAAACCGCAAACTATCGGATAATTCTTAGCCTCGAAACCGGATTTGGGGTCCTACCCGGGCTTAGAACAAGCTCGGAACTCCCCATTATCATGTCCAGAGAACCAGATGAAACACAGTCGAAAGGCGTTGACTCTCATGGAATCTCTTATCCAAATTACACGGAAACAGAATGATTGATAGGTAGAGAGACTCACGGCCCAGAGAGGCAGAACGGGGAGGCGACCGGTGACGATGAGCCAAATCCAGCCGTAGCCGAGGAGGTTCTTCATGGAGCCGACGAGGATGGCGGCCCAGAGCGGGAGGTACTCGCTGAGCGAGCCGGCGAAGAAGCCGACGCAGTCGCCGAGGTCCTTGGCGACGCCGAGGCGCGAGAGCTGCCTCTGGTTGTAGTTGAGCGAGCTCTTGATCACCGGCGAGATGCTCCCGAAGAGGTACCCGATTCCGGCCACCGATTGCAGCCACATTGCCGCCACGAACACCAGCCACCGGTTGTTCACGAACCCCTTCAACCCCATGATCGCAGAAGAAGAAGAAGATGGGCTTGTTTGTTTGGATATCAATCGATTGGAAATGGCGATAACGATGACGAACGTGTATATGATTCGGACACGACAACGAAACGATTCGAGCAAAACGTGGTCGCTGCTAATAATATTGGCTTGCTTTCTCTCTCCTCTCTCTCTGTTCTGTGGTTTGAGTTTGACTTGCGAGGACTAGTTTGGTCTTTTTCTATTTTCTGTTATTTATAAGGGATGATCATGAGTTGACTGTTTATATATCCTTTTTCGGTGTAAAAGTAAAAGAAAACTATTTGGATCATTATGGGATGCAAATGCGTCCGAATATGGTAGATCTTGCGATTGCCTCTGTTTTCTCCCGGAATCCACATATAAGGTCATCGGGGACTTGATATTATGATTCCAAAGTTTACGATTTATGATTTTAGGGCTCGTAACGTTTCGATGGTACGGTTACAAATTCGGATGACTTTGATGAGGGATTTACGAATTCGGTGACTTTAGACCAAGTTCGGTGTTTGGGGAAGGCCGATGGGCTCGGCCCCTTGTGCTCCGAATTCGAGTATGAAGAAAGCGAAGCTGGAGTTTCTATAACCGACTGCGGTGTTTTTATAGGAATCGAAGTCAGTGATATAAGAGCATAGATCTTGTTCACCGAATTCACGTGTTTATGTAACCGAAATCAGTGTTTTTACATGACTCGAAGTCGGTGATATAAACACCGACCTTGTTCTCCGAATTTAGTGTTTACATAACCGAAGTCAGTTTATAAATAACCATAGACGGTGTTTTTTGCATGACTCAAAGTCGGTGATATACAAACCGGTTTCGGTGTATATAAGTAACCGATGTCGACGTACCCTAAATAACCGACATCAGCGTGTCCTCGGTGATGATATTGAATTCGGACATATAACCGAATGCGGTGTTTTTATAGGAATCGAAGTCAGTGATATAAGTAGGAACCGAGGCCACGGTTTATTCGAATTCGGGGATGATATTGAATTCGGACATATAAACCCTGTCTTCGGTGATCGTAATCCCAACTTTGGACATTAGGTTATATCCGAATTCCCGCTCATAAGTCCTTAAATTTTTTTTTGTCTATGTTCCGGTCTTACATTCCTATTTCCACTTTTGACGTTCCCGGCAGATATCAAAGCTAATTCTCTCTGAAGCTCAGTATGTTCCCCCGTCGGGAACCCACCGTGGTACAAGAATCCTAAAACAAGTCTGGGATGAATTTTATTAACAAGCCTTATGGAACGTATCATGCATGACTCTCCGTTTCGAGACATTATCCGGCTTCCCGACACAGTCTTGCCTTGCGGAGTCATCCACCGACTCATCATACGTAGGGTGGAATTGTCGGTGTCAGGGAAAATCCACTTCAATCTCGGTGGGAAAGATTGTCGATTAGTGCCTGAGCATTTTACGAAGATAATCTAATCCGACTTTAGATGCTCATCCGACTTTGGAGGTTTTACGTACGAAGTCGGTACTATTACACTCGAAGTCGATTTTAAAATCGCACCCAAACTCGATGATAATAACTTCAAATTCGGTAATTTTGTCATAACCAAAGTTGGTAATTATAACACTGAGGTCAAATTCTATCACCGACTTCGGAACTAATAACACCGACTTCGATTACTATTATTTCGACTTCGGTGCTATTAACATCGTCTTCGGGAATAGATACTCCGAAGATTGTTTTGATAACACCGACTTTGAATGCACGAAGAAGTCGAGTTCGGGGTTGGAAGCAACAGTTGTAATGCTAACAATGCCCGACGCACAAACACTCTACTTCTAGAACTCAAGCACCAATTACAAGAAATCTAAGCCCGACTTATTCCAAAAAAAAAAAAAAAACAGGGTTTGAAACTCATGCAATATATCTAAACGTTTATGATGGCGCTGATGACGTGATGCGGGACATGAATGTTGGTGAAAGCTAATCACCACCATGCTCCCCACCAGCGAAGGTAGAAGTGGATCTGATAAAGCTATACATTGAAAGTTTAAAGTGGTTTACTGAAACGAAGAAAAAAAAAAGGAAATCGGGACATGAAAGTTGTCCCGATGAGGCAGACGACTTGCTACTTATTTAAAGTTCAGGGGCAAAATGGGAAGGAAACAATAAACATCACTAGTTTTCGAATTTTGGCACATTCATGATTACATATCGATTTTCCCCTACTTTCATCACTAGGTAATGAATTTTTCATGTATTATATAAATCCATAGTAGCACGGGTATTAAATAGATTTTTTATTTTTTTTAGGTATAGTGATAGTGTCTTATTTAATTTGATATAAATAATTTTAACTAATGTTGATTTGTTTTTTTTTTTATTTTTTGCAATTTTATAGAATTGTATATAAAAAATATATGGAAATTTGCAGTGAAAGTCATTAAAGTCACTAAATTCTTGCACATTAATCACTAACGTCTATTTTTGCGAAAAAAGTCATTAACGTTATCAATTATTTGCAAACAAATCACCAATATTTTTTTGCGTGTGGTGAAAGTCATTACTGTTAGTCTTTTCTTACAAGTATTTGTAGGAAATGCCCGAATCGGGATTTTGAGTCCATTGGACTTTCCGGGTCCGAAACGACTATATCGATTGGGACGGGCTCACTCGGGCCCGTAATTAATTATGAGGTTGTTAATTAATTACCGTAGTTAATTAATAATGACCTAATGAGCTTAGGCCCAATTACTAGGCCAAAAAACCCACTAGGTCATTTACCCATGTGGGGTATTTAAGCCACAGAGAGGCTCATAATTCGAAATCCTAGCCTCCAGAGATAGAAAATTTGTCCTATGCTCTAGCACATAGTACATGAGTGTGCGATTTTCTCCTTCCGCGTGTTCTCGTCGGTTCATTGTCTAATCCCCCAGAGCGACCTAGTTGTCAATCGAGGAGATTTCTGGCCATAAAGATTGACCTAGACGTTCCCTCAGCGACGTGGTTGACAAGTTAGAGGCTTTACAATTGTGAAGCTACGATCCGCATCAGGGGGAAATTTGCGCGCGCACCCCAAGGAAAATTCGGCCACGATTTGGTACTGTTGACAAAAGTACCTATAGTCTGGTAACGTATCGAAACTCGTTCTCTTAATTTTTGAATATATTATAGATCTTTTTTTATGATATCGCGTGTTTTCCGCCTAGTGATTGAGAAATGTCATTGCAAAACCCGACAATATTATTGGAAAATGTTAAATGACACGTCATCAACCTACATATCATTCACGACTTGTCTCCAACAAGGATAACACATTTTAGTGAACATTTATTTAAAATTGGAAATATTTGCGGCAAAGTGCAATGTTTTGATTTTTTTATTGTCGTAAAAATTTCCCAAAAACGAAAAAAATAACCCTATTGTAAATTTCAATTTTTCGGATAATATTTCTAATTTATTTATCATTGTCATATCAAATTCTAATTTTTTCAGTAATATTTTTTATTTATTTATCATAATTTGTGACATAATGTATTTTCATATGACATTACACGTCATGTAAATTTGCTACACTATTATGTAATCTGGAAAATAATGATTATCTTACAGTAGCAAATTATTTGCTATAATTATCTTATGATAACAAATATTGTAGCAAATCCTCAAAAAATATTGTGAGCAAAAATCCTTAAACATATTGTGCAATGTCATTGCAAACCCATTGTGGTAGATAATGTATGTCACGTATTGTGATAAATAAGAAGTTGTGATACATAAATTAGAAATATCATTGGAAAAAATGGAATTTTATTAGACATTGATGTATAAATCATAAATATTGTCGAAATTTTTTGGAAGTTATGATAGGATAATTTTTAGTGCTTTTAGAATTTTGGCCATGATAAAATAAATTTTAGAAGTTTATGGTACTATTGCCACAAAAATCTCTATTTGAAAAAAGGTTATCACTTAAACGTGTTGTCGTTCTCGTGGTGCAAGAATTTAGTGACTTCGATGACTTTCGCCACAACAAATAGACGTTAGTGACTTATCTGTAAACAATTGATGTCGTCAATGACTTTTATTGCAAAAATAAACGTTAATGATTTATATACATGAATCTAATGATTTTGATGACTTTCGTCGCAAATTTCTAAATTGCAAAACACTATGTCGGGGCATGGAGTATTCCATTGGCAGAACCATATTAGAAGTGTGCCTAATTATTTTTGTGTTATTTATCTAATTTTTCATTTTTCTTAGTTCAAATTCACATTCATTTTGGTTTAGTCACTTTGAATCTTCAAAATAAATTAAATATATCCACCTCAAATAAGATTTTTGACAAAAATTTAAATGCAGATACCCCTGAGGCTGAGTTAAATTCCCAGTTCCGTCATTGGAATATTCATTGAATATAATTCAATCTCTGTATGTGCCGAAACATGGAGAAAATATACCAAAATACATTTTTTTTTCTTTTTATTTATTTAATTTATTTTTTGTTCGGAGTATAGTCCAATATCCTTATTCATCTCAAATTTTGAATTTATTATAATCAGCTCACATTACTTTTGAATAAATGATAAACTAAAAAAAAAAAACACATTAAAGACCTCTTAAACTCAAAATATTATAATAAAAATACTCGATTTAGCAAGATAAAAATTTCTTAAATACATTAAAGATATGAAGGAATAACAATTAGCAACCAGCTTAAATATATCAAAAGTTCAAAACACAGATAAATTAACAAACTGAAGATTTTGAAAAATAAATAATTGTGTGGTCTGACGTGTGAGTAAAGGGATCATGAACAATAAGATTAAGAGGAAAAGAAATTATATACAAAAATAAAATAATATTTTGTCGCCTTGCAAATAATAAGTGTAGATTTTATAAAGATCATGAAACACATGCAAGTATGCAAGCAGTTAAGACTTAAGCGACAATAATTGAGTTTCTTCTTTCCGGTCACGTGCCTATCAATATTATAATTTATATACTATACTCCACAATAAGTTGATATCAATTAGTAAAAATAACATTTTTGGGAGCAAGTTTGATCCCTCTAAGTCTAATGTAATTGGTGTTGTGATTAAATATATAAATATTTTGTCGGATTATAAAAATGACATGAATAATTAATAATATTAAAAAGTAAATTAGTGAAATAATAATTGTTATACATTATTTTAGGGTAAACTGCAACTAATGTACCTAATGTTTGAGCGGCTTTACCCAATGTTTATTTTCAACGACTAATGTACCCAAACTTGATTCTGTGAGATTTTTTTTTGTGTTTTCCGTCAATTGACTGTCATCGAGTGATTCATCCTCTATATGTATAGTTTTTGTATTTTTGGCATAACTCACTCATTTTTTGTCCAAAAGTTATGCCAAAAATACGAAAGATTTTTCTGCAACGCCACCCTCGCCAGTGTCGCCGCCGGCTCGGGCTCGGGCGTGGGCATGGGCGTAGAGGCGCTAGTGGCGTCTTGTAAGTGCACTTGAGGCACTTGGCATCGGTCCGTTAAACAGTTATGGCGGTTACATAGCAGTTTTAGTCGTTCAGGTCGCAACCTTTTGCGTTAACTATCATTTCGTGAAGGGTCGCTACCTTTAGAAATGGCAGTTACTTTTGCCAATAAAACACCGTCCAAATTCGAGTTTTAAACACAAGATATCTAAAAATCACTCTCTACAATTTCCATAAAAATTTGCCTGAACGTCTTGTGCAGTACGATTTAAGGCTTGCCGTATCCTACTTTGTTCTTGCGACGTAGACCTCTAGACGCTCTTGGAGGTGCTCAAATACTATAATAAAATTGTATTTAATACGTTATTCAAACCCAAACGTCTTCGATCTCCAAGAATTATCAAACATCTATCTCTCCCATTCTCTTTCTTAACAAGTTGTATTCATTTTTATTATATAATTTTAATTTCTTATTAAAAAAAAATTCAAAAGTTCATAATTTCAATTTTAAAACTTCGATTAATATATAAAATTACCACTGAAAAAGTTGTGAATACAAAAATCCAATTATAAGGGAGAAGATGTGGTTTTGAAGTATTTTAAAATAATGCATTTAAAGTATTTTTTACAGGTGATAGAAAAATTACATTTAAACAATTTTAATGACCTATTTGTAACGAAAAGTAGAATAATATAATATTAGTTACATATATATAATTTAAACTTTTTACTTATAAATTTTGTTACTTATACGTGAATCAAAATTACATAATTGTAATTTTAATTACTTATGTGTAATCAAAATTACATATAGTAAATTTTTTACAGACCAAGGAGTTATCGTGAATAACAAAATATCCAAAATTTTAATTTAATAATAAAATACTTATTACATAAACTAAATTATTTAGACTTAAATTCTTAATTCGGTAAAATTTAATTCAATTATTTTTTAATATATGTAATCTTAGTTACATATATGTAATTTTAAAAAATGTATTGATTAGAACACTTCAAAATCATATCCTCCCACGTATCATTTGATTCCTCTTTCGTATCCGATTTTTAAATGATAGTTACAAAGTTCTAAAATTTTGTATTTAAAAAAGTTAAAATATATAAATACATAAAGATAATATAACGGTGGTTAAGAAAGCCAGTGTGTGTGAAAAGAGAGATACAAATGTATTTGAGATAAAATGGTAAACTAATAGGTTGGCAATTTTGATGCAATTTTCTTTACAAGTTCGTGCACTCACCGGTGTTAGACTGAATTTTTCGTTTCTTGCGATCAGGTGACGCCGGAATTCTTTGTCTCTTGCAATAATTATTTTAATTTTTAAAATAACTCTATACTTTTTTATTTAATAAAAGTGACACTATCGAGCAAAGTTATAATGCACTCCCGCATTAATAGATATACTCAATGTAAGAACGTGTGATATTATTGGCCAAATTTACGTATGCAAAAGGAACACGCATTTGATTAACTCGAGACTTAACGAAGAAATACGTAGTGAAATTACTACTAAGCCAAACAAAACAAATTTGATTAGCTCTTTACTCTTTTTTTTTTTCTTCAAAGTTTATATATTTCTTTTATTATTCCATCTTATCTGCCCTACCAAAAAACCAAAAGTATTTTGCCTGCTTATTTTATTTCTGTGGGTCTTTCAGGCAAATGAGGCAATATTGAATATCAAGTTGTGAGCTGTGACCTATTAAATTAGATACAAAAAAGACACTATACCAAATAAATATTTTATTTTATGTATCAATTCTTTTACTCCTATTATATACATGTCTGAATATAACAAACTTTAAATCATAATTTTAAGTTTTGTGGCATGCCATTTAAAAAGTCAATTATTGGAAATTTGTCTATTTCATTGTAGGCCCGTACAGGGTACTAATTTACAAGTGTGAATATCATATGTATTTAATATTTGCAAAAACATACCCTGTATTAAAAATAACGAAATGTGCCCTCAAACATGTAATTAAAAAATAGTTTCCTCTATTGTAATAAATATTAATTAATTTCAGAATAGAAAATAAAAAGGAAAACTAAAACGCATCATTGACACTGAAAAACTTGTTGCCGTAATAGAATTCAGTGTCTTCTTCTTTTGGTAAAACTAAAATTCAGAAAATATATAAGTAAAATCCCTTTAATATATATATTTTGGACTAATATATTTATTTTTGGCTTTACACCAAAGGCCAATACTTTTCGATAGTTTTAGATAATCATGAAAATATAGAGGTGGCTTTTCTATTTAGCGATAAGATAAGACGACAATTATTTGCAACAACAAAAACGTAGAGGACCAATATTAAATATCAAAATTGTTTATTTCAAGCAAAATAAATACAGTTGTTTATTTTGGATAAAGAAAAAAATCTTTATTTAATTTGTTGGACATCCCATGTCCACTTAAAATTAAATTACTATCGACCAAAAAGGGTTGAAATTTGTTTTAATTTTTTTTTTCTATTGAATTCATTTTTCGATTCCTCATGGAACAGCTTCTCATATTTTAATATTATTATTATTATAATTAAGTAGGATTAAAGTTTCGGTAATAATTTATTATTTATGTCGTTCTTCGTGCTATTTTTCTTACCGACCATATGATTTATGAACCGTTCAAAAGTTTGAAAGATCAAAAGAAATGAATTACTAATGATTCAAAAGCTTCTCGAAATTTAATCGATGTTTTATACTTTATATAAATGAGAATGATTAATTAATTGTTGGGCTATGAAAAGTAGTTTACAAGCAATTGTCAAGCCTACACGCATATGTGTTTGAGGTCGTAGGACAAGCCCAGGCCCAATGTTAAATCCATTGTTCAAATTAAAGCGTTTTTTGCAGTACAAGTATAATTTTGTACTAAGTGAGTTTTTTTTTTGGGTAATAATAAATAAATAAAAAAATCTACGTAACAATGTCGAGGTCAAATTTTATTCATGTTTATTTAAAGTTTGTAACACGATAGACACATATGTGTCTACGATTAAGCTCGTAAAATATAAACAATTTTGACACTTTTATCAGCTAGAGACAGACTCGTGTCTCATACTTAACATAAGTTAACTTGATATGGGCATAATTAAATCTTGAAACTATTCTATGACCTCTCGTTATTGACGCTAAAAAAAGAGATTGAAAATATATTGAGACACTCTAATGTAGGCCGAACTCGCAGAGGTTCCAACAGGCGTTCTTGTGATATCCATTCCGCATTAAAAAAAGATCATATATTATGATTTCAGATTTTCCTATTAATGTACATGCTTAAAAACAAAAACACAAGACATGTTATTTAGTTACTTCAGAAAAAAAAAAATTACTTAAGAATTTTTAGGTCTCTATTATGTTTATTATGTATACCATCTTTTTCAAGAAGACATCGCCCACCTATCGGGCCGGCTCTGCCAGAGAGAAAGAGAGAAGGAAGAGAAAAGAAGAGAAACTCCATCCACTTTGAACTACGTGATGACCTGATCCCGGTATATCGGGTACGTAGGCAACCTCGTCGGAGACAGCGAGGTGCGGCATCATATCCAAGAAAGTAAGAAAGTGTATTCATAAAGCTGTAATCCCCATAGTTCATCAATAAAGAGAGTCCATAGACGTTTGCCATCATTCTTCTTGTTGTTCTTAGCTAACAAATGGGATTAAACCCGAACCTCTCTCTTTAAACTCGAGGATACTTCCTCGTGACTGCTTGTTGGTGATTTTTGCCCTCAACACTCCACCGCCGTGGTTAAGACTGAATCTCAACGAGTACTTATCAGTTATCGGCGAGTTCCTGTATCAGAAGGTTAAACGACATCTTTCACTCTCCGTAGCTCTAGTTTTAGTTAAGGCAATACATTATCTAGTACTGAACTAGGAGAGACATTTCGGGTAGCCAGCTTTCACTCCGAAATGAGTTATTTTCGTGAAAGAAGTCGATTCCTTTTCTGCAACGCGGGGTAAAGCAGCTTAGTAGCCTGCAGGGCTCATAATCTTGAGGTCACGGGTTCAAGCCAGTGAGTTCGTACTACTAGCATGCAACGCGGACTAAAAGCTTTCTTCAAGACAACAAATTGTATCATCAAACGACTCAAAACTAATTAAATAATCAGTCTACAAACGCGTCGATCGAAAATCTTAAATTATTAATATCGTGTCTCTTAATGTTCTTTTATTTATTTTAGAGGAAGTGGACTCGTGACATAAACATGCGTATATTATTTTTAATTTTTCGTTGATTGTTCTAGATATCGAGACCTACTTCCACGACATTAAATAAATATAATAAACTAGAAAAGCATCTCAACAAAATTAAATCAATAATGTAAATCCAATTTGTCAACAGTTCACACATAACTAAACTAAGAATAAAAATATAGGTTACTCGTGGCATAAGTCCGAAAGTTTAGATCAACTGGAGGACATGCAGGGATAACGTTAATTATAGTGAGTTGATATTTTTTCCGTCCAATTTTGACCAACGTATGTCAACTAACTTCACATACAAATGCCGCTATTAAATTGAGCTGGACTCATGCAGCGCTAATTGACTTAAGATTACGTACTTATGCCGTGATTAACCTTAAATATATTGATCTTAGTTTTCAATTTTTTCCTTATGCCGTTCCTTGCATCGCAAAATAATCAGAACTTTTTTAAAAAAAATATCAAAATCAGGATATAGTTAAAACTTACAAATTAAAACTTTGATCCGCCTGAATTATTTGTTTTTTTTTTCTTTTTAATATTGCTATTGTGTTTTTACTTCAAGGTTTGATTTCCAATCAATATAGATTATATTTGTTTTCCTATGTTTTTTTAATTAGTATAAGATGTGTGTTTTGTTTTATTTGGGCTATTTTTATGTAGACTATGTTTTGCAGTACTTATTGAACTATTTTTTTAAAACATTAGACTGAATTCCTATATTATATTACGTTTATTTTATATATAAAAAATAGTGGCATAAATAGAACAAATATATACTTAAAACTAAAAAGAAGCATATAAAATAATTAGCGTTCGTTAATGATGAATTTTTATCGCAAGAAATATTAAGGCTCGAAGACATGCTCCAAAGGACACGGCACCAAGCCAAAGCCAAGGATTGCCGTGTCTCGATGGGATTTTTCTGAAATTCGGCATTTTTCTATGCTTAATTTTAATTAAGTAGTTTTTAATTATGTCTTTAATCTTAGTTTAATTTTCTTTAATTGCTCATTAATATTCGCGTAAAGGAATTTTCTCGTTTTGTAATTCTCACTTATCAAAAGTGTCAATTTCGAATGAATAAGGTCTTAAACCCAATATTGTAGTTGGTCGTGTTGAAGAAAATGTACCGACGGATATTGATCTTCAATCCCTTCACGGCGGCATAGATCATCAAGATGAAATTCAACCGCAGCTCCGTGAAGTGAAGATGCGGGAATAAATTGGACTCGATGAATTACATCCAAGTCTTCTCGACACGAGACAGTTAACTTTTTGTTAGGCATTGCGCCGCGTTTGTATTGTCAATCGGGTTGTTTTCATTATTATCCCTCCGAAATTTGTACTCATCCTCCTCATCGGTAATGTTGGTGATTCCGCAGTACTCGTTGATTATCTCTGGACCGATAGCGAATCGTGTACCCCCAACGGTCACAATTCTATCGACTCGGCCTGGAAGGACGTTGGCGTAGAGTTCGATATCCCAACTGCGGTTCGCCCTTGCCCTTAAGTAGAAAGGCAAATTGATTCCAACTCCGAGCCAGGATGTTGGAATTAATACGTTCATAATCATGACATCACCCAAGCTCAACGGCAACCGAAATCCTCGGTCCGCCACAAATCTCCGCCTGCTAATCGTGGCATGCTGCGTCTTTGCAGCTTCCGTAGAAAAACGGATTCAGAAACCGGTTTCAGTTCCGGTTTCCGATGTTCAAAATCCGAGCATGTTAGTACTTTAGTAACCCATTTGATCACATGGATGTTGTGTTTTTTTAACTTTTTTTAAACACAAACCATAGACTTGGTCAACACCGACAGTCATTCGAAGAAACTTCCTCTCAACATTCCACAACTCTTTCACCATTTTCAGCCTATAAATTTCCAGCTGAAAGTACACAAGAATCAGATCGATCAGCCATGGAAACCAGTACTTGGGAGCAGCAGCCACTAAGCCTATGGAGGGTTATCAGGGAAACAAGGCGAGTCATCAAGTCGAAACGCCTTACCTTCCTCGCTCTCGCCTTCCTCTTCCTCCTCCCGTCCTCTCTCGCAGCCGTGCTCTACCCGCTCGTCTCCAAATCTCTCTTCGGAGAAAAAGCTCCGGCGAATATCGTCCTCTACGCAGCGTACTACCTCTTCTGTCTCGTCTTCTCGCCCTTGGCCACTGGCTCGATCACCTACACCGCCCTCAACGGCTTCAATGGCGAGCCCGTCAAGTTCAAGACAGCCGTCAAGTCCATCGCTGGTTCCTACTTCCCGCTCCTCTTCACTGCTCTCTCCGTCCAGCTCATCGTCTTTGCTATCACGTTCGCCTTCGCTCTCTCCGCGACCGTGTGCGTCGCCACAGGCGTGCTAGGGAAAACTTACTATCTTCTCGGATTCGTTGCGGCCTTTTACGTCTTCGTGATGCTCTATCTCCAGGCGAACTGGTCCCTCGCTGCCGCCGTTGTAATCTCAGAGTCGAGCTGGGGTTTCGCGCCGCTAAAACGGAGCAAGGCGCTGATCGAGGGAAAGAGAAGGATCGCTTTGTCGCTGAGCTTAATCTTCGGGCTGTTTTACGTGGTGCTCTTCTCGAGCAACCACTACACGACCGAGTACGCCGCCAATATGGGCGGCATGAGTCGTCCGTTTACCGCAGCCGAGCTGCGCAGTTTCTTCATCATTTCGACTGTGCAATTTTTGTCCACTGCGATTTCTGTAATGTTAATTCACATGTACAGCGTCATCGCCGGGGCTGTGTTGTACGTCTATTGCCGGGCCATTGAGAAAGCCGGCGAGCACAACGGCGCGTATGTTAGCTTGCCGGTTGACGATGATAAGCTTGCTTCGGTTGTGTGAGCGTTTAATTAATCAGTAATAATGGGGAAAAAATGTTTGTATTTCTTTACTTTTACATTGTAATGTTGTTGATTGCTTAAATTGTTAGTTTGTCGTCCCTTCATGAGTTCGATGCGAAGACTATCAAAATGTATTTTGATCTAAATCCTTAATCAGAAAACGAAACAGAGTATTGACACTTAAATTATAGTGGTTTGCTTCCAAGAAGTACATCCACTTGCAAATTTCAATCAATCTCAACATTTTTTTTGGTTACCCGTTCAAATTCGCTCTTCTCTTTGTGCTACGAATCGCACAAACTGGCGGCTTCTCGAAATTTAATCGATGTGTGTAAAATTTAAAAAGGATGTATTTCTAATTATGATGTTTTGAGGTGTAATAAAATAATTTATGGTGTTTTGAGGGATGTTTTATGAAGTTTCCCTTGTTAAATTGATATGGGTGAAACTGAACTTGACACTATTTTGTGACCTTTTGTTATTGGCGTTAGAGAAAAAGATTGAAAACATGCCGATACACTTAGTATAGAATGGGTACTTATGCCACAAAAGTTTCTCTAAATAGAATGACTTATTTAAGCATAGGCATAGCAACACTATTTTGTAATTATTTTGACGTCTATAGAGTTAAAATAAACTTATTTCTTAATTTCATACCATAAATGAGTTTCGAGTTTTATTTCATTTGACATTGGAAAAAAAACCCCTTAATTTTACGAATTTGTTGGTTTTATATTACTTTTAGAAAAAGGATACATAACTTGGGTCTCGGGGGCGGGCTAAGTAATTATTATGGCGGCCCAAAGATGACAATTTTACTTATGCTCATAAACTTATTTTAGATAATTCGGTTTTAATCACGTAATTTAAAGACTTTTTAATTAATATTTTAGAAGAAAAAAATCGGTTCTGGTCGAGAAGATTTAAATAATTGACTATGGTTAATTATGTTTTAATCAAATAAACATAATCTCTCCGGTAACGGACACTAGTTTCGCAAGCGACTAGCCTTTTTCTTTCACATTATCACAACTCCTATCACGATATTACAATCCCGGGCATGATTTAATCGCATAGTATAAAATAGCAAGATTAAAATCCCGGGATTTATCACAATTCTTCATGTAAATAAATTTTCCTATATTCAGCATCTTCAATCAAACTAACTTCCAACAATTTGTTTTTGATGGAATGAATCATTTTCATGTGCAAACTGCAGATCTTACTTTCCCTGAATATTCTCAACTGTACTATGTGTAAACATCAACCAATTTAATACAAAATTAATGACACAAAAGCTCACTAAAGTATCCTTTAATAGATATTATATACTTTAATTACCAGCATACTAGCTAATGAATCCAAAAAAAAAGTCTAAAATTTGGTAAAGCAGCACAGCACTGCAAAAAGATTATGACAAAAACGACATTCTTTTTTATGGGTGAAATTTTTGGCCCATTAACCCAACTTTAATGCGGTTTCGGCCCGAAAACAGGGTGTTCTAGTCGGTTTATAAATCGAGAACTGATTCAGGACTACTATATTACAATTTTAGTTTATATTCATATTTAAATCATATGTCAATTAAATGTTTATTACATGACATAAAATATACTTATTTTACTAATACATAGCTAATTTTGCAAACATTTCTAAGAAATGGCTACACAGTTTGAGCCTCTAGTTTTTGGCTCGGTAATTTAAAATAACGGGCTCTTACAAAATCGAGATCAGGATTCAGGACTACTCCTTGTTTTCGAGAGGCTTGAAGGAAAAGAAAAAGAAAACCCAAGACCGGGCCTGAAAAAAGGCCCATACCCTATTTTAAATAAAAAAAACGGAATTTTACATAACTGAGATCAAAACCGAGCCTGCATTTGGAAGGATAAAAAAATCAGGACCGGGCCACAAAAAAAAAAAAAAACAATTAAAGCTCGGTACCCGTTTTCACCTTTAGTCTTTTTCAATCAAATTCTTGATTAAAAAAGATGAAGAATGATCTGTTACATACTTCCATGTCTTTATTCACACACTACCCAAGCCATGAAGCTTCCTTGCTTCAACAGTGCAAATCCGAATAGCTTGATTCCACAAACTTCCCTCACTTTTGTCCTCTTTCTCCTTATTAAACCATCCACACACCTTCCCAACTACCTTTCTTCTCACAACCACAGAGCCGCGACGACGACACGAAGAGGAAGAAAAATGTCGGACTGGGGGCCGGTTTTCGTGGCGGTGGTGCTCTTCATTCTGCTCACCCCGGGGCTGCTGATCCAGATCCCGGGCAAGAACCGCGTGGTCGAGTTTGGGAACTTCCAGACGAGCGGAGTGTCGATTCTGGTGCATACGGTTCTGTACTTTGCTCTGGTTTGCATCTTCTTGTTAGCTGTCGGAGTCCACGTGTACATGGGTTGATTCCATTCCATGCTAGTTTGTGTTCATCGAAGATTCTTCATCCGATCTTTTTAAGGAAACAATTAGTGATTTGTTTGGTTTTTTTTCTGTTCATATCGCTCTTCTTCACATTTCGTGTATTATGTCACAAGATTCAATTTTCAAGCTTATATATATAATCAAAACATACAGCAATGGAGATACAAACATTGTATGCAAGAATTCACGGACAAGGGAGAAAGATTCACTACGATCGAAAACGGATAAACGTAAAATTCAAAATCCGACAGCTCTGTTCTTTCTTCGTTGGAATAATCAATCGAATCAATTTCTCCGCTTCTAAGCTTCAAATTTTCAAGAAATTACATTTGTCACCGTGAACTTTCGAACGGGTTAAGTGTACAAAAGCGAAATCGAGTCACAAGCTGTCAGACATTTTTTTTAATAAAGTCTTTCTATTACTAAAAGAGCTTGTTCCATAGAACTCCCAACACATGTGAATAAATTTTTGAAAGGAAAAAAAAACAAATTACGCATTTTTTAGGACAGATGATTATTGTTTCTGCGGGTTTCGGAGCGGCAGCCCTCTTTTGGTTGTGTACTTGGACATGATGGTCGATATTTGGGCAAACCACGGGCAAACAATGATATGTAAAATGATACTTTAGTATGTCGTCTTTTTAACCGGAAAGTCATTTTTTACGAGCTTCCCGCGGTGTTCCTCCGGCAACCTCAGGCTTTAGAACACTACAGAGAAGATTCTTTCAGACAAAAATCCCAGCAACCAATTTCATTCAGCATCAAAACAGAGCACTCTGTTTTGTCATTGTCGGAACCGCATACAAGCTTTTAAAGTGGCCATTGCCCCCTGCGAGTTTTTTGTTTTTCTCGCATTCGTACCCGAAAGTATATATTTTTCAATTTTGTACCCTCGAGTCCACCTTCCAAAATATACAACTCCAAAACACCTGCGTGATCCGGTTTTTTCGTGGCAAAAAACCGAGCACAAACACATAATTGAACCCCAAACTTTACATGTAATAGCAACATACAAAAGAAAAGGATGAGGAGAGAACAGACTTGAAGAGAGGGTGAATCTCTTGCTAGGCGTAAAGGTGGAGGTCGAGGACGACGAGGAAGAGGACGAGGAAGAGAGCGTAGATGATGGCGTGGACGAACATGGAGGCGATGCTCGTCTTCATGTTCATAAACTGGAACGGCGACTCTCTTCCCGGCATCTGGAACAGCAGTCCCGGAGCCATGAACGCGAACATCGCTGACGCGATCAGCGGCGCAGCCCAGTCTTTCATTACTACTATGCTGCTCCAAGAAAAGCTTGATCACAGAAAAAGTGGGCTTAGAACGCGGTTTTCTCCTTAAAAGGAGGGAATTGGAATCACTTAAAGCTACTTTAGAATGGTTTTGTTCTCTATGGATTAGATTTGCAAAGAAAAATAAATCTCTTGTACAGTATTCTACCGATCAAATTATAAGGAAAGCTCTCTAAGTGTATGTATATATATATATATGGAAACTTCAGTTTGTATGCCCGGCAGAGCATGTGTTTTCAAAAAAGTACTCGAGTTTGTTAAATTACAAAATTATGATATGCAATAATAAACAATAATTTATGATACACAACTATTATTGAGCACCCATATTAGAATACCCTAGTCTTTCATTTTGTAATATTTAAACGTTTATCTTATTCGAAGCCTCGTTTTTTACTTTGAGTTTTTAGGAGCCATCTTGTTATATAATTGAGATTTGATATCACGTTGCGAGATGTCATACCTCTATTTTTTACTTGTTTTTTTTATATTCAAACCCAAGATGTCACATTGCGCTCTCGCAGTACTACATATATTTATTGTAAGATCATGTTGCACTTTTAGCCAAATTTACAGTATCTACAGGGGTACACATTTGCGCCTCGTGAGATTTGAATCCGTGACCTCTTAGAAACACATGTAGACTGTAGTGGAGTTATCATTACCGTTACGCCAAACAAGCTTAGTTAAAAACACTAACATAAATTTATGATATTTAGATCGGTACTTTTATTACTTAGCCATTATACGTCTGGTTTTGTTTGGTTATTGTAGGGATAAGGCTAAGCATCATTTTCCCATAGTTTTCAAGCATTTATTATGACATGGATTCGTTGATAGCTCCATCACAGTTTGTATTAGTCCATATTCATCATGGGGCGTTACATGCTCATTGCAAAACAGCTACATGTGACATATATATATATACACACACATATATATATATATATAACGCTCGAAAAGAGGAGGGTCAAGAAAGAAAGGAAAAAAGGTGGGTGCGTTTGAGTGCTATTTTGTTCTTATATTCGTTTATTCTGGGATGGTATCGTCACTCGCTTTCGGCGTCTACCGAATATCATTACTCAAAGATAAGCATGAATTTGTACTCTCAATTTTACCAACAATCAAAGATTAATGTTAATGTTAGACTTTAACCTAGGGGTGAAACCGGGATTGTAACCCGTATTTCGAGGTCTACTACTGGTCTTGATCCATGTTGTCCGGTATTTACAATTTGTATTGGTTATTTCGATAACCGATATGAAAGGAGAAACAAAACAACACACCCGATTTATCGCTATTGAGCACTGATCTTAGCAAAGAACATTAATTATATATTATTTTTCCTACCAATTTGAGTCGTAATTTTAAGTATTTATATTATTGATTTTGATGCAATTAAGTACTTATATTTAATTTTTTTATGGTATAAAGTACTTATTACAAGACTATTTTCTAATAAACATTTAACATAAATACTTATAACATGGGTATTTTTCGCTATTAAAAAATTAACATATATACTTAATAACATGAGTACTTAATTGCTTCAAAATTAATAACATGATTATTTATGCCACTAAAAAATTAACATAAGTACTAATTTGTATCGAAAGTAATAATATGAGTTCTTTCATGATTCGTCGCTAAAAATTTAACATAAATATTTAATTGCACTACAATTAATAACATTAATACTTGACAATTAAAATTTTCATATAAATACTTAATTGCACCAAAGCTAATACCACCGGAAAAAAGATTTATCTTATTTGATTCCTCTAATTTAAAAATAAAAGTACTATAAAAATTGTGTGAAGTAGTGTCTAGATCGATAGTAACTGATATTCGGATCGAATCGGGGATCGCTTTTAAAATTGGTAGTCAGGAATTAGGTTCCACCCAATGATAAAACCGGAAATTTCATTGGGGGGGAATTGAATTGAATTTATTTTTTCTCAAAAATTACATTTGAAAGACTATATTTAAATTTGAATAAAAGAATTTCTAAAGAATTTACAATAAAATATTATAAATATAGAGTTATAATAAATTTAAAATGACAAATTATTAAACTCAAGCGTCACTCCCTAAACCCCACACACACACACATAGGCTTCAAGAACCCACTTCTCTCTCTCTCTCAGATCTGTGTAGGTGTGCATCAATGGCGGACTGGGGACCGGTTCTGGTGGGCGTGGTGCTGTTCGTGCTGCTGCAGCCGGGGCTGCTCTTCCAGCTTCCCGGGCACAGCCGAGCCATGGAGTTCGGGAACATGAAGACCAACGGCAAAGCCATCGCCGTGCACACTCTCATCTTCTTCGCGCTCTACTCCATCCTCATCCTCGCCGTACACGTCCACATCTACACTGGCTAATAGGAAGATCATGTAATATTATTGTGCTTCAGTTACTTTCTTATAATCAATTCAAACGCTCAAAATCTTAGTTACTTATGATCTACAAGCTTAGATTGGTAAAGCCTAAAGTAGGTTCAAGAAGAATAATAAGTTTTTTTATTTATTTTTATATTGGATTATGTTTTAATAAGAAGAATTTTATTTTATTTTTTAAAATTATTGGGCCAAGATCTAGTTGTATAAATCAAGGTATTAAATTTATTGAATATCCATCGGCATGCCCATCGAAAATCTTTTTTCGAAGATATGCGAAACGATATATCCATCGGCATATTCATCGATTTACCTATGAGATACCAATCGACAAGCGATATATCCGTAAAATAAAAAAGTACGAAACGACATCGGCAAGCGGTATTTAAAACCTTGGTATGAATTTAGTAGAGTGATTGATGAAGATAATTGCTATGGGAACATCAATTCATGGGCATTGTGGTCCACTTGAAAAAAGTATGATTGGATTTGGATATGGAAATGATTTGGTTTAGGGGTGGCAATCTTGAATCGGGCACGAAATAATTACCTTACTTACGATTAAATGGGTTGGAGTTCAATATGGATAGATTTTGATCTAATCGTCGAATATGATTGAATAACGGGTGTGAATACGATAATACATGAAAGGTCAAATAAAATGCGAATAAAGAGCAAAAGTTAACATTCTATGTATTTTTAATAAGTTATAAAGTATTCTAATAACTATAATAAGTCATAAGAGGAGCTAATAGGCATAAGCAGGGGCGGATTCACGGCCAACGTTAGGGTGGCCGTGCCCCCCCCCCCCCCCCCCCCCGGATTTTCCGATTTAAGCTGAGTTCTATTATCCGAGTCGCTCCGGCTAGTCTATTGTATTCTAAACTTAACCTTTCGGCCCCCCCTCCTATTTTTACGCCATTTCCATCAGCCAAATCTCTCTCGCCATTGACGATCTAATGAAGACGATGAACTTCGTTTCTGGTGTGTTTCGTTCTCTCACAGTGAAGAAGAAGGAGTATATAATAATGATATTACCATTTTACCCTTAAACCACAAAGTTATTACAAATTTACTCTTGTACTTGCAGCTTTCCTCTCCTCCAAAATGTCGTCACGTGACAGCTTCTATTCATATTTTTTAAATTTTTTTACAATAATGTCATTTTATTTCAGATTTATTACACAAGAATAAATAAAACGTGGCTGATATATTTTGATCATGTAAAAGTGCAATTTAAAGATTAAGGATCATAATGAGACTTTGTTTTATTATTGTATAGTATATACTTTTTTTTTAATCAATTATATAGTATATACTTTATAACATATATTTAGTATAATTTTTATAGTAAAATTTAATTTTAAAAAATCCGTAAACTCCCGGATAAATTTATAAAACACAATTTTTGGACAGTTTTCGATTCACAAATTCTTAAACATTAGATGATATAAAAGAAAATAAATATGACGAACAATTTGTATATTTATATACATGTACAAAGCAAGAAAGCTATGATAACAACGAATATATGTAGTACCAAAAACCCGTAATTTAAGTGTATACATCGCTGAAATTTTTTGGCCCCCCCTATACAAAAATCATGGATCCGCCACTGGGCATAAGGGTATGCACGTGTGACGGGTCACACTAGATATGCTTTAAATTAAAGTATTTAATGCAAAAAAAAATGTTGAAATACATAGAAGTTAAGTATTATGGGTAACAATTTAACACTATTTATTAAGCGAAATCAATCAAAATTGTTTCGATACTTGTACCCTTATTACCCCTATTAAAATTCAAGTTCTATTAATTTTATATATATATATATATATATATATATATATATTTATCAAAGAATGGCTTATCACATGGCGTGTTTTTCAAATATGAATGTGGAGGTCATCGTGGGTTGTGATACTTGTCGGTGTCGCACGTGTGGTGGCCTCGGATTCGGCAATTATTTACTAAACGACTAATGCTTGTCGGTTCCATTGCGTTTGTTGTCGTACAACATTTAAACGACAGCTTTTAAGGTGTTCACTTGCCTTCTAACTCTGACCTTACATTTGGGGGTTTTAATTATTCACTGCACAAGTTTAAATTCTTTTTTAAAAGAGTAGCGATGAATTTTAATTCGTTTTAGCCGGACAAATATCGTGCTCTTATATTACAGATATAAGTAAGGTACTTCTTATGAGTATTTTGGTCACTGTCTTTTATTTGTTTATTTATATATATAATGTCAAAAGTTTTGGTATTTCGTCTAGCAAAAAAAAAAAAAAAAACTAGAACTTATCGTTATTTTTTGATAAAAAAAAATGTTATTTGTGCCGTGATATTTCTTTATGTGCGTCATTGTATGCCTAGGGTATGGACCTAATTCTAAATAAGGTTATTCTTGCAAAAAGTCCGTTTTAAGACTAACTAATGTAATCGCAGTACAGAACATTTTGAAACTCGTATATTATTTTCTACCAGTACAAATTTTTTCACATTATTTTAATTTCATATTTTCATAGTTTTATATTTTCAAAACTGAGTTTCTATGTTTAATTTATTTTTGTTATTTTATGGTGTTTAATTTAAATCATTTATTTATTATTATTATCAAAACACACACGAAAGTCTTTAATTCATTTTTCATGCCAATTGCGTGTTTGCATTGCCGGCCCTGAGTCTGTTGTTTTTAGTCGGGGTCCTTGCCTAAATAAATTTTTGAGGCCCCTAAAATATTATATATATATATATATATTCGATCAAGTATACAATAATATATCTAATAAAATTTGGGAGCCCGAGGCACCCGCCTTGCTCGCCTAAAGTCCAGGTTGGCCCTACATCTAGCTCTCAAGATTTCATAACTTCGTATGTATATTTCAACATTAATACATTAATTTGAGCCTAGTGATGACTGATTTGGTAATAATAAACAAAGAAAATACTTGGAACAAAGTAGGTATTTATGAAAAAGATGTAACATGGATTAGGAGAGACTGAAAAAAAAATCAAATAAATACATTGATCACTAAGGAAAAAAAACAAAAGAAAAAGAAACCCTCAATTTCGAGAGGTAAAAGAGATGTATTCTACATCAGTTAACATGTATGTGAATACCGATTGCGACGACCAAAATCGTGAATATGCAAAAGTACACGATGGCATGAACGAGAATAGCGATCCCGCTCGTGTTCATGTTCCCGAATTCCATGACTCGCGTTCTCGCCGGCACTTGGAAGAGAAGTCCCGGTGACAGGAGGATGAAGAGCACCACCGCCACCACAACCGGTCCCCAATCAGCGCCCATCGCCCGCTCTCTCGATCTATAAGACCAACTCCAATAATGCTCGTTCTTGTGATGAGTTTTGAGATGTGAAAGACGTGATTAAGATGGCTAAGTGGTTATGGTCCCAAAATATATATAATGTGAGCTAAGTTTCTTAGTGAAGAAGGCTAGGGTTTTGGGATGCTAAACTTGGTGAGAAAGAGAAGAAAGGCATGTGTGTTGATGAGCTTATTGTGGTGTAAATGTAATGGAATTGCTTTATTTCTTACTTTGTGGGATCAAAACAAAACAAGCACCTTTTTCTCTCATTGGCTTCTCATACTTGTGTCTCTCTTTTGAATGCCTTTAGAGATTGATGAAGGTTTGGAGATAATTGATTTCTTTTGAAAAAATAAAGTAAATTAAACAAAGCATGAATGCAACATGAAGTGTAAAGTCGTTTGATTATGGCTACACGTGGGTTTTTTTTATGTCTTTTTTTTTTTCGCTTTGTGTTTCTTGGGTGTCAATTCTACAAACATGAAGAAGATTATTAGTGTGATATAAGACATGACTTGGACAAGAATTGATGTGTGTTTAAGGGTTTGGAATGGAGTTTTTCTCAAGACAAGTGCTTAAGAGAATATGGATTTGAATAAGTACATGGAAAAGAATAAGCCTTGTGAGAGCATGAAGCAATCAGTAGTAACTTTGCACGGTCGAGAGTGAGCCAATAAATAGGCTTTCAAAACTGTAATTTTCAATTAATCCTCATACAAGAGGTAGGGGCTGAATCAGGGACGGGAATCTAATTTTTACACGTTTATTTATTTTACCCATTCCGGGTATTTCATTACATAAAAAACCGATCTTGGCATCAGATACGGAAGATCTCAATTTTTTGAGATCCCCGAAAAAGTTTGGTTTTTCAGGAAATTAAAAAAATAAATTAAAAAAATAACACTTAGTTCCCGGTCCTTTTCCAGAAAATCCTTTTTTTTTAGAACTTGACACAAACATTACCAACGGAGCTAAGACCGGCCCAAAACCGGACTTTTCACGGGACAAATTTTCCACATTAGGACTTAAAAAGGCGGTCATATAACAAACAGCCGTCCAAATATGTACATGCCAATGCAATGCCGTCCAAGTAGTCCCAAAATCACCCTTTTTAACTCTTTCTTCGTCACATAGCATCCTTGCCTTGGTTTACTCACCTATTTTCAAACCTTTTAATAGCGATCACTCTTGGAAACTCCATTCAATACATCAACACAACAGTCTTTTGCCTTATCAGATAAGAGAAGGGAGTGACAATCGATCGATAATGGCGGATTGGGGACCGGTACTGATAGCGGTGGTGCTGTTCGTGCTGCTCATGCCGGGGCTGCTGTGTCAGGTGCCCGGGAACAGCCGGGCGGTCGACTTCTGCAACAGACAGACCAGCGGACTCTCCATATTCGTTCACACTATCGTCTTCTTCGGACTCATCGTCATCTTCTTCATTGCCGTCGGAGTTCACATCTACATCGGCTAGCACTCTATAAACGCTCTTACGACATGTCGTTTCACTCGTTACCATTGTATAAAACATCTATTGTTCATGATTTTTTGCTAGTTTGGTCACGCTCTAAGATTATCGACAGAAGATTTATAGTACTTTCTACGACAATTTGGTCTTGTTCGCTTAACGGGTATAAATGAAATGTGTAAGATACTTGTGGCATAAGTAACTAATTTTGTACCAAGTGTGCAAATATATTTTCAATTTATTTTAGCTGTGATGGCAGTGGCACGTAAAGGCTACAACACATAATCAAAATTTAACTTTGTCCATGTCGAGTTAACAGTAACACGTTTCATAAAAATCACATATATTTAAAAAAAAAAAAAACGAACTATATTATATCTTAATAAAAAAATATAATAATTTAAGCAAGCCTAATAAATATTTTTTACCCAATGCCTCCAAAATTATTGGGCTAGCCTTGCATGTTTTCAGAGTTCAATTGTATCGTGAGATTATTAACACGACATGGACGGAATCGGACATTGAGACTCTTCCGTGGCCTCTTCGAAAGCTATTTCCGGTAAAAGAAAAGATAGGGAATATGCCGATTTACTTCGTCAAATTAGATACTTACGCCACAAATAAACCTAAATATTTTCTTTTTCTTTATAAAGAATCATGTACTAGCTGCACCGATCAAACGTGTGAAGATACAAATGTCGTTTTTTGACAAAAACGACCTGTAAATTTCGTCCTGTAGAAATCTGTTCCAAAATTCTAAAGAGAACAACAAACCTAACTATAATTAAATTAAAATATATATTTATTTTATAAATTGTTCTATTCAATCATGGAGACTGAATATCACAGTGTAACTATAGATTCAATGTCTTTCGTGTAATACAAAACAGTATATCTATAGCTTTTCCTAACCTTGCTATCTTCCATTAATGGCGCACAAAAATTTGCAGCATCTTCATCTCCTTCTAGTAACCTTGCGAACGATCATACTGGCGAAAAGCTACACGAATTCAAGCATCCGAATCACTGAACGAGAAAGCAAGAGAGAAGAAGAAGATTCTGCAACTAACCAGGAGAATCGGAGCAGAGGATGGATCCGCCGAATCTGGAGACGCTGAAGAGAATCTCGAGGGCGTAGTAGAAGAGCACGAGCCCGGCGACGAGAGGCATGAGGATGAAGCCGATGGCGAAGGAGACGGAGCCGAAGAGCATCAGAGCGAGCGAGATCCCGAGGAAGAGCGAGGCGAACGCCGTGGGGGAGCTCGGCGAGGAAGAGAGCGAGGCGAAGCGGAGGGACGACGAGATCGGAGGAGGCGACTTCAGGATCTTCACCATCATCGAGCTCAGCTCTCGCAGGACGCTCGATTGCTCGCACTCCATTTCTCTCTGCTTCGATCACTGAGAGAGAGAGAGAGAGAGAGAGAGAGAGGATAAGGTCGATGAAGGAGAGAGATGAGGATATCTCGGAGTTCGCGCCATTTCTGCAGAACGGTGGGGCCCACAGATGGGCCCATTTGTGATTGGGCCTAAATCCAAATTCCACACTATAAAGCCCACGGTGGGGCCCACAGAGGATAGGTGTCTTGTTTAAATTTTTAAACATAATTGCGGTAAAAGTATTGAATTGTATATTCTAAATTTCAATTGTATTTTTGGTCATGGGTCCTATTGCATTATGATATTATGCACGAATAACAATTTGCCAATCTCAGATGAAAGCTATTATTGCCTAACTAGAAATACATTCGATTTTTGGCTATTCTTCGCTAACGAGATGAAAGCGTTAGAAACTCCATATGATATTTTTGTAATGTTATCCATCGATTCTACATATTTTATGTATATGATAATAGCTTATGTATTTATGTCGCTAATAAATGATAATAACTCGAGTACTTACGTCGTTAATAATAACTTAAGTACTTATACCACAATGAATATTGATAATGTATGAAAGTTAATGATTTGATACTAACAAATATTTTTTTCTTTATCACAATATGATATTTT
Organism: Parietaria judaica; assembly: GCA_954871525.1. Classification (NCBI taxonomy): domain Eukaryota; kingdom Viridiplantae; phylum Streptophyta; class Magnoliopsida; order Rosales; family Urticaceae; genus Parietaria; species Parietaria judaica. The sequence goes on from OX940865.1 coordinate 34,284,228, forward strand.
TTATCTTTGAAAAAGAAGATTTGGAATATGCCGTGAATTTTTAGATACTTCAAGATAGTTTTACTTGTATCGTCCTATTTGAAATCAATATTACCGCAACCAAAAACTGAATACCGATTATTCAATAAATGTTGTTTTTATCTTAAAAATAAAGTATTTAATTATCATTTTTAAACACCAAACTGCGATATTCGATAAAAAAAAAAAACAAAAAAACATACATACTATTTTTGAAACTGGGTGCATTTCATTGATTAGCAGGTAGTTCAATCTCGATTAGTACAGAGAGCAAGCCGATCCGGGCACTCAAGGCCCAAAAGCCCGACAACAAAACGGAAAGACGAGTTTTAGCAATACAATTTATTCAAATGGGAGTGTCAGGTGTTATCCAAGGAGTTCCGTTGAATTCCGAGATCTTGTAACGAGTCGGTACATACCTATTTGTTTACCCGTAACTCACAGCATTACTAATATATAGGCAAAGCCGCCTAAATCCTGGATTTGCCTAAGGAACGACGTGTTTGTTTTCTCTCTCTCCTAAACCTTGGATTTGCCTAAGGAACTACGTGCTTTTTCTCTCTCTCTGATCTCTCTATATATACACGCACTATATATATATATATTTATATATCATGGCAATATTTATGAGAGCGTGTCAATGCATGATAATCCAAATTATTTCTATATATACTTATATTGTAATAAATATACAATTAATGCTCATGTATTCTTTACTTTTTCTTGCCATGCACATCTTTACGTACCAAACAATGCATATATCGCTATCACTAAGTCTAGTCGTTGATGATTACGTGTGCCACTAATCAAGAAAAAAATAACATTTTAGTAAAATGTTTATAAAAATATATATGTACACACATTTAACTACGTTTTTATTTTTCATTTGATTGATTCATATAATGAGTTGCGCATATATTTGGAATAGTACCCATGTAGGTATATAGAGAGCAGATGCGCTATCGTATGAATATATATATATATATATATATATATGATAATCACCTAACAACATCCATATAATATGTTTATAATTTAAATCATGGACTATCCTACTCTATTTTGGACTCATATTAATATATATATATATATATTATTTAGTATAATTTTGTATGATGAACTTTTTATGTATTTGCATATATTTGATTAAGTTCAATTAATTTAATTGATTTTTTTATTTAAATCGATTTAAAATAAGTAAACAGTGCTTTTTTTCTTTTCAAAAAACAGTATTACAATATAATAATCAATCACATTTTAAATATATTTTTATAAATTATTAAAAAAATAATAATAATAAAAATACAAAACCCTTTCAAACCCTAAAGGGTTTAGGGATTTACACTTTTTTTCTTCTATTTTTGCCTCGGTCTTCCTCCATTTCTATCTCTCTGAGAAGGATCGATGAGTCAAATTCGCTAGGAGCTCTGGAAAGACAGGCTTATTTGCGTATTCGAGCGCAAGCCGGCGCCACCGATCAAAGAGGATCGTCTGAGTTCAAAAGGGGATTATAGTGACGATCTTGGGCATGGCTTTGGAGGATTGGAGGGAGGCTTCTGGGCGCCGATCGGATGGGACAGGATGGCTGAAGTCATGCCAGCAGTACCAGGCCATTCTCCGACGTGGTGGTGCCATCTAGTTGAGAGTTACCCTGCGTGGAGGCGTAGCTTGGCAATTCTCGGGGCTTTTAACCTGCGTTCGGTCGCGCGTTGAGAGACGAGAGTCGTTTAATCACCCAAAAGATGAAACACCTTTTGCATGAGGTATGTTTACAATTTCATAGAACTTTATTGCAAAAGACGTATCTGGTCGCACAATTTTTGCAAGTCTCGACTGTCGTCAATGGAGGGCTCTTGTTTGAGCTATTCGGACACTCACTCGGCGATCTCGATGAAGACATTTTTTTTACTGTGCTCCGGTCATGGCAAGCACAAATTTTTTTGCTGATTGTGTTGCATCTCCAAGTTACAGTGCCGAAGTATTGGGTATTGGGTATCGCCGAAGTGTGAATGTCATGGGTATCGCTGAAGTTCATGTTGTTAATTTCATAAATTACAAAGAAGCTCCTGCAATACCGTACAACTAGCGGTGATTATAAAGTTAATAATGAAGACTTATTTTGCATCTTATAACTAAAGCGTTAATAGATTTGATAGATTATATAGCAACACTTTAATTGTAAAATAAAGTTTATTGTGTAGGATCTATTCGATCTTTGTCATTGCGTATCTTTACAATACCATATAGCTCTTATAATACCGTATTGCATTCCCCAAAAAAGACCTCATATTAAAGATTCGCCAAAAGCCTCGAAAATAGTTGGGTCGGCTTTGAATGAATTGTTGATCCCGAAGTGGTTTGATGATTTAGGTCTGAATCCAAACGTTGGAATGTACTATCCTCCCGACTGGCCAGCGAATGACGCGAGCGCGACAGGAGGACGGGACTCTTCTTTCTTAGCCAGAAGCCGATTCACAATCAATTCCGGTGTGGAACCGGACTTTTGACGGGCCAGCCCCTTTTTTTGCGCCGCTTTACCCTGAAAGGAAAATTAGCTTTAACGGTTCTAATAAAATTTTACTGTATGTAACAAAAATAATCCACACAAATCATTGTTTTTTTTTTCTTTTCATGCATGACTCAGGAACATCTCTTTAATGGCGATAATTGTGCACCAAACACGGTATCGCCGATGAAGGCGATGTTTCGATTGTGCTCCGGTCATGGCAGGCACATAATTTTCTGGTGACGGTGTTACATCTTACAATTCCAGTGTCGATTGTGGATGTCTTAGGTATCGCCGAAGTTCAGGTTAATTTCTTAGACCACACGTTGTTTCTGTATATATTATTTATAATAAGGTGATCATAATTGTCTTTTCAGTTTTTCCACGCATGACTCAGGAACTTCTCAATAATGGCGGTAACCGTGCACCAAACACGGTTCATGAGATCGTTACGCAACTTGCTTCCCGACTGACTCGCTGGGATAAAAGGTAGTTTATGCCTATATCTATATAGGTGATCTCCAAATATAATGAATTAGCAGTAGCTGTAACGTAATGTTCACTTGTTTCTTTTTTCGTTTTTTTTTTTTTCAGGTTATTTCACAAGTCTATATATAGTAAAGCATATAAGATTGAGCTGAAGTTTGTGAACAAGTTTGTCATGACACACGAACCTGAACCTTTTGTATGAAGTGACCATATTTACATGAGGATTCAAGAAGATTTGAAACTCCTCGGCTTAATTCTCAATGAAGAAATAACAGATTATTCAACAGAGTTATGGTAAAACTAATACTTGAAGATAATACTTACTTTTCGATCTAGACTTTATGATATGATTTTGGCACGTGCTATTATGTTAACATAATTAAACCATGATCAATAATATCGTTAAAAAAAAAGTGTGTTTAGATGTTGAATATCAGGTTATCTGAGTGAGTGGTCGTTGCAGACTAGAGAGGAGATAATGTTTGTTATTCTGCAACACGTGAGAAGAAGCACAACACTCAAAACTTGAGTCTTTTTTCATTTTAAGTAAAAAAAACGAGAATTAAAAGATATTTTTAACAAAACATGAAGCTTGAACAACTTAATAATATGTAATTGTATCACATCTACTTTTGGTGGGTGCTATTTGCATGAATTCTCATCAATTAACTCTATATATTTTATCAATCGGTTTTTTAGTAAAAATAATTGGTCTATTGAATATTGGTTAGTTGCATAATTTGCATTGGTATGAAAGAAGAAAAAAAATAGCTTTTTGAGTTAACAGTGTAGTAGGTCAGTCAAGAATATCTCCATTAGTCAAGAATATATCCATTAGAAACAAACCACAAATACAATGTTGTAGAAATATATCTAAGAACCAAACATAATGTAGTATGCCAGTCGGAAATATCTCTATTAAGAACTAAACAATGCATACCGTGCATAAAGTCGCTATCAAGCTTGATGATTATGTGTGAAGCCATGCCATATCAAGCTTTATGTATGACTATAATACTGTATAATTAATTAGCTAATCAATAAGTGTTTTTAGTCAGCTCTTACAAACCTATAACTCGTTTCACTAATACTATTATTACTATAAATCGGATAATCTAAAGTCGACTTGTTGCTCTACTACAACTTCTCTAACTTTTGCCATGTTTTATGTGAGGAGTATCTTCGATGACCTATATAATAAATAACCAAGGCTAATTCAAGTCCTTTCCCACTAAAGAGGCTTTGCAAAAGTTTATTTTTTCCTTTGTTTTGAGTCTCGTTAGAGAGCTGCAGATACTAGATGTCATATATAATAATAAAACTGTAGAGCAATTTTGTGATATTCTAGATTTACGATCATTTATATATGAAAAGAATGGTCCCAAATGTGAATTTAGGTGTGTATTCTATACCTTGCATGACACGTGACGTCAATAAATAATTTCCCTTCACACAATTTACTCCACGTTAGGTCACCTTCATGTTAAAACCCTTCAATCCATGCATGCAATTAACGTATTTATAGCACCATTTTCAGATGCACGAGGAAAGGCCAAGTCTTTGATTGTCTGAACTAGTCTCTGTAGTAATAAAAAACTTACAACAAAGCACCAACACACAAACGAGAACACGAAAACACACTCTTATCTAATAAATAACAGAATGAAAAATCACAACAAGCGCTTTAATATGGCGGGACGGTCTCTAGAAACGACGAGAGCCCGATCCGTCGAGTAGTCAAACGACGGAAGATACATGTCGTCGGGGCCAATGATCTCCCGGACACATTGCGTATTCGTATTTCCCTCCTGAGCTTTGAAACACGGCATATCATTATCCTTCAGCGCGTCGAAAACAAACAGCCCGAGCCCACAAACGCCCATGGCATGGCTCGAGTTTCCCCACACTTGCGTGATTGCCACGCCGTTGCTCTCGGGAAACGAGTACGAGCAAAACAACCTTTGCTTGCGCAGCGAGAATTGCTGGATTTCCGCAGGGGACTGTCGTTTGAGGCCCTGCCTTGTGTTGGAGCAGCCAAGAAAGACCGAATCGCCCCGAGAGAAGACGGAGTGCGCAGTCACGCCAAGCTTGGGAATCTTGAGGCCGACGCCGTTTGGGAGGCGGAAGTCGAGGACGTTTATGGCATCTTGCGTGCAGAATACGCCATCATTTCCTTCAGCTTCTGACGAGCTTAGCCTGTGGTTAATAAATCAAACTTCTTAAGAGCTATTCATGCACAAGAATGGTTATAACTAAATATGGTTATGAAGTTAAACAGATAAATGCAATCAGTATACCAATCTGACCCAGATTGGTATTCATAAATCCAGACCGGGAAATTCCTCGTCCTTTTTTTAATTCAATTTTTTTTTTCAATACTAATACTGCTGTTTTATAAAAACCGGTATAATAAATTAGAATTTACCGGTTTAAATCAGTGTTTCCCAGCTGAAACAAAAATTTAACCGATGTCAAACCGATATTTCTATCGCTGATTACCAGTTCCTGAAGACCAATTTTTTACATACCTGATACCAAAATTGGACAGAATTTTAAGTTCAAGAAACCAGGACCGAGAGGAAAAAGTTCAAAATCCCCATTTTTTTTATCCCCATTTCACCCCTAGACACGTTAAGAAGATCAAGAATTGAAGAGTAAAACCTACCTTTGGCGGACGCCTCCACCGAGCTCGGCATCGGAGTTATTAATGTGAAAGGCCGAGATAATCCGACCGGAAGATGGAACCGATAACAGAGCTTGAGAACTGAGAGAGCTCACATCCCAAAGAGATATAGCATCCATTTCACCCACCACCACTTTTCCCATGTTTCTCCACTGCAACGGGCTCGAAAAGTCCATTTTCAACACCGAGCTCGACACGTTCCAGTTCATGATCTTCTCTCCGTCACGCACATCGAACACCCTCACAGCCCTCTGCCAGCTGGAGGTCACAGCTACGAGAGCTCCGCACGGTTTACACCACCACTGTCCGGCTTCTGTGTTCGCGACATTTGACAAAGGGTTTCTTGAGTTGTTGGGTAACGGACCGAGAGCGGTTCTTGAACAAGGCGTTGTTCTGCCCTTTTCGAAGTGGAAAGCACGAACTTCTTTGGAGTAATAATCCCACGAGCAAAAACCCGAGTCCATAGAACTACCGGTGGATGCAGCAACAACATATCGTCCCGCAGAGCCGTCGGCGCTCGGGGCACGGATCACCCAACAATCTCTCCACACGTTTGGAGAAGTTCCCGGAGGCGACTTGTACACAGCCTTCTCCTGTAATTGCAATTGACCAATAGAAATACAAACTATATCTATAGTTACTATGTTAATTATCATTATGCATCAGCTTTATTTTTCGAATATGTCGTTTTAAATGAACTTACAAGTTACAACTTAAGATTATGTCGATTTTAAGTCGATGATCATTACATGAAAATGATCATCGCTCTAGATAAAGAGCATACAAATAGGTTGAGAAAGTACCTCGTTGTTGACAACGTCGTAAAGGCTACAAGAGCCGTCACCGTGGGCGAGAACAACTGATTCGCCCTCCGACACAAACCACCCGCAAGTTGACGTCTTACAGCCAATTTCATCCACCTGGTCGACAAAATTATCGACGATTTCCTCCTCAAAATTCATTCCTTGTGCAGTATCTTGTTTATCCTCCATGTCCTCAAACCTTTCATCAGTCGTCAAATTGATTTCGACCCCATCATCCCTTCGAACCCTCACCGCTGCGTTTTCTTTTGCTTCTTCAAAGTCGGCATCTTCTGCTTCTTCATCTTCGTGTTCTCCCTCCAAATCAATATTCTCTTGATCCTTACTCATGGAAGCCAAGAACTCGATCGCTATTGGATTTGTGTCTATCGAGTTCGCAGCCTTGTCGTGTTCTTCAGAGTTTTCAGATGACACCTTGACCGTGGCTGTCCTATTCCGAAGCAACTTATGATGAGGAAAGAGCCTTGCTTCAAGCTCCTCACTGTTCAACCCCTTTACTAATCTTTTACCACTGCCATCTACTTTCTCTGCCAATTTTGAATCGCCTCCGACACGACCCATCGCCTCCTCGATCCCAGTGATCTTCTCTTGAATATCAAGGAGTATCACCTTTGATGCGTCTGGGTTGTTTTGATCCAGCATCTCCTTTGTCTTCTTAATATCCGTCGCTATTCGCTTCACTTTCCCTTCCAAGAAGGCGAGCTTTTCGTGCAGCTTGCTCGGGTACTTGCTTCCTTTCGCACCGGAAACCTCCCCACCCTTCACCTCTACTTTATCACCGCCCTTGCCAATCTCCTCTTTCCTAACCCTAGAAACACTAACCCTAGATACAGACTTAGACCTACCATTCTCCTCCGATCCTTTCCTCTCCCTAACGGAATCCGAAACTCTAACCTTAGGAACAGACTTACCAGCTCTGGAGACAGATTTCTCCGACGAACCCCTCGACTGATCTCGGGAGAATTCTGAAGGGCTCGGGCTCCGGCCTCTCGGCACTGATGAAGTGGACCACCGACAAATTCCAGCTGGTCTTTCGGATCGGGTCACCGAATGCGAGGCAGATCGGGTACGGATCCGACCCGATAGGCTCCTCTCTTTACCATCGCCAGATATCGCAACCGGAGTGACAAATTTATTGGGTTTGGAGCCGCCGGAGACGACGCCACTCTGGTCCTTGGAACGGCGTGCTGACGTGGCGGACATTGGAACGGTGTTTCTGTATAAACAGTAATGATTGTGAGAAGGAAATTAGGAATCTCGGTCCCAAAAAAACTTGAATAAAAAATCAAACGTTTAAAGACTTACAAACAAACGCAAACGCAAAACGCAAAACGCAAAAACATTTCTATACAGAACGCAAAACGCAAACAAACGTGAACGGGAATATTTAAATCAAATCAAAGTACTGCTAGAAACCTTAAGAAATATAGGAAAAATCCAAAATCTAAAACCTATAGAATACACTAACAAGTTAAAAAATATATTATAATGAACTAAAGAACAATACCGAAGGCAACGAGCAAGACAAGGCAGCAATGAAATACCGGGGCAACGAGGGAAAATTCTGGACAGCGAGCGGAGACACCAGGCAGTGAGCAAAGCAGACCGATAAAACAAACTTGCAAACACAAGATTAAATAAAATTAGATATCTAACTCACGAAAAGAACTTCAAATAAAATATCAATTTGTTAAAGACTTACAAACAAGCGCAAACGGGTTCAGGTAGAGAGCGGGAATTGGGGCAGCGAGCATTACCGAGCAGGACCCAGGCAGCAGAACTTCGGGTCAGGCTTCCGACCACAATTAATCTGCTAAACATAAAGCCAATCACATTTAAATCAAATCAATTTTGAACCAAAATAAAACCACAGCCACAAGCTTACTAACAGTTCTCTTCAAAATCAGGGCAATTTTACGGCCAAGCCTCCAGAAAGGCAGCAAGCTCGGGACCGGGCAGTAGACTCAAAGCGACATGACTGGTAAGAAGGGAAAAGACTGCACAGCAAGCAATCAGAACCAACACTGTCAAAATCAACAAAAAATACCAATCTTTAACCAAACAATATTCCAAAATGTCTACAAATCTACAATCAATCTCACTATCAAAGTGTCTACGATAGTTACCCAAAATTTGAACTTAAAAACCCAGTATCAAAATCAAAAACCCAGATTTTATTTTCAACCAAATCTGCGAAAATCAAGAGATTAACGGGAAATCATAGAAAATCTAAACAACATCAAAAAAAAAAAAAAAAAAACCCAGAAAAATACCGGAACTTTGAAGGCAGATTCGGGCAAGCTCGGGTTCGGCGGTGAGCTTGAGAGCTTGGTTTATCGGGAAAATGGAGTGTCGCCAAGTTCGAACACGAGGACGGCGAGACCGGAGTGGAGATTTGAGAAAGAGAGAGGGAAAAAGTAGACCTCAAAAAGTTTGTATCTATCTTCTTCAATGTTAGACGGCAATTAAAATTTCAAACAAACCTCCTCTCTATTCCCAAAGCAGGGAGACAAAAATGTGTTGCTGTAAACTGTAATATAATATATATTATATATAACCAATTAAAAAAAATCGTTTGTAATTTTTTTTAAGTGTAGTATAATAATTTATTGTCATTGTTTTTAAATAAATATTTATTACAACCGAAGTCGGTCTTCTAATCTCACCTCAAGTCGATGATCATCTGACTTCGAAGGTTTTATGTACGAAATCGGTGTTATTACACCCGAAGTCAGTCTTATAATCATACCCAAAGTCGATGATACTAACTCTGAATTTGGTGATATTGTCATAATCGAAGTCGGTGATTATAACACTGAAATAGGATTTATCACCGACTTCGGATCTGATAACACCCAGGGGCGGAGCCAGAAATTTACCAGGGGGCAAAAAAAACTAAACCGAAATTTTCAAAAAATAATATGATAAATAAAATATTTTTATAATTAATTGGGATAATAGCGGCAAAGGTAGCAAAAGTTAAGTTAAGTGTACAAATAAGTGGCCAAAGTGATTTAATATCAGCAGAAGTAGTCAAAGTTTACCAAACCGTGGACTGTACAAATTCCATTCATTTCATGCTAACGCCATTTGCCACGTCATTTCCACGAGCGCTGACCACTTATTTGCACAGTTCCAAGCATGGAGAGGATAAACTAATCACTAGTAACCCCTACATGTTGCGCAAAGTTAACAAAAATGATATATATTTTTTCTCCGTAAGTTATGTGTGATTTCAAATGACTAAGTCCATAAAAGCATGGTACAATAAAATTTCATTAAATTAATAATATTAATATAATAATATTACAAAGTCTTGATTTTAGTCTTGCCTCTTATTAACAATGTTAGGCCAACAATATTAACGAAATTCTTATTTTGTACAAACTAAACTACCCATCATGGTACATTTTCATACATACAATGAGTAATAATAATAAAAAAATTGTGGCTGGATAAGTATTTCGTACAATTTCCTTACAAAAAAACTTATGGTCCCTAACAATTAAATATATAAAGGTTTTACGTAAAATCATGTGATCATAAATTACATGTGAAACCGATAGCACATTTTAATGTTTTCAGAATTGAGAGTGATTTTCATCGTTCTAAATTTAAAAAATAGATTCATTTCTTCCGAAAATCAGATTTTAGTCAAATCTTAACAAAAAATATCTCGATAAACCCTAAAAATTACTTTGGAACGTAAAAAATTTAAGGGGTAATAGCGGCAAAAGTGGCTAAAGTTAGGCCTACTGTGCAAATAAGTGGCCAAAGCTCAGCGCTCGTGGAAATGACGTGGCAAACGACGTTAGCATGAAATGGATGGAATTTGTACTGTCCATGATTTGGTAAACTTTGGCTACTTATGCCGATATCAAATCACTTTGGCCACTTATTTACACACTTAGCCTAACTTTCGCTACTTTTACCGCTATTTTCCTTTAAAATAATCCTCTACTTATATTGAAACGTTCAAAAGAGACATCTTAATTGAAGGTCAACACCAATGTCAAGCTTCCACTCCACGCTACTTCCCTTTTCTATTTTTTGACCCAATTTCTTCTTCAAAAGTATTTCAAGAATCGCGACTCTGTTTCAGACGAGCTTTCACGGAAACTCACTGAGTCAACGAGTCAACGACTCACCCATGTCTATATATATCTCTGGAGATTCACATCTCTCGATCTCCGAACCACTCTCTGAGCAACAATGGCTTCATCCTCGCAGACCAGCAATTTGGCGACGGCGAAGACGGTGCTCTCCACACTGGCCTCCTTGGCCGCGACGGCCATGCTCGCTCGCTCGGTCCTCAACGATTTCATGCCTGACGAATTCCGCGACGCGGTGTTCTCGGGAATCCGAGCCCTGTTCGGGAGGTTCTCGACGAGCATGACAATGGTGATCGACGAGTTCGACGGCCTCACGAGCAACGAGCTCTACGCCGCGGCGGAGACCTACTTGGGAGCGAAGGTCTCGCCGGCGACGCAGCGGCTGAAGGTGAGCAAGGCGGAGAAGGAGAAGAGCTTCGTCGTCACCGTCGACCGCGACGAGGAGATAACGGAGGTCTTCAATGGCGTCAAAGTGAAGTGGATTCTGGTCTGCAGTCAGGTCCAGTCGAAGAGCGGTCTCTACAACCCTAGGGACATGAACTCCACGCTCCGATCGGAGGTCCGATCGTTCGAGCTGAGCTTCAACAGGAAGCACCTGGATCTGGTTATGGACTCGTACTTGCCTCAGATCATGAAGGAAGCGATGGAGGTGAAGCAGGAGAAGAAGACGGTCAAGATCTTCACCGTCGACGGCGACAGCCTCTACAACCTCGGCGAGGCTTGGGTCCCGACGAACCTCGATCATCCGGCGACCTTCGATACCGTCGCTCTTGACGACGAGGTAGTCATTCTTCTGATGCAAGCTTAAAGTTTTCTTGAATTATAAATTGCAGTACAAAATTAGAAATTCTAGGGCAATCAGTCTCGACGAATCGTAGGTTAACATTGCGGTCCTTAGGCGCGCCTCTTCGCAGGGCTTAACCTGTGCCTGCACTAATTTGAGGCGCACGCCTCAGCCAGTTAAGACGGAGATGTGCGTGCGCCTCATTTGCTATTGCTGAGGTGTACGCCGCGTTGTTTTCCCGAAAAAGGCTTTCAGGCTGACTAATAGTAAGGAGAGTCTCGGCCGAAGAGGGTCGAGAGGGCGCTCGGGGGGTCGTGCTGCTGGCCATGAGCAGGGAGCTCGGGCGTGCTAGCTGAGACCAAAGTGTTTGCGCCTCATTTGCTATTGCTGAGGTGTACGCCTCGTTGTTTTCCCGAAAAGGGCTTTTCAGGCTGTAGAGTAAGGAGAGTCTAGGCAGAAGAGGATCGAGAGGGCGCTCGGGGGGGGTCGTGCTGCTGGCCATGAGCAGGGAGCTCGGGCGTGCTAACTTAGACCAATGTTTGGGTTTAGGGTTTTAAGGCCCATACTTTAAATCCTAGATTCTACCAGTTCTATAAACTAAAAAATTAACTTTATTTTAAAGTAATGAAATGATTTGAGCTATTACACATTTACCTTATGTTTGAAGTTTGAGTTTTATGGAATTATATATTTTATAGGTAACGCTTACGCCTCGACTCAGAAGATAAATGCCTCGGTATTAATGTTAATTGTTAATTGTCATTGTCAGGTGAAAAGCTTTGTTCTAACAGACCTCGAGCGATTTGTGAAGAGGCGGGACTATTACAGAAAGGTTGGGAAGGCGTGGAAAAGGGGCTATTTGCTGTACGGTCCGCCGGGAACTGGGAAGTCCAGCTTGATTGCAGCAATGGCGAACTATTTGAAGTTTGATGTCTATGACTTGGAGCTCTCGGAGCTTAGGAGTAACTCAGACCTTAAGAAGTTGTTGATCGCCATGGCTAATAGGTCGATTCTGGTGGTTGAGGACATCGATTGCTCAATCGATTTCAAAGATCGCGACAATGACTCGGATACGGAGGATTCTGACTATTATGACCGCGGAAGGAGTAAGGTAACATTTTACTATAAATTCCTCCAATTTAATGTTCTTATAAGTCATTTAAATGTAGATTTACATGTGAATACTCAGTAACTATATGCTTAATTCGCGACATTTTAGATAAGCTCTTGTGCTGTAAACCGGATCGTCACGTATGACTCAAAATCTATTCTCGAAATGGGAGCTTCGCCAACTTCATGAAACCAATCTCGCCTCTTTTGATCGAGATTAAGTTTCTAGTCAATGGCTAACTTCCTCGTTTGCATAAGTTCTCGTGAATAGACCAAAGAAATAAAACATAATTGGCTAGATCGCGCCCGGCATTTATATTAAATGATCTAAATAACTGAATTAACTGACAAACTAATTAAATATGTACATTCTTATGAACTTTACTTTCAGTTTCTGCCTTCTTAGATGATAATGTAAACAGAAAATACGGCTAATTTCTATACTATATTTAATGATATTGTAGCCTAATCTTCCGAAAATTGTTATAAAACCCTTTTTTTTTCCCGACCAGCTGACACTCTCGGGGCTACTGAACTTCGTGGACGGGCTGTGGTCAAGCTGCGGTGACGAGCGCATCATCATCTTCACGACCAACCACAAGGACAAGCTCGACCCGGCTTTGCTCCGCCCCGGGCGAATGGACGTCCACCTCCACTTGTCCTTCTGCTCGCCATGCGTCTTCCGGCACCTCGCAGCCACCTACCTTGGCCTCAACGACCACTCCACCTTCCCCGAGCTTGAGCGCCGGATCCAGGACACTGAAGTATCCCCCGCGGAGATCGCTGGGGAGCTCATGAAGAGCGGGGACGGCAGCATTGCCGATGGCGACGAATTCGGCGGCGGTGACGCTGACGAGGCTCTCCGTTGCCTCGGCGACTTCCTCACGATGAAGAAGAAGGAGAACGAGGAGGCGAAGGTTAGGAAGGAGCGAGAAGATAAAGAGAAGGCGGAGAAAGAGAAAGCCAAAGCGGAGGCTAAGGCGAAAGCCAAAGCGGAGGCTAAGGAGAAAGCGAGTATTGGCGATAAGCAAAAGGAGACTTTAAAGTCGGAGTAGATTGTTGACATAACTCGGTAGTTTTGATGACGAAAAGAGACGCATTTCTCAATTTTTTTGCTTAAACGGCGGTGTGTTTAGATCTATGATGTAATGTTTTGAGTTTCTTTACTATCAAATGTGTTGTAAATAAAGAAAAATGATAATAAGAATAGAGAGAATTTGAGGGAGAGAAAAAGAGAAGTATCATATTTTTTTTTGTAAACTGCGGCTAATGTACCTAATGTTTGATCTTTTGCGAATTATGTACCCAATGTTTATTTTTGGTGGCTAATCTACCCGATGTTTGATTTGTTAGATATTTTCGTGTTTTCCGTTAGTTGACTGTTAGAAAGTTATCCTCCTCTTCATGTACACTTTTCGTATTTTTTACATAACTCACTCATCTTTTGTCCAAATTTTATGCACGACCTATGGTTAGAAAGATAAGAGATATATCTACAATAAGTTTTGTAAAATAAGTTCAGAAAAATACGGAATTTCAAATACAACGTAAAATTAGACGTTAGTTTAATACAAAATATTTGTTTCGAGCAAATTATAATATATTTAATGACTTTATATGGTGAAACGTAAAACTAAAAATTTATAGATATATATTTTATCTTTCTAACGGGTATTTATTTATTAATTTTGGATAAAAATCGAGTGAGTTATGCCAAAAATATGAAATATGTGATGTGAAATAATATTTCATATTTTTTGCATAACTTACTCATCTTTTGTCCAAAATTTATAAATAAGCATCCGCTGAAAAGATAAAATATTTATCTACAACTTTCTAGTTTTAAGTTTCACCATAAAAAATCATTAAGTATAGTAAAACTTTCTCAAAACAAATATTTTGCATTGAACTTACGTCCAATTTTACGTTGTATTTGAAATTTCGTATTTTTAGAAAACTTATTTTACAAAACTTAAAACTTAAAAGTTGTAGATCTACCTCTTTTCTTTCCAACCATAGGTCATTCATAAAATTTGGACAAAAAATGAGTGAATTATATCAAAAATACAAAAAGTATGCATATAGAGGAGGATAACTCTCTAACGGTCAACTAACGAAAAATTCGAAAAAATCTAACAGATCAAACATTGGGTATATTAGCCACCAAAAATAAATATTAGGTACATAATTCGTAAAAAATCAAACATTGGATACATTAGCCGCAATTTAACTTTTTTTATGTAAAAGTATCAATCTAATACGTATATAAATTTTATCGATCATATCTTTTTCAATAAATTTTTATCGAGGGAATTTTTTCAATAGATACCGTCGCTAAACCAAGTAATCTCTCTCGCTTCTTTATTTATCATTATTGTTATTGACTATAATTTTCTTCTAAATGCAGTGACTTGATTTTTCCAAATAAAAACAAAAAATTAATTTCATGTCACAAAAACAAATGAATGACGAATCGGATTGAACGACAATTGATAATGAAGGGAAAAAAGAAGCCCAAAGTCATCTAACATCGAGGAAGGAGAGTGACCTTGGCCTAGATAGCTTCGTTCTTTCCATACTTGGGCCGGACTCGGTCCGGTCCACGATCGAATTAAGATGATTCGATTTAGGAATTGAAATGTACCAAAACTACGATTTAATCTCTTAAGAGTCATTCCGAATTATAAGAAATAATTAATAAATAATTGGTCCATAAATTATCAAAATGTGACATAATTCCTATAAAAATACGTGTCGTTCTATGAATTGTTACGTGGAGAAGCCTCCTAGTCTACGCCACTTACCTAGCCGATAATGTCGATGACATAACGAGTACTTGGAGGGATTGTGTTTTTTTATTAACAATAATATGATAATTTGAAATTATAAGTGAATATTTGGGTCCCTATTTTCTTGCGAGACCGAGTTCATAGCAGCGACTACATCGTCGTGTCAAGCATTGTGGCTAAGAAGTTTTTTGATCGAGTTGAATGGAACCGACCAGGAGCCAGTAACTCACTACGGGGATAAACAAGTGTGCGAATACATTGATGAACAACCCATTATTTCATGGACGCAACAAGCACATCGACGCTCGTTTCCATTGTATTCGTGATTGTGTTGAAAACAAGATTATATTGGAGTTTTTAAGCACCGGGGTGCAATAGGCATACATTCTCAGTTCTCACCAAGACCCAAACTCGAGTCAATTTTTTAGAGATGCGCGAGTTTCTCGGCGTGAATAACCTCAAACCAAGTCAACCTTTCGTTTTTTTTTTTTTTTTTTAAAGTTTCAGCCAACTTAGTAGGCCAAATCACGCCGGACCGGAAAGCCCATGGACCAAGGAGATAATCAAAGAAGAAGTGCATGGTTTTAGGAGAAGTCAAGAGTTGTTTTTTCGGTCGTCCTAATAGACAAAAAAGTAGACTAATTTTAAATATTTTTGTTGCTTTATTTATTTTAAATAAATAGTTATTTATGTTGTATTTTCAACTAATTATAAATTCCAATTTATTGACATTTTTCTTTCTATCAAAGAGAAAAACTTTTCTCCCAATATTTTTCTTTCTCGTGCCTTCAAAATGGAAACCAACATTCCGTTAGTTATTCAATAAATAATAATAGATCTAATTTCTAAATAGAAATTGTAAGAAATGCCCATTTTGTGTCAAAGGTTTAAGAAAAATGCCTATGTGTGAGAGTAAAAAATACACACGGTGGGCATTTTTCTTAAACCTTTGACACAAAATGGGCATTTTTTAAAATAACCCATTTCTAAATATAGGAGAATATTATATCCTTAACTTATTTTGGATTTCCTTTCGCTATATATTTTCTTACCTAAGAAAAGCAACATATATATATATATATATATATATATATATATATATATATATATATATATATATATGGAAGCTTGAAAAAATAACCCCCAAAAAGCAAGTTATTTAAGTTTTGCTCCCCGATTTCATGTATCTGAAAAATTATTCCCCAAACTGTCTCTGAATTTTTTTATTCCCAAAATACCCTTTTTACCAAAAAAAAATCCCAAACTGTCTACACAAAGTTGCAATATTTTATGAAACATCAAACTATCTAACTTCAAGAGTAAAACTATCCAACTTAACAGGAAAAACTGTCCAACATAAACAAACTGTCTACCCCGAAAGTGAAAACTGTCTAACTCCAAGTAATAAACTGTCTAACTTAATATATGTTTTATTGACGGGGGATAAAACTATCTTTCTTGACCCTAACTTATCAAAGTTTCTAACTTCGCGAAAGAAACTATCCAACTCGGTGAAGAAAATTGTCCAAAAGGACTTGTAATATTTAGTGAAACATCAAACTGTCTAACTTGAAGGGTCAAATTGTCCGACTTAATGGGGAAAACTATCCAACTTAACAAATTGTCTAACCTAGAAGAGAAAACTGTCTAACGCCAACTATTAAACTGTCTAATTTAATAAATTATGTTTTATTGACGAGGGATAAAACTATCATTCTTGACCCTAACTTATCAAAGTGTCTAACTTCACCAAAGAAACTATCCAACTCGGTGAAGAAAATTGTCCAAAAGGACTTGCAATATTTAGTGAAACATCAAACTGTTTAACTTGAAGGGTAAAATTGTCCGACTTAACGGGGAAAACTATCCAACTAAACAAAACTGTCTAACCTAGAAGAGAAAACTGTCTAACTCCAAGTATCAAACTGTCTAACTTAATAAATTATGTTTTATTTACGGAGGATAAAACTATCCTTCTTGACCCTAACTTATCAAAAAGTCTAACTTCACCACAAAAATTATCCAACTCGGTAAAGAAAACTGTCCAAAAAAACTTGCAATATTTAGTGAAACATCAAACTGTCTAACTTGAAGAGTAAAACTGTCCAACTTAACGGGGAAAACTATCCAACTAAACAAACTGTCTAACCCGGAAGAGAAAACTCTCTAACTACAAGTATTAAACTGTTTAACTTAATAAATTATGTTTTATTGGCGGGGGATTAAACTATCCTTTCTTGACCCTAAATTATCAAAGAAACTACAAAAACTTGCAATATTTTGTGAAACATCAAACTGTCTAACTACAAGAGTAAAACTTCCCAATTTAACGTGGAAAACTATCTAACTTAAACAAACTGTCTACCCCGAAAGAGAAAACAATCTAACTTCATGTATTAAACTATCTAATTTTAAAAATTATGTTTTGATGACGGGGAATTAAACTATCATTCTTGACCCTAACTTGTCAAAGTGTCTAACCTCACTAAAAAAAACTATCCAACTTGGTGAATAAAATTATCTACAAAAACATGCAATATTTTGTGAAACATCAAACTGTCTAACTTCAAGAGTAAAATTCTCCAATTGAACGGGAAAAACTATCGAACTTAAACAAACTGTCTACTCCGAAAGAGAAAACAATCTAACTTCATGTATTAAACTATCTAATTTTAAAAATTATGTTTTGATGAGGGGGGATAAAACTATCCTTCTTGACCCTAACTTGTCAAAGTGTAACTTCACTAAAAAACTATCCAATTTGGTGAAGAAAATTGTCTACAAAAACTTGCAATATTTTATGGAACATTAAACTGTCTAACTTCAAGAGTAAAACTATCAAATTTAACGGGAAAAATATCAAACTTAAACAGACTGTCTACCCCGAAAGAGAAAACAATCTAACTTCGTGTATAAAACTACCCGACACTTTATGACGGGGGATAAAACTAACTTCTTGACACTAAGTCGTCAAAGTGTCCAACTTCAAGATGAAAACTATCTAACTTTACGAGGAAAACTGTTTACACAAAGTTACAATATTTTGAAACCAACCAGCTGTCTAACTTCAAGAGGATAACTATCTAATTTTACCCAGAAAACTATCTAACTTCAAACAAATTGTCTACCCCGAAAGAGAAAACACTTAAACTTGGTATAGAAAACTGTCCACCGTCAAAACTGTCTACCTTGATAGGAAAAACTTTCAAACTTTATGTAAAAAACTGTCTAAAGGTATTTTGGGCAAGAACATGGCAAAATACAAGTTCGGGAATAGTTTTTCAAAAACATTAAATCGGGGAACAAAACGGGAATAACTTGCTTTTTGGGGTTATTTTTTCAAGTTTCCCTATATATGTATAATATTCTATAAAATGAGAACGACAAAACGACAATAATACTTTTATGGTATATAAGTTCTTTAATGAGCTTAGAAACGACATGAAATAACGCAATTTCATGACGAACTCGCTTCAAGCTTTACAAAAAAGTTGCGTTGTACTGTAAATATTGTTACTTTCTTCAAACAGACACCTGATAATGATACATCACGAAGCTTTATATCCTTCTTTATATATAACTTTAATGGAAGAATCATTCAAGCCATTGCCTTAAAATATTCTATATATGATATCATTCTTGTCACCTCGCATTGTTGAATCCCTATCTCTTGAAATTATTCCACCTAGGCGGGTTATAGCTTATAATCATAAATCATGGTAGGGCTTTAAAAAGAAAAAAAATTAATAAGTTAATAACTAAGAGTATGTTGTTTGGTGATTAATTCGAATAATTTTTTGTTTTTCTTTTCAGTTTTTTTTTTTAAATTGTTGAGTGTAATAAATTTTCTCGGTTGTTTTCAAATAATTGTGTGATAAAAAATAGTGTTTTTCTTTTTTCTTTTCAGAGTATAAAAAATAAAAAAGTATTTGGTAGGTGTTTTTTTCTTCGTAAAAATATGATTAAACAATAATATTATTATATATAAAATTATATAATTATATAAATTATTACTTCGTGGTAAATATATTAAATGAGAAATAATTTGAGATGCCATATCCACAAAGTTATAGCTATTTTCATATATTTATGATGTGTATAAGACCATCTCCATCCGACAACTCCATTTTCTACTCCATTTTGCAGTATATGTCACATCAAACACTACCTCATCTCTATCCGAACTCTATTTTCACCAAATTGAAATATTAGTATTATATTCAACTTTCTCTTATAATTTATCTTCATATCCTCATATTTACTAGAAAGAGCCAAATAACCGATCTCAAGCACCATTTCCTGATTCCGGTTCATATTCACAATATTTTCTGGTCTTGGAAGACCCGGCACTAATTTTCCCGAGTATTAGTTTGTCTATTTTATTTTTATTTCCAATTTTATTTTGTTGCAATGTGTTTCTTATTACGTTAATGTCTTTTTTTTTCCTTTATTTCCAATTTCTATGTCATTGTAATGTTTTCTTTCGGTATTAATATTAGTGTTACTTTCTTTCGGTATTAATATTCCAAAAGTATTGTGGTCTTTTAAATTTTTAATATGATAAATTTTTAATTTAAAATAAATAAAAAAGAGATTATTTTAATGATAAATATGATATAATTTTTCAAATCCGTTTAAATATTTAAACTACATATTAGAAGAACTATAAATAAATAAAAACAAAAAATAGAATAATGAACAGTGCCACGCCAAATATGGCGCGGCACTGTAGCATTTGAGCATCCCACACCATTTTTGCGTGAGATTTGCAGCTCAAATGGAGGGAAGCTTCAACTCCATTTCAAGGAAATGGAGTACGAATGCAGATGGTCTAAGCATATATCATAAAATAATAATTAGCGAAAAATATAAAAAACAGTTGAGTGAAATATATATATATATATATTGTAATTTTACGTAATGTTGCCTTTTAGAGGCTTATTTCCTCTTCTTCTAGGAAGCTTGGTTCATATAGAATTTGAGGTTTGTGCTAGTCTCAATTAAGTTATTTCGGTTTCAGATATATAGATAGTAATTAATAATTATTACATAATACATAGCTCTAATAAAAACATAATTAATTGACATCTTCATGGATCGTACAAACCAGTCGCCATATTGACCAGTTATATAATTCCGACCCCCTGATACCCTAGAGTACGTACCGTGTAATAGCGTCCCAAATGCATGCATGCATGCTTGCATGAATAAAACAAAGAAGAAAATAAAATTTCAACGAAAAGTACTCTTCCTTTGGTGTTTATTTCCGCAAGCCACACGGCTATCAAGAACGGATATCTTGGCACTTCATCGGCGCTCTCTCCGACCCTATCCGCTCGAGTTTGAATCGTTCCTGCACAGAGGATATGTAGCTCGCCGCCTTCGAGTCTACGCCTTCGTCGACAGCCACACCATAGAGGCTCTCGAACTGCGCTGCGTCGGGCAAGACGAACGTGACTTTAGGCTTTGGCTGCGTGTACACGTAGTCTTGGTGGACCATAAACCCGACCGCTGCCGCCGAAGGCGACGACTGGCTCGGCTTCATCGTCTTGCTCGTCACGTACTGAACCGACGACGTCGATGACGGCTTTGCTGCTCTATAGAAGGGCATCAACTTTCCCTTCATGAACCCTCTTCGCTTACGATTTGAATCCATGTGATTATAATTATATGTTGAGACTTAGAGAAGATTGGCTAGGGTTTTTGTGCTTGGCTTGTTGCTTCTTTTTTAGCTCACTACTTTGAGTACAAGAGAAGGCTCTATATATACACGTCCTTTAGGTACTTAGCATCTTCATTAAAGTTAATCATAGAGAATATAGAGTATATATAAAGCTATATAGATATAAAGTGATGAAAATGGATCGTTGCTGTGGTCCTTAAGCTATAAATATCTATTTTTGAGTGTATATGAGATCGATCACTAGCTATATTTGTGAATGTTATATAGGGTTTGATATATATTCCCAATTATATATTAGTTTATTAAACTCTTTTTAGAGATATGGAGAACATATATAT
Source organism: Parietaria judaica (assembly GCA_954871525.1). Lineage (NCBI taxonomy): Eukaryota > Viridiplantae > Streptophyta > Magnoliopsida > Rosales > Urticaceae > Parietaria > Parietaria judaica. The sequence goes on from OX940865.1 coordinate 34,305,561, forward strand.
ACTTTGGAGATCAGTAACTAACTCGGAAATTATATTTTACGAGATCGGGATTATATCAAATCTTCTTGACACTTTATGTAATAATTGAAGTACTCTATATATAATTACGTTTTTATGATTCATAATCACGTGATATCCATGTTATTTCTCCAATAATCCTCAAGTATAAAAAAGTAATCACTAGATTATATTTACATATATATGTTATATTTAATATCTTTATATTCTTGTGGGTGGGATTCCAGAGTTCACAAACATTGAGCCAATTTGTTAAAAAAGAAATCCCGATTCGACAAAGCCAGAATTACAGAGTATAAAATACTTGAGATGAGATGGAACTGCATGATACTTAAATGAGTTTTTAAGAGTTCAGATTTCTCGAAATAGCACCGATAAATTTATTCCATGAACCGTACAAGTCATGAGACGATTATCTATATATTATGATATTATAAGAGAACTTTATAGAAAAATATAATGAGGGGTTGTAAATTGGAATGGATAGGATAGTTACAATGTCTTTTTCCTTTGTGTATCTTTCACTGTAATAAAGCGTGCAAGTACTTTTTGTTGAATTTGAGAGACCTCCGATTCCGAAATGATATATATTCGCCGGAAAAAAATTAAATAAACATAGGGTCATCATTAAGATATTTTATATACAATTTTTATTTTTATTTTATTTTTATTTTATTTTACTGTGGATTAACTTGGCCAGCAGTCAAAACGCTTGTGAATTATGTGCGTGTGATCATATTATTGAAATCGGTTGAACGTAGTTCGAATAATTAACTTTTTATAATTATCTTTAGGGTAAACTCCGACTAAAGTGTACAAAGCTCCGAAAAGGATTGGCCCACCTTGTATGTGTTGTTTACGTGTGTGGACTTTCGTGTGATGGACCGAGCTAGGGTTAAGGATACTATACCAGAGATTGAATTTGATGCTAGTTGGAAGTTGGAACGGTTTGCTTTAGTCAGACAACACAAATTAGCCCCAAAAGTTGCATCACTTGACCACACATATACGTATACTCACATACGTATTATATATATATACGCGTGCATATATATATATATATGTATAATATATATATATATATATATATATATATATATATATATTCTGGATAAGATATTCTACCTGACTGGCAATTCCAATCTCCCACTAATCAAGTGGATGCTTTGGATTCTTTCATCAGTGCCAATACACTATCAATATATATATATATATATATATCATATATGTGTATCTAATTTGTTCCCATTTCAAATTGTATCTACCTATTGAAACAAATGTATATATATATATATATATATCATGACTGTATATTCGTTTAGTTCTTAGTGTGTACTACTAGTAACTCAACTACTCATCCAAAGCATTTAGTTTCGCACTTTGATGCATCAAAAGTTGTACTATATATAAATAGACACATAAATATCTTATCAGGATTAAACCCTTATCTCCTAACGTGATATCAAGATATTTTAACTTATATATTCCCTCACGTAACGTTGACTCGTAAATTTTGGTGAAAAAAAAAATATCTATATATACGAAATATTATCATCTTAAGACTAAGATGTAAGACCAAATTATCTGGTGCTTATCTACAAAGGTTTCTTATATCTGTATATATGTATATTATTTATAGAATGAGCATGAAAATGTATATATCACTACCGTACAAGACCAAAATACATAAGGACAAGTCAAACAAATTCTCTATGTATATGTTTTCTTTGGTAGAAGCTTTTTGGTTTTGGTGCGTACGTAAAGAGATGGAGAATATTTGATTGGACCAAAGAGATTATCTGCACTTTTATCTGTATCCACAAAATCTGGACTTAACTGGGATATCAAATTGCCATGCAAAAATCTCAATGCACATTCTAGACTAGAGCACCCTTGCCAAGTTGATCATTCATTATAGAAAATATCAATTCCTTTTGAAAAATTAATATTGCACAACCAAAAGTAATTGTCAATACCCTTATTATTATTTTTTATTTTTTTATGGAGTTTACCGTTTGAATTTTAGGTTTCGAGAATACCCATATAATATTTATAGAGTCCCCTCATCATGTATAGCAGCTAACGAAAAGTTTTAATTTATACGCAACACACAACTTTTGAAAGGTTTTTTTTTTTTCTTCGTGCGCTATACTTTCATAATAATGATTCTTGACTAAACTCGTTTATTGCTTTATAATAGTCTCGTAATCTATTTTGTATATTGATCGCGTTTTGATAATGAATCGACAAAAATACATCCGAGTAATTCTTGTACAAAAGTTAACATTTTATTATCATTAATAAAATTAAAATTACAATATGCTACTTCTAAAGATATACTTATTAAAATTCAAAAAGTAAATTACACTAACATGCAAAGCATTATTAAGTTGAAAATATTGTTCCAACCAACAGCAAAAATGTCTGTTTGTTAGTGAAGGAATTTGAATGGGGTCCAATTCATGTTATCACATACATATTTCAAATTTGTAATATGATATATCTTCTTTAATATTCTTTGCGTGAATTGTCACTTTCATGAAAAAGAAAAGATTGCAACTTGTGCCGTCTCTTTTTATCCATCTGTCTTCTCAGGAATACAGCCTTTGGATTGGCCATTCAGTCACCGTGCTCCTCTATCGGTGCTTGATATAAAAATAATACACGTCGTTTTTGTTGAGAAACGGCACTTCATAAAACGACAGTACTTTGTTGACAAACGACACGTCATGAAACGACAATATTTTGTTGACAAACGACACGTCATGAAACGACACTATTTTGTTGAGAAAATTACACATTTTATAGGTTGATTTAAAAAAAAAAAAAGTTACATTCACTCTATAGTCTATTACTATAAATTTTCTTTCATGCACAATTTCCATCTCAACTAAATAAACATTAAAAAACTAAAGATGGAAAAAGCAACCTAAATTAATAACTAAAGAGTAAATTTTCCAAGATAAAATTGAGGAAAATTTATGGCAAAAAGTATCCAAACGTTTTCCCCAAACTTTTAATTTCACTGATTAAATACCAAAGGTCGCGAAATTTACGCTTTCCATTAATTTTTCTTACATAGTTTCGTTAATGTTAAGTCATTTACACGTGTATGTCTCAAATAGTAGTATGTCATACGAGAATCTCATAACGTTTTAAAATAATAGCAATTTGAGTTATTAACCTATAAAATCTCAGCACTAATACACGTGTATACCAAATATGCGAATTTCACGACTTTATGTATTTAATCAGCGCAATGAAAACCTTAGAAATATGTCGCACTAAAAAAAAAAAAACTTAAGATTAGTTTACCGCAATTTTCCCTAAATATATGAAAGATTCATTCACGGCACAAGTACCAAAATTATTTTAAAAATCAACGATAAATACCCATTCTTTGTTTTAGCCGGACAAAATACCCATACTTTTCTCTCATGTCAAAGACAAATACTTTTCTTTCGGGGTTGTTTGGTACCTGTCTATATCGTGAGAGCAAATCATTGATATTTTATCCGGTTAAAACAAAGAGTGAGTATTTAATGTTGATTTTTCAAACACTTTTAGTTTTGGTAGTTTTGCCGCTAAGATCCCTATCTTCTTTGGGGCCCGGCCCAACAAGCGCATGACCCGAAGCCCATTTCATCTACAGGCTCCGTTCAGATCGATCAACACTTGAAACAGGGATTCTCGGCTTTCGTCGATCGTTCCGTCAATGGCGTTGACCAACTTCATCCTCACCGTCGCCGGAGTCAGCGCCGTCGTGCTCCTCCTCAGGTCCGACGTGAAGAAATCCGCCGTCATTTTCCGGCGAAACGTGAAGCACATCAGGAACTGGCTGGAAGAAGAATCCGCCTCTGCTTCCAAGTACACCATCTTCGCTCTCTTTCTATACTCTGATAGTCGATTGCTATGATTCAATACGCATCTTCGGTTTCTTCTGTTGATCGTCAATGTCGTATAAGCTTTATCCAGAGACTAGCTAGGTTTTCCCCTTTTGCTCGACATTGACCGGACAAAATACCGATAGTTTTCTGTAGACAGATACATTTTTTTTCCTGGTTCTTTGGTACTTGTGTATAACGTGAGATAAAAGTATTGATATTTTGTCCGGCTAAAACAAAGAATGGGTATTTAACGTTGGTTTTTCAAAAACTTTTGGTATTTATGCCGCTAATGTCGTATATTGAATATTTTTAATCTGGTTGTCACTGGTTTGTCTTTGTTATGAGTATGTCACCATTAACCAGAGAGGCTCATATGGGAATGGGACTAATCAAGCGACATTGGCTAGCCCGTTCCGGTCTTTCCCGTGGAAAACCCGTGCCCGCATTCTCTTTATAATGAAAATTTTGAATAGGCATCGTAGCAATGCGTGGCCGATTTCGGAATATTGGTCGGGTTGCAAGTACCCGCCAAATAACGTGCAAAGTCTGTCTGCGGGCATGATCAGCCCGTACTCGCATCCTGATAAATTAGCTAATTAAACTTAGGGATAGTAGCAGTGAAGATATCCAAAGTTTTTTAAAATAGCACGATATTCTTAGGCTTTCAGTTGCGCTTAGTAATTACCATTTACCCGTCGTGAAATTTGCATTTTCGATTGGTTCCCTGCTCGTGTCTCCGTTAATGTTAAGCCATTTACACGTGTATGCTTCAAATAAAAGTATTTAATATGAGAAATCTCAAAGCATAGAAAATAGTGTAAATCTAAGGCGTACACGCGTAAAAAAATTGACGTTAACAAACACATTAGACAAACTCAAAAACACAAATTCGCGAGCGCAATTGAAAGCCTAGGAGTTAGGAATTTGACACGCTACCTCCAATAAAAATCGAAGGTTCTTTTGCCGCAATTATCCCTTAAAATTTGACTACTTGTTGGTGTTCTAATTCCGAACTATGTAGCCTTGATTTTATGACCAATTTTTTTTAGAGGATTGTATGACCAATTATTGATTTTTCTGATATATATATATATATATATATATATATATATATTATAAAATATGTATGTGTAACTGTAAATGTTCTTGTTTCAGGGCAGGTGAGAAGAAGCCTCCGAAGGAAGTGGAAAGAAAGGTCAAGGAAGACAAACACTGATGTCAATAATGTACGTGATAGTATATACATTGTATAATAGATTGGATTTCATTTCATGATATTGGATTCTTATATTTTGGTATGTTGAATTTGAGTAGATTCATATATATACTCATTAGTGGTATATTCATCTCATAATCATAGGTTGATAAACATGAAAAGGGTTTTGTGTCCCGACTCGTTACTTTTTTCGTTCTGTCCGTTTTCTAAAGCGTTGCGGTGCGACGATAGAACTTATCTTTTAAAATAGAGATTTTCGGAAAAAGGCGTATTTTTATGGGCTAATTTGGTTGTCATTTATTTTATGTAAATAAATTTGAATCAAATTGAATTATTTTCATCTGCTTGTTCTTTTTTTTTCTTCTTTTTTTCTTTCAAATTTAATTATGTTGCAAAGATTAAAAAAAGAGAATAAATAAAACCAAAATTCCTATCAATTTATTCATAATCAAGTTGTTGATGTCATGGTAGAGCCATGGAGGTGATGTTTTTTTTTTCTTTGAGACTTTTTTATTCGGGTCAAGGGGTGGTAAGTTTTTTTATATATATATATGATGTCGTTTTGCGGAATTAAAATATACTGCATGCACAAGTCTCATCGACCCATTCAAATCTTTAGAGTAATAAATAATTGGATACAAGAATAGGACATTGTGTTCAGATATTTTATATATCAAACAAAATTGCATTCATATTTAATTGAAAAAATAAAAATAGTATTAACTAGTCTTCATCTTTCAGGTACCACAGCATTTTTTTTTATCTTAAAATACCGTTAATAATTGATAACAACATTTCTTTAAAAAAAATAAAAAAAATTGATAACAACATTCTATCAACTTATTATTAAATGAATTTTGCTTTTATTTTTGTTGATAGTGTTATTCTTTTTATTTAATTTCGTGCCTCTGGTTTCTCTGTCAGTGATTGCAATTTGCAAATTGTTTTTTATTTTATTTTATTTTAAATTGCGCGAATGATATATCTCTTAAGATTTATTGACGCTAATGCCAAATAGTCATTCACTACTATATAAAGGGTTCAACTTACCGAATTTGTCGATAAATCGCTTGTCGTTTTCGACGGATTTTTCGATAGCTTACCGATTAACCGACAGAAAACTTATAATACTGTAGCTTGCCGATTACCGACACTTTTCGATAGTTATCGACACTTTTCGATACTTTTTGACGAAAAACTTATAAAATATATTTTTAGCCTATATTTACTAAGTTTATATTATTGATGAAACATTAAAATACCATAAATAAAATAATTTCATACTTAAACACAAATAAATAAAATATAGTCTCACTCTCACATATGTATATACTCAAAATAAAATCATCAAAAAATGCAAAATTTATTGAAAAGTATCATATTTTTGTTATTTTTCAAAATGTTCGCCGATTTTCGACAAAAATCATGGAAAAGTTCTGGCATGGTCTTCTTACCGATAGCTACCGATAAGACGGATAATCGAAGATTATCGAAGATAATCGTAGAAAAGTCTAACCTTGTATATAACGGAAAAGTTAGTAGTAATAATGATTATTGTATGAATCTTCTAATAATTATTTGTAATTAATAAAATTAATTCTTAATTTTTTTTTTCTCGAACATTTCCCTCCTTCTCAACCCTACCCAACTCCGCCTTTGACCTAAGCCACCACGCATTCGCAACGCCAACGGCCTTCATCACCCAGCCTTTGTTCGTCGAATTTTTGCCATTGTCTCCATGGATTTTCGAATCCTCGGCGTTCCACAACCTTTTTACGGTAACATTAATATTTCTCTCAAGTTTTTTGCAATCTCTTTATAGATATAGGGTCTTTTTAACTATTATATTAGAAAGACCTTAAATCTATTTTAATATATAGAAATATTTAGCGTCATTAAATCGTAACAAAGACCACTGTTGCTAGTCTACGAAACAAATAAAGAAAAGTAAAAAGAATATTCTTATCAACTATTCTATATCTTCAGATTTATCATTCGATTTATAGATCTTTAAAAGTCAAATGCATAACAACTACGAAGTCGACACAATAGTTTATAGAAAGCCTACGTTGAGAAGAAAATGTGAAGCATAACATAATAATCGACTATTTTATAATAATAATAATATTATTATTATTAATAAGAATTACAATAATCAACGGAGAGTAGAAAATATCAAGAAAAATACAGGAAAAAGTATTTTAATGTATTTAAAATTGAAATATTTACGGCAAAACTATCGTGAAGGTCGCAATCCAGTATCAAATTCTGATGGAAAAAAGTGTCACATTTTGATAGACAAAAGTGAAACAGTAAATTCGAGGTTGAACCGAATTTGAAACATAACGAGTAACATGCGATGATTCTATAAATCGTCAATAATTTAAATGAATATTTAATATTTTTTATCAGCAAAAACACTTGAGAAGCAAAATGTTATAATGAAAACCGATTTCCCATTAGTGCGACGATTGATCACAACTCATAGTTTTTGCAGTATTTTTGCGGCATACCTCGGTTTTAGAACCCTACCTGTTATGGGAATTTTTCGGAGCTTAAAAAATGCTCAAACGCCAAAGGCCCACTAAGACAATCCAAGTCTGGCCCGAAAAGTCAACTCTGACCGTACTCAGAAAAGTCAATTAGACCGGCCCCGAGAAGTCAACTCAAACCCGACTCGGGTATACAAGCGCCAGATCTATTCTGAAAACATTCTTTTAGGAGTTGTTACTGTTGATTTGCATTTACATCATCATAGGACTAAACTATATGTCACATAATGACAAATATATTTTCTAATAAAAAGTAGAATAAAAAGGGGATTGGTAAAATTAATTCTGAAATCCGCGCGCCTAGTCAAACGAGCCTAGTCAAAACATATGGGTTAACCCCCCAAGCACGAGTCTAAGAACAAAGGCCCAATCGAGGCCCAACAACCCAGATCTTGGAATATTCAATCCAAAAACCTCCATAAACCATCTCAAGGTCCCACGATCTGACCCAATCAACTCGGGAACCCGCTCAGCAAAAAGCAACATTCAAACTCTCCAATGGATATAGAATTCAAACTGCTAAATAGCGGTTACGGATCTGGTCCTCCAACCATGTGTCAACATATTAAGGCAATCCCACGCCTACTAAGGCCGGGATACTCGGACGCTAAAGAGAGAAAGAAGAACAAGACTATATAAGCAGAAGAACGAGGCATGGAAAAAGGATCCGTGTACATAATATCTTCGAGTCTAGCATTCAAATTGAAATCGTCTTTCATACACTTTCTTCTTCTTCGCTTACGTATTCAAACACCATCAATAAATTCTAGAGGAAATAGTCAACTACTGCTTTGGGATGAACCTCTCTCAAATTTCTCCGTGTCAACTATATACATATTATACAATATTTACGTCGGAGAGTCGCTATAAGACGCAAAATCGGGATTCATACGGCAAGTTCATAGGCATAAAATAACCGGGCTAAAAACTTAGTCATGACGGTTGAAGTAGAAATCCATGTCAATAATTGCGACCCCTAATATATAAAGCATGCCTTTAGTGGGCAGGGCGCTGTGACCCCTAAAAAATAAACCGTGCCTTTAGGGGTTTCTACGACCCCTAATTAGGGGTCACCGCGGCCCCTAAAAATGAAAAACGTGCCCTTAGTGGTCCCACAAGGCATCCACTCGCTCCCCATAAATACAAGCCTCCACCATATTTCGGTAAGCTTTTCTCAAACCAAAAAACATTTGCTCGCCATTCTCACATTCCAATCATAAAATACACGACTAATGTTGAGTATATCTCAAAATCACATCTTCGAGGTCTTTGAGGCGACCGAGTTGAGTTTTAATGTGACCGTGGAAGCTCGATGTTGATGGCGTGATCATTGTAGATGTCGAAGTGAACTTGGCAGAGCTCGAGGTCAAATGTGCTTACGTCGTTGATGCGATCGATATTAACTTTGTGGCGGCTCAATGGTGGCGAGCCTTGGTGGGGGGTTTTCACAACGAAAGGTCCTGATGACTTTACGGCAGCGTAACAGAGGCCTCGTCGGTGGCGTGCGTTTCTTGAACTTGATGTGGAGCGACCGTGAATATTTCGAGGTCGTTGGGCGATCTAAACGAAACGGTAGTCGTTCGATATGCTGGTAGAGACTCGAGGTCTGAACTTGTCGGAAGCCCTTCTTTTTAGCGCCAATATGTTATTGCCAAAAAATAGAGCAACAATACTTGATTCCGGACCGGGCCTATGTTGCGATTCACGCCTCGGATCCCGAGAATATTATCGCAAAATATGCATCCGAACCGTCCAGGTAACATTTAAAAAATATTTTAAAGTGTAAAGCTTGTTAAGCGACCAACGGTCCGGATATCAGGTAATAACCATATTACAAGATCTGACAAATATTAGGTAATTTAATATTCATAAATAATTATTAATAGTATAGTCTATAGAATACCTCAGTTGTCGACTTCCGGGTGCGCGTTCTGAACTTGCAAGGGCTCCGCCGGTGCTGAGGGAAACACCTGTCATCTTCCGGGATATTCTCCTGGATTCCTCGTACCGAAGCGTGGGCTTCGCCGGCAGGACTCCGTCGCAAACTTTAACTGATGATTCTTTTTAAGCTTCTGGAGAACTAAGTCTCTTAAGCCGAACTAAAGAGAGAGGTTAGAGGAAAAATTTGCAGACCCTAAAGGATAGGGATGGTTTGAATTTTTCTCTGGGAAAATGTGTGAAAAATGTGTAGAATGAACTCCCTATTTATAGGCTCAAACTGTAACCGAATTAGAGAAATTCCCTCCCCATAATTTCGAATTATATAAATTAAATAATTAATTATTTCAATCCAATGGTATAGATTTAATCTTATCTAAATCCAAAGGATATAATTAATTAGGGATTTAATTAAATAAGAAAGACTTGGTAAAATAAAAAATCAATCTTATCATCTTATTACTAATTTTGAAATATATTTAAATCCAACAGTTGAGATAAATCTTAAACAAATCTAACAGATCAAATAAATTTAGGATAAAATCGAATATCAGAAGACTTCATAAAAGCCCTAATTCAATTTTATCCTTATACTAAATTTGAAAATTATATATTATATATATTATTAATTAATTTCCAATCCGACGGTAAAGATCAATTTCGAATTATATTTAGGATTAAAATCAATTATCTTAATCCAACGATTTATATTAAATCCTAATCGATCTCATGGATTAAATTAATTTTAGTGTTTTGCTCAAACACCAAAATATTTGGTACTTATGCCGCAATTATAGAAAGACCAAAGTCAATTCATACGAATGCTTTATGGTTCCACAATCCATGCAGCCAATTTGCATATACACACGTATATATAATTAAATATATATTTCTATTTCTTAATATAAATCTATTAATTAATTATTAATAAGATATTAATAATTAAATATAAATAATTAAATTATATTAATATCCTGTGATCTCAATATCCGACATTCAAAATGTCATGGTGCCACACTATCATTTAAATTTGTGACATGTGATTTAATTTCATAGTTTACCGAAACGATCACAAACTTAGAAATTTCCTAAATCACAAACCGTACGTAGAAACGATTCTGTTCCAAAAGCAAAGTTTCTTAGACTTTAAGTTCCAATAACTTTCTTGTTGACAAAAAATCCAAATTTTACTTTCTTTTGTCAGTTAGTTTTGGTTACCAAGATATGGTTCTTTTGCCACACTACTGATAAAACTATCTGATATGTCTTTTATAGATTTCAGTTTTATAAATCTTTCCAGATGATTAAACATCTCAACATATTTCTATCACGTACGTATCATCCGTTACGAAGCTATCCTAGTGACCATGGACCCGTACCACTTAAGCTCCGACAAACTGCTAGGATGTTCGTCAAACCTCGGTGTAATTCTACTATAAACCCGAGGTTGCAGTCTTTAGTGATACAATATATATTATTCCCTTTATTACAACAGGGCGTCCATTGATATAATCGAATTCAGGTTATTTTTCTTTCACTTGATGATCCACACATGAGAAAACGGTTTTTACCGTTTTGCCTTGCCCCTCCTTGCATTTTCATCCTTGACTCAGTCAGTAATATCATGAATAACCCACTTATGGTTTTGATTCATAAGTTGTGCACAGGTACCTCTCACTTATCACCACCGGCAATCAAGGGAATCGTCATGACTCTTAAGAGAGCTGTGTGATGCCCATGTCTATGACCAAACTACCTTTACTTTTGACTGTCATGTTCCCAAAATAATAGTGTTGGGAACAACGGTAATATTTTGTGCTCTTTAACAGTTAAATCTGTTGGGAAATCGATGGTATCAAGTCGACTTCCTTACCACGATAATAGCTTCCGGGCCGTCCCGGTAACATTTAAAAATTCATTTTAAAGCGGAAATCCTGTTATCGGACCGACGACGCGGATATCGGGTAACAATCAAAACGAGATTTGATAAATATTTTGAATTTAATATTTTCATATTCATTATTAACAATCTAGTCGAAATAGGAAATAAATAGAAAGCAGTAAATGGTCGCATTTATTTACCCAATGCATAAGGCCGTACCTAAGTTGACGATTCCGGCTGCGCATTCTGAAATTGGGCAGGGCTCCGCCGGTGCTGAGGGAAACTCCCGTGATCTTCCGGGATAGACTCCTGGATTCCTCGCTACCGAAGCGTGGGCTTCGCTGGCAGGACTCCGTCGCAAAATTTAACTGAAGGTTCTTTTAAAGTTACCGGAGAAAAATATCTCCTAAGCCGAACCAGAAAAAGAGATCAGAAGCAAAAACTCGCAGACCCTAGAGAGAGAGGGAGAGCTCGAGTTTTTACTCTGGGGAAAGGTGTGTTGAATGTGTAGAATGAGCTTCCCTTTTATATGCTCAAGCTGTAACCGATTTGGAGATATTCCCTCCCTTTATTCGAATTCTTTTAATTAAATATAAATAATTATTTCAATCCAATGATCCAGATTCAATCTCATCTAGATCCAATGGATATAATTAATCAGGGATTTAATTAATTGAATAATATAAGATAAGATCATATCATATATTTTTCAAATTTTATTATATATATATATTCAAATTCGAATTTGTTATTGATTATCTAGATCCAATGGTTAAAATTAAATCTTTAACCAATCCAATGGATCAAATCAATTAGGGATAAAGTCAAATACACTAGGGTTTTACAAAACCCTAATTCGAATTTTTATCCTTATTTATTCGAATTTTAATATCATATATATAATGTTAATTAATTTCTAATCCGACGGTTCAAAGATAAGATCTCAAAACCGATCCAACGGACAGAATTAATTAAGCTAATTCGAAATACCTAAACTTGGTCACCAAGTTTCAATTTCGAATTACATTAGGGGTTGAATCAATTATCTCAATCCAACGGTTGATGCTCAATCATGACCGATCCAATGGATTAAATTGATTTCAGGGTTTTTGCCATTATACCAAACTTCAGGTATTTATGCCGCAAAAATAAAATCTCTCAAGATTGGTTATTCGAATTTATCTAGGGTTTGTTATACTCTAACCCTAATTCGAATTACACATTAAATAATACATGAATATATATTATTTATTTATTAATATAAATCCTTTAATTATTAATTAATTATTAATAATTAAATCCAAATAATCAAATTATATTAATAAATCCTGATCTCTTTATCACACATTAAATGTCATGGTGCAACACCATCATTTAAATTCGTGACATGTGATTTGATTTCAAAGTTTATCGAACCGAGTCATAAACTTGGAAAATCCATAAATCACTAACCGTAAGTCAGAATGACTTGGTTCAAAAAGCAAAGTTGCTTAGAATTTAATTTAGAACAATATAGTGCTGTTCTATAATCTAAATTCTAACTTTCTTTTTATCAGTTACTTTCGTGTACCAAAATATGGTACTTTTGCCACGCTATCGATAAAACTATCTGACGTCTGTCACATACTTGTCAGTTTTATAAGTCGAGCCAAATGATTAAACATTATCCAGAATGCATTTTAATCACGTACGTATCATCCGTTACGGAGCTATCCTGGGGACCATGGACCCGTATCACTTAAGCTCCAACGAACTGCTATTTGTTCGTCAAACCTCGAAGTGATTCCACTATAGACCCGAGACTGCACTCTTTAGTGATACGGTATATATTATTCCCTTATATACAGCAGGGTGTCCATTAGATTCAATCAAATACCGATTATTGTCCTTTCACTTGATGACTCACACATGAGCAGGCGGTTTATACCGTAATGCCCCTCAATGCATTTTCATCCTTGACTCAGCCAGTAATATTATGAGCAACCCACTTATGGTTTCGATTCATAAGTTGCGCACAGGTACCTCTCACTTCTCACCACTGACAATCAAGGGAATCATCATGACTCTGAAGAGAGCTGTGTGATGCCCATATCTATGATCAATCAATCCTTTACTACTGACTATCATGTTCCCAAAATAATAGTGTTGGGAACAGCGGTAATGTCTTGTGTTCTTTAACGGTTAAATCAAAGAACAATCAAGCCAGTAGCTTGGACTCATGACCACTCAGGACTTAGAACTAATATCCATTTGATCATCATTTTGCGACTCAACTACAAGTTGTCAGTGACGGTCTTATATGACAACTTTCTTGAGTTTAAGTCAGGTCCAGTCCAGTATGAAGACGCTTCATACTTAATGCACTTCTAGTGAGTGTAGACACACACAAAATCCAGAATAGGATTGTCACTTCAGTCACATTAATGACCTTACCGATTAATGGGCTCCCACCCAGTTAATCAGGTCACGGACATTTTAAGTTCATTTATTATGTTTATTAATTCTCCCTCACATGACTCCTTTGTGATAATAATAACATAATTGCATCCTTTATGAACTAAGGAATCAAACATTCTATTTTACTCTACATAAACTATAATAAGATTAACATAATAAGTACCATCTTTATTCAACGACTTGTCATAATCTTTTACAAATGGTTAAATATCTTGTTTAAGGACACACATGTCCAACAAAATCAACGAACTATCAAGCCAACAACTCAGACTCAAGATCACTCAGAACTTAGATCATATATCCATTTGATCATCTACTAGTGACCCAACTTCGAGTTATCAGTGACGGTCTTATATGATAACTTCCGGAGTTTAAGTCAGGTCCAGTCCAGTATAAAGACACTTCATACTTAATGTCCTTCTAGTGAGTGTGACACACAAAATCCAGAATAGGGTTGTCACTAAGTCACATTAATGACCTTATACGATTAAAGGGCTCCCACCCAGTTAAACAGGCCACAAACATTTTAAGTTCATTTATTATGATTATTAATTCTTCCTCACATTGACTCTGTTGTGATTATAATAATATAATTGCATCCTTTATGAACTAAGGAATAAACATTCTATTTTACTCTACCAGAAACTGTAATAAGATTAACATAATAAGCACCATCTTTTATTCAACGACTTGTCATAATCTTTTACAAATGGATAAAAAACAACTTGTTTAAGGACACATGTCTTACAACTTAATATCACCGTTTGACGGTTAAATCGAGCTTGAAAGTTGATTCATCATTCTTGATAGGCCGAGTATATTTCCCGAAATTGATGCCTCTGTCTTCGTATCTGAGAAAATGACAAAACATGAACTTAAGGGTACGGAGGGAGGGCCTCTGATCCTCCTCCGACGCTTAACATTAGTCGGATATTTAAATCGAAAAGAGAATGGAAAACAGGAGTTTGTCGCTAACATTTCACTTATCTAATTATAACCCTGAGATTGATTACACAATAGTTCTATAGGATTGTTTGGTTTCATTATTTCTAACATCTAAAATAATGATTATTTTTAAAAGAGTTAATTAACGAAATACTTATTTTGTGCATTTAAAAAAAAAACCATCATAAGTATTTTTGAACACGCAAAATAAGTAATTTTTTTAAAAAACTTGACATAAAATGAATATTTCGTATAATTTTCTTTTTATAAGTTACCTCATTTCCTTACTGTTCTTTTCAATTATTGAATATCATTGTGGTAGGTACCATCAAATAATTTTATAAAATAAAATGGCCATAATTTTTCTGTCCTCTAAGTGAATTAATTTGTGTCCAAAAGGGACCATCTTTAAGAGTCTCCTCATATATATTTTCTTGTCCTAGAAAATAATTTCATTCGTAATTCTCATAAGAACTATAATATCAAGCCAAGCCAATCTACTTGTATAAATAACAGTTACATTGCTAAACTTACTATTTTTTTTCAAAGCATCATATAGTAGAAACATCAGTTTTACATTACCAACAATGTTTGTTATAACTTATAAGTAAGCATCATATTATTACATAGAATTTTGAAATCACATGTTACTGCAGAATCAAATGGATCACCAGAGTTGCTTTAAATTATGTAACTCAAGAACAAGTTCGATTGTTTACTTACACTCGAATGGCATAAATTCTTCCATAAACTCATCGGAAAATTGCGACCTAGCTAACAGCGTGGTATAAGTGAACTGATATATCCACAATTTAATAAAGAAAAGAAAGAAAAGAAAAGAAAATACATATTCTTTATATAGAAACTATGATATATCTATATATAAGTGAATAAAAATTACAAACTATTCCCAATCCATAATTAATCTAAAAATAGAATTAGTAATGTACCAATTAACTAACATAATCCAGAATCTAATTAGCAATAAAAAGCCAATCTAATTAACATCATCCAACATGCCTAGCTAATAATAAGAAACTGGATTTGTGGTGCAGTAAAGAGATCCACAATCTCTTAATTATTTGCTTTTAATTTATTCAATATTTTTCATATTCTGTTTAGGGTCTGGTTACTTATTCTTTATTTGTTTTCTTAATATTTTGTATTGATTTAATCAACCACAAAATTAGATCGCTTGCTTAGTTTTAGGAAATAAGTTTGATTTCAATTTACATTCTATTTTCTATAGAAATGATCAATATGTACGATAGAGGGGAGATTATTATGATTATGAATAAAATATCGATCTATATTGATCAAGAGTGTTTTTTGTTTTTCCTTTAAACCGAGTCTATACAAAATAATTCAAACTATTCAACATGAACAAATAACCTAAACCATACATCTTATAACCTATCTAAGTAAACCAAACATCAAAGAACATAGATAATATTTAGATATTATGATTTAATATTTAATTAAGATTGTAAATCCCAACAAGGACATGCATGTATCATTAATCATCATTTGTAGTATAAATAGGGACCCAATTAACCTCACACCACCACCACTTGATCACAAACACTTTTCTTTTCATAGCACATAACTTCAAGAAGATGATGATCAGTATTAAGATGGGAGCAATGCTGCTGCTGGCTACGATCCTGATCAGCGCGAGCTCGGCTGCAGCTGCGCGGCCATCGGACAACGAGGAGATTCTGATGGTGGTGGACGTGGACAAACCAGTACTGCCGTCGTTTCCAGGCGGCGCTGATCTAGAGCATGGCAGTTTCCTTTTACCAGGCGGGAAATCGTTGACGCTCTCGCGGAAGGGTCAGCCTGCAGGGAGGCTTGGCTGTGCCGGGCCATACCAGGAATGCGGGCTGCGCACCTGGTGCTGTGGATCGCTCACGTGCTCCTCCAAAGTTTGGGGAGGAACGTGCAGCCAGGTGGACTGGTGTGCACCTGAAGGCACGTTTTGCCTCCTCAAGTCGAGCCCGTGTTGCCAGTGGCGGAACCAGGAATTATGTACCGGGGGTGTTAGATTTAATTTTTTTGTCAAAAATTTAACTTGAGGGTGTTATATTTAAATTTTGGTGAAAATTAGGGGGGGTTTAACTAAAATTTTGTATGAATTCACACTAAAAAAATTAAAAATAGGGTATTATTATATCAATTTTTTTTTGGAGGGGGTGGTTGAACCACCCCCACCCTAAGGGTGCTTCCGCCATTGCGTGTTGCTATCCCATGGTTTGCAACTACGCTGCCGTTTGTGATTATATTTATTAGTCATCCATCACCTACGCCTGTTATATATATATATATATATATATATATATATATATATATAGTGATGATCAAAATGATGAAACCTTCTTTGATCGTTAATGTCCTTAATTCCTGACGATGTGTATGTGAGTGAGTTTGTTTTATGTATTTGTATAAGACCCAAGATATGGCTATATATGATATATCTATGCATGCATGCATGGGTGATGATAAAATGGACGTAAATGCTATATTACGTGCGTGTCTATGAACGATGCCTAGCTTGACTAGCGCACATGAATAATATAATAGACTATTATTATTCGTTTTATACCCATCTTCATTTATATATTTAGAGAAGTTGGTGGCGAGAGTACTTACTTCTTTAGTGATTTTGTTATAAATAAGTTCTTATGTCATATATATATATATTATGGTGAAACTAGTCTGTAAGTTGTCATTTTGTTGCGCTTCTGTCTATTGCCTTAGATCTTAGTTAATGCCTAGGTACCAAAATCAATAGCATATATACCAACATGATAAGTATTTTCGCTGCTGATTTCTCTATTTCTGACACATGTCACGTGTCTAGGTGAACGGCATGTAGGTATTTATATTGCGGAATTGATGGAAGCCGGCCGACAAATAATAAATTGAAGACTTATTTACAACAAAATCGATAACATAGCGATTTTTATCACCAAGAATATAACTTATAGACTTATTTGTAACAAAATCAATAAGGAGTTTGACCACCAATTCCTTACACGTTTAAGCTCGAGCTTGCCTTAAACTAATGAGTAAATATGAATCTGAATAAGAACGTTGTATTATCGGCTGAGCTGGGCATTTAGTTCATGCAAGCTCTGTGCCAATGGCTTTTGCTTGTCATACATACGCGACTTTAATTTCTTTGAATTTGAATTGAGATCTATACAAACCATCAAATGCACATCGACAAATGCAAATTTAATATCAAATTACTAGCTTGATGTGTGTCGTATTCAGAACAGAATCACGGAAATTTTACTCTCTCGTAAGATGTACTGATCAAGTAGTGAAATCATGCTCGGAATATTTTAGTACCGTGTGTACGTAGTACTTCTCGAATTAATTTAGTAAGAATTAATTCTCATAATAACAAGCTATAATGAGATTACTTTGAATATTGAAGAGTTTTTTTGCATGTAGAACTCCAAAAAAAAAAAAAAATCATAATCTAAAGTCTGTCATTACTCTTTGAGCTTATTTAGTTCTCGCGAACTATTGTCACCGGAGTTTATATTGCCGAACTCTTATCACGACAAGGGAAAAACAAATTCTTTGCGAAAACATAATTTCACTTGTCTATACCATGATATCGATTGATCACACAATTTCTTTCTATTGTGTGGTTGATTTTTTATCATTTAAATTATTTTTAAATATCTCTCGTTTCTTTAATAATGTTTTGAATTATTACTATCAATAATCATGTTGGTAGCTGGTAGGAGGTACCATCAATAATCAAGTTGGCATCAATTATCAAATAAATTTAAGGGATAATTGCAATAAAAGTTCTAATACGCTTTTTATCTTCATCGATACGTTATTTTTTTTTTTATGAAGTTCTAAATTCTTTTCAAGTCAAATGTTAAGTGACACATGTTAACCGCCACATGACACACTGTCATCTGACTTCTACATGGTGGATTTTTTAAAATATTTTATTTAAAAAAATTAATTTTTTTAAAACATCTCAAAAATAATTTATTAAGAAATTATTTTATTTTTATAATAAATTAAAATACCCTGATTAAATTTTAATAGAAATCCAAAAACAGAAAATTTAACATAAATGGAACTTCGTTCCCGAATGAACAACTACGTCTTTTTGTTTTTTCTCCGTTAGATCAACATGTAATCTCAAGCTATGAGTACGTAAAATTTACTATATTTAACCAAGCTTATCTGACCTAGTGGTAACTTTACTACATATCTCTTTAGAAGTCATAGGTTTAAACCTCATGTGACTCAAATGAATGCCCCATTTACATATGTAAATTTGGCCAATAGTGTCACTTGTTCGTATATTGTATGTATCTAGTTTTTCGAGAGTGCATTGTAACCTTGACTGATAATGTCATCCGTATTAATATATATATATATATATATATATATATATACTTGATTTAATCGCATGATATTATGATTCTATTACATGTGTACCGTAGACGGTAACGAAACTAGCTAGCTACCAATGAAAAATGTAATTACCTTTTCTTTTCTCTAAGACAAGGTTCTCATACTTTGTCTTTTTCTCATGATAACAAGGAATATAAGAAAACAGAGTAGCATTTCTCTGTAGGGCATGTTAGAGGTTTGCAAGACAAAGTATAAATCAAAGAGAAAAATGATTATGAGAAAAAGACTTGGGTATTAAAGGATTAAATTCACAGATAGTCGTTCTTAATCAGAAATTCTTATTTCTAATCTAGACTATAAATTTATATAAGTTCTTTATTTGTGATAGTCAAACCTTCTCACATATGCTCAGTGTGATGATTAAACACAAAAGTAAAGTTAAAGAACTAAGGATCAAACATTCAATTTTGCCGATATAATTCGTAGATAACTATATATGAATCCGCAAATAACTATATATGATTATCATTAATAAAAATTATTCATGACAAGGTAAATAACCAAGATCTTATACAAGCAGGATAAGCATCTGAATAGATGGCATATTCCAAATATGTTCAACACGTTGATCCTTCTAATTGGGCGTCCTCTGGGATGGCATGTCTGTGAGTTTAAGTTTGACTTAACTCGTCACACAGAGGAAGTCAGCCCTGCTCGGAGACGTAAGCAAGTCCGCTCGGGAGATGCGAGAAAGTATGCTCGGCGATGCAAGCAAGAAGACGCGAGCAAGTATGCTCGAAGAGATGCGAGCAAGTGTGCTCGAGGAAGGACGAGAAAGTCTGCTGACGGGCAGAAGCACTTACAGGGAGTCAGAACAGAGGACGGACAATAACTCAGCCCAGCTCGGGTGAACACGAGCAGAGAGTCCGGATAGAAGGCAAGCTTAGCCCGGAGCATACGAGCAAGTCAGCTCGGGGACAGAGAGACTGGTCGGGCAGGAAAGGGAAAGTCAGCAACTACCCAGATTAGAAAACGCGTAGCTTGAGGAGCAAGCAAACCAAGTCAAAGATTTGGCGATATTATTTAGGGTAGGTTCCTGATTTCGTGCGATTCGGTTAGCTAGGGTTTTGCCTATGTGAGGCCTATATAAACCTAGCATTGTACACATTGTAAAGTGTCGTGTGTAGAATCGAATTGAGTCCATTAGAATTTTGAGTTTATCTCTTTGTGATCTCCTTCGTTATTAATCAAAGAAATCTTTTCTCCCACTCATGTTCTTGAGTTAGTTCTATTCTTTGTTATTCGTGATTCCTCACAGATCCGTGATTTGGGATCCAGCACTGTCGTTGCATCTCAGGATTATTCCTTTGTGTTGACTCTGCATTCGATTCCTCCGGGTATCTGTCTTCAACGATGGTGTCGATCCCATGACGTCTTGAGAGTTCACATTTTTATAGGAGCGGAAATAGAGGCCAATTTCCGAAAGCAACTTTTGGCCCATCAAAGGCGAAGAAAGGAGCACCAAGCCCTTTGTGACCATCACACGGTTATTGGGTCCGTCCTAAAACGGAGTAATGAGCCGCTTTTCATGTTGATCGAAAAACGGCATTAACACTACCCATACCTAACAATCTTATTATTATAAATATATTATTATTAAATTGTGTCTCCTTTTCTTTCCCTGATGGTGAAGGAGGCGGCTTTTAAAAACAGAAATATGCTTGTCAAGAAAGTTTAATGTATATTTCTTTTTATGAGCTTAATATTAAATATTTTTGCTATAAATTAAAATATTAGTACATCTCCATAATTGGGATTTTGATGTGACCAAATTGCATTATCCGTTTTGGCCACGAGTTTCCTACTTTTGACGAATATGGATTAATGACTATTGCGTTTATTCAATCATTTGCATTAATTCCATTATCTTTATGTGATTGCTGACAAGGATTCTCATAAAATAAAATAAGAAATATCGACTAGATTTTGATTGCGTGCCATTTGAGTGGAATGAGCTCAGCTTGTGTCAAACGCTCGTCATTATTATATTTTCTCTCAGGTTTTATTACAAGATCTAGAGGTGTTCAATGGCGCGACCACGGCTCGCCGTTGCACTGTGGAACAAGCCTTGTCGTGCGCTTGTCGCCACAGAAAGCGCTAGCCAGCCGGCATAGGTCTTTTTTCAAGTGAGAGACTAATGAGTGTGAAGCCTAATCTACACGTAAGTACTACCGAAACTCAATACAGAACAATCAAGTTGACTTTTCACACGGTTATTTGTCCTAGGGTTATTTTTTACTTATATGACTTGCAGCTGTAAAACAAAGAGAGATAAACGAAATTGTGGGGGTTGATAGTGGATTTAGATTTTATGAGCAAGAATTAGACGTGCTTCCTATATTACAAGCGAACCACTATTTTTTACTTTTATTTTGTTATTCGTTTTCAAATTTAAAATTTAGATTAAATTTTTAACAAAGACAACTTGAGTATGGATGACACGAGGCACAAGATAACTCGTGATCAATTCAACCCCGCGCGTCCGCAAAAATCCATGGGAGATGGTTACGACAACTAAACGGCAAGAATATAATACGAGATATAGCTCGAGTTAACGCTAAATTGATACACAATGAAATGAGCTTAATTATGTAGGTTTTGATCCCATTTTACTTTTACCTTACGAGTAAGAAACATTTTACCTATTTGATACATTTTAATGTTGGGGTTAGACTCGTTGTCCGGTAAATCCGTAAGATTATTTAATCACGGATGTTTCCATTACACTAAGCATCAACAGTTCGTTGTCGTTTTTGGTTGGCAATTCATCATGATTTTTTTAAATATTAGAAATCAATCAGAAATGTATTAAAATTGATGCAGTAAATAGCAGCTTTCCGAACGGAATCATAATATATATATTTTATTACCGATTTTTTTATTGACTAATTATTATCTGGATTTCAGATAATTGAAAAATTCCAACTTGGAAAATTTATATAGGTTTTGAAATATGGTATTTAGGTAAGTTTATAGAGTTAATCAGAACTAGTATTTATTATAAACACTACTTTATCCGCACCAAAATCATATATATCATCCGATTAATTTCTTTATTTTTTTTATTAATTTCTTTATGAAAATAGGATGATATTTTTTAAGAGCCGGGATCACTAGTTTCGTGACCCATATCCTAAATATATTAAAGTAGGAATACTGCAATAACAAGACTACGAAATGAAACTCTTTAAAAATGATGAATTAATATAATCTAATAAAATTGTTTACTTAATTAATTATAATAAATACTGTTCTACGAAATCGAAACTTCCATCAAAGACGTGTGTTCCAAACATGTTAACGAGTAATTAATGCAAGCCAAAAAAAATTGATTCTGTTCAAATCAAAATACTTTATCCTTTGTTGACCGACTCTAACACAAACGTACAACTTGTGCATTAAACTATATATATATATGTATATATATTTATATGAAAGTTTCAGTCTTAGGAGAATCAAGAAGAAAGACACGAGTCAAGATATTCTCGAGTTATGTCACAAAAGATCCGTACAAACGACAAGCATCAAGCCAAGACAAACCTTCAAAATCCATGTCCGAGTTGACTAAAAACCAGATATCATATTCAAAGCAAAGCAAAGATCACTAGTCCAACGAGATTGGCCCACTGAAGAAGTAGCTGGGGTCCGTGAGAGATTCCGGCGGAGCCTCGCTCACCGGGTCGAAGCCGAGAGGCTGGAACGACGGCGTTAGGTTAGTTGACAGAAGATAGAGAGCACGACCGCCGGAGTCGATGGGTAGGGTCACCTCCTCATCGCTCGGTGCTCGCCTCGTCATCACCGGAATCATCATCGGATCCTCCTCGCTTAATCTTCCTCTCTCTGGCGGGTGGAACTGGTGGCTCAGGATCTGCTCTCGGCTGGTTGTCTGGTACGGTCCGTGTCTCGCTCGGAGACCGACGTTGAACGAGATCTGAGGGCTTTGGTTGGTCCCGTAGAGCCAAGATTCTGGTTTCGGCTTCGGCTTTGTCTCCTCCGTCCACGGGGTCTTCACGTTTCCCGTTGCATACAGCTGAGGATTGCCAAAGTGCAGGATTCTCGGGCCTGGATATACAGTGAGACAATATAAACAAAAACGCAACGGCTAGAATCGGCTCCGATAACAGAATAACTATAATTACCCGTCGATATATCAATAAAATCAGAGTATCGGTATTGGTAGTCGGCTTTGATAACAGAATAACTATAACTACCCGTCGATATACCAATTGGTAGCCGATATACCAATAAAATCAGATTATCGGTTTCGGTTTTTTAAGCTCCCGTTTGAACAAAGAATTATCAGGCTCTTACGGATTTGTTCAAATTATATAAGATGAACACTACTTATGATAAACATTATTAGATTGTATATCTCATTCACATTTTATGTGTGATAATTTGTTTTCTTACGGGCCGGGGCATTAATCTGCCGTTATTACGTCCATAGACGACGTTTCGGAAGCGTGCTTGATGCATGGCCGCGGTGTTTGGGTACTTTTCGATCACGTTTTAGAATACACCACTTCTCTGAACATATTTGGACTAACCTTTGAAACCGGAGAGGAAGCTCTTGGAACTGAAGTAGAGAGGCTCGGGCTGCGATTTTCTCCGGCGACGGTTATGCCCGTCGAGCCGTTTTCGACAGCTTCTCTTCACCTCATCAAACTCCCCCAGATAATGAAACCTACATAACAAGTTAACAACCACCACAAAAACAATAATAACTACCCCAAAGCTGTGTAACACTGATTGGTACATAACTCTCCAATCATTGACAATAATTTTTTTTAAAAATATTTTCTGATCAATAATCTTCATTCTTACCTACTGCACTGCTGGCAGAATCTCTTCTCCTCTCCCTTGACGACAACTGTCGGCGTCTTCGAGTGCCGCTCGCAGACCCGGTGCCGCCGGTGGTAGTCCCGGCACCCGCTGAGGTCGGCTTTGCAGCCGTCGACCAAGCACGACGTCGCCACCTTTTTCCCCGAAGAAGGCGACGAAGCCGTCCCCGCGGCGCCGCTACTCACGAGGCCTGAGTTCGGCTCCGAAGACGGGGACTTGCTCCTCCGCAGAGCCGAGCCGGCGAAACCGAGCGCGCGGTGATCGTAGCTCGGATCCAAATCGTTGCCTGATTCCCAGCCGAATTCCTGCAAGTCCCACTCCATTGCTTCACCATATATTGATCTCTCCTCAACCTATTATAAGTAAATTAATAAATAAAAAAATAAAAAGAAGAGTTCTTTCTTTCTCTTGATTTGAGATTGGATTATCAATTGAAGATGAAGGGAAGTAAAGATTGGAAATTTAAGAGAGACCCAGTTGACCCAATTGAAGATGAGAAACCATGGTGTTGCTATATATAGAGGTGAACACTAAACCAGTACTCTTTGTGAATCCATTAGTCACTAGAAAACACCAAACAAAACCTTCCAAAAAAAAAAAATGGTGATTGGAGATCATTGCAAAGGGATGATGATCAATAAAAAAAAAAAAAAAAGTGGGGGAGAAAGGGGTGAAAAGGAGAAGTAGGAGGACCACCTGAGAGAGAGAAGTGAGATTAGTTTAGTGCAGTGCAGTGAAAGGAACTCACTTCTTCTGTTTTCTGTTTGTCACTTTCCACCTTGTTTTTCCAAAAGGGGTGAAGAAAATGGGAGTCGGAAAAATAAATAAATAAATAAATAAATAAAGAAAAAAAAAATAGAAATAAAAAAAGAATGGTAAAGAAAGAGACAGGTATGGTGTTGCTTTCAACTTTTCTAGACAAGAGGGTATAAATGGAGTATTTTAATCATCCGTGTGGAAGAAAAGTACCAAGAAAAGGAGCAAGGAATCAAGAATGAAGCACGGACAGGCATATTTTTGTGTATCACTAATACTACTACTTTCACAATCCATGACACATTCACCCCATTATACATTATCTTTTTTTTAATATAATAAAAATAAAAAATTTAAGCCCAAAGTTTGGTCTCTTCAGATTAAGGACTACTTTACTAGTTTACTTAAGGCAAGTGATTTGAATGAAAGATGGCTAATCAAATACAAGAAGGAAGATATTGTGGTATTTGAACTTAAATTTTAGAGGAACACATCTTTTTTTTTTCTTTTCTAAGGAAGCCTTGCTGCATGCGTGATTGAACCCACAACCTTTACTTTAAAAGTAGTGTGAAATTACCATCAGACTATCCTAACAACCACAACTTTTAATACACTTTAAGCGTTAAAAAAAACTTTTTTTATTATATATTTTTTGCAATATACGATTTATGCATTATTATTGTCATCATTATTATTATTATTATTATTATTATTATTATTCACCCAACAAGATTAATATTGTATTATTGTTGATGTATTTCTATCATCATGCACGGGCCAAGAGAAACTAAATAATATAAAATTATTAATTAATACATAATTTGAAAATTGTTAAATAAATTAATAAAATTAATTTATAATTATATAATCACTACAAATTAGGAAAAAAGTATTTCTATTTAACATATAAAAATACACTAAATATGATGATAACTTTTTAATTAAGACACCTATGTTATGAATATTAAGAGAAAATAATGATTAGAAAAAAAAAATACTTTATTAGTGAAGAAACCATAAATACTTACTCTCGCAAAAAAAAAAAAAAAAAAAAAAAAAACAAAACCAAAAATACTTATTAAATACTCCCACAATTCTCGTGTAAGATTATATAAGTTGTGCCCCGGCTTACGTATAGGATACCACAACGTATATCATAAATTTTCATGTATGTTGTGAAATTGAAATAAAACAAGATATATATCAATTAGTCAGCAAACAAAAATAATATTGTATTAGTGTTAATGTATTTCTGTATTGGGCTTACTCAAGATATAATACAGTAAAATCTCTATAACAGTAAAATCTCTATAAGTTAATAATGTTTGGACCACAAAAAATTATTATATTATCAAATTACTAATTAATATATAACTTGATAATTTATTAATTTATACATAATTTAATAAAATGTTAATTTACAAAATATTAATTATATAATCGCTATAATTTGAAGAAAAAAAATTCATTTCTATTTAACATATAAAAAATGTACTATTATTATGATCAATGGTAGATCTAGGAATTTTGGATAGGGGGAGTTAAAAAAATCAATAACATATAGATTTTTTTTCCGGTATTACATGTTACGATAGCGTTTTAACTTTGTATATGTATATATATAAAATATATTTTTCATTTTAATTTACTTTTGTTTAATCCAAAATTTAAGAATTTGTGCTAAAAAACCGTCCAAAAATTTTATTTTACATATTTATCAATCCGCTTACATTTTTTTTTTATAATTTTAATATTGCTTATCACTATAAACATGATATCAAATATTGTTTTATAGTGATTATAGAAAAATTATTTAAACATGAATGATTTTTAATCTCTTGAAATTACACAATTATATGAATTATAATATATCAGGCAAATTTAATAGAATCTTGTCTAAGAACTCTAAAATATAAGGGAAAAATATAAATGGAAAAGCTATTAGTGGAAAATAAAAAATTATAGTTCTTGTGTAATAATCTTAAAACAGAACGGTAAAAATGTAAATGTGAAACTGTAAATGAAAGCTCTAAGTTTGTTTAACAAGTTTTAAAATTCAAGGGTATAAATTACAATAGTAATAGCATCACTAGAATCCTCTTCTTCTCATTCTCCTGCAAAAACACGACCGGAAAAAAAGAAGATGTTCGGCATCTTCATTGAAGAAAAGTTCGGTGTCGATGGCTTCTTAGCTTTAGGCAAACGCACCACGACTTACCAACTGGAGACCACTTAACATATATCATAAATTGCCATATCTGCTGTGAAAGTTAAATAATGGAAGATAGATTGTCGTATGTAAAAAAAAAAATAAAGTGCCGCGACTTGTTGTCTATGTGCTGAGGTGCAAAGTCAATTTAAATTGCGGTAAAATTGAACCGCCGTTCGAATATAAATTTTTACGCGTTAAACGGCGGCATATACAAACTGTTTGACGCAGCGAGAAACCTGATTTCAATTGTTGATTCGGCGCACGAATGCCCAATTGAAATCCTTCCGAAACTTGTTGATTCAATACACTCGAATACCAAGTTTGGGCATCAAAATCGAAAATCTTCAAGAAATCGAGTTTGGAGAAAAACTGAAAGTCTCTTGTTCTTTTTTTATTCCATCATCAAAAACTGCAGAATAAAACGTAAATGAGGTTTATAACCTCAACCCAACATGAAGTTCTAGGGCCACACCATAATTAAAAGAAAAAGACATAAATGCCCTCAAAACATAAAACCGAACGAAACAGAAAAACAGATTTTTTAGCGTCCAGAACTCGACAACGTTCAGGGTTGAAGCCCAGTTTCGCATAGATAACATCCGTAGCTTCAAATCGATACGTAATTTGTCCAAAACGGACACCCGAGTCAAAAGATATGGCCGCTCAAAGTCGCGTCTTTAGTGAGCGCCCTTCAAGTCGCTCAAAACGCTCCAAGAAGGTCAGTGCTTGTTCGTCAATGGATCGGTCCGCATCACTGTTGTTTGAAACATGCTTAAGTAAACTACAACTTTTGCCATTTGTAGTGTAAATTTCGCGGTGCCATAATTTGAAGTTGTGTTGGATTTTTAGGCCAAACCACTACGGACTCTCGGCTTCAAATATATAGCTACATCCTTAAGAATTATCTATATCTAGAAGTTGATAAGAAGGCGCATCGACAAAGTATTAAGACATATTTTTTCGTTTTAGCAAGATTATTATGCGATGTGCGTAATACGTAAGGAAAATAAAGCGAGTGCGGAAAAGTATAGAGCACCGAGACCTTTTTGTTAACGCAGTTTGGACTATCCCTTGTGGATAATTTACTTTTAAGGGGCACCCAGATTGATCAACCAAGAGATTAATATAAGAGATGATTACAAACAATAATAAATATATACCCAAAGCGTAAATGAAACTCCCCCATGATGTTACACTATAAGCTTCAACATTCAGCACTTGAACTCCTAGTGATCACAAGATCCCCTTGCACCTATCAGTCGAGATGTCCCATTCTTCTTCAGTTCACTTGTGAATCGCCGATTTCCTTCTCCTAAAGGTTTTTCTTCTGTTATACACAGAGTAGTCAAATTGAAGCTCAACTACAAGGGAGCCAAGGACCATTACTTCCATATATCGACTTCCATAAATCTTGTCTCCAATCTACTCCAATCAAATATCAATCACAACAATCATTCCTTGATTCTGGGCTTGTAATAGTGGTATTCAATCTTGGAAAATGTCAACTCAATCGTTGCATTGATTTAAGATACGCAAATCCTTGTAATCAATGCGTAGCTTTCCTGTTGGGATACTTGTCATTGACTTTGCTGTAATAACACTAGATACGACATTGATTGAACACAAAGAAGCCAATATGAAAAGTTGTTAACTCCAATTGGTTAGTGATATTCTAACCCTGAATTCGCAATACGTGAGCGCGTAAAAATGTGACAGGTTGCATTTGACGGATGAGTCATAACGGAAGCTACTTAGAACTTACGGTGACATGAAAAAATTACTTTAGTACTTTTATTGTAATATACCGTAGAATTTAATATATTTTTTCTATATCGACCCTAATATCAATTATCAATTATCAATTACTCTTTTGTTTTTGTGCAAATAATTAAGTAAGGCATTGAAAGGCACTGGTTTTCATGGTTTTGGTGCAAACAAGTCCCTGTTGCAAGTGTGCCAATTCTTTAATAGGGTATTCATATCCTTGTCGACTGTGATGACAAAACAAAAAAGCAATTAAATTCGAAGCTTATCTCACTCCATGCATAATTGCATATGTACATCCAGCTTCTTCTGGTACGTAATTAATCATCTCTTAGTATGGACAAGATTTTGATAATACATATATGTATTTATAGATATCTGATTTTGCCTATCTCTTTCACTGTTGCAGGTATAATTGATTAGATTATCAAAAATCTCATTGAATTTCACAATTATATACATTAATCTATCAGAAAAAAGTGTGCAGAGCATAATGGGTTAGAGAACAAAACAAAAATATCTTTAATATTACAAAAATATAATGTATACTATTTTGTCATGATCGTATTGATATTGAAATTTGGCCAGTAAACAAGTGGATATATGAAGATATGCTTCTTCTTATTATTTTATTTTATTTTTTTTGTTATTTTTTAAAATTATGTATGGTCATTGGCATTGCAATCAGGACAAAAGAATTTGTTTGGTCATTGTGATCTCATTAGATATGAAAATAATATAGCAAGGAATATTTAGCACGATAACAAAAAATAATTAGGCGAAAACTTTGACTATTCATATATTTTTCCCTGATGAAACGATCTAATAAAAAAACAAATAAGCCATGCAAAGGCTGATTGATTGTTGTCCTAAGTAATAATTCTCTTAAATTAGACTCGCTTGACTTCTAAATCGAGTCTCTCATAGAGTTTATAATATGTAATTAGGCCCATAACATAGTCTACTTTAAATACTTTAGCCCAAATGATTCTGGGACATGACAGAAAATTATGTAAACCTAGTTATCTACGTATTATTTTAGTGTTTGGAGGAAGAAAAAAAAAAGAAAAAAAAAGAGACAACAATCCAAAGGGAAATACGGGTCGAGCATTCTCCCGGTATAACCTCAATAAAATCGATCTTGTGCATTTATCCACCATTTGATCATCATACAACTTTCAGGGATCATTCCAAACATATTGTTTTGAACTCTGAAGCCATGGCTCTGTATCTCCTAGATGTACTTGTTGAGAGGAAATCCAAACACTTATTTTGCGAGTGTATTTTGGAAAAAGTTTCTAATAATTCAGTAGTGTAATCTTGATGTACGCCTCTAGTTTAATGCAGCGCACGGCCCCATGCGTTGTCATCTAATTGTTCGGTGATTACGGGTGCATTTTGATTATTGCAAAGTGAGACCAATGAGAAAAAAATTCCGTTATTCAAATTTTCCATTGCGTCGTGTCTTCAATTCCAACAAATAACCAATCAATATAGTGTATTTATACATGCACAAGAAAAAAAAATATACATTACTATACTGAATCAAAGAATATTATTACAAAAATTATAAAGTCGATATGAAACAAATCCTACAAGTATTTTAAGTGCTGAATTACTTCATAATTACCCTAGCAAGTTAGATAGATATCATATTTTAACTGCTGAATTACTTCATAATTATCCTACAAGTATTTTGGTTCATGTCCCTTAATTACTTGCATGCATATCTTGTGTTACGTAATATTATACGCATGCATGTACGTATTTTTACATACACTAATTAAGAGTATATATGAAAAGGAATTGTCTCTGATATACCCTCAATTTTCACTTTTTCTTTTATTTATTTATATATACTATCTAATAAATTTAATTTAAAAAAAAAAAAAACCCCAATATTGCTCATCACTAAAGTTAAATATATAACATTTTACGATGCGCAAGCAAAAGAGGATATCGATGAAAATAGAAGAAGACACTGTTTATATATTAAAAAAATAAGAAACTAGAGGGTACGACTACTAGTGTCAAATCATGCACGGTTTTCTTTCGCTATTTTTAAAATTTGAGAATATATTTTTGCTAAAAATGAAAATTGAAAGTTAGAAAAAAATAACTTTCGCAAATTAATGGGATTCAAAGGGGAGTGTAGATTTGCAACTGATTGAGGATGTGCTCGAAGTTGTCAGTGTGGTTCTGGATGGGATGAGTATGCATTCCTTCGTAAGTGGTCACTACCACTCCTTCGTCTTTCGTTAATCGCTGCACTTGCTTCTTCACGTTGCATCCTTGCTGCGTACACCTGTAGTAGCTCCTGCCATGCAATGCGAGTATATTTACATATCATTATACTTATACCCCC
The DNA here is from genome assembly GCA_954871525.1 of Parietaria judaica. Taxonomy (NCBI): domain Eukaryota; kingdom Viridiplantae; phylum Streptophyta; class Magnoliopsida; order Rosales; family Urticaceae; genus Parietaria; species Parietaria judaica. The sequence goes on from OX940865.1 coordinate 34,336,847, forward strand.
ATAAAATATATATAAATATAAGTTCCTACAATATTTCTTCTCTATCATCAATATATATATATATATATATATATGTGTGTGTATATATTATAGATCTTCGATATAAGGCTCACTAGCGTTATCAAACGTCGTGCAAACTCTATATGGACAAATTTTGCACAACGGTTTTATAACCGTCGTGCAAACATGCACGGAATGAGATATTCATCGCTGCGAGCTCCAAGCTTGCGGCAGTCAGTGGCTATCATTTCAGGCGAAGCACATAGCATATTTCAATCGATTTTTTTCAGATACGTAAAAAGTAAAAATTATAAACAACTATATTATAGAGAATATCATATAATATTTTTTATTTTTTTTGAACTTAGAAGTGATCGTATGCACACGCACTCATCGATGCAATGTCTTTGTTGGTGGCGGTAGTGAGGTAGCTTGCACGATAGTGTATCCTATCAATCTATCATGCAAGCTTAAAAACTGGATAACATATAGGGTCTGAATATTTTAAACTTTAAAATAAATCAATATTGTATACACATTTTCAAATATTATAAATTTTTTACCTAAAAATATAAATATATCAATTTTTTTGACATCTAGAATTTCAAACACATACGAATTTATCTAAATGTTGTTTTCTGTGTTTTCTCTCTATTACTATATGTAAACCCTAAAACAAAAATTACTTGTTTGCTATTTCTAGAACTTGATAAAATTTCAAACTTACCAAACCCTAGACAGAATAGATAAATAAATTAAAAAAGCCCTCGACAGAATAGATAAATAATAATAATAAAAAATCATCTGTTTGACTCATCCGGATGCACATATCATCAATCATATAAGTACGAATATCTAAAAATATATGCTTCAGATATAGATCGTCATCCGATCGATATATATATATATATATATGTATATATATATATATATCTTAAGTTCAATAATTCCGGCAAAAAGAAGCCGTCCAAAATAATTGTTGTAACAGATAATAATTTGTATGTAATGTGGTAGGGTATATCAAGATACGAAGTATATATCTATAAAGATATTATTCTTTGATAATCATCATCATGATTCATGATCGCTGCAATTATATATATTTATTTACAATCAATTAATATCAGATCTTATCGATTCAATCAATCAGGAATTCAGGATCAAGATATATCACGACAAGACAAATTATACGAGGAAAAAAAACACGATCCAAGAAAGTTATTTAATATACATCATAAGGTTTAGTTTACGAGTTTATCATAGCATTTATGTATATTCTGAGCTTATATTGTATACAATAAATATATATACCTGGGAAATTTATTGTTTTTGACCGCCTTTTGGCCGTACTTCCTCCACCGATAGCCATCGTCGAGTATATCAACCTGACTCCTCGTTTGGAAAGCGTGTTTAGGTTTCCTAATCTTCTTCTCGCCCTTCTTAACACTAATTCCAACGCTACCGGCAGAATCACCACTCGTTAACCCGGTGCTAATCCTAGGGTCGCCGTGATGATCGCCATTGAATCTCATCATGACATGATCGTCTCCGTAGCTACTCAAACTAGTTTGATAGGCTGCGAGATGGGACGTCAACGTCGACGAGGAACTAGGGCAGAACATTGGGTAATTGTTCTTGGAAAAAGGGTTATATCTCTTTTGCTTATTCTGAAGAAGCAAAGGAGAAAGAAGTTACTCTATTCACCAAGTTTGGAACAAAAAATACTAGAATATAAGGATCAACACAACAAGGCGGCTTGGTAAGAGAAGGGGAAAAGAAAGGTCTTTTTAGTACTATTGGTAATTTGTTATATTTGTATATACTTTTTATGTATTTGAATTATGATTATTAATAATGGCAAAAATACTTTAGTTGTTTAAAAATAGGGCGACATAGAACTTATTTAAAAAATTCCAGCACAAGTATCCAAGTTATTTCATTTTTCTAGGAATATTAGAATTCCATGCATTTTTCCATCCACTTCCGTGAGGTGACGTCACCACGAAACGACGACGGCGAAGGTTATAAAAAAATGGACGGACTTATAGCATTCCTTCAAAAAAAAAAAAGAGTAAAACTTAACTACTTTTATCATAATTTTTTAAAATTAGTTCTATACCGCCTATTTTCAAATAATTTACGTATTTTTGCCGCTAATAACCTTTTGAAATATTAAATTTTACGAGTGACTAATAAGACACGTGAGAGAGAGAGAAAGTCGTAAACGGCAAGAAAATGGTCCCAATGGTAAGAAGAATATAAAGAATTCTTCATGATCAGCGCAAGGATTTGATCAAGAAAAAGAGAAAAAATGGTGGTGACTTTTGGAAAATTTTGTGGCGGCTTCATCATTAGGATTACGACCTTAATGCTTCCATTATGTAGTTAATTGGTCCCGTTAATGTATCATTTAACGATGCACAAAAGTCATACATAGGTATACATTTGAAGACTAATAGGCATTAATTAAGCCTAATTCACAAGAACGGCTATAGAAACACGACTAGCAATATCGATCGAGTATATATATAACTTGTAGCCGTTATCGTAATGAGTGTATTTGGTCACAACATTAGCTTGCCGCGGTCATTTGTAATATATTGAGCACAAAAAGAATATGAATTTTTTTTTTAATGTAAACTTCAATTAGATTATAAGAAAAAAATTACAAGCAAATGAACGTGACACTAAGAAAAAATTTGCTATTTATTTTTGTTTTTTTTGTATTGTTTTTTCTCTTGGAATTGATGATTTAAGTCAAAATCATATCGTATATATCGTATATATATATGTATGTATATGTAAGTATTAGATTTGTGAAAGTATACACACGTGTAGATGACACATGTATTGACTAAAAACTTATTAGTCGCTTCTTAATAGTATTATTCGTATATATATATATATATATATATATATATATATATATATTTTGGTGGATGGCTTGGTAGGCTCTCGAATCGATATAGTAACATTTGAATTATATTATATTGATATTATAGAGCACGTTCTTTATGTTAGCTTCCTAGAAGCATCTGCTAACTTTCGCTTGTACTGCTTTAATTACGGCGTCATTTACAAAGATATTATTAGCATGATGATGATGATAAGGGTAAACTGTGGTTAAAGTATTTAATGTTTGATTCGCTGCGGATTATGTATCTAATGTTTATTTTTGTTTTCCGACGGCTAATGTACCCAATGTTTATTCCCGTTAGATTTTTTCATCCATTCCGTCACTAAACCGTCAACCAGTGCCACGTCCGTTCCACCTAAGCACCCACATGGCCATATTCTCCCTCTCTCCTCGTGTTGCCACGTGGCTCTGATTCTTATAATTGTGAAACCCACGCCTTCTAACTTGTTGAGCATACACTCAACTCAACTACTTGAACCATTATCATTTCTTGTCACATAATTATGATACACATAAATATTTATATAAACTTCTGTACATAAGTTGTAACATGTATAAAATATAACATGTATAAAATGTAACATTTAACTAGATTTAAAGGGGGTTTCTTATGTACATGTAGCAAAATATAATGTGAATGAAATAAAATTATTTAAAATTGTACAAATTCTATGTTGTGACACTGACATATAAGTAATTTTTGCCGCAAATATCCACTATTATTTACGAACAAAGCTATGCCAAATAGAACCAAGCTTGCTTGGCCTAGTGGTAACTCCACTACTCCTCTATTCAAGAGATCATGGGTTCGAACCCTTATGAGACTCAAATGAGTGCCCCTTTACATATTGTAAATTTGGTCATTAATTAATGCCACATGTTCTTACACTGAATATAACTAAGTCATGCGAGAGTGCATTGTAACATTGGCCGATAATACCACCCATTCAAAAAAAAAAAAAAAACTATGCCAAAATAGATCTATAGAGTGGGACATAAGTTATAAAAAGGCCATTTCCAATGATGATTAAGTATGATCTCTTGTTTGAAAAACACACGTAGTTTTTAATTTTTGATATAATTACTTTGCGCAAACGTTTTCAAATATCAACGAACACAAAACGTGGGGTTTCAGATATCAGTTATGTATATACAAAACCGATGTATCTAAATAGATTAACGTTTATGATGATCACGTGTGCATGGCTCATGCATTCATAATTTTGTTTCCCTATCGAGTAGATCAATTAATAAATATAAATATGTTTGTATTTAGGAGTTCCTCGATTTACTAATTGAGTTCATTTTGAATAGAATGTAGTAGTATAGTGATATGATACTTTTCTTAAGCTGTATATCATTCTCAAACAGAAATTTCTTACATTTTTAGGGAGAGTTTCAGTTACCTTCTCGAAAGAACAGCCGCTATTTTTTATGTATTTATAAAATTATGAAAAACTTAATTTTATATTCATGAGTTTCTGCTGGTACATATTGTTATCTAAGATTCATGACGTGACACGAACAATTCTTTTTCTGTTTCCGTCGTAAATCACGTCAATAACGAGAAAAAAAAATTGTGAAACGGGAAACTTAAAAACACATTTTGAAGCCAACTGGTTTTCTACATAAAGATTTTGTAGCTGCGTGTATATATATATATATATATATATATTTAATATAAAGAAGCTATATATTCCAAGGTTCGACTTTTCCACGATTATCTTCGATTAACCGTCTTGCCAGTAACTATCGGTAAGACGGCCATGCCAGTACTTTTCCATGATTTTTGCCGAAAATCGGCAGACATCATGAAAAATAACAAAAATATGATACTTTTCAAGAAATTTTGCATTTTTCGATGATTTTTTATTCGAGTATTTACATATGTGAGAGTGAGACTAAATTTTATTTACCTATGTTTGAGTACGAAATGATTTTATTCTTGGCATTTTTAATATTTTATTAACATTATAAACTTAGTAAATATATTCTTAAAAATATTTTAGTGATTTTTCCTCGATAATCCTCGATAAGTGTCGATAATCTGTCGCTAATCATCGAAAATTATCGGTAATCAGTAAGCTACAGTATTATTATTTTTTCGTCGATAATCCGGTAAGTTATCGACTAATCCGTCGATAACAGCAAACGATTTATCGGCAAGTTCGGTAAGTTGAACCTTGATATATTCATTACATAATAATCAAAAGAAAATATGAATGTACATGTTGATCATAGGACGACTTAGGATTTTCATGGCTTTTGAAATTGTAGTATTATCTATATATCCTCTTCCACTTTGTCTCCAACTAAATAAATTCGGCCATACATATTGAATAATTCAATTTGAATTCAAATACCTTATATGTATATTCCGTCTCCATAATTTCATGAATAAAATCTCCTTTTTGTTACTTCATGCGTCACAAAAAGAAAATCTGGGCTTAATTTGGTCGACAATTAGTGAATGAAATTTGACATTGTATATTATCCTGTATCAAGGTGTCTTGGCCGACGGCCGGAATCTGCATAGGCGGATGACGGCTCGACGGCAAGAGGTGGAGGGGTTATTAAACAATTCCCAAATTTTGAAAGAAAAAAAAAAGAGTGAAAGGATGAGCCGAAAGGGGGTACCCTCTACGAGTCTTGTGAACGCGGCTACCAATTTGCCACCCGCGATGGTTGCGGCAACAAAATCCCGACTAAATGACCAGAATCACTGATTATCAATGTATAAACCGTCAAACATAAAAATAAAAATAAATCAATTTCTACATTGTTTTTCTATTAATTTGTCAATAGTTGAGATATATTAATTTCACCCTTAAAATTTTATATTTTATCAATTTGACTCTTAATAATTACTTTTATTGGCTATGTAATTCACAGTAAAATCAAACTATTAGTATAAATGACATATTTTGCAACAAAAGTATTTAATATTACAATAGATATGACACGCTAAGTCAGCGAATTCTTTTCTTTAAGAGCTACATGACGTACGTGTTTTAAGTGGTCCACGCGTCTTGATTTTATATATATATATATATATATATATATATATATATATATATATATATATATATTATATTTTTGTGCACGGTGGGCTAAAAAGGACCATTTTTAATTATTTATTTAGGAAATGGGTAGGTGGGTATGAAAGCTATAATTTCATTTTCAATATGAGTTGTACCAAAAATAGTAATTGATTAGAATAATAATAATAAGAAAAAAGTAATTGATTGCTCTAAAATTTGGTTCAGCAAAACCTAGAAGACATGTGCCGTTGAATGTTGAAAATTCAGGGACTGCGCAGACTCCTCCATTGCAACATACTTGTATCAATTCTAATAATTATCAAATACACATTTATATAATTTTAGAGCACTTCTTGTCCTATGACTTTGTGTAATTTATCAAATATTGACATATATATAGAGAAACTTGAAAAAAAAAGTCCCCCAAAAAGCAAGTTCTACCCTTTTTGTTCCCCACTTCAATAAATCTGAAAATTTATTCCCCAATTCAATTTTTATCACAATTTTGACAAAAATACCCTCTTTTACCTTTTTTTTGCTCACCATTTCCACCCCTCTCAGTGTGGTTAGACCGTTTTTTGCTTCAATTTGGATCGTTTTTGGTATCTTTGTAGACAGTTTCTTGGTTTCGATAAAATGCTTAGACACTTTCATGCATAGACTTAGACACGAAATAAAGCCTAAGTAGACACTTCTAAATTTTCAAAATAAAATCCATCAAATTATTAACTGGTTAAAATTACAAGTCTATATATAGTTACACGTTTTAACATAAACACATCTAAAAAAGTGCGAAATATTGGTTAGAAATTTTGTTGCTTCATTTTGAACCGTTTTTTGTATTGGCTTAGACATTTTTTGGGTTCGAAAAAACTCTTAGACAGTTTCATGCATAGACTTTAGACACTAAATAAAGCCTAAGTAAACACTTCTAAATTTTCAAAATAAAGTCCATCAAATTATTAACTGGTTAAAATTACAAGTCTATATATAGTTAGACACTTTTTAACATAAAAAGTGATTGTTTTGTGCATCTTTGTAGACACTTCTAAAAAAGTGTGAAATATTGGTTAGACCGTTTTTTGCCTCATTTTGTACCGTTTTTGGTATTGGCTTAGACAGTGTTTAGGTTTCGAAAAAAGCCTTAGACAGTTTCATGCATAGATTTAGACACTAAATAAAGCCTAAGTAGACACTTCTAAATTTTCAAAATAAAGTTCATCAAATTATTAACTAGTTGAAATTACAAGTCTACATATAGTTAAACACTTTTTAACATAAAAAATGATTGTTTTGTACATCTTTGTAGACACTTTGAAAAAAGTACGAAATATTGGTTAGACATTTTTTTCTCTCATTTTGGACCGTTTTTGGTATTGGCTTAGATAGTTTTTGGGTTTCGAAAAAATCCTTAGACAGTTTCATGCATAGACTTAGACACCAAATAAAGCCTAATTTCTAAATATTCATACTTAGGCTTTATTTAGTGTCCATGTTTATGCATGAAACTGTCTAAGGCTTTTTCCAAAATCTAGAAATTGTCTAAGCCAATACAAAAAAACGGTCCAAAATGAGGCAAAAAACGGTCTAACCAATATTTTGCACTTTTTTCAAAGTGTCTACAAAGATGCACAAAACTGTCCTTTTATGTTAAAAACTGTCTAACCACATATAAACTTGTAATTTCAACAAGTTAGTAATTTGATTGATTTTATTTTGAAAATTTAGAAATTAGGCTTTATTTGGTGTCTAAGTCTAAGCATGAAACTGTCTAAGGCTTTTTTCAAAACCCAGAAACTGTCGAAGCAAATACCAAAAACGGTCCAAAATGAGGAAAAAAACTATCAAACCAATATTTTGTACTTTTTTTAAAGTGTCTACAAAGATGTACAAAACAGTCCTTATTTATGTTAAAAAGTGTTAACTACATATAGACTTGTAATTTCAACTAGTTAATAATTTGATGAACCTTATTTTGAAAATTTAGAAGTGTCTACTTAGGCTTTATTTAGTGTCCAAGTCTATGCATGAAACTTTCTAAAGCTTTTTCCGAAACCTAAAAACTGTCTAAGCCAATACCAAAAACGGTACAAAATGAGGCAAATATCGGTCTAACCAATATTTCACACTTTTTTAGAAGTGTCTACAAAGATGCACAAAACAATCATTTTTTATGTTAAAAAGTGTCTAACTATATTTAGAATTGTAATTTTAACTTGTTAATAATTTGATGGACTTTATTTTGAAAATTTAGAAGTGTTTACTTAGGCTTTATTTAGTCTCTAAGTCTATGCATGAAACTGTCTAAGGCTTTTTTCGACCCCAAAAAGTGTCTAAGCCAATACCAAAAAGGGTCCAAAATGAGGCAAAAATTTGTCTAATTTATATTTCGTACTTTTTTTAAAGTGTCTACAAAGATGCACAAAATAGTCATTTTTTGTTTTAAAAATTGTCTAACTACATATAAACTTGTGATTTCAGTTAATAATTTGATGGATTTATTTTGAAACTTTAGAAGTGTCTACTTAGGCTTTATTTAGTGTCTAAGTCTATGCATAAAAGTGTTTAAGTATTTTTTCGAAACCAAGAAACTATCTACAAAGATACCAAAAACGGTCCAAATTGAAGCAAAAAACGGTCAACCACATAGAGAGGGGTGAAAACAGTAAGTAAAACAAAATGGTAAAAGAGGGTATTTTTGTCAAAATTGTGATAAAAATTAAGTTGGAGAATAATTTTTTAGATTTATTAAAGTGAGGAACAAAAGGGGTAGAACTTATTTTTTGGGAGACTTTTTTTTCAAGTTTATATATAATGTCAATACCATGAAAGTACTTAGAATTTGGACAAGATATGACGTCACTACATATGTTAATATTTTGTCGAAGGTCATTAATTAAGATATGTTTGGTATGAGTGAAAAGGATTATTCTGGTCACCGAGGCTCGATCACGAACATGGATAAATGTTGTAAAATATTAAAATATATCCAATATAGCACAATATATTTTTAAATTTCCAATTCCGCTAATTAAAATTCATTTTCGTAAACTTTGCATTTGATTTAATTCTTCTCGTATGTCTGTTATAATATATTGGACATCCCCATTGCTTTGTCGCCTAAGTACCTTTTTTTAGATTGAAAAATACACTAATACAATTAATAAAAAAGATAAGATACTTATATATTTGTTATATGCATTTTTTGGAACATATAAAAATTAGGCTTTTTGTGACAAAAAGTCAAAGTCCACCGGCGAAGTCGAATACCAGAATCCCACGAACTAAGACATTGGCGAGGCCCGGAGTCAAATAGACGAAGAAGACAAAATCCTTGAGTGGTACCTTGCTTGACAATTGAGAATTGACTGGTCAACGCCCCAAATGTGACTTTAGGTACTTTTGCAACCACTTTTAAACTTTGGGTACACTGAGGATTTTTTTAACCAAACTTTGGGTATTTTTGCCGTCATTAACCTTAATTTTTTTACAGTTTTTTCATTAACTAGCATAAATTACTATAATAACCTCAAATTTTAAAATTAATACAAGAGTGTCATACATATCTGCCTGTGTTTTTTATATGACTAAAAATAGGACAATTAAACTTATTTATAGATAAGTAAAATTTATAACTAGTTTTTGAGATGATATTGTTGTTACGAAAATATGTATGGTTTACTTATTGGTTTGTAATCTTTTTATCGGTTGCGGTTTTTTAAAATCTTACGAAAACCCCATCGATACACTCGTAGTGCGATCGGTTTGCTAATATTTGAACCTTGACTCAATTTTTATAATCTTGGCATGCCCACGGTATACCACGATAAATCATTTTGTTATGAGTGCGGATTTTATATTTTTGCCATAATTTCTTTTTAACACAAGTACCATTATCTTTTATGTCCTTTCATCCTCAAATTGATCTTTGGCCACGTGAATTTCATGCTTCAATTTTTTCACATGATCTAAATAATTTCTTAACCAATAACGACCCTCTAAATTCAATCTTCAAGATAGCAATTTGAATTTTTGTTCTTAAGATCTATAGTATTATTTTTAATTTTTGAGCAATATTTATTATTTTAATAAAATTATGTTGGTGTACCCATTAATTTGCGGTTTAACTATCGGTACAGATTTTTATAAATCTTATGAAAACCCCCCATCGGTATATTCGTTGCACTCTTAATATACCCATAAATTGAATTGATTTGCGATCCGCGGGCATGCGAACTCGACCAACAAGATGTTCCTTTTGACTCCGGTACTAATTTTTCAAAATCTTACAAAAACCTCATCGATATTTTCGTTGTGCTTTTAATATTCTCGTAAATTAAACTTACAGTCAATTTATGTTTTGCGGGCATTTGGACTCTACCCATAAGATAGGTATGGTTCTTTCTTGCAACCAAATAATAAAAGAGATAAACATTCGTGTAATTTTTCTCTTGTTATCAGTAGATAAACAAAACAGAGCAGAGAGCACGTAGCGATTTTTGCCAGCAAGCCTGTAAATTATTGCCTTGTATATTTATGTACAAAATGAAAGTAGACAAGAAGACTCCTTCTCTCGCCTATTCAAAATAACAACAATAATTCTTTTAAGAAAAATAATAATGCAATAAGTAGAACTCTTTGTGTGTGTATATATATATATATATATATATTTATATACATACATGTTATGTACTCACAGTCACAGATAAGTAAAAAAAAAAAAAAAAGAGTAAAAATATCATTTCTACATTTTAAATAAAGTGAGACTAAATTTCTTATTATATTATTATAATATTATTAAACATTAATGTAAATATATTACTCCGGATCAAAACAGAACAAAAGTATAATTTAATCTCCTTAAAAAAGTATAATTTAATCAAAATTATTATTTATTAATTTAACAAGAAAATTCTTATTATCCTTAAATTTTGTAATCTATGTCTTTTTTTCAAGCTCAACCAAATACAAAGTTTTATGGTGCCACATAAAAAAATTTGTGTCGAATTGCTTTTCGTTGCTAATTGTAATTGGCAATTAAATAGAGAGGCATAAAATTGTGTGGTAATTTATTATGTTTATTTCTCAACTGTTCTCTTATTAATTTATATTAATCAGCAAAAAGTATGATTAGCATTGCGAAAGATAGAAGAATCACATGAAAGAGCGCATCCTCGGCCTCGTAATCGACTGAGCCCCGTCGACGAAGATGGTCGTTCCGGTCATGAACTGCGAGCCGTCGTTGATCAAGTACAACACCGTCGAAACCACGTCAGTTTTGGGGTCGAGCCACCTCTCGAGCGGGGCCGCCTCCTTCACCATCTTTTCCGCTCTCTCTTTCCCGGCGGATTCGATGAATCCGTCTCCCACGTGCAAGCCTCGAGCGATCGCGTTCACTCTTATCTTGTATTTACCAATTTCCAGAGCCGAAACCTGAGTTGTCAAATGTAAAAAAGTTGGCTTGCGTGATCAAACTCAATGCTAAAACTAAATTTGTAGGTATCAGTACCCGGGCCAATTGCTGGAGCGCGGCCGAGCATGTTGCGTACGCTGCGGATCCCGGATAAATCCCTCTCTCGGCACCGACGATCGACGTCAAGAGTACGATGGAGCCTCCTGATTGGTTGTCCCTCATTCTTCGGCCGACAGCGTTCAAGAGGTACCACGGAGCCATCACGTTGACCTTCACGATTTTCTCGAACTCGTCTTCGCTCACATCCAAATGATTTTGCGATTTTCCTATTTCATCGGGTGCTGACCCGTCAATACAACTAGCTCGGTTGATTGAGTATTCGTATAATTAGAATTCAAATCGTACTAAATATGTCATGCCTTTTTAGCCAAGGAGTTTCCTCTAATGCACAGTCAAACAATACAATCAATGACATAAATATAATGTATGTACATTTATTACCAAATTTTCCTGTTCCACTAATGCCATTTTTCATAGTTTCAGATCAGTCATAACAGTCCGGTTGGTCTGACCTTCCCGTGATTTCGATAGGTGTGGGCTGCCCATCCCGGGGGCCAGTAACTCAGACGCCCGACGGTTTGCATTGTCCCTTCTCTATATAAAGTCTATTCTTTTTTTCATTTATTTCATTAAAATATCCAATTTGGTAGTTACATTTTGAAACAATGATAGAGTTGAGCATAAAGTTGCCCGTCCCGAGAATTGACCCGAATTCAGTTCGGGACGGACAGCCCACGACACTAACAATAAGAAAAGCATGAACCGCGATTATTCGATGGTTAACCACTAAAAAATCCACCATAACTAATATCGTTGTTTTAAAAATCGACGAGTCATTCACGAACTATAAATTCCTCTTTTATTTAATGAATTGAGCGGGAAGGCAAACCCGCCCGGGGATAAACCTGGGAGGCGGTTACCTTCATAAAAGTAGGCATGGACGAAAGCGTCCAAACTACCGAAAGCGTGGCACGCTCTCTCGACTGCCGCACTGAAATGAGCCTCTCTCTCTTCCACCATGTCCACACCAACCACCTCCACAGCCGCCGCCCCACCAACGCTCTCCCCTCTTATCGTCTCCGCCACTCGCCGGAGACCCGCTTCTCCCCCCATCAAAACCACCCTAAACAATCAAATAAAAAAAAACAATGTCACGGAAATAAATAAATATAATCACGTGTGCGTGCGTGTTCGAGCCCCGACCTGCAGCCTCTGCGCGCCAATTGGCGCGCGATGCCGTTGGCGACCTCGTCGGCGTTCGAGGTAAGCAGCACCGTCTTTCCGCGGCTCGCTGCCATGTTTGCGAGAGAGCGAGAGAGAGTTGAAACTTGAAAAGTGACACCCTTTTGTATAGTAATAGGAGGAGCCTAGCCACGTGTACACTCACTGCAGTGCGTGATGATCTAGGTCAACGGTCAACGGTGTGTCCCGTGAGCACCTGAAGCCTGAAACTGAAAGACACGGGTGCATCGCTGTCTTGGCATCACTGAAGTACGTGACGTGTCAATGTCATGGACAGAAGACAGTGAACAGTGAACACTTACCATGCATGATGATGATATCTTCTTCTTCATGACCCATATATATATATATATACATATATTATTGATAAAGAAGAAAAGCTGAGAAAAGGGTGAAGAAGAGAGAAGATGGGTTCACGTGTCAAAAGCTGACCGAAACTTTTGTTTGTTGCAATTGAGACTGAATTTGGTGGCTTCTGAATTTTTCATAGACTTTGAAATTGTGGTGGTTGTTAGATAAAGAGAGTGAAGAATATAGTGCAAGTGGTGGAAGAAGGTGGTGTATATGAAACTTTAAAGGAGAGCCACATAAATTATCATGCTCATAATAAAATAAAAATACAAATGTGTCCACCAAGAACATACATTTGTGTTAAATATGGACCAAAGTTGTTGGTAATCAATGGACAAAAACTGATTCGGTAGGAAAGGTAAAGTATGAAAAAAAAAAAAAAAAACTTTTTACTTTAGATGGGTGGCATTAGCCTAATTTTATATTGGAATCGCGGTTAAAGTTGTCAGTATATATTGTTTTGTTTCTCGTTAAAATTTTGTTACGTTTTTTTTATATATAAATTAATTTAACAAAATTTGGTTTAACACAATTATCTCCTTCTTTCTCTCTCGGAAGTGACACGTGTTTATGATTTGAAGCTGCCCAAAATTTTGATAAATTAATTAAAAGGGTACTTTGACTGTAAAAATGATAATTGAGAATTGACTGTGAAAAAGAAAAGAATTGAATTTACTCATAAAAACAAAAATATTGGATAATTGCTAAAAAAGAAATTAAGAAGGATAAAACAAAACTAGTTTATGTTTCATGTTTAAAGATATTTGTTAGTCACGTATTGTCATATTTTTATTTGTTATAGTATTCAAATCAGAGTAGACGAAGTTGTCGAGAGTGCTCGGCGGTTACTTGCCGGTTTCTCTTATATTGAGCTTCTCGGTCACTTATTTTAAGTAACCTTTTATCGTTTTACAAGTTATCGAGGATGACTTGTTCTTGTTTGGTAAGCAGGTTATCAATATAATTTTGAAGGCAGAAATCCAGATCATCATTTATACCAATTCAAAATTTATATAGATTATAAAAGATAAATAAAAAAAATTACTAAAACATTTTTTTCATCTAAAAATCACTCATCCCTTTTTGAGTGTGCACGCTCCATAAAAAAAAGAAGATATATTATAACAGATTGTTCAAAATAAGTTATTTTTAATTATTTATTTAAAAAAAAAACTCAAGAACTCAAAAAATTTGATACAAAGGACTAATCTAATTATTGAGGGCCAGGGCCGGCCCTGACTCTATAAGGGCTCTAGGCGAAGTAGCATTTAGGGGCCCTATTTTTTTTTCAATTTGTATTTTTAATAGTAATAAGCGTATAAATTAATCACTGATATTATGTTAAGATTTAAAAAAAAAAAAGAACGAGACAATGGATGACTTATATAATTGATATCTACAAATTTTGGTATTTATATCATATATTTATCTTAATTTAATTTTGTGACTTGTTATTTCTGAAAAAATTATTACTCACAAATAAAACAAAATGAAAAAAAGTTGCAACTATTCGTACTGATATCAACTTATTGGGATGATTAATAAATATGTACAAAACTGATTTTTTGTTAAGTCTAAAAATTTGTGCCAACGTAATAATTCACTAATTTTTTGTTTAGTATACATTTTTATATATAAATTAAAAATTATGATATGGCCACTGCAATCAAGTCATGGTCGCATGTAGTCAAATCACAGAACAAGTATTAAAAAATTAAAAAAAAAAACGTTAATATAATAAAAATAACTGTGGGTCCTACAATTTTATCAGTTTCTAAATTTTCTCGCTCATCTTCTCCTAAAAGCACACAGTCAAGCTTTCTTCAATGGTGTTCAAGATTTTTTATTTTTTTTTCAAGCGACCAGTGGTCGGCGACGATTGGGGGCCCTCCGGGATCGGGGGCCCTAAGCGGTCGCCTTGTCCGCCTAGCTCCAGGGCCGGCCCTGTGAGGGCATACGCGTCATTCCATTAGGAATCTCCTATAATACTACGCGTAACACATAATTATATATTATAATTATGTTATAATATATATAGTTATATACGTACACATATATATAATTAAGCAGTGTATAGACTTATACACTATTTTAAAAAATTATAGAACTAACTATATAAAACAAAATACGAGATGACTTCTAAGACATAATTAAGTTTTAAATGAGTAAAATAAAAAAATATTTTTAAATTCAGTTTTGAGTAACTTATTATCTGACTTCCGAGTTTTTAGCCTCTAAACCCGGAACCCGGATTTGATTTTAATCTAGTTTAGTTTTTTTATTTAAATGGATTCGGTTTAACCCGGTTTTAAACCGGATGCGGGTTTAAAGTAGACGTGAATTGTTAATAAACTTGATCCGGTCCGGATGCAGTTTTAAACCCACATTTTTTAGATTTTGTTATACCATTATACATAAGTATTTTGTAATTTTTCATCAATTAAACACCATCTTGTATTTATAAAAATTTACATTTTTGAGTAATTAATGTATAGCTATAGTTTTGTTATGGTTGAACAAAAACTGGTATCACAACACAAACGTCAATCCTACGGGCTCTGCAGCATCCAAATCAGACTAACGTTTTTAGTAATTGGGCCACTCAATCAGTGATTGTGTACGAATAAGTACACTTGGGAAGCTTGGAGAACTTCCTTGCCGGTACGTTAAATTTATTATATATGTATTACGCGGCATGATTAATTTCATTTATGATGTTTTATTCTATATGTATATATATAAATATTACGTCTTCATGGACGTATGCTCCGATAATCGGAGTTCATATGGTCAGCCATCATCGGTCTCACTATTCTGAATTTATTCTAAATAAAGTTAACATTTTTAGTAAATCTATAATAATACGGTGAAGCTCAAGCTTAAAATGCATTCCAGTATGAGACTAATTATACTGTACTTATAACAAGACTCCTCGTAATTTGTTTCTAATAAAATCAATGTGGGACTTTTTTATTTCAAGTGTTAAGACTATTCTCTATCGAATCCAAGGTTTCTTATCATTAATACTAAAATATTACCGTTTAAGTATTAATATATTGATAAATTAATTGGTTACTAGCAAAGAAGTACAATACTTCTTTATATGATAATTATTAGTTGTAGAGTTTCTGCTCATATAATTAAATGCTTTATTGACTTAAATTACACATTATTTTTTATAATAAAAAAAAAGTAGGGATATAACTTACATATATGAACAAAGGGAAATTTCATTACCAAGTGATGAAAGTATGTAAAAATCGATACTTAGTCATGAATGTTCCAAAATTTCAAAACTAGTGATGTTCACTGTTTCCTTCTATTTTTTCCCTGAACTTTATATAAATTGCAAGTCATATTAAGACCACTTTCATGTCCGATATTCTCTCAAAAACTTCTGAAGTTTCTTTATTTTCTTTGTTTTGGTGGACCACTTCAAATATTAGCTTGTTTGTTTCCACTTCTATCTTCGCCGGTGGGGAGCATGGTGGTGACTAGCTTCCACCAACGTTCGTGTCTCGCATCACGTCGTCGGCGCCATCGCAAACAACGACGGGTTTAGATCTCTTGTAATATGGGCTTGATGTTTGGAAGTACGATGTTAGTGGATCGGGCATTGTTAGTACTGCAGTCGCTGTTTCCAATCCCGAACTCATTTTCTTCGTGCGTTCGAAGTTGGTGTCATAAAAAATTTCTTCAACGACAAAATCATTGAATTTGGAGTTAGTATCATCGACTTTGGGTATGATTATTAGGGGTGCAAATAATACCCGGAAACCGGGTAATTATCCGGAACTGGATTGGTATCCGGATTTAATAACCGGAACCGAAACCGGAACCGAATTCTGGTTCCGGGTACCGGGTAGTAAAATTAGAAAAACCGGGTACCCGGTACCCGGTTTATTACCTTGTTTTAATTTGTCTTTTATTTTTATGGTAATTTAATATTTAGGGTTACTTCTCTGCACTAGGGCTCGACTTCATTTCATCCAGCCTCCCTCCCATCTCACCGACTCCATCAAAATCCCGACTCCCTCCGATGCCGGAGACTATGTTTCTTTTTTTTCTTTTTTTTTTTCGCGGGACTATGTTATACTTGATACGGACTATTTTTTTTTATGCAGTTTGGACTGTTTTTTCTTTTATGCTTGATGTGCGGGATTATTTTTTTATGCAGTTTTTTTTAAGATGAATGTATGTTTTCAATTTTAAATAATATATATTTAAAAAACAGGGTACAGGGTAAAACCGGGTACCCGGATCCGGTTCTCAAAACCGGGTACCGGTACTGGGTATCAAAATACAGATACCCGAAAACAGGGTACCCGGATTTCAGGGTACCGGTTCCGGGTACAAATTTTCAGATACCCGGATTCTTGTTCCGGGTACCGGGTACCTCGAAAAAACAGGGTACTTTACCCGGTTGCACCCCTAGGACTGATTATAAGACCGACTTCTAGTGTAATAACTCCGACTTAGTACGTAAAACCTCCAGAGTCGGATGATCATCGACTTTGCATGAGATTTTAAGACCATCTTCAGTTTGAATAACACCGAGTTCGTACGTAAAACTTACAAAGTCGAATTGAGATTATCACCGGAGTCGGAGGATATTACTTGTAGTTTTTGAATGGATTTTGACATGTTGTTCTTATCCCTGATACGGTTTGTTGACTAGGCGACATTCAGAACGGGCATCGAGATGTTGCGTCTAACGGTTTTTCCTCACCGATGAAATATAATCTTAAAGCATTTTTTGGGGACTCGGCGATGCACCTCTTCGGTCACATATGACCTTAATTTTCTATGTTCCTTCACTTCTTAGAGTTCGTTAAGGTTAATGAAGCTGTGTTTTATGTGTACCCCTATTGTAGTGGCTTGTTATTTCCTTACTTCTTAGAGTTTATCGAGGTCTTAGAAGCTGTGTTTTCTGGGTAGCCATATTGTTATGGAATATTGTAATGAAGTTGTTTTCCGTATATGAATGAAATTAAAAGTTAAATATACAAAAACTACAAGTAAACTACAAGGTTCATCAGATCTGTTGGTAAAAGATATACACCGCCCATTGCGCTCTAAATATAGCTATTTTGGTGGATGACTCCGTAAGGCATTATTTCAATACTCTTGTGTGATTGTCGTTTTTATGTAAGTGCAAAAATTTACATTATGCTCCGCCTGAAATGAAAGTTTAACGACACCATTTTAGTCCAAGGAATCAGACCGTTGAATTTTTGTTGAATTCAAGTATTAGAATTTGTGATAATTTTTTTTTAATCGTTTTTTAGTTTGTGTTTAATTGTGGTGAATTTAAGTGCTTGAATTCAATTGTGTTGCTTTGAAATTTGAAATGAATTTAAATTATGTGTTTCGGATGAAAACGATCGATCGGACTTAGTTTGTGAATTTTAGCAGCTTGATCATTTAAATTTGATTTTAATATAGGTGTTTTTTCCCCCCGAAAATGGGTTTTTTTGCCATAAAACTAAGAACCGTATCCATCTCGATTTCACACAAGTAAAAAATAATTACAACCCCGTCTAATGTAATTTTTTGGATCCGCTACCGGTTCCGAGTTAGATTTCGGCAAAAAAGAAAAAAAATAAAAAAATCAGGTACCTGGACTTCCACCCCTACCAAATACTAGTCCATTGCAAACGATACATTTAAGTTAGAATTTAACGCCTCGAACGACAGCAAAAATTTATACAAAGGAGTTTATTACATGTCGTATGTCGTATGCTTCATAATAAACGACGTGTCGTTTTTTTCCTTCTCATTTCGCATGGACATAGTCGGACTCGGCTATCGTGAAGCTTTAGCCATGGCGTCCACTGCTTCTGCTCTCAGATTCCTTCATCCTCGGAATCCGCCATTGATATCCAGGCAATCTTTTGATGAATCCTTAGAGAGATTCGCGATCTCCTTCGCGTTGCGTTGAATCCAATCACTTCCATGGTTATTCTCATCGGCTTATTCGTGTTTGCAGGTCGAGTCTGCGAAAATCGCAAGCATACGTTGCTAAATGCGACTATTCTTGCTTCGAAGTAAGCCTATGCTTTCGTTTATGCTCGTAATTCTAGATGTGATTGATTCACTTTGCAATTGGAAGTCTCAATTGATGAATTGGTTTGAATTTTCTGTGTGCTCTTCCTTGAATCAAGGTCAGGGATGTTAGCTATCGGCCTCCGGGAACTCAGCTTAATCTTCTGAATTCAGTTAGCTTTTCCCTTCCAGAAAAAAGGTGCATTACTCATCAATCGATCTTTGTTTATTGGCAATGCGTTTAATCGATAATCCGTCTCGAGTTTATCACTCGGAAGCTTGTTCACTCTCTGATTGTAAGTGCCGATGACAGAGGGTGAAATCGAATGTGTATTAAAAGAACACCTCGAGTTCATCTGCTCGAAGTAGGGGCGTGCCAACGCTAGTTTTGTTCGGAAAAATGCGTGTTCTTCTTTGGGTTTCTCTGTTGGCACTGATCGTTATCCGTGTGCTATTGGTTTTATTATTTGACGTCAATGCTGATGAAAACGGCCATCTCTTTAGTTGAATAGAATTCTCGAATTAAATGCGTCTTATAGTAAGAAAAGTCTGGTAATAGATTACATCCATATTTGGTTATTTCAGGCTATGTATTGCTGGTATAACATACACGTCTTTTCATCTTGTTTTGCGGTTGCAGCTTTGGCTTAATTTTTGGACGGAGTGGTAGCGGAAAAACTACACTTTTGCAGGTTTTCTACTTGTACTTGTTTCAATTTTTATTTTTTCAATCTTTTTTCTTCAATTTTTAAAGTAAATATATAATGGTCATACAATAGATCTTCGAGGAATTGTGTTGGTCATCAAGAGTTTGCTTTTTAAAAGGATTACTTTGTTTGTGTTGTTGTCATTCCATTTAGATATAACTATATAAGTGATGGTTGTCATTCCATTTAGATCTGTTTATGGATTCAAAATAAAAATATTATTATAAAGCATGTGAATGATCACTGTTAGGTGATTATAGTGGATATTACCTTTTATTTATTTCAATCTTGTATGTCAAACACAAGAGACGACGCCGTAATACAATTTAATTAAAAAGGCTTATGAATGTTGGGAGACTGTTTGAAAATCGTATTATATAAAATTATAAACACTAAAGCATCCCTTTCTCCTTTTAGCTTCTTGCAGGGCTCAGTAAACCAACTTCGGGTTCCATTTGCATTCAAAGATATGGAGATGATGGAAATCCCTGCTCACCGCTCGAATCCTTAACCCCCGAAAGAGTGGGTATTGTCTTTCAGTTCCCTGAAAGGTAAAACATATAACTGATTAGATTTTGTCCTGTCTTTACTTGATTGAAATGTTTGACTTTGACATTAGGAAGTTCAATTGAAAATTAGCATCTTCGTGTGCTAACAAAGCTGTGTCCTTGTTATAATTTTTGAATAATGGATTTTAGATTCTATCAAATCCATTTTCTTAATAGTTCAAGTCGAAACAAAGATTAATTTTTCGGAAATGTACCTTTCCTCTGCTGTTAGGCTGTCTTTGTGTATGTAAACTTTGTGAAAGCGTCTTTGTTCCGACATGTGTCATTGAGTGCTAAAATATGTTTAATTGTTTATCACTTTCGACATCGCTAAAATGAGCTAATATACTTATTTTTTATTTGTTATTTTGTTTTTGTTTTCGGAAAAGAAGGATAATGAGATGTATATTCATAACATTTTCACTAAAAGTTTCTAATAGTTAGTATGCATGAACTGTTTTAGGTTCATTTTTGTTGCCATTTATGTAATTGTCTACATGCGGTTGGATTAGAAAGAAATTGATGTTTTGTGTGTTTAAGCTAGGTATTTTGTGGCAGATAATGTACTTGAAGAAGTTACATTTGGGTGGCCAAGGCAAAAAAGCGATTTCCAAGTAAAGGAACAGCTTGCTTTGAAGCTTCAACAGGCTATTAACTGGGTAGGTTTTTAGGTATTTTAAGTTTATGGTTAATTAAGAGTTGTCCAAGCCTATGTAGGGCTCACATTTGGATAGCCGTTTGATTAAAAGTTCCTATTAAATATTGTTGGGAGAGTTTTCAGGGTCAAACTCTCGAATAAGTGACCGGATTTGCGATTATCACTAGTGTTTGTGTTTCTCTTTCACTATCTATCCGGATCCTATCGATATAACTTCTTGATGATTCCAATTATTCTATTGTTAGTTTTTTAAATGAATAGGTTATTCTGTTAATACTAGGAGGATTTTAAATGAACACTCTAAAAGATGGGAAACTATTAATGATAACAATAAAATTCTCCTAATAAGCTACAGTTTTACTATATTCAGATATTTTCTACATCATCATTTTACCTATGGTTTGGCATTCTGGATCTCGTCAGAAGAATTTGTGATTCCATTTTATTTATTGTGTCCAGCTTAAACCCTAGAGAAAAAACTAACCAAATAAACGGAACTTATTTACTTTACATAACTCTTAATGAGTCGGGCCAGGCCTTAAATAGGAATGAAAATATCATAATTGAAATAGGAATGAAATCAATTCTGGCTTCCTTTTTTTTTGTGTGTGTGTGTGCGTGTACGGTTTTGAGTTTGAGTTTGAATTCTTATCATTCTCTATTTTATTCAGGTCGGTTTGAATGGAATCTCATTGGATAAAGATCCTCAGTCGCTTAGTGGCGGTTACAAGCGCCGTCTTGCCTTGGCAATTCAGTTGGTAAAATACTCAGTAACATAATTACGGGAGTGCACAGTTCTTAAGAAGATTGATTTTTGTGTTACGTAAAAATCGAATGTATTCTACAGGTTCAGATGCCAGATTTATTGATTTTGGATGAACCACTTGCTGGACTTGGTAAGAAGATGAATATCGTTGCACTCTTTTTCCTGGAATATTCTGTTTCAGTTTCATCCTTCATGAAAGTTGGGCTATTTCGTAAATTTTTAGCAATATCGACATTCAACATGCGTTCCGAATAAAAATTCATGATTAGTTTATATGCAGTTTGAAGAATGAAAAAAAAAACAAAAAAACTTTGTGTCTCGAAATTTACAATGTTGCTTTGTTGATAGATTGGAAGGCACGGGCAGATGTTGTGAAGCTTCTCGAACATCTGAAGAAGAAATTGACCATACTTGTTGTCAGCCATGATCTCAAGTATGTCCTTACCTTCTCTTTTAGAGTATTTTTCAGTAAAGCCCCTGGAACTTTGCATATTGGTGCAGTTTGCATCTTGAACTTTAAACTTTAATAACTAGGCCCATTAATTTCTTCACAGTAACCTCATACTTTAGTATATTGATCTTGTTCGATAAATTAATTGACACGTTAGGGGGCAATGTGGTAAATTTTGTTGGTGTCGGAACTAAAATTCGGGGGAAAAAAGGAACCAATGTGCAAACTTCAGGGGCATTACTACTTAGCTAATTTTTTTCAGTAATAACCAATCAATAGTTGGTTCGTAGAAACCGATTATCTGGTTAAATTTGTAAAATAAATTAAAATAAACTTAAATTAACATTCATCAAGACAAAGAGCATATAAAATTAATAAATATATATCTTCACCATTTACCTATTCACCTTTTTTTTCTATTTTTAGAGAATTAGCTGGTCTAGTTGATCGATCATGGGCTATGGAAATGGGTGGTCTTCTCAGAGAAGAGATTCTTCCGGTTTGATTTCAGGATCCTTCCTCCAAAACGACATGCGATGATGAAGAGGTTTGTTTCGAATGCCATATTATATAATTAATTTTCTTTTATAGTTGGAGATAAAATGCAAAGTATTCAGTATTAAATTTTAATAAAAGCATGCACTTCATCACGGTTGTAAACCGGCTTACAGAGATCGATAGATCATATAATAATTCATTGTCTATATGGATTGTAAAACATGACTTTGGCTTCTCAATTGATATGCACTCAACCATTTGTTATGAGTTCATATTGCGGTGTAACCGATATTCTGGTTCCGGTTTGTTGCCAATTTCAAAACCAAACTGGGTATATGGCGTTTGATAAATGGAAACTGAAACTGAGCATTCTTTATTGGAAACTAGTTTTTCCGGATACTGATTTTTAAACCAAGTCCGGTGTAAAACTATTTTTTTTTATGTGAAAATGAATTGTCCATAAAATTGACATCAACAAAAAAAAAAGAAAAAAAAAAGAAACAAACAAACTATTTCTCAGAACTTATTTTAATGCTAAAGTAATGTTCCAAATCCAAAAGTCAAAAACCCTAAAACATCATCTATACAGATTTTAAAACCGGTCCAGAAACAAATTACATATGCTTTTTTTCTTAAAAAATATAGTATTCCTATTATTTTGTTTCCTTCCGAGTCCCAACAACTTATTTTGGTGTTTGAATAGTTTTTTTCTTCTTCTTTAAATTAGCAAGGGTAGAACTCAACCTTAAAACCGGTAATATAAGATGAAAGATAAACATCAGAATTTCAAATGAAAGTTGCAGGAGACTTAGAGATTGCACAATTTCTCCTCACACAAGGAACAAAAGATCAACTTTTCCATTCATTTTCACTTCGTGATCACTTAAACCCCTCGCCATAAGAACATCGCAAATGATAGTATCAAACACCATATCAACAAGCTTTTCTTTATCAAGCATGAAAACTAACAATCACTCTTTCTGCTGATCCAGCTCCAACACCAAATCTACAATGCCACAACCAAAACTAATTAGTTTTTCATCATTTGACCGTGATTAACCGCTCGTTTTTTGACAGCGTCATCTAGTGCACCCCAGGGTTTGAAAGACTTAATCAGGAGCCGAGGTGTTTTCCCTTGGTACCACTCGGCTTAAATCCCGACGAGGCACACCGAGGTGTAGGGCGGATCGATAATCTCAATAAATTCATAAAATTTTGTATATTCTTATTACTCATAACAAACTGATGCATAATTCCACTTAAAATTCATTAGTTTACTAATCATAAGTCTTAAATCATAAAATTATATAAAGGTTTAGGGGTTTAGGCTTTTATTTGGTTAGGGAATAAATAGGGTTTGAGGGTTCTTATAGGCTTTTTTCTTAAATTTTTAAAAACTTAAAAATCTTTAAGAAGTCCATTAAAAATAGACTGAAACAATTTAAGAAAATAAGCGAAAATGGCCAAAATAATCAATGCCCTATCGCGTGTAAAACTATCGCATAAGCCTCGTACTCCTCAGGCGCTTAAGCAGCCAGGGTGTAAGCCTTAGTGACACCTCGAGAAAGTGAGTCGTAAGTCGGTTTTTCAGAGCCTCACTCGCCTCAAGGAACTTGGAAAACCATACTTTTGGGGTTGAAATCAAGAAATTTGAATGATTTGACATAATTGCGAGAATAATATACGTGACATTTTTTATATTATATTTTAATATCTTTAAGTCTTGAAAGAGTAAAAGAGTAACTCACAGTCATCGTCTATGTTGATCCAGTGCTCCCCTTTTCCTCTGAAATTGTAGCAACTCAGACTACCCTGTTGAGGCTGGCTCGTTCCGTGATTACCCGCTGTAGTTTCTTCGTCTCCGGCTAGATGACGAGTCAGATTCCTATTGGTATATCCACCCTCTATGAGACTATCCTTCGCCTTAGGTTTCGTCGGAGTGACCGGTTCTCTTTCAGCCGGCAAGCTTTCAGGGTGGATTTTCCTGTGGAAGATTCGCAACACCTGCAAGCCACGTCATTTTATATTCATTTGTCTTGTAAGTATAATATATATATACATACTTCCGCAACTAATTAAATACAGTATTGTTTGCTAAAAAATATAAATTTCTTATTAAGATTATATCAGTATGTGGATATGATTATTATGGATTATTGAGGTTTACGGCTCTCTACTAAATAGTTTTATGCTTAAAATAATAGTCTGTGATGTATACCTTAGGGAATTTTTTCTCCGGCGAAATCGAATCGGTTTGATGACTGAGCTCCTTCTTGGTTGAAGAAGGGTTGACCTTTTTTATCAACTTCTTCACAAAACGCATGGCGGACTTCGGTTTGTTCTTGTCGCATTTCTCTGCATGGTTTTCGGTAGTTACTATCTTTTCTTTCTTCGGCTCTGCTCTTTCTTCATTAACAAATTCTGGGATCGGACACACCAGATTCTTCCAGTAATCTTCATCTTCGCCTCTCTCGGTTTGCTTTCCTCCAAGCGTGATCATGCTGACATCGCTGTTCCTCGTGGAGGACTCCTTCGTCTCTCCTTCCTTGCCGCTTTCCTCAAGGAAATTCTCTAGCTCGAAATCGATGAGCTTTAACTCACTTTCCGTTATAACTCCGTCACTTATGTATTCTAGAGTTGAAGCGAAAGTCGGTGTTCCCGGTTCGTTAAAGCTCGCTTCTGAGCCAAGGGTTCCAATGGTGAGAAACCCGTGAAAAATTTCGCAGATTGTAGCCGAGTCTTCGGAGTCGTTCTCTTCAAATAGCGAGTAGTCTTCTGTGTCCGGTTTATAATTCTTCGAAGAAGTGAATACGTTCGCCTTTGGGTACAGTTCTTGATCACCGACATAAGCCTGTGCTGAAAGGCGGATGCAAGAGTTTCCTGTGATTGAGTTCACAAAATAAAAATCAGGTTAGGATTAAGATTATGTAAATGATAGGATCCAAACATGGTTTTCATTACCAAATTCGACCAACGGGAATTCACCAACGTGATGTTTTTCTTTACGATGCAAAGAAACAATAAACAATCCCGACTTTTTGTCGAGAGCAACGCGAATACTCTTCAAACCATTTTAAGCAAGAAAAAAAAGTATAAAATTCTCGAAAAGTACAGTGACGGTCGTCTATAGGAGAAGACGAAAACCCTAAAGCCCTATCAAGGAGAAGACCCAAATACCTTAAAAATGAAAGTTGGCCAAAATACCTCTAATAATAATCTATAGCGGAAAAGGCATGAAAGAACTAGACTTGCGAAATTAAATGACCGTCTTACCCTTCCTCCGCTAGTAAACAATCACGGTTCAATCGGAAATAAATAAACGGTGATAAGATGAAAGGAGTACCAATATTGAGATCCTTGAAAGGCTTGATGCTATTATTCCGAAGTTTATGATGCATCCAATCTAGTATCTGCACTCATAAATAATAAAGTTACACACTATAGTAAATTATTATTTTATTTACATTATTATATCCTTGCAACTTTGGACTCACCTTCATTTTGATATCCCTTGTTGTTAGGGTTCTTTGGTCAACTAAAGAAACCGAAGCAAGAACAGGTTTATATATGGTGAGGGAAAGGAGATTTTAAAAGGAGAATTAAATATTTAATTATATATTATTAGTGAGTTGGAAGTCACTGATTAGTGCAAGCAAGAGAAAAACACTTAGAAAGATACAAGATTGCGGTTGGCTCTTCTTTTCAAAATCAAATCATGAGAGAAAATTAAAGTTTGGTTATGAGACCTACAATTCACAACTAAACATTCTCATGTATATCTCTTTCGGGGGGTGTGTTAGGCTCGATTTTCGGTCTCGATGAGCCAACGCGACGGAGGGTGAGGAACAACGGCTGTTGAAATTTAAACAGTCAATGGCAAATTGCTGAGACCCAAAAAAAAAAAAAAATTACGTGGTTCGGTCAGTTAACGAAGTGCTTACTTTATGCAGGTTTTCACTGACTTTTATATAAAATTTGTACACGAGATACAATATTCCTGAGAGTCCCAAGCAAGCGACGAAAGAAAAATATTTCATGAAGGGATGGAAGTCCCGAAACGTGGAAAATTGCCGGGATCAAATGGCCAATGAGGGCTACAAATCTTTGACCGTGCTCGTGGGAGAGATGGCCGATCCAGGTGCTTCCAAGTAGCTCACATAGATTTGGGTTCGACCGGGATCCTAACAAAGCCCGACCCATTTTCCCGGTGTTTTGGGTTACTTTTTATAGGCAAAGGAAAGCAAGTGGTGGTTGTCCCGCATGTGGGCATACGATTAGGCTTAGGTGCTTCTCCTCCGCAGGATGGGGACGGGACGTGTCTTCGGTTTTTCACCCTTAATCTCTCTTGTGAACTTAAGAAGGTGTTGTTTTTAGAGTTTAGGGTATCGTTTGACCCTCCTATAAACGAGCATGAACCCTTACCTCCTTCCATTTCAAGGAGATAAAGATATCAACCGGTTGATATGATCTCTTAATTTGAAAAAAAAAAAAAAAAACTCATTTCAAAGTACGTCATGCGATTTTTTTTTTCGTTTTTATAATTTCAACAACAAACTAATTAATTAAACTGATCAAATAAAAAACGCTAACGCCTAGGGTCGACTTATTAAGTATTTAGCCTAATAAGAACGGATATATGTATCACTAGTAGTCTCTCTCCCTAAAATTAGTCGAGAAACTTGTTTTTTTTTTTCTGACAGCGAGACTCGGAAAGTGAAAATACCGCCCCCTTTACTAGATCGCAATTCCGGGCCGTACCTAACGATACATTTTGAGAGATAGAGAGAGAGAGAGTTCTATTTGAATGTTTTTTCCACTTATTTTCAGTCTCAAATGGTTATAATATCAATAATTCATGATTATCATGTATGTGGAATTATTGTTATTGTACTTGGTGACACGGCTCAGAGATTTAATTCTGTAGTTGTTAGATTTTAGTGGTCTCAAGTTGGTCAATTTGCATAGTCAAATCACTAAATATCGAATATATATATATATATATATATATATATATATATATATATATATATATAAAGACATTAGTATTGTTTCATAATCGTCCTTCGTAAGAACATCTTTTCGGTTCACTAGCCCCACTATATGATCGCTTTAACTGAAATACCTTCTTGCTAGTGTTACAAGTATATATATGTGAATGTGACCCCATATCAACTTTAATGTTACACTGTCTTCTTCTTCTTGATGCAAATTTATCATTGCGATAGAACCCGCCGACGAAAAATGAAAGAACAAGCTGACCGGAATCGATTCCGCGTCCTCGTTTACCGTTAGGGTTAGGAGATTTTTTTATATATAATACTTTTCTATTGTTAGTCCATTAGTTGTCAAGAACATACTAATTTTAGGAAGCTGTTAGATTAAGATTAGGCTATCTTTTGTATTCTTTATTAACTTTGTTCGTCCTCGAGGATGCAGATATATTCTACAAGGGAAAACTTTGACAATTTATTCCTCATTTCACGTAACATTTGAAACATATTCTCAATTTTTCTTCTTAGAAAAATTATCCCCCAAGGATTTTTTGGGGCAAATTTAATCCAAGAGAAGTGTTCCTAAATTGTAAAAAAAAATATCCCAAACTATAAAGAAAAGTGTTCTATAAGTATAAACTGTATGGAAAAGTGTTTTAAATATAGTTAAGACATTCAAGGATGAAATTGTCCCAAAAAGCTTTAGGAGAGTAGTTCTTCAAAAAAATGAGAATAGTTCCAAATGTTATGTGAAATGGGGAATAAGTTATCAAGTTTCCCTTCTACAAATGTTGTTCCTTTGTGTAAAATATATAATCATTATTTGTCAAAATAAGTTACTTTGTATTTCTTCTTCCTCTCGTTCACGGAACCTTAAGCTTTATAATTTGGACCGTAAGATTCTATTATTAAACCATAAAAACCCAATTTCCAGCTTTGGAATCCGAATTCCGGAGTCCCGACGTAGGAAAGCTGCATATATAT
The DNA here is from genome assembly GCA_954871525.1 of Parietaria judaica. Taxonomy (NCBI): domain Eukaryota; kingdom Viridiplantae; phylum Streptophyta; class Magnoliopsida; order Rosales; family Urticaceae; genus Parietaria; species Parietaria judaica. Next base: position 34,365,519 of record OX940865.1, read on the forward strand.
CGTTCGTTTATCGCGTTGATGCCTATGTAAACAAGATGATTGGATTAAAGAGACACCAGGACAAGGTTTTTAGGCAGGTTATACGAGTATTGATACCCCACACGCGTTGCTTTTGAAAACGTGTGTGAGCTGGTATTGAGAGGAAGGTGTCCTTGGCTTTAGGACAAAAACCCTAGTTACTTCCACCTTTCCTATTTTCAGTTATTCGCATCATTTTGATGCTATCTGTCTCCTGCAAGGCTGCACGTACGTATGGTGAATGTGTCGGTCAGTCAGTCTTACGTAAAAAAAATTATAGTATCCCTGCATGCATGGGCTTATTATGTCTACACTAGTGTATGTGTATGTATATACAAGGCCGTGCGTCCTAAGATTTTTGGAGCCGGAGAGACAATGATTGATTTTGGGGTCGTTACCAAAATTGCAGATATTGATGCTAAAATATATAAAATACTTTTCTAAAAAATAATAACTCATTTCAAACACGACACGTGTGGAGTATTTTTCGATGCAAAAGTATTGATCAAAATGTATAATCGGTCTCTTTATCATATCTTTTTCGATGGATAATGCAGCTAATTCGCTCGACCTATCTTGAAAAATAAGACTTGACCGATGAACAAAGTGATCATAGGCCTCTTAAATTAAGTTTTTTAGAGTCTCTAAAATTTAAGATTTTTTTTTAATCGGTAGGCGGGTCTACTCCGCCTCACCTCAACTACAACTCTATATGGAATGGCTTATGTATGTGCATGTGTTTATTTTCACTAAGGGTAAACTGCGGCTAATGTACAGAATGTTTGATCTTTTGCGAATTATGTACCCAATATTTATTTTTGGTGGCTAATGTACCCAATGTTTAATCTGTTAGATATTTTTGTGTTTTCCGTTAGTTGACCGTTAGAGAGTTATCATCCTCTACATGTACACTTTTCGTAATTTTGACATAACTCACTCATTTTTTGTCTAAATTTTATGCACAACCTATGGTTAGAAATATAAGAGATAGATATACAACTTTGTTGTTTTAAGATTTGTAAAATAAGTTTTAGAAAAATAAAAAATTTAAATACAACGTAAAATTAGACGTTAGTTTAATACAAAATATTTGTTTCGAGCAAATTTTAATATATTTAATGACTTTATATGGTGAAACGTAAAACTAATAATTAGTAGATAAATATTTTATCTTTCTAACGGGTGTTTATTTATAAATTTTGGATAAAAACGAGTGAGTTATGCCAAAAATATGAAATATGTGATGTGAAATAATATTTCATATTTTTGGCATAACTTACTCATCTTTTGTCCACAATTTATAAATAAAAATCCGCTGGAAAGATAAAATATTTATCTACAACTTATTAGTTTTACGTTTCATCATAAAAGTCATTAAGTATAGTAAAACTTTTTAGAAACAAATATTTTGCATTAAACTTACGTCCAATTTTACGTTGTATTTGAAATTTTGTATTTTTATAAAACTTATTTTACAAAACTTGAAACATAAAAGTTATAGATATATCTCTTGTCTTTCCAACCATAAGTCATGCATAAAATTTGGACAAAAAATGAGTGAGTTATGTCAAAAAATACAAAAAAGTGCATATAGAGGAGGATAACTCTCTAACGGTCAACTAACGGAAAACACGAATATATCTAACAGATCAAACATTGAGTAGATTAGCCACTAAAAATAAACATTGGGTACATAATCAGCAAAAGATCAAACATTAGGTACATTAACCGTAGTTTACCCTTTCATTAAAGATATTTGTGGTATCTTATTTTGAAGTGGCTCATTAGGGCTTCTTTTCCTAATTTGAGTTTCCGGTTAAAATTTTGAATTATATATACACAAAGTTTGATTTTTATATATACTCTTAGAAACTATTATAAAATTCTCCAAAGTTCATCTCTTTGGTGAATTTTCGGTTTGATTATTTTCTTAGGTTTTATCATAATTCGTTGAATTTTTTTAATGTGTACTTTACCCCCTTTATGTTTTGTTATGATACATTTGGTGCAACATATGAAATATGATAGGAGAAAATGCACTAGAAATAAAAAATTTAAATCTCATCTTTTGTTGATAATGATAGTTGTGTGGTATAAAATTTTAAATTTGACTAGAGTTTTTTTTTTTTTTTTTAATTTTACTCTCTTATATTTTAGGTATATCATTACGAGTTTTTTTTTTTCCTCATACGTGTTTTCTAGATGCCAATATTCGAGATTCGATTTCGCTCCATTCAATTTCGAAGATCAATTTCAATCACTTTATTTCTTTTCTTTTTATAAACCTATTGAAACAAAGACGTGTAAGTTTCTAGCTTTTGAGTGAAATGATAAGGATCGTGGTGTTTCCTAATCTGTCGAAAGCAATAGCCGATGGTGTTTGTCTGAAAGCATAATTAGGCATCATTCTGAGCTACAAAACAAGTCGCTAAATTACATACTTTTGCCACTTTTTTGTGTGAAGAGATGACATAAATATTCAACTTCAAATCAAAATGACGGGTCGCATTGTGCGTCGAAATTGGAAATATCATGTTGGATAATACTTTTTTGATGAGTGAGTTCCAAAACGATACCGTCTTTTCTCCATTATCACCATGTGATTTCCACATGGCTCTTAAATTAAACCGAGTGCCTTCTCTTCGTGTGTCTTATTGTCTTAAGTTAATTAAATAATTAATCAATTAACTAACTAATTAATTAATCAACTCATGTGGTGTGTTAGAACATAGAACCAATGGCAGACTCAGAATTGATGGTAAGGTGACGCCCAAGCGAATTAAGAAAAGAGAACAATTACGGTAGAAAAAAACAATTTTGACCAATTGAAACGCGATATAAGTCTAAAATAATTAGGGCTTGTCTCGTTTAATATTTTTATTTTATTTTTACGAATGTTGCTCAATTTATAACATAGTGTCATTAAATTGTACCTAAGATCAATACACTTTTTTTTATGCTCGTCTATCGATCGAGCATATTTTTTCATTTGATCGATGAAAAAAAATTAGACAAAAAGACATATCGCTTTATAATTTTAATTTTGAGTATTCTTATTAATGTTATTTTTCACTTTGAATCTCTGTAGCCTATCAAATAGATATACTCTTGATTATCTCTAAAAAGTATATAATAGATGTAATATTCTAGACTACAAACTCCGTAAAGTTCCGAGCCGCAGCAATGGTGACATCAATCTCAAAGACTACACGAGCCACAAATATGCAATGGAGAAATCAGATAAATAAAGCCTAGGCACGTTCTTCCCTTGAAGCAGATTCGGTCCCTCCCATTGTTGGAGAACAAATGGACCGTCTTTTTCTCAAGGTAGAGAGACTATATCGCCGGATTCAAAATACCTAGAAACCAACAATGAACTCGATCTGTAAGCTCTTGAGACCCAATGAAGAAATAAAAATACCAAAGATGTATCGTTTAGTTATGAGAAATCGTTTATGTCCTTGTTGAATCTCCAAAGTCTTAGGCTATGGCTCTAGTTAGACTGATTTCCTAATAAGAGAGATTGAATACTCATCAATGTAAAGCGTTTTTCTATCATCAATGTCAAAACGGTTTGAACGTCTTTGGTTTTCCAGATCTGACGTTTATAGTTGTTAAACATCTTTTAACAACAATAAACACCAATATACTTCATTTATTATAGAATTTTCCTTTTATTAGTATATATAAAAATTAAAATTGGGAGATCAAACCTAGGTGCATTGATAATTTGAGACTAATGGCTTAGTGTGAAAACTATTACCAACTACACTACAAGCCTATATCATATTTTATTGTTATAATAAAATCAAATCGTACCAAAATTTTGTACCGATATTAATTGTATTTATAATTTATATAAAATACAAAATCGAAGATGATTAAAAGAGAAAATGTAGTAAAAAAATTTATGGACGTAGTTAAATTGTATATTTTCATCATCTTTTTTGTTAGATTATCTTTTACAACATTTTTTTTCTTCAATATTTTATCACGTCTTACGATTTATAGTCCACCTATTTCTATTTTGTATTAACGTGTAAATTATTATTCCATAATTATTAAAAATGATATACTATGATACTATCTTTTACAGATCTTGGTCTTTGGCTTTTGGTGTAAAATAATATAACCTAAGCATAAAATATATCTCCTCATTGTCACGTCTTAATTAAGCTGATTCGAATTCGGGTCATAAGTTGTTTTCTTTTGGTTTTTTTGCATCAAGCTTGCATATCAAAAACCACGATCTAATATATATAATCACAATTTGATATATGTCCTTTTATAGTTTTATGAATATATATTGTTTCGAAATTTAAAACCTATCGAGCCAATTCATTGCCTGACATGTGTTTTATATATCTAGTTTTGAGATTGTTAAGACGTATTTTCGCGTTGCACATACAATATGACATTATGAATGTGAACAATGAGAATAAAATAAGTGCGGAAAAGTAAAGGAACACCAATACTTTTTGGTAACGCAGTTCGGACTTTCTGCCACTACTTCTTTGGGGCACTCACCCAGATTAATCAACCAAGAGTTACAAGATGAAGATTGTACTAGTAATACAAACAGGATTCAAAGCGTAAACATGAAACTCTCCCTTGTTGTCACGACAACTTTGACATCCAAGTAAACTCTTGATGAATATGCAAGATCCCCGTGCAACAATCAGCTACGAACTTCCAGTCATTCTTTACTTCACTCGTGAATATGCTGATTGACTTCTCCCGAAGATTAGAGATGTTCTATGTAAGTGCTAACGAAATAGGACCTCATTAGCCAGGAAATATAGGAGGTGCACGATAATTCCATTCCACTGATTAGATCAATCACGCATATCTCTTCAATTAATCCAGCGTGATAATCATCAATAAGTGCAGGGAGATTATGACTCAATCACTCATTGATTGAGGATGCGACTTGATACTTTTCTGAAATATCTCAGCAGTTCCCATGACATCAAAGATGTCAATACTTTTCATAAATAGACAAATCGAATCATGAAAATAATGAATACTCAATAATCACTAATCATGATTCAACAGAGACCAAATGCCAGACTCGATTGATTGGAGTTTTAAAATATTTTTAAGAAACTAATAAATATTATAGTTAAAAACTGATTTTTATCGAATTTAATACCTGTTACGGGTTAATTAAAAATCCCTTTTTTATATACAAATCACTCTGGTACTAGATTTGTAAGAATAGTTAATCGGGAGTATAACTAAAATATATCAAAATACCGATTCAATTTGGTTCTACAATGATGCATGACGAAATTATGAAGATAATATCATGCAACATATGAGGTTAATTTCATGCGAGTATGCATATTGCTATTAGCTATATATTCTATTTTTATACGTTGAGAAAATTTTGTATACAGCAGATTAGTTTAGTATAAATGAAAAATCAATTTTATTCTTGATCGAAAGTATTTTTTATTTTTCTTATAATCTGAGTTTATATGATACTGAAATTTTGAAAATTGGAGAAATAAAAGAGTTTAGGTGGTTTTGTTTTTGGTCTTCGAGACCAGGTTCTGGTTTTAGTTTCAAACAGTGTCATATTGGTTTCGCATACCACGTTTTGTTACCAGTTGTCTCTGTTTTTTGAGACCGGTCTCGCAGACCACTGAAATTTTAATGAAGGAAAACAGACAACGACTTGAAGTTGTTTTTTTGTCTTTGGTCTTCAACTAAATCGTACAAAATAAAACCATAATTATATATTATCATTCTATAACATTATTATATTATTTATAATAAGATATTAACTATGAAATTAACTTATATAATAATTTATTAAAATTATTTTTATATATAATTGTATATTTTTAATGATATTACTATCTTTATTGAAAAGTATCCTTAAATTATGTATATTATTAAATACTAGCTTATTTACAATGATATAAACTCTTGAAACAAAATATTTATTACTTTATATATTACATTATTTAAATTTGAGCCGTGAAATATGAATAATTTTTGTATTATATGGCAAATATTTTTTAGACATAATATTAATATATATTATTTTCAAATAAAACATACTTTCTTTTTAGTAACATGAATTGTGTTTTATTACATTTTTTCATTTAAATTCAACCACACATTAACAAATACACTAACCAAACAATCTTTTAAAAATCAAACTCTAAAACTGATTTGGTAGACTAAACTCTGAGACTGATTTTCTAAACTAAATTGTAAAAGTGATTTTTCAAATCAATTAACCAAACGCCACCCAAATTCTTTCACATCAGTTACTTGATAAGTATTTGATGCTTATCAATTCAGGGAGAAACATGGGAAAATGGGTGTAACCGTGTAAGTACATCACTAGTAATCATCTTGGAGACAACCAGCGAAATCACCATTATTATGTGATTCTGCAGGTTACAAAGAATATTATGTGGGTCCAATTTAACCTTTGTTTGTTTGATAAACTGCTCCATTGTAGAATATAATATACTATATATATATTGAAGTCGGCAAGGCAACAATACATACATACTAAGTAAACTAGCTACATATTTTCTTAAATCCAAAAATTGATGGTATAATGATTCTTGAGTGGGTGAAAATTAGCAATATGTTTCTAGACTTTAGAAATGACAATAATAATATTTAAAATTTGTAAAATTGAATATTATGTGTATAAGTATTTTTTACTAAATTAATTTTTTAAGCAATATTGTAAATCTAGTTCCATTGGATATTATGTTAATAATAGAGATATTAGTGGCATATATACAAAAAGTACGTGAAAAATTAACGTTAAATACTCACTTCAAAATATTTTAATCGGACAAAAATTACGAATATTTTTTTTTATGTATAAGATATGTATTTTTTAGGTTTTTTTTTATACATGTTATATACGTGAAGGATAAATATTAATATTTTTCCGGCTAAAAAAAATAATTAGCGACATAAATGATCAAGTTTTTTAATTTTCTTAGACATAATGTCAATGCTAAAAAAACAACGGCGTAAGTAAGTTTCTAACGTGCACTAATCAGTTTAATCGCACAATTTTATCCAACTAATGCGTAAACATCTACGTGGCACTCCACGTCATTTTTATTTTTTTCAACTTTTTTTCAAATTTTTTTTGCACGTCATTAAAAAATTCATGGGTTCCACTTTTCCTCACTTTCCCACTTTAATATGTGTGCTTTAAAGTTTAAATAACCTTACTTAGACTTGACGAAATATAATTTGACAATCAATTTATCAAATCAAATGTTGATTAACTTATTTTGGAGAAATATTATATTAGATTAATCAATCAATAATTCACAGAATTATTACAATTGAATACTCTATACGAAAATTACAAAAGAAGAAGTTCATATTAGGGTGAACATGATTTTCTTAAACAAGTAACTATTTGTGAATTCACCCTACTCGGGAGTATACATTTTATTTCGTGAACGTCTAGCACCAAAGTTCTTATGGACGACCCTCATTTTCGTCGTAGAGAAATTTAATACCTTGATATAAAATCACAAAATGAATATTATTTTCAAATTCTACCTCATTTGTATTTAGGCCCAAGCCCAATGAAAGTGAAGAAGTAATGAGATATGCATGTAAAATGGGAAAGTTCCAAAGGTGGGTCTGCTTCTGACATCTGACATCCTTCTCAGACTCTGACAAATCAAATGGGCTCTAATTAATTTCAGTGTTCAAACTTTGAAGTTTCCTGAAAAACGTGCCGCTTTCTTACTCCAATGCAATCACATTCGTACACTTATCCAAATCCATACGTAGCTCACAATTACACTATCTTTCTTCTTATTTATCCCAAGTTTGCAATCAAGGCCCTTCAATGTCAAAAAAATATATATTTGCTTACATTTTTTCAGCAGTTTTTCTTATTCTTGAGAAATAGCATGTTGTAATCTTCTCTTTCAAAATAGCAGAAAATATATTAATGCCAGTGATCTTGCTCTTTGTGCTCTTTTTTATTTTATTTTAATTTCTTAAAATTTTAAAACTACTACAAATTTTTGACCCTTAAACATGCTGCACCTAGTTTATTAATCCTTGTTTTTCCATTGCCCATAAGCTAGCTAAAAAATTTAGAGAAGCTGGCAAAAATGTGAAAACTAAAAATTCAGAGACAAAGTGCACCATCATATAAAGTTCAGGGATAATAACTACCAATTACTATTTTCATACATTTTATCATATAAAAATAAATAAATATTGTTTTATCATCACCAAACAGCTCAACGAAGTAACTGCCAGTCCAAGAACGAGCCTTCCCTGAAACGTCTCTCTCTCTCTCTCTATCTGCTCATTCCCAATCCCCAAATCGATCGACCTAGGGTTCCACATTCATCGGAGATCCCATTTCCACGGCGGCGATTTTCCTCCGATGGGCAGCGACGGCAGGTCGGTGGAGATATCGGAGCCGCTGCTCCGCGACTCGCAGGAGAAGATCGGGGCCGTCGGATCGGCCGGAGACGACGCGGCGATCCCGGAGTGGGAGGATCAGATCACGATCCGGGGCCTGGTGGTGAGCGCGATCCTCGGCGCTCTCTTCTGCATCATCACGCACAAGCTCAACCTCACCGTCGGGATCATCCCCTCCCTGAACGTCGCCGCCGGGCTGCTCGGGTTCTTCTTCGTCAAGTCGTGGACCGGCTTCCTGACCAAGCTAGGCTTCTCGGTGAAGCCGTTCACCAGGCAGGAGAACACCGTCATTCAGACCTGCGTCGTCGCTTGCTATGGCCTCGCGTTCAGCGGTGAATGCTCGATTCTTCTTTCCTTTTCATTTGTTGATTGTTCGGTTCTCTGAGCTAGTGGTTTTCAGGTGGTTTTGGGTCGTACCTCATCGCCATGGACGAGAGGACCTACAAGCTTATAGGAGCTGATTATCCGGGGAACAGAGCTGAAGATGTTAAGAATCCTGGATTGGGTTGGATGATTGGCTTCATCTTCGTGGTCAGTTTTCTGGGGCTCTTCAGCCTCGTTCCTCTTCGTAAGGTAAAGCCTCTGCGACTTTCCCGAGTCCTAAGTATTCGAGTTTAGTAATATTCTGATTTTCATGTTCAATTGAAATGTGAGTTTTGCGGGGAATTTTCGTAATGCGGTACACGTTTGGTTTCTCAGGTTATGGTTATGGAGTACAAGCTCACATACCCGAGCGGAACAGCTACAGCGATGCTGATTAACAGCTTCCATACCAACACCGGAGCTGAACTTGCAGGGTAAGCTTCTAATGCCAATGTTATTAGCCTCTGTATCGTCTTTCTAAACGGAACCCGAGCTGAGTGTTTGTATCCTAAACTTTCTAATTTTGGAATGGGTTTCTTTGCTTTTTCAGCAAGCAAGTGCGCACCCTTGGGAAATACTTGAGTATAAGTTTCGTGTGGAGTTGCTTCAAATGGTTCTTCAGTGGGATTGGCGACTCCTGTGGATTCGACAATTTTCCCAGCTTCGGCCTCGCACTATATAAGAACACGTAAGGCTCTTATGATACTCTCGAGCTCCACTCGATACATTAAAATTTTTCAAAGATATCGGGTTTTATACTATGTTCTTTGTGTAGGTTTTACTTTGACTTTAGTCCGACTTATGTCGGGTGTGGTCTTATCTGCCCTCACATTGTAAACTGCTCGGTTCTTCTTGGGGCGATTATATCGTGGGGTATACTATGGCCCTTGATTTCAACACAGGCTGGGGACTGGTACCCGGCAAACCTCGAGAGCAATGATTTTAAAGGTCTTTACGGATACAAGGTACTTAAATATATTTTTAATTACACTGGTGTTTTTTCTTTGTGTTTGGGTACAAACGACGTGATTGTGAAACCCGTTTCATGATCCTCACTCACATACTAAGGTGTCCATGAGTTGAAGTACTTTTAAAAGAGAACTTTAATGCCGGTAAACTGAAAAATTCAATTTTTGTCACAACTCATTCTAGTTATATTAAGTCTTTATATTTTATGTTTTGAGCTTTAGGCTTAGTTAACATTCGATACTTCCATTTAGATTTAGATTTTGGATTTGATTAAGTTTTTATGATTTGGAAAAGAAATTATTTTTTCTTTTTCTTTAGTATAATTGGTTTTTTACCGGGACCTTTATGACAATTGGTCACCAGAACATTAGTTTTCAACAAATAAAATTGGCTTTAAGTTTTTAAAACCAAAAAAACCTACTGGTTTAGAAAAATTTCAAAAAATCTATTTCAAACGTCGTCCAGTGAATTCGCTTACCCATTGTCGTTTTCTGATTGACACGCTAATTTTATTCAGGTGTTCATATCTATTGCTCTTATCCTGGGTGACGGAGTATATAATTTGGTCAAGATTATAGCTGTTACCGGCCGGGAAATGTGCAATCAACGCTCCAAACAAACCAACCTTCCTGTGCTTAGAGAAGTCTTAGGTGAGAAACTAGAATCAACCACACCTTTTTTTTATGAACTTTTAAATCAAAACCCTAATCGTTTGAATTTTTTTCGCAAACCAGATGCAGAGTCCTCCAAATTACAGCAGGAGGAGAAGAAACGGGACGAAATATTTCTCAAGGATGGTATTCCAACGTGGGTCGCCGCGTCCGGGTACGTGGGTTTGGCGGCGATTTCGATTACGGTTATGCCCCTTATCTTCCCGCCATTAAAGTGGTACCTAGTTCTCGGGTCGTACATCATTGCTCCAGCCCTCGCGTTCTGCAACTCCTACGGCTGCGGCCTCACAGACTGGAGCTTAACGTCCACGTACGGTAAAATCGGTCTTTTCATAATCGCGTCGGTGGTCGGGTCCGACGGCGGAGTCATCGCTGGATTAGCCGCTTGTGGTGTGATGATGTCAATCGTCTCAACCGCTGCTGATCTTATGCAAGACTTCAAGACGGGTTATCTCACGTTCTCGTCGGCTAGGTCAATGTTCGTTAGTCAGTTAGTGGGGACCGCCATGGGCTGCGTCATCGCTCCTTTGACGTTCTGGCTCTTTTGGGCCGCCTTTGACGTGGGCTCGCCCGATGGGCCCTACAAGGCGCCGTATGCCGTTATATTCCGCGAGATGGCGATTCTTGGCGTCGAGGGCTTCTCCGAGCTGCCGAAACACTGCTTATCCATGTGTTATGGATTCTTCATCGCGGCTTTGGTCATAAATCTGATCAGGGACGTGACGCCGAAGAGAGTGTCTCAGTTTATCCCGATTCCGATGGCAATGGCGGTCCCATTCTACATTGGAGCTTACTTCGCCATCGACATGTTTATTGGGACAGTGATACTCTTCGTGTGGGAGAAGATCAACAGGAAAAGCTCTGAAGATTTCGCCGGTGCGGTGGCGTCGGGTCTGATCTGTGGCGATGGAATTTGGACGGTTCCGTCAGCGATTCTCTCCATTATGAGGATCAATCCTCCCATCTGCATGTACTTCGGGCCTTCTTCGAGCAGTTGAGTGGCGGAAACTACGGGATTGGTAGCCTCACTGTATGTAAGATGCGCATTCCGAACTGGAATTTCACTGTAAATATTCCGATATTTCATTTCCGTTCATTCGGTTTATGACCCTTTTAACCTCAAGAAGGTTTAAAAACTTTTAACACTTGTCATGCAAATTATTGCGAGTGTTATTCAGATATTTAATACCAAACTGTTCTCAGCTTTCTTTTTGCAAATTGATTTAAGAACTAAGAATCATACATACATTTTGAGATAATCATACATACATACATATTTTACCTCTATTATATATATTTTATTTTAATTTTTCTATTGAGATAATTATATTAATATATTTTGAACTAAAACAGGCTATACAGCTTTTCGAAAAGAAAGTAAAGATCGACAACTTAATTGTTCAAGATTTTGCTATCAAATTGCCTAAAAATCCATCAATCTTTTTTTTTTTATAAATAAAATTAAATTCAAATAGATGATAAGTCTCTCTGAATGTTTATAAATACCTCGTTTAGCATAACAAATAAAGATAAAAGATGTTAAGGTAGTCATGTTTTTCTGATATGCTATAGATATTTTCTGATTACAATATTATTATATCGTATCGAGAGATAGTATATCTCCCTATCTCTTACGTATTTGTGTGAATGATGAGATGTGGGCCTTCAATTAAATTTAATGCTATACCAACCATTCAAGAAGAAAAAAAACGAACATTCAAAATATGTTTTTATTTTCATGTGTTAAGCTAACAAAAGAAAAAGTTATTTTGAGAACTAGAGCCGGATACGGATTTTTGAATTCGGAAGCAGCCGGTTATTTCGAGTATTATGTTCACCCATACCTTTTATAATAGTACAAATTGCTTATGAAGCAAAGAAAAACCCAACATAAGTAACTACTTAAGTTTCTCTGTTAACTTCTTATAACGAAGCTACATACGGCAACATATGAATTGTTCACGTTTTCGCTCCATAAGTGCGTATGCTGTTAGCTAGAAGAACTTTCAAGAGTTGACAACAAACACTAAGCTTCTTCATCGTAGCAAAAACATGTCTTACGATGCAAAAATTAAAGCACCATCGATCAATTATGTCGTCGCGTGGTTAAAAACAGCGAAAACCTAGTCGAATGAGAAAACATAGACAAATCATACTATCATAATGTGAAAATTTGTGAAAATTTCTTTTTACTAGAAAAACTTAATTACTCTGTAAAAGTAATTTATATCACTGACTGAATGTTTTTGCCCGAAAATTACATTTTTTACAATATATAGATTTGTTTGCCGCAAATATTGTGTATATAATATATAGGGTAATTAGCGGCACAAGTGGTCAATGTTTTCAAATTTCCTTAGGCATGATGCCAATGACCAAAAACAACGGCAAAAGTCCCCAATGTGCACTAATCACTCTAATCACAAAATTCCATCCAACTAATTGGATGATTGTTAGTCAAATGATGATGTGGCAGTGTTGACTGACACGCGGACATCTACGTGGCACGCCATGTTGTCTTTTTTATAATAAAAAAAATTTGCCACGTCTTTTTTATTTTATTTTATTTTAATTTTTTTTACGGGGACTACTTATTTTCTCGCCCTCTCCCACGTTTTCACGTGTACACACTCTCTCTCTCTTTCTCTCTTTCCTAAGCTGTCCCACGTGTCATCCAAATAAGTAATCAAAATATTTTGTATTTGTATTTTGGAACCATGACCAAACCCAGATAAACAAAGCACTAAATTACTACATCAAAGGTATTTGTTGTCAAAATGTAATGGATATAACAATTTAAATAACAAACATATCCATTAATATGTGAGATATCTTTTCGATTATTATCCGTCATTTTTCGGATAGTGGTTGAAAATACTACTAAAGTTGTAAATAGTATCCTACTTATAAGTTTATTTTCGGTTAGTTGTTGAAAATACTACTAAAGTTGTAAATATTATCCTACTTATAAGTTTATTTTCGGGTAGTTGCTGAAAATACTACTAAAATTGTAAATATTATCCTACTTAAGAGTTTTAAATACTTACATCTTATGATAATTTAATAAAGTAAAATATATATGGAATAAATTTATGTATTTATTAACAATATCACGACTAATTATATAATGATGTGGAAACAAATCAAAAATTAAAAATGACGTGGCATGCCATGTGGTTGTCTGCGTGGCGGTCAACACTGCCACATCATTAGTTGACTAACATCCATCCAATTAGTTGGATGAAATTTTGTGATTAGAGTGATTACTGCACATTAGGGACTTTTGCCGTCGTTTTTAGATATTGGCATCATGCTTAAGGAAATTCGAAAACCTTGGCCACTTATGCCGCTAATTACCCTAATATATATATATATATATATATATATATATATATATATATATATATTTTCTTATCTTCACGCATGGAAATTGGTCAGTTTGTCATCCTTGTCCCCACAGTCCTTGACTCACTTCAATCATTTTCTCTAAATGATTGATTTCAACAAACATACAAAAAAAGGACCTTTAATTTGACTCTTGATCATAATCCCTCCCATTCCACGATGGGAACGGCCGGTCAAGCTTCGGACCCGTTGCTGGACTCGGGTCAACCCGCCGTGGAGGAGCGGGTCCCGCACTGGCACGAGCAGATAACGGCGAGAGGGCTCGCCGTGAGCGCCGTCCTGGGGGTCCTGTTCTCCGTGATCACGCACAAGCTCAGCCTCACCACCGGAATCATCCCGTCCCTTAACGTCGCCGCCGGGCTGCTGGGTTTCTTCCTGGTCAAGTCATGGGTTGCCTTCTTCGGCAAGTTAGGGTTCTCGGTGAAGCCATTCACGAGGCAAGAGAACACCGTCATTCAGACCTGCGTCGTCGCCTGCTACGGCATTGCAGCCAGTGGTACTTACTGACTCTCTGTTTCTTCTCTTATTTATGGCAAAAGTATCTAAGACTTTTTAGGCTTTGTAGTGCATTTATTTATTTTTGGAATATTGGCGGCATAAATACCAAAAGTATTTAAAAGAACCAACATTGAATACACTTTTTTTGTTTTAGCCCAACTACTCGTACTTTTCTCTCACGTTAATAGACAGGTACTAAACAACCCCGGAAAAAAAGGTAATTTGTCTGGCTAAAACAATGAAAGCGTTAGTTTTTCAAACACTTTTAGTATTGGTGCTGCGAATTACCCATTATTTTTTTTCTCCATATTTTTTTGGCGTACACGTACGTGCAGATGACTTAACATTAACCTATTGAAAATGCAATTTCGCGATTATAGGCATTAAAAACTTAGAAATATTTTGAATAAGTTTGGGAATTTTTGCCGCGGTTATCTTTTCTTTTGCATTTCAGTAAGTTATGGGAATGTTCTTTTGTATCGATGGCTGTATAAGCTGGTGCTTGATACTCTTTCATTACTATATCCATGTTTGAACAGCCATTGATAGATCCGGTTCGTTTAATTACTAAACCCGTGTTCTGATTGCGAATTTAGGCGGTTTCAGCTCGTATCTGCTGGCGATGGACCAGAGGACGTACGAACTTGTAGGAGCCGATTATCCTGGAAACAGAGCCGAGGATGTGAAGAATCCCGGGCTGGGTTGGATCATTGTCTTCTTGACTACCGTCAGTTTCGTGGGGATATTCAGTCTCGTTCCGCTTCGCAAGGTGAAGTTAATGCTCTTTTTTCTACTTTCAATTTGAGCTTGAACAAGGTTTTGAGCTGCTTTCAATGCTGATATTTATCCTATTTCTTTGATCTTTAAGTAGATTTTAGACTGTCTGCTAAGATTCTTCATTGTTTCGTGTCATGTATTAAGGGTGTTTAAGGTATTTTGTGCTTATTTTAGGATGGTGGAATCCTATAAGGAAACTTGATAATTATTAGTCATGTAACACTTGAAAATTATTACAGTTTTTTTCTTCGAAAAGTTATTTCTAGGTGCTTTTGGACAATTTTACCCCTCCTTTAAGTTGTCAAAAAACCTAGTACAAGTGTGTATAAAACATAGTACACAAGTGTCCTAAAGTGTAAAACATATTATAGAACTGTCTTAAAGTGTCTAAAACCTAGTATCAAACTGTCCTAAAGTGTCGTAAACTGAGGGGTAAATTTGTCCCAAATAGCCTTGTGGAATAATGTTTCAAAATGTTATGTGATTTGGAGAATTATAATCAAGGTTCCCATCCATATTAGTGGTTAACTCCGACGAGCTTGATGCCATATTGAGGAGAGTGTTCACCTTGATCTCGAAGTAAAGACATTTTTGCGTAAAGTTTGATTGTAAAGAGTGTTCCGTTTTGGTAGATTTCAGTTGGCCTATTTTTTCCGTTTTGGCGATTTTGCTTCGTGCTCTATCACATTTTCGTATTTGATGTCTCAGGTCATGATTATGGATTACAAGCTTACATATCCAAGTGGGACAGCCACGGCTATGTTAATAAATAGCTTCCACACAAATACCGGAGCAGAACTTGCAGGGTAAGAGACAGAAAGGTTAAACGGCGGCTTTCTGCCATTTTTATACCCCTCGTCACGTTATAAGCTTAAATTATAGATTATTTTTTATATGTAAGACTTCATTTTCTTTCGTAGGAAGCAAGTGCAAGTCCTTGGAAAATACTTGAGCATTTTCTTTCGTAGTCATTTTCTTTCTATGGGGCTGCTTTAAGTGGTTCTTCAGCGGGATTAACGATTCCTGTGGATTCGGGCATTTTCCGAGCTTTGGCCTGGCTCTGTTTAAGCACACGCAAGACTCTTTTCATAACTCCTAGCCTCTGCATTATATTTATTCGTAATAGTAATGTTGTTGATGTTTCGTACGATGTTCCTTGTGTAGGTTTTATTTTGACTTTAGTCCGACTTATGTCGGATGTGGACTTATTTGCCCTCACATCGTGAGCTGCTCGCTTCTTCTCGGGGCAATCATGTCGTGGGGTTTTTTGTGGCCTTTTATTTCGTCGCGCGCTGGTAATTGGTATCCCGTCGGACTCGATAGCAACAGTTTTAAAGGTCTTTCTGCATATAAGGTGATATTCTCCTGCAAGAAAAATCTGAACTCTCGATGCAGTTTTTAAGTAATTGTCGTTTCCTCGTTGAATTTATCGCATTTTCTCATTAATTTACTTAACTTTTTCTTTTATCAGTTTGTCCTCCGAACTTCTCGTATTTTCTTCAATTTCCTCATTGAGCTTTTTTATAATCAGTATACCTCTCTTGCTAAACTATATCAGGTCATTCAATTTTTGGTAAAATATTTGACGGTTTCGGTTTCAAGACGCAAAGACTTTAGTTTTTAATAGGAACAATTAGATTTTTGATAGAAAGGGGTAATCTGCTAGATTTTTTTTTAATTTCAGGAAATTAAAGCAGAAATTAAATTAGATTGTAGTTCAGAAAACTATGTGTGTGTACATACATAATCCTGGGATATTAGCGGCAAAAGTGCAGTTTTTCTTCCAAAAAATAACGAAAAGTACATTTTTTTTTTCTGAACATAATGCCAAATTTACTCTAATAAGTATGCCATTGGTACCTTTTACCGGCTATTTTGGAACCTTTGGCATGTTTTTATTAGAGTTCGGCAACTTATTCGTAAAAATAAGTGCTTATCGTTACTTTTTTTGAAGAAAATTGGTACTTTTGCAGCTAATCATTGCATGATTTTGACATCCCCTTGTTTGATGCAGGTGTTTATACCAACTTCTTTGATCCTTGGTGACGGAGTCTACCACATAATCAAGATTCTAGCCACTGCCATCATAGGAATGTGCAGCCAAGGCTCGAAAACAAGCGAGATTCCGGTCCGAAACGGAGTCCTAGGTGAGACTGAACTAACTTAAGACGCTCTCTTTTCAGTCTAAAACTGATAGTTTCAGAGCTGTTCTAAGCAGATGCAGAGACCTCCAAATTCGAGGTGGCGCAAAAGAAAAGGGACGAGATATTCACGAGTGAAAAAATCCCGACATGGTTCGTGGTGTCCGGTTACGTGGGTCTGGTTGCGATATCAACAGCAACTATACCGGTTATGTTCCCTCCGCTCAAGTGGTACTTCGTTCTCGCTTCCTACGCCATCGCTCCTGCTCTTGCCTTCTGCAATTCTTACAGTTGCGGATTAACGGACATGGGCTTAGGCACTACTTACGGGAAGATCGGTCTCTTTGTAATCGCTTCAGCAGTCGGAAGCGACAGTGGAGGCGTCATCGCCGGCTTGGTCTCTTCCGGGTTGATGTTGTGCATTGTTTCCACTGCAGCAGATCTCATGCAAGACATGAAGACGGGTTATCTGACTCTTTCGTCGGCGAAGTCGATGTTCGTGAGCCAGCTGGCAGGGACGGCCATGGGCATCGTGGTTGCCCCGCTCACGTTCTGGCTCTTTTGGACCGCCTTCGATGTCGGCTCTCCCGACGGGCCCTACCCGGCGCCCTACGCTGTGATTTTCCGGGAGATGGCGATTCTTGGCGTCGAGGGCTTCTCGGAGCTACCGAAACATTGCATCGCCTTGTGTATAGGTTCCTTCAGTGTGGCCTTTGCTGTGAATCTGATTAGGGATGTGACTCCGAAGAGAGTATCACGGTTTATCCCGATCCCAACGGCGATGGCGGCGCCATTTTTCATCGGGGCGTACTTTGCGATCGACATGTTTGTCGGGTCAGTGATACTTTTCGTGTGGGAAACGCTCAACGAGAAGGGTGCGGAGGATTACGCGGGTGCGGTGGCGTCGGGGCTGATCTGCGGGGACGGTATTTGGTTGGTACCGTCGGCAATTCTTTCGATTTTAAGGATAAATCCTCCCATTTGCATGACATTTGGTCCTTCTTTGAGCGAGTGAAGTATAGATAGAAAGATATATCACTACGGGATTCATTAAACAAATCCATTTTCTTAATACTTTCTCATAATGGATAATTTGCATCTTATTTTCCTCAACATTCTAAGTTATAACTTGAATATCACTTAATATAAGCTATTCTGGCAAGTGAAAGCAAGGTTTAAAAGGCCACTAGTCGATTACGTTTCGCAATCTTAATTTTACTGATATATCATTTGTCGATGGGTAAATAAAAAAAAAGAAAAAAAAAAGATAAAAAAAAGAGGCATGTTGCATGCAGAAAATATCGCACATTTTCCATGGGCATACCCCATATGTCGATGGGGTTTTCGACGGATATTGTGGAAAATATTTTTAAGTATTTAGGCAAGATATTTATATAAGTTTAAAAATAAATATTTTAAAACTAAATGTTCAATTTTTTTTTTCTTTCTTCATTTTAATCAAGGTATTAAATTTCTCGAATATCCATCGGCATGCCCATCGAAAATCTTTTTTCGAGGATATGCGAAACGACATATCCATCGACTTACCGATGAGATACACATCGACAAGCGATATATCCGTAAAATGAAAAGTACGAGCCACTCTCAAAATACTTATCGCTGAGATTTGTATCATGTGTCTGCCGTGCAGTGTTTTAAAGGTCACGAACTGTGTATGTCCAATTTACAGGTAAACCGATTATACAAGTGTATTTGATAGGTATTTTTTAAGATTTTTCGAAATGGATATTTTTATTGTGCCGATTCCATTTTATTGTGTACCACAAAATCGAGTGGCATATTGATTGTAAATGATAGAAAGTATGGGATATTTTTGGCAAACATTAAATTTGACCATGAAATTAAAAAATAATGCAATAACGTTAAGAAGAAAAAAAAATCGAATTTCTTATTAAGATTTGGGTCTTGAATGGGTTTTGAGAGAATATGTAGAAATTAATGTCACAATATTAAAAAAGTTTTGAGATTTTCTTGGTCCAATATTGAAAAAATAAAATATTATTATGTCATAAAAGAGTTAATTCAAGCTATTGCTTATTGTCGAGTTTGATCTAGTAGTAACTCTTCAATTCCACTATACATCTATTCAAGATGTCATAGGTTAAAATTCCATACGATGTAAATGTGTGTCCCTTTTATATTTGTAAACTTGATCAATAATAATATGTTCTTACACTGGATATATCTAATAATACGACAATGCATTATAATTTAGGCTAATAATGTCCCCTCCTTAAATAAAATACTCATTGCAAAAAAATAAAAAAAATAAAAAAGTTACTGCTAATATACCGTTAGCTAACCGGACCTAACGAGCTAATTTTTGGGTTTTTCTTTTCGGGTGATAACATTTTTACCTTCTCACAAGAATTATGCTGGATTTTGTTTTTGTTATTATTATTATTTCGAGCTGAAACGAAATGTTTAATATAAAAGATAGAGAGACGACAAAGTAAGCTATGTGACATTTATATTTATTTAAATAATTGAACGTATAAGATAGCAAACTGGATTCTCTGAAAGAGAAATCTAGAGATCAACACTTTGATTTTTCTCCAATTATAATTAGGCACACCACTCTAATTGTGATAATATCTATAGATATAGATCATTATACCATATATTAAGTTATAGATATCTCTATGATATATATAATAGTCTACAACACATAACCAAATTATACTCTCATGATTCATGACAAGCTAGAAACTTCTAGTGTATGGTAAATATTTATAAAATATGCAATGATTAAGCGTTGGATAGCTTATGTATATTTTATCTTTGTATTTCTGGTCCTGGTTCCTAGTTTTGTATCTTTGTCTTATGCAGCCTCTAAATTTATATTTTGTCACTAAAACATGTTAAAATTACAAAGAGACAAATTTAAAGAGTGTCAACAACATGTATATTCAAGGGCGGAGTCAGAATTTTGTCATTAGAATATATTATGATAAATAAAATATTTTTATAATTAATTTTTAATAATTGATAAAATATTCATTGATACAGTTACACAAAGATTATAAATTAATGTATAATAAAAGAATCTTTACGTTAAGATATAGTTAATAATAAAGATTATAAATATTAAGAAAATGAAGTTGATGGGAATTGAACCTTGGTATTCAAGGAGGGAGAGTTAAAACTATTCTCAAATAACCACTACACCAGAGTATTAATTTTGTTTTATCATGATACATTTAATATATTGATAAAATTGTATATGTTTATTTATTAAAAATCACGGATTTGAATCAAGTGGGGGCGGTTGTCCCCGCTCGGCCTTCAATAAATACACCCATGTGTATCTTTATACATTCGTTTATGGTAACTTCACCTGGGGAGGGCCACGCCCCTCCCACTTAAAATTCTTCGAAAATATTTACACAATAATTTTTTTATAATTTTAAGTTACATTTTTTCTTTTAAACTTTATAATTTGAGTCCGCCGACGTATTTCACAACGTCCAAAACCCCTCTCATATATTAGACAAGGAGAGGATGAAATTAAGTAAAAAGGCAATGAATCTCATCTCTTGGAAGTTCCTAAGGATTTGGAGACAATTTTACAAAAATTAAAGCAAGATTATTTTCCCCTTGAAGGTTTGAATTTGATGTTGTGAAATGAATGATAATGAGGAGCTAGGTTTGAAAAAGAGGGAAGTTTGTCTCCATGATGGTAAGCACATGTGAGTGACTACCAATTCAATCACAAACACACACCTGCCAATCCCACATCATTCCCATCACACAACTATAAAATTACTAAATTTATTGCCACTCTCCAAAATATCAAACCACAAAAGCATACTTCTATAAATTTATGTACGTTTGAACCAATATCTCTCTTCGCACACACTAATTTTAAAATTCTTTGAGAGGTTTGGGTTCAATTCTAATGAGACGCGTAGATTATGTATATTTATAATTTTGATCGATAGTGTTGCGCTAGTATAATGTCGGTTTCTTCTAACACTACGAGTACATGTATTTTTAGCCAATATATTCAATATTTGATAAACAAAAGAGAGACTCCACTTTAAATTTATTTTCTCTTTAATTAATAATAAAATGTGTTTGAATTCTTTTTAGATTTAATTAGTTCTCTGCTTTATTTAGAATTTATATGTAAAGTTTTCGTTAGAAATTGCACCCAACACCCGAGCACCAAGAATAACAAACAAACACAAATGCGGAACACGCACGATAAATGGACCCGACCAACGCGACTTTATTGAACTCACAATTATAATCGGTTATTCGTACTTAACCAAATACAACCTTCCCGACTATCTAACCAAACACCCCTGCTCGTTCCACTCCTCCGATGAGCTACACATTCCCGCATACTGACCTCTGCCGTGCAGACTTCCACACCGATATGCCTGAGCCACTCCGATCAACAAGACACCGCCGACAATCCAACCTCCCGGTGAGACAAACCCAAGCCACGCTGTGTCGAGACTCCGACAGATTCCCAGGAAGACTCTCCGCTTCTCTCCGTCGTTACCGAGTTATCCCCGTCACCACCCGTGGCCGTTCGCCGCCGTCTCCATATTGGAATCGTCGGAGCTTTCTGTCTCTCAAGAAAGCTTTCCTCTTTTCTCTGGTCCCTCTCTGTGAATTCTTGTGTTTGCGTTTCTATTCTGAATGACGATCCTCTCTCATACTCGACGAGAGTATTTATAGAGTTTCCAATAAAGCCGCTTTGTTATCGTCCTCAAGCGTTGACTGAATGTCAAGCTCTGATTCGCTGTCGAGGTAGTTAAGTGACTGTGACTCACACTCGCTCGTCACCGACTGGTGACCAACAGTTTCATATATTTATTTATACAATTATAGTCTTCATTTCTTATTTTATATATTTTGAGTACCAACTTCATATTCACTCAATATGATTATTTTTGTTGAAAATGCAGTCGTTAAATATTGAACTAATTAATTAACGACTGAAATTCAGTCGTAAATATATTTTTTTTCCTTGTTTATTTTTTCTTTTCTTTTCTTTTATCTTCAAATACACTCTACCATGCATAGGGATCGGACGTGATCCCAGCTTCGCATAATTATAGTTTAAGACATAACAAATTACACTAATCTGCTTTAGGCTTTAAAAAAAAAGTGGACATAATAATTACGAGCTCAACAAATTTGCATATTTGAATTCCCAAATTATAAAAGCAATAATACATTTATAGCTTTAGAACGATATAACTTGACAAACACGCAGTTTTGTCGAATTTATATATTATAATTATGCACGCATTATATATATATATAGTTATATTATGTTGCTTGTATATAGATCTGTGACTGTCCATGTTATGATGAGGTTCATTATATATTGAAATAATTGCATGTCAAATTATTTGGCTTATTCAGAAATTAACGTTTAGCTGCTTAATCATCACGATTCTAATAATTTTATGCGTAAAAAAATTTAATATTAGTGTATAGAAATATAATTGTTTTACATATATATGTGATTATAATTAATTTCTCAAATAAATGAGAGAGGAATCTACATAATTGAGGATGATATTAAAGACAAATATCTAAGTTATAGATATTACCATATTAAAAGTACCGTGTGCCACTTGTACTCATGTGAATGTCTTATTTATCATTTAATAATAGTGTGTATTTTAATCTTTTTATTTAATTAATTTGTTTTGATTTGATTTATTATTTTTAATTTAATAATTCATTTTAATCTAGTAGTGATAACTGATGTAACTGCGCACATAGTATCTCATATTGAACAAGTGACAAAGTGTTAACGGATACGTAGCGTAAAGTGACGAAAGTGACAAAGTGTTAACGGATACGTAACGCAAAGTGACGAAAAAGGCGAAGTTTGTCAACCCCTTAAAACGTTTCTTAAGTACTATTATCAGTACTTTTTAAGATTGCGTGAATATCACCGACTTTAATCACAAGTTGAGTTCATATATATGCCCCAACTAACTCTAGATAATTAACATGGCTAAGTAACTATTGCTAATTTTTCGATTTTGGTTCTAACATACATACGATATAAATATAGAGAAACTTCAGTTTGTATGCCTGGACAACATGTGTTTTTAGAAAAGTATTTGAATTTGTTAAATTACAAAATTATGTCCCAAAAGTGTTTATGTAAAGACAAAAAGTGTTTATGTATACATTAACAGCTTTTAAAGCATATTTTAAAGTGTTTAAAAGTGTTTCTGTAAAGACAAAAAGTGTATTGGGAGCATAGTTTTGTAATTTAACAAATTCGAGTACTTTTTTGAAAACACATGCTCTACCGGTCATACAAACTGAAATTTTTCTAAATAATAATAATAATAATAATAATAATAATGCGTGTACGTAATAGAATGTGTAGTATACGATGAAGACAAAAGGATATGGCTTTCAAAGCTGAAGAGAAGAGCGACTCTTTTAGAAAAATGGAGCATCTTTGTCATCGTTAGAGTAATATGAGGGACTTCTAATAACCCTTTTTCTCATTAACCAATTAATTATGGATATCTAGCAGCGTTTTAGATTTTTTATAATACTCAATAAATTAATAATTTTAATAAAAAAATATTTACATTTTTATACGATCTTGACTTCAACTAATATAATTAAATTATTGTTTAATAAATAACAATTTCGACATTATAAAAAAGAAATCTCTTGTCTTAACAATATTAATTTTATAAAAATTTAATAATATATCGAACGTTTTCTTTAAAGTGTATTACCTATTTTCATTCATATACAACTAGATATCTAAATCTCAATTGTCCTAAGTTTGCTAAGGTTGGCCACGGGCACAAAATATGTAGGATGGACGAGCCAACCAGTTAATTGCCCGTTTCACTTGGAGAACACTTTTTATAAGAAACGGTAAGAAGATATTAAAGAGCTTGTTTATAATAAGTACAACAATGGTTTTGAATTTTGGATGTTAATGCAGTTTGACCTCTTGAATGTTAATTTTTGACACCTATCTTCATTCTCCTAAACAAAAAAAAAACCTAAAACCTAAAAAACCTAAAAATTATTAACTCATGTGTAATGCATAATAAAGTGGGTTTTTTTTTTCCCTTCAAATAATTAATAAAAAATTAATACATTATGCGACAACTGTTAAATGCAAGTTCAAAAATATTGAAAAATACTAATAAAATTATTAAAAAAAAAACATATGCGACAAACGAGTTAAAGATTTTGTCTATTTATCGTGTAGTTACTAGTTAGAAATATAGAAGTATTACTGCTAAATTCAAAGATATAATTACAATAAAATGTAGAGTTCAAGGACATTTCAGTCAATTAATCTTTTTATTTTATATTTCTAAGAACTGTAGCCACAAAAATACCTTTATATTAGTTAACTGAGCCGTCGGTATTTAGATTATATATGTAAAAAGAATAATACTTAAATTTTATAGTAAAACAGTAGTTTGATCTAAATTGTTTTCAAAAAATTAACAAATGAAAGGATTCAAATAATTAACGTGAAGTTGTATGGAGGTGACACATGTTTCTCTATGAATATTGTTATAAGAAATTTAACTGCTCATTAACGCCTTTTAAATATATACTGTATCGTAATTTTATTGAAATTAGATAGGGACTGCAACCATGTCCATTATCATTTATTTTTACTAGTGAAAGGCGAACCGCGGTGCCGATAAATATGTTAGTGAGATTAAATGAAAAAGTTTTCAATTTTTTTTTTTTAATTATAAATTGAAACGCGTGGAGATAAAGTTGGATTTTAAAGTTATCTATCTTATTTTTTTAATTGTATTTTAATTAAAAGATCAATATCCGGAACTACTAAAAAAATCTATTTTTTTTCTTTCTAATATGTCTTTGTCGATTTTGTTATAAATATAATTGTAAAATGCTCATTTAAATACATAGAAAATTCTAATGCGTTGTGGCAAGAAAACATATTTGTGAATTAAATTGAAAAAAAATTGTTCATTTTATTATTTAGATTGTAATTTTAATCAAAACACCAAGAAAACATATTGGTATAAAAAATGTTAATATTATTGTAGATTTTATTATTAAATATAGAGATGATAAAGCCCGATAACAGCCATTAATAGTCGATTTGCTCGATATTTTAGTTTTTAATCCCCCGCTTCATTATAGTTTTTGAACCCTATATTACCGGGGTGACTTTTTATATTATTTTATTCCTTGGTTTCATCAACTTAAAAAAAAACATAGGAAATTTAATGAGAGATTATTGTTTTCTCAAGTTAGTATAGTGACTTTCTATTCTAATTAATTACATCAATATCAAGTTATTACAGTGACTTTCTATTCTAGTTTAATACATCAATATAGAGTCTTTGTATGCTATAATGGTTTCTTGAGATAAAAGAGTATTCAATTAGTGACCGAATCCTTAAGATTTCTCGCATTAATAAATACCCAAGTGAACTTTAAACCAAAATTTTGGATTATTTTCAAAAAATATTCAAAACATAGAAAATAAGGGTGTTTTTTGGTAGACAACTTAAACTGTTTTTGTTTTCTTTATTCAGAATTTTATAGTTGTAGGGTAAAAGACTTTTGCAGTTGTTGAGAAATAAATGTATTGTACAACAGAATAATTGTTTGGAATTCGATTTGATTTTTTCTTGAAAAATTAAATATTTAATACATTAATAAAATATAAAAATATTATTACATTAATAATATATTAACATAAATATCATGTTTAACATATCAAAGTTATATACTATATAGTCTAAATAATCAGGTTTAACATGCATCAAAAGTAAAATATCTCATGCATTTTATTCTATTATTTTTCACTAACATTATATTAAACATAGTATTCGCGTGAATTGTATATTCACCACAATAGGTCGTCCGCATTCATTTTTCTAGAGTCATCACACAAGTAATTTATGTCCCAACATCACATAGGTCAAGTCAGATTCGGCATCGGCACCGGCACCGGTGTCGCAGTTAGCGTTGGTGACTCAGTTGATATCGAGATTTTGAAGGTTCAATGGTGAAGTTTAAAGGTGAAAATTTGGTATTCGTTTTCCGGTTTTGTCTCTGTTCCGGTACCAATCCCAGATCGATTTAAAAAAATTCCAAGAAATTTAATTTAAACCCAAGAACTGGTACTTCTCGGTTCCCATTTTTAGAACTGAGAACCATAAACGATGCCCTAAACAAATATTCCCCGGTTTTTGGTACCGCTTTTGATTTTAAACTACATGTCATTTTTTTAGTTTTTAGTATGTCATTTTAGTGAATTTTAAATTTTTATTGTCATTTTTATACTATTTGTAATTTTTAATTTTTAATTTTGAAAAATACATGTGGTTTTTAAGTCAAGCACTTTTAAAACCGAAATCGGTATAAAAATAAAATTCCTGATTTTTTCTTCGGAACTAAACGAAAAAAAGGAGTTATTTCCCGGTTCTCGGTTCTAATTTTACTCCTAATGAAGTCGATAGAAATAAGGAGTGATGAAAGAAAAAACTGAGTGAAAAAACAGAAAACAACAAAAATCTGTATTTGAAAATCCTTTAGAAAAATAGAATAAAACTTGAAATGTTTTGGAGTTCAGTTTGATGAGTTACATACCAAACAGTCATTTATTTTTCTCAGTGTAACTATACAAGTTAGAAAACTAAAAAACTATTTTCAAGTTATGTACCAAACACAGGGAAGATCTCTCAACTTTTTCAATTTCATACGTCATATCACATTTGATAAATTTTATTTTCCTTTTTTTATATATTAATAGGCTGCATCACACGTCGCGCATTGGTATATGTACGAAAATTCTTATAAATTTACAAGAAAATATTAAATACTTTTTTCTTTAGATTATATTTCGTAATTCAATAATTTCTTTGTCTTTGTGCAATTTTTATGTTCATTATTTTATTTATTATTTATTATTTTTATGTTTGTGAGTAAGTATCATAAGAATGTTATTTATTGGTAATTATCAATACATGCAATGTATAAGACCAAAATACTGATGGAAAACATATAAAAATCAAAGAAAATGTATCAACTTCATTTTTTTTTTAAGGAAAAGACTGCATTTCATTAACGCCATCTATGGCACAGGCGGACTCCACCAAAATAGAGTTTATGATACATCGAGGTGGAGAACCCATCCAAACACTAGAGGCAGCAGATCCTAAGCTATATTGGGCTAGGTAATTAGCAACCATATTGCCTTTTCTACAAATAAAATGAAAAACGGAGTTGGTCCGAGAGGCTAAATTCGTGATATCTTTGATGGATGTACTCCTACCTATAGCACCGGCAACCGAAGTCGAGCCTATATACGACGATCTTCATGCGTGAATAGCCGGGAGGAAAGAAAGGGCAGTAGATGATAATGAAAAAGGGTGCCGCGTCTGGACGTGCGGGCGGAATGGATGCGCGAAAGGTGCCATGCCATGGAGTGAGGAATATCCCGAGTCTAAACCTGTCCTCGTCCGCCGCCGGAACAGAACTAAAAAATAGAGCTGATTGCAAGTTGGGAGTCCGTCTCGAGCTCGCTAGGCGTGAATCCCCTATTACTCACAAAAATTAGACCTTCCCGGATAGCTTCCAGCTCCGCTCCCAAAACAGAAGCTGTTTTTGGTCTCGACGTGCTGAAAGCTGCGACGAACATGCCATGATCGTCTCTAACACAACCGCCCAAGTCCATATAGCTAGAGCTGCCATTGATCGGGAAGGCAGCGTTGACATTCACCTTCCACTTGCGCCGGGGGGGGGGGGGGGGGGGGGGGGGGGGGGGGGGGAATTAGATGGAGCTATGTTCTGCGGCGAAGTCCCAATGTTAATATAAAGACGTTCGAAATCATCTTCAAGGGACGTGGCTCGGATGAATATTTGAGTGAAGTTACTCTTATGATCATGAATGTGCTTGTTTCGTTGATTCCAGACCTCCCAACACATGATTGCAAAGAGAGAAAGGTCATGCCTCGATCTATCCCGAGCTTAATCCAAGAGGATGTCACAAAATCACTTGTGGTGATTATGTTCGAGAATGTGTTCGAAAGGTGAACCTCTCCATGTTTGCTCCACCAGGGGACAGAAAATGAGATTGTGCGCCGAGGAATCGGAATAACACCCGCATAAAAGGCAGTTCGAAGCCACAGACATATGTCTTTGGGCTAAATTTTCTATCGTAGGGATTATATCGTGACAAGCCCGCCAGACGAAAATCTATCACCTTCAAAATTATTCTTTTCTTAAGGCATTTTTACAAACTCAATAAATTAAAGCAAACTAATACAATAAAACTTAATGAAAATTACTGTTCGGGTTGAAAAACTATCTACCACTACCACCACTTAATGAAAATTTTAAGATGATCAAGTTATTTCCGGTGCTACTTTGTAGATAACGTCACTGTTCAAGAGAAATATCACTGTTCAAAGTGAAAAACAAAGTATTATTAAGATAAGTGAATGACTAACAAAATACTGAGAAGAAAGAAAATAAAAAATTGAGAGAAGCATAGTATTTTTATTATTGTTTTTAGTCTAGAGAAGCATAGTATTGTTATATTATTGTATGTGGACATGGTCTTACACAAACATCTTACTTATACTCATCATCATAATTATTTCATGAATATACGTGTCTTGGTATCCATTTTTAAGTGTTAAAATAAAATTATATTATTGTATGTGTATATGGTCTTACACAAACATCTTAATTATACTTATCATCATAATTAGTTCATGAATATACGTGTCATGGTATACATTTAAGTGTTAAAATAAAATTTAGTTTTTAGTTCTCGCCGAAGTGAATGATCAATTCATTGTTAACATTAACAATGCTCTTGATCAGTTCATTTTTTCTACTTGCAATTCAATTAGTCGAATGACAGAATAAATTTAAATATTTAGGAACATAGATGTGTATAATACGAAGAAAAAAACCGAAAAAACTTTAAGCATTTCAAAATCTATAATATACAAAAAAAAAAAATATAACTTTAAGCATGCCCAAAATATGATAAAATTCAAGGGACAAAGCGCTATGCATGGAACATCACTACCAGTGCTCAAGTAGTATCTAGAGCAACTTGCAACTGTCCACGATGCACTATTAAGGTCTCCAACAGAAACAAATACGGAGAGTGTGAATTAACTGTACCAGAGTCCAACTCCGCATATAAATTTTTTTTCCTTGCCAAACAGGTCTTCATTTATTATTAATATAGATATAAATATAATTTCATGAGACCTCAAATATTTAAATGATTTAAAAAAAACATCCAAATCATAAAAATAGACTAATAGGTGGATCAAGTTACTTACAGCAAGAGCGGATTGAAGCATATTCAAAAAAAAAAAAAGAGTGAATTGAGGTCGTTTACGAAAAATAAAAGAGTGGATTGAAATCGTGAAGATGAATTAGGAAGTCAAACTTTTCTGATTGTCAAACCAACAAAAATGTGAAAGTTGTTTCTTCACCTCCAATATTCCGTCCATATTTTCTTCACTTTTCAGTGGAAAAGTGCACGATTAGAGAGAAAAAAAACGTAAATAATAACAAAACTCACATAGTTTGAATATGACGACCTTCGAGTGGTTGATTAAACAACATTATTGCAAAAGCCCTGACAATATATCATTCAATAGAAACATACATAAACATATCCTATATAATAAAAAGGGAAAAATCATAATTGTCTAATCTCGGGTTAGGATTTTTATTGTACCAAATGAGGGCATCAGAGAAGCTTCTTGATCATGAGAGCCTCAGTGGAGAGAAAGCTACTGAATTATGTTTTCTATCTCTTTTTGTATGTCTTTAGGTATAACTTTGTTTTACCATTAACTATTTAATTAATTAATATTGAAGAAATTGAAAAAGTTGAAGCGTATAGAGCTTGAAATATGAAGCAAAAAGGGAGTGGAAGAGTTTTACAATTAATAAGACCATTTCATCCACATTCACTCTCACATTGTTTTCTTATTCATTGAATAACTATTAATTGGCAACAAATGGGAGCACTTCACAAACGTTTATACGCATGTTTTTTTTTTCAATTTAAATTTAATTTAAAATTCTAAAAAAATAGCATTTGGAGATGTCATTATAGAAGAATTGAGGAGAAAATTTGTCTTCATGTTTTTATATATATAGAAAATAGCAGTTGGAGATGTCATTATAGAAGAATTGAGGAGAAAACTTGTTTTCATGCATTTATATATATATAGATACCCGAAACTGGATTCAAGTTATTGGTATTTTTGGACCCAGAATGTGAACCAAAAAACCGAGTACCGAAGTCCGGTTACTTGATTTTTTGGGTATTTAAAATTTCGGACCTAGATTCTGAACTGTAACCGGTTTTCAAACCTAGAAAAGGAAAAAAAATCTATAAATGTAGAATAAAAGAAAATAATAAACATAAAAAGGTTGTTTTTAAAATAATAATATTTAAGCTTAAAGTATTAAGCTACTTTTTTTTTCTTCTATACGTTATATTTTTACTATGTTATATAATATATAAACGGGCTAAAACAAAAGGTTCTTTAATATTTGGACCCGAAAGTGGATTTCAAACAGATTCTGAGTACTCAGAACCGAAATCTGGTTAGTGAGTAGTTTCGGCTATTTCAGTCCGAACATGGGCGAATCTATGTGATGGGGTGGGGTGGTTGAAACCACCTCAATATTTTAAAAATTGCACTAATAGTACTAAAATATTTTAAATTGTTTGAAAAACTTAATTTGTGATTTTATTAGGAATCATATCTTTCAATATCCATAAAAAACACAATTTAAAAAAGTATGAATCTCAGTGAAAATCCAAAATAAGGCAAGGGAGAGCAAAGACCAAAGAGGGTGAAAATGGGCAGTTAAAAGTTGCGTCGTTTGAGAAGGTTAGTCAAAAAGTCAAAACCTGCAACAAACAACACAAACAAAGAGGCCAAATACATACACCACTGTATGTATCTATCTTCAAAATCAAACCTTTAACATGATTCTTACTTCTCACTGCGAAGAAGAAGAAGAAGAAGAAGAAGAAGAAGAAGGATTTCACACACACGCTTAATCCGATCCCTCGAAGATTTCCGAAGAAAGCCCATGACCCTTTTCCAGAATTAGCAAGCTTTCCTCTCAACTCAACAATCAAAGGGCAAAATCGTTTTGGGTTCTTTCGATTTCGGTCCATGGATCCCAAGGGCTCGAAGAACTCAAAGCAATCCCTTGAAGTGG
Source organism: Parietaria judaica (assembly GCA_954871525.1). Classification (NCBI taxonomy): domain Eukaryota; kingdom Viridiplantae; phylum Streptophyta; class Magnoliopsida; order Rosales; family Urticaceae; genus Parietaria; species Parietaria judaica. Next base: position 34,397,050 of record OX940865.1, read on the forward strand.
CTGTGGCTCCCAGCTTCTTGACCCACCAACAACAACCCTCCATGGGAGAGCACAGCAAAGCGGTGGAGATCAGGGACTTCCAGGTAGCGACCGCCGACAAGGATTCCGGCGCCGGGAAGAGACAGCCGACGCCGAAGCGGGCTTCGAACAAGGACCGGCACACGAAGGTGGAGGGCCGGGGCCGCCGGATACGCATGCCGGCGCTCTGCGCCGCCCGGATCTTCCAGCTGACCCGTGAGCTCGGCCACAAGTCCGACGGCGAGACCATCCAGTGGCTCCTCCACCAGGCCGAGCCCTCCATCGTCGCCGCCACCGGCTCCGGGACCGTCCCCGCCTCTGCCATGGCCCTCGCCCCCTCCTCCGCCCCCGCCGCGCCCCTCTGGGCCCCGACGCAGCAGGCCGGGCCTGCCTCGTTCGGAGGAGGAGGAGGAGGAGGATTCTCGGGCTTCGACGGGCCGATGAGCTTCACGTCGATCTTGGCCGGGGCGGGCGGCGGCCAGTTTCCGTGGCTAGAGCTGGGGCTGGCCCAGGAAGGGCACATAGGGGTGCTCAGCCAGATGTACCAGCAGATGGGGCACCACCACCACCAGGCCGCGGCGATGCGGCTTCACCCGACCCACCACCAGAATCAACAGGTAGTGTCCGGTTCCGGCTCCGGCTCTAAAGACGACTCGCAGTGCTCGGGGCAGTAGGGTTTTGAATTTCGGGGAATCCGGAGGAAAGAACTAGTCTTTCTACAACCCTTTGACGGGTTCGTCGTGTTCGTGTAATTCAAAACACAAACAGCATCGTTTAAAGGTGTTTGCTCGAGTATTTGAACTTGTATCTTTGCCCGGTTTCGGATTTTAGAGCTTCTTTTGTTGTTGTTGTTGCAGGTGGAGATGTGATTAGTGGTGTATTAGCATCGATTTGGGCGGGATTAGCATCTTTGATTAAGAGGTGTGTTGAATATAGTGTGTATTATTTTGTAGCTTAATTAAATTTTTTACTGTGTTTTGTGTGTTTTTGAGAATTCCAAAAGGTATTTCTATATAGTCTCGTATATTCTTTGTGCAATTTACAGGAAAGAAAGAAGAGTAATATTTGCTTAATCATACTCTCATTTTTTTTCATCACTTAATCTATTTTACCATGCTTGTTTAATCAAGTTGATTTCTCTTTGGTGAGTTGTTATTGTTCTTCTTGAGAAACTTCCTTGTTGAAATTGTGTAGACTAATCTAGAATGACTTCGTTTTCCGGTATTGTAGTGTTTATTCGTAAGTGTTCAGAGTTTGTGAGCAGAGACCGTTTTATTCGGCCCCGTTCCTTTCTGTTTCAAGAGTTTTGTGGTGGAAAATGGAAGCAAAGGGATGAGGGATCATGATTTTAAACTTTTTCGCCCGTGATTTTCTTTCTAAATTGGTTTCGTGCGTAAAATTCTTCGTGCTTTGAAATATCTTTATAAGTTTCTCTATAATCTTGTTGATTGTAGTGCTTGAAAGCGAAATCTAGAAACTCTCATTGCCTTTTGTAAATGTTTGTCTCGATGTTTTTCTATCGTCGCTTCTTCCTTTCACCGGTTTGTCATCGTACGAAAGGAATCAAGTACGGAGATACTCAGTACACTACCTTGATTGTGAAATTTAAGGAAAGAGATGTTTTTAGAAAATAATTCATTCTTGATCACTAGTTACTTCTGAATTCTGATGCTCATGTTCTTGGTTCACTAAGTCTTTTTGCATATTTGCCCTTTGCTTTATAGAACTTAGTTTTTGTGTTTATATTTGATATGCTCTTATTTTGTTCACCTCGCACTATTAATTAAGAGTTGAAATAACCGGTATCGGTTTTACGAAAAGAAAAGAAAAAAAGTGTTTTTTCCCAAAAAAAATTGTAAATGGTATTTTCCAGTCCCGGTTTTGAGAACTGGATGGTTATTAGCTTTCACAAATTGAGATTTAGAAAATCCCAGTCCCGGGTATTTATTTTTTTGTGTAATTTTTTTTCTTCATAATAGTATATCTCTTTATAATAACCAGTAAAACGTTGATTACGAACTAGGGTTTTCCGGTTTAAACCAGTATTTTTCTGTATATTGAGAATCAGAATCGGACCTTAGTGTGTTTTTTTTTTTTTTTTTTTGTCATGGGACCTTAGTGTTATACTTTATAGTAGGGCTGAAACCAGAACCGGGAACCGGGAATTTGACTATTTTTTGTCCTTGTCCCGGAAAAATCGGGACACAGTTTTCTGTCCCGGTTTTGGTTTTGGTTCTGAAAAGTCCTTGTTTTTTATTTAAATCAGAACCGGGACCGGGACCGGGACACCGATTAAAATCCCGATTTTTTTAGGACAAAAATTTGGGACAAAAACCGGGACAAATCCGGGACAAAATCCAAGATAGAAACATGAAAATTACCAAATCCGAGTAAATCCAAAATGTAAAATACCAAATCCAAGTAAATCCAAAACGTAAAATACCATATCCGAGAACAAAAGCAAAATACAAAATAAACAAATGCAAGATCCGAGTTCACGTCGTGAACTTCAAAATACCAAATTCAAATCTCAGTGCAAAAAACCGAGTCTAAAATGCTAAATAGTAAATACCGAGTACAAACAAATTATTTTTTATAACAAAACGACATATAAGAAATGACGTGTTAAATAAAATACCGTGTAATGGCTGAAAAATAAATGACATGTTAAAATAATGGGCTGAAAAAATAAAATAAGAGATTAAGAACATAATAGTAAACGACTTAAAAGAAATGACATGCTAAAAAACGACAAACTTATAACAAAACGACATAAAACCGGAACCGGGACAAGAAAACCGGGAATTTCATATTTTGAATTGGTTTTGGTTTTGGTTTTTTAAACCGGAACCGGGACGTCTCTTTTTAGGTTATACTCAAAAGAAAAAATTGATTTTTTGCCAAAAACAGTTCGGTACCGGGACCAGAACCGGGACAAAACCGGGAACCGAGTACAAAATTTTCACCCCTACTTTATAGTTTCTACAATCCTATATAGATTGTGTCAATTTCAAGACATTATACAACGTATCATTTTATTGGATGACTTCCCTCTTGATAAATTAACAGAAAAATATTAAATGTTTAATGGAATAGAAGCATTTAATACATACTAATTTTCGCAAGGCAAATTGTTAAAAAAAAAGTATGGAGTGATCCGATTCATGTGATAACTTCAACTAGGGCGGTGTTTGAGAATTTCGGGGTCGAGTGCGAGGAGCAATTTTTGGAACCTTACTGAAATTACAAAATTAGATTTTGATACAAAAGTACTAATCAAATTTATATAGTTGAATTTCTCGACCATATGTTTTTCGATAGACAACGTAGCGATACCGTTCGACTTATTTTGGGGCCTTCAAATTGGGTTTTTTAATGCTCTCAGATTTAAAAATTTTATTTTTATATTGTAAGCTCGGGGACCTGCTCTGCCTCTCCTCACGCTATATATTTCATAGTAAGAATAACCAGCATTATAGGCAGCACCGCAACGGGCACTATGGACCAAGAATATATTTATACGCAATTTCTGCTTCTTTAACCTATGATTTCTTGGAGTCTTATAATAAGTTTATCACTAGACCAAGCTTGCACGGCTCTGACTTAAACTAAAGATTTAATACAAAAAGATACTTCAATGAGTAATTTGATAAATAGCCACACCAAGGGAACTAGTTAGAGTACTTGGGCTCTCTTGTCTATCCATAGTATCATTTATCGTTTTGAAAGCCCAATAAACACAACAATTTTTTTGGGATAATAACTATGAACAATATATATATATATATATATATATATATATATATATAATTTAAATTTAAATTTAAATTACAATATAATATTATTATTATTATTATTAATGAAAATTACATTATAATACTAAGCGCAGTAAATGTAGTTTCATTTTTTAAATATAACAAAACAATTTTAAATGCCAGGTGCCATGCTAACATGTCATCATGCCAATCACGTCCGTATTGTTTAACAAAATTGTTATACTTACATTTTATAAAATAAGATATTTTACGCTTGATATTTAGGTTTAAAGATTAAAATAAAATTTTATTAAATCTGTTTTTTTATAACAAGGGCCAAAACCACAAAGTGTGGTATCTCTTGAAGGACATGACAAAGGGTTGTTTGAGAACCTCATATTAGTTCGAATGTAGTTGAACTACAGTATGCCCACGTATGATGATTAAAGAGCATTCTAATTATAGCTTCAAGTTAAAAACACGCCACTTCTTAACTGAATTCAATTAATGTCACAAAATTGTTTTCTTATAAACTTCCTTAAGACTTTTTTTTTTCTCGATTTAAGACTTTCACTGTTGGATATACTATGTCTACGTTCAAAGTAACGTACGTACAGCTGAATTTTCGACCACTTGGGATTCACGCCGTCTCCACCCCGAACTAGGGGGAGGAGTTTCGTCTTTTCTTCGTGCTTTCGACTAGTATCAATCCGAAGATATTTCGGTCCTTGTCGCTTGATGATTAAAGGCATTCTATTGGGATGGTGGATATATAGCATTACGGGTGGTATTTTGGGGTCGGATACGGTTATAACACGTTATAAATGGGTTTGGGTCGATCATATATAGTTCAAGGTCCAACCGTGTCGAACACGATTAAATAACTGGTGAACACGGCACGAACACGTTAACTGAATGAGACTCAACTAGACACGATTAAGAAAACAAATGGTTTCATTTCAGGCATGTTATTAAGTGTTCTAATAAGTATTATGTGTTGAATTTATATTTTCTATTTATAAATAACGTCGTTCAATTTATTAATATAGAAAATTGCTAATTAGTTCTAAAACCTTATATAATATAATATAATTAAATAAATTAAGTTATTAAATGAGTTTAAAATGAATTAAACAAGACAATTCATAAATGGGGCAGGGTTTGGTTTCATGTTCTAACACGAATAGTAATTAAGGCGGACCGGGGTCTATATAAAATAAGTAAAAAAGGATCATAAAACGACACGAACACGAACGGTCAACCTTTACTAGGTGCTCCATGCCCGCATGCGTGAGTCCGGCGGCCCAATCGATTAGCCAAATAGCCCTACCTGGCTGCCTTCCAGTCCTTCTGCACCTTAGGATGTGCACGTACAGCCTAGGCCCCGCAGCTTGGTGGCTTCATTTGTACGCGTGTTTGAGCTCTCATTTTTGTGCGCATTGGCTTGAGCCCATGCCGTCCGCGTTCTTCTGTTTGCACTTGTTAGGCCTTTGCCCATAGAGCGTGTTATAGGCCAGTCCCCAAGGGCTAAGGCTTTCCATGCACTAGGACTCATGTCTCTCGCTCTAGATGCTTGTTGGGCGCCACAACGTGCGGGCCCCTTAGGGTCGAGTAAGGGGGTGTGACAGTTTCAATCAATGTGTAGTCTGAAATTTTAAATTCTTGGCACGAAATCTAAAATTTATTCTAAAATGTAAAGAAGAGTTGTGATCAAGGTTTGAATTTTCCTCGATAATCATCGATTGTTCGTCTTGCCAAAAGTCATCGGCAAATATCTCATTTCAGTCGATTATCCGTAAGAACAGTGTAAAAATAACAAAAAAATGGTACTTAAAAAAAATACACTTTTAAACAATTTTTGGCAAAAGTACCTTCTTCAATGCAACAAAAAAAAACCCCAAAAAATGTACTTCTAAAAAAAAAAAAAAAAAAAACTTCGCTTGATCTACTAGCCAAGTATCAAGATAGATATGTTGAGTTGCTTGGACTAAGAAATAGAGATTGCTATTTATATACTAGCAATGTTATTGTTTTAATTATTTGTTCCCTGTGGGACTTTCTAAATCTAAATAAATGTGTATTTTTTTTATTCATTTCTATTTGCTTCACATATAACTTCTCCACAAAGCCAAACAATATCTTTTAATCTTGATTTTATTTTCTTATGTTTGAGCATGACATTATTTTATTTACATTTGTTTGAGTATGACATGATTTTATTTGAGTATTTACATATGTGAGAGTGAAACTATATTTTATTTACATATGTAAACTTAGTAAATATAACGATTTTATTAGTTTTTCATCGATAATCCTCGATAAGTATCTATAATCCATGGGTAATCCTCGAAAAGTATCGGTAACGATAAACTACAATTTTAGTAGTTTTCCGTCGATAATCTTCGAAAATCCATCGATGATCCTAAAAAACGGCAACTGATTTATAGGCAAAAACGACATTTTGAACATTGGTTATGATGCTTAATTATTATTATCATTTTCAATTTTATTATAGTGAAAAAGATTTTTATGCCATGAACGTATCTCTCATGTCAAAAAAAAAAAAAAAGAAGAACCATTGTATCTTTCATTTTATTTTCTTACTTAGATTTAGGATTTAATATTTACATCCAACACCAGTCGTTGGATATCTCTTTTCTAAGTCAACCATGTCACAATAATTCTTTTATAACGAACAATTCATTTCTTATAATCGGATGAAGATTTACTCAAATCTTTTTTATATATATTTTCGGTGTATATCATCAAAAGTCCAAACAACCTTTTCAATGTGCAATAATGTTACATTTATGTATTTGTTTTTCGATTTTAATGGGCGGCTTCCTTTGTCTTAGTCAATTCTAGTTTAGTTTTGTACCAAACACAATTTTTTGTCTTTTAGATTTTGTCTCACCCAATATAGATATTTTCCACAAACAAGAAAAGAAAGAAAAAAAGAGAGGATATAAAATAAAATATCTTACCTATATAGCTATTTTAATTCCTTGATGTATATTATAAAGTATGTCAACGCACCATTGTTTAAGGTGAACCACTACAAGTGTGCACAATATATTAAATTAGGTCGATGATAGAAACACACACAAAATTTGAGAAATACTTTTGAAAGAAAAGGTTAAAATAAATCACATATATTTGTGATCTAATTCTAGCCAAATAATTTAATCTTGACTTTCTCACACTTAATTTTACCAAAATTTAAATGTAAATTTTGATTCCGTCATTGACGAACGCTAAAAACAAACGAGACGGGCTTGCCCATAAGATAATTTCCACCTATATATTTAGGTAATACCTACCTATCATGTATTGTCTAAATACAAGAATAAATTTTTTCTATAAATTATAAAGCTTTAGATCTCAATCTCTCATTAATTATTACCTTGTGGAACCCATTTGTGTACGGCTAAACTTCAACTTGATGTCTCATATGAAAACACTGAGTTAAACACATCTAATAAATCCAATTGTTTATGAAGGATATAGCATCAAAGTGATCCAAATTGCAAAGATGTTGGAATAATGGTACAACATTTAATGAAAGTATTCTCTTTGTCCCTTTTATCACCCTTAAAAATATTCAAGTTAGCGTAGAAAAAACATACACAGCATTTACTACAATCGTTAAAGGAAAAGTGGACGAAATTCAAGTTACTCGAAGGAAGCACAACTATATAAAATATAGACGGGGCTAAGAAGTTAGCTAAATTCCGCAACATGCATCAAATTAGTATTAAGAAAATTAACAAGGCACTTTTAAAAGAAAATTAAAGCGATTAACACCTATTTGATTATTATTTTTTTTTCGTATGAGTTGATTTTCGTTGGTGTTCAAGAGTCAAAAGAAGTTGTGGATCAGAAAAGTTCGGTCCTTCACACGAGAAACTATTATAAATTATAATTATCTCACTTGATGAATCTAAAGTTTATAATAAAAAAAAAAAAACTGGGAGCAGCTAGTACCACCTCATTAATTTTATTGACAAATTGTGGGAGAAAATACTGATAACACAAATTACGTTAATATCATGTATGGTTTTTAAAATTTTAGAAAATACTGTTAGAAAATACGTGTGATTATTTTATTTTGAAAAAAAAAAATTAAAATCATATTTTATTCTTTGAACTTTTTTTATTATAGAAAACATAATAAAAATAGCAAGTACTTTATTCGATTTATTTCTCTGTCATGACATATATTATTTCAGTATTCTAATATTACTCGAAAATTTTAAAACTCTATAACTATTTTTACGAACTTCTGATGAACTCATAACATATATCGTTGAAAAACTTACGACAAGAATAATCCAATTATAAATGAAAAATAATGATTTTGACGTATTTTTATATAAAAAAATATTATTAAATCTGACATAGGGCCTATGCCAAACAACTAAACAACTTTTCACATATTTTGAGATATAACTGTAAATCCGTTCATATAATTTTTTTTAAAAGGAAATTATACGAAATACCCATTTTGTGTCAAACCTTTTAAAAAACTACCCATTGTATGTGTAAAAAACTACCCATAATGGGTAGTTTTTTAAAAGCTAATTTAAAAATATAATTAAAAAAACTAAATTAAACGCACCTTAGTTGCTATCCAATTAAAGTAGAAAATGCTTTGATTAGTTATGCTCCCACTAATTTGGAGGGAAAGAAATTGTGATTCCATATCTCAAGTAAAATCGGTACATTTGAGCAAATTGGAGCTAGTAACGTGTAAGTTGTAACTTGATTAATCTAAAGAAATTTAAGTTTCTTTTATAAAAAAAAAAAAAAAAAAAAGGTGTAACAAAAGTGGGGCCCAAATGTCATTGTCACGTTGTGCACCAAAAATATTAAAGATTGGGCCTTAAAGAATTGAACTTTATGGCTATAGGGCCCACAGATGTGTTGTTGGTGGACCCACCACGAGACAAGTGCTCCATTCACGTGTGAATCCTTTTCTATAATGGGCCCTTTTTGGGCGGCTATGATCCGATACGCGCCTCTATGATTAGGTAATAGCTTAATTGGCGCAAATACCCATGTACTCTCAAGGGGTGCTCAATTACTCCTACAACTAAGAAATATTACACTAATACCCCTCGAAGAAAGATAAAAAAATAGTAACTATGCGTCTATGCACTTCTTGTCGAGTTCGAGGGGAAATTCCACCAATTGCTTTAAGTATTGATTTTTTATCAAAGAAAAAAATATCTAATTTATTTTAAAAATCCGTTAACAATATTGTTTTTTATATCAAATGGGCCTTTGAAATATATAAACAAAAGCCCAATAAAGAAATAAACAAGGCTCAGGCCCGACCAGGCCCCTCGGGTCAAGATTCAAGGCTCGTCCTGCGCAGAAATTGCCAGAAAAGAACTCGAGCAGAAATGCAGCACCAACAAGAAGACCCTAGCAGAACGAGCCAAAGCTTCATTCAAACTCTCCGAAGCCCGACCAGGGAAATTGCCACGACCAGAATTCAAAGTCCGACGACACCAAGTCAAGTCCACTACTGCGCAATTCTCTCAAGAAGTGGCCCACGTGTCAACTCGGCAGTGAGTCAAGCACCGAACTCGGGGCCACTACCAACGTTCACAAAGAAGTTCTAACAGACATGAATCGGATGTCAATAAAAGCAAGAGAGCAGCTCCATTACACGCGCGCAAGCATTCACCTAAGAGAAAAGAGTCTGTGAGATTTGTATTTTCAGAGTGTTTCTTTCATCTTTTCGATCAACTTGGAATCGGCTTGTGGTTCGGGTTGATCCTCTTTTTCAAATCAATAAACTTACCAAGGACGTACTCAACTACCGCATTGAGACGAACCTCTCTAAGAAACCTTGAGTTTTCGTTGTTCTTATTTTTCTTATTGTCACCGTTAAAGTATTGGCTACACGGAAGTCAAGATCCACGATCATTTAGCAAATTCAAATCGAAATCCCATACACGAATTTCCATGATTGTCGATGTGCGAAACCACGTCAACAATAACAATTTTTAAGAATCCGTAAAACCGAAAGATAATAATCCGAATGTAATACTACAAGGAAACTCCTTCATAAAGTAAATTTCGAGGAATTTCTCACAAATCACTATATAGTGGAAATTTATGATGATTTCATAAAATGGTAAAGCATAAATTTATCTTTAGAGTTTGACAAGTGTGGTCGACATTTAGAATAGAGGGGGCAAAATTTTATACATGGTATGATTTAGGAGATAAATTGAGGAACTTTAATGACATTTAATAAAAATGAGTAGATATTTTTGTACTTTTTTAAATTCCCACCTATAAATAATTTTTGGTCCAAAAATAAACAAAGAGATATTTTGTAGTTTCAATTCCCACCTAAGAAGAAACAGCTGGATTATGCTTCCTTTCAGATAACAAGCCACGTTCATAACACATGTCCCACAATAATAAGTTATATTACCATTAAATTTAAATATCAGATTATTTATATAATTAGGCCATCTTTGACTACAAAAAGTTGTATTAAGGTCTTTTCCGTTTATGATACAACTAAAATTTAAAAAATATCATATGATTAACATTGTACGTTACATATAATATAAAATTGTTCTTATCCACTGTCTTAATTTAAATTAAGCACATGTTATACACATGTATAAACCTTTGCTATTTCACAAATACAGTAATATAATTGATTCAAGAATTACAGAAGTGATCGGATGTTACCCGATTCCGTCCAAGACTAAATTTTAAACATATAAATACTTAACGCTTTTATCAAAATGACTTACGCTTTACTTTATGAGACATAACTCGATATAGATTGATCGATTGGACGGCATAAACACTATTTAACGATCGTTAAAGTATTACCGAGCTATCATGAGGTTAATTTATCAATTTTTCTAGCTCAAATATGATCATTTAACAAAAGATGGTTAATTTGAGAGATTTTTAACATCTTAATTAGTCCCAAAATGTATGGCAAAATGCCATCCGAGTTTTATTTTTATTTTTTATTTAAAAAGCCCGGATACAGATATATCCGAGACCGGGAAAAACAATCCCGAATATATCCGGATCCGGGTTTCGTTTTTTTTTTAATATTTTAATTAAATCTATTTTTTGGGCCGTTGATCTTGATGATCCAACGGTCTATATCAATTTTTTTATTTTTATTTTTAAAAACCCGGATATCAAAATATCCGGGTTGCGTAATACCCGGATACAGATATATCCGTATCTGGATTTATCCGGATACGGATATATCCGACCCGTTTTTTTTTATTTTTTAATTTGAATATCCGGGTTTAATCCGGTGGGAGATTTTGGGGACTAATCTTAATAGAGTCTCAACATAATTTAAATTATACATCAATAAGTGTAATGGATGAATTTGGATCAGTTCCGGGTCGGATCCATGTGGTTTGACCCGCCTAAATTAGTAGTTTGAGAAGTCACACGTACATGGTTTGTTAGTCACTCTTGTGTTAAGATAAGAATCTACGGTGATTATACGGATAAGATTTTTATACATATGTAGTTTTATATAATTATATTTATATATAAATTATGTCACTTTAATTAATAATTATAATAAAACAAAATGTGTTGCAACTTCTTGATCATTTGACCAGACCCCACTCTAAGGCACCAAATATATCTCTATCACCTCTGATTTTGTGAAGATTTTTCTTTGACTTTTAGTTTCTTTTGAGACAAGAAAAAATATAATCTCAACACATACATAATAACCATTGTAGCGATCTTTGAAAGGTAAATATTTAATTTTTATCCACAAATATAGGAATAATTTTCTGTTTTTTTATTTTTTAAATACCCTTATCACATTTAACACTTTTTTTTAGGAGCAAAAAATATAAACCGTATATAATATGATATCATATACTCAATTTGGCAATTGTGTCATTATCAGAAACTTCAGTCTTAGAAGCATTACATCATCTGATAATATATGTATAGATATAATTTATTTATTTTTATATAAAAGTCTTAAGAAACTGAAGAAAAATATATTGTTCAAATGAATAAAATCAATATATATATATATGTTGAAGCAATATATATATATATATATATATTAAAATTGCCAGTTTTTTTAATCGTGGTCGGCTTGAAACTTCAAATATGACTGAGTACAATAATATTTAATTATTTGACTATTTAATTTATTGTACTTAAAAAATTTAGCAACATGTTTTCATGCGGTTTTAAAATTGGTTCATTTGAAGCAGGTAAAATTTATTCTGATTGATATGGTTCATTTGAAGCAGGTAAACTTCAAATATGACTGAGTACTATTATAAATCTGATTGAAAATTTATTCAAATCTATTTCATAATTCGCTTTGGCTCGTTAAAATTAAAATATTTAAGTGAAAAATAAATAACGCGAATAAAAAATTATTGATTAAAATGTTTGTCATCTTTATATATTATTTATTAATTAATTTTTAAAATCATTGCACTTAGCCGTAACTAATATTTGCGTTTATCTAAATCTAAATACGTATGAATATGTGCTAATTAAATCAAGACTTGGATATTATTCAATAAACATTTATCTATCGGTAAAATAACATATTATTTTCTACTATTTCTTTATGTTTATTTTATTTAATATATATATATATATATATATTGCTAATTAGGGGTTGAAAAGTATTTACATTAAATAAATAGGATGGTCGGTGACTGACCGACGATTAAACTGGCGCCAAAAGGCAAATCCACGCGCGGTGACCGTCACAGTAGCCCCTGCCACGTCACCCTGCCTCTCTCGTACGGACCGCCTAAATCCCCCGCCATTCACTCACCGCAGAGCGACCAACTACTTTCTCGTTTTTAACCGCTTCGTCACCCAATCGGAATCCGACACGTGGCGCGGGAGTAGTAGTCCTCCCGGCAAATTGCCTTGAATACCCTCGTAGTATAAAACGGTTTTCTTTAATGAGTGTGTGCTTTTTCGATGCCTTTATCTTCTTCTTCTTCTTCTCTCTCTTCTTCGATTTTTTCTGTACAGTTTTTGGTTCGATTCCACGAAATCTCTCGCGATTTTTAGCGATTTTTTTTTGGAGAACATGGACGATGAATACGCGAAGCTTATCAGGAGGATGAATCCGCCAAGGTATCTCCATGGCTGATTCGTTTTTTCTTGATTTTCGGTTTCTGGGTTTTGGTTTGAATTGGGTTTTCGATTGAATTATTGGGTCTGTTTGTGTGTGTTTGTATGTATGTATATATATATATATATATATGTATATATGAAATGAATAAAGATATCTTCATTTCTGGTAATTGGAAACGTTGCTTTTAGAGCGTCTTTAATTCTCCAGATTTTGAGGATCTTTAATTCTCTTCCTTTTTGGATCAATCGGGATAAGATCAAACGCCTTATTAATTAGTGTTACTATTAGGCGGCAAAAGTTCCTACTCTTTTCTTTTTTCAAGATGTAACGGCATGTTAATTCCAACTCTTGTTTTAGCGGGGTAAACTTCCAAAGCTATCGAAACAGTGTGCCACAAGTATTCCGTCCACCTTCCGTCAGTCACTGGATGGAATACTTGTGGCATACTGTTTTATTGTAGTTTTGTTACTTTACCCGTTAAAAAATTGGAACATGCCGGTAAATCTAGTAAAAGAATTGGTACTTGTACCGGTCTTTATATCTTCAAGTTTTGTCTTCACTGAGCTTTGTTTGTGTTGTTGCAGAGTTGTGATTGACAACGAAACCTGCGAAGACGCAACAGTGATTCAGGTTAATTTGGCTTTCTTCTTCTTCTTCGTCTGCTCTTAGCGAGATTTCGGACCTCCGTTTTTAATTATAAAAAAGATTAAATGGTAATTAATTTGGGATGTTTTTGTTCAGGTTGACAGTGTCAATAAACAGGGGATTCTAATGGAGGTTGTGCAAGTGCTCGCTGACGTCAACTTCACCATTAGAAAAGCTTACATCTCCTCTGATGGAGGTTGGTTCATGGAGGGTAAAGTCAAAGTCAACTCTCTTTTTATAAAAAAAATTATGTATAAAAAAGTCAAAGGCCAACGCTGCCGGTAAATACACTAAATGAAAGACTAGTTTCCGGTTTTCCCTTTGGTGACACGCGATCATTGCGGGTTTATGATGTTTTTTCGTCTTTGTTGAATTTCTCTTCTGGTTTTGTGTTTCAGTATTTTATGTGATTGACCAAGATGGGAAGAAAATCAGAGACAAGGAGGTACTGAGCTATATCAGAGAGGTAAGGCCTTGAACAAATATGAAAACATTATGATAATTGATACTTAGGAAGAATTTATGATTATTAATTTTATATAATTATAGTATTGTCGAATTTTAAGGCACGCTTGCACTAGCAATCATGAACATTTTACGCAGCTTAAAATTGGACGAAAAATCGTCGACCCTAAACGAGTAAAACGGGTCGATAATGGAAAATGTAACAAAATATAGTTAAAAGAGGGAATCTACAAGTACTTGAAATGCTTAGTTTATTTATATTTTCATTTCCGAAATTATTATGAAATATGTTCATTTCTTTCATCCCATATTTGGCAGCGACTAGAGAGCAGTGATGGCGCTGTATCCTCCGCGAGAGAGTCCGTAGGGGTAATGCCCTCGGAAGAGCACACCTTGATCGAGCTATCCGGTACCGACAGGCCCGGTTTACTCTCCGAAGTGTGTGCTGTCCTTGCTGATCTCCGCTGCAACGTCGTGAATGCTGAGGTGTGGACGCACAACAACCGAGCGGCTGCAGTAGTCCACGTGACCGACGACTCCTCCGGGGGCGCAATCGTCAATCCGCGTCGGCTCCTCACGATCAGGGAGCTCCTCTGCAGTGTCCTCAGGGGAAACATAGATGTCAGCCCTGCGAAAATGACGGTTTCGCCCCCGGGGGTGACCAAACGGGACCGTCGCTTGCACCAGATGATGCTCGCCGACAGAGATTACGAGAGGGTCGGGATTGGAAGGGCAGGGGATAAGCGGTTGAGGCCTCACGTGACGGTGATGGATTGCAGCCAGAAGGACTATACCGTCATCATTATGAGGTCAAAGGATCGGCCGAAGCTGCTGTACGACATAATTTGCACGTTGACTGACATGCAGTATGTCGTTTTCCACGGGATGGTCAGCACTGGGAAATTGGAAGCTTATCAGGTAAAAAAGCTCGTTGGTTTACGGTACTTATGTCTGGACTGGGGGTGAAACTGGGGACTAGGGGTGAAACCGGGATCGGGAACCGGAATTTCGACAATTTTTCCCTCCCGTTTTGCAAAGGCGACTTAAAAAAGTTCTTGCAGTCTGACTTTGTAAGAGACAATATGCCAAAACTAACGAGCCGTTTCCCTAGAGATTTACGCCTAATGTAGGAATAGGAAATTTTAATCCTTATTTACCATAAACTCCGACAGTGCCCCTATTAATTTAAATATTAGTAAGATAATAAATCTATTTTTATGTATAGATACAATGCTTATATTGAATTAAATCTGTACAAAAAAAAAAAAAATTATCATCTTGATCTTGGGGCCATGCTCTTGCAGCTTTTTTGGATTAAAGATTGTGTGTTTTGAGACTAAATGAGCGGTATAAATTTTTGTAGGAATTCTACATTCGACACGTCGATGGACTACCTATCAGCTCGGAAGCAGAGCGGGAGCGCGTTATGCAGTGTCTCGAAGCGGCCATCGAAAGGCGAGCTTCAGAGGTACACAAAATTTGCTTCCATTAGGCTTACACAGATTCATGTGCGTAATAAGGTCTAAAAACACGTTCTCTTGCAGGGTCTAGAGCTGCAATTACGGACGGAGGACCGAGTCGGTCTCCTCTCTGACATCACCAGGATATTCCGGGAGAACAGCTTGACCATCAAAAGAGCGGAGATTTCAACCAAGGACGGAAAAGTCAACGACAGTTTCTACGTGACTGACGTGGCAGGAAACCCCGTTGACCCCAAGATCATCGAATCCATTCGCAGGGAGATCGGTCTGGGCTTGTTGCAGGTGAAGTACGACGCGAGTTTAACACAACCAAAGCCGGTTGAAGAGACGAGGTTGGGATTTATCTTCGGAAGCTTCTTCAGAGCTTATTCTTAAGCTCTTGTGTATAAATTCTCAGAATTGAAACTGTACATGGTAGTATTAGACAGTGTACATATATAGATAATATGTACAGATATAGATAATATGTATATACATATATATGTATATATATTTGCATATAGAACAAACCCTTTAAGCTTGAATACTTGTAAATAGTTATAAGAAGTACGAGCTGGGTTTGTAAAGTTAGGGCTTTGGTGATGCAAGACAAGCATACTTGTACAGTGTATGTATAGTTGTATACGTGGGGTGTACAAACTACAAAGTCAATAGATTGTATTGATACTTATAAACTCAAAATAAAATTTTAATGTACATTATTATTGAAAATTTCAAGCCCAATGACCTAAAATATAAATATATATATATACATATATATCTACTTTAAAATCGCTTATATTAAAAAAAAATTACAATGCAAGGTTAGAGAATGATTTACGATCAATCAATTCGACTAAATAGACCAAACTCTACCATAAAATAATAAATAAAAAACACAAACAAACGAGGACTACTCGTTGAAAAATACCAACCTAATCTCTTGAAAGGCTCAAAGGATACATCGAAAACTCACTGCATCAGAACTAAAACATCAATGGGCAAAACAATGGTTTATATTATCTATAGCCCATTCAAATATTAAGATGTGTCGTTGTAGATAAATTTGTTTCGAGTATTCAAGATGCAACGATTCCAATCTTTGCTTTGCTGCAACATGACTAAATTTAAATGTATATTAGTTTGGGATAAGTCATGTGCATTATAAATAAATAAATAAAAAGAGGTAGTTATTGCTCAATACCTTAATTAGTTTTGGTATTCGGGGCTCGGGTAGTGACCTTCTCATCCTCAATCCACCGGTTCTTTTGTTAAGAATTTTCTGTTTCATTAGTTCTCAATCTCACGTGGTTAGAATTTCAGCACCAAAATTTTGCTATGGTAAAAAACTGGATTTTCACCCAAAGGTTATACGAGTCAGGCCTTGTCCCACTCGATTCTTGAATTTGAAAAAGAAAAAGAAAAAAAAAAAACAACCTAGAGATTTTCCCAAATTGGGACAAATTTGGGGCTTAAAGCGCAGTTTTCCTGTCCCAGTTACACTCGTGAGTGTCTCTTGTAACCTTTAATCACCCGCCAACAGAATTTTGAATTTACTGTTCATAAACCAACGGTCATACTTGCGCTCCAAGTATTCTACAAAAACACTCGATCATTGAAATCTCTCTGAACTTTGTGGCGATGAAGTCTGGTTCTTCGGCGACCCAATTAGCAAATCGGATTAGCCAAGCTCTGATCTCCGCTTCAAACCCGACTCGCTCATGGAACGCGTCGCTGGAGCACACTCTGCACCGCCTCGCTCGCCGGGACTCGCTCACGCCGTCGCTCGTCGCCCGAGTCATCGACCCGTTTCTCCTCTCGCACCACTCGCTCGCTCTCGGCTTCTTCAACTGGGCCTCGCAGCAGCCGGGATTCGCCCACACTCCCCTGACCTACCACTCGGTCCTCAAATCCCTCTCCTCTTCGCGCCAGTTCAACGCCATTGACGCCCTGCTCAAGCAAGTCAAAGCCCGGAAAGTTCCACTCGATTCTTCGGTTTACGGCTCCGTGATCGCTTCTTTGATCGCAGGTAAGAAACCGACCGATGCTTTCTTCGTTTTCCGAGATCTTGGCGTCGGGATCGAAGGAATCGGGCCTGAGATTTGCAACTCTCTTTTGGCGGCGTTGGCTTCCGAGGGAAGTTTCGATTACGCACGGAAAGTGCTCGACGAAATGTGTAGTAGAAATGTTGCTTTAACGACTCTCGGTTTCGGAATGTTCGTATGGAAATTGTGTGGGAAATCTGAACTGGGTCTGGTTTTGAGTTTGTTGGATGAGATTGTAGGCTCTGATTCCGAGGTCAACGGGTCGATTATTGCGCTCCTGGTTGTTCACGGGCTCTGCAAGGCTTCGAGAGTTTCTGAGGCGTTCTTCATCCTCGACGAGCTCAGGAGTAGGAACTGTAAACCCGATTTCATGGCGTATAGCATAGTCTCAGAAGCGTTTCGATCGAGTGATAGAGTCGGGGAGATCGAGAATGTTTTGAGGAAGAAGAGAAAGCTCGGGGTTGCTCCATGGAGTAATGATTATCGCGAGTTTATATTGCTTCTAGTTTCAGAGAAACGATTATCCGAAGCGAAAGAATTGGGTGAAGTCATTGTTAAAGGGAATTTCCCCATCGAATCCGACATTCTCAATATTCTGATAGGATCAGTTTCCGCCATTGATACTGATTCTGCACTAATGTTCTTCAAATTCATGATCGGTAAAAATATATTCCCGACTCTATTGACTTTGACCAACTTGTGTAAGAACCTATGCAAGCATGGAAAAACCGACAAGCTTGTAGAAGCATTCGAACTCTTGTCGTCCCACAACTACTTCAACGACTCGGAGAGCTACAATGTGACGGTGTCGTTTTTATGCAGAGCCGGGAAACTAAGAGA
The DNA here is from genome assembly GCA_954871525.1 of Parietaria judaica. Lineage (NCBI taxonomy): Eukaryota > Viridiplantae > Streptophyta > Magnoliopsida > Rosales > Urticaceae > Parietaria > Parietaria judaica. The sequence continues at coordinate 34,415,417 of OX940865.1, forward strand.
GGCTTATGCAGCTCTTCGCGAGATGAAGACGAAAGCATTGGGACCGGACATATCATCGTATAACTCTCTAATGGAAGCTTGCTGCAGGGACGATCTATTGAGGCCTGCGAAGAGGCTTTGGGACGAGATGTTTGCGGGCGGGTTCAGCGCGAATTTGGAGACTTACAACATTCTGATCCGGAAATTCTCCGAAGTGGGACAAGTCGAAGAGGCTCGGAGACTCTTCAGGCACATGTCTGAGAAGAGCGTTGCACGTGACGCCACGACTTACACGTGCGTGCTTCAAGGGCTGTGCCGAGAAGCAAAGTTCGAAGACGCGTTTGAAGTGCTGAACGAGGCCGTGGAGCAGGATTTGGAGCTTGGACGGACCGTGTTGAATTCGTATGTTCAATGTCTATGCAAAAGAGGTATGTGCTCGTTTATTTTAAAGGGTAATAATCAGTTATATTATAGGACCCGCAGTAATTATCTAATTCGGAAACTCACTATTCAAACCTCGATATACAATTCAAGTGTTAGACCGGAAATTCTCCGATTAGTACCTTTACTCGTTGGTTTCATAAATGCCACACGGTGCACAGGTCTATTCACCGTTGCCTCGGAGTTATTCCGGCGACTTGATCCCGCCATAGCACCTGTGGAATCGCACGTAATACTGTTAAAATATTTAGCGGACACGTCAGATGTGCCACTCGCCGTCCAACACATAAGATGCCTCGCCCAGACTTCACCGTCGTTGTTGCCAGCTGTGGCCAGCCAACTCTCGGCGTCACTTCCGTCTTCCTTAAAACACCAACCAATTCTGCAGTTACTCGAAGCAATGCGAGACATTTCATTGCCAAGTTCAGTATTGTGACATGAACTGTAACTTTCATAAGTTTATACAAAGATGAACTTAGGTCAGGTCATTTTAATTTTTGTTTAAAGTAAAATCAAATATATTGTTTCATCTCAAATTCAGCCAAAACATTATTTAACAAGTGTGATAAAGATTTAGGACATGTGATTAGATAATTAAATAAAAGTTCCATTTACCATTATCATTTTAATTTTTACATTTGATACTGTGTCCATGTTTTAGATTTGGTAATTTGAACTTCGACATTTCACATTATTTGTCCTGCTTCTAGTTTTTTTCCTGAATTTTGTTCCAATTCCGGTTCCAATTCCCTATTTAAAAAACAAATCAAGACTTTCAAAAACCGAAACTGGGGCAAGAAAAATTGCCACAATTTGTAGGACAAGGACAATAAATGTGTTAATATTCCCAATTCCAATTCTAACCGTACATGGCATTCAAATTTTACACATGCATCGGTTGCCTTCCAATTAAATTTCGATATACAGTGGATCGCTATTTAAGCAATTTTGATTAAATACGACGATCGACAAGTTTTGACAAAACAAATATCAAAATCTCAAAAAATGAGAGCATAAATTGGCTGATAAAATAAATCAAAATTGATCGATTGGCAAGGAAACTTGTAATGCCAAAACTGCAACCAGTAATCCTGCATTTAAATAAGGACAACAAAACCATTCTCTGTTTATCAATCGAAACACGAAAAACAAAAAGATCCGAAACGGCTCTTCTAGAGTGATGAATTCTAAGTAACATGTAAAATAACAAAATCTAGGTCATCCTCTGGGCAACTTCCTTGGCAAGCACCCTCTCCTTCGCCTTGGTCTTCGCCTGCGATTTCGACCCCATGATTCCTCCACCCCACTTCTTCCGGTGCTCTTCGTACTTGTCGTTGAAGTTGGCCTAAAAAACATAATCACATTCAGATAAACACAACAAAATACAAAAGCATTCATAGGGGCAGAAAACCCAATTGGAAATTACCTTAATAGCCTCCAAGATCTTGCTGAACTCAAGCTTGTCCTCGTTCTTGACCGTGGTCAAGCACAAGACCGAAGCCGTTTTCTTGTGGACAATCTGCAAATTGCACAAGTTGACAAGGTATTAGTTGCCAATAAGATTTTAAAATAAAATTAAAGAAATCAAAGACAATAAATTGTGATTACCGATCCAAGGCGGGATTTTCCCTTCACGATGCAGTACGGAATTTCCATCTTCCTGCACAAAGCCGGAAGCCAGACGACCAACTCAATTGGGTCAACGTCGTGTGCGATGACAACCAACTGAGCCTTGTTCTGTAACAAATAAAGTCATTTCAGTCAAAATATTCCAGAAAACAGGAAAAGACACAAGTATAAGCCTATCTAAATTGAAAACCAAACCTGCTCAATGAGGTAGGTCACGTGGTTGAGACCGTACTTCACGATGATAGGCTTCTTGGCCTCAGCAGTCTTTCCCTCAGTCTCAGCCTGAGCCCTCTTGAGGAGCCGCTCTTTCTTCTCGGCCTTGTCCTCGGGCCTGTACTTGAGCAACATCTTGAACAGGTTCGTGGCTGCTCATAAATTGCATCGACGTCATTAAAGACATTTTCAACTAACAAATCCAGCATGAATTCCTTAAATCTTCGCAATTATCAGCACAAAAAACACATCCCTTAAACCCTAGAAAAAACTACCCTAGATTCAATCAAGCTAAATGCCTAAATCCAATAGAGGAAATGACTTGCATCGTGACGGGAAATGTACCGAGATTCTTGTCGAGGGTTTTGGTGAACTGGTTGAGAGCCGGAGGAACCTTGAGCCTCTGCTTGAGGATTCTCCTCTTCCTCTGAATCTGCACAACCTTGGGCCATTTGACGAACCTCGTCAAGTCCCGCTTCGGCGGCAACGCCCCGCCGATCCCGAACAGCTTCGGGCGCTTCTCGAACAGAGGGTTCACAACCTTCTCCTGCAAATCGACTCTCACATTAAGAAAAAAAAACTCCATTTCCAAACAAAAAAACAGAGATCGCAATCGAGAAAACCAAGCCAAGAACCTTACCGCTTTCTTCTTCGACGCCACAGCCTTCACGCCTTTCTTCGGAGCCTGCGGATTAGGAAACAGAACAGAGAGAAATCCAAATAAAAAAACCACATTTTGGAGGTCAAATCGAAGGTTATTTAACAGAGAAGTAGTTGAATGGATTCTGGAACGAAGAGGACGAAGATGGAGAGCAGAGAGAGAGGCGACTCACCATTGTTGAGGAGGTTGAGCAGAGTACGAGAGCTGCAGAGCAGAAACCCTAGTGGCGATTGGTGTTAATATATACACGAACAAGCGACGTCGTTTGAGCTCTATATAAACCTAGTTTTTTTCTTATGGGCTGGGCTTTTTATAAACCTAGTTTTATTTTCTGGCCCAGTTTAAATAATTTTGAAAAATATTAATTTGAGATATTAAATCCTAAAGCATCTCATAGTTCAGGTGGAATAGAGACACATGAATTATGAATATAACCTTTTTTTCTTTCGAAATGATATGTATTGTAGATATTTAAATACGTTAATAGATGCTGGTCAGTGCGGGTCGCTACAAAGTCCTTTTTATGAAATCTCTGAGAGATCAGTATGTTTAATAATTATAAAAGTATATATTATTTATAGAAGAATTAGTGAGAAGTAGTTGTGTTATTGATTTCGTTATAAATGAAATTTTAATTTATATTTTTTTATGTAAAAAGTATTTATGTTATTGATTTTGTTGTAACTCGTAAGTAGGTCTTTATTTTATATTTTTTTGTCGTGAAACTCCATAAGCTATTATTTTGTTAGCTTCAGTTATTTTATTTACCAAAGCCAATGATGTAAGTGCCTTTTCCTAAAAATAATAACATAAGTATTTTCGCCGCTGATTTTTTCATTGGTGTTACATGTCACGTGCTTTGGTGGAGGTTATGTAGGGACTTATACGTGGCAAACCAACAAACTTATAAATGAAACCTTTCACCCAAAAAAATATTGTAATATATATTGCAAAATACTTATGAAAATGTTATGGAAGCATAATTATTTAAAGTTACTTACATATGCAAATGTTATTGAAACATAATTATATCATACAATATTATTATTGTAGGATATACTTATCGATTATAATTTTTACCCGTAAAATCTAATCGTCATTAATATATATATATATATAAAAAACCTACAATTTACCGGCCATCATACTCTTAAAATCGGATTATCAAAGTATTCGTTCAACATCAACATTATAAAACTTGGCCACTTCAACACATTTTGTTTACAAAAGCCCCCCTCAAGGGCCGCAATTTGTAAAAATTATTCAAATGCAGTGCGCAAATGGCCATAAAATAAAGTTAAGGGGTAGAAATCAACATTTCTCAGTAATCAATCATTCGTTCCTTCGGTTGAACGCACTCACTCGCGATCGAGCAAAGAGAGCCATCAATGGAGTCATCCGCCATTGACGACTGAACCACAGAGCTCAACAACAACACTACCAGAAGACGAAGAAGAAGAAGACAACCATGGACAACAAGAACGTCGTCGTCTGCGACAATGGCACTGGGGTAAGAAACTCTTCCTTCGCTTGAAGATCCTGTAACCATGGCTTAGATCTTCGTACAATCTTCTGTGATTTCTTCGCTGCGGTGCAGTACGTGAAGTGCGGCTTCGCCGGCGAGAATTTCCCGACCTCGGTCTTCCCGTGCGTGGTCGGAAGACCGATGCTCCGGTACGAGGAATCGCTCATCGAACAGGAGCTCAAGGTCGGTCGTTTTTCCTCAATTTTTCACTCTGCGAATTTGGGTTTGGTTGATCGTGAATTAGGGTTTTGGTCTGAATTGGATTCAGGACATTGTAGTTGGAGAAGGTTGCGCAGAGTTCAGGCATCAACTGGATATATCTTACCCAGTCAACAATGGAATCGTTCAGAATTGGGATGACATGACCCATGTTTGGGACCATGCTTTCTACAACGAGCTCAAAGTAGCTATTCTAATCTCGATTCGAATCTTTGTTCGGTTCGTTTCTTATATTATTGATCGGTTTTCGACGCATTTTCTTTCGATAGATTGATCCGTCTGAGTGTAAAGTTTTGCTGACGGACCCGCCTCTGAATCCGTCAAAGAATCGCGAGAAAATGGTTCGTGTATTATGTTCTTATCGGTCCCGGGGTGTTTGTTCTTTGATGGGTGTGATTTTTGACGTGAATGGAACTTTATAGGTTGAAATGATGTTCGAGAAGTACAATTTTTCCGGGGTCTTCATTCAAATCCAAGCGGTTTTGACACTGTATGCTCAAGGTGCTTATAAAGATAACTAAAGGTTAACTGATTATCAGATTTTCCTCCTTGTGTTTTATTGACTTCCTCGGTTCATTCTCGTCTTACCCGTTCTGTGAAAATTGGACAAACAGGTTTGTTGACCGGGCTGGTGATCGACTCCGGCGATGGTGTAACTCATGTGGTAAATTTTCTAAAGAAGATTTTTTAAATAAGTTCGATATTGCTCCCTCAACGGATTTAGTTTACCTAATATGTTAATCTTTCTCTTGAGTTTCTCAGGTTCCTGTCGTCGACGGCTATGCATTCCCACATCTCACTAAACGAATGAACGTCGCTGGTCGCCACATCACCTCGTATCTCATTGATTTGCTCTCTCGGAGAGGGTGAGAAATTTTTATTATCGGTAGCGAATTCAACACTCTATTTATATAAACAAACCTTTTTCTACTTCTCGTTAGGTATGCGATGAATAGGAAGGCGGACTTTGAGACGGTTAGAGAAATCAAAGAGAAGCTCTGTTACATAAGGTTGAATCGAAGCGAAAGCTCCTTTTTTATTCCCTAAGGATGTGAAGTATTTTCGAAATATAATTTTGTTTTGCTTGTAGTTATGACTACAAGAGAGAGTATCAGTTAGGGTTAGAGACCACCATCCTTGTAAAAAATTACACTGTAAGTGTCCTTGATCTTGTCGAATTCTCATTTTTATCCGAGCTGTGTAATGTGTATATCACTTTTCATATCGACTGCTTGATCGCGATACTGGAAAGTTAAAATAGACGAAATGCATGTTTTGATTCAAGATTTTATGTGGCCATTGAAGTTACAGCCTTCATTAGAGTTAAGGGAACATTTATTTTTATCATATCTTACGGTAATTTCGTATATCAGTTACCAGATGGAAGGGTAATTAAGGTTGGCACTGAAAGATTCCAGGCTCCCGAGGCTCTTTTCACGCCAGTAAGTTTCTTTTAACCTCTCTCTCTGAAACTTATGCTTTAAGATCTTAGTCTAAAATTGTTGAGAGCCATTTAAAATCTTCATCTTTTATGCTCTTAAAAGCATTTTTTTTTTGTACAGTCCTTTAAATACACATTTCCTTGATTAGGAATTGATCGACGTGGAAGGCGATGGGATGGCGGATATGGTGTTCCGTTGCATTCAGGAAATGGATATTGATAACAGAATGATGGTAAGTGTTCTTTTGTATGTTTATATGTATTTTATGTATATATCAAGTTTATGGATTTCTGCTGTGTCGTTTATCTCGTTGCAGCTTTACCAGCATATAGTTTTAAGCGGAGGAAGTACCATGTATCCTGGTCTACCTAGTCGGTAATTATGCATTTCCTTCATTTCAATGAAATCTTGAATAATGTCCAAATAGCCCTCAATTAATTCATTTAGCTCATTAAACTCTTCCTTTTGGCATTGCCATGTAAGTATTACTCATTGGATGAAGTGTTGATGGTTGCGAATAAAATTTATTCTGCAGCTTGGAAAAAGAAATTCTCGATCGCTATCTAGACGTTGTTTTGAAGGGTAACAAAGACGGGTTGAAGGTAAAAAAAAAATAAAAAAAAAAAAATATATGCTTTGGATTTATTGCTGTTACCGTATAAAACCCTAAATACGAATTCGGTGTTTGCGAATAGAAATTACGGTTACGCATCGAAGATCCGCCACGAAGGAAGCACATGGTGTATTTAGGCGGTGCGGTGCTTGCAGGAATTATGAAGGTAAAAGTTCAAATCTTCGAAATTCTCGTCTCTGTTCAATTAGTGTTTAAGGCGTGTTTTTGGAGTCAGAGTTGTGAAGAAAAGTTGACTGATTTGTGTGAATCGTGTAGGATGCTCCGGAGTTTTGGATTAGCCGGGAAGATTATCAAGAAGAAGGGCTTGCTTGTTTAAGCAAGTGTGGTCAAGCATGACTGGTTTGATTTTCTTTCCGTATTTGAAGATTTCAAACAATGTTTTATCCCACATATGAGGATTCAATTCCTATCAAAATGCCATAAAATTAAATATGATTATAGTTTTGGAGGGATATTTGGGGCATAAATACCCAAAAAAGTAGTGTTTTAGGATGGCATAATCCAGTTGTTTGTTTATCAGAGGTTAAGGGCCCAATGTTACGATTTTATCCGGCTCCGTAACATCCCGTTAGTGTTCAAATTGGGTACGTAAAGAGACATATATTGTTACATTGGGTACTTAGCCCCGTAATAAACAAACAACAAGATTATGCCGCACCAAAATAGACTGAATATTATTACCTGTATTGCGTCTCAGTCAAGCTTCCACTTTTACCTTGAAATGTAGTTTGTACTGCTATTTCGATACTAAAACATGTGTATAAAAATGACATTTGTATGATCACTCTTATGCGAGGAGAAGGGTACCTCGGTCATTTACGCAAACGGTTTTAAGTCCTTTTACGCCATCAAAGTTATTTCTGCGGTTGAAATGAAATAATTCGACCTATGTTGGTATTAAGCGGGATTATGTTATGCCCTGTCTTTTTTGAAATAAAGTATTCGGGGATTCATCTCGTCCGTGGATTCCCGCTTGCTATACACGTGTGTGAATTGGTGCTTATGTGCTCGGTTTGATTTTCGGTTCTGGACCTATCATAACAAACCAAATTCCCGACGCATGTATCATTAGCAATATCAATATACATTAGTATAGAGTATAGACAAATACAACCCCAAACATATATATATTTCAACAAAAATAAGAATTAAACCAACACAAACATTGGTATATCTTGATCTTATATATATAAGATCATATTAAGCTTCAGTTCCCACACAATGAGGTCTCTCTTTTTCTGGGTCTGAAATTCAAAGCGGTGAGGCTGTAAATACAGAGACTGTCTCCTCTGGACTTGACGGCTATTTGGTCGGAAGTAGCTCGAAAACCGGGGATGTTGCAAGAGGCCGTCGAGCTCGTTACAAGGCTGGCTTGGCACGACGACGCGATGGCCGACTCTTCAGCACATTTGATCCCGTCAATGGCCGGAATCTCGAGCTTGTAGAGGCCGTGGCGGTTGGTCGTTCGGTTCACTGAGAACGATATCTGCTCGGCGGTCCTTGGCGACAGCGCTTTCAGCGTGCAATCTATCCTCACTTCCGCACCTATTTCACACAATACATATCATTAGTAATTGCCAATACACACCATATTTTGTATTCAAAAGAAACATATTAGTCACGAATATGTTGGTATCACTTGAAAGATTTTATTTTAGGAAAACTCGTTAGAGCTGAAATTCAAAATCTCTTCGAAATATTTATGACTCGGATTTAGGAGAGACCGATTTCCCCGTCTCCTGATAAATTCAGGGTTAGTATTCCTGATAAATTTTTAAGTCTTAAATCTTTTTCGAGAGGAGGGAATTCGATAGGACGTCACCGAGCTTTAAAATCAACAAAAAATAGTGGAAATTCACCGGAATAACGCTGCCCCTTTTTTTTGCTAATCACTAGAAACAAATTACACAATGTAGACAGCCGTTCCTTCGAAAACACAACCCGAACATTCTCTAAAGAAAGAGAGAGAGAGAGATTGACGCCTAATATAGAGATTAGGAATCCTTAATCCCTACATACAAATAATAAAAACCGCCCAATGACTACTTGAGATATATAAAAAAAAAGACCAAAAATGCCCCTAACTAATTTAAGGCACAAATAATAACTCAATCGATGATGATAGAACTAAATGCACTTTTGTTATTTCTACTTTCGAAGGAAAGTAAAGTTATCAATCAAACGTACTGGCATTAACCATCGCCTTATAGTAATTTATAAGAATTTAATTCTAACCACCCCGGTATGTAATTCCGGTGTTAACTTAGCCGTGTCGTTTATAGTACCCGGTAAGAAGTAACTGTGCTTAGAGAAGGTGTTGTTGGAGCAAATGTCGCAGTAAACGAAGCCCATCACAACGATGTGCGAGCTTGTCCCTTTTACCGCAGGCCTCGCCTCGGAGAGCGTCCTCGACCACAGCACCATGCACGCCCCAACAACGAACACATACGCAAGCGTGTTGCTATTCATCATCATGTTGTATTAGCTTGGCGATCTAGGGTTTCCTTAGAGAAAGAGCAGAGGAAGGTTGGTGTTTATGAGGCTACAACAAGGTGATGAGTGGATAACGAAGCCAAGCATTTGTCTCTGTGATATACTTGAAGAGTTGAAAGTTTATAACTTTTTATCTTTTACACATCAAACAATGACATGTGAACTTTTTTTGGACTTACATGTTTATAATATATATAGAGAGAGAGAGATCACATGCAAAATAGCCTGTTTTCTTTAGCCAAGTAATAAAAGCTATCACATGCAAAATAGCCTATTAAGGCATGGGGTATTATTAGTATTCTAACTCGAATGATCCTAAAATGAAAATTGATATAGATATATCATATAACCCTATATAAATTATAATTTATAATATTGTATATCCTAAAATGAAAATTGATGAAGCGGAGCGGAGGTAAGGCGAGCGGCGCTGCTAGCAAAGACGATAATTGAAGGCGAGGCAAAGGAGAGAGGACGCTCAATAGCACACAGATGGCAAACCTAAAGTCGAAGTCATGGAGGAATTAAGAAAAATCCTCTATTTTGGATATCGTAAAATTATCGAGCAAAAGTACTCTTTTATTTTATTTTATTTTCTTTTCTTTTCTTCTAGTTCACGTCTTCTATTAATTTCGCTGCACATTATATTTCTAATTATCATTTTAAATTTTCAAATAAATCTTGCGTATAATTTTCTTCTTTGCGCTTTGTTATTAATTGCTCCCTTTCGAGCCCTCCAATACACATGTTGCGAGAAGAAGAAAAAATTTGATTTCCCTAATTTTAGCAAACATGATAGGTATAATACACACTAAAATCGCATTTATGGATGTCTTATAATTTGATTAACACTATTAGTGATTCATACAACGTACTCAACAATTCGATTGGTTGCAAGGCTGGTCCAACATTTTCGGGGGCCTTGGGCGAAAAGTTAAAACTAGGCCTTATTCAATATTTTGATAATATATTTGATAAAACATAATATGCTTAAATACAAATATTTTTATCGTTCTTCCACGAAACATATTTTTTCCCTAAATTTTTCTAGTAATCATATTTTTATTCTTGATTTGCAAGTTGCATCGCTCGCTTACAACACCAGTACGAGGATACCTCTTTCATCTTATATTATAAGTTTTCTTATAGGGTATTAGGGTTATTCTAAAAATAGCACACAAAGAAGAAGCATAACAAATCATGTACAAGCCGTGCATGTGATACATTTGATGAAAGACTTGGCCTCTTCTCGTGCATCTGAAAATGGTGCTATAAATACGCTAATTGCATGCATGGATTGATGGGTTGCCTAACATGGAGTAAATTGTGTGAAGGGAAATTATTTATTGACGTCACGTGTCATGCAAGGTATAGAATAAATAAACACCTAAATTCATATTTGGGACCATTCTTTTTATATAAAAATTATCCTAAATCTAGAATATCACAAAATTGTTATAGTTTTATGGGATAATAGCGGCATAAGTCCTCAACCTTTACTCGATTGGGGCGGCATAGCCCCAACCCCATTTAATAGCGGTATAAGTACCAAAAGATGATTTCCGTCCATATTTGACTAACGGAAGTAGTCAACGTTTGCGCGGTCAGCTTCTCCTCAACGTGGACGCCACGTAATCTGACATGTCACCATACACGTCATCCTCGTGTCATCAAATTTAATGCAAAATTAAGGGTGATGGAGGGATTCAATTAATTTTGCATTAAATTTGATGACGCGAGGATGACATGTATGGTGACATGTCGGACTATGTAGCGTCCACGTTGACGAGAAGCTGACCACGCAAACGTTGACTACTTCCGTTAGTCAAATGTGGAGGGAAATCATCTTTTGATACTTATACCGCTATTAAATGAGGTTGGGGCTATGCCGCCCCAGTTGAGTAAAGGTTGAGGACTTATGCCGCTATTATCCCTAGTTTTATTATTATATATGACATCTAGTATCTGCTCTCTAACGAGACTCAAAACAAAGGAAATATTAAACTTTTGCAAAGCTTCTTTAATGGGAAAGGACTTGAATTAGCCTTGGTTATTTATTATATAGGTTATCGAAGATACTCCTCACATAAAACATGGCAAAAGTTAGAAAAGTTGTAGTAGAGCAACAAGTCCACTTTAGATTATCCGATTTATAGTAATATAGTATTAGTGAAACCAGGGGCGAAGCCAGAAAACTTTATGAGTGGGGGCGAAAAATAACATAACGTAATTTTTAAAATAAGATGGAATATTAAAACGCGTAATATAATAACATATATTGCATTACAATTGTCATATATAAATTTTCATCAACTAAAATAATTTATTATAATCTCTTTATCGATACAATAAAATATATTTTTCTTGGATTCTTATACTTAATTCCTAAAAAAAATTTATGAAAGATAATTTTAAAAAAGATTGTCAAATATTCAGTCATTGTATGATAAATTAATAACATGAATATATGGGATAGTTTAATGATGTATGTGTTAAAATAATTTTTAATAATAGACTTAAATAAAATGTGTGTGATTTATTAAATATATATATATATACATATATTAGTTGTGACGGATAATTTAAAAAAAAAAACTTTTAAGTAATTTATATCGATTTTCCATTGAAAATAAAAAATAATAAAGAAGGAAAAGAATGCATATTTCAAAAGAATGCATATTTATGTCTATGGTGGGAATTGAACCTTGGACCTCTTATAAAAAGTAAAATTATGTTGTACTTTTTTATCCCTACACCACAATGTTAGATTGACAATGTAATGAGTAATTTTTTAATATTAATCATCGTATAAATATTTAAAAATATTTAAAAATTTGACTCGAAATCTCGGATTGAGTGGGGGCGACCGATCCTACTCGGCCCAATGTAAAATCGCCCCTGAGTGAAACGAGTTATAAGTTTGTAGCAGCTAACTAAAAACACTTATTTATTAGCTAATTAATTATACAGTATTATAGTCATACATAAAGCTTGATATGGCATGGATTCACACGTAATCATCAAGCTTGATAGCGACTTTATGCACGGTATGCATTGTTTAGTTCTTAATAGAGATATTTCCGACTGGCATACTACATTATGTTTGGTTCTTAGATATATTTCCGATTCGCCTACTACATTGTGGTTGGTTTCTAACAGATATTTCCGATTAGATATTTCTGACTGATCTATAACATTGTGAACTCAAAAAGCTATTTTTTCTTTCTTTCATACCAATGCAAAATTATGCAACTAACCAATATTCAATAGACCAATTGTTTGTACTAAAAAACCGATTGATAAAATATATAGAGTTAATTGATGAGAATTCATGCAAAATAACACCTACCAAAATCATATCATAAAGTCTAAATCGAAACGTCTTCTGGGCAAGTACTATCTTCAAGGATCAGTTTTACCATACCTCTTGTTGAACAATCTGTTATTTTTTCCATGAGAATCAATATGAGGATTTTCAAATCTTCTTAGTTCCTCAAGCTGAGGATTTTTCAAATCTTCTTGGTTCCTCCTCGAGAATGAAGAGTTTCAAATCTTCTTGGTTCCTCCCATAAATATGGTCACTTCAAATAAAAGGTTTGTGTGTCACAACAAACCTGTTCACAAACTTCAACTCAATCTTATCTGATTTACTATATATAGACTTGCGAATTACCTGAAAAAGAAACGAAAAAAGGGAACAAGCAAACATTACGTTACTATATATAGGCTACAATACAGTATTGCAAGAGCTATATGACATTGTAAAGATATGCAATGACAAAGACCGAATAGATCCAACACAATAAACTGCATTTTACAGTTAAAGGGTTGATAAATAATCTATCAAATCTATTAACTCTTTAGTTGTAAGATGCAAGATAAGTCTTCATTATTACTTTATAATCACCGGTGGTTGAACGGTATTGCAGGAGCTATGTCGTAAATTATGAAATTAACAACATAAACTTTGGCGATACCCAATACATCCACACTCGGTACTACAACTTTAAGATGCAAGACAATCACTAGAAAATTGTGTGCTTGCCATGACCGAAGTACAAATAGGAACATTATCTTCATCGAGATCGCCGGGTGAGTGTCCAAATAGCTCAAACAAGAGCCCTCTCCATTGACGATAATCGAGACCTGCAAAAATTGTGCGATTAGACACGTCTTTCCCAATAAAGTTCAATGAAATTTAAAACATACCTCATGCAAAAGATGTTTCATCTTTTGGGTGATTAAACGTGTCTCGTCTGTTAACACGCGACCAACTGTAGGTTGACACACTTGAGAATTGCCAAGCCACGCCTCCACGGCATGGTAACTCGCAGCTACATAGCACCACCATGTCGAAGAATGGCCTGGTACTACTGGCATGAGTTTGGCTATCCGGTCCCAAGCGATCGGCGCCCAGAAGCCTCCTTCCAATCCTCCAAAACCATGCTCAAGATCGTCACTAGAAACCCCTTCTGAACTCAAATGATCCCCTTCGATCGGTGGCGCCGGATTGCGCTCGAATGCGCAAATAAGCCCATCCTTCCAGAGCTTCGAGCGAATTTGACTCATCGATCATTCTCAGAGAGAGAGAGAAAGGGAGGAAGACTAAGGCAAAAAAAAAAAGTGTAAACCCTTTAGGCTTTGAGAGGGTTTTGTATTTTTATTATGTATTTTGAAAATAGTTTAGAAAAAAAGTTTAAAAATGTGATTGTTTATTATTTTATAACACTATTCTTAAAAAGAAAAAAGAAAAAAAAACAATGTTTATTTATTTTAAATTGATTGAAATAAAAAAAAAAATTAATGGAATTAATTGAACTTGATCAAGTATATACAAATAAAGAAAAAAAAAAGTTAATGATAAAAAAATTATACTAAATAAAAAAATATATATATTAATATGAGTCCAAAATAGAGTAGGATAATCGATGATTTAAATTATGAACATATTAATTTTGAATGGATGTTGTTAGGTGATTATCATATATATTCATACAATAGCGGATCTACTCTCTCTATATATATATTGGCATTCAATCACTCGTAATCATCAACGACTAAACTTAGTGATAGCGACTTTATGCATGATATGCATTGTTTGGTACGTAAAGTCAAGATATGTGCATGGCAAGAAAAAGTAAAGAATACATGGACGCGTTAATTGTATATTATTATAATATAAGTATAGTATTAATATGGATTATCATGCATTGACACGCTCTCATAAATATTGCCATGATATATATATATATATATATATTGTATATATATATATTGTGTATATATAGCGAGATCAGAGAGAGAACAAGCACGTAGTTCCTTAGGCAAATCCAAGGTTTAGGGGAGAGAGAGAAAACAAGCATGTCGTTCCTTGGGCAAATCCAAGATTTAGGCGGCTTTGCCTATATACCTTTTCTTGTTATATATAATAAATATATTATATTATATTATAACACTCATCTTTTTAATGGTTAAATATAGCTATAATGAATTACTTAATTAACACAACCCATCTAGTTAAGCACAATCACTTGAAAGATTCTATACCATATATTTCTTCGGTTCGACTCTTTCATTGTTAGCTATTAGTACATGAGATGAAAAGAACATTTTTTTTATTGATTTTTTTCACTCTTAAAATTGAAAGTCAAATTCGTGTTGAGGTATGAACCTTATTTACCAATTAATCACATTTTTGTTTGTTTCAAATTCATTGTAAATTATGGTTTAGTGATTTTGTGATAAAACTATAAAATCCTCGACTCCTCGTCCTCAATACCATGGATAGTATCTCTGCTATAGTTATATATATATATATATATATATATATATATATATATATATATATTGACCATAATTTACTCATAAATTCTATAATGATCAACTCTTATTTTGAAGTTAAGGAAAAAAATGTATGACGTTGTAATTTTATGTTTTAACAACAATTGTTTTTTTGAAAGGGAGTCTCCCAAAAGTTCCATCGTAAAAAGTTGTGTTTATTAACTTGTTCGATCGTGCTCTGATATTAATTTTCCGCCCAAACACCGTCACCACTCACAAAGACATTACATTCACTATTTGAAATTTGCGGTGAAACTTGAAACATACAAGGCTTTTAAACTTTTGTGATCGGCAGGCCGCATTTTTAGAGTTCATGAACTTTTGACACTACTTTCCGGTTTTAAGGTAAATGTATCCCTACTAGTTAGGATATTGTCTTCTTTAAAATTTAGAAACATTCGCTTTATGAAAATTACATTAGAAATATAGTGTCTGCTTTGATATATACGTATACATATATATATATATATATATATATATATATATATATATACACGCGAGTAGTTATGTCTATGAATATTTATTCAAACTAAGAATATAATTTTAAGAAAATTAATTTTTTATTGTCGTTGTACAAATGATAGTAACAAATATACATTATTAATTAGATATGACCAAAGCTAGCCTCATTGCATCATCTAATTTGTAATCTTACTCCTCCTTTTCTAAAAGTCTCTGAAAAATCTTGTATCATTAAAAAAACAAGAGAATAATTCCTGGATTTCGACCTTTTATTCTCTCTTTACCAACGATAATATTTTATACATATATATATATATAGATTGATATTTAGAGAGCTCATTGGGCCGGCCCAATAGTGTGGGTCCTACCCAAGCGCTTGATTGTCGTTTAGAACAAGAACACAAACCAGCTCAGCAAATACGACAAGATTATTCATCTGTTACACCCACAACAACATCGTAATTACTGAAGAAAACAAGCTTTATTCTTGGGAGTTTTTCTTTTATACACCTTTTTTTTTTAATGTTCACACAATACCCTAAATTTATGAAAACATATATAATGTACCTTCAATGTTACCTCGACCATCTTAATTTTTTTAATATATATACATTCTGTTTTTATTTTAACAAACTATACCATATATTTTCTTTAAAAAAAAAAACTAATATATTATCAAGTTATGTAGATTATTTTTTTAAGAAATTAATAGAATTAGAGTATTTGAGTGAATACATTTTGGTTGCCTTAAAAAAATATTTCTATAGTTTTACAAAATTTATATTTAAATTTAAGTATGAAAACAAATTTCCCTTTAATCTTTAGGGTTTTTGTTTTGTCCCTTACACACAACAATCTCATCCCTTTACGACAAAACTAATTAGGCTTAGAGAATGAAAGGGGAATATTTCTTCATATATACACACACACACACACATATATATATATATACACAGATATTAAGAGAGCAATGATCAAGTCTCTATGAGGAAGCAATGGAAAGTATGAAGAGAGAGGTCTCATGCACACAGCTAGTTGACCACCCTGCAACTTCACCCAAGCATGAGCTCTCACCTCCTTTGTCCGAACCGAAAACCGCCGCTGATGAAGCAACGGAACCGCACACGAGCCTGGCCCCGCCAAGCCTCGACTTTCCGGCTCTCAAATTTGAGTTGGAAGGCGGTGAAGTCAACGTCAACATCCAGTCGCCGGATAATACCATGTGGGACTCCATGTTATTTTCCGACCACTTCGACGCGTCGGATTTCATGATCATATCGCCCGTGAGAAATCTCCCTCCGTCGCCGCAGCTCCTCCATGGCTACTCCGGCTACAACTTCGCTCAGGTAACGCGTTCGTTCGTCTAATATCACGGAGTTTCACCTCATAGTTAATAAATAATATTCCATTTCGTACCGTTCACACGTGGACAGAATCTATTCGGTGTCTCGCCGCCTCGTGCCTTGTCACCTCTCGGGCTGAGTTCGAGCTCATCGGGCCAGAAGGCGAAAGGCGTGAGTCCGCTTCACAAGGTCTTCACCTCAGTGAACAACCAGTACAATCAACACCCGGAGAGCTTCTCGGTCCCGCCCATCGAAGAGCTCCTCGAGAACTTGCAGAGGGAGCACCAAGCGATGGCAACGTTGGATCCGACGCCGTGCGTAGCCGACGGCCCCAGCAGCTACTTGGACGAGGATCTCCTGGACATGTCGGGATTTTGCGTGGAAGACCGTCCGACAGAAAGGGACAGCACGGCGCCGTACCGGAGCAGTGGAAAGGTGCCGCTTTCGCAGCAGTTGGAGCAAGAGCGTGAAAGGGAGAAGAAGCAACAATTACAACAACAACAAATTCATAATATTCACCAAAATAATATTACCAATAATAACCTCATCAACATCAACAGTTCGCTTCCTATTTGCTCTGATTTACAGGTAAATAAGCTCTCTGATTTACGACAATAATGTAGTAAATATAAATTAATATTGTTTTTCAATTCTCCACCGTTTTCTATCGTTTAAAATAAAGGATATGAGCAATATAAGTACTGATTCTTTTTACTAGACGTTGCGGCATGCAGTGGCGGAACCAAGAATTACGTATTAGTGTCGGATTATTTTTAATTTTTATTGAAAATTTAACTTGAGGAGATTATATTTAAATTTATGTAGAAATTAAAGGAGGTTAGACTAATTTTTATATGAATTTATACTAAAAAAGATAAAATCAATGTATTATTGTACAATTTATGCTATATATATAACACACACATTTATTCCCGAATTCTCTATCGCATTGCGGTACCGTCACAATACGGTGATTAAACCAGATTATATTTCCTAAAAACCGTATCCTATAGTATTATCGCGTTGCGGTTATCGACACTAAAATGCTATAACCTATGACCGGATTTTCAATTTATAATTGTTAATTTGTTAGATTGATTAAACCAATGCGTGATGCAATCTAACGATATCAATGATCAGGAGCAGGACAGCGGGCTTCAGCTGGTACACCTTCTCCTGGCGTGCGCGGAGGCGGTGTCGAAGGAGGACTACATGCTGGCCCGGCGCTACCTCCACCACCTCAACCGCATCGTCACCCCGCTCGGCGACTCCATGCAGCGCGTCGCCTCCTGCTTCACCGAAGCCCTCTCTGCCCGCCTCGCCGCTACTCTCACCGTTTCGAAGCCGCCGGTCTCCCCGTCGAACTCCCTTGAAGTCCTTAAGATCTACCAGATTGTGTACCAGGCCTGCCCCTACATCAAGTTTGCTCACTTCACCGCCAACCAAGCCATCTTCGAGGCCTTCGAGGCCGAGGACCACGTCCACGTCATCGACCTCGACATCCTCCAGGGCTACCAGTGGCCTGCCTTCATGCAGGCCCTCTCCGCCCGCCCTGGCACCGCCCCCTTCCTCCGCATCACTGGTGTCGGCGGCTCAGCCTCCGCCGTACACGAGACCGGACGCTGCCTCACCGAGCTCGCCCATTCCCTCAATGTCCCCTTCGAGTTCCATGGCGTCGCTGAGCGCCTTGAGGACCTCCGGCCCCATATGTTCCACCGCCGCGTCGGCGAGGCCCTAGCTGTCAATTCCGTGAACCGTCTACATCGGGTGCCTACCGCCTCACTCGGGACCCTCCTTGCCATGATCCGCGACCAGGCGCCGAGCATTGTGACTTTAGTCGAGCAGGAAGCGAGCCACAACGGGCCATACTTCCTGGGGCGGTTCCTCGAGGCCCTGCACTACTACTCGGCGATCTTCGACTCGCTGGACGCGACGTTCCCGGCGGAGTCCCCGCAGAGGATGAAGGTAGTAACAATGTGAATGTATATGCTCTTATATTTTCGCTATTGACGAAGATTATGGAATTTCGTATTTTCGATTTTCATCTCAAAATCAACTGGCAAGAATAACCGAAAAATGATAAACTTTAGAAACCTTATGAAATCTCTTATCTTTTCAACGCGAGATCCTTACATGTTATGACGCTTAGGCCGTTTTTTATTACTTTTTGACCGGTGCTCGTTTGAAATTAGCAAGTCCGGTAACTTATTTAAAAAAATTCGACTTCATTGCAAAACTAATTGACAGCACAAATATATGAAGTCAACTATTCTAACACAGCTATTGATTCGTTGATGGTCTATTAGGTGGAGCAATACATATTCGCGCCTGAGATCCGGAACATCGTGGCGTGCGAGCAGGCGGAGAGGACGGAGCGGCACGAGAGGCTGGAGAAGTGGCGGAAGATCATGGAGGGGAAGGGCTTCCGAGGCGTGGCCCTCAGCGCCAACGCCGTCACGCAGTCGAAGATCCTGCTCGGCCTCTACTCGTGCGACGGTTACCGCTTGACGGAGGACAAGGGCTGCTTGCTCTTGGGGTGGCAGGACCGACCGCTCATCGCCGCTTCTGCTTGGCGTTGCTAAGCTAGTTAATCGGTTAAAATCTCTCACTTGTGGTCAACTTATAAGTTTTTACTTCATACAAGTAGGTTATAAATATAAAGACGAGTTAGTGTGACCAATAGTCCCTCTATTAAGAGATTTGTGCAAGAATGATTTTCTTAAAAAAGAAAGAAAGAAAAAAAGATGAAACATAGGAAGTTTTTTTTTTTTTAGTCTTCATGGATGTTTAAATACTTATGAGGGAACAATTTTTTCACATTCATTAATACCATTTAAAAAAAAAATAAATAATAGAAGGATTATTCCCGCTCAATTTTTTTTAATTTTTTTCTTTTCAGAGGAACACATTCTTTAACAAAGGAATCGTCGAAGCCGGTAACTCTCTACGTAGAGATAATTTTTAATTTGTAATTGGAGTAAGCTGGATTGGCTGGATCATAATTGTTGGAAAGGAAGAAAAGATACATGCTTCGGGACTATTAGACCGATGTATTAATTTATGGTTAATTGTTTACTTGTTGTACAAGTTAGTGAAAAATTATAATTGTTTCGCAATGTCAATTTTGAAACGCTTGTGATACCGTCCACAACGATGTTTGGACTTTGAACCGTTAAACTTATCGGTGATATGAAAGTGTGCTTTTATTTTAGTTTATTTTTCTCATTTATCAGGTGATTTGGTTGGTATCCCATTTTATCAGTTTGGGGTGAAACCGTGACAGAGCACTTTCATGGATTTCCAAATTCCTTAACCGAGCCGGGACCAGCCGAGATCGGGATAAGGGATGGGCTTATTTCAATCACTCCGTCCTTTTGGACCACGACCGTGACGAAACCACGTTTCGAGACCAAAATGCATGAGTGGGGTCCCATTTCCAAGGAATTCTCAAGATATTCTCGAAATCTTATAAGCTTATAATATTGACACTTACGCCGCAAAAAATACATGAAGCACCCATTTTTATAGAATGTAAAATTAAATTTAAAAGGGTAAATACATCATGGCTACTATTTAATATGGATTGTTACACAAGGAATATGTGACTGTTCAGTTTTTTTGCAAATTATTTCTCTCATTACCCCTTGCAGCTCTTTTACAATATGGAACACGAACAAATGCTTTTCTTCGGAGCTTCATCGATTTTCTTCTCTGTTAAGACAGCATACATACAACAGAATAGACTCAGAAGAAACCCTAGCACAAGATTCTATCAATAGTAAATGACGTAATACAAAAGGTAGCGTGTTGCGCTAGTCGTAAACGAATATGTTAATACATATGCAACGCATGACTCACTCGTGTATTTTTGTCAATTTTTACACGGACCCAGCAAGAGGTTATAGGGAAAAACTGAAATTTTAATTATAAAAAAAAAAAAAACATTATTGCAAAAAAACCTTTTTTTTTCTTCTGTTAAGAAAGTTATATATCGGACCCCCTCGAAAAATATCGGCCCCTCCTATAATCATGTGATGGTTCGTTACTAGAGCGTTACACTATTGGGTAGCATTCAAAGAGTCTAACTCTGAAAGAAATAAGAGAGGCCTTTGCTAGCATATAGGCGCAGGGGCGAGGCAGTGAGAAAAGAGGGTAAGCTATTGTCGGTAACTTATGAATTTAAAGCCTAATTAAGTTCAGAGAACCTAATTATCTAATCTAGATGATCCGTGATTTTGGAGGATATGTGTTGGTCTATTAGTTTCGGAATCTATCATACATCTTGAGGAGCTTTTTTCCTTGCTCTCAAAGGAAAGGCAACATTTTTTCTATTGTTTTGGAATATAGTTTCCGGGATTCGTCAACTTGGTGAATCTCGATCGGTTTCTTATTTGTGTTTTATTTTCGGGTACCTACCATATTAAGGTGAAAGTCCCACCCTACAGGAGAATAGTAGTAAATTGACAAAAGTACCATCAGTTAAGTCATGCGCTACTCACGAGTTACCATTCCCTGTTATTTATAGGTCTAGGGGACAATATTCTTTTTTGTTTTTTGTTTTGAAGACATAGGGTATTGCTTCCACAAACTGAAGTTCAAGGGACAATCTGCTCTCTCTCTCTTGGAAAGATCAAGGGCATTATTAGTGTCTATTATTAAAAGTAAAAACTACCTGTTTTTGTTTTGGCCAAAGTGGGCTGCACAACGACATGCATGGTGATAACTTCTCTAGGAAGATCTTCGAACGGCGCTTTACAATGTCCAACAGTCTTGTTGTTTTCCAAAATCTTGCCGGCATTAATCAATTTAATGTCGTTTGCTGCCTTTGGTATGATCTTTTTATCTAAAAAGGAAAAAGAAAAAACAAGTATTAGACAAACTAAACATAATTGCACAACCAATGTTCCCGAGTCACGACAAACGAAATGTTGCCCTGTTATGTACACTCATTATTCTTTACAGCTACAATTTATTAAAATTTGGACAAAAAAAAATTACCATTCTAATCCTCAAAAATATTAGCTTAATAAGAGCCGTTACCCTGTTTTACTTTAAATACAAAAAATACCGACATTGTTTTGTATCGTTTCAAATATATCAGTTTACGTACGTAGAAAGACGATGCATCATGCATGTAGAAAAATACAGCGTAAACATCGAAGTTGCCAAAATATACCAATAGCATATGCACAACAGAGAAACCTATTTCACTATTTGTAAAAGAAACTAATGCAACAGAACGTAACCGAAACCAGAAATTAGAAAAGGAAACAAAGTGATTTTCATTGCTTTCCTAAAATTGAATTGAAATTTGTATAAACAGGGCATTCATGAAAAGAACTATCACTGGGGCTATCAACAAAACTTGGGCAATTACACAAATGGGTAAATCCTATGAAACGCGCCTATACAAAATTGTCAATGAAGGTTTTTAAGTCCATGCAAATAACAGTAATCAATTAACCGTCAAGACTGGAATTCATAACAATAATGTACGATGGCATAAATAGGTAATCGAACGGTGTTAAGAAAAGTGAACAAAAAAAGTGTAATCCCAACAAATAACACAATAGGCCGCACTAAAACAGCATAACTTTAATCACATACAAACTACAGCAATTAATCGAAGATTTGCTCTCTAGAGAGTACTGAATCGGAGGATCAAAATAAGAAACCGCTCTAAGCTACAAATGGCGAAACGAAGTAATCACGTGCCACAAATTTCCAAAGAGCTAGGCTTCCTACAAAAGGTCTCGTCCGTGATTGGTCTATCCGCTATTCAGTTTCATGCCAAAAGCAATTGAACCAAGATATCATACATCACGAAATCCCGGAGCTTCCTAAAACGCTAATACCATAAACTGAAACGGCTTTACTAACAATACGCCAAACACATTCACCGTGATTTACTGCGTTTCTTAGCTAAAACAAATATTCTAAGGAGAATTGCAGACATGAATGATCAAAATCATTCACCAAACAACACGGACACAAGCAATTCAACGAGGCAAAAACAATCAAAACCCGAAACGATCTCTGACCTTTCGGCCACTCCGTGAAAATCCTCTCCTTGAGCATCGACACGGTCGAGGCCGGCGAGTAGCGGAACGGGCCGATATCCGATCCATCGTAGAGCCGGAACTTAAGCTCGATCAGGTCCTCCTCCGGCATTTGAAACCCTCCACCAATTCAACGCAATCACTCTTCAAAAAACCATCAAACAACAACAACAACAGCTCATCAATGGCGAAACTCAATCAAACCAACAGCCTCCGAACTCAACTCCGTCCAATCCAATCCAATCCAATCCAATCCGAAACCAGAAATTGAAAATTGGACAAGTACCTGAAGCTGAAGAATCGCAGAGAGCCTCACTGACCAGGTGCTTTCTTGCAGGAGAGAGAGAGAATGTTCACAATCTAGAACTCAGACAAACCCTAGACCCGATCTTCACGCTTCTCTGTCTCTCTCTCTCTCTACAAATCGAGTTATATATCTCATCCCATTCAGTTTCTAGCTTCCTTATATATATATAGTTATATTTATATATATATATATATGATTAATTGTTGAGGGTCAAAGAGGGAATATTAACATTAAATATTAAATCGAAAAAGAAAAGAGGAAAATGAGGAAAAGAAAAGTGAGATTTCGATTTCGAATCTTGTCAGTGAAAACGGTAGAATGAACTTTGTGTCAGTAAAAAAATAAATAAATAGAAAATAATAAAAAAAGAAAATTACGAGGGACTTCTTGTCGAGACGGCCAATAGGAATCAAGGATATTCTGTAGGATGGAAGAAAGGGTGACGTGGCGTTCTGTGAGTGGTGGGGTGTAGGTTAGTAATGGGAGGGAGTCGGCAGGGGAACACTCAGCTCAGGATTCTGAATCTATCGTGCTGATGCCTGATGGTGATATATTCTTCGGTGTTCTCGACTTTTGACCAATTATTTTAGGATAAATATTAATGGATGTTTTTTTTAATTATTTTATATTATCATAATTATATATTTTTTTAAACTATACTTATATTACATATGTCTTAACTCAATTTAAAAAAAAAAAAAAAATTGATGTATACCTTAATATACGAGTTGCTAAAATTTGAATTTAACTTGCTAAATCTATAGCTTAATAACTTTTTAGTATCAAAATAATTAAAATTATTGTTTTATTTTTAAAGACATTATGTTTTTATTTTTATTTTTATATAATATATGACTTTGTATTATTTTTTTTATAAGAGGATTAAAAGAAAAAATATTTAAATTATTACTATTAATGCAATTTAATACTTAAATTATTGTTCAATGATAAAAATATTCAAAATCTTCTTTAGTGCCTCCTATTTATCAAATTCGCGCACTATTATGTAGATAGAGAACCACTTGAAGCGTTAAAATAGTAAAGTTTTATTATTGCTGAAGAGAAAACTAATTAAATTAATTTAACAAAATAAAGAGAATAAGAGTGGGCCCATTAAAAAATAGATTAAATATTTATCACATTAAAACATAATGATAATTTGCTTCGTTAGAAAAATATTAATAAATATAACATTATGTTATTAAAAGTAAAGCTTATATTTAATGAAAAATAAATATGTTGAGGATTATTTAACTACTATTTAGTATTTAGTATTTAGTATTTACTATGTAATTTGTTTACATATTTAATTTAAATATATTTTTGTTAAGAGAGAGAAATGAAAAATAATAAACGCGTGGGTGAAACAAAGTGTACGGAGAAAACGACACGTAGTAGTGGTGGCTAAAGCTGGCGTTTTGCTACGCCATCAGTTTGACTTTGACCGTGCCACTTTCATATTTTGCATAAAAAATAATTCACATTAATGTCACATGAGTTCCGTGTTGGTACATTTAATGTTCTATAATTTTTATTTTTTTACACTTTATATACATTGTTAGGGGTTTTCGGGATCTATACAAAATTAATTAAAAAGGAATAAATTGCTATTTATGAATTAATTTAAGCTTGGTCTAAAAAATGCGCTATCAGAACTGGCAGGCTCGGAAAATAGTAAATTATTATTTTTATCCAATATTTGAAAATGAGCTAACGTACCCTCGTGGCATCAAAACGCGTTCGCAGAAGCGATAGTGTGCCCAGTGCGCGCCAAACACAAAAATGAAAGCCAAAGCTTTTCCGAGAAGCTTTTTAAGTTTATCCTATAAACAAGAGGCTCCTTCTTATCACTATGTAAGCTTTCTTGAGCCAAAATTTGTCCTTCTTTCTTTCATGCTCCCAACTTCAAATACACGACTAATATTGTCGAAGCGGTTTACGGTTTACAGAGGAGCCCTTCGTACTCTAAAAAGTTCACATTTATTTTGTTCTTCTCATAGAAGGAGGAGCATGTTTAAACGAAGGCACCAAAAAATATTCCCGACTCACCAAAATCAAAGATTCAAGCCCGTTTACTAACTATAATGTGCCTCTGCATCTAGCATTTGGTAGACCCCATACAATAACTGTCCTAGCTACAATATGTAATCTATTTTTCAGCATTTAGCATGTATGTTGAACGCTCCATAAATATTAAAAATAGTTAACATTTTGAGCTCTGGGCATATAGTTTATTCAAGGGTAAATTGCGGCTAATGTACTCAATGTTTGATTTTGTGCGGATTATGTACCCAATGTTTATTTTTGGCGGCTAATGTACTCAATGATTGATCCGTTAGATATTTTCGTGTTTTCCGTCACTTGAACGTTAGAGAGTGATTCCTCTTTTATGTGCACTTTTCGTATTTTTGACATAACTCACTCATTTTTTGTCCAAATTTTATGCACGTCCTATGGTTGGAAAGATAAGAGATAAATCTACAACTTTGTTGTTGTATGTTTTGTAAAAAAAAATTAATATACGAAATTTTAATTACAACGTAAAATTGGACATTAGTTTAATGCAAAATATTTATTTCAAGCAAATTTTAATATACTTAATGACATTTTATGATGAAACGTAAAACTATAAAGTTGTAGATAAATATTTTATCTTTTTAACGAGTGTATTTATAATTTTTGGACAATATATGAGTGAGTTATGCCAAAAATACGAAAGATTATTTCACATAATATCTTTCATATTTTTGGCATAATTCACTCATTGTTTATCCAAAAATTATAAATAAATACTTGTTATAAAGATAAAATATTTATCTACAACTTTTTAGTTTTACGTTTCATCATAAAATGTCATTAAGTATATTAAAATTTGTTCGAAACAAATATTTTGCATTAAACTAATGTTTAGTTTTACTTTGTATTTAAAATTTCGTGTTTTTCTATACGTTTTTTTACAAAACTTAAAACACCAAAGTTGTAGATCTATCTCTTATCTTTCCAACCATATGTTGTGCATAAAATTTGGACAAAAAAATGAGTGGGTTATGTCAAAAATACGAAAAGTGTACATATAGAGGAGGAATCACTCTCTAACGGTCAAGTGACGGAAAAGACAAAAATATCTAACGGATCAATCATTGAGTACATTAGCCGCTGAAAATAAACATTGGGTATATAATCCGCACAAAATCAAACATTGAGTACATTAGCCGCAGTTTACCCTTTATTCAAACATAACTTTATTGATTATTTTCAAATTAAATTAATATATTAGATTATGAAAAAATAAAATAATAAATTTAGTTATTTTTCTATTTTAACTCATTATGAGTATTGTAATATAAAAAATAAAATAAAAATTAACGAAAAAGGGCTACTGTCTCCCAAAACTTAAATTCGATTGACAAAACCCAATAAAAACTAGTATAAGATTCTGGAAGCATTTGTGGAATTAGTCTTAACAAAATACTTACTTTCTCAAATTACTGTCGTTTTTTCTGAACTTATCGTTCGTAAATTAAACGTCGTTTAAGATTGTCGTTTCTTCTTGGTTGTAGTTTCTAATGTTGTCGTTTCACCAAGTAGACTAGGTTGGTTTTATTATTTACCAAATATTACCCTTTATTCATTAGTCTTTTACTTTCTTCTTTGAGCCCATAACTTACACAAGTCACAATGCCACAAAGTACATCATTTATAGATAACTGCGACATAAATACTTAAAGATCTCCGAAACGAGTATAGAAAATGCCCGAATCGAAATTCAGGCCCATTGGGCTTTCCGGGTCCGACATGAATACTTATTCAGAAATTTTACAAGTTATTTTAGCACTATTTTTAAAATTTTTTTTTAAATCAACGTACTATTGGGCTATGGCACACCGGAATCTCAATACAACCCGCTGTTAGCACAAAACTTTTATGAACATTGAACAAATCAAACCAATTTTTTGTTCTTTTCTTTTCGATTTCTTTCGCTATACAGAGGAGGGAGCAATTACATGCAAACGCCATAGCCTACACTGTGTCTTAATCAATCTCCTAAAACCAAAAAACGAAAGAAGATCATCAAACTTATATGTCAGACTAAGTCAACACAAGGCGCGCGACCACTCCGCTTCCTCCGCGCCGGCTCCTTTCGGTTTCGGTCATAGCCAGAGGGCACCGGCCTCCTTGAGGAGGGGCACCAGCGAGCCGTTGATGTGCGACGCCATGACGCGGTCCATGGCCCCGAGCAGCTTCCCGCCCACGAACACGAGCGGGAGGGCCGGGGACGGCCTGCCCGTGGAGGCGGCAAAGCGGAGGAGCGCGGAGTGGATGAGGTGGCCGGCGGGGAGGAGGTCGAGCTCGTGCACGGTGGGGCTGACGCCCATGCCGCACAGCAGCCTCTTGATGGCGTGGCACATGCAGCAGCTGCTCGCGCTGAATATCACCACCGCGCTCTCCCCGCCCATCTGCTCGATCAGCCGCTCCGCCTCGGCCCCGGCCCCGCTCGCCATGTAGCCCGAATCCGACGCCGTTTCGTACTGCATTCTCGCTCCCTTGTATGTATAATCCGAAGAGGATGATATATAGTGATCAAAGTATTGGCACGTAAACGAGTGCGTATATTTTGTGTAGAGAGTGACGATGGTGAGGAGTGGAGTGAGAGTTGTGTATTGTATTTATAGACATAGTGAATCTAAATTTGAGAGGGGTAGTTTGGGAATAATAGAAAAGTTGTGGATGTTTTGGTCGTCAACGCATGCAGGCTTCTATGTACATAAAAGTGTGTAGTATATCAATGTGTTATTATACTTTATGACTTGTCAAACTTCTATATATATCAGCATTTCATGATTTTTGAGAATAGAAATAATAAAGTATGGTTTTTGTTCTATTTACATAAGTATCTAGTATTTTGATATTTGCGGTGGTATAAATCCTATTTTTTACGGCTAAAGTTATTATCGCTCATTATTTTATTTCTTATCAAAATCCCATCTTCTTTTTCAATTAAATTTGCAAAATCTTTGATGAGTCTCTAATCAAAACTCATCTTTTCTCGAACTTATTGTTACGTTTTAGTCTTAACTCTTATGTGTACATCTAAATTTTATTAAATTAGTTAAAAGGTGTACAAAATTTTAAAAAGATGCAAAAGAATAAATATTAAGAATTACGACTATAAAAAGAGTTATATTGAGAACTTAAGCCGCAAACGAAGATTTTACATATAAGAAACTGCAGGTACTAATTTTGTTGCTATTATTAACACTTACTTAATAAAAATTAAGTACGTGTGCGTATACAGTGTATACTATAGACATCCTCAATATATAATAATACTATAATATAATGTACTTATTTTTATAACTTTATATAAAGATATGGAAACTGTTATAGGAGTTAGAGGAGTATGGAGACAGGAAGCAGAGGCTTTATCAGAGGTGAGGTGGTTAGTAGACGGCTGTGTTCGTCTTTCTTGTCGGCTCATTCCATTAATTCTCATTATTTTTTACTATTGTTTTCATCATTCTATAAATACATACATATATATATATAGATACACACTGCATATATAGATATAGGGGATATATATAAAGAAGGAAAGAACGTGGGCATCACAAAGCTTTGTTCCTTTTGACGTGACCTTCATGCGCATTTTCATATCCTCTCAGTTCGCACTTCGCACCATCACCATGCCTCTTCTTCTTGTGGTACATATATGGGCAAATTACCGTCATAAGTATCCAAAATCTTTGAAAAATTGATATTTATTCCAATTCTTCTTCTTCTTAATTTTTTTTGGGTGACGAAAATTACCAAACTCTTATTTTGTGTATTCCGTCATATTGTCCATAGTGCGATTTGTCACGTTTTTAGACATTAAATATACCATTGTTTATCAATGATAAATAAATTTAATTTTTTTAAGTAAAAATAGTACTTAATGGGTATAAAAACGTGACACGTGATGCGATTCGGAGAGGAAACATGACGGAAGACACAAAATAAGAGTTTGATAACTTTTGCCACCCAAAAAATAAAACTTTTCAAAGACTTTGGATACTTATGCCGTTATTTTCTCTATGTAAATCAAATAATTACTTCATTTTTTTAAAGGCATTTTCAAAAAAAAAATATATGTAAAATACAAATTAAAATACTTAAAGGTTTTTTTTTTTTTAAAAGATACAAGTTACATACTCGGTTAGGTACCCAATTAGTGTATTTTTTGGTTACACCAGTTTACTTACAATGTGTAAAAATTTAAATTACACTAGCTAGTTTAGTGTAAGTCATAATTAAATTCAATTAAGTACTAATCTGTCTGTTTCATTTTAACTTAAACTGAACAACTTCATATATATATATATATATATATATATATATATATATATATATATATATATATATATATATATAAACACATTAACGAGAAATCTTGTTTTGTGTTAATATTTTCCGTGTTTATTATTATATGAGGTTTATATAGCGTCCCTTTTTCACTGCATGGGCCAATATATGCAATAATAATAATAAATCATATTATAGTTAATTAATTAATTAATTAATTAATTATCTCCGACATCATCTGCTCTTTAATTCGACATATATGCCGACTCATTTTGGATTTGGCCGGTTTCTTTTTGCCATTCCAAGATCAATATATGCAATAATAATAATATTGCAGCAATATACACACACTTATCATAATTGTTTTGTTTTATAATTAGTTAACTAATAACACTACTTATACTTATCCGACGTGATTTTCTTCATGTTTATGAGATGTCACAATAATATCATATATATATATATATATATATATATATATATATACTCTTACAGGAAAATATCCTAATATATTTGTGCCAAAAAGTTAAAATGTTCGTCCATCCTCTAATATAATGAAGTTACATATTTAAATTAATTAATAGAAAAAAAAGATTGTGGCCCGAACCTGTTTTCTTGGCATCGAACGACTACATAGTTTGAAAGCTATACATATGTAATGGGGAGAAAATGAATCAAACCGACATATGATTTTTTTTAAAATATTTTATTTTTATGATAAGCATGTTATGGTTTACTAATTTGACCTACTTATCGTTATACATAAAAAATAAGAATTTTACATAATAAGAATTTTACTAGTAAGAATTTACATAGTAAGAATTTTACAGTACATAGTAAGAATTTTACAAAAAAAATAAAAAATAAAAAATTGAATTGGATTTTAAGAATTCAAGTTCAAATACTAAGAAGGCTTTGAATCACATCGGCTAATATATTATGTGGGACATAATTTATAGATTTTTATTTGTATAATGCTAGATCATTGACGAGAATATTTAAATTTTATGCTTATGAAAAGTGGCCTTTAAACAATTATTCCGCAAAATATTTAGAAGTGTACGAGTGTAATAATTCTCATAGTTAATTTGAAATGATGATATTATACACTAAACAAACCCTAGTGGACAACGCATGCCCTAAATGTATGCCTAGACATGTACGAGCATGTTGGCTTTGCAACCCTACTTTTTCATTAATTATACGTAATAGTACATATATATATATATATATATATATATATATATATATATATATATATATATATATATATATATTCTACATGTTGCGTTAAGTACATGTACTAATGACAAAAATAAACGATTTCCCATAATGTCTTGAGTCGAAAAAGAAGCGTCTGCAATATAGGGGGAAAAAGCTAGAGTTTGTGGATAATGTCCGTACGATTTAGAATGCATTTTAGGGCAAAAGTTACAAACTTAGAAGCAGAGATCGTGTGTCTTTCGGGGTTTAATTGGCGAAGAAAAAAATGGTACTACAATATAAATTTTATGAATTAATCTTGTTGTGATCGTAGAATTTTATTGTTTTGTCGAGGAAAATTTTAGTTACGTTAATTAGTTAGAGTTGGGGCCTTACAAAATTATTATTCTAACGAGATTACTAATTTATTGAGTATTAATTTAACGATATTTATCGTATTTGGTTTCGATTTTTGATATAGAGTCAAATATAAAACATTTGATGCAACAAAGACCCCAAAAACAGCCAATAATATACATATGTATGAAAACGTAAAACTGTACAACAATATCCCACTGCCAACATATAATGACATATAGGTTATACAAATATATTAGTTAACATTTGCTTTGAGTTAAATGAAAAATAATAAACAAAAGAAGAAGAAAAAAACGACGTGGAAATTTTACGTGAAAACCTACACGTGGAGTACAATCCGAAACGATTAATAAGCGTTGTGTGATGGAGATATAGATTGAGATCGAGTGTCTATGGGGGTATGAGCGAAATCCAAATATCCTTATATATATATATATATATATATATATATATATATATAAATTGAGATCGAGTGTGAAAATTAAATGAATGATATGTTTTTAATTAATTAAGCTTAAAATGCTAAATTACAATAATTGCCGGATTTAAATTATTTTAGTTAAGATAGATTACAAAAGTTATAAAACGAATTGGGCTAAGATAGAGGATTCCGTTTAAAAACGTTATCTAAAATTATCGACAATAATTGCCTTTAGCCCTCATCCCACAATTTATCTTAAGCCATGCCCATTGCCCAGCCCAAAGATGGGCACGGGCTGGCCTGCCGATGTCCAAGAAGACGGGGTTGTGCAACCCGTTCATGGGATTCAACTTCATTTGAACAGCCTTTGGGATGGCTGAACGCGGGACACGGCCCCGTGTCTGCCCATCCCACGGATATCTCTACAAGGTACTGGTAGAGATGAGATTTTTACAAGCTAGAGATAATCAGGAATATATTATATGAGACTTTGGTAAACTTGCGGATTATTAGGCACTAAATTAGACTTTGATGTAACGCTTGATATATTATATATATATATTATGTGAGATCGTGGCATAGACTATATATAGTGTAAACATAAGTCGGAAGTTGCAAAACAAAAAGAGCATATGCCGGTAATAACCCAACTCTAAATATAGGACTTCCTTTCGTGTACTCGATAAATTAGGGTTAAAGGGTTTGAAAAGCCAAAACATGCATGCAGATCATTTAGTACAACTAGACAACTCGTAAGTATGAGTGTTCAATCCATTTAAAACAGTCACTCATCTTGGTCAAACCCTACCTATCATCCAACGGCCAGGGTTCATTCTCAACTGTAGTACCATACTTCTCTCTCTCTCTCTCTCTCTCTCATGACATGTAGCTGCCTGCATCACAGTGATGACCTATGGTTCAGCAGAATGAGGGTGCAAAGTCTCAAAAGTGAAGATAAGCATGATCAAAATCCTCAGGCTCTTTTTATGGGGTTTGACAGAACCACTGTGTTCGTTGTCTGCTTGCTTGATTAGGGTTTGGTATTTTATCATTAATTTAATGGTGAAACAAGAATAGTCAAAAGTACAACTCCATTACTCACAATAAGTCAATAACCCCAATATATATATATATGTATATGTTTATATATGGCCTGGGCCTGGGGAAAGAGCGTATCGGTTGATATGTTATTAGACTTTTTTTAATATGAATTTGCCGATGTCTGTAACTGATCCGGTTCGAAAACTGGCCGCTCTAGTTACCGGTTTCCAATGGGAATTCATGTAACAGGAATAGCTAGTAGGACCAACGTTCACGTATCAATAATTCAATCTAATATTTTTCGATTGGATACGGTCAAAGAAAAAGAACTCATGGCTATGCCCGATTCTCGGGATTTTCTAGGCCTCATTAACCCTAGATAATAATATATAGCATGACTATTTTTTATTTATATAATTTTTTTTTCAGTATCTGAAATCTTTACATATGAGTACCTTGAATTTTTATTTTTCTTAATAACTTCTGAGTATAAACATTTTTTATTTTTCATGCTCTCACTTAGATTTATTCAAACCTACAACAATCTAGTTTTTCCTTGAAAGTTCTAAAAGTTCCAGTTTTGATTCTTCGAGTCGGTTTAAAAAATGGGTACGAGCCGTATATCAGAAACGCCCGCTCCGGTTTATTTTCATTTGGATCATGATCATATACATGCATTGCACTCCGTTATATCTTTATTCAGTTATTGTGGGCATGCACGTGTATTAAGATAGGTATGAACTATGAAATATACGTGTATGTATATATATATTATGTTATTATATGTAAAAGCAAGAAGCTGGATATGGGACAACGGTGTTGGAGAAGGTTAGGGCACACAATAACATGTGGAGGCCAAAAGCCGGTGACACTGTTAAAATCATACTATTTCTTGGATAATCTTAATATATATGTACGTATTATATATATATATATATAAGATCAATAAGGAATAAGGATGATACGTTTACACTTCATATATGACAGACCAATTACTTAGCATTGCTGTCTTCGTACTAAACTGTAGGAATTCTTCAATTTTCATTTCCATTTTTTTTTTCTGCAAGGATTTAGGAATCTTGAAAACCAATTTTAAACCAATATAAGTTTGAAATTATTCGAATAGAAAAGAGCAAGAATCTATGTTCTGAATCTTCATTTTTTTTTGTTAAATACTAGTAGAGTTGTGATGTAGCGAGAAGTTATCGAAAAGAGCTATAAATTGGAATAATAAAACGTTGACTCTTATTTATCAAATATCAAATCTAAGAATTCCATCACCAGGTCTTTTGTATTTAAGAACAAACATGTTTAAGGAAGAACGGGAGAGGAGGAAGGCGGTAAATGAAATTGGCAACAAAGAACGCTAATACAGGAAAGATAATAACGAGAAAGCAAATAAACAAAGTTAAAACTGAAAATAAAATGACAATAATGCGCTATTATCGAATAGTGTATCGAGGGAATTGAAATTCGGTCTTCTCGGGTCAACTGGCCCATTGTGACGATCTTGGGCTCCCACGTACTTTAGAGCAATGTATTAAATTTCTCGAATATCCATCGGCATGCTCATCGAAAATCTTTTTTCGAGGATATGCGAAAGTAGAACGATATATCCATCGGCATATCCATCGATTTACCTATGAGATACCAATCGACAAGCGATATATCCGTAAAATGAATAGTGCGAAACGACATCGGCAAGCGGTATTTAAAACCTTGCTTTAGAGTGCATGGCGTTTTGCACGGCATCAAGTTGCTTGCCCCTTACCTTTTTGAATTAATAATAACGTAAATATCCAAGATATAATTTTTATAGTGACATAACATAACCACATATTTTTCACGGTCATAGGTCATTTCTGTATATTCAAAATTTATTTACTAATTTTCTAGATATTGTCAGTATATATTATAAAAGAGAAAAACAATATTTTTTAAATAAAAATTTACACGTTTCCAAGATATAACATTATATTTAAAATTCTGTCAAACTAGTTAAAAAACTAACAAAATTTTGAATAACTGCTTTTTCCATTAAAAATATACTTTTGTATGCGCATGTGGTGTGGTGAGCAAAGTCTGACGAAACGCTGCTTTTCAAAAACGACAACAAACAGGACGGCTTTTCTCAGCCTTTGTTCTTCCGACCAAGCTGACGTCACCTTGCCGTTTTGACTAACTTTTATATATTTATTTTTTATATTCCAATTTTTATTAAATTCTCTTCTTTTTGGGCCTTCCCAACTTTTACTGCCCATTACTCTCCTCTTTGTCGCTTTCACTTTCAACCATCACGCCTTTACTTTCCTTTTTTCCTTTTTTGGGTTTCCCAGCAATTTAACAATTTATTGCCAATTATACCCCTCCAACTTTGAATGTGGGTGCAATTTGGTCCGTGAGTTTCATTTTCTTACAATTTTTTTTACTTATACTTCAAAAAC
The DNA here is from genome assembly GCA_954871525.1 of Parietaria judaica. Lineage (NCBI taxonomy): Eukaryota > Viridiplantae > Streptophyta > Magnoliopsida > Rosales > Urticaceae > Parietaria > Parietaria judaica. Next base: position 34,450,494 of record OX940865.1, read on the forward strand.
TTAATACACTGACCCTCAGGTGTTGATTTTTTTTATTTATTTACGTAGAATACATTACTTGTTTGAAAGTTATTAATTTCAAAGTATCGCATATTTAACGGGAGTGAAACAGAGCATCTGACGCATTAGTTAGTTTTCGTGCTTGGAATTAGGGTCATCATTGGTGGCCTTTACATCTGGATTTTATTTCGTCTTTTATAAACGATGACATGTATTTGGGAGAGAACTTTAGATTTAAGTAGTGCTCGTCTCTTTTAGTCGGTTATGTATATTTTGATACTTTTCATTTGCATTATTTCAAGTTCTTTTTCATTCTTGTATTTTTTGGGTGCCAACTTAATTGATATTCGAATTCACTTAGCGAAATTTTCATCTTTTATTTTTAATTAAAAAATATTGTCTAAGCAGCTCTTGAATAATTGATCTCGGGTTGTCGCAATATTTCGATATTAGTATTTTGACTCGTTTTACTGACATGTATATAATATTATTTTTGTTCTAACTTGTTAGTCATAAGTGTTGAGGTGAAAAAATCACCGCAGCAAGTCACAGATTCACAATGGTGTAATTTCGGTTTAAAGTTACCTAAGAACTTGGGTCTTTCCGTTAAAACTTAATCACACAAACGAAAATGAATCTGAAGATAATAAGATGCTCGAGAATTTTGGTGTGAATGTGTTCTTTACCTTGTCAAGGATTTTTCATTCCCTTTTTACATCTTTTAGCTCACTATTTATAGAGCCTCATAATCAAGATCCGACCTCATAATGGTCGGTCACAATTTGCGTTCGATTCCCAAATAATTGCCTTAATTACATAGCCTTAATTACGTAGCAATCACGCTTGTAACTGTCATCACTAATCCCGAGGCACCGATCGCGCTGCGCTGATTGCTCCCTATTGTCTTTGTCCTCGTCGCATAGCTGTTCTTCGTTGCTAAACTCTTTGCCTTAATTTTTTCTCATCTTGGCCTCTTTTACGATGAGGTTTCATCGATTAGGTTTTTACCGATGAAGCTTCATCGATGAGGCTTTGCCGGTGATCGTGTCCTCATCGACGAACTTCATTATCCTATTCTCTGTAATCATCTTCGTCGCATGCCTTTTTTGTCGATTGATGTGCCTCTCCTCGCTTTTCCTTTGATTGTTGACTTCTCCCTTTGTTGACCCCCTTTGACTATGTTAGCGGCCTTTTATTTTGGTCGGGCTTCTTTAATCAAAGTCCATTTTCATAAACGCCTGAGATAAATTTCGTCGTATCAATGAAAATTAATATGGACGAAATTGTACCTCAATAGTAAGTGCAATACAGTAGAATCTTTATAAGAAAAATATTGTTGGGATCATATAATTTTATTATTTATTGAAATTTATGAAATTTTTAATGTATAATCTAGTAATGTTAGTTAAAGTCGGAACCTTACGAAAATATTATTTAATTAAAATTATTAATTTATCAACTCTTAATTTAATAAAATTATATGATACGCATGTTTTTCAAAACACAAAGAGCACTACTATTAAAAATTAATATACATGAGACAAGCAACACTGCAGTTATTTGCAAATTTGAAGGGTATTAGTGACAGTTCTTCTAACTTATAAGTTAGTAATGTGATTCACCTAATTTTCTCATGAATTGGGCCGAATTGCCAATGGAGGCTTCGGTTATCAATGTCATGCTCTATTTATACATACATAATGCACATATATAAAAATATTATGTATATATATATATATAATACTAGCGAATTGGAATAGGAAGTTCCTTTGACTAGTTGAAGTTAGATTTTCTTATGTCTAGCTATAATTTGAGAATTTTTGTCTCTTATCGTTGCTCTTGATTAGCAGTGCCGGCCTTGTGGACCGAAGGGTCCGAGGCGAAGTAAACTGTAAGTCTTGTTTAGGTTAACTTTTGGGCCCTCAAAATCATATTTTGGGCCCTTTGATGCAGTGTTGAAAAACACAAAAAAAATTGGGCCTAAGGCCATCGCCTTACTCGCCTTAGCTCAAGGCCAGCAGTGTGAATTAGGTAGGACAGGCCTTCCTATCCCGCCTTTTTGGTAAGGCGCTGGCAACTTGCACCCGAGATGGACCTGGCACAGTAACCGTAACGAAATTTACTCGTTTATAACATTTTCAATTAATGTTTTAGGGAGGGCTTCTATCCGGACTTTTTGATGGAGACGGAGCCGATGAGTGTTGTTCGAGCGAGCGGACGCGGGCCCGTGTTAGAAATTAGTAAAAATGATTCAATTAAATTAGAAACACAAACACAAAATAAATTAAAACCTCAAACAAGCTCTACCTATAGAATAATACTCGAACCAAGCAACTCCATCTGGCCAAAGTTGCATTGAATTGTAGATATTATCAGAAATCGGCAAATTAAAAAAATATAATGCAGTAGTGAAAATAATTTTTTATAATATAATGTCAAATTAAATGAAAAAAAAAATGAAACAAAATATAAATTTACAAAACTCTAAAAAAACAAGTGTAAATCTAAACCAAAAAATTAGGAAGCTAATCAATTTTTTTAAGTTACAGACATCACTAGTTATGTGCAACTCTATGATTAAAACAAAAAATAAATTAATTAAAGCATCTATTAAGAAACCGACCTCACCCCGAGTGTTATTCCCTAAATTACATCCCCGTCGAGATTAGTTCACTGCCGGGAAATCGGTGCCATCGGCATCGAAGGCGGCTGGTTGTAGAAATTGCCGTCTTGACCCTGGAATCCTTGTAAGAGCCCGGGGCCGGCACATACGGAGAGGGGCCAACCGGGGCATACAATGGCATTGAAGGGGGTGGCTGCGTCACGCTGAAGCTGTACTGCGCATTTGCCATATACTGAGGCGCTGGGAACTGTGGCATCGGTGGCAGCGGGGGCGGGGACGAGGACGGAGGGGGTGGCGGTGGCGCTTCGTTCGAACCGAATTGATCGCTGTCGTTTCTGCCTCTTTTCAACAGGAAACTCGCTGGAGGATTCTTTTCCGATGACACCCTCCGAAGCCAGCAAGGACAGGACGTAGGAGAGCATCTGCGCCAAGGACGTCGACGCGGTTAGCTTCGCCGCCATTGCTGCAGCAGCAGATTTCTCGGCAAAAGGCGGCGGTGGTCAGGGCGTACATTACCGAGACGGATTGATCCTCCTCCCCTCCTATAAAGGTTTTTGAAGTGTGAGCCTCTTTGGGAGCGGAATCGACGACAGGCTGAGTGTTTTCGTGACCGACGAGCTGACGGGCTTGCTCCGAGTGTGACTCGGCCGCCTGGAACAAACCACACAAACTTGTTACTGAGATTTATAATCAAAGCGGATGTATATTCTCCCAAATGCGATTATAGCATTATAAATTCAGATATACCGATTCTGATACTATATGGTTTAAAACCGTTTAGTTAGTTATACAGGTATAAACTATTTCAATCTAGTGAAATAAGAAATAACAAGTTCATGAAAATAATATATAATAATCAATCATGAAAGATTTTTTTTTTTTTTTTTTTGTAGTACAAAAACCCTTAAAATTTGATTTCGGGCGTTAACCGATTAACTGATTTGCTTAGCTCGGTACTAAATGGTAACAAATTCACATTGATAGCCAATTCGAGTTAGGCAAAATATTAGTTGAATTCCAGAAAAGAAAACAATGTGAGATCTTCTTTCTTTCATTTTCTTGATTTCGTATTTGAATTTGTTTATACAACTTTTAAGTATAATAGAGTGCTTGCTGCTGCCCCTGTAAGTGGAGATCCCCGATATCGATATGCCCCTGACCGAAAATAAAAGTATAAAGTATTAGGAGAAATAAATCATACAAGATCTGGCCGGCTAAAATTGGAGAATAATTTTATTTGGGTTTTTATTAAGATTCATACCCTTTTCGAATAGTGTTTTGTGTCTTGACATGAGGTTATTGAAAGGTATGCTTTTTAATGAAATCCCAAATAAGATTTTTTAGCAAATTCTTTCGATCTTGCTTACACTAGTTGGGATTGCAAGAAAAAAGAACCATTTAAAGATTGAGCGATCAAGCGTATGTGTCAACTTTTTAACTAATTTAATTGTAAAAAATCGTAGAGGTGAATTTCGAGCGAAGCCCAGTTTTGGGTTTTGGTCCGATAGCATCACAATTTTGTATCAAAACAGGGCTACTTAGTAATTTTATATTCAGCTCCTGGGGCTTCTTTAGAGCTTTACGAGGTATATACCCCGCGCGTTGCTGTTAGTTATAATTTTTATTTATTTATTTATTTATTCTCTTAGTCAGAGAAATTTGATAATATGTGTTCTTTTATGTACATAGTTTTAAGCAATCTGGTATTTTTTTTTTTTTGCTATTGGTCAATCTATTTTAAAGTTAATTACATGATATTTATATGTAATTGGACCATAAGAGCCGTCTACATAATAGAATTATCTCTTCTTAAAGAAATGCATTATTTACATCCAATGAAAGATTTCTACGGTATTGATTTCCAAAAAGAAGTATATTTCATTCATATATATTTCATTATTTTAAAGTTAATAATGTACACATGCATTATTCCATTATTAAAAAGAGGGAGGGAGAGTGCAGCTCAAATTTTCTTGACGTATCATCTTCTGCGGCCTGCATTTCAAGGTCTGTTTTTTAGTATTTTATTTAATAAATTTCATTATATATAATTAATCATGATTATTCTTGTTGCAGAGTTGGTGGGGGGTAGACAGTTTTACCGGCAATATAGTACTTCCGACCAACCACGATGTTGAAGACCCTCGTACCCCGGTATCAGAGCGATTGCATGCTCTCTAGAGGACTGTCCGTCCGTGATTGATCCACGTCAACATGGAGCGGCGAGATCTACCATTCTTCAGTCGCTCCACCCAGGGCCATTCCTGAGTATTCGGGTAGGCAATTTATTTTCATGAGGCCCCTAATTAGTGAATATTGATAGTTTACTTTTACACTTAGTTATAGAATCACCATTGCCATCGAATTCACACACAAACAATGTGGTACTAAAATTCAATTCTTAGTGAAGTAGAAAATATTCAAAAATTATATGTTGCCGAATTGGGAAAAAAAATATAAGCATAGAAAAAAAAATTATAATAGAATATTTTAAAAAATATTAACAAATAATAAAATTTATTTTTTAATTACAATGTTACGAATAATTAATTAATTATTATAGGGATGTATCTTGTTTTAGATAAAAAGAAAAAACATGTCAATTTATCAACGTTTTATATATAAAAAAAAAATCATTCAGAAAGAGAAAAAAAAGTAGTTTATATATTTTGTATTGGTGGAAAGAAGTATCGATTTCTCTAGTTGCCACTTTAAATTGGTAGATGAAACAAAAAAGTATAACATGGCTCGAACACAGGAGCACGTGCGTGAAAAAGAGTAGGCTTCCTCTGCACTACCCGAATATAATATAAGTATATGTATGCTAAATAATATTTATTAAATTTTTGAGGTCCTTTCAACTAAACTTGTTTTAATCGTTTTTGTGAGACCCTAGGCACGGGCCTAGTCCGCTTATGCCTCCACCATGTAGTTGTTCTCGTCCATATTATTGTCGAATATTATATATTCTAGACAACATATAGCAAACACGGGAACTGGATTTGGCATGATTTCGGATTTGTCTCTGAAGAACCCTTCATCATTGATAGAATTCTCTTTATATCTGTCTCTCTCTGTCTCTCTAAAACTAACACAATGAGATTGATCTAAACTAACACAGTGAATATACATTAAGACATAGTAGAGGCATTACCATAATATTAAAAACAAATGTTTGTATTAGTAAGATATAAGAATTTGAGTGTGTTTCTAAGGTTATTAGTCATTTGGGTAGTTTAACTATTGTAATTTGTATTTGTACTGAGTTTTTAGAATAAAAAAAATGGAGAACCCATTAATAGAATCCTGATGATTGTAGTTCATGTTTGACAGCTTGATTAGGCAGAAAACAAGTAGTCTTGAGAACTTAAAAAAAACAGTCTGCTATTCATGGTTGAAAAAATTCCACGACTCTACTTTTATATAGTGACAACCTAACCCAAAAGGCGGGATTTGGCCCGCAAGATTTCGGATTAGCTTGCCACGATCGATACGGAAGGAAACTTGTGGCTTGAGCAAGATGCCTCTATATAAATATATAAGTAAATATAAACATGTATATATATTTCAAAAAAAAATAAAATCAATGGCTGATTTGAGAATTTATAATTTTATGAAAATATATTAAAAATATGTTTGAGATTTTATAGGCATTAGCTTAACTTAACCCGTGTAAATCGGTGAATCCGAAATCTGTTCCAAAAAAATAAATATATATTATATATATAAGAATTTAGTTTTGATTATAATATTTTTAATGAATACTATATATATCGAGATCGAGCACCCTAAGATCTTTGTACTATTATTGTTCATTATTGTTTCCCGATTTAACGATACTTATTAATTTTCTCATTTAAATAGATTTAAAAATTAAAAATCAGCTTTGTTTTTTCTTTCTATTTAATTGAAAAATATATTAGTTAGAAATATATTGCGGCAGAAAAGAGCACTGAGCATAACCAATTCAAATTTTTATGTTTAATAACTCAAAACGTGGGATATATTATTTATTCAGTCCAAAATACAAAATAAAACTACGTACCTACATGTTTAACTTAAAACTTAATCTATATGAAACAAATGAATGTTTCGTAGGACTTAAAAGACGGTAAAAGAAAAATCTATAACCAATTATAATCCGAGAAACATCACAAGGAAATTTAGAAAACGTTCGATATTTTCATGAAAACGGATTTACAGACTTATAGACTGATTTAACTTTGGACAACGTGTGGATATTAGGACGCTCACCATGTTTTTTTTTTTTTTAACGCTAACCCCCGGGATGTTATAGATAGGATACATGTTGTTTAGGCAGCAATAAGAGCGTTAATAACTATGCCGTGATCGTTGACGTATTGTCTTTTCTTCCCGAGATCATATTAGTCAATGAACTAGAAAGGAAAAGAGAACAAAAAAATTGGGTAGAACTCATATATCACATACATGATTTTGGAAATACATAATTACGAACAATCGATAATTAACTTTCAAAAACTCTCCTTGTTTATCTGCGAGTTTTTGCTTGAATTATTTGTGTAATATTTTTACGGTTACGACGAAACTTAGAACTCAACTCATGATTCATAATAATTCATGTTTTACATGACTAAAAATTCCATGAGTCTACTTTCGTATCGTGACAAGCTAATCCGAAAGGCGGCATTTGGCCCCTAAGATTTCGGACTAACTAGCCACGATAAGGAAGGAAACTTGTGGCTTGGGCAAGATGTGTGTGAAGAACCCTTCATCATTGGTAGAATTCTTTTTGCATTTGTCTCTAACTAACATAATACGATTCATCAAATATATATATATATATATATATTCAACAAAGATCCACGGCTAATTAGAGAATTAATAATTTTATGAAAATATATTAAAATATAGTTTAGATTTTAGAGGCATTACCATATTTGTTATACTATTTCGAGTAACCAATGATTTTTGAAATAATAATATTCATTAATTGTTTTCCGATCTAACATTAATTTACTGATTTAAATAGATCTAAAAATAATTAAAAAATCAGAATTTCTTTTTTCTATTTCACTATTTGAATAGAATCACAAATTAGTTAGGATTTAGGAATATATTGCAGCTAGATTCCACTATTTATCTTGAATAACACAAAACGTGGGATTTGAATTGACTGCAAAATACAATAAAACTAGGTAACTAGATCATGCATAAATCAATTTTTAGTATATTGGTATTAATATAGATTGGACTTCTACGTGTTAGTAGTAATATAGATTGGACTTTATATTTAGTATACCAGTCACATAAAGTCATATTAGCATATTTGTATTCGTATAGAACCTATATTAGTTTTCGCAATTTTATTTGCATTTAAAAATATCATCTTTACGTCATAGAATGATGAAGATAAAAGTAATAAAATATGTATAGTATGATTTTTTATATATAAATAAATATAACGTAATGCTTTAGATGCCATGTTAGCAAGTTTCTAAAATAGAGAATAAATAACTTCACATAGAGAATGTAATATGAACAAAAAAATTATTTTCTTTTTACATCTTAGTCTAAGTATGCTTACACAAGACCAACGAAATCATCGACTCTTTCATCGACACGACAACTAGAAAACACAATGCATATCTAAAGCGTAAAATCTTATACTATAAATTTATAAGTTACACGGTGAAACCAAATGCATTAGTGTAGATAAAAGACCATGCCACTGAAATAAGTTCATTTAACAAAATTTGAAAATTTAGTGACACTCTGTACTTAAGCCAATGAACTCATCTTATGACAAAATATTTTACTCGGAAATTATCAATGAAATTAAGTCAAATAAAAAATATACGATTCCAATTTTTTTTTTTTTTTTTGCAACCAACCATGCTTAATGACTTTGTTTAGCTCGTAAGTCTAAACACAAATATAATATTTAAAATGTTCATATGTTTAAGTTTTTAGTACTTAAATAGAATTTATGATACTATCCCTTATCGGATGTGCGATGTTAATACTTAATTGACAAATGTATAGTAAGGCATGTTATAATTATAAGATAAACATGTAGTTATAGCTTATAGCTGTAAGAGATAAAAAACTTATCGTTGATTAATTGATTGGATATTATACATCTTTACGTCCTTCTTATTTGAAGAATCTGGCTACACGTGCATGCAGTAACATGTGAAGAAGTTTTGTCATATCATATTTGGTTCAATTCAAGTAATAAATAATAGCAAATCGTTCTTCCTTTTCTATTACCAAAAATAATCGATATATAAAATAAAACAATTAAAAAACACATGTCAAACATTATGATCATTACTTTGTCACTTGCTGATTGGCTATATTATTATTGCAGTCTCTACAGTAAAAAATGCACCATCTTTAGTTATATATTATAAGGGTTAATTGCGGCAAAAGTACTCAACTTTTAATCAAATTTTCTGTTGCGTATACAACCTTCGTAAATGGTGGCAAAAGTACTTAAACTTTGCATTTCGGAGTTGACCGAGAAAATTTACCTATGTGGCAATCAGCCTTTGCTACATGGCACTTGGCCGCCACGTGGCATGCCACGTAATTATTATTTTATTAAATAATTTAAAAAAATAAAATTATTTTTTCATAATAACTAATAATAAATATTTAATTTAAAAATTCATTATTAGTTTTATTATTAAATATAATTATTCGTATTAGAAAAGTGGATCAAAGGAAATAAATGAAGAAAAAAATCATTGTTTGTGGTTCACTCAAGCTCCGCCTCTGATCCAGTTCACGGGTGAAACAAAATCGCTTAATATGTTTAATAATAATGACCAATAATAATCATATGATTATTTAACGACAATTTTTTTTAAAAAAGAATAATATATAAATAAAAAAACATATTAAACAATTATTATTATTGTAAAATGCAAACACAAAAAAATATCATGCAAACAAATAAAAATATTTTTTTGTTAAATATAAATATGACTACTATTTTTTGTTTTTGAATAAGTGGTGTGTATTTCATTATGTCTTGACTTTTTATACAATTTGTACGTGTTTATTAGTTATTATTATTAAACATGTTAAACAATATTATTGACGGGTGAACCGGGTCGGAAACGGAGTTCAAGTGAACCGTGAGCGGTGATTTTTATTTCGTTCTAACCACTTTTTTAAAAATAAATAATGATAACCAATAGTTAAATATTCATTATTTGTTATTATTGAGAAAAAAAATTATCAAAATAAAAAATAAAAAATAAGTTTGTTTAGAAAATAAAAATATATATTTAAAAAATATTAACTACGTGGCATGCCACGTGGCGGCCAAGTGTCATGTGGCAAAGGCTGATTGTCACATAGGTGGACTTTCTCGGTCAACTCACAAATGTCAAGTTTGGATACTTTTGCCGCCATTTATTGAGGTTGTATACAAAATAGAGAATTTGACTAAAGGTTGGGTATTTTTGCCGCAATTAACCCTATATTATAATGTAAACGTCCTTATTTCATGTATGATTTCAAGTTTAGACTATTCGATATGTGATTTGCTATGTTCGGTTCTTAATCATTTTAAATCATGGTGAAGAATGTGGTTGCTAGGATAGCCTAGTGGTAATTCCACACCACCTTTAAAGTGGAGGTTGTGGGTTCGATCCTCACTACAGATAAAACTATCTTAAAAATATGTGAAGAAAAAACATTTTTTAAATTTAACTTACTAATTAATAAAATGGCTAGATCTCGACCAGAGACCATTTTTTTTTTATAATTTTTATAGGCTTTTTAGCAACCAACATGGGTTCCAAAAAGTCTAAAAAATTAGCAACCCGCTGGGAAAAGGCCAAATCATGGTACGTCGTCCCGGTTTCCCCAATAAAATATCATATATTTATACGACATAGAATTAAAAGAAAAAACTATAACTTCAAGCTTTCAGTTCAAATTTTGTTAGAGAAATCTCTCTCATCAGATGCAAAATATTTGTGATATTCATTGTTTTTTACGAAATTTTACACTTAAACAAGCAAATGATGAATCTTAACAAGCATTTCAAAATCATTCAATGTTAAGAAAAAGAGATCTTGCATATTCACGTTTCGTTTTCTGTTAGCGGAAAAAATCCTAACAAAAACATAAGATCTCTTGTGCTTAAGTTTCCAGATCCCTTGGCGAACCGCCTACAAGGGGTGTGCATGGGTTCAATGGGGTTGACCCGATGTAATAGTTGAACCCGACCCGATCTTATTGAGTTTTGGAAAAGCGACTCAATCCGACCCACAATTTTTTAAAGGTCCAATCCAACCCAACCTAAAAAACCCTGGGTTGGTTTGGGTTGAATTATTGGACTGAACTAAAATAAAAAAAAATTCTGAATAACCAACGAAATTTAAACCGTCAATCAATAAATATAAGTTTAATATAATGTTTTCAAATCCAGTTCAAAAACAACACGTTATTACAGTCTTAGACATTCAATAACATAAGTACGGAACATAGTCGTAAACTAAACTAGAAATGTGATTGTAAAAATAAACTAGAAACGTAGTCATAGTCATTAAATAATGACTAAATATAAAGATGAAACTCGAGAGATATTTTTTTTTAACTCGTGGTGTGTTTTTACTTACTTCAAATACATAAATATATTAAACAAATAAGTAATTAACTATTAAAAAATTTGATTGCGTAAATTGGGCCGGCCCAACCCCATCCCGACTATATTTATTCGGGTTGAACCCAACCCAACCCGATAATTATTGCGTTAACTGGGCTGGGTTAGATTGGGATTGGGTTCATATGGGCTGAGTTATGTTGGTTTGGGTTTTTTTTCACGCCCCTACCGCCTACAATTTTGCAAAACACAAATCTCTCGGGTTACAACATACGAGAAGGAGAGCTAGAACGAAAATGGGACCAAACCAAACAGAACCGTGACAAAGGAATCGTACCCTTCGAAAACGCCAAAACATAAACAATCCAATAAAGACTGGAATGAGTGATTGTCTTGCCCTCCCTCCTATGATAATGTGATAATTGGAGGACTAACATAAACATCATATCTTGGCGGAAATAACCTGATCGGTTTATATTGGTCAATCCAGTGGGTTCAATCATATGCTTGATGCTCCACCGCGAGATTCCACCACAGATCCATCAAGAATATCCAAGACCGCCGTTTATGTGAAAATTACAAAACTTACAGAGATGTTGACTAATGAAGCTAGAGATTAGGAAAGTCAGTGTGATTCACATGTGATGCTACGGTAGGATTAATGGCGATGCATCCTGATTTCAAGCTCATAAAAAAAAATCATGTAATCAAATCTTCGGTGAACTCCCTAATCGCATGATCCCACACGTTCATCGTCATGCCTTTCGTGAGCGCCACAAATTTTACACTGCACTCTAACGATTTATCACTCATTACAAAAACATGTTATAATAATTCTATATAATAGTAATACGGTAAGTTAACGGCTGCTCTACAAATTACAACTAATTATCTTGTTACCTAATTAGAACAAGTGAGTCATACATTTTCATAAGTTACTGTATAACTCCTGCAATACCGTACAATTACTAGTGATTATAAAGTTAATGATAAAGATGATGGGCCCACGTTTAAAATAATTGGCTCTTTAATATTTTTGTCATTTAGTGGAAGACATGTTATCTTGCTCAGTGTCGTTTTAGTGGTCTAGGGCATATGTCTTTTCTTTATTGATATTAGTTGATTATGTTAAGTTTTTATTTAGTGTAGAGTAAAGCCGAGTAAATTCTTCTCCACCGTTGGGAGAGTCTGCCATGCTCTCAAACTCACATGCATGGTTCTCTTAGATATGTTCATTAATAAAAGTGTTGGGAATTCACCATTCCGGTTGACTCGTGTCGGTGGTTGGTCGTATTTGTGTGATTGAGTTTCTGCAAGTAATTTGATTGTGATTGAGTTTCTGCAAGTAATCTGATTTTTACGGCAAATGAAACGACTCGGTTCCCATCTGAAGACCATATCTTGCATCTTACAACTTAAGCATTAATGGATAATATATCAACACTTTAATTATATAATACAATTTATTGTAAGATCTATTTGGTCTTCATCATTACATAGCTTATGCAATATTGTATAGCTCTTGCAATACCGTATTGCGAGCCCCAAATAAATTCTCATATTAATGATTCGCCAAAGACCCGAAAAAGTTGGGTCGGCGTGCAAGTACGACAAGATTTTCATAGTGCGATCTATGCATTTGCACTTGAAATAGGACAAGCACGAGGAACGTGTCATGGTGGAATCGACAAAAGAGAATCGTTGAATGTGAAGAGGAAACACGAAGGATAAGAAGTAGTGAAAGAATAACAACAAGAATATCAACAAGAATAAGAATATCATATTAAAGAGGCGTTGCATTTTCATTTTAAATCCCGAATATTTTGATATCAGGGTTGCGTAAAATCTGGATCCGTGTTTTTCCGGATCTGGATATATGGGTATCCGGGATTTTTAATTTTTTTTTTTTTTGGTTTCCGAGTTTAACCAGGTGGGGGATTTTGGGGATTACATGCAAGATGCACTTTGCTATTCTTTTTATTGAGTTTGTTGGCATGCACGTGTATTAAGATAGTTATGATTTATGAACAATATGAAATATACATATGTAGAAATGATATATATATGTATATATATATATGAGCTATGGTTTTGTATGGGTTTTGTATGTAAAAGCAAGAAGCTAGACATGGAACAACGGTGTTGTTAGGGCACACAATAACATGTCGAGGCCAAAAGCCTGTGACACTGTAAAAATCATACGCCTATTATTTGCTATTTATTAAATAATATCAATATATATATATATGTATGTGTATATATATATATATATATATATATATATAATATTTAGATCAATAAGGAATAAGGATGATTGCTTCTACTTCATATATGGCAGACCAATTACTTAGCGTTACTGTCTAAGTACTAAATTGTAGGATTTTGTTTCTAATTTTTTATATATTGCTTTCAAATTCAAAGATTTAGGAATCTTGAAAAACCAATTTTAAACCAATATAAGTTTGAAATTATTCAAGAAGAGTTTTGATGTCGCGAGAAGTTATCGAAAAGAGCTCAAAATTGCAATAACAAAATGTCGACTTTTATTTATCCAATATCATAGCTAAGAATTAATCACCACGTCTTTTTTTAGACACAGCAAACGTGTTTAAGGAAGAAGAGAGGAGGAGGAAGGCAATAAATAAAATTAGCAACGAAGAACGCTAATACAAGAAGCAGAATAACAAGAATAAAGGAAGCAAATAAACGATATTAAAGCTGGAAATAGATGACAATATGCGCTATTATCGGATAGAGTATCGGGGGAATTGAAATTTAGTTTTCTCGGGTCAAGTACTGGCCCGTTGTGTCAATCTTGTGCTCCCATGTACGTAAGACTGGTTTGCATGGCGTTTTGCATGGCATCAAGTTGTTTGTTCCATACTTATTAGGTTAATAACAAGCTAAGTATCCATTATCCAATATATTTTTAAATTTATAGTGAAATAAACACATATTTTTCACGGTCATCATAACAATGTTCACTATTTTTTTATTCCTAAAATTTATTTACTAATTCTCTAAAAAAATTCACAATTATAAAAGAGAAAAAAGAAGATTTAAATAAAAACTTACATGTTTGACGTTTTTATTATTTAATTAACGTTACATTTAAAATTCCGTCAAATCAATTAAAAAATTAACAAAATTCTGAGTAAGCTTTTCCGTTAAAAATAATAAAAATATACTTGTGTGTGCGCATGTGGTGAGCAAAGACTGACGAAACGCTGCTTTTCAAAAACGACAACAAACAGGACGGCTTTTCTCAGCCTTTGTTCTTCCGACCAAGCTGACGTCACCTTGCCGTTTTAACTAACTTTTGTGTATTTATTTTTTATATTCCATATTTTTCTTTAAATTCTCTTCTTTTTTTGGCCTTCCCAACTTTTACCGCCCATTACTCTCCTCTTTGTCGCTTTCACTTTCAACCATCACGCCTTCACTTTCCTTTTTTCCCTTTTTTGGGTTTCCCAGCAACTTAACAATTCGTTGCCATTTATACCCCATAACTCTAAATGTGGGAGCAATTTGGTCCTTGAGTTTTATTATCTTACAAAAATGTTGTCCATACTTCAAAAAGTTAACACACTGCCCCTCACTTGTCGATTTATCGGGAGTCAAAGAGAGTATTTGACGCATTAGATCGTTTTTGTGCTCATAATTAAGGTCTTCATTGGTGGCTTATACATCCGGTTTTTACTTCGTCTTTAGTATATGATGATATGCGTTTGAGAGATAACTTTAGATGTAGATAATTCTATTCTCTTTTAGTTGGTTATGTAAATTTTGATACTTTTCATTTGCGTTATTTTGAATCCTGTTTCTTTGTTGTGTTCTTCGGATGCCAACTTAGTTGAGATTAGAGTTCACTTAACGAGATTTTAGTTTCTTATTTTTAATTAAAAAAATATTGTCAATAATTGATCTCATTGAGTATCATGGTATTCCGATATTAGTTTGACATATATAACTTGGAGCAAGTCATATGATGCACGTGTATTAATAATTTTATTATTTTCCAATTTGTTAGATGTAAGTGAAATACAGTAGAACCTCGATAAAAGAATATTATTGAGATCATAAAATTTTATCATTTTATCAAAATAATTAATTTTAAGTTGTATAATCTAATAATATTAGTTAAAGTCAGAACCTTATACAAATATTATTTAACTAAATTTATTAACTATTAATTTAATAAAATTCTATTGGACGCATGTTTTTCAAAACATAAACTATTAAAAATTAAATTTCATGACACAAGCAACACTACGGTTATTTGCAAATTTTAAGGGGTATTAGTGTCAATTCTTCATACTTTGGTATTTTCCATTTTCTCTCGAATTGGGCCGAATTGCAATGGAGGGTTCGGTTATCAAGGTTTTGCTCTATTTATACATACATATATTATACACCCAACACACACACACACATTTATATATATATATATATAGGTAAATTGCGGCTAATGTACCCAATGTTTGATCTTTTGCGAATTATGTACCCAATGTTTATTTTTGGTGGCTAATGTACCCAATGTTTGATCTGTTAGATATTTTCGTGTTTTCCGTTAGTTGACCGTTAGAGAGTTATCATCCTCTACATGTACATTTTTCGTATTTTTGACATAACTCACTCATTTTTTGTCCAAATTTTATGCACGACCTATATATTAGCCACTAAAAATTAACATTGGGTACATAATCCGCAGAAGATCAAACATTGAATACATTAGCCGTAGTTTACCATATATTACTAGCGAATTGGAATGGGAAGTTTCTTTTATATAGTTGAAGTTAGATTTGATTAGGTGCTTTTATCTAGCTATGACTTAGGAATTTTTGTCTCTTATCGTTGCTCTTGAATTAGGTAAGGACATGCCTTCCTATCCCACCTTTTAAGTAAGGCACGGGTAACTTGTGCCCGAGACAGACCTGGCACGGTAACCCTAACAAAATTTACTTGTTTATAAAATTTTCAATTAATGTTTTAGGGCAGGCTTCTATCTGGACTTTTTTGTGGAGACGGAGCCGATTAGTGTTGCCCGAGCAAGGGGACCCGAAACCAGACATACACCGTGTTAGAAATTAGTAAAAATGATTTAAGAAAATTAGAAATACAAACACAAAATAGATTAAAACCTCAAACGAGTTAAAACTCGCACCAAGCAACTCCATCAGGCCACAGTTGCATTAAATTGTAGATATTATCAGAAATCGGCAAATTAAAACAATATAATGCAGTAGTGAAAATATTTTTTTTATAATATAATGTCAAATTAAATGAAAAAAAAAAAGAAAACAAAATATAAAGTTACAAAACTGTAAAAAAATAAGTGTAAATCTAAAACAAAAACTAGGAAGCTAATCAATTTTTTTAAGTTACAGACATCACTAGTTATGTGCAACTCTATGATTATAACAAAAAATAAATTAATTAAAACATCTATTAAGAAACCGACCTCACCCCGAGTGTTCTTCCCTAAATTACATCCCCGTCGAGATTAGTTCACTGCCGGGAAATCGGTGCCATCGGCATCGAAGGCGGCTGGTTGTAGAAATTGCCGTCTTGACCCTGGAATCCTTGGTAAGAGCCCGGGGCCGGCACGTACGGAGAGGGGCCAACCGGGGCATACAATGGCATTGAAGGGGGCGGCTGCGTCACGCTGAAGCTGTACTGCGCATTTGCCATATACTGAGGCGCTGGGAACTGTGGCATCGGTGGCAGCGGGGGCGGGGACGAGGATGGAGGGGGTGGCGGTGGCGCCTCGTTCGAACCGAATTGATCGCTCTCGAGTTTCTGCCTCTTTTCAACAGGAAACTCGCTGGAGGATTCTTTTCCGATGACACCCTCCGAAGCCAACGAGGACAGGACGTAGGAGAGCATCTGCGCCGAGGACGTCGACGCGGTTAGCTTCGCCGCCATTGCTGCAGCGGCAGATTTCTCGGCAAAGGCGGCGGTGGTCGGAGCATACATTACCGACACGGATTGATCCTTCTCCCCTCCTATAAAGGTTTTTGAAGTGTGAGCCTCTTTGGGAGCGGAGTCGACGATGGGTTGAGCATTTTCGTGACCAACGAGTTGACGAGCTTGCTCCGAGTGTGTCTCAGCCGCCTGGAACAAACCACACAAATCTTGTTACTGAGATTTCTAATCAAAGCGTACGTTTAACGAGAGTAAACAAATGCGACCCAAATGCGATTATGGCATTATAAATACAGTTATACCGGTTACGAATTCGGTTGACTCGGTTAAAATATGATTCAAAGCCGGTTATACAGGTATAACCTATTTCAATTTAGTAAAATAAGAAATAACAAAGTCATGAAAATAATATATAATTATCAATTTTTTAAGATAATTTTGTGCTAAGGAAACCCGTAAATTTTTTGGTTTCGGTAACTGGTTTGCTTAGCTCGGTAACTGGTTATGAAAACACATTGATAACCAATTCAAGTTAACCAGATTTCGCAAAATATAAGGTTATTTTTGTTGATATTAGGTCGGGGTATATGATTCACCATCGTCTTATACAACCCTATATCCCACAACGAAAAATACGCATCTGAAAATTTTAGATTACCAAACCTGAAGTTCTTTACGGACTTGATCCAGCTTGAATTCCTGAAAAGAACACAAAGTCAGATTGCAAAATACTATTTCGTTTTCTCGATGTCGTATTTGAAGTTGTTTCGTAAAAAAGAACAAACCTGTTCCCGAATTGCTTCCCTCAAAAGAGACACGAGACTACTTCTCGAAGATTCTGCAGCTCTCAATTGCTCAGTACAACTTTTGAGTATAGAATGCTGTCCCTGTAGCTCCTCAGTAAGCGGAGATCCCCGAAATGCCCCTGACCGAAAGTAAAAGTAAATTAGGAGAAATAAATCCCATAAGATCTTGCTTACATTAGTTGTAATTGCAAGAAAGAAATAAAAAAAACTAGGAAGTCGAAGAACCATTTAAATACCCTAAAGATTGAGTCTAAGTTTGGGCGAAGCCCAGTTTTGGCCCAATAGCATCCCAATCTGTCCCGATTCGTCTCAAAACCCGGCTTCTTTGTAAAAAAAAAAAAAAGAGAGAGAGAAGCCGGGTAGGGCTGAGGCAAAAAAATGTCTAGTCCTTGCTCGGCTCCAGAGGCCTCTTTAGAGTTTTATTGAACCTTATTTCATGTATTATTTGAAGTTTAGACTCTTTTCAGTATGTAATTTGCTATATTTCGGTTATTAACCATTTTAAAGAACGGTGAAGAAAACACATTTTTTAAATTTAATTGACTAATCAATAAATGGCTTGATCTCGGCCAGATTTTCCACTTTTTTAACAAACCAGGAGTTTTAGAAACCAGGATAAGTTTGGAAAAGACTAAAAAACCAGAACCCCGCCAAGAAAAGTTCAAATCTTGGTATGCGGTCCCGGTGTCATCCATAAAATATCATATATTAATACCAAAGAGAATTTAAACAAAATAAAAAATAAAAAAAATCAAACTTAAATTGCCAAAAGGAAAATACCTGCATTGACATCACTACCAACTTCTTTCACAACTTTCTCGACATAATTAATAGCATTTCGACATTTTGTCAGTATGATTTCTTCATCCATTTTCCCAGAAACAACCTGATAAGCCGAAACTATTTTGTCCACAGTAGCAGAATGTTTCTGATAAAAAGTGAAACCGCAAATATAATATGAAATTAGTCACGAAAATAAAACACAAATACGATAACCGTTGTGTTATGCCGGTGTACCAATTTGGCATTCGCATGCTTTCCATTTCTGTTATTATTTTCTGGCTGTCTTCCCACGAGCTCTTCCTTTAGAATCTGACCCCGAGAACCGAAAACTTTTCTCTCTTCCCATATGCCAATCTACGAGCAAAGAATATAAACAATTCAGCTATCAATAAGTATTTTAACAGCTAGACCAAGGTTTGAAATAGCGTACTGCGGATATAAGCCTTGAGGCACAATGAGGTGTAAGCCTCAAATATAATATATTAACACAATCATCTCATAGAAGTAAAATATAAATGTATCATAAACTCAAATTAAAATATCAATATCTCATAAAACCTGTAAAGTTCTAAAATAAAGTTAAAAACCAAAAAATTCCCAGAACTGTGTATAAATGAGAATACCAGTCGCAGGGCTGCATTTCTTCCGAGTTCATCTCCACCGTCCATCACATAGCGAAGAGCATCAGGAAGAACCTTCCAGAATTCACCCACAAACTCTGATCCCTTTCGTCTACTATTCTGGAGAATATCATTTGCAAGATACAGATAAGCTAGTCTCTGGTCATGTGGAGAGCAGTGAAATTGTCTGTCCCATGTTTCGACAACTTGTTTCGCTTTATTCATGTGGAAGATGCACCAATGCGACAACGCTTCACATAATTAAGGAAACACATAAAAGCAAAGACATAAATAGTACTAAATATCGGAAAAGATTCATGTTTTGGACATAAGATTAGAGCTAGCTTCATGCAAGGTTTTGAAAGACGAAATCGAAAAACTGAGGCATTTTCACTTAACCACGAGCCATAAGTCTGAAGGCGCACTGAGGCTTAAGCCTCATTAATAACAATAAATATTCCTAAAAAAAAAAGATAACATAATTCCACATAAAATTAATTATTTTACGAATTGTAAGTCTTATAATCATAAATTTCATTAAAAACTTTTAGGTTTTTGTTTCTTCTTCTAAAGTTATAATAGCTTAAAAGCCCATGTGTGTAACACTGAGGCGTGTACGTAAAAAAAAAAATGCCTCACGCGCTTAAGCATCATAGAGTAAGACCTAGCCTCTGGGGCGTTTTTAACGCTCGCCCCGAGAGATTTTTAAAAACATGGCTTCATGAAGTAGATTCTTACATACAAAAGTCACTGAAGTAAAGATTATATTCTAAACAGTATGTCAAGAGGATACTCTCTATGCTGGCCTGAGAATTGTTGAGCTTTGCAAGCTTTTCCACCAAAATCTGGGGATTGAATGTACTGCCCATGATTTCCGAAAGACTTCGTCAAACTATCGAACCGCGACTGTAGATCTCCAAAAGCAACAGAACCTTCACGCGGTAGAAAGAAAAATTGGTCCAAAATCAAATAAAAATATAAAAAATAAAATAAATAAAGAAAGCATCAAAATCTGTTAAAAAAGTGGAAAATAGAGACTTGACAGACTATCAATTAATCACTGTTATCCATTAAACCAGAACAGTCAGTGGCGAACGAACAGCAGAACATACAGGGGCAATTGCACCTCATAACTTCCGGTTTTTCAAAATCTACCCTCAATTATGCTCGATTCCCCAACCCCCGATAATAAATTCACGAAAAATACTCGAAAAACAGAACATTAACGAAGTATCGATCCATTATAGCCGTGCTACACGAAGAAATTATCGATTGCTTCAACTAAACCAGAACGGTCAGCGGCAGAAACACAGCAGCAAATACAGGGGCAATTGAATTACCCTTCACATACTACCGATGTTTCCGATATTTCGATAGATTTTACCCTAAACTACGCCCAATTTGGCCCCGGATTTCGTAACCTAGTTCCGCCACTGAGAGTGGTAACCCTTACAGACAAGAACGAAAACCCTTACTATTCATCATAGTTAGCCATGATTATCCAACAAACACTTGATCAACACATCTCACTACCTTCGGAATCCCAAATTCACAGCCTTTTATAACCGATTCATCCAACGTAAGATAAATTCAAACACAAGAGTAGCATGATGAAAAATCAAAGCTTGCGAAACGAACCTGAGAAGAGGAAGGGTCAGTGGAAGGCGAAGCGGGGAAGCTCGAGCTCTTCTTCCATGGAGATGGGAATCTAGGGTTTGAATGAAGAGATTCAGTCACTTCACTTGTATGAACTATGAAGAAGCTGAACAGAGATTTTGTTCGGGTTGCTTTAGCTTAGGTCACAGTGTAAACTCACGGCTCATAATTATTCTGTATACAATATATAATTATATATATATATTATACTCTTCCAAAAAAAATTACAAAATATAAAAAGGAATTAGTAGGGAAAAAATATATAATTATGATTTACATTCTCAATTTTTCTTTCGTACGATTTTTAATGATAAAAATAATTTCGAAAAAAAGTTTTTTTTTTTTCTGTGTTTAGTCTACGTTAGCTCTTTCGTGATTCATGGAATAGATATGGGCAAATTTAATTATTTTTTGCAAAATTATATTATTAAAAATTTGTGTATCTTAAAAACAAAAATCAAAATTATAAATCATTGTTTTTTTTTTAATATGAGATATTTGCCAGTTAATTTCTCATACATATATATAAGTGCTAAGTGCTAGTATTATTAAATTTCATATTCATAAGAGTGTAAATAAGAATAGTATTCAATATAAGCCATAAGGTAATAATATTATATTTATAATTATAAAATTACTATAAATAAAATATAACAATACATAACTAGTTATAAAATAATCTAAAATAAAAATAAATTGTACTTATTATATTAATCATGTAATGTTTTAATATACGATGATCGAGTTATTTGATTATTCTTTATATCTACGTCTCCTCTAACTTTAATTCTGAGCTTCCATATAAGATTAAGAAGGTCCGATGTTGTATTTTTCGTGATTTGAAAAGAAAAAATTCAAAGTGACTGTCTCAACTCTCAACAATTATATCATTGCATGAACCAAGCTCATTTCACTAGTATCATCTTCAAAGTTCAAACTATATAATATGATAATGACATATTATATTGGAATTTTTTATATATAACTAATAATTTTGTATAATAAACTTTAGTCGTCTCGACAATATTAATTTATACAAATTTTAATTTACTTCTAAATTCTAATTAAGATAGTGTAAATACTAGGGCTGTAACCGGAGCGGATATCCAGTTTTTTTGAACTATCCGAACCTGGATCCGAATTTCTCGATATTCGAAATTGATATCCGTATCCGAAAATCCGGATATCTGTTTTCAAAACCCGGATCCGGTTTTAAAATCCGGATCCGATTTTTATATATAAAAAAAATCCCAAGAAAACAAATCCAAACCCTTTTTCAGCTCTTCCCTTCCCTCTTTATCTGTTTCTCACCGATTGACTCTAAAAAAATGCTCTCACACACACATATATATATACACATATATATATATATATATATATATATATATATATATAACCACAGTATCTAACTAACTATCTAGTTACATCAATACATTTTTACAGAGAGATATAAATTGAGATAAGAAGCTCGCCTACGAAGAATGTGTTCGGGGAGAGAGTCTTTTCAGATTTCTCGAAATGAAATGAGATAACATACAAAAGGAATTAAAAAAATTAAATATTAAAACAAATTGGGCTTTAAACCGGATCCGGATATCCGGATTTTTAAATACCAAAACTCTTATCCGAATCCGGATATCCGTATCCAGATTTTGGATTTGGATTCTAAAATCAGATGCGGATTTTAAACCGGATTTTGGGTTTTAGTTACAACCCTAGTAAATACAGCTAGCTAGCTAGAGATAGAGCTGCACACCCACGAGTCGCGACCGATCGCGAACAAATCGTGAAAATTGTGGATGCCGGAGTTGCGACGCGTCGTGGCTGCCGGAATCGTGATGGTCGTGGCTTCGTTGTGATGGCAGGCCGAGAGAGAGAGAGAGAGAGAGAGAGAGAGAGAGAGGAGAGTCTGTGAGAGGGAGAGAGGGCTGCAGAACCCATATCGCGATGGCCACCTTCGTTCGTAGGGGTGCAAATAAAATCCGGAAATGCGGGTTTTAATCCGCATCCGGACCGTAACCGTATTTTAAAAAAACCAGAACCGTATTAATCCGGGTTAAACTGGAACCGGTTTGATAAAAAAAACCGGATCCGGGTCCCGGATTTAAAGAATAAAAAACCCAGAACCCGGATAGTATGCTACTAAAACCCGCTTATTAAATGTATACATATATTATCTAGAATTTTTAACCAAAAAAATACCTTATTATTTATCTTATTATATGTCTTTCATTTAGTGTCGTTGGTTGATTCATTTTATTTGTTTTTCTAGTTAAAATGTGGATTTTTTTTAAAGATAATTGATAAAAAAAACTTTTACTATAACTATTTCAAGTTTTTTTTAATATAAAATTCAAGTTTAAAACTAAAATTTTAAAAATCCGGATCCGGTTATAAAAACCGGTTTTCTATTTCAAAACCGGGTTTTAACTCGGATCCGGATTTCCGGGTTTTTAAACAAAAATTCCAGATCCGGTTCTCAATATCAAAAAACCCGGAATCCGGATCCGGGCACCGGGTATGGCAAAAAAACCGGATACCCGGTCCGCTTGCACCCCTACTCATCCGCGATCGTCACGATTTTTCAGCCCAAAATCGCGATCATCGTGATTCTCCGGAATCCATCGCGACGCGTCGAGTCGCCACTGGCGACCATCGCTGTGCAGCTCTAGCTAGAGAGAGAGGGACCTAATAATAATAGAGCAAAATAACAATTAAAATTAATTTTATTATATTATATGAGAAAGGAACTAATTACACGTGGCATCCACCCAAACGCATATAAATTACAAACATTCAAGTGAAAAATGTTAAACAAACCCGCCCAGTATAGAAACGAAAACATTCATTTTTGGCCCAAAATTCTAAAAAATTTTAAAAACCGCCCAATAAGTAAAAACTAATAGCGCCAAAATCCCACCCTTTTAAAAACACTAACAAAAACTTGTCTCCCAAAGGAAACACCAGTTAATCGCCCTCGCAAAATGGAGCAAGAGCTTCAGCGCGTGCGTTTCACGCGCGTGCGGTTCACGCGTCGAGCGGAGGAGGCCACCGCCGCGAGCGAAGTGGCCGGAGTCGGCCGGCCAAGCGGCAAGAGGGGCGCGGTGCTGGGCGAGCTGACCAACGTCCTTCGAAACGACGCCGTTGCGCCGGCGAGCAAGGCCGGCTCGAAGAAGAGGAAGAAACCCACGGCTTTGGATTTGAATTCGACGAAGAAGAAGAAGAAGAATTCGGACGAGGAGATGGAAGTGGATTACTACCAGTATCTTCACCAAATGGAGGTGATAATCGAACCCTGTTCCATTTTTTTGGCATTTGCTTTGGGTGCTTCTTCTCGTGGAAATGGCGTTCGAATTGGGTATGAGTGATCCGAAGAGGCGGCCGGTTCCGGATTACATTGCGACGGTTCAGGATGACGTTACGGCTAACATGAGGGGAGTTCTGGTTGATTGGTTAGTTGAGGTTGCGGAGGAGTACAAGCTCGGTTCCGACACATTGTTCTTGTCGATCTCGTATATCGATCGGTTCCTTTCTCGCAAGGCCGTTGCGAGGCAGAGGCTTCAGCTCCTCGGCGTTTCTTCCATGCTTATCGCCTCGTGAGTTCAACTGCTAATACATATATAAGTACATCGATTATGCTAGTTTCTGATGTCGATTCGTTTGTTCGTTTTCCAGAAAGTATGAAGAAATCAGTCCTCCTCATGTGAAAGACTTCTGTTACATCACCGATAATACATACACAAAGGAACAGGTGATTCACATTTCTATATTTATATATTATACATATATTGTATATTGTGTCTCACCATTGATGCTAAATCGTGAAGATTGTGAAGATGGAAGCTGATGTACTCAAATCTCTCAACTTTGAGATGGGAAATCCAACCACGAAAACGTTCTTGGGGTTAGCATTTCGTTAGTACACTTCATCGTTCACAGTAGTCGAACAAACAAGGAATTTCCGAGCTAATCGGTGCCTTCCGTTTTTTTTTTCTTTCTGCAGAAGATTCATCAGTGTAGCTCAAGAAGGCTTCAAGGCTAGTGCCGCGTCGCAGTTAGAGTACTTGTGCGGTTACCTTGCCGAAATGAGTTTGTTGGATTACAGCTGTGTCAAATTCTTGCCTTCTCTCGTGGCTTCGTCGATCGTGTTCCTCGCAAGTTTCATTATTCGACCGAATAAGCATCCATGGGTGAGTAACACCTTATCAAACTCATATCTTCCCATAACAAATTTAAGCTCATATTTTTATTTTTTTTCTTCAGGGCTCAACTCTTGAGGATTATGTGATGTACAAACCAGCTGATATGAAAGAATGTGTACTTCTAATCCATGACATGTATTTGGGAAAGAGAGGAGGGTCTCTTCATACCATTAGAGAAAAGTATAAGAACCCGAAGGTAGTTCGTCCTCTCGTTTATTTCAATGTAATGATCCGATTCTTATACTGCATTGCAATAGTTTTCTCACTCAGATCTGTTTGACTGGTTTTACAGTTCCGATGTGTGATGAACTTGCCCTCGCAAGACATTCCCGCTTCTTATTTTGAAGACATTGATTAGGTTAAGCCAGCATCTTAAGCTTCATGGCATTACGTGCACTGACATGTAAATCAGAGACTGTGTAGACATTATCATCGAAACCGGAGGGCCGACGAGCTTGATGGGCGTTGCTATGTCCGACAAGAAAGTGCGGTGAACATACACAACTCTAGAATGATTTTTTAATTTCATCATAGAATAGTGAAGTTTGCTGATTTTTTAATTTCATCAATTTTTGGTGGGAATATATATATATATATATATATATATATATATATATTTGTATTTTTTTATCGAGAAAGATTACAATTGTAATTTTGTAATTTGTATACCCTTGCATGATTTGAATCTTGAAGGGGTTGATAGTGAAAAATCATGGTGTTTTTCACTCTTTAAAATGTAAATGATAAAAAACTTAGTGCAGTATTGCATTTTTTATTTTGCTGATTGTTTGATTCTTTTTATTGCATTTTTGTATTTATAAATAATCTAATCTTTCAAGTCAAGTATTATCTTATACATAAAATATATACTGGTAGATAAAATTAGACTTGCGTGCGGCTTGCTTGCGGTGATCGGTTTCAAAGACAATGCTACTCAATTGGCCATTCAGATTATTACATCCCAAGCCAAGATCAAAAGAGCATTAAGTATCCAGTTTTGCCTAAACCGTTAGCCACGCTAGATTTTGTTTTGTTTTGTTTTAAATGAAATGTGACCCGGTTCTGTAATGAAAAATCCATAAATCCGGTTATGGAATTTAACCGGTATTAAAAACGCAAAGCAGTGTTTAAATGTCGACTCCTGCCAATCATATTTGATCATATTTTACAAGTATGTAAAATTGCCACCTAAAGGTTATTGGCTATAAAATGACAATATTTGTATTGTAATTTGCACAACTGTATAAGCATTTAACAATGAACACCGTTTTCGGAACCGATTATTACACTAAGGCCAATAATGTTTGGGGTCAGGTTTCGATTGAGTCATTGTAGAGGGGCTAACGCTCATATAAAATACCGAAATCTGAATCAATTTTGTACTAACATTTAATAGGATAGACGTACATGCTAAATGTTTAATATAAGCGTTTTCAAAATTGTAAAATTGTCATCATTTTTAAATATGAGGCGAATTTTGAAGTACTTCAATGTAGTCTTATATATTCCATATTTATTATTAGGATAAATTGTGGCTAATGTACCTAATGTTTGATCGGCTACGGATTATGTACCCAATGTTTATTTTCGTCACTTGACCGTCAGCAGGCGATTCCTATTCTATACGTACAACTTTCATATTTTTTGCATAACTCACTCATTTTTTTGTCCATATTATATGCACGACCTACGATTTAAAAGATAAATGATATATCTACAACTTTGGTGTCTAAAGTTTTATTAAAAAAAGTCCAAAAATATGAAATTTCAATTACAACATAAAATTGGACATTAGTATAATGCAAAATATTTATTTCGAGCAAATTTTAATTTACTTAATGACTTTTCTGATAAAACGTAAAAATAAAACGTTGTAGATAAGTTGTTTATCTTTCAAACACTAGTTTATTTGTAATTTTTGAACAAAAAATGAGTAAGTTATGCCAAAAATACGAAAGATTTTTTCCAATAACATCTTTTATATTTTTGGCATAACTCCCTCATTTTTTCCCAAAATTTATAAATAAACTACCGTTGGAAATATAAAAGATTTATCTACAACTTTATAGTTTTAAGTTTCGTCATAAAAACTCATTAAGTATATGAAAGCAATACAGTGTGTTTTTCGATCCAGGGATTCCGTCGATGTTGATCGAAAAGACCGGTAATGACCGATAACACCAATCCGCACCCACGAATGACGGTAAATCGTGTGTCACCGCTTGCTTTTGTCCTGAAAAAAAAAACATCATAAGTGGATTATACATTAAACAAAATAATAGAATTTCTAATGGTACATTAAGATTGATCAAAACTGATAATAATTTGTAATTAATAGATTACAAATCAAGATTTAAATTAAGACTTAAGTGACTATAAATATGCAAGCATTAGTTCAAGTCTTTCCAAAAAGGGGATTTAGGTTGAGCTTGTTTTTGTACATTGTGTGCTCATCCATTGTTGTGTGTGTGTGATTGGAATACACCATTGTTTCGCGTGCTCATCCATTGTTGTGTGTGTGGGATTTAGGTCAGAGTGGCGGAAGGCAATGCAAGATGTAATGAATATGGATGAACCAGTTTATAAGAGAAGAAAAAGTCCCACATGAACGATGAGAATCAAATTTAGGAGAATTGAAGTTATAAATAAGGACTTATGTTTGTGCGTTGAATTCATAATTAAACTATCAAGATAATTGTTAACACTTAACATTGTAATGCTTTTAGCCAATATCATATGTTTGATTGGTTTGGTATGCGAGTACTTGACACATTGACACAAGGAAGTGCAATTAATTCATTTCATTCTCTTAAAAAATGTGTATTGTATTTATAGAAAGAGACTCAGTTTTCATTTGGATCTGCTTTCTTTTTTAGTTGTAATAAATACATTAAGAAAAATGATGGATATTAAAAATAGAACTTATGAAAGTGAGTGAGACTTGAACTTGTATTTTTGAAGTACGGGGTTCAACAACGAAGTATATTGACAAATAAATTTTTCGAAGTACGGAAAAATTACAAAAACACCCTTTATGGTTAAAAAAAACAAAACCATGTTATCATCAAGCAAGTGTGTGTTTACTTTCCTCGAACAAATAATGAAGATGATAGTAAAAATTAAAATCAAAGCACCAATTTACATGAAAATCACTCAAAATTTGTATGAAATTCAAAACAAAATTTTCTAAAACCAAAATGCTTACTAAAATATACAGATTAATCAAAACACTAAATTTACCTTTTACCCCTATAAGCTTTTTTATCTAACTAATTTTTTTCTTCCAAAAATCTAGTAGAAATATAACCATAAATAACAAGATATGTATAAACGACAAGAACAAAACACACACACACGAACTTATCTCCAGCTAAATAACAAGAAAGCCGCCAAATTAAGATCAGTCTTGCCGATCGACGACGTCAACAGTGGCCGTGCACGAGAGACACCCCCGGAAAATCCCGAGAAACACCTCGCGGGAAACGTCCTTAACTTTCCCGAGAAACAAACACTTCTTTTTCTTCGTCTTCTTGTTATTCTTATTCCTCTTGCTCTCGTCCTTCTTCTCGGCTTGGTGATCGCCAAGCAAACCGGTTTTTCCGATTCCAAAACACTTGTGTGTCTTCTCTGGCACGGTCTCCTCCCGTGAGAACTTGTAGCTCCGGAGATACATCTGCCGGCAGGAAATGCTGTCCACAATTCTCGGGTGCCCGAACCGGCCGGAATCTCCAGTGGATCTTCCGCCGGTAAACGACTTCGAGCTCACCGACCGGACAAACTCCGCGTCCGATCCGGGCCACTTGTACAGGTTCACGTACGTTGCCCTAACCGGCACGTGCGGATCACGTGCGTCGCTCACGCACTTCGATATGCACACCGAGCTCATTGTGACCTAATTATCTTCTTGTTGTGCTCTAGGTTTAGGTTTAGGGTTTGAGGAGTTATAAATGGATGACTCAAAGGGAGAGAAAAGAGAAGGCTTAGATTGCAAGAAAAGGAATAGAGAGAGAGAGAGAGGGTTTGGTCAAGTGGGAATTTTAATGAAGGGTAATTATAAGGGGGTGTGGGAAATGATACCACTTTATATAATTAGCCATCACTGTGTTTTTCATGATCACTTAAACTATTCCAATAACTATTTTGTATTTTAATATTATAAAGGCCATCGATAGCAATATCAGGTTTTTGGTTATTTTAGCCGGTCTGGTTAGTGGTTGGGATTTGAAAATACTTTATTAGATTAGTTATCTTAAAGGGAAAAATATGCATTCAAATCAAACAATAAACATAATCAAGAAAGAAACACACGTGAAAACTTAATTATCACGAAAGCCGAACTGAAAAATGAACCAAGCCAGCCCGAGTTCTGAAAGCCTTCAGTCCGGTCGGAAACCAAAACGACGCAAGGCCATAGCCTGTTCCAGTTATTATTTTTTTTATTTTTAAAGGAAAAAAAAAATAAACTCAAAATTTTCGGGTGGAAACCAAAACAGAACTGTACCGAATCCAAATTGAGCTTTCACCTCGGAAAGAACCAACTAAAAAGAAGAGATATATGTTTGTTCTAAAAAAAAATCAGATACAATTGTTAATAATAGATACAATTGTTAATAATGGAGAGTTATGAAGATTAGCAACACTATGCGTTTCATGATAGAAGTTGAGTAATTAATAATAATAAAAAAAACATGGATTGGCTGACCACCTAATAAAAAAAAGGAAATGAACAAATTACTCCTTTTATGTCAAACCTTTTAAAAACTGCGTATATTTTTTACTCTCAACCGAGTATTTCTTAAAAGATTTGACACAAAATTAGGCATTTCATCCAATTTCCTTAAAAAAAAAACGCATAATCAAAATATGATAATTCGGGGTCTGAATATGTCTAAGAAACGACATGATAACGAGACGATATTTGATGTTAATATAACTTCAAGGAAAAACAAATCTATATATTGAGATACTTGTGTTACTATAACTTGTTAAAAACATATTTGATGTTAAATCTATAATGTTTAATTTGTGGTTTGCACTTTGCATTGACAATTTGACCAAAATATTATGTTAATTGATTTTAAATCCTATAAAGTAATTTTTTTATAAAATATTAGGACAAGTTAATCAAACTTTAATAAACCAAACTATTAAAAGAAACTATTTCACTTCAATATAGAATCAAAGACAAAACAAAGCTCTTATATGATTCAAGATTGAAAAACAGAGAACTGCCGCGGTAATCTTGTTACTAAACGGACAATAATATAACCCACAAAACTCACATTAAACAACTGACAGATTGAATTTGTCCACAAACACGAAAAAAGGACCGATCTCTGAATTTGACCAACGACAAGTGACCTCTAGAACAAACTCCCGAGTAACAGCTGCAAAAGGTCATATCAAACATAGTGAGAATCAAATCATGTATTTTTTTTCTTTCTTTATACATCAAAGTCTGTTATAACCAGACCGTCGCAGATTTCAGTCAGCGAGTTCAAATCAATAAATAAAATGCATGATATCCTAAAACAATCTTTTGTTCTAAATCAGAGAGGATATCTTTAACTTCTTTCTTTCAACTAACCAATCAAAACTAGCTCCAAATTGCACAGAGAAAACACCATTACAAACAACACAGCAAAACTAGCTCTAAATAGCACGGAAAACGGCATTACGACTGATAACATTATTGAAACTAGCTCTGAAATTGCAGAGAAAACACCGTTAAACTAGCTCTAACTTGCACGGGAAACGCCATTATAAACGATAACGAAATCAAAACTGGCTCTAAATGGCACAGAAAAAGCCATTACAAACAATAACACAATCGGAACTAGCTCTAAATTTCACAGAAAACGCCATTATAGACGATAAAAAAAAAATCGAAACTAAGTCTAAAATGCACAGAAAAGTCATTACAAACAATAACACAATCGGAACTTGCTCTAAATAGCACAGAAAACACCATTGCAACAGTAATACAACCGAAAACCAGCTCTAACTTGCACAGAAAATGCAATTACAAAACAATCACAATCCACATTCATACATCAAAACTACTAACCAACCTTCTCAGATGTTGCTTGGGTACATGAACACTCTAACCCTAGCACCCTGCAAAACAAACCAGACCCGAAATGAGCACAAAAACAAACCCGAATCTCCGCATCATCACACAACACAACCGCACATTCATACCATGGATTTGGGAGGAAGGTTGGACTTGAATTTAGCGCGGACTACACCGGAGTTACCGTGCGGCCGGGAGACCTTGCCCCACAAGCAACGGTAGTGGCTGCCATTCTTCTTGACCTTAGCCTTGTAGATGTAGGCCAGTCTCTTCCCACGGTACCAGTCAACCTCCTCCTTCGTATTCACGCCCTCAATCTGAAGCAGAGAGGTGCTCGGATACTGGTTCGACTTTGACCTAATAAAAAAAACCCCAATTTCAGCTCAAACCCCAGAATTCGAACACTCGATTACAGATTTTCTCAGCAACCAAACGGAAAATTCGAACGAAAACCGCACCTTTTGTAGCCGAGGATGGTTCCTCTGACGTAGAGCCTGCGTGGTTGAAACACAATGAAGAACGAGAAATGAGCTCAAATTGAATCATCGAAACAAACACAAACACGACGATGAGGTTGAGAAATGAATATCCATGGAAGGAGGCGAACCTGATTCTCTCTCCTTGGCGTTCCTTCACCATCTTCGCTTCTTCTGGTTTAAGTCTGAGAGAAACCCTAGCTTGCTTGGAGGAGGCGAATGGGAGTGAGAGAGAGAGAGAGAGGGAGAGAATGGCTTTTTGATGAAAGAGTTTGGACGGAATTGCACAGCCCAATAAATGTTGGGCCAAACTGCAAACCAAAATATCTATCAAATATGGGCTTCACGTGTTTTGGAGTTGACACTTAAGCCCAATATTTAGCTAATATCGCCTTTTCTACGGTTCAGATTAGATATATATTGGGCTTTGTACGTAAGCCCAATTAACACACTCCACGATTGTTAATAGTGGTATAAGTACTCAATGTTTTTATTTACTTACTCATATATATTGAGCGACAAATGACAATGACAAAAATTTTAAATTGCAGCATGTGAAGTTTTTTAAATATATTTAATAAAATGCATTATAACTTACTTGGTAAACTTATCGTTTACTTATACGGATTCAAACGTAGATGAAATTTTATGAAGATGGAAAAATGATGACATCGGGAATTTTCACTGCTAAAATATATTAATAATTTCTTCATTGCAAAAAAAAAAAAAAAAACGTTTAAAAACTTTTACCGTTATTATATATAAAAAAATTACATACTTTCATTGTTATTATCTAGTTAGTTATTTTCATCACGAAAACGACATAAACTTTTGGGGTACTACAAGTCGTTCTTTCACTAAACGACACGTTATCTTCAACTGCGTTCTATTTGTCAACATTTTTAAAGAATTTGTCTCTCTCACAATATCGTCGTACTCTCTCTATTTAAGTCGCTAATACATATCATCGATCATATGTATTTCGGTATAAGTTATTCAGTTTGTGATTGTCTGTCACGAGCTTTTTGTTTAGTTTATGGATATTTGTATTGTAACTTGTGAGTGCCAAAAGTTTATCAAATTTGTCAATAAAGTCCATTATTTTCCCTTGCCAAAAAAATAATGACAATAGAAGTTTTTTTTATTGTCAATTGTACTCGACATCTGTTTTAGCATAAGTACCTTAAGTCGTTAAAACTGTGTTTTTCGGTATATATTTAAAAAAAATATTGGGCCAAAGTGCAATGAAAAATATTTATCAAATATGGGCTTTAGATGTTTGGAATTGACATATATGCCCAACATCTAACTATATGGCTTCCCTGTGATTCAGAGTCAGATTACACAAGTACATCAGCCCAATTAACCCACTCCATAAACAATTATTTATTTATTTATTAATGGTGGTATAAGTACTCAATATTTTGATTTGTTTATTGAAATATATTGAGTGATAAATGTTAATGAGTGACGTTCTTAATAAAATGCAATATAACTTAAAGAGTAAAAATATCATGTACTCATGCCGATTCGAATATTTTTGGACATTGATAATTTTTCGTCGCGAATCTTTTGTTTTGAACATTTACGGTTATTATTAGAAAATATTAACTCTTTCAAAAAAAAAAATTATATATATATATTCAAGACGTAATGACACTCCCAAATTTTGTTAAATCAATTACACAATTGAGCAAAATATTAGAGAGCGACTAAAAAAGTAAACATAATTTGGTACTATTATTAAGAGTACTATGTATTACTATGAAGGTACTACTAAGTACGAACTACCATTAAAAAATAAATAAAAAAATACACGTCATCATAATTTCAATTCCTAAGGAGATTCGAAAGAAGAATCATCCAATTGTTTTGACTGGGTCAACTCGAAATTTGAGACTAATTATCTCGCTAACCACTTGAGCTTTATCTGCTTCAAACTGATTGTTCTCTACAAGCAAATGAAATAAAAAAATCTCAAATTAAATTAATATACTATCTTTGAATATTAAGCATTAATTAATAATAAACATGATAATAAGTTTTTGTTTACCTTTGCAAAGAGTCAAATCTTCAAAGAGACGAAGAAGCTTACTCTTATTACTCACAAGCACGTTGACTATCTCCGTAGGCTTGTTTTTATTAGCCACAAATAGCTAGTTTTGTTTAAAAAAAGCAAAGGAAAATATTGATCAGTTGATTTGTTGTATATTATCTATTAATTATTAAGGAAGTTTATGTTTAATCAATTTCTTTTAAAAATTAAAATTTATCAAATCAACTATTGGTGATATTTTGTTTTCGGCAATCTATATATATATATATATATAGCTGTATGCTAAAAAAAATCTCAAATTATATATAAAACTAAAATATATAATTTGAATTTTAAAAGTTTTATTTATATTTTAGCTGTTTCGTAATCAAAAGGTATGTTTTTATATATTTGAAAGTAAAAGATACAATATGATGACAAAATTCTTACTAGTTAATAACAAATGTTACCTTGAACACATGAAAGGCTTCTATCTTGATTGACTTGTTCGAGTCCTGCAAAACGATTTCGAATGATTAATCTACAAATATGAAATCTTATAAGGGCCAAAAATAAACTATAAAAGCAACAAACCTTGAGAAGATTAATCAACACTTTCATGTTATGCAAGGAACTGACATAGCGAAGCATCACGGCTGAATTCGATCGATCGAGTAAAATTTCTCCTAATAGCTGAAATAGCCGAGGATTCGGAAATTAGCATTATTTCTTTCTTTTCGGTTGTCTTCTTCAGTTTTCGATCGATCAACTATGCATGTTTATGCAAAAAAACAAAAATTGAGTTCTCGAAGAGTGATTGATCCACGTAAAATTGTTTATTGCAATACGATTTTGGCTTGAACTAGTCTTTTTTCTTCTTCTTAAAGTTAAATTGTATTAACATAATTTAATATCATATTGGTAATTGAAAACCTACCTTTGTAGCATGGCGTTTGGTAATGTAATTCTGAGATAGCAGTAATCTGTAATTGAAATCCTCAAAGAACTGGAAAGAAATAAAAGCTTGAGAAATTAACTCCATTTAATAATAGTTGATATATTGGCACTAAACATGTCCATGAAGAATATAAATATATCCCACGTTTTCTCAAATAAACCATTCTATAATAGTTTAACCAAGTCTTAATTTTATTAAGAAAAATCTCACTGATAGCAGAGGAAAACCGTGGTTCACAAAGATACGAAGATTTACAATAATTATATAACATAATTAAACCCTAACTTTCCAACTATCAAAAACTAAAAAGGTCCTTACAACAATCCTGGACGAAACATTAAAATGTCTAATTTTAATATAAGCAGTACCCATTTTATTCAATCTGAATAAACTTTTTATTTGATTAGGAAAGTGATTGAAATGCACAAAATAAGCAGGGTTTATAAAGGGAGTTTTAAGGCAGAAGGTCGCGTTCCGTCCAAGGTCGAGGGGCGTAGGCCTTGCTTTCTCATGCTCTTGAGTTAGAGAAATCTTACTCCATGGTTAAGTTTGAGACATTACTATAGCCCCTTTTTAAGGCCTAATTTGACCCATACTTTAGCGAACCCTAACACTCGGCCACCTTTTCTCTCTCACAATCCTCCTCCCGGGCGCCTCATTCTCTCTTCTCTTCCGATCATATATCTCCTACTTCTCTCTTCTCTGGACCAACCCCTAGCACCACTCTCGGCCTGAAAACTCGACCACCGTTCTCTCTACTATGCTAGCGAGTTTATGACATTTTACTCCATGTTTGAGTTGGAGACATTAGTATTTGAATTTGTACTGTATACGAGATATTTTACGTTTATGAAGTTTTATATTGACGCTTACGTATCATTGCGCCTCAATGTTTAAATACGATATTATAAACCTTGATTGTGAGTATATTAAGATTAAAAAGTGATAGCAAAGTACAACATTTTTGGCTTCCTCTAAAACTAATCAATCAAGATATATATATACATGATGATATATATAATAAACATAAAGGGTGAAATTCAAACATACCCAATCATAATTTTGAGAAAGAAATTCTGCCGCAGTAGATTTGTGCCTCGTCAAAAGCTCCTGGTACAAAACGTATTACGTCTAAAAGTCAGCAAATATATTCAACATCAAATTATATATATATATATATATCAAGGCTTCAATTAAGCTGAGCACAATAATTAACTTTAAATGTTGCTATAGCATCCGAGGCTACTTCGTAACTTGGATCTTGAACGTAATAAAAGAAGTTCTTCATGTGATATGATTCCAGAACATACCTGTCAAAAAAATAAGAAAAGTTTTCATACATTTTAGAAGTATGAGAGAATATTTTTGTACACACCTATATATTAAGAATGTAAGAGCAAGGTTCAAAATACCCTTCTCGACTTTACGGGTATATAATAAAGGTATTTACATAACAACGGCTATATTACTATACAACTTTTACGAACACACAGGTTGCCGCCGACATGAAATCTACAATAAACCACAGAATGAGTACAATTTGAAATATCACAAACCCCAAACCTAATTCGGTGAATGAAGATCTTCTCCAACTTACCCTCGGATTTTCGGCGGCAAAGCAAACAAAAAGGACAAACATCGTTTTTTAGTGGAAACGCGATATAGAATAAGTTTTCGACTGATCATAGATAAGAGAAAAAAGGGACTTTCGATTGAGGAGAAATTTAGTTGGATAATTTTTATTTTTTTTGAATTTAACGATGGGGACTCGAAATCTCGCTTAGAGAGTACTTGAATCTCAACCAAAATGGCATCTAAGAAACACAAAGAAAGACAGGGGGTCGAAAAATTAAGAAAATGTACATAATGGATTAATTGGATGATGGATGGGTTAAAATGGAAAATTCGAGTTTTTTATGCAAAACTCAGGTGTGGATAAATGAAATACCTATTGACAAGCGGCATATTGTCCATGGATTTTTCAGCAGCAGCATTATATCGGTACGGTTTATTACGAGATTTTTACTGGTCACCACCGAAAATGATTCACTCTCGGCGAAACCAGTGGTTTTTTGTGGCATTTTAAACTTCGATTAAGAGAACATGAATAATCATAATACACACACACACACACACACACATATATATATATATATATATATATATATATATATATGTAAAAGCAAGCATATAAATCTTACTTTGCAACTATCTGGTGACGGATACACTGCCTTGCAATTACACCGTAGGTCAAAGCGATATCATTGTTTTGATAACTGATCATGGAGAGAAATAAACAGATAATATAGTTATATATTCATCTTGAGACAATTTATTGATACAAATCAAATGAAACTTGTGAGCAGTGACATAGTTAATATAATAATACCCCTTAATGAGGATGTCCATAAGATCCATATTCAATTCCAAAAAATCAGAAGCAATGAGCCTTGCGTTGACCCTCTGCCTTTGCAAATTGGCCACCACATTAGTGGCGTCTTGACGAAACTATATAATTCGACACGGGAATTTTACGTAAAAATTTAGCTAAAAAAAATAATCACGAACATACAAAAAGAATCGATAAGATTGAAAAAGTATTACAATGGAAGAGAAAGTGCAAAAATAAATGATGGTTTTATGTTCTAATTAATCCTTAAACGCTAATTACATAAGAACTCTATAATCCGAAGAGTAGATTCCAATTCACAAATTATAATACATACATATATAAATTGCTTTTAGATAGTTATATAACTTAGAAAGAGTACAAAAAGAACACTTTTATGATTCATTTGATCTTGCTGGTTATCAAGTCTAAACTCCAAGAAAACTAAAACCTCTGTCAATTAATACGGTCGGGATCTGAGAATTTTATTGTATTATTATCAAAGTAGAATTTAGTAATGTAAGTTAGAATCGAGACCTTAGAAAAATAATATTTTATCGTTATTGTTTAATTTATCGAGTAATATAATCTCATAATAATCCATATATATTAGTCATTATTCCTTACGTACACTTTCCAAATGAAGATACAAAGTACAAACTATATATAATTCACATTAAATTTGTATACGTACACAAATCCAGAATTGCATTTTTTGCATTAAATTCATATACTGAGGTAATTAATAAGATCAGTTCTCATGCAAGTTATATATATATATATATATATATATATATATATATATAATTACCCCCAAGTCGAGCTTCGGAAGAGACACGATAAGTGTTCGAAGCGTGTCGTCTTTGAAGAATTCTTGAGTGAACTGAGCACAAGCATCTGTATTGGGCTCTGAACCATCCATATTTCCGTACAGAAGAGTCCTTATTTCCAGTATTCTCTTGCTCAGATCCTCCAACTGATCACAAGTCAATTCACATTCATCATCATATTGATACATATACTTGCGTATATTATATCCGTTCGCGCATGTAGATTTTTTTCACCTTCTCGAGGCGTTTGCGCTCGCGGGGCTCGGATCGGGGATCGACGAAGACGAGAAGCTCGCGCAATTGGCGAGCCAGCTCGACGGGGCCGGGAGGCTTCGGCCTGAACAGCCTCCTCATGAAGCCTTTGAATTTTATGGTTCCAATCTAAATGAACAATTTCAAGATTAGGGTTTCTATATATATACACGCCAATAAGGAATATACAGTATATTGCTTTACTTGAAAAGCCATTTTGAATACCTTGTCGCCTCCGAGCTGTGATCTGACGGAGAGAGTTTGGGATTAGGGTTTATACGCAGAGAAGGGTTGAGATCAAACAAATAATTAGATATATTTCTCTTCTTTTATATACGTACGGAGCTGTATTTATATAAATATAAAAATACCCTCAATTATTTAGAATTTCATCTGACTCCATGTTACTTATAATATAACAACAATATTTATCCTGGACGATATACTAATAATATAGAGTATATCTTGTTATAATATATATATATAGGTTTATTGTATATATTAGACTTACGAATTACGAATTACGAAACGACTTTAAATTAAATAATGAGTTTGGGATTAGGGTTTATACGCAAAGAAAACAAGGATAGTATTGGATGATGACACGTGTTCTAATTTTACAATTTAGTAGCGGTTTACATGCCAACGGATAAATATTTCCGTTCTTAAAAATTGATAATAGTTTGTGTCGATCAAATTTTTTAAGTGAACCAGTAACAGGTATTCTGTAAGTATTTTAATATACTAATTATGTAAGCAAAAGAATTTAAATTAAATAAGTCATGGATTATTCCATTAAAAAAAAAAAAACAAGGAAATGGCGATGTACTTAAGTATTTACTTCTTTTGGCGGTATGATACTTAATTTATCTTTTATCAAAGAAAAAAAAAAGTGTTCAAGTTTTACCGGAAATAAAACTTAAATATTGCCTTTGAAAAATAACTTATGTACTAAATTGTATCAATATTAGTAATTTAAGTACTTAAGCCAAAAATTCCTCAAACAATTTAAATTTTATATACTTATAGAAGAAGAAAAAATAGAAATTGATTTTCTTGTAAGTAAATTTGGTTGGCTCTAGCACCTTCTATACATATATCAATTATGAATTGTAATATTGTAAATCGAGAGATGAAGAACGAGAACTTTATAGATTTGCAAGCATAAAAATTGAATTTTTATTCTCTTATCAGCAATTAATCAAATAAAAGAAAAGGAGCCCTTTATAAATAGAGTTTACAAAACAATAAAGGAGCTAAAACGATAAAGGCAAAAAATGCTATAAATCTTTTAAGTAAACAAACTAACTTGAAACTTAATAGAATAATTCTAAAATAAAGTTGAAAATTGCGTCACTAAATATCAAAGTTTTGGACATTATATCCTTCCAAAACGATCAACGTCATGTAAACTTCCGAACTTTATAAAAAATACCCATTAGACCTCTAAAATGAACAATCTTAACTATAATATAAGGCTTTGTTAAAGTTATTTGTTTATTTATATACCCAATATAAGAATAGTCTAAACTCATTCACAACCGCAATCGTCGTCTTCTAGGTCGAGATTAGGGCAAGCAAGTTTAATGGGAGGCTTTGGCTGATGAAGCATAATCAAGATAAAAAAAGGTGAGAAAAAATGAAAGAAAAAATAATAATTAGGGTATAATTGAAGGAAAAATATTTAAGTAAATTTGAAATGAGAAACTTGAAAAATAGCATTACGTTCGTCACTAATTGGTAAAACAACAATCAACTTTCAATATTAATGAAAATATACTCTCAATATTATTTTTTTCACAGAAATACATTTGAGCTATTTTTTTCTCTCTTCTTTTTATTGCTATCATTTTCTCACAATTTCTCCTCTCTTCAACTCTCTATTCTTTATTGTTTACAAAAAAAAAAAAAAAAAAAAACGACTTAGTTCGGGCGATTATATTCTTTATTTAGGAAAATTTAAAATAGCGGAATTCGGTCATCTTAGATATTGAAATAGTTCATCTCAGATGACTCATTTAACCATAAAGTATTTGAAATTTTGATATTTTACTCAAAAATAATTTTAAATAAATTGAGCAAAATAAAGACTTGAAGGGAATAAATGGTGAGAAAATGAGAGATATATAATAGGAAGAGAGAAGAAAATAGCATGAAGTTTTTTTCTTTCTTTTTTTAATAAACTATTAAGAGTGCTATTTTATTAATTATTGAAATTTAAGTGTTATTTTACCAATTAGTAATAAACTTGATGCTGTGTTTTCAAGTTTCACTCTGAAAATTTTCCATAAGTTTGGGGGACTACAACACTTAAGTTATAGTGATAATTGGAGTACTTTATTATTCTATTTAAATATCTGTAAATAAATTTAAGAAAAATTTAGTACTTTTGTCACTTTAAACATGTTTAATCGTGAAAAAATGAGCAAATTGTGTGGACCACGCAATTGTTGGCAAATACTCTTCATAATGGAATCATGAAAATTGAAACATAAGCTGGACGAAAAATCAGTACGTTTAATGCTACTGCCACAGTAAAATTAATTTTTAAATATGCCGTATATTTTTTTTATACTTCTTGATATTTTGGGATGTTCAGATCTTCGAATTTGGGGGATAAAATATTCCGAATTTGGACATAACGTATACAAAGTATGTGATATCACTGACTTCAGCTATAATCGTCGAGGTCGGACGTATATGTTTGGTCGACGATTACGATCTAAGTCGGTGATATCCAAAAGTCGTCCCCTAGTTCGGACATTTAATAATTGGGAATAAACCACTAACCTCGGTAGGCTGGCCGAACTCGGGAATAAATAACCGACCTCATGCCCTCGGTAGGCTGACCGAGATCAGAGAATGAGAGATACAAATGTGGTCTCCTCAGGGGCAAAATGAGAAGCAAACAGTGAACATCACTAGTTCGAATTTTGGAACATTCATCACCAACTTTGAAATTTTACCTATTTCATGGGTAGATAATGTATTTTCCCTTCTTAAGTACTTCTTGATATTTATGTTGCAAATATTCCTAATAAATAACTAAATTTGATCATATATTATACTAAAAAAAAGAAGGGTATTCGAGACTGAAAATTTACTCTCATATATTACACTAAATTTGATCATATATTATAAGCCGATAATCTATTTATGTTGCAAATGTTGCAAATGTTTTCTTTGAATTTCATCCACATTATTGTGTTGTTAAAGATTGTTGGCTTGTATAGCTTTGACAAGGACCAAATTAACTTTCAAGACCTCCCTCAAGCTTCTGTTCCAAACAAATTCTCATGTTTGCACACTACTACAAATAAATTTCTTTTATTACACAATATGTAGCTCATGCCAATAAAATGTAATGTCAAACATTCTTCACAAATGTAATATTCCTTCCGTCAATAGAAGTGAAATTCCTATATGTGAACCTTGTGTCTGGGAAAACTTCATAAATTAACTTTTCCGTACATGTTCCACTGCTCCTCTTCAATTAGTTCATACTTCATAGTAATCGTTGGGGGTTATCTCCAATCACTTCCGATAATGTGTTACCGACGTTTCCGACAAGAGATTTGGATTGACGTACGCAAGGAGGATCACGCAGCCGAGCTCAAGCGGAGACAAGGGCGAATAAGTCTTTTCGATAGTCTTTTGAGGGCATTTTAGTCTTTATGCTTTGTGAAAAT
This sequence comes from Parietaria judaica, assembly GCA_954871525.1. Classification (NCBI taxonomy): domain Eukaryota; kingdom Viridiplantae; phylum Streptophyta; class Magnoliopsida; order Rosales; family Urticaceae; genus Parietaria; species Parietaria judaica. Next base: position 34,492,413 of record OX940865.1, read on the forward strand.
AATACAACCTTTAAATATCCTCATTTGTATTTCGAGGGACGTTATGCAAGGTTTAGCTAGTTTCCCATGGAGGGAATTTGGTTGATGAACTTGTAACGTGTGTGTTCGTTCCGTGTGTAGGCGTGTTCATCGCCATTGACTGAATCCAAGTCGATCTTCACTGTGTTCATCATCTTCTGTTCTTCTCTGTGTGCGGAATTGTTGGAATTTGCAGGAAGTTGACGAGCAGCGATCACGGCTCGAGGCGAGTGGAACTTCGTTCGTTCCACACCACCGATCACGAGATCCCGATTCCGGGAACGTAACATAATGACTATAATTACTATAAATATTTTATTGATGCTTACTCTAAGTTTACTTGGTTATATCCGCTCAAAAGCAAATCAGAAGCTTTAAGAGCTTTCCAAAGTTTTAAAGCTCTTGTTGAACTTTAATTAGGTGCTAAATTAAAATGTTTTCAATTTAACAGGGGTGGTGAATTTTACTCATCACCTCACTAAATATGGTGTTCTTTTTTATCGACAGGATGTTCTTTTTTATGAAAATTGATTTCCATTTGTGATGTTCTTTTTTATGAAAATTGCTTTCCATTTGTGACATTCTCTACAAATAAATGATCATTCACTAGATTCTGCTGATCAAATTGCACCTCTTACTAACATAAATAACAATTTTCACACTCAGGGGCAGTTTGGTGTATTTCTTGGCAATACAACTAACAATTTTGCGGATCAAGTTCCTTAAAGATATTCATCGAGACCATGAAGCGGATCCGGATCAGCAAATCCCTCCAAATCCAGCCTTTAATCAGGTTCCAACCTCTTCACTAACCCAAAGGGTACCCCCACGTAATTAACACTCATTGGATGACAACTCGGGGTAAAGATTGTCTACACAAACCTTCTTTCTTTGGAAGGAAGCAATACTCGGAGCCCTGTTCCCATTCCTAAAAACAAGAAAGATTATAGGATGCACATGGATTTTTAAAGTTATTAGAGGAACTCAGACGGGTCGTTAAATAAGTTAAAAGCGCGTCCCATAGCTCAACCTTTCCATCAAAGTCATGGTTTTGATTTTTCAGAAACCTTCACACTTGCGAGTTCTCTAAACTCTGAACTTAAAATTTAAACAGATCCGAATTAGACTTACACAATTTAATCACAACCGGAGGATACAGCAACACACGGGACAGGTTTTATTCTCTTTCAGCCACCCTAAAAGGCAGCGGCTGTGGTGTATATGCGTGCACGCAGTCTTTACAAACCCCCTAAACCCGATTTCTTCGAGGCAGATCGAGCAGATCTCTTTTATGTCTACACCCGGTACTAGGAACAAGCCCGAGTGTCGTATCCACCCCTCGAATGTCACGCGCTCGATTTCAGCCGACGGCATCACCCTAACCACCTTTAGGCTCACTTTGAGAGACACCGCTGTCGTGGCGAGACTGATCACTCGCCCGGCGACACCGTGGATGTCCAAGTTTTCAATATGCACGACGGGGGGAAACTCGGTGAAGATGCGGGTGAAGAAGATATCGCCGTCTCTGCGGAGCTTTCCCAACGGTACATATAATCTTTTCCTAAGGTTTTCGACGAGTTGGGGTTTCGGCTCTTTCTCGGTCAGAAATAACTCAAGCCGGCACACTATATCCAGGTCACGAAGCCAGAATGGCGCAACGGAAAGGCGTCGCTGGGGCTTCTTCCACCGTAAAGCTCCATTCGCTGCTCATTGATTAGAACCCTAAATATTTATTCTCATACGTATTCCATCGCAAACTTGCCTCTCTATTAATATTTGGGAAAATGGCGGCATAAGTATCGAAAGTGTTTAAAAAGTTGACAATAAGTACTCATTCTTTTTTTTCGACGGTTAAAGTTGCCAAACTCTCGTTTTGTATATTCCGTTTATTTTCCGTCCACCACCGTTAGTAGCTTATTTTTCACTCATTTTTAATAAAAAAATTAATTAAAATTGAACTCATTTCTCTCTCTCCCTCTGGTGCTTTTCCTAATATATCAAACTCATTTCTCATCTTCTTCTTTGAACTGCATATCTTATTTTTAACAAAATAAAATTTATTAAAACGTTGCTGCACATTTTGGTGTTTTGTTACAGTTTGTTGCTCCTCGATTGTTAAATACATATCATAATCTTGCTGCACATTTGCTACTCATTCAACTACATATCATAATCTTGTTCAATTACATATCATATTGTTCCAAAAAAAAGGCCATTACATAGTTAAAAAAAAAAAGGCCATTACATGTGAATGAGAGACCATAACATAGCATATGTTCTAAGAAAGAAAAATTAGTTCAGAGGTTTGAAGCTTCTGAACATATGCTAATTAACAGTTCACACGAGATGCCACTCATAGGCTTCAAACCTCTGAACTGCTCATGGCCTGTTTTGGAGATCCAGGCAACAACGTCGACGTCGATCAGACTCATGATCCCGGTGGTGGCTCTTCGGACTGGGCGATGGCGGCGACGGGAACGCCGGCGACTGGCGGTCCTCCTCCGACTTCGGCGGTCAGCATTGGCGACGGGCTCTCGGCGTGCGTGTTTGACTCGGGTTTGGCGCCTCTCAGTCCTCGTGCGATGACGGATGGCGATGGTGCTCCCGACGGCGTCGGCAGGGCCGGCCCTGAGTAATCTGGGGCCCTAGGCGATTTATTTTCATGAGGTCCCTAGTTTACTTTTACACTTAGTTATAGAATCACTATTGCCATCGAATTCACACACAAACAATGTGGTACTGAAATATTCAATTCTTAGTGAAGCAGAAAATATTCAAAAATTATATTTTGGCGAATTGGGAAGAAAAATATACAGTACAAGAAAAAAAATTATAATAAAATATTTTTAAAAATATTAACGATAGTAAAATTTATTTTTAATCACGTTGTTATTAATCAATTATTAGAGGGATGTATCTTGTTTTAGGTAAAAATAAAAAAAATGTCAAATTCTCACTATTTTATTAAAAATATTTCATTTAGAAAAAAAAAGAAAAAAAAAAGTATATATTTTGTATTGATGGAAAGAAGTATCTATCTCTCTAACTGCCACTTTTAATTGCTAGATGAAAAAACAATAAAGTAAAGCATGGTTCGAACACGGGAGGTTGTGTGTAAACAAGAGGTAGGCTTCCACTACACTAACTGAATATAACAAAAACATGTGTAAGTTATATAGTATTTATAAAAATTCTGTGGCCCTTTAAACTAAGCTCATTTTAACCGTTTTTGTGGGGCCCTAGGCACGGGTCTAGTCCGCCTATGCCTAGGGCCGGCTCAGGCGTCGGCGAGCAGCGACCCGGAAAAGGTTGACGAGGAGTCTAAGACCACGACCGAGCAAAAGAACGGAAAGGGAATGGCGCCGGCGAGCAACGACCCGGAAAAGGTTGACGATGAGTCTACCACCACCGAGACAAATCACGGGAAGGGAATGGCGCCGGCGAGCAGCGACCCGGAAAAGGTTGACGAGGAGTCTAAGACCACGACCGAGAGAAAGAACTGGAAGTCTGCCGTCAAACGTTCAGTGAAGGCCTCCGGCCGTGAATTGATGCGCGTAGTTGGAAGTGATTAATTCGAAGAAGGGGTTTCCACAGGGCCGGCCCTGAGCTAACAGAGGCCCTAGGCGGAGAATAATTTTGAGGCCTTTCAATAAATAAAAATTCAATAATTTTTTTAAGAAAACTCACTGAATTTGAATTAATTTAATTGAATAATTCAATGAACAAAGTAAAAAAAAATTAACCTGACTTCATACTAGTAAATTTTTTGGGGAAATATGATTCTATAAATATATATATATAAACATTAAGCCGTGCACTGTATAATAATAAATATAATCAGTTTGCTCACTGATCATTATTATCATGATATAAAAATATATAATCATCATGATTTGTGAATCATAATAGTCAGTCAGACATGTTATTACTTTAACCTTGAAATTTGCAATAAAAATCTGAAAACGACGCGAGGTGAAACTATTGTATATTTCTTGAGATAAATATTTGCACTAATATGAATATGTGATGTAATATTTATTTGCATGAAATGAAACTATTGTATATTTATTGAGATAAATATTTGCACTAATATGCAGGCCCGGCCCAACCCTTTTCGGGGCCTTGGACGAATCATTATTATGAGACTTTTTTTGAGAGCCTGCAATACAATATTGCAGGAGCTATTGAGGTGTTGTAGGAGCTATACGTTATAGCGAAACTTATACATCACATTAATATACTACTCTAAAAGGGGCATTGGGCGACCGCCCAACTCGCCCATAGATTGGGCCGGCTCTGCTAATATGAATATATTATCTAATATTTATTTGCATGAAACTATTGTTATTTTGCGGTAAAAGATGATGTGTAGTGAAAACTGATAAAAATATAACAAAGCGTAACTAAAAGGTTGATTTTAAGTAGAATATATTATATGATGATTCAGGATATCAACATGCGTTCACCGGGGTTCAGATCACACGTGCGATAGGGCAATACAGAATACCGTTCGGAAAAGGCGGATACGGACACCCCGTCCTCAAGGGAGAAATGAGACGCAATAGCCGTACCCAGGTAAACATGCAATATTGTACTCGGTTTATTTTAATCAAACTCGGTTTAGCGTGTTTTGTTGTTTACTGATATGTTTTTTTTTTTGTTAAACTAGGCGGTAGAGTTTATAAATCTGGAAGACGATGGGACTCAAGGTAACACCGACGATGTCGTTACTGAACTCGCGATGCTGCGGTCTTCGCAGCATCCCGATGTACTTAGATGGATTGGCTACCGCCACATAGACAATGATCGGACCCTCGTCTATGAGTACATCCCGGAGGCTCAGATTCCAACCGCAACTGAGAACGCCATCAATGGGATCACTGTTGCGTAAAATCTCGCAAGTATACGAGTCGCTTCAAGTAATAAAGTGATAAATAGAGTATCGTCTCCACGAGGACTAATTTAGCAAGAAAATATTATCCAAACCATTTTTTTATGAAAATAAATAGTTGAGTTTATGGTTTTTTTATGAGATAAAAAATAAATGAGATCAAACTACAAATTAAAGTAAAACCCAGAATTCAAATGATAAAAACAGAGAGAAAACGACAAAAAGTCGCAAACCAGGAGATCGAGAGTTCGGGAAAAGATGGTCGGAATTCCTAATTTTCACCTAGATTTCAAGTTTACGTCCTGTTGTGGAGTTGCTATAGCGGTATATCGAATTTGTCAACACATTTCACTACAAAATCTCTTCCGAAAATTTCGTAAATATGATATCTTAGATTCATTTTGGCATATTCCTATGCTCTAAAATCATCTAAGAACAAGTGAAATACCAAATGCAATAAATTGTACAAAGTCCAAGCTTATTCCTAAACTAATGCTTTGCATTATCCAAGCTAATTTCAATCTAATTCTACATTTCCAAAATTTCATTAGATAAAATAATCCCTAAATCAAAATGTTCCCATTTATCAATAAGAAATTTAAGCATTAAGAACTTGGATAAACAATTTTTCAATACCAAATAGCACACAACTTGGCCATTAAACTATCATTAATCTAGATTAAATCAACAATCCCAACCATAACAAAGTTAGCTCATAACTACCAACAATAAATCCAAAATAATTGCAGCAAATAAACATGATTAAAGAACCGCAAATAGTAGAAGAGGTTGATAGGTTGTTGAGCTCCAAAATGTTGCTTAGAAATCGTTCAAAACAGCCTCCAAACAACTCTTGCTACTTTTGCCAGCCCTCTCTTTGCTCTTTGGTCCTTCCTCTCAGCTCCCAGCCGCCATCTCTCTCTCCCTCTGGTGTGCAGCCCTCTCTTTTGGTGGCTGCTGCTTCCTTTCTTGGCTCCAATCTCCCAAAGAATGTTGCCCTAATGATGTGTCATGCCCAAAAATTGAAGAAAGTGGTCCAAACACTTAATTGAGACATCTGGCAAAGTGATTCAAGATGTGTGGTCCATGAATAATCAGCCAATCAAAGTTTTATCACAATTTCTTCCTATTTTGCCCTTAACTAATCACTTTAGACATATCAATTACTTAAAGAGCTTCATTTCTTAAACTAACTAAAAACTAAAATAAATTAAGACATACACCTTTAAATTCACAATAAATTAAGGTTAAAGGTGCCAAAATCATCACTTGTTATCCCGTTATCAATCATCGTGAAGGGGAAGGAAAAGGCAGAGGAGGAGGATGACGGGGATAAGAACGCCATCAATGGGGTGACCGTGAAGGGGAAGGAAAAGGCGGAGGAGGAGGATGACGGGGACAAGAACGCCATCAACCTCTGCGAAGAAGAGGGGGTGTTCGGAGAAAGTGAAATTGATAACGATCAATATTGAGAGTTAACTTACAGCTTTCTAACGACTTCCCTTTTTTGTGTCGTTTTTATTCTTGATGTCGTTTTCTCAAAGTGCAGATTCTTTTGTCGTTAATCTCTAACTAAACAGTATTGATGACTTCCCTGTTTTGTGTCGTTTTGTTCTTGATGTCGTTTTCTCAAAGTGCAGATTCTTTTGTCCTTTTTCTCTAACTAAACAGTATTGAGCCAATTTATATAAGGTTCCTTTTGCTGTTAAGTTAGCATTTGTTTGTAGTATACGCTTTTAATAGATAGAGCTTTTCTTTTGTTTCTCTCTTTAAAAGCTCGTCTTCGAGCTTTTTGAAAATCAACCTGAGCGATGGAGTTCGTAGAAACAGATTCACTAAATAAAATAAAAGAAAAGGACCAAATGCCATGCAAATGGGAGGATTTATCCTTAAAATAATAATAAAAAAAGGACCAAATACCGTCCCCCAGATAGTCCCGTGAATGTAGGACGGAGCAGAGCTCCGATCCTCTGTTACAATTTTTTTTAAACCCGGAGCCGGAGGGCTCTGGCTCTGCCAAAAGGCGGACCCGGATTAATCCGTGTCTGCCAATTTTTTTATTTTTTTTTATGTTTTCGATGTATTATTTAATTGCCTTTTAATCCTTATTGTTTTTAAAACGTAAACTTGTACTCTTTTACGGTTTTACTTTTAGCGAGTTTAAATTTCAAGTTTCAAAATATACTTTTACGGTTTTAGCGGGTTTGAATTTCAAATTTCAAATTTCAAATAATGTGTGTAAATAAGATATATTTAATGATAGAGAAATAATAATAAGATAAATAATGGGCCTCATTAAAACCTCTCCGAGCCCCCCCGAACGGGTGCGACTCGGGCGAGGAAAGAGCACCCTAAGTTATTTTTATCAAGCAAACAAAATAAAACGTACAAATAGTAAAATACAAACCAATTACTCCACGCTAAGCTCGTAGAAGTAATCTAACAATTCTTGGTCTATCAATTGATTATCTTGTTTTCGTTTTTCGCCAAAAGCCAATCCTTAGAAAGCATAAGGATTTCCACCAAAAACGACTTCGTTGACTTGCGCCGTGGCTCCAACCGCCGTCCCGCCAACGAGAAACACGCCTTCGATGACACCGTGGAGACCGGAACGGTGAGAATATCCCGAGCGACCAATGATAAAACGAGGTACTTCGTGACGATTTACGTTCCACCATTCAAGTATGTCGAGACCTTCGGCGGGACACGGTGCTTATCCATTCGAGACCTTGATCTTATCTTGTATTATTATTTAATTAAATCCCTGATTAATTATATCCATTGGATTTAGATGAGATTGAATCTGGACCATTGGATTGAAATAATTAATTATATTTAATTAACAAAATTCGAATATTGGGAGGGAAAATCTCCAAATTGGTTACAGCTTGAGCCTAGAAATAGGAGGCTCATTCTACACATTTTTCACACCTTCCCCAGAGCAAAAACTCGAGCTCTCCCTCTCTCTTTAGGGTCTGCGAGTTTTCTGCTTCTGATCTCTCTTCTTGTTCGGCTTAGGAGATATTTTTCTCCGGTAGCTTTAAAAAGAACCGTCAGTTAAATTTGCGACGGAGTTCTGCCAGCGAAGCCCACGCTTCGGTAGCGAGGAATCCAGGAGAATATCCCAAAAGATCACGGGAGTTTCCCTCAGCACCGGCGGAGCCCTGCCCAAGTCAGAACGCGCAGCCGGAATCGTCAGTTGAGGTACGGCCTTATGCATTGGGTAAATAAATGCAACCATTTACTGCTTTCTATTTATTTCCTATTCGACTAGATTATTAATAATGAATATGAATATATTAGATTCGAAATATTTATCAGATCTTGGTTAAATAATTGTTACCCGATATCCGTGTCGTCGGTCCGATAACAAGATTTCCGCTTTAAAATGAATTTTTAAATGTTACCGGGACGGCTCGGAGGCTATTATCGTGGAAAGGAAGTCTTCTTGATACCTCCGATTTCCAACAATTGGTATCAGAGCTCATGGTTCAAGGATAAATAATTTCGTAATTTAATTTAACGGTTTAAAGAACGAATTATTTGATGAATAAATTAATAATTTGGACATGTGTGTCCTTAAACAAGATACTTATCCATTTGTAAAAGATTATGACAAGTCGTTGAATAAAGATTGTACTTATTATGTTAATCTTATTATAGTTTCTGTAGAGTAAAATAGAATGTTTGATTCCTTAATTCATTAAGGATGCAATTATGTTATTATTATCACAACAGAGTCATGTGAGGAAGAATTAATAAGCATAATAAATGAACTTAAAACGTCTGTGACCTGATTAACTGGGTGGGAGCCCATTAATCGGTAAGGTCATTAATGTGACTAAGTGACAATCCTATTCTGGATTATGTGTGTGTCACACTCACTAGAAGTGCATTAAGTATAAAGCGTCTTCATACTGGACCGGACCTGACTTAAACTCGAGAAGTTGTCATATAAGACCGTCACTGATAACTTGTAGTTGAGTCACAAAATGATGATCAAATGGATATTAATTCTAAGTCCTGAGTGATCATGAGTCCGAGCTAGTGGCTTGATTGTTCTTTGATTTAACCGTTAAAGAACACAATATATTACCGCTGTTCCCAACACTATTATTTTGGGAACATGATAGTCAGTAGTAAGGATAGCTTGATTATAGACATGGGCATCACACAACTCTCTTCAGAGTCATGATGATTCCCTTGGTTGTCAGTGGTGAGAAGTGAGAGGTACCCGTGCGCAACTTATGAATCGAAACCATAAGTTAGTTGCTCATAATATTACTGGCTGAGTCAAGGATGAAAATGCATTGAGGGGCATTACGGTAAAAACCGCCTGCTCATGTGTGAGTCATCAAGTGAAAGAACAATAATTGGTATTTGATTGAATCTAATGGACACCCTGCTGTTATAAGGGAATAATATATACCGTATCACTAAAGAGTGCAGCCTCGAACAACTAGCAGTTCGTTAGAGCTTAAGTGATACGGGTCCATGGTCCCCAGGATAGCTCCGTAACGGATGATACGTACGTGGTTAAAATACATTCTGGACAATGTTTAATCATATGGCTCGACTTATAAAACTGACAAGTCTGTGTCAGACGTCAGATAGTTTTATCGTCAGCGTGGCAAAAGTATCATATTTTTGTACACGGAATTAACTGATAAAAAGAAAGTTAGAATTTAGATTTTCGAACAGCACCATGTTGTTTTAAATTAAATTCTAAGTAACTTTGCTTTTTGAACCAAGTCATTCTGACGTACGGTTTGTGATTTATGGATTTTCTAAGTTTATGACTCGGTTTGATAATCTATGAAATTAAATCACATGTCACGAATTTGAATGATGGTGTTGCACCATAACATTTGATGTGTGATATTGAGATCAGGCTTTATTAATATAATTAAATTATTTGGATTTAATTATTAATATCTTATTAATAATTAATTAATAATTAAAAGATTTATATTAATAAATAATATATATATATATATATATATATTGTTATATGTGTAAATTCGAATTAGGGTTTGGAGATAACAAACCCTAGCTAAATTCGAATCTATGAATTGAAGATTTTATTTTTTGCGGCATAAGTACCTATTGTTTGGTATTTTGGAACCCTAAAATCAATTTAATCCATTGGATCGGTTATGATTTAATATCAACCGTTGGATTAAGATAATTGATTTGAACCCTAATGTAATTCGAAATTGAAACTTGCTGACCAAGTTTGGGTATTTCGAATTTGCTTGATTAATTATGTCCGTTGGATCGGTTTTGAGATTTAATCTTTAACCGTCGGATTAGAAATTAATTGATATTAAATATATGATATAAAATTCGAATAAATTTATGGATAAGAGTTCGAACTAGGGTTTTGTAAAACCCTAGGGTATTTGACTTTATCCTTAATTGATTTGATCCATATGATTGGTTTAAGATTTATTTTTAACCATTGGATTTAGATAATCATCATCAAATTCAAATTTAATTATGTATATATAATACAATTCGAAAATTTATAATATGATGATAAGATTAAATATTTTGATCTTATCTTGTATTATTATTTAATTAAATCCCTGATTAATAATATCCATTGGATCTAGATGAGATTGAATCTGGACCATTGGATTGAAATAATTAATTATATTTAATTAACAAAATTCGAATATTGGGAGGGAAAATCTCCAAATTGGTTACAGCTTGAGCCTATAAATAGGAGGCTCATTCTACACATTTTTCACACCTTCCCCAGAGCAAAAACTCGAGCTCTCCCTCTCTCTTTAGGGTCTGCGAGTTTTCTGCTTCTGATCTCTCTTCTTGTTCGGCTTAGGAGATATTTTTCTCCGATGGCTTTAAAAAGAACCGTTAATTAAATTTTGCGACGGAGTCCTTCCAGCGAAGCCCACGCTTCGGTAGCGAGGAATCCAGGAGAATATCCCGGAAGATCACGGGAGTTTCCCTCAGCACCGGCGGAGCCCTGCCCAAGTCAGAACGCGCAGCCGGAATCGTCAGTTGAGGTACGGCCTTATGCATTGGGTAAATAAATACAACCATTTACTGCTTTCTATTTATTTCCTATTGGACTAGATTATTAATAATGAATATGAAAATATTAGATTCGAAATATTTATCAAAGCTTGGTTAAATAATTGCTACCCGATATCCGTGTCGTCGGTCCGATAACAAGATTTCCGCTTTAAAATGAATTTTTAAATGTTACCGGGACGGCTCGGAGGCTATTATCGTGGCAAGGAAGTCGTCTTGATACCTCCGATTTCCAACTGGCGGAAGGTTGCAACAGACGTCATACTCGTTGATTCTTTGCCGAGGTTGTCTTCGGGGACGATAAACTCCGGGTCCGGGACTACCGCTTGCACTGGTATGTTGTAACGCCGGACTTGACGCCGTTGGTGATGCCGCCGATCCACTTTGCCCTCCGATATGAGTGAGGTTGTAGAACACTCGATGGGTTGAAACATAGGGCGCTCCGGGTGCGTTGGTCAGGGGCGGCGTTGGGATGTTGTCCGTGTCTCCTTGTAGCTCCATGTCCGCGTAATAGTTTGTCTCGTACTCCTTGTAAAGAAACTTCATTTTCAATTCCGCGTCCGCATAGTCTTCCTCAAGGTATGGATCTCCCTTCAATTAATGCGTCATCGCCAAGATCGCCTGCAATTTACCGAGCTTTAGTGTAAGATCTATGATTATAGCCGCGCAAAACAAAAACGGAACATGCTTCCAATAAACCTTAAACTTTTCAATCATCGGTGTCAAAAGGTTTGCGAATAAAGGGTTTTTTTTTTGCTTTATCAAAATGAACAATAATATAAAAAATGCAAAACTAAAGCCAAATGAGATGTAGGTTTGTAAACATGAGATAAAGTAACGGTAATAGTATAGAAAAGGGATAGAAAAGCCTAGAATTGGATAGCCATCATCCAATCGGATTCTTCGAGGTAGTCGTCGGGGTCCGGGAGCTCTTGTCCGTTGAACCAATTTTTTAGAAGCTCCGTGTACGGTATGACCGCATCCAACATCAAATAGGTCGAGTTCCAACGGATCGGCATGTTCGGTTGGAACACTCTCTCTTGTTTGCGATACTCCCTGCAATAGTCAGTCCAAGATACCGTGCGCATAGTAGATGATTTCATGTATAAAATGACATTCCGAATTCTATTAATAGTCGGCGCAATTTTACTTAAGCCCACTTGAATAATCAAATTGATAACATGGCATGCGCATCTTTGATGAAAAAAATGGGCCTGAAAATTTTCAAGACTTTGCTTCAAAGAATCAACGACAATATTGTGCGGGCTAGCATTGTCTAATGTAATTGAAACAACTCAATTGTTAAGGTTCCAAAATTCAACACATTCAACATAGCTTCGGCAATATTAATCCCGGTATGCCTAACACGCATCGGTTTGAATCCTAAAATACGCTTTTCCAACTTCCAATCATCATTAATAAAGTGAGCTACAACGGAAATGTAATCGTCGTTAGCATGCCCTTTCCAACAATCTGAGGTTAAAGCGAACTTATACGACGCATCTTGAAATAATTTTTGTAACTCAACTCTTTGCTCATTATAAAATTGAATAATTGTCTCTCTAGTTACATGACGCGATACATACCGGTAGTTTATCGGGGCAATGAGCATTAAAAATTCGTTTAAACCTTATCCTTCGCACAACGATACCAGTAAACCATCACGTATGATAAATTTAGCGAGAGCTTGTCTATAAATGAGATCGGATAAGCGACTTACCTCCTTCACTTGCTTGCGTTTTTTGCACACTTTGGCGTGGTCTTTGAGATACGTGACGCCGTGCTTTTTTGGATGAGCCGGCTTAACGTCTCCGCAAGTGTTACATTTCCCATATCTTTCCTCTTTTCCCGTCTTTGGATTCCATTTGTATATTGGCTCGAAGTCGTACACCAAACCGGTGAGGTAAGTGCCTTTCTCTTTCTTGCCGGTCCCCGGTTTGACGACGGCGCAATAGGAGGCCGACCACGACCTTGAGACCCCGACAGCAAAACTTCCACTTCTTCGTCGTCCTCGCCCATGTCTTCTTGATCTTCTTCATCATTTCCGCCTCCATCGTTTTCTTCCTCATAATCGGGATCGCGTTCTTCATCTCTTCCAAAGTTCATCGATGGCGAAGCCTCTTGGTTTTGGTGGTGTTGGAGTTGGGCTGTCATATGCCTATTGCTCGCTCGACCAATCCGGAATAACACCTGTAGCATTTTGAAGCAGGTTAGTAAAACCACCAAATTGTTGAGAATAAAGTAATTGTTGTGCCGGACCGACCGCACCGGGATCATATTGAGGATGAATCGGTGGCGGTGGCGGTGGTTGACTAGAGCATGCGGGAGCATTTTGATTTTGGTTGTTTATAACACCACCAGAATGAGAATATATGTATTATTTTGTATTGGAGCACTAGAAACCAACCCGGTATGGCATGTCCTTTTCCTCGGCGATTATCTACGCCTCGAGAACGGTTATCGGAATTAGACATTATAAAATATAACTACACTAATTTTTATTTTTTTTCAAATACATAACATAACTAAACTATATAAACTAACTCTAACAACAACACATAAACTATAAATATATATAACTAAATAAACTGTATAAAATATTCAGAAAAATAAACTATATAATATGCTAATAATAACTAGATAAGTAACTAAACAAAGAAAAAGAGTGTATTAATATATTTATAAGATAACAAAACAGTAAACAGTAGCTAAAATCGGATTTTTGAGAGCTTGGGCGAGTTGAGAGAGTATGAGATGAAGAGAAAGTGTTGTGTGAAAAAAATGGGAGAGAAGTGTGGTTTATATAGAGAAAAATTTGAAAAGAATCGAGTAAACAGGTGTATTAATTGCCAACGGTAATATTTTTAGGGACTAGATTCTGCATTTGCAGTAACTTTTCTTGGTCCACGCGTTTTGACCGTTGCCAACCACTCTCACCATCAAGCCGTCCACGTGGAAGATCCCATGGCTACCAGGAAAGAGCCGTTGGCTCCCTTTTTTGCAATTTTCAAGGACCCGGGGCCGGATCAATCCGGCTCCTCTTTGTTGGCAGAGCCGGAGCTCCGGCTCCGGCTAAATAAAAAAAAATCCCCCGGCTAGTGCGGTGGTCCTACATTCACGGGACTACCCGCAGATCAGCCCCGACGCGACGCACCTTTCCGCGCCCTTCTCGTTAAGCGTTTCCCAAACTGATAAAAGTAAAAGTTTATGTAAATTAATGAGAAAATGCGATAAATCCAACGAGGAAACTACAATTACTTAAGAACGGCCTGCACCGAGAGTTCAAATTTTTCTTGCTGGACAATATCACCTTATATGCAGAAAGACCTTTAAAACTGTTGCTATCGAGTCCGACGGGATACCAATTAAAAACGCGCGACGAAATAAAAGGCCACGAAAAACCCCACGATATGATTGCCCCGAGAAGAAGCGAGCAGCTCACGATGTGAGGGCAAATAAGTCCATATCCGATATAAGTCGGACTGAAGTCAAAACGAAGAAAGAACATCGCACGAAACATCAACAACATTACTATTACGAATAAATATAATGCAGAGGCTAGGAATTATGAAAAGTGTCTTGCGCGTGCTTAAACAGAGCCAGGCCAAAGCTCGGAAAATGCCCGAATCCACAGAAGTCGTTAATCCCGCTGAAGAACCACTTAAAGCAGTCCCGTAGAAAAACACATGCTCAAGTATTTTCCAAGGACTTTAACTTGCTTCCTACGAATGAAAATGAAGTTTTACATATGAAAAAATAGCCGTGTAGAAAAGCCGCCGCTTGACCTTTTTGTCTCTTACCCTTCAAGTTCAGCTCCGGTATGCAAACTATTTATTAACATAGCCGTGGCCGTTCCAATGAATATGTGATAGATATGTGATAGAGCACGACGCAAAACCGTCAAACGGAAAAAATAGGCCAACTGAAATCTAATTATATGGCACACTCTTTACAAGCGGAACTACCCACAAGGGTAGTGGGGCTAGAGTCACCCGCAATTTTCATTTTTTTTGTTTTGATCTTTTTAAGTACTAATGTTTAAATTTTTTACAAATAAACCCTTTTTATTTGCACTACAAATTTAAACCAGCCACTCCGAAGTTTAAATCCTAGTTCCGCTTATGTTTACAATAAACTTAAAAGTACAACAAAATCTCTTTCCTTCGAAATCCCATCAACCTAGTCCGAGTTAACCACTAATATAGGATGGGAAACTTGATAATTTATTCTCCAAATCACATAACATTTGAAAATTATTCCAGTTTTTTATTTTTCTTAAGAAAATTACTCCCCAATGCTTCTGGGGACAAATTTACCCAAGTATAGGACACTTTAGGACAGTTTGATACTATGTTTTAGACACTTAAAGACACTTGTGTACTATGTTTTATACACACTTGTACTTTTTTTGGACAAGTTAAATGAGGGGTAAAACTGTCGAAAAAAGCATTGGGGAATAATTTTTCAAAGAAAAAAACTGAAATAATTTTCAAATGTTATGTGATTACTAAATTATCAAGTCTCCCTATAGGATTCCACCATCCTATCATAAGCACAAAATACCTAAAATACCCTTAGTAGTTAATACATGACATGAAACAATGAAGAGTGTTAACACCAAAAGATATATTAGCAGACAGTCTAAAATCTACTGAAAGATAAACGAACTAGGATAAAAAATCAGCAATATTAGTTTAAATTAATTAACTCTGCATTGAAAAACCAAGCTCAAGCTCAACATTAAAAGTAGGAAGTTTGAATTTATAAGAGCATTGAGCTCAACAAGAGATGATAACTTTACCTTGCGAAGCGGAACGAGGCTGAAGATCCCCACGAAACTGACAGCAGTCAAGAAGACAATGATCCAACCCAGCCCGGGGTTCTTCACATCCTCGGCTCTGTTCCCAGATAATCGGGTCCGACAAGTTCGTACGTCCTCTGGTCCATCGCCAGCGGATACAAGCTGAAACCGCCTAAAATTTGCAGTCAGAACACGGTTTTAGTAATTAAACGAACCGGATCTATCAAAGGTTGTTCAAACATGGATAGAGTAATGACAGCGTATGAAGTGTCATCAATACAAAAGGCCTTTACCATAACTTACTGAACTGCAAAAGAAAAGGATAATCACTGCAAAAATACCTGAAGTTATTCAAAATATTTCCAAGTTTTTAATGCCTAACATAGTGAAATTGCATTTTCAATAGGTTATTTCGCATGAGTTTAATGTTAACTCATCTGCACGTATACGCCTCAGATTAATGTTTTCAACATGGAAAATCTAAAAAATATGGAAAAATAAATAAATAAAACCAAGGGTTATTTGTGGCACATATACCAAAAGTTTTTAAAAACCAACGTTAAATACCCACTCTTTGTTTTAGCCGGACAAAATACTAATACGTTTCTCCCACGTTACTTACAAGTACCTTTTTTAGGGTCGTTTGGTACTTGTCTATAACGTGAGCGAAAAGTATTTCGTCTTTTTTCCGACTAAAACAAAGAACGAGTATTTAACGTTGGTTTTTCAAATACTTTTAGTATTATGCGGCTAATATCCCAAAAAAATAAATAAATGTACAAAGTGTGAAAAACTCAACACCAATAATTCTAGATACTTTGCCATAAATAAGAAAACAAACAGAGAGTAAGTAAATCGCGTATGCGCTAGCTAAATCACGTATCTCCGAGGGGACTATGAATTTTTTGTCTTGTAATTACCCGGAGTGGCTTGGTTCGTTTTTTTTTTCTTCTGAAAATCAATAAGGTTGACCGTATCTAGTTTCAACAAATGCAAAATCATAATATTTGAGTAAAGAAATGGAAAGAAAATGCTTACAAGAACATTCATGGCACCGGCTTTGAAATGATGTGGATGCTCTCCCCTATTTTCTCTTGATACATATATTAGCCGAGGCAATTCCTCTCCTTTATTCTCTGAAATTATATATACATATATATTAAAAGTTAAAACATAATTAATATCATATTGAATATATATATCTTGAAATAAGATGTCAATTATTTATTTTTTTGGGAAACTATAAATAATATATTATTTGACATTATATAGCAATATTTTTTGGTTAATATAGAGATACAATTATACAAACAGGGGACAGACGCACCTTGGTGCAAATAAGGATAGAAGAAAAAATTGGGACGTTCCTTCTTAGGTTATAGTAAAAAGAAAAAAATTGATTTTTTTTATTATAAAAAACGGTCCGGTACCGGGACTTGAAACGGGACAAAACCGGGAACCGAGTACATAATTTTCACCCCTATAGTGTGCTTCTTTGCTAGTGAAGATCCTCTTCGCGTTCTTTCGTCGCTGTCCTCCTTGTGACTTGTTTGACCAAACCTCCTTTACTTGGTTGATTGGGCTTATTCGGATATTGGGCTTTTATAATTGTAGTCCAATATGTTTGAACGACAAGGATAGATTTCGTCGTAGCAATATAAGTTATCATAGACGAAATCGTACCTCAACAATATTCGTCCAACAATATCAACATCATGAAAACTAAAAATAATTTTTTTCAAAAGCTAAAACTAAAAAAATAAAAAATAAAGTTATACCAAACACTGTTATTATTAATTAAAGTATGTATCTCTTTTCTCTCTCGTATTATTTTTTAGAGGATGAAAGAAAACCAAGAGACAATTTAACATAAGCCCAATTTTCTTACTGATTGAAAAAAAAAATCTATGTCTTCTTTCGATAATTTCACTCTAATTCATGTTTTGTTTTACCAAACAAATACCGCTCAAATAATTATATATATATATATACACATATAAATATAAGCCTAGAACTGTCAGAAGGGGAGCGAAAATTAATATACCGATATATGATTGATTACTTTAGGTTCCTTATAATAAATGATAAAAAAAATAATTCAAAATACCAGCGAAATCAACATATTTAGAAAGAAAAAAACTAATTAATCAATCTATAATCCACAATTATCTAAAAATGCGAACAGGCTAATCTACGATTTTAATATCCAATTAGACTAATTTTTAGAGTGGGGTGATCAAACATTGATACGCTACCGTTTTCCTCCATCGTTGCGAGAAGTCGTCAAGCGATGAGCGCTCAGAGAATGGACCAAGAACGATGGAACTTTCAAACGCAACGATCTCGCTGGAGCCCTACAAATCTTGAATACTGTCGAAGATGGCGATGATATTACGAGCTCATAACGGGAGGCTTTGGGCTAATAAAGAT
Organism: Parietaria judaica; assembly: GCA_954871525.1. Classification (NCBI taxonomy): domain Eukaryota; kingdom Viridiplantae; phylum Streptophyta; class Magnoliopsida; order Rosales; family Urticaceae; genus Parietaria; species Parietaria judaica. The sequence continues at coordinate 34,510,610 of OX940865.1, forward strand.
TAAAAAGTGAGAAAAAAATGAAAGGAAAAAAAAACAACTAGGGTAAAATTGAAGGAAAATATTTAAGTAAATTTGAAACAAACTTGAAAGATAGCATCACGTTAATCACTAATGGGTAAAACAACAATCAAGTTTCAATAATTAATGAAAAAGTACTCTCAAATTTTTTTGACAGAAATACTTTGAAGCTATCTTTTTTTATTTTCTTTTTTATCGCTATCATTTTCTCACAAGTTCTCCTCTCTTCAACTCTCGATCCTCTTTTTTTTTTTTTTTGAAGGCAGCTTTACTGCAGTGGAGATCGAACTCACAACTTCTATTTTGAAAGTGGTGTTGACTTACCACTAGGCTATCCTAGCAACCACTACTCTCGATCCTTTATTTTCACAAATTTTTAGCCATTCAAATGGTGAAACAATGAGAGATATAAGAGGAAGAGAGAAGAAAATAGCATGAAGGTTTTTTTTTTTTTCTTCCTTCTTTTAAAAACTATCAGGAATGCTATTTTATTTTTATTTATTATTGAAAATTGAGTTTTCTTTTAGTAATAAACTTGATGTTGTTATTTCAAGTTTCACTTTAAAAATTACCATAAGTTTGGGGGACTACAACACTTATACTTATATTGATAATTTGTGTACTTTTTCCCCAATTCTTCTATTTAAATATCTGTAAAAAAAAAATAAGAAAAATTTAGTACTTCTGCCACTGTAAACATGTTTAATTGTGGTTGAAATGTGGGAAAATGCATTTAGTGTGGACCACTCAATTTCTTTTTTGGAGGTAAACCATCGCTTGCATATCAGAGGACTGAAATCCCTAGCAGCACAATTTACAAGTCAAACTGGTCAGTTCAAGCACCAAAAATCACTTGACAAATCGTACAACCGTTTCTTCGCTATAACGTGAGTGACGGCGTTACACTTTCTCGGGATCCATCTGCATAATCCAACAACGCCAGCTTCCCCTGTCAGCTTCCTAATATCCTCCCCGATCGGTCCTTGAATGCCTCTGCAGAACCCGTTGTTGATGAGCTTAGTAGCTCGGAAGCAACTCTCTCTATATTCCATCCTCTGTTCAGAGCAAAGAGCAGCCCCTGTCTGATCACCAAGCATTCCCCGGTCAGCGCTGACTCCACTCGGTCCATAGAGACAGCTTGCACACCCAACACCGACCCCCTGTAGTCTCTGTCACGGCTCCCGTCGCAGCCCGCCCTGAAACCACGTCCCCCTGGACCACTCAATTGTTGACATAGGCGGGACGAAAATCAATACGTTTATGCCACTAACGAATTTTGAAATATGCTGTATGTTTTTCACTATCTCTTGATATTTATGTCTCCAATATACCTAATAATAACTAAATTGGATCATATATTATTTGATATTTAAATTAAGAAAATCCACGCAAGTCTACAATTTCTTTTGAAATTGGATCATATTATTTGAAATATGTTGTATATAATAATTTTTTTTTAATTCGGGGTGCTACGAGTCGTGGATAATTCCAGTCAAAATCCACTAATTAATAAATAAGATAAATTACAACTAATTAATTAATTTTCACCGGTCTAAATCTATAAATATTTCTCACTCACTACAATTTTCTTTCACTACAATTTTCTCCTCCGTGGTTCTTCTTCGATTCTCTGGCGATTCCACCATGCATGAGCAACGTCGACGATCACAGTTGTTTCAAGTGTAAATGCTCGACTTGCTTCGCCTGGTTCAAGCGCAAATGTGAGATCTCCATGATCTTGTCGTGCTTGACCTGGTTCATGCGCCAATGCGGAGAGGAAGAGGATCAAGAACTCGACGATCAAGAACTCGATGATCAGAATCCGTATGCAACAGACGGTGTACCGGCGCTGATCGAGACTGCACTTCAAGAGCTGCCTTCTCCAGGTAACGTATATAGTCTCAACTCTTTCATTTTGTTGCTTGAACTTCTTGCCAAGTTCAGAAAACTGATCTCGTCACGTCGGCAGATCAGAAGGTTGACGAGGAGTCTAAGACCAGCACGGAGTGAAAGCACGGGAAGGGAATGGCGGCGAGCAGCGACCCGAAAATAGTTGACGATGAGTCTACCACCACCGAGAGAAAGCACGGGAAGGGAATGGCGGCGAGCAGCGACCCAGAAAAGGTTGACAAGGAGTGTAAAACCAGCACCGAGCGAAAGCACATGAAGGGAATGGCGCTGGCGAGCAGCGACCTGGAAAAGGTTGACGAGGAGTCTACCACCACCGAGAGAAATCACGGGAAGGGAATGGCGCCGGCCAGGGCCGGCCCTGAGTAATCGGGGGCCCTAGGCGATTTATTTTCATGAGGTCCCTAGTTTACTTTTACACTTAGTTATAGAATCACTACTACTATCGAATTCACACACAAACAATATGGTACTGAAATATTTAATTCTTAGTGAAGTAGAAAATATTCAAAAATTATTATATTTTGACGAATTGGGAAGAAAAATATACAGTACAAGAAAAAAATTTATAATAAAATATTTTTAAAAATATTAACGATGGTAAAATTTATTTTTAATCACGTTGTTATTAATCAATTATCAGAGAGATATATCTTGTTTTAGGTAAAAATAAAAAATAAAATGTCAAATTGTCATTGTTTTATCAAAAATATTTCATTTAGAAAGAAAAAAGAAAATAAAAAAGTATATATTTTGTATTGATGGAAAGAAGTATCTATTCTCTAACTGCCACTTTTAATTGCTAGATGAAAAAACAATAAAGTAAAGCATGGTTCGAACACGGCTTGTGTGTAAACAAGAGGTAGGCTTCCACTGCACTAACTGAATTTAACAAAAACATGTGTAAGTTATGTAGTATTTATCAAAATTTTGTGGCCCTTTCAACTAAGCTCATTTTAACCGTTTTTGTGGGGCCCTAGGCACGGGCCTAGTCCGCCTATGCCTAGGGCCGGCTCAGGCGCCGGCGAGCAGCGACCCGGAAAAGGTTGATGAGGAGTCTAAGACCACGACCGAAAATTCAATTGTTTATCAAATGCACATGTTAAAAGTGTCAATTATAGAAGTTGGAAATCTGGTGACGTCGTTAGATTTAATATAGTATAAAATTTATTACATCGACACAAATCCGATGTCGTCCAGCGGTTAGGATATCTGGCTTTCACCCAGGGGACCCGGGTTCGATTCCCGGCATCGGAAACGTTTTTTTAAAGCTTCAAATTCATCTCATTTCTTTCTTAATTTAATAGCCGAATATCTTTAAGTAAAATTGCAAACAGAAAAAAGAATATAACAGCATAAATACCCTTTTAAGTCATCCAAAATTTATTTCTAAAATTTAAAAATAATGAAAAAATATTGCTTAAATATTATAAATTTGTTGGTTCTTATTTTATGCCGTCACTACTCATAAATTAAATGAGGCTAAATGACATGTATAGCACGTTAATGATGTTATATAATTATCTAATTTCGACAAGTTTTCACGTTTGCAAACTTTTTTTTTTTTTTTTTACAAATAGCCGAAGAACACTCACATAGTGTCTCCGTCTCGATTTTATTCATAGAGCTCTCACATATGGCAGAGGAAAACCGTGGTTACAACGAAATGTATGTGGAGCTAACAAAAATTTAGCATTGAAAGCATCCTCAATAACAAGATAATCACAGTAAACAAAATGGTAAGAACCGGGCCGAATGGACGATCTTGCTACATGTGTCCCGCGACTTCGTTCTCGTCGTCGTGTTTGAATTATGCCCGTTGGAGGCTTGACTCCGTGCTCCTGGTCTTCCGCTTGGATTTGAAGTGGGATGCCGGATAGAGAATATGACAATTCTACCCTCGTTTTTCTGGATTGATGTCGAATGGTTATTGGGCCTTTGGGCTCTTTGGGCCGAGTGGCCTTGTATCCGTTGGCTTTGGTCTGACTGAGAACTTCTCTAGGCTTCTTAATTTGGCTTTTGCAAATATTGATTTGTTTCTTTAAAGCCTTTTGTCTTTGTTTGTAAATTTAATTAATTCACAACTTTAGCACTTTATGTCATTAAATAATGACGAATTTGTACATCAACAAATATATGCCGCTATTTACCAAAATTCGAGAGTACATTTTTACAAGAAAATAAAATTAGGGTATAAAAAGCCAAAAATTCCATAATTCTTTATTAAAAGGCCGTATAAAAAGCATGACTACAAAAGTATGACACTGAGCCCAATGAGAAAAGGCTATAAAATATTGAACAATAATGTAATTTGAAGAATAGCACCACTGTGTATCATTGAAAGTGCTCAAGATCATAACTACCTGTGCATTTGGTTTTATTTTCTTAATACCAATACTTTATGTACTCTGCAAAATATCAAATTCACTTAGTAAAACACAACAATCTTATTACATATTATTAAGAGCCTGCTTCAACTCATAACTAGAGATCACATAGTATATTCAATATGGTGTAATGCATCATCAAACTTTCAATTATGCAAATTGATCATTTTAAGTTCAATTTTTCTTATTAACTTTAAAATTGATCATTCTCAAATGCATTATGCTCTTACGATCCGAACTTACACGCATAGAGAAAGACATACCCGTGGGCCGTGTCTAATGCTTAACGTAAATAGGGCAATATGAAGAGAGCGGGTATTAATTTGCGCACTTCGAAGCTTGGGGATATTATTTTTCTCTAGTAGCCTAGTACTTATACTGTTATTAACCCTTTTAAAATACAGACAATTAAATGGAGAAAAAGTAAAATTTGCATATTTCACAATATTTTGAATGGTTGATAACAAATTAAGCACCCAACTTTTTCTTTCAGTAGAATAAACTCGGGTTTTTTTTTTTCACGGTCAAAATTTTCCGTACTCACTGCAAGGGTGAAAATCTCTCTAAAAGTGCGTTTGCTTTTTGAATTGATTCCAATTAAATATTGGATGTGCGTTAACTCTTTTACACCTCTCACTTACGAGAGAAAGAAATTTTGTTATCTCACATTCAACCAACTTACATCTAATGAACATGAGAAACTTTGACCGTAAAAATAAGTCGCAAAATAACAACATCGAGTACTTATGCCGTCATTACCAATAATACGTTACTCGTAGCAAAATTCGAGAGGACATTTATTAGCTTCATAAATCCAATTGCTCAACTCTGGTCTCAGCGAAGAACTCACTCGCATCAATGGCGGATTCACGAACCCTAATCCTGCAATAATCCCCATTCCAGAGAACCAGCTAATCGAAGAAGAAGAAGAGTGTGTGTGTGTGTGTTAATGGGGCCCAGAAAAGCGAAGCCCTGCGGTCCCAGTTCTCCACACCCAATGGCATCGCGCCACGTCACCCAGTCCCTCCTGTAAAGCCAGTCTTAAGCATCTCTCTCTCTCTCAGTCGCACCGAGTTCCTTGGCCTCATTCCTAACCCTAGCAGCGATCAAAGCGACACCGTTTCAGGCCAGAGAACCAGAGATTCCGTCGATGAGAACCAGAGATTGAGCGAGCGAGATGTACGTCGTGCCTCCGCCGCAGCGCTCGGATCCGGCTCTCGGATCCGACGCCGATCTCAGGGTTTACCAAGCTTGGAAGGGAAGCAATGTCAGTCCCCATTTCTTCCTGCCTTTTCAGCTCGCCATTGTTCTTGATCTAGGGTTTGGGAAATGTGTGATTGAAACTGATTTTTGGCAATGTGTTTCTTACAGAAATTTTTCCTTCAAGGGAGGTTCATCTTCGGGCCAGATGTGAGATCGCTCAGCTTGACGATATTCCTCATCGTGGCGCCGGTCGCGGTGTTCTGCATTTCCGTTGCGCGGAAACTCATGGACGACTTCGGCCATCACTGGGGCGTAGCGATCATGGTTGCGGCCGTTACTTTCACAGTATACGTGAGTTCTTCCTTTCCGTCCCCCATTAGCGGTCTTGAGTTCGTATTCTAGTGTTTGAATTGTTGCTCGATCGTGATCGGTTAAGTAGCTTGGTACTATTAATCTAGCGTTCATGTCTATAATAGAGTGAGTGAAGCAGAGGCTACGTAGATGAATAGCGATTACGTAATGGTACAAGCCCGTGATTGCCGTTCTGTACTGCACACCCGATTGACACGGCTTTGTGTTGAAAGGATCATGATAGTTTGAATCGCGTCCAATTTTCCTCACTTTATCAATCTTCTTGATCTAAAAGTGAGTCTTGCCCTGATTTTATTACGCGATAAACACAAATAAGTTTAGTTTTTTTCTGTCTCAAGTTGATTAAACTTTCCTTTTCCGTCGCATTTGGGTTCAAAAACTTTGTTGCTCGGTAGTGTCTGAGAGTAAGCTTTTTGTCCCGTGAAAGTGATAGAATACGTCGATTGATGTTGCTTTCGGTTTTTTAACTCTATATTAATCTCTTCATATCATTATGTGATAAACATGAATAGTTGGAATTTTATAGGTATTAGTCCTTCTCCTACTGACATCTGGCAGAGATCCCGGCATAATTCCCCGTAACGCGCACCCCCCAGAGCCGGAAGGCTGCGACGGCAATATGGAAGTTGGAGCCGGTCAAAGTCAAACCCCTCAGCTTCGCCTTCCTCGGGTCAAAGAAGTACAAGTCAACGGTCACACCATCAAGATCAAGTACTGCGACACGTGTATGCTCTACAGGCCTCCGCGATGCTCCCACTGCTCGATCTGCAACAACTGCGTCGAGCGATTTGACCACCACTGCCCCTGGGTCGGCCAGTGTATAGGACTGGTACGGCTTGTGTAATTGTATCATCTTTTGGTAAGGATTTGAATCTGCTGACTAATAATCTGAAAAACTGCAGCGGAATTACAAGTTCTTCTTCATGTTTGTGTTCTCGACGACCCTTCTGTGTATATACGTCTTTGCATTCTGCTGGGTCTACGTTCGGAGGATCATGAGCACAGAAGACACGTCAATTTGGAAAGCGATGATCAAAACTCCGGCTTCCATTGTGCTTATAATTTACACCTTCATTTCAATGTGGTTTGTCGGTGGGCTCACCGCTTTCCACTTGTATCTCATCAGCACTAATCAGGTGAGCGATTGCAGAACTATCTCACGGCTATTTTCCCCAAAATCCAATTTTTCTGGTGTCTAAACCGATTTCAAGTATAGAAATAAAAACAGAGTTCGTTAAATGGCTTTTCACCCCAAAAAATTGGAATTTTCTGAATCTCTGTTTCTGGTATTAAAACAGAGATTTGGAGTATAGACACTATCGTGCGTACTTATAAAAGTTTGATATATGTATTTGTATTCTTCTGTAGACTACATACGAAAACTTCCGGTACCGGTACGATCGGCGAGGGAATCCATACAACAAAGGAGTGGTGGAGAATTTCATGGAGATCTTCTGCTCGAGCACTCCCGCCTCCAAGAACGATTTCCGTGCAAAAGTTCCCCGAGAAGCCGCTTATCCTCCTTCCCGATCTGGAGCGGGTGGTTTCATGAGCCCAAACATGGGAAAAGCCGTAGAGGACATCGAAATGGGCCGGAAAACCGTGTGGGGCGATTTGGGCTCGGGGCCCGATAATTTTGAAGACCAAATTAACAGCAACGATCGGGTCAACGTGAAGGAAGGCGATCTAAACGATTTGGATATGAGAAATACGGTCGATGAAATGACAGACCGGAACAGCGTTCATCCTCGGCGGTCAAGTTGGGGAAGAAAGAGCGGAAGTTGGGACATGTCGCCGGAAGTTCTCGCCTTGTCATCGAGGGTAGGCGAATCAAACCGTGCCGGGACAAGTGGTGGGTTGCCTTTGACCAACGACGGTCGGCAATAGCGGGTGTGACACGCAGAAATCTAATTGCGGTTTTATTGTGGTTTGAGGTTGGCCATTTGTGCATTTGTTCGTTTAAAACCCGCATTGACGTTTCAGTAAAGTTTTTATGTTCTTGGACTGAATGTTCGCTGAGTTTGGCTTGGAATTTAGCAAGGAAATGGTGTGTTTGTGTGAGTGAGCTTTTCTTGCCCTTTAATTTTCATTGCTGCTTCTGCATTTACTTCTCGAAGTCTAATGCCTTGCGGCAAAACTGCTTCCAATGAGCGGAGTTTCTTCCGATCCTAGCTGAATTCCCAGTTCCTGGCTCGGCGCTGGACGCGGAGAAAGAGCTGGATTCTGGTGACTAGCGGGCGTCGGAGTTGACGATGTAGGTCGTCGATATCGGAGAGCGCACCTGCGGCTGTGGCGGTCTGGGCGAAGCGCTTCTGCTCCCTCGAGGACAAGTTGGTGTGTTCGCGTATTGGTGCCACCGGAGGTGAGATCTAAGAGGTTGGAGTACGACCTCGACGCCTCGGGTTGGGAGCGATCAAAGAGGAGAGAAAAACCCGGAGCTTTCTCAGCGTGACAAGACATGGGGTGGTTGAGCTTTTGGCTGAAACGGCGGAGAGTGTCACCACTTTCAAGCTTCCGATTACCTTGTTAATTAACAACTTATCTGCTAATAATACTAACGGTTTTAGTAATTAAATGGAAAAAAAAAGGTAATTAAATTATTCAAATGCTTAATAATAATAATTTATTCAGTTATATAATGGCAGATTTCATTGGTAAATATCCCAAATCCAAACATTAAAAACTCAGAATTCAGAATTATCAACTAGATATGAAACGAATTCAGAATTATATTATCAAAGACAATAACGAGAAACACTAAACTGTCATACATTAATATCCAAATAATCATTCTAAATAAGGAAAAAAAAAGTTTATTGCTATTTTCAGGAGAAAAAAAAAATCCTTCGTCATTGGGAATCATCTCAACGACTCAATGCGAAACCAGTGAAATTACGAAAATGGCCGAGACAAATAAAAATAAAAATAATAAATCTGGGTCAGAGTCTTACTTAAACTATATCGATAAACTCATGGCATATACAAACATGAAATATAGTGTTAATGCTAATTTAAAGTAAGCTTTGATATTGGCGGCTGAAAAAAAAAAAAAGTCAAAAGAATAATTTTACTAACATACCGCACTAGTATAGGGTGTTAAAATTTAAAAAAAAAATAAATAAAAAATTAAAACCAATATAGATTTTTTCCGAAATTAATCATTTTAACTTATTTTTAATAAGATTTAACATGTTTATGATGTAGTTTTTCATGATAATACATCAACAACTCCAAACAATGGTACTAAATCAAGGAGAAAATATAAACAAATTTAAATATGATTTTCTGGATATTTTTCGAGTTGGAAATATCCATGTTCATTATCTGAAATTTTAGTTTTTTCGAATCCACATTCTCTGAGTTTTCGGTTATCATTGTCTCGAGAATGTTCGTATGGAAATTATTCTCCGATAAGAAAGAAAAGAGAGATCTAACGTATGTGTGTGTATATATATAAATGAAGCAAATGCTCATTTGTAACTTAAGGTTTAAAAAAAATGTCCATTTTCAGTTATGGTAATAATAACCACAAAGAAATTGATATATGGACTAATATGCCCTTCCAATTAATCTTAATTTTGTTTTTTTAATAAAAATAAAAATAAAAATATTCCTTAAATGAAGGAAACTGATTGATTTTACTTAACTGATTGATTTTTAAAAATTCTTTAATTAAATTCAAAAGATTTTCGTATATTCAGTATTAAATTCAAAATATGTTTAAAAATATTTATTTTTTAAAAATTCCTTAATTTCGTTACGTTAAATACGAAACTGTAACAATAAATACGTACTTATATTTACAAATCTTTAACTATATTTACGAATCTGTTATTATATTTATGTAACTATATATACGATTCTATATCTATGTAATTATATTTACGATTACGTATTTTGTATTTTTATGTAACTATATTTACGATTTCGGACTTACTGAGACGGTGCAACACCGGTGACAACGCGACGGAAGATGGAGACGGTACGACAGAGAAGGAAACCGTGACAATAAATACGTAATTTAGTCATGGTAGAGTGTGTAAAAGGATGGTGAGGGGGTCGACGGAAAAAAAGGGCGAGAAAAGGGAAGAAAAAGTCATGGTAGAGTGAGAGAATATTCATGAATAAATGAGGTAATCTGTCAAACAATAAATTCAAATTTTAATTAAAAAAAATATTTTACCGTGATTATAGGAAATAAAATCGAAAATAAATAAATAAATAATTAAAAACGAAAATAAGATTAATAACTTAAAGTAGGGGTAATTTAGTCAAAACAGATTAATAAATGGGTACAAATCAGTTTTATGAAACTATGGGCATTTCTTTTAAACATTTGGTGTTATTTGGGCATTTTGTGGGTTTTCTAATATATATATATGAATAGCAAATTATACGCCTAATTTATATTTTATTATTCAGCATGATATACTAACAAACTATCCGAAATACAGTAGAACTTTTATAAATTAATACTCGATAAAATAATAGTCGTGATTAAATAATATTTTTTACCGGTTCCTACTCGGGCCTAACTAGCTAAATTAATAATTCGCTAAATTTATAAGATAATAATTTTTTTTAGAAAGTATATAGGTCCCAAGTTATATATATAAATTAATAATTCAATATAAAATATTACATAAATAATTATAAAATCGCTATAAATAAAATATAGCATAAATAACTATGAAATCACATTAAATAAAAAGATAGCATTAAATCACTAATCATGTAGTCTTCTTAAAATATGTTTCTATAATAATTTGTTTCTTCTTGGAATCGATGTCCTCTTGAACTTCATCTCTAATCTTCCGAAGAGTATCAAAAGGTCGGCTATCATGTTCTCATGTTGGGCTCTTTAATATTTCAGACATTGGTACTCTAATAAAATCTTTTTAAATCATAATAATCTCTTGATATTCTTAATATTGATACTTTAATGTTCTCGATATAATAAATTGAAATAATTTTTCTTTAGTTAAGATGTTTATATAATTATAGCTGATTTAATAAAAAAAAAATTCACTTAATGAATAAATTAATATATTATGAATTTATATGTTAATTAATAATCCGATAAGATAATATTTTTTGCCGGTCTCAACAATATTAATTTATAGAGGTTCTACTATATAATGAGAATGAGAGAAGCAATTAAAGTCTCAACGGTTTGTTAGAAAGGAACTATTAAATTATTTACTTTATTTAATTAGCAAGTTTTGACTCAACCCCTATTATTCAGCTAAATATATCATTGAGTACATGAATTTATTCAGTTTTTTTAGTTACCACATTTTTAGAAACAAGATTTCTAAATGTAAATATTTAAAATGTGCTTCGAAATCAAGCCCGTAATCAAATAAATAAAAATTGATTTTGTTATATTATTTTATTAAATTCATATTTGTTGGGGCAGATTATATTGTAACGCACGGTATCACAATAAACAAGTAAGATACATACTTAATTAATTACCAATAAATCATTAAAACTTAATCATTTAAAAAATATTTATTGATTAGATCTTAATTGCCAATTATTTTGAAAATAATCAATTTAACTAGCAGTAGGGTCCCTTTGACATTGCTTATTATTAGGTGCTTTAACTTTTTTTTTAAAATTTTAAATCAATATTTGTGTTTGGTAAGCTACACTAGAATCACTTCAATAAAAAGTTTAGTTTTTGTATAGTCAAAATTCAAAAGCAAGTTATAGATGATTTTGGTAGAATTTACTTTTGCTTTTCTTATTCTCTATCCTCATAAATATTTTGTTAGGATGGTAAAAGTACTAAAAATACATATTATTATTGGGGTTAAGATTTTAATTCTTTTTAAGTGATAAAAGTATCAATGTTTATGTCTATATTTTTTAATTATTGAGGTTAAAGTACCAATTCTTTTTGGATGGTGAAAATATCAATTTTTTATATGTCCATTTTTTAAACTTATTGGTTGAAATACCAATTCCTATTGGATGGTAAAAGTACCAAAATAATTTACTATTGCGGTTAAAGTACCAATTTTTTAAGATGATAAAAGTACCATTATTTTATGTTCACATTCTTAAATTATTATAGTTAAAGTAACAATTCTTTTTGGAAGGTAAATGTAAATAAATAAAAAACAGATTTATATTATTATTACTGTTAAAGTACTAACTCTTTTTCGTTGGTAAAAATACTAATTTTTTATCAAGGACAAAAGGAACATGGATGTAAGAAACTGGTACTTTCATTATAATTATTGTCAGTTAAAAGCACAAAAGGCACAACAAGCTAATAAAACTTTTTTCTTTTTATTTATTGAATAATTATATTATTTAAATTATTTTGTAAACTTTTTATATTAATATTAATATTTAACAAATATTATTTATGTCTACTTTTATATTTTTGATATTTAGAAGCCAATTAAGTAAAAATAGTTACCAAACACTAAACTGAAACTCTTCAAAAAACCAATTATTTTTTGTTTTGATTAACTAAACAGTGCATTACTTTCTCTGACAACACTTCTTCTGACAGTATAATTTAAAAGCAATTCTGAACACAGCACAACAATGCCAAATTGAACCGTAGTTACGAGGAGAATAATTTTTAATAACATACCGCACTACTATGATCTATTACTATATTATGTTAAAACCAATACAATATTTAGTTGTTTTTAATCTTTTTAAACATATTTAGCATTTAGCTGGTTACGTCTATCTTATTAAATTTTAGCACAAAGTTTATCACGATTTGGTATTTCATCCGTGTTAATTGTTTATCTCCACTAAATCCATGATTGTAACAACTGTTTCGCCTAAAAATGGACGCAAATAATTGTTTTGCATGAGTTAGTTACGCATTATTTTCTCTCTTCCCTTCGTGTATATATATATATATATATATATATATATATATATATATATATATATATATATATATATATATATATATGAAAACTTGAAAAAAAGTCTTCCAAAAAAATAAGTTAAGTTCTACCTTTTTTGTTCATCACTTTAATAAATCTGAAAATTTATTCTCCAACTCATTTTTACCATAATTTTGACAAAAATACTATCTTTTACCATTTTTTTTTACTCACCATTTTCACCCCTCTCTGTGTGGTTGGACCGGTTTTTGCTTCGATTTGGACCGTTTTAGGTATCTTTGTAGACAGTTTTTTGGTTTCCGAAAAAAATTTAGACACTTTCATGCTAGACTTATACACTAAATAAAGCCTAAGTAGACATTTCTAAATTTTTAAAATAAAATCCATCAAATTATTAACTGGTTTAAATTACAAGTCTAAATATAGTTAGACACTTTTTAACATAAAAGGGGATTGTTTTGTGCATTTTCGTAGACACTTCTAAAAAAATGCAAAATATTGGTTAGACCATTTTTTGCCTCATTTTGTACCTTTTTGGTATTGGCTTAGACAGTTTTTGGGTTTCGAAAAAAGCGTTAGACAGTTTCATGCATAGACTTGGACACTAAATAAAGCCTAAGTAGACACTTCTAAATTTTCAAAATAAAGTTCATCAAATTATTAACTAGTTAAAATTACAAGTCTATATGTAGTTAAACACTTTTTAACATAAAAATGATTGTTTTGTATATTTTTGTAGACTCTTTTAAAAAAGTACGAAATATTAGTTAGACAGTTTCTTTCTTCATTTTGGACCGTTTTTAGTATTGGCTTATGCAGTTTCTGAGTTTCGAAAAAAACCTAAGATAGTAAGCCTTAGATAATTTTTCATTTTATTTTTTATTTTAAATAGACTTTATAACTTATTTTTTGTCGGTCTTGTAGGAATCTCTCAAAATAATTTAGAGAATCAATGTGTCACGTACAGATTTACCGGTTGAAAAATAATTTTTTTAAAATAATGAAATAAAAAATTGGGTTCCTAATTTTGTGTAACGTGTTGATTGTCCGTGACACGTAAGCAAGGCGTGGCTACAAATCAGTCCATTTTGCTTTATGCTCTATTCTTGTCTCTTTCTGAGCTGGCAAGTCCATAACTTATTATTAATTATTAAAGGATTATTACTAGCAAAAGTATCAAATTATTCCGAAATAGAGGATATTGAGCTAATTTAAAAAATTGTAGCAAAAGTATTTTGTTTCACCCTTTTTTAGTGAATCGATAAACCTTCGTCATTTTTTATTATTTCTTTTATTATTTTCGTCATTGAAGATGTCAAAAAACGCAAAAATTGCAGTGTTATTGCTGATATAGATTGAAAATTCGAGAGAGAAAGTGAGAAGAAAAATAAAAAATTTTGATGTTCAAAGAATTTGTATTTACATACAAGTTTATTTGATATTCATGAATTTAATCGTTTGACTTTATTTGCTTGATTTGCATGGGCGTCATAATTATCGAAAATAACAAACAAAAAAAAAAACTAACGAAAAAAAATAGATGATATTTACCAAATTTATTAAAAAAGATAAACTTTGATACTTTTATCACATATTTTTAAGTTAACTATATATCGCTAATAATTTGGATACTTTTGCCATTAACAAACCATTATTTAATAAATAACTCTCGGAGTTTAATAACTAATTAACTAGTAATAAATAACAATATCATATATATTTAAATTAATATTAAATAATTAGCTGACACTTTGGCGCCAAGCACGCACGAAGGCGTCTATCCAAAGAGCTGGCCATGACTCATCACCACGCCATATTTATTTATTTCCCCATAAATTTTAAAAAGGAAACTTCTCGCCTTGTTTTTTTATTTTTTTATTTCATAGCTATGTGATTTTTATATTTTAATAAATTACTATCTATAGTTCTTCTGTTAATTTATTTCAAAATCTTAGATACTAAATTTATAACATCTATTATTAATTTAAAATTTTAATTAAGTGAACTTAGCACAAAGTTTACTGTATTATCATATTTTTTTATTGTTTCTTAAATTTTTGTTTATATTCTTATATAATATATATATGTAATCTTCTATTTTATTTTATTGTTGTCTCGATCTTTTGGGTGTTACAGTAATATAATAAAAATAAAAATGATAACAAATAAATTAATAATTAGACTATATAAAAAAATATAAAATAACGAATATCCATAAATATTTGTCAAATTAAAATTAATTAAAAAAAAAACACCGACGAATATAGCCGTGCTCATCGAAAAAGTAGGTGTAGGATAACGCGCGCAAGCGGAAATATAGGAATAAGATTTAGCAAGAAACCCCTCGAATCTACGTGATTCGGCAAAGCGCGTGGCTTCACTCACTAGCATGCGCGTAGAACAGCACGGAGTCACGTGTTGCGATCTGCCCTTTCTCGCGGTCAGACTCAGAGAGTGTGGATCGATAGAAATTTGAAAAAATTGAGATTAATGTCCTTCAGATTTGCATATTGATACAAGTTTGTCCTCCCAACTTCAATATTTGTTACTACTACTCCTATATTTCTAAAAAATTACATTTAAATCCTCACATGTTTAAAACCAATAAGGAAAACTTAACTTCTAACAATTTTTATAATTTGTAGATAATTAATTTCGTTAGTATTTCACACATCCTTGCAATCTTAGTATATTGACTTTATTCACTAATGAATTAGTAAAATTATTATACAATTGCACATTAAAATTATTTATTAACGTGAAACAATCAAACTATTTTCACGAGGTAGATATTGTGCGGGTCATTACATTATTTTATTAGTATAGACCTCGTTAGTGCTTTTAATTTTTAAAAATAACTCTCTTTGTATTATACAATATAACCTGCTGTTTAAAAATTATAAAAAAAATAACTTGTGAAAACAAGATTTTGTAATTGGAAATTTGAAATCCCATCACTTTACCCTAATCATTTATTTCTATACAGTAATATTAAAACCTAGTACATTAATCTTGTTGAAATAAAATAATTATTTTTCTTTTCTTTTTCATTTTATAACTGCATAAAGCGTTAAATATAAGGACTATAACTGCATAAAATTAAAATTAAAAAGAGAATATGCACATTCAATGAAACTCAGAGGGCACAATGGGCAATTACTTGCAAATTGGGAGGCGTCAGATCTGACGGTGCAAAACGGGAATATCCAAAAGGTATATTATTATTATTATCCATTACTTGGAATACAATTATGATTCCGTTTTACTGAGAGAAAGAGAGAGAATATTCTACGCGGAGATTCGTCCCTGTTATTTAACCCCTTCACTCTCTCTCTCTCCTCTGCAATCCTCTCTCTCTCTCTCCTTCCTTCTCTCTCCAGAAACCCCAACAATGGCGTTGAAGGCCGTACACGTCTCCGACGTCCCCAACCTCGACCACGTCCCCGACACTCCCTCTCTCTCCCTCTACTCCTCCCGCTTCTCCCGAGGTTCTCCTTCACTCCCAATAATTTTTACAATATATATATATATATATATATATATTGATCGGCGATGAATTGCGAGTGCAGGTGTGGAATCGGTGAGGAATCCTCGGAGGTTCTCGGTGATCGGCCACAGAGGGAACGGGATGAACGTGTTGCAGGCTTCGGACGCGAGGATGAGCGCGTTGAAGGAGAATTCGATCATGTCGTTCAACGCTGCGTCGGCTTTTCCCGTTGACTTCATCGAGTTCGATGTTCAGGTTTGTCTTTTTTCTGGAATTTTTCTGAAGAATTTTTTTGTCTCTGAAAATGGGAAGATCGTGTGAAGAGGGTTTCTCACGAGTCTGGATTCGGGTGGTTCGTTCAAAAGATGAAGAACGCTCTGTTTTGGTTTTGATTTTTTTGCAGGTCACGAGGGACGATTGCCCTGTGATTTTCCATGACGATTTCATCATCTCCAACGATAATGTAATTTCAATCTTTCGATTTTGATTTTGATTTTGATTTGGTGGATTGGGGGGATTCGAGCTGACGGTCGAGGTGGTTTTGCGCACAGGGCGTCGTGTTTGAGAAGCGGATCACGGACCTGTCGCTGTTGGAGTTCCTCAGCTACGGCCCGCAGCGGGAGGCCGGGAAAGAGGGGAAGTCTCTGCTCAGGAAATCCAAGGACCGGAAGATCATGGAGTGGAACGTCGAGAAAGACGACTCGCTCTGTACTCTCCAAGAGGCGTTTGAGAAAGTTGACCCGACGCTGGGCTTCAACATCGAGCTGAAATTCGACGATCACGTCGTATACGACCACGACAATCTTGTCCACGTTCTTCGAGCCGTCTTGCAGGTTCTTATTGCTCGGTCTTTGACTTCTTGTTTAGCTTGTTGGTTGAAGCGTTTTTGCGCTAATAAACCTTTTGCTTTGATCATTTTCAGGTTGTGTACGGTTTCGCCAAAGACCGGCCGATCTTCTTCTCGTCGTTCAACCCCGACGCGGCCTTGCTCGTTAGGAAGCTCCAAGATAAATACCCTGTAAGCTTCTTTTAATCTTTCAGACAATTCGCTTGTGTTTTGTTCGGTTGTTTTCGTGATTCTGACTATTGAATCGCAGGTTTTCTTTCTCACAAACGGAGGATCGGAGAAATTCTACGACGTGAGAAGGAATTCGCTAGAGGAAGCCCTGAAAGTGTGCTTGGAAGGAGGGCTCCAAGGAATCGTGTCCGAGGTGAAGGGAATCTTCAGAAACCCTAGCGCCGTCGCGAAGATCAAAGACGCCAAGCTCTCGCTCCTTACTTACGGAAAATTGAAGTAACTAAAAACCTATTTTGAACATGTTTCTTGGGATACAAGGGAACTAAAAAAGCCCTACGTTATCACATTGCTTGTACTGATTAAGCTTTCCATATCGTTGCAGTAACGTGTCCGAGGCGGTCTACATGCAACACTTGATGGGCATTGACGGTGCGATCGTCGATCTGGTCAAAGAGATCACGGAAGCCGTCTCCGATCTGATAAAGCCTAACGACGAAGAAGACACGATGGGCGAAGCGCCAACGAAGCCCAAGTTCTCGCAGCAGGAGCTTTCGTTTCTGCTGAAACTCATCCCGGAACTGATACAGCTCTAATATTCATCGAAATTTACACGATTACCCTTAATTTTTGACCCTTATAATTTTCTATAAATATGAATTTAACTTGATGAAGGGGTCGTACTTAAGATAGAATGTACATAATTGGATTTGGGGTAATAATAATACCCTCTCAATTTCTTACCCCAATTTATCGCTTTGCTTCGTTTGTATGCATTGGATTGTGTTTCCTTATTTCTCTTTAAAGTTCGCCTTTTTAAGTATGAATTCTTTGGGTGTCAGTCCTCTCTTATTATGGTTAATTGTAGGGAAAAAAATAGACATAATTAAAATTTATTTTAGCGGCGTAAATATCTAAAATAGTGAAAACTCTTCTAAATTCTTATGAATACACACTGCAAAAAAAGAATATATATATACACTGCAGATATAAACTAATAAAAGTAATAAACAAAGAGAACATGCTCAACAGTTCATAAATTATTTTTTTCAAGAGTTGAATATTAACGAGCCTTTTTCCTACCAGCTTTGACTTGTTATTTAATTAAAAATCCTTTGTCAATATTTTGGTAAGATTGTTATTTTGTGAACAATCCACGAGTTTAATTTACAAGTAATACTGGCAAGAAATCAGTACCGATTGTGCCGATCAAGTTTCATGTTAGACTTTTTTTTCTTTCTAATTTTGCTAATTGTAACTAAGAAAAAAATGCAAAATTACAGTAAGAAAATATAAATTAGACAAAAATGCCTCACTTTTTAATAACGTAAAAACTATACACCGTAACATTACAAAACAGTCAAATGTATCGCTATTTTCACGTATGCTCAGATATTTTTATCACAATGATATAATAATTTATTCAATAAAAAAAATTAAAAAAAATCTACAGTGCTTAAGTTATTTGTTTTAAGAGTTGAATATGGAGCCTTTTCCTACCAGCTTTGACTCATGATTTAATTAAGAATATTGTTTGTTAATATTTTGTAAGGTGAACATAATTGGATACTAATTTAAAGATCGTCAACAAAATAAATTTTTAAACCGAACGTTTGTTTTATGTAGTCATTGTTGATGTGAATAATCACATTCGTGAAATTCAACTTTCACGACGTTTGTTTTATGTTGTCATTGTTGATGTGAATAATCACATTCGTAAAATTCAACTTTCACTAGATAATGATACCTCGATAAATTATAAATATCTCTTAATTTGCCGATGGATCTTAATATTCTGTATGATGATCTACAAATACAATGTTTCTTCGTTAAACCGACAGAAAAATTAAGCGGTGGAAATATGGGGAAAAAGACATGACACCTCATAGAAAGATAGAGAAAGCAAAGCTTAAACGACAAATGCTTTGAGCAAAAAAAAAAAAAAAAAACGACAAATGCTTGAACATAGTATATCCAAGACCAACACATTTAAACGACAAAAATCGAAGCACAAGCCACTAACTTGAGACTGCATAAATGACAAGAATATAAACATGATAATAAAACACAAAACACCGATAATAACGGCGAGAGTCAACGAAAACGACGATAAAACATATCTACTCGATTGACCAACTGAAAAACGACAAAGGTCTGAAAATATGGAACACTTGTTCAAAACATTTGTATATTTTTATGCGCAAAAGCCTTTGAATACTGTATAATTTAATTTGGCCTTAAATAGTTTAATTGAAATGTTGGCGACAAAATTCCATTAAGTTGATTAAAAGTTGCACAAAATTCTATTTACGTAAAATTTCGGTGGAGGAACCCCCTAAAATTACATATCTCTTGCAATGTAATAGAAAATGGCATTGAGTGTCACGATGGCATGTCACGTACAACTCGCAATGTTTGTGAATCTCACATTTCAAAATAAAGTTAGGAGGTATCGCCTCTACAACAAAATGTGGTGCTTTGGAATCGTGGCACCCGCAAACATCGTGGCGTGGCATGGCAAATGTCAATTAGCGCCATTTTTTTTATAACACAAGAAATGTACAACGATAGAGGATTTTGTCGCATAAAATTTTACATTAGGGTTTTTGTGTAAGTTATGCATAAAATTTACATTAGGGTTTTTGTGTAAGTTATGCATAATCTTAGGAATTTTTGGCAATATCCATATTTAAATTTGATTATTCTCCTAAATTCGTCGGTAAATTTGTTGGTTGTTGGTTTACTCGTAAAATCATGTCGATAAGTCAGTAAATTCACTTATCGATAAAACTATATTTTTTTATTAGAAAATATTTTGACAGTGGTTAAACTATATTAAGTCGGCAAATGCCAATAACTACATTTACTAACGAAATTTTATGGCATATTGCATACAGATGGATTTTTTAAAAAATATTTTAAGCTTAAATGTTTTAATTATACTTTTATATATGTTCAAAATAAATTTAGTATCATAAAAATAAATAAGTAAAAAATTTAGGGTAAATGAACGAATTACCCATTTCGTGTCAAACCTTTAAAAATTTGTCAATTATAAATAAGTATTTTTTAAAAAAATTTGTCCCAAAATTAGGCATATATTTCGTATAATTTCCTAAAAATTTATTTGTAATAAAATATTATAATTGTTATACGACACAACCGTGTGTACGACATATTCGTGTTTGACAAATTTGACTTTTTATCTTAATATTATTATCGTAAAGACTAGAGAGAGACTATAATACAGTCAAAGTCAAAGTCAAAGGTAGTAGTGTGTCAAGTCAAACTCGTAACTCTGGCTTTCTCTGTGAAAGAAAGAAGCGTCATGTCAAACCCTGACTGCTCTGACTCCACAGCTTTGTCACTCTCACGGTTCATTTTTATTTTCTGACGTCTATCAAGTTCTACAAGCTTTATATACATACATATATATATATATATCATGTGCGACATGATATATAAATATAATCAGTATTCGAGAGCTTATTTGTTTTGTAATTGTAACTTGTGTTAGACTTAGAGCGTGAAGTCTAATTCCCGGTCGTCCCCATTTTGGTATTAGAACCGGAAATCGGGACATCCTTTTGTTTTTTATTTTAAATTTGAATTTCTTGATTTTTTTTAAACATTTGGCCCAGGACCGATGGGGAAATCTGAAAAAAAAAACTGAAAACCGTTTACAAATTTTGTATTAGTGTTCTAAATATAGTAATAGATTTATAATAAAATTAGTCAAACTTAGAAAAAGTCAAAGTTGTTTAGGTTTGTGGAGCATTATTTGATTTGGCTTCATCTCAATTAATATGGTAATAAATGAGTACTTGTTTGTAGCCTCTTTACTAATTACGCAAAGAATAAACATAGTTTCTTACAAGTTTCAACTTTCTGTGATTATAATATATATAATTATATTTTTTTTTTTTGTTGGTTCCGAAACTCTGATCGTTGCCTTTTTTTAAATTGGCATATCGCTCGTGGAATTTTTTATTTATTTTTTCTATGGAGAAATTAAGGAGGCGTTTCGTTAACTGGTTTGGGAAACCAGTTTTGCAATTTGGTTTGAGAAACCATTCTGAGAGTTTAGTCTACCAAACCAGTTCGAGAGTTTGATTTTTGAAACACTGTTTGTTTAGTCTTTTTAATATGTGGTTGAATTTAAATGAAAAAATGCAATCAAACACAATTTATGTTACTAAAAAAGAAGTATGTTTTATTTTAAAGTAATATATATTAATATTATGTCTAAAAATTATTTTTCATAATATAAAAATTATTCATATTTCACGACTCTAATTACATATGTTTAAATGATGTAATATAAAGTAATAAATATGTCGTTCCAATAGTTTATATCATTATAATTAAGTTAATATTTAATAATATACATAATTTAAGTATATTTGTTAACATGCTAATAATCTCATTAAAATTTATAATTATACATAAAAATGATTTTAATAATTTATCATATAAGTTGTTAGTATCTTATTATAAATAATATAATAATATTATAGAATGATAATATATTATTATTGTTATATTTTCTACGATTGAGTTAAAGACCAAAGAAAAGAAAACAACTTCAAGTCGTTTTCTGTTTTCCTTCATTAAAATTTTAGTGGTCTGCGAGACCGGTTTCAGAAAACAGAGATAACTGGCAACCAAACGTGGTCTGCGAAATCAATATGACACTGTTTGAAACCAAAACCAGAAACTGGTCTCGGAGACCATAACCAAACGCTACCTAAGAATATCGTATCGAGGAGGTAGATATAATTTTTTGAGATATTGCATGAGATAGCCAAATTGAAATGTTTGATTAGCCAAATAGCCAACCTTTCATTTTTCTTTGCAAAATAGCCAAATGGTTATTTGATAACATATGTTATACATATTATACCCTTTTGACATATTAACAGGTATTAACGTGGTTAATTTGTTTAAAAATAAATTAATTTTTTTTTTTGAAAAAAATAATAAATTTTTTGTTAAAATTTTAATCACGATTTTTTTATTTTTAACAAATTAACTTCGTTAATACGTGTATTAACGGAGTTAATTTGTTTAAAAATAAAAAATTGTGATTAAAATTTTAACAAAACTTTTAATTTTTTTGTTTCAATTTTTTTTTTTCAAAAAAAAAAATAATTTATTTTTAAACAAATTAACTTCGTTAATACGTTTATTAACGTGTATTAACGGAGTTAATTTGTTTAAAAATAAAAAATCGTGATTAAATTTTTTTTAAAATTTTTTTTTTAAAAAAAATAGTTTTTTTAAAACAAATTAACCACGTTAATACAAGGGTAATCCGGTCTTTCGTGATTTATTAACGTGGTTAATTGGCTATTTGACAATATTAATTAAAACATTGACCATTTGGTTAATTAGAATTCGAAGTTTGGCTATTTGGCTAGTCGCGCCTAATTTTTTTTACCATAGAATTAAACTAAACTTTTATACGAAAATTAAAAGTAAAATATTATTATATAACTTATTTGAAAGAGAAGCTTTAAACTTTAAGCCACACTCTTAATCTTCTCTGTTATTTGATGAGGCTACGAAAATATACAAAGACTTCTCTTCGAGCTTCTATCATCGTATCTAAAAACCCACAGAGAAAATAGAGATGAGACTCACAAAGTGCCTAAATTAACTTAAGAAAAATAAACAGAAGAACAAAAAACAAAACAGAAATAACGGAAGATACTTTTGTCGCTAAATTCTGAACATAAATATTTAACTATTTTTTGACGAAATTATGTATTTTTGCGGCATTAACCCTTTATATTAAGAGTATCTCCCACGTATACACAATCTGGGTGTAATTTTAACACTATTTTCTTTTATTTTTAATTAGGACACACTAAAAGTATTCTCTATTATTTTATTATATATTTAATCACAGATTTTTATTATTATTTAGTTTAGAGATAATTACGTCATAAAGACCCTACGGTGTCGGCGACGTATAACGGCGGTATTGGTGACATATATAGTGTTCTCAACAGTATCGGTTATTTAGTTTAGAGATAATATTTTTATTAATAATTAATTAATATAATCTTAAAATTAATAAAAAATAAAAAACTCACAAAATATTTAGTCGTCGTGAACAGTACTCCATCAAATTTGATGAGATATTGTAGCAAATGCCAAAAAAATACTATATTAATATAATTTTTGCCGTTAGGTTGGAGAAACATGGTTCTGCAAATTGGCGTTTTGAAGTCTCATTGAAAAAGCCCTAACATAATTCTAAAATAAATGCCATGATAGAAGGAAATTTAGAGTTTAGACAATATATTTGAATCTTAGAAATAAGATATATTTGCAATTAATTTAAAAAGAAAAGTTTGTAACTTGGGATTGGGAAAATATGTATGATGTATCTTTTAACTACTTATAACTATATCATACATCATAATGTATCATTACTAACATCAAATCTGAGCATACTACCATTGAAATAAAACATGGATTAAACTTATTATTAATATATAGCCTGCTGAATATAGTAGTTTGGAACTATTGTAGAGAAGAAAATATCATTATTACATGAAATAATAATAGAAGAGAAAATGTCAAAATTTGCTTTAGATTCTATAGTAGTGTTTCATTTGGCTTCATCTCCATAAATGGCCGCAAATAACTTGTTTAATTGTTTTTAAGATATAGCCTCTTGACTAATTACGCAACATATTTTTTTCTTAAAAGTTTCAACTGATTATATATATATATATATATATATATATCTTTTTAATATGGCACAATAAAATACAAAGTTGTGTTATTTTCAAGGTTTTGGAAATCGATGTTATTTTGCAGCCCTATAATGTTTTTATTTTTTTTAATTTAGAAACAAACCAGCTAAGCTAAGGTTCTTGGAGAGAGCATAAAAAATAAAATAAAAGGAATATATTTATGGAGAACATAATCAAAAGAACCGAGATAATATAGATTATTGAAATGCGAAGACATATACGTATACATATTATTAAAAATATATTGCAAAGACGTACGTGCTTCAATGGAATCCGCATCTGAATAATCAAAATATATGCGTTCGAAACACGCTTCTTCAGGTACCTTGTCGAGTTCTGTTCTTCATTAATAATATATCTAATAATACAATAATATATAATTATATATATTAATATAAGAAAAAATATAGTGCATGATGTAGATCAGAATATCATTTTTGTACGTATATGATCATCATGGCTATTGACTTGTTAGGGGTTTTTTACTGGAGAGATTAAATTAATAAGAAGTTGTGATTAAATTAATAAGGAATAGTGCATTTTCATGGACGTATACTATTGAGATAAATTAATAGTCGCGATTAAATAATATTTTTGTCCGGTCCCGACTACACTAACGTAGTTCAATTTTTACCTCGATAATATAATAAATTTCACTGGTCCCAACCTTATTAATTTATAGAGATTCAACTGTATATAGTATAACTAATAAGACTCAAATATTATTAGAGACTTATTACAAGTTACAACTAGTACTATACTTTGTATTCTTGTGGCTACCTGGCACAACACTTTTGATTGGAAAAAATCATGAGCTAATAATACTATTGTATGGAGAAAATAAAAAAACTATCTGTCAATGTTCAAAAATTACAAAAATTAGAGATGAATTAAATTACTCGGACTTCATTCTAATTCTCCGGTATTGATTATATTTTTTTTAGAAAAGTTAAATTTTTAAAAATAATACTTTTTAATTAACAAGGATACGTGGCAGTCAAATGACGTGTCATACCACGTGGTAGTCAACAGGATATCACTTGGCATTTGACTAAGAAATGGTGAATGGAAGTTTGGTAGCCTTACAATTTCAGGGAATAAGGATTTTTGTGACACAAAAAAAAAAAAAACACTTACTATTGGTACTTTTTACAATATTATTCTTTAAAATAATTCTATTGCGATATGTTCTCCCTTGAAATAATCCTATTTTGACAATATTATCCCTTCAAATACTAAAGGATTTGAATGTTCTTATTTTAAAGTTGAGAGTACTAAGCATACAGAAAGTTAAGACGAAATTGACGCAAATTACTCAAAAATATCAAGTATGAAAAGATTATACACTTATGCCATAAATTATGATTCATCGATAAGCTAATGATCGTGTAGTGTAATGCGATAAAAGAAGGAACGCAGTCAGCACTAAGCAGTTAACACACGTGGCACACGTGGCATAAGACCACACGAGTTCATACTCGTTGACTAAAGCGTTGAATGCTCTTTTTTGTCCTTTTCTACATAAACACGTTTGTGAACTAAACAACAAACCAAGTCCTTCTTTCTAACTAATCACTTCTTTTTCCATCGTACGGTGTATATGGTTTAAAGAATGATCGAACGGTCATAAGAAAAAATCGCGTACGAGTTAAGCTTAAGTTGACCGAATCCTACATGATTATTATCTCTATAAATATGTATTACGAACTGTACAGAAATAATTTATTTTTGTAGAATTGTAGCTACCACATAGCTAATTTTGGTAATATGGGATTATGGGTCGTAATGATCTAGAAGTGTACTAATGGAGATAAATATTTACGGTAAAAATATTAATATGTTATAAAAAATATGATTCATGTTGGATAAATTATATTTGTTGGACTTTTTTTTTATTTTTTTCGACCAATCTTTTGTTTGAACTTGAATGGCCTTGATAACATATAATTATGAATGGGTAAATAAAAAAACCTTAACTAAAAATATATATTCAACGATATTTGTGCAATTGAAAGTGTTGGATAAAGTTTTCTCGATTTTTCATTGATATTCCATGTTTCCGTGGTCACTGAAATTTTCTCAATTTTTCTCTTTTCCTTTACATTTTCCCATAAAAAATCAACCGAAAATCTAATTATTTTTCTCAAATTTGTGTTGTGAGTAAATTGTCAAAAATCGAGAGACTTTTCCAGAAATTCGAAAACTTAGTTGAGGTATTAAATCCTTGTAGGAAAATGAGTTAAGCCGCTCGAGAGCATGGTTTACTTATTTAGGGGAGAGAAATAACTCTCTCTTCAAGTGTAACTATTGTCCTCGTGTTTATGTTTATGTTGGTATTTTAACATTATATAACAGATGATTGTAAATAATATTTTATATATTTTCCATCAATAAATTCATCAATAACCAATTAATAAATTTCAATAACGATAACCATAGATTTTATATCGTTTTCATCGATAAATCCGTTACCAAACGATGAATCCATCGATAACGGCAACCGATTTATCGGCTAAAATGACAACCTCACCTTCGGAATGCACCAAGCTATCTTAAAACATAGTTACTTCTGCCGAAATTATCCTTTATCTTTATACCGAAATTTGCCAATTAATATAAAAAGTAACAATTTTATATTATTTCCCTTTTCACACTTGTGTTCCATTTTCTCGGATTCCGAGTCGTTTAACTTCAAACTATATATACATACACAAAATAATATAAGTATAAACGAATTCATTCATTAGGGTCTCAAATTGAATTCCCTCCTACACTCTCGTCTCGTCTCATCACCATGGGATTTGGGTTCGCTCGTCGTTGAATTTCCCATCGGCGATCTCTATCTATCTATATGGAAGCAGCGAACGATGCCGTTTCGTGCCCGAAACTCCCGGTGGGGTTTCGGTTCAGACCCACCGACGAAGAGCTCGTCGTTCTCTACTTGCAGAAGAAGGCGCTTCGTCTTCCCTTCCCTGCGTCGGTCATTCCCGTCGTCGATGTCTTTCGTGTCGATCCTTCAAACTTGCCAGGTAAATCATGAATATACATATGTATATGTGTGTGTGTATATATATATGTATGAGTGTGTGTGTGTGTATTTATTTCTTGCATTTATTAAGATGGGGTGTTTTTGAACGATCTTAAATTGGTTAGTATTATTTTTGGACCGGTGCCGGTTTGAATTTTGTTTTCGCGGGTTCGTTTAGATTGCCTATAAGAGGTACGGTTTTTTCGCGCGTTTATTTCGAGTCTTTCGGATACAAATTCCGGGGGGCTAAGTATTGTTGACGCGCGAAAAAAGGTAAAGAATGAAAATAGGAAAAAAATTAAGGGTAAAAATTGATGAACAAAATCTCGGGTATATTTTGAGCTTTTTCAAAAAGTTTGGGGCGGTTTTTTCGCGCCCTTATTGTGAGTCTCTAGGATACAAATTTCGAAGGGTTAAGTATTGTTGGGGCGTTAAAAAGGTAAAATTGATGAAAAAAATCTCGGGTATATTTTGAACTTTTTCGGAAAGTTTGGGGCGGTTTTTTTGCTCCTTTATTTTGAATCTCTAGGATACAAATTCCGAAGGGCTAATTGTTTTTGGGGCGCTAAAGGTAAAAAGTGATTGAACATAAAATCGGGTATATTATGAACTTTTTCAAAAGTTTGCGGCGGTTAGAGCCCCCTTCTTGAGATCTTAATTGATCTGCGGTCCCCTATTTCTGATTCTTGTCGAAAATGTATTTGTTTGAGTTTAATAGACTCTGATATCATGTCGAAGTATAACAAACTCATGATTTGTGACTTGATTTGCAGGCAATATGTGCGAAATGAGGTATTTTTTCTGCAACAAGAAGAAGGCCAAAGACGTCGTTGGCGTCAACGAGGCGGGTCGGATTCAGAAGCAGAGGGCTTCTTTGAGTTCCGGTTATTGGAAACCCATCGGCAAAGACAGGTTGATTTTCGCCACCGGTGAACCAGGGCGAGTCGTTGGGCTTCGGAGAACCATGGTGTTCTGCCAGGGAAACAGGTTCGCTGACACGAAAAAGCGCTGGATCATGCGCGAGTACCACCTCGCCCGCGGCTCGGAAGCAGCCCCGAACACGATCCAACTGGTAACAAATCGCTCATTGTACTTGTTCTATTCTTGCACGAGTGAATTTGTGTAAAGGGTTCATTTGAATAATGCAGATTCTGTCGGTGGAGGCAAACGAGCAATGGGTCGCTTGCTCCGTTTTTCAGAAGCGGAGACGGAATAAGCGCGTGAGAGAACGGAGAAAGACGGATTCCAAGAGCGAAGAAAGTCTAAGAAGCCTCTGAATTCAGGTTCAGAAACTAACTAGAGAAAGAGAGGGAGAGAAATGTGATGAACTAATGATCATGTGTTCAATTCCTATCCAATATGCTTTAATTGATGATGAATTGATTATGATGATTTTCTTTTTCACTATTTGCTTTTATATATATATATATATATATTTTTTTTTTTTCTGAGTATCTAAGCCTTATTTCTTTATAGTTTAATTAATTTAACAAAG
The DNA here is from genome assembly GCA_954871525.1 of Parietaria judaica. NCBI lineage: Eukaryota > Viridiplantae > Streptophyta > Magnoliopsida > Rosales > Urticaceae > Parietaria > Parietaria judaica. Next base: position 34,539,174 of record OX940865.1, read on the forward strand.
GCAAAATTTTGTGAAAGAAGACTTTGTTCTTTATGCGAGTGGTATAAAGGGAAAGTGCTTTTGATTCCAGTGATTAATGGAGTTCGAACTTGGAAATTTCTGCAGTATCTAATCATGACTTAGTGTGTCAAAAAGTAGTGATCCTTTGTTGGTGGCCACTTCAAGATGCAAAACGAGTGGACATAATATATATATATATATATATATATATATATGCTTATAAACTTCAAGCAACGAAAAATAATAATTAGGGTTCTAATTAATTTGGAAAGAATAATTGATTAAAAGATAAGAATTTACTTTTATAGAAAAAACAGGGTTTTAATTAGAAAAGATAAACAATGGTTAAGTTAGTAAATCATACATATATATATATATATATATGTATATGTATGCAAAAACAACTTAAAATAAAAATTTGCATATTTTTTTTTTCTTTCGAGAAAATCTAATTTGAAAAAAAAAACTGAATAGAAGAGAAGAATCTAAGTTAATAGAAGAAAGAAAAAAGCTACAAGAGTCGGGACAATGCAAAGAAGATTAACTACGTTTAAATTAATTAACCCCTGACACGTTTATTACGAAAATTCCTAATTCGAGTTGAGCTTACTTACATGATGATTTTTTCGCTTTCACAATTACGTTGCTAAATATCTTTAACACTAATATCGCACAACGAAGTTCCGTAATTGGTCGGGCAAGAAGCCGGATCCGAGTAGCAAACTCTAGTGTATATATATATATATATAAATAGAACACCATATGGGGGGGTCTTTGGTATTCATGTAAGCTGGACCAACTCAATAATATATTATATTTATATACTAGTAAATAAATGGTTGTATTATATATTCAATCGAATCTTCATGTCTCTTCAAGCTCTATTATTTTTATCTCCACAATTCGGAAATCGTATTGTGATTGATCATTGATTATTGATGAGGTATAAAAAAATAGGAAAGATTCTTCTGTTCTGAGACTACTGTATTATTTAAATGGAAGTTTCGTTCCCCTAAAGAATGGTGAAACAAACATCACTTTGGATTATAATACAAGAGTTGTCTGTGATTAAGAACTTCGAATAAATATTTAGGTCCGGAACGAAAAATAATTGAGTTTTACCAAAACTACGAAGTCCGGAAGCGAAATCCGGTACTTATTTGGTTCTATTTTCACTCCTAAATTATACATACATATATATATATATATACTGTTTCCCTATGTATATATGTAGTCTATTTTTAGACAGTTCAGAGACCGACTCTCTTCACGTGAATACCTTTTATTTCCTGTCTCTACACTGACTTATATTAAACGACAAGATATCATGTAAACGACAAGAACTTCTTGTCAGAGTTTTGCTGACTTATTTATCCATAAAGGAACCGACTAATTAGGTTTCTTCAACAACTAGGTTACGAATCTTATATTCTTAACGAGACACACACACACCACGAGGGATATGTTAGCGTATTTTGCTGAATTTTTTTTTTATACTCCAAAGTCCATTTATATAATTGAAATCAAAAGTTTAAATGTCCACCGCGTTTAATGACAACAAGTTTTGTTCGTGAGTAAGGCCGGTTTCGAGTTTATGGGAGACCAAAGGGGAAATCATTCTCCTTTCACGGAAAGTTAAGTTTTTAGATAATATAAATTGGATAATTGTGGCAAAAGTAGTTAAAGTTAGGTCAAGTATGCAAATAAGTGGCCAAAACTATTTAATATCGGCATAAGTATTCAAACTTTTTCAAATCTTGGCGTGTACAAATTCCATTCACTCCGACCCAATGCCCGTTGAGAGATTTAACACAAAATGCATTTCAAAGTGCATTATCAAATACATTAAGACTGCTTGCATAACATATTAGTACAAAATACATTAACGGGCGTTGGGTTAAAGTGGATAGAATTTGTACATGCCACGATTTGAAATTTTTTAGATACTTATGCCGATATTAAATCGCTTTGGCCACTTATTTGCACACTTAACTCAACGTTGACCACTTATGTCGCTAGTATCCCTAATATAAACGTGATAGCATTTAGTATTCGGTGTATTTTTTTAGCACCCCTTAGTATTCGAAAATGTACGAAACAAGAAGAGATCCAAACGCTAGGCGAAAACACATCTATGAAATATTTAAAGAGAGCTTTCTGGGGGATAATTTGGTCTTCAGAAACTAGCGCCTCTATGCAATTTGCTAATTCACATAATAACACGAAAAACGGTTTTAAATATCAACAGTAATGAAATTCAAATTTAAGACGATTATTCATCCCTAATTGTTCCATGTAATTTAACGACAATGAAATGTATAACCCGTTTATGTGAAGTGACACATACTTGGTGAAGCTCATAAAGTCTCACAGCAATTGTCGTTTGCAACAAACGACATTAAATAGTTATCCAAAATACGATGGCTCTAGATATATAACTAATTAGTACTGAAAAATTCTTATTAATTATATTTATGTAACTGTGTATTTTTGTTTACGGACTAATTAAATCTTCCATGCCTGTATAAAACACTCACCGTTAAAAAATTCATATATTTGATACTCCTATTTGAAGTTTGAACATATTTTGAGAGAGTTCTTCAAGTAAGTTTATCATTATTTATTATTAGAATTTGATAAAATATCATTATTTACAGCCATGCAACTATGCAAGGCACTCGCATTATTATCATTATAGTAATAATTGATTTATTGATTATGATATGCTTTCATCAGTAACATATTACACATTTGACTGGGAACTGGAAGTCCAAGGAATACTTTGAAATTAATCCTTAGAAATTGGAGGGTCTAATATTAAAATATTTAATTTACGGATCTTATGATGTTTTAGTGAAAGAGTTAACCTATAGGCGCTAAGTTATTTCCAAAACGGCGGCTAGTTGAAATACAAGTCCTTATATAAATAAATAAATATATCTTTGTTTCTATGACGTCTTTTTTTTTCTTCTTTTTTTTTTTTGAAAACACCCTTAAAATACAAAATCATGAGCGATTAAGTTTTTCTGATTTTCCATTGATATTTCACGTTTTCATGGTCATTGAAAACTTTTCTCAACATTTCTTTTTTCTTTTATACTTTTCATGAAGAAAAAAAAACAACCAATAATTCAACTAATTTCTCGAAGTTGTCTCTAAGTAAATTGCCAAAAATTGATGAACTCTTTCCAAAAAATATAATTGAGGTATATCCTTGTAAGAAGATGAGTAAATACATTGCAATGACATATGTACTCCTTTGGGGAGAGAAATAACTCTACCATCACATAAAACTATTGTCTTCGTGTTTGTGTTTGAGACTTTATTTATATTATGTTAGTTTTTTTTTTGTTCATGGGCTTTTGTAATTCTAATATGTTAGTTGGTATAAGACATATTATTACATTCTAATATTGTGGTATTTTGGACATTATAAAAATTTACTATAAATATGCGTAAAAATATTTATATATTATCCATCGATAAAATTTATCGATTATTGATTAATCCGTTGAAAATTTTCGACAATAATAACCTGAGATTTTATATATTTTCCACCGATAAATCAATTACAAAATGATTAATCCATCGGTAACAACAGCCGATTTATCAGCAAAAAAGGTAACCTGGTTCTTGGAATCGTGAGCTACACATAATTAATAAAATATAAATTAAAGATTATATATAAGAAAAAATAAATAAAAAGTGAGGAAAAGAAAAAAAAAATTATATGTACATATGTTTCCGTTTTGTAATTTTTAAATTACCATTTTGAAAGAAAAAAAAAAGAAGTGATGGAATGGATTCACGTGCATTATTAGAGAGAGAGAATAGAAGTACGATATCGTCACCTTTTCTATCATTTTAATTTACTAAAACCATTTGTACTATTTGCGACACTAAATCATATTTGTGCCACATTTTTTTAAGAGGAATTAAATGCGTAATTTTATCTTTAAAAAGTTTAAGTAGAGCCAATTTTTTTTTTTTTTTTTTACAAAACTTTAAAAAGTTACACAAAATATGATTTAATATAAGGAATATTTTTGTCATATAAAATTTAACTCAAATTTATGAGTAAATGATGTCTTAAGCTAAAAGCTTCAAGAAAGCGTAGCACACCTTTTTGACCGAAGGAGAATAAGTCTTTGTTCAAAGTTGCATATTTTACTCTTTTTGTTTTGTGTCCCTATCAATCATTTTGCATCACATTTTCAAACATAATGTATGATTTAAGTAACGCACACATGAGAATCGTGTCTTTTCAAATTTCTTACGTCCCTTGTTTTTATATTCGGGCAAAGCCTATCTATATATACACGTATTTGTAATGACATAACATTACATATTGTGGGAAGAAGGAAAATATTCAAGCAATACACTATATTTGGATAAGCCTTACAAAAGATGTTGACCATTTATTTAGGAAGTTACCCTTATCCGTGTTTAGTTGTAACGTTAAATTCACTGAGACAGTTAAACATATCCGACCAGAGTAATTAAGTTGCTTGTAGCTAGTCGACTTTTGTAATATACTTGTAGTACACGAGAAAGAGCGGAGAATAAAAGTTTTTTTTTGATAAGTTGACTTTATTTACTACTATTACATCTATTCAAGATGTATTCGCAGTGTTAGAGCATGTTGATGTTGTAGGCCCCATACACTATCTGTCAAGATTACATATATACGCAATGTATGCGTCCTATTGGGATGGAACTCAACACCTCTCGAAGAGTTTTATACTAAGTTTACCACTATGCCAAACAAACTTGGTTCACGAAAAAAGAGATTTATAACCACGGTTTTTTTATTGGTTATAATGAGTTTAATTTATACGCGACTAGTGAATGCACTTCTCACACAAAAATCGAAGCACTACTAATTCGTATTTCACTTTATATTTTTATTGGCATCTATTTATGTTTTTAGAATGAATTTATACAAAATTGGCATCTATTTATTTTTTTAGAATGAATTTATACAAAATTGGACACACTCTATTTATTGAAAGTGTTTGCAGAGGATATGCATGACTCGTTTATTAATTGTGTTATATGTGATCATTTAATCTTATTTAAGTGATCATTATGTAAGATAATAAATAAATAAAAATAATTTCAATACATTTAAATAAACATTATTTTCTTTGAATACGCATTATATGAGATAAGTCGTATAACTCAATTAATAGCAAGTCTTACATTTTTAATGCGTCGTGACTTGTCTAAAATCTAAATAACTATAAATTAGAATAGTTTATTTTTAAAAACACTTATAATAGTCGTGTTTAATCATTTTCGAACAAACTCACATTCATTTGAATTTCTTAATCCCCATTAATTTTAGTTTGTGTCATGACCGTGTGTTCTGTTTCGGGTTTGGCTCTAAGTGATTAGTTTCACGAAGTCTTGTTAATTGCTATAATTGACAAATCTGGGGTGATATACATTTTAAGTATATATGCTTTGCAATAAAACTCAATTTCAAGATTATAGTCGGATCATACTCAAAAAGCATAATAGATTTGAATCTTGATTCGAGCATTTTCTACAAAGATATATGTCACGTACAAAAAATAAATAAAAAAACTTTATATCACTCATTTTTTTTCTTAAGAGCTTTGAGTATATAAGTCACCATTTACCCTTTCTAATTAAAATCTAATAGACAAATGCATCAACCTTACAAAGTGAGTCTTAAATGAATACTTTGATATTAAATGCTCTAACTATAGGCTATGGCTATACGCACGCACACTTGATGATGCTTCATTCAACACCCACACCAAACTCCCATTTCTCCTTTCACCAACTTTCTTTTGCCTATTTATTCACCACTATTTGTTTTAATTCTTTGTCAATTAATAAATCTTTGGGAAATAAATTAACAATAAAGAAAGATAGTCGCGAGAAAAAAAAAAAGGTTAAATGAGTATTAGAATTAATTTTTATCATATCATATTTTTATCATCTTCCTTCAATTTTCCAAGCTAATAAACGAGAAAAATCGAGTCATTTCGGGATCATAATAAATCAGAGATATTCGTTGTTCATATCTTGTTGTGTTCTTACGATATTCTTTGTGACTGTCTTCTGAGGGTGCAAATCGCCCTCAACAATTATGATCTAAATGCTAAATATGATCTAAATGAATTTATCCACTTACCCTCACTGAACTTCGTATATGTGAGAATCCAATATTATATAATATACTTGTTACGTGCATTTTTGAGACATATAAAGTTGGGCCAGTCAAACTTTATTGGTGAAAGTCAAAGCCCACCGACAAAGTCAAAGAACAAAAGCCCAAGACTCAATGTATTTGGCGAGGCCCATATATTCAAAAAGACGAAGAAGACAAAACCCTTGATCGAAAAGGCACCTCCCGGAGAAGTTTCCCGACGAGGTCCCTCGACGAGCCTCCTCCGCCTGACGAGCTACCTCGCCATCACTATTGATAGAGGAATAACTCACAATAATTGCACACGACGAGGAGATTCAAGCTTATGAAAGTCATCGGGAAGTCCTATAGATTCCCTGGACTCAACATACAAGCTCTCAGACACCTGGAAGACTCTACGAACGAGCTACGGAGCAACCGACAAGCACCTCGCCACTACAAGGAGCCGCGGCAAGGCTCCCTTGACAAGCATAATGGCGCATTTTCCTTGGTCACCAAGGAAGGAGATTCTTCATTAACTCCCCTAGTTCAAGGAGAAGTGATTACCTCATTTACCTATAAATATGATAGTTCTCCTCCTCATTTCCACACATTTTATTACAACTTTCTCCATAACTTTTCTCTCTTCTTTCTTTCTCTTAGAAAATCGCCCCCTCCTGGTCCTCGCCAAGGTCGGCGCCTTCGCCACCATCAAAGGCTCGACATGAGTGATCGAATGGAGCTAAGACTTGTTAGGGGATTGAATTAGCCCGAGAGGAGTTGTTCGGCATAGTCATACGCTTCGCCTAATATTGTCCACGCGTCGGCCAAGACTACCATCACCGGTCAAGGCCCTCGCCACACGAGCTCGCCTACACCTACGCCGTCTACTACGACACCCTTGTCAGTAATACCCTTGCCACTGGCGAAGGTCACCCCCTCACAGCCGACATCGGCATCTCCGACGATCCAAACCACATTCTTCAGTCATCCATTTATTACTAACCCTGAACTATGTGGAACCTGATTATCTTAAACTGAGATACGTAGGCAGTCTCGCCCAGCCACAAGCGACGGGGTGCGGGCCCGATCTACCCTTTTTTGCAGGTCCTCCCTCGCCATAGGAGCTCGCCAAGGAAAGAAAATCACCAGGAATTGTCAAGAACACCCCGGAGCTTCACCAAGACAAGGAATTCGCCTAGACGAGGAGTTCGCCAAGGAGGGAAGTTTATCAAGGGTCGCCAAGAACATCCTGGAGGCTCGCCAATGACGAAGGACTCGCCTCCAACTTTGACGATCATCAGTCAACACGCGTTTACTCTACAGAGGATTATCCACGGGTCAACCATGTCCAAGCTCGGGGCCCGAATCGTGGACCAGACTCTAAGTTAAAGCCATTTTACGGATTAACAGTAAAATGATATTTTTCATCACAAAACTCAAACTTATTTTAGAAATTAATGTTCTTAATATAAATTATGAGCCATTTTATACGTAGTAAAATAACAAATTTTAAAACCTGAACATAAAAATTAGCTCTAAATTCACCATTTTTTTTACAAAATCAGTAGATGAATCTATACTTTATATTTTTATTTGTGGGATTACTTACATTAGCCATCTATATTGATATTCTATATATAATTTTGTGATACTGTCAATTGCTTGGATTTCAGGAGTCTGAGAAGTGGAGGGCAAAATGGTAAATCTCGTATAGCACCATAGAGAGACATAGAATCTGACCTATACTTATCATGGTGTGGTGTGGTCAACTTTCAAAGTACAACCTTCCCTTTCATACTACCGTAATCTTGGCAAAAATATCTGAACTTTGACCAAGTGATGCAGTAAAGATTTAAAGTAAAAGATTACGATAAAAACACTTAAAGTTAGTAAATGCAAAACAACTTATTTTTCTCGTCTATTTTTTTTGAGTGTCGGTTAATTTTAAACATAATGTTATGAAATTATATTTACGAAACACATTTATATACTTATCTAATTATTTAATATCTCTTTTGAATTTGACAGAAAATCGAAAAGAAAAATGTGGTTTTTTTTTAAACTTTAAATACTTTTATCGTTATTTTTTTTTACTTTGAACCTTGTCGTTTTAATCGGTTAAAATTTAAATACTTTCAACGCAATCATTTAAACAAAACAACAAATAATTTCATTAATTTATTTATGGTTTTTCTTTTACAAAATTTATGCTCGATAATTTTCTTTTACTATAAAATATTTTAAATTATATAATAGCAATAAATTATGTAATTAATTATTTTTTTAAGTTCATCATATACTAAATTTTTTCTATTATAGATAGTGTCTAATACGTAAATTGGCTTGGAGACGCGAGTCGAGTGTCTCGGCAAGTTTTGTTTTGTGTGGATATGGAGTGTTTTTGTCAGTCAAAAGAATTTGCAGCTTTGTCCATCGTCTAGTTTTTTTTTTATTAATACAAAAGACAACTACTAATATTATAAAAAAGATTAAAGAAATAAAAATAAAAGTAAACACACGACATCTTAGTCTAGAGGCCAAGTATCAAGATATAAATGCATGACATTTTAGTTTAGAGGCCGTGTATCGTGAGATGCTTGGGTTTGGATAGGGAGATTGCTATTTATACTTTAATAATGTTAGGGTAATTAGCGGTATAAGTGGTCAAGGTTTTCGAATTCCTTTAGGCATGATGCCAATGCCCAAAAATGACGGCAAAACTCCCCAATGTGCACACTCTAATCGCAAAATTTCATTCAACTAATTGGATGATTGTTAGTCAACTAGTGATGTGGCAGTGTTGACTGACACGCGGACATATACGTGGCACGCCATGTCATTTTTAAAAAAACAAATTGCCACATCTTTTTTTTTTTAATTTCTTTACGGGGACTACTTATTTTCTCGCCCTCTCCAACGTTGCCACATGTACATTTTCTCTCTCTCTCTCTCTCTCTCTCTCCCTCATTGTCCCACGTGTCATCCAAATAAGTAACCAAAATATTTTATATTTATATTTTGGAACCCATGACCAAACCCAAATAAACAAAGTACTAAATTACTAGATCAAAAGTATTTGGTGTCAAAATGTAATGGATATAACAATTTAAATAGCAAACATATCCATTAATATGTGAGATATTTTTTTTTATTATTATCCGTCATTTTTTCGGGTAGTGGTTGAAAATACTACTATAGTTGTAAATATTATCCTATTTATAAGTTTATTTTCGGGTAGTGGCTGAAAATACTACTAAAATTGTATATATTATCCTACTTATAAGTTTTAAATACTTACATCTTATGATAATTTAATAAAGTAAAATAAATATGAAATAAATTTATCTATTTATTAACAATATCACGACTAATTAAATAAATAAAATGAGTTTAGCATAAGCTACTGTAGCTAGCTTATTATGATTAGTTAATAAACATGAGGATCATAAATCTATAGAAATTTTGAAAAAATGAATAATGGGACTCGACTAACGTAAACCCTTTTGATTGTTGAGAAATTTTTTACTTATCTTGATAAAGTCCAACTAAAACCAAACTTTAGATAATGTGGTCTACTTGGCATGCCAATTACACGAGATTATTTCCTATTGGTTTAGTTAATTATACTTATCTTGATAATCTCTTAATATGTTTGCTATTTAAATTGTCATATTCAGTACAATCTGTCACCAAATAACTTCGTTGGTTTAGTGTTTTCTTTCTTTGGGCTCTGGGTTTCAACCTTACAAAAGCAAAAAAAAAAAAAGGCTAGTTATTTGGATGGCACATGTCCTAGTGTGGGAAAGAGAGAATGGACACGTGTTAACGGGAGAAGGCGAGAAGAAAAGTGAGCCACGTAAAAGAATTGCAAAAAAAAAAAAAAATGACGTGGGAAATAAATTAAAAATGATGTGGCATGCCATGTAGATGTCCGCGTGGCGGTCAACACTGCCACATCATCATTTGACTAACAGTCATCCAATTAGTTGGATGAAATTATGTGATTAGTGTGATTAGTGCACATTGGGGACTTTTGCCGTCGTTTTTGGCATTGGCATCATGCCTAAGGGAATTCAAAAACTTTGGCCATTTATGCCGCTAATTACCCATAATGTTATGTATTATTTTTTTTGTATTTGTTTAATGTAGGACTTTCAAATCCAAATAAATGTGTATTATCAACTTTCATTCATTTCTATTTGATCCATGTGAGACTTTTATACTACGCCAAATACAATTATGTGTATTATGAAATTATGTAGTATCTTTTGATCTTGTTTATATTTACATATGTTTGAGTATGACATGATTTTATATGAGTATTTACATATGTGAGATGAGATTATATTTTATTTAATTATGTTTGAGTATGATATGATTTTATTTTTGGTTTTTTAAGTTATATCAAATTATTTATAAACTTTGTAAATGTATTTGTTAATGTCTGAAAATTGATCAACTTGAATGCCGCCCAAGGCTTCGGTTTGTGTCGGGCCCAAAGTCCGCTTAACGGTCGAATCGGGCTTGTCAAAAATCTTTCATGTATGACCTACCTTCGTTCCTGTAGAAAATGTAGGAAACATGAACTCTAGAGGGAGGGGGGTCCTCTGTTTGAGCATGATATGATTTTATTTTTGGTTTTTTAAGTTATATCAAAACTATTTATAAACTTAGTAAATGTATTTGTTAATGTTGAAAATGGATCAACTTGAATGCCGCCCAAGGCTTCGTTTTGTGTAAGAAACATGAACTCTAGAGTCTAGAGGGAGGGGGGGTCCTCTGTCGCTTACTCCGACGCTCTAACATTAGTTGAGTATTTAAGTCAAACCTTTTAAAAAAGGCGTCCTCTAAAAAATGGCCAAATATGAGAGTAAAACACAGGCACAATGATCATTTTTTTGAAAGATTTGATACTGAGCATTTCGTTCATTTACTATAATATATAATATTTATTCCTTTTTTCTTCTTCTTCTCTCTTTTTGGCCTCTTCTCCCAAATTTAAGAATAATAATTCCCTCATTGCTTTCAGATTTCTCTCTCTTCTCTTCTCTTCTGTTGATCTGTTACGAGTCGTTTTGACTCTCTCTCAGCGAGCGAAGAAGCTTCTCTCCATCGTCGTCTGAGCTCATCAATGTCGTCCCTCCAACCCCAGCCTTGATCTCTCTCTCTTTCTCTCTCCTCAGTCTCGGTTCGGCTTCGCAGATTCGCGTGCACTGAGTCGCCGATTCAGCGAAACCCGATTCGATTCCGCCTCACCGCGCTTCCGAGTTTCCGCCATTGTTGGCCGGCTAGGGTTTCGAGGAGCGAAGCGAAATGAAGTCTCCGCTCGGGAAGTTCCGGAAATTCGCGCTGTCGAAGAGCGATTCCAAGGACAAGAGGGAGTTACAGTCTTCGGCTCAGTTGGACGAGCTCGCTCAGGCTTCCAAGGTTCTCTTCTTCGAATTTTTCCCTAATTGATTTCGCTTTTTCGCACTACCCTTTGATCTTACTGCCTGTACCGAGTTGTGGAGTTTCGGAGAGTAGTGATTAAGTAAGAATCTAGGAGCTTTAGCGTTTGATTACGAGAGCTTCTGGTTAGCTCAGTCGACACTGTTCGAGACTCGAAACAGCTCAGTGAACAAGCACAAATTGAGTAACAGTGAGTCTGTGATGTGTGATCTTTCAGTTAGGGATAGAAACAGGGTATGATCTGGATCAATTGCGCATTCGAGCAAAATGCCGGTTTGAGTATTATAGTTATTGTCAAAGTTGGTAGGCTTTGTTGAGGTCGAGGAAAGCATATTACGGACGGACGGATGTACACGCGTTTGCCCGTTTTAGCTAATTTTTATATGATCAACTTTGCAGGATATGCAAGATATGAGAAATTGCTATGACAGCTTGCTTTCTGCTGCCGCAGCTACGGCGAACAGCGCTTATGGTACAGATTGTTGCTTTTTCTTTGTTTTTTACGTTGGAAAAAACCAATGTAATTCATGTACAAAGCTTATAGCTGTTCATTTTATTGTCCAAATTAGCATCATAGCCCAACAACTTGATTCGAGTTTTGCTTACAGAATTCTCAGAGTCATTGCGTGAAATGGGAGCTTGTTTGATGGAGAAAACGGCTTTAAATGATGACGAAGAAAGTGGTAAGTAAGTGGGTGTTGTCGATGGATCGTGTTTTTTGTTTTTGTGCTTGTTTGTTGTGGAAGCCGCATTAAGCTTTTAGGAGGAGAGTTGCAAGCGGAAATATATTATTGAATTTTATCTGCAGATTTTTTTTTGGTATACCAATTGAGTGATAATAGCCTGTCATTACACTTCGTGCGAGATCTGTGATGTGTACCGTTACTCTTTACTTGATGTGGCGACATTTCTTTTGAATAAATGGTTTGATACTTGTGGTATTTTCCGTGTAAAAGAAATTTATGCTAAGTAAATTGACATTGTGTTTGCAGGTAGAGCTTTACAAATGCTAGGAAAAGTACAGTTAGAGCTTCAAAAACTTGTTGATAGCTACGTGAGTGTTAGCAACGCTTTATTCCTCATATATGGTATTTAAATTCGACTTTTTTCTTGTAGGTTTTTTTTCTGACTTGTTTTTTTCTTCTCTATAACAGCGTGCTCATATATTTTTGACAATTACAAACCCGTCTGAGTCTCTTCTCAATGAACTGCGTACAGTCGAGGTTTGTCTTTGTAATAGGGCATAGTTGTTGAGCAAGTAATGATGTTCTTTACTCTATAGCTGAAGCTTATTGTTGCGTTCTTCGGTGCAGGAGATGAAGCGTCAATGTGACGAAAAAAGGTACACATATTTACAGCTTAATCAAATTTTCAAAAAGGAAGATACTTTGTTTTACTTTGCGTTACTTCTTCAGATCTGTCTATGACTACATGGTAGCTCATCAAAAAGAAAAGGGCAAGCCTAAAGGTGGAAAAGGCGAAACTTTTAGCTCACAGCAATTACGAGCGGCTCATGAAGAATATGATGAGGAGGCAACTTTATGTGTTTTTCGGCTGAAATCTCTGAAGCAAGGACAATCTCGGAGTCTTTTCACACAGGCAGCTCGCCACCATGCAGCTCAGGTATCCTCTGATGTTTCAGAATTAAACATCTTTCGAAGCTTAAAATTCAATGCATCCAGTTAGATTTTGTTGTTTTAAATATTTGTAGAAACTAGAATTATAGAGTTATGTGTTATGGATGCTGCTTTTATATGCTTACTCGACTTAAATATGTTTTGTGATGTGTTGTTTTTTAATTATTTAAATATTTTGTAGGTCTCATTTAAGAGACCCGAAGGAATAAAATTAGGAGCAAAACTTTATTTAGTTAATGAGTTAAATTTTTAGCCTAATTTCTCTCTAGAGTTTAGAGGAAACACCATAGCCATAAGGAAGAGTTGCAAAGGTTCTAGATCCGTGACAAGATCCACAGATCGAGACCATAACACTACGAAGTATTTTGTTAATAGCAATTGTATTTTCTTCGCTTTTGTAATTATATAGCATATACGGTAGTTTCCTTCGGATAGGTGGTATTATAATAATCAATCAATTAATAATTATTGTTTAAATGATAGCAGGAAATCATTATCTCAAGACCTAAAATGATCGTATTCTCTTTTCTTCTACTTTGACTTCAGTTGAATTTCTTCCGGAAAGGACTTAAATCACTCGAGGCTGTTGAGCCACACGTGAAATTGGTCTCCAGCCAGCAGCATATTGAATACCAATTTAGTGGCCTTGAAGATAACATGGGAGACGACGGAGGAGATGACGGGGAGACTGAAAATTATGCTAATGCCGAGGGAGAGCTGAGTTTTGACTATCGACCAAATAAACACGCACTTGATGTTTTGACATCAAGGAATTCGATGGAGGTGAGATTTCATATATTATGATAGGACCAATAGTCAAATCCGAACCAACAGGAATTCGCCTAGGAAATGAAGTCCCAAATATTTAATTGAATAAATTGAACTGAAATAGAAACGTAACAGATATTGTACTAAAACTCATGTGCCTTCTCCCCTCGACATAGGTTTCTAATATAGGGACTAGGGCTGATTATTAAAGCTAGCCAGCTATCAATTTGCTTATCTTTATTACGGCTTCTCGTACCCGGTTTTAAAAGATGAGTATGGTTGAATGGGCAGATGGACGAAGATGGTGTTTCATCTCCCCGAGTTTATAAGCTTGAAGATACAGAGGTATGATCAATTTTGCCTTCTCGAAATTTAAATCCAATTTTACTCATCTCCGAGAACTTGCTGCCGTATCATTACTGTTGGATATCCGAATTCAAGAATGCCATAAAGTTTAGCATTTGTTTGTAGAATATTATGTTTATGAAGCTAATTAAATAGGATTTATCGTTGTACTTTAGGAAGCTTTTAGTTAATTCCTTCCTCGGATTATGTAGATTACTCAATCATCTAAAAAAAATCGGCGGTTATTCTTGATCTAGTGTGTTTAATTATTTAGTAATTGGCAGTAATGCCTCTGAACTTTGCATGTTAGTTTAGTTTGTCCCGTTATCTTTACTTTTTGGCAGCGATACCTCTTATACTTTAAAAATAGCACATTGTCCCATACTCGTTAAAAAACGATGAAAAACATTAAACTGTGCTTAATTACTCTACCAAAATGATGAAAAATATTAAATTATGTTGCACGCAAGCTATATAAAAAATCATCTTAATAACGAGTAGGGAGCGTTGGGCTACTTTTTTAAAGTATAGGGGAATTTTCTGCCAAAAATTTAAAGTTCAGAGGAGCATGCCTGACAATCACTCTTAATTTTTCTATATCTTTTCTGCGCTCTCTTTTATACCAACCAGTTACCACCAAATATTTTACTTTTCAGATGATTTTAGAGAAGTCCCATGGAGATATTAAGCTTCCTAGCAGAGATGCAAGAATTAGTCACTCGGCTCCGATCTTCGCCGAGAAAAAGTTCGACCCGGCCGAGAAAGCAAGGCAATTGTTACCGCTTCCCACTCGCAAATCCCACACATACGTGCTTCCCACGCCCTCCGACGCCAAGACGATTCTATCCTCCCGAAATAGTACTTCGGTCCTCCCAAGGAGGACCCAGAACTTGTGGCACTCTTCCCCGTTGGACGAGAAGAATCACGGAAAAGATGAGAAAGCCCCCAACTTGATCCCGCCTCATCTGTCGGAGACGCTCGCTCTTCCACAGCTCGATATGATCAACACCTCTGAGTCCAAGAAAGTCAAAAGGCAAGCATTCTCTGGTCCATTGACCAAACCACTTTCACAAATTCCTCAGCCTTCTTCGTCTCCAAAACTATCGCCTAGTGCTTCTCCACCTCTTGCTTCTTCTCCGAGGATAAGTGAGCTTCACGAGCTTCCTCGGCCTCCCGGTAGTAGCTTCTCCGCGAACAAGGCCTCGAGATCTTCGGGTTTGATCGGTCACTCGGCTCCGTTAACGTTGAGAGTCCAAGACCCTAATCCTCCGAACCGGATTACTATTCCGTCTCCACTTCCAACTCCGCCATTGAGTGTGCCGCGAAGCTTCTCAATTCCTTCGAGCAGTCAGAGAGAGATGGCAATACACGTGGCCAAGCGTTTTGAGCCTTCTAAGATTCTGAACCGCGCCGAAGATGTCGCCTCACCTCCATTGACGCCCATTTCCCTCTCGAACATCAGCACGATATCCATCGTCCCAGAAGGTCCAATCCATGGTGAGCGAAACGTACCTTAAAAGTCTCGGGTTTTGCCGCTTAACCAGTTTACGACTCTTGTTCTTAAGAGTAATCGGTAGTGATGCCACTTTGTAGCATAAACTTTAATTCGTGGCATAAATACCCCTTATTCTTTCAAAAAATAGAATTTTGGCCTCTAGACATTGAAAGACGGCGGTAAAATGTCAACTTGTGGATGACATTTGGTTTACTCGACGGGTATTATTTTTGTCAATTCGTTATCGAACAAGACTAAGAAAATAAAAATGGACAAAAATACCCAGAAATAAACCAAGTGTTGTGCACTAGGTTATCATTTTCTGAGCTTGAATTTTGGGAAGAATATAGGGTAAGATTGGCACAAAAGAAAGATGGAGGGGCATAAGTGTCTGAAAGCGAAGGTGGTGGGTGAATGCCAGGTGGGAGTGGGAGATGAGGATTGTGGTG
Source organism: Parietaria judaica (assembly GCA_954871525.1). Taxonomy (NCBI): domain Eukaryota; kingdom Viridiplantae; phylum Streptophyta; class Magnoliopsida; order Rosales; family Urticaceae; genus Parietaria; species Parietaria judaica. The sequence goes on from OX940865.1 coordinate 34,555,479, forward strand.
TGATTTTTGTTATTGTAAATATGGATTGTCTTGTTTGATGTAAGCATCATCGTCATCATCATCTGTTTTCACTTCACTTCTACAATTTTGTGTGTGTTTTTTCACCACCATTCCCACTACAAAATGGACAATATGTAACATATAAAAGCAGTCTTGTGGCAAAATGGACTATTTTATTTTTCTCACAAAAACCACAAATGTTGGAGGTGGTAAGAAGGCCAAACATTTTCTTTCTCAACTTTCAAAAATAACTTTGAGTTTGGGCAAGAGCTCTCATATCCTAGCTCACATTTGTTTTTTCGAATTTAGATTTAAAAGACATAGCCAAACAGTTTAGTTTTTTATTTATTTCGTCATAAAAGGTTTATGATGTTTTCATTAAAAAGTGGCGAAAGTAAACATTTTCAATGTTTATCATTTTTCCTTCACGATTATTTTTTGTTTCATATTATTTGAATAATTTTTGTGTTTTGGCTATAAATAATAACTCATTTATATTTCAGCCAATAATTCCTTTTACAAAATGAATATTACTCTTAGTGTAATGGAAAAGTTCTATTTCGGGAATATTTCCATATCTTAAAATAATTTATATGTCAAATATGAAAGCTAAATTGTAGAGCTACCTCCAATAATGAGTTAAATTATAGAATGCAGACATATGAACTGTGACATAGATTTGCAAGTTTTTGTAGTTTAGCCATAATTTACTCACCTTTCTCTTTGAAATAAAATTATCAGGAATACTATCATTAATTTAATGATATAAACTGAAAATAAAAATTAAAAGAGTAACACACATAAAATAAAAGCATATTTGTAGTACTACAAGTACTCAATCTTACACAAGTTTATCGGTATATTTTCATTTTTTTTTATGGCAACAGCACTGAAAGCAAAAAACAATCGATATCAAATTCTTTCCATAACAGTTAATGTCTATTGAAACACGCGTACATTTATAGTTTAATAAAAAATATTGAATAACTAATTTTCATAGAGTTTGATCGTAGATGTACATGTATCTCTACTCTAATGAGATGTGGACAAATTACACTACAACGCTATTATTTTACATTTGGATACTTATCTTATATTGCTATATTAAAAAAAAAGATTAGGATTGTTATTACGTACTTAGTACAAAATTAATTGCTTTAATTGAAATAAACGATAACTTAATGATTTTTTTTCCTTTTTTATCGATAAATTACATCGACGTCGATAACGATAAAAAAACAAAAACAAAAACCTATAATGCAAGGGCAGCGAAAGTACATTATATGAGGATGGGGCTCAAGCCTCATTCCAAAAAATACGTGTATGCTTATATTTCAAAACAATTAGTTTAAATCTATAAAAGAAATATCTTAACCCCCATCATTTGTAATTTTTGGGTAAAAATTCAAACCAGCCGGCAGCCACGCGGTATGTAATTTTTAATTCCTCCACTGCTATAACTCATAAGAAAACACCGGTCACGAGTGATAACTTATTGATAAACCTAAAAAAATAAGAAACTTGTGAAGAATCATCCGTTTATCTCGACAACTTGATCCTTGTTTATTGTTTAGTTTAAATTCATACAAGAAATGTCTTAACCCCCTCAATTGTAATTTTTCAGTAAAAATTCAAATCTAGCCCTGCACCCGCAGTATGTAATTCTTAGTTCCGCCACCACTGCTATAACTCATAAAAAGATACCGGTTACGAGTGATAACTTATTGATAAACCTAAAAAATGAGAAACTTGTGATAAATCATCCGTTCATCTCAATAACTCGATCCTTGCATTAAATAATCCGTAAAATAAAATCAACTTCCCCAAGTTACAATACTTAAGGACTAAAAAAATACTAAAGGACTATTACTCTTTCTTGTTATTTATGCCGCAAATATCAGAGAGTATATAATACTAGACATTTTGACAGTCTAATCAGATAATCCAGAGAGAGAGAGAGAAGATAAACAGAATCCAGAGGAAGAGCTTGAAATCCATCAATGGCGGTTTCCGCGTCGATGCTCCATCGTCACTCTCTTCTTCCCTTCAACGTTGCCTCAATCCCCAAATCCAAGCTTCCTCTCTCTCTTTCGTTTCCGGCTTCCAAGCTCCGACTCCGACCGCCATCTCCGATCACTTGCTGTCTTCCCAGTTTCGCCTCTGCTGCTTCCCGTGAGTTCATGCTTCTCATCCTCATTTCCAGTTTCTGTGATTTCGATAATCATGAGTGTTCATGTCGTTCGATTGATCTTCTGCAGCGACTGATACTGCTGTTGTCGACCAGTCTCTCTCGTTGAAGGTGATTCTCATTCCCTAACTATCTCCATGAACGAATCGTGATTGTTATAGAGTTTCTCTTGTGGTTTGAAGTGTTGATTTTGAGTGTTCAGTTTTGGTTCAGAGGAAGGCCATGGATGTGTCCCCTCAGCTCAAAGGATCGTCCATTTTCCTCGTCGGTACGGGCATTAGATATAGAAGAAACCTCCATTTTTCTAGTAGATTAGCATATCGTGTAAAGCAAATACGAGCTAAAATGTGTTTTTCGTCGAAAAGGGACGTCCTGCTCCATGAAAACCAGTTTGGGGAAGCTTTTAGCAGAGGTTTTGCGATACTATTACTTTGACAGGTACGTTGTTAACGGTTTTCGCCCTGGTTTGCTTTGCTCTTGAAAGACTAAACATGTCTTTTGTTTCGTGCAGTGATAGCTTGGTTGAGGAACTTTCAGGGAGTAAAAATGTTGAAGAATCCTTCAATGAGACTGATGGGCAAGGGTTACGTGAATCGGAGGTTCGTATTTCGTCTTAATTCGCGTCTAATCGTTGATGTTATGTATAGATCTGTGATTACCTATTGTTGGACGTAGAGCAGGGCGGTCATTTAGTCTGGCACGTATAGTCATTTCGGATTTCTTCTTTGTTTATGCTTTTTGTGGTGTTTCGGTCAATTACATTACTCGGAATATTTCCGTGGTTTCCAATTAGACTATAGTATGCCTATCATGCTGGCTTTAAGGTATGGTGCTTTGTTTTGTCGAGAGCATTCAATCTTACTTTCGAAGGACACGTCGGGATTGTCTGATTTGTTGTATAAAAAGAAAAGGGGATTCATCGCACTGGTGAATTCCCGCTGGCCAAATTGTTTTGGTAAGCGCGTTGGATCATACTGAAGCGATATTTTTGTTTCAGACCGAAGTGCTGAAGCAGTTGTCATCGATGGGTCGGCTTGTGGTTTGCGCTGGAGATGGTGCAGTTCAGAGTTCAACTAATTTGTATGATACTTCTTTCCACTTCTGATTTTATTTTTAATTTAGTATCAGAGTATGAAATGCTTGGCAATGCAAATGCTAGGGCTCTTCTGAGATACGGGATTTCGATTTGGATTGATGTTCCTCTAGACATGGATGTTGAAACTGAACTTGAAGTGTCGCAAGAGGTATTTCTCCTTTCTTGTCCACATTCGGCTCTAGAGTTTTCGATGTTTAATGTCTGATTGTCTGTGAAGAATTAGAGTAACTATCATTGTTTCTTTCTGAAACTATCGCATTGTCTCAGTTTGCTCCTAATTTTGTATTTAATTGCCTTCTGAACTTGTAATGTTTAGCAGTTTATTCCCTCTCGATTAAATATATGAGGGTTTTCACAAAACATGTAGAGCGATATTGGCATTCCATATAGCAATTGATAAGCGTTCACTTCCCGTGAGAACTCCCTTCAAAAGCACAACGAAATGACGCTTATTGTACTTAAAATTCAACTGATAGTCTGATACTGTCGTCAGATAACTTCAATGCTCAATGTCTTTCTGAAATTGTCGAATTGCCTCAGTTAGCTCCTAAGTTTTTCATAGCTTGATAATAAATAAATAATTACCATATTAACCTCGATTGACAATGAAGCAGGTATTAGCTGAGAAAGCTTCTCAAATTCAAGACATTAGGGAAGGATATGCCACAGCTGATGCCACAATCTCACTCCAAAGTATGCTCTAATTTAATCACAACGCGATTAATTCAGTAATTATATTTAAGGATTTTTTTTTTCTTCACCTGATTAGTTTCTCACTGTTTTATTTTTCTTCTAAACTTATAATAGAATTAGCATGGAAATTAGCTTATGAAGACCTCAGCGCCGTCACAACAGAGGACATGGCCTTAGAGGTAAAGGAAATATTCGTTTACAATATCAAAGTAGGGGTGAGATTTTATTGCCGATTAATGGTTCCCAATACCGGTCAAAAAAATTGTCTTTTGTATTACCGGCTATTGGTTCCCGATACCAGTTTAATACTGGAACTCCTGGTTTCGTTGTTGAGAACCGGGAATTCAGTCTTGGTTTTGAAAAAGGGATCAGTTTTCACAAATAGGTCCCAGTTTTATTTTGTTCTTGTTTCTAACATTCATAATTTTACAAAACTAATCTATATTTTCTATAAAAACCGGTACAATCCCAGTTTATGACCAGTATTTCCCGGTTTGAAACCATGATTTTTGGGTTTAGATGTTTTTTGGTTTTGCTTTTTCAGCGGTCCCATTTGTGGTTACCAGTTCCTAGAAGATAGAACAACCTATTTTACGAAACCAATTAATGGAAGAGCTTTTGAAGCTATCTAAAATCCGGGACAGGGAAGAAAAACCGTCAAAATCCCGGTTACCACTTACCACCGCTGTTTTCACACCTATAGCAAAATGTCGAGTTGACGAGTTTAACATCAAAGACTGTGAAAAACAAAAGAACTAATTACTTTTTTTTTTGGGTGAAACTTTTGATCTCAGGTTCTTAGTGAGATTGAAAAACTCACGAGAGTTAAAAAGATGATGGAAGAGGCAGCAACACCTTTTTGACCTAACAGTCACTTTCTTATCTTTCTCTAATTTGTATTTAAATACAAAATAAATACATGTTTATATTAAACTTAAAGTATTAAAGCTAAATAAACTATAGTATCATACTACGTAATCCTAAATGACGGATTAGCCCTCGGCTTACTTTTCAATTATTAGTTTATTATTTCTTTATTTTTACTTTTAAGTTTATTTTCTTATATTCATATGGAGAAGATTTAGTTTGTTTCTTTCTTCTTGTCTTATTGCATTATATTTAAGATAACGGTATTTTTTAATTTCTCTCCTTAATTTGGTAGAAAAATTAATCTTCTTGATATAATTACTTTAAATTAATTTGAATTTCCACCATAATAATGATAATTGCACGCTTAAATAAAGAATTCTTACATGTGCTCTCAACATTTGTAGTAAACAAACATGCATTTTTAGCAATTTAACAATGATTAACTAGGAAATCAATGTCACAATTCTATTTGATTATTATTATTATTATTATTATTATTATTATTATTATTATTATTATTGAGGAAATCAAAGTTACATGCGTAGTTTATGTCTGAGAAATTGAAGCGGTCCATTTATTTATTTATTTATTTTATATACATCAAAAAATTATTATTATTATTATTATTATTATTGAAGAAATCAAAGTTACATGCGTAGTTTATGTATGAGAAATTGAAGCGGTCCATTTATTTATTTATTTATTTTATATACATCAAAAAAGTGAAATTCTGGCATATGCTCAGTATTTATAATAAAGGCGGTTAATGTACTATTAGTTTATAAACGCCTTTAACTTTGCTTGCACGTTACACCGATGACCAAACAAACACAAACACCATGACCATGTTTTTGAAATCCACATTCCTACTTCAAAAGATAACTAGTTGTGCCCCCAAAGCAAAACGGACATTACTTTATCCGGTCTCGGATTTAATTTTTAGAAAAATAAAATAAAATTGAGAATAGGATCCGAGTTTGAGTAAAAAAAAAAAAACGTAAAAAATTTGGTACTCGGTTTCGGTTTTGCCCTAATGGTATACGCCTATATAATGGCAGAGTGGCAGACATAGCAACTATATCATATATGTGTATGATTTTGTTGATTAATTCGTTTAATTCAGACTATATTAAAATATTTATTTAGTCGAAATTTCAGACAGTGAATTTGAAAGATTAAACCATTTTTGTGTTGTTGGGTTGAGAAGATAACGGGAAAGACAAGGAGATAAGGTTTTGAAATTTACTTTGGATAACATGTCGTCTATAATAGAGTGAAACCAAGATGTCGACACAATGACCATGTAATATATTATATATTTTATTTGAAGAGGAGAGAGATAATCGCGGTAAATGTATTTAAGTTTAGATAAAATTATCATTCATATATTTGAATTTATTAGTCAATGTAAAAGTGTAAAAATTGTGTTGTTCTTTTTTCTTCTTCTCTATTTTTATCCTTCTCATTCATTTATAATGACTTGTCATCCTATTCGTATCTTTATTATTATATATATATATTTATATAAAAGAAAAAACGTATTACAAATGTGGTAAATGAGAGTTCAATAAAGCTTAATTGATGGAAAAAATATAACAGAGCGACAAATACATGCTCTACGCTTTTACGCGAACCCGGTACCTCAGCTTTTACAAAACCAATCTGAATTCACGATTGCTAGTCGAGATAATCGCGGCATAAATACATAAAGTTTAGCCAACTAAGCCGGCGTAGTTCCAACCTCAATCAATAACGGCATAAGTTCACAACGTCACGTAAAAAAACAAGCTGACCTTAATTTCCATCCAGAACTTACTAACGTATGTTAACCTCGGCATTTCTCTTTCGCGTGGCGAAACGTAAGTGGCACGTTTATCATAACTTTAAGTACATTTGCCGCTGTTTATCAGATTTTTTTAATTTTTTTTTAGTATAATAAAAGGAAAAGCGCAAGTTGGAAGGTGGTGATTAATATTTGATTTTATATTTAAAAATTACAGCCCAAGAAAACATGGTAGGCATGGACATGGCGATGATGATGATGATGATGCCATTGCCATGGCAGTTTCGGACTATAAACCAAACAATTCGCAACACATACGCCTCTCTTCTCTCTCTCTGCTTGCCCTACGGACCGCCATTTCTCATCGCTCTATCGAGCTCGAGCTCGCTGATTTCGAATCCAAACCGAGGTATGTTCTCTCTAATTCGTTGATTTCTTCGGTTTTGATCGGTGCCTTCTGCTCCTGGTTTCATCGGTTGGTTGTTCTCTGATCTGCAGAAGCTGCGAAGAATCTTTGATGTGATTCGTTTGACTTGAGCCTCCGTCGGTGCGTTCCTCGGCAATCGGATAAGCGTAATCACTCCGTTTCTTCGTTGCTTTCTCTGGATTTTGATTGCATTGCTTTGAGCTTCTTCAATGGTGTTTGTCTGGATTAATCTGATGTTTTCGTTGAATGTGACCACTGCGAGTAAACTTTTGGGATTTATCCTTTTGGTCTTCATCATTGGTTTGAATTAGATTGTTTTGTGATCGAATGTCTGTAGATTCCGCAACTTTGACACCTTTTTGTGATCGAGCTTTCGATCGTGCGTTTTCCGTGACGGTTCTGTTGCTTTCGTTCCGGGCTTTGTTGTTGCTTTCGTTCTAGTTGGAAATGCTGAATGAGACTTACATGGTTTCTTCTTCTTCTTCATTGTTGTGTGTTGACCATCTCGAACAAACTCTAGCCCGCTGAATATATGTGTATTCGTTTGGATTGTATTGACGTGTGCGTTTCTTTTTGTGTAGGATGTAGATGAGAGAGCGTTTTAGTCGTGTCAAAGGATTTTTCTTTTTCTTTTTCATTTGATGTAATCTTAGTATTTTGACTTACCAATTTATGCCGTTACAGTGTTGATCACTCTCATTGCGTATCGTTATACTCTACGATGAAGTGAACGAGATATTTCTGTTTATTCAACCTGCGGAATCACCATGTTGCTGATTTATAAGTGCAGGTACTGGCATTTGTTTCATCTGGCAACTGCGAATATGTGCTATATATCTTGCTGGTACGGCGGTCAGGAGATCTTTGCCACACGTGATTTTCAGATATCGGAAATACGCATAAAAGTCACAGCTGATTTGCTTGATTTCCAAATGCATTTAGTGGATAAATGAAGCAGATTTGTGTGGTGGATTGAATTTATAGACTTGCTTCGCCTTGTGATACTATATTACCCTTCGATAATTAGTTAGATATTAGATTGTTACCGAGAAAGAAAAAAAAAAAGAACTAGAAAAATGGGGTTGCCTCAAGTCCCGGCCTGTGGCACAACTTCAGAGGAAGCTGCTGAAGCGGTTTTGGGTGCTTTTTTAAAAAGCCCACCTCGGATTACCGATGAAATCACGGATGATTCGGATTGTAAGCACCATAGTTTCATATGCTCTTCTTTAGGGTCAGATTCCCGACAAAGAAACTCTCTAGAGATCTCAAATAATCACGGATTAAGACTCGCGTCTGCTGATGGTAATGGCCTGTTCACCCCCAAAAGTGGAAGGAATATTCATAGCCCTATTTCTCGGATTGTCGGCTTCGAACCTGACAAAACTGGTTCTGTCAGTGACTTGGCCAATGAGCGCATGCCAAGTGGATCGGTTGTGAGGAAGCGGTTACTATCGCCTTTGAATAGAATGCTTTTCCCTAACCAAACTTTTGAGGGCAATTCTCTAGACATTGGTCTCAGGAATGTTCAAGCAGATTACTCTGTTAAATGTAGCGCTTTCACAGTGAAAGATCATAAAAAGGCAAACTTTGGAGGCAAAGATTCCTGTGATCATGTTATTAGCGAATTTAATCGTTCCAGCGATGGTCCCATTTTAGTAAATGAGAAATCTTCATCTCCAAACGGTGGTTCACCGAGATTGTTGTCTGAGTTCAGAGAATCAAGATGCATCGAATTCCGAAGTAGAGACGTGACTATATCTTCGAAGACTTCATCTCTGCTTTGCTTGTCACCTCTCGGTCGCAAGTGTTCTGAAAATATGATAACTCCAAACCGGTTCAGGAGTGGCCAGATCGATTTCGGGGATTGTGACTCCATCTTTGCACACGAAGAAGACGATTTCAGGATCGCTAGCAAATCATTCGAAGATGACGTCTTTTACAAAGAACTCTTTCCTTCTTCTCTAGAAAAATCGAGCATTGTCAACTCTCAAGGATCAAACCCCACGTCGAAATCTGCAAGGTTCGTCAGAAGTTTAAGTGGACTTCCGATCAGAAGATCATTGGTTGGTTCTTTTGAGGAATCTCTATTATCCGGTTGTTTCTCCTCTGGGAAACCAAGTCAGGTAGATGGGAATTTTTTTATTTAAACTAAATGATTACATATAATTGTTAATTTCTGATTCCCGTCTTTGAAGATATTTTCCTGTGATTAATTATGGTTATTTTTTGCCTTAAATGTAGACAATTGACGGTTTTCTGGCGGTTCTGAGCATTTCTGGAGGGAGTTTCTCGCCTCAGTCTCAAAAGCTTCCGTTCTCAGTGAACAGCGTCGATGGAGATTGCTACTTATTGTACTATGCTTCCATTGATCTTGCGAGAACTTCTTTGTTGAGCCGATGCAGAGGTCAAAAGTCAAAACGAGGTCTAGGCAACGACGACTCCCAAACAGTCAGAAGTCGCCTTCGCATACCTATCAAGGGTCGTATTCAACTGGTAAATTTGTTTTAACATATTATTATTTAGTTTTAGTAGTGTATCAATCTACCGCTTATGTTCTTGTCTGAAAAGTTCATTATTCAAATCGGGTCGTTGTTCAGGTTCTCAGCAATCCCGAAAAGACCCCTCTTCACACTTTCTTTTGCAACTACGACCTTACCGACATGCCAGCTGGTACAAAAGTAAGACGATTTATGTGTGTAAATATATATATACATATATAATTATATATGTTGCTGTCTGGTTTTAAATCCGTTCATGCTCCGCCTATTTATATAAATGATCTTGGTCTGGATCTTGTCACATGTTTAGAACCGGTTATACTCGTTCTTAACTTACATTTTATTTAAATTACTGAATAATTTTTTGCTTTCTTCTCTCATTGTTTAGCGTTCTAAAAATAGCTTACTAAACACTCAGTGAGCCGAGCCATACGTAAATGAACCCTAAACTAGTTAAGCTTAACATAATTTTTACAGAAATTAAATAAAATAATGTGCAAGTGCACGGGCGTAGCACACTGAAATTAATTAGTGTATTTCCGCTTCGCAGACATTTTTGAGACAAAAGCTTATCTTGGCGTCGCCATTGAAGCCAGGCAAGGTTGTAACGAACCCAAAAGTTGCCGATAACGAGAATGGCCAGGAAACTGGGAATCCCGATGAAACGGACTCTGTAAATAAGACAAGTACACTAGACTTAGGCGATTTCTCCATGGACGCACAGAGCAGTGGAAATAACAGAACCAGGGAGTGGAAAGATCAAAACTTGGTTGATTCGTGCGGTGGCGCCGAGAAGAAACACAGCTGTTTAAGGGTCAACGAGAACGGGAACAACGGAGGCGCTCTCCGCTACGCCCTTCACCTCCGTTTCATTTGCCCGTCGTCGAAAAGCTCAAAATCGTTGGACAAAGACCGGAGATTCTATCTGTACAATGACCTAAAGGTCGTGTTTCCGCAGCGCCATTCGGATGACGACGAGGGCAAGGTACGTCTTTTTTACGTGAATTACTCTTCCGATTCGCCATTTCTCGTGTTAATTAGCAGTGTCTGTTTGTTGGCAGTTGAACGTGGAATACCATTACCCAGAAGATCCCAAGTACTTTGACATAATCTGAAATGTCTGCCATTTATTTCACCAAGTGTTCTTAACTTGTACATAAATTTTATTTTTATCTTTATTTTTATTTTTTTACTTTTGTAAATATAGTCCACTAGTTTGGTTCATGCTCATTCTGACCCAATTAATTGTTCTTCCAATTTACAAGATGTACAATTTACAAGTGTTGTGTCATGTGTACATTGTAAACAAAATATATTATTCTTAAAAAAGTAAAAAGTAGGGAAAATTACGGCAAAAATACCTAACCTTTGGTCAAACTGCCTCTTGGGTACCCAACCTTTAAAACTGGCGGCAAAAATACCCAACCTGCGTTGACCGTGACTTTGGCATGAAAACGTTAATTTTTCCGTTAACAACACTCATGTGGCCGTTAGCGGCAAAAATACCCAACCTTTTAAAAATTAATTTATTAAATTTTTTAAAAAAGTTTATTTATTTTTTCTTTACTTGATTAGTGATAATTACTTGAATTCCAAATACATGGCATAACAAAAAAGTTAGTAAAAACATCTATTGATTTCTTAATGTGCTTGTATAAGCTACATTTGGTGATAAAGATCTTATTACTATGAGAGATTTTAAACATAATGTTACGGGTATTTTAAGTAATTGAACAGGGTTTTGAAAATAGGTATCTGGTTTTCCGAGTATCCGGATTACTAATCAAGCATATTGATTATTGATAATATTTCTTTTACTGGCATATATTCTTAAGCCATTTCTTTTCAATACGGAGACAATAATTGATTGTATTAATTCGATCTAAAACGGTCAATTACCAATTAAAAGGGTAATTAGGACTGTAACCAGAGCGGTTATCCGATTTTTTTGAACTACCCGTATCCGGATCCGGGTGTCCAAATATCTCTACCCGTATCCGGATCCGGAAATCCAAATATCCAAAAATCTGGATATCTATTATCAAAACCATGTTCAATTACTTAAAATACCCGTAACATTATGTTTAAAATTTCTCATAATAATAAGATTTTTATCACCAAATGTAGCTTATACAAGCACATTAAGAAGTCAATAGATGTTTTGACTAAATTTTGTGTCATTCCATGTATTTGGAATTCAAGTAATTATCACTAATCAATAAAAGAAAAAGAAAAAAATAAATTAAAAAAATTAAAAATTAATTTTTTCAAAAAAAAAGGTTGGGTATTTTTGCCGCTAACGGCCACATGATGAATTTTAACGGAAAAATAAACGTTTTCATGCCAAAGTCACGGTCAACGGAGGTTGGGTATTTTTGCCGCCAGTTTTAAAGGTTGGGTACCCGGGAGGCAGTTTGACTAAAGGTTGGGTATTTTTGCCGCAATTTTCCCTAAAAAGTATTAGTAGGAATAGTGTTTTTTTTCTTCCTTTATTAAAATTTAAAATATTTTAAAATATCAAAACTACTTGTTCATTATATTTCTAGATATTGTTCCTCGTGAATCGTGATACGCACATTATAAAATCAAATATATTTTTATAATTAATTGTTAAGATTAATATACTACATGATAAAGATTATTGTGGAACGATCAATAAGTTACGTTATTTAATAACTATTAAAATAAAATTCTGATAGATTTATAGAGTGATAATTCAAGTTTTTTTTTTTATAAAACATAGGGCATAGTATTCTATTCCGTCAAAAAAAAAAAAAATTAAAGGCCTAAAATGCAGTAAGATAGAAATGGCAAGGGCATTATTGTCAAGGGCAAAGCGAGAAGGGTATAAAGGGGAAAAGACATTTTGGTAGGTTAATTAATGAAGTGATGGACGTAAATGCAAAAGATTAGGGATGTTATTGCATGTTTAAAGGAAGTCGAATGAGAGGCATCGCCAAAAGGCAGAAGGCTATTTACGTAAAGTCATGATGATGATTATCAGGAGGCAGACAGAGTCACACTCACACACCAAGCGAAGGGAACATTCGTACACTTTCTATATCACATGCCACTCAACCACGTCTATATATATTATATAATACATTAATGAATATTATTATAACCATTAAAAAGCAAAACTAATATTTATAGGCAGCTTTATATACCACCATTTTATTTGTTTATTTTCTAAATACTATATATTATATTTTTAATTTGTTGATAAAAATTAAAGAATACTTTTCCTTTTCCATTGTTAGAATCAAATATATATATGATGAAGGTCATGATATATATATATATATATATATATATATATATATATATATAAGAGTTTGGGAGTTACATCCTTAAAAGAGATATTAATGAATATATGAATAAGTGAAGCTCAGATGTGACTCACTGTATTATATTGCTTACAATTGTCAGGTTGAGAGAGAGAAAGAAGGGGACACGTGTCATGCCTAGCCGTTTTTGAAAATTCCGGTATCTAAGTAACAGTATTTATATATGTATGTATGTATAGGTGTAAATATAGGTTAGGAAAGCAGATTGGAGGTGCTGAACAGAACAGTACTACATTACATGCACCACTCACTCACTACGACGAGTGAACGCTGCTCTGCTCACACTCACATAACAGAATCATATTATATATATATTCTTCTCTCTCTTTCTGAATATATATATATATCTACAATATTTACTTATTTTGCTTCGTCGAGTATGGATAATACACTTTCAAGGCTCAAATAAAATAAAATATATCTATATAGAATTAGATATGGAATTATTGTTGTACTATATATAAAATATAAATTAAAGACGGGCCTTACCCCTGGGCAATATGTAGATGATGAGAAGCCATACCGGCCCTGATCAGATGACCAACTTCACGTCTCTTTTTACATTTTAATATCATTTTACTATATATATTATATAGTAGTACACTATTATTAAAGCTGCATATTTTATTATATAAAAAAGGCTTAATAGTAATAAATGTACGTTTAAGTTCTATTCAAGCCTCTTTCAAAACAAAAACAAAAGGTTCTATTCATTCAAGCCATGTAAATTAAGTTATTTTTAGAAGTTAATAATGTACGATCAAGTTTCAATTTATTGTTTAAATGTATCAAAATTTCACTATATACAATAAAATACTTAACTCTGAAATTCTCAATAAAATAAAACTAATTGAACACATTTTTTTATGAAAATAAAAAAAAATACTCAACTCTATGTCACCCCAATTGTATACAAGTTGTATACATTTGCGACTATTAATTTTTTTTTTTAATATGACTAAAGAAGTTATTTCATATTAATAATTTTATAATAAGTTACAGGGCCGGTCCAGAGTTTGTCGAGGCCCTAGGCGAAGACTGATTGGGGCTCAGCTCACTAATACTACACTACACATTGTGGCCCACTTTTAATATGAATTTTTTAGTATGAATTGTGTCTATTTTATATCCTCTCGGCAGTAAAACGTGAGCACAATACACTCAATGTTTTTTTCTTCCATCGTGGGACCCCTTATTTACAAATGTATTATAGTGATAAGTTACCATCTATAAGAAACCATGAAATTGACATTACCAAATTAGTAATGATTAATGAAAAAGGAAGAGTTTTAACATACATTTAACGAAAATTATATTTTAATTAATCTTTTATTTGAAAAAAAACTCGCTATAATATTCAAGTGACATGACATTAGCAACAATAAAGATAACAAAAACATGATGTTAGTAAAACAAACCTCTTACTTCTTTTAACTAATTAAACTCTCTAACCACAAATCACATGGGATTTAATTTATTTTGAATTTTCGAAATCTCAAATAAATAATAAAAAAAAGAATAGAATAATACAAAATCAGTTAGAGAGGGGCAAATCCGTCCTTTGCCAGAATGACGTCACTCCCAAAACTCCCATATAAACCTGAGTCTCTCTCACACACAACACAGACAGTAATAACAGTGCAAAACACTCCCACTCACTGTCCGTACACTTCTTCTCCATTTCTCCGTCGACCTCCATTAATGGCGGACCACAACATCTACGAGTTCTTCAACCACCAGCCTCAGCACCAGCATCCTCAGCCTCCTCCGGCGAAGGCCAGGAGGTCCGGCGCCGGCGCCGCCGTCACCTCGCGCCTCTTCCCGTGCCTCTACTGCCCCCGCAAATTCTACACCTCGCAGGCCCTCGGCGGCCACCAGAACGCGCACAAGCGCGAGCGCGCCGCCGCGCGCCGCGGCTTCTCCGCCGAGCGCGCCGCCAGCCGCCTCTCCCTCGCCGACCCCTCGCCGCCGCCTCCGCAGGCTCACCACGACGCCGCAGCCGCAGCGACGCTGCAGGGAGTGGGAGGTTACGTCAACAATGGCGGTCACTACTACTACGTGGGGGCGGGAGACTACTCCTCCTCGTCGCCGAACCAGTACCTCCTCCACGGCGGCGGTTACAACCACGCTCCATCGCCGATCTCTGGGGCTTCCTCGCACCACCAGTACCAGCTCCACTGCGATCAGTACTTCCTGGGCGGCGCGGGATCGACTCCGGAGTCTGTCTCGCCTCCTTCTTCTTCCGCCACCGAGGGCGCGGCGGCGACGCACCTCGACCTCTCGCTGCACCTCTGATCAGTCCGCTCTCTAACCCTAATCGTATCATCTTCATCTTCTTCTTCTTCTTTTTCTCTTTCTAGGGTTTGGTAGCAGATTCAGCTAGGGCTTAGATCACATGTTGTTGTTCTTGTTGTTGATGATGATGCACTCTGACATGATCTTATAATATATGTATACACACTCACTCTGAGGGTTTGTTTGGGGTTTTGAATCTGTCTTCTTTGATCATCAAGATTATCATATAACGTATAATTCCATATAGAAGCTTGTTAAGGTCGCCATCAATGGCGGCGATGGTACACACATGCATATGCATGCATGTGTATGCATGTATGTGCAGCAATGGTGGGCTTTATGACGGCTTGAGAAACAGTCTCAAGACGCTGTTTTTGGGTGTTGATGAGCTTGATGTTGGGTTTCCATGGCAGAGAAAGAGATTGGAAGTGATGTGTGATTGATTTATGGTATATTCAAACCGATGGGTTACTCATTATTACTGGGTTTGGTGATGATTTGGTGGAAGTGACGAACCCTAACACCTATATATATATATATATTATATTATATGTATTATAATATTAGCTTATTATTGTTAATATTAATGATTATCACTTGAGAAATAGTTTCAGTTGAGATTCGAAACGACGCCATTTTGGTATCAAACGACATCTTTTTATGTCCTGCCAAATCCGTGCATCTAGAGCGTAACGACGTGGAAAATAGTGATGTATTACGCTTCTACACTTTTTCTGAGTATTATTTGGCGCGATTGATTAATCACTGAAATTAGCAGGGAATTAAGAAGAATGATTAGTTGCAATGTTTTAGGAACGGTTTACATAAGTTTAATTTACGGGTATATATTGATAGGTAATTGTTTCTTATATCATTACCGATTGTGCCAATCCGATTCTATCGTAAAACCGATGAGTATAGGGGGCGGGTTTTGATGCGAAGATGTGTACTTTTGGCAAGTTTTAGACTTTGTTGGCCTTGGCCCAAAGTCAAAATTCTATTTACCTTAACCACTCTCACGTAGACTTTTGAACAAGAAATGGTTTATATGGTGGTCAACGGCCTGGAAACTCCCCCACAACGGTGACACTTCTATGCCCGAAAAGCCTCCAAGGTAGCTGCTGCCGTAGCGTTGTAGCCCCGCAGGAGGACCTTGGAAGGCCGGAGGACTAGACTCGTGGAAGTGATTTCCACAAGGAGGCCAACCGTGAAGCACGAGAGGCAGTGGTAGGCACGGTGATAGCTCGCGGTTATTTTTTGCTTTTTTCCTTCAAGCAATTTTTCTTCCGACAATCGGTTTTGTAGCAAATTTTTAAAACAGAAACTGGTAAACTTTTTTGGTTTTTTACCCGTTTATATCGGGAACCGAAACCGAGCTTGTGGAAACAATTTATCTGAATCAGACCAATAGATTGGGATCAGCAAAGCAAGGCCCCATTGGACGTAGCCTAGAGCAGATCGAAACTTACACGCTGGACCGGGAACTCACACACGGATGCTGATGCTCACAAATTCGATATAAATTTTTCGGATTTATACGAAAAATTTCTAGTTATAATAAAAATAGATTTAAAAACCTAGACCGGGTTTCCAGGACTGGAATTTCCAGGACCTGATTTGTGAAATTTTAGTCCGATCTCGAAAAAAAAAAAACCTAGACCGGGAAGTGCACCGAGATTTTTGGTCAGTCCAAAATTAGCTTAAACAGCATGGCCCTTATATAGCTTCATAATGTTCATGAAAAACATAAAGGAAATTATAAACGCAACAAACGTTGCCTTGTCAAAAAATTCCGAACACGCCTGCTAGTGATGTTGCCGGCTTCTTTGGCTGGTCAAAATATTGACTTTTTAATAAAGGCAGAATTTGGAAACTTTGTCGACATGTAAGTTGTTGAAATTTTATTTTTGATCGTTAACTTTTTACCGCTTATTTGTGAAAACATTTGAAACATTTGCCACCAGTGTTTAGTATACATAAAGTTTGTATTACATTACATATAGATTGTGAATTACAAACTTTTACAGATTGTGTTACCTTTGGCAACAAAGTAGGAGTGTTATGTATTACAAAATCTTATCATTTACATAGGTCTAAGAAAATTATAATCATTATGCAAATATATATATTAAATTAATATTATAAATAAATTATTCAATATATATTTCTTTAAAATAAAAATAGAAATGATAAACAATAATACTTAAACTAAATATTTTCCAAAAATACCACATTAAAAATATGTTACTTATCAGTAAAATAATAAAATAAAATCATCGATTTTTCATTGCTAGTTTAAACGAAGAAAAACCAACTATAATTACTTTTTACAAAATTGGACAGAATCATGTGATTTATAAAAAACCGACATGATCCCGATTTACAAAGCCGGAACCGGAAATACACAATGTTTACAACAACATAAACTCAAATATTTATTTCTTTACCACCAATGCCAAAAGTACATAAACCAATGATATTTTAATATTTACTCAATCAATAACCTGATCGCCAAATATTTCGTCTCAAGCTAACAGAATAAACTACCAGCTTTATGAATTACAAGGTGAAGAACGAAACCGTCAATGAGCGACGTAAATGCTCAAATTTCAAAGGTTGGAACTTCCGACGCAAATCCGTGAGTTGTCTGGTATAAAAGCCGAGGCAAAATGCTTCTGTACGGATCGTTTTCCCTTTTCTCTTTCAGGTAACCAATGCATTCCTCAACCTCCGATTTGATGCGTAAGTATAATTCGTGGGATTTTTTCCGATCTCCAACGTCGTTTTTCATCCCTAACGCCATTTCAATCAAACAATGTGGCCGATTAAGTACGTTTTGTTCTCACGTCAGGAAAAAAATTAACAGATTATGAACTCGTAATGCTGTGGCACCTTCGGTTTCGATTGGCTTCCCAAAGTAATAGTAAAACCGACCCGGAAGTTTTGGTAGAACCCCAGGGAGGTGTACGGGTTGGTTTGCCACCTCTCCATTTGTCTCATTCCTATAAGCATTCAGAAGTAAGCCCAGTGTTAGAGAGATTTGAGTCCGAAAAAAGGGGTGAAGGACGTGAAACTGGTAACCAGTACAGGTTTCTATCTTTTGAAAACCGGTTTCCGAATCCATACTGGTAAAAATCAGTAATTGATGATAAATAAATCAAAATAAACGCTCAAACTGTCCATCGTTTATACTCCAAATTAAAATATAATTTTTTTTCTTTTCCAAGCCGATCACACGGTGTTTTGACCCAAAACGGGAGTTTCTAGTTTCCGTTGTCGAAACCAGTTACCGGATTCGAAACTGGTTTCCGGTATAAAAACCTTAGCTCCAATAAAGAGATAATTTTGTTGGAATCAGATAGAATCTGCAGGGTACCTCAGTTTCACGACTTGATTCGTCAATTCCTCGATGTAATCCCTGAAGTATGGAATCTTCATTTGGTCTTCGTAATCGAAAAAGAGCTGAGAAATGAATCCATTATTTAGTTATGACAATAATGGAAATACCACTCATTTCATTAGTATTTTACTTTTATCTAAAGAATCCATGCTTTGATGCAAAGTAAGGTTCTTACTTCTCCAATATCGTCTTCCCCAACAACCCCGAAAGGTATAATCTTGGCCCCGAATCGCATCGCCATCCTCACAAACTCCGACTGTTCCGGCCAGAACAGCTTATATTCTTCGCCCTAAATGCAAATAACGACACTTATACTAAACTCTCAGGACAAATCAGATTAAAACCTAACGGGCTAAACCGAAGCCAAGCAAATTAAACTAAAAAAAAAAAAGATTCAATGACAAAATCAAATATTAAGACAGAGTTGAATCGTCTACGTAGCATAATTAAATAACCCAGATTATTCCTGAATGTTCCGCATGTATTAGAAAATTGATGCTTAAAGATGACGACTGTTACCCTTCTATGAAGAGCCTCACGCATTCCACCGGGATATAGTAGAACGTGAGATTTAGACGAGAAGAGTTTAAAGAAGTTTTTTCCTGAGACAGGAACCGCCCCCATAATTCTGTATGTGTCAAAATGCTCCATCTCGGTTAAAGATCCTTTTTTAAGGTTCGTGAACATCATAGGATGTGCGATTCCTCTCACGAGAATGTTTCTTTCAATCATAAGTTGGCATACAAAAGGAGCCAAGTCGATTCCAAGTAACATGTGATAACCAACGAACAAGACCGGTCCTTCAGAAGGAATTCCAGTAAGGCCTCGCACGATCTTCCCATCTTCTAATGTTGAGAGCATCACCGGGCTCGTGGCCAAATAAACCCATCTGGGAAATCATGTTTAGTAGCATAGCAGCAACAAACAGTCAGCAAGTTGACTAAACAACTTATGTATAAGAGAATTTATCTGACGTCTTTTGACATATTTCTGCCGGATGAGGATAATGAGTTTATTTTGTATATATACCGATTTGCTTCGAAAATATCTTTGAATTCAGAAGGCGTCGGTGGGATATAATCAGAGACATAGTCATTGTGTTTCAAACGACGGTAGAAACTGGCACGCTTAATTACAGTTACCAAATCAATATTCTCTTCCTGTATAAATAGGCAAAAAAAAAAAATTACTTGTGTTGAAGATAAATTCGTTGCATGAAAATTTAGATACGAACGCAAAATATTAGCATGAAAAAGCGGAACTATGCAGCTGCAGTTTAAATTTTCCACTCCATTCTATAATATATGTACGAAAAAAGAAAAAAAAAACTAACTATATATGGATCGTACCAAGAGAATAAAATGACCACTCTCCTCGAAGTTCCGAAGCATACAATTAGGAAGTATTTGGTGCAGTCTCGACCCTTCTTCCTGACTAGGCAGAAACGGATCTCTCCCGCTAATATAACAAACAGAAAACAGTATATTCCATCAATTACGAGCATGCGCCTGATCAATACAATCAACAAATGAAATACCTGGAAAGAATCAGAGTTTCAGCTTTGACAGCATGCAGACGTGAATTGGCAAATGCTGAAGCTGATTTAAGCATCTTTAGCTTCCATATAAGCGTTGTTCTTGGTAATGTATCAATAAGAACCTATCGTAAGAATCAACAATGATCCTCAATGCAATAAATACAAATTTATTTAGTTTTTTCATAATTTTCTTGCCAGATGATCAGAATTCTCTTACAGAAAGGTAACCTGACATCGCAACCAGATCGTGTGAAAGCTCTTGAAAAATTGGCAGAGGAAGTCCCTGGTTAGCGCCAGCTTTGACCATCGTTAAAGAGTCGCCTATATATTTTAACCACTATATTAATCTCTTGACATTGAACCATTTACTAACCGCTAAATACCCAGAACTGAAAATAGATGAACTAGAAAAGCAGACCTGCAACATCTATCAAAGACGGTAGGCTAAGATTTGGAAATTCCGGAATGATTTCTAATAACGGTATTAGAGGCTGAAGTCGTGACTTGCTGAATGAGGTAGCTGGATACAAAAACATCAAATTCAATAATTAAATGTATGTATCGTTCAAACTAAAAAATAAAACGAAATTCTCATCGACATGAAGAAACAAGGGCTTACCTGAATTAACCAAAATAAGAACAAGGTCAATATCAGGGTTAAGAGCAGCAACAGATAGCGCAAGGCAAGCTCCAATCGTTTCACCAACAAGATATATGGGCTTATTTGGCGACCGACGATGCTCTGATATTATCGTTCTTTGAACCAACTTCACTAACTCTGTCAAGAAAAAGAAAAAAAACCAAGAATTGTAACAATACAGAGTAACAGAAGCCAAAACGAATATCACTCTCGTATAGTACAAGCATACATATACTATACATGCATTGACGCACCCTCGAAAGACGTTCGATCCTCAACTGGAACGTGCAAGCACCATATGTCAAACATTCTTCATCCAAATCGGGTGATAATCGTGGTTAGAAACTCAATCAATGTCAAGCTTATAATAGGACTATCCATGGCTGTAGAACATTGAGAAATCTTGGCATAGAGTGTCGAACATGGATGATACTTTGTTACTTACTCTCCAAGTCTCTGATGATGCTTTGCAAGTCCAAGTCCAACGCCATCAATGCCTGCGAATTCAGTCAAGAACATAAATCACAGCCTAAACTTGATCTGTGTCGATTCATACACATAACTTTGCTTAATACCGAAGAAATACATGAAGATCGCAACATTTAAGCTTCAATTCCATACTATGTAATCAAAATCAGCCATAGAAGGAGAGAGAGAGACCTGGAAGATAGAGAAGCAGAGGAGCATCGCGCGAGCGAGAAGCGGACTCCATTGGAGAAAACCAGCGAGGAGGTCCACCGTCATGCTCGATCAGATCCTTCGCGCGCTCCTCGATTTCCGTCGCTCTGCTCGGGCTTCCGCTCCGCCGCCGAAGCGACGCCGTTCCAGCTCCGAATCCGCGCGGCTCTCCGGAGTTCTCCGACCGCTTCGCCGTCGCCGCGAGTCGCCGATTGGAAGCTGAAGCTCCGAGGCCGAGCTTGGTTGCAGGGAAGCCGACGACGGAGGAGAGAAAAGCTCCGACGATGGCCATGGCCGTTGACTG
Organism: Parietaria judaica; assembly: GCA_954871525.1. NCBI lineage: Eukaryota > Viridiplantae > Streptophyta > Magnoliopsida > Rosales > Urticaceae > Parietaria > Parietaria judaica. The sequence continues at coordinate 34,577,235 of OX940865.1, forward strand.
ATTGGCACTTCGGAGTTGACTGTTCGTAAATGACTGACTCAATATATATATATATATATATATATATAATGTGTGTGTATTGGAAGAGGACAATAGTGACACAAAATAGTATTATGCCCAAAAAGTTAAATATTAAAAAAGAAAGAGGGCAAAAGTATCGCGCTATTTATTAGCGTAATATACGGAAGTATCGCTCCTTTTATTTTAGATCTCTGTGTATTTTGTCAATTGAGTTCTATTTTCTTTTCAAAAACACCCTCTATGCATTCATAAAGTAGCACGTTGTCTCTAAATTAAAAATAAAAGATTATTAGATTTAAGATCAATATATTAATTTGTGTGATTATTCGATACCTGACTAAAATAAAAAGTTATTAGATTATAGAGAAAAATAAATTTAACTTGTATATTCGATAACTAATTAATTTTTTTTCTTATCTCATTTAACGTGTGGAATTTAGTGTATTGCGATTGCGTTACGTTGTGAGATTTGATAGGACATTTTTATCAATAATTATAACTTTGAAGATGAATTGCACCAATATACAAAGTTTAAGGGACGTAAGTGTCAATAATTAATTGTAGTTTGTAATTTGTAGCTTTAAATAACACAAGTAATCGAGAAATAATGTCCATCAAAGCAGAAATGATGTTGCAGATGATGATAAAAAATATAACCAAACAATAGGTAGTGGTAGATTTTTTTTTCGCTATTTAGTAAAAAACGGGCGAAAAGTCTAATCAAGCATCTCGCCAAAATTGAATAAGGGATATTTAGGTAGTTGTAGCTAAGTCAGAAAATTCGGAAATCGGAAGAAAAAAAAAATCAGAATTCGGAATTTTCTGAATCGTAATGAGACATACTGTCGCAATGTTATTTTTTTTTCATTAAGACCCAATATTTTATTTTTTGTATAATTTTGAGTACCCGTCACTAAATGAACTAAAAATGTTAAGTTTTTGTTAAGTATAGATATAACACATGTCAACTTTATATGCATCTACCTCAAAAAAAAAAAAACTTTATATGACATGAATATCGTCGAATATATTTTGCCAACATCGCCGAGTACGTTATTGACATCGCTGATAGCGCTGAGTGCATCACTGTAATACATTGATGGCACCGTTGAGAACACCGAGTGTGTCACAACTACCGTCGAGGATACGTCGTCGACACTGTCGAGAACGCCAAGTGCGTCACCTAAACCTAGGAGAACGACAAGTGTGTCGCCGATACAACCGAGTATGTCACTGATACCGTCAAGTACTCCGTGTGTGTCGCTGAGGATCGACATGTGTCATATACTTAACAAAAACTTTACATTAATGTTCGTTATTTAGTGACGATGACTTAAAGATACATAGAATAAAACATTAGGTCTTTATGACGGGAAAAAATTGGGTATGTACCCTTAACACAGTGAAAACATAAGGTTCTTATGTCGCAAGTATCTCTAAATGTTGTATTCTCCTCATTTTTTTTAAAAATTAAATTCATCTCGTTTTTCGTTTGCATTTTATCCTCAATTTGGCATTTTTTTTCCTTTTTTCATCATTTTTTATTTACTTTTAGTTAAGCTTAACTAGCCAAAAAAGAAAAGAAAAGAAAAAGTAAGTCACATTTATAAATAGAGTAGAACCTCTATAAAATAATACTCGATAAACTAATGTTGCGATTAAATAATATTTTTTTCAGTCCCGACTCGGGCCTAACTAGCTAAATTAATAATTCGCTAAATTTATAAGATAATAATTTTTTTGGTAAGTATATAGGTCCCAAGTGATATTTAAATTATTAATTCAATATAAATAATTACATAAATAATTATAAAATCACTATAAATAAAATAAAATTAAAATAACTATGAAATCACATTAAATAAAAAGATAAAATTACATCACTAATTATGTAGTCTTCTTAAAATATGATTCTATAGTAATTATTACAACTTAATTATCACTACTCTAAAAAGTTGTTGTCATTCCTCTCTAATATCATTGGGCTCTTAAATAATTCTGACGTCAAATCATAATAATAGTCACTCTTGATATTCTTAATATTGATATTCATAAAAATGAAAAAAAATTGTTCGTAAAGATGTTTATATACTTATAACTGATTAATATTTTTTTCTTTGTTAATGTATAAATTAATAAATTATTAATTTATATGTTAATTGATAATCCAATAAGATAATATTTTTTGCCGGTTCCAACAGTATTAATTTATAGAGGTTCTACTGTAGACGTAGATGAATGATAAAAAAACACTCAAATTATAACTTATAGTGTTGTAGTCCCCCAAGAAATGTAAACAACATTAAATTTCACCCAATTTTTTCAAAAAAAAAAATGTAATCTATTTTTAGAATTTTGGGACTACAACAGTTTTGTGTCAATTTTATCTACATTTAAAGATAAAATGTAAAATAAAAGTAGTAAATTTGAATGTTTTCTAAAAGTTTCAAGAAATTGCAACTATTAAATAATAGTGATAACTTGAATACTTTTACTGCTAATTTGTCTATTTGTAATATTTTGCTAAGAATTGTTTGGGGTTGACTAACTTAACTAAAGATAACCAAAATAAATATAAAAAGATGAAAACATAGGGATAAAATGTAAAAATAGGTAAGTTTTAACGTTTGCCAAAAGTTTGGGGAACTTTATGACATTAATACAGACAACTTTAGTACTTTCCCTGCTAATTTTTATATTTAAATGTGTAGCAAATTATTGCCACAAAAATAGTTTTGGAATATGCTGAGGAAAACGTAATACTTCGAGGTACTTCTATCGTAAATATAATTCGTTTGCCGCAACAAGTGTAATTTTGACTGAAAAAAGCAATTAAAAGAAGCATTGACGTGGATTTCTCAAGCGCTAATACATGTTCGGACTTATGCCACATCAAAATAGTAACTTTTAAGAACATGTGCCGTTATTATTTATAAAATATGTACAAGAAATTTTTACTATTTAAGCGTAGGATTAAATATAATGATTTTCGAGATCTAACTAAGATTTTTATTCTAAATATAAAATGATAATAAATTTGCTAAAAAAATTCGACAAAAGAAATATAATTAGTCTAATATTAATGTAAGCACCACACTATTTTTATTGTTCTACTATTAAAACTATATTTATTGTTTTACTATCCTTAATATAAAGGATACTTGTGCAAAAATACGTATATGTTACAAAGTATGATTTATATTATTTTTTCACGATAAATATTTGCAACATGGTACAAAAGTTTGACATAAGTAATAAAGTCGTAATAAAATCATTATTTCGTTAAGGGATAATAGCGGCAAAAGTGGCCAAAGTTAGGTCAAGTGTGCAAATAAGTGGCCAAACCGATTTAATATCGGCATAAGTAGCCAAAGTTTACCAAACCGTGGACAGTACAAATTCCATCCATTTCATGTCAACGCCGTTAGCCACGTCAGCGCTAAAATCGTTATTTTTTCAATTGGTTTGAGATTTTAGGTCAATATATGAAAACATGATATGAACATCAAGAAGACTAATACTAAAATCAACATTAAAAATAATATATGAATATCAAGAACACTATATGAACTTCAAAAATGTTACATGAACAATAAAAACAATATATCAACATCAATAGCACAAAAAACTTCTCTAATAAATATAAAAATATTGCCATAAGCAAAAATACCCATTTAGCCACAAGTTTTTTTTTTTAATTACTCATTGTGTGTATTAAAATGAACTAAAATATGTATGTTTTAATACGTTTGTACAAAATAAAAATTTCGTTAATAATGTTGGCCTAACATTGTTAGTTAGAGTCGAGGCTAAAATCGAGACTTTGTAATATTATTTTATTGAGATATATTTAATTGTTAGAGACCCGAAATTTTGTTTAAGGAAATACCCATTTAGCCACAATATATTTTTAAAAATATTACTCATTTTGTGTATTAAAATGTACCAAAATGGGTAGTGTTTTAAAAACTTTGTAAAAAAAGTGATAATCTCGTTAATAATTTTGGCCTCATTGTTAGTTAGAGCCGGGACTAACGGTGTTGACATGAAATGGATGGAATTTGTACTGTCCACGGTTTGGTAAACTTTGGCTACTTATGCCGATATTAAATCGGTTTGGCCACTTATTTGCACACTTGGTCTAATTTTGGCCACTTTTGCCGCTATTATCCCTTTCGTTAACTACCTAATGTGTAGGGGTGAAAATTTTGTAACCGTTTCCCGGTTCCGTCCCGGTTCCGGTACCGGTTCCGGACCGGTTTAAGAAAAAAATAGGGAAATTGTGTCTAAAAGCGGGAACCGGAACTTCCCGATTCCCGATTTTCGGAACCGTGAACCGGAACCGGGAATCAGAACCGTTTTTCCCGATTTCTAGTACCGGTTCCGGTTTATGTATTTTTATGTCGTTTTTAAAAATTTTTCATGTCGTTTTGTTTTTTATGTCGTTTTTGTTACTCTAGAATCATATGTCGTTTTGTACAATTTAAAATATTAGGGTTTATTTCGTGTTCTCTCTCTCTCGCGACCTCTCGTGTTCTCTCTCTCGCCTCCTCTCTCTCGCCTCCTTTCTCTCTCTCGCCTGAGGTCGACGATTCTTCCTGCGAGGCTGCGACTCCTCCTCTCCTTTGGAAAGGTTTGATTTCCTCCAGTCTTATTTTTAATCTCATATTCAATTTTGGGTTTAATCCTCAATTTTGGGTTTGAATTAGTAGTTGGATAAATAGAGATATGATTTTGATGCACTAGCCCTAGGTTCGTTCATAGAGAAATTGCGAGCTGTAGGTATGATTTTCATTCATAGAGAAAGAGATATGATTTTGATGCACTAGCCCTAACTGGGAAAAAACCGAGTAGAAATCCAAAATGCTTGGGACAAACAGAGATATTCACCAAGTTTTAGAGACTAATGCTATATAGTGTATGCTAATTTCAGAGATCTACTAATGCCAACGCTTCACAAAGATATGTTAGAAATAAAATTGTGAAATAAAACGTAGATAGCACAAGGCCATTGACAGTGGAGGACAATAGAACCTTGAGACCGAGAAATGGATTCTCAAGCTGCAAATAACAAACTTCGTTGAATTTGGAAACCCACCTGCAAATAACAAGAAGATCACTTTGACCGGTTCATTCATATGAATTTCAAGTAACAAAATTTTGTTTCTAATTTCAGACTTGAGCAGTCCGCCAACAGCCCGTCTCGTTTCTCTTCTGTTCTCGACTCCTCATTATCAAGGTAAACATGGAAGAAAATGCTTTGGTTGAGAATTGTATTTTGTTTGTTTGTTGATATCGCTGAAGCTTCTTTCCTAATTTGCTAGGCCAAGAATCTGACTATGGATTCAAGTTGGGATTAATCAATACGTAACATTCAAAATGTATTAATGTGTATAAATATATAATATATATATATGGATAAATTACAGTTTATTTGTCATGATATATAATTTGTCATAAGCTTGTATAGGCAGCAGAACTTCCCATCCTCTTATTATTGAATAGAATAGGGTACCGTATTAATTGGATAGTCTATAATATGTCATAACAAATGATATTTGGGTGTACTGTAGTATATAAGAGTTGCTTTCCATTTGAATATGAAATATCAAGTTTAGAAAACTAACTATAATTTCTTTATTATATATTAAACAATAAACAGGTCATGGATAATAGTGTTGCCGGGTCTACGACTTCCGATTCAAATAGCAATGAAAATAAGTCAGAGTCAAGTTTACCGGAATCGTCCGAAGAAGTGACAATGGCTAAACCAGATGGCAAGAAAAAGCGTAGCAACGCAAGCGCTTGTTGGGATCATTTCACTAAAAATCCTGCTGGAAACAGTGCGAGCTGCATATATTGCAAAAATAGCATTCGGGTCAAGCATGGTTCAACAGGCGGGATGAAAAAACACACTCAGACTTGCAAGAAGAATCCAAACCGGCACGTTGATAAGAAGCAGAAGACTTTGCAGCTGTGTCGAGTGACTAATACCAACGAAGCTGTGTTAAAGGTTAGAGAATATACAGCGATGGGCTATCGACAACATTTGGTGGAATTCGTCGTGATGGACGAGCATGCGTTTCGGGTGGTCGAAGGAAAAGGATTTCAGAGGTTGATGCTCTACATGAACCCGTCATGGGAGCCTGTTTCTCGGATTACATGTGCGCAAGATGTTATTAAGAGGTTCCGCGAAGAGAAGTTGATATTGAAAAAGCAGTTGACTGGCCATCGAGCAAGTTTCACATCAGACACTTGGACATCAAATCAGAATACCAATTATATGGTTCTTACAGCACATTGGATAGATGAAGCTTGGAAGATGCAAAAGAGAATAATTGGGTTTTTCTCGGTTGGTGATCATAAAGGGGATACGATTGCGCAAGAGTTGATGAACTGCTTCTCCGATTGGGGTATTAAGAAAGTTCAGTCAATAACTTTCGATAATGCTACATCCAATGACGTTGCTGCGGTTAAAGTAAGGAAGAAGTTGCTGCAAAGAGAGGAAAAAGGTTTGCAATTGAACGGTGAATTGTTTCACATGAGATGCATATGTCACATCGTGAATCTCATTGTTGGAGACGGTTTAAAGGAATTGGGACCTTATATAGAATCTATTCGAAGTGCGGTGAAATATGTGAGATCATCTCCATCCCGGAAGAAGAGGTTTAAGGAGTGTATTGTCCTCGAAGATATCAAATCAAAGGCACTCTTGTCCTTGGATGTTCCGACTCGTTGGAATTCGACGTATCTCATGTTACAAGCAGCAATGAAATATCGAAGAGCTTTCGAACGGATGAATGAAGATCTCAACTACGTGAACTTCTTTGAAGGTGCGATTCGTCCTGACGATGTGGCTTGGGAATACGCTGAAATATTCATCGTATTTTTGAAGACTTTCTACGACCTGACCACTCGGCTTAGCGGTACGTCTTACGCAACAACAAACTTATGCTTTAGAGACATTTGTGCCGTAAAGAAAGAATTAAATGTCCTTCTAAGTAAACCGGAAAATAGTTTGTTGGAAAAGATGGGGAAAGCTATGGATTTGAAATTTAGAAGGTATTGGGGCGATCCCGAGCAAGTCAATATGATTGTGTTTCTCGCCACTGTGCTTGATCCGAGATACAAATTGAGTTACATCGAACATTGTCTCAAAGCTGTTTTTGGTGACGAAGTGAAAGACAGGGTTGTTCCAAGAATTCTAGCGAAGCTTTACGAGCTTTTTAAAGAATACGACGATGGTACACTCGCTCAGGAACCTTCTTGTTTAGCCATGGAAGTCGATGATGCAGTGCACATGACAAGCGTAGACGAACTTGATTCGTCGTTTATGCAAAGTGTTATCGAGACTCAAGAAAGCGAACTGCATGAAGTTGAGAGATATTTGAAGGATAAACAAAAAGGGTTGGATTTGAAGAATCAAAACTTCGATGTGCTTATCTGGTGGAGTGCTAATTCTCCGAACTATAAAGTTCTTGCTAAGATCGCAAAAGATGTGTTAGCAGTACCAGTTTCTACGGTGGCGTCTGAGTCGGCATTTTCTGGTGGAGGTCGCATTCTCGATTCTTTTAGGAGTTCTTTATTGCCTAATACGGTTGAAGCCTTAATATTATTGAGGAATTGGTTACACGAGAGCAACGAATATTCGGTATTAAGCATGTTCATGGACGAAGTGAACACGTATGAGGATTGCTTGGAATTAGAAGAAGAGCAAGGTATTTAACTTGATCCCGTGACTCATTTATTTGGTACATGTCTTATTTGAACATTAGGCCTACTGTTTGTATTACTATAAAATTATGCTGGATTTGGTACATTGATATTAGGCTACTGTTTGTATTTTTTTATGGAATATGTTTGATATTTGAATATGTTTATTGCAAATGTTTTATAGGTACTACAAACTCTGGACCTCCCGTTTCAACCTCCACTCCGACCGCTCCCTCCGCCCCCTCCGCTCCCACCGTTCGTAGTAGTAACGTGAAGAAGACAAAGGACAAGGCGAAATCAAAGAAAAAGAAATGACTCGGTTTTATTCTTTTGGATGTTTTTATTTATTAGACATGGTATTTTGTATTTTGTCTTGGATTTGATTCGGATTTGATTTCAGATTTGGTAACGGTTTTACTCCCGGTTTTAGTCACGATTTCAGTCACGATTTTAGTCACGATTTTTTTCACGATTCTTTCACAATTTTTTCCCGGTTCCGGTTCCGGTTCCGGTTTAAAAAAAAAACGGGAAATATGGAATCGGAACCGGGAACCGGTACCGATTAAAAAAATCCCGAAAATTCGGGATAGGTACCAAAAACCAAAAAAATACCGGTTCCCGGTTCCGCTTTCACCCCTACTAATGTGAAGTTTTAATTGGCAACTTATGATTTGAGCATATTTTTGTACATTTTGACCACGTGGCAATAGGATTGACCTACGGTGTTTTAGTTTCTACACTGTAGAACACGTTTTTGTTACTATACGAGAATTTTAGTGTTTATTTTAAACTATTTTAACTTTTTACAGTTAAAATGTATTTAAAATGACAAAAATAGTCAAATCATACGTAACTACACGTAGAATTTTATTATAGAGAGTTAACGAAAAAAAACTGATTATCTATGCTCAAACTTTTTGACATTATTAAAAAAATTTCCAAAAACAATTAAGAATATAAATCATATTTATAATATCTATGTATTTTTTTTTTCGCAAATATTCCTTTATAATAAATAGCTTATGGTGACATTTACAGGCAGCACATTTTATTTCCATAGTTGCTTTTGTTGGCAGTTTTGTTTCTTTCCTTTAATTTCTTTAACTATTAATAGTCATCTTGCAAATTTTATGTTCATTACAATTCACAACACATCTGTTAATAGCAGAATAATGGTGATTGGTGTTAAGAGTTTAATCCTATTAAATTGGTTTTAAATGATTGGAGCGAAGATACTCTTGAAACTTAGATAATATTATTATTTTCTTAAATAAAATCTAATAATTACCTTTAAATGAGCGAATAAATAGTATTTATATGAGCCGAGCACGTGCTTTTTACTGGCAAAATGAAGGTTTATTGTTATAAATATTATTTTACGATTCCACGTAAGGGCCAAAAATAAAATATTTAAACTTTTGGGTATAAAATGCCAAAAAAAAGAAAGATCTGGCTGTCGAAAAAAACTGGCGCATCAAGCTCCCTGACATGCGCTTCATTTTTTTCCCACACTAATTTTCCAGTCGGGTTGGCCCGTCCAAATCAAAGTACGATCCCGATACCCGGGATCATTTAGTTAAATAAAACTTGAGAATTAGATCGTAGTTTAGTTTATATAACTACGATCCCATACTTTTTTAAAAAAATTAACGAAGGGATCTAATGGCGGAATCAGGAGTTGTATACCGGGATGGTTATACCAAAAAAAAAAAAAACAACTGAAGAGGATATATTGTATTTTTTTATGAAATTAGGGAGGTTCGGATAATATTTTATACAAATTTACACAAAAATAAAAAATAAAATTAGATTATAAGTGTACAATTCTTTTAATACTTTTTTGGAAGGAGGAGTTTGAACCCCACCCCACAAAACTGTGCTTCACCGTTGAAGGGACCGGCCCAGTTTCAGAGTCAGGCCGGAAAAATTCCTAAAAACGGGTTCGGATTTCACTCCAAACAATTGAGTTACCTCTAGGAGAGGAAAGACAGAAACTTGGAAGATAAAAGCTAGATATGTCTTTAGTGTTAACTGTAAATAGTTATTGAAATCAAACTGAGCAGTCCTTTTCATATTTTCATTGTCATTCATTCGTTCATGCAGCGAATAGTAAATCACAAACGGGTAAAAAATTATTTACTGTTGTGTTTTTCTTTTCTTTACTGTTTAGTTGTTGCAATTTTATTCTTGGAAAATATATATATATATATAACACCGTGAAAAAATATTTTAATTCTTGGAATTTAAAAAATTCAAAAAATTGAAAAAGTTACAAATTCATAGCACCGTATGTTGTATGTTTTAAACTTTAATAAATTAGTGGAATAAGAAATATAACAGACACTATTAAATTTAAGACTTCAATATAGAAAATAAAATATTGAATATAAAAAATATGAAAACAAAAGGAATGCAAAATTTCATGTAGTTTTTCTGTATGAAGATGCAGAAATGACAATATCAGAGTAATTTTTTATTCTTGATGTAACGGAATTGATTAGAATTCCATGTGTGAAACCGGGATCAAGAGTGAAAAAGTTGACGACTTTTCCTCCCGCGCTCGGCGAAAAATTGGTATAAACTAGTTTTCAGTTGGAAAATGTGACCGGTAAAAATACCAGTTTAGAACTTGTGAATGCTAGTTTATAAACTGAAAAATACTGATTATAAATTGAAAAATACTCTTTAAAAATTTGGATTTTACCAGTTTTAAAAAAAATATGTCAGTATCACTAAATAAATTATATTTAAAAAAAAAAAAGGGAACTGGTCTAGATTTGTGAAAATATGTCCCATTTCCAATTCTCAAATTCAGGACTGGAAAATATCAATTATAGATAATGGCAGCAAAAGTACCACATGTTTTAAAAGAACCCGAGATTAACTTGAAGCTCGCTTGAAAACCGCTTCACCATAAAATTTCTTTACTTGAGAAAAAAAAAACCTTCATCCATAATAATAAAATATTACGTGATTTTTTGTAATAAGAAATATATTATTATTATTATTATTATTATTAACTTAGTATCGTACAACATGTTTTACAATCTAATTTGAACAAATAAGTTTGATAGTTGATACTGCTTTAAATAGGATTTTCCTCTTAAAATTTGTATAAACAATAATATTGCTTCTTATTCTTGTAACTTTCGGCTCCAAATAATTTCTCGATTTCTTTAGTCAAGTTGTTTTATTTTAGAGCGATTCATTTGATGATCGGTAGGGTTACTTCCGTATTGTTTTCCTTCGTTTTTTTTTTCTTTCATGTGAACTCTCGCTTCGTTGTCGTAAGACCAAATTTATTTTTATGAATTTCAAAGTGAAAAATATTAGTTAAACTCAAAAGCATATTTATACATACTTATTAAAAATAGTAATTTTTTACAAATTAAGCTCTTTTTACTTTTGAATATATCAATATACGGTTTTTGGTTGAACACCGGTGTAACTTTGGGATCTTGTAAAACATGGTGCCCATGCCGAAAACATTTGATATTTTTGCCGATAAAAGTAAATATTAGAAATATGCCGCTTACACTTAATCAATTATTTAGTATATTTGCCGCAAAAAATCATAAAAAATACGCCACTTACACATAACCAAACAGTTGGTATTTTTGCCGCCATTATCCCTATCAATAATTGGTCCGGTTTACAAATCCAAAATAGCTCCCAAAGTCCTGGCCTTTCTCTTGTTGAATGTTAAGTCTGCTTTCATACTTACCCAGTGAATTGCCTATAAATGCCTCTCTCTCTCTCTTTGAAATCACCAGCCTAGCAGGCAAGCAATTAGCAAAGAGCGAACTTGGAGTCGCTCACAGCTCACAGCTCAAGAGAGAGCAAGTCCAGAGATTCCCATGTCTCCCGAGATGGAGAAGAGCTTCGGCGTCCAGCAGCCGTCCCCGGCGAAGCCCAGTCCCGTACTCCCATCACCGAGGCCACCTTCGAGAGCCGCCTTCGCCTTGGCCCAAGTCACGCTCCGAGTCCTCGCCATATTCTCCGCGCTCATCGCCATCGCCATCATCGTCACCGACAAGCAGACCATCACCGTCTTCACCGTCCAGTTCAAGGCGCGCTTCAAATACTCCTCCTCGTACAAGTAACCGAAAACGCCACAGCTCATCTCTTTACTTCCTTCACTAATTTGTTCTCATACATTTGAGCTAATTACAATCATATTATAGGTTTCTGGTGGGCGCCGACGCGGTGATCTGCGCGTTCTCGGCGCTGTCGCTGGCGTTCTTCCACACGGTGAGGAGGTCGGAGGCGTCGGGCTCGGGCCGGGCGGTGACGAACAAGTACTTCGCGCTGTTCCTCCACGACACGGTAATAATAATAATGATGGTTGTTAACGGCAATTCATGTCTTGGTTGTGAGGGAATAAAAGAGGTAGGTGGGGCTTGAGGGTTTACTACGACGTGGAAATTAAATGCTATGTTTCTTGCTGCTTTCCAAACCCTATGTACCTTCGTATAGGCCGATACCGCAACTTTTTTTTCTAACTTGTGCGGGCCGTGTGAACAATTTTAAGATTAGTGAGCTCTGATACCGTGTCGGCTATCAATTTTAAGCTTATTGAGCTCTGATGCCGTGTCGGCTATTGTGCTTGGTGAAGTATTGCCATCCTATAGCGTTACACTTTCTATAAAAAAAAAAGAAAAGTTTATTACGAGATAAACTTTCCAGAGGCTCGAATGAATAAATACGAACTTGCCTCATCTTTCTAGCTAGCTAGGTTCAGGGCCGGCTCCGAAGAGAAATGACATAGGCACATGCCTCCATAATGAAGAGAAAAAAAATATTGATTTAAGGGCCCTAAATTCTAGGCGTATACATACATATTCTAAGTTTTTATAGTGATATATAAGTTTTTTAGTTTTGATAAAGCCGCAAAATAACTCTTCGCCTAGGATCCTTACAAATTCAGTGCTGGCTTTGGCTAGGTTTCAATTCTTTACGCGATTTTTAGATTGAATTTTGGTCAAGAATAATGTTAGAGAACCGACAAAAGGTCTTCTATTTTCAAAAATATAGTCTTTGGGAATTTTCGCAATAGGTTTTTTGGCTCTCGGGCACGGGCTGCTTGAAAATCAATCGATAACGAAGGGAGTAATAATTTTGCACTGTTTTTTTTTCCCTTATATAGTGAGGGGTCCTTGACAGTCGGTTTTGACGTAAAAACTTTACAGGTAATGTTGGTTTTGGCCGCATCGGCTTGTGCGGCAGCAACGGCGATCGGCTACGTCGGACAACATGGGGAGCCCCACATGGCATGGCAAGCCGTGTGCAACGAAGTCCCGAAGTTTTGCAACAGAATGTTCCTAGGATGCGTTTTCTCGTACTTTGGCTTCTTCGCTTATTTCGCTCTCACTCTCACCTCTGCACGCCGGCTCATCTCCGTCCCAAATTTCCCTTCACCGACCAGTCCTTGATTGATCGGTCTGATGCCACGTGGTTCTATGTTGTGTGTGCTGAACTAAATGTAAGATAGGAAAGTTTCTCCTTAATTTTACATTCTTTTTGGTTCCCTTTTTAGCATTTGATGGTGAAATAACACATATTTAGTCCCATATAGTTCGTGGGCTGTGTTTTTTTAGGCAATATTGTCATGATTTCCAAAGAGCTTGTGTTTATTAATAGTTGAGTAATAGACACAAATGCCCTTTAACTTTGATCGTCCATATAGTTTGTCCCTTGAATTTTAGATTGTGACATTAAGAAAATTTTGTGCATCAATTTAGCTTAATCTATTTTTTTTATGAGATTTTTATACAGTATATTGATCTCGTGCGATAATTAATTAAAAAAACCCGCATAATTTAGTATATTGATCTCCTTGATAATTAATTGAAGAAAAAAAATCCAAATAGCTCATGTGTTCGCGCGGAAGTTAACAAAATGATAGAAATAATTTATGTGTAGCACGACTTGTATCAGTATTTACTTTATTATTATTTCTCCAATTTTTTGACACTTTCTTAGAAAAATGTTGATTTCAAGTAAATCATGCATGTGTTAGTGCTACTTTTTAAAAATATAAGGGGCTTGTGTACAAAAACCAAAGTTTTGTGGCAAAATGCTCTTTAATAGTTATGTGATGACTTGGCATAGCTGACAAGCCCTTTTGCCTCTTCTAGGGTTGATACTAGAAGTAGAGTTGGATTAAATGCTTAATTTCTAAGAATTAATGCACGTGAAAAATGAAATACGAGTCCATTCTTTCAAAAATAAAATAAAATAAATGAAAACAAATCCATTAGCCAAAGAGCAAGAGGCAGATGGAGCCTCGTTTAAGGCTTCAACCACTCTCGAGCATCCAAGTAATGTGTAAACGCATTTATTTCAAACTTCCCAAAAAGACAAAACAAGCCTATCTAGCTATGCCACTCCCTCTCTCTAGGAACCTAATTAGCTTCGATCCATCCTCGTTAAATTAATAATGCGGCTAAAATACTTAATGTTTCAATTATTTTTAATTATATACTTAAAGTTTTTTTGGTGGTTATAATTCTCAAAGTTTATTTTGTTCACGCCAAATGTACCCACTGTTAAATCTCTGTTATTTCGCCCGCGTGGCATATATTATATGGGTAAACTGCGGTTAAAATACCCAATGTTTCCATTTTTTTTAATTATGTACCCAAAGTTTTTTTTGGTGACTGTAATACCCAAATTTTATTCCGTTAACGCCAAACATACCCACCGGCATATCCATCGATTACCTATGAGATACCAATCAACAAGCGATATATCCGTAAAATGAAAAGTGCGAAACGACATCGGCAAGCGGTATTTAAAACCTTTAAGTAGATAATTTATATTTAACATTTATAAATTATATAATTTATAAAATGTAACATGTAAAGTTCAATTATAACTATATAATAAAACATGTTAAAAAATATAATAAATAACATTACATGTAAATATTCATAATTAATAGATTGAAATAATATTATAAAATATAAAATAACATTATGCTAGATATATTATATATTACATTTATAAATTACATAATCTATAAAATGTGTATATAAATGTTATTTTTATAAATATTTATAAACAATATTATAAATTTTATATTAAACCCTAAACCCTATTAAAAAAATATGTGTCACGCGGGCGAAATAACGGAAATTTAACGGTGGGTACGTTTGGTGTTAACAGAATAAACTTTGGGTATTATAGCCACCAAAAAAAAACTTTGGGTACATAATTAAAAAAAATGAAACATTGGGTATTTTAGCCGCGGGCAAAATAACGGAGATTTAACGGCTGGTTCGTTTGGCGTTAACGGAATAAACTTTGGGTAATATAGCCACCAAAAAAAAAACTTTGGGTGCATAATTAAAAAAATTTGAAACATTGGGTATTTTAGCCGCAGTTTACCCAAATTAATACTCGATAGAATAATATTTTTGTGCGATCTCGACTCGAACTAATATAACCAAATTATCCCTTGAAAAATTAGTTACCTCGATAATATAATAAAATTCTCTGGTCTCAACCGTATTAATTTGTTTGACATGTTTAAGTGTAAAAAAAAAAAAGAGTAATACAAGACACAAACATTAGAAAATGTAAACAAAGACATGTGATACACTCTCTAGTTTGTAGAGTATTATCTTATTAAATTAATACTCGATAAATTAATAACTTTGATAAAATAATATTTTTATCATGCCGTGACTCTAACTAACACAACTAAATTATCCCATGATAAATTACTAATATCGTTGATATAACAAACTTTTATGATTCCAACCGTATTAAATTTATAGAGCTTTTATTGTAATCGTAGTCGTATAGACATAGCAGCGGAAAATGAAATGGTATAAATGCAGTTTGATAATTTGATACTTGAATTAATTACACTTCACCAATAAAACGACCCCACAAACACTTAAACGCAGAGCTGGCGACATGGCACCCCATCAAAACCTTCTTCATCATCCGCCATGGCCGCTACACTTTAATCATCCTCCACACTGCCCATAATATATAATATATATGGCTTTGTTGATTTCGGTTGACCGGTTTCGATTCCGTGAAGCTGTTTTATGATGTGTTTATAAGTCATCTTCAACATCCTTGAGGTGCTCTTTCAGTGTCTGTTCCTGGGGTTCCCATTTTCGGGTGTCCCAATTGGAATCGGTTTTCGGTAACCGGAACTCCTCCGGTGCCAAAGAGAGCTGGAATTCCGGTAAATCCGGTAATTGCCGATGAGCCCTGCGTTAAGATGAATTTTCAGTGATGAGTGTTGGGAAATGGTATTGGATGTTTATGAATAAAAACATTTTATAGGTTAGTCGTTTTGGCGGCAAAAGTTCTAAACTTATAACGGGATTCCAAACATAGAGATCATCTGTGTTTGTAGGGGTGGATTTTTTGTCCCAGTCCCTCGATTCCCGAATAAAAATGGATTTTTTGTCTGTTTGTTTAAAATCCGGGAACTTTGTCCCGGTTTCTAGTTTAGTTTTACTTATTTCTTTTAGTTGTAGTTTTTTTTAAGAAATTATTATAAACATATTTCAAGTGTTATTTATAGTTGGGCTACATTCATTTTTTAGTATCTTCTTCAATTTCTAATAATTTTTAAAATCGATGTAAAAATAGTTTTTTAGTCTTTAGGGTTTAAATAAAATCTATATCTTATTAAAAAAATGGACATTTCCGAAACTTTGACCGGTACCGGTACCGGTTTTTAAAGTCAAGAAACTAAGATGGGGCTTAACAAAATGCAAACGCTAAGTACTTGGTCCTTGGCTGATTTTTGGAAGTCCGAAAACTAAGATCCGGCAAAAAAAAATGCAAAAAGTCCGGTACTCGATCCGGTTTCATATGGTTGCATATTTTCTATTTCAAATCCTCGGTGATAAGAAGTCCCTTACTTTTCTTGTTCCAAGAGATAGCCGTACATCTGAGACTTCCTCGCCGCAACTTCCGGTACCTTCTGGTGCAAATGCTTCATGGCCCCCCACATCGGCGGAGCCCTGTATCACACCGAATTAGGGTTTCTTCTTCCTCTTCATGATATTATTCCACAAATGGAAAGATAGGAAACGAACCTGGTGACCGGAGACGCGAGGCAGAAGCTCAGACAAGCCTTCTTGCTCTCCAACAAGAGCTCCTCCGAAGCAAGAAAGCAACAGACGGCGCTGACGTGGCTCGGTGGCTCGCTGCCTTTGTCGAGAATCAGGCCGTGATAGTAGTAAGCTGCTGCCTGATCAAACGACAACACATATAAGTCAACACTGAGTATGTTACACGACATTGTAGAGGACGACCCTTTTCTTGTCAGGATATGAGATTTACATTTTGATTAAGGTTAATTTACCTAGGGTTGGAAGTTTTACCCCGGTTTTGGCTCGATTACCTGTTAATTTTTTTATTCACCCTATCAATTTGTAACTATATTTATTATTTTATTTGAATGTATATTTTCTTGGCTTATTATTATTATTATTGTAAAAAATTAAACTGTATACTCATAATTAACAAATTAAATATTGTCAGTTTAAGAAACTTAAAAACTAGACCGGACGCTTTTGGACGTGCTCAGTTCTATATAAACACCAGACTTTAAAAAAAATGAGAAGGTAAGTCCCGTGTTTTACTACCCAGAAAGCCGGTACCAGGCTGAAAAAGCACAAAAATTCCGTAATCCGATCTTTGTGTCGGTCCCGGTTTTTAGCCGTTGTAATATAAAATACCTTTGCTTCGATGAATTTCCACTTGACGAACCAAATGTGCTTCTTGTCACTCTCAGAGGGGCTGTCAGACCCTCCTGACAAGCACTGATAGGCCTATTCACAGAAAAAGAAAAAGAAAATATGTATCTTTATCATTATTATGTTCAAGCCAAAGTTCAACTTACCGGATTATCGACGGAAAACTAATAATACTGTAACTTACCGATTACTGATCTTTTCGATGATTATCGACGGATTATCGACACTTATCGAGAATTATTGATGAAAAATCACTAAAATTTTTCTAAGAATATATTTACTAAGTTTATAATGTTGATAAAACATTAAAAATGCCAAAAATAAAATCCTTTCATACTTAAACATAAGTAAATAAAATATAGTCTCACTCTCACATATGTAAATAAAATCATCGAAAAGTGCAAAATTTCTTGAAAAATACATATTTTGTTATTTTTTAAGATGTTTGCCGATTTTCGGCAAAAATCATAGAAAAGTACTGGCATGGCCGTCTTACCGATAACTACCGGTAAGACGGATAATCGAAGTTTATCGAAGATAATCGTGGAAAAGTCGAACCTTGGTTCAAGTAGTTCAACTTCATTTATCTATATATATACAATTTCAGTAAAATACTCAACTTATGATCTAAGTTAGTAAAATATACAATTTCAAAAGATAGCGGCAATAGTACTTAACAAATACTTTTAGTGGTTGACGAGTTCACCTTTTCCTTTTCTGCTTGTATCCGTCACATGACTGTTAACTGCGGGCCACCTGTACGCCACGTGGATGCCTCCTTTGCAATTTGTCTAGTTTAATTAATTTGCTTTGGTTTAATTTATTTGTTTAATTTTAATTTGGTAATGGTGGATGGCATGGTTGTACATATAGCGTCTCACATGGTACACAGGTGGCCCGCAGTTAACAGCCGCATGGCAGACGCTAATGGAGGAGGAAACGACGACACTGTTCAACCCTTAAAAACGTTTGTTGGGTACTTTTGTCGCTATATTTCGACTTTGAGTATATTTTACTAACTTTGACCATAGCTTGGGTATTTTTTCCGCAATTAGCTAAATATAATATGAGTTAATTCAATCACCTGGCTGAAATAGCTCATTTGCTCACACGCCAATCTCCTCTTCACAGACAAGCTGGCCTTTTGGGAATCAACGGCTAAACCAAGCTGTATTTCTGTGCCCTGTAAATTTTCAAAATAATCTTTACTTGTGCTGCAAGGTAGCTGAGAGATAACTTGCACACCAAGGTATTTATTTGTTTTCTTCAAATATAATCTTATTATTGATTAACCATTAAAAAAATCAAGTTATTCGATAGAAATTAAATAATTACCTGACCTAGAGCTTGAATGGAAATAGCTTCCAAGACATTGCGTTGCAGATCCTTGGGCAGTCTCTTACTGTGTATTTGCATAAATCGTTTTCTTAAATAAAAGTACTAATTCTCGTATGCGCGTTAAAGAAAACGCGTTTTAAGAAGGGGAATTTCTCATTGAATTAAAGTATCCGTGACACGTACGAGATGTCTTGCGGGATGCGAGCAAGTACGTCCGTTAGGCAGAGTTGCAAGTACCCCGATGCCCTTAGCAGCAAATCCACTGCTTCTCTCTTGCAATCTGAAAACAAACCACATTTATGATTGACCGATCCACGATGTTGTAAATCAACAAAAAACAACGAGATTGCACATCAGAACTTTACGTGAAAATTCAATTTAAGACAAATATAATCATGGATAGATGACATGAGAGGAAATAGGTTGTAATGTGAAAATTAACCATTAAAAAAAAAAATCTCAAAATCGAAGGCTAAGTTAATTAGCACTGAAAATATTTAATATTTTAATTTCACACCTGGTCTTGTCAATACAAGACTAATAACCGTTTTTTCAAAATTATATATATTCCGCGTCATTTTCATGAAATACACTCATGTAACGGCTAAGTTTATTTAGACGTTTAGAAATTAATTTTTCTAAAAGAATCGAAAAAAATGGTCCAGAACGGCAGTTTCCAGTTCTATATAAAACCTGAATTTGAAAAAATAATAATAATAAATTGGAATTACTAAGAAACGCTCGGATCACAAATTCTAACAAACGTGTGTCTCTGTCAATTGATTCGAAGTTCGAACCTGAAGAAACAACCCTTACTCCGGACCCGACATGATCCTTTGGAATCAACAGCGAGTCAGCCTCGGCCAAAGTGAGCATTGCCATCAAATGAATCACCGAAAGGACTTCATACCACGAGTTCGCCACGCTCATTTCCTGTGCCGAGAAATTCCAACGTCAATTTTATCGGTGCGACGAAGCACAATCTCCATTGAAGGTCTGTGAAATTCTTACCTCTTGCAAGCATTTCCATCTGAATTCTATTTGCCCTTCAAGCCCATGCTCTGTTACACCACATGAAGGTCAAAAAAGTAATTAGCACCACCAATCCAATACCCTTGAACTTTAGATATTTGTGCATTTTTCTCAATTTCGGGCGGACCCGCGATAGGAATTCCGATTGGCTTATTATTTTTGGAGGGGCGGAATAAGCATGATTAAAGTTGAAAAACAAAATGAAACTTTTCACAAATTTAAGAGTAAAAAAAATAAATTAAGAATGTCAAATAAATTTGAGCATTCTTAAAATATATGGGGAAGAGGTGGGATAGATTTCACCCTTGCTTTTATTTTTAAAATGTAGCACAACACTCTCTACGCGTCAATAAATAAATAAATCCAAAACTCGGGACTTACTCGAATATATTTTTTACTATTAGTTTTCGATCAAGATTAATATATTAGATTAATTATGAGATTATTGTGAAGCAATCAATAAGTTAAACTATTCAAGAATTGTCAAGCTTAAAATAATTAGAAAAGTATAATAAATTAGATGAAAATATCCTAAACAAGTAAAAAAAATGGTTACTTTTTAACTCATAGAAGAAATATGTTAAGTTTTGGAAAAATATAAGGGCATTGAAAATAATAATAATAATAATCATGAATGAACCAAACTGCACCAACATTTAAAACTAAGGGGTATTTATGCCGATAACTAAAAAAGAAAACTGATCAAAGTCGTCAAACCTTTCTCGGTGATGCCAACAAGAACAGCCAAGTATTCCTCAAGAGATCGCCTGAGTTCAGCCGTGGCAGATCCACCTGCAACAACAATGGCGGCTTAGTGATGACGTCAGAGCAGAGATAGAGAAGAAAGAAAGTCAAAGAGAGAAGAGAGACTCACCAGTGTCCTGCGATACCAGCACAATCTGGTTGCGAAGCGAATGGATTTTGCTCGCGAGATCTTTCGGGACCAACCCTTTCAACGGTCGCCGGAGATCGCACTGCACCGGGGCTCGTACCGACGGGACAAACACGACGGTCTCGGAGATACGCGGCTTCGTCTTCTTCCACGGAGCAGAAGAAGCGCATCCCATCTTCGTTTTTCGCTGTTGTTCGAGAGACTAGCTCCGGTACCGGTTGAACATCTCGGCTGTGATCCGATTTGGATAAGGGCAGAGGAGAGAGATAGCTTCAATGGGTAGAGAGAGAGAGAGAGTAATAATCTGTGAGGAAAATAGTGAAGAGTTTAATAATGGGATATGATTTTCAACATCTCATGAATGCGAAAGAGAAGGAGAGAGCTCAAGAGCCGAGACGTGTTTCACATGGCCAATACGTGCATGAATATCTCACTCTCTCTTTGCGTATTGAAGTTCATAACACGTGGAAATATTATAATAACAATATCATATAAATAAATAAATAAAATAGCTAGTTGGTTATATATACATTTATTATAATATTAAACAATAGGTGTGGTGAAGTAACCGTATACCGAATGTTAGACCGGTTATAGCGATATGGAGCTCAGAACGTAAAAATCAAATGCATCGAATAAAAATCGAAAAGCCCGTGTATCATTTAGTAGCATGATATTCGATTTCATTTAAAAAAGTCGGTAGAAGCAAATCATGTTTACTGTGGACTGTAAGAATTTAATAAATATTTTTTAAATTTAATATGGGATAATATATCGACCTCTATGTACATAATAATTCTTAATTTTTATTTTTATTTTTTATATTTAACATGTTTTAGTTATGTTCGTTAAAGTGACAAATACCGAACCACGCTTGCATGGCCTAGTGGTAAACTCAATTCAAGATTCTTCGGGAGGTCCTGAGTTCAATCTGAACAGGACGTCTAAATTGCGTTGCGTATACTTGTAATTTTGGCCTACGATCAATAGTATTTGCATGTTCTAACACAACGAATATATCTTGTAATGCTAATACATGTAATTTTAGCTAATCGATACGGAAAAATAAACAAATATATTACCACCAAATCATATGCAATATTCGATAAATGGGGTTCTAGTTTTCTAAAATAAAATTAATATCGAAATATTCACTCTCTTAGTAATAAAATACTCAACCAAATATATATATAAAAGGTTCACACTTGACTTCATGCGCACCTCCTCATGGGAAGAAAACAAAATCCCAAAAGAGTGTAATGAACTCATGAAAAGTCAAACACTTCGAGGTGGGTCCCACAGAGGTAAGCGTTGACTTAACATATTGTTAACGTGGTGGGTTAATCAGTAGTTAGTACGATGAATCTGAATCTGGATCGAAGAGATTCGAGGGTGATCAGAGACAAGAGTCGCCATTTTGGTCTACATGGACATAAGCTCACACGTGGGTTGCAAATTTAACAAAGACAAGTTGTGATGAAGATGAGCCTGGCAAACTCATACGCACAGCCTGGCGCTTCGTGTTCATCATCATCATGCTTCTCAAAACCTTTCTTACACTATAAATTTATTTTTTGTCTTTTCGATCTTTCGTCTTAATGGTTCTTAAATAAATAGACTCGGTGATCGTTTCGCGGTAATAGTATTATTTAATATATTAACCTTGTTCGGCTTTTAATTGTCACAAATATGTACAATCGAGCAAATCATCTGTTACGCACACGTTAATAATACTTCATATTTTTTTAAGAAATAATTTACTTTATTAGAAAAGCATGTATACAAGCATGGTAAAAACCGCACATTAAGAAGTCAGAAATACAAGTTGGGCGCCGTTCAAACCTAATAAGAGAATATGAAACTTAGGAAAATCCATAGCCAACAAGGCAATGGGCCACTGAATTCCCGGTTCTTTCGACAAACGTGAATTGGATACGAGAAATTAACTTATCGATGGAATATCGACTATCCTCCGTATCAGTCTCCGACTTGCTTCTAATAAAGCATATAGCCTCTTTACGTTGAAGCAGGCACTAGTGTATGCATGTGCCCTCACTGAGTTATCTAATTGTTATTCATCCATCAAGCATTAATGAATTATGGGTAGTGGTCAACTTATTCTATCCTAAAAAACTCGTTTTTTTGTATATTTATATATATGTATATATTTTGTCTCTAAGATTTTGCAGTCGATAAATAGTATTTAGAAGTATTTTTTTAAGCTTCCGTAAAGTTTTTTTTTTTAATTTCAAAACATTAATTGAAAAGTATTTTTTTACCGCTTTTCTTAAGGTTTTGTATCAAGATCATTAATGAAAACATTTTTTTTATTATTTCAGGCCCCATCAACATTTATATCGTTGTTTTTCTTCTTTCTTAAAAAAAATTAAAAAATCGTTAAGAAATACGCATGATCACATCTTTTTTTTCCTCATTAGCCCCGCCTGATCTCTAAGGTTGGCTTCGTCCTTGCCTCTTTATAGTCCGACACAACCACACCACACATGGCCTAAATCCGAGTCTACAGATGAGCATCAAAACTTCGTGAATCGCCAAGAGTTCTATAACACAAAACTAATCCAATTGAGCAATTGAATGCCACCGTGAATTGACCATCGGATTCCCCGATACACGCCCGCCTTTCGAAGGTCGGGCTTGATTCCCTACACGCAACATCTACACTTAGTTTCCTTTGATTCACCGAAGGTCGGGACTCGGGACCAAGCTGAATCATCCCAAGATATAGTCGACGCAATACAAAATACTAAAATAGATTATAATTATCAAAGAAGGCACAATGTAAGTGAGTGGTTGGAAGATTTGGACTTGAGTGACGTGGTGTGTCCTTATGGGGCTACTATTAGTGTCGTTTTCACTTTTGATTGACATGTCCCATATACTGTAAGGATTAAGAAATGGAAGCCCATTTTTATGTCAATGTCGCAAATTTGACTAAATAATTAGCCATCATCAAACTACGTGGATATGTGAGGACCATGAAATACGTACTCTATTTAATGCTAGTGTAATTGGCATCTAAAGTATATCAATGTATTCATTATATAACCCATAAGTTTAGCATACGTGAGAGGTGTCAAGTGGGCCGGGGTAGGCCAACCCGCCCCACAACCCGTTAAACCCGCATGTTAAACGGGACGGGCTCGACCCGCCCCGTTCAATGTGCGGGGCGGGACGGGGCGGGTTTTAAAAAAGGCATCAAGGCCCACCCCGGCCCATGAACCCGAACCCACAATGTCGCGGGGCGAGGCGGGGCGGGCTTTTTACGAGTCGATTTAGTGGGCTTTTACGAGTCGAGTTTAGTGGGCTTTTACGAGTCAAATTTGGTGGGATTTTCATAAACCAAAGCGGGTTGGATTTTTACGAAGAGTAAATACATGAATGAACAACAAATTATAACTTGAAAGTATAACATGAATGAATGTTGAATTGATTCATGAATTTCAAGATGTAAAGATTGAATACTCAACATGAAAGTGAAAGTGAACAATGAAATGAGAATACGTGATTTTGAAATCAATTAGTGAATAATAAAATTAGAATAGTGAATAATGAACGCGACTAATAATTATAAATTGTAAAGTTGAAACTTGAAACTAATCAATTATAAAATCTAATGAATAAGTTAATATGAAAGAGATTAGTGAATCGTCAAACCGAAGTTCTATACCTCGTGAATAATGAAATTGATTAGTAAGTTATGAAATTGATTAGCGAATTATAACTTGATAGTTTGAAATTAATGAACGTTGAATTGATTCGTGAATTTCAAGATGTAGATGTTAGATAGTGAATATGATAGTGCTAATTGAATAATTAAATGATAATAAGTGATTTTGAAATTAATTATTGAATATAAAATTAGAATAATGATTTATGAATGTGGCCAGTAATTATAAATTGTAAAGGTGAAACTAGTGAATTAAGAAATTATGTTTATACATGAAATCACGCAATGTCGTAATTGATTAATTCATTCTCAAATTAAAATTAAAACTAGAGAATAATCGATTATCGAATTTTGATTAATAAATTAAAAAAATTAATAAAAAAAAATTAAGAGCTACATTAAGTAGAATATATGTACAAAATAAATTAATAAATCATGTAATACAAAGATAATTATCAATTTCTATAACAATAAAATATTTAGAGTGGTTTTTTATTTTTATAATATTAAGTATAATATTTTTATCATAATTTTTTATAAATCATTTATAAGCCTGACTGCCATAAAATAAAAATAGAGTTATCAAATGATACATAACAATTACAAACGATATCAGAAACAAAAACGACTGAATTATTAGTAAACA
The DNA here is from genome assembly GCA_954871525.1 of Parietaria judaica. Classification (NCBI taxonomy): domain Eukaryota; kingdom Viridiplantae; phylum Streptophyta; class Magnoliopsida; order Rosales; family Urticaceae; genus Parietaria; species Parietaria judaica. The sequence goes on from OX940865.1 coordinate 34,602,296, forward strand.
TTGTCAATGTTGTAAAAGAAAAAAAGGATAAAAGTTGACGATATGGTGGATTATTGGATTTATTAGGCCACCAAAAAACGACAATGACATTTGAAAGCGACCAATACCAAAAAAATTAACAGTAAAACAAGTAAAAATATGGTTTATTTGGGCTTTTTTAAACGGGGCGGGGCGAGTTGGCCACGGGGCGGGTTTATGTGGGCTTCGGGGCGGGGCGGGGCGGGTTCGGGGCGGGCCTAGAAAAGCATAACCCAGCCTGACCCTTTTGATAGGGGCGAGTCTAGCTCGGCCCACAAAAAAACGGGGCGGGGCGGGGTGAACCCGCCTTTTTAACGAGTCGGGGCTGGTGGGCCTGGGCCGACCCGGCCCACTTGACACCTCTACGTGTGTGTGTGTTTTTTTTTTTTTACATTGTCTTATTTTTATTTCTGAGTAGTAATTTTCTACAAGAAAGAACCCATTGTAAAATTTAAAAGCGAAGTTTTAGATAAATACGAAACATAAATACTATAAATTAATAACATATATATTACTATAAAAGAAAGTAAAAAAAATGTTTTATTTTTATAAATATATATATATATATATTATTTTAATAAAAAGATTGATGAGAAATTGCTTATCTATTGCGTTTTTATTTATTTTGTATATAGATATGTAAATATTTCACATATTGTTATGTATAATGAAATGAAATGCTCTTTAGCATTAAATTAGATTTGTATTATTAATTATAAATTTTATTATGCGTTTACACTATTGTATTTACCATCCTTATAATTTTTCTATAACTAATCCATTGTTAGAAGAATAAGACTAATATTTTTCACCCATTTCTTACCACACTTTCTCAATTATTAGTGCAAAACTTTGCGAGTTTTACAGCTCAAAGATCTTTCTTCGAAAAGTTTTATTTATTTATTTTTAAGAAAAATGACAAGAATCGAAAACATTTTCTTGAGGACTTAGGTGGCATGTTGGCGAATGCATTGACTTTTTTATTTTATATTATATTTTACTTTAATTTATTTTAGTTGTCAACTAGAAATTAAGAAGAAGAAAAAAAAGAGAGGATATTAATAGCCTTTAGAATCGAATTCGCAATACTATTTAATGCTTATTCGATTTTCTTTCTGTGTGAGGCCATAGAATTTTTTTGGCATCATCATATATATCTCAAGGTCGGAGAATTTGCTAAAGTATTAGTTTTTTTTTTCTTTTTTCTTTTATAGAACTATACGAAATAAAAGCAAGTACAGACTCGAAATATCTTGACGACTTCACATATCATGTAGAAATTAAATGCTATCCATTTAATGATAACAAGTAAAAAAAATGAATTAGTTTTTTTAGAGGACGGTGAAGGGAAACACATTTGCCTTATCGATAAATTTGATATGTATATTTTCTCTACTTAACTTTGTTTTATAGGACTTTCAACATTTTAATTGCATAGTATTTCTATTTTGTTGCAAAATTGACACACACAAAAAAAAAAAAAAAACTATTACACTGGCTATAGAGAAAAGAAAATTATTATCATAGTTTTTTTAGTGTTACGAATCACATTTTTACATGTTTAACCATAGAATTACAATTACCTTCCACGTTTATTATTATCGTTGTTCGCAATGTGAATATCATTTTTAATATAACACCTATGCTCGCGATAAATATATTTTTCAAATTTATATATATGAAAAGTATTTTGCACCATGTGAATTTTGTAGAATTTTTCTAAATATAAATAAAACAAGTTAGAATGTCAAAAATACACTATAGTAAAGTTATAGAACATAGATACTACTCTTGACTTGAGACAAGCGAAAGGGATATCAATCTAAATGAATTCACAAATCTTATGTGTATAGCTGGCCGACTTGTAATAAAAGGTAATTAATCTTTGCGACAAAAACACTAAAAATTATATTAAAAAAATCATCATATTCTTATATTTTCAGTTACACTGTATAATTATCCAAAGTCGTAAAACTTATGTTCCCGATTAACTTTGTCTCGTGTGTCTCCATAAACAATAAGTGATTTGCACCTGTAGGCTTTCTATTGAAGTATTAAGTATATACACTTAACGTCGAAGCTAAGATACATGTGAAACATAATCAATCAATACACAAATATTCGCGACTTCGGGTATTTATTCAGCATTATTGAGATTTTAGATGTCGAACATTTTTACAATTTTTTTAGTAATTTTACCGCAATTATCCCAAAAGTCAAAAGATAAGTGGGATGGGTTATGCTAGTTGCATTTGGGGTATACTTGACCGAATAACAAGTTCTATAGTATTGCCATTTTTGGAAATTTAATTTGGTCCAAAGACAGTAGACATCTTTGAAGTAGAACATATTCCATAATGGGCAGTCCATCACAAGTCACAACCATAGATTTTTTTTAATGCATATATTTATTTGTTCCTTATCCAAATTTGGTACCATAAATTTTTTAATACATATATTTATTTGCGGTACAATTGTATGAGATGTATGCTTGGCCTATAAATAGGGAGACGTATAGGGAGTAAGTGCATCAAAGAAGGAAGAGAAGTCTTGCATGAAGATAAAGAGCATGGGTTTGGTAGCCAAGGATGACTTGCCTGCCTCCTCGCACGAGATGAGGCCCCGCCATTGTTGGCCTCACCTCTCGAAGAGATGGCTTTCAGGCAGTCACCTTGGCTAACTTGACAGGCTCTTTACTCTCATGATAGACTCTCTTTTCCAATGTTATATTATATATAATATCGGAGACGGTACTCCAGTCTAACTTTTAGTTTTGGTGAAATATTTTGATAAATTTTTACTAATTTTGATTTATTTATATAGTAAATAATGACAATTATTTTCTACAAAATTTTAAAACACGCATACAATAGTTAAGATGCCGGCTAATAACGTTACTATTTAGAAAGTATGGCATTTATACAAAGCATTGCATTAGGAGAAGAGCTCGAGTGAAGATATTGTCATGTGGCCTGATGTGAATTCCAAACAAAATTGTTTGTCCGTAAAACATTGATAAACGTTCTCTTTTATAATGTATAGATTCTATACAATATGCTAGCGGCGGAGTAGCTAGACTTTTAGTTTAGGTGAAGCACTTCGTTAAATTTTTTACTAATTCTTTACTCATGTAGGAAAAATAACAGCAATCATACAAGAATTATTGATCGTATATAAGAAATAATATAACGGCTAACAATGTTATCTACTAGAAAATATGGAATAGCTATTTGGTATATTAGTGATACACTATTTTTGCATAAGGAGAGGTGAGGGTTTTATCATATGGCCCAATGTAGATTCCAACAATTCGTTTGGGCTTAAAAATGGGATTTTTTTTTTAATTCGTAAAAAAATGGGCTTTTTTAATTTAAAAAAATGGACTGGTTAACATTTAAATTTATTTATTTTTTAAAATATAATTGACTGATTAATAACTACATAAAAACCGGAGTGACCCAGTTCCGAATTTAAAAAAAAAAATCGGGGTTTAAAGAAATTGTGATATATGTTTTGGAAAAGGTCAAAAAACCTCGAATCCAATCCCACCTTCGGAGACTTATATGAAAAAGAGTAAATAAGGTGTAATTGTTATGAGACTTGTGAAATTTATGTCGGGATTCAAGCATCGACAATATTTCCGACGAGTCAATTAGGGTCCATGTACATGAAAAGCAATTTATTTTATACCTTGTGGTTAATTCAACCAAATTTTATACTTCAGTCACGGAAAAAGTGATTATATACATATGATAAGTGATTGAGTCGGACACAATTAAACACTATAATTCTGCACTCTCAATATTCAATACACAACATTATTCCACATAGTGTTTAATTAATAACGGTCAACGTGTTAATAAATTAATGACACAGATCCCATCTTAATTAGAGTAATTAGAGTGAAGATAAATATTTACATTTATAGCAGGGATGAATATTTTGGCCCATCCCGATTTTGACTCGATTCTGATCTGATCAAGTATTTTGTAAAAAAAGGGAACGCGGACTAGACCGAGGTTTTTATAAACTGAACGGGTGTAGTTCCTGACTCTATTTCAGATTAAAAAATATATATTATTAATTGTTCGATGTTAAAGCTCGGTGAAAAAATGAGGCTTAAATGAAATTAGGACCCGAAAGGCATCCGGTTTAGAAAGGCCCAATGACTGAGACCTGCCCGGAGGAGGCTAAAATCCTGATACGTTATTCCGATTTCACTCTCCGCTTTTGATTTTGTCTGATCATATTAGAGGATATCATTGACGGTTTAAGAAAATTCGGGGCAACAAGTAAGTTTTTTTATAAAGCAAAGCCCTCATATGCAAGTCAATAAATTGAATAAAAACAAAAAGAAGGGGTTAAGAAGATAAATAGCACAATATAACACGTTGGTTGACCAATGAGCTGATGAATTTCTTACACGATGGCAAGTACTATACGACTACTACGAGCCTTGCCAATTTCTTAATTTAATTTTGCAGAAAACAAATAAATAAAATAAAAGAAAAGAAAATTTATTTTTACACCCTTTATTTTCAATTTCTACAAAAATATACCTTTCATTTTGAAAAAATTAACCAAAATATACTTTCGGTATTCATATTGACATATTTATTACCATCATTTTTTATAATTTTGTATAAATTGAATTTAACATAAATTCTCAAACTATTAATTTCTCTTAAGTATTGTTTTATTCACCCTCGTCAAGCTTTGTCACTTAACAAATGAAGTCGTCAACTTTTCACAATCTACTACCATCATTTTCTCTCTAGGACTTCACATTTTATAGCCAGATTTTATCGATGTCTGCTCGTCCATTCTTTGTTCTTCGCTTGTCTGCTTTGGGCTTCGCCGTCTCTCTCGTTGTGTACATTAGATTATTATGTTTGAGGTTATTTTATAAAAAAAAATTAATGAAATGTAGTTTTTAAAAAATATTTATAATTACATAAGTATTTAGTACGATTTTTTTTAAAAGCTCTAAATTATAGGAGAATAGAATTCTAAAATCATGAATATCCAGTAATTTTGGATTTAAGAGAACTGAAATCAATAGAATGTGTAAAATTAATATTAAAATACTATTTGAAGGTGTATTTTAAGTTTAACTATATTTTAAAATAAATCATAAATTTTGCAAAAATTAAAACTAGATGGCCTAAGAGAGTAAATTTCCCTGAAATAAAATTTAATTATTAATTATATTTATATAAAAAAAAATCCCCAATCCCAAATCTACAGGTTCCAATTTCGACCTAATAAATAAAACCAGTCGGAACAGAGCCGAAGCTCTCAACCAGATCGAAAATGGCGAAGAACACGATCTCGAAGCGCATGCTCTGCGCCCTGCTAGGGTTTCTGATGGTGTCGATGGCTCTCGGCGCCTCCGACGTTCCCTTCATCGTCGCTCACAAGAAGGCTTCGCTCACCAGGCTCAAGTCCGGCGCCGAGCGCGTCTCCGTCTCCTTCGACATCTACAACCAAGGATCTGTGTATGTTCTCCCACAATTGCTCTTTTTCATCTTCTTCTTGCTCGTGATCTACGATTAGTTGCTCAGATCCAGCTCGATTTGCGTGATCTCTTGCTCGATCTTCTAGATTCGATCGACCTTGTTTTGCATGCTTTTGGTTTATCTTTTTGAGAGTTTTTCTTCCAGAATTTGAGTCTTCTGGTCAACGGTTGATTGGAATTTGAAATTGAAATTGAAATCTCCGTTTGATTGACTTTGCATTTGATAGTTTTGCATATACATATATACCTGTTGTACTCCATTTCAATATGCTTTTCCCTTTCTTAGTCTGAACTTCCTTTAACATCTCATCTTGCTGAGAGCAGAGGAGATGTATGATTGAAAAGAGGATTTTCAAGTAGTGCATGTGGGAGCTTTGGGAAATTTTGTCGAAATTATGATTGGTTTTATTGATAGGAGAAATTTCGCCAAAGTCAAGATCTTGCATTGTAGTTCTACAGAGCATCTTTCTAATCATAGGTCTCTCAGTCACTACTAATGTTAATTTCCTACACATTCTGATATGACCCAAAATCGTTCTCGAAACGAGAACGATGCTATTAGCTTACTCTTTCATTAACATAACTAAACGAACTTTATAGTCAAACCTAATAAAATAATTGAAATGAAATGATCAAACTGACGAACCAAATTAAAGACCCAAAGTTACTTAATTAGTCACGTATGTGAGACATCTTGTACTGGTGTTATATTCTGAATTATCCATAGGAATGAAAAGAAGTTGTGGGTCATTGTAAATTTAACCATATATTTCAATAGTTACGGTACAAGATCCAAATTTTCTGTTGATGTTTGCACGGTACTTCTGACCGAAGTCCAGACAAATTTTTTCTAGCTTATCTGCTCTCCTTATCAAGGAATTCACATTATATCTGTATACTTCTCCAGGGCCGCCTATGATGTTAGTTTGACCGATGATAGCTGGCCCCGTGACTCCTTTGAGGTGGTCAGTGGCAACACTTCAACTTCATGGGAGAGACTTGACGCGTGAGTTTCACGTTCTTGTTATTTACCTTTCTTTAATTTGATTTATCTGATATAATTTACCTTCATTCTGTAATGTTGATCTGTTTTGTTCGTAACCCAGTGGCGGAATTTTGGCCCATTCGTTTGAGTTGGAGTCCAAAACCAAAGGCCTTTTCAACGGCGCACCGGCTCTCATTACGTTCCGAATTCCCACAAAGTCCGATCTTCAAACTGCTTTTTCCACTCCAATCCTGCCTCTAGATGTCCTCGCTGATAGACCACCAGAGAAGAAGTTTGAGTGGGTAAGTTTTGTTCCAAATTCGCTGAGTCACCGTTTTATGCATTCCAATCTTCAACGCTCCCCATATTAACCAATCCTTTTCTTTCTTTTTTTTTGCTCTTCGTTCCGTGAAATTATCTTCATCCCGGCACAAATTTCCGCAGGTTAAGGTACGTCTCTTTCCTGAAAAATGCTTTCTTTTCCTATTTTGAAATCGATGAATCGTCATCTGAGAGGTCAACCCCGTTGTCTTTTTCGCAGAGGCTGTTGGCGAAGTACGGATCTCTCGTCTCGGTTATCACCATTATTGCCATGTTTGTCTACCTCATCGCGACCCCGTCCAAAACCAGTGGACCGAAAGGAAGCAAGAAGAAGCGCTAATCGCCTAATTGATGTAAAACGCATTTCATGAGATCAGCCTTTTGTTAGACAATTGTTAAAGCTAGGCCAACAGTTACTTGAAACAGGTATTGAAATTTGAACGCTTAGAGTCAGTAACTTGCTATCAATTTTGAAAGAGACATTTTTTTCTTAAATTGACGGAATTTTATTAGTTGAATACGCATTCAGGTTTTGACTGTTCACGTTAATTCTGTCGCGATAATAGCTTAGAAAATAACTGACCTTCTATATAATAAGTAAAGAAGATTTATGCGGAGTTGAGAATTGCTTGTGATCTATCCATGTTTGGTGCTATGCTTGTAAATTACCGCACCGAAGACTCGATTGCTCACTCGTAAGATTATTTCTAGTTCTATCTATGAATACACACATGTAAATACACAATAAGTTGCTTAAGCAGCTAGATATTAATCACGGGTTAAACCCGGACCGAGTTGGGGGCTTTTGGCCTTTTCTTGTCAAGTCTTTCTTTTGGGCTTCTCAAAACCAGGCATGGTCCAGTTTCGAAAAGATTTGTTTTTTAATATTAGGGTTCGGACCCGGTACCAAGCTTAAAATCGGGCTGTTTAGGCTTTGAAAATATTGTGTTAGTTAGTTACTTACTTACTTAATACTTAAGTAAAAGTATGACCCCTCTTACGCCGATTTTGAAAAAGTTCGAAAACCTTGAATATATTTTCTAAATAAATACTAGACATAGTCTAGTCAAATTTTACGCACCGAATTTCTAAATTCCTTTCTCCGAAATTTTTTAGTACGCCCGCGTTCCTGGTCAGGGTTCGGGTTAGGAGTCCAATTGTCAAATTCAATATGCTAAACATAAAGCAACTTAAGGTTATGTCAATTCTGTGACCTGAATCCGTTTTCTTAGCTCGGTTCGTTTAGTCAATAAGTTGAAATCCTACTCACAGGATATCTTTATTGGTCACTGCTTAATGGTGTTTGATTGTATATAATTATTGCTTAATGGTGTTTGATTGTATATAATTATTATTATATATGTGTATATATGTGTGTATCACCTGACTATAATTTGTTTTGATCAGTCCAAATAAGATAAGATAAACAGGAAAATATAAGAGTATAAAAACAATCTCATGTCAATACAAATATATACAATCCATTCACTCCGGTTTTTATTAGTAGTAACTCAAACGCTGGACATAAAAGCATAAAAAACAACTAAAGCGTAAGTCTCGAAGTAAGGATAAAAAAAACCGAACACATGAAGTCCTACGACACAACAGCTACACTCCGTGGTTTGCCCGTGCTGGCTGTGCGGCATAACCGAATGCCACGTGGGAAGAGACGCTCTCGGTGAGATGCCTGGACGCCTTCTCGTAGTTGACGAAACCCATCATCCAGAAATCCTGGCCGTCGATGGTCAGGATTTGGATGTACCTCTCCGTCGGATTCTCCCTCATCACTACGGGATTGATGGTAGCGACGTTGGGCAACGGTACCATCACCTGTGTACACCAAATGACAGTAAAATGAGTGATAAATTAGCAAATTCATTTGAAGAAATTTCGGATATAAGAAGCTATTTTAGAATTTAATTAAAGTGAAACATAAAAATCGAGAAACATTACTAGTGGTTAATAAGTTTTCATTTTTTATAACAATGCCCGCGTGTACTCAAGTCTAGTAAAATAATGCTTAAAAATCATTAATGGAGAGAAATGTGCCAGCTTCACACAATTTTGTTGTTTATTTTAATTTAATTCTTTAAGTCTCTCTTCTATTTTTTTTTATTTTTTTTTTTATAGAAATTGAACATAATTGGATAGAGGTATTATTTTATGAACTTGGATTATTTTTCCACTACAAAGGATTTTTTTTTCTTTCCAAAATTGATTATAAGTTATAACCCTGAAGAAAAATTGATTTTTAAAATGTGATATTTACAAAGACACATAAGAAACTCATAGATCAGTATCATACACATTAAATCTTAAATTCACATTGTACAACTAAGGAACTAGGAAGATTACCTTGTAGTAGCTCCAGCTCTGCTGGCCGGACGGGGCGGTGAACGACAAGGGGCGGTCGCTGCAAAATGCGACGTGAGCATTGGACAAGTAGAGAGTCCCGGCGACCGGTCCGGTTGAGGTTGAGAGGTAACAAGCGAACGTCTTCTTCAGCTTCTCGTCGGGGTAAGTAGCGAATGTCTGCTTGTAGAGCGGCTCAAATCCGCCTCCGGTCACCGCCTTTGCCGTCAGGTTCATTTTCGCCCATGCTGCCCCGGACACCGACGGCCCCGTTTTAACTGAACACCCCCGATTCAACGATAACGTCAGTTTTCATGTGAATGTACTACGAATCTTAACCAATTGTATTTTATTAGTTGTTTGAAAAATTGATCAGCCGTTCCATTTATTAATTATAATTTATAATGACATTTAAACCTATCTAATTTGGAGCAATAATTCAATCTTTTTTATTTAGTATTAAATATGTTGGGTCACACTCTATGACTTACCTAATAATGTATTCATATCATTTTAATAATAATATTGTTTGAATTTGAATATATTTCAATTAGTTTTCATTTTTATTTTTATTTTTATTTTTAAAAAAATAGTAAGTTATTTAATCTATTGAATATATTTCAATTAGTCTGCAATGAATGAGTCAAATGCTATTTAATCGTGTTCATATCGAATATTCTCAAAATCTATTTAATTACATTATAATTTCGCTAAATTTAATAGTCGATAAATTAATAATTTTAATTAAATTATAATTTTACCTTGTCCCGACATTAGATTGACGTGTTAATAATACTCTCTAGATTAATAATTTTAAGGATAATAGGCCCGTTTGGCACATTTTAATTTTTACAAAAAATGTTTTTAGTTTTAGTTTAAGAAACAAATTGTTTAAAAAAAAAAAACTGACAGGTGTTTGGTAAATTGTTTATAAAACAGTTGTTGTTGGTAACAAAAACTACTTTAGCGTTTGGTAAAAAAAAAATTAGGCTAAAAACACTAAAATAGACTACAACCGTATTTTCGTTTTTAGAAAAAACCAAAAGCTACGAATGCTAGCTTTTATGATTCATGTACAAAAATTTAAAATCGATTTTGTATTTTCTGAAAAAACAATTCTGTCGAACAAATGAAAAGAGGTCAAGTTTATTTTAAAAACAAAAAAAAGGGACCTATTTATATATATAGATGAGCTAAAAACTTACGGTTGTGCCAAATGTTATTGGCCATGGACTCAGCCTTGTTGCTCCACGAGTTGAACACCCCAATGATCGACTGCCCGTGCCCGGCCCCGGCTCCGGTGCCGTTGCTGCCGCTAGACGTCCTCTCAACGGGGCTGTACTGCAAATAAGGGTAGTGGAACCGGCGCGCCTCCTCGCTCGGGGCGCCCCAAAGCGCCGCCTTCTTGTTCCCCGGGTGGCACGTGGGCACCGCGGGGTGCCCCATCACGTGCGTCCCCCATTTCTCGGCGCTCTCCTCACTTGGCGCCGCAGCCTGCACGGACGATCCCGATGGCCCCGCCGTTGCCGCTGCTGGCGCTAGCGCCAGACCGGGAGAAGGGTCGGCGTTAACCGGCGAGGGTGACTGGACGAAAGGGTTGGTTTCCGGTGCCACGTGGAAAGGGTTGATCTCCTCTGGCGCCGGATACGACACCGTGGTGTTGGGGTTTCCATTCATCTTCTTCGATCGGAAAGTATGAAGACACTGCGTTCGGATGGATTGTTTTGGGTTACGTGGAATTGGAATGAGGAGTGGTTCAACGAAATAAGTTCATATATATATATATATATTATGTATGTATGTATATGCATGGTGTATCTATAGGTGAGGAAAGAAAATGTTGACGTGGACGTGAAGAAAGCGATGAGCTTTGACTTTTTGACATGGAATACGCGGTCAGAAATTTATGAATTGACAAAATCGCTTGCTTAATCGCGTCTTTCTCTTCTCTTTTCTTTCAATTCATTAATGTTATTCTGAATTATATGCTTGTGCTTTGGTGCCATTGTCTTGAAAGTTGAATGATATTTTTTGACAACAATGTCCTTTATATTAGATAAATTAACATCTATCATGTGGTATACAACAAAAATAAAAAAACCGAAGCGGTGGATCGAAAGTTTCGGTACCAAATATCTTAAAGACCTAATAGTACGATTCAGGTCTAAAACAAATTATTCGATCCAGTAGAGCCGCATTGAGTCTTCAACATTTCATTTCAATGAGAACCGGTACTGAAAACTCACTTAAATCGAATATCTTATTTACTAATTAAATTTTTTATTTTTTTAAATTTTAAATTTATTACTATCCATATAATATTTTCTTCACTTTTTATTTATAGTTGGTCGGATTTTAATAATTGTAAAATTCGGCTTCCACGTCAATAAACACACATGTAATAGTTTCTTTTAACATTGAATTTTCTCGTGAATTATATGTCTTTAATGCATATTTTTAGACAAAAAAAATACTTTTAATGATGATGCAATTTTTGTCAAAATATAGTCTAATTGAGTCTAAAATCAAATCTAAGACCAAATTTTAGGTCTTGGCCTAAGTCTTCGGTACAATAACTTTTGTGTGAAAAAAAAAGATAATTTTGATTCAATCTTTATAAATCAAATAATAAAGTTGATCTATGATCGCGAATTTTGTTAATTTTATAATTTTTATATCTTAGTATTTTATCTTAGAAATTTTTTGAATTACTTACAAAGTATTTGTAAGTAATTGATAATTACATACTTCTCTTCATTTTTCTACGTGTAAAAGAGAAAAAGAAAGAAAACAAAAGGTTCATATTAACTAATTGAATAAATTACACTAAGTAATATTTAGGCTAATGAACGAAATGTCCATTTTATGTCAATTTTTTTTAAAAACTATCCATTGTGTGTATTTTTTACTCTTACAAATAAGTAATTTTTGAAAGAAAAAAAAAGATAAATAAGCATTTTGTATCATTTTCATAATATTTAATTCACGAAAGACCTCGTATATGTAAAGAGTTGTACTATGAATAAATTTGACGTGTATCGGGCGACACAAATTGTCATTAGTTTGAGCTTCTGATGACCTTCCTATGGAAAACCCCAATACTAAACAGGAGATACAATTTGCATGTGACACGATCTCTTATTTCTAGAATACAATTAATCAAATAAAATGGACTTCTAATTTGGAATTAATACTTAATAGATCAAACGTTACTAGACACTGTAAACTTGTATTTTGCTTTACGTGACTTTTTTTTGTTGTTGCAAAAGTGATGGACTTCTCTTCACACAAGTGAGAAATACTTGGTATCAAAAAAGAAAATCTTCTTTCTCTCCGGACTCCGCTCATCTTCGTCGCCAACGTCGGGGCTAGTGTTTTTGTTGCCTTCACTGGCACTCTTTTATGTTGCCCGTGCACGCCGGTGATAATCTTTGATGAATTTTCTAAAATTAAATAGGCTAATTGTGCTATGTCTAAATCGAGATAAACATCCAAAATGTCGTCCAATGATATTTTGACCAACCCATGTATTCTAAACTATTTTTTTTTATAAAATAATACTGTAAAATCAAATTAAGAATTTGAATTTTTCACCTACTATAAATGCAATTTATATATATATATATATATAATTGTAATTACATATAAGTAACTAGGGCGAGCCCTTAACATGAAGGAGTCCTAGACTGTTGTTTTTCTTTCTTTCGGGAGCCAATATTAATCAATATATTTACAAGAACCTAATTTTAAACTAAAGGACACGAAGAAATTATGTGGGCCTCACTTGTCATCTCATTGATTCGAAGCAACATAGCTAAAAGCAAGGAAATGTATTTCGTTTTGGCCGATAAATCATTTGTTGTTTTCGACGGACTAATCGTTTGCTGATGGATTTTATCGATAGAATACCTAAACGTTATCGTTTATTGTTATTAAACTTATCGATACTTATCGATGGATTAGTCGTTTACCGATAGATTTATCAATGGAAAACCTATAAAATATTTTCATACATATTTACACTCATAACATAACATAAAATACTAGTGTCCATAAACATAACGAAAATCTCATACAAAACATAAAATAAACCAATTCTCGAATTACGAAACAAATTATGTGAAGCTCACAGTTTCAAAATTATATACAATGTTATTAAGTGAAATTACATCAAAAAATCGTAGAAGTACCTCAATTTAACCAATTTTCAAAAAATATTTACTTTGGCCACCAGTGGCGGAACCAGGAATGGGAGACAGGGGTGGTTCAAAAAAAATCCACGGACGAACTCACATTCATTTTCGTACCTTATCAGTTCTTCTCATATTCGATTCAGTCTTCTAACAAAAAACAATATATGTATAAAAACCGTATAAACAAAACAACAAGTCCAAACAATCACAATCATATACTATTTGGAATTAGAAATTCAAATAAATCGCTTAAAATCTGGTATTGTTACAAATATTTTCTTAACAAATTCCCTAAAAAATCAACAAAAACATCAAATCCCTAATCTTAAAAATCCAAGCAAAAACAAATTTCAAACAATCCTGATTAAAATCTCTAGTCATTTACTAGTTTCATTATCTATTCCTTAATTTCAAGACAAGTCTACGAGTTGAAATCATGAAATAAACAATAAATTTATAGGAATCTTCATTCATGACCGTATCTAAATTGTATATATAAATATATATATATATATATATCTTAATATTCGCAAACATAAGACTTCTTTTATAAAAAAAATCTTGAAGCTTACACATAAATTAATACTAGATGAAATATATAATTGGATAATATGATATTTATGTAACAGCTGCAATTCGTTTACCCAAAATCATCTCTTCCATAAAGTATGTCGTTTTTTTACATCTGTAACAACTCCATGATTTAACGAAAACTAATTTGCTCACTAGAGGAGAAGGAAAAGTGATGAGAGGAGGGATGAATAATTGGGAAAAGCGGGAGAATTTATGCAGAGTGGCAATGAAGTGTTGGTAGTTTGCCTTGGATTTTGATATTGGTAATTTGCCTTGGATTTTGGGGGTGGCTAATGTGTTTAAAATTTTAAAAAAGTGGGCAACATACTAATGCATTTTCATAAATTGAAGTGGTGATTTCAACCACCCTCTCCTATTGAGTGAGTCCGCCCATGTTGGCCATAATATTTGGAAAATTCGGGAAAACGCCACATTACAAAAAAAAAAAAAAATTATGTCAAACTCACAATATCCAAATTATAAACTATGTTAGAAAATGAAAGTACATCAAAATATTGAAAATATAGCTCAAATTCACAAATTCCTGAAATTAGATACTTTTGCAGTAGTTGAAGTACAATTCGGAAAAATCCATTAATATCACCAAAATCTGCAAAAATTCACAAAAAACAAAAACAAAAAACAAAAAAACCGCACAAACAATCTTATATCATCTATATTCCATCATCAACATCAAAGTATCAATTTCATACCAACATATCATCAAAATCACAGATGTACAAATAAAGTGATATGAAACCTAACTATAATTTTGATTCAATCTAATACATTTCTAAAGAAATTCTACATATCTTGAAGAAAAATACGAAAATCTAAAGGATTCATCAACTTTAAAATACGATTAGGTCAATTATTAAACCCTAACATGATTATTATTATTTTAAAAAAAATCATATATGTCGGTTTGATCTATGTTCTACCCATTACATATATAGCTATCTAATCTAATAAAATTATATTGCACCGGGAAGCTGAAAGTCCAATGCCAGGAAACAGGTTCGGGCCACAAAATTACCTAATAATAGTTAATATTTAAGCTTCGCAATCTTTTTTTATCTATTAATTAATCAAATATGTAACTTCAATATATTAGAGGATAGAAGAAAATTTTAACTGTTTGTTTTAAGAGTATATATATATATTGTGAATATTATTGGTTTATCGACAAAATTCGTGTATGTCAATGAGCAAATTATAGATCTATTTAAATATCAATAATGCCGATCATAGTGTACGGCAGTATACCCTATATTGGCAACACAAGACATTGTATTATATAAAATTATAATATTTCTAATATATATGTAAATGATAATAATTGCACAAGTGTATTAGTATATAACAATAAATACCGTTTTTCAGGTCGGTATCATGTTGAGAAATCAAAAGTGCCGTTTGAACGCCAAACAACGAATTTGAACAAAATAAAAGGACACGGCCAAGAAATCGTGGATAGCTCCACTCAAACTCCACAGAGATTGTTAATTATTATATATATTTAAGACTTATTTCCGTTAATTGAATAAATAAGATAAATAACAATTAATTTATTTATTTTCATCGGTCTAAAATCTCTATGTATATATATATTCATAATAACTCTTCTCACTTCTACTTATATACTTCTTCTTCTTGCTGATATTCTTGTTGTTATTCTTTTACTACTTCTTATCCTTCGTGTTTCTTCTTCACATTCAGCGATACTCTTCTGTCGATTTCACCATGACATGTTCTTCGTGCTTGTTCTATTTCAAGTGCAAATGCATAGATCCCACTATGAAAATCTTCTCGTACTTGCAGGGTCGACCCAACTTTTTTGGGTCTTTGGGCGAATCATTAATATGAAAATTATTTGGGGCCCGCAATACGGTATTGCATAAGCTATATAATGATGAAGACCGAATAGATCTTACAATATATTGCATTTTATAATTAAACTGTTGATAGATTATCCGTTAATGCTTAAGTTGTAAGATGCAAGATAAGGTCTTCAGATGGGACCCGAGTCGTTTCATTTGCCGTAAAAATCACATTACTCGCAGAAACTCAATCACACAAATACGACCAACGACCGACGAAAGTATCAACCGTAATGATGAATTTGCAACACTTTTATTGATGAACATGTCTAAGAGAACCACATGTGCCCCTAGACCACTAAAACAACATTGAGCAAAATAACATGTCTTCCACTAAATGACAAAAATATTAAAGAGCCAATTATTTTAAAATGTGGGCCCATCATTAACTTTATAATCACTAGTAATTGTACAGTATTGTAGGAGCTATACAATAATTTATGAAAATGTATGACTCAATTGTCCTAAATAGATAACAAGATAATTAGTTGAAATTTGTATAGGAGCCTTATTGTATTACTATTATCTAGAATTATTACAACCAATTTTTGTAAAGTGTGATGAATCGTTACAGTGCAATGTAAAATTTGTGGAGCTCACGAGAGGAATGACAATGAACGTGCGGGATCATGCGATTAGGGAGTTCAGCGAAGATTTTGATTGCAAGATTTTCCTGAAGAGCTTGAAATCAGGAGGCATCGCTCTTAATCCTACCGTAGCATCACGTGAGTCATACTGACTTTCCTAATCTCTAGCTTCATTAGTCAACACTCTGTAAGTTTTGTAATTGTCACATAAATGGCACTTTCAAATATTCTTGATGAATCTGTGGTGGAATCTCGCGGTGGAGTAGCAAGCATATGATTGAACCCACAGGATTGACCACTATAAACCGATCAAGTTATTCCCGTCAAGATTATTATGTTTATGTTAGACCTCCAATTATCAATTATCACTAAATGAAATTTTCTTCTAGAGGTTGGCTTCAATATAATATCTGATGGGTTAAATATGTGGCCTTTTTTTTGTTTCTTTTAGGATGGAGGGGCTATAGCTCCTATTGATCCTTTAATGGATCTGTCCCTGTCCGTAAGTAAATAAAAGTATATATTTGGGGTGAACAGACGGGTATTTGGTGTAGTTTTTTGTTTGTTTTTTTTAAATAAGTAATGGGCCGAATACCGCATTTTTAAAATTTTAAATTTTTTAATCGAATACCATATTTTTAAAGATGAACACTACATTTATCGTATAAACGGTATTCGGTGTTCGATTTTGGTAATATCTATTTTTCGCCTGCACGTGGCGGCTAACATAATGGACTACCACATGTCCCTCACTAACATCGTTTGAAGTCAAAAGACAATTTTTAATTAGCTTTAATTTTGCAACTTTAAGGACGCACGCTTGCATTCTTTTTTATTAAAGGCATGTTACTCCAGTCGACCCACCTACCTACCAGGACTTAAACCGCTATTTTCCCTTTGTTTTATTACAAGCTATAGATATTCAAATGTTGTAATTGTCAAATTTAAAATTTATTTTATATATAGAGAACATAGTTCAAGTTACACTTTTTCCTGTGGGTAAGGTATAAAACTCCAGCTTATCGTTATCGATGTTGATGGATAAATCGGTTGTCAATTGATTTATCGACCGAAAATATATAAAATTGTTTCAAGAATATATACTTAATTTATATATAGTCTCTCAAATTTCAAATATAGTATCATCTATCGCTTTGTGTAAAATAAAATTTTGGAAAACCGAATCGGTAGATTGAAAGCTTTGTTACGGAAGATCTTAAAGTCTTAATAATAAAATCGAGGTACAAACTAAAGTACTCGGTCTAATAAGACTGTAGCTCCGAATTGGTTGGACCATAGGTGCGCATTTATTCTTAAAAAAAAAAACTAAGTAATAGGGAAGAGGACCAAAACATGCCACTGAACCGATCTTTCTGATTTAAAAAAATAAAAATAATAACATAAGACATATTATTATAGTTTTGGATTACCCTGGGTTTGGATTGAGTCTTATATATTAGACTACAACTTTAATAACTAGAACCGAGGACTCACTTAGACCGAATATCCTATTTAATAATTAAATTAATCAATTTTTAATATTTAAAATTTAAAAGTGAGGAGTTTATATAGTGTATTGTTGATTCGTTTCCTCCATGAAAACAAGGTTGTCTTTGGTTCTTTGAAGGTTGGTCGATCGATCTTAATCGTCATCGTGATTCCGATATCTCGGTCCGTTATCTCTTGCTTGATCTCGCTGATTTATTGCGTTCTCTATGTGTTGCATACGGTGGAATCAAATAGTTTGTCGCAGTTTTTGTTCTTGAAACTCAAAGGCGTTTCCAGTTGAATAACGTTTCATCGCGACGATGAAAAATGGTCATATTCGCTCCTCCAAGGATCGAAGGTCTTGAGTCCTCCACGTGTTTTCGGTTTATTTATCTGTTTCATTTGCTTGATCTCATTGATATTAGGTAACATTTCTCTTTGTACCGTTTAGAGGACTCAAACAGTTGGTCAATTTGTTCGTTGTGTTTATATTTCAATTTAAAGGCTTTAGGGCTCCGTATTTCGATTTCTTCGATCCGTTTTATTGCTTGATCTTGTTAATTAGGAGTGTTCTTCCGCGTTGGGTTTAATGCCAATTAGTTGGTCAATTTGATAGATTATGAACATATCAATTAAAAATTATCGATGCTCGGGTCTGAATTTTGTTCTTGCTATCTTTCTATCTGGCAGTTTGGGGATGCTTTCCTGCTGTTGCGTGCTGGAGGAGTGTTGCTACTACATGTGACATATTACGACATAAAAGTGTCAAAGATTTTCTATCTCTCGCGTTACGTTAAACGAACACCGATCAAATTATACGTCGTTCTTACAAAATGATTTGGAACTTAAGAGGAATATTTTTTTTATTTTTTGGAACCTTTGCCACAAAAAAATGAAAATTTGGAATATGCGGCATAATATTAGGTACTTCGTGGTAAAATGTCCTTTATATTTATATAAATTAACATCTATCGCTTTGTGTAAGAAAAAAAAACATTAGAAAAACCTAATCGGTAGATCGAAAGCTATGTTACTGAAAATTTTCAAGACCTTATAATAGAATTTAAGTCCAAAACAAAGTATTCAGTTTAATAAGACGGCATTGAGTCTTCAATATTTGATTTTATATTGAGAACCAGTACCGAGCACTCACTTAGACCCAATATTCTCTAATAATTAAATTAATTAATTTTTAATTTTTAATATTTATTATATTCAAATATTGTTTTCTTCACTTTTTATTTATGGTTCGGATTTAATGGTTATGGAATTCGGCTTCCACTTGGATTATCAAGGTTTAATTTTGTTCAACATCGTCTATAATAAACACACAATCGTTCCTTAAAACTAATGATTTTTCTCGTGAATATAATGTCTTTAATGTATTGTTTTATACCAAAAAAATACTTTTGATGATGTTGCAATTTTCATAAGACATTTTTACTCTAAATATAGATTCTAATTGAGTCCAAAATCAAATTTAAGACAAAATTTCGGTCTCAAGCAAAGTTTTCGGTACAATAAGTTTTTAGTTGAGAAAAAGAAAATTTTTAATTTTAATTTTTAAAAACGGAATAATAAAGTTAATCTAAGACCAAATTTTGCTAATTTTATAATTTTATCTCATAGTATTTTATCTTTGACAATATTTGAATGACTATTCATTCAATGGGTTAACAGTGGTAAAAACATTTAACCTTTGGTCATAATGTCTTCGTTTGTCTAACGTCAAAATTTGGAGATAAAAGTACCTAAATCACATTTTAGGGAGTTAGACGAATTTTTTCATCCATCCACCGTTAAGTGGCCTTTAGGCCTTCACCTCGTGGTCTGCCACATGGCGCTTTGGCCAAACTACAAGGAATTTAGCTGCGATTTTTCCTTTGTTTTATTTTGAGCTATAGATATTAAAAAGTTTTACTTGCCGAAGTTTAAAATCAAACATTGAGAGCATAGTTCAAGTTACGCTTTTGTCGGTTAACCGATAATCGGTTATCACAGATTTATCATTTGATACCGAGTTAATCAATGGGTAAGGTACAAAATTATAGTCTATCGTTATCGATGTCGATGGATAAACAGGTTTTCAATTGGTTTATCGACCGAAAATGTATAATATAGTTTTAAGATATTTATATACTTAATCTTTAGTCTCAAATTTCAAATATAGTATCATATATTAATAATAAGTACTCAATAAATAATCTTACACTCAAATATACGTAGATAAATAGAGCCTCAAACTATTCTATAACGACATTAATGTCAGTACTCTACAAAATACATGATACATATTTCTCAGCTCCTCCAGTTATCTAGTGTCTTCTCCCATTTGAATTGAACGAAAAATATTTTATCTTACATTTGTTAACTTTCGAGTACTCTTATGGTCTTACCACTATTATTATTTTTATATGTTTTTTTCATTTAAGATCCGTACTTCCTTAGTTCGCCCAAACTTGGGTATTTTTACCTCGTTTATCATTCTTTTTATAATTGGCACTAATGATCTCGTCGTTGCCTCAATCAATTTGGAGGCAGCAGCGAGGCAGATCCCAAAAGGTGACGTGCTTTTCCTTAGCTGGAAAGAAACATTATTTTTATTTATTTTTATATTTATATTTATATACAACTGTTTTAACAGAGAGAGTCAATACAGACATCTACACATATAGATACAACTCTTCTCCGATCAGAAACCTTCTTCTCCGATCAACCATCCATGGCCTACAACCACCATCACTACCCTCCTCCTCCTCATCATCACGGTAACCCTCTCTCTCTCTCTCTCTATCATCCTTCCCATTCTGCGGTTTTGTTTGAATTTTGTGTTTCCATGATCGCTTAGGTCACGCGCCGCCTCCGCCGCCGGGATTTCCGTCGGCGCCGCCGCCGCCGCACGGAGGAGCGTACCAGGGCTATTTCGGTGGAGGCTACGCGCCGCCGCCTCCTCAGCCGTATCACGACCCCTATCACCACGATCATCACCACCACCATCACCACGAGCACAACTGTTGCCTTTCGTTCCTCCGAGGCTGGTATGTCCCGAATCCTGATTGATACGTTTGATGACCTCTGAAATTTCTGTAGTTTAGGATTTATCGTGGTGTTAGATAGATATGTAGATAGATACAGTTGTTGAATTGAAACTGGGGAGTATTTCTAGCCGAGTGATGATTCGTTTCCGCCGTGAAAACACGGTTGTCTATGGTTCTTCGAAGGCTGGTCGATCGATCCTATTCGTCCTCACGATTCCGTTACCGCTTGTAGCGTTTTCTCTGTGTCGCATACGGTGAAATCAAATAGTTTGTCGAAGTTTTTGTTCGTTGCGGTGATTTGGTCCTTCGATTGAAGTGTAAGAGGATCGGATCTGAATTTGAGAAGATGGCAATTCCCGGAAATCCCGGTTTCTATGATTCACACACAAGAGGGATTATACCGATACAGTTCTTGAAACTCGGGAGGTATTTCCAACTGAATTACGTTTCATCACGATGATGAAAAACGGTTGTATTTCGCTCCTCCAAGGATCAAAGGTCTTGAGTCCTCCATGTGTTTTCGGTTTATTGACCTGTTTCATTTGTTTGATCTCATTCATATTAGGTAAAGTTGCTCTGCGAACCGCTTAGTGGAGTCAAATAGTTGGTCAATTTGTTCGTTGTGTGTAAATCAATTGAACGAGATTAGGATTCGGTATTTCGATTTCTCCAATCCGTTTCATTGGTTGATCTCGTTGGTTGGGCATGTTCTTCGGTGTTGCGTATAGGGCCTAATAGTTGGTCAATTTGATAGATTATGAACATTTCCATAGAAAATTATCGCTGCTCGGGTCTGAATTTTGTTCTTGCTTTCTTCCGATTTGGCAGTTTGGGGATGCTTTTCTGCTGCTGCGTGCTGGAGGAGTGCTGCTGCTGCTGCTGCATGTGACGATTACGACATAAAAGTGTCAAAGATATGTGCTATTTCACGCGTTAAGTTAAACGAACACCGATTAAATTATACGTTGTTCTTCGAAAATGATTTCCTTTTATTCATTTTTTGGAGTTGCTGTATTTATTGTGTGATTAGCGTTTGAACCATGAAGGGTCAGTTTATAAACAGAACTTGTTTATATTTTTATTCATTTCGTGGTGTGTGACTCAGGTGTCCATATTTTTCGGATTTATTGACGAAATACTTATTTTGTACAAATTTTTTTAAACTACCCATTTTAAACACACAACACAATCAGTAATTAAAAAAAAATGTAGATAAATGGGTATTTCCTCATTTAAAATTAGAAGAAAAACTTGCGTTTTTTTTCCTTTACAACAATATTATTGGAAATTTGGTATATTCGAGTTGCTTGTAAATTTAGTATGGTATTCTACTAAATGACATGGTATATCCATATTTTTGTATAAGAAAAATCGAATAAATTAATATATTGCTCAAATGACATGGTCAATGATAGATGAAAAACATTAATGGATGATATTACAAAGTTTCACTTCAACTACTGAAAACCGGTCAAATTTGACTCTACTTGATAATTAAAAGTAATTTCATAAAAAAAATTATTATAAGAAAAAAAACAAAAGCACTTCTCGAATAACAATCTCTAGCAAATTCAGTAGAGATTCCGGCATTATTTTAATAAAAAAAAATTAAATATCAATCATACAATAAATGTAAAGATAATAAACGTGCAAAGATAATTATATATATATATATATATATATATATATCAAATAACACAAAAACAATATTTTAACCCTTGAAAGTGATGCCATGTGAAAATAAATTTTCAAATTTGTAGTACGACATAAAATAAAATTGTATGGATGACTTTTTTAACCTAAACTTAAAATATAGTTTTATTCACGAAAAACAAAAAAACAAAAAAATCCAAAATCCCGAAACTTTTTTACTTGGCAACCTACAACCTCTCTAAAGGGTCCCCACACACTGCGGCACATCCTTCTCCCGCTCCACCAACCTCCGGTACATATACATCTTGTCCACCCACTGCTCGTCACCATCGTGTTTCCCAATTCGACTGAGATACTTTGTTATCGCAAAACTCACAGTCGGCATTTTCTCGGCGACGGTGTCGCATCCCCCGATCGTAACCCTACTCGACGACATCGAAAGACACCGCAACTTCTCGTACTTCCCCACGTCCTCCAAAAGCGCGTCACCAAACTGACTACGCTGAATCTCAAGCTTTTTAAGCTTCGTACACCCGTTCAACACGTATGACATTCCGTTGTCACTTTTGGAGGCAAACGCAATAGATAGTGCCTCGAGATTCTCGGCGTAGAATCCGATGTAGAGGAACACTTGATCAGTCAATAAACCAGAAAGAGAGAGTCTCTTTAGGCTTTTGCAAGCCCGGACAATCTCTCCAAAGCCTTCGTCCAATGGTTGTGATGTCAAGGGGTCGGGTTTGGTTGGGTCCCTCAAGCAGATGCGGAACTGAACGAGGTTAGGGCAGTTTCTGGCAACGGTGATGAGGGCGGCGTTGGACATAACCGGACAACGGTATACCAAAGTTTGGAGGTTCGGGCAATGTGTTGATACTGCGAGGAGGCCATCATAGGTTACGCCGACATGGTTGGCTCCGTAAGGGCGGGAGAGGAGAATGCGCAATTCACGTAGTTCTTTGCATGACGATGATATGACTCCTAAGCCATTGTCTCCGATACAATCCAAAATCTGTTCGATAAGAAATTACGTAATGCATTATTCTGTGGGGAGTGCAAAAGAAAAATAAGCAAACCTATCGTGAAGGATAATTGAGCCGGAATGGAAGGAAACCTAATCAACCCGACAGTAATTTTGAAAAATGGATATTTACTTATATTTATTATTATTATTCCTACGAAAAAAATTCGTAGAAAGACCTAAACCTTTTCAAATCCAGTTAATGATATAAATCTCATTGTCCCAATAAGATTAATTATGGAAGTTATACTTTTTAAGTAAACGCAAAGTCAAGAGATACTTACCCGCAAACACCGTAGTTTGGGGCAGCAACAGGCGAGCTTGACGAGACTGGTACCTTGCAATCCTGTTGCGTAGCTTAGATTCAACGACGTGAGTTCCGAGAAAACCGGGTAAAAAGCATGGAAATATTGAGGCGAAACCTCCATAAACCCGGACAAGCTCCGAATCGATTTACAGCGCAGGAGCGCTTGTATTAGCATAACATAGTTGTAGCCGTAGGTCTCACGTTGACGAGCGGAAATAACGGACCCGGTTCCCAAGTCAACGAGTTGCGGGGCTTTCACCAATATTTTCCACAACGTGTTAATAGGAACAAAGCGGTTTACCCTCAAAGTCTTGAGATTGGGAGACCGAGCTACGAGCCTTACAAGCGCGGTTAAGTTGACTTCGCCGCTCAGGCACCTAAAGTCTAGGGACTCGAGCGACGTGAACGTCTCCGGGAAACAGCTTAGCCACTGGCCGTCGCTGCCGTTAATCTCGCTCTCTTGCAAATCCAGCACACGAAGATACCTACGCGGTTGACCAAGTTGACTTTAAAAGCTCCAAAAGGTATAATCATGGAGATTTCCATGCCATTTCAATCCAAAGCAGATCAACAACTATTAACACAAAAAGTTTACAAGTCGAAGCATTTTACGGCAATAAACTCAAATGAATTTCATAGTCTGAATTCTTCGAAATCTGAAAGAAAAAAAAACAATGAATTTTGCACCAACTGCGCATACCTGCAATTGAGAGCTATACAAGCGAGGCCATTGGTGGTGAATCCTTCGCATTTCTCGATTACCAGAGATTTGAAGCTGGGGAAGGAGCGAGAGAGCAAATCAAGGCTCGCGTCGGAGACGTTCATCCGCTTGAACCGGAGCGCCTCGAGCGCGACCCGGCCCGCGGCGAGGGCTTCGATCCACGGCCCCGCGGCGAGGGCTTCCCACAGCCCCGGAGGACTTCCCTTCAGAGTGAGCGATCTCAGCCCCGGGAAAGTGGCGATGGTCCTCTCCGGGCTGATCGCCAAGCAGTTTCCGACGAACACTCCCCGGCGGCTCTGCCTCTCGATTCTGCACCACGATTTGCAGACCAACGCGAGATCGTTTCGGTTCTTGTGCGAGGTCACGTAGTCGAAGATGCGCTCTATGATCTCCTCGGGCAAATGGATCTTCATCTTCCTCGATCGAACCCAATTTTTCTCCGAAAAAATTCAAGAAACTAGGTCAAGATCGTCGGAGAAGAAGAATCACAAGGGGCGATCTGAACCTGGATTCTCAGAGAGATTGATAATTGGATTCGATCACTCAAAGCTTCATCTTCAACCTCGTCGCGACTCAGACTCTCTCTCTCTCTCTCTCGCTGAGCTTAACCTGACCACGGTTTGGTTTTAATCTAACCATGGCTGGGTGATGAATGACATGGCTTTCTACCCTGGAGCGCGTGGAGATATCTCCAACGGAGAGCGCGTCGTGCAAATTAAAATCTTGATGGTCCGTCCACCAAAATGTCTAAAATAAAGATAACCGTGGCAGAAATACTATAAACTATAAAGTACTTAGTAGTAGAGTACGAGGCATTATAGCTTAAGCTAATTATAGTCATTGTTTGGTTAATATTGGTTAATTTTGTGATATAGTCAATAAACCACATTAACCGATATAAAATAACTTATTTACCCTTATTATTAATAATAATTAATATTAAAATTTGAATTAACAAATTTATTTCATATGTATTATAATAATTAATAATTAATACGAAATTATTTTTATTAATAATTAATGAAATAATATATTAGGGAAAAAATATTTGAATTCCAAATTTAAATATAAAAACATTTTTAGTTTTTAAAATACAAATTCAAATATGTTAATAAACATTAATTCGAAGATATTATATTTAAATTAAAAATGGAAGTAAAGATTGCTATTTAATAGGTAACAAATATTTTGACTATTGACCACTCATTCTAACAGAATTTACACGCAATCAGACATTTAATATCCACATAAATTTTTTTATTTGAATTTTTTTATTTATAAAAGTAACTGATTTTCTAAAAATAAATTATGCAACAAAATAGGAAACACATGTTTGAATACCAAATCAATACTTTGTTTTTAATTGACTGCCATTTGTATACAAATATTAGTACGTGGTAATTTTTTGAAAACCCACAATTCACGTCATGTACAGGAAATTTGATGTGAATTAACACGAATTAACAAATAATAACGTAAATATACAGTGAATTAAACACGAATTAACAAACATTAACCTGAATGTACCGTTAATTAGGCACAAATTAACAAACATTAACACAAAAAATCATGTTAATTACAATAACATTAACACGAATTAGGGGCATAATTTTTAATTTACATAATTTGTTAATATTAAAAATGAAAAAAATTATTTACATAATTTATTAATATTAAAAAATTAAAACAAAAAAAGATCAGGGGCAATGTTGGGATAGATATTTCAGGTTTCAATGCCACATCATTAAAATTGGCTATTTTTCTAATTAATTTCATAGGTTTGATAAATATAAATTTAAACGTTAAAGGATGGTTATTTACTATGATTTCTCTTTTTTTTTTTGGCAGAAGTTATAAGAAATAAAAATTGTTCATCTCAATTCTCAATCGTTGGTTTCCATTGCAATATGTTAGATATGTACCACATGTCACAGTCCTCTTAAGCCACAACTCTAAGTTATCATCGTTTATTAGCGATATAAGTACTTAAGTTGATATTATTACAGTTTTACGAGGTAAACTCCTAATTTTAAGCCATTGCAATATGTTAGCTATGTACACATGTCACCTGTAAGTTATTATCATTTATTAACAATATAAGTACTTAATTGATATTATTAAAGTTTTACGAGGTAAACTCCTAATTTTAAATGGGAGATTCTTGATACTTGCTCTTACGTGGGACTCTCTTGCCAATTTTTCAGCTACTATATACAAGCAATAATAATATTGCTTTAATAAGAACACTATAAAGAATGAGAATTTCCCAACAATTTCGTGATCTTCTATAATTGTTTTCCTAACCATAACGCAGCTTCAAAGTAAGCCAACTTGATAGATTTTGTTATGGACTTTCCTATACGAAAATTAGATGGAAAAAAAATATATACATGTTTAATCGAAAAATCATAGCTGAACTTTCAAATAAATTAATGAATTAAATGACTTAAATGATCTCCTTGTAAGAAAAAAAAAACTGAACAAGACAACTTTAACAGCATCAAATAGATATTTTTTTTAAATATTTAAAACGTTTAAAAAATATTTTTGAGTTGACTGACTTCCTTATGTTATAAAATACTTATCTCACGTCACGTGAACTGTTGTTGCACAGAACTACTATCAGTGACGGAACTAGGATTTCATAATAGGCGGGGCTGGTTTTTTTATCCCTATCAAATTAATTTTCTTAATTTTATACATTCAAATTGATTTTTTCTTTTTACAATTGTTATCAAATTATAGTGTAAAATACCCACTGCATTGCAAAACTGGGTTCTATATTTATTGAAATTTTAAAAATCTAAAAAGATAACTTAAAAGGAAAAATTTACAATTTAATTATGAAATAAAATAATCTAGCCAAATGCAAGTCAATGTAATAAAACTAATTCAAAAAAAAAAATACTTTCTTTTTTTTTTTTTTGCTAAAAAGTCTGATCTGCTAACTTTTTTAAAAAAATTATGATTTACCAATTCTAAATCTACTCGTTTTTAACTTGTCATCATACTTCCTTCCTAATATGTATATAATATATATGCATGTACATGAATGAAAATAAATCTTTCTATTATATTATACATAATTAATGTACAAGACATTGACATGTGTCACTGTGTCACATAATAACATATAAAATAATATAATAACATATAAAATAATATAAAGAGTATATATATCACTCTCTGCCCAATGCCAAAAGTTGTAAACCATCATCACTCTCACACTTGAACATAAAGAATGAAGAAAAAGAAAATTAACTTGAAACTTCATCTTCTTCAACGAATATATTCACAAACTCAGAGCAAAATATAGCTCGAAGCTCGTTTCATATAGGATCTAAAGGGGCCTGTGAACTTTGTTTTGAACATGGCTAAGTCACCACGAAGTCGAATACACTAGCTCGAAAAATTTTGGGGGGGCCACGGCCCCGTTTGGGCTTGCTTTAGTTCCGTCGTTGACTACTATTTGTTAAAACCGGTTACGGTATCCGATTACAAAACTTGTTACAAATACCAGTTATGTGTTTTTGAAAACCGATTAATTTCATTAACGGTTAGGTATTGAATCTTAATCATTTTTAAAAATTATAGCTTCTCCCTCACGTTCTCAGCCGCCTCCCTTACTCTCTCGTCCCTCAATTCTAATTTTCGACTTCCTCTATGACTCACATTCTCAGCGATAGTTCTCGCTTCTCTCTGTGATTGTTCTCGCTTATAGGAGATTCCGTCCTGCTTTACATATATTTAAAAAAAATGAATGACCATATCCGGATAACTGGTTCCTGCTATGAAAACCGGTTATCAAGATTCAAATGACCGGAAATCCGGTTAACCGGTTCAGAGTATTAAAACCTAATAGTGAAATAAACCACCCAATGACATGAGTTCTTGCCTTCTTGGTGAGCTTCATCACTAGTATATATCTGAGATCAAACATACAATCTACTAGATACTGCTAATCCAACGAGTGAAGGCGAAAATCGCGGGCTCAGATCGAACCGCGAAATGGGTTGTATTCTACATAGTTCAATCCTGTAAAAACATGTACCTGAAGAACCTCTCAGCCTCAACAAACAGTTCATCAAACGCCATTGAAATCAAGCAGAAAGCTTTTCTCGCTTGTTAACGTCACCAAATTCGGAGAAAATTCCATGTTAAGCAACGAATAATTCACAGATTTGCTGATACTAAAGCAAACCTTGAAGAACAGAGCCGCCATTGAAACCAAGCAACAACCTCACAGAGTTCACTAACTTCGCAAAACTATGTATATATAGACTCTCAAGCATCGCTATCGTCGCTGTCGCTATCGTCGTCGTTGTTACCTAGATCGTTGGCGATGTAGACACCGGGCTGAACCTGCCTCCGGCGGGTCCTCGACGGGAGAATGTTATCCAAATCGACCTCCGCGAGCGGATCGTCCGACAAATCGCTCTCGTCGCCGTTCTCCAATTCGCTCCCTCCGACGCTCGAGTCGTCGTCGTCGCTGTCGCTGTCGTCGTCTTCATCTTCTTCCTCCTCTTCGACCTCCATTTTCCCTTTCCCCTTGTCCTCCCTCGGAATCCCCTTCCCCTTGCGGTCCGCCATCGCCGAGCCGTTCGAGTTCTCGGCGGCGGCTTCGGCTTCCAATGCGCGCTCTTCGGCGGCGGCGACGGGGCGAGGCTCCTTGGAATCGTCGGCGGCGGAGTCGAGCTTGAGGGACTTGGTGGGGAAGGCGAGGGGCTCGGCGTCGGGCTTGCGCTTGGGCTGCAATGGCGGGTCGTCGTGGATGTTGATCTCCGCCATGGATGAGGAAGGAGGAGAAATCGGGGGTTAGGGTTTTGGGGTGGTTCTCTGTCCAGTGCGAAGAACAAGACACAGTTCAAGCGAGAAGAGAAAGATATAGTCATAGCAAAACGACGACGTCTATGAAACAAACGACGTGTCGTTTTTATCTGGACTCGCTGAACACTCCCAATGAGCGAAACGACTCAACGCTGAGTTGTTCAGCTTGGAAACGACATTATTTTAAAGAAATAAATATAAAGGGGTGAAACCGAGTAGGGTACCCAGTTTTTTTCTTTTTTCAACTACCCGCACCCGAAATTGGGTATTCGAAAATTAATACCCCTGTCCGGTATCCAAAAATCCGGGTATCACATTTTTTAAAACCTGGTTTTATTACCCGTATCCAATTGTGGAAGCTGGATTCAAGTTTGTACGCGAATCCATGTTTTTACCCGGATCAATTTTTTTTAAATTTAAAAACATAATATTTTCTCAACTTGTCTCAAAATAAACATTGGCTCAAAATAAAAATAAAAAATAAAAAAACGTACAACTCATTGTCTCAAAATTACAATACATAAAATAAAAATAAAAATTGTCTCACCATTTGTCCCATTGTCTCAAAACTAAAATACATGAAATAAGTAATAATTTCTCACTTTATCCCAAAAATAAACCCTAAAATATTAAAGAAAAAAACATGGTATTAAATCGGGTATACCAGGTATCTGGTTTTTAAAATTTTAGTACTTGGTACCCGGATACGGGTTCGGATTTTAAATGCGGATACAGATTCGAATTTTTACCAGACTCTTTTAGTTTTATTTTCACCCCTACTAGTCTATAGTTATAATTTATTTATTTTTTAGTTTTTTATGATTTTTTTAGAAAATAATTTTCTTATGATTTATTTATAGTCAAAACAAAAAACAAGTCTCTCAAGGCCAAAATTAGAGAAAAGTCCATGAAGGCAGGCTAGCGAAAAGACGATTTGAGCCCGTTCCAAAAAATCAAACTTTGACCAGCCTGGGAAAGACAATCCGAGCCCGGTCCAATGTCTGATAATTTGGCTTCTTCCATTAGCTTGTCTCATGTTTTCAAGTGGCGCACATGCCAAACTTTGGTGGTGCAAAGATCGCTAGGGAAATTAAACTACGTGGGGGTAGACTTAAGCTTCTGGTCGGGCGGACAAACCTCGTGGGTCTTCATCTTATGGCGTTCACTCGTCGAGTCGCAGGGCATCTACATAAGATGATAAGAACATGAGCCTGTGCAAGCTACCTGGCGGACCTCTCTATCGAGGCTTCTGTGCCAAACGCCCAAACCCAAGGGCAAAAAAAAAAAGCTCCAATTACCAGTAAGCAATTAATTGGTCTCAATAATAACGAATAATTGAAAAGAAAAAAAAATCCCACATTAGATTTGTACAGAAATTTTATATAATATAGTATAATACTTGAAATAAAAGAAAAGTTCTACATCGACATTATAAATAAATTCTTACCAAAAGTCTAGTTATAAATAATGTATGATGAGTCGTATTGGAACTCGGTTTGAGTTGAGACTTAAGTATAATATTATTATAGATTATGTAAGAACATTATGTTTTTAAAATTAATCTAGATCAAAGCTCCTATTATATTAAATTTTTAATTATTTTAACTGTTTTTATAACTAACTTTATCAATATTACTGAGAGGACACTCTTATATAATTAAACCAAAATATATACATAGATATGACTATTAATGCAGTAGGTTGAATTATAATCTTAATTTTTTTAGTGGTAAAACCTTTAATAATTATTTTTTTTATGAAAATAGCTTAAACAAATTATTCAGTTTCTATCTTGAAGTTTTACATAGTGATATATTATTATTATTATTTTACGTTTCAGTCCTTTTGTTCGCATTTCGACACGGTTTCAACATATTATAACTATTAATTTATTATTATTGATTCTTTTTCATTAATTATCTTCAATTCTTTCTCCCTCAAAAAAAATTCTTTCAAAAAAAACTTAAATAGTAATAATTGTTTTTTTAAATGCATCAAACCATGATCATCGAGACATATATTTCTGTTTCTATCGACAAGGAACTTATTATACGATTTAAAAAAAAATCTCGACTTTATATTTTATTTAAAGTAACATTATCTATTTGATTTTTAATAGATATTGCAATCTTCTTAGTATGTGATTGTTCTTATTTATTCGTAAAAAAAAATTACAATTACATTAAAAAAATTATTGAATAATTATCTTAAGTTTCATCTAAACAGAAATTCTGGCTCTGCCGCTGCATATCATAAGAAGCTTTGGTCCTCTTTGTATCTTCGAGCTTTCTATGTTGTCACTAGGTGTCGATTCATTTTTTTTTTATTACCATCGTTTTTCTAAGCAGAGATCACAATGACTATTTTTTAGCTCAGTTAGAATGAAGTAAGAATGAAGCCGATCTAGAGATAACACAACTAGAAACTACGTGACATGCATTCCACTTTTTCGTTTCGCGTACTCATGCTTGCAATTGGCAACGATTCAAATTGGACACTTTGGTGTACGAAATTAGACTCCTCTTCAAGAAATAAACGACGACATGTCGTTTGGATTTGGACTCACTAAACAGTCTTAATGGTACCGAAACGACTCAAGGGATGTTTGTTTAGCTTGGAAAATGACACTATTTTAGAGAAATACATATACAGAGGTGAAACCGAGTAGGGTACCCGATTTTTTTTTTCAACTACCTGCCACCCGTACCCGAAACCGAGTATCCAAAAATCAAAACCAGTATCAGTTACCCAAAAATCTGGGTATCTCACATTTTTTAAAACCCGGTTTTATTACATGTATCCAATTTTGGATTCAGGTTTTTAAGCGGATCCGTATTTTTACCTGGATCCAATATTTTAAAATTTAAAAACATAATATTTTATGAACTTGTCTAAAAATAAACATTGTCTTAAAATAAATAAAAAAAATATACACCTATTGTCTCAAAATTAAAATACATAAAATAACATTGTCTCGCCATTTGTCCCATTGTCTCAAAACTAAAATATATAAAATAATTAATATTTTCTCAATTTGTACCAAAGTAAACCGTACAATATTAAAGAAAAAAAATATTTTTAAAAACCATGGTATTAAATCGGGTACTAGGTATCTAGTTTTTAAAATTTTAGTACTTGGAACTCGCATACGGATTCTAATAAATGCGGATACTTATTCTAATCTTTACCTGATTTCCAAGTTTTACTTCACCCATACTATAGTCTATAGTTGTAATTTATTATTTGTTAGTTTTTTATGATTTTTTTAGAAAATGTTTTTCTTGTGATTTATTTCTAGTCCAATCCAAAAACAAGTTTCCAAAGGCCCAAATTAGAAAGTCAATCAAGACGTCCCGGACCCGGCCTAGGAGAAGTTGCTCCAAGCCAATTCTAAAAGTCAAACTTTGACCAGCTCAAAGAAATACAATCCGAGGCCAGTCTAATATCTAATAATTTGGCGTGTTCCATTAACTTGTCTTATGGGTGCTTTTGGTTCAACTTAAAAAGTATTGTTTTGTTTTCAAAATAAACTAAACTGCTTTTTAGGTGTTTGGTAAAATTATTTTAAAAAAACACACAAAAGTGATTTTATATTTTTATACATGAATAGTAAAAATTAAGATTTGTAGCTTTTGATTTTTTCTAAAAAATAAAAGCACAGTTTTAGTCTTTTTAAGTTTTTTTTTGCCTAAATAATTTTATTTACCTAACGCTAAATCAATTTTTGTTACCAAAAACAACGGTTTTATAAACAGTTTACAAAACACCTTGTAGTTTTTATATAAAATAATTTTAAGAAAATGAAACTAAAAAACAATTTTTTTAAAAAAATTAAACTTTGCCAAATGAGCCCCATGTTTCCGAGTGGCACAGATGCCAAACTTTGGTGGAGCAGATATCACGAGGGGAATTAGACTACGTGCGGTAGACTTAAGCTTCTGGTCGGACGGGCACGCTTCGTGGGTCTTCAATCTTATGGCGTTCGAAGAACTTGGGGAAGTTCACTCGTTGAGTCACTAGGCATCCAAGCGAGCGGCCAAAGTATTTTTTTACATGAGATAAGAACATGAGCCAGTGCAGCCTACCCGGTGGGCCTCTCGATCAAGGTCTTCTGAGCCAAACCCAAGGGGAAATAATAGCCCTAATTACTAGGAAGCATTTAATAACACATTAGATTTGTAGAGAAATTATATATAGTATAGTATAGTATAGTATAACACTTGAAATAAATAAATAAAAAAAAAAGGTCCCACACTGATTTTGTAAGGATACTGTTACCATGAGTCTTTTTATTAATAATGTATGATGAGTCGGATTGGAATGCAGTTAGGGATAAGGCTAAAGTATATTATTGTAGAGTTAGTAAAAACATTATATTTTTTAAAATGAATCTCTGGATCCAAGCTCAATTTTTTTTGTTTTTGTTTAAAATTAAGGTTAAATCCTTGTTTAAATTCAAGTTAAATCCTTGAATTCTTAATTAAGCTAGTGGGTTCGACGAAACTTGGCGATGACCAGTCCATCACCAATGACGGTCATGGTCATTATGTCACCCTCTCTAACCTATTTCACGAGCTTCTTAAACCCGCTTCCATCCGGTCTGCTTTGGAATCTTCTTTCGTGAACCTCAGAATGAGTAGTATTGCTATTAAAAAATATTATGATGTTATTGTTAATAAAGAAATATCATATTATGTTAAATCTTTTTTGTTTTTATAACTAAGTTTATCAATATTAGCTATCTGAAACAAAATACTCCAATATAATGAATTATATTAATATTTTTAGTGGTAAAACTTTCGATAATTTTTTTTATTTTTTTTATTTATGAAATGAATGTTGCCAATTTAATGAATCAATTTGAATAATCCAATTCAAAGCAAACTTTGACGTTTTACGTACTCATGCTTGCAATTGTCAACAATTCAAATTGGACACTTTGGTGTATGAAATTGGTCTCCTCTTCATGAATATTAATAGCGAACAATATGAAACAATTAAAGGGCAATAATGGTGCATGTAAGTAATGTTGAGGTACAATTTTGTCTACGACAATTTACATTG
Source organism: Parietaria judaica (assembly GCA_954871525.1). Taxonomy (NCBI): domain Eukaryota; kingdom Viridiplantae; phylum Streptophyta; class Magnoliopsida; order Rosales; family Urticaceae; genus Parietaria; species Parietaria judaica. The sequence goes on from OX940865.1 coordinate 34,636,836, forward strand.
ATACGACGAAATCTATTTCCGTCTTTTATGATATTGGGCTGCAATTACTAAAAGCCCAACCAAAAGAAAGGACTAGTTGATTAAGCTAAGAATGGTCAAACCGAGAGAAAGTCAATAGGATCCACAACAAGGATCAACAGCGATGATCCTCGTCGACTAGGAAGCTTATTTCTACATAGCTCCGCCGATGGAACCTCATCGACGGAGTCCATCGCTAGCAAGAGAAGAAGACGAGGTCCAGGAGGAGATGACAATTCAGGGGTGACAACGATGATTACACCCACAATCACAACCTTACAATTAAGACAATTATGACGGAATCAAATATATTTGTAACCTACCCATTATGAGGTCTGATTTGAATTACAAAGCCATATAAATGAATATAATTTTTTTTAATGTATTGATTTCACCGTGATATGATTTTTCCTATTCATGTTCATATTCCTATTTCCTATTCAATTAATAATTAAATAATGTGTATATCTACTAAACTATATTCATTTTTTAGTGATTAATAAATAATTACTTTTTATTAAAAAAGAAATTAATTATAAAAGCTCTTACATTGATTTTTTAAAAAAAGGAGTGAAATTATCGGACAAGGTTACAATGGACTCTCGTATTATTAAATATATTTAGTGACGTGATTTTATTGTTCAAGTTTACAATATGTAAATGGAGCACACATTTGCGTTCCGCGAGATTTGAACTTGTTACCTCCAAGAGGTGTGCAATGGAGTAACCGCTAGGCGAAACAAATTTGGTTTATCTTTTACATTGATTTTACATGGCAAGGCCATAAGTTCATCTTTACATAAGTAAGAGGAAAAATCGCAATGCATTTATTTTACTTTGCCACATCACTTGTGAGTTCCTCTTATTAATGTATGTATATAGATGTAGATTATCTAATTACAATGATATAGAAACTATATGGAAACCTAGAAATATATTAGAATAAGCATGACTTTCTTATATAACAGTAAAACTTCTATAAATTAATAATATTACGATCGCCAAATTTTATTATATTATCAAATTATTAATTTATAAATTATTAGCTATATTATTATTATAATTTAAAAATTATTATATAACATATCAAGGATATTTGGTGCATTTTGTTCAGCTTAAAAAGTCCTATTTTTGTTTTTAAAATAAGCTAAACTTATTTTTAGGTGTTTGGTAAAAGTATTTTTACAAAAAACACAAAAGCGATTTTAAATTTTTGTTACCAACAACTACCCTTTCATAAACAATTTACCAAACACCAGTCAATTTTCTTCATAAACAGTTTTTTTCTTAAACTGAAACTAAAAATATATATTTTTAAATTAATCTTTGATAAACGGCCTGATGTAGATAAAATATGAATTACACGAAGAACACGTCTTTGCGAGATAAAACTCGACTTCACAAGCTATAGCTCGATTTTCATTTCATCATCAACTAACCTCCATGCAATTGTCGACAACAATTATAAAGGAAATGGAGCATGACTAATATCCTAAAATAACTAGATGAATCATAGAAATAAAGGAAATAATGTAAATGCAAATATCACATATAATCACCATAATAAAAGCAATAATTAAACAAATCTTAATTGGCTATCTTCTTGATTTGCCGATCATGCGGTGCTCCATGATTTGCCAATGATAAATTCTTCATCATTCTCCCGACGAGGAGAAAATTCGTCCTCGAATTTGGGTCGTCGGCCCGCATCGAACCTCCGCAACCATCACCACACTTGTATCGACGCCAAAGTCGTCGATGTAAAATGACTTCCTTCGATAAACATCTCTTTCGAAGTTGCACAACGTTTTCGACACTTCTCTTTTGGCTGTCACAATTATACATGCGCGTCTTTAGATCACTACTCTCCGTACCTCCGTTGCTGAAATCCATGGTTGGGCTCGACTTGATTTTCGGAGTCTCACTTGCGGTCAAACATGATTCATGAACAAAAAGAAATATAAACGTACCACTCTCGAATTTATTTTCGTCATCTTCAGTCTCCTCATTCCCAGCCTCATCACACACAACCTCTTCGTGCTCGGTCTCGTCACTTTCCACGTTGTTATACACGACTTCGCCATACACGGTTTCGGCGTACTCCGCCTCGTCGTACACGGGATCGGCATACTCATCATACACGGGTTCGTCATACTCCGTCTCGCCGTAAATCGACTCGTTGTACACGGCCTCGCCGTGTTCCGCCTCATCGTACGTCGTTTCGTCGTACTCCGGGATAGCCACCTGGAACGCCTCTACCCATCGCGCATCTTCTGGGACCGCCTCACGTCGACGCATCGCGTGACTGTAGCCGCCAAAATTCTGCCCGAACAGGTTCGCTCGGTCCTCGGTGTCGGACTCGTCTCGGCGTCGTTGCTCCGTTTGATTCTGCATCATCGCAGCCATCTGACGGATCAGCAATTCCACTTGAGCACGGAATCCGTCGACCTCTTCTCGTCTCACCATATCGTCTACGAAAGCGTCGCGAACGGCTCGTTTCATCGGTGCCTCTGCACAGAAACGAGTGGCTCTGATACCAACTGATGTAGATAAAATATGAATTACACGAAGAACACGTCTTTGCGAGATAAAACTCGACTTCACAAGCTATAGCTCGATTTTCATTTCATCATCAACTAACCTCCATGCAATTGTCGACAACAATTATAAAGGAAATGGAGCATGACTAATATCCTAAAATAACTAGATGAATCATAGAAATAAAGGAAATAATGTAAATGCAAATATCACATATAATCACCATAATAAAAGCAATAATTAAACAAATCTTAATTGACTATCTTCTTGATTTGCCGATCATGCGGTGCTCCATGATTTGCCAATGATAAATTCTTCATCACGGCCCCATTGTAATCATAAACATAGTTGGAAAATGTTATTATTGTAATCATAGCATGTCAATTTTTTTTGAAGGAATCAGAATAGATAGTTTGATGATGATACTACTAACAAAAAATTGGACGAGGTTTACCGATATGCAAAAAGAGTAAACTGGACACTTTTTACCGCAAATAAAAAATAACGAGTCTAGACCGTCCCCGTTTCGAAGCTACTTGGAAACTCTTGCCGCAATTAACCGTCGTTTCAAAGCCTCGTCTAAAATGGAAAAACGACAGGTAGTATCATCATGATCACGAGGATCCAGATTGGCCAAACTCATCATCGTATATATGTATCTATCTATGTATCTATCTCCCGCTCCTCCTCTCCTCCATTATCGGGTCGATCCGCTCTCGGATCTCGGTTCTCAGAGGCGGCGATCTCTCGTCGGAGCTGCTTCAGATCTGCCAAGATGATCTCCATTCCCTACATCACCGCCTTGACCACCTACTTCAGCTACGGCCTCCTCTTCGCCTTCGGCCAGCTCAGGGATTTCTTCCGCAAGATCTTCGATTGGTACAGCGCCAACACGCTTCAGGTTCCCTTTCCCTCTCTCTCTCTCGAGATCGAGCTTTCAATCCATGGAGTTTTTGCTGTATTTGACGTTGGTGTTCTGGTTCGAAGCAGGGATACGCTCCGATTTGCTTGGGACTTGAAGATTTCTATATTCGCCGACTGTATCTCCGAATTCAGGTGATTGTTTCTTCGATTCTTCGTCCTCTTTCGAGCTGATTCGATAGGATTTTTGATTGACATGGTTGAGCTCTGTTAGGATTGTTTCGGGCGACCAATTGCTAGCGCTCCTGATTCGTGGTTTGACGTTGTTGAACGCGTCTCCAACGACAATAACAAGACGCTGAAGTAAGATTCTTCGGTGCTTTCGAAGGTTTATCGAATTGGAAATCCGTTGAACTTTCTTCTTCTTCTTCTTCTTCTGTGCGCAGGAGGACGGAGAAGATAAGTAGATGCCTCAATTTGGGGTCTTACAACTACCTCGGCTTTGCGGCCGCGGATGAGTACTGCACTCCGCGGGTCATCGAGTCGTTGAAAAGATATTCCCCGAGCACGTGTAGCAGCAGAGTCGATGGCGGTTTGTACCTGATTTTCGATAGATGCCTTTGTTTGTGGTAGGTTTTTAGATTGTGAGCTTTCTCTGAGACTGTTCATCATCAGGCACGACGGCATTGCACGAGGAATTGGAGAAATGTGTGGCGGACTACGTTTGCAAACCGGCAGCTATGGTGCTCGGAATGGGATACGTCACGAATTCCGCTATCCTTCCTGTTTTGATGGGAAAGGTTTGTTTGTCTGTTTGTTTGTTTCATTAATCTAATTATTGCTCTAAGCATGGTCCTCGATCTTTATACGTATTCTTGTGGCTGTCGATTTCTTACAGGGAAGCTTGATTATAAGTGATTCATTGAACCACAACTCCATTGTTAATGGTGCACGAGGGTCCGGAGCTACGATTCGTGTCTTCCAACACAACAGTAAGTCCTTAACCTTTGGCAATGTATTCTGTAATCTCTTAATGTGATGTTTATTTATACTTTCTTTTTTATCTCGTCTTTCTTGTGTGAAGCACCGGCACACTTGGAGGAGGTTCTAAGAGAGCAAATTGCTGACGGACAACCGAGGACTCACAGGCCTTGGAAAAAAATAATGGTCATCGTCGAGGGGATTTACAGCATGGAGGGGGAGCTTTGTAAACTTCCTGAGATTATAGCGGTCTGCAAGAAATATAAGGTTTTCACCGCATTTTAATTTTGTTAACCTAACTATATGGCTCGTTCGTCCTCTGTGAAGTTTTTTCAGTCTTCAGAATTTCAGAATTTCGGTATGGCTTCAGTAGTTCAACATATTATTGTTGTATAAGTCGATTTAGAATTGGCTTCCCATGATTTTAAGATTCAAAGGAGTTAATGGTAGACCTATAATTATTACTAGTTGAATAAAATCTTTAAGTATTTTGGGTTATTTAAGTCAGGTAATTAGCGGCGTTTTTGGTAGATTTTAATAAGTAGGGATTAAGGTTTCCTAATCCTTATTATAGACGCCAATTCCAAGGGGAGACTATACTTAGATTTGGCTTTTGCATTAGTATGTCTTTCGGGAGAGCTCAGATAGTGCTCTCAGGAACGAGGGTTTTGATTTGTCATCAATTTGGTGCATTCGTGTTTGAGTTTTGCCTCGGGTCCTGTCAGTCATTTATTCTATTTATAGAAATAAAGAACAGAAACAGTTCAACATTGCATACGCTCAGAATTCTTCTTTTGTGCTCTAGGCATATACTTACTTGGACGAGGCCCACAGCATCGGAGCAGTGGGTCGCACTGGAAGGGGCGTTTGTGAGCTTTTAGGCGTTGATACAGCTGACGTGGACATTATGATGGGAACTTTCACAAAATCATTTGGGTCATGTGGCGGCTATATTGCCGGATCTAAGGTTCACTTCAGTCCGTTACTTCTGTGTAAATTAAAGAATGAGAAATAAAAACAAGAAAGATAACCCCCGACATACTAACTCTCTAACTTTTAATACAGGAGCTTATTCAATACTTGAAGCATACGTGTCCCGCTCATCTTTATGCTACTTCGATATCGCCCCCTGCTGCAGAACAAATCATCTCTGCTATTAGGGTCATTCTTGGGGAGGATGGTAGCAATAGAGGTTGGGCTCTATGTTCTATCTTATATTTGTATATAACGCATAAGGTTGAATGATATTCCGTTCACTGTGCACGGGAAATTCACGGGGCTTTTTGTTCCATCTCCAGGAGCTCAGAAACTTACACAAATCAGGGAGAATAGCAACTTCTTTAGGTCGGAACTGCAGAAAATGGGATTTGAAGTTCTTGGTGATAACGATTCTCCAGTTATGCCAATTATGCTCTACAACCCTGCCAAAATCCCCGCCTTCTCCCGAGAGTGCCTCAAGCAGAACGTGAGTCCATTTAAATTTTCATCCTCTAGGAAACTAAATATATAATGTCTGTAAAAATGTGGAAGATGAGAAAAAATTACAGCTTTTGGAGCTTTTTAAAAAAAGAAAAACTGCCGAATTTTCTAAATATTTTTATTTCCTTATTTTTCGTTGGAAGTGTCCCTCTAAATCTTCTCTTATTTTACATTATTTCATCAACTCAACTCGAAGATCATGCTTGATCTCTGATGATTTTTCATCAAATGAATATGACCGGTGGCTCGTCGTAGCACAGGTTGCTGTTGTAACGGTTGCGTTTCCGGCGACTCCTTTACTGTTGGCGAGAGCACGTATTTGCATATCAGCTTCCCATTCCAGAGAAGATCTACTCAAAGCCTTGGAGGTAAAAAAAAAAAAAAAACAAATATTGTTAACTTCGACCTCCTCTTTTGACTGATTGGTTATAATGCTTGTCTTTTGTGCCTTAAGATCATGAGCTCGATGTTTCGTCATATGATTACGTATATATCAGTTGTCCGTTACTTGTCGCGTTGGCTAAATTCGCACGTTAAACTATATCTGACACTTTCTGTTACAGAGTTGGGAGTTATTGATACTTGGTCTATTCAATAAATTTTAAGTTAATGAGAAAATGGAATCATTCACAAAGTTTAAATTCTCAAAAGATGGGAGATTGGGCTCGGTGAAGATTTCGAGACATTTCCCATCTCAAGAACCGAGTCTGGGTCGTGTCACTTCAAATTTGTCTAATTGTCTCAGATTAAATCTCCAAATTTTTACTTACAAAATTTGGCCACTGAATATGCTGCATTGATACAGTTTGGGCCATTCTCGTAAAGTATGAGACGGTTTCGGCGAAATTTAAATTCTTGCCAATTAAACCACATCCTTTTACGATTCACTTTTAAATAGTTTGTATCCCCGCACCTCTAATGCACATGACCTATATATGCACGTGATCTGTTATTCAGGTAATCAGCCGCGTCGGCGATATGATTGGGATTAAATACTTCCCGGCAGAGCCCAACAAGCATGAGCAAGACGAGAGCTCGAAGAAATTGCACTGAGCCACAGAGAGAAGCTTCTCGAGCCTGTAAATGCCGATTCAAGCTGCGAAGGAAACAGTTGAAGATTGATTATATTTTGATACGAATGAATATAGCGTCGTCTACGCAATCCGAAACGACACTCCGTGTTCTTCGTGGGGCGGTATTTTTCGTAGTTTCAATTTTCCAAATGTCGATTCTTGTATTTCTGTTTCATTTTGTACAAATTTAGCTCGCCAAGATTTTGCTGCCATTTTTGTATTCTCTCAAGTCAGTATTATGCTTATTGGGTCATAATGATTCTCTACACTAGTATTCTTTATAGCGTTATGATCTGTCGTGGCAATTCGTGTCGTTTTCGTGTCTTAATTGTTTTTTACCAATTTTATATAAACACGAGACTACATTATTTATTTATCCTATTTGAAGAAGAGATTTAGACAATTTATTTATTAATCGTGTTAATCGTGCCTAGATTAGTCTGGCATTATTGCAGGAGGTGACAATTTATGTCAGGCACGTGTCTTAATTGTTTTTAATTAATTTTATATGAATAAAGAACCACAAAATCGCATTTGATGAGATTCGTTACTCCGTCATATTTATTAACCGTGTTAATCTTGTCAAATAAGAGATGCATTAGCCCATTAGAATGACTATTGTAGTTTATCAACTTTTAATAGTAAATTTAATTGAGAAACTTCATAAAATGACCTTCAAAACACCACATATTCTTTTATTACACTTCAAGTTTTCATAATTCTCAAAAAATCTTTTCAAATTTTATTGATCAAATACCCCTGCAAAATGTACATATCGCGTCCTGAAAAATGGACTTATCGCGTCCCGAAAATTGGCTATATTGTGTCCGAAAAAATGGAAAAAATTGAGGGTATTCTGGTACATAAAATTTATAAAAAATTGTTTTCAGAATTATGAAAACTCGAGGTGTAATAAAAAGAATATGTGGTGTTTAGAAGGTCATTTTATGAAGTTTCCCATTTAATTATGTTGTTCAATTGATTGAAATATAATACTAATTTAATTTCGGCATTATTAAATTATATTAGTTAACTTTATTTTATTATTTATTAATGGTTAATCCCGACAAAAGTACCTTTACATTCAAAATATGGACTACTAAGTACTTTTTTTTTCTACCGGATAAAGTTCCAATGGTACTTTTGCCGGGACTATTTAAACTCTATGCTAAAGGAGTTTTGTTGAGTTCCACCAAAGTTAACGAATATATGTTTCTAGATGTTCACTGGAGAGGATTTTAGCGTAACTCATTAATTTAAGGGTTTATAAAACTAATGGGATATTTCGTATAGTTTCTTTTAATTTAATTAGTGAAATATTTCAGTAGCTAACGAGCTTCATAATTTCTTACTCTTAATAATAAGATTTTTTCCATGCTAGTGTTAATTTCTTTTTTTATTGCATAAATTGATTCGACTAAATTGATTGTTTGGTTTGCTTCGTCTATTTAATTATACAAAAGAGAAAATATAATTTTATTTCCGCTAATCAAATTATCCGTATTTCAAATTACACCTATGGACTTTTCCCAAACAATTTTGTTTAACTTAAGTACTAGAAATAGAAAACGGAATTAAGACCCGTAACCGGATTTGCCAATAACCGTACTAACTTGATTTTTCTTTCTATTTTATATGGTATTATTGGCTGACAATAAAATGTAATTATCACAAATAATAAAGTCCAGCCAAATTTGCTGATTAAATAATGTTGCATTAATTCCAATTCACACCAAGTATAGTAATCAATGTGAGCAAAACATTGAAGTTAATTAATTAAAAAGAGAAGTGATTAAATTAAATTAATTAAAAATACATTACTGGTATCCTTAAATACATTCGAAAACCTCTGGTCGACTTCCTTTGCATGCCTGCAACGTGTCGTCCCACGTCAATCAATTAAATCCCCTACAAACAGTTCCACCGTAGTTACCACGGCTCTGACGTATCAAAAAATAAAAATCCGCCACGTCATCTCAATCACAGTTTAACCAATCAAAACAGACTCTCCACTAGATCCGGCCACACCAGATAATCAATACGATCGTATAGAAAAATACACTGAGCTTCGATCTCCGACCGTTTCACGATCGAAAACCACCAGTTTCTTCCGATTCTCATAAAGTCATACATAATATATATATATATACACACACATAAATGACAGACTCGAAAGAGACGATATATATATATATTATATATATATATATAATTATGAGAGAGAGAAGCCATTGATGGTCATTGCATGGCTTCTCAGAACTTTAGCACCACCTGTATCGCAAACCCTAGTTTCTTCTTCCCCACTCGTCACTCTTCTCTTGGCCTCTCTGTGTCTCACGCTTCTCGAGGCTAACCAGAGTGGAGGAGAGTAACCATGGTTAGTTACGCCATTCGTGAGCGAGATCGAAGAACCGGCAGTTTCACGAAAATATATACACCCATCGTCAATGCAGACGCCACATGTGTCGCCTTGTGTTCACCGAAACCCTAGCGAGATCACCACACCTTTTCCTCGCCTTTTCAGTAAACTTCACTCACTCACGGAGGGATCATCATCATCATCGTCATCGTGAATGCAGATCGCACAAATGGCATGATCCACCACTGCCAAACCCTTGCCAAAAATAGAACCCACCTCTCAAAACAGAAACAGAAACAGAAAGAGAGAGAGAAACTGAAACCCACTTCACTGAAACCCACACACTCTCTCTCTCGCATTGTACTATGATGATGACGATGGTGGGGGGGAGAGAGACGACGACTACTCGGGCCGGGTCGGGGAGCGGCGATCAGGATCCGGCGGCGGGGCTGACCCGGTTCCTGGTCGGCACCGTCACGAGGAAGAAGCGGAACAGCAAGGCCAGGCTGAGGCGCTCCGCCACCTTCGATCTCGGCTCGTTCTTCCCACGCGCCGGCGCGGTTTCGCACGTGCCGTTGACCCCTGCCGCACGTGTAAGCTTAATTAATGATTAGCCTCTTCTTAATTACTCTTTTTCTTTACTTAAGAAAGTTATCTCGTAATCAATACATACAAATCTAGTCTTTCTCTTTCAGCCAAAATCAAATCACGTAAACACGTCGATGTTGAACATTAAATTTCGAATCATTTGCGTCCTAAATTAGAATGAAAATTATTTGAGTGTGAAGAAAATATAAGTGAAATAATATGATATTTGATTAAATTTTCTTTTTTGCCAATTTAATTAATTATTTAAGTGAAAATATTTATCACAATTCATTTAAATATTATATTTGAAGGGCACGTGCCTCTTTTGGGGCCTGGTAATGTCCAACTCAGGAGGAATTACACCGCGGATTTTATGCTACGATTTTTCAAAATTCGCGGTGCGAATCTAGGATTCACTTAATATTTTTGCACGATCTCGACTCTAACTAACATCATTAAATTATATCTTGATAATATAATAAGCTTCTCTGGTCCCGAGAGTATTAATTTATAGAGGCTTTTCTGTATATCTCGGATGAATTAAACGGTTGGTTAATGAGCAGGAGGGGAATGGGGATGGAAGAAGGTTGAAGTTTCTGTTCCAGAAGGAGCTTAAGAACAGTGACGTCAGCTCTCTCAGACGAATGATTCTCCCCAAGGTAAGTACCTACTTCTTCTATTCTCCATGCACTTCTTTATATATCTATATATTGAGTTGAGTGATATATATATATATATATATATATGCATTGAGTGCAGAAAGCTGCAGAGGCTCATCTTCCAGCTCTGGACTCCAAAGAAGGAATTTCAATCTCTATGAATGATATGGATGGACAACATCTTTGGACCTTCAAATACAGGTTCTTACTCTCTTCAATCTCAAGTCACAACCAATAAATATATGTGTGTGTGTATATATATATACAATATTTGTTTATGGGGAGAAGTTTGATCAGAGAATTAAAATCAGAGTTATCGGTTATTATAAACGTAACGGTATTTTATCTCCGTGTCCACCGCGAATCTCCAAAAAAATATAAAGGATCTTTGTTTTGGGTGAGAATTGACTCAAACCTTTCACGACATAACACGTGGCAACGCATAGTAATTTCTACTTTCTTCCGCGTGTCATTTTGGTCGAAGGATTTGTAGACTTTTAGCCCGAGTAAATTTAGACCCCAACAATCTGTCGTGTAGGTTCGTAACGGGCCAGGCCGGGCCCTTGATAACGGTTTTGGGTAACAAACTCTATTGGTATTAACGGAACTTCTTATAATATACATATAATTCCAAGTTTGCAATATTTAATCCATGAAACAATATGCAGATTTTGGCCAAACAATAACAGCAGAATGTATGTCCTTGAGAATACTGGTATATTTCTCAATTTATATAAATCTATTTCCATTTCTTTTTTCTGAAATAATAAAACTATATAAATTATTGATAGATATTATTTATTTATTTTTTTCGCAGGGGACTTTGTTAGCACTCACGGGCTGCGACTCGGAGACTTTATCATGCTTTATAAAGACACTGAAAAACGAACTTATGTAGTGTGTCACTGATTCTGTTTCTATATCCGAACCCGAAACTCTCGATTCTGACATTACGTGTTGTTCGCAAACAGGTGATTCAGGGCTCTAAAAAGACCTCCGAACACGAAGACGTCGATGTGACCACCGAGAGCAGTGATGTCGATGCTGCAAAGCAGAACGCAACGACCGGTCAAGACGATGAGGAAGCTAACAGTGCAAATTGTCTGTTCATGAACTGTCCGATCGCGATAGGAGACCGAGAAACAAACATGTCGTTCGTGTATGACACGACGAACGACGTCTTCTCGGACGACTCGATGCTTGACTTTTGGGGCGAGTCGTTGTCGCTCAACTATTCGAGATCCAACAACGTCGGACTCTTCGAGAACTTCGGATCCGTCGACAACTTATCCCTTGAAGACTACTACTGATTAATTACAAAGTCTGGCAATTTAAAACGGATCTTCTAAAAAATTCAGAGATCCGTTTTCGTTTCCGTTTTTGCTAGCTGCTAGCTTTGTATTTTGGTGTCATCAGTACACAATTATAATGTAATAAAGAGCAGCAAGTTTCTTCTCTGTCTTAAGTAATGTTAAATCCTGTATAATCTTTATATTAATCATTTTGATTCTCACCAATAATCTCCGCAAGAACACAGACCGTCCCTGAAATGGTGGAAACGTTTCAAATCCCGGACAATAATTTCCCTGTCAACGACTTTCGATATCAGAGCGAGCGCGGTGTGACAGTCGCCGCAGACCCTGAGATTCTTAAAGATCCGGATAGTCGACCTGGGAACAGAGTTCAAAATCCCGAATCCAACGGCGAGTTTCTCGCTGTGAATCTTCAGGTTCATCTCCTTCTCTTCGTCGTCGACGTCATGAAACACCGATGCGTTATCGGGCGAGTACCCCAGTTTTCGCAACTCAACGGTGAGCTCCTCCAGATACTCGTGGATCCTCACATGCTGAGGATGCTCTCTGTCTCCGACCAAAAATACGTGCGAGTGACCCTTCATCTCGACGAGACTGTAACCCGGAGGTTTAGTTTGTCGCTTTTTCTTCATCACCACTCTTATTCTCTCGACATCGTTCCATCGCCCGGCTTCGGCGTATAAATTCGACAGCACAACACAGTGGCTGTAATTCTCCGGGTATAGAGCAAACAACTTTTGTGCACAAATCTCGCCGAGATCGACGTTCTTGTGAACTCTACAAGCTCCGAGAAGCGATCCCCAGATCACGGAATCAGGGATTACTCTCATTTGCTTGATCAAATCAAAAGCCTTGTTCAGATTGCCGGCACGGCCGAGAAGATCGACCATACAACCGTAATGTTCGATCCCAGGAGCGATTTTGAACTCGTTCTTCATCGCGTTGAACCAATACCAGCCTTCTGTTAGTAAACCGGCGTGGCTACAAGCAGAAAGGACCGAAACCAACGTTATGTAATTCGGTTTTGCCCCGTTTCGGATCATCGTGTGAAAAACTTGCAGAGCTTCTTTGGCACGGCCATGGATTCCGTAACCGGCGATCATTGCCGTCCACGACTTGACGTTCTTCTCCTTCATGGAGTCGAATATTCTTCTTGCGCTGTCCAATCGGCCGCATTTGCTATACATGTCGATTTTTGCAGTATTCACTACCACATTCTCTTCCCAGCCCTTTCTGAGAACCTATTACAGTGAGAAAATAGTTTCAAGAAAGTCAGTTTCATAAGGAATATGAAAATCAAATAGATCAAAGAATGATGGAGCACAGGCTCTCCGTGAATCGTGTGATCATCGGAAAAAAACCATGTCATTTTCATTTTGTAGGGGTATTATTGTCATTAGAGTTTACAAAGCTTATATTACAAGGCACCTCTAGGGTTATGACGTGTGTTGTCTAGTTGAATAGTTTCGGCCTTTCTCTCGAAGGAAAGACCGCTGCTTATCGTTTACCAATATTATTTCCGGATATTCATCGTCTTGGTGAGTTTCCAGTTCGATTATCTATTCAGGTCCTAGCAAGATCAACGCTACAGAGTTTTGAAATTGATTATTTTGAATGAATAACGAGAAAAACTATCGTTTTCACTCAAAACCGTCTTCTTATTTTCCGCTTGTATCCAGGAGCTTGTATCACAAGTTCTATTACCTAGTCTCGGTTTTGGGTGATGGACTCATGATCGAGATTTGTCGCATCACTAAACCGTCTATCAAAAGCGGTATAAGTACTCAAATTTTGATTTTATGTTGGCATAAATTATTTTCTTCGCACTATAATTACGTCCACTTTTTCGATTGATTTAGTAGGATTTTGAATATATCTTAACAAAATTCTCTTTCTCGTGTGGAAGTGACCCGCGTTCAATGCTTAATACCCTTTATTAAATCAATTGAAAAAGTTGACGGAATTATGGAGAGAAACAAAATAGTGAATATTAATAAAACGGGTTGAGTTTATGTCGACATAAAAACTTAAATTATTTTATACTTATGCCGAAATTAACCCATACCTGAGTGTGTATGCATTTGCCCATGCGCAAAGTCCCTGCATGAGCACAAGCTAAGAGCAAAGTAGACAAAGTCACAGCATTGTACTGCAAATCTCCCTCTTTCACCATTTCACCAAAAACTTCCAAAGCCTCCCTCGAAAACCCGCTCTGGGCGCAGACCGCAATCATCGAATTCCACGACACGACGTCCCTCGGCCACATCCTGTCGAAGACTCTCCGCGAGAGCGCCGGCTCCCCGCACTTCGCGTACGCGTCCATAAGCGTGTTCCCGACGCCCAAATCCCCGTCGAGCCCCCTCTTCACCGCGAACCCGTGAACCCCTCCCGTCGCCCCCTTCCCCGACACCCGCGCACAAGCCGAGAGAGCCGACACCACGACGACCGAATCCACGGAATCCCCCGCGCCGCCGAGTCCCTCGACTAAGAACTCCTTGAAGAGCGACAGCGCGGAGCGGGGCTCGCCGTTCTGGGCGTGGCCGTTGATTATCGCCGTCCACGAGACGACGTTCCGGCTGAGAGTAATTGAATCGAACACCTTCCGCGCATCAACCAACTCGCCGCATTTGGAGTACATGTCGATGAGAGAAGCGGAGACGAAGAGGTCGAGCTCCAAGCCAAAGACCAGAGCTTGGAGATGGGTTTGCTTCCCCGATCGGAGATCGGAGAGGGACGAGCAGGCCTTGAAGACGCAGGGGAGAGTGGAGGTGTTGGGGGCGAGGGAGAGCCTGCGCATGGAGGAGAAAGCTCGGAGGGACTCGACGGAGTCGCCGTGGCGAGCGAGGTCGGCGATGACGGAGTTCCATGAGAAGACGCTGGTGGTGTCCACGTACTTGACGAAGGAAGCTCGGAGGTTCGAACAATGGCGTGTGAAGAATCGGGAACTGGGTCTGGGAATCTTCATTCATTGCGACTGGAATCTGAAGCGAAGCATGGATGGTGATAGCTCATCAAGCATTCAAACATGGCTTTGCTTGGAGAAGAAGAAAAATCGGAGAAGATGGTCAGGAAGCCCGTCTAGCTCAGTTGGTAGAGCGCAAGGCTCTTAACCTTGTGGTCGAGGGTTCGAGCCCCTCGGTGGGCGACTTTCTCTTTTGGAATGCAGCGGCACAAGTACCTGATTGTAATGGCAAAGTTCATATTATTTTTATTTAAATTATAAATAACTTTTGAACTTTTTTTTTTTGAATTTATAGAATTATTATTAACTATTTTATGATAATTTTTGTGGCATACCATATAAATTCGGTATAAATTAGGATCTAGAAGTTTTGGATCGGGATTTTTCTAGAACTAAGAAACTTGAGTTTCGATGTTATTACGAGTCGTTAGATGTAACAAAAGAAATCAATATTAAATATGAAAATTTAATAATCGGAACAACAACAAATTAAAATCGAGTTAAAGTGAAACGGATTAGAAATTGTTCTAGGTTTTGAGTTTAGTGGCTACAAAACTTGGAACCCAATACTAGGTTACTAAAGTCTAAAACTATATTTTTCATATGATAATTAAAATAATTCAAATTTTTGTAGTTTTATTTATCTCTCACTTGTAAAAAAAAATATTGAGTAGTATAATGCCTCAAACATCAGATATTAATTTAACGGGAAGGCTCGATTCCTATTTTATAAATGAAAAACGAGGTTTGACTACTTGCACTTCTTGAGTAGAAAGACGAATTTCAGCCCAATATTTATTTTGCAGAAATTATCTTTCACGATATTGCTCATTTCTCAATCAATCCAACAAAATATTACAATCCCCATTTAGAGTCCAAAGGAGAAGAAGAAAATGAAAGAAATTTTTGGCAAATAATATTAAGCGTTATTTTAAAAAAATGTTCATTTTGTGTCGAGGTTTAATAAAAATGCTCACTGTGTGTATTTTTTACTCTCATACAATGACATTTTTCTTAAACCTTTTACACAAAATGAGCATTTCTACAATTTCTATAATATATATTATTGAAAGGGTTAGTATACGAAATGCTCATTTCGTGTCAAACATTTTTAAAAACGGTCTATTGTGTGTATTTTTTATTCTCACATATATGTATTTTTTAAAAAGCTTGAGACAAAATATACATTTAGTACCATTTTTAATATTATTATTTATAAATTTAATGATTTTGACAACTACTTAAAAGTAATACGCTGATTATATCTACTAAATACACAATATTCACATTTCACCTTAGATACTTTGATTGATTGATTTATTTATAAATAAATATAGAAAGAAATTGGAGAATAAATTGATCTGTTCGCTTCACTGGTGAACTCAAGAGAGAGAGAGAAACAGAGAGATTTATATAATAATTATTATTTTTATATTTATTTTTATTATTATTATAATTTTCTCTGGTGAGTCGCTGAAGAAGAGAAGATCGAGCAAGAAGAACCAGAGCTTCGAGCTTCTTCAATGGCGAGCAGATACTGGGTCGTCTCTCTCCCCGTCCAAGGATCCCACTCCTCCCTATGGAACCGCTTTCAGGATCAAATCTCCAAGCACTCCTTCGACACGCCTCTCTACAGAGTACTTCTTCTTCTTCCTCTTCCTCCCAATCAGATCTGATCCTCGCGATTCCTCTTCTCACGCTTTCCGATTCTGTTCTTCTCTTGTCTCAGTTCAACGTTCCCAATCTGCGCGTCGGAACTCTGGATTCGCTCCTCTCGCTCAGCGACGATCTCTTGAAGGTGCGTGTATCCGCTTCATAACTTTGCCATTTCTTCTGAATTATCGCATGTTCTTGGACGATCGGGTTCAATGATTTGAATTCTCCGGGATTGTTGGATTTTTCAGTCGAACAGCTTCGTGGAAGGAGTGTCTCACAAGATTAGGAGGCAGATCGAGGAGCTGGAAAGGGTTTCGGGCGTCGAGAGCAGTGCGCTGACGGTCGATGGCGTCCCTGTCGATTCGTACCTCACTCGGTATGTTATATATTTGCTTCAGATTGATTGAGTTCTTAGGATCAGAGGTTTTGAATTTTGGGGTGAGTTTCTGGTTCTATTGTTTGGTTAGGTTTGTTTGGGATGAAGCCAAGTATCCAACAATGTCTCCTCTGAGGGAGATTGTGGACGGGATTCACAGTCAAGTGGCGAGGATCGAGGACGATCTTAAGGTGAAACTTTGTTTTCTAGCTTTTACTTTCCTGCTCTGCTAATCCTATGCCGGGAAAAGAAAAACATCGACCGGTGAATGTTAACGTAAAGAACTAGAATTACACTATGGAGCTTTAACTTCGGTGCTGATTCTCGATTGATTGGTCCTCAATATCTGATAGGATTTCGTTTTGTGTGCATTGTAATTTCTTCTTCGGTTTTCTATTTGATCGTTTAAGGTTTCATCACTTAGAAAATTGTAAGGGGGGAAAAGAAGAACATAGAACAATCACCAAATCTTTATTGTGAAGTTAAGGTGATTGTAACACGTAAAAGCATAGGAATTTCTGAAGTGAATACTGCTTTGTTTGCCACTAAAGAGCCAACAAATATGAGTGTCGTTCAGCTTGAAAACTACATCGAGTCCGAAGTCTTATTTTTAGTTGTTAATTCTCTTTGCTTTTACTTTTTTATTTATGTCAGGTTCGTGTGGCTGAGTATAATAACGTGCGCAGTCAGCTTAATGCCATCAACCGAAAGCAAGCTGGAAGGTATAGATATTTATTCAAGGCTTTGTAGTCTATTCATTATGCATCCTATTTGACTTTACCCATGTCCTCTTTCAGCTTAGCTGTACGTGATCTGTCTAATCTTGTCAAACCGGAGGATATTGTTACCTCGGAGCACTTGGTTACACTGCTTGCAGTAATTCCGAAGTACTCGCAGAAGGATTGGTTGTCAAGCTATGAAACATTAACTAGCTATGTGGTAAATTTTACTATTCAATCTCAATGTTGAAAATTTGTATCTTCTAGTGTTACATGTTCTCTATAGACATGATCTAATTCATCTCAAGTTGTATTTCAATATAATTTTATTTTCCTTTCCAACTTTAAACCTTGATATGCCTTGGGCTTGTGATCTCGTGACAGCTCCATGGTAACGAAACGGGAGAAACGCTAGACTCTCGCAAAACCTAATCTTCCCTCGTTTGAGAGAGATTAGATTAATTTGCTTGAAATAATGAGAAAGACCAGTCTAAATATAGGTCGCCATATACAACCTGGCTTTTCTAATTGTATCAATAAACTTAAATCTCAGAAATAATAAATTGAATAATATAAATGACAATTAAATCTTTATCACTGAAATATTATTGGATATGGCTAAGCACATCGTACAAGTGCTATGGGCTCAACCCATTTTCCAACTGTGTGTTACGCTTCCTTCTTTGAGAAGTCTTGTCAAAGAACGGATACAAACAAACCTCTCTCTCTCTAGCTATTTTACTGCCTTGATGGCCTTGGAAATTTCAGGCTTGCTAATATTGACAGGCATTTTCCAGGTCCCGAGATCCAGTAAGAAGTTGTATGAAGATAATGAATATGCCCTCTACACTGTCACACTATTTAATCGCGTGGCAGACAATTTCCGAACAAGTGCACGCGAAAAAGGTTTCCAAGTGAGTTTATTTACTATGATAAATTTTATTTCTGTTAATGAAATCTGCTCTTGGTGAATTAAATTTGTTTACTATCC
This sequence comes from Parietaria judaica, assembly GCA_954871525.1. Taxonomy (NCBI): domain Eukaryota; kingdom Viridiplantae; phylum Streptophyta; class Magnoliopsida; order Rosales; family Urticaceae; genus Parietaria; species Parietaria judaica. The sequence goes on from OX940865.1 coordinate 34,655,409, forward strand.
AAGTAAGTATGCAATTTGTTCATTGCTCGTTCAGGTTCGTGATTTTGAACATAGTTCAGAAGTTCAAGAGAACCGAAAGCAAGAGTTAGAAAAACTGATGCAAGACCAAGAGAGTTTGAGAAGCTCTCTTTTACAGTGGTGCTACACCAGTTATGGCGAGGTATGCTCTTATTTTTTGTACTGTACGAACAAAAACAAAGATACGCTGTTTGGTGTTGTCTCCATTTCCATCTTTGTTGTAACTTTTTGCCTTTAGGTAGTAATTCCATATACTAAAACTGAACTCTTATGCTGGCTGTAAGAGTGCAAGAATCGGTTAGACTTTTAAAAGCCTAGATTGCAACAGAAGGGGGAAATACGGGATTGTGTCTCAACTTAGTCAAGGCAGTCGTCTTTTGGTATACGGAATTCCATTTAAACTAGGGGTAGGTATCACTGATGTTACATTGAAATTATTCTCTCTGATAGGACCTGGGTAGATAATCAAAGAGAAACGAGAAATCTTTATCGATAAATGTAACCCCGCTTTCTAATTTGAGAATTAGACAGAAAACCTCTCAATCATGATGAATAAGAAATTTCACTAAACAAACATGACGGCTACCCCTAGTGTTAGCGCCTTATTACAGAATTGGACGCCCTTTATTTACCCTAGACCGGAAATACCTAAAAAAATACCCCTAATTAAAGAAAATTTAATTAATGACATAATAATGTTGGTATAAGTTCTAACACTCTAATAAATAAGTTAGCTTAGTTCTTTCCTCATCAATCAAACACAACTTTTCTTGAGATTATTCGTTTGAGTTTTATGAGAATCTCAAACACAATTTTCAACCAATTAATTTTTATAATATACGAGCGGTTTTATATATTGCCACTTTGCTTACGTAGGTTTTCAGCTCGTGGATGCATTTTTCTGCTGTGCGAGTCTTTGCAGAGAGTATACTGAGATACGGTCTTCCTCCATCTTTCTTGGTATGTATTGTATCCTCATATATATATTTGACAGTTTTTTTTATTATTTTAAAGAAACGAATTAATATGACTTGACAAAACTCAAACACAAATTAAATGCAATTTACCAAAGAGACTATATCCCGATTATTTTTAATTGAATAAATAGAATTGAATCACATATGAAGCACCCTTCTTGGGATAGGGGACAGGCGCCTGATACAGCGATCAGGAAACCCTAATAATATTCATTAGAAACTACCGAAAATGCCATTATTAAACTATAACATAAATAAAGATAATCATCAAGTCTTGTGAATTAAACCTAACACAGTTTATCTACAAACCTTCTCCATTTTCACTAACATGTCACGGTATTGAAATTATTTGCAGTCGTGCGTTTTGGCTCCGTCTGTGAAGAGTGAAAAGAAAGTCCGCTCGATCATCGAAGGAATAAGTGGCAGTACGAACAGGCAAGTGTTTAAGCTTTTCATGGTTTTCTTGTGTATTTTAAGGGTGAAATTCGTTTAGGAAGATTCTGCAACTGAAACTTTCACTTTTAATCTCTTCCGATTATATTATTTATTTATTATTACACGATTTTAATATACTGGATCCAGACTCTACTAAACTAGTAATATTATCGTTTATGACCCCTGAATTTGTCGTGTCGTCGTTGCAGTTTCTCCCGCTTAAGAAATTGCCGGCCTTTGACAAATTCTAAAAGTGCCGGGGCGATGCACATGCTAGTACATATAAAAGAATAAAATAAAAATTTGATAAGACGTTAAATATCAATTATTTAACGGTCAATGTGAAACTTAGGGGTGTAATTGATAATTACTCTATACGACACCGTCCTCCAGATATTCTAAACTTAGTAGTAACTTCTTCTTTTTTAAATGTATGCTTATTATGTTTTTTTTTTTCTTTCTTTGCAGTACCTTTTGGAAAACAGAAGATGACACCACCGGTGCCGGAATGGCTGGTTTAGCAGGTGAAGCCGATGGCCATTCGTACGTCTCTTTCACGGTCAATATTGCTTAATGTGAAACTCGGTTTGAATATTATGAGGCCCGAACCAGCAGATTCCGAGAGAATAAAATGCGTGCGGGATCGAAAATATTTATTGTATTTTGTAAATTAGCATTGTTAGGGGCCATATTCTTTGGTTGTTTATTATTATCATGAATTTCTGCTGCTTTGTTGGTGTCAAGTGTTTGTGTATTTATGACACAAAATCGTGAGAGTGAGCGATCTATTTATTTACGACACCGTCTGTAAGTGTGTTCATTTGCTTACTAGCCGGACCTTGAGTACTGTTGCCGCAGTTTTTTTTTTTCCGAAGTTATGAATAAAGACGGCTATTGCCTACTGCACTGACTGTTTCTTTCTTACTCGATTGCTATTAATTTCTTTCATTACTCTAGGTTATAAATTTTGGATACAAATCGTCGGCCAATACCGGTCCGGTTTTCGTTTGAAAATTGAGTATTTGTTACAAAATAAAAAGGGATCTGGGAACAAGAGACGAGGCGTTAAAAAATGGACTGATAAATTGTAATCAATAAGTTCAGGGATATTAACGGGAAAAGTACCACAACGTACTTTAAAGTTGATGACATATTTTTTAAAAATTATAGCGGGAAAAGTATCAGAAGTAAAGACGTCTTGATGTAAGCTTAAAACTAAATTCTTATCGTCTAACTGTTGGTCAAACCCCAAAAAATTATAAAGCATTCAAATTCACTTCTTTTTCCTTCAATTTTTACCCTATTTTTTTCGTTCTTTTATTTTGTAAATAATGATACATTCATACATACAATTTTTTTTATATTGTTAAAATATACATAAATAATATAACATTTATGACATCAAATTTCAAGTTCAGATCACTTCCCAGATACCGTTGAGAATGTCGAGTAAATCGCCGAACCCTCGAATGCCGCTATGTGATTGACATTATCGAGTATGCTATTTATTAAGGGTGAAACCGGTACCGATAATCGGTAAATTAGTTTTTTTTTGGTATTGGTATTGAATAATCGAGATATTTTCTTTTGGTATCGGTATTGGTATCGGTTTCGAAAATTTCTTGGTTTTTAATCAAACGGATACCGAGACCGAACCGAGAAAAAAGAAAAGAAAACCGATAAATAAACCTAGACATAAATCGGGAATAATCCGGGGCAAAATCCAAAAATAATACAAACTACCATGTCCGAACCTCGGACTCCGAAGTATAAAAATCCATGTCTATTACATCGTCAAAACATAAATAAACCATGTCATTTCTTTTTTCATCAAACAAACTACCATGTTCGAACTTCGGACTCCGAAGTATAAAAGTTCATGTCTAATACGTAAAAATATAAACATAATTAAACCATGTCATTTCTTTTTTCATCAAACAAACTACCATGTCTGAACTTTGGACTCCGAAATGAGGGAGGGTGGGAGAGTGAGGTATCACATAAAGTGCCCTAATTTGCTCAGAAAAATGAATGTAGTACACTCCAAAACGACATGTAGTTCACAACCGAAACCGATACCGATATTCGAGAAATTTGGCTATCGGTATCGGTATCGAAAACCGATAACCGATAAGTATCGGTTGTCGGTTTAAAGCTAGATTTATCAGTTTTTTTTATAAACTGATCCGGGATCGATACTGAAACCGAGACGATACCGAGAAACAGTTACAAAATTTTCACCCCTACTATTTATATGCGCAACACATTATGCATATGCTCATGTATAACACATGAGCACTTTTGTTGATAAGAATAACTTAAAAGTATTAAATCATATAAGCGCATGTTATGTAATGAGTACTTTCGCCAAGAAAAAAACTTAACAACTTGTATTGCTTCTTTTTTTTCTTTTCTTTTTCCCAAGGATTTGTATATCTAATCCTATATAAATAAGTTGTTATGTTATGCGTGTGAAACTTAATACTTTTGCAGCGAATATACCATTATTTTGATATATTGTGGTACTTTAGCCACTAATATCTAGTAAGTTTGTGCATCATTTGGATTTTAATATTACATAATTTCTTTATTTACCAATCATTATGTAGTTATTAATTGCCATTATTGCCTCTTTGATTTCAATTAAATATGAATTTGACTCGTCTATACTATCAAGTTAGAATATTAATTTCAAAATTGTTAATAATTTAAGAAATTCTACCGTATTTTAGTGATCTAAAATCCTGATCGAGCTCTCTAGAAACGGAAAACGGACCGTACCCAAGCCAAATGTGGAGAATTAGGAAACAATACTAAATCGACAAAATACGAACTCTTGAAATAATAGCAATGAGAATAATCCCCCAAATTCTTCAATTATTTTGTTTGTACCTAAAAAGGGGCTCAAAATAATCCCGATTTCGAAGTTCAAATCCGTCTTCTATCTTCTTCTAAACTACTATAAGGAGAGAATGAGCACAAAACCATCCTCCTCAAAGAACACCGGAAGGGCAAAATAGGAATCTTCGAGGCCAGCAACTTCGGACATCCGATGTTTATTCCATTCCCCGAAAAGAAAAGAAAGAAAAAACGTTTTCTCATTTCCAAAAAGTAAAAATCAATTTCAACCGCCATGCTTGACTTCCGTCAAACATTTACACCTTTGCAACGTCGGTAACAGCGGGCGGGCTCACACCGCCGGTGGTCGGCCTAATATAAATCAACAGATTTGGGTGTAAGAAAACCGTTTAAGCATTATTTACTTAAGTAAGAAATCAACTTGTCTAAGAAACTTACAGTCCAACGGAAACTTTGAAGGCGTCGTAGATACCCCATTGAGCTCCAGTGAGAGTTCCGATCATGACAATACGCAGAGGAAGTCCACGGGTGAAGAGACCCATCAAACCAAACTTCTTCACAGCCTGCACAATTCAAAAGCGAGTCTCAACTGGTTAGTGTAACGCCAATTTTTGTTGGGAATAATGCGTAAATAACCATTTTGTACAAGTTTAAATTTGCCAATGCGTTTTTTCCGGTAAGAATATTTTGGTAGATTTAAATTTATATTCTAATTTATTGATAGAGTTTAATATATCAAGCAAAGTAATCTATACTAAGTAAGACCTACTATAATTATATAGATAAATTGTATATACAGTGAATATTATTTATCTCAACAAAATTCATAGCCAAGATATTATTTGTGAACATTATTTTCCCCCATAAAAACACAATTTAGTTTTGATGGGGTTCGGAAGTTCCAAAGCGGCCCTTTGGGAACACCAAAAATATGTTCTTAATTTTCTACGGTAATCGATTGAAAAGAGCCGTCTTGGACCACAAAAAACATTTGCCTAGGGGTCCAAGGAGAAAATCTGGAACAAAGAACAGAGACTAAATCAAATAAGGAACTTACATCACCAACGGTTGCTCCTTTAGCGTTGTTGAGGAAAGAGACAAGATTGTCAGCGGGATGAGACACAATAGCGCACAAAACACCAGCGACGTATCCACCGGCAAAGCTCACACCAAGCTGCAGAGATTTGCTACATTGGTCCTTCGGCTGTGGAATACCGTACTTGTAGATCATCTCAACGATAGTTTCAAAAGATGCAAACTTCATCATAGTGTCTGCAAAATATAACAAGCAATTATTACGGCATACACCAAATTAAAGTAAAATAGAAAGCAGCTTGTGTGGAGTCATGTACATAAAGATATAACCTGCTCGTGTATATTTTTTACTTTAGAACATTATGTGGAGATCAAAATTGCTAAAAATTTAGACAAAAAAAATATATAAAAGGACAGGGTGTTGAGCTTATCAAGGTTCTAAATGAGAATTCACTGCATATTATACAGATTGCTAGATAGAGCAACTCATTAGCGGATACAAACCACAAAAATTGGATTACAAAATTATCGGTCGTCACGAGCAAACAGAAAACACCAGCTTCAGATATCACAAAAGACACAGAAATGATCACTAACAAGAATTGCTTCATTCATCAACTTACAAGGAATTTGACGACCCCAGAGCGGGACGATACCCTTGTACAACCTGCAAAAATCAATTGTTTAAATATGCTTCCCCAAACTACTAGAAGCCTGAATCTCACGCGATTAAGGAAGTTTCAGAAAATAAACATACCCAAGAGCGCCTTCAGACTTGACAAACTTCGGTAGCCCATCAGACAATCCGCGAGCAAATCCGGGTTGAGTCTGAACTCGAACCTTCACCGCCTCGAACGGGCAGAGCGCAACATCGGCAATGAGCTCAGCAGAAGCGGAACCAGCAAGGTAGATTAGAGTCTTGTACTTGGCAGCATACTCCGGGCCAGCAATGTCGGAGTAGTACTTCTTGAAGAACTCGTAAAACCCAAACTTGCAAGCACCCTGAGCACTGTAACCAAGTAGGGTAGGCACCCAACCCCTGAAGAAACCTCTCACGCCCTGCTCCTTCAGCAGAATTCCGAAACCCGACGAGATGCTCTTGTACTTTGCAGGGTCAATCTGAAATTTTCCAAAAACCAAAGTCAATCTTATAGCCACTACAAGCCTATTTGACAATTTTCTCGAGCCACGAGAAGATTATACGTCTGAAGTAATTCCAGTAGTCCATTTCAAGAATCATTTTCAGCAACTCTGCAGCCTTTGGTCCACCATTAATGATCCAAGTTCAATAATATTTATCAGTACAAAAAGCTTGGATCTGAGATAGAGTTCTATTCATGAAAGGATGAGCAAATTGGAGAGCTAAATGGCTACACAAAGATCATAGGCATACGAATGGACAGAGGATTCCGAAAAACACGGATCAAGACAACGAAAAACATCTCAGCGATCACAAAAGCTCCGAATCATCGCAGATCTAAACACACAATTGAGCATACAATCGCAACAAAAAAACATTCGAAAAGCTTAGGGATCTGAGGAGTACGGACCTGCATATTGCACTTGACGAGGTCAAGAGGAGTGACGGTCATGTGAGTGAGCCCACAGCTGAGGATCCCCCCGGCCGTGCAGGCGGCGTAGAACGCCGGCGAGTACATCTCGATCTTGCCGGGCTCCGCCGGAGCGGCGACGACGATCCGCCTGGCCGGAGCGGCCTCGGAGGGGACCGGAGGCGCGGGGCGAGCATGAAGGAAGCGGTCGAGGGCGAGGGACTTGGAGGAGGGCGAGGAGTAGAGGAAGTTGGGGATGAGGGAGTGGCGCGAGGAGTGATCGGAGACCGCCATGGATTCACAGAGTGAGAGAGATCGATCGAAGAGAAATGGAGAGTTCGATTTCGATCGAATCTTTCTCTCCCAATCTCTCTCTCGCTGGTTAGAGAAAGAACCAAGGGCTTGCGATTCCACTATTTATTACATTATTTTTTATTTATTTATTTTTTATTTTTTATTTCGTTGCCCTAGCGTTTTTTATACGCTCTCAACAATTGTCCTTGTTCTTGCATAAAAATTACGAATTTGCCACGGAGCCACGCTCAAACGTCAAACGAATGACCACGGAATATCCTCCCCGGTATTATTTTTAAGGGTTAACGACGGTAAAAATATCTAAAGTTCGGTCAAAGAACTATCGTGTACTTTAAGCTTAAAAGTAATGGTAAAAATATCTGAAATTATATTTTTGGAGTTGATCACTCCATTCTCGTAACGCTGGACAAACCTGTTTTGTTAAGTGTAATCATTAGGAGTTTAATTAGTTGTATTAAGTAGTATTAATTAAGGGTTTAATTCTTTGTTTTGTCGTAGCTCGTTCACATGGCAAAAGTTGTTATGTTAGCCAGCCCGTTTTCTACGTGACCACAGTTAACAGGTTTGTTAACGACGTTACGAGAACGGAGTGGTCAACTCCCAACATGCAATTTTGGGTATTTTTGCCACCGTTTTTAAACTTTGGGTACACGAGAGATTCTTTGACCAAACTTTGGATATTTTTACCGTCATTAACCCTATTTTTAACGGTTGTAATAGTTAAATGTTGTAAAAAGAGGCCGAACACTCATGGGGCTCGGTCCAAAAACCGACAAGGTATTTGTGCGCTCGAAAATTCGACAAAGGTCTACTAGGCCCGATTCTCAGAAAATGATGAAGGGGCCGTGAAGGATGGATCGTGAAATAAAAAAAGTCAACGAGACCCGACTCGAGAAGTCAAAAACCAAACAAAGTCCGTGAAGTCAAAACTGACCAATAAGGGCAAAAGGTGAAAAACCCGCGTTGAGAAAAGAAACGGAATTTTGAAGCCGGAAAAAAGTAAGAACTTAACCGAATCAAACAATATGAATTGTTATATGATTCTAGAAATGTAATTATAGTATTATCTATTTATAGGGATCATTTCTGTTCCAAATAAATAGTGATGAAAGTTCTTATATATTTATATGGTTGGACAAGTTCTGAAACTAGAATAATAACATGTCAAAAATACCTTTTTGTTATAGGTCCGGTGTTTAATAATATCATGTCAAAAATACCAATAACATCATTAGCGTGCAACTATCAATTTTTTATTTTATTTTTTTAAGAAACGATAAATGCTAATTATTTTATTTAACCAGACAAAGTTGTGAAATTTTAATTTTAAAAAAAAATGGCACGAGTCCTTTCTTTAAACCATTTTGGTACCTGCATGGACGGAACTACTGGTCCTTGGGGGTGGCAAATGTCACCCCCACCCCAATCTCAATTACTATGTATATACTATATATTAATGTTATATAATGGATATATATGAGTGTATATTGTTTCACAGAGAAACATATCAAAATAAGTATCCAGCTATATATATTACACACTTGTGAATCATTATGTAGTACGCTAGTGGATTGTTATAGTACAACAAATGTATATTTGAATATCAATAATAATGAATTCATAATTTCATATTAAACTCTCTTGCTACTAATAAAATCTTATTACTACATTATCGAAACTGTTTTAAATGATATACTAGATATTAAAATTATGTATATAATGTATAGCACGATGGTATTATGCTATAGGTTCTAAAAAATTATGTAGGTAAAAAGTTAGTTTCTCTGCTCACAAGATTCACGACCTAATCATTAATAACTATTGTAATGTTATTTGTTCTATTCATAAACCGTCACCCCATTAAAATTCTTGCTCCGTCCCTGGGTACCTGTAAAAAAAAGATGTTCATATTTGAATTGAAAGAAATAAACATTGAGCTCAACAACCCATGGTTGACTTTTGCTTGGCCTTTAGAATTAGTTAGTTGGGTCAACGTAGAAGAAGATATTAGAATAAAGCGCGTGCTCAATGTCGTATAAAGAAGCGTGTCTATTTCCTTTTATTAATTTTTATTGGGCCCCACAGGCCCAAACGGAAACGACACTAATATAGATAAAGGAGCTTCTTTTTTCTGAGAAATATGCTTACCGAATCAAACTAATCACTCTTTCTGTGTGTATTTCGTGTTTCATACAAATGGGGAATCATATATATATATATATATATATATATATATATATTCAAATTTAGGCACTCTGTCCGGTTTGCCGGTTTGAGTAAAAACCGGACAGAGTGCCCACCGGTTTAGGAGGAGTGGGATGACGTAATCGGTTTTTCTCTTTGGACTCAGTCTTGAAGCTGGGACCAGTTTTAAGCCCATATTGGTACTGGTTATTAATTTCCTTCCGGTTATTCAATTATTTAACAGACTGTTGCCGGCTTTTGCAAAAGTTGTTGGTTCGAAATATCCGGGAAATCAGTTAACTACTCGCTGCACATCTACAAATTATGAAAGGAAGTGTTATGGATCCTTGTCTTAGTAAGACTGCCAAGGACGGATCCGTAATACGGGACAGAGAGTAGAGCCGAGTCGGGCAACGGGTAGAACCACGGGCCACGAGAGTAGGAGCCTTAGCGGGCTTAATTCTTATTTCACAATTAGGTTGTTTATTGCAATTAACTACAAAGAGGTAATTTGTACCTAACTACAAATAGGTAAAATTATGCTCAATTTGAGAGGAAAAGTACACTTGTTAAAGGAATGTACCGGCTCTGTCACGCGCTCAAGATCTGTGGTCGTAACGGGATGTAGTAGATCTTAGAAAATGTGGTTAAGAAACGATATTGAAGCAACCAAAGCCGAATACCGATTATATTATAAATGACTGTGGTACCCTTTTCATATTTGTTTTAAGCACGATACCATATTAATCTATGCAAGTAGAGATTAATTAAAATCAAAATTTAATAAATTAAAAGAATATTCTAAAACAAACACCCAACTCCGCAACAACAAACTTTCTTCGGGTCGGTAAATCGGAAATAAATATATAAACTATTACAACAAGGTGCAAGTTTCAACAAATTTACCATATCTATCTATGTCGTTCTCCGACGAGCTCGGATCAGAGGAGCCTAAGGTGCGCCGTTTCGTTCAACTTCTTTATCTGCCAACCGGTTTCCCACGAATGCTGCAAAACCGTCACTGAAGAATCGTCCACGCAGATCTTATTTGACATCAACGGGCTGCAACCGAGGATTCCCGTGAGCAAACACTTGATCGGCACAGCGTGACTAAATATTCCAATGCAAGAGTGATTGTAAGAAGAACTTCTTCCACTTAAATCATGGAGAGAATTTGAATTTGAATTCCGATGATCGTGTTCTTGGGAGGAAGTTTCGTCCTCAGCCTCGCGGTCTCTTACGGTGGTCATGATTTGAAGACGGCTCTTACCCGACTTCTTCCTCTGAAGTCCAGGCTTGGAGACTTGGACCAATGAATGTGGATTGTTGAGCGAGATATCTGACCTTAGCTTCTCGTGCAGACTCAAGACCGTCCCATTCAGAAAGCTGACCATTCTGAATTCCACTTGCCGGAGAGATTCGCCTGCCGGAGCAGAGAAATCCGGTTGAGAGTTCTCGATGAAGCTCGTCATCTCGCCGGAGTATATTTCCGAGCGGAGACAGCCCTCCCAATGTCCCTGGCTCATCTCCGTGAGAGTTTCCGAGGTTTGAATCTGATCCTCAGTGAAATTCATTTCCTGCAAAGATCATAGCAAAATTGCATTCATAACAAATGGATGAGCGTTTGCGTTTAAAACCATAATATTATGATAGAACACAAACACGATTACCCGCAAAAATATTATAAATTGGAATTTAATCAAAGAACATATTACAATAGAAATGATATTTCCATCCAGAGCAAGACCGAAACTCTCCCGACAATGTTCAATAGAATATCTCCACTAATCAAACATGACCAGTAACCCTAAAGGTGAGCGCCAAATATAAGCTTAGACACCCTTTACTAACCCTAGACCTAAAATTTCTCCGATACACCAAATGAAAGAAAATATAATTAATGACACGATAATGCGGGTCTAACAGATTATGATAAACGTATAGAATGACGCTGGAAACCATATATTGAGGAATTGTCAATATTCGCCACTTGCAGATTTCTTGTTTTAGGTTTGTAGCAAAGAGAAATCTAAGCTCTAATGGAAGTGTAACTTCTTTTCATTTGAAAAACACAATTTTACAGAATTCGAGCATTAAATTCCCCAATCGAATTAAATTTAGGGAAACAGGACAGAGCGATCAAGTTTCTCGTCCTTAATTCATTCAAACTAGTTTTAGCCGCAAAATTGAACAAAAATATCCTTCCTACACGGCCATAAAACCACCGAAAAATCAAAGCTCGGATTGATACGAGATAATAATTCTAGCTAAATCGAATTTAATTGAAGGCAAATTCCTGCAATTAAACAAAATTTCCGTAAGATACAGAACGACAAGCGATCAAGTTCGACTTGTCCAAGCTAGGTTTAGGCACATAGATCGAACAAAAGTACAGTTCCTAACACGAGCATACAAGCTATGAGAACAATCTATTTGATCCAATTCATCTAGAACGACCTCGTAATTCTAACTCAATCAAATAATCTTCAACTAAAAATTCTAGATTTGTAGCAAACCCAAATCTAAGCTCCAATAGAAGATTTACCCAGCTCCTTCTGTTCATAGAGCTCAATTCTTCAATATAGGCATCATTACTTCTGATCGGCATTAAAAATTCAATCTTGATCTCAAACTAGTGTAATTCAACCTATCTACATTTTATAAGATACGAATTCCATATGCGAATTCTCGTCTTTGATTCGTTCAAACCGGATTTCGTCACAAAATCGAACAAAAACATCCTCCTACAAGACCATAGAAGCTACAAGAACACTCATTCGATTCAGAATTCTAACCTGACAGACCGAAACCGCCATGGATCGCGCCCGATCGAGAGGCGAGGAGTAGACGGCATTGAAGCGCACGCCCTGGGAGTTCAAGAACACCGCCAAAGCCCGCGCCTGGCGCTTCCCAGTGCCGGTGAGCGCCGCCTCGGGGCACCTCCCTCCGATCAAATCGGGCCTCAGGCTGAGCTCGCACTCGCCGTGGCTGATCAGGAACACCTCCGTACCCGGCGAAGACGGCCCCCGATCCTCGTCCGCCACCGAGCTCTGCGAGAAGCTGCGCGGGAACGCCATGTGCGGGTGCGGCGCGAGGACGTTGTACGGGTCCCAGACCTTGATCGACGGCCCCAGCCGCGGCGTCCCGAGCGAGGAGAGCTGCGGCGAGAGCGGCGAGGCCGAGGCGTAGCAGGGGAGCATCTCCGGCTCCTGCTGGAGGACCTTCTTCACCAGATTGTTCTCCGTCGCCTTCCGCCTCTGGTCCGAATCGCCATTGTTGTCCTCGGCCTCGTCTTCTTCTTCTTCCTCTTCGTCGTTCTCTTCTTCTTCTTCTTCTTCTTCTTCCTCCTCCTCCTCCTCTTCGCTGTCCTGAGGCACCGGTACGGAGTGATCGGCGCCCATTATCGGCGAGAGATGAGCTTCAACGAGGAGTGGAAATCAGAAGAGTGGGTGGCGATTGGGCGATGCATTGGGATTCCGAAGGGAGGATCTGAAGGACGCCATTGTTGTTGGACAGAGCAGAGCAAATCTAAACGATACAAGCATTTAAGGAAGACGATTTCACACTGGAGATGTACAATTTATTTAATATTGCTAATTGCGGTATAAATACCAAATGTTTTGCAAACTACAACATTAAATATAAAAAACTTGCGACATAAATATCAAAAGTATTATTTTGTCACCTCTGTACCGTTTGTAATGAATGACGTTAGTCAATAGACTCAATACCATGCAGAATCCAGTTGATTGTTGTTGATGTGCGTTTTCGTCATTACATGACTAAACTATATGTGACATAGTAACAATTGTACTTTATAATAAAACACAGATAAAAAGGGGTTTAATTAAATTGACCTCGAGAACCGCTCACCAAATCAACATTCGAACTCCCCAACGAATATATAATTCAAATTGCTAAATGACGGTTATGGATCTGGTCCTCCGGCCACGTGTCAGCGCAATAAGGCAGTCCCGAACCCACTAAGGCTTGGGTACTCGGACATTGGAGAGAGAAAAAAGGACAAGGCTATATAAGCAAGAGGGGGAGGCATGGAAAAAAGAATCCGAGTTCACGTGCTTTCGAGTCTTGGCATTCCAATTGAGATTGTCATTCAAACAATTTGTTTTTTCTTGTTTATTATCTATGATATGTACTCAAGCCCATTAATAAATTATTTATTTGAGGAAGTGGTGAATTATCACTTTATAGCTTCTCTAAAACCTCTATGTGGCAATTATATATAATATATTATATTTACGTCGGAGAGTAGTTATAAGACGCGAGATCGAATCCATACGACAAATTCACAAGCATATAAATCACCCGGTCTAATACCAAATTTAAGAAGATTGAAGTGGAGATCCATATCAAAAACCGTCACACATGGCATGCCCATGTAAATTTTTAATATCACTTAGTGAATTTACTTGTTAAGTTAAGGAAATGATAAAATAACCAACGGCTAAAAAGTCAAATCAAGTAATCAATTGATCTCTCAATTATATTTGATTGTAAATAACTTATCTAATTCTCAAAATCATTTAAGGACAAATTGCACCGGAAATTCGTTAAGCGATTGTAGAACCATTCCGCACTTGTTTGAATATAAGAGAAAGATGTTGATTTGAAAATAAATAAAAATCTTTAAAATTCTACTTCTTAAACAACAAAAGCATATGGGCATCCGGGACGGGCAAACCACGATTGAGGTAGCTGTCTCGAGTTTTTTACCCCATTGATGAAAAATTCTTAATCATCCTTTTTTTTTTTACAACGAAAGCATATGGGCGTTCGGATTCGGGTCGCAAGTTTTTCACCGCTTTGATGAAAAATTCTATTAAAAGAAATAATAAAAAAAATTACAACAAAACATTTGATGTTCTCCCGCAACTGGGACGGGCAAGCCACGAGTGAGGGTATCTGTCCGGGTTTTTTTACCCAACCGGGCAACCCGCACTCAAACTGGACGGAGGAACAGGCTGCAGCTGCACCTCAACCCGTCAGTCCCAAAATGTTCTTTTAAGCAAACATATATATGTTTGGTCATTCCTTAATTTCACTTTTTGGAGATGTCGTTTACCATTATTGTCGATCAGGATATTCATTGTCGTTTCTATACTATTGAATATAGTGTACACATGGTTTTTATTTATTTTTAATTTTTTCGTTTATTTTTCAATTTAATTGTTGAAATTGAAAGAATAAGAAAATTCAAATATTGCATCTTCTCTTTGAGAGGATTACTTTTAAAATATAAACTCTAATGAATTCAAAGAGGATCAATCGAGAGATAACATTCCTAGAAAAGATTGTAATAAACATAGTATTGATAAAATTACACTACAAAGAACCCAAACAAAACAAAATTGAACCAACACTTTTCGATAAATGTCTGCGCTTATCTTGGCAAGCCCGAGAAAACGATAAGTGCGCTTAAAAGACGCGGACAGCGCTGCTCATTGTCGTCTTCAGGTACAAGCACCTCACCTGTTCACACAACAAACACCAAAAATATTAACAATTACACTTAGACAATCGCAACCGGTACAGAGTGGTCGAGCTCTTTGACTTACATTCTGCCAATTCTTCTTCAGAAGCGAAACGAGGAAGTTGACGCTGAGCTGCACGTTCTGGAAGATCTGTTTCTCTTCCATGGAAACATTACCGACCGCGACTCCCATGCAGAGAACCTTCTTCAGCTGGAACTTCACCATCGCTTTCGTTTCGTTGACTTTGGCCTCCAAAGACTCCTGGTGGGTCACCAGAGTCGGAAACTTACCTGCAATCACAACAAAACCAAGATCAAGATTGTATTATAAGGGGCAAACTCGGAATTTTACTAATTATCTAATATCTCAATTTTAGAGAGCAAAAAGCACATTACCGAATATTCGGTGATTGATTTTCAAAAGCGGCTAAATCAGGTTTTAAACGGCATTAAATGACCAAAAAGGACTCAGTTCTTAGAAAATGAACAAAATAGACTCTACACTCCGCTTATAAAAATGATCAATTAGTGACGCCACTTGCCTGCCTTGTTAAGTCCAGGTCCGAGAAGACGAGGAATTTGTTTGATGACAGCCTCCGAGGCTAAAAAGGCGTGGTACTTTTTGGCGAGCCTTTTCACTAACTTCTTGTTTTTGTTGAGCTTCTTCAAGCCTTCAACATCCATATATTCCATGCCAATCTTCTCAGCCTATCATATGTATATATCACATATTTTGTCAGCATCAATCATCAATGTCCATCTTGGAAAACCCATGCTATATGAACAAATGATTCACCTCTTCTACGTGTTGAGCATCACCGAGCATGCAAATCTTCATCTTGGGACGAGGGATGTGCGGAAGCTTGACCGAGCCACTGAAACGCTTGTCCTTTTGTGGGTCATAGTTCTTCAGACCGATCTGAAGCTCGATAGTCTCAGTGAACTTCCGCTGCTTCTCTTTCGAGCCTGCAACGAGTTGAGTGATAGCCTCTCTCAACGCATCGCTCTGAAGCTTACTGCCAGCGACAAACACCAAACACACAAAGCAATGAACACCCACTCGACGAAACACGAATCCGCGGGAAAATAGCTAGATTAAACTAATCTATACAAACTTTCCAACTTTATTAACTTCAGAAACATAATCATGAGTTTGATTTACAACTAGAACACCACTAATTTCAATGATTCGATTCGAATCGAATAACGGAATGATTTGAAGCCTAAAACGAATTCGTTCGAACATATAACACCCAAACAAAAACCAGTGAAGCCATTTCCGGAGTCACATACCTCATGTTTATGGATAATCACTTCCCGAAGAAGACGACCTGCCATAAACAATAACCATCTAAATTCAGCGACACAGAAGATCAAGAAACCTCGGTTACAAACAATGCGAACATTAATGGTGTCATTGAGCTTCTGTTTTCTACAGAAATGAATCAAATTACACTACAATCCATGGAGACATTGCGTAATTGAGCGAAAAGGCATGAAAATTAAGCGAAAATGAAAAGAAAAAGAGGAGAATCGGAGACTGACAGTGTGATCGGGAAGGTGGCAACAATGGCGGCAAGGTGAGGACTGAGAATCAACCCAAACAAATCTATATAATTTCGTATTTGTATTTATATTTATTTATTTAAATAAAAGCGATGCCCTAATTGTATTGGGCTTTATTTTCGCAGAAGCCCAATACTTTTGGACCTAAGAAATGAATTCTAACCCATAATAGTTCGGGCTCTGATTGCAAGTTTTTTTTTTTTTTTTTTTTTTATTAGCGAAATATTCATTTTATATATATGTAAGGAGAAATTTTTAAAAATTTGTAACTAAACGAGTATTACTATATATTTTAAACCTCTGGTAATCCAAATATTGAAATTAAATATCTTTACTGCGTTTGACTATCTCTGATTTGTCCTCTTTTTCTTTCGTGAAGGCGGAGACATGCGATTAAGGTAATGGGCGATATATGAAATAATTTCTTGTAATTATATGTGTATCTACGTTTCTGTATTAGTCAAATAAATATAAACAACAATAACGATTTTTTCAATTTTTTATCTGTTTTTTAGCAATCTTTTGGACTTGTCGTACTTACCGTGATTTATGTGAGTCTTTCGAACTGCAACTCTTAAAAACATGTGGAGGTCATTTCAAGATTTTTACGGGTTTTCAAGGCCATGTATTAAGTTTAAACTAAAGTTCTGTGTTGTTAATCATATCTAACAATTTTTTTAATTTTATCTATTTTTTAGCAATCTTTGGACTTGTCGTACTTACCATGATTTCTGTGAGTTTTTTGAACTGCAACTCTTAAAAACATGTGTAGGTCATTTCAGGATTTTTACAGGTTTTCCAGACCATGCCATGTCTAACGATTTTTTCAAATTTATCTGTTTTTTAGCGATTTTTTGGACTTGTTGTACTTATCATGATTTCTGTGAGTTTTTCGAACTGCAATTCTTAAAAAACCGTGGAACTCATTTCAGGAATTTTACGGATTCAAGACCGTGCGTGCTTTTTAAGTTTAAACTAAAGTTGTGTGTTGTTAATGATGTCCCAAAGAATTAACTTTGTGAGTGTTGTGGACTGCTCTCCTTTATTGATCTGAAAGAACAAAATCTATTTTCATATGTTTACAAAGAAAGAATCTATATTCTATATATACAGATAATGTCAAGCCCAATCAAGCATAGAACCTCTCCACATACATACACACATTTTCTCTCTCTCTCTAGCAAGTTTTCATGATTTCAATCAAGGTGTTAAATTTCCCGATTTTCCATGGAAATATCGACCGATTTTCGTTTTTCGAGGATATGCGAAAGGAAAACCCTTTCGTTTCGCTGGATTTTTACCATTTTTCGCGAAATTCGCATGGGCACGTGGGTGGAATATCGTTTTTCGTTTTTGTGAGTAAAAATTGCGAAAAATAGTTGGAATTTCGCACAAAATCATATTTTTGGTAGATTTCGACAAAAATACCAATTAAACTTTAGGTAAAAATAATTATACACTTCACCTAATAATTTAACTTAATATTATACACTTCAAATAATATTATACACTTAACATACATATTAACTTCACCTAACATACATATACACTTAATATACACATTCATTTAATATTATACACTTCAACTAATATTAAATTTGTTAACATACATATACAATTAACATGCATATTCACTTAATATTACACACTTAATTAACATACATATTCACTTCACATAATAATTTGACTTAATATTATACATTTCACCTACATATTTAAGTTACAAATGTGTTTGTTGTATACAATTATGTCTTGTATTTATTAAATATGTAGTTTTGAACCTATATAAATATATTGCTTAAATACTCAAATATTGTTACCAAATATCCGTCGAAAACCTCATCGGCATGCGGTATGCCCATGCAAAAAATGCGGTATATGCGGCATGCGGCATGCCCTTTTTTTTACGATTTGCCCATCGACATACCCATCGACAAGCGATATATCCGTAAAACGAAAAATGCGAAACAACATCGGCAAGCGACATTTTAAACCTTGATTTCAATGTCTCTCTCACACAACACTTTCTCTCTCTAGAAATTCTTGTGAATTCAATTTCTCTCTCTCTTTCTTACACAATTTCTCTCCCTCATTGATTACTCCACTAAGTTTTGTGATTTCAATCTCTCTCTCTCTTCTCTACTTCAATTTATGAGCTTTCCATCTCTACTCTAGATTGTAGAGGACTAGTAGTAACTAGCTTCTGTGACTGTGTGCGCGTGGGAATGCGTGTTAATTAACAAGTTGACTTGAAGAGAAGCTGAGCCTCCTCTTGTAATAGTAATACACACATTTATTCCTTCATCTCTCTCTCTCTCTCTCTCTGAAGATGCTCCGATCAATTGCAAGGTTCGTCTTCTCTGCTCTTCAATTCTCCATTACATTACATAATATATTTATATTTACTTTTTTATTCTCTTTTTCCAGAGAGTTTAAGCAGCTGGTTGGCTATGGAGCAAGGCTTCACTCAACCACACCCTCACCAAGGAGGTAATACTTTCGGTTCCGTTAACTTTTAACGGTTTACGTTTATAAACAAATACTCTTCTCATTGTCAATTGGTTTTCAGATAAAACCGCGATAAATTTAGCCTTTGAAGATCTGCACTACATTATCACATTTTCACTATTGGAGAATCCTTTAGTACTGTTCTAGTCTTCTAGAGCATCTTCATTTTTTTTTAATTTTTTTTAATCGTTAATTCTTGTGTTTATCCAATGATCGATCGTTGAACTTCAATGGCGTCTTATTTCTGAGCTTTTTGTGTTATACTAGTCAACGTCATAATACCTAAAATTTCGAAACATTGTCGAGTGTTTGTTTGACTTTTTTTTTTGTATTTATCCTATTGGTCCTTATGCATATTTGATCTTTTTGTTCTAAAAGTGCTTTCTTTTTTATTTGTGATCTTTTTATATGAATTCGGCTTTTCTTTTTCTATTTCAAAATGGCTAAACCGTTCTTTCCGTTTCATGAATTAAAGTTTACGATTCCGTAACATAAAATAAAGAAAGCATTTGGAAAACTTTTCTATGCATTTACATGAAGTCATGCCAATTTTATTGTTTATAAAAGATAGTCATTATATTTTTTTTAATTATTAATTGACTATACAAGTCACATACTCTACTCACATCTATACTAAATTATAAATGGATAGTTTATACTATTTTTAAAACGAATAGGAAAAATCCGCATACTCTTCGTAAAAGTATAACTTAGACCGTGGAGGTCCAACCGAACGCCGATTACCATTGCCAAATTGGCGTGGGATCAATTTGTGAATAATGCCGCATCATATGACGTGGCACTGTTCACAAACACATTTAAGAAAAATATTTTCAATCCTTTGAAGGTTTGTTCTTTATAGTTTATATATACAACTGTTTTTGTTTTTTCTCCTTCAAAATTATTATATATTTACTCCTAAATTTATTTAAATATTATTTTTAAGTTTTTAATTTATTATCTTAAATAATTTAAAATACATCATATTCTAAAATCCAATAATCCCATTTGCATCTTAAAAAAATATTGAGATTTAAATCAATAGCATTACAAATTTACAATAGTTTCAAAATGCATAAAAAAAATCTAAAAACACCAAATGTAATAGCAAAAAAAACACGATGCAATGAAACAAACATTGTAAATATATGTTTTTTATTTTGAATTAATTTATTGAATAATATTTTATTACTGAAACAGAGGTCTAATTAAAAGATATTTAATAAATATAAGAATACGAAGACTTATAGGAGAAAGTTGAATATAAATAAAAAAAAATCAATTTTATTTGATAGCAAATGAATTAGTGCATGTTAAATAATTTAAAGAAAATTGTAAGAAATATATATTTAGTTACAAAATTTTCAAAATATGTAAAATAGAATCATTTAAATGTAAAATTAAGAAGAAATTGAAATTATCAAGTGGACTTTTTACGCCAAATTATTTATTACACAAATTGAGCTCATTTATTACGTCACTGTTTGTTATATCGGTTCAGGAATATTTTTACTTTCTTCATAAATGTTTTTTTTTTTTCATTCACTTTTATTACATGATATTCCTAATTAATCCGTAAGAAAAGATCTTGGCTTGGAACTAAGCATATAGAAATCAGAAGGTTAAGATTCGTTAATTAAATAATTGGCACTATTTATTTATATTCACTGTTACAATAACACTATAATAGATATTTAATAATAAGAAGAAATAAAAATGAATATTAATTCATAGATGTGACAAAATAAAAAGAGTGGATCTGATTGGGATGGCTGTCCTTAATCACATGCCATGGCTTCAATATGCATGTGCTCATCCCTTAATTCTAGCTCCACTCATTCTTCCACTATTGCCGGCTAATCTACCTTTGTTTTTGCCGAGTTTTTTTCACGGTATTAATACCTCTATTTGCACGTTTGTGTCTTATAACGGCGCCTACCGTTAACTGTCAAATGAAACGAGGGCGAATGCTTTGAATTGGATTCGAGGTTTTTGCCGATCCGGTTCTGATAATTGTGGTGACCGGGATCGGTTTCCACAAGCCGCGGAGTGCGCGTGTATAAGTTCTTATTTAGTTACACTAATTAGTGAACTATGTAGGTATATTTTGAATTAATTTTTTAAGAAATATGTTTTGTTTTCACCGATTTTACGAGTAGAGCACCGATTTTTACAAGTTGCCGGTTCAACCGGTAAAATATAAGTTACTAGGTCAAAAGCAGAGAAGCGGAGAAAATCGGTTCTCTTTCATTGCAACTAGTACAGAAAATTCGGTTTTAACAACGCAAATTATACTAAATTTAGAAAACCGGTGCCGGATTTTATTCTCAAACGGTACGCTAATTCATTAAATAGTCACGTGATTGAATTTGTGCCCCAGGCTTGAAGGTAAGGTGGCCCTCATCACCGGGGGCGCCAGCGGCCTCGGCCGAGCCACGGCCCAAGAATTCATCCGAAACGGTGCCCGCGTCGTCATCGCCGATATCGACACAGTCTCAGGCCCGCAAGTCACCAAAGACCTAGGCCCACAAGCCCATTTCATAGCTTGCGACGTCTCCGAGGAGGCCCAAATCGCCGCGGCAGTAGACACCGCCGTCACGCTCCACGGGAAGCTCGACATAATGCACAATAACGCCGGCGTGACAGGGCCGGCCATCCCACCGGGCGTCGCCGACATCGACCTCGCGGAGTTTGACCGCGTAGTCCGGATCAATGTCCGGGGCACGATCGTGGGCGTGAAGCACGCGGCCCGCGTCATGGGCCCGGCCCGTTCGGGCTCGATTCTGTGCACCGCGAGCATCAGCGGGGTCATGGGTGGTCTTGGGCCATATGGGTACTCGACGTCTAAGGCGGCAATTCTCGGGCTGGTCCGATCGGCGGCTGCGGAGCTGTGCGGGGTCGGGGTGCGAATAAACTGCATATCGCCAGGGCCGGTGGCAACACCACTCGCGGTAAACGAGATTCTGAAGCTGTTTCCGGGCGCCACGGTGGAGCATGTACTCGAGGTGTTACGCGGGGCCGGGGAGCTAAAGGGCGCAACGTGCGAGGACGTCGACGTGGCGAATGCGGCAGTGTATTTGGCGTCGGACGAGGCCAAGTACGTGACGGGGCATAACCTTGTGGTTGACGGAGGCTTCACTTGCTTCAAAACTCTCCGTTTGCCTCATCCTGATCAGTTTTCACAGTCATAATAAGGCTAAATAGTATTAAGTATTAATAGCGGCATAAGTACTTTTTATTTCTCCGGCTATAACTCGCAATGTCAACACTTTTCGCTTCTTTATCGAATTCCGTTCGCATTTTGCGGCGAGGATGCTTGGGCTTTTTCCTGTCTTACTAAAATGTCGAAGTTCTTATTCAACAGTTTCTTATAATGTGGATTGAATTCAATGAAAAAGCAAAAATATAGACGTTTGAACATTTGTGACATTAAGTATCAATGCTGATATTAACTAAATTTTTAATTTTTTTTGTTTTTTAAATGGCCTGTTTTGCGAATGCGATATATAATGATTTAAAAATAAGTGGTAATCAAAGGTTTTAAACCGCCCGCATGCATTTCCGTATGCATTGAGGCAAGATTGTTTAGCCTAGTTGTAACTCCACTAAATGTCTCTTCAAGAAGCTCCGGATTTAAACTCATGGGACGCAAATTATTGCACTAAGTATATCTAATAATGCAATAGTGTATTGTAACATTAGCCAACAATGCTACTTCATAAAAATAAAATAAAATAAAAAACGCTGCGTCGAACCGTTTTACAAATAAGCCAAAGAGATTTAAACAACCATAACAAGCTCACTCGAACCTCATTCACCAATAACCTATAAACTACAGTAGCCCAACTCCTAGAAACCGAGCATATCTTTCAAATTTATTTCCGAGTCCGATTAAAAACTGTTATGATATTTCTCCGAGTCTAAAAAATGACAGTCCAACTAAAAGAAGGCCCAATAGGACAATCCGAGTCCGCTCCAAAAATTCACCCGGACTCCGGCATAAGTTTTTTACTTTCAGAAAAATCCAAAACCCCAAAAAGTCAGTTCCGGAGTCATTTAATCAAGTTTCTCTTATAAAATTCATTAGCATTAGCATGAAAATATTTGGTAAGAAACAAGGGTTACACTAACTTTGCTTAAATAGGAGGATGCAAAAGCAATTACAGAATTGCATTTACAGACAAGTCTAGTGACGGTCATCGGATCTTTCTTTTTCTTAAAAACGAGTGCTGGAAGAGGTTAGGCGGCACCATGAAAGCCGGCGGAATCCAAAAGCACCGCCTTTATCTGCTCCGGCAGCACTTCCTGCCCTTCCCTGCATTGCTGCATGGCACGGAAATAAAATACAGGTTAGGCCGGACCAGTTAACTCGTTTTCTATATTTGTATCATTATCGGGAATTATATTAGTTTTTTAACTTTTAGCAAAAAGGCTCATACACGTCTAAAAAATATGTATTAAAAATAAAAATATGACAAATAAGTATTAAATTAATAACCGAAAATTTTCAATATACTAGATTATGAGACTATGAATCTAATTTTCAATCAACGAGTCTAATTATTCACGAATTATTATAGCAAAACTCCCATAAATTTGCAATAAAAAAAGGTGAAACTATCTTCAAACAAGTCATATTTTGCTTACAAGTTAAAAAAAGAAAAAGATCCATCCTCATTTTATTAGGTGTAAGGGGAAATATGCTAGTTTCTAAAGACTAAGGGCATTGGTGTTAGAACTTTAAGGTTAAGGGGCCAAAATGCACCAGCACGTAAAGTTCAGGGGCATTACGGTCTATAACTCTAATAAGAGAAAGAAGAAGGACAAGCCAGGAATACCTCATTGAATAAACCACATATCTATGTGTTTTGCCATTACAACCAAGAAATGAAGATTAGCTACGAATGATTAACCATTTTTTTTTCAAAAGCGTCGTAGCTAGTTTCAGCGGATAAAGTGAAATCGACGAGCCAACAAGCGAACTTTTATTCGCTACACAAAAACACAGAAAATAGCAATCGAAAAAAATGTACCTCGGCTCGGAATACATCCAAAGCAAAGCCGTTGAAGCAGCTAATGACGGCTTGCTGGATGTCGAGGCCGAGATTGTCCAAAACTCTGACGGTGGAGAGGAGGAGACCCGGCCTTCGAGCGCAGAACATGTGGATGTTCACCGCTCTTCCTTCCCTCAGCCGTACCTCCACCTGCCAAATCCACCACACATTTCCTAAGGTTTACTATTATGCTGAAGAACTTACACAATAATGTTTTATTTAGTACTTTTGCCTATATATTAAGAAAAGTGGAATACACGATCCAAAAATCTCTATATGATTAATTTTTAGATTAACTACATAATACATGTAACTGAACAATATTAAAGTGACATATATAAGCTTTATTTCTATATGGGATAGCTCATCAAAAACACCCGAAGTTATTCAATCTAGCGCCGATTAAATACACAAAATCGAGAAATTTGAGTTTTCCATTGACTCTATCCCGTCTATTTTTTTTTATTTTTTTTTTACATTTGTGCAACTCAGAGTAACACACTTTTCTTTTCACGTTGTGAGATTTTCCGTGTTAAATACTTCAATCTGAGTCACACACGTGTAAATGACGTATCGTAAACGGAGACAAATGGGACAAAACCAATCGAAAACTCAAAATTTATTATTCTCTCATGGAAAAGATTCAATTTAAGATAAGTTGTTGTCACATTTTTGTTGTTGGTAAATCAGTTTAAACATGCATAAAATATTCATTACGCAAAGATAAGAAGACGATTAATTGAGCGATAATGATATAAGCAAAGCAAGGCATACCCTGGCAGGTTGGTTTTTGGGACTGGGCAAAGAACCCGGGAAGAGCTCTTCCTTCACGCGACACGGCAGCGTTGGCGGGGTCGGCGTCAGCGGATGAAAGCTCGTCGAAGGCTGCTGCACCAAAGAGCCGGACGGGTTGGACTCGAGCTCGTTGTGCAGATCGTTGATCCTCTGCAGCAGCTCCTTCAAGTAGTCTATGGCGTCCCCGAGTATCGAAGCTCTGTCCATCTTTTGCTCAAAAAACGGAAATATCAGCGCTCATGGATTCAAGTACCGATACCGATTCAACCAGAGAGAGACCCTTCTTACAATGCTTGCTTTCATGATATATTCTCTAAACATTCTCAAAGGTTACAAGTTATTCATTTGTAATAATAAAGAGAAAAAGGAATTTTATCCGAATCATTTCAAAGGCTTAGCCATGGAAGCAAGAAAAATGAGGCAAAAAGACCACATTTTTAGCGAAAAGGCAAACAAAACGAAGGAATCCCAGATGAAACAAGATCATGAGCAAGAGAAACACGTGAAGAATCCAAAAACACGACATGATTAAAGCAAAACAGAATCAGAACACATGAAAAAGATCCAGTGGTCACCTTGCTGATTTTGGGGACGACGGAGCGCAGCATGTAGAGCCTGTCGTTGAGCTTCTTCCGGCGACGCCGCTCCGCCATCAAGTTCTTCGCCGGCAGCCCCTTCTTCTTCCCCTTCTGCTCGCCTCCGGTCACGCCGCCGCCGCCGCCGCCGTTGCCCTTCCCGCTCTCCTCCATCTTCGACCCGAACTCGTAATTCGGGTCGTCGGAGTCGTAATTCAGCCCCGACACGTCGATGCTCGCGTCGTCCAGCTCGCCCTCCTCGCTGCTCCTCTTCCTCCTCCTCTCCCCGCTGTCCACGCCGTCGCCGAATCTCGGCCCCGAGACGTCCAGCTCCCCGAGCTTCTCCGCTCCCCCAGCGCCGCTGCCGCCGCCGGAGTTCTGCCTCAGCGCCGCGCGCTTCTGGAACAGCGTCGGCGGGGCGCCGACGGGCGGGAAAACCTCGAGCGGGCGGAGCGCCTTGGCTCGGTTGAGCAGCAGCGCGTTGGCGGCCTCGAAGCCGCCCTCGAAACCCCCGGCGACGGGGCTGAAGCCGCGGGTGGCGAAGTCGGAGGCGGAGGCGGGGAAGGGCATGGCGGGGGGGTTGTGGAAGGAGGCGAGGAAGTTGGCGGAGTCGCAGGGGAGGTCGAAGCCATTGTTGGAGTCGAAAGCGTTGTTGAGGAGCAGCGAGGAGAAGCAGGAGGAGGAGGAAGACGGCTTGGGAGGGAGGAGCGAGGCGGGATCGAGGGCGTTGAAGGCCTGAGAAGGAGAGCACGACGCCGACGAGTCGATCAGGAGCGCGTGGTGGTCGCCGGCGCCGGAGAAGCCAATGTCGTGGTGGTGCGCCTGCAACGGCGGCGGGTTCAGATACCAGTCTCCCTCCAGCATCGACTTGAAGGAGGAGAAGCCGTTGGTGGCTCCGGCGACCATGCTCGCCATCTCGTCGTCTTCCTTGTTCTTCGTCCACGACGCAGCGTCCTCCTCCTCGCCGGACAGCCATACGTCGCCGTGTGCGCCCCGGGGAAGCATGGAGTCGCCGGAGAAGGAGGTTTCCGGTGAGAGTTAGGGTGGAGAGTCTGAGTGAGAGTGAGTGCTGCAAATCAACAGGGACCTCTCTGTTGTTATCTTACTCTGTTCTTTTATGCCCGGATTTTTTTCTTACGGACCATTTTACCCTTCTTGTACAGCGTCTTATTACAAAACATCTATGGTCTTTTCGGAATTTTCCTGCATATAGTGCATACAAAACAATTACAGAAGTATTTTTTAATTTTTTTATACGTTAAAATAATTTAAAATAAAGTACGTAATTTCTGTAGGGCATTGTATTTTTATTTGATTTATTTAAAAATATTTGGGATATAGTCTATAGGTGTCTTTTGGTTTTGATTTTTTCATTACATTAATTAAATATATGTAATTATATATTCATTTAATTAGTTTTAAAAATATTTATATTTTACATTTTCTGACCGTCAAAATCAAATAACGTATTAGGTATGCTATTACATAAGGGGTTAATAATGTCATAATTTAAAAAATTGGAGGAGAAAGTAGACCAATATGGAAAATTACCCTCCTTTTCTTCCTTTGTGTTATCTGCTTATATAGCCAAGTGTAACGGCCTGAGACCAAAAAGAGCGAATGAGGTGACGACACGTGTACAAAGACCAGACGACCAAACTTTTCTTTTCTCTACGTTACGATGAACCAACACGATAACCATGTTATATAACTCGATCTTCGCGATACAAATGGACGGTCCAGATTGAGTGTGGTAACTAACGCGACACGTCATCATCCCTGCAAAAATGGTTGAAGCGAATATGACAAACGACAACATGAGAGGACTAGCATGTTCTTCTCTATTTGTTTATTATTATTCAGTTATATTTCTGAATGTTCGTATTGGAATTCACTGTATACAAGAATTGTACGTACGTATATACAAGAAAAACGCGTAGGAAGAAAAGCCGACTTTGTGTGGAAGAAACGGTGAATTGAATTCCTGAAATCATCATGCAGACACTGATCACTACTTCCTCGTGATCCTTCTCTTGCTTTCTGTCTTTGTCTCTATATATTAATGTACGTATATAATATTTTATATAATAATGCAGCTAGCTATTGGTAAATAATATATAAGGGAATATTATACACAAGCATCACATTTAGAAGTTCAGAGATATCTGTAACGTACTCGATTGCAAAATTGCGATTGTGCTATAAATATATATTATTGCAATAATAATAATTATAATAATAAGGGTATATATATATAGTAATAAGAAAACACTAGTAGATAACAACGCGTCTGAAGCAGACTCAATCGACACGAAGAAAAATGTCGTTGGAGCAAATCTTGCTGTGTCGTTGAAGCTCCAAAACTGAGCTATAAACGACAAAAAAAAGGTTCAAATTTTAAATTTTGAATCTAAAACTGCTCACATTAAGAATAAAGGTGATTTGTGTTTTGTTCGTATTCGTACCGGGTCCTAAATATTCTTTTAACTAATTTTATGTAGACCTAGACTCACTCTATTTACTAATCGTGTTAGAAGATGCGACTTAGACAAGCCACATCTATAAACTGTGTTATCGTGTCTACCCTAAAACTTATTTAACAGACTCAACATGTTAAAGAGATGAATTGATTAATTTAATACTCGTTTAAATTAATTTATTTAGCCGTAATATTTATAATTTTAATTTAAAAAAATATATTCATCAATGGAACGGTGTAATTAATAAAATAAAAAAAGTAAATTCATATAAAATAAGTACTAAAACACTTAAAAAATAAGAAAATATAATTTTTTTCGTTCCTTTTCGTGTTTAATTGGGCCCATGTCAGCGTGTTCACACATTTATAGAATCGTGCAAATCGTGTTCGACATAATTGAACCTATATTTATATAGGTTAGACCCAAACTCAGTTAAATCTTGCCCTATTAGTTTTTGTCCTGCCCTAAATTGCAAAACAACTCTAAACTATCAACAAAATCAAACACACGTTATTTTAATATACACGTGTATACTCAAGAAGAACAAAAATCAATGAGCATTAAGAACAACAAAAAATAAAATGAACATAAAAAACAAGCTATGACATTAAACAAATATTCATGAACACAAGAGCATGAAATTGTATCTCAACATTATACACATATACTGTATAACCTGTTCAACTTAATACAATTGAGATTAAAAAAGTTTATTATATTATTAAAGTTATTAATTTATCAAAGTATAATTTAATAATAATAATAATAATAATAATAATGATTAGAGTAAGGATCATATAAACAAAAATTTAATGATATTTTGAATTGAGTGATGATTAATAATGAATGATATGAATGAAGTGATGATTTTGAATGGATTAATGATGTTGGGAATAAATTTTGGAGATGAAGGCTCAATATATCTCGTGATTCCTTTCTATTCACTGCACCTACTCACTGCCCGCTGACAATCACTCTTCTAATTAACATTATATATTCATTACCTAGTGATAAAAACTGGAAAAATAAAATAGACGGGAATGTTTTCAAAATTTTAAATTATTATTCACTGTATGAAAAATATCTCTTATGCCCTGCAGTATATATATCTCATTCTCTAAACTCGGATATGTTTATCGAAGTATGATATTATCGTTGGTGTCGATAATCATCGACTTCCTTAACTATGTTCGACTTGACCTCGATGATTATGAACGTTAAAGTGACATAATTTATCAATTTTAACGTATATAAAAATACGTGTGATATTTGAAAATATGTATCTTGAAAAAATACTATAAAAATAGAAATATACTGATAATCATAATTCAAAGGTATATACACCGCAGTTTCCTCATATCAATTAGTGGCTATATTTATGAGTAAATTATTTGGCTATATCATCGTATAATCTTCGACGCAAAATATATTTTATAAATTATATTGTAATCTTATAATAATACGTTTTAAAGTGTAATTTATCGTAAAACTCGTTCACGTGACATGTGTACATAAGTCAAGGCAGATTATTATGATTTATGTGGACGTGGCAAACATGCAAATAATGCAACTAATTTAGATAACTTATCGAACTTCCATGTCATCACTTATTATTCAACAAAATCATTCAGGAATTGATAAACATAATTTTACGTAGGTATAAAATTAGAAAGAAAAAAATACAAATAAAAGAAAAACTCCACTATAATTGTAACATAATATGTATACGTGGATAATACAATTACACAAGGTAAAGATAGTCTCAAATCATGTGAAGAATATATATATATATATAATTCGATCATTTGATGTTATATAATTTTTATTTTTGAAATGAAATAAAGATTATAATATAACGGCAGCTTTTGTAAAATAAATAGTAAATTAGGCAGGGGGAACGGGGTAATTTCGAACAGGTAATTTCATAATATATTAATTAATTTGTTATTAATATACAAATTTTCATATTTAATAAAATTATACATTTCGATATTTTTTTTTGATAAAAATATTTTAATGAACAACTCGACATGAAAGCGAGGAAATGATTGTGAGGGCTTGAAGTTGACAATGATAGATAGCTGATACACAACAAGTTTTATGTGGTTCGGTTCGTTAATGAGTGTTTACTCCACGGGATTTCTGTTATAATTTCTTGTTAATTTTAAAAACGGGGAGTATGCACATAATTTAACAAAAAAATGAGTAGGAAGCAAATGAAGATTACATGAGAAGAGATTCGAGTTCCAAAAACAAAAGAAATGGATAAATCAAGGCCATCATACCTAATGTTTGAAACATTTCGATCGCAATGCTTAATTTTTGTTTTAAGCCGGATAACGTAATCAATGATCATTTCATTACGTTGCCTACGGCCCTCTGTCAAAATTGATTACGCAATCTAGCGAGCCTCTCGGGCGCGACCTTTTGTGCGGGAGTGAACAAACAAACAATAAGCATAACAAACAGAATGTTTAGTCTTGTTAAAAGAGACTTGGTTGCAAAAAAAATAAAAAATAAATTATTTAGTATTTAATATTTTAAGATCATTTTATTTTATTTAATCGAATGTTATGACTTATGATACCAAAAAATGTGAAATTAAAGTCGTGGAGTTTCGAATTTAAAATGAAATTTATTAAGGCGATTTTTCTAAATTCTGTCTTTTTCAATAATAAAAAAATCCACAATCGTGTATTCTTGTTGCTATGACTATACGCCCTGCAAATATAGGTTTGCTACTAGTATTCAAAGGAGACCGTGAACGAAGTAAATGTTACCAAGGTATGAAGCCCTATAACAATCATATATATATATTATATAACATAATGTTATATATATATACACATACATTTATACTTAGTTATGAGATTGAGACTTGAATGATAGGGAAGTCTACAATTGAAGCGGCAATGTAGCTCATTAATGAATGATACTTTCTCTCGTGACTTCTGATAAAATACAATTCTCACTCATTTTTATTTCCAATATTTCAAATATGGCATTGCATCTCATTTCGCTAATGACGATAAGTAGACCGGTTAAAACTCGGATTTCGATAACTAATCTGACCTAGTACTACTGACCTACATAGTACATATATCTCTTAAAATTCCCGGGTTCAAGTTTCATGACGCAAATGCGTGTCCTCTCTATGTACATAAACTTGACTGATAATGTTAAATATTCTTAGATTAAAAATATATAGTGATGCGATAGTGCATTGTAACTTCGACAAATAATGATACAAAAACCATGGTTCTAAAATTATAAGACTAAATTAATTATAACTATCGACCCTTCCAATATAAAAGAAATATGATTTTGGCCTCTTGTTATGAAAATAATTAAACTAAACTCTCGATAATGATATGAATTTGGCTATGAAAAGATCGATTATACCTTTGAAGTAGATATAGCTTTTGAGAATTAATTTAAATAAATTATCAACTTAATTAACTAGTTAATCTCAATTCGAGATTAAAAAAAATACCGAATATAATCTCGAGTCTTATGTTATCATTTGTCATCAAATTTATATTCGCTTAATTAATTTTTTTTGAAGGGATGACTACGTGAAAGCGGCGGGCGATACTAGAGTCAATTTGGACCGTCCATTTATGTCGTGAAGATCGAGTGAACATGGTTCTTTTCGTGTTCTTTCGTAACGTATGGAAGAGTTTGGACTTGTCTTTGTACGTGTGTCCTTTTGTTAAGGTCGGATTTCGTCGACTCCCTCCTTAACACTATTAGTGTCGTTTGTCCCAAAAACGGCGTAAAATGGAGGCAAAGGGGTTTGTTGATGACGAACTCCCGAACCCCAAGGGGGTATCTTCCGTCCGATGAGGTAACTGCGAGGAAGGCGCTCAAGGAGACACACCCGAAGAAAAGCTCCCGAGGAGAACGTTGAAGGGCGCTCTTCGGATGAGGCGCTCAGGGAAGGCGCTCGGAGAAACTTGCTCGGAAGAGCAACCGAGGAAGCTACTAAAATGAGGAGTTCAATCCAAGAAGAGTCAGTGAAGGCGCGTCGGAGGCATACGTCCAGACCTCATTAAATGCGACAGAGAGGTGGTCGGCGAATCTGACGAAAGGGAGGCCGTACGCGCACTACCTGAGCGGGATAACCTCAGAGCGTGGCAGGCGACAACGTTAGCGGGAGTGCGTCTTCCTGCTCTCGCAGAGAATGTCAGTGAGGACCACAACGCTTTTCAGAGAGGGACCACATGAGAATTAACCAAGGGACCCGAGCCCTAACTAGGGCAACTCGCCTATAAATAGAAAGAGAAATGAACATTGTAAGGGATCGAATCCTGAGTATTCCTGGAAGAGAAGAGGAGAAAGAAAGAGAGAGCTTGTGGTGAGAAACTTGTAACTCAAAGTTAATCAATACAAGAACACAAGAAGAATTCAGCACATTTCATATATCATTCTCATATCGTTGGTGCTTAACATTAAAAGAGGAAAAATCCGGACTCCTTTCGATAAACTAAGGAGATAATCCTCGTGACTATTTGTTGGTATTTTTACCCTCGACACCTCTGTTCATTGGCTCTTTTGGTCTCAGGCTGTTACAATTCGTGTATAATTTGTGAAATCGAAGATAAAAAAAGGAAGGTAATTGCATGTTGGTGAAATTTTTAATTTGTGACATTATTGCCCTTTAAATAATAGTGTATTGTTAACCAAGTTTGTTTGGCCTAGTGTTAAACCCACTACAATAAGACTCTTCTTTCCATGAGATCTTCGGTTGGATCCGTTGAGACGCAAAAATTGTGTGATATATGTAATCTTGGCCGATAGGGCCTCCGGTAAATAGTGCCGGTTGTTCTTACCCTGACAAATATCTTGTAATGTGAGTATATGTAATTTTGGCCAATAGTATCACCCAATTTATAAAAAAAATTATAATGTGAGTACATATAATCTTGGCCAATAGTATCACCCAATTAAAAAAAAAAAGTATATTGTTACCACACGATGAAAGATAACAAATGATCTAGAATTTCATTTAATTTGGCTCTGAATAAACCAAAAAGGAATCAACGGGACTTGGAGTCTAGACTCTAGACTATATATAAATGATAAAAGCATAAGATAAGGACGAAATATAGTAGTGTGCAGAATAATCGATAATTGAAAATTATTCACTTTAAAATAATTATAATTGATTATTTAAAAATAAATTCAAATTAAGCTTAATCAATTTTAAATCGGATGTGGTTACCGGATTGATTATTAAAAACTGATTATTTGATAATCGGTTTTTGTAATTGATTTAATATTCAATATTCAAAAATTTTATTTTAGAATTAAGTTATAGAGTCAAAGTTATTTCTTTGAACCAGTTTGTGCGATGCGAGTTAAAATTTTCTTTCTGTCTATAGAGCGCATGAAACAGTAAATTACTTTTTAAAAGAGTAAGAAATATTGTTAACTAAATGATTGTCCAAAACTCATTTATATATATATATATATATATATATATATATATATATAAGAAAATTAATAAAGAATTGAAGAAATTACCCAAATATTTTTTAGTAAATCAAATGCAAAACAGAATTTACGTACCATTTTTAAAATTGTTTTTTAACGTATGAAAAAAAAAATACCTCTGTGATTGTTTTGTGTGCACTGTGCACCAATTCAACAAAATTACATACGTTAATATGAAGTCTAAGCTCTACTAACGTACGCACCAAAATTTCGAAAATACCCATAATTCCTCGTAATTAGATTTAGGCGCTGTACAAGAAGGGTAAAATGGTCAGTGAGCAATGTAAAATCCGGGCATAAAAGAACAGAGTAAGATAACAACAGAGAGGTCCCTGTTGATTTGCAGCACTCACTCTCACTCAGACTCTCCACCCTAACTCTCACCGGAAACCTCCTTCTCCGGCGACTCCATGCTTCCCCGGGGCGCACACGGCGGCGTATGGCTGTCCGGCGAGGAGGAGGACGCCGCGTCGTGGACGAAGAACAAGGAAGACGACGAGATGGCGAGCATGGTCGCCGGAGCCACCAACGGCTTCTCCTCCTTCAAGTCGATGCTGGAGGGAGACTGGTATCTGAACCCGCCGCCGTTGCAGGCGCACCACCACGACATTGGCTTCTCCGGCGCCGGCGACCACCACGCGCTCCTGATCGACTCGTCGGCGTCGTGCTCTCCTTCTCAGGCCTTCAACGCCCTCGATCCCGCCTCGCTCCTCCCTCCCAAGCCGTCTTCCTCCTCCTCCTGCTTCTCCTCGCTGCTCCTCAACAACGCTTTCGACTCCAACAATGGCTTCGACCTCCCCTGCGACTCCGCCAACTTCCTCGCCTCCTTCCACAACCCCCCCGCCATGCCCTTCCCCGCCTCCGCCTCCGACTTCGCCACCCGCGGCTTCAGCCCCGTCGCCGGGGGTTTCGAGGGCGGCTTCGAGGCCGCCAACGCGCTGCTGCTCAACCGAGCCAAGGCGCTCCGCCCGCTCGAGGTTTTCCCGCCCGTCGGCGCCCCGCCGACGCTGTTCCAGAAGCGCGCGGCGCTGAGGCAGAACTCCGGCGGCGGCAGCGGCGCTGGGGGAGCGGAGAAGCTCGGGGAGCTGGACGTCTCGGGGCCGAGATTCGGCGACGGCGTGGACAGCGGGGAGAGGAGGAGGAAGAGGAGCAGCGAGGAGGGCGAGCTGGACGACGCGAGCATCGACGTGTCGGGGCTGAATTACGACTCCGACGACCCGAATTACGAGTTCGGGTCGAAGATGGAGGAGAGCGGGAAGGGCAACGGCGGCGGCGGCGGCGGCGTGACCGGAGGCGAGCAGAAGGGGAAGAAGAAGGGGCTGCCGGCGAAGAACTTGATGGCGGAGCGGCGTCGCCGGAAGAAGCTCAACGACAGGCTCTACATGCTGCGCTCCGTCGTCCCCAAAATCAGCAAGGTGACCACTGGATCTTTTTCATGTGTTCTGATTCTGTTTTGCTTTAATCATGTCGTGTTTTTGGATTCTTCACGTGTTTCTCTTGCTCATGATCTTGTTTCATCTGGGATTCCTTCGTTTTGTTTGCCTTTTCGCTAAAAATGTGGTCTTTTTGCCTCATTTTTCTTGCTTCCATGGCTAAGCCTTTGAAATGATTCGGATAAAATTCCTTTTTCTCTTTATTATTACAAATGAATAACTTGTAACCTTTGAGAATGTTTAGAGAATATATCATGAAAGCAAGCATTGTAAGAAGGGTCTCTCTCTGGTTGAATCGGTATCGGTACTTGAATCCATGAGCGCTGATATTTCCGTTTTTTGAGCAAAAGATGGACAGAGCTTCGATACTCGGGGACGCCATAGACTACTTGAAGGAGCTGCTGCAGAGGATCAACGATCTGCACAACGAGCTCGAGTCCAACCCGTCCGGCTCTTTGGTGCAGCAGCCTTCGACGAGCTTTCATCCGCTGACGCCGACCCCGCCGACGCTGCCGTGTCGCGTGAAGGAAGAGCTCTTCCCGGGTTCTTTGCCCAGTCCCAAAAACCAACCTGCCAGGGTATGCCTTGCTTTGCTAATAATATCACTGAATCAATCCTCTTCTTCTGTTTGTATGAGTATTTATTTTTATGCAAGTTTTAAACTGATTTATCGACGACAAAAATGTGACAACTACTTATCTTAAATTGAATCTTTTGCACGAGAGGATAATAAGATTTGAGTTTTCGATTGGTTTTGTCCCACGTGTCTCCGTTTACGATACGTCATGTACACGTGTGTGACTCAGATTGAAGTATTTAACACGGAAAATCCCATCACGTGGGAAAAAAAAGTATGTTACTCTGAGTTGTACAAATGTAAAATAAAATACACAATGGATGGAGTCAATTGAAAACTCAAATTTCACGGCTTTAGGTATTTAATCAGGCAATCGAAAGCTTTGGAATATGAAGCGCTATTTTGAATAAGTTTGGGTATTTTTGACGCAGCTATCCATATAAAAATCAAGTTTATATATGTCACTTTAGTATTAGTTAGTTACACTTACATGTACTACAAGTTTATTTGTGAATCGCGTCTTCCACTTTAATCTATTGGCAAAAGTACTAAATTAAACATTGTCGTTGAATTTCTTGAGCATAATAATAAGCTTAAGAATGTGTGGTGGATTTGGCAGGTGGAGGTACGGCTGAGGGAAGGAAGAGCGGTGAACATCCACATGTTCTGCGCTCGAAGGCCGGGTCTCCTCCTCTCCACCGTCAGAGTTTTGGACAATCTCGGCCTCGACATTCAGCAAGCTGTCATCAGCTGCTTCAACGGCTTTGCTTTGGACGTCTTCCGAGCCGAGGTACTTTTTTTTCCTCTCTTCGATTGCTATTTTCTGTGTTTTTCTATCGCGGAGAAAAGCTCCATTGTTGGCTCGTCGATTTCACTTTATTTGCTGAAATTAGCTACTAAACTTCCGAAAAAACGGTTAATCATTGGTAGCTAATCCTTGAATAGTTGGTTTTTTACTGGTGAAATCTTCATTTCTTGCATGCAAAGGCAAAACATACAAAGGGTTTTCCTTGCTTGTAGACCGTAATGCCCCTGAATTTTGCATGCTAGTGCATTTTGCCGCTTAAGTTTAATTTTTAACACCAATGCCCTTATTCTTTAAAAACTAGCAGCATATTTCCCCTTGTACGTAATAAAATGATGATTTTTTTTTAAAATTGTACTTAACATATGACTTATTTGAGGATATTTTCATCTTTTTTTCTTTCTTGTTGTTGCCATTATATGGGACTTCTGCTTTAGTAATTCGTGAAATATTATACTTATTTGAACGATTCACTATAGTCTCGTAATCTAGTATATTTATTAATCAAATACTTTAACTGATGTATATGAATTTTTGTCATATGTTTAATGCATACTTTTGGACTTGTGTGGGCGAATTTCGCTAAAAGTAAAAGCTTGTAGGGTATTCCTGCAATTACTCTTCTTCTTCTTCTTGTCTGATATCAGTGATATGTTATGGCATACAATTGCCGATAATGACACGAATATAGAAGACGATCTAACTGGATCGGTCTAACCCGCATATCATTTCCGTGCCAAGCAGCAATGCAGGGAAGGGCAGGAGGTGCTGCCGGAGCAGATAAAG
This sequence comes from Parietaria judaica, assembly GCA_954871525.1. NCBI lineage: Eukaryota > Viridiplantae > Streptophyta > Magnoliopsida > Rosales > Urticaceae > Parietaria > Parietaria judaica. The sequence continues at coordinate 34,692,348 of OX940865.1, forward strand.
GCGGTGCTTCTGGATTCCGCCGGCTTTCACGGTGCTGCCTAACCCTCTTCCATCACTCGTTCTTGAGGAAAAGAAGATCATTAGACTTGTCTATAAATGCAATTAAGTAATTGCTTTTTCATCCTCTTAATTAAGCGAAGTTAGTGTAACCTTGGTTTTCTACCAAAATATTCATGCTAATGCTAATGGATATTATAAACTCCTCCTTGGTTGATACAGAAATTTAAAAATCAAAATTATAATTTTTTAAAAAAATTTAAACTCAAATTATTTCTTATTTTAGTAAATTTATAATTAAGTGATAAATTGTTAGATAAATACTTTTGTTTTATAAAAAAAATCATTTATATACATATAGGTTCTTGAAATGTTATCGATTATTTATTTTTTGAAAATCTTACAAAGTCTCCATCGCTATTTCGTCGATTGTCGTGGTATATGAAAAGTATATTAATTTTTGGAAAGCCATGTATATATAATTCTTTTATATTTGCTCATTTTTCACGTTGGTATTTGCTAATTTAATAAGCGGTGAATAAGACGGACCATTATTGTAAAAGACGCGATGACAAGTATTGTATTCATATGTGACATAGATTCTAAAGCATAAGAATAAATAACCATTTGCGTCTAATCATTGCATAAAATAATGAGGCAACACACGAGATGAATAATGCAGCAATTATAATATTTAATATAGTTTATTAGTACCCACCAAAATTATATCATTTTATATAAAAAAAAAAATGTGTTTTATGCTCGATTAGGCGGGAATGGAGAGTATTATTATTTTGAGTGTGTAATTTTTGCAAAAGATTCTAATTTTTATTTATAAAGTTTAGAAGAAAACAAATAAGACAAACATATTTGAATTTAAGTCTATAAATTGGTTAATTGAATCTGTTGAACATCCATCACCATTTTGTCGAAGGTTGTGTGTGTAGAATAGCTTCGGAGAATTCGAGCTTGTTAAAATTTAAGAGTTTATTATCATATTTTATTTTGAAAAAAAAGGTAGTGAAGTTATTATTGAACATCAATTGGGTTTTAAGTTCATGATTTTACTCCCAGATACGTCTCAAATGATGTCACTTTTGAAGTGGACGGAAAAATGAATGAAATTCTAACATGACGGCAATAATACTCAAAGTTTGGTCAAAAAATTCATTGTGTACCCAAAGTTTAAAAGTGGTGGCAAAAATATTCATGGTCACATTTGGGGAGTTGATCACTTTATTTTTGTAACGTCATTTACTTAACCATTAACTCTGGCCACGTGGAAAAATCTGTTTTGTTAAGTGTAATCATTAGGGGTTCAATTAGTTGTAAAAAATAGTATTACTTAGGGGTTTAATTCACTGTTTTGTCGTAAACGAGGCTGATGTCAGCTCGTCAACGTGAAAAAAATTGTTCTGTCGGCAATCCACATTTGTCCGCGTGGTCAGAGTTAACAGGTAAATTAACGATGTTAGGAGATTGGAGTGGTCAATTCCCCAAATATGACTTTGGGTATTTTTATCACTATTTTTAAACTTTAAGTACCTAAGGGGTTCTTTAACCAAACTTTGAGTATTTTTGCTATCATTAACCCTTCTTATAAAAGTGGAATTTGAGTATTTTTCTCATTTTTTAAGGGTTAATGACGGTGAAAATACCCAAAGTTTAGTCAAAGAACTCATCATGTACTCGAAGTTTAAAAGTGGTGGCAAAAATACCTAAAAACACATTTGGGGAGTTGACCACTACATTCTCGTAGCACGGTTAACTTACTCGTTAACTCTGGTCACGTGGAAAAATCTGTTTTGCTAAGTGTAAATTAGGGGTTTAATTAGGTGTATTAAATAGTATTAGTTAGGGTTTAATTCGTAGTTTTTTCGTAAACGAGGCTGATGTGGTCTCGTCCACGTGGAAAAAAATGTTTTGTCAGAGACCCACATTTTTTCACGTGGCCAGAGTGAACTGGTAAGTTATAACGGCGTTACGAAAATGGATTGGTCAACTCCCCAAATACGACTTTAGGTATTTTTTTTCCATCAGTTTTAAACTTTGGATACACGAAGGGTTCTTTGACCAAACTTTAAGTATTCTTGCCCTCATTAACCCCTTTTTTAATTAGCATTATGTCATTCTATTTCTAAATTAGTATGGTACTTTTGCCGCTATTAACCCATTTATATATACTTCTCAGATATCTATTTCCAATCCCATGCTTAAAACAGTGTATACTTCGCATATTTTATAACTTATAAGAAGTTACCTTCTTTCTACGTTTTGAACTTAAGCTATACATTATGCATATTCTATGACATATATAACTTATATATAACTTCACTAGTACAATTATGTTCACTAGTACAGAATTATTATAAAACTTATATGTACTTTTGAGATATCTCCTTCCATTTTAATGCTTAAAACATTATATATATATACATTATATGCAGGGGGCGGATTTATTGAGGGCCGGGCGGGGACGGCCGCCCCCACTTGATTCAAATCCTTGATTTTTAATGAATAAATATATACAGTTTTATTAATATATATATATATTAAATGTATCATAACCAAACAAAGTTAATACTCTGGTGTAGTGACTATTTTTTGACTCTCCCTCCTTTAAGACCAATGTTCAATTCCCATCAACTTCATTTTTTTCAATATTTATGATCTTTATTATTAGTCATCTCTTAATATAAAGATTCTTTTATTATACACTAAGCTATAATATTTGTAATCGTATAATTGTATTACTAAATATTTTATCGATTATTAAAAATTAATTATAAAAATATTTTATATTTTATTTATTATATTATATTATAAAAATTCCAGCTTAATTTTTTTCGCCCCCTCTTGGCAAAATCCTGGCTCCGCCCAATTTATATGATACTTATGGCTTATACGAAGTTGCCCTCTTTCTATGTTTAGAACTTATTAAGCTATACATTATGCATATTTTATGACATATACATAGCTTATATATAACTTCACTCGTACAAAGATGTTCTTCACTTGTACAAAATATCACTATTACAAAATTATTATACAATTTTTTTATGTACTTTTGAGACATCTCCTTCCATTCCAATGCTAAAACATTATATACATTGTTGGGGGATATTTTTGGAAAGAATATTAATAAAGAAATATTATTTAAATAATCATTTCTTTATTAATTAAATCATATTTAACACCAAACTGCCCTCCGAAGGCTCGTTTTCGCAAAACAAAGTGTCCCGGTGTTCCTAAAAATATGAAAACACCCAAAAGCGACATAAAATTTATGAAAAACGGACACAAGACGCACCCGGGAACAAAAAGATGCTGAAAAGCACCTTTTTGCGGGGCCCACCAGGCCACAGCCTCCCGGATCATGCCACGTGGCACGATCTCCCTTGCCGCGTCACATCGATCACATCACCAGCGCGCATCCCCATGCAACCGGATGGACAGCCGAGATCGATCCTCGATTTGCACACCATTTACTTTTCATAAAGTAAAGTATACTTTTGGTCAAATCAACGATCCGGCGGCTGAGATGGATTCTTTTCACAGGGACCAGTCTGCAGATATAATATTGCCTAGGGACCCCTCGGACAATATTATATTGCACCTAGACCCCCGGATCCTATTATAAATAGAAGCTCATTTCAGTTGAAACGGTATGACTTCAAAACTCACTCGAGTTCTCTCGATTCTCTCTCTACTCCCTATAAACTCGCCTCCCCTCAAACACCGTTCTAATATTGAGCGTCGGAGGTGAATCAGGGGGTAACCCCCCCTGTTTCCCTTGACCTCGGGTGTTCCCTTTTTTCAGGTCCGGAAAGTGAGAAATTTACAAAAGCGGAAGCCCTGGGGAAATTCTTACAAGGTCCTCGACTCGCCTTATAGGTCCCGTTCTACGCCGTGTCCAGCCTATCTCCAGTCCACTGCGCGGCTGTGTGTATTGTCTGGGGACACGTAACGGGACCCACAATTAAGGTCGTAGGGTCTGACCTGAGGGAATTTCTCTAAGATCCGAACGACAGAGGGATCACTCTAAGAGGAACCCCTGGAGAAGATCCTGGGCAGGTTCGAGACCCCACCTACCCTTGTTCTAAGCTCTGCGCGGCACAGGTTCTGTCTCCTAGTCCCTGTATCTCTTAAAGATACCACGACTCTGCGGACAGTTCCACCGGCCCGGACTTAAACAAGCCATATCAGGGGGAGAGTCTAACCCCCCAGGGTTCACTTCCTGGTCGAACGCACTCCCCCATTCGCTGGTACCCCCGATTCGCGTGGCCTCCAAACCTGTAACCCCGGCCTTGTCCATTCCAGGCCCTGCGGTAACAGGTAGTGAGTGACCCGGATCGCCTGGACCCCGAACGGAAAAGAGGCTTTCGAATCTAGAAGTGCCAGGGACACCTACTCAGGGTCCTCATATCGGTCAACTAAAAACTCACTCAAAGGTCAGCAGGCTACCACCCAAGGTCAACGGAGTCCCATCAAAACCACAAACAGAGGGGGAAAATCAGCCATCCACACGACTAGGCCAACCAAGGCCCACCTAAAAGTCAACAAAAGCCCACCACGTCAACGAACGACATTGGGCCAGGCCCAAAATCCACAACTTGGGCCTCAACGGTGTTTGATCCAAAAAACGGCATCAACATACATTATATGCATATTTTATTACTTATAAGAAGTTACCTTCTAAGTTTTAAGCTTAAATATACACTATGTATATTATATGACATATATAGCTTATATATAACTTTACTAGTACAAATATGACGTTGTGCACTAGTACAAAATATCACTGCTAGTACAAAATTATTAGACAATTTATATGTACTTCCATTCTAATGCTTAAAACATTATACACTATGCATATTTTATGACTCATAAGAAGTTACCTTCTTTTTACGTTTTGAACTTAAGCTACACATTATTTATGCAATATTTTATGACATATATAAGTTCACTAGTACAAATATGGTGTTCACTAGTACAAAATTATTAAACAATTATATGTAATTCTAAGATATTGTATCTCTTCCTATTTCTCTAACCTAAGTTATACAATATGGATATTTTATGACATATAGCTTAAATATAAATTTCTTAAATTGCGAATTTTATATCTCCTTCTTCTTCCCATATGCTTTAAACTTAAACTATTCAATTTATATATTTTATGACCTATATATATAAGTATACAACTTATATGTAACTTTTTTTAATGAGTGACTTTGTTGATTAAGATTACATGTACTCACTTTACACGATATGTAAATATTGGCAATATTAGAACATAGCATTATTGGCCGCATGCACCAACTAAGATTACAAATATATGTAATATTTGTGTCCAATGGATTTGAAACTAGGACCTCACGAAATTTTTTGTAGTGAGTTTACCACTTGGTTAAACAAGATTGATTAACTTACATATAACATACCATGCTTACAATTTAATCTATACAATATGCAAATAATTATGACTTATCATAGCTAGCTTATATATAATGTATATTAATTACGTACTTATATCTCCTTCTTTTCTTTTAAATTTAAACTTTACAATATGCATATTTTATGACATATATAGCTTATACAAAATGCATATTTCATGACTATTTAAGTTTGTAGCTTCTCCCAAATTGTGTGCTTACATTACGTAGATGACATGTTATATATATATATATATATGGCTATTTCTGTACATATATTAATTATGACAAATAAATAAAGGAATATTAGCGGGGAAAGTGCTTAACATATTATACAATAACGATAAAAGTTCTATAAAAAAAAATTCATGCGACGGAAGTTTCTAATATCATCATGTATGAATGAAAGTTCTCATTCTTTTTTGCGGTAGTGTCATCATATATTAATAGAAGTGTACATAGTTTATATTAATAATATCTAAGTAAAAAGATTGAGAACTTATACCGCTATTATATTAAATAGTAAATGTTGAAAGAGAAGACGAGAATGTGGTCCACGAAGAAGAATTGAGTGCATTGGTGGAGAGAGACCACTCTTATTATTATTCAATCTCAGCCGTCGTTTTCACAGTGCGCAGTCACTAAGCACTTATTTAAGGGTTTATATTAAGAGTTAATAGTCACATAAATACCTAATATTTTAATAATGTAGTACTATTAATTCAATCTCTTTTTTCACGGTTAAAGTTCTTAATCTTGATTCTTCACCGTTCAAATTCATAATGTTTCTCTCTCCCGTACTCAATCTATTTGTTCAATTTGATTTAATCTAATATATATGCGCTGTTAAGTTTTGGACACGTGTCACTTTAAAAAAAAAAAAAAAATTTACTAGAGTGATACTATTGGCAAAAATTAAATATACTCGTATTATAAGATATATTTGCAAATTGCAATGTAAGAACAACATATGCCACACTATTTGCCACAATTACATACACATGTAATTTTTGCATCTCGCTGAGATCGAGTCCAAGAAATCACGTGGAGTCGTGTAATGAGTTTACCGCTAAGACAAACAAATTTCGCTTTTAAATGAACAAAGTAATTAACATTAGAAAATTTAACCGTAAAAAAATAAATTTACACAACACAAAAAAAAATAAAAATATGAGGTATTTATACCGCTATTAAGTGTTGTATTTAACCACAACTCAACGAAGCTCCGAAGAGTCATCAGAGAGAGAGAGAGAGAGAGAGAGGCGGCGAATTGAGTCAGACTCGAGAGAGACACGAACTCAGGTGAGCGAGCTCGTCACCATTTTTGTTGACTTCATTTCTCATTCAAGCTTCAGCTTCTGGTTTCTGCATTTTTTTGTTTTTGGCTTCAAATCCATGTCTGTTTCGTGTGCTTCGTTGCGAAAGATGCTTTCTTTGATATCTTGTGTTGTTCTCATGCATTTGCGTCTCCTTGTTCGTGTTGCCCAGTTCGCCAAACTCTGGAATTCGTTTGGATCTTTGGGTATTTTTGCCTTCCGATCAATTTGTCGATACAACAGCATTCGGTGAACACCGAGCTTCGAGGTTCTGTTTGATTCAACAATGGAGATGGCATTGCAACTCTGCGGGGCTAAGGCCGCGTCCCCATTGCCGTCCCCGAGGCTTCTGCTGCAGCCGTGCGCGCCTCTTGCAGCTTCCGTGTCCTGCGGGCGGAGGGGGCTGCTCGTCCGTGCGAACCCGTCGTCCTGTCGGACTCGGGTTTTGAGAGTTTGTTGCCAGGGACGGTCGGTTGACGTCATGGAGACGAGTCTAGTGGAGATTCCCGGCGTCTCCGACAACGATAAGAAGTTGTCGTGCGTCATGAAGTTTGGCGGCTCGTCGGTCGCCTCTGCCGAGAGGATGAGGGAGGTCGCCGAGCTTATTCTTAGCTTCCCCGAGGAGAGGCCGGTGATTGTTCTCTCCGCAATGGGGAAGACCACGAACAAGCTTTTAACTGTACGTTCGCCTCCTGCGTTCATTTCTCCGTTTTTATGTGCTCGCTTCGAATTGACCTCGAATTGCTCTTTCGTTTATTAGGCCGGGGAAAAGGCTGTCACTTGCGGGATGACCAACGTCTCAGCCCTGGATGAATTGAATTTCATAAAAGACTTGCATCACAGGTAACAATTCTTCAGTTTGTACTCATATTATCTATATAATTTGGTGTTTTCGTGGTAAACGGGTTCGCAATCTGCAGGACCATAGACGAGCTCGACGTAGATGAGTCCATAATCACGCGTGAGTTCTTCTTTCATTTTGCGTTTCTTGCTTCGGTTATTCGATCATTCCTGCTACGTTTTTTGTTATTCTTAATCACGAGACGATGATCTGCAGCATTTCTGGAAGAATTGGAACAGCTTCTGAAGGGAATCGCGATGATGAAAGAGTTAACCGTCAGAACAAGAGATTATTTGGTCTCTTTTGGGGAGTGCATGTCCACGAGGATTTTCGCAGCTTATTTGAACAAGATAGGCGTCAAGGCCCGTCAAGTATGTTGTTTCTCAAATTTATTTTTCGTATATTTACTGAAGCAAAATAAAATTAAGCGATATTTTTCTAGGCATTATGTGGTGATATATATTCTTTTATGTTTCAGTACGATGCTTTCAAAATAGGTTTTATAACCACCGACGACTTCACGAATGCGGATATTATGGAAGCCACTTATCCGGCTGTTGAGAAAAGGCTAAACGATGACTGGGTTTCTGATCCTGCAATACCGATTGTAACTGGTTTCCTCGGAAAGGTATTTCAGATTAATAATTACCGAGCGTTCTTACATTTGCCTATAAGTTCACGTATTTGCATTTTTTAATTCTTATTTTTTACTTGTTCTAGGGCTGGAGATCATGTGCGGTTACCACGCTTGGTCGGGGTGGTAGTGATTTGACAGCCACAACCATCGGCAAAGCGCTGGGTTTACGAGAAATTCAGGTATGTACTCAACTTTTGATATCTCCTTGTCTTGTTTTGTTTCACCTGACTAAGGTACGAGAACCGACTGCTACTATTTACAGGTTTGGAAGGATGTTGATGGTGTTTTGACCTGCGATCCAAACATATACTCAGGTGCAGAACCCGTTCCCTATCTGACGTTTGATGAGGCTGCTGAACTTGCCTACTTCGGTGCTCAGGTACACAATTGACTATATTACCCTTTTACACGATGTGGTGATAGTAATCTTCTTATCCCCCAGTTGGGTTATCAGTTGGCGTTCCGATCGATTAGTACATCATGATTTTCACTGACAAGTTATCATACTTTGAATTAAACCTATGATATAAGATTCTCCCGATCCGATTTATACATATTGTAACTTATGCGCTCGTCTTCCTGCCTATCTTCGTTCTTTATCGATGCAACGAAATGAGATTCCTGAAATTTTGTGACTGCCTCGTCTCTTTGAAGGTTTTGCATCCGCAGTCCATGAGGCCAGCTAGAGAGGGTGATATCCCCGTGAGGGTGAAGAATTCTTATAACCCTAAAGCTCCGGGCACTCTCATCACCCGGACAAGAGACATGACTCAGGTAGGGCTCTTCATATGTCATAACTGAATTTTGCTACTATATCGGATCTGAAAACAACGTTTTTGTTTGTCTATAATTATTTTGACTTGCAGGCCGTTCTTACCAGTATCGTACTAAAGCGGAATGTGACCATGTTGGATATTGTCAGCACTCGCATGCTCGGACAATTTGGCTTCCTTGCTAAAGTGAGTAATCGAAATCCCTTCTCGTATATTTAATTAGCTTAGTCTCATGTCTATATTGAATAGGAAGTTAAATTTCTAGATTTATTTAGTTTATTTTTTTCTTGTATATAATTGCTGTGTTTATGCTTAATTAGAGTTGTAAGTAATGTGGGCTTCAGCAATGTGAGACCGTAAGCATGTTTTTCTTCTCAGGTGTTCTCGACTTTCGAGGATTTGGGCATATCTGTGGATGTTGTAGCGACTAGTGAAGTCAGTATTTCTCTGACATTGGATCCCTCGAAGCTTTGGAGCCGAGAGCTGATTCAACAGGCAAGCGTATGACATTCGTCATCCTCAACATACCATAGTTGTTACTGTGCTCTGCGTTTCATCTGATCACGACCATCTAATGCCTGACAGGAACTCGACCATGTCGTTGAAGAACTGGAAAAAATTGCGGTGGTCAATCTTCTTCAGCACCGATCGATCATCTCTCTCATAGGAAACGTGCAAAAATCGTCTTTAATCCTAGAAAAGGTTATTCGTGGTGTTATTTTTGTTTTCCTTTTTTTTACGTAGTTTCATTTTGGTTTCGACCTGCTAAAATTATCGTATTTTGTGTCAGGCGTTTAATGTTCTACGTACTAACGGAGTCAATGTACAGATGATCTCTCAGGGCGCATCTAAGGTTTGTTGTTTTCCTTACAAAATTCAGTCGATCTACAGGATAAGTTATATTTTAGTTCGCGATATCGGTCTGAGAACCGCGTTTTTTTTTTTTTGGGTGAAATGCCAAGAAATAGAATCGGAACCTGTCAAAACCTTGGTCAAGGTCGTGATTTTTTTTTTTATAATATAATTTGATATTTTATACCTAAATTAAATCTTTCTAGAAGCTCGTCAAATCCCGATTTGGAACCGCTAAATCATGGTTTGAAGCGTCATTTTCCAAAGTAAAAAAACTGGTACTTTAACCATTTTTAACGGCACCCGGTAAAAAAAAACGGTTTTTACAAAACCGATATAAATTCATTCATATGGATTATGATATTGTATTTGTCTCTGGTAGGTTAACATATCATTGATAGTGAATGACCATGAAGCAGAGCAGTGTGTCAGAGCTCTTCATCAGGCTTTCTTCGAAACAAATTTCTCCGAATTGGATCGCATATCACAGAACGGTAACGGCTCCGTCTCTTGATTTGATTTTTACCGGTGGCGATAATCCTCATCGGTAATTTTTTAGCTTATAATAATGAAAATAAAATAGAAATTAAGGGGCTATATATATATATCTTCTAAATCTCTAGTTAGGCTTTAGCTGTGGTGCCTATTGTTGTAGCCTTCATAATTTATTTTACAAGATTTGAACTATATAATCCATTTGTATGGGAAAATTACGTTTCTAACCCTCAAAGAGGTAAAACGCTTTTTTTTTTTTGTGTGCGCGCGCGCGGTGAAAATAGTCGTATTTTGGAATATGTTGCATTCTACATACTAATAGAGCTACCGTTAGTTATTGGTGGGAATAGTAACTAAGTTTACGTTTTTGTAACATTCCATCCCGTTGAGCCCGTTATATGCCACGTGTCATGATATCGGCATGGTTTATTTTTGCTGTGTAATTTTTGGTTCAAATTCAAGCAAAAGCAGCTATGTTGTGAATATTAGTGAAGTAGTATTATAGAGAACAAGAAGAAAATGTTAGCAACTTAGCATAATTAATATGTGTATTGATATCATGATTATATAGATTTATAATAGCATGAGAAGAGTAATGGTGTGAAATTGACATGACCTTGCATTTTCATCGAAATGATATCAGTATTAAAAAAAAATGATAAATACGTCTCGAAGTTGTCAAATTTTAAGATAATTCAAATATGAAATGTTGGGCATTTTCAAATATAAAAGTAAAAGTAATTATTCTTAACACAAACATGTAAATACAATATAACAGATTACCAGTATTATGTATAATTATTTTTGTGGCCTCTTCAAATTTGACTAAAGGGGACAAAAAGTATGCGAAAAAGTATGATTTATGTGACAAAAAGTATGATTTATATTTTGTTTTCTGGTTCATAATTTCAATGATTTTTTGAGTTTTGACATAATTTCAAGACCTTGTTTTGCTTTTGAACATAGATGAGTTACAAAAATTTTAAACAGTTGACTAGGAATAATAAAATTCTTGAATAGCAGCCAAAATATGTTTTATAATGCAAAATTAATATAGTATAGGTTAATCCTTGTTGCCACATGGTCAAAACAGGCAAAATTATGGTCAAATTATATGCCGTCACATGAAGTTTTTTTTTTATTATTTATAAACGATGGATATAGTGTTGGAGATAAAAATTACAATGCTAGGTCGGAGAATGGTTTACAATCAACCAATCCGTAAACCGGCCCGACTATATAAACTGAACTCTACCATAAAAGAAGATACAACTTACAAGATATAAAAGCTTGGACTACTCGATAGGGAGTGCCCGGTAGGGAGTTGATGAAAGATTTAATTACTTATGCCAAAGTTTTTACTTCATCAAATTTTTTGCGAAACAAAGATTGAGAATACAAGTCATACTTTTCTAACATTTGAGTATTTTTGCCGCAAGTACTCCCTTCGATTAAAATTGTACTTTTGTTCGATTCAGATTTTTGAAGAAAGCTATTAAAGTACCATTCGATAAAATAATAAAATTCTTTAGTCCTCGTATTATTAATTTATAAATGTTATACTCGTATTCTTTAACATGTTCTGCCATAACTATGTTTAATTGGTTCAATAACTTTGAAAGATAGCGTTTCTACAATTAATAGAATCCATAGATACATAATCATGATCATGAACACGTCCATATCTTAAGTAAAACATATTAACATTCATTATCAACTATATTTAAACAAAAAAGACAAATATATTCCTTGAAAGATTAGATTTGTACACTTAAGAGTAGAAAAAGAGGCTAATCCTTGACTCTATTCCTTCTGATAATCGGGCTCGCAAAACTCGCCGCCAAGGTCGTCGCAAGCCTCTGCTCTGAAAACCCTGCGTCAAACAATAACACTCCGCCCGTGAAAACGACGCGAAAAAAAAATAACATTATCTAGCGAGTTTTCCATGCTTACGTTTTCGGCTCGTTGTACTCTAAGTACTCTCTGTCAACGCCCTCCTCCGAAGCTGCCGGAGACGGTTCGCTCTTGGCTCCCTGTGGCAGCTTTGCTTCGGGTAACATTCCCTCCCAACACGCTTCTCCGCCGATCGTCTCGCAGGCTTCCGCCGGGAACACGCTGAACAACGCACAATATCACGTCAAATTTGGTCTACGTATGACAAACATTAAGCAACAATATAAAAAAAAAAATGCAGAGAAAATGAAAATGATTGAAAATTTGGGGTCTATTTTGAAATATTTAGGAAGCTAGCGATGGAGCGTTCTCAATTTTCTAGCGTCACAAGATTCAATCTTTCGTGACGCTAGAAAATTGAAAGAAAGAAAAAATCACTAACGGACAAACCAAATAAAAGATTCTAATAAACTAAAAATCTCAATCCAAAAGCGCAAATAGCGGTTTAGAGCTTACGAGAAAGCGGAATTGTAATCGACGGTGGACGAATCGGAGGGTGTGGCGGTTGCTTTGATGGCTGAACGGCGCAACTTCGGACAGAAAATGGCGGGTTTCGAAGCTTTCTTGACGAGCGACGAAGGGATCGGAGACGGCGCGATGCCCATAAGAGCCTGCATTTTGGTTTGATGAAAGCTTAATTAAATTATGTGAAATTGTGGTGACTATGAATGAGGAACCAAAGCCTGGATTTATTAGGAGATTTGGATAATGAAAGCAAAAGATATTTTGGTGAGAGATGTGGATGAGGTTGCTTTGTCACGTTCCAATAATGTTGGATTATTTCTCAACATGTCAATTCCTTAGAAATATATATCTTATTTATCTTATCCATGTTTTTGAGTCTTGCTTGTCATTATTTAGTGTTGATACTCTCTATTTTGTTTGTTTTTAATAGGAATAAACTATTTTTCATTATTAGAAGATGAAATTGATCCTATTATAAATAAATCATATGTAACCAAGTTTGTTTGGGTTAATGGTAAACCCACTACAACTAATGTTGTTAATTCAAAACTGACAAATTTGAAAAATCCTGATTAAATTTGGAAAGATTCGTAATCTACACCTGATGAATCTGGATTTTTTTTTTTTTTCTTTCGGATTTAGAACTTCTAATTCCGGATAAAATCGGAATCAGAACATTGTGGTTCCGTTTTATCGAAAAAATCCGAAACCTAAAAATTTAAGTTCCGGTTTCACCTGAATTTGATAATGTCAGCTTGTTCTTACACTGCGAATATATCTTAGCCAATAAAATTACCTCATTCAAAAGTAAAAAAAAAATATTATATGTTATTCGGACTCTAGTTTTATTTACTTAATCAATGGTAGGATATTTTATTTTTTTAAGAAGATCCGGGAATTTGTTATTGTATCTTTATTTCTTGTTTAAAACAACGTTTTTTTTTTTTCTAATTTGAAATCAATGATTTAGTTTGATAAGAAAATGGCATTCGTCCTATTAAAAAAACATATGTTCTTTAAAAAAAATTAATTAAAAAAATATCTTATTTGGATTCTAATTACTTGCTGTTTTCTCAATTTATTTATTATGCTCGTTTTTAATTTGAATATACCATTGGACTATAGTTTGATTTCTTTTTCATTCTCTCCAAGCCATTTTAATTTTTAGGAACCCACAATTATCCTTTATTCATTATTTTGATAAAATATACCATTTATTTTCTAAAAAAGTCAAAAGTATTACTAATCAATCTAATAAATTTAGGACTTAGATTTTACTTAGAAATTATTTAAAATTTTAAAAAATAAAGGGTTATTTACCAAATTACACTTAGATGATATATAGTAGAACGTCGATAAATTAATAACCTCGATAATATAATAAATTATATAGTCCCAACATTATTAATTTACAGAAATTTTTGTGTACTTTACTAGTTTTGAAAATAGAAATAAAGGTACATATGCCTCAATGAAGATTTAATCATAGTCATTATAGCACAAAGTCATAGCTCATGAATACTACACTCAACATTTTCATACAAATGTAAGAAGTATTGTAAGTATACAAACAATGTTCAGTGACAAAAAAAAAAAAAAAAAAAAAGAACAAAAAAAAGAACAAAAACTCAAGCAATAAACCTCAATTAGTGATGCAACAAAAAATTTGACCCCTAATATTTTTTTTTCATGTAATTTTATCTGAAATGAATCCCCACGTGGTTGAAAGTGAAACCATCAGCTTTGACTCTTATCAATTTTGGCAGCTCAACCCGCAAAAGCCGAACTGCTCGGAAGTCAACGCAAAGTCAAGAAGTCAACACATTCTCTACGCCTTTGACTTACCCGTCAGATTGTGAGGAGTGCCTGACACATACTAGATCATCCAATTTGTTCCCATCCATTTTGTAGAGAGAAACTCCTTTCATTTGGATGTAATGATCTTGAGCCTCCTTTCTCAAACTCTCGAAAGGCATGGTTTCCCACTTACTGTAATTCGAAGACTTTCGAACATCGCTCATGTCCGGAGATCCCGAAACGGGCCCGCTGCTTTCACTGTCACCCCAAACTTTACAGCTTCCAAACTGCCCCAAATCACCGTTTTGTCCTCTCTTCAAACGCAAGGCCGAAGCATGAGCTCTGCTTATCGTTTCTCGGTCCGGAACATCTGACCAATCCTGTTTCCTTTTAGATCTTATTGGAGAGTGAATCCTAATAACCTGTAAACAATATCAGCAAATTAATATATAAAATATTGGACTATTTTGTTATACGTAAAATGTGTTTTTTATTTACGCCGAGGCACTCCAGAAGCTGGTAATACGCCCTTCCTTGAAGCGGGTTGTGCCCTTTCTTTGGTTCCGAAAAGTATCTCGTCCTACAATGGAAGAACATTGCATACAGAATAAGAAAACATGACCTAAGAAATGGATATCTACTCTACACATAAGAAAGGATGAATAAGTAACGAAAACCAGTTAATTTACCATTCTGTATAGCCCGGATCGACGGTGAAACCGTAAATGTTCACAATCTCACACATTGAGAGAGCTAGTTCTATGGATTTCATTCCCGTTCCTTTTGCTCCTCGGCGTAGCACAATGCCTTGGAAAAGATACACCGGGTTTGGAATTCCCTGCAAAGCGACAGAATCAAGGTATTAATACGAGAATTTTTAGCTGTATTGAAAGCAACATTTTCTTTTTCGGGTGAAAAGAACGGAGAAATAAAGACCCATCTACCACAATAAAAGGGTTGAGCCATCACCTTGATCATTGAGTTAAAGTCTTTGTGTGTCACACTTTTGATTATAAGGACCTCATCGGCTGTAAATAAAAAAAATCATGAGCAGCTAAACATTAAGTCCGAAACGCATGCATTAACGGAAAAAGAAAACTAAATAAGTTGTTTTTAATCGTTGAGAGGTCATTAAACCCTACTAGATTAAGCAAATTCTCACAAACTTTCACTAGTTTGACCATTCAAAAGATTCATAAGATAGGAAGGAAAATCATATAAACCAATAATGACTCACAAGAGCCCTTTAGAATAGCGACCATGTTACGAGCAGCTCCTCTGACTACAAGTCGAAAATCCCGCTTTAACCCAACATACTTGGCGTATTTCTGCAGAGTAGAAGACATGATAAAATGGAAGTAGATGCAAATGAAAATTTGATCAAATTATCGAAAAAATAAAGATCCTGCTTCCTAGAAAGATAATTAAAACCCAGAAATTACTAGAATTCACACCTCATTAACAGGAGCCTCGTTGTCTCTGATGACAGCATCGTGACCGTCAATCTCTTCTCCAAACTCCGTCTTCAAAAGATCTCCTGAATTTCCCACAACCGCACACGTCTTGAACTGCTTAGGATGAAACGGGGGCTTCGCTGGTAAAAGCAAATTAAGGTGTTCTTCGCAAAGTGACCGATTATAGCATTTGTCCGCTCCCCTATAACCAAAACGTTAATTTCACTTAGCCCCAAATGTAGTCGTGTTTACCAATACAAGAATACACGTTTTCATACTCTCAGTAAACATATTAACATACAATTGAGCTATTCTTTTCGCTGCATACTCTTCCCATCCTTTAGGTCGAACGTCCAGATACTCTCTTGTCAGCACTGTAGTCATGTTACGATACTACGACCGCAAAAATGTTAGTATATATAAACATTTAATCTAACTAACTATGACGGGAAATTTATACTAACCTGTTCCCAAAGTAGAAGAGTCTCGCAAACGTTGTACTTGTACTCCAACGGCTCATAAACCTTGAATTGTGCATTGTACTGCAGCAAAAGATTACACTACTTTAATCACTGGCATGAATTGCATTTCCATTCATTCTATTTTCGTAAAAATAGCGCCCCAACTACTCTATCGTGTCGACGACTTTCCCCGCAAGTCATCACGAGCGTCTCTTCAGTGAGCTTCGCCCTCACTCGCACGCTTCGCGCCGATCGATTCTCTTGAACATTCTTCAATCGTACAATCCCGTACCTCCTCAGCCTCGGATAACCGTGCGTTCTCTGAACATTCTACCCGGGCAGTGCCCTTCTTGGCCCAAGTGTCAATATTTTATTACACTACTTTAGTCAGTCGCATGAATTGCATTTCATTTCATTTCACTTCACTCTATCGAGTCGACGACTGTCCCCACAAGCCATCACGAGCTTATCTTCCATGAGCTTTGCCCTCACTCGCAAGCTTCGTGCCAATCGATTCTTACAATCCCATACCTCCTCGGATAACCGTGCATTCTCCGAACAATCTACCCGGGCAGCGCCCGTCTTGGCTCGAGTGTCAACATTTTATTTCATGAAATGGAGAGAGAAATATAGAGAAGAGTAGGAACAAACCCAGGTGCTGTTGGTGCCCTGTGGGAACTTAAGGACCAAGTTGCAATGGTCAGTGATTTCTGCAGTGAGTCCAAGCCCTCTGTTCGCCTGCAAAGGAGACACTCAAAATTTTCAAACTTGATGAAGCTGAAACTGAAATTTGCTCAGTGAAACGAACCACGCATTGCTGAATGTTGGACTGAAAATGGGTAAGAATGTCGATATCTTGCTGGGTTCCAAGATCGAGCTTCTGGGTTTCGCTCGGAGTAGCAGAGCCTGAACATACATATACATATACATATACATACATATATAGATATATCAAGGAAAACCCAGAAAGGAAAACGGAAAATGGAGAGTGACGGACCGGTGAAGAAGGAGAATTGGATGGCGAGAACGAGGAGAGCGAAGAGGGCGGCGGCGAAGACGAGGTAGATGATGGTGGGTCGCCGGATCTGAGCTTTGTGGAGACTCATCGATCGCATCGACGGCGAGCTTTCCGGCGAGGGACTGGAACTGATCACAGAGAAAGTAGTGGGCAATGAAGCAGAGAATCGAAGCCCATGAAAGGGTAGTTTAGGTAATTTGCCACTCAGAAGTATATACTAATACTATATATTTCTTGAGAAGAGAATCAAAGCCCATGTAAGTAATTTGCTTTGCCTCTTCTTAATGTCGTTTTATTGTTTAAGGATTTTAAAACATGTCGTTTCCTTCCATTTGATTGATTCCGCGAGAGGGCGAACTCGGGAAATGTCACGAGAAGGGGCGAAAAATAATTTACTGCTGCGGTTATTAATATAAGACGTGACGTTGAAATGTGTATTTTTTTAAAGAATTCATTAGAACGTAAAAAGTCGGTTGAACTTAATCATCTACTTAGTGATTTCAAAGACGCATCCGAATGTCGTATGCACCGAAAAATACGAGTTTTATTTTTGGCATTCGATTTTCATTATAAAGATGTTGAATAGTGATACTCGGTTGTTCACCCCTATGAATAGTGATAGATGGAGTAACGAGCACTCAACCTAGGTAATCTTTTCTTATTCTAAAAATAAAGACTACTTATTCTCATCATAATCTGGCTTTAACTTTATACAGCTGAATTGCCTCTTACGAATTTCATGAAGAAAAAAAAAAGATTTACTTCTTATTCTTATAAGTTTTATATATATATATATATATATATATATATAAAAACGTTTTGCACAATGAAGCAAATGAATAATGCATGATATAATGCACGACTTTTAGTATCTTTATTTCTCTTGGTTGAATCATGTTTTAATATGAGAAAAATGAAGAGGTTAATAGCGTACGAGACATCAGAGGTTTTTAGATTCCATGCAATGTAGTAATTAGTATTGATGTCTTATTAAAAAAAAAAAAGAGGAGAATTAAGGAAATCCCAATGTCTTGTTCATGTGTCAAAAAAAGAAAAAGAAACTACAAGCTTTAAAAATTATAATGTCGATACTTTTCTTGTACCTTGCCACATCATTTTGTCTTTCTTCCTTTAAATATATATAGATCATGTCGCGATCTAATAGAGTTTATTCAATTCGAGTCTCGAGATAGTTTTTCCTTCTCCAATAAATTATAAAGATATTTGTGACATATGTATTCTATTTTGATCAAATGTATTGGTATTGTATGCCTTTTTCTTTTTTAGGTCTAATTCAATTCATATCGAGTTAGCGTTCATTAAGTGTTAAGTAGAAAACATGTGTATTAATTGAGACATGAGCATAATTAGAGCTCACTATTATTTTGCGGCTTTTTATTACTATTACAGCAAAAAAAAATATTGAAAATTATACATCTAGTATAAAATTGAGTACTTATACCATAAATACACTACTACTATACTATACTATACTATACATCCTTATAGTTCTCAAACCTGGTAATTTGCACCAAAAAATAATAATCTTTCTTATTCTTTAGATATATGGTAGGTAACTACCTTTATTATCATCTAATATAATATAGATTTAAATTTAATTAATGAAAAGATAGTGCTTCCTTTTTTAATAAATTAACTAAAAATTTAGAGGAAAATAACAATTCTGCCTATCACACTCTCTTATATAATATATATTTTTTCCTTTCCTTTCTTGAATAATTTTCGTAACATAAACTTGAATTAAGAACTAGCAAAACACAACTAATGAATAAAGCATAGTATACAATAAGAATTTCCCACCAAGAGATTGATTGAAATTTGCACGCAGACACAAGTGTGAGAAGGAACTAACATTTATTTCCATAATATACACCTTTAATTCAGCAAACGCTTTTCTTCGGAAATTTGACGAGCTAATAGCGCCTACCGCCTGCAGTAGACAAAAGAACCCGACCCGTTTTCTTACCCTTCTTTCCCACCTCACTCGTCTTTGGATTCTCCACGGGTTCAGCCGTTTTGGCTCTAGAAATCACGTTGGCGAATGACTGAGTGCCTGCTTCGCTCGACCCTGCATGATGAGTAAATAAAAGTTATTTTAGCATTTGAGCTTGTCTCTTTGATATAAATTACAGGGATATCTAAAAAAAAATCTGAGAAAAAAAATTGAGTTAAAATATTTAGGGACAGTCAAAATCCAGGTATCGAAATTAATAAAAATAAACCACGACGAAATCGACCAACGGGAATTCACCAGGACGATGAGAACAATCAATGACGAACCAATCCTTTACGAGCGAGATCAGAGGCTCTCAGTGATGCAAAGAGGAAATAGGGTCCTAAAGAGATTAAGAAATCCAAATATTTATTTATTACAATTTACCTAAACTACCCTTAATGAACGAAAATATATTTCAATGGAAATATGTAATTAAAAGACTTAAAAAAAAGAGTCTAAAAAGAAGGTAATGTCGTTTTCGTATTCTATACAGAAAAGAAAAAAAAAACAATTTTGTTTAGTTTTCAATTGTATAAAATTTTTAAAACTTGATAAACAAAAATTAATAAAAATTGCTGATTCAGCACTAACCACCAGTTACACCAGAAGGATTACTTCTTCCCATGCTGCTATTTTCCTCAATTTTCAGAGACGGGGAATCGTGGGCAGCAGCAAAACCGAGCTTTGTAACACTTGAAAACAGTTGTCGTTCACCGACAATCGGAGGACTTGATGATTGTCCCGATGAAGTTCCCAAAGCTGTAAATACAACAATTATTATAAGCAAATACACGCCAATATGATATTATGGACATTAAGAAGAAAAGAAAAGAAAAGAAAGAAAAAAACACATCCTAAGAGATACTATCCTGAATTCAAACTAATTGGGATTGCATTATTTTAAGATTCAATTAAAAAACTATCTAATTAAAAATAAAATATAAATTTCAACAGCTAACATGTCATCAATCTATATATTATATATTATTAGAAAAAGTAATCACTGTCTCAAGGGAGAAGTACCTTCGAAGTCATCCATGGAGAAGCCACGGGATTCATCGTAAGATGAATGCTGAAAGCTGGAATATGTAGGCATCGAACCCTCCATGGCTGCTTCAGCTTTAATTTTTTCTTTTTGCTCCTACAAATTGTACCATATGTATTTAGTAAAATTACATACATAATATATATATATATATTAATGTAACAGAATATATATTGTTAAAACAAATTAACTTCGTACGATCAAAAAACGTTACCTTCCGAGCCGTTTGCTTTCTTTGCTTTTCACGTTTCTTTATGTCATCCATAAATGGAAGCAGTGCATCGGGAGGCAATGACTCTCTCAAATCGATTTCACACAGCTGAAATTAAATAAAATAAACAACTGAGAAATAAAGAGACAAGGGCACCGAACCATTAGAAACTTTGTATAAAGCTAATTATACATTAGAAGCATATTCAGTAAGGTACCTGAAATGTTGTAGTTAACGAGAAATGGCTCAAGAAGCGAAATCGCCTCCTTATGGCTTTTGATTGAGTCACTGTCTCAAATTGCAAAATCTTTCCACAGATTCTGCAAATAAAACATTTAACTTAGCTTTTAATGATACTTTTGATTTACAAATAGATAGCTCCTTTAATAATAAGTTTTTAGGTCCATAAAAGCATTATTTATTGGGTAATTTTATTGGATCTTTCCTTTACATTAAAGAGAAATTTGGTTTGTATTTCCCGTATAACAATTCTGAGAAAAACAAAGCTACAAATTTGACAACTTAGTATTTCTTATTTCATCTTCATCCAATAAAAAATCTTTATACTTCTCTCTTTCCCATGACTTTATTTAAGTGTTGTACCCTCATTTGTTATGAACCAAAATCGATGACTCGAAACAAAAATTTTGGTCAACTTTCACTAAAAAATCTTCCCTCTTTTATGAGAGATTAAGTTTATGATGGTGTTACTTGCCAACTTTTTCATTAGCATATGGCCTATAAAATCGACCAACGAATTGGACCGGGCCTGACTAAATTAAACCACTAAATATAATTAACTACACTAAACATAATTAAATAATCTAAAACGATATAATTAAAAGACAAACTTAATTAATAGACCCTAAATTACTTAATAAAATAACTGACTCTAAATCCTAAATACTTGGCCTGTATCATCATTCTAGTAAAAACTCAGGCCTATAGATCTAACATGAAAAGAGATATTGCCATAGAACAACCTGTCAGGTAGAAAATTCTGGCTCCCAAAATGATGCAGAAGGCAATTCATATTCAGGGGGTGAAGAATGATGTGCTGACCATCTGCTGCCTAATATGGACAGAAACCGATAATACGTAAACGTTACTCTTTAAGCGGAAAATTAAATATAAATGGCTGCAAAATAATTCGAAAGAAAACATAAATCCTACACTGTTATGACCACCTCACCTGGTAAAAATTGTAGAAGTCCTTCTCGGTCACATTTATAGAGCCCTTTATGTTTCGATGTACGCCACTAAATTCTTCATACGAAGAAGATAAAGTAGACTTCGGTCCATCCGATGATTCAACGGCATCGAAAGATAGATCAGAAAAAGTCTGCACATTTAGCTCGTCGAATTCGCTTGACACGTTGTGAACTCCGGAAATTGACACTTCGGAGTTACACTTAGCAACTTTTTCATTTGCTTGTGTAATGTTTGAACAACTAGTTTGATCGGGAATTTTATCGGGTTTATTACTATCACACACTCTGTGTTCGACCCAATACTTCTTTTTCTGTTCCAACTGTTCCAAAGCAGCACAGACATACGGAAGCTTCTCTAAGTCATCAACCAGTCCTGCATCGGCTTTTGCTAACCAGCTATCTAAATCAGAAATCGGTTTTCTCACCGCTAGATCCACATCTGAAGTAAATGTGAACTTTGAAAACGGATCGTAACTTTCTGTCTCGACATCTTTCTTCTTTTCACTTTTATGTGTGAGAGCATTCGACTCCTTGTGTCGGGTTAAGAGCAAGAATTCCACCTTGTCCCCGACTTTGTACTCTCCAACATACTCGAGGAAGAGCGTATACAAGTCATTAGGGGATATCATCAAAAAACACAGAGGACATCTCTTCCAACTCTCGCCTTTCTCATCCTCTTTTCCCATCAACAAGTATTGAAGGATGCACGGGAAACAGAATATGTGTCCGCACGAGGTTATTTGGGGACAGAGTGGCGGTTCCAGACAAATGGGACATTGTACTGAAGACGGCGTCGAGAATCTCACACATATAACATCTTCCCACCTCAACATTTTATCCGGATCCACCGATTCCGCTGTATATTTCCCCGAATCCAACACCACAAACTTGTAGTTCGCCTGAAGGAACAGATCCTTGTTGTACGGCTTCACCTTATGCTGCCTCCTTCTCGGAGGAGGAGCTCTCGGCTGCGAGCGAGAAACCTGATCGTAATGGAAGTTCAACAAGTGGTTCCCGTTCGTCAACTGCGCTCGCCTACCCCCCGAGGGCGTCGAGCTTTTATGAGGCGTCCCAAATCCATCACTCTGTTGATTCCGAGAAGAAACCCGGTTCGCTTGGGATCTCCCTCTTGCCTGCGGCGAAGACCTGACCTCTCGGCCGACAGACGAATTCGCGGACTGCAGATTCGCAGTTTCGACAGGTAAATTTATCCCTATACTCACCGTGCCCAACTCATTCACCTACCACGAAGACGAAGAACATGGACACATCAATTTTGAGCTTATATAGTAATATATATATATATGTATGTATGTATGTATATGTATATACCTCGTGGGATACTTCAGAAGGATCGGACGCTGGCGAAGCCAATGCGCCTGCAACGCAAGCGAAGTCAGATAAGAAAGATTGAAAGTTGCGAATGATCAATCGAAGAGTGTAAAAGGGGGATTGATTCTAGGGTTTGGGAATGGTGAAACCTGAGACGGAGAGCGAGGGAGGCGCGGGCTGAGGAGAGCGAGAGTGAGGGACGCCATTGTCGAGCTGGGGAGAGCAAAGAGGGAGAGAGGAAGACGATCCGTGGAGTTCGAGAGGAGGCAAGATGGACATGAAAGCACTCAAGGAGATTGGGAGTTTCTGGGTTCGATCTTCGTCTTCTGATGATGACCAACAAATTGGAAGCTTCAATCTTTATATAATATTCCTTTTTATTTTTATTTTTTATTTAATTAATATATAGATAAGGAAAAACAGAAGCTCAACTCCAAAACTCTTTTTTTTTTTTTCAAATATTTTAATTAATTTCTTATGAATGAAAGAAGAAGAATCAAATACATTTTTGAGAATATTTGGTGCAAATTATTCTCGAGGATAATTTTTTTTCAGGCTTGAAAGCGCATAATAAATATTAAATACTAAATGTTTATATTTTTAGTGACATAATTATTGACAAAAATTTACGTACTTCCTTAAAATAGTACTATATAAATTAGTAACTTTGATTAAAAAAAATTTTTTCCGACTCGATTGGGGGCAAACTAATTAAGTTAGTTAGTGATATTCGCGGCACACATATTTAAGTGGGACAAAACTTGTAATGCCGTTTAACTTCTACCCATATTTTGTTAGTCAAATGTCATGTGACATTTAGTTGACCGTCATATGGCATTGCCATGTCAATCGACTATGAGGTTGTATTTTATTTTTAATTTTGTAATTTTTTTATGATCAAGAGGGGTTTAAATCCTAAACCTAAACAACCGAAATTCTGCATCCGCGTCAAAGTCATTTTCTGCGCTTGTCCTTGATCATACTTCATAACATTTGCATTAATTTATTTAATTCTTTCGAACCGATTGCAACTACCGCACCTTTTATTACCGTCCGAACGTTGAGGTATTCGTCCGGCAAGATATAATTCAGGTAATGACTGGTTGTTTGACTTCGTTGCGAGACGAGATCCTTGTGCTTTCTACTCGACCCAAGTAAGAAAAATGACTTATCATTTATACTGATCTATAAATGAAAAAACCGACCACGAACTCCGCCTTCACCCTAATCTCTTCGAGATACGTTTTAATATTTATTAAATTATAATATACATTTCAACTAAAATATAATAATATAGGATAGAAATATGCTCAACTCCGTGGAAAAAATATTATTTAGTTTTGAAGTACAAGGACATTATAAAACAGTAACAAAGTTCCATTGTTCTTCAAAGAAAAGAGTTAAAAAGAAGGATTTCTGTCGCTATGCCCACACCTGTCATCGCTCAAATGCTCGATAGCTGCTGACTGGGAGCGAAACGGACGATGAAGGTCCGAATCTCCATGGGAGTGAGCTCAACAGTCAATGCTGACGGGTCAACGGGGCGACCCCGTTGGACATGATCCGGCTGCGAAGAGCCTTCGACTTTCCAGTTGAGTCTCTTCTTCTCCATTTCTCGTCTTTCTTGGTTCGCAGATAAACTCATTTCTGTTGCTCCGCTTATCTAAGAAGAGTGAAACATGTATGGACATGGAGTGAACAATTACCAATTCTCGGTCCCAATTAAAAAAATCGATATCATTTATGATAAGCAAGTAAAAATCGGGAATTTATCTGTCTCGGTTATAAAAATGGGATCAGGCCGGTTTAGCCGAAAATTGGGCACAGTTACCGATTTATGTAATTACTTATTTTTTCTTTTTAAAGTTCAAATTAGGAATTTTATTTTTAGGGTTTATTTAATAATTTAGTTTTTCCTTTTTAAATCTACGGTCTTATTTTTTAAACCGTTACAAAAACCGTTATAGTCCTGGTCCCGTTAACTAGCTCCCGAGAAATAGAATTTTTCTTTTTCACAAAATGGAGACCAGGACAAGTTTATGAACTATAGGACATGTTTTTGAAATACTGGAAAATCGGGAGCATAAATCAATTCCCGATCCCGGTATTACCCCTACTTTTTGTAGACTTCACAGCACTTGATTCTAGTCTTACCTTCTTCCTGGGAAACAGCTTCTTCAGCTCCACTTTTGCGATTTTCGATAGATCATCGTCCTCTCCCGTCTAACCACAAGGTATATTAAAAGAAAATAAGAACAATTCAACTCATAAACAGAGTTATGGGGAATACAAGCAACAATAGAGACCTCGTAAAGATGAGCTAAGCGAAGGAGAACTTTTCGGCTGTCGAGCTCCTGCATAATTTACAGAAACATTCATAATATAGTTGTCAGAGTTTGTGACCAGAATCTCAAATGACAATCATTTATGTAATTGGCCTTTTAGGGTTTATCAAACTTAGCTGCGTTCACTCTCTCTCCTCTATTGTAACATTTTCTGATCATAGTGAATTTTTTTCCTCTGCTCGTGGTTTACAATTCTTGGATCGTTTTTGTCCTTATTTCCGATGCGATAATGATAGATGATACGCTATCATTTGAAAGAAAAAAAATATGCTAAACCTAGTACCTGAAGAGTGATTATCGCGACATTATCGGGTAGCTTGTACGAGGAATCAATTGCAGAAAAGGTTGATCTGTGAGTTTTGATCCAGTCATCGCTTTCCTGCAGATGAAGAAACAGATTATCAATGAGTAACTTGCTAAGAAAGCAAAATATTTTTATTTTTCGTTAAACAGCAAAAAATGAAATTGCTTTTTATCTTTGGGGGGCAACACTTCAGTACTTCAGAAAAGGCAAGCAGAAGAGGAGAATATATCTCCTGGCCAAACGAACGACGCCATTCGGCGCCTTCTCCCTCGGGATCGATTCTGTAATAGAGTTTTCCTTGGCTCTGCAAAAAGTGTGATTAAATAAAATTATAGATTTATTAGGGTGAAACTTTGTACAGGTTGCCGGTTTGAATACCCTTTCTGGGTTCTCCGTTCTAGTTTTAAAACCGGTATTTTGTGACAAAACAAAAAACAAAAAAGAACTGGGAGCAAGTATTTAGCAGCCCCGGTTTTCGTTCATTAACTTCTTAAAAACCACGTACAGGTATGTGTTTCCAATTCAAGCCCAGTATATAGCGGGTATTTTACGAGTCCTCGAACCAATTACAACCGATACCGAATTCAGATATAGCGGAAAAACTGGGACAGGGACTACAATAGCTCAAAATACTGTCGGTTTAACCCCTCTGATTTACAGAAATTATAGAATCTTGCATGTTCGCAAAAGCAATTTGAAAACCAAAAGAACGAAAGAAAAAAAGCGTAATATGGACCATATAAACACAAGAAACTGATTTATCTAAGAGTATGGAGGAATTATTATCAACTTACAATTAATCCTTTGCACTCGTCGGCGATGCATACCATTTCATTTAGAGCCTCATCCACGCCTCTTGAGTCGTCCAAAAGAAGTCTCCTACATGACATAAATAAAAAAAAAAAAATCAATTTGAAATACCAAATTAGTAGATTATTTCCGAGACAATTCCTTCACGAGATGGACACACCTATGGAGCATAAGCTCTATTTGGCCGTCCAAAATACTGGATCCTCCGAGAGACCGATCTACCAAAACAGAAAACTCTTTCTCTTCGTCTTTCATGTAAATTCCGAGATTGATCTGTTACATTGTATTGTACAATAGTGCATGAAAAAAGAAAAAAAAAATCTAGCATAACACATAAAAGACACAATTATAATGAACCTATAATTATGGGGAAAGAAACACAAAAGAACGCTATAGCTCCTTGATATAACCCTGAAGAAAACAAAGACGTACCGGATAGTAATTTCCCGCCTCGGGTTGGTTCACTTTAAGGTCCCAATCCGATCTGTAGTCACGAATCTGCGATAAATAATTTCTTGGATCATTATACTCTAGAAGTAATTGACTCTGACACAATGCAATACATGAGTCATTGAAAATGACTAATAATGTTGAAGTTTAGAGCTCGCTAATTATGCTTTTATAGACTCAAGGACTGCTAATTATTTTCGACTAAATAGCATGTAAACTTTAATTGAGCATAAACATAAAGAAATTCGTTACAAGTAACCCAAATATACTCAAAAATTGATGTCATATTTCAGCAAATAAGTACCCGCTTAATAAAATCACGACCGTTCGAATCGGTGAAGAATGTCTTGTTGCTTTTCACATCAGATGTTATTCGAGTAACGACTTCTTTACCAGTCCTGTCATTAATAGGTATCGGTCCAACCTGAAGATACAGAAATATGTAAACCATATGAACAATAAATCAATATTAAGCATAGAAAATGAACTTACTGTGTATTCAACTTCAACATGTTCTTTCCCCTTGTAGAGCCTGGTGACCTGTATGCTTGTTTCAACTAGTCAGAAAAGGAAACCGAAATCTCTTACTACGATACAAACTAGTATTTTCTACCAGTCCCGGTTTCACACCTTTAGTTAGATAGTAATAAGAAGTGTGAAAACGCACCTGATATATCCATGAATTGATCTTTTGATGTACTTCGTCAACTATCAATCCCTTCATAATCGTTGAGGAAACCTGATACATACATGACATGCAATGATTTATTTTTTTTATTCATCAAATTTTAAGAAAAACTCAAGGATTTAATTATTTTGCACACCTCTTCTTCAGGTTTTATGGGATACGAGCCATTTGGACGGAAGATGTACGCGCCGGAATTCTAAGAATTTAAAACAAAAAGCCATTTAGAACTTAAAACCGGATTCATGAGATTTGCACAGAGATATCTACCTGAGGAGCTTTATCATTGGTTCCATCGTATCCAGTGTAATATCCATATGATTGTTTTAACGTTTCCTCAACCTAAAAAAAAATATTAGCAAAACTTTTCCCGGTTATAAAATTGAAAAATATTCCATGCAAAGCACTAAAGAAATCATTCCAACTTCAAAAAGTAGTGTAAGTGTGTTGCATACAGAGCTTCTTCTGTTGAGATAATTAGTATGTTTATCTTGATCGGCCGAGAAAGTAAGCTTCAAATTTCCTTTCTCAACGTCAACGGTCGACGTCTTAGTGCTCGGGAACCCGGAAATCGACGATCTAGTTAATTTAGAGCCTACGATAAATAAATAAATTAACAGATTATAGTGATGATCGCCTCTGAATTATACAGATTCCACAAAGTTCTTCAACAAAAGATTTTAAGGAATAGATTACTTAAATTAATTAATTATTCCAAGATATGAGAGAACCTGGCTTTTTGGAAACCGAGATTATGTAGCTGCTGAAACCAAGTGGCGGAACCGATACCGGAAACGCAAGAAAATACTTGGGTGTCTGAGATGGATTCTGCCCTAAATATGCTTTTACATGGTAGTTCCGTAAATTAGCATAAGTATCTGACAATGGAAGAAGTTGAGAATCAACTTCGTCTCCTTCAGAATCATGAACTGTCACATTTTCATTAATCACCTGAACAAGATGAAAATTCATGAATATAAATTCAGAATATAGGAAATTTATTTTGTAATGTGCTAGACCTTTAATTATTATGAATAAAAATAGAGAAATTATAATGAATAGCTACATTCATATGTTACATTGCACTTTACCAAGCTTAAGGTTTTTATTAGCAAATTAGCCAAACATTGGCTATTTTGTCAACGGTTAATATGGTTATAGTGGTTAATATGATTATTTTTATAATGGTTAATGCATAGTACGGTTAATTGGCTATTTTACAAATATTAACCAAACATTGGCTATTTTGTCAATTTTAAACTATCAAGTTGGCTATTTAGCTTAAACTCCCATAAAATTACTACCTATATATGTTTTAGATTATTGAGGGCATCTACGGTAGTTTGTAAAATAAATCAGGATTAGGGTGTTTTAATCTCTATATTAGCGTTAATTTCAAAGGGAGAGGCACATAAGTCCAATAATATTGTCTCCAATGTCTCTAGGAAAAGCTCATTTCGGGTTCTTGTTGGAACGGTCTACATTTGTTATTCAATTTTATTCAATAAAATTATCGGGAATTCATCTCTTCGGTGAGTTTCCATTATTTTTCTTTCGACAATGGAAATGACATATGTAGTTATACGAACCAAGCTATATAGTAACAGTAAATTACGAGAACTGAAATACTTACAGGGATTCTTATAACATCTTCTCTCTTCCATCCAAGAGAATTGTAGATCAGAACAATCTAAACATGAGAAATCGCCATGAGATTATGCGTTTAGAAGTCATAAGGAAGATCAAGAACGAGGTGAAAATCTACAATACCAAACTTTTTCCTTGTGAAAAACGAACTTCTGACGCAGGACAATAGCTCACATTTAAAAGCGGGCACTGCAAATAGAGAAAATTGAACATGAATAAAATTCCATTTGGTAAAAATATAAGAATTCTCTCCTTTCTTGCTTTTTTTCCTTGAATTTTTCATGCTAATTTACTTTCTTGTGTTATTATTAACAATTTATACCGTGAGTGTTTATAGCATCTTTCTAGTACTAGACTTATACAGTTCGTTTCTATGATGAATATTCGATTGAAATTTTCATTTAACATTTGAGTTTTCATTTAAAATCCGTCAAACTTGGTAGTTGGTTTCTTACGCCTCGCCTCACGGAACAGTTGCTTCAAGGCTTAAATATGCTATTTTAAACCTTGATTCAAACAAGCATTTAAACAATCACAAAAGAGATCATGCTGTTTTGCCTGTTCAAACTTGGTAGTTGGCTTCTCACATCCATATGATTTAGATTCAACCAAGCATGCAAGTGAAGACGAAACTAGCTTTTCCGCCTGCAAGAAAAGAAAAAACAAAATGGATACTGACATTCTGACCAAAGGCGAAGAGCAGACTTTGACTACCATTTTAAGTCATACCTCTTTGTAGCCTATTGAGAGCCGTTTCGCGTAATCATTAGCCACGTGCTGCTTTTCCGTACCAGTGACTGCATCGTGATGCTGAGCAATCGCTAAGGCATCACCCAATGAGTCTGTATTTACTGATTTGTCCCTCCCTTTGAAAAACTCCAACTGCCGGGCGGCCTAGTAAGGAAAGTAAAAATATCTAAAGATCCTAAAACATGTCGATGAATGTGATACATCCCGGAATTGAAATCCAAGAGAAACAAGAAACACTTTATTGATAAATGTAACCCGGTCTCTGACTCGAGAATTAGACCAAGAAAACTCTTCTAATGATGCTCAATATGAAATTCCCGTGATCAAACATAATAAAATCCTAGAGGAGTGTGCTTTATATAGGCATAGACACTTTAATAATTATATACCTAATATACCCCTTAAAAGAAAATACAATTTATGACAATATAACCGGGTCTAACAGAATGACAAAGGGAGAAAAGTATATATACCAGATAATAGCCACTCATTTCTCTAACATAGCGTTTCAGGGCGGGCCTGCTCGTAAAATACCCTGTCCAGTAACCATTCTCGCGATCCGCATAACTAAAATAAAATGAGATCTATAAAGCTATAATTTTTCTTAATAAGATTATACCGAAAATGAGTTGTTACAGAAGATAGATAAGTCCAACTTACGGGAAGAAGTCATCGTTCTTGATTGGCCAGGCTTTGTCAGCGGCATGCTTTGCATCCGTGTAAATGGATGGAGAAGAATACAAAGTATTAACACGCCCATCCTATATATATATATATATATATATATTAG
This sequence comes from Parietaria judaica, assembly GCA_954871525.1. Classification (NCBI taxonomy): domain Eukaryota; kingdom Viridiplantae; phylum Streptophyta; class Magnoliopsida; order Rosales; family Urticaceae; genus Parietaria; species Parietaria judaica. The sequence goes on from OX940865.1 coordinate 34,723,439, forward strand.
AATTCGGACTATGGAGTTTAACAACTACCAAAATATGAAATAACCACACAATGATTCATGAGGACCGAGAAACTGGGCAGTAAAAAGTTCAAATCTGGACTGTATAGTTAACTCAAACAGACTAACAAACATAATAGTTATAGAGATAACACTTCAATCTTTTATTTATTTGTTTCAGTTTATTAATTTAATTTCACTAAGTATTTCATTTATTCCAGCTTTATTCTTGTTTTCTTTCTTCTTTCTGGTTAAGTTTTGGTTTAGATGAACGGCCCGGTTTGTGGGCTGGCTAATCAAAACTGTTCTCTGTAATCTCTTTTTTATTATCAATAATGTTTTGTTTGTTTGCATTAATAAAATATTTATTTCATTTATTCAATAATTAGAAGTTTCCTTATTTAGAGGGAATATTTCTGTTTCTAGAAAGAGTGTTATTTCCAAAAAGACTATTTATAGGTTGTAATTTTGGTTATTCTAATCAATGAGAATCATTATCTTTTTTCTGTCAAAAATAAGGTATAAATTCTCGAAGATATAAAACGCAGAGACATTATGGAATAGAATACATTAAGTTATCGCTTTCTTGCTTGTGACACACGTTTCCTTTGCAAGTAATGAACAACTAGTGTGAACCAGCTAAAATGACAGTTTAGATAAGCAAATTAAGAGATACCATGTTGACATAATGAATCAGCTTGTCTAACTGCCGAAACCAGGTGTGTGCATACTGATATTTGAAATCGGTCCCCATCGTCCACATTATATGATTCGTCCGCGTTATATTCGCCTGTCAACGCCATTGTTCAAATTAAAATCTGAAGTTTACAGCTTGAACTTATATATTAAACACCGTGTGCATATATCAGATCCAAATCGAGAAAATAACTATACCTGTGCGATTGCAGCAGCAACGAAGTCATTGACCCGTTCCTGAACGTTGTAGTCGAACAACTCAACGTCATCCTTCAAGAGCATTACGAGAAATGGAGAATCAAGAAGCAAATTTCAGACTATGATTAGTGATTCAATTAAATTTCGAGCAGAACTGTACTTGTACTATTGGGGAATCGGAGTTGACTTCGAAATAAAAACCAGAAGGTGGCTCATAGTTCTCGGGGAATGCACCAGCAAATATCTGTCAACAAAATCAAAGCTTTGAATTATTGCACTCTACAAATTATATCATCCACCATAATTGACACAAGAAAAAAATTCATGATCTTACCTGAGACGACGAACCAAGACTCTTCGAGCCACGCCAGATAACTTCGAGGCTCTTATCAATTTTGCGCTTAGCTCGGTCTTGGTAATCGATCCGACCGTAGAAAAAAGAGTCAAACCCAACCTGTGCATATACAAAATGGTCAAAACGTGACAACAGACGTAAGTCAAAGTGATAGACCCGAAGTTATAGAGGAAGGACTAGGCGGTCAATTAGCCTTGTACATTGAACTTAGTCTTGCACATTGAGTCCTTTTATGTCTTTTCCTTTATTTATGTCATGAAGGGTAATTAGGTAAGTTCCAGCTAGTTGGCATTAGGCTATGCGGCTGCCTATAGGCACCGAGTTTAGGGGGGTGATCAGCCTTTATGCTTTGATTGAGTTATTACCAGAGGAAGGGCAAGATGGTCATTCAGAATTGCACATTGATTCTTCTATGTTTGTTCCTCTATTTATTTCATTAAGTGTAATTCCGGTTCATTGCCATTGTGGCTTCGAGCTGTCTACAAGCGACGGAGTTAGGGGGCTGATCGGTCATTATGCTTTGTTTAAATTATCTCTTGCTTTGCATTGTTTGGAGAGTGTTCGACCTTGTTCTCGAAGGAAAGATTGGGATAATTTATCATTGCCCTTCGTAGCTCGTACTAAGGAAAAACGGGATTCATCACCTTGGTGAATTCTCCCACGGCCCGCTTTTGTATTAAACTACGCGTTTGGATCCCATCATAAAGTAAGAAAGAGTATTTCAAGTAACAACGAGCTTACTTCAGCTCCTAAGAGGTAAGCCTGCACGGCAGAATGCCCAAAAGGGTCGATTTGCCATCCAATTCTGGGAGTGACGTTGAACTCGTCCCTGATGAATCGGTGCCCGAGCGTCGTCTGATCAATCATGTCGATGTAATGCGTCGTCGCTTCGTCGTGCATGCACATTCCGCCATTTCTGCAGCCAGCAAAAACCAGACACTGTGTTTCAGCTCTTTCGTGAAACACCATTAAAAGAATTCAAGGTCGAAAACCGGCTTACATGAACTCTAGTTGGCCCGAATTCACGAGCTGCTTCACCACGAGCTGCATCGACTCGCTCTGGTCTCTCCACCATCGCTGGAAGAAAGCCTGAACTTCACATACTCAGATTTCAGTCCTTGTATTAAAAAACTACAAAAAAATGTATACATATATATATACATATATAGAAAGAGAGACCTGTTCAACATAGATAAACTTGCGATTCTTGTCGGACAACAGTGCCGGAATCAACGAATCGAGCACATTTTGCACGCAAGCACCCTGTTTAAGCAGAGAAATGAAGAAATTGAGCCCTCAGAATTAGGGGAGAAAATTTTGTACACAATTCCCGGTTTTATCCCGGTGATGTTATCAGTCACGGACCGTTTGTACAAAAAGAAAATAGTTTTAATATCGAGAACCGGGACTCTCAGGTCCCGGTTTGAGAACCGGGACCAGAATTAGGACGACGCTTTAAATTCTTGTTTTCAATATAAATATTCAGTTGTTTATGTCTTAAAAATATTAAGATTATGTTTTATGTTTTAGATTTGATATTTAATCTTAACAATTTAGATGTGAAATTTTCTATTTTTTCTCGAATTTTGTCCCGATTACTATCCTCGATTTCCGGTTTCCTATCAAATTTTACTCGGATACCGAAACCGGGACAAAAAAATGTTTTTTTTTTCTTTCGATTTTCCGATACAGGGACAAGAAAAGTCAAATTCCGGTTCCGATTCCGTTTTCATCCCTACTCGAACTCAACGAATCGAAACCTGAGGAAGAAGAAGAAGAAGAGGAGCGACCTGAATGGAATTGTTGGAACCGACATAGTACTGATCGACGGTCTTCAACCAACCGACGTCGTCGTGCGTGTGTGGGACCAGGTGCACGTTCAGCTTCCCGGCCACCACGCCCTGCGACGTGTTGTACACCATGAACCGCCCTTCCGCAACTCCGATTCCGGCCACCGCAATCGCGATCATCGCCAACGCCGCCACATTGTTCCGGTAACTCGCCGCCATTTTCGATCGGAAACGAAGAAACGCTCAGAGAAGCTGTGCGATCGGAGACGCCATAGCTGGTTCTTCTTTGTAAGAGACGAGAGCTTGAGTGTGTCTCTGCTGCTCTACTCTTTGACTGTCTTATTTGCTTCGTAGACCTGGAACTTTTCATGTCGGTGCATTTTGTCCCCGAACTTTTTCACTTTTAGCAAATGTTCCTTGTAATTTTAAGAAGATAACAGTATTATCCTTTACATATTAAAAGGTGACGGAAAATTTATTTCATAATAATTGATGGAATAAAATACGATCGTAAGTCACGTGTTCTTCGTAACTAATAAAAAAAATTATCGATGAAGATAATCATGTGTATTGATGTATAACATTGTCCTTCACATATTAAAAGCCGACGGGGATAAAAAATGTGTGCCTAACAAACGACTTTTTCAAAGAGAATTTTTTTTTTCAAATTTTACGAGATGTCTACCTGGTCGTTTTTTTTAATTAATAAAAATTTATAAATTATTTCTTAATAATCTCATTTTATAATTGAATAAAAATACGTTCGTAAATCATCTATTCTACATAAATAATAAAATATCTGTTTATTGACTTTTGAAAATAAGTAGTATATTATTGTCAAATAATTAAATTTCAAGTGCAAAATACACATCATTTAAAGTCTAAAGGACATTTTTGCTAATAACTCATTTCTTTAGTTTGGTAGTCACTATAAAAATGGAGTGCATTGTAGTGTGAGTGACATAAATTATTTGTCGTAATTTTAGAAGAACTTTGTCTTTATCTTTTAAATAAACAACTCCACTCACAATATTGATTTCGTTCAATAATTACTTTATAGTTTATATAAATACATTCGAATAAATCATAGATTACATACAAATTAATTTATTTTTTTTGTCGATCTTAGTAACAAGGAGGGACATTGTGCTGCTTTACTTGAGACATTATTGTTAAGATTAAAATTCATGGGACAAAATGAGCAAATGCAAAAGTCCAGGGGTGCTAGTGCTAATTACTTTTATTTTTGGTGATGATTTGTTAAACTGTAAATGGAGTGAATTGTAATTTTGAAAGTCAAATGCTTATCCTGACTTCGAAGCTAATATTTCTCTGACAAGGAAAAGACCTGACAGGTCTCAAACTCCAATGATTATTATTTTTTAGTTAAAGATTGGCATTATCTACTTTAATTAATAAGGTTAATTTCGGCAAAAGTACTAATACTTTCAAAAAATGGACAAATAAATTCTAATTCTTTTTATTGCCCGGAAAAAGTTCCAATTCTTTAGTTTGTGTCCCTATTGGTACCTCCAAAAAAAAATATTCCTTCATTGTTAATCATGTCACCGTTAAAAAAATTTATCAAATAAACGGAGTAAATTAGCCATCGGAAAGTTGGACGATCAAAGATAATCGTGGATATGTAAACAAAAGGGAGAAAAATTACTTTTTAATTCAACACCAAAAACAACATAATCCATGGTTTGGAATTTTCACGAAAGTGATACGAGGAGACAAAACAAGAGAATTAGAACTTTATTCGGGTAAAAAAAGCATTGGAATACAAAACCAAAACTTTGACGTGGCGTGAATAACGTTGGAGGACAATTTTTTTTTACGGAAGTACCTATAGGGACACAAAACTAAAGAATTGGAACTTGGTATGGAAAAAAAAAAGAATTAGAACTTATTGATCCGTTATTTGAAAGTGTTGATACTTTTGCCGAGATTAACCCTAATTAATATAACTTAAATGATGTATTTAATTAGATATTTATATTATATCTAACGCACGGTTCGAGTAGTATTAATTCTAGTTTAGATTCCTAATATTGTAAACATGACACTCATAATTTCATAATTCTAGAATTTCAATATTTTTTTTAATCAAGATGTCCTGATTTTAGATTTTTTCGGATTTAGAATTTTTGGAACGAAGTATAAAATTTTGGCATAAGATTATAAAAAGATATCTATTTTTTTTGTCTAATCCGAACTGTAGATATTTTTATCTGACTGTTGATTTTAAGAACTTAAAAAAATAAAATTAAATACGATTTAAAATTAGAACCCGGTATTAGATTCTAAATATATATATAAAAAACATGGAACCATAAAATTTTAGATCCAATCAGATCGAGAAGTATTAATTATAGTTTATATTTTTAACTTAAATTGTCATTCTTATAGAAGTTAGTACATTATTAGTCCATTTAAAATAAAATTGGCACTAACAATTATCTGACAAAAAAAAAATTATTACACTAATGGTCTTTTAAAATAAAATTAACACGATAACTTATTTATGTAAATGTTATGCTTTGATTTGACAATCATTCACAATTCATTTTGATAAAACTATAGATAAAAATATTAAAAATTATTTTTACGAAAACATGGATGAATTTAATTTTTTTTAATCATATTTCAATCAAACTAATTGTGAGGGATAATCGCAACACAAAAAATGGGTATCATGGAGACCATTAGCATCAATTTTATTTTAGAGAGACTACAGGCACACAACTCTTTATCAAAGAAATTATAGGCGGTAATTTATATAATAGATTATGATGCATCAACTCTTGATGAGAAAGACCGTTAGTTCAAAAAAGTCTTAATTTAATTAAAAAATTGCGACGAAAGTTTTTGAACTCGTCAATTTCTAATACATTAGTTACTAAATTTATTTCTTGCGGGCAAAAAGCACTAACGCCATGCTTACTAGCGAAAATACACCTTGACAACATTAAGTGTCACATTTCTTGTCATGATAGATACGCCACGTCACTACCATGTTATATGTGTGCTTTTTCTCGACTGCGCAACAAAAGAGCGTCGTTCTCACCGTCATTCATAGACCATTACCAAGGTCTACTGCCCACAATAGCTTTTACCGTCGGAACAGTAAAACATGGTAGGCAGAACAGTCCATAGAGGTCCATGCGTGATGGCAAAATATAGTATTTGTTATCCTCAAAGTATATTTGCAACAAAAATACAACGATACTAAATTTTTTGTAAAAAAAAATGAGTTTATTGATTTGTCATAAAAAAAAAAAAAAAAACTAATGAATTTTATGAGTTTCGATGCAAATTTCTCATTGAATTAAGTTGGAAAAAGATTGTTTAAAAGGAGGGCGGATTTATTTATGTAAAGAGATTCCTTTTCGTGTTTATCCATATACAGCATGGTAATGTGAAGCTTTACACGTCTAACAATATATATCTGCAAAAGTTGTCTTCTTTTAAAGCATGGTGTTTCTAAGCTTTACACGTCTAACAAATTTGTCTTTTATTAACTTCACCGCGTATATTTATTTAAGAAGTCACAAGTTAAAATCTCATAAGACTTAAATAGATATTTCTTTTATAAATATAAACTTGATCAATAATACCATTTATTCATTACACTGAATACATCTAATAACGTGCGAGTGTATAATAATCTCGGCCGATAATGTCACTCTCATTAAAAAAATTGACATCAACAAGATGTGCTTGGTATAGTGGTAACAAGTACATCACTTAATCCTAAAAAAAAAGTACACATAAATTATTTTATTTGTTTCACAGCAAAAATATCTAATGTACAAAAATATTTTGTCAATACCTAGTTTTATTAAGTGCGACTGGCATTTTTTAAGTGGTCCACGTGTATCGTGGAGAACACTCAAAACGTGTCACGTCTCACTTGATAGAATAGGAAGACACATAATGAAATTATGTACGGAAGGGAGATATTTTTTTGTATATTTATATTTTTGTCGCGATACAAAAAAAGGAAGAGAATGTAAGTCATATTTTGAGGAACTTATGTGTACTTTTGCCGCAATTATGCCAAAATAAAAACTAAGAATTGTCAGATCAATAAGTTGAAAAAAATTAAACAAATTACTTTTTGAGCTCATACCGCAGTGAGATGTAAATAAGTGGTGTAATCAAGATTTTAGACTTAAGGGAGTTTATTCAGAATTTTTAATAAAAACGAGGAGTTAACTTGCGATTTCAAAACAATTAATACCGAAAAATACTTATTAAAGTGGCTCTAACCCCTCCACTCATGTACATAGTTCCGCCACTGCTGTGAATGCGAAATGTTTGGCTTTCGCTAGGCACGGGATTTACCCGAGGCTCATGGAAAGAGTGTAATTCGTGTTTCGTTTGAATGATGCAATTTTTCTTTGCGAGAAAAAAAAAGAAACGGACTTAGCGTACACAATCCATTTTTTTCATTCCTTCGGCCCGTGTATGGTAAAACACTAATAGCGCGCGCGTGAAGTAGAATAGGTACAGCAAAAGTTCCGGGAGATAAAACAACATTGATACAACATAAAACTACACCGTTTGATATTTACATGGAGAAAACAGCACCGTTTGGGGCGAGGCGGAGCAGGAAAGTGCGGATCTCCATGGGGCCCAGCTCCACGACCAGCTTCGTAGGGTCCACGGGTTTTCCTCTGACAACTTTGCCCTCGTATTCTTCGCCGGACACTTGCCATCGCAGCCTCTTTTTCTCCATCGCAGCTCTCTCTTGGTTCGCAGACAGACTCATCTCCGTCACTTCCTCGATCTATGACATCATTACCATCAAAATGACATTTAAAATCGCCCTCTAACGTCATGATACTTTTGAGTCGGGGTGGAATTTCATACCGGTCACCGGTTTTAATATCGGTAGCTGGTACCATTTAATAACCTATACATTTTGGATAGAAATCGGGAACTGATATATGATCCCGATTATGAGATTTAAGACCGGCATGGATTTTAACAAACTAGAAACCGGTGTTTATTGATCCCGGATTTGAAAATTGAGACCGGGACCGGCTATATACTGGCTCTTTGTTTTATAGCATTAAAATTCTAGTAGTGCTTTTACTGGTACCGGTTAAAATCAATTTTTTAACGGCCTAGTTTCTTGCATTCGTTTGTTGTAATATTTTTAGAAGCAGGTACCAATCATCGGTTTTTTACCAGTCCTTTTACTAATTACCGAAAAATCAGCTTTTTACTAAACCAGCTTCAGTAGCGGATTTGTAAAAATATCGGTCCTAATTTCACGCCTTGTTTTCAGGCTTACCTTCCTTCCCGGGAATAGCTTCTTCAGCTCCACTCTCGCCATTTTAGAGTAGTCCTTGTCCTCTCCACTCTATTTGCAGATTTCAAATTATTTTCAGCAAATATGATAAACAAGTTTCTTTTTCATCATAATTTCGATTTTCATAATTAAGAACGATCAGTATCAATTAATGATGATTAATGGAAACTTGAATTTCCAAATCAAGGCTTGAGAATTGAGCTAATTTCATCTAATCATGTAAATCTGAGAATTTCGGTAATCCGAATCCCATATTTTTTTTAAAGAACTATTATATTGATAAAGATAAATTTACAATGCAAGGACCCGAATCCCATATTTTAAAATTCGAAAAACTAAGGAATAGGAATCACGGAATTGGAAGTTCTGATTCTGGAAACAAAGTATCCCGGAATATTTCGGGACCTTATTTTAAAAAGATCATCATGTTTTAAGTCCATTTGTAAGAAATTATTACGATTTATATTGTTCTAATTCAAACTTGAAAGCTTATTAATAATGCAGAGATGACGAACCTCGTATAGATGGGCCAGTCGTACGAGAATTTTTCCGTTTTCCAGCTCCTGCAGTTCATGAGAAGAACGAATTATTACCTAACTATACATTGTTGCTGAAAAAATACTCAGGAAGATTTTGAAGTTCCATTTCACTGAGAGGCGCTATTCACGTTCTGCAACTGAATAATAGAAGCAATTAGTTCAGCATGAACACCTGTAGGGTTAACAAGGCAGTATTGTTCGGTAAAGCATATGACGCGTCAATTCCGGAGAATTTCGACACTTGCAAATTCATCAGTTCGTTTCCATCCTGTAAAATAAACATTATAATTGAGTGACTAGTTTGTTAAACTATAAGTTATAACCAATAAATTTGGGTGCTAAATGCTTCACTTGTTCTGCGAAAGCTAAGAGGAGTGGAGAATATATCTCTTGGCCAGTCGTGCGGCGCCACTTGGCGCCTTCCCCGAGTGGATCAACTCTGACATATATTTTTCCTTGTATCTGAAACATTGTGATGATTATATCCGATTAGTTCATATTCCAATTGTGAAACCCTCCCGATGAAGTTCAATAGGAGCCATATCCGATTAGTTCATATTCCAATTGTAATGCAAGAGTTAGACCGAGAAACTCTCCCGATGAAGTTCAATAGGAATATTCCACTACTCAAACTTGATATCAAAAGACCAAAGTACCTTTACTGGCATAATTAAACCTTAGTTAATAGAAGGAATTAAGCTAAGTAGCCTAAAGGGCGTTTCCCTTGCGAAGCCTATACGTGACCAATGGGCGCCTATCATAATTTCAATGAGAAAAATGAATGCTTCATACATTATACTCTTGAATCTTGATGATGAGACATGTTTAAAGATCCTATAATTTCAGTTAAAACATTCCTTTTCAAAAAGCTATTATGTCTGAATACTCTTGAATCTTGATGATGATACATGTCGGTAAAAGTAGAGAACTTACAGTTAAACCTGCGCATTTATCATTGACACAGACTGTTTCATTCAATACTTCACCAACTCCTCTAATATCGTCATGAATCAATCTCCTATTTAACGGGAAGCTCATTAGAGATTTGGCCATGTAAACTGAAATCAATTTCTAAAAAGAAACAGAAATAAACCTGTGGAGCATGAGCTCGATCTGACCATCCACTAAGCTGGATCCTCCCACCGAGCGATCAACCAAAATCGAAAGTTCTGAGCTGTCGTCTTGCATGTAAATACCAAGATTCACCTGAAAGTTTGAACATAAAGAAGACCAAAAATTAATAGAAACAAAAATTAGAATAAAGGAAGAAAGCAAACTGTAAAAGACAATGAAAAATGGGTTTGTTGATTAATTATTATAAAGATAAGATTTTGAAACAGTTTTTTATACAAGTGATTAAACAATGAAATTATACCGGGTAGTAATTTCCAGCAACTGGTTCGTTGTTTTCAAGAACCCAGTCCGCTCTATAATCACGAACCTGCAAATCACTTGAAAACATCAAATATTGGACTATGTAATCTGAATTTCTAGATATCAGGACAATGTAATCTAAATTTCGTGTATTCTCTGACCGCAGTTCATAAATTACCCGTTTAATGAAGTCACGTCCATTTGAATCTGTATAGAACGTTCCAGCAGTCTTCATGTCTGTTGTAATTTGAGTTATGATCTCTTTGCCTATACCGTCATTAACAGGTATGGGTCCAATCTAAAACAGGTATATTGCAGTTTTCAGTTATATAATAGCTTTTCTTTTTAGCTTAACAGATCAGTGAAAATGATTAAACTTACAGTAAATTCAACTTCAGCATGCTCTTTTTCCTTAAATACCCTTGTAATCTGTCCATAAAGTGGCATTGTGTTACCAAAACTTTAAGCAACCGAGAGATTCATCTAATTACCTACTTACGATAAGATTAAGTAAAGTGATTAACATATTATTATATTCAACGACCTGAGATATCCATGGATTAAACCGTTGGTGTACTTCGTCCACTAAGGGACCACGAACGACTGTTAAAGGAGCCTGCAGTAAAAACATTATGGTAGAAACTTGGAGACAAAAATAAACGAAAATTGACGGAAATTCATAAGACGATGAATTTCCGGATATTTTATTGATAAGCAACTGAAAACAACAATAAGAAAGGTCTTTGCTTCGAGAACGACCGAAGGACTAACGCCTAATCACCACTTATTTGTAAAATGCCTTATTGTCATAAGATACCAAACGGACATGAATATGACAAAATACAATAACCTATTTCCCTTCCTCATCCAATACGTGATTAATGGAGGTCTAACACATTAATATTTTAGAACTTGATTTTGTACTCCTTTTTTTTAACGAAACATCGATTATACAACTTGATTTTGTACTTAAGATGAGATTATTCTGTAAAAAAAATAATGAATTACCTGGCCTTCGGGTTTTATTGGAAACGTGCCATTTGGACGGAAGACATATGCCCCAGATGCCTATAAAAGTACGGCATAGAAAAAATTAAATATGAGAGAAGGAAAAAATAAATCACCTCCACTATAATAAGCTAAAATCATTATTATTACCTGAGGATCTTTATCAGTTCCATCGTTTCCACTGTAATACCCGTATGATTGCTTCGCAGATGCTTTAACCTTCATCGATTGTACATTGCTTTAGAAATCTTTAATAGTATGCAAATAAATGTTACAAAAAAATATAGAATTAAACAAAATACTTATTAACAGTCGATTATATTGTGCGACTTTACCAGTGTCTTTCTGTTGACGTACTGTGTAAGTTTTCCCTCATTTAAAGAATAAGTTAGCCTTAGACTTCCTTGTCCGATTTCAACGGTGTCCGCGTTTCCGTTTGATGGGTATACAGTGGAAATGACTGAACTAGGACCTTCAGAATTCAGACGAGAAAAGAGAGTTTTTATTAAAAAAAGATTTATAAATATATTTAAAGTACAATAATTGTATTCCAATGAGCTAACCTGAGTGTTCTCCAGTTGAGACGACGTAAGTGCTGAAACCGATCGGTGGTACAGACACCGAAAATGCAAGCCAAAACTTAGTTGTTTTTGTCGGTGATTTACCCAAGTATGCTCTAAGATAGTCTGTTCTTATGCCTAAAGTGGCGTCTGATACAGGAAGAAGCTGAGCATCAACTTTTTTCCCATCGGAATCATGTACTGATACCTTTTCACTGGAAACCTACGAAAATATTCGCAAAAGCTCATGAGAACATTGTATCGAATGAACAAATTATGATAACTAGCGAAGATGACAAACTTACAGGGATTCTTATCACTTCCTCTCTTTTCCATCCTAGAGAATTGTAGACAAGAACCACCTATAATGAAATATATTATGCTTTAGTTCTCCAATTTCTTAGTCAAATAGGTTACATTATATTATGCTTACCAAGCTTTTTTTATCAGATAAGACAGCCTCTGATTGAGGGCAATAACTTATATTAAGGAGAGGACACTGCAAAAAGAAAAACGATTATACTTAGTTTTTGGAGAAATGAATATAAATGAGGATGTCTTTTCAATTTAAATAAATTTCTAATAAAACTTGCCTGCTGAAAGTTTGAACTTGACTGGGTCAAGTAAGCTAGAGAAGAAGAGATCAGCTTCTCAGCCTACAGATAGAAGCATAGAGAAAAGAGATTTCCAAAATCTTCAGCAAATAAAAATTTTAACGTGTATAAAACGCTAATAATGTCAAAGGGAAAAGCTCAAGATTAGTATTTATTTATGTTGTTTTCTAGTCAAGCCATTTTTAAGTTATTATGTAGGGTTTTTTTTTTTTGAAAAAAAAAAATAGATAAACGTGTTACCCAGGTAAAACCGACTAGTAACCACGGAGCCCTGACATTATCGATCGGGAGACTATCCAAGTGGTCCCAATTGTTGCGTGCAGGGGGAATCGGACCTAGGATGTGCAAGATCCCAAGAATCATCCTTACCACTAGACCAACCCCTTAAGGTTAGTATGTTAGTTTTTTTTTTTTTTTTTTAAGTAGGGTGTTTTGTAATTAGCAATAAGTGATAAATTAGAAATCCTAATATATCATATAGAGGCCTAGGCCATGTTTTCGAAGGAACGGTCTTTTGTTTATTTTGTTGACTGCAATAAAGTATCCGGTAATCATCGTTTGGTAATACCTATTTGGCAAACGAATTACTTGTGCTTGTTATTGGTTTCTATCAAGTTGGTAAAATTATTACTTACAACTAGCAGTGGAACTCGAGCAGATCAACTAATCGCGTTTCCTCAATTTCAATAAATTCAGTAGCTAATTTCCTTCCTTACAATCCTTTAAAAGGTCGTTGAGGAAGTATCAATCAGAAGCCAATCCCTTATTCTATTAAAAAAAATCACAAAAATATAAAGTTGGCACAGTCGTCAAGTAATGCTAACCTTCTTTTGGCCTATTGAAAGCCGTAGTGCGTAATCAGCAGCAACATGAGCTCTTTGTGTACCACTCACTGCATCGTGATGTTGAGCAATTGCTAAAGCATCGGCAAGGGCATCGGTGTTTGGACCGGTTTGGATCCGGCCTTTGAAAAACTCCAACTGCCTCGCTGCCTATTCATGATTATAACCATAATTGTCAGCCAAAAAATAATCGACAAGCGTTTCAGCATTCATCTGTTACTAGCCCAATAATGAGTAATACTGAAATGCTTTCTACCACATACAACAGACTAATGAAGTCATTAAGAAAGGATAGAAGGTATACCAGATAGTAAGCACTCAAGAATCTGACATAGCCCTTAAGTCCCGGCCGGCTCGTAAAGTACCCAGTCCAGTATGCATGTGGATGATCTGCATACCTGGAAAGGAAATAGTGTTAGGAATTATCTTTTACTTATGCTTCATTATTTTCAGTAATTAGATTAGATACGTTTGACATAACTTTTAGGATCGATTGGCTTTGTTATTCAAACTTAACGTGGAATAAACCATCAAACTATCTAGTTCAGAAGAAATTGTTGGAAGTGGCCATGAAAATTTGCAACATTACAATGCAAATATCAACTCACGGGAAGAAATCATCAGTCTTGACTGGCCATTTCTCATTAGCAGCGTATTTCGCGTCGGTGTAAATAGAGGGTGTCGAATATAATGCATTCACACGCCCGTCCTATTAATTCAGCAAAACTAAATATATCAGTGACGTCAACAAAAGCCCAGACAAACTTAAGCTCATACAGATTGAAGAAATATTGGAAACTCTAACGCGCTAAATTAATTTATTACTCTTTTTCAAAAGAGAAATAACATGGGATAGCCAAATTAAAATGTTTGATTAGCCAAATAGCCAACTTTTCCTTTTTCTTTGCAAAATAGCCAAATAATTATTTAATAACATATTTTATACCTATAATACCCTTTTAACATATTAACGTGGTTAATTTGTTTAAAAATAAATAATTTTTTTGTGAAAATTTTAATCACGATTTTTTATTTTTAAACAAATTAACTTCGTTGATACGTTTATTAACGTGTATTAACGGAGTTAATTTAATTAAAAATAAAAATCGTGATTAAAATTTTAACAAAAAAATAATAATTTATTTTTAAACAAATTAACTTCGTTAATACGTTTATTAACGGAGTTAATTTGTTTACAAATAAAAAATCGTGATTAAAATTTTAACAAAAAAATTGATTTTTTTTTTAAATAATTTTATTTTTTTTCAAAAACAAATTAACCACGTTAATACAAGGGTAATCCGGTCTTTCGTGATTTATTAACGTGGTTAATTGGCTATTTGGCAATATTAATTAAAACATTGACTATTTGGCTAATTAGAGTTTGAAGTTTGCCTATTTGCCCCTTTTCAAAATGGATTCTATTTGCAAGATGCTAGAATGATACCTTGTTAACATAGTGGATGAACTTGTCCATCTGTCTGAACCATGAATTTGCATATTGATAGCGGAAATCAGTCCCCATGGCCCACATAACGTGATTGGTTCTTGTCACATTTGCCTAACAAAAAATAGAGTAATATTGTTAGACTATCTATTCTTATGCTCAAACAAAAACCTCAAAAAATCTATCCCCATTCATGGTAGCAAAAAATGACTAGGAATTTTTTTTTGTAAAAGACATGTAAAACAAGTATCACTAGTGAATAAATAAACAAAACTTGATAATTTAGGAGCACATGTGATTAAATTTCCAATACTAAGAGTTAGAGAGGATAGAGACAATGAATAACCGTCGATAGAATTTGCTTACTTAATAAACAAAAGTTCTGTAAATATATGTGAACAATAAAACTTGACGTCTTATGAGCCTGTTTGATTGTATTCCTAATAGTATAGAATGAATATCTGTCTGTCGAACATGGAATTCGGGAAAAAAAAATCCTTGTAAATTACCTGCGCTATCGCAGCAGCAACGAAATCATTGACTCTCTCTTGGACATTATAGTCAAAAAGAAGAATGTCGTCCTACAGACAAAAAACAAAAACAAAAAACGCACACTAAGAGACCACATAAATCAACACAATGGTGGTTGTACTTATAACCAGATTGACCTGTATAGGCGGTGAAACATCGTTTATTTCAAAAACGAAACCATCGGGAGGATCGTAATGCCTGGGGAATATGCCGGTGAATATCTGCACATAGAATAAAAACAATGAATTCAATAAAAAAACAAAGAAATGATCTGTGGAAACAAGAAGAAGAAAACGCTAACCTGAGATGACGAGCCAAGGGACTTAGATCCGCGCCAAACCATCTCAAGCGTCTTATCTTTGAGCCGTTTGGCTCTGTCTTGGTAATCAATCCGAGCGAAGAACAAGGAATCGAATCCCAACTGTGACAACACGAAAAACAAACCAGTCTGATAATCCGAAGAAAAAACATGCTCGAAGTTCAGAAGATTTTCATTTCGTTCACATATTTACTATATTTTCCGCTTCCGCATGCATATCTAAACGTGTTAATTCCGTGACGTGCATATCCAAGATAATTAAATCATTATTTTGTTTGTGTGCTAGTATCAAACTATATTCATTTCATTACTTCTGCGCCAAGCAAGTAAGCTTGTACTGCGGAATGGCCGAAAGGATCAATCTGCCAACCAACACGCGGAGTCTGGTCGAATTCGCGCTTGATGAACCGATGCCCCAAAGTCGTCTGGTCGATCAAGTCGATGTAATGCGGGGTTGCCTCGTCGTGCATACACATCCCTCCATTTCTTCAAAACCGAAACCCACAACACTTTCAGCAAGAAAGAATTCCATACTCAACAAACAAAAGACAGTTCGGAGAAGAAAAAAAAATTGTGGTTCGAAACATCAAGCGCTCTCTGCGATCATCGGGCTTTTTCCCGATATTCGAATTCGTCTATAACACTCATCGTCTACTGTAACTGTTACGGATTGGATTGCAATATTCAGAGTGAGGTATAAACAAAAAGAAACAGTTCGGAAAATAAATAAAATCACGGTTCAAAACAGCAACGCTTTTTCCCGACATTCGAATTTTTCTATAACGCTCATCGCCTGCTGTAAGTGTTATGGATCGGATTGCAATATTCAGAGTGAGGTATTAACAAAAAGAAACAGTTCGCAAAACGTGGTTTGAAACATCAAGCGCCCTCTGTGATTATCGGACTTTTTCCCGTCATTCGAATTCGGCTATAACGCTCATCGTCTACTGTAACTGTTACGGATCAGATTGCACTATTCAGAGTGAGGTATCAACAAAAAGAAACAGTTCGGAAAAAGAAAAATCACGGCTCGAAACAGCATGGCTCTCTGAGATTATCGGGCTTTTTCCCGACATTCGAATCCGCCTATAACGCCCATTGTCTAATGTAAGTGTTACCGATCGGATTGCACTATTCAGAGTGAGGTATCAAAAAAAGAAACAGTTCGGGCATGGTTCGAAACATCAAGCGCGCTATGCGATTATCGGGCTTTTTTCCCGACATTCGAATCCGCCTATAACGATCATCGTCTACTGTAAGTGTCAAGGAACGGATCGCAATATTCAGAGTGATATTAAGAAACAGAAACAGTACATGAATTCGAGTCGACCGGATTTGACGAGGTCCTTGACCTTGAGCTTCATGGCTTGGCTTTGCTGCCTCCACCATCGCTGGAAGAACGCCTTCACAACCAGCAACGAAAAGGTCAACGCCATGAGCGAGCGTTACAAGCAGAAGACAGTGACAGAAACGGAACGAGCTCTTACAATCTCGACGTAGATGAACTTGCGATTCTCGTCCTCGAACAGCGCCGAAATCACCGAATCGAGCACGTTCTGAACGCAAGCGCCCTGAGACGAGGAAGAAGACGATGATCGAAACAAATATCCATCCATGGAAACTGCAGATTGAAGAATGGAAAATGGAAGTGTTCGTACCCGAATGGAGTTGTTGGCTCCGACGTAGTACTGGTCAACGGTCTTGAGCCAGCCGACATCGTCGTGAGAGTGAGGAACCAGGTGGACATTGACCTTCCCGGCGACGACGCTCTGCGCGGTGTCGTACTCGATGAACTCCGATTGGGCTCCCCACAGGAGCCCCAAGCACGCCGCGAACAGCAACAGCTTCGCCTTCTCGATCGCCATGTCCGATCACGTCTCCGATCAGTGGAGGCTCGACGCCATTACAGGTGGTTGTTGAGCTCGACGAAGCTCGGTGAAGGCTTCTTTAATGGCGGACTCTGAGAGGCGTGCACAGAGAAACACTCATGAGTCATGACTTTGCAGGTTTGTCTTTATTTATTTATTTATTTATTTATATATCTTTAACCATTTGATGATTGGAAACGACAATTTAGGTATAAGTATTCAATGTTTTGATACATTGTCAATATATTTTTTACGGTAATAGTATTCGAATGTCATAAAACAATGTCGAAGTTTATTTTTTATTCGTATTGAGTTAGATTTTGTTAAAGGGATCTTCATCAATAAAAGTAATGAATAATTGATATATTTGAAGTTTCATTATAATTATGGCCCTATAATTATTACATGACGTGTAATAAATAATATATAGTTTAGACATAATTATTACATGACGTGTACATTAAGGGATTATTTTTTCTTTACTTGATATTTTGGACAACTAATGTATTTATATTATGAGGAAAGTTGAATACTAACCTCACTAAATATTGTAAATGTTTTTGTCATTTACCAAAAAGTGAAGTTTATTTTTTTTTAACTTATTTGTTTATGATTTTTTGTCCACTTTTAAGAAAAATGTCAATATATTAAGTTTCGTTGATTTGTCATTACTTACTGTCTTGTCTTTTATAAATACAGTAAATTTTTTATTGTATTAATATTGTCAAGGTCGAAAGATTTTATTATATTATTAAGATGAAATCTAATAATATTCTATTTAGAGTCGGGATATAATACGAACGAACCAACTTTCATTTTATATACATAGAGAGCAGCAGCCCGATGAACTCCGATTCGGGGAGCCCCAAACACGCCGTGAGGACCAGCAGCTTCGCCTTCTCGATCGGTGGAGACTGGAGGTTCGACACCAGGTGGTTGTTGAGCTCGACGGAGCTCAGTGAAGGCTTCTTTTATGGCTGTTAATG
Organism: Parietaria judaica; assembly: GCA_954871525.1. Taxonomy (NCBI): domain Eukaryota; kingdom Viridiplantae; phylum Streptophyta; class Magnoliopsida; order Rosales; family Urticaceae; genus Parietaria; species Parietaria judaica. Next base: position 34,741,886 of record OX940865.1, read on the forward strand.
GCGGATTGCCTGCACAGAGAACACTCATGACTTATTTATTTATTATTAATATATCTTTATCCATTACATATTGGAAATGACAATTCCGGTATAAGTATCCAATGTTTGATATATTTGTCAATCTCTTAATACGATATTCGAATATCATAAATCAATGTGTCAATGTTGAAAAATTAGGGTATCTCTAAAAGTAATGAATAATTTTTTTTTTTAATTTAATCACGTACGCAAACTTTGTCTCATGTAACAAATAATAACATGATATGGATGAGATTAAACATCGATATTATTGGTGGTTTTGTTGGTATTATTAGTGTAAAGTCAGTTTTTTTCACGAATTACGCAATAACAGAGATAAATCTGATCTTTCAATTAGTATTAAAAGAGAGATTAAGATTGTGTCAAAACATTTAGCATCAAATTAGATACTTACATTGCAAATATTCCTAATAATATAAGTAGCGTTTAGGTGAAGAGTCAAAGGAATTGATATTAATTTATTTAATTTACTTTGTCCAATTAGTTTTGATTTCTACATTAACATTTTTAATAACCATATAGCTGAGACATGATAATTATATACGTCTACATTAAGCGATTATTTTTTCTTTACTTAATTGTTGGACAACTAATGTAATTTTTTATTGCGACGAAAACTTAATATTAAGCTCACTAGATATTGTAAATATTTTTGTTCTTTAAAAAAAAAAAAAACGAAAGTGAAGGCGAATAATAAACAGTACTCACCTATATCAAAATACCGAAACTAAAATGAATCGACGTGAATATATCAACTTGTTGCATTTTCAGGGCCGGCCCAACCTATCGGCGAGTTGATTGGTCGCCGAAGACCTCTTTTAGAGTATTTTATTAATGCGTTGTATAAGTTTTGCAATACCGTATAGTTCCTACAATACCGTATCATAGCTCCTGCACTATTAAATTCCAGGTTCGATAAATTGTCTCACATTAATGATTCGCCAAAGGCCCCGAGAAGGATTGAGCCGGCACTGTGCATTTTAGTACTGTAGTCTGTTGTGCTAATCGGGGCAGAGAACAAAAAAAAATACCTCAAACTGAATAATACTCTGGTTTTTACAAACAAAACTGACATATCACTATCTCTTTAGTCCCAACAAAAATGATAGTGACATCCCAACTCAAACGGAATATACTCTGGTTTTACAAACAACATGTATCGGCAATATGAACTATGGAGTCACTCCGGATACTGAGAAAAGTTTTGTGAAAACTGGAAAAAAAGCCGAGAAAATGAGTCCCACTAAAGATTTCGAACAATCGTGGCAAATGAAGAGTAGCACATATTTTAAGGTGGTAAATCTTATGCGAAAGATGTGCACGTGCTTAAAATTGAACTTCGATCAGTACCCATGTGCGCATGCCATCAAAGCAATCATTGTCGCAAAGCAAAACGTTTACGACTTCTGTGATAAATTCTACATTTTGAACCAATGTATCAAATAGATTCATATTACCTAAACTATTTTTTATTGTAATGTCTTAGAATCGTTAATTTAACTAATTTTTTTTTGGAAATTGAAACTCTTTCGAGAGGAAATGATGCATTGACACCAATAGTGACAACTCTCTCTCGAGAGTTACAATCGATGATGGTTTATTATTTTTAAATGGGTTAATTGCGGAAAAAAATATCCAACCTTTGGTCGAATTCTCTGCTGTGTATACAATCTTCATAAATGGCGGCAAAAGTACCCAAACTTAGCAGTTGGGAGTTGACCGAGAATATCTATCTATGTGGCAATCAGTCTTTGCCACATGGCACTTGACTGCCACGTGGCATGCCATGTAATTATTATTTTATTAAATATATATATATTTTAAAATAATTATAAAAAATAAACATTTTTATTTTTAAAACATAATTATTTTTAATTTTTAATTTTAGTATTTTTTTAATATAATAACAATTAAAGAATATTTAAATTTAAATATTCATTATTGGTTATAATTTTATTTTTAAAAAAGTGGGTTGAACGAAGTAATTTTCACCGCTCACGGTTCACTTGAACTCCGTTTCCGGTCCGGTTCATGCCTTGACTAAAATTGTTTAATATGTTTAATAATAATAACTTATAAACACATACATAATATTTAAAAATTCAAGACATAATTAAATACACACCACTTATTCAAAAACAAAAAATTGTAGTCATATTTATATTTAATGAAAAATTATTTTTATTTGTTTGCATGATTTTTTTTGTGTTTGCAGTTTAGAATAATAATAATTGTTTAACATATTTTTTTATTTATATATTATTCTTTTTTTATTAAAAATTATCGCTAAATAATCATATGATTATTGTTGGTTATTATAATTAAACACGTTAAGCGATTTCATTTCTTCCGTGAACCGTATTGGAGGCGGAGCTTGAGTGAACCGTGAACGGGGAATTTTTCTTCATTTATTTCATTTGATCCACTTTTCTAAAATTAATAATTATATTCAAATATTCATTATTGGTTTTTATGGAAAAATAATTTTATTTTAAAAAAATATTTAATAAAATAATAATTACGTGGCATGCCACGTGGCAGCCAAGTGCCATGTGGCAAAGGCTGATTGCCACATGGATAGATATTCTCGGTCAACTCCCTAATGCTAAGTTTGGGTACTTTTGTCGCCATTTACGGAGGTTGTATACACAACAGAGAATTTGACCAAAGGTTGGGTATTTTTGCCGCAATTAACCATTTTTAAATAAATACTTCTGAAAATAGTAGAGAGGCCTTAAAAAATTTCGAGGCCTTAATTTCTTTTTTTCTTTTTTTAACAATGCAAATGTATGTGTATTTTTGTATTTTAAAATAATTAAAAATTAAAAAATGAAGTCAAAATTGATTGTTTTTTACCGACACGATACTCGAAATTATATAAAAGATTAATAGTGGATCATCTTCATCGTCTACTTCAATTCAATTTAGTGGATCGATCCAAAATCCACGAGGCCTCACTTATTCCCACGAAGCCCTACGTTATTCAGAAATTAGGTTTGTATTCGTATCTACATCTACTAGACGAAATCAGGTTTGTATTCGATTTTTAACCTTTTTAATGCCCCAATTCCTCTTCCAGCAACCACGCGCCCAGTGACCAGAAGCCCTCAGCCAGCAACTTTCGACGTTTTTATAAACCATTTGGTTTGTAATTATATCAACTTTCCACGTTTACGGCACATCTGTATAATTATCGACTCAAAAATTTCATATTCTGCCTTGAATATCTTTCTAAATTTTTGTTTGAGATTTGGGGTTTAGGATTAGAGTCTACTTTGAATATCTCTCTTTGTATATCTAAATTTGTGTTTGAAATTTAGCTTAATGATGGGATCGAGCGACGACCGTATCTCAGAGCTACCGGTGTTTATCTTGCATCAGATTCAGAACTGTCTCCCCTTGGAAGAAGCTGCTCGAACATCAGTGTTGTCCAAGCATTGGTTCTCTACATGGAAGTCTTTTCCCATACTCTGTTTCAACCAAGATATTCGCACGAAGCACATCCTCAAAGATGTGCCCGACTACCAAGAGCGAGTCGACGAGTTCTTGAGCTTTGTCGATACCTCTCTGCGAATATTCGGTCAGAGCCGGCTCAAAGTTCTTTGCTTTCTCGTGAATATGCATAGCGTCCGTATCGACTCGATTCCTCTCATCGATGCTTGGTATCAATTTGCTCTTCGCAGCGGCGCTCAACAATTGACCTTCCGATTCTTTTTCAATGCGGCCCACCAGAAGATTGCATACCCTTTCTCAGAAACGATCTTTTCTAGTACCTCCAAGTTTGTCAATCTTAAATTCTTAAATTTGTATGAGGCCGTCTTGAGCGAAAAGATCGTCCGAGACATCACCCAGAACTGCCCCAACATTCGTGAACTCATTTTATCAAATATTTGCGGCGTTAAGAACTTAGAGATCTCCAAACTCCCCAAACTTGAGAGGTTATCGATTCGGATTTTGGAGCACTGTCCTAAATTTACGAGGATCTTTGTTGATGCCCCGTCTCTGCAGAGATTTTCTCTCGTGTGTGATCGGCCTTGTGTGTTGGATCTTAGTCTGGGCCTTGCTCTCAAGGAATTGACTCTAGACGGCGTTAATATCACCAATGATATATTTAATTGGTATATCTTGAGATTTTCCCTCCTCGAGAGTCTCAAAATTAATTTATGCAGTCAGTTGCGAAATATTTCGATCTCGCATCCGCGACTCAAGTTTCTCGAGATCCATGATTGCATTGCCATCGAATCTATTCTTATCGATGCTCCAAGTTTATCAAAGTTCACATATACGTCTCCCAATGGGAAATTTCCTCGACTCTCATCGAACTTTAATTTTTGCAAAATTGATCCTATGTCCAACTTGCAAATACCATGCGATATTGTACTCGACAATGCTTGGTTCATTAACTTGAGGAGATTCCTTGGAGACCTGAATATGCGTACTGATCTGACAATATCCTTCGATTGCGACGAGGTATACATGCATGGATGTTGATTAGGGTTCAAAAAATCTTTAATTAATTGACTTTGAGATAAATATACTTCTTGTTGTTGACTATATTTTTTCTTGGATGGTAGGTAAATTTTGATTTAGAAGTGTTAGGAGAAGACGAAGGTCACCCACTAGTGGTAGTGGATCATTTGGACCTCGAGTGTCTCGAAAATATGGGCGAATCTCGTAGTGATGTTTTTCTAGAAGGAATTCTTTGGAGTTGTCATCCGAAGGTTATATCTTTCTCTTCAAATGAAGATATCGAGAATTATCTCCAAAGGGTATGAACATTCCATATTTGACTTTCCTTTAATTGCTATTATGTCTCTTATCAGGTTAGTTTGTTGTGATTTTTTTAAAATAAGCTAGCCTCACATGTCCATGTGGGACGAGTTATTGAATGTTTTTTAAATTTGAAGTCCTTATTGTTTTTTTATTCTTTAATAATAATGAATAATGAACCTTCAAGTTTGTAAAAAAAATTCAAAGTAAATTGTAATTATGAACGTTGAGCACTAAGATTCTTGTTTAGGTTCTTTGCAATAAACTGCTCCGAAGTGAAGACGGGGCTTGTTGCAGTGGGACTCATAACAAGTGCTGGCATCATGGTTTGAAAGCTGCGAAGATCGATTTCAGTGGAGACGTGTCGTCTAATAATAAAATCCATGGGATTGAATACGAGCAATTCCGTCTCGCTTTCGAACAACTTTCAAGTCTTCAGGCAAATAAAATAGTACGATTCCTGTTGGAGTGGGATTATGGTACAACCCGAGTGACCAATGATGTATCAGAGCACGTAACAACGAACACCGTGATAGATTTTATGCCATCGCGTAAAAGGAAAGCTGAAAACACTCTCCACATTTGAACTTGTATTTTAGATACCTGATTCGATTTTATATTTATTTTCATCTCATGTATTTATTTATTTATATGTATTTTCTATATTCTTTTATGTCTTCTATTTCTTGGAATGGAAGTTGACCAACTGTCTAATACGATTGCCAGTATTCTTGTGCATTCTTTCCCTTTTTTTTTAATCAATAATAAATTATTTGAGGATAATTGCTGGTAAAAGTGTTCATTTTGTTGGAAATTGAAAAAATAATCACTAAAGGGAATCTTTATATTCATATCATGTGTATAAAGAATCGACACGGGCCGTGGCGGTATCTTAGAAGTCACCAACTTGCCTATTTCCGAGCAAACTCAAAACGGCGAGAGTGACGAGCAACCGATACATAACGAGGAAGAACGAGGCGCGATGCCCGATGACGACTCTAGAAAGCGAAGCGATGAGAACAAGGCGCAATGCCCGACGATACGCTAGAAAGCAAAGCCATGAGAACGAGGCGCAATGCCCGACGACGACGCTAGAAAGCGAAGCGATGGGAACGAGGCGCAATGCCCGATGGACGACGCAGGAAAGCGAAGCGACGAGGCGCGATGCCCGACGAATGGCACTAGAAAGCGAAGCGATGAGAACGAGGCGCGACGCGCGATGACGACGATAGATAGCGAGGTGATAAGGACAAAGCGCGATACCCAATGAACAACAGACGCTCCCCGAAGAGCAGGAAGATGAATATGATTAAAGATTCTCTTCTCCCTCCTTTAAAAAAAAGGGGGATATATATATATATATATATATATATATATATATATATATATATATATATATATATATATATCCATCCAAGAGAGCAAGAAAGCGTACTCATAAGTTGTAATTTTCAAAGTTCGCCAATAAAGAGAGTTCATAGACGTTTTCATCATTCTTCTTGTCGTTCTACAAAGAGATTAAACCTGAACTCCTCTCTTTAAACTCGAGGATACTTCCTCGTGACTGCTTGTTGGTGATTTTCGCCCTCGTGTAAATGAGAGTAATACTTTATATAATCAAATATGTATCATCACCCTGGAGGTAATACTATATAATCAAATATTTGACAAGCATTTTATTTGCTTTTTGTTTTCAGTTTATTTTACTGGTGTAACATAGTGATAGATATGAGTTTTATATGTCGTTTATGTATATAAAAAGAAGGTTTTTTTGTTTGTTTTTTAAACATATCGTTTTGGGCTTTTGGCAATCTTAACAGAAGGAGACCAATCACCTTCAGTCATAAAATCTACAAAATTATTATAGATATATATTTTTACTGAACTCATAACTGGTTTCAATTTTACACTTGTATTAGTTGTATATTTGGTCGTTGGTTCTTTGTTTTCAATTTTATATGCTTTATGATTTGAAGTTATCATAAAAGCGTACGTATTTAATTTACTGTGATTTTCATATTTATTTATAAATTTTGCACGTTGTTAAGATGAACTAAGAAAAGATTTGTCATTTCTTTGATTTCATTGCTACATATAATTTTTCCATTGCTACATATAATTTTGCACGTTGTGTTAATTTTTCCATTGCTACATATAATTTTTTCCATACCAAAAGTATTGACATCTTATTGCTATTTTTTTCCTATCACCATGGAGGTATTTAAGTGATTTCTTAGCTTATTTTACAAATATAATATTTGAAATAATCTCGGTAGTTTATTTTTAATTTTTCAGTTTAGATTTCGCCACTCCTCCACCGTCTAATCCAAATCCGTTTTCATAATACTGTTGTATGGGCTTTTATTGTGGTTTAATAATTATAAAGTGTGATTGAGAAAAGTATAATATAATATGTTTCTTACATTATTTGATCAAACACAATTATGACAATAAATTTTGAATTTTGAATTTTGAATTATTACAACAACAAAAAATAAGAAGAAGGAGATAACCATTAGCAATTCGAATCGATAAGACCAAAATCTCGTAAGAGAGAAGCACTGGGAAAGCAAGAAAGCAAGTTGATGTCAAAAATTAAAGTCTGCTCTAATTCAACACCCTTCTCCGTAAAATATAATACGAATATCGTTTTGATTTATCGAGAATTTTTACGTGTTAGAGAAGTGGATAACATGCAAATGTGAAGCATGTTTTTCTTTGTTTGCATAAATTTATACAGTCTCTTTGGCAAACTAAGTATTCAGATTCGTCGCGAGTTTTAAGCCTCGATACTGAAGTTATTTCTCTTAATAAATTCATTTAATGTTATACACAGATAGAGAGTGATTTAATTTTTCAGATACATTGTCGTGTTTCAAGCTTAGTAGATATTGGAGACTGAAGTTACCGCCGATCCTGACGTAGCTGGACCACGTGGCAAACAAGGCTGACGTAACTGGACAATGTGGCAGCAGACGTAGAAAATTTTAACGGTGGAATTTGCGAACGCACGGAGTGAACGAAATCGGCTAACTGAACAATGAACGAAATCGGCTAACTGAACAAACTTTAGGTACATTAGCTAGCAAAATAAAATATTGGGTACATAAGTCAAAATTTGTGTAACATTAAGTACCTTAGCCACAGTATACCTTTGACATTAACTAAAAAATTCAATAATTAGTCAGTTTATAAAAGTCGATTTATGGATTAAAATACACCGTCCAAATTAATTAAATAGATAAATATACCAATGTATTTTATCGTCACCGATCAAATAAGTAATAAATTGATAGATAATTTTATCCAAAATTACTAATGCATTTTATTGCCGCCACCACGACCATATAAGTAATAAAATTAGTTAACCTTTTGAATCCGTAATTACTTATGTATTTTATCGCCACCGCGAGAAGCGCGGTGCGGTCTACTAGCACTAATCTGAAATTTGCAACAAATTTTAAAATATTTAAGGATATAATTTCTTACTGTTCCCGACTCATGCCCAATAAACTTCTATATTACCTGTCGTTTGTTGGTTCTGATGTCGTTTGTCATATTCTCCGTTGTTCTAATGTCGTTTACTGGTTTCAACTTACAACCGTGTTTGACTCGACTGAGTAATCCTCTGAACTCGTTTCAAATTAATGTTTTATCAGATTAAAATAAAAAACTCAATTTTCATCGCTGTCGTTCGGTCATTTAATCTGTCGTTTTTATCCTAAAGTGTCATGATGAACAAATCATTGGTGCTTCAGCCGTTGAACGTTATCGTTTCTTTCAGGATCCTCTTTACGTAGTTGAATCCTGTTGTGTGTGCCATTTCGGAATAAAAATAATTAATGACGAAAACGCCCCCAATTGGATTTTATTTAATAAAAGGAAGAGCTCACTACAATTCGTATCTATATTGGATCAGTTTCATCGTTAGTATTTCAAAAATGTAATCTTTGGCCAAGACAGTGTATCTATCTACATCATCTGTGTACTCACAAAGTACAATAAAACAGTGTATCTACATCTTCTATTCTATGTACTCACAAAGTAGAATAAAACAGTGTATCTGTGTGTACTCACTCACAAAGGACTGGGAACTCCTTAGTGTATCTACATCTTCTTCTGTCCAACGCCGATTTATGAAATACAGAAACGTAATCGACAGGAGAAATTAAGACTTCCCATCAAAAAACGAAAGAGAAAGAGACCAACTTTATGGCAAGGGCTTCCACGCCGGAGAAAGCTCCGTCGCCGGAGGTCCTCTCTGACGGCGAGTTTTAAAGCTACAGCTCAGTCCAGTCAATGATCGGTCAACAATCGTAACTCTGTGATTGTGTGTTCAAGAGAATGAGTCAGGTTATTTGTTAAGTGATTGGGCCTCGATGAGAAACCATTTTTGTGTGTGTATTGGTGGTGCAAAAATGTGCGATCCCTTGTACACGGGCCTTAGCCCTTTATTTATAATCAACTAAAAGTAACAAATTAGTCCTCATAATTGGGTTGCTACAATTGCGTTTGATTCGCTCATAATGGTCATAATTGCATGGTTGTAATCGTAGGCGTAACTGTCGTTGTCAATTAGCTGGAACGTCTCTTGCGCCACGCTGACTCCTTCAATCACGCCTTCGGTTCTCTGTTTTATGGGCTTCGTCGGCGATAATGCCCCTCATCGTTGATTTAGTCGTCGCTTTATTGATTGTTGGCGATGAACTTCGTCGCTGAGGCTTCATCGACGGAAATCGTCGCAGCATGCTTCCCCATCGCTGGGGATCTTCGTCGTTTTGACTAAACGTGGTCCCCTTTGACTTGACTGGACTTGTGTAAGTGTTGGCAGGGGTGCAAATAAAACCCGAAAAACCGGGTAAAAACCCGAATCCAAATCCGTATCCGAATTCAAAACCCGAATCCGAAATTCGGATCTGGGTAGCCGGTACCCGGTTTAAAACGGGGTTCGGGTACCGGGTAGTGAAATCTTAAAAACCGGGTACCAGGTACCCGGTTTAATACCCGGTTTGTTTAATTTTTAATTTTTTTTAAAAATATTTTAGGGTTAGGGCTCGACACTCATCTCTCTTTTTCGTTTCTCATTTTAGGGTTTCATTAAAATGTTTTTTTTAATTTTTTGATGCGCAGACGGTAAAATGATGATGGAAAGCCGGAAGAACTCGAAGTGCTCTATCATATGTTTTTTTTAATGCATTTTAAATTTTAGACAATGGATGCATGTTTTTCTTATGTACGAAACATGTGTAATGTTTATTTTGAGATAATTTAGTTTTTCTATTAAAAAAAATAAAACGGATCCGGGTAAAAACCCGGATCCGGCTGAAAATCCGAACTTGGTTTCCAAACCGGGTACCGGGTACTAAAACCAGGTACCATTTTTCAACTACCCGGAAATTCGGGTACCCGGATTTCGGGTACCGGGTAGTAAATTTCACTTACCCGGAAACCGGGTTCGGGTACCGGGTACTTCAAAAAAACCGGGTACCCGACCCGGTTTCACCCGTAGGTGTTGGGCCTTTGACAGATGAGGCCTCATTCATTAAACGATAGAGATAGATTTCGTCGTAACAATGCAAATTGTCGTAGACAAAATCGTACCTCAACAAGGATACTAGTGAAACGTCTTCATTCTCGAAAGAAAACGAATACAGCAGTCGAGAACAAAGAAAGCCAAATTAGGAATAGAAGGAAGTTGGTAAAACGAAGACGAGATGAAGTGTGTCGAATTTGAAACCGAAAGTTCGAGAATAAGAACCGATAGAAGCACGCGAAAATGAAAAAGTTAAAAAGAAAAATAAACTATCTGACTGCTAAAGGGTAAAATTGAGATTTCATTAAATGTTGTTTAATGAGGAAGGACAAAACCGTCATTTATTTTTGTTGAGGTTTTAGAATATTATAAAATAAATATGAGAGTTACTGGCTTGTGTAAAAATAAGGGTTAATGACGGTAAAAATACCCAAAGTTTGGTCAAAGAACCATTCGGGTACCCAAAGTTTAAAAGTGGTGGCAAAAATACCCAAAGTCACATTTAGGGAGTTGACCACTTCATTATTGTAACGCCATTAACTTACCCAATAACTCTGGCCACGTGGAAAAATCTGTTTCGTTAAGTGTAATCATTAGAGGTTCAATTAGGTGTATTAAATAGTATTACTTAGGGGTTTAATTCGTTGTTTTCTCGTAAACGAGGCTGATGTGGGCTTGTCAACGTGGAAAAAATTGTTCTGTCGGCAACCCACGTTTGTCTGCGTGGTCATAGTTAACATGTAAATTAACGGTGTTACGAGATTGGAGTGGTCAGCTCTCCAAATATGACTTTGGGTATTTTTATCACCATTTTTAAACTTTGGGTACTCGAGGGGTTCTTTGACCAAACTTTAGGTATTTTTTCCATCATTAACCCTAAAAATAATCCTAATTTTATTACTAGTGAAAATATTTTTTTTAAAATATTTTTTTTATAACGACCACGCCCAATTCGCAAACCCTAATTTCGACATTGACGAAGACGAAGCTCTGGTTCGAAGCTCGAGCTCGACAATGGAGGACTCCTTCAACGTGCGTGTCGGCAGAGTCTTCGGTTCTCTCAGCTCTGCCTCCTCTTCTTCTTCTTCGCCTGCCGCGTCGCTGAGCTCGATGTGGTCCCTCACCGACGCCGAGATCGAGAGGCGAGAGTGGAGCCGCGACGAGCCCGAAACGCGATCCGGCCCGGTCCCGGTGAGGAACGCAAAGCTCGATTACCGTGAGCTGGAGGACGAGCTTCAAGAACTTGACGAGGACGACGACGAAGAAGAAGAGCAAGAACTGACGAAGAAAGCTGCGAAGCCTGAAGACTACAACGATGAAGAGTGGGAGCTCAAATCCTCAATCGGCATGGACGTCACTCTCGACTTCGAGGTATGCTCTTTCTGGATTCTGTGTTGATGAACATGAACGAACTGGAATGAGTGAAGTAACGGGCTTTGAAATGCACAGGAAGAGGAGGACGAGTTCGATAAGGTGGCGGTTAGCAGCGAGAAGCCGGAAGATCGCCTGTACCTGAAAGCCGTCGAGGATTACGGGATCGACATTGACGGCTGCGACGAGCTTCCGGTTTCGCTCGAGATGGTGATGAGGGATCCGAGGGCGAACCTCTCGGCAGCGAAGATCAGGCTCCAAGAAGACGACGAAGGGGCTAAAAACATCCACTCCGTGCGTGGTTCTGATGAAAATTCTGCAGCAGTTTCGGGCGATGGAGGTTCGAATCCGAAATCGATCTTGAAGAGGAAGGATAACCAGTCGGACTTGAAGACGCAGAAGCGTGTACGGTTCGACCCCGAGTGTTATGCAGAAACCGACAACGACGATGCAGGGGTGAAATCATCGTCGGGATTTCCGGTTCCAGATTACCTGCAGAATCCCGGCAGGTACACGCGCTACACATTCGACTCGTGTGGTGACGTGAGCGAAGAGTCCAACAAGCAAGCTTTTATGGAGTTTCGGGGGACGTTGCGCAGGGGAGAACCGGATGCCTCCCCAATGGAGGGCTCCCCGAGATCGGTCACGTTCATACCGAGGAAGAAGAAGGCGGACGCTACCACTGCCATGGTCGACAGCTGCACGGAACTAGTGCAACAGGTCGGGATCGGTAAGGACACCGGGGCGCCACGACGAGGTCCGACCGGGACCGTGCTGGCGGCAGATTCGTCTTGTGCAATGGAAGAAGACGAAAGCAATGATGTGGCGTCCAAGAGTGCTGCTTCCCAGAAACCGGGACGCCAGTACCGTACGAAGCCAAGGTTTGAATCTATGGATTGAATCTGGAATTGTAGCTTTATGTTGAACTAACAATTGACTTTGTCTGATATCATAGATTGGCAATTTAGTGACTGTCATATTACTTACAAAATAATAATAAAAAATGGCACAATTATATACATATATATATATATACATATATATATATATATATGTGTGTGTGTGTGTAGGGTTAGTTTTGGTGAGAGATATGGCCACTAGCTGCGTGTAAACTTTCTTCACTATGATCGAATCGGAGAATAATCCGAGTGCGATCGCTGAATTTCGTAAAGCTCTCCGTTTCTCTGTTGCGCCCAAAGAAACGGAAAAAGACACCGAAGTACATGAGAAGTTATGGCAAACTTAAAAGTACATGTGAAGTTCTCAAAATACCTTCCATTAAAAGAAAGTCTCCATAGCGTTAAATTAGGAACACAACAATTAGACGAGGGGTGAGCGAGCTGGTATTTGGTGTAGTATTTGAAAAATAATGGATCAAATACGGTATTTGTAAAATGAGAATTTGAATATCCTATTTTAAAAAATGAAAATAGAACATATGGTATATCGGTTTTTAGTATATAGTTGCGGTAACTTGATGGTTTTTGTCGTTTATAAGATTTACTAATCATAACCATAACTATTATACAAAGAAATCATGTTTCAAAATACATGAATGATACGGATGGAGTTTTTATAAGTACTCACAATATTGAAGCAATAAGTGATAATGTGAAAAATGACTAATAATAAGTTTATAACTTCTTTTTTACTCCTAGAAATATAACTCCGGTCATAAAAATATGACTGAGTTGACGCCCCGAAAGCGAAAGGAAAGTGCACAAAATCGACCATTTGCACGAAAGACCAATCGAGAACAATGACTAGTATAGGATATGATGAGTTGGGGACGTGAAACGCAAAACCGGAAGGCAACAAGGATGACGAACTTGGGAGAAACGTCGGTTTTAAGAATTTAAGATTTTAGCTTAAATTTTTAATACCAATTAAAAATTAGAAAGAAAAAGAACTGTATTTTCAAATTATACTTTAATGTATATTTTTGCGAAATTAAGCATATGGGTATTAAAAAGGTCATATTTATCTATTTTTCAATATAATAATCCACGCAGAGTTTATGTCAAGGTTCAAAAAAGTCGCAAAATCAAAGGTTAAACATTTACCAGGACTCGTAACTCATAAGTTATTTTTTATGAGTTCTCGAAAAAAAGGAAAAAAGAAATACACATCAATTATCATACATATTTCTCTCAAAATAATTATCATAGCCTATTAGTAATGTGCATTGAATTTATTAGTAAAAAGCAAGGATTTGAAAGCCGTTTTTGCCGATAAATCGTTTGCCGTTATCGACGGAGTAATCGTTTGCCGATGGATTTATCGATGGAAAACCTCTAAAATTTATCGTTTGCCGTTACCAAAACTTATCGAACTTATCGATAGATTAATCGGTTATCGATAGATTTATCGATGGAAAACTTATAAAATATTTTCATAACATAAAATACTAAATGTATATTTTCCTAAATAATTGAAAAATGTCAAATTACAAAACAAATTATGTCAGAATCACAATATCATAATTATATACAATGTTACAAAATGAAGTTACATAAAAGAAAATATAGTTCAATTTAACCAATTTAAAAAAAAATTACTTTTGCCGCAATAAGGTTGCAATTCGGGAAAATGTCATATTATAAATGATTATGTCAACCTCACATTTTATAAGTTATATACAATGTTATAAAATAATTTTACATAAAAAAAATAGACTAACTAGCTTAACTTAACTAATTTCCAAAAATATATACTTTTGCCGCAATAAGTTCATAATTCAGAAAGATATCAAATTACAAAAATAATTATGTCAAACTAACAGTTTCCTAATTATATACAATGTTACAAAAAGAAATTACAGAAAAAAATTAAAACATATTTCAAATTCACTATTTTTAGAAAAAATGGTACTTTTATCGCAATTAGAAACAATTTGCATAAACCCTTAAATGTAACCCAAATCTGCAAAAAAATTAATAAAAATCATACAAACCATCTTGATCCATCTATATGCCACTATATATTTAAAAAAAAAATCAATTTCAACTACAACATTTTATTCAAAATGTAAAATTAAACTAATATGAAACTCAAAGTTTAACTTTCATTCAACCTAATAGCTTTCTAAGTAACTACTACAAATATAGAATAAAAATGTGAAAAATTGACATGATTCATACATATACAACATTTAAACATCAAAACACTCAACATCTACTAAAAAAACCCTAAAAATACATTGAAATTTTAAAATTAAAAGAAGTTAGAACTTTTGCCGCAAAAAAGAAAAAAATTTATGCAGGGTTGACTTGTCGTTTTTTACCGAAAATTAGCTTGCTTTTCGAGAAAATACACTTGATAAGTTTGAGAGATAAGTGACTTGCTTTTCGAATCGAAAAATCGCGATAAGTATAAGAAGATAACGATTAGAGGAGATAAATTATTTAATAAAATAATAATTGTGTGGCATGCCACGTGGCAGCCAAGTGCCATGTGGCATGCCACGTGGTAAAGACTTATTGCCACATAGATAGATATTCTCGGTCAACTCTCAAATGCTAAGTTTTGGGTACTTTTGCCGCCATTTACGGAAGTTGTATACACAGCAGAGAATTTGACCAAAAGTTGGATATTTTTGCCGCAATTAACCCTAAAAATTATAACAGCTTTTACCTAGTTTTTAAAAAATTGGCGGCTTCCGCCATTTTTTTTAATGCACACGCAATGCATATACTAGTGTGAAAGACTAAAACTTAGCTAAAACAGATGATAATTTAACAGTTAATTCTTTGCTTCGAGTATTTCAAATGGATATTGGCAGCATAAAAACCCAATCACGAGTGTGGAGGAATATTCTCAATCATTTTTTATTACACTACTAGTACTCAAAAGCTACATATCAATGTGTTCTTAAAAATAAAAAAAATAAAAAAAAATCCATCCATGCCCTATTAAGATCTACTATACAAGGAATACCGTTATACAAAAGACTATAATTTGTTTTATGGTTCACTTACTCTGCATAGATGAAAAAAATATAAAGTCATTTTTTTCATCTTCATCACCTTATCACAGTTATGATTACTATTACTGGATTTTTAAAAGAATTGAGTAGGTAATGTTTTCAGAGTGTTAGTTGTTGTTGTTTATTTTATTTGTTTTTTTAGTGAATTGTATGGAACAATTTAGTGAATCAAAGAGTGTTTTGGTTGAATCTCGAAGTAGAAAAATATTTTTCAGAAATATTTTTCACAAACATGTATTCAATAAGTATCTTCGAATGGGAAACTTGAAAGTAGTTTGAATCAAATTTTATGGAACAAAGGCAAAGAAGCTTTAGAGAATACACATGATTTTATGACTTCACAAAAACATATGAAGAATCATTATAATTATCCAAGAGAGAAATATCAAGCTTGACTTTCAATAACTAAGAAAACAAGAAGTGTATGATCTGCCCATTAACACCATTATTATTTCAAATGCTGAGTTAATTATGAATACATAAAGGTTTTTCAATCCATCTAGAAATCTTATAATGATTTTAAATATTTTAAATTATTTATTGAAATGATATGTTCTGATTTTTGGATATTAGGTTCATCTTAAAGCAAAAACATTGAAAAGTTCTTCAGCATATTCGGATCACTGATTACATTATTTGATGGTATTGCGGCAACTCAAGTTTATGGTTGAAGTTTTAGTTGCACAACTCCTGCGGCAACTCAAGTTTATGGTTAAAGTTCTAGTTGCACACGTATGTCATTTACATCTCCGATTACTGAGCTAGATGATTCTGTTGATGAAAATGATAAAATGTTAATGTCAGCCCTTCCAAACGCCTACACTTTTGGAAGAACTAAAAAGAAAATGCCCTCCTCATTTAAAGGGATCAACATGAAAGAAGGTGAGCTTACAAGATATCGAAGAATGATATTGAACATGGTAAAGCCATTGGTTATAAATCAGCCTTCTATTGGTCTTACCATAGACAATCGTGACAAGATTAGATGAATTAAAATGGGAAGAGCCTTGGTATTCTATAACAGTTGGTGTACTAAGTTATGAGAAAACATAGATGAACATGAAAGCGTGAAGAATGAACATATATTTTGTATCATGAAAGAGATACTTTAGGGAATCCATTTGTCATGAAAAAAATATGCGTAGTTTTTTTTTTCTTCATTAAAATGTATTTTTAAGTTTATGGAATTAACTGTTCATTAATTAATTCAACATTGTACATTATTTAGTAATACTAAGTAAGTTAATTGTGAGTAAAATGAATTAATTTATATTTTTAAAAGTTCCGAAATAAATGAGTAAATAAAACACGACTAACATGGCTAAAAATAGATCTAGGCTAGATGTCATTCGTCAAAGATCCATAAATAATACGGTTCCAGATCATTAGTAAATAATCATTAGTAAATAAAAAAGACAAGACCCAAACACGACATGAATTGCCCCTCTCACATAGGAAAGTCATATTCAAAAGTGAGAAGGAAAACTATGTTTCTTTCCTCTTCAATATATCATTAGGTTATATTGTGGGAACTCCCAAAGTTGAGGTTAATGGTAGATCCATATCTCTAAGACCATGAGAAGACACTCACCCAATTAGAACAACCGTTTTCGACAATCTTCCGCACCACAATAGCACGCCATCTGTTTCACCTTCCCATCCGGGCCGTGGACACTATCGAGAGCATATCCATAATCGTATGTGAGCTCCTAAAGTCGGTTCCGCTTGGATTAGAAGTCATGAAAGAAAGTTCGAATAAAAAGAAATGAAAAACACCAATGTCTTTGAACTCGTGGTGTCGTCGCAGTTTGTAATAGTTTCTCTTATGATCTCATTAAAATTGTAACAATTTTTACCTAGTTTTTGCTTCTGCCATTTTTTTAATGCACACGCAATGCATATACATAGTGGGAAAGACTAAAACTTAGCTAACACAAATGTTTACACATAAAACTCTAAAACTTAGCTAACACAAATGTTTACACATAAAACTTTGCTTCTAGTATTTCTAATGGATATTGACACTAGGGCTGTAACCGGAGCGGGTATCCGGATTTTTGGAACTACCCGTATCCGGATCCGGTTTTCTGGGTATCCGAAAATCACTACCCGTATCCGGATCTGAAAATTTGGATACCCGGAAATCCGGATCCAAAAATTTAGAAATCCAGATACCCAAAAATCTGGATACCTATTTTCAAAACCCTGTTTAATTACTCGTATCCGGTTTTGAAATCCGGATTCAGATATTATCCGGATATCTGGAATTCTACTCGGATCCTATTTAGAAAAAGAAAAAGAAAAAAAGTTAAAATGTATGTCTCATTTCTCAACTAACAACTACCAAAAAACCGTACAAATTTATTACATATGAAAATAAAAATGAAATGAAATGTCGACTTAAAGGGAGAGTGAGTATTGAGTATTGACTATTAAGACTTGAGTAACCTTAAAAATTGAATTAAAAAAATAAAAATGAAAATGAACCGAGTTTTAAACCGGATACGGGTATCCGAATTTTTGAATAACAAAACCCGTATCTGTATCTGGTTTTTAATCCAGATCCGGATACCCGTATCCGGACTCCGGGTTCAGATTCGAATTTTAAAATAGAATACGGATGCAGATTTAAAACTGGATACCGGATTTTCGTTACAGCCCTAAGTTTGACAGCATAAGAACCCAATCACGAGTGCAGAGGAATATTCTCGGATCATTTTTTAATTGCACCTAATAGTACTCAGAGACTTAAATTACAATGGTTATGTCTAATTCCATTCATGTCCGATTAAGATATACTACACAACAAATACGTGTATTATTAAAAGCAAAAAAGAGAGAGCTTAGGCAAGATGCAGATAGCCCGCGGGGAAACGCGCAATTTTGGGTCAGTCAAGAAACGACTCGCAAAGAGGTCATTTTACCAAATATCGTGGGTTTCCCGCAAATTGTCTGCATGGAGCCCCTCCTGCATGAAAACAACTCCAAATGAGGAGAAAATGCACCAGCAAAACCTTCAAACCGGGTCGTTTGAAGGTTTTGTTGGTGCATTACCGCGTTAAACCCCCTCAAATCTATTATGTGTTATATATTTTAAACATAATTTTTATTTATATTAATTGAGTTTATATTTTTGCTACATAAACTCAATTAGTACACCTATCAATTTTGCGGTATATCAATAAAATCGAATCGGCACAATCCGTATCCTTTTAAAAATCTCAATGTTGTGAATAACGTATTTAAGCCTCGAGGCTTCTCGCCTTGCCTCAAGGCGTATAGCCTCGAGGCGTTCAAGGCGTAAGCCTCGATAAATACTATATAATTATTTAAAAACAATATAAATAAGATAGATAAATTAATTTTTTTTAAATAAAGCATAATCCAAACACTTAAGACTCAAACCCTTAAAGACTTGAATATTCAAAACATAGAGGAATGAGGAGAGAGGCAAAAGCAGAGGACGATTACGATTTATTTTTAATATGATATTTATATAGTAGGGATTTGTTATTAATTTGATATGATACATGTTACGTAGCCTCAAGGCGTAAAAATCACGACTGAGGCGTAAGCTGAGGCACACGCCTACTCTTTCCTTTCAAGGCGTAAGCCTCGGTGCGAAAATACCCTACGCCTCAAGGCGCGCCTCATTGTCGTTTTTCACATCAATGAAAAATCTTACTAACCCCATCAGTATACATGTACCACCCTCGACATGCTTGTAAATTAGATTTGCAGCCGTTTACGTTTGCAATTACAAATATTCATCAACATTGTTTTATAGCTTTAAAGTACTATCACCGTAAGAAAAGATCAAAATTATATCGACACACTTGGTACATAATTTTTCAAAAATTTACTACAATTATTTTTAGAACTTTGAAATAATAATTATTTTTAAAAATTTCCATATACTTATATTTGTTTCTTCCTGTGTAACCTTTTGACTTGGTATTTGTGTCTCGTATCATTTTTGACTTTGTATTTTTATCCTTATTTAACCCTTTAATGGTACCATATCAAAAAATATTGGATGCATTTTAATAGGGTTAATGATGGCAAAAATACCCAAAGTTTGGTCAAAGAACCCCTTAAGTACCCAAAGTTTAAAAATGGTGATAAAAATACCCAAAATCATATTTGGAGAGTTGACCACTCCAATCTCGTAACACCGTTAATTTACATGTTAACTCTGACCACGCTGACAAACATGGGTTGCCGACAGAACAAGTTTTTCCACGTTGACGAGCCCACATCAGCCTCGTATACGAAAAAATAGCGGATGAAACCCCTAAGTAATACTATTTAATACAGCTAATTGAACGCCTAATGATTACACTTAACGAAACAGATTTTTCCACGTGACCAGAGTTAATGGGTAAGTTAATAGCGTTACAAGAATGAAGTGGTCAACTCCTCAAATGTGACTTTGGGTATTTTTGCCACCACTTTTAAACTTTGGGTACTCGAGGGATTCTTTGACCAAACTTTGTGTATTTTCGCCATCATTAACCCTTTATAATAACATAAACTTGACGGAGGATTATTTAAAATAAGTATACAAAACTAACGGCTATATTAAGAAATAAAAAAAAGTGTGATTTAGTAATTTCATAAAATGGGTATCCACAAAGGATAAATACGAAGTAAAGGGTGTCTAGGATATTTATCCTGAGAAGAAAAGATTCCGGGAGAGCTTACCTGCAACGGAGGTATGTTGTCTGCTGCGAAGAGCATGACCCGAGCAAGCTTCATGTCGTGGTTGGCACTCAATACACACTGAACAAACAGGTTCGGGCCACAGCTATGATTGATGAACCGCGCTACGCTTCCTTTGTTTCCGGCGTCAATGCAAAATTCTGGCACGCTATCGCTTTTATCTTCGTGCTTCTCTTTCCCCGGTGAATGAATTGTCGGAACAGACGCTTCGCTGGACCTTTTCTATAAAGGCTCGATCAAACATAAAGACGATATGATGTTAAAAATAATTATAATCTAAACCTTAGATTCTAATAAATATTCCACCAATACTCTAAATTGTCTTTAATTAACCATCAATTTTGCCTTGCTCCAAATCGATCAAAATGTGCATTCATTCGAGAGCAAGGCAAAACTCTCCTTGAGGAAACAAAACCCAAAGCAAACCTTAATCAGCCACTTAAAGGTAAAATACCACAAGTACCCTAAATGAATATAAATACACATAATTTAAACGACTAATTAACAAAAGTTCTAACAATTTCCTCAACAAAATTTAGCTAACGGAATTCGCCAATCCAATGTGATAAATATTCACGAATGTGGTGAATCCTCTAGCAGAGTAAATATCACTAATAGCCATTAAATTTATTCATCTGTACCAAATTGCCAGTTTAATGTATTTTTTAATCAATCTGTCCATTAAACTTATCATTTTATATCAAATTACCTCCTGACCTATTCTTTGGAATAGATGTTACCCTTCACTTATCATTTTGTATCATTTTGCCTCTTTAAAAAAAAAAATTGTATCAATTTTCCCCCTGCATTTTTAATATTGTATCAAATGCTCCATTACCGTTAAAATATTTCTTGGCTTTCTAGTCAATTTTAAGGAAAAATTCACCATTTTTAATAATATGATGGAAATCAAAGATTTGAAACTGGATATATTACAAGGGAATGTCGATAGGGACGAAATTCCGAGAAGGAATTTACAATTTTTGGTTAAAATTTGAAATAAAAACCAAAGATAATGAGAAGCAAACCGCTGATGAAAAAACAATTCAGGGGTGAACTGATACAGAGTAATGCACAATTCAGGACTGAACTGATAGTCTGATATTAGTCTGATAAGTTAAGAAAATTTTAGCAATATTTACGCAAATAACTTTTCAAAAATGTAAAAAAAAGAAAAAAAATAACTAATATTTGTCACAATAATTTTTACTTGTTAACAAAAATATGTTTAAAAATGTAAGAAAGAAAATACCTCTCTTCCGCCGAGGCCCTTCATCGTTTGTAAGCAATCTATTTCAAAAATGTAATCATTGGCCAAGACAGTATCTACATCTTCTGTCCTCCTTAGTATTCCTGTGTACTCACAGATTGGAGCACCAGAAGGAATAAAGTCCCATGATCTCACGGCCCAACCTTTCTTCGGAGTCCGGAAAACCTGCCAAAGAACCATCAAATTGATAAATGCTTAACATAAGTACATAACTCAAATAATAAGATATAAATAAAAGGAAAAGTATCGAGTGTTTGACTTTGCACTTATGTCCCTATGTGGCCTTTCACTTTGTATAATGACTATATATTTGATGACCATGGTATCCGGGATTTTTTTTCACCGACTTATAACCCACGGGGCCCTGGCATTATAGACCGGGACACTACCCCAGTGGCCCCAATTGTTGCGTCCAGGGGGAATCGAATCTGGGTTATGCAAGAACCCGAGTATCACTCTTACCACTAGACTACCCCCTTGGGTTTATAACGACTATATTACATCCGTGATTTTATATTTTTGTTCCTATAAAGCCTCTAATTTTGTATTTATATCTCTAAGTGGTCAAATTTTGTCAAGTTATCAATAGTTTTATTAAAGGAAAATATATTTTTGACATGGTACCCCTAAGGGGCTAGATAACGACAAAATACAAAGTTATAGACTACATTAGAATAAAATATAATACTAGGAGCGAGACTGGGACAAAAATAGAAAATTGCGGACAGGAAATTTTAGATATAATTTTTTGTAAAGTTGTAGTATTTAAACATAAATTGCTACTATTCCGTATTACGAAATGAAACACCATGCCAGGTCTGATCAGATACTACCTCGAGTCGATACTTCAATCCTTTTTGCGAGGTGCGGTTGATACAAGCCGGTCCACAACCGCATTTCGGGCCGCATTCATAGACTACATCCTTGGCTTCAATTAATCTTATAAAAGGTAGTACAAGTATCAAAAAGTAATCATCACTCAAGACAATCAGCCAACAAATTGATTGGGTCACTAGCTCTACCCGGAGTCTAATCAAAGATCGAGAACATTTATATTGATAAACGCAACCCAGGTTTCCAATTCAAGAGTTAGACCATAAAAACCCTTTTGACAATATTGAATAAGAAATTCCACTCATCAAACATGAAGGCTAAACCCTAGATTAGGGCCCATACAATATACTACATACGATTGGAAATCAAAATCTCATATCTATAGCAAAATATCCCAGTTTCAAAAAAATGGTAAAATAATTCCAATACTCTTACTTGACAAAAATTCCGAATATATAACTAAATAAATATAATAGAGCTAACGGTTACAAAAACCCTAAAAGAGGAGACTAGGTAGATAACATCCGAGAATAAATATTATAGTGTGTACAATTCACTGAAATATGTAAAACATATAGGAATAACATGGCTAACTAACTCCATTCATAATTTAAAATATCTAATCTAACCTACTTATCTAATTTAATTAACTGAAACATAAATAAAACAAACTCCAAAATAATCGTTAACTATTACCGACCTGCCACCATCACGATGCACATACGGGAGACCTCCATTAAGCTTAGCACATGAGCAAGTTCTTGAGTCTATACAACTACCTACGCAACTACAACCTTCTCTATTTGGGGGAAGCTTGATATTCTTTGAAACTTGTATAGACTTGCAATATGTAAAACCTGAAAGTCAATACGAATTGTCGAAAAACACGTAAATAACAAAAGTATTGAAGGAGAAAAGTGTAAAGGATGCAACATTCTTCATATTGATTCATGTTTTTACTTGTATCTTGATATTTCTTTATTTTAAGATGGCTTTGATTTATTTATATAAGGCCTGGCCCGGTCCGGTTCAATAAGTGTAATGTTTGGCTAACGAGCACTAAGCATGAGAAGATCGATAAGTATAATTTATTATTCAGTAAAAATTAGTTTAATAAAATTATGTTGGATCTCCAGTATTTTAGAGTAGACACTAGTAACCACCGAGCACCGGTTCTAGAACCGTGACGAGATCCTTAACATGGGAGCATAGCAAAAAGAAAAATAAATGACAAGAACACCCAACGCAAAATAGTACCACGTGCATCAATTACAAAGAAAGTTGTGCTAAACAAAACTAATAATTCTACCGATAACAATATTGTTAGACCCCGTAAAGAGGCAATGGTTTTTATATTTTTAATTTTTATTTCAAAGAAATTGAATTTATTATCTTCACTGTCTTATATTATTAGGGGGCTATTAAGGGTATTTGACAATAAAGAAGCAGAAGCTATTATTTTCACTGGTCTTCGCTGGAATTTTCCACTGAACACCATTGAGAGTTTTCCTGCTCTAACTCTCGAATAAGATACCAAGGATTCGTTTATCAATTAAGTGTTCTTGATTCCCTTGGATTTCTTTATGGGTCCTGTCAAATACCTTGTTGACATTTCAATGAAGACCAGCTAACAAAGCCACAAGAAAAATCTCACGTCCTCCAAAACTAAAATTATCAGTTTGATAGAGAGACTTGATACCTGTCGGTGGAACAGGTGGATCGTCAACCAAATTTGTGGCAGGAACAGGGATTTTCTCTTGACCTCCGGAAATGTCTTCGCATACCAACCTTAGCCAATGAAGTGAATACAGTTATTATTTTTTACATTTAGACAAAAATTCAATTAGATACGATATAAATCATAAATGTATTGTTTTTGAAATTTTCTGACTATCTAATTCAATTATAACTCAAAGGGATTTATACAGCTTAATACTAACTGGACTTTGAAAATATAAATTAAACTAATCTCTCAAAAATAATAAAAATAACTGAGCTAAACTAATTTAATTACTAGTTAACTATTAGAACTCCAATTAACTAAATAGCTAATTTAATATGTTTCCACAAGACGTTTTGATTATTTCCATATTGATATATTGTATACCCTCGTATTTCTGCGACTGACTGTGGAACACGCCCATAGACAAAGTGAACCTGACATGACAAGAGACCATATTAAGCAAATGTTACATTGTATATTCTAGAGATAAATAAATAGATTAAAACTTGACCCAAGAACTGAATTGAGTTTAAGACTTTCACACATTTTCGACAACTGAATACAATCAAGTAATATGAGATCAGGACATGATGAAATGACAGGTTAATGGACATATATTACCTGATTAGTTGTCAATAACGGTTGCCCTTCAAGTCGCTTTAGCCGAAACTTAAACACGGTAAATCCAGAAATTCCCTTCTCTGCCCAATAGCTTTCAACCTATAAGAAAACGCATATTAAATTTAGAATGAAATGTAAAGACATATTCCCAATTCTATCAACAATATTTTTCTGTTACAGTTTATTTTTTCTCTGGTCGTCTCGTTACATAAAAGGAGCTGGTATCTTTCTTCGTTTTTAGGGATCGCATTATTATTCATTTCGTGTTTAAACAAAGATATAGAGACCTATAAGATATAGCCAATAGAAATCAATGAAGTTTTAGTTCTAAATATTTCATTTCATGATCAAGCTTAAAATGTATAATAGTAATTTACTGTCCGACAATTACCTTGTATAAGCCATCGTATGTATAGACTTTTCCGGTGTAGCTACTTGAGGATGCTAGGCCACGAATCACTCTAACGGGTGTATTTTGCTCCACACAATTCTGAGATTGGGCGCATAATAATTGAGAAACAAGCTATGCAAATAAAAACTATACAATAAAATTTATATAATTATATTTACATAACATGTTCATCATTCTTCTATTATCAGTTCGGTACCTATCAAATAAGAAAGATTTCTTTCAAAACCAAATTGTCACACACCTTAAGCGCCAAGTTACCACGCTCCATCTTTTGATCCTGGATTTGACGTTTATCACCAGTCAAGTTATGCCCACCTTGACCAGTATACACAACGTCTTCAGCATTGTCTAGATCATCCTCGTACTCGCCCGACAAAACAATAGCCACCGCAAGTGGAAATGTATATTTTTTGTACTCCTGTTACAACAAAAATGGATAAATAAATTCAATTGATCTGCTTTTCTGTTCTGTCCAGAACTATTCTGAACCAAACACACGCGCACATGCACTCAAAACAGCCCCTCTTATAAGAGGTAGTGCCCTAGTGGACATGAACCGTCAGAACACCAAATTGCTTCTGACTGGGCATTGGCATAATATTTTTTCAGAGACGGGGATCCATTAGTGCACCGGCCCTTAACAGAGACCATTCAAGCCAATAACAATACATACATATATCTATCTATATATGTATATATATATATATATATCCGAACAGCAACCAATTAACCCATGGAACGATCCATTACCCCATTCTTGTAGGCAGCTCCCATGTAATCTATTCCGTTCAGCCAGTGACTGTGAAAACCAACAACCACCATTTCAGCCCGAGAATAGAACTGATACCCGACATCAATACCTGAAAACAAGAGTTATATCAAAAACTCAAACTCATGTCCACATTAACAACTTTTTCTTAGTCTCGCGACTAAGAACTGGTTTAGTTGATGATTTATAAACCCATGAGATCCCTACCCCTACAAGTCACTTTTTACGGGTAAGATCTACCCTCGGGCTTATAAACACAGTTTTGGCTCCGAATAAAAACCGTACATCCCATTATTTGAAATGGGTCAAGCTTCCAATGCAACAGTAGAAAAAGACAAACACAGTTTTGGCTCCGAATAAAAACCGTACATCCCATTGTTTGAAATGGGTCAAGCTTCCAATGCAACAGTAGAAAAAGACGCAGGCGAAATCCACTGACCTGGAATATTTCCAATTCTTTTATCTGAAAATAGAGTTTCTCTAGACTCCATCATCTGCCATAAATTTTTGAAAAAGACTGAGTGATTAGCAGTCACACTAATTGATTCTTAAGGGAGATGAAGCCCGGAAAACTTGCCTTCGTCACCGTCTTCAAATCAGGCCGCTTTGCCTTTTGTTTTGTACGTTCCACCACGGATTCCTTCGGATTAACTTCAAGTATTAGTGCCCAAAACAAAACAATATTGAACTAGCTACAACCCAATAACATCAAATTTTTTGCATAACCAGTAAGTACAGAAGTGAACCTGAGACTTGGAAACTTTGCATGCTTTCTGATTCGCAATTTCCGGCTTCTTCTTCTGTAGAACAGCTATGTTAAGCTCCACTGTAACTCAGGCAGAATATCTGCACATGAAATCGATGCTAACCTTGGAGCCAGAAGCCTTGCCCTTGAGTGGCACCACTTTTTTGCACCTCTCCTCTTCTTCCTGCAACATCCAAACTCAGAATAAATATACATATATATATATATATATATATGTGTGTGTGTGTGTGTGTAGAGAGAGGACGAGCATGGCAAACCTGCACGAAATGAAGATAATACTTGTTGAAAACCCTGAGCGTTTCCTTGATCTTCGTGAGGTCGCTCTTCCCCGCGAAATGCGCAGTCGCCGGAGACGGGGAAGACGGCTCGTTCGCCTCCTTTTTGAGCCTCTTGCTAGGGGAATCCCTGTGTCCGTTCCGTGCGGTCGCCGGAGACTTGCTCGGCTCCTTCCTGAGCCTCTTGTTCGGAGAATCGATTTTCCCGTTCGGAGTGGTCGCCGGAGACTTGCTCCGCTCCTCTTCGAGCCTCGCCCGACGCAGCCGAGACTCGTCCTTGGCTCGCTGCGCGAGCTTGCGGATCCGCGCGCTCGATCGGTGGAGCTCCGACGGCGGACTCGGCGCCTCCGCGAAGCAGATGGTCGGGGAAGGAGAGGAATCGCCTTTGCTCATACGCTTGGGCGATCTCACGGCCACCATTGTCGAGTCGAAGAAGCTCAACGGGTCGTTCTCGTTGATCTTATTGCATGTCCAGAGACCAGAGCAAGCTTCAGAGCAGAGAGAGAGAGAGAGTTTTCTCTGTGTTTGGACGATGGATTTGAGAGGGTGTGAGGCGTGAGGGCGTATTGGTCATTTTCACACGCTGTCTCGCTCTTTAGTTGGGCAAGAGCGAGGGCTTGTTAGTCATTTTGTCTAATTGAGAGAGAGAGAGAGGATTTTGTGTGTGCGCGCCTGTGTAAGAGACAATAGGGGCAAAACGGGAAGTCCGTAAAAGGTGGGGAGGAGGGGTAAAATTGGGAATTTGGTACTGGGGGAGACTGGCATGGAAAGGAAGTGAGGTACGAGGGTGTATTGGTAATTTCCGATTTGAGAGAGAAATTGAATTTTGTGCTGGGCTTGTGTCTGGGGGCAAAACGGGAATTCGGTTTGTTTGTTGTCTTTGCTCTTCGTAAATTTGAGAGGGAGTGAGGGCGTATTAGTAATTTCTCTGTTTGAGAGAATGGACTCATGGAGTTTGTGTTGGCTCGTGCTACCACTGGGAGACGAAGGGACGATGAACGAGGGCATATTTGTAATCTTACAGTTTCAGAGAGAGAAGCTTGCTTTGTGTGTCTCTGGATATAATTTGCTTATTACTTTTGGGAGGGAGTGAGAGAGTTTTAGGTAATTTTCAGTTTCTTATTCCCGCCATTCATACTTTTCCCCGCGCTTCTCTAGATCCCAGTCCTTTTTGGTGTTTTCAACTTACAACTTTAGCTAACTTCTTTCTTTCATTCTTTTTTTTTTTTTAAATATTTGTTTATGTATATTAAATTGATAAAACCGATATTAATAGCTTAAAATTAAATTATACTTTCATGTTTCGTATGGTTCAATTCAAGACCAACGTCCAATTTCCCATGTGTTAAATTAATACTCGTATTTTTGTTGATAAAAGTGAACGAGTACGTTTAGGGTTAGCTAAACATTAAGTAATTTATCGATAAAAGTTTATGCGGATATAAGGGGATATTATCAACATTTATTGTATTTTAATTATTAGTTATTTGTTTTCATTTTAGTTAGAGTAATTAGAGGAATTTGTTTTCTATTTTCGTGTGATTGAAAACGTCAAACCCTAGCTCTATATAAGAGCTAGTCGTTCATTGTGTAAAACAGATTTGATTGAATAGAAATTTTGAAGCTTTGCTTTGAAGAACTGAGTTTTATCTCGTTGAGACGCGTTCTTTGTTAACATCCGTAGTCCGATCTACATCAAAAGTAAATATAAAATATATGCCGATACATTGGACTGAGTTGTCTCCTTTATTGGGCTTCGTTCTCAGGGGTTTTCGGGCTTGATTTGCGAGTTGGTCGTTATTGACTTCATTACCATCTCTTTCTTGTTGGGCTTGCTTTTCGTCGCTTCCAAGCAGGGTTTGTTCCTGAACACGAAGGACATCCAACAACTCTATTGCATCGCTCAAAACCGCAAGAATATTGGCCAGTTTCTTATGTTGCATCGCCATGCAATCCATCTCGTTAAGGTCAAGAAGACGGCGTTCACCAAGTTGAGGTAGTAGGTATTTCGCCCAGTGAGGACGAAATTTCAGAACCTCCGTACAAGAGTCTTCTAGTTGGGCGTTTGCCCTAAAATAAAAACAAATATATTAAGTATTAACTACTTGTATAAACAGTTTTGTTATTTTCAAAAAAAATAAAGAAAGAACTTATTGAAACAATTCAAGCTCATAAAAGGATAATAGTTGTATAATGTTATCATACAAAGTCAAGTGAATGAGGTTTAAACTTTAACGTATACACTAAATGAATTAAATAAGGTCCGTTGTTTAAATTAAAAGGTGAAAGCCAACTAATTCCGTGAGTTATTAACGTTGTTGGAAACTTGGAATCATATTGTAAATATGATAATCTCGTCCGTATCACAGCGTATTGGCCCCGCACTGTATTTAGAATTGGCCAATGCAAATGCAAACATAAGCGGAATTAAGATTTGGATTTGGAGGTGGCATGTTTAAATTTTTAATGTAAATAGAAGGGATTTATTTGTAATTTTTAAAAAAATAGTACTAAAAATAATAAATTTAAAAAAAATTAGGTGGCTGGAACCACACCACTCTTTGAGTGGTTCCGCCTATGAATGCAAATACAATTATGCAAGATGTGATTTTTCTATTTTCAAGAATCACACTCGATGCTGGAAATGTAGGCGGGTCGGATCTATCGGACCCTCCCTCCTTTTTTTTACGGACCCGGATATTCGGTCCAACAAAAATACGGACCCAGATTAATCCGGGTCCGACAATTTTATTTTTTTTAATCTCGCAACGGCTCTTTATTTTGAGTCGTGCGATGATACACGTGGACGCTCGGGATGATAGAGCCGTTGCCCAAAGGCTCTCCCGCGTGGTCCCGAAAAAACTTATGCAATTGCAGAAAAAGCCCCTGTTTTTTACCGTTTGAATTTATATATACCCACTTTACTCGATTCTCTCCAAATTTTCCCTATAAAAACCACACTTCTCCCTCATTTTTTCACTCAACTCCTTCTATTCATCTCAAACTCTCTCAACTCGTCCAAGCTCTCAAGAAATTCGATTTTAAGCTATAGTTTTGTTATCTTATAGTCATATTAATACTCTTATAATTTAGTTACTTATTTAGATATTCTAGCAATATTATTATCACGATATCTATTATATTTATATTATATAGTTTAGTTATTAAATAGTTTAATTTAGTTATAATATCTAGTTTCGATAACTGTTCTCGAGGCCGAAATGATCGCCAAGGAAAAGGACGGACCGGTTCCGAAACCGGATTGGTTAATAGTATTCCGCATTCAACTCCGGTGCAACAACAAATACAACATACATATTATGACGGTGTTTACCAACAAAATGCTATGGGTTCCTCTAGTCTACCGTCGCCACAAATTCATCCCAATGCTATCGTTCCGGTAATTTATGGTCAACAATTCGGTGGTTTTACTAACTTGCTTCAAAATGCTACAGGTCATATTCCGGAATGGTCAAGCGAGCAAGAGGCGTACGATGCCCAAAACCAACATCGCCAAAACCAAGAAGCTTCGGGATCGATGAATATGAACGACGGAAGAGAGGACGATCCGAATTACGAAGGTCCCGAAGGCGGGGACAACGACGATGACGAAGAGGAGGGCGAAGAGGAGGACGAATTAGAAGAACTTCTTCCACCGCCGCCGCCGGTCCGAGCTCGTGGTCGGGCTCGTGGTTCTAGTCGGCCTCCTATTCCGCCGCCGCCAAACCCGCCACCGCCAAAGCAGAGAAAGAGGAAGAACCTAACATCTCCGGTATGGCGAAATGACTTTTTTCCGCTTTATATTCTTAATCATACTACAGGAACAGAGGAAAGATTCGCGAAATGTCAAACTTACGGAGAAATAAAGCCGGCTGATCCAAAAAATCAAGGAACATCGTACCTCAGAGAGCACGCCGAAAGAAAAAGAAAATGGAGGAGGTAAGTCGTTTATCCGGTCTCATTTATAGGAAAGCTCTCGCTAGATTTATCATACGTGATGGTTTACCGATATCTTTTTTCGAGGGAGATGGTCTCAACAAGTTTTTACCCTTCATCGCCCGAGTAAACTACCACTATGTCTCGCGTCATGTAACTTAAGAGACAATTATCAAGTATTATTATGAACAAAGAATTGAGCTAGACAAATTATTTCAATAAGCGACGTACAAGTTTGCTTTAACATCGGATTGTTAGAAAGGTCACGCTAACGATGATTATATTTCCGTTGCAGCTCATTTTATTAACGATGATTGGAAATTAGAAAAGAGTATTTTAGGATTTAAACCCATGCGTATAGGCATACCGGGGTTAACATTGCCGAGGCTATATTGAATGTGTTGACATTTTGGAACCTTAACAATATGGTAGTTTCAATTACATTAGATAATGCTAGCCCCCACAACATTACAGTTGATGTGTTAAAGGATAGTCTCTATAATTTTAGGGCCGATTATATTCATCAAAGATGTGCATGCCATATTATCAATTTGATAATTCAAGCGGGGTTAAATATTATTTCGCCAAGCATAGATAGAATTAGGAGTGCCATTATGTACATACGATCATCTACTATGCGCACAAATATTGGTTAGCATATTGCAGGGAATACCACAAAGCGGAGCGAGTGTTCTCTCGGGATATGCCTATCTGGTGGAACTCTACCTACTTGATGTTGGAGGCGGTCATACCGTATAAGGAGCTAGTTACGAACTGGATCAACGAACAAGAGTTCAGACACGTGGACGACTACCTCTACGAATCCGATTGGATGATGGCTATTCAATGCAGGCTTTTCTATCCTTTTTTTTACATACTATTACCGTTACTTTATCTCATGTTTACAAGCCTACGTCTCATCTAGCTTTAGCTTGCATTTTTGATATTATTGTTCATTTTGATAAAACAAAACAAAACCCTTTATTTGCAAATGTTTTGACACCGATAATTGAAAATTTTAGGGTTTATTGGAAACATATTCCATTTTTGTTTTGCGCGGCTAATAATCATAGATCATACATTAAAGCTTGGTAAATTGCAGGCGATTTTGGGGAGAATGCAACAATTGACGGGAGATCCATACCTTGATGAAGACTATCCCGACGCGGAATTGAAGATGAGGCTTCTTTACAAGGAGTACGAGACGAAGTATTACAAGGACATGGAGCAAGAAGGAGACACGAAAAACGTCAAGACGCCGCCCCCGAGCAACGCACCCGGAGCGCCCTATGTTTCGACGCATCAGGTGTTTTACAACCTAACTTATACCGGCGGGCACGGAGGATCATAGACGGTGTCAAGTCCGACGTCACAACATAGCTGCAGTTCCAGAGATCGTCGTCCCCGAAGAGCAAACCGCCGAAGAATCAACGAGTACGACGTCTTTTGTAACCTTCCACCGCCACCGTGTAAATTGAATGGTGACTTGAATGGTGACGCGTAAATTGTCTTGAATTCCCAGTTTTATCATTGGTGGCTCGCGACATCATCACCGTTCCTTTCTCCATGGTGTCATCGGAAACGGCTTTCTCGTTGGTGGGACGCCTATTGGAGGCTCGAAGCAAGTCAACGAAGACGTTTTTGGTCGAAATCCTTATGCTTTCCAAGGATTGGATTTTAGCCGAAAAGCGAACGCAAGATAATCAAATGGTAGACAATGAGTTGTTAGACTATTTCAACGAGCTTAATGTGGCGAACCCGAACTGGTGTAATCGGTTTGTAATTGCATGACATATTTGTATTTGCTCTATTATATAAATAAAAACCTTAGGACGCTCTTTCCTCGCCCGAGCCGCACCTTTTTGGGGGACTCAAAGAGGTTTTAACGAGGCCCTTTATTTATCTAATTATTTGTCTCCATGTTTATCATATTTAAAATTTGAAATTCAATTCAGTTAAAACCATTAAAATATAAGTTGATATTTGAAATTTAAACCCGCTAAAACTTGAAAAAAGTATTAAGTTTTCGGTTTAAAAGATCAAGGACCAAAACACAATTTTTGAAATTTTTTTAAAAAAATACGGAGTCGGATTTGGCGAACCCGGATAAATCTGACTCCGAAAAGAAAAAAAAGAGAAACACGGATATCCGTGCTCTCCTATATTCGCGGGATTAAATTCACACTACTAAGTGTATCTTTTTTTTCTCCCTAATTTTATTTTTTATGTGAATTAATAATGGACTTATTAACTCGGGTTTCAAAAATAAATATATAAAAACATCGAATTCACGGAATAGTAGTCGACGACGATGTGAAGCTCCGGAATGGAAACGGATTAATGTATGAGATTTAGAAGAAAGTCAAAATTGGGGATTTTTTTATTTAATTTTAAAAGCCAAGGGTATTTTAAGTACTTATGATTGAATAAGCAAAGGTTATTGTAATCGGAACCTCCAACATAGTTTATTGTATTAACTATTTAACTGAAGAATGAAAGCATTGTAGCCGTCTTAGCTCAGCTGGTAGAGCGCGTGGCTTTTAACCACGTGGTCGTGGGTTCGATTCCCACAGACGGCGGCCAATTAATTTTTGTCTCACTCAATTTTATGCTTCCTGATTATTTTAAACTAAATTGCTACATAACTTAAGTAATACATATATTTGTGAACCAATTTTTTTACCACAAATAGATTAAACCGGTACCTATAAAACCGCAACTTTTATTAAGCGATTAACACAAAGTATATATAAAAAATTAATGTAAAAGATTAATCGTTATAGAATTTAAATATTATAAAAATATAGATTAAAACTAATAGTATAATTTAACTGTTATAAAAAATAAATAAAAAATATTTTTACGCAAAATATATATTCTAATTTTTTTTTTTGGTTTCTCTGATTATGAAAGTAGCCAATGCAATTGGATAGGCAAACGATATCACAGTCGTTGTCGTCGTTTCCACCTTCCTTCCTTCGTCGGAGATTCTCTCTCTCTCTCCCGATTCCGATTCTAGGGCACAGCCGTCTCTCAATTCGATTCGCTCTTCCCACGGCGGCGAAATCATCCACGCCAAATCTCTAGGTCTTCTCTCCAAGGTATTATGATTTCGTCTCTTCAATGGATTTTCTTGTTTTTGCGCGACCAGGAGATTCGTGTTCGTTTTCTGATTCTTGTTTGATATGCTTCTTATCGGTAGCGAATCAATACGTTATCAATTTATATATATGCTTCTGTTTCCGCCATTAATTTTTGCGATTTCTCGCGAATTAATGCATTATGTTTCTTCATTGAGCTTCATTTCCTTTGCTTCATTCATTAATTTCCCCTCCTTGCTTTTGAAGATTTTCTCAAGATTTGAACTTTTGATATCTTTTTCGTGAACTTTTGAAGATTAGAACTCAGCTGATTATGGGTTTTTGTTAGTTATGGTCTTTGCAAAGTATTGTATGTTATTTGTTTCTTTTTGGTTACTCAGCTTTCTCGCCGGAAAATCGAAATGTATTCATTGGCCGTTACACGGTCAACCCCTTACTGGAATTTTTCATTTTGGATTCTGATAGGACCCGGTTTCTAATTCGAGAATTAAATGAGGAGAACTTTCCCAATGATGTTTAATAGAGAAAACCGACTAATAGAACATGAAAACTAACCCTAAGGTGCCTTATTGGAATTTTTGCTTTGGATTTTGGTAGGACCCGGTTTCTATTTCGATAATTAGATGAGGAGAACTTTCTCAATGATGTTTAATAGAGAAACCCGACTAATAGAACATGACAAACAACCCTAACGGGGAGAGGCTTATAGGCTTGGAGACCCTTTATCAACCCGATACCTAAAATACCCCTAATAAAAGAAAATGCGATTAGTGAGATAATAATGCGTGTCTAACAAATTTTTGATATGTTTTTGTTAATAGATTTTCTTATAATGGCGGCTGATCAGTGGAGGAAACGGTTGAGTAGTACCAGCGTCGTTACTTGTTATGGAAGGGAACCTAGAGCGAAACGGAAATCGAACGTGAAATCACATATCTCCCTTGAGTGGGACGGGAATCAGAAAAAAGTTGTGGCAAGAAGGGACCAAATCGGCATTAGTTGGAGAGATATGAGGTCGTTTACGGGCTCTTCCCTCTCTGTCAACAATGTTGTGGCTGATGTTCTTACTGTGCCACAGGAGATTTATGCACTAGAAAATCTTGAAGAGGTGCTTTCATACGAGGTAGCTATTCTTTCAAGGTTATGCTCATTTCCTTTTGAATAATATAATGCTGCCATCTTAAGTCTTTTTAACATGCTTTTGTCCAAAATTCTAGGTTTGGGAGGATGCTCTATCAGAAAGTGAGAGAAACCATCTTATGGAGTTTCTACCAAAAGGCATTGAGACTGAGCAAGTTGTTCAAGCATTGCTAGCTGGTGACAATTTTCATTTTGGAAGCCCTTTGCCTGACTGGTAAGTATCGTGTTAGACCCGTTATTACTTATAGGAGGAGGGTGGAAATTGTAGTTTAGCCTAGACATGTATGCCCTTATTTCCTTATGCTCTTTTAGGCTGTTTTGTGTGTTATGAACTTATTATGGGATAAGAGTTTTAACCCAAATCCATTATAAGGTGGCAACAACATAATTATATTTTTATGTTTTGTCAAGTTGAATATTTCCTTTCAACGTTTCTTGTGAAGAGTGTTTGCCGCTCTCTCGTGGGATATTCCTTTTTTTTTGTGATGTATGTTTATCAAAGGAGTGTCCGGAGTTACCCATTGTGGTAAATTCCTGTAGACCTATGAAGTTGTAATGGATCTTGTTTGGTTCCTATTGCATTGTTTGTTATATGATGTTTCTTGATAAGAACCAAACTGAAATTGTTCTATGATCGATGAACACTAAAATAATGTAGCAATTGATTGGCTTTTCGAGAGGCTGACCAACAGCCTCCAATGAAATAAAGTTAAAATGATAGATTTAGACCTCAATTCATATGAACTTCTGGCTGAAACTTCAGCTAATATTTGTTTTTTGATAAAATAGTTATTTTTGTATGTTTTGGAAAAACTTGAAATACCTTGAAATTGAACCCATAATCCTATCGTAAGTCCAAAATACCCATCACATAATATTAATACAACGAAGACATAAAAAAAAGGCCAACGTATACCTGTCTCTAAGTTTATGAGTGAGCAAGGGTCAACAAATATATACTCTTATATTTTCCTAAGCTGTTTGGTTCGTCAAGGCTTCTATTCTTATGGGAATGAGTGATACAATGAACCTTTCTGCTTTGCTTTTGTTGCAGGTTTTCTTCCTTATGTTCGGGCAATCTTCACCCCGATGCGATTTATCAGCAACAACAGTATTTAATTAATGAGAAGAAAGCATATTACTCAGAGTTGCATAAATATCATAATAAGTATGTGGTGTGTTGCACTTTTTCTGATATTTTTCTTTGTAAATTATGGTTGTCTAATCACAAACAGTGTGGTGATGTGCTTCTCGGCAGTATGATTGATAATTTACTGAAGCTGAAGGAGAGTTTCGAACGCCATCCCGAGAAGGATATTGTGCCCAAGACATCCAGGTATATTCTTCTTAATACTGCTTCTCTGGTTACTTAAATTAATTTTAGGGGAGGCTTATTGACATTTTAATGACTTGTAGCTAAAAATAATGTAACTATTTTTTTTTTAAGAAACATCGATTATATTAATAAAAATAAATTTACAATGCAAGGCTAGAAGAATGGTTTACGATCAGCCAGTTGAAAAATTGGTCCGGCTATATGATGAAATTAACTATATAATTGGCAAAAAAAGCATTAACTACAAAAACTAAATAGAAACAAGCTCTTTGTGAAGAAAAAAGAATTCGGATTTGATCAGAATAATGATAGAATCCAATATTCTTCTTTGTCGTTAGTTACTTTGTTGAGTCTTTAAATTAGTGTCGTTGTTTTATTTAGTGGAGTCTTAGGTTTATTAGTGGGATTTAATTCAATTGAGCAATAAGGTTTTGGGTGGGCCTTAGGATTAATTAGTTGTCAGTGGGCTCTAAACCTAGAAGTCGACTAGGGTTATTTAGAGAGAGGAGGTCGATGGCTTGAGGCATGCTTGTATTGGAGAATTGCCGTCTTGCATCATCGGGAGAGCTTCGGACCTCGCTCTCGAAGGATTTGGTCCACGACTTTGTTATCGATTCTTATTCAATAAAGATTAAAGGGAATTCACGGTTTGTGAATTCCCGTCGGTATTGTTCTCGCTGCGTTTTATCTATTTAA
Organism: Parietaria judaica; assembly: GCA_954871525.1. Taxonomy (NCBI): domain Eukaryota; kingdom Viridiplantae; phylum Streptophyta; class Magnoliopsida; order Rosales; family Urticaceae; genus Parietaria; species Parietaria judaica. Next base: position 34,779,185 of record OX940865.1, read on the forward strand.
TTGTTCCGAGATACATCAAATTGGTATCAGAGCAGTTTTCGATGGGACAGCAGAAGAAGAAAGCTCCGGCGAGTTTGGCTGGAAATCAGAACGCCGAGGATCTCGCGGCTCTGGAAGAAACGGCGTCTTCAGGATCAGCCGGGGCAGCATTCGAGACAGAGATGCGCGCTGCTCTGGAAGAACAACGGCGGACGACGGACGCACGTTTCAGCGAGATCGCGGGAATGCTTCGTGCGCTGATGTCGCGACCCGCAACTGAACCGGTCTCTGTGGCTGCACCTGTGCACAACACTACCGGACAACTCGTCACAGCGGCGGAAGATGGTGGCGAGGACAGCAGGAAACATGATCCAAAAACCCTAGGTCACGTGAATCTGGAATTTCCAGATCTTATAGCTCATGATCCGCAAGGTGATAACGGAAAACGTGGGAGTGTTAGCCAGAAACATGGAGGGACAGATCTGAAATTGAAGGCGAAACAGTATCCTTCGGGGTCCGAAACCGCGGACAACCCGTATCTCGCAGTGTGGCAGGCAAAGAAAGCGCTCGAGGAAGCGACCGAGCGCATGAATCGCGTGGAAACAGCGAAGGGAAACCGGGTGCGACTCCAGACAGCAAGGGACAGACCGCCAGAACTAGACCCGGATTGGGATTTTTGCGGATTGAATGAGGATCAAAATTTTCGAGATTTTAGAAACGGAGGAGGGAGCCGACGCGATGACGGCCACTACGAGCGAACTGGAGCTGGGGAGAGAACACGGCGATTACAGTTGGCCGTGTTTGACGGGACCGATGTGAAAGGCTGGATTTCACGCGCAGAACGCTACTTCTCAGTAAATCGGGTTGCTGAAGCCGAGAAACTGGACTCAGCCGCAGTGTGTTTCGAAGAAACGGCACTCCAATGGTTCGACAATGAGGAGAGGTCAGATCCATTCCGCAATTGGCGTGATCTGAAATTACGTTTGCTATTTCGTTTTCAAGGACTTTTGGAAGGCGATGACGGGAGTGACCAATTAATGAGTCTCACGCAAACCGAATCCTTGGAGGCATATTTAAGGGAATTCGAGAGGCTCCAAGGGCGAGTTCAGGGGCTGCCCGATAAAGTGCTTCGCAATTTTTTCGTCCGTGGGCTGCGTTACGAGACCCGTAATTTCGTGAAGTACACCCCTCCGGCGACGTTGAAGGAAGCAATTGAGCACGCATTTAGAGCGGAAAAACTGGTTCTCGCGAATCGAAAGGCGCGGAACGGAAATAGCATCTACTCGGATACTTTAGGATCTGTTAAACCGATCGTTGCGGAGGTGCGTGAGCAGCCAGCAGCGCCAACTGGAAAAGGAAGTGATAAACGCCTTTCAGAGGCCGAGTACGCCGACAAACGTGCTCGGGGTCTCTGCTTCAAATGCGAGGAAAGATTTTCGCCGGGGCACCGCTGCAAAGTAGCGGCTCTATGGGAATTAAAGGTCTGGATGACGACAAGGGATGGACAGGAATTAGAGGTACTTAATGGAGAGGCTATCGAGCATGACGACGAAGACGACTTGGCTCACGCTCACCGGGACTAGGACGGGCCGATGAGAACTTCGAGCTTGAGGACAAGCTCGATTTGGAGGGGGGAGTAATGATAGAATCCAATATTCTTCTTTGTCGTTAGTTACTTTGTTGAGTCTTTAAATTAGTGTCGTTGTTTTATTTAGTGGAGTCTTAGGTTTATTAGTGGGATTTAATTCAATTGAGCAATAAGGTTTTGGGTGGGCCTTAGGATTAATTAGTTGTCAGTGGGCTCTAAACCTAGAAGTCGACTAGGGTTATTTAGAGAGAGGAGGTCGATGGCTTGAGGCATGCTTGTATTGGAGAATTGCCGTCTTGCATCATCGGGAGAGCTTCGGACCTCGCTCTCGAAGGATTTGGTCCACGACTTTGTTATCGATTCTTATTCAATAAAGATTAAAGGGAATTCACGGTTTGTGAATTCCCGTCGGTATTGTTCTCGCTGCGTTTTATCTATTTAATTGTTCCGAGATACATCAAATAAATAGCGGTATTTTTCTCTCGTAATTTTCTACATGATGTTTGGTTGGTTTTCGTTTATTAATTTAAACTTCGCACATGATTATATACAGATCCAGGAAGGATGTGGACAAAGGGATTTCCTCATCAGTTATTGAGTCCAGATTCAATGCTCTCGAGGACAATGCTGTCTTTTCATCCGAGTCGTGTTCTTGGGAAGCAGAGGAAAAAGCATGTAGCAGCGATAATCAGAAGTCCTCTATATTTAAAGACGGAGATTTTCATAATAGGTAGGCCATTTAGCATATTATCTGTATTCGATGTGCCAAATTTTCAATGTTTAAAGCAAATTTTAAGTTATAGTTTTTGCCGGTTGATCATGGATTTTAATGGATAAGGTATAATATTCCACTTTGTAGTTATCTTTACTTATCGATGGATAAACCGGTTATCGACGAGTTTTATATAAAATAATTTTAAGAATATATAATTAATTGATCGACGGTATTTTTTTTAATAGTGTCCATAATTTCAAATAGCCCTAGAATTATTATTTTAAGTTCTTAACAAGCTTATGTTTTTTTTTATCGATCTAATATTTTCTTTCTTAATAAATAAATATTATACATAAATGATAAAACATTATGAAGATTGAAGAACATACTGAGCTTTTTCTGTATTACTTCCTTTAGGATAGTTTTAAATTTCTAAAGTACATGCATTATATATATAAATATAATTAGTCTGAAGTTCTAATTTGTTGCTGATGGTTTCAGATCGAATAAGAAAGACGCAATAAAAGACAAATGTGGAAATTTGTCAGCTGTTTCTAGTGACGTGATCAATGTAGGAACACAGTCTCGAAAAGGCGATAAGCGTCAGGAACATGCTAACTCGTCGAATGACGGTGCTAAATATATGTCATATATTAAGGTTAGGTTGACGTGACATTGTTTTGGGGAAGTATATGTCTTTTTGAGCTTATAATCAATGATATTTTTACTTCAATAATTTCAGATTAGCAAGAAACAACATGACATTGTTAAAAATATGAAGCAATCAGGCAAAAGCATCCAATCAAAGTCTCTCAACCGAGTTTTAGGGAACATCGCAAGTTTCGATGTACGACCATATGAAATGTTCGTCGAAGAAGAACGGAATAAGTTGCGTGAAAAATGGTCAGTAAGTATAAATAAAGTTTAATTTGTAGTATATTTTTCGCCCGCTAAATTTAGTGGTTTATTTTGTCCAGGATACAAATGGCGAAAAACGCTGTCCCTGTAGCTTGTGTTAACTGGAGGGACTTAAATGCAAAAAGACAACAATTGAGGATGTCTTTGGAACAGGAAATAAAAGAAAGGTTGAAGACACTGACAGAGGTTTGCGATATTTCTTTTTAGTCATCTTTTTTCCCTACTCTTGTGAGTCGATACATGTACGACATACGTGTCACGGCTCGTGACTTTATGTACGTTTAATTATGTCATGTTATAATCGTGTCTTGTTATTCTTATTCGATTAGGTTATTTGAGTATATTTTATCATATATTATGGTTTGGAACTTCTGATAATTAGGTTAAAGGGTTCGGGTCCGACCCATTAGTTTGTATTGTTGGATCTGTGTCTATTTGAAAGACCCCAAATCAATGAGAAAAACATCCAAGATTGCCGTTATATTAGTGTAAACTCTTTCTCAAGCTTAGGGTAGAAATTTTGGTGAAATATAGTTTTTTTCTCGGTTTTAGACCCGTGACAAGGAACTCAACTTGGGACCATAACAATTTGTTGGATATGTTGCTATATAGTTCTAATTTATTTTCCTGTGTCTCAGGATGTAGATGACAGCAACAGCCAGAGAACCGTTCTCGAGGATCAGATCGAAAATGAAATCGAAGACGGCATTCCAACTCCGATAGATGATGACGATAAGGAAAAGTCTGTTTCCGGCTCTCACGAGCGGGAATTCTCATATGGCAAAGAGAACAATTCCATGGACGTTGATTACGAGAAAGAGACACCTAACAAGTCTGATCAGGATGCTCCTAACACATCAGAAAACGCGCATCTTGATCTCGAACAAGGAGCACAACTGTCGTGCAGCGGTGACGACATCTGGCCTTCCGTCGCTATCTCGCACTCCTACTACGGCCCCACCGATGATGATCTGGTGATGGCGCCTCCAAAAGAAAATGTTGTCGACCTGGACTCTGGAAAAGACTTGGTGCATAGATATTCCAAAAATACCCCCTTCATTTCCTACCCCAACCAAGATCGAAACGATGTGTTTGACCCATTCTATAAGGGTGACGGAATGTTGATCTACCATCAAGACCAGAAAACGGTGGGCTTGGATTTCCAGCCCACAGAGAATATGCTCATCGAGGACCCTCAGTTTCCCGTACACTTCCCAGGTCACCCACACCAGTCGCTGCTAAAGAGAGAAAATGACGTTTTTGCCCACAGAAACCTACCTGGGCACGTCTACTCGGACCCGAGCAGATTTGGAATTCCTCCCAGACCAGAGAACCTGGCCGGAGTCAACCCGCACGATTGGGCGGTCAACGGGGCCCGGCTCCCTCTGCCGATGCAGCCTCACCTGACTGGAGAGTTCCCGAACTGGTTCGCCGGCGAGCAACAACCACGATGGACCGGCGCGGTTAGAAATGGTGGAGACCAGAGCCTCTACAGCGTGCTGTCTCAATGCAACCAGTTGTATTCCAATGGGTCATATCAACCGGCACCGCCCACAGCAGAGCAGTTCGTTCCACCGCGAAACTACGGGATGATGGGCGGGACGGTGAATCCGAGCATGGCCAATATTATTCCACCGCAGCCGACTGTATCGCTGGACTACATGGGCGGACGGGAGGCGGGCTCGCTGATGCCCGATGACATGGCGTGGATGGGCTTGGCACATCCAGGCCCGGGTTTGCACGATCCGATGGGAAAGCCCTACCTGAGATCGTGGAACCAGTGAGAGATTACCGAGGTCTTTCTGTAAATAACACACTCGACCCCAACCGACCCCGACCCGACACCATGTGTGTATATAGAGATATATATGTCTGCTAGAGACGGGTAGAGCTTTAGAGAAGGGAGGCAGAGGCATTCATGGCTTGTTCTGTTCGGTTAGATTTAGATATCAATTTTGATGGATTTTTTATTTTATTTTTTTATTTTAAAAATTGAGTTTTCGTTTTTCGTTTTTCGTTTAAGTGGCAAAGAGGTGTATCACACTAATTATTCCAGTTAATTTTAATTCTTAACAAAGATAGATAGCATGGTTTAGAGCTGCGGCTCGCGACTGCTGGGAAGGGATCGCGACGCGTCGCGACCGTTTGCGGGGAATCGCGACGAGTCGCGATTTTGTGGCATAAGTCGCGATTCGTCACGATTTGGGCGCGCGTCGCGACCCGTTGGATGGCGATCTGCGTGAAGCCATCCAACGGTCCAGATTTGTGATCTGCGTGATTTTGTTTTTTTGTGGTATAAATAACAAATTTTTTATCCGAAATTAATTACCCAACCACAATTTTTACCCACTTTACTCGAATTTCAACCCAAATTTTTTTAATTTCAATATTTTTCCCCCAACTTTATTCATCCACTTCACCCACCTCAATAATTATTCACCCACTCAACTCTCTCCTCAAATCCTATAAATATCACCTCTCCCACCCTCATTTCCTCACCAACAATCTTCCAACTCTCTCTCAAATTCTCTCAACTCTCTAAGTTTTTTCCCCTCTAAAGCTCTCAAGTCTCAAATTTCCCATTATGTCTCGAAGAAGCGGTAGTTCCGGGGGTCGAAGGGCTAGGAATTTGCAACCCCAATTTATTCGTGCGGGGCCAGATCAAGCTACGCCCGAGGGCTATATTCCCGTTATGCTACCGGAAGAAATATTTCCCTCCAAACCAAATCCAAATTATCGCGATGATACCCAACGGTCTCTAAGACCTAGTCTAGTCCGGGCGATGGGCGCGCACGACGCTGATCCAGAGCGTGTGCCCGCATCGATGATGGAGGTGGTACGTCGATGTCGGGAGAAGAGAACCGCCGATCCATTTTTCGAGCTCATGTTTCAAGGCGGACCCGTCGACGACCGCAATTCACAACTTAGGTCATAGACAATTTATTCTATAAATTTAATTAATGACCTCACAATTCCAATTTATGGAACGAATTTACACATCAACATATACTATATAAGAAAATTATTATCTCATAAATTTAGCAAATTATTAATTTAGCTAGTTAGACCCGAGTCGGTACCAGACAAAAATATTATTTAATCGGGACTATTAATTTATCGAGTATTAATTTATAGTGGTTTTACTGTATTTTGACATTGTGGAGAAGTCACACATGAAGCAAATAAAAATGAACAAAAAATACACATTTATTTGGATTTGGAAAATCCCACGTAGAGTAAATACAAAGAAAACAACAACATTATTAGTATACAAATAATAATTTCCTCTTCGAAACCCAAGCAACTCAACATATATATCTATTCCTTAAAGATTAAGTTATTAGGTATTATTAGTGAGGACTATAAATATACGTTATTTGTGCGTCAATGAGATTGAACATAATCGAAAATAACACTAGAAAAAATGAAAAATAAACAAGCTTAGTTAGACTCACTTTACTTTTTTAGATTTAGTCTTTGTTTGAAATATCGCCTTTATTTTTAAACACTAACGTATTGTCTCACGCTTAAAAATCAATGTTAACAAGTGCATAATTTACATGATTTATACTATTATACTTGCGTAAAATTACTTTCTTTTTACAAATGTGCTGTATTTGTATAACTTTTTTTTATAAATTAGATTGTTTAGTTGTTTTATAACAATTCTATAATTTAATATATTGATTTTCTTAAATAATTAATAAATAAAAATATTCTTGAGCTAGTTACATGTTAGGTACGAACTAATATTTTTATTACACAAAAATTCTAAAATGTTATATTTTGAAAATTATAGGGACATTGTGCACCAATATGCAAAATTCAATGGCATTACTTCCGAATTCCGATTGATTCTTCATTTTAAAGAAAAAAATGCTTTGCCGACAATCAACGTCAGCGAGGCCTCACTCTTGCTTTTTGGTCACTATTATTATCCTAATAATTCATGAGAATAGTCTTTTTGTATTTTCACTTTTTTATAACTAATATTTAATTATTATTATATTTACAAACTTGTGAAAAGTTAAAAGATTAATCATTAATAACTAAATTTGTTTAGTTTAGTGATAATTTCATTATAAACTTCTTCAACATGTCCCGGATTCAAGCTATGTGGAACGCAAATACATATCCTTTATATATATATATATATAATGTCACAAACTCTTACACTAAGTATATCTAAGTATATCTAGTAATGTGAAAGTGCATTGTAACTTTAGCCAATAATTTCACCCACATTAAATTAGCATAGTCGAGTTTATAGATCATTTTTTCTCCCGATAGAAAATGTAGTTATTAAACCACTCGACTTATTTTGGAATATAGTTGATTGATAAACAAAACAATTATGGAGCCTTTTAAACTGTATTTTTTGAGGCCCTTAAATTTGAGATTATTTTTCTCATGACAAGCGCTGGCACGGCCTCGCTTATACGCTGCAAAGAAAATATATAATACGCCGTCACTCTCACTTAAGTTACATAATATTTTGGCTACATACGTCCCACGTTCGGGAAACGCAAGCACATGCCGCTCCATTATTATAAAAACTTTAAATACTTACGCCGTACTTTTATAAAAAAATGACGTCGTTATTGGATCCATTTAATTATCATTAGAATAAATAAGTAAACGCCTGAAACAATAAACGTTTGTCTTATTAACCGTTTCAGAGAGATGACTTGCTTCGGAAGAAGGAATCCAATCCCTTTGCCATTGTTGTAGACCTCCGAGCTCGACCTCGACCTCGACCTCGAGCTTCCCATTCGCACCAGCCATGGCGGCCGAACCAGAGGGCCACAAGAAGGAGGTCATTCGCCTCGAGCGCGAGTCCGTCATTCCAGTCCTCAAGCCCAAGCTCATCATGACCTTGGCCAACCTCATCGGTTCCTTCTCTCTCTCTCTCTCTCTTTCTCTGTCTCTGTTCATCGTTTAGGGCTAATTTGCTGCCGAAATTCGTTTCTGCAGAGCACAGCTCTGATCGCGCGGAGTTTCTGAAGCTCTGCAAGAGGGTCGAGTACACGATTCGAGCTTGGTACCTCCTGCAATTCGAGGATTTGATGGTATTTTTTCTCGCATTCTCGTTCGCTTCGGTTCGGGATTGTAGCTAATTCGCCGTGGCTCTGGGTTGGTTTGCAGCAACTGTACTCGCTCTTTGATCCTGTGCACGGCGCTCAGAAAATCGAGCAGCAGAATCTGTCGTCCCAAGAGATCGACGTGCTCGAACAGAATTTCCTCACGTACTTATTTCAGGTTTACATTCGTTCGATACACTTCGAAATTTTCGTGTTCTTCAGCGGAAGCTCCATTTTTTTTTGTTATTATTTTTTAAGAGGGTAAGCCATAGACATTTCACATTTGGTAATTTACGGTTAAGAATGTCACGCGAAAGAGATGAAAGTGCCTTAGCAATGTGACGCGTCCCGGTACGGTCAACGAACACAATGCACTTGAATGTGAATCCCCAAAGTGCCTTACACTAGATCATGTGAAAAATGTAAATTAATTGCTACATGCTTCATTATTAATCCATAGGAGTTGGTGTAGTGGTAAGCGCGATACTTGGAATCTTGCTCATCCTAGGTTAGATTCCCCCTAGATGAAATATTGGGGCCATTGGGGTAGTCTCCCTGTCGATAATGGCAAGGCCTCGTGGTTACTAGTCGGGTGTACCCGGGTACCACGGTTATGTAAAAAAACAAAACGAAAATTGCTACATGCTTCATTCATAATATATGATCTAGCAACTTACTGTGGGAGAAAGAACTTCCAAAAATGAGAACTTGGACTACATAATACACTAGACTTTTACAAAGCAACACTAACACGTTTGAAATACAAATTATAGTACTTTTTCCATGGTTGGCCATCGGTTTTATTTTTGCAATTGGTTCTGTGTTTCAACTTTCAACTCCGTGCTCAACCTAGCGATTCACCAAAAAAATTTGATACAGGTGATGGAGAAGAGTAATTTCAAGATTGCAACTGATGATGAGATTGAGGTGGCACTTTCCGGACAGTATCTTCTGAATCTGCCTATCAAAGTTGACGAGTCTAAGGTTTGTGCTTTCGTTGTTATAATTAATCCTTAATATGCATTATCAATGTGCGTATATGCATGTATTGCAGTGCTTGATATGTTGCTTCAATTGATTTCCTTCCTGAATTTAGCTCGACAAGAAGCTATTGAGGAAATATTTTGACGAGCACCCTTCACAAGATCTTCCGGATTTCTCTGATAAGGTACTAATTTTTAGTGACGTTCAAAATTTATGCTTCTTTTCTTTGGGGAGTGGCAACGCCTATTTTTTCATGTATTTTTATTTTTTCTTATTTCTTTGTTCAAACTACCAATTGCAATAACCATGCCTATTGTTCTGGAGAGCTGACCTAATAATATTTTTTTACTTCAGTACGTAATCTTCAGACGTGGCATTGGACTTGATAAAACAACCGATTACTTTTTCATGGAGAAAGTGGACATGCTCATTGGGCGATTATGGTCGTATATTTTACGGGTGACCAGGTGATGTTATTTTTTAATTTGAGAAGAAATTATGAGAAATTACTTTCAACATGTAATGTTTTTTCTTTTTATTTGTCTCTATTATCTCTGAAAATTCCTTCTTGTAGGTTGGGAAAACTTCTGTCACGAAGGCCAGCTCGGAAACCGAAGACAGATCCGAAGAAGAACGATGAGATCATCCCTGATGCGGATCAGGATGACCTATTTGTTGAAAGGAAGAGGCTTCAAAATTTAGAAATCAGGTTTAAATTACTCGCTATAGTTACTGCAAGGTGTACAACCTGTTTATTATCCAGTAAAGTCAAATTCTGTCGACATTGTTTGACCTTTATCTTTATGTGCTGTGCACTGCAGGGTGAAGAATTTAATGAGCAAGATAACAATCCAAGAACCAACCTTTGATAGGATCATCGTCGTTTACAGGTTTCTCATTAATGTTTTCTTTTTCCCAAGCTTTAAATTGATGATTGTTATAGAGCAATCAATGAATCCAGTATCGTTATGTCAAAGTTCAATCGCAATTACTATGTCTGATCTGAAATTTTACCTGATTTTGTCAAAATATACACTGAGCTATTAATTTTCAGTATTGTTACTCGGTGTTATTGCTGGCAAATATACCTAAGTCCTACCTTAATTTTTATGAGAAACATACCTAAGAATCAATATTTGTGGCATCCTTTTGGAAGTTATACACCCGGCTTCTGTCCATTTCGAATGTGACTTCTAAATCAATGCTACAAATATCGTAACTTAGGCATATTTTCCATTTAAATTAAGTAAAGTGTACAATTGCAATAACTCAGGTATATTTTCCGGCAATTAGTACCATAAGTGATTCCAAGTTCTATGAAAGCAAAAGGTATTTTTTTTTACAAGAATGGCGACTCTGCAGGCGAGCGAGCCCCAAAGGGAAAGAAGAACGGGGAATATACATCAAGCATTTTAAAAACATTCCAATGGCTGATCTGGAAATAGTTCTTGTGAGTCATTATTCATCAATTATCTCTATTTACTATGTTTCTGCAATTGCGATTTTTTAGGACGCGTTCGTTAATTTTTTTATTCCCTACAGCCCGAGAAGAAAAGTCCCGGATTAACTCCTATGGATTGGGTCAAATTCCTCATCTCAGCAGTTGTTGGGTTGGTAAGTATGTTCGCCAAAATGATACTGCAATATAGAGTTTCTGAATTTTCATTTCATCAGGCTAATCTAGGCAATAATCTTTCTAATAATTACAATAATAATAGATGCATAATAATAATTTATGGTTTAGGAACCTAATCCCACCAACTATATTTGCATTTTCCAAATAAATCATCGTGGTTGGTTGTTAGTTCAATGGATGTTTGTGGGGCAAAAATACCCATTTGTTAGTTGAAAATGGCGGCATATTCCACTTCATTTTCGCGGCGCATATTCCCAATGTTGCCAAAAGCGTAAATCCTAGGTACCCAGTTAACGGCGTTGGGTATATTTTTGGTACCAAAGAGTTTGACACATTGGTTATTTCTGCCAACATTAATTATTTGTATATTTATATATTTGTATACAGGTTGCTGTTGTTAGTTCTCTTGAAATGCCTCAAGCTGATGTATGGGTCATGATTGCTGTTCTTTCCACCGTAGTTGGTTACTGTGCCAAAACATACTTCACGTAAGTATGTCGTCTTTTGATTATGATGAAACTGGTTGGGCCCGATTTTGACCGGTTTCAAACGTAATTGAATTATTCGGTTATGTAAAAACCAACCCAAGCACCTTTTTTTACTGGTTACAGTGCGGTTTATTTTGATTCGTAGTCTCAAAGCGGAGTATTTCCCCCCGAATTCGGTTAAAACCGTTAAGCATTCAGTTAAACTAGCATATGAATAATAACCTTAACTAAGCATTGCAAAATACATGAAATAGAACAGGCAAAAAATTTGGTTTCGGTTATTAATCGATTCATTAATCTGTTTTGCTTATGGTTCGTGAACGATAACCGACCCGCTTTGTTTCCAGTTTTGTTAACCGGATTTATTAAAATTTGGTTATTATTTTTCCTTCCGGTTATCAATTTTTACAGTCCTAATTCCCATCCCGATTGCAGTGCCGATCTACTTTTGAATCCATGGCTAACTAATTTGGATGGAACAGGTTTCAGCAAAATATGGCGGTATATCAGAACTTGATAACACAGTCGATGTATGATAAACAACTCGATAGTGGAAGGGGTACTCTGCTTCACCTCTGCGATGATGTCATTCAACAAGAAGTAAGCCTCATATAATAAACACTAACTTATACCAAAATATGACATCCAAAAGAAGGGAAGAAAAAAAAGATTTTAGTTTGTTTCTATTAAGGGTGGTAATCTGAGTCTGGATACGGCACAATACGAAGTCAATGGGCTTGGGTCGACCTGAAACGGGTATTGGGTTCGATTAACATGACCACAATTAAATTTAGGAACAAAATATTCATTTTATGCGTTTCGTGTATGTTTTTAATTGTCTTAAAACATATTATATGTCAAATTCATATCGTTATTTCAAGAATTACGTTGTTCAATTGATGAAAATATAATATCACGAATTAGTTTTATTTTTTTTAACAACTCGTGTATACTGATTAAGTTAAATGAGTCTAAATATGAAATAATTTATTTTTCATAGGACTACAATTTATTACATAGGTTAAACATGCCAAACAACATGTGTAACACGGTTAGTTAACACATTAACATAATTAGTAATTTGGGCGATTTGAGTCTCTAAAATCAATAAAAAAATGATTTAGACATGGCGCAAATACGACACGAGACATGATTTGGTATCCTAATTTTATCTTTCAGAATCGGTTTTCTTTTTGTTTATGTAATTAACATTCTGAGGACATATCATATCTGTAGGTCAAAGAGGTCATCCTTTCATTCTTTATACTGATGGAACAAGGCAAAGCTACTCGACAGGTACGGAAAACCCAGTTTTGGCTTTTTCTCTACGTAAGTTTTGTTAACTCTTTGACGACCAGAATAAAATATTAGCGGCGAGTTTCGTTTTTGAAACAGGATCTTGATCGCTGGTGTGAGGAGCTGATTAAAGAAGAGTTTAAGGAAAGCTGTAATTTTGACGTTGACGATGCCGTGGAAAAGTTAGAGAAGTTGGGCATTGTAGCTCGGGTGAGTATTCCTCTTTCTGTTCCCAATAATTCCGAAACTTGACATGATTGATACAAAACCTAATGCTGTAATATTAATTAGATGAGTCATTGCGACTCAGTAGTGGTCCTTGAATTTGTCGCATCGTGTCAGTTTCCCCTCGTAAACTGTAGGAATTTCATCCTGACCGTTAAAAATAAATATGATCCGTCAAATTATAAGCTATGTGCAATTTTCATATTAGCGCTTAGGGACAAAAGCGTCTTAATATACTAGCTTCTGCATCGCACATAGCTTAAAATTTGCGGAAGGCCAGGGGAGAAATTGCTACAATTTACAAGTTCGGAGAAAAACCGAGAAAACACGAAAATTCAAAGCATAGTCGATAATGACAAGAACACAATGAAAGTATAATACATCTAATTCGAGACTTTAATTTGTGAGCTCAGGATTCCATTGGGCGGTATTACTGCGTCGGGCTAAAACGGGCTAACGAGATCATCGGTACCACCACCGAGGAGCTTGTTCTTAAGGTCAAACAAGGTGGCGCTGCTTCGTGAAAGTCAACTTCTTTTCTTATGTAAAAATGTCTTATTCATTTTTCTTCCTCGTAAGCAAATCAATTTGTTCGTTTGTTAATATTCTCATATGAATTTCCTCGCTCCTATTGAAATCGAAAACAACGAGAAATTACGGGCCGTTTCGTGTTAAACTGACGAATTGTAAAATTTATTGATGTTTTATGGACATGCTTTTACTGTAATTTTTTTTTTATAGAGAATGAAACCTTCTCTTATTTTTAGAAAACAATGATTTAATTGTAGGGTTGTGATGAATTTCCACAATTTAAGGACTGCTCATAACACCACCTTCAAAACATTATCAAACGAAAATTTACTTTCTTATACCCTCTACTTTCATTTTTTTTTCTCATTCCTAGTAAGAAAACCCCATTCCTCTCGTCGCGATCAACTAATCAATACGAAATATTTCAGTAAACTCTATTTCTAAAAAGTCAAAATAAACCCTTTTAAATATAACTTGACGATAATACCCTCTTATGTTTCTAATTTTTGGTTTTCTGAAAAAAAATTAAAAAATTAAGATTCTGAAAATTGATAATTGGTAATATTTTAGTTATTTTTTTGGATAACATATAGTACATTTTTGTCAAATAAATATAATCTAAAATTATAAATGGCCAATTTTTGGGTTCTAAAATTAAAATGAAGGTTTGAAATTAAGGTTTCACTCCTTAAAATTAAAATTTCCTTACATATATATATATATATATATATATATATATACACACACACACACACACACATATATATTCCTCTGTTTTATTCATGTGTAATGTGTTCATGTTCTTGAAGACGTTATTCTATTTCTGACTAATAATGGAACTCTTAATTTTCAGTTTCAATGGAAACTGTCAGAAATAATTATGACGTCTTATAATAAATTCGTTTGACCAAACACAAAGCGCAGGTTTTGTTGGATATACACCTTATATAAGCTCTTACGTACATATATACATATATATAAACACAAATACACAATACATATATATATATGTATATTATACAATGGGAAAGAAGAAGAAAGATGTGATTCGATTGGAGCGAGAGTCTGTGATCTCCATCCTCAAGTCCAGACTCATCACCACGCTCTCCTCCAACTTCCGTACGTAACCAAACCATGCACATGCATACACGCCATTTCTTGTATTAATATGTATTATGTATATGTATATGTATATGCAGAAGATCAGAGAGGCGAGTTTATGATGTTCTGTCAAAGAGTTGAGAGCGCGATCAGGGCTTGGTATCTTCTTGAGTTCCAGGATCTCCTGGTAATTCGCTCCTCTCTCATTAATCCATCTAATTATTATATGTATCTCTCTCTCTATATATATATATATTCGTTCTGTTTATTCTGTGGTCAGCAATTGTATGCGATCTTCGACCCCGTCCACGGAGCGTCGAAACTCGAGCAGCACAACTTATCTTCCGCCGAAATCGACGTGCTCGAACAGACTTTCCTCGACCACTTAATGAAGGTTTTCATGCTGAAAATTAATTCTGAATTTACAGACTCAATAACGAATGGAATTCATTACAAAAACTAAATTGATTAGGTTATGGAAAAGAGCAACTTCAAGATCGCCACCGATGACGAAATCGAAGTTTCGCTTTCGGCGCAGTATCGCCTGAATCTTCCCATAGTCGTGGATGAATCGAAGGTATAGATAACAATAGAACCTCGACTAATTAAAACTTTTTCCGGGTCCCAACCATATTAATTTATATATATGTAGTTTATATCATTAAAAAAACAACGATCAGTTCTGTTTCTGTATTTTAGCTGGACAAGAGGCTGTTCACAAGCTATTTCACGAACAACCCGAGAGACGACCTTCCATATTTCGCAGATAAGGTACGCCTCTAATGGTTAATTAATACGGTTCTCGACGACCCGTATCGTACTTCTTGTCTCGTTTTAGTTATAACTGAATTTGGTGCTTTTTTTCTTCTTCTTCTCTGATCTCCTCGATTAGTTCATAATCTTCCGTCGCGGTTTTGGGATTGATCACGCAACAGCATTCTTTTTCAAAGCCAAACTCAATGCCATAATCTTAAGAGCGTGGAGATTTTTCTTTAAATGTACCGGGTAAATACATTTTTTGCCATTTCGAACAGATCGGTATAGTTTTGTTCTCCGTAATCCTTGTCTAATTAAGCGTAATTCGCAAAAACTGCAGGCTTAGACGGCTTTTCTGCGGTGACCCGAGCAAAAGCAGTAAAAGTGATGCATCAAAATCCGTAGAGATAAGTATTGAAGCAGAGCAAGATGGAATGTTCGTCGAACGGGTCCGATTAGAGAAAATGAATCTCAGGTTATATCGATTCACTAATTTTCACCTTGTACGGCCCGTTTCTAGTAGAGGGATCGGACCGGTAGGCCTGATCCCGACTTGCGGGGGCTTGCCCCCGTGGTATTGATCTTTCTGATTATCGGTTTTATTTTAGTTGGCATTTCGAGCTCAATTATAACCGCCATTTAATTCTGCACACACTTCTTCTCTCCCCTCCTATATGCAACGTTTTTTTTTTTTTTTTCGGTCATAGTGAATTTCTTCTCATTTGTCAGTGATTTTCTTCCCAAATCGATTTTCCACGGAAATTTATTGTGTTGATTTCGGTTTAGTTCCGTTGCTAACTTGTGATTTTCAATGTATGTTTGTTGAAATCTTCAGTGCAACAAAACTTGCTGGAAGAATCACTATCCAAGAGCCTACATTTGATAGGATCATTGTAGTCTACAGGTTTGCTCTTTACTTGCCTATCTTCTTTTGAAATGCCGTTTATCGTGACACTGCGGGAATTCGCAGGCGCACCAAACCCAAGAAAGAAAATGAAAGGGGAATACACATCAAGCATTTCAAGAACATTCCGATGGCGGATTTGGAGATCGTGCTCGTGAGTCTGCAATACAAGCTCTCTTCGTGAATGTTATCGTGCCCGTGACTACAACGGCTCCTCTGTTAAAGGTATGTGTGGGAACCGGCAGTGTTCCCTCAGAAAAAATGAGTGGGAATGGTTCTTCAACTACCTCATCGGTTCGGTTTTCGACGTCCACCGTTAAAGAATGATGTAAATTTTAAAAACAATTGTAAATACCTATATAAATTACACACACAAATTTTCCAACCACCGAAAACGTTACAGAGAGACCATTCCCGCTCATTTTTTAGTCATTCCCACAAATACCCCTTAACAGAGGGACCATTGGAGGCAATAATTCATATATAAATTCCATTTTAATTGTTGACTTTGTGAGTTTCTACAGCCTGAGAAGAAAAGTCCTGGTTTGACTCCAATGGATTGGATCAAATTCATTGTTTCCACTATAGTGGGGTTGGTTAGTGATTAAACAAGTTATATATATATATATATATATATATATATATATATGGTGCCTTTTTTTCATGATTTTGAAATGTGTTTTTGTGCTTGATCTTGCAGGCCACCATTGTTACTTCAATTAGCATCCCGAAAGCCAACATCAGCGTTATGTTCGCTGTCCTTACTGCTTTGATCGGCTACTGCGCTAAAACATATTTCTCGTAATTTATCTCTTTTTGTTATCTTCCCATAAATATGGGATTAGGATTCCTCATTCTTCATATATATATATATATATATATATATATATATATATATATATATATATAAGCGCCTAGTATAGGTTCACGTTCACCCATCATGTTTGAGCATAGACGGGAAAATAAGAGCGTGTGATTTCGTTTACCAATAAAGTACTAATGTTTTGTTTCGATTTCTATTCCGGTAGAGCATCATTGAGAGAGTTTTCCCGGTCAAAAAAAGATACCGACATTTTGTCTATAACAAAGCGTCATTGTCTTTTTTAGATTACTGTTCCCGGTCCTATCGCATTTCTTGATTTTTCTTTACGATGCTTATAATTTCATAATGTTAAAAGAAATATTAGCACACAATCAATGTGGGATTAGACTTTATTATCCTACAGATTGTGGGCGATCGTGTTAGAGCATCATTGAGACTTGAGAGAGTTTTCCTGGTCTAAAAAGATACTGAGATTTCGTCTATAATAAAGCGTCATTATCTCTTTAGATTACCATTCCCGGTCCGATCGCGTTTCTTGATTTTTCTTTACAATGCTGATAAGGTTCATTTGCAGTTTTCAGAAGAAGTTAGTTGAATATCAGAGCTGGATCACAAGGTTTGTGTATGAGAAGCAACTAGATAGTGGTAAAGGAACTCTTCTCCACTTGTGTGATGAAGTCATTCAACAAGAAGTAAGTCATATCTCTACTCAGTCGCGGATTTAGAAAAATATTTTAAACGGGGCTAATTTTTCTTTATTATTATTAAAATAGTTCATCGGTAATAGTTACAAAATACATCGGATTATAAAATTTGTTGGATGCTTCAGTATTCCGACCAGAAAGGCCCTTGGCGAATTTTTTTAGGCTCCTAGTCCAGAAACAGTAAATACATTATAAGAAAAATAACATAATTTAATTTACTATTCGGTAAAAGTAACATATTAACAAATTAGTTATAGTTATATGTTAAGTTTGTAGACCTATCTCATATTTTAAAGTTCTAAACTTTAATAATATGTGTTTTTTTTTTTTTTTTTTTTTTTTTTTTTTACAAAAGATATAATATAAATTATTAAAAATAAAGTAAGATAAACAAAATGCTATGTCAGCAACCCACGTTTGTCCACGTGGCGAGAGTTTACGGGTAAGTTAACTGAGCTAAAAAAAATGGAGTAGTCAATGCCCCAAATATGACTTTGGGTACCACCACTTCTATGACTAAACTTTAGATATTTTCGCCGTCATTAACCCTTAATATATATATATATATATATATGTGTGTGTTGCTTAAATAGTTTCAAATTGAAATAAATTGAAATGGTATATTTCTCTTCAAACAGTATTTTTTTTTTATATATTAAAGTATTCCCTATTCTTTCAAGTGTAGCACACCGCAGTTTACGTGTCGAAAAATGCTTACTTATGCACAATTAGTGACTTGCTCGATTTTTCTTTCTTTCAATTATACAGGATGTGATCATCAGATTCATACTATACTATATTATGAAACTACTGTAAAATAATCAAGAACCCTTACGATTAAAGTCGCATAAGGATTGATAAAATAATAAATCGATGAAAATGACTCAAACAATTTGTGCACAAGTTATTTTTTTATTTTATAATTTTTAGGACGTAGAAGACAATGTGTTACGCACATATTCGAGAGATGAAACGGGTTGTTTGGGCGTACAATTAAACAGTATTTTTGTGTAACAGGTAAAAGAGGTGATAATTTCCTTCTGCATATTGAAGCAGAGCGGAAAATGCAGCAGACAGGTAAGCTCGTTCTATTAGTTGGCCGACCCGATTGCGTTGACTTCTTATTTTGTCTGATTCCAAGCTCGGAATAGGATCTTGACGGGCGATGCGAAGAGTTCATCAAGCGAGAATTCGGGGAAAGCTGTAACTTCGACGTTGATGACGCTGTCCAGAAGTTGGAAAAGCTCGGAATTGTTTCTCAGGTGAGACCGAGATTCAGATTCAGACTCGTCGTTACTTACCAAGACGGTCGTTTAGCCTTGAAGCTCTTTTTTGCCATTTATATCATTAAGGGTCTTTCATTAGATTATGTCATAGAATTTTGGTCTTTTTAATATTTGAGTACTGGCGCGGTTAGTCCTTTTAAGTGTTGCTTAACATCTTCCGCAGTGGCGGAACCAGGATTCTGAGACAGGGGGGGTTCAAATTTTTTTGATTAAATTTACGTGATAAATACAACGTCAAAATACAACATTAAATATTTCTAAAATGAACATGATTCAAGTTATATTGTTAATTTGGAGAAAATTAGACTAGAGTTTTATTTTGGGGGGGGTTTATGTACATAAATTTAAAATATTTTAGTACTATTAGTGCAATTTTTAAAATGTTGGGGGTGGTTTCAACCACCCCACCTCATCACATGGATCCGCCCATGATCTTCCGGAGATTTTCCGACCTCGCTCTCCAATGAGACGTCGGAATTGATTATTGTTTCTTGCATATTGGTGAATTCCCGTTACCCGAATTTCGTGTCGAAACCATGTTTAGATACTACAACTTGAATTTTTCCGTTTTCTTTTTTCAATCTCTCCTCCCCTATTCGGTTTGTGCAGGATAGTAACGGAATCTACGAATGTGTCGATCTGAAGAAAGCCAACGAGGTGATCGGCATTACCACCGAGGAGGTCGTGCTCAGAGCGGCCATGAGCGAGGGCCTCACGCCTTGCCCCGCAGCGCCTTTGTTCAGGTCGGTTGTTTCTTCCTTCGCAAGATTCGGGTTTATGTCCATCCCGGGATTTTGAATTTTCGGATGCTCTGAAAATTTGCAGGGCTCAGAGCTTGGCGAGAGAAGATGAGGACCGGTCATTGGCGCAGGAATACATCAGTATAGTCAAGGAAGAGCTTCTGGGAAGAGCAAATTTCTTCAATAATGTCATCCATTGAAGTTGTACGCTAATTCTCCGGTTTTTTCAAGCGACCGGTACCGTCTTTTGGCGGTAACCGGGGTTGACCAGAAAAGATACTTAGAAAATTATATAAAATATAAAAATAGTTTAATTTCTATTTATAAATGTTATTATCTTGCATAATGTCGGTTGGTTTAAATTGTCATGAAAAGAAGAGTGAATATATCATGTTGAAATGGCAAGATGTCTAATGTGAATCAAGGTCGGCGGACCTCGCCGAGAGAGAAAGAGAAGGCGAGGTCCGCGGTCGGATGTGAACCAGGGTCGAAGAAATAGAGAGAGAGATGAGTGAAGTAATAAAAAAAATACGAGTGAAAAAAGAAGAAGAGAAAAGAGCATTATGATTTATTTGACTTCCGTTTAGGGTTTCTCGAAAAGAAAACACAAACATATATTCTTTATGATTTACCTTTTAATCTTTTAAGTTAAGAAAGTCATAAAGTCTTTTTTCAAGATGTCGACCAAACACAGCCTAAGGCTCTCTTCGATTAAAGTCTAAGTACTAAAAGAATCACCGTTTAAACTGAAAAAAATCGAACGCGTAAGAGCCGAAGAGATTACTTTTTTTTTTTTTTTTTTTTTGTAGAATTCAACAAAGTTTGAACCGTTTCTGAATTGAGTTGAGCTTGAGTGTTTAAACTTTGTCTGTGCTCATCCTTTTTTAATAGTCAACTAGCAATTAATCTGAAATAATCCATAATAACAAAATATTTACGAGATTCGTAAATACCAAAAACAAATGATCCAAATCACATTATATTTGATCAACTTAAGATCTCTATTCTCAAAGACATCCATGAGACCATGACAACTGATACGACTTTTTTTTATCAAATTATTTTTTTATTTCTTTCAATTTCATGGGATTTCTTGGTATTGGTCAATTTATTGATTGTTTTTCAATAGTTAAATAATTTATAGAATTCTATCAAATACAAGAAGTCATATTCAAGCGTGGAACTACTTACGTTTACTCATATCTTAGTTCACAACATGTGACTGAAATCATATATATATATATATATAAATTCAGAATATATACATATATTATTCATTGAAGAAATTGAAAAGTCCTCATTCCGAGATTGACTAATGTTCATTCTCTACTTTTTGACCAGCAATTTCAAATCCCTAAACATTTCATCTTCTGTCGTCTTCTTCTCTGCTTGATTTGGTCATTCATGTCTTCTATGTATATATATATATATATATATATATATATATATATAAATTTATAACCTTATCTCTTCTTTTATGACGTGTCCACATTAGTATTTTTAATTTCCCAACATTTAATTTTTGGTGTATCATAATTAATTATGAGCGTCACAAGGACGTTTGAGTGTTCGAAATTCCAAATCACTCGAAGCCTTCTCGTTTACTTTTTATGCATAAATCTTTCCTTTCTTCTCCCATATAATCATTCTAACATCGTCGAAAGAATTAAATATCTACTATATGCTCGATATGCCATCAACTTTCTTTGAAGCACAAATATTAGTATTAACTTGTTCTTTTTCTAGCATGGCGCGCGAGTAGGAGCAACTCGACGTATATTGTAAGACAGTCGGGGGGCTGTGAATTTGGGCGGGGCCTTTACGGGCCTCTCAATCGGAGCCTTCTATGTGGGAGTGAAGAGCCCGAAAATAGTCCTAACAGTTAACATTCGTCGACAAGGGCATATATAAACCAAATTTTCACAAATTTATTAAACCAATATCAACATAGTAAATTAAAGTTCATCAAGGTGATAAAGTACTTGATATTTTTGCCGCAAATATCCTAAGAATTATAATAATATTTGTAATATCCCTTATATAGAGAGCTTTGCATCTCCCGTTTGTAATTCTATACACTCAATATTCTGAACTTGATTATTGTATTTGACCCATAATAATTAATATATGTCCAATTATTTTCACTACCTCTCAAGACCATGATCATAATATATATATATATATATATATATAACTGGAATTATATCAACGTGAGGAGAATATCATTGACCAGGAAGAATAATTATACAAGAAGACAAAAAGTGCCATTATCACGAGAAACAAACAAACAATTAAACCCTAAGATTAATCAAAGAAAAAAGGGCATAATTTTCACATCCCAATGCTAAACTTGGCAAGTTAATCCAATTTCTCATATCAAAATCATCAACTTGGCCAACAGAACATGAAAAGTTAAAAGGTGATCTCAAAAGTCTTCCCATTAGGTTTTTGACCACATATATATATATATATATATATATATATATATATATATATATATATAGTTAACATTGCATGGGATGAACCAAAACCCTACCCTACAATATTTCATATCAACGTACGTGTGCATGTAAGTGTTTTTTGACTGACTGAGAGCAAATATATGTATGTATGTGTTTTTTTTTTTCCAAATATATAAGCTTTACTATACCTACCTAGCCATAAATTATGTTTTTACCGATATTATCGTCGTGAAATGAAAGAAAAAAAATGTTGCTATAGGTTATTGAACGAATTTCCGTAGCAAATTATCGTTGCTATGGAGTTATTACATCGGCGATTTTTTTGTCGTTACTATAACACCATTTTCAACGACGATTCGTCGTCGTAAAATCGAACACACACATAATATGTTTGTGAAATATTAATGTAACGAAAGAATAATATCTCTTCGCCACGTGCCCTTCTCAAATATATATATATATATATATATATTATTGTGAAAGAAACAAATTAGAGGATGTAGCTATGAGGGTTTTCGATAATGCGTTGCATTACGTTGCATTATTTAAATGATTAATGCAGAAATCAAAACATTGCGAGTATTAATAATTCATATTTAGTAAGCACGAGACATTTGGTCAAAAGTTGAGTAAGTTAATATTCTCTTAATTACGACCAAGTATATATTGACTATTTGACCCACTAACTCACTATTATAATTATTTATCTTAACTCAAATAAAGGCCTAATTATACTTCCTTCACATGCAACCCAACATGGCTCTCTCGGTCATATTCGTTATACAAAAATCATGTATCTTTTATTTCAGATGTTTTAACAAAAATTCTAATAATATATGTAAAAAAATTTGATTATAACAAGAAAACCCTTCTAAAAAAACAAGCAAATTACATCGGAGAGTTGACTATACATCCGAACATAGTATAGCAACAAATAAATAAATAAACACATAACATTTACCAAGAATCTTAAATTTTAGAAGAAAACTACGAATATAAAAAAAAGAAATTTCGGAATTATGTAATAATAGAATATAACAGAAAGAAAGCTTGCGGGCAAGACACGATGTTTAACGAACAATATGACAGTCATTTTATGTACATCTAATACAATATGTCGCACCGAAAAGCTCGATTCGGACTAAACTCGGAAAAATGCATTCAGGTTTACAAATAGTTAGTAAAGATAAATTAAGATTAAAGAATCATAAAGAAGCTTCTAGCGTTTTTAAGGAAAGGTTAAAATAGGTAGTTTGGAACTTATCTTTGGTTTTTTATTCATAAAAATTGGATGCACATGGTTGAGCAATAATGCTGATCGATCCTTAGTCCTTGGCCAAAATAAAATAAAAATAAAAATCAACGTGATCTCCGACTATATATATATATATATATATATATATAAAACATAACAAAAATATACCGGCAGAATCGTTGAATCTTGTCAATCTAAGGCAACGATTTTGCTATATTTATTTTGTCCACTTACATCACTTAAAACTTTAAATTGATCACCACAAGTGCTATTTATACACATACATTTATGGTTATCATACATATATATATATATATATATTAATATATATACACTGTACTGTAGGAACATACGTGACTAACCCGTAATAATATATAGAAACATATTCACTAGATACAGACCTAATCCGACGTTGAGTCATGAATAATCATAAGAAAAAAAAAACATATAATATATATTATACTCGAGGAGTTACATGTAAGACATATATTAGTAGTTTGCTGTCTTACATAGACAGATCAATCTTTGAAGAAAATTACTGCCTAGGGTTTTATTATATACACGTAATATGATGCACAGAGGCATGCACGCCATATATATATATATATACACACATATATATATATATATGATTATTAGGAAATCCAGTGGAGAGGCAATCAAGGTGAAGATCTCACACTATTGGTAATGATGATGGTATGTATATAATTGAATGATTGGATCGATCGCTTGATTGCGAGGGACTCGTATAATTATTATCCATAAAGTGAAAGAAAAAAAAGGCACGAGAGATCGATTTATAGAGCTTCACCAATAATTAATGATTAGCAAATATATATGTCATGTGCATTGGAACTCAGATGTAATCATGTCGATATGATCATTGGATATATAAATGTATACAATTTATAAAGTGCAAGTGATGCTAGTATATTCTTAATATCTTTTTTGGCGGTAATAATACCTGAAAGATATTTATAAAAAGTGCCGAGGTCTGTGTCGAGTTATCGTCTATTAAGCTAGAGACATATGCACGTGTCACCAAATTAATATATATTTTATTGAATAATGTCTCTTGTGTAACAATCTTAATGGGATATATGGTAATAATTTGACCTCGATGTTGTTTGGATACCTTGAAAGTAGAGATAAAAAAATATATGCCGACTTATACTGTGACAGTCATCTATCCCGTGAGTCGAGGGAGAAAAATGGTAAGTTCTGCAATGCCGACACATGATAAGTAGGCAATGGGATCTGCTGATTGAACGTATTTGATATTGTGCAGATATGAGACTGCACGATTATATACGATCATACATGTATGGAATTGTAGGATTTGTACTACCTACCGACAAGATATTTTTATTTTCGGTAGCTCATTCATAAGAACTTTAAAGTTAAGTGTGTTATGAAGCAATCCTATGATGGGTGACCTCCTGGAAAGTTTCTCGAAGAGCGTGCGAGTGAGGACAAAGCGCGTTGAGAAGACACGTGTTGGCATGTGGGAAAATCGTCAATTTGATCAGCAACCGGAACATTAAATATACATAATGCAAAATTAAGTAGATACTTCTACCAATATCCCGTTTTTAAAAGGGATAATAGCGGCATAAGTCCTCAACCTTTACTCAACTGGGGCAGCATAGCCCCAACCCCATTTAATAGCGGTATAAGTACCAAAAGATGATTTTCGTCCATATTTGACTAACGGAAGTAGTCAACGTTTGCGTGGTCAGCTTCTCATCAACATGGACGCCACGTAATCCGACATGTCACCATACACGTCATCCTCGCGTCATCAAATTTAATGCAATCGCCATTAATTTTGCATTAAATTTGATGACGCGAAGATGACGTGTATGGTGACATGTCGGATTACGTGGCGTCCACATTGACGAGAAGCTGACCACGCAAACGTTGACTACTTCCGTAAGTCAAATATGGACGGAAATCATCTTTTGGTACTTATACCGCTAGTAAATGAGGTTGGGGCTATGCCGCCCCAGTTGAGTAAAGGTTGAGGACTTATGCCGCTATTATCCCTTTTTAAAATAGCAGTATGTGATATACTATACAATATAATATGTATACAATAATATCACCCAACTGCTCATTCAGTACTCCACCTGCAATGATCATTGGAATGTGCAGTCCCTAATTATTATTTGATTACAATAATTAGTCATAAAAATCAAAGAAAAGAACTTTTGGATTTAGGATTATCAAACACGCTTATTATATTATAAATTAACATTTTGAAGCTTTTCTCTTTGAAAATTAGGGTTTAGATTGCCATGAATATAATTGGAGCGCATGTGACGTTTAGATATGGATATATATGGAAAATAATAATTTAATTTGTTTGATCATGACTTGACTCAAATTATTTTATAAGGTCATTTGAATTGGAGAATAATACATATTTAATGCATATACCATGCACCGGGTATCTAGCAGAACATGCTTGCTTATCATTAATACTAATTAATAACATCATGACTTCAAAATACATATAATGTATATAATGGCATGCAATAATACATATATACATAAATAATAAATAATTGTACATATACACACGCCGATCCACCCCACTTTAGTCATGATATGAATATATTGCGCCCATTTTTGAAGTATATATATATATATTAATTACTTTGAGGTTTTAGTATGAATATTGTTGTGTAACTTTTGTTATATAAACAAGACTCGTATATCGTAATTATCTAAAATTATCAATCATGATAAAAAAAGAAAAACATAATTCATAGTAATTTACTTTTTAGGTGAGAAATACGCGTCTTTGCAAATTGTCTTGACTATGAATCGTTTGCATGCCTTTTTTTGTTGTCGTATTGCTACTAAAATTGGCTCATACAAATAAATTCAAAATTAGAGTTAAATCAAAATAGACTTGATATATTAAAATTATCCTAGTTAAATAAGGTTTGCTCAATCATAAAATTCATTAAAAAAAATAGGTATGGAGGATTAGACATGATTGTTTTACATGAATTAGACTTTAAAAATTCAATAACATGAAGTATATTTCCAAATTAAGCACATGCATAGTATATATATATGTCAATGTATTGGCTTAATGTTTAAAACACACACACACACATATATATATATATAAGTATTTATGGGAGAAATAAACTTATTTATATTCATTTAACCATAATAAGTGGAGACGGTCTCAAACAATGATTAGATGTATCATGTTTGTAGAACTATAATATGAGAGAGAGAGAGAGAGAGAGAGAGAGAGAGAGAGAGAATTATATAAAGTTATAAACTATATATTATATATATCCTTAAAGAGAGAAATCAATATATCATGTACTAGAGAGAAATATATGTATATATATCATATGTCCCAGATAATTAGTATATAGATTGGGAGAGAAATATAAAAAATAAAAACAATAGACATATATAGAGAGAGAATTATAGATCGTATATATATAAATATATATGGAGAGATTGATAAATATAAAGTGAGAGTAAGGCTTCTTATTTAAAGGATCCACATGCAAAAACAACACTTCACAATTCAAATACAAACTGATAATCAAAACCTAGAGAGAGAGAGCGAGAGAGAAACACACAACACAACCGTCAAACATGAACAACAAGCAGTCTTCCAGAGGAACCAACTCCAACTCCAAGTCCAAGAAGCAGCAACAAGTCGCCACGTCATCGACCGATGCCAGCAACAACATCCGGTTCCTCGGTGTCCGCCGCCGCCCCTGGGGCCGCTACGCCGCCGAGATCCGCGACCCCTCAACCAAGGAGCGCCACTGGCTGGGCACGTTCGACACTGCCGAGGAGGCTGCCATGGCCTATGACCGCGCCGCCCGCTCCATGCGTGGAACCCGCGCCCGCACCAACTTCGTCTTCTCTGACATGCCCCCCGGCTCCTCCGTCACCTCCATCCTCTCCCCCGAAGACCATCACCACAGCCACCAAGCTCCGATCCCCGACTGCCACGTGGCGCTCCAGCTTGACCCGATGACGCTGCACCAACAGCAATACTTTTACAGTAACGAAAATGTGGAGAAGGAGGAGGTGACGCTGCCGCCGTTCCCGTCATCAGAGATTACGACGACGAGCGGGTACTATTCTCAGCAACATCATCAAGATCAAGATCATGACCAAGATCATCATCTTCATCATCATAATGGTTACTATCAATATGAATATGGTATGGAGCAGATTATGGACGAGGGAATGTCGTCGTCCTCCTCGTCGGGGTTGTTGGAGGCGGTGGTGCTGCCATACAGTCCGTTGTTCGGGGCGATGCCGTCGGTTTCGGGCTCGGGTGCGGGGCCGACTGCTTATGATTTGGGTGGATCTTTTTATTTCTGACGTGTGTATGCATGGCGTCTTCTTCTTGTGTGTGTTTGTTGGTCAAGTGAAGTGCTTGTACTTGTGTCTGTGCGCCTCCGAGTTTCTTTTGTTTATTTGTGAGTGTATTTACATTCAATATATATAATATTAATTATATCTATATATATACTCTCTGATTCCGTTTTCAAATTTATTAATACAAAAAATTGGGTTAGTGAAGTGCTTCAATTCAATTAACTATCCTCTTAATTTCTAAGGGATAATCAATTGGAAGGCGGTCAACTCGTCTCAAATTTATTAATATTTATGATATTTACAAATATAAGAAACTACATTATTTAAAATGTAACGTATTCAGTGGAAAAAGCTCTATTTTATGTCTTGGGCATATTTTTTGGCTTGTTGATTCCGAGCTGAGACAACCGAAGCACGATGCCCTCCAGACTGCGTCTGTCCGCTTGTGAGCTCGCCACAAGTCGACACGCTCCCGAGCAGGGTCCAATCGCCCCGCACATGTGAAAGAGAGGATGCCTGCTGAGATACCACAAGACCGATCCTTGACCTATGGCACGGCATACTCCTCCGAAGTAACTGAATTATCACTTCACAAATACTTGCTTTAGAGTCATCCGGCTACTGTTTACAGCGATAGTTCACGTCACTATGCCTGTATAATATAGATCCTCGCTCCGCGCTATAAAAAGGCACCTGGATCCCCGAGCGTGGGAGAGCTCTCTCTCTCCGGTCTCTTCTCCGGACGGCCCTGGTTGGTTGATTTTACAACTCCCATAAAAGAGAGCTTCTTTTCGGTTCGGAGAAAGGGTAGAAGTTTGCCCCTCCTCTTAGGATGACGCTCGAAAATGGAAGCCGCCCAGAGAGATGAAGAAAAGAGAGAACGGTTGGAATTTTTTTGAGGATCCCTACCACCGAGACAAGCCTGAGTAAGAAAACTTCTTAAGAAGAAGTCTCCTCGTGCTCTCCCCAGAGACTCAGACTGTTGTAGGTAATGAGATTGATTTTTTTTTTCTCGTTTCAGGACTCGAACATCACTCTTGTAATTCTTTCCTATCTCCCCTCCCGCTTGGGACTGTCAAGAACGTTTTCTATGTATACTCCCTCATAATATATAAAGAAATTAGAATCTTATCGAGTAGTCACCTCTCGTTAACATACTAAACCATGTAAAACTCTTGTCAATCCATGTAAGACTCTTGAGTCTTGATGGTGCACCTTAACTAATTTCATTTAGATGTGTATTTTCCTTCCACTCCAAAGAAGTTCGGCTCCGACGAAACTCGGGTCAACATTATGTAATCTCGATGTTTTCTCTAATTTATTTTTTTTTCTTCTCAATTTGAAGAAGATAATTTAATGCATGGATCAACTCATTATACGTTGGCAAAAGACCAATCCCCAAACAGTATTAAACATTGAGACACGAGAGGTTCTTTTACCAAACTTTAGATAGTTTCACCATCATTAACACTTTAATAGTATTAGTTGTTTTGTATATGCATTTTATTGGTTACATATTACTTTCATATCTGCTATTTTAATCTATATTGTTTATTTTATTTGTTAAATTTGAGTACAATGTTATTGGTAATCCGCAAACTATCGAAATCAATTCCAGATATAGTTAGGTTTTAATTTATGAGTTTAATTCATTTAATTAATAGCCTAGAAATTATAATTAGTAACAATGGATCACCGAAGGCAAGCCCGACTCCTAGCCACCGTCCGCTCTTCGTCTTATCGGCCGAACTTCCTCGGTTATCGTACACAGAGCTAACGCCATCGTCTTTTAGAACTTTAGTACCAGTGCATGGAAAAGATTAGATACATTATTAATATTAATGATGACGTTTTTTTTGCACCATGGCATTACCAGGACAACGAGTGGTCAACGAACCTTACATATTGCGGCCGATACTACTGTAACAAAGGGGGGAATTTGAATTCGAAGGAGACTTATTGGCTACCTTCGTCCAAGACGACGAGCTCCGTCTCAAGGTGGTGTACCTCATGTATAGGAGGCAAACCAAAATGGAGAAGAGAATCCCGGCTACAATACATGAAAACTATGCCGGCTTTTCTGTAGGGGATGTACACAGGTAAACAACTATTCTTTGTGTTTTTTTTATTATATTAACATTTTTTGACTTGTGCAGCCATGGCAAAATTGATAGCTTTTTCAACTCGGAATCGAGCTGACCAAAGGTTGAACAAAACACCTCGTCAGCTCGAGCGGCGGTATGAACAAAACACCTCGTCAGCTCGAGCAGCGGTATGAAGTTGCAGAGGTTGAGGAATGCATATTGATCACTATGAACTATGAAGTACTCGAAACGCGTCATTTTAGCTTAATGACCTAGCTATGTTTATTGAGGTTCTTAGGTTTTGACATGGAGATTGCTATTTATATACTAGTAATGTTATTGTTTATTTTTTGTATTTGTTCTATGTGGGACTCTCCAAATCTAACAAATGTGTATTATCATTTTTTTTTTATAAAAAAAATATATATCTCCATGTGGGACTTCTCCCTAACCCAAATAGTCAATTATACGTGATTGTGTATTATCAAATTATGTACTATATATTTTTATCTTGTTTTTATTTTCTTATGTTTGAGCATGACATGATTTTATTTATATATATTTTTTTAATTGGGTGGCACTACTGGCCAAGATTACATGTACTCACATTACAAGATATTTGTCACCGTAAGAACAACAGGCACTATTAGCCGCAGGCTCTATCGGCCAAGATTACATATATTACGCAATTTCTGCGTCTAAAGGGATCGAACCCAAGACCTCATGAAAAAGTCTTATTGTAGTGGGTTTACCACTAGGCTAAGCAAGCTTGGTTATTTTATTTATATTTGTTTGATATCATACTCATTTTATTTATATATTTTTTAGTATGATGATTTTATTTGAGTATTTACATATATGAGAGTGAGACTATATTTTTATATACATATGTAAACTTAGTAAATATATTCTTAAAAATATTTTAGCGATGTTTCATCGATAATTCTCGATAAGTGTCGGTAATGATAAACTACGATTTTAGTAGTTTTCTATTGATAATCCTTGAAAACAACAACTTCTTTATTGGTAAAAACGACATTTTGGCGCGGATTTTCACCACAAATCGCGACCTATCGCGATTTTGACCAAATAGTCGCGACCCATCGCAATTTTGGCAAAACCATCGCGACTGTATGTTTGGAGTCTCCACTTGCAACTTTAACATGCAATTAAATGTTTTCGAGAAGAATTGCTGTGAAACTATGTTACATATGATAATGTTTTACAATATCATACCCAATTACGGACAGGGCCCACCTAATACTCACCCAATAATTATATCACTCTTTAAATTTAAATTGGAGAATTTATACCATATTGCAAAACCAAAATGTTTTACATATCAATGATAAATAATTGGGAAGAAAATTAGCATCTTTTCTCAGAAATATTTTAAGGATGAAATCCCGGGATCCCGTATAATAATGATCCCGTCGGCGTCGGAGGACGATGAAGTCTTTGAAAGTCTTACAAATTGGGTAACCAATTATGCTGATGAAATAATTGATAAGTACATTGATGGATTTTCACAAAATAATAAATTTTATTATTATTAATTATTTATAAATTGAAAGATCAAGTTTTTTTTTATTATTGAAAACATTATTTATACATGTAATAAATATTTAATTATGGATAATTACTCATAGTATAAATAATTAAGTGAGGTCGGGTGAGATTCTTGAGTTGGCGACTCTTATGGTTAAAAAAAACTGATAAGGTTTCGGGCCGGCAAACTTCTTTTTATTTTCTCTTCAATTTTTCGTACTACAGAACGGATTACAATTGGAAGAAAAACGGTGCCCTCCGAAGAGAGGATTTTACCATCAATTTTCACGCGTTTTTAAATCGCATAAACTCGATAAAGACTCGACGTGGACTCGAACATGACAAAGTAGAAGCTTATCATAATCGAAAGAACAAGGCCATTTTTCAGAGTAAGTTAATGAATGGTTGAATTCATGAGGCAAAACAAATGTTTTTTTCTCTCACACCATGAATGACATGTATGTGGTCCCTACGAGTGACGTTCTCTGGTTTTAATTTTGAAAGAACAAAGTCAAACCTTGGAAATTTCCAAGAACCCACTTTAATTATTAGAGTAATCCCCAATAATATCTATGGATTTTACAATTTGGAGCATTTTCTTCTCTAAATTTTAGTTTTTTGTCAAAAAGTTCCATGTTTTTTCAAAGATTAGTTTATTGCTCCCAACTCGGAAAAAAAAAAAGAATTTACTAACTTATGTACAACACGAAACTTACTCAAATGTATTACTATTTACCAATCAGTATTGTAAATATAAACTATTTAATAGAGTTCTTAATATTAAATGAAAATAAACATCGACTTGATTATAGCGCGATTTGCGAGGCGGCCGCTGTGAACTCGTGCATGCGACGGTGCACTGTCCGGTAGAGTAGTCAACGAGTCGAGAAGGCGCTGCTCTGAGGAGGGACGTTGAGAATTTGTCGATGGACAGAGGGCATAAACCCAAAAAAGAAAAAAACACTTTAACAATCAAGATGAAAATCACACAAAATAATATTAAAAGTACGAAATAAATTATCGAAAATATTTTCAAATAAATCACGTGGCACGCACTATTTAATATATTTTCTTCCTCCTTTTTAACAAATAGCGGCACTGTGCTACTTTCGAAAGACCCGAGGACCTTATTGGCAAGAAAACAAAAATAACGAGGCAAGAAGTGAGCAGTTACCAAAACTGAAGGACTATTTCAGCAATACCTGAAGCTGGCGTTTTGTTCGTTATATACTGGTACGCGTACGAAACACGGGTGTGCGTAGGATAGCATGTCATTCTATAAATATGCGTACAAAACAAAACCCACTTTGGGAATCTCCAAACTCATATTCTATGGTACAATGATTGCACTTGCACTCGTGTCCTGCTACTGTGCGCGTGCGTTATAGTGCGCCACCTCTGTCCAATCAAGAATGGGACGACTTGTCCGTACAGTTGAGCAGAGACGCTAAAATCCTTTGGTAGAGACGAGTCTCTCTCTCTCTCTGTGCTTTGAGTTCATCATCCATGGATACAGCTCCTCGGGTTAGTTCTTTCTCTCTCTCTAGATTCCCTACGCTGCTAAAACCGGAATCCGGAACTGGGCTTTTATCCCTTTTCCCGGCCCGGTCTGGTTGAAACCGGCACGGTTTGAAAAAAAACCCGACTTTTATCAATACCGGATCCGGGGCGAGAGTTAGGAGCTCGTTTTTGCTTTCTTTTCAAACCGGGTCGGGGCCAAAACAGACGATTAGTATTTCAGAATTTCGTACAATACTTTTTCTCGATACCGGGAACCGGTTTTCAATCTGGGCGGGGACCAAAACCGGGACACAAAGCTTTTTCTTTTTCAATACCGGGAACTGGACCGAGAATTGGGAGCTCGTTTTTTCCTTCTTATCGAACCAAGTCGGGACCAAAACTGGATTACTGGTAATGAAATGAAACACATCAGGACAACGTACACTAACTAATTGACAATTGCTGAAGTACCGTGAGTGGCAAGTAACTAACAGAGTTACGAAACAGACAACGAAATTAGCTCATTTGTTTCGCTTGTTGGTATGCAGATCTCGAGGAATTTGTTGCTAGCGTATCAGAGCTTCGGTGTTGTGTACGGCGACTTGAGCACGTCGCCTCTCTACGTTTATTCGAGCACGTTCGCGGGGAAGTTAGACACGCATATAAGCGAAGACGCGGTGTTTGGTGCGTTTTCCTTGATTTTCTGGACGCTCACGTTGATACCCTTGCTCAAGTACGTCTTTGTCCTTCTGAGCGCCGACGATAACGGTGAAGGTACCGTGAAACTAAACTCGCGTCTATATTCTCGCAGAAAATTCCAATTTCTGCAGTTTCTTTTTTTAAAACTCGGTTTTCGTGATTTCAGGCGGGACATTTGCTCTTTACTCTCTGCTCTGTCGCCACGCCAAGTTCAGTCTGCTTCCAAATCAACAAGCAGCTGATGAGGAGCTCTCGTCGTATAAATACGGCCCGTCTTCGCAGATCGTAGCGTCTTCGCCTCTAAAGAAATTTTTAGAGAGACATAAAACGCTTAGAACGGCCCTGCTAGTTGTGGTGTTGTTCGGGGCTTGCATGGTCATCGGAGACGGCGTGCTCACACCCGCAATCTCAGGTTTAATTTATTTTAGATTTAATTTATGGGATGTGATTTATGTTTTAAACATTAGTAGGTTAATTCTGGTTAGTACCAGTAAAGGAAACCCTCATCTCTCGTATTTAGTGACGCTGTTTGACTCGAGACATCTTTTGGAGAGCTTTCGACGGTTTCTCGAGAGAATGGCCTCTCCGTATATCTCATTAATTGCAATAAATTTTCCGGTGATCATCCCCTTGGTGATTACCGGTTGGCTATGTGTTCTTTACGTTTCGTTTTCGTCACGATTCCTATCAGAAAGACTACGTATTTTCCATCATTAACGTTTCATTATAGAGTTGAAAGTATCTTTTTTTCCATTTTTTACTTGCAGTACTATCATCCGTTTCGGGGCTTGAAGTCACGGAGAAAAAATTTACCAATAGTAAGTTTTTCTTTCCGTCTTATCTTCACCTATGGCAGAGGAAAAGACGCTTGAAATTTACAGATAACAGACAGTAAATATCCAATGAAAACCGGAAATACGAGCTTCTTGTTATCTAACCTAAGCGGTACGCATTGTATACAACTCCATCTATAGGTGAACTTCTCTTGCTTGCTTGTGCCATATTGGTGGGGCTGTTTGCGCTGCAGCATTGCGGAACTCACAAAGTTGCGTTCTTGTTCGCGCCTATCGTGTTGATATGGTTGGTCTCGATTTTTTCCATCGGGATTTACAACACGATAAGATGGAACCCCAAAATTGTCCGTGCATTTTCGCCCCATTACATCGTGAAGTTCTTCGACGAGACTGGCAAAGGCGGTTGGATCTCGCTCGGCGGAATCCTTCTCTCAATAACCGGTATGTTACAACATGGAATCTTTACAACTACAAACTTTTTTTTCCGGCTTTCCGTGTTGCTCGTTACCGTTTTCTTTCTTACTCCTCCTACTTTGTACCAGGTACCGAGGCTATGTTTGCGGACCTTGGCCATTTCACTGCCTCCTCAATAAGGGTGAGACTAGAGCATGATATGAACACATTAACTCATAAATCAAGGAATTCGTAATTTCCGATTTACATACCCAAAGTAGTAGGGGTGAAATCGGGACCGAGAACCAAGATTTTGACGAATTTCTCCAAGTTCCCGGGGAACTTTTAATACTCCTCTTGGTCTTGGTATTAGTTTATATAACCGTTTTTTTTTTTCTGGAAGCCAGTAAAAAAAGGTGAAAACCAAGTATTTTGCGGTATAAAATAGGGAAAAACCATTTGAAACCAAGATATTTTTACTCGTTTTAAACCAGTGATTTCCGGTGTTTATAAAAATATTCCGGTTGTTAATGATGAATTTGTTTGCAGCTTGCGTTTGCATTTGTTGTGTACCCTTGCTTGGTTGTGCAATACTTGGGCCAGGCTGCTTACTTGTCCAAAAACCCGACCATGATCGATCACAGTTTTTATAAGTCAATACCCGGTTAGTGCCCCGTATTTCGCGAGAAATGTTCCCGAGGACTCCGCTGACTTTGTGTTTTTGTTTTTATGTAGCTCTTTGCTTTATAAAACGACTTTATATCAAACCCTTGACATTGTCTTGCAGAGCCTGTGTTTTGGCCGGTTTTCGTTGTTGCCACGCTGGCAGCTATTGTCGGTAGTCAGGCCGTGATAACGGCTACTTTCTCCATCGTGAAGCAATGCCACGCCCTTGGTTGCTTTCCTCGGGTCAAAGTCGTCCACACGTCGAAGAATATATACGGGCAGATCTACATCCCCGAGATCAACTGGATCCTGATGATCCTCACTCTCGCCGTGACCGTCGGATTCCAAGACACGACCCTTATCGGGAATGCTTACGGTAAAGGCTCTATAGAAATTAGACAAAGAAGTTTTGGGCAAATACTGATAGGTCTCGAACACGAAACACTCACCAATAAGCCAATCGGGATTCACTGAGGCAGTGAATCTCGGGAATTTTATTCTGGAACGCACAGAACCGTCGCCTTTTCTTCGAGAGCAAGGCACAAACTTCCCGAGATATCTTGAGTATTCTTTGTTGCAAATAAAAGCTTAAAACTAAAACAGAAGTTTCGTCGAGGCAAGTATACCTCTGACTGGAAAAAATCTCTTCCGATTTGCAGGGCTGGCTTGCATGACGGTCATGTTCGTGACGACGTTCCTGATGTCGCTCGTCATTGTCTTCGTCTGGCAAAAGAGCGTGGCCGTGGCCGCGGCGTTCCTCGTCTTCTTCTGGTGCATCGAGGGCGTCTACCTCTCCGCCGCCTTCATCAAAGTGCCACAGGGCGGGTGGGCCCCGCTAGTGTTCTCCTTCATCTTCATGGTGGTCATGTACGTCTGGCACTACGGGACGCGCAAGAAGTACAGCTTCGACCTCCACAACAAGGTCTCGCTCAAGTGGCTGCTCGGCCTCGGCCCCAGCCTCGGGATCGTCCGCGTCCCTGGGATCGGCCTCATCTATTCTGAGCTCGCCACTGGGGTCCCGGCTATATTCTCCCACTTCGTCACCAACCTTCCGGCGTTCCACGACGTGCTTGTCTTCGTCTGTGTGAAATCCGTCCCCGTGCCCCACGTTTCGCCGGAGGAGAGGTTCCTCATAGGCAGGGTTTGTCCCCGGCCGTACAGGATGTACCGATGCATTGTAAGGTACGGGTATAAGGACATCCAGAAAGACGACGGGGACTTCGAGAACCAGTTGATTCAGAGCATAGCGGAATTCGTCCAAATGGAAGCCGCAGAATCCTCGGCTTCGGGATCCGAGAGTTGCTCATCGGACGGAAGAATGGCCGTGGTGAGCACCAGACCCGGGGATCTAAGCCTGAACTTGGTTGTGTCGGAGTCAGAGCAGGAGGACACGTGCGCGAGCAGCTCTATCCAGAGCAGCCGGTCAACAGCCCTCCGTGGCCTGCGGTTCGTGTACGACGAGGAGAACCCGGCGAGGCGGCGACGGGTGAGGTTCCGGCTGCCAGAGAATGCGAGAGTGGACGCTGCGGTGGGCGAGGAGCTGATGGACCTCATTCGCGCGAAGGAGTCCGGGGTGGCGTACGTAATGGGGCACTCGTACGTGAAGGCGAGGAAGTCGTCGTCGTTCGTGAAGAAGATGGCAATTGATGTCGGGTATTCCTTCCTCCGGAAGAACTGCCGGGGCCCGGCCGTGGCGCTCAACATCCCGCACATCAGTCTCATTGAAGTTGGCATGATTTACTATGTCTGAGCCTCGGCCCGGACCGCGATCTGCATAACTTGCTCCTCCCAAATCCTTTTGCCGGAAAACGGCTTTTTTCCTTTTCTTTCTCCGCGGAAATTTAGTGAGT
This sequence comes from Parietaria judaica, assembly GCA_954871525.1. Taxonomy (NCBI): domain Eukaryota; kingdom Viridiplantae; phylum Streptophyta; class Magnoliopsida; order Rosales; family Urticaceae; genus Parietaria; species Parietaria judaica. The sequence goes on from OX940865.1 coordinate 34,816,562, forward strand.
TTGTTTCTCGGAAAAGTTGAGGAAGAATTATTGAGCTGCCTTGTTGTGCAAGTATTGTGTATACATAGAGTATCTTCATAATCTTCTTGTATTAAGTAATAATGACCGATGATTAAGCCTAATCATTGTTTGTTGTATTAAGTATGCTTAGTCGTTAATTTTGTGCCATATTATTATTTTATTAAATTAAATACCGGTCAGTGTACGCCTAAAATATGTGGGAAGAAATCTGTATAGGCATTTAAATACTTATTTATTTAAATAAAATGTTGCATACATAGAGGTACTTTATGGTATTTTTGCCGAAATATTTCTTAAAATTAATGAATAACTGTGTATTTCATTCATGTTTTTTTTTAATAAATATGGAAGGTTCGTTAATGTTTTTTTTCTAACTGAATTTAAATAGGCTACTGTTTTACTGAATTTATAAACTTCTTCACTACAAAAATAAAATAATTTCATTACTTTCGATGCTATTAATCCTATTTTTAGCATGTAATGGGAAATGTGCTATCCCAAGAGAGTTCAAAAGATGTTTATGCTAAGTATTAAATTCTAAAGGGCGAAATGAACCAAAAGGTAAAGCTTGAGGGCCCTCTTATCAATTACTCTAATAGAAAAAGACACTTGGTTAAAATTAAGTAGTTATACCGCCCATATCGGAAAGTCTAGTAAGAAATGAAATAGTTTAGTAGGGACCTTACTCCCTATATTTCTGTCAAAAAAAAAAGAGTGAAAATATCTGATTAGCGAGGAAGCTTTGGACATGAGAATATCCATACACTCACTGTCACTGCCATTGTTGTAGCTTCCTTCCTTCCTTCGGAAACCCCTGCAAAACCCATGGCCTTCTCGCCCAGAAGATAAGCCTCGCCATGGCTCTGCTGCTTCCCATCCCCTCCCACATCTGCCTCTCCCGCAAATGGCGGTGCAGGTGCGGAATCTCCTCCCGCGCAGGCGGCGGAGGAATCAGCGTCTCGCTCACCCAATCGCCGCCCTCCGTCAGCGGCAGGGACGCCGAGAGGGAGGCGAGGACGATGAGGGTGAAGGTGAAGACCAAGAGAGCCGGCGGCAGCGGCGGCATGGACGACGAAATCGCCGCCGTGAACGAGCGGGTTCGGAAGGAGCAGGCGCAGCGGGATGGGCTCGTTGGGACCGGGGCCGGGGCCGGGAAGGCGAAATCGAGCGAGCTCTCGTCGTCGGAGGCCGACGAGTACATCCGGATGGTGAAGCGGCAGCAGCGGAGGGGGCTGGAGATTCTGAAGAAGCGCGGAGGACTGCGTGGCGGCAGCGGCGGCGGGGATGATTCCGATGCGGCGTTTTCGTACAAGGTGGACCCGCACTCGCTCCGGTCCGGGGATTACGTGGTGCACAAGAAGGTCGGCGTAGGGCGCTTCGTCGGAATCAAGTTCGACACGGCCGACGGCAAGAACAGCAGCACCGTCGAGTACGTCTTCATCGAATACGCCGACGGCATGGCCAAGCTCCCTCTCACCCAGGCCTCTCGCCTGCTCTACCGCTACAATCTGTACTCTCTCTCTCTCTATATATATATATATCTATATCTATATCTATATATATGTATATGTATCACACATTCATACACATTGTTGAGGTTCTTTAGCTGATGAATTGTTTGTTACATTGTCATACACGATAATGGTAGAATGGATTTATCATCTGTGGAACAAGTCGTTTTTCGGATTTGTAGAGGTAAAAAAGCTGAGGGAACGAAAGTCCGGGGGTCGAAAGAGTTGAGGTTATTGTTCCGGGGTGTAGCGGAGTAATCTGTTGTATTGATTTGTCGAAAGAAGTCCGCTCTTGAATAACCGTTCGCTCGTTTTCTGGATTTATGGTGCTGCGAATTTACGCGAGTATCCTCGTTGTTTGTTTCAGCCCCAACGAGTCGAAAAAGCCTCCCTCGTTGAGCAAATTGAACGACACCGCTGTTTGGGAGAAGCGCAAGAATAAAGGAAAGCTCGCCATTCAGAAAATGGTGGTTGACTTGATGGAGCTCTACTTGCATCGTCTCAAACAGACCCGACCTCCGTACCCGAACACTCCTTCTTTCTCTGAATTCGCTTCTAACTTTCCGTATCAACCAACTCCTGATCAACAACAGGTATTCCTTTTCTCCCTAGTCCATATTTGAAACCGAAACAGAAATGCAAAGGCACACTGATAGGATCTGGATTGAAACAAACACAGATTTGGCCAACGGAAATTCATCAATGTGATGAATTCCCTTTCCAAACAAAGCATCAAACTGTGCAGCAACCGAGGCCAGGCGCCTATTGGCTACTCGAAAAACCAAATGAAAAAACTAAGAATTGACTAAAATACTCTTGATGACAAATACTCAATACTAAAAGACTGTCTTGCCCTTCCTGCGACAATAGGTAATGATAGTGGGTCGATCACACACTTACCCTGTTCGTTTTACCCTCCGTCGTTTCACTGCAGGCTTTTGTAGATGTTGAGAAGGATCTGACAGAGAGACAAACGCCTATGGACCGTTTGATCTGTGGCGATGTCGGGTTCGGAAAGACCGAAGTTGCTTTACGCGCCATCTTTTGTGTTGTATCCGCAGGAAAACAAGCCATGGTTTTAGCTCCCACCATTGTTTTGGCCAAACAACATTTTGATGTCATCTCCCACAGATTTTCTGTCTACCCTGACATTAAGATCGGGCTCCTCAGCAGATTTCAGGTACCGTTGTTACTACGTTGTAAGAAAAGATAAACATAGTCTTTGACGAGGCTTATGGAAACTGTAAGAACTCGCAGACTAAATCAGAGAAAGAGGAGCATCTTAGCATGATTAAGAGCGGCGAACTCAACATTGTTGTCGGAACTCACTCACTTCTCGGAAGTCGAGTTGCATATAACAACTTAGGCCTCCTCGTAGTTGACGAAGAACAGGTTTCTCCTCCTTATTATGTTTACCGTTATCTTCTTCCATGAATGGTCTTTTTGTTTGGTCGCTCATTAATGCTTTGTTTATGCTTCATAGAGGTTTGGGGTTAAACAGAAGGAGAAGATTGCGTCGTTCAAAACTTCAGTTGACGTTCTTACCCTCTCTGCAACACCTATTCCTCGGACCCTGTATTTAGCATTAACCGGGTTCCGTGATGCTAGGTAATTATCCGGACCCTGATTGGTCCAGCTCAAATTCATGACCTAAAGCTATTAACTATGGATCATCAGTTAAAATGTATTTTTTAAGAAATGGGACTATGTTAGCTTTCGTTCTCCTTCCATACCGAGCTTGTATGTGGAATAAAATAATCTCTCTTCGTTAGTGATAATCTCTCATATTCAACACATTAATTTGACTTAGAATTGTCCATTTGCTAATGTGGTAGTTAATACTGTTTTAGTTGTCTTTTGCAGTTTGATTTCGACTCCGCCACCTGAAAGAGTTCCTATAAAGACCCATCTTTCAGCATACAGTAAAGAAAAAATAACGGCAGCGATTTCGTATGAGCTTGATCGAGGAGGCCAAGTTTTCTATGTATTACCTCGCATCAAAGGTAGCACCCACTCACTTCACGAGTTTCTGCTGTTTTTTTATTTTTTTTGCTTCAGATTATTTCTGTGCTCCCTTATACAGAGCTAACTGTTGGGATTCTCAATAGTTTTTTTAGCCATTATCATGTAATTATTTTGTCTTTTTAAGACGCGATTTCTATTGTGGGTAATCGATATTGTCATTTCACATTCGTGTTGCAGGGCTTGAGGAAGTCATGGAGTTTCTCGAGGAGGCGTTTCCGAGTGTTGAGATGGCTATTGCGCACGGGAAGGTACTCTCTTCCTCTGGTTGACAACAATTTCTGTCTCAGACGAGAACCTTGTCTCAGTGATTAATAAAAATAATAATAAAAATGAATTGAGCTTTCTCCATCTAGTGCAAAATTTTATATACCAAAACCATGGATGTGGTTGATAGGACCGGCAGTACAATTATTTAGATGGGATTTGTGCTGCTCTTAATTTTTATTTAGAGTCGGACTACATCGATGGAGAATGAGATTAGTTGATGCTTAGTATATCCAATCCTGTAAGTCGGTTTTTAGGGGTGAATATTTTCATGGGCTTATATGCCTTCGTACGGGCGCAGTATGAGATAATTTCAAATAAAAAAAATTATTCTATTGATAAGTTAAATATTAATTACATAATGGAAATTTAAGTATTGAACCGTTGATTGAGCAAAATCAAGTGTTAAGAACTATGATTCTTTAATTTTATTGCAGCAATACTCGAAGCAACTTGAGGACACTATGGTGAAATTTGTGCGAGGAGATATCAAGATCCTCCTTTGCACTAACATCGTGGAAAGCGGTCTCGACATCCAAAACGCAAACACCATCATAATTCAGGATGTCCAGCAGTTCGGCCTAGCACAGCTATATCAGGTATTATCCCCCTTTTTCCGATCACCTATTTTTTTTATTTTTTATGAAAGAGTAACGTATTGTATCGGATCTGTATTTCGGTAACTATTACCAAAGACGAATCCGTATTGCGGGTTCCTAGAAGGAAACGGGCGCCTAGAGAGTGGCTGATTATATTAGGCATTCGTTTATTTATTCTATTTCTGAAATTACGTTTTTTGGTTAGGCATTAGTTATCTATGTGGTTAGCCAATTAAGTTTTCTTTTTTCTTTCCTTTTTAAACTCGTTTGACCTGGCTACAATTGGGTCATCTTTCATTTACGAATTCACCAAGATAATCAATCACAATCTCTCTTAGTTAGAGGAGATCCTGGATTTTTTTATTGAACATGTCCGTGCTTTCACCGAGATCGAATTCTCGGGCCGTAATAAGTTTGGTCTGAGAGCTAATATGATCGGAAACAGGAGTATCTTATATTCACTTATACTGCTTGATATCTTGTGACAGCTAGTTATTTATGTGCCTTTTTCTTTTCTAAATTTGTTCAAACAGTTGCGTGGAAGGGTCGGGAGAGCTGACAAGGAAGCTCATGCTCACTTATTTTATCCTGACAAGTCACTTTTATCCGATCAAGCGCTGGTACATTTTCCTTGATTCAAATGCCGACCCATATCCTCATATTTATTGTTAGTAATATTAATATATATATATATATTTATTCCGTTTACCCAAAAAACCGTATTTTAGGTGCAAAACCATATAGCAATTAATTTTTTTCCATTCTCTCTACCAGTTGTAGACCCACACCAGTACCGGTTACTGGTTTTACCTATTTTTCCATGGTTATTGGAAAACTAGTTTTTTACATGCTACCAGAAAAACCGGTTTCAAGATTTTGGGACCGCGACCGTATTACAAAAAATTGGAAAATTCGTACTGGGGCTAAAGAAATCCTTAACTCCGGTTACCGGTCCTTGTTTCACCCCTACATATATGAATATCTATATATATATATGTGTGTGTGTGTGTGTGTGGTCAGATATACGTGTTTCCACTTACAGGTAGTTTTGAAGTGAAATTCGTTGTTCGTGTTTTGGTAGGAGAGACTCGCAGCTCTTGAAGAATGTCGTGAACTTGGGCAAGGTTTTCAACTTGCGGAGAGAGACATGGGAATACGAGGCTTTGGTACCATCTTTGGTGAACAACAGACGGGAGATATAGGAAACGTTGGAATTGACCTCTTTTTCGAAATGCTTTTCGAGAGTTTGTCCAAGGTATGTATTTGTTTCATTTTTATGTTTGTTCTATTTTTGCTTCGACCCATTTTCACGTGTATGAACGTAGAGACAAGGTACTTTGGTAGTTTAACCCTTTGTCATGCCCTCTTTTGCATTTAGGTTGATTTCTTGTTTTTGTTTACAAGACATCTTGTGGAGAGAGTTCGCGTTGCTCTCGAAGGAAAAGCATTTTGTTTTATTTTGGAATATCCGATTTGGAGATTCTAGTCGCCATATATTTTCCGTTTGGTTTTGCTTCGGGTTCTGTCAGTTTTGCACTATTCACATACAAGGGCATATCGCAGAAAGAAAATGCCCGTTCTATTGTTTGGACTTTATGCCATCTTTCGAAGTTAATTTTTGCACGTTGTTGTTCTGTATATCCAGGTTGATGAACACCGTGTGGTTGCTGTGCCTTATCAGTCAGTAGAGGTATAATTTTCCCTTCAATATTGATCAGGTTGATATGATCATACATCCCAGAATTTGTAAAAAAAATTAGTTGATTTTAGAACAAAAAAGAAATCATAAAAACTGATTTCACCGACTTTATTTGGTCAATTTCATCGATTATATTTCGATGTATTTTAGGTTGACATGAATATAAATCCGCATCTCCCCTCGGACTACATAAACTACATGGAGAATCCGTTGGAAATCATCAACGAAGCTGAAAAAGCTGCAGAACGAGACATGTGGAGTTTGATGCAATTCACAGAGAATTTGCGGCGACAGTACGGAAAAGAACCATACTCCATGGAGACCATCCTCAAGAAGATTTATGTGAGAAGAATGGCGGCGGATTTAGGAATAAGTAAGGTCTGTGGTTACGGAAAGAGAGTGATAATGGAAACAAAGATGAGTCGGAAGGTCTTCAAGCTCATAACGGACTCGATGGTCTCAGATGCTCATCGAAATTCTTTGGTTTTACAGGGGAATCTGATAAAGGTAATTATCGACGATTATTTGGTTTTACAATTATTTATATTTTCCATTTTTTTCTCGTCAATATTTGTCCCGCATGATCCATAACCTGGTTCTGCCACTGATTGTCGTGATTATAATGAGAAACTATTTCGTTCGTTGGATTTAGCGGATTTGAGTAACAAATTACGGTTTTGCAGGCCGAGCTTCTTTTGGAGCTACCGAGAGAACAACTCTTGAATTGGGTGTTTCAATGCCTTGCGGAACTTCATGCCTCATTACCAGCCCTAATCAAATACTAGCTTTGGTTTCTTCTTCTTCCTCTACTTCCTCTACTTCCTCTTCTTCTCGTCTAAGGTGCAAAATGAAAGGCGGTTGTGCCCCTGCGAAATGGAAAAGATCGCGATGCCCCGAGCAAGTCAGTCCAAACCTGCGGTTCACCTTGAAACTCACTCACCAAATTATGAAAAATGGCACCCATTTTGCATCTGCTTTCATCATCTAACGTGACGTATTTACCGGGATGCTCACTGTAATTTTTTCCCTCCTTTTTCTCTTCCATTTAAATTATATACGTGTACAAATACTTGTAGAATACGAGGAGAAATCGGTTGTTACGTATTATCATTCATAAAAAAATTATTCTTCAATTTTTTTGAGTTTGATTAATGTTGCCTTTTATTTATGTCAAAATGATGATAGTGTGGTTCGCTTGAATCATTCATACGCCTATATATCTTGTGACTCTTCTTTAGTTAACAAGGTCATTGTTTTATTGCTTTTTGAATCACAAGTTGCTGTATTTTTGTGCTTTCTTTATCGAAGTCGGGACCGGTTTTGTAAGGTCCGCAAAAAAGAGGCTAAAAGTTCGGAACCCGATTCAGTAACGAACCGAGGATACAAATTAAGGGTGATAAATTGAAGAAAGAAAAAAGAATTGTAAATTGAATAAAATTTTAAACTTGGGGGGAAAATGTAACTTCATATGTTATTTGATAGTCAAACTTATGGATGCATCGAAAATGTCACTGTAAGTTTTTAGGGTTATTTTATGACCCAAGTATCAAAAGTATTTTGAAAAACCAACGTTAAAGACTTACTTTTTGTTTTAATAGGACAAAATATTTTTTTTTTCTCTCACGTTACAGACAAGTATAAAAAAGTACTTGTCTATAACATGATATAAAAGAATTGGTATTTTGTCCGATTAAAACAAAAAACAAAAAATAAGTAACGTTGGTTTGTATAACACTTTTGTTATTTGTGTCGCGAATATCCCTAAATCTTTAACGTCTAATTATTGAAGAGGTTTCGATGGAAAATATAATTTTATTTGTAAAGTGGGATAATTGCGGTTAAAGCACTCGGTCTTTGAAATTAGAGTGGCATAATCCCTGCCTTCTAATTGGATGAATAAATACTTGAAATACAAAAAAGTACGTAAGTGAATAGTATTGTCGCGTGTGTCTTTGTTAACGTTACGTAAAATGCATCGGAAGGAAGTACACGGAGAAAACTATCCGATAACACAAATATCACGAATGATGAATTTTAGAATATGTTTTGACGCAATAAGAAGAATTATCCATTAACAAATAGTTAAACTCGGTTTTTTGTGTCATCAAAGATATGTCCAAAATTTCCGTTGAATTACTTAAAGTTTCTCTATAATAGTTCGTATGTATTTGATAATATACTAAAAATGTCATTTAAGTGATCACGTATTTGACAAAATACTTTTGGTAATCTAAGAATTATCTTATGATATCATCATATACAACTTGTTTGGGCCTCTAAGTTTTATTAAAATAATATATATATATATGTATAAATATATATTGCTTGAAAAAAAAAAGTGTGTTGAATGTTTCAATGGATGTGATGTGCATGTATGAGAGACTTCAACATTCGAGAAATTAAGGTGCATGCATCCATGCAATTTGCAACTAATAAACATAAAAAAAAAAAAGGAAATTAGTTGCTTATTTTTTAAGAATGCTTTGAACTCTATAAAGAGCACTCGAACTAAAAATTCGAGGTCCAGTTAGATGCAGCCGAAATTATTCGACGATGTGTTCGTCGTCGAAATATAACCAATATAAAAATATAAACGTCTATTATTACGTTTATCTTTCGGGCTAGTCTTGATCGCGAGTTCATCACCCTCAATCTCAACCAAATTGTTCCTCCGACCATCTTTATCTAGTTGTTCAAAGAGTCGTTGTCCGACGACGACGTGGTGTACGAAAAAGCCGAGTCTGATGACCTTGTACACGAGGAATAGGAGTGTGACGACGCCATGTACAACACATTGGAAATTCGACGAGGTTCTCTACGACGAGACTGTATACATCGTAGCAGTCTATGATGAGCCCGGATACAACACACCCACATACGACAAGTAGTATATCGTAGCCGTATCTGTTGAGCCTATATTTGATAAGGCCTTGTATGACAACATTGTATACGTCAAGGCCCTATACGACGAGCTCTTCTACAATGAAGTGGAATACGGCGAAGTCGGATACGACGATATTACAACAAGCACAACTTTTCAACACTATGCCCAACAATGACAAAAACATTTAGCATAAATGGGTTGAATGTCCAAGTATTTTGACTATTCCTCGAAAGATTTCGCAAATATTCTTATTTGTCTTTGATTTTTTTTTTTTTGAAACAATCATAATTGTACTTTTATATTTGTATCAAAATGTTAATTAAATAAAATTACAATTACAACCTACATTTATTTATATAGCATAAATATTATTATTATTATTATTATTAAACTCGTAAAATCAAATCATGGGCTTGCTATATTTTCTATATTTTATTAATGAATTAAAATTGTTTATTATATAATACTTAAGGTAAAGTTAGAAATGTTCCTAAATTCCAAGAAACTACCCAGATAGTTGGCGAATATTAGTCAATATTGTCTCTTGTTGACCCAAGACTTTGTGGGCCCACCAAAAATTACCCACAATTTCTCACCTCTCTCCTCACATTCTTTACTTTTTTCCGGCCCCCAATCTTCCCTCTTTCTTTGCCAAGGCCCGTTCCAGACAAATCGTGAATATAAAATTTCGGCACAAGTACCCTAAACTTCGCTCTTTGGTCTAATGTTCTTCCCACGAGTCCTATATATTTGTTAAGACATTACAATGCTGCTTAAACGCTAAACTGTTTGATGGTGCTCTTTTTAAAATTAAATTAGTTAGTTATTTATCTCAAATTTTGGAGAATTTTCTTTAATAAATCTTAAGAGTAGATAAATTTATTAACTGATTCAACATAGTCTCAATGCAGTAGTATTTGTTATATTGATTTAACCCGGTGATTAAATAAATAAAAAATCGAGTAAGTTTTATATTAGCATAAATGATTATCATCTATTAGTTTATCGACGCATATATGTATACATATATTACCACTTTAAAAATTTGTGAAATGTTACAGTAAAATAAAAAAATTAAGCACAAATAGCATCTAATTATTAAATTTAGAGCGTTATCGGTGATCACTTCGTATAAATATAAGGATTGATAGTGTTCTACTACATATAAATTGATAAAAACATATTCCGAAATCTAAAATTGATAAAAGCATCCATCGTTTTTTTTAATCTATTTTTATTTATATTAATTATGGATATTAGTGTCAAAATCTAAAATTCAAGGACCAAACCGCACCGTAACCTAAAATTTAGGGGCATTATTTGCCGATGACTCATCGGTATAACGACCGATTTTGTTTTATTCCGAATAATTATTTCCAAATATATATATGTATATATTATATTTAGCCCGCGTAATTTTTAATTCATTCACCTGGAACAACAAAAAATCAAACGAGACTCGATTCTTCCTCCTTTGCTTCGATCTTCAGCCTCCAGAAATCCCTGCGAATCTTCACCAAAGCTTCAATCGGATCGAGATCCGAACCAGGTTCGTCCCACATTGCTCTCCATTTCCCCTAATTGTTCATCTCCTCGTTTTGATTCGTAATTTGTGGTTTTCGAATTCGTTTTGGGCATCAGAAGCTTCGCAGGTTCGATTTCGCCTGCTTGGATCTCGATTCTTCATCTCCAGTTCGCGATTTCTGGTGTTTGGACCTCGATTGTTCGCAATTAGTAATTTATGTGGATTCTTCATCGCCTGTTGTGATCGGAAGCTTGAGCGGAATCCATGGGAGAAGGGGAGTGGGTGGTCGGGGCTTTCATCAACCTATTCGGAAGCATTGCCATCAACTTCGGGACCAACCTTCTGAAATTAGGTCACAATGAGGTTCGATTTCTCTTTTCCGGGTTCGTTCTTCGCGTTATCGTGCGCTGAATTTTCGGGTTTCGCAGAGGGAGAGGCATGGTCTGGTGGAGAGCGAGGGAAAACATGGTTTGAAACCCATCATATACTTCCAGACGTGGAGGCTTGGTGAGCCTCTTTTGGACTAAATCTCGTCTCTTTCGATTCGTTATCCACATTTCAGTACTCTTTTGAATTTGCAGGCATCGTATTCTTCTTCCTTGGGAATTGTCTCAACTTCATCTCCTTCGGATACGCTGCTCAGGTCACTTATCTGTAAATTTTGAAGCTTTTTCTTGTTACGTGTTTTGTCCGTTGAACTTTGCTCGACTTCTATTTCTTTTTGCAGTCACTTCTCGCGGCCTTGGGATCGGTACAATTTGTGTCCAACATCGCCTTTGCATATTTTGTGTTGAACAAAAGGGTGACCGTTAAGTATGTTCGATTCGAATCTCAGCTCTTACATGTTTTCATGATTATCGCCAAATCGAATTCAGGTTAATAAATATTTTTCCTCCAGGGTGATGGTTGCCACGGCTTTTATTGTTCTGGGGAACATTTTTCTCGTTGCGTTTGGGAATCATCAGTCACCAGGTATGTAACTTTCTTCTGCGACATTCAATCTTTTTTTTTTCTTACTGTTGTTGTTTACTTAGGTGTTATACTGTTATCTCTTCGACATGCAAAATCCTGTTGTATACTTAGATTAGTAGGCAAACATTTTGATCATGTTATTATTGAAGACAACCGAGATCATTATTTAGCGTATAATATCATGTCTGTAGGTATCTCATAAATGAACATCTAGATAGTCCTGTTCATGATCTGAATGATGCGAAAAAGCTTTCCCATCAGCAATATTATAGGGAGAATGAAGAGGTTTCTAGTATTATGATAGGGAAAACGATATACATATAAAAAGAGTATACATATCTGATATCTGTTTATATTTTTGCTGATCTTGGTAAAACATCCATATGCATTTCAGTCTACACACCAGAGCAGTTGGCGGAGAAATACAGCAATGTCACGTTCCTTTTTTACTGCGTAATTTTGGTCTTAATAGTGGCTGTGCATCACTCCATTTACAAGTGAGTATCAATTGCAGCAACATTCTTGTGGTGTCATCTCATATTTCTGATAAATTGGCGTCAAACTCAAAACCAATGTTTCCCAGGAAAGGCGAGCTTTCATTAGCTGTTTCAAATTCTTCAGGACATGAGCTCAGACCCTATTGGCGTACGCTGCTTCCTTTTTCGTATGCCATAGTTTCAGGGGCTGTTGGGTCATGCTCGGTTTTGTTTGCAAAATCTCTGTAAGTGAAGCCACCTGAGATGTAATATCCATGTAGCATGTAGGGCATGCATTAAACACAAATCTGTAACGACCTTTTATCTAGAATATCTATACTTAGTGAAAAATGTGAAAAAGTCACATTGCTTTTTCTTCTTTAAGTTACAAGAAAAGTTATAAACTTAGTAACAGCACAACATATCCACAGCAAAATCGAAACAAAGTACGAACTTATCAATTAATTCTATATATCCGATTTTCACACTACTTATCAATTAGTTCATTTTTACATGACCATTAAACGAAATCGGTGACACCTTACACGTACATGATACTCTTAAGGGTTAAGCCCTGATGCCATATGTGTGTGTGTATATATACATTTCATCATTGGTTCTGACTGATTTCAGTTATATTTTGTAGCTCGAATATGCTGAGGTTGGCGATGTCTAGTGGTTATCAGTTGCACAGCTGGTTCACATACTCCATGCTCCTTTTGTTTCTTAGTACAGCTGGATTTTGGGTACCACTTTATTTTTCAGTGCCAGCATTTTTCTTTTATTGATAGTTTTGCCCCCTGAGCTTTCTTAGACAGAGTAGTTTGCCCCTAATCCTTAAATTTGTAGCGACAATACCTTCTGTACTTTGAAAATACAATACTTATTACCCCTCTTCGGTTAAAAGAGATAATGGAAATCACTAATTTATGTTAAAAGCATGATTTACTAGAGGGTATCTTTGTCTATTTTGTTATTTTTCCAATCTTATGTTTCTTCATAAAATGAGGAAAGCGTGAAAGTTTAGTAAAGAAAACAAGAAAAACTAACATATTGACAAATAAATTACATGGTCAACACATGTTAGTAATTTTCAATACATAGAGTACTGGTCCCACAAATAAAAAATTAGAGGGCAAGCTGCTCTCTAAAATTTCACGGGCATTGCTACTAATTTCTCTTTTTCTACTGTGTTATATCCTACGTGACATTCATGATTAATTATTATATTTAATTAAGTATCCTATTTTTCCGATATGGGTCGTATTATGTGCTTAACCAATGTTCCCCCCCCCCCCCCCCCCACAAAAATAGGAAGCGACTTCTCACATTATTTTAAGCTTTCTCAGTCTTTGATTTTTCTTATTTTCTGCAGATGACAAGGCTCAACGAAGGATTGTCGCTGTTCGATGCCATTCTCATTGTACCTATGTTTCAGATTGTTTGGACGTTTTTCTCAATTTGTACAGGATTTATATATTTTCAGGAATACCAGGTCCGAATTCCCTTCCTTTCCTTTTAGCTATTAATTAAACACTGTAAGTAATGAATGAATTTTGCATCGCGATAAAGAAATTAGCAGTGCTTTCGGTAAATTGGCTGGCCAAAATAGTCACCAAATAAAAATTAGACGAGTAATTGCTACCGATACCCCCTGAAAGTAGAATGTTCATGTACTTTGTCCCCGGGACTTTATTTTTTAACAGCAAAAAGTAGCACCTATGTGCAACGTCTTACTCAAGAGTAATGAGCCTGTCGTAGAATAATAAAGAACTTTAGTTATCGAACAAAATTAGGATAAAAGTCCCACAAATTGTTGAAACAATATAATAAGTCCTGCACACACTAACATTTCTGTCACTTTTTATTTGCCCTTGGGGAGCGATGTGCTACTTTTTGAAAGTATAGCGCATTACTTTATAATATACTGCCCACAAGAAAGTTTTGGGTTTTGAGCAAACACTTTGTTACTGAAACAGGTTTTCGATGCTCTGAGAACGACAATGTTCTTACTAGGAATGACGTCTGTGTTTATAGGCATCTCTTTGCTTGCGCCTGATGAAGCTAAAGGTATTTTAATTAAAATTTCCACCACTTGTTTAATTCTAACCAAAACCCGGCGATTCATGGTAGCAAATTTTCAGGCACAGAATCTAGAGAGGGTTCTTCGTTAGCTTCAAGCAATGCAAAAGAATCAGATAGGTAACTAGAGCAGTATTTTGTCCGTTTCATGTGAAAAGAAGATTTTCTGAAAGGCTTAATGTTGTAAAAATATATGTAGGCTTGTTTTGGCATCTGAAGACGCGTATATAGGCAGAGACACCAAGTCGTTCACGCACGGGTTGCTGATGAAAGCCTCAGACATTATCGTGAAGGCAAAGGTATACTTTCTAAACCCCAACATCGGAAAATGGGTAAATACGACAAAACAGTCACAACAAATTGGTAGGGGATGAAATCGCGATCAGAACGGGTATTTTGGGATATTTTAGCCAGGTCCCGGTTTTTCTTCTGGACTTCCTAATTTGGTATCTGTACCAGTTTTGTAAAATTTGGTTACTTAGGTAAGCGGCATGGGACCATTAAAACCGATGCTCGCGATAAATGGGTAGGGTGAAAGCAGAACCGGAAAGGAAACCGTGTGCAAGTTGTAATAAGGGAGTCTTGACTGTTGCCAGTGGTAAATATGTTATGGAGTACTCTTCTCGCCCGAACCGTACTCGTTAGAGAGACATAGAGGATTAGAGGGTTTAATGAGAGTCGTTTTTCTCTCAAACAATAAAGTATTTGTGTCGCCAATATTCCAATATTGACATTTATAGTCCCGGTTCCCTTTTATGGGGAATTCAGAATTCGGTAACATTACCGATTTTCATAAAATCTGGTTACTTTGGTAAAATCGGCTCTTAAAAATAAAAGTAGTCCAAATCAAATATCTTAGTCCTATAGATATAAAGCCTGAAACCAATAACCAGAATCGGAATTGGGAGCTTAACCTACAAAGTACCTATGTTTATGCGGTATAGTTCAAAAACTGGTTTTGTCGTAAGAAATTTGAAGCTCTTAGAGAACAATTTTTTGGTTTTTTGAACTTTTGCCATGATAAAAAATAAAATTTGAAACTTACGGCATTATTTTTGGTTTTTTTAACTTTTTCCACGACATAATGAAATTTGGAATATATTGCGTGCAAGGAGGTACTTCATGGTATTTTTGCCCAGATATCCCTATATTTAAACTTATCCCTTAAATAAATTAACTATAAAAACCCAAAACTGATAACCAGATTGGGAGCTAAAAAAAGGCCAGATACCGGTTTACCCGTTTCTTTTTCCTCATAGCACCACTTTTAAACACCGTCTAAGAAACCGGTATCGTTTTGCAGAATGCGTGCGCAATGTCATTAGGTTTCGGGGAGGACTCGATAAGCGCGTCGGCCGTGCTCGTGATGCCGATGGTGTCGTCAAAGATCACTGGATTCCGGGGCTCCGGCTTCGACCGGTCAAAGCTCTTCTCGATGAGAAATGCCGGTTGGAGCAAGATTTCGACGAGCGACGACGGCGCCGCAAAGGCGCAGCAGCCTCAGAGCCCGTGACACGCGTTTTGGGATAAGGATATATTAGAAGCTTGAAAATATTTGTCGCAATTGTATACTATTGTATTGATTCCTTCCATTAATTTGCTAACTTGCGCACCTTTGTATATTATTCCTATGTGTAACATTTTTTACTTTTCTTGTCGTTTTTCAATTTTCCCACGTGGTAAATGAAAAGAAAAATATTTCACAAGTATTCACAAGTTAGGAACTGAAAATTCTTGGTATCTTAAATATGATCTATAGTAATTTACTTTTTCTTTAAATGAATAAAAGGGGGTGAAATCCCGGTATATAACTAGTAAATGCCGGCTTAAGCCCCAATCTTGGTTTTACACTGTCGTTACCGGTTCAAGTGTATACCGTAAATGAATTAAAAAAAGGGATTATTAGCAAAAGCCTCAATGATAATCAAACTATTTAAAAAAGTACTCAAGGTTTACATAATCTATATTATACTCATTTTATATTTTGTTTTCCCTAATTACCCTCACACCCTGATTCTGCCTCTTCCCCTCTCGAGCTCTCTTTCTCTCTCGAGCCTAACTCTGCGTTTCCCCCCTCTCGAGCTCTCCTCTGCGTTTTCTCTCTCGATCTCTCCTCAAATCGCGAGCTCTAACCCGCGTTTTCTCTCTCGAGTTCTCCTCTGCAAATCGCGAGCCCTAACCCGCGTTTTCTCTCTCGAGCTACTTCTCTGCAATAGTTTGATTCGAGCTTCTTGCGACGATCTCCTTCCCCGAGCTCCTTCGACGGTGGAGAATGGGCTGTTCAATTGCTTCGAAGAGATCGTGAGGAGGCAGTTAGATCCCATTTGGCACACTCTCGGCAAGAAGACCAAGCAGCTCGTCTCCGATTACCTCGTAAGGTGCGTTTTCGGGATTCGGTTCGGGTTTATAGATTATGGGCGTGGCACATACCATGGAAAAAACCTCTGCAATTGTTGTCATCTTTACATTTCTGGGTTTCGTTTGAATCGCCGTGATTACACAGACGAGGTATGATGATGAAGAACATTGGGTATTTGTACTTACTTGCTATGTTTTATTCTACCCAATTTTGCCATTCATTGATGAGCTGTTTCCAACACAACAATGTATGTCTTGTCTTGTCTATGTCCGATTTAGAACATGATGTTTGTTTCCGTAGAAACCGGGGTTGAATTGGTAAATGAGATCAATTGCTTGCTTAAAAGGTGTGTGCCTTGAGGCTGTTTTGCTCCTCTTCGGATTGACCATTTGGACGCAGTTTGACATATATGCTCACTTTTCAAAGTTTCACACATTCAGTCTCGATACTTTACCTGAAAATAGGACATTATATCTGTTGATTTGCGATTATATGGCCTAATCTATCATCGTTAAACCTGAAAATAGGACATTATACACTATATAGATATATATACGGTGATATGTTTGTAGTGGAGTAAATAGATGATCACTTCCTTCTTATTCGAATTAGAACCTTAAAAAATTTAGAACCAGTTTATAGCTATCACCAAACAAAACTTTTCCATTAACATGTATACACAATTATACAAACTCATCAAAGTAACATACAGTGCAAATGCTCGTATATAATAATATACATACATATATATATATATATATATATAAATATATGCACATGCTAAAAAGGATATGTGTGATTTCAGAGAAAAGTTACAACAAGGGGTGCGAAGAAAAAAGAGTGGGCGGTGAAGAGCGGGGAGGTGGCGATGGTGGCGGCCTCGGCGCGGGAGGTTCTGTTCGAGGAGGAAGAGGAGGAGCGGCGAGAGCGGGAACTGAAGGAGCGGAACGAGAGCGAGCGGGAGTTCGTGGTGCACGTGCCGCTGCCAGACGAGAAGGAGATCGAGAGGATGGTGATGGAGAAGAACTAATTTGATTAGTTCTTCCATTGTTTGATATTTTGGTTACTAAGTTTTAGGCTCTTGGTTCTGACTTCTGAATGTTCAATGCATATGGATCATTAGAGTTTATAATGGAAAAAAGATTAGTTTTATTTATATTTATATTTGTATGGTGAGGTTTGAACAGTTGTACTGTAGTGTTTGCGTAACGATGTTTAACGGGTTGGAGAGTCTATAAAATGCTCCCGAGGTTTTATTGTTTTAATACGGACACTTAATTATTGTTTGAAATCAACAACCCAAAGTTGATCACATTGCAGCAAATTAAAATCAAGAAGATTTAAGCTTTGATAAATAGGGTTACGTAAGTGTAACTGTAGTTACATAAGTGTAACTCCAGTTACACAAGTGTAACTACAATTACATAGGTGTAACTAAGAGTTTGAAATCAACAACCCAAAGTTGACCACATTGCAGCAAATTAAAACCAAAAAGATTTAAGCTTTGATAAATAGGGTTACGTAAGTGTAACTGTAGTTACATAAGTGTAACTCCAGTTATATAAGTGTAACTAAGAGTTTGCAATCAACAACACAAAGTTGACCACATTGCAGCAAATGAAAACAAAAGTGTAACGCCAGTTACTAAAGTGTAACTGCAGTTACATAAGTGTAACTTTAGTTACATAAGTGTAACTGCAGTTACCAAAGTGTAACTGAAGTTACATAAGTGTAGCAAATGAAAACAAAAGTGTAACGCCAGTTACTAAAGTGTAACTGCTGTTACATAAGTGTAACTTCAGTTACATAAGTGTAACTGCAGTTACCAAAGTGTAACTGAAGTTACATAAGTGTAACTTCAGTTACAAAAGTATAATTGTAGTTACCCAAATGTAACTTTAGTTACATAAGTGTAACTCCAGTTACCCAAGTATAATTGTAGTTACCTAAATGTAATTTTAGTAACTTTAGTTACTAAGGTGTAACTTCAGTTACATAAGTGTAACTTCAGTTACATACGTGTAACTGCAGTTACCAAAGTGTAACTGAAGTTACATAAGTGTAACTTCAGTTACAAAAGTATAATTGTAGTTACCCAAATGTAACTTTAGTTACATAAGTGTAACTCCAGTTACCCAAGTATAATTGTAGTTACACAAATGTAATTTTAGTAACTTTAGTTACTAAAGTGTAACTGCAGTTACATAAGTGTAACTGCGGTTACACTTATGTAACTGAAGTTACATAAGTGTAACTGCAGTTACCAAAGTGTAACTGAAGTTACATAAATGTAACTTTAGTTACATGTTTGTAACTGAAGGTTACATAAGTGTATCTAATGTGTTTAGGGCATAATTGTCCATATAAGATCAAATGAATATTTCTTTAATTATTGTAAACTCTTGAGTATTTTTTTAAAAAGTTTCACCCAACTTGAGTACTTTGCTAAAAAGCCCTTATTACAAAAGTGTAACTCCTATTACAAAAGTGTAACACCGGTTACACTTATGTAACTTGAGTTACAAAAGTGTAGCTTCAGTTACAAAAATTATTTTAATACTTCCAAATTAACTCCCAAAGCACTAAATTATTATTTGAACAAATATATTGAAATTGTTACTTTGGTTACAAAAGTGTTACATTATTGTAACTTTAGATACACGATTGTAATTGCAACATAAGTGTAACTGTAGTTACATAAGTGTAACTTTAGATACAAACGTGTAACTTCAGTTACATAAATGTAACTTTGGTTACCATAATGTAACTTTGGTTACGATAATGTAATTTCGGTTACAAAAATTTAATTCCAATTAAATTAGTGTAACTTCAGTTACGATAATGTAACTTTGGTTACCATAATGTAACTTTGGTTACGATAATGTAACTTCGGTTACAAAAATTTAATTCCAATTAAATTAGTGTAACTTCAGTTACGATAATGTAACTTTAGTTACCATAATGTAACTTTGGTTACGATAATGTAACTTTGGTTACGATAATGTAACTTTGGTTACAAGAATTTAATTCCAATTAAATTAGTGTAACTTCAGTTACGATAATGTAACTTTGATTACCATAATGTAAATTCGGTTACCATAATGTAACTTCGGTTACAAAAATTTAATTCCAATTAAATTAGTGTAACTTCAGTTACGATAATGTAACTTTAGTTACCATAATGTAACTTTGGTTACGATAATGTAACTTCGGTTACAAAAATTTAATTCCAATTAAATTAGTGTAACTTCAGTTACGATAATGTAACTTTGGAATCTCTTATGTAGAATCTCTTACTATGTAACATAAGTGTAATTATATATGACTAGACTTACGAAATTGTAACTCCAATTACAAAAGTGTAACCCCAGTTACACAAGTGTAACTCCAGTTACATAAGTGTAACTTCGGTTACAAAAATTGTTTTAATACTTCCAAAATAATTCCAATAAAGAAAAACCACTAAATTATTTTTTTAAGAAATATATTGAAATTTGATTCCATAATAAATACACTTTTAATATCGTTTTGTTTTATCGCTAAAAGAGCAAAAACACATTGTTTCTCTGACTTACAAATTTGCATCATTTCTTATGTAGAATCTATTAATATGTAACATAAATGTAGTTATATACGACTAGAATTACAATATTGTAGCTCCAGTTACAAAAGTGTAACTCCAGTTACATAAGGGTAACTTCACTTACACAATTGTAACTCGAGTTACAAAAGTTTAACTCCAGTTACATAAGTGTAACTTCGGTTACAAAAATTTAATTCCAGTTACAACAGTGTAACTCCATTTACATAAGTGTAACTTCAGTTACAAAAGTGTAACTTCGCTTACAAAAGTGTAACTTCACTTATATAGTGTAGCTCTGAAAACATAGTCCCTCAATGCATGGCCGTGCCTCCACCACTGCATGAGGCCGGGGAAACCCCCTCACGTCACGCATCAGCAGAAGACAGAAGAAAAACTGTTCAACTGCATTCTCGAGCTACCGGACGTGCAAGAAAAAGCTTTAGCAGCATATCAAGGAAATCTGGGTACGACATGCCCCTCGAAAACCGGTTGAGAAAAATTTATACGCAAAGTCGATCACGTGATTTTCTCGTGACTTTTATTTTACTTCAATCTATCACCACATTGTTCACCAATAATTAATGAAATAATTTAACAGAAGGGAGATACAATTTGAAAAAACACAAGGTAATTGTAGAAAGAAAAAAAAATTGATATCTCCCAATGTTTAACTTACAATATGTCCAATTTGCCCTTGAACTCTATATACCCCATATACAATCCTACCTAGGTCAACCATTTGATCGCTCCAACAACTCTTCCTAACCGAAACTATAATTATTAACTAACTCCGGCTCATATGGACACGCTGTTTGGTACCCCTCTGCACGTGACGCCCGGCTCCGAGCTTGGTGCGAAGAGCTCGTACGGAAGCACGCCTGCCCCGCAGCGGCTCTTGCGTGACGGGTCGGCGTTCCTCCGGTCGATCTCCTTCTCGATGCGCCCCACCTCCGCCGCGAATGCGTAGAACGCCTCCACCACCTCCACATCCCCGGACCATGTGGACGGGTGGTTCCGCTCGCCCAGGTACTCCTCGTCCGGTGAGTGCGTCGAGAGCGTGTCAACCACCGCCATGAACTTTGTCGCCTGCAGCACGCTGGGCAGCGCCGAGAGGAAGTAGCGCTGCGGGTCGCGGAGGAAGCAGGCGTGCTCGGGGTCGCCCTCCTCCGGGATGAGGCGCCGCATCAGCGGTGGCCGGTTCGGGACGTACATAGAAGATATAGTTCCACTTGTATGATAAGGCATATGCTTTTTTACATTTCATTTGAACTCAAGACCTTCGAGGTGACAGTAACAACAATGGAAAACTCTGAAGCAGAATTTGATGGACGATTTTTTATTATTAATCAAGTATATGGAGCTTGTATTGAGAAGCCCAATCTGAGAAACAATGGAATCAAACAAAGAATGAACGAATCAATCGTATACCTCAACCTCTGAAAAGGGAAGCCTCTCTCTCTCTCATCTCTAAACAACAATTTTCCTACCATTTGTGGACCAACTTCTCTCTTTTCATGGATCAAAACTGAACCCTTTTATCATGTATCGGAGCCGACGCGCTTTCCGAAGCCCGTCCAAGCCCCCCCACCATGTTGCCTCCCTCCTCCATCAGATCCTCGAGCTCGTCGCAGACCTAAAACCGAATTTGATTTGATGAATCGTACCAGAGAGAGAGAATGTGCGCAAAAAAGTTAGGGTTTGGAGACGAACGAGGTCTTCGTTGATGACGTAACAGTCGAGCTCGTCATCCCAGCCGTCGTGGAGGCTCTTCTCCTTGACCAGGTCGCGGATGTTGACGTGGCGGGGGTCGGCGTTCTCCGTCAAGGCCGTGGCCGTGGTAGTCTTGCCCGTCCCCAGAGTTCCGGTGATGAGGATGTTGGGCTTGGTTCTCGCGGTGCGTCCTTCCGCCATTGTTGGCTTTGCGAAGCTTCTCTGGTCTGATGTGTGAGTCTAGGGTTTCGAGAAGAAGAGTCGAGCGTGAAGGAGACGATGAAGACGAGGGTATATTTGTACATAAAAGGCCAAATGAGTACATTTTTAATTTTATCAAACTTTTGAGTATTTTTTAAAATAGTATAGCTCTAATTGAGTATTTTGCTACAAGCCGTCCATATGATTTCTCCTTGTTTAAACCGTATGTGTTTCGTGCTCGACCCGAAATTGCTACCCTTGGACTATATTGATTATCGGACTTAGAGTTATAATGTAACTGGAAATTTTGGTTATAAACCATCATTGTTACAAATTCTCGGTTTAAACCACTGACCTGTTGGCTAGGACTGTTATACGAAATCCATCAGTTTGTATTTTGTATTTTGTATTTTTGTCTTTATGTATTTACTCACGTTTTTTTTTCTTTTTCAAATAGCCGAAGAACACTCACATAGTGTCTCCGTCTCGATTTTATTCATAGAGCCCTCACGTATGGCGAACAAAAAAAACCCGTGGTTACAACAAAATGTACGTGGAACTATTTAACCTATTTCTATATATATATATATGTATATATATATATATAAAGCCTTCATTATTTGTATTAATTCATATGTAATCTTTATATCAAATTACCAATGTATCCTTAAAAGATTAAAATGCAAATTTTGAGGGCTATACCAAATAAAAAGTGTATGAACTATGAACTAAGTTTTTTTTTTTTTTTTTAAATTGTACGAAATTTTTATTCATTAAAATCATAGTAAACTAACACAAGTTTAAACATCTGATGTATGGAAGTACAAAATTAAAAGTTAAAAATTATGCTAAAACAATTTGAGGCGAAGGTTATATAAGTTCAGCCCGAAGTGTGGCCGAAGAAGACGCCAGTCTCCCATTAAGTGGGGTGATTGTGGCAGTCATCAATCCTTTAAGCCGAGATGACGAAAAAAGATAAGTTGTACAATCTCACGTCGCCTGCACAATGCGACGTGCTTATAGAACGTTCCCAAAACTGTGAAGATAAAAACAGAAACTCAAGAGTGTGACGTATTCATTAATAGTGAAGAGTTGCACGAGGATAAAAAAACGCGAGCTTCGGATAACATTCGTCCTCTTAATTATTTATTAATCCCGGGCACAAATAGAGACAATTTCCCAAATTCTTAACAAAGAAAAACCGATTTAATTTCGTATCCCGTGCCCGGTCCGGGGTGAATAAACAATGTATATAGTATCGTAACATTTCCCGTGTCCGGCCCGAGATTGTCACCCCGGCGAAAGCCTAATCATTGTACTTCACTCTGAGAGGGTTAGAGAGAATCGTTAGATATTCTTCTACGTACAGAAGAAGAGAAGAGCGAGCTCCAAGGAATCTCGACTTGCCCTCCAATGGCGACCAACGCTGATCGATCTCCCACCCAATAGCAACCACAGGAGCTTGCAATGCCTTGCTGCTGAGGAGGGAGAAGGAGCAACAATGGAGTCGGAATTGGGCCGGAAAGTCGCGGAGGCGGTGGAGGTCCTCAACCACGACCGCGACTCCTGCAACCGCGTGGCGGCCAATCAGTGGCTCGTCCAGTTCCAGCTCTCCGCCGCCGCCTGGGACGTCGCCACCTCCATCCTCACCTCGCCCAACCACTCCTCCTCCTTCGACCTCCATTTCTTCGCCGCCCAGATTCTCAAGCGCAAGGTCTCTCTCTCTCTCTCTCTCTCTCTCTCTCTCTCTCTCTCTCTCTCTCTCTCTCTCTCTCTCATTGGCGTTTTCTCTCAGATCCAGAGCGAGGCGTCTTCGTTGCAATCGGAAGCGAAGGACGCTCTGCTCAACGCGCTGCTTCTGGCGGCCAAGACCTTCACTTCCGGTCCCCCGCAGGTAACCCCGGAACTGCGAGCGATCCTGTTTCGATTTTGACTGGTTGCTGAACCCTAGGGATTTTCGCAGCTTCTCACGCAAATCTGCCTCGCGCTGTCGGCACTCACGCTCCGCGGGAAGCAGCCGGAGGCCGTCGATCAGCTCTTGTTCAGCCTGCGGAGTTTGCAGGATGACGAGGGTAACGTCGCCGTGCTCGAGATGCTGACGGTTCTGCCGGAGGAGGTCTCTCAGGTTGAGCATGCTCCCTCGGCTCGCCAGCTTCTGTCGCACTCTCCCATGGTTCTCGACTTCCTTCTCCGTCAGTCGCTCAAGCCGCTGGATTCGGACAGCTCGCGGAAACTCCTCCGTTGCTTCCTCAGTTGGGTATGCCTGTGCCTTTGCTTAAATGCCTTCTCCTTTTGCCTGGGAATCTTCCTGTCAATCGTTCATCGCGTATCGTGTTCGTTTTCAGGTTCGAGCTGGCTGTTTCTCTGAGATTCCCCCCTCTTCGTTGCCCGCGCACCCGCTTCTGAATTTCGTATTCAACTCTCTTCAGGCGCGTTTCTTCTTCACGGTTTCATAAATGAACTCGTTTTGATCATGTCAATGGGGATATCACACCTGTCCTTATCGGTTTCAGGTGACCTCTTCGTTTGACTTGGCCGTTGAAGTTCTTGTCGAACTTGTCAGCCGATATGAGGTATATTCCCTCGGTTCTTAATGTCATTCGTATTACATTCCGAGAATAATGCTCAATTTATTATTGTTTTAAATGCCACCAATTAGTAGCTTAACCCCTCATATTCTTACTTTGTTTGGTGCCACGTAGTTATTGTGTTCACCGCATTTATGCTAGCCGTCAGCTTATCGATAGGTCCCGAACCGATATTTCAAGAAACATGACAGCTGTTTATTGATGAACAATACCCGAGTGGCGGAGTCTCTAATTCAAGAGTTAGAATGGGAAAATCTCCCAATGATGTTCAATAGGAATTTTTCTCTAGTTAAACTTGATGGCTAACCCACACAATGGACTCTTTATGGAAAAGCTTAAGCACCATTTATTAACCCTAAACCAAAAAAATATAAAATACCCGAATAAAATTAAAATTTTGCTGTAATTTATTATAGGGAGTTCTTCTGGATTCTGCAGGGACTGCCTCAGGTATTATTATGTAGGATACATTTCCTTAAAGAAGGGCTTCTTTTCCCAGCTCTTAGTGTCCGAGATGAGAAAGTCATCGGTGGTCTCGCAAGCTTGTTGTCAGAAATAGGGCAAGCCGTACGCTTTCTTATTTTATTTTTCATTTTGAAATAATGAGAATTGGCCTAAAGTTGGAAAACTAGGATGTCAATTAATATGTGTTTATCTGTTGTTTACTAGCATATCTCATCTTTGACATTCCTTAAAGGAATTGGCGGCGCAAGTACTTAAGTTATTGCTAGTAAAGCAGTTTAGTACTTCAGTTTAATTTTTGACGGGGAAAGGACTCAAGTTCCACTTCTAAACGCATTTGACTTTTGGGCGATAGGCGGAACTATATCCATTGTTAAAGGGGTTCAAAATCCTTTAACTCCTCAAATTTCTTTATTTTCTACTGGTATTTTTTAGTTTTTTTGCTTTCAATCAGACCTTTTTTAATACTTTCACATTTCAACCCCCTTGAAAACAAAACATGGTTCTGCCTGTGCTTCGGGCCTTACTGAATTAAAATAATTGACGGTCAGCTGATAGTCGAAGGCGAATAGTTAACAAATGCAATAAAACTAAAACTGGGACTTGAGTAATCTTCCTGTCAAAAAATAAACTTTAAGTACTGAAACTACACCAATAGAGATAACCAGTACTTACGGTTCTAATTCCTCATCTTCTTATTCGGCTCATCTTTTAATGTAAACCAGGCGCCGTCTCTGATTGTAGAAGGAAGCCCCGAAGCACTTTCGCTGGCAGATGCTCTTTTGAGGTATTTATTTCTTTATCTCAACAACTTTAGCATGTATCAGATTTTTTTTTCTTCATATTATGATTAATTTTTCCAAGTTTATATGTATTGTCCACTTGGCTTTTGCTAATTTATAATGGGAATCATTTGACGTTTTTATGTGTTGGCAGTTGCGTTGCATTTCCAAGTGAAGACTGGGAGATAGCGGATTCAACTCTACAATTTTGGTATTTTTATTATAAATCTTTGAAGCTTTTAGATTGATGCATATTACTTTGCGACACGATTCCCTTTAGCCAGTATTGCCTATCTATGCATTTCCGGCTTTTGTATAATGATTTACGGCATATGATTATTATAAGTAAACTACGTTGTTCTGATTTTATGAGATCCTAGGGAATTTTATTGTTTGCTAAATGTGATATTATCTCCAGGTCTAGTATTGCAAGCTATATTTTTGCTATTGATAATGATGACAAGGCACAAAGTAGGAAGCATGCTGAAGATATGTTTTTCCCCGTATATTCAGCATTACTCGATGCCATTTTATTGCGTGTCCAGGTTTCTCTCTACCATTTTTTGTTACTAGTATCTTTCTTTTTTCTTATGCTTCTTCTCCTTCTTCTGTATTATTAATTTCATTATTATTGGAGGAACTAAATGATGTTGCTATTTATGCCAAAAGTCGGAAGATATAAGCATTATTTTGCTCTTGAGTTTTTCTGCTCATTGAATTGTTTTATATCAGATGATGAGCAAGTAGATCAAATAA
This sequence comes from Parietaria judaica, assembly GCA_954871525.1. Taxonomy (NCBI): domain Eukaryota; kingdom Viridiplantae; phylum Streptophyta; class Magnoliopsida; order Rosales; family Urticaceae; genus Parietaria; species Parietaria judaica. Next base: position 34,843,061 of record OX940865.1, read on the forward strand.
CCACGTGAAATAAACATTGTTTGATAGATAACACGGGGCTATGAGCACCAAAATTAAACGAGGCTATCGTATTGTTATCTTTTGAAAGTTAGTTTGTTTTTAATTCATTTGTTTGTTTGTTCTTGGTTTTCTCATGACCGATTATGCTATATCATTCAAAGAATGTGATTGACAGGTGAATGAAGCTATTTTTGACGATGATAGAGGAGCATCGGAATTGCCGGATAGCCTTGTCCATTTTAGAGTGAATCTTGCTGAGCTTTTAGTTGAAATCTGTCAGCTATTAAAGTCTTCTACATTCTCACAGAAGGTATACATATAATATTTGGATTTTACAAACTATGTTAGGCATATGATAGAACCGTATTTTAGGACTAATCAACATAGTATATTGATTTTTGATTTATTTATAAGAGCATTTTGGGTAGTTTTTGAGATAGGGATTATGGTTTCCTAATCCCTAGATTTGGTGCCTAGGCTAGCCGTCATTGTCTTTTTTTAATGCTTTGTTAGGATTGTCTTCCCTTTGCATCTCGAAGAGTCTTTCGACCGTGCTTTTGAAGGAAAGGTTGCTTGAGTTCGAGTCACCATGGGGGTACGAGTGAAATCCAAAGATCCTCATATATATAAATAAAAAAAAAAGATTATCGAAATAAAGTGAAAAGGGGATCCATCTTTCTGGTGGATATCCATTGGCTGATTTCTTGTGTTCGGAATTGTTCTTCTATCCTATTAGTATATGTTGAGATGATATAAACTTAGGTGATGAGTGATTATAAATTTATAATATATCAATGTACATGTTCCAATTTTGGATGTTTCTTGGGATTCTTTTGTAGGGGAACCCTAATTTTTAGTAGGACAAAAGAGGAAAAAAACATATATTGCTGATATTTTTCTAAAATAAATGTTGCTGAATTTTATTGTAGATCTTGTTTGGTGGTTGGACCTCTGTGACTGTTCCAATCCCTTGGAAGGAAGTGGAGGCTAAATTGTTTGCTCTTAATGTGGTGAGAACAACTTTATATTATTTATCATGATACTCTTATTATACTTATAAGGAAGCAACATATTTGAGTTTTTCCAATAGCTTTTATCTTTGCTTCTAATCTGTTGACCCACAAGGTTCCGATTTCAGGTCGCCGATGTGATTTTACAGGAAGGTCAAACTTTTGACTTCTCGATGATCATGGAATTGGTGAATTTGTTGGCCACTAGGCCTTCCGAGGAGCTAAAAGGCTTCATGTGCAACGTAAGCATTTATTTTCCCATTTTCACTTGTATATTTTGGTTTACATCTATAATGGGAAACGCATTGTTTACTTCATTGTGAAATATATTTAAGATGCTTGTTCCTCTCTAGGTTTATAGAAGTCTTGCGGATGTTGTTGGTTCCTTCTCGAAGTCCATATCCGCTTTTCACACTAATACAAGGCCCTTGCTGTAAGTATTCTCTTGTTCTCCTTAATTGTTAGTGATAATATTTTTTTGTATAGATGGTGAAAAAGGAACATTTGCCAAGGCTTGAATGCAAATAAAGATACATTTGGTATTTTAGGAATGTAGATTATTGTATTTTATGTACTTAATTAAGCTTGCGCTGTAAATCCGGCTTTTTTGTAATATGTTGAAATTAACCTATTATCCAAAACCTATTAACCTCTCGCGGACCTTTCGAGAGATTGGGCTAGTACTCTGTAAGGAGTAGTCCTCCTTTTTTTTCTATCTTTCTTATGGTAGAATTTTGGTTTATATAGCAGGACCGATTGTCGGACTGGCTGATTGTAAACCACTCTCTAGCCTTGCATTGTAATTTACTTTAATCAATATAAGCGATGTTTCTTAAAAAAAAAAAAACTATTATCCAAAAAAACCAAAACCATACAATCTTCACAGTATTGATACGTTATTTTCAGATTGTTTCTTGCTACAGGGTTGTCAGAACCTCTGTCCTTTAGTGTCTGTGCTGGTGCCCTACGCAAAGTTTGTGAAGATGCCTCGTCAGTCATATACGAGCCTTCTAATTTGGAGATTCTGATGTGGATTGGAGAGGTTCCTTCTAACTTTTTGAATGTATTAAAATTTTGAATAAGTTAGGCCAGTAAAATAGTTCTACAATTGCTTTCTTATGTCATTAGGGGTATTACTGGTGTTTTACAATAAAAGTGGGATTAAGGTTTCTATTCTTATATAGCGGAGCCTAATCTAGATTTACCGGTCATGTTTGATCAGTTGAGTTTCTTATTGAACATCGATGAAATTTTTTTCCTTGGATTTCTATTCGGGGTACTATCATAATATTGTTATCAATAGTGTTCCTTGAAATTTTTTTCCTTGGATTTCTAGAGGCTGGAGTAACAGTTATCAATAGTGTTCTTGTTTCTCTTGGATTTCTATTTCGGGTACTATCGTAATATTAATCTTTGTCTCAAAAGAAGATCCCTTCAAAATATTGTACTTATCTACTTTCCTTAATTATATATTATCCCTTTTAGGGTTTGGAAAAGAGGCATTTGGCTATGGATGATGAGGAGGAAATTGTTAGTGCCATTAGCTCAGTTTTTAGCTCCCTTACTAATAACGAATTAAAGTGCAACATGCTGGCTCGTCTTCTATCTCCTAGTTTTGAATCTATCGGAAAACTTGTAAGATTTTCCTCTTCTTTTGCCTCTTATTCTTACGTTGTTGCTTATTTTAGTTCACATAAAAAAATATAGGCACAGGGGGTGAAACTAGGAACAAGCAACGGAATTTGGACAATTTATCCTCCAAGTCCTGGGATCTGCATTGTAAAACCATGAGAACCGGAAACCGAGACCAGTTTTAATAAAAAAAATATAAATTTAATGAAAAAATTATAAATAAAAACGAAAAGAAAAAGACTGGACGGGAATTTCTAAAAAAACTTCCAGTTTTACACATGTACGAGGAACCGGTAAAAAACTTTCACCCCTAAATTTAGGCAAGGCATCATGCATGAAACTTTTTCTCTTACTCATTGGTATGGACCTAACTAGCAATATATTGGAACAATATCTATTAATGAGCATCACATGTAAGAAGGGTGACCTAATAAACACCCGGATCTTGGGTTAAGAGACGCTATTTATTTTTAAATCGAATTAAATTCTTTCTTTTTCCTCCTTTAGACTGAAAACTAACGATGTGTCAGGTTGATGGAGATACCAATCATTGTCTCCACCAAAATCCAGCTATTTATACACCTATTTTGAACTCTGCTGCTAGAGGGTTGTATAGGTAATTATGCTATTAAGCTTTTGTGAGGAAAATAACTTTGTTGCTATGTGGAAGTAGGAAATTGTGATGTATATTGTTACTATAAAAAGTGCTAGACCCGCTTAAGTACAAAGAGTACTAGTAAGGATAGTGTTTACTATCGATTACACTACATGTAAAAGAAATCATTTAAAGACTCGGGTTATTCCTATCGTCTAATACTATATGAATTCAATAATATGAATCACATGTATTATATATATTTTTTATTTATATAGTACTTTTGAATTTCATACAGAGTTGGAACTGTGTTCGGCCACCTCATTTCATCTCTGCCAGACGGACCCGCACCAGATGATCCTATACTTTCTCTGCTCAGAGTATTTTGGCCCATCTTAGAGAAGCTTTTTACTTCTCAGCATATGGAGAATGGGAATGTCTCTGTAGCAGCATGCCGTGCTCTTTCACAAGCGATCCAATCCTCAGGTACGGCTGATCATCCTTGGTATGGTTGTTGATTCAATTACTTAACTATTTAATTAACTAATTTGTCCGAGAAAAGAAAGACGAAGATGGCATAATAATTCAACTAGTAAATGTGCAGGCCAACACTTTGTTATGATACTACCCAAAGTACTGGATTACCTATCGACGAACTATGTGTCTTACCAAAGCCATGAATGCTTCATCAGAACAGGTAGGCTGTAATATAAAGAAAAAACAAATATATATTTTTTTACTATTATTTTACTGCCTCCAATGGTCCCTCAGAGAAAAAAAAAAGAAAAAGCAGCAATGGTCCCTCTATTAGCATTTTGGTGAGGATTTGGTACTTCATTGTTACTTTGAACGGAAAAATGGATGGAAACTAAAAAATACAGTTTCTTTTTGCAACTTTTATAATTTATCACAACAGTAATAATTGCTCAATTTTTTCGGGTTTCTTTCACTTGACACTGTCTCAGCTTCTGTCGTCGTTGAGGAATTCGGGCACAAACACGAGTACGGGCCATTGTTTGTTACGACCTTTGAAAGATATACTAATGCATCATCAGTAATGGCTCTAAATTCTTCTTACATATGTGACCAAGAGCCAGATCTTGTTGAGGCGTACACTAATTTTGCATCCGCGTTTATACGCTGCTCTCATAAGGTCCATATTTATACTTGTGAATTTTATGTTCTAAAGAAATTTCTTTCTGAGGATTTTGTAGATGAATCCTAACAATATATTCTTCTTTGATGTCTGGATTAAGAAATGATAACAAATACAAATATAAAGCCCATATCTAAATCTAAAGAAGGAAAAAAAAATACATCATAAATAAATAAATTACAATATTTTTATCTACAATGTTCATTACTAGATATACTCATTAAGAAGAACATATTAGTATGTTCTCATTAATGCTATATATCCTGTCAACTAAGCTGTACTATAGACTTGTGATATTTTGAAGTAGAACAAGTACCGTTATTCAATTTTTGTTCTATAAATGGTAGGATTTTTAGTATCTGAAAATCGCTAGTTACTATTACCACAGGAAGTATTGGCTGCGTCGGGTTCTCTTCTAGAAGCTTCTTTCAGAAAAGCAGCTATATGCTGCACCGCCATGCACCGCGGGGCTGCATTAGCAGCAATGTCATACTTGTCGTGTAAGAAAATGCACTCTTTTCTCTCTCTTTCGTAAGAGCTAAAATACTAAACTAATATGGTAGAGTCATAGAGGGACCATTCCTGGAATGGCTGGAAGCAATCGGTTGGAATGGCTGATCGTAAATCATTCTCTAGCCTCGCATTGTAATTTATTTCTTTTAATTTAATCGTTGTTTCTTTTAAAATTAATATAATAAACTAGCTTGATTTTATGGCACGTTAGACCATACATAAAGATTTATTTGCCTAAGAATAAGGGCCTTTAGGTTTTAAGGGTATTTTGGCAATATTATGTTATGAGAATAATAAGGATTAAATAAGACAGATCAGCAGCCAATTGACGGAGATTCTGCAGAAATTAGTATGTTTAGTTTTATTATTTTTTAAAGTTTAGGTAATATTTTTAGCTTTATTATTTAATATTAATACTAGTATAATCGTTATTTCTTTCAAAAAAAAAAATTATATAATGAAGTTGTTGTATTGCTCTTTGGCTTTTCTCCTTGAGTAACGAGTTTTCATGTACTCTCTTCCGGATCTTTCGAGTGATTGGGCTGGTTCTCTTTAACGAGCAATGTCTTGTTTTCTCTTTGGTCGGTTTTGGTTAAGGCGACCGGACCGGTTTGTGGACCGGCTGCTCTTAAAATATAGACTATCTTGTAATCTTCTATCAATAAAATCTCGTCTCTATAATTTTTATTTATTTAAATAAGTTGTTTATTTATGACACTCATTATGAAATATTGATGTGGCTAGGTTTCTTGGAGGTTAGTTTGGCCGGTATGTTGGATTACGTAAATTCTATGTCGGAAGGGTCGTTTGCTTCTGTGGTCGTTCAGGTCATTTCCCGCTGTGGCGAGGGACTCGTCTCTAATGTGGTCTACGCTCTACTCGGTGTTTCAGCAATGTCACGGGTAAAAATGTCATTTTCATTTTTTGTTGTTGCAGTGGCTTCTAGATCAAATTTTGAAGAGTAAATATATATCACTTGGCTCTTTTATTGTAAATAGGTTCACAAAAGCGCAACGATCTTGCAGCGGTTAGCAGCAATATGCAGCTTAAGCGAGACGACGGCTTGGAAGCATGTACTCTGCTGGGAATCATTGCATGGGTGGCTTCATTCAGCGGTCCCATTAAACGCTCTCTTAATTTTGTTTGTTATGCCACATTCGCCCCCCTTTTTTTAGAGTAATTGGTTAAAATGCCCCTTCAATTTCAGTCGTACGTGGACTTCGCCCTTGTATTTTCATTGGTATTGCATTTTGCTCCCCGAACTTCCATTTATCTCGAACTATACCTCTTTTCAATTTGTTCAAAATATTAAGAAATCTTTTTCGCTAGAATGGAAATTCGATGTGCAAAATGTAACGCGAATGAAACTTTGAGGGCAAAGCGTACCATTAAACAAAATTCAGGGTGAGTTGCTGCTAATTTCTCTTGTTTTTATTTATATCTCATTCTGAATAAGGTGTTGTAGCAGGTACAAGCTCTTCCCAGTGAATACTTAAACCCGGGCGAAGCCGAAACATTAGTGCCTCTGTGGCTCAACGCCCTCACCGGAGCCGCCTCAGACTGCCTCGAGAGTAAGCGGCACGGCCACATGCAAGGCAAAGGCGGACAAATTCTCAAACGAATTATGCGTGAATTTGCCGATAACCACCGCAACGCTCCCAACCAAACATGACTCAGTGACGCGGTGACATTCGATCGGACTAAAGAAAAAGAGTTGACTTCTTGCTAACGTGGAAATAATCAATCCTCCTTGCCGTTTTCATGTCTTGTACAGTAAGTCATTACTCCGTTCTTTAGTCCTTCAGTTTTTAGTGTTGTTGGCTCCGATGGTCCCTCTTTTAAGGGGTATGTGCCGAACTGGTCCGTGTGGAAAAAAGGAAATGGTGCGGTTTTAGTCCATTTTGAAATTTGATGAAATTTTTGATTTTTGGATACTTTTGAGGGCTTTTTTCCACGCTCGTAAATATTTGAACTTTCCGATAAGTATCCTCAAAAAGTCGCAAAACAAATTTGTTTGCGAAAGTTTCAGTTTACCTTCCGTCCAATTTAACGGCGAAGGATTAAAATCGTACAAAACTTACATTTTTCACTTTTTATTTTCTTCTCGAGTGAAACCATTCCCGCACATTCCCCTTCCTTACGAGAGGGATCACCGGTCTCGTTTTCGTTGGTGTAAGCTCATTTATTTATTTTCTGCAGGCAGAAGAAACTATTATTTATGGGAGAAGGAAATATAAATGCATTTTGATTTACTTCAACGTTACATAATAATTATTCTTATTTTTTCATTGTGGGCCCTTGTATTATTCTTATATTTGTTTGGAAGCTTTGTTGCTCATGCATGCATAGTCACTCATTTTTGGTGCTGCTTCATTCAATGAGAAGGGAATAAATTGTTTTGTGACTTGCCAAATATATATATCAAAATATTAATTTAATCATAAGTGATAAATGTATGTAATACTTAATGATATATGTCTTTAAGTACATTTGTCACTATTAATATTATTTTAACGAATATAGATATGAAGTTTCTAATTCTACATATAAAATGGATATTTACAACAAAAAATTATTTATATTTACAACAATAGTGCTAATAAAGTAAGGTGATCAAAGAAAATACTTATATAAGGGTATTTAATAATATATTAAGTCTTTTTTCATTATTAATAATCCTTAAAATAAAATTAATTAATACTTGATTTGATAATTAAGACAAAAATAATCTTTATTCTCTCACACAACACTCCGGCAACAACCGTTGGTGCTCATTGTTGATGGACTTAGACTTTGTTAGTATAAAAATACCAAAACACGATATTTGATCAATTATTTTTCAAATACTACACTGAATACTCGTTTATTTCAATCTACTACTTTTACTTGTTTTTTGGTTTTTTTTTTTTCTTCAGACGTTTGTTTCAAATTAAGCTGAAAATTATTTTTATTTATGTACTTGTAGAAGTCTTGTATATATTGGTTATTAAAATATTAAAACTGTGTATCATATATTAATTAATAAATATAAATATGAATGTGGGTCCCAGCAGTGGGAGGATATGATTGGTGGAAAGAAGAAGACGACGACTTCGGAGAAACCCTAATTCCTTCCTTTCAGTCATTCATTCATTCTGCAGAGCTCTCTCCGAGAAGAAGACCGACTCTGCTCTCTTCAATCACTTCACTGGTAATTCGCTTTCTTCTTCTTCAACCTCTGATTCTCTCCCTCTTTCCTCTCAGATCTGGTTATTCTCAGCCATGGAGTCTATGCTTCCCTTACTAGCAAGAATCATCTCTTTCTTTACGCGTCGGATTTTAGCTTCTTACCTTGTTTCAGATCCAACTCTGTATATATATAAGCTCGTAATACTATGCGTTGCGTACTTTTGACCAGGAGTTTTTGAATTGTTGAAGTTCCGACTAGGAAATGGTAGTTCTTTAACTGAGAAATCGGAATCGAGAAATCTTTTTTTGGTTCTTCGATTATGTAGAAACGATTTGTAGTTTTATTTAATTATTATGTCAATTCGTGTAAATTGAGGAGAAGAGGGTTCCGATTCGATTATAAAATTGCTGATTTGCTTCTGTATTCGCGTAGGCATAGCCTCGATCTGCAATGTCGGACGGGCAGGAATCGGACAAGAACATTGAGATATGGAAGATCAAGAAACTGATCAAGGCGTTGGAATCTGCGAGAGGAAACGGTACTAGCATGATATCGCTTATCATGCCTCCTCGGGATCAGATTTCTCGGGTCACTAAGATGTTGGGTGACGAGTTTGGAACTGCTTCCAACATTAAGAGCAGAGTCAACCGTCAGTCGGTTTTGGGTGCCATTACTTCTGCTCAACAGAGGTTGAAGCTTTACAACAAGGTTCCTCCGAACGGGCTTGTTCTCTACACCGGGACGATTGTCACTGATGACGGGAAAGAAAAGAAGGTGACGATTGACTTTGAGCCTTTCAAGCCCATAAACGCCTCACTCTATCTTTGTGACAACAAGTTCCACACCGAAGCTTTGAACGAGCTTTTGGAATCTGACGACAAGTTCGGCTTCATTGTGATGGATGGAAACGGTACTCTTTTCGGCACATTGAGCGGAAACACGAGAGAGGTGTTGCATAAATTCACGGTTGACCTACCGAAGAAGCACGGTAGAGGAGGTCAATCAGCGCTTCGTTTTGCCCGTCTTCGAATGGAGAAACGACATAACTACGTGAGAAAGACCGCTGAGCTGGCGACACAGTTCTACATCAACCCCGCCACAAGTCAACCCAATGTCTCCGGTCTTATACTTGCTGGTTCGGCAGATTTCAAGACCGAACTCAGTCAGTCCGATATGTTTGATCCCCGCTTGCAAGCCAAGATATTAAACGTTGTTGACGTTTCTTATGGAGGCGAAAACGGTTTCAATCAAGCTATTGAGCTCTCCGCAGAGATTCTTTCGAATGTGAAGTTCATTCAGGAGAAACGCTTGATCGGAAAGTACTTTGAGGAGATAAGCCAGGACACGGGTAAATACGTCTTTGGTGTTGATGACACGCTGAAGGCTCTCGAAATGGGCGCTGTGGAAACTCTAATTGTGTGGGAGAATCTCGATATCAACCGCTATGTGCTGAAGAACGGTACTACAGGTGAAATCGTCATCAAGCATCTGAACAAGGACCAAGAATCGGATCAAAGCAATTTCCGTGATCAAGAGACCGCTTCGGAGCTTGAAGTTCAGGAGAAAATGCCGTTGCTTGAGTGGTTCGCTAATGAGTATAAGCAGTTTGGTTGCACACTCGAGTTCGTGACGAACAAATCCCAGGAAGGATCTCAGTTCTGCAGAGGATTTGGCGGGATTGGAGGAATTCTTCGATACCAGCTCGACATGAGATCCTTTGACGAGTTATCAGATGACGGTGAAGTGTACGAAGATTCTGATTAAGAAGTGGTCGAGGTCGAGGATTCCGAGCAGTGTATGAGGATTTGCTTCCCGTTTAGCCACTTGGCTGACATGTAAGCGGTTTATTGTCTTTTATTCGCCGTCTTTTATCCTTTCCACGTTGCTGCATTTTGTCCATTTGAAAGCTCTCTGAACCGTTGCTTTGAATGGCGATTTTCATAGAGAACATTACATGGAGATATTTGGTAATTGAAATTTACATACCCAATGTTGGTCATATTATGCTCTTGTTACTTCGCCCCGTCTTTTAAGTCCATTTCTTTATCTTGTTGCTCGTAATTGATCCGTTGTATTTCTCAGTGTCGCCGTTTTCTTTTCCGGTTATTGAATCTTCAATGCCATAATCTCATTTAATTTATATAGGAAATTGTACAAAATGCCCAATTTTATGTCAAACTTTTTTAGAAATGTTTGATCATTACCGCATTTTTCCGGACGAATATCCTTATTCTAAAAATGAAGAAAAATGTTTATATATGTGCAGATCGAGAGTATATTATTAATTTGAATTATTTTCTCCTACTTTCGAATTTCCATCCCAAATATCTTTTAACACTAGATCATAATCTTACGAAAGTACTTCCGAGTAAGCATGTGTTAGCATAAGTTTATATTTCTCATAATTTTAATGCTTAAGAGGAACTTTGTAGAACAAATATATCACATAAATACAATACATGAAGAAGGTGAACAAACAAGTATTCGGTGCAGTATTTGACAAATAGTAGATCGAATACTGCATTTTTATATTTTTATAATGAAAATTGAGCACACTAATTTTAAAGAAGAAAAATGCATTAACCGTAAAATTGATATTCGATTTTGGTTGCGGTAATTTTATTTGTTTTAATGCCACATTTACTTCTTCGTACTTTATTTTAAGTCCTTACCATCAACATTTACACTAGAAAAAAAAAAAAAAAGAACACTAGAGAATATTTTTTCAAAGAAAAATAACTAAAATAACTTTCAAAATGTTACACGATTAGGAGAATAAATTATCAAGTTTTCTTGAATTTTAATTGTGTCTTTTAGGTGTGTTATTAATTACGGGTATTTGAAGTATTTTGCACTAGTTTTAGCATTAGGGTTTCTCATTGTTCAAATAAGTGCTTCCATTATAATTTTCCTTTATATTTTCATTGAATGGTTTTGTACTTACAAAATATAATTGGAAAAGAAAATTATGGGTTTTAACTCTCGATTTAGTGATCGAGAAATCGTTTTATCGAGAAATCGTTTTATCGATACAGAGTTGTTGTTTTTCTTTAATTATTAATTTTGGTCTTATCAGACTAGTTCGTTAGTTTAGCATTTGAACTTATATTCTTTTTGAAAAAGTGCTCACCCTATCGAAAACGAGAAATCGGATGTCATAATTTGTTTCAATTAAATTAAATTAAATTAAATTAAATTAAATTAAATTAAAACATGCTTATTGCAAGTATTGAACCAAACATAACAGAGTTGCATCAAAGTCTGATCTCCTCTTTATTCAAGACTCATTTTATTCATCACAAGAAATTCTAATGCTCATTCAAACAATAATAATCATAAATATTCTTTTGTTGCCCGTTTCCTTGTCACGTAAGGATTTCTCCGTCGCTATGCGGCTTCGTCGCACAGACGTAAACACGATAAAACCTGCACAGTGAGTGAACAAGAAAGGTTAGTAAGATGATTGGTCTTTGATAAAGCTGGTACGTGAAGGTACGTAGGGATAAAACCGAGACCGGGGACTTGACTTTTGGCCTTTTTATTTGGGCTGGAGTAGGGTTTTTTCGGGCCTTCCAAACTGGCCCGCAACCCCGGTTCTAGTTCTGAAAAAGCCAGTTTTTTCCTAACCGGGACTGGTTTTTGAAATATTTTTTAAAACTAGTTATTTATATGTAAAAAAAAATACTTCAAGTCAAATAAAAAACATAGAACTTCAAATAATAAACGATTTAAGCTTAATATATAACCATTAAAGCTAAAATGATAATATATTATTAAAAAATACACAAACTAAAATCGGGTTAAGAAATGGTTTTTGAAAGCCTCGGCCCTGCCCCGATTTTTTTTTAAACCTAATTTTCGGACTGAAATCGCAATGTTTTTCAGATGCCTGAGATATCTCGTACCTTACATGCCGCAAATGTGTTCAGCAATCGGAAAGCTCAATAAGCTGGTTTACGACATTCGGGTCGGCAAGTGTGCTTGTGTCTCCGAGCTCGTTTAATTGTCTCGAAGCAATTTTCCGGAGAATTCTTCTCATAATCTTTCCACTCCTGGTCTTCGGAAGCCCAGGTGCCCAATGAATTCTGTCCGGTGCAGCAAACGCTCCGATCTGAAATACGAAACACATTTTTCGTTATCACATACAGAATAAATGCATGAATTGTAATCGAACTAATAGGAACCGAACACAAAGCACAAGCAATATGCCAAAGGTATTTCTCCACATGGTAAATTCCCGATCGTAAAATCGAAACACATTTTCTTCGAAAACAAGACGAAGAGACTCCTTTCCAGAAGGTGTCTTATAAGGAAACACGGAAATACTCGACTTAACAGAACATAAAATCCAAACCAATGGTTGTCACCTTATAGGAACAAATTTTCTAATATCTTCATTAATAAAACACAAAGAAAATCCTAATATAACCGATCCTAATATTATTTATTTAATAAAAAAATAGTGTGTCTAACATGAAATTAGTCAAAGAAGGTTAGAGCTACAAAGTATTGAAAATTTGCAAATATTATCATTGAAGTTTATAAGTAAAAGCCGTACCTGTTTTCTGACAGTGAGTATGAGGTCCTTCCGTAACTCGTCGCTGTAACTAACGCCGTCCACAAGAGTAACAAATGCATAAATTCCCTGTCCTTTAACCTACATAACCCAATATATTCATTGAGAAACCGACATTTTTATCATCGTCATAAGCCAAAACTTGTATCCATCCCCCGTATTAACAACTACTAACGTGTGTTTCTTCTTCTCTCGTAATTTCTACCGAGTCTGGAAGACATTTCTACCCTAAATCTAGAGCGAAACTAAACTAACTAATTTAATTTACTAAACAATACTTGGTTTCCTATTCAGATTGTATACCAATCTAAACAAACAAAACAATACACTTTTTGGGCTGACACGGGCTGGGCATAAACAATTCATGAGCATGACTGATCATTACATGATTATATAATTTGAATAAGAATAAATTTCAAGACATAATAGAAAACGAATAATGTTGCGTCCATAACAGCCTAGCTACTCTACACTCATGTATGTCACACTTTTCGGACGATCCCGAGTTGTTCTAATCTCTTGTCCAAAAAAGTGAATGTACCTCATGCTCAACGCCAACCACGGCAGCTTCTGCACACTGTGGGTGTGAAACCAGAGCAGATTCCACCTCCGCCGTGCCGATACGATGCCCACTGTACAAAAGTAATGAACGGTATCACAGAGAGAACATGAAATTATATGAGATCGACAGAGCGTGATTTCTCGTAAGCGACTGATAATCATCAGATATTCAATACCTGACATTGATGACGTCATCAACTCTTCCTGTAAGCCAATGGTATCCATCCTTGTCCCTGAAACATTCGTCTCCAAACTTAGCGTGTAATATACAAGGAAAATCGTTGAAAGGAATAATTTTATATTATTGAATAATTAGAAAGCACCTAACTATGCTAATATATCGCTGACTGATACTATAATTCACAGCAGACTATTAAGAGAGAGCTTTGTCAGCCTTCAACAAAACCCACTGTCCCGTTTTTAAGAGAGATTAAGTTTCTTGTAAATGATTATTAACTACTACTCATTCATTTAAAGTCCCATAGAAACCAGAATATAGGCCGGCCTAATCTCTAAAACCTATAAACTCCAACCCCAAAACATAATGAACATACATATTGAAATAACAAAATCTATCAAGTTATAATTAGCTATGAATAATGTTACGATTCTAATACAGAATTATCTATTTAATTACGCAGAATAATTCGCTAATTATTGAGATTTATCAGTCATTTACAGCTGAGTACTGCATAACCAATGCGTAATATTCAATCATAAATGATCAATCGTTTCCAAAAAAGTTAAGACAACGCAGTTTATAATCTATTCTGAATCATATATGAAAAATGGAAATGAGGTGTGAATGCTTGCCTGCTACAGCCATCACCGGTGAAATAATAGCCGGGGAATGGCTTAAAGTAAGTGGTTTCATATCTCTCATGGTCACCATAAAGGGTACGGAACGCTCCAGGCCATGAGTTTTTCACACAGAGATAGCCACTGCACTCTCCTTCAAGCTCTACGCCTTTTTCATCTACTATCACGGGCTGTAAGATAAAGATAATTAAGACTTGGAGTTCAAGCTTCATATCTTTGGCTATGAAACAAGTTTAGAAAGAGAAATTGGCAAATTAAGTTACAGGTTTCCCCTTCCTTTTCATATAGATAGAGACATTTTGCACCTAACAGAAAATTGCACCGCAAATGGGAGTTCACGAGAAAAAGTGTACGATGAATGAAGTTCACACCGAGAAGTGCACGGAAACAAGTTTGGCGGGCAACATGCACTTATGAGTAAGATTGAGGGGGGTTTGATACTAATTACTTTTTCAGAAAAAAAAAAAGTACCTGAACTCCAAAGAAGGGAAACGTGGCTGAACCAGGCTTCTGAGGCCACGCACCGGGCAAGGGAGTGATCTGTCCAGTAAACAAGGGGAAGCATCGAGTATGGACGTGACCCAAAAAATTTAATGTTTTCTTCTTAACATTAGCTGAACGAATTTCATCGGAACAGAACAAAGCAAAAGATTACCATAAAGCCACCAGTTTCAGTTTGCCACCAAGTGTCGGAAATAGGACACCTCGAATCTCCAACAACATTATAATACCACCTGAGAAGTTAATATAAAAATAACCGTTAGTCAGAAAATGATATAAAGAAACAAATTGTAGCGTTACATAACATAATATATCGTAAGCAAAACTTGCTACCTCCATGCACTTGGATTGATAGGCTCGCCAACACTTCCAAGGATCCTCAACGATTTTCTTGAGTAGCGAGTAACATACTGCAAAATACCCGACAGTCACTTTAATAACCAATTACAAAATTATATAACAAGGTTGACAGTATACTTTATAATATTACAAAGTGGAAACCGATCCCTTAATACGGATTTCGAAAACCAGACTACATTTAGGTAATCGACCTTTTACTAGAAAATATATATATATATATATATATATATATTTTATATATACCATACAAGTGAAAGATAACTTGCCTCATTACCGTCACGCATGAGGGACCGGACCAAGGTGGGTGCAGTGTAAAATATTGTGACGTTGTATTTATCAACAATGTCCCAACATCGACCAGAATCGGGATAATTAGGAGCCTGCATAATGTATAGTGATGGGTTATCAAAAGAATAATTATGTATAAATATTACATGGCACTTCCATTCATTATGTTTAAGGCACAAGGGATAACCGCGACACGAGCATTAATTTACTAGTATTATTTTATTGTAAGGTTCAGTTCAATTTTTTCTTGCATCTGTAAGGATAAAAGCAGCACAAAAAATACAAAAATAAAGAACTTATTGCTCTAGAAACTGTAATCGCAATAACGTATACTCTGAATATTAATATCGGAAAATCGTTATTCCAAAAAAAACTACATTATCCGTAGCTCATCAGACAGATTTGCTTGTCGGATTGGCTCTGTGCTAGTCAAATATTTATGAAGTATAAAACTCAGGAGTCAGGATTAAAATCTACCCCTTCGAACACGACAACACTGGCTCCATTGAGAAGCGGTCCATAAGTAACATAGCTGTGTCCGGTAATCCACCCACAATCAGCTGAACACCTGTAATAAGAGTAAATAAATAGCTTAACTAAGCTCATCGTATACCGTTTACAAGGAAACAATTTTCTTTTTGATGAATAAGCTGAATTTATTATATACCAGTATATATCAGTAGGTTTATAATCAAATGCATATTTGAAGGTTGTTGCAGTGTACACCATATATCCTCCGGTTGTATGGAGAACACCCTTCAAACCAAAAACAAAAATCACGAAAAATGCGTTAAGACTTTTCTTCTATTTAAAAGAAATATAAAATTAAGAAAAACGTTAAAGGTAATACCTTAGGCTTTCCCGTGCTCCCACTAGTATAGAGAAGAAAGAGCGGGTCTTCAGCGTCGACCCATTCTACCTCACACTGCGTCGGGTATTTCGGTACGACATCCTAAAAAGCAGTCATTGTTCATCACTTACACATGAACTGACTATATCTAAGGCTTATCAAACAATATATTGCGAGAAATTCTCATGATAATGGAATGCTTTATACGGCGATTTTCCTTTCCGGTATAAAACAGCATATACAGTACAACCTCCATGAATTAACAATGTGGGAACGAAAGAATTTTATTATATTATTAAGGTTACTAGATTATCGATTATTAATTTGATAGCGTTCTTCAGAGTCAAAACAGGGCAAAACTAAAATTTAATGAGGTTATTAATTATTGAGTATTAGGAAGATACTAACCTGCCACCATATATCTCTTCCATCTAGCCATTTCGTATTCTCCCTCGTCATTGCTGCTTCGTTATCGTAGACGAGGCTGGTATCTGCCAAGCAAAATCAATCTTAAATATTTTCGGAAAAAGTCAACAAAACATTCTGATTCGGGCTTTCTCTCGTAATTTAATAGCACAAGTACTTGCTCGGTTTAGTCTTTCGACCACAAACGCGTAGAACAAACTGATATGAATCTCATTCTGAGCCAGTCTTCTAGAGGATGAGATCTCAGGGATTTACCTACGGGCACGCCGCTCTGAGCTGATTGTACGAGAGCCGCATCGACAATCTCTTTGAGGTTGATGATCTTCGAACCCCTCTTAACCGCGTTGCAAGTGATGACAAGTTTCGGCTTGCAATCTATAATCCTCTGCGCAAGAGACTCTGAAGAAAAACCGGCGAAAACAACCTGCACAAAATCGATACAGATAATAAATAAACAAACAAAAGGCAGAGACAGAAAGTTCCGAGGACGAACACCAACAGGGAAGAAGAGCTAAGTACCGAGTGTACGGCACCGATACGAGCACAGGCGAGCATCGCAATCGGAAGCTCCATGATCATGGGCAAGTAAATAACAACAGCGTCACCCTTCGAGACGCCAACGTGCTTGAAGTAGTTCGCGAGCTGCACCGACCAAAACCCGCGAAAACAAAGATTCAAGTAACGCGAATAAGCCGAAAAAGAAGAACGAAGAAAAACCGAGACGAAACCTGGGAAACTCGAGAGAGAAGCTGCGAGTAAGTGAGGGAGGCTTGAGAACCGGGGTCGTTGGGCTCCCAGAAAAGCGCGACTTTGTCGCCGAGGCCGGCCTCGACGTTCCGGTCCAAGCAATTGTAGGAGATGTTGGTCAGACCTCCCTTGAACCACTGCACCAACACGAAGAGCACACAATCATCTCAAGCATTCGAATCGAACACAGAAGAAAAACCAGAGAACGTAATTCGAATTCCGGAAGACGAACTTCGATGTTGACTTTGCCCTTGTTGACATCGAGATTGTGCGAGAAAACCGGATGATCCTTCCCCCATCGCTGCTTCCAATGGAACTCCGCCGCCAAATCGGACCAGAACCCCGCCGGATCTTCGATCGACCTCCGGTACATCTCCGAATACTGAAATCGAAATCGAAATCGATTGTGAGAACGAAGAAGAAAGCGAAAACGAAATCGAGAAGAGAAGAGGAGGAAGACCTTTTCGTGCGAGGGGACAAGGGCGTTGGCGGCGAATTCGTCGCCGGGGAAGACGGCGGCGTGGTCGGCGGTGGCCGGCGAGCCGAGGTGGACGAGAGCCCCGTTGGACGAAGGCGCCATGGGAGCGATGGTGGGAATCTCGGCGGCGCAGTAGGAGAGTGAATCTCGAGTCGCTGTGCGCCTTTGAATTCGAATTGTGGGAGAGAGCTTGGAATTGTTGTGCCATTTATAGGCACGCCAATTCAACGACCCACCACAACGACTTTCCACACCAACCACTCTCATCTCTCTCTCTCTCTGCTAATAAAATATTCAAAAGTCCAGAGTGTTGGATAGTAATACTAAAGAAATGGATTACGAAGCCATATGGCGATCCGAGGATCGCGTGAGAATCCGCAGGAGCATGTGAGCCGCCATGGAAGGAGGAAGCTCGAGCTTCTGCTTCTGCTTCTGGGTGTTGTTGAGGGTGATGATTCTGATGGAAAAGTTATCATCTTTGTTTGTCTTCGTGTTCGTAATCGGATCATCTTTACGGATGTTCGTGCCATTTGTAAGAGGATGATCGTTGACGTTGCTTTCATCCTTTGACTTTTCAACTCAACGTAGACACATGGAAATATTAGTTTGTTAGCGGCAAAAGTATCTAACTTGTTTTTGAAAATTATGATAAAAAGTATTTAAATCTACCCTTTTGGTTGATTGGGAGAGTAATCGAGTTGCTTACAAAATGACGAGAAATTAAAATCATGATATTCATGGATTTGATATTTTGAGTTTATTTGTCTTATTTGTTGCTGATGTTATCTTTAGCTTTAATATTTAAATTATGTCATAACTGATGAGAACATTCAAAAAAAATTATGGAAGAGTGGTTGAGGTCTACCGATCCACTGAAAAAAGGTAAACTTATGTACTTTTGCTATTTTCTTAAAAAATTAACTCTATACGTTTCCATTTCCATTTCCAAACAATTTTTAAGTACTTTTACCGTCGAATGTCACGTGGCAATTTAACATGTGCGTATTTTATTATTTTTTTGCCAACCAATTCACATGACTATAGTGTTTGAGAATGTATTAAATACCGATCATACCCTCTTTTACCTTATCAGTCTGTTTATTCTTATTAGTGTACTTGCTCATCAAGCCTAATCCGCACGACTTTGCAATTAGAATTGAATGCATTAAATAAATAAATAAATAGTAGGTCAAATACCAATAATATCCTCCTTTACATCATCATTTCTAATAATTTGTTTTTAAATTTTTGTTTCTTATTCAGTTTAGTTCATTCATTGATTGAACTAATCATTATATTTTCTGAAAAATAAAAATAAAAAATTTAAATTAATTAAAAAGTACTAAAGAATTTTACAAAAGGATTACAACTCCCTTTGAGCTCTACATGATTCCGCCCCCGGTTAGTCTCCAATCCAAAACGGAAAAATACCCGGACACTGAGGCGTCGGGCTCGGATTTGCCAGGATTTTACAGGGAAGATCACAAAGCAATCCAAACTCTTTTGAGTATATATAAGGATATATACACATTCAATTATTGACAAGATGCCACGGCCCGGCGTTCTCATATTATTCCGGCTATGCCACCTCAGACGAAACGCTGGCACGGCTATACACCTCGTCCATGCAAATTCTATGTTCTTCGATGGGCGATATTCCGTAATGCTCAGTCATTCGCTCGAAGTAGTACTTAGCGCCGTCGAGGTTGTTCTTTTTCAAACAAGCACACAGAACGCCGACGAACGTGATTGCGTCGGGCTGTACATTCAGCTTCTCCATCTCCGAGAAGAGAGCTAAGGCTTCCTCTCCAAACCCGTGCACGCCCAGGCTAGTGATCATGGAGTTCCATGTGGCCAGGCTCTTGACCGGCATTTCATTGAACACCTTTCGCGCATCGCTCAAACTGCCGCACTTGCTATACATGTCGACGAGAGCCGTACCCAGAAAGACGTCGAACTCAAACACATTCGCTATGGCAAAATCGTGAAGCCACTTCCCCAGTTCCAAGCTCCCGATCTCGGTGCAAGCTCTGAGCAAGCTCACGAGCGTGAACGCGTTGGGTCTGACGTTCGCGGTTTGCATCCTCGAGAAAAGTTCGAACGCCTCCTCGTACTGGTGATTCCTGACGTGCCCGTCGATCATGACCGACCACGAGACGACGTTTTTGACCGGAATCTGATCGAATATCAAACGGGCAGTACTCAAATCGTTGGAATCAACCAAGCCCCGTACCATAGTCGTCCACGAGACAACGTTCCGGACGCGCATTTTGTCAAATACGAGGTGCCCGCAGAGCGGGTGCCCACATTTAAAGTAAAAATCCATGAGGGTATTCTGCACGAACGTGTCGCCAAAGAAGCCGGATTTGACCGCGAGGCCATGGATAATCCGACCAGTGAAGAAAGCCGACGAGGCGGCACAAGCGTTGATGAGGAACGGGAACGTGAACTTGTCCGGAGCGACGCCCCGCGAGAGCATTTCCGGGAATAGGAGCAGCGCTAGGTCGGGGAAGCCGGACGAAGTGTAGGCCCGCATCATGAGGTTCCAGGTGAAGGTGTGGGGCTGAGGGGTGTGGCGGAAGACGAGAGCCCCGTGCCGGACTTGGCCGTACGAGGCGCAGAGCTGGATCAGCTTGCGGACGACGATCTGGTCCGTGTCGGTTTTCGAGCGGATCAGCTTGCCGTGGATCTGCCGGAGCTGCCTGAAGCTCGTGCACTTCTCCAGCAAGGTCAGAGCTTCCTCGGAGCTCATCCCACACTCGCTCCTCAGCATCACAAGACTCGACGGTCAGGATTCTCCCTCCGAATCAATCTCCGATCGCCCAAAGCTCGGATAAATCGACGGCTACGATTCTCCGTCGCGATCAAGCGAGTACGAGAAAACTAACTCCGACCCAGCAATGGAAGATGTCATAAACGTCGAAAAGTACCAACATTTCTGCCTCTCTCTCTCTCTCTCTCTCTGAGATTCCAATCTCTGTGATCGGCGGCCAAACCGCAAGACAATCCAGAACGAGGAAGATGAGATGAGCTTGACCCAGTAATGGCTCTCTCTCTCTCTCTCTCTCTCATCCCTTTTGAGTGATGGAACACAGCACAATGCGTGGTCCATGTTCAGTGGTGATCCAGAACTCTATCTCCATTTCGAGGGAGATTAGATTAGGGCTGAAACTCTATCTCTATCTATATATAATAAAGACACGGACTTCAGCGCTAATCGATATTAATTAATTAATTAATTAATGGGTTTGGGTCATTATTGACAGACAACGACCCTTTTAAGCGGACATAGATAGAAGGAGAGTGAGAAACCCCCAAATTGGAGAGAAACCCTAGCTTGGTGGGGGCATCAATGGCGGCGAGCGGGAAGGAGGAGGGGTGGGAGGAGCAGAAGCGGTCGGAGATCTACACGTACGAGGCGGCGTGGCACATCTACGCCATGAACTGGAGCGTCCGGCGAGACAAGAAGTACCGCCTGGCCATCGCCAGCCTCCTCGAGCAGTACCCCAACCGCGTCGAGATCGTCCAGCTCGACGACTCCACCGGCGAGATCCGCTCCGACCAGGCCCTCGCCTTCGAGCACCCTTACCCCCCCACCAAGGCCATCTTCATCCCCGACAAGGACTGCCAGAAGCCCGATCTGCTCGCCACCTCCAGCGACTTCCTGCGCCTCTGGCGGATCGACGACGACGACGCCGGCGGCGCTGAGGAAGACGAGGACGAGGACGAGTGCGGCTCCGAGGAGCGGCAGGAGGAGCAGTGCAACGGCAAGGGGAAGGTGAAGAAGACGAAGAAGAGGCGGAGCGTGGCGACTTCGGCGGCGGCGAGGAGGGACGGCGGGGGGAAGAAGAAGGTGTCGCTGTGCGCGCTGCTCAACGGGAACAAGAACAGCGAGTTCTGCGGGCCGATCACGTCGTTCGACTGGAACGAGGCGGAGCCGCGGCGGGTGGGGACGTCGAGCATCGACACGACGTGCACGATCTGGGACGTGGAGCGCGAGGCGGTGGACACGCAGCTCATCGCGCACGACAAGGAGGTGTACGACATCGCGTGGGGGGGCGTCGGCGTGTTCGCCTCCGTCTCGGCCGACGGCTCCGTGCGCGTCTTCGACCTCCGGGACAAGGAGCACTCCACGATCATCTATGAGAGCTCCGAGGCCGACACGCCGCTCGTGCGGCTGGGGTGGAACAAGCAGGACCCCCGCTACATGGCCACCATCATCATGGACTCGCCGAAGGTCGTCGTGCTCGACATCCGCTTCCCGACCCTGCCGGTCGTCGAGCTGCAGCGCCACCACTCGTCCGTCAACGCCATCGCGTGGGCCCCGCACAGCTCGTGCCACATCTGCACGGCCGGGGACGACTCGCAGGCGCTCATCTGGGACCTCTCATCGATGGCGCAGCCGCTGGACGGCGGGCTCGACCCCATCCTAGCGTACACGGCTGGTTCCGAGATCGAGCAGCTTCAGTGGTCGTCGTCGCAGCCGGACTGGGTCGCCATTGCCTTCTCCTCCAAGCTCCAGATCCTCAGGGTGTAAGCAAACATAACAAACCTTAGGCTGAGAAATTCCCTAACTTTCTACGATAATTATGATGATTACTTGTGTGTGTGAAGGGTTTAGCAAATTGTAGTGTCATTGCTAATTGTTCATTATGATAAATAAGAACCAATCTCCATGAACTTGAAGCCCATGTATCAGGAATTAGATCTGTCATTTTGGTTTTTGATGATATAAATTTAGCCTTTACAATTAATATCCTCGAGAAGGAAGGGCAAGTCGGTCATTTGGTTGATGAAATTTGAGATTAGGAAACCCTAATCTCTATTTGTATAGGCGCGTAGGGCTTTATGGCGTCTCATGTTTTGTTTATCCAATTGACTTAAATACCTTTTTTGTCGTGGTCTCGAAAAGACAGTCTTTAACGTATTATTACTGCAGTAGTTACCGTTGGCTTACGTGTTCGGTTTATGATGGTCTCGGAAAGACGGTCTTTATTTTATTATTATTTCGATAATTACCGTTGGCTTACGTGTTCGGTTTATGATCTGGTTTCCATATTATCAGTGTCAAGTGTCGGCAGTTATCAGTTATATTTTCGTAGTAACTGGTACTACATTCTTTAGAGCATCTCCAACCGCGATTGCATTTCTTTTCTATCACGGAGTTCGTGATTATCCGTTCCCGTTTTTTGGATCCGGCATTCTCATTTTTCTAGCTCGAAAAGCTTCTTTGTTAGAACCGGCATGTAAAAAAAAAGGGTACTTAACTGTTCGAACAAACTCTTGAGGGTTAGAGCATCTCCAACGCTTCTCTATTTTTTGTATGATAGAGTAGTTTTCTGTCATGGTTTTATATTTCACGGTTTTCCAACGACATGTCGTCGATTGGACAGAATTTTGGTATTGCGGCTGGAAAATCTTTTTTCGTCGTTTTTATTTTACAAGTTATCGGCAACGAGTCCGAAGTAAGTTGTTAGCCTTACAGAAGGTAATATGTTGAGATGCTTATAAAGAAGGTAGCAAACTAAATATAAATGGATTCTTATTGTTACCGCTCCAAACAATTGTTCGGGTTTTCGTTATCTTCTCGCAAAAAACTAAAATAAAAATAAAGTAGGTAAGTTTTCAAGCAAGATCGGGCTTTTTAGACCGGCACTAGGCAAGATCGGAAGAACAATAGCTTATGGATCCGACGTTCGTCCGCTCTTGCCCCGGTAGAAATCCCTGAAGATATTGTCAGGGTTACACTCATTCGTGCTTTATCTCGTGTAAACATGTTTTCAGTCGCTTAGAGAGAAGAATTAAGAAACTAGTAAAACAACGGTATTTTTCATTCATCTGTTCCGGTCCTGATTTCCGGTTGCAGGGACTAAAACCTGTCCGAGTTTGCCCCTTGAAGATAGCAAATGGCGTACTAGGGTCAGAAGTAATAGATGCGCTTATTCAGTAAAGGGTTTTGCTGGTTTGATGAGCGATCAACAGCCTCGTCATAATAATACAAGTGTGTGTATTGACCTCACAATTTCTTCATCAAATGATATTTGGGTTAAGCTTTTTAGCCACACGTTTGTAATGAATAAGCATAGACGCCCAATCAGAGCTCTAGGATGGAAGTAGGGGTGAACAAACGAGTCTTCGGTTCGGTTTTCATACTTATTTATATAGATTACCGCATTTTCGGTTTTTCTAATTTTAAAACCGAAAGCCGCACTATTGAAGTTTAAAACCAATTATACCAATTACCAATATATCGATATTAAATTCGGTTTAAATTCGGTTTTAACCGCATTTTTATGAAACACAATATAATCATCATATTTTTGAAAAATCAAATTAATACTACACAGTCTAAGGTATAAAAAAAGAACTAATTGATGAAATAATTCAAATAGAGTCAATTCTCTTGACATATTTACTCATAATTATTCAAATGGGAAGAATAATTACACTAATAACAAAAATTGTTCAAAATAAAATAAGATTAAATGAATCAATGAATGAGAAAATCCATGCCAAAACATTGTTATATAGATATTGAATGCTAAAAGTCTTACATTTATCTATTTTTAAATGTATAAAACATACAAATTTAATATCGGGTTAATCGGTAATCGGTATCGGTTTTTACCGTGAAACCCGTAACCGCTACCATTTAGCAAAAAGCGGTAGCGGTTTAAACCGCATCTTTCGGTATTTCAAAAAAAGCATAAATTTTCGGTAGTGGAAAAATCGGTAAATTAAAGTTATCGGTTTTAAATTCGGTTTAGAGTCTTTTTTGTACACCCCTAGATGGAAGTAACGGCCCCGAAAACGGGGCTTTTTGGTATTAAAAAAAAAAAAAACTCATAATGGCACCCGGTTGAAATAAGTCGGGTCTCGCTTAGTTCCCGATTTAAGTATAATTTATTACTTTGAGACAAATTTTGACCGTATAATGTGAATATATTTTCGGATGATTTTTAAATACCGGTATAACTACATTGATTTTTTATTTTTTTTACTTTCACCTAACTAAGGAAAAAAAAATGTCAAAACCAGATCAGCTCGGTTTCAAGTAATGTAAAAAAGACGGGATTTTTCAAAACTGAGACTAGCACCCCGCCCAATTCCGGACCCCAGTACTCGGACCCGGTAACGAAGTCAAAACAAAAGAAGAGTGAAAAATGAAATACATGGTAGTAAGTTAACTATTCTACATGTATATATACATATATGTATATAAGATAGGAGGGAGGGGAAGCAGAAAGCAGAGCCATACATTAAGACAAGAGGCTATCCATAATCTGATCTCACTTTGTCTGGCTGCAAATCAAAACGACAACAAATATATATCAAAAACACAAACACCAACTGTTTCTGATAAACCAGAACTTGTGTGAAGCTTCACTCACTTCACTCATGGCTTCGGCTACCATGTTCTCTCTCCAGGTACCTTCTCTCGCTGCATTTCACTTGTCATCGATCGATCGATAGTCGCTTACGTCGTTTCTTTCTGATCGCAGGCGAGCGGGAAGGGCGTCGCTGAGTTCTCGGGCCTGCGCAGCTCCACCGCGAGCCTCCCGTTCAGCAGCCGGAAGACTGGCACCGACGACTTCGTTTCGCTTGTCTCGTTCCAGACCTCTGCAGTGAGTCTCGTATTTGAAAAAAAAAATTGTGTTTAAATCGGTTTGATCGTGTCAAAATTCGGCAGTTAGTTAAAAACTTGCGAGTGTAAGTGTGTGATCTGTTATGGACGTTACGGAATTGATTGTGATTCAACTCATTGTCGAGCGTTACTGTTATAAGTACATTATACGTATGTGTCGTATTTGGATGCGTATAGGTGTCGAGCGGCACGGGAGGGTTCAGGAAGGGAGCGACGGAGGCGAAGCTGAAGGTGGCGATAAACGGGTTTGGAAGGATCGGGCGAAACTTCTTGCGGTGCTGGCACGGGCGCATTGATTCTCCCTTGGACGTCATCGCCATCAACGACACCGGCGGTGTGAAGCAGGCGTCGCACTTGCTAAAGTACGACTCCACGCTGGGCATCTTTGACGCGGATGTCAAGCCCGTCGGCACTGATGGAATCTCCGTCGACGGCAAGGTCATCCAGGTGGTCTCTGACCGGAATCCCGCCAACCTTCCGTGGAAGTAAGTCCAGTTACCGTATTATTCCCCGATGATCTAATGTGATTACTTTAGTATTGAAAACTAGCAATGGGCTTACTTATAAATTATAATATAGTGTTTATAATCTCTTGAATAATCCAATTGATCATCCTATTTTCTTAAGGGGTGAAACCCGAGCACGCAACTGATTTTTTTTTTAATTGCGGTGTCGGTTTTTGTTCGTTATTAAAGCCTAATCCCGGTTTTTAGATTTTAAAAGAATGGGATGGTCTAAATCGGGATATCGGAAAACCACACTTTTCAGGATTCGAACATGGGTAAAATCCTGACTTTTCTCGGTTTTAAAAAAATCCGAAAAACTGTCACACTTAAAATACTGGGTACTTTCTAACAAAATTCGAGAACCAGGATTTTTTTTTTTCACCACTACTATTTTCTTCGCTTCCAAAGAGAAATTGATAAACTAAGAATTCTATTTCATAACGACGGCGTCCACGCGGTTTACGTGCTAATGAATCTGGCATTGATTTCAGGGAGCTTGGAATCGATCTCGTGATCGAGGGGACGGGAGTGTTCGTTGACCGCGACGGTGCTGGGAAGCACATCACGGCGGGCGCGAAGAAGGTGCTGATCACCGCCCCAGGGAAGGGCGACATCCCGACGTACGTGGTGGGCGTGAACGCCGAGCTGTACAGCAACGATGAGCCCATCATCAGCAACGCCTCGTGCACGACCAACTGCCTCGCCCCGTTTGTTAAGGTCCTCGACCAGAAGTTCGGCATTATCAAGGGCACGATGACCACGACCCACTCCTACACCGGCGACCAGCGCCTCCTCGACGCCAGCCACCGTGACCTCCGCCGTGCACGTGCAGCCGCACTCAACATTGTCCCCACCTCCACTGGCGCAGCCAAGGCCGTGGCCCTTGTCCTTCCCTCACTCAAGGGCAAGCTCAATGGGATCGCGCTCCGTGTGCCCACCCCGAACGTATCTGTCGTTGACCTCGTCGTGCAAGTCACGAAAAAGACCTTCGCCGAGGAAGTCAATGCAGCGTTCCGCGAAAGTGCTGCCAACGAGCTCAAAGGCATCCTCTCGGTGTGCGATGAGCCTCTCGTCTCCGTTGACTTCCGGTGCTCCGACGTGTCGTCCACCGTCGACTCGTCGCTCACGATGGTGATGGGCGACGACATGGTCAAGGTCATCGCGTGGTACGACAACGAGTGGGGCTACTCGCAGCGGGTCGTCGATCTTGCTCACATCGTCGCCGAAAACTGGAAGTGAACTCTTTAGTTTTCCGGTTACCTCTTCTTTCTTTCTTTCTTTTTTCTCCGTCTGAGCGATTTGTAATGAGATGAAGAACCTCGCAGAACCCGATTTCTCCTGCCGTTTTTCATTATGCAATAACACTACTATTTTTATGATTGATCATTATACATAAGTGTACTTTCAGCAATAAGATTTCGAATTAAATTACGTAACTATTTCTGTAGTAATAACGTGATATATCGTCTACGGGTCGAAAACCGGAATCGATTTTGTAAATATTGATTTTTTTGGAAACCAGTCCTGGGGCCACTAAAAAACAGGATTTTACTGGTTTTAACACGAACCGGGACCGATAAAATTATAAAAATACTGGTCTAATTTGGGAAAGAACGGTTTAAACAGGGAAATATAATTTTCAACTGGATAATCCCAGTTTCAAGCAGGATAATACCAGTTTTGAACCAGGACTTTACCGGATTATATATACAAGTCTAATAGAAGATTATATAAAAGAAAATTAAAATAACCCGGGACTCCGGTTTATGAAATTCTGTCCCAGTTCTCAATGTGCTAGGGCTGAGAATTTCAAGTTCCCAGTATTTCACAAAAAATCCTAGTTTTTAAACGAGTATCGGGATCGGGAGGATTTTATTAATTACAAATTAATACTGTCACTAATACAAAAATAAAAACATAATATTGTACAAAAAATAAATAAAAATTGTGTAATGAACTAAACATGTTCGCACTTGACATACTGACGTTAAACACAGGCGAGCTCGCTTTACATGATTAGCTCAATCACAGGCAAAAAATCGGAAGTGTATAAATGAATGTGTGTGTTGCATCAACATAACCAAAACACGAAGAATTCACTGAAGAATGCGTACATGGAATGCATGAACGCTGGGTTCGCATGTACATATATGTGTGTATCTATTTATCTCTATGCTGTACTGTTCCTGTGTCTGAGAGCGTCCGGACCCGAGTCACTCAACAAGAATTTTGAATCTGATATAAATCAGAACAGCCAGTGTTTCTTCCTCGGTTTTGTCGGCGCTGCAGCATCTGATAGAAAACAATTCAACACATGTTCAAACCAACGGGTCTTCCTTCCCACAGCTCCAAAAAGTAAATGTAAAAATGGAAAGCAAAACCAAAAAAGGCCGAGCCAAAACCAACCTCGTCTGGCGTATAATGAATTGTAGTGTATCTCAGACCAGAAACTCAACCAAAACTCTGCATCATCAGAAAGGACATTATCAGGCGTAGTCTTTTGTTCACAATTCGATTTTTTTTTCCACTCGCATTGCTTTGAGCATCAGATATACCGCAAATACTGCTATATTGTATGTAATTTGACTTGACATAGCTCGTAAAGGTAGTTCCGAGCTTACCATGTTTAGGTGCCTGGGATCGGGGCATAATTTCAACAAAACAAGTGTCTCTGAACGACGTCAAAAGGCAAATCTTTGCTTCAAACTGCACGAAAATACAGGAAGCTTCGGAAGTTAACTTATACTGTAAGTTATCATCGCTGTATATGATCCCAACTGTTTGTATAAGTATACAATAGTGAACTCAATATTTCATGATCAAAACTAAACCGGACCTTATCGGCTGCTGCTTGCAAAGTAATATGGTCTCCCCACTCACCAAGCCTGCATGATCAAGCTGTGCGTTAGAAAAATGGAATTTCTCTCCCGTATCGAATATAAATTTGATCGTATTTGATCAATCCAGCGAGAACATACTTTGCCATTTTTTTGTAGTAGCGCTTGTACTTCATCGGGACATAACCTTCATACAAAGAGCGGGAATCTTTAAGCTGGAACGTGGATTCAAGTCGTTCAATTTTCAACGTGCAGAGAGATCAAAGCAAGGAATTAAACAGATGAATGAAAGAGTACAGAATAAGCACACCTGTTTGACAATATCTTTGCGCACGTGTTTATGGTGCTCGGGGGAGCGGTAAATCTGGTCCGAAAGTGCACGAAACTGCGAAAAAACATTCAAAATTCTCAAATCAAAGCCCCTCGGATTCAACCATCTACATCAGAGATTGCGAATTCGTGACCAGTCTCACCTGACAATTCCCGTCGCCGGAGACCTTGACTTCGCACAAACCGTACACATTCAACCTCTGGAGAAGCCGCTGATGGTCCAACGACGCCTCGCTCATGTTCGGAAAGAAGGTATTGATCCGCGGAACGTGCTGAACCAACAATTTCCAATCTCAGCAAGCGCGAAAAACTACTTTACGAGAACCGCAAAAAACGAGAAACCGACGATCTTACCGCAAGAGGAGCGAGATTAGAGAGGCGCTGCGCCGTTTCTCCGTCCAATTTCGCGTACTCTTCGGAGAGAACCAAAGCAATCATGCGATCATCTTCGACTTCATTTGCCTTCCCGTTCATCGTCATCATCAGCTCACCGATTCCTCTCCTGAAAATCAATCACAATCAAAACCCAAAACCCAAAATCAACAACCAAATCGAATTCCTCAAATCGCAAAAGCCATATTCATGATCAAAATTCCTCAAAAGACAATCAAATTGCAGGGAAGAAGAAATCGAATTCGGCGAAAGTCGTACCAGAAAGCTCGATCGTCGTCTCGAAATCAGCAATCTTGATGGATGAACTGAATCACGCGCATTCGCAACAACTGACGAGGATTTTCGTGATCCAATGACGTATCAGAAGAAAGACGAGAGAATTATAGAGCAATGATGACGATAAAAAGAAAACGGAATTTACAAGCTACCCCCTCTTATTTATTTAATTTATGGAGTGCCACTTTATTTGAAAATATATTACATATATAGCCTTTTAAAATTTCCCAAAATTTTAGATGGGACATTGATGGAATAAATAAAAAAATTATTTATTCTTTAGTATTTTTCTTATACAAAATATAAAACTATTAGTATTTTATCCGGTTAAAAGACAAAATTATTGATTTTTGAAAGAAAATCGGTACTTATACCGCAAATAATCTAAAATAGATAAAGCCAACAACCTTTGACCGACATATCTATACTTCAAAAGTAAACAAATCTCAGGGTGTGGGTAATTAGCGCGTTTTTATTTTTATGAGGCTTTTATATTTAAAACACATATATTAGTATCTAATTGATTAATTTTTTTATTGGAATCTCATAGAGTAATTCAATTACAATTATATTGCCCTAATAAACCGGTAAAATCGCATAATAAACTTTTCTCTTGTAACGATTATTTGGACTCGTAGGACTGATTCCAAAGCTACTTCGTTGATGATGTTGACTATGTGAACATTGACAAACGACACTTTTTTATCATGAAAAATGACATGCCGTTTGTATAAGTGATCCACCAAAGATAATTGTTAGCCCCCTAACAATCGATACCCGTGGATGGCACGGGCATGCCCGAAGGAATGGGGAACTTTGCGGGCAAAGTTAGGGAAAGCGTTGGCATGAGAATATGTGGGCCGTGTACAACACATTGCGGGTACACCCTCACATGAGGCACGGTGACTATTAGTGGCAAGCCGTGCGGTGCGAACGAGGCACACCAAAGAGCCGGGGCTGAATTGAGTTGGCTGTCCGTGCTAGGTGCACGGGACAACAAGGCAGCACAAGTAAGGGATGCGCACAAGGCGGGCAGTTTGCAAGCACGTGTGAGGGGCGACGCACAGGGCAGTTGGATGCGGTTGACCGTTGGCTTGGAAGTTGGGCAAGCTGCACGCTGGAATATGCGAAAACCCAGCGCGCCACGTGCTCGGGCGCAGACAAGGCGCCACGTACGGGTAGTTGGCAGCGGTTACTTAACCCATCAGAGGGTTGTGCTTGTCCGTACCTAAATCTTGCGATGACTTCCACTGCGCTTTTGAAATTTGGGCAGAGCTTCCGCCGGACTTTGAAAGTGCGCGTAGGGAGTTTGAGCAGAGCTTCCGCATTGTTATTTTTTCATCATATCCCATAGGTAATACCATACTATTAGGGTTAGCATATGTAGTTATTCATTGTTATTTTTGTCATGTAGTTTTTTAATATCTTTTCCTCATTCGCAGTTGGTTATAGTTTTTTGTTCACTATCGTCCCTTCGTAGGTGGTTTCCATTGGCTTCATAATTGACTAGCCTCTTTCTCCTTACGCCATATATGTAAGTAATGTATCCACTTCTCTTTATCCTATGGCTTCTTAATTGTGTCTGAGTCACCACACGATCCAATCTCTCTACTGATCCTATGTTAATTTTTAATAATTTATATATATATATATATAGATTATTAATTGATATACACACTTCTCAAAAGCTGCATGGTTGGAAGCTACATCATTAATTTTCTGCTTTTATTTTTTCATCACGCACACAATAATTTCACTTCCTATCTATCTACAAATTCCATAAGGCCTCGGTTTAGCTTTATTTTGTTGGATCTTCATCTGCTTCGGGAAATTTTATATCATGGCTTTATCTGTTGTAGTGTCACACTTTTCTCTCCATATATTATTTGTTCTGATGGTTACTATGTATTGCCTTTTTAATTTGTAATGCAGCGTGTATAGCTCTTAGCTAATATATCAATCACTTATTGATAGTGATACAGTGAAAGTAGTAGAGAATTTGAAGATTTTTTTTTTGTTTGAGATATAATATTCTTCATTTAAATTTTAATTTCAGAAAAATCATTCACAACCTCTTTCTCATTATGAAAACAGAGTAACGTAGAGAACATTTCTATCTGGATACACTACACCCAAATTACTACAATAATGAAATTAATTCCAATTAATTAATGCATTTTTCTCACTTTGACGTTCTTGAACCAACTTCTTCACCTACTATCTCATATTCAATGCATTTAAACCGATTAAATATCTCCTTCATTTACCTTTTTTTCTTCTCATTCTCTTGCATCTAAGTCATGCAATTGGGTGGTAGTTCTTTTTTATTCGTTTTTTTTTTCTTTTGCAGATTCTAAGTCATGCAATAATTCGCACCTTGACAAAGTATTTGTATTTTGTATTTTGGCTTAAAATAATATCATCCTTTTAATATGACAAAGTTGTTCCGGGTACTATTTCAAATAACCAATCGCCTGTTTCGATGATGGATTTAGTCCGTGTACTCAAGAGTAACAACATGCCAAGGAGTGCGATTTACAGGTAAAAACACAAACACAAACCGAGACACATTGGTACCCCGAGCAGTTTACGGCCCTCACCAAGCACAAAGATGTCTAGGATCATACGGCACCTTCGGATAAACTTGTTCACAGACGAAACCCTAACCTATGAACATTCTTCCCGGGGCCTCCGCAAGCCTTGAGAAGTTGAGGGACAGTTGCTTACCGGTGAGCAAGGCAACCATGGGCTACCAAAGGATACCGAAGGCCTCCGAAGGCTACCGAAGGTTACCAAAGGCTACCGAAGGTTACCGATGGAAACCAAAGGCTTCCAAAGGCTACCAGGGCTACCGAAGGAAACCTATGGTTACCAAAGGCTACCGAGGGAAACCAAAGGATACCGAGGGCTACCGAGGGCTACCAAGGGCTACCGAAGGCTACCGAAGGTTACCAAAGGCTACTGAAGGTTACCGATGGAAACCAAAGGCTTCCAAAGGCTACCAGGGCTACCGAAGGCTACCTAGCTCTACCGTGGGCTTCAGTGGGGTTTCCGAGGGACATAACCGGAAGGGACGTGCACAAGGCCGACGCCAGGGGCACAGGGGAGTTCGCCCATGTACTCAAGAGTACATACCTCCCCGTGTGGGACATTTCTGATTATCACGGATAAAGCCGATGGACATTTATGATTATACCGACATCAAATTTCATTTGCATTTTTTCGAATCAAAGATCAAGCCGAGATCATATTTCACCGCGGGACATTTACGATATTCGAACCAAAGAATAAGCCGACATTTTTTTTCATTAAGGTATATTTGCGATTTTCGAAGCAAAGATTAAGCCGACATCGTATTTTAGCAAGTGACATTTCCAAGGGTCATTACCGATTATCACACTGCAAAGCCGAGGGACGTTTCCGATTACACCAACATCGGATTTCATGGAGGGACCAAATATCACAGTGGGTGTAAACTTGAAAAGTTTAAAATAGTACAAGAAAATGTGATGAACGAAAAACACTGATTTCTTTGGAAAATGATGTTATATATAAAATTGTACCCATACCATCACGCATTAAAGCCACTGTCAATGAACTTCGGTGCCAAAATTTAAGAACATAGAATCAATATCAACCTTGCACACACTAACATCAAGTAAATTAAGAAATCTCACTTCAAGAAAATTCAAAACTTTGATTCTTATAGAGAAATTTGTCAAGCAACAACTAAACAGGGACCACGCTACGTCAATCCGATAAATAATCTTCGTCATGTAAATCTCTGAAATGAAGTAAATTTGTATACAAATATAGGCAGTAACCGAAGGGCATCAAAGGGCGAAAACTGAATAAGAAAACTTAAATGGATATCAATAAATGGACAAGTAACATCCTGTAAATTACAAATAACAAGAGATTTCAAAACATGAACCGTGTAAGCACTGATCAAGCTAAACATATTTCTCAAAAAAACTTTCTCGCCTCAGTTTCCAACTTTCTCATATTCCAAACAAATAATATTTGCAAAATTAAGCCGACATCGTATTTCATCAAGGGACATTTTTTATTATTACAGTGGTTATAAAGCCGAGAGACATTTTCGATAAAGCCGCATCGGATTTCCGAGGGACATTTGCATTTTTCGAACCAAATATCAAGCCGAGATCTTATTTCACCGCGGGACATTTACGATATTCGTACCAAAAAGATAAGCCGACATCATATTTTATCAAGGGACATTTCCGAGGGTCATTTCTGATTATCACAGTGTAAAGCCGAGGGACATTTCCTAAGCCGACATCGTATTTTATCAAGGGACATTACCGATTTTGAACATTACCAAGGGTCATTTTTTATTATCACAGTGTAAAGCTGATGGACATTTCCGATTAAGCCGACATCGTATTTATGAAGGGATTACCGATTTTGAACATTTCCAGGGACATTTCTCATTATCACAGTGGCTATAGAGCCGAGGGACATTTCCGATTATTTCGACATCGGATTTCCGATAGGCACTTGCATTTGTCAAACCAAAGATCAAGCCGAGATCATATTTCACCACGGCACATTTACGATATTCAAACCAAAGAATAAGCCGACATCGTATTTCATCAAGGGACATTTCCGATTATCACAGTGGGTATAAAGCCGAGGGACGTTTCCGATTAAGCCGACATTGTATTTTATTAAGGGACATTTCCGATTTTGAACATTTCCGAGGGACATTTCTCATTATCACAGTGGCTATAAAGCCGATGGACATTTCCGATTATGCCGACATCGGATTTCCGAGGGGCATTTGCATTTGTCAAACCAAAGATCAAGCCGAGATCATATTTCACCGCGGGACATTTACGATATTCAAACCAAAGAATAAGCCGACATCGTATTTCAGCAAGGGGCATTTCCGATTATCACAGTGGGTATAAAGCTTCGGGACGTTTCCGATTAAGCCGACATCGTATTTTATCAACGGACATTACCGATTTTGAACATTTCCGAGGGACATTTCTCATTATCACAATGGCTATAAAGCCGAGGGACATTTCCGATTATGCCGACATCGGATTTCCGAGGGGCATTCGCATTTGTCAAACCAAAGATCAAGCCGAGATCATATTTCACCGCGGGACATTTACGATATTCAAACCAAAGAATAAGCCGACATCGTATTTCATCAAGGGACATTTCCGATTATCTCAGTGGGTATAAAGCCGAGGGACGTTTCCGATTAAGCCGACACATTGTATTTTATTAAAGGACATTTCCGAGGGACATTTCTCATTATAACAGTGGCTATAAAGCTGATGGACATTTCCGATTATGCCGACATCGGATTTCTGAGGGGCATTTGCATTTGTCAAACCAAAGATCAAGCCGAGATCATATTTCATTGCGGGACATTTACGATATTCGAACCAAATAATAAGCCGACATCGTATTTCATCGAAGGATATTTTCGAGGGAGCATTTCCAATTATTACAGTGGGTATAAGCCGAGGGCCATTTCCGATTAAGCCGACGTCGATTTTTCGTGGAGGGACCACATATCACAGTGAGTATAAACTTGAAAAGTTTAAAACAATACAAGGGACTGTGATGAACTAAAAGCACAAAAACACTGTGGTTTCTTCGGAAAAGGGTGTTACCAATCAAATTGCACCTTTATCATCACGCATTAAAGCCACTGTCAATGAACTTGGTGGAAAAATTCAAGAGTAAAGACTCCACTGTCAAAACATGTCTTCTATTATTCAATATTTCATGTTGCACTATCGCAGGCGTTCCGGAAATTGTCAGAGTTGGTTCTTTATAGGTAGGAATCTGCATAGATTGATAAAGTACATTTGATCCAAGAACAGGAAATCCAGAAAGTGAGATCCATATATTCATGAAAAAGAAGAATAGACATACAGAAAAAGAAGAATAGACATACAGGATTAGATTCTTCTAAGGATCTTGCCCGAGAAAACGACAAATTTCCAGCCAAGAACGTAGCACCTCTCTGAAAGTTCTTCTGAGGATTATGCCCTTCGGCCGGCCATTTACTAACAGATGAATCTGCAGTAGCAACCCATATGCTATCATCGTGCAATGCCAGTTTCTGAATAGGGTGTTCACCTTCTTCAAATGCTTCCGCCAATGGCTATAGCCATCAAAGACGGATGAATTCACCGTGAGTGCATGAAAATTATTAGCTTACTTTATGAATTCTCAGAATTCGAGGTGCACTTAATTTCCCTTGTGTGAGGATCTGAACAGTTGAGCCTTCACATGACTGAAGATAAAAACTGCACCTGTCAAATATAAAATATATATTTTTTTAATCGTTAAACACAAATCTCGGTAAATAAATCACAAAGAACACGAACATAAACCGTGGCTAGGATAAAATCTCTCAAGTTGAAAACCAAATTATAGTGCCTTCAAAAAGAAAGCAATTACTTGGTGTTTTCTCTTAGAGGTAAGCGATTGTTCAACACGCAGTCCAAACACCACCAAGGCAGTTCCTTGTTGTCTTCAGTTCCATCTAAATCGGTGATCTTCTTTCTCCACGGACCTCCTTGAGAGCCCTCCGTGATGATAGAAGGTGGAGATGATGTTGAAAATTCAAAGGTGGAGATGATATACTATTGAATCGTTTTCGGGACTACTATCTGCCTCAGCTTTTGAATGGGTGTGCCCTCTAGTTGGAAGATCCTTCCCTGATAGCTCGCCATTGGCTGAAGCTTGGGACCCAACTTTCGGCTTCTTTTTCTCTAACCAATGAGCTAAGAGCCCTTTAAGAGTCTCTCGGGCCAGGTTAACCTGAAAAGAAAACAGAAGAAAAACACTTGAGTCGAAAGAATTTGGAGGACCAGAGAATTAATTCCTATTCACATTTTATTTCTGATAGAACCTGACAAGACACCAACGGGAATTCATCACATGATGTCATAATAGGGAACTCTAAACTGAAGAAAACATGAAGAAAAAAACAACTAATAGATTTTGCCTTATCGTATTATAAGTGTGGACACCCAAAATACCCTTAGCAAAGCCTAAAGGCAAAAATAAGGACAGATGTGACTAAGCTAAATAACAATTTTGCTTCTTTCTCCTATTAGTAATAATGGGTCTAACTGATTCCTTTCTTCTATATGATAGAAAACGAAATATCACTATTAATGTAGGCTGATGTTAAACAGACTCTACATATATAAGAGACGTATTAAAAAAAAAAAAATCTCTGCTCTCAAACCTTATCATCTTCAGGCTTTCCGGCGATGCTAAGATCTGCTAAATACATCTCAGCAGAGAAGCATTGTGGAGTATCCAAGTGAACGGCCAAACTTCCGAGTTTGGTGTCAACAGAAAACCATGCGGGAATGCTTACCTGAAAAATAGTACAATAATGTTACATATACTGAAATTGTGAACTGGAACATTGGATAGAGATAAGAATTTCACCATCTCAAAAAGCTCTTCTTTCTTTTCGTCAAATGGAACCTGAAACATGACATAAAATATGAGTGCAATGCAAAGACAAATAGACAAAAAATTTGCAAGCAAAGCGAAATTATAATCTATCAATTTTACTGAAATTCAAAGACAAATCATATCACCAATACGTAACACATTATAAAAAAGGAAAAATTTCAACCTTTCCGTAGTCTTCAACTATGATTCCCTTACTGATTTCCCATAGTTTAACTGATCCCGCAGTATCCTACTGGAAAAGAAAAGAAAAATAGTTTATGATACCATGGTACGGATAGAATTAGAGAATAGATTTATCAACAACTTCAATATGACAGCGTAAATACCTTTGTCAAAACATGTCTTCTATTATTCAATATTTCATGTTGCACTATTGCATGCGTTCCGGGAAATGTAAGAGTTGGTTCTTTATAGGTAGGAATCTGCATAGATTGATAAAGAACATTTGATACAAGAACAAGAAATCCAGAGAGTGAGATCAATATATTCATGAAAAAGAAGAATAGACATACAGGATTAGATCCTTCTAAGGATCTTGCCCGAGAAAACGACAAATTTCCAGCCAAGAACGTAGCACCTCTCTGAAAGTTCTTCTGAGGATTATGCCCTTCGGCCGGCCATTTACTAACAGATGAATCTGCAGTAGCAACCCATATGCTATCATCGTGCAACGCCAGTTTCTGAATAGGGTGTTCCCTTGTGCAAAACAAGAGACTGTCTCTTGTTGCCAAGTCTGTCAAGTACATCTGAGAAAATAAACCATAAGATATAAGAGACAGAGATTAGTTCAAGTCTTAATGTCTTATTATAGGTTTATTAGATAAAATATGTATTGCATACTTTAGACATCCTTAGATTTGTCTATTTTGTTCTAGTACATATTAAATTTACTTGTTAGTACTTGTCATCCAATATTTTATGTTCTGCTATTTGAAATCCTAAGTGTCATTTTATTGGCTGATTTGCGAGCAACTAAGCTAATGACCCTAATTAAATAATTAAATAACCTACATAAAATAATTAATGACCCTAATTGTTTATAATTGTATGCGTGTAACAAGAATGTTAGAAAATAAAACAAGATTCTATCAGCAAGGTCTGTTACAAGAAGTATACTCACCGAAAGGTCCCTCCCACCACTATATACATGACTAAATGTTGGAGTGCTGGCTAGAGCCCAAACAGAATCTGTGTGCACACCATAGGAATGAACACATCGCTGCTGACCGAGATCTGATAGTCTTGCAAAATAAAGAATATATTTTGCTGATGAGCTAGAGTACGTTACAAGCTTCAAATGCTTATTAAATCAACACAAACAAAGACCATTAAAAAAATAAATAAGAGTTAATAATAAACATACCTAATCATAGAATCAGAGGATCCTGATAAGCGAAGTCTGATAAAAATTTATCTATATATATATATATATGGAATATCAAGTGTTATGTATGCATTATGTTCTATATCTAGTAAAAAAAAGAAAGCTGTATTTGAAACACATCAACTTAAATTTAACCCTTATAATTATGAGCTATTTATAATACTTTCCCCAACGAAAAAAAAAAAAACTTATACAGGCAAAAAGCATCTTACAGTCAAAACCCCCAAAAAATCAACGAACCTGCCAGTAGAATCTAGAAGCAAAACCCTGATGTTATCTAAATGCCATCAATTAAAACAAGTAAATTGCATTTTGGTAATCTTCGACTGGATGAGAAAACCCCACTCTAGGAAACTGATTGAACCCAAATTGATGATCTAAAAAAAAACACTGAACTTAATTGATATTAATATAAATCTAACGGAGAATACCTCAACAATGAGTCATTCATCTAGCTTAAATAGACTAAATAGATCAAAAGACTAAATTGATATTTGCGGTTTTCGTAAAAAATAATTTTTTATTGAATTTTTTTTTTTTTTTTGAAAAAAAAATATTTTTTTTGTTAAAATTTTAATCAAGGTTTTTTATTTTTAAACAAATTAACTACGTTAATACGTTTATTAATGTGTATTAACGTGTATTAACGGAGTTAATTTGTTTAAAAAATAAAAAATCGTGATTAAAATTTTAACAAAAAATTTATTTATTTTTTAAAAAAATTTATTTATTTTATTTGAAATTTTTTTATTTATTTTTAAACAAATTAACCACGTTAATACGTTAATAAACGTATTAATGTGTATTAACGGAGTTAATTTGTTTAAAAATAAAAAATCGTGATTAAAATTTTAACAAAAAAAATATTTTTTTTTTCAAAAAAAAAAATTAAAAAATTAAAAAATAATTATTATTTTTAAACAAATTAACCACGTTAATACACGTTAATACAAGGGTAATCAGGTCTTTCGTAATTTATTAACATAGTTAATTGGCTATTTGACAATATTAATAAAAACATTGGCTATTTGGCTAATTAGAGTTTGAAGTTTGGCTATTTGACTATTTGCCCCTTTGTTTTATTGTAGATTCAAATTCTTTTATTTCCAAGTCTCCCTAACTTTAATCAGAGTTACAGAGAGTGATGACATAAATATTGTGTTGTAATATAATTACGGGAGCTTAAGCCAAATAGCCAACTTGATAGTTTAAAATTAACAAAATAGTCAATATTTGGTTAATATTTGTACAATAGTCAATTAACCATCCTAACTATTTTTAGAATAGAAAACCCACAAACTGCCCAAAAAGTATCAAAGGTTTATGAAAAATGCTCATAGTTTCAAAAAACTATTTTATACCCATTAATGAAATATTTTGGACCATTCTATCCCTAAAAGTAAATACAGTTATATTTTCGTTTTATTTATTTTTTATTTTAATTTCAAAATTATTCGAATCGGTTGACTCAATATCTTCTTTAATTTTGTTTTAATTTTGTTTTAATTTTCTATAATTAATTCAAATAAGAAAAGTTAATATTTCAACAACCACAAAGTTGTTCCCCATACTATTTCAAATAACCAATCGCCTGTTTTGATGATGGATTTAGTCCGACCAGATATTGATTTTGTTGTGTAATCATATTTTTTTTTATTGTAGATTCAAATTCTTTTATTTCATAGTCTCCCTAAGTTTCATCAGAGTTACAGAGAGTATAGGATGACATAAATATTGTGTTGTAATTTAATTATGGGAGCTTACGCCAAATAGCCAACTTGATAGTTTAAAATTAACAAAATAGTCAATATTTGGATAATATTTGTACAATATTCAATTAACCATCCTAACTATTTTTATAGTAGAAAACCCACAAACTGCCCAAAAAGTATCAAAGGGTTTTGAAACCATAGTTTCAAAAAACTATTTTATGAAATATTTTGGACCATTCTATCTCTAAAAGTAAATACAGTTATATTTTTGTTTTATTTATTTTTTATTTTTATTTCAAAATTATTCGAATCGGTTGACTCGGTATCTCCTTTAATTTCGTTTTTTTTTTAAATTTTTTGTAATTAATTCAAATAAGAAAAGTTAATATTTCAACAACCACCTTCCTTTCCCCTCTCACTTTTCTTTGATTCGCCCTTCTCTTCTCGACTGTGAATATCTCTCGCCGAATATAACCAGAAAAGTTTGTATATTAATTTACCATTAGTACAATAAACATATCAATATCTATGAATATAACCAGTCGGTATAAGTGATGAATTTTTTGACCAAAAAAATAAAATTCATTTAATCAATATTTAATTGTTTAAAAGCATGAATTGTAGGGTTTTTTTTTTAATTTAAATTTTATGATGGTGGATAAATATGCAGTTATGTGTACTACTTTTTAGGATAATAATTGATTTTCTTATAAAAAAAACGTATTATACATAATTCTTTTTAAATTTAATTAATAAAAAAAAAACACGTCATTTATTAACTGTTTTTCAAAAATTAACGCCAAATTTTTTTGAGGATATTTTGGTCTTCAATTTATTTTGTTGGTGGTTTTTTTTTACCTAAAATAGTAATGGGCATTTTTTTTTGAAACGTAGTGTTACATTTGGACACTTTTTTACATTTATCCTTTTTATAATCATATTAACCTCTATAACCATATTATCATTGACAAAATAACTAATGTTTGACTATGTTGCAAAAAAAAACCTAAATTTGCTAAACTGCAATTTAAACGTATGAATGTGGTTATTCATATCATTTCTCTTTAATTCTTATGTTTGTTTGTTCTCTATACTCATGTAATTATTAGTGCCCTACTTTACCCGAATTAAAAATTAAATGAATAATAGTTTATTTTTATTTTTTATCCTTTAAGTATTTGACTTCTAAATAACTTTTAATATAAACTAACTAAATAAAATAAATTATTTCATACGTAATGTTAGAAATGATTTTTTTCATTTTTCACTTATGTAAGTTTTATTGTTAATAAAATTGATAAATATTTTTATCAGTATTTATGAACATATTTTATTACACGTGCCACGTGAAGTGCGATGCAATCTACTGACTATCAAAATCTCTACATCTATCAACAACTTTGGATGAAATGTGGACTTATTTATATTTTTTTAGGGATAATAGCGGCATACGTCCTCAACCTTTACTCAACTGGGGCGGTATAGCCCCAACCCCATTTAATAGCGGTATAAGTACTAAAAGATGATTTCCGTCCATATTTGACTAACGGAAGTAGTCAACGTTTGCGTGGTCAGCTTCTCATCAACATGGACGCCACGTAATCCGACATGTCACCATACACGTCATCCTCGCGTCATCAAATTTAATGCAATCGCCATTAATTTTGCATTAAATTTGATGACGCGAGGATGACATGTATGGTGACATGTCGGATTACGTGGTGTCCACGTTGACGAGAAGCTGACCACACAAACGTTGACTACTTCCGTTAGTCAAATATGGACGGAAATCATCTTTTGGTACTTATACCGCTATTAAATGAGGTTGAGGCTATGCCGCCCCAATTGAGTAAAGGTTGAGGACTTATGCCGCTATTATCCCTTTTTTTTTACTATCAATTGCTAAATAAGGAGTTACAACATGCCATTACATTGAGAGAAGAAAAAAAGTTCAGACTTTTACTACCTGTACACTAATTATATATTTGTATTTAATAAAAAAATTGTTAATTTTTATACTACTGTTTTATAAATATTAAAATAAATATATTATATATAAAAACGAGATTTTATCGCGCGGTGCATTTCCACTAGTTCAATATATAAGAGAGAAATGTATAGAATGATGTAGTCACATGTGACTTTTTATAATTACAGATTTTGCAATTTTTGTGTTCATTTCATGCAAGATGGCTTCAATGTATTATCACCAACATGAACGCTTAATTTATTTCAAAAGACTATTGATGCATTATTAAATAATAACTTCATAAGAATATCAAAAGTCTTATTTTTATACAACACTAAAACTTTCTATCTTCTGCAATAATGTAGTAATTAAAAGCAATTCTTGAATCTGCCTCACTTTTTATTCAATTTCATTTTTTCAAGATGTCTTTTATTTCCTCTCTCTTTCACATTTTTTTCTTTCGTCTGGCAGATAGATTTTCACTTCATGTTAATGTTTTTTTTTTTTTTTTTCAGCTATTGCGACAATTCCGGCCTTCGAAGAGCTTCCCGAATAAAAACTTCGGGTATTCAATCAAGGTAAACAAGGTAGTCTCATACAATATCTTTCTTTCTTCATATATATCATTTTGCTTCTCTTCTTTTTCTCCGAACAACCATCCACCGTAGTTTATCGGCGAGCCGACAATAATTTTTTAAAAAGTAGTTAAGAGAAAAAAAAAATCAAGCGTAACATTTGTCTAAATATTAAGGAGAAGTAAATAAAGATCCCATTTTAAGATATCACTCCAAATCAGGTTTTGCACTTGGAGTATATAAAGAAAAATAAAATTAACCAGAGACTTAGAAGAAGAAACCCTGCTATAAAATCAACTCCAAACTAGGTTTACACTCGGTGGCTTCGAAATATCCAAACCACACAAGCATAACATGATGGGCATCGGTTGGAGCGAAGCAGCAAGGCATTTGGGCGTGCACGTGCCCTTGGCGGTTGAAGGCCAAGGAAGATTTGGTGCCCAGCACGTGGGTGCGTCAAGTGTCGTGCGGATGGACCGAGGAGCCTAGATGCACGCCAGGGGTAGAAGCAGATGAGAGTGCGCAACTTTGTGGGCGAGGCACGTGGATGAGCGGTTGAGAATAAAAACCTTCGTGGGGGCGAGGGGGCCCAGACGAGCACCACGTGCGCAGCGCGCGCGCATCCTCTTCGTACAAGTGTCCTTGGCTGTTTAGAGTGTAAACCGCCAACTTGTTGTGTTATAGCTTATTTATACTCAATTCCAGCGTAGAGGCAATGGATCTTGTCTTGTCACGCCTTTGTAAAAATTCTTTCCAGATTAATAAAGAGTTTGATTTGGTTGGGCCTTGGTGGCACGTAAACATGCTTGTGTGCGTGAGAGTGTTGTCCTAGGGTGCAGCGAAGACGGGTTCTGGTGCGTGGGTATGGGACCACGGATCGTATTGGGTGCGTTCTTGCTTGGTGATTAAGCGATCAAGGGAACGCAAGATATTGGCTGCTGTGTTCTCGGTGAGCTCGGGCTATCACGGGGGAGCTATTTCCGCTACAAGCTTGACCCTGTGACAATAATCATAATTGTTACGGGTGATTTTCGAAAGGTAAAAGAGTTACGGCTCAACTCCCAAAACCCAAAAAGACGTCCAATAGACAAACATCAGAGACCCACAAAGACCGGCCTAGAATTTTAACTTGACTCCGGGCAACATAAATTTGATCTTAGAGACAACGACGTGAGCCCAACCCCTAAAGTAGGCGGCAAAAGCCTAATGATGCGGATATTAAAATTTATTTTCTTTTTTAAGTTTAATTAATTTTTTAATTGTTTCTCTTTTTTATTAGAGAGATTTAAGGAAGTTGTTACTTATTTTAGTGCTTTTGGTTTAAACCCTAGGTCATTTTATAGGGTTGTACGTTTTGTATTGGAGCAGCCATTATGAATAAAAATTTCAAACTTTTGCTTTGAGAGAAGTCGAGTTTTCTACTCGCAGAGACGTGTTCTTAAATCATCGTAGTTCCGCTCTACATCACCCAATCTCGAAAAAGATGGTGAAGATCCGACTTAGAAAATAGGGCAAATTCATGATCCCGAAAAAGATAAAAAAGACCAATCCCAGAAAAGTTAGGTATGGGTCCGACTTCGTAAATCGCCAAGGCACAACGACACTCCTTTTTGCTTCAAGTAAATACTCAAGTCATTCTCTTCAACGTCGAACACAACTAAACTAACTTGAATTAAGTTCAAGCTAGACAAAGACCATGAACGACCTGTTTCCTCGAGCCTAGCTTAGGATTGGCGCTCTTCTATTTCCTCAAGTACAAAAACTCTCTTCAAAACAGTTTTCCAAGAGCTCGTGAACGAAGATTGAGAATGGCCCGAGTAGAAGACTCTTTGAGAATTCTTGAATTCAATCTGAATTCTCAGCATGACAAAAAAATTACGTATATTACATGCGGCCAATAGTGTCGGCATGTTCAAACGGTGTGAATATATGTTGTAACGACTAACACGAGTACGTATAATCTTGACGGAGTCACCCTAAAAAAAATAAAAAAATAAAAATAAAAATTGGAAGCCACCATTTTGGGGAAGAGAGGTGAAGAAAAAAACGACAAGGAAAGCTCAAAGTAACGGCTCCAATGGCAGCAACACTAGCCATCTCCATCTCCTCCAGAGA
The DNA here is from genome assembly GCA_954871525.1 of Parietaria judaica. NCBI lineage: Eukaryota > Viridiplantae > Streptophyta > Magnoliopsida > Rosales > Urticaceae > Parietaria > Parietaria judaica. The sequence goes on from OX940865.1 coordinate 34,887,969, forward strand.
CTAGCGAGAGCCACAGACCACACCAAAACCTAGAAATGGAGATCCCTATCGATCTCATCAACCACGCTCAGATCTCGCTCCGCCGCCGCGCCAGGCCAGGCTCCTCCGAGGATCGCGGTCTCTTCTTTGCGTCTTCTGCGGCGGAGACGCCTGCAACGACGCCGTTCCGGAGCCAATCGATTTCAGGAACACTCTCGGGTATCGCTGGCTGCTCGATTCTCTTGATTTGGACGGAACGGTACGGATGATCTTCGATTTTGCTCTTTCTATTATTGGATTTTGATCGAGTGATTGTGCTGGTTTGGGAAACAGCGATTTTGGTTGCATTTTGTTAATCTAATTCCTGCTAATGGAGCTTTGAATTTCGTTTTCATTGTCTCTATATGTGTGTGATCTTGAGGAACCCTCAAAGCTTGTAGTTAGCTTCGAATCCGATCGGGAAAAGGCTCGGTAATTCGGATAAAAGTTTCATGTTATCATTCGGAATTCGTCGTCACACCTTATCGGTTTGATATAGACGATTATTATAGCACTGTTTTATCTTTCTGCAGGAGCTTGTGTCGCTGTCCGGTGAAGAAAACGGCACCAACAGAGGACGGACTCCGTTGAAAGACGAACTTCCGCTCTCTGATCTTTTGAATTTGGAGATAAAGTGGTCTTCCGAGTTGGAGAATTTTGGGTTTCGTCTCTCTAATGAGAAACCGGTCCAGAGAAAAAACCCGGTGAGTTCGCCAGGAGTCACTGAGATCAAAGTTAGTGCAGAAGCTCATGGTAATCTTAGCTTGTTTGAGAATGCCCGTACCGAAGACAATACTAGTTATTTTGATTCCGGTTTCGAGGCGGATTTTCAGTCTGCTCCGTCTAGTACGACAAACGTTGAAACGGTATCGTTTGACCGTTTTGTCGGTTCACAAGAGCTATCTTCTCATATGGATGAAGTATTTGGAAGCGTAAAAGACTCTTCTATCGAAACGAAAGGTGTAGTGACCTCTGAATCTTCACCATCTATGGCTAGCGATTGGTTTGATGGTCCTTCACGGGAGATCAAATTGCGCGAAAATGTGAATACTTTAAGCACGGTGGAACCGGATAATAACACAGATGAGGGTAATGATTCGTTTGAGGATTGGAATGACTTTGCTGGCTCAACTTCTGCACCGGATCCTTGGAAACAATCTACAATCTCTGCTGGTCAAAAGAATTTAGAGACGGATATCTTCGGCCCGACTAACCCGACACAGGATATAAGCTTATTTGATGACTTCTCTCAGCCAGACATCTTTCGAGGAGAGTTGAGTGCTCTTAGTGTTTCGAGCAGTGGGAATGAAGAATCAGCAGAAGCACACATTTCAGACAGGTAAAACTCGTAACTTGAACTCACTAATAGGGTCGAACCCGGGAATATGCAGTTACTCTGTTATAGCTAATGCAACATGTAAAACTCTTAAAGTCTTAGGTATTATGTGGATTCATTAAGGCTGAAGCCTCGTCGTAGAGTAGTAACTGTGTGTGAGAGAAAAGCAGAGCCAGAAAGAACAGTTTCAAGGTTTTCCAGAAATTCAGTGTTCTTGAGTTCGGGAAATCCCCGGGAGACTCCATGATAGTATTTGTTGGAAGTTACGAGGATTTAAACTTGGATTGAGTCTTGATCGGTTTCATAAAACTAGGATTGTTGAATTCTCTACTGTTTCTATTTTAGAAGTTTAAACTTCTTTTGTTTCTCTAAAATGCCGAGAAACGACTCGGAATGAATTGTTTTATCTCGCCCGGCGTTTCTTACTTTGACTTCGTAGACAAAACCTTTCTCTCATTTTGACTTCGCCGGGTTTCAGGGCTGCAAATGTGAACGCAGAAGTTGGTGAAGATTCCAACGCTGAACAGAAGACAAACGAAGCCTCGTCGAAAGCCAGTGACGTCGAGAAGATTATATCGCAGATGCACGATCTTTCTTTCATGCTCGACGGGAATCTTTCAATACCTTCCAAGCAAGACGGCACAAGTAACTGAGACCCGATTTTTTTTTTCCGCATACGAGAGTTCTAATAGCGGTTTCATTTCTTCATTAATAGCAGCTGTGTATTCTTTTCTTCATTAGGCTTCGCACATTTTTGTAATATTTGGCGCTTGGGATAACAAATATATGCAGTTTCTCAATTTTCATGTATTGTTTGGTAATCTTTTCCTGAAAAAAAAAAAGTTTGGGCTGAAATCCGGACCGATAGACTTTCGGCATAAAAAACTTTGGGCTGAAATCCGGACCGATAGACTTTCGGCATTTTCGGTTTGATCAGACTAAGCGGTTTCGGAAAGCCCAAAAAATCTAGAGGTGAAAACTGGGCCGAGAGACTTGGCATTTCTCGGTTTGATCTGGGTTTTTTGGGCTATCCAAATCCAAAACCGGACTTAGTCTCAGTCCCGGTTTTTAAAAGACGTGTTTATATCTCTGGGAACTGGGCGAAGACCGAGATGCGATTGAGTCGAAACTTTGGTGGAAGCAAATTTCATATTTTTGGGAACTTAATCCGTGCAAGAAAAAGCTTGAGATTACCCTGCACTAGTTTCAAAGAGTTTGGCTACTTTTTCCATCATATCCTTATAATAATTTTAAACAAAACCCGTAGGCTTCTTATTTTGGTAATAACTCATTCATTTTTTTGGCTAAATTATTCGATTGAGCTCGAAAACTAGTATTTACAACTTTGTAGTTTAAAATGAATATTCAAAGTTAATTAGCGACGCTGGAATTTTAGCCCATCTCAGCCTATTTACCAATATTTTGACCCAAAAAATACCATTTCTGGACCGGGACTACACCAATCCGGACTCCGGGCCGAAATTTTCAACCCCTAATAAACTATCGCATCATCTAAGTAAATCTTCATTTTCAGATCTTAAAATAAAAACAAGTTTAATCTCTTTCAAATAGAAATCCAGAGATATAAATCTAAGTCTTAACATACACTGAAAAATCCGGTTCATCAAATCATATGAATTATTTCCGAGCATAAAATATTATCAGAATAAAACGACGGACCGACAGGCAAGCTACATATTGTAGGGACTAGAGGACGGGCCGGCCACGGCTTTGCCCGTGGTGCGTCGCCCGACGGTGGGGCTGGGGCTAGGGCTGGCGCGGGGGCGGTGGCCTGTGGCGACAGTATCAACTAGGGTTCTCAGTGACGCCATGGCTACCGGGTCCTCCTGCAAAAAAAATAAAAATCACATCACCACCAACAAGATGTCGAGAATATTAAAAATAAATCTTAATTCGTTCTTATATTAAAAATAGTAAAGTTCAATAGAATTATTTTTGGCTAATCAGTTCTTTTTGTAATCAAATCGGCACACGAAGTTTAATAGTTTGAGTCTGCGATTTCGATTAAGGCCCCAGGGACACATTCTTTCCTCGTGCTACTAGGGGCAAAATCAGGACTGAATACAGTAGAACCTCCATAAATTAATATTGTTCGGACCCGGGAATTCTAGTAATTTATCAAAGTATAATTTGGTTGTGTTAGTTAGAGTCGGGACCATACAAAAATATTATTTAATCAAGGTTATCGATTTATCGAGTATTAATTGATGAGATTCTACTGTATTGAACTTTTGGCCCCTTTTTTTTCCGGGCCTGTCCCGGTTATGAAAATGGAGCAACAGTGTGTCTAAAAAATGGATCAATAGCAGGGGCTGGGCCGAAAACCGTCGTACTAGGGTTTAAAAAAAAACTTACTAGGAGTATTGGATGAAAAGTAGAGTCCCTAAAATTGAGAGGGAGACACAATCGAAGACTGTCACATGCCCTACAAACACATCACTGATAAGCTAACAAAAAAGGTAAGGGTAAGACCGGGACAGTTTATTGGAATTTTGGCCAGGAAAAAAACCGGGCCGGAAGAAAGCCGAAGAGATAACAAGGAGCAACTTTGTTAAGAGTAGAATGTTTTGAGACCTGGGATTCTGAGAGAGCCTGACATAGCAGCAAATCACGTATTTGAGGAGACGGTGGCACGGCTCAATGGTGAGATCTCTCACAGCCCGTCCCAAAGCCCGGGTAACTGCGTAAAAACGCTCCGCCGAAGCACAACAATAGTCCAAACCGCGCTCACCAACGGTCAGAAGCTTCTCAAGGATCAGTGCAGACACCTATTTTTTGTGCATTATTAGAAGAAAAAAACAAAATAGGACTCCGAATCCAGAATTCCGGATTCATGATTTGGAATTTCCGTCTATAATTTATAACTCCATTTGAAAAAAAAAACTAATTATCAATGGTCCAATTTAATTTACCCTTTAAAAATTGAATGTTCTATTTTTTTTTTGGAACGGTACTCAAAATTTCGGATATATCCCGAATTGGCGGCTCGGGAAATTTACTTACTGTTTTTGACAAAAGATTGCCCACATCCAAGCAAGTGAGGAGTTTGGGAACAATTTCACCCTCCAAAAGGACATCAACAACTTCTGGACTTTCATTTTCCTGTATTAATAATATGCTTAATTAAATATCATCATCATCATATATATATATATATATATAAATATATCGATATATTTGTCATATGAACCCCCAAGTTCTTACAATTGGCAAATTGACTCTTAACTATTCGAAAAATGTCTGAACTTGCTCTAAATTTAGGATATTTTTGGAAAGTTTAGAATAACGGAAAGGGTTATTTTTTCAATTATGAAAAATGTGGAGCTATTTTGGAAATATGAAGAAATATTTTATTAAATTTTCAATTTGAGTATAGAAAAAATAAATAGATTAGACATGCCTTGATTAGGGCACCAAGAACACCCAAGCTGGTGAGCCTAATGTATCCATAAGACCTTTCCTGACTTGTGGTATTTATGAAAGGATACAAGTATTCATGGATATTAGCTGCAAAATAGATAAAGATTGTTAGTATCGGAACATATCGGTCCGTCTTTTAATCGGTGACGAATTTGGAGCGTTGGATTATGGTTCATATATATATATATATGCATATATTAAATTTTACAACAAAAACTTAAAAATAAATGAATAATAATTATATGTAAATATATAAAACGAATAAACGATATTATGCAATAGTAACAATGGAAAAATTATTTACCCTTGAGAAAGTTCATCTTGGTGTTTGGATTTGCGGCCAGAGTCTGTAAAAGAAAATATATTTGCCCTCATAGGTTAGCAAAAAATATATATAAATATATAAAAAGGAACGAATCTAAGATACACGGAAGGGCTAATTAGCTACTAAGGGTGAAAAACGGAACAAACAGGGCGAAAATAAATTAGATAAATTTGAATGTTTTTCAGAAACTAGAAACGGCTACGACCCTTTGAGGCTCTATATAGAATCCCCATTGTTTATGAGCAATAAGCACGTAGCTAGACAAGGACAAGTAAGACGGGCAAGCCAAGAATGGGCATGCCCGACCCATGATTTTTTTGCCTGCGGGCAGTTCTCGCTCGGGGTTGACCTGGGGAATGGGTTGTCTGGGCCGTGATCTACTTCTGATCGGGAAAAATCCAACAACCCATTCCTTTTATTTTACGGTGCGAGCAACCGACACTGTCAAGGGAAGATTGCACATAACTAAGCAACCTGAGTTAAATGAATGTGATGTAAGACCTGAAACAAGGCAAGAACATTGCAAACTCTATTTGCTCTTTCTTCTGTGAGGGTATTACTTGTGATGAAGGAGTATGCTTGCATTATTTCCTGCACTTATTTATTACTCATTTTACAATTAATTCACAACAATAATAGTGAGACCACAAGTATAATATTAATGAAGTAGATTGCGTACACGATCACGAGACAAACGATTATACGAGATATGGTCATGAGACGAGTGACTTATGTCGATTAATGAAAAAAAAAGGAATAATAAGTGAGATATTAAAATAAGAATATTAGAACGTGTTCTCCATTATTATTTTGAGAATTTGGTGAGCATTGAAACCGTACCTCCCCAATTGACCTAATATCGGAGATTTTTGTTGCGACTATCCTTAAAAATAATTTAGTTTCGACTTTACTACCGCATTACAGTAGTATGAAATATGCAGTTATTAATCGAACATAAATATTCCAAAACTGCACCGATAATCAGCACGAATATTTCAAACAGAGAGCACACGAAAAATGCGGTATTAGAGTCCGTATTTCCGTCCTTGCATTATAAGTCAATTTCGGCTGCGTACCTTGAGAAGGGAAAAAATAGTACCCTTGGATTCCCATAATAACTGACCCATATCTTCATGTCTTGTTCTCATCTGACACCGAATAGGAATCAATTATTTTGATTGTTATTTAAGATTATTGGAGTAAAAAAAAAACATTAAAAATGCACAAATCAACTAACATGCCATAGTTTATAGGTCTACTAATATGTGCACATTGACTTCTAGTAGAAAATGATAAAGTTTACATTTTGCGCAGTGACCTTTAATACGCGATTTAGTAGGATATCTCGTTATTGTTCAAGATTACATGTACTCGTATTATACGGTACATTGGTTGTGTGATCAGTTGAAGCTATTGGTTAAGATTACATATATAAGTGAGATTGAACCCATGAGGTTTCGACGAGTCATGTAGTGAGTTAACCACTATGCTATACAAGTTTGTATTTTTTGTTATTTCTTTATAAGAGTATTAAGAGGCGCGCTCCCACCAATAAGAAAAATAAAAGGACAAAATACACCAACTTAAAAAGTAGGGTGTTGTAGTCAATGCCACTTAGTTATTTGCACATGCTTGCGTATTACTCGTGATTAGAATTGATTATGGATATGATTAATAATGCTAACTTAAATAGATTTTTGAATTACTTGAGTGAAACACATTGAATATTTACATTTTATATATTCCGACGAAGTTGGAGTGTAAAGCACTTACGAAAATAGTCGGAATGTAACGCACATACGAAAATAAATAATATGCCATATATCTACACCTAGAATTATGCATAAATTTTATAATACAAGAATGTCAATTAAATGTTCGATCACATATAATACTCTCATTCTTTATGTCAGAACATGTAATCCAAATTTATTTTCAACAAAAAACGTTAATAATATTTTCATTAATTTTCGAAAAAAGGGAAAATTGAATTCCGCCTTTGCCTTTGTTAATTGGAATTCATCTATTTCATAAAATCATTTTCGAATACACGCGAAACATAAATGGTTAAAAAGAAAGGAAACAAAAGTTTGGTTCCTGACCGTTTATAAAACGAAATAGGTCGGTGTCGGATACGGATATTATTATTTCAAATTGTGTCGAATTTCATTGGCCACAATTTTCTAGAGCAAATACACGTGATGTGGCAGGTTACAATATTTTCACCCAATCTTCTCTTTTAAAAAATTAGTGGCCATGAATGATCACAAATAATAAATCTCCACAATTATCCACGCACATTTCAAAAGCTTTTACCCTATTATAATGCATACATCATTCATTAAAAAAAAACACTTAAAAGCAATATAATTATAAATCTATTATATTTAAATTCTAGGGAGACATAATAAGTTTTTTTCCGATCAAAGTTCTCAATTTATTTCTCTTTGAATTCCATTCATTTTTTAACTCAATTTAATAGAATTTTAGATGTCCTAGATACGTGACATTTCAAGAATTTTTTTATTTTTTTTTAGTACGAGACTTTAATAACAATCGAATGAAAATTTTAATGAAAAACAAAATAATAAACATTGAAAATTTTAATTATAAAAAAATAATTATATCATAAAAATAAAAAATATTTATTACTTACGCTGATATAAATCTTAAATAAAAGCAATATAGCTCTACAACAAATCGAGTTCATATAAATTTAAAATCTAAAATCTAAAATCTAAAAATCAATTTACCTAAACATTAAAAATCCTTCTTAGAGTCTAGTCTCAATCATAAGTAAACTCAACATCCCATTATATGTTCCAACTTTCTCGGCATCCAAACAAGATAAAGGAAAATAGAAAAATAAAAAATAAAAAATACCCATTTCTTGGGTGTAACTATAGTTTCGAAGTACATCAAAAAAATCATTACTTCACCATGGTAATTATTTTTTAATCGAATTTAATAACTTTATTACCTTGGATAGTAGAAGCAAAGCAGTCTCTCTAGAAGCATCATCATTGATAGCAGAAACCAATTCTCCGACTGTGTATTGCCTCATATTCTGTGGCCTAAACGATGCGTTGATGCTCGATCCACCACAATAATTAGCCATAATCTGATGATAATTGAACAACAAAAATCAAACAATATTTGGTCGATTAAATAAATATAATAGTGGTGAAAAAAAAATATATATATTACATGAAGAAGAGGGTAATACACGAAGATGAGTTGAATGGAGGCATGATTATGATGAACTTATATAGACAATAAAAAAATTGGCCTATTTTAGAGAAATTATTATTTTCTTTATTTGAATTGTTTCAGATGGGAGTTACTACTTTATATTACCGTGAATAAAATAAAAATTATTAATTAGGTTCATAGAGAGAAATGATAATTTTCTCGCTTTTTAAAATTTTATGATATAATACTTTCTTGTGTGAACAATATTAGCATAATACTCATTTTATTGTGGGACCTCGTGAGCTATTCAATGGTGTAATCAATTTTCGGTTTCACTATCCTCTTAATCGTTTAATTTAATATTTATCTTTTGGAAGCATTGACCACATTAATTTACTTGCTTATATTATTAATTCATGTATAATATATTAAACACATGGTTAATAGAAGAGAGTTCTAAGTTCTAACAGCAAAAACATAATTTTTCTTTATTTTGACATAATATTTCGGAAAATGCGTTTAGCAAAGCGACATAATTTTTTAAGTCCATGAGTAAAGTCTGGTTGCAAATTTTATTTTTATTCATACAAAAATTAATTAAATATTAGATAATATTTTATTTATCGTAGATTGCATTTTTTTTCTTTATATTTTGCAAAGATAATGTAACTTCAAAAATCTCTATAAGGATAATCTCGGCAAAAATAATTAAATTTTGACCAACTATAGCGGCAATGGTACTAAGGTAAAAAAAATAAAAAAAAATTAGAGATAAAACTACTCAAAGTCAAACAAATACGCAACACAGTTAAAAAAAATTAGAGATAAAACTACTCAAAGTCAAACAAATACGCAACACATTTTTCCTCTTCCATATTTATTTTTTATTTTTATACGGACATCGGTGAATTTTGGGGGTGGGACCCACCCACTAATAAAAAATAATAAAAATATAAAACTATTAATAACTTTTTGGGGAGTGACACGTGATAGCGTGACAACATTATGGCCTGCCACGTGTCTGGCCACTAACGTCGTTTAAAATCAACGGATGAAAACTACAGTCGTCTTTAATTTGACAACTTTGAGGACTTACACCTATATTTTTTTTTTCAAATAGGAGTATATCGCCCTAGTCAACTCAGCTATAAGGACTTTAGCCGCAATCCCGAAATTATATTTAATACTAGTGGTAGAGAATAGTCTTTGGAAGATAATAGATAGAAGTAGTGAACGCACTTTTTTTTGGTGTTTATACAAATTATGCATTCATTCCGATAGCTTCATTCCGATAGCTAGCTTTGTGTTTCATTGAGAATTGAGATACGTCTCTCATTGCCATGGACCACCTCCTTCTAGATCGACCTATGCTTTACATCTCGTTCTTCAATTAAAAATTCATGCTTTTTAATTGAAATGTTGAGGATATTTATAATATAAGTACCGTCTGAAATTGAGACCGGTACGTTGTCTAGTTTGCGGTAGAAGGGCCAAATGTTACAAAAATTGTGCTTCCTTCTACTTCCGTAAGATTACGACACTAATGGAGGTCTTTGTTACGATACTTTTCCCGCCAAAATAAGCGATCATCGCGACCCAAAACCTATATATGGTGATACAATTATTATTTTTTGTTGCGAAGAGCCCAAAGTCATGCGTGTTATGTTATGTTGTCTATTGTAGGGCTGTAGAAGAAAATTACAGACATTGATAAATTTTTTTAAAATAATATTGTACACTAATTAAGGATTTATCGAATTAAATTTTTTAGTGAGTTAAGCACAAATTTATCTTTTCATATATATCTTACAATGTTAATTTTTTAAAATTTAAGATTTTGTTAAAATGAATTATCGAAAGAATTCTATAGAGACAAAAATACAAAATCAGGAGTGTGATATAATCATTTTACGAATCATTGAGGCTAAATAAGAATAAAAATACAAAATTTAAGTTCAAAATAACATCATCTTAACAAACATTATAAAATTAAGGATAAATATAATAGCCATTATGAGCAACTTATGCAATGAATTCAGGGTAAGAAATATTGATTGATCTCTTTGCTTCATCAACATCAATTTACACTAGAATGCTATTATAAGTTAAAATACACAAACAAACAAAGATTGAAAAATTCTTCTTGGCTTCTTCAATATAATAGTAAGCCAATTCACGCATCTACTCTCACACAGTACTGAAAATGGAAAAGAGCTTGCTTTGTGAGAAAATACCCATCAAGAGCAACTTCAAGGTCGTGACAAATCTTGTGTTCTTGTTTCTGCACTCCGCTCTCCTCGTTTACCGTATCCGTACTCTCGCCGACCATGGCTTCGCCTGGCTTCTCGCCTTCCTCTGCGAGTCGTGGTTCGCCTTCGAGCGCGTGCTCTCTGTCGCCACCACATGGACTCCGGCCAAATACGAAACATACCCTCAAAACCTCCTACAAACTAGGTGTCTCTCTCTCTTTCTTTTTTGTCTTTCTATATATTTTCTCTTGATTCAATATACTTACTTTTTAACTGAAAGATATTGTCTAATAATTGATTTTAGGGACTAAATTGGTTCATTTACATAATCAAGTTTATTGGCCATTTAGACATTATTTGTCTAGCGTTTTTAAGTACAAAAGTAAAAATACATTTGTATATTCCAGTTTGTCAATCATAAATAATTTTCTTGCGACATAGTTGACCAGAGTCAAAAATATTTTAATTTCAACTTTGAGAAACTACTAATATATATGAGAATCCCTGTTGGTATTGAAGGAATTCGAGTGAGCTTCCAGGAGTGGACATGTTTATCACGACCGCAGACCCGACGGTGGAACAGCCGGTCCTCACAATGAACACCGTTCTTTCACTCTTGGCTGTCGATTATCCGGTGGATAAGCTTGCTTGTTACCTCTCCGATGACGGGTGTTCACCGCTTATCCTCTATTCGCTCATCGAAACTACCGAGTTTGCTCACCTTTGGGTTCCTTTCTGCAAGAAGTTCAACGTCCAACTCCGAGCACCTTTTAGATTCTTTGCTTTAGAGGCAGCCGCGGCTTGTACTGACCAGTCCCCGGAGTTCCTTCTCGAACGGAAAAATATGAAGGTGACACCTCCTACGTAAAATTTGAACTCTTTTGGACCATATATATATCAAACTGAAAATTGAGTACAATGAGAGCTTATAAAGTTATTTCACAACTTGGCCGGAGAATTATATATATTAAAACTTCTATATATTAATACCTTCGAGACCGGAGAATTTTATTACAATATCGATGTAAAATTTTATCATGTTAGTTAGAGTCGCGACAGTACAAAAGTATTAGTTTAAAAGTATTATTTTATGAAGGTTATTAATTTATCGAGATTCATTTTTAATATTTTATCACAGGATAAATATGATAGGCTGGTACAGAAAATTGAAGAGGCAGCAAATGGATTTGTTGAAATTGAAAACGTTGGAGAATTCCTTCCCTTCGCAAATACACAAAAAAATGACCATCCTACCATAATTAAGGTTTATGTTTCTCCTTTATTTTATTCATCGTTTATTCGTATATTTCTTCCTGGTTTTCTTTATTATATTATTATTCATAAGAAAATGGTACGTATTAGTTTTTTTAAAAAATTATACACAGAGGATAAAATAAATAAGAGAAATTGGTGGTTACAAAAAATAACCGACATTGTAAAGCCAGTACTAGTGTTATTGGCTTTGTTTTATATAAGTTTCTATGTCATATATTTAGCGGCGAAAGTCCTCGAGTTATTATTCTGTTGGTTTTCATGTATTGTATCAGATAAGATATTAGCGTACATAGCTTCCACCTAAGCACGTGAAGTGAGTCAAAAATAGATAAATTAGTGGTGAGAAAAAAAATGTATATATTAATATATTTTTTTGGCGAAAGTACTTATATTATTAGCGTTGGCACATAGGCAATTATCTGGCAATGAATGAAAGCTAAGAATATGATATCTTAAGGGTGACAAAAAAATGTAACAAAAGTCAATAATTTAAGTACTTTTGTGACAGAAAATCTACCAAATTAATTTATTTATAACGAAGCCAATAATTTAAGTACTAGTTTCACAATCAATTCTTCTAAAAATAAGGGTAAAAAATATTAAAAGCTGATTTTTTTTTAAGTAAACTTAGTGGTAAGGCGAAAAAATTGTACTCAGTTCATGGTTTCGGTCTGGTTCCAGTCCCGGTACCGGACCGTTTTTGTAATTTTTTTTACCATACCGTAAAAAAGGACGTCCCGGTTCCGGTTTGAAAAACCAAAACCAAAACTAGTTCAAAATCTGAGATTCCCGTTTCTATGTCGTTTAGTTATATGTTTGTCGTTTTTTTAACATGTCTTTTCTTATATGTCATTTACTAGTTAGGTTTTTAGTCATTATTTTATTTTTCAGTCCATTATTTTAATGTGTCATTTATTTTTCAACCCATTACTCGGTATTTTATTTAACATGTCATTTTTTATATGTCGTTTTGTTATAAAAAAAAATGATTTGCTTGTACTCGGTATTTACTATTTAGCATTTTAGACTCGTTTTTTTGCACATAGAATTGGATTTGGTATCAAGAAGTTCATGACGTGAACTCGGATCTTACATTTGGTATTTTGTATTTTGAATCTGTACTCGAATTTGGTATTTTGCATTTTGGATTTGTACTCAGATTCGGTAATTTGCTTGGATTTGGTTTTTTTCATGTTTCTATCTTGGATTTTGTCCCGGATTTGTCCCGGTTATCGTCCGGGATTTTGCTCCTAAAAAAAATCAGGATTTTAATCGGTGTCCCGGTTTCGATTTAAAAAAAAAAAACATGACTTTTTAGAACCAGAACCAAAACCGGGACAAAAAAAAAAAATTTGTGTTCCGGTTTTTCCTGGGACATGGACAAATTATTGTCAAATTCCCGGTTCCCGGTTCCAGTTTCAGCCTTGCATTCTTCATAAAATTAGTACCCCTTTGGGTTATCTCATAAATGATATTATGATATTAGCCACATCTCATAAATGATATTAGCCCCTTACTCGGTTGCGGTAAAAAATACGAATTATAAAGCGGGCTTGGTCCGGTTCCATGTAAGAGAAACTCAGTTTATCAAATCGGGATCGAGCACTATTCAAAGGATTGAGAAAACCGGCATATAGGGCGAAGAAAAGGCCAAAAACCGGTCCCGCGGTGTCACCTCTAAATCGAACTAAGTACAATATCAATTATAAGTAGACTTAAGAATTGATAAGAGTTATGTTATTGCAAGTGAAGGTGATTTGGGAGAACAAGGAAAGAGACCCGGAAAGCTTGCCAGATGTGATCTATGTTTGCAGAGAGAAGCGTCCCAAATACCCCCATCACTACAAAGCTGGTGCTATGAATGTCTTGGTGAGTCCAACTATATATATATTACAAATACATTATATTAGGCACTACCGGTCCTGAAGGGCGTGAGCCTATTATAATTTTTTGTTTACTGAAAGAGAGGCCAACCGAATTACGATATAGTATAACTATGAATTCGAACACAGTAATATTTTCATTTTACACGCATGATACATGCATAGGGGCCTTCAAAACAAGTCTTCCCCTAGGGCGCTGATAAACTCAGGACCGGGCCCTAATTATGGTTGAAGCCTTTATCTAAGTTCCAGTTTGATTAGCGGTTTCCTTTATAGGATTTTCTATTAAAAAAAAAAAAAAGGAATTGGTATTAACAGGGTCTGAGTCATCCCTTTACTATTTTAGCATACCGGTCCTGATTTTTATATAATTATTTTTTAAACAATTATTAGAAACCGGTTAATGCCTTAAAAATCTTGGATATTTACCTGCACAAAGTTTGTAAATACGACAAAAACTGTGTTATATATTGATTGCCAGCTAAAAACTCGTTTTTAACCGGTCTCAGAACCAGTTACCGATTCAAAACCGTAAATACCACCATTTTTAGTGGTCCCGATACCAATGCGGAATTTGTAAGAACGAGAAACCCGTGACAAGTACGAAAGTATCTCAAAATACTGGCTGTCGATCCCGTTTGACCTTATTTATTTATGTATAATTAATTATTTTTGATACGTCCAAAAACGCAGACTAGAGTGTCGGGGCTGATGACGAACAATCCATTCTTGCTGAACGTTGACTGCGACATGTTTGTGAACAATCCGGGAATAGTTCTTCAGGCGATGTGCCCAGTTCTCGACCTGAAACCGGAGGACTGCGCTTTTGTTCAGTTTCCCCAAGATTTCTATGACATTCCCAAAGACGACCCGTTTGGAAACCAAATGACCGCCGGTTTTGCAGTGAGTCTCACTTCACTATGATCACACAACTTATAATACTCTTACATGATTTACATGAATGGAAGAATTGTTGCCGTTTATAACCTTTATATATATAATATATATATATATATATATATATGATGCAGATTTTTGGGCATGCCATGAACGGAATTCAAGGGCCGCCATATGTGGGGACTGGTTGTTTTCACAGACGCAAACTCATTTACGGCTTCTTTTCAGATACAAAAGGTTTTACCTTGTAGTTTTTGTTATATATATATATCGATATTATAAACTTGCTTGGCCTAACGATAAACTACTATAAGACTCATCAAGATGTCTTGGTTTCAATCCATTGAGACACGTACATAAATTGCATATGTATGTAATCTTGATTGATAGTCCTTGCAACCAATAGTGCTAGTTATTCTTAACGTGAAAATATATCTTCTAATACAAGTATATGTAATATTGACTAATAATGTCACTTTATTAAAAAAAAAAGTCTTGAAATATAGAAGTCTGGAATATTCTTGTATTTCTTAGAAGTTCTAGATGCTAGCTTGTCTTTCCTAGATATTTTAGAGATCTTTACTAAATCTTAAAACTGTCATGTATGTAGTCTAGTAACTCGCTATAATTCCCTATAAATAGAGATTTTCTCCCACTATTTTGTTTTGTAACCAAGCCAAGAAGTGATCAATAGGAAACAAGTTAAATTCTTCTTTTATCACCAAATTTCCATCTTACATTCTCCAATATTCCCTCTAAAATTTAAATGCATATTTGACTTTTCACTTTTCAAAAACCTTATTAATAATAATTAAGACTCTATTTATATTAGATCAACCAAGATCATATCATTATCAGTGGAACATAGATTTGTTAGCTAGTAATACTTTTCTTTTTGACGTAGAAAAATGTGACGGATTAAGTCTAGAAGTTATGAAGAAATCGCTTGGAAGTTGCATGGAATTTCTTGGTTCGGTGTCTCAAATCTTATCACAATCCCAAGACCATGATGTCAAGCCACAAGACTACTTGTCCACTGCTTTACAAGCTTCCATGGATGTCGCCAGATTTGACTACGAAAAAGGATCTTCTTGGGGAAAACAGGTTCGAAATATATATATATATACATATATATATATATATATATATTGTGTTTCAAAATTCAGGGTTGGCCATGGGTTATACCGATGGCCGTCCGTGCAAAATTCACAATAACCGTTATATTATCCGCTTATTGATAATATGTTAGAAAAATCGATTAAAAACCGATGAATCCTAAATAATTTTACAAAATACTGAAGGTTTGTTGATAAAAAAAAACCAATAATATTTAAAAAAAAAAAAAAAAAACTCTAAATATTTTGAGTCATTTAATATAGAAAAATACATGCAAAAATACATTAAAGTTCTCCAAAATTACAGCTTATTCCTAATCTAATTGTCAGTCATGTTATGGCATTGGAAAACTGTGTTAATATACAAATCTAAATGTACTTTTTTGAAATCTATCAGGTGGGTTGGGGTTATGAGTCGGTCACAGAAGATGTCTTGACGGGTCTCAAGATTCATGCCGCGGGCTGGAAATCAGTTATGCTCATGCCGAATCAGCCTGGATTTTTGGGGACTACGCCAACGACTGCGCCGGAAAGCTTCAGTCAGAGGAAGCGGTGGGCTGCAGGGCTGCTTCAAGTGTTGTTAAGCCGGTACTCTCCGGTCATGCTCTGTTGCACGTCGAAGCTTGAGTTCAGGGAATGCTTGGCTTACACGTCGATACTCATTTGGACCGTAAACGCAATCCCGAATCTCTGCTATTCCGTCCTCCCGGCGTATTGTCTCATCACTGGCTCTCGTTTCTTACCCAAGGTTAGTATATTATTTGATTTGTTCTTGTTTGGAGCTCTTTAATTTTTTAACATGAAAACCTAAAAATATTATAACTGAAGTTACTTATGGCCGTAGTCCTAGGCGAAAAAAAAAAAGGTAATGCATTTTATTATTAGGAAATTTACAAATGGGATAATTCTGGCAAAAGTTATATTAATCATTTTAGCAATATGAATAAGTTCTTATTCTCTTTTGTGCATGGTAAAGTTACCATTCTCTGAAATTATAAGGTTTTCAGTCTTCCATCCACTGCTTTCAAGTCAAATGACACGTGGCATCATGTAAACCGCCACATGGCATGCCATGTCATATGGTTGCCACGTGGCACCTCACATGGATTTTTTAATTTTCAAAAGATAATATATATTATTTTTAAATTAAAATTATTTATCAAGAAGTTATTCATAATTTTATAATAACTTCAACACCACAAAATCAGAATGGGGTCTATTGATAAAGTTTAAGAATGATATTTAAAAATTTGGATACAATCGTATTTTGCACATATTCTAAAATTGAATTTTTTTGCCCGCAATTAAAAAATGCCGAATTGAAATACCCGGATTGAATTACAATAGAAATAAAAAAAATTACAAACTACAAAGTGAGTATTTCAATCCAGATATTTTAACTAAGGTTTTTTTCTATATTTCAAAATAAAAATTGCATGGTTCTTTTAATCCTTCTTTTTTAAGATTTTCCGCGTAATATAATCTTGGTATTTTTTATTCCTGGTAAAAAGAAATAGTATTTCAATCTGAGTATTTCATTCCTGTTCATCATTATTGTAATTATTGAAAAAAATATTAATAACTTCTTAATAAATAATTTTAGATTTGTTTAAAATAATTACTTAAATTATTCAAAAAAAATCCACATGTCATGCCACTTTATAGTCAGATGACATGACATGCCATGTGGCGGTCAACGTGATGTCATGTGGTATTTGACTTGAAAATTATAAATGAAGACTAATTGCTTTACAATTACAGAGAATGAGAACTTTACCATACACAGAAAAAGAATGAGAACTTATCAATGAAGATAGAAAGACTATTGGAACTTTTATCGACAACATCCTTTTACTAATTACACCAGACTCATTAAGCTCTATAAAAATATTTTTATTTTAATATAAAAACCAACTTGTATATTAATTATCACAATAACATTTTAATTTTCATACTCACAGTAAACTTATGTGAATAGCACTAGAAATTTAATAGCACTAGAAATGTAATACTAGTAATATTATCACAATAATATTTTAAATAGCACTAGAAATTTAATACTATTCCATGTATATATATTTTTGGTCTGGTATAAAAATTATATATAATAAAAAAGTAAAAAATAATAATAAAGAGAGGTCCCTCCATTTGTAGAGGCATGTGGGAAAAATAACAATGGAAAACAACTCAAATTGAAACATAAAAACAAGCTAGAGACATATAAGATAGAAAAAAGGGCCCACCAGACAACACAAAGCAACTCTAATATATTTTTGTTATTTTGGGCCCAATATCACCTATTTTAGAGGCACCATTGAGTCAAACAATTGTGGCCCAAGGCCCATGCCTAGTCGGCCTAGGCCGAGACCGGCCCTAGTTACCGGCGAAAGTGTGTTCTAGGTTATGATTTCATGATTTATAATTTATGTGAATGTTTAATTGGATTCCGGTATTGCATTATTTTGAAATTCCTGCCTTTTCCATCCACAAAATGTCAAAACTAGTCACCCTGTATTGAATGTCTAAATAAAAAAAAATTTAGGAGAGCATATTGAATGAAAAGAAAAAGAAAAGGCCAAACAATTACAAAGTGATAAATTCATAGGGCAAATCGACGTATAAAAAAAGTTTAGAGGTTCATCTAACACATATATACTGATAAATTTAGGAGAAAAAATGAGATGACAATTAATATCTACTCTATTGACTATTTATTTATTGTTTAATTGATCTTGACCTTGCGAATGTCAGGCTACCGAACCGGCAATAATAATCTTCGCAGCGTTATTCACGATCGATAAAGTGTTAGGCTTGATGTTTTTCCTCCGCTACGGCCAATCAGCCCGCACATGGTGGAGCAACACGAGAATGGCGATGATAAACCCGCCAACCTCGTGCCTATTTGGAATCATAAGCTGCATAGTCAAAGCATTGGGAATCTCTGACATACCCTTCGATACCACGCCAAAACGACAATCACGTCGTGAAGAAGAAGAAGATGGTCATGGAGATAATGTTGCGAGATTTACCTTTGACGAGTCTCCGATATTTGTCACGGGGACGACATTCATGTTGCTTCACTTGGTGGCACTTGCAACAGGCTTGCTCGGGCGAAAGGCCAACGTTGTCGGGTTCGGAGAGTTTTTGTGCAGCGTGTGGGTTGTGTTGTGCTTTTGGCCCTTTGTTAGAGGGATTTTCGGAGAACGAAAATACGGAATACCGACTCGGACTCTGTTTATGTCTGCTTTTTTTGCTATGATCATTGTCAAGTCATTTGGATAATTTAAGGTTGATGATGATCATAAGGTAAAATATCATGATCGTCATTAATCATATTGATGAAAGTTGAACTTTGAAAATAAATAAGTTAATGATTTACTATATGTTTTTCGAAAAAAGTTTTCATCGAATTCTCCAGCCTAGTAAGTTATTACCTATATAAGTCTCATTTCCATGGACCACATTCTTCTAGAATAAGTACCATTTGAAATTTTAACTAGTATATTTGTGGCGTGAGTAACTAATTTTGTACCAAGTGTGCAAACATATTTTTAATCTCTTTTTTAAGGGGCAAAATTACTTAAAAGCTACAAAACAATGTCGAATGAAAAAAATGAATATAAACTTTGTGGAAAGAGTGAAAACATGAATAAATCACACGTCACCACATGAAATCTAACATGTGATTATTAATATCAATATTCATTTTTTTTTTATAGTTCCGGAAATAGGTCCTTAAAATCACTTCTCACCTAGAATCTCGACAAATTCAGAGCCGAGTCCGTTTATTACCTGGAGAGGCACTATCATTTGTTTGGGAGTTGGGATCGATCATCTGCAAATAACACATTTTTAAATTTTCAATAATAAATTTTAAAACAAAATAAATTAAACAAAGAAATTTACCACCATAAGTTCTTTATTTAATAAAATTCAGAAAAATGAATACAACTGATGATCAATCCATTAAAAGCAAAAGTCATTAAATGCTATGAATGAATTAAAATATAAATAAATACTATAATTTAAGTACTAGTAAATACTAAATAGTAATATAATTTAACTAATTAAAAAAAGGGTCTTGTTATTTTGTTGAGGGGGAACATAGCGGCAAAAGTATATGCATTTGCATATTTGTTGCAGTTAAGTCCCCATACTCTAATTTTGATGGTAAAAATCCTTACCATTAAAATTTTGTTGCAAATCAATCCTCATGCCGTTATTATCTTGTTAAATGCTACGTTAGCTGCACACGTGTCATCCATGTCACCAAATGGGTTCACCTAGAGTACACCTTGCATGTGTTTCCTTATATACACATTTTTATATTAAATAATTTATGTATAATACGAATATTCACTGTAAAATTATCAAAAATACTCAAAGGTTTAAGACAAGAGTACCAAATGTAAAAAAAAAATACTTAAAAAACAACCGTTAAATCCACGTGAAATTAAACCACATTTTTAGTGGATCCCACTATTTTGAAAATTCCTATCGTTTTTTAATTTCTTTGCAATCTAATAATGTCGTTTATATATGTATTTTTTGTTTTTTTTCTTGAAAATATGTATTAAAAAACGTTGTTATTGCGATCTAATAACGTCCTTGGATATAATAATTAACGTTAATTATATTATGAAAAAAAAAGTATTAGAAATTTATAAATTGATTGTCCCTAATTAAAATTGAATAAAAAAACTACAAAGACAAATTAAGAAATATTAAAGTAAATAAATTAAGAGGGGTATAGTTATCCACAAATCAATTAATTAGTAATTTTAATTACTATTAATAATTAATCGATCTTTACAGATGTCCGATCTACGGAAAAAAGACTCTCCTCAGTGTAGAGAAAAATTGTTTGCAATAGCCAATGGATCTCATTTGACTGCATATTCTCATACTGCTTGCATCGTCAATGGTGTTAGATTTATGGTCGAGAGTCGTGATCGTCAACGGACCACTCAAAATAGTGGAATTTCTGTGTCAGGGGATGATGGATTTATATTCTACGGCCAACTGCAAGAGATCATAGAACTGTGTTATTCAAGTGGGCTTTCGGTTGTGTTGTTTAAATGTAAATGGTTCGACACAGATCCAAAGAAAAAACGGTGCATCGAGAAGAATAATATAACGAGTATGTACGTTTGAGCTGAATGGTTCAAGGATGATCCGTTTGTACAAGCTACTGAAGCGAAACAAGTATTCTATGTCTACTTAGCCGATCCTTCAAACAAGTCTAAGAATTCGAGGGTCGTTGAAAATGTCCATCATCGACAAATTTGGGATATTCCAAATGTTGATAGTGCTAATTTGATCGACGTTGTACATGATAGTAGCTCATCATATTTTGTATTGACGGTTGACTTAGATGATTTGGATAACTTGGGTTTTTAGAAAGGGTAGGTGGACCCGGTGTTGAAACACATGTTATCGATAGACCTACAAGAGTTGAAGAGCGTGTTATTGACGACAACAAAGGCAAAAACGAAGATAAGTATGAAGACGAATTTGAAGAAGAAAATGAAGACGAAGACGAAGATATAGAAAATGATAATCAAGATGTTGAAATTAGTGATGATGATGATTATTATTAATCGTGCAGATTCCTACTCTGTGACAGTTGATTATTACTCTGTATAGTGTGCACGGTGACGAACGAGGATCTCTTTATTATCCAGAGTTCTCATGATTGTCGGTATGTTTTTTTAATTACTTTTACATAATTAAATTTCATTTTTTGTTTGTAGATTATGAATGAAATCTAGGTTTCATGTAATAGAATATCCAGTTTCGAGGATTATTAAGTGGTTATGCTACTCTTTTTTTCTGGTAGTATAGTTATGTCTGCTGATGTTGCGCAATCTCACAGGGGAGACGGCAGTTCAGATCTACCAAGAGGTCCTTATAGAGCTCCGGCTTCATGCGGGTCAAGTACGAAATTACACATTTGTGTTCGTTTTTAAGCATCTTATTACTAATACTTTTGTCTTTAAAATGCAGGAAAATCAACAAAGACAAGATCTAACAGTAGATCGATAAATCTTTTTCTATCGACTAGAGATAAGGACAACAGACATCTTCCCATAATATTTAGCCAAATCAACGGATGATATTATCCAGTTGGTCCAAATGCGGAGATGTTTACCACTATATAGAAAATCTTATTGGTTCTTCCATTCCTCCATGCTATCCAAGCTGGAAACGAATTCCTGATGAGTATAAGATGTGGATATTGCCTAAAATTGCGGTAAGTTTTTTCTTTTAAGTTCTCTTATTTGATTTGTTTTTAAATAAGTGAATACTAATCTTATTACTTTGATTAACATGATCTTTTTATTCTAGATCAGTCACTTCCAGAGTGGAATGCTATTGCAGAAGATATTGATGAAATATGCTCGGATCGCTACAGAGGAAGAAAACATAAATGGAAAACATACCTCAAAAGCATAGGTGGATATGGAAATCCGGAGAACGCAAGAGACGCCCACCAAAAGAGATGGCCCCTGAAATTTAGAGCAAGAGTGTGGATTTTTTGGACAGCTCCAAAAAATAAAAAGAGAGCATAACAGAACACGCAAAATCAGAATAAAGAGAAATATCCAAGTCCTCAAGGATCAAAGATAATTGCTGCTAATAGACACGCAAAATGTAAGTACAAAGTTATACTTTTAATTATTATTGAACCCATTCATGGAAATCGACCCAGTTAATCTTGAACTTCATTTTAGATTCATAATTTAACTGTTCAGTGTAGATATTATGCTATCACTTTCAATGATTCAATTTAAGCATGATAACACTTAATTAATAAAAGTAAAACATAAGGCTAAATTTCATGAACCATAGCTAAAGGCAATAAAATTCAAAAGGGCATTGAAATGCAGAACATAGGCTTTAGAATAAGAACATCATATTAAAATTATAACAGAGCTATTAAAGTAAAGGAGGAAATGACTTACCAGAGGGGATTACTAGGAGAAAGAACAACAACACGAGGGGATTAGGGGAGATAAAATATCTTATTGAGGGGATTCTTGTGGTATTAAATTCCATGATAGTAATATTAAAGATTTTCAAACTAAGAGAGTAAATTCCAGGATTTATGAGAGACACCTTTGAACTTAATAAAATCTCTTACTTAGGAGATAAAATTTGATTATAGAACATTGTAGTATAAGATCACTAGGACCAAATATTCATTTACTTGCTTTCTCGG
Organism: Parietaria judaica; assembly: GCA_954871525.1. NCBI lineage: Eukaryota > Viridiplantae > Streptophyta > Magnoliopsida > Rosales > Urticaceae > Parietaria > Parietaria judaica. The sequence continues at coordinate 34,910,922 of OX940865.1, forward strand.
TATGTTTAATATATTTTATGCAGAGAATCCGGAAACCGGCGAACTACCAAGCATGATTGATACTTGGCATGCTTTGCATTATAGAATTGGATTTGTCAACCTTGCGACTAGAGTTGACTATGTAAGTAATTTATTGTAATATGAACTTAATAATCTAAAAGTTAAATATTAACACTTCGTTTCCGAATTGTAGGAAAAGTTAGTGACAGAGAGGGACACACAAATGCAAAGCAACTCTTCCGCATCGGATGGGAGTTCGTCAGTTGATGAAATGGAAGTAATGACGAAAGTGCTTGGTGATCACCGAGGCTACAACCGTGGTCGTGGACGCAAATTGGCAGCGACACCATCTTTTTCACCGCAACCACCTCCATGGTTTATTCCAACTAATGTAGTTATGTCGCTACGTGAGAATGTCAACAACACATTGCAACAACAAAACATCCGCATTAATCAACTTTCTCAGAACCAGACAACTTCAACATTAAATATGCAACTTGGAAACTTTGCAAGGCCGTCTCTTGATCTTGACACGATTGTTCAAGCCTTGACAGGTCAACAAGTTGGAGCAAGAGACATGTCGATTTCGCAAAGTCAAAGAGATGATGGTGATGATTATATTTACGAGCATTAGAATTGTTGTTAGATGTTATGAGCTTATTACCGTATTTGGCATATTTACTTTGTTGACTTATTGCATTGATATTTTATTTTATTAATGAAAAAATATGAATTGATTGCATCATTTGTGTATTTGTTTGAGTAAAAAAAATAATTAATTTTCAGATTATTAAAAAAAACAAAAAATTAAATAAATAAACCATAGAACGGGATTCAGGATTAATTGATGTATGATTACATTTTAGATTGATAACAAAACTCATCCTTTTTTTTTCTTCATCATCTTGAAATAAAATTCTAGTTATTCATGTTCTTAATAACTACAATGACATTAAACGATGGCTTTACAAAGCACAACATAGAGCGAAGCTATTCCAACAGCCTTGGAGATCGTTGAAAAGGGAACGCCATGCTTCCCTGTGCAAACCAATCCCTTCAACACACGCCACAAGCACAACACCAACCATGCGCTGCAAAAAACCTCCAAAACCCCCGAGCCATGCCCCGCCACGTCACCCGCCCGCTTCAATCCCGAGGCAGCCACCGCCAGCGCTGCCAATTGGATAAGCAAAACGGTGGTCACCGGAACGAACACCGGGGATTCGTCGAAGGTGAGTCTAACGTCGTTGGCTTTGTCCACGTCAATATCACCGGCTGCGCTAGGTTTGTCCTTCTTCGTGACTTCGAATACAGTTTCCGAGATTCCCAAGAGCTTTAGGGCTACGCTGAGTAAGCCGAGAAGCCAGGGACCGAAGGTGATTACCCTTCCCATGGCCTGATTGTTCCACCATGACCGCATGGATTGCTTGGCTGCTACGTAATCCGATATTGTGTAGAGGTTGAAGAGCACGAAGAACGCTATTAGCACATAGAAAATCGGCTCGTCGGGCTGCAAATTTCAGAGGTTTTGGAGCATGAAATGTTAATGATCATTGTAACTATTTAGTATAGATCTAGTAGCAATATCAAGCATTGAAAAACACGTAAAATCCGCATTCGATGGACCACGACCGACCTATAAGTTGGGTGGTTTGTATTTTGAGATGCCGACTTAGTTTTTAAATTTTAATGAAATTAATAAAAAAAAAAAAAGAATCGTATTGTCAAATTACACTTATTAATTGTTAAACATGGGCATCTGGCCGGCCCCATGGGCCTCAGCCCGAGCCCGCCAGCCCAAACAATTCTAGGGCCTGGGTGGCCCGCGGGTCAGCCACCGCGTGACTTGTCCAGCCCGACCCGCACTGCATTCAGCTGCCTAGTCCAAAATAGGATCTAATCGCTTTTAGCACTCTTAAATGTTTAATGCCCGCTGGCTTGTTGCCAACCTCGATCTCGGCTCGGGCAGGCCTGGGCTAGTGGCCTCATGTCGCGGCCTGAAAAGCTCTCAAAACTTCGGGCCGAGCGGGCTGTCCGCAGTGGGCCAGCCCCGAAATACCCAGGATTACTTATAGTGTATTTTTAGGTAATTAAAAGAAAAAAAAAGTATATTTTTGTGAAAAAATTAATCTACAGGGTATAAAATAGCTATAAAAGAAGTGAATTATGGTCACCTTAGGAAAGAGCTTGGAATTGGCTATAAGAGAACGAGCAATAAGAAGGGCATAGAGGAGCTCGGGTATGGCCCTGAAGCCCCAGGTGAGCACCCACACATACCCCATGCACTGTCTCAACCCAAGCTTGGCAAAGAGCGCAAACCCAATGGGGTTGTGGCTGCTCACCAGGATCTCGAGGAGCCCCGTGGTCCACCGCTTCTGCTGCGTCATCGAACCCGGCCCGTCACGAGGCGCACACCCCAGAAACGCTGGGGGCTCAGGCCAGCAGAGCGCCGAGCGCCAACCCTTCTTGTGTGTCATGAGGCTCGTGTGAATGTCTTCGGTTACCGATCCGTACATCCAACCCACCTAAACCGGACCGGACCCAATAAAGTTGATTAATTAGGTAACATTATATATCATATGCCATTTTGTTACCACGGTAATATGTATATTGGAATAATAATAATAATAATAATAATAATAATAATAATAATAATAATAGAGTTAATAACTCTTTTTCTTATATCATTTTTTTAATTTTAAAATTTTAAAAGAATGTGATATATATATTTTATATAATCATATATTAATAGTTCAATTTTACAATAAAATAACAACTTGATGACTTGATCCCTCGTTTCTCATTTTTTTTATTTAAAAGGCTAATAGTCTCATAAGTATTTTAATATATTTATTTTATATTAACATAATTTAATTTATTTTTTATGATAAAATTTTACAAAGTTCATTTTTTTTAATTCTATTTAAAAAATTATTTACAATTAATTTAACAATATTTTAAATATGTTGTTGACGAAATTTGTAAATTAAATACAGAAACAATTTTCGCAAACCTTCGTGCCCCAAGTTGTACCATACTCGTAGGAGCAACTAGCCACTTCATTTGCAGCCTCATTACACTTCTCTATACTATCTTCTGATATGGATGCCTCATTATAATTTCCTGTCAACACATTCGACACAGTTCCGATGAACTCCTTCGAGTCTCCAAATCCTCGACTCAACTCCTCGTCGTTTGCCGGTTTCCCTAAAGATTAATTCAGTACATATTAGAACAAGTGCAATAAGATATTCACAATAAATTTTAAAATTACAATTAGTGTTGTAAATATTCTTTCGAAAGGAACCAATATTTCTAATTCCTCGATGGACCGTCATATTCTTAAAGATTAAAAGCATTACTAAAAACAATTTGAAATCCGAATTTTATTTAAAAAAATAATAATATTAGCTTGTAATGCCCACGAAAATGACCCATGTGGACAAATGAAGTGCGGGTTGTGGGCAGCCCTTGCCCACGCCCAACGCAGATTACGCTACCCCCTAAAAGGAGAAGGGTGGCCAATTTTCCCGTTCAACATTTTTTTTTTCTTAAAAATAAAATAAAAACTGTCTATCCTGGATCGGGCGCCCGAAATGAAAATGTGGGTTGGTCAACTCATGCCCGGTTCCAACCCGGGCAAAGACTGCACGTTGAAGAGCTCTTAAGTGCAAGAATACCATCATCAGTATTAGTAGTTTGAATATCATTTGGTGAGAGTCCATAAACGACTTGTCGTCTCATGAAACAACCGGTTCCACTGTACATAGCTCCTTGAATTCCAGCAATTCCACGCCCTGCGCACTGTCACGTGCCATCACTTTATTAAAAAAAAAAAGTGATAGTAAAAAGTAAAAGAATTAAACAGTGATAATCAGGGGTGTGAAAAAAAAAATCCAATGCAAAACTCAACTCAATCCAACTAAACCTAATTTTAGTTGGACCCAATCAAATTAACTAAATAATTATTAAATTACATTAGATTCAGGTCAATGAATTAGTTTGGTTTGGATTGGACCGATCCTTTGGGGTCTAGCTGGCCGTTTGACCCGACTAAATTTGAAATAATTTAGACAGTACTTTAATGAAAATTTACATGTAAAATAAATTTAAAAATACAAAAAAAATAAAAGATTTAGTTAATTTCTTATTATGATTGAATTGAATGTTAAAATTATGTTTAGTTTGGTTTATTGATTGAATGTTTAAAGTTATAATTTACCTTATTATAGTGATTAAGAAAATGAATCTTTATAATATTTGGGTTGAATTGGGTCGAATGTTCAAAACCCAATAAGAATTAGGCCCGGCTGAACATAGCCTATGGTCTACTCAATCTAACACATTTATCGACAAAAAATTTGTTAAAAATGCACACAAACGTTGTCGAAAAGAGCAAAAACATGAATAAATCATATGTCACCACGTGAATATAACATGTGGGTATTTTTGTCGCAAATATCATATTATATTACCTGGAAAAGCACTATCATCTGATTACCCAGAGGGTCGTCCTTGGGTCCATCGTAAAACATTTGTGGAAACTGCGCAAATGCGATGTCTGTTTGGGAGTTGGGATTGATCATGACACACATTGCATGTAATACCACTTCGGGATTGTTCACAAACATGTCGCAGTCCACGTTCAATATATATGGTGCATTTGTTATCAACCCTGAAACCCTAGTCTGCAAATAATGCATTTTAATTAAGGGTGTCTAAAATAATCGGTAAACTGTAATTGAAAATTATCCTGTTTAAAACACTCGATTTTTTTTCCTAAAAATCATTAAGGTTAACCGTATCTGGTTTTTCACAAATCCAAAATCATAATATTTGAGTACGGAAATGGAAAGAAAATGCTTACGAGAACATTCATGGCACCAGCTTTGAAATGATGTGGATGCCCTCTCCTCTTTTCTCTTGATACGTATATTAGCCGAGGCAATTCCTCTCCTTTATCCTCTGAAATTATCTATACATATATATTAAAACATAATTAATATCATATTGGATATATATCTTGAAATAAAATGTCAATTAATTATATAATTTTGACATTATATAGCAATATTTTTTTAGTAAATATAGAGATACAATTATACAAACAGGGGACAGACGCACCTCGGTGCAAAGAGGGATAGATGCTCCTTTAAATTAATTAAACAATAATTTCATATTTATCAATGTTTTACCATCAAGTGCCTATAGTTAGCCTAAAACCAAAAAGACCTCCTTCCAGATTTTTATTAGTTGCATACCCTCTGGGGACGTATTGTTAAGAAACATGAACAGTGGTCGGGAAGGGTATGCAACTAATCAAAATTCATTTTAAAATCATTTTGGCAAAAAGCCCGTGTATAGTTAAATTAGACACACGGAAGAAGGGACATGAAGTTGAGGAGGGTCACGTGAACCTCTTTATTTTTTTCTTTTAAATTTCTTTTATTGAAATTCTATTATGAAAGTAACATAAATATTAAAATTCTATAATTTAATTAGTGTATCTATTCATAGATCAAAAAATATTGTCACTTCCGAATTCGTAGTCACTTTTAATTCCACAAGCTCATTTCTCCTAAAATTAACTAGTGTTATTTTTCGAGCAAACACTTCTTTCCGACACTTCTCTACCTCGCCATTCCAGCCAGCCGCGCAACGTCGGATTTCTTGTTCTAATTCACATGGCGAATGTCTCACGGTTCGTATCTTTCGTTACAGCGACTCGCACGGAGATCTTGTTCGCTTGGCGTGGAACAAGTTATTTTTAAGTTCTACATGTTTAGTAATTTTTCTTCATAAATACCCCTTTCAATTTTGTTTTTGTTTTTGTTTTTTTGTAATAAAAAATAGAAAAAAAATGCCCCTTGTAGTTGAAAAATCAAACTTCGCCACTGATTAGAGATAAACATCAAATACGTATGAAAAAACAAAGACTATATATAGTCGTCATAGATATGTACCTTAATAATTGTTGGGTGATTTCCTCGTTCAACATTTGCGAAGACTTCACAGTCACCGCTAAGCTCATCTTCTGCACTCATCTCTTCAATTATGCGGCTAAAGTTCTCATACTTATCCTGTTTATTCAATGAATCAAGACAAACTAAGACGTGGTACTTTTTGAAAATAAGGTCATAGCTATATAACTCGGTCACACAAAAGTTTAATAAAGTCGCAATGATGTGTGGACTAATTACTACGGACTTTGCAGACGGTTTTTCAAAAACCGTCATTAATTCGGAATCATAAGCAAGCTTTAACAACGATTCTCTCGAAACTATAGCGTAAAGTTAAATTGTAACTTACAGCGACTGTTTAAGAAAACTGCTGTGTAGACGCACTTTTATTGAGACAAAATTATGCTTTTATTTTTTTAATTTTCGGAAAGCGAAATTTTTTAACATTTTTTTTTTATAAATTATTATATAATCCGTCGTTTTTGTTTTATAAATTTTTTTCCTAGTTTCATATATAAAAATTTAATAAATGAGCTTTTCTCTCTTTCTAAAGTCATTTTGTCACTTTATAATGATAAAAGTTTCAAAAAATTAAATATGTTAATTAAAAACATAATTCCGACATTAATTAAGAATACCCACATCAAAATATATGAAATAAAATAATATTTTAAAAAGTAAATTGCTTAATATATCACCTTCATGTTTTTCCACTCGTGTTTAAAGTCATTATTCCCATGATCACCGTTGGATAAGGAGAAGTATCTGAAAGGTGCCCTAACTTGGATATTGTACTTCTTGCAAAACGGAATCCATAACTTAGCATACTCCGACGTTTTCACGAGAGATCGGAGTATTTTTGGGGAACATCCGTCGTCCGAAACGTAACAAGCAAGCTTCTGAGGCGGGTAGTCAACAGCCAACAATGATAGAACCGTATTTACGGTCATTAATGGAGGTTCGAGCTCCGGATCGGCCGTTGTCACGAACATGTCCACACACGGAAGCTCGACATCACCACAATCAACCCTACAAATAAACATAAACCAAAAATATATAAAAATAATAATAATATTTTGCGGCGCAACACGCTAATACATAATTAATTGAACATCATGGCGGAAGTTTACATGATAAAATTAATTTGGAGATAAAACCACGGACGTCAAAAGAAAAATTCACAACCCTTTAAAAGAGAAATATGATACATTCGAGACAATAAAAAAAATCATTAAAATGTGACGGCATTTTAACTAACCCGAAAGACACACATATCATAACTACTCGTACAAGTAAAAAAAGCGTCGTTCAAATAGTGCTCGGCTGGTTTTTTCCATCGTGCAAGCTTACATGAGCGGTTATAAAAAATTGCTGAGTAATCACTAACTTTGCAAAAATATTGTAAGAAGTCCATAGTATAATCTACTATTTGTCTGCGGTTTTCGATTACCTTTTCCTAAGGCGATCCGGGTACGTTTGGTAATGGAGCGGAGTCCACCTTAAGTTGAGTGTGAGCGCCCAATAGAAAGTGAACCAAAGCTCGCACAGCAAAGCCAAGAGCCATGACAAATGATCATTGCTCTTCTTCAAACTCAGAATTCGATAAGTGGGAAGAGAAAGAAGCGAGAAGAAGATTACAACTCCTAAAAAGTTCTTAATCACTGATTTATGGGAAATCTTTTGGTGTAAAGGAAGCATGTTGGCCATGGCTTAGATGGAAGAGAAAGAATATATATATTTATTTTTGTAGCATGATAGGAGTGATTCCCTCTCTCTCTCTCTATATATATTATCTTGTGATTTAGCTTTGTTTGTCTTCTTACTGTGGAATCAACTGGTATAGCTTTGTTTGTCCTCTTATGATCTTCATTTCCAGTTCATATACCACAAGAAATTAACTGCAACTGCAGTAAAAACATGTATATCTAAAATTATTAAATATATGTATTATATATAGGATTTAGAAATTTAATATTGTAAAATATGTACTTACTCTGTGTTATATAAACATAGTATATATATATATTAGTTAGTTTTAGTTTTAATTAGTTTTTGTTAGAATATCAAACACGTGGTGGTCACACGTGTTAGCTTGCTTACCCTCTCAAGCTATATAAACCTATCTGATTGTATCACAAAATCAATTTTCATTCAATAAGATAGAAAGAATCATTTTTCAGAAATTCTCTATATTTCAATAAAAATGAACCAAGTTATAAATTATATATATATATATATATATTCATACAAGTTATTTGAACCAATAAATATATATATATACTGTTAGTTGATCATTTTCTTAGAACGTAAACAAGATAATCAACATGTTGATGTCAAAAAAATGAATCAAACATTATAGCGGCTCATGTCTTGATAGTGGGCCGGACCCATCACCATTTGTTTATTTCCCTGGGCAAGGGGCATTAACTTAGAGGTCCAGAACTGATCTCGACCTCGCGGTCGGATCGGAGCTAGGTCTATTGGCCCGTTACCACAAAAGTCCGGTACCTCCGCTTGAGCGGTCGGATCGGACCCGGGATATAGGCTAGTGTTCCATAGGGTTTGTCTAGAAGAACCTGAAGAAACCCGGTTAGGGGGATGAGAGGGGGTACCTCCCTATCCACCTATATTAGGCCTTTGGAAAATATTAATATTGTTTGCGCGCCTAGTAGGCGCACAACCTCTCGGGCATGTTTCACGCCCTATCGAGCATGTTGCGCGCCTTGCTCGGCGCGCAATAGGCCCTGAGGGTTCATTTTCCGACCTCGAAGGTGCGCTTTTCGTCTTTCAGGGCACGCATCAGAATATTATTAAATAATATTTTTTGGTCTTATTGTGCCTTTTGGTTTGAGAATGGGCTTTATGTGGTCTTATTAAATAGTATTTTTTTTCGGTCTTACTAGGCCTTTCGGTCTTATTGGGCCGAAATAAATTTATAAATAAAAAAAAATTAATAAACTATATTTTTTTCTTTATTAATTAAATTAAATTTATTCAAAAACACACATAACACAACATATAAAAAAATACTAATTCAATTCTTATCTCAAACTAAGAAAAAGGATAGATTTGTTGAAGGTGAAAACTGATTACAACCAACGATCACTAGTATAAAATAGGGACTAAATCACGGGTAAAAACTATAGTATAAGGGTTTAACCACACTTACTAAGTGTGGTTCAATTGTCCATCACCAAAGCTCAAACGACATTGAACTTCCGTCGTTTGATCCTGAATATTGCCCTAAACTGCTACGAACACAATATATAGAGGCCACCACACATCCGTCACATATATAGTTTCCGTCGTTTGAGAGACTTCCTGCATAGATTTCAATTTTCAACAAAACTGATTACTTTAAAGTAGGGGTGAAACCGGGTCGGGTACCCGGACCCGATTTCCGGGTAGTTGAAATTTACTACCCGGTACCCGAAATCCGGGTACCCGAATTTCCAGGTAGTTAAAAATTGGTACCCGGTACCCGGTTTGGAAACCAGGTTCGGATTTTCAACCGGATCCGGGTTTTTACCCGGATCCGTTTTATTTTTTTTAATAGAAAAACTAAATTATCTCAAAATAAACATTACACATGTCTCGTACATAAAAAAAAGCATGCATCCATTGTCTAAAATTTAAAAATGCATTAAAAAAACATATGATAAAGCACTTCGAGTTCCTCCGGCTTTCCATCATAATTTCACCGTCCGCGCATCAAAAATAAATAAAAAATATTTTAATGAAACCCTAAAATGAGAAATGAAAATGAGAGATGATTGTCGAGCCCTAACCCTAAATTATTATTTTTTTTTAATTAAAAATTAAATAAACCGGGTAAAAAATCGGGTACCGGGTACCCGGTTTTTAAGATTTCACTACCCGGTACCCGAACCCGGTTTTAAACCGGGTACCGGGTACCCGGTTTTTAAGATTTCACTACCCGGTACCCGAACTCGGTTTTAAACCGGGTACCGGGTACCCGGATTCCGGATTCGGATTCGGATTCGGGTTTTAAATTCGGATACAGATTCGGATTTGGGTTTTTACCCGGTTTTCGGGTTTTATTTGCACCCCTACTTTAAAGGGACAACTATAAATTTTTGCATAGTATTTATTATTATTGACTAAAAATCGAAGAACACAACTAAAAAGTATATTCAAATCGTACAAATTTTGTTAAGTTGAAAAAATACATCAAGAAAGTTGTACTAAGTTATACACACCAAATAGAATGCTATACGCAACTTTGTATTGATATTATGACACATCATTTTTATTATATTTAGCATGTGAAAACACAAACAAAAGAGGATATATAAATATAATTAAACTTGTGATATTCATAAAGGCTTTCGTTATCATAATAATTGTGTTTCATATGAAATATCATCTCATATTATTGGTTTGAAGTTGTATTACGTGTTCTTTCCATTGTCAATCTTCTATCATTCATATTAAAACAGCGTTTTGTGAAGTTATATTCCTTTTAATTAGGAGTAAAAAAATATTTTGTACACTTCAAACAAACTTTAAATTTAGTAATCACCCGTCTCCAAATATCTTTAAATAAAGGATTTTATTTCGCAATCACCGGGCTCGAGATTGTTTTCGGGCTTTAGTGTCTGAGTGTTTTGCTCGTGGGCTCTTGCTCGCTTTACGGGCCTTATTAAGTCATTTTATACATAACTTATAACATATGGTCTAATTAAATGAGACCAAAATCTAATTTTTGTATGACTGTTAGTCTCTTAATTAAGTTGAATATTTACATCAACAACTAACACTAAAGTTATAAAAATTATAAATAAATATTTTTTTTACTAACTCCTCGTAAATATGCACACGCTCTGACGGCATCCCGCTCAGGTAGTGCGCGTACGGCCTTCCTCTCGTCAGATTCGCCGACCACCTTTTTGCTACATTTAATGAGGTCTGGACATACACCTCCGACGCGCCTCTGCTGACTTTCCCTTTGGACCTCTTGTTATTAGTGTAATCCGTTTGTTCACCCCTAGTTCTTGGACACAGCCACGACGTCGTTTTGAGAGGTGTTTGGTGTCGTTTCCGTGGTCTGTCACTTTCTCGAGAAAATCTGAGTGTCGATGTCGATTCTATCACCATCACTTGCTTCGGTGCTCTTCAGATCCTTGCGCTCTCCATTCGCTCTCTCCAGATCATTCGCTTCAATGGCTGAATCTTCGTCTCCCTTCAAGAAAATCCAGATTCAGAGAGACGACACTGTAAGTCCTTTCATCTCTGTGTCCATTGCTCGAAAACCATGATTATAACCGAATAAGCGTGTTCAATCAGTGAGTAATGTGTCCAATTTAGGGTTCGATCAGCTAGTCCGTGTTTCTAAAGATTAGTTTATCCATTTCTAGAGCTGAATTATCGGAAAATGCCATGGAAGATAGCTTGAGCTTGATTCTCATAGTTTCGGAACTTGAAAACACTAGTTTCTGGGTTTGGAATAAGCGATTTTCGTAAAGTGATTCGTGCACATCCTCGTTAACGTGTAGTGAAATTCTTATCTCCAGCCGGTAACCCGAGATTGTGTTTAATCAGTTCACTAAAGTTGATATCCAAAGCAAATACCGACATGTCTTTGCAGAAGAACAAGCTGGCAAGACGTCATTGCTGCGATAGATAATTAAATTGAAACGAGAATTCTTATTGATGAACGTAACCGCATTCGTTATTTCAGAGCAAGACCGGGAAAACTCTCCCAATCCACTACTCAAAAATGATGACCTAAAACACCCCTAATTGATGCAAATACAGTTAATGACATAATGATACGGATCTTGCATGTTGATAATTTCATTTGACCCTGAATATCGAAATCAATAAAATCGGTGAATTTCTGGCTTCTTGTTCTCAAGTTGTATGTATAACGCTAGATTATACTGTCATGCTTTACTGGTTATCAACAATGGTGCCGTTATTGATCAGGTATTTGATGCGTATGTGGTCGGCAAAGATGATGCGCCTGGGATTGTCGTGCTTCAAGAGTGGTGGGGTGTGGATTTTGAAGTGAAGAACCATGCCGTCAAAATTTCCCAACTCGGAAATGGGTTTAAAGCACTTATTCCAGAGTAAATTCACCATACAGAATTTAAAAAAAAAAAAAATAGATTTTATCGATATTCTTCTAATTACTTCCGATGGCTCACCAAATACTGCTTTCGATCTAGTCTATACCGAGGAAAGGTTTGTTTGGATGTTGCCGAGGCACAGCACGCGATGGACGGCCTCGATTGGCAAGGTGCCGTTAAGGATATCCATGCTGCAGTGGACTGGCTGAAATCAAACGGATCGAATAAGGTATTACTGTAATTTATGTTTCATTATCTGATGTATTGAAGTCTTATAACTCTAATCTTTGTTCTTCCATGGCTAAATTAGGCCGGTGTTACGGGATTTTGCATGGGAGGTGCTCTCTCAATCGCAAGTTCAGTTTTGATCCCTAAGGTCGATGCTGTTGTTGCGTTTTATGGAGTTCCTTCATCGGAGCTCGCGGACCCCGCCCAAGCCAAGGCTCCGATTCAGGCTCATTTCGGTGAGCTTGACAACTTTGTTGGTTTCTCAGATGTCATGGTAAATCTTTCCGTTACTCTTTCGCTTTTCCTTTTTCTTTTTGTGTCTAGGTCTAGGTGGCGTTCACTTGCTTGTAATGGATTATAATATAGAACCGCGATATATCTAATATTAAATACATATATTTGTGACGGCTTGCATAGGCTGCCAAGGGTTTGGAGGAGAAGCTGAAATCGGCAGGAGTCCCGCACGAAGTTCACATCTACCCGGGAAATGCACATGCCTTTATGAATAGGTCTTCCGAAGGTGTGGAGAGAAGGAAGACGATGGGGATGAAAGACGACGATGAAGCCTCTGCTCAGCTCGCCTGGTCCCGCTTCGAGTCGTGGATGACCCGCTTCTTGTCTGCTTAAGCTTATAAGTTTCAAGTACGTGTGTCAGCTATCCGGGTAAACCCGACCCAGAACTTCTAAAGCCCACAGCGAATTACATGCTCTTTGCTTCGTGTAAGTTGGCTTCTTCTTTTTTTGGTGTTGGTGGCTACTATGTGCTTTGCTCAAAGGTTGTGTCTCTTGAATGTTTTTTCATAAGGTTTGCCCTGTGTCAAGGGTAATGTGATTAAATAAGTTCATCATTTTCCCGCCGAAACTATCGGTACGGGTTAGTCTACCAAAAGATTTGCAGAACATATCCTGGTATTATGATTTATATTGAACAAGTGTCGGGAGTTATTTGGAAACCATCCTACAAGCGAGGCATCAACTAAACAACAACAAGAATGTTTCCCTTAAGAATACCGATGGAGAAAAAAGTCTAAGAAGCGAATTGTGAGAAGTTCGGTTATTAATGGCGGAGGAAGAAGCATATAAATTTCAGGAAGATCGGTGACGGGTAAACTCTCGTCAGTAAACTCAAAAGTGTGACGAAAAATTAAGCCAAACGCTTGAAGACTTTCTCCTGGTTATAAAACTTAAGGATTGTCGGAAATAAAAAACATATGAACTTCACTAAAAGAAACAGAACTGTTCTCTTTTTATTTCTCTTTCATTTTGTTTTACGGTCACTTTCAACCCGATACCGGAAAACTGAGACCGAACTAAAATCCAAACTCGAGTAGATTTCCTGATATCGGGTAATTCCATTGTCCCCAAAATTCTCTGTCGTTCTCTAGAAACAAACATGATTGAAAATATTAGAAGATTTTGAGTGTGAATGGAATAACAATGTCCCAATTTGACGGTATTAGGTGGCTTCTTTGGGGACCAAAATGACAATTTTTTTGTCAACTAAGCCATCATGGGCCAAAGAATGAAATTGGAGGACCCTAATTGGGCATAACTAAGGTATCGCAATTGTTGACTGAGCGTAGAAAATTCGATCCCTTTCTATATTATTTCTAAGCTCACTCTAAGACCCTTTTTTTCTTGGTCAACAATGGACGATTCCATGGTTAAGAATGAAAAGATACTGAAATCCAGTCCTCTAATGGACGAAATCATGTATTTCCTAATGCAAAAGTCACCATAATAAATTAAAAAACGACGTCGTTTTTGTCTTACTATGCAAATTATGCATTGTGAAAGTCCAAAAAAAACAATTTTATTAGGGCATTGCTAATTCAAAGGTCTTAACGTTTTAGGGTTTAGGATTTAGGGTCATTGACTAGATCGTTAAGACTAACATAAACTCTATTCTTTGAGAAGCTATCATAAACTCTAATAGTGTAACTCCCTTAAGTTTAACGCCGTAGCCGGTATCTCATCACGCGGCTCGGAAGTATGGATGTGCTCGGCGGCAACGGACGGGAAGAGCTAATTGCTCATGCAATCTGAAACGATCGACTTTATCCTCGTTAAAGAATAGCATCTCTAGCATTTGGTGAGCTGAAATTATTATTGATGTCGACGTTCACGATATCAAACGTAATTTTGCCAATGTTACGACGGAATTATTAGGAATGTATTTCGAGTTAGTAAAAAGCAAAGAGTGAAAATAAAATGGTGTAAAATTAATAACCTTTAAGATTCAAGTATATAAATAAAAAAGACAACCTAGCTCGTTATATACAAGAAGTAGTAGTTGCATATGGACGCAATGTTTTATGAAAAGGGTTTTGCGAAATATAATAACTAAATTTATTGCATGAAAGCAAAGTGATTGTTTGTCGTTTTAGGGTCAAATGCGTTGATATTTATGAAGCTAGATTAGTGTGGAAAGGGGCTTGAATAAGCTTGGAATATTAGTTGGACTATTTGACTATTAAATTATTGAATTTTGGACTGCCAAATTTTCAAACCAAAATAAAATGGAACATTTTTAATTTACTCTTTTTTTTTTTTTTGTTCATTAAATAAATATCTACAATATATAAAGGAACTAGGAAGTATAGATCGGTATAAAAGAATTTAGTTTTAATATAAGCCCGAGTGGCGAACCTATACTACAAAATACAATTGTTAATTTATAGATAAAAAAAATTACTATAAATATTAAGAATGATAAACTCTCAAAAAGACAGAAAAGTATTATAAATTTAACCGCCAATCGGCGAGAAGGTTTGCAATAGTCTTGTCTTCATTGATTTAACAAAAGCGGAATAATGCGTAATTTCTTTTTACGGTTGAAGCTCTCGTAGTATTTATTATTATTAATTTTTTAATTTATCCACTTTTTCAATTGATTTAACAATTTTTTGGGTATGCCGTTAAGAAAATTCTCTCTCATCATTGGAAGTGACTGTGTCCACGACTTAATGGCTCATCCAAAAATTTATTAAATCGATGAAAAAATTAGTAGACGAGATAATGAACATTATTAAGTACTGCGGCCACAAAAAATAGTGAACACCGGGAGCTTTGGCCATGAAAGAAAAAGAAAAAGTGTGTACCAACACAAAATGAAAATTTCGAGTACTTATGCCTGTATTAACTTTTAATATGAAATTATTTACAGAAGATATTAGTTAATTATTGGCACGACTAGCTTGATTATAATATATGTGTTTCATACATATGGACTAAAAATGGTCGCACACAGACAAAGAAAACCTAGACTTTTTGGTCTGCGGTGACGAAATACTAATTTGTTATCATGTACAAAATATTCATTTAAAAGTAAAAATAAAAATAAAAAAATAATGTAAAATCTGATTTCTTGAATAAAAAGATTATATCTAATGATCGAAAGATTCCAAATCAAAACATCCAATGTGTTGCCGTACTCTACTTTTCTTGCATTATTTTATGCTATGTTTTGATTAACATTATCTTTAATTGTTTTAATAAAAAATTAGTCTTGATCTATCCATTTTCGATAAATTAAATCCTTTATATCCTATTATGTATGATACTCATTGTAAGCATAGTTAAAAAAAAGTACTGATATACAGAATTGACATACAACTATGAAAAAATTATTTTAATTTTATATAAGGATATTAATTTGTTTTATTTTGAGTGATATTGTTAGTCATGATTACATATACTCGCATTATTATTGACCAGAGTGTCTCGTTAGAATTGAAGCTACGACTTCTCAAAGAATTGTGTAGTGGATTTATTACTACACTAACACTAATCAAACTTGGTTTATAACAATATTAGGTTGATTTAAAAAAAAAATATTTTGAATAACTTTGTACTTTTGCATGAAATGGTTGCGTGAGTAATCAATATATATATATATATATATATGTATATATATATATATATTATACACTAATTAAATATGTTATCTATAAGGTATTGGTAATATGAATTTCTAAATCTATAAATGATCAATTATAGTGAGATACTTATATATATATGGTAAACTACGGTTAATGTACCCAATGTTTGATCTTCTGCGGATTATGCACCCAATGTTTATTTTTAGTGGCTAATGTACCCAATGTTTGATCTGTTAGATATTTTCGTGTTTTCCGTTAGTTGACCGTTAGAGAGCTAATCCTCCTCTATATGCACACTTTTTGTATTTTTGACATAACTCACTCATTTTTTGTCTAAATTTTATGCATGGCCTATGGTTGGAAAGACAATAGATAGATCTACAACTTTTATGTTTTAAGTTTTTTAAAATAAGTTTTATAAAAATACTAAATTTCATATACAACGTAAAATTGGACGTAAGTTTAATGCAAAATATTTGTTTCGAGAAAATTTTACCATACTTGATGACTTTTATGATGAAATGTAAAACTAATAAGTTGTAGATAAATATTTTATCTTTCCAGCGGATGTTTATTTATAAATTTTGGACAAAAGATGAGTAAGTTATACCAAAAACATGAAAGATTATTTCATATCGCTTATTTCATATTTTTGGCATAACTCAATCGTTTTTTATCCAAAATTTATAAATAAACACCCCGTAGAAAGATAAAATATTTATCTACAAATTTTTAGTTTTACATTTTACCAAATAAAGTCATTAAATATATTAAAATTTGGTCAAAACAAATATTTTGTATTAAACTAACGTCTGATTTTACGTTGTATTTGAAATTTCGTATTTTTGTAAAACTTATTTTACAAATCTTAAAACAACAAAGTTGTAGATCTATCTCTTATCTTTCTAACCATATGTCGTGCATAAAATTTGGACAAAAAATGAGTAAGTTATGTCAAAAATACAAAAAGTGTACATGTAGAGGATGATAACTCTCTAGCGGTCAACTAACGGAAAACGCGGAAATAAAATATCTAACAGATCAAACATTGGGTGCATTAGCCACCAAAAATAAACATTAGGTACATAATTCGCAAAAGATCAAACATTGAGTAGATTAGCCGCAGTTTACCTATATATATAATGATCTATTATTGCTAAGACATTGAATATGAAGAGAAATTCATAGGGAGACTTTGATATGATAATAAAGAGATCATTATCTTTGTAGACTCGTTATGTTTTTACTTAATTAATTAATCACCGTACGATAATAATAATAAAAAAAAAGACTGTTGAAAACGATGCCGTAACGTTGGGATTCGATAATTTATTGCCATTATGATGATGATAAAAAAAATCACAGAAGAAGAAATGACTTATTATGACCCTATTGCCAACATGGTATCTTCAAGCAAATAAATAAATAAAAAGGCAAAAAGATTGTTACTTTTTTTTTAGTGACATGAAAGATCTGAATTAGTTATTTCAAAAAAAAAGATCTGAATTAATTGAATCACGTTTCTTTTATATTTTTATTCGTTTACAAGAAAATCGAACGTTCTTTAAACGTCACTTCTTTTCATGCAGCTTTAGATATAATATAATATCGTTTTTTTATCAATTAATAGTTTCAGCCCTTTAGACAGCTCCGTTTAACCTAATTTTATTTTGTAGTTTGCGTGAAGGTTATAACTAAAAGTCTAAAACTACATTACTATATCACACTAGCAATCAACACATTAACTAATAAACCGGCCAGGTCATCCCGCAGCCGAATATCACGAAGGCCGCAAAACTTGTGGCCACGGCCAGTTTGTGAGAGTCGGGAGCCTGCTCGCAACGGTTTCCACGTTATGATTAGATAAACTACTTAACCACCAAACCTCTCTTTTAAAACTTTGAACCAAATTTTAGAAAACAAAATATATATATATATATATAAGCTATCTGTGATTTAATACATGACATTTTTTGTTGGTGTACAATTTATGTAAGTTACATGAGATTATTTACTCATATGCAGATATTATTTATCTGTCAAGTATTGATTTTTTTTTTTTTGCAAGATTATGGTTATAATTAGAGAGTATCCCGACTCTTGTTGGAGATACATGCTTGATTGTTGTCAATGATAATCTTAGATAAGAGTATTAGTCCCTAATGTTTGAAAGACTAAAAGAGTTTAATAAACTCGATTTTTCTTTTTTAAAAAACCTACATTTGCATATTTCTTCATTATTAATTTAATTTAGTTAGTAAATGCAGGTCACGTGAGTCATGGGCATCAAGGCAAGTTATGGAGTTGAATAAAGATAGGAAGAAAAAATGGTTACTTATGTGAGAGAGAGACCAATTTCTTTTCTTGGTCTTTGACTTGCTTTTTTCAAAAATTGCGGCCCACCCTGCCCAATTTCAACAATTTAATTGGCCGGCCATTAAAAAATACACACAAAAAATGTATTTATTAAGGATTCATTGTTTTTTTTTTTCATAGAGAGTTTTTATATAGATTTTGTGACTCAAAATCCGAGATAAACTATTAATGAGAAATAAAAAGATGGAGACACGAGGACTTATTCTAAGTATGGACTCAATAATTTTTTTTACTTCTTACTAGGCGAGTGATTCACTAAAGGAAATAAACCGATATTGTAAAGATGTTTTTGTCATTTCACGCTATCTACATAGCGTGAAAAGACAAAAACATTATGAATCCAAAGGTAAGGCTTTATAAGCCGCTTATGACCTACTTATTTTAGTCGTATCATTCGGGAAAAATAAATCATAAAAGTTTGTTAAAGACTAAGGGTGTTCATAAGTATGATTGGTTTATTGTATTCAATAAGTAAAACCAAATTTAGCCTGGTTTTTGTTAAACTTAATGATAAAATTTAGCAAAGGAAGAAAATTGCAGTCGTGATTTAATCGATTCTAATAATATATAAGTTGGATTGAGTTTATATATTAAGTTGCATTAAATAAAAAATTATATTTTGAAATTTAAACTTCAACATCATATTTGAATAAAATCACTTGAAAATAATTGTTAAATATTCAATGTATAAACAGAAATTATACATAAGGACATAACGTTAATTGATAGTAAAAGTTATAGGTCTTGATTCTTAAACATTTGATTCATAAATTAAAAATATAATAACTTAAAATAACAAATTATCTAATAGAAGGACATTAATGTCATAAACATAATGATTTGTTTTATATTTTATGACATTAAATGATACGAAAAATGTTTTTCTTTTCTTTTTTAAAAAATAAGCTATAGAGCAAAAAATGTATAACTTTGAAAATCTAAAAAAAAAATGCTCCGGATTGACCTGTATTTGGTGAAAACGGAGATGAAACCGAGTATTATCCTATATTTACACCTCTTATGACTTTTGCGCGGATATAGTAATTAATTATAACTCAAGAAAATTATTTTTGGGCACATTATTAATAAATTGCTATTATGATACATCTCTAATACTAATTTAGAAGAACCAAAATATTCTTTCATTTTTCTTGGAAGGGCTTACTTTTTCAAGACCTTTTGTAATCACGCGTCAATACTTCGTTAATTTTATTACTTTTTACTTTCTTAAAAGAATTATTACATAGTTTTTGAAATCTGAATTTCATTCTATTATACTCAGTCAGACCAATAATTTATTTATTTATTTGATTAGAATTAGACCATTTCAAGAAGTTAAAAACAAATCAAAATGAGCTTGCTAATAATCTTATGAGTTTAAATAGGATCGTGGGTGACACTGTCCATTAATCCACTAACTAATATTCATGATTTTTTTTATTTTTTATTTTTCTATTGAGTTGAATCTGAAAGAATGCGACACAATTAATGAAATCTTTCTTTCAAAAAAATATACAAAACAAAATTACTCTATATTTTTTAATTAACTAAAAAATGTAATTAAGCTCACATTTCCCTCATCATTATATCAAAATATTAAACGAAATAAAATTTTATTAAATTCATATATCTCTCATTAAATTAAATTCATATAAAATATTAATTTATAATGGAAGTTAATTGTGTAGGGGTTGAATAATTTAAAAGTATAAAATTATCTGCGGCAATCTGTAAGCCTTTGCGCATGTGGCCTATCGCTACCGCCACGACTAGCAGCAGTCAGCAGAAGACAAAACAAGCTACATCATAAAATTATCCCCAAAAAAAAAAAAAAAAACTGTACTATTATTAATATATGTATATATACATATATAAATATATAACTAGCTAAATTTGGATATTCATTATAATTTATAAGTTGGTAAAAGAAAATATAAATGCAGGAATAGTGTTATATTAATTAGAAATTAGAATTGAAGAACCAATGATGGGGGAGTGACTAGAAAGAGGAGTCAAACGGTCAACGAGGATCCGATCAAGTGGGCCCACAATGGGGCTCGCGAGGGGGCCCATAAGTGACACTCCCTTTTGGCGAGGCTGAAGCGCCGGAGCAATCGGGTCTCGTGAGAGAAGAACGCGTCTCTCTCAACTCAACGCCTTCACTTCTTCAACATCGTTGACTCTCTCTCTCTATCTCTATATATATATATATATATATATTTTACACTCATACTCTTGACTTTACATTTTGTTTCATTTTGTCTCACATACTTACATATTTTGCATAAACGCCCCAATATGTTTTTCAAGAGTAGTTCATTTTTCTTAATACAATTAAAACTTAGCAAAAATGTTATTCGTGACTAAAATATAATTTACTCGAACGTAAGCTGATATACCGTCTCGAATCGTGGGATAATCATGAAACAATAATGAGTTTGTTGTTCAATAATTATGAAAATTAAAGTCCCGTAAATGAAAGAACGGAAAAAAAATTGATAAAAAATATATTCAAAATCACTCATGTTTCGAGTAAAATGTATTTATTTTTATCACTTTATGTTTTTTTTTTCCTTCAATATAGGGGGTATTATGTCAAATATTAACCCCAAGGGGTATTTAGGACCCATGAGGAAACCTAAGTGATACTTTTGGTAATTAAACGTTACAAGTGTGGAAGAAACAAAAAATCAATGTGATGCGGTCACGTAGTGGGACCATTTGTTGTGGTGTTTCTTTGTGGGTCCCATTTTTTTATAATTTGTCTTTCTTTACTTATTAGGAGCACGAGAGAAAGAGATTGCCCAAATTGTAGAAAGATCCAAGAAGTGTTTAATTAATTTCCATGTACTATCCAATCAAATAGTTATACTTCATTTTTAGTTTCATATGTGAATTGTGAAGCATACAAAGAAAAAGAGGTTAATTGTATATGTCGACAAAAAAAAATTGATTGCAATATTATCTATATGGATCATTTTCAACATAGAAAAGGATAATATTATGAGCTTTGAAAATATAAATAAATAGAAAGCATTTCGACCATTTTAAAATTTAAACTTGATAAAATAACACTCATGCATACTTATTGATAAAATAACACTTAAAATTTTATTTTTATATAATAGCGCTTTAAATATTTTTATGGACATAAATACCGTTAATAAATTATTTTTAATTGAAGATGCCGAATAATTCGGCTATTTTTCATATAGGATAGCTGAATTATTCGGTCAACTTAGTCAAAGATAGCCAAATTAAAATTAAAAATGAATGAATTAAAACCACAATAAAATTAAAATTTGATACGTTTGTGTCACAATAAAATTGAACTCAGTAAACATTGGGTCCATACTGCACAATTTAGTACAACTCTAATATATATGCCACCGTCAACTTTTTATTTATTCATCTATATTATTGCATATAAGGATTATTAGGTTACTTACTAACTAAGGATAAAATTAATAGATTATGAATTTGATACGTTATTTAAATGAAAATAATTGAATATGAAGAGGAAGAAGAAAGGGAATATAGTGTGTTAAACAAAAAGAAATCAAGTAGAAATAATAATACATATTTCCTCTCAACAACAATTATACGGAAGCCGACCACCTTTTACTAAAATTCATTTTTTAGAGTTTTCAATAATAAGGCATTTGATACACTTATTATATATTATTTATTTTAAATCATTAATAGCATTATAAATAATTTATAATTACTAAATATTAAGGCTTCCAAATCTTTACAATAGACACCTAGTTTCGAATTCTTGTTGCCATTGCATTAAGCTCGATTTTATTTTATTTTTTACATAGTTTCTTATCGATTTCTTGTATTTATTTTGTTTTAATTTGTTAAGTTCTCATCCCATAATTTTTAAATATAGTTGATCTCATAAAGTAATGTGGAGTATTAAAACCAAAAAAATCATGTATCATTCACTGAAACTTAGTCTTCGTCATATGTGCATTTACCAAATCTATTTATTTATTTATGTCCTAATATGTAAAATATATATCATATTTGTTTCAACAACAAAACACCTTTCGGTCTTCTTCTAATAAGTCTCCTTCCCTTTATATTGCCGAGTTTATTGCACCCTTCGAAGACTTCTTGACACCTCTCTCTCTCTCTCTCTCTCTCTCTCTGAGTTTGGATTTATGGCAAGAGGAAGTGGACTCTCCATTGATTCAGATCCTATAGGCTTCTTCATCCACAATCCCACAGTCCTCAACTCATTTCAAGACCACAATCACAAGATCATCAATCCTCTTCTTACTATGGACACCACTGCACGCAACCACTACCCGATCACCCTCCACAACCGCCATGGCTCGCCCCCGCCCTCCGATCCTGTCGTTAACGAGCGCGAGTTCTTCCCCAGATCGTCCGTCGAAGCCGATCACGATGATAAGAGGAATATCGGAATTTCCACCGACGACCATCGCAGAGAATCGATCAACGTAAGTATATCCGATGATTAATAGGACCGGATTGTTATCGTTGATCATATTATTAATTAATAGTTACTTTCTTCGCAGACCGGATTAAATCTGCGGACGACAAATAGCAGTGACTTATCGGTGATAGTCGACGCCGTCGCCGGTGAATCTGATCAGAAAAAAGGTTACATGATTAATGGCAAGGTATTGACCTATATATTGTGATTAATAATATGGGTAAACTGCGGCTAATGTACCCAATGTTTGATTTTCTGCGGATTATGTACCCAATATTTATTTTTGGCGGCTAATGTACTCAATGTTTGATCCGTTAGATATTTTTGGGTTTTCCGTCAGTTGACCGTTAGAGAGTTATATGTACACTTTTCGTATTTTTGACATAACTCACTCATTTTTTGTCCAAATTTTATGCACGACCTATGGTTGGAAAGATAAGAGATAGATCTACAACTTTAATGTTTTAAGTTTTGTAAAATCAGTTTTAAAAAAATACGAAATTTCAAGTACAACGTAAAACTGGACATTAGTTTAATGCAAAATATTTGTTTCGAGCAAATTTTAATATACTTAATGACTTTTTATGATGAAACGTAAAAGTAAAAAGTTGTAGATAAATGTTTTATCTTTCCAACGGATGTTTATTTATAAATTTTGGATAAAAAACGAGTGAGTTATGCCAAAAATATGAAATATTATTTCACATCACATCTTTTATATTTTTGGCATAACTCACTCATTTTTTGTCCAAAATTTATAAATAAACAACCGTTGGAAAGATAAAAAGTTTATCTACAACTTTTTAGTTTTACGTTTCATCATAAAAAGTCATTAAGTATATTAAAATTTGCTCGAAACAAATATTTTGCATTAAACTAATGTCCAGTTTTACGTTGTACTTGAAATTTCGTATTTTTTTAAAACTGATTTTACAAAACTTAAAACATTAAAGTTGTAGATCTATCTCTTATCTTTCCAACCATAGGTCGTGCATAAAATTTGGACAAAAAATGAGTGAGTTATGTCAAAAATACGAAAAGTGTACATATAACTCTCTAACGGTAAACTGACGGAAAACCCAAAAATATCTAACGGATCAAACATTGGGTATATTAGCCGCCAAAAATAAACATTGGGTATATAATCCGCATAAAATCAAACATTGGGTACATTAGCCGCAGTTTACCCTAATAATATTGATTTGTTATGTCTGTAGATAAGACTCGCTCACACAGTTGAATATTTTTATAAATCTGTAATTAAGATAGATATATAGTTAATGGGCTATTTGCGGAATAAGTACCTAATCTTGTACCTTAATTGTGCCGGCATATTCTCAGTCTCATTTTGAGCGGAAATATTATTATAAGACTATAAAATAGTGTCGAGATCCATTTCCGTCCAAATTGAGCTAACAGCGTCCAAAATAGTGTCAACGTCTATTAGTACAACTCTAGTTTAATAAAATGATGTTTTATTTTTCTAAAAAAAAATGATGTTTTATTTTAATCGTAGACGTATGTGTGTTCCTCATGTAACCGAATTTCATGGAACATAGACGGAAGCAGACCTTGACACTGTTTTGAGGCGTTAAAATACTATTATTGTGGTTGAAAAGAAAACAGATTAAAATACCGACACGCTTATTACAATTGAGATACACGATTCAAGTTACACGACAGCCTGACGTTTAACTCGTACCGTTTCAGCTGACAGCTCTTCACTCGGAACTCGACCTCGTAAAATCGGAGAATCTAAACTTGAAACTGGCGCTGGAGCAAGCGGAGACGAACTATAGAGCCCTCCAGGCGCACCTCCTCGTCGTGATGGGGAATCAAATTTCCCCGGGCAACGGCGAAGATAGAAGCGCCAGCTCAGCGGCACCGAGGCAGTTCATGGATCTAGGTCTGACCCCGGCCAACGCTGACTCAGCCAATAAGGAGCCTTCGCTCTCTTCAAACTCCGACGAGAGACGGAAAATCACAACCGAGTTAAAGCGATCAGAAGACGGAGCGGACGATCGTCAGCACAGCAAGATTCAGAGATCAGCGTCGTCTTGCTCGGCGAGAGATGAGAACAGCAATGTCGACCAGACCGAGGCCACCATTAGGAAGGCTAGGGTTTCTGTTCGAGCTCGCTCCGAGGCACCTATGGTATTATAACATATTCATGACTCATTTTTTTCACACACACACACACATATATATATATATATATATATATGAATTTGATGACACTGAATTGGATTGATAGATCGCTGATGGTTGTCAATGGAGAAAGTATGGGCAAAAAATGGCGAAGGGAAATCCATGTCCAAGAGCTTATTATCGATGCACCATGGCTCCTGGTTGTACTGTTCGCAAACAAGTAAGTCAAACTTTATTTTGGTTGACTTTTTGACTAATTTTGTTTTACCTTATATATTTTTAAAGATAATGGCGGCAAAAATATACAAGTTGTAATCTACTGTAACGACGGGTAGTCAAATCTTTTTGTACCCAAAAAGTATTGAAGTTCAATAAAACAACACCGTCCATTTCTGCTAAATAAAAACGTTAATACCCCGTCCAATTTTAAAAAAAAAAATGTTAATTGAAGAACACGTGTCACCTCCATAATTTTGTAATTGTATTTTTTTTTACTATTTGTTTATTATTTAAGGACTTGTTTTATTAAGGTATTTCAAGTACTCAGATCGCACCAACACATTTGATTACAAGTTGAATATTTCTGCAGCTATCATCCTAATATTTTAATTACTAACGTGAATAAATTATCTCTCTAAATATTAATAATATCGATGATATAATAATTTTTTGGATCCTTTTTACTTTTCGCTAAAGCTTGTTTACTTTTTGTTCCTCTCTAAAGAAAATTAAGTCTAGTTAATATTATATTTGTTATGTGTATGTCTATGTTTAAAGGGTTAATCCCGGCAAAAGTACTGATATTTTCAAAAAATGAACCAATAAATTCCTATTTTTTTATTGTCCGGACCAAGTTCCAATTCTTCAGTTTTGTGTCCCTATTGGTACCTCCGTAAAAAAAATCGTCCTCCACTGTTAATCAAGCCATCGTTACAAAATTTTATCCACATTTCCGGAGTAAATTAGCCATCGAAAAATTGGACGATCAAAGATAATCGTGGATATGTACTTAAAAGGAGAAAAAATACTTTTTAATTCAACGCCGAAAACGGCATAATCCATGATTTGGAATTTTTAAGAAAGTGATATGAGGAGACAAAACAAGAGAATTGGAACTTTATTTGGGTAAAAAAAGCATTGGAATACGAAACCAAAAGTTTGACGTGGCGTGAGTAAAGTTGGAGGACAAATTTTTTTACGGAGGTACCTATAGGGACACAAAACTAAAGAATTGGAACTTTGTCCGGGCAAAAAAAAGAATTAGAACTTATTGGTCCGTTATTTGAAAATAGTAGTACTTTTGCCGGGATTGACCCATGTATAAATTATATATATAATACATGTGTGGATGATTATGAGGGTTTAATTCATTTATTGTAGAACGGGGGAATCCAAAGAACAAATATAGTTTTTTTTATTTTTTTTTATGGCGGGAACAAAAAGTAGTCAAAATCTTTCTTTTCTCTATTTATTTAATGTTCCGTCACGTATGAGATTTGGTAACACGTCAATTTTCATTAAGTGAAAACATATTATACGTTCTCTTAAAAAATACTACTAACTAGTTAAACAAATATAGTAATTCTATGTTGTTAATGACCGATTTGGTCTCGGCCTTGTATCGATTTTTCTAAATATATTAGATCTGTGTTTATTTTGACTTTTGTAAATTTTAACGAAGAAAAAAAATATTCTGTGATTTAAATTTATTAGTTTTATTTTTTGACGTGGAATTCTCGATAAGCACCAACACTAATTCCAACTTTTATATATATATATATATATATAGGTACAAAGATGCGCCGAGGATAGGACGATCCTCGTGACGACATACGAGGGACACCACAACCACCCACTTCCGCCGTCCGCGATGGCAATGGCGTCGACAACCTCCTCAGCTGCACATATGCTGCTTTCCGGATCGATGTCCAGCCCTAGCGGTGTCATGAACACAAACTTCCTCTCACAAACCATTCTTCCTTGCACGTCAAGCATGGCCACGATCTCCGCCTCAGCGCCATTCCCCACCGTCACACTCGACCTAACGCATTCCCCAAACCCTCTCCACGCCCAAGCCAAGCAACCGAACTCACCGTTCCAGATTCCGCCACATCCGCAAACCCTAAATACGCCTCAAAATCTCGTCCAACAGCTCTACAACAACAAGTCAAGATTCTCGGGCTTGCAAGTCTCGAATGCTAACTCGCAAGAGAGCATCGCTCAGCCGGGAGGCGCTTTGTCAAACAGCGATGTCGCTGCCATCACAGCGAGCCCAAGCTTCGCACCAGCCTTAGCAGCCGCCATCGCTGCAATCATAAGTAATGGAAATGGAAATGGCAACGTTGGGAATAGTAGTGCCAGTGCTGCGAGCAACAGTGACTAGTGTGGTTATTATAGTGAGAGTGATGAAGAGGAATAACATTTTTTATAAAGTTATTTTTTTTAATAAATTAAAAATATGGTCGATTTTTTCTTCTTTGGGATAAAAAAAAAATGTGAAAATCATGTATAAATAAGTAAGCATAAGAGTTGGGTTTGTTTTCTCCTTCCTATATTTTTTTTTATTACAACATTTTTGTGGTATATCTAATGAGATAAAGACAGTTTTCTATTTATGAGATATTGTATAGTAGGTTAATTTATTATTTAGGTTTTCTTTTTCACTCTACTTCAATTTTCTTTTTAATTTGAAGTAGTATAATTTCTTTTCTCGTTTTGTATTAAACATGTGGAAATCATGTATACATATATAGTTATATATATTAACATGGATTTGTTTTCCTTCGTGTGTATTTATTTTCTATATTTTTGTGGTATCTTGTGTTTGAAGAAAATCTCCATATTTCATTTTCTTTCATCGTGATGTTGCAGAATCGAACCGTGTTTATGCACTAAGATAATGAAGAAGTATTATTAAGACTTTTAAATTGTTGAAAATATTGTCTAACTGACTCTTGAAACAAAACCCTGAATTATAAATGTGATTAGCTTTTATTTACAGCTTCACTTCATATGGAATTTGAATCAATAATATATATGATTAGATTAGATTTACAATTATATTTTTAATGTGTAGATTATGAGAACAAAAAAAAACGACCAATTAATTTGGCCTATTCTTAACCAAAAAAATAAATAAATTAACAATATGGAAAATAGAAACAAATGAAGTTAGTTTGAGTTAGATGTGTTGATTTTCTTAAAACCAGTTTTAGTTTTAGTTTTGGTTTTTCTATGCATGGTTTATATTATAATTAGATTGTGCATGCATGCACATGATGACCAAAAAAAGCAATAGAAAGAAATGAAATAAAAAGAATGAAGAAGAAAGAAAGATTGCAATCAATGAAAGCAGTCAACGAAAGCGTCTAAGAGTAGAGAAGTGGTTAGAAAAAAAGGACATGCTTGGTTTGACACGTAAAGAAAGTTTATTTTACGAGATTTGCATTGCATGTGAGTGACTATATTGTTCCCTCTTTCTCACGTTTGCTTCTTCTTCTTCAATTTGAAGACTAAACTCCACCTTAGCCCTTCTAGTAGGTATCATTAAGAACAACCAAATTAGTATATCGAAAACGTAGAGCCAGTCTTGAGGGAAGGCCGAGTAGGCCCGCGCCGTCTACAATAAAAAAAAAAATCTAAAAGTAGGGACCCCCAACGATTTTAATTTTTTTTAGTAAAAAAGTATATGATCGAAAAACTCAACTATATGGGTTTACTCGGTACATTTGCATCAGTAAATATTGTGATGCAACGCAATTTTATCCTTAATAAAACATTACTTCGTTGGACTTGGATAAAAACTGGCCTTGATCCAATTTGTCAAGATCTATACAGGAACAGAAAATACAAACGGAAAGTGCACTTTTTGGAAAACGGTGGATATATACAAGAATGAGCTTGCGGCAAGAAGAAACCCGCCAAGATGTGTGCACATAGACGATGGGAACAGATTGATTGACTACTTCAAAACACCGGAGCATATAGCCCAATGTACAAGGAACATTGCGAATCGAGCGAAGAAAACAATAAAAAGTCGTCAAGGATCCAAATCGTTCAGTGCAATAAGGCATTCAAAAGTAAGTTAAATGGAAATCTTTGTTATATTAGTATTGAATTCACTGATATAAAACATGTTATTTATTACATTTTTTATAGGGATTTCTTGTGACGGGTAAACTAGCAAGTGCGGTTGAAAATTGAGGAATAGTGTAACGAAAGCTCAACGGTGATTACGTTACGGAACACGCTGAAATCTCACATAATAAGTATATTTAAAATATTTAATTGCTAACTTTTTTTAATAATATTTCTTTTATTATAATTTATAATATATAGTGAGTGATTTGTTTTTTCTCTCTCTCTCTCATAAATCTCTATGCTTCTACATCATATTCATGTGTAATTGATTAGCTTTTGCAGTTTTCTTTTTGAATTTCACGTTGTCTTCCTTTATATTAGAAACTGTCAAGAATTCAATTCAAATCTGATATATATTAACAGTTTTCGGATAATTAGGCTGATCCCTAGTTCGATTCTCGGGTACTCTCCGTCTCCCGGTCGATAATGCAACAAATGGAGTACTAGAAAGCTGAAACATTTCACATCTTGATAAAGCTTATGGGTAATTCTTAAAATTATTGTTTCAGGCATTACCTTGTTGTAATGTCGAAGGCGCATATCCCGACTGTTCGAGATCTTCAGAGGACTGATGAAGAAGACTAGTACTCTCAGCTGGGTGCGCAAATTTAGTCGAAACCTCTCATATTGATTTCGGTTTCTGATGTTTGATTTCGTTTTGATTCAGTAAATCACATGCTACAAGTTGGACAAATGCTATTACACCGAGACGCGCCTCAATCCCTGTTTCGGACGTACTGCCATTTTCTGATTTAATGTCGTTTGAGTGAGCGGATCAAATTGACAGGTTTCCGTTGCGTTGCGGTGACATATAATATGTAAATTTATTAGCAATCTTTTTTTCGTTGAGTTGGGTTTCGGTACTGCCATTTTCTGATTTAATGTCATTTCGTTGCCATATTTTCGAAGTTGAGAAATTACCGGATTCCCTTACGTACTGGCCGGCTTGGTAAAACATAAGCGTGGGAAGAAAGTCGATAGTCAATTCATCTCTTTCGGAAGTCGATAAAAAATCTATGCTACATGCCAAGAAAGTCAGGAAAATTTTAATATTGGTGATCAAGGCATTGGGAAGGGCCTCACTCATTATCTTCATTTTGTCATCAATGATCTTCATCATCAGTTTTTTTTTTTTTACAAGATGTGCTTGGTCTAGTGGTAACAAATACATCACTTAAGACATTAGAAGTCTTGAGTTCGAGTCACCATGGAGTAGGAATGAAATCCAAAGATCCATATATATATATATATATAATCTTCATCAGTGTTTTTGCACTAGGTATTGTATATTAATTTTGGGATAAAATTGTGGCACAAGTACCCACTAAAGTAGTAGTTTGGATCGGTATAATTTCGTTTTTTGTTTAATGTTGATTAAGTACTCAAGGCTACAATTTATTTGACTCCGTTAGTTCTCATTAGTGTGTGTATATATATATATATATATATATATATGGAAACTTTAAAAAATGACCCTAAAAAATACACTTATTTCGGTATTGTTCCCCGATTTTTTGTTTCTGAAAAAATATTCCCCATTTTATATTTAGCCATGTTTTGGACAATATTACCCTTTTTTACCCTCAATTTTCACTCCCCTCTTTTCCACCCTCACCTCTCTCTCTCTCTCTGTCTCTCAAAGCCCCCGAACGACCTCCTTCCTCCGCCTTCCTCTCCCACCAATTCCTCCATCTCCTCCTCCGAATGTTGAGAGCGAGAATCGCATTGGTCCATGGCCTTTCAGCAAGTGGACTGGACCAGTCACGTCGGGCTTAGAGAAACCCTGCTTCCCCACCGAATCATCGCCGCCGAGCGAGCAGAATCGAGCCCAACTCAATCTGGGTCCATGGTTAAGTCGACCCAGATTCTGTTATCTCATTGAAATCAGACCAGAATCGATATATATACATAGATTTTACTCCTACAAATTTAAGTAGATTGGCCAAAATAAAAACAAAAAGTGTACTAAGATAGAGAAGCCCATTAATAGGCCCAAGACTTGCAACTATTGGTTTGGTTTACTTGAATAAATCCAAATCACTCAAAAAAAAAAAAAAAAAAAACAACGAGTGTAAGTTACTATTTCCATAGTTAAAAACGACATTGTTTCCTTACGTGAGGGATTTTGATACGACATCGATTAAAAGTCATACCCAACAAACTATATATGCACATCTTTAAAAACATAAGTTCAATATGATAAAAGTGGCAAAGAATTCAACTATTTAAAATCGCTAGCTAGGCATATTTCTCAAGCTTTTAATTGTGTTTGTTAACGTTAAATTCATTAGAGCTCTCAAAACATGTAGAAATGTATTAATTTGAATTGTACACGTATAAAAAAGTTCAACATTACACATAAGAATAAAAGAACACAAGTTTGTCGATCTTGGGCAATATAAATAGCGACAACTGAAATTTTGAGAATATACGGTGCAATTTTGAAGAAAAAAATGGCGCTTCGGTTACAATTATCCCTTATAAAATAAAAAGTCAAATAGAACTAAGAAAAGAAAATTATAGCCATCTAAAATTAATATTTTTATAATATCCGTTACCAAACAATTATCATTAACAAGTTATTTCCCTTTTAAGAGAACAGAAAAGGAAATATTGGTCTTCAATCACAACAAGTCATTGACACTGCTTGAAGGTATCAATTTGAAAGAAAATGACTTCATGGTGACATATTAACAACACAATAATTAATAATTAGGACCCAAATCTAAGAATAATATATCATTCTGTTAGAAAGTTAGTGAGATTTTTCATCACCAAACTATTCCTTCTCTCCACAATTTCTAGAAGCTCTCTCAAGCTCGCCACGTGTTCAAACAAGGGAGAACAAAAGCAAAAGACATATAAGAATAAAATAGTTAATAGCAGCGTAAGTATTAACGTTTTGATATTTGTAATGGCAAAACTCAATTAATTTTTACGGCAAGAGCTCCTTATATACACTATATTGATTCTTCTAAACATTATCAACTTATCGGTAGAGTCTCGTCGGTACCCAAAAAGAGAGAAAAAATTATAAGTGACGCAAGTGTTTAAGACATAATTGTGAAGAGAAATAAAATAGTGAACATTGAAAAATTTAGCCGTAAAAAAATAGAAAATTATGTCAACTTAAAAATTTATATATATTTAGATATTTATATTGTTTTAATTCTTTTATTGATAAATGGAGTATTGTATTAATCTCAAGTGTATTTGACGAATAGTTTTTCCTGGCATGAATTTTTATAGCTAGGGTCGGCCCTAATCTCAAACATTACGAGACCTTAAATTAGAATAAAGGTTTCAAAATACAACGCACGGGCCTACCTCAACTTATAGCTACGAGCGCTCATTATCTTAATTATTATTGAATAAAATGATTTATTAATTGCTTTATAATAAATCAATAATCTAATATATTGATTTTGTTCAATAATCAATCAAAATGCATTATACAAAAATTAACTATACATTCCTTTTCTTTAAGCGCAAAGATAATGTGTTGTATCAATTCGGCCAAGGTTAAGAACACTATTGCATTATTAAATATTCAGTGCACATTTTACACTATTAATCAAGTTTACATGTTTAAATAGAACACGCATTTACGTGTTTTATGGGATTAAACATGTATATGGTGGAGTTATCATTAAGCTATAAGTTTGGTTCATAATTAAAAGAGAATATATCTACTAATTAGGAACCCAAACAAAACTCTCGACCTCATTGGCCAAACAAAGCAGCAAAACTAAGCGCTGATTAGTGGGCCTAATCTTGGTTAGAAAGTGCTTGAAAAGCAACCATCATGTAAACGACAATGATTAGTGTGTAGTAGTCCACTCTTAATTAATACATTTCTTGTTGAGAATAAACCAAATTAAGTGGCTTTTCTTTGTTGTTTAAAGAGTGTCGTCTTCTTATTGGTGCATTTTGACCATTCAACTTTGGAAATTGGAAGCTTCTATACTCCTCATTGTCTCTCTTTTTTATATCTTCAACTTGAAGCTAAATTTTGTAGGCGAAAATGTAGTGAAGTGAAAGTATATATACTTGTTTCTCAAGTTACTAAAATACTTCTATTATGTACTTTGGTTAGTATGTGTTTTATGTCTTATGTTAATTTTTTAATTACGATTAATGTTGAAGTGATTATTTTTTAAAATTTAGCTCCCACGATCATTAAGTAGTGTAATTCCGGGAAAATTATCACGAAAAAAAATAATAAAAAAAATCAGTTATTCCGCTTTTATCAAAGTAAGAAATACATGAAGAAATCAGACCTAGACCTCGACGTTATTTGGTCGCTTATTAATATATTGTCGTTAATAAAAAAAAAGTGTTTAAAATTATAATAAGACACTTAATTCGAAATTGAGTGTTTATGTCACTAATATCCGTGATATATATAATATAATATATAGACGCAAAACGAATATACGCATAATGTATGAAAGAACAGTGTATTTATTATATGTACAAATGTACAGACATTAGTTTTATTTATTACAATTACAACCAATAGCAAGCATGCATTTATTGAGCTTTGGTCTTGAATTTTTGTGTCTTAAATGTTGTATTAAAAGATATACGAAAAACCCTCTGTCTCCACTGCGATCCGAGGGTTTACAGCTAAGTAGATTTACTGATATTTAAGGCATTCTTTTTTCTCTGCCTTAAACCCAAAAGTAGACAACAACCACAAGTCCTTTTTCATTTTTACCTCGCAACTAGGGCACCAACCGGCACCGGCACCGGCAACTGCCTCCCGTTTTGATATTGGGAAAATACCTTCTTTATTTAACCGTCCCGGACCTGATTTGAAAGTATTGTTATTCAGTAGACAATTGAATGTAACTAAGACTTTGATGTTCTCATATGAAGCGCAAACGTATCGTTGTCCAAAAACTAGATTGAAAATTTCACCCCTACTTGTGAGGCCAGCCTCGTGTCAAAGGAACTAAGGCAAGGGCTCTGGGCTCCAAAATATATGTATTTCCGATTTAGGGCCCGAGCTTACCTACTTGTAACAATTTGCACACGTGTCTCATACATTTGTATATCTATAAAAAAATATGTGTGTATATGTGTATTTCCGATTTAGGGCCGAGTCTACCTACTTGTAACGGTTCGCATACGTGTCCGATTTTGCATGCTGGATTGGCACACGTGTTTGATTTTGCATGGTCGATTTATAGACCCCATCTTAGTGATGTCACTCTTTAGTATATTTGATAAAAATCTAAGAAGATATGAAAAGAAAAGAGAAGATGGAAGAATGTGATACACGTGAGTCATGTTTGGCCAGCTTACCAGCCACGCATGGCTTGTGTGCGACAACCCTAATATATTGGTCCAACTAATTCATACATAACTACAATAATTTATTATTTAATTGTAAAGTATTATTTTAGCAAAGTGTTAAGCATGAACAATTATTGAGAAATGCGCCATATCAACATCATTATGTATAAAATTATGAAATTATTTTTCTAACCATTTTTTTTACATAGAAGGTTAGAGATGAGGTTTAGTTCAGATAGAAATTTCAAGAAAATTTAAGTAATATCAAAATGACTTGATAGCGGTATAAGTATCTAATATTTTGATTCATGTGGTGATACAAACTCTATTTTTTCCTTGATCAAAGTTCCTAATATCCACTATTTTTCTTTTCAAATTCCATAATTTTGTCAATCAATTTAATAGAAGGTTGATGTATCGTTAAATCTTAGCACTAACGAGACTTTGGCAAGAAGCGGATGGAATTTTAGAGAGAATACTAAAAATGAAAAAATTTGACCGTGACAGAAAAGAAAACTTTATGCCCCTATAAAATAGAATTATGGAGTATGTAAGTTGTTATTAATTTTATTATTTCAAATTTTAACAAGACTTGCTAATTTAATCACAAATTAAAGGGTTAATTGGGGTAAAAATACCCAAATATTAGCTATATGCTCTGCCGTGTACCCAAACTTTAAAATGATAGGTGAAACTACCCAATGTCGGTTGTTGTGTTGCAGACCAACAAAATTTAGGGTTTTAATGGTTTTTTATAAGGGTTTTTTTGTTGTTTTTAGGGTTTTTAAGAGAAAGTACCCTAATAAGTAATAAACACTTAAAACCCTATAAAAAAAAAAAACAAACAAACTAAAAACGCACGGTGTTACATAAAATTTATTGGTCTACAACAAAACAATGACGTTGGGTACTTTCACCAACCATTTTAGAATTTTGGTACATGATGGAGCATAGTCCTTTTATTGCAATTAACCCTAAAATATATTATTTTAATAAATAGTGATATTATTTCTTTATAAATTTAGTGAACCAATTATGTGTTTTATTTTTTAATATTTAATCTCATAAATATGAGAATTATTAATCTTGTCTCATTAATTTATTAATTGAAACATACAGAAGTGAAATGGTCCCATTTTCTGATTAAATACATTAATATTGGTGTAGTTTACTTGTTAAATTAGTTACAACCTCTTGACAACTCCTTAGGCATTTAGCTTTGATTCCACATTTTAACTCTCTTTTAAACCACCACGGTACCACCAATCACTTCACGGCTTTATGAAAGAAAAATAACTTATATTATAGTTTATTTTTTCCTAATATCCCTCTAAACTTTATGACATTGATAATCATTAATTGGATATTTATATAATATGCAAGGGGAGTCCAATTTTGTTTTATGTATACAATTAAGAATTATTGTATGAAGTTTAAGAATCTTTTCTAATAGTACATTGTTTCTTTTTTCCAAAGTGAAAAAAAAATTATTAAATAATTAGATTCTTACTTGATAATGATATAATATTTTTTTTATGCTTTTTTTTTTCTTTTTCTCTTGTGATATTGAGCCAGTGGCTTTAGGTTCTTGTAAGTTGTATTAATTGATATCCTCATTAGTCATTATTGATGCTTTGATTAGAGGAAACCTTTACGCAATTTTCATTACATCTATTCATACCTTGCTAAAACGGTTAGTATCATATAAGCGTCCACTTATTAATTTTTGTGGATGTATATATAAATATTTATTTTTCAAGTTTAAAATTCTTAATGTCTACTATATTTATTTTCTCCAAAATTGCATTAACTTCTAAATAAATTTAACATATACCTCGGAAAGTAGACCTGTTGTATTAACATCCTACGACGGAGAGCCGCCCGGGCTCGACGAATGGCCTTACCCACTCTATCACACACCATTCCCATGCCTATAAAAGGCACCCCGATGCATCTGAGAAAAGGGGTGGGATTCTTTGGTTTGCTCCTTCTGCCTCCCACTAGGACCTCTAATCTTGACCTCTATGCAGTGGCGGAGCCAGGATTTCAATTCAGGTGGTGTCTTATATAAGAAAATTATAAAAAAAATCAAGCATACAATTAACAACTATATATATAGAAAAAAAATTATCTATATTTTCATGTATAATAATGTATCCACGTAGTAAATAGTAAATATAAAATTTTTAATGATATAATAAGTGAGTATAAAAATGTATCTATATATTTTAATAACTGAAAGAAAAAAACTTAAAACTTAGAAATAAAAATTAACAAAAAAAATATGACTAGCCCAAGATTTGAACTCAAGTCCTCTCTCTTGTGAAAAATACTTTTGCCAGTTGGACTGAATGTTTTACAACTTCCTATTTGCTCAAACACTATTATTTTAATATTTTTCATGTTTTCAGGTGGTGCCCGGACGTACACTAGGCCCCACATAGCTCCACCCATGCCTCTATGACTATGGTGGTGGTACGGGACAACAAAATCAGTTAAATGATAGAGTCCTCTTCTTACGGAGTGCGAGCAGGAAAGGAAGCCACCGAAGAATAACCGAGTAAAACGTTCGTGCTTTGCAAGGATCCCGACCCATCCCTAAAATGTTACAATTTTAACGTAAATTCTCAAACCAAAAAAATTAACTAGCAAAGGGAAATTGAAATTGACATGGAGAATTATAGTGATTCTCCCCAAACGAGGGAGGTACGTCCATTTTGTGCTTGCAAACACGAGCTACTATGATTTTGACAGATTTATTCAAAATACATATGCTGCCTCTCTTTCTCTTGTTTGTGCTACACCGCACTAAATGGCGGCTACAAGCATATATAAGTGAAAAACTTAGGGGAATAATACAATGTGTGAAAACATCTGCTTTAATAGCTCTGCGTCGGGACTTCGTAGCATTTCTCAAAATATTAGGCTTACTCAACGCAAAACTTGTGAGCATTTCGAGCACGGTCGAAGATTTGTAGCCCTCAGATGCCATTTTCTTGTATTTTTCACGCTCCGGGACTCAAATCTTTTCAATGTAATATTTTTCTTTTGTTGCTCTCTCATGAATTGTATAATGTATGTACTCTCCCTTATGTACAAATTTTATAATAAATTTCTTAATCGGTTAAATAGAAGTAGTAATCGATCATATTCTTATTAAAGGAGTAATGAGGTACTTTGTTTATGAATTTGTTATCTAACATCATTTTGAATTTTAATTTTATGAATCATAGTGATAAAATGGAAACTAATCGAATAAAGTTAGTTACTACATATAGAGAGTATGGTCGTGATCTATAGTCAATCACTAATTCCTTTCTAAGAGGAAGTGGTTAAATTATATTACCAACCGTGAGTCTAAATTATCTTATTTTTTATTGTAATTAAAAATGTGGGTCAAACTTTTAACAAAAGTGTACCAAACAATTCAATAAAATAACCCTAATGATATTAATGTTCGAGTCATAAAGTTGACATCTTTCAAACAAAAGTTTACCAAACAAAATTACATCAGCATATACGCAGTTTTTATAGGGTTTTTATATGACCAATTAGATTTTACTCTAGTTTGGTATGAGATTGACTTTCTTTTGAAAAGTAAGAAAAAAAACATAATTTAATCTTATCCGAATTGACCATATAGGATTTGCACAAATAGTAACTTGTGAATTTTAAGCATGTTTAACATGGTATTTATGGATAATTGCCATTTATACATGTAAAGAAAGAAACTCATAAATCATTACTAAAGAGTTTTTTTTATATATAACGAGTTATTCTATTTTTAACTTTGAGCAATAAAAAATTATTAATTAACTTTTTCGTTTTTAGAGCAATACGACAGAGTGTGAGAACATCTTACAGAACAGAAGTAAAAACGGTTCATGACACCAAAACAAATTACGTAATTCGGACGTTAACAGGGTGCCTACTCTATGACTATTGCTGCACACTATACGGTGAAATGATCAAATTACAATCCATAAAAAGATCATCGGGGCTTGTAGTCGGACATCAAATTCAATTTGAACGTAGAATAGTAAGGTAATATTCAACCTAAAAAACAGTGTTTTTTTTTTTTTTTTTTTATGTTCATACCACAAATTTTCTACACGTCAAACACTATGTATATGCTTGTATTTTGGCAATATATAAGCATAAAACTATATATGCGTGTGCCACTTTCTAACTTATATAAATTCATCCCAAAAATTGAATATTTTGATGCCAAGATTCAACCATATCACTGAATATAATATATATATATATATATATATATATATTTAATATTTATATTGCATAGCATTAGCAAGTAATTACGTTCGTAGGTATGTC
Organism: Parietaria judaica; assembly: GCA_954871525.1. Taxonomy (NCBI): domain Eukaryota; kingdom Viridiplantae; phylum Streptophyta; class Magnoliopsida; order Rosales; family Urticaceae; genus Parietaria; species Parietaria judaica. The sequence continues at coordinate 34,949,851 of OX940865.1, forward strand.
AATGTAGCAATAAATCACAAAGTTTAAGAGTAATTGTCATAATGCCTCTTAAGTTTACATGATGGTCCAATTTATCCTTTAAACACTAGAATTTAGTATCAAATCCTTAATTTACTTTCGAAAATCATCTCATTACCCGGTAATGATTACTGCCTACTTTATAAGATGACAGAAAAATTTAACTTGTGATAAATAACTCGTAATTTTGTTTAAAGATATTTTCATTAATTTTATCTAATATTGTTAGACTCGATTATTTCATGCTTTGACTCATTGGTTGTTTATTACTTCATAATAATCTCGTGAGTTGTGATCTATGTATACTAATATCGTGTGATATCTAATTAAAAAAGAAATTCTTATAGAAAATCTTGTATGAATTGCTCTAAACTTAAATGCAATGAATTGAACTTGGAATATTTTAATTAGGGTTATTATCGGTAAAATTACCCAAATTATTTTCAAAAGGAACAACATAGAGACAACTTAAATATGGTGACAAAGGTACTCATGTTTACCTTTTTTACGATTCGGTAAACTCATTCACTATTTCTTTATTTTTTTTACTATCCACGTCAGTCAACTCATCACCGACAAAAATAATAAAAAACACAAAAAGAAAAATAGATGAGGTCTACCGACCTGTTGAAAAATATATATATATATATATATATATATATATATATATACCGTGAATACTTGTGTCTTGATTTTTTTTTTACTTAACTTTATACCGTCTTATTTTCAAGTTTTAGTACTCTTATCTTATGCTAACAACCCTTTTAACTTTAACCCTTTCATTATAGAAAGCAACGAATCTAATTCGGTTTACCCATTTAAATCTACCGTATCGCAATCCCAATATCCCAAAACTCCATCGTCACACTTTCACCAAACCAAAATAAAAAAACTCTAATTTCCCAAAAACCCTTTTCACACACACAACAAAACGACACGTGCCATCCCAACCAAAAACGACATTGCCGTCAATTCCACTTGAATAAAGCCACGTTGTTCACTCAAGTTAAAGCAATTGTCAACCCTCTCTCTCCCTCTACACCTAACAAACCAATCAAAACTAACCCTTTTTTAAAAGCCCAAAATTGGTTTCACTCCAAAGTCATAACTCAAAATCTCCCATATAAATACAAGTTTTGCATAACCCTTTTAACCAACTATAGAAAAAGAGGAAAAACACTTTAAAGCCTCTCTCTTTACCATAATGGAGTGGAAGAGAGGCCACGTCATCGGCCGCGGCTCGTCTGCCACCGTGCACGTCGCCACGTCGGGAAACACCAGCAGGGTGTTCGCCGTCAAATCCGCCGAGCTCTCCCGATCCGAGCCTCTTCAAAAGGAAGCGCGAATCCTCTCCTCTCTCAATAGTCCTCACGTGGTGAAGTATATCGGAAACGACATCACGACCGAAGGAAACGACACCGAAATCGTGTACAACCTTCTGATCGAGTACGTCACCGGCGGGACGGTGAGCGACGCAGTTTCGGCGGCGAAGGGGCTCGGCGAAGCGATAATCCGGCAGTATACGCGGAAAATCGTTGAAGGGTTGTCGTATTTGCATTCGCGGGGGATAGTGCATTGCGACATCAAGGGACGGAATATTCTCCTTTCCGGGGACGGCCCGAAGATTGCAGATTTCGGCTGTGCTAAGACGAGCGACGCCGCGGAGAAGGGCGTGAGGGGGACGCCGATGTTTATGGCCCCGGAGGCAGCGCGAGGGGACCACCAGGGCCCGGAGAGCGACGTGTGGTCGCTCGGATGTACCCTCATCGAGATGTCGGGTTTATCGCCGTGGCCGAATTCCGGTGATCACGTGGGCGTTCTTTATCGGCTGGCGTGCTCAGAGGATTTGCCAGAGATTCCCAAGTTCTTGTCGGAAGAAGCAGCGGACTTTCTCGGGAAGTGCCTGTGCCGGAAGCCGGAGGAGCGGTGGACGGCAGAACGGCTCCTGAGCCACCCGTTTCTCTCGGGACTGGATTCGGAACCCAATTTTGCCCATTCGGTATCGCCAACGAGCGTTCTCGACCCGTTCTGCCGGGTTTGGGGGTCGGTGTCGGAGGCGAGCGTGAGCGGTTCTAGCGACGGTGATTCGGCGACCGAAAGGGTCGGGAGGTTGGCGACGGAGGCGAGTGATTGGAGGTTGGAGGGCCATGATTGGATCACCATTAGAGGTGGTAATTATGGTGGAAAGCCGACTAGTTGCGAGTTAATCAAAGCTGATTATGAAGATGATAAACATGATTATGGTCGGTTAATACGGAATTATGGCGATTTAGACAATTTGAGAAGCCTTGTAACTTTTGAGAGGGAAACGAGCACGTTTATGTTTCCACATATTTCAGGAAATCATTATTATTCATAAAAAATATTCTTTTAATCAAATTTAATTGTAAAATAACATTTCTGTTTTCTTGTACAGTTAATTAAATTGGTAATATATTTGTCGGTTGTGTACCTAATATTCTAAACAGCTAATCAAGATTTCAAGGGTTTTCTTGTGAGGCCGGTTAAAATACTGATTTTACACTAGTATTTTTATCGTTCTTTTATATTTCTAGAAAAATATTACTAAACTTAGCTTAAGACAAATTTAAAATTGGGACCGGTATTGTAGAAAAAGTCTTCTAAGCTCTCAAAGTAGGATCAAGAAATGCATATATATAATAATATTATTGTTTTTTTATAAGCTACCATAGTACCACGTATGTATAATGATATTCATCAAAGAGTAAGATAAAGAAAAAAAATGCTTCGAGAACTATAAATCTAAATTTAGTTATTTGTGGTCGCAAAAAGTGAAAACTTCGAGAAAAACAATTATAGATCTGAAAATAAACAATTACAAAATCACATATCTATAATAGTTGTTGGGTCTACTTTCGGGGTTATTTTCCCAGGCTAAGGTCTCGGATCGACCGAGAACCCTACTGGCTTGTTATCAACAGTTCGCGCTTCCACCCGAGTCATCTCAGTCTCGAAGACATACGCAGTTCCCGATCACCTCAAAAGAACCTTGTTGGAACGAAGATATAACATAAGGGCAAGGCCTCTTTAGTGTACAACCGGTACTTCGGTGGACAAATTCGTCGTCTTTAGTGCAGACATTTGGTGTTTCCCACGCTGACAGACCTGCCAATACGCCATTATATTGTGGAGGATCTCCTAAGCCTTCTCGTAGACCTTCCAGTCGCACAACACCACATCCACATGCTCCCACCGTAGGCCTGCCGTCACTTCGTACTACGTATTCGTTAACACCTCTCCATCTGTTCAACGTGAGATGCCATGTGTGCAGCCCTGTCAGTCACCGTTATCAGAGTAAAAAATAAAATATTAAATTAAAACAAAAATTTAGACGAAGAAATCAATTAAACCAACTCAATTAAAACATTTCATCATTTTTAAGACCCATCATTACGAGATGGAAATGAGGCATCAATGTAGCGTGAATGAGGCCCGCAATTAACATTCCTGTAGTGGAAACAAACGAGAAAATGAAAGCCGATATCAGTCAACCCCTCAAAACGTTCCAAGAATACTATTGCCGCCACTTTTGGAGGTTAAATATATGTCACCAACTTTTACCATCAGGTATTTATACTGCAATTAACACTTTAAACAACTCCAAAATATAAGGTAAATGTAATGAACTATTTACCTTAGATATTCTAAAGTTACCCTAAAATACTATATGCTGGAATCAAATACAAAGCTGAGCATTAATGATATTAGGCTGATCATTAGTAGTCATTAACTAGAAACAAATAATGTGAAGTTTTGTGTATTTAATAGGCGTACCCTGTCCAGATAATAAATAAAGAAATATTAAATTGTGTAGCAGCTTTAACATCGTACATATTAATATTTAATCATAAGGTAGGTATAATTGGGTAACATTTCATAAATCTCTTACTCACAAGCATGGTTTCGATTTTCGCGATAATCGAGCGATTTATCGCTGAAAACCACTTCTCGGTAACTTATCTCCTCTAATCGTTATCTTTTTATACTTATCGCGATTTTTCGATTCGAAAAGCAAGTCACTTATCTCTCAAACTTATCAAGTGTATTTTCTCGAAAAGCAAGCTACTTTTCGGTCAAAAACGATAAGTCAACCCTGGTATAAATTTTTCTTTTTTTGCGGCAGAAGTTCCAACTTCTTTTAATTTTGAAATTTAAATGTATTTTTAGGGTTTTTTTTAGTAGATCTTTAGTGTTTTGATGTTTAAATGTTGTATATGTATGGATCGTGTCAATTTTTCACATTTTTATTCTATATTTGTAGTAGTTACTTAGAAAGCTATTAGGTTGAATGAAAGTTAAACTTTGAGTTTCATATTAGTTTAATTGTACATTTTACGTTTTGAATCAAATGTTGTTGTTGAAATTGATTTTTTTTTTTAAGTATATGATGGAATATAGATGAATCAAGATGGTTTGTGTGATTTTTATTGAATTTTTGCAGATTTGGGTTAAATTTAAGGGTTTATGCAAATTATTTCTAATTGCGACAAAAGTACCAATTTTCCTAAAAATATTGAATTTAAGATATATTTTAATTTTTTTCTGTAATTTCATTTTGTAACATTGTAATAATTAGGAAACTATTATTTTGACATAATTCTTTTTGTAATTGATGTCTTTCTGAATTATGACCTTATTGCGGCAAAAGTACATATTTTTGGAAATTAGTTAAGTTAAGCTAGTTAGTCTTCTTTTTTTTTTATGTAAAATCATTTTATAACATTGTATATAACTTATAAAATGTGAGATTGACATAATTATTTCTAATTCAACGTTTTCCCGAATTGCAACCTTATTGCGGGAAAAGTAAATATTTTTTTTGAAATTGGTCAAATTGAGCTATTTCTTTGTTTTTTATGTAACTTCATTTTGTAACATTGTATATAATTCTGATATTGTGATTCTGACATAATTTGTTTTGTAATTTTACGTTTTTCAATTATTAAGGAAAATATACATTTAGTATTTTATGTTATAAAAAAATATTTTATGTATGAAAATATATATGAAAATATTTTATAAGTTTTCCATCGATAAATCTATCGATAAGCGATTAATCCATCGATAAGTTCGATAAGTTTCGGTAACGGCAAACGATAAATTTTATAGATTTTCCATCGATAAATCCATCGGCAAACGATTACTCCGTCGATAACGGCAAACGATTTATTGGCAAAAACGGCATTCAAATCCTTGCTCACAAGAGTACCAAACTTTTTACTATATTCTCAACGGCAAATTAACTATATTCTCAACGGCAAAAGTATACAATGTTTTTTTGTTGTGATTATTTTTCATGGGCACCTTGTGAATGTCCAAAGCTCTAATTTATTCTTTTCAGTGTCAATTTCACTTAAATATTGAGCCAATAATTATTATATTGAATTTTTTTAAAAATTTTATTGTGATCGATACGGTCAATGAATTGGTTTTTACGATTTTCATTCGATACTATTAACGTCGTTAACATCTTGATGTACCACCTTCTCTTATTTATAAGGTTTTATAAGGAAATATCCTTTCGTTGACATGTTGCATAATGTATATATGTTAACGACTTTACCAATCGATGGATGGAAAATAACTATTCTAAAATTTTCTTAAGTTTGTTTACTTATGCCACCAAAAACATATATTCTATATATTTTTTCTCTGAAAGTTAATATTGTACGTGCCGCCCAAGTTTCTCTAACTTTGTATACTTTTGCCGTTGAAAAAAATATTATTTACAAGCCGCTTGAAGTTGACCAAACATTATATACTTTTGCCGCAAGTATCCTATATAAAATAAATAAGATTTTTTTATACGAAAAAAAAAAAAAAAAAATCAATACTTCAGAGCCCAAACTCTGAGTATGTACCTTTTTTGGTTGCGTAGAAGTTTTGTAGTAAATATTGCAAAGAATACATGTCATTCAATAACGGCTCATTCACTAACTATTACCTAATTTGCGCACATTTTCATCAATGCAAGCCTCTCTATTCTTGTTGTAATCATTAGAAACACGTTGCAAAAATTGAAAAAAAAAATGCGGCAAAGTAGCGAAAGTTATTTGAAATAGTGCAATAAATTCTCAATTTTTTTTAATTGCACTTAATGAATATCCAAAATCGTGGTTGATTAAAGCTCACGTGTCTCTTATAACATTACGCTTTTTACATGTATATGTCTCATATTCACATTCATTTTTTCTATGTTTTGAGACAAATTTTCAACCTAAATATTTTAATTTGAAGCATACACGTGTATATGATTTCACATCAACGAAGACACATATATATGACAAAACTAGCTGAAAATGATTTATTGGGGCACAATTAAAACTTGAAAATATTAAATACTTCAATTTTAGGCGTAGACATGTACATGACTTCACACGAAGAGGGACACATGTGATTTATTGAGAACTATTGGAAACTTCCGAATATATATAACCATATATTGAAGAACTTTGAGTATTTTGACCGCAATTCTCCATAAAACAAAAGACGGCTATAAAAATGAGTTGGTGAAGTTGGGAGGTGTTAATTCTCCATCATCAGTGAGTTGATGATCACTGAGCACCTAATTCCGTAATTCAATATTGAATATTAGAGTACCATTTAATTGGCACAATTAACTATATTCCTCTAAGAAAAGTAATGACATATATATTATTGGATCCCTAGGGTTTGGGGTATTTCTACGTGGCCAAAGCTGCTCCATGTGGAAATTGTCTTCAACTTTAGGGTTTGGCATAAAGACTCTTCATTATTATACGAGCATTTGCGGCAAAAGTAGCAAACTTATAGTTACTATTCCCGACATTAAAACGCATCCATAATATAATTGTCTAAACCGCTACAAATTGGTTACTTTTTCTGCAAATTTCCATTATTATTTATCATTGTGTTGTGTATTAGGTTTTTCCATAAATATTTTTTGAATAGTAGTGTCAAACTACTTGTAGTCAACTATGTAATGGATTAGAGCAAAAAAAAAAAAAAAACTATGTAATGGATTAAAAAAATAATTAATGGATGAACATGTGTTACCTACATTTTATTTTATTTAAGTTTATTTTTTATTATTTATTTTTAATTATTTGTATTCATTGATCCACTATTTTTTTCTTTGAGAAATTGAACGAAATCGGACAAAATTATTGTTTTATTAATTTTGATATTTTTACCACAACAAATAGAATATGAGTACCCGCCATAATTGATAACATAGTAATTTTTTTTACTGCTATTATCTTATCTTTTTTATTACATGTAGTGCTAGACTAATAGTTATCAATCTACTTAAAATTTAAGGTTTAAAGGTGTGTCACTTTTATTTTATTTTTACATACATAAGTACAATACATGGAGAATTAGTACTAAGAACTAAAGTTCAATGGGCATAACCGCCAATTCTTAATATAATGACACACCTTTAAACCTTAAATTTTAAGTAGCACCTTCAAAGATATTCTTAATTCTTAATTCGTCTATAATCGAATGAAAAATTAAAGCAACACATAGATATGGACTGCAATATTTTAGGCCCAAAGTGGAATTATTCTTGGCCCACTAGGAAGTAATGGGCTAATATCATTTAAGCCTCCTTAATATTTGCTTGAGTTTTTTGGGACATTAAAATTAGGGTTTATAAAGGCTAGAAATAAGGACTAGCTTGTACTTTTTACTCTTAAGGTTTGTTTGCGCTTGATGAATCGCTTAATCTAAATGAATCGGATTTAGACATATCAAGCGTGTTTAGGTGTTTAATTTTTAGATCACTTAATTTAATATCTCATAATCACCTAATGTGTTCACCGAACAAGTGAAAACGTCTTCTTTATCATCATTTGGGTTACATTTTGACTCAATTAGTTTCACTAGGTTAATGTATACTTTAGTTTGTTGTTGTTCAGCTAAAATGGTTTTTGGCATAATTAGGCAGAGCCAGAATTTAGCATTTGGGGGGCTAATTTGATTTTTTAGTTAAAACATAAGGGGCCAGCTTGCAAATTTTTTAAAATTAACACTAAAAAATATATATATAAAAAATGAAACTTTAGGGGCGATTCTAACCCCACCACCCTAACCTATAGTTCCAACTATTGAGCATAGTTGTGGCGCCTCTAAGAAGGGACAGAGGGAGGGGAGACGGCCTACTATAGGCTCCCTCCTCCCTCATCTTGTGGTTATACTTTTTCCCGTTCTTCGATTCCTCTCGCCGTCTCGGAACACAGGTTTGGTTTTTAGTTTCTCCGTTTCGGGGCTCTAGGTTATTTGTCTCGTCGACGGTCGATTTTTATATTATTTTTCACTCGCCCTCTCGGAACGCAACCATGGTGATTCTCTCTCTCTCTCTCTCTCTCTCTCTCTCTCTCTCTCTCTCTCTCTCTCTCTCTCTCTCTCTCTCTCTCTCTCTCTCTGAACGGCCAAATTCGTCGAATTTCTATTTTGCGCGACTTGGACCGAGCTTCCGTCAAATTTGGGTCGGATTACTACTTAACGCGTAACACCGACAATCTGACTATGTAAGTTTCTAATCCTCTTCGTTGTGAAATTCTTCTCTCTATTAATTTATTGGTTATCGTCGTAAGTCGTAGTTGATTGTTTTTATTTAATCATAAAAATTGTGATTTTCTGATGTGTTAACATCGTGATTTTGATTATTCGTCGTGGTCTTTCTTTTATGTTGAAATATTAACTCTGTCACGGCCTTTTAAGTGTTATAAATAGCCGAAATCATCTTGGCCCAATTCCATAGAATAATATTGTGGCAACGCTAGAGTGATCAATGAGAATCTAGTTTTCCTTTTTCTTTCTAAAGTTGTCGCTAACTCGAAGAGCATTTATCTAATATTATTGTTTATCATCAAGATTCAAAACTTATTTATGTCATCATTTTGTAAAAGGCATTGTTTTTTAGTGAACATAAGTCAAAGATTATATATATATATATATCTCATAATCGAGTTTTATTATTCTCATACGTAACGTAATGCATTTTCTTCGAATTTTCTTAGAAAGCGACTGGGAAAAAAAATGTGTGACAGAGATTGTGTCCCCACTCACATCACACGTACCAACTTGCATGTTGCGTGCCTTTTTTTTCTTACTAAATAAAGAACTCATTCATAATGCACATATATTATGTCTCATGAAGCTCGAAATGTACATGAAATAAAAAAAGAAGAAGAAGCTCGACATGTAACGTGAAAATCTATAAATACATAAATATTATTGAAGGACAATTGCCATTATAATATAAATATAAATATAAATATACATACAGTCTGTTCATATGTTTATGATAGACCATACTTTTGCAATAATTTGGCGATCATTTACAATATTTAATTTGTTATCTATGTTCTTTATGTCCTGCATATGAATCTTCAGTCAAGATCTTTTATTTGATCTTTTATTTGGCGATCATTGTCGTTTGCTAAAACTTGAAATTAATATATTAATTGATGAGAAAGTTTCATATAGTTTTAGAATATTTTTTCAATAACCACCGAATAATTTGAAAAAACACCAAAAATGATAAGAGTGACGTTTCTAATTTGCTATACTTTTTAACGATTATCTTGGTCATCGATACAACGATTACTTTCTGTTACATAAGATTTATAAATTAACAAATAAATATGTTTAATTGTAAAGCCGAATTCACAAGAACCGGTATGATCAATCCAACGAAAGCAATCAAGCTTATCGAGTTTTGATTGGGGCCGGCTTTTCGTAGTAAAGAGCGTACTCGTAATTTTTCCGATTTGTTTATAGTGAAATAGATTCGCAATTATTAAATGAAACATACTAATACTGCTCCAATTGAAAGCCAAATATTATAATTTTGGATGATATCTTTTTTTTTTCGTCTATAATCTTATATATTCTATAGTGATTTGAAATGTAAATAAAAGTACTAAAATAAAAGAAAGATCAAACAATTAGCAAACTTGGAAATGAACTATTATTATTATTATTATTATTGAGAAAAACCCACAAAATGTCTAAAAAAACACCTAAAGTTTATAAAAAAAAAATGCTCATAGTTTCATAAAACTAATTTATACCCACAAAAATTTTTGTTTGGACCATATTACCCTTAATATTAGTTATTAATATTAATTTTTATTTGATTATTGTTAATTATATATTTTAATTTTGATTTGTTTTTATAATTGTGGTTGACAACTTCCACCTCTTAATTACAATATTATGTTATTTTTTAGGGAAAAAAAAAATTAAAATAACTGCAGCAATTAAGTCTAAACCTCTTTTTTTATAACTTTTCATTATCTCTCTTTCTCTCCAAAATTGGTCGACAACCTCTTAATTCTCTCCCCGATTGTTCGATCGTCTTCGCCTTACCGCCACCGGGAAGCCTCACCGTAAGCTGCAAGACGACGAAAAAACGCACATATCAGCTCCGGGCAAAACGTGGATCTGATGGCTCTCTGCTCGGAGGGAAAGGTCGAAGAGGCTTTGAGCTTCATGAGCCAAGGCGTCTCAACTGATCGCAAGGTTCTTGGATTGATATATGGATTCCAAGTCTTTGGAGATCGGAAAGCGGGTTCATGAGTTCGTGAAGTGCTTTGGTTTTGATCGGTTCATGAATTTTGCGAGAGTTTCATCGGAATGTATGGAGATTGTGGAAGCTTAAAAGATGCTCGCAAGATGTTCGATAGAATGTCTGTCAAATGCTCCAGTTTGTGGCGTTCAATGATCTTACGTAATCGTAAATATAATTACGAAATGATATTTTTCATAACTATAATGATATTTTTGTAACTACTATTACAATTTTGTAACTACTATGTTCATAACTATGATGATATTTTCGTATATACAGTTTTGTAATTATAGTTACAGTTTTAAATTTCATTTATACAACTTTTAACCTATAATTACAGTTTTGTAATTGTACTTACGAGAGCATTATTCATCACAATGTCATATTTATAGTTACATAATCGTATATATAGTTACGAAATTATATATATTTTCGTATCTATAATTACATTTCTGTAACTACTATTACAATTTCGTAACTATAATCGTATATATAATTACGAAAGCTTATTTATAGTTACAGAATCGTATACATAATTAGGAAATGACATTTTTCGTGACTATAATGATATTCTTGTAACTACTATTACAATTTCGTAACTACAATTACGGATTAAAACTGTTTTTGAAATTTCATTTACATATTCAGAATGTAACTCAAACAAATTTCACATTCAAGCTAAATTATGTTAAATTATCAATATTGGTGTTCTTAGGCATTCGATTTTGCGTAGTTAACATTTTCGTAACTAAATTTGCGTATTACTAAAATTATATTGACGTAAATATAATTTCTTTTTTAAATTACTTGCTAGAAAATAGGAATTTATTTACAATCTTTTTTGTATTATAATTGCTAGAAAATAGGAGGGATTCAAAAAAATTTATTGAATTTTTTTCTAACTATAATAAAAGAACGGATATTTGACTTTATTAACATAAAGTTATTCAAATATTCCTACTTAATAGGGATGACTAAATATGTTACGGTTAAGTGGTTTTTTAAGCACTAATTTTCTATTATGCTACAATTAAGGAATATAAATTATGAATAAATTGATAAATCTTTTCTCATTAGACAGGATTAGTCTATAAAATACTTAAAAATCTAAAGGGTGTATTGGTCCACATTTCAACTGGTTGGTGATTTTAATTACCATAAATAAGTTTGGGCATTTTTTTTTAAACCTTGAGTCACAAATGGGCATTTGCTTCATTTACCATTATTATTATTATTATTACTATTATTATTATTATTATTATTATTACCAACCTATGTGAGATTCGAGTTTGCTTGGCGATATTTTTTAACTTTAATCTTCAACTAAAAATTATTATGATTATTATTATTATTATTAAATACGGAAAAGTAATTGACTCAATAACCACTTTTTCATTTTATCCTAATAGTGATTTTCCAAGACTAAAACACAACGATAAGTTTGTTTCATAAAATCCTAGAATATTGCAATAGCCATCGAAAAATGATACTAGTCTTGCTAATATTTTATTATTTCAACCAATTCTTGGTCTCCAAATATTCAATACAATGCTCTTACTTTGTTACATAAGATCATTAAAAAAGGGCATTAAGCTAGGTACTGCAAATAAAAAGAATCACTTTACATGCATTTATAGGTTAATATGACCAGATGATGTGTGTGCCCGCGGGTAGAGTTTGCCCGTGATTTGGCAGGTACGAACTGTCCGACCCATATTTCAAAATTGAATGCAGTCGCCGTTATATGATGTAGTATTAGATTTGCTATACCGATTCACATCTTGGAGCTTCGTCAATTATTTTTCTCTCTTCTTTATTTCTCGAGTTCTTACGAGGCTTGTTATTATCAAGACTACTTGGTAAAAGCACGTTCGCATTAATAGCCGTGATGAGAAGTAACATGAGGCACACGGAGAATGAGAGAGCCGAGAGGGCTATCATGAGCGCATGCGCCGTGACGCCGCTAACTTGCTCTACGTATTGAATCGCAGCCAAAGCCGACACCGTTAGGGGAAACGAGTAAGCCCACCAAGCCATGTTGAACTTCTTCATTGATTTTCTGAACAATTTCGGCCTTGAAATCTGATTTTCAAACAAGAAACTAAATCTGTCAGCCATGCAATACAAATATTCAACATTTTTTTAAATATTACTGATTTTAAAACTAGCTTAAATTTATTATAAAAATGTATCGTGATCAGTACGTTCCACATTGATTAACTATTTAAACTTGAATATTTTTAAACATTGCGCTAAATTACTGACTAATTAGTTACTAGTTGTCTAACTAGATTCGCTATAGGTTTTTTATTATTATTATTATTAATATATATATATATAACAAGTATATAGTTTATTTGTCTTGTTTCATGATCGTCGGTGTCCTTTATAAAATATATATATATATATATATATATGTCATTTTTATTGTTTGGCTGTAATGCACCAATTAGAAAATGGCTAATTGACAATTCAGTGACTTTTTAAGAAACATGCTAACTTTTTTGTCGTATTTTTCTCCAACTTTGAAGCTTTATTTTTTTTTTCAATGATAGTGATGGCTTTACATATGATGAAGAAAAATCGTTTTTGTTTTCTTCAGCTTGAATTTGAAATATGATAAGATCTATTTACGTGAAACAATTGGTGTGATCATAAATATTTTTCTTACTATTTAGTGGGGAAAAACATCACGTTATTCTTATATTTTTATTTTGTTGGTGTGTGTGTGTATATATATATATATATATATTTATATAGTATCGTAAAAGTGCAAATTTCTTTCCAAACATAGTATCGAAAGCTAAGCAAGCACTATCTATGATCTGATATTGCATGACGTTATAATTATATATATAATAAGTTTAAGTTCTTTATATATTCTCTTGCAAGTGTAAGAAAAGCATACTCACCAAGGTCAAAAAGAGGAAGAGCGAGAGGAAGAACAACATCTTGGACAAGACGTCGAACTCTCCGGCAATTGAGCTCCACGCCAAGCTCGCTACGCTCGGGGCGGCGAAGAAGAGGAAGAACACCGGCCGGAGCATGGCAGGGACGCTGTCGCTTCCGGCAAGCCGCTGGTAGAGTGTGACGAAGAGCACCAAGTAGTGTGCCATTCCTAAAGCGAACATGCACACCGCGAGTTCGGTCCACCCCATTTCCGCCGCTGCCCGTGCAGCCACTAGGTTCCCTATCACCGATATCTGGCTTGTAGGGTTTGCTACCGCTGATAGAAACCGCTTACCCTTGGTGAACCACTGCCCGTAGATCTTCACGTCGAGGATCACAATCGGCACAACAAGCACCCACCAGAGTACCTGAAAACAGCCAAAGATCCCGTTAAAAACGTCAATATGCACGGATAATTTTTTGAATATCTGTATATATCGAATATAACGATATCTACGGATATAAACGTCGATATTATTATCTTGAACGTTAAGGATGTCATGTCAGGCTCAAAAAGACATAAACAAAATCTATTACGGTATATTCGTTTGGTACTCGCCTGATAGATCAAGCTCTTAGGCGATATAAACGGCGAGGATTGAATCAAAAGAAGACACGAGATCCACGGGGCATAGAGGTAGTTGACGCCGACGGGGTGCAAGAACTCAGCCTTCACCTTCCGAGGATGAAACACACAACGGAGAGCGTAGAGGAGTGACTGAGAGGCGAGGGCAAAGAGAGCGAGCGACCACAAAAAGCTGAAGGCTGTGGGCGGCACTGCCCGGAAGAGGCTGCGCAGGGAGTGCGCATCCGGGCGCGGCTCGATGAGGATAAGGACCTTCCATAGCAGCGCTTGCCCGCACAGGGACAGGCTGATCCGGAAGTAGCCCGCCTGGAAGTTCCCGAGGATCGGCGACAGCGTCAACGTTGACCGTCTGACCCTCGACAGGATTGTACTACTCTCGTCTTGTTGTAGATCTCGATGATCTTCATTAACGGAGCGTGTTTCATCGATCACAAGCTCGATCACTTGGGTGGCTACAGGTTGCTCCATATCTTTCATGTTCTGGCTAACTGCCTAACTGGCTTATTTTGAAGTAGTGAGATTTGTGGTGTGGGACTATGTGTATTATATATAGAGATATTGTGTAGCTAGGTTAAAATATTATATGTATATATATTACATATATATGTGTGTGGATATATTATATATAAATATAGAGAGATGTACGGTCAAGGGTACAATTTATATTTCATAAGGCGGCTTAGCTAACCCTTTTCGACTAGTTGGACTAAATGGTATGACTTGTTTTAAAGTCTTTACAGCTACAATGTGGGACCCACACTGAACTGTAGGATCTAGATTTTCACATCTAAATTTCCGGCATAAATACCTAATCTTGTATTAAATGTGACGATATATTTCGATCTCTAATTTAGCGATAATAGTATCCGAAAGGTCATAAATAAATGTCATCGTCCAATTCCTTTCATGTCTCGTAAAAGTGCTTTCACGAGGTACACGCGTACTTGTACTATTAAATTATGAAAATATTAATAATTCAACATTTTGATTAAATTTGAGACGTACATCATGGTCAGTGGTGAATATAAATAACATTTTTCAAAAGTTTTTTGGGGGAACTACACCCCCCTTGGGCGGGACTAGATCTGCCTGTGTGCTTGTCTCTATCTTAACAGGCGTTAATCCGACAAATACGAAATTTACCCTCAACATTGTTTTGTGTTATTTGAGCACTACTACTGCTGGAAAAAAAAAAGGTATTGTGAATACTAATTAATTTTTATAAGATTAGATACTTATTCAGCAATTATATAATATAATATATATAGCCTATAGGTATCATTTTATTGTGCTGGGAATCTGAGAAATACTGGGATTGACCTGGAAAGATTGGAATGAATAGAAACATTGTCATTTCCTTATGTGTTTCCTGCTGCTTCAACCTTCATAAATAACTCTATCAAATTAGGTAATAAAGTACCAACTTTGATGGGTGACAGTTATGGCTGTTCGGATCGGGACCAGTATTAATGAGTCTGAGAATCAACATATTAAATAGAGTTCCTCAGTATAAATATGTATATATAGATACATATATATATTATGTTATATGTTAGGTTCGATTAAATAATAAGTAAGTATACTTGTTACGTTGATTTTACAAATGATATGTACTTAAAGTATATTCGCAATGCAAAATATGATATGCCTCGTCTCTTTAACCATAGGCGGAACCACTCACAAGAGTGGTGTGGTTCCAGGCTTCCAGCCCCCAACTTATTATATTTGATCATTTTTAGCACTATTTTTTTAAAATTACAAATAAACCCTTTGGTTTACGCTAAAAATTTAAATCAGCCACCCCGAAGTCCAAATCCTAGTTCCACTTATGTTTTTAATATTGATGAATAAATTTTATGACTTTATAAAAAAAATTATTAATAATGTTAATTACGCGAAAAGAGGAGTTATAAAATTAATACTTATGAAAAAGAACTATTAAGATAAAATACAGACATCGATGATAACAATTGAGGGAAATGCTTCAGTTTCTTCTCGATTTATCTATTATAAAGTTGAAAGATAACCAAATTATATACTTAATTAAATAGATAACAAGATGTCATAATTAATTAGCTGGTTTATATATTTTTCGCCGCTTCACTTAAATTTATCATTTTAATTAGCTAAAAGCAAATTTTCGAATTACTTAATGATTTTACGTACGGTCGATTTACCTATCCAACAAATTACTTAGTGATTAATTTAGCCCTAGGTTTCTTGATTCATCGATGTCCATTCATTTTCATATGGCTTACGTAAGTGATATACTTTACGTACGTGATATGCATGTGCTTTATAATCAGTAACGACAATGTTTAAGCTGTACTTTGATTATTGGTCTAGTTATGACTTCTATGAAGAAGAAGAAGATTCCTATTTTAGTAGGATTATAGATTATAATTACAAGTTTGGTGCAACGAGTTTCTCATTATATATTATTGCACACGATGCATGGCCCCTCGGAAACTACATGTTAGGGTTACACCCTAGTTTTCAAATTTAAAAAAAGAAAAAGAAAAAAAAGACGACAACGAGTCAAAGAATTATAATAAGTCACTCTCAATGTATGTGAGAAGTACATCCACTTGTCGTTTCTTTACCATAGTCGATCAAAGTTCTCATTAGCACAATCGGATATTACCTTCTCGTTAAATTTTTGCTACAAGTATAGTGTTTACAACTTTGGTTCTCACGCATTTTCTTTTTCTGATATAAGCAATAAAAAATTAACTCCCTTTAACTTTTAACATATAGGTATGCTCGAAATTTGAAAGTATATCCAAATACAAAAGTCAACCACGAGCATATAAATTAACCTGATCAACTTGGTTACTCTGCATCGAATCTTCCTAGTTGTTCAAATGAAGCTTAACAATCCAACAACATACAACGATAGAGAATTTGGTACTTTACCATTTAAAAAACCTATTTGATAGATTCAAAGTTCACTAATTTTTATTTATTGACGTTGGGTACTTTATACGAAAAACATTTTGACTTAGCTAGTTATAACTTGAATACTTTTACGGTTATTTATTTTTATATAAAATGAAATTTAGAAAAGGATATTATATTATTGTCCACTTGGTTCACTTTAATTAGGTCCAATTTCAATGCACGCGTTCAAACCAGTGAGAGAATTATTTGTCTGATATAGATATAGCCCTTTGAAAATAGATTCTCTTTTGCCAATATTTCCCCCAACTTGTATTGTATAGATTGAAAATTCAAAAGATCTAGAATTATTTAAAAAATCAAAACTATTTATTTCGTCTAAAATAAGCCGACAAGTTTTTAGCATGAAATTCTCTTTTTTCATGCAATAGTATTGCTAGCTACGACAACTATATGTCAATGGAGAATGAACATAATAGCGTCGACGGGATTCTATACCGTGCCGTTCGGTTTCGGAACAGACTTCTATACGGGCTATTGGATCGGCCTAGTCCGGCTCATGGAAAACTAGGAAGAACATGTCTTAGCCAGCTTATTAGCCTATTGACACTCATAAAATTTGTTCAAAATTACATGATTTATAAATTAGAATCTGGTACTAATTTTGAAAAACCTAAGATAAATCTGGAACTAAAATATAACAAATTTCGAATATTTTATTTATTGTGTATAGATATCCAATGACTATACTATCCAAAATAAATAAATAAAATGAACGAAGAATATCTAAGGCATACCATTCTATTTTAGATCAGAGCCAAATAAAATTATGAGTTCAAATTTTTAATGATAATGGCATATGGAAGCTCAGGGATTCCAATATTCTAGATTTTTGCGGCATTGTTGCGCGCCAAGTTTTAAAAATAGGGGGCACGCTTTGGGTAGTCCGCCAATAGTAGATGTGCGGTTTAAACGACACGCTCGGTTATCTATTACTACAAACTGCAGGTAGACCGCAAACCGCATAATAAGTTTAAAATCACATATAACTGCATAACAGCCTTAAAAACCGCATGAAAATTTGTATAAATTTCAAAACTCTAAATCTAATTTAGTTTTAGTTATAAAAAAATTATCTCACTGTACGAAAATATTTACAGTTTATCTATTGGTTGTCTGGTCTACCAATCCGTTGCAATTTTTAACAATCTTACAAAAATTTCATCAATCTACCCGTTGTGTTTGCGGTATACTTGTAAATTAAATTTGCAATCGATTTGCGGTTAGCAGTATTTTTTTTTTAAAGGAGAAAACCATACATCAAATGAGGCTTTAAACTATAAAAAGTACTAAGAAAAAGTGCATAAATAAATATTTAGAATTTGTCACTGCCTTTTAAAAACATTTGTCGTAATATCTTTTTTTTTTTCTTAGTGGCAAAAAGAAAAGAAATTCGGTGGCAAAGTGAAAAACGTCACCATTCGATAAGTTATGCTTGCAATTTAATGATCACGATAATATAGAATATTAGATATTAGTTAATCCTGTAATCTCTTTTTTTTTCTTAATATATATATATATATAAATTATTTTTACCTATAATATGTACATGAATTTGTCCCATTTTTCGGCTCTAATCACTTTATTATTCATAATGCGCCTTTATTTATTTTATTGTATTTCATAAATAGAGTAATGACAAATTAAAATATTGGACATTGACAGTTCAATATCGTAGATCTGATAAGGACGTTTATTATAGTTGGATCCGATTCACTTATTTGATGACATAATATTTTATTTTATTTTTATTTTAGTTATCAAGTACTGCTAAAATACTATATTTTCTTTTAGCACATGTGATAGAGAATTGTATATATTGTAAGTACAAAAAAAGACCATCACCTAGAAGTATATATTAAATCTCTCTATATGTGTATTCTTCTTTACTAGAGATAAGCTTGAACTGATATATATAATTCAAAAATTAAATTTAGAGTAAACTGTGGCTAAAGTACCAAATCATATAACAAAAATAAGTTTAGTTACTTTAGCCACACACACACACACAAAAAAAAACCGTAAACACGTAACTCAAAATATTTTAAACTTTAAGTACTTTAGTCACAGATTACATTTAAATTTGACACTCTCAGCTTTAAAAATAACATCAAAACCCTCTCAAATTCAAGCTCTCTGTCATATGCACCCCTGTGAACTTAAAAAAAATGATACAAATGCACTTGATAGATTTAAATTTTGGCTACTAACATTAAAAAATTTTCTTTAAAAAACTCCATTTTGTTTTAAATTTTGTTGATAATTATAATTTTTTAATAATGATCACATAAATAAATAAATAAATAAAAATGTGCTTAAATTTAGCAGTTTCTAAATTATTTTTTTGAAATAACGAAATTCGAAATTGAACATTTGTATTTAAAAAAATTCAAAATCAAAATAGTTCCGGTTAGTATAATTATAATTCTTGACTTGTAAAATGATGGTGTATTTTCTTAGTGCTTGCAGATCAGAATTTGTTTGTATATTTTCTTAGTGCTTGGAACATTTCACGATAAAATCAAGGAATTTTAACTCTTAGCTAGGCGTTGGAAAAATCAACGTGGTCCATAATATATAGATAATTACACCACTATAAGCTATATATATAAATATATATATATAATAATAAAGTTTAGAACTCAACTTGACGCTAATAACAAAAGCTTGACATCACAGTGAAATTTTTATTCTAATTAAACTAAAAAAAAACTAAAAAAAACTAAAAGATAAATATTCGTGAAACATAGAGAACAAACAAGGTATTTAAAGTATTTGGAAATTTAAAAAATAGTTATTAAAAATATCATCAACAAATATCATGAAAACTTGTCAATAAGCTCGTTGCTCTCTAGAAACTCATAATAAAATCAAATTATTAATGTTTTATCGTAAATAATTCTATCTTGATCTCTATAACGTAGATAGTTACACCAGCTATATTGTATATATATAGGAATTAATACGTAATTAAAAGTGAATCTAAAATCAACTTGTATATCTATATCGACTATATATGAGAGTGAAATTCGCATAGGTATCTAATATGATTGAATCGCACTTAAAATGCATTGAAAAACGTGTTCAGTGTATGTTTAGTGGCTTGTGATGAATGCGGGAATATTCCCATGCAAGTGTATTTTTAAGTTAGAAAATTGACGTGTAAAACAGTGTTGTGTGTTTGTTTCCACGTAATTATTATATCTTAAAAGAGGATAAAGAAAGAAAAAAATAGAAAAGTTAGGCTGCAACATGCAACAATGGAGTGCACTTGTGTCTCCCACTCGCTCACTTTTTTTTTTTTTTAATGAATATCGTAATTATCCGATTCTAATAAATAAAACATTAAACTAATTCGTATATGGATTTCATGACCAAGGTTCGACTTTTCTACGATTATCTTCGATAATCTTCGATTATCCGTCTTGCCGGTAGTTATCGGTAAGACGGACATGCCAGTATTTTTTCATATTTTTTGTTGAAAATCGGCAAACATCTTGAAAAATAACAAAAATATGGTATTTTTCAAGAAATTTTACAATTTTCGATGATTTTATTTATACATGTGAGAGTGAAGCTATATTTTATTTACCTATGTTTGAGTATAAAAGAATTTTATTTTTTGCATTTTTAATGTTTTATCAACATTATAAACTTAGTAAATATATTCTTAAAAATATTTTAGTGATTTTTCATCGATAATCTTCGATAAGTGTCGATAATCCGTCGATAATCATCGAAAAGATCAGTAACCGGTAAGCTACAGTATTATTAGTTTTCCGTCGATAATCCGGTAAGTTATCGATTAATCCGTCGATAACGGCAAGCAATTTATCGGCAAGTTCGGTAAGTTGAACCTTGTTCATGACTATCTTACTAAAATAATGTATAACTTGAATATCCAAATCTAACATTACCCTAAAAATTATTCTTATGATCTCATTTATTATCTTGTCATACATTTACTATTTCTTTATTTTAAAAGTGTCAAAATCACTGAATTGTGATTTTATCCTAAAAAAATATTAACAAAGGAAATCCATAACAAAAAAGGCGTATGAAACTTACCATATAATATGTGTCATTCATCGAACAAAACGAACTCAAAGATGCAAAATGCCAAATTAATAGAGTAAAATAACAAATTATATCTAATATATATCGTGCTCATTCTATCTAATCTAAATAACTTTTTATAAAATCTGAAAGATAATTAGAGTTCGTAAGCAATGTATTTCTACCTTCAGCAACTTCATTGGCCAATGTATTTGCCACATTGTTATCTTCTCTATAAATAGGTTGAATAGAGATGTTGCTATCTTTCTATTACGATATTGTAGTTTATGTTGATGTGCAAATTCGTTCCATAAATTAGAATTGTGAGGTCATTAATTAAATTTAAAGATTAAATTGTTTGACCTAAGTTTTGAATATATTAAATATTCAAACGAAGTTGGGCCTGTGAAAAGCAAAGCCCAAAAGCCCACTGGTCACTTGATCGTGTCTGGGCCCGAGCAGAACTAAAAGCCCAGAAGGCAAAATATTCGCCCGAGCTGAATATGCTCAAAAGAAGTCCGAGCAGAGTTCCAAAGGAAGAATCCGAACAGAACTCAAAATCTCACTTCAAACACTTGGTTAAAACCAACACCCAAAGCCCCTCCCGAACTAATTGTCTCAAAAGGGATCCGAGCAGAAACCGAACAAAACCCACCGAGCAGAAAAGAGCTCTACGTCCAAGCACGAACAGACCTGGTCAGCCACTTCAATTCAAACTTCCGAAGACCGACCAGAAAAACCGCCATGACCTGAATTCAAACCCCACGACGACCAGTCAAGATCCACCACTACGACAATCTCGTAAGACGTAGCCCACGTGTCAGCTCCGCAGCAAGTCAAGCTCCGGACTCGAAGCCACTACCAACGTCCACCTCCAACGGGCAGAAGCCAGACGTCTATAAAAGCAAGAAGGCAGCCCTTCTACACGCACGCAAGCATCCACAATTGAGAGAAAAGAGTCTTGAGAGTTCATATCTTCAGAGTGTTTTCTTTTATTCTTGATCGATCAGGAATTGGCTTGTGGTTCCAATCGATTAAACTTTCTAAAGCAATAAACGTACAGAGGACGTAGTCAACTACCGCATTGGGACGAACCTCTCTAAAAAACTCTGGTGTTTTATTTGTTTATTTCATTCTTCAATTTCGTGAGTCACCGTCGATAGTATTGACGACGCGGAGGTCAGGATCCACAAAGATTTTAGCACTTTCAAACCGAAATTCCATTCGCGATACACTTGACAGTTGTCGTGCGAAACCACGTCAACAGTTTACAGCAACAATTTTTTCTAAGTATCAATGACTTAATATATATAATTCTGGTTATCGTAAATTTTCTCGTTTATATGTCAACTCATCAAGCAAAAAAAAAAGGTTAAATTATTGTGAAATCTCTATTTTTTTTTCCTTTAAAATGTACAATTTTGTTATTTGGTCCTAAATCAGTCATATTTTTTCAAAATAAGAGATAGATCTATAATATTGTAGTTTTATGTTTTGAGAAGAATTCCTATTGAAAGAGGTTCTAAATAGCTTAAAATTCCAGGTGAAAAAAATATTATATTTCATCAATGTGTTCGTCTTCACATGTATAAGTTGGATTAACAACTTTTTCTTCATTTTGATTTCAAAATAAAAGAAGTACTTATAGCAAATTTTCTCTATATAGTTACAGATATGTGATTCTAAAGTTGTTTACTTTCAGATTTACTAATACTTTGATATTTTTTCTTTATGCGGCAAACCGTAAACTTCGTAGCACTTCGAATTCCACCGGCAAACTTAACCTTTTTGAACTCCATTACCGAAATACTCACGTCAAAGAAACACGAGAAACATCAAAATATGAATTTGAGGAGTGAAAAAATGAGAAGCAAATTTTAGTATCTAGAGTGTTTTC
Organism: Parietaria judaica; assembly: GCA_954871525.1. Classification (NCBI taxonomy): domain Eukaryota; kingdom Viridiplantae; phylum Streptophyta; class Magnoliopsida; order Rosales; family Urticaceae; genus Parietaria; species Parietaria judaica. Next base: position 34,972,897 of record OX940865.1, read on the forward strand.
GGAAAATAGTTTTGCAAGCGGTGTGTCGAAAGGGGTCTAGATCACTTTAATTTATAGACGTGGGATTGAGACATTAAATTGATTCTCAATCAATTTTGTAGCGTTTAATAATAAAATTACAATTAGTTCAAACAGTAATGGATTGAATTCAATATTCACAACGATCACAATCAAAATGACTGTTTTTACGTAACGTTTGAACATCGGAATAAATCCCGATAATTGAAAAAAATATTTGTCTAGAGTGTTAGATGTTTCAACTCACTTGACACTATCTCAATTTTTAATTTAACCGCCATATTTTTTCAACAATGTAATTCCTTCATTTTTACTGTCAAATTCATCAATATCTTCGCATTTCCCTTTGCACATCAGAGATACCCACTCCTGTGATGAAGTTGCTTTAATTGTGGAAGAAAATAAATAAATAAATAAATAAATAAGATAATTACATGATTAAATCAATTAATCACATTTCAATCAGAAGGGTCTTACCCGACCCGATCCGGCCCATTAACCCCAAGGTTCATATCCCAAAGCCCAGGCCCAAGCCCAAGCCCAGAGTGATATCTGTTTTGACGGTTTACAAATGACGAAAATACCCCTCGATCCGAGTCCTAATTTCGAAATCCGCCATCACCGACGCGCTCACAAACAGCTCTCCGTCCGAAGAACAACACTCTTCTTCCAAACCAGCATTTCTCTCACGAACTCAAACCCTAGAACCTCCCGATCTCCGGCTTCAATGGCGACGACGGCGGCGAGGGCCTGCAAGCCGGCGGTGGTAAAGACGGGGCTGGCCGTGATCGCGCTCTGCATCGCCGGCTACATCGTCGGCCCGCCGCTCTACTGGCACTTCGTCGAGGCTTTGGCCGGAGTCGACCACTCCTCCTCCTCCTCGTGCCCGCCTTGCCTCTGCGACTGCTCTTCGCAGCCTCTTCTCTCCATCCCCGCCGGTAAGCAAGCTTCCTCCGATCTCCTTCGATCCGCTCGTTTCGATCCTTGTCTTCATTTTGGATCTCGATCGGTTTCAATCACTGTGGAAATTTCAACATTTAAATCAATTGCTGGATTCGAGTGCTAGGGTTACTGATTTTCATATTTGGGGTTTTCTTGTGCAGAATTGAGCAACACTTCTTTCACAGGTTAGTTTCTTACTACACTGTTCCAGTTTGAGGCTATATTCATGATACAACAAAGTCCAGATCTTCGTTTCGAACGAGTATTTTAAGTCTCGTATTTCAGTGCTAACATGCTGAATTTGGAGACAGTATCGAAAAATAGTTTTTATCCCGTAATAAGTGATGGGCAATATCCGAATCCGTTGATTTTCGACTTGTGCGTTTTAGCCTCGCTTGGTTTGAAAATTCGCCTTACTACTTAGAATTTTGGCATTTTGATACGATGAGCATGTACGGTAGTGATGAAGACCTCTTTTGTTGTATCATTACAGACTGTGCGAAGCGCGATCCAGAGGTAAGCGAAGACACGGAGAAGAACTTCGCCGAGCTTCTGGCAGAGGAGCTCAAGTTACGGGAAGCCGAAGCTCTGGAGCAACAACAACGTGCGGACATGGCTCTTTTGGAAGCTAAAAAGATTACATCCCAGTATTTGAAGGAAGCTGACAAGTGTACTTCGGGTATGGAAACGTGTGAAGAAGCACGGGAGAAAGCCGAAGCGGCCCTAACGGCACAGAAGAGACTAACTGCCACGTGGGAGCAGAGGGCTCGCCAGAGAGGCTGGAAAGAAGGGATGACCAAATCCCGAGCGCAGGCGCAGGGAAATTCCCAGTCAGCGTAGAAGAAACTCGGTGTCGCTACCCAACAGCCGAAGGCTGTGTTAATTCCGCAGAGAAGTACGTACCACTAAATTGAATATCCAATATTTTCCTACCGAGTATTATTTCATTAATACTAGAGGCAGCAATTCTTCGAAGAATTTATGCTCGTATCGACTTCAGTTTGAGTAACCGGAGTTGTATGAGAGAGAAGTGTAGTTATATGCTAGATTGAAGAGAGAGAGAGCTGCCAATTTCCCGTGATGTTTACGACGAAATCTTAAACATAATTTTGAGATATGTTGGAATTAATATAGTAAATGCATTATTTACTTGTAATAATTAGCGTGTATGTTGTTTTTATTATTCTTATTTCTTAGAAGCGTAATAAAATAAAAAAATTCCATCAATTGAATTGTCCATCAATAAAAAAATTAGTCATATTTATGTACTTTTACTACTTTGTACTACTTTGTGATTGGATCAAAATTGGGATTTGGATAATACTTTCTTCACATATATTTCTCGGTATATATATATATATGTATATATATATATAATATCTTCATGGATATGTGAAAATCTCTTCGCACTCTTATAGATATACGAATTTTAATGACGTTCATTAAGAGTCATATAATTAGGTTTCACACTGGGACTGACTTCAAGACTCAAGATTGACCTCATCATATGTACGTGGGTGTCACGCCGCCTTTTCGACGGCTGTGATCGAGCTGGCGCTGCCGCTGATTGAACGGTAGCGCCTGAACGTGTACGCGATTACCAAACACGCCGTCATTGTGACGTAATCCTTCGCTGCACACTGCTTGTTTGAGCCTGTCGGCGAACCCGTCTGCGGTCCGTTTGACCAGTATAGATAGTCGAGTAAGCCCTTGTCATTTTGGAACCGGTCAGGGTCGAACGTCTCCGGATTGGCGAAGATCTTGGGGTCCCGCATCACGAGGGGCTGGTACCCGCAGAGGAGCTCGCTCTTCTTGACCTCGAAAGCCGAGTCGTGGGAGCTGAGCTGGAAGTCTCTCCGGGCCCGGCCAAACTGGAGAGGAACCGGAGGGTTGAGCCGGAGCGTCTCGTAGACCACGGACTTGACGAGCTCGAGGCTTTTGAGGGAGTCGAACGTTAGGGGTGCGTCACCTAGGCGGGCGACTTCGGCGGTGAGGCGGGCTTGGAGAGCGGTGTCGGCGAAAACGGCGCCGAGGAGAGTGGGGAGGAAGATGGAGAAGCCGCCATAGGCGTTGAAGCCGAGGATGAAGAGGAGGTTGTGTATCGTCTCCTCCTGGCTCAACCCAAATTCCGTTTGCCCTCTTTTTATCACTTCTTTACCTGCACGTCCACGCATATTGCAGTGGCATAAGTATAGACGGCATAAGTATTTTAAGTTAATGATGCATATTGCAGTGGCAGATATAAATCTCGGGTAAGACAAATTAAACATAATCGAGGTTTAACTTCGCGAAAAATTTATAAATTTAAGCGCAACTTTTTTCTCGAAATATATGAATGTAAGTCCTTGTTTGCACCGACGTGCGTCGGCACATATAACTGACGAGCTTAACAAAGACTATTAGAATGGGGACTTTGCAAAAATTATAGGAAAAATGTACCGTTTTCTGATACGAACTTGTAGAGCTTGTCGTAGTCGCCTTTGACGAGGAAAAACGGATAGGCAAATGAGTGAAGGAAGATCTCTTCAAGAGGCTGCAACACACCGATCTTGATCGTTGGGAGGAGCTGTATTCCGAGCCAGCGGTCGAGCATGGCGAAGCCATTCTCAGCGATGTCCGGTGAGACGGCCGTGTCGGCTCCGACCAAACACTTGGCGAGGAAGTTGAATATGAACCTTTGAAGTGGAATGAAATATGTGGAGGAAGAGTTCTTCGACAAGTCCGCCTCAACGATGTCGTACATCTTGGAGAGGCTTGTCGTGAGTTCTTCGGCCCAAATCCCCGAGCTTCTTTTCAATATGTCCATGGAAAAGTTCTTCACCTGCGAAGAACCCGACGGATTGCGTTGAAACATACACTCTTGACCTATAAAACTAAATGAGTATGGAAAATACAAGTAAATTTTACTTTGTTCAAAAGTAATTTTTTTATTTATTAAAAAGGTACAAAGTATAAAAATCGTTTTTATTTTATTTTGGACACCTCATATAATGACAACTCTTATTTTGTAATTTATCTTCCTCTTCTTCTTATAAAGTGACTATTTCACACTTATGACTTTCTATTAGAGATTTAGATTCTATAACTTTACACATTTTTTTTTTAATCATATTTAGCATTCTGTTAAGATACCGTTGCTTTAAATAAAATAATATTTTTAATACAATACCCCTAATATAAGGTACTAGGGGTGAGCATTTTAGACCCAACCCGATGGCTCAACCCAATCCGTTAGAGACCCGACCTCAATCTAACCTGCCGAATCTAACCCACTCAAAAATGGGTCGGATCGGGCCGGACCCGACTATTATTCGGGTCAGGTCGGGGTCTCCGACCCGACCAATATAATTTATATATATTTTATATTAATTTTTATTCAAGTAGTGTAATTTTTAGTCTTTTAAAATTTTCCATTCTTAATTTTATTAACATTTAAAGACCGTTCAGTCTCTCATTTTCATGTTTTACATTGTTTAGTGTATGTTTGTTGGATTAAATTTGTTTGGAGTATTTTACTTTAATTTTGAGTAACATTGATGCATTTTTTTCATTTTATTTTTTGTAATATAAGATTAAATTTTAATTAATCAGGCAACCCAAACCAACCCAACCCGATTTTTTATCGGGTCGGTTTGGTTAGGGCATTAAAAAAATTAGGTCGGATCGGGCTTTTCTTTTTTAAACCCGAAGTGATCGGGTCGCGTCCATAAAAAAAATATATGGGCGGCCTAATCCAACCCATGCTCAGCACCCCTGTAAGTTACATTAAAAAAATAATTATATAATCAAATCGATTATAACAAATTTGTATATTTGTTTTTCACTAGCCCTTCAAATTCATGCTTAAGGGTACTAGCTCTTTGTCATTTAAACCTAAAAAATAGATATAATAATATTAATGGAAAAAGACCGTTCTTCGTCGAGAGGAGACGTTGACGACGATATGAAATGCTAAGAGATTTCATTGAAAGATGATTGGTGGTTTATGTTATCTCAATATCTATATAATAATAATATATAATATATTATATGTCACGTGTTTATTAGGCCCATGCAATGCAAGAGATTAGACCACACTTAGAAATGAATGGTCCCAATATATAATTCCAAATCTTTCTTGTTTTTACTATCAATCGGACACGTACTATTTCTTCTCCTAATAATAATAATAGAATAAAATATGATTACTGTTGATAATATAAGATAAGCACATATAACATAAGGATTTAAAAGCTGCATTTTCCAATTATTAAAGATATGTTTTTAAAAGAAAAGAAAAGAAAAAGCAAAAGATTTCGTTTTATCTACAAGATTACAATTTTACTAAGAAAAAATATTCTATTACAAATTTAAAAATATATTTTTGATAACTTGCTATTTAATTTATATGCTTATTAATTTTAAATAAAAACATATAAATTGCAATGAAAATAAAATGATATTAACTCAATAATATAATTTACTTTTGCCTTACTAAATCTAAATCCGATTATTGAAACCCTTTCATGCTCATGTCATAAGAAGAAGAAAATACTGCAAAATCCAATCCTATTTTACTTATGTGTAAAAAAAAAAAAAAACTTTATTATTTTATACTAATTATCAGCATGTAGAATGTAGATAAAAATCTTTAATATCAAGGAAAAATTAACTTTCTTCTTTTATGTTTATATACTACTAAAATATCTCTCCTTGCCATATCAGGTAAAAACTTTAAAAATCTATTTACTGAAAAACAAAAATTAACACAATATGCAAAACAACAAAAGTACTTGTTTTATAGTAATTTCTTTAATTAGAGATTTTAATCATGTTCTCGTTATGTATGAATATTAATTAGATATCAAACATTTAGATTAAATGAAAAATGTTTATTTTTTAATGTATTCTTAAAGACCTAAAGTTAAGAGTCTATTTATCAATTAATTAATAACAAAACATTCACTGGCAAATGTAGTAACAATGCAAAAGATTATTGTTAAATGTTAATCCAAATGACTAATTTGATATTCTAATCACGTTCTGCGTAAATAATTAATGGCTAACCTTGGCGTGATTAGGCTCGGAAGTGTCGAGGTAAGCGCCGACCCTGACGCCGCCGGTGAAGCTGACACTGGGCATGAAGTCGCCGACGAGGATGTTACGCTTCTCGACGATGTCCATGTCGAAGAGGTGCGCGAAGGAACGCGTGTCGAGCACGGCCACAACGTTGGGATTGGCCGAGAAGAAAGGGAAACTCGGCGGCACATTGGTTCGGAAAACCGTGCTCTTGTTCTTCTCGACGCGCTTCTTAAAGAAATTCTCCGGCCCGTCGAACCAGAAGTAGTCCAGCCGGTCCGCCAAGGGCCCAACAACCGGCAGCCCGTAGCTTCCGGGGATCGCACGCACGGGAAGCGCTGCTGCAGCCGCTGATGCGGGCGGCGACAAGCCCATCAAGAAGCCGGGCATCTCGCCGGGTTTGGAGAATTGATTTGGTGGGTGTGACTGAAGAGAAAGCGAATAGTTGGCTTCAATGAAGTGTAGGAAGTTGTTGAATTTTGTTCTGTTTTGTCTACATACAGCAGATTTTTTAGAGCACAACAAATAAATTCTTCATATGTTTTAAACGTTTAGTAATTATATATAATTAAAAAATCGTTACTTTTTTTTGGTTTATTGACAATAAAAGAGCCATAAAAACTATATGCAAACAAAATGAGAAAGGCCCGTTCTGTTACTTGTTGTAGCCTCTAGGACGGAGTTGTCAAATTTAAATATATCTTATAAAGAGGGACTACTAGCGTCAATAAAATATTTTTCATCTAAAATACCTGTGATTTTAAAAGAATTGTATCCATTATCCAAATTATCATTGTATCTCCTTAACTCTTCAAAAGAAATTAAATGCGTATATTTTATGTATGTGAAAGTTAAGGGTTATTAGCGGCACAAATATAAATTTTTTCCCAAAACATAGCATACCCCACATACCAAAATAGACCATAAAAAATATGTGGCATGCTATTATTAGACTTTGGCAATTTTATCTGCCAAAAAATTACTTTTCATTATTAATTCTTATACCGCCAATATCTCAAAACTAAATAGAGTGAAGTGAAATCAAAGGAATGAAGTGAAATCACTTAGGAAACTACATACCCATGGTGGTCTCTCTTTCTAACCCTCTTATAAAAATCTTCCTACAAAGTGTAAATGAACAAAACAAAAGAGGGGTTTTTGCTAGGGTTCTCCTATTTCGTGTTCAAAGGAACACTTTCTCGCCAATCAAAGCCAAAGATAATGACAGAGAAATGGAATGAGAATTAGCCAGGGCTGACTCCATCGCCGGTGTGATGAGTCTGCGACTTGTACTCTTCCTTCTTCGTCGTCCTCGTCGTCGTCCCTGCGGTCCAGCCTCTCCGCCTTCTGAGAGTCGTCGTTGATGTTAGCTTCATTGGCTTGCGAATCCATGGAGCTCAGTCTCTCGGAGATTGAACTAGAGAGAGAGGGATGGAGGGACCCACACGAAGAGGGAAGAAAAGCCACGTCCACATAGTTAACAGCGTTAGAAAATTATTGACGGAAGGCAACTTTTGTAACTTTACCCGCTATTAAATGGGGTTTGGGCTATGCCGCCCCAGTTGTGTAAAGGTTTGGGACTTATGCTGCTATTAACCCAATATATAATACCATGTGAAAACATTAATATGAAATACAGTTTGACATACTTAATGAATAACAAACTAATTTATTTAAATTTTAGAAAAACTACATAAGAAAAATTAACATTAGAAATGCTTATAGCCATATTCTTTTTTAACATTATTGGAAGAATTCCGTCAATATTTCCATATCGTTTTATGAAACGTTGACGGGTTATCTACGGATAACCAATTACCCATGAAAAAAAAACTATAATTTTCGCTGCGAAGTTTTCTCCGTTCAATCATATCGGACAACGTCATTTAAGCCTTTCAAAAGATGTCAATCGTTTATAAAGTAATAAATATAAAATTGACTGGTTTATAGAATATTAAGTATAATAAAATAGTAAGAATTGAAGAGAGAAACAAAGGAGTTAGAAATAGGTGACTTTGCCGGCTAATTTCTCAACATGAGAGACAATGCATTAAATACAAAAATAAAAGATAAGGGTCGACAAGACAAAATATCAATTCATTGTCAGGATCGTATTTCATTGTCAGATTACATAATATCTAGTGAAGCCGTCAGGAAAAAATACATTGATAATTACGAATGAAAATATTTACTAATTTTGTTGTTTCGATAAGATAGTAAGTTGTACATGAAAAAATCGATGTCGAACAAATTAATTGTTGTTGTTGATTGCGAGGAATGGATCGATAAGTAAATTAGTCCACTGTTCGATCCTAAGCCTGAGTTGGACTTAATGACTCTGAGATTGTCAAGTGTATTGACTCCATGATTCCTTGCCTTTCCTCGTGACGAAAAAGATTTCGAGGGACTTTGCGTGAATATTTTGTTCCCAAAGATGCGATCCCGAGCTAGGTTCGACAGAAAAGGTCGTTCCCAGTCTTTATTTTGGAACTCCACATGCCACGAGAGAATGCCGATCCCAAGCGAGGCTCGAGGGAAAGGGTCTTTCCCGGCCTTTCGTACTTGGAAGAAGAAAAATAACGTGAACTAGAAGAGGGCTAAGGAGATGCCTCTAACGTTCTCTCCGACGATCAACATTAGTTGTGGTGTGACATGGAGGGTCGGGAAATTCACTCTCGGGTGTGTTTACAAGGAATGGAAAGTTTGACATTAAAAGACCTAGAAATCAAATCTAATTTTTACTATTTATAAATATATAAAAAAAAATGGGAACTTAATATTTCAAAGACTTGGGTGCTTATGCCACCATTTCCCCTTTATAAAATGGTAAAAATATACATATAGCACATTCTAACACAATGATATAAAATCAAACAAATACAAATATATATATATCAATCTTCAACAATTTCATTAAAACTAACAAGGAACACGTTTTTACAAAACAATGGTACAAGAAGGTGTATTACTCTTGGTTTTTACGTAGCGATACGCGGAATATGGACAATAAGATCGTCCATCTCGGGTTTACCTTCAATCCGCAATCCATGCTCGTTCGCGAGATGCAAAAGGCATATGAAGCACAAGTGAGGCGAAACGTCGTTAATCATCGGAGCGGCTTTGGAATCTTCGGGAAAATTGGCCAACATCTTCTTGAACGAAACCGGCTCTTCTTCGTCCTTTCAGCATATACAAATTTAAGTCAGAATTCATTTTTCTTTAAGTGCAATTATACACAATGCCTCGTAACAATATTGTCTTCATTTTTATGTTCATATAGCATTAAGAAGACACCCAAATTTTATTTGCCTGTCATTCTAATTATCACGCATTGGATTTTTTCCGTCCCTATGGGCGGAACGAGGTCAATATAATATATTATATGGCTAGTATGAAGCAATCAAAAAGTCTAACTTTCGAGAACTACTATAATAAATCATTAAAAAAATTGGGAAAAGAAATGATAAACTAATAATATACCTTCAAATAAGTCATGTGCTGCGTATAAGACTGCAATTTACTTCATTTTTTTCAAACACGACGGCGTGTGCTAGTACATGAAATAATAGGGGCATTGGTGATAAAATTTAAAGTTCAGGGGGAAAATGCACAACAAGCAAAGCTGTGTAAGGGAGATAATGCAGTAATGGCATATGTAATAGTCTAGGGTTGAAGCATTAGATTTAGCAAAACTGAAGCATTAGCATTAGATTAGGTCAGCGTCTCCAGTTTTAAACCGTATATCTCCTAACGAATATATATATATAGAGAGAGAGAGAGAGTATTATATGCTTATACCTGAAGCGGAACTCGACGAGATTCTTGCAATTGGTCCCAAAGAGTCTCTTTAAGAGAATGAACATCGACTTGTTTCGAAGTTTTGTCATACTGAACTTCAATTTTATTCACCTGCATTTTTCGAAAGGGAACGGTTTAGACCCGCATTATTATCTCATTGATTGTGTGTATTTCCTCTCATCAAGGGTATTTTAGGAAAAGGGTGCCTAAGCCTAATAAGGTGCTTGCCGTTAGGTTTAGATGTCGTGTTTGATTACTTGAGTTTTCATATTGCACACAAGTCAAAGAGTTTCGCGAGTCGAAATCTTGAATGAGAGACCAGGACTACGGTATCAATAAAGTGGGCTAGGGGAATGCGGAGTAATGCGGACTTTTAAAAGTCAACTGAAAATAGAAAAGAGAAAACAACCTGACGAGGCTGAGAAACAAGAGTGGTTGGCTCCTCGTCACTCTCGACAACATCATCAAATTGGCCACCAAGAACACTTGCATCGTCCCACGACGGATACGATTCATGTTCATCACCGTGCTGCGCCGAGTTGTCTGCAAAAAGAACATTTAGTTAGTTAGAGCTTATTATCATTGCGGTATTATTAACTATTCAAAGTGTATATGATATTGATACATCCCGAGCATTGATAAGTCTTGTCGTTTAGAGGTTGTTAAACGTTGTTTAGAGAGTTAGTCGAGTCAATGTCGTCAATTGAGTCCATTAGTTTGTAAGCACTTTTCCCTACATATAGGAGTTCATGTTAATGAGAAGATTAGCCAAGAACCAATCACAAGACTTAGTCTCTCTCAAGAGGAGAGATTAGGTTTTGTGAAGGTTGGCCTTTGTGTTCAATAGTGTTCATCGTGTTCGTGTGTGTTCTTGGGTGCGCGCTCTTGATTTCCGAGACTCGATCTTGGCTCGTAACAGATATACTCTCAACCATTGAACTAATAATATTACAAAACTACGTGAATTTGTGTTCGAGTTTTGTCTTGTGTCCGAAGAATGAAAGAATGGAAAAGAAATCAAAAAATGGCTAGTTAATCATATAAACCATTTATATTAATAAGGAATTACCTGTGAACTTTCTAGTTCTTCTACCAATGCACTGCACCAAGAGAAACTATATCATATAACATGTATGGGTTAAATATGAGAAAAATTTATATATCTGCATATATACCTTTAGATTTGGTAGCAGAAACAACTTAACAAGATCCTCCGGTTGATAGTGGCAGTCCTCTGGGAGTTTTGTAATGCAAACCGCTTTATTTGCGGGTAGAAGTAACACCTTCGGGTTTTTAGGAGGAGCGAAGATATCCGGAAAATCTTTCTCCAACGATTTTGTGAAATTGATCTCAAGTTCTGCCTGTTTTTTATTCTTCTTCTTACTCGCTGTTTCCAAGACATTTTTCTCCGGAGGGTCAACATCTGAACCTACAATTGAGGATTTTTAAATTTTAGTTAGCTCACAAAAAAACCGGAATAAAAATTATATTCGACTTATAAATTTCATGAATACCGACCTTTAACTTTACGGTACTTCCAATGCTCAGGACCTGCCCAAGAGTTCTGCTTTAAAGCTAGTCCCAGATTTGAAAACAGATATTCGTCAACTCTATCAAATCGGTCATCATAAGCATTGTCATTGAAAGTACACGATTCGGTTTCCTGCAGCATTTAATATTTTATTCCATGATCATAAATGTACTAAATGAGTATATATATGTATATGTATATGAATTCGAGGGGAAAGAAACCTCGTGATTCTCTGGAAAACTTGAATCTGCATAATCACGGCGTTCATCTACCATTGCTGTACCATCATCATGGTCGTCATTCCATGTCATACAGTCCTCATTTCCACCATCATCGAATGCAAACTCTGCATCGTTATTAATAACATCTTCAACTGGTTTCTCTCCTGAAGAATAAAATTCCGATGGCCTTCGGTTGTCTTCATTGAATCGGTCTACTATATTCCTCAAACTCGGTGAAATTTCATCTTTGATTTGCATGTTCGATAGCATCTCTTCAACATATTCTGGAAAAAAAATGTAACGTAAGAATTTCATATGTAAATTTTTATCATTAAAAAACGCAGATGAACAAGATTTGTTTGCAAAATAAACAAACCTTTAGCAAACAAGAGATCAATCATGGTTGATTTTTCATTTTGCTCGTCATTTGATAAGCACTTCCCGGGTACTTCCTGTGAATCAAAAAGGACCTTGCACCCACCATACACTCCAAGATTATTCATCAATAGACCCTTTGCTCCACCTTCATCGAATTGTGCCGATGTCTGATGATAAAGTGGATCCACGGAGAAAGCCACTGTAAAAAAGAAATTAAAAAAATTTAAGTAAGTACTAAATTATTTTAAAAAAATAACTTTAGAAGTAGCAAACATGGTAACTCGAATGACATGGATTCCGTGGTCACCATCAAACTTCTTCACATTAAGAGCTTCGAAAGACGATTCCAGAGTTGACAAAGGTGAAATCTGCACATAACGGTGTGGCTTAGCTTAATACTGATAGCTACGAAAATTATTTGCATAAAATGAAACAATGAACACGAGAATCGACCTTTTTATCCGTCTCTTTTTTCGCCTGAACGCCTTCTTTTGCACTATCAGCATCGCCAGGCTCAAGCACATCTATGAGTTATGAATACAGAACGCACAAAATCAACATTTAACTTCACAAACATTTAGGTCTCAAACCCTAAACGACAAATGCCGAGAACAAATACAAATTTCTACTACGAATATCCGGGAAAAGCTGGTTGACTTCTAAATGGCGGAATCTTACCTTGCTCGTCTTCTTGACCTGCTCTATTCATGCCACCAAGGACCTTATATGCCTCCGAATGCACGGAATCCACTCGTAACGAATAAATCTTAACTCCAGCCTCAAGCGTGCAGCTTGCCTGAAACATACAAACGACACGGTTTACATTCGAAGCATGAATCTTCGTCACACCATACCTGTTCACGACTTTTGGCGCACACAAAGATCATCACAAGCTAAGTAAACTTATAATCTTCACTCCTATTACCTTTTGAAAATTGGTCTCCGAGTCATCGTTCTCTTCAACCTTGATGAGCTCCGCCAAATGGTCGATCAAATTCAGCTCCCAAGTGTTCCTCTGATTAATTTTCTGCACCAGAGCTAAGAAACCAAGTTCAATACAGTGCCCAAACCAAACCGCAATATTGAAAATGGATCAATCGATCGATCGAGAGAGAGAGAGAGAGAGAGAGAAGAACGGACATTTTCGCTTGCGAGTTTGATGCAATTCTGAAAGAGCTCCAGGATCTGGCGCTTGCCGAGGCAGGCATCGCCGTCGCTTTCACCGCGCGGAAGCGCGTTAGGAGCGAGGGACTTGCGGCGGATGGCGGCGGCGCGTGCGGCGCGTGCCTGGGCGCGCTCGAGCTGGTCGTCGTTCGAGAGGAGGAAGACGGGGCTGGTCGGAGACTGGAGGCGAGAGGCTGCCGGAAGCCTCTGCTTGGGGCTGAGAAGCTCGGCCATGATCGGAGTTAGGGTTCGCAGATTCGAATTTCGGATTTTTCAGAGCGGTTTGGGGAAGAAGACCTATTTTCCCTCCATGATTTCAAATCTATTCGGCTTGTACGTCGTCGTTTTGCTGCTTATATATATATATATATATATATATATATATATATATATATATATATATATATATATATATATATATCGAAGCATTTTCGGAGAGAAGTTAATTTGAATTTTCAGAAAGCTTTAATTAAATTGTTTCTAAAAAAACTTTAATTCAATTGAAGATGTATTTTTACCGCACAAAATATAGAAATATGCTGCCAAAATTTTCTCATCATAAATGTAAAAGGGAATATTCATTTTAATATTTAGTCGATTATATTTTAATAAGAAGCTTTGTTTTAGACTTTAGTTTACTTAGTTAAGTACTTAATAATTAAACAAGTGGAAATTTAAAAAAACAGAAGAAAAAAAAACCAATACATAGATAATTTGATTAAGATAATTTTTCATTTTATCATATATGACTATTTTTGTTATACAACGGAAAAAACAGCGAAAAAGGATCTCCACCACCGATGTGTTTTGGTCAGAAAATAATTTTTAAGTATTTTGACAAATTTTTATACGTTTAATATTACTTGTTTATCACTATAAAACATAAATAACTAAAAAAAATTTATATAAATAATAAAACATCTATCAATATTTGTATTTATATAAAAATATAAATTGTGTAAAAAAATATAAATATAAGATTAAAATTAAAATAGTACATTATATTGATACATTATATTTATTCATGAGCATTGCCGCATGAGCATTGCCGCAACTCTCAAACATGCATGCCAAAAGGTATGCCGGAGAATTTAAAACCATGAACATAACAACTAGTTCGAAATAAATGCACAAAATTAGCATATATTATATATTATTATCTAGGAACTGACAATAAAAAATATTCCTTTATTCAAAATTGAGACCGAAGAGCTTACAATGAAAGGGCTAAAGAGCTCATTTTACAGCAGACAATTACAATGAAGCCCCAAAAGAATAAGTATCTTTGTAGCAAATAGTTACGACATCAGATACGCTATTATGCACCCCAGCACCGCACCGGCGACAACCTTATCCAACAACAACAAAAAAAACCATTAATAGCCGTGAAAAACCGTAGTACTTCTAGAAGGGGCGGACGTACAGCCACACCAACTTCTAGAATGTTATGCTTTCTCGACCACTCCCCCGTTACTTAACCCTCCCGGATTCTGATAGACGCCCATTATTCACGTACAAGAGCATGGGTTAAATTCATGTTATTACGGGTATTTCGGTCTTTTCATGTTAGTCCTAACCGTCAAAGGGTTTATCGTTTATGCTTGTTTTGGATTTCTTGTCTTCCTTATTCTCAAGGGAAAAGTTGTTTTCATTCTTGTAATTCAGATTTATTTCAATAAAGAGAAAGGGGATTTATCGTCTTGGTGACTTCTTGTTGGTTGATTCGTGTTCGTTTTTTATTTGTTTGATTCTCGTACTCGTATCCTAGTTATATTGTAAATGTAATGTATTTTAAAGTCCTTTTATCAGTCAGCACCAGAATCAGTTGACATCTACCAAAAGTAATCAAAATCGAAATCCGAACTTCCTATTCTAATTTCTTGGAAATTGAGATTTCTCGATTAGTCCTTTTACGGTTCCGCACCAAAAAGACAAGCCGCAAACTTATCGAGCAACAAATTTTGTTACTCATTCTCAATTTTGAAAACAGAGAATTTACGCAGTAACTGATCTTCAATCCATCGAAATATGCAGAAACGTATTTGAACAACAAAAAAAACAGAGAAGTCGATAGCGGTAATACCTGAGCCGGAGTATGCCCAAGGGAATCACGCAAGGGTCTAGAAGCGGATACCGGGTGCTCCGGAGGAAGCTCGCACACGATTTGATTCAACAACTGCAAAATCATTAAGCGGTTATGTAAGTACAGAAAATCCGATTAACTACGTAACGCTTCCAGAGTTTTTAGGACTCACTTCAGCTTGACGACCGGCGTGAAGTCTTACCCCGGTGGCGTCGTACATTACCTGCATCCCAAACTCGCTAATCAATCATCCAAAATCCGAACAATCAAAGCACGGTTTCGAGAAGATTAGCAAGAACAACAACAACATTGGACTGCGATCGGCGTTAAATTATTCTTCTACACTGGATTATCAGAAATTCGAACCATGAAAACCCAATTTCCAACATGATTCATCAAGAACAAAGACAGAATCGGATCGAGATTTGGCGCTAAAACGAGCTCCATTGCAGTAATAAACAAATTGATCCCTTTAAAAACGACGAAAACGACTCACAACGCAGGCCAAAACGACGGCAAGGGCAAAATCCGGACCTCCGATCCCCCGCTGCAGGGCGATCGCCGCCGCGAGAGCCGTGACGGTGGCGGAATGAGACGAGGGCATCCCGCCGGAGTCGAGCATCCGCTTGGAGTCCCATCGCTTCTCCTTGTACCTAATCAAGCCCTGCAATCCACCATTAACACGAACAGCGCGAGCAGAAGCAAGCTAGGGTATGGGAGAGGGGCACGGACCAGGTGGTGAAGAGCTTGAGGAATTGCGCAACGGCGCAGGCGAGGAAGGCGGAGATCAGAGGGAGATTGGAAGGGAGGACGGAATCGGAGGCGTGGCCGGAAAAAGTGGCGTCGGCGATGGTGATGGCCTCGTCCATGGAAGCTCTGCTTTCAATTCGGTGGTCTTCTTCTTCTTCGCTGTGATGTGCAGCTTCCACATTTATTATAATATTCATTAAAAATTGTGTATATTATATATATATATGTTTTACCCAAGTTTCAAAATGTCGTTTTGCCGGTAAATTATTGAGGGCATTTCTTACGACTCAACAATCACAAGATCAATCTTGTTCTTCAAGTAAAGAGCTCGTTTCTTTCGTTTATTAGCTATATCAAGAATAATTATAATCTTTATTGAATTAATAATCGCAATAAAATGGGGTTACAGATGATATTTTCTCTCGCTGGATTTCCTCCCCAAAAGGTCCTCCTCAAATCTGATGTGCTAACCCTCTTTTATAGACCATATTTCCCTCCAGCGAGGTCAATTTTTCCGCCCAAATCGAGGTCTCTTCGGCAATTCCTTGGTACAGTTGATAGAGGCATGGTGCACCCTTCTCTCGCATAATTTGCGCTGACTGAGGTCATTACCGAGGTAATTAGGTGGGACCAAGGTGCAAAATATCGCGAAAGTCGAGGGATTTTCGGACCGATTTTCGTTTTTTAGTGATATGCGGAACGACGTCCCTTTCGTTTCGCTGTCGTTTTACCAAATTTCGCGAAATTCGCATGGACACGTGGATGGAATGTCGTTCTTCGTTTTTACTCACAAAATTTGCGAAAAAAGATTGGAATTTCGCAAAAAATTAAACTCTTGGTAAATTTCGGCAAAAATATTTATACTTGCCCAAGACCCCACCCCGGCCGGACGGCGGCGGCGGCACCGCGCGCGCGTGGTAGAACATTTGTGTGAGTCCTCCCCCATCCACAAAATCCTACGACCCTAAGGGCCCAAGCCCTTGTCCCTAATATTTGGTATATAAACATCACCAAACTCTTATCATCTATCAAAGTGGGACTTTTGTTATTCAACTAATATCACACATTCACACTTAACATACACTTCACTTAATAAATTAACTTCATATTATACACTTCAAATAATATTACACTTAACATACATATTATTATTAACTTCACCTAACATACATATACACTTACTATATATATTCATTTAATATTACATTCTTCAACTAATAATAAATCTGTTAACATACATACACAATTTACATGCATATTCACTTATTATAACACACTTAACATATTCACTTCACATAATAATTTGACTTAATATTATACACTTCAACTAATAATGTGACTTTACATTATACATTTCCCATACATATTTAAGTTACAAATGTGTTTTGTTATATACAATTATGTCTTGTATTTATTAAATATGTAGTTTTGAACCTATATAAATATCATGTTTAAATACTCAAAAAATTTTACAAAATATCCGTCGAAAACCCCATCGGCATGCGGTATGTCGATGCGGTATATGCGGCATGCGGCATGCGGCATGCCCTTTTTTTATCATTTGCCCATCGACATACTCATCGGCAAGCGATATATCCGTAAAACAAAAAAATGCGAAACGACATCGGCAAGCGGCATTTTAAACCTTGGGTGGGACAAGGTATGGCAGCATTAAATGCTCGTCCTATCGAGGCGTGCTCGAGCATTAAATGCATGTCCATCATCCTTAATCGACATGCTTGTTGATATCTCTCTCATGTCGTCAACGTTCATCGCAGCCCTCACCTCGCTTGAGTCATCAATGCCGCATCACGATCTTCTCCTCGCTGGTGTCGTCGACGCCGCATCACGATCTTCTCCTCGCTGGTGTTGTCGACGTTGCATCACGACCTTCTCCTCGCTGGTGTCGTCGACGTCCTTCGCAGCTCTTCTTTCGATTCATGCTATTCTTTCCTACCACATTTGTCTTCGCCGTAGTTACAGGGGATCCAGCCGGATCTGACCTTAACATAAATTGGTTGCTGTTTTCGAGGATTATCGACTAAATTAACGACATAAGTACCATAAGTAGCATAAAGTGGATGTGTTGTATTTCTATTCCTAATCTTTTTTATATATTTCTGTTTAGGAGAAGTTCTTAATGTATAAAACATGGTTTTTTGTTAATTCCGATTTTTTACCATTAAACGTTGATCTAGAAGGCTCGTATGGAAAATGCGTAAATGGAATTTTTAGTGTTAGAACATTATATATGAGGATGAGAGGGAATCCGCGTGTCAACGATGCAAGAAGTCGTGGGGCATGTAATGAAACAGTAAAAAACAGATACATCTACCAGTAATTTCTCTACTTTTTTAGTTTGTTTATATTTATGTACAATATGTTGATTATTAATGAGATGTTTGTAACCAAATGTTCTTGTCTAATATTATATGTATTGACAACAATATTCAATTGCACGTACAAAAGCGAAAATAGACTATAATCAAAACACTATTTCAAATATCAATCATAGATCAGCTCGGCCCGGGCATCTGGGGAAGGGAATAACGTCTTTGATGTTGTCGACTCCAGTGGCGAGCAGAATCATCCTCTCAAACCCTAATCCAAAAAACCGTTGTGTTTAACTTTTTCGAAGCGTCGAAGGTCGAGGTATCACCCGTATGGCTCGCTTGGAAGTCCCATCTCTTAGATCCTGTCACAATGGATTTTGATGCATTAAATATACAAAAATATACCTGTGGAACTTCCAAGACTCGGACGAAAGAAATATTTAACTTCAAAATTAATGTCGTAATTGGATTCAAGGGGAAAACTACTGGCAATATGACAAGTTCAGAGTCCTAGCTGATATTTACTCAAACTGAAATCCTTCTTAGGGAAGACAAAACCGCAGAGGGTTAAAAACTGTTGATGTGAATAATCACGACCAATTGTCACAAAGTAATTGCACTCTGATTATAGTGAATATGACGATAGATCTTAACTTTATGAGATAAAATCTACTTCGGTGAATAAAAACACGAGATGACAAATTTGTAAAGGGTTGAGCGATAATAAAGAGAAAGTATATTTGATTGATAGCAAAGTGAATAACTAGTAGAAAGTGTAGAACAAGCTGATTGTGTGTATTGGGCCCGTTTAGCATAGCTTAATTTTTACAAAAATTATTTTTAGTTTTAGTTTAAAAAACTAATTGTTTTTGAAAAAAACTGACAGGTGTTTGGTAAATTGTTTATAAATCAGTTGTTGCTGGTAACAAAAACTAATTTAGCGTTTGGTAAAAAAAATTATTTAGGCTTAAAAGACTAAAATAGACTAAAACCGTATTTTTGTTTTTAGAAAAAACCAAAAGCTACGAATTCTAGCTTTTACAATTCGTGTACAAAAATTTAAAATCAATTTTTTGTTTTTTGGAAAAAATTTTTTGCCAAACACCTGAAAAGCGGTTAAGTTTATTTTAAAAAGAAAAACATGCCTTAATAAGCTATGCCAAACGCACCCATTATAAAATTCTAAAAAAAATAACGAGTTTACTATTTTTCATTACACTGCATTTAGTGAAATCTCGAATTTACTCTTTGGTTAAGTTTTTTTTTTTATATTTATTTATCATTCATAATGTTTCGAATAGCCCCTACGACTTCCTTATTTCTCTCCAAAACCAACTCCTACTGAATATATCCCTCTTTCACCCCTCCGACACCTGAGATTCTTCATTCTTATACTGTAGTTGTCGGCCAACTTTCATGTGTCTATTGTCTTTCATTCCGATTCATATTCCTATTCCGATCGTTTTTTATACATCTCTAGCATTGAGGTTTAGGGGTCGAATCGAGTCAATAGTGTTAAGTGTCATTTAGAGGGTTAATCGAGTCAAGGTTATTAGTGATGTTTAGAGTGTAATCGAGTCCATTAGATTATAATCGTATGCTCCATATAAAGGAGCTTTAGTGATTAAGAAATTTAGCCAAGAACCAGATCACAAGACTTTAGTCTCTCGAGAGGAGAGATTATGGTGAGAATGAGATAACGTGATATACCATTTGTGCTCAATCGTGTTCATCGTGTGTTCGTTGTGTGCATGTTCTTGATTTCCGAGACTCGATCTTGGGTCGAAACAGTTTTCCACCGACAAAGAGTTCAAAACCTGCAAAAGGGTTTCAGACGCACATTTCGACATCGAACATCGTCTTCATATTTTCTTCGGCATCAACAAAGCAGTTAAACTGGAGGTCCATGTAAATTTTTATTCTTTAACTTTATTACCAGCATTAGTAATTATGTTATAGTTTTCACAGTTGACATACGATTAAATATATTGTCTAGGACGAAGAAAATGTACTTGGATGATGGATTATATGAGTGTGGACGAGTATAAGGATCAGTTACATACTTTTGTTCCACAATCTATTTGTTACCACTATATACTTTAGATCTCGCCGGCTAGCAGTAATAAAATAGTCGAATAAAAAGATGGAATAATAGCGGTTAAAGTAGCCAAACTTTCATGATTTGTGTTGATAAAGGTCCAAACTGAATTTATAGCGGCAAAAGTAGCCAAACTCGGTCAATCTGTGGCAAGCACTAACGATACAATGAAACTATGTACACTTACATTTCAAAATACAAAAATCAACTAATGAAAACTTGCTTGCAAGTAAATAAACTGAGGTGTTTATAAGCAGAAGAATCAGCATCTCCTTCTAATTTGATTCACTCTCTTTGTCAGGTCCAAAATAGAAAGTGCCACTCACCGAGATTACGATAAGAAGACTTCCGATAACTCCGCCAAAACTTGGCGCAAAGCTCGACCAACCGATGCCCCACAACTGCGACAACAAAGCCTGAAGAAAAACAGGGGAAATTGTTTTTGTATTGCTTGTAAATTCCAGATATTTATAGATATATTTAGAGAACTAGAAGACATTATTTTTCTTCTTTAATGAGCAAGGTTTAGATATAGCAGAGTAGTACCACAATAAATTGAACATTTGCAACTTTGCTGGCTTTCTCGAGCTGAAGCGCGCGGGCTAAATATACCTGAAATTGGAAATGGTCGTTAAGAATCGAAGCTGAAATAATATGGAAATTAGAATTTTAACACAAATTTTCTCAAGTTAGTCAGAAAGGCACCTCAGCAAGAAATGCCAAAAATCCTAGAACAAGCATAAGCATAAACGTAAATTGACCCGGGATAACGAATTCCTGCAAGAACGAGACCAAATGCATTGAGATACCCACAGAAAATAAATATATTAATAAACTGTGAATCGAGTACAAAATGGTCAAATTACCTCAAAAGCAAGAGAGCAAATTACTGCAGCAGGACTGGTCAATAAGCCGAACGAACAAACTGTTGCCCTGAACACCGATACAAACTTTATAAATCAACCTAATGAATGAAGCATTTGCTAAAAATGAAATTTTTTAAGTTTTAGAGAAACCGTTTCACATAAATTTTACGTCATAATGGAATCAAGTTTCGTCAATTTACAGAAGGGATTAATGATACATAATAAGCAAATAACAGTTCATAAAATTTCCTTTTTACAAAAACAACACACTTCTTACATCGGGTGATCGGATGCCTTTGCCCCGGCTCTAATAAGACAAAAGCTAACTGCACCGGTTATGGCTGAAAACAGACCAATTAAGACTACATATATATGTGCATGCCTTCCTTCTCCAACACCGACTTCTGCAAACGACAAAGAAATCTAGTTTGTAAGAATTTTTTTTTCTTTTTGGATTATATATTTCTCAGGTGAACTCGACATTGTACCTTGTATGGCAAGCAACTGATGGAAAATGAAGAGTACCCCCATGAAACTGCAAGCCAAACCTGAAAGATCAAGTAAAGGTTATAAACACACCATTCCCTGAAATTACAGGTAGATTAAGTCTATCAAGATCGAGTAAACACAAACAAAAGAAAGAAAAGAAAAAAAAAATCGTAGAATAGGATAACTCAAAATCATATATTACCATCTTCATAATAATTTCACTTTCAATTTAGTACTACTTAAGGTAATAAGGAGCTAAAAAGCAACGAAAAACTTACCTCCTACGTCTGAGATTTTTAATTTCTCGCGTAAAAAGATTCTTGCCATAACTGAGGCCATGATTGGAGTCGTAAAGATCATAACAGCAGCATGAGAAGACGGTAATCTCTGAATGCTGAAAAGGAAAAAAAAATAGCTTGAGAAAGTTGAACAAGGTTTTCTCTGACGAATTGAATTTCTTCCATTGATATGTTCTCTTCAAGTTATTACAGTCACAGATACTAATTACCAGAAGATAATACATTAGGAAGTTGTTTTCTTTCTTTAGAAGATTGTCAAAAAATCAAACAGAGAAACAAACCAGTAAATAAAGCTCGACAGCGAGAGGAATCCCGACAGAGCTCTCGAAATCAAAAGGTACTTAACATCTCCAAACCCAAACAATGGCTGTTTACTTCTTCGCAACCACATATACGAACAAATCAAAATTACTGTACACCTCACGAATGCAGTCTCAAATAGAGGTATTGACTGAACTGCCACGAGAAAACAGAAAAAGAAATTAAAGCATGTTCAAGTTCACGAGCACTGCCACGCTAAAATGGACATGAAACAGAAGGTGACGTATTTGTCGCTTGCAACAGATTACCCATGATAAAACACAGCAGAAGGCTCAAATAATTTTGATTATATAGTAATTGTTTAGCGTGTTAGTTCCCATAAAGCCATCGAGCGAACCATCTGATTATATTTCCACGAGAATTCATCATCTTATTGTATTAGAGCACGTTAACATGTTTGGTATAACCGGATACAAATTCCACAAATCTAACTTTCTAGTTTTTAGTTCCATAGCTCCTCCCGGGTACGGTATAAATAACCAGATACGATATCAAGATCATTACACCTGGCACGTAAACTTACTTACCAGAGAAAACATCAGAAACGACACCCATAAGGAAATACATCATAGATGACACGGCCATACACAGGAGACCGGAGTATCTAGATCCGCCCCAAACCCACGCTGCAAAGACCGTGAAAGGCGATACCTCTGCTTCGGCTAATCTTGTTACTTGTTCCTGCATTATTAGACACCCAAAACATAAGATTAATCTCATCTACTCTCATCTTCTCCCCGAAATTTCGACTTCTTGTATGTTCTCTCTACCCGTTTCACAAATTCGACAATCGAACACATAAAATTACTTGCAATGTCAAGCTATTCTTCCATTCTCTGATTCTAGACAATACTAAACACATAAATTTTCGACATAGCACGGGATTCGACGGAAGCAAACTACAAATTCTCAGACACCAGAATGTTTTCAAACTGATTGGTGACGATCTGCAAATAGGTTTAAGTTCAAAGCGATCGATCGACATTACATTCACAGTAGCAATGGAAGAGGAGTATCACCCTAGCTTTTCGTCTCGGATACTTGACCGTGAACATGTTGATTTTGGGCCTCTCGACGCCGGACAACAGAGGGCTGATCTCCTCCGACGCGTCGCCGCCGTCGATTCCGGCGGCTGCATCTCGGACGATGAGCTCGACGACGTGGTCGCCGATGCCGTTCTCCGACGACGCCATTACCGAGAATTTAGTGGTTCAGAAACCCTAGTTTTCTTGGAGCTGAAGTTTGTCGGAGAAGCCATGAGAGAGAGAGAGGGTGATTCGTGGGAAGCTACCGTAAACGGCCAAGTTGGTGGGCGTACACGTGGCATTGGACAAGTAGGTAAATAAAATAAAATAAAGGGAAAATTACGGCAAAAATACCCAACCTATGGTCAAACTGTCTCTCCGGTACCCAACCTTTAAAACTGGCGGCAAAAATACCCAACCTGCGTTGACCGTGACTTTGGCATGAAAACGTTAATTTCTCCGTTAAAATTCATCATGTGGCCGTTAGCGGCAAAAATACCCAACCTTTTTTTTGAAAAAATTAATTTTTAATTTTTTAAATTTATGTTTTTCTTTTTCTTTTATTGATTAGTGATAATTACTTGAATTCCAAATACATGGAATAACACAAAAGTTAGTCAAAACATCTATTGATTTCTTAATGTGCTCGTATAAGCTACATTTGGTAGTAAAAATCTTATTATTATGACAAATTTTAAAAATAATGTTACGGGTATTTTAAGTAATTGAAAAGGGTTTTGAGAATAGGTATTTGGATTTTTGGGTATCCGTATTTCTGGATATCCGGATTTCCGGATCTGGATACGGGTAGTGATTTTTGGATACCCGAAAAACCGGATCCGGATACGGGTAGTTAAAAAAAACGGATAACCGCTCCGGTTACAGCCCTAATTACCCTTTTCATTGGTGATTGACCGTTTTAGATCGAATTAATACAGTCAATTATTATCTCTGTATTGAAAAAAATGGCTTAAGAATATATGCCAGTAAAAAAAATATTATCAATAAGTAATAGGCTTGATTAGTAATAATTGGTTAAAAGACTTCCCTTCGGATCCCATTAAAATGCATACCCTTAAATACCCCTGCTAAGAAATATGAATAGTGTCGAAAGAAGCTATGAAACACACTGAAAACCCACTTATGGTCATTCTCCATAAAAAAAAAAAAAAACCCTTATCGAAAGTCGATCCAACAGCGCAAACCGCGTCCTCATCGGAGGCCGGACGCGCCCTCACAGGCGGCGATTATGACGGACGCGCTACTTCACGCGCGCACCTCTGCTTACGTCATCACGTTGATGTAAGTCCTTCTAAAGGCGCGTGAGGAGGGCAAGAGACGCGTGGTGGCTCGTGTGGGGCCTGTGGGGCCGCCCGAGGTGCTCCCGGCCCACTTTAAGGTTCTGGGAGCGTTCCGAGACCATTTCTTGCAAACTTTTTTACTTTTGTTAATATTTTTTTTACTGGCATATATTCTTAAGCCATTTTTTTCAGTATAGTGACAATAATTGACAGTATTAATTCGATCTAAAATGGTCAATTACCAATGAAAATGGTAATTAGGGCTGTATCCTGTTTTTTTGAATTACCCGTATCCGGATTTGGTTTTCGGGTATCCAAAAATCACTACCCGTATCCAGATTCGAAAATCCGGATACCCGAAAATCCAGATACCTATTTTCAAAACCTTGTTGAATTACTTGAAATACCTGTAACATTATGTTTAAAATTTCTCATAATAATAAGATTTTTATCACCAAATGTAGCTTATACAAGCACATTAATAAATCAATAGATGTTTTGACTAACTTTTGTGTTATTCCATGTATTTGGAATTCAAGTAATTATCACTAATCAAGTAAAGAAAAAATAAACAGTTAAAAAATAATAAATAATTTTTTTTTAAAAGGTTGGGTATTTTTGCCGCTAACGGCCACATGAGGGATGTTAACGGAAAAATTAACGCTTTCATGCTAAAGTCACGGTCAACGCAAGTTAGGTATTTTTGCCGCCAGTTTTAAAGGTTGGGTACCCAGGAGGCAGTTTAACCAAAGGTTGGGTATTTTTGCCGTAATTTTCCCTAAAATAAAATAAAACAAATTTGGTTAAAATATTCATAGTTAAATTAGAGAAAATAACGGCATAAATACCTCTAAGTCATTGGAAATTATAGGTATAACTCTAAAACATGAAGTATCAAAAACTGAAAATTTATTGGTTTTCTTTTTTACGTTATCATTGTCTAGACGTTAAAAACTTAAAATGATGTGTTGTGTAACGCGCTGATGATGTCACGTCATAATTGCAGTTTGGCTAAATTTTCACACTTTGTCAACGTGGTGTATGTATGTAAAATGTGAAATTTTAGTTGAAATATGATAATGATATAGCATCATCAACTTGTGAGGCTTGTTAATTAATCACTTTGCGCCTTAATTACAATTATTTTCATCAATTTTGAAAGGTAAAAATGATCTCGTTTTTTTTAAATGCCATAAAATAGCTAAATACCTCTAAGTCATTCAAAATTATAGGTATATTTTTAAAACTTAAAAGTAATAGAAAAAATATCTCAAGTATAAAAAATTGAAAATTTATCTATTTATTTTTTACACCGTCATTGCTCAAATATTAAATGACATGTGTAACGGGTTGATGATGTCACGTCATAATTCCAATTCAGCCAAACTTTGCCAAGGTGGTGCACATATGTAAAATGTGAATTTTTGGCTGATACGGAATAACGATGTAGCATCATCAGCGCATCAAACGCCTTACAATTATTTTCATCAATTTTGAAAGAAAAAACAAAATTGATCTCATTTTTATAAATGCCGGATTTTGTGCTTGAATATGAATATCCCGTCAAGTGACAACGTATCATGGGAATTAACAAGTAAGAGATTAATACAAAAAATTGCCAACGCAATGTAGTTTGGCTTAATTGAGATATCAATACCAATGTTTTTAAAAACCCGGACACGCCGCGAGACACTCACAAGAAACTCGGAAACCGCGTAAAGACCTTCCAAAACTCTTTTTGATATACTCTAAATCCAAATTAAAGATGTTCATATTAACAACTACAATAATTTAACGAAAACCCCGTTTATCATAAAACCCATACCACCTTTGATATAAATCCAAATTAAAGTTGTAATCAATTTATTTTTTTTCAATAGCTATCTCGGTAAAAATAATCAATAGTCTCACTGATCAATAATCACTTGGGCTTCACGAAGTATAATTGTGTAATTGCAAACCATGTCATAATGACAAAAAGCCTAACATTTTGTCGGTCAACCATAATAGATTATACCATATCATACGCTACACGTTTTATTATTATTATTATTATTATTATTAATTGCACATTTTGTAGATGAATAATAATACTAAGAATGGTCATTTATCTATTGTAGAAGTGAATTTAGGGCTTAGAGAGATCTCAATCTCTTCGAGAGAACGGCCTTTGGTCTCCACTGTGAAGTAATACGCAAAAACTGCAGCCAATAGCGACACTCCACCGAATGTCCCATAAACGGGACCCACTCCAAACTTCTTCACCAACTCAAGAAAAAATAAACCCACCAAGAAATTGCACACCTATAAAACAATACAAAAAATAATAAGGTTATTGGCGGAGAAAATACCTAACTACTACGAATGTTGCACTTTAATATCTATTTTCATTTTTGGCCAGCAAAAAATACTTTCTACGACAAATGTTGCACTTTATATGCCGCTCCTCCTTACATCAGCTCATGTACCAATAAATAATAACTTAGCCTTAGCCAATAAAAAATAATTTAAGAATTTAATTACCTATGCTCATGTATAAAAATATGAGTACTTTAGCCGTTTAAAATTAAAATGCAACATTCATCGTAGTTAAGTATTTTTGCCGGTAAAAAATAAGAATAGTAGTGCAAAATTCATCGTAGTTAGGTGTTTTCATAAAAAAATGGGAATAAGTACTAAAGTGTAAGTGTGTAACATCTGACGAAGTTGAGCCCAAAATATTATTAATGCGGGACTATACAAATATTCAATTTCTCGTGAAACAGGGAAAGTATTCCCTTAGAATTGCGTTGTCTATTTTATTTTCTTATTGTATCGGTTTGTCGCTTGAACTCGTGGTATTGTTTTAAGTTTTCGTAAATTTTAATGAGGCGTTCGATATTTTCTCTTTATAGATCAGTTGGTCAGGAAGTTTGGAGCTCACCCAATGGGCCGAGAAACTGAAGCCCATGATCTTTCCGCGAGTCCTGTTGCTGCTGAGCTCGGGTATGATGAGACCGGTGACGGGACCCGCTCCTATGGCAAAGGTGAATATGTACCTTCAATGCAAGTAATGTAAAAGGCGAGAATAGTTATTCACAATTTCATTTTGTATAATATTAGGGATACAAGAATTCTCCGTCTTCGCAACTTACAAGAGAGTTCCAAGTATGGATAAGTTGTGTCCAACGTCCTCATCGATCGGAAAAGTGATAGCGCTGACCACGATGAACATAGAAAACGCCTACCGAAAGCAAAGAGTTCTTAAAAAAATTAAGACAAATTTAAAATAATTATTAATTTGACCAATATGAATTGCATTAAAAGCCTTGACGACTTCAAGTGAAGATAGATGAGATGAACATTAGCAAATTGAGAAACTAACCATTCCAACATAGCTTCCTATCAAGAGCTTCTGTCTCCCTTCCTTATCGATTAAGTAAGAAGCCGTAATTGCCCCTGAATACGAGAACGAGCACAATCATGACGGTTGATTACTTCAATTCCGTTCCAGTTATTTAATTAGTTTTAGAAAGGAAAATTTGTTGCAACGGGTAGCTTATACATAACTGGCTTTGGTCATATATGATATAACTAATCTCTTTCAAATGAGAGAAGATTAGTGTTCGTGAGAGGTAAGCGTTTTCGGTCATCCCAGCCTGTACCAGAGAACTGTGTTTTGCAATGAGGATACATAGGAATAGATTTGTTGAACCTGCAAAGTTGGTAATTCCGACCAATAAGCTCGCTGAAGCGCTACTAGCGATTCCGACATCTTGAAAGGTTAATGATGAAAAGTAGAGTACTCCGTTTATACCGGCAAACTGTTGAAGGATAAATAGGGAACTTCCAATGAAAGCAACTGCAACAACACACGAATATTTTAGATATCAAAAAAGATAAATACAAATGCCCATATATACATCAATCCATGATCTCATTACTTATTAGAGAAATTGACAGTATTGCCCCCTAAAATTTTGCATGTTGGTGCACTTTGCATCCTGAAGTTCAATTTTGGCAACAACGTCCCTTGGGTTTTAAAGAAACTAGCAAATCGCTCGCGGCGCATTAAAAAAATGAAGAGAATATTTAACTTTTGTAATACACATGCTTACTCGAGGCTAGTTTTGTCAATTAGTGACAAAACGAGACCGACAACCAAGATTATCAGACTATATAATGAAGCATTTAACGAGTCTAGTTTGCGAAGAACAATTAGGATGAAAGTCTCAAAAGTAAGAGAAAAATAATTATTTGATGAAAATACTATGAAATAAATCACGTGCTTTGCACAAATTACCATTTTCTTCTCTCCTTTTTAACGTTTTGAGGACAATGTGCTATTTTTGAAATTTAATGAAGCATATTATGGGGGGCATTACTATCAAATACTCTAGTTTTTACTCTAAAAAACTTGGCAATATTTCGATTTTCGATGTAAAATAAAATCTGAAAACCACCTTGATACAACCTCTAGAATGCGGTTCCTCTAATAGCTCCAACCAACTGCTGTTTAAATCGCTGCCATCGTCTCTAATGACGGCTTGAAATTCATCGAATGCTCTTTCAACTTCAGATTCACCCCAAAGTTTCCGAATAATCTCTTTCGCTTCGTCGATTCTCCCGACCTGGGCAGAGAAAATTTGCATATTACACCAACAAAACATGATTTTACATCATCCCCGGAATTTAGAAGCAAGAAGAAACCTACTTTACATAGCCAGCGAGGACTGTCTACGGCAAACTGCATTCCGAGTATGAGAAAAAAACCGGGCACACTTGCAATATAGAGCATTATCCTCCACCTAACAAACAATATCCATATGATTATTACAATTACTGCATACATGTCAGCCGTTTTCCGAAGTGTTAGCATCGAAAGAAACGAGAGAGCCGCACCAGTGTGGATCACCCTCGGCAGGAAGGCCCAGAAATAGCGAGGAAATTATACCGATGCACGTTCCGATTTGACACAACGTACCAAGAGAACCCCTATATTTCGTTGGAGCAATCTGCAAATTGACCATTTTGTGTTCCGAGCTTAACTCAAATTTTCAAAAATCACACGACACAGCAAACTTTGGAGCGAAAAGATTGAAATTAGTGGGTACCTCGGAGATATAAATCGGAACAAGAACCGTGTTTACGCCTATACCGAGCCCGACCAGAAATCTTCCCAAAAGTACTTCATCCAAGGAATGAGCTTGTGCACTGATACAATCATGTAATTTGCTAAGAACTTGTTGATTAATTTTCATTCGAAATGCGATGATTACCTGATAAGCGCGCCGAGAATCAAAGGAACCGTGACGATCTGGAAAGTGCGCCGGATTCCGAGCTTATCGACCACCGATCCGGAGCAGACGCTTCCGAGAAAAGCTCCGACGATGAAGATGCTCACCACCAGACCTTCCAGGATCGAATCCCCTTCGAAACCGAGCTCCCTCGCAACCGACACGATCGGACCGTTCATGACTCTGAAAAAAACGAAGCCTAAATCTCCATTCCAGAGCAGAATGAAACCACCACGAAGCTTCGAAACTCACCCGATGTGGTAGCCGAAGAGGAAATTGGACATCGAAGCCACCGCGACGTGAGGAAACGCCGGCAACCACCCAGCCTCGCCGGCGAAGGAGTCACCTGAGCCTTGGTCGCTCTTCTCCGGCGAGCTTTCAGCACCTGCAAGCTTCCACAGACACGCGTTAATGGAGTCGAGTTTAAGGTCAGGCGAGAATTGGTGAGTCGAAACGGACCAGTTCGTCGAGTCGGCGACTCGGAGGGCTGATCATCGTTACCGGCGTACAGTCTGAACCGGTGGACG
This sequence comes from Parietaria judaica, assembly GCA_954871525.1. Taxonomy (NCBI): domain Eukaryota; kingdom Viridiplantae; phylum Streptophyta; class Magnoliopsida; order Rosales; family Urticaceae; genus Parietaria; species Parietaria judaica. Next base: position 35,003,375 of record OX940865.1, read on the forward strand.
GAAGGCCGAACCGGACGGAGAACAGCGAGTTTACGGTTCGTGCGGTTGACTCTGAGACCGGTTCGAACCGGGCAGGCCGGTCGGTGGAGTACAGTGGCGGCCCACATCTCGCTTTGGAACCGGACGGAGAGGGACGGGGGTTTTGATTCCGTTTGGCCTGCCACGTGGCATGTGTTGATTGACTTTTCGAGGGAAGGGGCCCACAGTGATGCTTGACTTGAGTTCTGACGGATAAGGAGAAGATTCGATTCACCCCCATATTGTCCAAGCCACGTCATTATTGGCAGTATTAGCAACAATTCAATTTCGGATAAAGTAACACAAACAAGTGGTGGTATGGCTAGTTTGGAGGAGTTCGGTATTGGCCGTTCATCCTGCGTTCTCGACCGGTTTTGATTACGTCGGTTTCAAGCTCTAGTCTCTCTATGTCATTCGAAAATACTGCATCATCGTCGTACAATTTCATTGTACCTAATAGAAGAAAATGGTATACCGTGAGTGGTTGACTGTAACCTTTTAGATCCCGACATACTTGAAGTGCTCTACTATTAATTGGTTGAAAAAATACAATTAGATGATGCTTGAGACCGGAAAGAAAGACTTGACATTGGAATTATGCGTCATCTCTTTCATTTTTTTTCCAGCCACGAAATCGAATATCTTTGCCTCTTTCTTTTTTTTTGCTTTATTGCTTTCGTAATTTATTTTAATTAGTGTAATTGTGGCCAGTGGTGGATCCAGAGTATTATACTAGAGGGCGTTATTAAAAGTATTTACTAGTGAAATCGAGACAAGTGCAAATCTTTTATTTATGGTTTTAGAAAAAAAAAACTCAAATTTTGATGAGCCGAGTTGATCGGAAATGGGTCGAAGGTTAAATTTGAAGACATTGGCTACATATGCCGTTAGAAAAAATATTTGGAACCTAGAATTGCATTTTGTAGAAGATTTCTATCATATGTTACTAATATCCCTAAAAGAGATAAAAATCTAATTGAAAAGGTAATTTGGCTTAAACATGACAAGTGGCAAAGGAGATTACGTCCACATAGCGAGGAGCTTACGGCCACTTGGCGCGAGGGAACGGTAAAACACACATTGAGACTGATCAATCACTCAAAACATGATGTAGGTACTATTGCCGCTATATTTCAAAATTAATTATATGTCTCCTATTTTAAGTTGGGATAATAGCGGCATAAGTACTTAACCTTAGGTCAACTAAAGCGGCATAACCTTAACCTCATTTAATAACGGTATAAATACTTAAAGTTGAATTTCCGTCCATATTTAACTAACTTCCGTTAGTCTGCTATGTCACCGCGTCATCACCAATTGCAAAAGTATTCGGCGTGGGTAGGATTCGAACCTTGCTCTACCCAATGGGCGCGAATGGAGTTGCCACTTGGGCTAGCTCAACTTCCATGAATATTGCGTACACATATATATTTAGTTACAACAAATACGCATAAATAAGTAGGATATTTAATTCCATTAATATGCATCAGTTCATACACATATATATTTATTTACAACAAATACACATAAATAAGTAGCATATTTTATTCCATTAATATGCATGAGTTTCTCGACTCGGGCTCGGGTTTACTTTCGCGGTCGGTCTTACGTTGACTTTTTTACCCGAGTTTGCGTTGACTTTTTGGATCGGGCTCGATTGACTTTTTTAGGCCGGTCTCGTGTTAACATTTTTTAGCCGATCTCGGGTTGACTTTTTTAGGCCGAGTTCGGTTGATTTTTTTTTTACCGGTCTCGGTTTGAATTTTTTGTGACCGGGCTCGGGTTGAATTTTTTGGACCAAGTTTGGTTGACTTTCTATGACCAGGCTCGTCTTGAATTTTTGTTTTGACCTCGAGTTTGACTTCTTCTTACCGGGTTCGATTGAATTTTTGGACCGGCCTCGTAAAAATCAAGGAATAACATGAACAAGCCCGGGTTAGAGAAAATTGTTTTCCAAGTTTATACAAAGTTTGCTACAAACTAAAGGATTAAGAGATACATTTTGCTTGATCTTTTGTACTTTGGCGGGATCCTTTTTATGAATGATTCGATCCTTATTATGATTGATTACATCTTAAAGGGGGCGAAAAATTCAACCTGGTCATAGAAAGTCAACCAAGCTCGGTAAAAAATGTCACGAGACCAGCCAAAAAAAGTTAATCGAGCCCGATCCAAAAAGTCAACGCAAACTCGGGTAAAAAAAGTCAACCCAAGAACGACCGCGAAAGTCAACCCGAGCCCTAGTCGAGAAACTCATGCATATTAATGGAAAAAAATATGCTACTTATTTATGTGTATTTGTTGTAAATAAATATATATCTATATGCACTCATGCATATTAGTGGAATTAAATATCCTACTTATTTATGCGTATTTGTTGTAAATAAATATATATATGTACGTAATATATATGCAAGTTGAGCTAGCCTAAGTGGTGACTCCATTCGCGCCCGATGGGGAGAGCAAGGTTTGAATCCTATCCACACCGAATATTTTTGCAATTGGTGATGACGTGCTGACATGGCGGAGAGTTGGCTGACTTGTCGGGTTATGTTGCGTCCACGTGGATGTGAATCTAGCAGACTAACGGAAGTTAGTTAAATATGGACAGAAATTCAACTTTAGGTATTTATACCGCTATTAAATGAGCTTGGAGTTATGCCGCCCCTGTTGACCTAAGGTTAAGGACTTATTTCGCTTTTATCTTTTTAAGTTTTAAGCTTTAAGTTTTAACCGTTGAGAATTTTTACCACCGTTAACTCTATTTGTAAAGTGAAATGGCATTGTCGGCGAGGGAGCAGAGTGGGTCCCAAAGGTTGCTGTGATCGGCTTTCTGGTGGACCATTTTACCCCTCACCTCCGTACACCTCCCCAATTTCTCCACCGACAACACCATCGTATATATCTAATTATATATAAATCACAGTAACAAAACGCATATTAATTTAATTACAAATAAGCACTGAGTGAATAATAATCACTGTTTTTTCGTTCATCGAATGTTGTTCACTATCAAACAATATTTCCACGATTCTTCTTACTAATAAATCGTGAAATTATTTAGTTTATATTTATTTTACTATATATGGAATGCAATTTAATATCAGAATCAGCTGCACACGTGCTATAAATATAGCTTTAAAAGAAAGTCAACCCCTTTACTTGACTTGAGAGCTCTATGTAATGTACATTTGATCTCGTTTATGCTAAAAAGGTTTAGTTAAAAAACGAGTCTCGAATTTTTGTTAAGTGAGTTCGAATCTTAATTAGATTGGCGATCAAGGAACACAAAGTACGAAATGACTCGTAATAATATAAATGAAAATATTAAAAATTACAGTCCAAATCAAAAGAGAAAAGAATAATGTAAATCTCGTCGTTTACAAAAGAGGAAGAAAAATCCGAGTGCGAAGAACCAATGATGACCTAAATTTGAGTATCAAAACTAATTAATGCATCATCTGCTCTATTTCCCTCTTGAAAGATACGAGATACTATGAAACTAATGACTTCCACATAGCGGATGCACTTGGACCAACGAGCCCGTAATTTCAAGGAACCAAACTATATTTCTTCTGAAAAAGTTAAGCAATGTATGTAGATCACACTCGAGCAATAGGTTATCTCAATTATATTTCGTAGCCTTTTTCACCGCAAGTACTACAACCATCATTTCAGTTTCATATGCGAAATCAAAGTCAATATGGAAAGAAAAGGAACCATGAGAAAATCCACGGCATGTTCTAAAAATGCATCAAGCTCCCGCCACTCCCGGAGTGCTCATAGAAGAACTATCCGTTTTACATATTAACCACGTTTATGAGGGAAAGGTCATACAACAAAAATGATTTTTCGAGCTTCTCTTGGTTGAATGTCAATCCCAAAAATGCTTCCCATCCTTAGTTTGAAGAAATTAGTTTCCTTACTAAGTCGCCAGACATGTCTTAAAAAAAATCTAGATGTTCGCAATTTTGTCATCAAATACACAAGCATTTTTAGTGCGCCAAATTAGCCAAATTGTCGCAATAATAACATTATTCCAAAGCGCAAAAAACTCTGGCATCTGGTAAACATAAGCGTCGTTGGAGAGCAACAAGGTTAACGACCCTCCTCTATTAATAGGTCTTAAGAAAAATACCAAAAATAACAGACCAAATCAAACCCGCAAAAATGCAATGAACAACGCTATGGTCAGAGTCTTCTACCTAGTTATAACATAAACGACAAACAAAAACTAAAGAGACTTTTTTTTTCTGTAAAAGTAGCTTCGCCGAAAGAAAGCTTGACCAGCTCCGTTTATGCCAAGTTTTTAAACCAAAACAAATAAACGTTTTCATACTCTATTGTACGGGTGAGCATGAATTGGGTTGGGCCGCCCCGATGCTTTTTATGGACCCGACCCGATCACTTCGGGTTCCTAAAAAAAAGCCCGATCCGACCCAATTTTTTTTTATGCCCAAACCAAACCGAACCGATAAAAATCGGGTTGGTTTGGTTTGGGTGGCCATGGCCCGATTAATTTAAAATTTACTCTTATATAACAAAAAATAATATGAAAAAAATGTATCAATGTAACTCAAAATTCAAGTAAAAATACCCAAACAAATTTAATCAAACAAACATACTCTAAACAATGTAAAACATAAAAATGAGAGGTTGTTCGGTATTTGAATGTAAATAAAATTAAGAATGAGAAATTTTTAAAGACTAAAGATTGCACTACTTGAATAAAATTAATATGAAATATATATTAATTATATTAGTCGGGTCGGAGACCCCGACCCGACCCAAAGTATTGGACCCGACCCCGATCCGAATAATAGTCGGGTCCGGTCCGGTCCGGCCCGACCCAATTTTGAGCGGGTTAGATTTGGGTCGGCTCTCCAACGGATTGAGTTAGGCCATCGGGTTGGGTCTAATATGCTCACCCTACTCTATTGTATGCATTTCTTTAATACGACTATTGTATATAGAATATATTTATTTTTTGGAAATATGAAAAATGAATTTCATATTCTATTGTAATTTTAAATGAGGATTAGTTCAAATGATAGTTCATATTAATTAGTTGTCTAAAAATAACAAAATTATATTATTAAAACAAAATCGGAATTTCTAGTTATCAAACATGGTTTTCCCATAAAAAATCAAATTGTATTAATTGCATCCCGATTCCGAATCCATATATTGAAAGCTTCGTCTTTTTTATTTTATTATTATTTTAAAGAAACCGTATATTATATATATGTGATGTACTTTTTAGCTTTAAGTTTTAAGCATAATTGGTATTTATGCTATTAATGAATAGCTAAATGCAAATATCTCTCAAAGTCATATTATACTAATATGACATGAGTTATTCATGCAACAAAGTCATATATTTGTTTTTTAATGGATATATTAGTATTTACTAAAACATAAAGATACAACAATTTTCTTCCGAGTCCTATTTCTCAAGGTCCTTAATCAATATATTTTAAAAACATCACTATTTTACTTCTAACTATCTCTCAAGGTCCTTAGTCATTGTATTATAAAGGGTTAATGATGGCAAAAATACCCAAAGTTTGGTCAAAGAACTCCTCGGGTACCCAAAGTTTAAAAATGATGGTAAAAATACCCAAAGTCATATTTGGGGAGTTGACCACTCCAATCTCGTAACACCGTTAATTTACATGTTAACTCTGACCACGCGGACAAACGTGGGTTGCCGACAGAACAATTTTTTCTACGTTGACAAGCCCACATCAGCCTCGTTTACGAGAACACAGCGAATTAAACCCCTAAGTAATACTATTTAATACAACTAATTGAACCTCTAATGATTACACTTAACGAAACAGACTTTTCCACGTGGCCAGAGTTATTGGGTAAGTTAATGGCTTTACAAGAATGAAGTGGTCAACTCCCCAAATGTGACTTTGGGTATTTTTGCCACCATTTTTAAACTTTAGGTACCCGAGGGGTTCTTTGACCAAACTTTGAGTATTTTTGCCGTCATTAACCCTATTATAATAGACATCACTATTTTACTTCTAATTAAATGCTTAAATAATTTAGGGTGGATTTTAGAGTGACAAACAAAAGTAGGTAGGGTTTTAAAGCGGTTGTTGCTTTCCTCTCTAGAGATCTTTAATGTTTTAAGAGTCAAAACCGACTCCATGATTTGATGCACTTTTAAGGAGAGATTAGCTTGATTATAGTTAATCCTAATTAAATTAATCAACTCATTACAGCATTACCAAATTATGATCTACAAATCTCTTCAATCACTTTGCAATAAGTTTGTTGTTTTGTATTAATTCCATGATTGTGACATGATCTGATGATGACCACACACAAATATACTTTTTATTTCAATTTGTTGGCCCCATAAATATAAGCATGAAAAATATTTTCAATTTTTCTGTCCTCAATTCTAATAAAATTTCCCATTTAACACTAATTAAACAACCATCAATTTATAAAGCCATGTCTCTATCTGAAACTTAGAAACCTTAATCAGATAGATTTGTTGAGGTATCTTGAATTTGAATTTGAATTTATTTTTGTCTCTTTTCTTCTTGAAATAGAAGAAATTAGTTCCTATCGGATACTAAAAATCATAAATAATCAATAGGTATAAATTATCTGAGTAATTAACTAAGTGATTATATAAGTATATCATATATGACACAATCATACCCTAATGGCCTAATCTAAAGATTATTACATAATTGAATATTATTTATTTAAAGGCGCTATTAAATTTTCTTAAATTTCATGAACTTAATTAGAGTATTAAATTTCAGGGGTACTCTATTAGATTTTAATTTTTTTTTTTTGGGTTTTGACTTGTTTAATTAGCATGCAACAAACATAAGGACTAGGGTCAAACACATTACATGCATGTAGTATTTGTTTGAGTCAAAGATTATTAAAATGTGACTCTAAAATTGGATATATATATATATATATATATATAACAAGACTCGATTATATTTATACAATTATTAAAAAAATAATTGGAGACAATATTCAGAACTCTTTACCTAAAGCATTTATGGAGATATACCCTATTGACACCCATTCCTCATAAACCCTAAATTGTATTAGTTGTCCAAATTTCTAAGCCCTAGCCGACAATTCTCGATTATATTTTATTTGTTTTATATTATTGTATTTAATACTGTTCATAATATTTACTTTACTATGTAAAGTTGGGTACTTTATAAAGTATGTTTTTTTTTCTTCAGATATTTATAAAGTATGTTGTGTTCTCACAAGCCTTAAATCATGGTTGGAATGAAAGGAAATTGGTGTGGAAATTAATGGAAACGCACAAATAATAAGACGTTTAATCTCCTAAAAATAAAAGCAACGGTTTTCCATATTTAGCACAACTGAACCACAAAAAGTTGCTTGATTCACGCTCGGTCCCTAAGAAAAAATATTGGACTTTTCTTACCATTTTTTTTTCTTTTTTTGACAATAAGAAATAATAATAAAAAAATAATACCCTCTTAACTTTATAAATATAATTTGGTTATTGTTACTGTTGGTCGCATGCCCGCATCCATTGTCCGTCTAGCCCGTATTTGCCAACGCGACTAACCCGTCTTTGGTGGCGGAGCCTGGTGTTTAGCTTAAGGAAGACAATATTTTTTTATACTTTTAAGTAAAAAAATAAAATACTAATACTGGTTATTAACTTCAGGAATATATTATAAAATGCAAGGAAGACTAGAGACGCTTCTAACCCGTACACTAAAGATGAGCACGTGCACATGCTCAGTCACTCCTAGCTCCGTCACTACCCGGCCTCATTATCATGGCATGGGGTTTTTGCCCGCTCTCTTTTTTTCTTTTCTTTTTTGTACGGTTCACATAGCCGTCAATCCCGAAGCTAGGTTATTTTATGAGAACACATAATACATTTCTCAATCATAGTTTAATTTCACACGTTTAATCGCAGGCATGGGCGGATCCATGTGATGAGGTGGGGTGGTTGAAACCACCCCCAACATTTTAAAAATTGCACTAATAATACTAAAATATTTTAAATTTATGTACATAAACCCCCCCAAAATAAAACTCTAGTCTAATTTTCTCCAAATTAACAATATAACTTGAATCATGTTCATTTTAGAAATATTTAATGTTGTATTTTGACGTTGTATTTATCACGTAAATTTAATCAAAAAAATTTGAACCCCCCCTGTCTCAGAATCCTGGTTCCGCCACTGATCGCAGGAATATTATTAGTAACATTATTATACATGAATTAAAAATAAACATTGTCTGAATAGTAGACTCTTACTTTATTTATTTTTATTCATTTTTTAAGAACAGTTGAACACCCAATCAAGTTTCAACTTCTAAAAGTAGTTAGTCTAGTCTACGTAAATATTTTTATAATATTGTATTTGTTGCATTATCATCTAATCAAAGAATATTTAGTCCCTATTATAAAATATCACGCCATACACGTCTCATTAAAAGACTTGTGTAATAATAATACGAGAATTTGAAATAAAGTTTAGTACTTTACACTTAAATAAAAAGTGTAAAATAAATTAAAATCATCGAATCACTTAATAAAGAACCACTTTAATTTCCAAATACAATATGAATCTAGTTTCATTTATTAAAAATTAAACAGAAAATAGAAAAAACGTCAAAATACGCGCAAAAAAAAAAACAGTACTTAAGGTAGTGTGAAGCTTGTTCTCTCTCACCATTACAATGGAAAGAGAGAAGACGAGACTCCACAGAGCTTCTCTCACCATTTTGGCTCTTCTCCTCCTCTCTCTCCGATCACCCGTCTTCGTCACCGGTACTGAGAGCTTCGACTACGCCGACGCGCTGCGCAAGAGCCTCCTCTACTTCGAATCGCAGCGCTCGGGCCGCCTCCCGCACAACCAACGGGTCACCTGGCGCGACCACTCGGGCCTCACCGATGGCCTCGACCAAGGAGTACGAGTTTCTCTCGCATTGCAATCCCGCGTCGTGTTAAGAAGGATCATGGGTTAGTCGTCTCATTGCCGATTAATTAACGGAATGTAATGGAATTGTGTGTAGGTGGATTTGGTGGGAGGGTACTACGACGCGGGCGACCACGTGAAGTTCGGTTTGCCAATGGCGTTCACGGTGACGATGCTGTCGTGGGGTGTGATCGAGCACGGCGGCGACATCGCGGCCGCGGGCGAATTGGTGCACGCGATGGAGGCCATCAAGTGGGGCACGGATTACTTCATCAAGGCCCACACCGCGCCCAACGTGCTATGGGCCGAGGTGCGAAAATCGCTAATAATAAACATTGTTTCGCGGTAAAATTCGGATTTAATGATCTCAAATAATTAGGTTATTTAATTTAATGATCTCGGGTAATTAGGTAGGCGACGGGGACACGGATCATTATTGCTGGCAGCGGCCGGAGGACATGACGACGTCGCGGCGGGCGTACAAGATTGACGAGAGCAATTCGGGGTCGGATCTCGCGGGGGAGACCGCGGCCGCGATGGCTGCAGCGTCAATCGTGTTCAAGTCGACCAACCCACACTACTCTCACTTACTCCTACAACACGCCCAACAGGTTGCTCTGTTTTTTCTATTGAATATTGGCTTTAGCATTTGTATAATATATTTATGGGATATTAGCGGTATACATACCAAAAATATTTGAAAAACTACCGTTCAATACTTATTTTTTATTTTTGTCGGATAATACCAATAATTTTCTCTCACGTTATAGACAGGTGCCAAATAACTCCGAAAAAGGTAGTTATATTTAACGTGGGAGAAAAATATTAGTATTTTATCCGGCTAAAACAAAAAATAAATATTTAACATTGATTTTTCAAACACTGTTGGTATTTGTGCCGCAAATAACTCTATATAATAATTAAATATGGTTAACCCTAGTTTATTTTTTCATGCGAATATTTCTTTTAGATACTTTACATTAATTTCGCACAAAATTTATTCTCTACTTTCCATAATATTTAAAAATGTAACTATAGTGTTTACTTTAGTTTCTTTTGTATGCATTATGTTCATGTTGGTCTGTATTTAATATTTTAGAAATATTCCTTAGTCTTTACACAATTTATTCAATACTTCCATTGCAGTTTCTTCTTAAAGTAAATAAATTTCTAGGTAATACATATTTTGGCTGTTTTTAAATTAAAATTAAAAATCAAAATCAAAGTTGTTACTGTTATAGAGACAATTGAGATAAATTTATAATTACTGATGCAGTTGTTTGAGTTCGGGGACAAGTATCGGGGCAAGTACGACGGGAGTGTCGGGGTTGCGAAGAGCTACTACGCGTCGGTGAGCGGGTACATGGACGAGCTGCTTTGGGGGGCCCTGTGGCTTCACCGAGCCACAGGCAGCACCCGCTATCTTGACTACTTCCTCGACAAGGCTCACTGCTTCGGCGGGACCGCTTGGGCCATCGCCGAGTTCAGCTGGGACGTAAAATACGCCGGCCTCCAACTCTTGGCCACTCAGGTATCACTAGTTAACCGGAAAACATAAACATATGCTTTCTCTCACAAGTGAGTCAAAGGCAAACCACAATTGTTGACTCATAATGAACAACTGTTGACACAAAACATCACTCTTCATTTCTGAAATTTCACAAATGAATCACTAATTACAATTTACAAAGACACTGTAACTTTTTATTATATTAAGAACATTTTTACTTTGGGTTAATTCCAATTTTAAAAAATAAAAATAAAATAAAAATTATAAATTTTGACCCAAAAAAGCCTTATATTATATATAATATTACACAACAATGTAGCATCATATCTTTGTTGAATTTGAAGTCAATAAGACAATGTTACAAAATTTCAAAAATTTCAACAACAAAAAAAAAAGAAATTGTTGGAATTTGGCACCTTCTTTAGTGATAGTAGCGACGTGTCAAAATATTAAGGTATCAAAATATTTTTGGGGTATTAAATTTAAAATTGTGTATGCTTTATAGAGTTAATACTATGTGGAATAGTAAAAGATATGACCCCAAATCAAGGCATATTATCAGTAGCATTACACCATGCCATGTGCCTATGATGCCTCCAATTTTAGCGTTTTTCTCAGAAAAAAAAAAAAAGCAAAATAAAATAAAATAAAATATATCAAATCATGCCGACTCTTCTCTATGAATATTTGCAATGTGCAAAATAATGGAGTGGCATTGACACGTGTCAAAATAATGATCGAAATGTTTCTTTCAATATTTTGAGCCCCACTAAACATACAGTGAGTGCCTTATTCAAGTCTTTGACAGGGAACATCCTCTAAGATCCTATTATATTATATATATTAAAATACATTTCATTTGCAATTCCCAAATATATACAATTATATTTGCAAAATCTATACTATGATGAGAACATATTTTTGTATACCTGTTGTTTCAATATTCGTAAGCCAATCACAAAATTGCTTTTTTGTTATAAAATTCTTTTGTGAAATATAGAAACCGAAATCAATGATTAGACCACAAATCGATAAGTATGTCGTTGCGATTTTTCGTATCGATATCAAATATCATGTAAAATTAAAAATAATATTATAAATTTCAAAAAAAATATTTACTTTGTTATTAAAATGGAGATTTGAAGGGGTTTGGAAAGATTATGTAGAAATTAATTTAAAAAAAGTTTAAAATAAAAAAATAGTAAATAAATTAAATTTGAAAACAATATAACAAATTTTAGGAAACGGGTCTTTATGCTAAAAGATAATTATGGCAAAGTTGTGACCATACTCTTAATTTTAGAATTGTGGTCTTTACGTTAAACGGGATTCATGTATTTCAAAAAATAATTATCTTATAAATATATTTTATTAGTTCTGAATAGATCGAATAAAAATATTATTTAATCGAAATTATTTATTTATAGATCGAATAAAAATATTATTTAATCGAAATTATTAATTTATATGTTGTCAATTACAGTTACTCTGGAAGCAAAAGCGGCAACACCACGCCCACGAAATCGTGGAGCAATATCGATCGAAAGCCGAGCACTACGTGTGCGCATGCATGAACATGCACGCCAACCGCTCCGACAATGTCGAGCGAACCCCCGGCGGCCTCCTCTACGTCCGGCAGTGGAACAACATGCAGTACGTCTCCACCGCCGCATTCCTCCTCGCCTCCCACGCCGACTTCCTCCTTTCCGCCGGCCAAACCATCACCTGCCCCAACGGCACACTCTCCGCCCCTGAAGTCCTCGCCTTCGCGAAATCGCAGGTTGACTACATCCTTGGCCGGAACCCCCGCAACACGAGCTATCTGGTTGGGTTCGGGGAGAGGTTCCCGAGGAGGGTGCATCACCGGGCCGCGTCAATCGTGTCGTTCAGGGAGAGCAAGGGGTTCATAGGCTGCACACAGGGGTATGACGCGTGGTACGGGAGGGAGGACCCGAACCCGAACATTTTAGTCGGGGCGTTGGTCGGGGGGCCGGACTGCCGCGACGGGTTTAGGGACGAGAGACGGAATTACATGCAGACGGAAGCGTGCACGTACAATACGGCACCGTTGATCGGAATTTTCGCGAAGCTGGCAAGGTTGGAGAATCAAAGCCAAAAAGAGTTGGTTTTGGTTGCTTCTCAATAGTTGAATCAAAGAGATTTATTTCATGATTTTTATGGGTGGATCTCAACGATGTTTTTTAATTTTTCTCTTGTTTGGAAAGTGTTGATAATAGTAAAGTATATCTTTTTATATATAAAGCTCAGAAATGATGTTTTTTCTTGAATTTCTTGTTTTGTTAGTTATCTAGAAAGAAGAGTACAATAATTAATTTGACAAATTTCTCAAAATAATTTTCCTAAATCTCCAACGCCTAATATAATAATCTTCCGAATTTCCCACAAATTCGTATTTAATTCGTTTCCATTTTCTCACAGCTAATTTCTCGGATTTCCATATATACGCATATCAACTAATATATTAGAATATTTAACCACTAATCACCCTTATATTTATAATAGCATATTAATGCAGCGGATCATCGTCATTTCTAGCCGGTGAGCGCGATTCTACACTCGTTTTTTTTAATGTTAATCGCGATTCTATATTATATACAATATTTCTTAAATAATTAATGTTAATCGCGATTCTATATTATATACAATATTTCTTAAATAATTAACGGTAACTTTTAAATAACAGTGATAGTGAAAATAAGTATATCTATTTTTCTCTTAAATAATAAGATTTTTGAAAATGAGAAGGAAATAAACAGCGTCAATGCGATCTTCGTTGAATTGCTCTCCTCCACTTTCCCGATTCTCCATCCTCCGATTCTCGCTTCCCTGTCAGAGCTGTCTCACCTTCCATGGCCACAGCTCCAATTCCTTCGCTTCTCTCAACTATTCCATTCCCAACAGAGAAACCCACCACCATCATCATGTGCCATCATCCCACCACACTCAACCCATCTCTCCACGCGCCGGAGAGGAGCTCTCCGGCGAGTCCTGCAACCGCCTCATCTCTCGCCATTGCAGCGACGGCAAGATCGACGAAGCCATGTCTCTCCTGGCGAAGCTCCAATCGATGGGGTTTCACCCGAGCTTCGTGGCTTACGCTTGCTTGATCGAAGCTCTGGGAAGCGTCGGTCGGACTCTGGAAGCGGACTGTCTGTTTCAGGAGATGAGAGGGGTCGGTTTCAGGCCGAGAACGAAGCTCTACAACGCCATGCTCAGAGGGTGTTTAAAGAAAGGCCTCTTAGGGGTTTCGAAGCGGGTCTTGGCTGTAATGGACGGGGCCGGGGTTCCGAGGAACCGGGAGACGTACGAGGTTCTGTTAGAGTACTACGTCGGTGCCGGGAGGCTGGCGGACACGTGGGCGGTGATCAACGAGATGAAGCGGAGGCGGTTCAAGCTGAGCTCGTTCGTCTACGGGAAGGTCATCGGTCTTTATCGGGACAACGGGATGTGGAAGAAGGCCATGGACATCGTGGAGGAGATTCGGGAGATGGGTATGACGCTGGACCGTCGGATATACAACAGCGTCATCGAGACTTTCGGGAGATATGGTGAGCTCGACGAAGCCTTGCAAGTGTTTGAGAAAATGCAGAGGGAGGGCGTGAGTCCCGATATAACGACGTGGAACTCTCTGATTCTGTGCCATTGCAGGGCCGGGGATGTCGGTAAGGCTCTAGAGTTCTTCGGCGAGATGCAGGAGCAGGGCTTGTATCCCGATCCGAAGATATTCATGACGATCATCACTCGCTTGGGAGAGAAAGGGAAGTGGGACGTGATAAAGAAGACGTTCGAGTCGATGAATTCCAGAGGATTCAAAAAAAGTGGGCTGATATACGCAGTTTTGGTTGATATTTACGGGCAGTACGGGAAGTTCCGGGACGCCCAAGAGTGTGTTGCTGCGCTCAAATCGGAAGGGCTTATGACTTCGGCCAGCACTTTCTGCGTATTGGCAAATGCGTATGCTCAACAGGTTAGTTTGCGTTTTCGAGCTCACAGTTTACCCGTGAAAATACTAAAATACCCTTCATAAGCCCGTACCACGGGCCGTGGTACGGGCTTATGAAGGGTATTTTAGTATTTTCATTAAATCTTGGCCCTAGTGTTCGTCGCACCATATAGGCACCGACGCCTAGCCATCGAAGTCTTTTATGCTTTGTTTATGTAAAGTTGGGATTGTAAATCATTTATTACATCTTAGTAAAAACGGGGATTCATCGCTTCAGCGGAAATCCGCTGGCCGAATTCTATCTTAAACACAGCATTGCATGTGACGTAAACTTTTACAAATGTCAAGCCTTCCACCTCAAAGTTCAAATTCGCAACCACTTAAGCTATGCCTGGTGCGTTCATTTCCAGAAAGCAGAAAACCGTCCTTTTAGTGCACTGTTTCGTCGTAAAACCCTGTGTCAATACAGTTCGAACACGGGTGTCGAATGCTTGAATGGTTAACTCACCGTCTTATTACTTAATGTAACTCTCATTTCACTGTTGATATATCCCGAGCGTTGATGTTTTGTGTCGTTTAGTGGTTTAAGTTTTGTGAAGGTTGGCCTTTGTGTTCAATCGTGTTCATCGTGTTCGTGTGTTTTTTGTTCCGAGACTTGATCTTGACTCGTAACGGCTGTTTACGTCATAAAATATGCAGGGCTTGTATGATCAGACACTGAAGGTGCTTCAGCTCATGGAAGCCGAGGGGATCGAACCGAATTTACTGATGCTTAATGTTCTGATAAACGCGTTTGGCATTGCCGGTAAACATTTGGAGGCCGTGTCAATTTATCACCATATAAAAGAAATTGTAAGTCACGTAATCTCATTTTATTGAACCGTGGAAATCTCTTCTTGACTCCGTTTCTGAAAAACGGTGTTTCTATTTTTCTTATTTTCAAAAGGGGTTTAGTCCCGACGTGGTTACTTACACCACCCTCATGAAGGCGTTTATTCGGGCAAGAAAATACGAAAAGGTTCATTTCCATTCACCCGTAACCATCTAGAAGCAAACCGTTTCACATTCGTTTTTATTTTTATTTTATTTTTTAAGTCGACGTACTTTTGTTAGGTTCTGGAGATACAGAAGGAAATGGAAGTCGCCGGGTGCACCCCCGATCGGAAAGCGAGGCAGATGTTGAAAGTTGCTTTGAATGTAATTGAACAGAAGCAATTATGTTGAAACGACACGAAAAAGAAAGACGACATCGTCCCATTTCGTATCGTGAAATCAACGACGAACCCCGCGTTTTCATGTCATAATCATTGTAACATCAATAGCCAAAACAATTTGAAGAAAATTGGACGAAGTTGTGAATAGAAAATCAAGAATAGGCGTCGGTTGCATTTGAAAAAAATGATAATAATCTTCTAATAAATAAATTTTAAAGAATTAAAGATAAGATGTAATGTGTTAGTCGAATGAAGTTACATATAATGTTATTTGGCGGTCATTTGTCGAGCTGCACGTTGCGGCGTCGTGACCCATCGCGACCTGGTCGCCGGAAATCGCAGCTTCTGCCGTCGCGGTGTTGCCGGTCGCCACATTGAGAGAGAGAGAGACGGTCTCATCGCGATTTTCCTTCCCCATCGCGATGCATCGCGATTTTCACGCCGGAATCGCGATCCGTCGCGACGTCTTCTTCCCCGTCGCGAGCCGTCGCGATCGCCCCATCCCCACTGCCATGTGAAGCTCTAGTCGTTTGGATGCCACATTGCAGCCACTTTTCATTTGAAGAACACGTCATTACTATTTAAGAATATTGATACTATATTTGGCTAAATAAGATTTGGAATTTATCGTTATTTTTTGGAAGAAAAATTATACTTATGCCGCGAATATCTCAAATATTTTAATGTATAGTATAAGCTGAATTAGAAGTATTCAAGTGTTAGTTATACGGAGGGTACCTAAGCTTTATATTCGGGAGAGTACCTAATTTTTTGTTATTGTTGAAAAATATTAAAACTTCAGTAAAACAATAATTTTGTCTATTAAAATACGATAAATCGGAGTCAAATAATTAAAAAAATTAAAACTAAAATAAAACAGAATGGAGGTGATACTCGAAATTTAACAACTCATTAACACTTAATAAAATTTGAACGGAATTACAAATTTACTTAACATAAGTACTTTATCACTACAATGATATTAATTTTGCGTCGACGACACCGGGAGAGGAACGACCCTATAACCAGGCACGGAGCAAGGGGGGACCGACATTGGGCCCCTGCCCTATCTCATTTTTTTTAAAAAAAAATATATATATAATATGAAATTGAGTGGGCCTTGTGGTGTGGGT
This sequence comes from Parietaria judaica, assembly GCA_954871525.1. Taxonomy (NCBI): domain Eukaryota; kingdom Viridiplantae; phylum Streptophyta; class Magnoliopsida; order Rosales; family Urticaceae; genus Parietaria; species Parietaria judaica. The sequence goes on from OX940865.1 coordinate 35,020,177, forward strand.
GTGTGACTTATTTTAGAGGCTGATTTTCTTTTATTTAATAATTAATTAATCTTATTTTTTGCCCTTCTTCCCAAGTTTCTATTTTTTCTGTTGCTCGTCTCTTTCTTCTTCGTCGATTGCCCACAGTCCATCAATTCCACATCTCTCCCTTACTTACTGCTTCTTCACAGCCACAGGTAAACCACGTTCTCGCTTCACTATCGGTCAATCGCTACTAACAAGATCATGTGTTTATTTTTTTTCATTGTTTTTCGGTTTCTCTCGCAGTCTCGGAACACATGTGCAAAAAATTATACGGTGCCCCTCCTAAAGTTGAAGGCTGGCTCCATCACTGCCTATAACGGTCCATACGTATTGCACATGCAACTACCATAAAGACAACAATATGCATTTCAAGGTGACTTGCTCGCTGCTTTCGAGCGAGGTAATCGACATGAAAGCTGTCTGCTTTCTACATTGAAAATCCGGCCGATGGAAGGTTGCATAAGACAACAAATTAACATAATAATTGAATAATAAAACTCACTGAGACCCAATTTTTTACAAGTCGCCATTTCCATAGTGTGAATATGTTATTTCATTTGAGCATTACTCTCTTAATATATCAGGGTTCAAACCTTACTTTTCCATTAACCATTCGATACGGGACTTCTACATTATATTTGGTATTTTTGCTATTTTCCTTGACGTGGGACATTTACGTTAAATGTGAGACTTGGAAATGTTAAGTAAACACTTTATGATTGTTCCACGTTCAACGTCATAACGATCAATAACGAGTTTGGAAATTTTAAATAACAATTAGTAACATCAATTTATGATTTAACTTTATAATTCAAAACTTTGAATAGATTGAACTCGAATAAGTTTCAACCAAGGTATTAAATTCTCGAATATCCATCGGCATGCTCATCGAAAATCTTTTTTCGAGGATATGCGAAACGATATATCCATCGACATATCCATCGACTTACCTATGAGATACACATCGACAAGCGATATATCCGTAAAATGAAAATTGCGAAACGACATCGGCAATATTTAAAACCTTGGTTCAACTACTATAATTTCATGAAAAGCGTATTTGCTTGTTTTATTTTCTTAAAATTATTACTTGTTTCGGTCTCATAAATTTTTTGATGGTGATACATGTTATGAAATTCAAATCTAGAAGGTATGTATTACTCTGAAAGATAGTAAAAAATTGAAATAACATGTTTTACATTTTTAAGTAGTCAAACTTTAAATGATTAAATAATTAAATCTAAATTGAATGATATAAACATAACTTAAGTAATTTATACTAGTGAAAAATCAATATAGTCCAAAATCCAAAGAACTGCTAGTATCTTATGTGTGTATGTTAGATTATTCAAATTTTTTTCGTTTTCTGAATTTGTCTCTTTCGTTTGGACGGATCGGGATGGAACAACAAAATCACATTCTTTATAAATTTAGGATGGGAAAACAGTTTTAACAAACATTAAAAAATATATATCTTATTAAACATCTTAATTTTCACCCCTAATTTTAATAATTTGGCATAAATATTTAGTATAACATTAAATTGAGAATGATAAAATTGAATGAGGAAAGAATTAATAAGATTTATTAATTATTCTTAAATTTTAAATGATTTTCTACTGTATCATTTATTTTACTTATTATTAAACGTTAATATTATGTATAGTCCCCAAAATGTATGGGCAAATCCAATCCGGTCGATTTTTTTTACTAACCAAAACTCGGATACGGATATATCCGGAACCGGAAAAAAAATCCTGGATATATCCGGATCCGGGATTTGTTTTTTTGTTTTTTTGTTTTAAAATATTGTGTTAATTTTCCAACGGCTCTTTAATCTGGGCCGTTGGCTCTTTTTTTTTTTAAACCTGGATAATAGTATATCCAGGTTGTGTGTTTCCCGGATACCGAAATATCCGCTCCGAAAAAACCCGGATCCGGATATTTCGGTATCCGTTTTTTTTAACGAATCCGGGTTTAACCCGGATTCATATTTTGGGGATTAATTATGTACTTAGCGTTTAAAAGTGGCGCGAGCGTTCCCTGCTCAATTTTGTTAAAGATTATCGTGGTGCGAAAATATCTCTGGTTGAAATATATACTTAATTTTGTAACTTGAATTTCATTTTCAGTACTTTTTTATTATTATTGTGGTCGACTACCGCCGGTGATTACTAACCCGACTTTTCTAGTGCAATTCTAGTAAGTTTATATTTGGTAAAATATCGGCGAAAGTCCCTAACTCTGAATATTTGTTGCAGTTAAGTCCATATACTCAAAATTTGGTGGTAAAAGTCCCTATCGTTAGAAATTTTGTTTCACATCTGTCCTCATGCCGTTATCACCTTGTTAAGTGTCACATGGGCTGCACACTTGTCATCCATGTCACCAAAAAAAATTAAGGAAAAACTACCAAAAGCTTAAAATACTAAAAAGAACTCTAAACTATTAAATCTACGAGTCGCGGTGATGTTAAGCCACATATTTAGTGAATCCACCATTTTGAATTTTTTTGCCGTTTTCTTATATTTTTATTTGCAATTTAAATAGGTTGTTTACATATATTTTCATTTTCTTTCTTGAAATTTTGTAACTTACACTGGAATTGAATCTAGTGCTTCCAAATAATTAGCAAAATATGACAGAGTTGGAAAATGTTCGAATATGACCTAAGGTTAGTATGCTTTAGATTCTTTAACATTGAACTTGGGTAGACTCTTTTGTTCTTATTGTTATTTGTTGGACATATTTATGGGATAATTTGTAAATAGACATTGTTATCATGTGTTTGCAGTCATCGGTTCGAAAGAAAATGGGCATGCCACTGTCAAAAAACCCCAACGAAGAGATTATTAAGCGCAAGGAAAGACTTGTGCGTCAATGAACGAGAGAAGCCAATGCAGTGGCCGCCAGTGCAAATGAATGAGTTGTGGTCTTAACTGTTGTCATGGGACCTATTTTGAATTAATGCAAATATGTTATAGTTTGGTGTATTTAAAAACATTGAAGCTATTGAATTGTATTTATTGCAGTTTAGGTGACCCATTCTAGTTATGAGACTTTTTTTGGAATGCAAGTATCTTGCAGTTTATATTTTGATTTTTTTAAAACATTCAACTTAGTGTTGTTTGGTTATTTAGAAATACAAGTATATATATTGCTAATTATTTGGAAGCACTAGATCCAATTTCACCGTTAGTTACAAAATTTCAAGAAAGAAAATAAAAATATATATAAATGACCTATTTAAATTGCAATAATAATAATAAGAAAATGACGAAAAATTCAAAATGGTGGATTCATTAAATATGTGGCTTAACATCACCGCGACTCATAGATTTAATAGTTTAGAGTTTTTTTTAGTATTTTAAATTTTTGGTAGTTTTGCCTTAATTTTTTTGGTGACATAGAGGACAAGTGTGCCGCCTATGTGGCACTTAACAAGGTGATAACGGCATGAGGACGGATGTGAAACAAGATTTTAACGGTAGGGACTTTTACCATCAAAATTTGAGTACAGAGACTTAACTGCAACAAATATGTAGAGTCAGGAACTTTCGCCGCTATTTTCCCTTTATATTTCTTTACTTCAATTCAAGAAAAACTGTTTTATGTTTTTAACTTTTGTCTTGAATTTGCGTGTGATTATTTTTATTAGTCACATGCCAATAGTTATAACTTATAATGATATTTTCAAGTATTTAACGAATTTTTACTCAAAGCAATTCAGATTTGTAATGGTATATTAACGATACAGAGAGATTTTAACTTCTGTTTTCAGTGCACATTTGATTGTGGTCGAGTATCGCCGGTAATTACAAACCTGACTTTTGTAGTGCGATTCTGGTAAGTTTACAGTTCTCTATTCTAGTTTAAGCGAAAACATTTGTTTTTTTTTTTGTTTTTTTTATTATTTTGTCTTCAATTAAAAAATTTGGATAAATAATCCCAATAAATTGTCGGATGAGTTTGAAAATGTTATGGTAGAGTTTATGAAACTTGCTTATATTATATATACGTCTATTATCTTCATGCTAATAGCAAAATAAATACGTCACTATTTATTAACTTTAGGTTGAATACCTTTCTTTATATAGTGGCAGAGAATTAGTTGTTTCTTGAGGTTCTTCTAGGTAAGTTTTCTCTAATAATTGTTGCCGCTTTATGTTTTCGGTAAGTTGTTAAAAGTTAGTTTTAATTGCGGCAAAAATACCAATCAAACGTTTTGGGAAAACTAATTCAGTTTGCACAAGACCTCACCCGTCATGTTCAACCAACGGTTTACATTTGTGTGAGTCTTCTCCCTTTCACAAAAAGTGGGTGACCTCAAGGGTCTTAGCCCTTGTCCCAAATATTTTTTATATAAATATTACCAAACTATTGTCATCTATCTATGTAGGACTCTATTTAAGAAAGTAAACTAAGTGCAACTAAAATTTCACACTAAATTGAGTAACAAGTTTGACTTGATTTATGTTATGTTTTGTATGAGACTTTTATTATGTTTATATTTTGTGAAAGTATTTTATTTTCTGTTTTGAGTTTAAATATTTATGAAAATAATTTTGTAGGTTTTCCATGAATAAATCTATTGATAAGTATCGATAAGTTTGATAATGGTAAACGATAACTTTTATAGGTTTTCCGTCGATGAATCCATCAGCAAACGATTAATTCTTCTATAACCGAAAAACGATTTATCGGCCAAAACGATATTCAAATCCTTGCAGTTATATGTATAAAAAGTTTATATATTTTTAATGTATTAGTTATAGACTTATATACATATATATATATATATATATATATATACGATTTAATTGCTGAAATATATATAGCAGATGTGTATCTTGATATGTTTACTAACCATATCATATTTTCAAATATGGTAAAATACGGATCAGAATATGGTAATCCACATTTAATCAGTTTAAAAATAAAATAAATTTCCTGATATATATAATCAGAATATCATCAAATACAAATAAACAATTTTACCTATATTTCCTGAATTGTCCTTGCTCTTAATCAAACAATTTACCAGCAAATTCAGCCTATATTTCCAATTTTCTTTGATGGTAAAAATAAAAAAAATATAATAAGGATAAATTTTCAATCAAACATAAGGTTGTTTCACCACCTGGGGAACTTATTACCAAGGAATTTCCTGACCATCCCACGCAAAGAACTTCCCGTTGTCGCTGCTCTTTACGCTGTCGATTAAGCCAAGAAGCCTCTGAACCGAGTACGCTTTTGTGAAAAGTTTGTCTCCCGGGACATTTTTCTGAAACGGCTTAGAGAGATCCGTGTCCACCGTGCCCGGGTGCAGCAAAATGCATGAAATTGGATCTTTCTTCCGTGCGAATTCCACCGATATTGTTTTAGTTACTGCAAGAAATATAAAAACGGAACATGACTTTTACATTTAGCAATTGCATAAAAATATATACGTTTATCAGCACAATATCAAAGATATCTTAGGAAATTATGTCTGTTGAGCGAATATCGAAGATAGTCTGATTGTAAACCGTAACTAGATTGGACCATTGGGGTGATTCCCGAAAGCTTGGACTAGAAATCCTCAATGGATTATTGAACCAAGTAAAATCTTGTGCATTAACGAGGCGGTTACTTTCTGCATAATATTGCAGTACGATTTGCCATAGCCGATTCTAGGAGGAACTTAAACAAGGATTGAAGGCGCTCGAAGGCATTAGTCTTCACAGAGGCCATCAACGATAATAACTATATCAGAAAAACGCAGCTACGATTTCAAATGGTTATGGAACCTTATTTGTAAGGACACAGGATATCCATATTACTACGATAAGTATAACGAAATGCACGATTACGAAGAAATTTTACGTTGATTAAGCGCTGTTTTTGAAGAGCGATAAGAATGCCAACCCCCAAGGCGATTATCCGAGATGGATCCCACCCTGGCGCTTAAGTTGGCCACAACTGCAACTTCTCTTTCAGTCCCGGAGCCACCTCCGATCTTTAAAAGAGGCCACATATGCTGCTTTCACAAAAAAAAAAAGAGAGAGAGAATAAAAACAGGAATATTATTACTCTATTTAAAAAAAAAAAAATTCTAAAAAGACATTGTTTTATCAAATTGAAAGCAAATACTTATAAGCCATGTGAAGTGATGTCATATTCCATTTCCTCTTTCCTCACAATGTATTTTCCGAATGTTGTCAAAAGTGTAAATTCTACGTATCCAATTGGTATATTTTTGGTAGCTAAGATTTAAACTTTCTAAAACATTAGGAATATACGCCACGACAAATAAAGAAGCGGAATGTGGGACTACTTTTACATATCTTCCGGGTGGTTTTATTGCTGAAAATATCCTTATACGTTATCATACCAACACGATATGAATTATGATGTCCGCTATATGGAGAAACTAGAACAAATTTCATTTAAAGCAAATAAAATGAGATCGTGTTACAAACCAAGATCGCTGATCCCGGAATGAAGAACACAATGAACACAATTGAATTCGAACTTTTTCCAACCTTCACTATACTCAAACCTCCTTTCTCTGAGGGAGACTCGAGTTTGTGAATGGTTTTCTAGCTTCCGTTCTCATTGACATAAGCTATCTTATATAAAGCCGGCAATTACAACCTGATAGCGACAATTAGCCTTCTAACTGGCGTTACGCTCAATTGGAAGTCTATGACAATTACGAACGATATTAATCCTAAACGCTCGGGCTACATCGGATTACCTTGATCACCAGGATAGGGCCCACAGCATTGACCTCATAAGCTAGCATCAAAGCCGTTTTCTCTACCTTGCTTAGCGTCGTTTCTGTACTGGAAAATACACGCGAAAAGTGACTTTCCGACAGAGAGGATCCAGAGCCGGGTTCAAAACCGCGAGATAATCATACCTGGTTGCATTACATTGGGTATAGACAGAATCCCAGATGCATTGATCAGAAGGTTTAGAGAGCCATACTTCTCTCTTACAAAATCCGCAGAATCCTGAAACCCGAGAGCATTCCGAATTACACCAAACCGAGAACATTCGATCTCAATTACACAAACTCGTATGATTAGATTAGATCAACCTGAATGGTGGTTTCATGAGTGAGGTCCAACGGCAGGATGCGGAGGCGCTCGGAAAACTTATTCTTCAGATCACAAAGCCCCGTTGCGCCGCTAGGATCACGACACGTCGCAACGACGTGACCTTTATCGTCCTTCTCCAGCAACTGTTTCACCTGCATTGCATTGTATTGTACGTGAAAGCAAAGCACCATTTCAAATCATCTGATCAAACGGAAACATTCTCATTGAAGCCCATACGAGATATATCATAAATTATATTTCTTTTTTGTCAGAGAAAAACCCATTTGAATATGATGATCGAAAGAAAGAAAGGCTTACGAATTCAAAGCCAATTCCTCTGGAAGCACCCTGAACCATGGAAATCCCACCTTCCCATTTCGAGGAAAAGCTTCGAGCTATGGTGGATGGTCGCATCAGGTTCAGAGGAAGACGCGTCGCTGCAAACATCTTCTGCGATGGAGAGAAGAGAAAGACTAGCTTCACGGGAAGGAAGAGAGAAAGTGTTATTGAATTTTTTTGTGATATTCACGGCACAAATACCAAAAGTATTTGAAAAACCAATGTTATATTTTCATTCTTTGTTTTAGCCGGAATAATACTAATATTTTTCTCTAACTTATGAAACAATTACTAAAAAAAACCCCGAAAATGTATATCTGAAAGAAAAGTATTGATATTTCAACGTTGGTTTTTTTAAACACTTTTGGTATTTATGCTGCGAATTGTCAATATCACAAATGAATAAACGACGAAGGTAATGGTAATACGACTCTTCTTCGATAAACGACAGTGTGTGTCTTCAAGCTGCTGACGTGGCATTCTTGGTGCTTAGAGAAACTGACGCAGAAATGAGAATGCAATACAGCAATCTTGTACACTGTGTTGAGTAGAAAGAGAGAGTGAAAACACGGGTTATTACACCGGAGACCTCGTATCGGAATACCGTGAAAAACATGCAGGCGGTAAGCGAATATATCTCTTATACTAAGAATTAACGATTGTAATTCTACATGCTAACATTTTATTTTGGGATAATAGCGGCATAAGTCCTCAACCTTTACTCAACTGGGGCGGCATAGCCCCAACCTCATTTAATAGCGGTATAAGTACCAAAAGATGATTTTCGTCCATATTTGACTAACGGAAGTAGTCAACGTTTGCGTGGTCAGCTTCTCGTCAACGTGGACGCCACGTAATCGACCTGTCACCATACATGTCATCTTCCATCACCATTAGTTTTGCATTAAATTTGAATCCCTCCATCACCACATGCGAGGGCAATGGTTCGAATCCCTCCATCACCATTAATTTTGCATTAAATTTGATGACACGAGGATGACGTGTGTGGTGACATGTCGGATTACGTGGCGTCCACGTTGACGAGAAGCTGACCACGCAAACGTTGACTACTTCCGTTAGTCAAATATGGACGGAAATCATCTTTTAGTACTTATACCGCTATTAAATGAGGTTGGGGCTATGCCGCCCCAATTGAGTAAAGGTTGAGGACTTATGCCGCTATTATCCCTTTTATTTTTGTTAGTTTTTATTTAAGAAGTCAAATACATGCTCATATGTTTGTTGGCTTAGAAAAGCCCAAATCCAATGTGTGAAGCCCAATTAAACATGTGAACCCCAACAAATTACAAGTCTATATATATTGTAAAAAAAAAAACAAATGTAATCTTTAAAAACTAATTATGGGAAAATCTAATAAAAACACAGTCTAAAAAAAACTAGATTGAATTTATACTTGGATTAAAATTACATCAGTGTAGTAAATTACGTGTCTTCTGTATACACGATGATACCAATTATCGCCTCATTATTTGTCTTTGCTCTCTTTTAGTTATCGTAATCGTTTTCGAAAGATCTGATTCTAAGATTATCTCAGTCTTTTGTTGCATAATCGATGAAGTCTTTAATTGTTCTCTTGCAATTATGCTTAATATACTCGGCTTCTTCTGTTTTTTTTATCAAAATTAGAATAGATGGTAGCACAAACTTTCAGATTTTATATCTCGTAAAAAGCGTTGATTGCGATACGGACTCGGAATACATCGAATTTAGAATAAGTAATTAGTCCATCAAGCAATGTAGCAAATATTCTTTTTTGGTATTAGTTTATACCAATCACATGCTTGGTCATAAATTATAATAAAATAAATAGATGTTATGACAAATTCTATTTTGCATGTGACAATTATTCAAGCCCATCTATTACGACAAAAATGATTATTTCGTATCTGTCTCAACTTTTAATAACTAATAATTTGGATATATTCGTAGAGAAGGAAAAACATAATACGTATATTACATAAATGACGTGGCTAAAAGAACTATTAAAGTGGATCCCACTTTGCAACAAGAGGTAGTCCGTTTCCATTAGTCGAGCTTAGTCACACGGTACGCGGAATCGGTTTTTGCAAAGCGAAAACACAAAAAATTGGATAAAAAAATATGATTGGTTTTTACAAAGTGAAAATACGAAAGTTTGTGTAATAAATATATTTTGATTTAGAGAAGTTTAAGACATTTTAGATAGTTTTTAGATAATTTTAAAATAATTATTGTACTTTTTAAAATGTGTTAAAACTGTTTGAGAACTGTCTAACTCAAAGGTAAAATTGTCTAAAAAATTAGAAGAATATAATTTGAAATTTTAGTGTCTGGTAGAATAAAAATTCAATTAGTGTCGTTTTAATATTTATTCCATTTTTTTAACAGTCCCGAAGTTTGATCAAAACAATTTACAGTACTCAGAATCATGTAAATATAAAATACAAAGTGTACAAACAAAACAAAATAAAAGTATATAACATATAATGGTATCACCTGTAATATTTTTTTTTTTATCTCATTTCACTTTCGGGGTTTTGACTTAAATCAATTTTTTTTTTTAATAATACAAAACTATTGTTTTGGTTATATGTAATTAGGGCAAATACAAAATATTATTAAAATGGGAACACGTTATCAGAATTGAAAAAAGATATGCCAACCAATGTGGCTAAGGCTTTCATGATTTTAATATGGATATGGCTAAGGCTTTCATGATTTGATTAATATGGATATGATTTTAATAAGATTTGGGCAAGGGCCAACATATCCGAGAGGGTCCTTGTTTGATTGATCAATAATAATAATTCTTGTTAATTTTGCTTACATTGTACAGAAATGCATTATTGAAATTATGAGTTATAAGAAAAAGCATTAGAAGTAATTAACACTAACATCTTATCATGATTTTTTAATAGAAAAAAGTCAATAATTCATCTCAATCATTATATTTGTGAAATTATTGAAGTAAACAAACCAAAATGTAGGGACTTTGAAACAATGTACGCATTTAGTTGAGAATGATATTTTCTATCGATTTGCAATCTCAAATAGATACTTAATTATTACTCAAAGTATTATTTGTAGGTTTTTCATAATTGCCCATATTACTATGAGAGTGTACATTTTTTCCATGTATTTTTTTTCTTGACACTTTTACCACTAAACTTGAACACCTTAAAAATTCAATTATAAGGGTATAGTGTGGCACAAGAGATATAAAGGTTCAAGTTGGTGAAGATCGTTATTCGCCACAAGTTGAGGAGTGAATTGTACACTTCTTGAGTTGATAGGGTTGTTCGATGCAACAAAATAAAAGAGTGAGGTTTTACATGCATAAAAAAAAGAGGTGTAGGAGATTAAGTATCGATCGATTGCTATATGCACTATCAAGAATGATAGAAACCTATTCAATTTCAATACTTATTGATTGACATTGTTAAAAGTTGCATCAAATTTACCCTTTTACTCAATTGTTTAGATTGTTTTAATTTTAGGTTCTTAAAATAGAAACACACGCGCACGCACACACACTTCGATTTTAAGCTAGGAAAAACCTATACAATGTTGATGGGAATGTTTTTATTCAATGGATATTTTATTTGGTTTTGTGAGGATTTTTTTTTATCGGCAAGTATTTAGAAGAATTTTTTTTTAGCGTCGATGGTTTGAGCTATTTCTTATCGACGGTTATGCACGGGTAAATCACTCATATACATGGTCTACTATACGAAATTATAAATAAATACAAATATAATTGAGCACACAAATTAAAACCACATCTACATTTTACGGCTATTTATAACATAACTATACTACATATATAGATAATCACGTGAAATATATGCTGTAACCTTGCATGAAACCTATTTAGATACATACGTATGAGCTAGAAACAATACCTTATATTGGACCTTTTTTGTTCAGCATTATGAGTTGATTACCATCATCGTTGACGAGTAGGTTTAATTTATAACTGTAAAATATATACCATTGTCTGAAAGTCAATACTAAGCTCTCGGTTGCCACAACATATCCCTCGGGATATCGAATGAAATTATGTCAAACCGCAAAGCTGCAAAGGAGCCGAGAAAATTAACGGGATCGAATCACATATTCAAATAGAAATTAAACACTTTCACAATGATTTGAAAAGACTATACTACGAGGGCAAGCAATTTGGCCTCAATCCTGAAGCAGAAATCTCGGACATTTGATCTAGATGAATATATATGCACAATCAAAAATAATGTTTCCATGTTATTAAAACTTGATAACTGTTGATGCAGAAAAATGCTTCAGTCCATCTCGGACTGTTGAGTCAAACGGATTCTCCACTTACCCCGGATCAGAAATCCGGAGCAAACACCACTACATGTTGCCAAGAGGCCAGGGCTTGGCCTGGCCTTGGTTACAGGTTCGGGACGCCAAAAACGGACCTGATCACTGCGCAGGGGGGATCACAGTAAAAACTTTCCAATGAACCCTGGTGGACCAGACCCTCGACCGGCGTCACGGGGACAGATTCGGGTCCCCGGGCTATCCGCGTAGTCAGTATATCTGCCGGAGATACAAGACCAGTGGATAGAACGAGCACCTTACGGATCTAGAACTTTGGCAAGGAGGGTCTTAGATTGTGCCAAAATCTTCTCCCGAGCTTCCGCTCAATTGTGTTTTCTCTCTCTCAGAACCGGGACAAAACAACACCCGATATTAGGGAGAACTGGGGGGGACCCCTGATTCACCTCCGACGCTCAACATTAGAGTGATATTTGAGGGGAGGCGAGTTCTAGAGGGAGTAAAGAGAGTCTAGGGCGAGTTCTCGGGGTGAGAATCGAGTTACCATTAAGTGAAATTCATGCTCCTATTTATAGGAGAGTCCGGTGAGAATCACGGCGATCTAAGGTCGGACGCGCCCACACGCGCGGAAAACAGGAGCGGCACGCGCCTGAAACTTGGGCTCCAACCTGCTGACGTCAGTGCCTACGTGCCGCGTTCTGGTTTGCTGCAGCGGTTCCCTCGCGCCCAATGGCGTGTCGACACGTGGCAGGGTCAAATTTGACCCCTGGTTGACCTGTTTGGTTGCCTGACGCGCGGCAGTGCCCTTTGGGGCGTGTGGGGCCCGCTCGGGTGGCTCCGACGTATTCCGGAGGCCCCGGGTGTTTCCCGGGGCCGTTTTTAACAAACTTTATGTCATCTTTGGGTGTTTTGATATTTTTGGGATCATCTGGACCTTTTATTTTTCGAAAACGGACCTCCGGTGAATATTTTGGTAAAAATATAGGTTTATTTAATAAAGAAATAATTAATTAAATAATTTTCCTTTATTAAATAACCTTTACAAAATTACCCCATAACAATAACTTTTGCCGCTTCGGTATTTTTGGACTTCCTCATAGTGCGTGCACTCATTCCTAGTCTAGTTGGTGCTTTAGGATTATAACTCGGGGGCTTTGACGCCTTGAGCATTCTATGATCTCGTCCACCATGTCGTTAGGGAACGTCTACAAATCGTAGACTAGATTTCACCTTCGTCAAACTGCTATATCTTCCTCGTTGATTGAATGACGGTACAAACTTTGCTTCTGAGGAGGAAGAAATCGTTGAGGCTTTGGGGCAAGGGGTTATGCAAATTCTCTTAGTCTAGGGTTAGGGTTTAGAAACTGTATCTATAATCTTTGTGTATTATGACCTAATAATCTATAATTACTCAGCGGGCCCACTAGACCCGGTCATTCAACTTAGTGGGCCCAATATGTCCCATAATTAATTAAGTGTGCTCATCATTATTAATCGGGCCCAATTGAGCCCGTTATGTCGGTTATGGATTCGGGTCGATATCCGATAAGCCGAAAGATACAATATCGGGTTCGGGCATAACGTACAATATATATACACACGCGTACGAGCTAAAAAATAGTACCACAAATCAATTTTTATTATCAACATTAAAGTTGAAAACCAAATATATAATTGACTGGCAGGTTTAATTTCTACACTAATAAAAAAAAACTCTTCAAAAACGGATTCCTTCCTTTCAAACTACATTACTTACAAGTTACAACTGCAAAGTTTCGAACGAGCCGGGACGCATTTGTAAATCTAGCTTACAAACTCTAATATTTTATTGAACATATAGTAATTAAACACGTGTCTTTTTTACATGGCTATCGTAAGGAAACTCTAATGGGGTGGCACTATCAGCCAAAATTCGAACCGATGATGAATGGGGTGCAAGCCAAAATTCGACTTCTTCTAGGGAGGGAGGTCGAATTTCTCTCTATGGATAGGTCTAGGATTAATGTTTTATGACCCATGATTAGGTATTTATAATACTTAATCTCATAAAGCCTAATGGGCCGTTATGTCGGCTATGGATTCGGGTCGATATCCGATAACCCGAAAGATACAATATCAGGTTCGGCATAACCTACAATCTCCCACTTGCACGAACGCACCGGATTGGTTATCTCCGTGCACGCTCTGCACATGAAGTATTACACGAAAATGCCATATTGGGTTATATGTACATTTTCTCAGCTACTCATGCCTGATTCATCAAAGTTACAACTGAAACTTGTTTTCGTTGTAAATTAGTTATCGTATTCCGTTTCCGTTGCGAGTTCGGTGTGAATCTTTATGATTATGTAGTGTTGGTCACATACTCAGATAGAGTATGCTAGAAGTGAGTGGCCTCCACCTAGAAATCACTTCCCCCAATCTACAAAATTTTGGAATCCCTTTTTATATATAAGTTATTCACGAATAATCATGCTTTTATTCTATATTAACTTATTTTGTATATGACTGATTCCTTCAACATCTTTACTACTCTAGATTTAGCACAGATCATGGGTTGTCACATCTATTTAAGCCGTACTCTATTTTTCTGATTCAGGTATTAGTATTGAAACACCAAAACAAAACCAATTTTTGTTTCGACTATGGCCATAGTTTTCATTTACTTATACTATTCAGAAGGCCCTGAGTGTATTGCCCCAAGATGAATGGGGAGATGCATGTTTTCTTGAAATATCATCCCATCCTACAAGGTTCATCACATGCCCAACTATAGCTGTTATAACTTTCCTGTCACGGTAAGCGTTGAGTTATAATCTAAGCATGTGATTCACCCAGTGATGGACTCATGATGTTTCTCAAACTTTGGAGTCTATCTTCATATCTCTAAATTTCTCAATGTACCCATGTTGTAAGGTTCTATTCCCATGTGAGAAATCTTAGAGTGCGAGTCTTTCCAGCACTGCTAGTATTCCTACTAGTGCCCATATGTATAAAAATATCTCATAGATATCAAGGATCTCTATCCTTTCCTCTTATCTACATATACCAGTTTATTTTGAAATGTCATTTATATTCCCTATTTGTTTCTTCTAATGACTTTATATAACTAGGGAAAATTCAATATTATCATTTAAGATATCTTAGGAACTACATTTGTTTAGTTGATATCAATATTTCTAAATGACTAGGATATTTAATGAACGTTAAATGATAAAAATTGCCTTTTAAAGAATTAAGATTGTTCTTCAAATTTAATGAATAATGATTACAAAAAATCTTTGAACCATAAAACAAGGTTCAATGTATTTAAAATAACAGCAGACTTTTATGGGTTCTTTATCCCAATATTTTCCACATGACGAAAATGCTTTTCTTTCGACAAAGCTTTAGTCATCGGGTCTACTACATTGTCTTCAGTGTCAAGTCTTTCCATCTCTATGTCCTTCCGATCAACTATGTCTCTGATCAGATGGTATTTTCTAAGTACATGCTTTGGTGTCTTGTGTGATCTTGGTTCTTTGGCTTGTGCTATAGCTCTGTTGTTGTCGCATTATAGCTTCACAGGATCATCAATGCTAGGAACTACACCAAGATCAGATTCTTTGTCGCATTGATTCTTTGTAAGACTCAAGTTATTCACCCTCATCTTCATGAATTGTTTCATCTTCTATTGAAACAAGAAGATTCAATTTCATAGGAGGTTGACTCTCTCTGATTGATCTTCTAGATGTCAGTGTGTAATCAGGTTGCTCATTTATCCCATCTTGAATGGGTACATCGTATAAAGCTATGTTTTCTTGAGGTTGTTCGTTGATGATCTCATTATCAACTTCCTCGTTAAGAACAACGTCTTCTATTGGGTTATCATTCATGATTTGATCATTATTTGCATAACCCGATGTTTGAGCTTCTTCTGTGTCCATTTGTTGTTCATTTTGAACTTTTGGTTCTTGTTCTTCATGAAGAACAATGTTTCTCCCACTAGACTTTCTATAGAGAAGATTTTCTTCTAAAAACACCAGTTTTGGCAACAAAGATTTTGCCAATGTTTTTTTGATAGAAGTAGTACCCAGCAATTTCTTTTGGGTATCCCACAAAGTTGCATTTTATGGATTAGGGGCTGAGTTTGTCTGACATTAATGTTTTGACATACACCTCACATCCCAGATCCTCATGAACTGTAGAGTAGGCTTTCTTTTTTTCCACATCTCATGTGGCTTTGAAGGAACCGTCTTTGATGGCACACAGTTTAGTGTGGTAGCTGCTATCATAAGTGCATGCCCCCATAGGGACTCAGGTAAATCCGTTTTGTTCATCATTGATCGGACCATGTCCAATAAGGTTCGATTACTTCTCTCAGAGACACCATTTAATTGAGGTGTTCCTGGAGGAGTTAATGATGACACTATTCCCATGTCAATGAGGTAAGCTTTGAATTCATCGCTCAAGTATTCGCCTCCTCGATCAGATCGGATAGCTTTTACTTTCTTGCTTAACTGATTTTCAGCTTCATTCTTGAATTGCTTGAACTTTTCAAGTGATTCAGATTTGTGTTTCATTAGATAGACATAACCATATCTACTGAAATCATCAGTAAATGTAATGAAATATATAAAACCTCTTTTAGCCTGAATCAGCATTGGGCCACATACATCTGAATGTATGATTTTCAAAAGTCCATTCTTTCTCTCTTAGGTCCCTTTAAAGGTCGGCTTCGTCATTTTCCCGGCCAGGCAAGATTCACATGTATGATAAGATTCATAATCGAAATCATCCAACATTCCTATTTTATGAAGCTGAGTTATGCGTTTCTCACCTATATGGCCAAGTCGACAATGCCAGAGATAGACTAGGTTGACTTGGTTCGGTTTCGCTCTTTTGTTAGCGATGTTATAGACATGATGATTAGAGGTATTGAGAGAATATAAACTATTTGATAAATAAGCAATACCATAACAAATACCATCCTTAAAAATTGCACAACGCTTGTCACCAATTTTAAAATTAAAACCTAAAACATCCAATTCTGGAATAGAATAGTTATGTTCTTGGTAATAGAAGGTACGAAATGACAGTCATTCAGTTCTATAATCATTCATGATGGGGTGTTGAGATCTACATGACCCACAACTTTTGCAGCAACAGGTGCTCCATTCGCCACGCGCATGTTAGTCTCGTTCTCCCTTAGCATCTTACTTCTCTTCAAGGCCTGCATGTCAGTACAAATATGAGTACCGCATGCTGTATCTAATACCCAATATTTTAGTCGTAAGATTTATTTATATAACATTTATACCTGTGATGGAGTCTCCACTCATCTTCATCTTCATCTTCCTCATCTCTGCAAGATATTGGGGACATTTTCTCTTCCAGTGTCCACTCTTTTCGCAGTGAAAACTCTTATGATTGAGAGTGGGTCCAACCTTGGGTTTCATGGCTTTCGCCTTAAATTTTAGGTTATT
Source organism: Parietaria judaica (assembly GCA_954871525.1). Taxonomy (NCBI): domain Eukaryota; kingdom Viridiplantae; phylum Streptophyta; class Magnoliopsida; order Rosales; family Urticaceae; genus Parietaria; species Parietaria judaica. The sequence goes on from OX940865.1 coordinate 35,037,389, forward strand.
TGGACCCTTGCCTTTTATTTTCTGAACTACTTGCTTCTATCCCTTGAATTTTGTAATTGCCATGACATTCTTGGCATTACCTCTGAGTAAATTTACCTCAGTTGTCTGCAACATGTTGTGAAGTTGATGCAGACTTTTCTTTTTAGAAGACATGTTATAATTCAGTATTAACTGATTGTAAGAGTCAGGGAGAGAATTCAACACTATGTCAATGCACACACCTTCAGGGATCTTTATCTCCTGTCTGGAAACTTTCTGACCTGGAGATCATTTTCGGAAAATGATCATGTACATTGTTTCCTTCAGGTAATTTTGCTCTCAGCAAATTTATCATTAACCTGAATCTAGCGTGACGTGCTTCACTTTCATACATCTTCTTAAGATGTTGAATCATTTCCCAGGCAGACATGTTTTCATGTTGTTCCATGAGGTTTGAAGTCATGGTAGCCAACATAAGACAAGCTACTTCAGCAACATCATCATTATACTTATTATAAGCATATTTGTCTGCTCGGGAAGCAGTAGCATGTGGTTTAGCGGGAGGCTCATCGATAATGATGGCCTCCTTCTTTTCGTGCCTGAGCACTACTTTGAGGCTTCTTTACCATTCCGGAAAATTCTTTCTGTTTAAGATGTCGCCTTACGCGTCTAAATGTAATGAATAAAAGCATTCTTTTGGGTTAAAGATGCACTAAGACCATGTACAATTAAATCATATTATGAATGATTTCTAAACATTAAACTTCACAAGGCATTAAACATAAAAGTTACATAAATCGAATTTATAAACTTTATCGTTTTCATATATTAGATTTTCAAACTTATAATTAATTTATTCATATTTAATTATAAATTAAAACAATATAAACAATTTAATCATTTTAAAATTAATTAAATATAAATATAAATTAAATATCGGACCGGGATACGAGCACGGGCTTGACTCGTGCTCATACGGGCTGCTTTCGGGCAGTCCGAGCAGCTCGGGCAGGGCCTTCAGCCCCTGCCCGAGAAATGGTGAAGACCCGGGTCCATTTGGACCCGGGTCAGGGGTTTGACCCGGATCCGGGTTGGATTTCAGGTCGGACCCGGGTTGGCTCTACCCAGATCCAACTAGATCCGGGTTGGGTAATGGGTCGTGGGCCTGGTTCATAAACCAGGCCCGGTTACTTGTTTGGCTAGGGTTTCCCGACCCAATGGCCCCCCGACTAGGAGACGCATCCGGCAGTGCTGCCTGGACAACGGCGGCTACGGCGAAGTCGCCGCCGGATGTGTATCCTCTTTGTTATTTTATTTTATTGTTTAATTTTAAAATCAAATCAAATCCCGATTCACAAAACCGGATCCCGAAACTCACAAAATTAATCATAATTAATTTTATACTGCTCCCACTGAAAATCTAATCACACCAAAAAATTCCAAAAATTATTTCGAATCATATATCTAATTTTCAAAAATTACTCAGACCGGCTCTGATACCACTGTTGGGTTTTCGATGACTCTTTCTCAATCCCGAGGCGGAAATCACGCGATGTCATCGAACAATATAGATCTAGAATAATTACGAGAATCAAGATATCGAATTAGAGATCGTTACCAAACTTTGGTACTCTTGCCAACTGTACCGAAAACACTGACTTTTGCCGATTCTGAGCTTGGCCGATTTCTCTGAATGTCCCGGGGATGAGCACTTCAAATGTAGTGCCTCTAGGTCGTTCACCACGTCACTCGGGAACGTCTTGATGACCAGACAACACCTCGGAGGATAGGTTAGATCCTACTCGGTGTTTGGATGACGAACCGATGACGAATCGGGAGCAAGCCAAAATTCGACTTCTTCTTGGGAGGGAGGTCGAATTTCTCTCTATGGCTAGGTCTAGGATTAATGTTTTATGAGCCATGATTAGGTATTTATAATACTTAATCTCATAAAACCTAATGGGCTTTAATTAAGGCCCAATAAGCTTTAATTAATTAATTCATAATTAATTAAGTGTGCTCATCATTATTAATCGGGCCCAATTGAGCCCGTTATGTCGGTTATGGATTCGGGTTGATATCCGATAACACAAAAGATACAATATCGGGTTCGGGCATAACGTACAATATGACAACCAAAATTTGACAACCAAAACTGCATCCACCACTTTACAACCAAAATTTGACAAGATGTGCTTGGTCTAGTGGTAACAAGTACATCCCTTAAGACATTAGAGGTCTTGAGTTCGAGTCACCATGGGGGTAGGAGTGAAATCCAAAGATCCTTATATATATAATAGGGTAAACTGCGGTTAATGTACTCAAAATTTGATCTGCTACGGATTATGTACGTACTATTTTGTTTCGACGACTAATGTACTTAATGTTTATTATGTTAGTTTTTTTTTTAATTTTCCATCCATTCCCTGTTAAGCTCGCTACGTCAGCTCCACGCTAGTACCTGTCATTTTCCACGCATACTTTGAAGAAAAATAAATGATAAATGTATCATTAAATTCGAAGGCTCGGATTGAATAAGCATTTTAGATCGATGGTTGAGATTTAATCAAACAAATAACAAAAACAAATCCCAGCTAGAAAATGCTCAATCGACTGAGTCATGTCGAAGAGATTAACCAGATTATTGTCGATGGTCATTGGGTTAATCAATCGCCACAATACTCAATCAAAGGCCATCAACAATAATCTGGTTAATCTCTTGGACATGGCTCAGTCGATTGAGCATTTTGTAGCTGGGGTTTTATGTTCTTTTTGTTATTTGTTTGATTAAATTTCATTAAATCTCAGCCATTGATCTAAAATTCTTATTCAATGTAAGCCCTCGAATTTAATGATACATTTATCATTTATTTTTCTCTAAAGTATGTGATCACGCTCAAAAAGTACTCTCGCTAAGCGATCGTTGTGTAGCACAAGGAAAGTGGAGTTGTATCCACGAGGAAGCAAAAATAAAAAGAATCTTTCACCACGAACAAACGTTAAAAGAAACGATAAGAATAAAAATAATTTGTTTTTAAAGAGAAGAAAAATATTTAAATTCAAAGATGAGAATATATGAGAGAACGGTTAGCTTCGGGAATCATTTTATTGTGTCGTTAATGCGATACCAATTTCAATGCCTAAATTTTCACCTAACATAATGTCTTGATATGAAAAAGATTTCATGCATAATAAAATCCACATAATAAGAGCATGACTAGAATTATATGTATAATAGAAGCACATAATTTAATAAACCCTAAACAACTTGAACATATCAATACTTGAATAAAAATTACATTAAAACTTGATACATAAAAACTTAACAATAAAAATCATCTATAACTAACTCGTGAAGTTTAGTCGAAGCTTGACATGATAGCTCCAAGCTAGACGAAGAAAACTAAAACTACACCCTAACATAACACTCTTTCCACTCTCTGCCGATTCTCTCTTAGCGTCTTTGCGCATGATCTTCACTATTTATAGAGCATGTAGTTGCTAAGTATGCACTGAATATTGTTGCTGAGTCTCCTGGTTGATTGGTTGGTTAGTTGCTATTGCTATGGGCTGATTTTGTGGAAACTTGCTGATGAAGGTTTAGTCTTCATGTGTCGTGTCCCATTTATTATAGCTTAGGCCCCACACTCTTATCACTTCTTCATATTTGCTTAATGGTTCTTTGATCTTTCTTTATATTAATTGCTCCAAAGTCCTTCTTGTTTTTATTTATTTCCTGAAAAATATCAATAATAAAGTCAATTCAAATAAAAACAAGTTAACTCTAGACTAAATAGGTAAAGTCACAAAGATTAATGTCAAACATGGTTCGTGGCGTAATTAGTATAATTTTCATAGCCTCATCGAATAATTTAACAACTATTGGCAATTAAACTATAAAATATAGTTCTTTTCGGTACTTATCAGTATGCGTGGAAAATGACAGGTACTAACGTGGAACTTACGTAGCGAGCTTAACGGAAAATTGACGGAAAATTGGAAAAAAAATCTAATAAAATAAACATTGAGTACATTAGTCGTCGAAATATTAAGTACATAATCCACAGCAGATCAAATTTTAGGTACATTAGCCGCAATTTACCTCATATATAAGGGTTGATAATTAAGCGAAACTGACTGGACGAAAACCCTAACGAACGTACATGAATTGATGAGCATGAATTTTTTCTATTTCACGTCTCTTTTTCTCTTCATTACTCCATTGGCCACCCAAACTTTTTGGCTCCTTCTTACCTTTTTTTCTTTGTCGATATTATATCAATAATTACAAGTATGAAAGATGGACCACTTTGGAGATGAACTTAAAGGTTATGGCTGAGATTATTTATAAATAAAAAGTGTTGAAAATTACATGCTCTGTGGTTGCAAATTCGTTCTAATCCTTTGAATGCACTGTTTTCGATTCCCCAAAAGCCAATTTGTCAAAATATAAGGTTCTAATTACGTGATAAATTGCTATCTTTGGAAATAAACCATACATATACATAATTATATGTATATGGTTGCAATGCGATATATAATAATGAGGGTTGAGCGCGGGTCGGGTACCCGATTTTTTTTTGTTGCCAAAATCGAAACCTGAAATATGGGTTTTTCAAAATCCGAGTACCCATATCCGAATTTAAATGTTTTAAACCCGTTTTCTAAATGCGAGTTTAAACCATGACTTAATATCAAAACTCGGATCCTGATTAATTAATTAATAAAAAGTAAAAATAAATTAGAAAAATATTATTTTTAATAGAAAGCTAGTTTTTAAAGTTACATCTTTTACTAAATATATGTATTAAGTTAAAAATAATATGAAAAATAACATAAAAATATTAAATGGTAAAAAGAAGAGAAAAGTTCATTAAAAAAAATGCTAAACCCAAAACCCGAAACAGATTTTAATCTGAATGCGATTTAAAAAAAAAAACGATTCCGGTTTAACGCGATTTAATACGGCTGCGGGATTTTTGAAACAGTTCTTGTCCGCATGCGGTTCATATATATATATATATTACTTAGTGTTTGACGTAATTGGACTCTACAAATTAAAGTTCCTTTAAGTCGTAATTAATCATATAAGCTATTGTGAATCCGTGTTTGCCAAACTCGAACAATATATTAGCCATTGCAATCTCAAACCATTAAATTCATGGCAATTATAATATAAGATAAAGATCAGTATATTGATTGAACCGACCATGATGGCCGACTAAATAGTCAATCACTGTTAGAAAGATCATTTACGATTCCTATTTCCTAGTCAAAAAGATCTCACCCTAAATTAACATGCACATTATTTAATTGTTTTGACAAGAAGAAAAAATAAAGTTACTTTTCAACCCAACATTATGCATACGTGGCATGAACAATATATTTTCAAATTAGCCACGTAATAGCCGATTAGGCAAGTTTTGGAGCAATAATTAGCCAAATCATTCCACTAATCAATCAGATTATAAATAGATATTTTTTCTTTTTTGGAATTTTGGTTTGATTAGAATGCTTGACAGAGTGTTATAAGTGGGATGATCCAAATATTTTGCTGACAAACCGTACCAATACAGCATTACTCTTTGGACAATGCTAAGTTGCTAACCACCATATATAATATCATATTACTATTTTATAATGGGACCACTCATAATTAACACAGTAAAATTTCTATTTTTTTCGTATAAAAATGTAATTTTAAAATCCCTATATTTGTATATTTACAGCACTTCCACAAAAGAAAAAAGGTTAAAAAACTAAATCAGATGATTTTGTATTAGAGAATACCAAATTTATAGCCATACAATATATGGTTTTATATAATTTAATGTCGATACAAGACTTCACGGCACATTTAAAATTATGTTAAATTGATTAAAAAAATAGACAAAATTATGTAGGAAAAAAATGATAAATAGACATTGAGTATTGTGACGGTAAAAGAAAAAAGAGAGTTTATCCCATTATATATATAAAAAATATATATTTACGCCGCTATTAAATCTTTTAACTTAGGCCCCGTTCACTTGATTGTAATCAATTACGATTACGATTCCGATCTATTACGATTATAATTACGATTACAATTACGATTGACCAATTAGAGCAGAGTGAACGCCACCTTATACGATATGGTACTAAAAATGTGACTGAAATTTGACAATGCCATGTATAATGGGCAGTTAAAATTTGATGCATGTCCTAATGCATTATTGGATTAGTTTCACTTCACATCCATGCAACTATACACCTTTCCATTGGATTGGAGCCATTTCTCATCAACCCTCACATGACATAATTCCTATGTCTCCAAGTGTCATTAAAACACTTGCCAATAATGGAAGAGAGAGAGAGCAAAAACAAAAATGGAAAGCAACTTCCTCAAGAGAAGAGAGATAGTAAGCATAGTAACCACAAAAAAAGTGCAAAGCCAAAAACTTCAAACACTTAAAAACTTTTCTTCACCACTCGAAGCTATGGAGTCTCATCTCTCTGTATATATAAAACCCTCCATTCTTCTCACCAAGATCCAATCTTGAGCACATTCTCACACCAAACATATACACACAGACATTATCCCTATAACATAACATGGTATATCTATCTGTCCTATCTATATTCACTCTTTCTCAAGTTCATCAACTTTGTTATATGCCACTCTTTTTTCATTCAATCTCATATTAATTGATTTTTTTTTTCTTTGTGTCAGGTTTTAGTCTCATCAAATGGTGATAAAGACGACGGCGACAGCGCCGTGTACGATTACCGGGGAAATCCGGCTGATAAGACGAAGACCGGAAGATGGCTCGGAGCCGGGCTTGCCTTAGGTGATCCATTATTACTTGAGTAAATCTTGAATCGTCTGATTATCAATTCATTATTTTGACATAATTATGTGGTAATGTCATTATAGGAATTGAGTTCTCTGAGAGGGTTATTGTGATGGGAATTTCGATGAATCTCGTGACCTATTTGGTCGGAGATTTGCATATCCCTTCTGCAAAATCCGCAATGATTGTGACCAACTTCATGGGAACTCTCAATCTGCTCGCTCTTCTTGGAGGATTCTTTGCCGATGCTAAGCTCGGGAGGTATCTCACCGTTGTAATCTCCGCAATCATAACCGCCATTGTGAGTTTTTCATCTTATCAAGCATTTAGAAAACATAATATCAAGAGTAATTATCGGTTGTCCGCTTCTAAACTGGCGGTATTGTCTCGATTTGTCTTTTGAATTTGCAAACTCTATTTTGCGCAAAAAATTAAAAATTTATGAATAAATTGTGACGATAAAAAGTCCAGACATATGATGTGAAGTATCATGAGGTTCCACCTCAAAATCAATTGGCAATGAGGAAAGTAACCCATGACCTTTTAAACCTTGCTAAGTTTCGTGTCTTTTCCATTTAGAGCTCAATATGTGAAGAAGGGACAACGGATAATTATTCTATAATATATTATATAAAAACAACGAACTAATTATTATTATTTTTGTGTTTAAATTACAATAACAGGGTGTTATAATGTTAACATTGGCCACAACAATCCCAAGCATGAGACCTCCTCCATGCAGCAACTTCAGAAACCTCCACCACCACTGCATCAAGGCGACCGGGAACCAGCTCATCCTGCTTTACGCCGCCCTATACACAATCGCGCTTGGTGGAGGCGGGATAAAGTCGAACGTATCGGGATTCGGGTCGGACCAGTTCGACCCCGCCAACCCAAAGGAGGAGAAGGCGATGATCTTCTTCTTCAACCGGTTCTACTTCGCCATCAGCATCGGGTCGCTCTTCGCAGTGATCGTGCTAGTTTACGTGCAAGACAATGTCGGGAGAGGCTGGGGCTACGGGATCTCGGCCGGGACAATGGTCCTCGCCATTCTTATAATGATTTTGGGGACGGTTTTTTACAGGTTCAAGAAGCCGAGGGGAAGCCCGTTGACGGTTTTGTGGAGAGTGATATTCTTGGCATGGAAGAAGAGAGGGCAGGCTTATCCTGCTCACCCAATCCTCTTGAATAAGTACCATGAAGCCACTGTCCCCCACACAGAAAGATACAAGTATGCACTTCACCTTCTTTCGTTATTAATTTCTCGAGTATTAATACAATCTCGATAAATTGAACGAGGTTCTTGTACATTAAGACTAAATTAAGTGTATAATACTTTTCTTAGATTATAACATATGGGAATATCAGCTAAAAATAATGTTTTTGAGGGGCATAATCCCGTTATTTATCAGGCGTTATGTAACCGGTGTTACGATAAAGTCTCCCTAGTGCCCAATTTGAACATCAAGGAAATTAATCAAGCCATATAAATTATAAGATTCGGTACTTAATCTATAATAAGCAAATAATGGGGTAACATAATTTAAGATTGTTTATCTTAACTTTTCTTTAGGGGTAAAATAATTTATTTTGGTGCAGTTTGTTATAATATTAACATTTTCAGTGAAGTGTTTTTTTTTTTTTTTTTTTTGAATGGCTATTTTTATAATTATTAGTTGTGCTAAATTGGTTTGTTTGAATGGTCAGGTGTCTAGACAAAGCCGCCATTGTCGACGATACCGACTACACGAGCACCACCACTGAGAAAACTGACCCATGGGTAACATCCACGGTGACCCAAGTCGAAGAGGTCAAAATGGTTCTCAAACTCATCCCCATCTGGTCAACGGGCATCCTCTTTTGGACCGTCTACTCCCAAATTGGCACCTTCACAGTCGAGCAAGCCACCTTCATGAAGCGCCGGATCGGCTCCTTCACCATCCCCGCCGGCTCGATGTCCGCCTTCCTGTTCATATCGATCCTCCTCTTCACTTCCCTCAACGAGAAGCTTTTTGTCCCGCTCGCCCGCAGACTCACTCGCAATCCGCAGGGCATGACCAGCCTCCAGCGCATAGGCATCGGTCTCGTCTTCTCGCTGTTTGCAATGGCCGCCGCCGCTGTTGTTGAGAAAGAGCGCCGCGAAACAGCCCTCTCCACTGGCCGGAAAATCAGCGCCTTCTGGCTCGTCCCGCAATTCTTCCTCGTTGGCGCTGGAGAGGCATTCGCCTACGTTGGTCAGCTCGAGTTCTTCATCAGAGAGGCGCCAGATCGGATGAAGTCCATGAGCACCGGGCTTTTCCTTAGCACGCTTTCGATGGGTTTCTTCGTGAGTAGTTTACTCGTATCTATCGTGGACAAGGTGACCAAAAAAGGGTGGCTAAAGAGTAACTTGAACAAGGGAAAGCTTGAGAATTTCTACTGGCTTCTCGCCGTGCTCGGAATGCTGAACTTCATCGTTTTTCTCGTTTTTGCAACCAGACATCAGTACAAAGAACAACATTTCGCAACAGAGAAGGAGCTCAAGAGCTCAAATGATGCGGTGCAGAAGTTGGAAGAGAAGCTAGACGTAGAGGCCGTTGCAGGCCCGTAAATAGACTTGTGAGGACTTTATCGTGACAAACACGTTTAGACGTGGTATCTATCTTCGCCTGTTGAAGAAAATATGGAAAAGAAAAGAGAACCCCAGAGTGTTCCCACGTCGTTTTGTAATCAATCCGTGCTTGTAATGCCTGTTGGCAACTGTGATTTCAACTACAGTTTGATGATGCGATACATGCTGCGCTGTTACATAGCAACGGACACTCAGAAATTTACGTAAAAACCTAATCTGAGAAGGAAAAACTATGATTAAAAATGTCACATGGAGAGAGAGTACGGAAATTAATATAAATATGTCAAAACCACGAAGCTAGAACAGGCCCGAGGCCAAAAAGAAAAACGGATTCATGCCATAAACTCAAACACATACCAATAGATCAAGCATTCATAAACCCTATGTTTCCAAATTGCATCAAAATCGACAATGCATAAAGCTCAGATTTATTGGCCCGAGAACACCTAGCTCAACGACATCGTATAAATTCTCGGTGACACTAAAAATATTACACTATTTTCTTTTTGCTAGGACAAAGACAAAGTGACAAACAAATCCTTATCTCTAAGACTTTTATATCTGACCTCTAGAGAATCATACAGGCCATTAGGAAGAAGAAGACATGGTTGTTGGAGCAGGTTGGTGATTGACGATCACTGGCGGGCGCAATGCTCGGTGGTTCGCCTGATTTTGCTTTCGAGCTTTGAACATCTCTTCCGTCTCAACAACAACTAATCTCTTCACCTGAAGTAGAAGAAATAACATTAGCAGCGAATTTGTCGCTCTTCAAAAATAATTACAAGTAACTATCAGCCGTCCCTAAGAATTTGTCGCATCGTCTCAGTCTGCCTCGTCTTTGCATAAAAATCTAATGTTCTCGTTAAATTTTAAACCATGTGTATACCAGCGCAGACAAAATATTTAGAGAAAATGCTAATCAAATAAGGCTTAACTATTTAAAAGAACCCGTCATTACAACGCATGTGGCTTAACATTTAACAGAACCTGTCACTACGGAAGGGAGGCAAATGCGACAACTTCACGGGACAACTTGGCGAAGAATAAAAGTTTACGAGGAAAATCGAGATAACGTGACAAGTTTAAAGGAAAAACTGAGATGATAGGACAAGTTCAGTGGGGTTGATTTATAATAACCGAACACAAGAAAACTACGAAATTACAAATTCTTTGGGTAAAACCTGAAGAAAATATGGAGCTACAGATTGTTTCAACAGCGGAACCGCAATTTAGCAGAACCCGTCACTACAAAAGGGAGGCAAAGGGAGACAAATGCGACAAGTTCACGAGACAACTTGGCGAAGAATAAAAGTGTATAGAGGAAAATCGAGATACCGAGACAAGTTTAAAGTAAAAACCGAGACAACAGGACAAGTTCCGAGGGGACGGTTGATAATAATAACCCGATAAATTAACACAAGAAAACTACGAAATCACAAGTTTGGGTAAAACCGGAAGAAAACTATGGAGCTACAAATTGTTTCAACGACGGAATCGCGAGTTAGGGTGAAAGTAAGAACCTGCTGTATCATTCCCCGGACAGTAGGAGTGTTCCAGCGCATGACGGTCCGGTTGCACTTTCCGAGGCGCAACGCCTCCAAAGTGCGCCGGTGAAGCCTCCTCGTGCCGGGAATACCTCTCACGAGCGTGATGTACAGGTTCGGACTCCACGCGATCGGGACAGCGGCTTTGAAGGCTTTGAACGCACTCATGTCTCTTTCCCTGAGCTAAGCAAACAAAAAACAAAACTGAGCTCAAGAACGAGACGAATCCATTACAGTGAACCGATCAACAAGAAACCCAGATCAAAATAATTAAGATTAAAACTGTAGTTTAAACTTTGAGCTCGAAATACACGATAAACACGATTTCTTCAATGAATTGCATAACCCATTAAGGATGAGCATGGAGTTGAATACTTGGAAATGCCCAGAGGGAGGAATCGCGAGATGATGAGCAGAGATTGAATCAAAAGTACCTTCGAAAGAGTCTTGAGCTGGGGAAGAAACCTACCTAAAAGCTAAAACCCCCAAATCCAAGAATTAATAGCCTTAAGGATTTGGAATTAATAATTATAAATGTTGGGGGTGAAATCGGGCCGGTTATCCACATTTTTTTTCTTTCTCAAACTCGGAACCCGTACCCGGATTCTGGATTTTGGAAAATAAAGAATCTGGATTTTAATGTTTGAAACTCAAATATACGGATGCGGGTTCAAACCCGGATCTTGATTAATTTATAAAATACAATAATTAAAAAAACATCACTTCTACTATAATAGAAAAAGAATTGTTATGCTACATATTTTATTAAAATGTATGCATTAAGTTACAAAGACACGAGATATAGCAGGAGAAGATTAAGTCTGACAGTCACTAATCCCGTGAGCCACGAGGGCAAGACCGGGTAAGTTGTGCAATCCCACATCGCCTGGGCAAGGGGATGTGCTGATGGGACGTTCCCGAGACTGTGCAGGTATGGGACTGCATAGTTATCGAAGATCATATAGGTATGGGACTGTATGATCGAAGAGGCTTAAATGAATTGATTGGTACTACCTATGTCAACAAGATGCATCTTCTTTTCGGTTGCCTGTTCATAGGAACTCCAAAGTTAAGCGTGCTTAACTTGGAGTACTACTAGGATGGGTGACCTCCTGGGAAGTTTCTCGGGAAGCGTGCGAGTGAGGACAAAGCACGTTGAAAAGACTCGTGTTGGCCTGTGGGGACAGTCGTCGATTCGATTGAGCAGCCGGGGCGTTACATTAAGCTCTATAAATAAGAAAAATATTGTTAAAAAAAGAGAAAAATATTAAAAATATATTAAAAAGCGATTTTGAGTAACATGTAGTCAGTGAATTTTAACTGTTACACCCGGAACCTTGAACCAATTTTAATCTGAATGCGTGCGGTTTTTTAAAAAAGCAATTGTGGTCCGGATGCGGTTTAAAACCCACATTTCCGTTTTCTTTTACACCCCTAAATTATGTCCTTTTTTTTTTCATAACAATAAAATATAATGATATTTGTATGAATTTACCTCAGAAATACATTGCATGAAATACCGGAATAATAAATAAAAAATATCTAACATATACCAACATTGTCGTTTTCAAAATCAACAACATTAATGTCATCGAGCAATCATTTCTAGCCAAACGAAGTTTTACCATTTTTAAGACATTGAAATTTATTTTCTCATGATAAATTTATTCTAATTATTTATTTTAAAAAAAAATCAGTTTGTAAACTACACCACGAGATAATCAACCGACATGGAATTACACTGTCGTGCTTGGTTTAAAACGACAATAAATCCGTTGTCGTGTGGTATTAAACGACATGAAATGAAGTTGTGGTCGGTGGTTCGAAACGACACGAAATTGATTGTCGTTTGTTACAGTGTAGCGATAGAGAGAGAGAGAGAGCATAAGAAGAAGAAGAAGACTTGTAGAAAGGGGAAAGAAGCGATCTTTTTCTCAGAGCAGAGCTCCAATCCATCCATCCATGGAGTCCGATGGCCAGGAACCCAACCCCCACCGCCAAACCCTAATCGCCTCCTTCATCGAGATCGCCTCCTCCACCTCCGACGAAGCCTTCTTCTTCCTCGAGAGCCACAACTGGGACCTCGACGCCGCCGTCACCACCTACCTCGACGACGACGACCCCTCCGCCTCCGCCGCCGCCGCCTCCCTCGCTCCCCCTCCCGCGGAGGCCGACTCGCCGGCGCCGCAGTCGCCGGAGTACAATCCCTCGCGGTCGCCGTCGCGCTCCCGCTCGCCCTCCCCGGCGCAGTCTCGCCGGAATTACGAGCTACGATCGCGCGGCGGAGGCTCCAAGAAGGCCTCCGGGAGCCGCGCCGGAGGTATCCGCACGCTGGCCGATCTGAATCGTCAGGACGATAAGGATTCGATGAGCGACTCCGACGATCCGCAGGAGTACTACACTGGTGGCGAGAAAAGGTAATTTCTTGTTGATGAATTCGAAATCGAAATCGGAATCGGAATCTAGAGATAATGCCCTGAATTTGAAGTGGCTTCGCTTGCAATTGTTCCATAAATCTCTGAAAATTATTGAACTTTGAAATTGTTTTGACTTGGGTTTGCAGTGGAATGCTTGTTCAAGATCCGAACCGGTCGAACGACGTGGACGCCATCTTCAACCAGGCCAAGCAGGCTGGCTCTGCTCAAGGAACTTCGGAGAACATCCGGCCTTCTAGTTCCACCTCGAGAAGTTTCACCGGGACGGCGAGATCGCTCGCGGGGGAGACCATTTCGTCTGCGCCTCAGCCGCCCGAAATAGTGGTTCACAGAATTGTTTTCTGGAGAAACGGATTCTCTGTGGACGATGGGCCGCGGCGTAGTCTCGATGATCCTGAAAACGCCCCTTTCCTTGAGGTACCCCCAATACTTAAAGTTTAGTGAACTCGAGATTTGAAGAAGATGTACTAATCATTGGCTTTTTCTGCTCGCAGAGCATTAAGAAATCCGAATGCCCGCAAGAGCTTGCCCCGGCTGATCGGAGGACTTCCGTGCATGTCGAGATGATGAGGCGTGACGAGGACTATCCTGTTTGTTCCCTTTTCATCATTCAACACTTGTGGATTTGATTCTCCTACTATTTTTAAGTCTCAACTAGGCCTTAAATTCTGGGAAACTCATAGTATCGCTCTCTCTTACACAGGAGCCGGTGAAGCATAGGGCTTCGTTTCAAGGCGTGGGAAGGACTCTCGCCAGCAGCAACGACCCGACCCCGCAAGCTGAAACAATTGTCACATCCGCCCCTCTCAACGCAGCTCCGCCGCCGTCAATGGGTTTGGTCGTTGACGATTCGTCGCCCACGACGTCGCTTCAGCTGCGATTGGCCGATGGGACGCGCATGGTCTCGAGGTTCAACCACCACCACACCATCAGAGACGTGATGTCGTTCATCGACGCGTCAAGGCCGGGCGGGCCCAGGAGCTACCAGCTGCAGACGGTGGGCTTCCCTCCCAAGCGGCTCACGGAGCTGGACCAGACGATTGAGCAGGCTGGGATCGCCAACTCCGTCGTAGTCCAGAAGCTCTAGTGGCTTCTTCTTTCGCGGTCCGAAGGGACGTTATTGTCATTTTGTATGAGATTGCACTTGGATAAAAGATGTTTAGGCATTGCACTTTCTCTGCTTCTATATTGATTTTATAATTATGAATTAATTATGAATGCAAGATTTTCTAGGTTTGTTTTAATGGCCAACTTTATTTTCCTTCTCCGCTAAATCTCCGACGCAATTCGCACCAAGATGAACTTTCAGAGTTCATTTGTTGAATTTGATCGGGTCCAAAACCCGTTTTTTTCTTTTCATCTTCTATTGTTTGCTTTTAATTAGTTCAAATCAAAACTGCGGTGCGGGTTAAGAAACCCGGTGGTGATATAATTTTAGGATCCAAAGCTGGTTCCAGATTTTAATCCCCGAATGAAACACGGCTTGCGGGTTGAAAAAATCAAATTAGACTTCGGTTTTAATCATAATTGCCCATGAACTAGAAATAATGACTTATTTGAGTCAAATGCAACGTAAATAAAACCGTGTGCTCGGAATCCGATTTCGAAAAAAAAAAAAAAAAAACGGGAATATTTTCGACGGATTTGACGACTTATGTGCAGTGCCCAACACTAATATAATTTTCTGGATTGGGTAGTCACGTAACAGAGCGTTCAAATGAGCTTCCTGGTTAGGAAATGGAGTTCCATGCGGCAATATTGCTCTTCTGCTCATCTCTCCAACAACAAACTCTTCGTTGCAGGTTCTAACACGACCAGACTAATCACTAGATTATGTTAATGCTGATGTTGACAGTTCCGGGTGTTGCAGGTTTGTCGTGGTCGGTCGACGAGAACTCCTTGAAACAATCTTTCTCCGCCTTCGGGGAAGTCACGGAAGGTAACGCACTCCACGTGTTCGCCCAAAATCCTCACTTTTGTCGTGGTTCCGTTTCAAATTTATTAATATAATTGAGAAAAAAAATCCGGGGATACCATTAAGACACCTAGGAGAAAACAAACACATTCAAAAAACACGTAAAATTACGACAAACAAAGCGGTATTCGCTTTATCTGATATGAGCAAGAGTAAAACCGTATTGATTTGTTTGCTAATTGTATTACAGTGAGGATAGCGTATGACCGAGACTCCGGGAGGTCAAGGGGGTTCGGGTTTGTTCACTTCTCGAAGGAAGACGACGCCGTCAGCGCAAAAGACGCCATGGACGGAAAGGTATATATATTCGTATAAATAGTGTCATTGTACATATGTAACACATTTTGCTTTCAGGCATTGCTGGGAAGACCCCTGAGGATAAACTTCGCAGTGGAGAAGGTTCGCGGTGGACCGGTCGTCGTTCCTCGCCTTTCCGACGCGAGAGGCTTACGTTAAAGATTATTACATGAATGATGACGAAGAAGATAATTCTTGTCGTCCAAGTAAGAAAATTAGGAGTAAAAAAATAGAGCTTGATAAGCAAGCAAAAGATATGCTCGAATGAACATTATATCAATAACAGTCAAATAAATGAATATTAAAATATTGGGTCATAATTTGACTCTTTCGGTTCATCTTTCTATAGGGAATTTAGCATATTAAATAAATTGTTAATGCCAATGGAAGCTAATATAATGTCGTTTATCTTAATTTATGAGTACTTAGAAGAGGTCTCTTAGTTTCATTAATCGAATATTAAATCAGTAAACTATTAAAATATCCTTATTGCTTTTTATAGTTTTTTATAAAAATAGAAAAGAAATACCAATTTTTCGTGCTCAATTGTATTAACATGGTGTAAAAACAAGGGATGTGGAGAACGTTTTCGGCTCCGATAGTTTGAACATTTGTGTAAAAGTGTCCAATTTACGCAAAAGTTTAGTGCCGACTCAAAGTTCGTTTGTTGTTTTATGCTCAATTTATCGGCGTTTGAGACTCTATTTTGTTATAGGTTTTACCAACAATTCTAAAAATATTATGTATATGATTCTAACTTAAGTATTTATGTCGCTAATGACAATAACTTAAGTATTTATGTGAATAATAATTTAAATACATACATTGCAATAAATATGGGCAACTGTTGAAACAGAGAGAGAGTGAAACGTGGCATAATTTGAGCATGGCACGTGAAAGTTAACAACACTATACTTTTGTCACTATATAATCAAATTAGGATTCCTCACGGGTCTCAAATGAGTGCATCTTTTACATTATTGTAAACTTGGCCAATAGTGTCACATATTCTTACACTGAATATATCTAAGTCATGTGAGAGTGCATTGTAACCTTGGCCGATAGTGCCACCCCATTCAAAAAAAAAAAACAGATTAAGATTTTAATATACTTGAAAATATTTTTGTCTGTTCAAAAATTAAAATAATAATAAATATTTTCAAAAATCACATAAGAGTATTATAAGAGACATCTTGATAGTTCAACTATTCCTCATAAAAAATTTAATTCCAAACTACTATAAGTTTTTTTTTTTTCATTTTGTTTCACTTTTATAGGTTTGACTTGTTTTAATCCTCATCTTGATTTTTAAAATTATAACCTTCGACTTCTTGATTATTTCGCAATAGAGTAGTTCTCGAATACACTTATCTAGTTTCGTAACTAATTGATATATTCAAGTATGTTGTGCTTGTTAATATTTTTCAACATATTTTAACGTATAATATTGTTAATAATTTAATATTGCCAATTACTCAAAATACAAAGCTTCTCAATAAAATGTCAAACATAAAATAAATCAAAATAATTATATAAAATTTCACCTTGTATGCCACAAGGCAGTCGAATGACATGACATGTTATGTGACGGTCGAGACGTCGGGTGGATGTCACATGACATTGACTTACCGTTTCAGTGCATTGGAACTTTTCCCGGCTAAAAAAAAAAAGAATGAAAACTTATCGAGTCATTTGAAAGACTATAAGTACTTAGGCTGCAATACCTCAAAAGCCCTTTTATGAGTGACACTTGGTTCTCATTAACGGTTGTGGACGAAAACGTGACGGAAGGGGATTGGGGAGTCAAAGCCAGAGTTTAAAAAACTTTCGCCCGCGATAAAAAAGAACGGGAACTTAATGAAAACAAATAAAAAATGCGGGTACTTATGCCACAATTTTCCTTATATTAATTCATATATTTACCTTCTTTTTTTCTTGCCTTGGAGGAGAAGGAAAATAGAAAACTATATTTGTATAGTTTATAAACGATAATCCACAAGACTAAATAGAAGCTCGATCAATTTCAAACTAAATTCTTTTTTATTAAAAAAAGAAAAAAGAAAATGAGTTTTATCGCGGGAAGATTAGCCGCCGGGAAAGAAGGAGCTTTCTTCTTCCAGGAATCCAAGCACGCCGTCTCTCGCCTCGCCGCTCGCCTCGACCAGACTCCGGCCAAGCCTCCGCCGCCAGCGCCGGCGGACGGTGAAGCCGTCGCCGACGTGCTCCCGGAGGTCCTGCGCCACTCTCTGCCCTCCAAGCTCTTCCACGAGGACCCCTTCGCGCCGTCCACGAGCTACGCCGCCGCCAAGTGGGGCCTCCCCTGGAAGAAATCCAGCGATGGAGGATCTGTCAATCCCGATGCTCTCTATCCGCTTAGGGCTTTCGTTTCTCTGCCTCAGGCCACTCTTGGCCCAAAAAGGTATCTTATCTCCGATCGGAACTGGTTCAGCTAGGGCTTAGATCCTACGGAATTGATGGTGGATCTTGGAAGCTTAGAGAGAGATTTCTCGGTGTTTTTCGCGCAGGTGGCAGATTCCGGAGGCGGAGAGCTCGTTCACGGCTTCGACGGCGAACGATTTGAGGCGGGAAACACGTCCCCCGATTAATCCCGAGAAGCTGAAGGCTGCAGCAGAAGGGCTCTCACAAAGTAAGTCTTTAGACTGTTGTTGTATTCCAAGAAAATAGGCTCAATATTTCTCAAGTTCCGATTTTTTCGTTTTGTGTCTTGTAAGTCGGAAAGGCTTTTGCGATTGCCACTGCGGTAGTTTCCGGCGGGGCGGCTTTGATGTTCGGGATGGCAGTTTCGAAACTAGATTTGCAAAATGTGAGTACATATAAGTATGTATATGAGTTCAGCAATTGCTTGTATTTCAGTTCAAAACCACGCCTTTCTCGAAATGGTTAGAATTTTTCAGCGTATAAAAATGCGAAATTTACGATATCGAACGTTTGAATCGTGCCTGCCGTCTTTTCAACAGATTGAGGATATCAGAACTAAAGGAAGAAACAGCATTGAGCCGAAGTTTGAGGTGATTAGGAAGCAACTCGTTCCTTTCCGAGATTGGGTAAGTGCGGATTAAGTTCCTTTGATTTCTTATTAGAATCGGATTCGTCAATTTTTGAAATTCATAATGCTAATCTAATTTCGTACATTTTCAGGCTGAGAGTCTGTCAAAGAAGTGGCATATCGAACGTATCGAGGACGTTAAAGAAAAGCGCATGATTAGTGAGCTTAAAAAGGTATTAAGTCCAAGATCGTCCAATTAATGAATATTTGCGTAATTAGCGCGTGTTTAGTATATAATCTACTTGAAGTATAGAGCTTGGAGCAAAGTAGAAATCGGTATGTATTAAAGGTTGTATAATTATATTACACTCTGTAAAACTTGTTTAATCACGAGCATATTGGTGTGTATTAAATACAAATTTATGTTTAGTGGTTTATTAATCGTCACAAACTTGACTAATCTTATATAGAGATTTCTGTGAATAATTTTGTTTCGAAGAACAATAAGTACTTCGACCGCAATGCTTTATAATGTAATTTTATACACAAAAAATGTATCAAAGAGAAAAATAATGTGCAACATTAATAATATTGTTCATAGCTCATAGTCTAAGCCGGCACCGTATTTCCACGCCTCAAGTCGTCGCTTCCACTGATATTGCAGTTGTGGCTCATATGAACTCAACGAAGGCCTTGTAGATTACGATAAAAAACATCACGTAATTTAGTGAACCATAACGATGTTTTCAACGACTATTCTACAGTTATGCAAATCGAGAAGAATAAAAAGTGATCTGGGAAATGTAGTTACCGTATCAGAGGTTCGACGAAAGTCGACAAAAACGTGTAGGAACCGAGCATGGTGAAATGTCCAAGCCAGTCAATAAGAACGGGCAAACCAACCTGAAACGGAGAACAGCCTGATTAATGTTCCAACCGAAGATCGAGATAACCGAAAGTAGACATCTTAATGTTTTTCATGCCTCGTATAATGAAAAGATTTACCTGTGAGAAAATCAATGGAAGAATTTGAGGCTTTGTTATCATAACTAGACCTAAAGTCTTGGTTAAAGGCCCAAATTGTACAACGTCCTGGAAAACGACAAAGCTCCGGTAAGTGATCGAACTTCTCAATCGAATTGTTGATACAGCCCGATATCGTGATATATATAGCAGAGAGAGCCTTGTTAACGGAAACAGAAATGCTACCCTTTCACACCCTTATCTTCCCTCGTCGTTAGGATAAATAAAATTGACTTGCATAAAATGAATTAAGAGCATAAAATGAAACCGGCCACTTAGTGAGCCCGGGCCCTAATAGTCCGGCCGTCCTTGGATTCAAATAAAAAGCTAACCTGAAGGAATGGCCTTAACACTGGATCGCCAAGCCTCTACAGAAGCAAAAACCGCAAAAAGATCACGATACATAAAAATGTGAAACTTGCGTGACAAGAAACGGTAGACGAGAAATGCATATGGTGTTACCTGCATACTGCTAAAATTTGCATAAAGAAGCTCATTGATGAAATCAGGAGGAATATTTTACTGTTGCTTTGCAGACATTGCTCTTTGGAACAGCCATGAAGCACTTAAGTTGGGCTGCAATACTCACTCACCGAAAATATACGGAATCAAAGACGAAAATACGGTTCTTTACGAAGAAAATAAACAAAAAGATCACTAACCAAGTACGGGTTCAACATCGACAAGTTGTCCGAATCAAGAAAGTCGCCTTCGACTGCTTCGCATATACCTTATTCATCAATGAAAAAATTAGCACCGTATTGTTTGGTAAATGATGGTTCGTTCTTCTTAGTTCTTACCATTTGAGAGGCGGCCGAGGTGTCTTGTTAAGCTACCGAAACCACCAAACGACACGGGCGACTGTATCCCACTGGAGTCACCGAACTGCAGAGAATGGTGTGAATCATAATGTATTGGAAGGTTAGGGAGTGATCAGTTTTTACTATTTACAGCACCTGTAACACGCGGTCGAAAGCCGCTTGCAGTGGGCTGCACGATAAGAATCCATGGGCGTCAAACGCGGGAACATAACTTCCACAGCAAGGAAAAGACTTGTTAAGCAAGTCACCTGTCACGGTATGTCGGGAAAATGCCGAAGATAACTCGCTGAATCTCTAACTTGTCGAGAGAGACACCCTATATAATGAAATATTGTTCTGAAATCAATGAAATATTACTAAATATGTACACATTTGTTTCTATAAGTCCAAGTTTTAATTTAAAATACGCCAAACCTTAGAACTCTTATGAACCAAAATCGATGACTCGAAACGAGAAATTCGGCCAATATTCACTAAACCCATCTCCTCTTTTTGAAAGAGATTAAGTTTTATGAATGTTTATCAGTTACTTTTCTCATTAGCTTAAGCTCTATTAAATAGGAAAAGATTACAATTGACCCGACCCGACCCGACCCCACTTAATGAAACCTTAAAACGTAAATAACCTAACGACACAAATAATAAATCTAAACAACATAATCAAACGAGAACTTAATTTAAATATCCTAATTGACTTAAATTACACAACACTAATTAAAAATAATCGACATGACACTAGATTAAATAAACGAAATAAATTTTAATTACTCGGGATGTGTCAAACTCACCTGATAATCTTGCATCAGATCCCAGTAATCTTCTAATAATTCTTCTAATTTCGGTGATCCAGGTTGTGGATCAACATATGTGAACATATAGGTCGTACGATCTGTAGGGCCGGAACCAGCGGGAAAAGCCTGCGACATTTTACGCAATTTTACTGTTAATAATGTGATGTAAATGATGATCAATTCTGTAGAAAGGAAATAAGAACAAGAATTATTCATAATCTTCACACATATTGTTATAATTCAACAATAAACACTCTAGTTTTAATAATAATGATTTCTATTTAGATCCCTCAACACAAAGTAATATAGGAGAAAAAACAAATTATTTTTGAATTACCTCCCAAAAGCATTGGACTAGTGAATTTCCAATCTTCCTCACTGAAGGACTGCTATATATAACATCACTGTTCGAATTGCTCGGAAAACCGCGACCACAAGACCCCACGACCAGGCACACGCCATCCGGCTTTCTTCCTTTTCTTATCTACAATTTTGAATAATCGAAAGAAACACATAAATTAGGATCTAAGTAAGATAATTAGCAGATTTGAAGCTTGGCTAAGGATTTGATAATTACATCATGTAAGAGTGAAACCGGGATCATTGAACGAACGATAATTTGACAATTTTTCCTCCCGTTTCTGGTTTTCCAGGAATTGAAAAACTTCTCTAGATCCCCAGTAATGGTTTTGTAAAACCAGGTTGTTTTTTGTTTTGTTTTCAGGAAACGGTTTGGATCAGGAATCGGGACGAGTAAAACTGCCGGGTTAAAACCGGAAAATGCTGGTTTAAACTGTGATTTACCAATTTTTAGATTAGTGTCGTTAAAACCAATAAATATTCATAACAAAAACCGGGACCAGGAAGTTTCAGCACAGATTAGTGAAACTTGTCTCGCTTCTCGAAACCAAGACCCGAAAATAATCGGTAATGAAGTCAAATGTCATTTACAACTAATTGGATATGATCGCTACGGCTTCAAATGTAAGGTATTGAAGCCTTACTTGTCTAACAATGGGTGAGAAGTTTCCCATGGCATCAACTACAAGCCGAGCTGACAAAATCCGCTCCTCGGAAAGTAGCATAACCTGTTAGTTACAACGATATTAGTTAGATAAATGAAACGTCAGTTCAAAAACTTGATCAGATATATATTGCGCCTAAATGAAGAGGTTTAGAAACTCACGACTGCATCGTCGTATATCTGAATGCTCGACAAAGCGCAACCCTCGAAGATAACTCCACCTAACGAAACGAACCGGTTCTTCACAATTTCCACAAGTTTAGCCGGTCTGAGCACAGAAATACTCAAATTAGACCGATAGCTAGCTTTCACCAGTTCGACCAACGATTCTTTCACAAATTCGTCTATTAATCAAGATGGCTTACGAGACTCCGAGATTAAGAATATCTTCAACCCAGATATCGCCTTTCCCTCCGAATCCACACCTGTTCTGTGCACGAAATAGACGACGTTAAACAGAAACATACAAACTTTACTTGCATACGAAGTAACAAATCTTACGGGGTTAAATTTCGATGTGACAACTCCGTCGATGTCATCCTCATCCAAAATCCCGACTTTCACGATTTCCAGAAGCTCTTTTCTTGAGATGTTCCATTCCTGCTCTCTCTGCTCATCGGTCGATCACCGAAGCATCGTTCAAAGCAGAATTACGTGCCAAGATTTATCGAAAACTAGGTTCAGGCTTTGTATATTTACCCCTTTGAGGACGTTTCTCTCGACAATGGCGACCCGGAGGCCTCTCGAACACAAAGCCATGGCGAGGAAAATCCCCAAAGTTCCGCCACAAACGATCACGTCGAACTTATCCACAATCTTATCAGCAACATAAGAGCTACCAACGACCGTGGAAACCACTTTCTGGGGTTCTTCAGAAGCTGCATAACGCGATCTTAGAATCATAAAAACCGAAGCGAAATCGCTAGTAATCTAATCAAATAATCTGATTCTAAACCTGGTTGCTGAGAGCAAATCGTTGACCAAAGCTGGTCAACCCTCTTGAGGGCACTGTATGAGTAAGCTCCACCAGCTCCACCAACTTCATCACTCACTTTAATGGCTTCCATGATTCTCTACACAGTGAATGTCACATAACCAACGGCATGCTATGCAAAATATATATATATATATATATATATATATATGTATATATGAACCTGGGTTTGGGAGGGGAGAGACTGCATTTTGACGCAGAGGGTTCTGCGAGAAGTGCCATGGACGAAAAGTGCGAGCTTTTTAGGGTGGTTGGTGAAGAAGAGTCCTTGAATGGTTTGGAGCTGAAGCAACAGCATAGCTTGAGAGTTGAGAAGCTTTGGGTACTTTCAGTTTTTCTTCATTTTGTTCATCTTCTCAAGAATTTGCGTACCGCAAGATGACACGTTATTAAGTGCTTGTTTTTCTTTTTCAAGGCTAAAATCTATTTATTTTTAAGAGAAATTATAATAAATAAATAGAGACATTCATATATTTACAAATATATTGCATTTTAACAAATTTAAAATTTGTATTTACAAAATAATCAAAAATAAATTATTACATTCATATGTTTAAGGTTTTAATTTTGACTGAGTATTGTTATACAGTTATACTTCTATGCCATAAAGTTTTTACTATTTTAGCATTAATCTCTTTTGAGTTTTAACCAATAATTTATATATTTAAAAAATTAAAAATAAATAAATTATATATTTTGAAAATAAAAAAATTGTTGGTTTCATGCCATCTTTTAAACAATAGTCTTTTATTAAAAGGTATACGTGGGAATGATATTTAGCATTAATCTCTTTTCGTTTAAGTTCCTTTTTTTTTTCAAAGATAAACGGTCACACTAATAATTTTTTTTATAAACAAGTTCAAACTACCAAAATCAAATACCATATCTAAATCTAAAATATTATCGAGAAAATGAAGAAGAAAGTGTCGGACCTAAATAAAGGAGACACCTAATAGTATAAAACCCTAAGTATAAAAATTAAAAAAGTAAAATTAAAAAAATACATATATTTAACAAACGACATTGTATGTATAAAGAGACTGAAAAATAATATATGCTAAAACGATAATATAAAATTAAAGAGATATATAGATACACTTAAATCCGCAAACGGGATAAAAAAAATTAGGAATTTAAAGAGTCGTTCCAGTTTTCAAACAAATTTGTTAGTTTTTACCAGAACCCGGGAACCATGTACAAAATTTTCCGGCTTAATTAAGCGATAAAATGGTCAAACAAGGGTTGACTAAAACGAGGATGTCGTTTCTGTCTCCAAAGTGAAGAGATGGTCAAACGACATGACGTCAGTGTTTCCAGTCAGTAAACCTGTGGATAAAGAGAAACCTTAGCTCCATCGCCATGGGAGCTGAGCTTCTTCAAGAAATCTCTTCGCAGCTCAAAGGTATTGTCCCTTCCATCTCTTCTTCGTTTCGATGGTTCTGCAAGCTTCCTATCTCTTAAAGATTTCGTCTTTCTGGTTGGTTTGGCTTTAGTGATTTCTGGGTTTTTCTTACTTGTTCTCCGTAACCGAATCGGTTATTTGTAACGGTTTATAGTTTGTGCGGTTGCGGTTTAATCGGTATCGGGTCGATGAGTTTCGGTTTTTCTATGACAGATGGCAGGAGTAACTTTGTCTTCAACCTTCAGCTCCCTCGCAGTGAACGGCCAAAAGCCGAGATTCCCCGCGGCCCGAGCGTGTCGCGGCACCGTGAGGGCGGTGCGTGTGGAGAAGCCGCTGGAGGAGCTGTACAACGTGAGGGTGGAGCGGGGCGTGGGCTCGGAGAGGCTGGCGGCGCTCGGGGTGAAGCGGTGGTCGGTGTGGAAGACGGGGAAGTGCTCGTTGCCGTGGGACTGGCAGGCGGATCAGCTCGTGTACATCGAGGAGGGGGAGGTGAGGGTGGTGCCGGAAGGGAGCGACCGGTTCATGAGCTTCGTGGCCGGAGACCTCGTGCGCTACCCCAAGTGGTTCGAGGCCGATCTCTTCTTCAACGGGCCGTACCAAGAGCGGTACAGCTTCCGAGCCTACGGCGACGACTAGAGAAAGATAAGATTTGCTTTTGCTTCTTGGTTTGTGATGAGTTTTGAAGAGGATTTTACTTTAGATTTTTAGTTATTAGTAGTAGAAATGTTGACAATCATAGTACCAATAGAGTTATATACATATGCATACACATATATATATATATATGTATGTTTTTGCATATGGTGATGTTGTTGTTGTTAACCAACATCCCGGCGACGTTTGACGTTTCAATTGCTCATGAAAGACATTTTCGCTCGCATCTCCGGAAGTTCGTCCTTGTTTTCTTTGACGGTATTTTGGTGTATAGTCCTGACCGAGCCATTTGGAAGAAGTTTTCCGAATGTTGACGAATCACAACCCTCTACGCTAGCCGGAAAAAGTGTGTTCGGTCAATCGGAAGTTGAATAGTACTAGTAGAGTTATGTATCTGTATGTTTGTGCATTTGCTTCTATGTGTTACATTAGAAGGTTGTCAATTACACTGTTTTTTTATAGACGCAACCCCGCTGTCTTGATGTACAAGCGAAGAAACGACGCCAAAGGCAAGACGGTCATTTGAAGTCTTGCCCTTTATTTGATTTCTCTAATTAACAGCCTTCTAATGTAAGAGAAATTATGAAATATTACGAAATATCTCTCGTATCCTAAGAAATATTACGAAATAATGAAACTGTTTATCGATTTGTCTCTCAGAATCCGTGTGTACTAGATGACGATTTTTCATCGCAACGCGGTATTTAGGAATTTCGATGAAGAAAAAAAAAGCCAAAGTAAAATATTGTTCCCATTATTCTTCTACAAACACATATAATACACATCTCCTTAAAGCGCGGCGTTTCAGAGATCAATAGGCTGATTATGATAAACATTGGTGTTCTGTGAGCGATTTAGTCCGTGATTGTTCCGCTGTTCCCTTCCGCCAGACGAAGGGACGTTCTGTTGACAACATCAGTACAACAAAAAAGCACCCCGGCGGGATAGTTTTTCCCAGCATTCCTCTACAACTAATGTCTAAGAACTTATGATATTTCGCTAAAAGAATTGTGTTTTCCGAGTTTCTAATTCCGGAAACTGCACATTAAGGATTTACAAGCTTAGGAAGCGAAGCTTGAGATGAGATTGGCTTCTTTGCTTGCGCGTTTCGAGTTAGCCAACTCCTCCAAGAACTTCCAGCTCGAAACGTGCTTCTCCTGATTTTCCCGACTCTTAATTTCATCTTCTTCGAATATTTCTCGACATTCGTCAAAGAAGGCTTGATCAGCATTAGCAAATACCTTTTTCAAATCCAAAGCCAATCCCTGAACGGATTGATTCCAATGACTCCGTGCATTCTGCTCCAACGCCGGTAAAATAACCGGAAGTATCACTCGGTGGTTCTGGATGACCAGATTCCTTACACGGTCATTGTTCAACAAGACCAACGTACGTTCCGCTACCTGTGCGAAAATTCGAGATTATTTCAATAGTTTAAAAGTTATTTCTAATATTTGTATGATCGATCAATGTATTGCGCAACAAAAAAGTGTTATTCATGAAGAAAGACCCAGAAAGTGCGGGGGAAAAAAACGACCTCGAGGTTTAAGTAATCCGAAATCGCCAATTACGTAAAAGCCCATAATTCGTAAGGTCCGTCCGAGATCAGGCCCATTGGCCCAATCACGGAGCCCCTAGAATATTCGATTAAAGAATATGTCGGACCACGATAACGGATTTCGGTCACAAACTCTTAAGAATAAGATATAAGTATAATTCATTAATCAAGAAACATGAGACAGAACCGGTACCTGAAAATGAAAGCTGTTGAGGCAACGGGAAATTTGCCGGAACAACGGGATCATACAACGCCGTAATTCAGTTGCCTGAGTCACTTCGATAACCTCTTCCAATACAGTAATAAACGTGACCTCCTTCGAACTGTTCGTCACCGGCCAATACTTCAAAAGCCCTTGAATCACAGTGTCCGCGAGCTTAACGTCTTTCTCCATGAACTGCATTATGCAAAATGAAAGCTGTTGCTGGTACATCGATAAACACGTCGGTTTATGAAGCGGTATCAAACAACGGACGAGGAAGAGCTTGTGTTCTTCCTTCAACGGCAACGAGAATCCATTGATGACGCTTCCGAGGATCTCGAGCAGCTCCGAAATCCCGTTGTGCCTCTCCGTCTCAAAGACGAATTGATAGAAGACATTGTTAATCGCTCTTCGAATGAACGGTCGATAGACCGTGAACTTGCTGTAGATTTGATGGAGGATCGTCTTTAAGTAATCCCTCTCTCGCGGATCCTCGGAGTCAAACAAGTCAAGCAAACGCAGAACGAACGAGCGGTCAACGAATCGTTTCGCAAGCTTGGCGTCGGTTTTGGACGAAGAGACGAATCGCAACAGAAGCTCATACACAATCTGAACATGAGGCCAAGCAGGATCCATGGCCGGTTCTTCCTCGTCCAAGTCAAACGCTTCGAGAGCAATGTTCTCGTGGCTTGGGGACGGGAGCGATCGGAATAGATTCACCGCAACCATTTTCGTGAGCTCGTGCATCACCACCGGCTCGTCGAACTTAAAATTCACCGACGAAACGTGATCTACCAGCTCGAGCAATGTCTGCCGCTTAACATCCTTTCCCTCGAGATTCGTCGAAGCATCGGTGAAATCAAACACGACACAACACATGTTCAGTTTCCCGATCAACAGATTCCGCTTCTCGGATCTCGGAACGTCTCTGAAGCTGGGCAAAGCCTCGTATAACCCCGGAATCGGCAGAGGAACACCTTGCCCCGTGACATTCGCCAATTTCTTTCTCCGGTTCGCCTTTTTCGCAGCAGCGAGAGCCACGCTGCTCGACCGCAAGGGTTTCGGCCCGTCATTGCTCGAATTCGACCCATTTTCTAACCCTCCGGCACCGCGAGAATCGCCGTGAGATGTCCGGGGAATCTTGCTAAGTATATGTTTGATCATATCCACAAAAAGCGATTAAGTAACAATGAATTATGAATGAATCGCCATTGTAAGCAAGCTGAAGAAATACTCAACAATCAAACGGCGAGCTCGGAAGAAAGGAACCCAAAACGAGAAATCTGATAAACCCTTTTGCTTTTCGAAGAGAAATCTGAAAAACCCAACTTTGGCTTTCAAATTTGAAACCAAAAAGGAAGAAGCTTTTCACAAGAATGAATGGGACTGTTGTTTGTTTGTTATATATGGAGGCGAATTCAACAAGAGGTTTTAAATAAACGACTTTCAAATGATTTTTCACTCGGATATTTGCGGCAAAAATATCAGCGTTTTACAAAAATATGTTTATTTATTTATTGGGAAGTAATTAATTTTTTAGATAACTAGTTACTGTGAAGTTCCGCGCAGTGATGTATGATTTGTTCACGTTTTCGCTCTTTCTGACCAGGCTTTTCAAGTGGCGACATGAGTGACTTCTGGTGCCTTAAATTTTGCATTGTAGAACATGTTTTGGCTATATGCATGAATTAAGAGTTCATTGTCAACTCTTTGAAGTTCTTATAGCTCATATGCAATCAGAAGGAGCAAAAACGGGGATACATTATACATCTCTATATGAAACATCCCGTTAGGGAGTGAACGAAAAAGATTAATTATTCACGCCGTCATTAAAAATTAATATGTATAAAAAAAAAGATACAAGTCATTTTTCTGGTAACATGTATTTTTTCTTCAGCAACTATCCTTATTTTAAATTATATTATGAAAATCGGGGTACCGGGCTTTTGGCATCTTTTCAACTCGATCACAGTTTTTTTCTTTTAAATTTTCGAAACCAGGCTTCATCCGACTAATACGCCCCGATTATTAAATAAAACGCACACTACAAAGTTACTTGCCTTGCCGGAGCCGATTCCCGGTGTTTTACTTGTATTCGAATGAGTTCCCGCGTTTTTTAGTAAATTTGAAACCAATAAGGGTTTCAGTTATTCAAATGGCATTTAAACCTCATCAAATCTGAGTTTTCTAAGCTTTAGGCATAAACGAGTTTTCATGGGCTTCATAAAATAAGGTAAAAGCAAAAATGATATTAAAAGTGACCAAGATACAATTATACAAAGTGCATACTAGTTTTCAAACTCTACTGCAAATTGCAAAACACAGCCACAAACAAATTTGTACAAAACGACGATTCGACAAACACTCGGCCATGGTCAAAGGAGCGACGTCACTATCAAAGTCGAAAACAAGTCGGTTATCAGATTCCGATTCACTTGTCCCACTCCGAATCTAAGAGCCGCTTTGGAGAAGAAGAGTAAGGAGAAGCAACACGATCTTCGTCTCTGGGACGACCCGTCGCTTTCGTCATCTGATCCCATCCCAATATGTGAGGAAGTGCGAACTACAATGTCGTTTCCATACAATTTCAACGTCAATTATATATATATATATATAAATATACACATATATATAACCAAACATATTCAGGCCTTAATACGAACTAAGAAAATATGCGGAAATAAACAAAGGAAACCGCAAAAAAAGAAGAGTTGGATCAAATCTATAAATAATAATAATAATAATAATAATAATAATAATAATAATAATAATATATTTCACTCAATTATAGTATAATAATAAAATCCCTTTTCAACAACAAAAAAATCACATTAGGGTTTAGGGTTTAATCACAACGTCCCAACATTATCACTTTCCTACAATTTATCTATTTTGTTAGGAAATAGATAAATAATAAAAATCGTAGGAAGTGCCAAATATAGCCTTAGGACTAAATGTTTGTTCTTTTATAATCCGGTACTCACATTGCAAGCCGTCTTGACCACCGTAAACTCGGCGATTGTAAATGGAACGCTTATGCTGTCCCTCGTTTTCAGTACGTTATTCGTGACATCTGCAACACGCACACGATCACATTTGGAACTATATAAATATAAATATTTAATAATTATGTATGCAATTGATAATATACTACGGAGATAGAGTCACCAAGAGTGCTTACTCAATGAAATCATATAGCCGCCGCCATTTGCGTGCGGCTTAATGGACAAAGTCTTCCTCACTTGTCCAGCATTACTGCAAAATTTTATATCAATTAGCAAATAATATATATATACACATATATATGTGTATAATCTGAATTCTATAGTACTAAAATACACAGAAAATTAACCTTGACAGCATCGAAGGGTCGTGGAAGAATTCACAAGACTCGTTTGATCCCAAGCTTATTATTGACCCAACCTCCGTCGGGTTCAACGCGAACATCTATAAATAAATTTTAGATTTCAAAACCAACACTGAAAACACAGAAAATAACACATTTAATTTTTTTTTTAAGTAGAACGTTACCTGCTTTTTCTCCCAGTCGTACTTCCGTTCGCCAATGGCAGGAACAAACTTAAGCATCATGACACCACGGCGATCAACGACTTTTAGTCCAGACTTCGCATCATGACAAAAATGAGCGGTAAAGGTAACGATTATTTGGAGTGATATTAACCAAGGATAAGGAAGGAAAAAATCGAGACAAGAAAAAGGCATAACGAACTTAATCTTACCCCCAATTTAGTAAACGTTGGAAGAACCGGAGTCACAGCAAGAGCGGCTTTTCCCTTGTAAACAGTATAAGAAGCTGCAATGCCGCCAGCTAACAAAGACGCGAGACGATTATTTCTACAAGTTGTGAATAAAGTAACACGAGAAGAACCGAAAGGAAAATCCGAAGCTTCAGCGAAAACAAATTACCATTAGATCCAAATTTCTGCTCAGGCGCTGAAAGTCCGGGGGAAGAGGCATAAGCACGGCTCGACCCTCCATCTTTCGGATGTAACAAATCTTTACAAACTCGATTCCTTAAATAAATAAAAAAATTAGTCGATTACGAGCTAGCCGTGAACTGAACCGATTCCGTGCAAAAATTCGATGTCAAACAAAATTCAATTCATAAGCTTCCGTGACCGTTTAACACATTCCGAGTTCGTACCCGTGAATTTTCTATCACGTTGCCCGACGAAATCGAGATGAAGCATGCCATTACATACATGTTCCTCGAGTTTAATTAGGGCACAAACACATTGAATGTTTGAAGCTATATATAAATTCCGAACATCATGGCGTATTCACATTGTATCTCCTAGTCCTAATATACACTGGTTTGAGAAATTCAAACACTGAAATTCTGCTATTTCTTATTACCTGGAGCTCTGTAGGAGACGAGAGAGCTTCATCATCTTGACTCTACAAAACCTGAAACCAGAACAGGAAAAACTGAAACTTGAGCTCAAGAAATGGATTTGAGTCGAATAACAATAGGACCCTCAAGACTGCGAGTCAAGAGAAGTAAAAATGGCGGCTTTTAGAGAGAGAGAGACTGAACCTTCTTGCTTGACAGAGGAGAGAGAGAGAGAGAGAAACCCCAAAGCAGTGGAAGAGAGAGAGAGAGAGACCAAAGCAGTGTGAGGAAGAGAGAGAATGGTGTCGTTTTTGTTGCAAGCACGTGTAGCTAAACGACATGTCGTTTTATAGCGTCTTCATACATCATCCAGAAAACGACGTCGTTTTCACATCGAAGAAATAGTCAGCGTTTTTGTCCTAGCTCGTTGACATCAACGCAAGTTTAGTAAAAACTAAAAAGTATAGATCGTTGAAATGTGCATGTCAGGTCTTCGATGTCCGGAGGAATCGGGGGTGATGATACGTGATGCCTCACCTTGTCTGGGGAATCGGGGGTGATGATACGTGATGCCTCACCTTATCATTTATTTATAGTGAGACGACTTACGTACCTATTTTATTGGGTCAAATCATCACGTAGTTCAAAGTGGTTCGAAACGACAAAAATGCTATTGTTTGAATTTTGAATACTGATAAATCGGGATAATTTTAAATCGTTATTGTTTTAGCTATACTTAAGGAAATAATTTTATTTAGATTTAATTCATTCGAATAACTAATTGATTTTACGTTATTTGACTTATCCACACGGCAAAAAAAAAAAAAAAAAAGGTATATTGTTCCATATATCAATTAGTTTATGTTTTAATTACCAAAAATAAGTTTGGGCATTTTTTGAAACCTTAAGTCACAAATGGGCATTTGACTCATTCTATTATTATTATAGGTTAAACTTTTATATTTTTTATTTAAATTATTCTAGGTGGTTATTCAGTTATTGTAAAAAGATATAAAATAGTTGTGTTAAAAGTTTCAAATTTTGGGTCGACATGAGTTTTAAGTGATAAAAAAGTACCTAAAGTTAAGATATAGGGTTAACTCCGGTAAAAATACATAATTTGAATAAGTTTTGGCATTTTTTGAAACCTTGAGTCACAAATGGGCATTTGGTTCATTATATTATTATTATAGGTTAAACTTTTATATTTTTTTTATTCAAATTATTATAGGTGGTTATTCAGTTATTGTAAAAAGATATAAAATAGTTGTGGTAAAAGTTTCAAATTTTGGGTCAACATGAGTTTTAAGTGATAAAAAATTACCTAAACTTAAATATATAGGGTTAAACTCCGGTAAAAATACATAATTTTTAGTCAAACTCTCCCTTGTGTACCCAAACTCCATCAATGGCGGCAATAATATTCAAATTCGATATTTGGGAGTTGACCACCAAATTCCGTTTGGACAGCGTCCATGTGGCCGTTAGGGATTTGCCACATGGCACGCCATGTGGCACTTGACATGTCGGGGCAACCACAAACCCGATTTTTTTATAATAAAAAAAAAACCCGGACCCGAACATATTCGAGTCCCCTAAAATAGATCTGATGGAGCATTAATACTTAACTTCACTCGAATTCCTACACATTTTTCTTTATAAATACTCCATTCCATTCTTATTTTTTCACACATATTCTTCTCTTCATCTCCAATTCTCTCATACTCTCTTAAGCTCTTAATTTTCTGAAATTAGGCTATAGTACTTTAGTTACTTTATAGCTATATAAATACTCTCAAATACTACTTTAATAAATAGTATTAGTAATTATTTTTTGGGTTGGAAAAAAAAATATTAAAAATTAATTAATACCATAACAATAATTTTTTTCGAGACACCTATTCACGCTACTGTAATCAGTCTATTGTAGGAAGAAGAAAAAAGGTTATTGGCAAAAAAAAAAGTTTCAACCCTTGTTAAGTTTTGTGTATAATATGCTTGTGATTTAAATAAGTAAACTATTATTTCTGTAAAGAGAAGCGACTTATGATGAAGTTTGTTGAATTGCAGAGGAAAAGTTATTGGCACGTGCTTCCTAATGGTGCGCGTGTGTGGTGGTGGTGGCTAAAGGCATATAATATAGCCAATATTCAACGTTGACTTTTATAATCATAGTTTTATGCAAAGAAAATTCAACGTGTTCATAATTCGCTAAAGTGCAAACCATAACACGCGCATATACACTAAGAACTAAATACTTGGTGGATTCGTTTTGCCTTCAAATTAAAATCAACCGACAATAATATATATATATATACATCTTTTAATTTTTCAGATAATTTGGCTCAATACTCTCGAATTTTTGTATGTTGGAAATATCAATTTGTTTTTGTTTATAATAATAAAATCAACTACCACCCTATGTTTGGACCACCGAAATAAAGATATATATAGTAAGAAGATCCTACATTGATCTCCATTTTCCCATGCAATTCATCATAAAAGATATATATACATACATTATTACATATATATATATATAAATTTACTTGGACCTTCATGAAGTGCTTTCAATGTTTATAGCTGTACACTTCAATAATGTTGCTCATCATCATCAATATTACATTATGACATTTATATTGATATTGTATAGCACATATATATATATATATTTGAGGGAATATAGCATATATATAACTATATGGCTTATATGTAACGGCTCAGTCAAAATGATTTTGATCATTTTGATATATATTGCAATTAAGAGACGAAGACATATATTTATTCATATATATTATATATGAAATTATACGAAATGCCCAATTTTGTGTCAAAACTTTTGAAAAATGTCTATATGTGAGAGTAAAAAATACACATAATCATCATTTTTTTGAAAGGTTTGACAAAAAATAGGCATTTTGTTCATTTACCCTATATATATATATATATTTATATAAATACAAGAGAATACACAAGAATTAGTTGTGGAGCGTGAGATTCGTATATTCGACTATCGACAAACTGATGAACAAGTATGGGATGTTCCGGTTCGAGTTTGCATGTCAAGCCGATGGTGAAGCGCGAGATTCGTAAATAATTCGACTATCGACAAAGTGAAAAACAATTAAGCATGGGACGTTCCGGTTCGAGTTTGCATGTCAAGCCGATGGTGGAAGGTGAGATTCGTAAAGTATTCGACTATTGACAAAGTGATGAACAAGCATTGGATGTTCCGGTTCGAGTTTGCTTGTCAAGCCGATGGTAGAGCATTATGTCCCACTAAAGTAAACGATCGATACGCCAAGCATTGAAATATTGATCCTTTATATTGCCATAATCAACGTACCGATCAAAGAGGTCTGCAGTTTGCATAACCGCTATCGACACGAGAAAGAACGAAGTCGTTCCGATGACTTAGATATTATTCCCCCTCTAGCATATGTGTCTCCAGTGAAATGAAGAATATGAAGATAAGTATAAGAATCATAAGATCAGTAGGGTAGATTACAACAACCCTAATCTCACTTAGATCATAATTTAAGATCATGTATTATTTAAATTTAAGGTAATTTGCAAGTTTGTTAATATATATCATGGATATTAATTAAAACTGTTTCAAGATCTGGTAAGGGTAATTTTGTAACTTATTTGAGAAGTTGGGTATACTATATGGTCATTGTTTTATATATTTAGATGCATTATATAATGATTTTAAGTAAAAAAAAAAACATAAATAGAAAGCATAATTGAATTTCCGGTTCTGGTGAAAGAAAAAGAAAACAGTCCAAATCCATCTAATATTGGTTCCGTTATAATGTGATAACGAATGAGAGAAATTTAGTAATAAATGAAATAAAAAGTAACAAGGATTTTCTTTTTAAACTCCTTCTACGGGGAGACGCACGTTTGTGCAAATAGGTGCGATATTGCCTCCTCCTCCTAAAATTTAATGAAATTCAAATATGTTTAATTTGCGTCTCAAAATTTGTCTCCGGCCCCAAAATTTATAACCTGGATCGGCTAACGGCGGCCTTCCTTACATATCTCTACATGAGAGGGAGCATTTAAAGTGATATATCAAGGTATAATGTCATCACAAATGAGATTAGAAATTTACTAATCAATGAAATAAAAAGCACTGAAATGACTTTAATTTGTAAGCTCGGTAGATGCATGTTCGTGCAAATAGGCGCATTTTGCCTGTTCCTCCATAAACTTCTTTTTAAAGAAATTAAATTTATACTATCAAATATGTTTGATTTGCTTCTTAAAATTTATCTCCGGTCCAAAAAATTATAACCTGGATCGGCCGATGTCGGTCTTATCTACATATCTATAGAGAGAACATTCAAAGTAGGGGTGGCAATTCGGGTTTCGTATCGTGTTTCTGGCGGGTCTTAATCTTTTTTTACTTATTTTATGTAGACTCAGACCCACCCCATCTAAATATCGTGTTAGAAGATGAGACCCAGACCCGCCCCATTTAAATATCGTGTTTATCGTGTCTACCCGTTTAACCCATTTAACATATTCATGTGTTTTAAACTTTCAAATTAATTCAATTTATACTCATTTAGCTTAATTTTTTAATTATATTATCTAAGATTTTACAATTTACTTACACTTTTTTATATTCATCAAATATACGATGTAATAAATAAGTAAAAAAAACATAAATGTTATATATAATAAGTATTAAAATACTTAATATCATATATAAAAATATAACATTGTGCACCTTAATCGTGTCTAATTGGATCCCATCGTGTTCGTGTCGTGTTTACCTGTTATTTAATCGTGTTAATCGTGTTCAACACAGGTAGACCCAGATTCATTTGCGGTAGACCCGGACCCATTTAATCGTGTCATAATTAACCGTTTTGTATTTCGTGTTTAGTCTCAAATTGTCACCCCTAATTCAAAGTGGTATCGGGGTATAATTGCAAGCAATTGAAAAGATTGTTTTCATATTCATTTGGTGCCCTTGAATGTGCGGTGGGACCCACACACAACCAAACATATATTCTACATCATTTTTTCTTAATTAATTGCATGGTTGTTGCGAGCTATAATGGTGTATTTACACTATGCATTCAAGGGTCTCTATAACACTTGATGACTCTCCTCCTCTATCATCACTTTGAGTTTGAGTGAGTGACTCGGATCATTCCGACTCACTGCTATCATCAACTCAGTCCAAATTCTCCACAAATCGCTCGATTCAATTCAACCAAAGGTCTCAAGGAAACAAGTGTATGCATGCAAAGAGAGAATAATAACCCAGAAATTAATTGGGAAATACTATTAAAAGTATATATATATATATATAAGTGAAACTATAATAACTCAACAAACTTCTGTACAAGCATGGTAATTAAACTCAAAATATTCTAGGCCTAAACCCTAAACCCTAAACCAAATATCTTTGCCTAAAAAATGAATCACATCTTGTCAAATAATTAAGCTAAACAATTAATAACGATTTAAACAATCAGAAAAGAGTGTGAGAGATGAACTAATCTTCACCAAAAGTGGCTCGCTGACTTCACCGCCGCTTGTTGTGCAACGGGTTCGATCCCGTCGGAACTCTCCGTTTCTGCGACGAAAACTGATCATCCCGTCCGACGAAAGGGCGGCTCGGGCCGGAGTATCTTGGAACCGGGAGCTGGTACTGTTTCGTCTGGATCGCCTCCGCGAAGAAGTCGTTTTTATCGCTGGGAGAGGCGAAGACGAGGACGGCGAGAGCGAGAAAGAGAGAGATCAAATGTTGAAAGCGATTCATGCTTGAGAATTGAGATATGGTGAAATGAAGATACAAAACCTTTTATATATATATATATATATATATCACCTGAAAGTTATGTGACTTTTTTGTGCATGTTATGAAAGGTAGGAGCACAAATTGAAAGCGAACTTGTTTACATTAGGAGAAAGTTTGTAATAAATAAATAAATGATTTGAACATATTCAACGCTTCATCGGACGGCTAGAGACAGCTGTGAATTTTTCAGATTTTTTTAATTAGTATTTCATAATATATTATATATTGCTTGAGAAAGGTAAAAGTACCATGGTATGACGGTTGAGGGTGGTGGTTGTCAGCGAAAATTTTATTAGTCATCCTATAAGAGCTCAAATGTGAAAAGTAAAGAGACTACTAATTTTCTTATGACCCTAAATCAAAATTTATATAAAAGCTGCATTGAGTCTGTTGTCCATTGACCATCAAATTGACGATTGTTCTCACACGCTAGAGACCAGCACGAGGCTTTCAATACATTAGGTTGCATCTTCGCTTTCGTTAGTGTGTTATGTTTGATATTGAAAAGGCTAAGAAGTTTAATGAGGAGATTTGGTGTCTAAAATGTGACTTTAACTACGTAATAAACTTTTTCAGAAAAAACCAGGTGTCTTAGAACTCAAGAGCTCGATTGTCTAAATGTCTTCATTTCTTAGAGACTATTTAGCTGATGATAAGCCATATTTATAGAGAGTGTAACAGAGTGACAGATGCATTTGTTAGTTTTGGGGCTCAATATTCAGGTCATCGATCATTGTTGGGTTTCTCCTTCTGATTTGATTGCTTCCTTTGTTAATATATATGACCTAGAACTTTCGATTTCGTTAGTTCTAGCCAATTTCCCTCTTTTCTTTTGTTTGTACACTCATAAATTTTATTTATATTATCATAAGCTTCATTTTCTATTTTGTGTTAACTGCCCCAACCTCACGCTCGCATATGGACTTCTTTTAAAATATTTTAAAATATAATTCTAAATCCGTTTTCTAAAATAAAACAAAAAAAAATCAAACAACACGTACATATATATTTCATTATAAATAAATACACACAATTTAACTGCTTTTGGGAGTGCGGTTGTTCTTTATAATTATTTATTCAAATCAAATCAATGGAATTAGCACAATGGTTAATAATTATACGTGTTGAACAACGTTCATATATAAGAGTTATATATCAATATGATTTTTATTTTGAATATGCCTCGTGATAAGATGTATAGTGACTGTGTGTGTGCATGCATATATGAACATTTTATCTTAATTAAAAGAATGTTCATACTCACACTCTTCTATTCATCTTCTTTAATATTTAATTTAATATTATTCCATGTAGTCCCTGAGCTGTGATTGCTACGTTATATGATACATGTCCCTGTTTTACAGCTCGTGTACAAAACTACGAATAGTGTAGAACTATATATATTATTATATACGTATATTTATATAATTATATATATATATATATATATACACATGACGTTTAAATCTGTTGGAAATTTATTATTCGTCAAGAGTTTAAAGCGGTCAACGAGTCTTAAGTAAAAAAAAATTTCTTCAAAAAGAAGACGCTGACGATTTAGTGACGAGCATATTATGAATGATCATAATTCACAACTAATCTGAGACGCGCGATAGTATACCCCTTTTAATAATAATAATAATAAAAAGTTATTTTTTTAGAAATTTAATAAAAAAAAGTTATTATCGTAAAACTGTAGAGCTACTTAATTTTTTATAAAATAGAGCGGATAACGTTATATTAAAAAAAATTATAGGAAAAATATAAATTTTCTTTTTGGATAAATTGCGACTAATGTACCCGATGTTTGATCGGTTGCGAATTATATACCAAATGTTTATTTTCGACGGTTAATGTACTCAAACCCAATTCTGTTAGATTTTTTCATCCGCTACGTCAATTGACCGTCAACTAGTGTCACATTTGCTCCACCTAAGAACTCACGTGGCAATATTCTCGAACCCACGCCCTCCAATGTTACATTGATATTGACTATGCACTCAACCACTTGAACCATTGTCATTTTTTGTGATATATTGGTACACATAAATTTTTATATAAACAACATGTGCATAAATTATAACATGTATAAAATGTAAAATGTAACATTTAATTACATTTAAAGGGTTTTTTTATGTACATGTAGAAAAATATAAAGTGAATGAAAAAATAATTGTATTCTTTCAAATAAAATAGGAATATATCGGATATTCTTAAAAATTAATTGTATATTGAAAAAAATTAATGTAAATATCTATGTAGTGTAATATAGATGATTTATTTCATTCACTTAAAAAATGTAATAAAATTACATTACATTATATAAATTATTAATAAAAAAATCACGTGATATAATTAAATCATTAAATGTAATAAGTAATAACATTATTTAAAAATACTATTTTATTTCATTCATTTTATCTGTACGTGTAACATTTTACGTGTACATAAAAAATCAGATAATGTAATGTTATTACATCTTACATGTTACGTTACCTAAATTAAATGTTACATGTTAAATTTTATACATGTTTCTTTTCTATCTAAATATTTTTGTGTACCAATGAGAAGAAATGACAATGGTTTAAGTGGTTGGGTGCATTGCTAATAGTAGGGGTGAGCATGGGTTAGGTTGGGCCACACCGATACTTTTTACGGACCCGATCCGATCACTTCGGGTTCTAAAAAAAAAAACAATTCGACCCAATTTTTTTAATGCCCGAACCAAACCGACCCGATAAAAATCGGGTTGGGTTGTTTTGGATCGTCATGGCCCGATTAACTAAAATTTAATCTTATATAACAAAAAATAATATGAAAAAAATGCATCAATGTAACTCAAAACTCAAGTAAAACTACCCCA
Organism: Parietaria judaica; assembly: GCA_954871525.1. Classification (NCBI taxonomy): domain Eukaryota; kingdom Viridiplantae; phylum Streptophyta; class Magnoliopsida; order Rosales; family Urticaceae; genus Parietaria; species Parietaria judaica. The sequence continues at coordinate 35,077,577 of OX940865.1, forward strand.
AATAAATTTAATCAAACAAACATACGCTAAACAATATAAAACATGAAAATGAGAGATTGAACGGTCTTTGAATGTAAATAAAATTGAGAATGAGAAATTTAAAGGACTAAACATTGCAATACTTGAATAAAAATTAATATGAAATATATATATTAATTATATTGGTCGGGTCGGAGACCCCGACCCAACCCAAGGTTTTGGACCCGACCCCGACCCCGACCCGAATAATAGTCGGGTCCGGCCCGATCCGACCCAATTTAAGCGGGTTAGATTGGGGCCGGGTCTCTAACGGATTGGGTTGGGTCTAAAATGCTCACCCCCTAGCTAATAGGTTGATGGGCGTGGGTTCGAATCCCACCCAGGAGAGACGAGTAAGGGCCCACGAAAGAGAAAAAAAATAGGTGCTTAGGTGGAGCAGACGTGGCACTGGTTGACGGTCAAGTGACAGAGCGGATGAAAAAATATAAAGGAATCAAGTTTGGGTACATTAGCCAGAAAAAATAAACACTGGGTACATAATTCGCAACCGGTCAAACATTGGCTATATTAGCCGCAATAATTGGGTGCTTGGATGGAGCAGACATGGCACTTGTTGACGGTGAAGTGACGGAGTGGATGAAAAAAATCTAACAGAATCAAGTTTGAGTACATTAGCCATCGAAAATAAACATTGTGTAGATAATTTGCAACCGGTCAAACATTGGGCACATTAGCCGCAGTTTACCCTTACTTTTTGATGAATTAGTAGATCTCATCATTTTTTTGTTATTTTTTTTAACACTTTCGATTAGTGATTAGGTTAACACAAATCAAACAAATAAACTCAAGGGATCAAATTCCTGAATATCAAAATAAACTTGTATGTAATAAAAAAAATTAACATTAATAAATGCAAAATTCGTATTTTTCTCCCCATTTTCTCTCTCAAATTCTCAGTTCATAGCATTACTAAGTTCATATCACAAGAAAAGGTAAACTTAGGTACTTTCACTATAATTTTTTAAGTTAACTCTATGCATCTCTATTTCTAAACAACTTAGGTACTTTTGCCAATAACAATCCTAATACAAATATAAAAGAAACATAATACATCTTATAAAGTTATAATTATTAATTTGTTAAGGCATAGTAAGAATATTAAGTATGAAATATGAAGTGCAATATCGGTCAACCATTCAATGAGGAGATTATTGTTTATTTGGTTTGTTTTGGTTTGTTTTTTGTTTATTTGGTGGTCGTTGGCATATATTTTTCAAGTGCGTCAAATTGAACCCCGTACTTATTTTAACTGTTCACATTAAATTCAAAGCCGCGTTAATTAAATTATGTTGATTATAAAAGACAGGACACATCTGTCATAATTAATTTGCATGCATTAATCCTTGATGTTTTCCCTCTCACTCAATCTCCACCCTTCATCTCCATTCATTTCATTTAGATAATCATTCTCGTGGACCACTCTATCTCTTCGATGCGTATAATAAATATTTGTGACTTAGACCATCTCCATCCCACAACACCATTTTCTACTCTATTTTGCAGTATATGTCACATCAAGCACTACCTTATTTTCATCCGTACTTTATTTTTTACACCAAATTGATATATTAATTTTATATTCAACTTTCTCTTATTTATCTCCACACCCTTATATTTATTTAGTATCTTTCAATTATACCGCTTATTTATTATCTAAATAGTATACCATTCCATATTATAATTCAAAATATTAATACACATAAATTAAAATTAATATTTATTTAAATAAAATTACTTCACAACACAAATAAAATAAACTTCATTTATACATCCGAATTAAAATATTCATTCCAAAAATTGTCGATCAATGCACTTCGGAGTGTGATACGTGCATCTTTTTCTCATATTGTCATTTTAGTTTTTTTTTTTCAAATTACAAATGTCAATGTTATATTTTAAAGTATTGTGGTCTTTTAAATATTTAATATGATAAGTTTATGTTTTAAAATAATAAAATATAAATAATTTTATGGATACATATGATATAATTTGACAAAACAATATAAATATGTAACTTATACATTTTGAAAGGACCAGAGAATAATTTATTTATTTTTTTGCAGTAGATGAATAGTGTCACGCCAAATTTGGCGTGACACTGTAGAAAAACCTCAATTCACACCAAAATGGTGTGAGATTTGGAGTACCAATGGAACTCCCTCCCTACTGCATATAAAGAATATGCAGTACCAATGCAGTTGGTCTTAGGTATTCAATTTTATAACAATCTTTTTAATTGTTTATGTTAGCGTCAACAATATTTAAACGAAAGTCTAAAATATTTTTTGTGTCAAATTTCGCCCCGTGGATGCCCAGAAAAAGCCATAGGCGCCAAAAAGTCCCACATCACTCATGAATGAAGGATTTTGAGTGACTCAAAACTATAAATATAAGAACAGATTGACATATTTGATTGATTGCGGCTTACCTGTTCTTGGTCTAGTCTACTCGCCCACGGATGCAGAGAGAATCGAGGGTTTCATAGCCAAACACGAAGAAATGGTGTATGAGAATTGGTATCCAAACGAGCGGGAAGATGGAGAATCCTATTCGTACAACAATTTGGCGCTAAAATTCAATCATACAAGAAAAATTAAGATCAAGAAAGTACTTCTCTCTGAAAAACAAGAAAGTAAATGGTTTAAAATTTGAAATGATGCAAAGCCATTTTAGGATTTAGATTTTGGTTATAAATATGAATTCAGATGTTCTAACACTTTATGAATTCAGATTTTGCTTTATCTCTCTACCAGACATTCGGGATCTTTTCTTGGAGAATTGAAGTGTACAACCGGTATTATAAATCCCGATCATTTTTATGTGTTTGTAAAAGTAGAACTTATGAACATAATACATAATACATGTAAAATGCTTAGATTTTTCTTATGTGCTTGAATTGGTTGTTTTAATTATTTAGTGTTCCGATTGAGATTAGCTTTTTAAGTTTTTTTAAGGTACTAGAAAACCGTCGTTGAGGCTCGTCTTTGAAGCACCTTCTACGTTGAAAAAAAAAATTGAGATCCTTTCGGCAAAGTAAATTTCTTATGCATATTTTGGTAAGTAGACGACGACTCAACACGTGATGGCTAATTTTCGCAACATTGAGCTTAAAATCCTTGTTGCGGTGAGCAAGACTTTGGACGACGATTCAGAAAACGGCGTCTACGCCGAGATACTATATATTTCAATTTGTTTCAAAACGTAGTACAAGCTTTTCACGTACTGTTTTAAACGATTTTATTTTGTCTGGAGTTAATTAAACGATATATTTGACTAACACTAATATATAGATATATATTATTGAATTGAACTTTCAACTTAAAGTACTAAATTTGTCTCGATGATAATCATGGGATATTTTTTATTTTCATAAATCATAGCTCCAGACCAAAAAATACATATAATTTAATCAATTAAGGTTTTGCCGTCAGTTAGGACGTGCTAACACATCACTCAAATAATGTCAATTATCTCTCAACATTAACCTTTTTTTTTCGTCTACACATCACAATCACATTAATTATATATATATATATATATTATATATATATATATATCAATCATGGCAAAGCCAAGATTTCAATTCGGATAGTGCCTAATATAATTTATTTTTTCATAAAAAAATATTAGGTAAATAAGCACACAATTAACAACAATCGCAACAAGTTACAAGAATCAATTAACATTGTAACATACATATATATAGAGACAAATAGATATGACTTACCCTAGTATAAAAAAAAGACGTCGCGTTTTCATTTTTGAAAGTATTGCATTGTAAATTTATCGTTTGTAGAAATAAAAATATTCAAGCGACTATAACACATTGTTAAACACCAAAATAAAAAAAATTTATAATATTTTTAGTAATGTAATAAGCGAGTTTAAGAATGTATCCATATTTTTAGTAGCTCAAAGATACAAACAAAAAAAAGCTTAAAACTGAGAAAGAAAAATAAACAAAAAATAGGACTAAACAAAGAGTCGAACTCAACTCCTCTCTGGTAAGAAGAGAAACTTGACAAAACCACTTTAACTAGTTGGACTGAATGCTCTTACATCCATCAAATAATATAATGATATAGAATTTTTTTATTTTTTTTTAACTCAAATATTGTTCACGTCATTTTAAAGTGGTGCCCGGGCGTACACTAAGCCATGCGCCATAAATAACTATTTCTATGATATATGTATATATATCATAGATATAGTTATTTATGGAGTTTTAGATTAACACTTAGATCAGTTTTTTTTTTTTTTATAAAGGTATATTCAACTTTCTTAATTTGTTTTGTAACCCCAACTATTCTGTCGGATTCATGATTGCTCATATATTTCAACTCGGGCTTTCGTTTGTTGGAACGATATAAACAGATTTCTTAAATATTTGAACGTAACACATTATGAAAAATAACATATGCCCCCCCCCCCCAATCTTCAATATGAAATCATGGCAGAAATTCCTAAAAAACACTAAATAAAAAATCAATAATTTGTTATCTAATTTAAATACCTAACTTCTAATAAATTCAATATCTTTTTTGAATTATTTGTATATCAACAATCAACACATAAACCATGAACACAAACAAAAATCATAAATTCCACGCATATTAAACTATTTTATCTTAATTAATAGCATTTAGCAAGTAGCAAAAAGTCACAAAACGGTTCAAAGACAGTAAGAGAAGCTTGTTGATGTTATGTCAAATTATTGAGTATTTGGGCCCTTAGGATCAGATTTTAGAGCCCACTAATCTAGGGTTAAAAAACACAAAACAAATTGGGCCTTACCACAAGGCCGATACTTGATTTATCTGAAAATCATTACTTATAATCTTTTATTATTATTATTATTATTATTATTATTTTGGATTCATCTATTTTTTTTCTTTCTTTCTTGAGATCATGATTGTATTGGAGTTGTCATTTTGATGACTATAACATTGATTCTTCGTCTACGTTAATAAATATGTTCTCTTCATAATTTCCGAGGAATACCTATATACTTTTGTATACGGTTATATTATAGTTTTTGATACACTCACTTTGACCAAAAAAACGTTATATATATAAACAGCATATTAGCTTTAAAGTTGTCGTTTGTTCTTTTTTGACTTCATAGTTGAATCTGACTAATGCGATATTTATTTTTCAGCCTTCTATTTTTTTAATTTAAATCAATATTGGGTTGTGCTAATTTTAATAATAAATAGGGTTGATGACGGCGAAAAACACTCAAAGTCAAAGAACCTCTCGTGGCCCCAAAGTTGATAAAAATATCTAAGTCGCATTTGGGGAGTTGATCACTCCATTCTCGTAACGCCGTTAACTTACCCGTTAACTCTGGCCACGCGGACAAACGTGGGTTGGTGACATAATTTTTTTTGCCACATGGACGAGTCCACATCAACCTCGTTTACGATAAAACAACGAATTAAACACTAATTAGTACTATTTAATACGACTAATTGAACCCCTAATGATTACACTTAACAAAACATATTTGTCAACGTGGCCAGATTTAACGGGTTACAAGAATTGAGTGGTCAACTCCCTAAATGCAACTTTAAGTATTTTTGCCACTATTTTAAAACTTTAGGTACACGAAATACACAAAATGTTCTTTGACTATACTTAAGATATTTTTGCCGTTATTAACTTAACCCTAATAAATATATTATAATAATTTTTAAATTGTCGTTTTTAAAGTGGCGCGGGAATGTTTGATAATTCAACCACAAATTAACTTCGTTTCTTAATAATCCACTAATCATTGTTTAACAACCTAATTAGTAATTACAACACTAATAATCCTTTGACCAACCAAAAAGGAAAGTTGTCTTAGTCAACGGTCCAAAAACTCAGCTCATCATCTTCAATCCAATTCCCAGCTCTAGGGTTCCGATTTCGTCCCCGAAGACCTCCATTTCCGAGCTCAAGAGCTTCGATTTCGCTCCAGAACCGAGCTGGCTTCGGATTTTGACTAGTTTCCGAGCACAAGAGCTTCTGATTTTGCTCCAATTTTGACTAGTTTCCGATCACAAGAGCTTCCATTGTTGCTCCAGAATCGAGCTGGCTTCGGGTTTTGAGTAGATTCAGAGCGCAAGGGTTTCTGATTTTGAGTAGAATTCCGATTTCCAGAGCAGAAGAGTTAGCGATGAAGCTTCGAGGTCTGGTATGGCTGTGGCTCTCGGTGCTGGTCGTCTTCTTCGGTGCGGCGGAATCGCAGTGCGATCGGACCTGCGATGCACTAGCGTCATTCTACGTGTGGGACGGGTCGAACCTGACCGGGATCGCGAACCTGTTCGACACCACGGCGGCGAGGCTCGTCGAGTACAACCCCGGCGTGATCCCGAACGAGAACTTCGTGCAGTCCACCATCAGGATCCACGTCCCGTTCCCGTGCGCCTGTGTGAGGCGCGGCTCCGACGTGTTCCTCGGCCACATGTTCGAGTACGACATCGCCTCCGGCGACACGTACGAGCGGGTCGTGTCGAACTACTCGGGCCTCACCACGGTGGGGGCGCTGACGAGGTACAACTCGTACGACCCGAACAACATCCCGAACGTCAACGCGAAGCTCAACGTCTCGGTGAACTGCTCGTGCGGTGACCCAAAGATCTCGAAGGACTATGCGCTGTTCATCACTTACCCTCTCAGGGAAGGGGATACTCTGGAATCGGTTGCGAATTCGGAGAATGTCACGACGGAGGTGCTGCGGCGGTATAATCCCACCGCAAACTTTAGCAGGGGCACGGGCTTCGTGCTCGTTCCAGGAAAAGGTGCCAATTCGAATCCGTTTTTGTCATTCTAATTGATGAAAGTTAACTTCTTTGTAAAGATGAACACAAAGATACTGTTAGGATGAAACCATAATCACTAAATTTCAAAAAAATCGAAAAAAATACCGGAGAAATATAATGGTTATATCTCTCACTGTGAAAGGTATGTCCGGTTGCTACTTGCAATCTTCTTCACTATGATTCAAACGAGCGTTTTTTTAGTAAAATTCGCTCTAATGAGAAAATCGTCACCAATGAACTTATAACACAAATTGGGAAACCAAAATACATGTGATTTTGATTACTCTGCATCGAGTCTGCATACCTGTTCGGATGTTCGAAATTGATTACACATCAGTTTCTAATCCGAAACCTACATACATAACCCTTGAAAGAAATTTTACAGAGCATCGTGTTTCCCGGAAATCTTTCACTCTCAATTGCACTCGTGTTTAATAAACGAAATGCAGAAACAGTATTAAAGGATTTGGTCTCAGACACTAACTTAATAATTGCATGTGTGAGGGTTTGGTGCTTAAAAAAGCAGTGGTGAGTGTTTAAATTCAATTTTGGAACCTCGGTCTTAACTCGGATTAATCTTATTTCTTACTACTATTTAATGTAATAGTTGATTTAGAGCCTTTCTGGTGTGTGATGGCTTAAAATAATGATTCTACGGGTTTACTAACCGTGTTGGTTTTGTTCTTTCTCTTCTGGAGCGGGGAAGATTCTCTCTCTTAATAGGAATTGATCAAAACTGAAATGTAAATTGATTTCTAATTTTTTGTTTTCTGTTTAGTCTTGATATATTACTTGCATTGTGAATATCACTTTCTAATTTGCAGATCTAACAGGGAGGTTTCCGTCACTGACGTCTAGGTAGCTTCTTAATCCTCATAAAAAATCGTACCATGTGAACGAGAAAGTGCATATTACGCTGGCTCTTTCTCATGCTTGCTAATACATCAATGTTCTCTTTCTGTTTTGCAGTTCTGGGGGTATGTCAACAATAATCGAGATCCGGAAACAGAAATTATATGGAATATTCGTTCAAATTTGAGCTTATGTTTATTTTTTTCACCTAAGCAGGGATTTCTGGTGGTATTATTGCTGGCATAGCTGTGGGAGCAATTGTTGCGGTTCTATTGTTGGCGATTTTTATATACGCAAAAGTTTACAGAAAGAAGAAGGAAGGAAATTTGATTTTGGACATCTCTGAAGATCAATTTACTCAGCATTTGCATGGTAGCTTTTAATTAATCATTGTCAATTACTCTTCATGATATTTTTCTGTGTAGAAGTAATAAAAATGAATTCCTTCATCACTGAATTGGAATCTAATGCTCTAATGAATTCTGTTATCATATCAGGTATCGGGAATAGCTCCGAGAAAACGGAGAGTGTGGGTGTTCATGGTGGCGGTGGACTTGCAGGCATAAGCGTCGACAAATCGGTGGAGTTCACATACGAAGAACTTGCCAAAGCCACTGATAACTTTAGCTTGACTAACAAGATAGGTCAAGGTGGTTTTGGGGCTGTTTACTATGCAGAGCTGAGAGGCGAGGTTGGTTCCTGAAATTTCATTCAATTCAATATCAGCTTGGACTCCATTAGACCCATTAGGACTTATAAGAGAAGGAAAGGAAAATTTATTACTTAGTCTAGACATTTGTGTCCTTATTTGTCTTTAGGCTTTGCTACGAGTATTTTGGGTGTTCGAAACGGACATGGGTTTTAACTTTAATCCCAGATCCCATATATGGTGGATAACACATTAGCTAGCTTTTTATGTTCGGTTTAGTTGAAAAGTTCCTATGAAGACACCTTGTGGAGAGTGTTCGCTTTCTCTAGAAGGAAATGCGTCTTTGTGATGTTGGTTTTGATTTGTGTATGGTTTATACTGGGTCCTAACAGACTCCTCAGAAAATACCGTTTTGGGATTTCACCGCTGTCATGACATTGAAAGAGTACTTGAACAATTTACATTCTACCTCTCCTTTTCAGAAAGCGGCAATAAAGAAGATGGATTTGCAAGCAACAAGGGAGTTTTTAGCGGAATTGAAGGTTTTAACCCGAGTTCATCACTTAAACCTGGTAAAAATTAAACATTATAATTTGGTCATAACCTTCTTATTTCTTAAATTTAACGTTATTAATTTAAAACCAATGCAGGTACGATTGATCGGCTATTGCGTCGAGGGGTCTCTATTCCTTGTTTACGAATTTATTGAAAATGGAAACTTAAGCCAACACTTGCGCGGGACAGGTGAGACGAATTTATGTATGAAGATATTAAAATTTCTCCATTTACGTATACATGACTCTTATGTCCTCTGTGTAGAGAGGGAGCCTTTGTCTTGGCCCACAAGGGTCCAGATTGCGTTGGATTCAGCAAGAGGCCTTGAATACATCCACGAGCATACCGTGCCCGTTTATATCCATCGCGATATTAAATCGGCAAATATATTGATCGATAGGAATTATCACGCAAAGGTGAGATTTTAGCCTTTCGCTAATCAACGTCTTTGTGCACTTTGCTCCTTGAATTTTTGTGTTTGGCAAAAATGCTCCCTAAACTTTCAATAATAGTAGAAAATTGCCTCATTAAAATGTAACAAAAAATAACATGTGCGAACAAGTGACTTTTGGGGGGAAAAGTGTTACTTTTTGAAAGTTTATACGCGTTGCTGCTAAATTCAACGGGTTAAGTGCCCCAACATGCAAAGTTCTTAGGGCATTACCGCCAAATATTGTTATATGAGTAAAAATTTATTTTATATATTTTAATTTCAGGTTGCGGATTTTGGACTGACTAAACTCACAGAAGTTGGCGGTTCGTCTCTTCCCACTCGTCTCGTGGGCACTTTTGGATATATGCCACCAGAGTGAGCTACCTTCTTCATCGAATTTGTTTTCTTCATTTTCAAAATTTTGATCCTTTATTTTCCCTTAGAAAATGGACGGATCATAACGTGTTCCCTTTCTTCTTTTTTTATGTAATGTGTCTGTAGATATGCCCAGTATGGTGACGTATCTCCAAAGATCGACGTGTACGCTTTTGGGGTCGTTATTTACGAGCTCATCTCTGCTAAGGAAGCGATCATCAAGACGAATGGCGCTGACTCTGATACGAAGGGACTCGTCGGTTTGGTAATTCCCTTACAAACTCATTAACTTTTGTGTAAATCTTCTGTATTCTAATGTTTTGAGTGCCCAAAAAAAAAAGAGAAAAATTCCCATGATTAATTATTATATATCGTCATTTTACTTTACAGTTTGAGGCTGTTCTTAACAAACCCGACCCCCTAGAAGACCTCCGCGCGATAGTTGACTCCAGGCTCGGAGAAAATTACCCCCTCGACTCCGTTCGGAAGGTGAAGAACAGCAAATAAATTACTTCCTCAAAATAATCTAGATTAAGATATTTGATCTGATTAAACTTGATTCTTGACTTTGCTTAAATCTGTTTGCAGATGGCACAGCTGGCGAAAGCGTGCACGCACGAGAATCCACAGTTACGACCGAGCATGAGATCGATAGTGGTCGCTCTAATGACATTATCGTCGAATACCGAAGATTGGGATGTGGGTTCGTTCTACGAAAATCAAGGTCTCGTTAATTTAATGTCCGGGAGATAAATTTTGTGTCCAATTGAAATTTGTTTTTCGTTCGTTGTTGTTTTCATCGTCGTAGTATGTTATGAGCAATGTCGTATATATTCATTGCTCGAAGTATATATGTAATATATAGTTGTAAGCTTTTGTATATGCTATATAATTATTTCAAGTTTTTTTCTTTTTTCTTTTTCTTTTTTCTGCTAATTGTAACCACTGAAAGAAAAGAAAAAAGCTCTGAGATACTTGTTTTAATATTGACCTTGGTCCGGTGCTTTTAAACGGATGTCGGAAGCTCCAAATCCGTTTCTGCTAATTGTATCTTGAGTTCTTCCGTAAATCTCTTATATTTGTCTTTGCATTCTCTTAGAGAAGTAAAAATGTGCCGTTTCGTGGAAGACAAGAAGGCCTCCATGTGCTTGATCTTGCTCCGGTTTTTTCTTTTTTTTTTAACGGAGATTGGAGGCCAAGAAAGCCTCTGTAATTTAGACGGGTTTATCAATGAACGGACGAGCCGTCGGTTCTCCGTCGATATTGTCTATCGATCTTCAATATTGAGTTTTTCGTTGACATATTATCTATATTCCAATAAAAAAAATATCCAAGATATCCTGATGAAACCAGCTACTATATGGAAATCAGTTTGGGTATTTATGCCGCGATAAACTATTTCAAAAAATATTAGTTGATGACTTCATCTAAATAAAGGTTAAAATATTATGGCTTTGGTAGGACTCAAACTCATCACTTCCCCACATATAAGAGTAGCATAACTACTAAAACACATTCACCTCACGTTATATCTTGACAAATATAAGAATATAAATTAAATAGAAACTTATTGATAAGTGATCATAGTAATAGAAACATATGTTTTTTCGCACTGGTTTAGGATTAACTTATTAGGAAAGGGGTTGGGTTGACCTTTTCGGACCAGTATTGAGTTGACTTTTTTGGAACGAGGTCAGGTTGACTTTTTCAGACCTATGGGTTGACTTTTACATAATTTGGTTGGGTTGAATATTTTGTACCGGATTCAGGTTGAAAAAGTTAACCCGACCCTGTTTCAAAAAGTTAACACGACCTGATTTTGAAAAAGGCAACCCGAACTCGTACCGACATAGTCAACATGAATCCGGTACAAAAAATTCAACTTGACCATGGTGATGCGTTCGAGTCCTACCAAAACTATAATATTCTAACTTTTATTTTTGATGACGTGAACAAATGAAAAAATATATAAAATCGTTTATCGCGGCATAAATACCCAAAATTTGGTTTATCACGGCATAAATATCCAAAGTTTGATATAACGTGTAAGTGACGTGGCGATAGACTAACGAATGTTAAGTTTGACTGGACGAAATTAGTGCTTGCCACAGATTGACCGAGTTTGGCTACTTTAGCCGCTATAAATCCAGTTTGGACCTTTCTCGATACAAATCATAAAAATTTGGTTACTTTAGCCGCTATTATTCCTAGATCTTTTATTAACTATTGATCTTCAAAATTGAGTTTTTCGTTGACATTATATACTCTAACTAAATTGGGGTGCAAATTCATTATAGAGACTACAGTAATCATCTTGGCCATTTACAAAGTAACATGTGTTTTGTTTATTACTTGTCATGTCCTTAAACAATATTTATTGATGGCATAAATACTTAAGATATTATTTTTTTGCGGCATACATACTTTTTCACTCTTCACATCAATACAAGCACTATATTATCGTTACGGTTAAAGTACCAAATCATTTTCAGTAATAAAACTATCAGTTTTGGTCGGTAAAGTACCACATCTTCTCATAAATACCAATTATTTTCTAGCGGTGAAAGTACAAATTTTTGGCCTCCCCATCTCTCTTTCTCTAAACCTTATTAAAATCAATCATTTTCAGTAATAAAACGCTCTGTTTTTGGTCTGTAAAAGTACCACAAATTTTTATACATACCAATTATTTTTTAGCGGTGAAAGTACCAATTTTTTGTATCTCCCTCTCTCTTTCTCTCAACCCCATTAAAGTCGCAGTTCCTAGTTTTCACGCCATTAGAGCATAAAACAAAAGTGTCTTTGTGTATATTTGACTCAAGAAGAACATTTTAGTAAACACTATAATAAATGCTCCACATTTTGAAAAGTGCCTCGTAATTAACGTTTATTTTTTTATCCTCAAACGTGCTAAAATAATTCCACCATTTCCAAAGTATGCTTTAACTCTTTTTGTTTTTAAGTATACTTACAGTACCACTCTGAATTGTAACAAACATAATTTGATTAATTTGTGATACTTATAAGAATTGCACTTATCTGAATTTGATTTTGCAGCATCAAAAGTCAATCAAACAAATTGTAGCACTTTTGAAATGTAAGCCCAAGTCTTATTGATAGAATAATGCATGTGTGTATGTATATATATATATATATGTGTCTTTTTGGAAATCAATATTATAGTAATCTTTTAATGGATGTAAATAATGTATTTCTTTAAGAACGAATATTTCTATTATGTAGACTGCTCTTTTTGTCCAATTACATTAGTATGTAGTTAAACCCAAAATAGATTGACTAACCACATAAAAAAATTCAAATAGCTTAAAAACTATACACATAAATAAACATAAAGCTATCAAATTTCTCTTCTAAGAAAAAAAAAACCCGCAATCCGCTGCAACGCGCGGGTTACATACCTCGTATCAATATTGAAGTCCTATTTTTTTTTTTAATTACTCTGAAACATTCCATGCATATTTATAATTTTGTTTTCTCAATAATCATAATAGACAAAAAAAACTTCATGCATGCGTTGACATAATAATAAATTCACTTGAAACATATCGTCATTGCTTACGATTACACTAGTCTTCTCACAAAAAAAAAAAGTCTTCTCACAAAAAAAAAAGTCTTCTCACAAAAAAAGAATTATTTTTTGTTTGTTTGTAATTTTATGAAAATGTCAATATAAATATTTGTATAAATAATAATACCATTCATCAAATTAAATGAATAAATTACTTATTTATAGAAGTCAAAAACCTTTAAATATATATATAGGGAATATTCTAGGCCTTGAATCTCTAGTTACTTGAGACCTTGTTGTAAGTTATTTATTGTTAGAGACATAAAATAAAATAAATACATTGTTTTTAGACGGAGACTTGGAGAGCAAGAATTGTTTTTTAAGGACAGGACAGAGATAGGCCAACAAATTAAAAGTATATATTTAAATCATGAATAAACAATCCTACGTTGGTAATCTCACAAAAAAAAAAAACATTCAATGTGAATGTGCACTTAACTCGCTTTAATTGCTATATTTAACACCGAGAAATCCTAAATCAAGATTAAAAATAAAATGAAATAAAAAGCCATACTATAAATAATAAGAAGATTACCCAAATTAACAACTGTCAATTTTTTTTACATCAATTGTTGAACAGCAACTAAAAAAACGTAACAAATTTTTATTATTATAATGAAATTCCAGCTTTCTTTCAAAAAAAAAAAAAACTAAAAAAACGTAACTAATTTTATTATTATAAAAGAATAATAGGAGCACTACAATAAAATCTCTATAAAATAATATTATCGGGACAAAAATGTTATTTTTATTGAAGTTATTAATTTATAGAACATTAATTTAGCCAAATTTTACTTTATTTAATTTATCATCTTTTTTGTATTGGAAATATTTTATCAAGAAAGAGAATAATAGATAACTAATATATCAAAATTAAATAATAAAATCTATCTATATATATATATTTATATTTGAATACGCGTATTGAGTCTCTTTTTTTTTTTTATAAAGTGAAAAAATTAAGTCAAATTTGAATGACTAATAGATGTGGAATTAGCTACTTCAAATTTGATTTATTATTTATCTTTACGAAAAATATAATTAAAATTAAAATTTAAAGTAAAAGTAAAATACAAATTAAAAAAAAAAACTTCCAAAGTCGTATATAGTTATACTATATATATGACGGTGAACATATTACAAATATAGATATATTATACTTTCCATTATATAAAGATTCTCAATGTTCTTTCTTGAGTTTCGATCGATCTTTACAACATGGATGAAACAGAAAAAGCTCTCGAGTCAACCATGAAAGCGAGTCACCACTCGGCGACCGAACTCGGCGAGTTAGAAAAGATAATAGGCTACAAGTTTACGAACAGAGATTTGCTGAAGGAGGCTTTCACGCACGTGTCGCTCTCCGACAAGCTCTCGTCGTACGCCACTTTGGAGTACGTCGGCGATGCTGTTTTGAGCATGCTCTTCGCCAAGGAACAGTACATCTTGTACCGGAAAAATCTATCGTCCGGCGAGATGACTCGCCTCCGCGCAGCCAATGTCAACTCCGAGAAGCTCGCTCGCGTGGCAGTAAGCCACGGCCTCCACCGCTATCTCCGCCACAATAAGCCCTTATTGGAGGAGAAAGTGTGTTTTTTTTTTTTAGATGTTCCAATTATATATTTATATTATTCAGTAATTAAATTGGGATCATAATCTCAATTTGATGGAGCAATTTTTTTTATGTTTTTTTTCAGATTCGGAATTTCATGAGTGACATCTCGAATTACCCGGTGCATTCGAATGGCTTAATAGATGCACCGAAAGCTCTAGCGGACATAGTGGAGTCTACTATCGGGGCTGTTTTCGTAGATAGCAACTACTCCGCAGACATTGTTTGGAAGGTACTTTAAAATTACTCGATAGATAAAGTTTTTTTTTTTTTTTTTTTCTTCATACCACGTTAGTTAAAAAAATAAAAAACAACTTTATCAATTAGTTATCTAATAAGATCAATATATCGGATTGCTAGATTATAAATAGCACTAAGAAATGTCTACTTTTAAAAAAACATTAAAGACATCTCTAGTTATTGTTATATATTTTTTTTATTTTAGTTTTATTTATACAAAATAAAATAACATAAATTATGCATAAGCGGAACCACGGCAAGAGCTGCCGGGGCCGCCGCCCCCCCAATGTTTTCCGAGATAGTAGAGCTTGGCCCACCCGTGTCTCCATAATATTCCCAGCTTAGCTCACCTACCCCCCCTCGTCTTTTCTGCGAGCTAGATCTGTAGTGAATCGAGTTTTAAAACTTTTTTTTTTTTTTTTATGTTTGAGTTTTCTTTATCATTTTATGTTTCATGGTTTCTTTTCGTTGAGAAAAGCTATGTTCATGGAGAAGAAGATGTTCTGGTTTGGGTTGAAAAAATAGATGTGATTGATGTATGATTGTGGTTCATAGACTTTGGGCAGTCTGCTATGCTATACTCTTATTATTTATATTATATTCAATACTTATATTACTGTTAGTATTACGTATAACATAAAAAACAATTTTTATCATTAACTTTTCAAAACACAATGAAAATATACATACATGTGTAGGAAGTAATGATAAAATTATAATACCCAAGAAAAAAATATGCAAATTTATGCCCGTATAAATTGTGCAATTATCATAGTAAGGTATTTTGTCTATGAAAAATAATATATTTATAAAACATTATAAATAATATATGGATAATTTTTCTCATGAAATTTTTAGCCCCCTTACCAAGAAATCCTGGTTCCGGCTATGAAATTATGTGAACAGCATGTAAGAGTATTGGTCTAACTAACCAATTAAAACCTAAGAGACAAATTGCTGTCTTTTTAAAAATAATGCTCGAAATAACATATTCTTTCATTTTATCCATCTTTCTTCTTTTGCAGGTGTTTAAAGGCCTATTAGACCCTATAATCGGCCCTGACACGATTACGAGGCACCCGGTGGTCGAGCTCTACGAGTTCTGCCAGAAGAAGAACAAGAAAGTGAGGTTCGAAGACCTACGGGAACAAACCGCGGCATTTAATGTATTCGTTGATGACCAACTCGTAGGGACGGGCAGCTACGCCCTCAAGAAAGAAGTCGCTTACGAAAAAGGCTTTGGACAACATCCCACAGTGGAACTAACATGTCTTATCAAGGATAGCTTTGGGATTTCGTTGTAAACGCGCAATCTAATGTGGTCATGTTCATTGTGTAACTACTCGTCATAGAAAATAGAAATACGAAGGATAGAAGTACGCATGACTAGCATATTTGTATATGTTTTTGCAATATGATGAGTTGATAAAAAAGCTGCGATTACCAATTTCTTAAACAAACTAGACACTCTAAATGCTTCTCTAGTTGGTGGGCTTCACTTATTGACCAAGACTTCTATACTCATCTAAATAGTGGGCCCCTGTAAATATTGCTCGTCCGAACCAACCGACTCAAAAAAAAAAAAAAACATTAAAACAAAAACAGTTCAACGGCTCTTTAATCTAAGCTGACCCAGATGAACGAGTCATTGATAACGGCTACTTTTCTAGCTATTAGAAATTTTTTTCAAAAATTGCATATTTTTTCTTGTTGTGTAATTATTTTCTCAATAATTTTATTTTTCTACAATTTTTTTTTATAAAAAAAATCATGTAAATAATATTGTAAGAGTGTATTTGTAATAAAAATATAAACGTCAGCTAAAAAATATATCTGGTAATTTATTTGTAAAAAAAAAAAATCGATTGATCGAGGGTTCTAAGCGCTAAGTGTTAAAATATGGACTTGGACTCGATCATTGAGGACCAAAGTGGAAACTTCATACAATTTGAGGGGTAATTTGACCCACCTAACGAAAAGGAAGCACCTAGAAGAATCAATAAAAGAAACCTCTGGAATTGCAATTCTTCAGGAGTCTTAACCCACAAGAAACGAACTCTCAAATCTCAATCCACACAGAGAGCGCGATGGATTTCGAGCTTCGAAGAGCGAGAGAGAAGCTCGCCAAGGAGCAGAAGGAGAGGAAGGAGAAGGCCAGGCTGCGAGTGGAGCGAGAGCGGAAGTCCCGAGAGGAGGCTTCCCGGCAGAGGGACGCCATTGAAGCCGCTCAGAGATCCCGACGCATCGATGCCGCTCGAGCTCAAACCAAGGTCTCCTTCTTCCTATCTTCAATTGGCTGTATGAATACCATGATTCACTGTGATTGTTAGGGTTTCGAACATGTTACATTCGTAATTTAGGATTGGGGAAGATTGGAGAAAGTTTGATGATCCTGATTCTGTGTTTGAATTCGTTAGGCTGATGAGGACATGCAAGAAAGCTTGCTTGCAGGGCGAGGGATCGTGTTCTATCGGCTTCTGGAAGCCGTGCCGTTTCAGGCGAACGGCGATAAGATCAAGCTTCCGCCGTCTTGCTTCAGTGAATTGTCCGACAAAGGAGCCTTCGACAAGGGTCCTCTTTACTTCCAGCTTTCTCTAGCTTCCGAGGACGGTGAAAATCGCCCGACAACTCAGTCCGGTGTTTTGGAGTTCTCCGCAGAGGAAGGTTCTGTCGGGATTCCGCCACATGTGTGGCAGAATCTATTTGCAACGGATGCACCGGTTAATAGCATGGTTGAAGTGCGATACATCTGGTTGCCTAAAGGAACTTATGCCAAAATCCAACCCGATAGTGTCGGCTTCTCGGACCTGCCCAACCACAAGGCTATACTTGAGACGAGCCTCAGGCACCACGCTACCCTTTCCGAGGGTGATGTGTTCACAGTCAACTATGGTGAGCTTGCGTACAAGCTCCGCGTGCTCGAGCTAAAGCCTGCCTCGAAAGTCTCGGTTCTGGAAACGGACATTGAAGTCGACATTGTTGGATCTGATTCAGTTCTTGACAAGGCAGAGCAGTATGTCCTTAAGCAGCTCACATTTGGAAAACCGGTTTCCGGGTTAGTTGAAGAAGGAAATTACGCATATTACAAGTTCTCAGTGGACAGCGATATTTGGGATATAGTCAACTCTGGGGTTGCCCGAGTTGAGATAAGGATAGAAGCCGAGACTGACGGTGGAGATACCGATCTATATGTCTCGAAGCATCCTCTTATATTCCCAACTCAGCACCAGCACGGATGGTCTTCGTATGACATCGGCTCAAAGACCTTGATACTTGGGTCTATAGAGAAAAACTTCACAGTTGGGGTTTACAGCATCGGAATCTTCGGGTTCAAGGGAACAACTAAGTACCAGTTATCAGTCACTGTCGAGGATGACTCAAATCGTAATGTCGGTCAACAAGCTGCTTCCTCGTCTTCATCGATGGAAATGGACACTGCAGAGTGTAAGAATTGCAAGCGTCACATACCGAGTCGGACTATACTGCTCCACGAAGCGTATTGCAGCAGACACAATGTTGTCTGTAAGCGTGTTGAGTGTGGAGTTGTTCTTCGGGTTGAGGAGGTGAAGAACCACGTGCATTGCGACAGATGTGGGCAAGCGTTTCAGCAGGGTGAATTGGAGAAGCATTTCAAAGTGTTCCACGAGCCGCTTCGATGTCCATGCGGGATAGTCCTCGAGAAGGAACAAATGGTAAGAATTTGATAGATCCCGAGCGTTGAGAGTTAATATCGTAGAGTATTAATTGTCGTAAATGTCCTCGAGAAGGTTTATGGTCGTTTAGAGGGTAATTGAGTCTATTAGGTCTT
Organism: Parietaria judaica; assembly: GCA_954871525.1. NCBI lineage: Eukaryota > Viridiplantae > Streptophyta > Magnoliopsida > Rosales > Urticaceae > Parietaria > Parietaria judaica. Next base: position 35,096,535 of record OX940865.1, read on the forward strand.
GCTAAAAATAAAGAGAAAGAGCCATAAACCAATCACAAACTTGAGTCTCTCTCAAAGAGGGGAGACTTGGGTTTAGTGAAGGTTGGCAAAAGTTCCCAACCAACTGTGTTCTTTGTGTTCTTGATTCCGGGATTAGCGATCTTGGTTCGTAACAGGATTATTCATATGTTTTAAAGTCACGTAATGACATAATTTCTTTTTTGATAAACGGTACTCCCGTTTCAAATTTGAGAGTCAGATTGGGGAACTATCCCATTGATGTGGGTAGTCTTAACGCTGAACGCGTTATATGGGCTTCGCACCATCTATAAACCCTAGCTCTAAAATACCTAAAATACTCTTCACGAAAGAAAGTACAATTAATGACGTGATATTGCGGGTTTAACGTTCAATCTCGGTTAAACTATTGCAGGTGCAACACCAAACCCTATCGTGCCCGTTGAGGCTAATCGTATGCAAATTCTGCGGCGACATGGTGCCTGCTGGAAGCTTGGCCCCGGACGCCCGCGACAGGCTGAGAGGACTGTCGGAGCATGAGAGCCTATGCGGCTCAAGAACCGCTCCATGCGATTCGTGCGGCCGCTCAGTCATGTTGAAAGACATGGATATCCACCATGTAGCCGTCCATCAGAAGAACTAAAAACCGCGCAACCACTGCTTTCAAGTGAGCCCGGCCCCGGCCTATCCCAACCCATGGCAATACATTATTTTTACGCTTAGATTCTCGTCAGCTCACATAATGAGCTTGCAATCGAGGGAAAGTATTTGAAGTGCCATTGAAACTTTGTGTAATTACTCAATTATTTGTTCACATCAAAACTCTCATTTTATCGTACTTTATTTGTGCATTCAACTTATATAACACATAATCACATATATATATATATATATAATATTGTGTGTATGTGCGTTCAGATACTAAATAAATTGATGAATCGAGTGACGGATGTGTCGACTATGCTTGTTCAGTTCATCAAGGGAATTCTAATTTCAAAGACCTTCTTTTACACTCACTATTTTGGTTTTTAGAGGGAAAATTCTATAACTAGTACTACTTTTACTGTAAAAACGAAAGTTATTAGTTACTACACAAAGTAGCTAAATTACGAAAAATAGTTTTTCTTTTTTCTCTAAGTATCAAATACCATTGATGTTAACATAAAAAAAAATCCTAAATAAGGGGCATACTTTTCTTTCTTTACCTCTCTCCCTCTCAGCCGGTCAATAATCCTAAGAGTTAAACTCAAGAGTTAAGACCACCTCAATCTCTCTTAGGAGTAACAAACGATAATTCAGTGCCCTATTTGACCTAATACTTTTCGGTATTTGTATTTCTGTAATAAAAATCGAATACATATTTTAAAAGATACAAATTGCATTTATCGTATAATCGGTATTCAAATTTAATTGCGATAGTATAGTTTCTATTACATTTACCACTTCTAAAATCTACTACACAAGGCTATTATTAAAAAAAAAAGTCCCAAAATACATAAATAACACTTATAGAGTTCTTACATGTCGCTACAATATTGAAGTAAAAAAGTGAGATCTCAAAAAATGACTAATAACAATAAGTTGTAAGTTCTTAATTCTTTGTCCGAAGTTCTTACCATCAACAAGCCAACTACATCAAACATTTTTTAGTATCCACGACAAATAGATGGTTTAATAAAAAAAATATTTTCGACATCGTATTGCCTAGTAACAAAAATAAAACACATGGTCATTATGCAGGCAAAAAGACATTGCAAGTATTCTTCCAACAAAGTGCAAACATAGTGTAACGCCCCTATATGGGGGTTAGTAGAATAAGACAAAAACGACGACTTTTCAAACTTGGACCGGTCAATGACACATCATCATTCGACCGATATCGTTGAATATTCAATGTCCACGTCAACAAACATATAACTTTTGCCCATGGGACTTAAAACGACAATACAACATCAACGACCACAGTTTATACAACACCATAAAAACGACAAGTACAAAGTACCACCATCACAAATATCCTTAATTTAATCCATTACATGTCCGAAATAAAAGATCAACTCAAATTACGAAATTCACATCGATGAACATTAAAGGTACGGATAGGCAAAATCAACACATGGACCTCCCGAATCAAACTACTCCTCGTCCGGAGTCCGACACTATGCACTACCTGTGGCTGGAAGGAAAAAAAAGATGTATATGGAAGGGGTGAGCAACACACGCTCAGTAGGGAATCTATTACCAATTCTCTTTACCGAACCTTTATTAATCAAAATTCAATAAAATAAATTAAACAAATTAAATGTCAACATAAACCATTTAATCGTCATTTTCAATCATTTTATCACTTTCAACAATAAAATAAATAAATAAATATTCTCCACAAAAGTCAAATCATTTCGGTGGACCATGCCGAGTCAGCTCGCGCCTTTACTCCACTATATCCCATCAAATCTCAAGGCAACGAGAACAGGTGGACTCGAAGTCCCTAACCGTAACTCGTCCTCGACTCGGGATCCTAATCACCACCAAAGACGGCCAGTTCGCCATGGGTCGAAATGTTGACTTTTGGGTCACCAATCATATCCATATCCATATCCATATCCATATCCGGCCTACTGCGCAGTAGCCAGCTGCTCGTCAGCAGCTCATCCGCCCAAAGCGGGTACCAATATCATAATAATCATCATCCGCCCGAAGGGGTACCAATATCATAATAATCATCATTCGCCCGAAGCGGGTACCACATCAACATACGTCATCCCGACGTAACCATAAACATAAAATATAACCAGCATCAATCCGATGCAACCATACCTGGTATCCAGCCTCGCTATCAAGCGACGACTATATAACATTAATTTTATTAATTATCAAATCATTTCATTAATTCCAATTTTTAACCTATCCGGTTCAATCTTCATTAAATCGTTGGTTTCTACATTCATTTTAAAAGCGAGAAAAGGTAATAGCCCCTACCTCAATCCGTGGAAACTTTGACCGATCGACTAGCTAGTCGATGATGCGGGTTCGTCTTGGCCCTGAGATTGATGACTAGAGACTTCGGGATCTGTTGAATTAGTCAAAACGGGTGGTTCAGGCAGCACAGTCTTCGAGGCGACCACGGGACGACTATCCGTGCCAGCTATAACACCGATACCATTCATAAGTCAAATACGACTAAGATTGGGATTCAAATTGTCAATTGAAAACCCGATACACTAAAAATTAACCCGGGCCGAATTCCCGTCGGGCACGCAAAACGAGGCAGCAAAACGGGCATCAATTCGACAAATTTATGCTTCTCCTAGCTTAATTCGACTGTTCTAAACGCAATGGCGAGGTCAATTTCATCAATCAAGGCCCAGAACACACTTAATTTGATCACCTAAAATCAGAAACTAGGTCAAGGAAATTCGGGCTTACCGAGAGTCCGATGACGATTCCGATCGAGGGCTTTCGATCTCCTCGACGAGGGCTTCAAAACCCCTCAATAAAATCCGGGATCGGAAATCGATGCGGCGGCCGACGGCGGCGGCCGGCGACGACGACGGCGAGGTGGCACCACCAACGGACTCTAATAGGCTTCATGAACATGATTCCGGTGTTAGTTTTCTCAAAATCGAACCCAAACGAAATAGATCTCGAGTTATGAAACCGAACCTTCCGGCAACTATTCCGGTCAAACTCCGCCACCTCCGGTCAACTTTCGACTAGCAGTAGACTCGTCTTCTCGAGAGCTTTCCGACGCCACCAACCGCGCTCCGATCGGAGCTCCGATGACCGAGTTATGGAGCTTTGAATCTTTGATGGGAGAAGAAAATAAACAGAGAAGAAAGAGAGAGAGATGGTGCGAATGATGGAGAGGAGAGAGGTGGAGGGGACTTGATTACCCCTCTGCCAAAATCTGACTTTTTTTTTTATATATATTATGATATTTTAAGGTTTTTACAATACTCCACCCCTTTAAAAAAATTTCGTCCTCGAAATTTACACAACCAACCTCGAAAAATGAAGGATATTTCTCCGTCATCTCCAACTCTAACTCCCACGTTGCTTCATTCACATCATGGTGTTGCCACACCACTTTAACTAGAGGAATCTCTCGTCGACGAAGAATTTTAACTTCGCGGTCGATAATCTGAATCGGGTATTCCTCATACGTGTCATTTTCTTGAATAGGTATCTCTGTCCACTCAGTGATTTTTTGAGGATCGGGTTCATATTTTCTCAACATCGACACATGGAACACATTGTGAACCTGAGATAATTGCGGAGGTAAATCAAGCCTGTAGGCAAGTGGCCCGACTCTTTCAACTATCTCGAACGGACCTGTGCATCGCGGAGCCAACTTTCCCTTTATTCCGAAACGAGAAATACCACGCATGGGCGTCACCTTCAGGAACACATTGTCACCAGCCATGAATTATAGTGGCCTTCGTCTTCAATCCGCATAACTCTTTTGACGACTTTTAGCAGTCTTGAGTCTTTCCCGAATAAGCTTAATCGCTTCAGTTGTCTCTGAGGTAGGAAGGACCGAGAGTAATACGATCTTCATACTCGGCCCAACAAAGAGGTGAACGACAAGGTTGACCATACAAGGCCTCATGCGGTGCCATACCGATACTAGCCTGAAAGCTATTGTTGTAAGCGAACTCCACGAATGGTAGTTGCTCCTTCCACTTTCCTCCAAAATCTAAGGCACACGCCCGCAGCATGTCTTCTAAGATCTGAATCACTCGCTCTGATTGTCCATCAGTCTGAGGATGAAAAGCTGTGCTCAAACTCAATTCAGTTCCCATTTCTTTTAGTAATCCTCTCCAAAACTTGGAGGTGAAACGAGCGTCTCGGTCCGAAACTATTGAAACAGGGACCCCATGAAGCTTTACTATCTTTTCCACATATAGTTTACAAAGTTTCGGAACTTTGTAATCTGTCCGAATGGGGATAAAGTGGGCTGATTTTGTCAATCTATCAACGATCACCCACACCGCATCGTGTCCGCTCCGAGACCGAGGAAGTCCCGAAACGAAGTCCATTGTGATGCAGTCCCATTTCCACTCAGGTATTTCAAGTGGTCTAAGTTCCCCGCCAGGTCTTTGATGCTCTGCTTTGACCATTTGGCAGACTGGACATCTCTTCACGAACATCGCCACATCCGACTTCATTCCGTACTAATAATATTGCCTCTCCAGATCCTGGTACATCTTCGTACTCCCTGGGTGAATAGCAAACTTGGAACGATGAGCTTCATGTAAAATGGCGCTTCGTAACGTAGTATCATCAGCTACCGCAAGCCTCCCTTTGTACAATAAAAATTCATCGACTCCCACATTCCATCATTCAAGTTGTTCTCCAGCTTGTAATCGATTCCATACCTCTTGTAACGTTTCATCGCTCCACTGACTTTGTCTAACTTGGAGTACCATTAATGGAACAGCTATGACGTTATATGCACATGCATTATACCCATCGCTATGGAATTCTAAATTGTAATTGCCAATGGTAACCGATCTTTTCCATAATTCCAAGGTCAAAGAAGCAACCAAACCATGATTCTTCAGACTTAATGCATCGGCGACCACCTTTACTTTTCTTGGGCGATATCGTAGACTAAAACCATAATCTTTCATATACTCCATCCATCTTCGTTGTCGTAGATTCAAGTCTCTCTGCGTGAACAAATACTTGAGACTTTGATGATCGGTGAATATCTCAAATCTTGAGCCGTAAAGATGACAACGCCATATTTTGAGTGCAAATATCACTGCTGCTAGCTCCAAGTCGTGGGTAGGATAGTTTTGTTCATGCGGCTTTAATTGCCTAGAACGATATGCCACCACTCTCCCTTGTTGCATGAGCACACAGCCTAGTCCACTACGAGATGCATCAGTATACACTGTAAACACTTCATCTACATTGGGAACAACAAGGACAGGAGCACTCGTAAATCGTCGTTTCAACTCTGAAAAATACTCTTCACATCTATCATCCCAACTGAACTGAACATCTTTTCTGGTGAGCTTGCTTAGCGGTGCGGCAATTTTTTGAAAAATTCTCCACGAACTTCCTGTAATAGCCCGCAAGACCTGGGAAACTTCGAACTTCTGCCACATTTCTTGGTTGCCTCCAGTTCAAGACAGCTTCAATCTTTGACGGGTCTACGGCAATACCTTCTTGCGAGATCACATGGCCTAAGAACTTCACTTCGGTCATCCAGAATTCGCATTTTTTCTTTCTTCGCATATAAACGATGGTCCCTCAAAGTCTGCAAAACGATCCGCAAATGTTCTGCGTGTTCTTGTAGGGTTCTTGAATAGATAAGTATGTCATCAATGAAGACAACAACGAATCGATCCAAGTATGGTCGGAAAACTCTATTCATTAAGTCCATAAACGCCGTTGGAGCGTTCGTTAAACCAAAAGGCATAACCGTGAACTTAAAGTGACCATATCGTGTACGGAACGATGTCTTCGGAATATTTGCATTTCGAATCCTCAACGGGTGGTAACCTGACCGCAACTATATCCTTGAGAAAAACTTGCGTCCTCCCAATTGATCGAATAGGTCATCAATTCGTGACAAAGGTTTTTTTTTTTTAATCATTATCATGTTGAGCTGTCTGTAGTCCACACAAGGGCGTAAACTATCATTAGTTTTCTTAGCGAATAACACCGGTGCTCCCCACGGTGATGTACTCTGCCAGATAAACCTTTTACTCAACAAGTCGTCTAATTGCTTCTTCAATTCTGCCAATTCTGCTGGAGCCATACGGAAATGAGCCATAGAAATCGGAAAACTCCCAGGAACTAGGTCAATGTCAAACCCAATCGACAATCTGGAGAAAATCCTAAAATCTCTGCGGAAAACACATCTTCAAGATCTTGTACTATTGGGATATGCGGGTCGATTGCACTTTGCCTCACACCTTCCATGGTACAATTAACTTCCGACCCTTCAAAATTCATCTTTCCTCCAAGGAGAGACTTCAAGATAAAATTATGAGGCCATATTAACATGCTCATTTTCTTTTCCTCCGAGGGTGCCATGTATTTTGTAGCAGTCTACTATAGCACGATACTTTTCTAACAAATTCATTTCCAATGTTACATCAAACTCGATCATACGGGGAACGATTACGTCAAATGAGAATTTACTTCCCTCAATGACAAGCTCACAAGACTTGTAGATCATTAAAGCTTTTGGCAATTTCCTATATGAGCGCACATTGATGAAGGAATAATACATGTCTCGAGGTTTTTGGCTGAAACAATCAATTTTGAGAAATTAGAGTAACGCTTTGGCGTAAGTTCTCGCAAACCCATTGCGCATGAAATCATTACCCAAAATTTACCATTCTAGCTTCAGGGCTAACTACGACATCAGAATTATAAAGCACCTCAAATTTTTCTTCATTAATGCCAATCGCATTTCTATTGGAGCAACATCAGGAAATTCATCAAACTATAGAGGATTTTGGAACAGGATCTCCTTAAAAGATTTCATTATTTCAACTGCAGAACTAAGAGATTGTATCACGTATTATGGAACATTATACCATGCAGATTTTTCAAGATTTAACGGGGGACGCAGATTTAGGGTACTTTGGGAATTCCGAACCATGTTGATCAACTGTAAAAAGATTAAATGTCAGGATTATGGATGGTGATACAAAATAAAACACGACAAAAACGCAAAATAAAAATAAAAATTATGGTGTTGTACCCTAGGTGCCGTAACCTAGGCTCTGATACCAAAATGTAACGCCCCTATATGGGGGTTAGTAGAATAAGACAAAAACGACGACTTTTCAAACTTGGACCGGTCAATGACACATCATCATTCGACCGATATCGTTGAATATTCAATGTCCACGTCAACAAACATATAACTTTTGCCCATGGGACTTAAAACGACAATACAACATCAACGACCACAGTTTATACAACACCATAAAAACGACAAGTACAAAGTACCACCATCACAAATATCCTTAATTTAATCCATTACATGTCCGAAATAAAAGATCAACTCAAATTACGAAATTCACATCGATGAACATTAAAGGTACGGATAGGCAAAATCAACACATGGACCTCCCGAATCAAACTACTCCTCGTCCGGAGTCCGACACTATGCACTACCTGTGGCTGGAAGGAAAAAAAAGATGTATATGGAAGGGGTGAGCAACACACGCTCAGTAGGGAATCTATTACCAATTCTCTTTACCGAACCTTTATTTATCAAAATTCAATAAAATAAATTAAACAAATTAAATGTCAACATAAACCATTTAATCGTCATTTTCAATCATTTTATCACTTTCAACAATAAAATAAATAAATAAATATTCTCCACAAAAGTCAAATCATTTCGGTGGACCATGCCGAGTCAGCTCGCGCCTTTACTCCACTATATCCCATCAAATCTCAAGGCAACGAGAACAGGTGGACTCGAAGTCCCTAACCGTAACTCGTCCTCGACTCGGGATCCTAATCACCACCAAAGACGGCCAGTTCGCCATGGGTCGAAATGTTGACTTTTGGGTCACCAATCATATCCATATCCATATCCATATCCATATCCGGCCTACTGCGCAGTAGCCAGCTGCTCGTCAGCAGCTCATCCGCCCAAAGCGGGTACCAATATCATAATAATCATCATCCGCCCGAAGGGGTACCAATATCATAATAATCATCATTCGCCCGAAGCGGGTACCACATCAACATACGTCATCCCGACGTAACCATAAACATAAAATATAACCAGCATCAATCCGATGCAACCATACCTGGTATCCAGCCTCGCTATCAAGCGACGACTATATAACATTAATTTTATTAATTATCAAATCATTTCATTAATTCCAATTTTTAACCTATCCGGTTCAATCTTCATTAAATCGTTGGTTTCTACATTCATTTTAAAAGCGAGAAAAGGTAATAGCCCCTACCTCAATCCGTGGAAACTTTGACCGATCGACTAGCTAGTCGATGATGCGGGTTCGTCTTGGCCCTGAGATTGATGACTAGAGACTTCGGGATCTGTTGAATTAGTCAAAACGGGTGGTTCAGGCAGCACAGTCTTCGAGGCGACCACGGGACGACTATCCGTGCCAGCTATAACACCGATACCATTCATAAGTCAAATACGACTAAGATTGGGATTCAAATTGTCAATTGAAAACCCGATACACTAAAAATTAACCCGGGCCGAATTCCCGTCGGGCACGCAAAACGAGGCAGCAAAACGGGCATCAATTCGACAAATTTATGCTTCTCCTAGCTTAATTCGACTGTTCTAAACGCAATGGCGAGGTCAATTTCATCAATCAAGGCCCAGAACACACTTAATTTGATCACCTAAAATCAGAAACTAGGTCAAGGAAATTCGGGCTTACCGAGAGTCCGATGACGATTCCGATCGAGGGCTTTCGATCTCCTCGACGAGGGCTTCAAAACCCCTCAATAAAATCCGGGATCGGAAATCGATGCGGCGGCCGACGGCGGCGGCCGGCGACGACGACGGCGAGGTGGCACCACCAACGGACTCTAATAGGCTTCATGAACATGATTCCGGTGTTAGTTTTCTCAAAATCGAACCCAAACGAAATAGATCTCGAGTTATGAAACCGAACCTTCCGGCAACTATTCCGGTCAAACTCCGCCACCTCCGGTCAACTTTCGACTAGCAGTAGACTCGTCTTCTCGAGAGCTTTCCGACGCCACCAACCGCGCTCCGATCGGAGCTCCGATGACCGAGTTATGGAGCTTTGAATCTTTGATGGGAGAAGAAAATAAACAGAGAAGAAAGAGAGAGAGATGGTGCGAATGATGGAGAGGAGAGAGGTGGAGGGGACTTGATTACCCCTCTGCCAAAATCTGACTTTTTTTTTATATATATTATGATATTTTAAGGTTTTTACAATACTCCACCCCTTTAAAAAAATTTCGTCCTCGAAATTTACACAACCAACCTCGAAAAATGAAGGATATTTCTCCGTCATCTCCAACTCTAACTCCCACGTTGCTTCATTCACATCATGGTGTTGCCACACCACTTTAACTAGAGGAATCTCTCGTCGACGAAGAATTTTAACTTCGCGGTCGATAATCTGAATCGGGTATTCCTCATACGTGTCATTTTCTTGAATAGGTATCTCTGTCCACTCAGTGATTTTTTGAGGATCGGGTTCATATTTTCTCAACATCGACACATGGAACACATTGTGAACCTGAGATAATTGCGGAGGTAAATCAAGCCTGTAGGCAAGTGGCCCGACTCTTTCAACTATCTCGAACGGACCTGTGCATCGCGGAGCCAACTTTCCCTTTATTCCGAAACGAGAAATACCACGCATGGGCGTCACCTTTAGGAACACATTGTCACCAGCCATGAATTATAGTGGCCTTCGTCTTCAATCCGCATAACTCTTTTGACGACTTTTAGCAGTCTTGAGTCTTTCCCGAATAAGCTTAATCGCTTCAGTTGTCTCTGAGGTAGGAAGGACCGAGAGTAATACGATCTTCATACTCGGCCCAACAAAGAGGTGAACGACAAGGTTGACCATACAAGGCCTCATGCGGTGCCATACCGATACTAGCCTGAAAGCTATTGTTGTAAGCGAACTCCACGAATGGTAGTTGCTCCTTCCACTTTCCTCCAAAATCTAAGGCACACGCCCGCAGCATGTCTTCTAAGATCTGAATCACTCGCTCTGATTGTCCATCAGTCTGAGGATGAAAAGCTGTGCTCAAACTCAATTCAGTTCCCATTTCTTTTAGTAATCCTCTCCAAAACTTGGAGGTGAAACGAGCGTCTCGGTCCGAAACTATTGAAACAGGGACCCCATGAAGCTTTACTATCTTTTCCACATATAGTTTACAAAGTTTCGGAACTTTGTAATCTGTCCGAATGGGGATAAAGTGGGCTGATTTTGTCAATCTATCAACGATCACCCACACCGCATCGTGTCCGCTCCGAGACCGTGGAAGTCCCGAAACGAAGTCCATTGTGATGCAGTCCCATTTCCACTCAGGTATTTCAAGTGGTCTAAGTTCCCCGCCAGGTCTTTGATGCTCTGCTTTGACCATTTGGCAGACTGGACATCTCTTCACGAACATCGCCACATCCGACTTCATTCCGTACTAATAATATTGCCTCTCCAGATCCTGGTACATCTTCGTACTCCCTGGGTGAATAGCAAACTTGGAACGATGAGCTTCATGTAAAATGGCGCTTCGTAACGTAGTATCATCAGCTACCGCAAGCCTCCCTTTGTACAATAAAAATTCATCGACTCCCACATTCCATCATTCAAGTTGTTCTCCAGCTTGTAATCGATTCCATACCTCTTGTAACGTTTCATCGCTCCACTGACTTTGTCTAACTTGGAGTACCATTAATGGAACAGCTATGACGTTATATGCACATGCATTATACCCATCGCTATGGAATTCTAAATTGTAATTGCCAATGGTAACCGATCTTTTCCATAATTCCAAGGTCAAAGAAGCAACCAAACCATGATTCTTCAGACTTAATGCATCGGCGACCACCTTTACTTTTCTTGGGCGATATCGTAGACTAAAACCATAATCTTTCATATACTCCATCCATCTTCGTTGTCGTAGATTCAAGTCTCTCTGCGTGAACAAATACTTGAGACTTTGATGATCGGTGAATATCTCAAATCTTGAGCCGTAAAGATGACAACGCCATATTTTGAGTGCAAATATCACTGCTGCTAGCTCCAAGTCGTGGGTAGGATAGTTTTGTTCATGCGGCTTTAATTGCCTAGAACGATATGCCACCACTCTCCCTTGTTGCATGAGCACACAGCCTAGTCCACTACGAGATGCATCAGTATACACTGTAAACACTTCATCTACATTGGGAACAACAAGGACAGGAGCACTCGTAAATCGTCGTTTCAACTCTGAAAAATACTCTTCACATCTATCATCCCAACTGAACTGAACATCTTTTCTGGTGAGCTTGCTTAGCGGTGCGGCAATTTTTTGAAAAATTCTCCACGAACTTCCTGTAATAGCCCGCAAGACCTGGGAAACTTCGAACTTCTGCCACATTTCTTGGTTGCCTCCAGTTCAAGACAGCTTCAATCTTTGACGGGTCTACGGCAATACCTTCTTGCGAGATCACATGGCCTAAGAACTTCACTTCGGTCATCCAGAATTCGCATTTTTTCTTTCTTCGCATATAAACGATGGTCCCTCAAAGTCTGCAAAACGATCCGCAAATGTTCTGCGTGTTCTTGTAGGGTTCTTGAATAGATAAGTATGTCATCAATGAAGACAACAACGAATCGATCCAAGTATGGTCGGAAAACTCTATTCATTAAGTCCATAAACGCCGTTGGAGCGTTCGTTAAACCAAAAGGCATAACCGTGAACTTAAAGTGACCATATCGTGTACGGAACGATGTCTTCGGAATATTTGCATTTCGAATCCTCAACGGGTGGTAACCTGACCGCAACTATATCCTTGAGAAAAACTTGCGTCCTCCCAATTGATCGAATAGGTCATCAATTCGTGACAAAGGTTTTTTTTTTTTAATCATTATCATGTTGAGCTGTCTGTAGTCCACACAAGGGCGTAAACTATCATTAGTTTTCTTAGCGAATAACACCGGTGCTCCCCACGGTGATGTACTCTGCCAGATAAACCTTTTACTCAACAAGTCGTCTAATTGCTTCTTCAATTCTGCCAATTCTGCTGGAGCCATACGGAAATGAGCCATAGAAATCGGAAAACTCCCAGGAACTAGGTCAATGTCAAACCCAATCGACAATCTGGAGAAAATCCTAAAATCTCTGCGGAAAACACATCTTCAAGATCTTGTACTATTGGGATATGCGGGTCGATTGCACTTTGCCTCACACCTTCCATGGTACAATTAACTTCCGACCCTTCAAAATTCATCTTTCCTCCAAGGAGAGACTTCAAGATAAAATTATGAGGCCATATTAACATGCTCATTTTCTTTTCCTCCGAGGGTGCCATGTATTTTGTAGCAGTCTACTATAGCACGATACTTTTCTAACAAATTCATTTCCAATGTTACATCAAACTCGATCATACGGGGAACGATTACGTCAAATGAGAATTTACTTCCCTCAATGACAAGCTCACAAGACTTGTAGATCATTAAAGCTTTTGGCAATTTCCTATATGAGCGCACATTGATGAAGGAATAATACATGTCTCGAGGTTTTTGGCTGAAACAATCAATTTTGAGAAATTAGAGTAACGCTTTGGCGTAAGTTCTCGCAAACCCATTGCGCATGAAATCATTACCCAAAATTTACCATTCTAGCTTCAGGGCTAACTACGACATCAGAATTATAAAGCACCTCAAATTTTTCTTCATTAATGCCAATCGCATTTCTATTGGAGCAACATCAGGAAATTCATCAAACTATAGAGGATTTTGGAACAGGATCTCCTTAAAAGATTTCATTATTTCAACTGCAGAACTAAGAGATTGTATCACGTATTATGGAACATTATACCATGCAGATTTTTCAAGATTTAACGGGGGACGCAGATTTAGGGTACTTTGGGAATTCCGAACCATGTTGATCAACTGTAAAAAGATTAAATGTCAGGATTATGGATGGTGATACAAAATAAAACACGACAAAAACGCAAAATAAAAATAAAAATTATGGTGTTGTACCCTAGGTGCCGTAACCTAGGCTCTGATACCAAAATGTAACGCCCCTATATGGGGGTTAGTAGAATAAGACAAAAACGACGACTTTTCAAACTTGGACCGGTCAATGACACATCATCATTCGACCGATATCGTTGAATATTCAATGTCCACGTCAACAAACATATAACTTTTGCCCATGGGACTTAAAACGACAATACAACATCAACGACCACAGTTTATACAACACCATAAAAACGACAAGTACAAAGTACCACCATCACAAATATCCTTAATTTAATCCATTACATGTCCGAAATAAAAGATCAACTCAAATTACGAAATTCACATCGATGAACATTAAAGGTACGGATAGGCAAAATCAACACATGGACCTCCCGAATCAAACTACTCCTCGTCCGGAGTCCGACACTATGCACTACCTGTGGCTGGAAGGAAAAAAAAGATGTATATGGAAGGGGTGAGCAACACACGCTCAGTAGGGAATCTATTACCAATTCTCTTTACCGAACCTTTATTTATCAAAATTCAATAAAATAAATTAAACAAATTAAATGTCAACATAAACCATTTAATCGTCATTTTCAATCATTTTATCACTTTCAACAATAAAATAAATAAATAAATATTCTCCACAAAAGTCAAATCATTTCGGTGGACCATGCCGAGTCAGCTCGCGCCTTTACTCCACTATATCCCATCAAATCTCAAGGCAACGAGAACAGGTGGACTCGAAGTCCCTAACCGTAACTCGTCCTCGACTCGGGATCCTAATCACCACCAAAGACGGCCAGTTCGCCATGGGTCGAAATGTTGACTTTTGGGTCACCAATCATATCCATATCCATATCCATATCCATATCCGGCCTACTGCGCAGTAGCCAGCTGCTCGTCAGCAGCTCATCCGCCCAAAGCGGGTACCAATATCATAATAATCATCATCCGCCCGAAGGGGTACCAATATCATAATAATCATCATTCGCCCGAAGCGGGTACCACATCAACATACGTCATCCCGACGTAACCATAAACATAAAATATAACCAGCATCAATCCGATGCAACCATACCTGGTATCCAGCCTCGCTATCAAGCGACGACTATATAACATTAATTTTATTAATTATCAAATCATTTCATTAATTCCAATTTTTAACCTATCCGGTTCAATCTTCATTAAATCGTTGGTTTCTACATTCATTTTAAAAGCGAGAAAAGGTAATAGCCCCTACCTCAATCCGTGGAAACTTTGACCGATCGACTAGCTAGTCGATGATGCGGGTTCGTCTTGGCCCTGAGATTGATGACTAGAGACTTCGGGATCTGTTGAATTAGTCAAAACGGGTGGTTCAGGCAGCACAGTCTTCGAGGCGACCACGGGACGACTATCCGTGCCAGCTATAACACCGATACCATTCATAAGTCAAATACGACTAAGATTGGGATTCAAATTGTCAATTGAAAACCCGATACACTAAAAATTAACCCGGGCCGAATTCCCGTCGGGCACGCAAAACGAGGCAGCAAAACGGGCATCAATTCGACAAATTTATGCTTCTCCTAGCTTAATTCGACTGTTCTAAACGCAATGGCGAGGTCAATTTCATCAATCAAGGCCCAGAACACACTTAATTTGATCACCTAAAATCAGAAACTAGGTCAAGGAAATTCGGGCTTACCGAGAGTCCGATGACGATTCCGATCGAGGGCTTTCGATCTCCTCGACGAGGGCTTCAAAACCCCTCAATAAAATCCGGGATCGGAAATCGATGCGGCGGCCGACGGCGGCGGCCGGCGACGACGACGGCGAGGTGGCACCACCAACGGACTCTAATAGGCTTCATGAACATGATTCCGGTGTTAGTTTTCTCAAAATCGAACCCAAACGAAATAGATCTCGAGTTATGAAACCGAACCTTCCGGCAACTATTCCGGTCAAACTCCGCCACCTCCGGTCAACTTTCGACTAGCAGTAGACTCGTCTTCTCGAGAGCTTTCCGACGCCACCAACCGCGCTCCGATCGGAGCTCCGATGACCGAGTTATGGAGCTTTGAATCTTTGATGGGAGAAGAAAATAAACAGAGAAGAAAGAGAGAGAGATGGTGCGAATGATGGAGAGGAGAGAGGTGGAGGGGACTTGATTACCCCTCTGCCAAAATCTGACTTTTTTTTTATATATATTATGATATTTTAAGGTTTTTACACATAGGGTCTTAACGCAGTAATTATATACAAGTAAATAATGAGGCACTTTAGCCACTGTAGAAGATTAAGAACCAATTGATGAAAGAATTGGTACTTTTGATGTAGTTACCCCCATTATTATAAAACCTTATTTGTTCTTCGAGCGTGACATGAGTCCAATACAACATTTCAAGAGTACAGTCTGGCTCATACAACACGGTCTCGGCGTGCAGCATCGGTAACAACCGGATTATCGTTAAGTGGCTCCACAGACGAGCTGCTTCAAAAGAGTGCACTGAAATGTCAACTTTCCATTTCGGATCCATCCCATATAGCCCTTATTCACTGAGTGAAGTTATGGTCATTTCTTGCTCTTCAGGATTCATGTTAATGTAGAAGCTAACTTTCAGATCCGTCGAACGGCATACCGTACATTTTGTGTATACAATATGGCGGTAAATCTATTTTTGTCTCTTACACAATCACTGCATTCGGTCACCATTTTGGTAATTCGCATAAAACTTGCTAACCAAATCAATGTTGGCGATATCGATTGTTTGGTGAAAGTTTTCCGGTTGCGCTTTTATTGGACCTCAATAATCCCTTGTAGATAACCCTATTGATTGTTTCGAATCTTTTAAGTAGACAAATATTGTCTGCATGAGGATTAATCTTTCAAAAGTTATAGACTCAGCTCAGAACTAGGCTTGGGAAACTCATCAAGGAAACTAAAGTTTTGAGCTTTTATCAATTGGAGTTGGAGTTGAAGTTGTGTGACTACGTAGCTGATTTTAATTTGCCTTGGCTGGAACCAAATCTTTACGAAGACAAAGTTTTCTATCCATTTTCTTTATTATTGGTAGGTGGGTAACAATGATTACTGTTTATGGGAGGACTTTGCAGAAAAGAACTCGCTCGTTGCCACTGTAATATCGGAGTTCACAGAGAACAAGAAAACGCTATCAATGTATTCTCTGTTGTAAAGTAAAGAATAAAAGAGCTTGAGAGAGAGGGGAATAGAGAGTGTTATTGCTTGAGTGTGTATTACAATGGAGTCTAAGCCCTCTATTTATAGGGTGTAGAGAAATACAAATATGGCAAACATAATTAGTGTGAAGATTACATGCCCTTGATTATGAAATCAATAGTTGACTCTAGCTAATTGACATCCACAAAATCATGTAATTATAACACTCCCCCTTGGATGTCAATGTCATCGTAACACGCATAATTGAGTTTAAGCTGCCTCGTTAAAACCTTTCCAGGAAAACCTAATTTGGGATAAAACCCGGGTAAAGGAAAAAGAGTACAGCGCGAGTTACTCCCCCTGATGACAACATCACTTAATTTCTCGGAGTCGTCGTATTCCAATCCTGTGAACTAGCTTCTCAAATGTTGAAGTAAGTAAGGCCTTTGTGAACAAGTCCGCTAGATTGTCGGTCGATCGAATCTGTTGAACATCGATATCACCGTTTTGTTGAAGATCGTGTGTGTAGAACAACTTTGGAGAAATGTGCTTTGTCATGTCTCCTTTGATGTATCCTTGCTTTAATTGTTCAATGCATGCAGTGTTGTCCTCGTACATTAACGTCGGTGTCTTCTTTGTTGAAGGTAATCCACATGTCTCTTGGATGTGTTGAGTGACTGATCGAAGCCAAACACATTCTCGACTTGCTTCATGGATTGCTATGATCTCTGAATGATTTGATGAAGTGGCAGTAATCGTCTGTTTTGTAGAGCGCCATGAAATCGCAGTACCACCACTGGTGAACAAATAACCTGTCTGAGATCTACCTTTGTGTGGATCAGATAAATATCCTGCGTCTGCATAACCAATTAACTGATGACCAGAATTGTTAGCATAAAATAAACCTTTATCTATAGATCCTTGAAGATATCGAAATATATGTTTAACACCATTCCAATGTCTACGTGTTGGTGACGAACTGAACCTTGCCAATAAACTTACTGAAAAAGAAATATCTGGTCTTGTATTGTTAGCGAGATATATCAGTGCTCCAATTGCACTTAAGTATGGTACTTCAGGACCAAGAATTTCATCTTCATTTTCATGAGGTCGAAATGGATCTTTCTTAGGATCAAGCGATCTTACAACCATTGGGGTACTCAAAGGATGGGCTATGTCCATATAAAATTTCTTCAATACTTTCTCGGTGTAAGTTGACTGATGAATAAATATTCCATCGTTCAAGTGTTCAATTTGAAGTCCAAGACAAAACTTCGTTTTCCCGAGATCTTTCATCTCAAATTCTTTCTTCAAATAATTTGATGTTTCCATAATCTCTTTAAGAGATCCGATGATATTTAAGTCATCTACATATACGGCAATTATGATAAATTTCGATCCAAATGTTTTAATGAAGACACATGGACAAATTCGATCATTTTTATACCCATCTTTTAAAAGATATTGACTAAGACGATTATACCACATTCGCCCCGATTGCTTTAATCCATATAAAGACTTCTGAAGTCTTATTGAGCACATATCTTGAGAGTGTCTATATTCTTCAGGCACTTTTAATCCTTCGGGGATTTTCATGTAAATTTCATTATCTAAAGAGCCATATAAGTATGCTGTAACAACATCCATTAGATGCATATCCAAACTTTGGTGAACTGCCAAACTCATAAGGTACCGTAAGGTAATCGAATCCACCACAGGGGAATACGTTTCCATAAAGTCAATGCCAGGTCTTTGGGAAAAACCTTGTGCGACAAGGCGTGCCTTGTATCTCACTATTTCATTATTTTCATTTCGTTTTCGCACAAAAACCCATTTGTATCCCACTGGCTTTGCACCAGAAGGTGTTTTACCTATAGGTCCAAAAACTTCACGTTTGGAAAGTGAATCCAATTCCACTCCGATTGCCTCTTTCCATTTCATCCAATCTTGTCTTTGTTTGCATTCTTCAACAGATCTTGGCTCCATTTCATCATCTAGAGTAGTTATCTCTACTGCAATATTGTACGCAAAAGCATTGTCCACGATAATATTTTTACGGTCCCATATTTTTCCCGATGTGGTAAAGCTGATCGAGATTTCACCATTTTCAACATTTCCGGGTACCTTATCCTCTATTGGGATTTCTTCAGTTATCACGCCTTCTGGTTCTTTATTCGCCTCCATATTTTGGCCGTTTTGATCAAATGCTCCTTTTCTTTTTCTAGTATTCTTATCCTTGGAACCGATTGGTCTGCCAAGCTTTAATTGTGGCTTACTATTGTTTGCACTAATGTGTTCTTTTGGTACTTCAATTCGTATAGGAGCATTTGCCGCTGGTATATAAGACTTTGTAACTCGTTTAGGATCAGTAAATGCATCTGGTAATTGGTTGGCAATATTTTGCAAATGAATGATCTTTTGAACTTCAAGTTCACATTGCTTTGTCGGAGGATCTAAATGAGTTAATGACGAGTTATTCCATACTATATTGTTTACCAGCTTTTTACTTTCTCCCCCCAATGTTGGAAACATTGCTTCATCAAAATGACAATCAGCGAATCTTGCTGTAAATAAATCTCCTGTCATTGGTTCCAGATATTTAACTATAGAAGCTGAATTAAATCCAACATATATTCCCAATCTTCTTTGAGGTCCCATTTTAGTACGTTGCGGTGGAGCAATTGAGACATAAACTGCACATCCAAATATTTTAAGATGGGAAATATTAGGTTCCTGGCCCAAAGCCAACTGAAATGGGGAGAATTTGTTACAAGATATTGGCCTGATGCGTACAAGTGCTGCTGCATGTAAGATAGCGTGTCCCCATGCTGAAACGGGAAGTTTTGTTCTCATGAGTAATGGTCTAGCGATCAACTGAAGGCGTTTTATGAATGATTCCGCTAATCCATTTTGCGTATGTACGTGAGCAACTGGCTCCTCAACTGTAATTCCAATAGCCATACAATAATTTATAAATGATTGAGACCTGAATTCACCAGCATTATCAAGCCGTATTGTCTTAATTGCATAATCTGGGAAATGTGCTCTCAATTTTATGATTTGAGCAAGTAGTCTTGAAAATGCCAGATTTCGAGTTGACAATAAACATACATGTGACCATCTGCTTGATGCATCAATTAAAAGCATAAAGTATCTAAATGGTCCACATGGTGGGTGAATGGGCCCACATATATCTCCGTGTATACGTTCCAGGAATAAAGGTGATTCAGTCACAACTTTAACTGGTGATGGTCTAGTAATCAATTTCCCTTGAGAACAAGCAGCACATGAGAATTCTTTAAATTGAAGAATCTCTTTTGTTTTTAATGAATGCCCAAATGAGTTTTCAATTATTTTTCGCATCATACTTGAACCGGGGTGGCTTAACCGGTCATGCCATATATAAAAAGGGTTTGGGCTTTTTGACTCTTTATTCGTAACAATATGAGTCTCAAATGTGCTTATGTATGAGTAATATAAGCCAGAAAAAAAAGAGGGTAGTTTTTCCAATATGCGTTTCTCTCCCTCTACAATACTTGTAATGCATAGGTATTCGATATCATCCGTATTTACTGTCTCAACATGATATCCATTTTTACGGATGTCTTTAAAGCTCACTAAATTTCTTGGAGACTTACTTAAGAAAAGTGCATTTTCTATAACAAGTTTTGTTCCTCTTTGTAAAACAATATTGGCTTTCCCAGAACCTTCAATCAAACTTGCACAGCCAGATATTGTATTAACACTGCCATTTTTCATAGTCAGGGAGACAAAATATTTTCGATCTTGTAGAATTGTATGTGTTGTAGCGCAATCTATGAGACATATATCGTGACTTTTTGACTTGGATCCAAGTGATTTCTGGGGAAAATCCATATTCTTCATTGAAAAAAAAAAATTACATCAATAACTGAGATAAAATAAAGACTAATGTCTCATATTGCAAAAAGAAAGCAGAAATAAAGACAACTGATAACTAAAACACTGAATAAAAGAAAAACAATAAAAATGATGATTCCCCCGCAAATTGAAACTTCAAATATTCTCTTCGTGGAAATCAGATGCGTCTAAGTGTCCATCTCCATTCTTGCCTCCTATCTCCAAAATGTTTTCAAGATCACCGAAAAAATCCTCATTGGATCCAATGTTTCCTTCAGCATGATTGGCTTCAATAGTTTCAGTGGCGAGAGTCATGTTGGTGTCCACATTTTTATCTTTATTTTTCATTGAAGCTTGATATAACTCAACAAGATGTTTCGGAGTGCGGCATGTACGCGCAAAATGTCCTTTCGCTCCACAACGATGACAAAAAATGACCATATGCATTGGAGGATTCGCAGCACTGTTTTCTTTCACTTGCTTATTGTTGTCCCATTTATTGGAATAAGAAAAACTCTTATTATAAGGACCTCGGAAATTATGGTGGCCTCGACCACGACCGCCAGTACGCCCGCGGCCATAACTTTGTCCTCTTTCATATTTCCCATGATTTGCCCAATTCACTTCAGGTGACGGGGCGGAGCCAGTTGGCCGAGCCTCATGATTTTTCAAAAGCAGCTCATTGTTTTGCTCAGCCACAAGAAGGCATGAAATTAATTCAGAATACTTTTTAAAGCCTTTTTCACGGTATTGTTGCTGCAAAAGTACATTCGTTGCATGAAAGGTCGAAAAGGTTTTTTCAAGCATATCATCATCCGTGATTCTTTCACCACACATTTTCAATTCCGAAACGATCTTAAAGACCACCGAGTTATAATCACTCACACTTTTAAAGTCTTGCAATCTCAAATGAATCCAATCATATCTAGATTTTGGAAGCATAACGGTTTTCAAGTGATCAAACCTGTCTTTCATATTGATCCATAATTCTTGAGGATCTTTCACGGTTAAATATTCTGCTTTTAAGCTTTCATGGAGGTGATGGCGTAGAAAAATCATGGCCTTGGCCTTATCTTGGATTGATGTCTCATTTCCCTCTTTTATTGTATCTCCAAGCCCTTTAGCATCCAAATGGATCTCCGCATCTAGTTTCCATGAAGGATAATTCTTTCCCGAGATGTCGAGGGCCACAAACTCGAGTTTCGCAATATTTGCCATAACTCGATCGATAAGAGCGTGCTGATAACGTGTTGTAAAGTAAAGAATAAAAGAGCTTGAGAGAGAGGGGAATAGAGAGTGTTATTGCTTGAGTGTGTATTACAATGGAGTCTAAGCCCTCTATTTATAGGGTGTAGAGAAATACAAATATGGCAAACATAATTAGTGTGAAGATTACATGCCCTTGATTATGAAATCAATAGTTGACTCTAGCTAATTGACATCCACAAAATCATGTAATTATAACATTCTCAAATAAATCCGGTATTATTTTGCACATCCTTTCACATTCTTTGTATCAAGCCACATTAAGACTAAATGTTTCAAAAAGAGAAAAAATTAAGTGGTGTTTTAAAGTGAATGCGTGAACAAGTTTTTATATAAAAAAAAAATTATAAAAAAATTTGAAAATTAATCTTTTTTTTTTTCCTTGTACCATGTAATCAACATGAGTTTTTTTTCTTTTCTTTTCATTATATATATATATGTGTATTTTTTTTAATCAATTTTTTAAAATTCAAAGCTTATAAAATTAATTCATAAAAAAAAAAAAAGAGAGGGTATTGTCGTCAAATAGAAGTAGAACATATAAAAAATTAAATTTTTATTATTAAAAAAATGAAATTATCATCTTAAGAAAGTTATTGTTGATATTGGCCTCCTTGTCTCTTTCAGCTTCACGCTCGACTCTCTTCTCCAATTCTCCATTCTAGGGTTTCTGCAATCTCACCCTCCAGATTCATCCACCCACTGGAATCTTCATCTTCCCGGTTCAGAATCTTCGCGGACAAAGGTATCTTTTTCATTTCAGTCGGATTGGGTTCATCTGTGAATCTAGGTGTTGCGATTTGAATTGAAAATTTGGGGGTTTTTCTGTATTGATGTACTGTGCTGGGTGGTTAGGTCTCGCTCGTTTCGTTCGTTTAGTCCTGTTGTTTCGGAATCGGAATTGGAGTCGGAGTCGGGGAATTGAATAAGAATGGGGAAGAATCAGGCGTACAAAGCTATGCAGAGAGCTCGGGTGGGGTCGGGGTCGGGCGGTCCTGACGAAGTCGAGGACGGCATGGTTTGTACCCTTCCATTCCCCACTTTTGTTTTTCCGATTAATGAATTCGCGGAACATTGCTGATGAGGCGAGTCGCAGGTGGATGGTTCATTTCATTCTCCAGAGTGGCATGCGGCTCGCTTGGCCAGCCTCAAAACGTCGCACACCGTCACCTGGGAAGAGTACAAGAAGAAGCAAAAGGTCTCTCTCTCTCACTCTCAAGCTGACATGTTTCCGTACTTCGATAATCAAAGGCGAACACGATTAGTTCAAAAAAACTAGCCCGGGTGTTTATTTTATCTTCCAAGCCATTTAATTCATTCCTTCGTTTAATTTTAGTCGTTCAGTAAGAAAATTCTGTTAAGAAAACTTGGTCATAATCGGTGGCCTACATATAAAGGGATCACTCTCAAGTGAGGAGTTAGGGTTAGCGTGAGAGATTAGCGTTTAAGTTTAGTCGTTGCAATAAGAAAATTCAGTTAAGAAAACCTGGTCGTAATCGGTGGCCTACATATAAATAAATCACTCTCAAGTGAGGAGTAAGGGTTAGCGTGAGAGATTAGCGTTTTTCTGTCAAAATCACGAACACGAGCTGTATCACAGGATCTATCTCACTTAATTACATACTTAGTCCTCTGATATAATATGAGTATTCCAATTAATTTGCTTCCAAGACTTTCGAGATTTGATATGGACAAGATTCACGGATAATCTTTGCTAAGTTGTAACAATTAATGAAAACAGTGATCTCTACAGAAATTTTGTAAACATGCTCGAAGTTTTTGCTTAATGGCAATGGTTCGAGGTTAGTATTGGCCATTTCGTTAATTGTTACATTTTCCATACTGTATTATGTCAAATAGGAAGATGAGTTGCGAAAGGGGGAGCTCGAAAAAGACACTGACAAAATGATGAGAGAATACCGAGCTCAATTAGATGCTGAACGGGCACGCAAGCTTTCCCAAGGAAGAAACCATTCCGGAAGTAAGACCGACCGCAAAAGAGGTAACGGTGAACGACTTTTGTGGAAAGACAATTCTACGAATGTGCTCGACGAGTTGGTTTTACTCAGTGTCTCTTTTGCTGAAGATTTTTTCTTTCTTTCTTGCAGACAGGAGCGACAAAGACGAAAAGAAACGCAGCAGCAAAAAGAGGAAGGTACTTAATTGCATCTCATATATAGAAATTGATCGATTTTGTGCTCTTCGTGGTCCGTTTAGAAGCAAATGCAACTTGTGTTTCAGCACTCTCGAAGGAGATCGTCGGAGTCGAGTTCTTCAAGTTCATCCTCAGACAGCGATGAAGGTAGAAGATCGAAGTCGAGGTCGAAGAGGAGTAAGACGAAGAGGGAAAAGAAACACAAGTCGAGAGCCAAGCACTCTGGCAGCGACAGCGATGCAGATGGTCCTGTTCCGCTCTCCAGATTCTTCGGGAACACGAAGTCCTAGCTCCTTCGCGCGCGGGTTTTCCCTTATAACGTTTCCCCTTCCGGGTACATAAATTGTATCTTATTTTCGTAGCTAAATTATGTTTCTATATCATGACATCTTTCTTGGAAGACAAAACCAATCGTTGCTTTAATATTGAAAGAGGTTGAAAAATGAAATTTATGGAATGATGAATTCTAGGATTGCGCCTGATAAGCGGGAATCATTAGGATCAAAAGTCAACGTCTTTCCATCGAGGTCAACTGCCGAGGGAACTTTTTTAAGCAATGATTGCACTGGATAAACAGGAATTTTGTGTTCTCATTCGGAAACTGTAACTCGGCCTCCGACGGGGTCCCGATGGAGTCGTGTTCAAGCAGTGTAGTAGAGGTTCGGGTGAATTCTACAAGACTGAGCATTTGTTAAGTGCATTATAAGACTAAATCAAAAACAAAATTTCATCGAGGGAGGCTAACTTTGAAAAATTATTAATACCCGGGGAGTTGTTTCCGATGCTCGGAAAAATTGAGTCTGAATTCCGGGTAATGGAAAAAAATACACCCAGAAACGGAATCCGAACAGTATGTATTTTTCTGTCTTGCTTGATTATTCGGTTTGTTAATCTTGTGCCAGGTGATGTCAATTTTGTTTCGGTTTGATATGAAATTTGAAATATGCGGTGTACAAACAAGTACTTAATCGTACTTCTGCCACAAATATCACTTGTTTAAAATTAAAATCAATCATATTACCTAATACACAACAAATGAATGATAAACATGTGCTTATGTTTGCCAAACTGCTAGTTTGTTTGCTGTTTGGTGGCCCCTCCAAAATATAGATGTTGTCTTTTATTATTATCATATAAATTCATAATATATAATTTAAAATAATAACTTCAATTCATTTAATAAATATAGAGTTTAGACCTCTAGACTAGAAGAAAAAGCGCGAGAAATCAGCCAGGATGGCATTAATTGTGAGAATAAAAAGATAATAAGAAAATCATATTAATATATATTGTATCTTAATCTTCAAATATAAGGCTATAAGAGTTTCAAATAAAGATCGTACAATTAATTTATGAGATTATTACAATCAAAAAATGATATTAATCTCTAAGTGGAAAATTATAGAAGAGGTATTAGTGGAAAGAAAACAGCTGTGTATTTAATAGGGAACATAAAAAAATAAAAATAAAAAAATTAAGGAAGAAACTAAAAAGATAAATACAGTAAAAACCTCTATAAATTAATACTCGTTAAATTAATAATTTCTTTAAGATAATAATTTTGCCCGGTCCTGACTTGGGCTAGTATAAAAAATGATCAATCTTGATTAGATAATAAGATAATACTTTTTTTGAAAGCTCTATATAAAACTATGATCCCAATAATATCATAAATTAATAATACTTGAAAATTACATAAATATCTAAGACGAATTAGAGAAATACACTTCTAATGTTGCTTGTTTTGTCTTAAAACTAAAATCTTAGTGAAGTACATCTCTAATTTTTTTGATCCCATCAAAAAGTTGAGGAGTCGTGTTCTTGAACTACACCAAAAAGTTTTCAAGAGTCCTAGATGCAATGAGTGTGTCTTTACGCGAAACTGGTTCCAACGCCACTGTATCATCTTAAATTCCATCATCATAAAGGATATAAAATGAATTATTAATCGTTAACAAACAATAAATATGTTCATTGCCCCTTACTAATTGAATATAATTCATTGAATTCATCTAATTAAATTTAAATTTTAGAATTATGAGAAAATACCTCTATAAATTAATAAATTATTAATTTATCGATAAATTAATATCTCTCTAAATTACTAAAATTTCATGGTCACAACTATTAATATAGGTTTTACTGTATTGGCTAAAAGTGAAAATGTAAAGTAAGAATTTTTTTAATCACCTTTATCTTTTATGTGTATGATCATAATAATAATAAATTGACAAATAATGTGAAATTTAAACAATGGTGTGAATGTGATTGTCCAATCATCATTCATAAAAAAAGTAGGGCACTTGATTGGGCTAGTCGGTGTAAGTGTAACATCATGTGTGAAGATTCCTCAACAAAATAAGATCAATTTTTATAATTTGTTATTAATATGTACTTGTATTCTAACTATACAATAATAAAGATTTATATATCAAACAATTTGTGAGAGATTTTTTTCGATATAACACGAGACTTTTCCGAGCCATGCTAAAGCGGACTATTATAGGCCAGTATCGGGTTGACTTTTCCAACATGAGACTGAAAAGTCGACCCAATGCCGGCCGGAAATGTTAACTTGACACCGGCTAAAAAACGCAAGAGGATCTCGCCGATAACAAACCTCTTTAAAAAAATGCTACAAATCCAAAGAGATATTAAGAGACTTTCTTCGGTCTTAAATATGGCGACTACTACGAGATATGGAAAATGACACTCATATATTGCTCTACTTTCATTCTACATTAACAATATTCATGGCATAAATACCAAAAAGTTTACAAATTATCATTATATACCAAATCTTTATTTGCAGTATAATTATTAAAAGTCTCATATTGTAAGTACCGTCTCCTTTACCATGATGAATGACGTTAGTCATGCCATTGACTAACGCCATTCTTTGAAAAAAGGAGACGGAACTTACAACATGAGACTTAACTGCAAAAAAAAAAAAAAAAATTGGTATCGAATGTTACTGTTTTGGTATTTTTGTCATAATTAGCCCTAATAACTCCGTAATTATTTCTATGCTATATATATAATAGCATTACCTATTATTTATTGATTTCTTTCATCTTTACAGCAATAATCATAAAGTTTAATAATAATAAATGTACATCTTTCTCTCTTAACGATACAACTGTTCCACAAATGACGTTACTCTCTTTATTTAATACTTTATTATTTTCAGTTTCATTTCATGAGACTCAAACTGAAACAGACAGTTAGCGAGTGTCTGAAATGGCCACGTCAGTGAATGAATATATATATATATAGTAATAAACAATGCATTTTGGTGTCTGCGTTTTTCTCTCACCATTTCAACTTTCGTGACTCTCTTCATCGGCGATCGAGTGAACACAGGTTTCTTCATATCTTTTCGAATCTCAGATTGACAAAGAAGATGATCTAGGATCGGAGTTTTCTGGTTTGTTCATCGAATCTGTAGAATGTCAACTTTAAACACTTTTGACTTTCTGTTTGTTTTGTGTTGCTGTGTTTCAATTCTGTGTTAGTCAAAGCACTGTTGGATTGACGTGTGAAATCTGTAATCGCAGAGGCGGAAGAAGCGTCGAGCTATGGCGTCAATGAGCGATATCGCCGTCGGGGCGGCTATAAACATACTCAGCGCGTTTGCGTTCTTTATCGTGTTTGCGATAATCCGGATTCAGCCGATCAACGACAGGGTCTACTTTCCGAAGTGGTACTTTAAGGGGCTGCGTTGCAGCCCTTTGCGGGGACAAGGCGGCGCGTTTCTCAACAGGTTTGTCAATCTGGACTTCAGGTCTTACGCCAAGTTTCTCAATTGGATGCCCGCTGCGCTGCGAATGCCCGAACCCGAGCTCGTGGAACACGCTGGACTTGACTCGGTCGTGTACCTCAGGATTTACTTAACCGGGTTAGTTTGACTTTACTTGGCCTGAAAACACAAGAGCTACATTCATAATTTGTTACATGTCGGATTAATGGTCTTCACATTTCGGAATCGCAGGCTCAAGATCTTTACGCCTATCGCCTTCCTAGCATTTGCCGTTATCGTTCCGGTCAACTGGACCAACGGAATGTTAGATGGTTCAAAACTAACCCACAGCGATGTAGACAAGCTTTCGATTTCGAATATCGCTCTTGGATCGAGTAGGTAAAAACATTGGTAGCGTTTGGTTAATTAGCTGGTTTGGGAAATCAATTTTACAATTCAATTTGGGAAATTAATCTTTTGAGTGCAGTTAAAACTGTTTGGTCCGTAAAAAAAAAATACAATAATTAAATAAAATACAAATTTTATCATTTTAATTTAATTATATGAAAAAAATATTATAGTCATAAAATAATATAAAATTATAATTTATTGATAATAACTATTATAGTTATATTTTCTACAATTGGTTGAAGAGCAAAAACCAAAAACAACTTGAAGTTGTTTTCTGTTTTTGTTCATTAAATTTATAATGGTCCGCGAGACGGTCTGCGAGAACAAACAAAATTGATAACCATACGTGATCTGTGAAATCAATATGACATCATGTAAAACCAAAATCAGAAACTAGTCTCTCGGACCATAACCAAACACTATCCCAATTAATTTGGCGCTCAATTTTAACTTGAAAATTCATTCGTTTGGGAATTAATTGACCTTTTATTCCGTTGCAGATTTTGGACACACTTGGTCATGGCTTACGCCTTTACGTTTTGGACGTGTTACGTATTGAAGAGAGAGTACGAGATTGTTGCGTCGATGAGGCTGCACTTTCTAGCTTCAGAAAACCGGAGACCGGATCAGTTCACGGTATGATCATTTCTATCTACTATAAAACAAAAATAATAGTAGTGTAAAAGTGATTTCCATTCTATTATAAAACATATATTTTCCGGGCCTGAAAAATGATTTTGTTTCATTAAGGTCCTCGTTAGAAATGTTCCGCCGGATCCCGATGAATCAGTTAGCGAGCTTGTGGAACACTTTTTTCTGGTCAATCATCCAGATAATTATCTTACTCATCAGGTATATATGATATCCTCCTTTAATTAAATTTAAATCAGAGATTTTTTTATATGTTATGTTATATTTTAGTTTTTAAAAAAATTGTAGCTAAATAGGTACTTCGTACAATTTTCTTTTTGTATTTTATGTGCGCAGGTCGTTTATAATGCGAATAAACTGTCTGAATTTAGTCCATGAGAAGAAAAAGTTGCAGAATTGGCTTGATTTTTATCAACTTAAGTTATCTAGAAATGATTCCAAAACACCATTTATCAAGGTATGTATCTCCCTGTACAAATCTCTCACTCAATGTAAATTACATAAATAACCTCACTGGACCTAAAATAAATAACTAAATACCCGACTTGCCCTTCCTACCGGTTTTTTTCGATTTTTACTCAAAAGGATAAATTGATCTTTTTTGAACATGATACTATTGTTCTTTGAGCAGACAGGTTTCCTTGGTCTATTCGGGAACAAAGTGGACGCAATCGGTTTTTACTCTTCCGAAATTGAGAGACTTTCAAGACAAGTAAGTAAACTTTCGACGGTATTTGGTAGTAACTTTGCATTTTGGTCCCAAAACTTTGATTTTTGGCAGCAATGCCTCCTAAAAACTTTCAAAAATTAGCATATCGCTCTAGCGTAATGTTATAAGTGACGAAATTTTTTATCTCTTATCCAATAAACGACCTACTCAAGAGTTTTTATTTTTATTTTTTATCCATTAATTCCCTAACGAGATCAATATACTAGATTATGAGACCATAGTGATAGCTATCGAAAAGTCTAGTTATCGAAGAAAAAAAAAAGATCAAAATTCCACAAAAATGGAGGGAAAAAATTGGTGAAAATATCTTCAAATAAGTCACCCGTTAACATTTTAACATTGTTTCGTTGTTTTCTTAAGCATATGGGCAATGTTGTAGAATAATCTTGTACATTACTATCAGATTTGTTTGGAGAGAGAGAGAATCTCGAAGAACCCAAAATCCGTAGTGCCAGCATCGTTCGTGTCGTTCAAGACGCGATGGGGCGCTGCAGTGTGTGCACAGACACAGCAGTCGAGAAACCCGACAATGTGGTTGACGGAGTGGGCCCCGGAACCACGTGATATATATTGGGATAATCTCGCGATCCCATACGTTTCATTGGCTATCAGAAGGCTCGTTATCGCCGTTGCTTTCTTCTTCCTTACGTTTTTCTTCATGATCCCCATCGCCTTTGTGCAGTCCCTCGCAAATCTCGAGGGTATCGAGAAGGCAGTGCCATTCCTCAAGCCCATAATTGAGCTGTAAGTTAGACCTTGAACTTTGATAGTTGGTGCATTATTCCCTCTTACATTTGTTTTTTGATTTGCAGGAAATTTATCAAGTCAGTTATACAAGGCTTCCTTCCCGGAATCGCGTTGAAGATTTTTCTCATTTTTCTGCCGTCGATATTGATGCTCATGTCGAAGTTCGAAGGGTTGAGTAGCATATCAGCCCTCGAGAGAAGATCCGCAACTCGATTTTACATTTTCCAGTTTATCAACGTATTTCTCGGGAGCATAATTACCGGAACTGCATTTCAACAGTTGGATAGTTTCATGAACCAATCAGCAAATCAGTATGTCACTTTTTCTTATTCCAGTTTTTGAAGATATATCATCGGGTTTTAATCAGAATTCTTGTGCAGAATTCCAATAACGATCGGTGCCTCTATCCCGATGAAGGCAACGTTCTTTATAACGTATATAATGGTTGATGGATGGGCGGGAGTTGCTGGGGAGATTCTACGGTTGAAACCGTTGGTAATGTATCATTTGAAGAATTTCTTTCTGGTGAAGACCGAGAAAGACAGAAAAGAAGCTATGGATCCCGGAAATCTTGGGTTCAACACCGGAGAACCACAAATTCAACTCTACTTCTTGCTCGGTCTTGTCTATGCCGTCGTCACTCCCATCCTGCTTCCTTTCATATTACTCTTCTTTGCTCTCGCCTACGTTGTGTACCGTCATCAGGTACAATTTCATAACATCCAAACCCCAAAAAAATTCTCAAACTTTAATCGATTTCTTGCAATTTTTACTAGTTTTGTGGTCATTTTATGCTTCACATAAGAAAATTTTATGGTCCATTTGGTATTGAGATCTGAGGTTTGTGCACTTTGCCCCGTGAACTTTAATTGGTGGTGCACTTTACCCGTTCAAGTTCCGTTTGCGGTGAGCTTTGCCCCGTTTAACATTCATTGCGAGGGTATTCTCTAGCGAAATGGAAGTTCATGGGGTGAAATGCACCATAAAAGAAGATTAGGAAGCTATCGTACACTAAAACGAAACTCCGGGCAAAGTACGCCATTAAGCAAAGTTCAGGAGATCTAGTTGCGCTTCACTCTGTTATATGCTTCCTTCTTCTTTTTTGCGTCGATTTTTTATAATGGATTTCTTCCGATTTTAGATAATAAATGTTTACAATCAAGAGTACGAGAGTGCTGGAGCGTTCTGGCCGGACGTCCATGGACGCATAATAACCGCACTCATCGTATCGCAACTGCTTTTGATGGGATTGCTTAGCACAAAAGAAGCTGCGCAATCAACCCCGTTGCTCATAGCGCTTCCGATCATGACCATTTGGTTCCATTTCTTCTGTAAAGGTCGTTATCAGCCTGCTTTCGTCACTTATCCGTTGCAGGTTCGTTCGACTCACTCTGAATTTGAATTAATTACGCGAATAAGTACATCGAATGAGGATTTATATCTCGTGCTTCAGTTACTTGGATTGTAAGTTTCACCGTCATTGTAGTTTTGTTAAGTTGATAATTCGATTATGCATTTTTTCGAAGCTTATATGTATCATGATATCTAATTCTCCGTCGCCGGATCAACAGGAAGCGATGATGAAAGACACGCTGGAACGGACGAGGGAGCCCAATCTAAACTTAAAAGAGTTTCTTCAGCACGCGTATGTTCACCCGGTTTTTAAGGGCGGAGATGACAGTGATTCGGATGTGGCCATGGAGGACCTAAAACACGAGCCTACGATGGTGCGGACAAAGCGTCAGTCCCGGAGAAACACACCGTTGCAGAGCAAAGAGAGCCGCTCGCTAGCTCGGGAGTGATCCTGATCGGGTTTTATATCGTCAACAGATTAGAACTTTTGTTAAGAATAGTGTAAATACATAAGAGTACGAGTACATGTGAAAGTAAAACTGGTCAAAGCTTGATAGATATCCATAGAAAAGGCTGTTAATCTTTTTGTTTTATGATGGTTAGTCTTTTTTTTTTTTTGGATAATATTGACAAAACTACCAAAATCTTTCAAAAACATCGTTTAGTTCTTTTTTTTTCCGGAAAAAGTACTAATTTTCTGAAATCAAAAGGCTTTTTTAACTTCCATCCACTATTCGTTACTCAAATATCACGTAAACATCAAGTTGACTGCCACATGACATGTTTTTCATCCTATTGCAATGAGCCATTTTCTTTTAATTCATTATTTTAAAATACTTTTTGAGATTCATATTTTTTAAATTTTAATTTTTTCTAAAATTATTGATATAATTTTGATAACGGTGAATGAACGCCGAATGAGAATGAGATTTAAGTAATGAAATTTTAATAACCAAAACCAGAAATCGGATATCATTGTATTTTGTGCATACCCCAATACTGAATTTTTACTTACATGAAACCCGAAAATAC
Source organism: Parietaria judaica (assembly GCA_954871525.1). Classification (NCBI taxonomy): domain Eukaryota; kingdom Viridiplantae; phylum Streptophyta; class Magnoliopsida; order Rosales; family Urticaceae; genus Parietaria; species Parietaria judaica. The sequence continues at coordinate 35,129,343 of OX940865.1, forward strand.
ACGTGTAAATCGAAGAGTTATTGAGCGAAATGTGGTGTTTAATTTATGTTGTCATGGAACACGCTTTATAAGAAACTGAAGATCAGATGCTTATAGGTCTTCAAGTAAATAAACAATGATGAGACTTTTTTCCAATAAATATGCTCTTTACAACTTTTGCAAAACCCTTTAAATACAATACCATAATTATTTGCTCAATATTCCAAAAATCCAAGCTATAGTGAAGGCAAAAGAAGTAGAGAATCTTGTAACACCAACAATTGTTTATGATGTGTCACTATTGATCATTTAATGGTGGAATGTGACAACTCAATACTGAAAAATAGTAAAATTTAAAACCCAAAATCGTGTTCTGCATTTTCCTCAGCTTCACAATCTGTCTTTATTCTCATAGAGGACATAATACAATAATACACTATTTCATTCAACTTGTACTTGCGCATTTGGGCCGGCCGCGGCTGCCCACGGCCCCGAAATTGGATTGGAAATTGGCTTTTGTCTTTTTTATTCTCGCTTAATCATTTGTTGATCTAAGCGAAAATAATTATAAAAAAAATACATGAATGAGCAGGGCGGTCCTGCTCAAATTGGGCATAAGCTCGAGTGTGGCCGCTAGATCATGAGACTCGGGCTCAAGAGGACAAGCTTGCCCAAACCGTGCTTTTTGGGCATCGGGGTGGGCAAGCCGACTTGATGCGCATGACTAATTCAACACCCGTTTGATTAGTCATGAGTAATGATAATTATCTTTATAACATAAGAAAACTCCGGTGTTTCATAATTTTTATTTCACCAAATTCCGTTTTCGTTCTTTTCTTTGGGAAAATGGAAAACAAGGGTTATTTATCAACCTTTTCCTTCCCTATTAAATATTAGGGTAAACTGTGGCTAATGTACCCAATGTTTGATTTTGTGCGGATTATGCACTCAATGTTTATTTTCGGCGGCTAATGTACTTAATGTTTGATCTGTTAGATATTTTTGGGTTTTCCGTCAGTTGACCGTTAGATAGTTATCATCCTCTATATGATTTTTTTTGTATTTTTGACATAACTCACTCATTTTTTGTCCAAATTTTATGCACGACCTATGGTTGGAAATATAAGAGATAGATCTACAACTTTGGTGCTTTAAGTTTTGTAAAATAAGTTTTAAAAAAATACGAAATTTCAAGTACAACTTAAAACTAGACATTAGTTTGATACAAAATATTTATTTTGAGCAAATTTTAATATATTTAATGACTATTTATGATGAAACGTAGAAGAAAAAAGTTGTATATAAATGTTTTATCTTTCCAACGGGTGTTTATTTATAAATATTGGATTAAAAACGAGTGAGTTATGCCAAAAATATAAAATATTATTTCACATCTCATCTTTCATATTTTGGCATAACTCACTCATTTTTTGTCAGAAACTTATAAATAAACACCTGTTGGAAAGATAAAAAAAATTATCTATAACTTTTTGCTTTTACGTTTCATCATAAAAAGTCATTAAGTATATTAAAATTTGCTCGAAATAAATATTTTGCATTAAACTAATGTCCACTTTTATGTTGTATATGAAATTTCGTATTGTTATAAAACTTATTTTACAAAACTTAAAACATCAAAGTTGTAGATCTATCTCTTATCTTTCCAACCATAGGTTGTGCATAAAATTTGGACAAAAAATGAGTGAGTTATGTCAATAATACAAAAAATGTACATATATAGGAGGATAACTCTCTAACGGTCAACTGACGGAAAACCCAAAAATATCTAACGGATCAAACATTGGGTACATTAGCCGCTGAAAATAAACATTAGATACATAATCCGCAGAAAATCAAACATTAGGTATATTAGCCGCAGTTTACCCTAAATATTATGATATGACTCAAGTTGTCCTTATATTATTTATGAGTAATTTTGTAGCATTGAATATTGTTAGTATTGGTTAAAATAAGATGTTTCTAAACTAAACCATTGAATATTTTATTTTTATGATTTATTCTTCTTTTCTTTTGAGGTTTAATTTATTAGAATTTGGCATTTATTCTCACAGCATGGAACAAAATAAAGCTGTGCACTGCAGAGTAGAGATTGTCAGATATACCCTAAATAGTCTATCTTATTACGCAACTGCCCCACCAACCTCAAAGGGTGATTAAGCATTAATTAATTATTAATTAAGCAAAAGGAATTAGCAGAACGTATTGCTAATAATAATATAAGGGATAATAGCGGCTAAAGTAGTCAAACTTTCATGATTTGTGTCGTTAAAGGTCCAAACTGGATTTATAGCGGCTAAAGTAGCCAAACTCGGTCAATCTGTGGCAAGCACTTATTCTGTCCAGTCAAACTTAACATCCGTTAGTCTATCGCCACGTCACTTACACGTGGCAAACTTTGGGTATTTATGCCGTGATAAAACTAAAGTTTGGGTATTTATGCCGCGATAAGATAAACTATTTAAAAAAAATTGGTTGCTGACATCATCTAAATAAAGGTTAAAATATTATGGCTTTGGTAGGCCTCAAACTCATCACTTCCCCCACATATAAGAGCAACATAACCAGTAAAACACATTCACCTCACGTTATATCTTGACAAAAATAAGAATATAAATAAAAACTTATTAATAAGTGGCATAGTAATAGAAACATATGTTTTTTCGCACCGGTTTTGGTTTGACTTATTAGGAAAGGGGCAGGTTTGACCTTTTCGGACCAAGATTGAGTTGACTTTTTTTGGAACGGGTCAGGTTGACTTTTTTAGACCCATGGTTGACTTTTTCAGAATTTGGTCGGGTTGAATATTTTGTACCGAATTCAGGTTGAAAAAGTTAACCCGACCCTGTTTCAAAAAGTTAACTCGACCCTGTTCTGAAAAAGGCAACCTGCACTCCTACCGACAAAGTCAACATGAATCCTGTACAAAAAATTCAACTTGACCACTGTCCAAAAAATTCAACTCAACCCCGTTCTAAAAAAGTCAACTCGACCCCGGTCCAAAAAATTCAGCTCACCCTGTTCCAAATAAGTCAACCCGAACTCGGTGCGAAAAATACATATGTTTCTATTACTATGATCACTTATCAATAAGTTTCTATGTATATTCTTTTTTTTTTTTGTCAAGATATAATGTGAAGTGAATGTGGTTTGATGGTTATATTGTCTTTTTATGAGGGGGAAAGTGATGAGTTCGAGTCCTCCCAAAACTATAATATTTTAACTTTTATTTAGATGACGTGAACAAGCGAAAAAAATATAAAAATGGTTTATCGCGGCATAAATACCCAAACTTTGGTTTTATCATGGCATAAATACCCAAAGTTTGCCACGTGTGAGTGACGTGGCGATAGACTAACGGATGTTAAGTTTGACTGTACGGAATTAGTGCTTGCCACAGATTGACCGAGTTTGGCTACTTTGGCCGCTATAAATCCAGTTTGGACCTTTATCGACACAAATCATGAAAGTTTGGCTATTTTAGCCGCTATTATCCCATAATATAATAAAGCTTACTGAAAGAAATGCATAGAAAAGTGGTTGTTTGTAATTAGTGCAGTGGAATGGTATTTGACTATTTGGAAGCTAATTAAAGTGTTTCCAAATCCATATCTAAACATTACCAAAAGTTTGGTTTTAACCTCCATTACATATATTAATTAATGTAGAGATAATCACGGTGAAAGTATGTATGTTTAGGATATAGCGGTAAAAATACCCATAAATAATAAATGTGAGGCTATATGTTTTTTCGTCCATAGCTTTTAACGGAAATAGGTCAATTTTTTAACATAATGCTATTAATTCATACTCTAAAATACATATGCATGTGCTCATTCAACTATCTAGTGTGTTCTCTCATTTGAATTTGAATGAAAAAATTAGACTGAAAAGTGTGTAGACTCACATTTGATAACTTTTTTTTACCACTATTCTTTTACTTTAGACCCCTTAGCGCCTCAAGTAGTCAAAGTTTGTATACTTTTGCCGCGGTTGTCGTATGAATTAGTTACACAAGTTGTACTCAAATTTTAGGAATACTCTTGGCGAAAGTACTCAACTTTGATTAAATAAGGAGTCAAGACTCCAAAGTAAAAAATAGCGGCAGGAATACACAAACTCAACAAATTGAAGATAAACCTTTTATTTTTTTATTTTTTTATGGATGTTGTCAATTTTTAACATAGTGCTACTAAATCAGACTTAAAATAGACGTATATGTGCCTGTCCAACTATTTAGCATCTTCTCTCATTTGAAGAAGATGAAAAAAAATCAGATGGAAATATATGTCGCCCCAAATTTATTGACTTCACGTACTTTTGCCGTTAATTTTCACTTTAAACCTTTCCCACCTAAGTTGACCAAAGTTTGGTGGCTTTGCCGCAATTATCCCCGAATTCTACTTTATTGTGATTTTAACGGATCTAAGTTTCAATGTATTATACTATTGTTGAATGAATGTATTCAGTGTAAAAAAATCAAAATCAAAATCAAAATCTTTAATAATATGAAACTTAAATACATTTGCCACTAAAAAAACTTGAGTTTATATCACTCTTCACTATATTTATCACCATTGTCCATTCAATAAATAATTTACATACGTGTATATAATTAGCGATATGGTTCTCTTCTCTAAAAAAAAAAAAAACATATGTAGCTCATATATTCAGTACATTGTCTAATTTCATCCATTTTTCTTACTCTTCTTAAATCTGTCTCTCTCTGGATCTTCACTTATTATTTTTCTTCTTTGACCATCACTTTCTTAGGGTGTCACTTTCTTTATCTGTTTTTTCTTTCTTTATCTGTTTAATACTCATAGGTTGAGTTTTTTTTTTAGTTAATCTTGGGTTTCTATTGCAGGAGCTTTATATGTGGTTCCGTTTCAACTTTCAAGTGTACATAATTCCGTCATGTTTTTCCATGATCGAAAAAACGTGGTTATTCGTAGGCCACAAGACTCGGTGTCAAATTTGTACGTGGTCAATTCGTCAATGACCGAAAAACGAAGGGCATAAGTGTTGGTAAAATTAATGTATATTAATTAAGATCAAATGTAACTTAATGAGCTTGACTAACTAAATTGTTAAAGCTCATTTAGTCACAACTCTAAATTTATTTAAGTGAGCTAATTGTGATTGCTTATTAAGCATCCCAAACCCTAATTGAGAGAGAGAAATCACATGTATCCTATACCAAAGATTAGTCGATTTTTCTCTTTCCCAGAGTGAGCCGGGAGATGTCATTCAATCACCGAGAAAAAATTATTAGTTCGATGAGGAAGTTGCCGATCATATTGACGTGGTTTACCCGAAGCGACGTGGAGGACAAGATAGAGACTCGAGTCATCACCGGTCCTATTTGTGATACGAGATCATCAACGACAGAGCATGGAGGAGAGCGTTTTACGGCAAGACATCGAATATTCTAGATAGCGGAAAAAATCGAATTTCTCAAGTATATTTGCACCGGTTAGATTTAATTTCGTCATTATTATCCAGTTTGGGTTTTAAGGATCTCCTTTATTTCTACTTTTGGAGATGAGAAATCTTAGAAAAACACAACAAAAAGATGTCGCCGATGCAATAGAAGCTCTCGATGTCGATGGCTCTATCAGACTTGCTCTTGGTCTATTTTCCTCGGCCGGAAGGGTTCATTGTGCTTCGTATTGATCACTATAATAATTAGCAACAATAAATATCGGTTAACTCAAATGAGTAAATTGACTATTCTGTAAAATCAAATTGGTAAATTACATGTATTGGCTATTGAAACTCATTACCTAATTATAAATCAGTGAAATCCAAGTAACGGTTTTTCATAGAGAAACATTTAAATTGTGATTGATATACATTATTTTTGAGATTTTTTGGGTACCTGTCTATAATGTGAGAGAAAAGAATTAATATTTTGACCGGCTAAGACAAAAAATAGGTATTTAACATTGGTTTTCAAACACTTTAGGCATTTGTACCGCTAATAAATCACTATAGAATTAAGAGAATCTACTGAAAGCTCAAGTGACCCACAATGCGAAGTTTCCATCTTAAATATATATATATATATATATATATATTTATTTATATATGAATTTTAGGGTGTAAATGCATCCAAAAACCAGAAACAAAGTTACCGAAACCAAAAGAGAAAAAAAGTGTGCATGAGATTCTTATCTTGTGACGTTTGAAAATGAGACTTCTTTACCAATACGTGCACACATTCTATCATGCAAACAAACATTATTGAGAGAGAGAGAGAGAGAGAGAGAGAGAGAGAGAGAGAGAGAGAGAGAGAGAGAGAGAGAGAGAGAGAGAGAGAGATTGGTTTGTTTGTTGTGCTATATAGTATATATATAATATCACTTTCAATGGGAATCGGATTTTGTGGGGGAATTCATGTCACATTCATGAGATGAGAGGAATAATATAATGTTGAGAAGAGTTTATAAAGATCATATATTTAATTAGCCGAAAGCTATCTTTGCATGGCTTTCGCACGTGCGAGCCATTTTCCTAGTTTGGTGTTTGACTTTTAAACCATCTTTTCCCACTTTGGTCCTCATCTTTCAACTTATTTTACAATTATACCACTTGATAAATAACTAATCTCAATTCTCACATACCATATCTTACTTTCTTTCTTTCTTTTTTCGCATAAGTGATATTCCCTAATCTCTTACCCTTTATTCCACACAAGAAAAAGAAACCAAAAAAAAAAAAAAAAGTTAATAAGAAAAAAATAATGGAAAAAGAGTTAGTTTTGGATTGTGACTTACATGTAGTACACATAGCACAAGTAACAGCGGCCAATTCAATAAATGACTAATCCATTGTTTCTGAAAAAAATACCGATAATAGTGACCTCTCCAAAGCTTTTAAGTTCTTACTATTTTTATTTACTTGAGCAAGTAATACTTTTCGTACAATAAAGGATCATAACTCTTCATTTGTTAGAAATATCAAAATCAAAGGAGATTAAGAAACGCGAAATTACCGTCTAAACTCATAAAAAAAACGCAAATACGCTTCATGAACACGTTCAGAACTATGAATTCTTCGCTCAACTCAAATTTTAATGGTAAGTTGAGCTAAACTTTAGTCGAGAACAATTATGAGTTATGAGAAAATTTAACGTATACTTCAAAAATTAGATTTAAATAGAATAATTACTTCTTCGTGTAATCTATGATATTGTAAATTACATTTGAATTTCGAATGCATATTATTATAGGTAAATTTCAGAGCCTAGAAAAATTAAGACACAATCCAAAAAAGCACTCAAAAAAGACGAAAACGAAAGCCCCCAAAGACAACACGAGCCCGGCCACAAAAGTCAACTCAAACTCGTTGAAAGGTCAAACCCAACCCGGGTTAGAAAAATTGACTTGGGCACGCTCCGAGAAAGTCAAATCGACAACGGCCAAGAAAAGTTAACCTGACATCGGCTCGAAAAAGTAAATCTAACATTGGGCCAAAAGAAAAGTCAACCTAACACCGACTAGAAAAAGTCAAGCCGCCATCGCCCAAAAAAGTCCACTCAACTCCAGTTCGGAACAATCAACCCGGCACTCCCTCAGAAAACTCAACTTTACAACAGCTAGAAAAGTCAAAATAAAAATCTTTTTTTTTTCAAACTTGAATCAGAATCAGGACAAAATTCGAGAAACCAATCATAATCGGGATATAACTCGGGACTAAATGACAAAATAATAAATACAAAGTCTAAATCACCAAAATCAAATACCAAATATAAAATCTAAAATATAGAACCAAGCTTGATTGGTCCAGCGGTAAACCCAATACAAAATTCTTCCAGAATTCATGGTTCAAAGTTCAAACCCAATGGATGCATATTTTTTTTTTCTTTTCTTTTTTGGTATCAGAGTCATCGGATGCATAAATTGCGTATATTTGATATCTTGGTCGATAGTGCATGCGACCAATAATGCCAATACTGCGAATATATATTGTAATGAGATTACAAATAATCTTGGCTAATAAAGTCACTCAATTAGAAGAAAAAAAATTATAAAACATAGAAGCATAATAAACATTATAGAGGGGCATAAACAACGTTGTCATAATATATATATATATATATACTTAAAACTGGAACCGAGAAAAAAAAAACTGAGAATAGAAAATTTCGTTTCGATTCTAGTTCTCAAACTAGGAACCCAGACGTTTTGGTTCCCGGTTTTAAAACTAATTTTTTGGGTTTTGTTCGCAAACAGTACGTGATCAGAATAAGATCAGGGACAGAATCGAGAACCACGTACAAAATTCTAAGCCCTATTCATCACACTTGTAATTTAATTCTTATTTATTTTGTTAATGAAAACATCAATATACTTTTTAAAATATTTGAAAAATCTTTTAGGCAATTTTCACTTATCAAAATATATAGACGTTAACTGTAACGATAAAATTGTGAGTTTGAGTATTTATATTTGTCACCAGAAAATCGGTATATTGAAAAAGTCCAGATGCCAAATTGCCACTCTCAAATTTTAAAATACTTTTATGATTATGATTTATCAACGTCATTAAATTCATAAGTAAGATAACGAAACTTTCTTTTTAAAATCTTATGTGGTAAAAAAAAGAAGAAAAAAAAAAAGAACACACATAATCTTAAATGATAGATTAATATTGTGTTATAAATGTTCGGGATGTTGCGGCATAAGTATCAAAAGTTTTTAAAAAGTTGACATAAAAGTCGTATTCTTTTTTTGGCGAAAGTTTTCATACTTTTATTTTGTGTCTTTCATCATGTTTTGGCCCCGAAGCGTATCACGTCACGTTTTTAAACCTATTAAATATACCATTTAAAATAAAAATAAATTAAACTGATTTTATCAACGATAAATAATGATATTTTTAATGAGTTTAAAACGTTACACGTGATGCAATTCAGGACGAAAGACACAAAATAAGAGTTTCATAACTTTCACTGCCCAAAAAAAAAAAAAAAGAACTTAATATTAATTTTTCAAAAACTTTAAATACTTATGCCGTCATTTTCAATAAATGTTATACTAACCGGTTACACCATAAAGTTTAGAAACAACAGAGTGGGAGTGTGTGCCTACACTAGACTAGAGTGGCATTTGTGTAGATAGAAGAGCGAGGGAAGGAGAAAGTTGTAAATTTGGTGACTGGTCATCATCAGCCGCAGCTTATAGACGACAGCTTCAGAGAGAGGTTTTATTGTTCCTTTGCTTTCCATTTTTTTAATTTTATTTATTAATTAATTTCACTTCACTTTATATCTCTTCTCCACTTTACTTTCTTCTTCTTCTTCTTCTTCTTCTTCTTCGAACACAGTCGAGCTTCTTCGCTGTCAACAATGGCGGACATCACCCACCCCCCCATGGAACAGCTTCAAGACCTCGAATACTGCATAGACTCCAACCCCCCTTGGCGTATCTCTCTCTCTCTCTATCTATATATATTGTGTCATTTCAACCTATTGAATGATAAAGTTGCCAACTTTATATTCGATTCTCTCTGACTCGCAAGAATGGTTTTTTGTTTTCAAGTTCAAACCTTTCGAGTCTATTTATGGCGTCTGAATTATGAACGGCCATTGTAGAAGAAGCTTTCATTGATCTTCTTGTTGGCTCTTGAGTGTTTATGGGAATCGCCCTTTAACTTTCACATTGTGTGAGGTTTATTATACCATGAATTTATATATATATATATATATTTATATATATTCATCTTCTTAGTTTCTTACAATGCATTATCTTTTGAACTGTGTTTTTATTTTTTCAGCTGAGACGATCCTCTTGGCGTTTCAAAACTACATAATGATGTTGGGCACGAGCGTGATGATCCCGTCGATGCTCGTCCCCGCGATGGGCGGAAGCGACGTATGCTCGCAAATGTGAATCTCTCTTTACATTTTCTTATTAAGGAACGCTCGGTTTTAATCAATTTTCTGTTGGGGATAGGGCGACAAAGCGAGGGTGATTCAGACATTGCTCTTTGTATCGGGGATCAACACGCTTCTACAAGCACTGTTCGGTACGAGGTTACCGACGGTTGTTGGAGGCTCCTTTGCATACGTCATTCCCATAGCTTACATTGTCAGTGATGAGTCACTGCACCGGATTACCGAGCCTCATGAAGTGAGCCTCTTTACGAACCCTCGTTTCTATATTTCGGTTAGATCATGAACTAGTTTACAAATATCTGGGGACGGATAAACCTTGGGGAGGCATTCAAGCATAATCGAGTAAAATATTGAAAAAGATAAAAAAATAATGGTAAAAAAACGTATAGATTGCTGTGTGTACGCCATTGTCTCTGGTTATGTTTCCCTTATATTATGAGATGCGTAAAACCCGGTTTGTCTCGTTTTCTCATTGAGAAAAACACTACTTAATAAGCTTAATGTGGAGAAGTAGAATGATCATCTCGATTGCTATAAAGGGTTGTTTTACTTCTCGCCTTTTGTCGTTTTAGATGCTGGTATTGTCTGTAAAGTTTCTTCGGAAACGGTCTCAAGATATTTTCAATTCAGTACATTGCCTTCTTAGGCTTGTATACTTAAGAAACTCTCTCATTTGGTTTAGGGTATTGAAAGAGATCTTCCCATTCATTGGTTTGCAGAGATTTATACAGACCATGCGAGCGATTCAAGGAGCTCTTATCGTAGCTTCGAGTATTCAGATCATCCTCGGTTACAGTCAAGTTTGGGGTCTCTTCTCACGGTACGCCATTCTCTCCAAAAATCATTTTTAACGAGTAATTGGCAATAATGCCCCATGAGCTTTAATTTTCAGCAGAAATGCACCCTTAAAATGGAAATTGTGCGGAACGCAACGCAAGTCGTGTTGCGACTAATGTGCTACTTTGTGAGAGTATAGGGGGCAGGGCACTAGTGGCAACTAATCAATTTTGAATTACCAAATTAAATCAGATTAATATATTTAAAGCCATTTTTTTCTTCAGGTTTTTCAGTCCTCTCGGAATGGCGCCCGTGGTTGGTTTAGTCGGATTAGGATTGTTTCAACGAGGATTTCCTGCGGTATGTTAAATTAAACCGATCATTAGCTTTGCATAATTATATCGAAATCTTCTACAGTAATAATCGTATTGTCTATTTGTTTCAGCTGGGAAATTGCGTGGAAATTGGAATTCCGATGCTGTTATTGGTCATTGGAGTGTCACAAGTAAGTCCTGTCACGTACTAGTTTTTGCACTATTGTTCGATCTAGAATGAATGTTTTTAAGATGTGAGGCATTCGAAATGCAGTACCTGAAACACGTGAGACCATTCCGAGACATCCCTATATTTGAACGTTTTCCGGTTCTGATCTGTGTGACGATTGTGTGGATATATTCGCTTATATTGACTGCCAGCGGGGCCTACAGAGATAAGCCCAACAGAACTCAAATCAGTTGCAGAACCGACCGTGCTAATCTCATATCTACTGCGCCTTGGTATGTCATCGTTAATGAGACAATGTGTTGCGCTTACACACACACTCACTTATATATATATCGTTGCATGATTCGCAAGTAATATTACGTATTATGGAATTTCAGGTTCAAATTTCCTTATCCGCTGCAGTGGGGGCCGCCTACGTTCTCAGCGGGTCACTCGTTCGCGATGATGTCAGCCGTTCTCGTTTCAATGGTTGAGGTAGGAATAAAATAGATACCCTGTATGTTATTGTAAAATGTAAATTATTGCAATTTCCCCCAAAATAGTTAAAAACCGACGTTTTCCGTTAATTAAAAAAATTTAAACCATGTAATGCACGTTGGAGTGCTTAGGGACAAAATCATTATTAACGTTCTAGCATGTGCATTATAAGTTGTTAGCGATTATTTTTAAGTTTGTATCGGTTTATGACCAAAGCGTTCGGCAATGCAGTCCACAGCTGCATACAAGGCAGCTTCTAGGCTTGCAATTGCAACTCCTCCTCCAGCTTACGTTTTGAGCCGAGGTATCGGTTGGCAGGTACGGAAATTTTATTATTAATCCCGAGAAAACTACAATACTATAATATTGTTAATTGTTTGACCCTTACTTAAAAACATAGGGGCAAGGGTACTTTGGACATTCGACCCTTTGCTTATAGGATTGTGGGACCTGTATATGGGTTTTATTTTGATTTTTTTTACTCAAAACAATCCATCAAGACATTTTATGGCTCTCAAAAGGAAAGGTGTTTTATGTTGTTTGGTTGATTGTGAAGAGTGTTCCCGGGTTCTTCGTTTTGGTGGATTCCCGTTGGCTGATACTTTCTGTTCGGTTTTCTTTCAGATTTTATCACTTTGTATTGATAATACTTGATTGTTATTCAGAAATGGACTTAAAATAGCTTCTGTATTTTAACCATTTTGCAGGGAATCGGTGTACTTCTAGACGGTCTTTTTGGAACGAGCACTGGGTCCACTGTGTCCGTGTAAGACAAGCTATAAATTTTACATCGTATTTTCTCTAATGTTATTATAAATATCAGACTCAAGAACTGGACTATGTGTTTCAGTGAAAATGTCGGTCTTCTTGGACTGACCCGAGTAGGAAGCCGGAGAGTTGTTCAAATCTCAGCCGGTTTCATGATCTTCTTCTCCACTTTAGGTCACTCTCAACTTTCACTACTAAAAAGTTTTGTTAATATTGAATCAATGATCCTAAACGGAGTAAATTTCAGGTAAATTTGGCGCTGTATTTGCGTCCATACCCTTCCCGATATACGCTGCGCTGTACTGCATCCTCTTCGGCCTCGTCGGTATGTCAAATAAGAAAGAAAAGCAACACAGTTTTACTTCCTTGCCAAATCCTAATTCATTCGTTGATCGTCTAAATTTCAGGTTCGGTGGGATTGTCGTTTCTGCAATTTACGAACATGAACTCGATGAGGAACTTGGTAATCACGGGGCTATCGCTGTTCTTGGGAATCTCGGTGCCGCAGTTGTTCAACGATTACTGGACGCACTCACACCACGGCCTTGTACACTCTAATGCCGGTTGGGTAAGTTAACCTCGATTCTATTGAATTTTTCTTCCAGGATTGCTCCTAATACGAAATCACCTTAAAAACCGTGTTGTAGTTGACTAATCGAAAAGAAAAACCAAGGCATTCGAACACCCGAGAGCATAAAAATTATACGCTAATTTACAAATTTGATTTGGTATTTCAGTTCGACGCGTTCTTGAACACGGTGTTCTCGTCCCCGGCGATGGTGAGCCTTATGGTGGCGGTATTTCTGGACAACACGGTTGAAGTGGAGAAGTCGAAGAAAGACAGAGGAATGCCATGGTGGGTGAAGTTCCGGACGTTCCGAGGCGACAACCGGAACGAAGAGTTCTACACGCTCCCCTTCAATCTCAACAGATTCTTCCCTCCCACCTAGCCAAAAAATTAAATGTTTTAACTTTATGTTAATTTTAGGTAACATTGGTGTCCGAGGTTAGGAATATAGAGAGCATTTGATCCATGCTTTTTGTAGATGCAATTAATAATAATATATATATATATATATTTATTTATTTATTTAATTGCCTTTTCATGTTCAAGTGTATATTTGCTCGTAATTGGCAATACAGTATCTTTGAAATGCCAATTCTCTTTGATTGGCTACATTTTTAACTCAAATGTACATGCTTTTCTTACGAGTAACATATTTATTTTACTATCGAATAGAAATACCACATTGTATCAACTTATTCTGATTTTTTTTAATTTTTTTTAGAGGATGATTCCAAATTTCCAATGTAGGTTTATTTAATGGGTTTTTTTTTTTTACAAAATAACTTCTTTTGAGATTTTCTTTGCAAGAATATTTTCGGTAATTAGCATTTTTGTTTTTAATTGGGGTATCGGGTGTATGCATCTAATTAAAATCCCATAAGAGGAATTTTGACAATTAAATCATATTTAATTCTAATCTTATTTGAAGTACCACAAATAATTTTTCTAGTGTCATTGTAAATTTCATCCTTTGTGACTCATCCGTAAAATGTAGACATCGTTTTTGTTTAGCATTGATGCAAATCTCGAAGCCAGATTACAGTAGTCCGCAAGATCCAAAGCAAGCAACACCGAAATCAGAGATGCCAACCCCAAATGTGAGATTACGAACTCCTACTTCCTCTTCTACTTTTCGGGAAAGTGGTATAGGGTTTAGGGTACGGTCAAGTGATTTTTAAGTGATGAATCATAACAAAACCACCTATTTTCTACAACAAAATAGGATTTCGAATGTTGTAGAATTTTGTGTAATTTAAAATACTGTTTCTGACTTAAAACTTTTGTTACTTCTTAACGTAATTTACTTATTTTTCTAGTTTAAATTGATTGTTTGACCTTGATGTTACTAGATTTGACAGGGTCCGTGTTTACTGTTTATCATCAGTCAAACTTCTTTTCTTATTTCAAATGTCCATTAATCTCAACGTAAAGTAAATCTTCACTGGAAACACATCCAAAACCGGTTTTGAGAAATGTAATCGCACGAAACGGCTCTGCGAACCGGAGAGAAATCGATCCACAGATTCCTATCAAAATGCGAAAATAGAAATCGCTATCGGTCCGATCATGACACCAAAGGTCAACACTCTGGGAGCTACCAGCGACGTGGCATCGGTCCATCTAAAAATCAAATCATTGAAAACGTTTCAGGAAAAGAACCTCAGAAACCCGTTTCAGGCATTGTTTGGACATGTCTATATTAATACTTGGCTTTTCTTCTTATTTTCTTTACTCAAATAATATTATAGAAATTTCATTTCAGTATGAATTTATTTATTTTTGAAGAAAAGCCTCAGAAAGCCAGTTATTTGACATCAAGGTATTCAGTCGGTAATTCCAACATAACATAAATCCTCACAGGCGTCACCAAAAATAATAAAAAAAGTTTCCAAAAACCATTTTCCTAAAGCATCCATTTCGAAAACAGTTTTCAGAAATCATAAATGGTTTCGTCAATTTCAAAAACAGTTTTCTGGAATTTCCAGATGTTCTTGTGCTTACTAGACCAGCTTCAGAGTGCGAACTCAGCAAATCTGAAGAGCACAAGATTCTCTTTGCGAGCAGTTCAACACCTTCTCTGCCATTGAAAATCTTCGCACAGAGGCTGCCTGAATAACTACTCAATCGAATCCAAACAATTCTACGAAGATCGAAGCCTCAGAAAGCCAGTTGTTTAACATCAAAGAGTTCAGTCGGTAATTCCAACGTAACATAAATCCTCATCGGCATCAACACTTCGAAAATCGATTCTGAAAAACAAAAATGTAATCGCACGAAACGGCTCTGCGAACCGGAGAGATCGATCCGCAGATTCCTATCAGGATGCGAAGCAAGAGATCGCTGTTGGTCCGATCTAGACACCGGAGGTCATCGCTCAGCGAGCTACCAGCGACGTGGCATCGGTCCGATCAATGGAAGAGAATGGAAAACGAAAGTGATTACCTCAGAAATCCGTTTCAAATCACGCACCGCGGCGAGTCGCCGGAGGCGAGGAAGAGGCCGGCGCGACCGCATCATCGGCGAGGCGCGAGGCAAACGACGTCGTAATCCACATAGGAAAAGCGAGGATCGAGAGACGCGCCTCGCGAGCGGATGCGATCGGCGGAGCCGGCAACTTCGAGACACCTCCGTTGGTGCGATTCGCCGCCGTGTGGTGTCATACGGCACTTCCTATCAATTAACGGAAGTATTTCGTCACCGGAGGAACGCGAAACCCTAGCCCTAGGTAGAAGAAGAAGCACAGAAATGGAAGCACGGAGAAGCTTAATCTATGGTGGTTGAAGAATCATACTGAGAAAGAGGCTTATATAGAAGAGGGAAGATTTGGAAACCCTAGTTTTTGTGTTGGGCTTGGATTATTTTGAGGCCCATTTCATATATTGGGTCTGTGGTTCGAAACTCCGAGTCAATTTCTATGAAGTTTCAATTTATAGTCAATTTGTTCTCTTTTAAGTTTTTTTTTTCCTTTTTTTTTTTCTTTTTTCTTTTTGCATATTGTCAATCACGTGTTGAAGCATGACCAAAAAAATAAAATTGTACGTACCAAGCAATTTTCTAGAGACTTTTTAGTAATTAATTAGACCAGAATTTTTTAATTTTGCAAGCTAATACACGAAAAATTTGAAATAGTTGAACATTTGAATTTGTACTTTTAAAGCCTTATATCAAATCCTCATGATAACTTATGAAAATTCAAGAGAAATCTGGTCTGAAAAAGTCAATTTTGATTTGTTTGAGAAAAATTAAGGCAATATCTCTCTCTCAAGACTTTTTAGAGTATTAAGAAACTTAGTAGGCAAACACTCCCAACCTTTTAAACACCCGATTAATGTTGAGCGTCACTGCGTCAGAGGTTTACGTTTGATCGTCTCATTAGGCGTGAAGATCAAGTCTTGAAATCGACCATTCCCATCTATCAAGAATCTCAAGGAAGTTATTAGCTCCTCAGAATTCCGTGAGCTCCGCTTATTGATCGGCCGACGGGTCACTTCTGTTGGGAAGCCGAAGGACCGAAAGCCACGAATCCATCGAGGTCCACTCGAGGTCGGTGTGAAGTGCTATATCCATTCAAAACCTTAAGAACGCTCACAAACTATTACCGTTACAACAGAAGAGAGAGTATACACAAACTAGTTTTTGGAATGCTTGTTTGTTGGCAAATTTACCTTATTTTCCTCTTTTGACAATTTAAACTAAATAAAAAAAAATGGAAAAATGAGTCCTTCACTAACTCTAGCTAATCATAGATTAAAAATTGAAATTAAACTACCATGTTATATTTATATCATCGCTCGAAATCATTGATTCGCTTTTCGCGATAATCGAGCGATAATCGAATAATTAATCGCTGAAAATCAGTTCTCGATAACTTATCTCCTCTAATCGTTATCTTTTTATACTTATCGCGATTTTTCGATTCGAAAAACAAGTCACTTACCTCTCAAACTTATCGAGTGTATTTTCTCGAAAAGCAGGCTACTTTTCGGTCAAAAACGATAAGTCAACTCTGGTATAAATTTTTCTTTATTGCGGCAGAAGTTCCAACTTCTTTTAATTTCACAATTTAAAGGTGTTTTTAGGGTTTTTTAGTGGATCTTGAGTGTTTAGAAGTTTAAATGTTGTACATGTATGAATCATGTCAAATTTTCACCCTTTTATTATATATTTGTAGTAGTTACTTTGAAAGCTATTAGGTTGAATGAAAGTTAAACTTTGGGTTTCATATTAGTGTAATTGTACATTTTACATTTTCAATCAAATGTTGTAGTTGAAATTGATTTTCTTAAAAGTATATGATGGAATATATATGAATTAAGATAGTTTGTGTGTTTTTTTTGCAAATTTGGGTTATATTTAAGGGTTTACGCAAATTATTTATAATTGCAACAAACGTAGCAATTTTCCTAACAATAATGAATTTGAGATATATTTTAATTTTTTTATGTAATTTCATTTTTTAAAATTGTATATAATTAGGAAACTGTTAGTTTGACATAATTAGTTTTATAATTTGATGTTTTTCTGAATTATTATCTTATTGCGGCAAAAGCACATATTTTTGGAAATTGGTAAAGTTAAGCTAGTTAGTTTTTTTTTTTTATGTAAAATCATTTCAAAACATCTTATATAACTTATAAATTGTGAGGTTGAAATAATTATTTTTTAATTTGACGTTTTCCCGAATTGCAAGCTTATTGCGACAAAAGTAAATATTTTTGGAAATTGCTTAAATTGAGCTATTTCTTCGTTTTTTATATGCATGTAACTTCAGTTCGTATCATTGTATATAATTCTGATACTGTGATTCTAAAAAGAAAAAAATTGTAATTCGACGTTTTTCAATTATTGTGGAAAAAGTACATTTAGTTTTATGTTATGAAAATATTTTATGTATGAAAATATATATGAAAATATTTTATAAGTTTTCCATCGATAAATCTATCGATAACCGATTAATCCATCGATAAGTTCGATAAATTTCGGTAACGGCAAACGATAAATTTTATAGGTTTTCCATCGCTAAATCCATCGGCAAGCGATTAATCCGTCGATAACAACAAACGATTTATCGGCAAAAACGGCATTCAAATCCTTGCTCGAAATATACCAACTGTATAAGTGACAATGTTGTGTAACTACGCAACAGTCATACATCATTCATCACAATAACTACTAATATTATGGTATGATCTAATATAAATTGACACACACAACATGTGTTTGTTAAGATATTATGTCATGAAAATAATATGACAATAACAATGTTTCTAAATATTTACATTCCGTTTTAAAATAATCTGGCAATAAAATGTGTTTGTGAGATTCTTAAGATTGTTCTCTCAATAGAATCACGTTTTTTTTTAGAATCACTTTATTTGAAGTTAAATAATTGTGGTACATTAAACAAGATGTGTTATTTTTTTTTAATGGGGTGACTCTATCGGCCAAGGCAGGGCCGGCCTAAAGACCGTAAGAACCCTGGGCGAAATAAAATTCCAGGGCTCTCGACAAAATAATTAATGATAAAGAAAATTGTAGATATGAATAAAAATATATTTATATTATTAAGTGTTTCAAACATTAAATAAAAAAATGTCTTGATTACTAAACCATGGCACGCCTAGCACTTTTTGATGCAAATTACTAATCAAATCACTATAATCAAGCTTCTCGGTCATCTTGTTTTTAATGGATAACGTGGCTAAACCGCTCAACCTTTCTTAAGACATACTTGATCTAGTGGTACATTAAACATGATATGTTACTTTTTTTTTAATGGAGTGGCAGTATCGGCTAAGGCAGGCGCCGACCCAAAGACCGTAAAGGCCCTGGGCGAAATAAAATTCGGTGGCCCTCGATAAAATAATTAACGATAAAATTTTTATAGATATGAATAAAAATAGACTTATATTATCAAATGTTTCAAACATTAAATAAATAAAATGTCTCTTAAACATGGCACGCCTAGCACTTTTTATGCAAAACTACTAATCAAATCACTATAATCAAGCTTCTCGATCATCTTGATTTCAATGGAGAACGTGGCAAAACCGTTCTCAACCTTTCTTGAGACATCCTTGATTGAAGATTAAGACTTGATCAATTTTAGCTTTGAGAAGCTACTTTCTGCATGAGCAACTGTGACTGTTGACATGTTCTTGTACACTAGAATTACTGAATAATTTTGTAAGCAATCCAAGGTTATAATGCACTCTCGCATTACTAGATATATTCAGTGTAAGAACAAGTGACACTATTGACCATGTTTACATATATGTAAATGTGGCACTCATATGAGTCTCATGAGAGTTGAACTTGTGACCTATAGAATTGTTGGACATATGTGTCATTAAACAAGATGTTTATCCATTTGTAAAAGATTATGACAAGTCGTTGAATAAAGATGGTACTTATTATGTTAATCTTATGGTTTTTGGTAGAGTAAAACAGAATGTTTGTTTCCTTAGTTCATAAAGGATGCAATTATGTTATTATTATCACAAAAGTGTGAGGAAAAATTAATAATCATAATAAATGAACTTAAAACGTCCGTGACCTGATTAACTGGGTGGGAGCTCATTAATCGAATAAGGTCATTAATGTGACTAAGTGACAATCATATTCTGGATTATGTGTGTGTGTCACACTCACTAGAAGTGTGAAGTGTCTTCATACTGGACTGGACCTGCCTTAAACTCAAGAGGTTATCATATAAGACCGTCACTGATAACTTGAAGTTGAGTCACAAATAGATGACCAAATGGATATTAGTTCTAAGTCCTGAGTGATCTTGAGTCCGAGCTACTAGCTTGATTGTTCTTTGATTTAACCGTTAAAAAACACAAGATATTACCCCTGTTCCCAACACTATTATTTTGGGAACATGATAGTCAGTAGTAAGGGTAGCTTGATCATAGACATGTGCATCACACAACTCTCGTCAGAGTCATGATGATTCCCTTGATTGTCAGTAGTGAGAAGTGAGAGGTATCCGTGCGCAACATATGAATTGAAATCATAAGTGGGTTGCTCATAATATTACTGACTGAGTCAAGGAGGAAAATGCAATGAGAGGCATTACAGTAAAAACCGCATGCTCATATGTGAATCATCAAGTGAAAGAGCAATAACCCAAATTTGATTGTATCAATGGACACCCTGCTGTATAAAGGGAATAATATATACCGTATCACTAAAGAGTGCAGCCTCGGGTCTATAGTGGAATCACTTCGATGTTCGACGAACAACTAGCAGTTCGTTGGAGCTTAAGTGATACATGTCCATGGTCCCAGGATAGCTCCGTAACGGATGATTCGTACGTGATTAAAATACATTCTGGATAATGTTTAATCATTTGGCTAGACTTATAAAACCGAAAGGTATGTGGCAGACGTCAGATAGTTTTATCGTCAGCGTGGCAAAAGTATCATATTTTGGTACACGGAATTAACTGATAAAAATAAAGTTAGAATTTAGATTTTCTATCAACACAATATTGTTTTAAATTTAATTCTAAGCAACTTTTCTCTTTGAACCAAGTCATTTCGACTTACGGTTTGTGATTTATGGATTTTCTAAGTTTAGGACTCGATTCGATAAACTATGAAATTAAATCACATGTCACGAATTTAAATGATGGTGTGGCACTATAACATTTTAATGTGTGATGTTAAGATCAGGAATTATTAATATAATTTAAATATTTGGATTTAATTATTAATATCTTATTGATAATTAATTAATAATTAATAGATTTATATTAATAAATAAAATATATATTTATATATATTAAATGTGTAAAATTCGAATTAGGGTTTGGATATATGAAACCCTAGCTAGTTCGAATAATGATATTTGGAGATTCCATATTTGTGGCATAAGTATCTAATATTTTGGTATTTTATTAAATCCCTAAAATCAATTTAATCCATTAGATCGGTTATGATTTAATATCAACCGTTGGATTGAGATAATTGATTTAAACCCCAATGATAATTCGAAATTGATAGCTTGATGACCAAGCTTAGGTATTTCTAATTTGCTTAATTAATTATATCAGTTGGATCAGTTTTAAGATTTAATCTTTACCGTCGGATTAGAAATTAATTAATATTATATATTATATATAATTCGAATATAAAGAGGATAATAATTCGAATTAGGGTTTTTGTTAAAACCCTAGGGTATTTGATTTTATCCCTAATCGATTTGATCCATTGGATTGGTTTAAGATTTATTTTGAACCATTGGATCTAGATGATCATTATACAATTCGAATTTTTTATATTTATATATATAATTTGAATTTTAATAATATGATGATAAGATTAAATATTTTGATCTTATCATGTATTTATCATTTAATTAAATCCCTGATTAATTATATCCATTGGATTTAGATGAGATTTAATCTGGACCATTGGATTGAAATAATTAATTAAATTTAATTAATAGAATTCGAAAATTAGGAGGAAAAATCTCCAATTCAGTTACAGTCTAATACCTATAAATAGGAGGCTCATTCTACACATTTTACACACCTTCCCCAGAGCAAAAACTCGAGCTCTCCCTCTCTCTCTAGGGTCTGCGAGTTTTCTGCTTCTGATCTCTCTTCTGGTTCGGCTTAAGAGATATTTTTCTCCGGTAGCTTCAAAAGAACCGTCAGTTAAATTTTGCGACGGAGTCCTGCCGGCGAAGCCCACGCTTCGGTACGAGGAGTCCAGGAGAATATCCCGGAGATCGAGGGAGTTTCCCTCAGCATCGGCGGAGCCCTGGCCAAGTTCAGAACGCGCAGCCGGAATCGTCATTGAGGTACGGCCTTATGCATTGGGTCAATAAATGCAACCATTTACTTATTTCTATTTATTTCCTATTCGACTAGAATATTAATAATGTTTATGAAATATTAAATTCGTAATATTTATCGGATCTTGATGAAATGGGTATTACCCGATATCCGTGTCGTCGGGTCGGTAACAAGTTTTCCGCTTTAAAATAATTTTTTTAAATGTTACCGGGACGCCTCGGAGGCTAATTTCGTGTTAATGAAGTCGGGAATCAAACCCCGATTTTCAACAAAAATAGATATGTAGATGAGTTATGACTAGTCCAAGCGAGCTTTGTTAAAATGATGTGTTATTTTATAAGCACGATTGAATCATCACATCTTTTTCATATTGGATTCTTAAAATGTATTCGATAATAGTACAATTAATATAAAATTAATTAAAAAAATCTATAAGAAAAGAGAAACTTGAAATTATAAATAAATATACTGTTGTTACGGATGTGTGTGAGGATGCAGAGTATGCATGTGCTCATAGTAGAAAAATAATAATCTTATGTTTAGGGGTTAAAAAAAAAAAAAAAAAAACTCAATTTAAGAGCCTCACACCCACTTGTTTTTTTTTTACATCATCAAAACTTATCTTCAATCCGCTATATCCTAGATAGATTGAGTAGTCTAGCTATATTGTCTATCGAAAAAAAAATTAGAATAAAAAATCTAACTATACATGTTTGATCAGTAATTTTATCTCTTAAAACACTAAACGTGTCATATGTGACTGACTACTTTATTATACAAATACATTAAATATATTTTTATCATCTTTCCTTGCCTTGGACTTTAAATATCTCAAACAATTTCTGATAGTTGCTACAGTTTCTTTCAACTATAAACGACAAATATGCTAGCACGGTCTTTCTATGTCGCAAACGAGTGAAACCCCTCTTTTTTTAGCGTGTTGACATTTTTTTAAATGGTGGCGACATTGTCGGCCAAGGTTACAATGCACTCTCGCATTACTAGATATATTCGGTGTAAGAACAATTGACACTATTGGCCAAGTTTACATATGTAAATGGAGCACTTCTGTGGACCAAAGGGCCTGAGGCAAAGTAAATTGTAAGCCTTGTTTAGGTTAACATTTGGGCCCTTAAAATCATATTTTAGGCCATTTGATGCAGTGTTAAAAAACGCAACAAAAATTTGGGCCTAATGCTACCACCTTGCTCGTCTTAGCACAAGACCAGTAATGAATAGGTATGTAATGGAGTTTCCACTCGGCCAAGCATTTTTTTAAGCGTGTTGACATATTCATTGTAACACTAAAATTCAACTTGATATATTTACATATATTTATTTTTTTAATTCCTTCATGCAATTAAGAAATACAAATATTTTATAGCGTCAGAATCTAGAAATCAATAACGAAGACCCTTAAATTTTATGCATTTTTATAGAGAGTGGCAAAATAGTCATTTGAAATTGAACCTCATATAAGTGTTTGACGTCTAGACAAACAATATGAGCAGTGTTGTTAATGTATAAATAGTTTAGATTATTTTCATTCTATTTTGATGGATGCGTGTAGATGATGAATTGGTCATAGTTTATACTTTAATATACTAGACTTTAGAAGAGATTAAATTATTTTTAAAAATTGAAAAATCAACACCTTAAATATGATGATAGTATGTAAATCGAACATGTAAACAACCACGAATGCCGCGTCTTTAACTCCCGAGTCTAAAAATACACAAATTGCTCATTCGGATCTCAATCTCACTCAATACAATAATTTTTTTCTACACGGGCTCTCATTAAACCAAGTTCGTTTGGCTTATTGATAAATTTACTTCAATACTCTTTGTGAGATCTTGAGTTCAATCCCAACGGGCAACGAGAAGCAGAAATTACATATATTTGTAACTTTGGTCGATAATATATTCAACTTATAGTGTCATGCCAGTTTGTTCTAACATTGCAAATATATTATAAAAAGATAACGATTACCATCGAACATTTACCGAGAACCTTCATCCGAGCGATAATCGCAATAACTCGCACCTTGGTTATATGTAAGCAAGTGAGCTATAATAGAATTGATATTGGATGAGATTTTAGAATAGTTGTTAGTTGGATTCAATCTCGTAAATGCAATGTATGGTATCTTTGGGACTTTTGAGAACAACTTATAACATGATATGGATTACTAAATACATCATTTTTATAGATAGGGGAATAATGTCATTGATGCTTTAGCTGGTTATAGTGCTAACGGTAGACATTATTTGTTTATCAATTCTAGTAATCTTTCTTTTCCTATTAAAAAATTGTTTAAGTTGGACAAAATAAATTTTGTAAAATGACTTTTTTTTTTTTTGTCTTGATTAGTTATGAGTCTTTTAAAAGTTTGTTTTGATTTTTGGGGTTATGTTTCAATCTCTGTAAAGCTCTTTATTCGTTTGTTATCACAATTTTCCTCCATCGCAAGTGAGACTTATTATTAAAGTTGAGACGGAATCATGATACACGTGATTTTCAAATATTCCAATTTTTTTTTCTTCAAAAAATAGGGGTATCTAAATGAATTTGTTTAATGTTAATGTGATGTTGATTTTTGTACACCCCTATTTCTAGGATAAGATTTTAATCCCATTAAAAAAATACATTAATGACATTACTGCGTGTACTATTATTATATATAATTTACATTAGTTAAAGGGAAACTTGTAAAAATTGTTAAAAAAAAAATACCATAATTCAACTTCTAAACTCATATTAAAAAAATACATAATTCTAAACTTTGTCTAATTTGAGACATTTTTACCCGTGATTAACATTGGAGAGGTTGTATGATTAACATTTATGAGACAGTTTCTCTTGATCCTTGGGGACAATAATTTTAATTTAGGGGACAATTTTTGGTAATTTAGGGACAGTTTTGTGGGCAGTTCTGTGAGAGGTTGTATGAGTAACATTCTTGTGCAGTTTCTTCAGATTTTAGGGACAGTAATTTGGATTTTGGGGACAATTTTTAGTTATTTAAGGACAGTTTAAGAGTTAATTAATTAGGGGTAAAAACGTCTTAAATTGAATAAATTTTAGAATTATGTACTTTTTTAATATGAGTTTAAAAATTAAATTATGACGTGTTTTTTTAATCATTTTTGTAAGTTTTCCTAACTAAATCTACTAAATCTGCATATGATGCTTTACTTTAAAAACAAGCAAATATTTAGCTAATTTGAAAGGCTCAAGAAAAATATTCGGCAAATATTTAATTAATTTGGTTTAAATAATTCAACAACTCATTATATCTACGGATCGTGGATGATCTTTTTGTCTTTGGTCTTTAGTTTGCATAGGCCAAATAGCATCACATGCAGGGCATAATTTATTTAAATTATAAAATAAATAAAGGTAATAATGTCGCTTATTTTATACACTTCACAAGAAAATAGTGTTTATTTTATCATATACATTATAATGATTATATACACTAAATAATGTCTACTACATTACATCCAAATAAAGGCAAAAACATATACAACACTTTATGGGTCAATTCTGTTCAATAGTTGTATATTTATCATATAATATAAAATGATTCGAACAACCAATCATTGAAGCCTAAAGTGGGCTCTTTTATAATTGAATAAAGTTGGTCCCAATATGGATTGGAAGGAATCAATGGATAAAACTCATTAAAAGTGGTAAATTGGATTTAGATTTAAATCATTAAAGAAAGAGTTATTATTTTCAGTCGATGTTGTTTTAAAAAAATTTACACCCCAAGTAATTCAAAAAAAAAAAAGTTTTTCATTAGGTTTAGGTTTAAGAGGTTATTCAATGCCTCTCTAATTTTAAATTTTATTTAAAAAAAAAATAGGTAACAACAATTTTAAATTGGACTTGAAAATCTAAACATCGTAAGGCTTTTTGACGAAAAGAAAAATAATACTTGTATTGCGAATATCCCTTTATTAAATCATTTTTGTAATTGCCGATGAACTTAGGGTTGGTCATAGCCTAATGAAAATAAAAATATCATATTAGGAAAAAAAATGAAAAAATGTCATCCTCAAATCGAAACTTCTAATTCTAAATTTTGTATCCGATAATCATATTATAAATAATTTAAATTATATTGATTGATTGTTACAAAAGAATGATTATACTTCCATTCATAATTAGGGTAAAAATTTATCGCCGGTCTAAAACTTGGATTGTTCTATATTGCGAATCGAAATTTTAAAATTTTAATTTTGATAAAATTGGAATTTAATATTTTTGATCAAATAACCGTTTCACTTTCTTTAAAATTGCCCAATTGAATACTACTTCTAGCGTCTCGATCAAATACACACAAACTATGAAAGTAGAAATTCGAGCTTGAGGTGAATAAACAAGGCAAACAAATTAAATCGAGTACTTTTTGAAAAGAGAGTTTCAAACAAAGAAATAAATACCAAATTAATGCATAGCAGCTTTTAATTTACATATGGACTTGTCATTTTCACCTTCTTCATGCATAAAATATTTTTTAATCCTATATAGTAAAACAAAGAGTACCACGATACTTGTATTTTTTTTTAAATTATTAATTAGGAAGATTTTATTTATGAATGGATAGTATAGAATATAGATAGTCCAATAAAAGTTGTTATCATAAAAGTTTTCCATAAATGATAGTGTTAAAAGAGGTTGATATGGCAAAATCATATTTTTATAGTTGCTACTAATAAATGATAGGGTTAATTGCGGCAAAAATACTCAATCTTTGTAAATATTCTTCGATAGGTACCCAACTTCAATAAACGTAGGCAAAAGTACCCAACTAACGCCGTTAGACACTGCCTACGTGGCCGTTAGGCTGTCTCATGTGGAATGGCCCATGGCCAAAGGTTGGGTACTTTTTCCGCCATGTGGCCAAAAATTAAGTACTTTTGCCGCCACGTGGCATTTATTTATTTATTTTTTTAATTTTTTATTTCCCGTAAGCCAATATGTTTTTATTCTTTTACGTATATCAAACATGATCAAGTAATTTAATAAAATATGTACTTATAAAAAAAGGGTTATTTTAAAAAAAAAATGCCCATTTTGTGTCAAAACTTTAAGAAAAATGCCCACTGTGTGTATTTTTTACTCTTACGCATGGGCATTTTCTTAAACCTATGACACATAATGGGCATTTTTTACAATTTCTATATTAAAAATATGTTATTTTTTTAAATAATAAAATAATTACTTAAATTTATTAGTTTTAATTTATTTAAAAAGAAAATATTTCCCGTGGCACATATTTTTATTTTTTTACATAGGTTAAATATAATAAAATAATTTTATAAAATATGTTTTTATAAAAAAAAAAATTTCTTACAGGAATAATTTATAATTTTTGAATAGATTATATTAAAATTTTGAAACTAAAACATTATTGTATATAATTACACGGGCATTTTAATATTAAAATTAAGGCAATGATATGATTTTTGAAGACATATAACATATATGAAACTAAGGCATGATTAAAACAAATAATTGTATCAAATACGGTTCAAGCTTAATTTAAACCGAAAGTTTGGTGATTGGTAAAAATTATGTTTAATTTTATTATTTTTTGTTTTAAAGTGAAAAAAGAAAAATAACATTTTTTAGTTTTTCTTTAACATATTTTTTATAAGTACATCTTTTATAAAATTATTTGATCATGATACGTAAAAAAAATAAAAACATATTGGCTAACGGGAAAGAAAAAATTATAAAAAAATTATTTTTTTAATGCCACGTGGCGACAAAAGTACCCAACCTTTAGCCACATGGCGGAAAAAGTACCCAATCTTTGGCCACGTGGCGGCAAAAGTACCCAACCTTTGGCCACGTGGCATTCCACATGAGACAGCCTAACTGCCACGTAGGCAGCGTCTAACGACGTTAGTTGCTCGGCGACAAAAGTGTGACGTTGGGTATTTTTGCCTACGTTTATTGAGGTTGGTACCTATCGGAGAATATTGACAGAAGTTGGGTATTTTTGCCGCAATTAACCCTAAATGATAATTAAAAATCAGAAAATAAAAAATCAATAACAATGGACTAGGGATCCTCGAGTTGAATAAATTTTAAGAGAGCAATCTTGAGCCAGATCCGGTGACCGCAAGGTGATCAAACGAGACAAGATATAAAAAAAAAAATCGTCTTTTTCATCATCCGGGCTTGTATTTTTGGTTGTTGTACTAACCCACCCTATCGACAACTCGCTCCGCGCAAAAGCCGAGCTCGCCCCGCCCGTAAGATACCCACGGAGCTACATCTTTTTTATAATCGGACAGTTTTTCAAAAAAATGACACAAAATAAATATTTGGTATAATTTTTTTTTATACAACCATATAGTATATATGTATATGAGAGCCAAATAATTCGGTTTCTAACTGCAATAAGCCACGTGTGAGCTGTTGAATGAGCCACGTAACCCGCACATATATTGCTGAGTCTGACTGTATTTATTTATATATATATATATATTATATTTTTGGTAATATTTTTGCGTCACAGTTATTAACCTGGCGGGAAGAAAGTGCATTTAATCCAATAATAATGATTGGGTCTTTTACCATTTTACCCTTCTTCTCCCTCGTATCATCCTTCTCTCTCCTCCTCTGCAACTCCCCATTAATTCAAAGCTCGACTCCATTAATGGCGCTTCATGATTTCCGAGCCCTACTTCGTGCTTCGCGCTTCTCCTGATCTTCCTCGTCTCTTCTTCGCCGCCGTTTATCTCCTCTTCTCCTGAGTTTCTCTCTCTCAAATTTATGAAGCGTTCCAGTCGGTGCTTCCATTTCTTCGTCTTGTTCAATTTCAATTCATGGAACTTCGATCGCCGACAAGGTTCGCTCTCTCTCTCTCTATATATATATATATATGTGTGTGTGTGTATATCTGCTTCTAAATTAGCCCAATTGGTGGAGTTATTTATGGCGAATTCGGTTCTGAAAGCAGTTATCGATGGTGATTTCTGCTCGGAGAGCGAATTCAATGGGGAATGGTGAAGAGCGCCGATGCGTATTTCCTCTCACGAGCCTGCAAATCGGGTAATGCAATTCAGATTCCTGATCTCAACCTTCTCAATTTGAAATTTTGTTTTGCCTCTTTCGTTAGGAATGCCGTTTTTTTTCTTTCTCGAGTTCGATTGTTTTCGATTTCGGTTTCGTGGAGTTGAGTTGATTTCTGTTTCGGTGAACTACTAAGTTAAGCATTATTTGGTCTTAATTCATAAAATATTTCTTCGTAAATTTTAGGGTTCATAATGTGTTTAGGAAGGTTTTATTTTGAAGTTTACTTGTTTGATGAGTTCTGTTGCATATAATTGTAGGGATTTACAGTCGTACCTTTCGGATCTTAGCTTGTTCGTGGCGCTCGAGAGTAACAAGTTGTACATCTTGGTGGACAATCGGCCATGGCTGCGAGACCGAGGTTCACGCCCCGCGCACCTATGGCAGCTCATGGTCACCAAGGTTTTTATAAGCCTCAATAAATATCTTGTAATTAATTTGATTAATGGAGTAATCTCTATGCGTTTAATTTGCAGTCGAGGCTATCTCCGTTTGCCCATTCGAAAGTACGGAGGGAGAAGAAGGTGGACTCGGAGGCTTGCACCAGAAGCAACCCCGGGAAGCCAAAGAGGTTTGCTCGGTGGTTTCAATTGGTCGATGCAGCGACGCTTTCTAAGAAGAAGGTTCTTCTTCCGGTGAAGAAACTTCGTGATTCTTCTTCACTGTTGAGTAGCGAGCTTCACAGGACCTTGTATGGCTTCATCGTGTTTGAGGTTTCTTGGAGCGATGTTCGTGGTATCAATTATCTGAATGAGCTTCAGGTACAAGTCACTCACTATATGCGTAAATATATAATTTTGGGATGTTATCAACGTTGTTTTTGTTTGTATTGCAGACTGATACATCTCTGGCCATAGAGGCAAAGTTGATGCAGAGATGGGAATTCGACACTATAGCTCAAGCAGCTAGCTGTATATCATCGTGGTTTACGGGAACAATGTCTGAGAAACTGTTATTAAAAGAATATCTCAACTCCGCCATAGGTAATGTATATATATGTATGTTTATATACATATATATATATATGTGTTGTGTATACTTATGTGTGTATATTTTTAATCATCAAAATCTATCGTGTAATTAAAACGGCTAGCTAGGTTATTCATCACTTTAGTATTATATTAGATCTAGGGGTGATATTCCTGCTCCCTATAGTGGTTTTGCCCCGGTCCAGCATGGTTTTAAACCGAAAATCGGCCTGGCCCGCGATCTGATGTATTATTGTATTAGCTTTTATGGTTCTATTTGAATTTTAGATGGTTGACTAGGTTTATTATTTTAATTTGAAGGTATTTGTTTATCTATATCATTAGATGTAACTAATTTTTTTAATTTTATTCAAAACTGAGCCGGCCTGATTAAAAAGAAACAGGCTTCTCCGAAACCATGACTGGGCCTGGTTTAAGGGGCCGTCAAAAACAAGGAGCAGGCCGGAAAAAAAAAAAGCCGCTAGAAGCCCAGTTTCCAGTTCCGGGTTCACCCCTAATTAATCATGTGATTGAAATTTTTTAGCTGAAATTTCAGGAGACTTATTCTATGATGTGCAAGAACATCTACCAGAAACTTTATCTGATGATGAGGAATTCTGCACCAGTGACTTGTCTGATGAGGACGACCCTCTCGTTTTTCATGACCGTGGATATAGAATATCACAGCCTACCTGGGATAATGAGACTAATGATGTTCACAAAATACCATCTCCTACCTCTGGACCCTATAAAAGAAGGAAAATCTGTACAGATCTCGACAATACATCAGAAACATACGACACAGACGGTGAAAACGCAGTTGAAGCTACCCAGTATCGGGACGTTTTGATTTTGTTTAGGTTTAATGACCACGACCTTCCATTTACGCTTCGGAAGATAATAATGTCGGATTTGCGTTTACTGACGTTATTAGAAGCCAGCCTTCCATCGTGGGTCATCTTCCTTCAGTCATATCCCGGGTTTTGCAATCTTTACCGGCCATGGATGTGTCCTTTCGCCAGAGCTCTGTACGTCCTCATCTCAGTCGTCACTGTTCTTATAGGTTTCTACGATCTGTATAAAAACGTCCCGGTTCTCAAGGCAACCGCGTCCCGTCTCTTTGGGCCTCTCTTTGATTGGATAGAGACTTGGGAGATGGTGACGAGGATCAAATACTTGGGAACGATGCTGTTTCTACACAACTTTCAGAAGGCTGTGAAATGGTTTCTCACAATTCGGAGCACCACAAGATCGTTCCTTTCGGTAATCACTCAGCCACTAGCGGAACCGTTACTGGAAGTTCTCGAGCTTATACTTCCAGTGTGGAACGTGTTGATTAACGCCGTAGAAGGATTTTTCTCTATTATTTGGGTTCTGATCGAGTCATCTTGCAACCTCGTGGAGAATTTAGTCGAGATTTTCCTCTTCCCAATTTGGTTTGCTCTCTCGTTAACCTGGAACATAGGTAATTTTCAATCCCGAATACACTATAAACAATGGTTTTAATAGTATACTAGTACTTATAATCTCGTGTTCGATGATTTGCAGCAACCACAGTGTTGTATCCTATATTTTGGGTAGCTTGGGAAATACTCTACGCTCCAATCCGCCTGGTTTCAGCGTTATCCAATCTCATAGCATTCACTGGTGCCTCCATTTACGAGGTTTTAATTGACGTATGGGAGTTTGTTAGTAGCATAATCCGACTCGCCTCCGCTTCCGAGGCAACAACAGTAACGTATGAAGTTTCCATCTGGCGTTCGCTCTGGAACGATCTTTTCTCCCAGGTTTTTTCCACTGCCTTATTTTATTATCATTATTATTATTTATATATGGCCTTGTTATATAAATTGGTTTTTTTAATGTTAATTAAATTTGTGTATACAGATTTTTCGCGCTGTAAGGAGTATATTAAATGGTTTTGTCGCCTTTTTCGCAGCCTGTAACAGGCATCGCCTTAGGTAATCCAATTTTTTTCACTTCCATCGACTATACACACGACAAGGATTATTTATTGTTTTTGATATTATTTTTTTCCATTGCCGTGGATTGCAGCATTTACAATCACATGCTTGAATTCTTTTGGAGATTATTCGGTCGACCACAAAGATCGCGAAATGAAGATCATAGGTTAAGCAGATTAAGCAGAGAGAATCATAGCGTGGTTAGTAATATTAAACATTCAAATCTAATTTCCTTTTACGCACAATATTTCAGATAAACTTTTTCTGGTCTACTATTGTTATGAACGATATGCGTATCGACTTCGTTTTATGCAGTCCGAATCAAGGAGAAAACTTCATGTTAATTAAGCTGCTATCGAATAGTATGAGGCGGTTTTGCGGGCGATAAGAGAGAACAGAACTGTTCAACAAGGATATGTCACATTCTACACAGTACACACAACACATACAATACACCATAGTTTATCCGGAATGTAATTTTGATGTTTTTCAAAATCATATATATATATATATATATATATCAAAATGTAAATATGTATAGAACATCGCTCTGTAAATTTGTAATATATTTACCTAGTTGTACCGGTAATTGTTTACAAAACAGTTTCTCCCGACGTTTATGCTATCAGAATTCAAAACCTTCTTCGTTCTAGACAAACCCAGGTTTTTGTACGAGGCAAGTGATAAGTGAATATGATAAGAAAAAGTATGAAGTCTTCCCAAATCCCAACAATTGAACCCTAATCGGGCCAGGCCGTGTATGCGCAAGATGGGAAGAACAAGTTACAGTGTTACGGTTGTTCGCGTATGCCTGGTTTGCGACATTGTCAAACTAGGCTCGAACATCATTTTAACCGAGTTTGTAGTTTGGTCTATCTCTAGAAAACAAAGAAACACGCCCTTATAACGAAATAACAATCCCGGACTGCATCAACTAACCCATAATCTACCCAAACGACACCACGGGCAAGAAGGTAGCGCACCCAATTTCCTTTTAACTTCCGTTTCCGTAAAATTATTTTGCAATCTTGTTTCTAATAAAATTTAATGATTAATCCGAATCTGAATTATTCGAGAAAACAAAAGTAATGAAATCCATAAAATCAGCATAATACTCCAAAATTGAGTGAATTAAAGGCAAAACATTCACAAAGAGCCACTCAAAATAGAGTAAATGAAGACCATAAATCTCACACAAAAGCTCACCTCTAAACAGAGATAATATCTTAAAACCCTACTTCTGAATACCCAAATCCACATATAAATACTACTAATCAAGTTGTCATAGAGCTCACACAAGCGAGGCACCTCCGGTTTGGTGAAGCATCGCGTCGATCTCATCCCCGTCCTCCATTTCTAGCTGCAGATTGCAACCCGAAAACGGTAAAGCTTATCAGCAGAATATACTCGAGCCGGAAAAAAACTAGACCCAGAATTGAAACAAAGAACGAACCTCATCCGGGGTCTGCTCCGCACGGAGGCGACGCCCGTCGAACAAGAAAGCGATCGAGTTGAACTCGACGGATTGTCGGTCGCAGTACGCGTTCATCAGCTTCTTCAGCTGAGTGCTCCTCTTGATCCTGAAGAACACTTCATTTCCGTCCTGTAATCCACGGCGAACGAGCCGATTAAGAACCCGGCTTTTTCGAAACCGAACCAATTCTATTCAACTTCCTTATCAAAATTGATTATTGCTTGAGCAAATTATTCTTACGAAACTAAACAAACAAAAACGCGCCTGGTTTTAGAAATCAATGAGTGTCGAACCAAAATTCCACACAAACAGCACAAACAAAAATCAGGATTTTCTCGGGAAACAAACAGTGATCAAAACCCTAGGAAAGACGGCAATTCGGTAACGAAGGTGGAGAATTTCAGAGTGGTGAATGAACCTGGCCTTTGACTTTGAGATTGATGTGCGCGGACTGATCGTTGGGCTTCTTGTCCTCCTCTTGAGGCTGCTGGTTCGTCGTTCCTGACATCTCTCTCTCTGGTTCGTCTTCTCCAACTCTCTGGAAAATCTAGGGTTTTTGCGCTCCCTAACTATTTCGTGTGTATTTTATTTGTGGTCGTCTATATATATATATATGTATAATATATTTTCTTGGAGTTCTCTTGGGGGTGGACTCCCGATGCGCGCTCTCTGACACGTATTGCGCGATTGGCTAGGATATGAAGAGTTTGGTTTGACTTCTTGGATTGATAACGTAATGCATGGCCAATTAACCAAGTTAATTTTAACCCAAAAAGACGTTATTACCCCTATAATTTAATTAACCAATATTTTGAAAATCGAGCTACGAAATAAAACCCTAAACTCTTGCAAGATTTCGTCACGAGCACAAGAACTGGAATAAAATTGATGAACTTGTCAATAATAAAAAAAAAGTAGTAGATGAACCTCATAGCACGTGCGCGAGTCGGATCGGCCGAGCGGTTGTGGTAGCCGAAGCGGCTCTTGATCGCGCTCGCAGGATTGGAGATGAACGTCATAGCACATGTTTTTTCCTTCAGTGGAGTCGAGCGAACAAAAGATGAGAGAGAAAGAGTTTGGGATTTGAATAAGAGAGAAAGATAGTGTACGGGAGTTGAATATGAGAGATAAAAAGTTACTTGAATAGGTATTAATTATGTATTTAATACCTATTAATTTGCAGAATTAATAAAAAATATTTTTTAAAATTTAAAATAAAAACATTTTAATTAAAAAAATTAAAAGGATAAATTCGGAATTAATTTATATTGGAAACGCCACGTCATCAAAAATGACTATTTCCTAAAAGAAAATTAAACTTTGGCTATTTTACAATCTCTACGTTTGTATTTGGCAATTACGTGTAATTTTAAATGTTCATAATAATACCAATAGTTGAAATTGAATAATTAATACAATATGAAGAGACCATATATAAATGGGCAAGATACAATTGAGGTGTTAGTCGGCCATGATGAGCCATCGAGGCCCACTTCAGTGCATGAACCCTAACTCACAATGTCGTGGGACATGACGTGTTGAATTATTGGACTTTTACGCCGGTTGATTTTTGTGGGCTTTTCCACAAGATGAATTGGATCGACTCTTTTTGGGGCGTTGAGATTTTATGGGGCTCTGTAGGATAGGATTTTACGCAGCAATTCAGGTCTATACTTGATATGCGAGTTCGCTTGATATTTGAATATTTATTTTAATAATCGAGTGACGTAATACAAATAATACTCAGACACGTATTTAGAAATTCAAATATAAGAGTCCGGTTGCATTCATTATTAATTTTGTAATGCATACTAATATACACTATTAGAGACATATGGAATATATACCAATATTTTGTTTATAGCAACTATTATACATAGGGGCTAGGGCCCTTTTATATCTTTCTTCTCCGAGTTCAAAAAAGACAAGTGATTGTTTAAAATTTAAATGGAGATATTAAATAATGAATACGAAACTGATTAGTGAATAATGAACTAAAAATAAGTGATTTCGAGACTAATTATTAAATGATCATTGATAAAATTAGAATAATAATTTATGAAAGTGATTTGTGATTGTGAATTGTGAATTTGAAACTTGTGAATAATGAATTTATAATTGCAATGGTGAATGTTGAAATTGTTTAGTTCACTATGTAATTACAATTAGAATTAAATAATGTTGAAATTGATTTGAGAATTTTAAAATTGAATAGCAAAGTTAAAATTTTAATTAAAGAATTAGCGAATTATATAAAATAAAATAGAAGGACCTTCCGTCCAAGCCATGACATATATGGGCCAAAGAAGTGAAAAGTCCAATTGATTTAAGCCCAATGGATTTACTTACGAAAGTAGATGCGTTAGACTCCATATATTGTTTATATTTTTTTTTTATAGTGGAACTAAATAATTTATTCTGGCGACTAATTAAGACCTAACAAGTGAAAGTTATATTATTTATTTATATGATCCAATCTAGTATGATAGAATTATCACACTCTGGAAAAATGAAAGTTATTATTAGAACTATGTCTGAACTGTGGCATAAATATAAGATCCTCATGGAGTTATTATTGTTATATTGTTTTTGACTAAATTGTTTCCGGATCGGTTATTTTATTTTTATTTTGAGAAAAGTAATTTGAAACAACATAGTTCATCAATATCATAGGAAATTAGGAATACAAGAACAAGTGTTTTTATTATTCATGACGATTTTATTTATTCATAATACACTGCATGCAGGGCAGCCATGAGGGATCAGCATTTCGGTGCCGACACGTGGCAGGCGGCGGCGACTTTCTTCGCGTTCGGAGATTGGATGTATTGCCGGAGGTTTGGGTCCTTGAGGTACCCGCAGAAGCACGGCTGTTGCTGTCGGAGCTTGGTGCAGCACTCGACCGATGGCGCCGACCCCTTCTGTATGGCCGGCAGGCACGGGGCCAATTCCACCGGGCGGCAGTCCGCCGCCTCCGCCGCACCACAGCAAAGCAACACCACCGCCACCGCCACAGCCAATATAGCCGCACTCTTCATCTCTATGTAGATAATTCTCTTGTGTATATATTTATATATATATATATATATGTGTGTGTGTTTGAGTGGTTTGGTGTGTGTGATGGTTTTGTGATGTATTTGTAGATGGTGATTAGGGTTTGGAGGAAGACGTGTTTTGTAGTGTGAAAGCAGTGAAAATTGCGTGTCTAATAAAGTTATGTTTTTTGCCAAAATAAAGCTTCATGGCTTTCGTCTTTGTACTATTTTCATGCATGCGTACACTCTTCTCTATACTTTTCAAAGTTAAAACGTATGAAACAAATGCATTTAAATCAAATTCATTAAGTGTAGGTACTTTTTTGAAATTGGAACCTAAAACAATGGCTTAGATTCAGGAAAGACATATAGAAAATAAAATGATATAGCAGGTATTTTTTTTTTACTTGGTTTGAATCTAATAAAAAAAAGAGAAAAAAAATATATCCTAATTTGAAAAGAGTGTCATTTTAGATGCGAGCCGATACATGATACGGATGTGACTCGGTTTAACTAGATCTCGCTCGACCTCAAAGGGATATATGGGTCGAATTGTGCCGAACATTATTAACTTACATAACGGGTGAATTCGATATGAACATGACAACACTTTTGAAGACTCAATTAGAGATAGTAAAAATATGCAATTTATGTATGTTATTAATTATGTTAAAACAATCATGTGTGAAATTCAGTTCTTTGATTAACAATAAATTATTGATCTAATATACATACATATAATAATACATATTCTTTTTATTAGATAAATAAATTATTTATCGAAAGTACTCAATAAATTATTGATTAATGTTTAAGTCAATAAGACTTAAGTGTTAAAATTGTTGCAAATGCCTGAATCAGAATTTTTGGGTTTTGACCCGACTACATTACATGGTAATGGGTTTACTCGGCCCCGCAGATTAATTATGAGGTCATTAAGTAATTATCAGGATTAATTAATAATAGTTTGATAGGCTTAGGCCCATTAACTGGCCAAAAGCTCATTGGGTCATTTAATGTTGTTGAATATAAATAATTTATTTAAGCTCATAATTGAAATAATCCTAAGCCAATTATCAAAGAGAAAATCGCAGCCCCCTGGCTCGAGCCCTACTTGCGATTTCTCATCCCCGTGTCTCTGTCGGTTTGCCGTCTAAACACTGAGAATGACCTAGTTGTCTAACCAACTGTTTTTCGGTCTCAAAGACATTCCCGCATCGATGTGGTGGACATGATAGAGGCAAGCCAATTGACGTGCTCAAATCCGATTCTCGGGAACTACCTGTCACTCGCAAAACGTGGAGGATTCATCGATTTCTGCCCAGTCGGCAAAAGTATCTAAAGTCTGATATTGTGTCGAAAACGAATTTCTTAAGTCTCGAAGTTATTCAAGATCTTAGTTTCGATGATATCCCGTGATTTCCGCATCGGGATAGAGAAAAATTCATCGCAAATCCTAACAAAATTTGTTAATTGTTTGGAATATTTTGCATATATATGAACAAAAATAATTACTAAAAGTCTCATAATACGTCAATCTTGAAGACTTAAAAGTCTCAATTAATTATGTAAAGTATTTTGGCAGTTTTCATATTTGTCTTGAGGAAAGCACGATTTTTCACTCACCTTGTTTGATACGTTCAAGATAGTTGAAACTGAGAATCGGCCATGGAAATATTGTGATGGTGAAAACGCTCTTCTTGTGTGAAACTTTGGAAAGAAGAAACGTTTTCCGAAGTCTTTCGTGTTGTTGAAATCCATCAAACACTGACTTCGATCATATTTTCCGCAATGAAAGCCACCTATGTTAGGGTTCTATAATCCGGTTTTGTGTAAATGGCTATATATATAAGTGTGTCTCTCCGTTTTTTAATTTTTTTTATATAGACCTGGACCATCAGACTTGTCTCATCTATTGATCGTGCTTGATATAAATTAGACACGCCATATCAAATTTTTCCTGACTAAAAAAGAAAGAAAGAATGCGGTCCAATGGATGTCAATTTGCATTAACTTACGATTTATGAGTATTGAAACTTTTTTAACTAAAAAAAGAGCATGAAATTATTAGAATCATTTGAAATACTATGGGTACTTGTGTCTGCGATAATCCCATAGAAGTTATATGAGTGACATGTTGCGCCCATTAACGTTTGTGGAGAGACAAACAAGTTTCTGGTATTTAAAGAATGATGCGATGTAAGTACCTAAAGTATTTCATTTATCTTCATTAAGTTCTCTTTTATTCTAGAAAGTTTTCAAACTCTTCTTTTGTCTCTCCAATCTCGATCCGTCATTATTCCGTCCACATACGTTAATGAGCGCCACGTGTCACTTCTACAACCTCTAGGATTATCGCGGTATAAGTACCCATAGCTCTACTTCTTCTAATGGCCCTGATAAGTTCCAAATTTTTTAGCCAGGAAAGTAACAATACTTTGAAATTATAAGTCAAATCCATATATGGAATGTCGTGTCATTCGACCACCATGTTGCATGCCACGTTGCATTTAAAATAAGAAATCAAATGTTGTTTTTAAGTAAAAATAAAAATTTCAAAAATTATTGTTTTACATGATTTTTTTAGTGTTTAATTTTGCAATTTCAATAAGGGCCGACGTAATCAATCTTCGCCTAGGACCCCGATAAACTCATAGTCAACTCTGATTCGATCAACCATTAAATTTTAGCATATAAATCTCTAATTTTTTTTTAAAAAAAAATTAAATGATAATGACTTTAATAAGTTTTTTATTAGACTATTTTGCTGGACTTAACAACTTAATTACTTTATTTAATTATGGCAGGCAAGTAAAAAACAAAATGACAATTTCCAGGGCTTTTCTAGAGTTTAACGTGGAATCGGAATTCTTTAATATTTGCCCAAATAAGAAAAATAATCTTTCTGGATTGTAATGTGCACAAACAACTTTTGTAACAAAAAAAAAAAAAACAATTTATTTGCATTAAACTTGGTGTGTTATATTGGAACTGCAAGAGTTCTAGAAATTGAGCTTACTAACGATAAAATATTATTATCTGGCACTTATTTATTAATTCAGAAAATTGTATATATATATATATATATATATAACCCACATTATTACTTTATACATATATTCTCATTAGATCTTTCTTTATGTAAACTTTTCAATAATATATAGGAAGTATATAAAGAAAATTTAGTAAAATACTGAGATCGTGATAATTATATCTTACATGTGGAGTTTAGATTTTCACTCTAGTTTAAACTTCACAACCGATACTTAAAGCAAACAATTTCTAGTTATTTTAATGCTAATTTAGTCACTAAATTACCTGTTAAGATTTGTCATAGCCAACTTGGACATAACCAACAAACAAGTTCCTATAAAACCCTAATCATTTTAATTCAATATACAATCACAAAAACCACACAAACTAAGAAATAGAACATGGAAAATTTAGCAGAATCCATTGTCTCTGTGATAATCTTAGTATGCCTTTTGGGGGAAAAATCACGTGAAGCTGCGTTGGCTCCAGCTTTATATGTGTTTGGAGACTCAACGGTGGATGTGGGCAACAACAACAATGCCAAGACATATGCCAAATCAAACTATGCTCCTTATGGCGTAGACTATCCTGGGGGAGTTGCCACGGGAAGAGCCTCCAATGGCTTACTTATATCTGATTTAATAGGTACGTCGCTTCGTTTTTAGGATACGAACGGACATGGTATCTAATGTTTAGGGTATACAAGTGAATAAATAAAATCAGTAAGTTGAAGTTGTCGTTTGATCGATGCAGCTCTATCGCTTGGATTGCCGTGCCCACCAGCAATCAGACTGGCATATCCGAACGGTCATTATCGTCAAGGTTTTAACTACGCTTCTTCTTCAGCTGGGATTCTATCTGAATCAGGCTTTGTAAGTTGTTTTGAATATCATATATCATACGTACTCTTACTTAGATCCGGAAGGAGAACAAAAAAATTGATTGTTTTTCCTCATGTTCGATAAAACGTATCCCATTTCTTATAATTTGGTAAAAAACCATTTGTTGGAATCGGTTAAAACACAATACATATATCGATTGAAATCGAGACCAAAAAATTGTTGAGTATTTGCAATTTTCCCTTTTGGTCCAGTAGTCTACAAGGTTGATTTTTGGGTAAATTCCCCAAATGCGATTTTGGGTATTTTTGCCAACACTTTTAAGCTTTGGGTACACGAGGGGTTCTTTGACCAAACTTTAGGTATTTTCGCCGTCATTAACTCTAAAAATGTTATATACTCTCATAATTTGAAAATTAAAACGCATTAATTATTTGAGTGGGAGAGATTTTTATCTCTAGTTTGAAAATAAGGGAAGTCCGAGTTCACGACTAAATGAGTAAGGAGATAAAGAGTAGTTTATTTTCTATGTATTTTGTTATAAGGGTTGTAGTTTTACAAATAGACTTATCGACCAGTTAGAAAAATCAAAATTTATCGGTTAAGATTCATTTACTTTTCTCGCATCCATAAATGTGTTCTCCTGAAGATTCCATTGGACCTATCCCTTATCAAGCTAACTCGATATCGGTGTGTCCGCCAACGGCACGACATACAATGCACAAATGAAGGAAAGTTTAGACGAGATCATTCGTGAATGAACGAAAGTTTAGAAGATTTCACATCTTTGACCACCACAGAGTCACTGTGATGGATACATATTTTATTTTCTCTTTTAATTAGTTTATTAAGTATTAGGAGTTGTCTTGTGGTGTTTATATGTGTTATCGAGTGTCTTGTTAAATATGTATCCATCATAGTGACTCCGTGTGATTTTATAGTCAGTATTTAGTTATTTAATCACGGGTTTTAGATTTAATTGTGTTAGTGAGCCCTATGGGACGTGTTGTTGACTAGGATTACAAGGGAGGCAAGAAGTATTGTTCTTGGCATGTGAGAATATTTGAGCCTTTGGCCGTGTTGCATCACGGAGAGTCTCGGACCTCACTCTCGAAAGATTGGTCTACCATTGTTATTGAGTTTTATTCAATAAAAATGAAAATTTATCGTCTTGCTGCATTTAATCTCGTACTCGTTTCTACAATTATTTGAGAGGAAGCGATTTCGGGATCCATCAGACTGTTCACTGGGTCCGGTCCGGGAATGAACCGTCTACCAGTTGTAGTGTTGATCATTTTTTCCCTATCAACAATTAATAATTCTGATTATTTTATTGTAACACAATATAGAAACATTCAAAAGAGATCTATTTTAGCGTACTAATTAATTAGTAAGCAATACCATGTGAAGATACAACAACTATTCTCTGAATTTGGGAATTAATTCCTGATCATGTGACTTGCTTTGTAATCATACTTATAAACAACTAATCCTTTCTTAAATACAAACTCTTATCCTGTGACGACGTGTCACGGCTTTGATCTTTGGGCTAATATGAGTCATTTTCATAATTCTTGGGTTGTGAATAATAAAATTGTAATTAACAAAAGCACTGCTCTTTTGGTATATTCATTTACTGAATCAAATAATTGAAGACATGAAAACCTACTTCCCATTTGTACACATTAAAAAGTGAGAACAAGAGGAATCTTATGACATGGATATACATTGCACACATAAGAAAGAAACAACTAAATGTGAATGAAGGGCCAATTTCCCATTTGCACACATTTTTTTAACTTAATTTATTTGGACTAAGTAATTAACGGTGACTTTTGGAAGCTATTTTTTTTAAAAGCAGCTTTGCTGCCGTGGGGATCGAACCCACAACTTCTGCTTTGGAGGTGGTGTGGAATTACCACTAAGCTATTCTAGCAACCACACTTTTGGAAGCTATTTGAACTAAAGGTTGTAGGAAATTTGTTGCATAAGTGTTTAAAGATTAAAGATTAGTCCACATGGATCTATATGAATTAATAAGATTAATTAAGAGTATTAACGTGATTAATTAGGCTTGATGAATATGATTTATAAAGCCCATTAAGTCACACTAAACCCTATTCTTATATACGGAAACAAGAGAAAATGAGAAATAATAAATTTATAACACACACAAGAAAGGAAGCTTTCCGATTTCTCTCCATGGCTTCTAGAATTCGACATCTCCATGGCTTCCGATTTCCGGTCTTAAGAAGGCATTTTGTCAGACAACATGGTGTACGAAGTAGAGGACTGTGCGATTGGACGACTCGTGATAGACTAAAAGGCGACGACTAGCCAGGTGATTCATCCCCGACATGTACGTGGGAATCCATTCGTGAAGAAGGATACGAGAAACGTTCTGTCGAGATTTACATCCCAACCGGTAATTTTAATATAGCAACGTCATCTAGATCATGTTTCTAGGACTCCCCAAAATTTTTGCTTCCAAAATATTAATGAAATCTTAGAAAAACTCAACACAGTCAACGCAAAAATACATGCAAAAGCCCAATTGGCTCGGCTCACGAAAAATCAACCCAAGCTCAGCATGTGCGTCGAAAATAATACCTACAAATTAAAGTTAGAGAGATCTTATATCGTTGAGAAGAGCATTTTTATCTTTATTTTGAGAAATCTAATAGCTGAAGCGATAATTTTATATCGTCGAGAAGAGCGTTTTTATCTTTATTTTGAGAAATCTAATAGCGGAAGCGATAAGAATCATGCATACATTTTTTACTTTTGTTTTTAATTTCCCCAAAAAGTTTCAAACTCAACAAACTTATAATGTGAGATTATCCTTCGACTTATCTATCAATAATATATTTTAATATTGATGAAGGTTAATACTCTATAAATATTTATAGATAATTAATTAGATATATAAGAACTATGATTATTTATTGATAGACTATAAACATGACTTATACACTATATATATAGTAGTTGTAAAAAAAATAAAAAAATTGTACAAAATAGTGCCAAACCATTTTTTTTTTTTGAAATTATTAAACAAAGAGAAGAATTTATGATATAGTAATACATAAAAACAATAAATAGAATAGACACTATTTTTAGTGTGAAGTTTAGTGTCGTAGAGGAAAATAAGCTACACTAAAATGATATAATTTATATCAAATTTAATGATGTGATCGAAGACATAAAGTTGATGATGATGAAATGATTCTTCCTAGTAGTAGTATGCTTGTGGACGTTAGTGGATTGTAACGTTAATATTATGTGGGAGGATCTAAAACTAAACCTAATCAGAACTACTAATCTTTGTTTAGCGTTCGTAATCAGAATTAAGAACAATGACGTTACTAAAAAGACGCAATCTCTTTTTGTTTTACACCCAACCAATTCTTCTCTTACCTCAAATCGCTCTTTATCAATTCACTACTGTTCCCAACGTTCGGAAAAATAAATTACTCCGTGTACACGTGTCGTCCATCCGGGTCGCCACTGTCATCGCCTCGCTGTGCGTGCAGAGTGGGACCCACGTGAGTGAGTGAGGGTAAGGCCGGTCATTTGTTCCTCTCTCTCTCTGACGACATCTTGTCAATTTGGTCTGACCGCTGGGTCCCACTCTCTCTAAATCTCGATCTCCTCACCTTTTGCTTTTTTCCATATATACCCCTACCACTCTTACCAGCTCACTCTCACTCTGAGTCCGTACACAAGAAAGAGAGAAGACGAAGAAGAAGCTCTGTTCTCCAGCCGTCCAGCGAGCTCACTCAACTCAACAATGGAGCACTTCTCTCTCCTCCTCTTCTTCTCCCTCATCATCCTCGTCTCCTTCTCAACCCCAACAGGTAACATTGCTCTCTCTCTCTCTCTCTCTCTCTCTCTCTCTCTCGTACTCTTCTCTTTAGTTTTTCTCCAAGCTCAACAATGGAGAGTCTATCTCTCTCTGTTCCAGTTTTTCTGCAAGCTCAACAATGGATACTCTCTCTCTCTGACAATGCTGTTCTTGTTTGTTGTGTTGCAGAATCGGTGGGATCAATCGGAGTGAACTACGGGAGAATCGCGAACGACCT
Source organism: Parietaria judaica (assembly GCA_954871525.1). NCBI lineage: Eukaryota > Viridiplantae > Streptophyta > Magnoliopsida > Rosales > Urticaceae > Parietaria > Parietaria judaica. Next base: position 35,173,631 of record OX940865.1, read on the forward strand.
TCCCTCAGCAGTGAAAGTGGTGAACCTCCTCCGTTCGCAGGGGCTGAGCCGGGTCAAAGTCTACGACACCGACCCCGCCGTACTCAAAGCCCTCGCCGGAACCGCAATCCGGGTCACCGTCGACCTCCCCAACGAGCTCCTCCTCTCGGCCGCGCGCCGCTCGTCGTTCGCGGACTCGTGGGTGGCGCGGAATGTGGCGGCGTACTACCCCGCCACACGCATCGAGGCCATCGCGGTCGGGAACGAGGTGTTCGTGGACCCACACAACACGACGAAGCTGCTAGTACCGGCAATGAAAAATGTGCACGCCGCGCTGGTGAAGCGCAAGCTTGACGGGGCGATCAAGGTGTCGTCGCCGATCGCGCTGAGTGCGCTGCAGAACTCGTACCCGGCCTCAGCCGGCTCGTTCCGGCCCGAGCTTGTGGAGCATGTGTTCGAGCCAATGCTGGAGTTTCTACACAAGACCAGGTCGTACTTGATGGTTAACGCTTACCCTTTCTTTGCCTACGAGGCGAATTCCGATGTCATTTCGCTTGATTATGCTCTGTTTCGGGAGAATCCCGGAGTCGTCGATTCCGGCAACGGACTCAGGTACCCCCATTTTATAAACGAAAAATTACCAGTACTGGTTTTAAAATCCGGGATTTTCCGGGCTTACCGGCAATTGTGTAAATCCGTCATTGGGATTTTGCACCAGCATTTTACAAGTTCCGAACCCGAGTGCCCGGAAAATGGTCAAGCATTTCCCGCTTCCGTTTCCATCAACGTTTTTATTCCGTTACCATGTTCCGTTTGAGATAAGTTTCATGCAATGGCCCGCAGGTACTTCAACCTCTTCGATGCGCAGATTGACGCCGTGTTCGCCGCCATGACGGCGCTGAAATACGACGACATTGGCCTCGTGGTCACCGAGACAGGCTGGCCTTCCAAAGGCGACGAAAACGAAGTAGGCGCGAGCATGGACAATGCTGCGGCCTACAACGGGAACCTCGTCCGCCGCATCATCACCGGGAACGGCACCCCGCTCCGCCCGAAGCAGGACCTCACCGTCTTCCTATTCGCCCTATTCAACGAGAACCAGAAGACCGGGCCCACCTCGGAGCGGAACTACGGCCTCTTCTACCCGAACCAGAAGAAGGTCTACGACGTTCCCTTCACCGCAGAGGACCTGAAGGGCTACGAGGATCACCGCAGCTCACCGGCCACGAAACCCGAACCGGCTACGGAGCCGGCACAACCGGCTCCAGGCGGCGGGGTGTCGAAGAGGACGATGGGGAGCACGTGGTGCGTGGCGAACGGGGAGGTGGGGAAGGGGAAGCTGCAGGCGGCGCTGGACTTCGCGTGCGGGGAGGGCGGGGCGGACTGCCGCGGGATCCAGCCCGGGGCGGCGTGCTACGATCCCGACACGGTGGTGGCCCACGCCTCGTTCGCCTTCAACAGCTACTACCAGAAGGCCGGGCGCCAGATGGGGTCGTGTTACTTCGGCGGAGCAGCCTACGTCGTCACTCAACTACCCAGTACGTTTTCATGTCGTTTTCTCCTCATTTACGTCGTTTCACTGTTTTATGGTATGGCGCACGTTAGCACTGTCTTTCACTATCGACAAAAACTGTTTGAATGCACTTAATTCCCCTCGTTTTCCCTGTCCTTTTGTTTTAAATCGTGCGATTATTGGCGGCGCATGTTAGTGCTTTGTAGGCTATAATAGGCTAACCTTATGTTACGAAAATGCCCCCCACTTTTAAAGGAGCGTGGACAGTGGTGTTCACGCGCGAGCGCTGAGGGTCAAAAGTGGTAGTCACGTGCCCCAGTAGTGTGATTCCTTTGCTGACGTGTCGGGCACTTTCGGAATTTTTGGATGGTTGTTGCAGATAGAGTCAACACAAACATTTTTGTGTCGTTTTCTCACTCTCGAGTCCCGTGTTTTTATTTTTATTTTTAGTAGTGCATTATTTTTTGAGATATTATTACCCCTATATGTATATATTTAATTAAGATAAAAAAATATGTATATATTTAATTGAACTTAGATGGTATATTCTCATAATTTTTTCCAACTGATTATTTCATCGTTAGCTATAAATTGTTACGGACTTTTAACATACGTAGTAGAATTATGGTTCCGGTCTTGGGTTTTATCATTTTGCTATGTTATGCAGAGTTCGGAAAATGCGAGCTTCCGACGGAATAGTGAAAGACGGTATTTTGGTTGATCTGAGAGCAGAAGCCGTAGAAAATGGACACGAAGATTAGCCCGTAGAATATGATATGTTCCAATTTGGTCGTTATATTTCATGTAATGTATTTATTCAAAACGAGCTTAACTTAGATATTATGTTTATATATTAATTAATTAATTAATTAATTATTATTCCTTCTTTTGCACTTGTTTACACTTCTTGACTAATGGAAAAACTATGGTAATGGAAAAATTTAACGATCTCAGAAATATTTATAATCATGATTTAGAACATGAAACTACAAAATACTAAATAGAAAAAATTCGGCACCGAAAATCCGAAATTTGAACTTCTAGATTAAATTTTTCATGGTAAATTAAGTAAAAAAATATGCATAACAAAGATGCTCATGTGTAATGTGAGACAAAAGCTAGTATTTAAAATGTTATGTAGCTTTTTTCATATGGTTTCTTTGTTTTTGTCAAAAGTGAATTGAGTGAGTTGGATAAAATGGTAAAGGCATGGTATGAGGTCCTACACACACATGAACATGATGAGTTTCTTCTTCATAAAGTCTCATTGGATCCTCAAATCATATTTGCTTTATCTTCAGATAATGCAATTATGAAGAGACCCCAATTTCCAAATCCTGCTGCAAAGTCTGCCTGCTCTAAGTAGAATAACATATGGTTTATATAGAAGGTCACCGAGGGAAGAAAAAAATTCCATTTCAATCTTCAACACAAGTAGCTGCAAGATGAACATTCGGGACCTGCAGTCCACGGGTGAACGAATCCGTCCCGCGTCATTTTCCGTTTGTCCGCGAGCAATCTGAGTCTTGGTATCGTATGCATATCTTTGTGTGTGGGCAACCTACCACCGCCTATGCATTTTCCAGTGTTTTTATTTTAGTTTTTACGTAAAAAAATGTGGGATACCCGCTCACTATCATCATTATGTGTTTCGGAGAAATCAAAATTTAGACTTAATTGTGTGAACAATATTAATTCCGTGAGCCTAGAAGGCAAGAATATGTCGTCTATGTTATCCCGCATCGTGTGTACAAAAACATGTGCTGATGAGACAGTCTCAAGACTGTGTAGGACTGTTGTTGAGGGCGATTTGCACCACCCTCTTTTCAGTCACAAAATATATACAAAAATATGAATATGCGAATATCTCAGATTTATTATATTTCTGATGAGGATTCGGTTTTTCCCGTTTGATAGCTGGAGTATTGAAGGATACAATTACAATGATAAGGAATTTGATTTGGTTTGATTTGATGCCGCGCCTCGCTGTATTCGACGGGCTGCCTACGTACCCGGCGTACCGGGACCAGGTCATTACGTCGTTCAATGTGGTTTGGTGATTTCTTCATCTTCTTTCTTCCTTTATTCATTCTCTCTTTATTTCTTCTCTTCTCTTAGCCGAATGCCTCGGTCGAATGTTCTTCCCTTCTCTCCCTTCTGGCCGAATCTCTCTCTGGCCGAGCCCCGCATCTTCTTCCTTTCTCCCTTCTTCTCTTGGTCGAACTTCTCTTGGCTCAATGTCTAGATTCCCTTTCAATGAGGTTTACGTGTATATTTATAGGCTTAAGGTTGGCTGAATTGGTTTCCTTTCTTGTTTCTTGAATCTAGCCGGCTGTTAGCTAGGTTTTCCTTCTTTCTTGCTCTGATTTGTTGCTGATCTTCCTTGATTGCGTTGATTCTTCCATGATTTCCTCAACTGATTGACTGATCCTCCTTTATTCATGCGATTCTGACTCTTTCCGTACTTATCTCGTTGAGATTTTGCGATGGGCTTTCTTCCTCGATGAGCTTTTATGCGATGAGGTAACTGCTTCTGCGACAAGCTTCTTCTTCACGGACTCTTCATCGAGGATCTTCTTCCTCGAAGGTTTCTTCATCGAGGCGCGATGAAGTATTTCATCGCGGATTGACTTTAAACTGGTTGGACTTCGTCGCGGGTTTAGCTTCCTCAAGCGTGCTCCTTCGTTGAACGATATAGTCAACGAACTTCCTTGCCTCCATTTTATGTCGTTTTTGGGACAAAACGACATAAGTAGTGTTAAGGAGGGATTTGGCGAAATCCGACTTTAACAACTGTATATATGTTTAGGATTATAAAGGGCGGCACAGTCAAAAGAACTGTAAGTCAATCAAACTTAATTTTGGAATTTCTTCAAATAAACTATTATAAAGAAGATGCATCTTAGGGTCTTCGACTGCACAAACATATATAATCTCACACAACTATGTAATATGTACTTGCCCAACCTCTGTAACGTCCCATTTACATATTTTCTTACCCAGACAATATGAATTTGCACTACTTAACATATTTTTTACCCTCTCAAATCACAAAAGTAATGACTATCACAACGAGAGTCTTAAGTAAATTCAAGTACTTTCGCCCATGCACGCCCGACCAAGCACGGCGGACCAAGAGCACATGCAAGCTGCAGCCAATGCCCGGCCCCTCAACAAGAAATAGATGTATTGGCATTTGGTAGATGCAAACAATTTTATAAGAAAATCTAGAAATATTTAGTGAGGTCCTCTATAAACCAAAAGTGGATCTCTCTCTTTGAAAATTAGCACAAAGATAGAAGAAACAAATGAGCAGAACAAGCAAGTTGTTGTACTAATTATGGTGTGTTTATGAGGGACCACCTTTCCAGTGCATATATTATATTTTATATGTAGTTTCTTGTCTTCAATTTAAATGTTCAATAATTTTTTTTCTCTCTCTCTATTGTGTTGTCCTTCGCACATACTTGCAAGCATTAAGGCATTTAACATGAACAAAGTTTATTACCAGTTTTTTAAAAATAAATGTAGGAATGTGTTCATGTTATCCTGATAACTCCTCAAGTACTCGGCGAGTATTCCTTTTTAAAAAAAAAAATTGTACGAAAATGCAGTGTCAAACTTTTTAAGAAATTTATATTTGTGAAAGTAAAAAATACACACAATAAGTAGTTTTTAAAAAAGTTTGACACAAAATAGACATTTCGTTCATTAACTTTTTTTTTTTTTTTAATTATCGATAAGTTATACTTGATAATCATTATCGTTTTATATTGAAATTTTGTGCACATTTGCTCCACTTTTTTGTTTCTTCTCATTTATTCATAACTCTTATTTTTCTTTTTTCTTTACTTTTTTCACAACCCCCTCTCTAATATTTATGCCTTGCACCCTAAAAGAAAAGAAAAAACGCTCATGTCTCACTTAATTCTAGCAGTTTCTCCCTCTTATATTCAACTTTCACTTACTCTTGGAATAAGTTCTACAATTACGTACTTGGGCTTTGGTTTAGGGAAATTTGATAATTTATTTCATTTCACGTAACATTTGTAATCTAAACGAGGTGGCCAATGCTTTGGCCAAGAGACGTCTCTCTTCTGTTGTTTCGGACCTTATGTGTCCTTATTGCCCGGAGTGGCTTGTAGCAACAGTGTTGAGGGATTTTTCTCCCTAACTTTTTTGATTAATAGAAATCAAATTACTTAAAAATAAATAAATTACCGCAAGGCTTTCTAGGACAATTTTACCCATGACTTAACTAACATTGAGTGTCCTAAACTATAATTGAGGACATTTTTTCTATACAATTGAAGACACTTTCTTTTACAGTTTAGGATACTTTTTTAGGATACTATTTTTTGTGTGCAATTTAAGACACTTTTCTTGGGGAATAATTTTTCAAAGGAATAAAAACGGGAATATTTTCCAAATATAACGTGAAATGGAAAATAAAAATTATCAAGTTTCCTTAAAAATAATGTAACAAACCGGGGCAAGACTTTGATAAAATATTATATATATATATATATATAATAAAAAAATAAACGAATCGGGGCGGGTGGTCTTGGGCCAGCCCATTTAACACCCCTTGATCGTGTAGTGTAATTCAAAAGCTTTAAAAGTAATTCTCATTCATCTTAGATTTTCTTCATATCAACTCTTAAAATAAGATAAGAGACTCAAACCGAATTCACTGATCTCTCTCTCGGAGTGAAACTCCATACATGTTTGAAAACAATGCATGTCTTTACTTTAGTAGGCAAAAATAAAATAAAACAAAAATTATAACACTCGTTTGTCAAAAAAACAATGCATGTCCTTTAATCCTTATTACGTAAAACTTGTTGTCTTTTTTTCCTTCTTAATGACATGTCGTTTACATACATAAAAATGCATCACGCAAAGACACGTTTGGCAAACTATCAATAAAAATATTCATGAAATAATTTTATACAATATATCAATACTAAAGTGAGATACTATTATTTTATGTAATTGATTTATAATCAGTTATAAATGAGTGGTTGATAACGATGAGTGTGTGTGATTAAGAATATGTCAACCACAATTAAGGAGTGTTCTTCGTTAATAGCCTCTCTCTCTTTGTCAACCATGCAAAATAGTAATAATAATAATAATAATAATGATGATTCGGTCAAAGAAAGCAAGGCTTCAAACATCTTCTGAGGGAATGGCGATTTCTCAGCCTAAGAGCAGCCAGAACAAGCTGGCCCAGATGCCCAGCAAGCTGCGCAAAGCCATCGGCGCCGTCAAGGACCAGACCAGCATCGGCCTCGCCAAGGTCACCGGCGCCACCACCGTCACCGTCGAGATCGCCATCCTCCGCGCCACCTCGCACGACGACGCCCCCGTCGACGCCCGCCACGTGGACGAGGTCATAGAGGCCGTCGCGGCCAACCGCTCTCACGCTTCCAAGAGCGCGAAGGCCATTGCCAAGCGCGTCGGCAAGACGCGCAACTGGATCGTCGCCCTCAAGTGCCTCGTCCTCGTGCTGCGGATCTTCCAGCAGGGCGACGAGCATTTCCCCCGTAAGGTCCGCAAGGCCATGAAGAAGGGCTCGAAAATCCTGAACCTCTCGAATTTTAAGGACGATTCGAGCTCGAGGCCTTGGGACTTTACGTCGTTCGTCAGGGCCGTCGCTCTCTACATGGACGAACGCCTCGACTGCCTCCTTGCCGGGAAGCTCCACCGCCTCCGACTCAGTTCGTACCGCGATGGCGACAAAGACGGCGAAATGGTTTGTAATAGAATAGAGAATGTTGGAATAATGTGTTTCATGATAATATATCCTAATTCCTAAAATAACACGGGAATGTGCATGAATTTCAACAGATGGCGAGGCACCAGCGCGCGAGGAGCACGGAGTCTGTGCGGGACATGAAGCCGGCAACACTGATTGACCGGATCTCGTGCTGGCAGAAGCTGCTGGACCGGGTGATGGCGGCAGAGCCAACACGCGAGGCAGGGGCGAACCGGCTCGTGCAGGCGTCGCTCCACGCGGTCATCCAGGAGAGCTTCTACCTCTACCACGATGTATCTGACGGGCTTGCTCTTCTCCTCGACAGCTTCTTCCACTTGCCGTACCAGGCCTGCGTCAATGCCTTCCAGGCCTGTGTCAGAGCCTCGAAGCAATTCGAGGAGCTCGCGGAGTTTTACGGCCATTGCAAGAGCCTTGGCATCGGAAGAACTTTCGAGTACCCGAGCGTCCAGAAAGTCTCCTCCGAGCTCATCGAGACGCTGCATGAGTTCCTCAAAGACCAAGCCTCGTTCCCCAGCCGCTCGCCGACGCCTCCGCACGTCATTGAGGGGGCCTCCGCCTCCGCCTCGATGTCGTCCGACCCCAATTCGGCAAGCACCGACGAAGACGACGACGACGGCGAAGAAGAAGAAGAAGAAGAAGAAGAGGAAGTCGGATGCCAACCGAGCACTTTCAGCTCGGATATCATGTCGTTTAAATGCCAAGGGAAGCAAGAGAGAAGTCCGAGAAGCGATGGCGGTTGGGACGCCATCCTGGAATCACAACCGAACGACCCTAAAACAGAATTGGACGGCCCGGGACCGTCCACGTTGGAAAGCTTGTTTGCGCAACCGAGGCAATGGAGCAACCCGTTTTTGCAAGAAGGGGAAGAGGGACCAACCGTTGGCCCGAGTGATGGTTACGTAGCACCGACATTCTGTGCCCGTAACCCTAACGGTCACGACAATGCCGTGGACCCGTTCGAGTTGGTTCCGGATGGAGAGGGGCGGAGTTACGACGGCCCCGTGACGTGCGCTGACTTGGCATTAGTGGAGCAGAGCGTGATGAGAGAGCAACAGCTGTGGATGGAAAATCAGAGGAAGATCATTGCCAAACGTTTGGATGGGTTGACTTTTGACCAACAGTTTTGACTGAATAATTTGAAACTTTCTTTCAGTTTTTAGAGCAATTGACATTAATGTTCCTATAAGCTTCATATTGTAGTGTAGTTTATGTTAAATATTATAGTTATTGACAGATGCTCCCATATAAAATTCCACGTCATTTCGAGAAATGATGGGAAAATTTTAATTTGTGTGCGATACATGACTTATTCGATGATACTTTTATCATTATATATGTTTCTTCAATTCTATGAGTTTAATATCTTATTAATTTTCAAATACTTTGGTTTATTAATAATCACATAATAGCATAGTAACGACTTTAAATAATCTATTAATGATCACGCAATAATCAATCACTAAGATCTTTCACCTGATCAACACTTCGTTATCCGGGAGAAAGGCCATAACAAAGAACCGGGCTAACGCCCTTGAAGCCGACGTAGACAAGCTTCTGCGATACGGATTCATCTGGGAGGCCTGCTATCCTCGCTGGGTGGCCAACCCCGTGTTAGTCAAGAAAGCCAATTGAACGCGGTGCACCTACACCGGCTTCACTGACCTCAACGATGTTTGTCCTTAGGATTGCTTCCCCCCGCCGAGGATTAATCAACTAGTGGACTGCTACCTCTAGGCATGAGATCGTGTCCTTTATCGGGCACTCACGCTACTACCAGATCGCTATGCCCATCCCCGATATCGGGACATACAAGCTTTACGACAGACAAAGCCATGCCGTTTGGTCTGAAGAATGCACGCGCCACCTACGTACCAACGACTTGTCAACAAGATGTGGTGTGCTCGGCCGCATTTATGAGGCATTTCTCGAAAACGTGTTACTCAAAAAACTTGTATAAAATCTTTCATTCCGATCACACTGGGGGAAATAATTCTCATCTCTACTTAGTAGAAAATAAGAAAAAGAGTATGATAGTGACAACAAGGCGAAGCTAGTCACTCTCTCACCAAATCTAATGAAAGGACCAACTCTCCATTCTTACATAACTCATCATTTCCATTTTCTTATTGCTAATAAAAATAACACAAGAGTATCACAATATATCCAACAGTAATAATTCATCATCATCATCTTGTTTCTCATCCCTATTTTTCACATCCTGTCAACACTTATAATGAATCCGCAATTGTCTAATTCATGGTTTTGGAAAAGAAACAGAATTGCGAATTTTTTGTCTTTATTATGTACGATCTTTAAATAATCTTTCGTTACGGTTAATGCCAAAAAATGACACAACACTAGGTCCAAGTTTTGATTTCTAGCTAGGCCCAATGTCTGTTTGACGGTTCGATCGGGCTAGAAGCTTGATTCTTTGTTCTTGATGGTCCGGAAATTTTTTCTGGAATCTTCACCTCCGTCTTTTTCTTTGAGAAACAAGGAAACGCGAGCTCTAGAGGGGACGGAGGGAGATTCCTCCGTCGCCCACTTTGACGCTCAACATCAGTCGAGTATTTGAGTCGGGGGAGTTAGAAAGTAAAAAAACAGAAGTTTTTTTATAGCTTAGAATCACTTTGTGATTGCTTACCAAATAAAGGGAGGAACCACCTCTATTAATAAAAATGGTTTCTGGTTTCTCAAGGAAGCTTTGAACAATGCGCAATGCGTGTTTAAGTGATTTACATGCGTCTATAGACTCATTTTTTGCCATGTTTTTTTTTTCCGGGTCAGACCTAAGTTGACTTTCCAACTAATTTTTTGGGCCGGGTCCCGTCGACTTTCCGAGCCAGGCCCAGGTCGCCTTTATGGCCTTTTCAGTCGTTTTTAGCCTCTTGGGCGCGTTTTTTAGTTGGACCCTAATTTTTTTCGAACTTCGAAAAATACCCATAACGATTACGATAGTCTGTCTGATACTCTAATTAACCTACGAGAGTCCAAACAAACTAACATATTGATTCCGGTTTTACACAAAATGAAAAACAAGAAACACAAAGAGAGCGGATTCATGGTTCCTGGGAGATAGTAGTAGGATTTTGCAAACCTAGAGAGCAAAATAAAGTGCACAAAATTGAGCTTAAATTTTGCAAATAAGCATGATCACAACAAGTCACAACAATCCATTTCCTTTCTTTTCAGAACATATAAAATAAAAAAAGTGAAGAAAGAGTAGAGTATCTGATTTACATTTCACAATCATATTATATAATATAAAAGCAAATCGAGGATACACCCAAAAACCGCATCCAAGCTTCTTTTTCTTCTCTGTCATATAATTATATTATATTATAGTTAATAAATATATAATAATAATAATAATAAAGAATGTTGAAAAAAGTAAAAAAGTTGGAGTATACGATGTGTAGCTTGTCCACGCCGTTCCTTCGACACTTACAAAATCCAAAGCAAATCCTGTTGTGTTCACCCAAAATATTTAATTAATTAAATAATAAAAAATTAATTTCAAAAGAATTGGCACTAAGAACTAAATGAACAAAATAAATAAGAAATAGAAATCGTGATAATATAAATAAAATTTTAACATTTTATGTCATAAGTATTTTTCAAACTTGCAAAAATTAATGCTCGCCCTAAAAAAACTACATATGGATATAGGTAGATCTCATAAGTAAAAAATAACCGGAGCGGTGCCCAAAGTATACCTTTGGGTGCGCATGAAAAAATAATACCGAAGAGCATCAAATGCACTCATATACGCGCAATGAGTATAAATAGAGTGCGCAAAAAGTCCAAATACGGGCACGGTTACAAATAAATAATTATCTAACAACTAAATTGGTTGAGTTTCAAAATAACCTATGTGTGACACATATTAATTTAAATATTTTTGCATTGCATTACTTCTTAAAAATATAAGAAATATTGCTACTAAAAACTGAAAATTACTAATAAAAATACACCGACTTATAAAATTTATTAATCAAAATAAAACAAAAGATGGTAAATTACTAAATTCACGTATGAACAGAATAATAGTATATAGAATAGAAGTACATGAATAAAGTCAATGGTCACGAGTCAACAGTAAAAATCCTCAACGCGTCGAAGGCACGTGACTCGTAAAGTGAACTCAGCAATTTACTAAACTAACCACGTCATCACTTAATCAGGTACCCCTACAGAATCTGTGAACTCAACTAGGGCATAACTTCCATTTCATATGCCACGTGGCAAACAGTTAAATTGGTCAAAATACTTAATTCCGAAAAAGTCCTCAACTCTACTTTACTAACCAGAGTTTTGGCGGGTAGGGTTAGTTGCTTTTCCGGTTATTCCCTCCAAGTCCGGCTGAAAATCGTTTTCAGCCTGTTTCCCGCGAGTCTCTGCACCGCCTTTTTTGCTCCGGCGACATCGATTTCCGCCAGCCGCTGCAAATGCGGCTGAGCCCCTGCCGCTACGAGCCGTTTCCGACTTCCTTGACTCCCTCCGGCAAGTATTGCCGCCACGATTGCCACCGGGAGCGCCTTTGCTTTTTCCCCCACCGCCTCGTTCCGGTAGTCGAGCAATTGAATGATCCTCATGAGGCTCTTCTCATCCCTCACAAATTCTTTCCGGTTCGACCGGACCGAAAGCAGAGACACCAGCGCCTGCGCAGCCTGTTCCTGCAGCCCCGCCGGCTTTGGCGCCTCCATGAGCCTCACCAATGAGGCCATGCACCCGCCAATCGCCCGCTTGTTCCCGTCGCTGATCGATAACGACGTGATCAGCATTGCTGAGAGGCGCTGCAGCGCCGGGTTCCCCCTTTTTACGAGCTCGCCGAGCTGGACGAGGAATGTCGTGGAAGTGGACAACGTCCGGGACACGTGCTCAACGGACGAGAGAGCGACCAGAGCACGTAAAACGTGCTCCAGCGTGACAGAACTCGAGATGTCGTGAATTAAATGCATCAGCCTCTGAAGGCCTCGCTCCCGGACAATCAGCAACCGGAAGTACTCTCCGGACGCAGCAAACAATGCAATGCAGCCCGCCGCCTTCTCTTGCGCTGCAGAGCAAGACACAAGCAGATGGAGTAGCACCGGAACCGCTCCTTCCTCCCCAAGTGCGGCCTGCACTTCTTCAACCAGGGCAATGTTCCAAATCGCCCCGGCTGCTAGGGCTTGCGCAGCCGGGGAACCAGATCTACAAACCTCGATCAGAACCGACACGCCGCCATATGCAGAAACCGCCCAGGCGTTCTCTGGATCTGCCGTGATCGCCTTCACCGCAGCAGCTGCCTTCTCCTTCATCACCGGCGAGCCGGTCTCCATGACCCTGAGGAGCGGCCCGAGACCCCCTTCCTCGAAGACACTCCGCCGCGCGTCTTCGCTCGTGGCTAGGGCTGTCACGGCCCTCGCGGCGAGCTCCCGGACCAATGGATCAGCATTGAAATCGAGCAGGTGGATTAGGTAGCCGACATTTCCCTCACTGGCCACGAGGCCCGGCGCGTCCTCGTCGTCGGCGAGCACGCGGAGGAGAGACTCCAGCGCCTTCTTCTTGAACTCGAGGCCTCCGATCTGAAGGCGCGTGAAGAGATCGCGGAGGAAGAAGGCGGGATCGCGAGCTGCTGAGTGGTGGGAGAGGACGATGGCGTTGGAGTGGCGGAGGACGCCGGAGCTGAGGAGGAGCTCGAGGTCCCGGAGGTGCGCGGCAAGCGTAGCAGCGGCAATGTCGAGGTCACTCTGCATGAGCAGCTTGCCACCGGCGAAGGACGGCTCGGCGCAGTGACGGACGAGGGCGGCGAGGCGGCTGAGCGTGGAGAGCAGGCTCGGGAGGAGCGTGTGGAGGAGGGGGTTCTCGGCCCAGTGAGCGCACTCGGCGGTGTCGGCGAGGGCCACTTCGAGGGCGGCGAGCTTGGCGCGCAGGGCCTGCCACCGGCCCGCGAAGCAGCGCACGGCCAGGGACGACGCCGCCAGCGCCGCGGCGGAGGTGTTGATGAGGTCCAGGAGGACGCGCAGCGGCGCCGTGGAGGGAGACATCACGTCGGAGCTGTCGGGGGTTGAGAATATCGTCGTCATATTAATTATATTATATATACATGTATATATTATAATATGTATAACAGTATTAGGGTTTGCTTGCTTGGATGCAAAGGAAGGAAATGCAATGGAGAGTGAGAGAGTCTCAAGTGTGAGTGTCACGAGAGAAAAAGTAGAAGCCTCGAGAGCAAAACTGGAAAAGCGACTCTGAGTTTGTCTGGGGAAGAGAGAGAGAGGAAAGTGGCAAATGTATATAAGTTTACCGGATAATAGCGGCAAATATATTTAAGTTTAGACCTAAAATAGAGACAATTTAATTAATATAATCTACGAGTGTATGTTTTCTGATGTAGATCGACGGATATAAAAACAAAAACTTTCTTGAGACGATAAAAAGCAACAATCATTACAATTGAGAAATTAAGCAAAAAATGAATAAACTGTGTAAGGTGCAGTTTTGTTTTTCGTTTTTCGTTTCAATGAGATGCGCTATCGGTCAATGTTACAATGCACTATCGCATTACTAGATATATTCAGTGTAAGACTATGTGACGCTATTGGCTAAGCTTACAAATGTAAAAGAGTCAAGCATTTTGCTTCCCAAGAGGTTAACATCGTGACTTCTTGGAGAGGTCAGAGTTGATCAGTAATGGTATTATCACTTGCCCAAACAAACTTGGTTATGATTATGTGTAAGGGGCAGTTTTTCTACTTAATAAAAGTATTGAGGACATAGCTATATAAAAAAAAAATCACAGAACAAATTGTAAATACATGCAAAATATATATAGGGCATTACTGTAATTTTTTATTTTATATTTTTCAATAAATGGTCAATTTCTTTATAGAGAGAAATAAACTTAAAGCAGTTGCAAGAAAAGTCATAGAGAAAGATAAAGAAGTTAATGCAGAATGAATGAGAATGCTCCTCTGATAATGTCCTTTTCCTCCACTTTTTGCATAATGATGCTGCTCTGAATCTTTATGGAATCTTTATTATGTTTATATTAATATGTCCCTAATAATGTTAAATATGTGATGTTGTGGAAGTCATTTTATGAAGTTTTCCGGTATAAATGGATAAAATGAAAAATATTAAGAGATTATAGGTTAGATAGATCTGTTACATTAGTGCCCTTTTTTCATTGAGAAAGTTGTGACCAAATAATACAAGTTTGTGGTCCACTTGGGTTTAGTATGAATTGGATGGGCCTTAGTGCAAATGCTTGACTAATAATTGATCTATAGTTTTAATGGATCAATAATTGATTTATAGTTAAGTTTTACAGATTAACTAAGATAACATGTTATAAAAAATAAGAAAAATAAATCCAGTTAACCTAAAATGAAGTGGCGTGGTTAAGTGGACTTATGGATTAGGGCTGAAACTTTTGTACATTAGTTTTTGTTTTGTTCCGGTTCTATATTCGGTCACGGATCGTTTGTAGAAAGAAACTGGGACATTCAGTTTTTGAAAATCGGAAACTGGGATGAAACTTTAAATTCCCAGTTTATTATTCCGGTTTTAAATATGCTATATATTATTTTTTATTATATGATAATATTGCTTATGTCTTGATAATTGATTGGGTTATGTTTTTATGTTTTAGATTTTATATGTAGTATTTGATTTTGATAATTTGGACTTGGTATTTTGTATTTCATCATTTTATTCCGGTTTTTGTTTTCTCTTAATTTCGTTTCGGTTCCCCGATTGAAAAAAATAACCGGGATTTAAAAAAAAAAACTGGAACGGGACAAAAAATATATCTCGATTTTTAAGACGGAGACAAAAAAATGTTAATTCTCTGTTTTCGTTTCTGGTTTACTCCCTCGGGGAGTGCTGGCTTAAGTGGGTTTCCGCTAGGCCGGATCGGATTTTTTGAATGAAATGAGATGTCTTATCTCATTACTCCGGCGAGGCTTATGATTACGAAAACGAAGCCCCACCTGACCGCTTTCGAGTTCGGATGAAAGAAGTTCTAAGGTTCAAACCGACGAGCCGGGCCGGGCCACACCGAAAGGCCCGGGCCGGCCCATTTAGCACCTGTATTTTGAGAAATCCGATCAGAGAAGAAGAAAAAAAAAATCTAGGGCAATTGATATCACCACTTGTCTTCCTCAGAGTCACAGCTCACCGGAGGAGGACGACAATGGCGACCAAGCCATGGCGGATCATCCCCAGGCCGCTCCTCGAGACGGTCCTCAACAACCACGCTCAGCACCACCGCGTCCACCAGCCTCTCGTCTTCCACGGCCCCAGAGGCGCCGGCAAAACCACCCTCATCCTCGAGCGTAAACCCTCGCACCGATCACCAAACCGCCATTTTCGCTCCGATTCCGTAACCAAGCTTCAGAGCTCTTGCAGGTCTCCTCGGCGAGTGGAACAGAGGTCCGCACCTCACCGGCTATGTCGACTTCGCGGAGTGCGTCAAGGAGCACCATCCACACTTCGACCAGTCGTTCCCGTGGTCTTCCTGGTCCAACTGCCCCAAACCCTACCTCGCCGACTGCCGCGCCAAGCTCGAGTGCTGCCTCGAGTCCATGGCGTACAGCGGCGTCAAGCTCGGCGCCATCAGCTCGCACCAGATCTTCTCCACGCTCAACAAGTGGCACGGCCTGAGCACCGCACTCGGGCGGATCATCCAGAGGAGTAGTCCGGCGAGGAAGGTGGTATCCAAGAAGGTCTCGAAGGCCATGCTGTGGGAGCAGGCAGTTTTCGCGCTATCTGTTCGATGCAATGCCGATGAGATCGACGGCGTTCTGAGCCTGGGAGAGAAAGGGAAGAGCCTTTCGGTGGAGGAGGCTTCCTATTACCGGGAGGCAGTGGTCGCGTTGCGGCTTGCGAAGGAGGTGATCGAGGTCCAGCACGGTTATCGAGCCAATGCCATCGAGGATTTGAATCGGAAAGGCGGGATTTCGAGGTCGCTGGCCAATTCGTGCACTGATTGGCCTTGCCTTCTGGTGGAGTTGCTCTCTCAGGCTGCTGAAATTGGTCATTTTCAGGTACAAATTATTCACCTTTCTGCTTCCTGATGTTTCCGTTCATTGAATGTATGTGAAACTCGTTGGGCAGCCGAAACTCGTTGTAAACAACATCGAGGTCTTAAGACACGGGGTTTTGAGAGACGGCGATTCATCAGTCTCGGCACAGATGTATCACGATAGTCTGATATGGAGAACCATTGCGTTAGGTGCGAATGAGAAGTCCATGCCTGTTATATTCGTCACATCAGATAGGTATATTCGTCTTTCCCCTATAAAATTAGAAATGGTCGCATCAATATCTCTCTTGAGTTTTAGACGAGTATGCGTGCGATGTTCGAGCTTAATGAATCGGAATCGGAGATCACGAGACTGTGTAAACTATGATCTGAGTAGCGAATTGCACATTTATGGCCATGAATTTAAGTTTCCTTTCGCAGATTCTTTTCATTTGTTTGTTAGTTTCTAGGATCAGTTATCGGAGATGCCGTGTACTGATAATTTGTTTTTGGGGTTCTAATGATTATTTTTCTTTTGCGCAGTTATTATTCTTACCGAGCTTATTTGGATTTTGGATTCATAGACATATTCATTTCTCGCGAGGTACTCCTAAAATTCAACTACTTCTATGCATCAATGCCTTTTCAATTAGGATTTTGGAAATTCAATGCATAGAAGGAAATCGTTGCATATATATATCTCATGCACCAAATTTTTTATTTTTCGATAGTACCCTGTATTTTGTGTTAATTAAGCTTCGAGACAATGCATTAATTTATCCCCAATCTTCCAAATTATAGATTATCAAACTCAAATTTTCTCTAATTCTCTTTCGCAGACTACCGGATGGACTGCTCAAGAAGCTAAGTTACACATGGTCGGCGATTACTTCACGAATTCCGAGGTAAAAGACGTTAGACACGTTCGTTGATTTCATTAAATTCTGGACTTTCGGATTTTTAATGTTGCAGTTATATTTTTTTCTGGTATCACAGTGGAGTATAATTACCGAAGTTCTTGGTCCGAACCCTCGACATCTATTTGAGCTGTATGCACTGAAGCAAATAAATTCCCTTGGACAGTAAGATATTTTTCTTTCCCATTACCATGTTATTATTCACACAAAACTGCAATGCCTTACATTTTTGTGCTGAATCCTAGGATGTCAAACGAGAAAGGTGGCACGTTCGAGGATATTGTTGATGCATACTTAGCGTTTTTGCAAGTACGTTTACCGATGATGGACAGGAACTACTATATTTATCTTCAATCTTATATTTATGATTCTTAAACTCAATTATTATATCGTTATTGCTTTAGCTTTCTGTTGTGAATCCTGCCATGGATAGAGCTCTGAAATTGGTGCAAAAATTTGCTTCCGACGCATTTTGTGGGAAGATTTCAAAAGACAAGTTGCGTTTCGGTGCACCATGGAGGCACCCTCCTAAGAAAGACGACGCGGCTTTGCAACTTCAATGGGCAAAGACGCAGCTCATGGATTTTGTGCAGTCTCTTGTCAAAGCCGGGTTTGGGGTACGTTGAATTTGGCGTCTATTATGTTGATTTTTTGGGAAGTTCTGTACTGGTAAATTAGCTAAAGGATTTGACTTGTTATATGATATGTATATAGACTGTTTTTTTATTTGGGGCTAGATCGGGACCCGTGATAAAATTTCAACCCGATTCGTAGATACTTAAGAATTTAGTTCTTGGTTGTTCCCTAATTTTGTGGGATCCAATAGATTGTGTTATGTTTTAGTTTCATTTTTCTGAGTAAAATAATATAAATATACAACACATAACTTTATCATCTTTTAATAAATATATCCCAGTTCACTGTGATATTACTAGTTATTACATAGATAAGTATATTTTCTGATATAATTCCCTTTATTTATTGCAGCTTAATTATTTTGCTGACTGCAGCTTAGAGATATTTGATGATCCTGCTGCTGTTGCGTTGATTGAGGTATCGACATCTTTTCTTTTTACGTAATTGGCAGTATTACCCCTGGGCTTTAATTTTTGACAGTGGCGCCCCTTAAAATTTCAAAGAGTACCACATTGCCTCCTTCCCGATAAACAATGGTTGAGAATGTTGACTTGTGCGGAGCACATGACTTGCTTGAGAGTATTTTATCAATTATATTACCAAATAAGATCAATATACTAGAATATGAAACTACTTTGAAGTACTGAAGAAGTTTATTATTTTTTGATAATAAAAACCGTAAAAAGTCCGTTAGGTCAAATGACCTAATAGAAAAGGCGTCACTTATTCTGTGATTTGACAGTTTTGATTTAGCAACGTTTTCGCCGTCAAGACTCTTTGGAAGAGCAATGACCGAATTCCCGTCGGTCAAATTTATCTCGCTGCGTTTTTGGTCATTTAATCATTTTGGGACACATACTGCCGATTACTCTTCTCTTTTCATCTTCTTTTTGGATAGTAAATGGAAATTCTCTCTTTATAGGTGGGATTGCTCTACACTCAACGAGATCCGTCTTTCATTCGCCCCGTATCTATAGGCATAGAGAGGTGCCTCGTTCGATGGTGAGCCCTCTTCTCTTGAAGGATTAGAAAAGTTAGCTTTAAAAGTAAGAGATGAATGAGTCATTATATTTATATAACAGGCTTGTCCAAGACCGTATTCAAATGGGTTTGAAGAACACGGTTCAGTACCGATGGCAGCGGTTTATGCGCGGCCGAAGCTATCGTCATTTGTTGCAACAAGTTGGCTATAAATAGGTCACGTGTGGATGATGATGTCGAGTTTTACTGGCCAGCCCGCTCGCCCACTTGACATGGCTGATTCGGCACGTAAAAACCGTGAGTCTTATGATCTAATGAGCTATACGAAAACCAACATCTTCCATGAAATGCTATAACATATTTTTTTGTTTGTTCGTACGGTACTAAATGATTAACGCTTACTCTCCGTTGTTTCTACAGCATGTGTTCAATAGCCAGAGATCGGCCCAAAGTTTTGACGACTTTATACAAAAACTCTCTCTAATCATAAATTATTGATGACCTTGCATTATTTAGAGAAATGGTTGCAATTAGGTAATTAATAAAGAGATGTAAAGTTGAAGCATAAATTTTGGAGACACCGTTTGTATATTTGTTTGGGGGTTAAAGTTGAAGGAAAAATTAATCAAGGGTGCAAAATGCACAATAGAATAAAAGTTGAGGCTATATTTATAATATCAATACGCTTTCAGGTTATTGAATTTGTAATGAAACTTCCCATCAGCTTACAGTTACATGATATAATTGCCTTTTCAATTTGGTATTTTCTATGCAAATAGATTTACATGACTATAAATAAATAATACTCTTAGTAGCTTAAGCTGTTGTAATCAAAACTCAAAAGAATAGAATAACTGACGACATATATTTTTTATTTTTTGTAATAAAAAATAGATGTGCATGATTGGTCAACGATGAAATAATTATGATTTATGCCAACTCCATGGAATAATTAGTTGTAAATAATCTGGTCCCAACCAGTTAGCTTAGCGATCGATGTTCTAACTACAATTTTTTTGTCATAAATGATTCACAACTTATACCTAATAATATATATATATATATTACATGATTAACATCTTCGTAATTAAGTATAATCAAATCAAAGTGCCACACTCTTTGATGAACAACTAATCGTATTTTTTTCGCAACTCACGTTAGAAATGAACTCGTACTAAAAAAATGGTATGAACAATAACAATGAAGGACATATATATATATATATATATATTGCATATAATTACTGTTATTAATGACAATTGAACATGGTTATAATTCAGTTAGGAAAAACATAAGAGATAATTGAGTTTCAGATAATTTAACTAAACTGATGTGACAAAATAATATAATGATATGACTGATATCATTAGATTATTCCTTTATCCTAAGCTTGTCTTGTTATTATTATTATTATTATATTATCACTAATTGTCTCTCTTTTCTCTTATTGCCGGCTATTAAAGGAGTTTTATTAATTATTATTATTATTTGTTTTATTGAATATATATTATGTTATACTATATATTCAGAGTCTCTTCTCTTCAATGTATCCTCGATTGAACTCAACAACGATCGAGGAAACCATGGACGGTTCTGATGGAGCGAGGAGGTGGGCGAGCCTACGCCAACGGCTGAGATTAAAACGAATGTGCTGCTGTGGTGCCACGTGGAGCCACTCCGCGTCGACTTTGACCATGATGGAGCCAGACGAGGAAGGAAACCCGACCGGACCGGCTCCGGTGTCCAGTCCTACGGTTAACCTCGCAATGGCCTTGGCGGCTGAGCGCACTGCACCCACGGTGAAGTCGCTGATGATGCTGATCGAGGAATCCAACGGCGAGGAGTGGGCCACGGATACCGGTACGGATTCTGATTGGTTGTGTTGCGTCTGCATGGAGAGAAGTAAAGGCGCGGCTTTCATCCCCTGCGGCCACGCATACTGCAGGTAACCTTGTTAGTATCATTTATCGGAATACCCGTTCCGAGAAAAATTAGAATTCTCAATATTCTGCTATCCGGATTTTGAATAATTATTTATTTTTTCAAATGACGGTTATTTATTTCAAAATTGCGGATTCCTTCTTTTATAGAAACGGAATTTCGTATTTACCGCATAAACATGATTCAATGCAGGGCGTGCTCGAGGGAGATGTGGGTCAACCGCGGGATGTGTCCCATCTGCAACCGTCCGATCCTCCAGATCCTCGACCTATACTGAGATCAACGGTGCGTGCTGAGCCACGTAATATCAGAAGAGATTGAGATAATAATGAGTAATTTATGCCTTCTTATATAGATACTGTATGTAAATGATTTATTTTTACATAATAATAATGAGTACAAAGCCTAATTTTTTTTTTAAAAAAAGTGGGCAATGTTAATTAATTATATTTAGTGATAATTGCGATAAAAATATCAAACTTTTTCAAAATAACGCGACATACTTATGTTTTCAATTGTGCTACTTACGTACTCAAAGTTGTGAAATTTGTTTTTTTTTTACTATACGACTCCGTCGTTAAGTTATTTACGTATGTCTCGTATTGAAGTATTTAATTTGAAAACCCACCAAATTTGAGAAAAGAGTGTTAGTTTTAGCTGTATTTGTGTAAATAACTTAACATGAAATAGACACACATGGAGCGAAATCAATCCAAAATGTAAATTTCACGACTTTATTTAATTTAACCAACAAATTTTATAACTTCAGAATATGCCGGCTATTTAGAAAAAAGTTAAGATACTTTTACCGCAACTATCCCTTTTTTATTAATGTATATTCCTTTTTGAAGAAATAAAGCCTGCATATTATTATTACACACATTAAATAGTGCACCATCAAGGCTTACTAGCAAAAAATTGACAATGCAACAACCACATATTTATAGTAGTAATTATGTATAAACGACATATACATGAAAATATATATTAGTTTTATATAATATCTTTACTCACATGTACATGAAGATTATATATAATAATAGTTTTTTTTTTTTAAACACTTCATAAAGTTTTATGTTTTTGTTTTTTAAAGTTTATAACATTGCAAGTAAGTAGTATTTTTTAGCTTCAAATCCCTACAATGGGCCCAAAAATAATACTAATGGGCTTTACTTGCTGAATACCTATGCTTGAGTGGACATGACTCAAAACTTTATTTTTTGAGAATTAACTACACGAAAAACAAAAAAATAACTATATAATTATTTTAAATTTTTTTATTGCATATAAATTATAATGTGATGCTCAATTTTATAAACATAATTTTAGTATGTAAAATATTAGGTATCAATCTTGAGATAAAAAAAATGGACTGGAAAGTTTGTGGTCATAAACAAGATATTTGTGGTCGTGTAAGACTACAGGATGAAATCGAATAAAAAAGTTTTTCTTTTTCTTTTTCTTTTCATTCATAATTTGAATCCAATTTTTTATTTAAGAAAAAAAAAATAGTCACTGATTTCTTCAAATAAAAAATATATTTATAACTATATCCGAATTTTTAATTCAATTTTGGTTTAACATTATATTCAGATGGCTCCTTAAAAGAAAAAAACGTACTTGAAATATACTAAATTATTTATCTATTTTTATTATGAAAACAAAAAAGAGAATATATATATATATATATATATATATATAATAAAAAATTGGATTATATATATTCTTTTCAGAAACCTATTTTAGGAATAGTTTGGAAACTACCTTTTGAATTTGAAGCTTATCCAAATCCAGCAAAGCAACATTTAATAATACACCAAAACCTAATTATTCAGTTGATCCAGAACAGACAGCCTAAAATAAAACAAAATAAAATTCATGCATATTATAAAGTTCACAAGAACTAAGATTTATGTTCGATTATTTAATGATCAGTTTTACAGATTTTATAATTGTTTCTAAAAAATAAAATAAAAATAGTATTGTGAAATTGAATTTAAGAATGTATTATATTTTGGCGGATTTAAAAATATACTAAAAATATTTCTCAGTAATTATTTATTTGGTAGCCTAGAAAGTATAGATATATTTGTCATAACAAGTTTGGTCCCCATAGTTGAAGCCGATATTCAATACAGTGATAGTGAAAGACCCAAATTAAAACTGTATATTGATATGTGATATTTATTGATCAATATATATATATATATATATAATATAATAATATATATTGCTTGAAGCAAGACTTTAACATACCTGGATATTACATATTTCATAAGCTAAAATTATAACCGGGATCATTAATTAATGTAAATAATTGATAACAGAGACATTCAGCAATTGGTGAAGTTGATAATAGTAATACCTCTTCGCGCCGCGGCGAGACTAAAACTTGCCGCGACGATATTTAATCATTCTAAGGTGAGATTAGCTTCAAATTTTAAATTATGAAATCGAATAAACAGTTTTCAAACAACTATTTCGTTGTTAACCTCTCTCGCCGGGGTGAGAATAACTCTTCAAACGATAATAGAGTTTTCCATTCCGTTGAACGTGCAAGCGACAGTATATTTTTTCTGTCGTTTAAAACGGTATTAAACTATTATTTTTGTCTTCGGTAGTGTTAAGAAAAAGAGATTTTATACATCTAATTAGTTGCTAAGTATGAGCAATTTTGAAAAAGTTAGTGAAATCATCATTTATTTGATCTCTATATATATAGACTCCAATTTTTATTTTTTATTTTTAAAGAATATAGACTCCAATCTTGAACCTTAATTTGTCTGAAATTATTGTTTTTAAATGAAAAGCAAGTCGTTTGATTAGTCCTTAGAAGAAGTGGACCGACCTCAATATAGTCAATTTTATGTGTATCACATAAAATACTATCAACGTGTCACGTGTTGACTAAAAGCATTTTCAGTCTTGTTGACCAACCATTAACCCAATTTGATGACGTGGCATAATATGATTGGGTGATTGTGAAACTTGAGATATTGGAATTATATAGAATGCACGTGAAGAAGTTTCGAGGGAAGGTGTTAAGGTCTTTTTTGTCTAATCTATTGATAAATAAGTCCATGTTCTTTCTTAAGTAGAAAAGTTGTACATGTTTTCCATTCTTTTTTTAATAAAAGAGATATATATGTCTTGAACCCTATTTTTATAATGCCCGGACCACCGATCGAGTTGACGACTGTTTACACTTGCTAGAACAAGTCTTTCAACATGTTTTATCTTCACTTGTACGTTTTTTTGAAGAAAAAAAATCTCAAAATATTACTGCTCCATACATTATATACGTTTAATTTTAGAGTTCAATCAAATGAACTACTAATAAAATGATACATCTTGTCTACAAATACAGTACGGATAAATTTTTAAAACTTTTTTTTTTTACAGTACAATCTTATATTTTTATGCACAGTCTCAGAGATGTCTCATCAGTATATTATTTCATTATCCAACTGTATTATTTATTCTATCTTGTCTTCTTGGCTCAAGTTGAGTGATGATTATCACATATTAATATATGATGAAAATTCAATCTTGCATTTTAAAAAAAAAATCTTTTTTATGAATAATTTATATAAATTATTTTAGGAAAAAACAATATATATGTGTATGTCTAGCAGCCTAGTCTCATATATTCACAATAAATATAAGTCTTGAAGTCGAGGTTTCATATAATGAAAAAATGAAACATATCGTTATTACGTTTTTCCTTTAATTAAAATGAGAAACATATTTTCTAATTTTGACTTGTTTTATTTTGTTCTAAAAGTCAGAAAGCCGCCTAATTGCTTACCACATGTTAAAAAATAGACCTATGATAACAACATCACCATCATATTTTAAATACTTTTGGCTGGTTTAATCACATCATATATAATTATTGTGAAAAACAGAATTAATATAAAAGGTCCTACGAATTTGGGAGAGAAAACCAAAAAAGATAAATCAACTAAAAGTCTAAAATGTCAATATATAATGCTATTTTTGCACGTGTATTTGCATGTTTTTTTCCAAATTATTGAAAGCTAAATCAACGACAATAACATGTTACGTACCGATTTTATTAACCAATAATATGGATGAGCTAACTATGAAAAAAAATTGATCTACTTAATCTCATTTTAATTAATTAAATCGTTTGATGCTAATTAATACACTGCTCGAACATAAAATTTTGTTTCATGTTGTGGTATTACACGTACATTATGTATTAATCTCATTAAGAAAAACACGTTGATTCAAACGAAGATTCTCCGAGTCTTTTGTTACTAGCTTGATATAGAAATTCTCAATATCCCGTCTATTTACACGTATAAGGTAGTTGCGACGTAATTTGATCCGTATTTAATTCAATCACGCTTACTAATTGCAATCTTGCAATCTCGGCGAGTTAATGAGGCGTTCATTGAAGAGGTTACTCATTATTCTTGAAAATCAGACGAATATTCTGAAAAGAAAAAACACGCTCAAGGCGTTGGAGGAACATCTCTATCGTAATCGGAGATTAGCAATTGACTGTCCGAACTGGCCGTTTTGAGGGGTATTCTAACTTCTTATATTGTTACTTCTTTGTGAAATTCATAAAAACACAAGTTAGCATAGTATATTTACAAAATCTGCAAACATAAATTTATATTTTCATGATTCATGAATCGTACGATAAATTTTTATAAGGATTTTATTTTATTCCTTCAATATCTGAATTCACGGTCATAACTTAATTATAACCTATAAGCCCCACATATTTATACATATTATTTTTCGAACCCTCTATATGGAGAAAATGTGTTGTGATTGCCGTCCTCGTGCATTGCATGCATTCACTAACGATACGTTTCAATGCTGTCTTATCCACAAATATTCATTTCTATATTCTTCTTCATCACAAATATTCAATGAATATATAACATGATGAAAATAAATATATAAAAGAGCCCACATATTGTGAAATGGACAACAAAAACTCTAAGGATCATATAACTATACACGGTTCATAAGAGCCACATTATATATATATATATATATATATATATATATATATATATATATATGTAAATCATGAATCACAAGTAGTGACTACAATGACAAATTTACAATTAATCAAAATTGTTGTATTCACACATATGCATAATTAGTACCAAGGTTCAACTTATCGAATTCGCCGATAAATCGCTTGTCGTTATCGACGGATTAATCGATAACTTACCGGATTATCGACGGAAAACTAATAATATTGTAACTTACCGATTACCGATCTTTTCGATAATTATCGACGGATTATCGACACTTATCGAGGATTATCGATGAAAAATCACTAAAATATTTTTAAGAATATATTTAGTAAGTTTATAATGTTGATAAAACATCAAAAATGCCAAAAATAAAATCCTTTCATACTTAAACATAGGTAAATAAAATATAGTCTAACTCTCACATATGTAAATAAAATCATCGAAAAGTGTAAAATTTCTTGAAAAATACATATTTTTGTTATTTTTCAAGATGTTTGCCGATTTTCGGCAAAAATCATGGAAAAGTATTGGCATGGCCGTCTTACCGATAACTACCGGCAAGACGGATAATCGAAGATTATCGAAGATAATCGTGGAAAAGTCGAACCTTGATTAGTACCAATACAAAATAATAACAAAGCGAATACTATTTTTTCATTTCCATTAAATGTATAAAAGATGATTACAAATGTCAAAAAATATTATTTTGATACTATTGTAAAACCTCTATAAATTAGTACTGTTGGACCAGAGAATCTAATTATTTGATCGAGTTTATTAACTTATTGAGATAAAATTTAGTCATGTTAGTTAGGATCGGCACCATAAAAAGATATTAATTTATCGAGGTTATTGATTTATCGAGTACTAATTTAATTCGAGGTTCTACTCTATTTGTTTTATATTTTTATTTTGTAAAATTTACTAAATTAACACTTTTAATTTTGTTTTTTTATTTATTTATGTATCCTCTTACATTTTTATTTATATGGTCATTTTAGCACTACAAAGTGAAGAACATTAATATCTTATATAAAATTTCATTATTTTTGTAATGTTTGGTGTCCTATAATATACCGACTAAGCTAACGGATTGCTGTTATATATGTAGTGACACCGAACAATATGTGTAAGGCATGTCACGTGGACAATTATATGTAGATTGGTATGTGCTTATATACATAATATATATATATATATATATATATATATATATATAGGTTTTGTTGATTAATAATGCGTCGTTCAAGTTCAAACTTGAAAGAAGTAAGCCCCACTGAGGCCGACAAGCAGTTAAGTGCATTAAACGACATGCGTATGGATCGCAAAGCCTCACATGGCTTCCAACATTAGCTGTACTGTTTCTTCTAATATTATTATTCTCCAAAAAATATATATTATGTATATATACAATCCCTTCTCTAACTAAACTAAGGAATTACAGGGTGCAATAATTTGAAAATCTTAAATTCCACCCAAAAAAAGAAGAAGAAGAAGTTAGGCCACATTATTAAAAAGAAATAATCCATAAACCCTTTAGTTTATAAATGCTGAAATGACAATGAAAATTAATTTACGTGATTTATTTATTGATATATTTATGTCTATTAGTTATCAAACAAAATCAATATAGTTTTATATTATAAGACAATCTACAAAGTAAGCTAGCTCTTGAAGAACAGATAAGATATAACTTAACTATATTAAAAATAAAAAAGTCCATGATTGAAATACCTGAACATTAACAATGAGCAACGTTTTAAAGAGATTAATTCATTGTCTAACACCGATAAGTATCTAGTAAATTAAAAGCATTGTTTCCGAACTGCATTCGCGGTGTTCCTGGTGTGACATGGCAGGCGAGATAGAGATTTGACAATTGACAAGCTTATACAGAGATTCACACGAAGCTAGCAGTGCGCAAAAATCGAGAAAATTCACCAGAATTCAAGAGTTGGCAAAAATACTAAAACTCTGGTAAATTTAAGAATTGTCTAATTTTGAATTCCATAATTCATATAGATTTATTGTTTGAGGATATCTCGAGATTTTTTATTCGGGATTGAGACAAAATCCCTAAAAATTCAACATTTATGTATATTAGTTATCAATCAAAATCAACGTATTAGAATCCGCGAGTATTATATAAGACAATCCACAAAGTAAGCTCTTTAAAAACAGATAAGATTAAATTTTAACAATATTAAGGAAAGAAAAAAAGGGTCCATGATTTAACATATGTGAACATTTTAAAAAAACTCAATCATGGGTGTCCGAAATCTAAAAGTCCAGGGGCATATTTGTGGCAATTACTCATACTTCATTTATCACCAATAATCTCTATATATATAAAAGGAGGATCTCATCCACATGACATGGCACAATGTAATCAAATGATTAATGTATTCCTTTTCTCTTAGAATTTTGATTTATTTTTTATTCTCCTACAATTCTCTAAATCCTAAAACTATCTTTACGTACATCATATTTGCATGGAAATATTAAATGCATGCCAAGGAATATCAAGAGGTTAATTTAAACAAATGTAGCTATCTTATTAGGACTATTTTATCTATTAATACAAATATATTTATGTTATTAGGGTTTTGTTCTATTATTAATTTATACTAGTAGACTGGCACCACGCGAACGCTTCGCGTGGTGACGTGAAAAATATTAATTAATAAATTAGGTATTGAAAATATTTAATTTACTAATTATCAAATTGTAATGTAATTCAACAAATGGCTATCATAAACACGGTAGCAAATCTACGTCGGATTCAACAATTGGTCAACTTATAAGAAGTCAAACTTTTTTTAGTAAAATCATATACATTCAGGAAAATTTAAAATAAATGGCTATAAACACTGTAGCACGTAGTATGTCAATAACGAAGTATTGAATAATCTTGAGCTTGGAAATCCCTTCTTTCGTAACAACAATGAAGTCGTAGATTTTGGAAGTTCAAAATTAGGGTTGTAGTAATTTCACACTCCAATATTGATCATTGATTTAAATATAAAAGAATTATCAATTTTTTGCCAAACAACATTTTGATTACTAATATTTACATGATTATTGATAAATTTTAATATTAATAATTTATCTAATTTGATGATAAACTTTAATTTGATTATGAAGATTTTCTTTAATTAAAAATGTTCAAATCAACGGAATTATTTATTTCATTATTGTTAGATATGATAATTACTAATAAAAATGCATGAACTTTACGAATTTAAGTAAATTGTAATTTAAATAAATTGTATAATAATGGTCTTTGTGAGATTAATTGGAATTTTTATATTTTAGACAATTTACAAATGCAATTAACTTTTTTTGTGGACAATGTACAACTTAAGGACCCAAATCGAAAATATACAATCCAAACATCAATTTAAATTAGTTGGATTAGTTCTCTTATGATCTTTAAATTGGCTCGGTTCTCTTGTTAGTTCTAATAATATTTTTTAATTGTTTTGGCCCTCTTGCTCTTCAATTTTCAATTCGTGTAGCACATGTTTGCAGTAAGAAAATGTTATATATAAGACATAGTAGTGTAAATTATCTCTTTTTCACATTATCTCTCTTTCTGTAAATTTTATAGCTTCAATATTTTTTTTTATTATTTAAGTAATAAAAATTGTTTTGAATATATAATTAGTTTTAAAAATGATTATAAGTAGTGAAAATACGTCCTTAGGACTCACATAATGTGATTCAAATGATCCCATATACAGGAGATAAAAACAATAATTTAAACCAACCTCATAATTTAAATATTTTATTTTCGTTAATGTTTAAAGATGATGTTAAAAAATATCTCTATTCTAGGTAGTCTGAGATAATTTTGTGAACATAGGAAGTTGAGAAAATATATAGATATTTAGTTTGTGATCAATAGAATAAATATAACTTGATGATATATGGTACTATGCCATGAAGTTTTCTAAAAGTGGAGAATGAATAACCTTATCATGTAATATAAACTTAATATTTCTGTTGTTTCTACTACATATAGTCTTTTAAGTGTGGTGACACAGCACCAATCAAATCATCGACTCTCTCATAGACAGTATAGTTAGACCAAACAAAAGTATAAAATATCATGGATGATACTATAAAATTTCGATCGAGTCTCTCATATAGCCGATCGAAATCTTAAAACATCATAATATGATCGTGGATGGAAACATTGTAAATTTAATTATAATCGTATGGGGCAACTGCGTGTTGTATCATATTACAAAGATAAAAATAAAAACATATATACAAATAAAAACACATGAAATTCATAGTCTCACGTAATAGTATTTATTAATACCTAAATAACTAAATATACAGACTCCAAAAGCTAACTCATAAACATGACATGAAGCGATAAAATGTGGGAGCTTTACCTTGATGCATGATATTCATTTTCGGCCGTGAGTTCCAACATACCCTGTTTGAAACATTTGAAAAGTATGACAATATACCAGTTAGAGTGGCTCTCATTTTAAGATGATAAAAGTATAATAAGCAAGGAAAAAAGAAGAGAAAAACAACAATTAGAGACATTGAGAAGATTCTGTTACAAAGCATCTATTTATAAGCTATAAAATGAAAACTGAAGAGTCATAACTTTGATATATATATATATATATATATATATATATATATATATATATATATGAATTAAAGAGTCATATATATATATATTGACTTAAAGAGTGGAATTCAAAAGCCAAAATAATTCCATGAACTTCAGCGATTAGCAATCGAATGGCCATTTATATAAATTAGCATTTATAATATTTTGGATACATCAAAGATGATATATGTTAGCATTAAGTGTTAATACCTAAATAAAAAATATAAGATATAAATGAATGAATGAATTACATAAAAAGTTGTAGAAGCATTTTTATAATTATTAAATTTTAACGTGTGACTCTTGCTTTTCATGAAGGTGCAACAATAATGATAGCTATAAATATAAATACGAGACATTTATGAATTAATTGAAAATTCATGATAAAAATGTAAATTGAAATATTTAATTGCAAAATCATTCTTCAATGAAAAGAAAATCAAAATTATGAAAAAATAGTATTCTTGAATCCTTGATTTTTTGTATTGCCATGTCATCTATGTGAGATTTTAATAATTTATCTAATTTGATGATAAACTTTAATTTGATTATGAAGATTTTCTTTAATTAAAAATGTTCAAATCAACGGAATTATTTATTTCATTATTGTTAGATATGATAATTACTAATAAAAATGCATGAACTTTACGAATTTAAGTAAATTGTAATTTAAATAAATTGTATAATAATGGTCTTTGTGAGATTAATTGGAATTTTTATATTTTAGACAATTTACAAATGCAATTAACTTTTTTTGTGGACAATGTACAACTTAAGGACCCAAATCGAAAATATACAATCCAAACATCAATTTAAATTAGTTGGATTAGTTCTCTTATGATCTTTAAATTGGCTCGGTTCTCTTGTTAGTTCTAATAATATTTTTTAATTGTTTTGGCCCTCTTGCTCTTCAATTTTCAATTCGTGTAGCACATGTTTGCAGTAAGAAAATGTTATATATAAGACATAGTAGTGTAAATTATCTCTTTTTCACATTATCTCTCTTTCTGTAAATTTTATAGCTTCAATATTTTTTTTTATTATTTAAGTAATAAAAATTGTTTTGAATATATAATTAGTTTTAAAAATGATTATAAGTAGTGAAAATACGTCCTTAGGACTCACATAATGTGATTCAAATGATCCCATATACAGGAGATAAAAACAATAATTTAAACCAACCTCATAATTTAAATATTTTATTTTCGTTAATGTTTAAAGATGATGTTAAAAAATATCTCTATTCTAGGTAGTCTGAGATAATTTTGTGAACATAGGAAGTTGAGAAAATATATAGATATTTAGTTTGTGATCAATAGAATAAATATAACTTGATGATATATGGTACTATGCCATGAAGTTTTCTAAAAGTGGAGAATGAATAACCTTATCATGTAATATAAACTTAATATTTCTGTTGTTTCTACTACATATAGTCTTTTAAGTGTGGTGACACAGCACCAATCAAATCATCGACTCTCTCATAGACAGTATAGTTAGACCAAACAAAAGTATAAAATATCATGGATGATACTATAAAATTTCGATCGAGTCTCTCATATAGCCGATCGAAATCTTAAAACATCATAATATGATCGTGGATGGAAACATTGTAAATTTAATTATAATCGTATGGGGCAACTGCGTGTTGTATCATATTACAAAGATAAAAATAAAAACATATATACAAATAAAAACACATGAAATTCATAGTCTCACGTAATAGTATTTATTAATACCTAAATAACTAAATATACAGACTCCAAAAGCTAACTCATAAACATGACATGAAGCGATAAAATGTGGGAGCTTTACCTTGATGCATGATATTCATTTTCGGCCGTGAGTTCCAACATACCCTGTTTGAAACATTTGAAAAGTATGACAATATACCAGTTAGAGTGGCTCTCATTTTAAGATGATAAAAGTATAATAAGCAAGGAAAAAAGAAGAGAAAAACAACAATTAGAGACATTGAGAAGATTCTGTTACAAAGCATCTATTTATAAGCTATAAAATGAAAACTGAAGAGTCATAACTTTGATATATATATATATATATATATATATATATATATATATGAATTAAAGAGTCATATATATATATATTGACTTAAAGAGTGGAATTCAAAAGCCAAAATAATTCCATGAACTTCAGCGATTAGCAATCGAATGGCCATTTATATAAATTAGCATTTATAATATTTTGGATACATCAAAGATGATATATGTTAGCATTAAGTGTTAATACCTAAATAAAAAATATAAGATATAAATGAATGAATGAATTACATAAAAAGTTGTAGAAGCATTTTTATAATTATTAAATTTTAACGTGTGACTCTTGCTTTTCATGAAGGTGCAACAATAATGATAGCTATAAATATAAATACGAGACATTTATGAATTAATTGAAAATTCATGATAAAAATGTAAATTGAAATATTTAATTGCAAAATCATTCTTCAATGAAAAGAAAATCAAAATTATGAAAAAATAGTATTCTTGAATCCTTGATTTTTTGTATTGCCATGTCATCTATGTGAGATTTTAATAATTTATCTAATTTGATGATAAACTTTAATTTGATTATGAAGATTTTCTTTAATTAAAAATGTTCAAATCAACGGAATTATTTATTTCATTATTGTTAGATATGATAATTACTAATAAAAATGCATGAACTTTACGAATTTAAGTAAATTGTAATTTAAATAAATTGTATAATAATGGTCTTTGTGAGATTAATTGGAATTTTTATATTTTAGACAATTTACAAATGCAATTAACTTTTTTTGTGGACAATGTACAACTTAAGGACCCAAATCGAAAATATACAATCCAAACATCAATTTAAATTAGTTGGATTAGTTCTCTTATGATCTTTAAATTGGCTCGGTTCTCTTGTTAGTTCTAATAATATTTTTTAATTGTTTTGGCCCTCTTGCTCTTCAATTTTCAATTCGTGTAGCACATGTTTGCAGTAAGAAAATGTTATATATAAGACATAGTAGTGTAAATTATCTCTTTTTCACATTATCTCTCTTTCTGTAAATTTTATAGCTTCAATATTTTTTTTTATTATTTAAGTAATAAAAATTGTTTTGAATATATAATTAGTTTTAAAAATGATTATAAGTAGTGAAAATACGTCCTTAGGACTCACATAATGTGATTCAAATGATCCCATATACAGGAGATAAAAACAATAATTTAAACCAACCTCATAATTTAAATATTTTATTTTCGTTAATGTTTAAAGATGATGTTAAAAAATATCTCTATTCTAGGTAGTCTGAGATAATTTTGTGAACATAGGAAGTTGAGAAAATATATAGATATTTAGTTTGTGATCAATAGAATAAATATAACTTGATGATATATGGTACTATGCCATGAAGTTTTCTAAAAGTGGAGAATGAATAACCTTATCATGTAATATAAACTTAATATTTCTGTTGTTTCTACTACATATAGTCTTTTAAGTGTGGTGACACAGCACCAATCAAATCATCGACTCTCTCATAGACAGTATAGTTAGACCAAACAAAAGTATAAAATATCATGGATGATACTATAAAATTTCGATCGAGTCTCTCATATAGCCGATCGAAATCTTAAAACATCATAATATGATCGTGGATGGAAACATTGTAAATTTAATTATAATCGTATGGGGCAACTGCGTGTTGTATCATATTACAAAGATAAAAATAAAAACATATATACAAATAAAAACACATGAAATTCATAGTCTCACGTAATAGTATTTATTAATACCTAAATAACTAAATATACAGACTCCAAAAGCTAACTCATAAACATGACATGAAGCGATAAAATGTGGGAGCTTTACCTTGATGCATGATATTCATTTTCGGCCGTGAGTTCCAACATACCCTGTTTGAAACATTTGAAAAGTATGACAATATACCAGTTAGAGTGGCTCTCATTTTAAGATGATAAAAGTATAATAAGCAAGGAAAAAAGAAGAGAAAAACAACAATTAGAGACATTGAGAAGATTCTGTTACAAAGCATCTATTTATAAGCTATAAAATGAAAACTGAAGAGTCATAACTTTGATATATATATATATATATATATATATATATATATATGAATTAAAGAGTCATATATATATATATTGACTTAAAGAGTGGAATTCAAAAGCCAAAATAATTCCATGAACTTCAGCGATTAGCAATCGAATGGCCATTTATATAAATTAGCATTTATAATATTTTGGATACATCAAAGATGATATATGTTAGCATTAAGTGTTAATACCTAAATAAAAAATATAAGATATAAATGAATGAATGAATTACATAAAAAGTTGTAGAAGCATTTTTATAATTATTAAATTTTAACGTGTGACTCTTGCTTTTCATGAAGGTGCAACAATAATGATAGCTATAAATATAAATACGAGACATTTATGAATTAATTGAAAATTCATGATAAAAATGTAAATTGAAATATTTAATTGCAAAATCATTCTTCAATGAAAAGAAAATCAAAATTATGAAAAAATAGTATTCTTGAATCCTTGATTTTTTGTATTGCCATGTCATCTATGTGAGATTTTCCTTTTATATATATATAGATTCTATTATTAATTTATATTTTATCTCTATATATATAAAAGGAGGATCTCATCCACATGACATGGCACAATGTAATCAAAGGATTAATGTATTCCTTTTCTCTTAGAATTTTGATTTATTTTTTATTCTCCTACAATTCTCTAAATCCTAAAACTATCTTTACGTACATCATATTTGCATGGAAATATTAAATGCATGCCAAGGAATATCAAGAGGTTAATTTAAACAAATGTAGCTATCTTATTAGGACTATTTTATCTATTAATACAAATATATTTATGTTATTAGGGTTTTGTTCTATTATTAATTTATATTCTATTATTAATTTATATTTTATCTCTATATATAAAAGGAGGATCTCATCCACATGACATGGCACAATGTAATCAAAGGATTAATGTATTCCTTTTCTCTTAGAATTTTGATTTATTTTTTATTCTCCTACAATTCTCTAAATCCTAAAACTATCTTTACGTACATTATATTTGCATGAAAATATTAAATGCATGCCAAGGAATATCAAGAGGTTAATTTAAACAAATGTCGCTATCTTATTAGGACCATTTTATCTATTAATACAAATATATCAACTGTTATTATTGCTAAATACATTATATCTTTTTATTTATTGTACTTTTATGTTCATTGTACATGGTAAACAAAAATGACAATATCTACTGACAAAAGTTTTTCTCTTTGCTAATAGAATTTGAGGGATAATTGTCTGGTCATGATAGTTATGTGAAAGGAAAAAATATGGTTTTTTTAGATTGATGTTTCTTTCACAAGAAGATTTTAGCTCTTCGTGTGCTTTTTTAATGGGTTCTAAAAAGAAAGAAAAAATCTATCTATATATAAAAGTAAAATCATGAACAAGTGACGTGGCGAAATAAAAGAGAAGAGATTTAAGATTCCTTTTTTTAAGATTTTAATTTTTTAAAATTTAAGAATATGTATTATTTGTGTTTTATAAGATATATATAGCGATATGGTATGGATTAATGAGATTCAAGGAATTTCATTGATGGGAGTTAAGACATGCATTAGTGGGAGTTATAATCTTAGTGGTTATTTGTTTAATGCTCTTTTAAGCAGCAAGGAATACAAAAGTTTGCAGTCTTGGAGCAGTTATAGCCTATAGGTAATCAACATATTTTGGTTTGCAGTCTTGGAGCAGTTATAGCCTATAGGTAATCAACATATTTTGTCAAGGGAATACAAAAAAAATTTAAATTAAAGTCTTTTCAATCTATTGAGACAAAATTAATGAAAGGATGGAAAAACCGTCTTCTTGGTACATATTATTTCTGACTATATATGCTCACTTTATTCTTTTAAATGGTCGTACTTTTTAATTCCATACTTCTAAATTTCCTTTTATCCATGATGTTTTTGTTAAATTTGTTATCTTTTTCATTTTTTTTTTTTGCAGGTAACAAGAATGTTTCAGTTGAGAATAACGGTTTGCTCAACAAATCAATTTATAAGGTTTGTTTTATTGTTTTTTCACAGTCACCTCAATGTGTCATGCCTGCGATTTTTCACCTTTTGTACTTTGTTTCGTTCAAGTTTATTTTTGACGATGCTTTTATATTCGAATGCCAGATGAACCTTTATGCTTAAATCTTCATATGCTCTTTTGTTTAAGTAAATTTAATTAAAATTTTATCAGGCCATTAATGAATTTGAATTTCAATCCAGCTATCCGATAAGTGCTATGGTTTAAAAATATTTTTTGTGTGTTTATCAAATCAAGAGGCATATTCTGTGTTTTGATGCTATGTATAAGTGTGTTGGCTTATTCTTTTCCTTTTTATATTTCTAGGATACTGTAGGTTGCTCATAATGTTGGAAAAAATACAAGGGCCAGCAACAAAAATAAAAAAATTGTAAAGGCTCCATTACTTTTCTAACTCTCCTTGAGCATTGTAGTGCTTAAACAATTTTTTATGCGGGATACTTCTTAGCTCATGCAGCGACGAGTTTGTTTATATTCTCTTGAAACTTTGACACAATTTATTAAATTGTTATGCATGGGTACAATACACAATCAAAATCAAGAATTAAGGTTTCTTAGTTTCTTAAACTTTGAATTTCTTGATAGTTTAATTCTTCTTAACCATGGGACAATAAGAAATGTCTCTTCCTGTCCAAATATTTATTTCCCACTAACACATTAACAGTTTTATTTACGTGAGTTAATTTCACAAATTATTCCACGCGTTAATCATGTCACAATTAATATAAAGACTTTTAATATCTCTCTAAGAAAAGCAAACGATTAATACTGCAACACTTTTCTTCATCAATTATCTATTTTCTTGCATATTATTTGTTTATTTATATGTAATAAACACACCTTTTTTTTTTGGTAAGAATGAAGTTGTACGAGATTGGCCTCTTCCAATTCTAATTAAACATTGATGAATAGTTTTCACATTAAAATCAAATAACTATTGTAACTCCTATTTCATAATTGGTTATATACTAATATTGATCATTGCATAAAATTTGTTATTCTCATTTTTATATTTTATTTTGGGCATTGTTTATCAGTTTTGCGATTTTCAGGGAGATTTCTTCTACTAAGAATAAGCGGTTTCGCATTTCCGGTGAGTTTATTTTTTTATTTGTGAGTTTTATTTGATTTATGGTTATTATTTTTCCTTTGTTAATATTCAAGTGGATTTCTTCGATCAAGAATAAGGTCGTTGCATTTCCGGTAAGTTTCTTATATCCCGGAGTTTGGTTTCAATTTTTACGGTGAGTTTTATTTAATTTTGTGCATTGGTTTTTCTTTTGTTGATTTTTCAGTGGTATTTATTCAATCAAGAAATAGATCATTCAATTCTCAGTTAGTTTATTTTCCTCTTTTTGTTGTTTTTTCATGGGGATTTATTCAATGAACATAGTATTTTTTTTTTCTTTCAATTTTGTTGTTAGCACACGCGATTCTAGCAAGGGTGTTACATTTCGATCGATTTTGATGTAGCTATTTTCGATCGTGTGAAATCTATGCAGTTGGAAGCGTATGTCTAATATAACGGACACCAATATGTTTTTTTCCTCTGTTAATTTAATTAATTATCCCTCGATGATATCTCTACTACATCTTTCATATTTAATTTTTTAAGATTGTGTGATTCTATCGTTCCTCCAGATTATATGTACTTCTGTAACCTGATCAATTTTTTGAATCATTCACAAGTTTTTTTAGGTCGCTGTGTTATGTCTATTTTATATTATGACATAATAGAATATATATCTAAAGATCAACTCACAATATACAAGTTGTTATTTGAGATTTAAAGTTTCTATTTTTACATAAGAAAAAGAATGTACATAATCTATGTATGTATAAAAAGACACTTTTTGAGTTGTTACATGGCACAACAACAAAGCAATGATACAAGTTTCTTGATTTTTCAGATTTTTTGTTTATTTTTTAAACTATTTTACAAGTGAGTGACTCTTGAATACGAGAGGTGCATCATTTATAATTTATAGCATTTATTACATTAATATTTTCTCAATATGATCAGGTCATTTAACAATAGATTTTTAATATATTAATCCAAATTATAAATATGAGAATCTGTCATTCTGAATTTTTAAGGTTTTACATTTTTTTAAACTCTTTCATTTATATAATTCTCCTTGAAGGCCTTTTAACGTTTTAAACTTGATTGTTTTAATTCTCTTTAATGCATTCAATTCTCTAGGCCTTCAATGAAAATGAAAGTTTCAATTCTCCTTCAATTAAAATATAATTTTCAATTATTATTTTCATAAGTGTATTTCATCACAACATTATAATACTAAGAAAAATGTATGCTCTTTTTATACTTCACATGTTCACCCTACACGACCCTATTTATGTTGCCTAGGGAATTAAATAGTTTTCTGAAATTTCTCCTTTTTATTTATTTATATGAAG
The DNA here is from genome assembly GCA_954871525.1 of Parietaria judaica. Taxonomy (NCBI): domain Eukaryota; kingdom Viridiplantae; phylum Streptophyta; class Magnoliopsida; order Rosales; family Urticaceae; genus Parietaria; species Parietaria judaica. Next base: position 35,212,601 of record OX940865.1, read on the forward strand.
AATTGGAACATTTGTTTTTTTTGCTGCTTTTAATTTCCTTTTATACTACATCACTTTCCTTTTATGCCTCAATATTTTTTATGAGCTAATTTTTATTGCGGCTCTCTTTTCGCCTTAACAAAGCTCTCTACTCTTAACTCTGCGGGGATTTTCGAGAACCAAACATCTTTGGTTTTTCAAGTGAATCGTTGGCTTTATTTACAGTATATGTGAGTCGTTTTTTTTTTTTTGTTTGTTTGTTTATTTCTTGAGTATTGAAGACCAGATCAATTCTTAATCAAAATGCTGTCGTGGTTGGTGTGCACGAGATGACTTTTGTTAGGATATGCAAGTTTTTTCTTTTTATATATAGATACAAAATATAGGGGAAAATAAAATAAAAATATAGAGCTCATATAAAAATAAAATAGGTGGCAGTGAATATGTTCATTAATCCGGGCATTTAATTTGACTCTCTATACTAGCAATACTTATGAGCGACCATGTATAAAAAAAATACATTAAAAGAAAATAAAATAGATAACGAACCACTATAGTTAAAAAATATAATGAAAGAACAATATACATACATTAGTCAAAACATTTAGACATGAAGATAATTGAAGACATAGGTCAGACTTTTAACAATTAATAATAAAAAACTTTTTTTATTACAACTTTGGAATAAAAAAAACGATTTTAGAATTAGAAGTAAAAATAAATAGTTATTTTTCACTTGAGGTGGAATAATAAACTCAAAAGAGGAACCCAAAATATGTGTGTATATGAAGAAATAAAAAGTAATATATTTTAGAGAAAATTTGACTTCTGTACAATGTCTAAATAGATAAAATAAACAATTAAGAAAATAAAAAACTATTTAGTTACAGCTTTGGAATAAGAAAACGATTTTAGAATTAGAAGTAAAAATAAATAATTATTTCACTTGAGATGGAATGATAAACTCAAAGAGAAACTCAAATTATGTGTTTACGACGAACATCAATTTTGATATACTTTAGAGATAATTGGATTTCTGTAGAATGTTTAAATAGATAAAATAAACGTTCAAAAAAATATATGAGAAACAACCTACGCAAAATATAACCCACAAATATATTGACATTTAGATTATTAAGGTCATGTCACTATAAGTCATAGTTTTTTATATAATTAGGAAGCAAGATTATTATAAACAGAAGAGTAAAGATTACTGTTGAAAATTTTACAGATTAAATTTTAGAGTTGTGAATCTATTTGATAATAATAATGATGAAGCAAATTGGTTACCTATATGATTGTATGTTTTCATTAATGAAAGATCAATTTTTAGTTCATTATGCCTTTTGAGCTTCAAATTATTTGTTTAAAAAAATAGTTGGAAGAGTTTAGAAAAAGTTAGCCAAATAAATGTTTTGGGGATAATATTTCAAAATCTATTACCAAATTATTTTAAAATATAGAAATTATTACACAAAAACTTATCAATTCGTGACTTTGATACGAATATATAAATTTAAAAATACAATTATTCAATATTTTATCTAAATTTATTAGTGAAATTTTGATCGCAACCGCGCGAAGCGCGGTTTAGTCCCCTAGTTGATGGTAAAAGAAAAAGATTAGAAATTACAAGCAAGAAATGTGGGTGTTTTTAGTATGAAAAAGGTACTGTACATAAACAAGACTTCGAAAGAGCTGAATTACATGTCATAAAAGTGGAGATACGAATAAATATGTTGATAAAAATAGCAATAATCAAGTCACTCAAAAAAGGACAATTATTTTATTACCATTTTCCATAGATTTCATTTCTTAGCAAGATTTTTTTTTTCATTTTCCTGAAAGAGGGGATGAAAATTATTATCTATCATTGTCACGTTAAATCTTTGTCGTTTTAATAATCATCTACATAGAAATAATTAATTAATAAATTATAGGAAATTTGATATTTTTCGTTGAAATTTGGAATATATTAGGAATATTATGCATGGTTTTCAAGCTCAACGTAGACGTCATTTTGGATTTTATTCATGCTTTATTGTTCACATTCCACATTTTTTTTAGAGATTTCATTCATCATTAATTTGCATGAAACTTTTTTATTTAAACGATTTTTTCAATAATAGATTAAAATGAAAACTTAAGAAATTTATATATTCTTAATCAAAATAGCCATAATCACCCTTATAAGCTACAATTATCTAATAAGTTTTCAACAAATATGACAGTGATCAGTACTAATGACACACCAAAAGGACAACATAAGTATCGTACCCGTATTTTTCGTCGTAATTTAGTAAACGACAACATTTGTTTGAGAGAAAATTTTAGGTTAAATAATTCTTTTCTATGCTAGTTTTGTTTGTAATCTTTGATATTTTATTTATATTATTAATTATGATGCTCGATTCTTACTTTTTGTTAATTGGGTGCCCGTTGGGATACGAATTCACTTAGTGTGATTTTGGATCTCCATTTTTTATATAAAAAAATAATTATAAGGTATTTTTATAAATAATTTAAGAAGAAAATATGATAGATATATCACTATGACTCATCTTTTAAAAAAAAGGATATAAATAAAAATGACAACGCATTACAAATTGTCAATAAAGCAACGTAGGACCACAATTCTATCATGCATTAAAATTGCTAGGGTTTATAATATCACGAATGTATATGAGGAAAGAGAATATACAGTGGGAACTCACCCAACTTTTTACTTGCTTAAGTTTTTTCTGTATTTAAAATTATTTAAATTATTTAAAACATTTTTGTCTTTATATTAATATTTAATTAACTTAAATATCATATATTGAGAAAAAGGCAAGAGCTACATGCTTGACCCTTTTTTATGAAGCAGTTAAGTTCACATTGCATGTTTCATTCCAGTCCCCCACATTAAGGACCAAATTAAATTATCATATTAATTCATTTTTAATCGGTAATTAATAATATAATCAAATCTAGCTAATCTTAAAAGAGTTTGCTTATTTTAAGAGGGGTCTACTTAGATTGATCATATGAGTCATGCATTTATTGTTAAATAATTTTAAATATTTATATTTCAATATATTGGTACTAATATATACATAATATATACATATATTACTAAAATACATACAATCCTTGATTAATTATTTATGTTACTACCGTTGGTGCCTCTCATTCTCGAACTATAGCATCTCAGAGAAGAGATCTAGACTTAGAACCTATCATTTATGTCATTTTTTTTCTTCACAAAAAGGTCGCAGAGCTCAACAACAGCCCGGCATACGTCAGATTTTACGTGAATTTCGAGAGACGGAAGCGCGAGTGTTGTTTAAAATATACACGACGCGGCCTTTCTTGTGGAGTTGCGTCGTGCAACGCATACAAACGATGAAATTTAAACGATGGAAGTGATCTTTTTGTTTGTTGCAGATGTGCCGCGAGGTTAGGCATTCAAACGACGGTAATGATTTTCCGCCATGTGATCTTTGTTAAGGCTAGACGATGATACCGATTAACAGTAATTTGAACTCCTATAATACCGATTAAATTTCGTTGTGTAATCTCCAATTTATACTAGTGCGTTCAATGGATTTTATTGGTTATAATACATACATCACATTATACATATTATAATTATCTTTCTCTTTCGTTATGGTTGAGTAAATGGTATCTCTAAATCGTGTTATTATCATATTCCTACCAATAAACCTCGTTTACTTATTATCATTCGTATCTTACGAAGTCGTGAGTCATGCAAAACATATTTATTATTGAAACCATTAACTCATTTCAAGTTTTTATTATTTAAATTATACGGAAAACAAACCTATTTAATACCTGATATGTATATTTATAGTAGCAGTATATATACATATATACGTACAGTCGTACACCATGCTAAATCGGGAGGTTTTTGGATAAATTATAGTGTCTACCGTATAGGCGTGTATAACTTATTTAATACCTGATTAAACGAGTCACACTTTCACCTATTCTCGTATTCATGTATTTATAAATAATTCAGGTATAAATACTCAATTTACAGTCAAAGTTGGTGACATATAACCAAACTCTAAAAGTGGCGGCAATAATACTCAACGAACGTTTTGAGGGATTGACTAGTATCGCCGTTCGTTTTTCCATTTATGTCCACCGCATGGTAATAAACTGCGGGTCACCGTACACCACATAGATGCCTCATTCGCCATATGATAGTGGTGAGTTTCAAAATTGATAAAGTATTTCAATTGTTTTAATTTAATTTTTTACTTTAATCTGGCAATGGTAGCTAATGTGGTTGCATATATAGCATCTCACGTTGGACATGTGGCGATGTATTAATGGATACATGGCGCGAAGTGACGGAAAAGAAAAAGGGCAATAATGTCAACCCCTCAAAAAGTTCCTTGAGTACTATTGCCGCCATATTTGGAAGTTGAGTATATGCCACGAACTTTGACCATAAATTGGGTATATATGCCGCAATTAAACCAAGAAAATAAAGAAAATGTTATAAAAATAGCGTAAAACTAAAAAGTGCTAGAAACTCGCTTAAGCAATGTTAAGATCTTAATTTTAGCACGATGTAAGATCTATTCAAATACAGAGCAAAACGTATGGTCTGTCAAAATTGAGCTTTCTGCGAGCATCTCTCAAAACGCTAGCTCTAAAACCGACGCGATTTGTTCGTCTTTTGGTCGACTTCGTCATTTGGGGACCAAATTTACAATCCCAACCTAACTTGAGAAGACAACACTTAGGAAAGAACCCCATTTAGGTAGAAATTGAGAGTGAAAAAGGGGTAAGAAAGAAGGGCAAGACATGGACGTGACGAGAGGACTCAATAATTTAGGGCTTAAAAATCCAAAGCTCTTGCAAGTTGAGAAATAAATGGACACGACAATATGCACAAGTGCATGATTATCGACTATATGGTTTGTATTATTCTCACATTGGTCAAACCTGCAAGGATGTGGGTCCAACACCTGGCAGTCACAAACAAAAATAAATAAAAATTCAATATATATATATATATATATATTTAACAATAACAGTATCCAAAACTCTTATGATAATGTCGAGGTCTAATTACGTCAAGTTTCTATTTATTACATGAAGAGATTTTAAATGTTTATCGAACATGAATTTATTATTTTGTATCACTCTATATCAATTATATCATTTAAAATTTAAATAAAAGTATTATATGTTACTTCCATCAAAACTCAAGAATTTACTTAATCTATTCAGTAAAGAGAGAGCATTTTGATACAAATTAACTAAACTAATTTCAGGAGCAAATTGATAAGAGTGGTAATTTCAAGGGTATATATAGTGATAATATGTTTATAAGAAAAAATAGATACAAGGAAAATCTCAAGAATAGTAAATGATAAATTCAATTATATATATTAAGGGATGTTTAATGATTCTAAAATATAACAATAACAATATAGTCCTCAAATAGAACAATCACTAGATATTATCAACTTTCGTTCACTAATTCTTGTTATAATCAAACTTGAATAAAGAAAGGTTTTTAAAGTTAGAAAATTTTAAATTGACCCTCTTAATTTTTACTAAAAATAAGACAAAAATATCATTTTCACACACACAGTACACACACACACACACACATATATATATATATATATATATATATATATTAAACAAGTCAAATATTTGCAATTACTCTAATCATAACCGTGAGTTGTGTGTCATGGGAAGAGTCTAATAAACCAAACTAGTTTGGTCCCACTAAACTAAAAGTTATTCCAACACTAAAAAAAGTCTTTTATTTTATATTTTATTTTCTTACCATATAACATATTTGCAAAACAGTAAATAATAATAATAATAATAATAATTGGCATATCTCCACTAGAGAATTACTTAGTTGCAATCCTCTATAAATAGCACAACACCCAATTCCTAGCTTCACAACATTCCATTATCAAGAAAGAAAGAAAGCATAAATAGCCAAAAGAAATGGAGAACTTCCCTATCATCAGCTTGGACAAGCTCAACGGCGAGGAGAGAGGCTCAACAATGGCGAAGATCAAAGACGCTTGCGAGAACTGGGGTTTCTTCGAGGTAATATATAACACATACATACATGTATATATAATACATATATATGTGTAGAGATATATTTATATGGAAAGTGGGGTTTCTGGTTGCAGCTTGTGAACCATGGAATATCGCACGAGCTTCTGGACACGGTGGAGAGGATGACGAAGGAGCACTACGCCAAGTGCATGGAGCAGAGGTTCAACGAGCTCGTGGCGAGCAAGGGCCTCGACGCCGTGCAGGCCGAGGTCGACGACATGGACTGGGAGAGCACCTTCTTCCTTCGCCACCGTCCCGTCTCTAACATCGCCGACGTCCCAGATCTCGACGAGCAATACAGGTACTTACTAACCCTTATCTCCATTTTCACTCTTTTTTTTTTTTTTTTTTACTCTTTACTCATTCGGATCGGATCCGGTTATTTTTCGGGTGGCAGGAGCGTGATGAGGGAGTTTGCGAAGAAGATAGAGGAGCTGTCCGAGGAGCTTCTCGAGCTGCTCTGCGAGAATCTCGGGCTGGAAAAGGGGTACCTGAAGGCGGCGTTCAACGGGCCGAAGGGGTCGCCGACGTTCGGGACAAAGGTGAGCAACTACCCGCCTTGCCCGAAGCCGGATCTGATCAAGGGACTCCGAGCGCACACCGACGCTGGCGGGATAATCCTGCTCTTCCAGGACGACAAGGTCAGCGGGCTTCAGCTCCTTAAGGACGACAAGTGGGTCGACGTCCCTCCAGTCCGTCACTCCATCGTCGTCAACATCGGCGACCAGCTCGAGGTTCTTATCCTCTCCGTCAATATTTTCACTTTAACGTAGAAAAACGAGTTCAAATGCTCAACCACTTGAGCTCCGTTTTTGCAGGTGATAACAAACGGTAAGTACAAAAGCGTACTCCACAGAGTGATCGCGCAGACGGACGGGACGCGCATGTCGATCGCGTCGTTCTACAACCCCGGAGGCGATGCCGTGATCTTCCCAGCCCCAGCTCTCATCGAGAAAGACGACAAGTCGTACCCGAAGTTCGTGTTCGAGGACTACATGAAGCTCTACACAGCCGTCAAATTCCAGGCGAAAGAGCCCCGATTCGAGGCCATGAAAGCCGTCGCCACAGCTTGATTGATCTCAATCTCATCACATGCTCAAGCTTTTTCTTTTCTTTTCTTTTTTATGATATATATATATGGTGTTTTTTATCATCTAAGTTTTTTTAGAACTACCATATATATTTATATAGCTTATTTTACTATATAGTCTATATTATGTTACGTATGAATATAAGTATTTATATTATATATATATATGTATGTGAGTAGAATCTATTTGTTATTTGTAGAGAAGTGAACATGAAAGTAATAGATTATTATTGTTATTATTTACAGAGAGGCATTGTTTGTGACTTTGTTCCTTTGATATTTTAATCCTTTTTCTTTTGGGTTTTTGCTATTGGGGGATCTCAAAAAGTCATGGGTTGTTCCCAAAAGTAACGAACCAATAAAACATTACTTTAGAGCCCCATTATTGCTTTACAACATTATTTTATCAAGCTCATCCAAAATATTTGGTATCCCCAAATTAAACTATAATATAATATTAATACATCGTATGTTTAATTTAGAGTAATTGAATTTCGTACCCCTTAACTTTTCATCTTTGTGCAATTTGCCCACATAACTTTCATAAGGGTAATACATTGTTTATTACCCTTATGATTTAAAAAATATGAATGCACAATACATAATATATTCAATTTTCTGAACGAGATCAATATATTAGATATTATGCGATCATAATGAAGTAATCAATAAATTAAGTTATTCAAAATTTCTTAGAATAAAAGTCCTACAAAATTGGTCACGTATTGCGAATATGTTTAGGGTTTACGAGTTTTTGAATGCAAAATGGTAACGGGGATTCAAAAGTATAAAGGGCGATTCGGCGAGGAACTAAATCTAGATGGCGAATGGTATCGTTTATGTAAAATTTGGAGAGGTATTAGTGACAATTAATTAGTAGTTAAATAGTAATTTGGAGGGGTGACAAAAGCTGCAATTATGCTTAAGAGTCACATTAATTGTCCCTAGATTCTGTACATCTTTGGACACAAAAATTAAGTAATCTGCTGAGCTTATGGGTGAGTGAAGCAAGGATAATGCAAATAATAATGGCCTAAAAAAAAAGAATAATGTATTGCTTTTATGGCTTTGTTTCCAAATAATAACAAGATCGGCACAGATTGTCACACTTTATAATAATAATATCATTAGTATATGATAATTAGCTCAGATTCCTCTACAACCCTTGTATATAAATAAGTTACTATGCTACAATAATAAGAGGAACCAATATAATGAATTACTACTTAATGAAATTAGTAATTCTGAATTTCTCTTTTGTCAAAAAATTAGTTTTGTAAAAGTATTAATTTGAATTTTCATACCTAGATATGACCGTCTTTGTTAGATAATCATTAATAAATTAAAAACATATATATGAAATAATCAAAACGAAACTAGAATTCCATTTCTTGGTTTTGAAATATATATCTAAACTCAATATATATATTTACACACACGAGATAATTAGCCTTCTTAGAAATTAAGATAATTTATAGCATATCCTAATTTCATAGAATGATATGTTTATAAACTAGGCCATAGCCGGATCCCATTCTCAATTTTATATATATATATATTGTAAAAAAATTGATAAGGTTGAAAATAATCTTGGGCACACGGGCGGGCCTCACGGGCTTCAGTCTGAGCCGACCCAGCCCGCACCTTTTTAGGACGTGGGTGGCCCGTGGGCCAGCCACAAAGCAGGCTGCCCGACTCACGCCTGGGCTCCTCTCGGGCAAGATCCTGGACCATTTTGATTTTTTAATGTTATTTGAGAAACTATCTAAACAAAACAAAATTAAAATATATTAAATCTCCATTTTACATGCGTACGTATCATTATAGATAATGTTCCTAACATTATTGAAAGGAGATCTTGGATGACACAAATCTTGAGTCTTTGGTAATTAATCCGCACAATTAAGAGTTTGAGATTACGCCGCCTAATGAATTTTAAAATAATAAGTAGTTTTGTCACTATTTATGAAAAAAATATTTTTGCTATTTCGATAACAAAAACCTCTAAATTCACACCTTTCTCCTAAAGACTAAAGAGGCCAATATATATGGCGCCAACAACTCCTAACAACACGTTACAGTATAATATGCACATTCATACATATATATACACACACGTAACGTGTAGTGCATTCACATATATACGTGTAGAGTAAGCTTCGTATTTAAGTAGACCCTAAATATATCCTCCTTTTTAAAAAGCAGCTTGGTTATATATATACATAATATACATATAAATATCCCTCAGCTTATAACTTCTTACCACTTTATTAAAAAAAAATGTAACGACATAATTCATATATAGCTAAAACTTAATTAGGTAGTTAGTGAATAGGGGCCGTACTTGAGTAAAAAAATAAGTCAACAAAATTTTACTTTTAAGGCTATGAAATTACTTTAAATTATATTTAATTAGTACTTTTGCCTCCAAAAATGTTATACGTGTCATATTTGAAAAAGTATTATTATACAAAATCTTATTTCTTTTGCATCGAAATTTATTTTTTCAATTTAAGTAGAGGCCTCAAAATTACTCTTCGCCTTACCGAAAATCTTAGGCACGTACGTTCCTATATATATAATTAGGTTTGTGACACTGTATTTTGATCCTGTTAATTGTATATCACGTAGTTTTTGTGGTTGATATTTTTGGTAGGTGGCGATCTTAAGATGTCAATTCTACGGTTGGTTTTTCGGTTTGTTATTCTTTCAAGTTTAAATCTTCTTTTCTTTTTCGAACGTGTCTTAAAAATAATAATTCAAGAAGATTGAACGTATTATTTTAATTAAATAAAAAACAGAACTGGTGATGAAAATTGAAAATCATAAAATATGAATTCTGTGTTTAATTAGGTAATATTGTTGACTTCAAATATTCAATTCACCGCAATAGTTGAAGACCCTACGTATGTCAACATATATAATATATATTATCAATCAATATATACTATACATGATATAAATAAATCTATAGTTCACACAAAAGTGACTTTTAATTTAATAATGTGCAAAGGGCCGGAAGCAATTACATGTTTGATTGTCTCTCAAAATTAGCTCAAGAAAAAGCAACAATAAGTCATTATAAAATGTGCTTTGAAACTCTCATTTATGTTAATGAATTTATTTTAATTATGAGAAAGTCTCATAAAATACAAATAAAATAACAAATATATTATCTCTTTTTAGGATGAAAAATGGTCACAAACTTCCAAATTCAAGATAAGCAATTGAGCATAGTCTATAGTGGAACTTAGTGGAGAATCTAATAAGTATCTAAAGAATAAGACATTGATATTTTTTTCATTCAAATATATATATGTGTGTATAATATAATAATTAGCCACGATATTTCTTGAGTTTTGTATATTCGTTCAGTTCATTCTAAATTATAATTTTTTAATTCTTTTCATATATATTTTGATCTTGTACATCACAACAGGTGTCAAGTGAGCCGGGCCGGTCTAGGCCCACCCGCCCGACTCGTAAAAAAACGGGTTCGCCCCGCCCTCCCTGTTTTTTTTGTGGACCGGGCCTATCAAAATGGTCAGGTTGGGTTATGTTTTCCTAGGCCTGCCCCGAACCCTCCCAGCCCTGTTCAAAAGCCAGCCCTGCCCCGACGTGGCCAACCCCCCCCCCCCGGTTTAAAAGCCCACATAAACCATATTTTTATATCAAAAAACTATTAAGTTGTAATATTAATACTAATGAAAATATTAAAAAAACTACTCTAAATATTTATTGTTATAAAAATTAAAAATTATCTTTATAATACATAATGTATTAATTTATTTTGTATATATATAATCTATGTAGCTCTTTAATTTTCTAATTAAATAATTTTAAATTCATTAGTCAATTGAAAAATTCGCGAATCAATTTGAACATTTTTTATATTAATTTTAGTTTGAAAATGAATTAATCAATTATAACATAGAGTGATTTCATGTATCAAACATAATTTCTTCGTTCACTAGTTTTTACTTTACAATTTATAATTACTAGCCACTTTCATAAACCACTATTCTAATTTTATATTGAGTAATTAATTTCAAATTCACTTATTCTCATTTTATTATTCACTTATCACTTTCATATTCAATATTTAACCTATATATCTTGATATTCATGAATCAATTCAACTTTCATTAGTTTTAACTTTCAAGTTATAATTCGCTAACCAATTTCATAACTTACTAATGAATTTCATTATTCACTAGTTTCAGATCTTCGGTTTGACGATTCATTAATCTCTTTCATATTTAATTAATCATTTCGATTTCATAATTCACTAGTTTCAACTTTACAATTTATAATTCATATCTTGTAAAATTATTAATAAAATAGTTTCGTAGAAACAGATCGCTCTCCGTTAAAACCCAACCCGTTTGATTTGTGAAACACCTAGATAATTCGACCCGTAAAATCCCACTAAATTCGACTCGAAAAAGCCCACTAAATCTGACTCGTAAAAGCCCCCCGCCCCGTGACATTGTGGGTTCGGGTTCATGGGCGGGTGTTGGCCTTGATGGCTTTTCCAAAACGCGCCCCGCACATTGAACAGGGCGGGTCAAGCCCGCCCCGTTTAACATGCGGGCTTTACGGGTTGTGGGCCGGGCCGGGCCGACCCGGCCCACTTGACACCACTACATCAATCTTACATTAAAAGCGGTAGAAAATTATACGAGCGACACATAATTTATTTAATTATTATAGTAAAAGATCTTTAAATTAATATTTACAGATATATAATTTTAATTAAATAATATTTTACCATCCAATTTTTAAATAGCATTACTAAATTATCACTCAATAAATTAATAATTTTGATACTACAATAAAATTCTCTAATTTCAGCTGTATAAATTTATAGAAAGTTTACTTTTTCTCTTCTACAATATACTTTTGAGTATTTCATGTGTGAATAAAGAAATATTTTTTGTTATTTTTACATACAGATTATGCGTTAGTTGGACCAAAAAATAGGTCGTTTTTTTTTTGTCTATTTTATTTCTGAATTTTAAAAAAAATATTAAAATTATATTTTAGAATATTCTTTTAACAAATTATAAAAACATGCATAGTTACTAGTTCCCCCCCTATTGTTTTGGTTTAATTTTGGAAAGAAAAAAACTTTGTAATGTTTTAGGTAAATGGGAAAAAAGGTACAACTTAATGAAGAAAACAAACTTTTCTTTTTGTGTATGGAAAAGCTACTATATGTGTGGCTTTATTTTGTTGATTTGTTCGATCCCATCTTAAAGTATATAATTATATATTTTCAATTAGTGCTTTGTGAAAAGAAAAAAAAAATTGTTAGACTTTAGTTCTTTTCTTAAATATATGTTTATGTTATTCGGAGAATCTAGCAGCTTCGTCCTAAACCATGCTTTTTTTACTTTTGTTCTCAGATAAGAAACAAAAAATAATAATAAAACAATGCGTGAACAAGTGAAAGGGCCTTTTATTTATTTTCTTTTGGTTACTTTAATATTTATTTTAATATGAATGTTATCTAAAAACGTCCGTGTATTGAATTGATTCGTTTTGATCGTGGTCTTAAATTCCCGGACATACCTTTGACATGCCCGTTTTTTGAGCATTGCGGCATGCTCACGAACAACTATGACCTAACTACTGTGATTTATTAGTTATTTAAATATATAATTTTTAACCTATATAAAAATAAAAATTGTCAAAATACTCAAAATCATTTTTCAACTTTTCCACTGATATTTTCGTCAGTATCCGATATGTCTGTAAAATTTATGCGGCATTTGCGGCATGCTCTTTTTTTAGACTTCTGTGTCGGCTTGCGGCATATGTCTTTTCAGATAATGGCTTATTTGATCTTAATGAACTTTAGTATCATATTAAGTATCCCGAGATCATGATTTAAAATCACTGTACAATTAAGAAAATACTCGTAACTCTATAAACATTGACGCTTGTTAAATCTTCATTGTCTTTATTAGGATTCTTTTTTAACACTTGAGGTAGGAAGAAGCGAAAATTCCAATTTGTACATCCTTAAGAGGCACATCCCGACAAAATCTCAATCATGGTATAATTTAATCCGCTTAAAGAAAGTGTCCAGTACGCTTCGATAGTTCTCTGTGTGTGTAATTTATTTATTTTTCGTCTAAAAAATCTCATCTAATACGCTTCGCAAGGCATTTCTGACTTATATGTAAGAGTATTTTCATGAATTTATGATATTAGTAAATATATATATATATATTCTATGGTATACATATATCACTAACCCACTAATTTGTCGGTCAAATCACTTCCGGAAAATTGCTTAAGATTAAGGAGGTATGTCGAGCTTAGAAGACCAAGAAAATCGCTCGCCAGCCGGAAAACGAAATTACGAGCGAGAGGTATGTCGATCCTTTTCGCTTCCGCTTTTACATGTTAAATTATTTAAAACACTTTTATATCGTGTAAAATTAATACGGTACATAATTTTCATAACTTAATACGGAACACGTTCTGATTTCTGAACATATATTTTGTGTTCACCTATGAAAGAGATTGTTTGTTATTGTTTTAATTTATGAAACGACAGAGTAAGAGAATAACTTGCGATACGACATAATTTTATTCAAGCTATTATTTTCTTGCGTTGACTTTGACTACTTCCCAATCAAACACTTACAAATAGCTCAATAATAATTAGACGCCCCATAATTACAACTTAATTAACGGCTTGGCACAAGGGAGGGCTTCATTAAAAAGGATTACCGACTTCTAATTTCTTTTGTTCCCCGGTTTTATTATTCCAGATCACGTTCCGTATCCGTACCCGTCTCCTCTAGTTATTGCTCTTCTTCGAACACGAAAACGACATCGGCTGATTCTTCAAGCTCGAAACGTCGAAAAGTTCCATGAAACGTTGATCAGAAATTCTGGCCTTGGCGGCCGCGAAACGCTGGTACTCGTCGAAGACCGAGGAAAGGCACCATCGCTGCATTTTCCGGATGCAGCCCACGAGGCAGCCGGTTCGGTGCTGGCATTCGGAGCAGGTAACCACCTTTATTTCAGAAGGTATATATATATGTATAGAACTAAAAATGATGCATACAGATTTGAAAAACCAGTGCTTCTCATACCTTTCCTCTTTTGCAGTGAATCAAGACCGGGTGATTCCTCACGTCTGTATCGAAAAGAAATGAATTGAAAAATGAGCTCATTATATAGGGTAACAAACAACAGTCATAATTGCAGTATAAGTTCCTAATGTTGAATAAAGCGTGTTTTTTAGGTACACACGAAGCAGTATCAGCTGGTGATGTCTCGTAGATAATTGTCTTTTCTAAAAGTAATGGGAACTTATACCGCAATTGTACCATAACATATAAATTCATGTTGATTTACAGTACCTAGAGCGACTTTTAGGGCTTCACGGATTGTGTCCTCCGGAATGTTTACGAAAGGCTCCTGTGAAGACAGATATAATCCAATCACTTCTTTTGAATATATATACACATTAAAATTATTCTTCATAATTGTTGTTATCAAATACTACATTTATATTTTCAATTTAGATAGTCTTAACACAACTATAGGCATCACAAACATGTGTCATTTTTACCTTCATGCAAGAGAATAAGAAAAGGACAATTTGGATACTATTTTTTTTATAATTTTCTCACCAACACACATAACTATAACTTATATACTTTTGCCTATTCGAGGCACAAGAGGAGGACGAGTGAGAATATGGGAATATTTTGTTCTTCCCAAAAATGGTACCATAAGAAAATAAAATACAAAGACAGATCCAATCAAAGTAAGCGTCATAAATACTAGAGGCCCACTTATTTGGGAGTCTATTTATATAACTCTATCTATATGGAGAGTTACATATATTTATGTTCATGATCTCGTTGTACTTATCCAAAAAATAGATTATAATCAAACACAGGACCATCTTCAATTAATACCCTTCTATGGATCAACATTATGTTTACATAATCATGAAAAAATAGATTATAATCAAAATGATCCAGATAATACCAAAACTCATGGTACTTCATCCATGGGATTGTACTTATACTACCCAAGTTTCCATATTTGTAGAATTCCTTCGGACATTGTATTCGAATTGGCTAGAATCCGGGTTTATAACTTCCGAAGAAATGCTACGAATTTCGAAACTTGCTCATATTTTCCGAGGATAACCCGGTAAGGATACCAATAATGTGATTAAGATGCTAAACAAATTCAAACAATTAATATAATAGTGATAATCAGGAAGAGCCTTGCATGGCGATAAACACAGAGAATGATTTCATTCTAAACCTTGAATGATAATGGAGAGGAAGCACTACGAACCTTGTAGCCTTCGATTCCGAATTGGAAAAGCTGGATTCCGTTTGACTTGAGGAACTCCATGTTCGTCTCCGGATACGGCTCAGGACACATACATCTTCACAGCAAAGCAATTCGAAAAACGCTTCAGCCAAATCGGACTCGGAATCGGAGAATCGGAGACGAGCTTACATGATGGAGCGGAGGCCGAGGGTCTGGAGGAAGGAGAAGTTGGCGGAATTGGGGAATCCGGAGCGGAAGATGCCGTTGTCGACCATGGAGAAGTTGAGCGGAGGTATGAAGAGGTCGTCGCCTTCTTCCGAGGCTCCGGCGGTGACGACGGCGAGAGTTTCCGGCGCCGGCGAGGAGTCTCTGGCTTCAAGTAGTGGGTTGCACATCTCGGAATCCTTGTGGTGGTGCTCCAATTTCATGCTCGAACTCCGAGGAAGAGCTCTGAATCTCTCAAGTATTTATGGAGATTGGGATTGGGATCGACGAGGATATTCGCTTCTCTGCTTTTTGGTGTTGAAAAGCAAGAGAGAGAGACGAAGGTCTGGCTATGGAGGAGGGAGAATAGTGATTACCGAATGTATTTATAGACTCGGATTAGATTAGACTAATTAATTATTGGCTTCATTAATTACGGATAATTAGATAAACGTATTTCAATTTACACATATTTGCACCATAAAGGCCACATGTTTTATTATTTTTTATTTTGGCCAGCATAGAAACTCAATGTTTGATTTGCTATTAAATTTTGAGTTTCTATTAAGTGTATAACGCGTGTCAACTTTACATAACACGAATACTAATGAGTAATGAGAGTTGAGTATGCGTTGGCGATACTGCCAAGTGTCGAGGATGCCGGGTGCACCGTTGATAGTGCCAAGAATGCCTAGTGTGTAACCAATACTGTCGAGAACGCCGAATGCACGCCTTGTACATATGTTATATTCCTAATATTGTTCAATTAGTGACAAATACTCCAAGCTTTATAGGAAAATAGAACATTGAATCTTTAGGTCGATTTTTTTTTCTTCTTGAGAATTTACTTCTAACAAAGTGTAAATATGAGGTTTTTATATAGCAATTATCTCTTTAATTTATATGTATGTATGTACAAAGAAAGGGTCAGAATGGAAGAAGAAAAAGAAAAGCTTTATTCTTATCTAGTAAAATGAAAAATGGAAAGATGGTGCAATTAACTCCTTGAGGTTTATTCTTGCCTAGTAAAATGATAATTATAAATTTCTCATTTTATAATAAAAGAAAACAACAAATATATAATGATAAAATCTTATATACACGTTGCATATCTAATCTAAAAATATTTACAATACCGGAAAGAGATTAAATTCGTTGAAATGTCTATTAATAGTATCATTTTTAAGTATTAACCAATGCATCTATTATCATACCTTGTCATTATATAATTAATTATCTTTAATAGATAACACCTCCCATGTGGTAAGTTGTATTTACATAGTTTTATTATAAGCCCTTTTGTCTCAGAAAGTTTTTAGTTGGTAACTTGGTATGACCATATTCATTCTAATTTAAATATTGAGAATTTAATATTGATTTATTTTTTAAGAGTTGATCTCAACTTTTACTTAGTTAAATTTATAATGCACTATTGCAAAAACTAAATGATGAGATAAAAAAATAGAAAAATTAATTATCAATTTTATTTTTTTTCAAATAACTTGAAGAAAAAAAACGTTCTAATGACTGCATGACTGCAGTTAACTCAAAATCGTCTAGTTTACTTGAATTTTACAATTTTTAATTTATTTTCTCTTTGATAAAGAATTGTATCATCAAAATAAGAGAGCATAAACTGCGGGGAATTACTTTTATAACACTATATAATATAATAGTAAATTGAAATAGTAAAATGCTAAGAAATTTTTTTATCACTAATAAAACTACAAATAAATACATGAAATAATGAAGCGTGTATAGAAAATGATCCCCTGCGTCGCCACTTCAAAGCATATCCTGCAACCTCGTACATCGTGCGGTCATCAAACCCCTCATAAAAGTCAAAACGCATATAATGAGAGAAAGCAAAGTGGGACCCGGTTGATGAAGGAAAGTTCACTGCGCCAAATATACCATTTTTGGAATTATGGCAAATAGAAATTAAATATAAATAAACCTAAACAAGAATATTATTTAAATAAATATGAAATTGAGAGAGAACATTCTTGAGAATATGCTTGTGTAGAAGAATGTGTCGTTTTGCTGCATTTGTATGTTAATGCGAGCCCTCTGCGCCACGTACTTTACTATTATAATAATATTAATTATTATTATTATTATATGCCCTAATCCTACATTCTACTCAATATTATCATTATAGCTTTTACTTAATATTTATACTCTATTTTTTTTTTTTTACTAATTGTATATACTTTTAAAATTTTATCAAGTTTTTCGCCAAAAAATTACGAATAAGTCTTTTAGCACGCTATAATGAGAGATAAAGAACGTCAAAAGAAAAACTAATGGAGGTCTAAATGATATAAATAATATTAGATTTTATATCATAAACTAAAACTAAATAAAATTAAGGGGCAAATAGTCAAATAGCCAAACTTCAAGGGAAACTTCATAAAATATCCCTCAAAACATCATAAATTATTTTACTACACCTCAAAACATCATAATTGGAAATACATCCTTTTTAAATTTTATGTACCAAAATACCCTTATTTGTGTCAATTTTTTCGGACGCGACTTGTCCATTTTTCAGGAGGCAATATATCCATTTTTCATGACACAATATGTAATTTTGAAAGGGTATTTTGATATTACAAATTTGAAAAGGATCTATTTCCAATTATGATGTTTTGAGGTGTAGTAAAATAATTTATGGTGTTTTGAGGGATGTTTTATGAAGTTTCCCAACTTCAAACTCTAATTAGCCAAATAGTTAATGTTTTAATTAATATTGCCAAATAGCCAATTAATCACGTTTATAAATCACGAAAGACCGGATTACCCTTGTATTAACGTGGTTAATTTGTTTAAAAATAAATTAATTTTTTTTGAAAAAATAAATTATTTTAAAAAATAAAATAAAGTTTTTGTTAAAATTTTAATCACGATTTTTTATTTTTAAACAAACTAACTCCGTTAATACACGTTAATAAACGTATTAACAAAGTTAATTTGTTTAAAAATAAATTACTTAGTTTAAAAATAAATGAATTCTAAAAAGAATTATTTTTTTTGAAAAAAAAATTTGTTAAAATTTTAATCACAATTTGTTATTTTTAAACAAATTAACTCCGTTAATACACGTTAATAAACGCATTAACGAAGTTAATTTGTTTAAAAATAAATAATCGTGATTAAAATTTTAACAAAAAAATTATTTTTTTTAAAAAAAATTATTTATTTTTAAAGAAATTAACCACGTTAATACACGTTAATATGTTAAAAAGGGTATTATAGGTATAAAATATGTTATTAAATAACCATTTGACTATTTTGCAAAGAAAAAGGAAATGTTGGTTATTTGGCTAATCAAACATTTCAATTTGGCTATCCCATGCAATATCTCTAAAATTAATTACACTTAAAAATTCTATCTCGAATAAATATCGCTAAATGATTGCGATTCCGGGCATTGTTACATTGATTTTTAAATTATAAAACTATTAACTTATAAATACATGGACAATTTGAGGGTCTTGTCATAAAATGTGAAAATTATAGTTTGTATTGTACTAATTGTAATAATGATATACTAAATTCTCTTTTTTTTTTTAAATGAGGTGACGCTATTGGCCAAGGTTATAACGCATCTCGCATTACTAGATATATTCAGTGTAAAAACAGGTGACACTATTAGCCAAGTTTACGAATATGTGAAGGGGGCACTCATTTGAGTCCTATGAGAGAGTTTGAGCCCATGACCTCTTAAATAAAGGTATATTAGAGTTATCACTAGGTCAAATTTGCTTGGTTAAATTCTTAATAATTTAAGACTTATAAAGATATATAACCCAATATCAGTCAAGATCTCATTGCCAAGGGTGATTATGACAGCTTGAAAAAACTATTTAGCCATAGGTGATGAGAAAGAAAAAAAAAGTTAGTGCAATTTCATGCCTCTTAAATTATGATGTCTTTTGAGATAAAATTAGAAAAATGAAAGAGCGAGGTGTACTACACACTCACACCATGTGGTCATAATAGAGGTGAAATATATAATGTTCAAACTAGACAATTATATATATATATATATAATAAAAATAAAAAACTAAACAATTTGATAGCAACAAAATGTTTTTATACACACTAGATATATAAATATACATACATAAAAAATTTAGTGTTGTCTCTATCGGTACTTAATATAACAACAACAAAAGTAGTGGCTGTGTACCATCAATTTATAGCTATTTTTAATAAAGCTTAGAACTTTGAGTTTGACAAAATTAGACGAAAATTGTTGAGGTGAAATATCACCGTAGCATTTACGGATTTAAGATTGGTGATTCCGCTTTTAAGTTACCTAGAAAGTTGGGTCTTTTCGTTAAAACATAATCACGCAAACGAAAATGGGTTTGAATAGAATAAGATGCTCGAGAATTTTGGTGTGAATATATTGTATTTCTTCTTTAGGACTTTTCTGTCCATTTTTACATCTTTCAGCCTCTATTTATAAAGCTTCATAATCAAGGTTCAATCTCATAAATGATCGGTTACAATTTGAGTTTTTTTTCCCATAATTGTCTTTATAACATGACTTTAATTATATAGTAATCATGCTTAATAATTGTCATTGATAATCCCAAGGCGCCGCTCACGCTGCGCTAATTGCTCCTTGTTATCTTCGTCCTCGTCGTCTGTCGCTGGTCTCGTCGCATGTCAGGGACGAGTTACCGTATATAAAGTGTCTTACTCTAGCCAAATGCTTCTTTTTTTGTTCTTCTTTTCTTTCTAACTTATTATCATTCCTCTTATAAATTATATATGTAGATATTCATGCAAATACGAATATATTATATAAGAGTTAGCAAAATTATAACCCTGCATGGTAATAAATATATAGCAAACTCCCATAACGGTAGTAAAAATTCGATGATAGAAAAATTTTAATTTGAGTTTTTTTGTTTTTTTTTTACACCATAAGTTATATGTATTACACGTAAAATATGATAGTTGGAACTAAGGTCGGCCTTGAGTTTATCAGGGCCCTAGGCGAAGACCTGTTTTGACGGTATGTATATTATTCATGCGTGTAAATAAAATTTTATTGTAATTGAATCTATAGTTATTTCATAATTCAGGTGGCATCCCTTTTAGTAAACAAAAAATTATTATAAGCTCACGCCTATCTCATCTGCCCTCAGGGCCGATAGTGGTTGGAAATCAACACCGGAATTTGAAACTTAGTTATACTCGGCGTGATAGTCCACACAGCCATAAAATCACATCGTTTGTATCAATATTTAAAAAAAAAAATCAACGAAAGATTTATTAGGCATCAATAAAAAAGAGTCTCTAATACAATTTGGAGGGATATCAACCCATTTTGTTGGATCATACAAAACTATACCTTTCTAGACAACTCATGAGCAGCAATATTCATAAATATTAAAACAAAATCAAACCGTATTTCGGAAAAAATGCATTTTTAACAGCTCTAAACCACCATAGACTAAAAGATAAATCTTACAAACTCCTACAAAAATAGACTATTCATAAGAACTTGAGAGTTAGATTCTCGAATAAACATGATTTAAATTTTCTTCTTGATCTAAGAGAGCGGGGTACTTTGAGACTTAAAGGTTCAACTTCACTACTAGATAAATTGCCACGCAAGAAACCGGCCTTAGCCATGATAAAATCACCCTGATAATCTCTCACTACACACCCGAATCCGACTTCTGATAGGGACACATTTTGTAAACAATGTGCTATATATTATTAAAGAGTAGATACAAATAATGATCAATTTTAATAATTATCAATCGCATAAAAGCCGGTTAATTAGTATAACCTAAAGTGTAGAAAAGTATCCAAGCCCCTTTATGTTCACATATGTTCGTTGCCATTCGTTTTGCATTTATCTTTCTATTTGCTCAATGTTGATTTGATGCTTCTTAGGTCTAATTATCACCCTTTCAATAAACAATAAAAATGAACATACTATATCATGCGACTTTCGTTAGTGGGTGGCACAGAACTAATCATCGTTCCTTTTGTCTTTCGGAATCTTATAATAAATATACGTTGTTGGGGTGACTAGAGTTACAAATTTTTTAATGTAACTTTACCTCTAAAGTCGAAATTATTATTGGTCCATTAATTGTCTTAATTTAGTGATTTTTCTATTGGGATTATATCAAGGTCCTAGAAGGAGTGGTAATAAAAGGTTGGACATGAAAAACGAAACGAATACGACACGATGTAAATAGATATGTATCGACTTTAAATGGATATCTAGTCTTAATTTAAATTGTGGACCTCATTTCAGTTCTTATTTATTATATTTGTTAATCTTCATCGCTTTGACTTTATGGTGATAACATCTTACAGTTGCAATCTATCTAATAATCACTCGTTTAAACGAAAGGTACTATAAAAGCTTGTAATTAATAAGAACTATTATTATAGATAATCAATATATTCGTAATTACTAGTAGGATTTATATCTGAACGGAGGGCATATGTCCACAAATTTCCACACATATCATCAAGGCTAGCATGACTAAAATATGAATAGTAAACACTACCAAATAAAACCCAAGCCTCTGCGCACTCTAGCCATCTTTCCGCGCGTCTTAGGAAGTTTTGCACCATCCCTAAAATTCTCGTGCGCCTGTCCATGCTTCGTTCATCGGGATTCTCTGTTACGCACGCTGTCTGTGATGTGTGCCCATGAGGCTCCGTCGTCATAACAACCATCCTGCAAATTATTAAGCCCATCGCGGGCGGCCCATTCTATGTGCACGTTAGATGATCTCTTCCGCGTTGCTCGCGTGTGTTGCTTGACTCATCGCCAAGCCATATTGCCATCATGCTAAGTAAGCCCATCGCGGGCGGCCCCTTTAGTCTTTCCTTTGCGCGCTGGCCCATGCCGTATATATGCTTGGCCGGACCTAGGTCATCCGACACCATACATATCCATGTATATCACCCTTAGAATAGCATGTGGTTTGTATATATATACTTAAATATTGTTGTTTCTCCAATTGGATTGTTAAACATCATTCTTATAGTGCTCAAATTGGTGCAACCTTTTGAAAGACTAATGAGATTCAAGAACAAGTAATTTCTGATTATCTCTCCTCATTATATATAGACAAATATATATACACGGTCCATATTAAACAGCCAGTAGGACTTTAAATTCATGCAAATCCATCTAATTATTTCCCTAAAGCGACCCGTAAAGTAAGCGTATCATTCCCTATTACAGTTAGGTTTTAGAAAAGTAATTTACTAGGTTTAAATAATTGATATATGTATATATATAGCAATGAGATATCAAATATTTTATAATTTCTTTATGATGAAATTATTGACATTACAAAAATATTAAGAAAAGCTACTTTAGATTGTTCGGTTTTGGTCCTGACTCTTGTAATTAATAATATAATATATTTTTTTCTTCGACATCCTATCATTTCAAAAGGAAGATGATCATATGAAGAAAACTTATTGTCTCTTGCGTGAAACACTAAGAAATATAGTTATCACGAATTTAACTATAAGAACGCTTTAACCAAACTTGTTTGACCTAGTGGTAAATCCACTACAATAAGACTCTTCCATGAGGTCTTGGGTTCGATCCCTTTAGACTCAGAAATTGCGTAATATATGTAATCTTGGCCGATAGTGTCTGCGGCTAATTGTGTCTTGTAATGTGAGTACATGTAATCTTGGTCAATAGTGTCACTCAATTAAAAAAAAACAAAAAAAAAACTATAAACACGCTTTCACATAATTCCTTTGTGATTATAGATATATAATTTATTTTATTTCTATTGTTAAATAATAACAATAATACACACACATATGACACACATATATATATGTATATATATATCAATCATACTATTATGAGATTAACTAAAAGTCAACATACGTTAATATTATAATAAACTCGTCATGGCATATATATAAAGCAATGTAATATAACTATACTATATATAAGTCATCGTCTATTATTACGGTTTTGCATTACTTCGTTATTTGAAAGCTCGATATTATTATAAGGATTGTGTGATAAACACGAAGTTAGGTCTAGCTTGTTTAAAAAAAAAAATCAAATACTATTTATAAATAAATAATGGTTACCTCTGTTATTGGTTGTTCCTTCGTAATTGACTTGCGATTGTTTTCCTACTGTATTATTTAAAACAGGTTATTCACGGAAAAAGTACCTAGATATTAATAAAAATATATGACTTATGTTCTCATTATGTTTTTACGGCAAAAGTAAATGTTGAACAAATTTTATCTTTTGTAGGTTACCATTTTCTTATCGTTAGCGTCTTCCGTCAATTGCCATTTGGCGACCTCTAATTGTACCACATGTTAATTTTATGCCTAATCAACATTTAATTATCGGCTTGCGGAGTTACAAATTGATATGTGCAAGGGAAAATCCTATCATCAATTTGAGAAGTTTTAACTCTGCAAGCCGATCAATAGATTATGATTAGGCATAAAACGTGTGGAAATGACTTGATATATGGTCCAATGATCAGAGATCGTACAAAAAATAATGAGAGCATGCAAAAAAAAAATTGAGAACATAAATCATACTCTTACCGACTTATAGGTACATTTTCCACGAATATCCCTTTCAAAAAATTATAATTTTAGAAAAGATCATTAATTTATTGATGTTGGTACCTTTCTTTGTCACGTATTTAATAGTTTGATATGATTTCTAAAAGATGGATATATAATATGTATTACGGTCACTTAATTAATAAGGGTTTAATTAAAAAGACTTCATGTCTTCTTTTTCTTTTTCTACATTAGGGTGGTGTGTTCTATTAATTACATTCATTAAATTTATGGAATCAAATTAATTGACTTTTTAGTGCATGTAACGTTCTAGTGACCACTAATGCTCTCTAAAAATGACACTACCTTGTGATGATATACCATTATCAATCTATATCGTATAATTTAAATATAGAAAATAGAAAAAGATAATAAACTATATCATTTGTTTCCTTTAAATTTTGGTATTTCAATATAACGAACTTTTAATTGAAGCGTGAAACATTTGTATTCTTTAAGAAGTAATTATATTATAGGGAGTCTTATGATTGAATAAGTAGCTAGAAGAAACAAAGAAAAAACAGCCCTATATATAAGAAAATATTTTGTACAAATTCAACGTTATAAGGATGCAATTTTTAAAGTAATAAAAGTCAATATGTAGGTTTTGTTGCACTGCGGTTTTTCAACACCAATATAATAATAGCAAATTGAAATTCTTATTAATTATATATTTTGGAACTCGTGTTTTCAAAACTCATTCAAATTGGGTTAAAATAGCCTTTTAAAGAGTAAGAACAACGTGAGTAAGTGATGAAAATACCGAGAAGTGTTTATTGCATGAATATCAAGTACACTAAAACCTCTATCAATTAATAATATTGGGACCGTGGAATTTTATTAATTTAGTGAGATAATAATTTAAGGATAAAAGACTATTTTCAAAACTCCACGATATTTGACTTGATTAGATAAATTTTGGTGGAGCTTAAAAACACAATACTAGAATATTTGAAGTTAACTCAAACATGATTAAAGTTTTAAGAAAAATATGCAACATCATAACTATATTTCTAAATCATATTGGTTGAAAAATTTTATTTTCAAGTATTATTAATTTATGATATTAATGGGACCCTATATTAATATAGAGCTCTCTGAAAATATGTTATCTTATTATCTTATCGAGATAGATTGTTTTTTACACTGGCCCAAGTCGGGACCGAACAAATTTATTATCTTAGAGAGATTATTAATTTATCGAGTATTAATTTATAAAAATTTTCCTATAGATTAAGAGTACAAATTATTTGTTGGGTATTTATAGAATTCCTAGAATACTTGCCTAGGATTCCGCTTTGTTGTCACTAATAATTCTATCTCATTGATTATCGAGGGAGTTTCTCTAACTCCCTCTGCATAAATGTCTTGCTTAAATGTCTCGCTTAAATTATTGTCATTATGATCCAATTAAAACGTGAAATCAAATCTTCTGGCCGCCAACATCAAAGCCTGATTCTTGTTGAGATCTGAGGTTCCCCTTGATGGGATTCGATCTCCTCGCCCAGAAAAAAAAATGATCTTCTCAAACTCGTAATAGAGTACAGCTTGAATATGATTGTCACAAGAAAAAAAAATGAATACCTTTAACTCTTGAAAAAAAAAATTGATGTTACTATCACACCTTATGTCCATGTCACATATGATATCTATCATAAACAGATAATTACCCATGTTATATTATACATTATCAAAGGTAGGTCTTCTTGGTATTGACTGTTGACTATTGAGGATTACAAACAAAATTGATCTAATTGCATTGGTATATATGTCCGTCGCTACACGATCCAATAATAATAATTTAAAGAAAATTTAAATAGTCACTTTATGCCTATGGTATTTAATATTTATATACTATTCATGAATCTATCTGAAGATTGTAGATAGATGTTCTATATATGAAACAACTATAACGTTTTGTTGTTCAAAAGCTAAAGTATATCACTGATGTTGATTAAGAAAGAATCTTGTAGTTAAATTTGTATTATTAAGATAAATTAAAATAATAGCATTGATGATCTTAATCGTACGAACACTTATATGGACTATTAACACAAGTTTATTATATTCCTATATTGCGTACGTGGTTCAATTCAACACACAAACACATAAAAAGTATATATATATATATATATATTTATTTATATATGCGACACATGCGTTGAAATGAAATTATTAGTCACGTTTGATCACATATCCATGCATTAAGAAGTCAAAAACAAATATATATATATAAATATATATAGAGAGAGAGAGAGATAAATAATTGTACATGTGTGACCTTATTGGTTTGTCTTGAAATTTTCAAACATATCCACAAGAAATACCAAATATTGCCAAACTTTTCAGCTGCACATGGTGATGGCGTAGTATATTTATTTACTTTACAAATTTTTATCATAAAATTTTTGAAGAAAGAAGGGTAATTCATTGTTGCGTGTTTCATATGAAATACAATATCATTCATGAAAAGTGACCAAGTTTGTTAGGATATTTGATTGATTTTATTAGTTCAATACTTTTAGCATTTTCATGTATTCTTTTAAATCTCATGCTCGGTTCCTTGCACGTATGCTTTGCTTCTTTAATTGACTGCATAATTAGGGTTCTTAATGCCCAAAGGGTTATATATATATATATATATATATATATATATATATATATATATATATTCCTTTTATTAATTAATTAATTTAGAGTGAAAATAATTAGGGGTCAATCGTGTTACTTGTTTTAGTTCACCAAGCAAAGTTATTTTGACTTTTTATTGCTCGATTATTGACAAACATAACTACGTCCTGTTAAGATTATTGACCAAGAAAATGTTTGATTAAGATTTAATAATATGGGTTCAGATTGTTTACCCGTGTAGAAGAAGAAGAAGAAGAAGAAGAAGAAGAAGAAGAAGAAGAAGAAGAAGAAGAAGAAGAAGAAGAAGAAGAAGAAGAAGAAGAAGATAGTTTTGTATTAGGGCTTATTATCTGAATCTTAATAGTTTACGAGTTTCTTTTTTTCTTAATGGTTTTTAATCACTGAAAACTCACATGCTTCGTATTTATATATCTAATTCATTTTTTTATGAATCATTAAGAGGTAAAAAAATGATGATTGTTACTAATGAACTTTTATTTATATTTAATGTAATGATAAGGGTTGGTCTAAGATTCGCATTTAGTCAAATTTTTGTATGGTCATTAAAACTCTACACAATGATTTAGGCTATGTTATCTATAATATGCATAGGCTATTTAATAGGATTGAGTTTGTGTTTTCTATTTTAATCCAAGAGATGTTGTGATGAAGATGTTCCCGATTTGGCTAAATTAGCGATTAAGTCAAGAGGAAATATTGTTCGTCTGAAATTTATTCCACCAAATATTAAGTTTTTGGTTTTGCATGATTTTAGTTCTAACACATGCGATCTTGGCCTTTTTTTCAAGATGCTCGCTTGGTTGTTGCCAATGGTAATTTAAGGTGGATATTGTTCCTAATGGAACCGAACCCGCGTAAGGGACTCGTAAAGCTTAATGAAACTCGTCTTTGTTCAAAAAAGAATATCAAACACATATTCTCCTTAAGAAAAGAAAATCATGAAAAAATTATGGGAAATGAATTAATGGTAATTTGGAATTGGGCCATAGCAAAGAGGCCCAGCTTGGAGATAGCAAACCATTAAGTAGGTAATAGTTTATAGATATCAATCCCTATTATCACCTCAATGAGGAATGAAGAAGTATGAAAATTCCAAAAAAAAAAAAATTGAAAGCAATAATTTTCTGAAATATCAAGAGTCTGATGAATGTTGAGAGTTTGAAGTTTAGGATATCACATATTATTATTATTAATGCTAAATCAGACTCGGTGCATAAAATTAAGGAGCATGCACCATGCATGCACGAACAAGCATATATATCTTCAAACTCATCGACACTGTCTTAATTAGGGCTTTGTATAGAGTTAGCTAGGATTAGGATTAAGATTAAGATAAGGATTATGATTAGGGTTTGGCAATTTTAGTATCCCCACGTGGCTCTCCCTTTTCTTGTCATAGAAGCAATATCTTAATTGCTTAAGGGCCCAAATTAGTATCGGAGATTATTGTTATATATATCTTGAAAAATAATATCATTAAATATGTATTTTAAAGAACCGTAAAAATTTACGGTAGGCCCGACCTGAACAAAAATCTTGGCTCCGCCATACATAGGATTTTACGACGACATGGATTCAAATATAATCCTCTCTTTAACATTAAATAAGATAGAATCATAAAATTAAATGAGGAACATTATAGTATATATAGGACATATATAAGTTTGTGTTTTTCTCTAGGAAAAAACTTGCTATGTCAAATATATATTCCTTAATATGGATATGTTGTTTCTTCTCTTAAAACATGACTATTTGTTTTATGGAATATTTATGTAGCTACTTACGTTATCGATACGTACTAACGAAACATCACGTGTCACTTTATTTATTATTCATTTATTTTTGCAAGTTTTATATCCTAAATTTTGCAAACTACATTATCAAAATTCAAAACATTTTTGAGTGCATGTTTTAACTTAATAGAAAGTTCTATATACTGTATTGAGCTCGAGCAAATATTGCAGACAATTCACTTTTAATAAAAAAAAAGATGATCAATGCAAGGGGATTTCAGAGGCAATTAATAGGGTGACTAATTTGAAATAGACTTTACAGGTCTTGATCCCAATAATATTCTGATCAGCCTATATATATATATATATATATATCGGGTAGTTTTGATTTGCTTGTAAATTTGAAGAGGGACAAAAAGAAGAGTCAATAAATTCTTAGGGTTTTCTTTACGTCCTGTCACACACATGCATATTTTTAACGCAAATATTTGAATCCCATTTGGATAGTGAGAGCGAGTCAACGGTCAAAGTTCACCTAACAATCTGCAATGTATATTAATTCCCAATTGGTGATAATAGTACTACTATTAATAATTAATGTGGTAGTAACATTTTTGTTATGTCATATTTTCACTTTCATTTAATTAATTATGTGAATTTTTATTGTATTTGTATGATTAAATGGTATAGCATTTCTTCCTCTTTTTATTATTAGCTAAATTAATTGAATAAGATACATCTTAATATATATACATCAAAGAAAGAGTATATATTTTAGCACAAATTATTATTTTTATTATTATTATTATTATTATTATTATTATTATTATTATTATTATAAAATGAAGTTTGACCTTGACGTACATTCATCAGTGAATCGGCCAAAACCATCCACCTAAAACTCCAAGGAAATTAAACTAAAGTAATCGCAAACTCGTGATCATATTGTATGTTTGTT
The DNA here is from genome assembly GCA_954871525.1 of Parietaria judaica. Taxonomy (NCBI): domain Eukaryota; kingdom Viridiplantae; phylum Streptophyta; class Magnoliopsida; order Rosales; family Urticaceae; genus Parietaria; species Parietaria judaica. The sequence continues at coordinate 35,242,254 of OX940865.1, forward strand.
CGTATATAAACATATATATTATACATATAGATATAATATGAAACGACATTAATTGGTAGTTTTGTTTCCGAAACCCTAGAAAACAAACTGCTCATCATTTTGTTATCTGTCTTCTCTCTGTTGAATACGACACGTCAACCTAATTTCTCGTTAAAACAGCCAATTGAACTGTACTGCACGAACCATATTTAATTCATGCTCAGAATTTATGTTTTACTTTGAAACCAAATATATAATATCGTGACTATATATATATATTTAACAATCTCTTTCTCAAAACCCTAAGGATCATCTTTTTTGATCGGGCCATTGTTTAAGCCTCTTTCATACCGTAGTAGAAGAAACCTTACATGATGACAATGTCAATGGTAGTATCTTCAGTGGATCCTATCTATTATAACTCGGGAAGTCACCGACAACGAGTTAGGGTTTATTCCGAAGAAGAAGAAGAGTATGATATTGTCACGAGGCCGATCATGTGGTGATGTATTGAGCGGCGGTATCTATCCTGAGCTTATTAATCTTACAAGTATATATTTTTATTTTGAATTTGCGGACCATCATGCGGGTTTTCTTGACCTTGCAAGTCCGGAAAATTATTATGTGCTGTTAAGATTTTTCCATGCACTATCAAAGAGTTTAATATGAAAAACTCGCATGATGTATTTACGAAAAGCCTTACGTCTCATGTATTCCTCCTGAGCTTTTACTCTAACCTTTGTTGAATTACAAATATAGTCTATATGTAATATTTATGTAATATTGTTCTATTATAATCAGCCTTTTTGCTTGTTTCTTATGGTATCATCAGAAAAATAATATATATATATATATATATATACCGTAGATATATGTGTATTATACTTTTATATATATATATATATATTGTTTCATAATCAAAGCCCTAGCTTAACTTGGATGTTCAATCATCAATATTCGTAAGCTATTTCAGAGTTAAAAAAGTTTCTCACTTCTTTTTTGGGGGTAAACAAAAATAAGAAGACCGTCCACAAGCCGCATTTATCGCACTATAGATTTTCTATTGTACAATAGGAGAAAATAAAACCCGCGATTATTAAAAAAAAAAATAGAACCACAAACCGCAATTGTGATGTACTTTAGATTTTTCATTGCACAATATATATTTTAGAAAAAAATCACATGATGATGGTTTATAGTATTTACATTGGATTTTCTATTGCATTATATTATATTGACTTCGACTTAGTAGTAGCTAGTTATAGAATATAGCGAATACAATTCTTCTAAAATATTATAATGATTTCTTACTAAATAGTAATAGTATTTATCTATCCCCGAACAATGAATGATAGAAGAAAACAGCAAAAATGGAAGGTCCTACCGGGAGTCGAACCCAGGTCGCTGGATTCAAAGTCCAGAGTGCTAACCACTACACCATAGAACCTTCGATGTCATACAAACCTAATTTAAATTACTTTTCCTTGACATATTTAAAAATATATTTATTTGCTTTTGGAGGATATTTACTTTTTAATCTACGAGATATGTAAAAAAGAAAAATAGTTAATAATTTTTTTTTGAAGGCAAATAGTTAATAATTTAAAAAAAATCAGGTTTTTTCTAACTTGAACGTCTATATTGGTGAGTCTTTAGAAGAAAAAATGGCTCCCAGATGTTAGTTACTCTAAGGAATGTGTCTGTCTAATTATACTATTACCGGAATCAGACGGTAGAACAGGATCGTTTTAATTAGTGTTACGGTATCAGACACCAAAAACGGGATCATTTTTATTGTTGTAACAGAATCAGACGTAAAAACAGGATCGATTTTAACTGGTGTAACAAGATCGGGCGTCAAAAACGGGACCATTTTAATTTGTTGTAACAGAATCAGGCGTAAAAGCAGGATCGGTTTTAATTGGTGTAACGAGATCGGACTTAAAAACAGGATCATTGTAATTAGTGTAACGGAATCAGATGTGAAAACAGAATCATTTTAATTAGCGTAACGGGATCATACGTTAAACGCATATGCTTTATTGATCTATGGAACTATGGCTACCCCATTTTTCATCTCATAATATTTACACTGCTTGGATAGTTACATTCACCGTTCACCAACGACAAAACCCCGGAAAACAAAAAGGCCTCTCCGATATTCATACAAATTCCCGTTCAGGCGGCAAGAACGAGCACTTTAATATTGCCTTGGCTGTTGGCGGTGAGCATCGTTGGGCTCTCGCTCTTCCAACACACCGCGCTGATGAAATACGACGCAGCCTCGTCCTCGGTGTCGTCGTAATCAGGCGCGCCAAAGCGGTGCCACGTCACCGGCCTAGAGATTTCCTGCACAAAGGAACTTGCTTTAACTTGGGTTCCAACGAAGAATGACTCGTACGGTTCGGAATTGTTTGCTTACCTTGTGGTAGATGTAAACTTCATTTGTTTCACTTCCACACGCAATGTAGTCGCTATTCACCGTCAGACCAACGAAGTTCTTCTCGTTCGTATGACCTCTAAACGTTCGGACCTGAGATAGTATCACAAATTAGTGAAGTTCCTATTTTGTTCTAAATTGTAATTCATATTATTCTAAACGGGTTCTGTAAAAAAATTTGTAATTTACAGTAATTCTTTCTCAAGATTCGATAAAATAAATACAATGATGATAAATACTCACAATTTAGGTCTACATTTTCTGAAAGATCAAGGGGCATTATTGCCAATTAATCATAATTTTAGAAGGGCATTGAAGAGAATTATAAGTCGACTACTCGGGTTTCAATTGCAGTTCTAGCTGGGCCAGATCTCGTTTATCTAAAGGGGTTCAAATCAGGAACGGAGACTTTCTTTATTTTTGACGTATTCTTAATTATTTTGAACTTATTCACAACCAAGTTAAGCACTCACTAGTTGGTGATTATTTAGATATGATTTTTTTTTCAGAAGATAATACTTACCGGTATATTCCCGTTCACATCCCAAAGGCGTAATGTACTGTCAGTCGAAGCAGAGGCGAGCTCGTAATTTGACAGGAATTTGACGTACGAGACGGCTTTCTTGTGGCCGCTGAACACGTGGACGGGTTGGCTAACGTTTCTTAGGTCGTAGTAGTGAATTTGATGATCTGCAGAACCAACCTGAATATGACACGGCTCACTCATATGAGATGAGTTTAACGGCTTTTGATGAACATCAAGAATACAAAACAAACTAATGAGTAATTAAATCCCTTTAAATTTTTTTAGGACATACCGCAATGTGATGGCTGGAACATGGATTATACTTGACACAGCATATATTTGCTTGCATGTCGATGTTGAGAACGCTCGATTCCTGCTTCGTGCACCAGACCTTAACCTGAATGTCACAATCGGAGATGTAATTAAGGTTTGACAATCACGAAAACATGACAGCAATTCACTCTGAACTTTACATGTTGGTGCATTTTGCCCACCAAACTTGAATTTTTGGCAGCAATGCCCCTGAACTTTTAAAGAGTGGCACACTGCCCCTGACGCGTTAAAAAATAAATGAAAATGTTAAGTTGTGCCTCTAACACATGACTTACTCGAGAGTACTTTAATTTATTATTTACGGAACAAGATCAATGATTATGAGACCATTGCTAAGCTACCAAGAGGTCTTCTATAAAAATAAAAAAAATAAAAAATACAAATTATTGAAGAAATTTGAGGATAAAAGTCCCACGGAATTGGATAAAACAAAAAAATTGTCATAAATAGCCCAAATAAGTTACGTTAGGGGGCAATATGCTACTCTTTCAAAGTTTTGGGGCATTTATACCAAAAAATAAAGTTCACAAGGGCAAAGTGCACGGTCGAACAAAGTTCAGGGGGAAATTATAGCTAATTACTAATAAACATCTGAACAAATGCATCACTCTGATAAATCCCGAGTATTTGGGGTTAATGGAGTTTAGGGGTTTAGAGTCGGGTCCGAGTGACAGGGATTAATGTAGTATAGATGTTTAATTGAGTGTAACGCCGTTAGAGGTTTAAATTAGGTTGTGTGAAGTATCATGGAGTTCATGAGGGGAGTAACACATGACCTTTTTAACACTACTAAGTCCTCGTGTCTTTTCCACGTGGAACATAATAGGTTGTTAGTTTCTTGCTCAATATAAGAGAACACAAATTAATGATAACGGTAGCCAATAAACATTCATAAAAGAGGGGAGAATAACTTTAGTGAGTCACCGAATTTCCCATTTCGATTAACCAATCTTGGCACGTAACACAGTCATAAAGAAGGAGAAGTCATTCTTTCTTTAACTCTTAATGAAAATCCATAACAGTATCGTGAGTGATGTCTGTAATGATTTTACCTTACAATCATCACTACCGGACACAAGCCTCGAAGGCTCTGAAAGAGAAAAGTCAACGCTCCATGCCCGTTTTTCATGTTCTTCATATTCCATCACGCTCTGCAAGAAACGAATAATAAATTACAGCAAATTCATGCAAGTCATACCGAACAATTGAGGAAATCTTGATCTTGAAAAGTGCTACCTGTCGGGTATTTATGTCCCACACAGTTAAAATGCCATCGTAATCGCTACTCGCTATTTGGTTCTTAATAAATTTGTTCCAACTCAAGCAACTAAGCTTTGATCGAGTCGACATCTCGACAATCGGGCAGTGCGAATCAGCAGGTTCATTCACGACCTGGCAGAAAGAAATGCAATCGATCAAGAGTAGAATTACAAGGAAAATCGTTTCGGTCAATAGCTACAAAAATAAGTGATTAATAATACCAGATTTTCTTTAATTTCCAAAGTTATAGATCTCGTTCAAGAAAGTTTCAGCAATAATGATATCATACCGAGGAGAAATCAAAAACTTTTATTCGCCGGGAAACGCCAGCAGTAGCAAATAACTCGTCATCCTTGTCAAACTCTATGCTGTCATAGAACGGCATAGTCCATTAGGGTTCAGAAAAACACTTAAGAGAACAATACACGCAGATAAAACAAACCCATATACAATATATATATATATATATATACAAGAAACCCACCTCGATACTATATTAGCAGAGTGAAATATATCACCATGCCTTAGTTCAGCAATAACTCTCAAGCGGCTGTTTCAAATCGAAGAAGCACACAAATAAACAAAAAAGAGGAAGAAGAAGACGGCATAAGAATGCTCATTGCAGAAAACAATATATTCTAGAGAAGCTATTTAGGTATATGAACCTGTATTTGGTGCACGTGCTCAACACTGACTGAAAATTCGCAAGACCGGCGTTGTAACCCTCTCTCTGTATGACATGTAAATCCCTTTCTAATGGGTTATATATTTGATTTGCTAACTGTCGTCGTTTTTGTAGGTAGCACTCTTGCAAATCATTGAACTGCAGCAAACAACATGAGCGAGTTAGAAATAAAATACCGAAATGAACAATGTTTCATCTGACACGTTGTTAACCTTCTGACATTTGTATGTGATACTTATCTTTTTAAGAAAAAATGAACATTTCCGAACAATTTGTTGTTTGTTTGAGATATGTTATACTATTAAGAGTGTTTGACACAATGACTGTTATCATACACGATAAGAGTTTAAACGGTCCCTCAAATTAGAAATCTACACTCATGACAACACCTGTATCCAAAACTATAGCGCATTGCATTTGACCTCTTTATATAATTAAAACCATAAGGTATTCAATCAATTAAGGATAGAGACAGTAAAATAATTTCTTATTTTTGTTTATACATTAGAATGCCTTATGAAGAAATCTATTAGAAATAGTACAAATAATCAGACCTAAAATTTTAAGCAAAATTTGGGATACTATCTATATTGAAGTTGAATGCAAACCTGCGCATGGATTCGTTTTTTTCTCATTACAGCTTGACCCGATTGATTCATATTCTTTGAATCTGATCCACTAACAGCGTCCTTCCTCGGGAGCCCTGACGAATGTTGCTGGCTCCATCCTTTGACAGAAGAAATTCCTCCGTGTATGCTGTGAGGATTCGAGATAGCACTTGTATTACTCTTATCGATCAGTGTCGACCATGGTTTTCGTGCACTTGAGTCGTCTCCAACTGCTCGCAGCTTCATAGAGTACCTATCTCTTGCACGATACAGCTCTATCCGATGCCTCTCCACAGAGGTTATGTCCTCTTTAACAAATTGGAGATCGGTTTGTACCTGCCATAAATAAATGAAAATCATTATTATACGACTGACTGACAGAAGTACCCCGAGTTTAATCAAGAGCATGCAGTTGCACCCGAGTTCTTAATTCTAACAAAGTTAACATCCTACATCTATTTTCCCCTTGAAATGCCAACACAGGATATTATAATTTTGTTGCTAATTTGGTTATTTTGGAAGCCATATCACTTATATTATCTTTTAAGGGAAGAGAGATGGAACACGGAACAAGAGATTTTCCAACTTTCGAGAAATAATAGTAAAACCGGGTCAAAAAAATAGATGACAATTTCATAAATACATCAAAGTCGGGTATACGATACAAGGAAACGAACCTCAGTCAACTCCTCCATTTTTTGCTTCCTCAAGCAACTCAAAAAGTCGAGCAATATCTGCATGTTTCGCTCCGCTTCCTCTTGTTCCATTTTCCTCTTTTTCTCGGCAAGAAGAGCCAAGAGGGTATCAATCTCCTTAATAGAAACGTCACAGCCCTGTCTAAGCATTAAAACACAGAGATTCACATGGGAACAAAACGTCGGGCAAACACGACGTGATCAACGACAAGCAAAGAGATCGCGCACCTGCTGTAACGCCTGCCGAAAGTGCTCCACCGGAGATGCGGTCCTCGACATTTGCCGCGCAGACGTCTTCTTTAGTAACTACAAACACCAAAAGCAAAAGAGTTCGCAGCAATAAGTAAAATCGAGTAAAAGATAAACGAATCATGGATTCTAGCTAGATTTGCAGTCCGATTCCAGATCCATATGAACTGATTATATAGCAATCCCGAAGCCAGAAATTGGGAGGAATCCCCAGTCTCTCATAGTCATAACGAACTCGTGACCTGTACTGTACTGTACTTTACGAGATTCACAACAGCGATCAGAGAGGGAGAGAGAGGCCTACCTTGTGGAGCAAGAAGTTGGGAAAGAGCTGCTTGGAGGTGAGGGAGTGAGAGCAGCACGGGCAGTCGCTCTTGTTCTGGAGGTGCGTGATGATGCACATGTAGCAGAAGCTGTGCCCGCACGCCGTCAGGAACGCGTCCTTGATCGTCTGCATGCATATCGGGCACAGGAACTCCCTGTCCATGTCCATCTCCATCTCCGCCGCCTCGCTCGCCGGAGCAACGGCGTCGACGGCGGAGGGCTTGGGCGGCTTGGCCGCCGGGACCAGAGCACCGCCGAGCGAACCCTCGTCCATGGATGATCTTCGTCGGTTGAGAGAGAGAGAGAGTGGGCCCAGAGAGGCAGAGGTTGAGGATGGGAATGGTCCACGTGATTTGGGGTCGGGGTGATGGTGTTACCTGGATGGCCAGGAAACCATCTGGACCGTCCATTCGGATTCTACTGGTACGGTAGATTGACAGTCCGCACTGTAGAAAAGGAATCTTCTAGTGCCTGAGGCTCTGAGCCACATACTGAGAAGCTAATTCCAGTCGCTCACTATACTTTATTCATATATTTTATAATATTATTGGGAAAAAAAAACTATATATTATATAAAATATACTATATAAGTATGTACTATATACTTATAGAGTATGTTGTTTGTATCATTCGACATCAAAAATAAGAACGTTAATGATCGATATTTGAGGTTAATCTTAATGCCGAAAAATGCCCTTAACGCTGCTAAATTAGACTCAAGCGTTGGTTTTAGGCCGTGTCTAATGATCGTTTGGTGGTCAGACGGAGTTTGATGCTCGTCTTTTTTGGTGGGCGGGAAATTATTTCTAAGAAGTTTGTATGAGTCTTGGTTTCTAACAAAAATGGAAAATCAACAAATCGTGAATTGTAGAAAGGTGCAGGAGTGAGTTTTCCGTCACTCACTCCGACGCTCAACATTAATCGAGTATTTGAATTGAAAATGATCGAACAAAAAAGAAAGTTTTTAAGATTACTTGATGAATAAAGAGACAAAGCTCCTAATATATAGAAATTGTTTGCGCTCGTTGATAATCACTTGACCCTGAGAGGAGGCAGAGTAGGCGTCTCACTTTATAAAAATAAAATAAAGGCCACAAAATCACATAAATTAACTTTTATATTTTAAAATCACTTAAATTAAATTTATGTGCCATGAAAAAATATAATCAAAACAACTTAACTTTAATATTTGGACCTCTAATTCTCAAATGATTTATAGCCCTTATTATTTTTTTATTAAAATCAATTAACTATAATATTCGGGGGCAATTCCCGAATTATTTAGGGCCCTTAATTTTTGTTTTAATTAAAATCACTTCACTATAATATTTTGGCCCCCAATTCCGAAATTAATAAAGCCAGAGACACTTATTCCCACTTTACAATGTTATTTCCTCACGTCATTTATTCCCATGATCACAAAATTATTTTCTCTTCATATCAAGTGTGAACGTGCCAACCAACAAGAACAGAGCGATCGATGTTTGAATTACATACAAGAATTGAATTGTAGTTATCCAAATGCTTGGATTGCACCAAATTATGCTAAGCATACTAGTCATTTGCACATGCATAAAAAAGCTTCTCAAAGTTAAAATTGTCAAGTCTTATCTTCGGTCAACCATGTCTCAAGATGAGTTTAGTGGTTTAGCTACATTGTCTATCAAAAAATACATGGTCGAGAAACTCTATTATGCAGAGTTAATTAGAATTTTTGCTTCTAAAAATGCTAGACGTGTTTTTTTTTATAATGAGAATTTCTTTATATATAAATATTTTATGTAATTTTGCAATTATAGTAAGGGGTCTCAAAATATTTCCTCTAGGGCGCCGAAAATCTCAGACACGACCCTAATCAACACTCTATGTTGTTAATAGGTTTTGTTTTAAATAATCATTAATTCTTGCTTATCAAATTTTTGTAATGGTTAGTGTTAACAAAAAATAGATCTTACGTTGAAATTGGTTCGCAGTTTGATCTTGGGCCGGACCCAATGATCGTGCGGTGATGATAAATACCAAGGTATTAAATGTCGTAAAATTCAGTGGAAATATCGACCGATTGTCGTTTTTCGGAGAAATGCAAAAAATTTCAAGAAATGTCGTTTGCCTGGCAATTTTGTTGCCAATTTTTTTGTGGCAAAAATACAAATTAAACTTTCAGCAAAAATAATTATGTTTGTACAAAAAACCCCACCCCATCACGTCACGGTCAGCGGCCGCGTGCGCGTGTGGTGGTGCATTTGTGTGAGTCATCTCTTTTCTAAAAAAATGGGTGATCCCAAGGGCCCAATCACTTGTACCAAATTGTTGGTATTTAAATCATTACAAACTCATGTAATCTACTATTGTGAGACTCTTTAGTATTCAACTATTATACACTTCATTTCAACTAGATATTCATTTCACCTATATATTCATTTTACGACTTAATATTATACACTTCAAGTCTTCAACTAATAAAGTGACTTAATATTATACATTTCACCTACATATTTATATTACAAATGTCATTTATTATATACAATTATGTCTTGTATTTATTAAATATATAGTTTTGAACCTATATAAATATCTTGCCTAAATACTCGAAAATATTTTTCAGAATATCCATCGAAAACCTCATCGGCCTGCGGTATTCCCATAAAAAAATATGCGGTATTTTCGGCATGTAGCATACCATTTTCTGATTTGTCCATCGACAAGCGATATATCTATAAAATAGAAACTGCGAAACGGCATCGACAAGTGGTATTTAAAACCCTGATAAATACGAACAGGAAAAATTATATAAGAAAAAAAATATTTATAAGATCATAACTCACATAAAGACAAAATATAAATAAAAAGCGTCATAGTTTTGTCCTGAAACTTAATATAAAATATAAATAAAGGTGATTACTTATGTCTATGGATAAATATTGTGGAAATTTGAAGCACATAATCGGCCATTAACATCTTCTTTACTGGTCTATGGGCCTTATACTTGACCGTTTTAGGGTTTATTGTTTTTAATCGGAGTCTTTAAGTTGAATATATATTTTAGAATTCTAAAATTATTTAAAAAAAAATATAATTTTATATTTAATTAAGTATACAATAATACATTTAATAAAATTAAAGCCCTTAAAATTTAGGAGCCCAAAGCGCCCGCCTTACTCGCCTACAGTCAGAGCCGGCCAAAAACGTTGTTTTATTAATTATTGTCATATGTATTACGACTATATATATAATAATAAGATAAAAAAAAATTAATTGAATAAACGACATGCCGTTTAAGAATAAAGGGTCGCTTACAAGGCCACTTCGACTTCGAGCTCTATAATTTAATAAACGACAAGCTATTTATTTTTATTTTTTATTTCTATTTATCAATGGTAACACCTGGAAGTCTAAATAAAAGAAGCTGTGCCTAATCGCATTTCATGAAAAAGACCAAGTATATTAATGTGTCAAATGGTATTCGTTAAAAATAAATATATTATAATTCATATATTTTACAATACAACTTTTAAAAATATATATAAATTTTAGTTATGTTTTCGTTGTTTGGTTTTGTGATTGTCGAATAATAATTATAGATATTATCATTACTGATTGATATGTGAGTTTTAAGTTAAGTCAAAATTTGAATACTTTTGCCGCGATTTTCCTTTCTTTTTCTACTCCAATTTGTATATTAGAAGTATTAAAAAAATTTAGTAGTCAATTGTGCTTGCAAATATTCATATTTTGTATCAAGAAAAGTATATAATTTCAATGAAATAGTAGCTCCTTACTAATATTGTCTAATTAACAAAACAAAAAAAAGTTGATAAAAAGCGGACCTAAATAATGAAAAAAAAAATAGATAAAAACTAAAGTGTAATTGTGTAGTGTTGACCATAAATTAAATAGTTTTACCGTTATTATTCTTAATTTATCCTAAATTTATGGAGAGATATGTCAATAAATAAGATACATGTGGATAAATAGTCAATAAAATCAATAATCTATGCATATCTTGTATAAACTGTAATTAATCTAAAATTGATTAGTGAACAACTAATGTTAACCCCATTCAAAAAAAAAAAAAACTTCCATGATCGACCATGAAGTTTCAGAAAGAGATGTCCGATCAAATAAGCAATCAGTTATAAAAGATAAAGTTGCATAAAGAGATTATCGATCAAATATGCAATCAGAAAGATTAAAAAAGATAGCGAAATGAGATGACCGATCATTTATGTATGCAGTTGGTTATGATAACGCATGTAGTGATGGCGCATAATTAGTAACTATCTTATTATATCAAATAATAATTTAAACGGTCATACTTTTTATGATTAATTCACACGGTTTGACTTTTAAAAATATTTTGCGGGGTTAAAGCTCATACCAATAACCCTTTCAAATCGTCTGTATCAAAATCAATTTACAATTGATTTCCCAATATCGTGATAAATTAATTATTTTAACTCGTTCTTGATTTTAATTCTGAGACGTGAGTATTAATAAATAATTCTTAATCAATAACTATAAATTTGTGTACCTTTTTCCTGTAGTCTCTGACACGGATCTTGATTTTCTGAAGAATTTTCTGACTCCGATCTTCAATCCCTTTTGCGATTTATGTGAAAAAGATGCTTCCAGAAGTCTTCCGATGTATTCTACTTTGGTTTTATCAAATGATAATTATAGATATTACAATTACCTAATCGCATGTGAGTTTTCAATTAGTTAAAGTTGGAGTAGTTTTGCCGCGATTCTCCATTTTCTTTTTCTACTCCATCTTGTATATTAATTTATGGGATTATAGTGGCAAAAGTATTAAAATAATAGGGGGTAATATTGGCAAAAGTAGCTAACTTGTTGTGTTTGTATCATTTATATGGCCAATGCGATTTAATCCTGGCAATAGTATTTAAAGTTTGCTAATCATCTCAATTGTAAATTTCCATCCACTTAATATTAACACCGTTAGTCAAAAGGTGACATGGCTGCGTTGACCGTTATGTAATGTTCCACGTGGATAGCCACGTCATTTTTACATTTTTTTTATTTTCTGTCTTTAGTACACTACATTGATTTCATGTCTTTAGTAGATTAACATAAATATTTATATCAAATTACTACTATTAATTACGTGATATATTTAATACGATTATCTTGCGTGAGTTTTTAGGCTGGGCTTAGGATGGATTTTTCGAACCGTACTCGAATTAAATTTTTTTTTTCCAGCCGAACAGGGTCGAATTTTTTGGACCAACCTCGTTTTGAATTTTTGGGTCGGTCTTACGTTTACTTTTTTAGGCCGAGATCCATTTGATTTTTTCGGTTATGATTGAATTATTTGGGTCAGGTTGTGGTTAATTTTTTTTTTCAACGTGAGAAGGAGTAACGAGTTTGCTCGAGCATTGTGAGAATAAAGAGGGACAAGGGAGTGGGTCCTACGCATTAAAGAAAAAAAAATATTAAGTAATAAATTAAGATATATTAATAAAAAAAAGAGAAAAAAATAATTAAAAATAGCGTGGTTGTCCACTTGGAACCCCACGTGGCAGTTAACGCAGCCACGTCACCATTTGACTAACAGAGTTAAAGTTAAGTGGATGGAAATTTGTGATTGAAACGATTAGCAAACTTTGAATACTATTGCCAGAATTAAATCGCATTGGCCATATAAATGATACAAACACAACAAGTTGGCTACTTTTGCCAATATTACCCCAAATAATAGTCAACTTTGCTTGCGAATATTCATATTTTGTAGCGAGAAAAGTATATAATTTCAATGAAATAGTAGCTCCTTACTAATTTTGTCTAATTTTTTAATTAAAAAAAAAAGTTGATAAAAAGGGACCTAATTAATGAAAATTAATAATATAAAGTACATGAAAAAATAAAGTGTAATTGTGTAGTGTTGAATTTAGTCGATTATCGAGCTTACTGATAGTCATCGATAACTTTTTCATACTAATTATTGCCGTTTTAACATTTTTTGTTGATAATCATTGATTATCGATAGTCATTCCACTAAACAATTATCGTTGAAACACCTGTAAAAATGAAAAAAAAAATTCTACTTTTTTGAGTTTTTGCTTGATTTTGGGGGATAATCGGGGTGGGGTGGCATAAGTTTTGAAAGTTTGAATTTTTCAAGTTTAAACTGATTATCGTTAAAAAAAAAAAACAGCATTTTGAACCGATTTAAGGCAAGTTCAAGTAGCTACGCACAGGAACACATTAATATTATAAGATTTTAGATGGTATCAAAAAATATTATTTCATGTACATGTCAATCAAACTTTTGATCTTATTGCATCCATTATTCCATTAAAGTGACAAAATATAATTTTTGTACTGAATAAAAGAGGATATAACTTTTTAAAAATATAGCAAAAATACAGTAATTTGGTATGATTTTGGTACTACTATTAAACCCGCATTAGCATCAAACTATTAAGCCTTGGTTTGAAACTTTGAATTCAAAGTTTAAACCCGCATTAGCATTAAACAAGTGTATCAAATTAAAAAATGCCTTTAAAAGCGTCTCTGTGTCCTTTACTTTAATTCCATGAGGCACATGATTAACCAAATATTATGGAACGTCAATATAGTTCAAGATATTGTTAAGAAATATGAATATATTAATTTGATTTATGGTTTTGAAAGGGTCAAACTGGAATCAGTATTAGATTCAGAGGACCACAAAAAATGAATTATATAACACAACTCGTCAATACGCGTCATACTTTATTATCCTATTGAATTTATAAAACCTTCGAGGCTACGTTATCACAATTTATCATTTGGGACTTTAATAATCTAATTAAGGCTATTACTTGTAAAAACGCCTCAATTATTTGAAAATAGTACTATATGGAGCTAATTAAAAAAATGTCTATGTTCACTTTTTGATTAGCGAAATCAGTAGATTTGTCCATTTTTTCGTGATGTTTTTTATTATTTTCGTTAGTGATGACATCAACGCATATTAAACAAACAATCCCGAACGATCAAATCCACGAATATCAAAATGAAACTATATGTAAATACAAATTCTTTGAGCATCAACAACACAAATTCTTATTTTCACTCTCACTTTCTCTCTCGAATTCCAGATCTCCTTATTAGCATTGCGATTTGCATTGTTGATGTCATCATTGACAGGAATAGTATATATAAAAAAAACTAGCGAACAAGTGAACGAAATCTACCGATTCACCAAAAAAGATGAACTTGAGTAGCTTTGTCAATATTTTTTAAAATTAGCTATATATCGTCTTATTTTTAAACAACTTGGATTCTTTTACCGATAATATCCATCTAATTATTATTCAATTGCCACTTAAAAACACATTATGATATGTGATGGTACGTGTTTATGGCATTTTATCATTTGGAACTTTAATTTCTAATTATTACTTAGTTATCATTGAAAAGTGAAAACATATAATGGGATACAAAGTGTTTATGGCAATTTATCCTTTGGACTTAAATAATATAATTATTGCTCAATTGCCTTTAAAAACATGTTATGACGGTGAGTATTTTAAAATCCAATCCAGTAGTTCAAATTAATCCCTTAAAGACTTGGTCACGATCTAACTTACCCAATTCACCCCGTTTGAAATTAGGATAGATCGGATCAGACTCGATTATTCTCTGAAGTCGGGGTCAAAGGACACTACCTTAGGTTGAGTAGAGTCGGGCCCCAAGCCAATATAAAAGAATTTAAAAACAACAAAAGTGGCAAGCAAAATTAGTATCTACCCTCTCACTTTTTAGATGAAAAGAAAAGTTGATGCGATACATTTGATACTCAATTCTTAAAAGTTGGAGAAATAAAGTTAACGACCCTTTTAAATCAACATATATTACATAGAAATGAGAGTGTACCAAATTAACATTTTTTCCAAAACCTAGTGATCAGTGTGATGTTTAGGGAAATACGAGGAGCTCAAATGTAATTTATTACTTTATTACATTGCGATGCGGACAACGCTCCGTATTTCATTTCGAAGTTTCCATTTTATATGGAAATAAATTATTGATAAAATCTATATATATATAAAAGGAAAATCTCAAGGTAGTGAGGTGGCAACATAAAAAACCAAGGATGTCAAGATTCTATTTTTTCTGAATTTTACTATTTTTTTTAACTACAAGAATCACTTCTAACGTTTTACTAATGAGTTTTACACGTATTGCCTTTTCATTTTCTTTGCCATAAGTGACAAGTGGTATATTTTGAATGTTAATAATTCATTTATCACAACATTAATAATGAATATGAAAGGATACCTATTACCTGTTAACCTTCCTTCTAAATATCTCACCATTCTCTCCATTCGGCTTCTTCATTCTCTCGCCGACAACTCTCTCGCTCTCTCTCTTTGCCGCCAACTCCAGCGTCAAAAACCACCGTCTGTCTCTATGCCGCCACAGCGACCGAGCAAACTATGTCGCTCAAAGTTCTATCGGGCTATTTAGTTTAGTCGAAACTCATCAGGTCCGGTTTCTCTGCTCTTTGTTAGTCTTCAATCTCCGGTAACCTCTATCATCGTCAGCCTCTATGAATTTTAGAGCATTGGAGTGAGATTTAGAATATTACCTCTCTCTTATTGTATTCCATGTTCAGATACCCCTCGCCTCTCTGATTTGGATCTCTGCCATGCTCCGTCCACTTTGCTTCCTATCTCTGGCGTGGTGTCCGCCACTTATTGGGTAAGATATATTCCTTTCCTGCTTAGACTTTGGTTCAATTCTCTGGCGTGGGTTGATATTTTCGTCCATTTCGTGTTTGAATACTTTTTTTCATATATATATATATATATATTTGGTTTCTTGCTATTACAGATGAGAGCTAATCTGAAGCATTTTGCAAGGACCGAGAGCTAATCTGATAGTCATTGAAGCATTTTGCAAGTACGTTTATTATTGGTATGATAACCTTTCAATATGCTTCAAAAACAAAAACTTTTCCATACAAATTGAAATTGTTGAAACAGACTGCTAATGATTTTGACTTTCAATCAATATGCTCATAATGCATCAAATTTTATCTTATGATTTTTATTGCAAACCTTGAAATAGACTACTCAAAAGGTATTTATATAAACATGTGTAAATACGGATTACATTTAAATATCTCTTGCTGCAAGACATGAACTATTTAGTTAGAGGTTTTGATTTTTGAACAATTTTCTCATATTTGTTGCTTATAATTTTAACAACGAAATCTTTCACTTTTTGTCTGCAGTTTTTGTGATCGAGACCTGAGAACTTGGATTAACTTAGGTGTATAGAAGTACAGATTATTTCCAAACTCAAAAATTTATTTTGATCCAAAATATTATTTCTATTTCTACAGGCTTATCGTCTAATAAAAAATGGTGTTCAACTCTTATGATGCGGAAAGAGAAGGTAGCCAATAAGTTTCCCCCGACTTTCAGAGGTACTCATTTCATAAAGGCTAAAAAAAAGGGAACAAATTTCACCGTTTGATAAGCATCAATATTTAGAGAAAAATGTATTTTCTGTTGGGCTAAGCTCTCATTTTATTGTATCTCTTATGAACTATGATTTTATCTTTTATTGTTTTTGTTCTGTTTTGAAGTTGCTCAATAATGGGAGAAATTTTAAAGAGCAATTTATTTTTGTATATTTAAGTTTCCTTTATTCAAAACCTTTGTATTTATCAAGTACGTAAACGAAAAATAAGTTTATGCAAATGACAGTTCATACATATAGTTTCAATTATCGACACAGATGTGTAACTATAAGATTTCATCGACTAAAAACATAAGAAAATAAGATAAAGCGATTGACCAAACTGTATCAAAATAATTATTCCCGATATTCAATTGATTACATTTAATTAAAAAAAATATGTGGTAACATTACATGATAATAATTGAGCAATCGATGATTCAGTGTTTGTTGTAAATCTCTCAATTATAAGATAATTACATTAATAAATAAAATTCAAGTTATTACAACACTACTTTGCGCGATGCCAATTCGCTATAATGTAAAATATTAGCAGAATGATAATACATAAAGTGTTAAATTAATTAAAATTGTTCAATTTTAATATTAAAAAAAGATGTTAAATATGAAAATGAGAAATAGGTATCACTTTACTATGTTGGTGTTCGACTTTTTATTTTTTATTAAGGAATTAAAAAAAAAAAAAAAAAAGAAAGAAAGAATGGAAACATATGCAAATAGAAGATTTGTAAATTAATATTATGTTGTTGTATATAGATATATAAATGGTATATAAAATATAAACCTTAGTTTCTAAGTAGTATATATTACGTACATTGCTAATACTATTATCATTATTTGAACAATTTTGTTTTAGTGATAAACATATTTATAGTGTCACTGTCAAAACATATATATATATATATATATATATATGTATGTGTATTAAATTTCCGGAGTTATTTGTTATAAGCGTAAGTAAAGCAAATTAAATTACACTTATGATTATAATTTATCAATAATCTTTCCAAAAGAATACACAATTACTCTAATTCGTATGATCGACTTTTTTTTTTCTTCAACTTTTTCCTTGCAATAAAAAAATATCTTATATAGACACATATGTAATAGACATAATAATATACAAAAGCAATTATCATTATTGATGGACGGTTTTATCTATTCGAAGATTTTGTTTTTTTATTATTTAGATTATAGACTACAAGTTTTATATAAAAATTTACTTTCAACATAATGTTTCGGTTATCTATGTATATCTATATAAAATATGAGAAAGTAAAGGCAAACATACCTTGAAATACCTCAAAATTAACGGTATATTCCAAATATTATTTTTAAAGGTAAAAGTATCAAATAGTTAAAAGTTGTTTATGCCGTTAGTACCAAACAATTAACTTCTACAAAATACCAATATTTTGTGAAACATAAGTACTTAAGTTGTTAGTAACGACGTAAATACTTAAGTTATTATCATTTATTAGCGACATAAGTACTTGAGTTATTCTTATGTACATAAAATATGTAGAATTGGTAGATAAAATTACAAAAATATAATATGGATAGAGTTTTTGTATTTGACGTTTTTGTAATTTTATCCACAATCGATAATAACTAAAGTACTTATGTAATAACTTAATAACTTAAATATCACGATAATAGCTTACGTATGTATGTCGCTAATAAATGATAATAACTTAAGTACTTATGTCGTTAATAATAAATCAAGTACTTAGCCGCAGTAAATATTAATATTTTATGAATTCATGCTTCGACGTCTATTCATATGACTTCATAAAACTGATTATTGGCTAGAAAATTAATAGATTTTTCATGATACAAACGAAAAAATAATCGGCATCTAAAGATGTCTTACAAAATTATACTAATAAAAGAAGTATATTACATTTTCAAAAATTTAGTCTCTTCATACTATCCATTCCACAATGGCTCATTGTTAGCTTTGTATTACATGAACTTTTGCAACATATAAAAAAACCTGATTTTCTTTTATTTTTATATATCTTAATGCAGAGTACTCATAAAGCATGTATGAATATGTACTTCAAAAAAAAAAAATTACAAAAAAATTACGGATAAAAAAAATTAAATCCATTATATTTTAAAAAAGATCAAATGAATGTATTTTGTAAACTTCTTCATAGTTCAGTATTTAAATAAATAAAAAAAGTATATTTGTGCCAATTTAAAAGTATATTTGGGATTCGAGTTCACTTGAAAGATATTTCTTCTCAACAATGTATAAAGATAGTTAATTTTTTATATTGCTTGCTCTATATTTGAAAGTAAATTGAGCATATATGTTTCTACTAAGTTACTTAGTTGATCATTCATATATGATATAACAATTTACATTATATACTTCACATTGTATCTATATATGTATATATATAAATTATTACGTTATGAGAGGATCCTTAAGCGATGAGGTGAATTTTGATGAGTTCTATAATATGGTTGACATTATATACTTCACATTGTATATAAATTATTACGTGATGAGAGGATCCTTAAGCGATGAGGTGAATTTTGATGAGTTCTATAATATGGATAAGTTATTATTTCAAGTTTGATTGTTTTGCACGATGTAGGTATATGTTTCATTTATATTTTACTTTATTCTCCGTAAGAGAAATTGAAGTAATTTCTTATAACTTCTCAAAAGGAAACACAATGATAAATTTTGTAAGTTGATCGGCTAATTTCTAATAAATTATTAAAAACGCAATGATAAGTTCATGTATTATTATTATTTTCTTGCATACATATTATTTCTCAAATTAAGACGGATTCATCTATCTTATATCCCTATTTATTTTGGAGACAATATTATTTTTACAAGTCATTTTCAATTTTTGTTCATATATAATATATTTTTAAATATTCATGTGCTCATTTTTAACATAAAATCGACTATAAAATTATCAAAAAATTCCATCTAAATGTATAGGAGTTATTCTTCCGCCACCGCGCGAAGCGCGGTGCCGTCCACTAGTATATCTCAAGACAAAAAGACTAAGCGCGTAAACCCACGCGACTAATGGGATGTGGTCAAGGCTCAAGAAACACTGGTTTGTGGAAATTGCCTCGAAAGAAGAACTTCACTTTTATATATTTAAATAAAAATCTATTAAGATATTTATGGCATAAGTACCAACGAAATCAATATAAATAACAATAATACTTAAAGGCCACAAAAAACAATACCACGATCTAACTTTGTATATGTGGAATAAATATTTATTAAGTTAGAAACACACATAAGTTTATAGTTTAATAAAAATATTAAATTAATAGTATTTTTAGAGTTTAATCATATATATATATATATATATATGTTTTTCGTGTAATAAACTTTAACAAGGTATGAGCAGAATCGGACATTGAGACTATTTTTGAATTTAAGTACCAATTTTTGCTAAGAAAATATTACGAATATATTAATGCGTAAAAATGGCTTTAACTTAGAAATGGATCCAAGCTCTGGGCTCCGAGTGGGACCCGACAAATACTTGAATAATTGAATGAACAGTCAACGAAGAATGACTTAGCTGGAGGTGGGTAATCTTTTCCAGCGTGGCATGTGCTGTCCTGGCAAGCGTTGACTTGAAGTGGTTATCTCCGACGAACCTTCGAGTAAGGATGTCACCACATGTTGGGGATTTGACCCAGCAACCCGATACAAATATCGATGACCACGAACAAATGCGGAATAACACGATAGAATTGGACGGCAAAGACTAACACTTTATTGATCACGATAACGTTTGAATTACACAACCGGTTACAAAAGACCCGATCTTCTACAAAATATGATCTTCCCGTTGAACTCAAACTCACAGCTCTTCCTTGTCTCCCTCCGATGACTCCACCGTACGCTATCCGATGTCGAGATGACCTTCGTCTTCCAGCGCTCTTCACGGTAATCGGAGATGACCCAGACCTAGAGAATGCCGGCGATCAGAACCACGGTGCGAACGAACCCCTTTGACGCCACGAAGAAACTCCGACAGATCCCCAGAGTGTGCTCCTCTGTCTGTCGTTCCCGAGCCTTCCCTCTCCGTACTTCGTCGTCACCTTCATCGTCGTAACCACCGTCTGACTCGCCTGAGAAGTTCTGTCTCTCAAGAACTCTCTCTTCTTGATTCTCTCTCTCTTTGCTGTATGGTCTGGTCTCTTCTAACCGCTCTACGAGCTTTGCTTATATAGCCGTTGGCTCATCTTTACCGTCCCCGGATGGTGACTGAATGTCATCACCCGATAGGCTCCTTATCTTTAAGTGACTGTGACACACATGATCTTGTGTCACCGATGGGTGATCAACACCACAGATTTAGATCCATGGCGAACCTTAGGCTCAAGGTCGTCGGCCTTGGCGGCGTCGTCCTTGATGGCAAGATGTTCGTGTAACCTGCACATGTAGAACATGTCTAGGAGAATCGAAGGGTTGAACCTCCGATGCCTCTATGACGCTTGTCATTGCATATGTTTGAAGACGGGGAAAAGATAAAGGGTAAAAATATTTGATGCCGCACCTCATGAAAGGCTGTTTACGTACCCTTTAAAGGGATCGGGTCATCACGTAGTTCAAAGTGGAAGGTTAGGGCGTACGTACCTGAGCTTGCCTGGGCAAGCCGGGAGCTGATTGCGCAGACGGGGGTCTCTGTCGACGTAGCCAGATGGCAAAGCTAGTTGCACCAACTAGATGCCAGAGCTAGGAGGCGTCGAGTCGACATGCCTGGGGTGGCATGTCTCAGCATCGATGTCAACGATCCTTGGCACCCAATAGCCCTCACCTTGACAAAGATCGGGAGTCGACATGGATCGAAAGTCGGCTATGCACGACGTTCGCCATGGATCAAGTTTCATCCTCGTACCTGACGAGCCAAGATGCTCGAGATTCCGAGGAGCGGAATGTCGACTCTCAACTTGCAGGGATTAGGAGAATTCCCGCGTCGACATGGATCGAAGGTCGGCTAGGCACGACGTCCGCCATGGATCAAGTTTCATCCTCGTACCTGACGAGCCAAGATACTCGAGATTCCGAGGAGCGGAATGTCGGCTCCCAACTCGCAGGGAGAAGGAGAATTCTAGAGAGAGAAGCTCTCATTTTAGAGAGAGAATTCCAAGTGTGGAAAAATGTCTGAAATGAGGAGGAGGAGCCTCCGATTTATAGGAAAATGTGGTGACCATTTCCCCCTAAATCAGGGAGATGATTGGTGTGTCGGCTTGTCGCCTCGTCGCCTTGTCGCCATGTCGTCATGTCGGCTATGTCTCCATGTCACCATGTCGGCTATGTCGCCTTGTCACCATGTCTTCGTCTTCGGACCCGATCCTTCGGGCTTCGCCAGATGGACTTGAGATTGGGCTAAATGAGCCTTGACTTTGCTAGCGGGCTTTGACTTTCAATAGGGCCCAAATTTTATACATATCAAAAATTGCATATAACAGAATATATCAGCACATTTAATACAAAGATAGGATACTTATGTTGCAATAGATCTATATTATAGAAAAGAAAATAGACGTTGGATCGTCCGATATATTTATAAAATTAGACAGGAACCATTCTTCAATTTTAAATTAGATCAAATAGTCAATATTATCGCCTCGTGTAAATGCTTTTTAAAATCATTAGATTAAAATATATGCATGCATTTATAAGTTAAAATTACTATATAACAGTTATAGCTAGTAAAAATGTCACCATTATATATTATTCATTTGGGGGCGTAGTATTAAAAAGTGCATATAGCCATATATTAATATATATATATAATATCAATTTCAAACTATAATTATTTTGTTTTATGTAGTTAGTCACCTAAAAAATCTAATCACCTTAAGATATTAATTAATATTAATAATGCAATCAATATTGTTTGACATGTGATTAAGACTTTCGTTGTTTATCTTTGAATATTATACGGTCAAGATTTATGAATTGTTGGAAGAAAAACTTGGCATGAACACGCTTTATAATTTGAGTGATGAGTTTGTCTTAACATGTATTTCTCAAATTTATTTTGATATCCAAATTGAAAATACTATAGATTTTTAAAAATAATAAAATTAGGATATATCTTCACTCGGATTTAAATATTACCAGTACCATCGTCGAAGAGATTCTCAAATACGTACAAGAAAATATTTGGGAGAACTGGTCACTTCCTCGAAGCGAGTATATATATGAAGATAGAGAGAAAAATAGACAAAACGAAACGGTTATGACAAGAGCGGTGACTGGAGAAATCTTTGGGAGAAGTGGAAATTTGGGACCGGACACGAACGAAACGGTTATGGGATGATTTTAATGGGTCTGGATCTACCATAATTGGATCTGGGTCCAACTGTGTTGAACATGATTAACATGACTAAATAACGGTTAAACACGACACAGACACGATATCACGATGAGACTCAATTAGACACGATTAAGGAGCAAAATGTTGCATTTTCTATATGTTATTAAGTATTTTAGTACTTATTATTTATGCCATTCATGTTTTTTACTTATTTATCACGTCATAGAATTGATGAATATAAAAAAAATATTATTGAATTAATTTAATATTTTAAAATTCATGAATAAGTTAAATAGGTTAAACGGGTAGACACGATAAACACAATATTTAAATGGGGCAGGTCTAGGTCTCATCTTCTAACAATATTAATTTAAGGCTGAAACCGGAACCGGGAACCATGATTTTTTTGTCCCTATCCCGAAAAAAATTGGGACACAATTTTTCTGTCCCGGTTCTGGTTCTAAAAGTATTGGGTTTTTTTATAATCAAAACCGGGACATGGATTAAAATCCTGTTTTTTTTTTGGACCAACATCCAGGGCAAAAACCGGGACAAAATCCAAGACAGAAACATGAAAAAAAGCCCACTAGGTATAAATCCAAAATGCAAAATACCAAATCCGAGTACAAATGCAAAATACAAAGTACCAAATGCAAGATTCGAGTTCACGTCGTGAACTTCATGATACCAAATCCAAATCTAAGTGTAAAAATCCGAGTCTAAAATGCTACATAGTATATACTGAGTACAAACAAATCATATTTGTATAACAAAATGACATATAAGAAATGACATGTTAAATAAAATACCGAGTAATGGGCTGAAAAATAAATGATAAAAAAATAAAAACGATCCTTTTTAGTGTATGATAAAAAAAAAACTATTTTTTTTACCAAAAACGATCCAGTACCGGCACCAGAACTGAAACGAAACCGGAAAACGAATACAAATTTTTTACCCGTAATAAATGACACTGGTCTGAGTCTATATAAAATAAATAAAAAATACTTAAGACCCGACACGAATACGTCTTGAAAGCCTAATGGTCACCCTTACTTCCTTACCTACAATACGACACAAGTGTTCCTACATTTTCTGTGAAATATTTCCGTCAAAGAAGATCGCCAACACGTGACGTCATACCAGCTTTTCGAACAAACTTTCGTTTGAAATTGAAATCCGGAGGAAACACAGCGAGACAAAGCCCCACGCGCCACGCGCTCTCTCCCCCATTTCGCCATTGATGAGCTCCGAAATCGAGAGCCCTCCGCAATAGAGCTCGTCCCTTCTCGCCATTGCCGAATCCATGAGCCACCGCCGGCAGCCCCGGCCTCCGCCGCCGGAGCCGGAGGGCGAGGCCTACAACATCATCCCCGTCCACAACCTCCTCGCCGACCACCCCTCCCTCCGCTACCCCGAGGTCCGCGCCGCCGCCGCGGCTCTCCGCTCCGTCGGAGACCTCCGGCGACCGCCGTTCGCGCGATGGGACCCCTCCATGGATCTCCTGGACTGGCTCGCGCTCTTCTTCGGGTTCCAGCCCGACAGCGTCCGCAACCAGCGCGAGCACCTCGTCCTCCACCTCGCCAACGCCCAGATGCGCCTCACGCCTCCGCCGGACAACATCGACTCGCTCGATCCCACCGTCCTCCGCCGCTTCCGCCGCAAGCTCCTGAAGAACTACTCCGATTGGTGCTACTATTTGGGGAAGAAGTCCAACATCTGGATCTCCGACCGCCGCGAGGCCGCCTCCGACCACCGCCGCGAGCTCCTCTACGTCTCGCTCTACCTCCTCGTCTGGGGCGAGGCCGCGAACCTCCGCTTCATCCCTGAGTGCATCTGCTACATCTTCCACAACATGGCCATGGAGCTCAACAAGATTCTCGAGGACTACATTGACGAGAACACGGGGCAGCCGGTCGTCCCGTCCGTCTCCGGCGAGAACGCGTTCCTGAACTGCGTCGTGAAGCCGATCTACGAGACGGTTAGGGCCGAGGTGGAGAGCAGCAAGAACGGGACTGCCCCGCACAGCGTGTGGCGGAACTACGACGACGTCAACGAGTACTTCTGGAGCAAGCGCTGCTTCGAGAAGCTGAAGTGGCCGATGGACCTCGGGAGCAGCTTCTTCGTCACCGCACGCCGGGGCCGCCATGTGGGCAAGACCGGGTTTGTGGAGCAGCGCTCGTTCTGGAACCTGTACCGGAGCTTCGACAGGTTGTGGATAATGCTCGCATTGTTCCTCCAAGCCGCGATCATCGTGGCCTGGGAAGAGACGGATTACCCATGGCAGGCTCTCCGGCACCGCAACGTGCAGGTCAAAGTGTTGACCGTGTTCTTCACCTGGAGCGGGATGAGGTTTCTCCAGTCACTGCTCGACGTCGGAATGCAGTACAGCCTCGTGTCCCGAGAAACTCCTGGGCTTGGTTTCCGAATGGTGCTGAAGAGCGTTGTAGCTGCAGCGTGGATCATCGTTTTCGGGGTGTTCTACGGGCGGATATGGACGCAGCGGAACCAGGATCGCTCCCGGGCTTGGTCTTCCGCGTCAAACCAGAGGGTTTGGACTTTCCTCGAGGTCTGTGTGGTCTTCATACTCCCCGAGCTTCTGGCGCTTGCGCTCTTCATTATCCCGTGGATTCGGAACTTCGTCGAGGGGAGCAACTGGAGAATCTTCCGGATGCTTTCGTGGTGGTTCCAGAGCCGGATTTTCGTGGGGCGTGGGTTGAGAGAAGGGCTCATCGACAACATAAAATACTCGCTGTTCTGGATCGTCGTGTTGGCAACGAAGTTCTGCTTCAGCTATTTTATGCAGATCAAGCCCTTGATCAAACCCTCGAAGTTCATGTTGAAACTCAAGGACCTGGATTACGAGTGGCATGAGTTCTTCCACAACAGCAACAGATTCGCGGTCGGCTTGCTCTGGCTTCCTGTCGTTTTGATCTACCTCATGGACCTGCAGATTTGGTACTCGATCTACTCGTCGTTCGTTGGCGCCGCGGTCGGGCTGTTCGCCCACCTGGGCGAGATTCGGAACATTCAGCAGCTTCGCCTTCGGTTTCAGTTCTTCGCGAGTGCCATCCAGTTCAACCTCATGCCCGAGGAACAGCTTCTGAACGCGCGGGGGACGCTGAGGAACAAGTTCAACGACGCTGTTAACAGGCTCAAACTGCGATACGGGCTCGGTCAGCCGTACAAGAAGCTTGAATCAAACCAGGTCGAGGCGAACAAGTTTGCACTGATATGGAACGAGATCATCATGATCTTCAGGGAAGAAGACATCATCTCGGACCGAGAGCTCGAGCTTCTGGAGTTGCCTCAGAATTCATGGAACGTCAGGGTCATTCGATGGCCGTGCTTCCTCCTCTGCAACGAACTGCTTCTTGCCCTCAGCCAGGGCACGGAGTTAGTCGACGCTTCCGACAAGTGGCTTTGGTATAAGATAAGCAAGAACGAGTACCGGCGATGTGCTGTGATCGAGGCTTATGACTGCGTTAAGCACGTGCTTCTGGAGATCGTAAAGCGTACAAGCGAGGAGCATTCGATTCTGACGGTCTTGTTTCAGGAGATCGATCACTCTCTCCAGATCGAGAGGTTCACGAAAACGTTCAAAACGACGGCGCTTCCTCAGCTTCACGCAAAGCTGATCAGGCTTGTCGAGCAGCTGACCAAGCCAAAGAAAGACGTGAGCCAGGTGGTGAATACCCTTCAGGCCCTGTATGAGATCGTAGTTCGTGATTTTTTCCGGGAAAAGCGGAGCATCGAGCAGTTGAAGGAGGAGGGTTTGGCCGCTCAGAACCCGGCTTCCGCTGGGGGGCTTCTCTTTGAGAATTCCATTCAGTTACCGGACCTGGAAGATGAAACGTTCTATCGCCAGGTTCGGCGGTTGCACACAATACTCGTATCCCGAGATTCGATGCAGAATATTCCGGTGAATCTTGAAGCGAGACGCAGGATCGCTTTCTTCAGTAACTCGCTCTTCATGAACATGCCCCACGCTCCCCAAGTGGAGAAGATGATGGCGTTCAGTGTCTTGACGCCTTACTACAGCGAAGACGTGCTCTATAACAAAGAGCAGATTCGAACCGAGAATGAAGACGGAATCTCAACCCTCTATTATCTTCAGACGATTTATCACGACGAGTGGAAGAATTTCATCGAGAGGATGCGACGTGATGGAATGGTCGATGAGAAGGAGATATGGACGACAAGGCTGAGAGAGCTTAGGCTCTGGGCGTCGTACCGAGGCCAAACCCTTACCCGAACCGTCAGGGGAATGATATACTACTATCGCGCCCTTAAGACTTTGGCGTTTTTGGACTCCGCATCAGAGATGGACATCCGCGAAGGAGCTCGGGAGCTCGGTTCGATGCGGCGAGAAGTCGAGACGGATCGCCTTAACTCGGGAAGGTCAACTTCTTCTCGTAGCTTGAGCAGAACAAACAGCTCTGTATGCCAGTTGTTCAAAGGCCACGAATACGGGACAGCCCTGATGAAGTTTACGTACGTTGTTGCTTGCCAGATTTACGGAACCCAGAAGGCGAAAAAGGATCCTCACGCGGAGGAAATCCTGTTTCTGATGAAAACAAACGAAGCCCTTCGAGTTGCGTATGTCGATGAGGTCCCGACCGGCAGGGACGAGAAAGATTATTACTCCGTTCTCGTGAAGTACGACCAGAAGTTAGACAAAGAAGTGGAGATTTATCGTGTGAAGTTGCCCGGTCCGTTGAAGCTCGGAGAGGGAAAACCCGAGAATCAAAACCACGCCATCATCTTCACACGTGGCGATGCGGTTCAGACGATTGACATGAACCAAGACAACTACTTCGAGGAGGCATTGAAGATACGTAATCTTCTGGAAGAGTTCCGAAGATACCACGGCTCCCGGAAACCGACCATCCTCGGAGTGAGGGAACACGTCTTCACCGGCTCTGTCTCATCGCTCGCGTGGTTCATGTCAGCTCAAGAAACGAGCTTCGTCACACTAGGTCAGCGCGTGTTGGCAAACCCGTTGAAGGTTCGAATGCACTACGGGCACCCTGACGTGTTTGACCGGTTCTGGGCGGTGACCCGAGGCGGCATCAGTAAAGCCTCGAGGGTGATCAACATCAGTGAAGACATTTTTGCGGGGTTTAACTGCACGTTACGTGGCGGCAACATCACTCACCATGAGTACATTCAGGTCGGAAAAGGACGAGACGTCGGGTTGAACCAAATCTCCATGTTCGAAGCCAAAGTGGCAAGCGGAAACGGCGAGCAAGTACTGAGCCGTGACGTGTATCGGCTCGGTCACAGGCTCGATTTCTTCCGAATGTTGTCCTTCTTTTACACAACTGTCGGATTCTTCTTCAACACGATGATGGTGATTCTCACTGTTTACGCATTTCTCTGGAGCCGGCTTTACTTGGCTCTTAGCGGCGTTGAAGCATCAGCACTAGCGAACGATAACAACAAAGCGCTCGGTGCCATCCTGAATCAGCAGTTGATAATTCAGCTTGGTCTCTTCACTGCCCTTCCAATGATTGTCGAGAATTCGCTTGAACATGGATTTATGCCAGCGATATGGGACTTTTTAACGATGCAGCTTCAACTTTCTTCGGTGTTTTACACGTTCTCCATGGGAACACGGACCCACTACTTCGGCCGAACTATCCTTCATGGAGGCGCCAAGTACCGAGCCACCGGTCGTGGTTTCGTCGTTCAACACAAAAGCTTCGCTGAGAATTACCGGCTGTACGCCCGGAGCCATTTCGTCAAAGCCATCGAGCTAGGTCTGATCCTCGTTGTTTACGCCTCTCATAGTGCCGTGGCAAAGGACTCCTTTGTCTACATAGCCTTGACGATCTCCAGTTGGTTTCTTGTCGTCTCATGGATCATGGCTCCTTTTGTTTTTAACCCTTCTGGGTTCGATTGGCTGAAGACTGTCGATGATTTTGATGACTTTATGAACTGGGTTTGGTTCCGTGGGAGCGTTTTCGCGAAAGCCGAACAGAGCTGGGAGAGATGGTGGTACGAGGAGCAAGAACACTTGAGAACGACTGGGATTTGGGGAAAATTGCTTGAGGTTGTGTTGGATCTCCGGTTTTTCTTCTTCCAATATGGTATTGTGTATCAGCTTCGAATTGCAGACGGAAATACCAGCATTGCTGTGTATTTGTTATCGTGGATTTATGTCTTCGTTGCGTTCGGAATATACGTGGTGGTGGCGTATGCTCGGGATAAATACGCCGAGAGAGATCACATATACTATCGCCTCGTTCAGTTCCTCGTGATCTCACTAGCGATTCTTGTGATCGTTGCGCTTCTTCAGTTCACGCCCTTCAAGTTCATCGACATTCTCACGAGTATGTTGGCGTTCATACCAACCGGGTGGGGGTTGATATTGATAGCGCAGGTTCTAAGGCCTTTCTTACAGAACACGGTACTGTGGAATTCAGTGGTCTCAGTAGCGAGAATGTACGATATCATGTTCGGGGTTATAGTGATGGCCCCGGTGGCGCTTCTTTCGTGGCTTCCTGGGTTCCAGTCCATGCAGACTTTGATCTTGTTCAATGAAGCGTTCAGCAGGGGGCTCCGTATTTTCCAGATCGTCACGGGGAAGAAATCGAAGGCCGATAAATGATTTGAGGTAAGTTTCGCTTCTGCATTGTCGATTAACATTTAGTAGATTTGAAAAGCATTGACAAAACCAGCATTGTACTTTGGTAGGGGTGAAACCGGGAGCCGGGATTTTCGCCTTTTTTTTTTCCTGACCCTATCCCGAAAAGACAAGGTCAACCAAAATCGGCTCTGGTTCTGGTTTCAATACAAGCCCGTTAGTTTTGTATCTGGTAAAACCGGACTTAGTTTCTTAAAATATTTTGGCCAAAAATAGAA
This sequence comes from Parietaria judaica, assembly GCA_954871525.1. Taxonomy (NCBI): domain Eukaryota; kingdom Viridiplantae; phylum Streptophyta; class Magnoliopsida; order Rosales; family Urticaceae; genus Parietaria; species Parietaria judaica. Next base: position 35,272,038 of record OX940865.1, read on the forward strand.
TAATAAAGCTATATAATTAGCTTATAAATGGAAGTACTAATACCAGGCCCGCCTGTTGTCTGGTCTTCGGACTAAAACCGGGTTCGGGTTAAAGGGCCAAAAAATTTCACCCCTTGTATTTGGACCCAGTTTTTGACTTCCTTAATTCTCGAAATTGCATATTCGAGTCCACCATAACGGAAACTTGAAAATTATTTGCAGGGGCGCTGTGCTGGTTTAACCACGAGGCTTGAGTAGAGTTCAGGTTCACGGTAGCTTAGGCCATTCCGATCCGAACTGAAAGGTTTCATCTGCGTTTGTTCTGAGGGCGTTCCCTGCTGGCTATTTACACTCACTACCCTTCTTGCCTCCCTCTTTGCTTGTGTAATTAGTAGAATCGTGTTACTTGCACTCGTGCTGTGTATATCAGAGTTTAGCTTGTGAGTTTTGCTTGTTTGTTACCACATTATTCTTTTGGGGGGTATTTTTGGCAGACTTAAAATTTATATTAACTTAGCGAAAAGGATTCATTTTCTTTTTGCAGTATAAAGACCCAAGTTATAAAATTTAGAGAAAATGGTCCTTTATTTTGCTGAGGGCATTAAGAGTTAAGACCCAATACTTAAAAAAGTTTCATTTGTTATTTGGGATAATACACAAAAAATTATCTTAAACTAAAGTAACTCATAGTTCACGATTCTTATTTTTGACCGAAAAGTGCCAAATTGTACCAAATCGTTAACTTTCACATGTCGCACTCTTATTACGCCACATGTCACTTGGGAAAAAAAATCATTTTTGTGCGGTATAATAACCCAAGCTATAAATTTAAATAAAAATGATCGTTTTTTTTTTCCGTGACATAAAAGACCCAATATCTGAAAAACTATCATTTGTTATTTGGGATAAAACACGAAAAAGTATTTTAAAATACCTCAAAGTTCACGGTTCTTAATTCTCGCTTATAAAAGTGTCTAATTGTCAAAAATTGTCTAGACTACCATTATTATCCAAAATGTTAACTTTCACATGTCGCAATCTTATTACGCCACATTTTTTTAGCTGCCACCCTCACGGTCTCACCCAATTGATGTATTTATTGTGATGGAAGTACTTAAATTATTAATGAACGACCGTAAATATTTAGATTATTATTCTTTACTACCGACACAAGTACTTAAGTTATAACTATATACATAATATGTAAAACCGGTTGAAAAAGTTTCAAAAATACAATATGGAGTCAATACACATATTTCACCCCCATATTTTAAACAAAAAACATCAAATTTACCCAGTTTTTGTTTCCAATTTATTACCCTTTAGTGTACCTATTACCTAATCAATGGCTATACTTTCGATCACATCTTCACTCTTCATAAGCACTGTGTATTTTTTTAAAATCAACCTACGATATATTAGGCATCAACCAAAAGAGAATCCCGAATACAAATAAGAGAAGTATCAACTCACTCCAAACGACCAGGCAAAAAATACATTATTTTATACAAATTATGAACAACGGTATTCGCAGATCTCAAATAAAACCAAATCGCACTTGGAAAAAGTACTTTGACGAACGCATAAAAATATGATAAACCGAGAAACAGACTATTAATAAGAGTCCCAGCGAGTCTGACTCGAACCAATGTTGCTTCTTTGTGACCCCAAATCCATCTGAATGATTTTTTATTTTTTATTTGCTTGATTTCTGTTCTGAGACGCAATTTTCTCGTCTAGCTTATGCCAAGATGATTTCAATTCAATGCAAAAAAAAACTAATAAAAATTTGATCCCTTTCTTCTTTGTGACGTGTCAGTTAATCTCAATCTTAAAGGGACCCACATGCATACTTGTTGCCTCACATGGTCTCGTGTGAATAAATTACTGGGCAAAATATGGATAACTGATTATAGGGTTAATTACGGCAAAAATACCTAATTTGTGCTCAAATTCTCTGTTGTGTATACAATCTTCGTAAATAGCGGCAAAAGTACCTAAATTTAGCATTTGGGAGTTGACCGAGAATATCTATCTATGTGGCAATCAGCCTTTGCCACGTGGTACGCCACATGGCACTTCGCCGCCACGTGGCATGCCACGTAATTATTATTTTATTAAATATATTTTTTAAAATAAATATATATTTTTTAAAAAACTTTTTAATTTTTTTTTTTAAAATAAAATTATTTTTTCCATAAAAACCAATAATGACTATTTTAATATAATTATTCATTTTAGAAAAGTGGACAAACGAAATAAATAAAGAAAACAATCTCCGTTCACGGTTCACTCAAGCTCCGCCTCCGATCCGATTTACGGGTGAAACGAAATCGCTTAATATGTTTAATAATAATAACCAATAATAATCATATGGTTATTTAACGATAAGTTTTATTAAATAATTTAATAATTATGTGGCATCCACGTGGCAGCCAAGTGCCATGTGGCATGCCACGTGGAAAAGATTGATTGCCACATAGATAAATATTTTTGGTCAACTCTCAAATGCTAAGTTTATATACTTTTACCGTTATTTACGGAGGTTATATACACAGCAGAGAATTTGACCAAAGATTGAGTATTTTTACCGCAATTAACCCCTGATTATAATACGAAGGACTGTATTTACGCACTACGCTATAAAGTCAATGGGATCAGATCATATGGAGAATTTCATTTATTTCCTTGTCTTGGGCCCATTATTATTTTTTAGTGGCCAGATTGGCACATTTTGTTTTAATTTTATTCAAATTCGACCCATTTCTTCATATCCAAAAAATATATAAAGTGATATTTATGGTCCTTGACGAAGAAAGCTACAAATCACCATTGGTTAAATTTGGAGCTTCTTTTATTATTAGTCTATTTTGGCTGAATTATTGGTAATGTTTTTGTTTTTTTGATGGATATCGAAAGAAAGCAACAATACTTTTCTAAACTTGGAAATTTTGAAATCTTGTTTTTGGGCATCTTATATATGGAATCTCATTACTGGCTCAAAGTTGTAAGCTTTGTTTGTCTCTTTTGTCGCTTTAAATGGTTGCACTTACTTGACAATTTATTTTATTAAAATAATAATAAATAAAAAAAATAGAAGACTTGGAACACGTCCTTCGGGTGTTTATTATCTACTTCAATATAAATATTAAACTTTCAAAAACTATATATTATACATGGCTTATGACAATGTGACTTGTGCATGTATCACATAGCTTTTTTTAAAGAATTCATAAACAAAATTAAAGGAAACGTGTACTGATCTCTTCCACAGATCAAACACCCATTTTGATTTTCAATAATTAATAAACAAAAAATTAGATTAAACGTTGAGATCTCTTCCCTTGATCTTGATCATCAAACAATTAAGTGTAGAATATAGTATAGTTTCTAAGTTGTATACTATGGTACTTTTGTCGTTATTTTAGTAGTGCAAATACTTTAATTCACGAATGTAATGTTAATCTTTATGGTATCTGAGCAAGAAAAGGGGGAAAGTTCGAAACTCTATTCTCTCCTTATCCTCGTTGGACATCCATCTTCGTCGACTCTTCCCCGGCCGCGCGAGCTTTTTCGAAGCTTCAAGCTTCTTCTCTAACGTCACAAGTCTTCCTTTGAATTATGACAATTTCTTTACCGCTTCTCAGACCTGCACACCTCTCCTTTGCGCTCTACCTCCATATCCGGCGACCGGACCTCTTCAGCCTCTTCTCCACCGCGCTCCTCCAGAGCAAGGTATTAAATTTCTCGAATATCCATCGGCATGCCCATCGAAAATCTTTTTTTGAGGATATGGGAAACGATATATCCATCGACATATTACCTATGAGATACACATCGACAAACTATATATCCGTAAAATGAAAAGTGCGAAACGACATCGACAATCGGTATTTAAAACCTTGCTCCAGAGGCAAGACTCCTCTTTTGCACGACCTGCAACTTCAAAGCGATCCCCATCGGCGAAGTTCTTAGATTCGCGCTGCTCCTCCATTGGTTCTTCAACGATCTCAGAACCGCACTCTCCTCTTCAGCATTACGTAGGGGACGTCGTTGGTGTGATTACTACAATGTTCATGGTCATTGGAGCCCTCAATATTGAAAATTGCATGACAAATCATCAAATTCATCCTATTGCTGGCAACTTCAAGCGACTTGCAAACGAGTTAAAAGATCTCGTGCAAATGGTCATTTGTTGATCAAAGTATGAGCAACTACCTGATCCCAGTGCCGACACTCATGCTCATACTAGTTTGACGTCCGACCGTCTTGTCCAAATTCGACAATCAAAATCTTGGATCATTGATTCATGTGCATCATACCACATGGCTGGAGATCAAAGTTACTTTCACACATTTAGACAAAGTACGGGTCTCTCCTCTGTTAAAACTTTTGACAGGTCGGTTATACCAGTTGAAGGAATCAGATCGATTCAAATATCACAGGATATCACATTTCAATATATTTTAGTTGTTTTGAAGATCTCTTGCAATCTTTTGTCAGTCAATAAATTCACTAATGACGCTAATTGAAAAAAAATTATCAATAAATTTTAATTATTTGTATTATTATATGAATTATAAAGCACATTAGTACTAAAAATTACAATTTAAAAGGAGAAAATGGTTAGTCTTAAGATAGTGTATTGTGTATACATAATACATGGTAGTTAGAGAAAATATTTGACATTTTCCATTTATTGCAACATAATGGAGAACACGTGCTCATTCAAGATGGCCGTGCCGACATCACATAGGACTATTTTCGTCCTTATCTAATAACTTAATATCACATCATCACTTCACGAACTTAAATTTAATATTTAATATAAAAATAAGGGGAATTAGCTGCAAAATTGTTTATATATAAAAAAAATAATGATTTTCAAAAAATATTAACAAGAAAAAAAAATATTTTTCTCTATATGTACGAAAAAAATGATTTATGACACAATTTTTAGTGGTATAAATTTTTAATAATTAAAAAATTAGCGATTTATATATTCAATAAACGATAACTTATATTTTTAATTTTTTAGTTGTAATTTTTAATAAAAATTTTGTCTATGTTTCGTCTCCGGTAACTTTGCTGGATGTTCCACGTCGTAATATTTTATCTTCCTTCGCGTTGTTACTGTATGCTTATTTCAACGAATTTAATTTACTATCACCAGATTTGGTTGGTTCGCTTCTTTATTATCATCGGCATAAATATCTTTAAGTAATAATTTTTTTTTACAGACATATCCAAAATTAAAAAATAGCGATAATAATAGCTTAAGTGTTTAAAATAGAATTTTCTTTGGTTCCTAATTTACGCCGTTACATGTTTAACGTCAAGAGACTTTATCGTAGCCTTAGATGTCAAGCCGTTATAAACTCAATTACTATTGTCGAACTTTTTTATCATTGAGAATTTGTGTCGAAAAATTAGAAATATAAGTCATCATTTTGTTTGTATATATGGGTACTTTTGCTGCTAATATTCTTAAAGTATAAGTATAATGATCCGAAATTTATATCCACAAATATGATCTAAATCTCAGCTCTTATTTCTGAAAACGTCCAAAACGGCATAACCTTCCTCTAAGTCCTATTAATTTAATTAATAATATTAATGACTAATATTTATTAACGCTTATTTAAAACGCAAATCTAATTGATTATCCCTTAATTTATATTCAAACGACATAATAGACAAGACGTTTAGGTTCCAACAAATTATTTAATAGTCAGGACTCAGAGCACAAAATTCCCACTACTTAATTATTGACCAACTCCAGTACCGAATTAAGCTTAATATTAAATGGTCTTCAATTACAGAACTTAAATAATTAAAATAATATAACATTTTAGAGAAAGTAGCGGCAAAAACACCTATGTTAGTCTAATTTCCATACTTAAAACACTCATGCCCTAAACCCACGAAGACAACATGGACCCGGCCCAAAAACATAAACGGGACCCAATTATGAAAAGTCAACGAGACTCAGTCAGAAAAGTCGGGGGGACCCAACCAAATAATTAAATGGGATCGGCTGTGTTTGGTCAATAACTTGAAAACAGTTTTTCAGTTTTCTAACTTGTACAGTTACACTTAGAAAAATAAATGACTGTTTGGTATGTAACTCATCAAACTGAACTCCAAAACATTTCAAGTTTTATTCTGTTTTTCTTAAGGATTTTCAAATACAGATTTTTGTTGTTTTCTGTTTTTTTCACTCAGTTTTTTCTTTCATCACTCCTTATTTCTATTGACTTCATTAGAAGTAAAATTAGAACCGGGAACCGGGAAATAACTCTTTTTTTTTTCGTTCATGTTCCGAAGAAAAAATCGGGAATTTTATTTTTGTACCGATTTCGGTTTTAAAAGTGCTTGTCTTAAAAATCACATGTATTTTTCAAAATTAAAAATTAAAAATTACAAATAGTATAACAACGACAATAAAAGTTTAAAATTCACTAAAATGACATACTAAAAACTAAAAAAATGACATGTAGTTTAAAATCAAAACCGGTACCAAAAACTGGGGAATATTTGTTTAGGGCATCGTTTAAATTTCTTGGATTTTTTTTTAAATCGATCTGGGATTGGTACCGGAACTGAGACAAAGCCGGAAAACGGATACCAAATTTTCACCTTTAAACTTCACCATTGAACCTTCAAAATCTCGATGTCAACTGAGTCACCAACGCTAACTGCGACACCGGTGCCGGTGCCGATGCCGAATCTGACTTGACCTATGTGATGTTGGGACATAAATTACTTGTGTGATGACTCTAGAAAAATGAATGCGGACGACCTATTGTGGTGAATATACAATTCACGCGAATACTATGTTTAATATAATGTTGGTGAAAAATAATAGAATAAAATGCATGAGATATTTTACTTTTGATGCATGTTAAACCTGATTATTTAGACTATATAGTATATAGCTTTGATATGTTAAACATGATATTTATGTTATTATATTATTAATGTAATAATATTTTTATATTTTATTAATGTATTAAATATTTAATTTTTCAAGAAAAAATCAAATCGAATTCCAAACAATTATTCTGTTGTTTTATTTTTAAAAAATAAAAAACAAAAATGTGTACCAAACAGTTATTTAAAAACAACTGCAAAAGTCTTTTACACTACAACTATAAAATTTTGAATAAAGAAAACAAAAACAGTTTAAGTTGTCTACCAAACAGTACCATCATGTCTTGAAAAAGTTAACGTGGCCCAGCCAAAAAAAAATTAAACCCGGAAAAATCGACGAGACCCAAAAAGGTTAACTTGAGCCCGCTAAAAAAAGTCGACCTGAGCCCGACAATGAGCGCACTGGCAATATGCGCATTGACACTGTTCGCGGTGGCAATAGACGCACTCGCGCCTCCGTCACTCTCTGAAAAATTCTCTGAAAAATACCAGAAGCCCCTTTGGCTTTTGGTTAGCTCTCTCGACTCCAAAAAAAAATTTGTCTAGCGTTTTCCGACCTTTAAAGTACTCGATTAATATTGAGCGATAGAGTGACGATGTCCCACTTCCGCTCTTCACTAATTTCATGTTTTCTTCATCTTTCCTCATGATCAAAGTCTTAGACAATCGAACTTCGGCGAGCCTAGCTCGTGAGTGACATATTTCCTTTGAATACGAAGTTTGGGATTAACGAACTCCGACGAGCCTAGCTCAAGACGGGAATGAATGCAAACTACTCGGTAATAATTTCTAGCCCACTAGAGACGTAGAATTTGTCACTTTGTCCCGTTTACGACAACACGGTCACCGAGATTCAGCCCAAGATCAAATCGTGTACCGGTTCCCGTGTTAATCTATTTTTCAGCATTAAATATTATTATTATTATTATTAAGTGCTCTTTATTTCAATAATTAAAATATTTAATTACTTTACAATATTACTCTACGTCAAGTACATTAATTTCGTTAATAAAAATAAATTAAGTTAATATCTCTCTAAACAAGGCACTTTACTAATTATAAAACTAAAGTCAAGAGGTGAAATTCTCAAACATGTAAAGATTAGGAATTCTCAAACATTAGAGACATTTCAACCAATTAATTGCAAATAAATAGTATTATTAAACCGATTCCTAATCTCAATTAATAATAAAAAGAAATAGAAAAAGCGAAAATCAAATATATATATATATATAAATATATTTTAGTTTGTATTATACGTCTGTAATAAAACACCAGCCTTTCTCTTCTCTGTAAACCAACAATGGAGAAGCCTCTGCTCACCGGCGAAACCAGCGGCGGACCAGCCTCCGTCGGAGGTTTCCGGCGACGCTCCGACGCCATCGCCTACGGCTCTCGCTACGAGAAAGCGGCTGCTCTCGTCGATTTGGTATCATTTTTTGCTCAATGCTTCACTTCTTGATCCCTCCACTTTCAGTCTCAGGATCCGAATTTCGCAGCTTAATCAGTTGGCGATCTTTGTTTTTGTGGATCACTTGGAACTTTGAAGTGAAATGATCATCTGTATACGGATTTGCAGAACCTTTTCGATATGCATTTTGATTCCTCCATCCAAGGATGACTTGAACTCTTGGTGTTACTTGAACAACGTTCTCAGCTTGTAATGCAGCTAATTTTGTTGACGGTTGAAGCAATTGAATCGCAATTCACGAGTTCCGGAAATGTTGTGCTTGTGCAGGCGGAAGACGGCATCGGTTTGCCGGAGGAAATTCTCGAGCAATCGAACTTCCAGAACGCCACGAAGCGCTATTTTCTCTTTACTCATTTGGATTTCCTCTGGACTATCAATTATTTCGCGCTGATAATCCTGAATTTCGTGGAGGTTTGTTACGCTTGTTCTGAATTCCTCGACGGGCATTTTTCGTATCGGTGTTCTAATCGTTTGGATCTTTGCAGAAACCGCTTTGGTGTTACAAGAGCGGCGTGTCTTGCAGCGACAGGGACTACTACTTTCTCGGACAACTTCCATATCTGACCGGTTTGGAATCACTTATTTATGAGGTAAAAGTAACATACTTTTTGATGCACTCCAATAATCTTCTGGGAATTTGGAATAATAGTTCTAATATTTTTCTGTTTTCATGTGCAGGGCATAACTCTTCTTATACTCATAATCCATACTTTCTTTCCGATCTTATATGAAGGATCTAATATCTTTTGGAAACGCGTTGTCAATCAATTTAAGGTTCTTGTTTAATGAAGAATAAGTTTGCTATTTTTATCATCTATAAAGAGATATATTTATGACGGGGCGTTTTTGTTGTTTGCCGGTTGATCGGAGAAGGTTTAGCTTAGCATTTGTTTTCCTACTGATCTTATCTGTTCCTGGTCTGTTTCAGGTGGTTTGCCTTTTGATTTTGATTGCTGATATGGTGGTTTTCGCTCTATTTCTATCGCCGGTTGCTTTGGAATCACTTCCTTTCAGGGTTGCACCATATTTCAGAGTCGTCTTTTTCATCTTGAACATTAGGTATCTTTTGATCAAACGGTCACGTTTTTATTCATTTCATGTATGTAGCATACACAAATTTGAAAGTTAGTAGCCTCTATAATGCTGTTCTCTTACCATTTTTCATCTAATTTGATCTTTATAATACTATTCTTAAACCATTTTTTTATATATATAATACAGGGATTTAAGATCAAGTATCGTCATCCTCGCTGGAATGCTTGGCACGTACTTAAACGTCTTGGTTTGTCAGCCACCATCTCTTACCTTGCTTGTTCCTTATTTTTTGATTACTTGCTTATCAAGACTTTTCAGGATTATCAATGTTTTTTTTTTTATTATTATTATTATTTTCTGGCAGGCTCTCTGGCTTCTTTTTCTTCTGTTTTCTAGCTGGGTTGCCTATGTGATGTTTGAGGACACACAGCAGGGTAAAACGGTCTTTACATCATACGGTACTACATTGTATCAGATGTTTGTCCTATTCACTACATCCAACAATCCTGATGTCTGGATTCCTGCTTACAAGTGAGTTCAACCATCACAAACTATCTATATTCTATTTCTACATAAATTTGAATTTATATATAATCTCAGTAAATTATCGAGAACCTATTGATCTATGATTTATGACTCAAATATGTGAACATATTGATCATTCGTTGACTAGTTAAGCCTTTCTCTTTTCAAGGGCATCGCGTTGGTATTGCCTGTACTTCGTTCTCTACGTGCTGTTGGGTGTTTACTTCGTCACCAATCTGATTCTTGCCGTCGTCTACGACAGTTTCAAAGGCGAGGTATATACGCTTTACTCGGCTATTATGCTCCATCTTCGTAATTGTCTTCTTCAATCTCTATACTTGATTTTGATGCAGCTTGCAAAGCAAGTTTTTGCGATGGATGAACTGAGGAAGCGTACGCTACAGAAGGCCTTTAATTTATTGGATACAGATGTAAGCAATTTATGATGATACATAAACGGTGCAGTTATTAACCGACTGCCAATTTTATTTTATTTAGAAAAAAATTACATAGATTTGTTTAGTATGATTAGTCTCTGTCTGTCTACAGAATAATGGACATATTAGAAAGGGTGAATGCATTCAACTTTTCAAGGAGCTCAATAAGTACAGGTATTATTCTCCGATCTTCTTTAAGTGAAGTGTTTTAAAAAATGTTCAACTTTTTTAATCTTAATGATTATGATATGAATGCATGACTTCTGATAATCTTTCCTCACTTTTCGCGCCCTCGTTCAGGACTTTGCCAAATATAACTAAAGAAGAATTTGAGTTGATATTTGACGAGCTAGACGACAGTGGAGACTTCAAGGTAAGCTGATATTCTTTAGATAGTTGTTTTTATAAAGAAGAAAAAATCTCCATTTTTCACTTTTCGGTCGGTAGATTTCATCTCTAACTATACATACATATTGCAAATAAGATTAAGCTCTGATTGTGTACAGATAAACTTGGACGAGTTTGCGGATCTTTGCAACGCCATTGCCCTGAGATTCCAGAAAGAGGACACTGTAAGCCAAATAAAAAATTAATTTCTTTTTGATTCATGTAATATTCTTATAATTCATATCTTTATTGCCTTTATCTCTTGTTTTTTACTTGTTTCAGCCATCTATATTTGAAGGATGCTCATATATCTACCACTCACCCACATCAGAAATGTTGAAGACCTTTATAAAGAGCCCAAAATTTAACTACGTTGTATCTGCCGTTCTAGTTGTAAATCTCGTTGCTGTGATCATTGAGACAACGGTATGGTTCTTTCAATTTCACCCTCAAATTCAAATTCCATTTGTCAAAAACTCGAACACAAACAAACAGGAATTCACCAAAGTGATGAATTCCCCTATTATTTTATTGAATAAATAGAACCGATTTACAAATGCAGCGACCCCTAATATAGGGAATAACGAATAAGAAACCCGAATAACTACTTATTACAACTACCAGTAGTCATTAAAGGTCTTAACAATTTCAGTGAAATCAACATGGCTAACTCCTTGTTTTTCTATCTTCTATCTACCATTCTATGTTTTATATGGTAGAGTGTGGTCTATATAGCCGGACCGATTTCCGGGTTGGCTGATTGTGAAAGTTGTCAGACCTTGCATTGTAAAATTATTTTTATCAATTATAATCGATATCTCTTAAAAAAAAAACTAAATATTCATTGAAATATCTTCATTTTGCAGCTAGATATAGAAAACAACTCAGGCCAGAAGCTGTGGCAGGAGCTGGAATTCATCTTCGGTAAATACTGAATTTTAGTTGTGGCGATTTTTTTTTTTTTTTTTTTAGCCGGTCTGATTTTGACCGACAAATTTTAAACCACTCTCTAGCCTTGTATTGTAATTTACCTTTTATCAATATAAGCGATGTTTCTTTTTAAAAAAAAAAAGTTGTGGCGATTTTTTCGCAACTTTCAAATCTCACAATAATTTTTATTTTATTTTATTTTATTTTTGCCTTAAATTAGAATATTTACTCAGATCTTGTCCAACGAAATTTATAACTGTTTTATGTTGCACAGGATGGTTATATGTGCTAGAAATGGCCCTGAAAGTCTATGCGTATGGATTTGAAAATTATTGGAGGGACGGTCAAAATCAATTTGATTTTCTTATCACATGGGTTATAGGTAAGTATAATATTCAAACACATGTAAAAAAATTGTCGAATATACCGTATGTCGTGTAATAAAATTTTGTTCTTATCTTTGTTTTACATTACAGTTATTGGCGAAACTCTTACTTTTGTATCTCCGCAAGGGTTGACTTTTCTTTCCAACGGTGAATGGTATTAAACAGCACCAAACATCTGTATTATTTTTCATGTCTGAAGATCTATAGTTATTCGTTTTCACATCTAAACATATTATACAAATCTATTCTTTTTCAGGATTCGATATCTTCTCCTGGCAAGAATGTTGAGACTGATAAGGATCCTGATGAACATACAGCGATACAGGGCTTTCATAGCCACATTTTTGACGCTCATACCGAGCTTGATGCCGTACTTAGGAACGATATTCTGTATCCTATGTATGTATTGCTCAATTGGTGTCCAGGTAAAAGTTGTTAATTAATTAAGTCAAACTAAGTAATCTAATTGTAACTAATTAAGGTCGCTTAAGGGTATATATGTCAGTAGGTACCAAATTAGGTGATAATCTAATTCTCTATATTTCTGTTTATTAGGTGTTTGGGGGAATGGTCAACGCTGGAAATACCGACTTGGCTGCGACAGAGCTTTCCAATGACGAGTATCCTTTTCCTTGAATAACGAATATAATTCCATGTCAAACTATGACAATATTTTATTTAGATTAGGAACGGGAGTACTTATTGTTTATTATTTCTTAGTTTATCATCGGGTTTTCTTGACGAAATCAGTTATCTACTCTTCAACTTCAATGACTACCCCAATGGCATGGTCACCCTTTTCAATTTGCTTGTCATGGGGAATTGGCAAGTGTGGATGCAGGTACAACTTTTATATTCTGTTTTGTGTTATATATATATATATATTCATAGATATTTATACGTGTGGAGAGTTTTGTTAAAAAATATCATCATTGCAGAGCTACAAGGATTTGACTGGAACCTCATGGTCACTCGTATACTTCATCAGTTTTTATCTCATTACAGTCTTACTGCTTCTCAATTTGGTAAGCCGTTTTTCGCAGCGCTCGTACAAATCTCTTCTTTTTTCTTTTTATTTGACCTCTTGAAACTGCAGAGAAATAACCCGCGAATTCGCTTTTCAATATGATTACAGGTTATAGCGTTTGTCTTGGAGGCTTTCTTCGCTGAAATGGACCTTGAATCGTCAGAACGAAACGAAGGACGGGACAAGGTTCGTGGTTCCTCCCCAAACTTATTATTTTTGTTCATTCCGATCTGTTTTCCTGGTAATTGTTAAAATTTGTGACGTCATTTTCGACTTCACTTGCGTAGGAACCGCTAAGAGGACGAGACCGACGTAAATCGACGGGGTATGTTTCATGAGCCCAATTATGTTGAATCAGTGGTAAATGTTTGTGGAATGACAGAGACGGTAATTTGGTTGACTATTTTGCAGGTCAAAGACGCGGAGTCAAAGGGTTGACATGCTTCTTCACCACATGTTGAGTGCAGAGCTCAGTCAACCACAGAACCCAGAAGCTTAAATCTCATCTCCATTTTCCACTTTGGTAAACACCCTCAATTTTCTTAGTTGGTAAAGATGCCCCCTTGAACTTTGGTCGCCGGTACACTCCCGCTCATAAACTTCAGTTTGTGACAACAATGCCCCATGTTCTTTCAAAACCTAGCATATTGCCCTCCGCTTATGCTACTTTTTGCGAACGGGCACGATAGTTGCCACAAACTAAAATTAAGAGGAAAATGGTTACCAACAATCAAATTTCACTTTTTTTAGTTTTCGTAAAACCCGTTTTTAATCTTATTTATTTGATTATTCGTCTTAACAGGTTACTATTTACTGAAGTCATGAAAACGGAGTGACACTCACAATCTCAAGGGATGGTAACATATGAAAATGGTATTGTATTTTTGTGTGTGCTTATTAATTTTTGTAACAAAATATTAAGCATAAGCTAATTGTGTAACATTATTATAAAATGTTGTATTAAAATTGGAGTCCACTTTCCCACTAACGAACTTCTGGAATCATAAGTATGTTTTAATTAAGAATGTTTTGATTTGATTTGATTAGTTTTTGGGGCACAACCAAAAGCTAAATCAATCGAATCGCATTCTTCATCTATTTTATCAAATTTTATGAGAAATCTTCTTATGATTTTATAGATGAATAGCGAGCAGATCGTGCCGATCGTATTTTACGAGTATACGGACTGGGCTCTCAAAACTTAGCTTCCCATAAAAAATATGTGATCGAGGTATATAAAACGCAAACTAATTAATAAGCTTCTTAACAAGAATTAGGTTACCATAAAGATCTCGGCGTTATGTCGAGGAATGGTTATCGGAAAGAAACGAAACCGCTTGTAACACAAAAATGTGCGACCTTCCTTATATAGTGTCATGGCTGAATCCAAACATCACCATGGCTGTCTATGATAATAGAACACGTATAAAAAGAGAGGAAAGAAAGGAAACAAATCACGCTTAATAGGGAAGCAAATAACGTAACCAAAGAGAGCAAATAATCATATTAATAAGGGATAATAGCGGCATGAGTCCTCAACCTTTACTCAACTAGGGCGGCATAGCCCCAACCTCATTTAATAGCGGTATAAGTACCAAAAGATGATTTTCGTCCATATTTGACTAACGGAAGTAGTCAACGCTTGCGTGGTCAGCTTCTCGTCAACGTGGACGCCACGTAATACGACATGTCACCATACATGTCATCCTCGCGTCATCAAATTTAATGCAAAATTAATGGCGATTGCATTAAATTTGATGACGCGAGGATGACGTGTATGGTGACATGTCGGATTACGTGGCGTCCATGTTGATGAGAAGCTGACCATGCAAACGTTGACTACTTTCGTTAGTCAAATATGGACGGAAATCATCTTTTGGTACTTATACCGCTACGAAATAGGGTTGGGGCTATGCCGCCCCAGTTGAGTAAAGGTTAAGGACTTATGCCGCTATTATCCCTAATAATAAAGACTGAAATAACCCCCAAAATGGCATCAATTATGACGCTAAAATCCCGAAACTCTCATGCACACGTCTGAACTCTGAACTACCAAGCAAACATCACTTCCTAGACACACCATTATTAGGGTCTCAATGACGTGGTATAAATACCTAGTCCAAAAAATTTATGGAACTTGCTCGATAAGTATCTAAGTTCTCTCTCTTTCTCTTTTTTTTTTTTGTGTGCGCGCTGCAAAGATGGATAATCGCTCGATTGCTACCAAACGATAAGTATAAATCGATAACGATCAACGTAGATAAGTTATCGAATAGGTCCAAAAACGACCATCGAGTTATCGCTTGATAATCGTGATAATCAAAATTTTGGGATACAACGCCAAGACGTAAATGTGGAGTCGAGTCCAGTTTGGCTAGTATTCAAGAATAAGTGTTTTTTTTTTTTCGGTTTCAAAATGTCCACGTTTAAAAAGAAAAATGAGTTTTAACTTGTTAAAACAACATTTAAAAAAAAAAATCGTTGTACACTTGAGATAGGAAAACCGTACATACGTATACTTCTATACTAAAACAAAAACTGTAGTGTATTTGACATGTTTGGAATATAAATTCTTACATTTTTGCCGGAACTCGTCATTTCAAGTTGAAATTAAATATTGTGATAACAAGTTGTTTTGTATCTATATAACATATAGGCTAAATCAACTTCTTTATTTTTCTTTCTTTCAATAATAGATAGATATGAATGAATTAATATTTTACTACTAGTATACTGAATACTACTTTGATTTATATATATATATATATATATATATATATATATATATATATATATATATATGTTGAATGATTGAAAATGATAATAAGTAGTATAATTATTTTTTAGGTACATTATTCAATACAAAATCATAATAATCGATATTAGATTCAAGTCATATGTGGCTGTGGTTGATGCACTTTGCGGTATGCCGGTATCTATTATTACGATGCGAGTCTTCGATTCTCACTTCCCCGCCGCTAATTCAATTTTCTAATTAAATTCGGTATTCGTTATATTCAATATATTTGTTCACCCCTAGCCAATGCTCATAAAAATTCTGTTAACAAAAAGCTAGTCATTATTTAAAATAAGCTGTTCTGAAACACCTTTATACCAAAACCTAAAAGACCACTATACCCTTAGAAGACGACCAGCTTTGATTCTGCCGAGCCTATTTACCTTCCATTTTGATCCCTTCAGTCGGAGCAACTCGAAACTCGTCGCAGTTTGTTCCATTTCGAGCGAACCCCGCAATTAGCACAGGCATGATCCCAGTTACATCGGCCTTGAACTGCTCCGAAACCTTAACTCCCGCTCCTGGTGTTAGATTATACATCTCGGTATAGGAGCCAACCAAAGCACCCTCCATATAGGATTTGCATGCCATTAGAATATTACGTGCTCGCCCTCGGAAATGTTGAGCAACTAGCTCCTTAAAATGCTGCAGATTAAATTTTGAATTAATAGGTCTGAGTTAAATAGCTCTGCGATTGTATCGTTCATTCGTATGTAATAATGATCATTATACCATACCTCCGGAGGGCGTCTCATTGTATAGATCATGGTCTTCAAGGAGAACGTAAACACATTCTCATTGTACCTTTTAGACCGACACTCCCCTTCTTTTCCGATGAACTTTTTTTCATAGCCGGGTTCGTTGAAGAAAGGCTTTTCGTTTAGAATAAGCGCTTGTATCGACACCAGAACTTGCAGCATCGTCGACTTTTCCGGGATCCAATTCTCTTCTTCATGACCTCGCCACGTCCCCAGAAGGCTTAGACACACTTTTCCGTTGTTATATAAGTTCGGATTCAGTCGGAGACCACCAGAATAGTAGTACACTGACTGGCACAACAAAATTTAGCTTCAGTTATGTTTAAATTTACGAGTAACTATGATGATGAAGAAAATTAAACATCTTACCGGGGGCGAACTGGGATAGTCCGCTGGGAAGAGACAATCAAAGACGAAAAGGCCGTCATGGTAAGGCGTACCCGAAGGTCCTACAAGAACTGCCCTAAGAAGTTCCATCCTCGCTTCACAGACCCTAACATATATGGTTTCTGGAGAGACGAAAAAGAAAAATGGGATGAAAATTGAGAGAGATCAAAAGACCAATGGGAATTCACCTCAACGGAAATTCCCAAAAACTATAATTACGCCTTTTCTTTTAAAGCAAGACGAAGACTCTACAGAAGATGTCTATTTAGGTTTTCCAACTGAACAGAGCATGAAAAGAGCTAACTAATGTTGTTGTCGCCTTATACGGGATTTGGGTTAAAATCCTCGTCCCACACTAAATGCTAAATACCCAACTAAAACCGAACAAAGCCTTAAGCCAAATTAGGACGTGAGTGTCTAGGCTTACGTTACGGTTTTTCCTTTTCTTCTCCTGTAAGTAATAATAGAGAGTGATAATTAACAGAAAGCGACAAGCAAACAATACAGGATCCCCGGGTTTATATATATATATATATATATATATATAAGTGTGTGTGTGAAGATAAATATTATAACTCACCCGGCAAGTCAGTTGACAGGATTTTCCACTCCTCCTGAATCTTCTTGGCCCAGTTCTTTGGTGGCTATAAAAAGCAGAACAATACAATCTAAATCACAGAAATACAGGCACAAGTAACCATCTTTCTATAGAATTCAAACACGTATCCGTAAAAAAACGAACTTAATGCCTTGAAATTAATTTTCGCGGTTTACAGATATGGAGCATGAGGATGAGAAATTAATTTCACCTGCTTGTCTTTAAATCCCGACGAAGCATAATGATGATCTGAGAACATTTCCTCAACCACATCAAATCGAGATATTTCCGATGTACTATCGTTAGGTTTCCTACTACAGTTTGAGTCGGCATTAATGGTTAAACTACTTGTGGCGATCTCCTTTCCTCTGGTATCTAAAAGTTCCGAAATAGTCAGCGTCTTGCTTGGTTCGGCTGTTTGAATCGCAGAAGAACCGAGTAATGACGAAAACGACGCTTCGACGCCAGGTGGCAAATCCACGTTGTCAAATTGAGATTGCAGCTCTGCGTAGCCATCATTGTCGGATAGATACTCAAGATCCTCGCCATAACCAGAAAGATAACCGTCGCTGTCCTCGTCGGTTTGAGAGGCTCCAGAAGAATCAATGCTATTTAATCCAGCGGAGTTGGACGTCTCGGGATCAACGTGCGAAACCGACATACTAGAAGGATTCCTGGCATCGCTGGCCAAAGCAGCCTGCATAATCAGAGCAAATTAACGACACAAATAAAGAGATTAATCATCAAAATTACATTTTCGCATCTACATTCTCGTATTTATCTCGATAATCGTTGTATTCTTGGGTCACAAACTCGTGGGCAAACAAAAAGATCACGACTTGATCGCGAATTCATGACCAGAAACGCGAAAGAATGAAGGGTTTGATCGATCGAAATTCGAAAGCTACAGGATCAGACGATTTTTCCAACACTCCATGAACAATCAAAGAAACATGTATCATGCAACAAAAGCGAGAGTTAGGAGAGAGAAATGAAGAGGAAACCTTGAGCTTCTTGGAGGGAGAATCCATGGCGATCGGAGAGTGGAGCTTGGCGCCTTATTATCGAAGAAGAAGAAGAGGAGGAAGAAGAGCAATGCTATGATGCGACAGGGGTCACGTGAACCCTAGCTTCATCATGAAATCATCACTCTCCTCTACTTCTTTGGGGCTTCTATATTCAAGAAAAATATCATTTTTAGGGTTAATAAAAATAAATCCTTTTTTTTTGGATTAAGGAAATTTATTTTTTTATACCTTTAATTTTTATTTTTGGCAAAAATATACCTTCAAGTTTCAAAAATAATAAAATTATACTCGGTGTGTGATTTGATAATTTTACCCCATTATTTTCTTATTTTTCAATTATAAGATATATTTTGGTGAAAATGAAAGTAGATGAAATATGAAAATTTTCAAAAATTGTAAATAAGGAGTAATTTTGAGTTTTTTTAAAAAATTATTCTTATTAGAGGGTGTATAAATTAAAGAAAAGTAAATAGACTTTGAGGGTATACTTTAGTTGTTTTTGAAACTTGAAGGTATATTTCTGCTAAAAATGAAAGTTGAGGGTATAAAGAAACAAATTTCCCAACTAAAAATGATAGTATAAATATTTTATAGGTTTAAAAAGTATGGAAATTGTACAAAATGTCCATTTTTGTGTAAAACCTAAAGTTTATTCAAAGTTTATATTGATAAGATGTTTTTTTAATAAATTTATAAAAACATAAAAAAGATAGGGAGCTGAAGATAACTAGCCATATCAACGTTTTAAAATTGGTGAAATAACCATTGTTTGGTTAATTTTGTGACATAGCCAATAAACCACATTAACTGGTATAAAATGACTTATCTACCCTTATTATTAATAATAATTAATATTAAATTCAAATTAATAATTTTATTTAAAATTTATTTTAATAATTAATAATTAATACGAATTTATTATAATTTTTTAAAAATTGATAAAATAATAAATTAGGAAATTAATATTTGAATTCAAAATTTTGAAAAAAAATCAAATTTCAAATTTAGATATAAAAAACATTTTTCACTTTTTTCAAAATAAAAATTCAATTTTCGTAATAAACATTAATTTGAATTAATTGTATTAATAATTTCAAACAATTATTAAAAAACAATAACCAAATTAACAATTCAAATTAGCATACATTTACACGAATAAATACGAATAAACCAAAAAAACATACATTTACAATTCAAATTAATATATATTTACACGAATAAACTAATAAACATACATTTACAATTCGAAGTAACATACATTTTCAAGAATAAACCAATAAACCTACATTTATCATTCGAATTACATATATTTACAAGTCGAATTAACACACATATACACGACTTAACATACATATTAACACAAAATTAACAATGACAAATACAAAATTAACACGAATAAACAAAACAAAACAAAAAAACTTCGTCCCTTGGAGTAACCCAACCGTCCCCGTTATGTACGATCTTCTTCTACCCGCCGCTATAGTCGGTGACGTCCTTAATCACACTCCAAGAAATAAACTTGATATCGAAAACGAGCGTCGAGTTTGGCGGGACCAAATGAGGAAATCCCGTGAAATTGAAGCTTACCGGAATCGGATCATGAAATTAATTGAGGGGTTTTAATCTCTTTGGCAAGGGCTTCAAAACTCCCAATCCAATTTCATGATCGGAGACGAACTCCGGCGACCGGAGGCGGTGGACGACGGCGGTGATGGCGGGGAACACCTCCACCGAACACTAGAAGGCCTCCCGAACATGAATCCGGTGTTAGTTTTTCCAAAATCGAACTCTTTCGGGATAAATCTTAAATCGTGCAACCGGAACTTACCGTGATTATTCTGATCAAAACCTGCAACTTATGGTCACAATTCACCTATCAATAGCTTCGTCACGTCAAGACCTTTCCAACGGTACCAAATTTGAGTAAATCGGAGTTTCAGAGAGGGAGTTATGAGTGTTTGAAGTTCTTGATGAGAGAGAAAACGGGAGAGAGAGTTGCGAAAATGGAGGAGAGAGAAAGATGATTTGATTGATATACGAGAGAGGAGATAATATTTTGGGTATACCTTTTCAAATTTGGTACAAAATTATTCCTAAAATCATGCATAATTAATAAAAAAATAAAAAAATAATTATTTTAAAAATAAAAAACAAATTTTTATAGGTAGGGGCAATTTTGGTACGGAGAAATTAGTTTTCAATGCCACATCATCTTGATTGACTATTTTAATAATTAAAACCACACGTTTGATAAATGTAAATTTAAACGTTAAAAGATGGTTATCTACTACTATTTCTCAAAAAGATATTCATTATTAAAATATATAAACATAAATTACCCTAAAATATTAACTCAATAAAATCTTTTCAGCATTTCTATCAATTTTCACAAGAGGGACTATTTGTGTTTTTTTTTTTCTTTCCAAAACGATCATTCGAGCGCCCACCCGTTAATATATGGAGTATTTGAGCCATGGATTTCAATTTGATTCACGACTAAAAACTTAACAATAAATTACATCTCAAGTCCATTATAACCGTAAAAACTAATAATTAAACAGTTCTTTAATAAATATATACATAGATATTGAGTTTTTATTTGTCTTCTGTTACAATTCAAGATGATTGATGTCAATTTTATGGAGGCCACTAATTTGTAATATTTTCATTACTAATTTGTAATATTTTTCATGGGTTAATGAACGAAATGTCTATTTTGTGTCAAATATTTTCAAAAACTACCTATTGTGTGTATTGTTTACTCTCACAAATAGACATTTCTTGAAAAAAGTTTGACATAAAAATAGACATTTCGTACAATTTTCTTATTTTCGTTAATGTATTTTCTTATTTCACTTCTCACCGTAAGCCTTATAAGTAGATAGACTTTAGATATAGTTGACACACTATCGAGAGCAATAATATTCTCCATTCTTGTTAAATTTCTCCATTTTGATTAAATTTCTCTTCGTTTTGATTCTACCGACCGAAGTAATGGTCTTTGTATTACGAATATCTTTTATTCGTCGCGACGATGGCAATGCTTAGTGAACCTATAACGAAACTCACATAGAAAATTTAAGAGCCGGACAATGCAATAACAACGATGTCCGGTGGATTTAATTTGGAAACGGATCAAGATAGAGTAGCAAAAATTTAATGTCTTTCTTCTTGCAATTCAAAATCCAATCAAAAGAATATATCATGTTAATAAAAATCTTGTCAGTAAATTACTTTCTCATGAAACCCTCGTGAATAACAGCATTTTAAACTTGGTCATAACTTAGGTTGATCTTTATTTTATTACAAGTTGGTCCTTGGGGTACCATTATTTGCAGCCGTTTGGTCTATTTATGTTACTTGGTTTGATAATGTTCCAACTTGTACTTTGTTTTTAACGACAGATTGACATAATAGCAAGCAGCAAACGACAATGTAGAGATGAAATTAAGCATTCACAAAAATTATTTTGAGCATTTTAATGCTCTCACCTTATTAAGGATGTATCAGCTTCAGCCGAAAATTTAACCCAATAAATAGAAATCAGCAAGTGCGTTTTTCACAAATCTTCGTCATCGCCCGAACAAAATTCCCAACTCAAACGAACCGGAAACCTCTTTAAAAAAATATCCACAGACACTCAACCAATGAGTAACTTGTTCTCTTCCAAGAAGGAATATGTCGGTACCTCCAGATTGTACGGAGCCGGTCCCTTTCGGATCCTTCCGGAGATATCATAGTGAGAGCCGTGGCACGGGCAGAACCATCCACCGAAGTCACCGGCGTTTGGCAGCGGAATACATCCCAAATGCGTGCAGACTCCAATGACGATGAGCCATTCCGGATTTTTAACCCGCTCGATATCTTGCTGAGGGTCACGGAGAGAGCCGAGGTCGACGCTGTTGGCTAGGCTGATGTCATCCTCCGTGCGGCGTCTGATGAAGACGGGCTTCCCCCGCCATTTGACAGTGACGGTGGAGCCGGGCTCAATGCTGGAGAGGTCGACCTCGATGGAGGCGAGGGCGAGAACATCTTTGCTGGCCGACATGCTGAGCACGAACTTGAGGACGAGGAGGCGGAGCAGGGAAGCGTACACGAACCTGCCACCTGTCAGCACAAAGTAGGCAAACGCCCGCTTGCTGGGGTCCCCGGGCGGGTACCGCTCGTGGTTGTGCTCATCATACTCTATTTGCGCTGCTGGGTTCTTGATGGCAGCGACAGTTGCAGGGACGCCTGGGATTAGATTCTCCTCCTTTTGAAGGGTAAGGTAATCAGAGGAATAACCTGGTAATTCAAATTCAACTCAATTATCTACAACAGTTAAATGATTTCGGCATAGCCGCCGAGACCCTTCCAGATGTTGTGTAAACTGGACTAGCATCGTACCGTTTTTAACATCAAGCACAAGAACAACGCAAAAGATGAGATTTTTATGGTTTTGATATATCAGTCTATTATTCGAATAATCATTTGCGAAAGAGCACGTCGATATCTTATTAAAAATCCAGCTACATGATGCGTCAACGTGAATTGGAAGATGATGAAGAAGAAGAAGAAACCTCGAGCGAATTGGAAGTTGGAGCGAGGCGCGGTTGCGAAAGAGAAGGACCTAGTATTGAGAAGATGATTGGACTGTCCTCGGCTCAATTTGGACTCGGAATCCGCCATTGTCGAGTACTTGACAAGCGCCTGAAAACATATATAAAAGAATTATATATAGCCCTACCCCATCTCCAACCAAGAACATTGTTTCAATCTCGAAAGAAATCTAATATTAGGTCAAATGCATACACCAAAGAACCCTAATTCCACCACAACCACAAGCGCAATGTTCCGATACGATTGGCTCTACACATTTGAGCACCAAACCCTAGTCACGATCCCAATTCAGATCGTAGGAGAATTCAAACCTGTGGAATGAAAAATGAAGAAAATACCTCGGATTCGGAGGCGGCGGCGAGGGGGAGGAAGGCACGGCCATGGAATTGGTTTCTGGAGATGGCAGATTTGAGGGATCGCAGCATCGACGAAGCCATGCTTCTTCTGGTTCTTCTCTTCTACGAAGAAGAAGATGACCAGATCCGCCTTTTGGAGAACCAACTAAACGACATGTCATTTGTTTCTTACACATCAAACGACAACATCTTTAATCTCTCTCAAACGATATGTATGTATATATCTCAAAACGCCATGTCGTTTTACGTCCTTGCGGGCATCTATCTTCTTTCTTTCTATTTTGTTTCTCCGTGATGGGCGGCATGGAGCCAGTTTCGTCATCAATAGAAATAGTAAAAAAAATTAAAGAAAAATTAAGTCAGGTTTGAGGATTCGCTAAAAAATAAATTTTGTGCTTTCGTCATAATTTTTTAAATTAACTCTATAATATTTTATTTCTAAACACTTAAACACTTTTACCGCTAATAACCTTATTATCGAACATCAAAATCCGCAAATTTTTTCCAATAATTATGGTACTTTTATGTTTTATTTTTTTACTAATTTGTAAACTATTTATATTATAAGAAAAATAGTGATGTTGTAGACTTGTTCTAGATACTATTATTACGATTTACAACATCCAATTTATTTATTTATAAAAGCACGAATATTTGTAATAAACCCTATTTTGGTCTTGTCACCGACCCTAAAATCCAATAATAATAATAATAATAATAAATAATGACAAATTGAAGTACACATTTTAAAATTAATCATATTCTAAAATTACAATAATTATATATAATAAAGGTCGAGTCCCAAATCCCTAAAAAAAAAAGTAGACTCCCAAATAGGCCCAATTTAGCAAAAGCGGACCTCGATTGGGCCCACGTGGAAATCTGGCGCGAAACTCTCACACAATTCCCGCCAAAAAGTGTTCCCGCCAAGATTGAGCCCCTTATAGTCACAGATCCGATCCTCGAAACCCTCATCTTCCTCCTCGCAAATCTAGTTGCAGAGCAGCCATGGTGGTTCCCCTCGGTCCCGGCAAGTTCTACGGCAAGAGCCTCCCCCGCCCCCGCATCTACACCGACGTGCGCTTCAGCGCCGAGCGCGTCGACCCGCCGGCCCCGCTCCTGGAGCCGCTCCTCTCCTGGGCCTCCGAGGCCCACTGGTCCATGGGCGGCCTCAGCTTCAGCCGCCTCCGCCTCCAGGGCCGCATCGAGGGCTCTGTCTCCAAGCTCCGCTCCCACCGCCACAGCCCCATCACCGGCGAGCCCGGCGACCGAAAGCCCTCCGCCGTCCGGTCCGACGACTCGCCGCCTCCCGCTCCGATCGCATTGAAGCGGTGCCGTTTCATGGATCTGATCAACGAAGAAGACGAGGACGAGGAAGACCGAGACGGCGCGGAGGTGAAGATCGGGGAGTTGGTTAGGGCCCGGAGACGGCGACTGGTGAAGAAGCTCGGCGACGATTTTGACCGCGTTGCTTCGGAGAAGAGCGAGGCGAAGGCGAAGGTGAAGGCCGTCCCCGTGTCCGTCCGGCGACAGGTTTTTGACGATGAGGATGACGTGGCGCCGGTGGTGGCAGAGGCTGTAAATAGTGGGAAGTCCAAGGGCAAGAGTGGAAAAGGGAAAGAGAGGGGATCGGGTGCGGGCGGGCTCAGGAGTTCTCCGAGGCTGGCGAAGCGTCTTTTGCTCTGATCATCATCATCATCTGCAATTTTTTTTAGGCTAGTTTTTAGCTACATTGTGAAATATTTTTTTTTTTTCATTTTTCTTTTCATGTTTGTGGAAAATGAATGTGATCATATTGTTGATTTCGGGAGTCTGGGTTTGCACCGGTTCAAGCCGGATTTTGTTTCGAAACTGAATTTTTTCATATGGACCTATTTCCGCCCGAATTTTTGCAATTAAGAGAAAATCAGGAGATGTATTAAGTAGAACCAAACCATGATATGACTTGATCAATTATTTTTTGTGCGTGCTCACAAGTCATAGTCCAGAAGTGATTTTTGTGGGGCTTTCTTGATCATTTTTCTAATTATTTGTTGGGATTTGTTTGTATTTATATAGGCCAGCCTGTAATATCTTTAAAAGAAAAGACAAGATTTTTATTTAAACAAGAAAAACCATTGTAATAAATCTTGACATTATTTATGGTGTGGTGGAGAAGAAGAGATATGTTAGCTTAGGTATTATCAATAAGGAAAGTTCAATCAAAATATACCCTATGGCTATAATTAACATAATTTCCAATATATATTTGTGCATTTTTTTCACTATTTGATTTTGTACTTCTAAACAATTATGACTAATTGGCGATGTTCCCTTTGTAACTTTAACCGGTTGCATTCTCACCTTTATATTAGGCTTAATCGCAACATAAATACCAACGTCTTACAAATTATGTTTTTAAATACTAAAAAAATTGCGGCATAAATACCAAAGATCTAATTTTGTCATTTCCTTCTCTTTTCTAATGGAATACTTTAGTCAATGCCAATTACTGATTAAATAATATCTGCGAGGGTGAGTCGAACTCCCAGCTAGCTATCGGCCCTCTTGTGTGTATCGAACCTGCGACGCTTCACGATCCAATTCCAGTTTTCATTTTATTCAAAATCGTTGCCCACTCTCTGGTTCAATGTAGTCTTGCTTCACCTAACCTTAAGATATGGGTGACGGTGAACATTCCACCTCGTTGTATTGTCGGTTGAATTATGGCGGAAACCGCCGGATCCCATTGTGGGTTTTAATGAAATTTCAATGTTTCTCTTAAAAAAAAAAAAAAACCACTTCTACAATTTGCCCATCTTAGTCTAAAATGGAAAAATAATAGAATGTGGACATGAGCATGTGATTCCATGGATAGGTCATAAATATGTACAATGTAGGTACAAAAAGGTAGTGATCACAGAAATGGAGAGAACATTGAAAGGCCAAGCAATTCCTTTCAAATGGCTTTTCATATCAAGTCATTCATTGTTTATAAATTACAACACATATACCATTCTCTTCTCTTCTCTAAATTCATGTGGAATCTCTCACCTTTCAACCCCTTTAACTTACCGCACACGGATTTCATAAAAATAAATTATATAAAAAATAAGAAAAACAATTGAAAAAATATTTAGTAAACTCGTTTTTCTTGCGGTATTTCCGCGGCTCCTAAAGTCTCTACTGTCTTTGCAAACACAAGGCTTTCAAATCAACTTGCGGGTGAACCACGCCTTTCAAGCGCGCCAACCTGCAGGAGTGCCTCACCACGAGGGAGTAAATCGACGGCTTCTCCCACGGGACCATCCCGAAATCGTCGTTGTACTCCTCCATTCCGGCCACTAAAAACTGCCAGATGAAGGCGCCAGCGCCGGCGCCGCCTCTCTTCGCCGACTTGTACATTATGTCGTATATTGCTCGGTAATATTTGTCTCTCTGCGCTGGCTCAAAGTCCTTGTTGAAGCTCGAGAGGCCGAACTCGGTGAACATGATCGGCTTGTTCAGCTCCTTCTCGCCGTCCTCAATGTGGGAAAGCATCCACTTCGAGAGGTATTTAAGGTTTTCATCGAACGTGAGATTCTTAAACCTACCAAAATCGGCCATGTAAATCGAAGAAGCATAAGGTGAATGTACTTTGCTGAGGTGGCAAAACTCTAGAATTTGCTTACCAGTGGTCGGGATATATGTGGGCGGAGGCGAAGTCGATGTTTGGAATCTGGGAGTTCCGAATGAAATCCGCTCCGAGACGGGAAGCCCACTCTTCTGGGTTCACGTGTAGTCGGTTAGGGCTTTTTGGGCCGTAAAATCCTTCGAGACCGATGGTCACTAGGTGGCGCTTGTCGATCGATTTCACGAAAGCCGACATTTCTTCTAGCCAGTCCTGAAATCACCATAAAGGAAATCGATACTCAGGTATCAGGCAATAAGGAAATCAACATTTCGAAACAACGAGTATTCTTAAGATTGAAGAAATCATAGCATACTTGAAGAGTGTCGCCCGAAGCATCCGTAACGCATCGAGGTTCATTGATCAACTCCCACCCGAAAATGGTGGGGTCGTCTTTATATCTGACGCCGGTTATGCTATTCTTCCTTGTCAGTACAACCTGAATCAGAACAGAATAGCAAACTATGCATCAACGAAGATATCTCTTAAGAAAAACGTTACTGCAATGACGAGAGACGCTCCTAAATACCTTGATGTAACTCTTGAAGTAATCACGAATGGACGGGTCGAAAAAGAAGGAATCGTTAGAGGCGCTTAAGCCGAGGCCTTCTTCCCACGCCCACTTCACGTACTGAGTCTTCCCGCCGTACGCCTGCAAGTTGTTCACCAAGCACAGAAGCAGCCTCACCCCGTGCCTTCTCGCCTCCGCGATCACGTAATCCAAAGCCTGACAAATAAATACAATCATAATCCGAAGTCCGAACCAGCATTGCCGACAGCAAGTGAGTTCTCAGCATCAACAACAAGAACAACCAAAAGTTCCCTAACATTTCGCTCGAGTACCCTCTCTGCAATTACCGGGATTTCGTTCCCCAACATTTGAAAAATCGAAAGGGTAATAGGATTCTATAAATAACGAAAAACGCGGTAAATCAATCCGGGTTTTCTCTGCCGACAGTGATTTCAAAGATGGTACCTTGAAAACCCTCTCGTCGAAGACGCCGGGCGTGAGCTGGAGCGCGTTGTGGTGGCCGTCGTTGAAGGCCCAGGTCCGGCACACCGTCATGCCCATCCGGGACCCGGTCCGCATCATCAGCCCGACCCGGCTGCGGCGGTAATCGTCGACGGCGTGCTCCATGAGCCAGTACGAGTTCCACCCGTTGACGTAGAAGGGCTTCCCCTCGACGGAGAAGCGCGAGCCGTTCCTCCCCACGAAGCCCATCTTGGGCGCTCCTCCGCCGCCGTGGTCGAGCGCGATGTCGAGCTTGAGGTCGCCGAAGGACATGTAGATGAAGGCCATGACGGAGGCGAAGCCGAGGATTGGGTAGAGCAGGCCAGTCCCAGCACCCATCTTCTTCCTAGACATGAAAAGGGAAGTGCCCAGATGGGATTCTTCGCAGATCTCGCGGATTCGAGCTCGACGATGCACCCAGAAGCGGAGATGGAGAGAGGGTTCGGTCTGAAAAGCAAGTTGGTGGATGCGAGCAAAGGATCTGTGAAGATGAGAGAGTAAAAGAAAATGGTGGAATGTTGGTGTCAATAGTGTACAGATCTGTGTGTGTGTGTGTGTGTGTGTGAGTGAGTGATGAGTCAAGGCAGGGGATCAGAATTTCTTCGCTCGAATTGTTAATCGTTTTCCTTTCCGCAATTCCGCACAATTACACTGCGCACCGACTCTTTCTTCAGGGGCACCAAACTATTTCTTTTTTCTTTTCACATTAATAAATAATACTTATATACTAAAGTTTTAAATACCGATACGATACCCGTTAAAAAAAATCGCAACTTTTGTTTTACAGATACGTCGACCGATGATGAATTTACCGATGAAAGTTTCTAATATAGGTTATATTTGTGACGGGTGATGGGTAACGGGTAAACTGTAAACCGGTGGATTTTTTTCCGTAAAATATAGGTTATGTATTTCTGTAATTTTATTATGTAAATAAGAGAAAAAAAATGCAATTAAATATTATTAAAAATGTGGCCTTTATTATTTTATATATTATTTTTTTTTCTTCTCTTTTGTAAAAAAATGAGTAAATTGGTACCGCAAGAAAAAAATTATTTCTTTTCGCAATACTGCACAATTACATTATGCACCAACTCTTTCTTCATTTTTTTCTTCCGCATAAATAGTATAAACCACGGTTTTAAATACTGATACCGATACAATTAAAAAAGACATGCTTTGTGTCCATGAATACCAATGTCGATGAAAACCCGATACTTTTATTTTACAAATATACTTACGAGTAACAAGTTTACGGATGGAATATATATGTTAGCAATTAAAATTATCGATCCGATTTTACAAGTAAACCGCTAAAATGAGATTTTCATAAAATATAGGTTATACTTATAATTTTATTATGTAAATATATGTTGAAATTGTGATTTTATCACAAAAATAATAGAAAACCCAAATTCCAACTAAATAATTGACCTCGCTACATGTTTTTAGTTAAACAAAACCGATTATTGGTTTTTGTTTAAAATTATTTGATGGGGATTTTGATTTAACTTAGTTTATGTTTTTTTTTTTTTTTGTAAATTCGTATATTTAAATTTTGATCTATTTACTTTATCAGTGTGGATTTTTGGTTTATCAACGTCGTTTTTTCGGTTTTAAAAGGGAAAAGAAATAAAAAAATACAATTTCGATACTAATAAATAATATCTACCTGATATGAAAACCAGATCGAAATATTCACCCTTTCCTTAGAATAAAAATAAAACGTTGAATTTGGGAGACGAGTCAATTAAATGGTATGACCTACTATTGAATGAATGCATAAATGTTTAAGTGTTGGTGCATTCAACATTATTGACGTAATTGCATGTTATGGTGCATCATTGTATTTCTTCATTATTCATGACAATACTTCATCATTCAAAGTTATTTATTTTTAGGGTTAATTGCGGCAAAAATACCTAATCTTTGATCAAATTCTCTGTTGTGTATACAACTTCCGTAAATGGCGGCAAAAGTACCCAAACTTGACATTTAGGAGTTGACCGAAAAAATCTACCTATGTGGCAACCAGCCTTTACCACGTGGCATGCCACATGGCACTTGACCGCCACGTGGCATGCCACGTAATTATTATTTTTTTCATATTTTTTTAAAAAATATTTTTTTAAAATATTTTTATTTTTAAACAAAATTATTTTTCTTTTTATTTTTAATAAAAATATTTTTCCAATAATAACAATAATGAATATTTAAATATAAATATTCATTATTGGTTATAATTATTTATTTTTAAAAAAGTAGATAGAACGAAATAAAAATCACCGCTCACGGTTCACTTGAGCTCCGTTTCCGATCCGGTTCACGCGTCGAATAAAATTGTTTAATAATAATAAATAATAAACACATCAAAATTGTTTAAAAGTCAAGACATAATTAAATACACACCACTTAATGAAAAACAAAAAATAGTAGTCATATTTATATTTAACAAAAATTATTTTTATTTGTTTGCATGATATTTTTTGTGTGTTTGTATTTTATATAAATAATAATTGTTTAATATTATTTATTTATATATTATTCTTTTTTTTGAAAATTGTCGTTAAATAATCATATGATTATTATTGGTTATTTTTATTAAACATATTAAGCGATTTCATTTCACCCGTGAACTGGATCGAAGGCGGAGCTTGAGTGAACCGTGAACGGCGATTTTTTTCTTTATTTATTTTGTTTGATCCACTTTTCTAAAATGAATAATTATATTTAATAACAAAACTAATAATGAATATTTAAATTTAAATATTCATTATTGGTTATTATGGGAAAATAATTTTATTTTAAAAAAAAATTAAAAAGTTTATTTTTAAAAATATTTTTAAAAAAAAATTATTTAAAAAATAATAATTACGTGGCATGCCATGTGGCGGCCAAGTGCCATGTGGCATGGCACGGGGCAAAGGGTGATTGCCACATAGGTGAATTTTTTGGTCAACTCCCAAATGCTAAGTTTGGGTACTTTTGCCGCCATTTACGGAGGTTGTATACACATCAGAGAATTTGACCAAAGATTGGGTATTTTTGCCGCAATTAACCCTTTATTTTTATGCTTGTATAGCAAAGCATGTATTTTCAATTTTACAAATTATACCGATGATTTATTAACGTAAGGTAAGATAAATGTATCTGATTGACATAAGTAATTTGTAATACAATTTGAACTACTTTTCGACTGTACAATCTCGCATCTACGAGACCTATCTTGAAAATGTCTCGCCTTCAATCAAGCACAAGATCATCATTTTTCTATTAGTGTGAGCACTCAAAAAACGTCTTCGAGTTTGCTAGCTAGAACACCCATGATTAAATAAGCCTTTGGTCGGGAAAACGCAAGATGAAGTGAAATTCCGACTCTAAGCAAAAACTATTTTTCTGGAAAATGTTGAGATTTTTTTTAATGAGAATTCACAGAACAAGAAAACTAGTACTTATGTTTCAGAAGGTATCGCCCTTCATAAAGACAACTATAGCCAAAATTATACCCCGATCCGGCTTGGGCTCGGGAGGCATTGCGAGAGTGAAAGATTAGATAGTCTCGCCAACTCATATTCACTACAATTCGAAGTGATGTAGCTCTCACAACTACTAGCTTACATAATAAATACATCTTTTCTAAATACTATAAGTTTATTATATTTAACCAATGCGAAATTTTTCACATTCTCACATTTTTCACAATACATTCTCCATTCTCCGGTACACTAATTGCCTTATTAAAACACCAAATTAATTGAGGGATGTAAGTTATAGAAAGCAAAGGACTTACAAGGAATGCCTCAAAATAATCTTATTCTCTTGTTTTGAAAGAGTAGTGCAAATTATCGAGGTACGAACATACAAGATTTTACAGTATTTATTTTTGTACTCAATTATTAATGGTTTTTTTAGACAGTCAATTATTATTATTGTTCACGTGTCTATTTGAGTCAAAACTAGGACATTTTTTTGGTAATAATAGAGAGTGAACTAATTTTATCATGAAATAAGTCAATAAGTACTATTTATTAGGGGTGAAAATTTTGTAACTGTTTCCCGGTTTTGTCCCGGTTCCGGTACCGGTCCCGGAACGGTTTTAAAAAAAATAAGGGAAATTTAGTTTGAAACTGGGAACCGGTACTTCTCGGTTCACGGTTTATGGAACAGGGAACCGGAACCGGCACCAGAAGCAAAATTTCCCGATTTTTGGTGCCGGTTCCGGTTTTAAACTACGTATAGTTTTAGATGTTTTCATATTATGTTGTTTTTTAATATTTTGTATGCTTATTGTAGTTTTTGGGTTATATGTCGTTTTTTATGACTTAAACTACGTGTAGTTTTTCGTTATTAGGGTTTAATATTTACCATTTTCAATTCTCGACCCTTTCAATCTCTCTTTTCATCCATCGCGTCATCATATTCTTCTCTTCGCCGAGAACCCTCCACCGCCGATTACATGTCTTCGTCTTCCAACTAGAAGATTTCGCTCCCAAGCAAAATGTATGTCTCGTGTTAAGTTTTTGTTTCGACCCTTGATTTTTGTCTCGTGTTAAGTACCAAATTTTTTCACGAATCTTTTCTTACTTTTTCCCGGTACCGGTTCCGGTTTTCAAAAAAATAGGGAAATTTACAACCGGAACCGGGAACCGGTACCAAAAATAAAAATCCCGAATTTTCGGGATAGGTACCAAAAACAACTAATTTCCCGATTCCCGGTTCCGCTTTCACCCCTACTATTTATATTGAATTTCCTTAGATTTTCTGCCTTATTTGATTCATAACTATAATTCCAGAGTTTATATTTATTTGTCATAGAAGTATTTTTTGTATTTTTATTTTTCTTGAAAACTTTCATATTATGGCTCATGATCATGATTATTGAAGAGAAAAAATTATCATATTTTTATTTCTTCAGTCATGAACATATATCAAGAATAAGCAAAATTGAACTAATTCATAATCAATATATTAATAATATGAGAAAAATGCGCCTGCACCTACGATGGAGTGGGCACCCGTCCGCCGTCGCCCTATAACAAATACGGACCAGACGGGTACCCAATAATATATCATTTTTATTATTTAAATACAGAAAACATTGTGACTGAGATATTTATTAGATCCTTTAGCCTAATATATACATATATTATATTATATTATATTATATAATTTTATATATGCAATTTTACAAGAGTCTAAGACAAAGATACTGGAGTTCTTACAAAATAAAAAATAAAAAAATGTTAAGAGTTGTAAGTAAGAATTCATAAAGCAGCATGTGGCCCTCTTTCTTATTTATTGCTAGTTTTATTTTTTATTTTTACTTTTCCACTTTTATATGTTTATATTTATATTTAATTCTTTAGTAGATAAATCAACATAACTTGTATTTATTATATTATTTTCACTCCGCAAAAGATGCTACTTATTTTTTTTATTAATGCCTTTTTTAAAAGCATTGAATTTGGGTTTATTTAACTTTTGTGATACTAATGACAATATTTAATTACTCGATAAGAACATAATTAATAAATTAATAACTAGAATATTTTCTATAGAACTTCTCCTTCTCTCTGCTTTCAATCTTCCATGTCATCTCTTCGCTCTCTAAAATTCTTTTCATTTCTCCATTGATTTTTTCTTCAATCCTGAATTACATATTAAAAAATTTATAATTTTTTTTCTTAAAACAAATTATTCTGAACCATCACTATCACATGAATATGATTAGAATTAATAAATAAATCACATGAAACCAAAGAAATTTTGGTTTTAGAAAATTGAGTATGGCATATTCCTTTTGAGAAAATTTAGCTAGTATAGGTATAAATTATCGTATTAAAAACTTTAGTACATTAAAATTCAGAATTTAAGGCATTGATTTTATTTTGATCTCTATATCTATTGATGGGAGGGGCTACCTTTTTTTATTCATGATTTTTTCAAAACAAATATTTCGCTGGGAAATGGGAACATTTTTTTCTTTTCTTTTTATAATCATCTATTAATATTAGATAATAATCCAAGAAGACATTAGAAGAGAACAAACTTGTCTTGTAATAGACAGTTGGAGTGGGTCATCAACTAGCTTGCAATTGCAAATACAAGAGAGACTTGTCAAGTAAAGTCAAACATCTTTTCCATAAGAAATTGAAATAATAATAATAATAATAACTATTTATTTTTTATGTTGTTGGAGTACTAATTGAGCCTCTTACAAAGTCAACGTGAGACGATTTAGAATGTTAGTCATATGTTCATTGAATTCGAATGTTGAAATTAGAATGTTTGTTTGTACGAGTCTAAAGTCGAAGTGAAGCAAGGTCTCCGAGTTTAGACTCATGCAAACAAACGTATGGCCAAAGGAAAGAAACTGGGTTGGGGCAAGTGTCCCAGTCGGCAAAGGTTACCTACTCGAGACAAAACAAGCGTCCCCGTATTTAACTCGGCAACAAGGCCATATAACTCGGCGAATAGAGTTTTTCGCAAAGCATGGAGAAGTAAATCCTTATATGGGCATTGAATCGGCTAAATTTGGCATTTTAGATGTTAACCCGTTTTCAATGAAGAACTCTAGCCGAGAACAGATATAGAATTATTGCCACAATGGAACATGTCGCCACCCGACAAAAAATTTTCTGCCAGCGTACAAATTTTAGCCTGGTATGCACTATTCAACTATCGCATGTTAGCCTCCCACACCCCTAGCGTTCGTGATCGGCCTACTCAATTGTGTATTGATCCAAAGGCAGGGCGACGCCGCCCCCAACCAAGGGAGTGGTTACGTCCAATATGTCCCCCTTTATTCCCAATATGCTATAGTGCCTCGGGGTGTTTAGGAGCTGGTCAAGTGTGTATCGCGTGGAGCAACAACCGCGTTTGTATCTGATATATCTACTCGGCAATTCATTCGGTGACTAAACGCTTGCCAAAGAAGCCCCAAGAAGCATCAAACATTTTCTATGAGATACATAATGCAATTCTTAGATAGCAAGCACTAGCTCCCTATGCGACTTCATAAAAAAGCAATCATAGAAAATATCGAAGATAATGAAACGACGTAATGGTCATGATAGCCGTTCCCTCTAATCCTAGAAAACGTCCGGAAAAAAATGCTACGAAACTATTGAAAAAGGGAAAAAAAACTAGAAGTAGATACATAATTTCGATTGTGATCAGACAACCAGAAATTAGACAACGACAAAGCGGTGATTGATCGACGTCTGAAGAATGTGATTGTAAATTCCTATTATATATATGATTTGAACCTCCCAAAAAACTAGGGAATTTAATGTTATGAGTTTGGAGCCTAGAAAAATGAAGGCTTTGTCTAAAAAATTCACCAAAAAGACCAAAACTAAACACCTTGAGGATAACCCGGGCCCGGCCCGAGAAATTCAACTTAGGCCCGACCCAAAAAGCGCTCATTTGGGACTAAAAAAGGCACATGTAGGCGTGTTTAAATCACTTAAGAAGCATCGCGCATAGCTTCCCCAAGAAGCCGCAAACCATTTATATCTAGTCCTCCTACCTCAATATTCAGTAAGCAATCACAAGAAATCCTAAGCCCAAAAATCTCCTTTTTCCCATTTTCTTACCGACTCAAAATACTCGATTAATGTTAAGTGTCAGAGCAATTTAAGGAGGACCCCTTCGTACCCCTTTAGAGATCAAGTTCTCCCGTTTTCTCATAGATGAACGCAAAGACGAAGATGGAGGAGAAGATTCGGGAAGAAGCTTCTGGCCCATCAAAATGAAGAATCTAGCTTTAAACATAAATTAATTGTCAAGCGTATTGGGCTGGCCCGGCTCAAAATCGAGACTTGAGCCGCATTATTGCTGATCTATTTTTCAGCATTAACCATCAATATTGAGAGGTTTGTGTGAAGGATCTAAAGATTTTTATCCTTCTAACTTCTAAATTTGATTAGGTTGTTTTTGTCACAGCATGAAGATGCAAGGATCTATATGTATTAGCCTTAACACGAGAGGTCGATACATATTATTTAGGGTTTACGATGACAGTTGAAATATGTAAAGATGATATCACATAAGCTCCAACATAATCTCAGGTCGAACTTGAAAATCTTCCCACCATTCTTGTTGTAGCTCATCATCTACTTCGCTTGAGCTTGAAGATCCATTCACAAATCTCCTTAGCCTCTCACTTATCCTCGTTGCTCCGAATATCGAATCTCCAATCTGCGCCGCACAAATTATAACCCATATCATATTCATGCCTCACCGTGATAAGATTATATATGTTAGCAAAAATAAATAAAACTTATGCACACGAGAATTTACATGAAAATTAAATCTACAAAAGAAAAAAAATGAAGTATGGGATAAAGAAGAAAAAAATCACTTTATCTTAAAAAAACAACAACATTATAATAGCGGGAAAAAAATGTTGATTAGCCCGACGACTATCTTGATTAACCTCAAAATCGCACATAATATAAATTCAATTCGCTAATCCAAAGTCCAAACCATTGGTGGAACTATAAAATATAGTTGGAATTTTTTAGGCTTTCCAAAACCTAATACTTTTATGTGGCACTGAAGTTTTGGTTCAAGAAAACGGATTGATTAGGGTTAAAATGTACCTCTGCATGTACTACATAGAAAATGGAGTCTCCGGCGTCAGAGAGCTTGGCGCTGACCACGTCAGCCTGCTCTTCGCTGAGTATGCGAACGAGTTCGTAGAAGATAAAGTGATCTTTAACATCCGTGACGAGCACAACCTCTAGAACAGAACCGATCTCATTGATCTCGATCTTGGGTAGCGTTAGGGTTCTGGCGACGAAGTCAAAGTTTCCGGGGGCCGGGGTGCATGTACTGGCTGTAAAGGATCTCTTTCGGTCGCTTGAAGCAGCAAACAATAGGCTGTTTTTCTTGTCGTTGAGTTTCTTCAACGTTATCTCCATCGACTTAATATGGTTTATGGCCTCGTCAATTTGGTCAGGCAGTGTTTGTATCTCCTGCCATTATTCATTGCATAATATATATCAATACACCAATATTTTATGTACATTATATATCATATATATTATATATGTTATTCATTCTAAACTATACGTATCTTGTAGAAATATTGATAAGCCTTAAAATCGATCTTCGAAACAGCGTACGTAATTTTCGCCTTCTTTTGATAGAAATTAATTTATTTATTTTATCAAAATAAATCTCAAAAAATGAAGTTAAATCATTTAAATTATAATTACGTATAAGAAACAAAAATTAACCTTAACAGATTCCTAAATATGTCTTTCCTTTTTAGTAATTTAATTTAATACTAGAATTTCATATTATATATGTAATAATACTAGGAAGTCAAATTTAAACCTATGTGAAGATCATATATATCAAGACACTATATTCATATGGTATGTATATATATAACAACTGAAAACCATTTTAGTATATGTCAATATATATATATATATATATATATATATAGAGAGAGAGAGAGAGAGAGAGAGAGACCTTGGAGGTGGTGGGAGGAAGGAGAGAGTTGAGGTTGGAGTAGAGAAACTTCATGTGATTCCTCCTGTTCTTCTCAACAAGTCTCCTCTCAATCTTAGTGGCCGCACGACTACAAACCCTAGAAGAAGATAGATGATGATCCATCACAACTGGAACTTGAGCTTCTTTTGCCGTCAAAAGATACGCCATGAACAACCAACCTCTGTCTTCAGTTCTGATCACTTAGTGTTTGTTGAACACGTATTTATAGTCTTCTGATATCCAAAAAGAAACAATGCAAGTGATGAAATTGAAATGATATCGAAGGAAGAATACGAGGAAATAGTTAGTGGTTGGTCGTCACTTCACACACGTAATCACAACTCAACTCAACGTGTTACTTTTTACTGTACGTACGTGCTTCAATAATATTAACGCACGTGCCTTTTATCTAAAATGAATTTTCCCAGCAATAATGTTTTTTATAAAAAAAAACTATTTACTGATTGAAACCCCTATTTTTGTAGAAACGTGCCCACAGAACAGAATGCTGTGCCACGTTGTGGCACTATCAGTAGAATAGAAGAAGACGAGTTATATCTCCTTTATATTGTGTTTTTTTGTTTTTGTTTCTATGATTACTACTTATTATCCTCGTTTAAAACGTGGTGATTTACAATTAGAACGTGACACTACAACACAAGTGGATCATTGCACTAAGATATATATACATCGTAATTTCTCTTCACCATCGATTAATGATATGTTCAATTCCATCTCAGCTTTTCTATTTTCTCATTCTTAATTAGTTGCGAATTTAATTAGGAAAAATAATAATGTTATAAAAGCTTGATTAATTCTTCTCAATTGCCACGTAAGTTCTCGTACACCAAGTGAGGTGAGGCTAATAAGTTTGTGAATGGGAAAGTAATTATAAGAAGAACTGTAGATATTTCGGCGAAGAGCAATTGACTTTGACTTTGACTTTGACTTTGACTTGATTCAAGTCATTATTTTCTTCCACCATTTTGTCTTACGAGAGAAGAGAACACAAACTCGTGATGATTAAGCACTGTAAAAATAAAATGGTTGTTACAGGGAAAGCATTATTACATAGTACTGTACGTGGGATGTGTTCCATTTACGCTTAATATCTATTATATATGCGCATCATATTTGGTTATTTCTTGGTAAATATGCTACACATCAATGTGTGTCAGTCACATCTAATGTTCTAAATATGACACGCTGAATTCTCGAATTCCGGTATAAATCCGCCAAGGTATAAAATGTCGCTTGTTGATGTCGTTTTGCATTTATCGTTTACGGATATATCGCTTGTCGATGAGTATGTATATCGATGGGCAAATCGTAAAAAAAAAGCATGCTGCATATACCTCATTTTTCGCATGGGCATACCGCATGCCGATGGGGCTTTCGATGAATATTTTGTAAAAAAATATTTGAGTATTTAAGCAAGATATTTATATAAGTTCAAAACTACATATATAATAAATACGAGACATAATTGTATGCAGCAAATACATTTGTAACTTAAATATGCAGGTGAAATGTATAATATTAAGTCACTTTATTAGTTGAAGTGTATAATATTAAGTCAAATTATTATGTGAAGTGAATATGTATGTTAAGTGTGTAATATTAAGTGAATATGCATGTTAATTGTATATGTATGTTAACAAATTTAATATTAGTTGAAGTGTATAATATTAAATGAATATGTATATTAAGTGTATATGTATGTTAGGTAAAGTTAATTAGTATATGTTAAGACTTAAGTGTATAATGTTATTTGAAGTGTATAATATTAAGTTAAATTATTATGTGAAGTGTATGTGTATGTTAAGTGTGAATGTGTGATATCAGTTGAATAACAAAAAGTCTCACATTGATAGATGACAAGAGTTTGGTGATGTTTATCTACCAAATATTAGGGAGACGGGAGAAGGGCTCTTTGGGTCATAAGATTTTGTGGATGGGGGAGGACTCACACAAATGATCCACCACCACACGCGCGCACCGCCGGCCGGACGTGGCGAGGTGGGGTGCCCATGCCCATGCAAATTTCGCAAGGATTTATAAATTTTGTATCCACTTACATCTAAAATTAATTTTTTTTGGTTTCGGATTTAAAAAAAAATTAATATTCTTTTTTTTTCTTTTCTTTTGTCCAATCCAAACCGTTCATATTTTTTTATCCGACAATCGATTTTAAAAACTAAGAAAAAATACGGTATGAAATCATAACCGAATATTGGATTCTGGATAAAAATCGAAACTATATAAACCCGATAAAAACTAAAACCATAAAATTTTGGTTCCGATTTAACTAAATTTTAAAAAAATATAACTGGAACCAAAAAATACATCAAAAAGCCCAAAGGCCCAATAGGTCAGATTCAGAAGTCTGGACCCGTACCCGGCTCGGAAACTCAATTTGACTCCTCTCAAAAAGTCAAGTAAGATCAGTACAAAAGTCAACTCAAAAAGTCAACATGGCCCCGGTTTGGAGAAATCAACTCCAACCCCGGTTCCGGAAGTCAAAACAAGTTTGGACCCATAGTGTACTGTCGAGAGGCAGGGCTCCTGATCTCGGTTCAAAAATTCACAAGGTGACCAAGCCCCACACGGAAAATCTAAACGAGTATCCCGGCCTCGATGACAATGTTGGAAAGCCTGATCGGCGACAACGACGAAGGGCCCGATTTCAAAAAGGCAATGGAAAACCTAATCTCGGCAAAGGCGAGGGAGCAAGAACCGCCGGCGAGTTTCCGCATCAAGAATTTGGTATTCTGGACCATACCCAGACATGGCATGAAGTTTTTGGAGTGAACAAAAACTAGACGGGTAAGTATTTGGAGTCACATTCTTTAAGCAAAGTGAAACAATTAATAAAGCTTGAGCACCCGACTTGCAAAAGATTGAAAGAAAAAATTGTTGCAAACACTCACGTGGACATAAAAGGCGGGAAAATTTTAATTGCTATGTAATTTAAGAAAACTTAAGGTTTTCATTAAAATACATAAGATTCATGAGAAACATATCGATGAATAATTCTAAGGGTTATCACTGGCATATATACCAATTTTTTTGTTAACATTCGATTTATGTTTTTTTTTTAACGGTACATATTCCAAGAGTTTAAAACCGTACTTAAACTCAGCTTTTGTTAATAATTCTGTCTCTGGACGTTAATTTTTGTCATGTGTCACGTCCTTAATCAAGGTTATTACCAGTATATGTATCAAGTATTTTGCTAACATCCCATTTATGTTTCCATTTTTTTCACGGCATATATTCCAAAAATTTAAAAACGTACTCAAAGTCAACCTCCGTTAACAATGTTGTCTCTAGATGTTAGTTTTTGTCACGTTCCACGCCCTTAATCAGGGTTATTACGGGTATATGTACCAATTCATTTTGCTAACATCCCACTCATGTTTCCATTCTTTTCTTTTTGTGGCATGTGTTTCAAAAGTCTTAAAAAGTACTCAATTAACCTCCGTTAAATATTATGTCTCAGGACATTAGTTTTTGCCACGTTCACACCCTTAATCAACACATGATGTCATTTATTAATGGCATAGTACTTAAGATGCTTTCTTTTATTTACGACATAAGTAATTGTTTTTTTCTCTCATCATGTGCATACAAACAATATACTATAACTACGGCTATGTGGCAAGCGAATATAGCTAAAGCCTCAAAATAATCCTTGATATTATCAAAAATTATCACTTGATGTATGCACATATTGCTTGATTTTAGTTGTATCATGTCATATTTGTAGATTTTAAATAGATTAATTCAATTATATAACTAATAATCTCTAATTTATCAACAGGTCCATGTGACCCCAGAATTTTAACTTATTGGGTTCTTATTGGCCCGAAGGCTCCCATGGGCCCAATTCATTCCAAACCCTATCTTTTAGCACTTAGGCCCATCAAAAAATTACTAAAACTAAACTTGAATTTATATGAATTATTTATTTATGAATTTATTTATTTTAAATGGGAATCGAGTGGTAAAACTGGGCATGTCGTGTCTTTTTGGTCAGATCTAATATAATAATGGAGTGTGCTGAAAATTCAAACAAATATTCCTAATTGATCCATTTTCTAGAAAGAAATTAAAGTACGCAAAGTTTGACTAACTTGTTTCTCTTTCAAATCAAAATTATATAACTTAATTGAAGAACTCTTGCTTATTCGATGACGTGTCTTCTACACAAGGCAAGGCAGTGTTGACCTTGACCATTTTGAACCCAATCATTTTCTTGAATTTACAAATTTAAGAGTATATATCACAAATATCACGAACTTTTTTGTGTATTAATTGAAGAACTCTTG
Organism: Parietaria judaica; assembly: GCA_954871525.1. Lineage (NCBI taxonomy): Eukaryota > Viridiplantae > Streptophyta > Magnoliopsida > Rosales > Urticaceae > Parietaria > Parietaria judaica. The sequence goes on from OX940865.1 coordinate 35,314,170, forward strand.
CTTATTCGATGACGTGTATTAATTTGTTCTTTAAACTTCTTTTAGTTTTGGTTTAAAAGAAAATTGTTAAAAAAAAATTTGCAGATGTTTGGTAAATTTTTATAAAACAGTTGTTGCTGGTAACAATAGCTGATTTAGCGTTTGATAAAAAAAAATTATTTAAGCTAAAAAGACTAAAATAGACTAAAATCGTATTTTTGTTTTTTTAAAAAACAAAAAGCTACGAATTCTAGCTTTACGATTCATGTACAAAAATTCAAAATCGATTTTGAGTTTTTCAGAAAAATTATTTTGCCAAACACTTGAAAAACAGTTAAGTTTATTTTAAATACAAAAACAGACCGTGCCAAACCACTCATTATCTTATACAATAAATGTTTAGATCTATAATAGTTTGTTTTTTGACCTTGTAACTTTGTATGATTTTTTCCACAACATTTATTTTTTTTATAAAAATAAAACTTTAGTTTTTTCCATTTCAACTGTTATAGTTCTTCCCTAATCTTTTTAACAAAATTATGTAAAATCTCTTCTAGAATCTAATTAAAAAATATTAAGAGAGCAATTGATACTTAGCAATAAGTTCACCACGTATTCATTATATTTAATTTAATATTTACTCTTATATTTCCTCTTTGGTGAACAGATGGGTCTTCTTATTTATTATTTACTTTTTATTTTTTATTTTTACCAAACAAAATGGTAACATTGAGTGTGATTTATTAAGTTCCTAACCACATTATTGTAGGAAAACTAAAATAAAAAGGCAATGTTGATAACTTTTATGTCTTGATTTATGAGCATCATGGTGTTTGCGTAATATTTGGTAATCTTATTAGCTGTAAATTAAAGGCCAGCAAATAGTGACACAAACAATTACGACCACTTTTATTAAAATTGATTAATCATTTAATGAAAAATGGACAAATTTAGCATTTGAAATTGAAAGATTAAAATGGTGGGAGGATATAAAATGAAAAATAGAGAATAAATTAATGTAAAATTCTCTTTTATTTCCCAAAAGCCAGTTGTTAAATTTTCTTATTTTATCAATAATTTATTCCCTTTTGTTCTTCAATTAAAGTAACTGTATTTAAATTCACAGCCTTTTTTTCATTAAATATAAATAAATTTTGTGAAGTTGTTGCAGCCATTTACAGACAAATAATCTAACTAGTGGGCTAGCTACATGTAATAGTTGAATAGATGAAGGAAAAAAATATTCAATTGTCAGTGAAATTAATTACTTTTTAATGCATATAATTTAATATTCTCAAAAGGTTGGTCTAATCTCTAATTATTATTTTTTACCTCGTGGAAAAATGCACGTAAACTTAGTTATATGTCATGTCAATATAAAAGATATATTTTTATAAAAAAAAAATGTAATGTATTGTATACATAAATAAAGTTATTTTTTAAAGATATATATATATATATATATATGTTACTATCATTCTAGTGAAGCATGCGATTATGGATCTATATGTTAAAATAATCTAGTATAATTATATCCATAATCCATGTACGTCGTACACGACAACTTGAAGAATTGAATAATACTACACATTTGGAAGAGAAGAAGAACAAAATAATAATAATAATAATTATGAGTATATTTTATCCAAATAAACTCTATTATTGTGATAGCTTGTTTGATTAAAATAGGAAAAGTTCAAACTTGATAGTAGATATATCTAAACAATTTTGACCTAATCTGATTTAGAATAAATAATAGACTTCAAATACTTTATATAAAGTTGAATAGTTTCTCAAATTATCTTTAATCAATACATTACTTAGTCTTTGAGCCTCAACGTATTAAGAGGATATAGGAAATATGATTATGGTTATACTATATATCCTCATTAATCCATTCGTAATTTTGAAATTTCTCTTATTTATGTAATTTTCCAAATTCTCAAATAATTGAATTTGATTTTTTTTTTCAGTCTTAAAATAAATAAATAAAAATGGAGCATTGAAAAAAGCCATACAGAACCAACCACCTTCTTTGAAGTTCAAACACAAAACCAATTCCAACTGTTTTTTATTGAGTAAGAGAGTTGTATGGATTTAGAGCAATTGTCACTCTTACACCTCAACTTCTCATGCAAGTACAATTTGCCCACTAAGTTTTATACTTTTAGAATAAATGCTCCTATATTTCAAAATTTAGCAATTTTTCGTCTATGAGAACAAAATAACAATTTTTATTTTATTCTATGCGCAAATCACATGATTTCTTTCAAGAATATTAATTTTTTTTTTCCGTCTATCTAAGTTGCCCTTAGGCATGAGCAACTCGACATTTTGAGGTAGATGAATTATGAAGGCTGGAGTTACGCAAAGAAAAATATAAGAGAGCCGACAGCCTAGAATTTTACGTAGTTCGGACCATTAATGAGGTTCCTAATCTATGGGTTTTGATCACTATGGCTTTGGTATGCCGGTGAAACATGCATCGCGGGAATGTGTACAAGGTAAACTACTCGGAAGCCCTCAAGCGAGAGGCTTTCAAACTGAAAAAGAGAAGGGAGGCGGGAAATACAACAAAAAAGATTTTGAGTCCCTAAAAGTGTGTAAAAATACAAGTATTTGGTCGGATAAGAACCTCACAAAGCCCAGCCGGATCACTCTTGCTCTAGTAAATCTTCCGCCTTGCACCCTGGGGAGCTTTCCCGAGGGAGTGTGATCTCCATTGCCTTGTGGGCGGTAGAAAGATGGGGCTAGTCACGTTCTTTCTGCGGAAAAGTCTCGTGCTTCCACTGTTCCGAGTTTTTCCTGCGGCTTTAAGAGAAAAAAAATGAAAGTAATACTGGTGCACTTAGAATAAAATTAAGTACTTATACCGCAAATACGGAGAAAGAATAATGTTGGTATTGATTGACTGAGGAAATTGCCGGCAAAAAAAGCCGTCCGAGTCCGAGAAATATCTAAGATTAAATTTGGTATAAATAATATATATTACTTTGGAAATTATCCTTTGAATACGCGTTGAACCATCGAACCAAAGCCACTCAAGCTTCTCTGCTCATCATCATCATCATCATCATCATCTTCGCTCTTTCTCTCCACAATCAGTCAATACTCACCTCTTTCGCAGCAATCCCAGATTACAATTTCATTCAATCGAGCTTCCTGTGATCAGCGACTTGATTTCAGCTTCTGGGTTTTCTTTGAAATTGAATTCTTCTGTGTGTCAGTGAAGTCGAAGGTTGCCGATTGATCAGCGATGGAATCGAAGGACGAGCAAGCTTTTCCAGGGCTCTGAATCCCCAAATTGATTGTCTTTTTTTGTTGGGTTGAAGATGGGGTGTGTCTGTTCGAAGAGCCCTAATGAAGAAGACCTGTCTTCGAGCAAGAAGTACTCGGAGCTGACCAAGGCTCGCAATTCTTCGATCAGGGCCAGGGAGAGGTTCGACCTCGCCGTCGACGTGAAGGCCAAGCTGATCGAGAGGAAGGCCGTTGAATTGCCCGGGAAGTGCGATGACGATCGCCGGGAAGTGGTGGCGGTGTCGCCGGCGATCGGGAAAGTGCCGAATTGCACGCAGGGAGAGCAGGTCGCGGCCGGGTGGCCGGTTTGGCTTGCTGCGGCCGCCTCGGAGGCCATCAGAGGATGGCTACCGCGCCGGGCGGACACGTTCGAGAAGCTCAACAAGGTTTGTGACTTTCTGTGCTTGATGATTTTGTTATTGGAAAGAAAATCGCGGTACAGAGGAGAAAAACGGATTAGGGTTGCGATGCAAAACGGTGAATTGAATTCGAGTAGAGTTTAAGTTCTGAAGTATTGCTTAAGATTGTTCCTTGTGGTTGTTTTGCAGATTGGCCAGGGAACGTATAGCAGCGTTTACAAGGCCCGTGACGTCGTCAACAACAGATTCGTCGCTTTGAAAAAAGTCCGATTCGACACTCTTGACGTCGAGAGTGTCAAGTTCATGGCGAGGGAAATTCTTGTTCTTCGGCGGCTTGATCACCCAAATATAATCAAGTTGGAAGGATTGATCACTTCGCGTACCTCTTGCAGCTTATACCTGGTTTTTGAGTATATGGAGCACGATCTCACGGGTCTTGCTTCACGCCCGGGAATGAAATTCACGGAACCGCAGGTGGGTTCACCTTTCACGACCCTGCTTTTATCCTTTGATTTGTTTGGTAAATCTGACTTTCACCCATTTCTGTTTAGGTAAAATGCTATATGCAGCAACTCCTGAGCGGCCTCGATCACTGTCACAGAAATGGCGTGTTGCATCGCGACATAAAGGGCTCGAATCTTCTCGTCGATGATAACGGCGTGTTGAAAATAGCGGATTTCGGGTTGGCGAGCTTCTACGATCCGAAGCTTATCCTTCCATTGACGAGTCGTGTGGTGACTCTCTGGTATAGACCGCCAGAGCTTCTTCTCGGGGCCTCACATTACGGGGTTGCGGTTGACTTATGGAGCACTGGTTGCATTCTCGGAGAATTATACTCCGGCAAGCCGATCTTGCCCGGGAAAACAGAGGTAGATATCGGAGCTTGGTTCTTTAATCTCGTTTGACTGTGCTATATAAATTTGTGGTTATGATGCAGGTTGAGCAGCTTCATAAAATATTTAAGTTGTGTGGGTCGCCATCTGATGATTATTGGAGCAAATTGCATTTACGGCATTCGACAGTGATGAAGCCACCGCAACCTTATCGGCGGTGCATTGGGGAGGCATTCAAAGAACTTCCACAAGCTGCCGTGCAGCTTATAGAGATCTTGCTTTCCATAGATCCTGTTAATCGAGGAACTGCCGATATCGCCCTCAAGAGCGAGGTATGCATGTTATTTTCTTTCATTAGTATGTCTGCTTTTAGAGCATAGATGTATACATTTTTATAGAACCCGAGGCTCAAATTCAGAAAAATAGTCATGAAAACAATTCGGTAAGCCATTCGGTTCAAAATGACCAAAACGCCCTTCCTCTTCCGATAAGTGCTGGTAGTGGAGTTAAGGGTACAATATTACTAGATTTTCCATCGGATATTTTTGTAGCAAAAAAATTGAACGATAAATTTCAGTTAATATTATTTATTCTTAAGATGCAGTTCCGGTTAGGATAATTCGTTGCACTAACGGTGATTATTCCGTGTCAGTTCTTTACCACTAGACCCCTTGCTTGTGATCCTTCAAGTCTACCGAAGTATCCTCCCAGCAAGGAAATTGACGCCAAAATCCGAGAGGAAGAGGCTCGAAGGTAAGATCGTGTGCCCTTTTTGTCATTTGATCATGTACTTATCGCGGTCAAATTTAATTTTTTTTTTTCCGACGCATCCTGTACTTCAGGCAAGGAGCGAATGTAGGTAGAGGCCAAAATGCTGATTCGGAAAGGAGAGGACCAAGTGAAACTCAACCAGTTTGCCTCACGAACCCTGATTCCGTGGTATCACTATTTATTCTCTGTGTGTTTCTGTATCAATTATATTATGGTTGTAGTTAATAACTGTCTGCGTTTATTGACGAGGTGCAGGTGAGACAAGATTATTCCAACATGAAGAGCAACAGCGAGATCTTTGGGCGTCGTCGAGATGAGAAAACGGTATCGGGTTTTCTGGTCGGTCCGGCGAAACAGCCTCGAGAAGTCAAAGACACTAGAAAATACTCGGGCGACGACGTCAACAGAAGAGCCTCGCATTCGGGCCCGCTAGTCCACAGGCCCCGGTGCCTGAGACCCGAGAGGGAAGGCAGCGCCGATCCGGTTCTGGCTTCCAACCGAGCCAACCTCTCTAAGCTCTCAGATCTAGTGGCGGCTCGGTTCTCGTCGTGCGAGAATCAGCAGCAGGTGAAACCCGCCCCTTCGCTACCGGAGACGATGTTTCACGCTGGAAGACTCAGCAGCTCAGCTAACCACGGAGAGGAGCCCACAAAACCGCAAGAGCGGAATCACCGGTCATTCAAAACGGCTCATGATGAAAAAACGTCGAGTCTGGTTAGTGGTTGCATCAATTATTGCTCATCATATAATTTTTCTTATATTTTCTCATACTCTTTGGGATCATCATTTTATTACTTTTCCATATCTAAATTAAAGGCCATGGCGAATTTTGTTTCTGCAGTACGGTCATAGCTCGAAGGCGAACAAGATTTACGTGTCGGGACCGTTGCTCGTTTCATCGAACAGCGTGGACCAGATGCTGAAGGACCATGATCGGCGGATCCAAGAGTTTGCCCGGAAAACCCGTCTGGCAAAAAACCGACCCGGAATGGCCGTAAACCCGACACCTGGTGCCACCAGGTCTCTTGCCGGATAACCTTCCTTTTTCACCCACACACTTCAGTTCTTCTGAAGATAGCTATACATAAAAATATATAGAGGTTAATAATAAATATATCTGAGTTATATATATATATATATATATATATATAGAGAGAGAGAGAGAGTGAGAATCTTTGGTCTCTCAGTGATTGTTGGATGTAAATAGGTAGGTATATATAGAGAGAGAGAATACGTTCTGAGTTCTTTACACTTACATTTTAGGAGGCCATGTAAGAAATAACCATTATTTTCTTGCAGATTTATTATTCTATCAAATATAGATGATGATGCATCACTCCAAAATTGGGTGATTATATTATTGTATTATATTGTTGTATAATTAATAGAAATATGGACGGTGAAAATGAAGTAATGATAAGTATGTCTTTTCAGTTAACCAGATAAAATTGTCGAACATTAATAATCCTTTATTTTATGGTTAAATTGGGATTGGATAAAAGTCAAAGATGAGCGACCATTGTTGAGAAGATTAATTATTCAAAGTCTAAGATTTGGATGAGAATTGAAGAAGAAAAGTCCAACACATAAACGCGTTTTTTATTTAAAGGGTAAACAAACGATAAACTTGTAATTAGTTGGTACATTAAACTTGTTATAATTGTGAGATAAAATTTGGGAAAACTATGTCCAAAAATTAGGAGACAGCCACGTCGCCGCCATGGAGTTTGACGTGTTCAGGAACAAGCAGTTTGGCGACGTCGACAACAACCACGTCGGGATCAACGTCAACTTGCTCAACTCCGTCGCGTCCAGCCCCGCGGGGTGGACCTCAACAGCAGCGCCAACTACTAGGTGTTAGTCGACTCCCGGAACTTTATGATCAGCATTAGCTTGGCGGTTTCAGGGCATTGGAGGCCTGAGGGGCGCTGATCAGCAAGCGGGTTAATCTTCTACGGAACACGTCCTCGCCGGTGCCAGCCCCGCACAACACCTGGGCCTCCTAAACCACACTGCTAACACGTCTAAGTATGTTTTATAGTAAAAGTTAATGCGGAAATTAACACAAAAATAATGTAAGACTGAGCTTGAGCTTTGAATACTTATTTGAACAACGCCTCACAACTAAAGAAGCATGCACGTTGTATGCGCTCTTGGTTGAAGCCTGAGGCTTTATTTGCCCGACTTCGTCTTGACGTCGATCACGGTTCGGCCACCCGTGAACTCGCGGCAAAGAGAGCACTGCATGGTCACACAATAATGGATTAATTTTCTACAAGGCCGTCGTGCCTCCGTTGACGCATTGTCAACGCTCATACCGGAAAAAAGTCGGTTCAAGACTTTACTTCGGAATGCCAAACTTGTCGACTCAAGTAGGAGACGCTTCAACTGGGCGGTCTCCTTCAACCATTACCCATCGCCTTCGCCTTCTGCTGATAAGTCGCAGACTTGACGTACGTATTCCCCGTTTCGCTCCCCAAATCCCACAAGGGCGAAAGTCCCGAAGGCTGAACTTCCATCGGTGCTCGACGGCAAGACGATCCCCACACGCCCCGGCCAAGCTCCTTAGCGTTCGGACCCGGCTCAACGAGCGTCAGATTAGTACTTTGGATAGCCGATGGCCCGAAAGCGCCTTGTGGGAGAGTGATGCGCCACGTTGCTCGATGCCTTCCCAGATTTAGAGCTTGAGGACAAGCTTTTGATCGAGGAGGGAAAAAATGACGCGGTTGCGGAAGACGTACTACTGCCGATCCAGTAGTGTCTCGAGCAGGAGTCACAGTTAGAATAAACGCGGCAAAATTACAGACACATTTTTAGTACGTATTATGATGAAAATGTAGTTATATTAAAGTAAACTTGTCGGTAAAATTGTAACTTGAAGATAAACTTGTAAGTAAGATCAGAATACTCAATTTTTAATTGGTAACAATTTTTTGAACCTTGTTCTTTATATCTACAAACAAAATATAATGACAGGATCCTTGCATGGTGAAACCAACACGTCAATAGGCGATGCTCTCACTAAGCTGCATGGCTTGCCTTCCTTCCCGTATAGCGACGGTCGTCGAGAGGGTTCGCCATAGCCACGGGCATAATATTATCTAGGATTTTATAGATCTTTTGGTACTTTTATCGACATTGTTAACGTTTTCATTAACTGATATACTTTCCAAAATAATCTACATGGAATCAGAGCAACCTACATCCTTGTCGCCACTCCGACTGTCGTTCCGATGGTAGCATCTCATCCGACGACGTCTCTGCTCATCTCTCCGTGCATTCTCTCCAGCCTATGTTAGTATCGTTTCTCCAGCTCAGATTTGCCTTCGTCTTCTCCAGGGATTAGGGTTTCTCACTCTTATATAAGATATTTGGTTCTCCAATCGCAACTCGAATCTCGGCGTCATGAGTTGATTCCGGTGCTTTAGATTACATGATAGGGGATCGAATCTACTTTTCACACATTCGAACAGATTACAAGCCTCTCCTCTGTTAAGACTGCTGACGATCACTCATGCCAGTTGAAGAAATTGGATCAGTTCGAATAGCAAATGACATTATAGTTCCGTCTGTTCGGTTTGTTCCCAAGATCAACTGCAATTTCCTTTTGATCATTAAACTCGGACCAAACGTAATGCTAATTGCATGAACCGTTTCTTTGCCAATTTTTGTTATTTTTAGGTATTGGGATCTAAGAGGAAAATCGACATAAGTGAGATGCGTGGTGAACTCTACGTGTTTTAAGATAAAAATTTCACGTTAACCAGGTTCAAAGTTCAAGTCAGCGTCTTACGACTAGTTTAAACACACATTTCACCTCTCTCCGTGTCAATCGACTGGCAATGTTATGAGGTTATCACTTTGGTACGTCACCCAAATTTCTTGTTTCCAAACTTGTCCATGTAGCATAAAACCCTTTCTTTTTTCAACGTCAAATTTGTCAAACATGCAAAACACACTTGACATGTCTTCGTAACTTTGATTATAAATCATCCAAACTCTTCTCAATGATTCATACTGATAATCGGAGTTCTTTCAGGGACGTCACATAAATGAAGCTTGATGGTTGGTTCATCACATTTCTTGATGATCACACTCGCATTGAAGTTAACATTCCTCGTGAGAGATAAATCCAAAGATTATGAAATAGCCAAAACACATAAAATGAGGATGGTAGAAGTACCAAAGTTCAAGAGCATATATAGAATATCCAAAATACGAATCGGAATCTAAATAACACCAAGTTGTAGGAGCATGGAATATCCCATTCTAAAATATGAAACATAATTCGAAGAGTAGAATATTTTCAAGAACATGAATATGCCAAGCGACGAGTGGGTCCCATCCATGCATATCCTCATTCATCATTATGGGAATACGCCGAGGATATGTGGGTCCCACTTGGATAGGATAGCATCTCTCCATCAAGTTCAAACGTCCAAACACGAGATCCACGTGTCATTTTATATTTTACTACATTTTCCCACTTGTGTGCCAGCTGAAGATCATTTGCATGTTTCTTCCAATCTTGTCCACTATCTAGATAGTACATTAGGATAAATCTCTTTTTCTATTCCTCAATAATTGAACTTGAACAAATCACGGCGAAAGTACCTAATTTAAACATCGATTATAGCTTGTAAAGTTGTAAGTACCTAAACACAAATATGTCTCACTTAACTCATGTATATTTCTACTACAAGTTTATGCCATTGAATGTTAAAGTTCTGTTTGTGTTGAATTTTTACACACAGAAATGTTAAGTCCAAGTTGGAATAGTATATCTACCAATTTAGAATTTCCATATATTTGCTTATAGCTCGTAATAAATATCATTATATCCCCTTATAATTTTTTATAATCTATATGTACATTTATATATATGCAATTAATAAAATACCCTAAATAAGGAGTAATATACTATTAGAGTTTGAAAGAACATAATATGCAGTTTTGTTTTCTAATTTTGTTTTTAAATCTTAGAAAACGGATCTAGAATTATTATTCAAAATTACTGATCCTCATTTACTATTGAATTTTTCTCATCGTAAATTTTATGAGTACCGAGATTGTCAAAATACGGAACTCTTTACTTCTATATAAAAAAAAGAATTGTACGGAAATCACGTTTGGAATACAAGTGCACGTGCATGCGCGCCGACGTGCCCGCTAATTGATACGGAATGCATAATCAAGATTCTAATTTATGTTAGCGAACTAAATAATCTAGAAAAGATAGAGCAATTATAGCTTTCATTGCACAAAAATAATCTAGAATATTAGTTTGGCTTATTATTTTAGAATCACCAAAAGATAAAACCTAATTAGTTATCCGGTAACAATTAAAGATCCAAAAAGAGTAAAAAAGTTGCAACAATTTACTTAATTTAAAATGATTATATTTATACAGCTCTAATCCACTATAATTAGTGAAGTAATTAAAAGAGGATATAAAAAAAATATTCGATCTCCCACTCTCGAGTATATCCAAATTGAATTATTATTTATTATTTTAATAAAACCATTACTCACGTCTGACGTGGCACCTAGCTGTCGTATATACCTCTTAACACCTACTCTCATCAAGAGCCTGCCACGTCACCGACGCGGCGTCCCGTTAATCATCATCTCTCCGTGGGTCCCACATCTTTTTCCAAGCTATATAAATCTGTGTTTTCTCTCGCTACTTTCTCGGAATCCAAACAAACCACCACCGAGAAAATAAAAATTCAGGGTTTTATATAATACAGAGATTATATATATACATATACATATATAGAGAGAGCTAGGGTTTGTGTTTCCGGCCATCGATCATGGTTGAAATACGCTGTGGAGAGGCCGCGACGGCGAGTCTCGATGACATGGTGTTCGGATTCCTGGACTCCGGTGAGGAGTCGACGGAGAGCAGCCTCGGCTCCGGCGAGGATCTCGAGCGCAGCTTCGACGCCGAGGAGAGCAAGGCGTTTTGGGACGAGCAGAGCCGGAACCTCAAGGTGAATTTCAGTTCGCGATCTTGATCTCGGATGGAGGAGTTTCTGTAATTCGTTTCTGAATTTGCGTTGACTCTTTTTTCCTTGGTTTTTCAACAATCAGACGACGATTTACAGGAGCAATTCGGTCGAATCCTCCATCCGCCGCGCGACGAAGGAGGCGCTGAGAGAGGCGAAGCTGCGAGACTCGCCGTGTTCGTGCCGGACGCGGCTCGCGTCCGATTGCAGGGATTGCTTGCTGAGAGAAGTCTGCAGCCGGCTCGTGAGCCTCGGCTACGACTGCTCGATTTGCCGGTCGAAGCCGCGCGGTTCTTCGTCAATCCCCTCGGGGGGACACAGCTTCCTGGAGGTGACGGACAGATCGAGCGCGAAGAGAGGCGAGGTGAGAGTGGTGATCGAGGTCAATTTCCGAGCGGAGTTCGAGATGGCGAAAGCGAGCGAGGATTACAACAGCCTGATCGGGGAATTGCCGGAGATCTTCGTGGGGAAACCGGAGAGGCTGAGATCTCTGATCAAGATCCTGTGCTCGGCGGCGAAGCGGTGCATGAAGGAGAAGAACATGCACTTGGGGCCATGGCGGAAGCACAAGTACATGGAGGCCAAGTGGCTCGGCGCCTGCCACCGCTCGTCGCCGTCTCCGCCGGCCACAAGCTTCGCCGGGGGATACGCTCCGGCGAGACCGAAGGCGTCGATGCTGACTTTTGATCTATCGGAGGCCGTGGCGTTGACCGGTGTGCGGCGAACGGTGGTGGTGTAGGTTCATTTTTTATCTTGAGAATCAAAATTTTGCTGTTGTTGGTATGTAATGTATGTATGAGTATGATGAGAATCGTTGGTCAACGCGGGTATTATAAAGTATTATATATATTTATATATATGATCACTGAAATTATTGTGGCATGACACGTGGATAGCTAAGTCATGAAGTGTCTGTATATTTTGACTTATTAGGGAGGGAGAAAGACGAGCAAATTTATGTAAAACAAAGCCCGCCGCTATAATAGTGCTACAAGTCAATGGCGTCTCAAACCTTGTTAACAATGTATTTATAGCTTCACCGTCCTATGATAAAAAAATGTATTTAATCGGTGTAAAATTAATAAGTTTGATTCATTAAATTAAACTAGGAAATTCATTAGTTAATTACATAGGTACACTTGAAATTCTTAAATATTATTGTTAATGCTCGCTGTTCGATTAAAAAGTATTCGATCTACGGTTAGACCTAGGTCGAAGGTGGAGTCAACAAGGTTTATTAACGTCGACTTGGTTGAAGGTGAAGTTACAGTCTTTGGTGAGGCTTCGAGTTGTTCGTGATCTCTTCCTGGAAAGAGAGAATGATGCCGGACTATCGTCAAGCAAAAATTACTCTACTTTTTTCTGGGATAAGATCATCACATAGTTCATGGTTAGTGAAATTCTAGGACGAATGTCCTCGAAGAAGGTCGTAAGCCGCACTGCTGCCTAAAGTGGTTGCGCACAGATAACCATCACGTATGACAAGGGTATCATCGACGATGCTGGCGAGTCTCGGGGAACAAGTTGCCAAGGGTAAGTCTAAAACAAGTGTTAGTCCGAAGCTAGCTGATCCAAGGGTTCCCTGACGAAATTGAGACCTCTATCCGACTATTTCATACGTGTGTGTATATATCAATGGGGTGCATGATTGAAGGAGTACGTATGAATGAAGAAAATAATAATATTTATGCGCAAAATAAACTTATAACGAAAACATATATTTATTTGAAACAAGACTTACAATGATATTAGAAACAACAAAGATGCTACAAGCGAGATAGAATATATAAAATTAGAGATACAAATTCTACTAAAAATTTAGTGTGTTTACAAACATCAAATGCTCCTGTATTTATAGGAGGAGATCTGCTTCTTGTGAATGTCTGCTTTGAGCTTTGGAGTCTTCATTTGAGGGTGTTGTGGTGGAGTCATTGCTTTTGGTAGATGAGAAGAATGTAGTGGGTGCTTTTGGTAGTGGAGACTGGAGATTGATGTAGAAGATGCTTTTGGTAGTGATGATGTTTTTGTTAGTAGAGATTGATAATGATGATGTGTTAGGATAAAGAGCCATTTTTTTGTGGTATATATATATGCGCGCGCGTATAATTATAGAATCGGGACGAGTGGGCCTGGGTTGGCCCGGACAAATGGACACCTCTATCCTGACTATTTGTATATACATATAAATATAATCCTATGAGAAAAGGAGCAGGAAGTGTTAGGCTGTTAGCTGATTGCTTAATTGACTGCAAGGCTTTTGGATTCAAAAGGCCCAAGAGCAATCCCCAAATCCAAGAAAACATTTTTATAGGCCCAAGATGGATCCCCAACTTTCTTCAAATAACTTAACTTATCATGCTTATTTATTTTTATTTTTTTGAAAGAAAATTTTCTTTATCATGCTTATTTGAAGCAAAATGTCATCCTTACTTATTTTGTATTTTGTAATAGGTATAAGAGTAGAAAATTCCTGAATTAAATTAACCCAAAAAAGGTTAACCTTTCAAAAAAAAAAAAAAAAAACCATAATAGTTAGAGATAAGTCAAGCACACGCACGTATGAGTGCGCGTGGGATTCTTGCTTCATTCGACACGCCAATATTGGCTTCCTTCTTCGTCGTCAGACTCAGACCCTTTTCCAGAGGAAGCAAAGCAAGCTTGCTCCTTTCCAATTCCATGGCGGAAGACGAGCTGCATCATCATCCTCATCCTCATCAATCACTGTTGCTGAGGGCCATGAGCAAGAGAAGGACATGGGTCTTCCTCTTCGTCCTCGTCTACGCAATCATCCTCACCCTCTCCTGGAATTTCCTCAAGTCCGTGCTCGCCTGGTACACCCTCCAGTCCTCGTCTTCCTCGTCCTCGACCTTGCCCGCCCTGTACGCGTCGGTGCTCCTGGGCGCGGTGTTCGGGGCCCTCTCGATGGTGGCGGCGCTGGGCGTGGTGGTGCCGGCGACGCTGGTGACGTGGATCTCGATCGTGGTGCTCCTGGCCTTCTTCGGGAAGCCCAGGAAGGATCTGGTGGTGGAAGGGAGGAAGATCACCGGGGAGATCGCGGGCTTCGTGCTGAGGATCCTGCTCAAGGAGGGCAATGTCGTCGCTGCGCTCTGTGCGCTCCTCGGCTACTTCGCGCTGCTCCGGAGGACCACCACCGATGAGGTTTGACTTTCACTCGGACTGGTCAACCTTGCATACATGCTAACTATATGTATAATATGGATCATACTTGTGAGCTTAGAGGTTATCATTGCTTAAATGCTCGAGTTTTAGAGCGATTGACTGTTCGAATGACTCCACAATTATTAGCTCAATTTTGAATTTTTCCATTTCATTGTTTTTCCTTTTAAAGGCAATTGAATAGCTCTTTGTTCATATTTATCAGTTTTTACTATTTGGGTCTATTGATTCTACCAAGTACTAACGTGTTGTGTAGAGAGAGATGAACATGGTAATTTAATTTATGACATTTTTGGAGTCCCGGGCAAAGTGCAAATGTTTTGGGTGTTTTGAGATTTAAGGGGTAATTGGTAAAGTTGTAAACTTTGCAGCTCTAAGTCAAGATTTTTTTTTTCTTTGAAGAAAACGATATATTGATCAATCAAGGAGTTAAGTTCCGAAGTACGTGGCTGCGAAGCGACTCAGGGATATTACAAGAATCAAAGTCAGGGGTAAGACCCGATAAACGTTTTTGGGCTACAACATTTCGTTACGAACGAGGGATCCATCGACATATACTAGTCGGTACGGCCCTCGTAAGCAAACCCTCGAAAGTTCAAGTTGATGGGTATAATTATTCTAACGTGTTGTTGTGTTAAGACATGGTAATTAATGACTCTTTTGGAGTGCCTATGTTTGAGATTTTAGGGGTAAATGTGTCCTAATTGATGAAGTTGTAAACTTTGCAGCTATGGGTATCTTATTTTGTTGTTGGATGTGTTGAAGCAAGTTGATTATATATATATATATATATATATATATATATATATATATATATATATATATATATATATTCTTTCGTACCTAACAAGTTATGTACGTGTTTATAACTTTTTTACCTAACAAGTGCGTGCTTTTGGTGGTTGTAAAGGACCAAGTTTCACTTCCTTTAACAGGTTCTTATGTATTTATTTATTTAGGGTCTACAAAGTACAATGTACAAACCCAACTCCTCTATCTCTCAGCTATTTTTATTTTATACTATAGTTGGGTTGGGTCAAAGGAGAACAAATAAATTAACTTCAAGATGTAACAAAAGCTAAATGGTACGAATAGTGTGATAACAGAACCAAATAGCAACTGAATTACCGGCCCATGGTGGACGAAAAATAATATATAAAAAAAAGAAGATATTTTTTAATATTAAAATATATTATTCTACATGTTCTTCAATTTTCGGCCAAACTTTATTTTTTCTTCTTTTGGGCCATCAGTTCATAAATCCCCCGAGCCCATCTGTTTGGGTTTGGGTTTGCACTAGCCGAGACCAGTTTAGGACAATTGTTTGATTGTTGGCTTGAGGCGTGTATACCTCAGTCTGAAGGATTGTTCCTTGAAGTCAGTAGTGGTGGATCTAGAAAATTATATCGGGAAGGGTTATAATTTTTTAGTAAAGAGTTAAACTGGGACTACGGACCAAAAAGTCCAATTTTAGTATAATATCGGGTCGGAGCCAAAATTGGATCAGGTTGTTGAAAAGTTATATAAATGAATATATATATATATATATAATTTATATATAAAGATTGAAAAAAGAAAACTAAAGCCTTAACTTATAAAACATACTATACAAAGCCTAACTTTAGCTTAAATTTGAGTCTTCGTCTCAGCTCTTTCTTTTATTTATTTATTTATTATTATTATTATTATTGTTGTTGTTGTTGAATGATCCGAGCGATTGATTATATAATATGTGGGGCGGTGGGCTTTTCAAAATAAAAACTTAAGAGTTACTAAGTTATTTTTATACAAATTATATAAAAAAAAACTATTTATAAATTGTACATCATAATTAAAGACGATACACCTCTCAATGCTCAAAGAAACGTACAATTTATCCATATATTATCGTTTATAAGTTTCAACGGTAATACGATGAATTGTACACTTTTTTTTTATATAGAAAATTGTAAACTCTTTGCATTAAGAGTGTATTGTCGGTTTTCGATATATGTATAAAATTGGATTGGCACAATCTATTTTCCGACTCTAACACTTTGAATAACAGTATATTTTGATGATGGATATTAATTTGTGAACAAACATATTTCTATATTGAAACATCATGCACTTCTTCATCACAATTCATAAAATATGCTCCCATGATTCTAACACATTATCAACTCCTTTCCTTTTCAAACCCTAGACAACATTAATTCCCCACAAAGCTTATTACAGCCAAACCAAGTAGCAGCCCCAACACGGAAAACCCCGTCGTGGGCGCAGCCGACTTGTGACCCCCCGGGGCTGGCACGGGCGCGTCGTTCCAAACCGATGGGTCAACTGTCTGCGCCGGAGCCGGAGATTCAGCAGGAGACGGAGACGGAGAGCGAGAGGGAGAAGGAGGAGCGTGTCGTTTAGTGGGTCTGACGGCCAAAACAATGAGGTGCAGCCTCTGGTCCTTCCGGCACTTGACAGCGTTCCCAGCGATGAAGTAGAAAGGGCCGGAGCGGTCGAGGAGGAATTCGGAGTCGCCGTTGGTCAAGGCGGTGATGGGGTTGTTGGTGTTGCATGAGTAGTAATCGTCCTTGTTCACCACCAACACTGACTCCGATCCTTGCTCGTACTTGAAATCTGCATCCACAAATTAATATTATATTAGTTCACTCACTAATCATTATATTTCACCTCCAAAATGAGCTGAAAATTGAACCTTAAAGAAACCATTACATACGTATACAAGGAATATATATATATATATATATATTGAGGTGAAAATATGGAAATAATTCTCATTAATATGTAAAGATGGGGTGCTATTGCCTAATTTTTCTAAAAAAATATAATATTCTAATGGAAAATCGCCAAGTATTCTACATTATTTTTTGAAGTCTTGTTTTTTTTTTCTCTTCCAATTTTCGTACTTCAAAAAAATGGCGAGCCTCTTCGACATGCGGCCACTCTTGATTATACTTACTCCGCCCCTCCTACAATACTTAGCGCGCCCAGCCGCCCACTATGCGTCGCTAATTTACAGTATATTTCTTGTCAGATATTTTCATGCATACATCTACACTACAATGCAATTCAATCTAGAAATTATATATAACTCGGCTACGGCTAACGTAGCTGTGTCCCTGCATGAATGTATTAGTATATATATATATATAGAGAGAGAGAGATTATTACAGAGAGTGTCGTTGACTTGGAAGCGGTTCCTGTGAGCCCAGTGCTCGTATGTCTCGGAAGGGTTGGAAACCCAGCCATCTTTTCCACCGACGAAGAACTTGTAAGCCTCACTCAGCTCACTCATCAACACCACCAAAACCACCACCACAAACCCAGAAACTCTACTTATTGTAAACCCCATTATATCAAGCTCACTAAACCAGAAACTAATGTGTGTGTGTGTGTGTGATGATCGATCGAGTGAGTGCAGTGCAGTGCAGTGCAAGAGAGGTTGGATTTTATAGAGGTTGGTGCTGGGTAATGAGACCGTTGTATTATTTTGAAATATTTGCGTTAATTTTGGTATTAGACTGTAAGAAGTATAAATACACGTAGCTGCATGCATGAGACTTAACGGTCATGAGTGGAGTAATTACAATTAGTAACGCTCTATCCTAATTCACGTTCTTCACTCACCACCTTTTGTCATTATTATTAATGTAAATATTGAGATTCAAATTGTGTAATAATAAACAATATCGTTGTGTAACGTGTCCAGAGATTAATTACTTCACCACATTTGAATTCATATTATGGAAGAAATTGCTACTCGTTTTTAACGATATTGAATGAGAAATGAAACACAACTATCAAGCAAAATTGTTTTTCTTTTGATTTCAAACTACCAATTACATGATCTATCAGAGGCGAAGCCAGGATTTCGATTCAGGTGGTGCCTTGATCTATTTCCTCGATCTTTTTGTTTTTCTTTTGTAGTCATTTATGATCTGTTTTGTAAGAACTCTCTCGTCAAAAAGTATGGTATTGAATTTATATCTCCCTTTATATATTCTATATCAAAATTAAATATAGATAAAATTGCTTGCCATCATGCAAAAATTTGTTTTGGTGCAATTTTTGAACATCTTTTTCAAGGATTTCTCTTGCAGACTTGCAATCAATGCGTAGTAAAAAAATTTGATTCAGTAAATCGCTTTGAAATTTTGTGATGCACATGACAATGGATAAAATTTCTTTTTTAATTGTAGAATAGTTCTTTTGGCAATCATATATATATATATATATATATATATTAATTGTATTAGGCAAAGAACCTCGCAATTAAGAATAATCACAACAAGTTACTAGAATCAATAATAACATATATTTATATAAAGACAAATAGATATAACTTATCTTAGTATAAAAAAAAAGACATCGCGTTTTTATTTTTGAAAGTATTGCATTGTAAATTCATCGTTTGTAGAAATATAAATATCTAAGCGGCTATAGTACATTATTAAACGCCAAAATAAAAAAAGTAATAAATTTTTTAGTAATTTAATTTACGAGTGTAAGAATGTATCCATATTTTTAATAACTCAAAGAAATAGACAAAAAAAAAGAAGCTTAAAACTGAAAAAGAAATATTAATAAAAAATAAGACTAAACCAAGAGTCGAACTCAACTCATTTCTCGTAAGAAGAGAGACTTTGCAGAAACAAGTAAACCAGTTGGGCTTAATGCTCTTACATTCCCTTTGTGGATCCATCAAATAATATAATGACATAGATTTATTTTTTTTACTCAAACATTGTTATTTTAATATTTTTCACGTCGTTTTCAGGTGGTGCCCGAGCGTACACTAACCCTACATAGCTCCGCCCCTGTCTATTTGTAATACATGTAAATAACTTTGATAAACTTAAAAAGACCAACTAGTAATTAATGTAGGAACTCACAACTTATGAAATATCAAATTAAAGAAAATGTTTACAAAATTACACAAGTAAAAAAATTACATCAAGAGAAGAAAAAACACAACTAGTAATATATATATATATATATATATATTGGAAAAATTAATATAAAAAACGTTGACGGTATGAATAAAAATTTACAATTTATAACCATTTATAAATCTATGCTCGGTAGAGTTTTAAAAACCATTTTTTTTCGCATAATAAAGTGCAAATTAAAAGTGAAACTTAGTATGGTGCAAAATAACTATTCTTTTTAGTCTTAAGAATGATTTTGTCCTTTAGTGTAAAAGTGAGTCTTCTAAAAATAAATATAAAGCGTCGTTTTCTCTCAAAAATGTTTTTTTTTTTCTCTCTCTCTACCCACATTTTCTCCGGCTTCATTTTTTTTCTTCATCAATTCTTGCATGTTGCATCTGCATTTATGTATGCCTAATTTTTTTAGTTATTAGACAATGTAATACTATACATTATTATTATAATTTTTTTAATTATACGTTAGATAATATTGGCTTATATAATTGCATTTTATGATTACATGTTTATAAAATTGCTTATTGATATGTTGTATAACCATTTATAATTGCATTTTATGATATACTATAACCAAACATGATTTCTGTTTTTTATTTTAAAAAATAATAATACTAATCCCCAACAAAATGTATGTTTTTCGGTTAGCATGTACAATACTCTTAGTAGACATTTCTACCTTAATATTGTCGGAGCTAGATAGTTTTAATATTGTCGTATTTATCTAGATCGCCGTTCAAGGATATATATCCCGAGATTTCCGCTCTCAAAATTGAGAATACGTTGAAAAAACCCAAGGGAGGACTCATTACTCCTTGTTCGAGCAAATTGGGCTGCTTTTTTTTTTTTTTTTTTGAAATGGAATAGCTCTATTGGTCAAGATTACGTGTACTCGCATTACAAAATATATTCGCAATGTTAGAACATGACGGCACAACTGGCTGCAGGCACTATTATTGGCAAGGATTACATATATACGCAATCTCTGTGTCGGTTGAGTTTGAACCCAAGACCTCTGAAAGAGTCTTGAGTGGATTTAACACTACGTCAATCAAACTTGATAATTCAGCTAAAGCTTTTGAAAATAGTTTCTATTTAGTAGGTTATAAGTTAAGCTAATAGGTACATTAATTAAAAAACAAAGATTTTCTTGTTGCCCACTCGTAAGAAAATCAAGACTTTTTGCCCGGCGACCACAAGAAAGAAAGTATATATATGGAATAATGGAGCCTTAAAGGTGGTTCTCGCTTTATTCCCACTACTCCTTTCTCTTTTTTATTATACTCAAAAGCAGCCATTTTGTAAAGTACACACAAGAAGAATATGCATGGATCTCCATTATTTGTTACTTCATGAATTGGATATCCAAACACTTTTTAGCCCCATCAACTCATTCCTTAAAATGCTTGTCCTTGAAAATAACTTGTTCAACAAAAATCATACAATTAACACCGCTTAAAAGTGTAAAACATAACCAGAACTATATGATTGTGAAATATGATCCATTAGCCAGCGGTGTTTGAGTTCCGACGCCTAAGAAATCCCTAGTTTGCCCTCCGTCTTCGGTACTAATTAGCATACGCAAGCGCTTGGCCGGAGGATATATGAGTAAATCGCCATCTGGGTTAGGGTCTGCACCGTACAAACCACAGGATCTGGTTTTACCAAAGAAAGACGTGTCCGTTTCTCCCATTTGGGCTGCCTTTTGGAGCAAAGCCGTAGCGGAGTTGTACAACGAAGGAGCACTCAGAGTTTGGTGCATATTCCCTGGCTGTTCAACGGAAGTTATGCTCGACATTTGCTGATCGGTGCACGGGAGCGAGATCGAGCTCCCAAATACCCAATTCAGGTGTTGACGATAACCCATTGGTGGATCTTCAAATGTTGCTGATTCTGCTGGGCTGGCCACGGACCCGAGTGGATGAAGCTGGTCTTGGAGAGTGCCGCTGCCGAATGCTGCAGCTTCTTGACCCATCCACAGCGACAAGCCGTGGGCTGAGCTTAGGGCTGTGACTGCATCGTGTGTGGGGGCGATCGGCTTGAAGTGAGTCGGAAAATGAGAAAGAGACGCTCCCATGAAATGGTAAGGGCCGATATCTGATGATGCGGCTTTCACTCTCGCCGTCTCTTCGGCTAAGGCATCGCAGAAGGCCCGGTGTGTGATGAAGCTGTCTCGCCTGCTCGCACAAATATAATGTTTATACATTCATCACTTATTGATTCTATAATAATAGGAAACTTATTGTGACACTTAAAAAACTTTCTTAAACACACACACACACACAGCCGCATTAAAACGATGAAAAGTTGCCCGTCGTTTGGTTGTAGGCCGTGGCAGACTTAATAAAATCTGAGGCACGGAGTGTGAAAGTTCTCTTTCAAACAACGGACACTATACCGACGGCTTTGGTGCAAAGTTTTCTTTCAAGACTAATATATATATAAAAATTATGTTGAGATTAATTAATTGAATATCAAAGTATATGCATGGTTAATTAGTATACCTTGAAAAAAGAGTTCCACAGTCACACTTGTACTCCCTTGTTCCGCATGTCTTAGAATGAGCCTTCCAATCCGATTGGACGGCGTAGCGCTTCGAGCACTTGTTGCACTTCCACTTCTTCTCGCCGTGCTTGCGGCAGAAGTGCTTCTTTATGCCCGTGAGGTCGCCCAGTGCCCGAGAAGGGTGGCTGTGCACGCATGCCTTCTCGGGGCAAACGTACACTCTCTTCCTCGGCTCTTTGCTGCTTCTCTGCTTCAGATTCCACGGCAGATTGTGCCCTCTCCGGTGCAGCTGGAGATTCTGGTCTCTCTGAAATCCCTTCCCGCAGATTTCGCACAGAAATCGGTTGGTCGCCATCAGAGTCTTCGGCGACAATGCGACCACCTCGGCCTTGGGATCTGCACGTACAAAATCATAAGAGATCAGACTTTTATTAACATATATGATCCGAATACTAGTAATACAGTAAGTTGGTTTGTGAATTTGCCTGGAGTTCCGGGGAGGTTCCTCCTCTTCTTAAAAGGCTGAGTAGGGTTTTCAGTTTCACGCACTGACAGTACTCCATTGATATTAGGGTTACTCACAGTTACAGTACTCACTGATGATAACTCACTTTCAGCCATGATAAGAAAGACAAGGATAGTGGAAACGACAAGCAAGTTCTGTTGGGCAGCTATTAGCTAGAGATTGATATCATTACTAAGAGAGAAGTCTATATATATATATATACATATATATATTGTAATTGTTAAACATTAAGCAAGAGTGGATCTTTGGTCGAGTAAGTTTTGCGGTGTCTATACTTTTCGGACGGAATATTATAATATATGCCATGTTGCGGATGGCGGTGTAAATCTAAAGCATATTTATGGAGGGTAAACTTTAAGTACTTAAAGTTTAAATTTTTTTAAGCTATGTATTCAAATTATTTTTATTTTGTCGGCTAAGGTATCCAAGGTGCATTCCGTTACGCAATTTTGTTCCCTCTATTTAAATTGACTTGTGACGCGTGCCACGTATCCAATAGTGACTTCCGTTAATCAATTTAATGGAGCGAACTGCAAATTGATTAATAGAATTATAATGCAACTAATTGGGTGCATGTAGTTAGCTGAAAATGAAACTTAAATGCATAACTCAAAAAATTTCAGACATTGGATACATTAGCCGGAATTTAAATTTAAGTGTATATATATATATATGTGTATATTACAACTTACAACTTATAAATACATACATATGATGTATAATAGGTGCATGATGACAGATATGATGATGAGGGCAGAAAAGCTAAGTCCATGCCTTTTGTGTTTGGAATGATTATCCTATAATTTCATTTCATGTTTAATGTCTTTATTGGGAATACAAACGAATTCTTAGCAAGAACCCCACTCAGTAAGAGTCAGATATTCTTAGCAAACCCTACTTAGATAGTTAGTAATGTATGCACATAGGTAACTCCAAAAGCAAACCTGCACTTTTATTTATTTTTTTGGATTTGCTGTCTCTTTATTCACCATAATTATTCAAAACTTGCAAGAACAAAATTATGTTTAGCAAAGATATACTTGATTATCTATTCTTAGTGAGTTTGAAATGACGGTCGCAAGATCCTTTTGATTTGTCGTTTAAATGCTTGTCTTGTGGTTGCAGCTAATGTAGTATGTTGAATACATAATATCTGATAATATTTAATGGTATCGATGTGAAAATATAGAAAAGAAACGAAAGTTTAAAGAGAAGAGAAGATCGAGAGGTCTCGCAGTGAATTTTTGGAAGTTTGAGCAGTCTGACTGGTTGAAGGGTGGCTGACTTTTGTTGGCAAAGTTAATCATAATCTAATCACCATTTTTGGAGTTTACTTCTTGAACTTGTCTGCCTTGGAATATTCTCTCCTTTTCCCACACATTATTCAAATCCTAACTATATTCTTTCTAGTTCTACTATATATTATTATATATCTGCGACCTAGCTAGCTTGCAGCTATTAAATTCAATAGACATCTCTATTTATGATATATATATAAAAAAAAAATATCAAACACAAGAGCCGATCTATCGATTCGATCGTGAGCCGGATCTACTAACCGCGTGTTTGTTAAAGATGGATGAATTTTTTTATTCTTCGCCGGAATAGGATTCCGAGCGTTCTCGGCTGAGCTTTCGTTCCAAAGCGACATCTATATACTCATAACTACTATAAAAAAAATGAATAGTGAACTTAATAAGACTTTTCCTTATTAATAATGACACTATAATCCTTTGTTTGGATTTTTCGCTGATTTTTCTCAATCTCGAGGCATAAATCACGGGATATCTTCGAATTATATTATCTAGATTAACTTCGACAATTTAAGAGATTCAGTTTCGATATGTTATTAGACTTTTGGTACTTTTGTCAGCTATATTTCTGGGCGAATTCCTTTTGGTTTGTGTGTAGTCGATCGTCTTGAGTAGCGGATCAAAGCTCGTCAATTGTCTAGCCTCTATATAGTCCACTATGTCGCTGCGGGAACGTCTGTGAGATCGGAAATCACCTTGTAAGACTGCTAGGTCCTTCTCGGTGATTGTACGAGGAATCGGACAGAGACACGGGGAGGAACTCTTGGCTAAGGCTTTGGCTACGGGGCTTCAAATTTCTCTCCAGGGCTACGGCTAAGTGTGTGTCAATATGAGATTAATGAGGTATTCATAGACTGCATGAATTACTAATTTAATGGACTTTGGGCCAAATTGATAGGTTAGCCCCATTAGGTCATTATTAGTTAATTCTGATAATTAAATAATCATTTCACAATTAATTTGAGAGCCCGGGTGGGCCTCTTACCCTTATGTAATTGGGTCAGACACAGAAAGCCTAATGAGCCTAAATCATGACTAGGGAATTTCCTACAATCTCCCACTTGCACGAATGTACCGGGAGTGAATATACCTCTTACACATTCATGGCAGATAAGATCACTGGTGGTGCCAAGATTTGATATATCTCTTGCATTACCGTGATCAGATCTGCCTCATGCTCCGTTGTTCGCAACTCAAACCCTTTTTCTTTGCAAATTCGTCATCGTACTCCGTTTCCTCTTGCGAGTTTAGTGTGATTTGGCAGTGTTTGGCCGCAAATTTAAACTATACAAGAAGCGAGAAGTCTCTAGCAATACATTGCTTCCCCCAATCTACTAAAATGTGTCGATCTTTAATTTAAAGCTAACAACTTAACCATTACGGTTTTTGCTCTTTATTAACTTCTACAATTAGTCATTCTTCATCTTTACTACTCGGAATTGAACACAAACCATGGTCTAACACATATGTTATGTCGAGTTCTTGTTTGGGATAAAAGTATTGGACAACTAAGCTAAAACTATTTTAACTTGTCTGTGGCCATAGATTTCTGATACTCGTATCACTTAGAAGGACCTGAGTGTATTGCATTAATGATTTATGGAGATGATCATTTTCTTGAATTTTCATTCCACTCTACAAAGTTCATGACATGCACAAATATAGTTTTTATAACTCTCTCGTTACTGGAAACGTTTGACCGTCATCAAAACATGTCATTTGCCAAGTAGTGAACTCATGATTGTTCTCAAACATTGGAATCTCTCATTATTACTCTAGAGTTCTCAATGTACCTTATTTACACAAGGTTAATGCCATGTGAATCTCTTGGAGTGTGAGTCATTAAACACTGCTAGTTCTCATAATTAGTGCCTACATGTTTAAGAATATCTCAGAGATATCAAGGATTATTCATTTCCTTAATAACATGTACCAGTCAATTTGAGGTATCACTTGTGTCCCTCTAGATTTCTTCTTGTGTTTCTCTTTGACGAGCGATGGTTTTAGAAATTTTTTGATTTCTAGGGACATCATTTCCTTTGTGGATATCGATATTATAAATCTAACTTTAATAAGAACATGAAATGAAGAAACTTGCTTTTATTGAATTAAAATTGTGCTCAAAATGAACAAAATGAAAAAAAATATTCTTGAACTATGTATATAAAATGTAAAGTTCAACGTGTTAGATTAGACTACAGAAATCTAAAGGTTTCTGATCCTTATAGACTCTGTTTTGACGAATGTGATTTTCTTTCGATAAAGCCTTAGTCATCGGGTCCGCCACGTTATCTTTTGTGTCAACTCTCTCCAACGTCCTTCTGATTGACGATATCTCTGATCAGATGGAACTTCCTAAGTACATGCTTTGTTGTTGTGTGTGATCTCGGATCCTTGGCTTGTGCAATAGCTTCGTTGTTGTCACAAAAGAGCTTCACATGATCACTAATGCTAGGAACTACACCAAGATCATTAACAAACTTTCTTACCTAGACAGCCTCTTTGACGACATCTGACGGTGTTATAGAATCTGCTTCGGTGGTTAAGTCAGCTACAATAGCTTCCTTGTAGCTATTCCAAGTAATTGCACCAATATTTAGACATAATATATATCATGTTTGAGATTTGAAATCATCCTGGTCATTTTGGAAGCTTGCATCAGTATAACCAATAATGTTTAACTGATCAGCACCCATATAAAATGAGTGATATATCCTTAGTCTTGTAAATGTACTTTAAGATATTCTTACCGCGGTGAAGGACTATTGTACAGATTTGATTGGAACTGACTGGTCATGTTTAAGGCAAATATCTACATCTGGTTGAGTACATAACATGGCATACATTATACAACCTATGAAACCTTTTCCTTGTAAATGATTTCCTCATAGGAAACTGGACTCTGATTCTTAGAGAGATACGTTTTGTGGGTTATCAGAGTAAATCTTTTTCCTGATTAATTCGTGTTGAACCGTTTTTCTAACTATGTACTCTGATAGAGGACCAAGACTTAGGGCCCGTCATCAAATGAGCCTAAATCCCGATTCGAGTATTTCCTACACCTTTACAATTGAGTATACATCTGATTAAAGGGAACACACCCAACACTCTCTCTCTATTTGGTTACCGAAACAACGTTTGACAACTCGATCTAACTCGGGAGCAGATTGGGGCACGAAAGATTTTAATCTCATCGACGATGGAGCTAAACATAGCTTATCTCATTCTCAAGCATGTAGTAGATTAATTAATGCTACCCCTAGCGTCGACATGTCGTTTCGAGTGACAATGAAAATCGGGATAAAATAATGGAGTTCTATAATTTGAGAGGATTGACTTTTGTTATATCAATTATTTTTTAGCTCATGTTGTTATTTATTGAGGTTGAATTTTATTAATTAATTAGCAATACAGTTTATTCATGTCTAATTTGTGTTTAGTAGACCCTAAAAGTTGCCACCTACGGTTAAATTTAGTCGTTTGGTGAGGGATACATGAGAAAAAATTGATTCATGTCGATTTATCACGGAGAGCTCGAGACCTCGCTCTCGATAGAACGGGTCCGGATTTAAGAACGTTTCAGCATAAATTCAGAAAAAATCCGTGGAATCCCGTCGGCAGAATTTGCTGGCTTATATCGGAATCCGGTTCCTCCGAATAGATTTTGCAAGTAAAAGAAGCAAGAGTAGTCAACGAGATAAAGTAGGGCCACTGAGCTGGGTAGGCCCATCCTGGTCCTTGTAAAAAAAATCAGTGTTTTCCTACGACTGGAAGTAGCAAGAATAGTCAAGGAGGCCCACTAAGCTAGATGGGCTTTTCAGGCCCATTCTGCTTATTTTCAGTGAAAGAAATGATTTTTTGTATAATAAATAAAACCAAGACATGAGAGGAAAGAAAGAAACGTGGTTTGTTTGCTTGAAGAAGAGGAAAGCAACGACGACGACGAGCTTTACTCTCCTCTGCTCAATCTAGGGTTCACTCTTCTTCCTTCCTTCCTTCCTCGCCATGGCTCCAGATCCCAACTCCTCCGCTCCTTCTGGACCTTCCTCCGCCGTCAAGCCTCCCGCCAAGGACCTCAAGAAGAAGGACGACGATTTGGTATGTGCTCCACCATTTCTCCCCACCCACTTACGCTGCTCGATTCCGACCGCTCTTCTCACAATTTTGTACTGGTTCAGTCCGATGAGGACTTGGCTCTGAAGCAGCAGCTGGAGCTGTACGTGGAGCGGGTTCAGGACTCCGATCCCGGCTTGCAGAAGGTTGCCCTCGAGAGCATGAGGTATTCCTAAATTAGAGCTCAATACTATGGTGGATTAGCCTAGCATTGGGTCTGTGCGGAAATTGTACCCAAGTGTAAGAATTCTTCACCGAGAAAACCCTTGTTGGCGTCCGCGGTGCGATCGTCACTTGGCTTCCGTTTTAGAAACTCAATTGATGTATCTCTACCCGCCTCAATTGCGTATGTTACTGCCTGTTGTATGAGTTCGCTAGATCGGTAATGTAATGTGTTAAGATAGTACAGAAACCTATGCTGGATTAGCCAAGCATTAGGGTCATTTGATCTTGCAAGTAATGATAGGCATTGGGTCTGTTTGGAAATCATACCCAAGTGTACGAATTCTTCACCGAGAAAAAACCCTTGTCAGCGTCTGAGGGGTGTGATCATTAGTTAGTTTTTGTTTTAGAAACTCTATTGATATGTATATCCTACCTACCATTGTTTTAAAAGGCGGTTGCGAGGCGCGCCTCGGCGAGGAAAACAGGCTAAACGCCTTTGTTAAGACGCCTCTTCGTCGCTGCTCAAGGCGAACGCATTTGTTAACGCATCACGCACTGAGGCGTGCGATTCCGAGGCGTTTTGACTGAGGCGCAGTGCCAGCCCCATAGCTCGGAGAGCCTCATCTCCGGCAACCATTGATGAAGTTTCAGAGCTTGCGAGCTTAGATCTATTTTCTATGAGAGAGACGATGAATAGTATAATAAGCGGGCCCAACACAACATCTTTTTATTTATTTATTATAATACCTACCTCAATTGGGAATGTTACTGCCTGGTGTATTATTTCGTTAGATCGGTAATGTAATGTGTTAAGATAGTACAGAAACCTATGCTGGATTAGCCAAGCATTAGGGTCATTTGATCTTGCAAGTAATGATAGGCATTGGGTCTGTTTGGAAATCATACCCAAGTGTACGAATTCTTCACCGAGAAAACCCTTGTCAGCGTCTGATGGGTGCGATCAATAGTTAGTTTTTGTTTTAGAAACTCTATTGATATGTATATCCTACCTACCTCAATTGGGAATGTTACTGCCTGGTGTATTAGTTCGTTAGATCGGTAATGTAATGTGCTTAGATAATCTCCACGTTCAAGTTATCCCGATTCTTTAACAAGAATTTGTTTTGTAGATGTTCGGTCCTTAATGCACATATGTGTTGTGACATTCATGTCTCATAAAGCTCAAATCTTATAGGCAGGAGATCCGCACATCGACAAGCTCTATGACCTCTGTTCCGAAGCCACTAAAGTTTCTTCGACCACATTATGGTACTCTTAAAGCCTTTTATGAAGATATGGCAGCTTCAGAGTTAAAGGTATGTGATCTTTATTGATCTTAAATTGATTTGACGCAGTTTGATACTTCTACTAATTGATTTTGAATTGTAATGCAGAAATACCTAGCTGATATATTATCGGTGTTAGCCCTGACCATGTCGGCTGAGGATGAACGGGTATGTGTCAATATTACGTTTTTAACTGGTATATAACTATAAATTGCTGCTAAATTTCATTTTAATCAGGATTTTGACGGCCTACTTGAATATATTTTTCATATTTATTTATTTATTTAGATTTCTTTTGTTTTTAAGGGTCAATTACATTTAAAAACCAGAGCAGAACCTTTTTTTTCTTTCTTTTTCTTGGCTATTCTGTGACAACGGTGCTTTTGATGAACTTTTCAGGAAAGCTTAAAGTACAGGCTGCAGGGATCAGAAGGAGATATCGGTTCATGGGGCCATGAATATGTCAGGCAAGTTTTATCACTCGATTTTCTTGGAAATTATTTTGAATTTCGAGATTGAACTCCGTTTATCCTGATTCATTCTTAGCTTTAGATCTTCTCTGTTTATAAAATACATTTGGAGCTCCGTATCCTCGATATTGATTGTTGAACTTAAGGCCAGAGAGATAAGTTTGTTTTTTTAGGAGTATAGTTACTCTGCTGATGTTATATGTTTTTAATTAAATAGGAACTTAGCTGGAGAAATTGCTCAAGAATATGCTAAGCGACAGGTAAAAGATATGCCCTGTTATTGTATCAGGTATTGGATGAAAGAAAGAAAAAAATGTATTTACTCCTTTTCTTATTTATCGGACATGCTATTGCAGACTGACGAAACACCAATTGACGATCTGATGGAGTTGGTCCAGCAAATTGTTGCTTTTCATATGAAGGTAAGATTTCGTATGCTTTGCTTGCATCGTCATTTTAAATGGTTAGGAAATCTGGGTTTAGAATAATTTTTTGGATACATGAAATAAGCTGTATGTATGTCCTAGAGATAACTCCTTCATTTGATTTTTTTCGTCTGTGCTTTGCAGCACAATGCTGAACCTGAAGCTGTCGATCTTTTGATGGAGGTGAGACAATTACAGATTACCACTTTACTTTGGTTAATGTTTTTATTATTTATGACCTTGTGAATTCCGCGTTAGTTTGCTAATGTTCGACCGGGCTATATGACAAATTTGTAGGTCGAAGACCTGGATCTGTTAATCGAGCATGTTGACAGCACTAACTTCAAAAGAACTTGTCTATACCTTACAAGTTCGGCTAGGTGAGTCGTCTGAAATTCTGAAAGAACTTCTTAGTATTCTGGTATACTGTATTAAGTAATGAGTAATGACCACTTTGTTGTGTGGAATTTTAAAATAATAACTAATGTCTATTAATTTATCTTGGAATACTCCAGATACTTACCGGGCCCAGACGATATGCTCGTTTTGGATATTGCCTACATGATCTATCTCAAATTTGAAGAATATCCAAATGCGCTTCAGATTGCTCTCTTCCTTGTTAATTTGCAGGTTTGTACTTGCTGTAAGACTCTAGGATAAATTCATTGTTGTATTATTTTGCTTATGGTTTTAGAAGTTGAACTTTGTGAGTTTCGTATGGTTGGCAGTATGTAAAGCAAGTATTCACATCTTGTGACGATCTACAACGCAAGAAGCAGTTCTGTTACATCCTTGCTCGACATGTAAGTTTGGATTATCGCTTTCATGTATATAGATGAACCAGGAGATGGACCAATAGCCCATGAGTACGCAGATGTTCTATCTGATGGGAGCTGTGTATTATATTGAATCACTTGGTACGAACATGGGCTTTTTTAGAGTAAGAGTGGGGCAACCCATTGAGATAGTCCATTGAAACCGATACCAAAAGTTGAGTTTGGCGCTGGTCAAAGGGGAAACCATATGAACTAAAGAACTTTTGGCTTGAGCTTGTTTAACTTTTTTTGGCACTATCACACATGTTGTATTCATTCAACTATGATATATTCAATCTTGTCTGCGTTTGTTTAATGTAGTCTTGTTGATGTTTAAACTTTAAACAAGTAATTTAATTATGGTAACTGGTAAGTTAAGAAAATTCTGTTTTTCATGGAATGATTTCGTATACGTGGAATATGGTCGGTTAATTAGTTGTTATGTTGTGAAGGGTGTTGCTTTTCTCCTCGATGAGGAGTGTGTTGCGGATGATGATGAGCGATACCTGTTGCAAGATATAATTAACAATGCCAAGTTGAGTGAAGGTTATCTTAACCTTGCTCGGGATATTGAAGTCATGGAAGCCAAAACGCCAGAGGATATCTACAAGGTTTGAACTTTTGCTGCTGCAACATATAATCACATTTGCTCTTAATATGCTTTGATACTACTGCGCTGAAGGAGATATTTTCTTCTGTAGCTCATGTTAGCTACTTAGCTCAATGTTGATTGCTTTGTTTTCTAAATGTCAGTACAATATACAGTGGCCAAATAAGAAAATCAGTATTCTCTAATTTATCCACCCTTATTATATTTCTGAAAAAGATGTTTTTCTTCCCTATTGTTTATCATTGATATGTAACACATTTTGGTCTTGAAATATGGTATAAATTCTCCTATTTAAAGAGTTATGTAATTATTGGGTGAGTATTAGGTGGGCCCTGTCCCCAATACTTAATTGGGTATGATATTTATAATTAAAATGGGCTGTGTAGGACGGTGAATTGTGCCTAACGTGCAACTGTATTTATAAAAAATAACTGGTGTGATATTAATAACATTATCATATGTAACACAGTTCCAGAGACAGTTCTTCTCGAAAAACATTTGCTCGCGTGTAATTGCTTATTGATAACTGGTTTACATCTATTGTTTTTGCTTAGGCTCACTTGCTTGACGGACGAGCCAGTGCCGGTGCCAGTGTTGATTCAGCCAGACAGAACTTGGCCGCTACTTTTGTGAACGCTTTTGTGAATGCTGGATTTGGCCAGGTTTGTTTCTTCTCTTTTATTTGTCTGCAGGGAAAAAGAGTTCTCTTTCTTTCTCTTATTATAATCTTGTTTATATATTTTGCAGGATAAGCTGATGACAGTCCCATCGGATTCTTCCAGTGGCGGTGCTTCAGGAAACTGGCTCTTTAAGAACAAGGAGCACGGGAAGACGAGTGCTGCAGCGAGCCTGGTTAGCTTTCTTGTTCCACTTTTATTTATATGTTTTGCCCGTTATTACTGATATGAGAATTTTGTGACTTATAACTACTCGGTTATGTCTTTATTTATCTTTAGGCTGAAGCCAAGATTATTTGGTTGTAATGCATTAATGATGGGATGAGGGTTTCAATTCAAACCCCATATGTGGCAATCACATCAGTTATTTCTTTATTTTTTCTTTGATTGAAAAGCTCCTATTGAAACATCTTGTTAACATCGTTCGCCTTGCTTTTGAAGGAATGAGATTTTTGCATGACTTTTTTTATTTATATTTATAGTGTTCGGTAATCTACCGTTGTGGTGAATTCCAGTTGGCCTATTATTTGTGTGATCGGTGTTTCTTCTGGTGGTATAAATTAGTAAACTCTTTTTGATCTGTACAGGGTATGATCCAACTATGGGATGTGGATGCTGGACTTGCTCAAATTGACAAGTATTTCCATAGCAACGATAACCATGTGATTGCCGGTGCTTTGCTAGGAGTAGGAATTCTCAATTGCAGCATCAAGAATGACTGTGATCCTGTGAGTTGCTTTCTTGTGTGAATGTGATTCTCTTGAGGATTTTAAAACCTCTGATATTATTGATTGTTCTTCTCAGGCACTGGCACTTTTGAGTGACTATATAGACAAAGAAGATTCGTCCATCCGTATCGGTGCAATAATGGGCCTTGGAATTGCATATGCCGGTACTCAGAATGAACCGGTAAAGCATCTTATGTTTTGGTGTAAATCTTTTAGTGTCATGTAATTCTATTGGTTGGCTAGGGTGCTTTTTGGTGAATACTAATTTAACTCAATTTTTACAGTTGCGTTATAAGCTGTCTGGCATATTAAACGACGCAAAAGCTCCGCTTGATGTGATAGCGTTTACTGCAATCTCACTGGGATTGATATACGTTAGTTCTTGTAATGAAGATGTGGCTCAAGCCATAATATTTGCATTAATGGACAGAAGTGATGCAGAGTTTGGGGAGCCTCTTACGCGGCTACTGCCTCTGAGTCTCGGTCTTCTATTTCTCGGGAAGCAGGCAAATCTCTTCTGTTGCCTATTTGGTAAAAGCTTGGTTTTGTTTGCAAATGATTTTACACGTTTCTTTGTCTTTCAGGAAAGTGTGGAGGCTACTGCTGAAGTTTCGAAAACATTCAATGAAAAGATCCGGAAATATTGTGATATGGTTCTCCTTTCGTGTGCGTACGCTGGAACAGGGAATGTTTTGAAGGTGACTATTGTGGTTTGTTAGTTAGTTTGTATTTGGATGGAAAGGAAATAGCTGGTATAACCGATGTTGTGAAATGCAGGTTCAACACCTTCTAAGCCATTGCTCGGAACACCTCGATAAGAGCGAAACCCACCAAGGCCCTGCTGTGCTGGGAATCGCCATGGTAGCAATGGCGGAGGAATTGGGCCTCGAGATGTCGATCCGTTCATTGGAGCATCTTCTACAGTATGGAGAACAGAACATCCGCCGTGCGGTTCCTTTAGCCCTTGCTCTCCTCTGCATATCAAACCCTAAGGTAACAATCCTATGACGGGATCCCGGGATTTCAATCTCGTCCTCTGCTTTGAACACAACATTTTTAGGCTGTGGCTGGTCTTATGATCCTTAACTAAGGGTGCTTCAAAATCAGGTCAATGTAATGGACACACTAAGCAGACTTAGCCACGATACAGATTCGGAAGTAGCCATGGTAAGAAAAGTGAAGCTTTTACGGTAAAGGATTACATTGGAGAGAGTTGTTGGCTAAACTAAAGTATTTGGTATTCTTCAGGCAGCAGTAATTTCTTTGGGTATAATCGGTGCTGGAACCAACAACGCGAGAATAGCCGGAATGCTTCGAAATCTTTCGAGTTACTATTACAAAGACGCCAGCCTTCTTTTCTGTGTAATGCATCCATATAATTAGTTTACGCTCTATGGATTTTTTGGATGAATTTTGTAGTAATAGCTAGTTCCCTAATGCAGGTGCGTATTGCTCAAGGCCTCGTGCATATGGGGAAGGGCTTGTTGACTCTCAACCCGTACCACTCTGATCGATTCTTGCTTTCACCGTAAGTAGACGCTGAGAATAATCATTTCACCATCGTTCGTATTCGCACCCCATAATGCTAATATTGAGTGTACAGGACGGCGCTTGCGGGAGTGATGGCGATGCTACATGCGTGTCTCGACATGAAAGCCATCATCCTAGGCAAATACCACTACGTTCTTTACTTCCTTGTTTTGGCAATGCAGGTCGGTTCTCAATAAGCTCTTACTTTCTGCGACTCCGGTTAGTTTGTTATTGTTTGTTTTGTAATTCTGTCTGATGGTTGCAGCCGAGAATGTTGATGACTGTGGACGAGGATCTGAAACCCTTGTCGATCCCGGTTAGAGTGGGACAAGCGGTGGATGTTGTGGGGCAAGCGGGTCGGCCGAAGACTATCACCGGTTTCCAGACGCACTCAACACCTGTTCTTCTGGCTGCCGGCGACAGAGCCGAGCTGGCCACTGAGAAGTAACAACTATTCCTTCCGTAACTTGGTATTTGACGTTTCGGGGTTTACTAATTGTTTGTGTCTGTGCAGGTATATCCCCCTATCTCCAATCCTGGAAGGCTTTGTAATCTTGAAAGAGAACCCCGACTACCGGGAAGATAACTAGTTTTGCCAACCATCGCATGGGCTCAAGCTGTAAGTTATTGTGTTCGTCAATGACTAAAAGTGGGTGCCACATAGCCTCGCTTATGTCACCGTGGCAAGCCGAGGTTGACGGTTTAGATAAATGAACGGTGTGGGCAATGGGAATGGGCTGTTTTTCCATGTCAGATTTCTTAGTTTCCTGGTGCAAGCAAAAGCATTGTTATTTTGTTTTTTCTAATTTGCAACATGGAAATTCTATCTGCAAATCATGAGATTTGTCAAATTTGGAGCACCGTGAAATTGAAATATGCATATTCACAAGTTTGACCTCTAAAATTACAAGAGTTCAATTTGTCTACATCATTCCAATCATTTCATTTCAATTCACGAGCAAATAAAAATCTTCATCCTATTATTATATCTATTCTGTTTTATTTTATTTTCTAGTATATCCCCGCAACCTTGTCATATTTTAATGTAAGTCCATAATCTTACTATGCGAGCTTTCAAAGAGATTGACACTCAGTTAATGCAAGAAATGAGGTTCATGATAATATAAATTGAGTTTTCAAGAGACACTTAGCTATCATAAAATTAAAAGATGAAATTTATGATAATATAAATAGAATTTAAGACTTCATAGCGAAATTGAAAATTCTCTCTCATAATGGACTGTAGCGATAAAATACGATGGTAAG
This sequence comes from Parietaria judaica, assembly GCA_954871525.1. Taxonomy (NCBI): domain Eukaryota; kingdom Viridiplantae; phylum Streptophyta; class Magnoliopsida; order Rosales; family Urticaceae; genus Parietaria; species Parietaria judaica. The sequence goes on from OX940865.1 coordinate 35,349,963, forward strand.
CGAGCGATAAAATACGATGGTAAGTGATAATTGTGGATAAAAATATTTATTCAATTTTATTATATAAATTGTTTGTTTTACGAGAAATATTTACATTCATATAGACTATTAGACATATATAGCTCTCGCCAGTTAATAATTTTGTCATTATTTTTTATCATGTCGTCTATGCTGATAGTGAACGTTCGTTATTCAAAGGTACTTGCCTTGATGATATTTTTATTTCTTAAAGGGCTAAAACTGTTGTGGTAAATATATTGCTCAACGGAAATTTTTTCCGTTTAACAAGATTACGCAACAGAGCATTTTACAACTAGAAATAATCATTTTTTTTTTAGGAAAACTAGAAATAATCGTTGTGTTAACTTTGCACAACGAAAATTTTCCGCTGTTCCACTATTTGTACTAATGCTAGAGACATCTTCAAATCTAATGACTTCAAAACCCAATAAAAACTAGGTCGGAAAGGAGTTAAAAGGAGTGGTTGTTAGGGTAACCTAGTGATAATTTCACACTACCTTTAAAGTGAAAGTTATGAGTTCAATCCCCACATACAACAAACCTGCCTTCGAAAAAAAAAAAAAAAGTTAAAAGGAAAAGTACCCAAGAATCCTTTCATGGTACTGCGGAGCAAGGAATCTAGGAGTTAATCCACTTTTGACGGCCACGCAAACATTATGTCGTACTCGAGAGTCGAGATCAAACCGTGGAGCAGTTTGAGAATTGATCCATTTTACGGGATTAACAGTGCGTAGCATATACGAGTATGGTGTCACTTCACCTTAATGGTGCTTTGAATATTAATCATAAATCACATTAATTTGTAACGACATTTGAAAAAACAAATGGAAGGTTAGTAGTAGTTTAGATGTCACCATAGACTAGTTAAGTGAGACTTTAAGAATCAACTGAAACAATTAAATACTGATAAATTATTGTCATTCATGTATGTAAAATAAGAATCAACTAAAACAATTAAATACTGATTAATAATGTCATTCAAGTATGTAAATATGGTCAATACTTGAATTAAATGCAAAAGTAAATGGCACTTGGATTAAGATATGGTCCCTCTAATTTATAATATTAAATAAAGGAAAAATAGCGGCATAAGTATCTATGTCTTTGAAAAGTTGGCATGAAGTTCCCATTCTTTTGTGTATTCCATCATATTTTCGTCCAAAACCCGTCCACGTTTTTAAACCCATTAAAAATCTACCATTGTTTGTAGCTGATAAATTAGTTTATATATATTTTTTAAAAATATAATGGTATATTCAATAGGTTTAAAAACGTGATACGTGATGCGGCCGGGGCAGAAACATGACGGAATACACAAAATAAGATTTTGACAACTTTCGCGACCTAAAAAAAAGAACAGAAAGTCAATACAAACTTATCGAAAACTTTGGGTACTTATACCGCTATTTTCTCTTAATTAAATGACCCACTTGCCGTGTAAATACAGGCTGCTGCCAAGCAGAAGAGAATAGATGCCTTTTGTTTGTTTATAATGTGTCTGATCAAATATCATGTGTCTGCTTGAGTTGAGCTGTAAACATTATAATTTATATATTGTTATTATAGAGCACCATGTTACATGTTCCCATTAAAGTGATATAAAAAATTAGGGTAAACTGCGGCTAATGTACCCAATGTTTGATTTTCTGCGGATTATATACCCAATGTTTATTTTTGGCGGCTAATGTACCCAATGTTTGATCCGTTACATATTTTTGGGTTTTCCGTCAGTTGACCGTTAGAGAGTTATATGTACACTTTTCGTATTTTTGACATAACTCACTCATTTTTTGTCCAAATTTTATGCACGACCTATGGTTGGAAAGATAAGAGATAGATCTACAACTTTAATGTTTTAAGTTTTGTAAAATCAGTTTTAAAAAAATACGAAATTTCAAGTACAACGTAAAACTGGACATTAGTTTAATGCAAAATATTTGTTTCGAGCAAATTTTAATATACTTAATGACTTTTTATGATGAAACGTAAAACTAAAAAGTTGTAGATAAACTTTTTATCTTTCCAACGGTTGTTTATTTATAAATTTTGGACAAAAAATGAGTGAGTTATGCCAAAAATATAAAAGATGTGATGTGAATTAATATTTCATATTTTTGGCATAACTCACTCGTTTTTTATCCAAAATTTATAAATAAACATCCGTTGGAAAGATAAAACATTTATCTACAACTTTTTAGTTTTACGTTTCATCATAAAAAGTCATTAAGTATATTAAAATTTGCTCGAAACAAATATTTTGCATTAAACTAATGTCCAGTTTTACGTTGTACTTGAAATTTCGTATTTTTTTAAAACTGATTTTACAAAACTTAAAACATTAAAGTTGTAGATCTATCTCTTATATTTCCAACCATAGGTCGTGCATAAAATTTGGACAAAAAATGAGTGAGTTATGTCAAAAATACGAAAAGTGTACATATAACTCTCTAACGGTCAACTGACGGAAAACCCAAAAATATGTAACGGATCAAACATTGGGTACATTAGCCGCCAAAAATAAACATTGGGTATATAATCCGCAGAAAATCAAACATTGGGTACATTAGCCGCAGTTTACCCTAAAAAATTATGTTACCATTTGCTTCTTCAATGATTTTGTCGCAAGTACAAAGAGAACTTCTCTTGTCAAAATATATACCCATTTTTTTTATCCCTTCTCTAATTTACAAATGTAGATATAAATTGTGTTGAAACGTCTTCATCGAGCCATTAATATTTCTAGACAAACGGAAATGAAATCGTTACACCGGTCGGGTTTAACTTTCTAAGCTGAAGGTGGGTTGACTTTCTGGGCCAAGCTCGAGTTTTTATTTTTCCGTGCCATTCTTCGTGGGCCGTGAGAATTGGATTTTTTTTTTCCGGATTAGGTCGTGACTTTTTTAGTAACCGAAAATCGCCTAATAACGGCTTGCTTAATGGAAAATCGAGATTAACGAAAGGTTTAGTCAATATGTAAACGACGTGCCTACCACGTTTGTGATGACAAGTTTATTACCTCGTGGTACAACTACACGCCAATAAAAAAATATCTTAAAGTGCCTATTATTAACATTAAAAATGAACAATTCCTTATAACAATATATATTTAATAAATTTAAATCAAGTGGGTCCCATTTCTATCTTCTTACATCCAAAGTTTAGGTTCCCAAAACACTCTCTAAATTAATAAATATTAAGTTCTAGGGTTAATTACTATCTCATTTATAGAAGTTTTGCTATACATAGTTATACTCTTTCTCTTCAATTTTGACATTACCATAATAATAATAAAAAAATTATTTTGTTTAAATCATCAAATGTTTCTTAATTATAACGGATCTATATAGAATATGGTTTATAAAAATACAAAATAATAATAATAATAATTGAATGAATAGTTGGACTAAAATAGCCAGCTCATGCCAACGAAGACGCCCCAACCCCCACACTCAGTGTTAGGCTTATCCCTTATAATCTCACATTTCTTGCCACTCCACAACCACACCACTCTCACTGCCATGGCGTACTCCGGCTTCTCTCTCCTCGCCTTCTTCGCTCTGCTCTGCGCCGTGCGTGCCCAGGAGGCCCCGGCCCCGGAGTCAGGCCCTATTAACGTCACCGCAATCCTCGCCAAGGGTGGGCAGTTCACAACGCTGATCCGGCTAATGAGCGATACTCAGGTTGCGCAGCAGATTGACAACCAGCTCAACAGCTCCACCGAGGGGCTTACGGTTTTGGCCCCGACGGACAACGCCTTCAGCAACCTCAAGGCCGGCACGCTCAACGATCTGTCCCGTGAGGACCAGGTGAACCTCATCCTCTTCCACGTCCTCCCCAAGTACTACACGCTCGACAACTTCCTCACCGTGTCCAACCCCGTGCGCACGCAATACTCCGTTGACGGCCTCAACTTCACGGGCCAGAGCCGCCAGGTCAATGTCTCATCGGGGATGACCGCAACGCCGGTCAACAACCCCCTCAGGCAGGCATTCCCTCTCGCGGTCTACCAGCTCGACGCTGTCCTCCTCCCACCTTCGCTCTTCGGTGCCAAGCCACCAGCTTCCGCCTCCCCACCTCCACCGAAGGCCCCCGCAGGCAAGGGCGACGACAAAGCGGACGGTCCCTCCACCTCCGATGACAGCACCGGCGACAGTGCCACCACCCGTTCCCATCTCGGCCTGGGACTGGTGGTCGCTCTTCTCGCCATAGCATTCAATCTCTCCTGATCATTTGTATCTAAATCTACAATTCTTTCATCTCCTCCCCTCCATCAATTGTTTTTCCCATTTTGTATCTTCATTTATTTTTCTGATATATATTCTGTTTCTGAGTTTTGAGATCGATTCGTTCTTAGTGAGTTTTTGAAGAACCTAGTGCCCGGAATTTTTTATTATTATTATTATTTTTTTTTTTTGGCCTCCAAGTCCACTCTGCCCGCAGAGTTAATTACGTGATTAATATCTATTAATGAAGATTAATATAATATTAATATTACCCAAGTAATCTGTCAATGCCTACAGGCTACGACCCACGCTTGTTGGGCCTGGTGGGCCTGGCCTGTACTAGGCACCCGCCGGTCAGGGTTGGACCAAGACCTAGGTCTGGCCCAGTCCCCGACCCAGAACCTGACCCGGCAGCCTGACGGGGCAGGATCAGATCCAGCCCATGTCGTATTGGGGCGAGCCGAGGGAGCCTTAGGCCCAATCTAGCGTGTCCTTGATCAAGATCATCATGATACAAATCACCTTCATTTTTGTGTCTTGTCAGTAATGATTAATGGGAATTTCTGAAGAAAGAGTGACGAGAGCTTCTCTAAATATGTTTGATCTACCACATATTTGCATTTGCACTACAAATAACTTGTATTCCTAAACCCTAGTCTACTCACTGTACCCGGAAGATGACGATAAATCTACGTCCATATTCCGCCCTTCCTCCGAATACCCTCCCACCTCCATATAATTTTGCTCCTCCTCCCTCGCGACCTCATCGTCATCATTTTTCTCCTCTCCGACAACCTCATCCTCGTCATTATCGTCATCTTCGATCCGGTCCATGTTATAATCAGTCCTCTCCACGTCACCAGACTTATTACAATTGAAGCCATATGCGAACTCATCATATTCGTCTTCCAATTGTTGCGCATTTTCATCGTCAAACTCCGATCTTCCTGAACTACTCCCCTCCTCCGCACCCCATGCCTGGACCGGGCTTGGCACCGGTATTTTGGGGATTTCCATTTGGAGGTTAGCTTCGTCAAGCCCACTCTCAACACTCCTCTTTTGAGCTCGTCTTCTGCTGCGTTTACGTCCTCGTCCACTCTTCCATGCAAGTTCTTCACTTAATATCGCGTTACTTGCCTTTCCTCGAGAACCACTGGCTCCTCTACGAGTTAGACCACGCTTTTTTCCACGTCTCCCCGTCTTGCGACCAATTCCAAGATCACCATTGGGATGAGGAGTTCCAACCATGTCATCATTGAGTGGAGTTTTATCAACAATAACATCATGCCTCGACGAATCCTTCTGGGAAGCGAGAATCACTATCATTGTCAGTATTTCACAGTGAAAACTTGGAACAGAAATACACTCTCGCATGTTGCTAAAATCCTACTTTCTTGATTTTTTATTATTTTAATATTTAGTCTCCAGAAGACAAATCTGTAATTTATGGTCGATGAAAAGAACCTTTTTCTGCCATGAAAATACCAGTTATAAACCAGGATTATCTTTTACCAGTTTTTATGAATATATATATATATATATATATATATCAGTCTAATAAAATTAATTACATTTAAAAAATAAAAAAACCCGGGTAGCGGTAATAAAGTTTCACCCGAACTTACTATGATGTCCTGAGAGTCTAGTTTCTGTTGCAGTGTATAAAAAATGGCTGCATCAAACTCCATTGCCCTTAGAGCCACCGCAGCCGTGGTTAGCGGTACCCACGGAAGGGTGGCATCGCTAGAATCATATCTTCTTCCACCCAAAAGTTCATTTGAAGTCTCGAAATCCGAGCATAAAAATTCTCTCTTCATGCTACTTTCCAATATGGTCAGAACCTGATCATCAAACATAATTTTTGGTAACAGAACAAACAAACAAACCACTACCGTATTTATGAAAGTACATGAACGACGAGAAATCCAAATAATTACCTGAAGTAGGTCTAGAGAGGATGACGAAGAGCTTAGCCTCTTAGCCCATGATTTTCGATGGTCATCGATCCAAGGCGTCTCGAGAGCTTCTAAAGGCACACATACCTGACATCATTAACTAGCACGACTTAATTTTACAGCTTACTTCGTGCATAAATTAACGGGGTTTAATAGTAGACCGACTAATCACCTCGATCGAAGATAATAGCAGTTTCAGCAATCTGACTCTCACTGGAAAAGCATGTGAAGCTTGCACGCTAACATTCTTGCGCGCCTTAACAATTTCTCTGCATTCAGCCACATGGTACGGAAATCTGACGTGATTTTCCGGGTTATAAAAGGTTTGATGGCAATACAGACAGTGGCTCTCTTCTAAGCTATAAATAGCAAGGCAATGATCACATGCATCCAATACTGGGTGGCACCGTTTCTTCCCCTTCGCAGTCGCAAACAACATTGGAGAGCTGAAAATTTCTTTCCAAATCCATCTTTCGAGGTCGTGATATCGCTTTAATGCTTTTTCATTCCTCCCGAGCTCAGTGGAGAGTTCTGACATTTGAGCATCGGCGAGAGAAACCGCAGTACGACTTTCAGCAACATCGTCGGATTTCAATTTGTTACCATGCACCGTCATATTTCTGACAGCTTTCTTGAACAAACTCGCAATACTCTGGAGCATAATATGCAAATAGGATTCTCTAACCCCACGTACATCCAAGGATGCCATGAGAGCATCGAAACCCTGTGTATATGTTGTCAAAGATCAGACACTAACATATGGCTACCAAAAATAAGGACTCAAATTAAACGTGTGGAGTGACAAAACATACATATAGTTAAGTGCTGCTAAATTAGGAGGACATTTACCTCCTCGGAATCAATAAGGCGCCAACGACCATCGTGAAGTTCAACGAAGATCCTACCACAGCCAGGATCACTCTGAGAATAAGATGCCACAAACTGCCAGTATCGATTGCGTCTCCGATCCTGGCCAAGTGGCAATGACCGATAAACATACATCTCCTCAGCTTTGTGTCCGGTAACAGCTTTTAATTGGGACCTAGGTCTCTCAACACCATATCCTGGTTGCTGAAACAGCTGATTATCAACGCCAGCGCTGACATCATGCACATGTATGGTCCCTTCATTTGGAGGATCAACATTTTCTGTTCGTTCTTTATTTCTGTCATCCACATCGGTGAAAGGCGAGAGAGCCATTCTCATTACGTATTCTTCTTTCATGCGACGTTTATCAATTTGCATTTCTGCCCACATTTGCTTCTTTAAAGCGTTTGCCGCCTCCAAACGTTCCTGAAACAAGAGAGCACTTACAATTTCAACCAAAGAAAATAATGAATAAAATTTGATTATGACATAAAAGAGAAAAGAGAAAAAGCATAGCATGCCTCTAGAGCAAGGCGGATTGTGTTTCCTTCAACTGCCACACCAATTAATGCAACAAGTGCATTCAAGCGTTCTTCAACGGTAAGATGAGAATATTCTCCTTCCATAAGACCGTGTACCCATGGTTCGCCAAAATTGCTTTCATTACTATACGGATCTTCTTGATCAAGCTTAGGCACATCATTGACAATTCCAATGACATTATGAAATTCGCACAATGAAGAATCAATATTGTCCGCCTTTCTACGGCTTTCGGGGAAGATTGCAGATGAATCTTCACCAACATTGTGATTCTCTTTTTCTGTCGTTTTAACTTGAACTCTCTCATCCCCGTTTGCCAAAGGAATTAATGCACTTGCTTCGACTATGTATTCAGAAACTTGTGCTTCTTTTGTTTCAGCAGCTAAATCGTCAAGTTCAGGATCACTATCAGAGTCTTCGTCTCTTTCATCCAAAAAGCCACCAGTTAAGATACCGATTCTTTCCCGGGCAGCAGTAAGTATCGCCTCAGCATCAAGTGGGTCCTTCCTATATGCAGCACGCACGCAATATGTAGAAGGAGCAGTCCGCTCAAAAAGTTTAGTATCCCTTGACAAAGCAGCAGATATAGACGCCTCCGGTGTCTTGCTAGTTGTAAGATCCCGAAGCCCGGATTTCTATGTCCAAACGAGATTGATAGATTTATATAGATGAAATCTTCTCTTAAGCAAAGTAGAATGAGAAGTGAGAGAGGTACCTGAATTCTATCTGCAACTTCTAATATAGTAAGGCCCTTTTCCCCCTCGAGAGAGAGAACGTGAAACGCAGCAAATTTAACAGTGCCAGGTGTCAATCGATGCCTAGATCGACGCAAATTAGAAAATCCCCTCTCTTGCATTTTAGCAAAAGCATTTTCTACAGCCGCTCCACTGCGTAGATTACAAATGATGTTTTTACCATCATTGCCCTGCAATTTCAACCCCATTGAAATAGGGAACAAACTGAGTGCATGGTAATAGTGTAAAATCTCTCTACACATTGATATCTTCATCTCAAAACAAGATTGTAAGATGGGGATTTTAAAAAAATTCAACCGAGTTGGAAACACTAATCAAACGAGTAACAACTTCTTCCAAAATGACACAAAGATTAAAAAAGGAGAATACATCGTTGTCGTCACGTGGATGTGATCGTTCGGCACTTCTTCTCTTCAATTGTGGCCCAAGCCCAGCAGAGAGAGCAAACTGACGCAGTATTTCAGGCCAGGTCAACGGATTTAAGTGGCGCTGCCAGCTTCGGATATCAAAACCCCAAGCATATGCCTGCTCGATTATTGGGAAAAAGAAAGAAGTAACAACAAAAGTTTTGTGATTGGACGATCATATCATACAAGGGGTGACGATCAAAATGCAACAACGACTCACCCCTTCCATAATCAGGGGATGGCCACCTCCTACGGCACTTGTTTGACTTGATCCCAAACCCGACGATGGACTTCTTGCTATGTCTTCAATATCTTTAATGATAATTCTAAGAAGACAAATATGTATTTCACCCAACAATCTTGGATCCTGAAATGCAATATCTCCAAAAACAAATCCTTAAACACCAATAGAATTCTATGGAGTAAGCAAGTCCATAAGTTTGACGGGGAAAAGTCTTACATAGTCATGAAATGCTTGAACGAATTCATCCAGCGTGAACGACCAAAGTCCAAGAACATCGGCAAATGCAATCAAGAACCTCCATGCCTACAAAACATAGACGTTACGACACCTTTACAAGGTTCGATCATACATAAAGTTGGTAGACGAGATTGCACACCATTAAAAGACTCCCGATGTTTTCCTCGGAATCTATCCAGGGTTCATAATCAAATGGAATCTTCAAGTGGACCAAATTTGACGGGAACGATGTTTGCATGTCTGCCAAAAGAGAACATCGAAATAGACATAAAACTAAGATATTTATGACTGTTATTTTAAATACAAAACATCCATATCAGCTAAGTAAAACATATATACGTATAAAAATACCTCTATAAGAATCAAGATTCTGCAACGTTTCGTAATCAAGAGAAAGAAATGAAGGCAGCCCCATGGCCGATACAGCTAATTCCATGAGTTCCAAGCGCTCATCATCAATAAGTTCCGTTGATTCTTTGGCAAACCTGCGAGCGATTGCTCTCACGTTGGCAGCTCTAAGTCTTACAGCCTCCTTTTCTCTGCGCATTTCTTCTCTTTGCTTCATTTTCTCGGTCTGAATACATCAAAACACGATGCATTAATCACATGCAACCGCCCCTTACCAAAGAACAACTGATAAAGCGTACCCTAATAGACTCCTTTTGCAAGAATTTTTCTCTACGCTCCAGCTCACGTCTTTGTTCTCTTTGGAATCTCTCTTCCTCTCGCAGCCTTTCACGCATTAGTCTCTCTTCTTCCTTCCGTCTCTCACGATCATGTTTCTCCATTTCTTTCCTTATCTGTTCCTCTCTCTTATTAAAGAGAAAAATAATATTAGTTAAGAAAAACGGAAGACAGAAGAAGATAAGGTATTGATTAAGATCCAACCTTTCGTCTTAAGAGCTCTTGCTTCTCAAGTTCTTTTCTAATCTTTTTTTCATGAGCCTCGACCTCCCTGGCTACTCTTGCCTCTTCAGCCTGCAAGATTGAAATGAAGACGATAAATCATATTCCAAACAAAAGAATTGAAAATTTTACAGCAGGAATAGATACCTTGAGCTTCCTTTCTGCTCGTAAAACATCTTCCTCATCCGTGACCCTCCTATCAGATGCTATAAATGGATTCTCAAGCTGATTAATAGGATGTGTATGATGATATGAATCTACATTAGCATTTGCTAACGAGTTTTTCCGTGGTACAATATCATGCTGCCCCGGAACTGACAATAAAAAGTGACTTTGAAACCCATATTCAGTAGAAGTATGCTCGTTTCCATCTATGTATAACGAAGTCTTGGCATTCGAGGCCCCGGAAGTGTAAGATACCGCAAGCCTCTCGTATGTTGGCTGCTCCGGAATAAACTGGTACTGGTGTAGAGGCCTTGCACCGCCCTAACAATCAACCCGTCACAACATTGCCCAACTCTCCATGCTATTCATATATTAACTAAACCTAAATTTGTTATAAAAGGAGTTTGAAACTCGCGAGAGCACAAAATCTTCGATAGTAGGGAAGAACGAAACTCATGGTTCTAAAACACAAACTAACCTTAGTTACTTTAAAGTCGGAACTATCGAATATTTGATCAGCCATTGCCAGACCTAGTAGTACAAGTTCAAAAGGAAATGATAATCTATAATGTAGGTTGAATTGAATTGAATTGAATACAGAGAATGGCAGAGGGTTTACCAATTTGGGCGCCAAATGCGTCAGGAGGCAAAGACTCAAACTCCATACCCAGAATCGGGCCGTCGTCCCTGAGCGGCTCCCCGAGCTGCGCCTCCACAAACGCAACCGCTTGGCTCTGCAACGTGGAGAAGCTCTTACTCTCTTCGTGCGGCGTGAGTGCGGCGGCGGGGGGCGTGGCGGGCTTGCGGTCCTTGAGGCGGCGGTGGCAGAACCACATCTGCAGCTGGCGATCGGAGAGGTGGAGGCTGAGGGAGAGGTCGGCTCTGACGGACTCGGAGGGATAGGCGTCCTCTGAAGAAGCGGAGAAGCAGTGAGAGGTTGAAAAAGCAAGCGAAGACGATGAAGAAGGTGAGTGAGTACAGAGAACTGACCGGAGTAAGCGGCCTCGAGGGTTTGGAGCTGCGCAGCGGTCTTCATCTTGCGCTTGGACCTGCTCTTCTCTCCCTCGGGAGAAGCTTCCATGGCTCTCCTCTCCGATTACATGGAGGGTGATGACTGTCACTGTCACTGATGAGTTAGGGCTCAGCGAAAATACAACGAATACAATTTGGATTAATAATAATAATAATAATATTAATGAGTGATTCCATTTCGTACCATTCAACACTCTTCCTCTCATCCATTTTCCAATGAATATCAATTTATATATATACATATACAGAGAGAGAAATTGGTTTTATCGATTTGGGTTTTGTTATATATATATATATATATATATATATATATATATATATATATATATAGGGCTTGGGATGTCAACCGAACTTGACATGGGCTCAATGACACCCGATCTGGACTAAGCCCGGCATGGGCTCATTTACGGGTAAGTAGCGGCGTAAGTAGGGGTGAAAATAATACTCGGAAACCGGGTAATTATCCGGAACCAAATCGGTATCCGGATTTCAAAACCGGAACCGTATCCGAATTGTGGTTCCGGGTTCACGGAACCGATTCAAAACCGGTACCGGGTAGTAAAATTTAAAAAATCGGGTACCCGGTACCCGGTTTATTACCCTGTTTTAGTCTTGTTTTTTATGTTAATTTAATTTTTGGGGTTAATCTTCTCCCATCTCGACTTCACTTCACTCCTGCCTCCCTCCCTTCTCGCTGACTTCATTTCCTTCCCGACTTCACGTTCTCGGTTCTGGGTATCCGGTACCCGGTTTATTACCCTATTTTATGCATTTTGGACTATTTTCTTTTATGCTTGATGTACGGGATTGTTTTTTTATGCAGTTTTTTTTAAATATGTATGTTTTTGTTTTTAAATAATATATATATATATATATTAAAAAACGGGTACCCGGATCCGGTTACCAAAACCGGGTATTGGTACCGGGTATCAAAATACAGATACCCGGAAATCCGGGTACCCTGTTTTCGGGTACCGGTTCTGGGTACCAATTTTCGGATACCCGTATTCCGGTTCCGGGTACCTCAAAAAATCAGGGTACTCTACCCGGTTGCACCCCTAAGCGTAAGTGGGTGTACTACACTAAGCCCGGTCCTAGTCCTTGTCCGGAATTGGCACGGGCTCAATTACGCTGGCATATTGTGCCACAAAAGCAGGCCGGCCTCTTGTACGAGAGTCAATGCCAAAGAGCCGTATCATATGCTTCTTCATTCCATGAAAGTGTGATCTTCGGCTTGGGTTTGGGCCTGCTCATCCTCATGGACATCCGCTTGGGCTTAATTGAAAGCCTGCTATTTTTTTTATTTTTTTTTTGAATTGGGTGGCACAGGTACGTGAAAATTAGAAAATCGTTTTCGGAGTTACTTATATATAACACAAAGAAGAATGAAGAGCGCATGAGCTTCAATATAGTTTTCAATTACGACATGATATTTTCCTTACTCTTTTCAGTGATATTATTTTTAGTCGTATGTATATATAATAATTTTAGTAATATGTGAGTTAGGGTGAAATAAATTTGTAAATTGAGATCTTCATGTTTACTATAAATTGACTTTTGAGTTTATGCTAAAATAAATTGTTTTTTTTTTAATTATTTTTAAATATCAAATGTTTGCTTTCTTTTCTCTTTGTGTAACAGTTTTAGTCACATACTGACATAGATAATAAATAATCTTTTTGACATGATCTTATAAACATCGGGTTTTATTTCAAAATTATTATTCACTTATTTAATTATTGTTATTAGTAATTAAGTGCTTTACATGTATGACAATTTTTTATCAGTAGAATTTTTTCATATCGAATTTCGAAGCGCAACATTTTGTATTGGTACTATTTATATTGTACACATATTTAATAATAAAGCCGACAATAACATAAACAAAAACACGAGTGTATGAGAATGACAAGATGAATCGATGAAGCCTAGTTTAAGCAATTGCAAAATTCAATATTGATGGTGTGCGAACAATGACGGAACTAGGTGTATGTCATGCGGGACCATAGCCCCCGTTTAATACCAGGCTCTCTTAGGTATATTCTTATGGTTAAAGTTAAAAAAGTACTGAGTTAAATTATATACATAATTGTACTTGCCCATGTATTAAAAAATTTAAAAATGTTTTTCTATATGATTATTTTTTTGCCTCCCTTATTCTTAAATCCTAGTTCCGTCCCGAACTCTTTTCTTTTATTTTCCTACACTGTCGTTCATATCCAACTCGTTTGTGTTGTATGTTGTCACATGTATGTATATATATATATATATACTCATATGACAATAATAGCATTAACAAATATATTAAGCAATTGGTGAGTTGGATATGAATGTAGATTAAAACACACTATTTAAATAATAGTTTTAAATCAATTAAAAAAAATAGTTTTAAATTCTCTGACATGCCTTTTTTTTTTTTTAGAGTTACGGGATGCCCGTGAACATCTATAACCTGTCAATATGATGTCTTATTTCAATTGTAACTCTATATTTATATTTTCTATAAGTTACAAGTATAAAAAATATTTATAAGAAATCAATTAGGAGCATAAACGATATAAGAAGATAAAACAATAAACCATCCACTCATTCATCTCGGAGCCATGGTTGACAGAGGTTCTTGGAGAACTTGCAATGTCGGATTTGTGGCTTGGGAGTAGATTTTGGAGTTGTGAGCGGGGATAGATGACATGGCTATGGAGTCTGGAAGTGGCAAAGAAAGAGAAAGACAGAGATCAAAAAAATATAAAATAACGTGGCGTGTCCGTGTGGCGGTGAACGGTGCCACGTCATTGCTTGACTAACGGACATCCACGTAATTAGATGGAGTTTTAGAAATGTGGTGATTAATCAACATTAGGAATTTTTAACGCAGTTTTTTTTCGCATTAGCGTCATACCTTTGGAAACAGAAAACCTTGACCACTTTTGCCGCAAATGACCTTTTTTTCTTCTTCAAAATAACTTATTAGTATTTAATTATGTGTGACCCTTGGTTTCTAATTTTGCTATTAGCGACTATTTAATGGATTATTAGCGGCAAAAGTACTTAAATTATTTGAAAATGAGACGATATAGAGTTAATTTAGAAAAAGAAAAAAAAAAACTATGGTTGTCGATCTGAATAATCACCTCCAACTGTCACGAGATAATAAGATCTCGATATATTGTTTTATATCTGTTAATTATCGTTGGATCTCAATGATCCGTCTATTAATCACTTTAAATCAATTACTAAAGGAATATGAAAGTAAAGAATATATTTATATGTATGTATATATTCTATTCGTAGAATAACACGGCGAGCTTTATTGATCACGAAGAATACAAAGAGAAGGAATAGATCCTTTTTTGAAATAAGGTGATCTCGTGACGGGAATACAAATACAAAGAGATTTGCAAAGTATATGATGAATGATTCTAGGTGATATTCTACTCGTATTTGATGTCCCGCCCTCTCTCTTTTCTATAACGCCCAAAATTATACGCTCTCTGGTCAGAGGAAACGGCTACTTGGATTGACTCTTTAGGTGCCTTGGTTGTTTGCAACGTGTAAAGCGTACTCCATTTTATGTGAGTCTGAGTCTGACATCTTCATGCTTAAACATGGGCTTCCTTGTGTTTTGGGCTGCGTGGTCTTCTCTGGAAAATGTCTTGTGTCGTCGGGGTGATCTTGATCTTGCGATCAACTGGGCTTTCCTGGTTATGGGCTTTGCCTATATTTGAGCCCATAATATGACCGCAACATCGTTTTGGCGCTCGCAAATTTCACACTAACTTATGTTACAAGTTTCAACATTATCTTAAGTAATAGTTTTGTACATTACCTCTAAAGACATAAGTGGAAATCTTTTTTTAATTTTATTTTCTTATATAAGCATTTTCTTTTTCCTATTCATTTCAAGTAAAATTATATAAAAAATGACTTAATATCATATTTTTTCCTCTATATTCAACTAGCACCGGCCAAATTTGAGTTTATTACACATTTTACCTCCATATTTAAGTTACAAATGTGTTTTGTTGTGTACATTTATGTCTTGTATTTATTAAATACGTAGTTTTGAACCTATATAAAAATCTTGCCTAAATACTCAAAAATATTTTTTAAAATTTCCGTCGAAAATCCCATCGGCATGCGGCATGCCTTTTTTTCCTATTTGCCCATCAGCAAGCGATATGCCCGTAAAATAGAAATTGCAAAACGACATCGGCTAGCGGCATTTAACATCGGGTCGAGTTTTGACATTTTAATTTTGTTAGATTTTAAGTCGAGCACTTGTTAACTTTTATCGTTTTGTGATCTGAGCCTCATAGGTTCTTGTCATCTTGCATGAATCGGACCTGATAGACCTTCCTCGGTTTCCTTTTGCCTCGGGATCCTTACTTATCGTCTTTCTAAGCCAAACGTTCTGAACTTTTAGACTTCTTTTTGCTTTGGGCCTTAATTTTACATAGTCCGATGATGACTATAAACAGAAAATCAAGTAATAATTTTATAAAACTAGGTAGGAGGTAAAGATGGAAAAGTTGGAGGTGGATTCGATTCTTGAAGAAATAGAGAGTTTGTTGTTTAAGAAGAAGAGAAAGAATAAGTTAGTGGGGGAGATATTGTAATCGAGATTAGTGGCGGTGGGAGTATATATATATGTGCGCGTGCCTTAGATTTGGAAGGCCCACACTACTCAACATAATATTTTTCGAGTACACACAGCTTCCACAGACACACACGCGTGGCCTCTTTAGCCAGTCATAGTAATATGTGTTTATAAGCACTACTACTACACAAAGAGAAAGAGAGAGAGCACTACTTGTAAGTAATCTGTGGGACCCAATAACAAGAATATAAATTCATAGTTAGGGTTAGGGGCATCACACGCACTACTTCTTCCTTCCATTGATGATGATGACGATGATTTAATCAAAACCAGATTGCATCACTTTATTTATTATATATGCTTATCCTAGTTTGGACTCTGCTCATCTCACACCCAAAATTTATACTTAATATTACTTATGACTTTATCATAAGTTCAAAGGCCAAACTAACAAGGGAAAAAAAAATAATCATAAAGCAATTTGAGAGATATACTAGGCGGTACCGTTATCATTAACGGTAAAAACTAGTATACCGTTAAATACATATGCAATTCTAATGTTATTATATGCAAAAATCGACCATCTGCTCAATTTTACAAAAAATGGACTTTATAATTAACATAATAATATAAAGTGGAGGAAATCAATTTTAAAAGCACTTATTAACTTTATGATAAAAAAAATGGCCTGTTAAAGTTTTGTTTTTGGTGTCTAAGTTTTGTCGACGAAACTCATGTTTCGGTCGATTAGGCCATGAGAATGTACTGGAAGGTCGTGGGAGTTCCTTTGACGACAGAAATATTATTTTTTTTAAAGAGGCAAAGTCCTATTCAGTTTAAAAAATGCGCGGCATAAACATAAGTCGATCGATAAGTGTCTTTCGTTCTTTCGCGCCCTTCGAGGGGCTAAGACCTTCGAATTGGCCGAAGAATGTGAGCGAGCTTTCGTCGGCCTCAAAGAGCACATGTTTATAAGAACACCCATCCTATCGAAGCCCACCTGCGAGTAAATGATATATTATATATCAGTGAATTTCTTAATTATTATTAATATGACCTATTAGGCTTGACTTATCCGATAGTTAAAACTCATAATATCATTAAAGCTCTAAGTTTAAATAGCTAAGAGCTCCGAATACTTAATCTCACACTCATAGAATTCGTATTAACGTATCACTACATGGCTTTGCGATTTCTCTCTCTCTTGAAAACATTTGTGTGCCGTCATCCAATCACCGACGAGGACCAGCGAGGTTACCAACAACTTTTTGGTTAATATAGAAGAAACGTACATGTGTCCATTATTTAGAATGTAGCACCTTGCCTAGTTAGTTATAAGAGGAAAGTAAAGCTGAGAATATTATCTATGTGCATGATACAACTTATTAGTTGTTTGATATGAACCGTAACAATTATATATGTGTGTATATATATATGAGGAAATGAATTAAAAAGCACTTAATATAACTTTATGATGATGAAGAAAATGGCATCACTATAATGCACGATGGAACAAGTTGGGATAACAAAAGAGAAGAGAAGATGATGAATGCGCACTTATTCAAAACTTTAAGCTAAACAAATACATAAGGAATATGCACTACCTCTACCCGGACCCAGCTTCATTATATTTACGACCAAACCAACTATATGCACATATCCGAATCCCATTTATTGCCTATCCCTTTAATCATCTGTCTCTTTCTTTCTCATCATATTCTACTAACCTTTTTTATATCATAAATATATATACTGATAATGGGTGTTTTCGAGATTTATATAAATTAATTAAGAGGAATAGCATGAGATAGCCAAATTGAAATGTTTGATTAGCCAAATAGCCAACCTTTTATTTTTCTTTGTGAAATAGCCAAATAGTTATTTAATAACATATTTTATACCTATAATACCCTTTTAACATATTAACGGTATTAACATTTATTTTTTTTAAAAATTATTTTTTTTTTGAAAAAAAAAATATTTTTTTTGTTAAAATTTTAATCAAGGTTTTTTATTTTTAAACAAATTAACTACGTTAATACGTTTATTAATGTGTATTAACGGAGTTAATTTGTTTAAAAAATAAAAAATCGTGATTAAAGTTTTAACAAAAAATTTATTTATTTTTTTTAAAAAATTTATTTATTTTATTTTAAAATTTTTTATTTATTTTTAAACAAATTAACCACGTTAATACGTTAATAAACGTATTAATGTGTATTAACGGAGTTAATTTGTTTAAAAATAAAAAATCGTGATTAAAATTTTAACAAAAAAATTAATTTTTTTGAATTATTTTTTTTAAAAAAATAATTATTATTTTTAAACATATTAACCACGTTAATACATGTTAATACAAGGGTAATCATGTCTTTCGTGATTTATTAACATAGTTAATTGGCTATTTGACAATATTAGTAAAAACATTGGCTATTTGGCTAATTAGAGTTTGAAGTTTGGCTATTTGACTATTTGCCCCATTAATTAATTCAAACTTGGTCTATAAAACGCGTCCCGAAATCCCATTTATCAAAACCGATAAGTTTGGAAAATATTAAATTACTTTATTATTAAAATATTGAAGAAACGAGCGAGCGCGCCCTCGTGGCATCAAAATGCATTCTTGAAAGCGAAAGCGTGCACAACGCGCCCCCAAAAGATTAAACCTTCTCCAAGAAGGTTCAAACTTTTTCTATTAATTTGAGACCCCCTTCTATCATTCCGTAAGCTTTTCTAAGTAATAAAACCTCTGTCTTTCCTTTTTTCACAGCTCCAGGTTCGAATACTCGACTAATATTGAGCATCAGAGTAATTTATGACTTAGAGAAGCTTACGGAATGATAGAAGGGGGTCTCCGATTACGGAGGCTTCCCTACTTACCCTTCTAAAATTCACATTTTTTTTTCTCAAAGACAAAGATAAAGACAGAGGTGAAGGGGCCTAAAAATATTCTCAGTCCCCAAAAAATCGAAGATTCAAGTTTCAATTCTGATTTGATCGTCAAGCAGACGTTCCAGCCTACCAAAAGCGAAAAATCAAGCAAAGAATCGAGTTTAAATTCGATTTGACCGTCAAGAAGACATTGGGCCTGACCTAAAATCAATAATTCAACCGCTATAGTGCGTAATCTATTTATATCATAAATATATAATGATAATGGGTGTTTTAGAAATTTATAAAAATTAATTAATTAAAGCTTGGCCAATAAAACGCGCCGCGAAATCTCATTTATCGAAACCGACAAGTTTGGAAAATATTAAATTATTATTTGTTATTAAAATATTGTAGAAACGAGTGAGCGCGCCCTCGGAAGTGTAAGCGCGCACAACGCGCTCCCAAAAGCTTAAACCTTCTCCGAGAATGTTCAAACTTTTAATGTTAATAGGGGACCCCTTTTATCATTCCATAAGCTTCTTTTCTAAGCCATAAAACATTTTTCTTTCCTTTTTTCACAACTCCGGGTTCGGATTCTCGACTAATGTTGAGCATCAAGGCAGATTATGGAGGCTTCCCTCCTTACCCCTCTAAAATTTAGGTTTTTGTTTTTCTTAAAGACAAAGGTAAAGGCAGAGGTGAAGGAGCCTGAAAATATTCTCAGCCCCCAAAAATCCAAAGATTCAAGTATCAATCCCGATTCAACCGTCAAGCAGACGTTCCGGCCAACCAAAGCGAAGAATCGATTTTAAGTTCGATGTGGCTGTCAAGAAGACATTGGGCCCGGCCCAAAATCAAAAATTCAACCGCTATAGTGTGTAATCTATTTTTGGCATCTACCACTAACTAAAAGAGTGATTTGAATGAATATCATCATCTTTCCTTTTTGAATGAATATAAAACAGCATGCAATGATAATCATATCTTATATATATTTCCACGATACGAATATATTGAAATCAAACGCTCCTATTTATTTATATATTTTTAAAAATGGTATAGCGAATAAAAGAATCGTTCTAGCAATACTAGGAAAGGCGTCAATTGCAAGTTTTACTTGAGAAGAAAAGAATTGACCATTCTTTTTTGGATTCCACTATCACCTAGCTTGCTATAGTTTAATGGTAAATAATTAGACAAGTTGTTCTAATCATGTTTAAAATAATAATGATAAAGCAAGGAAGCCATATGATGGAGAATATATGTTGATTAAATAATGAGAATATGATTACATGGGCCAAATACGAAAGCTAGGGTTATAAGTGAGACTTAGTGTTTGGAATATATAATATATATTACATATGATAATGGAGATTGGTGTGGGCTCCCACCAACCAATGAAGATATATAAGCATTCCTCGTTAATCATAATTCAAGCTTATATATATAAGAGTTGCTTGAGACGTTATATAAGTATAACCCAACACTAGTACTCTCATCTCTATATATATCACAAATGATATGATCATGAGTGTATATATATAAACATATACATATTCGAAGATGAGTGGTGTTGCAGGTAAAGCTGAGCCTCTCTCCCTGCAGCTGGATTCTCAGTCTCTTCTTCAGCGCACTCTCTTTCCTATTGTCCTCAAGGTACTTCACTTCACCAGTTTAATATATATATATATATATATATATATATGTATATATGCATATATATATAGTTGAATTACAAATATGAATTAGTTTGTGTTTGTGTTTCATGTCATGCAGTTTGAGGAGGTGGTATACAGAGTTAAAGTAGAGGAGCTGAATACATCAGCATGGTCCGCCACTGGCGCCGCCACCGAAAAGACCATCCTCAACGGCATCTCCGGCATGGTCTCCCCGGGCGAGCTCCTCGCCATGTTGGGCCCCTCCGGCAGCGGAAAGACCACTCTTCTCACCTCTCTCGGTGGCCGCTGCCTCTCCGGCAAGCTCTCCGGGAAGATCTCCTACAACGGCCAGCCTTTCTCAGGCGCCGTCAAGCGGCGTACGGGGTTCGTGGCCCAGGATGACGTCCTCTACCCCCACCTCACTGTGGCCGAGACACTTCTCTTCACGGCCCTCTTGCGCCTCCCCGAGAGTCTCACCCGGGACGAGAAGGCCGCCCATGTTGACCGTGTCATCTCTGAGTTGGGGCTCACGCGTTGCCGAGATAGCATGATCGGAGGGCCGCTCTTCCGGGGGATATCGGGGGGCGAGAAGAAGCGGGTCAGCATCGGTCAGGAGATGCTCATCAACCCGAGCCTCCTGCTTCTGGACGAGCCAACCTCGGGGCTGGACTCCACCACCGCACAGTCGATCATGAGCACCCTCAAGAGGCTGGCCGGGGGCGGACGCACGGTGGTGACCACCATTCATCAGCCTTCGAGCCGGCTCTACCACATGTTCGACAAGGTTGTGCTTCTCTCCGATGGCTCTCCAATCTACTACGGCTCTGCCTCTGCCGCCGTGGATTACTTTTCTTCCGTCGGCTTCTCCACTTCCCTCAACCTCAACCCCGCGGATCTCATGCTCGATCTCTCTAACGGTATATATATAATTCATCTGTAACGTATGATTTCCGATAGCCGGAGGTTCGATAGATTGATCATTAGAGACGACACTAATATTAGGCGTGCAATATGAATGCAGGAATCGTTCCGGACTCGAAATTAGCATGCGATGATCAGCAGCGAGAAAAGTTGGAGAAGGAGAAAAAGACGGTGAAGGAGGCTCTGGTCGCCGCGTACGAAAAGAACATCTCGGCCAGGCTGAGCGAAGAGCTGATCGGCTCGGCGTTGGAGAACGGCAGTGGTGGTGCGAGCAAAGGAAGTGCAAAGGCGAAGAGAGAGGAAGAGCAGTGGTACAATAGTTGGTGGCACCAGTTCAAGGTGTTGGTGCAGAGAGGGATAAGGGAGCGGCGGCACGAGACGTTCAACCAGCTGCGGATGTTCCAAGTTATTAGCGTAGCGGTGTTGGGTGGGCTGCTGTGGTGGCAGACGCCGGAGGCACATATAGAGGACCGCGTGGCGCTGCTCTTCTTTTTCTCGGTGTTCTGGGGGTTCTACCCGCTCTACAACGCCGTCTTCACCTTTCCCCAGGAACGAAGCATGTTGGTGAAGGAGCGAGCCTCGGGGATGTACCGCCTCTCGTCCTACTTCCTGGCCAAGACAGCGGGCGACCTGCCCCTCGAGCTCGCCCTGCCCACGGCCTTCGTGCTCATCATCTATTGGATGGGAGGGCTAAAAGCCGACCCTGCCACCTTCACACTCACGCTGCTGGTGGTGCTCTACAGCGTGCTGGTGTCACAATCACTGGGGCTGGCCATCGGGGCCGTGCTCATGGACATCAAGCAAGCCACCACGCTCGCCTCCGTCACCACACTGGTGTTCCTCATGGCCGGTGGGTACTACGTGCAGCACATCCCGCCCTTCATCGTGTGGCTCAAGTACCTCAGTTACAGCTACTACTGCTACAAGCTACTCCTCGGAGTGCACTACAGCCCCACCGATACCTACGAGTGCGCCACAGGTCAACGCTGCCCCGTCACCGACTACCCGGCAATCAAGTCCATGGGACTTCGCAACCTCTGGCTTGATGTCGCTGTCATGGCCCTCATGCTCATAGGCTACCGGTTTCTCGCTTACCTCGCCCTCAAGCGCGTGCGCTTGAGGTAATCCCTCAGCTAATAATGCAAACATATAGGCCCGGCTTTGTCCTGCGTTATGATCGCCTGAACATGTTCCGTTTCTTTTAGCTGTAATTTTATTGTTTTTGAGAGGAACTAAACGTTCAGTTTTTTTGAGCGCTTTATGATTGAAAAGTTATTGCCAAGCTTGATACAATGAAAAGGAAATAACATGATGAAAAAACCACGAATATTTGTGTAAAATGATCACTACCAGTGATTTTGATGGGATACTCTGTGAACCAAACGAGTAATTCACTGCCTTCTTTTTGCTGCTTGCACCACGTTTCAATCCGTCGGAGCCTCTCATTGGTCGCACACGGCAAGGGCGGAGTTAACAATGCGGCCTGGCACGTCGTCCTGCTAGCATGCCACATAGGCCGTCGTTAACCATATGGTGCTCTGAGGTTTCGGTTTCTGGGAGGGCCTTTCCACATGATATGTTCCTAGTTGATCCGGGTCATGAGCCTGCCGGGTACCTGGCCGAGTGACAACCGAATTTCTTTTTTACCGTCAATTATATCACATCTATTCTCTTAGGCATGTAATTAAAACCCAAAAATGCGGGTTTTAATACCGAAACAGGACCGAATCTGGTTTTAAACTGAGTTAAACCGAACCCAAATTTTGAAAAACCCGCAACCAGATTAAACCGGTTCCGGGATCTGGGTTTAGATTTATAAAACTCGAAACCCGGTTAGTCGGTTACTATTTATAAATATTCAATTATATTTTTATAATGTTGATCATGAAGTGATTATGTATTAATATACGATGTTTAGGTTTTTTAATTAAAATCCAGGTAAAAACCCAAACCCGGATTAAAAATAGAAACACGAATCAAATTCGGGTTTTCAGATAAAATCTTATTAAAAATCCTAACCCGGATTTCCGGGTTTTGCCTTTCAAAAACCGGGTTCGGGTTTGAAAAAATCAAAATCCTAAAATTCGGGTTCGGGTTTTGGTTAGTAAAAAAACTGGGGTTTTTTTTTTTTATCCGGTTTCAGAGAATTTCTCTTATAATAAACTGTAAACTCTAATGGTGGACGTCAAAATTAAGTTAGCGTTGTATCTTAAATTCATGAAGACATATGATTGTAGGAATTTATACATAAACAATATGATATATTTATGGGCAAATGAAACACCAAAATTGTATTGATATTAGATGATTTTAATATTTTTATCTTTTTCTAACGGGTGTTTATTTATAAATTTTGGATAAAAAATGAGTGAGTTATGCCAAAAATACGAAAGATGTAATGTGAAATAATCTTTCTTATTTTTGGCATAACTCACTCATTTTTTGTCCAAAATTTATAAATAAACACCCGTTAGAAAGATAAAAAAAATTCTACAATTTTTTAGTTTTATGTTTCATCATAAAAATTCATTAAGCATATTAAAATTTGCTCTAAACAAATATTTTGTATTAAACTAATGTCTAGTTTTACGTTGTAATTAAAATTTCATATTTTTTAAAGAACTGTTTTTATAAAACTTAAAACGCCAAAGTTGTAGATCTATCTCTTATCTTTCCAACCATAGGTTGTGCACAAAATTTGGACAAAAAATGAGTGAGTTATGTCAAAAATAGGGTAATTAGTGGCATAAATGGCCAAAGTTTTTGAATTCCCTTAGGCATGATGCCAATGCCAAAAAACGACGGCAAAAGTCCCCAATGTGCACTAATCGCAAAATTTCATCCAACTAATTGGATGATTGTTAGTCAACGGATGATGTGGCAGTGTTGACCGCCACGCGGACATCTACATGGCATGCCACGTCATTTTTAATTTATTTCCCACGTTATTTTTTTTTTGCAATACTTTTACGTGGCCCACTTTTCTTCTCGCCTTTTCCCGTTGACACGTGTCCATTCTCTCTTTCCCACACTATGACATGTGCCATCCAAATAACTAGCCTTTTTTTTTGCTTTTATAAGGTTGAAACCCAGAGCCCAAAGAAACAAAACACTAAACCACCGAAGTTATTTGTTAGTAAATAGATAAATTTATTTCATATTTATTTTCCTTTATTAAATTATCATAAGATGTAAGTATTTAAAACTTTTAAGTAGGATAATATATACAATTTTAGTAGTATTTTCAGCCACTACCCGAAAATAAACTTATAAGTAGGATAATATTTACAACTATAGCAGTATTTTCAACCATTACCCAAAAAAATGACGGATAATAATAAAAAAAAGATCTCACATATTAATGGATATGTTTGCTATTTAAATTGTTATATCCATTACATTTTGACACCAAATACATTTGATCTAGTGATTTAGTACTTTGTTTATCTGGGTTTGGTCATGAGTTCCAAAATATAAATACAAAATATTTTGGTTACTTATTTGGATGACACGTGGGACAATGTGGGAGAGAGAGAGAGAGAGAATGTACACGTGGCAACGTGGGAGAGGGCGAGAAAATAAGTAGTCCCCGTAAAGAAATTGAAAAAAAAATCAAAATATATAAGATGTGGCAATTTTTTTTAAAAAAATTACATGGCATGCCACGTAGATGTCCGCGTGTAAGTCAACACTGCCACATCACTAGTTGACTAACAATCATCCAATTAGTTGAATGGAATTTTGCGATTAGAGTGATTAGTGCACATTGGGGACTTTTGCAGTCATTTTTGGGCATTGGCATCATGCCTAAGGGAATTCGAAAACCTTGGCCACTTATGCCGCTAATTACCCTCAAAAATACGAAAAGTGTACATATAGAGGAGGAATCACTCTCTAACGGTCAAGTGACGCAAAACACGAATATATCTAGCAGATCAAACATTGGGTACATTAGCCGCCGAAAATAAACATTCAGTACATAATCCGCAGAAAATCAAACATTGGGTACATTAGCCGCAGTTTACCCATTTTAATAATTGAAGAGAAGACTTACGGTTGACCATCTCCAATAATAATAATAATAATTATAAAGGTTATTTGTGGCATAAATATCCAAAGTTTGTTTAATTTTGTCTTAATAGGTCTAAAATATAAAAATAGCGACAATAATACCCAAACTTGCTTATAACATAGTAAATAAAAAACCTAAACTTTGTCCTAGTTCCGGATATTTATTATATATTTATTCTAAGGAAAAAAATGAATATTTTTTTTATATCAAGTTTAAAATTTAGAAGCAGGTCTTTCTTGTCTAAAATTAAAAAAAAAAAAAAAATTGGTTGTGTCACGGGCTAAAAGAAACCACACATCAAATTAGTCTCAGTCTTTGTTTTGGGTTTTTACTTAGAATATTGAGAATCGGGACGAGACATGGTAAAAAAAATCTATTTTTTTTCTTGGTCCCCAATTATTCATGGTATGTTTATTACTTTTTATTTTAAGAAAGAAAAAATGAAAAAAAAAAAATTTATTTTCCCGATTTTTCCTTGCTCCTAGTTAAAAAAAAAAAAAAAACAGAATTATGTTGTTTAGTCTAGTTTCTGTAAATAAAATATTAGTTTTTTTTTTATAAACTGAAAATTAACAAAGATTATGGGGCAATCGATCGGGTGACATGGCATTGTCATGTGGCGTTGATTAACAAATCAGTTGGACGGAAAAGGTCGGTCCATAGTTTTTAAGCAACTTTGGGTATTATTGCTGCTATTTTTGCGACGTGTTCGACCATACTTTGGGTATTTATACCGCGAATAATCCAAATAATAACACATTATCTATCTGTCATTTTGAAAGCTTACAAATGTCAAATGGCTCACCCACATGACCTCTCCAACATCGCTTTCCATCTTTTTATTTCAATATATATATATAGAGAGAGATATACATCAATTCAATTCAATTCAATTCAATTCTCCCTCTTGAAAATACAAATGAATAATAAATAAAGCTCACGAGTGAATTTTCAAAGCTTGAAAAAAAGGTGTCCACAAAAACAGTAATAGAAGAAGCAAACAAAAACAAGAACATACCAACAAAAACTAGCTAGATTGTGGCTCTTATCAAATCTCCACAACCAGCCCAGACAATCCTCATTCATTATAATCCCTGACTCTCTTCTCCACAAACAAGCACGAATTGAGAGAAACGATCTAGCTGATTCACCATTCCGCGACTTGCCCGTGTCGCGCCCGATGCTCGCCGTGTCGCCCTTGAGAGACGCTACCCGAAACCATGGCGAGAAGCAGCAGGAAGGAGAGGCGGAGCGCGGTGCTACCACTACGACTACTTTCGAAGGGATGGGGTTCTCGGAGCTGGGCGACGCCAGCCTCCTCGACAGCATCGACTTCGACGACCTCTTCATCGGCATCAGCGACGGGGACGTCCTCCCGGATCTCGAGATGGACTCCGAGATCCTGGCCGAATTCTCGGACGACTACTCCGACCTGAACGCGGCGCTCTCGTCGCAGGAAGATAAAGCCGGCTCGGAGGCTGAGGATAAGCTCTCGGCCTCGGAGCTGTCGGGCGGCGAGGTCGAGATCGTGAGCAAGAGGGAGGCGAGGGCACGGGCCAAAGACGGAGGGAGGAAGGAGTCAAAGAATTGTCAAGGGAAGAGAAAAGTCAAGGTATGTAGTACTAATACTAGCTAGGTTATGGATATGATATAAAGTACAAACAATCATATATATATATATACTAGTAGCTTATATAATGACTATATATATGTATATGTATAGGTGGACTGGACGCCAGATCTGCACAGGAGGTTCGTGCAGGCAGTGGAGCAGCTGGGGATGGACAAGGCAGTGCCTTCGCGCATCCTCGAGATCATGGGAATCGACTGTCTCACTCGCCACAACATCGCCAGTCACCTTCAAGTATGTATATATATATATACACATATATAAAACCCTAATCAACCGTTGATGAAACTCTTTTTCAATCAGTCTTTAACATACATACATGTGTTGACTTGCAGAAATACAGATCGCACCGCAAGCACTTGCTGGCGCGCGAGGCCGAGGCGGCCAACTGGAGTCAGCGGCGGCAGATGTACGCCAAGAGCCCTCCGTGGCCGCCCACCATGGGCTTCCCTCCCGTGCCGCCCGCCGCGCCTCAGCCACCGGCGCCCCACCACTTCAGGCCGCTACACGTGTGGGGTCATCCGACCGTTGACCGCAGCCTCGTGCACGCATGGCCTCCCAACCCGCCGCGGCCGGCCGCTTCTTACTGGCACTCCCACCACGAACGAGTACGGATTTATACGTTCACGGTTTACCCAGCTCATTCCAGTTTTGATTTTATTTCGATTTAAATAGTACTGATGCAATGCGTAACCCGTTGATTCAGGTTCCGAATGCACTGACACCAAGGACGCCGTTCTTTCCGCAGCCACTGCCCGCGCCACCGGTACGGTCTTGTCCAGATTTGTCAACGTGCTTGCATGTTCAACTAACTATAACAATATATACATGACTGATATGATGATACTACAGAGATTAATTCCACCACCGGTAGCAGCCCCTTATGCACACGCGTCGCTTCCAGCAGGGCACGGACCCGGACCCGGGCCCCACCCTTTCTTTGACTTTCTTCCGGTCAGTATTTACATACATCATCACACTATTATTAGTTCATGGTCATTACACTAGTTTGTATATCATGTTGACATGCATATCTAAGTTATGGCAGACAAAAGAGAGCATAGATGCGGCGATCGGAGACGTGATATCGAAGCCGTGGCTGCCGCTTCCGCTGGGGCTGAAACCGCCGTCGACGGACAGTGTGATGACGGAATTACAGAGGCAAGGGGTTCCAAAAGTGCCACCTTCTTGCGCCTAATCGGGAAGTGGCAAAAATACCCTAAAATTCGACGACATGTCCTCCTCTCTTGAATTAATCTGCACAGAAATCTAATCTCCTCATCTATTTTTGGTACTGAGTATGATCTCCATGT
Organism: Parietaria judaica; assembly: GCA_954871525.1. NCBI lineage: Eukaryota > Viridiplantae > Streptophyta > Magnoliopsida > Rosales > Urticaceae > Parietaria > Parietaria judaica. The sequence goes on from OX940865.1 coordinate 35,378,380, forward strand.
ATATGTATTTAATTTAACTATGCAAAAATAATCATAAAAAAAGAGTTACGCAGGCAATCTTAAGAAGTGTTTCTTCATGACATTTGTCTACTGTTTATTAAATTATAGACACTGAAACATTAGTAATTAATAGTAGGAACTATATATAAATCTGCAAAGATTAGGTACTTAGTTTTTAAATATAAAAAGATTGGATAGATATTTGATTAAGAAGAAGGGTTGTTTTCGAGGGGTGAGTCGAGTGTGGACCAGAACCCACAGCGACAATTCACACTTCGTGGTCCTTTTCACCACTATTTTCTATAAATACAAGATTTTTATTTTTCTAAATCCTTTCCATTTTGACTCTTGTGACTCTCTATGGTTTTATATGATGAATTATTAGGAGGCTATATATTCAAGAATTATATTTCCAATCTTTTTCAATTTCGGAAAGCATGTTCCTAACACAATCTCCAACCGATAACTCTATTTTGCTGTAAATTTCACATCATATACTATCTCATTGTTCCTAACACAATCTCCAACCGACAACTCTATTTTGCTGTAAATTTCACATCAAATATTATCTCACTCTCACCTTCAACCGAACTCCACTTTTGAGTTTTAACACCAAATTAAAATATTTTATATTCATTTTTTCTTATTTATATTCATACCCTTATATTTATTTTTATCTTTCAATTATAACCCTTATTCATTACTTAATAATAAAATATACTCCATAAATTAACTAAATTTTTTTTGAATACATAAACTAAAATTACATCTTTATTTAATAAAAGAAACAATATAACACAAATAACTTACAAATAAAAATATTATCATGCTTTTTTAACATTTTATGGTGTTTTAATATAATAAATTTTAATTAAAAAATAATGCTAAATATAAAATAATTTTAAAAAACAATGAGAAATGGATAGTAAATAATAAATATTTAAAAGACTGTAAAAATAAATAAAAAAATAAAATGCAGTGATGAACAATGTCGCGCCAAATACATCGCGACATTGCTCATCAAACCCATTCCACACCATTTTGGCAAGAAAATGGGTCTCGGTTGGAGCACACCAACCTATTATAAAAATGCAGTTCGGTTGGAGATGCTCTCGGAAGTATTGAGAGTATTGAGATTAGCTTCCATCTTTTTATTTGTCACGTCATCACTTCAAAATTATATATATATCCGAATTGTGTAAATAGTGTTAATTAGTTATGCTTTCACTATGGTCTCTTTGTTGTACTGATTTCACTTTTTCATCTATTTTCAGTCATCAACTCATTTATGCATCAAATCAGGACCATTTCTCACACAAAAATTATTACAATGGGTGTTTTCTAGTGTTAGTTCGTTGAAAAGTTACAAGTCAATCTCTTACATTTTTATGAAATACTGATACGAATTCTTTATATGTAAATCTTCGTCCCGACAGTTGTTGAAAGCTTGAAATTATTGTCATTGTCTCAGTGCATTTTAGGAGCTAGTGAACAAGCATTGCGTTTCGCGTGGTTGCATAGAATTTAGACAGAAACCAACATAATAATTGTATTTAAAAAAAAAAAAAAAGATAGAGGCTCAAAATCTCACTAAGTGAACTCGAATTTCAACTATATTGGCACCCAAGAAACACATAATAATAATAATAATACAAATACAGGCTCAGAATTATATAAATAAAAATATTATAGATTAAACACTAAATCAAAAGATGAGAGAACTATCTAAAACCTAAAAGTTGTCTCTCGAACAAATGTCATTGTTTAGAAAAGAGAAAGTAAATCCGGATGCAAAGCTACTAATGATTACCTAAATTTTGAGCACCAAAATTAACTCATGCATCGAGCATTACCTACTCTATTTTTCTGCTAAAAGATACGAGACACTCTTGAAATTGATTACAAAATTTTATTCCTAAACCCATTTACGAATGGTATATTAAAGGCAGTTCTCTTTTCGTGCATAAACGTGCGAACAACGTTATGATACGAAATTAAAAAAGGGTAAATGAACGAAATGCCCATTTTGTGTCAAAACTTTCAAAAAAATGCCCATTGTGTGTATTTTTTACTCTCACAAATTGACATTTCTTAAAAGGTTTGACACAAACAGTGACGTAGCCACTCACAGATCAGTGAGTGGGAAGACACCACTTGAAATTTTTTAAAAATAAAAATTATATATGTTATATTAGAATTCAAGAGTTGGCTTCTCTTATTCAATCTCTTTCTTCTCATTAGTCTTCGAACTTGTACTCTCTTTTCCTCACACTAGCTGCTCGATTTCCCCGCCTTTGATTCTCACGTCGCCGTTGATTCTCGCCCTCGCTGTCAGTTATTGCACTCGCCCTCGCCGTTGGTTCTCGCTCTTGTCTTCCTTGCCGTTGCTTCTCGCTCTCCCAGTCGCTGCGACTCGGTTCTCGCCGTTGCTACGACTCGGTCTCGACGTCGGTGCGACTCGGTCTTCGCCGTCGCCGCGTCTCGGTTATTGCCCTTGCCGTCACTTAAATTCTCATACAGTCAGTTCTCGCCTTTCCTGGTCGGTTCTCGCCGCTGCCGTCACTCCTACTCTCACGTCCGTCTCTCTCGTACGTAATTGACACACAATGATTTAATGCCTATATTCGATTAGTTATCTCAACATAAAAATCTAGTGAAGAAAACGACACTCAAACCATATGTATTGATGTAAATATTTATAAAATAAAATAAAAAAGAAACCAGAGCATATACATTAATGAATACTTACATTTTTTTTTCTCTTTCAAATAGATAAAGCTACGAAGAGATTGACTTATTTAGATATTGGGTTTTTTAAGCCTTTAATTCTTATTGCTGGGACGTTGATATATTTGAAAATATATTGGATACCAACTTTATTTGTTGCAATTGTTAATTGTATGTTTAATTTTTTTTTTTTATATTTACCTTAGGCACCACTTGGATTGAAATCCTAGTTCCGCCACCATAAAAATGGACATTTCGTACAATTTTTTTTTTAAAAATAAATAAAGATGATGTGCAAATTTTTAAATAAGAAAAATTATAATTATTCTTATCTAATCCTTAAATTCTAACATTCTTACTTTTGACTAGATTGCAAGAAAATTTACTATATTTTTAGGAGCCATAATTAAATTAATTAATTAATTTTGCTACTTTCTCATAGATAGAGATTGTTAGCATAATTTGCAAGCCATGTCGCACGTGTGAGAATAAACAAGAACATGTCAAACGACGTCGTAATACTGCGCCTAGACAGCAGATAGATATAGCCGTTGTGTAAATAATAATAAATAGCCGTTGGGACTTTTTAAAAAATCCGACCGTTGCGAACGCTCTTTCTCTCTTCTCTTCTCTGCATTAACTCTTCGTTTCGCTTCTTGCGATCTTCTTCCTCACACCGGAATCTCTCTCCATTTCTTGCGATCAAAATCAATCTCTCTCTCCCTCTCTCTCTCTCCTCTCTTGCGCTCACCGGAACCCATGGAGGTCGCCGAAGGACCCACGGCGACGGCCACGATGACCGACGAGGCCTACGAGTTCTCTGCGCCGCGATTCTTCGACTTCATTAAGGGCGAGACCGAGGATGACCGACGCAACGCCGAGCTCTGGTTTGAGACTGCGCTCGCTTATGCTCCGTCTCGTGAGTTTCCTGATCACTTAGGGTTTCGTTGATTGACTTCTCATGTCCGTATATCGAACAAGGGTTGCTCTTGCACTGTTAGATTGGGAATTTGCTCTGTTGATTCGAAATAATTTATTCTAAAATTATGCAGCTTTTATGCCTAAGATTAAGACTGGGAGATCTTTTGCCGTTGAAAGCTTGTGCGACTTCAGCGACCCGGAACAGATTCCGATAGAGGTTATTTTCGTCCCCTTTCTTGCACGCAAACTCCGATTTCCAGTATTGTGACAATCTTAAATATAGTCTAATGTACTTGTAGACTTCTTCGGATCCATCATCGGAAATGGCAAAAACCGAAGTTCAATTGGCTCTTTCGAACGAGACGAAGCACCAAGAAGTAAGTCTTTCAGAACTCGAAGCAGTATTCGGCTTTAGCCTTCGAATATATGCATTCTACGCGGGAATTTTCATGATTTTCGTCGGTTTATGAATCAGGTTTCTGGTGATAAGGGGTCAAAGGAAGATGATAAGAGCACCCAAGAATCTGTGAGGTTAGTTTAAATCTTGTCTGGACCATTCTGTTACAAACCTAACATTTCGGTATTCGGTTATGTCTCGTTATGTAATTAAATCGTTTTAATTATTGAATTAAGTTAGGGCTTGATGGTTTTAATTCGGTTGTTACTCGTAACACAATCTTATTAGATTTTAATTTCAATTTATGGTCCTCTCTCAGTGCATCAGCCGCCACGGTTTTAACCTCGGAGATAAAATTGGAACTAGATAGTGTTAATGAGAATAGAAAATCATCAGCGAAAGAAGCTTGCACTCCAGTTCAATCAGTTCCAGTGACCAACTCAAAGAAAAGTCAGACAGCTAATAAGATTGCTAGTTTAGTCAGAAACCCGTCGGCTTTAAGGCCGAAGAGTCAGCTACAGTCGTCCCAAGCCAAAAAGACGAAACCGGCTTGCTTAAAGAGGTAGGTGTAGAACAATTCTTTATGTTCTTCGGTACTTTACTTTTAAATGCTTCGACAATACTGATCGTTTTTCGGGGCGTGCAAATCTTGCAGCGAAACAAAAGCGAAAAATGTTGTTGGATCACCGAACTTAGCTCTTGAGAATCAAGCCATTAAGCGGCAGAAGCTGGACGGAGGAAGATCGAGACAGGTGTGTTAAATTTGATTACTTTACTGTCATAATTCAATCTCAAGTGGTAAATCGTACTGAAATTTATTATATTGTTGTTGATTCACCTGATACATGTAGATTATTAATCCCAAACCTCAAGCTTTGCCACACAAGACAAAAACCGGCCATGCTAAAGGAAGTTCCGGTTTCGGCCAAGGCCCGTCAATAGAAAGCAAAACTCGAAAAGAAGACAGAAAGGTTTGTAGTCATAGATTCCCCAAGTAAAATAAAGTCTTATGTATGTCAATTTACTTATTTTTCTCCGATTCAGATGTATGTTCGAGAATCCGCTACGCCGACGCCGTTCATCTCAACAGCCGAACTGATGAAGAAGTTCCAATCGAGCACTAGAGACTCATCATTCCCTTCTCTGGTAAGAAAACCAAGCCCACACACACTCACAGTCGTTTTGATCGATTCGAACAACTTATCCATAGTTGATATTTTAATCTTTCAGGCGAAGACTAGATTGACGTTGACAAGACCCAAAGAACCGGAGTTTGAAACATCTCAGCGGGTCCGGTCTGTCCGGATCAAAAGCTCGGCCGAGCTTGAAGAAGAGATGATGGCCAAAATCCCCAAGTTTAAGGCTAGGCCAGTGAACAAGAAGGTATTTTAAATAAGGTCGATTAACAAGAAGGTAGTTTAACTCGAACAAGTTGATAATAAGGTCGATTAATGTCGGTTGTTTGTACAGATTCTCATGGCTCCATCTTTACCTGCAATTCCAAGAAGTACACCTCAGCCGCCAGAATTCAAGGTGCATATCTGTTATATATACACTTATATACGCATATATTTTAACTGATCGGGCTTAAATTTGCAGGAATTCCATTTGGAGACAATGTCAAGAGCGAATCACAACACAGAAACCGCTTCAGTAGCCTCGACTGAAGCGTCGCACCAGGTTTGAGAGCACGAGCTACTTTTGTACTATCGTGTTTCCGAAATGAATCGAATAATTGACTTGACCCTCTTCTGTTACTTGCAGAGTAAACAATGGAAGTCGAATTACTTAACGGAACCAAAAACCCCGTTACTCCATACTTCACTGAGAGCACGCACTGCTGTGGTGAAAAGCTCCTTGGAGATTGAGCAAGAAGAGCTCGAAAAAGTCACCAAGTTCAAGGCGAGGCCTCTCAACAAGAAGGTATTGAACGTTTTCTCTTACGGTAAAACTGGTATACAAAAACATCAATTTAATCTTTTTATTTTTGCTACTTTGTAGATATTCGAAAGCAAGGGTGATTTGGGCGTTTTCTGTAATACCAAAAGACAAATTACCGTGCCTCAAGAGTTCCATTTCGCAACAAACGAGAGGCTTCCGCCACTGCCTCCGTCGAACGTCGTGGATCTATTCGACAAGGTAGCTTCTTTACCCGTATAAAAGTTGATATTGTAAGTTTTTCATTGCATTAATATGGCCTCTTATGTCTGTACTAGATGTCACTGAACTCCGAATCTCGATACGAAGCGTTCCCGAGAATCACAACACCAAATCCGTTCCATCTACACACAGAGGTAAAACATGATTGCATGGCTTCAGACATGATAAGTCTCAATCAATCTCTAACACATAAGACTGGTTGTTTATCAGGAAAGAGGAGTTGAGAAAGAGAGGAAGTTGATGACAGTGGTTCTTCAGAAACACTGGGAAGAGGAACGAACCAGAGTTCCAAAGGCTAAACCATATCCTTACACCACGGACTTCCCTGTAGTACGTATCTTACACACAATTTTTCCTCTCTCTACCTACTAACTAGTAAGTTAATAGTGTAACATTGTTATGCAGATTCCACCGAAACCCGAGCCGAAGCAATGCACGAGGCCGGAGCCGTTCCAGCTCAAGAGCCTCGTGAGACACGAAGAGGAAATCCAAAAAGAAATGGAGGAACGGCAACGACAAGAGAGGGAAGCCGCTCAGATGCGGATTTTCAAGGCACAACCGATCCTTCAAGAGTACGAACGAACGAACAAACTAACACATGTTTTTACTACATGATTTAGAAGCTATGAAGTGCGGTTTTTCTGACACTTGGTGATCTTTCAGAGACCCGATTCCTGTCCCGGAGAAAGTTCGCCGACCTCTGACGCAAGTTCAAGAGTTCCCGCTTCATGTCGATCACCGAGCGGCGGATAGAGCGGAATTCGATCAGAAGGTTAAGGCAAAGGAAATGATGTACAAGCGGTACCGAGAGGAGAGCGAGGCTGCGAAATCGGTACAGATTTCTCTACTTTTCTCAACAATGAAACAAATAAGGTTTTGCTGCAGAACTGATGATTTTTTTTCATATATATTGTTTTCAGATGGAGGAAGAGAAGGCATTGAAACAGATGAGAAGAACAATGGTCCCGCACGCAAGGCCCGTGCCTAGTTTCAACCGTCCGTTCTGCCCACAAAAGTAAGAGCATAAAACATACGAAAATGAAACTTTTTGGCCCGGTTTCGAATCTGATGGAACCCTCCTTGAAAACAAAAAAACAGGTCACTGAAGGAAATCACAAAAGCAAAGTCACCGAAACTGCGAGTGCTGCAGCGGAAGGAGAAGAGAAGCATGGTGATCAATTCCGCCATTTCGAGTGCCGCTGCCAATATGAGATGAATCGTAGCCGCCAACGGCCAACTAGGTTCAAGAGTTCTTGAACGGTGCTGTGCTCTTCAAGAACTGATGAAGATGATATATGTGTTGGTTTGATCTTTATAAAAAACAATATGGTTGTATATTTATGCGAGTTCTTTTTCAATATTGTAAATGAAAATGATGGTTTTTGATCCTTATAAATTAACAATATTATAGAGCACAAAAATTGCACAATATATTTATGGAGAGAGAAAATTTCCTAAATTATAAAGAGTGCCAAAATATTATATTCATGCCACAAAATCTACCTCTAATATAACAATGATGAATATTAAAACTGTGTAAAAGAAAAGAAAGAAAAAAAAACTATGGAGAAAGTCTAGAAAATCTCGGAAAACGTCTTGAAAGGCGCTTCCTTCAAACCCTTCCCTTCCGCTGATATACTATAATCTGAAACAGAAACAAATCAAAGATTTAAAATACGAACTAGCGGAATTGTGTAAAAGAGCAAGAATGCAAATTTGTACTCACCAAATGTTCCCTATTGGAAGAAAAATTGGCTTTGATGCAACCCAAAGTTTCCTCTGCTTCCAGGACTTGAAGGTCATCTTTAGCCGGATCAATCAGAGGAGACACCGATTCGTGCTTAAATGTTACAAGAGTGGATGTCGGTTTCTCATCGTTGGAACGGCACTGCTCTTTAAGTGCCAATAATTCGACTTCTTCCGCTTTCAGAGGTGTTTGGCGAGCAATATACTGCATACACCAGAATTGTCAATCTAGATAAGAACCAATTTTATATATATTCTAAGCTTTAGGATTAATGTTGTTTAGAGAGAGTTAACTGTCGTTTATGATGTCAAGGAAATTGTCGTTGAAGTTTTAGTTGAGTTGGGCCGGTCCTACCCATTTCGTTGTAATGCTAACAAGAATGGAGCCGAAAAATCAATCACAGAACTTTGTCTCTCTCAAGGAGGAGGGATTGTTTAGTAAGGTTGGCGAAACATGTTGATTCTGTTTTTGTGTTTTTGATTCCGTGTTCTTGATTCCGAGATTCATTGATTGTGGCTCCTAAAAAAATACTCAAGCACAGCTAGTACAAAAAAAGGGAATTAGTGCATCTAAAAATCTCAACACAATTTGATGAGTTCTAATCTAGCTTATTCAATTCCTCGGTCCATTTTTTATTCGACTAAACTAAATTGTTTATTACAACTCCCGCCTCTTAATATCTTACACTTTCTTTGTTCTGTAACTTTATGTTTATTCTAAGGGATATTAGCGGCGAAAATAACGAATCTGTTAAAATACTCAAATGCCAGGGCACTCACCTAAAACACCACGTCACCGCCCAAAAGTTGAAAGTCACACCCAAATATTAAAAGAGTTGAATTCAAACAATAACAATAAAACTAGAAGAAAAAAAAAATTAATCAATTAAAAAAAGGGTTGACACCAAAATTCATATTTGTATTTGGGTATTTTTTATTTTTTTAACAGAAAGAAAGAAAAAAAGTAAATAAGTGAAGTTGGTCACACCCAAATATTAAAAGAGTTGAATTCAAACAATAAAACTAGAAGAAAAAAAATAATCAATTTAAAAAAGGGTTGACACCAAAATTCATATTTGTATTTGGGTATTTTTTTATTATTTTAACAGAAAGAAAGAAAAAAAGTAAATAAGTGAAGTTGGGTATTTTTCACCAATAAAAAAAACAACTTAGGTATTTAAGTGCTTCAATTTATTAAACTTAGGCATTTTAACCGCTAATATCCCGTATTCTAAAGCATTTATTTTTTAAGCAGTGATAAGGATTTCCAGCCAAGTTGGAAAGTGAACTCACTTCGCGTAGGTATTTGACTGAGAGGCTCGGCCGGCAACAAAGGTGTGGCTGCTGCAAACTTGGCATACTTTGCGAGTCCATACATACAAGGACGAGATGCACGTCTAACTGCAAAATACAAAAAAACCAAAATCTGCTTACCAATTATATTTTCCGTTGTAAACTATATATATATCAACTCTCTGGATATAAGATATTTGAGTAATTGTTAATTGTATGAAAGACATGACTTTGTTTAGTGTATTTTCGTGTTGCGCACATATTTCCGTCAATTTTTTTAGTGCAGTAGGCAATGTGATGCTTTTCGAAAGTTTAAGGGCATCTGGAAAAGAAAAAGTTCGGAGGACAAAGTAGACCAACGAGCAAAGTTCAGGGGGCATTACTGCAAAATAGAATATAATATTTTTTATACCGCATCATTATTTTCTTGCAAGCTTCGAAGATAGTCAACGAGCTTGGCCAAACGAGGGTTCCGTGCGCTCCAAGCTGCATTGCCGTGGCGAGTGTGACTGCGGGCCCCGCCTCTGCCCCAAGTGAGAATTTCTGAGCTTCCTCGATTCTCTACACTCATTTCCATTTCATTCTCGGTACATCCTTCTGAATTGGCCACTGGTGAAGAGGGATGAGAAGAGCGCTGACCGACCCGCCTCCTGCGCCTTCTTTGTTTGACTTCTGTGCGCCGTTCGTCGTTTGAAGATTCATTGTTATCGTTTACGTCTTTGTCTTCAGATCCTTGAAGCTCAACGGCTCGGCTTCTTCTCCGCAAGTAAGTGTACCGACTGTTTCGTTGCGCTCTAGTCAAGGATGTATCGAGTGTATCCTTTCCAGAACTACGTCTCTTGATAAGAGCTTCTGATTGTCGTTGAAATATTTGCGCAATTGATGCTTGAAACTGAAATTCAAAACAGCAAAACAGGACATCAGTAACAAGTGAGTCCTCGAAAAGTTGAACGAATCCCGCAATAAAGGAGTATTCTGCAGTTATAAACGAATCCCCCATAAGCTGAAGCGTAAATGGAAAATGTTCCAACACGCAACCATGGATATCCAAGATGCTAACCTGCTTATTTCGAGTCTGTTCCTCTTCATGAAATGCCAATTCCTAAGAAAAGTGACATCGAAATACAATCATTGTTCACAATGTTTATTTCAAAAACTGAAAAAGCTCAAATAGAGAAATGATAGGCTAAATTATTGTACCTCCTCCTCGTACTTGTCGATATCTGGATACAAACTTGAAATAATCTTATCATAGTTTGGATCGTCTCTGAGAGAGCGTCGGCTGGCACAGTGGGTCCGGCAAGCAGGACATTCATTGTTTCTGATAAAATATCAAAGCCGTATGTATATGAATCAGACAAATCAAAATGTCAAACTCATATATAAATATAATATAATATATATATATGTATATATATTGGAACAGTAAATTTCCAAAAATATGAATTTCCAAATAAAAAGTGTGAACTCGAGATAATCGTACTGAAATAGGAAGGAAAAGAAAAGACTTTATTGAGACAGACCAAGATAACGTACCCCATTCGCATGGATTTGTCGATGCATTCCCGGCAAAACCTGTGCAGACATTCCATCACAGTTCGTGTTTTCTTGATAATACCTGTACGGGCAAAAATGCGGATTTAAGTTTATGAGATGAACCAAGGTCGATACTGAAAATTTGGGAAGTTTTTCCAACACTCATAAACTCAAATCCCCCTCTTGAGAGAGACTTAAGTTCTTGAATGTTTATTGGCTAATATTCTCATTCACGTGAACTCCCTTATATAGGGCAAGGAGATTACAACCTAATGGACTCAATTAACCTCGAAAAGACGACTAACGACATTGACTCGACTAACTTTCTAAATGACGCTTATCAACATTCACTCGCTTAAACCGCTTACGACACTTATTCTTCTAAACGACAAAAAACCTCAATGCTCGAGATGTTTCAGTTTAGCACATGTTTACAATTAATCCAGCATGGGAAGGGGTCACTCTTTCAGACAACGAAGGAGAAATATATGTTTTCAATAATCTTCATTTCTATAAGATCAAGCTAACGGGAGAAAATAAATAAAGCTCTAAAGTGTAGATCAGTGTGCTGTCAAGAAAAACCCAACACGACGTAAGCTATATCTTAATTTTAGATAAATTCCAAGGTCATCGTCTTTACTTTGCAAGCATAGTTACTTTCCTTTATATATTGCTAATGTTATAGTACATGTTCAGCCAAATTGTAATTTTGTATCAGAAATACCAATTATTTTGCTTCACAATTTATGACAGAGTCAACAGAAAATGAGAAAATACCTAGACAAATAGGGCACTGCACATCTTTACGTATCTCCGGCAATTCAACAAAGACAAACCTGCATGAGAAACCGATATTGGTGTCAAGTCATTTTATATTTTCTTTCAAAGAACAAAGGCAAGTTACTCATTTATAAGCAGGAAAACTCGGCACTGCTAGAAGATCAAACAAAAATATTTTCAAGCGGATTTCAGCACAAGACCCTATGACAAGCATCTTCCTAAAACTGGATACAACTGAAATCGAAACAGACTCTTCGACATTACCAAACCGCAAGCGGGATTTCATGCCCATACAGGGTGTGAGCCTTTAGCATAGTCAACCCGACACGAATTGACACTGCCTGCTCATTCAAGTTCTTTTCATTTCAATCTTTAGCATAGTCAACGCATTCGTGATTAACGAAATGAAAACGGTTTTCACAGAATGAACTGCCTCTGATCATATGAAACCTTTTCAATGTCTGAAGATGATTTCTTGATATATATTTTTTGGCATAGATGTCATACCCAGATATCACAGTGCGAGTGCAAAGCTAAAAAATCTAGAACAAAGTAGATGTCACGATCGATGAGCATAGTGGGAAGATTCATTTAGCTTCACAAAACGGTCGTAAAAAGCTTGGAAAAATATGGAAAATTGGGTCTTTAAGTGACATACTCAGGCTTGGAGTGAGAGCTTGACGATGGACTTCCTTCTTCGGAATCTGTACACACAGACACCAAACCACATATGAAACAAACAAAACCAGAGAGAGAGAGAGCACGAGAACGAAGCAAAGAAGACAAACCCTCAGTTTGATCTTCGTCTTCTTCGACTAGCTCGTTCGCAAGCCCATCTTGGAGAGAGAGAAGCTCCGGCTCGTCCTCGGGTTCGGGTTCGGGTTCCGGTTCCGGTTCGGGGAGAGTGGGGCTGGAACGGAGCTTCCCTTCATCGTCTTCAGGCAAAGGACGCTTCTGAGCAGGCATTGCTTGACCAGAGACAAATCGAAGAAGAAGAAGCTTCAGATATAGAAACTGGATTTATTATTTATTATTTATTTTTATTTTTATTTACTAATTTATAGAAAACTGGATTTGTTCTATAGAGGATTGGCCTAGTAATCGACTAAAAGACCTTACTTTGGATTCTTTTAAGGATTAATTGCGATAATAATGCACCACATTTGATCGACGGGAGCTTCAGTCCCAACCTACTATATTGTTTTTGCCTATGAAATTCATTAGTATTTATGTTAAGGGACGTTATGTAGCACCTTGGCCTGTCATGTGGCTATCCACGTGGAATAAGAATTACCAAGTGTAATTCATTAATTATTTGCGACGTAAGTATTATTTTTCTCTCTATTTACATGCATACAAGTAGTATGTTATCATTACGACTAAAGTATTAATTTTTATAGGGTTATTAACGGCAAAAGTATCACGAAATATTAATTTTCTATCCGGGATAATCCAAATATAAGATTGTCGTGTGTTTTTGTTTGTCTCAAAATGTTTTTTTCTCTCTCCTTCCATTAAACGACACGCGGCGTTTCACGCTGCCACATCATCCCTTGTCGCCATTCAGACTTCAATCTAAAAAAACAAACACAGTCTACAAATCATGAACTTCAGAGAAGGCCATGAACTCCTCGAGCCTTGCTCGGAGTCGGCGCTTCCTCACTACGCTCAAGAAATGTCTTCACTTTTTTCATTTTCTCAAAAGGCATGAGAGGCAAACCGAATTTCTACGGACGAATCCCGAATCATTAAGAAGAAATCCACACTTTGACCACTACGCTACATCTAGGTTTGGCTAGAGTTCGAACTGTGGATCAATTTGATTGATAGTCCATATATAGTATATCTATTGAGATCCATACAATAATATTCGCAGACATTATATAAAACAAATTACGATTAATCGATGACAATTGATCGTGATTTTTTTATATGAGCTATCTTGGGCTGAAATCGGGTAAAAACTCAGTTTTTTTTTCACCACCCGAATTTTTGGGTTTTGATTTTTCAAAGCCGAATCCGATTTTTTAGAGGAAAAACCTTGAAATCGGGGTTAAGTTTTTTACCCGGATTTTATTTGAAAACCCAAATTATAAACCCAAACTCGAATTTGATTAGTGTTTGGATTTTTAATCCGGATTTGGGTTTTTACTCGGATTTTAACCCGATTTTTTATTAAAAAATAAATCGAAAACAACCTAAAAATCACATTTTAATACATGATCACTTCATAATCAACATTACAAAAATAAAACCGGGTTTCGGGTTTTATAACTCTAAACTCGGAACCGGTTTTATCTGGTGGCGGGTTTTTCAAACCCGATTCTAATTCGGTTTCGTTTTTTTTTTTAACCGGATTCGGTCCGGTTTTGGTTAAATCACTATCCATTTGGAAATAAAAAATGTAAAGCAGAGAAATGGAGGTATAATTTTGACTATTTTGAAAATAGTGCATACATATTTGCCAAAAAATAAAACTTGAGGTGTAAAAAACAATCCCCTAATTTTAAAGAACTTTTCCCGCTCGTGGCTGAAGTTTCGAAAGGCACTGTTGACAATCTCTGGAGTGGAGTTCGCAGAGAAGCCATGGACGTCTCTTACCTTCGATCTCCATCTTCAACCGAGGACCCTCTCTCGCCATGGATCAGGTCACAATCATGCTTCTCTCTCTCTCTCTCTCTCTCTCTCTCTCTCTCTCTGTGTCGCGCTTCTTTCTTAACATTCGCCATTGAAAACCCAGGTCGCTGCAGAAAGCCCTCGACGATTTGAAATCGCCCAACAACCCCGAGTTGGACATCGCCAAGCTTGCTTCGGAATGCACCGAGGCCTTCAAGGGCAACGATCGATACCGGAACGACATCCGATTCTTGAAGATCTGGTTCATCCGTGTAACGTTTTTTGTTGATTGTTCTCAGAGGCCATTGCTATAGATACTAGTGAATTGCTGGTTTTAACTGGCCTTCAGGACTGTTTTGCGCTATGTAGGTTAGTTGCTGCGAAGATTTTGGGAGCGTTTTCGAGGAAATGTTGAAGTTGAAGATATGCGTTGGCCATTCGTTGCTCTACGTGTGGTACGCGGGATTTCTCGAGTCAAGAGAGAAGCTTTGCGATGCTCAGATGGTTTATCAGATGGGAATTCTGAGGTTTGCTTCGCCCTTCTCTTATGTTGGTGTTGATATAGTTTATGAAGATACATATGGCTTAAGAAAGCTGTTATTGTTGTGCTAGGAATGCTGAACCGCGCCAGTGTCTCATGAAAGCACAAGCCTTGTTTCTCGATCGAATGGCTGATATTGTCAGTGTTTCTTCGCTTAACGCCATTTCGATTTGCGTCCGTTGTGGAAAATTTAATCTGAGTTTCTATAAATAGTTTCTTAACCGAATTAAGTAACCATTTCCATAATCGGATCACCACTCGTGCTTAACATCATCACTGCCAGTTATATTTGGGCAATTCGTCTCATTACCAGAAAAAATGTTACATAGCAAGTATCTAATGATACAGTGCAACATATATTTTCACTCTGTCCTTTTCCGTTCTCGTAAAACTCTCGTTGTCCTAACCGTATTCACTTAATTTTATATTGCAGCATCGCTTAAATGGTACAAAAATATTTTGGTATTCAAGAAACTAATATAGTATCATAGAGCAGCTAGAGGCCTAGAGCATTCTTTCATTGTGAAATTGACATTCATCCAGAGCAGCGTGAAAATTTATCCTTTGTGTTATATAGATTCGCGATGAGGAAGAATCGGAGTTGATTGAGGATGGTCATATTAATCCATGGTCAAGCTCAACCAATAAGGAACTCTTAAAAATGACCATTGAGCAGATGATGAATTACGAGGTGAGAAAGTTTTTCGTTTTTTACCATAATTTTTCAAGAATTGTGATCTATGTCTCGTGACCCCTATCTCAAATATATCAAAGTAATCATCGGTAAAGGCAAATGATTGTTTCAATTAAAATCGTCATTTAGCTATAATGTTTTGCAGGGGTTCCTTTCAAGCTCTAAGGCTTGTCCAGCAAAGGTGCCTTCATCATCTGTACAGAATTTTTCGAAGAAAAAGATTTTAGAGATAGGTGAATTATTTCTTATTGCATTTTAGTTCTGGAGAAGTCATTTTTGTTACTTATTTAAAGAATAGATTTTTGGAAAGATTATGGAAATTTTGGAATTGTAGGAAGAAAAAAAAGTGATGAGTATTTATGATCATTCTCGTTTTAGGTGGAAAGAAGTACCAGATTAAGGGTTGTGCGGGTCATGGTGGATTTGCTCAAGTTTATAAAGCATACGATAATTCGTACCCTGATGACATCGTTGCTTTAAAGGTAATGCGTCATACTTTAATTGCTTTGTTATTAGTTGCAGAGGAATTTGATAAGACTAGTCTCTAAGACGAGAGTGAAACCGGAAAAGCTCTCCCAACGATGTTCTATAGAAGTTTTTCACTAATCACACATCAATGACCCCCTAGAAATGGCTGCCTAATATAAGCTTAGCAAATCATGGTTTCACTTACTAACCCTAAGCCATAAATTTTTTATAGTATCCCTGCTTAACGACGATAAAATAATGGTCTAAACAGAATTTATGTTTGACTTCTCTATATGTTCTATACTTCCTTCTACAGATACAAAAGCCTCCTTTCGCTTGGGAGTTCTACATGTACCGTCAACTTGATCGTCGTATTTCGCCCGACGAAGTACGTTATTTCTCGATTCCTATTGAGTTTTTCTTTTTCTTTTTTCCCGTAAGCTTGAGGAAGAACTCATTCTCTGTCTTCCATGTTACTAGAGGCCAAGCTTTGGCCATGCTTATGGAGTGCATCTCTATTCAGATTGTAGCATACTTGTGTGTGACTATCTAGGGAACGGGACACTTCAGGTTTGTTTATAAATTGGATTTTTCGTTATTTCGAGTTCTTTGTTTGAAAATACTCGATGCTTGAATTTTTTGTTTTTTTGCAGGATGCGATAAATGCAAATTATGTAATTGGCAAGTCCATGGAGGAAGTACTATGCATGTATTACACCATAGAGATGCTCTACATGCTCGAGAATTTGCATAGTGTCGATATCGTTCACGGTGATTTTAAACCCGATAATCTGCTAATTCGTTATGCCAGGTAAGAATTTTCTCTTATTGTGCAGAAAGAAAAACCTGTTTCATTTCAGAACTATTCATGACTAAACAAAAAAGTACGTTAATAACAGAGAAGAATGATAGCCTTTGTTTCTGGTTTATTCTCTCATGAATTATACTCTTATATCAAGTTTAGGATTATTTCTTTCACATTACAAGTGAAACAACATGGTAATTTCTGCGATTATTCTATAGTTAGTACGTTAATGTGAAGATATTTAAATGAAAAACGTGTCGTAGTTTTGTCTGCATGAACCCGGTTTGCCTGTCTAACTTATTAAAGTGTTCAAACAATGCGCATTTACATCACAATTTACCAGATAAAAGAACGGTATGTTTCAATTAAATGTGAATATCCGTGACATTTGGGCAGGGACGATCTTGTAGAAGATGAATTTTCAGGTCGAAAGGGTGCTTGGCGAGATCAGGTTCAATCCTCGTTTCTGGGATTTAAGTTTAACTATTTATTTTGAGTATTTATCTTAAGAAATAACGGGAGTTTGTGTTGCAGGGTCTCTGTCTTGTGGACTGGGGAAGAGGAATAGACCTTCGTCTCTTTCCCGAAAATACTGAATTCACCGGAGATTGTCGGACTTCTGGATTCCGTTGCATTCAAATGCAACAAAATAAGCTCTGGAAATTTCAGGCTAGTTTCGTCTCTACACTTATCATATAATTAGACGTGTATAATAAGATTGTATATTTGTTATGAGATGTGTAGATAAATCAGATAATCATAAGTCTAATGAGAATTGAGAAGAATAGTTTTTTAGATACTATGGTCGCATCTCCTACAATAAACTATTATTCTTCCATCCTTTTTGAGCAAAATATTATTATCTCCGAACTCCGATTTAATCTCGGGTACACGTTTTAAATGTTGAGTTTCTGATAGTTAGGCATGACTAAAGATAAGTTAACAGCTGTAGCCACTTTGTTTTGTTTGGTTGTTCTGACCAGGTAGACACATATGGCCTCTGTGTTATTGTACATTTGATGCTTCACAACACTTACATGGAGATCCAAGAGACACCGTCCTTTGATGGCGCCTCTATATACCTTCCTAAGTCGTCATTGAAAAGGTACGGTATCGACACGTCTGCGTTTACGTAAATCTTTCTCTTGTTTTTGTGCGAACAAATATGCAGTTTTCGTGTTTTGTGTGCTTTTGCTTCAGATACTGGAACGTTGATCTGTGGAAAAACTTGTTCACGAAATTGCTCAACAGCGGCCCCGGAAACGACGTGGAATTGCTACAGAACGTAAGAGAGTCATTTCAGAACTACATGTGCTCGAGTCCTCAGCTCATCAGAAAGCTGAAAGAATTGCTGCTCAAGCAAAGAGCGTCGTTGTGTTCTTCATAGTCTCCTTTATTTTATTTTATCTTTGTTTCATCGAAAATGGAAAAGTTCAGATGTTTGAACTTTCATGTAAAGATCGTTACCTGTGATTTAGCCGTTGAAGATCCGAGTCTTATAATATTCATCGGTCAAATGACCAACGGGATTCCTGGTGGTCATTTGCGCGTGTTTGTGTTGTGTGAATTTTCCGGTATCATTTTCCCATGTCTAATACCAACTCTCTTTGATATCTTGCATGTGAAGAAACCCAGTTGAGGAAGGAGCTCAGTCATTTTCGTGGTTAGCTCACTAATCATCTCTCTGGAGACACTAATAGTGTGATAATCTTCTCCTAAACAATTATTAATTATCAACAACACACATACATATAAAACATATAAACATATTCTCCACACAGAATACAATGCCTTCCTTCTCGTCTTAGCTCTGCTCCAACTTTCCTGTCTCTCCTTCGCTTCTGCCGCCACCAAACACAGCGGTCATCGGAGCGGCAAGACTCCCTGCGATCGCTCAGCATCTGCTGACGCTACGGCAAGCGTCGTCGTCTTTGCTAACAACAAATTCGGCGGCTGCCTCCCGCTGGGGATTGTCAGGCTTGCCGACGGTATGGAGGAGTTGGTTCTCTGATCAACAGCAAGAGAAGTTGGTTCTGATTTGGGAATGGTTTCGTCGAGAGAAACTGATTTCAAAAAATTAAAACGTTCAAAAGAAAGAGAGGGAGAAATGGGTGAGTTAGTAAATTAAGGGTAGGATAGTCCTACAGTGGGTAAAGTTTAAAATTATATATTTTTTGAATCTTAGTTCAAAACTTGAATTATGGTGGTTGTGACTCAAGCTGGCCCACGTTCTCCTTTTGGTGGACGTCGTTCACGTGCAGCCGTGTACGTGAAATCACGTTCGCGTTGATTGGCCAACGCTTTTGAACGCGTTGAACGAGAGCGTCAGAACGAGCCACGCGTCCCGTCTCGTTTGGGCCGCCAGACATTCTTTTTGCTGCATGAAACTGTTAGAGAGACAGCAGTGGGTAAGTCTCGCCACATGTCTCACGATGATTCGTCCTCCAACCCGTCGCTCGGATTGGCCTCAGGCCTCGCGTCTTGTTTCTGCTGCGACCAATGCGTGTCGTCGCGTCCAAGCCACGCCGAATACCAAGCTACCACGTGTGCACGCGTTTCTCTCTTCGCGCTGCGTTCTGCACGCGTTCTCTCTGGCCAGCTTGAGTTGTGACCTAGTTTTGCAAGTTTCTCTCTATTGTTTTAGTTAGAGTTGGTTTTATTTTGAAGAGAATTTGCTAGAGAAACTTGCAAAAATAACTAAAAAAATCATAATTCAACTTTTGAATTCAGATTCAGAAAATATGTATTTTTAAACTTTGCCAATGACCTATGAGTTGCTTATTGAGTGTTGAGTTTTTTTTTTTTGGTCACTTGCAATTTTGCTAAACCTTAGATTTCATTTTTCTGTGTTTATTTAGAATTTTATTTTATTTTTTTAAATGTGCAAGGAAATATCTTAGTGATTAAAGAATATCGAGTTTATTGAGTTGTTATATTGAGCTTGGTTTTATATTTATATGAGAAATTGCACCAAATAGCCAAATTAAAACATTGGTTTTGCAAAATAGCCAAACTTTGGTTAATTTTGCAAACTAGCCAATTAACATGAGGTGGCATATTTAATTCAAATTTTAATACTAAAATACCCTTTAATTAATCAATTTAGATTATTATTTTCGTAATTAATTAAAATGGTAATTAACATTATCCCACAAATCATGGTAACTGATTACTTATTAATTTAATTAAAATAATAATAATAATATAAATCAGATTCCTTAATTACACGTTTAAATGATTAAACGTGATACCAAATCTTTCCTATTAATCAGGATATTAAATCGTGCAAGGTCAAATGATACAGCTTCATTATTTTCAAAATCAACGTGAAATAAGGAAGCTGAGAACGTTGGGTTTTCTCCACAACAGAATTGTAGATTTTTCTTCCCGTCCAGCCCAGCTCATCGATCGTTCTCCCCCCGCCGAGCAGCTCATTCCGCCCCCTTCATCGTTCCGCAGTCATAGCTTCACACGATGGAACCAGCAGAGCATTGCTCCATTTTTCAAGCAATTTCAAACGAAATTGTCAATTGGAATGAAAATCGTGATCTTTATGTCTCAAACGCTGGTAATCATTGTTTCTTGTTAAAGTTTACGTTTTCTGTTTTTTTTGGATACCAAAGTCATTATTGTATTTGATATATGCAGATTTTATTTCCTATGATGAAGAAATGCTTATGCAAAGAAGCAGCTTTACTTCTTCTATAACCACGAAAACAATCACAACTATTGCTTCCGGTAGTCAGACTTTGTCAATCCTTGAATCAGGTATTTACGTGTTTATTTAATGTATTCTATGTTAATTCACGTATATTCGTGTTTATTTTCTCTTCTTTCATCATTGACTTATATCCGTGTTTATTTGTATTTTACCCAATGCTCGTATTTATGTGTTAGTAATGATTAATAACTGGTATTATTTGTTTATTTGTTGCTGTTAGAACCTTCGAGAGACAGTATATGTATTCGGTTGGATCATCACCTACTTTTATATTACCCGATGACGGAGAGAAGGACGACGGGTCAGTTATGTACGATAATTTAGATTTCACCAATTTGCCTGAAGATTTTGAAGTTAGAGTGAACGACAAATTCACGCGAAAAGATTTGTTGACTACAGCCATGCAAATCATAGCAATAAAACATTATTTTTCATACAAAACTCGTTGGTCTAGCCAGTCTCGTTTTGAGATGTACTGTATAAATGAGGATTGTCGATGGGAAATGAACGCGTCTGTGAGTTCAATTTCTAAGATTTGGTTTGTAAAATCTTATATTAATGAACACACATGCTTTGGACTTAATACCCAAGAAAAAAATCGCCAGATGACATCGTCCCTGATCCGCAAGATTTAGCAGGCTGTTTGGGAGATAGATTAACACCGAAGGGCGTAGCGGAGATTATGCAAAGTCGATATAGAGTCAAAGTAAGCTACTTCCAAGCTTTATTAGGACGGGCTAAAGCTTTGGCAGATATTCGTGGCAGTTTTGAAGAGTCATATTCTCATCTTCCAAGTGTTGGCAAAATGATTTGCGAGAAAAATCCGGGTAATGTACTATTTTTATTAGTGTTTATAATCATTAGTGTTTAAAATCTGCTTTTTTATTTATTTTGTTGCTTTACATTGATTAACAATGATTATAAAGTTTTCATTTACATGAAACATTTTAATGTACAAGATATGTTTTGGTGTGAGCATTAATTAATTTTCGTTAAAAGTTGTTGATTTAGTGTTAATATACAACATATGTTTTCATTTACCAAATTTTGGTTTTAAGTAATTTTGGTTAACAGTAGTTGATTTTCGTGTTTATTTTCTCTTATTTCATCAATGGCGTATTTTCGTGTTTCCAGGAAGCTATAATGAAACCAAGCTTGATGCGAAATGGAACTTCAAGTACTTCTTTTTGGCGATTGCTGCTTCCATTCATGGATGGAAATTTTGTCGGCCGGTTATCTCTGTAGATGGTACGCATTTGAAAGGCAAGTACCATGGTACATTGCTATTGGCTGCTGGACATGATGGGGATAATCATATCTTCCCGTTGGCTTTTGGAATAGTTGGCACCGAAAAATATAAATCTTGGTCGTGGTTTATGAAAACATAAGAAAAGTCTTCGGGGTTAGAGAGGATTTGGTTATTATTTCTGACCGGGCTCCAGCGATACCAAAGGCTGTGAAGCGTGTCTTCCCGGAAGCAAAGTACGCTGTGTGCATGCAACACTTGTGGGCGAACGTAAAGTGCAAATATGGTAAATCGTCAATTCAACAAATGTATTATAATTGTGCTAAGGCGTACACGCATAAAGAGTTCCATTATTGGTTGGATCAACTTTCATCAAAAAAGTCATCCATAAAGAAGTACTTGCTCGAAGATGGTCCGGATTTCTGGGCTCGTTCGCATTTCCCCGGAAAACGGTATGGATTAATGACTACTAACATATCCGAATCCTTGAATTCCGTGATAAAAGAAGCTCGTGGGTGGCCAGTAAGCGCACTTGTCTTGAGTTGGCGTTATTTGCTACAAAGATGGTTTAACAAACAACGTGCTTTGATCCCCAAGATGGTCAATGGACTCACTGCCCATGCTCAAAGCGTACTCGTGGAAGCTGAGAGTAAAGCACGCAGAATAAATGTAAGTGTATTTATTATATCACAATATTTTTTCGAATTTATAGTTTAATAGTTTAGTTACTTATTATTTCACATTAATTGGTAGTTATTAATGTGATATTTTTAGTGTTTTTAGTAGTGTTGATATTTATTAATTACTGTTAATTTTATGTTTTATCAGGTTAGAGGCTATTAATGACAACCAATTTGAGGTTATTGAGGGCACGGTGCACAACGTCGTTAATATTGCATTAAAGACATGTTCTTGTTGCGTTTGGCAGCTTGATGACTTCCCGTGTTCTCATGCTGCATCAGCTCTTTATAGGATGAATTTAAGGCCCATAAATTTCGTTCCCGAATATTTCACAAAAAGATGCGTTTATAGCGATGTATTCACATGATGTTAATCCGGTAACACATGACGGTGCTTGGGATTTGTCTACTGATGCGGATGTGAAAAATCCTCCAGTCCAGAAACATCAACCAGGAAGACCCAAGATGAAAAGATTCCGTTCAAAATCTGAGTTGCATAATCCGTACCACAATCGTTGCGGGAGGTGTGGAAAACCGGGGCACAACAAGAGGAGTTGTTTGGCGTAGCCAATTTTTTGTACTTGATGATAACAGTTTCCACCAAATTCTCATCATTTGAAGTTATTTTGTCCATTTTATTTGTTCATATACTGCGATGAAGCTTATTGATTTTTATTCACATCACCATTGTTTATCTTCGTTAATTTTGACATGCAATTTGGTTCAAACGAAATATATGTCAACACATACTGAATGTTAGTTCAAAAATTGAACTAACATAATTATTATTCAGTTTAATTTATTGGGTTTTGTTTAATTATATTTCTCAATCTACAAAACAAAATTAACGACGCGAATCACGTCAAAAATTATCCGCAGAGAAGCCTATGTGTTTTTGTAAGTCAGAAATTAACCGTACATGTATTATAATAAGAGAAGGGTAAAATTATATTCAACATAAACTGTGAGTCTCCATTTTACTATTTTAAACCGACATTAGATGATTTTATAAACCAGTTTTAACGTAAACTAATAGTGTATTTCATATATATTCATCGATTACCGTGTGAAATTAAACAAAATACTTCGTAAGAATGAACAATACAAATAAAAATTAACAATATATGTTAGTTATATTGATTAATAACTACTTCAAATCGTCCCAAAATGACAAAGCCGAATATACGATGCGTAATGAAAGAACGGACAAAATTAACTGGCCAAATTGTTTTGCCATAAAAACTACATACTGCAAAAGGATGAAATAAAGTTGACTACATAGCCAAAATTACGAAACGAAGTTCAAATCCCCAGATCGAAAGATGGTTGACTTCCACCGACAACTCCCTCGTCGTCGTTTCCATCTTTTTTTGGCTTTTTCCCTTGAGTGTATGGCGGCCTCATAGATGGTCCTGGTTTGACAATCCTCTTTTCTCGGAAGCTAACGACTTCCGATTGTGTCGGTGGTTTCTCCTTCTTCACTTTCTTTCGTGTATAAGCCAATGGTAACACCTTAGTTTTTGGCACCACTTCATTCTGTATGGTTTCATTTTCTGCCTGTGAATTAATCCCTGCATCATCAATCAAAGAAATGTTGTTATGAATAAAATGTAAGTCACGTTTTATTGATTCGCCGCTGGCCTACAAAAACAGATTTATAGCTTGTTAATATATAACTCCAATACACTAATTTGGTAACATATTAACCATGGGAAAGATTTATATTTAATTATTACCTGTGGACTGATGAACTGAATTGAAAGATTCTTCTTCGGCATTGGTAATGGAGTTGTGTCAACCTATTTTAATGAATTCAACCATTTATTTACTCCAATCAACACAGACTAATCATAAAAAAAAAAAAAAACAGAAATGTACAATATGTTACCTGTGGACTGATGAGAAAACCTGAAAGATTCTTGCTCGGCATTGGTAATGGTGTTGTGTCAACCTAGATTACATAAATCAAACATTAATTAACTCCAATCAACAACAATAATCAAAATTGGCAGTTACAAGACCTGAGCTTGTTTTGCAGAAGCGGCTTCATTCATCAAGTTAATGTTTGATACCGGTAAGGTATTTGTGTCATCCTAAATTTCAATATATAAACATTTAGTAACCTAAATTAATGACAATTAAAAACAAAGACAAAAATTAACAAGTACTTTTCTGCTAAATGAATTCAAATATTTACAACACCTGAGTTTGTTTTGCCGAAGCGGCTTTAGTTAAGAAATGTTGGTTTGGTACCCGTGCACTGATGTTTGAATTTGCTCGCTCAGTTCGAAGCACGAGTAAGGGAGTTGTGTCATCCTAAATTTCAATATATACACATTTAGTAACGTAAATTAATCATAATTAATTAACATCCCATAAACAAAGACATTAATTAACGAGTACCTGAGCATTTTTTGCACAATCCAAGCGCCTGGTTTTCTCGAGAACAGAAACTCTTTCTTTCAGCAAGGCTATTTCAGCAAACAACTGCTTACTCTCGTCCACTGTCACACCCGGATTAATACGCGAAGCGGACCTCGAAGTCTCCCCAACAACATGCTCCCGCGAAACAGTCCATACATTGTAGTCGACAACTTGGACCTTAAAAAGGTATAATGTCGTTAATACGTAAAGTTGTTAATACGTAAAGTTGTAAACAAAATGAAAGTGAATTTTGGTTACTACGCTTACTGTTTCGCATTCAAATATCTTCTGCGTCAATTCTTCCCAGTCCGGTGATGAGTCATAAACCCACTTAATTAATGGAGGTTCGTCGTATGAACTATTCCTTGAAGTGTAACCATCTTCTTCAAGGCACGAAACTATCTCAAAAGCGCACGCAATTAATGGGAATATAAACCCATTAATATCGTAACCGGTCACTCTTGAACCAAAACTTCTCGACTTCTTGAAGCTGTCTCTTAAAGCTTCGACGCTCTTTCTACCCAAAGGATACGACGCAAATGCTTCAGGATTGTTGGATAATTGCATGTGATGTGCAATGATACCATTTGAATGTTGCTTCGGTAGCACAATACACTCCAATATTTCTAAGTTCATCAGCGCAACCTTTTCTTCGTCATTTCCCGGAATTTCATCTGCATATATATGGTTCAACAAATCACTGATCTTCCGGTTATCTGGATTCACGAAGAATTTTTTTTGAAGCTTGTTCTCAATTGGTAGTTGCACTAACGTGTTTGGAAGTGGTCCACATTTGAGACCTGTATAAAACATAAACATAAATCAACAGATTTTAACCAGACATTAAAACAAGCTTATATTACTTGATGAAGAAATAAGATCAGAAATTCTTGAAAATTTAACAAGTCATTAGCATATGATCTGAAATTAACAGATTTTACCAGAGATTAGCATATGGACAGAAATTAATAAATATTACCAGAAATGTCTTCGAACTTGATGTAGAGCGGACTATGGATTAACACAAGAACGCGTCTCAACGAGTATGAAACTCGGGAATTCAAAGAAAAAGCTTCAATTTTCTATTCATTCAAATCTGAGAAATAAAATAACATCCACCACTCTTATATAGAGTTAGGGTTTAAACCGAAAAGCAACAAAATAGGAAACAAATTCCTTAAATCACTCTAACTAAACTGGAAATAATATAATAATAATTAAATAGAGGATATCTTGAAGATATCTGCATCATTCTCCCGATGTTGAGAAAATTCGTCCTCGAATTTATCGGGGCAGGCAGGCAGAACTCAAGTGGGCGTCGGGGCGAGAGGTCGCGATTATATGATGGGAGGTATGTCGGGAGGTTTCTTCGCACGCCCGATTATTGGCTTTAAGTGGATCTCGTCAAGAAGTGAGTTGGGGTGCTCCGTCTTAGCGAAAACGAAATCGTCGCACCAGAAAACTCCTAGTCGGCGGCATTGGCGAGGAGGCTGGTGCGAGGTGGTTACCGCGATGATGAAAGACGTGTTTACGTCGCTGGCTAAATTTAGGAATGTTCGTCGAAGAAAGGTCCTCAGGGTATGTTCGTCGAGGTAGGTTCGGCGAGGTCGGTTCCACGAGGAAGTGTTCGCGAGGAAGTGTCCGCGAGGAAGTATCCACGATGAAGTGTCTGCGAGGAGGTTTTCTCGAGGCAAGGTTGGCGGGGGAGTTTCCTCGAGAATGGTGTGGCGAAGGACAACAATATGTTCAACGTCACCGGCTAGCGCGAGAGCGTCGTCGGCACTGGTGGGTTCCTCGCCATCGGTGCACGAGTGACGGCGCCAAAGTCATCTTCGTAAAAAGACATCCATACTCGCGATCGTCATGACCGTCACTACAGCAGGCACGCTTGGTGCAGCGTCATCAGTGGCCTTGCTCGAGACGAAAGTATGCTCGTCGGAGAAAAACTCGTCGTCCGTGGCCTGGGGTTTGTCGAGGAAAGTTCCTTGAGGCGGGTTCATCGAAGAAGGTTCGTCCAGGGGATATCAGTGAGGAAGGTTCCTCGAGTAGTTTTCGTCGCTCTCTAAAAGTACCTCGTCGGCGCCAGTTTTGTCGCCCTTTGTAATTTCCTCTTCGGCGAAAGTGTCTATGCGAACAACTTTCCCACACACGGTCTCAGCGTACTCCGCCTCGTCGTCAAGGGAATCGTTGTACTCATCGTACACTGGTTCGGCATACTCCGTCTCGCCGTAGATCGACTCGTCGTACACGGCTTCACCGTGCTCCGCCTCATCATACTTCGGTTCATCGTACTCCGGGATAGCCACCTCGAACGCCGCTAACCTTCGCGCATCTTCCAGGAACACCGCACGTCCAAAATTCTGCCCGACCAGGTTGGCTTGGTCGTCCTTGGTGTCGGACATGCCTCGGCGTCGTCGCTCCGATTGATTCTGCAGCAGTACAGCCATCTATCGGGTCAGCAAGTCCACCTGAGCGCGCAATCCGTCGACCTCTTCTCATTTCACCATATCCTATACGAAAGCTTTGTGAACAGCTCGCTTCTACGGTGCCTCTGCACAGAAACGAGTGGCTCTGATACCAACTGATGTAGAGCGGACTATGGATTAACACAAGAACGCATCTCAACGAGTATGAAACTCGGGAATTCAAAGCAAAAGCTTCAATTTTCTATTCATTAAAATTTGAGAAATAAAATAACATCCACCACTCTTATATAGAGTTAGGGTTTAAACCGAAAAGTAAGAAAAGAGGAAACAAATTCCTTAAATCACTCTAACTAAACTGGAAATAATATAATAATAATTAAATAGAGGATATCTTGAAGATATCCGCATCAGAACTCCTTGATTGTAAATTCCACAAGCTCGGGTCCAACTCGGAAGCACAAACACTGATGGCCATCTCCATTAACTTGACGCATGACCAATTGGTGCACTATTTGTTTCGGAAAAGTTGTGCCATTTATTTTTTTTAAATAGCCAAACGGTCCTGCCGCGAATAGATTACGCAAGTTCTCCGTTTTTAAATGGCCAGCAATATTATTCAGAATGGACAGTTTGGAGTGGGAATGAATCATTTGTTTTGATTTCCAAAGCGATTTAGGCACAACATAACTACTGGGCTGCAAAACAAAATTATTTACAGTTTTAGTCAAATAACTTATAACGGTTTCAGACACATATTAACGAAACGTAACGTACCTCAACAAGTTCAGTCGGGACAACAGTTGCTTTCCCCTTGTTTGGTGATTTCCCCTTGTTTGGTGATTTCTGTTTACTCACACTTGATCGTGTGCGCTTCATTTTGCTTCCTATGACAATCAACGACAACTAACATTAATTAATGTGTAATATCATCAAGAAAATAAGCGAATGTTTATATCAACAGAAATTCATTAGGGGATTCAGCAACTAAAAACAGAAATTAACACAAACACCGAGCTCCATTCAACAACCCAAACACATGCAAACCGATTTAACACAAAAATGAATGTAGTGTATTAAAAACCCAAACACGATTAAAACCAACACCGATTTAGCATAAAAAACCCAAACGATTACTTGTATATAAAAGCAAACAAAACATAACTCGTAGGATGCCTCGCCGGAGATAAACTCGCCGTTAATGGCCAATAAAGACACATGCAATCGATTTTCACTCCAAAATACCCGAAATTAACATAAAAAAATCAAACCTAACCAATGGAGAATAAACCGAACCATAATATACTATCAGAAAACGTGAAGTTTTTTCATTCGCTATTTCAATTTCATTATAAAGAATTCTTAACTAATCAAGAACTTTAAAAAATTAGTGACGGCAAATATTTTGTTCATTTTTGTAGGTTGCCTTTGGCTAGAAAGTTTTGGAAATTAAGTTTTTACTAACATCATATGAATTAATATTTTTAACTTATACTTTTATGTACATTTTTATTAAACTATAACACTTTAAGAATCTAGAAGAAACAACTTATATTAAATTAGTTTGACAAAAGTTGCACCTATTTGAAAATATTTTTTTCTCAACTGATACTAGTTTCTTGTAACCCGACAAGATTATGAAAAAATTGACCAAGGAGGAACTTATTTTGGTAGACTATTTTAATTTTAAACTATCTCATCCAAAAAAATAAGATATTTTTTCACTTAAGACATAAAATTCATTCTTGCATAAGAATATGAGCCGCGAGGAATTACTTACCAACTAAATTTTAATTTTGTTTTATCAAATTTAAGCTCTTTTTTTTTTTCCGACGACAATACTTTGGGAGAATTGATCATTCGATAATTCTTTAAGCTTTTTTTCCAAAGACAACATGAATTTTTTTTCATTCGATATTTCAATTTCGTTATAAATAAATCTTTAACCAATCAAGAAACTTGAAAAAAAAATGACTGGCGAGAAATTTTTTGTTCATTTTCGTAGGATTTACCGTAGGTGTTAGCCTTTTGTCAATAGATTTTTAAAAAATCATACAAAAAAAGATATTTTTTCATTTAACACGTACATTTCATTCTAGTTTAACTAAATTTTACCGATTTTAACGAAATTTTAGCTTTTTCTTCAACTAAAATACTTTGAGAGAATATTTATCAAGAGAAAATGAAGTTTTTCATTCGATATATCAATTTCATTATAAATTATTCTTAACTAATTAACAACCTCTAAAAATGACTGACAAGAAATGTTTTATTCTGGAAATGTTATTTTATCCGTTTGCGTAGGTGTAAGCTTATGGCGAGTAAAATTTTGAAAATTTTGACTAACAACATATTAATTTTTTTTAAGAATATAGTAGAAATAACTTATAATAAATTCTTTACAGTGGACTGAATTTTTGAAGATTTTCAAAGGCTTTAAGTCTTTTGTAGCTATATAAATTTTGATAAAAGTTGCACCGATTGAAAATAAATTTTTCTCAACTGATACTTAACTAACTTTCTAGTTTCATTATAACGCGCCAAAATCATGATAAGTAACTTTTTTGTGGATTTATTGTAAGTATTAGCCTTTAATTTGTCGATATATTTCAAAAAAAAAATCATGCGAAAAAAATCAGATATTTTTTCATTTAACATATAAATTTCCTTCTTGATTGACAATATTATACTAAGAGTCTCATGAATATTATCCGTGTGGAATTACTTACTCAACTAATTTTACAATTGTTTTATCAAATTTTTCAACAACTACAATAATTTGATAGACTTTTTTTTTTAATCGAGGGAAAATGAAGTTTTTTCATTCGATAATTCAATATAATTATAAATAACTCTTAACGCTTGAAGATTCTAGTAGAGGCGATTTACGATGACATAGTTACGGTCGATTGATTGAAATCCGGAATATTTTCTCGAAGGCTTTAGTCTTTTGTAGCTCGAACTCGCTAGGTAAATTTTGGCAAAAAAAATGCACCGATGAAAAAATAAATTTAATTCTCTAACTTATATTAAAAAAAAAGTAGGAACTTATATTTTCATCGTAGAATAAGTTTTTTTTAGCATTTTGTGGATCGATATATTTTGAAACTTTTCATCTAGAAAAAAATTATATATTCTTCACTAATTAATTATTTTTCATCAAATTTGTATCTTGCATATGAAGAAACCCAGTTGAGGAAGGAGCTGAGTCCTTTTCGTGATTAGCCCACTAATCATTTCTCTGGAGACACTAATTATAATGTTCCATGTGACTAATCATTTCTCTTAAGACACTAATTAATAATCTTTTTCCATTTCCATATGAATACATACATACATACAATCACAATACAAACTCTTTCTTTCTTTAATCAAACACAACAATGCCTTCCTGCTTTGTCATACTCGTCGTAGCTCTGCTCCAACTTTCCTCTCTCTCCCTCGCTTCCGCCGCCACCGGCAAGGCTCCCTGCGCATCGGCCGGCGCCTCCAACCCCAGGCTCCGCCGGGCCTACCGAGCCCTCCGTGCATGGAAGCGTGCCATCCACTCTGACCCAAACAACCTCACCACCGACTGGCTCGGCCACAATGTCTGCGCTTACACCGGCGTCTTCTGCGCGCCAATTGCCGGCGAATGCACTGTCGCTGGAATCGACCTTAATGGTGGAGACGTAGCGGGATTTCTCCCTCCGGAGATGGGGCTGCTCACCGATCTCACTCTGATCCACCTGAACTCGAACCGCTTCTGCGGCGTGCTGCCTCGGGCCTTGGCGAAGCTCTCGCTCCTCTACGAGCTGGACCTGAGCAACAACCGCTTCGTGGGGCCGTTCCCGGCGGTGGTGCTCTCGCTGCCGGCGCTGAAGTACCTCGATCTGCGCTTCAACGAGTTCGAAGGGGCAGTCCCGCCGGAGCTCTTGACGAGGATGATCGACGCCGTGTTCCTCAACAACAACCGCTTCACCGACCTCGGCATTGCCGGAAATTCTTCATCTGCTGCCACTACGGCAAGCGTCGTTGTCTTTGCTAACAACAAATTCGGCGGCCGCCTCCCGCCGGGGATCGTCAGGCTTGCCGACAGTCTGGAGGAGTTGGTGCTGATCAACAGCAGCCTTTCGGGCTGTCTGCCTCAGGCAAGCTCATATATATTTCCTTATATTATATATATATATATATATATTGTTTTAGTTTAGAGTTTGGAGTATTTGAAGACATGTCTTATTGTCATATGGTACAATATGACAATTTATCATAAATTCATAGTATATGGTTTTGGTTTTGGATATATTTACTCTGCAAACTGCAAGGAAATACACTTATTGCCCCAAAAGAATTGGTATTATGCAAAAAAAAAAATGGTACTTTTCCGACCAAAAAATTGATTATTTTAGTGACCAAATTAATTTCTAACTTTAGCCGTAATGATAACATATTGCTTGTAAGCATGTGAAGAGGGAAAAATAAGTAGTTATGCCGCAAAAAAAGATATTATCTTAAGTACTTAACCAACAATAAATTATATTTTGTGTTAGATTAAGGGCTGGACACGTTGCAAAAATTAATGTCCAGAGACGGAAACTCGAAACCGTTATTGTAACATCTGCAACCCTATCCCAGTTCCTAAAACCCGGACGACGCACCGGTTTGAAAAATCCCAGTTCCTAAAACCCGGACTACGCACCGGTTTGAAAAATCCCAGTTCCCGATCCCCGATTAATCTAATAGTTGTTATTAATATGTTATAGGAGGTGGGGTTTCTGTACAAGCTGAAGGTGTTTGACGTGAGCTCCAACGACTTTGTGGGGCCGGTTCCATACAGCATGGCGGGGTTGTACCGCATCGAGCAGCTGAACCTGGCCCACAATCGGTTTTCCGGAGCGCTGCCGGAAGGCCTCTGTGCACTGCCCAACCTCGCCAACTTCACTGTTTCGGACAACTTCTTCTGCGAGGAAGGCGCTCTCTGCTCCAACCTCACCAGCTTTGACGACCGCCGTAACTGTGTGCCGCACCGCCGCTTCCAGCGCAGCAAGAGGGACTGCGACGCCTCGCTGCAGCCACCGGCCGAGTGCGCCACTTGATCTTATCTGATCTTTGCTTTTGCTTTGCATGCATGCATATTGCATGGTTTCAATAATATTTGGAGTCGGACTAAGATGAATAATCAACTATATTCAAACTCTACTAACTAAAATAAGATAAAAATCGTTGAACTTGTGTAAGTGAAAGTCTTCTTCTTTGAATCTTGAAAGCTTTCTTTGTTTATAATAACCAACTCGACATGGGAGCTTACATGAAGAGGTATACATAGAACGACCACCTGATTTTTATTGCTTACGGGGGAGTATGGCAAAGTGTGTCGTTTTTGAAAAGTGCTGTATGGGCCAAAACAAAGTCCCCGTACTTGGTTCAGAAGGTTTAGTTTGACCCTTAATAGTTAAACACTTCTTGTATGTTTCATTAAGATAAATATAAATAAACCAATAAAAAGGTAAGAATCTATATAAATAAAGGAGAAATTTAAAAATGATATGGCAATAAGTTAATACTACGATGTAAATTTAATTTTTTTTTAGAACCAAAATTTTTCTTATAAATAAAGGAGAAATTTAAAAATGATATGGCAATAAGTTAATACTACGATGTAAATTTAATTTTTTTTTTAGAACCAAAATTTTTCTTGAGTGGAAAAGTAATCATCACAATTTTTTAAATAAAAAAAAAGTACACGTAGTTTCATTTTCTCAAACATATTTTTTTCCTTTATTTTCACATTTTTTTACCATCTCAATTCTCGAGTTATTTTTCTCTTTAAAATTATTTTCACATTTTTTTACCATCTCAATTCTCGAGTTATTTTTCTCTTTAAAATTATTAGGTGTATATATATGTACATATATATAGTCATTCAAATTTATAAAATATCTGTTCCCCGCGAATCGCGTAGCCAATCCACTAATTAAATCAATTAAATAACCTAAATAATTAGACGTAAAACAAAGTTCTACATAAAACAATTTAATCATTTTGATAAAGTTAGGCATGTACACATAACACCCCTGAATTGCAAGCCATAAAAAAGGTGATTTGGTGGAACAATTATATAAAGATTTATTTACAAAATTCTTGATACATTTCCAAGATCAACTGTAATTTCTTACCACCTTCTATAAAAAAAAACAAAAAAAATTAATGTTTATATGCCATCCACCTTTTTCTTTTACTTTCACCAAAATTAGCGAGTTGGGCAATTTGACAATATTAACGGTTCACGTCACGCCGGAGGAAGAGGACGCCGACAGGTCGGACACTCCATTTTTATATCCATCCATCTTTGTAAGCAACCGGAATGGAAAAAATGATCGCACGGTGTCACCTGCCCAAGATAATATATAGATAAGCAACCGATACAAGCCAAGTTTGGAAATTTAAATTTACGGAACATCAAAGGGTCATGCTGGTTAACCATGCAATCATTTGAACGTTGCGAGACATCAATCGCCGTCATGCAAATGACACAATCTGTTGCATGGCTCGTATTCTGATCAAACCGTCTGTAGTAGCTATACTTATCGGGTAGAATCTGCAGAAACATAAGAACTTGAACATGTCAATATATATATATATGTATACATACATATGTATGTATGTGTGTGTAAATGTTCGTGGGGAGAGAAAAGACGAATAACCTGACGAGGAATGAAACAGCGAGACCCGAGATAGTGCTGAAGGAGAAGAATCGATGCTTGAAGACTTGTATACACAACCAAAAAGATACACCAAGCATGATCGGGCTCGATCCTCATGAAGTTGTTCGGGCATCCAAACACGTAGAGAGGAATTGCTAGGCGAGTGAGAGTCATTCCCAAAATGTAATGAGGATGCAAAGGTTTTCTGGAATCCCGAACAACGCTGCTGACGATTTGAGGTATCCAAAATGAGTACAAAAGGAGAAGAATCGGCCTCGAGAAATTATGGAACTCGTACATCATCAGAATGCCTCCCAAAAGAATTCCATCTGCACAAACACAAAAGACACCGTACTAACTTAACGTACAAGTAACAATTGCATTTCAAAAGAAGAATTATGTTAAACCCGCTAAATAGGAAAGAGTTTTTAGCAACCTATTATTGCTGTTGTCTTACGTCATTGGGGTACTAAGGGTATTTTACATTGAACATGGAAATATGGTCTCTAATCCTATATATTAGGCGCTTAATCGGGTTTAGATGTCATGTTTGATTAGTGGAAACTCTAATTGAACATCATTGGTAGAATTTCCCGTCCTAACTCTTGAATTATTTAGAGATCGGGGTAACTTTTATCAGTGAAGTGTTATTGTTTCTCTTTGATTTCCGGGTCCTATCAAATTAATAGTTTGCAAACTTGATTATCATCTAAAGAACTATTTAACTTGCAAAGATTAAAAAACGGGTAATACTTACAGAAACGGCCGTAGAGAACCGAAAGTTCACGCCGCATGGTCTCCCATCCCTCCCCGCTATTTGTGGGTCTGTTTGCTTTCCATATAGCAAGGAGATATCTCATCTCGAATATTGAGAACACTACAAATTTGAAAAAAGCGGCCGTCGCAAATGCATTGAATAAGGACTCTGCAATCGAATGTAGTAAAAAAAGCCGAGGTCAATAGAGTGAAACAAATATTGAACTTTCCAAAACGGTCAGACAGAACCGAGTTGCAGGATAAGCGGTCTTGTGTATTGCAAGAAAAAAAAAAGAGAATACTAAAACTACATCATCGGTTCGATGACAGAAAATTAGGGTTTCTATAGTTGCACCAAAGTGACAAATCCGCTACCTTCTGATTCAGGGCCAAGGCCTCCGTCGATTTTCTTAGACAAATTTCTCCACTTGAAGGCTGGTGCAGTGCAAGTTCAAGTGATTATTCAAGCCGACTTGGTCGAAACCGTCAAAATCCATAAAGCTACTCTAGATCTATGTGGGACTAAATTACTCGGCGGATACTTATAACCTAGGATCAGATCTGCGGTAAGAAGTTGCAGACCGTTCAAGTTGAGACCCAACATCTAGAAGGTTAAACCGAAACAGAGATTCCTGAACATTCGGATATATCAACCAAACAACAAAAAAAGGTTTTTCCTTCGAGAGCAAGATGAACACCCTCCAAAAGATGTCTTGATAGGTTCTTTTACTCGAAAAGAACATAACGATATCCCTAGAGGTGGGTGCCTTATATAGGCTTCAAAGAAACCCTTAAACATGACATAAACCGAAATGCCCCTTCTTAGGTGAATTATCAATGCACATACTAATTAATTAAAATGCAAGCAAAAAAAATAAAATAAAGAGTCTTAAAACTTACCAACTAATATTCCGGCAGTAAGATGTATAAGGCAGAGATATGCATCGATAATCGCCTGTTGACCAATTGTCAGAATCGAAACTTTAGCAGCACCCTGAAAAGGAAGATCACATTATCAGTTACTGAGAATAGAACTTTATATACATCGATAAGTATCAGAATGTAAACAGAAGTGACACTTTGATCACAAATAGACTCTCACCGACTGAGTGTTGCTATGCTCCATTTGCCGTATCAACAGCAGAACTTGAAGGAACGATGCCTGATAAGGACGTTAAGGGAACGTACCATATAACGGCTTACAACACTCTAATTAAACTTAGTGATTAATCAGCCTAGCCTATTGTTGAATATCTCAAGACTGATGAAATTTGAAGGATACAAATGTGACCATCAACGTATAGTTCACGGCTTTGTTGTAGTAGACCTCAATGTTGACAGAAGTCACATTCAGTAATAAGGGCGAGAAACAGTCCCCGTCATCATCCACCGCAGGACTCTCCATTAGCCCTTCTATATGATATCGGTCCCGATCACCGTCTATAAATACGCGACCAACGTTGGAATTAATACATAATATAGCAGTTAAAAGATTCTCTAAGTTATGCAGAAACTTTTTGAAATGGACTTTGAATCTTAAGGTATTGGGTACCGTTTTGGCCGGGTGAAATTCGTGAGACCTGGCCGGCAATCTCGATGTTACAATGTTTTTCCATTTCGTAAATTGGTGCTGCAGAACGAAACAAAAAAAAATTACTCCGTCGTGACAAAAACAAAAGGCACTGAATTTTAAAGACAATAACGAGAAAGTTACAGTGTTTCTTTCTCCACATTTTATCTCGTGGGGATTCTTGGAAGACCTGCGATGAGAAAACTCCAAGCTGTTCAAGAAATCAGTACCAAAGGTAAGTCCACCGAACAAGTATTGGTATGTAAACAATATTTTAACGTGATGGGAGTTACATTTCTTTAAAAACCCGAAATTGAATCTTACGTCTTTCTAATATTGTCATTCAAATACAGTAGATACAAAAAATAAAAAAAACAATCACTAGTTTTTGTGCATAGTTTTCTCCAATAAGTTTAGGAGACAAATGATAGAACCCGAAAGAGAAAAAAGCACAATTTATCCTTATTTATTTAAGATAAAAATGAGAATCTGATAAATTTTATATAAATATTATCTATATTATAGATACAATATTTTTCATAGTTACTTTATATTTATTTATTTTATAAAACACCACAAATACCCCCACTTAATGAAAATACTTAAATAATATATCAAATCAATACAAATAAAATCTTAGACAAAATTACCAAATGATAAGGATTGGATAGCATGTATTCATCTTCCTGACTCAACTCGCCATCTTTTGGACTGCAAAATAGTCGTTGACAAAGGTAAGATCTCAGATAGAAGATTAAAATAAAATAAAAACCTAACCATACATTTCAGTTAACTAAATGATATCACATTCGATAGGAAGTCGTGTCAATCGATAGTACTCCAAACTTAAAGAAATATAGAGAAGTAGTTTGGGTTTTAATTAAAATATGTATGTCAAAATATCAATAATACTGCGCTACTTACCTATTAGCGACAATGCGAAGTTGTCTAAATGGCCATATATATACACCTTCCACTCTGATTTCTACACCACCGGAGTTTTCTTCGTTGTCAAGCACATCTTGGAAAATTATTAAACCCTGTTTATGAACACAGGAAATATAGACAAATGAAGATAAATTCAGTACATGAAAAGTTGATCGAAAGTCAATTTGATTTTCTTTTTAATTTAAAACAAATTCAACACTGCATACATTCAGCACTTACCTGCACGTAATGTACGCCGTTTATTTTTGTTGGAGTACTAACTAGCTCGATCACAGAATTTCCAGATGATTTCTTGAAATCTGGAAATTTTGAAGAGCTGTTGATGGATTCCGGAAACTTCCAAAAACCTGAAATATAGGAATCAGATGAAAGACATTCAGCTTAAGCTTAGAGTAGAACTATTACCCGACCGAATGATATATACTACACGAATAAGGAAAAGTAAGCACAAGGAATATACAAACCTCTATATGTTCCAGTAATATTCCACGCAGAAAACGGACCGAGCTCACTTTCATCTTTTTTTACAAACAACCACTGCATGAAGTAATCGTGATTAATTCAATCGTAGATGTGCAAAATGTGACGTAAATTCAAGCATATCCTCCAGTTCCGTAATAATAATAATATGCTTGAAACGGAAAAAATCAAAATGTAAACCGACATAATGAATGCAGATGGAGGACTCTATGAATATGAATGATAGAGATTAAGAATATAATTAATTGGCGAGGTTTGACTTAATTCTTCACTAAGACATCATCGACACTAGAAAATGTTCAAACTAATACGCACGAATTGATGCCCCGGTTACAATAAGACGACGCGAATAGCCAGACAAACAAATTATAACCATTTTCTGCAGGAAACATAAGCATCAACATAACGAACTTCATCCGAAACAACACGAAACGAGCTTCCGGCAAAATCGGCACAACTCCGCTTCTCTCGGAACAAGGAACACAAGTACAATTAATTACCTAAAACTCCCTATCTAGCTATCAAATTTCACAAAGTATTCCAAACATTACAGTGCCAAAAGGGGCAAAGTCGATGATCATTCAATTCAAGGCAAAAACGAACCTCGTCGCCCCAAGAACGAGCCCTCTCGCGCAACGGTCTTAGACCCGCCACGGGCTGCGAAAACCCCAGCAGAAACCCAATCCAAAGCCCGCCGAACAGAACCAAGTTCGCAAACCCTAATCTCCGCCCATGGCGGCTGCAGAGGAAGCCCACCATGGAAACGAGCTCGAATTCAACTCTGAGTGGAGCTCGTTGGGTTGTGAGGAGCGTCCCACCAAAGCTAAAGGCGATGGGTTGCTTGAGTTGGAGTCAACATTCGGAAGGAACTAACTTGCTGATCCGAACGAGAAAGAGAAAGCTCAACGACTGTGATCGAAGCTTCAACAACAAGTGGATATGGAATCATAATTCATTCGGAGAAGGAGAGGGGTTGACATAGAAGCATGTCCGAAGGAGAAAGAAGCGAGCTTTGCTCAAATTCTAGTCAGAGAAAGCTCTCTGTGTTCGGTTGGCGTGCGGAAGGCTCAGCCCACGCGCTTCCGAGGGCGACGGGGTTCACGCGCCTCAGAGGCCCTCAAACAACGTGTCGTTTTTTTTACGGTTTGTAGCGGCATAAATTGTCATTTTCAGGCAAGAGGGGGGCGCCCCTATGTCGAACCAATCGAGGCTTTGTCTCGGCACGGTTTATCATCGTCCATTCGCATTTTTCGCGAGGGGAACCCCGGCTTTTTACCGTCATCTCCGTGATCTCGATTCGATCACTTTTATAGTGTTGGACCTTTTCTCGGGGTCAGGCTTTCTTCGGCTTTCCCGTGATTGACATCTTTTATGACGTCACGTTTGCTATCTGAGTCGAGGATTGGGTTGACTTTTCAGGTCGAGTTAAGGTTGCGTTTTCGAGCCGAGCTTGAGTTGACTTTTGGTAACCCCCTTGGTGTGAGCCTTCCGGGGTGGCTTTTGGGACTTAGGATTTTTTTTAAAAAAATAGAGCGTAATTTTATTACCTTCTTAAAATCTCCGATAATAGAATTTATCTCCTTCTAAATTGAAATCAAAATTTATTTAAATAATCACAAAGGTAAAGTAATAAATTTTATTATTTAAAATGGATCATCTTCAAGAGTATTGAATAGAAAAATAGGAACGAATATTATGCGTGTATTATAGCCATGATTTGTTGTAACATATCGCAACCTCTAATCTTGTATTGCGTAATATAATTAATCAAAGAAAAAATTATTGTAGTTGGCAACGTGCGGAACATATGTAATTCAATAATAATTGTACATATTATTTTATTAAAAAACATATAATATTTAATAAAACAAGCAAGATTAAATAGACCATTTCATAAACATTTATTTGTATACAAGTTTTAAATATATGTCATTTTCAACACGATAAGCCATTTCTAATTGTTTGTCCTTTTTAACGATTTTTAACATTTTCATTAGATGTCAAATTACCAAAATAATTTGTTATTGTTAATAGTGATTTTTGGTCACGATAAATATGTGTCACAGACTCAAAAAGGTCTCACATTGCTCTCAAAAGCACTCAGTAAACGTTGCGCGCTAGGAGCCGACGACCGCTTCCGAGGCTCACGAATATGTATGTTTCCAAACAACCGAGTCTCGAACACTCGACCCCTATACGCTTAACTATGTGCTCAACGCCCAAACACTCATGATGCGCCTCCCAAGTATATTCACAGGTACCTAAGCGCTTAATCGAGCGATCAACACTTTCGGAATCCTGCAAGCGCACTTCCGGAAGAGTATAAGCACCCAAAAGGCACATGAACTCTACTCTTCCTCGAGCTTAGCTCGAGAACGGTACCCCTTTCCCGCTTCTCCAAAAGCACGGGAGGCAAGACAAACTTTTGAAGAACATTTTCGGGCCCAACAAGGAAACCTAAGATGGCGTTTGGAAGCATTTTGGAAATGTTTTTGGTTTTAGAAGATCCTTATGTAACAATATCTCCCAAATGTGATTGGTAGTACATTAGTAGGTCTGGAAATGTTTTTGGTTTTAGAAGATCCTTATGTAACAATATCTCCCAAATGTGATTGGTAGTACATTAGTAGGTCTGTGCATAAAACCAAAAAATGCTGGCTTTTAACCAAAAATGTACCGCGCGCGTCATTTAGATGGGACTGATATAGTTCATCTATCCGAATACTGAATAAAAAATGAAGATATTTACTCAATCCATTCCACACCCTCTTACAATAAATGTAAGAAATAGAGAATAATTTCTATCTTAACGAATCGCACGCAGAAATACCAAATCGAATCCAATTTTAAGAAACCACAACCGAATTAAAACCGAATTTTAAAAAACTCACAACCGGATTAAATCGGTTTCGGGTTCTGGGTTTTAAGTTTAAAACCCGAAGCCTGGTTAGTAGGTTACTAAAACCAGGATTTTTAATTAAATATCTATAAATCTACAATTTATTTTTATTATGTTTATGAAATGGTTTTTAAAGTTTTTATTGGGAGTATGTTTGTTGAATTATGGTTTAACATGTTCAACAAAATTCTAAATTTATATTTTGTAATTGTGATTGTTCAAAATTTAAATATGAATTTATGTTTTGTAATTTTTTTGTTTTCCAATTAAAATTGGGGTTTCCAAATAAAATCCGAGTAAAAAATCCGATCTCGAATTTCCAGGTTTTCCCATTTAAAATCTGGGTTCGGGTATAAAAAATGGGTTTTTTTACCCGACTTCAGCCCTAATTGGTCGTACTTTTTTTAAAAATATTTTGAAAAGCAGTTTTCATTTTCCTTACTCTAAAATGAAAATGTTTTTATTTTGAAAGGTAAGGTTGATATAAGAAAAGAAACACATATGTATATAACAATCGTTGGTAACAATCGTTTTACAAGAGTCAAGGCGTTGGGCGTGGCAACACCAATAGTGTTTTATGTGGAGCAAAATGGGTCATACCACTTCCGTTAATATCGTGCGCAAAATGATAAGCAGATAAAGGAAATGAGATAAATTGAGTGGAGAAAACTAATGTGTAAATTTCCTTTATCCCTTTAATTCTATTGCTTTTCTGTATAAAATTGGTTGAGGCAAAAGAGAATGTTCTCTAGGGATTGATGATCCTTGATAGTACTTTTGGGTAGTGAATGCTTTTTACAATTGGTTATCATTGGTACTTATGAAGGACATATCATACTATTTAATAGACATGAATTTGGGCAATTTAATGGGTTATGGTTACAAGGGATAATCAACCCTAATCTAGTGGTCCTAACTGTTAGTACGGCCTGGGCGGTACGGAGTCATGTGGGCTCTGGGGGAGCATCCTCGTGCGAGCGAGTTTCTGGCATCGTCTTTCACGATTTCGGGTGAAGTCTTCTTGTATGCATGTTCTGTATCTTCTTGTTAGTCCTCTTATGGCTTTTGTGGCTTTGGTCAAAGTCTATGTGTTGACTTTTTGGGCCTTAAATCGAAATCGACCCCAACAATAATAGTGAATTATTAATAAAACGTTTATATATATTAAATATATTAGACAGAAGTGGGTGATTATACACACATATATAAAACAAGAAAAGAAAACAAAAGAAACACACGTATCTATATAATATTTTGGGTTAATTGCCGCGAAAATACTCAATCTTTGACCACATGTATTTATGTGTAGGCAAAAATATCTAACATAGCTCTTTTGTTGCCGACTAACTAAATTTGTCTAACACTGTTAGACGGTGTCTACGTTGTTGTTAAGCATGTGCCACGTGGCTCTTCTTCTTCTTCTTCCCCCCGTGGGCCCCTTCTCCCTCTCTCCTCTCCACACTCATTCTCGCGCTGCCACGTGGCTCTGCTTACTCCACTTTTGACCTGCCACATATCAATAAGTTTACAAAATATTTTGGGTTGGGTGAGACTCGAACCCATGACCTAAGACTCATACCATCGAGCCCTCAACCATTATCGTCTCATGTCATATTGTGGACTCATGAATGTCCTCTCAAGGTGACATGTAGCCTGAGAACATATCCTTAACTGATATCTAGCGGTTGGACTTTATAGGTGTTGGAGGATTTGAAAGTGTAGCGATGAACGAGCTCCCAAGTAGACTGTGTCAGCTCGTGGAGCCCCAAAAAGAATTATAATTTGAGCTTCCGTGAATTCGGTGTGTGCCTTATGACAATTTCGGGTTGGATACTATGAAATTCGGATTATTGAGCCTTTATTGGGCTTGATTCAAAATTATAGTTGAATAATTTATCTTTAAGATTTTGACGGGTTGATTTGGTCACGCTACCCACGTGGCACATGCCACATTGGTCCTTATGAATTTCGGGTTGAATTACGTGTAACTCTAACTAACCCTTATTTTGCTGTAGAATTTACATATAGTTTATAGTCAAAATAAAAAATAAAAATAGACAAAAATACTTTGAAACTTTACTTACATTTCGTTGACACCCGTTCTGGCCCAGCCCAGCCCAGCCCAGGCTGAAACCGCGAATCGGTTCCTTTTACGCGCTTTTCAATCGCGCCTAAGCTCCGAGATCGATTTCAACCAGTGATGATGGCAGACACAGGATTCCAGTGATCGATTCGCCACAATCGGTATCATCTTCCTCGAATTCCTAGGCACTAGATCCAACTTTTCATTCAATCTCCGAAGATTTGCGTGTCAGCTCGACCATGAAGCGCTTCGTCTACATCAACGACGGCGAGTCTTCGCAGGAGCTCTACTGCGCCAATCGGATATCCAACACCAAGTACAATGTGCTCAACTTCCTCCCCAAGAACTTCTGGGAACAGTTCAGGTATCATCTCTTCCATTTTCAGTCTGATGATTCAGTTAGAATACGATTTCTGAGTGATTGGTGATCAAATATGTTTTGGGTTTCAGCCGGTTTATGAACCAGTACTTTCTGCTGATAGCTTGCCTTCAGCTGTGGTCTCTGATAACGCCCGTCAACCCCGCCAGCACGTGGGGCCCGCTCATTTTCATATTCGCCGTCTCCGCGACGAAAGAGGCGTGGGACGATTACAACCGATATCTTTCCGATAAGAAAGCGAATTCCAAACTTGTTTGGGTCCTCAAGCACGGCGTCAAACAACATGTCAGTACCGTAATCCCTGTCTTCTTTCTTGCTCTTTCTCGTGGATTGTCTTTTGACAGCTCTGCTCTGTAGGTTCAAGCTCAAGATGTTCGTGTCGGTGATATAGTGTGGCTACGCGAAAACGATGAAGCTCCGTGTGATCTTGTTTTGCTCGGGACTTCGGATTCACAAGGGTGTTGCTATGTGGAGGTAATTACTTAAACCGCCTTGATTAGGAAGTCTCCGAATTTGGGCCATTGTATAACTATATCATAGCGGAGTAAAAACTCATTTAGGCTGAGAAATTTGTAATCTTACTGTATGGCGAGATTTGCAGATTTAAGAGTTCTTTTGAAGGATTGCTAATGATCTAAGTCGTTGCAGACTTCTGCTTTAGATGGCGAAACGGATCTAAAGACTAGAGTCATCCCCACAGCATGTGTCGGAATTGATCTTGAGCTCTTACACAGAATTAAGGCAAACACTCACACGCATATAAATATACATATATATTATTTTGCTCATTTTACTGGCACATTGTCCAATCAATTCTCTTATTTTTATGATCCAGGGTGTGATTGAGTGTCCCGTGCCTAACAAGGACATTAGAAGATTTGACGCAAATCTGCGGTTGTTTCCTCCGTTTATTGATAATGATTTGTGCTCTTTAACCATTAAAAACACAATTCTTCAATCGTGTTACCTGCGGAATACAGAGTGGGCATGTGGCGTTGCTGTTTATACAGGCACGTTTCTTTCTTCAAGGTTGATCTTTTGCGGTACGGGTACATATATTTTTTTATTGACAAGTTCCGATTCCGATTTGTGTTCATTAGGCAACGAAACCAAGCTGGGCATGAGTAGAGGCGTGCCAAAACCTAAGCTTACCGCGATAGACGCCATGATAGACAAGTTGACCGGAGCTATTTTTATATTTCAAATAGTGGTTGTTATGGTGTTAGGCGTTGCTGGTAATGTGTGGAAGGATGCAGAAGCGAGGAAGGTTGTGAATTTCCTTCCCTTTCTGTATTTAATTGTGTGACTTCATTTAGCTATTGGGTGTTTTGTTAAGCTGAGTATTTCATTTGAAGACATCTTGTGGAGAGTGTTCGCCCTGCTCTCAAAAGGAAATACGGTTTTTGTGACTTTTTGTTTATAAAAAAGAATGTTCGAGAATTTACTATTGTGGTGAAGTTCCGGTGGCCTTACTACTTTCTGTTTGGTTCCTAACAACTATCTTTAACCCTGAAACAGTAAGATAAAGAATTACATGTTTGAGATAGGAGTTTAGGGAGGTATCTTTACTCTATGTTTAAATCTATGCCTCTTTGTTTAACTAGTTATTTTTATCGATCATGTTTGCAGCAATGGTATGTCGAGTATCCGAAGGAAGGTCCGTGGTATGAACTGTTGGTTATCCCTCTTCGATTTGAGCTACTTTGCTCTATCATGATACCCATATCGATTAAGGTACGTAGATGTATTATTTCTTTGTTAGACCCGCATCATTGTGTCTTTTATTTTCTTTCTAAAGAAAAGTAGGAGAGGAGAGAGAAACTATGTATTTTATTTCTAATTCATTACAAAGAGATGTACTCTTCTCT
Organism: Parietaria judaica; assembly: GCA_954871525.1. Classification (NCBI taxonomy): domain Eukaryota; kingdom Viridiplantae; phylum Streptophyta; class Magnoliopsida; order Rosales; family Urticaceae; genus Parietaria; species Parietaria judaica. The sequence goes on from OX940865.1 coordinate 35,423,224, forward strand.
TTTTATAACTACAGATCGTATACAACTGATAATGGAAAATTATTCTGCCCTCTTAAGTCTTAACTATGGAATAAAGAGTAAAAATATCTTATACATAAAACACGTAATATATGGATTCATCTAATTGACTCCGGCTTCTTCTATACTTTCATTAGGGGTATTTAAGGTCTAGGGTTAGTAAAGGGTGTCTAAGCCTATATAAGGAAGGAGCTCACTGTTAGGGTTGGCTGTCATCAAGCTTTAAAAAAGCGTTCGAGGCCTATGGCTCGAGGCGAGGTGTCCGTCTGGCCCGCTGCGAGGCGAGGCGCACACCTCAAGCAGAACGCCGAGAGCGAGAGTTTTTTTTTTTTCCTCACATAAAAATCTTAATTATGATTTTTATTTAAAGACTTATAATTAGTGATTTTGTGAATTTTATGTTACATTATGTGGTGTTTGTGATTAATTTTATGATTTTTATGCGTGGTTTGTAATTGATTTGATGATATATATTTTATTTTAAGAATATTTTATTCTTATGAATTAGGCTTTCGCCTCGGTTCGCCTCGAGGCTTACGTCTCATGAGGCAGAGAGAAAGTACCTCAAGGCCCGATTAAGACTTTTTAAGCATAACTCTTGAATTAAAGAATGGGGTTACATGTATAATTAAAAAAGTGTAAGATATATAATTTTGTTTGAGCAAAAGTGAGTCGGCTGTTTATTTTTTATTCATTTTTTTTTGGTTTTGCAGCTACAAGATCGCCTTTGTATATCTGAAGATTTAACTTATTAAATATTTGGCAGGTATCACTTGACCTCGTGAAGGGTTTATATGCAAAGTTTATTGACTGGGATGATAATATGGTCGACCATGAAACCAGTACACCAGCCCATGCAACTAAGTGAGTTCATTTGGCTTTAGAGAAAGTAAATGATTCCAAGTGAATGGTTTATTTTTTAATGTATGTATGTATGTATAAGAGGTGGACATATTGTGTGGCAGTACAGCAATTAGCGAGGACTTGGGACAAGTTGAGTACATTTTGACTGACAAGACCGGTACATTAACAGAAAATATGATGATATTTAGAAGGTGTTGCATCAACGGTATTTTTTACGGAAACGAGACCGGAGATGCATTGAAAGGTTTGATTCAGTGCTAACTTTATGCTGTTTATCGTGCCAGTTGTTTGAAACTCCTTGGTGTTCACAAGCCATGCATGCTCTATTTTTCTAGTGGTCAATATTTTATACTTGTTCTAATGTTTGATTATCACCTATAAGAATTCAAATATTGATTGTACGGATATATTAATTTATTTAAGTTTTTTTGTTCTGATTATTACTTTATTGATTGTATGGATTGCTAGAAAAACTTTTCGTTCTGATTAATTTGACTCTGGTAACATAGATGCAAGGTTGCTTAACGCTGTGAAAAGCGGTTCTCCTGATGTTTTACGGTTCCTTACAATTATGGCAGTATGCAATACAGTAATACCTGTCCAAAGGTGATTTTTCCTTTTCGGTGAAATTCTATTATTAACTTCAGAAGCCTTTAGGCGAGGACATTAAACGGAAGATATTTATAGTTTGTTCTGACATTCTTGTAGCAAAAGCGGGAGTATCATCTACAAAGCGCAGTCTAAGGACGAGGATGCATTAGTACATGCTGCAGCAAAGTTGTGCATGGTTTTCTCCAATAAAACTGCAAATATTCTAGGTACTTTTTTTTTTTTATATAGTAAGCACATTCTTAATGATTGATCATTTAGATTTAAACTGTATATTGCAGAAATCAAGTTCCATGGTTCTATAATTCAATATGAAGTCCTGGAAATTTTGGAGTTTAGTTCTGATCGGAAAAGAATGTCGGTTATATTGAAGGATTGTCAGAATGGAAAGATAATTCTTTTGACAAAGGGCGCTGACGAAGCGATTCTTCCGTATGCATGTTCAGGTAACAATTCTTACATATGTATTCAAACATACATGTTTAGGGTTAAATTCGTTAATGTTGGCGGTTAATATTTGTAATAAATTTCTTCGGAAACCTCTCGTTAACAGGTCTATGTTGTCTTTCAAACTTCCAAATTTGTTTTAAGACCAGTATGATTATGCCATTTATTTATTTAATTTTCTTTCATCAAGGATACTTATTAGGTATTTTAATTCTAGGGTTAATAAAAGTTATCTAAGCCTATATAAGACGCTGACCGATAGGGTTCGCCATCAATGTCCAATTAGTAGAAATTTCCTATTGAGTGTCATTAACTTTGCCGGTGATATGACCCGAGATCTTCCCCGAGTAAGCCCGAGTAAGCAGAGGGCTTGTGCACCTCGTAGCTGCGAGTTCACTGGAAGCAGACTACCTCAAGAATTCGCGGTCAATGGTGATGAATAACGGAGGCAAAAGTAACAATATTTCAGAGAGAAGCTTCCCCTAAACCCTAATGTTTATTAAGATTAGAATCTAATTGGGTGATGTGATTTTTCATTAATTGAAAATAGACCATACGTCGACGTAGCTAATACGACACTTACAACAATTAAAAGCACTAATCAGGCTGATTACTAAATTAAATAACTTAATTGCTAAAATATGCAACTTAACTGGAAATTTTGCTCCTCCTATCACCCTTAATGTAACACCGGTCTAGGTGTGGAATTAGGGTCTTAGGTTATGTTTATCAATGAAGTGTTCTCGGTTATCTTGGATTATCTATCGGGGTTCTATCAGTTTGCTTTTTAAATTGGCTCAGAGGCTTTTCAATTGCTAAAATTTCTCACTGCATTTCTGTTATTTGAGGAAGAAGTATTTGTTTATACCGTTGATACAATACCGGTATTTTGTGGGCTATTAGGGCAACAAACAAGGACATTTATTGAAGCCGTGGACCAGTATGGCCAAATGGGTCTACGAACCCTTTGTCTTGCCTGGCGGGAACTACAGGAAGATGATTATCAGGAATGGTCTTTGATGTTCAAGGAGGCCGGTAACACCTTGGTGGACAGAGAGGTAAATCGGATATTATATTATTTATACAAATATAATATAAAATTGTTTTTTTTGGTTAAACAATAAACGATATTTTGCACAGTGGAAATTAGCTGAGGTTTGTCAGAGGTTAGAACATGATTTCGAGATCCTTGGAGTTACGGCAATAGAGGATCGTTTACAGGTTGCTCTCTTACTGTTCTTTTTGCAAACTTCTCATGACAAGCTCTAATGTAATATATACATACATATATATAATAGAGGAATATATATATAAGGGCATTTTGGATGACGACTTTCAGGACGGCGTGCCAGAAACAATTGAGACACTTAGAAAAGCAGGAATCAACTTCTGGATGCTGACTGGTGACAAACAAAATACGGCGATACAAATTGCTCTTTCTTGCAATTTCGTTTCGCCAGGTACGCTTCTCGATTTGATTGATTAGGTTTATTTAATGCATTTGTTTCCATAGCTGGAAAGTAGTTAAATTGGTAGACAAATTTTATTTTTGACTAACAGTCTGCTTGGAATAACTGATTGAAATCTTTATTCATAAGCATTGAACGGTCGATACATGCCTTTTATAAATATACTTTTCTTAATTCTTTTTGTTGATTTCTGGCATGAATAAGTTTTGAGTATCCGGAAATCCACTCGTTTATTTAGGAGTGATCTGTATCTTTTTTTTTCATCTTTTTTGTTCACGGCTTGACAGAGCCAAAAGGACAGCTTCTAGTAATTGATGGAAAGACCGAAGAGGAAGTTCGCAGAAGCTTAGAGAGAGTCTTGCTCACCATGAGGATTACTACTTCAGAGCCTAAGGTAAATTAATGTCTAATTACATGTCAATTTATGATATAAAGATGATTAACAGTCTTATTGGTACGGGTGTCTTGTCTGTTTGCTTCTTTCCTTTTACCGTTTTTACTATATTTACAGGATGTGGCATTTGTTGTCGATGGCTGGGCTCTTGAAATTGCGCTTAAGCATCATCGAAAAACTTTTACCGAACTAGCGATATTGTCACGAACTGCCATTTGTTGTCGCGTTACACCGTCACAGAAAGCACAGGTAATTCACGCTTTATTGGTTGAGGGCATGTATGAAATATATTATACATAAATTACTTTCTATTCCGCTTTTAATGTTTGTTCTTTTTCTAATTTGGCAAAAGTTAAGAAGAATAGTTTATTTTTCTTATCAATATACTCTTTTTCAGCTTGTGGAGATTTTAAAATCATGCGATTATAGAACATTGGCCATCGGAGACGGTGGAAATGATGTAAGGATGATACAACAAGCTGATATCGGAGTTGGGATTAGTGGCCGAGAAGGACTACAGGCAGCACGTGCTGCTGATTATAGCATAGGGAGTAAGTTCCGTTTTTTTTTTTTTTTTTTTTTCAATTTCCATTTGTTAGGTTCAATTAGTATGAGTTGAACTTATTTTAGGTTTTTTTTTTAGGTTATTAGGGGTGTTTTCGGTAGTTTGTAATAAAGAGGGAGTGGAGTTAGGTTTTTAGGGATGTTTTGGTAGTTTAAGTAGGGTAATTTTATTAAGTTTTATTAGGTTTTTAGGCCGCCTTTTGGTCTTTAAAAATAGGTTTACTTTTAATTATGTTTTATTGAGTTATAAGATGCGTTTCTAGTAGTTATTAAAAATAAAAATTATTTTAATTATTTTTCTAGGGTATTTGGGGCACTTTCGGTAGTGTTTAATAAATAGAGTTATTTATAATTATGCTTTAGGTTATTAGGGTTGTTTGGGTAGTTTGTAATAAGCAGGGTGTTTATAATTATGTTTTAGGTTGTTAGGGGCGTTTTGAATAGTTTGTAATAAATGGAGTTATTTTTCACCATTAGGGGTACTTTCGCTGGTTTGTAATAAGGTTCTTTTTCATTGCGTCTTATGCTATAGGGGTGTTTTTGGTAGTTCGTTATAATTTGCATTCTTAGGTCTTATGGGAGTTGTTTGTTATTCATTATAGTAAATCAATAATCGGAATTCATCACTTTGGTGAATTCCATTTCGTTCGTGATAGATTTGAATCTACAAGTTTGCAATATTAGTATAATATTTGTTATTTGTTTGTTCTCTGGGGTTTGCAGAGTTTAGATTTCTGAGAAGATTGATACTAGTCCATGGGCGTTACTCGTACAATCGAACAGCATTTCTGTCTCAGTATTCATTTTACAAGTCACTGGTTGTCTGTTTTATCCAAATTTTGTGCGTTCTTTCAAACCTTAACGCATTTAAGCCTCTTAAATTTTAACTATTTACCATATATTGTACTGACTTCTGCACGATTTTCAGCTTCTCGTTTATATCTGGCGTATCTGGGACTAGTCTTTTTAATTCTGTAAGCTTGATGGCTTACAATGTGTTCTACACAAGCGTTCCGGTCCTAGTCAGCGTCCTCGACAAAGATCTCACTGAAGAAACGGTTATGCAGCATCCACAAATTCTGTTTTATTGCCAGGCTGGAAGGTTCGAATTTTTTACCTTCACGTTTTTTTAGAGTTTACCATGTATTTGACATTTTCCCCCCAGAATGTGTTGGTAATGTATGGTTGTTTTGTTCTTTTGGCATGCCAGGCTTCTGAATCCGAGTACCTTCGCGGGATGGTTTGGGCGATCACTTTTTCATGTGAGTTTCTAGATTGTTTGTTTGTTTCTTTCGATGACGTTAAGTTTTCTTGGGGATTTATCTTTTTAGTTATTTCACAGTTTTGCGAATTTCGATATTCAGACTTGTATGGGAAACTAAATTTAAAAGATACTTGGGGGAAGAAGCCATTACATTGACTCAAACTCATAGTGGCACCTTATTCTTTTGAGAGGCGAAAATATAAACTTGAAAAAAGAAATTGCCTAAATGAAATAAACTGATGGAAAGCTGAGAATTTTGTATTTTATTGGTTCTTGAACTTGATGTGCAGGCCATAGTTGTATTTGCAATCAGTATACACGCCTATGCTTACGAAAAAAGCGAAATGGAAGAGATCTCCTTGGTCGCGTTATCCGGATGTATTTGGTTGCAGGCTTTTGTAATGGTTTTGGAGACGAAGTAAGTTTCTGATACATGCCGACTATTTAGGATAGTGTGGTTATTTAATCTAGTAATCTAGGATATTTAAATTAGGTTGTCGTTAGATTATTTAATGATGTCGTTGAAATTCTATTTAGTTGAGTAATTACGTTTAGAGGTTTAATTGAGTCGGGCCCGATCCAGTCCATATTTCAACTCTTGCTCTATTTAGGAGAATTTTCGCTAATGAAAAAATGTAACCATTCATAAGCTTAGATCTCTCTCAAAGAAGGGGAGAATGGGTTAGTGAACGTTGGCCGATATTTCCGTTCCAATGTCACCGATTTTGGGCACATAACAGTTTCTTTGCACTGTTTCCGCTTGTGAATTTGAATTTCGACTTGTTCTTTTAGTTAAAAAAAAAAACAAAAAAACTTATACATGTATAAGCGTCTTTCTGAATTTTCCTTTGATGATACAGTTCCTTTACAACACTTCAGCATCTTGCGGTTTGGGGCAATTTGATAGCGTTCTATGTGATCAATTGTCTCTTTAGTAGCATCCCGTCGTCGGGGATGTACACCATCATATTTCGTCTCTGTCAACAACCTTTGTATTGGATGACTCTCTTCGTAAGTTTCTCTTCCATACTCCCAACTACTCTAGTGCATATTGTAAATATGGAACTCCGTTTCCTTATTTTCAGATTCCAGAAAAAATCCGGAATCAGAAGTTTCTCTTGCTGGAAAAATTACTTCGATCTAACGGTCCAGATAAACTGTTAGTTATTAAAAAACCGAAATTTTATATCCTGTAAAACCTGGAATCTAAAACTTGGAGTACTGAATTCCCACGTCTTGTATTGACCGGATTACTTAGGACTCGATATTATCTGGAGATTCGCTGGTAAATAAATATATCCAAAGTTTTTTATTTTATTTGTAATTTTATTTTTATACATAGAGAGCTAATAATCCCATTTCATAGACTTTGAAGGTTATTAACTGTACTAAACGATGGGTTTGTCTACCGTCATCACAGCTGATAGTTGCAGTAGGGATGGGACCGATTCTTGCGATAAAGTTCTTGCGGTACACGTATACGCCCAGCAAGATCAACACGCTTCAGCAAGCAGAACGCCTAGGTGGGCCTATCCTCTCGATCGGAAGCATCGAACCGCAGACTCGATTGTTGGAGAAAGAGATCTCTCCGATGTCGATAACCCAAACGAAGAACAGGAACCCGTTCCACGAACCCCTACTGTCGGACTCGCCAAATGCGACCAGAAGATCGTTTGGGCCTGGAGCGCCTTTCGACTTCTTCCAGTCACAATCCAGACTGTCGTCTTCCGGCTACGCAAGAAACTGCAAGGACAACTGATTTACAGACCTCAAATGCAAGCTGCAAAATTCAACTGCTGCAGATAATACTGTATAGGCCAAACAGATTTGGGCTTAACCGAGCTGAATTCGGGCTTTCCGGCCCGTCTTGTAGGACCCCCGAGCATGTGCCCGGTTAAGCAGCAAGACAGTTAACAGTGCAATTTCATGCAAATGAATAATCAATCATACGTGTTGGGAAAATATATGCTATTTCATACCTTGTATTTTCTGTTTTCACAATATAAAAATGTAGCACTCGCTAAACCGAGCTAATATAATTTTAGAATTACGTTGTATCTATAATGATAATATTCTCAAAAGCTATAAAATGAAATAATCTCTTTCCTAAAGTTGTAATGAAAATGAGGAAAAGTTTGAATTTTTTAAGCGTTATGTTGTATCTATATAGTATTTTCAAAAGCTATAAAATGAATTATTCTAATAATTATTGATATTATCCCACTAGTTTTTAAATGGTACTAGAGTGGCCGACGACGAAGATGTTGAGCCCTTATTAGGCGGAGCGGTTGTGACGATTATCAATCACTTGAGCCGAGAGAGTAAGAAAGGATAAGTTGTGCAAGCTCGTATCACATGGGCAAAGAGATGTGTTTACGGGACGTTCCAAAAAATATACAGGTATGGGAATGCATGATGGCTGACATCATACAAATGTAAGATTGCACGGTCGAAGAAACTTAAGAGACTTGATTGCTAATTCTTATGTCAACAAGATGAGTTTTCTCTTTGGGTGACCCATTCAAAGGAACTCCAAAACTAAGCATGAATGACCTGGAGAATAATTCTTATGTCAACAAGATGACATTTGGAGAAGTTTCTCAAAAAACATGTTAGTAAAGACAAACTATGCTAAAACGATTTGTATTGTCTTGTGTGGAAAGTCACAAATTCGATAGAACAACCACGGTCCAGAGCGTTATAGTAGAAAAGAAAAAAAATAAAAAGATAATTTCGACAAAAATTTCAATACTTTCAAAAAATAAATCTGTAAGTTACATTTTTTTTTACCGGGACAAAATTCCAATTCTCTTGTTTTGTATCCCTATTGGTATTTCTGCCAAAATTTTCGTCCTCCACTATTATCCATGCTACGTGACACTCAGACGTGGCTTTTTCAATATTAAGTTAATCCCGACAAAAGTTCCAATACTTCAAAAACGGACCTGTAAGTTCTAATTCTATTTTTATCCGAAAAAGTTCCAGTTCTCTTATTTTATTCCTTATTTCACTTCCGTCGAAATTTTCTTCCTCCACAGTAATCTTGTGCCACGTGTTACTCAAATGAGGCTTTTTCAGTATTTAATCAACTAAAAGAACATTTTTCTTTGCAAAAAATTAACCGTAAAAGTTACACACACATATATATATAATACAATTGAAACTCTTTTAACCTTGGCCCCCTAAAGAACACACAGGGGAAAGGGTTTGGATGGATGGGGACCAAGAGTAAGAGTCCCACATAATAATAATCATAGAAGAAAGAAAAGAATGCAGTTGTAGATACATGAAGAAGCTCTCATTCTCACATATGTCTTGTCAAGCCCTATGCTTTCTTTCCCCATTATAACACCCACCAAAGCATGGGGCTCTCTCACAATTCAATGAACATCTCATTTGTAAATATTATATTTTGTGGGCCACAAATGCAAAAGGTCAATAAGGGTAGGGGCCCCCCACAGAATTAGAGGAGTCATTTTAGCATGGGCTGCTATATTTTCATGAGTTGTGACCATTCTCGAATATCACTACCTAACCCCACTTCAGAAATCAGAAATGGGACGTATCAAACCAAAACCAAATCCAAAAATGACTTATTGAAGTGTCCTCTCCGAAATGCGTTAATTTTAGCGGTTCAAGCTGAATTTGGTGACCGCACGATGGGCAAAACGGGCGGATTCCTCGATATACTTAGCGGCTCCCGTACCACCTCGCGATGGACCCCGTCACACAAACACAATAAGTGAAAAACGGACGGATTCCTCTATATACTTAGCGTCTCCCGTACCACCTCGCTGATTCTCAGCTTCTTTTGGATGGACCCCCGGCACACAAACACAATAAGTGAAGGATGCTTAGAGCGTCGATGAGAATAAAATTCCCGACATCCGGTCTTCTCCCGGAGGCTCAATATTACTAGACAAGATTAGCAATGTTCGGTATTGCATTGAATGATGCACCAAACCGGGAGACACGAAAATAAATAATTCACAGCAGATAAGCTCCCTCCCAGGAAACAATTCTATCCTCTGTGCTCACCTCCACGATTGCACTTGCTTGTCTTGCTTTTTTCTTTATTCCAAAAAATTTGCATATTTTTTCAACAATAAATCAAAATTAGATCTTTTACTCGAAAATATAAAAATTACCTGTCACACATATTAAACTTGATTTACGTCCAAAATAAATCAGCACAATAATTTATAATCATGGTTCGGTTTGTCATGTAAATCTCAATTATTATGTTCATGCATGACGAGCGAGAATTATAAAATATACAATAATGTTTAGAACTTTTTAGTTAATAAAATAGAATATCATTACATCAACGAAGTCCGAAATATAATGAGATCTCATCTCAAGTGTTACAACCAAACTTATTTATTTAAACAATAATGATGATATATGTATATAATTATCATCATCATCCGAATGATCAAACTATTTTACATGCATGAATGGTAATACAGAGTCATGCATATATATACACTTACCAAAATCACTAGTACTTCTACTACATCAACAGCTCGTTCACCCACCCGAGATCCGGGTCCGAATTCGACCCGCCATTACCGTCGTTCTTAACCTGATAATCATCGGCGAAAGCGGCACCATAATTTCCATTGATGTACCTCTTTCCCGAGAAGATATTCGGGCGGTAATTACCCGGAGAGACGCTGCTGCTTGGAGTAGTTGGCGAGAGGACGAACTGCGGCTGCTCGTCGCTGTAGCCAAAGGGCGAGACATCGACCCAGGACTTGTTTTCGCGCCTCGACATCGGGGAGCCAGACGAGGGCGAGTTTTCGCCCCATCCGAAGGGGGAGACATCGAGCCAAGGCTTGCTTTCGCGCCTCGACATCGGCGAGCCTGAGGACGGCGAGAACTCGCCAAAATGCATGGCCTCCAAGGAGGACATGAGGTCGGTGAGCGCGTCCTTGTAGCTCACCGAGCTCATCGGCGACATCGGCGGCGAGAGGTGCGAGGTTGGCGAAGTCTCGCTGCAAGAAAAACCCAATTCAGCTACCTTCAATGATAATTCTAAAAATAAAAAACCACCAAATAAATTGAAATAAAAAAACCCAATTCAGCTACCTTCAATGATCATTCTAAAAATAAAAAACCACCAAATAAATTGAAATCAACCACTATGAAAAGAAAACTATACTTTAAATAAAACTACTAAAAAATTGCAAATCAACTGGGCAAGAACACTAAAAAATATATTGTTGATATATTCTAAGAAATTGGAAATCAAGTACAAAAATTTAGTGAAAAAACTTCCAAAGAAAATCCTAAAAAGTTAGTGAAAAAGAGTTTAACTTTTGGTTAAAATTTTAGCTGATGAGTGATAATTCTTCAATTACTAGTGAGCTCCAAAATTTATGTTGGCGAGTGAATACTGACCGGTGGTGAGAGCAGACACAGCAGTGGTGACCGGCCTTGTTGAAGGCGGCGCCGTGGTGGTTGTGCGCCTTCTTCTGCAGTGGTGGTGGAGACGACGCCGCCGAGGGTGGCAAGATGCGGAGCTGGCGCGGGGAGTGGGCGAAGAAGCAGACCTTGCGGGTGCAGTGCCTCCCGTCCTTGCATGCCTCCGTGCGGTAGCGGGCGGGGTGGAGCCAGCACTCGAACACCCCGTGCGCAAACTCGCAAGAATCGCCCCGGGCGCAGCCGCCGTGGCGGAAGTCGGGGCACACCGTGCCCGAGTAGTGGTGCCGCCTAGGGTCGCGGCGGCGCGCCTTCTCGCCCGGGTGCGCGAAGGGGCACTCGGTCCAGTCGTGGCTGCGGCTGCGCGTGCAGCGGCGCACCTTGAACTCGTACATCCGGAAGTGCTCGGAGGAGTAGGGGTCCTCCGAGTCGGAGTCGTCGGCGGTGGCGGAGGGGAGGAACTTGTGCAGCATGGCCTCCTCGCCGGAGAGTTGGTGGTGGTGGTGGTGGTGCTGCTGCTTCCTCGGAGGGATCTCGATCTCCATGACTGTGCAGTTTTGAGGCGGTGGTGTGGTGTGACAAGGAGTTAGATATAGAGATATATAGAGAGAGAGAGATATATATATAGTGATGAGGGTGAGATCAGGGAAGGATGACGAGGACCGAGGGAGGTATGGGGCGAGAGGTGCGTGGCTGCATGGCATTAGGGGTAAGCATGCAGGGCTGGGTACGTGGCGCGCGGCCTCGTGCCCGTAGGGCTACCACTTGGCAGCTTCTCTTCTATCATTAATATTATAATGATAAATTATTATTATTGGGAAAAACAAAAGGTGTTTTGGATTATTCTTGCAAGTATTCATGTTGTTGAGACTTGAGGTCACATGATCATGCTTATTAGGTAAAAATTAACCATAGGTTGCTTACATTTATTTTTGTAGAACTCCTAAGTATTTTAAGTTGAGTACGGAAAAAATGATACTTTTTATTTTATCTTTGTCGTTAAGTGTAGTATAATGTATAAATAATACGTGGTAAACATTTTTATTAGTTACTCACTTATATTTAGCTAATAGAAATTATTTACTACATATGATTTACACGAACGATAATTACTCATTGGAGTAGCAGGACTAGAATTTAAATTTCAAAGATTAAAATTTAACTTTTTGTTAAAAATTATATTTGAGGTATTGTATTTAAATTTTTTAATAAATATTAAATGGGTTAATATGTTTTTCTTACTCCAAAGAATAAAATAAAATTCGACCGCAATGTAAGAATTTTTTATTTTGAATGAGGTGGTTTGAACCAAGGTTCAACTTACCGATGTTACCGATAAACCGATTACCGTTTTCGACGGATTAATCGATAGCTTACCGATTAACCGACGGAAAACCTATAACACTGTAGCTTACCAATTACCGATACTTTTCGATGATTATCGACGGATTATCGATACTTTTTGATACTTTTTGACAGAAAACTTAGAAAATATTTTGATAATATCATACCACAAAACATATGTTAATTTATTAAGTGTATAATTATAATATTAATATTAGTTGAAGTGTATAATATTAAATGAATATACATATTAAGTGTATATGTATGTTAGGTGAAGATAATATGTATGTTAAGTGTATAATATTATTTGAAGTGTGTAATATTAAGTTAAATTATTAAGTGAAAGTGTATGTGTATGTTAAGTTGTGTAATATAAGTTGAATAGCAAAAAGTCCCACATTGATAGATGACAAGAGTTTGGTGATGTTTATATACCAAATATTAGGGACAAGGGCTTGGGCCCTTTGGGTCATAAGATTTTGTGGATGGGGGAGGATTCACACAAATGTTACACCACCACACGCGCGCGCCGCCGCCGCCGTCCGTCCGGACGTGGCAAGGCGGGGTGGGGTGCTCTTGTGCAAATATAATTATTTTTGCCGAATTTTTTTTTACCAAAAAATCCCTTTTTTTTACACTAATTTTACCGAAAATCGGTTGGAAAAGGTTTTATCGAAAACCTCGAAAATCGTCGAAAAGTATATAAAAACGATAAGTATTACAACCGGCAACTTACCGGTAACTACCAAAAAGCCGAAAAATCGACGATTATCGACGAAAATTCGAACCATGGTTTGAACCCGCCCCTTACCCTTGCATCCTCTCGAGGAGTGAAAGAAAATGAAAAATTCAAACATTACATTTATATTTAGTTCGAGCATTTTGAGTTTAACATAGAATTTGAGTACATAATTGTTAATTTTGCTTAAATTTGTTTGTACTATTTTCTTTTCTGTTTTTAACTTGAATATTTAATAAAAATAAAAAATTGTGATGGCTAAGTTTTTATCACTAATCATTTAGATAACCAACAAGCTACCTTCTCCACCCACACTATTGGAGTTTGGGCTTTTGTGGTCGAAGAGTGTGGAGTTTCGGTCAGACCACGCCGCCCAAATGAGGCCGCAAAAAAGTTCTAAGTCCGCCACCGATAGAACTTCTAATGCTCTAAAACAAAGTTCTCGAAATGGGACCGGCCCCGTCTTGTCGGCCCAACGATACAAGGAAGAAGAGTCCCATATTGCTCGGGCTCTTCCACATCCCCATACCGCATGAAGTGCATTCTCCGGAAGCGCCCCGCAAAACTTGCAAAAAGGTAGACATGGAATCTCGCGTCCTCTTAGTGCTCCGAACGTTGGAGGATGTCAAACCACGCCCTCCAAATCACATGTTTAACTTTAGGAGGGATTTTGAGGCCCCACAAAGTTTTCCTCTACACATGCTTTGTAATTTTGACGAAAATAAATTTTATATTATATTAATGCGTACACAGATATTTAAAGTATTTATGAATGGAATATGTTCTGAGCGGTTTGTACTCGAATGTAGCCAAAGTAGTTCATAACAAAGTTTTAAGAACTCCGTTTTTTTTATATATCTTCTCAAACAGGGACGGAGCCATAGCTGTAACTAATAAGGGGCGAAATTAATTGGTTATAAATTTTATAATAAAACGATATACTGAAAGTACTATTAAACATTGCATTATAACTATTTTTTTTATGAACTTTCGGTTTATGAAAATAATTCATTAGAATCTTTATATGATTATTAATCTACGTGTTACGTTCTCAAAATATTAATATAAGTTTTTGTTTCAATATTTAAAACTTTGCACGTCTTAAATTAATTGGTGGTTTTTATTCTCCAATTTTATAAGCTGTAATCGTTTTAGTATACCTATAATTAAGTAAAGTACAAAAATACCATGGAAAAAAGAAGTTATAATCACAAAATGTGTTGCTAAAAAACATTAAAAAAATATGATGGCTTTGGGAATTGACCCAAGGGCTATAACTTGGAGGATAACTTTAAAAGTAACAAAATTCCACTACGCTGTAGTGATATTTAAGCTACAAATGCTATGTTTATTATTTATATATAAACTTTTACTGATATGAATAAATAAAAACAAAAATAAAAATAACGTGTTCGTACCAAGTGGGGGCGGCTGCCCCCGCTCCGCCCCTCAAATATATCTAATATTTTTGTTTGTAGTTTATTTTAAGGTTTGGATTTTCCATGATTATCTTCGATAATCTTTGATTATCCGTCTTGCCGGTAGTTATCGGCAAGAAGACCATGCCAGTACTTTTTCATGATTTTTGCCGAAAATCGGCAAATATCTTGAAAAATAACAAAAATATGATACTTTTCAAGAAATTTCGCACTTGTCGATGATTTTATCGAGTATTTACAGATGTGAGAGTGAGACTATATTTTATTTACCTATGTTTGAGTATGAAATGATTTAATTTTTGACATTTTTAACGTTTTATCAACATTATAAACTTAGTAAATATATTCTTAAAAATATTTGAGTGATTTTTCATCGATAAATGTCGATAATCCGTCGATAATCATCGAAAAGTATCAATAATCGGTAAGCTACAATATTATTAATTTTCCGTCGATAATCCGGTAAGTTATCGATTAATCCATCGATAACAGCAAGCGATTTATCGGCATGTTCGGTAAGTTAAACCTTCTATTTTATCAAAAGAAAAAAAAATTGAAAAAGACATTTTTTAATGTTAAGTATAATTTATATAAAATTGTACTAATAATATTTATTTTAATATAAATTTAAAAATATAACTTATATCTAAATGATTAGATTATAATAAAATAATTTATATATTTTTTTTAAAATTGATTAATAATTTATTCCTAAAATTTGATTATTTTTTATTGATAATGATATTTGTTTGAAAAAATTAATACAAATTCATACAATATAATTATCGATTTATCTATGAGTTTTAATATCGAGAACTTTGTTCATGACCTCTATAAAGTATAAAGCATGAGAAACAAGAATATTGATGATGATTTAAATCGGTATGTTTATCCATATTGTTGATGATGTATTAATTTGAACAATTATTTTACGACTTTCAATATTTTTTTGTCCAGTTTTCGTTATGCTTTTCTGACACATTCATATTATCTCTCTTCCTCTCTTTGTCGTCTTGCTAATATTACGGATACCTAATTAAAAAAAAAATTATTGTCCAACTCCAATTTATAAAGTATATTTGAAACTCAGTATCAAGGGTTATTAGCCGGGAAAATAGTCAACTCGAAATTGACCAAAAATATATATATATTTGAGAGGTCATAGATTCAAATCCTCATACGAGACTCAAATTAATATCCTCTTTATATATTTATAAATTTGGTCAATCACATCACCTGTTCTTACACTAAATATATCCGATAATACTAGAATACATTGTAACCTTACCTGATTGCCTCACCTCATTTAAAAAAAAAAAAAAGACCGGATCAGAAAAATAAACTCAAACCAATTCGAAAAAAATTAAGTACATGTTCCGAAAATCTCAACCAAAGCACCATAACACCATTTGAAAAGCCCATGTCCATAACATATCTAATAATATATATAATATATATAACAAAACAAAATCTATTATAAATGACGTGGCAGAAGGCAAGTTTAAATATCTCCTATTTTAGAATCATTTTTCATAAACATAATAATTATCCCTCACATACGAAGTTTCAATTTTGCCATTCACTCACATTTATCAATCTGCCGTTACTCTCCCTGAGATCAATTGAATTAAAATCGGAGCTTTAACATCAATTAAATTTAATATAGCATTAAGTCAATGAATCGTTCTGAATTCTTATTTTGATCATTTTGGGCCTTTGGATTCCTTCATCTACTCTTTTAAAAAGAAAATGAAATCCTTGGAATCCACGGTGAAGAGACTCGAGACGCCAAGCGCTCTTCAAACGCTCACCACTGAATTCAGTTGTCTGCCTCTAAAACCATCCTCGATCGCTTCCTACATTTCTCCCACACTCCCTTTATGCTCATCTTTTTGCATTCAAATTTGAAGCGTCGATTTTGCGGTTTAACTCACGCCACATATTTGCCGTGTCACCTAAAAAGTTTGTACCATTGAGATTTTTACCACTTATATTATAAAAATTAGTTGTAATATATATAATTTTTGAATTAAATTTTCGAAATCAGAAATAAGTTCCGAACAAAAAAAATGAAAAATCAATCGGATCAAATATGAGCTGCTGTGTTTTTTTTAGCGTAGTGGTCAAGTACTTCTCGCCGGAGCGAGAGGTCGTTAGTTCGATTCACGGTTTCGGCTTTGTTTTTCTATAGAACTTAAACTCATATCTTTTTCCAAATAAATGCTTAACTCTATCATCTTTTTCCAACTTTAGCTTATAACGGTTATGAAAATCCAAAAAATGGCAACAAAATTACAGTGAGTCTCAATAAAATAAAATCACAATTCATCACTCTTTTATCGCAACTAGTTATGAACAACTTATAAACCCAATCAATTATAAATTGCGATGCACAAAAGCAAAGCACATTTTATACGGATTTCATATATCTTCTCGTGCCTTTCATTAAAGCAGAGTTAGATGTTGCATTCGAGCAGAGCCTGCAATTTCCGTTTAACGAAATCGAGAAACAATTTTAAATGTTTAAATACGCAACTTTTGATCGTCAAACCGCGAAAAAACAAGTATTTTTTTTTCATTTTTACATTTCAAAGAAAGAAATAGTACAGGTTCCATGTAGATTCTTAACAGGCAAGTGAAGAAACGAATTTTATGCTACACTACCCGGTTATTGGAACCTGACGACCACACATGATATGTCGTCTCGGCTCTTCCGGGAGAGCGCCTCGGCGATCAGGTGCTTCGCGGCCGAGTGAGCGTCCTTCACGTGTTTGATGCAGTCCACAGCATCCTGGTTCGACATAACCTGTTGCCCAATTCACCGCGTTAGTAAGAGAAGAAATATAATGTTTATCGGAAGAAATGCTCAAGCGGACCGACCTTCCAAACCCCGTCGCTGGCGAGGATGAGTAACTCCGTCTCTTCCTCTACGATGAAAATCGACACGTCGGGTTCGGAGCTCAGGTGAATCTTCAGGCTCTTGTCGCCAAACGCCCTCGCAACAGCCAGCTGTCCGTCTACACGTGGAACGTCTCCTGCAGAAGAAACCGGCGACATGTTAAGAAATGAAACGGCATATCTTTCGTGAGTCCAAATCGGGAAATTGATAAATACCTGGAAGGTTGGACACGAAGCCACCGCGGCTCTCAATGAGCCTTCTCTCGGTGCTGGGCTCGTGGTCCACGGATAACTGCTTGGCCACGCCTTTCTCGCTGAGGACAGCGCGGGAATCCCCGACGTTGGCCACGACGAGCTCACGGCCGTTGATGAGAAGCGCGGTGACCGCAGTGGATCCGCCTCTGCCCAAGTCCGAGGCCAAGATCTCGTCGTCCGTCTTACGGTAAGCCCTTTTGATGGCGTTCTCCGGGTCGTTGAAGAACCCGGGCTCCTTCAAGATGTTGTGGAAGAGGTGGCTGTGCAAGAAACTGGCGACGTCGTGGCCCAAGTGGCCGTCGAATATGGCGAAGAGGCCGAGGTCAACGTCGTGGTGGCGTTTGACTTGGGAGACGACGAAGTCTTCCATGGGATGCTTAGACTTTCCCTTAACCATGTGGAATCCATGCTCAACTTGGCCTTTTCCCGACGATGGAGATCCCAGCCCCACCTTCACCTGAAAGAAATCAAGATCATGAAGATCCAACTCTGACGAATTTGAATGAGATTACCATAATCAACGACCTTCATCTTCTGGAGGATCTCCTTGCCAGCCATGTCGAGAGAGAGGGAGAGAGAGTCCAACAGGTTGACTTTTTGAAGAAGAAGAAGAAGAAGATGAATCTCTGACAGCTCGCCAAACTTGAAAAGACATAACTGCCCTTTGCATTATCCCTGTCTAATCATAAAATTAGTTTACCGTCTTGCCCTTTTCTCTCATCTTGGTAAAACTGCAACTGCCACGATTTTGCGATAACCTTTGGATGTCGTCGTCGTCGTTTTCTTGAAAACCGGGGCACGTCGCTGGTTTTACGGTTCGACTTTTGTATGCTTATTCCGAGATGAGAGATGATTATGTGGAGGAAAGGGAACCAGAACGGACTCAGAATCGGGTTTGGTACAATTTATATTATACCCCATGGCCTTGCAGACGTATTCTCAATCTTTGAAGCCGGTTTCGGGATTCAAGATGCAGAGATAATAGGCCTTCACATTGCCAAAAGGAAACATTTCGGGATTCAAGATGCAGAGATAATAGGCCTTCACATTGCCAAAAGGAAACATTTCGGTCTGAGAAAAACAGTTTGACCGTGTAGCACAGAACAAATCAGCCTTGGCCGGTATTTGGCTACTCTCTCTGACTTCAGGTCAAGTATTTTGAGCGGGAATTTTCAGTTATTTTTATTTATTTCGAAAGATGTACGAAATTCTTTCACGGATCCAGAGATGTGAGCGTGAGACCGTGGAATTAATCTTCTGAATCTCCGAATTTGTACATTCTTCCATATGCAGTGTTGATATACCTACTGCTATATACATCATTGTCAATTTAAGTAAGTAAAGGCAGAGCTGTAACGGTGTTTTATTCGACCTTTTGAACGTCGGGTAATTTTTCCTTCTTCTTCTTTTTGTAGTCTCGGAGCACTTTGTCCCGCTCCGAGGGCATTGCAGACAATAACCATTTGCTGAACTCAACCACCTCCATGTTGGCGAACCGAGCAACAAGGCTAAACTGAAACCGTTTCCGATCCTTCAACGATGAAGCAACGTCGTCTTTGAAACCATGTTTGAGGCTCCTTTTGTTAGCCGGACCCAAGTTCACAACGTCTCCATTCAAATGAGCATACACCACACCTTCAACAAAAGATTAACGTTGCACTTTCAACACTTGCTTATTGATCTCTTTGATTGACGCAATAACATCGCTCGATCTCAATTCGAAAACAAAAGGACGAGAGGATGAACTTACCCAGATCTTCAAGCGTCGGTTCACTTGAAGTTTTCTTATCATCACCACTTCCCATGATGCCTGGTTCCACCGTCGAGGCTTGTCCTAAAGAATCTGAATTGTTCTCGAGTTTGCCGGGCTCTTGTCCTTGCTTTTCGTGAAAATTGATTATCTCGCTGGTAAAGAGCTTATCCGAAAGGTCTCTGAACAAATTACAGATTCCGAAAAGCTCCCCTTGAAATTCTTTGCAATCCTGAGAAAAACAATTAGCAGGTGAAATCAAGGACTGTGGGGCCGAAATAGAATGTCGCAAAAGCAAAAATTCGATCATTGCTCTCCAAAAAAAAAAACCTGGACGCCTTCGAAGTATCGCTTTTCCATTTTTCCCGAAACAGCGATGTTTGCAAGCTGCTGTTTGTAGACCTGACGCGAATAAACGAGCTCCTCAAGCGAGCCTGCCGCAAGAAGACGGAAAACAACGACGTGCCGCTTCTGCCCAAACCGAAACGACCTGTCCTGAGCCTGCAAGTCTTGAGCCGGATTCCAATTCGGATCAAAGATCACGACACGATTTGCACTCACAAGATTCAAACCGAGCCCACCAGCTCGAGTTGATATAAGGAACACCTGAAGTGACAATGAAATGTAAGCAAGAAATTCACATGTTTGATACGGATCTAGGTACCAGAACACGTTTCGGAAATGGAGTTCAGACTACATGGCAACTATGTGTGCGTGTTCTGGGCTGTACTGTGTTTGAGTGTGTTTTACGTTTTAACAACTGTTCGAGGAGAGCATCACAGCAAGATACAATCACCTTTCTCAATCCCAAACACACAAGAATCTGCCTATTCATCACCTTTTTTCAATTGAATTTTTTTACCTGTTTGCTTGGACTAGAGTTAAAATCATCCACGAGAGATTGGCGCATGTTAGATGGTGTAGAACCGTCAAGTCGGGAAAACGAATAGCCTTTACGAATAAGAAACTTCTCGAGAATATCCAACATCCTGCAACACAATTCAAGTTGTCAACAACACGAATAAGTAGCGAACTGTTAGACCATTATCAACGCATAAATGTAGAGGCAATGTTAATTTGGAAATGTGACCCTTTGTTTATTTCCTCATCTGTCTTTATATTATATTAAGGGTATTTTGGGTATTATGATAAATTTTGTGAGATCCTAAAAAAGTAAGTAGTTAACTCCAGTTAGGTTGAGTTATATTTGTTTAGTTGAGAGCTCCTATCAAGACAGCTTCTGGAGAATGTTTGCCATGCTCTCGGAGGAAAAACTTGTATGTGTTACGAACTAAGATCGATGCACTCGAAATTGGAGACTTTTGGCAACACTCACAAACCCAATCTCTCATCTCAAGAGAGATTAAGTTCTTGGAGTGTTTATTGGCTACTTTTGCATTGACTTAAACTCCCACATATAGAGCAAGAACATTACAAACAAATGAGCCGGACCAAACCGACTCAATTAAACCGCTAAACGACAAAAAAACCCTCTAAATGACACTCAATTAAATGACACTGGCTCAATTACAACTATACTGACTCTATTAAACCTCTAACAACATCGATATTAAACTCTCGGTCCGCATCACTATGTTGTTTGGTTTATTATCAATAGTTCGGGAATCTCTCAGAGGAAGTGATTTCGTTTTGCTTCAGGTTCTATCAGCAGAATTGCTAGATTTTACCTGACAGAGTAACTGAACAGGAGAACTTTGTCGCCATGTAAACTCCAAGAGCACATTAATTTCTCAAGCACTCGCATTTTACCGCAATGATTGACATCACTAAGGCCCATAAAACTCTCGCTCTGCGCGTTTCCTCCCACCACGTCGGCATCGGAGCCTAACACCGCAGTGGAGAATTCTGCGTCTCTCTTTTGTTTGTCGGCTTCATCTCTCGGGTTCGGCTTGATCAGTTCAAGATGATTGCTTATCTATAAACCAATCTGATAACTATACAACTGTGATACAAAATGACAATAAAAACTACAGAACAGACGTGAGACCGTACCTGCTGAAGCTTGACGAGACAAGGCAGGATAATGCAGAAAGGACAGGAATCGCATCCGTCGGGATTATCTCGGTGAAGGTAGGGCCAAATTATTCCGTCTGGAACGGTTCTTTTGCAACACTCCACTTGAGTGAGAGGACTTCCACAGCTACAAGGACGGTCCTTATTTATAAGGCACTGAATATCAGGGAGCTGTAACATTCTGTTATACGCCCGTTTCTGCAGATCGCTCATGGCACAGAACACGACGTTATCTTCCTTCCCCATCATCAGATGCCCGATCGTCTCCTCTTTCGTTCGTCTCAACATATACTTGCCAAGAATATTTACAAGGTGTTGTTTACGCCGATCCGCAATGTGTATAAATCTTTCAGGAGCCGTTGACCTTTGACCGTGCTTGAGAGGCTCGTCATAATATTCCCGAAAGTGTTCTCGAGTTCCCAAACATCCGGGCGCAACCCAGTCAAAGAGATTAAACAGTTCCATGATCTTGTTCTGCATCACAGTTCCCGTGAGACCAAAACGTGTCAGCGTTTTCATTTCGAGGCACGCTCCATATAGTTTCGATTTCTCGTTCTTCAGACGATGTGCCTCGTCGATGACAACGATCTCCCAATCCACTTTGGACAAGATGTTCCCGTGTATTCTGTAAGAGTCGAAGCTGGTGATTAGTACTTCAACTTCCCGAGCTTCCAATTTATCAAGAATGAGATCACGATTTGCACCGTGATAGACGGCGACACTGAAAGTAGACCACTTGGAGAATTCGCTCTCCCAGTTGTGGATAACCGAAGTAGGGCAAATTATCAACACCCGTTTCTCCTTTTCCGGGCGCGCAGCAGAATCTGCATCCTTGCCAAAGATGGCAGCCAAAAACGCAATCGTTTGAATGGTTTTACCCAATCCCCTGTTCCAATAACCGAATCGAATCAGCCAATCAATCAATCTCCGCAGCGAAACGAAAAGCGGGCAAAGAAAATGAGTTACATATCATCTGCGAGAATGCCGCCATGGTTGCTCTTGTAAAGGGCGTACAGAAATCGAACTCCTTCCCTCTGATGCTGGAGCAGCCGACAGTTTATGGAAGCAGGAACCTGGGACACAGCAAGAAACAAACAGTCTTCTTCTTCTTCTTCATGCAAGATAAACAGCAACGAGTCAAGCTAAACCTAATTGGCAAAATCAATCACCTGAACGAGAGGAATTTGACTGGGCGAGGACAAGAGCAAGGGTTGGTAAGGTCCCGTGGGCTCAAACTGAAACTGAGCTCGTGGCTCCGCCTTGATGTCCTCTGGCTTCTTCTTCTTCTTCTTCTGCTCCGGCGGAGGATGGACGGAGTCTCCGAGTCGCAGAAGCTGCTGGGAGAGAGAGGATTTGGGGGGCTTTCTGGGGACGAAGGAACTGGAACCAGATTGAGAAGAAGAAGAAGAAGAAGAAGAAGAGCAAGGCTTCAGAGACTCTTTGAAAGCTTTCAGGGACATGGATTCGTCGTCGGTGATGAATCCCATTCCCAGAGTTGGTTACTTGGTTTCATAATCTTTTTTTTTTTTTTTTTAATTCTGCTAATTCAATTTTTAATTTAAAAGAAAAAAAGAAAAAAGAATGAAGTTCAAATTCATCATTTTTCAGGTTGAAATCTTGATCGATTTCCCTATTTTTAAACCATTTCCCCTAATCACTTTTATTTCTTACAACCGCGCTTTGCGCAATAGCGTTTAAATTTTAGTTTTCAAATTTAGTTGAAAAGTTTAAATAAATTTTATCTTTTATTTGTGTAAATTTTATTTTCTCATGGTCTTAATATTTCAATAGTGTTTAGGCCTTTTTAATATATAGTATGATAAATTTATAATTTAAAATGTAAAATATAAATACTTTAACTAATAAATATGATATAAATTTACAAAGCAGTGCGAAAACTTACTATAGTGGATCTTTTTAACCCGCTTCAAGTCAGGATGACTAAGTCCTCAATGGTCTTCTTGAATTCTTTTAGGTTTATGCTCTACTCCGAGTAAATATCTGATCGGTTTTGATTTGCATTTATAGGACAAATGTCCGAGAGGAATCCTTCCAGTAGTATCGGCCATTTGTCCTACTTACCTCCACATTTCTGGAAGTTATGCATGAACGTAATGCTCACACCTTCCCTCTAGACCTAGCTGTTGTAGAAGTTCCATCTACAAATATTTAGTAAAAATAAATA
This sequence comes from Parietaria judaica, assembly GCA_954871525.1. Taxonomy (NCBI): domain Eukaryota; kingdom Viridiplantae; phylum Streptophyta; class Magnoliopsida; order Rosales; family Urticaceae; genus Parietaria; species Parietaria judaica. The sequence goes on from OX940865.1 coordinate 35,446,921, forward strand.
ATATTAACAATAAAAAAAAATATTTATTTTTGTTTATTGAATTATAGAATGTTGATTTAAAATGAAGGATTAAGAAATATAAATAATCAAAAAATTCTAGAATCGTGAAATGAGTGGATATATAGGAATCAAAATCTGCCGAATAACTTCTATTCTAATGGATTGAATGTCTTTCATAAGGAAGCGCAGGAAGATGCGACGGTTTTTTCCAGGAAATCCCCAACGAAAATCAAACAATTCTATGTGGTGGAACAAAATATCTTTCATTTCACACTCATCAGAAATTGTTGAAGAAAGAACAAGATGTTTCTTTTGTCCCTTCCAGGCGATCGAGGTTCCCTGTGAACTGAGGCATGGAACGGAGCCACTACGAAGAAGTTCCGGGAGTTACAAAGTAAACGTCTAGCTCATATTGGGCATGGGTTGCTTTGGGACTGTAGACGAGGCTGGGGCGAATGATTGCTCTCTTCGCCATCTTCTTCTTCTACGGCAAAACCGAGCTTGATGATGGCAGCGAGCGAAGATGAAGACAAATACGCCGAGACTCTGCTCAGGGTTTTAGCTTTTATAGGTTTACGCGGAAAAAAAAGGAATGTACAAATTAAATAAAACAAATATAAAATCAAACAAATATTATATATTTTTATATAGTATACAAGTTAAATAAAACTTTCATATTTCGAATTCGACTTAATTAAACTATATATTTAGATTATAGAGAACAAATTAACTTTTGAGAGATAAATCAAAATCGAATCTTTTCAATCACATTCCCAATAAAATTTTCTTAGTTACGCAAATTTGAGTATAATATAATTTTTAATTATTAGGTAATTATTACTAAATCGATTAATAATTATATTATATTATAAAAGATGACCTGGATATCGCAAATTAAATGTTATGGTCTAAAACCATCATTTAATATGTAATGTGTGATTGAATATAATATAATATAATATAACTATAAATTGTATGTTAAAATCATTGAATTCATATATCCAAAACCGTTCTGGATTGAATAGGTTTCAATTTAAAAATGGGGCAAATACCCAAATTTCAAACTCTAATTAGCCATATAGCCAATGTTTTAATTAATATTGTCAAATAGCCAATTAACCACGTTAATAAATCACGAAAGACAGGATTACTCTTGTATTAACGTGTATTATTGTGGTTAATTTGTTTAAAAATAAACGTATTAACGAAGTTAATTTGTTTAAAAATAAAAAATCGTTATTAAAATTTTAACAAAAATATTATTATTATTATTTTTTAAAAAAATAATTTATTTTTAAACAAATAACCACGTTAATACACGTTAATATATTAAAAGGGTATTATAGGGATAAAATATGTTATTAAATAACTATTTGACTATTTTGCAAAGAAAAATGAAAGGTTGACTATTTGGCTAATCAAACATTTCAATTTGGCTATCTCATGCAATATCTCTTATATATATATATATTCTTTATTGCTTGCACCCAAAAATATATATATTCTCCCGGAACCGAAACCGAAAAATTGGTCCCGATTTTTTTGGGACATGGACAAAAAAAGAAGTCATTTTCCCTCTTCTCGGTTCCAAGTTTCACCCCTGGAACTAGGGCTGAAAATTTTGTGCACGGCACCCTGTTTCGTCCTGGTCTCAGTCCCGGTTACGATCCGTTTTAAATGAAAAGTCCGATTTTTTATTTTCCTATGCCTCAAACAAGGACGTCCCGGTTCCTGGTTTTATAACCAGAGAATCAAGACCAGGCAAAGTTTTGAAATTTCCGGTTTTCCTGTCCTTGTTCCGGTTTTATATCGGTTTTGCGAAACCAAGACCAGGCAAAATTTTGAACTATGGTCGTTTTTTCTATTCTCGTCGTGTTACGGATAACTCATAACCCATTTCAGTCCTTCTCTCTCTCTCTCTCTCATATTGATTGAAGCTCCGACAGAATCAACGAAGCTCTCGCCGGAATTAGGTCCAAGGTTAGAAAATCTGCTTGATTCCTTCCTTGTGGTTGACCATGTTCGCATCTATCTTCTTCCTTCTCTCGCCATACTCTCTGAACTTTACTTGTATATTCTTCAGTGTCTCGGAGAGCGATGGCTTCTTTATTCAAGGTAAAAGGGCTCTTTTTGTTTCTAAGTCAACTTGGGGTTTTGATATTGTACGAGAATCGCTCATAATGTCTGTCTTGTTTGATTTTAGGATCCATCGAAGCTCTCGGTGTACCGAGATCGAAGGTTTTCTGGGTCGCAGGAGGATTTTGAGAACGCGCTTCAGGCGTCCACCACTTGTTACATTGGCAACATGTCTTTCTACACCACGGAGGAGCAAGTTTACGAGCTTTTCGCCCGCGGCGGCGAAATCAAGAAGATCATCATGGGGTTGGATAAGAACTCCAAAACGCCTTGCGGGTTCTGTTTCGTCCTGTAAGGATTTTGAATTTTCGATAATGTAGTTTCGGATGGATTTCTAAGCTGTTGTTTATTAAGCATATCTTCGTGCAGATACTATTCTCGAGAAGATACCGAAGACGCTGTGAAATATGTAAGCGGGACTATTCTTGATGATCGTCCGATACGTGTCGATTTCGACTGGGGATTCCAAGAAGGAAGGCAATGGGGTCGTGGTCGAAGTGGTGGACAGGTGAATTCTGCTTCTCCAATCTTTTCCCAGCTTCTAGTATCCAAAGTCGACGCATATATATTTAGCGTTTTCTTCTTTACTTACGCAGGTTCGTGATGAATACCGCACGGACTACGATCCTGATATCCTTTTAAATTGTAGATGGTGGTTTATGCTTTGTCGCAAATGTATATTCTAAGCATGTTTCAGTCACCCATTTCATGTGTGTTCTAGTTGCAAGTTTTTATCCGACATGTTTCGATAGACAAATTAGGAAGCAATATTGTGGAATTTTTCTGGTAGCCACTCACTTCTAACGGGGTCTCAATGTGTTTGATGGTTTCCTTTCAAAGAAATGGAATCCATGTTTGAATAACAAGAGAAATAACCGTTGGTGTTTCGTTCCTTAACGTGTTATACGTAGAGGTGGTTACGGAAAGTTGGTACAAAAGGAGTTGGAAGCTCAGAGGGAACTTGTAGATTATGGTACTGGATCTTTGGCCTCTTTCCCACCAGTTATGCAACCTCAATGTAAGTTACTTATTCGAGATATGCAATATCTCGGTTTCTCTGATCAATCGTTTCTCTTTAGTTTCTATATCATATGCGTATCACCGGATGGTTTCATGTGATATTGATAGGTTGGTATTTGAGTTTGTTGTCAGTAAGATGATGATGAATCTGGAAATATTTTTTATAAATATATGGTCTTTCTTTTATGAGCAAGACCAAAACTCTCATCAGAGATGCTCTGTAGGAAAATACTCAACTGAACAAAACCGGTCATAACCCTAAAAGTGGCTGTCTTGTACAAGTTTTAGAAACAGTACATAAGCTCAAAGTAGCGATAATTACCGTTACGTAATGAAAATAAAGAGGTCTGAAATTCTAAAATTGCTTTGTAGATGGGAGGCACGGTCACGGGGGATCTCACAGACAAGGCAGAGGTATGATCCTCTCGATCTCATGTTTGTATCTGTATATCTTGTCTGATGTTCTTTCTCTGCAAATCCAGATTATCAGCGGAAAAGATACCGAGACGATGATCGCCAGTATGAGAGTTCTAAGAGGCACTCTGACAATGAACACCGCAAGAACTTCGATCATGAAGCGAGACCGGTAAGACTTGTTCAACCATCTTCTCTTTTGAGGAAAATGCTAATGAAAGCGAATGGAGGTTTTCATTTTTATTTATTTCTTATGTATATGGTGATAATTAAAGAGAAACGGATTTGTTACGCTGATACTAAATTGCTTTGATCTAAAAGGAGAAGAATCCACGTTTTCGCGAGAGCGGAGACTCAGACGAAGAAGAGGAAGATGATCGAAAAGGGCGATCTTAAAATGTTAATCTAATATTGTGTCGTAGAAATTTTTTTTCTAAGTTGAATTGCGCGAATTGGAGAATATCAAGCCGGCAAAACTTTACATTTTCTTTTATTAGACTTTTTGTTATGCCTTATATATATCCTACAAACAGTGGAATGACTGATGTTACATATTCTCTTAGAAAAAAAAAATGAAAATTAAATAAATAAAAACTCTCACACATCTCATGGTCGAACAACATTCCATCATCTTCAATGGTGGCTCACCATCCTTTATGGACGAAATCAAACGATTATCTTCATTGTAAGACGACTTATCAATTTTTAAAATTCAAAGAATACACCATAAATATCCATTACTTTTATAAGTGAGATCAATTTTATGGCTTGTGGAGAAACAATATAGAGGCGACCAACGCTTGGACACAGCGGAGTAAGCTCCCAAGGCCTTAGCTTATGGGCGCACGTGTCTGGCACGCCCGTGCTTGATTCAAGGAGTTCCCGACGCTTGCGCCTTTGGGCAACCGAGTGTACCGGCTCAAGCCAAGCTTTCCTGGTTGTGCGCTGTGAGCACACAACTGGAAGAAATACAAAGAAGATCCGGAGAAAATATTGAGAATTCATTTAGAATTGTTTTGAACAATGTGGAAGCATTGATAAATTTAGGTTTTTTAATCAAATCTTGCATGAAATTAATTCATTCGATGCCCTGACTGACAAAAACGTTCGTTATTTTCTTCAAAACATTCGATTCTTAATAAAGACTCGTAGGATTTTGCCTTTTGAAATGAACGTTATCTATATCTTCAACTTCAAAGCTTTCTCACATCTTAGGAAAAAAAAAAAACACATTTCTTTTAGTGTTCAATTAAAGTCAATGAAAAAAGTTGGCCAGACTGGAATTAGAACCCTTAAAAGATTTTTCTTTTTTCTTTGAATTAAAAGTTGTGATATTTGTTCTCTGTTTTTCTTTTCTTACTACAAATTTATTTCCTTTTTGTTATTTTGAATTTATTTTTACTGCAGAATAAACATTACATTTCGCATGAAGGATTGGTTATAGAAACAGAGAATTGAGTTTTAAAAAGTGGTATCAAAACCGCTTCTTTGATCGTGGGTTACAGCGAATCATGGCGAACACGAAGTTTGACATGGAGCGATTCAACGAAAAGAAGTATGGTGGTTGAAGATGAGGGCGATCGTCGTGCAACAAGGATTAAAAGCTGCTCTACTCGGGGAGAAGGATCTTCCGGAATCCATGAAGGAGAAAGAATGCAAAGATCTTCCGGAATCCGAGGACTCTTATAACTGCTTTGTAACAATTTGGTCTACGAGCAGCCGGCAATGAAATAAAATGAGGCCTAAATTGCTCTTCGTCTAAACTGAAAAAGCTGATAGAGCGAGAAAGGGACTCCGCATATGTTTCGCAGTTGAACCAATGTAGGTTTCCGTGCTTTTTTTCTGAACTTCTTTTTTTAATCAAACCGAGGCCTCATTCTGGTCATAACAAACAGATCCTTGCACTTAGGTGTCCCTAGAGTATAGATCTCCGCGGTTGCCTGCCTGGAGTTAAGGGAACTCGTCGGGGACAAATATCCGAAGCACCTCAAACTTATCTTTGTTCGGAATGAAACCGGAGCTGACAAAACTGTGCCGCAACCAAATCTCCCCAGTAATCGGATTGCAGATAACAACGTCACCGAGTTCTATCTGAGACAAGCAAAGCAAACCGTCGGACGAGGTGATGCTCTCGGACATTAAAAGCTATAATGAAAATCAAACCGGCACCTGGGGAAGATCTTGCTTTGGTGGCTCTGTTGTATTTGCTTCCTTGAGGCTCTTCATTCTTTCTTGAAACAAAATAAAAGCCACAAACATAAGAGTTAGATATTTTACAAACAGGGGCATTTTGATCAAATTAAAAAAGTTCGAGGGGAAAAAGGAGTACTAGAAACAAACTGGTAAAATTTATGACCTTCTGTTTCCTCATTTTGGATTTCAAGTAATCAAGAATCCCTTCAACAACAGTCCAATTTGGTACACTCTCTATCAGAAGAGGAAACAACATCTCAACAGCTTCACGATTGCCTCTTCTAGAATCCAACCTGTGATGGGATAAAGAATGAGTACGCGCGCAAATACAGATATTGCATAGGATAGCTAAATTGAAATGTTTGATTAGCCAAATAGTCAACTTTTCATTTTTCTTTGCAAAATAGTCAAATAGTTATTTAATAACATATTTTATACCTATAATCAGGGGCGGAGCTACAATGGGCCGAGCGGGGACGGCCGCCCCCACTTGGTGCAGTGGTGTGAAGTCATAATTTTAACTCTCAACCAAGGTTCGATTCCTACTATTGCAATAGCCCATATATACTTTTTTTTTAAACAGTTGACTATTTATGTACAGGTTAAAGACTGTTATACTTTATCTAAATTGGTTTTCTTTATATTTTGCCTTGATAATTATATTACAAACAATTGCCATTCAACTTTCTCATTTGCAAAAAAAAAAAAAAAAACTCTTTAATAAGTGTTGTCATCTATATCACAAGTCCTTATTATATTGACATGAGATATTATATGAGATATTATATATAACTGTTTATATATACACATCAAAACAATAAAGAGTTATATTAATATTATTGTTACATAATTATTTTTGCGGTTTACTCTATACTTTTGTTTATTTTTAATATTTAATATTTGGATTCATGAATTTTTTATATAAAGTTTTTTATGATAATACGTAAAAGCTCAAATAATTTTCTTTCCATTTTCCTGGAAACTAAAACGAGAAAAACCAAATGCATAATGCATGTAAATGTATAAATAATAACTAAATGAGAGCCAACAAATAAATAAATAAAATATTGTCTTTCCTCTTTAAATGTCTAAGCTCAAATCTTCTCCTTTAAGGCTCCCACAAATTAAGCACAAATGTTGTTTGTTCTCATAAAATTCCTATACATATATATATATGTACATTTTCAAAAAAAAAATGTACGGGTTAAAAATTGCATGTACAAATTTCCAAAAAAAATGGAGAAGAAGTCGTGAATGTGTAAAAATTTGCAAGCGTACAATTTTTTAAAAAATAAATAAGAAATTAAAAATTTCCATGCATACACCTTATTAAAAAAGAAAAAAAGACCTACCAAATACATGTAAGGTCCCATACACACACCACACATACATATATAACTCGGAATAATAAAGTAATTTATTCTGTGAAACTAATAGCGTGTATAATAAGTAATAGTGAATAATGAAGGAGTATCATATTGGAGTAAAGTGTATAAATAGTGGTATTTTGAAACTTCAATAGGGTATCTTGCATAAAAAAAATGTCTATCAAAATGTAGAGCTCACTAATAGTCAAATCAAAAGTGACCAATATTACTCGTAATTTATCGTCTCCTACCATTGATAATAGGGATAATAGCGGCTAAAGTACCCATTCTTTGGGAAAGTGTGTCAATAAAGATCCAAACCGAATTAATAGTGGTAAAAGTAGCCAAACACTACAAAAGTGTGTTGACTATAAATTCCATCCAATTTTCTAACGTCCGTTAGTCAATGGGTGCCACGTGGCCACCTTTTAAAAATAAAAAAAAATTACTACCCCCTCCCCCTTCTCTCTCTCAAACACAGAGAATAAGTTCTCTCTCTTCTCTAGCTCATCAAACAAGGTTAACTCTAGCTCTATTGACGTTTAATATCCTAGCATCAGTAAGATTAAGCAACAAAAGCTACAATACAACACAACAAGCAAAAACAAATTATGATTCAATGTATCTTCGTTTAGGTTGAGAATCTGCAGGGGTGGCTTCAACAAAAGCAGAAGCCTAATCGGGAGGAGGAGCATATCACTTTGGGTGACGCCGACTCATCATCTGAACCATCCTAATTCTTCATTATGCTCAACCTCATCATCTGAACCATCCTAGTCACTTCCAAGCTGCAGAAGTGCTCTCATGTCGATCACGACCGCGACTCGCCTCACCGACTCTTCCTAGCCACCTCCTCCACGATCGACCGAGCCAGGTCCCTCAACCTCTCCTTCTACAACTTCGACCCGCCGGCTGGACCTCATCACCACAACCTGACCTTCGAGTTGACTCGAGCGGCTCAAATATATTTCTCTATATCTCTGCCAAGGCAATCAGTTGCTTCAAGACCCAAAAGAAAACGCAAAGGGCTCCCTTGCAAGCTCGCAGAGGTCAGATTAAAGTCATCACCTTCTCGTCCTCGTTTCCTATCTCTGCGTCAAACTCGCTGGCAGAGAAGCTGGTGCGCCAAGTCTGGATGTCATCAATGGCGACAATGAAGCTGAGCTTCACTGAGATGATAATTTTTATGGTATTAGATGGGTTCGTTTTAAGAGAGAGAGAGGGATAGTGTAAATTAAAATAAATGAAAAAACTAAAAAATAGGTGGCACCACGTGGCATTTATTGACCTCCACATGGCACCGTTAACTATCAGAGGTTAGAAAACTGGATGGAAATTATAATCAACACACTTTTATAATGTTTGGCTACTTATGCCGCTATTAATTCGGTTTGGAACTTTATTGACACACTTTCCCAAAGAATGGGTACTTCAGCCGCTATTATCCCTTGATAATATTATTGTCTTAATCTTAAAAACCACACTTGTTGAAAATGAAAAAAAAAAAAAAAACAAACAAACAGTATCTCATATTCGGATGAAATGAAAGCTTGAGAGTTGAGACTAATATTTTGTACGCCCAAGATATCAACTAATAAAATGAATATATCGCCTAATTTCACGACTAAACAAAATAAAAATAAATAGGCGTGATATTCAAAAAAATTATAATTTTTTAACCAATTTCAACTAAAAAATAGAGTAGACCTTTTTTTTTTACTCGTAAATTTTAATGCGAGATGCACTGTAACCTTGGCCGATAGCGCCACCGCATTAAAAAAAATTAACATGTTATAAAAAAAATAATTAGGAAAATCTAACTCTTACTTGTCGAGTATCGAGTACCTTATTCAAAAGTAGTTCAGAATGTTTGTGGGCAACATGAAAACCAAACCACCGTAGGCATCTTTGTCTCTTCATCGGTCGGAGCAAAAAGATCCATGAAAGGTTGAAGCTTGATTGACTTGTTCGGTTTGACAACCTCAGCCCATAACCCTAATCTCGGTGTGATATAAGAGTTAATTTGGGAGTTATATAAGAGTTAACGTTTTCATGCCAAAGTCACGATCAACGCACGTTAGGTATTTTTGCCGCCGATTTTAAAACTTGGGTACACAGGATACACGTTGACCAAATATTGTGTATTTTTGCCGTAATTTTCCCCAAAATCAATAATCTTCTATCGCTTATTAAAATGAATGCCCATTTTGTATCAAACTTTTAAAAAACTGCACATTGTATGTAATTTTTACTCTCACAAATGAGCATTTCTTAAAAGATTTGACACAAAATTTGGAGAATTTCCTTTTATTAAATAATGTTTATAATAAAGTGGTCCGGTATGGAAAACGACATTGATACTCCCTCACTCACTGAACGAAACGACATGATGTACAATGTGAGATTCTTTCGTCCCTAAACCCTCCTCCTCTCACACCATTCTGCAAAACCCTACTCCTCTCTCTGTCAGCCATGGAGGTCGACGGCGATCTCGACGAGACCTCTCGGAGAATCCAGGCTCGCTTCGTCACCAAGCTCGACTCTCCTCTCAGAACTCCCCCCACTTCCATCGCCATTCCCTCCAACCTCACTCGCCTCGGCCTCTCCACCATCGTCAACACCCTTCTCCAATCCGGTACGCACACTTTGAATATCTTTTTGCTGTTTCAATCAAGTCGTTTGCTTTCTCAATTCTTCATTTGATTGTTTTGAGCAGGAAACCCTGATTGGGAGGCGCAGCCTTTTGATTTTCTGATCGATGGCGAACTGGTTCGGATGTCGCTCGAGCAGTTCCTTCTCGCCAAGGGGATATCCGCGGTACCGTTCGCAAAATCAACGCTTTCTTTTGGGTTGCTAAGTGATGAAATGTTTGCTTAACAATTTGCCAAGGTTTTAGGATTCCTAACATGTCCCATTGCAGGAGAAAATATTGGAGATTGAGTACATAAAATCGGTTGTCCCTCGGAGAGACGAAGAGCCTTGCTTACATGATGATTGGGTCAGTGCAGTTGATGGCTCTAGTCCCGGGTAAGCTTTTACGTTTTCGTCACTAGAATCTCGAGTGTCAATCATTCTTCCTCGGCTTAAAGATATATAATTTATCGGGCTTGTACTTGCACATTTCTTCCTAGTACTTACGACTTCGACTATTTTGATGTTTTGGCAGGTTCATTTTGACAGGTTGCTACGATGGTTTAGGAAGGTACTATCTTCTTGACCATTACCTTTGTTTTGATTTTTTTTCTTCTATATATATATATAATTAGCATTATTACGTATTATTTCCAAGAGTTAGTAGATTGATGATTACTTTTTGTTCGATCTTCCTCAAGGGTGTGGAACACTTCTAAAGTATGCACGCATATACTTGAAGGACACACGGGTGCAATATCTTCAATTAGTAGGGTCAATCATGAAGGTATAGTAAGGACTACATTACTAACTAGTCTATTTAGTTGTTGAAGGTTAAGAGGAACCACATTTGCAAATGAAAAATGAGGGCAATATCCGGTCGGCTAATAATACGTTGTAACTTTAACTGGCAAATGAAAAATGAGGGCAATATCCGGTCGGCTAATAATACGTTGTAACTTTAACTGTCATTAGTTGTTGCAGCGAACATGATGATAAATGTCTTAATATCGAATATTGATTATGTAATGGCCAACATTTAAGTTAAGTTATTGGACATCGGACGATGTCAGTACCATAGGCGAGAAATTTTATTTAATGAAACCGTTCCGGTTGACCTGCTAACTAAAAGACACTCTTTCTATCAGTGTCTGCAAGCATTTTGATTTTTGTAATAAATATCACTTTTTCCGTTGCAAAGCTTTATCATGTTCTCTTTTTCATGGAGAGTAAAATGAACACTCCTTCAGGGCTTCAATATTATTGTGTAGCTCATGTATGTGGATACTCTGAATCAAAAATGTCTTTTAATTTTTGTAAAAGAAACATCGATTATATTAATATAAATAGGTTACAATGCAAGGCTAGAGGATGGTTTAAGATCAAACCAATCCAACAAACAGATTGGCTATGTTGTAAACCATAGCTCTACCAAAAGAAAGAAAATAAACAACGAGGACTACTGTCTTTTTTGGCTCTTGCTATATCTATGTTAACTATTATATGATTTTACTTGCAGGTGGTGAAATGGTTACTGTCGCCACTGCTTCCAAAGATAAGACTGTGAAGTTGTGGAAGGTAATTGAAATCAAGTTCTGCTATTGCCAATAATTGTTTGATTCCTCGGCTAACCTTCTTCCTTTTTTTTCTTCGATAAAGGTCAGTGCAGAAGAACCTGTAAAAGGTCCTTTGAAGATAACCCCGTTTAAAATCTTGAGTGGGCATACAGCATCGGTTCAAAGTGTTTCTGCTCAGACTTCGGGGGAAATGGTCTGTGCAATATCCTTTATTGGCGGTCTATATACATTAAGAACTGTTGAATGTTAATTAATTTTTATTACTTCAATATAGGTTTGTTCAGGTGGTTGGGATTGCAAAATTAATTTATGGGAGACAACTAGTAAAAATTCAGATGGTGACCAAGTTTCGGTCAAGAAGAAAAGGTTAAATGATCAAGCGCACGAGTCTCAATTGGAGGTATTTGTTCCCCTGTCCTAATGCAGCGAGAAAAACCAAAAATTGTCCTCCAAAGTAACTATGTTTGAAATCTCTTGTAAATCATCCCTCAGGGCTTTATGTTTCAGTTAAAGACGTCATGTCCAGTTCTAAATATAATATGAACCTCGTTAAGGCCGCAACCAAATTAGTTATTTAGGCTTTCTTGGGGTGTTAGTCTTTTTTATATTGTAGAACATTTAAATGAAGTTATATATGGTACTATAGGTATTAATATCAGTCAGCAGCTCTGCTATTTAATCACGATTTTTTGTTAGTTATCAAGTTTCAAGAGGGAAAATTCGAATTCTTAAGATTCATATTTTCTGCCGATTAAAGAGATGATTTTATTCCCTCCACTCCACGTAACTATTTTCGTAGGGTTTTGTGATCATGTTCGGCCATGAAGCTCCATCCGTTGACAAAAATATTAATAAGCACTATTTGGGTGTGGATTTGGTCTTAGAATTCCTTCTTGAGAGCAAGAGGGAACTGAAACTCGCAATAGCATTTCAATGGTCGGAGGTCTTGGCCGAGGAAAAGATCTTTTGAGGTTCTGGACAAACACCAAGGGTCATAACAAAATGCAACACGAGGAATTCTCTCTGAAAATTTCTTCTAATTAAAAAATCTAAAAAACTTGTTTCTATTCCCTGTATTCTTCTCTGAAAATTCCTTAGATCCGGAACCCATAACTTCCTTGCCATTTTTGTCAGTCAAATTTCGTGTCACCTTTTATTAGAGTTTCCGCCTTTTTTGTTCAAGAAATTCACTGTAAAATCTGGTTGTACCTGTTTCCACTTGTGCTTAAGATTTGTATCTCTTTCCTAAGTTACTCAGAGCTATTGGCACTTTCTTCATTGACACAGGGAGAAGCGGCTTCTACTCTGATTGGTCACACACAAAGCGTGTCGGCTGTGAATTGGGCACAGCGTGAAACAATCTACTCTGCGTCGATGGACCATTCAATCAAAAGGTGGGATGCTGAGTTGGGAAAAGATGTGCTGAACATAGTAAGTCCAAAATCTTCACTGTTTGAGTTGAAGCTTAATTTAATTAATCATTTCATGATATCTAAAATGTTTCTTCTTCGATAGTACTGTGGAAAAGCCCTGAATTGCCTTGATGTTGGAGGTGAAGGCTCTACAATGATCGCTGCGGGTGGTTCCGATACTGTTCTTAGGATATGGGATCCTCGCAAACCAGGTTTGTGAATAAAATCCTCTAATGTATGATTTAGTGATAGATATTAAATAAATGTATACAAGCTTATCTCCTAAATTAATGAGAAAAAGCCGGAAACTATCCAAAGTAAGCTGCACTAAATGTATGATAAATTAGCCACATAATTGACTGAAATAACTTATTTACATCTTACTTCTTGTAATTCTACAATTTAATTCAGGAACTTCTGCCCCCGTCTTCCAATTCTCGTCTCACACTTCGTGGATTTCGGATTGCAAGTGGCACGCCAAGTCGTGGAATCATTTGATCTCTGCATCGTATGATGGCAAAGTGATGCTATGGGATTTGAGAACTGCGGTACTTCTTGACTTATGATTTGCCTAAACTTCGACGAATTTCGCTTCTTAGATTCGCCGTTTGCTTATTGTTGTTCTCTGTTGCAGTGGCCGCTATGTGTTCTCGGATCACATGAAGATAAGGTAAGAACATAATTTCATTTGTTATATGGGATATCGGCGACATAAATACCTTAGTTTTGATTGAGGCATTTGAACACCTATTTAATTTTTTACTGAAAAAAAAAAAACATAAGTTCCGTCAGCAACTGTAGTTACCTAATCGTGAAAGGTCTACATGGCTTGCAGATTTCATGGCACGTCACCTCCAAAATACTAATTAACTTCCCTTAAGTATTAAAAATGATTAGAACTTTGAAACAATTCGAACACGAAATATTTGAAAAGTTATTACCTGTAAAACAATTAAAATGTTTGAGGTTAGGCATTTTCAGCGTAAAAAAAGTCTTGGTATCTATGCCGGCGATATGTATTAATGATTAAAGTTGGCTGATGTGTATGTAATATTAGGTACTTTGTGCTGATTGGTGGAAGAGCGACGCCGTTGTTAGTGGCGGAGCGGACTCAAAGCTTTGCATCTCTTCTGGTGTTTCAGTGCAGTGACATTAAAATCAGAAGCTCAATTTTGAAACGACCTAGTTTTCTGTTTGGATTTTTTTTTTTTGTTAGACAACAAAGATCGTCAGCATAATTTAATGAGGTACTGTGTGCTACATTATTGTATTTTAGCGTAATACAAAATGGTGTAATTTATCAAGATTTTTACTAAAAGAGCACCCGATCCGAATCTTAGACCCGACCCCTCCCTCTCGCCATGTCATTAACAACAAAATATTCTTAAATTACAAGCGTATCTCTGATGGATCGGTCATCTCTCTCTATTTGTTGTCTTCTCCGATCGGTTCAGTGTCGGAGTAAGGCTTCTCGTTTCATCACCTCTTCGAATCGTGATAAAAAAAAAAACGAAGAAAAAAAATCTGATTTGAAGTGTAAACAAGTAAACTGAATAAAAAAAATAAAAAATTTCATATGACATCTGGTTCGAGAAATTAGAAAATAGGTAAAATAATGTCAATTTTAAATCTAATTTCAACAGTGAATGATAGAGATTTCTAACCTAACGGGGTTATGTACAGCCAAACTTTTTTTTTCTTTAGGCAAAGCAAGGCACAAGTAAAGACGAATTCTTAACAATAAGTTTGTGATACAGCTTTGATGATAGCATCCTCTTGAACAAACTCTCTGATCAGCTGCGCCACTGGTTCCGGTTTCTCCACGTGCGGTAGATGCCCACTGTCCGCTACCATCCGCATTCTGGAATCTCGAAGCTCGCAATGTAGCCTCTGCACAAGTTTCATTCTTTCAGAACAACGTTTCAGGCTAGCGTGAAACCGGGTACCAGGCTTCCCGCTTTTTGTAGGCACAAATTTTAGAAATTGTAAACCGCCGAGACGGAGCCATATAATATATTTACACGGAAGTTTTAAAAATGTTGAGAAATGGAAGAGCATAATATTTAGATTCAATAATAAACATAATCCAAACTTCAAAATTCAAATAATACATGAAAGAACACTAAAAAAATATTTTTTTTAAAATACATTCAAATAATACATGGGTATAATTGTCACTTGCCACAAACTAAAGAATAGATGACCATCTGCTACATTTTTGAAGTACATGGGTTATTGAAGTCGCATATCAAAGATGATGGGATAACGAGTTTTGTCTCGAAAAGTTCAGCGGATTACTCTAATAATTACTACTTGCGCATTGTCCTCTAAATAACCTTCGAGTTCGAGAATACAAAATAAGCATTAAACAATAGCACAGAAGTTCAAGAACAATAAGTGGAAGCATAATGACTAACCATTGTTTGCTTGTAGCTGATGATTTGATCATTTTCGCTACAAATTACGAGCACTTTCTGTGTCACCTGTGATTCACAGCCAATAATATCCGAAGGTTTATTGCTCAAGACGACTCGAAGATAAGTAATCCATAACTACTTCGGAATACATCGTTTACCTGTTTGATTTTGCCAGCTACATTATAGCCACCACTATTCATGAAACTCACTGTTGCATCTTTCCACCAAGGTAGTTGACAATGTAATCGACCGATCTGATTAGCCAAAGGAGATGACTTCTATTAGATACGTGTAGAGCCGACATTATTTATATACGAGGGATGTATGAAATATGAATTGAAGAGAGTCTTACATTGGTCCAATCCAAGGCTGTAGCTAACGAAACGCAATTGAAGGCGAGTATATTAGCATAAAACCGCAGAGGTAAGCTCATCAATAAAGATACCTTAATGCCATAAAATAAAAGTTCCAAATGAGCTCTATTCTTATTTGTTTATAACATGATATATGCATAAACAACTAAAATGACTACAAAGGACGGTTCTTCGAACCCAAAGTGACGGAAAGGAAAAATACCCCGGCGTACGCCACCATTTTAGGTAATTTTGCTAGGTTTCCGGTGCCCTCTGCATAGACACTTCCATTAATCAAGACCAACTTCTTGACCTGCAAATTCAATCATGACAGTGAAAGTGAGTCTTCAGGTGGTAAATTTTATGATAGAAAATTGACGATAAAGGTTTGAACTTTATTCATATATCATAAGTATGAAATAGACCGTCTCGAATTACTTGTAGGTGCCAGAAGGAGAGACTTGTAGGTGCCAGAAGGGAAAGAGCGTCTTTTAGCTAAGTTTATTAAGTCCTTTTCTGTAATCCGAAGTCACCGAGGTTATCTTCGTAATTCCTATATTTTATAATTAGGGTTCGACTAAGGCTATTAGGCACCACACCCTAGCCACCTGGCCACTCTTATGTACGTATTAGGATTTTTTTTATCCCTCTTGCATCACGGAGAGTTTTCGACCTTGCTCTTGAAGGAAATGTCAGTTATTCTTGGACTTAGGCTTTGTTACACTTAACAGAGAAAGGAGATTCACCACCTTGGTGAATTCCCGTACGCCGATTAATTAGTACTTGTTTGAATCGTTTTGGTTTTTCCGGATCCTATCAGCAATCTCATTTCCTTCACCTCTCATAAATCTTCCAATAGAATGTGTTTCTTAAACATTGTTATATATTTTAAGTTTAAACTGGTTATTGAATAATCATGAATCTAAATACCGAGAAGAAAGAAAGAAAGAAAAAAAAAGATATTCTCATCGCGAACACAAGTCACAAAAAGGAGCATAACCGAAGAGATGAACTTACAGCTTCCGGATAATGCACTGCAAAATCAACTGCAACCGCAGCACCGAGGCTCGGGCCAACTAATACCATTGGTTTCTTGATATATGATTTCCAGAACTAAGGGCAGACACTTTGGTCAGCCAAACATAAAGCTTCGGGAATCGGAACGATCACAGACATAGAGCTTCGGAAATCGGAACTATTGCAATGTGAAACAGTTCTACTGGATCAGATAACAACAGATGTAAGCTGACCTGGTAGAGATGATATCTCTTGGACTCCGCATCACACATTGGAAGCTTTCCTGTGTGTATACATATCATCAGAACAATAGAAAGTGAGCAAGTCTCTAACCGTTCGAAACGTCGAAAACTCGAGCAGGCAATTACGGGATTCGTCTCAACGTTCGATCGAACATTGCCAAAAACTCTCGATACTAAAATGCAATTTTGTTACGGCAATTATAGGTGAGAAAAGTGAAGGGACCTAAATCGGAGAAACCCCATCCGAGAATATCGACGGCCCAAGTCTCGAAACCGGCCTCCTCGAGCAACGGGTAGACGCACCTCCATTCCAGACAGGAACTAAGCAAGCCAACAGAACAAGTCAGCAGTTAGTTCAGGAAGCTGTTTCTTCGAGCGTCGTTTGTCGGTTGAATCACAGACCTGTCAAAGCAATGAAGCAGGACGACAGGATTGTAGTCGCTTCCTTTAAGTGGCTTCACACAGCTGCTCATGATACACCTCTCTGAATCCCCAAACTGCCCCTGCATTCTCAAATCCACCATTGACTAACCTCACTGAAATCTAAGAGACTACCCATCAAACCCACCTTGATAATTCGAAAATGGCTAACATTCAGAGAAGAATAAGAAACCTGAAGAGGGAGTCTTTGGATCCTCCGAGCGAGGGTTCGGGCAAAAGGGTCTTTGATGTTGCACACTTGCTTGGGAAGGAACGAAGGGAAACCCCCATTGCCATTCTTGCCCAATGCAGCTCCGCGATCCTTGGATTTAGTCGCTGGCGCAGCCATTGATCGTGGGCTGCTCATGGAACAAGCCCAAACCGAGCTCATCGTCTCCGTTCTTGTCTCTGAAAGGTGGACTGCAATGCACCTACGACTACAAGGCGAGAGAGAAGGAGAAGAAGAAGCCATGATTGGACATGTAAGCTGTAATCTGCGAGCTGTGGAGCCACCAGGGCGCCACTTGCCCAGAATCGAAACGTGGCGAAAGTCTCGTCTTCTTCGGAGATGGGTTTATTAAGAATTGGTTCATGCATGAAAGAAATGAAAGGCATTAGAAGGCATCGACAGTGACGATTCGTGTGTAATTGTAATTGAGACTTGACACTCGAGACAAAAAATGGTGGGCCCTTTTCCTTTTTTTTCTTGCTATTCTAGGAAAAATTACTGCCTATTCTTTTTTGTGTACTTTTTTTTACTATAAGGAGAAATTTAATTTTTTTGACTTTTTCTTTATTCGGGTAACGATAACATTGATATGTTAAGATTAAAAGTACTCTTTTAATTAAAAAAAAAAAAAAGAATGATTAAAAGTACTCTTTGGACATCTTCGAAAAGTGATCTACGTCAGGTCAAATCAATTTGACCATAGGTGGAACTAGAATTTAATTATAGAGGGAGCTGGTTTAAATTTTTTTTCGCAAAAGATGGGCTAATTTGTAGTTTTTAAAAATTTAGCACTAAAAAAATACAAAAAACAAAAATTTTAAGGGTTAAAAAATACAAAAATAGAAAATTAGGGGGGCTACAGTCCTCCTAGTTGTGGGCGTGCTTCCGCCTCTGAATTTGACCATTCCATTATTCTACTAACATTGTTAACCTGGTCGTTAACATCGCTGATGTGGCCAAATTGTGTTATTCAGGTCCTATCTGAAGACGTGGAACCGAAGTGTCAACCTGCCGATGAAGGTGAAGAGAACGCCGAACAAGTTGTACAAGATTCTTCGGAGATAGGCCAGCCCGTCTGTTTAATGGCGTCCCTCGCAGACGCGACCGATTTTTGGCATGCGAGACTTGGGCACGTAAACTTTTACGCGCTTAAGACGATGAGAGAAAAAGATATGGCCTTTGGGGTTCCCAAGATTGAACACCCGAACCAGTTATGCGAATGCTGCATGATCGCGAAACAGGCTAGAATGCCATTCCCGATCAATGCCAAATTCCAAGCAGAAAGACCCCTCCAACTGGTGCATGCGGACCTATGTGGTCCAATCACCCCAGTCGCCCTAGCAAGAAGCAAGTACTTTCTCCTACTTGTTGATTACTACAATCGCTAGATGTGGGTCTATACGCTCCAGGAGAAAAGTGGAGCCTTTGAATACTTCAAGAAATTCAAGAGGCTCCTGGAGAATGGGTCAGAACACAAGATGAACATCTTGAGAACAGACCAAGATGGAGAGTTCACATCCCTGCAGTTTGGAGAGTTCTGCGATGAAGAAGGAGTTGAGATCCACCTGACCGCACATTACACGCCCTAGCAGAACGGTGTGCTGGAGAGACGAAACCAGACAGTGATGGACACAACAAGGAGTTTGTTGAAGAGTATGCAAGTCGGGACAAGGTTTTGGGAGAAGTAGTTAGACAAGCGGTTTATCTGTTGAATCGTTACCAATAAAGGCCTAGAGAGCGCAATCCCTACCAGGCATGGAATGAGAAGAAACCTCATCTGGAGCACTTGAGAGTATTAGGGTGTACCGCACATGTGAAGACTGTGGGCTCCCATATCAAGAAGCTCGATGACATGAGTCAGACGATGGTGTACCTTGGCGTCGAGGATGGAAGCAAGGTACATAGACTCTTTGACCCCCAACGCGGCAAGATCCAGGTGAGCAGAGACGCCGTGTTCGAAGAAGAGAAAAAGTTGGATTGGCGCTATGAGAACGATGACCCGGAACAAAAATCAGTTGAGTTCGAAGTAGAAGAAGACGTTGTCGAGTAGGAAGGGCCAGCAACACCCAGTCCGGGTACCCCCACCAGCTCATCCAGTCCGGGTACCCCCACAAGCTCATCATGTCTAGGTACACCCAGGACACTCAGCCCGAGTAGATCCAGCCCGTCCAGCTCGGGGATTTCTTCCCCTGACAAAAGTTTATGAAGAGGCTCAAGAAGTGTAGATGAACCTAAAAGAGTTGTCCCTTCTATGCACCGAGCAGCCAACACTTGGTCCATTACGATTTAATCTTAGGTAATAATAAGAGAGGAAATTCGACCAAGCCTTGGTGGGTAAGCCTATTAGGTATTTTCCATATCATATTTTAGTTAATTAATTAATTAATTAAGTAATTATCATGGAAACATATTAGGTAATATTTAAATCATGGAAATCGCCAAGCTTGATTACCAAGTAAGAGATAGCGTTTTTGTGAGCATGGGATATTCAAGTATTTATGCGTTTTGATAATTAGAGATACTAATTGATTGTACACATATGTGGTATTAACTTAATCATTTTATAAGAAATCATGTCATAAAATTTAAATTGTGCATGAATCATGAAACTTGATTTACAAGTTTTGATAATAAAGATTAAAGATTCATACTGCATGATAATTTAATATCAGTTGAATCATGATATTTTTTATTGGAAAGTTAGTTACAAATAAGTAAATGGGTAATGAATTACATGTCATCTTCATTGATTTAATTGGAACTAATTTTTGGTTAAAAATAATATAGAAATTTGACATTTTCTATTCATTGAAGGGAATTGAACTTCTTGGTATTTATTTTAGTTGAATAAAACAATTTCATTATTTAAATAATGAAGAAAATTCGAATATGCCATTCATGTTATGTATTTAATTTTCTTGTATTTATTTTAATTACATGAATTAAATCTTTGGTACATTGATCATAAGGAATTTAAATTCTACCATTGGAAGGTTGGAAAAAGTCTTTAATTGATTTAATAATACACACATTAAGAGTAATTGATTCATTTATTACATTGCAATTGTGTGCATGGTTTTTCTTATAAATATCAAGCTAGTTTCACATTTCCAAATAACTTCTCACATCACAAAATTTGAGCTCTATTTCTCTTAGTGAAGCTCTCGAAATTCTCTCTCTCTAGAAAGTTGGCTTAAGGATATTCTATTCCCGACAGGTTAGAAATTGCATAAGCTAGAAAGCAACAAAGTTATGTCGACGAAGCCCACACTTTCGGTACTAGGAGTTCAGGAGAATATCCCGAAAGGTTTTGGGAGTTTCCTTGGCGTGAAGAAAGTCTTGCAGAATTGTGTTCATTAAATAACTAATTATTTATCCGGACGGATCTCCGGTATCCTCGTGCTCGGTCCTAATAAGGAAAGTAACTTAGAAAATGGTATGGGACGTTTTCTTGTAAAAATAATTTTTAAAGGTTACTCCGAAGGATCAGAGACCCATTTCCCGAGATATGCGGAGGGGACGCTAATAATTCCCAATACCAGCGCCGACCATCGAAGGAGAGTGAACTGGTCGGGCTTTGTGCCGAAACCAAACACACGCGAGCTACTTGGAAGCACTCTGATTGACCTTTTATCCCGCGAGTACGGTCGAAGACTGGTATTCCTTTGCAATCATTTTCCGGTATAAGCTCGTACCCCCTTCGATTTAATTTTTTCTTTCGTCACCTACTTGGGACTCCCAAAAATTAAACCTTGTGCACACTTGCTCGTGTCTAGATTTGACATGAAATTCATAGTGAAACCCCAAGTTGAATAGACACTTTAATGGGTCAAACCACATAAATTATTTACGTATCGGCAATCCGCCTTTGCCTATTTCAAGCTCCAACAACCGTTATTCTTCATTCTCGATCGTGTTGGCTCCTCGAGACAACAATGATAAAAGTATCTAGTCTTTCCCATTAAATATCAATCACATTGTCAACAAATAACTTTAAAATCGTATAACTACTTGATTTTTTAAATTTAGTTCCAACATAAATATATTTGGCACTAAAATGTATTATAGCTTACAAATTCAAGACATCGGGTTCTTATGCGATTCTAACAATTTTTTGGGTATGAATATTGTTGGAACTTAATGGGGATAGGAAATAGTGAGAACTTTTGTCGCACGAAAAAGATTGAGAGTTATTTGTTTTGTCCTCTTTTTTTTACAAAAACTCTAAATGGAAAATAATTACAATTTTCATTAAACTCACTCTTGTAAAATTATATGTGGCAACATATTTTGTTTTTCCAAGTTTTTGCTTAATTTGACCATGTATGAGCTCGAAGAGTAGACAACGAACACTAAGTTCTCATACAATAGCCAAAAGATAGGGGCAAATAGCCAAATAACCAAACTTCAAAATCTAATTAGCCAAATAGCCAACGTTTTAATTAATATTGTCAAATAACCAATTAACCACGTTAATAAATCACGAAAGACCGGATTACCCTAGTATTAACGTGGTTAATTTGTTTAAAAAAAATTATTTTATTTTTGAAAAAAATTATTTAAAAAAAAATTAAAAATAATTTTTTTTGTTAAAATTTTAATCACGATTTTTTATTTTTAAACAAATTAACTTCGTTAATACACGTTAAAAAGGTATTATAGGTATAAAATATGTTATTATACAAGTAAATATTCTTATTTTTAAGAAAAATTAACTTAGTTAATAAACGTTAATATGTTAAAAGGGTATTATAGGTATAAAATATGTTATTAAATAACCACGTTAATATGTTAAAAGGGTATTATAGGTATAAAATATGTTATTAAATAACCATGTGACTATTTAATAAAATATGTTATTAAATAACCATGCGATTGGCTAATTGGCTAATCAAACGTTTCAATTTGGCTATCCCATGCAATATCTCCAAAATATATTCTACAATTCAAAAATCAAGGCATTATGAGTCTATCCCACCGCCGTGTAGTTAGAAAAGGCAAAAACTTGGTGGACTTGAACAAAAACGTAGACAAATCATATATAATAGGGATAATAGCGGCTAAAGTAGCTAAATTTTCATAATTTGTGTCGATAAAGGTCCGAATTAGATTTATAGCGGCTAAAGTAGCCAAACTCGGTCAATTTGTGGCAAGCACTTATTCTGTCTAATCAAACTTAACATCCGTTAGTCTATCGCCACGTCACTTACACGTGGCAAACTTTGGGTATTTATGCCGTGATCAAACCAAACTTTGGGTATTTATGCCACGATAAACTATTTTAAAAAAATTGGTTGCTGACATCACCTAAATAAAAGTTAAAAATATTATGGCTTTGGTAGGACTCGAACTCATCACTTCCCCCACATATAAGAGCAGCATAAACACTAAACACATTCACCTCACGTTATATCTTGACAAAAATAAGAATATAAATAGAAACTTATTAATAAGTGACATAGTAATAGAAACATATGTTTTTTCGCACCGGTTTCGGATTGACTTATTAGGAAATGGGTTGGGATGACCTTTTCGGACCAGGATTGAGTTGACTTCTTTGGAACGGGGACATGTTGACTTTTTCAGACCCATGGGTTGACTTTTTCATAATTTGGTCGGGTTGAATTTTTTGTACCGGATTCAGGTTGAAAAAGTTAACCCGACCCTGTTTCAAAAAGTTAACTCGACCCGGTTCTGAAAAAGGCAACCCGAACTCGAACCGACAAAGTCAACATGAATCCGGTACAAAAAATTCAACTTGACCACTGTCCAAGAAATTCAACTCAACCCCGTTCTAAAAAAGTCAACTCGATCCCGGTCCGAAAAATTCAACTTACCCCGTTCCAAATTAGTCAACCCGAACTCGGTGCAAAAAATACATATGTTTCTATTACTATGATCACTTATCAATAAGTTTCTATGTATATTCTTTTTTTTTTGTCAAGATATAACGTGAAGTGAATGTGGTTTGATGGTTATATTGTCCTTTTATGAGGGGGAAAGTGATGAGTTCGAGTCCTCTCAAAACTATAATATTCTAACTTTTATTTAGATGACGTGAACAAGCGACAAAATATAAAAAATGGTTTATCGCGGCATAAATACCCAAACTTTGGTTTTATCACGGCATAAATACCCAAAGTTTGATATAACGTGTAAGTGACGTGGCGATAGACTAACGGATGTTAAGTTTTGACTGGAAGGAATTAGTGCTTGCCACAGATTGACCGATTTTGGCTACTTTAACTGCTATAAATCCAGTTTGGACCTTTATCGACACAAATCATGAAAGTTTCGCTACTTTAGCCGCTATTATCCCTATATAATATCTGTCGACTTTGCTACTTTTGTGAAAATTATATAAATAACTTTTGGCAGAATTCACGAAGAGGGCATTTGGTCTAGTGGTATGATTCTCGCTTAGGGTGCGAGAGGTCCCGAGTTCAATTCTCGGAATGCCCCTTTTCTTTCATTATCTGTATTTTTTTTGACCCGACGATTCGAACGAATAGAGCCATGGCAGAGGAACGGACCTCCAGCTCGTCACCCATGGACACCAGACAAAGGTCTCTCTCTACTGATTCCACTCTCAACTTGTCAATTTCCTTCTCTATGATCTCCGGCTTCACGAATTTGCTCTGTTTTTTTTTTTTATCGGTGATGATTGTAAATTTGTTGGATTCAAGCTTGAAACCCTAACAATTAGGGGGAATTTTGGCGCAGAAAGAAGAGGAAATGGGATCAGCCAGCACAGCCATTGGTGGGTTCAGTTGGTGAGCTTCTCTCTGCTGCTCCTCAGAAGCTGAATCTCGTGAGACCCCAATCCCTTAACTCTTGACACATATGCCGCTCTAGGGTTCGAATATCAGTGCTTGAATGACTGTGTTTGCGTCGACAAACAGATTGTTGTAGTTGTTATATAGTTTAAAAGAAACCGAGATTTGATTGATAAAAACAGGCGATTACAGTGCACGGACGAAGAACGGTTATGTAGCTGTTATACGCAATTAGGGCTACATGGAACTGTTGCTCTTGTGTAATCTAGTTTATCGGAACGTCAGTATAATCAGCTCCTGTGTGTTGTATGTATAGATTTGCTAGTCAGATTATCTTTTTTGTTGTGTGTATTTAGTGTAAGCTGTAGTTCTGTTTGTACTTACGTATTCGGTATTTTAGTGCCTTGCAAGTCGAGGTAGATATGTTTAAGGGTTAGCTTTATTCCGTAAAGTGTAATGAAAGAAATCTCGAATACTAATTAAACGCTTCTACGAATTCAGTATTTTAGTGCCTTGCAAGTCAAGGTAGATATGTTTTCGGGTTAGCTTTATTACGTAAAGTGTAACGAAAGAAATCTCAAATATTAATTTGACGCTTCTACCAGCTGTTACTTTTTGCAAAATTGATTTGTTTGCTTCTTTCTTTGGGCTCTTAAAACTGTTTATTGTTTAGCCAAAAATTCAAGATGACTTGATAATAGCTCGAGAGATCGTAATAAATGATGCAGAGTCTTTTGTTCGTCACAAGCTTACCAAGCGCCAGACACAAGAGCAGGTTGGTCTGACTATATCATAGTATTGATTTGCGTATATCAAAATGTGGAGATAATAAGTATTGTTACCGAATTGCAGATCCAAAGAGACACTAGTACTGTGGTGATTACAAGGTTCGTATTCTCTACACGCTGCCAACTTCTTTAAAGGAATTCGAGAGGACCCGATATCAAAAATCAATGGAAAAAAAAAACTCTATTGATTAATGAAACCCCAGTCTCTTACCATATTTCGGCTGGTGATCAATCCATAGATGCCGAGAAAATAAGTAGGCGCTTAAAACAAGTACATGTTCGAGCATCATTAACCAAATCCTTATTAATCTCGCTTCATTTAAATAGAATATGAACAATAAGGCAACGCATTTAATTGATTGACTAGTATATAAAAAAAAATAAAAATTAAGAACTGTGAATAGGTCGATTGAAGTTCTAATTGAAGTTAAATAAATGTGATACCAAAAACTAAAAAAGTTAAATTTGTTGATAATTGATGGATTTAGTATTGGCGTGCCACGGAAATTGCACCTATCAAATAACTCTAAGTGGAAATATTATTAAGTAGGGAATAATCGTACCATTAATTATTCCCTAATTAATGGCTGTGTCAGGATTCCAATTGGTATCTTACTCATTATGGGGCTTATGAACTTTCATTCACGTGCTTCATTTCCATTGAAGGGGCAAGTATCATCCACCAAATGCACCACCAGACAATGAAAAGCTTCTATATCTTCATATCTCTGCAGAAGCTCATGTACGTAATGTATTAACACTTTGTTAGGTCGATTCCTCCCGTACTGGTACTTTTTTAGGTTATCGTTTGATATCAGTCTTCTTGTAATTGGTATTCACACTGTTCGGAAAAAAGAAAAACCCATTTCTGTGTGTTCCCATGTTTTTTAGATACTTGGCTACATTAGATGGCGACATTCTATGTATTTATTGATTAATCTTGTAACTATATAGAATTGAGCTAGGTTTGTAACAACGGTGGTTATGCTTCACAGTTGAAAGACACTGCACAACGCATTTTAGCGGTTGATCGTGCAGCCGCCATGATTGAAGAAATGCTGAAATCAGACCGGAAGTCACAAGCAGTAGGTTCCACTCTTCATGAAGTAGAGGATGAAGCTGAATCCCGGTTGTGGTATCTATTTTGTTTTGAATTCTAACACACCCTTGTCTTTGAATCAGGCTACTCATGCAATAAGCACATGTGTGTTTTTGGGTTTTGATTCAGACCCTTCAGTGGACATTGCTGCTCGTATTCGTGGCCCAAATGTGAGCTCTTTTGCATCCCCTTTGCACTTATCTTAACCCTGAACTTGCTTTCTCTATGGATATAACAGATCTTGCTTGTTATATGCATGTACATATGTAAATATATTTATGATGCGTGTGTGTAAACACATGTGTATAATGTGATGTCCTTACCTGCATCCTCATGTTCATAGAACTGGAAACATAGGATTTGAATACTTCGTACTTGGTAAATTAAGCTTGCTTTGCTGGTGTAGTGTTTGAAATTTCTGCTTCTAAAATTGTGTTTTTTTTTTTCACTCTATTATTTTGCACATTGCCTAGCATCTTGCATTACATGTTATTTTGGTTTATATTATATTTCATATTGCCTATTACGCAGATAAACGATTCTAATGTAAAGTTACCTGACATCTCCGAACAATTGGGAGAGATTGTTTTTGTGTTTGTGGTGGTTTTGTGTTGTGTATGCAGGAACAATATATAAATCACATTATGAATGAAACAGGAGTGAATGTCATCCTAAGAGGCCGTGGTTCGGGAAATGCTGAAAATCTCCGCGTTGAAGGTACTAAAGTCGTGCATTATGCTATTTTCTCGACAATCATGCAGTGTCTTAAACCGTTATATGTATATGGACTAAACTGGAGTTATCTATTCTCATTTTTAGTAGAAGGTCAAGAGCAGTTGCATCTGTTCTTATCTGGGAGTGATTCAAAAAGTCTTGAAACTGCTAAGCATTTGGCTGAAAACCTTTTGGACACAATCAGTGTAGAATGTGGTGTCTCCAGGTAATTATCTTTTCAATATCCGTTGAGTAAAACAATTAGAGAATTATATGGGTGGGTCGGTTTGTTCTGAGTATACTATTATTTTTTTCTTTCCCATTATTTGAAGTTTTTTTCATTCTTATTTCTATAAAATGTTTTTGTCATGGACCTGACTTTATGTCTGTTATTATCTTTTATGGTTAAGTTATTTAAGCTAGTGTAAAGCTATTTAGGCTTATGGTATGCTAGAGCCCGACCCACTAACTTATTAAAGAGCCCTGAGTAAAAATGAAGTTATTGAATTAGTTCGGAGATTAATGTAATATTTCTATTGGTTTAGGGTAGATACCATAGGAAAAAAAAAGGTTTCACTGGTTTTAGGCGCGTGACGTGACCCAACTCAGGCACCACAACCATTTCGTATGTATTTCTTATGCGAGGGATATATATATGTGTATATATATATGTATATAGTATAAAAAAATGCAGCTGTTCACTTGCACGGAGCACTCGGTCTTTTCTGGTGGAACATATTATTATTAGGGATATTTGTGCCATAAGTGGTATGAAGTAGTTTGGGGCGGCATAATCCGGTTGTTTGTTTGCTTAAGTACCCAAAGCTACGATAAGTTAATTTTTTTAGCTTTTGGGTATTTAAACAAACACGATTATGCCGTCTCAAAATACTACTTTATTGGTACTTATGCCAAAAATATCCTTTCTTATTGTAAACATGTGTTGAATTATTTTGATTGTAGAGATAACTTATTGCCATTTTGTGACTGTAATATAGGGTTTCCTCATCTAAGCTTTGTAGTGGTGTTCCACTTCCACCCCCACAGCAGGTTTATAAGGCGGTTCCTCCACCGCACCACAATCTCGGGACTGACGGCTTGACTGCTATGCCCTTACCTCTGTTATCTGGTGGGACAAGCTATAGCGGGTATTATGGTAATATATATCCTCAAGCCACACCTCTGCAACAAGTGGCTCTAGCTCTTAGACAGTCAGTTTCTCCGCATATCACCCCTGCCACATCAGCAGCATCAAGCATTGAACCGAAGATGAGTCTGAGCTCCAATTCTGACATGGAGAAACGACCAGTGCAGAGGCGCAAGTTTCAGGAAGCAAAATCCATTCAGGTACATCTGTTAATTGAAGAATTTTCTGTTGGAATTTTAGAAACTCTAGAATAAGATTAAGCTATCATTGAATTATAAAAAACGAAGCTAAAGCCAATGGTATTCATCAAAGAGATATTACTGAATATTTTATAATTTTTATTTAATAAACAATAAATTAACAAACACTGAGGTCTACTAACCTGTCACTTGCTTTCAAATACAGAAATAATCTCACTTAAATTTAGAACATTATAAAAGACATAACGTAAATAACTGAAAGACCGATTTCCCTTCCTTTGGCGATACGTCAAGACACCGGGTCTAAAAATAGTACATATTTCCGTGGTTTTAAATTTTCACGAAGAAAATATAACTAGAGTAAAAGTAAAATTCACAGTTTCGAAACTCACGGCTGGAAACTTTGTGAGAAGTTTGTTTTCTCTTCACAAGTCTGATCTGATTTCGATTGGTCGATTTATTATAGGATTTCTACATATACTAGTTTTCATTCGAAATAGAGTCCATGTGTTAGTGCCAGCACATAAAAGTCAAATTTTCTATAATTTCTTCATATCTCTTATCGTTATCTGACTTGCAGTACTCGCTATTCCAGGTATTTTCTTTGACCTTCTATGAAGCTAACTTGCCGGTTCGGGCCGGTCTGTTGGACCATTGGTTTGTATGTTTCTCAGGATTTGGAGGTTCCATTGAAGAGCTGCTTGCTGAAGCTCTTGTCAGCACCTAAAGTTTTAAACTGCTTTTTCATATTTTCAATCTGCATCATTCTGCGTTTACAGCTCGTCTTTGCATGTGTAGCAATTAGTGCTAGTTCAAGCGCATACTTAAAAGACCAGTTCGCATAATAAGACTCAAAAGTGTTATATGAAAGATTTTTGGAACATAATTTTATATTGACGTTGATTAATCTTGGCGTTGTCATTTTTGCATGCCATGTTGTGGCGAATCAAGCATAAATTTGAATATGGAATCCGTATCTTGTCGTTTTGAAGTTTGATCATTTTGCATACCGTATTTTTTTTCCCTTCAACCATTTACCTGTTAATATCTCTGGGTTTTTGTTTCTAACTAAATACAGGCTTCAGAACTACAAAGAGCAGATTTGAGGCTTAGAAATGTGTCGACTATGCCACCTCCCAAGAAGGTTTCAGCACCAACATTTACGGAAATGCCATCTCCGCCACCAAAATTTACAGAAATGAAGCCCCCGCCACCGAAACTAAATTCAGCGTTGCTACCATCTATAAAAGGGCAATGCGAGAATAAAACTCGAATGAACAGAGCGAAAGTCGATTCTGTCCCCGGTACATCAATTGCTCATGCATGTTTCTTGCCCTATTTATTTGAGTCTCTTCTTACACTATTTACCTTCCATTATAATCAGATACTTTGGTGAAGCTAATGGAGTATGGTGACGATGACGACGACGACGACGAACTTCACGAGGACAGCGAAGAACATATTGGGGGCAGTTCAGGTGACATGGCAGATCACAAGCTGTCCGGGGCTTTGTGATTTTTCTTGCTTAGGGCTCTTTTAAGCAACAATTGTTTTTGGGGGCTCGAAAATATTGCTTTTCTTTTTTCTTCGTTTTATTAATTTTTCTTTTACAATTAATTAAGCCTTTTTATTCTTTTTGGAATTCAGTTTGTAAATAGTATAAAAGTTTCTTCTTTCCATTTAATTTGTAGATCTTTCGCACGCCTAGTTTTAACTTTTAATCCACGGGCAAAGTCGAAGTGTACCCACTTTTAATTTAACTAGAACTAGCTTTTTCAACAGTATTAGAATAGTATGACATTTTTAGGAGACTTTTAATGTCACATAATAGAGCAACCAAATTTGCAACTTCTTTTTTCTTTTTCAAATGGATAATTTTCTTTGTGGCTTTAGAATTATTGGTAATGGAACCTTTTTTGGTTATCTTTTTAATTGGTATAAATTGAAAAGTTTTTGAGCTCTTATAGGTGTAGATTATCTTTATCACTTGATAATTGTGTATGCTTGCAAAAAAGAAAGAAAATGGCAATATTTCATTTGTAAGCAAATGTATTTTATGTGTCACACGTGAATGGCAAATGACAAACATGTATCCTATACAAGTGTGAGTATGATTTTCAACGCTCAATTGCGTTGACAAAAATGTCAGTTCGTTTCAAAAGTTGCCTTTCTTTGACTTTGCTCTTGTTTTAGGTCACCCAAAAGATTAGAAAATAAGTTTATTGAACTTGCTACCAAGTCCTTGGTCACAAAGACCATTGAGCAAGTCAAGGTTCGTTCTAGTTCCAAATTCAATGATACCTCAAACAGAAAACCCGTTTTTCCGTTGACCAAGTTAAAGAAAACATGACCAATGATGGCATAAAACCCCTTACTTGAATTTGGCTTCAATTATTTTGAGACTAATCATCAACTATAATAAAACAACTTTATTAAGCACTAATAATATTGATCTTGCTAATTAGTAGATACGATGATGAACACAATTTAATTCGTAAGTAAATAGATTGTTCAGAGGTTTAGAGGATGGGCAACAGAGCCGAACCGACAAATATGTGTTTGTCGTCTATAGGTCCCAACGTCCCAACTGATACATATATAATATAAAAATTATTATATTAAATAACTAATTATGAAATAAATTTAAATAAAATATACTTTACATAACTAGTTAGGGATTCACCTTAGATAACAAATTACACTACATAATTAATCATGTAGTATTTGCATATTATTGAAATTAAAGTATCATTCAACTTCATTTATAAGCTTCCACATGGCATTTAGAAAGTCCAATGTTGAATTTTCGTGATATAACAATAAATTATTCAAAGTGGATTGTCGCTACAATTGCATGATTGCGTGAAACAAACTCTAATCAAGTGATATCGTCTTCAAATTTATAATTAGAGATACAAGTATATTACTTGACATACAATGTATGATTTCTTTTTTCTTTCTAATTATGATTAGAAATAGAGGCATATTAGTATTCTTGAGATGTTACACTGCAATTACAAGGTCCAACCTTACCTCGTACCGTGGACTTAATTTAGTTTTCAGCATTAGCAATTAATATATAAAAAATGTAACTGAAATGTAATGGTCTTTTCTCTCTTAGCTCAAACATCCCTTGATTCCGAGAACTTTACAATTAGAGAAATAAACCGAACTAAATGTGTGATAACGTGCCATTGGAGTGAAACTCCATTAAAATTGGCTTAAGCTTTTTACCAATGTATCTGTATATATTATCAATGATAAAACACCATCTTTGTACTTCCATCGTGCTTGATCATATCATCATCATGATGATGATACAGATGTGTCAAAGTATATATACTTTCAGTAATGGCATGGGCAATGAAGAGCTGTATCACCTTCTGCTTGTGCTCTGCAACAATTTCTGGGACCCCTCAAACAGATCCAAAAGATGCGTCTCTAGATCGTCCGCGCTGTACCGGATGTGCCTTTCGCTGATGTGGTTGAAGTGCCTTCCCTCGAACGTCCGGTACGCCTGGATTACGTTCAGCGACGTCGAGATCCGCAGGTCTTCCCGCAGATCGGGGTCGGGAATGGTCCACGCCGTCTGCGTCCGGTAAATCTCCTCAAAGGCGAGGTAGAAGCTCCTGAACCGCTCCTTCAGGTGGTTGTGCGAGCCTTCGTCCCTCAGCAGGGCGAGGATCGAGCCCCAGCTCGCTCTCTGGTAGTCTATGGCGTGCTGCTGGAACTTACCGTTGTGCTGCCGGATCCACCCGTCCCCGAAGATTGGCCTGAGCTCCGGACCCTTCACCTTCTGGGCCATGTAGTGTATGTTGTTCATCAGGAACAGGTGCTGCAATGAAACGTCCCTGTAAATCACCGCCTTGTCGTCCAGATTCCGCTCAAGAGCCGCTGCCACTGATTCGAAACAACGGGCCATTGCCGGAAGCCCGGTTCTGTTCTTCGGTGGGCTAGAATCGGGCGACGGTGACGCAACATGATGATCGTCGGTGGTGCATAGCTTGTCGTGCTCCTCAAAGAGCGAATTCAGGGTCTCGCCATAGTCGGTCAGAAGCTTGAGGTAGTTCATCACGTATCTCGTTAGCGGGTGGATTCCACCTCCAGGAACCGGGTTGTTCGAGTGGTTAGAGGCAATTGCGTTGCGGAAATCAATGAACGTTGCCCTGACGCAGCCCCCTAATCGTCCGAGAACTTCGCGACACTCTGCAGTTATGGAGGAGCCGGTCTCGCCCACGTAGAGCGCCTCGATGTCAGGGACGAGACCTTCGAGCACCTCGTACATGTCGAGGATTCGGCATAGCTTCTCCGGCTGCTGAGGCCCCACGGACATCGCCTCGCCGAAGTTGAGAAGCTGCAACACCGCGGTCTTCGAAGATTCCACGAAGCAAGCCGTGGAGACGGGGCCTAGCTCGCCGAAGATCTGATCGCAGAGCCATTTCTCGCTGGCGAGGTAGACACGGACAAAGATCTTGATCGCGCGGATCCACCGCTTGATCTTCGAGTTCAGATTGCCCCACTCGGTCTTGAGCACGTCCTCGATGCTCAGCTTCTCCACCTCAAGGCCGGCGAGGCACTCGTCCAAGGCGTCCTTGCGGAGGCTGGTGTAAGCATGCGTGCACTCCCGGTCGTACTGTGCGAGGAACATCGAGCTCGCGATCCTTTTGAGCTCCGCAACCACGTCGGGAGGGACCAAATCGACGAGAAACTCCTCGGAGCCGCGGCTGAGGCTGTCCCGGCGGGCCGAGTCCTCGCCCAAGTCGTCCCCGAACGAGTAAAACGAGGTGTCGTCGAGCGTGGCGTCGTCCTCGCTGGAGCGGAAGGACACGTGCTCGTGGTCGGGCTCGAAAGGCCGCGTGTTGACGGCGAGCAAGTGGCGGAACTCCTCCTCGAGCCGGTCCATGGCGGTCTGCAGCACGTCGCTCGCCCTCCGCTGGAGCTCGAACTTCCGGCCGTGATCGTCGCTCAAACCGTCCAGTCGCTCCGTCAACTCCCGCGCCTGGTCGGCGGCGCTCAAGTACTCGGAGCCCTCTTCGAAGCTGGATTCCCAGATCATGGACTGGTCCGCCTCCCAGCTCGTGATCCTCTCATGGACGGAGTCCAGAAGCTTCTCGATCTCGCAGACTGCGTCGACTCCCTCGGCAGAAACGGAGATCGAAGAGAGCTGAGAGCCCAGATCGGCCAGAATCTTTCTGGATTCATCCGTGAGGCTCCTCCTCAAGCCCAGAGCTCGGGCGATCTGCTTGGCAGCAGCGATCAAGTCCTCTTCCTTCTCCAGCTCCAGGCTCGCAGAGTTAGAATCCGCCATCGCCATGGCCATGGAGGAGACCAAGATCTTATCTTTAGCGATTGGCAATGGCGAGGACGATGAATAGGAAAGCTCAACGACTCGCAATGAATGCGAAGGAAGATCAATCTGGGGATTCAAACGGTCAAAGGAGACTATATTGACATCGTTGACTTCCCTCTTCGCCCAAGTGAGACCATTTCATTTTATATATTTTATTCCACAATGGTGGGTTTGACTTTCCACGAAGAAATACAGTATTCTTTTTTCTTTTTTTTTTTGGCAAGTTTGGAAGGTTTTTTATTTTATTATATCAACGAGATAGTTACCAAATACAACGCAGAAAGTAATAAAGAGACATGTGATGTTTTGGTAACGCAGTTCGATACCTATCTACATCTGCCGGACACTCACCCAGATTAATCACCAATGAAGTTTACATGCACCAATTGATGGGTAAGCAAAATAGCTAAATAAAAAGGGCTCCCTCTGAAGCTACAACCTGCTACACAACCGGTAACACGCGATGTTTTGGTAACGCAGTTCTATACCTATCTATCTCTGTTGGACACTCACCCAGATTAATCACCAATGAAGTTTACATGCACCAATTGCTGGGTAAGCAAAATAGCTACAGAACAAGGGCTCCCTCTGAAGCTACAACCTGCTACACAACCGGTAACACGCGATGTTTTAGTAACGCAGTTCGATACCTATATATGCGGTTGGTCCAAATTAACCTTAACACATATTTTAGTTTTTCTTTTTTCATTTTAAAACAAAAAATAATAAGGTTAAACATAATTTTTACCAATCACCAAACTTTTGGTTTAAATTCAGTTTGAACCGTATTTGATACACTTATTTGTTTTAATCATGCCTTGGTTTCATATATGTTATAAGTCTTCAAAAATCATATCATGCCTTAATTTTAATATTAAAATGCTCGTGATATTATATACAATAATTTTTAGTTTCAAAATTTTAATATAATCTATTCAAAAATTCTATATTATTCTTGTAAGATTTATTTTTTATTTTTTTATAAAAACATATTTTATAAAACTATTTGATTATATTTAACATATGTAAAAAAAATAAAATATGTGTCACGGGAAAGATTTTCTTTTTAAATAAATTAAAATTAATAATTTTACTAATAATTTTAAGTAATTATTTGATTATTTAGAAAAATAACATATTTTTTATAAGTACATCTTTTATACACGTAAAAATTATTTGATAATTTTTATATACGTAAAAAAAACATATTGGCTAAGGGGTTAGAAAAAATTATGAAAAAAATATTTTTTTAATGCCACGTGGCGACAAAAGTACCAAATTTGTCCACGTGGCGGTAAAAGTACCCAATTTTTGGCGAACTGGCATTCCACATGAGACAACCGAATGACCACGTAGGCAATGTCTAACGACGAAAGTTGGTCGGCGACAAAAGTGTGACGTTGGCTATTTTTTCCTACGTTTATTGAGGTTGGGTACCTATCGGAGAATATTGACAAAGGTTGAGTATTTTTGTCGCATTTAACCCTTTTTAATATTGTAAAGAGAAGTTTTTACTCGTACATGCAAAAAAAATTACTTGTGTAATAAATTAATAGTAAACTGGTCAATCACACCGCTAAACGTATATTATTTTTTATTATTTGTATAACTGTTGTATGGTATAAACTTTCACTTATTTACATATATTTGATTAATTTTAATCAATTATAATTGTAAATAATTAATTTAACAAAAAATTAACTAAATATTATTTTATTTTTTATTTTTAAAAATAAGTGTATTTTAATAGTAATCAATTACACTTTCACAAAATAATTATAAAATTATTTAAAAAAATTAAAAATACAAACACAAAATGAAATAGAAAATACTTCTAAACCTAATTTTAATTTATTGGCTTATTTGCCCCCTGATCTCAAATTTTTTTGCTCATATACCTTTTCGTTTAAGTTTTCTCCCTTAAATTATCCCCAATCTAATTATTTTGGTGTATACGAATTTTCTTAGTGCGAGTATAAGAGTTTGTTGAAGGAAGTCGAGACTATGAGCTCAAGGTGACAATAAATTTGCCTTGGATTATTAGATAATTTATTGTCTTAAAAATGCTTCGTCACAAATAATTCACATCTCTAAAAGCTTACATTAATTAAAAAAAAAAATTAATATTGATTTCTCTCCCTCAAATCAAATAGGCTTTCATTATTTTCTTGGCCAAGTTAAAAAAAAAAAAAAAAAGAGAAGAAAAAAAAAAGTGCAGAGCACTATATATTTGAGTTCTAACATTTTCGCTAATTATTTTGAACAGAAAATTGTACCAAATAATTTTTTTTCCTCAAATATCATCGTCACTACTGAGCAATAGGGTCGGCCCTTACTATAGGCGAGCAAGGCAGACATAACGAGCCTCTAAATTTTCAAGGCCTCGATATTATTAAATATAATATTGTATACTCTTAACAACATATAAAATTTTAAGTGCTCAAAAAAACTAATTAGTCATGGGTTCCGATTAAAAATAACAAACTCAAGACCGACTCTTCTAAGCAACTCCTCTATTACAATTTTATTCTGTTTAATTGATTTCCACGTAATTTCATTTAGTGATTTTCTCACATTGCTCTGTTTCGTTGGGATGGGGATTTGTCTTTACTGAGAAGAGTCAATGAATTACATTTGTTTATTTTTACCCCAAAAGTCGTCATTTCTCATTAAAATATGTACTAATTGTCACTCCAATGTTTCATTATTTGGTTAAGGCTATTCTTTTATTATTATTATTATTATTGAACATACATACGTACAAAGGTAAAGTTGCACGTTTAAGACAAGAAAAGGTGTTTGACTTTTGAAAATTCATGATTATAAAGGAGATAATAGCATGGTAGATAGATACTGAAAAGGTAAAAAAGAAATACTCCATGAAATCATTTAATAATTGAGCAAAGCTCCCAAGCACGATGATGCATATATACATTTATATATATGCTTAATTCTCCACTAATTTGCCTCTCCTATTGCATAATTCTCCTACTTAATTGTCATACTAATAATAGTAGTCATTCCAATGATCACAATTTCAGAAAAATTAGTTTGTTTTTTTCCTTCTCGTCCCTATATTTTTAAGAATTTCCCTTCTTTGGAAGGTTGTTTCCTTGAATAAATGACTTAAATAGTTGCAGTGCTGCCCTTGGCTTGAAAAGTGGGACCTCGTGACCAGCTCCTCTAACAGTCGCAAAAGTCAACCCTTCATACACTTCGGTCCACCCACCCACCTATAAAACATTACACTCACATTTGTAATTAATATACCTAAATTTCTTGAAAATTATTAATGTATAAGGTCACGTTAAGAAATTCAATAGTTTGAACTCTGAATAATTCACTACTATATAGGTTAAGGTCAATAATATTTTAACCAAATGTTGATAAAAATTATCTTGAAAGTTTTTACTTTTACAAATTCGAGCATTTATTTTGAATTAAGAGAATAAGTAATTAGTCTTGCAATTAGGCTTTTAGTTTGCTAGTTTTTAAGAAATTAGTTTAAGTTTATATGGCATTATTAATATATATTCCAATTTGTTTAAGTTTGAGTTTTTATTCTAAAAATGTTCAATTCGTGTGGGCGAACTTTTGGGTTCGTGGTGGACATACACAGTCACATTTTGTCTTGGTTTTAGGTAATCTGACTCACAATCAAGATTCGCCGGAAAGATAAACGTAGTGGATAATGTTTATGCATTGGTTTTGGTTACTTTTTCGACGATGAACACATCGCCGATTACTTTCGGCTGCATCAGCTCCGTAAACAAAGACTTGAAAATAATTAAACTACCAAGGGATAGAAAAAACTATACATTGGTCAAAAGTTTTTGAATATATATAATTCTAGCAATTAATATATTTCATTTATTTATTGATAATTGTATTTAATAAGAAATGATTACTAACCTGGTTTTTGACATACCAAGGATACCATGGAACTTTTGTTGCCAAATTGAGGCGTGCCAGTGAAAATCTTGTGGCTGTCACTGGCACTACTGAATCCACATCCCCACTAAAAAAGTAAAATAAAAAAAAAATCAGGATTTTGCTTCCTCAAAGTGGTACTTATGCCGCTAATATACAAAAATAGATATAATTTTTTGCACCTGAAGACCCAAACTCTTAACCCAGCAGCGATCATCTGCTTGTAAATTGGAAGAACAGAAATCTCAGTGTCGTTCCAATTCCGATTCAAAACCTCACTGCAATATTCAAATTAATCCAATGAATGAATTTTCAAGAAAGTTACGGTACTTATAGAGTAAATAAAAAGAAAGAAAGAGTGAGTACTCACCTGCAAGCAGTCCATTTATAAGGAATGTTGGTGAGATTAGCATGAAGTGCCTTCTGCACATCACGCCTGTTGTAGTAAACCTCTGCATATTTCTCCGTACAAGGATCATACCCCGACAACTTGACCGGGTGTCGGGGACGGTGCGGGAGGCGCATGGAGTGGCGAGTGGTGGCGGGTGCGGTGGAGGTGTCGGAGATAATATTGCAAGGCGGGGCGTAGATGTTGTACTGGTCGATGCTGCCGAACTCCTTGTCCATTGCGTAGCTATAGAGCGACTCGCATTCTTCCGTTTCCTTCTGCCGCCGGAAGTCGCAGCTGTTGATGAGCTGTTTGTACGTTTTGTCCGATATCATCGCATGGCTCCACCAGTATGTCACTGTCCCTACGTTGTCGTAGTAGTTGTCCGTCACCGCATTCCCCACCTGATCGAGCGTGTAAACGCATATTTCGATTAAAGTAAAACCGGTACCAAGAACCATTGTTTTCAAGTATTTTAGTTCCAGTTTTTGTTAACCAATACTAGTAACGTTCTTAATCCGGCCCGGTCCTAGTTTTGTTGGTGCTTACAAATTCATAGCACCGATTTTTCATTAAGTGGTGGTATCGGGACCGGTAAAATTCCTAAAATCAGTGCTAGTAAAAAAAAAACAGTAACGACCAATTTAGAACCGGAAAATCCCGATTCTTTAACCGGTTTAATAGAAGAAGAAAAAATCTATAGTTCAGTAGTCTTCAAACAGACAAGAGTCAGGCATAATATAATCAAATCGAGACCGGCCGGTTAATCCGTTGAGGTAAATTGAACCGGGCTTCGGTATTCAAACCAATGACATCAATAATACATACCATGATTCCTTTGAGGTTTAAGGGGTTTTTGGAGTGGTTGTTGTAGATAAGAATTTCTCTGGCCAGTTGAGGCACGTAATGCCCGGCGTAGCTCTCACCGGTGAGATACAACTCTCGCCCTTTGTATCTCGGAAACCGCTCCAACCAACGGAGAAGGAATTGCAGAGAGTCCTTCGCTGAGATTTCATGTTCATATAATATCATCATTTTCATGACATACGTAAGTACTGTAATAATGAGTAATGGCATAGATAGCTGTGGATGAATGATGATTATTACCCGTGCGGCGATCGCCCGTGTCGAGCAGATCCGCGGAGCGGTTGCTGTAGGAGAAGCCGACCCCTGCGGGGGCCTCGAGGAACAGGAGGTTGGCCACGGTGTTCCAGGAGAACTTGTTGAGGTTCAGCCCCGAGGCCGTTTTGTTTAACCTAAACGGCCCGACCTCTTCGGAAGCTCCGTACGCCACGGACGAGCACCCGGGTCCTAGTCATTACATAAAAATATAAAAAAAATCAATATAATCAACAACAATAATCTCTCAACAATGTCTAGGTTTGGTGTAGTTACATAATTGAGTTGATTCACACACATAAGTTGGTTGAAACATGGAGTGACTACCCCATTGAATTTAGTGCAAAATTGACCATCTTTAATGGCTTGAGGCATGTTGATGTTGTGTGTCATTGTTTACTTTTGAGTGATGCCTCTTTCTGCTTATCCCAACATGGAAGTGCATTATTAGTACAATGGAATTTGTATCATTATTTATATACTTTTTCCATATATGTACCCAAAAGAGAGAAAGATCATGGAATGATATTAAAAAATAAAATTTAATATTTTTTATTTAATTTTGAAATTCAAATAAACGTTGCACATTGATGATGGTCCTTTATTAGGTGAACAACCTTGTTAGTAAAGAACAGTGCCCAACCAATAAGCAACATAAATGACACCCCAAGAGGCAATATAACAGTGAGACTGAGACCAATAAAACTTGTAAAAAAATATTAAATTCTATATTACATGTTTTGAAAAATATTAAAATGGAAGTATATTTTTAAATTATATATAAGCAGTTTAAGTAAAAAAATTCTTCTGAAAAATAAAATAAAATGCAAGCACCTATTTTTTTTTTCTTTCTAAAGATGAATACTTGTGCCGCTAATAGCAGAAAGTTAGAGACTTGAAAGTATTTATTCATTTCACGTTCACCTCCGTTGAGCCAAACGACAAGAGGGGCGGAGAGAGGGCGGTGAAGGGCCTCGGTGAGCCAGTAGAAGAGCGCTCTTCCGGCGACTCTGCTGACGGTGACGTACCCGGAGAACTGCTCGAACGACACCTCCGGTTGCCCCGGGAGCGACGCGATCCGGTCCTCTCTCTCCTGATCATCACCGTGGACCTGCACCAGAGTAAGCACCACGAGAGCACAGGCCAAGATCTGCTGCGCTCTCGCCATGGCCTGTGACTTGTGAGGAAGAAGAAGAACACAGAAGAAGGTGAAGCTTCCTTCAACTGTGTGTCTCTGCAACATGGATGATTAAATAGGTGAGACTTGAGAGTGTAATAACTCACTCCATCTATTTTTGGCACTGTTAAGTTTCCCAGACACCCCAAAGACCATATTGCCCCTCATGCTATCTTTTACGTGCACTGCACCCCAATATTTCTGACCAAAACTCAATTACTTCAAAAGGGCAAATAGCGGCATAAGTATCTAAAATGTTTGAAAAGTTGACATTCTTTTTTATTTTTCGGGTAGTGAAAGTTGCAAAACTTTTTTTTGTGTGTGTATTCTGTCATATTTACGTCCAGAATCGCGTCACATTTTATATTTTTAAGCCAATTAAATATACTATTGTTTACGTGACAAGTGAAGCGATTCGGGACGAAAATATTAGGAAAAATGCAAAATAAAAATTTAGTAACTTTCGCCATCCAAAAAGAGAATAGGAATTTAATGTCACCTTTTTAAATACTTAAAAATTATTAATTATTTAGGATTACTTTTGTTGTGAAACCTGTATTAATTCCACACCAGATAATTACCCCATAATATAAAAAAATTAAATTAATTTTTATTGCAATGAGCAGTTCGATAGAAATGGTTTTAAATATATATTTTGGATCAAAATATATAATAGTGACCAAAATATATATATAATTTTTATTGCAATGAGCAATTCGATAGAAATGGTTATATATTTTGGATCAAAATATATAACATACATTAACATAGCTATACCGACATAACATAAATATGATGATGGCGAAAGGGTAATAGTGGAATTTGAGTGAAAAAGAAGAGGGTGGTTTAATTCAAATTGTATTAATGTGTGATGTGAGTATGTATGTATGTATGTATGTATGTGTAGCACATGCCCATGAAACAGTGTCCTTTAATCCTCCATTAATTCCTCTCTTATTCACACACCACTTTGACCAATTTATTGTATTCATTCATTGGATTTGACCTCTCTCTCTTTGGTTTGGATAAGATTCATCTTTCAGGAATGAACTATTTTTAATTGATTGAAAGATCGATGTGTAATTATTTAGTCGTGAAACTAATAAAAAACTTTCCTATATCGATGATCAAATACAGTAATTGATATAAGTGTCACCTCCGTGATCACGAATTCACGTTTAGTTAGTGTGGTTTTTCTTTCCAGTTATCTAAGAATTTGAGTATTTTTGTTAAAATTTAATTACGCAAATGAAAATGAATTTAAAGCAAGTTGTATATCTCGTCAATGATTTTTCGGATCCCTTCTTACATCTTTCAGTTCACTATTTATAGAGTCTTATAATTAAGATCTGACTCCATAAATAGGCAGTTACAAATTGCGTTTGATTCCATCATAATTAACCTTAATTACACAGCTTTAATTACATGACAATTACACTCGTAACTGTTGTCTTCGACCCTGAGGCGCCGCTCGCGCTGCGTTGAATGCTACCCGTAGTCTTTGCCCTCGCCCTTTGCTCTCTGGTCTCGTCGCATAATCAGGCTTCATCGCTAAGCTCTTGTCCTTTGCTCTTTCCTCTGTTTGGTCCTTCTAACGCGAGGTTCCGTCGATGAGAGCATATCAATGAGGTTGCGCTGATGGTTACTTCCTCGTTGACAAATTTCTTCGTCGCCTGCCTTCTGTGTGTGTTCTTCCATTAACTGTTGATTCTTTTCTTGGTTTACCATTCTGACTCAACCCACGGGCTTCTATGGTGACGTTGTGCTTCTTCAATCAAAATCCAATTTCATAAACGACGGAAATAGATATGGACGAAATCGTACCTCAACAGCAATAAGTATTTTCATTATGGATCAACAATATACGTCATACAGTCAGTTTTCCTAAACTATGATGTACTGTTTCAGATTAATTAGCACGCGAAAAGCAGTACGTGGATCCAAAAAAGGATTGGTGATGACAATCGTGACTCTGTCTGTGCTTTGCTCTCGTATAATAAATTTAAAAATAGCATCGCTGGTTGTGAAAAAGAAACCACCTTCGCATATTTCATCACCACTTCCTTGCTATGCAACTGCATGTCTACAAACATAGTAGTTATAATTCACCAGATCGAGACGTGACATTATATATACTTATTATCTCATATTTTTGTACCAAGAACATTAAAAAAAACAAAAAAAAAAACACACAATTAGTACCACTTGAATTGCTTACTTAAAAATAAATCAAAATTCGTTTAGACTAGTACGTATATAAAAATATAATCACTGGAAAAAAAATCTTGCTAAATTTTTTTATCGGATACTTTTTTTTTTCTCTCTCTTTTCTCTTCTTAGACATTCTCGCTCTTCGAAAGTTCTTATTGTCTTTATCTTAGTTTTTATCACTCCTCCGCCTGTATGTGGATTTATTAAGTACAATAAAATTATTTCTTTATTTTTTAGATATATTTTGGTGTCATTTGTATGTTTCTACTATAAAAATTGACATAGAAAATGTAATTAAACATGATATTCAAGAACAAACCGCAAAGACGTGAACCATCAAAACGAATTTAGATTGTTTAAATTGCATCGGGAATAAAGAAAGCAATTAAATATAAGGAAAATAATTAGTTAGTGAATTTTCTCCTATGTTGTTTTCCTCTAGCCAAACACAAATTTTCTTTACATATTATAAATATCATTCTTCAATCAGATTCGTTTAAATTTTGCTTTTCATCAATCTGATGTACTTCTGTTTCAGTATAAACTGACATCATACGCATTAAATTTATCTCTCTGACTATATATATATTATATATATAATATATATTTTTCCTTTTCATAAACGTGAATACGTATATTATATATATATATTATAAGAGTCGTCGCAACTCGCACGTATATAAATTAAGATGCAAAATTACATGCACATGCAAGTTAGCCTTCAATAAACCAAAAATTGTGTTATTCTTTTCATAATTCAAGAGCCTACAAATGGTTAGCGATCTATTAGATATTATTATTTATTAACATATATACACCAATATACATACATATTATATATATATATATATAAAAGAAAATAATGAGGGTATTTATGAGGTGTGGTAGGGAGAAGAGAACAGAGAGTCGTTGGAAGTGGTAAGGGGTCAGCAATATTGAATGAAGAGGACCTTATTGCTATTTATTGTTAGACTTTTATTATTTGAGAGCTGAAAAATCTTATATAATATTAAAATTATTTGAATTGAAAATAAAAACTATAAACAGTAAGGCGTGTCATTCGCTATTAATGCTCTGTGGCT
The DNA here is from genome assembly GCA_954871525.1 of Parietaria judaica. Classification (NCBI taxonomy): domain Eukaryota; kingdom Viridiplantae; phylum Streptophyta; class Magnoliopsida; order Rosales; family Urticaceae; genus Parietaria; species Parietaria judaica. Next base: position 35,490,330 of record OX940865.1, read on the forward strand.
CTCTTATCTCTTTCTTCACTCCACTCAACATCGAGGTGCTCCTAATTTAAGATGCAAAATTCAAAACATAAGTATTTATATTTCACAAGAAAGAAATTTCACTAACTAACCCTAAACAGGAAGGATATGCATAATAAGTTTGGGTTTACAATATATTTTCATTGAGAGGCCCTAAATAAATAAATATATATATATAAAAATTATACACTTAACATTGAAATTTAATTTTATAATTACGAAAAAGACTCTAAAATTAATATTTGTCTGGGCACCGACAAAATCAGGGCCGGCCCTGCCCCTAAATATATCTTAAGTCCAAATTTGTTTGTGAAAATTGATAAATTTAAAAGGATAGATACAGATAATAAAAGTACTTAGAAATATATAAAATGTCACGACGTATTTTTAATCTTAGTTTATCGTAAATACTAAAAATAACTTTCGTTATCACCGTAAGTCCTAAGTGATATCCATATATATAGCTCATTAGTTAAATGTCACTTGTCATATTTTTTTTAAAATACCAATATATTACATTTTTAACTTGATCGAAATAGGCCTACCCAAGTTTAGAATGCTTGTTTTTCTCGATCGGAATAAAGTAGGTAAATTCCTTTGTTTTTTTTTAATTAAGTGAAAATTCTTTAGATCAATTCCTTCACGAAAAAAAAAAATGATTTAGATCAATCGAATCAAACGACTAAATAGTAATGCTTTCTTTTATTTTTCTCTAAATTAACTAATTGAAGCATGCATGTGGGTCTTAGCATTAATCAGGATAAACACATTCAATACAGTTAGTAATGAGGGACACAAACTTATCATTTTTCAACGAACTGTATATATGTCTTTTAAGTCGGTGCATAAAACAAACTAAATATAAGGATTCAAATTCATTAAAGAAATAATAAATAAAAAAATGCTAGAAACTTTCATGAGCTTGTTGTTTTCTTGGAAATTATATGATAAATAGAAGTAGAAAAACTAAAGTGTACTCATCAATATTACATACTGGATCTTCACAGAATCTATGAAAGAGCAATATACGACAAATTGTTTGCTAATCTTTAAATTATTTGATGATTCACGAAATTTTAGGAACAACGGAAGTTTTTCTTTGATCTTCAGTCTTGACTGATTGTCAGCAGACAGCTAATCATAACAAACTTCCAAAAACAATAATCGTCGTAAATCGTAATACATAAAACCTCTATAAATTAATACTCGATAAATTAATAGTCGCAATTAATTAATATGTTGTCCAGTCCCGACTACACTAACGTAGTTCAATTTTTACCTCGCTAAATTAATAAACTCGATAATATAATAAATTTCTCTGATCCCAACCTTATTAATTTATAGAGGTTCAACTGTACAACATAATGACCGGGTTATTAGTGGCATAAGTAACAAAATTTGATATTCAATGAAGCGGCATAAATTTTTAGTCGAAAATACCTGTAAACATATCAAGAGTTGAGAAAATTGAGACAATGAATGATGGACGTTGTATAAAATCGAAGCATAAATCTATAGTGAATAATAAGTAATAACAATAAGAGTATTTAAAGTTGACAAAATCGAGACAACTAATGGTAGACGTTTGGCATACAATTGAGGCTACTACGGCATTTCAGTTAATTTAATGTTATAACTTGTATGGTATTTGACGAACGTTTGTAAAAATAAACAATAGTATGCCTGACGTCAATTTTATCTACTTTAAATACTTATGTTGCAATATTTTCACTTTAAATTTAAATGGGGCTTTTTGTAAGAATAACTTTATTTGGGTTTTTATTTAGTTTTTTTTTTTTTTTTTTTGCTATTAAGTTTTTATTTAGTTTCATATCATTTGTGAACAATATTTTTGTTTCTTAGCAAGAGGTATTTGGGGTATGTTTCTAGATAAAATCTCAACAGAGGTCTTTAAGCAATTTATACTTTAATGGGATAATAGCGGTAAAAGTGGCGTGGCCAAAGTTAGGCCAAATGTGCAAATAAGTAGCCAAACTGATTTAATATCGGCATAACTAGCCAAAGTTTACCAAACCGTGGACAGTACAAATTCCATCCATTTCAAGTCAACGCCGTTTGCCACGTCATTTCCACAAGTGTTGAGCTTTGGCCACTTATTTGCACACTCGGCCTAACTTTAGCCACTTTTGCCGCTATTATCCCTTATTTTTTTACGTTCGAAAGTATTTTTTAGCGTTTATCTAGATTTTTTTTTTTGTTTTTTCTTTTTCTTAAGATTTGACTAAAACTTGATTTCTGAAAGAACTGAGTCTGTTTCTTAAATTTAGAACGCTGAATATCACTCTCAATTTTGAAAACATTAAAATGTGTTATCGATTTCACATGTAATTTACGATCATAGGATTTGACATAAAACCTCTATATACTTAATTGTTAGGGACCATTAGATTATTTTAAAGGAATTGGTACGAAATACCCATTTAGCCACAAGTTTTTTTTTTTTTTAATTACTCATTGTGTGTATTAAAATGTACTAAAATATGTATGTTTTTTAATAAGTTTGTACAAAATAAAATTTTCGTTAAGAATGTTGGCCTAACATTGTTAGTTAGAGCTGAGACTAAAATCGAGACCTTTTTACATTATTTTATTTAGATTATTAATTTTATGAAATTTCATTAAATACAATAAAATTTCCTAACATGGTACAATAAAATTTCATAAAATTAATAATCTTGATAAAATAATGTAAAAAAAATCTCGATTTTAGTCTCGGCTCTAACTAACAATGTTAAACCAACATTATTAACGAAATTTTTATTTTGTACAAACTTTTTAAAACATACCTATTTTAGTACATTTTCAAACACACAATGAGTATTTTGAATAAAAAAAACTTGTGGCTAAATGGGTATTTTGTACCAATTCTTTTAAAAAAATCTAATGGTCCCTAACAATTAAATATATAGAGGTTTTACGTCAAATCCTATGATCGTAAATTACATGTGAAACCGATAACACATATTAATGTTTTCAAAATTGAGAGTGATATTCAGCGTTCTAAATATAAAAAACGGAATCAGTTATTTCGGAAATCAAGTTTGAGTCAAATCTTAAGAAAAATAAAAAAAAAATAACAAAAAAAATCTAGATAAAACCTAAACAATACTTTGGAACGTAAAAAAATAAGGGATAATAGCGGCAAAAGTGGCTAAAGTTAGGCCGAGTGTGCAAATAAGTGGCCAAAACTCAACACTTGTGGAAATGACGTGGCAAACAGCGTTGACTTGAAATGGATGGAATTTGTACTGTCCACGGTTTGGTAAACTTTGGCTACTTATGCTGATATTAAATCGGTTTGACCACTTATTTGCACACTTGGCTTAACTTTGGCCATTTTTGCCGCTATTATCCCTACTTTAATTAAAGTTTAAGTACTTACACGATAATACTCTAATAACTATTATTATTATAATAATATTATTATTATATGAGATTGCTTCTTTCATGCTAGTAGTCAGTCTTCACTCAAACTCAATCATAAAACCCGTATCAGAATCAAGTCTAACCCTAACCACAGGTCAAAGATTGTTGCTTGTGTAGATATATATATAGGCTACTATATATATAATATATAATTATATAATCAATGCATGTAATATAATTATATACAGATAATATTGAAAACCAGATAACCACTTGGATCGAATCACACGTGCCATGCCATCTTAATTCTCTCCAATGTACAGACCGATTATGTCCAATCTGATTGAATGCCCAATTACTATTTCCTTTGACCAAGGTGAGGTTTGTTTACTAATTAATAGATACATACATTATTGTTGTAGAATATAATAAAAATATTAAAATACCATATATTGTGCAACATGATAAATTAATAATTTTAATTAAGTATTAATTTTATTTGGTCCTGATTGGAGCTTAACTAATTAAAGTTAAATAATTTATTAAATTTATAAGATAATACTTTTTTAAAAGTATATGGGTCACAACTAGCATATAAATTAATAATTTAATACAAAATAATAATATTACATATATTATTAAGGAATCACTATAAATAAAATATAATCTTGTATAACAAGTTAAGAAATTATTTTAAATATAAAAAAAAATTATATTAATTAACTAATCATTTAGTGTTTTAAAAATATAATTATGAAGTTATTCGCTTATGTCGAAATATATGTCTCCTTAACTCTAAGCTTTTGCATAATTTTTATAAGGTCCGGTCTTGTATATTCATGATGAAACAAAAAATGTTTGATGTGATTGTCGCTAATTGCACAATTGCATGAAACAAGCTTTATTTTAATAATATCATCATCAAATTAGGTATTATGATTACAATATTCTTGACTTGTCATATAAGGATATTTTTCCTTTCTAATTATAATGATTATATAACTAATACTTTATTAATTATTCGATAATATAATAAATTTTGTCGGTCCCAAGTCCCAACATTATTAATTTATAGAGGTTTTAATATATGCATAAATAAGAATATAAAAGATTCAAATTAAGAGAAGTATAATTAATTTAGGGTAATTTTTTTTAATCCTATTAATACAGAGGATTGAGATAATTGATTATCACATATTTTGTGTAATACAAATTGAAGGGCCTCAAATAACGTTAACCTTAACCAAGTGTGCTTGGCCTAGTAGTAGTTGTATAACTTGTATTACATACATCTACAATAGTTCACTTGTTCAAATCCTATGGGACGTAAATGTGTGCCCTCTTTACATAGATCTTCATAAAATGTTAAGATATCATCTTCCAAGTCTTTCAAGTAACTAAGTTTTTTTCTTCATGATGTCGAGTAATCCTTTGAAGATTATAAACAAAAAAGATTTAGAGGAAATTGTTATATTTTTCATTGATGTTAAAAAGCTATTTATACATATATGGTGTTGTTTTAAATTATTCTAATTCCAAGTTATTATAAGAATAATTAATACATTCTAGATTATTTAATTCTAGGTGATTCTAAATAAACACAATCTAGATTATTCTAAATAAACTTACGGTATTCTTGCATATGTTAATTTTGTCCAACTTCTTAGAAAGATATACGATATGTACCCCAACAAGAGCTTTTTTGAAAATACCTCGCGTATAAAGTGGCAGTCGATCTCAACCCGAAATATTGAATTAGATGCAATATTAATAACATCTTGGTTGTCGCACCATAACTTTACCGGCAAAGAGACTTTAAAGCTTATATATGTCAATAGTTGATATTAAAAACAACAAATATGAGGGAAAAAATCCAATATTACAGGAAGCGAACGCCGAATACTGATTATATAGTAAATAAAATTTTCATCTTTAAAAATATTCTGTTATCATTTTTAATATACTATAATGCGATATTCGGTCTACTGTTTGTCAAAAACTGCAACGTATACCTGTTTGTTCACCCCTACTGTCTGTTTCAGTCGGTGTATTTCGAGATGCGAAGTGGGAGATAGTTTTTTTTCCCACTAAATTTAGCGAGTAGAGCCAAAAACACTAAGCTAAAATTATCCAAACCACAGAGAATTAAGAGAACGAAAAGCAATATTACAGCACATTAAAAATACATACATAGTTAAATTAAACACATATTAAACATACAGAGAATAGTGTGTTTTCCCAATCATATAACACCAAGACACAAAATAAAAGACATAAGTTACACAAGTCAGTTTGCCCAATTGGGTATTTGATTAGATCACTACCCTGCAGACGATCAAATCACGACTCCATCAGACGGTCTAACACCAACTTGAGGACACGTGGACCGTCCACGGTGACTGCCACCTTCACCGTAGGCTTATCCGACCACTCTGTAATTTCCCCGAACCTTCATTTCATTTGACATCAAAGAAAAAAGATTAACGACCCCCCGAAAAGAATGGATGATTGAATACGCCGAGAAAAAGTGGCTACCTTTTTTGCTTATTATACAATACAGTGAGACCTCTTGTGATGCCACTCGTCTGAACTCTGACAACGCCTTCGGTGTAAGTCATCAGAGATGGATCCACGGCTGCGAGAAGGGCCGTCGGATCATGAAGGAACACTCCTGCAGTCCATAACAACACACATTGAGATGCCTCACAATTAGCATTTAGTGTCGTTATTCAATTAAATAATTACAGTATTTAATTGAGTTTGTCGTTTGATTATATTGTTAAAATAATATAATTACGTCATTTTCGTTCGGTTGATTATGTTTTAGGGGTTAAAATATAAGCTAATGAAAGAATTAAGCAATAACCATATAAAACTTAATCTCCCTCAATAGAGGCAAGTTCTGAGTTTAGTAAAGGTTGGCCAAACTCCATTTTCCGAGATGGATTTTGGCACGAATTCCGTGTTCTTGCTTAATAACTGTAAGAAAGCACTTAATTTCCCGATACATACCTCTGGTGGCATAAGCTTTCTGATGATACGAGAAGTAAACCTCTAATACCTTGTTCAGGTACTGACCAAACTTTCCATTTGAACTTGCTAGCACGTCTCGATCAACATCTAAAATAGTTCGAAGTCAATTAACTCAAAATATTAGAAGTTACAACTTCATAATCAATTAGGAGCCGAACCAAATTTCGAGTTACTGTAGTTCCTAGTCCATGTGTTTCCAGTCTTTACAAAATCAGGTGCTGGTACCGGTTTTGTAAACTGTTTTTCAGTGATGAGGGACCTATAAAAAATCGGAATTTACCGGTCTTGAACCAGTAACTGGTAAATATCAGTTCAAAACCGGCAGGCATTGGTATCTATGTAATTATAAAGATAAATCTAGTAATCCCAAAATACCTACTTTCCCAAAATCCTACTTTTAAAAGTTTCACGAGAAGCTGCAATTCAAAGTAGCACGACATGGTGGTCTTTAACTTCGTATTCGAGCAAAAGTTTGAGTCTTTACCTGACAACACGACTTGATGAGTCACATTTATCCCAACAGCCAACACGTCTGCGCCGCTGGTGAATACTATATCTGCAGCCTCGGGATCCCCATAGATCTGACGATCAAAGCAAAGCTGGGAGTTAAACTTGAAGAGTACTATCAGCAGAGTTTATTAACAAGTCATGGCTACGTACATTGGCTTCAGCAGCTGGGTTGGCATTCCCGTTGACCAAAAAGGCCCCGCCGAGAACAACAATCTGCCCCACTTTCTTTGCGAATGCAGGATCCAGTTGAATCGCCTTTGGGTCAAGGAGGTCAACTTATGAGAGATTGTATAAGTAAGTCAAATCTATCAAATCTATATAATGAGACACTGACCAAAGCAATGTTTGTTAGGGGGCCCAAGGCTACAACAGTGACTTCTCCGGGGTAAAGGTTGACTTGCTCAACCAAAAATGCCGCTGCTGACTGTTCAATTGGCTTCCCATTAGGAGGCGGGAAGTTTTGGTTGCCAAGTCCATCGGTCCCGTGCACAAAGTCGGCTATTCTAAGTTTCTCGTCATTCTACATAAACATGTGCACATGGAAATAAGATAAATAGAATATACAAAAACTAGATAGTAGAAGAAAGAAATCCCTTTCAAATCTCGACATTCGGTTATGAAAAAAGCGAAACACATTATAGTCATATAATTATCTGTATAATTTATAGAAATTATATGTATTTGTATTTTAGCTAACAATTTATCTTTTACTTTTCAAAATCTGCCGAGCGGTTCTGAAAAAAATGCCTCTGAGCCTGAGCCTACGTCTCGGATGCTTAAACACCCAAGGCAAATGAGGCCTACGCACGATTTGGCCCCGTTTTGATAACAGGGGTCTGTTTTTGGGCCTTATTTTGCTTATTTTTAAAAAACTGTTTTTTGGCTATTTTTAAACGAATTCTTTGGGCTTTTTAAGTTACTAAAAGAATAATGAAAAAAACCTTTAAATCATATATCTATTTCCCTCATTAAATAAGACACTAAAAAAACTTGAATTATTTTTTTGATCTTAAGACATAGTTTGCATATTAATAAATATATTTAATTTAATGTGTTTGTAATCAATCGCATAAGTATATCATAGCTCAACAGCTTGGGGAAGAGGACCCCGCGCCAGAGGTCATCGGGTATCCTTTCTTCCGGGTCGAGCAATGCGACTGGACCTGCTCGGGACTGCGTCAGGCTGGGACGAGATTGCAGGATAGCAGACGCTATCGGGTGGGCTTCCTGCGGGTATCCCAGTTCGGAACCAACTAACCCAAAATAGCCCAACATTATGAATTTATTGTTTATTATTTGACCCATATCCCTCGGTTCCCAATAGAGACATTCAATACTTGTTTATTATTGCTTCATATTACTCGCAGTTTAGTTTCTACTATTGAATAAAAATCCAAAGGGAACAACACATACAGTGATGGTGACATGAGATCCTTCAGCTACAGGGATGTCAGTTCGTCCAGCAATCTCCAACTAAACCACAAGACGTTAATATTATGTGAGTAAAACAAATAATAGGGAAATATTTAAAGCCCTATTAACAAAACCGTTGTTTCTTTAAATGATAAAAACTATAGGTATGGAGATAGAGGGGTACGAGATGCAAGGCGTTGCGGGTGACAAGAGTGGTATAGACATTGCCGTAAATAGTGGTGAGTCCAATCACTTGCACCTCAGGTGATTTCAGTGCCAGAAATATAGCCATTGCATCATCTGCATTACAATAATATATTCACTATTAACAAACCAAATATACCATAATTCGTAACATAAACGAGCCATGGAGGATATTAGCAGTTTAATTCCTTATCCTTCTGTCACTGAAAGTCACAAATGTTCGAGATTTCAAGGGACGTAGCTCTAAATTAAGCTATATCACCAAAATTTGCCCATACAAATCGCCAATAATCTTTAGTTTTGTGATTGATCATTGAAGAATTATATAAGTTTATCGTCACTAGTATATAAGCCATTCTAGACAACTAGCATTGTTATGAAGCTAGTAAGACATTAGATCAAACAAAATTTTCCCTGAAATGGTTCAGGTCAGAAGTAATACGAGAAAGGCGTTACATTCATAATATTACTTATAGCTCTATTATGCTTATTAGTATAATCAATTATGTTATGTTAGTTATTTATGTTTAAACATGCATTAGGGCTTGTTTTAATAGGTTTTTCTAAGTTTGGGCTTGTCCCATTACCTTGTAAAGCCTTGTCAAGATAAAGGACACTAAATGAATGAGAGACCTAACCATACTATTCTTTTTATAAGACAGAATCCAGTGCCACGTTGGACTAGCGGGACTGACTCAACAAACACTTCAGCTGATTAAGTTTGCTAGCCACGTCACACAATTCATGTCATGGCCGCTAGCCACGCAATTGATGAAGAAAAGGATATTAGTGGCACAAGTACCAATTCTCTTCCAGAAAGTAACATTAATTACCTACTCTTTTTTCTTTTCTTCTTTTTGGCCAAACAAAGTTGCCACTGTAATAATAGCATGTGACAGGTACCAAAAGTAGCCGGTTAAAAGGTACATGTACCTGTGCCATATAATTCTCAGTAGAAAAATAGGGTTGATAGAGTAATACTCAGTATTTTCATTGATAGAGAAACGTGTACATATGGTACGATTCTAATAACAGAAAGGCTACACCTAAGGAAAGAAAGAGATCCTAGTAATTACATGAATAAAGACCAAAATAAAGTTCAGAATATTAGAAAACTTATCCTTAGAAGACACATTAATAACTATATTCAATAGAGAACATACCAATGCCAGGGTCAGTGTCAATGATGATCTTCTTAGGTTGAGCTTGCGTGAATTGTTTTTCCGATCTTCTTTCTCTAGGAATTATATTGTACTTGTTCTTAATAGCATCCCAAAATGCAGGTATGGCGATGTTGTTCGGAACTTCTTTGAATGATGGCAAGAAGTTCACGTCGACAATGACATGGTCCCCACTAATATCTTGAACCTGAAATGTCAATAAAAAAAATGAATTGTTGACAACGAACATACTGTGTTCATATAATTTATGTATGTCGAGGAAACAGTTGTAAGCTTACAACAACGTCAAAACCAAAAATGGTCAGACCAAGCTTGCTTGAGAGCCATTTTGCAGCCGCGGCCACCAAATTATGATCAATGCTTACGTTATCGCTCTTCGAGCAATCATTATCGATCGGAAGAGACTTTAGGCTTCGCAAACAAATATCAAGAGAGTATTTGTTAGAAAATATTGAAAAAAGTCCGATCCAGATTAATGCTGGAATAAAAATCCATTAGTATATATATACACATCATAAGACATATATGCAGAGCAGAAAAGCTTCTCCAAATCAATTTCCAGCTTTTCTTTATGCTATACATGTTTTTGAACACAAAGCAACAATGTACTCATAAAAGCATGGAGCTGAGCACCAAAAGGCAAAAAGGGAAGTGGTGGTACCTATCAAACAATAAAGGTTTGAGCTCCGAACCACCAGACAACTTCTTCAAGATATCGGCATTTGGTGTAGACTTCTTAACCGCATAAAATACTGCATCACCCAGGACATAGTACTTGTAGAGATTTGATGAATGATCCACATATTCCTGAAGTATGAACAACAAGGTTTTAAAAGAAGGCTTATCTGAGCCTCGAGGCGTTGTCCCGCCGCGCCTCAACGCAGAATTAATATAGAAATATTAAATGATTTAATAGAATATAACATAAGATATCAAATATAGCTTAAGTCTCAACCATAGCAATGGTTGAAATATTGCATAAAAGTCTCAAATATATCCTAATGTCTCAAAACTAGCATATAATGGGATGGCTGATTTCGGAGGGTGGCTCTGATACCATGTAATCAAAGAATATGTAAAGAGAATTATTGTATTTTTCATTGAGGTTTGAAAGTTATTTATACATACACAAATCTAGATTGTTCTAGACTATCCTAGAGTATTCTGTAACACGCGGAAAGTACATGAAGCTTAATACACTACGCAAAAAGACATTCCAAGCTCACCTGAATGATTGCTGGAAGAGGAACGCTCAAATTCTTGAAATCGTTTACGTCAAAACAGATAGCCTGTTAATAAAAACAAGGAAGTTAGACAAAAAATATCTCAGTGATTGATTTACATACAATTTGCTAGGGAGAGAAAAATACATAAAAGAAATAAATAAATAAATAAATAAATACCATAGTATGAGACTCAGCTACCCCGCAAGAAACTTGAGGTTTCACTATACAAGGAAGAGAGAGCTTAGCTTCGGACAAGTTTTGTGCAAAATCTCGTCCATTAAAACTGTTGACCTAAAAAAGTTTTAGCATTCATTACTATGAGCAATTAGAGACAATTTGTTCAAACAAATATGAGCTTGACTACGTGAAGCAACGATTAGTTACTTGCGTAGTTCCAAACTTATGGGAAGCCTAAAATATAATAAGTACGGTAGATAGGAACCTTAAGAAAATGAGGGCCCCTTATTCTGTTATTGCTTGCATCTTTGAGTTCTTCCAATCCAAGTAGAATCTTTTGAATCTCTAGCCGATCCAACACAGGGTAAATGTTATTTAACGGGTCAATTACACACAAGTTCGAATCATGATCCATATATCTGCTCAACAACATCACAAAAGAGTCAATCAGGCATAGATGAGGTGGTTCAAGCCTTCAATACACCCAAAAAAAAATCACAACAAAGTGAAATTATGATGTCCCTATAAGTATAACTACTTTATGGTGCATCTGGAATACTCGCAACAAGTTCCTCTACAATGATATATTCTGGAATCTTAATGGGTTGATAGATAGTATCAACCATTGTATTGCTCTTTGGCTTTTTTCCTCGTGCAATGAGTTTTCGATGTATTCTCTCGCGGACCTTTCGAGAGATTGGGCTAGTACTTTGTAAGACTAGTCCTCGTTTTTTCTATCTTTCTTATGGTAGAGTTTTGGTTTATATAGCCGGTCCGATTTTGACTAACTAATTTTAAACCACTCTCTAGCCTTGTATTGTAATTTATTTTTTATCAATATAAGCGTTGTTTCTTTTAAAAAAAAATAAGTATAAACAAGGGATGAACAAAAAAAATCATTTATTTTTGACAACTGAGTGAATTTTTCATTATCTTGGTAATAAAACATAGAAAGGTGACACAAAATAGAACATGGTACACACAAAATCAATAGACCCCATCAGACAATGAGTAAAACAAACATCTTCTGATAATTAAAAGGCAACAAAATACATCTAATTTCATGAAAAGAAAAATGCACGAGTTTCTTTGAGTATTTTTCATGTTATTACATAGGATTCAGGATGATGCCATAGGGTTAATTGAACAATGTCACACACGACAAGAGTATTACAAACCCATAATCGTTCTCAAAACAGGAGCGACGCGAAATCTTCACCGAGCCCAATCTCCTCTCTTTGAGAGACATTAAACTTAGTGATTGATTTTTTGGCTAACCTTTAAATTAGCTAACTCCTATTCCCTTATATAGAGAAAATATTACGACTTATGGGCCGGACCGGGTCCGACTAAATAAACCTCTAAACATAATTAATCAAACTAAACGGAATTGACACGACTCTAGTTTTTCGTAAATGTTACGTATGTAACAGAGTAAAAACTATTTTTTCCTCAGTTACTGTAGCCTTTTCTTTTGTGCTAAAACCTAAAACCATTACCTTTTTAATTCTTGCATACCCCTAGTGAAAGTTATCCGATCTGACACAGCTGTAGCCTCGCTCATATCAACGGATACAATTTTGTCAGTTGCTTTGTGGAGAAGTACATCAATATGCTGTAGTTGCAGTGGAAGAGGAAGCTCAAAAGTGAGCGGAAGGAACATCAAGCCATTACAAGTAGGTTTAAAAGGGAACGCACCCCTCTGCAAAAGTAAAAAACAAAGGTTTAAAAGGGAACGCACCCCTCTGCAAAAGTAAAAAAAAAACGGTCTTTTAAGCATGAAACTATAGCGAGATTAGTGTCGTTTTTTATTGAATACAACAAGAAGAAATAATGATTGTTTACCACCGCAAAAAGCATTTACCTTAGCGAAATCCTCTTCCCGTGAAGGCTTCATGGTATAACCAACTGTAATTACGTTATTTCCGATTGCCTAATTACATTAAACAATATGAGAATTGAGAAAAAAATTTAGAACATCATAACTTTTGCCTCATCAATGTAACTTCCTCGAAATTTATAAAAGACGCGCCAAAATGAAAAAGAACCGTTGAATCTAATGTAGGAGGAAGCTATCGAGGAATGGTTGTCCCAACCTCTTGATTTAAGCGGCAAATACATAAAGGCAATTCATCCAACTTTCGGATGGAAACAATTGTTGGATCTTGGCGAAACACGGCATCTTCAGTATCTAAAACCGAAATCAGCATATAAGAGGACATATATGAGAACACAAGTTGATAAATAGATGGAGATATAATATGCTTACCCAGAATAACTACGCGAAAATTAGGAGGAAGTAGTTGAAGAAAGGTTTGTTCCTCATAACGTGTACGAGAGAGTACATACAAAACAACACCGCCTTTGACCAATTCATGCCAAGGACTATTAACAATCTCCTGCCAACAAGCCACATACTCCAACGAAAAGCAAGTCATCGAATAGAGTGACCCAATCCTTCGAAGAAAACCCAACTAGCGGAGAAACAATTGCTTGTCAATAAGAAATATTATGGAGATGTCGTTAAAAATATTGTGTCCTTAAAGAACAGAAAACGTAACTACCTTTTGTAACGAAAGACTAGGACCATATGAAAAGGCCTGCAAATTTTGAAGCACAGGGGTCAGAGAAAAATTGCTTAAAATGCCAAACTAAAAGATATAAACAAGAAAAGAAAAGTAATCTATACACACACACACACATATATATGTATATATATATATAGAGAGAGAGAGAGGGAAAGAGTACAAGTACCGTAGGAAGGCCAGAATGGTGAAGCTTGCGAACAAGAGACTGCGGGTATAAGGAGGCGTCAAGATCATGATTAGACGAATGATCGCAATAGGCGTGATTGTCATCGTGATAGAGTATGACAGAATCATCAACCAACACTCCGCCAATTACACCACTGCCCTCCATGTCTCCCTCGATGTCTCACCGTTAAAAGTTTTAAGCCAGACCTGATTGTTTTACGAAATCCGGATACAAATGTTAAACTCAAATTTTAGAATTCAGAACTGAATATTTTGTTCATATTCACGGATAGCATGAACCGATAGCGAACCGCTAAGCTTAAACTATCATATACTCGTAAGCACGGAACCCGTGGCGGATCCAGGATCAAATAACAAGCTAGATACCAATCAAAAATCAAATATCGAAAAAGAAAGGAAAAATACAGGGAATAATAAGCTGAATGCATAAAAACTAAACATCAAAACCTCTAGAAAAATAAACAAGATTACCCAATATCCAATCAAAATCGTTAAGAAACCATCAAAATTGATTTCAGCTCACTCTCGAAACCCAGAAGACTTCATCATCAAATACGGTAAGTAACAATATTCAATCAAAAGCTTGCCCAGAAGAACAGAGAGGACTCAGACGAGGACTAACCAAAGACCAAAGAAACGAAATGGAATCGGACAAAATGCATAGAACGTAACGAAGAACTAGCCAAGATCAACAGTATTTTCCAAAAGAGGGAAAGAAAAAGAAAAAATCAAACCGAGTGGGTTGGATTGGAGGCGGCGAGGCTGGTTTGCAGAGGTGGGTCGTCTTCTTCTCCGGCGATCTCGATGAGAAAGTGCATGCAATGAACAAGACATTAAAAAATAAGTATTTTTTTACACCAATACTTACTCACTCACCAGATTCAGCAATCCCCAGCGTTATAGATAAAAGGGATATTGACGGCATAAATATTTATACTTTCATCAACTTGACCTCGTCTGACAAATAAAATGAAAGAATATATGACTGGTTTTAATTTGGTTGACTTTAAAATTTAATTTTATTACCTGAACGGACGAAGAAAAATAATATTATGTATAATAATAAAGTTTAAATACTTTGATTCTAACTTTGGAGTCGTCTCAGCTGATTTAGCATCGGTAAATAAAAAATTATCTCCTAACAAGGGCGGATGTATGTGATGATGGGTTGGCGGTGGGACTGAGACCACCCCTAAGATTTTAAAAATTACACTAATAGGTTGAATCAGGTTTATTTAAGAAAAAATTAATTTTATATCTTAACGTTATATTTGTTATGTAAATTTAGTGGGAGACCGTGTCTCCGAATCCTGGTTCGGCCACCGGCGAATGTCATTTTAAGGAGGAGAGCAGTATTGGTGGGCCAATCGGGCCGAGAAGTGATTTGGACCTGAAACTCAAAAGAAATGAAGTCCACGTAAGCGCACCCCATCGCTGACGCCGCCTTGAAAATTTGACCGTTGTCTCTCTCTCTCTTCAACGGTCACATCTCTCTCCCGAAACTCCATGCTTAAATTCCTTGAGAGAAACTAAAACATTCAAGCTTCATCTCAGTCTTTCCAGATCAAAGCCTACTTGTGCTTCGGCTCCTTGAAGCAGCAGATGGATCAGGCCAAGGTTGACACTGAAAGCTCAGTTCAATCGGGAAAACAACCACTCATTTCCGAGCACCAAACCACCCCGTCTCCGGTTCAGAGAGCCGATGATCAAACGACTGAAAGCTCTCTGAATCCCGGCCTTGATTTGAAGAAACCCAACACGCCGGATCGCCTCTTGCTTCCCAAGGCATTTAAGCACCCTGAAAGGTACGCTTCCATTTTTGTTATATAATCTTATCTTGTTTTTTTTTTCTTCTCATGAATTTGCTGATTGAAATCATTTGGTAGGTATAGAAGCCCGACTGACTCGATGATGTCTCCGGTGACGAAAGGCCTTATCGCCCGTGCCAGAAAAGGCGGCTCGCTTTTGCCGCCCACCAAAAATTTTCACAAGGTTTGTACCATTGTGGAGCAACAATAAAAAGAAAACTATTATGATTGAAGTTGTATAACTCGTTTTTCTTTTGGCAGATTCAGGATCTGCGCCTCCAAGATGCGAGTCTTCTGCAGGAAATCAACAGCTAGAAGAGAGCTTGACTCGCCCGTCGGGGCGGAAATCAATTATCTTTTCTGTTTCGTATCATGTAATTTCGATCGTTTACAGTTCCGGTTTTATAATATATTTCCAGTACATATATAGCAGTGTACTGCTTTATTCAACTGATTAGTACTGAGTTTGATGAGCCTAGGCTCGATTCAGTACGACGCATGCTCGATTCCAAACCGACACCCAAATCCACTGTTTAAAAATGGTCATAGATTGCCCGGGGCCTCAAAATATATAAATTTATATTTTCCGGCACTTTCCCCTTTGTCGGATCCGTTGCTCATTCCAAATGAACCTCGTACCATTGGACCGAGCCTACGTCCCCAGGTATATCAAGCTCGCAGACGGAGCTGATGAGGAAGGAAACGACGTCGTCGAGGCTACCGAGCCTCGCCAGGTCGGGAGGGAGAGACTCCTCCGGCCACTTCTCAAGCCGTCCCTTCAAGCTCAGCCTCAGCTCGTCCTCCGACACGAACCTCTCGTCCTCCCCCGGCTCCAACAGCACATAAGTCTCCGATCTCTCATGCACCATTCTCCTCCTCCGACCGGCACAAACCTGAGAATTATAACAGGAATTAATCACGTGAGGATTATGAAGAAAGTTTGTTCTTGCTTGCCTTGAGTGAAGCTCGCTCCCGGCTCGCGATTCTCGTCAGTGGCGGTTCGGGATTGCAAGAATTCAGGCAATCAGTTAGGCTTCTTCTTGGTCTTGTCAATGGTGTTTCGACATGGAATCTTGTCGTGTCTGCATCTGCAAATTAGTTTAACAAAAATGAAGAAGACGTTGAACTAACTATGAAGTGGAAGATGAGTAATAGAGCATACTGTATAACCACACAACTCCACTGTGGAAGAGCACAAGTCTCTCCATCAAAACCAGTCTTTCAAGTATTTATGGCCATGTTTATATATGAATATGAAGAAGATAAAGAGATAAAGTTGAGGTTTCATCTATTTATCAATTCTACCCCCTTAATTTCTTCTTTTTTGTAATATTCACACATCTTTTTTATCAATGTGTATAAGTTTGACCTATTGGATTCTTTTTTTCTCTCATAAGCCCCGCCACATTTTACCATCTTATATTGATGTATTATGATTTCCTTAAGTGTATTGTATGATTAGTTAGAGCGATCTTGATTAAGGTTTTTATTCAAAGTAGTGCATTTTTAAGCATATTCCAAAATTAATTTGTCTAGTACCAACATATAAAAAAGAGCACAATAAAAATAAAATATATTGTCGTGATTGCTTATAGGGAAAACGGTGGTATAGTACCTAGTTTTTTTTTTTTTTGAAAAGTTCGACATTAAGTTCTCATTCTTTTTTTTGGTGGCGAAAGTTGTCAAATTCTTATTATGTGTATTCCGTCATATTTTTGTCCAGAAGCGCGCCACGGGTCACGTTTTTAAACACATTAAATGTAGCATTGTTTATTATTGATAAAATCATTTTTTATTATTATTAAAAGTGGTATATTTAATGTGTTTAAAAACGTGGCACGTGATGCGATTCCGGGTGGAAACATGACGAAAGACAAAAAAAAAAGAGTTTGGCAGCTTTTGCTACAAAAAAAAAAAAAAAAAAAAAAACAGAAATTTAGTGTCAACTTTTCAAAAATTTTGAGTACTTATGCCACTATTTTCCCATAAATAATAAAGACATTCTTGTTAAAATAGGTTCTTCCAAATACATCACACGCCTTCCAAAATACATCTAATTTAATTAATTATATTATTACTTTTCTTTTTTTAATAAATCCATATAACAAACATAGTTGATAAGCAAACAAACATAGTCTAGATCTAGAATATAACAAGTAGAAGAAAAACTAATTAATTCTAGACCACCAAGATTTCAATAAATAGTGAAATGTTCCTAAGTTTGCTCTAAGCCTTCCATGTTTAGTTGTATCTCACTTATTTATAGTCTACACATCTCTCACTCTTCCTTTCCTTTTCCTATTCCCACTCTCTATCGAACCCACACTTTTCATCATCAACATTACATTATTCCAGTAAGCTTTTATTCTTTCGCTATTTCTCATTTCACCATCTATCATCTTTTATTTTAGCGGCATAAGTTTTCATAAGTACATTGCTCAAGTGTTTTTGCCACGTGTCAAACCCGTAATATTTGATATTTATACCATTACTCTGTTAGTTTTGAAATAATGTATATTCATATGTTAGGCTAATGATATTAGCAACAAAAACATTTAATTTTTTTTATCTAGACGCATATCGAGGTACGCATATTTTGTCAATTTCTTTTTTACGGACGCCGGACAAAATTGAAGTAATGCACGTTTCGGTTAACTTGATGTCACTTGGATGGATATATTTGCCATCTTAGTTTCGTTGACTTTGAACACTTTTATTGTAATTTTTTCACTTTCAGCCCATGTCAGCTTAATAACTCAGAGTTAGGTACTTTTTTTAGGCGCAAAGTTTAAGTACTTATGCTATCAATATTTATCATTCGATTAGCGTTGAAGAGGTTGATAACTTGTATGTCTTCATATTACAGTTTACATTGCGAGTTACGAACATCTTATGGATCAAATCAAGGACCAAAATGCAAAAGAAAACATTCCTAACCCGCAACAAGCAAAAAACTCGTCGGAAAATTCGAGCACGTCGTCATCTTCCTCGTCGATAGTCATAGACGACAACGATCAGCTCGCGACGGACACCAAAAACGACAGCAGCCAGACGAAGGAGAAGCGAAACGAGGTCGTTGATCAAGCAGGGAGGCCGAGCACGATGTCGGCAGCCACGCAGCTCCAATCACCACGCATGAGCGCGTTCAGCGAGGCAAGCCGGCTTCCTGCGTCGATATTCACGAGGCCGGGGACGCCGGGGGACTGGAGCATGGCGTCCAACGAGTCGCTCTTCAGCATCCACGTCGGCAACTTCATGTTCCGGTCCGGGGAGCTCACCAAGTTCGACCAGGACCTCATCGACACGGCAGCCTTCGCCCGGGCCAGCGAGGCCTTGGACGATGCTTACTTCTTCAACGAGATTCGCGGCGGAGAAGGTCACCAGCCGATGATGCGGAACCACGTCAGCAGACACTCCTTCCAATTCCCGGTGTAAGTTTTGGTACATTCACGGATAGTTATACGAAATGGATATATTGTGTAACGTGCAAAAAAATGCACTAATTAAATCGAATATACATTAATTCATCAAATTTTTATTATCGTATCTTCATCGGGTAATTTTACCGGTATTGGTTGCGGTTTTCATTTATCAAATAGTTATCGCATAATCAATTTTATTACTACATGATTATATATTTTACTATTGAGAAATTTTGCTATAAATTGTCATGTCCAATCACTTTTGTATTTGCGAGCTTATAATTTTGAGTGATTGGATTGATTATTTATCTACAAAGTCATCCGATTTTGAAGAATTACTATAATAAGATTTTGCTTTCAGCATAATAATGCAGTAAGAATTCAAGTTTAAACCGAACTTCGCTAAATTGTAGTTCGATAAATTAATAATTTTGATATAATAGTACTTTTGTATGGGCTCGACTCTAACTATAACATATATGATCCCAATAGTGTTAATTTATACCGTATGTCACTTCTCAAAAGACGCTAATATTATTATCGTTGATAAAATATGATGTCAGGTTGCCCGAAGGATCCGACGGAGGATGGATATCTTCTCCGAAGATGTTAGAGCCGAGACGGCAGCGAGCAGCGGAGAACATACTGCAGGCGCCGCAGTCGCAGCCGATAATGCACATCATGCGGCGGAGAAAGCAGCCGGCGAGATTCGAGGCGAAGCCCAAGAACTATTCTCGCGTGCTAAGTCGCCTCTTTAGCTTCTCTAGTTGTTGCGGGCCTTGTCGTAGACACGCATCCTAGCCTGCAAACCCGACGCCTTGAAATTTTATAATTATTATTATTATTATTATTATTATTATTATTATTTACCAAATAAACCATTTTTTTTTCAACGTTTCTTGCATTTCCATGCTTTGGCAAAGTCATGTACATATAATTTGAGACACAGTATGTTTTTGCATACAAACTTCATCGATTTAAGGTAATGAATTTAATTTCGTTTGAATTTTGAAAAGCTTTTCATTATTTATTTTGTGTAGCTAGTTGATCAGAATCATTATTTATTTTGGTGCTCTTTGGTTATGGTGTTGGAGCCCGCGGGTTTCTAATTATTAACGGTTTTAGATTGATTTTTCAGATCAAATCTGATTAATATCTTTTTGTGTTTTGTAGATTAATTAAAACAATTTATAGGTGTTTTTGTTATTTTTATTTTTAAATAATATTGTAAACATGTAACTATAATGATATAATCTCTATATAACAGAATTGTAATATTTTACAATATGATATTATTTTTAAATCAATTTATATATTATAATGACGTAAAATTTGTGTTTGATTCAATTATTTAATGCAATATTTGTTTCAAATTACACATAGCTCAATAAAATTTAATTAAATGGTGTCTCAAAATCAAACTCCAAAGCAAGTTTGCTACATTTTCAATGTTAGATTGTTTTTCAAATCATGTTAACCGAACGCTACATTGTACTCTTGATGAAATACTCTGGTAATTTATCACGTCACACGAGCACACAAAAATTCATATTGAATATTAATTAAGATTAAATGAACTTTAATTATTAAAGTCTAAATAAGTCAAACCCTAAATCTATAAATATGAAATTTAGCCTTAAAATCTCATTAATCAATCATCAGAGAAAAACCTAAACCTAGCCTCCGTGTTTCTCTCTCTCTCCCTTATCTAGTCGCGCCGACATCGACCTCTCCCTATGAGATCCACGCCATTGCCGATTCTCCACCATGGAGTCCCCGCTTTCCTTCCTATCTTCG
Organism: Parietaria judaica; assembly: GCA_954871525.1. Taxonomy (NCBI): domain Eukaryota; kingdom Viridiplantae; phylum Streptophyta; class Magnoliopsida; order Rosales; family Urticaceae; genus Parietaria; species Parietaria judaica. The sequence goes on from OX940865.1 coordinate 35,511,280, forward strand.
GTGTTCGACTGCATCGATCCAGTGATAATTCGGTCTCCGACGTATTGACGATTGCAGACGTTTCTTTCGTGTGGTGGATATTGATATAGGCTTTACTCGGTGATTAAAACTCCCCTGCTCGAAGAAATACAATGAAGAATACCGGGAAAACCATATCAAGCATGCTTCAAAAGGTACATTTTATATTCCGCTACGCGGTTTATTGAATTAAGACTAAAATTTAATTAATATTTCCGCTATTAATTAATCTGAAAAATCGGGAGAATTCTTTCGATAAGTACGTAAACTTTGGCAAACTGAGCCGGCATTAGTAAAAATGAAAAAATAACAACAAAAATACTCAAAAGTTAACAAAACTAAGGGGACGCATGTATACTTCCATTTCTTTATACGGATGTTGATTAAATGCCATATGATATTAAGTTGACCGAAATATGCTTCGCCTCAATTTTATCCAACGTCTATCATACCACGTGACATTTGATCAATATCCGTAAAATTAGATTGACAAAATTATACGATCCTTCAATTTTATCGACTTTGAATCTTTTTGAAACCCTAAACACTTTATTTATTAATCAAAATTTGAATATTCAAAACGCCGTTAGCCCTCTACATCACAGCATTAAACCAGATATCAGTGGCAATTAAAAAAAGGAAAAAAGATCAATGTTGATCAATTTGAGTCACACAACGTCACTCCTATGTCACAGATATCAGTGGCAATTTAAAAAAGGAAAGAAGATCAATGTTGATCAATATGAATACGTTTGAAGTGTATAGCATGGGTGTGGTGGAGCCGGAGGGACCATGGTTTGGTTTGGTAGGCGACAAAAGAACAAAAATCATAGCACATGCCACACTCTCTAACTAACTATAATACATACATACATACATGCTATTATTACTTCTTTCTAGAAAAAATGAAACACACTAAAGTTGCTTTTTAGCTGAGTTTCTTTACAGTTAAGTATATTTATGAATTCAGGTCTCATGTCATGGCTTATATCAATATTTATTTTTTTAAAATTAGTATAATTAGCAGGAACAATAAAAAGTACACCGAAGTGTTCAAGTAACGTTAAAAACAAAAATGTCTCTTTTTATATTTATATATATATATAAAAGAAATATCGGCTTTATCATAAGACTCTTAAAACATATATACTTTGCAATATCATGTATCTTCATTAACCTAATTTGAACACCCTAATTTTCCCTAATGAATTGCTAATTGGCTTTAATGAAGGATTCTTTCATCATTTGTGTACGAAAGTGATCAAAATGAACCCGAAAATCCATATTATATAATCGTTTTTTAATCATTTGCATGTATCAAGTCTCCAATGGTTATGAAACTTTGAATCAGTAACTGTGTTGGAGAGTTGACGTGCAATCCGTCCTTGAAATCAAAATGTAAAAATACTTGTGAATTGTGATAGCGAGAAAGAATAAAGTAAGAACATTTAGAACTACAACATTGTACAACTAAATCAATTGTTAGTTTATGCGATTAAAGTTTCTAACAAACTATCCATTTAGCATTTTGTGGCACAATCCCTTTGTTTTTTCTTGTTTGGTTTTATTCCTCGGAAAAAAAGGGTTCTATTAAAAAAATGTACGATCGACACTCCTTCCACGACACTCGGGGGAAAGTCCCGTGTCGAGAGAAAGCCAAATTATTTCACATCCACCGCCTACTTACGTACACAGTAAGCTGATGAATTGAAGTTCGTATGAATCCAAACCAATATTATATCATCGAAAGTTGATGATAAAAAATGATATTGGTCAAAAGAGTCTATACGCTTCCAGCCTGGATAATAATTCTCATCCAATCATGCTAAGATAACGAATTATGCGTCAGAGAATAGTCACACTTTTCAAAACTATAGAGAGATAGAGAATTGCTGTGAAATTATGCCTTGTCAAGTCTTGTAGATGAGGTGTTGCACGTCTTCGGTGTGTGGCTCGCCGTGTTGGAGACCTTGAAGTTGACTTGGTCAAGGGGAACATCGTCGCCAGAGGAGCTTGCCTTAACGAGGTCGTCGTTGATGGCTAGGTCAAAGAAGGTCGTTGTCGCCCGAGTTGCTCGCCTTGGCGAGGAAGTCGTCTGGACAGTTTGCCTTAGCAAGGGGGTCCTCGACGACTCCCACGTGTCACAATCTAAGTTTGCCATAAACCTTATAAGGTCATCGTCGTCGCCTCGGCAAGGCCGTTCTAAAGTCGTCTGCTCTACGTCGGGTAGTCAAGCTCCTTTTGAGTCGTCGTCGAGGGTCCTCTTTGTTGGTCTCTGAACTCCATATTTTGGGCTTCGCATTTCGGGTCTTGTCCAATGGGCTCGGACTTAGGCCTATCGGCCTTGACTCTAGTCAATGAGCCTTGACTTTTACGTTTGGGGCCTATAATTTAACCAAAGTTAGATATTTATAATTAGGGTTAATTGCGGAAATAATGCACAATCTTTGGTCAACTGGGGTTTTCGGTCCCCAACCTTTCAAAGTGTGGGAAAAAAAATACACAACATTTGTTGAATATAAAATCTTTTGGTCCTTCCGTTAGGTATGTTAAATTCTGCTGATGTGTCATCGTTAAACTACCAAATGGACTGCCAACTTGTTATTAATTACATAACTTAATTAATGAGAATAAATTAAAATATGATTTTGATTAGGAGTTATTAGCAAAATACTCAATTAGAACCAAACTATTTTAAAAGATACTCAAAGTTTAATTAATCCAAATCATACTCATTTTAAATATTATCTTCCGAAAATATACATCCTCTATCGATCGCTGAAATTTGGCTCTCGCTGAAACCATCGCTGAAGCTCGACTATGTTGGTAACTCTCCTCTCGCTGAAGCTCGGCGCTCGGCTCTTGAAGATCGCGTCCTCAAGCTCGAATCCTGTGCTGAAGATCGAATCCTCACGCTCGAAGCTCGATTTGTTCAGGTCTCGTTGGCGCAGGCTCTTTACTCGGTGGAGAGATCGTGGCGTTGGACCTCGCAGCGGAAACTCGGTGACGCGGAGGCGGCGGAGCTCGTCGAGGAAGGCCGCGTCGTCCGACGAGAAGCGGCGGTGGAGGTCGTGGATGACGAGGCTTTGCTTTTCATTAGCTTCCTCGAGCTAGTTTGTCGTGTCCCCCCTGCGTATGAAGTCATCGCCCTAGCTTCTTCTTCCTCCGCTGATGCTCGCCTTCTCCGTTAGGGCTGCTGCTTTTCGCACTGGTTTTCTCTCCTCGCTCAGTGATGACTACCTCTCTCGCCTGAGTTCTCGGGCACCTCTGGTCTAGCTCCCCTGATTCAGGTTTTTCGTTTTGCTCGTCGGAGTAGCAGCGTTGTTTTTTGGAGAGCTATGGTGCTCATCTCTTGTAGTTTGGTTGAGAAGTAGAGTTTATTCTGTTTGCTTGGTGTAATTGAATCCTGCCCACCACGTGTTTGCTGTTTTTTCCCAAAGAACTCTGCAGCTTTTTGTGTATCCAAATTGAGTTGTAGAGTTTCTTTATGCTCTCTAGACACTAGAGAAGCCCTTCTTCGTTGGATTTCTCTATTTGAGACATTCTCGTTATATTGATAATGGAAAGAGACCGAAAGCCAGACGTCGAAAGTGTAACTTTAGTTATAGAATAACTCTATTTGAAACCTTTGTAATCACATTTGTAACTATCGTTACAAAATTATAATTGCCGTTACAGAAGTGTAACTGCAGTCACAAATATGTAACGGCCGTTACAAAAGTGTAGTTGTCGTTACAAAAGTGTAATTGCAACAAAAGTGTAACTTCAGTTACATAAATGTAACTTCAGATACAAACGTGTAACTTCAGTTATGTAGCTGAAGTTACACGTTTGTTACTAAAGTTACACTTATGTAACTGAAGTTACATAAGTGTATCTAATGTGTTTAGGGCATAATTGTCCATATAAGATCAAATGAGTATTTCTTTAATTATGGTAAACTTTTGAGTATTTTAAAAAAAAGTTTCACTTAACTTGAGTACTTTGCTCAAAAGCCCTTTTGATTATGATTCAAAAAACAAATTAATACTTTAAATTAAATAAATAATTTTTACGCCCCCTAAAAATCTAACAGACTCTTCGTCGAACATGACTAAAATTTTGAAAAACGACGGATTATTAAACACGACTAAAATTTGCAAAGATTACATAACGACAATTTATTATAAACGACTAAAATTTTGAAAAAAACGACCGATTATTAAAAACGATTGTAATTTAAAAAACGGCATAGTAAATATGTGAATAATATTGAAGCACGAGTTTAAAAATAGGAACTACGCATTATATAAGTATTGCTCGTTACTTTAAAGTTTTAATTTATTTTTTGAATCATAATCAAAATCATATTTTAATTTATTCTCATTAATTAGGTTATATAATTAATATTACAAGTTGGCAGTCCATTTGGCAGTTTAACGATACCACATAAGCGAAATTAAACATCCCTAACGGAAGGACCAACGGATTTTATTTTCAACAAACGTTGTGTATTTTTGCCCACACTTTGAAAGGTTGGGGACCTAAAACCCGTGCTGACCAAAAATTATGCATTATTGTCACAATTAACCCTTATAATTATATGAAGCAAAGCAAGGAAATTGTAATAAAATATTTAAAAGATGTTAGTGCAAAACTGGTCAATTAAGGAAGAAAAGAAGACGAATGAGGAGTGAAAAACATAGAAAATAAAGCAGAGAAAAGAAAAAAACGCGTCTTCGTCTTGTCTCGGGGGTCTACAGTTTCTCTCTCTACACAGCACCTTCTCTCTCCTCCCACCTCCACCTCCACCTCCACCTCCAAAATTAGGGTTAGGGTTTCGAACCCATACACCAATTCGAACGACTGTGAGACTGAGACTGAGAGTGTCTGGATCGATTTTTTTTTTGGGAAGCCCTTTCTAGGGTTTCTTTCAGGGCATGGGTTACTCTTCTCCAGTGATCAAATGGCGACTTTCTCTTGCTCTTCACCTCTTCGCCGTCGCTCTCTCTCTCGCCGACTCGCCCGACTCCGACAAGTCCGCGCTTCTCCAGTTCAGGAGCTCGGTTGCTGACTCTGCCGGTCTGCTCGCCGGCTGGGAAGCTTCCGATCCCTGCTCGTGGCGCGGAGTCTCGTGCGACGGGAATTCGCGCGTCGTGGCTCTCAACGTGAGCGGCGGCGGAAATGGAGGTAATTCCGGTTCGAAATCTGGTTCGTGTTTCGATTTCGCCGCGTTCCCGCTGTACGGGCTGGGAATTAGGAGGAGCTGCTCGGGTAGTGATGGAAAGTTAGCTGGAAAGTTGTCGCCTTTGATTGGTAAGCTCTCGGAGCTAAGGGTTTTGTCGTTGCCGTTTAACGGTTTTAGTGGCGAGATCCCTAGCGACGTTTGGGGGTTGGATAAGCTCGAAGTTGTTGATCTAGAGGGAAACTCAATGTCAGGGAAGCTTCCGGTTAAGTTCGGTAAGAGTTTGAAAGTTCTCAATCTTGGATTCAACCAGATCGAGGGCGAGATACCGAGCGCGTTGTCAGACTGCGTGAGCTTAGAGATCCTGAATTTGGCAGGTAATCAAGTGAATGGTACAGTGCCGGGGTTTATAGGGCGGTTGAGAGGAGTTTACTTATCGTATAATTGGCTTGGCGGGGCCATTCCAAAGGAGATCGGAGAAAATTGCGGGAAGCTTGAGCATTTGGACTTGTCGGGTAATATATTGGTTCAAGGAATCCCTGGAAGTCTGGGGAACTGTGGCGATCTGCGGACACTCTTATTGTATTCGAACATGTTGGAGGAAAGCATTCCTGCTGAAATCGGCAGGCTTAAGAAGCTCGAAATTTTTGACGTCTCAAGGAACAGCCTCAGCGGTTCGATCCCTCGTCAGCTTGGAAACTGTACCCAGTTGTCGGTGCTTGTGCTGTCAAATCTGTTCAATGCGGTTCCCAAGGTGAATTTTACAGAAGAGAATCTGTCGTTGGAGCAATTCCGTGCTATGTACGATGACGACTTCAATTTCTTTCAAGGCACCATCCCCGAGGAAATCACGACGCTGCCAAAGCTGAGGATTCTGTGGGTGCCGAGAGCGACACTGGAGGGCAGAATCCCAGAGAATTGGGGTTCTTGTTCCAGTTTGCAGATGATCAATGTGGCTCAGAACTTCTTCACTGGTGAAATACCGGAAGCCCTTACACGCTGCAAGAAGCTGCACTTTCTTGACATAAGCTCGAACAAGCTGACCGGTGGGCTTGTTCGCGATCTTCCCGTTCAATGCATGACTATGTTTGATATTAGTGGGAACACTATCTCCGGTCCGATTCCTGAGTTTTACAATACCACCTGCTCTTCTGTTCCTTCTTTGACTGAACTATTTTCCGAGCTCGACAATCTCGTATCACCCTATCAAGCTTTCTTCACCTCTGAAACCTATCAAGCTATGAACTCTCTGCCGCTGCATAAAGAAGCTTATGAATTTCTGGTAATCCACAACTTCGGGCAAAATAACTTTAGCGGGAATTTGCCACCGATGCCTATTGCGATGGAAAGGCTAGGGAAGCAGGCTGCCTATGCATTTCTTGCTGGGGAAAACAGATTCACCGATGCATTTCCGAGTCGTCTTTTTGAGAAGTGTGGAAGTGTTGATGCCTTGCTAGTTAATGTCAGCAGTAACAAGATATTCGGTCAGATCCCGGCTGGAGTTGGAAGTATGTGCCAATCTCTCCAGTTCTTGGATGCGTCTTTGAATCAGATTTCAGGCTCGGTTCCTCTCAGCATCGGGGACTCGGCGAATCTGCTTGCTCTTAACTTGAGCTGGAACCTTCTGCAAGGCCAGATTCCGACGAGTATCAGCCAGATAAAGGAGATGAGATATCTTTCCCTTGCAGGTAATAAGCTTACCAGTTCGATCCCGTCGAGTTTGGGACAACTTCACTCCTTGGAAGTGCTCGATCTTTCTTCCAACTCTCTCACTGGCGAGATTCCAGAAGATCTCGTGAACTTGAAAAGCCTCAGAGTCCTCCTACTCGATAAGAACAAGCTCTCCGGCCAGATCCCCTCTGGGCTGGCAAATGTGACGACTCTTTCGACCTTCAACGTGTCCTTCAACAATCTCTCTGGGTCTCTGCCTTCCAATAGTAACTTGATGAAATGCAATAACGCTATCGGAAACCCGTTCATACGGTCTTGCAGAATGTTAACCCTCACTGAGTCTTCAGATTCTCAGGGAAGAGGCGGCTATTCCCAGCCATATTCTGTTTCACCACCTGGAATCTCAACTCAAGCTGGTGGAAGCAATGGCCTCAACTCCATCGAGATCGCATCTGTGACATCTGCATCGGCCATACTTTCTGTGCTTCTCGCTCTAATAGTCTTATTCTTCTATACCCGGAAATGGAATTCGAAGTCCAAAGTCAATGGGTCAACCCGGAAGGAAGTGACACTTTTTACCGACATTGGTGTTCAGTTAAATTTTGACTCCGTTGTGCGTGCCACGGGAAACTTCAACGCCAGCAACTGCATTGGAAATGGCGGTTTTGGTGCAACATACAAAGCCGAGATTTCCCCCGGAGTGTTGGTGGCTATAAAACGGCTTGCTGTTGGAAGGTTCCAAGGATTCCAGCAGTTCCATGCGGAGATCAAAACCCTAGGAAGGCTCCGTCACGTGAACCTTGTCACTCTGATTGGCTACCATGCAAGTGAAACCGAGATGTTTCTGATCTACAATTACCTTCCCGGCGGGAATCTGGAGAAGTTTATCCAAGAAAGGTCAACCAGAGCGGTGGACTGGAGGATTCTTCACAAGATTGCGCTGGACATAGCCCGGGCCCTGGCCTACCTGCACGACCAATGTGTGCCACGTGTGCTTCACCGTGATGTCAAGCCCAGCAACATCTTGCTCGATGACGATCACAATGCTTATTTATCTGACTTCGGGTTGGCCAGGCTTCTAGGCACCTCGGAGACTCACGCCACCACCGGAGTGGCCGGGACTTTCGGGTATGTCGCACCGGAATACGCGATGACGTGTCGTGTTTCGGACAAAGCCGATGTGTACAGTTACGGCGTTGTCCTCCTTGAGTTGCTGTCGGACAAGAAGGCTTTGGATCCGTCGTTCTCACCGTACGGTAACGGGTTCAACATCGTACAGTGGGCTTGTATGCTGCTGAGGCAGGGGCGGGCCAAGGAGTTCTTTACTTCGGGCCTGTGGGACGCAGGCCCACACGACGACCTGGTGGAAGTTCTACACTTGGCAGTTGTGTGTACGGTTGACTCCCTCTCCACAAGGCCCACGATGAGGCAAGTCGTACGGCGGCTAAAGCAGTTTCAACCTCCGTCGTGTTAGCCGGGCCCGAAGATGGGAGGAGGGTTTATTTTTATTTTACCGTTAACCCTGTAATTTGTAGAAGATGACATTGTAGGCTGAGTTATGAAAATTGTAGTTATTCCCACTTTTTTGTACAGTATAATATAAGTCGGTCTCTCTCTCGATTTTTTAATGCTGTTTTTGCAGATAATCGGTTTTGTAAATCACTTCGTTTTGATGCCAAATGTTGTCGGGTTTGTAAGCCAACTCTGGCTCTTGTCATTGATGATCCATGTGAAGTTGTGCGTCTTGTCACCTTGCGCGGCCTGTCGTCTTTGTAGGCTGACAGGCCAAAATGTTTCGGAGCTAGTCAGTTCAGTTTTCTCTCGACCAAGGTTCAACTTTTCCACGATCTTCGATAATCTTCGATTATTCGTCTTGCCGGTAGTTATCGGTAAAACGGCCATGCCAATACTTTTTCATGATTTTTGCCGAAAATGGGCAAACATTTTAAAAAATAACAAAAATATGTATTTTTTAAGAAATTTTACACTTTTCGATGATTTTATTTACATATGTGAGAATGAGACTATTTTATTTACCTATGTTTAAGTATGAAAGGATTTTATTTTTGGCATTTTTAATGTTTTATCAACATTATAAACTTAGTAAATATATTCTTAAAAATATTTTAGTGATTTTTCATCGATAATCTTCGATAAGTGTCGATAATTTGTCGATAATTATTGAAAAGATCGGTAATCGGTAAGCTACAATATGATTAGTTTTCCTTCGATAATCCGGTAAGTTATCGATTAATCAATCGATAACGGTAAGCGATTTATCGGCAAGTTCGGTAAGTTGAACCTTGCTCTCGACTCTCCGTCGCAATGTTCAAAATATCGGGTTAATCGTGGGTCAACCGCTTGTCAGTAGTAACTGGTGAACAAATCTCAGTAACCGTATCATATTTGTAGGTGACTGAAGGTTTCCTAATAAAACAGAAAAATGCATGAAAAATCAATGAACTCTAAACAAATTTAAATTATAAAGACGATAATTATTTGTTTTTGAAAAAATCAAGGGTTAAAGATATTTTATTTTTGTTTTTATTTTTTATAAATCAATTATTTTCAAAATCTTTAAATACTAATAATGGTGTTAATATATATATATATATATATATATATTTTGCTGAATATATTTATCAATCAATAAAATTATTATATACTATATATATCAATATTTTTTTATTAATTGAAATTAAAACCTCGGGATTTTACAAAATATTAAATTGATTTCATGTGTTAATTTAGCAACAAACTTGGAAGGAAACTTCCTCACACATTGATTTGTGATTTCTTGAAAATGCTCTTGTTCCTTAAATCTCTGTTTCTATTGTATTTGCAATGAGCTAAGCTTTCATTCATTCTTCTCCTTATACTACTACTTTCGGCAGTCGCGGCTCGGAGGACCAAATTTTCCGGTGACCAGCCAATGAGCTTGACGAAAATGCCAGTGTTCCAAACACCATAAAAAATTCCCCTCGGTTCAAATCTCCAAAGCTATTTTCTTCTTTACTTGCATAAAGATAAAATTCGACAACAGAGCATAGCGGAAATCGGGCTGATTTTCGCAACCTGCTGGCTTGCCCGAGCATTCGCAATAAGAACAACATCAAACCGCTTTCTCAACTCTTAATAAAAAGGAAGCGAAGTTAACGTAGTCGCAGACAAAACCGGTTGCGACTACAACCGGATAATCGCCCCTTTATATTGCTTCTCCTGCCTTACAAACTATGATATTACAATGTGGTTAAATATTGTTACAATAAGTTGCAAATGGCGAAGACAAAGAGAAAGGGTGTGCCTTGTATATACTATAATCATAATCAACCTTGTCTGCAAAGAGGGGCTTCTTCTTGTATCGAGAGGCTTAATTAATTAGATACAAGTGCCCAAATTAAGCAACACTAATTCTTCCACGGATTGGATACATCAAAACGCAACGGCGTCACAACAACGGAGCGGGAGTGACCACTATGTGCTTCAGAGGGTGCGCGACGTCGCCCCCTCCGGCGTGCTTCACGAACTCCGCTGGGGAGAGGAAGCTGCCGTGGCAGACGCACACGATCCTCACCTCCTCGCCTTTCCGATACCGGTACAGGAAGCCCTCGATTCTCTTCCCGTTGGGGCCCGTCCCGGTTGTCGTCACGCACGGCATGTCCTCCAGCACGCTCTTCCCCACCTCGCGCGACCCGGTCTTGGCCAGCGAAGGCTTCCCGGGAGCCACCCCGTTCGTGTCCGCGGACCGCAGCCTCGCGAGCTTCTGCTCGCTCTCCGGCAGGGAATGCACGCTCGTCGGGCTTCTCGTCTCGGACCACTTGTGCCCGCCGCCGCCGCCACCTGCATTGCATCTCGTTCAGTTTATTTCTCTATATAGCTTAAAGCAAATCTCGATTTAGGTCAAATCAAGTCCAACGGAGTCATGGAATAATCTAGGCATCGAACCTTGCGGGGCGACGCTATCGGACTCCGAAACCCCGGAGGATCCGCTGCCGTGGGAGCCGACCGAGCCCTGAAGCGAAGGCTGAGGCGGATCGCCGCCATTGGAGGGGCCGAGGATGGCTTCGCCCCGGGGCACTTTGGCGGCGGAAACGCTGCGCTGCTTCTCGGAGCGCTTCCTCTTGGCCTCCAGGCGCCGGAGGCTCTGCAGCTCCTTCCTCCGCCGCCACTCCTCCTCCGTCTCTGCCGGCAACGAGCAGGTCCGTCCCAGCGTCACATGCGGGCCCTCCCCCTTCGCGTGGCTCGCCGCCGCGGCCGGACTCTCCCCAGTCAGCGTGAAGTCGGAGATCGACGATGACCGCTTCAGCCACGCGCACTCGCTGCTGGCTCTCGGGTCGGTCCCGAACCGGCCGTTAAGCGACAGCCCCAGGCTGAGCTCGATTCCGTCGCCGGCGCCGGCTCCTTCGTCGCCGGCGATTTTCTCCGGCGAGGGGAAAATCTTGGGGGTCAGCCTCTGCAGCAGATCCGCCGAAAAGCTGTTGCTTCGAATTCGCACGAACTCGTGATTCGCGCCTCGGGGTTCCTCCATTGAATCGGCTTACACAGAGAAGAGATAGTTTCTCACCACAGCTAAACCCCAAGCTTTCTCGGAACGAAGCTCATACACAGAAATATCCATCACAGAGCAAGAGAGAGAAAGAAAGAAGAGGAAAATGGTGAGAGAACGACCAATATATATATATTAAAAAAATAAATAAATATTTACAGGCTGCGAAAGGACAGAAAAGCCCTTCGGAATTCAAGGGGAGAAGGCGGACCCGTACCATGGCGACACGTGGAAGAAGCGGGGCCTTCGTACCGCTACGTGGCCTGAGGTCTAAGTAAAAATAAAAACAGGAGAGCCAGATCTCGAGGAAACGCAAGTGTGGTGACGTGGCGTGGCTGTTCGTTGCGGAGAAGAGAGATAACGCTGGAGGCCTGACTGAGCTCCACGTGTCGAGCGGTCGTTGAACTCCGAGACCGGCGACGGTCTCTCTCTGCTGATACGTGGACAGTTAGAGGGGTGAGACGCAGCATCTAGACACGTGACGTTGTCATTGGGATTTGTGTCGGCTCTTTTTAGATTGCCTCCGTTTATCTTCCGCACGCGCGGCGCGTGAGCTTTCTCCGCCACTCGCGCTCTTGTCCAGAAACGTGTTCAAAAGGCTGTTACTTGTATGCGGTGGTGAAAAATGGGAATTACTGGTGATTAACTTGGTTATCGCTAATCCTAATTACTGATAGTAAATTTTCATTAAACTTTTTTTTTATATACTAAATGATAGAATATTAAATGCCCTTAATTTTTTGTTTTGTTTGATATTTTTTAGGATCGAACATAATAACTTATTAAATTAGTAACGAGTAAAATAATAATTTGATTAAATAATATTTCGGACTGTTTCAATTTTAATTTACACTATTGAATTATTCATCGATAAAATTCATAATCTCGATTATATAATAAAATTTCTTGATTCTAATCATATTAATTTAAAAACATATCTAATATCTAATTAGTATTTTTTTCTTTCGCACAAGTCTATTCTAATATGGGAAAAGCTAATTGGGCTGGGTTGGGGAGTGGATTGCGAACGACAACAATTAAAAAAATTCAGTTCATTATATAAAAATAATAATAATAAAAAGACAAGTGGATCATTTGTCAAATGAAATGAAAATTAGTTGTGTTGCACTGCAGCAGATGGACTCGTTTGAGAGTTTTGTGCAAAAAATTGATAGAATTTAGATAAATTGCTTTTTTATTTAATTTTATTTTATGTGGTCCAACTTGACTAGAATTGAGAGTCTAAAATAGTGGCGTTGTGGTATTCAATAAACATAAAAGCATCATAGATTTGGACATCAACTTTAGAATTCCAAAGTATTATATTTTGCATTTTTTCCCCACAACTTGCAAATAATGTATTCCTAAAGATAAAGGTGCAAAATTTCACTACTAATTCTACCTAAAAATATGTAAGAGCTCCACATATATTTGTGAAAAGTTGCTTTCCTTATACAAAATTTATTTTAAAGATGAAACTCTATAAAACTCTATCCCGTATTAAAATTCATTTAAGTGGATATTGAAGTGGGTATTTAAAATTCTGGTATATGCTAAAAAAAACCAGAATCAAAAAGTTCATATATGGGTTTTTTAGGATTTAGAACTTTATAATTATAGTTAAATTTAGAACAATAATTTTTTGGTTCTGGATCTTTAAAAAATAGAATTCAGTTTTGTTTTTGTCCAATCTGAACCGTTGATATTTTTATACGAAAGTCAATTTTAAAAACTAAGAATAAAATTAAATACGACATGAAACCAAAATTAGATATTGAGTTCTGGATAAAATCAGAACTAAAATTTCTGGTTCCGAAATAATTCTGATTTCGATTTTTTACCAAAAATTGCAAAACAGAATCGAATACTACATGTTATACCATATTTACATGGTACCCCCAACACATTAATCCAAAATACTAGAATCAAATTTCATATGAGTAGATCAAAAGAGCTATTATCCAAGACATATTAGGAATATTAAAACAATGTTTATAAACATAACCACTGGGACAAATTCTTTTGGATTGAAATTTAAAATTACAAATCGAGTTTTTTTTTTTTTTGTTCTATGATTTTTTTTTTAAACGTGCAAAACAACTTGGACATGTGGATTGGTTAAATTAATGTGGAGTGCAAGCTAGCTCGCTCAACAATCCGACGTGGAAACAAACGATCGTACTCGCATATTCATATAATTATTATATATATCTAATCCACACTTTTTAATTCTAATTAGTCGAAACTCGAAACAAAATATTAACAGAAAAGTAGGAGCCTATGGGGAAACGACACGCCTGGAATATAATAGAATAAATAATAAATAATAAATGAAAGTCCAAGTGGGTCAAGTTGCGCATACTTTATAGGTGAAAGCTGTTGCTGTCAGAGGTGTAGCGATCTGACTGAATGCCACGTATGCAGGGGACACACGTGTCGAGAGGTGATTGCATGGAGACAGCCGAGCAGGCAATCGGATATTTTAGAAATGTGCAAGTTGCAGATTGCATTGGGCCACGGATTATATGATGCTGTCGTGCGCACGCGCCGTGTCAGATCCTATTACTAAATTGCCACAAATCCAAGTGTTTTACTTTTACCTTTACATTACAATTTACAGTTAGATTAATCAGGGATTTAACTCCCTGTTGTTCACTAAAATTTCCAGCAGAGCTGGACACAAGCAGACCGAAGGTCCGAGTTCAGCACAGTGCGGCGGCGTTTTGCAACGCATTCGCCACTTGGTTACATTGTTTAGGTATCCACCGAAATACACTTAGCGGTGCTACAACGTTCGCCAAGTCGCTAATATCCGCTACGATAGCCCTTTGAAAACTATTAAGTTTCTGGCCTTTGACAAGTTGAATTGCCCAGAGGCAATCGGACTCCACCATCGTGAGACGCCGGCCCCTCTCTTTCGCAAATTGGAGGCCGTGACTAACAGTGGCGAAGCCAGAAAATTTCACGAGGGGGGCAAAAATTTATAGACGATGCATTTTCAAAATAAGATGTGATTTTGAAAGTGAAACTAGTAATGTCGTTTACATGATTTTCGCAACGAGTGTTTATGTTCTAAAAATTAAAATAAAATATTTATTCTTTACATGTACTGGTACAAGGTTTTCTACATCTTGTTATTTCTGGATTGGTGGTTCACACAAGGCTTTCTACATTTTTTTTCACTGATTTGGTAAGGTATAAATATAATCATATTAATATACGTGTAATATATTACATGATACATTTATCAAGAGAGATACCTTTTATTTTAGAATAAGATATTTATTGAGATAGTTGAAAATGATTACATAATTTATAATAACTAAGAACTGTATAACCTCTTTTATTTATTCATTTAGAACTCTTTTATTTATTCATTTAGAACTGTTGACAAGTTATGAGTCTACATAAAAGAAGTCTTTATAGTTTTCATTTCCTGTTAGCAAAAAAAATAACGTTGTTTGTACTAAGTAGGAATCGAACCCTTGCCAACGTAAAAATGGGCCAAGCTAATGGGTGGTACAGTCCACTGCACCAGAGTGCATAAATGTACAATATTGGTGAAGTATATATACATATATATAAATTAACATAACATGTTTATATATTGAAAAAGTAATAATCCCGGGGCAAGTGGGGGCGGCCGACCCGCTCGGCCCAAGGTGGCTTCGCCCCTGGTGACTAATAGCATGGCATTCATATACATATATATATATATATATATATATATAGTTAAAAGGGCTTAAAAAAAAAAGAAGATACATTTAAAACTAGTGGCTCAGGGGATCAAGAGATACCGTTAACTCAATTTTTATTTATTATTGAAGATTGATCAAATCAATATTAATTACATTGCGATTTGAATTAAAACGGTTAATATTAATTGTCTTAAAATAGGATTTTTTTTAATTTTATTATAAAAACCGCAACTGCATATTCGTTTATACCGATTTATCACTAAATCTTATATTTCATTTATTGGTAATAGTCATGCTCATAAGATATTAAAATTCATCTTTTTGGGGTTAATGATTCAAATGAACATTTTGATCAAATTTTTATAAAAAAAATGCACAAACCTATAAAATAATATACCAATTAATTGATTTGTGAATAATTATACCTCTCCTATTTTAATTACGCATCACTAATGGAATTTGTAAAAAAAAAAACTCACGAAAAAATAGATGAGGCCCACCGATTCACAAAAAAAATGGCGAATTTCAATACTTTTACCATAATTTTTTTAAGTTGACTCTACACGGCAATATTTCTGAACAGCTTAGGTACTTTTGTCCATAATAAACTATTAGTAAATGAATTAAGGGTAAACTGCGGCTAATGTACCCAATGTTTGATCTTCTGCGGATTATGTACCCAATGTTTATTTTCGGCGGCTAATGTACCCAATGTTTGATCTGTTAGATATTTTCGTCTTTTCCGTCACTTGACTGTTAGAGAGTTATCCTCATTTTTTACACTTTTTCGTATTTTTGACATAACTCACTCATTTTTTGTCCAGATTTTATGCACGACCTATGGTTGGAAAGATAAGAGATAGAGCTACAACTTTTATGTTTTAAGTTTTGTAAAATCAGTTTTAGAAAAATACGAAATTTCAAATAGAACGTAAATATGAACATTAGTTTAATGCAAAATATTTGTTTCGAGCAAATTTTAATATACTTAATGACTTTTTATGATGAAATGTAAAAGTAAAAAGTTATAGATAAATATTTTATCTTTCTAACGGGTGTTTATTTATAAATTTTGGATAAAAAATAAGTGAGTTATGCCAAAAATATGAAAGATGTGATGCGAAATAATCTTTCATATTTTTGGCATAGCTCACTCATTTTTTGTCAAAAATTTATAAATAAACACCCGTTGGAATGATAAAAAATTTATCTACAACTTTTTAGTTTCACATTTCATCATAAAAAGTCATTAAGTATATTAAAATTTGTTCGAAACAAATATTTTGCATTAAACTAATGTCCAGTTTTAAGTTGTATTTGAAATTTCGTATTTTTTTAAAACTGATTTTACAAAACTTAAAACACCAAAGTTGTAGATCTATCTCTTATCTTTCCAACCATAGGCCGTGCATAAAATTTGGACAAAAAATGAGTAAGTAATGTCAAAAATACGAAAAGTGTACGTATAGAGGAGGATAACTCCCTAACGGTCAAGTGACGGAAAAGACGAAAATATCTAACGGATCAAACATTGGGTACATTAGCCGCCAAAAATAAACATTGGGTACATAATCCTCAGAAGATCAAACATTGGGTATATTAGCCGCAGTTTACCCATGAATTAAACATTTAATCATATTGCAAGAGTTAGTCATTAGATCCTTGACAAAGGTCCATTTTAGAAACTATGGCCCAATAAGGTCAACTTGGTGTACCAAAGCCCATCAGGAAAGATACCCCGATCTCAACGGAACAAGGGCAGTGGAAAGATTCAAAGAATCCCGATATGAAGACTGTTCACAACGGCTATCTCTAGTCAAGAGGTTTAGCTCGACACAAGATTCGGAAGTCAAAGTACACGCATCAGCTCGGAACCAAGTCAAGCGTTCAACCCGGGATCACGTTCTCTTGAATTCAAACAAGCTCTAACGGGAAGAATCGAGCATATAAATATAAGGATAAAGCTTTAAGACGAGCACAGAAGCCTTCGAGCATTCAACTTATTCTCTCAAGTATATGCTTTGTATTCAGTTCGTCTACTTTTGATTTTGTACCCCGCACAAAAGCTTTGCTTGTATTGCTTTTGTTCGTGTTTTATTATCTAAGTAAACATACATATGACGTAGTCAACTATCGTCTTGGGATGAACCTGTTTAAAAAATCATTTGCCTCATACAAAATATAATTATATATATTTGGGATTGATTTAAGCTGAGCTTAAATTTTGAAGCAATAATGAGGTAGAGCTAGGGGTGGCAATTGGGGTTACGTGTCGTGTTCGTGCGTGGTCTTAATCGTTTTAGAGCCAATCTACATATTGATCGTGTTAGAGCCGATCCAATAAGGAGATAGAGTAGTTAATGCACGAAAATAGTAGTCGCGTGGGCGGTCAAAGGTGGAGTCAATTTGAGTTGATTGATGATCGTCAAAGTTGGAGGCGAGTCCTTTGTCATCGGCGAATCCTTCCTCGGCGAGGTCGTCGGCGGCGAGCACGGACCAACAAAAATTAAAAAAAATTGATGTCACACCCTATTAGTATCGCAAGACTGCCTATGTACCTACTCGTAGTCGAGTAGGATCAAGTCATCACATAGTTCATGGTTAGTGATAAATGGAGGGATGACGAGGTGGTTTGTATCGTCGTTGGAGTCGATAATGGCAGTGCGGGGGGTGACCTTATTCGAGACAGTGAAGATGTTACCGGCGAGGGTGTCGTAGTAGACGGCGCAGGTGTTGACTGACTAGGATGACGGGGGTCTTAACCGGCAAGGGTATCGAGCCTTGAACAACGAAGGTAAGTCGTATGACTAGTCGACCTGAGAGGGATCCTTAGAAGACCGAGGAACGTCTTCCTGACAAAGGAGAGAGTCACTTCCTAGCGAGCGGGGGAAAATTAGTCAACGAGAGAAAGAGAGAGAAATAGAAATTTTAGAGTGAGAAGTAGAGTTTTAGACAGAGAAACTCTGGGAAGAGATTTGTCTCTAAAATGAAGGACTTTTTTCCTTATTTAAAGAAATTAATGAAAAATATTGCTCATTAATTGGCTCAAGAAAATGCGCCATTTCTCTTCGCCAGGGAAGCTTGCCCCGACTCTTTGTCTTGGCAAATGGTCAACCAAGGTGTCTGCGAGCTTGTATGTCCGTGTCGATGTCATCAATGAGAGTTATGTCGTCGTCACGGGCCGAGCCAAGGGGGCGGAGCGGGGGTGGCCGCCCCCACTTGGTCTGAGCTCGTTATTTTTATTTTAATGTGTTCATATTATTATATAAGTTTATATATAAATAATTAACATAGAATTTGTAGATTAAACGTCACCATATTGTAGTTGAATCTTGTTGCTCCACCAAGTTATAATAACCCAAGGTTCAATTCTCAATCTCTACATATTTTTAATTATTTTTTAACACAGACTTTTATGATTACAATTTTATTTTTGAATAATAGTAGTTTCAATTTCAATGTCTCGTTTTATTTTGAAATTTTATGAGAACTCTAATCATATAGAGATCCTAATGAATTATTTTCATAAATTAAAATTTCATAAAAAATAGTTGTAATGCAATTATAATAATAGTTTCAATATCTCGTTTTATTTTGAAATTTATGAGAATTCTAATCATATAGAGATCTTAATGAATTATTTTCATAAATCAAAAGTTTATTAAAAAAATAGTTTTAATGCAATGTATAATAGCAGTTTCAATGTATCGTTGTAATTTGAGATTTATGGTCTATTAATTTTCGCCTCATCTTAGTTAAAGTTCTGGCTCCGCCCCTGGTCGTCGTCAAGATGCTTCGTCGTCCACAAAGGGGTTCGTCGTTTGGCGAGTATATTCGTCGCCCAATCAAGGGAGAGGTTCGTCACCAGACGAGGGTACTCGTTAAGATGTTCGTCAGGTACCTCGTCGGGAGCTTCGTCGAGAGGTTCACTGGGGACTCCCTAGGGTCACCGTGGCCTTGCCGAGTTCCCCTCCGAGTCGCCGTAGTCTTCATCGCCTTGCTCCTTGGTCGAGGAATTTCCCGGGGTTATGATAACCTTGTTGGGTTATCCTAATCGCCTTTTTGGATGAAGACTTTGGTCTTGGATTTCGTGTTCTGGGCCTTCGGAGTTCTGAGCCTCGCCAAATGAGTTGGGTCGTGGGCTCTCAGTCTTTGACTTTGCTTATAGGCTTTGATTTTCGTCAACGGGGATCAATTTTTCTATGGTTTGAAAAATACGCATAACAAGAGATATAATAATACCTTCTCGATGCCTTCAAAAAAAAAAACCTTCTCGATAAGGCTTCAAAAGGTGACCGGCGAAGCCTCGAACCGATACCGACCAAAAGTTCAGGGTTTACGCATAGCACTGCTTAGAAGTTCAAAGTAAAACAAGAACAAAAGTCAACCTCTTTGGGATGCTCACTCGGAGTCTCAAAGTTACATTTTTTATATATATTTATTTATCATTGACGCTGGGTTTTTTTTTTTAATGTTTATTAATCATATTTATAACACACTATGCTCATCCAGCTATATCGCATATTTTGTCATTTAAATTTGACAAAAAAAATAGACAAAAAAAATGTATCCTTGATACTTGTTGAGTTTGGTACTTATGGGCTATATATTATTATTATTATGATTTCGGACTGTATCATCTCAGTTGGTAATAGTTTAAGTACATTTTTTATATCAATTATCCTTATATTTTATTTATACATTAAAATGTTATTTTTTATTCTTTTTAACTCTTTAGTGTATATAAGATCAATTGCCTCATTAACGAATAATGAAACATCTAATTATACCAACAACTGGCACCAAAATAGTAAAATACACTCTAGAGATGAAAATAAATGTAAAATATGCGAAGTTTTAAAATCTTGCTTAGAGTTTGACTTTAAATCTGTTTCTAAGATTGGGTCAATCTTATTAGAGTTATAGAGAATTTTGCTATCTAATTCTATCCAATTTCAAGATTTGAAATCTGCAAGGTATATGTAACCTGTTTTTACATACATGTGTAAATAAATAGATATATAGATGTAGCATAACAGGTCACGAGATGATAGTGTTTAGTTGTTGAGGGCTTCATGGTGGATTTTAGGTCATGGGTTCGCTCCCAACCCAATATATGTTGACACGTGGCAGGTCCAAGTGAAGGAAGCAGGGCCATGTGGCAGCGCGAGAATGAGCACGGAGAAGAGAGAGAGAAGAGGCCCACAAAAAAGTAAAAGAGAAAAAAGAAAAAGCAGCGTGGCGTGCTCAAGTGCCACATGGCGCGCCACATGAGACAGGCCTAGCCTAGTAGTCAGGTCTCTAACGGTACGTTAGAGGAATTTAGTCCGTCGGCAACAAAAGTGCGACGTTAGGTAGTTTCGCCTATATTATTTGAGGTTGGGCTCCTGTCGGAGCATATAGCTAAAGATTGGAAAACTAGATTTTGACTCCAAAGTAAAAGAAAATAAAAGAATTTTAGCGCCTCAAAATCCTATAAATTTTCGTGTAGATTTAAAATGGTGCAGCTGTAAGCAAAGTGGACATAAAAACGACAATAATAGGAGGAACAAGGACAAGCAGAAAATGACATGAAGAACTGTTAAAATCTACTGAAATCACATGAGTAAACAACTAAAGAAAAGAAATAATAAGAGAAAATAAACAAACATAGAGTAACACGACAACTCTTTGTTATCACGAGAAATCACTAGAAAATGCGACAGAGAAATAGTAAAACGACAAAGAGACGTAAACTACCTGACAGAGAGATTCGTCTAATTTTTAATTGCATCAATGACGTGCAAAGAGAAAAGGCGGGAACTTTGTCAACTATAAGGCATACTAGGACTAGGAGGAGGTTTTCAAGCACTCCACACCAATTATTCCCGGAGTTCCACGGCAACGTCAACGACCCGCCCCTTAAGTCAACACCAATTATTCTCGTTCTCGGCAAAAATGACAACCAAATCATTGAGTCTAAGAGCTTTGCTTGGCGCACAAGTATCATAATATATATTTTTGTATGTAGTAATATATTATAAATTTTATTTGTCGTGGAAAAAATTACAAAAACTAAAAAAAGTCACCCCTATAACTCCTAAATTTATTTAGTTTTTGAAATAAATTTCAAGAAATTATCCTACTGAGAGTTCTAAATTTCTCACGACAAAATTATTTTTTTAATTTTTGTTAAAAATTTTACAACAGTAAAATAAAATGTAGAATATTCTACCTTACAAAATCACTATGTAATACTTTTGCGGAAAATATCCCATAATATCATTCTATATTTTTGGTAGAATGAATTGTTGAAATATATAGTAACAGAAATTCAAATATCCAACCAAAAATTAACTTCATCGACACAAGTAGTACCAAAATCAAGCATTCAGTTGATCAAGTCCCTCGCGAAACAATGACGTAAGGATATCCATCTCATGCCTCACCAACACGGCACCATTCTCGAAGCCGTTGCGGCCGTCTCTAGTCTCCGCCAACGACATCGAATGGTCGACCGACACAACGTCCACCTTCTGCGGCCGACCTCATCCAAAATCCACTCCGTACAGCTCGAACCTCGGCGATCCGGCCACTCGATGTCCCTTCTCGCAGTGTTTTATTTTGCAAAATATAAGTTAGTGATTTGTGGTTTCGTTAGATCTATTTAAAAAATGCTCCAATGTATTCAATATGCGTGTTTCTATTTTAAAGATCTATTCAATGTATTCAATATAAAAAAAACGTTGGGTCTCTTTTCTTTTCTTTTTTTTTTTTTTTTTTTTTTTTCAATTTCGTTGGATCCCTCCAAACACTAAATTTGTCACCCATCACTTATACATAGTTGTGCTTGTAATAATGTTCGTTTTGAGTTTTACTCGTTTGAGGATTCTTCAGACTCCGTACGAGAAGCTTTGTTTGATGAATTTGAATGATAATCTTTGGACGCTCGTTCCTCGCCTGCGTCGCACCCGTTCCGGGGCCTCAGATAGGTTTCAACGAGTTCCTTCCACATTAAGAAAAAAAAAAGAAAAAAGAAATAGCCGTTTAAATGAAAAAACGATACAAACAGTGAAACGTGCATGAGTTCTTATAGTTTCAAAATTATGGCAACAACAAAAGAAAAATCTATAAATATATTAGATTTTAGGTAGGGGTGTGCAAAAATAATCGGTAACCAAATTTTAAAAGCGTAATTGAAAGTTATCCGGTTTAAAATAACCGTAACCGAATCGGTTTGAAAACAAGTTAAGGTTAACGGTATTCGGTTTCAAACATGATAAGGTTACAAGTTACTTATTTTTCAAAACAGATTATTTTTTAACAGGTTTTTATAACCGGTTTTGATATTAATTTTTCATGAAAATATTTTAGAATTAAATTAAGTAGGGTTACTTCTTTCTTCACTCAAAGCCCCCTCAACCTCTTGGATTATTTATAATTGTTGTACTTTTAGGATTTATATTTTGGACCGATATGTTTCTTTTTAGACTGGGTTAGTTTATTTGCGATTTATTTTGGACCGATATGTTTTATTGTTGCGATAATATGTGTTGAATGTTATTTTTTTTATTTATAGAAAAAATTAAGGTCATTAAACAGGTTAATACCAGAATCAGGTTAAGGATACCAAATAGTGAAAAAATATCAGGTTAACCGACCGGTAACCCCCTAATTTTAGGTGTTAAAAAGGAATATATATATATATAAATATATATTAATGCTCAAATTTTGATTAACCGCGAAGCTAGCCTACGGTTTGACCCAAGGCCTGACCTTATAGCCAGGTGGTTAGTCTAATGTGCAGTCAATGTGGTTGACTAAGTCTTGTAGACTTTTTCTTCTTGTTTTAGTTGCTGTTATGGGCATCTTGGCAATGGCAAAGTCGTCGTCTTCGTCGAAGCCTTAGAGAAAGGAGCCGTCTCAGAGGTAAGCTGCAATCGCTAACTCAAGGTCGACGGTCTTGGCGGCAATGTTCTCAACGAAGATAACGAGGCGGTTCTCGACGTCGTGTCTTGGAAATCCTATTGTCACGGAGCAGGGCTCACGACGAGTACATGATCAAGATGAGCGAGCGCAGAAATGAGGCGGACAGTGGTCGCTCTGAGGTCGATGATGAAGGTGGCATGGCTAGGCCCTGCGGATCGACAACGGCTCGGTTGCTTGGACATCCGGCGGCGTGGAATTTCTACACTAAAAAGCATGAATAACTGTGGGGGACCTCCGAACACTCTCTGACACTGAACATTAGCACGCTTGAGGTGAAAAGATTTGCTTTCCCTCTTTGTAGAGAGATAAACGCGGTGGTAGTCAAAAAGACCATTACAGATGTATTTTTCTAGCCACTCGGGGGTTAAAAAAGGTCGTCGGAGAGTTTAGGTGAAGGCTAGCTAATTATTCCTTAAATCATAATAAATGACGCCACTTATGGGGAGAAGAAGAGTTTGCCGATTCCTTAGCCCGTTGTTGTTGGGTGTTCTTTGTAGTCCGTTTATGTGGTAACTTGCAAAGGTTGCACGAGCTTGCAAGTCGAAGCCTCTTGCTTTGTCAGAGGGTAATTAGTGCCTTGTCAAGTTTCTTTTTTTTTTTTCCTTGTCATTGATGTTTTCATGAAAGTTTTTGCCTTATTGGGTTATTGGGGAGGTCTTCTACGTCGTCCGTCGGGAGGAGCTTGTTTTGTCGATGAAGTTGTCGCGTGACCAAGTCAACGGGACGTTGTCTAGACCTTCTAGGGTCGTCATCGCATTCTTTGGATCGTCGGGACCTCTTGAATTGGTTGTCGTCTTCTAGGATCGTTGGGACCTTCCAAGGTCATTGTCGCCTTTTAGGGTTCTCGGGTCTCTTCTTGTAGGGTTGTCAGGACAAGGTCATCGTCACCTTTTAAAATCGTCGGGACCCGTTTTTTTGAAATGGACTTTGATCTTCAGGCTTCGTCTCCCGAGTTTCAGTCAATGGGCCTTGACTTTGATGAATGGGCTTTGATTTTGTCTTTGGAGTCTATATTTTTTTAAAGTTTATGAAAAACACATATAAACCAATTTTATCTCTCAAAATAAATATTGATTATAATTATTGATTTTCTTCTATATTCTCGTCCATATTCCTACATTCCAAATAAACTAATTTCAATTCAAGAAGCCCGAAAACTCTAATTCAATATTTCTTTCACTTACAGGGCTGGCCTAACGTTTTCAGGGGCCTTGGGCGAATAGTTAAAACGAAGCCTTTTCAAATTTTTAATGATAATATTTTGGATAAAATATCATTTGCTTAAATGCCAATATTTATCATAGTAGATATGTTTTTCTTGATTTTTCAGCTAAGCATGTTCTTCTTCTTTTTCACTTTATCATCAAACTTGTTCTTTTTAACTGATCGTGAAACCTATTGAAAACATCAATTTATACTAAAATAATCAATTTTTTAATAATAATATATTTGATAAAAACATACTATGTTAAATACAAATATGAAGTTTTTTTCTCCACTGAACATGTTCTTTTTCTTGATTTTTCTACTAAGTATTTTCTTCTTCTACGATTCTCCTAGAAACTTGTTCTTCTTATCGTCACTTTCTTCATGAAGAAGGAAAATGTCTTTAATTTTCATTTAAATTTTAGCAACAAAGATTAATGTGCTATTGCATATTGAACTTAACATAACTTACAACTCTTTCATCTTATACGTTTTATTCTAATTCAGTTTTTTTATTTATTATTATTATTATTATTTATTTTTATAATGCCGAAATTATATAATATATAGGGCCTTTGAATATTGGAGCCCTTAGACAGTCACCCAACTCGCTAGCCATCGGGCCGGCCCTGTTCACATGCATATTTTTGAAGTAAAAACAGTGAATTTTTATACGAAAAAAAGTCTGTAAAAAATTGATTGGGACATAAGATCTGTGATAAGAATACCGTGGCACACATCGTCAGATAAGGTCATTAATACCCATAAACCAGCTGGAAAATTATATAAAAACTACATATAAAATAAAATCTCAAGGTCCCAAGGATAATTGATTTCTTTGTGGAAAATAAAAAAATATTTATAAAATAAAATCTCAAGGATTACTAACTAGAATTGTGTGCGGCTCATATGAAATTTGACAAGATCATGACCTAGAGGAATAACTAGTCATACTCATAGACTGCGCCATGTTTGTCTTATTTATCATGTTTATCAATCTATTTTTGGTAGAATTATTGAAATATATAGTCACACAAATTCAAATATTAAATATTAAGCCGAGAATTAACTTGATGGACATAATAATTAAATGGTACCAAAACCAATGAATCACTGATCAAGTCCCTCGCGGAACAATGATGTAAGGATCTCCATCTCATGTCTCGGCAACACAGCACCGATCTCCAAGCCGCCGCGGCCATCTCTACTCTCCGCCAACGAGACCGCGTGGTCGATTGACACAACGTCCACCTTCTGCGGCCGGCCCCATCCGAAATCCACTCCGTACAGCCCGAACCTTGGCGATCCGGCCACTCCGATGCCCCGGAGTGGTCGGCCTTCTCTAGCCATTGACATATAATCGAGAATGACTGTCACCCACTCCTCCGCCCCTTCCAGGACGTCCTCGCGGTCCAGTCGGTTCTTCATCTCGTCACTGATGCTTTTCGCGACCGCTGTCAGGGCCGCACCTCCAGCAACAGCCACCAGCTTCCTTATGTCCTCGTTAACGGAAAGGATCCCGGTGCAGTTCCCGAAGTAATTCTCAGGCACCGGCGGCTTGACACGGCTCCGGAAGTCCGCTATACACCCAAATCCGAAGTAAGATTTGCTCTCCTCCGACGCCTTGATGAAAAGAACTATGACGTAGGAGATCGCAACGACAAACGACGTTAAGCGGAGCTCGTCCTCGCGAATCTCCAGTGGCATCGTAGCTAGTAATATCTTTTGCCGGAGCTTCGATATGTCGTTCCGGGTTAAAGTGAGAGTCGTCCTGATCAGGTCGGATTGTCGTTGTGGAACTACCGGAGAATGGTTTAATAATTTCCGAAGCTCGGTTCTTGATTCGGACTCGGGGGTGTTAAACCACTGCTTCAAGTACAACGTGTCAAGGCCATTCGGGTCCCGGATGACCGAGCGATCGTAGATTGGCGTGAGATCCGGTGGGAGAGGGCGGTCTTCTCGGGAAAAGTGAGCCCACGACTTGACGAACGTGGTCACCGACCGGCCGTCGAAGACGGCATGGAGGTTGGTGATGCCGATACAGAATCCTTTCCCCGGAAAGTGAGTGACTTTCAGCATCATCACCGGGGTTCCATTTTCAGAGCTGGTCAGTTCCGGGACGAGAGGATAAAGCAACGCTGCTTTGCGGGGCTCGTCGCGGGAGATTTCATCGAAGTCAGCATCGGACTCCGCGATGGCGAGAGAGACGGAGTCACTCCCGTCGCCTCGGAAGAGGACGACGGGCTTCGGTGAGTTTGAAGGCAAGGTCAGGTGACCGGCGACGGGAAGGAAGTGGCGGAGCGCGAGCGCGAGAGAGTGCTTGAGCTTGGGAAGAACGGAGTCGAAGAAGAAGCCGGGATTCGGGTCGGGGAGGCTGTAGAAGAAGAGACGCTCGACCGGAGCGGTTTTGAGCCAGAAGATATCGTAGAAGGTGAGCGGTAGAGAGAAATCGGAGGAGAAAGACTGAGAGTCATCTTTGAAGGGAGAGACGCGACAGACCTCCACCATCTTCGCCATGAAAATGAGAGAAAGCTTCAAGTTTCTCTCACACACACTACAAACAAGCTATGGAAGATTGGGATGGGAAGGTATGAATTTATAACTACATTAATTGTCTTGAGCAGAACTAAGGTTTGTTATTTTTTGAAAATAATTGTGATAAAAGTATTTAAAGTTGACAAATACAAAATAATAATTTTTTTTGTCTAATTTAAACGAGTGAAGATACTAAGTTATATTAGCAGTAAATGTGTATCTTAATCATGTAAATGTAGGAGGGTCCGGTGCCGGACCCTCAAAATTATTATTGTTTTTTTTTTATTTTCTACGAGCCGGAGGCCTCCGGCTCCGGATAAACTTTTTTAAAAAATATATAAAAAATAAAGGCTCTCGGGCTCTGGATAAGCTTTTTAAAAAAATATAAAAAAATAAGGGCTCATTAATTTGGGCTGTTAGATCAAACGATC
This sequence comes from Parietaria judaica, assembly GCA_954871525.1. Classification (NCBI taxonomy): domain Eukaryota; kingdom Viridiplantae; phylum Streptophyta; class Magnoliopsida; order Rosales; family Urticaceae; genus Parietaria; species Parietaria judaica. The sequence goes on from OX940865.1 coordinate 35,538,517, forward strand.
CAGCGACCCAAAAAATAAAAATAAAAATACAGAGATAGAGTAATCCTGCTCAACTTATTTTGTAAAAATAAAAAAATTGTAGGATGACAGAACTCTGTCAATTCCTACATTTACTAGATTAATGCATCTTAACTTTAAATATAATTTAGTAGCACTATTATCAACAAAAAATACGTCGTCTCATATTTGTTGACTTGGCTATTTTTACCGTTATTCTTTCTTTTTAAACTTATGTTGTATAAATTGATCAAAGTTAAGATATTTAAGCCACTAATGACTATTTATATACGTTTGGAACGTGTGGAAGTAGATGCGATATGAGAGAACAGAAATGGAGATAAGAGACGTGTTTGTTTGAACTTTGAGCTTCTAGAAAAAGTGAAGGGTTTGAGAAGGGGTCCCATGCCACGGTCTTCCGACTAAAGTGTACAAGTTGATAACTAATTATTTCCAAAATAGAATTGTCATGTGCTCATTTATAAAACTATAAGCTATATATATACAAGTACAAATCTGAAATACAAATGAGTTTTATACGTCAAAACAACTAGATAATTTTTTTTACCGTACTAGTGGAATACCAGCACAAAAGCGCGACTATAAAAAATCTTCGATAATATAATAAAATCATCCAGTTCCAACAACTTAATTTATAAAGGTTTTACTGTAATTTGTAATAATTTTATTTACATGCATTTATATGCGAAGAAATATTCTAAAGAAGAGATGTGAATGTGAAACTGTTGCATAGTTACTGAAGTAGCATAAGAGAAATAATAATAAAAAATTAACAAAAATAAAGTCCGTGACTCGGGGAAAATAACTCACGGAGTATTCTAGGGCACGGGCCCAGAAAAGCCCGGCCAAAAGAGGCCATAAGTGTTTAGTCGAGGCTCACTGAAACGGGGTGAGCCTTGACGTGGGCTTGGATTGAGCCTCGGGTTACCCAAAAAAAAAAGGCGACCCACAAGTGTGGGTAGCGGGTCGGGTCCAAAGAATGGGCCCAAACCCGCGACCTTAAAAAAAATCGGTCATCAGGTCAGATCCCGACCCGGGTAAGGTACACAACCCTGACCCTTGGGCCAACCAAGTCGGGTTGTCCTAGTTGGCCTGGCTGATCAAATCAGCCTAGCCTGTGGGCTAGTATATGGGCTAGCCCACGAGCCAATGGCTTTTAGCTTGGCCCTTGAACAGTTCCAGACTAATTGGGCTAGCACAAGGCTAAGCCCAACAATGGAAGCCACGGGCAAGCACAAGGCCATACTTTGACGGCTCCTTTCGGGATCCGTGCGCCGAGAATGGTCGTCTTCGCGGCAGCGCAGAAAAAATCACGTCGTCGCCATTTCGATGCTTTCATGGATGATCATTGGGACTGTAAAAAATAATATTTTTAAAAATATATTTATTATCTGTTATCAATTTCGATAATTATTTTCTTTTTTTAAATTCACTCGAGAAAAAAAAACGCTCCCACTAAAATCTAGAACCTCTAATAAAATTCCAAAAAATATATTCTTCACAGAAAAATCCAATTATTTCGGGTTATAAAAAAGCTTCGATACCATTGTTAGGTTTTTCGAAGATTTTCTCATCATCGGAAGCGAAAATTCTGGGAATCCTCGAAATGTTTAGATCTAGATAACGATAAAAAAAACTAACCGGTGAGTATAAATTTTCTAGCAAATCTTTTGATTTCATCACAAATCGAATCTCCAAGCCTTCACCAGAGAATTGTCATTACTGCCGTCTAGACCACGCCTTTGTCTTCGTCGTTCATGGGCCGCTCAAGTGTACAATCCTCTACATAGAATACCACGTTGCTAACGGAACACCAAAACTTGATAAAAGATTACCTCGTCGAAATACAGACTCGTTGGCTCAAGAATATCAACCTCTCTCGTAGGTATGGGAGGTGGCGAATTTTCTCTTGCTTTTGGGAGAGAATTGACCTCTTGAATTAATTAGAATGATTGATTATATTTTCCATATACTAACCATATTTATGTATACCACAGTAAAATCTCTATAAATTAATAATGGTGGGACTGCCATATATAAACCTCTATAAATATAATCATAATAATTATAAAAAAAATCCATGTATAAAATATCAATAATATTGTAATCATAATATAAACTATGAAGATAATAATAGTGAAATAGCGATTTTTTATTATTATTATTATTATTATTATTATTATTATATAAATATATATATATATATATATATATATATGAGGATCTTTGGATTTCACTCCTACCCCCATGGTGACTCGAACTCAAGACCTTTATAGTGAAATAGCAATTGTTTCATACAATGATGCAATTGTAGTGACAATCACTTTTAATAATATTTTGTTACATCACGAAAATATAACACCGAACCTTCCCTTGCTATGTAAAAGCTTGAAGTTGAAGTTGAAGTAGACATAAATTTCAAGAATATAACAAATAATATTCATAATTATAATTTAAAAAATTTCCTTGATTAGTTAAATAATGTTATTTATTTTTATTTAAGATGGTTTCATAAATAATTATGAAATGTTATATTTTATTTACGGTGATTTCGTAATTATATTAATAATATTATTATTAATAATTTATATCTTATCATTAATTTATATATCAGTTGGGACTTATATACTTCTAAAAAAATTATTATCTTGTAAATTTAGCGAATTATTAATTTTGCTAGTTAGGCTGGAGCCGGGACCGAAAATAATTATTCCTTAATCGAGATCATTAATTTATGGAGGTTTTTTTTTTTCTTTTCTGTAGTAGGGTGTAAGACCTAACGGGCTTTGCTTAATCATATTAGTTAAGTCCAATAAACCTTATTAATTATATAGTTAGTTTATAATTTAACTAATTAAGTTAACTCATGCGGGCCCATGGGGCCTAATCCTTAATCTTTGAGCATTTGTGCAAGAAATTACTCTACACAAATAACTATCTCCATATAATAATTTTATAAGAAATTTGTAGCATGCCCTTTAGGCGAGATAATATATAACCAAATAATGAAACAACAAATCCAAAATTAATAAAACTCTTTTAAGGCCAAGAACCAATTCAACAACTATCTTGATCTTACATTCTTATTACTTGCATTTTCCGATAAAATAAAGAAGAAAAAAGACGAATAACCGATAATCGTCCGATGGTCCAATTTTTTAAATATCCCGCTCGGTAACGGGTATTAATTTTGCCTGCCGAGCTATCGCAAAATGCTCACCAATTTCTCCAAATTGACAGAAGAAGAGCCACGCAAATCGGTGGCCTCATCAGCCAACCTCTTCCACTCCATCGCCTTCCTCTTCATCTCCTTCCCCTTCTCTCCCTCCATTAACTCCCTCACGAGCTCTTCGACATGGACCCTCGTCACCTCGCTGGCGATCTCAAGGCCGACACCGGCCCGCTCGCACGCAAACCAACAGTTGGTCTGCTGTTCAGCGAAGAAGGGGTAGCATAGCACCGGCACTCCGGCCGATAGCGACTCAAGCATTGAATTCCAACCGCAGTGCGTTACAAACCCCCCCACCGACGGATGGCCGAGGACGCGCTCTTGCGGGCACCACCCCACGACCAAGCCTCTCTCTCCGACCGCTTCGCTCTCTAATTCCCCGGTGACCAGATCGGGCCTTATCGCCCATAGAAACGGGCAGCCGCTGTTTGCGAGGCCACATCGGAACTCGGACGCTTGCTGCAGGGTCAGGGCCGTGGTGCTCCCAAAGTTGACGTAGATCACCGAGCCAGGTTTCTGGGCATCGAGCCATTCGAGACACTGGGTGTCTTCTTTCAAGAGACTGTATCCGATGGAGCTCAGGGGGTCTTCCGGCGAGCGGTCAAGGAGCGATTGGAGAGGCGCGATAGCGAGAAGGTTGGGGAGTTTGGGAGAGAGAAAGCGCAGGAGGTTCGGCTCCAGAGCGTCGAAGGTTTGAATGATGACGCTCGAGGCTTCATGGGCTGATTCGGCGACGTCAATGCAGAATCGGAACATCAATTCGTCTGGATCGGTCGTCCGGCAAAACGACGGCATGTCCCGCAGCCGGATACCTTCCATTCCCGGCACCCAATCAATTTCGACACTCTCTAGATAGCCATTTGTCAGATCACTTTCTCCTGTCGAGATCATCAAGAAATTTGAGTAACGATCAGCACAAATTGTTTCCGCTATAAAATGATTGAATACATTTTTATAGGAACATTAAACACATTTTTATACTTCAAAGCTCAAATTAATTTTTTGCAATTAATTATGTTCATTTTAATACATTATTTGATTAATAACTTAGTCAAAATTAACATGATATTGAATTGTTAACTTAATCAAATCGTCTTGATGTAGAGATAACTTTTTTGATTAATTAGTGACTTACTCAAATCATCCTGATATTGAACTATATATTAAAAAAAATCGTTGATATTTTATTTTTCTCATTATAGGCACATATATGTATCATATTATATGTTACCTTTTAACGGTACGATGTCCCTCTCCAAAAGAGGGCGATACTGCTGCAACCCCGCCAAACCACAGGCAGCAATAGGGAAGAACTTCACATGCGGAATCCCGAGTCGGCCGGCTACCGAACTAGCGGCAAACGGCATGAATCCGTCGGCCACGATGCAGCTGATGACCGGAGGAGTATCAGAAACGACACCGGCTGCAGGACCACGAGCACTAGCCGCCCTGTCGTTGATCTTCGAGATGAGCTCAAGGAGCGGAGCCTCAAAGTTCTCTCTCGTGGAGTAACACAGGGAGGGAATGTCCTGGCCGGCATCGAGATCCGAGTACGGAGGAAGGCCGTCTGGGATCGTCTCGAAGCGGAAGCGGGCGGCTGCAGCGCCGGGGTAGCTAGCGCTTTTGAGAAAGCGCTTGTGATTGAACTCGGTGTTGACGAAGGTGATGTGGAAGCCCTTTCCGTGAAGCAGCTTGGAGAGTTTGAGCAGCGCCTTGATGTGGCTTTGGAGGGGCAGAGGAAGGCATAGGGCATGTGGCTCAGAGTTTTGAGTACAATCCATATTTGCTTTTTTTTTATTCGTGATTTTGTTGATGTTTTTTCTTCTTTACAATGCAATTAATGTCATGACCGATTTATAGGAGGAGTGAAATGCGTATTTGTATGTGAGACCAAGGGGGCATAGTTATGGCAAAAGTATCTAATTTTTTGAACAATTGAGGCAGTCTGTTAAAAAGGGACCAAGAGACAAAAATATTCAATGCGAGACAACATATTTTTTTTTCTTTCGTCGAAATTAAATGAGAAAAGACGTTAAGCTCAATGATTAACCAATATACATAAAGTACTGAGCGAAAAAATACATCGTTATATATATTAACTTTGAATATTTTTATCGTTTTTTTTTTTTCATTTTATACCATTGGGTCATGCTATGCCACGTGGGTCTCACTATCTTTCAAACTCGAGAGCAAATGCAAAACGACATCCATGGCCATGAAACGACAACAAGAAGAGGTAGAGGTCCGAGGAGCGAGCCCATGGAGGAATTTTCCACTGTGAGAGAGAAATGGCGTCCTGATTTGCCCCTTGCCCGCCATGGATTTGATTTTTGGTTTTCGATTTTTATTAATTTGTCTAGGATTATTGTTATTTTTATTTGATTAGCTCATGTTCTTAATCTTCAGTTATACCTGAAAAATAAGATAAAATATACGTACTTGATGATCCAGGACATCCCAAGAGGCGCTAAGCAAGGCGGACTCGGAGGAGGTGTTTCGAGACATACACTTAGAGCATCTCCACTCGATCTCCAAAAACCCAAAGTGGAGTTCAAATCCACTCCACTCGACCTCCAAACAAGGCACAAAAATGATGTTTTTTTGTCTTATTTGAATAATGTACTCACCCAAATGGCTGGGTATGCATGTAGACAAACGCATTAATTATTTATTTATTTATTTATTTATTTATAATGAAGTTCTTTTAAAGTTTAATATTTACACAAAGTGTTATGTTCTTTGAAATTCTTTACTATTTTATGAGAAACCCCACTTTGCACTTTGTAAAAATAATATCTGCTCTTTGTAAAAAATTAAAAATGACATTAATAATACCGAAACACAATGACATTTAAAAAAAAACTAAAAAGACATCAAGTAAAAAAAAAAAACACAATACAATTAAAGAAAATGGAAATAAAATTACATAAGATAAACTAATACTCGGGAAAATTGGACTGAGATCCTCCAAGACCAGTGAAATACTGGGAATATGAATCGGGATCGGGTGCCAGCATTTGAGATTGTTGTATTTGAGGTCTCTTTTGTAAAATAGTTCTCTTTTATTATATATATATATATATATATATATATATGAGGATCTTTGGATTTCACTCCTACCCCCATGGTGACTCGAACTCAAGACCTCTAATATCTTAAGTGATGTACTTGTTACCACTAGACCAAGCACATCTTGTCGTCTTTTGTAAAATAGTTGCTTGTACAGCTTCCACATATGAACGAACATGAGGCGGTAGTGAATTTAAGTCCTGAAACAATATTTTTTTTCTTCCTTGATTCTTTTAAGTCATTACTCTTTAGCTTATATTCTTTTTAAGTCATTATTTTCTAAGTCACTAAAATCAAGAAAAATGAAAGAGCATATATACTTACAATGCACCGCTCGATTTTGTTTGCTGGATTTGTCGAATGAATGCATGCATCTTCCTTGCACCTTCAGAATTTTTTGGATGCGAGACTGGACTGATCGTGATGTACGCATCTCCGAAGTTATTTTCTTTGTATTAGGCTTCTCCAACACGACCCAAAAATGATCAGATGATTGGTACATACCGACGATTTGGTCTTGAGAAATATATATGTAAATTTGACAAAGAAGTATATCTTCATCGTGAGAGTATCCAGAAGCTCGGATTGACATATTTAGGTAATGTTTCTTGCTTTGAAGAGTTTCAGATGAAAACAAACATGTACGTCACCTCAATTTATAGGGAATGACATATACGAACATATTCAACATTACTATTTGTTGTTACTATTTGATTATTATCATCTGCAACATTACTATTCAACATTACTGTTTGTTGTTTCTTATCCTCTTGCTCTGCAACATTCTTATCCTCTGCAATATATATGCTTTTTCTTCTTCTTTTTATCATTTGCATTCTATCGCCTGCATTTTATCCTCTGCATTCTTATATCATTTGCAAAAAGATAAGGTATGAATGATTTATAAATACTTTGGGAGTTCGTGTCGTATTAACATACTCTATAAAACACTTCACCCCTCAAAATGAATATTAGTTCATCTTCCTCAACTGATTCTTTTGATGATGTCATATATGATATAATAAATAGTCTTGACGAAGAGGAAGACGATGTATGTCAAGCTATTATGAATAATAATATGGTGATCATGCAACTTCTCAGTCAACATACCTCTGAGCACAACATAGGTGGCTCAGTTCCTATACGTGCTTTCATCAATCGAGATCGAGAGAGTGTAGACCACCGACTATTCAACGATTACGTCTCATTATTCATGCAAATACTGGAGGCCGTTGAAACCCACGACGACTATTTTGAACAAGGGAGGGACCGCGCCGACATACTTGGTTTATCACCACTTCAAAATGTAATTGTTGTGTTTCGGATGTTGTCATACGATCTTCTGGCAGATGCCAATACAAGTACGTCAAAATAGCGGAGTTGACGACAGTTAAATGCTTGAAGAGGTTTTGTCGAGCAATGGTTAAGGTATTTTCTAATGAATATCTAAGATCACCAAATCCTAATGATGTTGCTAGACTTCTCCATATAGGTCAACAACAGGGCTTTCCAAGAATGTTGGGAAGTTTAGATTGTATTCATTGGAAATGAAAAAATTGTCATAGCGGGTGGGTCGGACAATACACGGGTGGTAGCAGAAAACCTACAATTATACTCGAAGCTGCGGCGGATTATGATCTTTGGATATAGCATGCTTATTGGGCAACAACAATGCCATCAACATCTTAGAGTCTTCCCACTTATTTTCAAATTCTACTCAAGGTACTGCTCATCTTGCTCGTTATGTCATACATGGTCAACCCTTGTGGCGATATATATCCAAAATAGTCAACCCTTGTGCAAACTATCCGGGAGCCGTGTGGCAAGAAAAAAACAATATGTCGCAATGAAGCAAGAATCCTGTAGAAAAGACGTAGAGCATGCCTTCGGAGTTCTACAATCACGATTTGCAATTGTGGCGGGACCGACGAGATTTTGGAGAAAATAAGACTTAAAATATATAATGACTGCATGCATAGTTATGCATAACATGATAATCGAGGATGGGCGGGATCTCAGCGTGCCCATTGAAGCTGAGAGGGAAACGACACCAGTGGAGGTTGAAACTGTGGAGAATGACGATACACAATTTCAAGACTTTGTAACTCTCTACAAGCAAATAAGAGATAAAGATACACACATCGCACTTCAAAATGCGTTGATCGATCACTTGTGGGAAGAGTATGCTAATTCCGATGCATAATTATAGTTTATTTTTTTAATTCATTTCTTTTATTTGTGTTGTAATTTATTTAATTTTATTTGTGTTGTGTTGTAATTGGTTTCATTAAATATTTATTTTGATGTATGTGTATTTAATTATTTATATTTTAAATTAGTCTACGGACTAATGTTGTATTATAAAATAATGAATTAGTGGTATAGATGAAAATTATTAAATTAATATAAGGGTATGAAGATAAATAAAAGAAACATTATAAAAAGAATATTTTATTTGGTGTTAAAATGGAGGTCGGATAAAGATAAAGTAGTTGTTGATGTGACGTTTACTGTAAAAAATGAAATATGAAATGGAGAGTTCAGATGGAGTTGGTTTTTTTTTTGGGATAATAGCGGCATAAGTCCTCAACCTTTACTCAACTGGGGCGGCATAGCCCCAACCCCATTTAATAGCGGTATAAGTACCAAAAGATGATTTCCGTCCATATTTGACTAACGGAAGTAGTCAACGTTTGCGTGGTCAGCTTCTCGTCAACGTGGACGCCACGTAAGCCGACATGTTACCATACACGTCATCCTCGCGTCATCAAATTTAATGCAATCGCCATTAATTTTGCATTAAATTTGATGACTCGAGGATGACATGTATGGTGACATGTCGGATTACGTGGCGTCCACGTTGACGAGAAGCTGACCACGCAAACGTTGACTACTTCCGTTAGTCAAATATGGACGGAAATCATCTTTTGATACTTATACTGCTATTAAATGAGGTTGGGCCTATGCCGCCCCAGTTGAGTAAAGGTTGAAGACTTATGCCGCTATTTTTTTTTTTTTTAAGGGATTAGTCTTAAAGATTGTTGTTTTGTCATATTTTTATTTAATTCTGATGACGGTGACATGTGACTGGTTCGATCGAGATTGAAAATTTTGATTTTGCCTACGATTTGTTCAAAATTTTGATTAACATCATAAAGCGGTTTCACAGCCGTGGGGGGTCTTTACTCTTTGTTTGAAAATGCTCATATATATATATTAATATTATATTCTGAATTGTCTCGATTAGTACAAACATAAATTACACTACAGATATATATCGTAGTGGAAATTTTACGTCACGGTTCTCAAGCGTCTGCAAAATGATTGAAGTGGTCAGAAATTTACACAATTGATCGATTGGTGATGTTTATCTATTATTAAAAAAGAGATGAGCTTGTTGACTAATCTATTCGTTAGTCAACATACGATTCTCAAAGGTAACGTTAGCAGAGCCGTATATATCAAGACGCTGCTGATGATCAGAGCCGTGCTATTATACAACTACGCTCCACACTTTTCATCTGTCGTTCTCTTATATTCGGCGCAAGAGAAACGAATATATTTATGGATTAATTCGGATAAAAGCCTCAATATTTAAATAAAAAAATTGATTTTTAAGTTTATTTTTTTTTATTTAGGCTAAGTTTTAGTTATTTGGTTTATATTTTTAATAGTACTTCTGTCAAAATTATTGCCCTCTGTTGTTACCCATGCCACCTATCACAGGTATAAGGTTTTAAAGGATTTACTTAAGGGTCAATCCTGATAGAAAAGTTGACTTGTAAGTTCTTTTTTTTATTTGAACAAAGTTTCAATTATCTGATTTTGTCTTCTTATTTCACTTTCGTGAAAATTTTCGAACCATAAATATGTGAGTTTAAGCATGATTTAGTTCAGTGCACTCAATCCAGCTCGAGTACCTCAAAGCCCAGCTCCAGTACACCACCAGCTAATGTACCCAAACTTTATTCTGTTAGATTTTTTCGTATTTCGGTCACTTGACCGTCAGTGAGTGATTACGTACAGTTTTTTTATTTTTGGAATAACTCACTCATTTTTTGTCCAATATTTATGCACGACCTATGGTTGGAAATATAAGAGATAGATCCACAATTTTGGTGTTTTAAGTTTTGTAAACAAAAGCTCAAAAAAAATACAAAATTTCAATTACAATGTAAAATTGGACATTAGTGTAACATAAATATTTGTTTCGAGCAAATTTTAATATACCTAATGACTTTTTATGATGAAACATAAAACTTAAAAGTTGTAGATAAATCTTTTATCTTTCCAACGGTAGTTTATTTATAAATTTTGGACAATAAATGAGTGAGTTATGCCAAAAATATGAAAAATGTGATGTGCAAAAAGTTTTCATATTTTTGGCATAACTCACTCATTTATTGTCCAAAATTTATAAACAAACTACCGTTGGAAAGATAAAAGATTTATATACAACTTTTAAGTTTTATGTTTCATAAAAAAAAGTCATTAAGTATATTAAAATTTGCTGGAAACAAATATTTTGCATTACACTAATGTCCAGTTTTACACAGTAATTGAAATTTTATATTTTTTGAACTTTATTTTTACAAAACTTACAACATAAAAGTTGTAGGTATATCTCTTATCTTTCCAACCATAGGTCGTGCATAAATTTTGGATAAAAAATGAGTGAGTTATGCCAAAAATAAAAAAAAAACATTACATTATCACTCGTTGACGGTAAAGTAACGGAAACATGAAAAAATCTAACGGAATAAAGTTTGGGTACATTAGCCGTTGAAAATAAATATTGGATACATAATCTAAAATCTATCAAACATTGGGTACATTAGCCGAAGTTTACCCTAAAATATATGATACTTAAGTAGTTTAATACACATAAATTTTCGAAAGGGAGTTCGGGAATAATAAATAAGGTTAGGTGATGGAACGAGAGTAATATGTATAGGAATCTATCAGTAGCGAGCAGAGAGATAACTTGTTGTTTGAACAGGTTTTTCAAAAAAAAAAATCTATTTGGTTGATGAATTGTGTACTCCATACCAGACCAGCTTGGGGTGCATGAACAGGTTTGTTCGGGTACTTGCGAAAATCGGCAACAAGCACGCACGGAAAGCGCCAGATTTGAGGAGCAAGTCAAGACAGCGTCATTCCCATGATCTCTAACGGAGGAGAATCGACGGCCACGGATATCGGAAAAGAAAGAAAGCGTCACGCTCCATAATCTGATGCTCATAGAGAGCATTAATTATTCGGTGTGGACGTTAAAGATGCGGGTGAATCTACTAGGGAGGGCGAATGGATTGGATGGCTCTTGCCACCATCGATCAAGGACTTCCAGAAGACGTCATTCCCATGATCTCTAACAAGGATTCCGCAAAGGAGACTTTGACGGCTTTACAAATTCGAATGATGCACATGGGCGCTAAGCGCGTCCAAGATGCAAAAGTTCAAACTTTCGTGAATAAATATTAGTCAAAACCAATTCATCGAATGAAACCAATGACACATATTGAAAGAAAAAATGAGTTACATTCGATATAATGTGGAAAATTAATTATATACTATAGACTTGGGGTGAACAAAATAAACTGTAAGCCGAATATAAACCAAAAACCGGATATACCGGTACTGTATATACCGAATACATAATTTAAACGGTTAAAACCGAATGTACCGTATAGAAACCGAAAATCGATATATAATTCGGTTGCGGTATTCGGTTATTATAAAATAAACCGAACCAAAAACCGAATTTACCGCATCTGACAAAAGTTACTATATAATTTTATATTTTATATTGCAAAATGTATTAATCACTACTTATATAATACTTAAGAGTTTATTAGTTCAACATCTATATTTCACATTATTTTCTTACTTAATGAATACATTATCGAAGTTAATATATATTGATTTATATTTTTATTCAATTTTTTTCATACTCTTCGAAGTGGTTAATGCGGTTAAAATACCGATATTAGTGCAATCGATACCGAATACCGAATATGCCGTAAATGCAGTTTTTATATTTTTAAATAGGGTATTTAGTTTTCCTTATAAAAATACCAAAATGTGGTATTCGGTTTATTATTTTGAGGAAACCGTACCGAATACCCGGTTGTTCAAGACAATTAATACCGTTTTTTGTGAATGAGATGTGATTTTCGGCATGTGCTTTTTACTTTGAACCGAAGACTGCTAATCAAATGTGTAAAACATGACATTAAATTAATTACATACAAGTACTGATTTTGGGTTTAATTTTTTCAAACTACAAAGAAGACTTCAATGCAATTCATACGAAATGTACCGATTACACCCTTAAGACACAAAATCATGAACCCAAACAAACAAACATAACAATGTAAATTTTTTTCGAGCAGATGCAAACCAATTTATTTAGCACAGCTTGGTTGATCAAAGGTTTTCAAGACCTTTTGCAAACTCCGAAGCGAAAATCTCCATTTCTTTTCGTTCCAAAACCAGTCCGATCTCGATACTCCCGCTACCATTTTTACTATCCGAAAGACAAATCGCTCCGGTCCGATCTATCGAACTCATCTCCACTTTTTTTGGCTTTCCGAATCCGAAATCGGTGCTATACACTTCGAACCTCGGGGATCCAGAAAAATTAACCATTAGTACTGCTGACTTATTATTCTTTATTTCCGTCTTCTTGGGGTCACTGTCATCATCACCTTCTTTGATCACGCCTGATCGAGCCCCTTCGATGATAATCGAGGCCAACTTCTCCGATCCTTTGAGAATATCGTCGTCTTCGAGGCTCCTCGCGGCTCTCTTGATCGCCTCCAGAGCTCTGTTGACTCCGTCCTCGCCAAGCAGAGCTTCTGTCTCAATGACAGCAGCTCTGCCACCCACGCAGTTCCCAAAATAAGCCGCTGGAACCGCCGGTTTCAGCCGAGCCCTGAAGTCGGCTGCGAAAGCTATGCATGTCATCTTGATATCATCTCCTTTTGTTGCCCCCAACGCCTTCGCAACGCAGACCGACGTGTAGCTACAGGTGAGCAAAAAGGTTGATGCGTGATAAGGTGCGGAGGCCTCCGGATTCAGCGCTTTTCTAAGCTTGTCAATCTCCGCCCGGGACAGCTCAAACGTGCCTCGCACCGAATCCTGTGGAAGACTGAACTCCCATGTCTTGACGCTTCGGTTCCGAGGTCCGTCTTCGTTTAGCCATGCGTCTGCGTATATTTCTTCGAGCCCATCACGGTCTTCAATAACCGTCCGGTCGTAAAACGGCTGATAAAGATCAGGAAGGGATTCTTCGAGGGATTCGCATATTCAAGCCCATGATTTAAAGAACGACGTCGAGGTTTTTCCATCTAGAATTGCATGATGCGACGAGATTCCAATGCAGAATCCAGAACCTGGAAAAAGAGTAACTTGCAGGGCGATTACTTCGGCTCGTTCGCATAAAGACGGTAAATTCGGAACCAACGGATCGCATTCCCCAACCTCAAGGAAGGTTCCTGTGTCAGCGAGCCGGTGGAAGTCAACTCCCTCGGCTTCGGCAACCGTAAACGATACTGTGTCGCCTGGGCGGTACGTAATCATAGGTTTCTGGGAATCCTCCGGCCAAATAAGGTTTCCGGCTAGAGGGATGTAGTGATGGAGGGTGAGAGATAGTGAGTGCTTGAGTTTTGGAATGACGGAATCATAAAAGAGCAAAGATGCATCTTCGGTTTCGTAGAAGAATAGGCGTTGGACCGGTGGAAACCGGAGCCAAAGGATGTCAAAGAAAGTGAGCGGGAGAGAGCTCGGGGAGGCAGAGGTCGGTTGGTTCGGCGGTGGCGACACACGGCAGACCTCGATTACTTTCACTGAGCTTTGAGGTAAAGCCATTTTAGAGATTCTTCTTTCCCTCATTCTGATAGCTTGTTGGGCAAGTTACTTGCTAATATAAGCTGCTGCAAGTGTTCATATGAGAGAGATAATCGCGGCAAAAGTATCGAAACTTTGACCAACAGAGGCGGATGGTGTTTAAAGTGAAAAAATAGCGACAAAAGTAATTAAAGTAAAAAAAAGTAAGGCGATACGTCTTTCCGTCTTATTCAAACGAGAAAACATGCTAGATAGTTGCATAACACATAAATATGTATCTTAAGTATGATTTAATAGCAACATGCTAAACAATTGGCCAATGTCCGTAAAAAAAAAAAAAAATGAACGGAAAAATGTGTCGCCTCACAAGTGTTGACTTAAGGTAAATTTGCTGCTATTTTTTTTTACTTTAGACTCTTGATGCCTCAGTTAATCATCATTTGAGTACTTTTTGGAATATATAATTTTGTAGGATGGATATGGGCAATGGGCATGCCTAAAGAAGATTTGGGATTAATTTTCTATTTATTTTTAATGGAAGGGCTTAAATAAGTTTGTGTACCTATCATACCATTAAGTATATATATATATATAATAGTGAATTATTAATCACTAATTAAAATAGTTAGTTTACGGTCATCAGTACTTAAAAATATAATATACGCGATCATTTTCAAAATGGGGATGAAAAATCCAAAGCTAGTTTGGACCACAATGGTTTTGAACAATATCATCCCTTGAAAGTTCAAACTAAAAAGATAAATACAGTAAGATTTTTGGACCTTAATGGCCGTCTTTTTCGTTATTTTTGGCATGTAGTTATGATGGTTTGTTGAAGAAGAACACATCACTCTGAAACAAAGGCGGAGCTATGTGTTGCTTAGTGTACGTCCGGGCACCACATGAAAACATGAAAAATATTAAAATAATAGTGTTTGAGCAAAAAAAAAATAAAAAATTATATATCATTATTAGCGCAAGGGCATTGTCGGTATTAATCAACAAGAAATAGAAATGTATTGCATGTACATTTGCGGAACCGAGACTGATTAATTTGTTATTGATTAGTTCTTGCCGATAGTTTAAACATCGTCATAGTTTTTCTTCCAATAATTTATATCTTGCTCTGTTCATTTGCATTGCATTGTCGATTGCAAATTACAGAAAGTGGCCATTGAAATTCAAAACAAGAGATGAATTCGTTCACTTTCTAGCTTTGTGTTTCCTTTTACTTTCATAAGTAAAATAAGAAACATTGGGAATTTATTGGAAAAACTAAAATTTTACTAACACAACTAAAATATTAGATACAAAAACCATTATTAACCCAACTAACTCCTCCTTACTAGCATGGATCGACACAAAGCAAAATCTCTTAACAAATTTCCCTCGTACAGTAAATATAAAGATAAATTAAATACATTGTAGGGTAAAAGAACAAAATGATCATTTATGACTCAAGGTTTTAAAAAATGCCCAAATTTATATAGGTAATTAAACATACCAACCAATTGAAATATGGACTAATATACCCTTTTTCTTTTTTGCCGTGTGGATAAATTAAATAACATAAAAATCAATTAAATATTCTAATTAATTAAGGAAATAAAATAAAATTCTTTCCTTAATTATAGGTAATATAATCTGGACTAAAATTCGTTGAATACTAACTAATTTAATGGTTAATAATAAAATACTAATGTTCAAAAATCCACTAATCATCCTTAATTATAGTAAACTATTTTAAGAAAAAAAATTATGAAACGATAGCCCATACATTACAATTGAATACGTAATTAAATTACAAAACTTTTTTGTAATTTAGTTACGAAACAACAATATTTACGACTTGGTAATTATATATACATTCGGTGACTATATATATGAAAACATAATGAATAATGTACTCGTAATTTTAATTACGAAACCATAGTATTTACAACTTGGTAATTATATATACGTTCGGTAACTATAAATATGAAAACATAATGAATAATCTATTCATAATTTTAATTACGAAATTATAATTCTAGTTTAAAAATGGTTCAAATGGAATTTTTAAACTGTAATTGTAATTACAAAACTGCAATTCGATAATTGGATTTACCGAATTTTAACCTTAAATACGAATTGTAAAATCAAATTCGAAATTGTAATTATATTACCGAGCAAGAGTGGCAGAACTTTAGAGAAACAAGGAGCTTCGATTCCGGCGAAAATAGAATTTTGAGCGACGGCGACAACGCCGATAAGAAGATTAACAAGCCACGCGAATAAGCAATGACGACGACGGCCGAAGAGAAACAGCGAGGTTGATGGTCAAGGTTAAAGGCTGGACGAGCAATATTGGTTTCAACGAGAGAGAGATGTCGAGCTTTAATGGAGAGGGAGAGAGATGAAGATGATTTTGAAAATATAATTAAATGAGGTATAAAAATTAATATAGAAAGTTGGTCAAACTTAGATATAGGAATAATTATATTCAAAAATTGAATTTTATAATTAATAATAATTATTCAAAAATTAAATATTATAATTAATGATCAAGGTTATGATAAAAAAATGATTTTTGGGCATAAATGGATTTTAACAAACTATGGGCAATTCTTTTAAACTTTGAGTGTTTTTTGGGCATTTTGTGAGTTTTCTATACATTGTATATCAAAAAGCATTAATAAAAAATGCTCAAAATTAAACAATAATATTTCATCTAGTAACTCGATTGAGTATGTAATGAGAAACCAATCATATAATTCACATCCTATCTTGAGACAATTACTCAAAAACCTAGAACCAAAAACTCGTTTTTATCCGATGGTATGCGCTGTATGATAAATATAGGTTATAACACAAACTTGGATCAACTGAAGCCAATAAAGGTCACACCTAATTTGATTCTTCAAAAGAAATAACTTCAAATTCCCAAAGCAAAAAAATAAATAAACTCATAGGTAAACACATAGCCGAAAATGGAGAATTGCTACCAGTGAATTTCTAAATTGCGGGTAAACTCTTTCCGTTCGTTCAAAGACACTAAGGTTCGTAGAACAACTTCCAAACAGAAAACAAAACGAAAACAAGTTCATATACGTTGCCAATAATCACTAACCCTTAAAACGAAGTAGTAAAAAAATGATAGTAGCGGAGCTTAACTCTCGGTCTGTTCCCTCAGCCTCCTGATCGTGCTTCTCACCGTCACAGCGCTCGCCGTGCTGTAACAGATAATAAATACAATAATTAGAACAAATTTCTTTTCAACGAAAATATAATTTGCTATAGAAAACGAGTACGATCGAGTATATTACTTCAAGGTGTAGGCACCACCGGCCTTGACTTTTCCACAGTCCTTGCAGCCCCAGATTCCAACAGCCTTCCTCTTCACGGCGTACTGCAAACAAAGCAAGGCAAAATCGAACGCATAAACTTCAGTGCAAGAAGATTCATTCACCCGGAATGAGCCCGGAACTCGAAACTCGAAACTCGAAACTCAAAAGACATTACCTTTCCGCAAAATTCGCAGAAGTACCTGCTGTGCTGACTGACTTCCATTTTCTTGATCTGCTTTCGCAGACTAGCACCATATCGGGTACCTGAAAGCCATTGAATTCAACAGATTGAATATCAAAATGTATGAAAAACCTAGGTATTTGCAGATCAACAGTACGCATTTCTCAACGAGTGAAGCCAAATTGTTAGGCACTTACCGTATTTCCCGACGATTCCGGCCTTCTTGGTTCTCTTCGTCTGTCACGCCATAAATCAATCAGCTCGTAAGCTTCATACATCGATGGATTCATGGAAATCGAAATGAGAGAGAGAGAGGGAGGGAGATTACCATGGCGAAGGGAAGGAGACGCGGCGAGATCTGGAAGAAGAACAAGAAGAACGAAACCCTAATCAGAGACTGCGAAAATCGAAAAAGCAAAGAGGAAGAGCAGAGGTACAAACCCTAAACGCCGCGAGGGAGAATGCAGAGGAAGACGAAGGCCATGAGACTAGAGAGTTTATATAGGGTTTTCTGGCTGGTGGAAACGACAGCATTGGATGAAACGGCAGAATTCATGTGAAACGACACGTATGAAACAAATGACAACCATGAAGCATCCATGTGATGAAATCACGGTCAAACCCAGTTTTTTCTTTGTAATCACTTTCGGACTTTCCAACTTGCCGAATGCCGAGCGCGATTATGTGAATGATGAATCAAGCTCGTTGGCGATTTATCGGTAAATTTTTGGTTCTTTGTTTGATGATGTCTTGATTTATGCGCCGACCTTGAAGGTCACTTGCGACATTATAAGAAAAAAATTGCTTGTTTTTCGTAGCGACTCTTTCTACGCCGCCATACACAAGTGATCTTTGTTGGTCGATCGCTTCACCGTAACACATCGAGCAAAGAGAACACAATGGACAAACGACAATGGAGAGAAAGAGGAAAGACATCATATGATGAACACTCACTCAATGTGTAAACGTGGATATGCAATCGAAATAAAGTGGCATGGAGAAAATGAGAAGAATATAATTTGATAAAGGAAATAATGTAGAAATATAAAGGCAGTTAGAAAATGAAACACAACCACATGGTGTTTATATAGCAAACACTCACCCATTAAAATTACTAAATACCCCTCACAAACTTGAGTGTGAAGTAAAAGTAACATATTATAAAATTAACTAATGAAACTTGCTTTGCACGTATGCTTCACACCAAGTCAAGACTTAAAGTTCACATTCTCTTCCATAATCTTGACTTGGCTCGAGGCTCTTCACACCGAGCGTTCTCGTATCTCCGCAAATTTGACTCCTGTTAGGTCCTTCATGAGAATGTCAACATGATGCTCTTTGATGCTTACAAACTTGACGATGATATCTCGCTTCTCCACACACTCGCGAATAAAATGAAAGCGAGTGTCGATGTGCTATGAAGTAAGCAATGACGTTTTGTGATATACTTGCTCTGCAAGTTGTTTTACAAGTTGTATTATAATTACTTTGCCATCAAGTTTATATAAGGGTAAAATAGTAATTTTCAGTGTTCTTATCACAAGCGGAACTAGGATTTCCGTGTAGGGGGGGGCGAAAAAAATTTCTTATAAAATTTTTTAAAGGATATATTTGTATGAATATAATATATATTTGCGGGTTTTTGATTTTATATTTATATCAATTACTATCATCACTTTTGGTTTATTATTGCCTATAATATGTACACATATATTGTTTGTTCAAAAAGTTTATGGAGAGTTGGTATTGTTTTATAAGAAATTGTACTCTGGAAATTTTTGTTAACTTGTACCCCACAAATAATGTATATAATTCTGTTAAAAAATGTATATACTTTATACTTGTAGTTTATACAATTACAACGTACAACTTACAAGACTAGTGTTACATTTATTGCTAAAGAAGTGTATGTCATGTGTAATAAAACTAAAACTCAAGGGTAATACAGTAAAGTTATTATAGTCATTAATAAAAAATTGTTTTTTTTTTTTTTAAATGGCTCAAGTACTGAGGGTAAATTAGTAACTTTTTTCCACCTCTCTTCTCCATTACTTCATCTGCAATCTTTTGAGAGATATTTTTTCTTCATTCCAAAGAAAAATTTCGACATCAGTGGCGGAAGCAAAGAAGGAAGCAACTTAGTATATGAAAAATGAAAGAAAATAAGGGGGCTGATGGGTAAGGTTGTAAACAAGATAGGATAGTTACAGAATCAAACTCTACTACGTCTTAAAATCGCGGGGGGCGACGGCACCTCTGCCGTAGTTCCGCCTATGATTCTTATGCCTATAAAAGCAGCATGTGCGCTAGCTTCTTTTCCTCACCTTCAACATTTTGTACTCCTACTTCAATAAATAATTCCACAGCTTCTCTCACTTCTTTTGTTCTCATTTGTACACAAATATTTCCATACTACATAAACATAGAAGTAAACGTGAGAGAAGTAAACGTGAGTGATAGTGAGTGGCTACTTGCATAAAAGTGTTGTCATATTTTTCCATTGTGCTTATATGGCAAAAGTTCCAATTATTTGGAACTAACATGTGCTTGATGCGTCCATGAAACACTGGATTCTCAATCAATGTGATTGCGGGCTTGTTGTCCACTTACAGTGTCATTGGTTTCTGCTCGCTTCTGGTAACCTCGCTTAATAAGCTTCTTGGTGTCTCTCTCACATACGTGCCTCATATGCTCAGCTCCGTGTCTCGTCTGCTCATCTGTTCGCACTCCAATCTTCTTTTCTTGCTTGGAGAACATCAGCTTGGCCTTGTCTTCGTGAAATATCGTCATATTCGCTTCCTTGATGTTGTTCATAGTGATGCGTAGTGTCCAAGCTTCTAACAATTGTAGCACTTCATTGTGCTTTTATCTTTTCAGGTCGTGGAGCCATCTTGACGGGGTAAGCTGCTACCGCGACCTCGCATGTCCTGACATCGCCCTCTTCCTCGGCCTTTACCACGTGCTCGGATATGACCTCCGTACCCGCTACGACTCGATGATCTTAAGAAGACTCGGCTCCATCATTCTTCTTATGCTTGGCCATCCATTCTTCATGCGTAAGTGGGAGGTGCTTCTCCTCTTATCTGTCGCCATAGCTCCGAAGCCTCTCCTCGTGGACTTTCAGACTACCGATAACCTCATCGACTTACATAGTCTTGAGGTCACCGAACTGCTCGATCGACGTCACGATCCGCATGTACCTACGAGTTATAGATCTCAAGAAGTTATTGACTACGGTAGTTTCATCCACTTGTTTGCCTAGCAAGCGGATACCTGTTACAAGGTATGAAAGCTTCATAGTGAACGCGTCCACACATTCACCATCTTTCCTACGGAGAACCTCAAACATGCACTTCAAGGTTTGAACATTGGCTTCATTGGCACTTGCTGGACCCATGTGCATTGTCTGCAACGTCTCCCACGCTCTTTTTTGCAGAATCCCTCTCGCCGATCATGAAAAGCACATCTTCTGGAACTCCGTGAAAGATGGTGGCGAGTGCCATCTTATCCTTGCGTCCTTCGACATCTCCGTCTTCTATGGCCTCCCAAATGCCTTGTGTTTATAGGTTCACTCGAATCTTCAATGCCCACATTGAGTAGCTGATCTTCTTCAGTAACGGGTAATGGAGCGAACCATCTCCTTCATTTCAATCTTCATCCCCGTCGTATCTGCTTTGGTAGATTTTCTTGGTGACGTCATGTGCTTCGGTTTAGGATCTGATACCAAATGTTGGTTATCACTCTCCGGATCGCTTCACTGAAACACGTAGAGCAAAAAGAACAAAACAGACAGGCGACAATAAAGAGAAAGAGGATACACACTTTATGATGAACACTCACTCAATGTATCATATATATGTATCACTCTCTCACTGTGTACATGTATATGCACTCAAAATAAAGTGGCAAGGAAAAAAATAAGATAACATAATTTGATAGATGAATTAATTTCGAAATCCAAAGGGAGTTAGAAAATGAAATACAAGCACATGGTGTTTATATAGTAAATACTCGCCCATTAAAATTATTAAATACCCTAACTAACTTGAGCGTGAACTAAAAGTAACATATTATAAAATTAGTTAAAGAAACTTGATTTGCAAGTATGCTTGATCACCAAGTCAAGGCTTAAAGTTCACAATCTTTTGTCCTTGATTCCGTGGTTTTCTCGGGTTACGTGTGTCCGCCACGGGCCTCCCCCTTAACCCGTCAAAACTCCACACCAACTCATCATGGCCTTAAGCCTCCACTGCAATGAAGGTTATACAACCATTCATTCTTTACTGCAACGCTTCGAAATTCAAAATTGATAACGTAGTAAGCCAACGAAGGTTAGATTGTCACAAATTTTAGCAAAACACTCACTGGCCCGAAGCCCAAGTACAATACTTATGGCGTGGATTTTTACACTATCGTCTTTTTTATCCACCATAGGCGACATTATTTGTTCTACAAAGAGTTTCTCCTCTTCACATACTAAAACACTCCCTAAAACCTCGGTATGCAAGATAAAGTCTCGATCTTTCATGCGTCGTGGATTGACTTTCTCCAATAGTTAACCTTTACAATAAAGAATGAGATTGTAGTGCTTAACCGAGTGGACGACGCCCTCGGTTCTCGCAACACCCTCTTGACGCACTCTGCATGTCGGTCCCAAGTTATTATACGTTATTCGTTTCGTATGCCATTGAACCGTTCTTCTACCATTTTGTTCAACACTCAGAGCATACACATACCAACCCTACACGTGGACTTATTTTTTTGCCAAGGCAAATTGTGCATTTCCGAGAATAGTCCCCACCTCGTTATCGTCTGCGACCTTTACGAGGAAGGTCCCATAGAGCGAAATCGTACACTTTATTTCGTGAATGGGTCATATTGGTTAAGCAAAAAATGAGGATGTGAATTTTGATGAAGTAGTGAATTTTGATGATGCAATAAAGCTATGAAAAAATGAGAAGAATAGAGAGAAAAATAATGATGAAGAGAGTGAAGCAAATAGGTTATTTTTAGATGCATGATTCGACGAAGGGACTCCTTCAAATCGAATACTTTTGGATTGAAAGAGGTCCTAAATGAGACACGAATATAACATTTCTTAAAGATGCGCCCGACAAAAGTTTTCCTTAAGTTCATTAGTCGTGAATTTTTCCAAATTATGAAAACAAAGACACAAAGTTGTTGGTTTATTAATTAAACTTCATGGGATAATTTTTTATTATTATTATTGTAAGCTATTTGCAAATCAGCAAGTCGTGGGCCATTAGCGGAGAAAGGTTTCAGTAACTGACATAATACTTCTAATTATCGACTTTATAGTTTAGAAAGAAGTACACAACATGTTAACGCTATTGCTAGTTGGCTGGATCTAGAAAAAGATTAAAAAAAGTGTCGATCATTGATTCAAGTTTACAAGAACAGGTCAATAAAGAGAAGAAAAAAAAAACATTGGAAGCAAGCTCTACATAGGATACTTGCAGTTGTTAAAAGGCTTGGGAGAAGTAATTCGGCATTTCGTGGAGATATATACTTGAAAGTTATATGAGCAGGTGAATGAGATTTTCTTAAAGATGATATGGTTGCTTCCAGAATTTGACCTCATCATAAGCTTTACATAGGATACTTGCAGTCGTTAAAAGGTTTGGAAAAGTAATTTGACATTTCATGGAGATACTGAAAATTTATTTGAAAAGATGAATGAGATTTTCTTACAGATATAATTTCTTCCAGAGTGACCCCACAATGCAAGATGGTCGTCGTATATCCAGAAGTGAGAAACTCGTTACCAATATTTGAGTTACAAAATAAAATTATTGATATAACGACAGGGGAGGTAAGAAACTCTAAAGTTTCTGCTCTACAATCAAAGAAGCTAATTAACACTTTTCAATTATACTTGAATGTACTCTAAGTGTAAGTAATAAAAAACAAATGTCACGGGATGTTGCGGTGCGTGAATATTATGAAGGCTTAATCCTCATTGAATAACTCTTTATAGATTTTCTTAAGATATATGACACTTTAGCGCTTGGGTTATTTAATGAACTTCTTCAGGTAATGAAATCTCTCGGTCTTGATTTTAATGACATAAGAGGACAAGGATATGGGAATGGATCAAACATGAACGGATAAAACAAAGGTGTTCAAAGTCGGTTGCTTGAGAAGACTCCTAGAGTCTTTATATTCCTCTTGTGCTTGTCATTATTTTTATACTATAGTTTGTGACATGGTTAATTGTTGTCTGATTAGAGTTTCTTTCTTTGGTGCTTGCAACGAATATACATATTGTTCTCAGCTTCTACAAAAAAATGGAAAATCTTTACTGATCATCTAATTGATATCACTACCAAGCCATTGTCAGATACACAGTGAGAAACGAAGTATTGATAACATTATACTAGTAATTAAGATACCAAACTTCAAAAATAAAAGAATCTATGACGACGTGCTTGGCAAACGGTGACGAAGATGCAAAGAAAACAAGTAATGATGAGACTCTTGCAGCTTATAATACTCAAATTTTAAGTTCTTGTTGTCATTAATAACTGCATGATTTGTTGGTTGTTAATACTGTTAAAGTTCTTTAGAATAATGATATGCCAATTGATGTTGCCATTAAAGAATCAAGTAATGGGTTCGATCCCTTGAGACGCAGAAATTGCGTAATATATGTAATCTTGGCCGATAGTGCCTGCGGCCAATAGTGTTGGTTGTTCTTACCGTGAAAAATATTTTGTAATGTGAGTATTTGTAATCTTGGGCAATAGTGCTACCCAATTAAAAAAAAAAATCAGGTAATCAACTTGGCTTAAAGACTACAAGAGAACGAGATTCAATCAAGCTATAATGGATGCTTCAGAGATATCTAGTGAGATGGAAATAGAACTAGAGTTTTTGGATAACAAAAATTTCAGAGAAAAAAAAAACAATTTGATGATAGTAATATTGTGAAGCAGCCTCGCGGTCGGGTAAAGAAACCTTCAAAATGAACTAGTTTCTTTATATTATAGTGATCAAACAATTTCTTCATTCGATATCAGGTTAGAGCATCTCTTACAATAATTTCATATTATTATACATTAATTTTTTTCTCCATAATTTGATGCAATGGAACACAATCACATTTGTTGATGCAGATGATCTCTTAAATGAATTGGAAAATGATAAGTCGGAATGCGAAAAATGACATGAAGAGATCAATCAAAGTTTTGAACTACATATAAGATTTGATTACTTGTAGTTATCCAAATGCTTAGATTGGTTATTGAATTATGCTAATTAACCATATCGGTCATTGTTGTGCATGCATGCGAAAGTAATTTTCTCAAAGTTGAAATTTATAAAGTCTAATCTTCGATCAACAATGTCACTAGATAGGTTGAGCGGTTTAGCTACATTGTTTATCGAAAAAGATATGGTCTAAAAAGTATTTTTGCCTCTAAAAATGTTAGGTGTATTGTCATATTTAAGTGAGTAATTTTATTCTACAAATATTTTATATACTTTTTGCATTGAAAGTTAATTTTACAATTATGACAGGGGATCTAAAATCGGTCTTCGCCGAGGGCCCTGACAAACTCAGGGCCGACCCCGAGTATTTGTCGTCTTATTTCGTTTAGCTTCCTTTATCATTTTTTGTCATTCATTAGAGGACTGCGTGATTTTGTTTAATAATAGAAAATTCGAGCACCATAGATTGAGCAAGAGCGCTACGTGTTCTTGACATCAGATCTACATCACAATACTTTTTACTTATTTGAGAATAATAAGGTTTTATTAAACTTAATAGCATGCGCTAAACTCTAGGTTATTAGCTCTAATATATTTAGACATTTACGAATGATAAATTTTGCTATGCTTGGCAATATCGATCTATATAATTACTTGGCCCTCAGAATAATATATATTTGTAGATGATGTTGTTAGTTACAGCTTTTTCCAGACTGTTTCAACTTTAATACACTTATGATGCCAGATTATAGACTCTCCAATTAATACGGTACCCTAGTCTGTTCAATAATAAGGGATGGGAAGTTCTGCTGCCTATACAAGCTAATGACTTATGACAAATTATGTATCATGAGTCATGACAAATAAACTGTAATTTATCCATATATATATATACACATTAATAACGTTACGTATTGATTAATCCCAACTTGAATAAACTAAAGTAATGCTTAGAGATACTAATATCTCCATCCATCGTCAGATTCTTGGTTTAACATGATAACTCTTTCGCTTGTCACATAGTTTATTTGCACTTTCCTTTACTTACTTTATCCAGACCATAAACCCTACTAAGGGTAACAATATATATACATCTTATATATATATATATATATATATATATATATATATATATAACACAGGGGAATGCAGCTTTTTGCGGAAGCAAATTAGGAAAGAAGCTTCAGCGATAGCATTTATATTCCCACATTATAATATATAACCTAGCTCTGCTAGGGTTAAGATGCTACGTACAAGTTATCAAAATCTAACAATATTACTTGCATCAACTTATGTTAAAAGAATAGTACGAACATGTGCTTCATAATGTTAGGCAGTTTTCCTTTTTTTTGTCAATGATGAGAACGATATTCCAGCATATCTACGGCTCTCCAATAAATGTTTAACTGTACATCCTCCACTTAATTTTTATATATATATATATATACACACACACACACACATATTTAAATTAAATTTCATCACGACTCTGATAATTATCGACTATATTAATTAGGTTTTTTTATCAAGTCCAAAACAGCTGCATGCATTCAGAGAAAAGCTGATCAGTGGTCCTCATTTTTTTCTCCAGTAGGTACGTTAATGAGAAAAAACGTATATATATAAATATATAAAATTATATATACTTATATTGGTCCCTCACCCTCAGTTATAGGGATATATATATATATATATATATATATATAAGATTTTCATTATATGAAGTCACATCAAGATCTTGATTATAGGCCACAACTTTTTCTAACCTATGAAATGGACTTATCTCTCAGTGGATTATTTCTCGTCTCCGTTATCGACTTCACTTACGCAGTAACGCAGGTGTATTATTATATATCTCATTAACCGTGGTTTATAATTTATATAATATATCAGTAAATACATATATATAGCGGTTAATACGGTATATAGGCATAGCTATTTTATGTTAGAACTACACCTCCAAAATTCTATTTTAATCAATTAAAAAAAGTGAAGTAATTGAGAAGAACATAATAATAAGCATTGAAAACTTTGGCCATTTAAAAAAAAATGAATGGGTTTATAGCACAATAGAAATGAAAAAAAATTAAGTTCTTATGCCACTATTAAATAGTTAATAATTTGGTGCAAATATCGTCTCTATAGAAACCATTACTTAAATTGAGAATGGGAAGGATATTAATTCGTGGTAACAATATTCACCGTAATCCGTAGTGCTTTTAAAAAATTATAATCTTAAAAGTGAAACTTTTTTTTTCTGACAAAATTATGTATGTCCATACATTAAACTTAAAGAAAACGTTAAGTATACAGACAATAATTAGCAAAATATGTATTATATATATTATATATAAGCTTTGTTCACATGTGCGTGAACTCGTCTTTGGTTTTAGGCGTGCAACATTGAAAGACCCATGTGACAAAGTATTCAATCTGCAAAACTTTTTGTAATCGTCGATAAAGCATGCTTCGCCTTTAAAAATGGTATTATATATATATATATATACATATATATATTATGGTCCCCAATTGAATTATTGAACATATTTTGTCATACAAAATTAATAACTAGATAAAATTACTTTTGAAACAAGATAAGAGACATATAGTAACATCTTGTGTGCTTTATCGACTTGACGACTAATTTCATAAGCCAACACTAATCTTTAAGCGCGTTGAGAGATTAGATGTCCCTGATGCTCTATCGAGTTGATGACTATTCTCATAAGTCAACACGAGATCTTTGAAAGTGTTTGGTGTGGACCAATTCCAAAATAAGTGAATCCCTAAGAATTTTAGTGTTAACCGGATTAGAAAGTCGTCAATCTAATAAAGCAGACGGAGCGTTACAAGAGATCTCGCCGACTCGCTAAAGGTTCCACTAGTTGATGTTACATTGTATGTCCGGAGATAAAAGAGCTAAGAACTTAGGTCAACAAATTATACTAATAAAGATATATAATTAACATATATGGTACTATCATTGCACACGATGTGGATGTGCCACGTGGCAGCGTGTACACCATTGCTTTATCTTTCCATGGTGAGTGAGCGTGGTCGGTTGAATTCCGGCATCTTCTTTTTTTGAACCATGCTCGTTTCCAATTCTTCTTCTTCAACTGTATTATTATACTATATATATATATATATATATATATTCTGAGAAGTTAGGTGAAACCTAAAAGGAGAATAATCGAAGCTCAGTCCTTGGAAGTGGAACCCTAGATTTTCTCAGCTCATCCAACGAAGCTTCACACCAACACAATTAACGTTGCGTCTTAATCAAGTGCTTGAATCTGCACTTGGGTTTTCATGTAAGCTTTGTCTGCTTTAAGTTTCTTGTTGTGTAATCAACTATTTGCTTACCGGAACTCACTAATTGAATCCTCTTTTTCGTCGTCGAAAATCGAATTGATCGCGATATCTCATGTATTAACAGTTTTTTCTATGCTTAATTAAGGTGAACTTCAGTGCATAATCAAACATCAAATTAGGGTTTTTGTAGCTCATACTTTTAGAATCTCTCCTCAAATTCAACAGTCTTGAATTGTTTAAGTGACAGTTGTTGTTCCTAGTTTTGATTTTTTTTTTAATCAGTTTTTGAAAAGGAGATTGAAGGAGGTATGAGAAGATAGATCGAACTGGTACAATTAAATCAGTAAGGACAAGACTACATACACGATTCAACGGTTTGTTACGATCGCGATGCAATAATGGTGAGAACACGGCACGAATTATGATAAAAAATTCCAAGGGAATAGGTTTCCCTCAAGGAGAGGAAGAAAACAATGATCCAGCCGAAACAGGAAAAGTGGTTTCTAAGACTACCAAGGCTTCGTCGAGTATGATGATCAACAACGTGAGTTCAAGCCCATGGTTGAGGTTGAAGGACCCGAGGATCGTTCGCGTGTCGCGCGTCTTCGGAGGCAAGGACCGGCACAGCAAAGTGTGCACCGTCCGAGGGCTGAGAGACCGACGGGTCAGGCTCTCGGTGCCCACCGCCATTCAGCTGTACGACCTTCAAGACAGGCTCGGCCTCAACCAGCCGAGCAAAGTCGTCGATTGGCTGCTCAACGCCGCGAAGGAAGAAATCGATGAACTCCCTCCGCTTCCCATGCCGATGCCGGGGGCCTTCGCGCTGCTACCCCCGCCACGCAGTACCGCCGAAGCCGATGAAGCCAACCCATCCAATATTGATCAGAATCAAGGAGTAATTCACAAGAACAACAGTAATACCATGGAGTGGGAATCAGGCAATTCATCAAGTAGCAGACTCGCCGGACAGTCGTCGAGCTTCTGTAGCCCTAGCCAGAACGCGTCATCCGACACCGATCCCTGGAATTCAAGATCGAAAGAGGTAATGCTCGCAAGAGATCATCAAACCGCCGAAGACGGGAAAGAAACTTTGAGAGGTGCAAGAAATAAT
Organism: Parietaria judaica; assembly: GCA_954871525.1. Taxonomy (NCBI): domain Eukaryota; kingdom Viridiplantae; phylum Streptophyta; class Magnoliopsida; order Rosales; family Urticaceae; genus Parietaria; species Parietaria judaica. Next base: position 35,567,844 of record OX940865.1, read on the forward strand.
GTCAATGAGCTAGTGATCACCGAGAGAGATGAAAGGAATGACAATACCGTATATCAAAGGAGCAACATGAACCATCCATTCTTTCCGGGCATGATAAACAACATCGCGTATAACATGTCGAATAGTTACCGTTGGGAGCCGCCGAACTATCCCCTACTAATGTCGCACTTAGGCGGAGGGTACGGAGGCGGATTGACGGACCATAATCACCACGGCTTAAACGTCATGTCTCTCCAACCATCTACACTGTCTCTATCAACTGGATCGCAGTTTCTGTTCGGCCCTAATACGAGCGCGACAGCTAGCGTCGGCTCCGGGCATGCTCAGTTTCCGAATCTCTCACGTGACGCGGAGAGTCACGAGCCAAGGCAAGGAGTGAACCATTTTCACATGCTAAGCTCGAACCCAATGAGGTCGCTCTTCCACTTTGGCGCAAGTAACTCCACAAACGACAACAATATTGGATCGCCAAACGAGCAAAGTAAAGAGCGAGAGTGAGAACAGTTTAGAGAAAGGATTTGACGAGGAAAAGATTGTCCTCTATCTTATGATGAATTAATAAAGCGCGAGTCTTCAGATCTTTATGAGCAGAGGAGAAAGAAGACAAGAAAGCAGATATGTAATTAGAAGAAGAGAAGAACAGTGTTGTTTCTGCTAATTAATAAGACCGATGTGCATGAAGACAAATATTCTCTACAGTGGAGATTGTGTTCTTGGTTTATGGGGTTATTTCAATATTTTCAAACGGTATTTCTTTTTCTAATATTCATTTTGAGTGCCCTAGTTTTGGATTAATTAATGAGAATTTGATGAATATATGTTGATTGTATGCTAGTCTATATATATATATATATATGTTGATTTTATATTGAGAAAATCAAATAATTGCGTCATGTATATGTGTGAGGAGGTCTAATAAGATATGTGTAGCATTTTCAGTAATTATATGAAACTTTCAAAACGTAATAATTTTGTTCAGTTTCCTTCATGAAATCTTTTTTCAAATGAACTTAAGTTATGTATAATATTTAGATTCTCTCATACTAGACCGGATGCACGGGGAAATTAAGAACACGTTCAGTTGTTGACTCTCACACGAATGGCAATTGAAGAATTGAACACCGGGCAACGAGATCAAATTATCTCGCGAAACTCAAACTAGGGAGATATTTAGTTTTCTTTTTTCCAATTCTATTCATCACCCAATAGGAGGCTATTACAGTCCAGCCAAAACAAACCCTAAGGTAAAAAAGAAAACAAAACATAAAGAAAAAAAAAGTACAAGAGCAACATAAAAATGTAGGTAAAACTAAAAGCGTTGAAACACGTTGGACCAACGGTATTTCGCCTCAAAAGTCAAAATCGGGGCTGACCATCTACACATTGTACGTGACTATATATCGTCCCGAGCTTCGATTAGACATATGTTGTACACTCAAATTGGACATATACGGTCTCTCAAAGTCAAGCTCGACGCAGATGTTACGGATTACTTGTATATGGAAGTCTGACTTCATCAAGATCTCTCTAAAACTAGAAAACTTTTTCAGCATGGGAAATGTAATGGGATAATAGAAGGTATCAAAGCTTGAGTACTACATAATCAACTGAAAATTTAATAATTATATATAGAATGTTATAACTCTCCGTTCTAAAATTTTCTTTTTTGGATACTTTTCAGTTATCACCGTTCATGAATTCATATATTAACAAGCTGAGTTCTGTAATTAACGTATAGGTAAAGAAAATAATAAATAGAACTTAAATGGCCAATCCATGTAGTCGTGACTCATCAGATAAACTGTTGACATGTCTCACTTCTCTTTTAGTCACTGGACATCAGAAATTATAGAAAAAATAATGATGATTATCTCCTCAGCCTCTGCGGAGAAAGAAATTATTCATACACAGACAGGTATCGAGAAGAGAAGCTATAAAAGGGCTTTTTGGAGTGAGACACATGAGAGAATACTTATACTGATTTTCAGCCAAACCTGACAAGCTCTAGTAGTAGACCTCGCACGAGATCCAACAAAAGGAAACCACAGGTTTTAACTTGAGGGTAATTCAAGTTATTTTTAACCTAACACTTAACAGTGCAATAACTAACTGTCACACAAAGTCACAAACTATATATATATACATATATATTTAGTTAAAATCAAGGGTAAATGGCAACATATGTTTCCCATAAGTTTAATGAAAAATTTACGGAAGTTGACCAAGACTAACATTTTAAGACTTTAGAAATATGTGCCGGAAAAAAAAAATTGGGAACCTAATGACAATGTTTGAAACTTTGAATAAGATCATGGGAACATATACTGCTGTTTATCCACGTAAATTTAATGAAAAGTTGAAGGAAAGGTTGACAGAGGTACGAGACTAACATTTTAGAACTTTAGGAATATTTGCTGGGAATTTTTTTTAAGAGCATAACTACTATGTTTGAATAAGAATGGGAATATATGTCGTCATTTACCCTAAAATTGATGGGGGTTAAATTAAAATTTTATACGAATTAAGTCCAAAAAATAAAGTGTATTACTATAATAATTTTATTTATTTATTTTTGGCCGGGGGTGGTTTAAACCCCACTCATTCCTTTAGTACCATGACGTAGAGCGGAATACAATTAACACAGAGAACACACAGAGAACACGTCTTTGCGAGATAACTCTCGACTTTCTCAAACAAAAGCTAATTTTTTTTTTATAATATCATGACCAAGGAATTACATCGTTTTGCTCTTCATAATATACTAGAAGAGCGAAATAAAAGTCATAAATGACTAATACCTTATTCCTAATATGATTATAACTAAATTAAAGTAAATAAATGAAGATAATCTCATAATAACAGAGACTAATACTAAGCATGAATCAAAGGAATTTAATAGCCAATTATACTCATTATACCCTGCATCATTCTCCTCGTCTTGAAAAAATTCATCCTCGAATTTGGAATGCCAGTCGGTGTCGCAACTTTGCCTCCATAACTGCGCTTGTATCGGCCCCAAAGCTGTCATACTTAAACAATTGCCTTGGATTTGCAGCCCCTCGCCCACCGTGTGAAATCGCTAAGACTTATTTTTTGTCTGTAATGCTCGTACCATTTTTCAGGGTGTCGTTGTGTGTAGGATCTCTGAACTTGAGCATCGTTCCTAAACTTGTTCTAAAAATCCCAAAATGGATCGGTGCCCGTGAATTAACGATAAAATCTTCTATGTAATTTTTCTTTTTGGTCGGGTTTGACATGTTTCTCAGGTCATCGTGGCCTTTACGCAAATAGATTCGCTCACTCCGGCCACTTCGACGGTCTTGCTCGACACCAAAAACTATACCCTCATACACGGCTTCGTCCTGCTCGGCGCACATTTTGTCGTCGTATATGACCTCGCCATACACGGTTTCGGCGTACTCCGTCTCGTCGTACACGGGATTGTCATACTCATCGTACATGGGTTCGTCATACTCTGCCTCACCGTAAATCGACTCGTCGTACACGGCCTCGACGGGCTCCGCCTCATCGTACGTTGTTTTTTTGTACTCCGGGATAGTCACCTTAAATGCCGCTACCCATCGCGCATATTCCGAGACCGCCTCACGTCGACACATCGCGTTACCGTAGCCGCCAAAATTCTGCACGAATATTTATATTCGTTCGGTCGTCCTCGGTGTCGGACTCGTCTCGATGTAGTTGCTCTGTTTGATTATGCATCATTGCAGCTATCTGACAGATCAACAATTCCACGTGAGCACGCAATTCGTCGACCTCTTCTTGTCTCACCATATCCTCTAAGAAAGCGTCGTTAACAGGTTGCTTCTTCGGTGCCTCTGCACATAAACGAGTGGCTCTGATAACAACTAATGTAGAGCGGGATACAATGAGCACGATGAACATGTCTTTGCGAGATAACACTCGACTTTCTCAAGCAAAAGCTCAATTTTTTATATTATCACGACTAAGGAATTACATTGTTTTTCTCTTCATAATATACTAGAAGAGCCAAATAAAAGTCATAAATGATTGATACCTTAGTCCTAATATGATTATAACTAAATTAAAGTAAATAAATGAAGATAATCTCATAATAAAAGATAATAATACTAAGCATGAATCAAAGGAATTTAATAGCCAATTATACTCATTATATCCTACATCAGTACATCTATCGTGTAGTTTTTAATACTTACAACCTCAAATAATGTAATGTACGATAGTAATTGGGGTTAGCCCGGTGAACATTGGTTAGTCTTATCGTTTGGAAAATTGATCAAAATTTTATATGCCAATCTTGTCTCGATTTCCATCAATTTAATTATAGATAATTAGGAAATTGGAATATTATATCTTGAAGACGTTATGTATGGTCTGTGGTCTTCGCTTCCCATTGATCGATCTTTGCGATATCCGATCTTATTTAATCATCGAATGTCGAGTCTCAATTGTATCCACCATTGTATGAGAAAACGTTTTCCTAGTCCTACAATCGTAGGCCGAATCATACACCAAATGCAAGGTGTTCTTACATGCATTGTCACGAAAAGAAAAAAAGAAAAAAATGTTTTACGGGTGAATTTCAATTTTTTTGTTTATATTCGAAACTGCATGTTAGATCATCAGAGAGCTTGAAGATTAGGGCAAAGAGAATCAATGGAAGATTCTAGAGAGAGAATTGTATTAATCAAGCTAAGCTAATTACAATACAAGAAAAGTATTAATACATTGACTACATGACAGCTCATCATGAGCTAGCTAATCTTGACATCGAAACTAAGCACATTTTTGCGATCAAACAAACAAAAAGCAAGCAAATGATAACATTTATGTAAACAAGTTTTAAATAAACCGATCAAACATATGATTCAAAATTTAGTTTACTGTTAAGTGAAGTTAGGTTAAGAGGAAAGCAGCTAGCTATACAAATTCTGTCTGTTTCTAATTTTTATATTTTAACCACGGTGCTAGCTATACAAATTCTGTTTCTTTTTCTAATTTTTGATACTTTTACCACGGCACTGGAAATTTGTTTCCTTGTGTTCCTGCAACACAGCTCCTCGGTTAGGAGCTTACTGGCTCGTATTATTTTGATAGATGGAACAACTTATTGTTAAATTACCGAGCAAAAAAAAAAAACTTATCGGTTAAATTTCTCGTACCATCTTACCATAAGTGAGGATCAATTCACTCTATTTGGAATATATATAGGTCACGATAAAGTGATCCGGATTCTTAAAAAAAAAAAAGTCTTTAGGTTGAATTCTCTCTAGTATACAGCATTCCAAAGTGTTGGTTCCCACTTTAAGAATCACTTTACCGATATTCGCCGTGCCGTAATTAAATTGGCGAATAAATCAAACATCAATAATGACCAAAAGAAAACAGAGATCAAGCACCCACTCTCAAAAAGTATATATATATAATATATTTATAGCAAGAGAGAAAAAAGTAATATAAGTTGTCGAATTACTTATTAAAATGGGAGTGATTTCAATACAACAAGTGATGGCCTTGTATAGTGAAACTAGGGGTGAGCATGGGTTGGGTTGGGCCGCTCCGACGCTTTTTATGGACCCGACCCGATCACTTCGGGTTCCTAAAAAAAAGCCCGATCCGACCCAAAATTTTTTAATGCCCGAACCAAACCGACCCAATAAAAATCGGGTTGGGTTGGTTTGGGTCGCCATGGCCCGATTAATTAAAATTTATCCTTATATAACAAAAAATAATATGAAAAAAATACATCAATGTAACTCAAAATTCAAGTAAAAATACCCCAAACAAATTTAATCAAACAAACATACTCTAAACAATGTAAAACATGAAAATGAGATATTGAACGGTCTTTGAATGTAAATAAAATTGAGAATGAGAACTTTTTAAAGACTAAAGATTGCACTACTTGAATAAAAATTAATATGAAAAACATATTAATTATATTGGTCGGGTCGGAGACCCCGACCCGACCCAAGGTTTTGGACCCGACCCCGACCCGAATAGTAGTCGGGTCCGGCCCGATCCGACCCAATTTTGAGCGGGTTAGATTGGGCGGGTTAGATTGGGGTCGGGTCTCCATCGGATTGGGTTGGGCCATCGGGTTGGGTCTAAAATGCTCACCCCTAAGTGAAACAACATGCTAGTAGAATTACAAAAATTAACCTTGCTATACTTGATAGGCAAGTAAACTTGCTGATAAGTTGTGCTTCAAGTAGCATTATTTATGAATATTTTAATAAAGCAACTTGCATAGCATATGGATAAGATAGTAAACAAACATCATGGCTTACGTTTACATTTTCCCCCGTAAACTTGACGTGGTCGAGGTTGTTCACGCCGAGTAGTTTTCTCATCTCTGCAAAACTTAACTCGAGCTAGGGCTTTGGTGAATATGTATGCACGTTGCTCTATGGTTGCGGTTACGATTGATCTTCCACATCAGAAACGATTTCTTGAGATTTTACTGTGTGAGTTTTCTTTATGTGGAGGTACAGCCAACACGATGGGTGATCTCCAAGTCGTAAGAGGAATCAAGAAACTCAACAGCAACAACTATAACACGTGGAAAACAAGTCCGCAATCGCATTGATGAAAAACCCGGTGTTTCATGGACGCAGCAAGCACATTGACACTCGCTTTCACTTTATTTGCGAGTGTGTGGAGAAGCGGGAGATCATCGTGAAATTTGTCACCACTAAAGAGCAGCGTGCGGACATACTCACCAAAGCCCTAGCTCGAGTCAAGTTCGCGGAGATGAGAGAGTTACTCGGCGTGAACAACCTCGAACCAGGTCAACCTTACGGGAGAGAATGTAAACGTAAGCCATGACGTTTGTTTACTATCTTATCCATATGCTATGCAAGTTGCTTTATTAAAATATTAATAAATAATGCTACTTGAACAACATGCTAATAGAATTACAAAATTAACCTTGCTATATACTTGATAGGCAAGTAAACTTGTTGATAAGTTGTGCTTCAAGTAACATTATTTATAAATATTTTAATAAAGCAACTTGCATAGCATATGGATAAGATAGTAAACAAACGTCATTGGCTTACGTTTACACAAAGCTGTGGAACTTGAGGTCTCTTACAATACATGATACTTACTATTTATTCATGAACTGAAGGCCTTACAGAATTTAAATATATTAAAAAATTATTTTTGGAAAGAACAAGGAGATGAAGTCTCCTCCAAAAAAATTGCAAACATTCCATGAAATATGAAGACGACGAATTGGTATTTTATAATTTTGAACGAGACATTGGAAACAGTATATTATTAGTAAAAGAAAAATTAAGACATTGGTATTTTTTAAATATCTGCTAATATCTCTATATAAAAATATATATATATATAAAAAAAAAAGAGTGTAAGAACCTTGCAAATATTGTACGAGGATATTGAGAGTTGAATCTCTTGTTAGTTGCTCTATGGTGGAGATGGCCCTGTCGGAGGCCCAACAGTGTGGTTTCTTCGTTGATTGATTTATTGTATCTTTTTTATTTGGATGCCCAGCAATCTTTTAGTTAGATTTAACACATGAATCGATTATTCATGTTGCCTACTTCATATTTAGTAACTTTTAAAAGAAACAGAAGAATGGAGAAAGAAGAAAACTACGATTAGCAGGCTTATCATGACAACTCTAATGAAAATCGTTATCGGGAACTCGCCCACTATTTTTTTTAGGATAAATGAGACAAATGCCCATTTACAACTCAAAGTTTCAAAAAAATGCTCATTTCTAATTATGATAATCATTCAATAAATTGAAATGTCGACTAAATTGACCTTCTAATATTTAAAAGAAAATCACGTTTAACTTTGATAATTCGTTTTTTAAAATTAAAATAAAAAACAAAAAATTTCCTTAAAAGTAGCAAATTAAAACAAATCTCCCCTATTAATTAGTAATATTTTCGATAATTATTTACAATTAGTGTTGAATATTCTCTACTTTGACCATTAAAATCTATTTTTTTCCCTATTAATCAGTTTTTATTTTCACTATTTATCCCCTATAAATCAGTATTTAAAAAAATCAAATCAATTATCTGCTTGTTTTTCTGCCATTTTTGTTTGCCGGACCATTTTTGTTCTCTTGAGGTACAAAATGCATCCATCTCAAGCCTTCGTTCGATTCATTGAAAGCCTTCGTATGATTGTTGGTGAGTATATTTATGCATATTCATCGGTGATTATTATTTTGTTATAACGTATATTTATGATTGAAAGTCGCCATTGAAATACTTTGTTCATATATTTTCCATTGATATTTTTGCAATTGTAGTTACGAATTTATTACAGTTAATAATCATATGAAAGTTACATAATAGTATTTTTTACGATCGCAAAGGTTGTGTAAATTTGTTTACGAAACTTGGTTTTTGTTTTGCCACATTTTTTGTAAATGTTTTTACGAAACTATGGTTTGGATTGTCATTATTAATGTAAACTCGTTTTGCCTCATTTTATGTAAATCTATTAACAAAACTTAGTTTTGTCTCATTTTATAGTTTTTCCTAATTTTTTGTAATTTTTTTTTACGAAATTATGGTTTGGATGACCCTTTTTAATGTAAATCAATTCGTGAAACATTTTTTTTTCTTCTCATTTTATGTAAATCATTAACAAAACTTAGTTATGGTTTTGGCTCATTTTTTGTAAATCTTTTTACGAAACTATAAAATTGTAGATAAATATACTAAATTGAAACTGTAAATACGGTTACAAATCTAGTATATGTATAAACAATTATACCTATTGACATTACTATATATATATATTATATACATATATACCAAAACTAATCAAGTTAATTTACCAACAAATCTGCAATTTAAATTACAGAAAATATTGACATCATTTTTGAAATTTCATTTACATATCCAGAACGTAATCTAGACGAAGGTACAATCACTGCAAAATCATGTATAATAACTCCAAAAACGTGTAAAGTCATTCCCAAAATTCGTGTAAATCTATTTACAAAAAATATTGCTAATATAAACTGCAAAACAAAAAATATTGCCAGTATATCCATTTACAACTGTAAAACCATTAACAACATCATAAACTTTATAAAACTGCATAATCATTTATACACATACACACACTCACGTGTATAAATCAACAGACTTGAAAATCACAAAAAAAAAAAAAAATCTAGCAGTTGAGGGATACAAAACAAGAGATTTGATGATCGCTGAGACATAATACAAAACTATATAAATCCAATCATTGATCTACTATTACAAAGATACCTATAATCCAATATACTTAAAAAATTGACGAAACCAACTATAGGGCAAACCAGGTTTTTGGCGAACGATCTTCGTGGTGGAGTGACAAAGGAATTCGACGGCGACAGCGGCGCCAGAGCGACGGAAGAATGCGACGGCGAGAGATTCACGGTGGCGCGGTGGTTTTTGGGCAGTGGAGGAGGCGGAGAGCAATGGTCGAGAGAGAGGGGGGAGAGAAAGGGTCGAGAGAAATTAAATTAATAATGAAATTTTTTTAAGTAACATAATCTATCTATTAAATGAGAATAGTCATGAATGGGTCAAATCTGTTTGATTTTGAGATTTATTTCAAAATTTAAAAAATAATAAATAGTTCCATAAATTAAAAAAAATTAATTATTATTAAGGTTAAAATGGTCCATTTCAGTTTATTTATGGTTATAAAATAATTATTTGAAACTATGGGCAACTCTCTTTGAGTATTAGGTGGGGTTTTTTTTAAAAAAAAAAAAAGAGTTAAGATCAATGAATCGTGACCCTTATTCAAAATATATTAGATAGATTCTCACTTATACCGGACGAATACCTTGGTAACATGAAAACGTACGAGACTTAAAATATAAATTAGAACAATGTCTCATACATCAAACATAATAAACTCAAAATGCAAAACGCCAAATAAATAGCAAGAGCTCGTATATGCCGTGCTCAATCTATCTAATCTGAATAAACCTTTCATACAATCTGAAAGATAGCTAGAGCTAGTAAACAATGTAAATCTACCTTCAGCACCTCCATTCGCTAATACATTTCCCACTTTGTTACTTTCTCTATAGATGTGTTAAAAGGAAACAGTCATGGTTGCTAATACCTGTAAAATTTCTTCCCAGAAGTCTCAAAGGTACCCTATATTGCATTTATGAGAACGAATCCAGTCGACATCAACTTTTGAGTCGCATTCTACTTTGATACTATTGTAACCCGTTTGTTTACAAATATTTAAAACTTCTAAAACAGGTTTGAGTTCAGCTTCATTGTTCGAACATATTCCAAAACTTTCAGAGAATGCAAAGATAAGAATACCTATATAGTAGCGTAAGATGCCTCCTCCTCCAGCGGGTCCTGGATTACCGTGAGTGCTCCTGTCAAGGTTAAATTTATATTCACCTTCTATCGGTTTCAACCATATCACAACATGCACTTTTTTTCTTTTCGTAAACTGTTATAGGACGCCAAGTTTCTTAAGACTCGGTCTTCACTTTCATTCCAACAATGAGCCTTAGGGATGCTAGCACCCCAAAATATGTACCCAATATTTGATTGAAGTCCAAACTTCGAGAACATTTTGTTTTTTCCTCACTTCTTGAGAGGTTACGGCGTCTCTATCATCTCCAAATAGTAATGAAAGGAATCGGCAGAGCCAATGGGGGCGGAGCGGGGGCGGCCGCCCCCACTTGGTCCGGACACGTTTTTTTTTATCCATATCATTAAAAGTTTGTATAAATAAACATAGTATTTGTAGACTTAATATCACTACAACCTAGTGGAATTTTGTTACTTTTAAAGTTCTCCTCCAAGTTATAGCCCATGGTTCAATTCCCAAACCCACTATATTTTTTTTTTAATGTTTTTTAGCAACACTTTTTATGATTATAACTTCTTTTTTCCATAGTATTTTTGTAGTTTACTTAATTATAAGTATACTGAAATGATTACAACTTACAAAATTAGAGAATAAAAACTATCAATCAATCTAAGACGTGCAAAGTTTTAAATATTGAAACAAAATTTATATTAATATTTTGAGAACGTAACACGTAGATTTCTAATCATATACAGATCCTAATAAACTATTTTCATAAACCAAAGTTCATAAAAAATAGTTATAATGCAATGTTTAAACCAAAGTTCATAAAAAATAGTTATAATGCAATCTCAAATCATTTAAGACAAATCAAGGAGAAAAATAAATCAGGAATATTTGGTACACTGAATACTTGTATACGTACATGAGTGTTAAATAGTTTAACATATTGAGTATGAGTAACACCTCTATATCATCATATCATTATACTCAAGTTAGGATTTACAAATTACATCCAAGCCAGAGGATTTCTGTAAGGATTATTATTAATTTTTATCACTAAACATCAGTAATCACACCAAAGATCGAAACAAGAAGGGAAAAAAAAAAAACACTTAGTTATATTCATTTGGTTAAGCAGCAAAATGCTAGTTGAGAAAGAGCTTCCGTAAGCGGCCACCGGAAACACCGCAGCCATTGACGAATTCCGTGATCAAGTCCTTGAAGATCAACCTTTCGACGTCCAATACCACTGCCGGAATTTCTCTACCGAACTCTGCCCAATTAGGCATACCGTCGCTTATGATGCTTTGCAAGCTGTCCTCGTCGTCCTCCCCGTTGCCTGAGTTGTTGCCTCGAAGCCGGTCGACTTCTGAGCACAACTCGGTGAACAGTCGACGCCCTCTTGGCGGTTTTGTCGCCAGATTTTCCGGCCACTGTGTGAAGGAATCTGTCACCAGCAGCCTCCGAACGAGGAATTCATTCACGACATCGAACACTAGTTTCCGCTGGATCCTCTCGTGTAAAAATCGCGGTGTCGTGTCCTGCTGCTCAAGCACGTGGAACAATTTGGGATTGATCAGGTGCGGGGACGAGCAGAGTCGAATGTTAGGCCAACTGTGCTCAAGTTTTCTGGGAAGATCTGACGCCTTCAGTATGTCTGAAATATAGATATGATCAGGGTTTGTGCTGTCGTAGACGAATGATTCCGCGCTAGAGATGAACGTCTCCCGGGCGTTCTGATCAACGTCGGTTCTGCCGTTTGGGAGCTGATCTAAATCCATCAGCTCCCACTCGGGTTCATCAGGATAAGGTATCTCATCATCTGCAAAATAGAAATTTCGTTAATGATTTGGAATTGATCATAAAAAACTCCGACTTGAAGGCGCTTGAGTTTACCTTTGAAAGCGCTTGAAGTCTTCTTCTTCACCGGAGAAGGAGAGTCGTCTCTATAAAAGGCGTCATCAAGAACGGAGATAGGACTCGGTTGTTCTGATGTAGCACTCGCAGGTCCCGGCACAGTCTTGTTTACGCCGAATCCTGAACTCGGGCTCTGAATCGAAGTGAAAATCGTCAATAAATATAATGCAATTAAGCCTCATTTCGAAACGGAGAAAGACCGACAGAGAAAAGCAAAAACACGCACCTTCTGGTATCTGTTCTTCTGCTCAAAGTAGACGCTGCCTATCTGGTCAAGTCGGATTATGCTTGTCACTTCGCCGTCGATATCTTCTGAGACCAGACTGATGTTGCTTTCGGATTGAAGGGAGTAAGTTTCGCCCTCGCTAGTTCGCTGCGTGGTGGAAGATCCCGGCTTGTATTTTCGGCCCGGACTGCTGCACTTCGGTTGTGTTCTGTTGCTATGCCTTCTCTGGCTGCTCGAATCCGATGAGCTGGTCGGAGTGGATTGTTTCTCCGACACTAGCCTCCTCTGCTGCAATCTCGGGCTCGTGGATCCCGAGATTCTACCCGAGCTTCCACTGTTTTCTTCACTCTCAGTCATGTTAAGGAGTTTTGTATTCCTAGTTTTGGGACTTCTATCTTGGTTTTTTCTTTCACTCATAAACTTTGTCGTTTGCTTCGCCATCGGTGCCTTTCCGGTTTCTGCGGGTTCCTGCTTTCGCGGGTCTGCACGCAGGTTCGAGGTGGCACCGGTGCTTCTTCGAACAAGTTTAGCCGGTTTCATGATAACGATCGGGGATTTAGTGCTAACCAAAGGGATGTCGTTTCGGATGTTTCTTTGGTTTCCCAAATACGAGCTGTAATCGAGGCCAGTTGCTTGAGAAGCAAGCTTCTCATCTTTCGCATCATCCGTTGCGTCTTTTGTCTTCTGCATTGCTGCAAGTATCTGCTTCAGCGCTCTGAGATCCTTCCCGGATTTCTTGAACTCAAGATCCGCAAGCCTTTTCTCAATTTCACCGTAAACCGTCAACGGTGTGGTTGCGGTTTTGGCCAGCGCTTCTTGAGACCTGAAAGTCGGTGCCAGAGGACCTCTGTTTCTGCTCGCAGGCTGTTGCCTCCACGGAGCCATTTCTATCGGAAACTTCTGATGATTCGAATTTGTTTTCTTCGCCGGATCAGCATTTCTCGGCCGAGCTTGGTTGAGTTCCGTCCGGGAATTTCTCGGGGATCTAGAAAAATGATCCTGCTTGTTTTTGTTGACCGCTTTCAGCGATTTTGACGAGGGATCATCTTTTCCGGCGATTTCTGGTCTCTTCACGTCCTCCGCAACAGGCATCGGGTCGACCAACCCCATCAGCTTCGCTACAACGCTCGATGTTCGCTTAGAACTCCCCGGCTCTTGCGGCAGATTGGCCGAATTACTCCTTATGCATCCTTGTCGGCTGTCCAGCGACAGCCTCGGAAGCTCCTTGAGCTTAATGGCCGCCTTGAGATTCTCCTGCGACTCCCTGCCGTCGTAAGAAAGCCTCCGCAAATCCCTCGGCAAGCAAACGCTCCGGCCATCCTTCTCATCGAACGACTTCGAGTACCCGCTTTCGCGGAACTTCGGGAGGAAAACACTTAACGACGAGTCGGGTGGCTCCAAGGGCCTTGGGGAGTCAATGTGTCTCAGTGTGCGAACCGCCGTCGTTTTGACCGATAAGCCACGGGCCTCTCTCTGCATAGACTCTTTGACGGCCTCCCGGATATCGCCCAGTTTCCGGGGGAAGTCCCGGGAGAGTGTTTCGGAACAGCTGGTTTGGCTCGTCGTGGTCGGAGACGGCTCTGCGTTCACCGCTTTGTTGTACTCAAGCGACGAGAAGCTTGATGAACAAGAAGAAGTCGAAAACGAAGGCCTTGATGATTCTATGGAGCTCCATTGCTTCTCTTTCACTTCTTGGCTCTCAACAGAACCGAAACCCGGCGGAGGAGGAGGCAGTCGCTTCCGGCGGTGGGCGTGGCCGGCAATGCGGCGGTGGCGGTCGAAGAGGTGGAAGAAGGCGTTCATACAGCCAATGTGCTTGTGGAGATCTGGGTTCTCATTGTCTGTCAAAGAGTAAATCAATTTGGCAGACATCTTGAAGCTTATCCACTGGATCTCTTCCTCTAGTTCAGTTCAGTTCAGTTCATGGCATCTTCATGTTCGTGTTGGTGTTGATGCTGTGTTGTGTTCCTTTTGGAGAAGAGAGAAGCAAAACAATGAAAACTGAGTGTGTGGCAGAGAAACTGAAGCTCAAGTTTGTGTCTTGGTTGGTTGGCTGAGAAAGAGAGGAATGACACGCGCTTTTTGAGTGATAGTTATTATATTACTTCGCAATTATAGTACATGTGATGTGAGAGTGATGACAGATGTGGGACAAATCCCAAGTAGTGGAGGAGAGAGATGTGTATATATATATGCGGCATAAATATCTAATGTTTTTATTTTTGTGGTGGTATAGTCTATTCGTTGTCAAAGTTTAGGGTGTTGTTTTTCATTAGAAATCTTTCTTATTTATAATTGATTTTAAAAGTTTAGATGCGTCGTTAAAAAATTTATGCATCTCGAAAGGGACATGTGTTCAAGACTTAGCGGCACAATCAAAACGTTTTGCTATTTTTTTTATATTTGGATAAGCAAAAAAAATAGCGACAAAAATACTCAAACAACTAAAATGAAGCGACACATTTTTCTATCCAATTTTTCCGTTGAATTCAAATGAGAGAGAATCATGAATAACTGAATGAGCATAAAAATGTTAAATATATATATATATATATATATTTGTATATTATGCTACAAAATTGACCAACGTCTGTCAAAATTCATAGACAAGAAAATCCTAAATAGTTGAACGAGCATATAATGTCTTATGTATATATTTAATAGCACTACGCTACTAAATAGATCGTCTTTAAAAAAATAGACAAAAAATACGGCGCTTCATATTTGTTGACTATAAGTACTTTTATCATTAATTTTTCACTTTTGGCCCCTTCGTTAATCCAAATTTAAATACTTTTGGCGTGGTCTGTATTACATATTATATTATATATTTAATAGCAATACGCTACCAAATAGATCGTCTTTAAAAAAAATAGGCAGAAAATATGGCGCTTCATATTTGTTGATTATAAGTATTTTTATCATTAATTTTTCACTTTTAGCCCTTATGGCTTCCGTTAATCAAAATTTAAATACTTTTGTCGTTGTGGCCCGTATTACATATTATATTATATATTATAAGAGTAAGTTGGATAGAATTGAGAGAGAGAAGTGGGTCAGATCTGGTGTGTTGTGTTTCTCCACTTTGCATGTGCTAACAAAGACAATGTGGGTTAGTGGTGGGTGGGTCTGGACCATGGACCTTCCTCCTTTCTGACCATGTGCTTCCTGTCAGGGAGGGTTGATAAATGATCAACACAAATACTCCACATTCATTTCATCAAATCAAACAAAAAAGCTTTGTATGAGCAAAACTGGTAAATATTCAAGGTATATGATGTCAAGTACTCTATCAGAATTATACAGAGCTTCTCTTCTTATCTTCTCAGGAATTATTGCATACTTATCTATACAAGGATTGACCATTTCATGCCAATGCCACACAGTTAATCATAATTCATTTTGAACACGATTCAGTAAGCTCTTTGCCTATCTTCTGAGATATTATTGCATGCTAATTGACCATTTCATATCAATGTTAATTAGACAGTTGATTATAATTCATATCATACTGTTCATTTTGAACACGGTTTAAGTAGGTGGTCACATATTGATATTGGTTTATGCAGAATCGGCCCTGAGAATAGACATAATAGGCATGAGCTTACATAAGTTTTCAACTGGTGATACTGACTGAAGGGCTCCAAATAAAAATATAAATATATATAAATGTTATACACTTAGCATTGAAATTTAATTTTATAATTATGAAAGAGGAATCAAAATTGATCTTCGACTAAGGCCCCGACAAACTCAAGGCCGGCCCTGAGTTGAAGTACCAATTTTCTTTTGTTCAGTTATTAAGGCTTCATGATTGATACTCCCTCTATATACACATATATTACATAAACACTACAACGTGATTAAGACGATATCCAACTAAATGACAGCCAGAACTCATTGTATCTCTTTGTATATTTCATAAAATAAATATTTTAAATTAAGTCACGCGGGATAAAATAAATAATATTTGTTGTTGGTATCCGTGAAATATAAATATGCAAAAAAATATTCGCTTCATTCGCAAGAATTAAAGAGAATAAGAACTACTACTTATCCAATTCTTTAATTTCAACTATTTTATTTTATTTTTCAACTATTTTAATTAAATTTTATTTTGTCGGGTACCGCAAATTCTTCGGACCACTATAATGGATGTGGGCACCTGCTTCGCCGTACAAATCAAGTCCGGGCCAGGCAGTGGCGGAGCTACATATGCACCCGTGAGTGCACGTGCATACGCTCACTTAAAAAAAATCTTCATTGTTCGTTGTTGTTTTGAAAATATGAAAGGGCCTTTTTAAAACTCTACTCCTGAGGAGGTGTAATTTGCAAGACGAAAGAGCGCCCAAACACTATCACTCAATATCATTAAACAAAGTTTGATGGACAAAGACTAGAGAATTCTTTCCTTTACTTGGGTTATTGGCCATCCGCCGGAAGTTTCGGGTTTAATACCGATATTTTTGCAACAAATCCAATAAATCTAAGTGTAGTGCTTGGTATTTTGATTTTGATTTTTTTTTTAAAGGGAGTGTGTGCGAGTTGTTTATTTCAAGAATCCGCTGGATCCGACCAACTGCACTTTACTTTTTGGTACAACTAGGAAAGAGAATCCTCAAATGAGGATAACACGAAGCTAACACCGTTACAACCCCAACTACCTAAATGATAAGCAACAAATTCAGTGTTTCGAGGACTCAAATGAAATTGAACAAAGAAAATAACAATTGTCGTTCAGTAATTGTGATTAAGGCACAACAATATATATGTTGTGGTTTAGGAGTAAAATATGATTAGAATATGAGCTTTTAGACTTTTATCTTTTTTTACTCGATAAATTTATTATACAATATTTCTAAAAGTAACACTATATTTTTATTATTTTAATAGTTTCAATATGATTCTTCATAATTTTTTATTTACATAATTAAAAAAATCGATCAAAAATAAAATTCATGCTTTGCCTGAAATAAAATCTGACTGCGTCAGTGGGCCAGTTGATCTAGCCTTGACAAATTTCAAGCATTCAAGCAGTGATATAATTGAATAAAAGAAAAGGAAGGTACGTACGTAAATGTTGCTTAATGATCTATTTCTAACATAAATTATTCATAGACTATAGCGTTTTTATTATTCAAAAGTTAGAACCCTAGACACAAAAAGCTAGAAGCATAAAGGCCAATATTATCAGTGTATATATATACACATATATATTAAAGCATTGACCATTTTCTATATATTAATACGAATATGATTGTGCATGGAATTTAATCTTTACATTAATGGAAGCTTTTAAAAATTGCCTTCGGAAGTAATAAACACGGCAAATGATTTTTGCAATATATTTAATTCAGCAAACAACGCTCGAATTTTAATCTTATTTCCTTGGTAAACACCTTTTGCATTTACCTATGTACATATGTATATAATCGATCAATCATTGCCGAAACCAAAATTTATATATTTTAGAGATAGATTTAATTTATTATAAAAAAAATAAAAAATTGAGGAGGTTATATATAACTTTCATTAAAACTGAAAGGGGTTGAGATAAAATTTTATTTTAAGTTGACACTAAAAAATAAAATTAGATCATAAATACACAAACAAAAATTGAAGAGTTTGAACTCCACTCTCATTGGCTTTACTTCCGCCAGTGTACATAGATATAATTAAAGCTATTTTCAAAAAGTTTTTAAAAAATATTTAACAGTCCAATGTAACTACTATCTACAGTTTTTTGGATCAATTATCTTATGGGATGTTGCAACAAAAAGTTTAATTCTTGTTCGGAAAGTAACGGTGAATATCAATTTTTTAACCGGACAAAATAGCCAAACTTCAATAATATGATGTCGTTTTCAATCCATCTACCCTTAGTCAAATGTCAGCTGGTGTCCAGTCGACTGCCACATAATATTTCCACATCATTCGATTCTCATGTGCATATCACGTGGTATTTTATTCGTGAAATTTTCTTTATATTAGTTTTACTCTTTTGAACTAATAAATTTGTGTCAATTTATCCCTTCAATGATATTGAATTTGTATCAAAATGGCCCCTCTCTCACTAGTGAAAAATTAAGTTCAAACCACAGTTTTTGACCGTCATTTCGGGTACCAACGACACTTCTGGTCCGTTGTTGACCACTTCTGTCAAAAAGACAAATTAATAGTATTTATATTATAATTATCTAGATTTTACCCTAAATATATTAACCAATTTTGTAAAATCTCTCTCGGAATTTTCTTTCTCGACATTCTTTTTAATTATTTCCTTTTTTGGTTTCCCCGCTTTTATCCACAAGCCTAAAGCTTGTCATTTCTATTATATTATTAAAAATAATTATGTTTACTTTAAAAGTGATCGGAAAATTATTAATATTTAACAAAAAGATAGATTTGAATATATTAAAAAATCATAGAGAGAAAAAATTAAGAGAAAATTGATACAAAATGATAAGTTTGTAGAGCAAGGTAATGTAAAAAAAACTTTGTAGAGTAAAAATGAATTATAAAACATTAAAAAAAAACTATTTGCTATAAAGTAATAAGTTTAAATGTTATAGCGAAAGTCTTATTATCATAAGAAAATCAAAAGAGGAAGATGAAGAAAAAAAAAATCTTTAAAGGATTGGTCTAGTAGTAAGGCAGCATTTGAGATTTTGCATATCTCAAGTTTGATTCTCAGTAACGGGTAATCTACCGTTGATAATATATATCAGCGCCTCGCGGTTACTAATCAGGTGTACTCGAATATCACGATTATATCAAAAGAAAATGAAACTTCACGGTTCAACTGTGTCACGACATCCTTAGCCACTTCAGCAGAAAATGAAACTGTAAGGCAATAATTAATGTAATGTACCTTGTATCTCGGGTCAAGCAAAGTTCCTAAGAAGATAATAGGATTAACTTTTCCGGGAATGTCCCAATAGCTATTAAACTTGACCTTCATTTCCGCACACATTTCCTTAATGATTGTATCCTCATCATGGGAATTAAGATGATGCTCGATTGTTGCTTTAACATCGCACAAATCCGTGAAGCATAAGTTGGATGTCGCAGTGTCGGTCGCACTTAGTCTCTTCGTCAGATCATAGAAAGTCTTGAGGAACTTTAGAAACTTCTTGGCATTTTCCCAATCTTTAGCCTTTGGGGGACCCTCCTTTTTTTCCTTCGTAAAATAGGTGCAGTAGTATAAATCGTCCTCGCTCATTTGTTGAAAAACTTTTTCAAATTTCAGTGCGGCTTCTAACATGGAATATGTTGAGTTCCACCGGGTACACACATCCATACACAAATGCGACTTACATGTAATCTTCAGTCTCTTGACGTACTGGTTGAAACGCTTCGTACGTGCTGGAGACGATCTGATATATCTGACAGCATTCCGGATTACCAAGATAGAATTGGCTAATAATTTCAAGCCTTCTCCCACAATGAGGTTCAGAATGTGGCATGAGCAACGAACGTGCATAAGTTCCCCATCTTCAATTAAATCCCAATCCTCTGCTTGCATCTTCGTCTTCAATCTAGCAATACACACATCATTTGCAGAAGCGTTATCCACTGTAATTGAGAAAACCTTTGTGATTCCCCAATCTTTGAAGACGCTCATCAACTCAGCAGCCATTGTCTCTCCTCTGTGGTCCTCGACTTGAGAAAAACTGATAATTCTTTTATGTAAATTCCAAGCCGCATCGATCCAGTGTACGGTAACGCACATGTATCCAATATTTTGGATCGAAGTCCAACAATCGGTCGTTACACTTACCTAAGGGTAAAATAATAACAAAATAATCGATTAGTAAGCAATACACTCATTAGATTAAGCAGTAAGATATATATTAGATATATATTATATAAGTAGTAAGATGTTTAAAAATGAGCAAAAAACCGTACCCTTTGGTTCTGTAAGAATAGCTTCAACTTAATCCGGTTCTCGTCAAACAATTTCCAAACCTCTTTGGCCGCTGTTGTCCTTGAAATTGTGAAAAAATTTGGATTCATATACTGTGAGTATGTCCTAAATCCTTCTCCTTCAACATGACGAAACGGGAGTTCATCAAGCACAAGGTAAGTTGCAACCGCCCTTTTGAAACCCTCTTTCGTCCATTGGGTAAGTTTTAGCTCACTCGTTCCATCGGGTTTCATGTATTGCCCTATCTTTTTTTGTTTTTGCTCTCGCATCTCTTCTACGTAAGGACCTTTTTTGCATGTTTCAAGATGTTTCTTGAGATTTGTCGTACCATTAGAAGAAGGGCATGACAACACAGCTTGACAATGATGGCACAATGCAGTATCCGTACTATAATCCTTGGTGAAATGATTCCAGACGGCCGACGCATTAGCTCTTTTGCGCTTAGTTTCTTGATGGGATTGAGATTGAGTGACACTTCTATTCACCGAGGAGTCTTCTTCATTGCTTTGAATCGATAAATTCTCCATTTAGTAAATACACATACACATATTATTATGATTATTATTCCATATAGACTATAGTACAACAAACATGACATTCTCCGAAACACACACCATGTGGATTTGCCTACTTTTCGTCAATGAATTTTAAAAATACATAAATAAACAAAATCGGATATTTTCCAAGTCAAGAAAAGGCTGTCTTTATTATGATGAGTAAATGGTCGGAGGGAAATTGTAGAAAAAGAGACCTTCCTTTGTTCATATTCTTAAGGAATTCCATAATAAATTAAGGACTCGTAAGCGTGAGACTTGAGAGTAATTAATAAAATAATTGAGTCAAGTCAAGATTCCATTTTATCCCTTAAATTTCCAGGGAAAGTTAGATCTGTGCTTTGGTTATAAGGAACCCGATCGTGATCATCAATTGGATTTGTATTGGAATTCGAAAATTGCTCTTAAATATTAAGAGTAATAAGCTCTGATTTTTAAGCTTTCAAAAGATAACATATTACCTAGTTCGCACTTCCCATACGAGTTGATTTTTATCAAAATTAGTTTCTTTCATTAAATTTTGGAAAGACAGCATTGCCTGGATTAAAAAAAAAATCTTAAAATATATCATATATATACCTCTTACCCGTGACTTATGAATTCCCTGGCATGCCTTTTTCTTAGAGTTGCGTTGCGACAGCCGGCATGGCTTCCGGCATGTAGCATACCTGTGAAGAACTATAATCTGTCAATATGATGTTTTATTTTAATTATAATCATATATTTATATTTTCTCTAAGTTACAAGGATAATTTTTATCTTTATAATATAAAAACAACTGTAATCTAATACCTATCAATATAATGTCTTATTAGTGTGATTTTTTAGCAATTTATATATGTATTATGGTGATAAATAAGTAATTTTGAACCTATGTAAAAAAATTGTCGAAATATTCAAAATTATTTTGACTTTTCAAAAGAAACTTTTGTCAGCATGCGGTATGCCCGTGAAATTTATGCGGCTTTTGCGGCATGTCCTTTTTCCGACTTTCCTGTCGATATTTCCGTCGGTATGCGGCATGCCCGACAACATTAATGGCACTTAATACCTTGATACTGTGTATAAGTTAATACAAAAAGAGAATTATATTTTCATGCGAAAGAAGCAATATGTTACAAAAGAAAATGCACCAATATATAAACTTCATGGCATTGATTCAACGAATTACCCTTGTTATTATCATGGTTCTAAATTTTGCAAAATTTCATTTAAACGGTGTCAAAAACGACATTTAAAACCTTGGTTATTATACGATTCTTATATTATTTCAGTGGAAAAGGGCAAGTGTGTCCACAAGATTAGGTTTTATATTTGGCAATTCAAGAAAGAACATGGTATCAATATCTGGAACCAAAGCAATCCAAAAGTATCTCAACAAGATAAAATTAGCATTTTGGTTAGCCAATTGAAGGGCTTGCATATGCAAATCTGTGTGCATGATTATTTACGTAAAAATTAATAGCCCTGTCACGTGTCCTAAGAATAATAATATGACCGATGTACACGTCACATGAAAAATTAAACAAACAAAAAAGATTTGACAATTCAAAGAGATTTATTATTCATCAAGATCAAGGTGTGTACAATCATGTAATGTAATTCGATTGCCAGGTAATCGGAATCTTAAAACTCATATATATCACACAACAACTCCGATTTCACGTATCAATTATAGTATACTACTACGTATAATGCTCCTCAACTTTTGATGGTGGTGGTGCATCTACTTCTCGAACTTCAATTTATGACAACTATGCCCCTTCTACTTTTAAAAAAGAGTTATTAGCGGCATAAGTATTTAATATTGATCAATTGAGACACATAAGTTAGTCATCTCGATGTCATGTATGCATTAAACCAACATCCGTAAAAACAATGGACGGAGATATGCGTTGCTTCAGTTTTCTTGACTTACGATATTTTTGCCTATTTTTTACTTTAGACCATTGTCGCTTCAGTTGGTCAAAGTTTAGATACTTATGCCATTAATATTGCTTTGAAAAATAACATATCGCCTCTTGTATACATATCAATATGACCAGTAATGGAATTAGAAATTATGTTCGGAGAGGGATAGATTAAAATTTTAGTGAAATGAAAAGCATGTGTTTGTATTGATTTTTCAACAATAATCGAATACTTTTGTCTATAATTACAAAATCTTTAATTTCATCCATAAATTATGATCCTTATGAGTTCTAGTCTAAATAAGAGTGTTATGTCTTACTGTTCATTTGTTATGTATGGATGATGAGATTTCATTGATAAAGAGCCAATTCCAATATACTTATTGGAGGGTTCCATTAGCGTGCATCCAGTAAGAATTGATCCTACGAATTCACCAATTATGAGTTGGGTGCTTCAACCATTCAGCCATGGATGCTTAGTAGGGATCCCTCCCTGTACATGGTGAATAATGAAATTCCAATTGAACTAAAATCTTTAGGGTAAATTAATCTTGATGAAAGGACGTCAATTCAAATCTTGAATTTTTGAATTGAGAGAGATCAAGAATTCTCACTATCTCGTATATTCATGGGCCCAATTGAATTCAATGATATCTTTCATTCACTCTTTTTCTCACAAAACGTTTGATAAAACTCTTGGAATTTTTAATTTAGAGTATCCTAATTTTACGCAATTCACATTTACAGGGTTCAATCAATCGATATTTCACAATCAAGGGGCATACAACTATCTGTAGTAGCAGTCCTATTTTTGTGGTTTAGATTATTTCTTATTACGTTAAAGTTCTATAAATCTGGGTACTTAGTTCTACTACTAGGAACCATATTTCGTGAAATAATTTTGATTCTCTCGATCTAATTATGCAGCTCGTATTGTACCATTATTATAAGGTGTTAAAGTTGGAAATTGGGGTTTGATTCCGACTCCTTATTATCTTGTTTAAAGACACATATGTCCAACAGTTTAATGGGTCGAGGTGGGCCGACCCGACCCACAACCCGTTAAACCCTTATTAAAAGGGGCGGGGCGAGTTTTGGAAGAGCCATCAAGGTCCACTCCGGCCCATGAACCCGAACCCACAATATCGCTGGACGTGCTTTTACGAGTCGGTTTAGTGGGTTTTTCACAAACCAAAATGGGTTAGATTTTTAGAGGTTGATAAGCAAGAGTGGAACATATAAATGAAAATAAAAACAAATTAAAATTAATACAATCATAAAAAATAATGAATAGAGTAACGAAACAATAAAATACCTTTGATTTTTTTTTAGTTTGCTTGAATAATTATTTTGGAAGTCAAGTAATGCAATGCAAATAGCATTCAATCACGTACACATTCTTATAAATTATATGCTATAGTATGTCAAAAATCTAATTATATTATTATACATTTATATTATCAAGCTACTACATTACGTTAAAATATACTATTATATATCATGCATATACTAATTGTATATAATTTTATATTATATATAGACTATAGTATATTCATTATTAATTCCAAAATTAATTAGGAAAAATTGAAAATATTGACTTGAAAATTAAAAAACTTGTAAGTGGCCTATGAAATCGAAATGATTGAATGTAAAAAAAAATCACGTGATAAGAATTAACATTTATTAGATAAAATTGATTAATAAATATGGAAGAGATCAATGAATCATCAAACCGAAACTAGTGAATAATGAAATTGATTACTGAAATTAATTCGTGAATTTCAAAATTTAGAGGTTGAATAGTGATATATAAGTAATATGTGATAATAATGAGAATAAATTATTTTGAAATTAATCATCGAATAATAAAATTAAGTTCATTAATTATAAAAGTGACCAGTAATTATAAATTGTAAAGTTGAAACTATTAAATTAAGAAATTCATTAAGATATAATGTTACTATACTTAGAAATCGCCAAATGTTGCAACTAATTACTTCATTATGAAACTAAAATTAAAATCAGGGAATATTTAAATCGATTAGCTAATTTTGAGATTGATTAATGATGTTAAATTTTATAATTTAAAATTAAGGAACTATATAAAATATATACTACAAATAGAGTAATAAATTATGTAATATAAAGATCAATTTAAAATACAATAACAATAAACTATTTAGAGTATTTTTTTATATATTTTTTTATTATTAATTTTACAACTTAATAGGCTTTTTAAAATAAATATAGTTTATGTGGGCTCTTAAACGGGGTGGGGCGGGTCATTTACGGGTAGGTTTATGTGGGCTTCGGGGCGGGATGGGCCTTGGAAAACATAACCTTGTCTTTTCATTTTCAGACACAAAAATGGGGCGGGGAAGGAAGGACAACCCCGCTTTTTTTTTTTTTTTTTACGAGTCTGGGCTAGTGGGTCGTGGCCTGCCCGGCCCAATTGACACCTCTACATATCATTGGTTCATTTTTAATAATAATTTAAAAAAAATTGATTACATGTCGTTGTTTGAATGGATATTAGAGGCAAAAATATTAATTCTCCTCAAAAAAGTAAGTATAAATATTTGTTCGTACTTATCTTTTAACCGGATAAAGTTGTCAAGCACTAATAATAACATGCCACATACTTTTTTGCCAGCTATTTTGGAACTTCTGCTATAAGAGTTTGACAACTTTGTCCAACGTATTACTAATTATAATTTATAGCTATTGTTTTTGAAAGAAACTTTGGTGTTTTTTTTCACTAATAATTCTTGTTTGAATCATGCAAGTGTGATGAAGAAGGTAAAACTGTGCATGATAGAACTGTTTTGGTTATACATGTGATATTCTATCATCTCAGTGGAAGAGAATTATGAGTGGTAGAGAAGGTTGAATTCAACAAGGATGGGCAACTGGGCCACCTAGGGTTAAAGTGTCAACACCAAAATCCCCTTTGCAGAGGAAAATGATGAGAAAGACAAGGCAAAGACTATCATCAAGGATGTGAGAAAAGTCGTGTTTTCAGTACAAGCTGACAATATAATAGAAAAACGTTCGGACAATTCATTTAATGAACAAATGTGTGCTCTTGATCATGACCCTTCTTGGATGAAATGAAAGAGAGACCCTACTTTAGTAGGGGTGGTAGCGGGATCGGGAATCGGGCTTTTTTTTTGCCCGGTTTCAGAAAAGACAGGCCCCTCTCGAAACTGGTCCCACTTCAAGTCTCGGTTTCAAGAAGGTCCATTTTTAGAAACCGAGCCGGCAGAGTACTGGCGGTCCATATTTAAGTTTGCCTATAAGTAAAAATATGCCTTTATAAAAATAGGATTCATAATATAAATTTTAAATAATACATGAAAACTAAGTTTATAATAACTTACATTATCAGAAATAAAATAAATAAAACCAGACCTGACCGGACCGGACCAGACCAAAAATGGGCCAAACTGGTTTTTTCAAAGCTTCATCCAGGTCTTCTTTCTCCATTTTGACGAAAATATCTTATTTTCACACAAAAATAGGACATTAGAGGCCTAAAAATCATCTTACACATTATTTATTCAACCTCAACCAAATAAATATATATATATATATATATATATTAGTTCTATCATCAACAGATAATAATGTGATGTATGGAAGACCCAATTGCAAACCAGACTGAAAAGATGTAGTTGACCAACATAAGTTCAGTTGATATATATTATGTATATATAAATAATTTTGTAATAACCTGAGGATCCTTTTTTCAAAGCTTTCGGCTCTCAAGTCTTTGTTTGCAAGTCACTGACTAATCGACCATGAATTTCAAAGTTTGGACAAAAAAAAAAGTATATTTCTTTGAGAAATGTCAAATCATGAGTGAGGCTGTACTGAGTTTGGCAAGGAATACATTGCGGTTATGACTTTGAGGTAAAAGTCCCAAGATGAACTGCTCTGGTTTATCGGCCTCTGACCAAACGGGTTTTGCTCTACGAATTTCGGTACATCTTTCGCCACAGCTAACTTTTCCAGATACACTCGAAGATCGCCTCCGGCACCTAGACAACCATGTATCAATTCGTGTTTTGTAATGTTAACGTACACACATCGATGTAAGATTTGAATGCAAAGCCAAATTACCTAGTGAACTGTCATTCCCGATATCCCCGAACTTGTATGAATGAGGAAAGACGGAAGTGTATGCCTGCGGTGAAAGGGAACCCATTCAGGCACAGAGGTTTTCCAATACAGAAAATAAACCCGACACAGAATGAGCTTACAGGATTAAGCAAGGCTTTATAAGGGGAATCATCCAAGAGTAACGTGTTCGATTGGTTATATTCGCCCTTTTCCCATGGAAGATCAGGGTCTTGCTTTTCCCAAATCCTCCTCAACTCTTTGAAAACCAGGGTTTTATGTCGGTTCTCGAGCGTTCTGAACCCCGTTGCAGTGCAACGAGATAGATCCTGGAAAACAAATTACGGCACATGAGCCATTTGTTAATAAAAATAGATAGCTTTATGAAATCACGGTATTGCAGTTGATAGATCCTGGAACTGAAGTTTCTTACCCAGCAAAAGAGCAGCTGGTGCTTCATGTCTCCTAAAAGATAATCAAGTACTCTTGACGCGATTTTCCTTTGAAAATGTTATTAAAAGATGTCAACGGATTAGTATTTTGAAGAACTAACTCGAAGGGTACAAAATGAATATACTGGGTAAGAATATCTCTTGTTAGCAGTAAAAAAACGACATCACGGGCAATGGTTCGAAGGTTGAAGTCTTACTCTGATCTCGAAGACCAAACTCCAACTTCAAAATGCTCGAAGCAGAACTTGAGGAAATCTCGGCAAGCAGGTCTCCTAAAAACTGGAAAAAATAATAAAAATAAAATTACGATTATGATAGATCCGTTATCATTATGTACCCGAAGGAGAAACAGCAATACTGGCATTTAGGAAAATTACAACACATTTTAAGCTTGATTCTGTTACTTATTTCATTCTTTGGATTTGGCGTCCGTTGGAGGCTTAGGAATCTTTTATGTTCTGTTTAGTGTCAACTCGACTCAAAGACACCGATGGAGAGCTTTGACCGTGTTCTCGAAGGAACAATCTCCTTGTTATTAATTTGTGGTTTGCTGAATAAAAAACAAAC
This sequence comes from Parietaria judaica, assembly GCA_954871525.1. Classification (NCBI taxonomy): domain Eukaryota; kingdom Viridiplantae; phylum Streptophyta; class Magnoliopsida; order Rosales; family Urticaceae; genus Parietaria; species Parietaria judaica. The sequence goes on from OX940865.1 coordinate 35,595,851, forward strand.
TGGGATTTATCGCATTGGTTAATTCCGTTTGGCCGGATTTTCAATAAATTTAGTGACTGGACCGACTCGGTTCCAAACATATCATAAATTAACTCTTACAAATGAAAAGAGAACAAAGCAGGAAAATCTCAACCTGCTCGTCTTGCGATTGTAGTGTCTGCCTTATGTTCCTTCGGAGGCGGAGAAACGATATCGGCTAGTAATCCATTAATATCAAGAATAAGAAGCTTTTTCCTTGGACAGCTCAGAGGCAATGTTCGGACTGACGCATCAGAAAAACCTGCTTCGCCATTCACTCGGTTCACATTTTCGCTAGTAGCTCTCAGTGAAGTAATTACTTGCTGACCATTTTTTTCACTGGGCAGATTTATAGTCGAAATGCTACTCATAGTCATATGGTTATCACCGGTCATCGCATCTGTCTCGGGCAGCTCTTTAGTCTTAGTGCTGTTTTGATCTAAAGCTGGGCGCTTCTTCCTATTTCTCCGTCGTGTTCTTTGTCTCCGAACAAGCGTCAGTTGCTCGGGATTCAGGGGTTTTTCCACCTCCATCTCAAGAGAAAGAGACTTCATAAATGGTGACTGGAGCGTCAAATTTCCTTGTGATGCGTTGACTTTGACTTCACCCTTTGTCACTGGCAGATTATTTGTGCTCTTGCCAACATATTTATTTTCCATCCCGTGTTTTCGAGTACCGCTGATCGCTATTAGCGTGACATCAATACATGTTATGGTGCTCTTGATCATCCCTGTTGCCTATTTACCCTGCAGTCAATAAGAAATAGAAAGGAAAAAAAAACCATTAAAAAACTTGCGAACTTGTTCATTATAGGGGATGAACTTCCGGAAATTCAGCCCCTATCGAATTTTCAGGAATCTCACCAAGGAGATGAACTTCCGGAGATATTATTGACAAATGTAAACGAGCAACCAAAGATTCGGTCCATAGTTAGAGAGCTAGACCGAAAACTCTCTTAATCATGTTCAATAGCAAACTCAACTGACCAAACATGAAACGCCAAAAATAAAAGTTATAAGAAATTTATTATGAGGGTTGATGCGCAAATCAGGTTATTAACAAAATAAAACTTAATCAGAATGGAAAGTTGCTTTTTTAGATCCTCTATGAAGAGAGGGTATAAAAAGAAAACTGAAGCACACTGTGAATGAATATTTTGGCTGTACTAAAGCGAAATCCGCTAATCATAATAAACTAGATTTCGGAATCACCACAAATTTCCTTTACTATTATTTTCTCCAAATCGAGATTATACCAAACCACACGCGACATAAAAACACAAAAAGTACGAAGTTTTCTTGGTCGAATATCGAATTCGAGGGTCAAAACGGTTCTTGTGCCAAAATAGAATTAGTGCACTCATGCTCTGTTGCATCTCTACTAACCTAATGTATTCACATTTAATCAGCATGGAATCCTAACAACAACAAAAAACACGTACATTTTACCAAATTGAATTCAAACGTTTATTCAACTGAATAATAACAAAAATTAAAGCAAGAAAGAGAGAGCCTTGACGATGAACCCGGTGCATGTGAAAACTATATTCGGATTCTTTCCCCACACATTTTCTTTTTCTCAATCCCAAAACAAAAACCCAGAAAAAAGACAGGAGCTTTGTATAGAATCCTACAAGACACACACTGAAAATCGAAAGAAACTAAACGAAACGAGACATACATACATACATACATACATTTCATCCGAAAATGGGAAAACAATGAAATTCCTGAGGAGGGAAAAGATGCGAGCTTTCACCTTCGAAAGAGAAGAGAGAATGTAATGGAGGTTTGACTTTCACGAGAAGAGAAGAGATTCGAAGCGTTTTATCGGAAGCTAAGCCATCGACTCTGAATGAAAGACCCGACAGATTTTTTTGCCTTTCTTTCTCTCTCAAACGGAATCATCATACGACGCCGTTTAGTGGAGCCTCTCAATTTGGGCCTACACCAAGGCCCAAATCCATTGTTTTAGTATGCAACTATGTATCTTACTTAAGGTATAGTTTTTGCCAATAAAATTGTTGTGGTGAAATCAGCTCGATTAACCACGATGTGTACACGTTATAATGCCGATTTTGAAGAGTGTTCTACGGTGGAAAACTAGGGTTGTGTGCTTCCGTTAAATATCGTTTGCAAATTAATAATCAATCTAGAAGATGGACGATAAGAAATGCAAGAGTAAATGATAGTTCATAGTCGTTTTTATCTATTGATTTCCTTAGTAATCTTGTCAGGGCCGGTCCTGACTCTGTGGGAACCCTAGGCGGAATAAAAAATATGGGCCCCTAAAAAGGCTTTTACAATCCACCTTTGAAATATATATGTTTTTATTTTATCATTATTTTATTAATAAAAACTCCGTGCTAATTAAAAAAAATTAAAAAAATTGTACAAAATATCCATATTAAAGTTGTGTAATATTCCTTGTAAAAAAGATAAGATAAAAAAATACAAAAACAGAATAATGAAAAATTCACTGCTAGTTTTTTTTTACTAAATAATGGAATTTAAATTTTAAGTGTAATTATATTATTTAGTAAAAACTAGATATCATTTTAATCAGGTATAAAAAAATTATAAAATAAAAGATGTAAAAAAGAATAGGCCAATATTATATCCAACCAATCCTATTGCTATTTTCTTTTTGAAAATAGAAGCCGTAACAAAATTTGGATTATGGACCCCGCTATCTTAGAAAGATTGGAACATTTAATGGTAGAAGAGAGGAAGTCGTTGGATGGAATTGCAGAGAGGGAAAGCTCGGTCTCATTTACATGGCGTCGAAGCTTGCTCCAAGCTTCTGGCGGCGAGTCGGCGATGGGGGCCCTTTGAAATCGGAGGCCCAAGGCCGCTGCCTTGTCCGCTTACCCTAGGGCCGGCGCTGAATCTCATACAAAGTTGTAGAGAACCTCAAGTACAAGTTTGGATTCTCTAGTACACGAATAGTTAAAAAATAATGTTTTTTAAGGATTTGTGCTTTCTTTTGAGAGTATCAAGCTGAGGAATTGGATAAAATTTGTCATCAATGAAGGACGTCTTATATTATTTATTGGTGTATATGGGCCTCTAACAATGGATTTTTTTTTTAATTTGGCCTCTAACAATATTGAAAACCCTAATCTCATGGTCCTTATGGTCCCAAAGCTCCGTGCTCGTTGGGTGAGCTGGTGATCTTGTCGGGTTGTTGGGAGACATGTTTCACGTGGTTAGGAACTTCACTTTTGGATGTATTCAACGGATTTGCTTGGGTGAGTCTTCGTGTGTTGAATCTGGTAGGTTTTGCATTTCCCCATCCGATGTCCTGGTTCTTCGTGATGCGCATTTTCTGCTCATGGTTCGAGTACAGTGGGATTCTTCATCGGCTAGGACCCTTCTCAAGATATACTATTCGGAATCGTCATCCACATGGCAAAGGAGGGACAAAACGAGATTTTCCCTTGATGCCTCTGCCACGTGGTTCCTCGGGTCAAAGATCTTGTGTTGGCTTTCTATCCAGGTAAAATTTGGACCCCGACATTTTATCAATTGGTTAACGTTTTGCGCATCTAAATAAATAAATATTGTTCTTGAATAATCAACCGTTATCTTATAAAACAATTATAGTACATCGCAAGATATGATCGGCGTGTATTTTGCGACTCCCTCTAGCCAATTGAGTGAATATTAAAAAAATTAATCATTTTTTTATTTTTTATTTTTGCCCATATCTAAAACCTTAAATATTCTTAATCAACAACCACAAATGTCATCAAGATACAATATTAAGTATTACTATTAACTGAGTTAAAAAGAACTATAAATCTTAACTACTCAATCATTCTTAATTAATAATTAACTGACTTCACTCGAGTAGATTCGAGGCTAACTCTGCCAAAATAAAATAAATAAATATTATTATTATAGCAAAGCGCATTCCACTGCTTGCCCACTTCCTACACCTGCAGATTCATGAACGAAGGAATTAACTCTTCAAATTTCTGAAAAGACAATGAGAACGAAGATCAAATCTTAGAATATTTGAAAGTGGTTGGACCAAGAGTCAACTCGATCGATATATCACTTCTTATCATGCTTTGATGAGCTACACGTTCATTTCTTTAACATTTAACAACAACAAAATACACCAATAATTGTTCCATAATGTTTATATAATAGGGTTAATCCCGGCAAAAGTATCAATATTTTTAAAAAGTTGACCAATAAATACCAATTCTTTTTATTACCCGGACAAAGTTCCAATTCTTTAGTTTTGTGTCCCTATTGGTACCTCTGGAAAAACAAATTCGTCCTCCAATGTTATAAATTTTTTGTAACGGTGGCGTGAGTAACATTGGAGACGGAGGTGCCAATAGGGACCCAAAATTAAAGAATTGGAACTTTATCCGGACAATAAAAAGAATTGGTATTTATTGATCCACTTTTTGAAAGTTTTGGTGCTTTTTTCATGATTAACCCTATATAATATATTTACTTATAATAATATATTTTCTTTTATTTAAACCTAATTTCACCGCTTAATGTCCCGCCAATACTAAAAAAGAGAAAATAAAAATATTTTGCAAATTTATAAAAGTGGCATGTATCCAAGATATAACAGCCCATTTATTTTTTTATTTTTTTGTTAAATCAATTTTAAAAAATAGAATGAAATTAAAAAAAAATAGCAAAACAATAAATATTGACAACTAAAGTTGTTAAAAAAAAGGTTTATACAAATAGAAAGATCAAAATATTAGATACTTGTATTACTTATATTATTATGGATAAACTGCGGCTAAAATACCCAATGTTTCATTTTTTAATTATATACCTAAAGTTTTATTTTGGTGGCTATTATACCCAGAGTTTATTCCATTAACGCCAAACGTATCCACCGTTAAATCTCCGTTATTTCGCCAGCGTGACATATATTATAAGGGTAAACTGCGGCTAAAATACCAAATTTTTCATTTTTTTTAATTATGTACCCAAAGTTTTTTTTTTTGTGTGGCTATAATACCCAAAGTTTATTCCGTTAAAGCCAAATGTACCCACCGTTAAATTTCCGTTATTTCACGCGCAAATTGTGCTACCTTTGAACCCACAAACAAACTAAGCCACCCGTCCACCTTCATATCCTGCTATGGTAATCGACATTCAATTTTTTTTATAAAACAATACATATATTGTAACATGCAAAAATGTTACATTTAACATATAGTTAGACTTAAACTTTTGACATGTTAAAGTGTCATAAAATTTAATTAAATATAAATTATTCATATTAAAGTGAATGAAGTAATATTATATTTTTAAATAATATAATAAGTAGATAATTTATATGTAACATTTATAAATTATATAATTTATAAAATGTAACATGTAAAATTCAATTACAACTATATAATAAAACATGTAAAAAATATAATAAAATAACATTACATGTAAATATTCATAATTAATAGATTGAAATAAAATTATAAAATAACATCATGCTAGATATATTATATATTACATTTCTAAATTACACAATCTATAAATGTGTATATAAATATTATTTTTATAAATATTTATAAACGATATTATAAATTGTCTATTATACCCTAAACCCTATTAAAAAAATATGCCACGCGGGCGAAATAATGTAAATTTAACGGTGGGTACGTTTGGCGTTAACGGAATAAACTTTGGGTATTATAGCCACCCAAAAAAAACTTTGGGTACATAATTAAAAAAATGAAACATTGGGTATTTTAGCCGCGGGTGAAATAACAGATATTTAACGGTGGGTACGTTTGGCATTAACGGAATAAACTTTGGGTATTATAGTCACCAAAAAAAAACTTTTGCTACATAATTAGAAAAAATGAAACATTGGATATTTTAACCGCAGTTTACCCGATTATTATTATTAACTCTTAAATCTTAATACATATATAGAATATATTTTTAAAAAACCATTTATTTTTCAGTTCCAGACGAATATTTTTTGTGAGTTGAGCTTGATTTTTTTATTTTATTTGTTCGGGTCGAAGCGATTTGCAAAACAGCATCGCATATATATATATATATATAAATATAAAAATTCTGAAAAGAGAAAATAGGCATGCTCAAAGGTAGTACTTGGCAACGTGTTGCTTTGCAGAGGGATCAACTGAACTGGGATCATGTGCTTCATTTCATTATCATGCATCTCATCATTCTCCTCTCACATTAATAATTGCTTTTATGATCACAGAACTAATTCGATCGCTATTTTTTTTACAAGGTGCTTTATTGTTTAAAATTATATGTAATCGCATTATAAGATATTTTTGCATTATAAGAATGATTGACATTATTTACCGCAAGTATTATCGACCAAAATTACGTATATACGTAATTTTTGCATCTTGAAGAGACTCCAAAAAGTCTTGTATTTGAATTACCACTAAGGAAAACAAATTTGGTTATCGGTTCACTATCTTTAGTTTTTACGGTATGTCTAATATGACTCAGTGAAGCAGATTGTCTTTATATGATATCATATTTTTTTATTTATTTGCGACATAAGTACGACGACATAATTTTGTTGTATGACTCAAAATGGATGAACTCGAAACGATAATTTTGGCCAACTTTATTAATTTAATCATCTCTCTATTGAGATAGATTTAATTTATGAAAGGTTTATTGGTTGCTTTTTCATCAACAAGTGTTCTTTAAAATAAAAATTAATAGGGCGGATCGAGCCTGAATACGTTAAACTTCAAAGATAATTAATTAAACTAAATAAATTTACATGACATATTTAAAAATTTATACGCATTCACTTATTCATAAGTTTAACAATACGTCTCTATTATCCAAGTTATCAGGTTTCGCAAGTATTTTAACACGGGTGTGGAAAAAAAAGAACCCAATGTGCTTTAAAAAAAAAAAGTTATCATCGGGTTACTCTCGGTACACCGAAGTGTTGAACCTCAGTTTTCAAACCATGGTTTTGAAGAAAAATCCACGGCAAGTGGAACAAAAGTGAAAAATTAATCATTAAATAAAGAGATGATTAAAATCCATGTATAATATAACAGTCAGTTGAATAGTTGTTGTTGTTGTATACTATAGTATAGGAACTGGAAGCTAAAATCTTATATCTTTTACCACCCGATATCGTTCTTTGAGATTTATTGATTAAAATATAATCCAATTAGCTTTCCAAGGATCACAAACAATCATGCAACGCATTTACCTATCTAGATTACAAAAATATCTTTCTCAAGTTTTCAATTCGTTTCTTTTTATTTCTTAACACTAAAAGAAAATTGTGGCAAAAATACTCAAGTTTATATGTACTTATCGCACTTTAATCTCTAGTTTGAAAATTTGCAACAATAATCCCCTAATCAAGGTTTTAAATGCCAATATTGATGTCGTTTCGCGTTCTTCATTTTACACAGAAAATATGCATTAATATTCCTTAAAATTACTAAAATATTATAAACATGACGGTACTCCATTATTAAAAAAGTGGGCATGGAATGGCACCATATCTCAACACCTCATATTTTTAATCTTTTTTCTTTTTGTTAAGTAATTTTTGTAATTTTATATTACTCATAGTAATCTCAGATAGAAGAAAATATATATATATATATATATTTATATTGTGCTAAAAGGTCTCCAAAGACGTTGTTTTTTTTTTTTTTTTGGGTCGCTTTTCTTGTCAATTTCCCAATAAGGATTCAGATTCCAAAAGGAAATTAGATAATTGCTTGTGCCAAACCATGTTGTAATAAATGACTTCTGTTAGAATATCAATTTCCAAAACTTTTTAATTTTTATCTTTATCTTTTCTTAAAAATTGGCCTAGATAATGGTACTATTATTCTTTCTCCCCACCTAATTTCTGTTATATTTCTCATGAACTTGATGACTTTCTGACCAAAAGTCTGAGAAAGTTCTAAAGTCGTGCATATACATCTCACCTGCCCTTCATTTCTTTAATTTATACTGCCCATTCGGAAATATCAAATCAGGGTGTCTACTCTTGCCTTTAAATAAGTATTTTAACAAATAAATAGCTTTCTTTTAAATAATATCCACTTATTCTGCAAAGAGATCCAAGAGAACTCCATTAACCTTAGCCAAATGATGCCCTCTTTTAATATAAGAGTTCACAATCAGAATTATTAAATCATATTTCAACGTTAAGCATGAGTTATAAACTAAAAAGCATGAACCAAAGATAATGACACCAATTTTTTTTACAATGCAATTTGGGCTATTTTTTGTGTGGATTACGTATTTTTGTAGGGCGATAACTCGAAGTAGTCGATCAAGAGATTACAAACGATGTTTACGATTAATAAAGTATAAAGACTCAAAGCGTAAATGCTACCCCTTGATGTTATCAACTTCAACGTAAAGATACTTGAATCTTTGATGACCGCAAGATCTACTGGCACCTACCAGCATAAACGTCTCGGTTTTCGTCAACATCTAGAATATAGTCGGTTGTCTTCTCTTGAAGGTTTTGATAATATCAATACAAGTACTATTGAATTAGACCTAGCTGGCTTGGTCATACAAGACCGATGAAAATGCATTCCTTAATTGTCTTCATATCTGCGTTCGGTGTTTGATCTTCTTCCAGAGGATAGCAATAACAAGCACAATCTTCTTCCACCAATTCTGGCTCGCGGTCTTAAGCAGGCAAGCCTGGATAAAGGTGGTGTAATTATACTCTTTATGTTTTTTGCGGCACATACATTCGAGTTTTTATTTCATTATCAAATATATGTTTGAAGACGTTAATTGAGTTAGTGTCTTCAGATAGCCTCCACTTCTAGGTATAAGACCGAGTCAATGTCTTCATTAATATCTTCTTCATTGTTAATTGACCGACTTAAATAAAGACTTTTATTTGATAAATTAATGTTTTTATGGATATATATGATGACGAAATGTCCTTCTTAACGGCAGCCCTCTCCCGGCTTTTAGGCCAGGACGAGGACTTCGGCAGGGAGATCCGATGCCTCCATATTTATTCTTATTCTGTGGGGATGTGTTGTCTCGGCTCATCAGGAAAGCCGAATCTGCCCCTCGATATCCCATTTGATGTTTGCAGATTACACCTTCCTTTTTGCTCGAGCAAACGTTGGCCAGGCTAAAATTCTTCTTGAATGCTTGAGCAAATTCATGAAATGGTCGGGTCAAGAAGTGAATTTTCGAAAATAAGGGGTGGTCTTCTCTGAAAACATGAGCCTTAGAGAGAAGACGATCATTCTTGATGAATTTCAGATGAAGCCTTTGGACCGAGGGGAAAGATATTTGGGAAACCCTCTCTTTTTTTCCCGAAGCAAGACCCGTGACTTCAGCTTTTTAATTGTAAAGGTTCAAGCTAGACTTGAAAGCTAGAAATGCAAGCTCTTGTCTCAAGCGGGACGCACTACGCTTGTGACCTCGGTTCTTCAAGGAATGCCTCTTTATTCCATGTAGACGTTTCGTATAACGATCTCGGTGTGCGAGGCCATCGAAAAGATAATGAGACGTTTCTGGTGGGCGGGAGCTAGTGAGAAGAATGGATTCCTCGCTTTAAAGAAATGGGAAGATTTATGCAAGCCAAAGAAATGTGGTGGCCTGGGAATAAGGAGGATGCAAGAGTTCAATGAAGCTCTTATTGCAATACTCGGATGGAAGATTGTCACGGGGGATAAAGCTCTGTGGTGTAGAGCGATGAGCTTGAAATACGCGGTAAATATACAAGATGCGTTTCCTAAGGAGAGAACTGATTGTTCAATGGTGTGGAAAGCGATAGCGTCTACTTCTCACATTCTCTTCAAAGGTGCTCATCGGGTAATTGGTGACTGATCAAACTGTGATGTGTGGAATCTCCTTGGATCCCATGGTTGGAGAACCCTCTAAACAGGTTCCCAGCTAATCCGTGGAGAGGCGAGGGATTCATTAGCGGGCCAGTCGCATCCCTATTTCTGCCAAATTCAAGATCTTGGGATGTTCAGAAGGTAGACTCTTTGTTCATCCCTGAAATTGCTAGCAAGATCCTGAGGATGCATCCCCGTAGAGAATCGGCCGTGGATACTTGGGTCTGGAAGGGTACAAAAACTGGTTTATTCTCGGTTAAAAGTGCTTATTGGATCATTGGAGGTCAACGGTTTGGGATAGAGTGCTCGACGGCCAAGGCAATTTGGAAGGCACCAATACACCAGAGGTGGAAGCTCTTCTTTTGGAAGATATTGCGAAATTTCCTATTAACATGAAAGCGCTACAATCGTCTCTTTGGAGGTGAAAATATGGGCTGCCTTCTTTGCAAGAGTGAATGCGAAGAAGATGTGCTCCATTTGTTTAGAGATTGCCCTTTCACCCGGCTGTTTGGTTCTGTTCATCCTGGGGAATTCGAATCGATGCAGACTTGGGAGACAATTAAGAAGGCTTCTTGTCTTGGTTCTTTGGTTCGTGCTCGCTTCTGCCAAGCTCAGACCGCCAAGAATTTTGCGTATTTGGGGCATGTGTGATGGAACAAATATGGAAAGAAAGAAAGAAACAATGTATTCCAAGGCCGTGAAGTCCATTCGGTGGACACCTTGGTGTGGAGGATTGAAGAGTCTTGCAGAAGCTGTATGGCCTCTTGCAATACGCAATATTCATTTGAAAAAGTGCAGCAATTTCAAGAACCTACACTTCGGCCAGAAGGACCACCCGATGAATCATGGGCTTGGATATCGGTGGACGCGAGTTGGAAGAAGACCGGTGGCGGATGGGCTGCAGTCCTCCAGGACGTCGGCGGAAACATGTCCGTGGCTATCTCAGGTACCTTCAACGGTGAGACGCCACAAGCAGCGGAATCGGAAGCCATCATGGAGGCTTGTACATGGGCAAGTAGCAGAGGTTGGAGGAAGGCTTGGATCTTCTCTGACGCAAAGGAAGTCGTAAAAGCGTGTTTGGATGAGAGCTCTTGCCCTGATTGGAAGATTATGGGCTCCTTTAATCGTTGTAGTTTTTTATTATCTACTTTCGATGACGTAAAGTTATTTTGAATTTCTAGGAACTACAATGCTCTAGCTCACCGAATTTGTAAGTGGGCTTTAAGCGCCAATAAGTTTGGTCTCCTCTCGATGTCGGACCTTCCCCCGATGATCGTCGAAGGAGTGTAGTCCCGTTTTTCATGATTAATGGAATCCTCTTTCTTTAGCAAAAAAGAAAAAAGAAAAAAAAGCTTCTTAATTAAACATGTCTAGTATAGTATTTATATTATAGTATACTTTAAGGATAAAAAAGTTGCGAGATAATTAAAATGTCTAGTAAATTTCACTTAAGAAAATAAAAAATTGTTGGTATAAACTGTTGGAAATAAATGGTAGTAAACGAAATTAACTGCTTATAGAAAATGTTCTTCTGACTTTAATGTGCAACCTCATCCAAACGTTTGATGGAGGTTTACTTATCAGGCCAAAAACGTTCAAAGAAATGATAAACACAGTCGAACATTAATATTGATTGATAATCAATACAAAGATCCATACCTCCATATAAATGTTCAGCAGACTCATGTTTATTTCGACACACTGAAAATTATTTACAAAACGTTCCAACTTTCAATCGAGGTTGATCTTTAGTTTCATTCCGACACAAGCTTAAAATTCTCCCTTTCGAAAGACATGGGTAGTAGATTTTACGGATTCTTTTCGTCGGCGTTTCTACAGCGCTCAGAACCGTCATGTTGTCGTTGTATCCTGGGAGACTACGTCCGTGCATTCTCTAGCACGGAAGGGTGGAAATTGCTTTAACAAAAACGTTAGTTCGTGCCTCGGTGTAGATTAAACTTACTGTTAATTATTTTGCAGATCTAAGATTCTTCGAAGACGTTTTCTGAAGTTCCTCTTGAAAACTTGACGGGAGCGTCTTCACAATTGCTCGCCTTTGCTTCTCTAACAAGATAAATCTCTCTCTTTAATTTTCTCACTCTCTCTCGGTTATTTTCACTAACACAACCATGTGCCGTACATTGTATCGAACAAAGTTATCTCTTCGGGGACTACTTTTATCTATTAGGATTTATGATTTATACACTTTTTACTGTGAATGTTAAATCATTTTTTTTTACTATTGTACTAAAGTACGTATATAATTATTTATGCACATATACGACAGCTTGATTGATTGATCTTTGTTAATTATCTATCGTTATGCATTCTATATTTTATTTTTTCGTTATTTGACCCACTCATTGTGGAACCTACTGGTGATTATTAAGGATATAGGTTATAATATATTGATTATGGACTAGGCTATTATTTCACGTGTAGCTAAATAAGAAATAAGCCTTGAATATCCAAAGAAGAGATTTATTTTAAAAAAATTATTATTTCATTGCTACAACAAGTCCAAAGACTCATTTAAAGTAATGGTTAGCTTTCACCATTTTGCTATCACAGATACTGTTATTAATATCTCCGATTCTCGTATGCCTTGTAAAATTTGCCTCATTTATAACCATTTTTTCTTTTGCTAGAAATAACAACTTAGAATAATTTGCCTTATTTATGGTCATGTTTTCTTTTCCTAGAAATAACAATTTACTCATACAAAAGTGCTGTAGATCATTTCCCTGTCAAACTGCAGATAAATTTGCGTATACTGATTTGAATAATTCGAGAAGTAATAAGATGTGGTCCAACCTTAAATTCTATTATTATTATTATTATTATTGCAAAAATTACAAATTACGTAGAATCTGATTCACGGTTCGAGCCCAGGGCCGGACCCAGACCCTGTGGGTGCGTGGCCAGTCATATCGATTTTGCTGAAGGTGAATCGTCGTCTCCAACGAGGCACGGGGTTCAGGGGTTAGTGAAATCCAAGGACTAGGCTCCCTGACGAGGGTATGATTCCTCGTGGGTGAGATCGTTAGCGGAAAGCGTCGCCTCATAATATCGACGGCGAGCGCGGTCTTGATGATTGCAGAGTTCCGATGGAGGTGGTTGTCAAGTAACGCTTCTGATGAGCTTCGATGCGAAACTGTACTTCCTGGCGATCTCCGGAGCGATGACGGCGCATCTAAGCAAGCTTCGGGGTTCAATTTGCCCTTACTGGCAAGCTTTCGTGGCGAGGACTAGGGGTGAAACCGGTACCGATAATCGGTAAATTAGTTTTTCTTTTGTCTCGGTATTGAATATTCGAGATATTTTTTTTTTGTATCGGTATTGGTATCGGTTCTAAAATTTCTTGGTTTTTTATCAAACCGAGACCGAAACCGAGAAAAAAGAAAAGAAAACCGAGAAATAAACCAAGACATAAACCGGGAAAAATCCTAGGCAAAATCCAAAATAATACAAAATACCATGTCCGAAATATAAAATACATATCTAATACATAAAAACATCCAACATAATAAAACAATGTTAATATATATTTCTTTAATTTTGATTTCGCCTTGTCCTTTTTCTTGTCCATTTTACTTCTACCACCGGTACGAGTGGATGGAACGGAAGTTCGAACGGTAATTTCGGAGTATTTTTCTGGAATAAACAATTTAAAGAGATTTACGTTTAAAAAAAGAAGAAATAAAACCAGAGTTATTATTATTATTAGTATTATTATTATTATTATTATTATTATTATTATATATATACAACGTTACAATTGACACACATATATATGATAAAAAATAGTTGTATACATTGTTTTCGGTATGACTTTAGTATGGCTTTATATAATAAAAAAATAGTTGTATACACGGAACCGGTACCGATACCCAAATTTGATAAATATGACTTTAGTATTGGTTCTCGGTATTGGTATCGGAAACCGATACCGATAAGTATCGGTTCTTGGTTTTAAACTAAATGTATCGGATTTTTTTGAAAACCGATCCGGGATCGATACCGAAACCGAGACGATACAGAGAAACGGTTACAAAATTTTCACCCCTAGCGAGGACAACCTTTTTGGCGAGACCTAGTCCCTCTCAACAAGTGTCAGCTTGAATTCGAGCCTTCCTAGCAAACTTCGGGGGCGACGTGGAGCGAGCCGAAGGTGGCCGGAGGAGGGGGGCAAATTTAGAGAGAGAGAAAATAGAGAGAGAATAAAAGGAATAAAATAAAAAACAAATTTGCATAATTTTAAAATATGAATTAGAATAACCACTTCTTTTTTTTTTTTACCTGGAATCATGATATTTTTATATTTTTAGATTTCGTATAATTTAATTCGGGTATTTTTAAATTCCATGTAAAAATAAATATGCGTTTTGATTCATATTCCAGAAATATGAAATATCCATATTTTTTTATATTTTTTGGATGTCGTTTATTTTAATTCGGGTATTTCAGAATCCACGTAAAAAAAAAAATTACGTGTTTCAATCCATTTTTCGAAATCTGAAATAGCACATATTTATTCTGATTATTTTAATTTGGGTATTTTAGATTCTAAAATAATAATAAAAATACTAGGGTATTTTAATATGGATATTTTACTTTAGTTTTTTTTTTAGATTTCAGGTATTTAATTTTGGTATTTTTAGATTTTAATATTTTATACGGGTTAAAAAGTTGATAGTTTTGGATTTTTAGTATTTCAATCCAGGTATTTTTAATTTCTAAAATAAAAAATTTCAATTTCAATTTTTAAAGAATAAGAAAATAAATAAATTTTCAAATTTTTTATTTAAGTTTAAACAAAATTGGAAAAAAATAAAAATAAAATGCCATGTGGCCGTTAAATAAAATGGCAAGTTATGTAACACTAAATTGGAGGCCACATGATATTTGACTTGAAATTTGAGAATATAGGTATTTTTCGGCTAAAAAGAAAAATAAACTTATAAGGTTCATTTGAAAGACTAGTGGTACTTACACTGTGCGATAACTGCATACATAACTGATAACACACTCATAGTTGATAAAAAAGGTTAATCCCGGCAAAAGTATCAATATTTTTAAATAACGGACCAATAAGTTTCAATTTTTTTTTGCCCGGACAAAGTTCCAATTCTTTAGTTTTGTGTCCCTATAGGTACCTCCGCAAAAAAAATTGTCCTCCAACGTTACTCACGCCACGTAAAAGTTTTGGTTTTGTATTCCAATGCTTTTTTTACCCGAATAAAGTTTCAATTCTCTTGTTTTGTCTCCTCATATTACTTTCATGAAAATTCCAAATCATGGATTATGCCGTTTTCGGCGTTAAATTAAAAAGTAATTTTTCTCCCTTTTAAGTACATATCCACGATTATCTTTGATCGTCCAACTTTCCGATGGCTAATTTACTTCGGAAATGTGGATAAAATTTTGTAACGGTGGCATGATTAACAATAGAGGACGATTTTTTTTGGAGGTACCAATAGGGACACAAAACTAAAGAATTGGAACTTTTCCGGGCAATAAAAAGAATTGGTAATTATTGGTCCACTTTTTGAAAGTATTGATACTTTTTCCGGAATTAACCCATAAAAAAATTAGATACTTATACCATAAGAAAAGATTACTTTTTCAAAATTCATTAATTATCTTTGTGTAAGAAACTCACACAAATGGATGCACTGCCATCTCTTTCTCTCTCTCTCTCTCTCATACGTTATAGTTATACAGTTATACTGGACTCCTAATCACATATACATATACTGATATATATATATATATATAAACCCCACTCTCTCTCAATCTTCGCGTGAACCTTCCTCTCCTCAACGCTTCACACCAACTCTCTCTCTCTCTCTCTCTCTAGATACACCATTTATGTATATGTATGTGTATGTGTATATGCATGCGCGGCTGTGAATGGGCAACCTGTGCGCCTGCCTCGCGCCGAGGCCGGTGAAGAGGAAGGAGAAGCGGCTGGCGCAGGCTGCGCCGGAGCCCGGGAGCAGCCGGTGGTCGCGGATCCGGTCGGCGCGGAAGGAGAAGGTGGAGGACGCCGTGGCCGCCGCGATCCTCTTCCGGCAGCAGAACGGCCCCTTCGACCGGTCGGCGTCCCTCCGCTACCCCGGCAAGAAGGGCTCCTCCAACCCCAACTCCCTGCCGCGCAGCTCCAGCTCCCGCGCGCGCTCCCTCACCGACCCCCTCCTCCACCCCCACCAGCTCCTCCACCAGGTCAGCTCTCAAAGCTCCTTACTTTGACCATCTGGTTTCTGATTTCGATCAACAGAGAGCGAGTGGCTTAGTTAGGCGACATGGGCATTGGGCACTTGGTGAGGGTGCTTTCAATGTCGATCCATTTGGTGGGTTCCCACAATTCATGAGATTTGGGTGTGTTTAGCTGAGCTCCACTGTGAAGGCATCTACTTAAGGATTACTAAAATGTCTCGTTCTAGATTCCGGTTAAACGCGAGTAGCAGCGGGTTGTTTGAGTTTAGTATTCAGCTCAATTGCTGCTGAGAGTAAGCGGTTAAGCTGCGGGTTTCGTCTCTTTGTGATGTTCAAAGTAGTTTGCAATGTGACTACTGTTTCTCTAGACGTTGACTTCGTGAGTGAGTGAGTTCGTTCTTTCGACAGGATATAAAGCTGGATGATCTAGAAAGCAGGCATTTTGTCCTTGTTCACGGAGGCGGATTTGGTGCGTGGTGTTGGTACAAAACTATAGCGCTTCTGGAAGAAGGTGGTTTCAAAGTTACGGCCGTCGACTTGACGGGCTCTGGAATTCATTCGTCGGATTCGAATAGGATCACCAGCCTTTCACAATACGCAAAGCCACTCACCGAGTTTCTCGCAAGTCTTGCCGATGGAGAAAAGGTCTTTTCCTCTCCGCTCTTGAGTTTTAATCTTTTTATTGCTATATTGGGTTACAAGGAATCAGGTTAATCTGTCAAATTGTGTTGGTCCAAGCTAATTTATTTATATTTTTCATCTTTTGGCAATTGGGTTTTCCTTAGGATTATTATTTGAGTAATTCTCAGGTTGGGCATCAGTTGCATTCTGCCCCCATACATTTGTTTTGTTGCGTTTTACCCCCGTCACGTTTTAATTTGTTGTCGAAAGCTCATTTTCGATTGGGATATTAAATTCTTGCTATGTTGAAAAATTGTCAATAATATAGGGGGAAACAAACATTTTCTAATTGTTAAGTTTGAAATTGTTATTGATGATTTTGCTTTCGTACCGGCTTGTAATTTTTAGTATAAAAAGGGCTTTCTGCAACAAATAAAACGTGAAGGGGGAAAATGACACAAAAGAAACTTAAGGGGGGCAAAGTGCAATCAATTTCAAACTTAACGAGGGAACATGCCAATACTCTTATTATGTTTTCGATCCGCATCAAAATATTGAGAAACCTATGTGATTCTTATCGGTCTTGTCGCGCAGGTGATCTTAGTGGGGCATGATTTTGGCGGTTCATGTGTGTCACATGCTATGGAGCTATTCCCGAGCAAAGTTTCCAAAGCGGTTTTCCTTGCAGCGGCGATGTTGAAAAGCGGACAAAGCACGCTCGATATGTTCTCCCAACAGGTTGTCCCCTTCCCATATCCATTTTCAGTGATTTCAACGATACTTCATTAAGGGTTTCTCCTTAATTGTGTTGATTCTATCTGGAGATCATTGCAGGCTGGCTCGGACGATCTAATGCGGCGGGCTCAGATCTTTTTGTATGCAAATGGAAACGATAACCCTCCAACCGCCATTGATCTCGATAAGTCGATGCTCAAGGATCTTCTATTCAACCAAAGCCCATCTAAGGTATGATTTTGCTGATAATTTCACATCTCAAAACATTACAAAGAACCGATTATAACCGTCATTCAATTATTATCTTGTTGCTCAAGGACATCGCATTAGCATCGGTATCAATGAGGCCGATACCATTCATGCCTGTATTGGAGAAGCTCTCACTTTCAGACACAAATTACGGGTCGGTGAGGCGGTTTTACGTACAGACGGCAGAGGATAATGCAATACCAATCGCGCTTCAGGAGAGCATGATAAATGCAAGCCCGCCGGAACGAGTCTTCCGGCTGAAAGGCGCTGATCACTCTCCATTCTTCTCGAAGCCGCAGGCTCTGCACAAGATGCTCGTTGAGATCTCCATGATCGGCTCAGCTTGAAGCAAATGAGTCGGCAACACTGACAGGCATTTGTATGCCAACTTGTAAATGCGCATAGGTATTTGAGGTCCGCATGCGGTGCTTATGTATCGCTTTGCAGAACGCATCTGCGTGTTTGCGGTTTTTTTTATTATTTGGAAAACCCGAAAAGTGGTTCGCATATTTGCAATGTAATTTTCAGAATCTGGAAGAGGAAATGGAGAGAAAATATAGGTGAATTTGAAAGTAACATGTCATGGAAAAGATATAATAAATAAAGGTAGGTTTGGAGGTAACTTTTCGAGGCAAAGGCAAAGCAGGAAATAAGAATTGAATTGATTGTTACTTTCAAACCAATCAACAAACTGAAAAGGACTAATCAACTTTTGATTTTGCTACTCTAAATAAATGATAAGAGTCGGATTAAGTATTTGGTGTATTTTTTTTATTTTATTTTTATAAATAATATACTGAAATTTGTACTCTGGTATTTTCTATGAAAGAAAATCAATACTCTATGTGAAAAGATAGAAATCACATTTACGGTATAATTGTTATTAAGATTAGGAGTGGCAATTCGGGTTGCTTGTCGTGTTCGTGCCGGGTCTTAATCGTTTTTTATTTATTTTATCAAGACCCAGACCCGCCCCATTTAATAATCGTGTTAGAAGACGACACCCAGACCCGCCCCATTTAAATAACGTGTTTATCGTGTCTACCCGTTTAACCCATTTAATAGATAAATTTATTTATAAATGATAAATTAATTCAATTTATACTCATTTAACTTAATTTATTTAACTATATTATCGAAGATTTTAAAATTTTACAAGCAAATTTTTATGTTCATCAATTGTAAGACGTAATTAATCAAATAAAAAATAAATTTCATATATAGTAAGTATTAAAACACTTAATAACATATATTAAATGTAGAAAATGTAACTTTTTGCTCTTTAATCGTGTCTAATTGGGTCCCACCGTGTTATCGTTTTCGTGCCGTGTTTACCCGCTATTTAATCGTGTTAATCGTGTTCGACACGGTTGGACCTAGATCCATTTATGGTAAACCCAGACCCGTTTAAATCGTGTCGTAATCGTTTAAATCGTGTCCGGCCCCAAATTACCACCCCTAATTAAGATGATATTGGCATGTTAATTGCATTTATCGCTTTGAAGACTGACTAAAAAATGATTAAAATATTAAACAATTTATATTATAAAACTTTACATAATGGTTAAATAAGAAAGTGATGATAAATATAGACTTGAAACTATAAACACGATAAATATCATATTAAGTAAAAGCTAATACATTATGTATTATAAAATATAAAATTATATACTAAACTCTAGTCACGTGCAGTAAACTCAATTTTCGGCTTGGTTTTATTTCATAACAATTGAATACTTCAACCGATATTTGGTTTTCTGGGCATATTTTGTTTAAGTTATTTAAATTTGATATTCGGTATACACGATTTTTAAATATTGTAATAGCTCTAAAACATGATTTTAAAATTAGGGTTGTTGAATCACAAGATCTAAAGGTCCTATTAAAATCAAAG
This sequence comes from Parietaria judaica, assembly GCA_954871525.1. Lineage (NCBI taxonomy): Eukaryota > Viridiplantae > Streptophyta > Magnoliopsida > Rosales > Urticaceae > Parietaria > Parietaria judaica. The sequence continues at coordinate 35,615,428 of OX940865.1, forward strand.
AAGCTTGTAAGGAAAAAAAATTGGATTTAGGATAGAAAAATTTAGATACTAGGGCTTTGTTTGGTAGTTCATGACAAATATGATTTTCCATTTTCAAGTGGAAACAATAGAAAATATGGACCTTTTTGTTCAATAAATTATTTAAGATAAGTTTTTTTTTTTTATTATTATTTAAATTCTTCAATAATGATGAAATTTAATGAACAAATTAAAAAGTGTGTTTAATGTATTATGTAATTATTCATCTCATTCTTTATCTATTTTTTTATCTCGAAATTATATACTGGAATTACCACTAGGCCAAACAAACGTGCAAATTTTTCGATCCGGATTTTGGTCCCATTGGACTAACTAGTAGCAACATTAATCCAAATTGTATAAATTTACGAATGAAGGGTCTAAAAGTGAAAAATAAAAAAGTATAGGGTAAAAAGAGAAATTAGAATTCGCAAAAAAATCCCTTGGCGAGAGAGTGCACTTCTCATTCTAGGGTTTCGCTCTCCGTCTCTCTCTGCCTCTCCGATCCCCACCCGAAGCCCAGAGCTCCGACCATGACGACCATCATCCAGACCGTCGAAGAAGACCCCGCGCTCACCATTGTCCGCTTCGTCTCCGAGCTCGCCTGGGCCGACGCTGGTCCCGAGGTCTGCTCTCTTCTCATTCACCCTTTTTTCTTCGTTTCGTGTGCCTGAACGAATAGATGCGCAATTCGCTACCATTCAATGTGGAAAGATTCAGCTTTTACGTTTTTTTCCTTAATTTCTCAGAGGGTATTCGGATTTGCAAAGTTAGTATTTCTTCGGAGCTATGGCGTTCGAGTTTCGGTCAATATATATATATATATATGTATAAATAATGAATTTTGGTGTTGTGTTTAGTGAAACTAGCTAATTTGCTGTCCACTCTTTCAGGTTGCCGAGCCACATGTCTCGAGACTGTGCGTTGAAGCCCAAGAATGCATGGGGATGAACAGGTGGTTGGATTTGGTCTCTCTTATGCTCACTTCTGCGGAAGTGGTGTTCTCGAAAGTATCCGAGAAAGGTACGGAACCCTTGAAACTTCGAAAGCCGAAAAAGCTAAATTGAAGTATAAGTAAGGGAATCGGATTCGGTGTTAGTTGTAATTGAGTGTTTTCTTTCTCTGTATCTGCTTCAGATCTCGAGTGCATATTCACTTTCATTTGCAATCTCGTTACGAAGGCTGAAAGTCCCGATGTTGCGCTTGAGATGGCTAAACACATATCTGCCAAGATTACGCAACAGCCGAATAACAAACCCGCCTCGCGCATAAAGATGTAATGTACTAATCGCGTGTTGTCGTAGGTCTTTTTAATGTCTGTAAGATGCTTTCTCAGAGTTCTTACCTTTTCCTTACGCAGTTTGTTTAATCTGTACAATCTGCTTGAGCATCCGTACTGCCGGTTCTATGTTTACATGAGGGCCCTGAGCCTGTCCATTGATGGAAAGGTCACCGAGCTTGTCGTACCTTCGTTCAAAAAGATTGATAGCTTCTTAAAAGAATGGAACATTGGGTCCGAGGATCAGAGGAAGCTATTTCTCACCATCGCGAATGTCTTGAAGGAAAATAAAAGGTATCGCTTGTAAATGCATCTTTCTTTGGTTATATATGTATTTCTTTCTCAATTATACTTTTTTTTTTACAAACTTATGCTTTGTTTCTACTTTCAGCCCGGCAAATGAATATTTTAAATTCCAGACTAAGTATTTGGAAACCTTTTCGGGTGAAGATACACTTACTTTGAATGAAGCCAAGGAGGAAGCTGTTAACACAATTATCGATTTTGTTAAGGCATCCGATTTGTTCCAGGTATTTATTTATTTATTTTGCATAATGGTGCTGATGTCGTTATTTCAAATTACGTCGCTTTACTTGTGTGTCCGAGGATGAAGATTTCGGATTGTGATATGAAATGTGTTATTGTATTCAGTGTGGTTTGCTAGACATGCCTGCCATTGGACAGTTGGAGAAGGATGCTCAATATGCATTGGCATATCAGCTTCTAAAGATTTTCCTCACTCAGAGGCTCGATGCATACTTGGAATTTCAGGCTGTTAATTCGGCTTTTCTGAACGGCTATGGTATAATCTCAAGCTCAGATTGACGTTTTCATGGTATGAAGTTATCTCTGGTCAATCTTTGATTACACTTGCTCCGATTTTCTGTAGGACTCGTCCATGAGGACTGTGTAGCAAAGATGAGATTGATATCTTTGGTGGATCTTGGCTCTGATGAAAGTGGCCTAGTCCCATATAGTCTCATTAAAGATACCCTTCAGGTTCGTTCGCCTTTTTTCTTTCTGCTTATTCTGTTATTGCACTGAAATGGTTATATAATTTAATATTATATTATTTATGTTCAGATCAACGATGATGAAGTGGAATCATGGGTGGTCAAGGCAATAACAGCCAAGCTAATGGACTGTAAAATGGACCAGATGAATCAAGTAGTGATTGTGAGGTAATTTCTCATCCCCCTTTGAATGAGCTCGTCGATTTTTTTTATATTAATTATAATGTCAAGCCTATGCTAAATTTTGCGAGCTTTTATGGGCAGTCGTTGCACGGATCGAATTTTCGGCATTCGTCAGTGGCAATCTCTTAGAACAAAGCTAGCGGCTTGGAGGGTAAATTGGCTTCTTTCTTATGAGCTTTTCACTTTTCAATGGCGTCATTATCTTCCATTCATAATGCATTCTAGGCTATGTCCAAGTTCGTTGACTTAGTTGCGGTTTCCAGGGTAATGTCGCGGGTGTTATCAGTACAATTCAGGCGAACAAGGTCACCGAAGATGGCACGCAGGCAATGCAAGGCTTGACGATTCGTTAAGATTTTTTTTTAATATATTTATTTAGAGCCCATAGTGTTTAATGGTGTCGTTTCTAGAGGTAGGTCAGACCGATGGGAAGCTCAGCTCCTATTTAATCACTCGAATGTGTTTCGGCTTGAAATCGCGATCAAATGTATTTGGCAATTTTGACAGGGTTCTTGTTTCTGCTAGTATTTTTTGTTTATCCAGACAAATTTTCCTCTTGATTTTGAGACCCGATTTGCGTCGTGCCAAAACAAATTGTCTGGAGTTCTAAATGGACGAGTAAGAAAGTTATATCCTATTAGCTCAGATAAACAATTCAGGCTGAAATGGAGAAAAGAATGCCCTATTATGAATACTAAAACTAATTAATGATAATAACCCATCTATTTTCTTGCGCCGGATTATGGTTCGAGAAACTTTGGCTTCTGCGACTGCCGTGTCGCCTTTCGGAGCTAGGTTGTCGGTCTCAGTCGCCATAAAAGCTTCTAATTTTGCTTGAAGTTCTTATGAAACAACCTCCGTGACAAGCAACATTCGTGGACGAATGATTACAATCTAATGGGTCGGATCAATTAAACTATCTCCTAATTCTCAAACCCTATAACATAATTATCCAAACTGAACATATTTAACAATAAAAATAACAAAACTAACAAATTACTTTGCATCTCTAAAGATAGGTGAGATTTAAGTCGTTCATACAGTAATGAGAAAACAAAATCAGAGTGATATTGCTTGGTATATGAGAGGAGGAGACGATTTTCTCTCTTTTGGGAGCGAAGTATTTCTAGTCTATGCTGTTTTGTATCCTTGTAACTGCCTTCGGACAAGCGCAGTGTAAATTCCATCTCGGCTCAGGAGATCGTCGTGTGTGCCCATCTCCGCTATCTGCCCGTCTGAAATGACGGCCACACTGTCCGCCGTTTGGACCGTCGAAAGCCTGTGCGCTATTACAAGAACAGTTCTTCCTTTCATCAGTGAATCCATGGCGTCCTGCGATAAAAACGAGGCACGACTTAGCATTCAGTGGTGACACGCATCGTTAGACGGTTGTTTTCGGTTGAGGAGAGTTTACTTGAACAAGGAACTCGCTCTCGGCGTCGAGAGCGCTCGTGGCTTCGTCTAGCAGCAGAACTCTCGGGTCCATCAGCAGCGCCCTCGCGATGGCTATTCTTTGCTTTTGGCCGCCCGACAGCCTCAGTCCTCGCTCTCCGACTACAGTTTGATATTTGTCGGGAAAGTTGTCGATGAACTCGTGCGCATTGGCCATTTTCTGCATTAACAAGTTGTTCGTATTATGATTGCTAATCTTGAACATCCGTAGAAGCAACAAAGCCGCAACTGATACTCACGGCCACGGTTTCTATGTCCGAAAGGCTTGCTTTGCTTTCACAGCCATAGGCGATGTTCTCCTCCACGGAGCAGTTGAAAAGAACCGGTTCTTGGCTCACTATACTAATCTGTCGTTCCGTAAACAAAGCGGAAAATATTACGACAAGAACTTAATATGAAGCAACATAAGAGCGTTGGTGTGCCTGAAATCACCTTCTTATGAAGATAATGATGGGAGATTTGCATTAGTGGAACTCCATTCAGCAGAATTCTACCCTTGATAGGGTCATAAAACCTCTCGATTAAATTCGCAATCGTTGTCTGCGAAGACGAAGAGATCAGCTCCGGAATCAGAGTGTATTTTATCTCACTAAAAGATGAGAGAAGATCTCGACGAGATGTTACCTTCCCGCCACCACTGGGACCGACGAGAGCGATCTTTGAGCCGGGCCTCAACTTCAACGATATACCCTATGTTTCAATGACAGGTATATGTTAGATCATCCCGGAAACTTTCAAAACTCGTTACTTATACTCGCTTTGCCAGCAAACTAATGTGGCTTGAAACAAGTTTTGATTGTAAAAGCCAAGCCATTTGAGCCAAAAGAAAAAAGAATATATGGGGTAATTCTTGAGCACCGTCTCGTAATAACCCCATGATCCGGTCGCTAAATTCTCACTTAACTCAAATTACTTGTGTACCTTTAAAGTTCATCAGAAACATAAGAACTCACAAACTCAAATCATCGTCCTGGCCGTACTGCTTATATTAGACACGCTTTGGCTATCATTTATCTTAGGTTCAATGTGTCTTATTTTGATTGGTTGGTTTAATGCAACGGATTATGCGTCTCTTTTACTACGGTATTCCTCAGCCATAGGAGGGCACCAAAATGTACTCATCGATACTAATTTCTTTAAGTAAAAATGTTTTGAATCATATATAGGCATTATTTATTGGTTCAAACCGGAAATTTTACCGGTCCGGTGTCTGACCGAGGGTATTAGTTTGAAATCTGTAATGCGCCGGTTTATGACATAGACTGAATTGTAAAGCCCTCAAAATCCCGAGTTTGGATTTTAAAGAAAAAAGAAACAGAAAAAAAGAGCCATGGGATTTCGGGATGAAGAAGATTAGTACCTTTAGAATCATATGACTCGGGCGAGACGGATAAGCAAACCAGACATCGTCCAACTCCACATCCCCGTCTGGATTGCTGCCATTAAAGCCAAAACATTTCAGGTAAGAACTTGAATTATCCTCAACTGATTGGAATTCTTAGTCTAGCCTTTGATGGGATTAGTGGGAAGTGTTGTATAACAAATTAATGTAACTTAATACTAACCCCTCCGGGCATTTCTCTCCCGCGTTTGGCATCGTCGAGACACGATCCAGAAGCTGAAAAACTCTCCTGCTCGCTCCCGCAGCTTTCATTGCAGTCGTATAGAGCCCGGACAGAGATGAAACCGACGAGCCAACTAGATATTCTCATATAGAAAGACGAAGCTTTGTTATAACCGTATCATGGGAATCTTCTTCTGCTGTAGCGAGACCGACGGACACAATGATTCAAAAGAGTACCTGTAAGGCTATACAGAATGAAAGACGTAAGAGCCCCTGCTGTCATGGCGCCTTGGATCGTCAAGTAAGCGCCGTAAATAACTACAACGATCACAGACAATGTGGACGCGGCGTTTAGCCCACCGAAGAACAGACCAATCAGTCTCTGAGAAGGAAATAAGAGTCAAATTCTAGCTTAGGAACCACTTTGCGTTAAATTCTCGCCTAGATATTGAAACTCACAGCTTGTCTGAGTCCGAGCTTCAGCGTTTCGTCAACTTTTTCCGAGTAGCTTGAAATGGCATGGCTTTCTTGCGCAAAAGATCGAACAGTTCGAATCGCCCCGAAAGATTCCTTAAGTATAACATCACAAATTAATCATTAACATACAAAACTTCTAACTGTTCACTAAATGTTTGTCCACACAAACCTCGGCGATTGAGGCGGCCACTGCAGCTGCAGCTTGAGTTGTGTGCGAAAGATCTCGGAGATAGCGTCCAAACTTTTTCACAGCCACCGAAATAATCGGAACAACGACCAATGCTAACACTTCGGAATGAAAGAAAAAACATAATGAACATAGTTTTCTAGGCGAAAAGGGTTAAACAATTTGGTGTCTGAATTGGAACCTACATGTTAACTTCCAAGACGACGTGAACATGAAGCCGACACCTATAAATGCGGTTGTCACGTTTCTAAGCGCCTCAGAGAGATTGGTCGTTGCAGCGTTTTTTATGATCTGCGTGTCCTCCGATAGCCTGCTCAGAAGCTCCCCGGTCCGAGTGACATCGAAGAAGGCAATTTCCTAATTAAGGAAATTGCCACAAAAAGCTCAATCATATTCAAACTAAGAAGGTTTGGAGGGCAAATTTGTGTTACCTGGTTGATGAGATGACTGAACAAGCTCTTTCTAAGACGAGCCACGACCCTTTCACTTGCAGAGGAGAACAGCCACGCTCGCAAAGCCGTGCATACAGAGCTTCGGAAAATGGAAAAAAGCGCAAATTATTCAATTGAAATGCTTAAACACTAAACATTTTTAGACAAACAAACCATACCCGATTCCGACTATTAAGAGTATTTCCAAGATAGTGTTCTTCACGGCATCCATTGCAGCGGCTTGCTCTTCTGGAGTTCTGGTTTCTCTCGACACAATGTCAATTATGGTTCCACCGTACTTCGGCTGCAAGAGAGCGGAGAACTCAATTTTTGAAGAACTTCGATATAAACCGATGAAGGTATGTTTCAATAAGAACTTGTATTATTGAGATACACGGTTCAAGCTTCACAACATACAAAAAAATTGAAAAACGCTCATGCTACGGAAAAGAAAAGATGTAGGGAATCTCATAGCGCAACATACAATCAAAATGCTCGAAGTAGAAGCGATAAGCAGAGCGATCGTTGCCACGACTATCTTGCTAGCATCGGGTTTCGCCTGCAGCGACACGAACAAAAGCCAACCGGTCAATACTCTCTCATTGTCATAACCTTATAATTCCAAAACAAAGTTTCAGGGAGCATCAACTTACAAGTGAAAGAACTCGAAAATACCCGACATTCGCAGCCTGAATGAGCAAGAAGCAAAATCCCAAAATGAACAAAATGACACTTAAAACATGAAATGACATGGCAAGAGTTGAATCACCTCCACCGCGTCGCCGTGCTCAAGGTCCGTGACGGCCCCATTTTCCGGCGGGTCCTCACCAGAGCTCCTCTTTGCCTACACAGACACATCATACGTATTCCCTCAGACAGTACTAATAATACTCCTATTACATGCCATTCTCTATCTTAAACGTACGAGGAAATTCAAAAAATAAAATAAAATTATAAGATGCGCGTTTTCCAATTTTTTTTATTATATGTAGCGGGACTTCTGACTAAATATAAGAAATACAAAGACAGGGCCGATTCTGAGTTTGTCATATTTTGTCGGAGTCTTGAGCTAAATAAAATTTTGGGACCTCTAAAATATTTAAAAGTTATTTTTTTTATTTAATTAATTATACAATAAAATTGAATCCTTTAAAATTCGAGGGAAGGTCAGAGACACCGGCCTTGTTCGCCTGTGGGCCGGCCCTGTACACAGAGAGAGAGTAAGCAAGAAACCTGTTTGGTGAGAAGAGAGACTCTCTCACTGCCGGAAGAAGAAGTCCAATCCTTCTTCCCCATCAGAACGAGAAGTGAATTCGATCCACTTATTCTTGTTTAACAAGAAATGCTCATCAATGGTTGACTGCTAAATTCTCCACCAAGTACTTGTTATGGTGCTTCCTTCCCCGCTAACTTCCAAAATCGGAATCGGTATTATTTACTCACCTACCCATTTGTGTTATTAATTAGTTATTGAAAATTTGTTTGAGTATCTTTTATTTTTTTATATAAAAAATCTATATAAAAAAAACATTTCGTTCATTTACCCAAAATATAGAACTTGTACAAAATGCCTATTTTGTGTAATTTTTTTAAGAAATGCCCATTTGCGAGAGTAAAAAATACACGTTATCGTTTATATATATACACGACACAAAATAGACATTTCGTCATTTACTAAATAATATGCTTTCCTCTAAGTCTAGTTGGCTAATAGTGGTTCACGTTATCGTTTTGTGGGTTTATCGGTAATTGGTTATCCCTGATTTGTCGTTCGGTAACTGGTTTGTCGAAAAATAATTTATAATTTTTTGTTTACCGCTTATCGCTATTTGTCGATGGCTATATGTACTTATTTGTGAGAAACTGGTGTGGTGCTGACTGGGATGGATTTTATGTAAAATAATTATGTAGTGAATATTTTGTCACTTCAACCTTTATATATATGGGTGTAATATTATATATATATATATATTGTTGGGTCTTTTTTCCCGATGATTTTATCTCAATCCCGAAGCGGAAAACACTGGATTTCATCGAATTATTGATCTAGACTATATTCAAAATCAAAGTTTAAGGTTCTGACTCATTATTGAACTTTTTGTACTTTTGCCGATTTCTCAACAGTTTGCGTGCGTGAATTCCTGTGTGGGGTTTGGATCATATTTCCACAAATGTCGATCATCTAGACTTTCCACCCTCGATGCGGGAACATCAGTGTGATCGGAAATTACAGATTCAGACTACTAGGTCTTTCACAGTGATTGGACGATGAACCGAACGAGAACACCGAGGAGGAAACATTACTTATGAGGTTTCTAGAGGGAGGCATCAAATTTTTCTGGCTCTAGGAATGATTGGTGTCGAATTACGAGGTGTAGTGAGGCTTAAATAGCCCACATGGGTTAATGACCTAATGATCTTTTGGGCCCAGTAATTGGGTCATTATTAATTAATTTTGAAAAATTAATTAATCCACTCATAATTATTTCACGGGGCCGAGTGGGCCCGTCATCATTTATTGTAGTCGGGTCGGACCCGGAAAAATCCAATGGACTCAAATCCCGATTCAGACATTTTCCTATATATATATATATGTATATATATATATATATATATATATGGAAGGAGAAGATGGGCCAACCCAATGACGGATCTACAATACAAATTCCGAGGGTGGCTAAGTATTATTATGTGAAATTATATACTAACGATGATGAAGACGTTGTCACGACAACTATATCAATATACATTGAATGACCTTGATTACCAAATATGCATATGGAGTAAAAGACAAGTGAACATGCGATATTTGGTAACGCAGTTCGCGAACCCTTCGATGAGAACCTACTCTGCGGGGTACCGACTCAGATACTTTATTCCAGTGGAAAAATAAAAAAAATGTCACACTATACATGATCTTAATTGAGTTTCAAGAGGGAACAGACAACTTCCCTTCAGAACCAAGCACTAGTGATCCAACTCCAGGGAAAAAATGAAGTTTCTCTTCGGAATGATCTTGCGATGCTTCAACTGTCGGACAACCAGTTGTCACTCCTAGAATGATATCTCAAGATGCCCCAGCTATGAATCAAGCAAATGTATGTTTACGTTCAAAGTGCTCAATGTTCATCCACATCCAACGAAGTCTATATACGCTAGCCTTCTTGGTATTCGAATAAGGGAAAAAATATTCCACGATTTTTGGGATTAAAGGATCCAATAGAAACCTTCAATCAAAATGATTCAAAGAGATCCAGCTCCAATCAGACTTAATGGAGCGTGAGCAGGAATATTGTGAAAATAACGTTGAAGACGATCGTTGAGTCCCATAATTGAATCTATTATATCAATGCGCAAATCTACAACACACTTGTTGATTTCGTTGTTGTTCTGACAAGTCTTCCAACAACATGTGTTTACACAAAATGACAAAAAAAAAAACCTAAATAATGTTCTTATATTATGAAGCTAATTAAATATAATGATGAGTAAAAAAATGAGAATTTATTTTCTCTTGAAAGCTAGTTCCAACAATAATAACGTGCTCGCAAAAGAAACCGAGTCTTTTTTTTTTCTTTCTCTTTTTACGCAAAAGAACTAATAGCTAAACGATTTTAATAAAAAATGATCTTTAAACAAATTAATAATGTGTAGTTGTATGACTTCTACTTATTTTAATCCTTAAATAGTGACGAAGTATCTCTCAGTTCCAATAACAGGTTGTGAACGAGTTAAAGCATAACAATTTTTTTTATATAAATTGGATTTCTTACGAGTGAAAATACGATGCGTTTTTTTTTTATGCAATTTTAGTTGCTAGACATTCATTACGGTTGTATCATTCAAATTTGGGTATATTTTTGCATGAATTTTTTTTAACATCTCTTGAAAGCTAATTTCAACAATTAATGCATGCTTGCAAAAAGAAAAGAAAAAATTATGTTTTTTTTTCCCTTTTCGCGAAAGAATTCCAATTAAATGAAATTTTTAACAAAAAAAAAAAACTTTGAGCAACTTAATAATGTGTTATTCTATCACTTTTACTTATTTAAATAACTTAATTGTGAACAAGTATGTCTTAGTTTCAACAACAGGTTGTGAACGCCTTAAAAGCATAACCGGAAAGTTTTATAAATCGAATTTCATACGATTGAAAATACGATTCGTTTTTTTTTTTATTATTATTATTATTTTATTTTATGCATTTTTAGTTGCTAGACCATCACAGGGTGGTATTATTTAAATTTGGGTTAGTTTTTGGATGAAAAGTTTTTGCTATTCTCATGAAAACTAGCTCCAACAATTACTGCATGCTCGCAAAAAAAAAAAAAAAAACCCAGTGTCTTTTCTCCTTTTTACGCAAAAGATCCCTAACTAAATGATATGGTGGTATTATTAGAATTTGGGTATGTTTTTGCATGAAAGGTTATTGCAATTCTCATAAAAGCTAGCTCGAACAATTAATGCGTGCTCGTAGAGAAAAAAAAAAACGGGTCTTTTTCCTGTTTTACACGAAAGAACTCTAATTAGACGATATTTTTATGAAAAAATTATCTTTAAATAACTTAATAATGAGTAATTGTATAACTTTTACTTATTATGATCGCTTATTAGTGAAGAAGTATCTCTTAGTTTCATTTACAACTAGAGAATGCGTTAAAAGCATAATCAATTTTTTTTTTTTTTATAAATCCGATTTCTTATGAGTGAAAATACAAAGCATTTTTTATGCAACTTTAGTTGCTTGACCTTTATCACGCCAATGCCTATATTTAAATATTTATAAACTAATTTAATTAAAAATATGATACTTTTGCCGCAATAAATGTGTATTTTAACAAAAAAAAAAGTGTAATGAAAAATGAAAAGTGAGTAAAATAGGCATTGACGTGAGTCACGTGACCCTCTCAGGTGTTGATACGTGTCCACTAACAGTAAGTTACTAACGTATAAAAATGAGAATATATACATAATAAAATTACTATATTTGACTTTGAGAATATGCCTTTAAAAAAAGTTTGGACTTGTACCAAAATGAGAATATTTTAAACAATATATCGCCATTATCTCTAAAATAATAAGCTTATGTTTTTTATTCCAAAATACAAGTTTTACTAAATAATAAAATTAATGTATCACCGAATCAGGTGCCAAGTTTCCCATTCCTTTTAAGGTTTAGCTATATTGTAAATTATAGGGCTGCAACCGGTGTGTTAATCTGTTTATTTTTCACTATTTGGTATTTTTAACATAATTTCGGTTAGTCATGTTTTAATAACCTTAACCTGTTTTTAAAACCGGTTAACCTAATTTCCGGTTATCAAAATCTAATTAACCTGTTTAATAACCATAACCCGATTTTTATTAAAAAAATATAACATTCAAGAGAGTTTATCGCAACGATCAAACATATCGGTCCAAGTGAATAATAATAATAAAACTTGAATAAATAGTATGAAGCAAAACAATAATAGATAATGAACAAGATCAAGCAGAAGTTTAGGCGAGAAAAAAAAGAAAGAGAAAGTCGAGGAGGAGGAAAGAATAAAGGGTAGGCGAGAAAAAGAAGGAGAAAGAAGTTGAAGAGGTTTTGATGGAAAGAGAGAAAACTCTACTTAATTTAATTTGAAAATATTTTTAAATAAAAAAATTAATACTAAAACCGGTTACAAAAACCGATAACTAAAATAACCTATTTTGAAAAACAAATAACGTGTAACCTTATCCTGTTTGAAATCGGATACGGTTAACCTTAACCTGTTTAAAAAAAATCGTTTATGGTTATTTAAAACCGCATAATTTTTTGTTACGATTTTTAATTTTGGTTACCGGTTATTTTGCACACCCCTAGTAAATTTGTAACTCACTAATTTGCTTTTGACGATTCCAAAAATATTCAGCACGTCTCGCAATATTTTATAGTTATATAAATAAATGAAGTCTCCAAATTTATTGTTGAATATTTCTTAGATTATGCATATTCTCGAAGCGGAAATTCCGGGAAATCAAAGAAATCACGATCTAGATAATCACACTATTATTGCTCGTTACTTTATAAGACATAGTTTTTATATCGTATCTGACTTGATGATCCGATCCCACGAACAAGTCGAGCTTTTTATGAGGTGCTTGTCCACGCCTATATGCCGATCCCATAGCCGTCAATATGCACAGCACTCTATTTCGTACACCACGTCGTCAACAGAATGTTTCACGCCGGAAATCACCGAACAAGAATTGCTATAGCTTATCTGGTGATTAGAAACGAACCAAGAACTTTTGAGAGAACCTTGAGAATTCGACAACCTCCTTGGGCAAGGGTGATGTCCAATTCAAGGTGGTGTGGATAGAATGACAAACTTCATTTAGGGTTTATGAATCGCAATCTCATATTTCCCTTTCTCTTAATCACCTTATCGGAATAGGGTTTACTCTTAATGGGCTTCATGAATCATATTAATTAAGCCCATAAACTAATTAGTTAATCACATTAATTCATATGGCCCAATTGCCAATCCCAATCTTTGGGCACTTACGCCACACTCTCTTCACATCTGCTAGAAAGAATTATTAGGGCTTTGGAGAGTGAATAGCTATTCTTTTTCTCACATCTCGATTTCTACCTTCTTTGGGAAGATCATTTCCTACATTTATTTGTTTCAGTGAATATCCCTGTTAAAGTCTCGAAAATTTAAAATTTAAAATTCAAAAACAAAAATATTAAACCCGTTAGATGATTCAGATCAAGGTTTAAAAAACCTCAATATACCATCGACTTTCATGAGTGCGGTCCTTTTACCGATTTTCATAAATATCTTTTAATACTCAATTTTAATTTTAATCAAGAAAACTCCATCATTTTTTTTACTTTTTACAGACCAGCTAGTTCCTACATTAGAGTGACGATTCGTGTTTCGTGCCAGTTTTGTGCATGGTCTTAATCATTTTTTTTATACAGACCTACACCCCGCCCATTTAATAATCGTGTTAGAAGATGGAACTCAGACCCGCTCCATTTAATAACTGTGTGTATCGTGTCTACTCGTTATCCCATTTAACCGATTCAAGTATTTTAAAATAATAAATTGATTCAATTTGCATTAATTTAACTTATTTAAATCTATTATACTATCTAAATTTTAAATTTTATTAACAAATTTCATTGTCATAAGTAATTAATAAAATAAAAACATAAATTCCATATATAATAAGTATTACTTAATATGATAAATATTGCGTAATGTGATACTTTTTGCTAGTGTTGAATTAGGTCCTACTCTGCTATCGTGTTTGTGGCGTGGTTAGCTATTATTTAATCGTGTTCGACACGGTTAGACCCAGATCCATTTATGTAGACCAAAACCCATTCAAATCGTGTCGTAACTATTTCGTGTTCGATCCCAAATTATCACCCCTATCCTACCTAATAACCTCTCAAATTCAAGAAAAACTCATGGTGTCTTCAAATTTTCCACATCAACCTCTACATAATCTCCGAAGATCTCTCAAATTCGATTTTGATAAAAAAAAAACCCCTCCATATTTCAATTCCCAATATTGCAGTAGACCGATCGGCTTGCAGTTTACTCATCAGTTTTAAAACTCTTCCAAAAACATCGATATCATCACTGTACGAGATTGTACAATCTTTCAACATTATTGGGCCATTATTCTGACGATTAAGAAAGGCACAAGTCTGCTACCATTTTCTTGCTTGTCAATTAATTTGGTAGGAAAAAAAAAGAAAAAAAAAGGACGAATTGATAGATTAAAAAATGATATTATTTCATTATTGTACTGACAAAGTAAAAAAAAAAGTAATTGGCGATATAAGTGATCAAAGTTTTTACTTTCTCATAAACATGACGCCGTTTCAAAAAAAAAAAAAGGACACCAAAAGTGGCCAAAATACACTAATCACGCTAACAAAAAAAATTCCTTCCAATTAAGTGGATGGCTGTTTGTTACCTGTCACGTGGCCCCGTGATTGTGCATCAACCAAACCCAGGTGGCGTTTTTATTTTGCCACGTGTACTAATATCAGGGTTAGATAAATACCATCATTTACTCATTAAACAAAATAAATAAATAAATCAAGTTTCATTTCTTCTTTCCTTTATTTAAAACCTCCTCTCTCATTAGTGTTTCCCTCTTCTTTTTTCGCCTCTACCGTCAGATTCTTCTCATTCTTCTTCTATTTAATGTACAAGTTGTGTTCGTGAATGGCGAGTAAAGGTTCCTCATCCATTGGGAGTAGGAGAATATTTTACAACAGGAAATGCATGCTTCCAATGTAAAAAAAAAAAACAAAAAACCGAACTTTTTTCACTAAACTCAACACAACAGTACACTACATTACAGTTCAAGAAGTCAAAATCTTTTCATGGTATTTACAAAAATTAGTTGAAGCTTTTGAAAAAGGATGAAGCTTTTTAAATAAAAACTAACAAAAACCAGACTGCGGTTCGAATATTGGGTTTTGCCACCCAGGATCCGGGTTACCACCGTCGTTGTCCGCCATTTCTTGGTTGGAGAAGTCAGGTAGCAATTCGGTTTTGTTTCCATATATATATATAGAAGGTTTTGTTTCCATATATATATATATATATATATATATAGAGAGAGAGAGAGAGAGAGAGAGAGAGATGGAGGAGGAGGAGGAGGAGGTGGTGGTGTTAGTCGAAGAGAGGCTAAGAGTTAGGTTTCATACCCGTTCGAATAAATATGATGATTAAAATTCTCTTATTTATTTATTTATTATTTTTTTGGAGAAAATGAGGGTGATAATTCAGGTGTAATGTTAATAAACGTGGCAATTTAAAAACACCACTTGGGTTTGGTCGAAGGCACAATCACGGGGTCATATAGTGTTCTTGATATTCATATACTATTTTTAATGTTGATTTGAGTATTGGTGTTCTTGATGTTCATTTCGTGTTTTTATATATTGACCTAAAATCTCAAAACAATTGAAAAAATAACGATTTTAGGGCTTATACATTGGAATTTGAATATAACAAGAATTCTCATGCAAAACTATGTAAGGATTAAATTGTTGACGAGAAATGCTATAGGAAATGCAATAGCATTTATTTATAGCATTTCTTTATTTTACATATTTTACAGTCGTTACATCATCAATGGTACTAAAAATTAATAAGACATTATTTTGGGACAAATATATCTTCATTATAATAGTCGTAGTCTTCAATGGATTCGATTACTAAATTTAACCACTAGTATGAGAACATAGATTATACAATGGCTTAGGAACATAGAGTAGAATTTACACAACTGTATTTTATCCTCGAATTAGGTAAGGAGGTCTAAAATATATGCACTAGATATCATCATAAACAATATAGAGCTTTGCACAGAGAGATCTCGCATATATGAGATTTTTTAATTTTAGTCGAATTTCGACATTTAGGCCCCTAAATTGATATTTTTGCGTATCGCAGTCTTTTTTCTATTTTTTAGAAACATTTTTCGTGTTATTGGTGTTAATATATTGTTTTTATTGTTCATATAGTATTTTTGATGTTCATATAGTGTTCTTGATATTCATATATTGTTTTTAATATTGATTTCAGTATTGGTGTTCTTCATGTTCATATCGTGTATTTATATATTGACCTAAAATCTCAAACCAATTGAAAAAATCAAGATTTAAGGTCTTACGTTGGAATTTGAATATAACAATAACCTTCATACAAAAATATGTAAGGATTAAATTGTTCACGAGAAATGTTATAGGAAATGCTCTAGCATTTCCTATAGCATTTCTTTTATTTTACATATTCTACAGTCGTTACATCATAAATAGTACTAAAAATTAATAAGATATTATGTTGGGACCAATATATCTTCATTATAAGAGTCATAGTCTTCAATGGGTTCGGTTACTAAACTCAACCACTAGTATCAGAACATAGATTATACAATGGCTTAGAAACGAAGAGTAGAATTTACACAACTGTATATAATCCTCGAGTTAGGTCGGGAGTTCTAAAAAATATGCACAAGATATCATCATAAGAAATAGAGAGATTTGCACAGAGAGATCTCGCATATATGAGATTTTTTACTTTTAGTCGAATTTCAACATTTAGGCCCAAAAATCGATATTTTTGCGTATCGCAATCTTTTTTCTATTTTTTTGAAAACTTTTTCGTGTTATTGATGTTGATATATTATTTTTATTGTTTATATAGTGTTCTTGATATTCATATATTATTTTTAATGTTGATTTGAGTATTGGTGTTCTTGATGTTCATATCGTGTTTTTATATATTGACCTAAAATCTCAAACCAATTGAAAAAATAATGATTTTATGGCTTATACATTGGAATTTGAATATAACAAGAACTCTCATGCAAAAATATGTAAGGATTAAATTGTTGACGAGAAATGTGTTGGAAATCGGTGGTATCAATATGACTTCCTTACCACGATAATAGTCTCCGAGGCGTCATGGTAACATTTAAAAATTCATTTTAAAGTGGAAATCTTTTTACCGGACCGGCGACACGGATATCGGGTAATAATCATTTCGTTAAGATCTGATAATATTTTGAATTTAATATTTTTAAAATCATTATTAATAACCTAGTCGAATTGGAAATAAATAAAAAGCAGTAAATGGTTGCATTTATTGACCCAATGCATAAGGCCGTACCTCAGTTGACGATTCTAGCTGCGCGTTCTGATTTGGGCAGGGCTCCGCCGGTGCTGTTGGAAACTCCCGTGATCTTCCGGGATATTTTCTTGGACTCCTCGTACCGAAGCATGGGCTTTTCCGGTAGGACCCCGTCGCAAAATTTAACTGACGGTTCTTTTAAAGCTACCGGAGAAAATATATCCTAAGCCAAACCAGAACAGAGATTTGAAGTAGAAAACTCGGAGACCCTAGAGAGAGAGGGAGAGCTCGAGTTTTTGCTCTGGGGAAGGTGTGAAAATGTGTAGAATGAGCCTCCTATTTATAAGATCAAGCTGTAACCGATTTGGAGATTTTTCCTCCCTTTATTCGAATTTATTAAATTAAATATGATTAATTATTTCAATCCAATGGTCCATATTCAATCTCATCTAAATCCAATGGATATAATAAATCAGGGATTTAATTCAATAATAATACATGATAAGATAAAAATATTTAATCTTATCATCATATTATTTGAATTTGAATTATATATATACATATTAAATTCGAATTTGATTATGATTATCTAGATCCAATCGTTAAAAATAAATCTTAAACCAATCCAATGGATCAAATCAATTAGGGATAAAGTCAAATGCCCTAGGGTTTTACAAAACCCTAATTCGAACTCTTATCCACAATTTTATTCGAATTATACATTATATATATATATATTATATTAATTAATTTCTAATCCGATGGTAAAGATTAAATCTCAAACCGATCCAACGGACGCAATTAATTAAGCAAATTTGAAATACCTAAACTTGGTCACCAAGTTTCAATTTTGAATTACATTTAGGGTTTAAATCAATTATCTCAATCTAACGGTTGATATTAAACCATAACCGATCCAATGGATTAAATTGATTTGAGGGTTTTGCCAAAATACCAATTCACATATGCCGCAAGCATAAATTCTCCAATTCACATATTCGAATTTAGATAGGGTTTGTATTCTCCAAACCCTAATTCGAATTTACACATGTAACATTATATAAATATATATTTTTATTTATTAATATAAATCTTTTAATTATTAATTAATTATTAATTAGATATTAATAATTAAATCCAAATAATTAAATTATATCAATAAAACCTGATCTCAATATCACACATTAAATCTCATGGTGCAAGACCATCATTTAAATTCGTGACATGTGATTTAATTTCAAGTTTATCGAACCGAGTCATAAAGTTAGAAAATCCATAAATCACAAACCGTAAGTCTGAATGACTTGGTTCAAAAAGCAAAGTTGCTTCGAATTTAATTTACAACAACATGGTGCTGCTAGATAATCTAAATTCTAACTTTATTTTTATCAGTTAATTCCGTGTACCAAAATATGATACTTTTGTCACGCTGACGATAAAACTATCTGACGTCTGACACAAACTTTTCAGTTTTATAAGTCGAGCTAAATCATTAAAAATTATCCAGAATGGATTTTAATCACGTACGTATCATCCGTTACGGAGCTATCCTGGGGACCATGGACTCGTATCACTTAAGCTCCAACGAACTGCTAGTTGTTCGTCAAACCTCGAAGTGATTCCACTATAGACCCGAGGCTGCACTCTTTAGTGATACGGTATATATTATTCCCTCATAACAGCAGGGTGTCTATTGATTCAATCAAATTCGGGTTATTGTCCTTTCACTTGATGACTCACACATGAGTAGACGGTTTTTACCGTAATGCCCCTCATTGTATTTTCATCCTTGACTCAGCCAGTAATATTATGAGCAACCCACTTATGGTTTTGATTCATAAGTTGCGCACGGGTACCTCTCACTTCTCACCACTAACAACCAAGGGAATCATCATGACTCTTAAGAGAGCTGTGTGATGCCCATGTCTATGATCAAGCTATCCTTACACTGACTATCATTTTCCAAAATAATAGTGTTGGGAACAGCGGTAATATCTTGTGTTCTTTAATGGTTAAATCAAAGAACAATCAAGTCAGTAGCTCGGACTCATGATCACTCAGGACTTAGAACTAATATCCATTTGATCATCATTTTGTGACTCAACTACAACTTATCAGTGACGGTCTTATATGATAACATCTCGAGTTTAAGTCAGGTCCAGTCTAGTATGAAGATGCTTTATACTTAATGCACTTCTAGTGAGTGTGACACACACATAATCCAGAATAGGATTGTCACTTAGTCACATTAATGACCTTACCGATTAATGGGCTCCCACCTAGTTAATCAGGTCACGGACGTTTTAAGTTCATTTATTATGTTTATTAATTCTTCCTCACGTGACTCTTTTGTGATAATAATAACGTAATTGCATCCTTTATGAACTAAGGAATCAAATATTCTATTTTACTCTACCAGAAACTATAATAAGATTAACATATAATAAGCATCATCTTTAATCAACGAATTGTCATAATATTTTACAAATGAATAAATATCTTGTTTAAGGACACATATGTCCAACATATAGAGCTTTGCACAAAGAGATCTCGCTTACATGAGATTTTTTACTTTTAGTCGAATTTCGACGGTTAGGCCCCAAAATCGATGTTAGAAACACGATATTTTTTGTGTCATTGATGTTGATATATTGTTTTTATTGTTCATATCGAATTTATGAAGTTCATATAGTGTTCTTGATATTCATATATTATTTTAATGTTGATTTGAGTATTGGTGTTTTTGATATTCATATCGTGTTTTTATATAGTGACCTAAAATCTCAAACCAATTGAAAAAAATCACGATTTTAGGGCTTATACATTGGAATTTGAATATAACAAGAATTATCATGACAAAAAATTTGTAAGGATTAAATTGTTGACGAGAAATACTATAGGAAATGCTATAGCATTTCGTATAACATTTCTTTATTTTACATATTACAGTCGTTACATCATCAATAATACTAAAAATAAATAAGACATTATTTTGGGACCAATATACCTTCATTATAAGAGTCATGGTCTTCAAAGGGTTCGATTACTAAATTCAACCACTAGTATCAGAACATAGATTATACAATGGCATAGAAACGTAGAGTAGAATATACACAACTGTATTTAATCCTCGAATTTGGTCGAGAGATCTAAAAAATATGGACTAGATATCATCATAAACAATATAAGGTGTTGCACAGAGAGATCTTGCATACATGAGAATTTTTACTTTTAGTCGAATTTCGACGTTTAGGCACCAAAATAATTATTTTTGCGTATCACAATCTTTTTTCTATTTTTCAGAAACATTTTTTGTGTTATTTATGTTGATATATTGTTTTTATTGTTCATATAGTAATTTTTGAAGTTCAGATAGTGTTCATGATAATCATATATTATTTTTAATGTTGATATGAGTATTGGTGTTCTTGATGTTCATATCGTGTTTTTATATATTGACCTAAAAACTCAAACCAGTTGAAAAAATAACGATTTTAGGGCTTATACATTGGAATTTGAATATAACAAGAACTCTCATGCAAAAATATGTAAGGATTAAATTGTAGACGAGAAATGCTATAGGAACTAATATAGCATTTCATATAGCATTTCTTTATTTTATAGTCGTTACATTATCAATGGTACTAAAAATTAATAAGAAATTATTTTGGGACCAATATATCTTCGTTATAAGAGTCGTAGTATTCAATGGGTTTGATTACTAAATTCAACCACTAGTGTCAGAACATAGATTATACAATGGCTTAGAAACGTAGAGAGAATTTACACAACAATATATAATTCTCGAATTAGGTCGGGAGGTCTAATAAATATGCACTAGATATCATCATAAACAATATAGAGCTTTGCATAGAGAGATCTCGCATACATGAGATTTTTACTTTTAGTCGAATTTCGACATTTAGGCCAAAAAATCCATATTTTTGCGTATACAATCTTTTTTCTATTTTTTTAGAAACATTTTTCGTGTTATTGATGTTGATATATTTTTTTAATTGTTCATATAGTATTTTTGAAGTTTAGATAGTGTTCTTGATATTCATACATTATTTTTAATGTTGATTTGGTATTGGTGTTCTTGATGTTTATATCGTGTTCTTATATATTGACCTAAAATCTCAAACCAATTGAAAAAATAATGATTTTAGGGCTTATACATTGGAATTTTAATATAATAAGAACTGTCACACAAAAATATATAAGGATTTAATTGTTTACGAGAAATGCTTTAGGAAATGCTATACTTTCCTATAGCATGTCTTTATTTTACATATTTTACAATCGTTACATCATCACTGGTACTAAAAATTAATAAGACATTATTTTGGGACCAATATATCTTCATTATAAGAGTCGTAGTCTTCAATGGGTTCGATTATTAAATTCAACCACTTGTGTCGGAACATAGATTATACAATAGCTTAGAAACGTAGAGTAGAATTTACACAACTGTATTTAAACCTCGAATTAGGTCGGGAGGTATAAAAAATATGCACTAGATATCAACATAAACAATATAAATCTTTGCACAGAGAGATCTCGCATACATGAGATTTTTTACTTTTAGTCGAATCTTGATGTTTAGGCCCCAAAATCAATATTTTTGCGTATCGCTATCTTTTTTCTATTTTTTTAGAAACACCTTCGTCTTATTGATGTTGATAAATTGTTATTATTGTTCATATAGTATTTTTGAAGTTCAGATAGTGTTCTTGATATTCATACATTATTTTTAATGTTGATTTGAGTATTGGTGTTCTTGATGTTCATATCGTGTTTTTATATATTGACCTAAAATCTTAAACTAATTGAAAAAATAATGATTTTAGGGCTTATACATTGGAATATGAATACAACAAGAACTCTCATGCAAAAATATGTAAGGATTAAATTGTTGACGAGAAATCCTATAGGAAATGCTATAAGAAATCCTATAACATTTCTTTATTTTACATATTTTACAGTCGTTACACCATCAATGGTACTAAAAATTAATAAGACATTATTTTGGGACCAATATATCTTCATTATAAGAGTCGTAGTCTTCAATGGGTTCGATTACTAAATTCAACCACTAGTGTCGGAACATAGATTATACAATGGCTTAAAAACGTAGAGTAGAATTTACACAACTGTATTTAATCTTTGAATTAAGTCGAGAGGTCTAAAAAATATGCACTAGATAACATCATAAACAATATAAAGCTTTGCACAGAGAGATCTCGCATACATGAGATTTTTTACTTTTAGTCGAATTTCGACATTTAGGCCCCAAAATCGATATTTTTGCGTACCGCAATCTTTTTTCTATTTTTTTAGAAATATTTTTCGTGTTATTGATGTTGATATATTTTTTTTATTGTTCATATAGTATTTTTGAAGTTCAGATAGTTGTCTTGATATTCATTCATTATTTTTTATGTTGAGTTAAGTTTTGGTGTTCTTGATGTTCATATCGTGTTCTTATATATTGACCTAAAATCTCAAACCAATTAAAAAAATAATGATTTTAGGGCTTATACATTGGAATATGAATATAACAAGATCTGTCATGCAAAAATATGTAAGGATTAAATTGTTGAAGAGAAATGTTATAGGAAATGCTAGCATTTCTTTATTTTACATATTTTACAGTCGTTACATCATCAATGGTACTAAAAATTAATAAGAAATTATTTTAGGACCAATATATCTTCATTATAAGAGTCGTATTCTTCAATTGGTTCGATTACTAAATTCAACCACTAGTGTCGGAACA
This sequence comes from Parietaria judaica, assembly GCA_954871525.1. NCBI lineage: Eukaryota > Viridiplantae > Streptophyta > Magnoliopsida > Rosales > Urticaceae > Parietaria > Parietaria judaica. The sequence goes on from OX940865.1 coordinate 35,638,451, forward strand.
TAGATAATACAATGGCTTAGAAAAGTAGAGTAGAATTTACACAACTGTATTTAATCCTTGAATTAAGTCGAGAGGTCTAAAAAATATGCACTAGATAACATCATAAACAATATAAAGCTTTGCACAGAGAGATCTCGCATACATGAGATTTTTTACTTTTAGTCGAATTTCGACGTTTAGGCCCCAAAATCAATATTTTTGCGTATCGCAATCTTTTTTCTATTTTTTTAGAAACATTTTTCGTGTTATTGATGTTGATATATTGTTTTTATTGTTTCATATAGTAATTTTGAAGTTCAGATAGTGTTCTTGATATTCATACATTATTTTTAATGTTGATTTGGTATTGGTGTTCTTGATGTTCATATCGTGTTTTTATATATTGACCTAAAATCTCAAACCAATTGGAAAAAATAATGATTTTAGGGCTTATACATTGGAATATGACTATAACAAGAAATCTCCTGCAAAAATATGTAAGGATTAAATTGTTCACGAGAAATGCTATAGGAAATGCTATAGCATTTCCTATAGAATTTCTTTATTTTACATATTTTACAGTCGTTACATATTTTACAATGGCTTAGAAACGTAGAGAGAATTTACACAACAGTATTCAATCCTCGAATTAGGTCGGGATGTCTAATAAATATGCACTAGATATCATCATAAACAATATAGAGCTTTGCAGAGAGAGATCTCGCATACATGAGATTTTTACTTTTAGTCGAATTTCGACATTTAGGCCAAAATATCGATATTTTTGCGTATCACAATATTTTTTTTTTAGAAACAATTTTCGTGTTATTGATGTTGATATATTTTTTTAATTGTTGAAGTTCATATAGTGTTCTTGATATTCATACATTATTTTTAATCTTGATTTGAACATTGGTGTTCTTGATGTTCATATCGTGTTCTTATATATTAACCTAAAATCTCAAACCAATTGAAAAAATAATGATTTTAGGGCTTATACATTGGAATATGAATATAACAAGAACTGTCATGAAAAATATGTAAGGATTAACTTGTTGACGAGAAGTGCTATAGGAAATGCTATAGCATTTCCTATAATATTTCTTTATTTTACATATTTTACAGTCGTTACATCATAGATGGTACTAAAAATTAACAAGACATTATTTTGGGACCAATATATCTTCATTATAAGAGTCGTAGTCTTCAATGGGTTCAATTACTAAATTCAACCACTAGTGTCAGAATATAGATTATACAATAACTTAGAAACGTAGAGTATAATTTACACAACTGTATTTAAACCTTGAATTAGGTCGGGAGGTCTAAAAAATATGCACTAGATATCAACATAAAAAATATAAATCTTTGCACAGAGAGATCTCGCATACATGAGATTTTTTACTTTTAGTCGAATTTCGATGTTTAGGACCCAAAATAAATATTTTTGCGTATCGCTATCTTTTTTCTATTTTTTTAGAAACATTTTTCGTCTTATTGATGTTGATATAGTGTTTTTATGGTTCATATAGTATTTTTGAAGTTCAGATAGTGTTCTTGATATTCATACATTTTTTTAATGTTGATTTGAGTATTGGTGTTCTTTATGTTCATATCGTGTTTTTATATATTGACCTCAAATCTCAAACCAATTGAAAAAATAATGATTTTAGGGCTTATACATTGGAATATGAATATAACCAGAACTCTCATGCAAAAATATGTAAGGATTAAATGTTGACGAAATGCTATATCATTTCCTATAACATTTCTTTATTTTACTAATTTTACAGTCGTTACATCATCAATAGTACTAAAATTAATAAGACATTAATTTGGGACCAATATATCTTCATTATAAGAATCGTTGTCTTCAATGGGTTCGATTACAAAATTCAACCACTAGTGTCGGAACATAGATTATACAATGGCTTAGAAACTTATAGTAGAATTTACACAATTGTATTTAAACCTCGAATTAGGTCGGGAGGTCTAAAAAATATGCACTAGATATCATCATAAAAAATATAAAGCTTTGCACAGAGAGATCTCGCATACATGAGATTTTTTACTTTTAGCCGAATTTCGACGTTTAGAACCCAAAATTGATATTTATGCGTATCGCAATCTTTTTTCTATTTTTTTAGAAACATTTTTCCTGTTATTGATGTTGATATATTGTTTTTATTGTTTCATATAGTAATTTTGAAGTTCAGATAGTGTTCTTGATATTAATACATTATTTTTAATGTTGATTTGAGTATTGGTGTTCTCGATGTTCATATAGCGTTTCTTTATTTTACATTTTTTACATCCTTAAATTTCAAACCAATTGAAAAAATAATGATTTTAGGGCTTATACATTGGAATTTTAATATTACAAGCGTTCTCATGCAAAAATATGCAAGGCTTAAATTGTTGACGAGAAATGCCATAGGAAATGCTGTAGAATTTCCTATAGCATTTCTTTATTTTGCATTGTTTACGACCTAAAATTTAAAACCAATTGAAAAAATAATGATTTTAGGACTTATACATTGGAATTTGAATATAAAAAGAGTTCTCATGCAAAAATATTCAAGGATTAAATTGTTGACGAGAAATGCCATAGGCAATGCTATAGCATTTCCTCTAGCATTTCATTATTTTACATTTTTTACAACCTTAAATTTTGAATTAATTGAAAAAATAATGATTTTAGGGCATATACATTGGAGTTTTAATATTACAAGCGTTCTGATGCAAAAATATGCAAGGATTAAATTGTTGACGAGAAATGCCATAGGAAATGCTATAGAATTTCCTATAGCATTTCTTTATTTTACATTGTTTACGACCTAAAATTTTGAACCAATTGAAAAATAATGATTTTAGGGCTTATACAATGGAATTTGAATATAAAAAGAGTTCTCATGCAAAAATATGCAAGGAATAATTTGTTGACGAGAAATGCCATAGGAAATGGCATTTCCTATAGCATTTCTTTATTTTACATTTTTTACAAACCTTAAATTTTGAACTAATTGAAAAAATAATGATTTTAGGGCTTATACATTGGAATTTTAATATTAGAAGCGTTCTCATGCAAAAATATGCAAGGATTAAATTGTTGACGAGAAATTCCATAGAAAATGCTATAACATTTCCTATAGCATTTCTTTATTTTACATTGTTTACGACCTAAAATTTCGAACCAATTTAAAAACATATGATTTTAGGGCTGATACATTGGAATTTGAATATAACAAAAGTTCTCATGCAAAAATATGCAAGGATTAAATTGTTGACAAGAAATGCCATAGGAAATGCTATAGAATTTCCTAAAGCATTTCTTTATTTTACATTTTTTACAACCTTAAATTTCGAACCAATTGAAAAAATAATGATTTTAGGGCTTATACATTGGAATTTTAATATTACAAGCGTTCTCAGGCAAAAATATGCAATGATTAAATTGTTGACGAAAAATCTATAGCATTTATTTATTTTACATTGTTTATAACCTAAAATTTCGAACCAATTAAAAAAATAATGATTTTAGGGCTTATACATTGGAATTAGATTATAACAAGAGTTCTCATGGAAAAATACGCAATGATTAATTTGTTGATGAGAAATGCCGTAGGTAATGCTATAGCATTTCCTATAGCATTTCTTTATTTTACATTGTTTACGACCAAAAATTTTGAACCAATTGAAAAAAATAATGATTTTAAGGCTTATACAATGGAAATTGAATATAAAAAGATTTCTCATGCAAAAATATGCAAGGAATAAATTGTTGACGAGAAATGCCATAGGAAATGCTATAGCATTTATTTATTTTACATTTTTTACGAACCTTAAATTTGAACCAATTGAAAAAATAATGATTTTAGGGCTTATAGATTGGAATTTTAATATTACAAGCGTTCTCATGCAAAAATATGCAAGGATTAAATTGTTGACAAGAAATGCCATAGGAAATGCTATAGAATTTCCTAAAGCATTTCTTTATTTTACATTTTTTACAACCTTAAATTTCCAACCAATTGAAAAAATAATGATTTTAGGGCTTATACATTGGAATTTTAATATTATAAGCGTTCTCAGGCAAAAATATGCAATGATTAAATTGTTGACGAAAAATCTATAGAATTTCTTTATTTTATATTGTTTACAACCTAAAATTTCGAACCAATTAAAAAAATAATGATTTTAGGGCTTATACATTGGAATTAGATTATAACAAGAGTTCTCATGGAAAAATACGCAATGATTAAATTGTTGATGAGAAATGCTATAGGTAATGCTATAGCATTTCCTATAGCATTTCTTTATTTTACATTGTTTACGACCAAAAATTTTGAACCAATTAAAAAAAATAATTTATTTTAAGGCTTATACAATGGAAATTGAATATAAAAAGATTTCTCATGCAAAAATATGCAAGGAATAAATTGTTGACGAGAAATGCCATAGGAAATGCTATAGCATTTCCTATAGCATTTATTTATTTTACATTTTTTACGAACCTTAAATTTGAACCAATTGAAAAAATAATGATTTTAGGGCTTATAGATTGGAATTTTAATATTACAAGCGTTCTCATGCAAAAATATGCAAGGATTAAATTGTTGACGAGAAATGCCATAGGAAATGCTATAGAATTTACTATAGCATTTCTTTATTTTACATTATTTACGACCTAATATTTTGAACCAATTGAAAAAATAACGATTTTAGGGCTTATACAATGGACTTTGAATATAAAAAGAGTTCTCATACAAAAATATGCATGGAATAAATTGTTGACGAGAAATGCCATAGGAAATGCTAGCATTTCCTATAGCATTTCTTTATTTTTCATTTTTTACAAACCTTAAATTTTGAACCAATTGAAAAAATAATGATTTTAGGGCTTATACATTTGAATTTTAATATTACAAGCGTTCTCATGCAAAAATATGCAAGGATTAAATTGTTGACGAGAAATGCCATAGAAAATGCTATAGCATTTCCTATAGCATTTCTTTATTTTACATTGTTTACGACCTGAAATTTTGAACCAATTGAAAAATAAGGATTTTAGGGCTTATACATTGGAATTTTAATATTACAAGCGTTCTCATGCAAAAATATGCAAGGATTAAATGGTTGACGAGAAATGCCATAGGAAATGCTATAGAATTTCCTATAGCATTTCTTTATTTTACATTTTTTACAACCTTAAATTTCGAACCAATAGAAAAAATAATGATTTTAGGGCTTATACATTGGAATTTTAATGTTACAAGCATTCTCATGCAAAAATATGCAAGGATTAAATTGTTGACGAGAAATACCATAGGAAATGCAATAGCATTTCTTTATTTTACATTGTTTACGACCTAAAATTTTGAACCAATTTAAAAAATAATGATTTTAAGGCTTATACATTGGAATTTGAATATAACAAGTGTTCTCATGCAAAATATGCAAGGATTAAATTGTTGAAGAGAAATACCATAGGAAATGCTATTGCATTTCCTATAGCATTTCTTTATTTTACATTGTTTACGACCTAAAATTTCGAACCAATTAAAAAAATAATGATTTTAAGGCTTATACATTGGAATTTGAATATAAAAAGAGTTCTCATGCAAAAATATGCAAGGATTAAATTGTTGACGAGAAATGCCATAGGAAATGCTATAGCATTTCCTATAGCATTTCTTTATTTTACATATTTTACAACCTTAAATTTCGATCCAATTGAAAAAATAATGATTTTAGGGCTTATACATTGGAATTTTAATATTACAAGCGTTCTCATGCAAAAATATGCAATGATTAAACTGTTGAAGAGAAATGCCATAGGAAATGCTATAGCATTTCCTATAGCATTTCTTTATTTTACATTGTTTACGACCTAAAATTTCGAACCAATTGAAAAAATAATGATTTTAGGGCTTATACAATGGAATTTGAATATAACAAGAGTTCTCATGCAAAAATATGCAAGGATTAAATTAATGACGAGAAATGCCATAGGGAATGCTATAGCATTTCTTATAGCATTTCTTTATTTTATATTTTTTACAAACCTTAAAATTCAAACCAATTGAAAAAATAATAATTTTATGGCTTATACATTGGAATTTTAATATTACAAGCGTTCTCATGCAAAAATATGCAAGGATTAAATTGTTGACGATAAATGCCATAAGAAATGCTATAGCATTTCCTATAGCATTTCTTTATTTTACATTTTTTACAACCTTAAATTTCGAACCAATTGAAAAAGTAATGATTTTAAGCCTTATACATTGGAATTCTAATATTACAAGCGTTCTCATGCAGAAATATGCAAGGATTAAATTGTTGACGAGAAATGCCATAGGAAATTCTATAGCATTTCCTATATCATTTCTTTATTTTACATTGTTTACAACCTAAAATTTTGAACCAATTGAAAAAATAATGATTTTAGGGCTTATACATTGGAATTTTAATATTACAAGCGTTCTCATGCAAAAATATGCAATGATTAAATGGTTGACGAGAAATGCCATAGGAAATGCTATAGAATTTCCTATAGCATTTCTTTATTTTACATTTTTTACAACCTTAAATTTCGAACCAATAGAAAAAATAATGATTTTAGGGCTTATACATTGGAATTTTAATGTTACAAGCATTCTCATGCAAAAATATGCAAGGATTAAATTGTTGACGAGAAATACCATAGGAAATGCTATAGCATTTCTTTATTTTACATTGTTTACGACATAAAATTTCGAACCAATTAAAAAAATAATGATTTTAAGGCTTATACATTGGAATTTGAATATAACAAGTGTTCTCATGCAAAAATATGCAAGGATTAAATTGTTGAAGAGAAATACCATAGGAAATGCTATAGCATTTCCTATAGTATTTCTTTATTTTATATTGTTTACGACCTAAAATTTTGAACCAATTAAAAAAATAATGATTTTAAGGCTTATACATTGGAATTTGAATATAACAAGTGTTCTCATGCAAAAATATGCAAGGATTAAATTGTTGACGAGAAATGCCATAGGAAATGCTATAGCATTTCCTATAGCATTTCTTTATTTTACATATTTTACAACCTTAAATTTCGAACGAATTGAAAAAATAATGATTTTAGGGCTTATACATTGGAATTTTAATATTACAAGCGTTCTCATGCAAAAATATGCAATGATTAAACTGTTGAAGAGAAATGCCATAGGAAATGCTAGCATTTCCTATAGCATTTCTTTATTTTACATTGTTTACGACCTAAAATTTCGAACCAATTGAAAAAATAATGATTTTAGGGCTTATACAATGGAATTTGAATATAACAAGAGTTCTCATGAAAAAATATGCAAGGATTAAATTATTGACGAGAAATGCCATAGGGAATGCTATAGCATTTCTTATAGCATTTCTTTATTTTATATTTTTTACAAACCTTAAATTTCAAACCAATTGAAAAAATAATGATTTTATGGCTTATACATTGGAATTTTAATATTACAAGCGTTCTCATGCAAAAATATGCAAGGATTAAATTGTTGACGAGAAATGCCATAAGAAATGCTATAGCATTTCCTATAGCATTTCTTTATTTTACATTTTTTACAACCTTAAATTTCGAACAAATTGAAAAAGTAATGATTTTAGGCCTTATACATTGGAATTCTAATATTACAAGCGTTCTCATGCAGAAATATGCAAGGATTAAATTGTTGACGAGAAATGCCATAGGAAATGCTATAGCATTTCCTATAGCATTTCTTTATTTTACATTGTTTACAACCTAAAATTTTGAACCAATTGAAAAAATAATGATTTTAGGGCTTATACATTGGAATTTTAATATTACAAGCGTTCTGATGCAAAAATATGCAAGGATTAAATTGTTGACTAGAAATGCCATAGGCAATGCTATAGCATTTCCTATAGCATTTCTTTATTTTACGTTTTTTACAAACCTTAAATTTTTAACCAATTGAAAAAATAATGATATTAGGGCTTATACATTGGAATTTTAATATTACGAGCGTTCTCATGAAAAAATATGCAAGAATTAAATTGATGACGAGATATGCCATAGGAAATGACATTTCCTATAGCATTTCTTTATTTTACATTGTTTACGACCTAAAATTTCAAAACAATTGAAAAATTAATGATTTTAGGGCTTATACATTGGAATTTTAATAATATAACAAGAGTTCTCATGCAAAAATATGCAAGGATTAAATTGTTGACGAGAAATGCCATAGGAAATGCTATAGCATTTCCTATAGCATTTCTTTATTTTACATATTTTACAACCTTAAATTTCGAACCAATTGAAAAAATAATGATTTTAGGGCTTATACATTGGAATTTCAATATTACAAGCGTTCTCATGCAAAAATATGCAATGATTAAACTGTTGAAGAGAAATGCCATAGGAAATGCTATAGCATTTCCTATAGCATTTCTTTATTTTACATTGTTTACGACCTAAAATTTCGAACCAATTGAAAAAATAATGATTTTAGGGCTTATACAATGGAATTTGAATATAACAAGAGTTCTCATGCAAAAATATGCAAGGATTAAATTATTGACGAGAAATGCCATAGGGAATGCTATAGCATTTCTTATAGCATTTCTTTATTTTATATTTTTTACAAACCTTAAATTTCAAACCAATTGAAAAAATAATGATTTTATGGCTTATACATTGGAATTTTAATATTACAAGCGTTCTCATGCAAAAATATGCAAGGATTAAATTGTTGACGAGAAATGCCATAAGAAATGCTATAGCATTTCCTATAGCATTTCTTTATTTTACATTTTTTACAACCTTAAATTTCGAACCAATTGAAAAAGTTATGATTTTAGGCCTTATACATTGGAATTCTAATATTACAAGCGTTCTCATGCAGAAATATGCAAGGATTAAATTGTTGACGAGAAATGCCATAGGAAATGCTATAGCATTTCCTATAGCATTTCTTTATTTTACATTGTTTACAACCTAAAATTTTGAACCAATTGAAAAAATAATGATTTTAGGGCTTATACATTGGAATTTTAATATTACAAGCGTTCTGATGCAAAAATATGCAAGGATTAAATTGTTGACGAGAAATGCCATAGGAAATGCTATAGCATTTCCTATAGCATTTCTTTATTTTACGTTTTTTACAAACCTTAAATTTTTAACCAATTGAAAAAATAATGATTTTAGGGCTTATACATTGGAATTTTAATATTACGAGCGTTCTCATGAAAAAATATGCAAGAATTAAATTGATGACGAGATATGCCATAGGAAATGACATTTCCTATAGCATTTCTTTATTTTACATTGTTTACGACCTAAAATTTCAAAACAATTGAAAAATTAATGATTTTAGGGCTTATACATTGGAATTTTAATAATATAACAAGAGTTCTCATGCAAAAATATGCAAGGATTAAATTGTTGACGAGAAATGCCATAGGAAATGCTATAGCATTTCCTATAGCATTTCTTTATTTTACATATTTTACAACCTTAAATTTCGAACCAATTGAAAAAATAATGATTTTAGGGCTTATACATTGGAATTTTAATACTACAAGCGTTCTCATGCAAAAATATGCAATGATTAAACTGTTGAAGAGAAATGCCATAGGAAATGCTATAGCATTTCCTATAGCATTTCTTTATTTTACATTGTTTACGACCTAAAATTTCGAACCAATTGAAAAAATAATGATTTTAGGGCTTATACAATGGAATTTGAATATAACAAGAGTTCTCATGCAAAAATATGCAAGGATTAAATTATTGACGAGAAATGCCATAGTGAATGCTATAGAATTTCTTATAGCATTTCTTTATTTTATATTTTTTACAAACCTTAAATTTCAAACCAATTGAAAAAATAATGATTTTATGGCTTATACATTGGAATTTTAATATTACAAGCGTTCTCATGCAAAAATATACAAGGATTAAATTGTTGACGAGAAATGCCATAAGAAATGCTATAGCATTTCCTATAGCATTTCTTTATTTTACAATTTTTACAACCTTAAATTGCGAACCAATTGAAAAAGTAATCATTTTAGGCCTTATACATTGGAATTCTAATATTACAAGCGTTCTCATGCAAAAATATGCAAGGATTAAATTGTTGACGAGAAATGCCATAGGAAATGCTATAGCATTTCCTATAGCATTTCTTTATTTTACATTGTTTACAACCTAAAATTTTGAACCAATTGAAAAAATAATGATTTTAGGGCTTATACATTGGAATTTTAATATTACAAGCGTTCTGATGCAAAAATTTGCAAGGATTAAATTGTTGACGAGAAATGCCATAGGAAACGCTATAGCATTTCCTATAGCATTTCTTTATTTTACGTTTTTTACAAACCTTAAATTTTTAACCAATTGAAAAAATAATGATTTTAGGGCTTATACATTGGAATTTTAATATTACGAGCGTTCTCATGAAAAAATATGCAAGAATTAAATTGATGACGAGATATGCCATAGGAAATGACATTTCCTATAGCATTTCTTTATTTTACATTGTTTACGACCTAAAATTTCAAAACAATTGAAAAATTAATGATTTTAGGGCTTATACATTGGAATTTTAATAATATAACAAGAGTTCTCATGCAAAAATATGCAAGGATTAAATTATTGACGAGAAATGCCATAGGAAATGCTATAGCATTTCCTATAGCATTTCTTTATTTTACATATTTTACAACCTTAAATTTCGAACCAATTGAAAAAATAATGATTTTAGGGCTTATACATTGGAATTTTAATATTACAAGCGTTCTCATGCAAAAATATGCAATGATTAAACTGTTGAAGAGAAATGCCATAGGAAATGCTATAGCATTTCCTATAGCATTTCTTTATTTTACATTGTTTACGACCTAAAATTTCGAACCAATTGAAAAAATAATGATTTTAGGGCTTATACAATGGAATTTGAATATAACAAGAGTTCTCATGCAAAAATATGCAAGGATTAAATTATTGACGAGAAATGCCATAGGGAATGCTATAGCATTTCTTATAGCATTTCTTTATTTTATATTTTTTACAAACCTTAAATTTCAAACCAATTGAAAAAATAATGATTTTATGGCTTATACATTGGAATTTTAATATTACAAGCGTTCTCATGCAAAAATATACAAGGATTAAATTGTTGACGAGAAATGCCATAAGAAATGCTATAGCATTTCCTATAGCATTTCTTTATTTTACAATTTTTACAACCTTAAATTGCGAACCAATTGAAAAAGTAATCATTTTAGGCCTTATACATTGGAATTCTAATATTACAAGCGTTCTCATGCAAAAATATGCAAGGATTAAATTGTTGACGAGAAATGCCATAGGAAATGCTATAGCATTTCCTATAGCATTTCTTTATTTTACATTGTTTACAACCTAAAATTTTGAACCAATTGAAAAAATAATGATTTTAGGGCTTATACATTGGAATTTTAATATTACAAGCGTTCTGATGCAAAAATTTGCAAGGATTAAATTGTTGACGAGAAATGCCATAGGAAACGCTATAGCATTTCCTATAGCATTTCTTTATTTTACGTTTTTTACAAACCTTAAATTTTTAACCAATTGAAAAAATAATGATTTTAGGGCTTATACATTGGAATTTTAATATTACGAGCGTTCTCATGAAAAAATATGCAAGAATTAAATTGATGACGAGATATGCCATAGGAAATGACATTTCCTATAGCATTTCTTTATTTTACATTGTTTACGACCTAAAATTTCAAAACAATTGAAAAATTAATGATTTTAGGGCTTATACATTGGAATTTTAATAATATAACAAGAGTTCACATGCAAAAATATGCAAGGATTAAATTATTGACGAGAAATGCCATAGGAAATGCTATAGCATTTCCTATAGCATTTCTTTATTTTACATATTTTACAACCTTAAATTTCAAACCAATTGAAAAAATAATGATTTTAGGGCTTATACATTGGAATTTTAATATTACAAGCGTTCTCATGCAAAAATATGCAATGATTAAACTGTTGAAGAGAAATGCCATAGGAAATGCTATAGCATTTCCTATAGCATTTCTTTATTTTACATTGTTTACGGCCTAAAATTTCGAACCAATTGAAAAAATAATGATTTTAGGGCTTATACAATGGAATTTGAATATAACAAGAGTTCTCATGCAAAAATATGCAAGGATTAAATTATTGACGAGAAATGCCATAGGGAATGCTATAGCATTTCTTATAGCATTTCTTTATTTTATATTTTTTACAAACCTTAAATTTCAAACCAATTGAAAAAATAATGATTTTATGGCTTATACATTGGAAGTTTAATAATACAAGCGTTCTCATGCAAAAATATGCAAGGATTAAATTGTTGACGAGAAATGCCATAGGAAATGCAATAGCATTTCCTATAGCATTTCTTTATTTTACATTTTTTACAACCTTAAATTTCGAACCAATTGAAAAAGTAATGATTTTAGGGCTTATACATGAAAATTCTAATATTACAAGCGTTCTCATGCAAAAGTATGCAAGGATTAAATTGTTGACGAGAATTGCCATAGGAAATGCTATAGCATTTCCTATAGCATTTCTTTATTTTACGTTTTTTACAAACCTTAAATTTTTAACCAATTGAAAAAATAATGATTTTAGGGCTTATACATTGGAGTTTTAATATTACGAGCGTTCTCATGAAAAAATATGCAAGAATCAAATTGATGACGAGATATGCCACAGGAAATGACATTTCCTATAGCATTTCTTTATTTTACATTGTTTACGACCTAAAATTTCAAAACAATTGAAAAATTAATGATTTTAAGGCTTATACATTGGAATTTTAATAATATAACAAGAGTTCTCATGCAAAAATCTGAAAGGATTAAATTGTTGACGAGAAATGCCATAGGAAATGCTATAGAATTTCCTATAGAAATTCTTTATTTTACATTGTTTACAACCTAAAATTTCAAACCAATTGAAGAAATAATGATTTTAGGGCTTATACATTGGAATTTTAATATTACCAGCGTTCTCATGCAAAAATATGCAAGGATTAAATTGTTAACGAGAAATGCCATAGGAAATACTATAGCATTTCTTTATTTTACATTGTTTACAACCTTAAATTTCAAACCAAATGAAAAAATAATGATTTTAGGGCTTATACATTGGAATGTTAATATTACAAGTGTTCTCATGCAAAAATATGCAAGGATTTAATTGTTGACGAGAAATGCCATAGGAAATGCTATAGCATTTCCTATTGCATTTCATTATTTTACATTTTTTATGACCTAAAATTTTGAACCAATTGAAAAAATAATGATTTTAAGGCTTATACATTGGAATTTGAATATAGCAAGAATATCTCATGCAAAAATATTAACGGATTAAATTGTTGACGAGAAATGCCATAGTAAATGGTATTGCATTTCTTTATTTTACATTGTTTACGACCTAAATTTTAGAACCAATTGAAAACATAATGATTTTAGGGCTTATACATTGGAATTTGAAATTAGAAGCGTTCTCATGCAAAAATATGCAAGGATTAAATTGTTGACGAGAAATGCTATAGGAAATGCTATAGCATTTCTTTATTTTATATTGTTTACAACCTAAAATTTAAAACCAATTGAAAAAATAATGATTTTAGGGCTTATACATTGGAATTTTAATATTACAAGCGTTCTCATGCAAAAATATGCAATGATTAAATTGTTGACGAGAAATGCCATAGGAAATGCTATAGCATTTCGTATAGTATTTCTTTATTTTACATTGTTTACAACCTAAAATTTCGAACCAATTGAAAAAATAATGATTTTAGGGCTTATACATTGGAATTTTAATATTACAAGCGTTCTCATGCAAAAATATGCAAGTATTAAATTGTTGATGAGAAATGCCATAGGAAATGCTATAGCATTTCCTATAGCATATCTTTGTTTTACATTGTTTACGACCTAAAAATTCGAACCAATTTAAAAAATAATGATTTTAGGGCTTATACATTGGAATTTGAATATAACAAGAGTTCTCATGCAAAAATATGCAAGGATTAAATTGTTGACGATAAATGCCATAGGAAATGCTATAGCATTTCCTATAGCATTTCTTTATTTTACATTTTTTACAACCTTAAATTTCAAACCAATTGAAAAAATAATGATTTTAGGGCTTATACATTGGAATTTTAATATTACAAGCGTTCTCATGCAAAAATATGCAAGGATTAAATTGTTGAGGAGAAATGCCATAGAAAACGCTATAGCATTTCGTATAGCATTTCTTTATTTTACATTGTTTAGAACCTAAAATTTCGAACCAATTGAAAAATAATGATTTTAGGGCTTATACATTGAAATTTTAATATTACAAGCGTTCTCATGCAAAAATATGCAAGGATTAAATTGTTGACGAGAAATGCAATAGGAAATGCTATAGCATTTCCTATAGCATATCTTTATTTTACATATTTTACAACCTTAAATTTTGAACCAATTAAAAAATAATGATTTTAGGGCTTATACATTGGAATTTTAATATTACAAGCGTTCTCATGCAAAACTATGCAAGGATTAAATTGTTGACAATAAATGCCATTGGAAATGATATAGCATTCCTTTATTTTACATTGTTTGCGACCTAAAATTTTGAACCAATTGAAAAATAATGATTTTAGGGCATATACATTAAAATTTAAATGCTATAGCATTTCCTATAGCATTTCTTTATTTTACATTTTTTACAACCTAAAATTTTGAACCAATTGAAAAAAATAATGATTTAAGGGCTTATACATTGGAATTTTAATATTACATGCATTCTCATGTAAAAATATGCAAGGATTAAATTGTTGACGAGAAATACCATAGGAAATGCTATAACATTTCTTATAGCATTTCTTTATTTTATATGTTTACGATCTAAAATTTCAAACCAATTGAAAAACTAATAATTTTAGGGCTTATACCTTGTTATTTGAATATAACAAGAGTTCCCATGCAAAAATATGCAAGGATTAAATTGTTGACGAGAAATGCTATAGGAACCTAAAATTGAACCAATTGAAAAAATAATGATTTTAGGGCTTATACATTGGAATTTTAATATTACAAGCGTTCTCATGCAAAAATATGCAAGAATTAAATTGATGACAAGATATGCCATAGGAAATGACATTTCCTATATCATTTCTTTATTTTACATTATTTCAAAACAATTGAAAAAATAATGATTTTAGGGCTTATACATTGGAATTTTAATAATATAACAAGAGTTCTCCTGCAAAAATATGCAAGGTTTAAATTGTTGACGAGAAATGCCATAGGAAATGCTATAGCATTTCCTATAGCAATTATTTATTTTACATTAATTACAATCTAAAATTCCAAACCAATTGAAAAAATAATGATTTTAGGGCTTATACATTGGAATTTTAATATTACAAGCGTTCTCATGCAAAAATATGCAAGGATTAAATTGTTGACGAGAATTGCCATAGGAAATGCTATAGCATTTCCTATAACATTTCTTTATTTTACATTGTTTACAACCTAAAATTTCGAACCAATTGAAAAAATAATGATTTTAGGGCTTATACATTGGAGTTTGAATTTAACAAGAGTTCTCATGAAAAAATATGCAAGGATTAAATTGTTAACGAGAAATGCCATAGGAAATGCTATAGCATTTCCTATAGCATTTCTTTATTTAAGATTGTTTACGACCTAAAATTTCGAACCAATTGAAAAAATAATGATTTTAGGGTTTATACATTGGAATTTGAATATAACAAGAGTTCTCATGCAAAAATATGCAAGGATTAATTTGTTGACGAGATATGCCATAGGAAATGCTATAGCATTTACTAAAGCATTTCTTTATTTTACATTGTTTACAACCTAAAATTTCGAACCAATTGAAAAAGTAATGATTTTAGGGCTTATACATTGGAGTTTGAATTTAACAAGAGTTCTCATGCAAAAATATGCAAGGATTAACTTGTCGACGAGAAATGCCATAGGAAATGCTATTGCATTTCGTATAGCATTTCTTTATTTTACATTGTTTACAACCTAAAATTTTGAACCAATTGAAAAAATAAGGATTTTAGGGCTTATACATTGGAATTTGAATATAAGAAGAGTTCTCATGCAATAATATGCAAGGATTAAATTGTTGATGAGAAATGCCATAGGTAGCATTTCCTATAGCATTTCTTTATTTTACATTGTTTACGACCTAAAACTTCGAACCAATTTAAAAAAAAATGATTTTAGGGCTTATACATTGGAATTTGAATATAACAAGAGTTCTCATGAAAAAATATGCAAGGATTAAATTGTTGACGAGAAATGCCATAGGAAATGCTATAGCATTTCCCATAGCATTTCTTTATTTTACAATGTTTACGACCTAAATTTTCGAACCAATTGAAAAAATAATGATTTTAGAGCTTATACATTGGAATTTGAATATAACAAGAGTTCTCATGCAAAAATATGCAAGGATTAACTTGTCGACGAGAAGTGCCATAGGAAATGCTATAGCATTTCCTATAGCATTTTTTTATTTTACATTGTTTACAACCTAAAATTTAAAACCAAATGAAAAAATAATTATTTTAGGGCTTATACATTGGAATATGAATATAACAAGAGTTCTCATGCAAAAATATGCAAGGATTAAATCGTTGACGAGAAATGCTATAGCGTTTCCAATAGAATTTCTTTATTTTACATTATTTACACCCTAAAATTTTGAACCAATTAAAAAAATAATGATTTTAGGGCTTATACATTGGAATTTGAATATTACAAGCTTTGTCATGCAAAAATATGCAAGGATTAAATTGTTGACGAGAAATTCCATAGGAGCATTTCCTATAACATTTCTATATTTTACATTGTCTACAACCTAAAGTTTCGAACCAATTGAAAAAATAATGATTTTAGGGCTTATACATTGGAATTTTAATATTACAAGCGTTCTCATGCAAAAGTATGCAAGGATAAAATTGTTGACGAGAAATGCCATAGGAAATGCTACAGCATTTCCCATAGCATTTCTTTATTTTACATTGTTTACGACCTAATATTTTGAACCAATTGAAAAAATAATGATTTTAGGGCTTATACATTGGAATTTGAATAAAACAAGAGTTTTCATGCAAAAATATGCAAGGATTAAATTGTTGACGAGAAATGCCATAGGAAATGCTATAGCATTTCCTATAATATTTCTTTATTTTACATTGTTTACGACCTAAAATTCCAACCAATTGAAAAAATAGTTATTTTTGGGCTTATACATTGGAATTTGAATATAACAAGAGTTCTCATGCAAAATAATGCAAGGATTAAATCGTTGACGAGAAATGCCATAGGAAATGCTTCATTTCCTATAGCATTTCTTTATTTTACATTGTTTACGACCTAAAATTTTGAACTAATTGAAAAAATAATGATTTTAGGGCTTATACATTAAAATTTGAATATAACAAGAGTTCTCATGCAAAAATATGCAAGGATTAAATTGTTGATGAGAAATGCCATAGG
This sequence comes from Parietaria judaica, assembly GCA_954871525.1. Taxonomy (NCBI): domain Eukaryota; kingdom Viridiplantae; phylum Streptophyta; class Magnoliopsida; order Rosales; family Urticaceae; genus Parietaria; species Parietaria judaica. The sequence continues at coordinate 35,656,046 of OX940865.1, forward strand.
TAATGCTATAGCATTTCCTATAGCATTTCTTTATTTTATATTGTTTACGACCTAAAACTACAAACCAATTGAAAAAATAATTATATTAGGGCTTATACATTGGAATTTTAATATAACAAGAGTTCTCATGAAAAAATATGCAAGGATTAAATTGTTGACGAGAAATGCCATAGGAAATGCTATAGCATTTCCCATAGCATTTCTTTATTTTACATTGTTTACGACCTAAATTTTCGAACAAATTTAAAAAATAATGATTTTAGGGCTTATACATTGGAATTTGAATATAACAAGAGTTCTCATGCAAAAATATGCAAGGATTAACTTGTTGACGAGAGATGCCATAGGATATGCTATAGCATTTCCTATAATATTTCTTTATTTTACATTGTTTACGACCTAAAACTTCCAACAAATTGAAAAAATAGTTATTTTTGGGCTTATACATTTGAATTTGAATATAACAAGAGTTCTCATGCAAAATAATGCAAGGATTAAATCGTTGACGAGAAATGCCATAGGAAATGCTTCATTTCCTATAGCATTTCTTTATTTTACATTGTTTACGACCTAAAATTTTGAACTAATTGAAAAAATAATGATTTTAGGGCTTATACATTAAAATTTGAATATAACAAGAGTTCTCATGCAAAAATATGCAAGGATTAAATTGTTGATGAGAAATGCCATAGGAAATGCTATAGCATTTCCTATAGCATTTCTTTATTTTATATTGTTTACGACCTAAAACTACAAACCAATTGAAAAAATAAATATATTAGGGCTTATACATTGGAATTTTAATATAACAAGAGTTCTCATGAAAAAATATGCAAGGATTAAATTGTTGACGAGAAATGCCATAGGAAATGCTATAGCATTTCCCATAGCATTTCTTTATTTTACATTGTTTACGACCTAAATTTTCGAACCAATTTAAAAAATAATGATTTTAGGGCTTATACATTGGAATTTGAATATAACAAGAGTTCTCATGCAAAAATATGCAAGGATTAAATAGTTGACGAGAAATGCCATAGGAAATGCTATAGCATTTCCTATAGCATTTCTTTATTTAACATTTTTTACAACCTTAAATTTCGAACCAATTGAAAAAATAATGATTTTAAAGCTTATACATTGGAATTTGAATATAAAAAGAGTTCTCATGCAAAAATATGCAAGGATTAAATTGTTAACGAGAAATGCCATAGGAAATGCTAGTAGTTCTTTATTTTACATTGTTTACGACCTAAGACTTCGAACCAATTGAAAAAATAATGATTTTAGGGCTTAAACATTGGAATTTGAATATAACAAGAGTTCTAATGCAAAAATATGCAAGGATTAAATCGTTGACGAGAAATGCTATAGCATTTCCAATAGAATTTCTTTATTTTACATTGTTTACACCCTAAAATTTTGAACCAATTGAAAAAAATAATGATTTTAGGGCTTATACATTGGAATTTGAATATTACAAGCTTTGTCGTGCAAAAATATGCAAGGATTAAATTGTTGACGAGAAATTCCATAGGAAATGCTAGCATTTCCTATAACATTTCTTTATTTTACATTGTCTACAACCTAAAGTTTCAAACCAATTGAAAAAATAATGATTTTAGGGCTTATACATTGGAATTTTAATATTACAAGCGTTCTCATGCAAAAGTATGCAAGGATAAAATTGTTGACGCGAAATGCCATAGGAAATGCTACAGCATTTCCCATAGCTTTTCTTTATTTTACATTGTTTACGACCTAAAATTTTGAACCAATTGAAAAAATAATGATTTTAGGGCTTATACATTGGAATTTGAATGTAACAAGAGTTCTCATGCAAAAATATGCAAGGATTAAATTGTTGACGAGAAGTGCCATAGGAAATGCTATAGCATTTCCTATAGCATTTCTTTATTTTACATTGTTTACGACCTAAAACTTCCAACCAATTGAAAAAATAGTTATTTTAGGGCTTATACATTGGAATTTGAATATAACAAGAGTTCTCATGCAAAATAATGCAAGGATTAAATTGTTGACGAGAAATGCCATAGGAAATGCTATAGCATTTCCTATTGCATTGTTTATATTATACATTATATACGACCTAAAATTTCAAACCAATTGAAAAAAATAATGATTTTAGCGCTTATACATTGGAATTTGAATATAACAAGAGTTCTCATGCAAAATTATTCAAGGATTAAATTGTTGACCAGAAATGCCATAGGAAATGCTAGCAGTTCTTTATTTTACATTGTTTACGACCTAAAACTTCGAACCAATTTAAAAAATAATGATTTTAGGGCTTAAACATTGGAATTTGAATATAACAAGAGTTCTAATGCAAAAATATGCAAGGATTAAATCGTTGACGAGAAATGCTATAGCATTTCGAATAGAATTTCTTTATTTTACATTGTTTACACCCTAAAATTTTGAACCAATTAAAAAAAATAATGATTTTAGGGCTTATACATTGGAATTTGAATATTACAAGCTTTGTCGTGCAAAAATATGCAAGGATTAAATTGTTGACGAGAACTTCCATAGGAAATGCTAGCATTTCCTATAACATTTCTTTATTTTACATTGTCTACAACCTAAAGTTTCGAACCAATTGAAAAAATAATGATTTTAGGGCTTATACATTGGAATTTTAATATTACAAGCGTTCTCATGCAAAAGTATGCAAGGATAAAGTTGTTGACGAGAAATGCCATAGGAAATGATACAGCATTTCCCATAGCATTTCTTTATTTTACATTGTTTACGACCTAAACTTTTGAACCAATTGAAAAAATAATGATTTTAGGGCTTATACATTGGAATTTGAATGTAACAAGAGTTCTCATGCAAAAATATGCAAGGATTAAATTGTTGACGAGAAGTGCCATAGGAAATGCTATAGCATTTTCTATAGCATTTCTTTATTTTCAATTGTTTACAACCTAAAACTTCCAACCAATTGAAAAAATAGTTATTTTAGGGCTTACACAGTGGAATTTGAATATAACAAGAGTTCTCATGCAAAATAATGCAAGGATTAAATTGTTGACGAGAAATGCCATAGGAAATGCTATAGCATTTCTTATTGCATTGTTTACATTATACATTATTTACGACCTAAAATTTCAAACCAATTGAAAAAAATAATGATTTTAGCGCTTATACATTGGAATTTAAATATTACAAGAGTTCTCATGCAAAAATATTCAAGGATTAAATTGTTGACCAGAAATGCCATAGGAAATGCTATAGCATTTCCTATAGCATTTCTTTATTTTACATTGTTTACGACCTAAAACTTCGAACCAATTGAAAAAATAATTAATTTAGGGCTTATACATTGTAATTTGAATATAACAAGGGTTCTCATGCAAAAATATGCAAGGATTAACTTGTCGACGAGAACCTATAGCATTTCTTTATTTTACAGTATTTACAACCTAAAATTTTGAACCAATTGAAAAAATAATGATTTTAGGGCTTATACATTGGAATTTGATTATAACAAGAGTTCTCATGCAAAAATATGCAAGGATTAAATAGTTGACGAGAAATGCCAAAGGAATTGCTATAGCATTTCCTATAGCATTTCTTTACTTTACATTGTTTACAACCTAAAATTTCGAACCAATTGAAAAAAAATTATGATTTTAGGGCTTAATCATTGGAATTTGAATATAACAAGAGTTCTCATGCAAAAATATGCAAGGATTAAATTGTTGACAAAAAATTCCATAGGAAATGCTTCATTTCCTATAGCATTTCTTTATTTTACATTGGTTACGACCCAAAATTTTGAACTAATTGAAAAAATATTGATTTTAGGGCTTATACATTGGAATTTGAATATAACAAGAGTTCTCATGAAAAAATATGCAAGGATTAAATTGTTGACGAGAAATGCCATAGGAAATGCTATAGCATTTCCCATAGCATTTCTTTATTTTACATTGTTTACGACCTAAATTTTTGAACCAATTAAAAAATAATGATTTTAGGGCTTATAAATTGGAATTTAAATATAACAAGAGTTCTCATGCAAAAATATGCAAGGATTGACTTGTTGACCAGAAATGCCATAGGAAATGCTATAGCATTTCCTATAGCATTTCTGTATTTTACATTGTTTACAACCTAAAATTTCAAACCAATTGAAAAAATAATAATTTTAGGACTTATACATTTGAATATGAATATAACAAGAGTTCTCATGAAAAAATATGCAAAGATTAAATTGTTGACAAGAAATGCCATAGGAAATGCTAGCAGTTCTTTATTTTACATTGTTTACGACCTAAAACTTCGAACCAATTGAAAAAAAATGATTTTAGGGCTTAAACATTGGAATTTGAATATAACAAGAGTTCTAATGCAAAAATATGCAAGGATTAAATCGTTGACGAGAAATGCTATAGCATTTCCAATAGAATTTCTTTATTTTACATTGTTTACACCCTAATATTTTGAACCAATTAAAAAAATAATGATTTTAGGGCTTATACATTGGAATTTGAATATTACAAGCTTTGTCGTGCAAAAATATGCAAGGATTAAATTGTTGACGAGAAATTCCATAGGAAATGCTAGCATTTCATATAACATTTCTTTATTTTACATTGTCTACAACCTAAAATTTCGAACCAATTGAAAAAAAAATGATTTTAGGGCTTATACATTGGAATTTAAATATAACAAGAGTTCTCATGCAAAAATATGCAAGGATTAAATTGTTGACGAGAAATGCCATAGGAAATGCTAGCATTTCCTATAGCATTTCTTTATTTTACATTTTTTACAACCTTAAATTTCGAACCAATTGAAAAAATAATGATTTTAGGGCTTATACATTGGAATTTTAATATTACAAGCGTTCTCATGCAAAAATATGCAAGGATTAAATTGTTGACGAGAAATGCCATAGGAAATGCTATAGCATTTCCTATAGCATTTCTTTATTTTACATTGTTTACGACCTAAAAGTCGAACCAATTAAAAAAATAATGATTTTAGGGCTTATACATTGGAATTTGAATATAACAAGAGTTCTCATGCAAAAATATGCAAGGATTAAATTGTTGACGAGAAATGCCATACGAAATGCTATAGCATTTCCTATAGAGTTTCTTTATTTTACATTTTTTACAACCTTAAATTTCAAACCAAATCAAAAAAATAATGATTTTAGGGCTTATACATTGGAATTTGATTATAACAAGAGTTCTCATGCAAAAATATGCAATGATTAAATTGTTGACGAGAAATGCCATAGGAAATGCTATAGCATTTCCTATAGCATTTCTTTATTTGACATTCTTGACAACCTTAAATTTCGAACAAATTGAAAAAATAATGATTTTAGGGCTTATAAAATGGAATTTGAATATAACAAGAGTTCTCATGCAAAAATATGCAAGGATTAAATTGTTGACGAGAAATGCCATAGGAAATGCTATAGCATTTCCTATAGCATTTCTTTATTTTACATTTTTTACAACCTTAAATTTTGAACCAATTGAAAAAATAATGATTTTAAAGCTTATACATTGGAATTTGAATATAACAAGAGTTCTCATGCAAAAATATGCAAGGATTAAATTGTTGAGGAGAAATGCCATAGGAAATGCTAGCATTACCTATAGCATTTCTTTATTTTACATTGTGTACGACCTAAAATTTCGAACCAATTGAAAAAATAATGATTTTAGGGCTTATACATTGGAATTTGAATATAACAAGACTTCTCATGCAAAAATATGCAAGGATTAAATTGTTGACGAGAAATGCCATAGGAAATGCTAGCATTTCCTATAGCATTTCTTTATTTTACATTTTTTACAACCTTAAATTTCGAACCAATTGAAAAAATATTGATTTTAGGGCTTATACATTGGAATTTTAATATTACAAGCGTTCTCATGCAAAAATATGCAAGGATTAAATTTTTGACATTAAATATCATAGGAAATGCTATAGCATTTCCTATAGCATTTCTTTATTTTACATTGTTTACGACCTAAAAGTCGAACCAATTGAAAAAATAATGATTTTAGGGCTTATACATTGGAATTTGAATATAACAAGAGTTCTCATGCATAAATATGCAAGGATTAAATTGTTGACGAGAAATGCCATACGAAATCCTATAGCATTTCCTATAGCATTTCTTTATTTTACATTTTTTACAACCTTAAATTTCGAACCAATTGAAAAAATATTGATTTTAGGGCTTATACATTGGAATTTGAATATAACAAGACTTCTCCTGCAAAAATATGCAAGGATTAAATTGTTGACGAGAAATGCCATAGGAAATGCTATAGAATTTCGTATAGAATTTCTTTATTTTACATTTTTTACAACCTTAAATTTCAAACCAATTGAAAAAAATAATGATTTTAGGGCTTATACATTGAAAATTTAATATTACAAGCGTTCTCATACAAAAATATGCAAGGATTAAATTGTTGACGTTAAATTCCATAGGAAATGCTATAGCATTTCCTATAGCTTTTCTTTATTTTACATTGTTTACGACCTAAAAGTCGAACCAATTGAAAAAATAATGATTTTAGGGCTTATACATTGGAATTTGAATATAACAAGAGTTCTCATGCAAAAATATACAAGGATTAAATTGTTGACGAGAAATGCCATACGAAATGCTATAGCATTTCCTATAACATTTCTTTATTTTATATTTTTTACAACTTTAAATTTTGAACCAATTGAAAAAATAATGATTTAAAGCTTATACATTGGACTTTGAATATAACAAGAGTTTTCATGCAAAAATATGCAAGCATTAAATTGTTGACGAGAAATGCCATAGGAAATGCTAGCATTTCCTATAGCATTTCTTTATTTTACATTGTTTACGACCTAAAATTTCGAACCAATTGAAAAAATAATTATTTTAGGGCTTAAACATTGGAATTTGAATATAACAAGACTTCTCATGCAAAAATATGCAAGGATTAAATTGTTGACGAGAAATGCCAACGGAAATGCTAGCATTTCCTATAGCATTTCTTTATTTTACATTTTTTACAACCTTAAATTTCGAACCAATTGAAAAAATATTGATTTTAGGGCTTATACATTGGAATTTTAATATTACAAGCATTCTCATGCAAAAATATGCAAGGATTAAATTGTTGACGTTAAATTCCGTAGGAAATGCTATAGCATTTCCTATAGCATTTCTTTATTTTACATTGTTTACGACCTAAAAGTCGAACCTATTGAAAAAATAATGATTTTAGGGCTTATACATTGGAATTTGAATATAACAAGAGTTCTCATGCAAAAATATGCAAGTATTAAATTATTGACGAGAAATGCCATAGGAAATGCTAGCATTTCCTGTAGCATTTCTTTATTTTACATTGTTTACGACCTAAAATTTCGAACCAATTGAAAAAATAATGATTTTAGGGCTTATACATTGGAATTTGAATATAACAAGACTTCTCATGCAAAAATATGCAAGGATTAAATTGTTGACGAGAAATGCCATAGGAAATGCTCATTTCCTATAGCATTTCTTTATTTTACATTGTTTACGACCTAAAAGTCGAACCAATTGAAAAAATAATGATTTTAGGGCTTATACATTGGAATTTAAATATAACAAGACTTCTCATGCAAAAATATGCAAGGATTAAATTGTTGACGTTAAATTCCGTAGAAAATGCTAGCATTTCCTATAGCATTTCTTTATTTTACATTGTTTACGACCTAAAAGTCGAACCAATTGAAAAAATAATGATTTTAGGGATTATACATTGGAATATGAATATAACAAGACTTCTCATGCAAAAATATGCAAGGATTAAATTGTTGACAAGAAATGCCATAGGAAATACTAGCATTTCCTATAGCATTTCTTTATTTTACATTGTTTACGACCTAAAATTTCGAACCAATTGAAAAAATAATTATTTTAGGGCTTATACATTGGAATTTTAATATTACAAGTGTTCTCATGCAAAAATATGCAAGGATTAAATTATTGTCGAGAAATGCCATAGGAAATGCTATATCATTTCCTATAGCATTTCTTAATTTTACATTGTTTACGACCTAAAAGTCGAACCAATTGAAAAAATAATTATTTTAGGGCTTATACATTGGAATTTGAATATAACAAGAGTTCTCATGCAAAAATATGCAAGGATTAAATTGTTGACGAGAAATGCCATAGGAAATGCTAGCATTTCCTATAGCATTTCTTTATTTTACATTGTTTACGACCTAAAAGTCGAACCAATTGAAAAACTAATGATTTTAGGGATTATACATTGGAATTTGAATATAACAAGACTTCTCATGCAAAAATATGCAGGGATTAAATTGTTGACAAGAAATGCCATAGGAAATTCTAGCATTTCCTATAGCATTTCTTTATTTTACATTGTTTACAACCTAAAATTTCGAACCAATTGACAAAATAACGATTTTAGGGCTTATACATTGGAATTTAATATTACAAGTGTTCTCATGCAAAAGTATGCAATGATTAAATTGTTGACGAGAAATGCCATAGGAAATGCTATATCATTTCCTATAGCATTTCTTTATTTTACATTGTTTACGACCTAATAGTCGAACCAATTGAAAAAATAATGATTTTAGGGCTTATACATTGGAATTTGAATATAACAAGAGTTCTCATGCAAAAATATGCAAGGATTAAATTGTTGACGAGAAATGCCATAGGAAATGCTAGCATTTCCTATAGCATTTCTTTATTTTACATTGTTTACGACCTAAAAGTCGAACCAATTGAAAAAATAATGATTTTAGGGATTATACATTGGAATTTGAATATAACAAGACTTCTCATGCAAAAATATGCAAGGATTAAATTGTTTTCAAGAAATGCCATAGGAAATGCTAGCATTTCCAATAGCATTTCTTTATTTTACATTGTTTAGGACCTAAAATTTCGAACCATTTGAAAAAAATAATGATTTTCGGGCTTATACATTGGAATTTTAATATTACAAGTGTTCTCATGCAAAAATATGCAAGGATTAAATTGTTGACGAGAAATGCCATAGGAAATGCTATATCATTTCCTATAGCATTTCTTAATTTTACATTATTTACGACCTAAAATTCGAACCAATTGAAAAAATAATGATTTTAGGGCTTATACATTGGAATTTGAATATAACAAGAGTTCTCATGCAAAAATATGCAAGGATTAAATTGTTGACGAGAAATGCCATAGGAAATGCTAGCATTTCCTATAGCATTTCTTTATTTTACATTGTTTACGACCTAAAAGTCGAACCAATTGAAAAAATAATGATTTTAGGGCTTATACATTGGAATTTGAATATAACAAGAGTTCTCATGCAAAAATATGCAAGGATTAAATTGGTGACGAGAAATGCCATAGGAAATGCTAGCATTTCCTATAGCATTTCTATATTTTACATTGTTTACGACCTAAAAGTCGAACCAATTGAAAAAATAATTATTTTAGGGTTTATACATTGGAATTTGAATATAACAAGAGTTCTCATGCAAAAATATGCAAGGATTAAATTGTTGACGAGAAATGCCATAGGAAATGCTAGCATTTCCTATAGCATTTCTTTATTTTACATTGTTTACGACCTAAAAGTCGAACCAATTGAAAAAATAATTATTTTAGGGCTTATACATTGGAATTTGAATATAACAAGAGTTCTCATGCAAAAATATGCAAGGATTAAATTGTTGACGAGAAATGCCATAGGAAATGCTAGCATTTCCTATAGCATTTCTTTATTTTACATTGTTTACGACCTAAAAGTCGAACCAATTGAAAAAATAATGATTTTAGGGCTTATACATTGGAATTTGAGTATAACAAGAGTTCTCATGCAAAAATATGCAAGGATTAAATTGTTGACGAGAGATGCCATACGAAATGCTATAGCATTTCCTATAGCATTTCTTTATTTTACATTTTTTACAAACTTAAATTTCGAACCAATTGAAAAAATAATGATTTTTGGGCTTATACATTGGAATTTTAATATTACAAGCGTTCTCATGCAAAAATATGCAAGGATTAAATTGTTGACGAGAAATGCCATAGGAAATGCTATAGAATTTCCTATAGAATTTCTTTATTTTACATTTTTTACAACCTTAAATTTCAAACCAATTAAAAAAAATAATGATTTTAGTGCTTATACATTGAAAATTTAATATTACAAGCGTTCTCATACAAAAATATGCAAGGATTAAATTGTTGACGTTAAATTCCATAGGAAATGCTATAGCATTTCCTATAGCATTTCTTTATTTTACATTGTTTACGACCTAAAAGTCGAACCAATTGAAAAAATAATAATTTTAGGGCTTATACATTGGAATTTGAATATAACAAGAGTTCTCATGCAAAAATATGCAAGGATTAAATTGTTGACGAGAAATGCTATAGCATTTCTTTATTTTACATTGTTTACGACCTAAAATTTTGAACCAATTGAAAAAATAATGATTTTAGGGCTTATACATTGGAATTTGAATATAACAAGACTTCTCATGCAAAAATATGCAAGGATTAAATTGTTGACGAGAAATGCCATAGGAAATGCTAGCATTTCCTATAGCATTTCTTTATTTTACATTTTTTACAACCTTAAATTTCGAACCAATTGAAAAAATATTGATTTTAGGGCTTATATATTGGAATTTTAATATTACAAGCGTTCTCATGCAAAAATATGCAAGGATTAAATTGTTGACGTTAAATTCCATAGGAAATGCTATAGCATTTCCTATATCATTTCTTTATTTTACATTGTTTACGACCTAAAAGTCGAACCAATTGAAAAAATAATGATTTTAGGGCTTATACATTGGAATTTTAATATAACAAGAGTTCTCATGCAAAAATATGCAAGGATTAAATTGTTGACGAGAAATGCCATACGTAATGCTATAGCATTTCCTATAGCATTTCTTTATTTTACATTTTTTACAACCTTAAATTTCGAACCAATTGAAAAAAATAATGATTTTAGGGCTTATACATTGGAATTTGATTATAACAAGAGTTCTCATGCAAAAATATGCAAGGATTAAATTGTTGACGAGAAATGCCATAGGAAATGCTCTAAAGCATTTCTTTATATGGCATTTTTGACAACCTTAAATTTCGAACCAATTGAAAAAATAATGATTTTAGGGCTTATAAAATGGAATTTGAATATAACAAGAGTTCTCATGCAAAAATATGCAAGGATTAAATAGTTGACAAGAAATGCCGTAGGAAATGCTATAGCATTTCCTATAGCATTTCTTTATTTTACATTTTTTACAACCTTAAATTTTGAACCAATTGAAAAAATAATGATTTTAAAGCTTATACATTGGAATTTGAATATAACAAGAGTTCTCATGCAAAAATATGCAAGGATTAAATTGTTGACGAGAAATGCCATAGGAAATGCTAGAATTTCCTATAGCATTTCTTTATTTTACATTGTTTATGACCTAAAATTTCAAACCAATTGAAAAAATAATGATTTTAGGGCTTATACATTGGAATTTGAATATAACAAGACTTCTCATGCAAAAATATGCAACGATTAAATTGTTGACGAGAAATGCCATAGGAAATGCTAGCATTTCCTATAGCATTTCTTTATTTTACATTGTTTACGACCTAAAACTTCGAACCAATTGAAAAAATAATGATTTTAGGGCTTATACATTGGAATTTTAATATTACAAGTGTTCTCATGAAAAAATATGCATGGATTAAATTGTTGACGAGAAATTCCATAGGAAATCCTATATCATTTCGTATAGCATTTCTTTATTTTACATTGTTTACGACCTAAAAGTCGAACCAATTGAAAAAATAATGATTTTAGGGCTTATACATTGGAATTTGAATATAACAAGAGTTCTCATGCAAAAATATGCAAGGATTAAATTGTTGACGAGAAATGCCATAGGAAATGCTAGCATTTCCTATAGCATTTCTTTATTTTACATTGTTTACGACCTAAAAGTCGAACCAATTGAAAAAATAATTATTTTAGGGCTTATAAATTGGAATTTGAATATAACAAGAGTTCTCATGCAAAAAAATGCAAGGATTAAATTGTTGACGAGAAATGCCATAGGAAATGCTAGCATTTCCTATAGCATTTCTTTATTTTACATTGTTTACGACCTAAAAGTCGAACCAATTGAAAAAATAATTATTTTCGGGCTTATACATTGGAATTTGAATATAACGAGAGTTCTCATGAAAAAATATGCAAGGATTAAATTGTTGACGAGAAATGCCATAGGAAATGCTAGCATTTCCTATAGCATTTCTTTATTTTACATTGTTTACGACCTAAAAGTCGAACCAATTGAAAAAATAATGATTTTAGGGCTTATACATTGGAATTTGAGTATAACAAGAGTTCTCATGCAAAAATATGCAAGGATTAAATTGTTGACGAGAGATGCCATACGAAATGCTATAGCATTTCCTATAGCATTTCTTTATTTTACATTTTTTACAAACTTAAATTTCGAACCAATTGAAAAAATAATGATTTTTGGGCTTATACATTGGAATTTTAATATTACAAGCGTTCTCATGCAAAAATATGCAAGGATTAAATTGTTGACGAGAAATGCCATAGGAAATGCTATAGAATTTCCTATAGAATTTCTTTATTTTACATTTTTTACAACCTTAAATTTCAAACCAATTAAAAAAAATAATGATTTTAGTGCTTATACATTGAAAATTTAATATTACAAGCGTTCTCATACAAAAATATGCAAGGATTAAATTGTTGACGTTAAATTCCATAGGAAATGCTATAGCATTTCCTATAGCATTTCTTTATTTTACATTGTTTACGACCTAAAAGTCGAACCAATTGAAAAAATAATAATTTTAGGGCTTATACATTGGAATTTGAATATAACAAGAGTTCTCATGCAAAAATATGCAAGGATTAAATTGTTGACGAGAAATGCTATAGCATTTCTTTATTTTACATTGTTTACGACCTAAAATTTTGAACCAATTGAAAAAATAATGATTTTAGGGCTTATACATTGGAATTTGAATATAACAAGACTTCTCATGCAAAAATATGCAAGGATTAAATTGTTGACGAGAAATGCCATAGGAAATGCTAGCATTTCCTATAGCATTTCTTTATTTTACATTTTTTACAACCTTAAATTTCAAACCAATTGAAAAAATATTGATTTTAGGGCTTATATATTGGAATTTTAATATTACAAGCGTTCTCATGCAAAAATATGCAAGGATTAAATTGTTGACGTTAAATTCCATAGGAAATGCTATAGCATTTCCTATATCATTTCTTTATTTTACATTGTTTACGACCTAAAAGTCGAACCAATTGAAAAAATAATGATTTTAGGGCTTATACATTGGAATTTGAATATAACAAGAGTTCTCATGCAAAAATATGCAAGGATTAAATTGTTGACGAGAAATGCCATACGTAATGCTATAGCATTTCCTATAGCATTTCTTTATTTTACATTTTTTACAACCTTAAATTTCGAACCAATTGAAAAAGTAATGATTTTAGGGCTTATACATTGGAATTTGATTATAACAAGAGTTCTCATGCAAAAATATGCAAGGATTAAATTGTTGACGAGAAATGCCATAGGAAATGCTCTATAGCATTTCTTTATATGGCATTTTTGACAACCTTAAATTTCGAACCAATTGAAAAAATAATGATTTTAGGGCTTATAAAATGGAATTTGAATATAACAAGAGTTCTCATGCAAAAATATGCAAGGATTAAATAGTTGACAAGAAATGCCGTAGGAAATGCTATAGCATTTCCTATAGCATTTCTTTATTTTACATTTTTTACAACCTTAAATTTTGAACCAATTGAAAAAATAATGATTTTAAAGCTTATACATTGGAATTTGAATATAACAAGAGTTCTCATGCAAAAATATGCAAGGATTAAATTGTTGACGAGAAATGCCATAGGAAATGCTAGAATTTCCTATAGCATTTCTTTATTTTACATTGTTTATGACCTAAAATTTCAAACCAATTGAAAAAATAATGATTTTAGGGCTTATACATTGGAATTTGAATATAACAAGACTTCTCATGCAAAAATATGCAACGATTAAATTGTTGACGAGAAATGCCATAGGAAATGCTAGCATTTCCTATAGCATTTCTTTATTTTACATTGTTTACGACCTAAAACTTTGAACCAATTGAAAAAATAATGATTTTAGGGCTTATACATTGGAATTTTAATATTACAAGTGTTCTCATGAAAAAATATGCATGGATTAAATTGTTGACGAGAAATTCCATAGGAAATCCTATATCATTTCGTATAGCATTTCTTTATTTTACATTGTTTACGACCTAAAAGTCGAACCAATTGAAAAAATAATGATTTTAGGGCTTATACATTGGAATTTGAATATAACAAGAGTTCTCATGCAAAAATATGCAAGGATTAAATTGTTGACGAGAAATGCCATAGGAAATGCTAGCATTTCCTATAGCATTTCTTTATTTTACATTGTTTACGACCTAAAAGTCGAACCAATTGAAAAAATAATTATTTTAGGGCTTATAAATTGGAATTTGAATATAACAAGAGTTCTCATGCAAAAAAATGCAAGGATTAAATTGTTGACGAGAAATGCCATAGGAAATGCTAGCATTTCCTATAGCATTTCTTTATTTTACATTGTTTACGACCTAAAAGTCGAACCAATTGAAAAAATAATTATTTTCGGGCTTATACATTGGAATTTGAATATAACGAGAGTTCTCATGCAAAAATATGCAAGGATTAAATTGTTGACGAGAAATGCCATAGGAAATGCTAGCATTTCCTATAGCATTTCTTTATTTTACATTGTTTACGACCTAAAAGTCGAACCAATTGAAAAAATAATGATTTTAGGGCTTATACATTGGAATTTGAGTATAACAAGAGTTCTCATGCAAAAATATGCAAGGATTAAATTGTTGACGAGAGATGCCATACGAAATGCTATAGCATTTCCTATAGCATTTCTTTATTTTACATTTTTTACAACCTTAAATTTCGAACCAATTGAAAAAATAATGATTTTTGGGCTTATACATTGGAATTTTAATATTACAAGCGTTCTCATGCAAAAATATGCAAGGATTAAATTGTTGACGAGAAATGCCATAGGAAATGCTATAGAATTTCCTATAGAACTTCTTTATTTTACATTTTTTACAACCTTAAATTTCAAACCAATTAAAAAAAATAATGATTTTAGTGCTTATACATTGAAAATTTAATATTACAAGCGTTCTCATACAAAAATATGCAAGGATTAAATTGTTGACGTTAAATTCCATAGGAAATGCTATAGCATTTCCTATAGCATTTCTTTATTTTACATTGTTTACGACCTAAAAGTCCAACCAATTGAAAAAATAATGATTTTAGGGCTTATACATTGGAATTTGAATATAACAAGAGTTCTCATGCAAAAATATGCAAGGATTAAATTATTGACGAGAAATGCTATAGCATTTCTTTATTTTACATTGTTTACGACCTAAAATTTTGAACCAATTGAAAAAATAATGATTTTAGGGCTTATACATTGGAATTTGAATATAACAAGACTTCTCATGCAAAAATATGCAAGGATTAAATTGTTGACGAGAAATGCCATAGGAAATGCTAGCATTTCCTATAGCATTTCTTTATTTTACATTTTTTACAACCTTAAATTTCGAACCAATTGAAAAAATATTGATTTTAGGGCTTATACATTGGAATTTTAATATTACAAGCGTTCTCATGCAAAAATATGCAAGGATTAAATTGTTGACGTTAAATTCCATAGGAAATGCTATAGCATTTCCTATATCATTTCTTTATTTTACATTGTTTACGACCTAAAAGTCGAACCAATTGAAAAAATAATGATTTTAGGGCTTATACATTGGAATTTGAATATAACAAGAGTTCTCATGCAAAAATATGCAAGGATTAAATTGTTGACGAGAAATGCCATACGTAATGCTATAGCATTTCCTATAGCATTTCTTTATTTTACATTTTTTACAACCTTAAATTTCGAACCAATTGAAAAAATAATGATTTTAGGGCTTATACATTGGAATTTGATTATAACAAGAGTTCTCATGCAAAAATATGCAAGGATTAAATTGTTGCCGAGAAATGCCATAGGAAATGCTCTATAGCATTTCTTTATATGGCATTTTTGACAACCTTAAATTTCGAACCAATTGAAAAAATAATGATTTTAGGGCTTATAAAATGGAATTTGAATATAACAAGAGTTCTCATGCAAAAATATGCAAGGATTAAATAGTTGACAAGAAATGCCGTAGGAAATGCTATAGCATTTCCTATAGCATTTCTTTATTTTACATTTTTTACAACCTTAAATTTTGAACCAATTGAAAAAATAATGATTTTAAAGCTTATACATTGGAATTTGAATATAACAAGAGTTCTCATGCAAAAATATGCAAGGATTAAATTGTTGACGAGAAATGCCATAGGAAATGCTAGAATTTCCTATAGCATTTCTTTATTTTACATTGTTTATGACCTAAAATTTCAAACCAATTGAAAAAATAATGATTTTAGGGCTTATACATTGGAATTTGAATATAACAAGACTTCTCATGCAAAAATATGCAAGGATTAAATTGTTGACGAGAAATGCCATAGGAAATGCTAGCATTTCCTATAGCATTTCTTTATTTTACATTGTTTACGACCTAAAACTTCGAACCAATTGAAAAAATAATGATTTTAGGGTTATACATTGGAATTTTAATATTACAAGTGTTCTCATGAAAAAATATGCATGGATTAAATTGTTGACGAGAAATTCCATAGGAAATCCAATATCATTTCGTATAGCATTTCTTTATTTTACATTGTTTACGACCTAAAAGTCGAACCAATTGAAAAAATAATGATTTTAGGGCTTATACATTGGAATTTGAATATAACAAGAGTTCTCATGCAAAAATATGCAAGGATTAAATTGTTGACGAGAAATGCCATAGGAAATGCTAGCATTTCCTATAGCATTTCTTTATTTTACATTGTTTACGACCTAAAAGTCGAACCAATTGAAAAAATAATTATTTTAGGGCTTATAAATTGGAATTTGAATATAACAAGAGTTCTCATGCAAAAATATGCAAGGATTAAATTGTTGACGAGAAATGCCATAGGAAATGCTAGCATTTCCTATAGCATTTCTTTATTTTACATTGTTTACGACCTAAAAGTCGAACCAATTGAAAAAATAATTATTTTCGGGCTTATACATTGGAATTTGAATATAACAAGAGTTCTCATGCAAAAATATGCAAGGATTAAATTGTTGACGAGAAATGCCATAGGAAATGCTAGCATTTCCTATAGCATTTCTTTATTTTACATTGTTTACGACCTAAAAGTCGAACCAATTGAAAAAATAATTATTTTAGGGCTTATAAATTGGAATTTGAATATAACAAGAGTTCTCATGCAAAAATATGCAAGGATTAAATTGTTGACGAGAAATGCCATAGGAAATGCTAGCATTTCCTATAGCATTTCTTTATTTTACATTGTTTACGACCTAAAAGTCGAACCAATTGAAAAAATAATGATTTTAGGGCTTATACATTGGAATTTGAGTATAACAAGAGTTCTCATGCAAAAATATGCAAGGATTAAATTGTTGACGAGAGATGCCATACGAAATGCTATAGCATTTCCTATAGCATTTCTTTATTTTACATTTTTTACAACTTTAAATTTCGAACCAATTGAAAAAATAATGATTTTTGGGCTTATACATTGGAATTTTAATATTACAAGCGTTCTCATGCAAAAATATGCAAGGATTAAATTGTTGACGAGAAAGGCCATAGGAAATGCTATAGAATTTCCTATAGAATTTCTTTATTTTACATTTTTTACAACCTTAAATTTCAAACCAATTAAAAAAAATAATGATTTTAGTGCTTATACATTGAAAATTTAATATTACAAGCGTTCTCATACAAAAATATGCAAGGATTAAATTGTTGACGTTAAATTCCATAGGAAATGCTATAGCATTTCCTATAGCATTTCTTTATTTTACATTGTTTACGACCTAAAATTTCGAACCAATTGAAAAAATAATGATTTTAGGGCTTATACATTGGAATTTGAATATAACAAGAGTTCTCATGCAAAAATATGCAAGGATTAAATTGTTGACGAGAAATGCCATAGGAAATGCTATTGCATTTCCTATAGCATTTCTTTATTTTACATTTTTTACAACCTTAAATTTCGAACCAATTGGAAAAATAATTATTTTAGGGCTTATACATTGGAATTTGAATATAACAAGAGTTCTCATACAAAAATATGCAAGGAATAAATTGTTGACGAGAAATGCCATAGGAAATGCTATTGCATTTCCTATAGCATTTCTTTATTTTACATTTTTTACAACCTTAAATTTCGAACCAATTGAAAAAATATTGATTTTAGGGCTTTTACATTGGAATTTTAATATTACAAGCGTTCTCATGCAAAAATATGCAAGGATTAAATTGTTGACGTTAAATTCCATAGGAAATGCTATAGCATTTCCTATAGCATTTCTTTATTTTACATTGTTTACGACCTAAAAGTCGAACCAATTGAAAAAATAATGATTTTAGGGCTTATACATTGGAATTTGAATATAACAAGAGTTCTCATGCAAAAATATGCAAGGATTAAATTGTTGACGAGAAATGCTATAGCATTTCTTTATTTTACATTGTTTACGACCTAAAATTTTGAACCAATTGAAAAAGTAATGATTTTAGGGCTTATACATTGGAATTTGAATATAACAAGACTTCTCATGCAAAAATATGCAAGGATTAAATTGTTGACGAGAAATGCCATAGGAAATGCTAGCATTTCCTATAGCATTTCTTTATTTTACATTTTTTACAACCTTAAATTTCGAACCAATTGAAAAAATATTTATTTTAGGGCTTATACATTGGAATTTTAATATTACAAGCGTTCTCATGCAAAAATATGCAAGGATTAAATTGTTGACGTTAAATTCCATAGGAAATGCTATAGCATTTCCTATAGCATTTCTTTATTTTACATTGTTTACGACCTAAAAGTCGAACCAATTGAAAAAATAATGATTTTAGGGCTTATACATTGGAATTTGAATATAAAAAGAGTTCTCATGCAAAAATATGCAAGGATTAAATTGTTGACGAGAAATGCCATATGAAATGCTATAGCATTTCCTATAGCATTTCTTTATTTTACATTTTTTACAACTTTAAATTTCGAACCAATTGAAAAAATAATGATTTTAGGGCTTATACATTGGAATTTGATTATAACAAGAGTTCTCATGCAAAAATATGCAAGGATTAAATTGTTGACGAGAAATGCCATAGGAAATGCTCTATAGCATTTCTTTATATGGCATTTTTGACAACCTTAAATTTCGAACCTATTGAAAAAATAATGATTTTAGGGCTTATAAAATGGAATTTGAATATAACAAGAGTTCTCATGCAAAAATATGCAAGGATCAAATTGTTGACAAGAAATGCCGTAGGAAATGCTATAGCATTTGCTATAGCATTTCTTTATTTTACATTTTTTACAACCTTAAATTTTGAACCAATTGAAAAAATAATGATTTTAAAGCTTATACATTGGAATTTGAATATAACAAGAGTTCTCATGCAAAAATATGCAAGGATTAAATTGTTGACGAGAAATGCCATAGGAAATGCTAGAATTTCCTATAGCATTTCTTTATTTTACATTGTTTATGACCTAAAATTTCAAACCAATTGAAAAAATAATGATTTTAGGGCTTATACATTGGAATTTGAATATAACAAGACTTCTCATGCAAAAATATGCAAGGATTAAATTGTTGACGAGAAATGCCATAGGAAATGCTAGCATTTCCTATAGCATTTCTTTATTTTACATTGTTTACGACCTAAAATTTTGAACCAATTGAAAAAATAATGATTTTAGGGCTTATACATTGGAATTTTAATATTACAAGTGTTCTCATGCAAAAATATGCAAGGATTAAATTGTTGACGAGAAAGTCCATAGGAAATGCTATATCATTTCCTATAGCATTTCTTTATTTTACATTGTTTACGACCTAAAAGTCGAACCAATTGAAAAAATAATGATTTTAGGGCTTATACATTGGAATTTGAATATAACAAGAGTTCTCATGCAAAAATATGCAAGGATTAAATTGTTGACGAGAAATGCCATAGGAAATGCTAGCATTTCCTATAGCATTTCTTTATTTTACATTGTTTACGACCTAAAAGTCGAACCAATTAAAAAAATAATTATTTCAGGGCTTATACATTGGAATTTGAATATAACAAGAGTTCTCATGCAAAAATATGCAAGGATTAAATTGTTGACGAGAAATGCCATAGGAAATGCTAGCATTTCCTATAACATTTCTTTATTTTACATTGTTTACGACCTAAAAGTCGAACCAATTGAAAAAATAATGATTTTAGGGCTTATACATTGGAATTTGAGTATAACAAGAGTTCTCATGCAAAAATATGCAAGGATTAAATTGTTGACGAGAGATGCCATACGAAATGCTATAGCATTTCCTATAGCATTTCTTTATTTTACATTGTTTACGACCTAAAAGTCGAACCAATTGAAAAAATAATGATTTTAGGGCTTATACATTGGAATTTGAATATAACAAGAGTTCTCATGCAAAAATATGCAAGGATTAAATTGTTGACGAGAAATGCCATACGAAATGCTATAGCATTTCCTATAGCATTTCTTTATTTTACATTTTTTACAACCTTAAATTTCGAACCAATTGAAAAATAATGATTTTAGGGCTTATACATTGGAATTTGATTATAACAAGAGTTCTCATGCAAAAATATGCAAGGATTAAATTGTTGACGAGAAATGCCATAGGAAATGCTCTATAGCATTTCTTTATATGGCATTTTTGACAACCTTAAATTTCGAACCAATTGAAAAAATAATGATTTTAGGGCTTATAAAATGGAATTTGAATATAACAAGAGTTCTCATGCAAAAATATGCAAGGATTAAATTGTTGACAAGAAATGCCGTAGGAAATGCAATAGCATTTCCTATAGCATTTCTTTATTTTACATTTTTTACAACCTTAAATTTTGAACCAATTGAAAAAATAATGATTTTAAAGCTTATACATTGGAATTTGAATATAACAAGAGTTCTCATGCAAAAATATGCAAGGATTAAATTGTTGACGAGAAATGCCATAGGAAATGCTAGAATTTCCTATAGCATTTCTTTATTTTACATTGTTTATGACCTAAAATTTCAAACCGATTGAAAAAATAATGATTTTAGGGCTTATACATTGGAATTTGAATATAACAAGACTTCTCATGCAAAAATATGCAAGGATTAAATTGTTGACGAGAAATGCCATAGGAAATGCTAGCATTTCCTATAGCATTTATTTATTTTACATTGTTTACGACCTAAAATTTCGAACCAATTGAAAAAATAATGATTTTAGGGCTTATACATTGGAATTTTAATATTACAAGTGTTCTCATGAAAAAATATGCAAGGATTAAATTGTTGACGAGAAATTCCATAGGAAATGCTATATCATTTCCTATAGCATTTCTTTATTTTACATTGTTTACGACCTAAAAGTCGAACCAATTGAAAAAATAATGATTTTAGGGCTTATACATTGGAATTTGAATATAACAAGAGTTCTCATGCAAAAATATGCAAGGATTAAATTGTTGACGAGAAATGCCATAGGAAATGCTAGCATTTCCTATAGCATTTCTTTATTTTACATTGTTTACGACCTAAAAGTCGAACCAATTGAAAAAATAATTATTTTAGGGCTTATACATTGGAATTTGAATATAACAAGAGTTCTCATGCAAAAATATGCAAGGATTAAATTGTTGACGAGAAATGCCATAGGAAATGCTAGCATTTCCTATAACATTTATTTATTTTACATTGTTTACGACCTAAAAGTCGAACCAATTGAAAAAATAATGATTTTTTGGCTTATACATTGGAATTTTAATATTACAAGCGTTCTCATGCAAAAATATGCAAGGATTAAATTGTTGACGAGAAATGCCATAGGAAATGCTATAGAATTTCCTATAGAACTTCTTTATTTTACATTTTTTACAACCTTAAATTTCGAACCAATTAAAAAAAATAATGATTTTAGGGCTTATACATTGAAAATTTAATATTACAAGCGTTCTCATACAAAATTATATGCAAGGATTAAATTGTTGACGTTAAATTCCATAGGAAATGCTATAGCATTTCCTATAGCATTTCTTTATTTTACATTGTTTACGACCTAAAAGTTGAACCAATTGAAAAAATAATGATTTTAGGGCTTATACATTGGAATTTGAATATAACAAGAGTTCTCATGCAAAAATATGCAAGGAATAAATTGTTGACGAGAAATGCCATACGAAATGCTATAGCATTTCCTATAGCATTTGTTTATTTTACATTTTTTACAACCTTAAATTTCGAACCAATTAAAAAAATAATGATTTTAGGGCTTATACATTGGAATTTGATTATAACAAGAGTTCTCATGCAAAAATATGCAAGGATTAAATTGTTGACGAGAAATGCCATAGGAAATAGCATTTCCTATAGCATTTCTTTATTTGACATTTTTGACAACCTTAAATTTCGAACCAATTGAAAAAAAAAATGACTTTAGGGCTTATAAAATGGAATTTGAATATAACAAGAGTTCTCATGCAAAAATATGCAAGGATTAAATTGTTGACGAGAAATGCCATAGGAAATGCTATAGCATTTCCTATTGCATTTCTTTATTTTACATTTTTTACAACCTTAAATTTTGAACCAATTGAAAAAATAATGATTTTAAAGCTTATACATTGGAATTTAAATATAACAAGAGTTCTCATGCAAAAATATGCAAGGATTAAATTGTTGACGAGAAATGCCATAGGAAATGCTATAGCATTTCCTATAGCATTTCTTTATTTGACATTTTTTACAACCTTAAATTTCAAACCAATTGAAAAAATAATGATTTTAGGGCTTATACATTGGAATTTGAATATAACAAGAGTTCTCATGCAAAAATATGCAAGGATTAAATTGTTGACGAGAAATGCGATAGGAAATGCTATAGCATTTCCTATAGCATTTCTTTATTTTACATTTTTTACAACCTTTAATTTCGAACCAATTGAAAAAGTTATGATTTTAGGGCTTATACATTGGAATTTGAATATAACAAGAGTTCTCATGCAAAAATATGCAAGGATTAAATTGTTGACGAGAAATGCCATAGGAAATGCTATAGCATTTCGTATAGCATTTCTTTATTTTACATTTTTTACAACCTTAAATTTCGAACCAATTGACAAAATAATGATTTTAAAGCTTAAACATTGGAATTTGAATATAACAAGAGTTCTCATGCAAAAATATGCAAGGATTAAATTGTTGCCGAGAAATGCCATAGCAAATGCTAGCATTTCCTATAGCAATTCTTTATTTTACATTGTTCGCGACCTAAAATTTCGAACCAATTGAAAAAATAATGATTTTAGGGCTTATACATTGGAATTTGAATATAATAAGAGTTCTCATGAAAAAATATGCAAGGATTAAATTGTTGCGAGAAATGCCATAGGAAATGCTAGCATTTTCTATAGCATTTCTTTATTTTACATTGTTTACGACCTAAAATTTCGAACCAATTGAAAAAATAATGATTTTAGGGCTTATAGATTGGAATTTTAATATAACAAGAGTTCTCATGAAAAAAATATGCAAGGATTAAATTGTTGACGAGAAATGCCATAGGAAATGCTATAGCATTTCCTATAGCATTTCTTTATTTGACATTTTTTACAACCTTAAATTTCAAACCAATTGAAAAAATAATGATTTTAGGGCTTATACATTGGAAATTGAATATAACAAGAGTTCTCATGCAAAAATATGCAAGGATTAAATTGTTGCCGAGAAATGCCATAGGAACTGCTATAGCATTTCCTATAGCATTTCTTTATTTTACATTTTTTACAACCTTAAATTTTGAACCAATTGAAAAAAAAAATAATTTTAGGGCTTATACATTGGAATTTGAATATAACAAGAGTTCTCATGCAAAAATATGCAAGGATTAAATTGTTGACGAGAAATGCCATAGGAAATGCTATAGCATTTCCTATAACATTTCTTTTTTTTTCATTTTTTACAACCTTAAATTTCGAACCAATTGAAAAAATAATGATTTTAAAGCTTATACATTGGAATTTGAATATAACAAGAGTTCTCATGCAAAAATATGCAAGGATTAAATTGTTGACGAGAAATGCCATAGGAAATGCTATAGCATTTCCTATAGCATTTCTTTATTTGACATTTTTTACAACCTTAAATTTCAAACCAATTGAAAAAATAATTATTTTAGGGCTTATACATTGGAATTTTAATATAACAAGAGTTCTCATGCAAAAATATGCAAGGATTAAATTGTTGACGAGAAATGCGATAGGAAATGCTATAGCATTTCCTATAGCATTTCTTTATTTTACATTTTTTACAACCTTAAATTTCGAACCAATTGAAAAAATTATGATTTTAGAGCTTATACATTGGAATTTGAATATAACAAGAGTTCTCATGCAAAAATATGCAAGGATTAAATTGTTGACGAGAAATGCCATAGGAAATGCTATAGCATTTCCTAAAGCATTTCTTTATTTTACATTTTTTACAACCTTAAATTTCGAACCAATTGAAAAAATAATGATTTTAAAGCTTAAACATTGGAATTTGAATATAACAAGAGTTCTCATGCAAAAATATGCAAGGATTAAATTGTTGCCGAGAAATGCCATAGGAAATGCTAGCATTTCCTATAGCAATTCTTTATTTTACATTGTTTGCGACCTAAAATTTCGAACCAATTGAAAAAATAATGATTTTAGGGCTTATACATTTGAATTTGAATATAATAAGAGTTCTCATGAAAAAATATGCAAGGATTAAATTGTTGCGAGAAATGCCATAGGAAATGCTATAGCATTTCCTATAGCATTTCTTTATTTGACATTTTTTACAACCTTAAATTTCAAACCAATTGAAAAAATTATGATTTTAGGGCTTATACATTGGAAATTTAATATAACAAGAGTTCTCATGCAAAAATATGCAAGGATTAAATTGTTGCCGAGAAATGCCATAGGAAATGCTATAGCATTTCCTATAGCATTTCTTTATTTTACATTTTTTACAACCTTAAATTTTGAACCAATTGAAAAAAAAATGATTTTAGGGCTTATACATTGGAATTTGAATATAACAAGAGTTCTCATGCAAAAATATGCAAGGATTAAATTGTTGACGAGAAATGCCATAGGAAATGCTATAGCATTTCCTATAACATTTCTTTATTTTTCATTTTTTACAACCTTAAATTTCGAACCAATTGAAAAAATAATGATTTTAAAGCTTATACATTGGAATTTGAATATAACAAGAGTTCTCATGCAAAAATATGCAAGGATTAAATTGTTGACGAGAAATGCCATAGGAAATGCTATAGCATTCCCTATAGCATTTCTTTATTTGACATTTTTTACAACCTTAAATTTCAAACCAATTGAAAAAATAATTATTTTAGGGCTTATACATTGGAATTTTAATATAACAAGAGTTCTCATGCAAAAATATGCAAGGATTAAATTGTTGACGAGAAATGCGATAGGAAATGCTATAGCATTTCCTATAGCATTTCTTTATTTTACATTTTTTACAACCTTAAATTTCGAACCAATTGAAAAAATTATGATTTTAGGGCTTATACATTGGAATTTGAATATAACAAGAGTTCTCATGCAAAAATATGCAAGGATTAAATTGTTGACGAGAAATGCCATAGGAAATGCTATAGCATTTCCTATAGCATTTCTTTATTTTACATTTTTTACAACCTTAAATTTTGAACCAATTGAAAAAATAATGATTTTAAAGCTTAAACATTGGAATTTGAATATTACAAGAGTTCTCATGCAAAAATATGCAAGGATTAAATTGTTGCCGAGAAATGCCATAGAAAATGCTAGCATTTCCTATAGCAATTCTTTATTTTACATTGTTTGCGACCTAAAATTTCGAACCAATTGAAAAAATAATGATTTTAGGGCTTATACATTGGAATTTGAATATAATAAGAGTTCTCATGAAAAAATATGCAAGGATTAAATTGTTGCGAGAAATGCCATAGGAAATGCTATATCATTTCCTATAGCATTTCTTTATTTTACATTTTTTACAACCTTAAATTTCGAACCAATTGAAAAATAATGATTTTAGGGCTTATACATTTGAAATTGAATATAACAAGAGTTCTCATGCAAAAATATGCAAGGATTAAATTGTTGACAAGAAATGCCATAGGAAATGCTATAGCATTTCCTATAGCATTTCTTTATTTTACATTTTTTACAACCTTAAATTTCGAACCAATTGAAAAAATAATGATTTTAAAGCTTAAACATTGGAATTTGAATATAACAAGAGTTCTCATGCAAAAATATGCAAGGATTAAATTGTTGACGAGAAATGCCATAGGAAATGCTATAGCATTTTCTATGGCATTTCTTTATTTGACATTTTTTACAACCTTAAATTTCAAACCAATTGAAAAAATAATGATTTTAGGGCTTATACATTGGAATTTGAATATAACAAGAGTTCTCATGCAAAAATATGCAAGGATTAAATTGTTGACGAGAAATGCCATAGGAAATGCTATTGCATTTCCTATAGCATTTCTTTATTTTACATTTTTTACAACCTTAAATTTCGAACCAATTGGAAAAATAATGATTTTAGGGCTTATACATTGGAATTTGAATATAACAAGAGTTCTCATGCAAAAATATGCAAGGATTAAATTGTTGACGAGAAATGCCATAGGAAATGCTATAGCATTTCTTTATTTTACATTTTTTACAACCTTAAATTTCGAACCAATTGAAAAAATAATGATTTTAAAGCTTAAACATTGGAATTTGAATATAACAAGAGTTCTCAAGCAAAAATATGCAAGGATTAAATTTTTGCCGAGAAATGCCATAGGAAATGCTATAGCATTTCCTATAGCATTTCTTTATTTTACATTTTTTACGACCTAAAATTTTGAACCAATTGAAAAAATAATGATTTTAGGGCTTATACATTGGAATTTGAATATAACAAGAGTTCTCATGCAAAAATATGCAAGGATTAAATTGTTGACTAGCATTTCCTATAACATTTCTTTATTTTACATTTTTTACAACCTTAAATTTCGAACCAATTGAAAAATAATGATTTTAAAGCTTATACATTGGAATTTGAATATAACAAGAGTTCTCATGCAAAAATATGCAAGGATTAAATTGTTGACGAGAAATGCCATAGGAAATGCTATAGCATTTCCTATAGCATTTTTTTATTTGACATTTTTTTAAACCTTAAATTTTGAACCAATTGAAAAAATAAAGATTTTAGGGCTTATAGATTGCAATTATAATATAACAAGAGTTCTCATGCAAAAATATGCAAGGATTAAATTGTTGACGAGAAATGCCATAGGAAATGCTAGCATTTCCTATAGCATTTCTTTATTTGATATTTTTTACAACCTTAAATTTTGAACCAATTGAAAAAATAAAGATTTTAGGGCTTATAGAGATCAATTTTAATATAACAAGAGTTCTCATGCAAAAATATGCAAGGATTAAATTGTTGACGAGAAATGCCATAGGAAATGCTAGCATTTTCTATAGCATTTCTTTATTTTACATTGTTTACGACCTAAAATTTCGAACCAATTGAAAAAATAATGATTTTAGGGCTTATAGATTGGAATTTTAATATAACAAGAGTTCTCATGCAAAAATATGCAAGGATTAAATTGTTGACGAGAAATGCCATAGGAAATGCTATAGCATTTCCTATAGCATTTCTTTATTTGACATTTTTTACAACCTTAAATTTCGAACCAATTGAAAAAATAATGATTTTAGGGCTTATACATTGGAAATTGAATATAACAAGAGTTCTTATGCAAAAATATGCAAGGATTAAATTGTTGCCGAGAAATGCCATAGGAAATGCTATAGCATTTCCTATAGCATTTCTTTATTTTAAATTTTTTACAACCTTAAATTTCAAACCAATTGAAAAAATATTTATTTTAGGGCTTATACATTGGAATTTGAATATAACAAGAGTTCTCATGCAAAAATATGCAAGGATTAAATTGTTGACGAGAAATGCCATAGGATATGCTATAGCATTTCCTATAGCATTTCTTTATTTTAAATTTTTTACAACCTTAAATTTCAAACCAATTGAAAAAATAATTATTTTAGGGCTTATACATTAGAATTTGAATATAACAAGAGTTCTCATGCAAAAATATGCATGGATTAAATTGTTGACGAGATTATTTTACATTTTTTACAACCTTAAATTTCGAACCAGTTGAAAAAATAATGATTTTAAAGCTTAAACATTGGAATTTGAATATAACAAGAGTTCTCATGCAAAAATATGCAAGGATTAAATTGTTGCCGAGAAATGCCATAGGAAATGCTATAGCATTTCCTATAGCATTTCTTTATTTTACATTTTTTACAACCTTAAAGTTTGAAACAATTGAAAAAATAATTATTTTAGGGCTTATACATTGGAATTTGAATATAACAAGAGTTCTCATGAAAAAATATGCAAGGATTAAATTGTTGCCAAGAAATGCCATAGGAAATGCTATAGCATTTCCTATAGCATTTCTTTATTTGACATTTTTTACAACCTTAAATTTCGAACCAATTGAAAAAATAATGATTTTAGGGCTTATACATTGGAATTTGAATATAACAAGAGTTCTCATGCAAAAATATGCAAGGATTAAATTGTTGACGAGAAATGCCATAGGAAATGCTATAGCATTTCCTATAGCATTTCTTTATTTGAAATTTTTTACAACCTTAAATTTCAAACCAATTGAAAAAATAATGATTTTAGGGCTTATACATTGGAATTTGAATATAACAAGAGTTCTCATACAAAAATATGCAAGGATTAAATTGTTGACGAGAAATGCCATAGGAAATGCTATAGCATTTCCTATAGCATTTCTTTATTTGACATTTTTTACAACCTTAAATTTCAAACCAATTGAAAAAATAATGATTTTAGGGCTTATACATTGGAATTTGAATATAACAAGAGTTCTCATGCAAAAATATGCAAGGATTAAATTGTTGACGAGAAATGCCATAAGAAATGCTATAGCATTTCCTATAGCATTTCTTTATTTGACATTTTTTACAACCTTAAATTTCGAACCAATTGAAAAAATAAAGATTTTAAGGCTTATAGATTGGAATTTTAATATAACAAGAGTTCTCATGCAAAAATATGCAAGGATTAAATTGTTGACGAGAAATGCCATAGGAAATGCTAGCATTTTCTATAGCATTTCTTTATTTGACATTGTTTACGACCTAAAATTTCGAACCAATTGAAAAAATAATGATTTTTGGGATTATGAATTGGAATTTGAATATAACAAGAGTTCTCATGCAAAAATATGCAAGGAATAAATTGTTGACAAGAAATGCCATAGGAAATGCTATAACATTTCCTATAGCATTTCTTTATTTGACATTTTTTACAACCTTAAATTTCGAACCAATTGAAAAAATAATGATTTTAGGGCTTATACATTGGAAATTGAATATAACAAGAGTTCTCATGCAAAAATATGCAAGGATTAAATTGTTGCCGAGAAATGCCATAGGAAATGCTATAGCATTTCCTATAGCATTTCTTTATTTTAAATTTTTTACAACCTTAAATTTAGAACCAATTGAAAAATAATTATTTTAGGGCTTATACATTGGAATTTGAATATAACAAGAGTTCTCATGCAAAAATATGCAAGGTTTAAATTGTTGACGAGAAATGCCATAGGAAATGCTATCCTATAGCATTTCTTTATTTGACATTTTTTACAACCTTAAATTTCGAACCAATTGAAAAAATAATGATTTTAGGGCTTATCACATTGGAATTTGAATATAACAAGAGTTCTCATGCAAAAATATGCAAGGATTAAATTGTTGACGAGAAATGCCATAAGAAATGCTATAGCATTTCCTATAGCATTTCTTTATTTTACATTTTTTACAACCTTAAATTTCGAACCAATTGAAAAAATGATGATTTTAAAGCTTAAACATTGGAATTTGAATATAACAAGAGTTCTCATGGAAAAATATGCAAGGATTAAATTGTTGCTGAGAAATGCCATAGGAAATGCTATAGCATTTCCTATAGCATTTCTTTATTTTACATTTTTTACAACCTTAAATTTTGAACCAATTGAAAAAAAAATGATTTTAAAGCTTATACATTGGAATTTGAATATAACAAGAGTTCTAATGCAAAAATATGCAAGGATTAAATTGTTGACGAGAAATGCCATAGGAAATGCTATAGCATTTCCTATAGCATTTCTTTATTTTACATTGTTTACGACCTTAAATTTCAAACCAATTGAAAAAATAATGATTTTAGGGCTTATACATTGGAAATTGAATATAACAAGAGTTCTCATGCAAAAATATGCAAGGATTAAATTGTTGCCGAGAAATGCCATAGGAAATGCTATAGCATTTCCTATAGCATTTCTTTATTTTACATTGTTTACGACCTTAAATTTTGAACCAATTGAAAAAAAAATGATTTTAGGGCTTATACATTGGAATTTGAATATAACAAGAGTTCTCATGCAAAAATATGCAAGGATTAAATTGTTGACGAGAAATGCCATAGGAAATGCTATAGCATTTCCTATAACATTTCTTTATTTTTCATTTTTTACAACCTTAAATTTCGAACCAATTGAAAAAATAATGATTTTAAAGCTTATACATTGGAATTTGAATATAACAAGAGTTCTAATGCAAAAATATGCAAGGATTAAATTGTTGACGAGAAATGCCATAGGAAATGCTATAGCATTTCCTATAGCATTTCTTTATTTTACATTGTTTACGACCTTAAATTTCAAACCAATTGAAAAAATAATGATTTTAGGGCTTATACATTGGAAATTGAATATAACAAGAGTTCTCATGCAAAAATATGCAAGGATTAAATTGTTGCCGAGAAATGCCATAGGAAATGCTATAGCATTTCCTATAGCATTTCTTTATTGTACATTTTTTACAACCTTAAATTTTGAACCAATTGAAAAAAAAATGATTTTAGGGCTTATACATTGGAATTTGAATATAACAAGAGTTCTCATGCAAAAATATGCAAGGATTAAATTGTTGACGAGAAATGCCATAGGAAATGCTATAGCATTTCCTATAACATTTCTTTATTTTTCATTTTTTACAACCTTAAATTTCGAACCAATTGAAAAAATAATGATTTTAAAGCTTATACATTGGAATTTGAATATAACAAGAGTTCTAATGCAAAAATATGCAAGGATTAAATTGTTGACGAGAAATGCCATAGGAAATGCTATAGCATTTCCTATAGCATTTCTTTATTTTACATTGTTTACGACCTTAAATTTCAAACCAATTGAAAAAATAATGATTTTAGGGCTTATACATTGGAAATTGAATATAACAAGAGTTCTCATGCAAAAATATGCAAGGATTAAATTGTTGCCGAGAAATGCCATAGGAAATGCTATAGCATTTCCTATA
The DNA here is from genome assembly GCA_954871525.1 of Parietaria judaica. Classification (NCBI taxonomy): domain Eukaryota; kingdom Viridiplantae; phylum Streptophyta; class Magnoliopsida; order Rosales; family Urticaceae; genus Parietaria; species Parietaria judaica. The sequence goes on from OX940865.1 coordinate 35,687,943, forward strand.
GCATTTCTTTATTGTACATTTTTTACAACCTTAAATTTTGAACCAATTGAAAAAAAAATGATTTTAGGGCTTATACATTGGAATTTGAATATAACAAGAGTTCTCATGCAAAAATATGCAAGGATTAAATTGTTGACGAGAAATGCCATAGGAAATGCTATAGCATTTCCTATAACATTTCTTTATTTTTCATTTTTTACAACCTTAAATTTCGAACCAATTGAAAAAATAATGATTTTAAAGCTTATACATTGGAATTTGAATATAACAAGAGTTCTTATGCAAAAATATGCAAGGATTAAATTGTTGACGAGAAATGCCATAGGAAATGCTATAGCATTTCCTATAGCATTTCTTTATTTGACATTTTTTACAACCTTAAATTTCAAACCAATTGAAAAATAATGATTTTAGGGCTTATACATTGGAATTTGAATATAACAAGAGTTCTCATGCAAAAATATGCAAGGATTAAATTGTTGACGAGAAATGCCATAGGAAATGCTATAGCATTTCCTATAACATTTCTTTATTTTTCATTTTTTACAACCTTAAATTTCGAACCAATTGAAAAAATAATGATTTTAAAGCTTATACATTGGAATTTGAATATAACAAGAGTTCTAATGCAAAAATATGCAAGGATTAAATTGTTGACGAGAAATGCCATAGGAAATGCTATAGCATTTCCTATAGCATTTCTTTATTTTACATTGTTTACGACCTTAAATTTCAAACCAATTGAAAAAATAATGATTTTAGGGCTTATACATTGGAAATTGAATATAACAAGAGTTCTCATGCAAAAATATGCAAGGATTAAATTGTTGCCGAGAAATGCCATAGGAAATGCTATAGCATTTCCTATAGCATTTCTTTATTTTACATTTTTTACAACCTTAAATTTTGAACCAATTGAAAAAAAAATGATTTTAGGGCTTATACATTGGAATTTGAATATAACAAGAGTTCTCATGCAAAAATATGCAAGGATTAAATTGTTGACGAGAAATGCCATAGGAAATGCTATAGCATTTCCTATAACATTTCTTTATTTTTCATTTTTTACAACCTTAAATTTCGAACCAATTGAAAAAATAATGATTTTAAAGCTTATACATTGGAATTTGAATATAACAAGAGTTCTAATGCAAAAATATGCAAGGATTAAATTGTTGACGAGAAATGCCATAGGAAATGCTATAGCATTTCCTATAGCATTTCTTTATTTTACATTGTTTACGACCTTAAATTTCAAACCAATTGAAAAAATAATGATTTTAGGGCTTATACATTGGAAATTGAATATAACAAGAGTTCTCATGCAAAAATATGCAAGGATTAAATTGTTGCCGAGAAATGCCATAGGAAATGCTATAGCATTTCCTATAGCATTTCTTTATTGTACATTTTTTACAACCTTAAATTTTGAACCAATTGAAAAAAAAATGATTTTAGGGCTTATACATTGGAATTTGAATATAACAAGAGTTCTCATGCAAAAATATGCAAGGATTAAATTGTTGACGAGAAATGCCATAGGAAATGCTATAGCATTTCCTATAACATTTCTTTATTTTTCATTTTTTACAACCTTAAATTTCGAACCAATTGAAAAAATAATGATTTTAAAGCTTATACATTGGAATTTGAATATAACAAGAGTTCTTATGCAAAAATATGCAAGGATTAAATTGTTGACGAGAAATGCCATAGGAAATGCTATAGCATTTCCTATAGCATTTCTTTATTTGACATTTTTTACAACCTTAAATTTCAAACCAATTGAAAAATAATGATTTTAGGGCTTATACATTGGAATTTGAATATAACAAGAGTTCTCATGCAAAAATATGCAAGGATTAAATTGTTGACGAGAAATGCCATAGGAAATGCTATAGCATTTCCTATAGCATTTCTTTATTTTACATTTTTTACATCCTTAAATTTTGAACCAATTGAAAAAAAAATGATTTTAGGGCTTATACATTGGAATTTGAATATAACAAGAGTTCTCATGCAAAAATATGCAAGGATTAAATTGTTGACGAGAAATGCCATAGGAAATGCTATAGCATTTCCTATAACATTTCTTTATTTTTCATTTTTTACAACCTTAAATTTCGAACCAATTGAAAAAATAATGATTTTAAAGCTTATACATTGGAATTTGAATATAACAAGAGTTCTTATGCAAAAATATGCAAGGATTAAATTGTTGACGAGAAATGCCATAGGAAATGCTATAGCATTTCCTATAGCATTTCTTTATTTGACATTTTTTACAACCTTAAATTTCAAACCAATTGAAAAAATAATGATTTTAGGGCTTATACATTGGAATTTGAATATAACAAGAGTTCTCATGCAAAAATATGCAAGGATTAAATTGTTGACGAGAAATGCCATAGGAAATGCTATAGCATTTCCTATAGCATTTCTTTATTTTACATTTTTTACAACCTTAAATTTCGAACCAATTGAAAAAATAATGATTTTAAAGCTTAAACATTGGAATTTGAATATAACAAGAGTTCTCATGCAAAAATATGCAAGGATTAAATTGTTGCCGAGAAATGCCATAGGAAATGCTAGCATTTCCTATAGCAATTCTTTATTTTACATTGTTTGCGACCTAAAATTTCGAACCAATTGAAAAAATAATGATTTTAGGGCTTATACATTGGAATTTGAATATAATAAGAGTTCTCATGAAAAAATATGCAAGGATTAAATTGTTGCGAGAAATGCCATAGGAAATGCTATAGCATTTCCTATAGCATTTCTTTATTTTACATTTTTTACAACCTTAAATTTCGAACCAATTGAAAAATAATGATTTTAGGGCTTATACATTTGAAATTGAATATAACAAGAGTTCTCATGCAAAAATATGCAAGGATTAAATTGTTGACAAGAAATGCCATAGGAAATGCTATAGCATTTCCTATAGCATTTCTTTATTTTACATTTTTTACAACCTTAAATTTCGAACCAATTAAAAAAATAATGATTTTAAAGCTTAAACATTGGAATTTGAATATAACAAGAGTTCTCATGCAAAAATATGCAAGGATTAAATTGTTGACGAGAAATGCCATAGGAAATGCTATAGCATTTTTTATGGCATTTCTTTATTTGACATTTTTTACAACCTTAAATTTCAAACCAATTGAAAAAATAATGATTTTAGGGCTTATACATTGGAATTTGAATATAACAAGAGTTCTCATGCAAAAATATGCAAGGATTAAATTGTTGACGAGAAATGCCATAGGAAATGCTATTGCATTTCCTATAGCATTTCTTTATTTTACATTTTTTACAACCTTAAATTTCGAACCAATTGGAAAAATAATTATTTTAGGGCTTATACATTGGAATTTGAATATAACAAGAGTTCTCATGCAAAAATATGCAAGGATTAAATTGTTGACGAGAAATGCCATAGGAAATGCTATAGCATTTCTTTATTTTACATTTTTTACAACCTTAAATTTCGAACCAATTGAAAAAATAATGATTTTAAAGCTTAAACATTGGAATTTGAATATAACAAGAGTTCTCAAGCAAAAATATGCAAGGATTAAATTTTTGCCGAGAAATGCCATAGGAAATGCTATAGCATTTCCTATAGCATTTCTTTATTTTACATTTTTTACGACCTAAAATTTTGAACCAATTGAAAAAATTAAGATTTTAGGGCTTATACATTGGAATTTGAATATAACAAGAGTTCTCATGCAAAAATATGCAAGGATTAAATTGTTGACTAGCATTTCCTATAACATTTCTTTATTTTACATTTTTTACAACCTTAAATTTCGAACCAATTGAAAAATAATGATTTTAAAGCTTAAACATTGGAATTTGAATATAACAAGAGTTCTCATGCAAAAATATGCAAGGATTAAATTGTTGCCGAGAAATGCCATAGGAAATGCTATAGCATTTCCTATAGCATTTCTTTATTTTACATTTTTTACAACCTTAAAGTTTGAAACAATTGAAAAAATAATTATTTTAGGGCTTCTACATTGGAATTTGAATATAATAAGAGTTCTCATGAAAAAATATGCAAGGATTAAATTGTTGCCAAGAAATGCCATAGGAAATGCTATAGCATTTCCTATAGAATTTCTTTATTTGACATTTTTTACAACCTTAAATTTCAAACCAATTGAAAAAATAATGATTTTAGGGCTTATACATTGGAATTTGAATATAACAAGAGTTCTCATGCAAAAATATGCAAGGATTAAATTGTTGACGAGAAATGCCATAGGAAATGCTATAGCATTTCCTATAGCATTTCTTTATTTGACATTTTTTACAACCTTAAATTTCAAACCAATTGAAAAAATAATGATTTTAGGGCTTATACATTGGAATTTGAATATAACAAGAGTTCTCATGCAAAAATATGCAAGGATTAAATTGTTGACAAGAAATGCCATAGGAAATGCTATAGAATTTGTCTAGAATTTCTTTATTTTACATTTTTTACAACCTTAAATTTAAAACCAATTGAAAAAATATTGATTTTAGGGCTTATAAATTGGAATTTGAATATAACAAGAGTTCTCATGCAAAAATATGCAAGGATTAAATTGTTGACGAGAAATGCCATAGGAAATGCTATAGCATTTCCTATAGCATTACTTTATTTGACATTTTTTACAACCTTAAATTTTGAACCAATTGAAAAAATAAAGATTTTAGGGCTTATAGATTGCAATTTTAATATAACAAGAGTTCTCATGCAAAAATATGCAAGGATTAAATTGTTGACGAGAAATGCCATAGGAAATGCTAGCATTTTCTATAGCATTTCTTTATTTTACATTGTTTACGACCTAAAATTTCGAACCAATTGAAAAAATAATGATTTTAGGGCTTATAGATTGGAATTTTAATATAACAAGAGTTCTCATGCAAAAATATGCAAGGATTAAATTGTTGACGAGAAATGCCATAGGAAATGTTATAGCATTTCCTATGGCTTTTCTTTATTTTACATTTTTTACAACCTTAAATTTCGAACCAATTGAAAAAATAATGATTTTAGGGCTTATACATTGGAATTTGAATATAACAAGAGTTCTCATGCAAAAATATGCAAGGATTAAATTGTTGACGAGAAATGCCATAGGAAATGCTAGAGCATTTCCTATAGCATTTCTTTATTTTACATTTTTTACAACCTTAAATTTCGAACCAATTGAAAAAAAAATGATTTTAGGGCTTATACATTGGAAATTGAATATAACAAGAGTTCTTATGCAAAAATATGCAAGGATTAAATTGTTGCCGAGAAATGCCATAGGAAATGCTATAGCATTTCCTATAGCATTTCTTTATTTTAAATTTTTTACAACCTTAAATTTCAAACCAATTGAAAAAATAATGATTTTAGGGCTTATACATTAGAATTTGAATATAACAAGAGTTCTCATGCAAAAATATGCATGGATTAAATTGTTGACGAGATTATTTTACATTTTTTACAACCTTAAATTTCGAACCAATTGAAAAAATAATGATTTTAAAGCTTAAACATTGGAATTTGAATATAACAAGAGTTCTCATGCAAAAATATGCAAGGATTAAATTGTTGCCGAGAAATGCCATAGGATATGCTATAACATTTCCTATAGCATTTCTTTATTTTACATTTTTTACAACCTTAAAGTTTGAAACAATTGAAAAAATAATTATTTTAGGGCTTATACATTGGAATTTGAATATAACAAGAGTTATCATGAAAAAATATGCAAGGATTAAATTGTTGCCAAGAAATGCCATAGGAAATGCTATAGCATTTCCTATAGAATTTCTTTATTTGACATTTTTTACAACCTTAAATTTCAAACCAATTGAAAAAATAATGATTTTAGGGCTTATACATTGGAATTTGAATATAACAAGAGTTCTCATGCAAAAATATGCAAGGATTAAATTGTTGACGAGAAATGCCATAGGAAATGCTATAGCATTTCCTATAGCATTTCTTTATTTGAAATTTTTTACAACCTTAAATTTCAAACCAATTGAAAAAATAATGATTTTAGGGCTTATACATTGGAATTTGAATATAACAAGAGTTCTCATACAAAAATATGCAAGGATTAAATTGTTGACGAGAAATGCCATAGGAAATGCTATAGCATTTCCTATAGCATTTCTTTATTTGAAATTTTTTACAACCTTAAATTTCAAACCAATTGAAAAAATAATGATTTTAGGGCTTATACATTGGAATTAGAATATAACAAGAGTTCTCATGCAAAAATATGCAAGGATTAAATTGTTGACGAGAAATGCCATAAGAAATGCTATAGCATTTCCTATAGCATTTCTTTATTTGACATTTTTTACAACCTTAAATTTCGAACCAATTGAAAAAATAAAGATTTTAAGGCTTATAGATTGGAATTTTAATATAACAAGAGTTCTCATGCAAAAATATGCAAGGATTAAATTGTTGACGAGAAATGCCATAGGAAATGCTAGCATTTTCTATAGCATTTCTTTATTTGACATTGTTTACGACCTAAAATTTCGAACCAATTGAAAAAATAATGATTTTAGGGATTATGAATTGGAATTTGAATATAACAAGAGTTCTCATGCAAAAATATGCAAGGAATAAATTGTTGACAAGAAATGCCATAGGAAATGCTATAACATTTCCTATAGCATTTCTTTATTTGACATTTTTTACAACCTTAAATTTCGAACCAATTGAAATATAATGATTTTAGGGCTTATACATTGGAAATTGAATATAACAAGAGTTCTCATGCAAAAATATGCAAGGATTAAATTGTTGCCGAGAAATGCCATAGGAAATGCTATAGCATTTCCTATAGCATTTCTTTATTTTAAATTTTTTACAACCTTAAATTTCGAACCAATTGAAAAAATAATGATTTTAGGGCTTATACATTGGAATTTGAATATAACAAGAGTTCTCATGCAAAAATATGCAAGGTTTAAATTGTTGACGAGAAATGCCATAGGAAATGCTATAGCATTTCCTATAGCATTTCTTTATTTGACATTTTTTACAACCTTAAATTTCGAACCAATTGAAAAAATAACGATTTTACGGCTTATCACATTGGAATTTGAATATAACAAGAGTTCTCATGCAAAAATATGCAAGGATTAAATTGTTGACGAGAAATGCCATAAGAAATGCTATAGCATTTCCTATAGCATTTCTTTATTTTACATTTTTTACAACCTTAAATTTCGAACCAATTGAAAAAATAATGATGTTAAAGCTTAAACATTGGAATTTGAATATAACAAGAGTTCTCATGGAAAAATATGCAAGGATTAAATTGTTGCTGAGAAATGCCATAGGAAATGCTATAGCATTTCCTATAGCATTTCTTTATTTTACATTTTTTACAACCTTAAAGTTTGAGACAATTGAAAAAATAATGATTTTAGGGCTTATACATTGGAATTTGAATATAACAAGAGTTCTCATGAAAAAATATGCAAGGATTAAATTGTTGCCGAGAAATGCCATAAGAAATGCTATAGAATTTCCTATAGCATTTCTTTATTTTACATTGTTTACGACCTAAAATTTTGAACCAATTGAAAAAATAATGATTTTAGGGCTTATACATTGGAATTTGAATATAACAAGAGTTCTCATGAAAAAATATGCAAGGATCAAATTGTTGCCGAGAAATGCCATAGGAAATGCTACAGCATTTCCTATAGCATTTCTTTATTTTACATTTTTTACAATCTTAAATTTCAAACCAATTGAAAAAATAATGATTTTACAGCTTATACATTGGAGTTTGAATATAACAAGAGTTCTCATGCAAAAATATGCAAGGATTAAATTGTTGACAAGAAATGCCATAGGAAATGCTATAGCATTTCCTATGGCATTTCTTTATTTGACATTTTTTACAACCTTAAATTTCAAACCAATTGAAAAAATAATGATTTTAGGGCTTATACATTGGAAATTGAATATAACAAGAGTTCTCATGCAAAAATATGCAAGGATTAAATTGTTGCCGAGAAATGCCATAGGAAATGCTATAGCATTTCCTATAGCATTTATTTATTTTACATTTTTTACAACCTTAAATTTCGAACCAATTGAAAAAATAATGATTTTAGGGCTTATACATTGGAATTTGAATATAACAAGAGTTCTCATGCAAAAATATGCAAGGATTAAATTGTTGACGAGAAATGCCATAGGAAATGCTATAGCATTTCCTATAGCATTTCTTTATTTTACATTTTTTACAACCTTAAATTTCGAACCAATTGAAAAAATAATGATTTTACGGCTTATACATTGGAATTTGAATATAACAAGAGTTCTCATGCAAAATTATGCAAGGATTAAATTGTTGACGGGAAATGCCATAGGAAAAAATATAGTATTTCCTATAGCATTTCTTTATTTTACATTTTTTACAACCTTAAATTTCGAACCAATTGAAAAAATAATGATTTTAGGGCTTATACATTGGAAATTGAATATAACAAGATTTCTCATGCAAAAATATGCAAGGATTAAATTGTTGACGAGAAATGCCATAGGAAATGCTATAACATTTCCTATAGCATTTCTTTATTTTACATTTTTTACAACCTTAAATTTCAATCCAATTGAAAAAAATAATGATTTTAAAGCTTATACATTGGAATTTGAATATAACAAGAGTTCTCATGCAAAAATATGCAAGGATTAAATTGTTGACGAGAAATGCCATAGGAAATGCTATAGCATTTCCTATAGCATTTCTTTATTTGACATTTTTTACAACCTTAAATTTCGAACCAATTGAAAAAATAATGATTTTAGGGCTTAAACATTGGAAATTGAATATAACAAGAGTTCTCATGCAAAAATATGCAAGGATTAAATTGTTGCCGAGAAATGCCATAGGAAATGCTATAGCATTTCCTATAGCATTTCTTTATTTTACATTTTTTACAACCTTAAAGTTTGAGACAATTGAAAAAATAATGATTTTAGGGCTTATACATTGGAATTTAAATATAACAAGAGTTCTCAGGCAAAAATATGCAAGGATTAAATTGTTGACGAGAAATGCCATAGGAAATGCTATAGCATTTCCTATAGCATTTCTTTATTTGACATTTTTTACAACCTTAAATTTCAAACCAATTGAGAAAATAATGATTTTAGGGCTTATACATTGGAATTTGAATATAAGAAGAGTTCTCATGCAAAAATATGCAAGGATTAAATTGTTGACGAGAAATGCCATAGGAAATGCTATAACATTTCCTATAGCATTTCTTTATTAGACATTTTTTACAACCTTAAATTTCGAACCAATTGAAAAAATAATGATTTTAGGGCTTATACATTGGAATTTAAATATAACAAGAGTTCTCAGGCAAAAATATGCAAGGATTAAATTGTTGACGAGAAATGCCATAGGAAATGTTATAGCATTTCCTATAGCATTTCTTTATTTTACATTTTTTACAACCTTAAATTTCGAACCAAATTAAAAAATAATGATTTTAAAGCTTAAACATTGGAATTGGAATATAACAAGAGTTCTCGTGCAAAAGAATGCAAGGATTAAATTGTTGCCGAGAAATGCCATAGGAAATGCTAGCATTTCCTAAAGCATTTCTTTATTTTACATTGTTTACGACCTAAAATTTCGAACCAATTGAAAAAGTAATGATTTTAGGGCTTATACATTGGAATTTGAATATAACAAGTGTTCTCATGAAAAAATATGCAAGGATCAAATTGTTGCCGAGAAATGCCATTTAGCATTTCCTATAGCATTTCTTTATTTTACATTTTTTACAATCTTAAATTTCGAACCAATTGAAAAAATAATGATTTTACAGCTTATACATTGGAATTTGAATATAACAAGAGTTGTCATGCAAAAATATGCAAGGATTAAATTGTTGACAAGAAATGCCATAGGAAATGCTATTGCATTTCCTATAGCATTTCTTTATTTGACATTTTTTACAACCTTAAATTTCAAACCAATTGAAAAAATAATTATTTTAGGGCTTATACATTGGAATTTTAATATAACAAGAGTTCTCATGCAAAAATATGCAATGATTAAATTGTTGACGAGAAATGCCATAGGAAATGCTATAGCATTTCCTATAGCATTTCTTTATTTTACATTTTTTACAACCTTAAATTTTGAACAAATTGAAAAAATTATGATTTTAAAGCTTAAACATTGGAATTTGAATATAACAAGAGTTCTCATGCAAAAATATGCAAGGATTAAATTGTTGCCGAGAAATGCCATAGAAAATGCTATAGCATTTCCTATAGCATTTCTTTAGTTTACATTTTTTACAACCTTAAATTTCGAACCAATTGAAAAAATAATGATTTTACGGCTTATACATTGGAATTTGAATATAACAAGAGTTCTCATCCAAAAATATGCAAGGATTAAATTGTTGACGGGAAATGCCATAGGAAAAAATATAGTATTTCCTATAGCATTTCTTTATTTTACATTTTTTACAACCTTAAATTTCGAACCAATTGAAAAAATAATGATTTTAGGGCTTATACATTGGAAATTGAATATAACAAGATTTCTCATGCAAAAATATGCAAGGATTAAATTGTTGACGAGAAATGCCATAGGAAATGCTATAACATTTCCTATAGCATTTCTTTATTTTACATTTTTTACAACCTTAAATTTCAATCCAATTGAAAAAAATAATGATTTTAAAGCTTATACATTGGAATTTGAATATAACAAGAGTTCTCATGCAAAAATATGCAAGGATTAAATTGTTGACGAGAAATGCCATAGGAAATGCTATAGCATTTCATATAGCATTTCTTTATTTGACATTTTTTACAACCTTAAATTTCGAACCAATTGAAAAAATAATGATTTTAGGGCTTAAACATTGGAAATTGAATATAACAAGAGTTCTCATGCAAAAATATGCAAGGATTAAATTGTTGCCGAGAAACGCCATAGGAAATGCTATAGCATTTCCTATAGCATTTCTTTATTTTACATTTTTTACAACCTTAAATTTTGAACCAATTGAAAAAATAATGATTTTAGGGCATATACATTGGAATTTGAATATAACAAGAGTTCTCATGCAAAAATATGCAAGGATTAAATTGTTGACGAGAAATGCCATAGGAAATGCTATAGCATTTCTTATAGAATTTCTTTATTTTACATTTTTTACAACCTTAAATTTCAAACGAATTGAAAAAATAATGATTTTAAAGCTTATACATTGGAATTTGAATATAACAAGAGTTCACATGCAAAAATATGCGAGGATTAAATTGTTGACGAGAAATGCCATAGGAAATGCTATTGCATTTCCTATAGCATTTGTTTATTTGACATTTTTTACAACCTTAAATTTCAAACCAATTGAAAAAATAATGATTTTAGGGCTTATACATTGGAATTTGAATATAACAAGAGTTCTCATGCAAAAATATGCAAGGATTAAATTGTTGACGAGAAATGCCATAGGAAATGCTATAGCATTTCCTATAGCATTTCTTTATTTGACATTTTTTACAACCTTAAATTTCAAACCAATTGAAAAAATAATGATTTTAGGGCTTATACATTGGAATTTGAATATAACAAGAGTTCTCATGCAAAAATATGCAAGGATTAAATTGTTGACGAGAAATGCCATAGGAAATGCTATAGCATTTCCTATAGCATTTCTTTATTTTATATTTTTTACAACCTTAAATTTCGAACCAATTGAAAAAATAATGTTTTTAGGGCTTATACATTGGAATTTGAATATAACAAGAGTTCTCATGCAAAAATATGCAAGGATTAAATTGTTGCCGAGAAATGCCATAGGAAATGCTATAGCATTTCCTATAGAATTTTTTTATTTTACAGTTTTTACAACCTTAAATTTCAAACCAATTGAAAAAATAATGATTTTAAAGCTTATACATTGGAATTTGAATATAACAAGAGTTCTCATGCAAAAATATGCAAGGATTAAATTGTTGACGAGAAATGCCATAGGAAATGCTATAGCATTTCCTATAGCATTTCTTTATTTGACATTTTTTACAACCTTAAATTTCAAACCAATTGAAAAAATAATGATTTTAGGGCTTATAGATTGGAATTTGAATATAACAAGAGTTCTCATGCAAAAATATGCAAGGATTAAATTGTTGACGAGAAATGCCATAGGAAATGTTATAGCATTTCCTATGGCTTTTCTTTATTTTACATTTTTTACAACCTTAAATTTCGAACCAATTGAAAAAATAATGATTTTAGGGCTTATACATTGGAATTTGAATATAACAAGAGTTCTCATGCAAAAATATGCAAGGATTAAATTGTTGACGAGAAATGCCATAGGAAATGCTAGAGCATTTCCTATAGCATTTCTTTATTTTACATTTTTTACAACCTTAAATTTCAAACCAATTGAAAAAATAATGATTTTAAAGCTTAAACATTGGAATTTGAATATAACAAGAGTTCTCATGCAAAAATATGCAATGATTAAATTGTTGCCGAGAAATGCCATAGGAAATGCTAGCATTTCCCATAGCATTTCTTTATTTTACATTGTTTACGACCTTAAATTTCGAACCAATTGAAAAAATAATGATTTTAGGGCTTATACATTGGAAATTGAATATAACAAGAGTTCTCATGAAAAAATATGCAAGGATTAAATTGTTGACGAGAAATGCCATAGGAAATGCTATAGCATTTCCTATAGCATTTCTTTATTTGACATTTTTTACAACCTTAAATTTCAAACCAATTGAAAAAATAATGATTTTAGAGCTTATACATTGGAATTTGAATATAACAAGAGTTCTCATGCAAAAATATGCAAGGATTAAATTGTTGACGAGAAATGCCATAGGAAATGCTATAGCATTTCCTATAGCATTTCTTTATTTTATATTTTTTACAACCTTAAATTTCGAACCAATTGAAAAAATAATGTTTTTAGGGCTTATACATTGGAATTTGAATATAACAAGAGTTCTCATGCAAAAATATGCAAGGATTAAATTGTTGCCGAGAAATGCCATAGGAAATGCTATAGCATTTCCTATAGCATTTCTTTATTTTACATTTTTTACAACCTTAAATTTCAAACCAATTGAAAAAATAATGATTTTAAAGCTTATACATTGGAATTTGAATATAACAAGAGTTCTCATGCAAAAATATGCAAGGATTAAATTGTTGACGAGAAATGCCACATTTTTTACAACCTTAAATTTCGAACCAATTGAAAAAATAATGATTTTAGGGCTTATACATTGGAATTTGAATATAACAAGAGTTCTCATGCAAAAATATGCAAGGATTAAATTGTTGACGAGAAATGCCATAGGAAATGTTATAGCATTTCTTATGGCTTTTCTTTATTTTACATTTTTTAAAACCTTAAATTTCGAACCAATTGAAAAAATAATGATTTTAGGGCTTATACATTGGAATTTGAATATAACAAGAGTTCTCATGCAAAAATATGCAAGGATTAAATTGTTGACGAGAAATGCCATAGAGCATTTCCTATAGCATTTCTTTATTTTACATTTTTTACAACCTTAAATTTCAAACCAATTGAAAAAATAATGATTTTAAAGCTTAAACATTGGAATTTGAATATAACAAGAGTTCTCATGCAAAAATATGCAAGGATTAAATTGTTGCCGAGAAATGCCATAGGAAATGCTATAGCATTTCCTATAGCATTTCTTTATTTTATATTTTTTACAACCTTAAATTTCGAACCAATTGAAAAAATAATGTTTTTAGGGCTTATACATTGGAATTTGAATATAACAAGAGTTCTCATGCAAAAATATGCAAGGATTAAATTGTTGCCGAGAAATGCCATAGGAAATGCTATAGCATTTCCTATAGAATTTCTTTATTTTACAGTTTTTACAACCTTAAATTTCAAACCAATTGAAAAAATAATGATTTTAAAGCTTATACATTGAAATTTGAATATAACAAGAGTTCTCATGCAAAAATATGCAAGGATTAAATTGTTGACGAGAAATGCCATAGGAAATGCTATAGCATTTCCTATAGCATTTCTTTATTTGACATTTTTTACAACCTTAAATTTCAAACCAATTGAAAAAATAATGATTTTAGGGCTTATAGATTGGAATTTGAATATAACAAGAGTTCTCATGCAAAAATATGCAAGGATTAAATTGTTGACGAGAAATGCCATAGGAAATGTTATAGCATTTCCTATGGCTTTTCTTTATTTTACATTTTTTACAACCTTAAATTTCGAACCAATTGAAAAAATAATGATTTTAGGGCTTATACATTGGAATTTGAATATAACAAGAGTTCTCATGCAAAAATATGCAAGGATTAAATTGTTGACGAGAAATGCCATAGGAAATGCTAGAGCATTTCCTATAGCATTTCTTTATTTTACATTTTTTACAACCTTAAATTTCAAACCAATTGAAAAAATAATGATTTTAAAGCTTAAACATTGGAATTTGAATATAACAAGAGTTCTCATGCAAAAATATGCAATGATTAAATTGTTGCCGAGAAATGCCATAGGAAATGCTAGCATTTCCCATAGCATTTCTTTATTTTACATTGTTTACGACCTTAAATTTCGAACCAATTGAAAAAATAATGATTTTAGGGCTTATACATTGGAAATTGAATATAACAAGAGTTCTCATGAAAAAATATGCAAGGATTAAATTGTTGACGAGAAATGCCATAGGAAATGCTATAGCATTTCCTATAGCATTTCTTTATTTGACATTTTTTACAACCTTAAATTTCAAACCAATTGAAAAAATAATGATTTTAGAGCTTATACATTGGAATTTGAATATAACAAGAGTTCTCATGCAAAAATATGCAAGGATTAAATTGTTGACGAGAAATGCCATAGGAAATGCTATAGCATTTCCTATAGCATTTCTTTATTTTATATTTTTTACAACCTTAAATTTCGAACCAATTGAAAAAATAATGTTTTTAGGGCTTATACATTGGAATTTGAATATAACAAGAGTTCTCATGCAAAAATATGCAAGGATTAAATTGTTGCCGAGAAATGCCATAGGAAATGCTATAGCATTTCCTATAGCATTTCTTTATTTTACATTTTTTACAACCTTAAATTTCAAACCAATTGAAAAAATAATGATTTTAAAGCTTATACATTGGAATTTGAATATAACAAGAGTTCTCATGCAAAAATATGCAAGGATTAAATTGTTGACGAGAAATGCCACATTTTTTACAACCTTAAATTTCAAACCAATTGAAAAAATAATGATTTTAGGGCTTATACATTGGAATTTGAATATAACAAGAGTTCTCATGCAAAAATATGCAAGGATTAAATTGTTGACGAGAAATGCCATAGGAAATGTTATAGCATTTCTTATGGCTTTTCTTTATTTTACATTTTTTAAAACCTTAAATTTCGAACCAATTGAAAAAATAATGATTTTAGGGCTTATACATTGGAATTTGAATATAACAAGAGTTCTCATGCAAAAATATGCAAGGATTAAATTGTTGACGAGAAATGCCATAGAGCATTTCCTATAGCATTTCTTTATTTTACATTTTTTACAACCTTAAATTTCAAACCAATTGAAAAAATAATGATTTTAAAGCTTAAACATTGGAATTTGAATATAACAAGAGTTCTCATGCAAAAATATGCAAGGATTAAATTGTTGCCGAGAAATGCCATAGGAAATGCTATAGCATTTCCTATAGCATTTCTTTATTTTATATTTTTTACAACCTTAAATTTCGAACCAATTGAAAAAATAATGTTTTTAGGGCTTATACATTGGAATTTGAATATAACAAGAGTTCTCATGCAAAAATATGCAAGGATTAAATTGTTGCCGAGAAATGCCATAGGAAATGCTATAGCATTTCCTATAGAATTTCTTTATTTTACAGTTTTTACAACCTTAAATTTCAAACCAATTGAAAAAATAATGATTTTAAAGCTTATACATTGAAATTTGAATATAACAAGAGTTCTCATGCAAAAATATGCAAGGATTAAATTGTTGACGAGAAATGCCATAGGAAATGCTATAGCATTTCCTATAGCATTTCTTTATTTGACATTTTTTACAACCTTAAATTTCAAACCAATTGAAAAAATAATGATTTTAGGGCTTATAGATTGGAATTTGAATATAACAAGAGTTCTCATGCAAAAATATGCAAGGATTAAATTGTTGACGAGAAATGCCATAGGAAATGTTATAGCATTTCCTATGGCTTTTCTTTATTTTACATTTTTTACAACCTTAAATTTCGAACCAATTGAAAAAATAATGATTTTAGGGCTTATACATTGGAATTTGAATATAACAAGAGTTCTCATGCAAAAATATGCAAGGATTAAATTGTTGACGAGAAATGCCATAGGAAATGCTAGAGCATTTCCTATAGCATTTCTTTATTTTACATTTTTTACAACCTTAAATTTCAAACCAATTGAAAAAATAATGATTTTAAAGCTTAAACATTGGAATTTGAATATAACAAGAGTTCTCATGCAAAAATATGCAATGATTAAATTGTTGCCGAGAAATGCCATAGGAAATGCTAGCATTTCCCATAGCATTTCTTTATTTTACATTGTTTACGACCTTAAATTTCGAACCAATTGAAAAAATAATGATTTTAGGGCTTATACATTGGAAATTGAATATAACAAGAGTTCTCATGAAAAAATATGCAAGGATTAAATTGTTGACGAGAAATGCCATAGGAAATGCTATAGCATTTCCTATAGCATTTCTTTATTTGACATTTTTTACAACCTTAAATTTCAAACCAATTGAAAAAATAATGATTTTAGAGCTTATACATTGGAATTTGAATATAACAAGAGTTCTCATGCAAAAATATGCAAGGATTAAATTGTTGACGAGAAATGCCATAGGAAATGCTATAGCATTTCCTATAGCATTTCTTTATTTTATATTTTTTACAACCTTAAATTTCGAACCAATTGAAAAAATAATGTTTTTAGGGCTTATACATTGGAATTTGAATATAACAAGAGTTCTCATGCAAAAATATGCAAGGATTAAATTGTTGCCGAGAAATGCCATAGGAAATGCTATAGCATTTCCTATAGCATTTCTTTATTTTACATTTTTTACAACCTTAAATTTCAAACCAATTGAAAAAATAATGATTTTAAAGCTTATACATTGGAATTTGAATATAACAAGAGTTCTCATGCAAAAATATGCAAGGATTAAATTGTTGACGAGAAATGCCACATTTTTTACAACCTTAAATTTCAAACCAATTGAAAAAATAATGATTTTAGGGCTTATACATTGGAATTTGAATATAACAAGAGTTCTCATGCAAAAATATGCAAGGATTAAATTGTTGACGAGAAATGCCATAGGAAATGTTATAGCATTTCTTATGGCTTTTCTTTATTTTACATTTTTTAAAACCTTAAATTTCGAACCAATTGAAAAAATAATGATTTTAGGGCTTATACATTGGAATTTGAATATAACAAGAGTTCTCATGCAAAAATATGCAAGGATTAAATTGTTGACGAGAAATGCCATAGAGCATTTCCTATAGCATTTCTTTATTTTACATTTTTTACAACCTTAAATTTCAAACCAATTGAAAAAATAATGATTTTAAAGCTTAAACATTGGAATTTGAATATAACAAGAGTTCTCATGCAAAAATATGCAAGGATTAAATTGTTGCCGAGAAATGCCATAGGAAATGCTATAGCATTTCCTATAGCATTTCTTTATTTTATATTTTTTACAACCTTAAATTTCGAACCAATTGAAAAAATAATGTTTTTAGGGCTTATACATTGGAATTTGAAAATAACAAGAGTTCTCATGCAAAAATATGCAAGGATTAAATTGTTGCCGAGAAATGCCATAGGAAATGCTATAGAATTTCCTATAGCATTTCTTTATTTTACAGTTTTTACAACCTTAAATTTCAAACCAATTGAAAAAATAATGATTTTTAAAGCTTATACATTGGAATTTGAATATAACAAGAGTTCTCATGCAAAAATATGCAAGGATTAAATTGTTGACGAGAAATGCCATAGGAAATGCTATAACATTTCCTATAGCATTTCTTTATTTTACATTTTTTACAACCATAAATTTCAAACCAATTGAAAAAATAATGATTTTAGGGCTTAAACATTGGAATTTGTATATAACAAGAGTTCTCATGCAAAAATATGCAAGGATTAAATTGTTGACGAGAAATGCCATAGGAAATGCTATAACATTTCCTATGGCATTTCTTTATTTTACATTTTTTACAACCTTAAACTTCGAACCAATTGAAAAAATAATGATTTTAAAGCTTAAACATTGGAATTTGAATATAACAAGAGTTCTCATGCAAAAATATGCAAGGATAGAATTGTTGACGAGTAATGCCATAGGAAATGCTATAGCATTTCCTATAGCATTTCTTTATTTTACATTTTTTACAACCTTAAATTTCGAACCAATTGAAAAAATAATGATTTTAGGGCTTATACATTGGATTTTGAATATAACAAGAGTTCTCATGCAAAAATATGCAAGGATTAAATTGTTGAGGAGAAATGCCATAGGAAATGCTATAGCATTTCCTATAGCATTTCTTTATTTTACATTTTTTACAGCCTTAAATTTCAAACCAATTGAAAAAATAATGATTTTAAAGCTTAAACATTTGAATTTGAATATAACAAGAGTTCTCATGCAAAAATATGCAAGGATTAAATTGTTGCCGAGAAATGCCATAGGAAATGCTAGCATTTCCTATAGCATTTCTTTATTTTACATTGTTTACGACCTTAAATTTCGAACCAATTGAAAAAATAATGATTTTAGGGCTTATACATTTGAAATTGAATATAACAAGAGTTCTCATGAAAAAATATGCAAGGATTAAATTGTTGACGAGAAATGCCATAAGAAATGCTATAGCATTTCCTATAGCATTTCTTTATTTGACATTTTTTACAACCTTAAATTTCAAACCAATTGAAAAAATAATGATTTTAGGGCTTATACATTGGAATTTGAATATAACAAGAGTTCTCATGCAAAAATATGCAAGGATTAAATTGTTGACGAGAAATGCCATAGGAAATGCTATAGCATTTCCTATAGCATTTCTTTATTTTATATTTTTTACAACCTTAAATTTCGAACCAATTGAAAAAATAATATTTTTAGGGCTTATACATTGGAATTTGAATATAACAAGAGTTCTCATGCAAAAATATGCAACGATTAAATTGTTGCCGAGAAATGCAATAGGAAATGCTATAGCATTTCCTATAGCATTTCTTTATTTTACATTTTTTACAACCTTAAATTTCAAACCAATTGAAAAAATAATGATTTTAAAGCTTATACATTGGAATTTGAATATAACAAGAGTTCTCATGCAAAAATATGCAAGGATTAAATTGTTGACGAGAAATGCCATAGGAAATGTTATAGCATTTCTTATGGCTTTTCTTTATTTTACATTTTTTAAAACCTTAAATTTCGAACCAATTGAAAAAATAATGATTTTAGGGCTTATACATTGGAATTTGAATATAACAAGAGTTCTCATGCAAAAATATGCAAGGATTAAATTGTTGACGAGAAATGCCATAGAGCATTTCCTATAGCATTTCTTTATTTTACATTTTTTACAACCTTAAATTTCAAACCAATTGAAAAAATAATGATTTTAAAGCTTAAACATTGGAATTTGAATATAACAAGAGTTCTCATGCAAAAATATGCAAGGATTAAATTGTTGCCGAGAAATGCCATAGGAAATGCTATAGCATTTCCTATAGCATTTCTTTATTTTATATTTTTTACAACCTTAAATTTCGAACCAATTGAAAAAATAATGTTTTTAGGGCTTATACATTGGAATTTGAATATAACAAGAGTTCTCATGCAAAAATATGCAAGGATTAAATTGTTGCCGAGAAATGCCATAGGAAATGCTATAGAATTTCCTATAGCATTTCTTTATTTTACAGTTTTTACAACCTTAAATTTCAAACCAATTGAAAAAATAATGATTTTTAAAGCTTATACATTGGAATTTGAATATAACAAGAGTTCTCATGCAAAAATATGCAAGGATTAAATTGTTGACGAGAAATGCCATAGGAAATGCTATAACATTTCCTATAGCATTTCTTTATTTTACATTTTTTACAACCATAAATTTCAAACCAATTGAAAAAATAATGATTTTAGGGCTTAAACATTGGAATTTGTATATAACAAGAGTTCTCATGCAAAAATATGCAAGGATTAAATTGTTGACGAGAAATGCCATAGGAAATGCTATAACATTTCCTATGGCATTTCTTTATTTTACATTTTTTACAACCTTAAACTTCGAACCAATTGAAAAAATAATGATTTTAAAGCTTAAACATTGGAATTTGAATATAACAAGAGTTCTCATGCAAAAATATGCAAGGATAGAATTGTTGACGAGTAATGCCATAGGAAATGCTATAGCATTTCCTATAGCATTTCTTTATTTTACATTTTTTACAACCTTAAATTTCGAACCAATTGAAAAAATAATGATTTTAGGGCTTATACATTGGATTTTGAATATAACAAGAGTTCTCATGCAAAAATATGCAAGGATTAAATTGTTGAGGAGAAATGCCATAGGAAATGCTATAGCATTTCCTATAGCATTTCTTTATTTTACATTTTTTACAGCCTTAAATTTCAAACCAATTGAAAAAATAATTATTTTAAAGCTTAAACATTTGAATTTGAATATAACAAGAGTTCTCATGCAAAAATATGCAAGGATTAAATTGTTGCCGAGAAATGCCATAGGAAATGCTAGCATTTCCTATAGCATTTCTTTATTTTACATTGTTTACGACCTTAAATTTCGAACCAATTGAAAAAATAATGATTTTAGGGCTTATACATTTGAAATTGAATATAACAAGAGTTCTCATGAAAAAATATGCAAGGATTAAATTGTTGACGAGAAATGCCATAAGAAATGCTATAGCATTTCCTATAGCATTTCTTTATTTGACATTTTTTACAACCTTAAATTTCAAACCAATTGAAAAAATAATGATTTTAGGGCTTATACATTGGAATTTGAATATAACAAGAGTTCTCATGCAAAAATATGCAAGGATTAAATTGTTGACGAGAAATGCCATAGGAAATGCTATAGCATTTCCTATAGCATTTCTTTATTTTATATTTTTTACAACCTTAAATTTCGAACCAATTGAAAAAATAATATTTTTAGGGCTTATACATTGGAATTTGAATATAACAAGAGTTCTCATGCAAAAATATGCAACGATTAAATTGTTGCCGAGAAATGCAATAGGAAATGCTATAGCATTTCCTATAGCATTTCTTTATTTTACATTTTTTACAACCTTAAATTTCAAACCAATTGAAAAAATAATGATTTTAAAGCTTATACATTGGAATTTGAATATAACAAGAGTTCTTATGCAAAAATATGCAAGGATTAAATTGTTGACGAGAAATGCCATAGGAAATGCTATAGCATTTCCTATAGCATTTCTTTATTTGACATTTTTTACAACCTTAAATTTCAGACCAATTGAAAAAATAATGATTTTAGGGCTTATACATTGGAATTTGAATATAAAAAGGGTTCTCATGCAAAAATATGCAAGGATTAAATTGTTGACGAGAAATGCCATAGGAAATGTTATAGCATTTCCTCTGGCTTTTCTTTATTTTACATTTTTTACAACCTTAAATTTCGAACCAATTGAAAAAATAATGATTTTAGGGCTTATACATTGGAATTTGAATATAACAAGAGTTCTCATGCAAAAATATGCAAGGATTAAATTGTTGACGAGAAATGCCATAGGAAATGCTATAGCATTTCCTATAGCATTTCTTTATTTTACATTTTTTACAACCATAAATTTCAAACCAATTGAAAAAATAATGATTTTAGGGCTTAAACATTGGAATTTGTATATAACAAGAGTTCTCATGCAAAAATATGCAAGGATTAAATTGTTGACGAGAAATGCCATAGGAAATGCTATAGCATTTCCTATAGCATTTCTTTATTTTACATTTTTTACAACCTTAAACTTCGAACCAATTGAAAAAATAATGATTTTAAAGTTTAAACATTGGAATTTGAATATAACAAGAGTTCTCATGCAAAAATATGCAAGGATTAAATTGTTGACAAGTAATGCCATAGGAAATGCTATAGCATTTCCTATAGCATTTCTTTATTTTACATTTTTTACAACCTTAAATTTCGAACCAATTGAAAAAATAATGATTTTAGGGCTTATACATTGGATTTTGAATATAACAAGAGTTCTCATGCAAAAATATGCAAGGATTAAATTGTTGCCGAGAAATGCCATAGGAAATGCTAGCATTTCCTATAGCATTTCTTTATTTTACATTGTTTACGACCTTAAATTTCGAACCAATTGAAAAAATAATGATTTTAGGGCTTATACATTGGAAATTGAATATAGCAAGAGTTCTCATGAAAAAATATGCAAGGATTAAATTGTTGACGAGAAATGCCATAGGAAATGCTATAGCATTTCCTATAGCATTTCTTTATTTGACAATTTTTACAACTTTAAATTTAAATACAATTGAAAAAATAATGATTTTAGGGCTTATACATTGGAATTTGAATATAACAAGAGTTCTCATGCAAAAATATGCAAGGATTAAATTGTTGACGAGAAATGCCATAGGAAATGCTATAGCATTTCCTATAGCATTTCGTTATTTTATATTTTTTACAACTTTAAATTTCGAACCAATTGAAAAAATAATTTTTTTAGGGCTTATACATTGGAATTTGAATATAACAAGAGTTCTCATGCAAAAATATGCAAGGATTAAGTTGTTGCCGAGAAATGCCAAAGGAAATGCTATAGCATTTCCTATAGCATTTCTTTATTTTACATTTTTTACAACCTTAAATTTCAAACCAATTGAAAAAATAATGATTTTAAAGCTTATACATTGGAATTTGAATATAACAAGAGTTCTCATGCAAAAATATGCAAGGATTAAATTGTTGACGAGAAATGCCATAGGAAATGCTATAGCATTTCCTATAGCATTTCTTTATTTGACATTTTTTACAACCTTAAATTTCAAACCAATTGAAAAAATAATGATTTTAGGGCTTATACATTCGAATTTGAATATAACAAGAGTTCTCATGCAAAAATATGCAAGGATTAAATTGTTGACGAGAAATGCCATAGGAAATGCTATAGCATTTCCTATGGCTTTTCTTTATTTTAAATTTTTTACAACCTTAAATTTCGAACCAATTGAAAAAATAATTATTTTAGGACTTATACATTGGAATTTGAATATAAGAAGAGTTCTAATGCAAAAATATGCAAGGATTAAATTGTTGACGAGAAATGCCATAGGAAATGCTATAGCATTTCCTATAGCAGTTCTTTATTTTACATTTTTTACAACCTTAAATTTCAAACCAATTGAAAAAATAATGATTTTAGGGCTTAAACATTGGAATTTGAATATAACAAGAGTTCTCATGCAAAAATATGCAAGGATTAAATTGTTGACGAGAAATGCCATAGGAAATGCTATAGCATTTCCTATAGCATTTCTTTATTTTACATTTTTTACAGCCTTAAATTTCGAATTAATTGAAAAAATAATGATTTTAAAGCTTAAACATTTGAATTTGAATATAACAAGAGTTCTCATGAAAAAATATGCAAGGATTAAATTGTTGCCGAGAAATGCCATAGGAAATGTTAGCATTTCCTATAGCATTTCTTTATTTTACATTGTTTACGACCTTAAATTTCGAACCAATTGAAAAAATAATGATTTTAGGGCTTATACATTGGAATTTTAATATAACAAGAGTTCTCATGCAAAAATATGAGAGGATTAAATTGTTGACGAGTAATGCCATAGGAAATACTATAGCATTTCCTATAGCATTTCTTTATTTTACATTTTTTACAACCTTAAATTTCGAACCAATTGAAAAAATAATGATTTTAAAGCTTAAACATTGGAATTTGAATATTACAAGAGTTCTCATGCACAAAATATGCAAGGATTAAATTGTTGCCGAGAAATGCCATAGAAAATGCTATAGCATTTCCTATAGCATTTCTTTATTTTACATTTTTTACAACCGAAAATTTCGAACCAATTGAAAAAATAATGATTTTAGGTCTTATACATTGGAATTTGAATATAACAAGAGTTCTCATGAAAAAATATGCATGGATTAAATTGTTGCCGAGAAATGCCATAGGAAATGCTATAGCATTTCCTATAGCATTTCTTTATTTTACATTTTTTACAACTTTAAATTTCAAACCAATTGAAAAAATAATGATTTTACGCCTTATACATTGGAATTTGAATATAACAAGAGTTCTCATGTAAAAATATGCAAGGATTAAATTGTTGACGAGAAATGTCATAGGAAATGCTATAGCATTTCCTATAGCATTTCTTTATTTTACATTTTTTACAACCTTAAATTTCGAACCAATTGAAAAAATAATGATTTTAGGGCTTATACATTGGAATTTGAATATAACAAGAGTTCTCATGCAAAAATATGCAAGGTTTAAATTGTTGACGAGAAATGCCATAGGAAATGCTATATAGCATTTCCTATAGCATTTCTTTATTTTACATTTTTTACAACCTTAAATTTCAAACCAATTGAAAAAATAATGATTTTAGGGCTTATACATTGGAATTTGAATATAACAAGAGTTCTCATGCAAAAATATGCAAGGATTAAATTGTTGACGAGAAATGCCATAGGAAATGCTATAGCATTTTCTATAGCATTTCTTTATTTTACATTTTTTACAACCTTAAATTTCGAACCAATTGAAAAAATAATGATTTTAGGGCTTATACATTAGAAATTGAATATAACAAGAGTTCTCATGCAAAAATATGCAAGGATTAAATTGTTGACGAGAAATGCCATAGGAAAAAATATAGCATTTCCTATAGCATTTCTTTATTTTACATTTTTTACAACCTTAAATTTCGAACCAATTGAAAAAATAATGATTTTAGGGCTTATACATTGGAAATTGAATATAACAAGAGTTCTCATGCAAAAATATGCAAGGATTAAATTGTTGACGAGAAATGCCATAGGAAATGCTATAACATTTCCTATAGCATTTCTTTATTTTACATTTTTTACAACCTTAAATTTCAAACCAATTGAAAAAATAATGATTTTAAAGCTTATACATTGGAATTTGAATCTAACAAGAGTTCTCATACAAAAATATGCAAGGATTAAATTGTTGACGAGAAATGCCATAGGAAATGCTATAGCATTTCCTATAGCATTTCTTTATTTGACATTTTTTACAACCTTAAATTTCGAACCAATTGAAAAAATAATGATTTTAGGGCTTATACATTGGAAATTGAATATAACAAGAGTTCTCATGCAAAAATATGCAAGGATTAAATTGTTGCCGAGAAATGCCATAGGAAATGCTATAGCATTTCCTATAGCATTTCTTTATTTGACATTTTTTACAACCTTAAATTTCGAACCAATTGAAAAAAATAATGATTTTAGGGCTTATACATTGGAAATTGAATGTAACAAGAGTTCTCATGCAAAAATATGCAAGGATTAAATTGTTGCCGAGAAATGCCATAGGAAATGCTATAGCATTTCCTATAGCATTTCTTTATTTTACATTTTTTACAACCTTAAATTTTGAACCAATTGAAAAAATAATGATTTTAGGGCTTAAACATTGGAATTTGAATATAACAAGAGTTCTCATGCAAAAATATGCAAGGATTAAATTGTTGACGAGAAATGCCTTAGGAAATGCTATAGCATTTCCTATAGCATTTCTTTATTTAACATTTTTTACAACCTAAAATTTCGAACCAATTTAAAAAATAATGATTTTAGGTCTTATACATTGGAATTTGAATATAACAAGAGTTCTCATGAAAAAATATGCAAGGATTAAATTGTTGCCGAGAAATGCCATAGGAAATGCTATAGCATTTCCCATAGCATTTCTTTATTTTACATTTTTTACAACCTTAAATTTCAAACCAATTGAAAAAATAATGATTTTAAAGCTTAAACATTGGAAATTGAATATAACAATAGTTATCATGCAAAAATATGCAAGGATTAAATTGTTGCCGAGAAATGCCATAGGAAATGCTATAGCATTTCCTATAGCATTTCTTTATTTTACATTTTTTATAACCTTAAATTTCGAACCAATTGAAAAAATAATGATTTTAGGGCTTATACATTGGAATTTGAATATAACAAGAGTTCTCATGCAAAAATATGCAAGGATTAAATTGTTGCCGAGAAATGCCATAGGAAATGCTATAGCATTTCCTATAGCATTTCTTTATTTTACATTTTTTACAACCTTAAATTTCAAACCAATTGAAAAAATAATGATTTTAAAGCTTATACATTGGAATTTGAATATAACAAGAGTTCTCATGCAAAAATAAGCAAGGGTTAAATTGTTGACGAGAAATGCCATAGGAAATGCTATAGCATTTCCTATTGCATTTCTTTATTTTACATTTTTTACAACTTAAATTTCGAACCAATTGAAAAAATAATGATTTTAGGGCTTATACGTTGTAATTTGAATATAACAAGAGTTCTCATGCAAAAATATGCAAGGATTAAATTGTTGACGAGAAATGCCATACGAAATGCTATTGCATTTCCTATATCATTTCTTTATTTGACAATTTTTACAACCTTAAATTTCAAACCAATTGAAAAAATAATGATTTTAGGGCTTATAAATTGGAATTTGAATATAACAAGAGTTCTCATGCAAAAATATGCAAGGATTAAATTGTTGATGAAAAATGCCATAGGAAATGCTATAGCATTTCCTAGAGCATTTCTTTATTTTACACTTTTTACAACCTTAAATTTCGAACCAATTGAAAAAATAATGATTTTAGGGCTTATACATTGGAATTTGAATATAACTAGAGTTCTCATGCAAAAATATGCAAGGATTAAATTGTTGACGAGAAATGCCATAGGAAATGCTATAGCATTTCCTATAGCATTTCTTTATTTTACATTTTTTACAACCTTAATTTTCAAACCAATTAAAAAAATAATTATTTTAGGGCTTAAACATTGAAATTTGAATATAACAAGAGTTCTCATGCAAAAATATGCAAGGATTAAATTGTTGACGAGAAATGCCATAGGAAATGCTATAGCATTTCCTATAGCATTTCTTTATTTGAAATTTTTTACAACCTTAAATTTCAAACCAATTGAAAAACTAATAATTTTAGGGCTTATACATTGGAATTTTAATATAACAAGAGTTCTCATGCAAAAATGGGCAAGGATTAAATTGTTGACGAGAAATGCCATAGGAAATGCTATAGCATTTCCTATAGCATTTCTTTATTTTACATTTTTTACAACCTTAAATTTCGAACCAATTGAAAAATTAATGATTTTAGGGCTTATACATTGGAATTTGAATATAACAAGAGTTCTCATGCAAAAATATGCAAGGATTAAATTGTTGACAAGAAATGCCATAGGAAATGCTATAGCATTTCCTATAGCATTTCTTTATTTTACATTTTTTACAACCTTAAATTTCAAACCAATTGAAAAAATAATGATTTTAGGGCTTAAACATTGGAATTTGAATATAACAAGAGTTCTCATGCAAAAATATGCAAGGATTAAATTGTTGACGAGAAATGCCATAGGAAATGCTATAGCATTTCCTATAGCATTTCTTTATTTTACATTTGTTACAACCTTAAATTTCAAACCAATTGAAAAATTAATGATATTAGGGCTTAAACATTGGAATTTGAATATAACAAGAGTTCTCGTGCAAAAATATGCAAGGATTAAATTATTGACGAGAAATGCCATAGGAAATTCTATAGCATTTCCTATAGCATTTCTTTATTTGACATTTTTTTACAACCTTAAATTTCGAACCAATTGAAAAAATAATGATTTAAAAGCTTAAACATTGAAATTTAAATATAACAAGAGTTCTCATGCAAACATATGCAAGGATTAAATTGTTGCCGAGAAATGCCATAGGAAATGCTAAAGCATTTCCTATAGCATTTCTTTATTTTACATTTGTTACAACCTTAAATTTCAAACCAATTGAAAAATTAATGATTTTAGGGCTTAAACATTGGAATTTGAATATAACAAGAGTTCTCGTGCAAAAATATGCAAGGATTAAATTATTGACGAGAAATGCCATAGGAAATTCTATAGCATTTCCTATAGCATTTCTTTATTTGACATTTTTTACAACCTTAAATTTCGAACCAATTGAAAAAATAATGATTTTAAAGCTTAAACATTGAAATTTAAATATAACAAGAGTTCTCATGCAAACATATGCAAGGATTAAATTGTTGCCGAGAAATGCCATAGGAAATGCTAAAGCATTTCCTATAGCATTTCTTTATTTTACATTTTTTACAACCTTAAATTTCAAACCAATTGAAAAAATAATGATTTTAGGGCTTAAACATTGGAATTTGAATATAACAAGAGTTCTCGTGCAAAAATATGCAAGGATTAAATTGTTGACGAGAAATGCCATAGGAAATGCTATAGCATTTCCTATTGCATTTCTTTATTTTACATTTTTTACAACCTTAAATTTCAAACCAATTAAAAAAATAATGATTTTAGGGCTTATACATTGGAATTTGTATATAACAAGTGTTCTCATGCAAAAATATGCAAGGATTAAATTGTTGACGAGAAATGCCATAGGAAATGCTATAGCATTTCCTATAGCATTTCTTTATTTTACATTTTTTACAACCTTAAATTTCGAACCAATTGAAAAAATAATGATTTTAAAGCTTAAACATTGGAATTTGAATATAACAAGAGTTCTCATGCAAAAATATGCAAGGATTAAATTGTTGCCGAGAAATGCCGTAGGAAATGCTATAGCATTTCCTATAGCATTTCTTTATTTGACATTTTTTACAACCTTAAATTTCAAACCAATTGAAAAAATAATGATTTTAGGGCTTATACATTGGAATTTGAATATAACAAGAGTTCTCATGCAAAAATATGCAAGGATTAAATTGTTGACGAGAAATGACATAGGAAATGCTATAGCATTTCCTATAGCATTTCTTTATTTTACATTTTTTACGACCTTAAATTTCGAACCAATTGAAAAAATAATGATTTTAGGGCTTATACATTGGAATTTGAATATAACAAGAGTTCTCATGCAAAAATATGCAAGGATTAAATTGTTGACGAGAAATGCCATAGGAAATGCTATAGCATTTCCTATAGCATTTCTTTATTTTACATTTTTTACAACCTTAAATTTCAAACCAATTGAAAAAAAAATGATTTTAAAGCTTAAACGTTGGAATTTGAATATAACAAGAGTTCTCATGCAAAAATATGCAAGGATTAAATTGTTGCCGAGAAATGCCATAGAAAATGCTATTGCATTTCCTATAGCATTTCTTTATTTGACATTTTTTACAACCTTAAATTTCAAACCAATGGAAAAAATAATGATTTTAGGGCTTATACATTGGAATTTGAATATAACAAGAGTTCTCATGCAAAAATATGCAAGGATTAAATTGTTGATGAGAAATGCCATAGGAAATGCTATAGCATTTCCTATAGCATTTCTTTATTTTACATTTTTTACAACCTTAAATTTCGAACCAATTGAAAAAATAATGATTTTAGGGCTTATACATTGGAATTTGTATATAACAAGAGGTCTCATGCAAAAATATGTAAGGATTAAATTGTTGACGAGAAATGCCATAGGAAATGCTATAGCATTTCCTATAGCATTTCTTTATTTTACATTTTTTACAACCTTAAATTTTGAACCAATTGAAAAAATAATGATTTTAAAGCTTAAACATTGGAATTTGAATATAACAAGAGTTCTCATGCAAAAATATGCAAGGATTAAATTGTTGCCGAGAAATGCCGTAGGAAATGCTATAGCATTTCCTATCGCATTTCTTTATTTTACATTTTTTACAACCTAAAATTTCGAACCAATTTAAAAAATAATGATTTTAGGTCTTATACATTGGAATTTGAATATAACAAGAGTTCTCATGAAAAAATATGCAAGGATTAAATTGTTGCCGAGAAATGCCATAGCAAATGCTATAGACTTTCCCATAGCATTTCTTTATTTTACATTTTTTACAACCTTAAATTTCGAACCAATTGAAAAAATAATGATTTAAAAGCTTAAACATTGAAATTTAAATATAACAAGAGTTCTCATGCAAACATATGCAAGGATTAAATTGTTGCCGAGAAATGCCATAGGAAATGCTAAAGCATTTCCTATAGCATTTCTTTATTTTACATTTGTTACAACCTTAAATTTCAAACCAATTGAAAAATTAATGATTTTAGGGCTTAAACATTGGAATTTGAATATAACAAGAGTTCTCGTGCAAAAATATGCAAGGATTAAATTATTGACGAGAAATGCCATAGGAAATTCTATAGCATTTCCTATAGCATTTCTTTATTTGACATTTTTTACAACCTTAAATTTCGAACCAATTGAAAAAATAATGATTTTAAAGCTTAAACATTGAAATTTAAATATAACAAGAGTTCTCATGCAAACATATGCAAGGATTAAATTGTTGCCGAGAAATGCCATAGGAAATGCTAAAGCATTTCCTATAGCATTTCTTTATTTTACATTTTTTACAACCTTAAATTTC
The DNA here is from genome assembly GCA_954871525.1 of Parietaria judaica. NCBI lineage: Eukaryota > Viridiplantae > Streptophyta > Magnoliopsida > Rosales > Urticaceae > Parietaria > Parietaria judaica. The sequence continues at coordinate 35,718,856 of OX940865.1, forward strand.
AAACCAATTGAAAAAATAATGATTTTAGGGCTTAAACATTGGAATTTGAATATAACAAGAGTTCTCGTGCAAAAATATGCAAGGATTAAATTGTTGACGAGAAATGCCATAGGAAATGCTATAGCATTTCCTATTGCATTTCTTTATTTTACATTTTTTACAACCTTAAATTTCGAACCAATTGAAAAAATAATGATTTTAGGGCTTATACATTGGAATTTGTATATAACAAGTGTTCTCATGCAAAAATATGCAAGGATTAAATTGTTGACGAGAAATGCCATAGGAAATGCTATAGCATTTCCTATAGCATTTCTTTATTTTACATTTTTTACAACCTTAAATTTCGAACCAATTGAAAAAATAATGATTTTAAAGCATAAACATTGGAATTTGAATATAACAAGAGTTCTCATGCAAAAATATGCAAGGATTAAATTGTTGCCGAGAAATGCCGTAGGAAATGCTATAGCATTTCCTATAGCATTTCTTTATTTGACATTTTTTACAACCTTAAATTTCAAACCAATTGAAAAAATAATGATTTTAGGGCTTATACATTGGAATTTGAATATAACAAGAGTTCTCATGCAAAAATATGCAAGGATTAAATTGTTGACGAGAAATGACATAGGAAATGCTATAGCATTTCCTATAGCATTTCTTTATTTTACATTTTTTACGACCTTAAATTTCGAACCAATTGAAAAAATAATGATTTTAGGGCTTATACATTGGAATTTGAATATAACAAGAGTTCTCATGCAAAAATATGCAAGGATTAAATTGTTGACGAGAAATGCCATAGGAAATGCTATAGCATTTCCTATAGCATTTCTTTATTTTACATTTTTTACAACCTTAAATTTCAAACCAATTGAAAAAAAAAATGATTTTAAAGCTTAAACGTTGGAATTTGAATATAACAAGAGTTCTCATGCAAAAATATGCAAGGATTAAATTGTTGCCGAGAAATGCCATAGAAAATGCTATTGCATTTCCTATAGCATTTCTTTATTTGACATTTTTTACAACCTTAAATTTCAAACCAATGGAAAAAATAATGATTTTAGGGCTTATACATTGGAATTTGAATATAACAAGAGTTCTCATGCAAAAATATGCAAGGATTAAATTGTTGATGAGAAATGCCATAGGAAATGCTATAGCATTTCCTATAGCATTTCTTTATTTTACATTTTTTACAACCTTAAATTTCGAACCAATTGAAAAAATAATGATTTTAGGGCTTATACATTGGAATTTGTATATAACAAGAGTTCTCATGCAAAAATATGTAAGGATTAAATTGTTGACGAGAAATGCCATAGGAAATGCTATAGCATTTCCTATAGCATTTCTTTATTTTACGTTTTTTACAACCTTAAATTTTGAACCAATTGAAAAAATAATGATTTTAAAGCTTAAACATTGGAATTTGAATATAACAAGAGTTCTCATGCAAAAATATGCAAGGATTAAATTGATGCCGAGAAATGCCGTAGGAAATGCTATAGCATTTCCTATCGCATTTCTTTATTTTACATTTTTTACAACCTAAAATTTCGAACCAATTTAAAAAATAATGATTTTAGGTCTTATACATTGGAATTTGAATATAACAAGAGTTCTCATGAAAAAATATGCAAGGATTAAATTGTTGCCGAGAAATGCCATAGCAAATGCTATAGACTTTCCCATAGCATTTCTTTATTTTACATTTTTTACAACCTTAAATTTCGAACCAATTGAAAAAATAATGATTTTAAAGCTTAAACATTGGAAATTGAATATAACAATAGTTCTCATGCAAAAATATGCAAGGATTAAATTGTTGCCGAGAAATGCCATAGGAAATGCTATAGCATTTCCTATAGCATTTCTTTATTTTACATTTTTTATAACCTTATATTTCGAACCAATTGAAAAAATAATGATTTTAGGGCTTATACATTGGAATTTGAATATAACAAGAGTTCTCATGCAAAAAATATGCAAGGATTAAATTGTTGCCGAGAAATGCCATAGGAAATGCTATAGCATTTCCTATAGCATTTCTTTATTTTACATTTTTTACAACCTTAAATTTCAAACCAATTGAAAAAATAATGATTTTAAAGCTTTATACATTGGAATTTGAATATAACAAGAGTTCTCATGCAAAAATAAGCAAGGGTTAAATTGTTGACGAGAAATGCCATAGGAAATGCTATAGCATTTCCTATTGCATTTCTTTATTTTACATTTTTTACAACTTAAACTTCGAACCAATTGAAAAAATAATGATTTTAGGGCTTATACGTTGTAATTTGAATATAACAAGAGTTCTCATGCAAAAATATGCAAGGATTAAATTGTTGACGAGAAATGCCATACGAAATGCTATTGCATTTCCTATATCATTTCTTTATTTGACAATTTTTACAACCTTAAATTTCAAACCAATTGAAAAAATAATGATTTTAGGGCTTATACATTGGAATTTGAATATAACAAGAGTTCTCATGCAAAAATATGCAAGGATTAAATTGTTGATGAAAAATGCCATAGGAAATGCTATAGCATTTCCTAGAGCATTTCTTTATTTTACACTTTTTACAACCTTAAATTTCGAACCAATTGAAAAAATAATGTTTTTAGGGCTTATACATTGGAATTTGAATATAACAAGAGTTCTCATGCAAAAATATGCAAGGATTAAATTGTTGACGAGAAATGCCATAGGAAATGCTATAGCATTTCCTATAGCATTTCTTTATTTTACATTTTTTACAACCTTAAATTTCAAACCAATTAAAAAAATAATTATTTTAGGGCTTAAACATTGGAATTTGAATATAACAAGAGTTCTCATGCAAAAATATGCAAGGATTAAATTGTTGACGAGAAATGCCATAGGAAATGCTATAGCATTTCCTATAGCATTTCTTTATTTGAAATTTTTTACAACCTTAAATTTCAAACCAATTGAAAAACTAATGATTTTAGGGCTTATACATGTGAATTTTAATATAACAAGAGTTCTCATGCAAAAATGTGCAAGGATTAAATTGTTGACGAGAAATGCCATAGGAAATGCTATAGCATTTCCTATAGCATTTCTTTATTTTACATTTTTTACAACCTTAAATTTCGAACCAATTGAAAAATTAATGATTTTAGGGCTTATACATTGGAATTTGAATATAACAAGAGTTCTCATGCAAAAATATGCAAGGATTAAATTGTTGACAAGAAATGCCATAGGAAATGCTATAGCATTTCCTATGGCATTTCTTTATTTTACATTTTTTACAACCTTAAATTTCAAACCAATTGAAAAAATAATGATTTTAGGGCTTAAACATTGGAATTTGAATATAACAAGAGTTCTCATGCAAAAATATGCAAGGATTAAATTGTTGATGAGAAATGCCATAGGAAATGCTATAGCATTTCCTATAACATTTCTTTATTTTAAATTTTTTACAACCTTAAATTTCGAACCAATTGAAAAAATAATGATTTTAAAGCTTAAACATTGAAATTTGAATATAACAAGAGTTCTCATGCAAAAATATGCAAGGATTAAATTGTTGACGAGAAATGCCATAGGAAATGCTATAGCATTTCCTATAGCATTTCTTTATTTTACATTTTTTACAACCTTAAATTTCAAACCAATTGAAAAAATAATGATTTTAGGGCTTAAACATTGGAATCTGATTATAACAAGAGTTCTCATGCAAAAATATGCAAGGATTAAATTGTTGACGAGAAATGCCATAGGAAATGCTATAGCATTTCCTATAGCATTTCTTTATTTTACATTTTTTACAACCTTAAATTTCGAACCAATTGAAAAAATAATGATTTTAGGGCTTATACATTGGAATTAGAATATAACAAGAGTTCTCATGCAAAAATATGCAAGGATTAAATTGTTGACGAAAAATGCCATAGGAAATGCAATAGCATTTCCTATAGCATTTCTTTATTTTACATTTTTTACAACCTTAAATTTCGAACCAATTGAAAAAATGATAGATTTAAAGCTTAAACATTGGATTTTGAATATAACAAGAGTTCTCATGCAAAAATATGCAAGGATTAAATTGTTGCCGAGAAATGCCATAGGAAACGCTAGCATTTCCTATAGCATTTTTTTATTTTACATTGTTTACGACCTTAAATTTCGAACCAATTGAAAAAATAATGATTTTAGGGCTTATACATTGGAATTTGAATATAACAAGAGTTCTCATGCAAAAATATGCAAGGATTAAATTGTTGACGAGAAATGCCATAGGAAATGTTATAGCATTTCTTTATTTTACATTTTTTACAACCTTAACTTTCGAACCAATTGAAAAAATAATGATTTTAAAGCTTAAACATTGGAATTTGAATATAACAAGAGTTCCTATGCAAAAATATGCAAGGATTAAATTGTTGCCAAAAAATGCCATAGAAAATGCTATAGCATTTCCTATAGCATTTCTTTATTTTACATTTTTTACAACCTTAAATTTCAAACCAATTGAAAAAATAATGATTTTAGGGCTTATACATTGGAATTTGAATATAACAAGAGTTCTCATGCAAAAATATGCAAGGATTAAATTGTTGCCATAGGAAATGCTATAGCATTTCCGATAGCATTTCTTTATTTTACATTTTTTACAACCTTAAATTTCGAACCAATTGAAAAAATAATGATTATAGGGCTTATACATTGGAATTTGAATATAACAAGAGTTCTTATGCAAAAATATGCAAGGATTAAATTGTTGACGAGAAATGCCATAGGAAATGCTAATAGTATTTCTTTATTTTACATTTTTTACAACCTTAAATTTCAAACCAGTTGAAAAAATAAAGATTTTAAAGCTTAAACATTGAAATTTAAATATAACAAGAGTTCTCATGCAAAAATATGCAAGGATTAAATTGTTGACGAGAAATGCCATAGGAAATGCTATAGCATTTCCTATAGCATTTCTTTATTTTACATTTTTTACAACCTTAAATTCCAAACCAATTGAAAAAATAATGATTTTAGGGCTTAAACATTGGAATTTGAATATAACAAGAGTTCTCATGCAAAAATATGCAAGGATTAAATAGTTGACGAGAAATGCCATAGGAAATGCTGTAGCATTTCCTATAGCATTTCTTTATTTGACATTTTTTACAACCTTAAATTTCAAACCAATTGAAAAACTAATGATTTTAGGGCTTATACATTGGAATTTTAATATAACAAGATTTCTCATGCAAAAATAAGCAAGGATTAAATTGTTGACGAGAAATGCCATAGGAAATGCTATAGCATTTCCTATAGCATTTCTTTATTTTACATTTTTTACAACCTTAAATTTCGAACCAATTGAAAAATTAATGATTTTAGGGCTTATACATTGGAATTTGAATATAACAAGAGTTCTCATGAAAAAATATGCAAGGATTAAATTGTTGACGAGAAATGCCATAGGAAATGCTATAGCATTTCCTATAGCATTTCTTTATTTTACATTTTTTACAACCTTAAATTTCAAACCAATTGAAAAAATAATGATTTTAGGGCTTAAACATTGGAATTTGAATATAACAAGAGTTCTCATGCAAAAATATGCAAGGATTAAATTGTTGATGAGAAATGCCATAGGAAATGCTATAGCATTTCCTATAACATTTCTTTATTTTACATTTTTTACAACCTTAAATTTCGAACCAATTGAAAAAATAATGATTTTAAAGCTTAAACATTGAAATTTGAATATAACAAGAGTTCTCATGCAAAAATATGCAAGGATTAAATTATTGACGAGAAATGCCATAGGAAATGCTATAGCATTTCCTCATTTCTTTATTTTACATTTTTTACAACCTTAAATTTCAAACCAATTGAAAAAATAATGATTTTAGGGCTTAAACATTGGAATTTGATTATAACAAGAGTTCTCATGCAAAAATATGCAAGGATTAAATTGTTGACGAGAAATGCCGTAGGAAATGCTATAGCATTTCCTATAGCATTTCTTTATTTTACATTTTTTACAACCTTAAATTTCGAACCAATTGAAAAATAATGATTTTAGGGCTTATTCATTGGAAATTGAATATAACAAGAGTTCTCATGCAAAAATATGCAAGGATTAAATTGTTGACGAGAAATGCCATAGGAAATGCAATAGCATTTCCTATAACATTTCTTTATTTTACATTTTTTACAACCTTAAATTTCGAACCAATTGAAAAAATGATAGATTTAAAGCTTAAACATTGGATTTTGAATATAACAAGAGTTCTCATGCAAAAATATGCAAGGATTAAATTGTTGCCGAGAAATGCCATAGGAAATGCTAGCATTTCCTATAGCATTTCTTTATTTTACATTGTTTACGACCTTAAATTTCGAACCAATTGAAAAAATAATGATTTTAGGGCTTATACATTGGAATTTGAATATAACAAGAGTTTTCATGCAAAAATATGCAAGGATTAAATTGTTGACGAGAAATGCCATAGGAAATGTTATAACATTTCCTATAGCATTTCTTTATTTTACATTTTTTACAACCTTAACTTTCGAACCAATTGAAAAAATAATGATTTTAAAGCTTAAACATTGGAATTTGAATATAACAAGAGTTCCCATGCAAAAATATGCAAGGATTAAATTGTTGCCGAAAAATGCCATAGAAAATGCTATAGCATTTCCTATAGCATTTCTTTATTTAACATTTTTTACAACCTTAAATTTCAAACCAATTGAAAAAATAACGATTTTAGGGCTTATACATTGGAATTTGAATATAACAAGAGTTCTCATGCAAAAATATGCAAGGATTAAATTGTTGACGAGAAATGCCATAGGAAATGCTATAGCATTTCCTATAGCATTTCTTTATTTTACATTTTTTACAACCTTAAATTTCGAACCAATTGAAAAAATAATGATTTTACGGCTTATACATTGGAATTTGAATGTAACAAGAGTTCTCATGCAAAAATATGCAAGGATTAAATTGTTTTCGAGAAATGCCATAGAAAATGCTATAGCATTTCCTATAGCATTTCTTTATTTGACATTTTTTACAACCTTAAATTTCAAACCAATTGAAAAAATAATGATTTTAGGGCTTATACATTGGAATTTGAATATAACAAGAGTTCTCATGCAAAAATATGCAAGGATTAAATTGTTGACGAGAAATGCCATAGGAAATGCTATAGCATTTCCTATAGCATTTCTTTATTTTACATTTTTTACAACCTTAAATTTCGAACCAATTAAAAAAATAATGATTTTACGGCTTATACATTGGAATTTGAATGTAATAAGAGTTCTCATGCAAAAATATGCAAGGATTAAATTGTTGACAAGAAATGCCATAGGAAATGCTATAGCATTTCTTTATTTGACATTTTTTACAACCTTAAATTTCGAACCAATTGAAAAAATAATGATTTTAGGGCTTATACATTGGAAATTGAATATAACAAGAGTTCTCATGCAAAAATATGCAAGGATTAAATTGTTGCCGAGAAATGCCATAGGAAATGCTATAGCATTTCCTATAGCATTTCTTTATTTTACATTTTTTACAACCTTCAATTTCGAACCAATTGAAAAAAATAATGATTTTAGGGCTTATACATTGGAATTTGAATATAACAAGAGTTCTCATGCAAAAATATGCAAGGATTAAATTGTTGACGAGAAATGCCATAGGAAATGCTATAGCATTTCCTATAGCATTTCTTTATTTTACATTTTTTACAACCTTAAATTTCAAACCAATTGAAAAAATAATGATTTTAAAGCTTATACATTGGAATTTGAATATAACAAGAGTTCTCATGCAAAAATATGCAAGGATTAAGTTGCTGACGAGAAATGCCATAGGCCTATAGCATTTCTTTACTTTACATTTTTTACAACCTTAAATTTCAAACCAATTGAAAAAATAATGATTTTAGGGCTTATACATAGGAATTTGAATATAACAAGAGTTCTCATGCAAAAATATGCAAGGATTAAATTGTTGACGAGAAATGCCATAGGATATGCTATAACATTTCCTATAGCATTTCTTTATTTTACATTTTATACAACCTTAAATTTCGAACCAATTGAAAAAATAATGATTTTAGGGCTTATACATTGGAATTTGAATATAACAAGAGTTCTCATGCAAAAATATGCAAGGATTAAATTGTTGACGAGAAATGCCATAGGAAATGCTATAGCATTTCCTATACCATTTCTTTATTTTACATTTTTTACAACCTTAAATTTCGAACCAATTGAAAAAATAATGATTTTACGGCTTATACATTGGAATTTGAATGTAACAAGAGTTCTCATGCAAAAATATGCAAGGATTAAATTGTTGACGAGAAATGCCATAGGAAATGCTATAGCATTTCATATAGCATTTCTTTATTTGACAATTTTTGCAACCTTAAATTTCGAACTAATTGAAAAAATAATGATTTTAGGGCTTATACATTGGAAATTGAATATAACAAGAGTTCTCATGCAAAAATATGCAAGGATTAAATTGTTGCCGAGAAATGTCATAGGAAATGCTATAGCATTTCCTATAGCATTTCTTTATTTTACATTTTTTACAACCTTAAATTTCGAAACAATTGAAAAATAATGATTTTAGGGCTTATACATTGGAATTTGAATATAACAAGAGTTCTCATGCAAAAATATGCAAGGATTAAATTGTTGACGAGAAATGTCATAGGAAATGCTATAACATTTCCAATAGCATTTCTTTATTTTACATTTTTTACAACCTTAAATTTCAAACCAATTGAAAAAATAATGATTTTAAAGCTTATACATTGAATTTGAATATAACAAGAGTTCTCATGCAAAAATATGCAAGGATTAAATTGTTGACGAGAAATGCCATAGGAAATGCTATAGCATTTCCTATTGCATTTCTTTATTTGACATTTTTTACAACCATAAATTTCAAACAAATTTAAAAAATAATGATTTTAGGGCTTATACATTGGAATTTGAATATAACAAGAGTTCTCATGCAAAAATATGCAAGGATTAAATTGTTGACGAGAAATGCCATAGGAAATGTTATAGCATTTCGTATAGCATTTCTTTATTTGACATTTTTTACAACCTTAAATTTCAAAACCAATTGAAAAAATAATGATTTTAAAGCTTATACATTGAAATTTGAATATAACAAGAGTTCTCATGCAAAAATATGCAAGGATTAAATTGTTGACGAGAAATGCCATAGGAAATGCTATAGCATTTCCAATTGCATTTCTTTATTTGACATATTTTACAACCATAAATTTCAAACAAATTTAAAAAATAATGATTTTAGGGCTTATACATTGGAATTTGAATATAACAAGAGTTCTCATGCAAAAATATGCAAGGATTAAATTGTTGACGAGAAATGCAATAGGAAATGTTATAGCATTTCGTATAGCATTTCTTTATTTGACATTTTTTACAACCTTAAATTTCAAAACCAATTGAAAAAATAATGATTTTAAAGCTTATACATTGAAATTTGAATATAACAAGAGTTCTCATGCAAAAATATGCAAGGATTAAATTGTTGACGAGAAATTCCATAGGAAATGCTATAGCATTTCCTATTGCATTTCTTTGTTTGACATTTTTTACCACCATAAATTTCAAACAAATTTAAAAAATAATGATTTTAGGGCGTATACATTGGAATTTGAATATAACAAGAGTTCTCATGCAAAAATATGTAAGGATTAAATTGTTGACGAGAAATGCCATAGGAAATGTTATAGCATTTCGTATAGCATTTCTTTATTTGACATTTTTTACAACCTTAAATTTCAAAACCAATTGAAAAAATAATGATTTTAAAGCTTATACATTGAAATTTGAATATAACAAGAGTTCTCATGCAAAAATATGCAAGGATTAAATTGTTGACGAGAAATGCCTTAGGAAATGCTATAGCATTTCCTATTGCATTTCTTTATTTGACATTTTTTACAACCTTAAATTTCAAACAAATTTAAAAAATAATGATTTTAGGGCTTATACATTGGAATTTGAATAACACAAGAGTTCTCATGCAAAAATATGCAAGGATTAAATTGTTGATGAGAAATGCCATAGGAAATGTTATAGCATTTCCTATAGCATTTCTTTATTTTACATTTTTCACAACCTTAAATTTCGAACCAATTGAAAAAAGTGATGATTTTAGGGCTTATACATTGGAATTTGAATATAACAAGAGTTCTCATGCAAAAATATGCAAGGATTAAATTGTTGAGGAGAAATGCCATAGGAAATGTTATAGCATTTCGTATAGCATTTCTTTATTTTACATTGTTACGACCTAAAATTTCGAACCAATTGAAAAAATAATGATTTTAGGGATTATACATTGGAATTTGAATATAACAAGAGTGCTCATGCAAAAATATGCAAGGATTAAATTGTTGACGAGAAATGCCATAGGAAATGCTATAGCATTTCCTATAGCATTTGTTTATTTGACATTTTTTACAACCTTAAATTTTGAACCAATTGAAAAAATAATGATTTTAGGGCTTACACATTGGAAATTGAATATAACAAGAGTTCTCATGCAAAGATATGCAAGGATTAAATTGTTGCCGAGAAATGCCATAGGAAATGCTATAGCATTTCCTATAGCATTTCTTTATTTTACATTTTTTACAACCTTAAATTTCGAACCAATTGAAAAAATAATTATTTTAAAGCTTATACATTGGAATTTGAATATAACAAGAGTTATCATGCAAAAATATGCAAGAATTAATTTGTTGACGAGAAATGCCATAGGAATTGCTATAGCATTTCCTATAGCATTTCTTTATTTGACATTTTTTACAACCTTATATTTCAAACCAATTAAAAAAATAATAATTTTAGGGCTTATACATTGGATTTTAAATATAACAAGAGTTCTCATGCAAAAATATGCAAGGATTAAATTGTTGACGAGAAATGCCATAGGAAATGTTATAACATTTCGTATAGCTTTTCTTTATTTTACATTGTTACGACCTAATATTTCGAACCAATTGAAAAAAATAAAGATTTTAGGAATTATACATTGGAATTTGAATATAACAAGAGTTCTCATGCAAAAATATGCAAGGATTAAATTGTTGACGAGAAATGCTATAGCAAATGCTAGCATTTCCTATAGCATTTCTTTTTTTTACATTGTTTACGACCTAAAATTTTGAACCAATTGAAAAAATAATGATTTTAGGGCTTATACATTGGAATTTGAATATAACAAGAGTTCTCATGAAAAAATATGCAAGGATTAAATTTTTGACGAGAAATGCCATAGGAAATGCTAGCATTTCCTATAGCATTTCTTTATTTTACATTGTTTACGACCTAAAATTTTGAACCAATTGAAAAAATAATGATTTAAGGGCTTATACATTGGAATTTGAATATAACAAGAGTTCTCATGCAAAAATATGCAAGGAATAAATTTTTGACGAGAAATGCCATAGGAAAGGCTATAGCATTTCCTATAGCATTTCTTTATTTTACATTTTTTACAACCTTTAATTTCGAATCAATTGAAAAAATAATGATTTTAAATCTTATACATTGGAATTTGAATATAACAAGAGTTCTCATGCAAAAATATGCAAGGATTAAATTGTTGACGAGAAATGCCATATGAAATGCTATAGCATTTCCTTTAGCATTTACTTATTTGACATTTTTTACAACCTTAAATATTGAACCAATTGAAAAAATAATGATTTTAGGGCTTATACATTGGATTTTGAATATAACAAGAGTTCTCATGCAAAAATATGCAAGGATTAAATTGTTGACGAGAAATGCCATAGGAAATGTTATAGCATTTCGTATAGCTTTTCTTTATTTTACATTGTTACGACCTAAAATTTCGAACCAATTGAAAAAATAATGATTTTAGGGATTATACATTGGAATTTGAATATAACAAGAGTTCTCATGCAAATATATGCAAGGATTAAATTGTTGACGAGAAATGCCATAGGAAATGCTATAGCATTTCCTATAGCATTTCTTTATTCATTTCCTATAGCATTTCTTTATTTTACATTGTTTACGACCTAAAATTTTGAACCAATTGAAAAAATAATGATTTTAGGGCTTATACATTGGAATTTGAATATAACAAGAGTTCTCATGAAAAAATATGCAAGGATTAAATTTTTGACGAGAAATGCCATAGGAAATGCTAGAATTTTCTATAGCATTTCTTTATTTTACATTGTTTACGACCTAAAATTTTGAACCAATTGATAAAAATAATGATTTTAGGGCTTATACATTGGAATTTGAATATAACAAGAGTTCTAATGCAAAAATATGCAAGGATTAAATTTTTGACGAGAAATGCCATAGGAAAGGCTATAGCATTTCCTATAGCATTTCTTTATTTTACATTTTTTACAACCTTAAATTTCAAACCAATTGAAAAAATAATGATTTTAAAGCTTATACATTGGAATTTGAATATAACAAGAGTTCTCATGCAAAAATATGCAAGGATTAAATTGTTGACGAGAACATAGGAAATGCTATAGCATTTCCTATAGCATTTATTTATTTGACATTTTTTACAACCTTAAATTTCAAACCAAGTGAAAAAATAATTATTTTAGGGCTTATACATTGGAATTTGAATATAACAAGAGTTCTCATGCAAAAATATGCAAGGATTAAATTGTTGACGATAAATGCCATAGGAAATGTTATAGCATTTCCTATAGCATTTCTTTATTAGACATTTTTTACAACCTTAAATTTCGAACCAATTGAAAAAATAATGATTTTAGGGCTTATACATTGGAAATTGAATATAACAAGAGTTCTCATGCAAAGATATGCAAGGATTAATTAGTTGCCGAGAAATGCCATAGGAAATGCTATAGCATTTCCTATAGCATTTCTTTATTTTACATTTCTTACAACCTTAAATTTCGACCCAATTGAAAAAATAATGATTTTAGGGCTTATACATTGGAATTTGAATATAACAAGAGTTCTCATGCAAAAATATGCAAGGATTAAATTGATGACGAGAAATGCCATAGGAAATGCTATAGCATTTCCTATAGCATTTCTTTATTTTACATTTTTTACAACCTTAAATTTCGAACCAATTGAAAAAATAATGATTTTAAAGCTTATACATTGGAATTTGAATATAACAAGAGTTCTCATGCAAAAATATGCAAGAATTAAATTGTTGACGAGAAATGCCATAGGAAATGCTATAGCATTTTCTATAGCATTTCTGTATTTGACATTTTTTACAACCTTAAATTTCAAACCAATTGACAAAATAATGATTTTAGGGCTTATACATTGGAATTTGAACATAACAAGAGTTCTCATGCAAAAATATGCAAGGATTAAATTGTTGACGAGAAATGCCATAGGAAATGCTATAGCATTTCCTATAGCATTTGTTTATTTGACATTTTTTACAACCTTAAATTTCGAACCAATTGAAAAAATAATGATTTTAGGGCTTATACATTGGAAATTGAATATAACAAGAGTTCTCATGCAAAAATATGCAAGGATTAAATTGTTGCCGAGAAATGCCATAGGAAATGCTATAGCATTTCCAATAGCATTTCTTTATTTTACATTTTTTACAACCTTAAATTTCGAACCAATTGAAAAAATAATGATTTAGGGCTTATACATTGGAATTTGAATATAACAAGAGTTCTCATGCAAAAATATGCAAGGATTAAATTGTTGATGAGAAATGCCATAGGAAATACTATAGCATTTCCTATAGCATTTCTTTATTTGACATTTTTTAAAACCTTAAATTTCAAACCAATTGAAAAAAATAATGATTTTAGGGCTTATACATTGGTATTTGAATATAACAAGAGTTCTCATGCAAAAATATGCAAGGATTAAATTGTTGACGAGAAATGCCGTAGGAAATACTATAGCATTTCCTATAGCATTTGTTTATTTGACATTTTTTACAACCTTAAATTTCGAACCAATTGAAAAAAATAATGATATTAGGGCTTATACATTGGAAATTGAATATAACAAGAGTTCTCATGCAAAAATATGCAAGGATTAAATTGTTGCCGATAAATGCCATAGGAAATGCTATAGCATTTCCAATAGCATTTCTTTATTTTACATTTTTTACAACCTTAAATTTCGAACCAATTGAAAAAATAATGATTTAGGGCTTATACATTGGAATTTGAATATAACAAGAGTTCTCATGCAAAAATATGCAAGGATTAATTTGTTGACGAGAAATGCCATAGGAAATGCTATAGCATTTCCTATAGCATTTCTTTATTTTACATTTTTTACAACCTTAAATTTCGAACCAATTGAAAAAATAATGATTTTAAAGCTTATATATTGGAATTTGAATATAACAAGAGTTCTCATGCAAAAATATGCAAGGATTAAATTGTTGACAAGTAATGCCATAGGAAATGCTATAGCATTTCCTATAGCATTTCTTTATTTGACATTTTTTACAACCTTAAATTTCAAACCAATTGAAAAAAATAATGATTTTAGGGCTTATACATTGGAATTTGAACATAACAAGAGTTCTCAAGAAAAAATATGCAAGGATTAAATTGTTGACGAGAAATGCCATAGGAAATGCTATAGCATTTCCTATAGCATTTTTGTATTACACATTTTTTACAACCTTAAATTTTGAACCAATTGAAAAAATAATGATTTTAGGGCTTATACATTGGAATTTGAACATAACAAGAGTTCTCAAGCAAAAATATGCAAGGATTAAATTGTTGACGAGAAATGCCATAGGAAATGCTATAGCATTTCCTATAGCATTTCTTTATTACACATTTTTTACAACCTTAAATTTCGAACCAATTGAAAAAATAATGATTTTAGGGCTTATACATTGGAAATTGAATATAACAAGAGTTCTCATGCAAAAATATGCAAGGATTAAATTGTCGCCGAGAAATGCCATAGGAAATGCTATAGCATTTCCTATAGCATTTCTTTATTTTACATTTTTTACAACCTTAAATTTCGAACCAATTGAAAAATTAATGATTTTAAAGCTTATACATTGGAATTTGAATATAACAAGAGTTCTCATGCAAAAATATGCAAGGATTAAATTGTTGACGAGAAATGCCATAGGAAATGCTATAGCATTTCCTATAGCATTTCTTTATTTGACATTTTTTAAAACCTTAAATTTCGAACCAATTGAAAAATTAATGATTTTAAAGCTTATACATTGTAATTTGAATATAACAAGAGTTCTCATGCAAAAATATGCAAGGATTAAATTGTTGACGAGAAATGCCATAGGAAATGCTATAGCATTTCCTATAGCATTTGTTTATTTGACATTTATTACAACCTTAAATTTTGAACCAATTGAAAAAATAATGATTTTAGGGATTATACATTGGAAATTGAATATAACAAGAGTTCTCATGCAAAAATATGCAAGGATTAAATTGTTGCCGAGAAATGCCATAGGAAATGCTATAGCATTTCCTATAGCATTTGTTTATTTGACATTTTTTACAACCTTAAATTTCGAACCAATTGAAAAAATAATGATTTTAAAGCTTATACATTGGAATTTGAATATAACAAGAGTTCTCATGCAAAAATATGCAAGGATTAAATTGTTGACGAGAAATGCCATAGGAAATGATATAGCATTTCCTATAGCATTTCTTTATTTGACATTTTTTACAACCTTAAATTTCGAACCAGTTGAAAAAATAATGATTTTAGGGCTTATACATTGGAAATTGAATATAACAAGAGTTCTCATGCAAAAATATGCAAGGATTAAATTGTTGACGAGAAATGCCATAGGAAATGCTATAGCATTTCCAATAGCATTTCTTTATTAGACATTTTTTACAACCTTAAATTTCGAACCAATTGAAAAAATAATGATTTTATGGCTTATACATTGGAAATTGAATATAACAATAGTTCTCATGCAAAAATATACAAGGATTAAATTGTTGCCGAGAATGCCATAGGAAATGCTATAGCATTTCCAATAGCATTTCTTTATTTTACATTTTTTACAACCTTAAATTTCGAACCAATTGAAAAAATAATGATTTAGGGCTTATACATTGGAATTTGAATATAACAAGAATTCTCATGCAAAAATATGCAAGGATTAAATTGTTGACGAGAAATGCCATAGGAAATGCTATAGCATTTCCTATAGCATTTCTTTATTAGACATTTTTTACAACCTTAAATTTCGAACCAATTGAAAAAATAATGATTTTAGGGCTTATACATTGGAAATTGAATATAACAAGAGTTCTCATGCAAAAATATGCAAGGATTAAATTGTTGCCGAGAAATGCCATAGGAAATGCTATAGCATTTCCAATAGCATTTCTTTATTTTACATTTTTTACAACCTTAAATTTCGAACCAATTGAAAAAATAATGATTTAGGGCTTATACATTGGAATTTGAATATAACAAGAGTTCTCATGCAAAAATATGCAAGGATTAATTTGTTGACGAGAAATGCCATAGGAAATGCTATAGCATTTCCTATAGCATTTCTTTATTTTACATTTTTTACAACCTTAAATTTCGAACCAATTGAAAAAATAATGATTTTAAAGCTTATATATTGGAATTTGAATATAACAAGAGTTCTCATGCAAAAATATGCAAGGATTAAATTGTTGACAAGTAATGCCATAGGAAATGCTATAGCATTTCCTATAGCATTTCTTTATTTGACATTTTTTACAACCTTAAATTTCGAACCAATTGAAAAAATAATGATTTTAGGGCTTATACATTGGAATTTGAACATAACAAGAGTTCTCAAGAAAAAATATGCAAGGATTAAATTGTTGACGAGAAATGCCATAGGAAATGCTATAGCATTTCCTATAGCATTTTTGTATTACACATTTTTTACAACCTTAAATTTTGAACCAATTGAAAAAATAATGATTTTAGGGCTTATACATTGGAATTTGAACATAACAAGAGTTCTCAAGCAAAAATATGCAAGGATTAAATTGTTGACGAGAAATGCCATAGGAAATGCTATAGCATTTCCTATAGCATTTCTTTATTACACATTTTTTACAACCTTAAATTTCGAACCAATTGAAAAAATAATGATTTTAGGGCTTATACATTGGAAATTGAATATAACAAGAGTTCTCATGCAAAAATATGCAAGGATTAAATTGTCGCCGAGAAATGCCATAGGAAATGCTATAGCATTTCCTATAGCATTTCTTTATTTTACATTTTTTACAACCTTAAATTTCGAACCAATTGAAAAATTAATGATTTTAAAGCTTATACATTGGAATTTGAATATAACAAGAGTTCTCATGCAAAAATATGCAAGGATTAAATTGTTGACGAGAAATGCCATAGGAAATGCTATAGCATTTCCTATAGCATTTCTTTATTTGACATTTTTTAAAACCTTAAATTTCGAACCAATTGAAAAATTAATGATTTTAAAGCTTATACATTGTAATTTGAATATAACAAGAGTTCTCATGCAAAAATATGCAAGGATTAAATTGTTGACGAGAAATGCCATAGGAAATGCTATAGCATTTCCTATAGCATTTGTTTATTTGACATTTATTACAACCTTAAATTTTGAACCAATTGAAAAAATAATGATTTTAGGGATTATACATTGGAAATTGAATATAACAAGAGTTCTCATGCAAAAATATGCAAGGATTAAATTGTTGCCGAGAAATGCCATAGGAAATGCTATAGCATTTCCTATAGCATTTGTTTATTTGACATTTTTTACAACCTTAAATTTCGAACCAATTGAAAAAATAATGATTTTAAAGCTTATACATTGGAATTTGAATATAACAAGAGTTCTCATGCAAAAATATGCAAGGATTAAATTGTTGACGAGAAATGCCATAGGAAATGATATAGCATTTCCTATAGCATTTCTTTATTTGACATTTTTTACAACCTTAAATTTCGAACCAGTTGAAAAAATAATGATTTTAGGGCTTATACATTGGAAATTGAATATAACAAGAGTTCTCATGCAAAAATATGCAAGGATTAAATTGTTGACGAGAAATGCCATAGGAAATGCTATAGCATTTCCAATAGCATTTCTTTATTAGACATTTTTTACAACCTTAAATTTCGAACCAATTGAAAAAATAATGATTTTATGGCTTATACATTGGAAATTGAATATAACAATAGTTCTCATGCAAAAATATACAAGGATTAAATTGTTGCCGAGAATGCCATAGGAAATGCTATAGCATTTCCAATAGCATTTCTTTATTTTACATTTTTTACAACCTTAAATTTCGAACCAATTGAAAAAATAATGATTTAGGGCTTATACATTGGAATTTGAATATAACAAGAATTCTCATGCAAAAATATGCAAGGATTAAATTGTTGACGAGAAATGCCATAGGAAATGCTATAGCATTTCCTATAGCATTTCTTTATTAGACATTTTTTACAACCTTAAATTTCGAACCAATTGAAAAAATAATGATTTTAGGGCTTATACATTGGAAATTGAATATAACAAGAGTTCTCATGCAAAAATATGCAAGGATTAAATTGTTGCCGAGAAATGCCATAGGAAATGCTATAGCATTTCCAATAGCATTTCTTTATTTTACATTTTTTACAACCTTAAATTTCGAACCAATTGAAAAAATAATGATTTAGGGCTTATACATTGGAATTTGAATATAACAAGAGTTCTCATGCAAAAATATGCAAGGATTAAATTGTTGACGAGAAATGCCATAGGAAATGCTATAGCATTTCCTATAGCATTTCTTTATTTGACATTTTTTAAAACCTTAAATTTCGAACCAATTGAAAAATTAATGATTTTAAAGCTTATACATTGGAATTTGAATATAACAAGAGTTCTCATGCAAAAATATGCAAGGATTAAATTGTTGACGAGAAATGCCATAGGAAATGCTATAGCATTTCCTATAGCATTTGTTTATTTGACATTTTTTACAACCTTAAATTTTGAACCAATTGAAAAAATAATGATTTTAGGGCTTATACATTGGAAATTGAATATAACAAGAGTTCTCATGCAAAAATATGCAAGGATTAAATTGTTGCCGAAAAATGCCATAGGAAATGCTATAGCATTTCCTATATCATTTGTTTATTTGACATTTTTTACAACCTTAAATTTCGAACCAATTGAAAAAATAATGATTTAGGGCTTATACATTGGAATTTGAATATAACAAGAGCTCTCATGCAAAAATATGCAAGGATTAAATTGTTGACGAGAAATGCCATAGGAAATGCTATAGCATTTCCTATAGCATTTCTTTATTAGACATTTTTTACAACCTTAAATTTCGAACCAATTGAAAAAGTAATGATTTTAGGGCTTATACATTGGAAATTGAATATAACAAGAGTTCTCATGCAAAAATATGCAAGGATTAAATTGTTGCCGAGAAATGCCATAGGAAATGCAATAGCATTTCCAATAGCATTTCTTTATTTTACATTTTTTACAACCTTAAATTTCGAACCAATTGAAAAAATAATGATTTTAATGCTTATACATTGGAATTTGAATATAACAAGAGTTCTCATGCAAAAATATGCAAGGATTAAATTGTTGACGAGAAATGCCATAGGAAATGCTATAGCATTTCCTATAGCTTTTGTTTATTTGACATTTTTTACAACCTTAAATTTCGAACCAATTGAAAAAATAATGATTTTAGGGCTTATACATTGGAAATTGAATATAACAAGAGTTCTAATGCAAAAATATGCAAGGATTAAATTGTTGCCGAGAAATGCCATAGGAAATGCTATAGCATTTCCTATAGCATTTCTTTATTAGACATTTTTTACAACCTTAAATTTCGAACCAATTGAAAAAGTAATGATTTTAGGGCTTTATAGCATTTCTTTATTTTACATTTTTTACAACCTTAAATTTTGAACCAATTTAAAAAATAATGATTTTAGGGCTTATACATTGGAAATTGAATATAACAAGAGTTCTCATGCAAAAATATGCAAGGATTAAATTGTTGCCGAGAAATGCCATAGGAAATGCTATAGCATTTCCTATAGCATATCTTTAATTTACATTTTTTACAACCTTAAATTTCGAACCAATTGAAAAAATAATGATTTTAAAGCTTATACATTAGAATTTGAATATAACAAGAGTTCTCATTCAAAAATATGCAAGGATTAAATTGTTGACGAGAAATGCCATAGGAAATGCTATAGCATTTCCTATAGCATTTGTTTATTTGACATTTTTTACAACCTTAAATTTCGAACCAATTGAAAAAATAATGATTTTAGGGCTTATACATTGGAAATTGAATATAACAAGAGTTCTCATGAAAGATATGCAAGGATTAATTTGTTGCCAAGAAATGCCATAGGAAATGCTATAGCATTTCCTATAGCATTTCTTTATTTTACATTTCTTACAACCTTAAATTTCGAACCAATTGAAAAAATAATGATTTTAAAGCTTATACATTTGAATTTGAATATAACAAGAGTTCTCATACAAAAATATGCAAGGATTAAATTGTTGACGAGAAATGCCATAGGAAATGCTATAGCATTTTCTATGGCATTTCTTTATTTGACATTTTTTACAACCTTAAATTTCAAACCAATTGAAAAAATAATGATTTTAGGGCTTATACATTGGAATTTGAATATAACAAGAGTTCTCATGCAAAAATATGCAAGGATTAAATTGTTGACGAGAAATGCCATAGGAAATGCTAAAGCATTTCCTATAGCATTTCTTTATTAGACATTTTTTACAACCTTAAATTTCGAACCAATTTAAAAAATAATGATTTTAGGGCTTATACATTGGAAATTGAATATAACAAGAGTTCTCATGCAAAAATATGCAAGGATTAAATTGTTGACGAGAAATGCCATTGGAAATGTTATAGCATTTCGTATAGCATTTCTTTATTTTACATTGTTACGACCTAAAATTTTGAATCAATTGAAAAAATAATGATTTTAGGGATTATACATTGGAATTTGAATATAACAAGAGTTCTCATGCAAAAATATGGAAGGATTAAATTGTTGACGAGAAATGCCATAGGAAATGCTATAGCATTCCTATAGCATTTGTTTATTTGACATTTTTTACAACCTTAAATTTCGAACCAATTGAAAAAATAATGATTTTCGGGCTTATACATTGGAAATTGAATATAACAAGAGTTCTCATGAAAGATATGCAAGGATTAATTTGTTGCCGAGAAATGCCATAGGAAATGCTATAGCATTTCCTATAGCATTTCTTTATTTTACATTTTTTACAACCTTAAATTTCGAACCAATTTAAAAAATAATGATTTAGGGCTTATACATTGGAATTTGAATATAACAAGAGTTCTCATGCAAAAATATGCAAGGATTAAATTGTTGACGAGAAATGCCATAGGAAATACTCTAGCATTTCCTATAGCATTTCTTTATTAGACATTTTTTACAACCTTAAATTTCGAACCAATTGAAAAAATAATGATTTTAGGGCTTATACATTGGAAATTGAATATAACAAGAGTTCTCATGCAAAAATATGCAAGGATTAAATTGTTGCCGAGAAATGCCATAGGAAATGCTATAGCATTTCCAATAGCATTTCTTTATTTTACATTTTTTACAACCTTAAATTTCGAACCAATTGAAAAAATAATGATTTAGGGCTTATACATTGGAATTTGAATATAACAAGAGTTCTCATGCAAAAATATGCAAGGATTAAATTGTTGACGAGAAATGCCATAGGAAATGCTATAGCATTTCCTATAGCATTTCTTTATTTGACATTTTTTAAAACCTTAAATTTCGAACCAATTGAAAAATTAATGATTTTAAAGCTTATACATTGGAATTTGAATATAACAAGAGTTCTCATGCAAAAATATGCAAGGATTAAATTGTTGACGAGAAATGCCATAGGAAATGCTATAGCATTTCCTATAGCATTTGTTTATTTGACATTTTTTACAACCTTAAATTTTGAACCAATTGAAAAAATAATGATTTTAGGGCTTATACATTGGAAATTGAATATAACAAGAGTTCTCATGCAAAAATATGCAAGGATTAAATTGTTGCCGAGAAATGCCATAGGAAATGCTATAGCATTTCCTATAGCATTTGTTTATTTGACATTTTTTACAACCTTAAATTTCGAACCAATTGAAAAAATAATGATTTAGGGCTTATACATTGGAATTTGAATATAACAAGAGCTCTCATGCAAAAATATGCAAGGATTAAATTGTTGACGAGAAATGCCATAGGAAATGCTATAGCATTTCCTATAGCATTTCTTTATTAGACATTTTTTACAACCTTAAATTTCGAACCAATTGAAAAAGTAATGATTTTAGGGCTTATACATTGGAAATTTAATATAACAAGAGTTCTCATGCAAAAATATGCAAGGATTAAATTGTTGCCGAGAAATGCCATAGGAAATGCAATAGCATTTCCAATAGCATTTCTTTATTTTACATTTTTTACAACCTTAAATTTCGAACCAATTGAAAAAATAATGATTTTAATGCTTATACATTGGAATTTGAATATAACAAGAGTTCTCATGCAAAAATATGCAAGGATTAAATTGTTGACGAGAAATGCCATAGGAAATGCTATAGCATTTCCTATAGCATTTGTTTATTTGACATTTTTTACAACCTTAAATTTCGAACCAATTGAAAAAATAATGATTTTAGGGCTTATACATTGGAAATTGAATATAACAAGAGTTCTAATGCAAAAATATGCAAGGATTAATTTGTTGCCGAGAAATGCCATAGGAAATGCTATAGCATTTCCTATAGCATTTCTTTATTTTACATTTTTTACAACCTTAAATTTCGAACCAATTTAAAAAATAATGATTTAGGGCTTATACATTGGAATTTGAATATAACAAGAGTTCTCATGCAAAAATATGCAAGGATTAAATTGTTGACGAGAAATGCCATAGGAAATACTCTAGCATTTCCTATAGCATTTCTTTATTTTACATTTTTTACAACCTTAAATTTCGAACCAATTGAAAAAATAATGATTTTAAAGGTTATACATTGGAATTTGAATATAACAAGAGTTCTCATGCAAAAATATGCAAGGATTAAATTGTTGCCGAGAAATGCCATAGGAAATGCTATAGCATTTCCTATAGCATTTCTTTATTTGACATTTTTTAAAACCTTAAATTTCAAACCAATTGAAAAAATAATGATTTTAGGGCTTATACATTGAAATTTGAATATAACAAGAGTTCTCATGCAAAAATTTGCAAGGATTAAATTGTTGACGAGAAATGCCATAGGAAATGCTATATCATTTCCTATACCATTTGTTTATTTGACATTTTTTAAAACCTTAAATTTCGAACCAATTGAAAAAATAATGATTTTAGGGCTTATATATTGGAAATTGAATATAACAAGAGTTCTAATGCAAAAATATGCAAGGATTAAATTGTTGCCGAGAAATGCCATAGGAAATGCTATAGCATTTCCTATAGCATTTCTTTATTTTACATTTTTTACAACCTTAAATTTCGAACCAATTGAAAAAATAATGATTTTAGGGCTTATACATTGGAAATTGAATATAATAAGAGTTCTCATGCAAAAATATGCAAGTATTAAATTGTTGCCGAGAAATGCCATAGGAAATGCTATAGCATTTCCTATAGCATATCTTTAATTTACATTTTTTACAACCTTAATTTTCTAACCAATTGAAAAAATAATGATTTTAAAGCTTATACATTGGAATTTGAATATAACAAGAGTTCTCATGCAAAAATATGCAAGGATTAAATTGTTGACGAGAAATGCCATAGGAAATGATATAGCATTTCCTATAGCATTTCTTTATTTGACATCTTTTACAACCTTAAATTTCAAACCAATTGAAAAAATAATGATTTTAGGGCTTATACATTGGAATTTGAATATAACAAGAGTTCTCATGCAAAAATATGCAAGGATTAAATTTTTTGACGAGAAATGCCATAGGAAATGCTATAGCATTTCTTATAGCATTTCTTTATTTGACATTTTTTACAACCTTAAATTTCGAACCAATTGAAAAAATAATGATTTTAAAGCTTATACATTGGAAATTGAATATAACAAGAGTTCTCATGCAAAAATATGCAAGGATTAAATTGTTGACGAGAAACGCCATAGGAAATGTTATAGCATTTCGTATAGCATTTCTTTATTTTACATTGTTACGACCTAAAATTTCGAATCAATTGAAAAAATAATGATTTTAGGGATTATACATTGGAATTTGAATATAACAAGAGTTCTCATGCAAAAATATGGAAGGATTAAATTGTTGACGAGAAATGCCATAGGAAATGCTATAGCATTTCCTATAGCATTTGTTTATTTGACATTTTTTACAACCTTAAATTTCGAACCAATTGAAAAAATAATGATTTTAGGGCTTATACATTGGAAATTGAATATAACAAGAGTTCTCATGAAAGATATGCAAGGATTAATTTGTTGCCGAGAAATGCCATAGGAAATGCTATAGCATTTCCTATAGCATTTCTTTATTTTACATTTCTTACAACCTTAAATTTCGAACCAATTGAAAAAATAATTATTTTAGGATTTATACATTGGAATTTTAATATAACAAGAGTTCTCATGCAAAATTATGCAAGGATTGAATTTGTTGACGAGAAATGCCATAGGAAATGCTATAGCATTTCCTATAGCATTTCTTTATTTTACATTTTTTACAACCTTAAATTTCGAACCTATTAAAAAATAATGATTTTAAAGCTTATACATTGGAATTTGAATATAACAAGAGTTCTCATGCAAAAATATGCAAGGATTAAATTGTTGACGAGAAATGCCATAGGAAATGCTATAACATTTCCTATAGCATTTCTTTATTTTACATTTTTTACAACCTTAAACTTCGAACCAATTGAAAAAATAATGATTTAAGGGCTTATACTTTGGAATTTGAATATAACAAGAGTTCTCATGCAAAAATATGCAAGGATTAAATTGTTGACGAGAAATGCCATAGGAAATGCTAAAGCATTTCCTATAGCATTTCTTTATTAGACATTTTTTACAACCTTAAATTTCGAACCAATTTAAAAAATAATGATTTTAGGGCTTATACATTGGAAATTGAATATAACAAGAGTTCTCATGCAAAAATATGCAAGGATTAAATTGTTGCCGAGAAATGCCATAGGAAATGCTATAGCATTTCCAATAGCATTTCTTTATTTTACATTTTTTACAACCTTAAATTTCGAACCAATTGAAAAAATAATGATTTAGGGCTTATACATTGGAATTTGAATATAACAAGAGTTCTCATGCAAAAATATGCAAGGATTAAATTGTTGACGAGAAATGCCATAGGAAATGCTATAGCATTTCCTATAGCATTTCTTTATTTTACATTTTTTACAACCTTAAATTTCGAACCAATTGAAAAAATAATGATTTTAAAGCTTATAAATTGGAATTTGAATATAACAAGAGTTCTCATGCAAAAATATGCAAGGATTAAATTGTTGACGA
The DNA here is from genome assembly GCA_954871525.1 of Parietaria judaica. Taxonomy (NCBI): domain Eukaryota; kingdom Viridiplantae; phylum Streptophyta; class Magnoliopsida; order Rosales; family Urticaceae; genus Parietaria; species Parietaria judaica. Next base: position 35,744,542 of record OX940865.1, read on the forward strand.
GAAATGCCATAGGAAATGCTATAGCATTTCCTATAGCATTTCTTTATTTGACATTTTTTACAACCTTAAATTTCGAACCAATTGAAAAAATAATGATTTTATGGCTTATACATTGGAAATTGAATATAACAAGAGTTCTCATGCAAAAATATGCAAGGATTAAATTGTTGACGAGAAATGCCATAGGAAATGTTATAGCATTTCGTATAGCATTTCTTTATTTTACATTGCTACGACCTAAAATTTCGAACCAATTGAAAAAATAATGATTTTAGGGATTATACATTGGAATTTGAATATAACAAGAGTTCTCATGCAAAAATATGGAAGGATTAAATTGTTGACGAGAAATGCCATAGGAAATGCTATAGCATTTCCTATAGCATTTGTTTATTTGACATTTTTTACAATCTTAAATTTCGAACCAATTGAAAAAATAATGATTTTATGGCTTATACATTGGAAATCGGATATAACAAGAGTTCTCATGCAAAGATATGCAAGGATTAATTTGTTGCCGAGAAATGCCATAGGAAATGCTATAGCATTTCCTATAGCATTTCTTTATTTTACAATTCTTATAACCTTAAATTTCGAACCAATTGATAAAATAATGATTTTAGGGCTTATACATTGGAATTTGAATATAACAAGAGTTCTAATGCAAAGATATGCAAGGATTAATTTGTTGCCGAGAAATGCCATAGGAAATGCTATAGCATTTCCTATAGCATTTCTTTATTTTACATTTCTTACAACCTTAAATTTTGAACCAATTGAAAAAATAATGATTTTAGGGCATATACATTGGAATTTGAATATAACAAGAGTTCTCATGCAAAAATATGCAAGGATTAAATTGTTGACGAGAAATGCCATAGGAAATGCAATAGCATTTCCTATAGCATTTCTTTATTTTACATTTTTTACAACCTTAAATTTCGAACCAATTGAAAAAAATAATGATTTTAAAGCTTATACATTGGAATTTGAATATAACAAGAGTTCTCATGCAAAAATATTGAAGGATTAAATTGTTGACGAGAAATGCCATAGGAAATGCTATAGCATTTCCTATACCATTTCTTTATTTGACATTTTTTACAACCTTAAATTTCGAACCAATTGAAAAAATAATGATTTTAGGGCTTATAAATTGGAAATTGAATATAACAAGAGTTCTCATGCAAAAATATGCAAGGATTAAATTGTTGACGAGAAATGCCATTGGAAATGTTATAGCACTTCGTATAGCATTTCTTTATTTTACATTGTTACGACCTAAAGTTTCGAATCAATTGAAAAAATAATGATTTTAGGGATTATACATTGGAATTTGAATATAACAAGTGTTCTCATGCGAAAATATGGAAGGATTAAATTGTTGACGAGAAATGCCATAGGAAATGCTATAGCATTTCCTATAGCATTTGTTTATTTGACATTTTTTACAATCTTAAATTTCGAACCAATTGAAAAAATAATGATTTTAAGGCTTATACATTGGAAATCGAATATAACAAGAGTTCTCATGCAAAGATATGCAAGGATTAATTTGTTGCCGAGAAATGCCATAGGAAATGCTATAGCATTTCCTATAGCATTTCTTTATTTTACAATTCTTATAACCTTAAATTTCGAACCAATTGATAAAATAATGATTTTAGGGCTTATACATTGGAATTTGAATATAACAAGAGTTCTAATGCAAAGATATGCAAGGATTAATTTGTTGCCGAGAAATGCCATAGGAAATGCTATAGCATTTCCTATAGCATTTCTTTATTTTACATTTTTTACAACCTTAAATTTCGAACCAATTGAAAAAATAATGATTTTAAAGCTTATACATTGGAATTTGAATATAACAAGAGTTCTCATGCAAAAATATGCAAGGATTAAATTGTTGAGGAGAAATGCCATAGGAAATGCTATAACATTTCCTATAGCATTTCTTTATTTTACATTTTTTACAACCTTAAATTTCAAACCAATTGAAAAAATAATGATTTTAGGGCTTATACTTTGGAATTTGAATATAACAAGAGTTCTCATGCAAAAATATGCAAGGATTAAATTGTTGACGAGAAATGCCATAGGAAATGCTAAAGCATTTCCTATAGCATTTCTTTATTAGACATTTTTTACAACCTTAAATTTCGAACCAATTTAAAAAATAATGATTTTAGGGCTTATACATTGGAAATTGAATATAACAAGAGTTCTCATGCAAAAATATGCAAGGATTAAATTGTTGCCGAGAAATGCCATAGGAAATGCTATAGCATTTCCAATAGCATTTCTTTATTTTACATTTTTTACAACCTTAAATTTCGAACCAATTGAAAAAATAATGATTTAGGGCTTATACATTGGAATTTGAATATAACAAGAGTTCTCATGCAAAAATATGCAAGGATTAAATTGTTGACGAGAAATGCCATAGGAAATGCTATAGCATTTCCTATAGCATTTCTTTATTTTACATTTTTTACAACCTTAAATTTCGAACCAATTGAAAAAATAATGATTTTAAAGCTTATAAATTGGAATTTGAATATAACAAGAGTTCTCATGCAAAAATATGCAAGGATTAAATTGTTGACGAGAAATGCCATAGGAAATGCTATAGCATTTCCTATAGCATTTCTTTATTTGACATTTTTTACAACCTTAAATTTCGAACCAATTGAAAAAATAATGATTTTATGGTTTATACATTGGAAATTGAATATAACAAGAGTTCTCATGCAAAAATATGCAAGGATTAAATTGTTGACGAGAAATGCCATAGGAAATGTTATAGCATTTCGTATAGCATTTCTTTATTTTACATTGCTACGACCTAAAATTTCGAACCAATTGAAAAAATAATGATTTTAGGGATTATACATTGGAATTTGAATATAACAAGAGTTCTCATGCAAAAATATGGAAGGATTAAATTGTTGACGAGAAATGCCATAGGAAATGCTATAGCATTTCCTATAGCATTTGTTTATTTGACATTTTTTACAATCTTAAATTTCGAACCAATTGAAAAAATAATGATTTTATGGCTTATACATTGGAAATCGGATATAACAAGAGTTCTCATGCAAAGATATGCAAGGATTAATTTGTTGCCGAGAAATGCCATAGGAAATGCTATAGCATTTCCTATAGCATTTCTTTATTTTACAATTCTTATAACCTTAAATTTCGAACCAATTGATAAAATAATGATTTTAGGGCTTATACATTGGAATTTGAATATAACAAGAGTTCTAATGCAAAGATATGCAAGGATTAATTTGTTGCCGAGAAATGCCATAGGAAATGCTATAGCATTTCCTATAGCATTTCTTTATTTTACATTTCTTACAACCTTAAATTTTGAACCAATTGAAAAAATAATGATTTTAGGGCATATACATTGGAATTTGAATATAACAAGAGTTCTCATGCAAAAATATGCAAGGATTAAATTGTTGACGAGAAATGCCATAGGAAATGCAATAGCATTTCCTATAGCATTTCTTTATTTTACATTTTTTACAACCTTAAATTTCGAACCAATTGAAAAAAATAATGATTTTAAAGCTTATACATTGGAATTTGAATATAACAAGAGTTCTCATGCAAAAATATTGAAGGATTAAATTGTTGACGAGAAATGCCATAGGAAATGCTATAGCATTTCCTATACCATTTCTTTATTTGACATTTTTTACAACCTTAAATTTCGAACCAATTGAAAAAATAATGATTTTAGGGCTTATAAATTGGAAATTGAATATAACAAGAGTTCTCATGCAAAAATATGCAAGGATTAAATTGTTGACGAGAAATGCCATTGGAAATGTTATAGCACTTCGTATAGCATTTCTTTATTTTACATTGTTACGACCTAAAGTTTCGAATCAATTGAAAAAATAATGATTTTAGGGATTATACATTGGAATTTGAATATAACAAGTGTTCTCATGCGAAAATATGGAAGGATTAAATTGTTGACGAGAAATGCCATAGGAAATGCTATAGCATTTCCTATAGCATTTGTTTATTTGACATTTTTTACAATCTTAAATTTCGAACCAATTGAAAAAATAATGATTTTAAGGCTTATACATTGGAAATCGAATATAACAAGAGTTCTCATGCAAAGATATGCAAGGATTAATTTGTTGCCGAGAAATGCCATAGGAAATGCTATAGCATTTCCTATAGCATTTCTTTATTTTACAATTCTTATAACCTTAAATTTCGAACCAATTGATAAAATAATGATTTTAGGGCTTATACATTGGAATTTGAATATAACAAGAGTTCTAATGCAAAGATATGCAAGGATTAATTTGTTGCCGAGAAATGCCATAGGAAATGCTATAGCATTTCCTATAGCATTTCTTTATTTTACATTTTTTACAACCTTAAATTTCGAACCAATTGAAAAAATAATGATTTTAAAGCTTATACATTGGAATTTGAATATAACAAGAGTTCTCATGCAAAAATATGCAAGGATTAAATTGTTGAGGAGAAATGCCATAGGAAATGCTATAACATTTCCTATAGCATTTCTTTATTTTACATTTTTTACAACCTTAAATTTCAAACCAATTGAAAAAATAATGATTTTAGGGCTTATACTTTGGAATTTGAATATAACAAGAGTTCTCATGCAAAAATATGCAAGGATTAAATTGTTGACGAGAAATGCCATAGGAAATGCTAAAGCATTTCCTATAGCATTTCTTTATTAGACATTTTTTACAACCTTAAATTTCGAACCAATTTAAAAAATAATGATTTTAGGGCTTATACATTGGAAATTGAATATAACAAGAGTTCTCATGCAAAAATATGCAAGGATTAAATTGTTGCCGAGAAATGCCATAGGAAATGCTATAGCATTTCCAATAGCATTTCTTTATTTTACATTTTTTACAACCTTAAATTTCGAACCAATTGAAAAAATAATGATTTAGGGCTTATACATTGGAATTTGAATATAACAAGAGTTCTCATGCAAAAATATGCAAGGATTAAATTGTTGACGAGAAATGCCATAGGAAATGCTATAGCATTTCCTATAGCATTTCTTTATTTTACATTTTTTACAACCTTAAATTTCGAACCAATTGAAAAAATAATGATTTTAAAGCTTATAAATTGGAATTTGAATATAACAAGAGTTCTCATGCAAAAATATGCAAGGATTAAATTGTTGACGAGAAATGCCATAGGAAATGCTATAGCATTTCCTATAGCATTTCTTTATTTGACATTTTTTACAACCTTAAATTTCGAACCAATTGAAAAAATAATGATTTTATGGTTTATACATTGGAAATTGAATATAACAAGAGTTCTCATGCAAAAATATGCAAGGATTAAATTGTTGACGAGAAATGCCATAGGAAATGTTATAGCATTTCGTATAGCATTTCTTTATTTTACATTGCTACGACCTAAAATTTCGAACCAATTGAAAAAATAATGATTTTAGGGATTATACATTGGAATTTGAATATAACAAGAGTTCTCATGCAAAAATATGGAAGGATTAAATTGTTGACGAGAAATGCCATAGGAAATGCTATAGCATTTCCTATAGCATTTGTTTATTTGACATTTTTTACAATCTTAAATTTCGAACCAATTGAAAAAATAATGATTTTATGGCTTATACATTGGAAATCGGATATAACAAGAGTTCTCATGCAAAGATATGCAAGGATTAATTTGTTGCCGAGAAATGCCATAGGAAATGCTATAGCATTTCCTATAGCATTTCTTTATTTTACAATTCTTATAACCTTAAATTTCGAACCAATTGATAAAATAATGATTTTAGGGCTTATACATTGGAATTTGAATATAACAAGAGTTCTACTGCAAAGATATGCAAGGATTAATTTGTTGCCGAGAAATGCCAAAGGAAATGCTATAGCATTTCCTATAGCATTTCTTTATTTTACATTTCTTACAACCTTAAATTTTGAACCAATTGAAAAAATAATGATTTTAGGGCATATACATTGGAATTTGAATATAACAAGAGTTCTCATGCAAAAATATGCAAGGATTAAATTGTTGACGAGAAATGCCATAGGAAATGCAATAGCATTTCCTATAGCATTTCTTTATTTTACATTTTTTACAACCTTAAATTTCGAACCAATTGAAAAAAATAATGATTTTAAAGCTTATACATTGGAATTTGAATATAACAAGAGTTCTCATGCAAAAATATTGAAGGATTAAATTGTTGACGAGAAATGCCATAGGAAATGCTATAGCATTTCCTATACCATTTCTTTATTTGACATTTTTTACAACCTTAAATTTCAAACCAATTGAAAAAATAATGATTTTAAGGCTTATACATTGGAATTTGAATATAACAAGAGTTCTCATGCAAAAATATGCAAGGATTAAATTGTTGACGAGAAATGCCATTGGAAATGTTATAGCACTTCGTATAGCATTTCTTTATTTTACATTGTTACGACCTAAAGTTTCGAATCAATTGAAAAAATAATGATTTTAGGGATTATACATTGGAATTTGAATATAACAAGAGTTCTCATGCAAAAATATGGAAGGATTAAATTGTTGACGAGAAATGCCATAGGAAATGCTATAGCATTTCCTATAGCATTTCTTTATTTGACATTTTTTACAACCTTAAATTTCGAACCAATTGAAAAAATAATGATTTTAGGGCTTATACATTGGAAATTGAATATAACAAGAGTTCTCATCAAAGATATGCAAGGATTAATTTGTTGCCGAGAAATGCCATAGGAAATGCTATAGCATTTCCTATAGCATTTCTTTATTAGACATTTTTTACAACCTTAAATTTCGAACCAATTTAAAAAATAATGATTTTAAGGCTTATACATTGGAAATTTAATATAACAAGAGTTCTCATGCAAAAATATGCAAGGATTAAATTGTTGCCGAGAAATGCCATAGGAAATGCTATAGCATTTCCAATAGCATTTCTTTATTTTACATTTTTTACAACCTTAAATTTCGAACCAATTGAAAAAATAGTGATTTGGGGCTTATACATTGGAATTTGAACATAACAAGAGTTCTCATGCAAAAATATGCAAGGATTAAATTGTTGACGAGAAATGCCATTGGAAATGCAATAGCATTTCCTATAGCATTTCTTTATTTTACATTTTTTACAACCTTAAATTTCGAACCAATTGAAAAAATAATGATTTTAAAGCTTATACATTGGAATTTGAATATAACAACAGTTCTCATGCAAAAAGTTACAAGGATTAAATTGTTGACGAGAAATGCCATACTAAATGCTATAGCATTTCCTATAAAATTTCTTTATTTGACATTTTTTAAAACCTTAAATTTCAAACCAATTGAAAAAATAATGATTTTAGGGCTTATACATTGGAATTTGAATATAACAAGAGTTCTCATGCAAAAATATGCAAGGATTAAATTGTTGACGAGAACTGCCATAGGAAATGCTATAGCATTTCCTATAGCATTTCTTTATTTTACATTTTTTACAACCTTAAATTTCGAACCAATTGAAAAAATAATGATTTTAAAGCTTATACATTGGAATTTGAATATAACAAGAGTTCTCATGCAAAAATATGCAAGGATTAAATGGTTGCCGAGAAATGCCATAGGAAATGCTATAGCATTTCCTATAGCATTTCTTTATTTTACATTTTTTACAACCTTAAATTTTGAACCAATTGAAAAAATAATGATTTTAGGGCTTATACATTGGAATTTGAATATAACAAGAGTTCTCATGCAAAAATATGCAAGGATTAAATTGTTGACGAGAAATGCCATAGGAAATGCTAGCATTTCCTATAGCAATTCTTTATTTGACATTTTTTACAACCTTAAATTTTGAACTAATTGAAAAAATAATGATTTTAGGGCTTATACATTGGAAATTGAATATAACAAGAGTTCTCATGCAAAAATATGCAAGGATTAAATTGTTGACGAGAAATGCCATAGGAAATGTTATAGCATTTCGTATAGCATTTCTTTATTTTACATTGTTACGACCTAAAACTTCGAACCAATTGAAAAAATAATGATTTTAGGGATTATACATCGGAATTTGAATATAACAAGAGTTCTCATGCAAAAATATGGAAGGATTAAATTGTTGACGAGAAATGCCATAGGAAATGCTATAGCATTTCCTATAGCATTTGTTTATTTGACATTTTTTACAATCTTAAATTTGGAACCAATTGAAAAAATAATGATTTTAGGGCTTATACAATGGAAATTGAATATAACAAGAGTTCTCATGCAAAGATATGCAAGGATTAATTTGTTGCCGAGAAATGCCATAGGAAATGCTATAGCATTTCCTATAGCATTTCTTTATTTTACATTTCTAACAACCTTAAATTTCGAACCAATTGAAAAAATAATGATTTTAGGGCTTATACATTGGAATTTGAATATAACAAGAGTTCTCATGCAAAGATATGCAAGGATTAATTTGTTGCCGAAAAATGCCATTGGAAATGCTATAGCATTTCCTATAGCATTTCTTTATTTTACATTTTTTACAACCTTAAATTTTGAACCAATTGAAAAAATAATGATTTTAGGGCTTATACATTGGAATTTGAATATAACAAGAGTTCTCATGCAAAAATATGCAAGGATTAAATTGTTGACGAGAAATGCCATAGGAAATGCTATAGCATTTCCTATAGCAATTCTTTATTTGACATTTTTTACAACCTTAAATTTCGAACCAATTGAAAAAATAATGATTTTAGGGCTTATACATTGGAAATTGAATATAACAAGAGTTCTCATGCAAAAATATGCAAGGATTAAATTGTTGACGATAAATGCCATAGGAAATGTTATAGCATTTCGTATAGCATTTCTTTATTTTACATTGTTACGACCTAAAACTTCGAACCAATTGAAAAAATAATGATTTTAGGGATTATACATCGGAATTTAATATAACAAGAGTTCTCATGCAAAAATATGGAAGGATTAAATTGTTGACGAGAAATGCCATAGGAAATGCTATAGCATTTCCTATAGCATTTGTTTATTTGACATTTTTTACAATCTTAAATTTGGAACCAATTGAAAAAATAATGATTTTAGGGCTTATACAATGGAAATTGAATATAACAAGAGTTCTCATGCAAAGATATGCAAGGATTAATTTGTTGCCGAGAAATGCCATAGGAAATGCTATAGCATTTCCTATAGCATTTCTTTATTTTACATTTCTAACAACCTTAAATTTCGAACCAATTGAAAAAATAATGATTTTAGGGCTTATAAATTGGAATTTGAATATAACAAGAGTTCTCATGCAAAGATATGCAAGGATTAATTTGTTGTCGAGAAATGCCATTGGAAATGCTATAGCATTTCCTATAGCATTTTTTTATTTTACATTTCTTACAACCTTAAATTTCGAACCAATTGAAAAAATAATGATTTTCGGGCTTATACATTGGAATTTGAATATAACAAGAGTTCTCATGCAAAAATATGCAAGGATTAAATAGTTGACGAGAAATGCCATAGGAAATGCAATAGCATTTCCTATAGAATTTCTTTATTTTACATTTCTTACAACCTTAAATTTCGAACCAATTGAAAAAATAATGATTTTAGGGCTTAAACATTGGAATTTGAATATAACAAGAGTTCTCATGCAAAAATATGCAAGGATTAAATTGTTGACGAGAAATGCCATAGGAAATGCAATAGCATTTCCTATAGCATTTCTTTATTTTACATTTTTTACAACCTTAAATTTCGAACCAATTGAAAAAATAATGATTTTAAAGCTTATACATTGGAAATTGAATATAACAAGAGTTCTCATGCAAAAATATGCAAGGATTAAATTGTTGACGAGAAATGCCATAGGAAATGCTATAGCATTTCCTATAGCATTTGTTTATTTGACATTTTATACAACCTTAAATTTCAAACCAATTGAAAAAATAATGATTTAAGGGCTTATACATTGGAATTTGAATATAACAAGAGTTCTCATGCAAAAATATGCAAGGATTAAATTGTTGACGAGAAATGCCATAGGAAATGCTATAGCATTTCCTATTGCATTTCTTTATTTTACATTTTTTACAACCTTAAATTTCGAACCAATTGAGAAAATAATTATTTTAGGGCTTATACATTGGAAATTGAATATAACAAGAGTTCTCATGCAAAAATATGCAAGGATTAAATTGTTGACGAGAAATGCCATAGGAAATGCTATAGCATTTCCTATAGCATTTGTTTATTTGACATTTTTTACAACCTTAAATTTCGAACCAATTGAAAAAATAATGATTTTAGGACTTATACATTGGAAATTGAATATAACAAGAGTTCTCATGCAAAAATATGCAAGGATTAAATTGTTGACGAGAAATGCCATAGGAAATGCTATAGCATTTCCTATAGCATTTCTTTATTAGACATTTTTTAAAACCTTAAATTTCGAACCAATTGAAAATATAATGATTTTAGGGCTTATACATTGGAAATTGAATATAACAAGAGTTCTCATGCAAAAATATGCAAGGATTAAATTGTTGCCGAGAAATGCCATAGGAAATGCTATAGCATTTCCTATAGCATTTCTTTATTTTACATTTTTTACAACCTTAAATTTTGAACCAATTGAAAAAATAATGATTTTAGGGCTTATACATTGGAATTTGAATATAACAAGAGTTCTCATGCAAAAATATGCAAGGATTAAATTGTTGACGAGAAATGCCATAGGAAATGCTATAGCATTTCCTATAGTATTTGTTTATTTGACATTTTTTACAATCTTAAATTTCGAACCAATTGAAAAAATAATGATTTTAGGGCTTATACATTGGAAATTGAATATAACAAGAGTTCTCATGCAAAGATATGCAAGGATTAATTTGTTACCGAGAAATGCCATAGGAAATGCTAGCATTTCCTATAACATTTCTTTATTTTACATTTCTTACAACCTTAAATTTCGAACCAATTGAAAAAATAATGATTTTAGGGCTTATACATTGGAATTTGAATATAACAAGAGTTCTCATGCAAAAATATGCAAGGATTAAATTGTTGACAAGAAATGCCATAGGAAATGCAATAGGATTTCCTATAGCATTTCTTTATTTTACATTTTTTACAACCTTAAATTTCGAACCAATTGAAAAAATAATGATTTTAAAGCTTATACATTGGAATTTGAATATAACAAGAGTTCTCATGCAAAAATATGCAAGGATTAAATTGTTGACGAGAAATGCCATAGGAAATGCTATAGCATTTCCTATAGCATTTCTTTATTTGACATTTTTTACAACCTTAAATTTCAAACCAATTGAAAAAATAATGATTTTAGGGCTTATACATTGGAATTTGAATATAACAAGAGTTCTCATGCAAAAATATGCAAGGATTAAATTGTTGACGAGAAATGCCATAGGAAATGCTATCCTATAGCATTTCTTTATTAGACATTTTTTACAACCTTAAATTTCGAACCAATTGAAAAAATAATGATTTTAGGGCTTATACATTGGAAATTGAATATAACAAGAGTTCTCATGCAAAAATATGCAAGGATTAAATTGTTGCCGAGAAATGCCATAGGAAATGCTATAGCATTTCCTATTGCATTTCTTTATTTTACATTTTTTACAACCTTAAATTTCGAACCAATTGAGAAAATAATTATTTTAGGGCTTATACATTGGAAATTGAATATAACAAGAGTTCTCATGCAAAAATATGCAAGGATTAAATTGTTGACGAGAAATGCCATAGGAAATGCTATAGCATTTCCTATAACATTTCTTTATTTTACATTTTTTACAACCTTAAATTTCGAACCAATTGAAAAAATATTGATTTTAAAGCTTATACATTGGAATTTGAATTTAACAAGAGTTCTCATGCAAAAATATGCGAGGATTAAATTGTTGACGAGAAATGCCAGAGGAAATGCTATAGCATTTCCTATAGCATTTCTTTATTTGACATTTTTTAAAACCTTAAATTTCAAACCAATTGAAAAAATAATGATTTTAGGGCTTATACATTGGAATTTGAATATAACAAGAGTTCTCATGCAAAAATATGCAAGGATTAAATTGTTGACGAGAAATGCCATAGGAAATGCTATAGCATTTCGTATAGCATTTGTTTATTTGACATTTTTTACAACCTTAAATTTCGAACCAATTGAAAAAATAATGATTTTAGGGCTTATACATTGGAAATTGAATATAACAAGAGTTCTCATGCAAAAATATGCAAGGATTAAATTGTTGCCGAGAAATGCCATAGGAAATGCTATAGCATTTCCTATTGCATTTCTTTATTTTACATTTTTTACAACCTTAAATTTCGAACCAATTGAGAAAATAATTATTTTAGGGCTTATACATTGGAAATTGAATATAACAAGAGTTCTCATGCAAAAATATGCAAGGATTAAATTGTTGACGAGAAATGCCATAGGAAATGCTATAGCATTTCCTATAACATTTCTTTATTTTACATTTTTTACAACCTTAAATTTCGAACCAATTGAAAAAATATTGATTTTAAAGCTTATACATTGGAATTTGAATTTAACAAGAGTTCTCATGCAAAAATATGCGAGGATTAAATTGTTGACGAGAAATGCCATAGGAAATGCTATAGCATTTCCTATAGCATTTCTTTATTAGACATTTTTTAAAACCTTAAAATTTGAACCAATTGAAAATATAATGATTTTAGGGCTTATAAATTGGAAATTGAATATAACAAGAGTTCTCATGCAAAAATATGCAAGGATTAAATTGTTGACGAGAAATGCCATAGGAAATGCTATAGCATTTCGTATAGCATTTGTTTATTTGAAATTTTTTACAACCGTAAATTTCGAACCAATTGAAAAAATAATGATTTTAGGGCTTATACATTGGAAATTGAATATAACAAGAGTTCTCATGCAAAAATATGCAAGGATTAAATTGTTGACGAGAAATGCCATAGGAAATGCCATAGCATTTCCTATAGCATTTCTTTATTAGACATTTTTTACAACCGTAAATTTCGAATCAATTGAAAAAATAATGATTTTAGGGCTTATACATTGGAAATTGAATATAACAAGAGTTCTCATGCAAAAATATGCAAGGATTAAATTGTTAACGAGAAATGCCATAGGAAATGCTATAGAATTTCCTATAGCATTTCTTTATTTTACATTTTTTACAACCTTAAATTTGGAACCAATTGAAAAAATAATGATTTTAAAGCTTATACATTGGAATTCGAATTTAACAAGAGTTCTCATGCAAAAATATGCAAGGATTAAATTGTTGACGAGAAATGCCAAAGGAAATGCTATAGCATTTCCTATAGCATTTCTTTATTTGACATTTTTAAAACCTTAAATTTCAAACCAACTGAAAAAATAATGATTTTAGGATTATACATTGGAATTTGAATATAACAAGAGTTCTCATGCAAAAATATGCAAGGATTAAATTGTTGACGAGAAATGCCATAGGAAATGCTATAGCATTTCGTATAGCATTTGTTTATTTGACATTTTTTACAACCTTAAATTTCGAACCAATTTAAAAAATAATGATTTTAGGGCTTATACATTGGAAATTGAATATAACAAGAGTTCTCATGCAAAAATATGCAAGGATTAAATCGTTGACGAGAAATGCCATAGGAAATGCTATAGAATTTCCTATAGCATTTCTTTATTTTACATTTTTTTACAACCTTAAATTTGGAACCAATTGAAAAAATAATGATTTTAAAGCTTATACATTGGAATTTGAATATAACAAGAGTTCTCATGCAAAAATATGCAAGGATTAAATTGTTGACGAGAAATGCCATAGGAAATGCTATAGCATTTCCTATAGCATTTCTTTATTTGACATTTTTTACAACCTTAAATTTCAAACCAATTGAAAAAATAATGATTTTAGGGCTGATACATTGGAATTTGAATATAGCAAGAGTTCTCATGCAAAAATATGCAAGGATTAAATTGTTGACGAGAAATGCCATAGGCAATGCTATAGCATTTCCTATAGCATTTCTTTATTAGACATTTTTTACAACCTTAAATTTCGAACCAATTGAAAAAATAAGGATTTTAGGGCTTATACATTGGAAATTGAATATAACAAGAGTTCTCATGCAAAAATATGCAAGGATTAAATTGTTGCCGAGAAATGCCATAGGAAATGCTATAGCATTTCCTATAGCATTTCTTTATTTTACATTTTTTACAACCTTAAATTTCGAACCAATTGAAAAAATAATGATTTTAAAGCTTATACATTGAAATTTGAATATAACAAGAGTTTTCATGCAAATAAATGCAAGGATTAATTTGTTGACGAGAAATGCCATAGGAAATGCTATAGCATTTCCTATAGCATTTCTTTATTTGACATTTTTTAAAACCTTAAATTTCAAACCAATTGAAAAAATAATGATTTTAGGGCTTATACATTGGAATTTAAATATAACAAGAGTTCTCATGCAAAAATATGCAAGGATTAAATTGTTGACGAGAAATGCCATAGGAAATGCTATAGCATTTCGTATGGCATTTGTTTATTTGACATTTTTTACAACCTTAAATTTCGAACCAATTGAAAAAATAATGATTTTAAAGCTTATACATTGGAATTTGAATATAACAAGAGTTCTCATGCAAAAATATGCAAGGATTAAATTGTTGACGAGAAATGCCATATGAAATGCTATAGCATTTCCTATAGCATTTCTTTATTTTACATTTTTTACAACCTTAAATTTTGAACCAATTGAAAAAATAATGATTTTAAAGCTTATACATTGAAATTTTAATATAACAAGAGTTCTCATGCAAAAATATGCAAGGATTAAATTGTTGACGAGAAATACCATAGGAAATGCTATAGAATTTCCTATAGCATTTCTTTATTTGACATTTTTTACAACCTTAAATTTCAAACCAATTGAAAAAATAATGATTTTAGGGCTTACACATTGGAATTTGAATATAACAAGAGTTCTCATGCAAAAATTTGCAAGGATTAAATTGTTGACGAGAAAAGCCATAGGAAATGCTATAGCATTTCCTATAGCATTTCTTTATTTGACATTTTTTACAACCTTAAATGTCGAACCAATTGAAAAAATAATGATTTTAGGGCTTATACATTGGAAATTGAATATAACAAGAGTTCTCATGCAAAAATATGCAAGGATTAAATTGTTGCCGAGAAATGCCATAGGAAATGCTATAGCATTTCCTATAGCATTTCTTTATTTTACATTTTTTACAACCTTAAATTTCGAACCAATTGAAAAAATAATGATTTAGGGCTTATACATTGGAATTTGAATATAACAAGAGTTCTCATGCAAAAATATGCAAGGATTAAATTGTTGACGAGAAATGCCATAGGAAATGCTATAGCATTTCCTATAGCATTTCTTTATTTTACTTTTTTACAACCTTAAATTTCGAACCAATTGAAAAAATAATGATTTTAAAGCTTATACATTGGAATTTGAATATAACAAGAGTTCTCATTCAAAAATATGCAAGGATTAAATTGTTGACGAGAAATGCCATAGGAAATGCTATAGCATTTCCTATAGCATTTCTTTATTTGACATTTTTAAAACCTTAAATTTCAAACCAACTGAAAAAATAATGATTTTAGGATTATACATTGGAATTTGAATATAACAAGAGTTCTCATGAAAAAATATGCAAGGATTAAATTGTTGACGAGAAATGCCATAGGAAATGCTATAGCATTTCGTATAGCATTTGTTTATTTGACATTTTTTACAACCTTAAATTTCGAACCAATTGAAAAAATAATGATTTTAGGGCTTATAGATTGGAAATTGAATATAACAAGAGTTCTCATGCAAAAATATGCAAGGATTAAATTGTTGACGAGAAATGCCATAGGAAATGCTATAGAATTTCCTATAGCATTTCTTTATTTTACATTTTTTACAACCTTAAATTTGGAACCAATTGAAAAAATAATGATTTTAAAGCTTATACATTGGAATTTGAATATAACAAGAGTTCTCATGCAAAAATATGCAAGGATTAAATTATTGACGAGAAATGCCATAGGAAATGCTATAGCATTTCCTATAGCATTTCTTTATTTGACATTTTTTACAACCTTAAATTTCAAACCAATTGAAAAAATAATGATTTTAGGGCTGATACATTGGAATTTGAATATAACAAGAGTTCTCATGCAAAAATATGCAAGGATTAAATTGTTGACGAGAAATGCCATAGGAAATGCTATAGCATTTCCTATAGCATTTCTTTATTAGACATTTTTTACAACCTTAAATTTCGAACCAATTGAAAAAATAATGATTTTAGGGCTTATACATTGGAAATTGAATATAACAAGAGTTCTCATGCAAAAATATGCAAGGATTAAATTGTTGCCGAGAAATGCCATAGGAAATGCTATAGCATTTCCTATAGCATTTCTTTATTTTACATTTTTTACAACCTTAAATTTCGAACCAATTGAGAAAATAATTATTTTAGGGCTTATACATTGAAAATTGAATATAACAAGAGTTTCATGCAAATAAATGCAAGGATTAATTTGTTGACGAGAAATGCCATAGGAAATGCTATAGCATTTCCTATATCATTTCTTTATTTGACATTTTTTAAAACCTTAAATTTAAAACCAATAGAAAAAATAATGATTTTAGGGCTTATACATTGGAATTTACATATAACAAGAGTTCTCATGCAAAAATATGCAAGGATTAAATTGTTGACGAGAAATGCCATAGGAAATGCTATAGCATTTCGTATAGCATTTGTTTATTTGACATTTTTTACAACCTTAAATTTCGAACCAATTGAAAAAATAATGATTTTAGGGCTTTTACATTTGAAATTGAATATAACAAGAGTTCTCATGAAAAAATATGCAAGGATTAAATTGTTGACGAGAAATGCCACAGGAAATGCTATAGCATTTCCTATAGCATTTCTTTATTTTACATTTTTTACAACCTTAAATTTCGAACCAATTGAAAAAATATTGATTTTAAAGCTTATACATTGAAATTTGAATATAACAAGAGTTCTCATGCAAAAATTTGCAAGGATTAAATTGTTGACGAGAAATGCCATAGGAAATGCTATAGCATTTCCTATAGCATTTCTTTATTTAACATTTTTTACAACCTTAAATTTCGAACCAATTGAAAAAATAATGATTTTAAAGCTTATACATTGGAATTTGAATATAACAAGAGTTCTCATGCAAAAATATGCAAGGATTAAATTGTTGACGAGAAATGCCATAGGAAATGCTATAGCATTTCCAATAGCATTTCTTTATTTTACATTTTTTACAACCTTAAATTTCGAACCAATTGAAAAAATAATGATTTTAGGGCATATACATTTGAAATTGAATATAACAAGAGTTCTCATGAAAAAATATGCAAGGATTAAATTGTTGACGAGAAATGCCACAGGAAATGCTATAGCATTTCCTATAGCATTTCTTTATTTTACATTTTTTACAACCTTAAATTTCGAACCAATTGAAAAAATAATGATTTTAAAGCTTATACATTGAAATTTGAATATAACAAGAGTTCTCATGCAAAAATTTGCAAGGATTAAATTGTTGACGAGAAATGCCATAGGAAATGCTATAGCATTTCCTATAGCATTTCTTTATTTGACATTTTTTACAACCTTAAATTTCGAACCAATTGAAAAAATAATGATTTTAAAGCTTATACATTGGAATTTGAATATAACAAGAGTTCTCATGCAAAAATATGCAAGGATTAAATTGTTGACGAGAAATGCCATAGGAAATGCTATAGCATTTCCTATAGCATTTCTTTATTTTACATTTTTTACAACCTTAAATTTCGAACCAATTGAAAAAATAATGATTTTAAAGCTTATACATTGAAATTTTAATATAACAAGAGTTCTCATGCAAAAATATGCAAGGATTAAATTGTTGACGAGAAATACCATAGGAAATGCTATAGAATTTCCTATAGCATTTCTTTATTTGACATTTTTTACAACCTTAAATTTCAAACCAATTGAAAAAATAATGATTTTAGGGCTTACACATTGGAATTTGAATATAACAAGAGTTCTCATGCAAAAATTTGCAAGGATTAAATTGTTGACGAGAAAAGCCATAGGAAATGCTATAGCATTTCCTATAGCATTTCTTTATTTGACATTTTTTACAACCTTAAATTTCGAACCAATTGAAAAAATAATGATTTTAGGGCTTATACATTGGAAATTGAATATAACAAGAGTTCTCATGCAAAAATATGCAAGGATTAAATTGTTGCCGAGAAATGCCATAGGAAATGCTATAGCATTTCCTATAGCATTTCTTTATTTTACATTTTTTACAACCTTAAATTTCGAACCAATTGAAAAAATAATGATTTAGGGCTTATACATTGGAATTTGAATATAACAAGAGTTCTCATGCAAAAATATGCAAGGATTAAATTGTTGACGAGAAATGCCATAGGAAATGCTATAGCATTTCCTATAGCATTTCTTTATTTTACTTTTTTACAACCTTAAATTTCGAACCAATTGAAAAAATAATGATTTTAAAGCTTATACATTGGAATTTGAATATAACAAGAGTTCTCATTCAAAAATATGCAAGGATTAAATTGTTGACGAGAAATGCCATAGGAAATGCTATAGCATTTCCTATAGCATTTCTTTATTTGACATTTTTAAAACCTTAAATTTCAAACCAACTGAAAAAATAATGATTTTAGGATTATACATTGGAATTTGAATATAACAAGAGTTCTCATGAAAAAATATGCAAGGATTAAATTGTTGACGAGAAATGCCATAGGAAATGCTATAGCATTTCGTATAGCATTTGTTTATTTGACATTTTTTACAACCTTAAATTTCGAACCAATTGAAAAAATAATGATTTTAGGGCTTATAGATTGGAAATTGAATATAACAAGAGTTCTCATGCAAAAATATGCAAGGATTAAATTGTTGACGAGAAATGCCATAGGAAATGCTATAGAATTTCCTATAGCATTTCTTTATTTTACATTTTTTACAACCTTAAATTTGGAACCAATTGAAAAAATAATGATTTTAAAGCTTATACATTGGAATTTGAATATAACAAGAGTTCTCATGCAAAAATATGCAAGGATTAAATTATTGACGAGAAATGCCATAGGAAATGCTATAGCATTTCCTATAGCATTTCTTTATTTGACATTTTTTACAACCTTAAATTTCAAACCAATTGAAAAAATAATGATTTTAGGGCTGATACATTGGAATTTGAATATAACAAGAGTTCTCATGCAAAAATATGCAAGGATTAAATTGTTGACGAGAAATGCCATAGGAAATGCTATAGCATTTCCTATAGCATTTCTTTATTAGACATTTTTTACAACCTTAAATTTCGAACCAATTGAAAAAATAATGATTTTAGGGCTTATACATTGGAAATTGAATATAACAAGAGTTCTCATGCAAAAATATGCAAGGATTAAATTGTTGCCGAGAAATGCCATAGGAAATGCTATAGCATTTCCTATAGCATTTCTTTATTTTACATTTTTTACAACCTTAAATTTCGAACCAATTGAGAAAATAATTATTTTAGGGCTTATACATTGAAAATTGAATATAACAAGAGTTCTCATGCAAATAAATGCAAGGATTAATTTGTTGACGAGAAATGCCATAGGAAATGCTATAGCATTTCCTATATCATTTCTTTATTTGACATTTTTTAAAACCTTAAATTTAAAACCAATTGAAAAAATAATGATTTTAGGGCTTATACATTGGAATTTACATATAACAAGAGTTCTCATGCAAAAATATGCAAGGATTAAATTGTTGACGAGAAATGCCATAGGAAATGCTATAGCATTTCGTATAGCATTTGTTTATTTGACATTTTTTACAACCTTAAATTTTGAACCAATTGAAAAAATAATGATTTTAGGGCTTTTACATTTGAAATTGAATATAACAAGAGTTCTCATGAAAAAATATGCAAGGATTAAATTGTTGACGAGAAATGCCACAGGAAATGCTATAGCATTTCCTATAGCATTTCTTTATTTTACATTTTTTACAACCTTAAATTTCGAACCAATTGAAAAAATAATGATTTTAAAGCTTATACATTGAAATTTGAATATAACAAGAGTTCTCATGCAAAAATTTGCAAGGATTAAATTGTTGACGAGAAATGCCATAGGAAATGCTATAGCATTTCCTATAGCATTTCTTTATTTAACATTTTTTACAACCTTAAATTTCGAACCAATTGAAAAAATAATTATTTTAAAGCTTATACATTGGAATTTGAATATAACAAGAGTTCTCATGCAAAAATATGCAAGGATTAAATTGTTGACGAGAAATGCCATAGGAAATGCTATAGCATTTCCAATAGCATTTCTTTATTTTACATTTTTTACAACCTTAAATTTCGAACCAATTGAAAAAATAATGATTTTAGGGCATATACATTTGAAATTGAATATAACAAGAGTTCTCATGAAAAAATATGCAAGGATTAAATTGTTGACGAGAAATGCTATAGGAAATGCTATAGCATTTCCTATAGCATTTCTTTATTTTACATTTTTTACAACCTTAAATTTCGAACCAATTGAAAAAATAATGATTTTAAAGCTTATACATTGAAATTTGAATATAACAAGAGTTCTCATGCAAAAATTTGCAAGGATTAAATTGTTGACGAGAAATGCCATAGGAAATGCTATAGCATTTCCTATAGCATTTCTTTATTTGACATTTTTTACAACCTTAAATTTCGAACCAATTGAAAAAATAATGATTTTAAAGCTTATACATTGGAATTTGAATATAACAAGAGTTCTCATGCAAAAATATGCAAGGATTAAATTGTTGACGAGAAATGCCATAGGAAATGCTATAGCATTTCCTATAGCATTTCTTTATTTTACATTTTTTACAACCTTAAATTTCGAACCAATTGAAAAAATAATGATTTTAAAGCTTATACATTGAAATTTTAATATAACAAGAGTTCTCATGCAAAAATATGCAAGGATTAAATTGTTGACGAGAAATACCATAGGAAATGCTATAGAATTTCCTATAGCATTTCTTTATTTGACATTTTTTACAACCTTAAATTTCAAACCAATTGAAAAAATAATGATTTTAGGGCTTACACATTGGAATTTGAATATAACAAGAGTTCTCATGCAAAAATTTGCAAGGATTAAATTGTTGACGAGAAAAGCCATAGGAAATGCTATAGCATTTCCTATAGCATTTCTTTATTTGACATTTTTTACAACCTTAAATTTCGAACCAATTGAAAAAATAATGATTTTAGGGCTTATACATTGGAATTTGAATATAACAAGAGTTCTCATGCAAAAATATGCAAGGATTAAATTGTTGCCGAGAAATGCCATAGGAAATGCTATAGCATTTCCTATAGCATTTCTTTATTTTACATTTTTTACAACCTTAAATTTCGAACCAATTGAAAAAATAATGATTTAGGGCTTATACATTGGAATTTGAATATAACAAGAGTTCTCATGCAAAAATATGCAAGGATTAAATTGTTGACGAGAAATGCCATAGGAAATGCTATAGCATTTCCTATAGCATTTCTTTATTTTACTTTTTTACAACCTTAAATTTCGAACCAATTGAAAAAATAATGATTTTAAAGCTTATACATTGGAATTTGAATATAACAAGCGTTCTCATTCAAAAATATGCAAGGATTAAATTGTTGACGAGAAATGCCATAGGAAATGCTATAGCATTTCCTATAGCATTTCTTTATTTGACATTTTTAAAACCTTAAATTTCAAACCAACTGAAAAAATAATGATTTTAGGATTATACATTGGAATTTGAATATAACAAGAGTTCTCATGAAAAAATATGCAAGGATTAAATTGTTGACGAGAAATGCCATAGGAAATGCTATAGCATTTCGTATAGCATTTGTTTATTTGACATTTTTTACAACCTTAAATTTCGAACCAATTGAAAAAATAATGATTTTAGGGCTTATAGATTGGAAATTGAATATAACAAGAGTTCTCATGCAAAAATATGCAAGGATTAAATTGTTGACGAGAAATGCCATAGGAAATGCTATAGAATTTCCTATAGCATTTCTTTATTTTACATTTTTTACAACCTTAAATTTGGAACCAATTGAAAAAATAATGATTTTAAAGCTTATACATTGGAATTTGAATATAACAAGAGTTCTCATGCAAAAATATGCAAGGATTAAATTGTTGACGAGAAATGCCATAGGAAATGCTATAGCATTTCCTATAGCATTTCTTTATTTGACATTTTTTACAACCTTAAATTTCAAACCAATTGAAAAAATAATGATTTTAGGGCTGATACATTGGAATTTGAATATAACAAGAGTTCTCATGCAAAAATATGCAAGGATTAAATTGTTGACGAGAAATGCCATAGGAAATGCTATAGCATTTCCTATAGCATTTCTTTATTAGACATTTTTTACAACCTTAAATTTCGAACCAATTGAAAAAATAATGATTTTAGGGCTTATACATTGGAAATTGAATATAACAAGAGTTCTCATGCAAAAATATGCAAGGATTAAATTGTTGCCGAGAAATGCCATAGGTAATGCTATAGCATTTCCTATAGCATTTCTTTATTTTACATTTTTTACAACCTTAAATTTCGAACCAATTGAAAAAATAATGATTTAGGGCTTATACATTGGAATTTGAATACAACAAGAGTTCTCATGCAAAAATATGCAAGGATTAAATTGTTGACGAGAAATGCCATAGGAAATGCTATAGCATTTCCTATAGCATTTCTTTATTTTACTTTTTTACAACCTTAAATTTCGAACCAATTGAAAAAATAATGATTTTAAAGCTTATACATTGGAATTTGAATATAACAAGAGTTCTCATTCAAAAATATGCAAGGATTAAATTGTTGACGAGAAATGCCATAGGAAATGCTATAGCATTTCCTATAGCATTTCTTTATTTGACATTTTTAAAACCTTAAATTTCAAACCAACTGAAAAAATAATGATTTTAGGATTATACATTGGAATTTGAATATAACAAGAGTTCTCATGAAAAAATATGCAAGGATTAAATTGTTGACGAGAAATGCCATAGGAAATGCTATAGCATTTCGTATAGCATTTGTTTATTTGACATTTTTTACAACCTTAAATTTCGAACCAATTGAAAAAATAATGATTTTAGGGCTTATAGATTGGAAATTGAATATAACAAGAGTTCTCATGCAAAAATATGCAAGGATTAAATTGTTGACGAGAAATGCCATAGGAAATGCTATAGAATTTCCTATAGCATTTCTTTATTTTACATTTTTTACAACCTTAAATTTGGAACCAATTGAAAAAATAATGATTTTAAAGCTTATACATTGGAATTTGAATATAACAAGAGTTCTCATGCAAAAATATGCAAGGATTAAATTGTTGACGAGAAATGCCATAGGAAATGCTATAGCATTTCCTATAGCATTTCTTTATTTGACATTTTTTACAACCTTAAATTTCAAACCAATTGAAAAAATAATGATTTTAGGGCTGATACATTGGAATTTGAATATAACAAGAGTTCTCATGCAAAAATATGCAAGGATTAAATTGTTGACGAGAAATGCCATAGGAAATGCTATAGCATTTCCTATAGCATTTCTTTATTAGACATTTTTTACAACCTTAAATTTCGAACCAATTGAAAAAATAATGATTTTAGGGCTTATACATTGGAAATTGAATATAACAAGAGTTCTCATGCAAAAATATGCAAGGATTAAATTGTTGCCGAGAAATGCCATAGGAAATGCTATAGCATTTCCTATAGCATTTCTTTATTTTACATTTTTTACAACCTTAAATTTCGAACCAATTGAGAAAATAATTATTTTAGGGCTTATACATTGAAAATTGAATATAACAAGAGTTCTCATGCAAATAAATGCAAGGATTAATTTGTTGACGAGAAATGCCATAGGAAATGCTATAGCATTTCCTATAGCATTTCTTTATTTGACATTTTTTAAAACCTTAAATTTAAAACCAATTGAAAAAATAATGATTTTAGGGCTTATACATTGGAATTTACATATAACAAGAGTACTCATGCAAAAATATGCAAGGATTAAATTGTTGACGAGAAATGCCATAGGAAATGCTATAGCATTTCGTATAGCATTTGTTTATTTGACATTTTTTACAACCTTAAATTTCGAACCAATTGAAAAAATAATGATTTTAGGGCTTTTACATTTGAAATTGAATATAACAAGAGTTCTCATGAAAAAATATGCAAGGATTAAATTGTTGACGAGAAATGCCACAGGAAATGCTATAGCATTTCCTATAGCATTTCTTTATTTTACATTTTTTACAACCTTAAATTTCGAACCAATTGAAAAAATAATGATTTTAAAGCTTATACATTGAAATTTGAATATAACAAGAGTTCTCATGCAAAAATTTGCAAGGATTAAATTGTTGACGAGAAATGCCATAGGAAATGCTATAGCATTTCCTATAGCATTTCTTTATTTAACATTTTTTACAACCTTAAATTTCGAACCAATTGAAAAAATAATGATTTTAAAGCTTATACATTGGAATTTGAATATAACAAGAGTTCTCATGCAAAAATATGCAAGGATTAAATTGTTGACGAGAAATGCCATAGGAAATGCTATAGCATTTCCAATAGCATTTCTTTATTTTACATTTTTTACAACCTTAAATTTCGAACCAATTGAAAAAATAATGATTTTAGGGCATATACATTTGAAATTGAATATAACAAGAGTTCTCATGAAAAAATATGCAAGGATTAAATTGTTGACGAGAAATGCCACAGGAAATGCTATAGCATTTCCTATAGCATTTCTTTATTTTACATTTTTTACAACCTTAAATTTCGAACCAATTGAAAAAATAATGATTTTAAAGCTTATAAATTGAAATTTGAATATAACAAGAGTTCTCATGCAAAAATTTGCAAGGATTAAATTGTTGACGAGAAATGCCATAGGAAATGCTATAGCATTTCCTATAGCATTTCTTTATTTGACATTTTTTACAACCTTAAATTTCGAACCAATTGAAAAAATAATGATTTTAAAGCTTATACATTGGAATTTGAATATAACAAGAGTTCTCATGCAAAAATATGCAAGGATTAAATTGTTGACGAGAAATGCCATAGGAAATGCTATAGCATTTCCTATAGCATTTCTTTATTTTACATTTTTTACAACCTTAAATTTCGAACCAATTGAAAAAATAATGATTTTAAAGCTTATACATTGAAATTTGAATATAACAAGAGTTCTCATGCAAAAATATGCAAGGATTAAATTGTTGACGAGAAATGCCATAGCATTTCCTATAGCATTTCTTTATTTTACATTTTTTACAACCTTAAATTTCGAACCAATTGAAAAAATAATGATTTTAAAGCTTATACATTGGAATTTGAATATAACAAGAGTTCTCATGCAAAAATATGCAAGGATTAAATTGTTGACGAGAAATGCCATAGGAAATGCTATAGCATTTCCTATAGCATTTCTTTATTTTACATTTTTTACAACCTTAAATTTCGAACCAATTGAAAAAATAATGATTTTAAAGCTTATACATTGGAATTTGAATATAACAAGAGTTCTCATGCAAAAATATGCAAGGATTAAATTGTTGACGAGAAATGCCATAGGAAATGCTATAGCATTTCGTATAGCATTTGTTTATTTGACATTTTTTACAACCGTAAATTTCGAACCAATTGAAAAAATAATGATTTTAGGGCTTATACATTGGAAATTGAATATAACAAGAGTTCTCATGCAAAAATATGCAAGGATTAAATTGTTGACGAGAAATGCCATAGGAAATGCTAGCATTTCCTATTGCATTTCTTTATTTTACATTTTTTACAACCTTAAATTTTGAACCAATTGAAAAAATAATGATTTTAAAGCTTATACATTGGAATTTGAATATAACAAGAGTTCTCATGCAAAAATATGCAAGGATTAAATTGTTGACGAGAAATGCCATAGGAAATGCTATAGCATTTCGTACAGCATTTGTTTATTTGACATTTTTTACAACCGTAAATTTCGAACCAATTGAAAAAATAATGATTTTAGGGCTTATACATTGGAAATTGAATATAACAAGAGTTCTCATGCAAAAATATGCAAGGATTAAATTGTTGACGAGAAATGCCATAGGAAATGCTATAGCATTTCCTATAGCATTTCTTTATTAGACATTTTTTACAACCGTAAATTTTGAATCAATTGAAAAAATAATGATTTTAGGGATTATACATTGGAAATTGAATATAACAAGAGTTCTCATGCAAAAATATGCAAGGATTAAATTGTTGACGAGAAATGCCATAGGAAATGCTATAGAATTTCCTCTAGCATTTCTTTATTTTACATTTTTTACAACCTTAAATTTGGAACCAATTGAAAAAATAATGATTTTAAAGCTTATACATTGGAATTTGAATATAACAAGAGTTCTCATGCAAAAATATGCAAGGATTAAATTGTTGACGAGAAATGCCATAGGAAATGCTATAGCATTTCCTATAGCATTTCTTTATTTGACATTTTTTACAACCTTAAATTTCAAACCAAGTGAAAAAATAATGATTTTAGGGCTGATACATTGGAATTTGAATATAACAAGAGTTCTCATGCAAAAATATGCAAGGATTAAATTGTTGACGAGAAATGCCATAGGAAATGCTATAGCATTTCCTATAGCATTTCTTTATTAGACATTTTTTACAACCTTAAATTTCGAACCAATTGAAAAAATAATGATTTTAGGGCTTATACATTGGAAATTGAATATAACAAGAGTTCTCATGCAAAAATATGCAAGGATTAAATTGTTGCCGAGAAATGCCATAGGAAATGCTAGCATTTCCTATAGCATTTCTTTATTTTACATTTTTTACAACCTTAAATTTCGAACCAATTGAGAAAATAATTATTTTAGGGCTTATACATTGAAAATTGAATATAACAAGAGTTCTCATGCAAATAAATGCAAGGATTAATTTGTTGACGAGAAATGCCATAGGAAATGCTATAGCATTTCCTATAGCATTTCTTTATTTGACATTTTTTAAAACCTTAAATTTAAAACCAATTGAAAAAATAATGATTTTAGGGCTTATACATTGGAATTTACATATAACAAGAGTTCTCATGCAAAAATATGCAAGGATTAAATTGTTGACGAGAAATGCCATAGGAAATGCTATAGCATTTCGTATAGCATTTGTTTATTTGACATTTTTTACAACCTTAAATTTCGAACCAATTGAAAAAATAATGATTTTAGGGCTTTTACATTTGAAATTGAATATAACAAGAGTTCTCATGAAAAAATATGCAAGGATTAAATTGTTGACGAGAAATGCCACAGGAAATGCTATAGCATTTCCTATAGCATTTCTTTATTTTACATTTTTTACAACCTTAAATTTCGAACCAATTGAAAAAATAATGATTTTAAAGCTTATACATTGAAATTTGAATATAACAAGAGTTCTCATGGAAAAATTTGCAAGGATTAAATTGTTGACGAGAAATGCCATAGGAAATGCTATAGCATTTCCTATAGCATTTCTTTATTTAACATTTTTTACAACCTTAAATTTCGAACCAATTGAAAAAATAATGATTTTAAAGCTTATACATTGGAATTTGAATATAACAAGAGTTCTCATGCAAAAATATGCAAGGATTAAATTGTTGACGAGAAATGCCATAGGAAATGCTATAGCATTTCCAATAGCATTTCTTTATTTTACATTTTTTACAACCTTAAATTTCGAACCAATTGAAAAAATAATGATTTTAGGGCATATACATTTGAAATTGAATATAACAAGAGTTCTCATGAAAAAATATGCAAGGATTAAATTGTTGACGAGAAATGCCACAGGAAATGCTATAGCATTTCCTATAGCATTTCTTTATTTTACATTTTTTACAACCTTAAATTTCGAACCAATTGAAAAAATAATGA
Organism: Parietaria judaica; assembly: GCA_954871525.1. NCBI lineage: Eukaryota > Viridiplantae > Streptophyta > Magnoliopsida > Rosales > Urticaceae > Parietaria > Parietaria judaica. The sequence continues at coordinate 35,772,771 of OX940865.1, forward strand.
TTTTAAAGCTTATACATTGAAATTTGAATATAACAAGAGTTCTCATGCAAAAATTTGCAAGGATTAAATTGTTGACGAGAAATGCCATAGGAAATGCTATAGCATTTCCTATAGCATTTCTTTATTTGACATTTTTTACAACCTTAAATTTCGAACCAATTGAAAAAATAATGATTTTGAAGCTTATACATTGGAATTTGAATATAACAAGAGTTCTCATGCAAAAATATGCAAGGATTAAATTGTTGACGAGAAATGCCATAGGAAATGCTATAGCATTTCCTATAGCATTTCTTTATTTTACATTTTTTACAACCTTAAATTTCGAACCAATTGAAAAAATAATGATTTTAAAGCTTATACATTGAAATTTGAATATAACAAGAGTTCTCATGCAAAAATATGCAAGGATTAAATTAATGACGAGAAATGCCATAGGAAATGCTATAGCATTTCCTATAGCATTTCTTTATTTTACATTTTTTACAACCTTAAATTTCGAACCAATTGAAAAAATAATGATTTTAAAGCTTATACATTGGAATTTGAATATAACAAGAGTTCTCATGCAAAAATATGCAAGGATTAAATTGTTGACGAGAAATGCCATAGGAAATGCTATAGCATTTCCTATAGCATTTCTTTATTTTACATTTTTTACAACCTTAAATTTCGAACCAATTGAAAAAATAATGATTTTAAAGCTTATACATTGGAATTTGAATATAACAAGAGTTCTCATGCAAAAATATGCAAGGATTAAATTGTTGACGAGAAATGCCATAGGAAATGCTGTAGCATTTCGTATAGCATTTGTTTATTTGACATTTTTTACAACCTTAAATTTCGAACCAATTGAAAAAATAATGATTTTAGGGCTTTTACATTTGAAATTGAATATAACAAGAGTTCTCATGAAAAAATATGCAAGGATTAAATTGTTGACGAGAAATGCCACAGGAAATGCTATAGCATTTCCTATAGCATTTCTTTATTTTACATTTTTTACAACCTTAAATTTCGAACCAATTGAAAAAATAATGATTTTAAAGCTTATACATTGAAATTTGAATATAACAAGAGTTCTCATGCAAAAATTTGCAAGGATTAAATTGTTGACGAGAAATGCCATAGGAAATGCTATAGCATTTCCTATAGCATTTCTTTATTTAACATTTTTTACAACCTTAAATTTCGAACCAATTGAAAAAATAATGATTTTAAAGCTTATACATTGGAATTTGAATATAACAAGAGTTCTCATGCAAAAATATGCAAGGATTAAATTGTTGACGAGAAATGCCATAGGAAATGCTATAGCATTTCCAATAGCATTTCTTTATTTTACATTTTTTACAACCTTAAATTTCGAACCAATTGAAAAAATAATGATTTTAGGGCATATACATTTGAAATTGAATATAACAAGAGTTCTCATGAAAAAATATGCAAGGATTAAATTGTTGACGAGAAATGCCACAGGAAATGCTATAGCATTTCCTATAGCATTTCTTTATTTTACATTTTTTACAACCTTAAATTTCGAACCAATTGAAAAAATAATGATTTTAAAGCTTATACATTGAAATTTGAATATAACAAGAGTTCTCATGCAAAAATTTGCAAGGATTAAATTGTTGACGAGAAATGCCATAGGAAATGCTATAGCATTTCCTATAGCATTTCTTTATTTGACATTTTTTACAACCTTAAATTTCGAACCAATTGAAAAAATAATGATTTTAAAGCTTATACATTGGAATTTGAATATAACAAGAGTTCTCATGCAAAAATATGCAAGGATTAAATTGTTGACGAGAAATGCCATAGGAAATGCTATAGCATTTCCTATAGCATTTCTTTATTTTACATTTTTTACAACCTTAAATTTCGAACCAATTGAAAAAATAATGATTTTAAAGCTTATACATTGAAATTTGAATATAACAAGAGTTCTCATGCAAAAATATGCAAGGATTAAATTGTTGACGAGAAATGCCATAGCATTTCCTATAGCATTTCTTTATTTTACATTTTTTACAACCTTAAATTTCGAACCAATTGAAAAAATAATGATTTTAAAGCTTATACATTGGAATTTGAATATAACAAGAGTTCTCATGCAAAAATATGCAAGGATTAAATTGTTGACGAGAAATGCCATAGGAAATGCTATAGCATTTCCTATAGCATTTCTTTATTTTACATTTTTTACAACCTTAAATTTAGAACCAATTGAAAAAATAATGATTTTAAAGCTTATACATTGGAATTTGAATATAACAAGAGTTCTCATGCAAAAATATGCAAGGATTAAATTGTTGACGAGAAATGCCATAGGAAATGCTATAGCATTTCGTATAGCATTTGTTTATTTGACATTTTTTACAACCGTAAATTTCGAACCAATTGAAAAAATAATGATTTTAGGGCTTATACATTGGAAATTGAATATAACAAGAGTTCTCATGCAAAAATATGCAAGGATTAAATTGTTGACGAGAAATGCCATAGGAAATGCTATAGCATTTCCTATTGCATTTCTTTATTTTACATTTTTTACAACCTTAAATTTCGAACCAATTGAAAAAATAATGATTTTAAAGCTTATACATTGGAATTTGAATATAACAAGAGTTCTCATGCAAAAATATGCAAGGATTAAATTGTTGACGAGAAATGCCATAGGAAATGCTATAGCATTTCGTACAGCATTTGTTTATTTGACATTTTTTACAACCGTAAATTTCGAACCAATTGAAAAAATAATGATTTTAGGGCTTATACATTGGAAATTGAATATAACAAGAGTTCTCATGCAAAAATATGCAAGGATTAAATTGTTGACGAGAAATGCCATAGGAAATGCTATAGCATTTCCTATAGCATTTCTTTATTAGACATTTTTTACAACCGTAAATTTTGAATCAATTGAAAAAATAATGATTTTTGGGATTATACATTGGAAATTGAATATAACAAGAGTTCTCATGCAAAAATATGCAAGGATTAAATTGTTGACGAGAAATGCCATAGGAATTGCTATAGAATTTCCTCTAGCATTTCTTTATTTTACATTTTTTACAACCTTAAATTTGGAACCAATTGAAAAAATAATGATTTTAAAGCTTATACATTGGAATTTGAATATAACAAGAGTTCTCATGCAAAAATATGCAAGGATTAAATTGTTGACGAGAAATGCCATAGGAAATGCTATAGCATTTCCTATAGCATTTCTTTATTTGACATTTTTTACAACCTTAAATTTCAAACCAATTGAAAAAATAATGATTTTAGGGCTGATACATTGGAATTTGAATATAACAAGAGTTCTCATGCAAAAATATGCAAGGATTAAATTGTTGACGAGAAATGCCATAGGAAATGCTTTAGCATTTCCTATAGCATTTCTTTATTAGACATTTTTTACAACCTTAAATTTCGAACCAATTGAAAAAATAATGATTTTAGGGCTTATACATTGGAAATTGAATATAACAAGAGTTCTCATGCAAAAATATGCAAGGATTAAATTGTTGCCGAGAAATGCCATAGGAAATGCTATAGCATTTCCTATAGCATTTCTTTATTTTACATTTTTTACAACCTTAAATTTCGAACCAATTGAGAAAATAATTATTTTAGGGCTTATACATTGAAAATTGAATATAACAAGAGTTCTCATGCAAATAAATGCAAGGATTAATTTGTTGACGAGAAATGCCATAGGAAATGCTATAGCATTTCCTATAGCATTTCTTTATTTGACATTTTTTAAAACCTTAAATTTAAAACCAATTGAAAAAATAATGATTTTAGGGCTTATACATTGGAATTTACATATAACAAGAGTTCTCATGCAAAAATATGCAAGGATTAAATTGTTGACGAGAAATGCCATAGGAAATGCTATAGCATTTCGTATAGCATTTGTTTATTTGACATTTTTTACAACCTTAAATTTCGAACCAATTGAAAAAATAATGATTTTAGGGCTTTTACATTTGAAATTGAATATAACAAGAGTTCTCATGAAAAAATATGCAAGGATTAAATTGTTGACGAGAAATGCCACAGGAAATGCTATAGCATTTCCTATAGCATTTCTTTATTTTACATTTTTTACAACCTTAAATTTCGAACCAATTGAAAAAATAATGATTTTAAAGCTTATACATTGAAATTTGAATATAACAAGAGTTCTCATGGAAAAATTTGAAAGGATTAAATTGTTGACGAGAAATGCCATAGGAAATGCTATAGCATTTCCTATTGCATTTCTTTATTTAACATTTTTTACAACCTTAAATTTCGAACCAATTGAAAAAATAATGATTTTAAAGCTTATACATTGGAATTTGAATATAACAAGAGTTCTCATGCAAAAATATGCAAGGATTAAATTGTTGACGAGAAATGCCATAGGAAATGCTATAGCATTTCCAATAGCATTTCTTTATTTTACATTTTTTACAACCTTAAATTTCGAACCAATTGAAAAAATAATGATTTTAGGGCATATACATTTGAAATTGAATATAACAAGAGTTCTCATGAAAAAATATGCAAGGATTAAATTGTTGACGAGAAATGCCACAGGAAATGCTATAGCATTTCCTATAGCATTTCTTTATTTTACATTTTTTACAACCTTAAATTTCGAACCAATTGAAAAAATAATGATTTTAAAGCTTATACATTGAAATTTGAATATAACAAGAGTTCTCATGCAAAAATTTGCAAGGATTAAATTGTTGACGAGAAATGCCATAGGAAATGCTATAGCATTTCCTATAGCATTTCTTTATTTGACATTTTTTACAACCTTAAATTTCGAACCAATTGAAAAAATAATGATTTTGAAGCTTATACATTGGAATTTGAATATAACAAGAGTTCTCATGCAAAAATATGCAAGGATTAAATTGTTGACGGGAAATGCCATAGGAAATGCTATAGCATTTCCTATAGCATTTCTTTATTTTACATTTTTTACAACCTTAAATTTCGAACCAATTGAAAAAATAATGATTTTAAAGCTTATACATTGAAATTTGAATATAACAAGAGTTCTCATGCAAAAATATGCAAGGATTAAATTAATGACGAGAAATGCCATAGGAAATGCTATAGCATTTCCTATAGCATTTCTTTATTTTACCTTTTTTACAACCTTAAATTTCGAACCAATTGAAAAAATAATGATTTTAAAGCTTATACATTGGAATTTGAATATAACAAGAGTTCTCATGCAAAAATATGCAAGGATTAAATTGTTGACGAGAAATGCCATAGGAAATGCTATAGCATTTCCTATAGCATTTCTTTATTTTACATTTTTTACAACCTTAAATTTCGAACCAATTGAAAAAATAATGATTTTAAAGCTTATACATTGGAATTTGAATATAACAAGAGTTCTCATGCAAAAATATGCAAGGATTAAATTGTTGACGAGAAATGCCATAGGAAATGCTATAGCATTTCGTATAGCATTTGTTTATTTGACATTTTTTACAACCGTAAATTTCGAACCAATTGAAAAAATAATGATTTTAGGGCTTATACATTGGAAATTGAATATAACAAGAGTTCTCATGCAAAAATATGCAAGGATTAAATTGTTGACTAGAAATGCCATAGGAAATGCTATAGCATTTCCTATAGCATTTCTTTATTAGACATTTTTTACAACCGTAAATTTTGAATCAATTGAAAAAATAATGATTTTAGGGATTATACATTGGAAATTGAATATAACAAGAGTTCTCATGCAAAAATATGCAAGGATTAAATTGTTGACGAGAAATGCCATAGGTAATGCTATAGCATTTCCTATAGCATTTCTTTATTTTACATTTTTTACAACCTTAAATTTCGAACCAATTGAAAAAAATAATGATTTTAAAGCTTATACATTGGAATTTGAATATAACAAGAGTTCTCATGCAAAAATATGCAAGGATTGAATTGTTTACGAGAAATGCCATAGGAAATGCTATAGCATTTCCTATAGCATTTCTTTATTTTACATTTTTTACAACATTAAATTTCGAACCAATTGAAAAAATAATGATTTTAGGGCTTATACATTGGAAATTGAATATAACAAGAGTTCTCATCCAAAAATATGCAAGGATTAAATTGTTGACGAGAAATGCCATAGGAAATGCTATAGCATTTCCTATAGCATTTCTTTATTTGACATTTTTTACAACCTTAAATTTCAAACCAATTGAAAAAATAATGATTTTAGGGCTGATACATTGGAATTTGAATATAATAAGAGTTCTCATGCAAAAATATGCAAGGATTAAATTGTTGACGAAAAATGCCATAGGAAATGCTATAGCATTTCGTATAGCATTTGTTTATTTGACATTTTTTACAACCGTAAATTTCGAACCAATTGAAAAAATAATGATTTTAGGGCTTATACATTGGAAATTGAATATAACAAGAAGTCTCATGCAAAAATATGCAGGGATTAAATTGTTGACGAGAAATGCCATAGGAAATGCTATAGCATTTCCTATTGCATTTCTTTATTTTACATTTTTTACAACCTTAAATTTCGAACCAATTGAAAAAATAATGATTTTAAAGCTTATACATTGGAATTTGAATATAACAAGAGTTCTCATGCAAAAATATGCAAGGATTAAATTGTTGACGAGAAATGCCATAGGAAATGCTATAGCATTTCGTACAGCATTTGTTTATTTAACATTTTTTACAACCGTAAATTTCGAACCAATTGAAAAAATAATGATTTTAGGGCTTATACATTGGAAATTGAATATAACAAGAGTTCTCATGCAAAAATATGCAAGGATTAAATTGTTGACGAGAAATGCCATAGGAAATGCTATAGCATTTCCTATAGCATTTCTTTATTAGACATTTTTTACAACCGTAAATTTTGAATCAATTGAAAAAATAATGATTTTAGGGATTATACATTGGAAATTGAATATAACAAGAGTTCTCATGCAAAAATATGCAAGGATTAAATTGTTGACGAGAAATGCCATAGGTAATGCTATAGCATTTCCTATAGCATTTCTTTATTTTACATTTTTTACAACCTTAAATTTCGAACCAATTGAAAAAAATAATGATTTTAAAGCTTATACATTGGAAATTGAATATAACAAGAGTTCTCATCCAAAAATATGCAAGGATTAAATTGTTGACGAAAAATGCCATAGGAAATGCTATAGCATTTCCTATAGCATTTCTTTATTTGACATTTTTTACAACCTTAAATTTCAAACCAATTGAAAAAATAATGATTTTAGGGCTGATACATTGGAATTTGAATATAACAAGAGTTCTCATGCAAAAATATGCAAGGATTAAATTGTTGACGAGAAATGCCATAGGAAATGCTATAGCATTTCGTATAGCATTTGTTTATTTGACATTTTTTACAACCGTAAATTTCGAACCAATTGAAAAAATAATGATTTTAGGGCTTATACATTGGAAATTGAATATAACAAGAGTTCTCATGCAAAAATATGCAAGGATTAAATTGTTGACGAGAAATGCCATAGGAAATGCTATAGCATTTCCTATTGCATTTCTTTATTTTACATTTTTTACAACCTTAAATTTCGAACCAATTGAAAAAATAATGATTTTAAAGCTTATACATTGGAATTTGAATATAACAAGAGTTCTCATGCAAAAATATGCAAGGATTAAATTGATGACAAGAAATGCCATAGGAAATGCTATAGCATTTCGTACAGCATTTGTTTATTTGACATTTTTTACAACCGTAAATTTCGAACCAATTGAAAAAATAATGATTTTAGGGCTTATACATTGGAAATTGAATATAACAAGAGTTCTCATGCAAAAATATGCAAGGATTAAATTGTTGACGAGAAATGCCATAGGAAATGCTATAGCATTTCCTATAGCATTTCTTTATTAGACATTTTTTACAACCGTAAATTTTGAATCAATTGAAAAAATAATGATTTTAGGGATTATACATTGGAAATTGAATATAACAAGAGTTCTCATGCAAAAATATGCAAGGATTAAATTGTTGACGAGAAATGCCATAGGTAATGCTATAGCATTTCCTATAGCATTTCTTTATTTTACATTTTTTACAACCTTAAATTTCGAACCAATTGAAAAAAATAATGATTTTAAAGCTTATACATTGGAATTTGAATATAACAAGAGTTCTCATGCAAAAATATGCAAGGATTGAATTGTTGACGAGAAATGCCATAGGAAATGCTATAGCATTTCCTATAGCATTTCTTTATTTTACATTTTTTACAACCTTAAATTTCGAACCAATTGAAAAAATAATGATTTTAGGGCTTATACATTGGAAATTGAATATAACAAGAGTTCTCATCCAAAAATATGCAAGGATTAAATTGTTGACGAGAAATGCCATAGGAAATGCTATAGCATTTCCTATAGCATTTCTTTATTTGACATTTTTTACAACCTTAAATTTCAAACCAATTGAAAAAATAATGATTTTAGGGCTGATACATTGGAATTTGAATATAACAAGAGTTCTCATGCAAAAATATGCAAGGATTAAATTGTTGACGAGAAATGCCATAGGAAATGCTATAGCATTTCCTATAGCATTTCTTTATTAGACATTTTTTACAACCTTAAATTTCGAACCAATTGAAAAAATAATGATTTTAGGGCTTATACATTGGAAATTGAATATAACAAGAGTTCTCATGCAAAAATATGCAAGGATTAAATTGTTGCCGAGAAATGCCATAGGAAATGCTATAGCATTTCCTATAGCATTTCTTTATTTTACATTTTTTACAACCTTAAATTTCGAACCAATTGAGAAAATAATTATTTTAGGGCTTATACATTGAATATTGAATATAACAAGAGTTCTCATGCAAATAAATGCAAGGATTAATTTGTTGACGAGAAATGCCATAGGAAATGCTATAGCATTTCCTATAGCATTTCTTTATTTGACATTTTTTAAAACCTTAAATTTAAAACCAATTGAAAAAATAATGATTTTAGGGCTTATACATTGGAATTTAAATATAACAAGAGTTCTCATGCAAAAATATGCAAGGATTAAATTGTTGACGAGAAATGCCATAGGAAATGCTATAGCATTTCGTATAGCATTTGTTTATTTGACATTTTTTACAACCTTAAATTTCGAACCAATTGAAAAAATAATGATTTTAGGGCTTATACATTTGAAATTGAATATAACAAGAGTTCTCATGAAAAAATATGCAAGGATTAAATTGTTGACGAGAAATGCCACAGGAAATGCTATAGCATTTCCTATAGCATTTCTTTATTTTACATTTTTTACAACCTTAAATTTCGAACCAATTGAAAAAATAATGATTTTAAAGCTTATACATTGAAATTTGAATATAACAAGAGTTCTCATGCAAAAATTTGCAAGGATTAAATTGTTGACGAGAAATGCCATAGGAAATGCTATAGCATTTCCTATAGCATTTCTTTATTTAACATTTTTTACAACCTTAAATTTCGAACCAATTGAAAAAATAATGATTTTAAAGCTTATACATTGGAATTTGAATATAACAAGAGTTCTCATGCAAAAATATGCAAGGATTAAATTGTTGACGAGAAATGCCATAGGAAATTCTATAGCATTTCCAATAGCATTTCTTTATTTTACATTTTTTACAACCTTAAATTTCGAACCAATTGAAAAAATAATGATTTTAGGGCTTATACATTTGAAATTGAATATAACAAGAGTTCTCATGAAAAAATATGCAAGGATTAAATTGTTGACGAGAAATGCCACAGGAAATGCTATAGCATTTCCTATAGCATTTCTTTATTTTACATTTTTTACAACCTTAAATTTCGAACCAATTGAAAAAATAATGATTTTAAAGCTTATACATTGAAATTTGAATATAACAAGAGTTCTCATGCAAAAATTTGCAAGGATTAAATTGTTGACGAGAAATGCCATAGGAAATGCTATAGCATTTCCTATAGCATTTCATTATTTGACATTTTTTACAACCTTAAATTTCGAACCAATTGAAAAAATAATGATTTTAAAGCATATACATTGGAATTTGAATATAACAAGAGTTCTCATGCAAAAATATGCAAGGATTAAATTGTTGACGAGAAATGCCATAGGAAATGCTATAGCATTTCCTATAGCATTTCTTTATTTTACATTTTTTACAACCTTAAATTTCGAACCAATTGAAAAAATAATGATTTTAAAGCTTATACATTGAAATTTGAATATAACAAGAGTTCTCATGCAAAAATATGCAAGGATTAAATTGTTGACGAGAAATGCCATAGGAAATGCTATAGCATTTCCAATAGCATTTCTTTATTTTACATTTTTTACAACCTTAAATTTCGAACCAATTGAAAAAATAATGATTTTAGGGCTTATACATTTGAAATTGAATATAACAAGAGTTCTCATGAAAAAATATGCAAGGATTAAATTGTTGACGAGAAATGCCACAGGAAATGCTTCAGCATTTCCTATAGCATTTCTTTATTTTACATTTTTTACAACCTTAAATTTCGAACCAATTGAAAAAATAATGATTTTAAAGCTTATACATTGAAATTTGAATATAACAAGAGTTCTCATGCAAAAATTTGCAAGGATTAAATTGTTGACGAGAAATGCCATAGGAAATGCTATAGCATTTCCTATAGCATTTCTTTATTTGACATTTTTTACAACCTTAAATTTCGAACCAATTGAAAAAATAATGATTTTAAAGCTTATACATTGGAATTTGAATATAACAAGAGTTCTCATGCAAAAATATGCAAGGATTAAATTGTTGACGAGAAATGCCATAGGAAATGCTATAGCATTTCCTATAGCATTTCTTTATTTTACATTTTTTACAACCTTAAATTTCGAACCAATTGAAAAAATAATGATTTTAAAGCTTATACATTGAAATTTGAATATAACAAGAGTTCTCATGCAAAAATATGCAAGGATTAAATTGTTGACGAGAAATGCCATAGGAAATGCTATAGCATTTCCTATAGCATTTCTTTATTTTACATTTTTTACAACCTTAAATTTCGAACCAATTGAAAAAATAATGATTTTAAAGCTTATACATTGGAATTTGAATATAACAAGAGTTCTCATGCAAAAATATGCAAGGATTAAATTGTTGACGAGAAATGCCATAGGAAATGCTATAGCATTTCGTATAGCATTTCTTTATTTTACATTTTTTACAACCGTAAATTTCGAACCAATTGAAAAAATAATGATTTTAGGGCTTATACATTGGAAATTGAATATAACAAGAGTTCTCATGCAAAAATATGCAAGGATTAAATTGTTTACGAGAAATGCCATAGGAAATGCTATAGCATTTCCTATAGCATTTCTTTATTTTACATTTTTTACAACCTTAAATTTCGAACCAATTGAAAAAATAATGATTTTAAAGCTTATACATTGAAATTTGAATATAACAAGAGTTCTCATGCAAAAATTTGCAAGGATTAAATTGTTGACGAGAAATGCCATAGGAAATGCTATAGCATTTCCTATAGCATTTCTTTATTTGACATTTTTTACAACCTTAAATTTCGAACCAATTGAAAAAATAATGATTTTAAAGCATATACATTGGAATTTGAATATAACAAGAGTTCTCATGAAAAAATATGCAAGGATTAAATTGTTGACGAGAAATGCCATAGGAAATGCTATAGCATTTCCTATAGCATTTCTTTATTTTACATTTTTTACAACCTTAAATTTCGAACCAATTGAAAAAATAATGATTTTAAAGCTTATACATTGAAATTTGAATATAACAAGAGTTCTCATGCAAAAATATGCAAGGATTAAATTGTTGACGAGAAATGCCATAGGAAATGCTATAGCATTTCCAATAGCATTTCTTTATTTTACATTTTTTACAACCTTAAATTTCGAACCAATTGAAAAAATAATGATTTTAGGGCTTATACATTTGAAATTGAATATAACAAGAGTTCTCATGAAAAAATATGCAAGGATTAAATTGTTGACGAGAAATGCCACAGGAAATGCTTCAGCATTTCCTATAGCATTTCTTTATTTTACATTTTTTACAACCTTAAATTTCGAACCAATTGAAAAAATAATGATTTTAAAGCTTATACATTGAAATTTGAATATAACAAGAGTTCTCATGCAAAAATTTGCAAGGATTAAATTGTTGACGAGAAATGCCATAGGAAATGCTATAGCATTTCCTATAGCATTTCTTTATTTGACATTTTTTACAACCTTAAATTTCGAACCAATTGAAAAAATAATGATTTTAAAGCTTATACATTGGAATTTGAATATAACAAGAGTTCTCATGCAAAAATATGCAAGGATTAAATTGTTGACGAGAAATGCCATAGGAAATGCTATAGCATTTCCTATAGCATTTCTTTATTTTACATTTTTTACAACCTTAAATTTCGAACCAATTGAAAAAATAATGATTTTAAAGCTTATACATTGAAATTTGAATATAACAAGAGTTATCATGCAAAAATATGCAAGGATTAAATTGTTGACGAGAAATGCCATAGGAAATGCTATAGCATTTCCTATAGCATTTCTTTATTTTACATTTTTTACAACCTTAAATTTCGAACCAATTGAAAAAATAATGATTTTAAAGCTTATACATTGGAATTTGAATATAACAAGAGTTCTCATGAAAAAATATGCAAGGATTAAATTGTTGACGAGAAATGCCATAGGAAATGCTATAGCATTTCGTATAGCATTTCTTTATTTTACATTTTTTACAACCGTAAATTTCGAACCAATTGAAAAAATAATGATTTTAGGGCTTATACATTGGAAATTGAATATAACAAGAGTTCTCATGCAAAAATATGCAAGGATTAAATTGTTTACGAGAAATGCCATAGGAAATGCTATAGCATTTCCTATAGCATTTCTTTATTTTACATTTTTTACAACCTTAAATTTCGAACCAATTGAAAAAATAATGATTTAGGGCTTATACATTGGAATTTGAATATAACAATAGTTCTCATGCAAAAATATGCAAGGATTAAATTGTTGACGAGAAATGCCATAAGAAATGCTATAGCATTTCCTATAGCATTTCTTTATTTTACATTTTTTACAACCTTAAATTTTGAACCAATTGAAAAAATAATGATTTTAAAGCTTATACATTGGAATTTGAATATAACAAGAGTTCTCATGCAAAAATATGCAAGGATTAAATTGTTGACGAGAAATACCATAGGAAATGCTATAGCATTTCCTATAGCATTTCTTTATTTGACATTTTTTACAACCTTAAATTTCAAACCAATTGAAAAAATAATTATTTTAGGGCTTACACATTGGAATTTGAATATAACAAGAGTTCTCATGCAAAAATTTGCAAGGATTAAATTGTTGACGAGAAACGCCATAGGAAATGCTATAGCATTTCCTATAGCATTTCTTTATTTGACATTTTTTACAACCTTAAATTTCGAACCAAATGAAAAAATAATGATTTTAGGGCTTATACATTGGAAATTGAATATAACAAGAGTTCTCATGCAAAAATATGCAAGGATTAAATTGTTGCCGAGAAATGCCATAGTAAATGCTATAGCATTTCCTATAGCATTTCTTTATTTTACATTTTTTACAACCTTAAATTTCGAACCAATTGAAAAAATAATGATTTAGGGCTTATACATTGGAATTTGAATATAACAAGAGTTCTCATGCAAAAATATGCAAGGATTAAATTGTTGACGAGAAATGCCATAGGAAATGCTATAGCATTTCCTATAGCATTTCTTTATTTGACATTTTTTACAACCTTAAATTTCAAACCAATTGAAAAAATAATGATTTTAAAGCTTATACATTTGAATTTGAATATAACAAGAGTTCTCATGCAAAAATATGCAAGGATTAAATTGTTGACGAGAAATGCCATAGGAAATGCTAGCATTTCCTATAGCATTTCTTTATTTGACATTTTTTACAACCTTAAATTTCAAACCAATTGAAAAAATAATGATTTTAGGGCTTACCCATTGGAATTTGAATATAACAAGAGTTCTCATGCAAAAATTTGCAAGGATTAAATTGTTGACGAGAAATGCCATAGGAAATGCTATAGCATTTCCTATAGAATTTCTTTATTAGACATTTTTTACAACCTTAAATTTCGAACCAATTGAAAAAATAATGATTTTAGGGCTTATACATTGAAAATTGAATATAACAAGAGTTCTCATGCAAAAATATGCAAGGATTAAATTGTTGCCGAGAAATGCCATAGGAAATGCTATAGCATTTCCTATAGCATTTCTTTATTTTACATTTTTTACAACCTTAAATTTCGAACCAATTGAAAAAATAATGATTTTAAAGCTTATACATTGGAATTTGAATATAACAAGAGTTCTCATGCAAAAATATGCAAGGATTAAATTGTTGACGAGAAATGCCATAGGAAATGCTATAGCATTTCGTATAGCATTTCTTTATTTTACATTTTTTACAACCGTAAATTTCGAACCAATTGAAAAAATAATGATTTTAGGGCTTATACATTGGAAATTGAATATAACAAGAGTTCTCATGCAAAAATATGCAAGGATTAAATTGTTTACGAGAAATGCCATAGGAAATGCTATAGCATTTCCTATAGCATTTCTTTATTTTACATTTTTTACAACCTTAAATTTCGAACCAATTGAAAAAATAATGATTTAGGGCTTATACATTGGAATTTGAATATAACAATAGTTCTCATGCAAAAATATGCAAGGATTAAATTGTTGACGAGAAATGCCATAAGAAATGCTATAGCATTTCCTATAGCATTTCTTTATTTTACATTTTTTACAACCTTAAATTTTGAACCAATTGAAAAAATAATGATTTTAAAGCTTATACATTGGAATTTGAATATAACAAGAGTTCTCATGCAAAAATATGCAAGGATTAAATTGTTGACGAGAAATACCATAGGAAATGCTATAGCATTTCCTATAGCATTTCTTTATTTGACATTTTTTACAACCTTAAATTTCAAACCAATTGAAAAAATAATTATTTTAGGGCTTACACATTGGAATTTGAATATAACAAGAGTTCTCATGCAAAAATTTGCAAGGATTAAATTGTTGACGAGAAACGCCATAGGAAATGCTATAGCATTTCCTATAGCATTTCTTTATTTGACATTTTTTACAACCTTAAATTTCGAACCAAATGAAAAAATAATGATTTTAGGGCTTATACATTGGAAATTGAATATAACAAGAGTTCTCATGCAAAAATATGCAAGGATTAAATTGTTGCCGAGAAATGCCATAGTAAATGCTATAGCATTTCCTATAGCATTTCTTTATTTTACATTTTTTACAACCTTAAATTTCGAACCAATTGAAAAAATAATGATTTAGGGCTTATACATTGGAATTTGAATATAACAAGAGTTCTCATGCAAAAATATGCAAGGATTAAATTGTTGACGAGAAATGCCATAGGAAATGCTATAGCATTTCCTATAGCATTTCTTTATTTGACATTTTTTACAACCTTAAATTTCAAACCAATTGAAAAAATAATGATTTTAAAGCTTATACATTGGAATTTGAATATAACAAGAGTTCTCATGCAAAAATATGCAAGGATTAAATTGTTGACGAGAAATGCCATAGGAAATGCTATAGCATTTCCTATAGCATTTCTTTATTTGACATTTTTTACAACCTTAAATTTCAAACCAATTGAAAAAATAATGATTTTAGGGCTTACCCATTGGAATTTGAATATAACAAGAGTTCTCATGCAAAAATTTGCAAGGATTAAATTGTTGACGAGAAATGCCATAGGAAATGCTATAGCATTTCCTATAGCATTTCTTTATTTTACATTTCTTACAACCTTAAATTTCAAACCAATTGAAAAAATAATGATTTTAGGGCTTATACATTGGAAATTGAATATAACAAGAGTTCTCATGCAAAAATATGCAAGGATTAAATTGTTGACGAGAAATGCCATAGGAAATGCTATAGCATTTCCTATAGCATTTCTTTATTTCACATTTCTTACAACCTTAAATTTCGAACCAATTGAAAAAATAATGATTTTAGGGCTTATACATTGGAAATTGAATATAACAAGAGTTCTCATGCAAAAATATATAAGGATTAAATTGTTGACGAGAAATGCCATAGGAAATGCTATAGCATTTCCTATAGCATTTCTTTATTTTACATTTCTTACAACCTTAAATTTCGAATCAATTGAAAAAATAATGATTTTAGGGCTTATACATTGGAAATTGAATATAACAAGAGTTCTCATGCAAAAATATGCAAGGATTAAATTGTTGACGAGAAATGCCATAGGAAATGCTATAGCATTTCGTATAGCATTTCTTTATTTTACATTTTTTACAACCTTAAATTTCGAACCCATTGAAAAAATAATGATTTTAAAGCTTATACATTGGAATTTGAATATAACAAGAGTTCTCATGCAAAAATATGCAAGGATTAAATTGTTGCCGAGAAATGCCATAGGAAATGCTATAGCATTTCCTATAGCATTTCTTTATTTTACATTTTTTTACAACCTTAAATTTCGAACCAAATTAAAAAATAATGATTTTAGGGCTTGTACATTGGAATTTGAATATAACAAGAGTTCTCATGCAAAAATATGCAAGGATTAAATTGTTGACGAGAAATGCCATAGGAAATGCTATAGCATTTCCTATAGCATTTCTTTATTTTACATTTTTTACAACCTTAAATTTCGAACCAATTGAAAAAATAATGATTTTAAAGCTTATACATTGGAATTTGAATATAACAAGAGTTCTCATGCAAGATTATATGCAAGGATTAAATTGTTGACGAGAAATGCCATAGGAAATGCTATTGCATTTCTTTATTTTACATTTTTTACAACCTTAAATTTCGAACCAATTGAAAAAAATAATTATTTTAAAGCTTATACATTGGAATTTGAATATAACAAGAATTCTCATGCAAAAATATGCAAGGATTAAATTGTTGACGAGAAATGCCATAGGAAATGCTATAGCATTTCCTATAGCATTTCTTTATTTGATATTTTTTAAAACCTTAAATTTCAAACCAATTGAAAAAATAATGATTTTAGGGCTTATACATTGGAATTTGAATATAACAAGAGTTCTCATGCAAAAATATGCAAGGATTAAATTGTTGCCGAGAAATGCCATAGTAAATGCTATAGCATTTCCTATAGCATTTCTTTATTTTACATTTTTTACAACCTTAAATTTCGAACCAATTGAAAAAATAATGATTTAGGGCTTATACATTGGAATTTGAATATAACAAGAGTTCTCATGCAAAAATATGCAAGGATTAAATTGTTGACGAGGAATGCCATAGGAAATGCTATAGCATTTCCTATAGCATTTCTTTATTTGACATTTTTTACAACCTTAAATTTCAAACCAATTGAAAAAATAATGATTTTAAAGCTTATACATTGGAATTTGAATATAACAAGAGTTCTCATGCAAAAATATGCAAGGATTAAATTGTTGACGAGAAATGCCATAGGAAATGCTATAGCATTTCCTATAGCATTTCTTTATTTGACATTTTTTACAACCTTAAATTTCAAACCAATTGAAAAAATAATGATTTTAGGGCTTACCCATTGGAATTTGAATATAACAAGAGTTCTCATGCAAAAATTTGCAAGGATTAAATTGTTGACGAGAAATGCCATAGGAAATGCTATAGCATTTCCTATAGAATTTCTTTATTTGACATTTTTTACAACCTTAAATTTCGAACCAATTGAAAAAATAATGATTTTAGGGCTTATACATTGAAAATTGAATATAACAAGAGTTCTCATGCAAAAATATGCAAGGATTAAATTGTTGCCGAGAAATGCCATAGTAAATGCTATAGCATTTCCTATAGCATTTCTTTATTTTACATTTTTTACAACCTTAAATTTCGAACCAATTGAAAAAATAATGATTTAGGGCTTATACATTGGAATTTGAATATAACAAGAGTTCTCATGCAAAAATATGCAAGGATTAAATTGTTGACGAGAAATGCCATAGGAAATGCTATAGCATTTCCTATAGCATTTCTTTATTTTACATTTTTTACAACCTTAAATTTCGAACCAATTGAAAAAATAATGATTTTAAAGCTTATACATTGGAATTTGAATATAACAAGAGTTCTCATGCAAAAATATGCAAGGATTAAATTGTTGACGAGAAATACCATAGGAAATGCTATAGCATTTCCTATAGCATTTCTTTATTTGACATTTTTTACAACCTTAAATTTCAAACCAATTGAAAAAATAATGATTTTAGGGCTTACACATTGGAATTTGAATATAACAAGAGTTCTCATGCAAAAATTTGCAAGGATTAAATTGTTGACGAGAAATGCCATAGGAAATGCTATAGCATTTCCTATAGAATTTCTTTATTTGACATTTTTTACAACCTTAAATTTCGAACCAATTGAAAAAATAATGATTTTAGGGCTTATACATTGGAAATTGAATATAACAAGAGTTCTCATGCAAAAATATGCAAGGATTAAATTGTTGCCGAGAAATGCCATAGGAAATGCTATAGCATTTCCTATAGCATTTCTTTATTTTACATTTTTTACAACCTTAAATTTCGAACCAATTGAAAAAATAATGATTTAGGGCTTATACATTGGAATTTGAATATAACAAGAGTTCTCATGCAAAAATATGCAAGGATTAAATTGTTGACGAGAAATGCCATAGGAAATGCTATTGCATTTCTTTATTTTACATTTTTTACAACCTTAAATTTCGAACCAATTGAAAAAAATAATTATTTTAAAGCTTATACATTGGAATTTGAATATAACAAGAATTCTCATGCAAAAATATGCAAGGATTAAATTGTTGACGAGAAATGCCATAGGAAATGCTATAGCATTTCCTATAGCATTTCTTTATTTGATATTTTTTAAAACCTTAAATTTCAAACCAATTGAAAAAATAATGATTTTAGGGCTTATACATTGGAATTTGAATATAACAAGAGTTCTCATGCAAAAATATGCAAGGATTAAATTGTTGACGAGAAATGCCATAGGAAATGCTATAGCATTTCCTATAGCATTTCTTTATTTGACATTTTTTAAAACCTTAAATTTCAAACCAATTGAAAAAATAATGATTAGGGCTTATACATTGGAATTTGAATATAACAAGAGTTCTCATGCAAAAATATGCAAGGATTAAATTGTTGACGAGAAATGCCATAGGAAATGCTATAGCATTTCCTATAGCATTTCTTTATTTGACATTTTTTACAGCCTTAAATCTCGAACCAATTGAAAAAATAATTATTTTAGGGCTTATACATTGGAAATTGAATATAACAAGAGTTCTCATGCAAAAATATGCAAGGATTAAATTGTTGCCGAGAAATGCCATAGGAAATGCTATAGCATTTCCTATAGCATTTCTTTATTTTACATTTTTTACAACCTTAAATTTCGAACAAAATTAAAAAATAATGATTTTAGGGCTTGTACATTGGAATTTGAATATAACAAGAGTTCTCATGCAAAAATATGCAAGGATTAAATTGTTGACGAGAAATGCCATAGGAAATGCTATAGCATTTCCTATAGCATTTCTTTATTTGACATTTTTTACAGCCTTAAATTTCGAACCAATTGAAAAAATAATTATTTTAGGGCTTATACATTGGAAATTGAATATAACAAGAGTTCTCATGCAAAAATATGCAAGGATTAAATTGTTGCCGAGAAATGCCATAGGAAATGCTATAGCATTTCCTATAGCATTTCTTTATTTTACATTTTTTACAACCTTAAATTTCGAACCAAATTAATAAATAATGATTTTAGGGCTTGTACATTGGAATTTGAATATAACAAGAGTTCTCATGCAAAAATATGCAAGGATTAAATTGTTGACGAGAAATGCCATAGGAAATGCTATAGAATTTCCTATAGCACTTCTTTATTTTACATTTTTTACAACCTTAAATTTCGAACCAATTGAAAAAATAATGATTTTAGGGCTTATACATTGGAAATTGAATATAACAAGAGTTCTCATGCAAAAATATATAAGGATTAAATTGTTGACGAGAAATGCCATAGGAAATGCTATAGCATTTCCTATAGCATTTCTTTATTTTACATTTTTTACAACCTTAAATTTCGAACAAAATTAAAAAATAATGATTTTAGGGCTTGTACATTGGAATTTGAATATAACAAGAGTTCTCATGCAAAAATATGCAAGGATTAAATTGTTGACGAGAAATGCCATAGGAAATGCTATAGCATTTCCTATAGCATTTCTTTATTTGACATTTTTTACAGCCTTAAATTTCGAACCAATTGAAAAAATAATTATTTTAGGGCTTATACATTGGAAATTGAATATAACAAGAGTTCTCATGCAAAAATATGCAAGGATTAAATTGTTGCCGAGAAATGCCATAGGAAATGCTATAGCATTTCCTATAGCATTTCTTTATTTTACATTTTTTACAACCTTAAATTTCGAACCAAATTAATAAATAATGATTTTAGGGCTTGTACATTGGAATTTGAATATAACAAGAGTTCTCATGCAAAAATATGCAAGGATTAAATTGTTGACGAGAAATGCCATAGGAAATGCTATAGAATTTCCTATAGCACTTCTTTATTTTACATTTTTTACAACCTTAAATTTCGAACCAATTGAAAAAATAATGATTTTAGGGCTTATACATTGGAAATTGAATATAACAAGAGTTCTCATGCAAAAATATGCAAGGATTAAATTGTTGCCGAGAAATGCCATAGGAAATGCTATAGCATTTCCTATAGCATTTCTTTATTTTACATTTTTTACAACCTTAAATTTCGAACGAATTGAAAAAATAATGATTTAGGGCTTATACATTGGAATTTGAATATAACAAGAGTTCTCATGCAAAAATATGCAAGGATTAAATTGTTGACGAGAAATGCCATAGGAAATGCTATTGCATTTCTTTATTTTACATTTTTTACAACCTTAAATTTCGAACCAATTGAAAAAAATAATTATTTTAAAGCTTATACATTGGAATTTGAATATAACAAGAATTCTCATGCAAAAATATGCAAGGATTAAATTGTTGACGAGAAATGCCATAGGAAATGCTATAGCATTTCCTATAGCATTTCTTTATTTGATATTTTTTAAAACCTTAAATTTCAAACCAATTGAAAAAATAATGATTTTAGGGCTTATACATTGGAATTTGAATATAACAAGAGTTCTCATGCAAAAATATGCAAGGATTAAATTGTTGACGAGAAATGCCATAGGAAATGCTATAGCATTTCCTATAGCATTTCTTTATTTGACATTTTTTAAAACCTTAAATTTCAAACCAATTGAAAAAATAATGATTAGGGCTTATACATTGGAATTTGAATATAACAAGAGTTCTCATGCAAAAATATGCAAGGATTAAATTGTTGACGAGAAATGCCATAGGAAATGCTATAGCATTTCCTATAGCATTTCTTTATTTGACATTTTTTACAGCCTTAAATCTCGAACCAATTGAAAAAATAATTATTTTAGGGCTTATACATTGGAAATTGAATATAACAAGAGTTCTCATGCAAAAATATGCAAGGATTAAATTGTTGCCGAGAAATGCCATAGGAAATGCTATAGCATTTCCTATAGCATTTCTTTATTTTACATTTTTTACAACCTTAAATTTCGAACAAAATTAAAAAATAATGATTTTAGGGCTTGTACATTGGAATTTGAATATAACAAGAGTTCTCATGCAAAAATATGCAAGGATTAAATTGTTGACGAGAAATGCCATAGGAAATGCTATAGCATTTCCTATAGCATTTCTTTATTTGACATTTTTTACAGCCTTAAATTTCGAACCAATTGAAAAAATAATTATTTTATGGCTTATACATTGGAAATTGAATATAACAAGAGTTCTCATGCAAAAATATGCAAGGATTAAATTGTTGCCGAGAAATGCCATAGGAAATGCTATAGCATTTCCTATAGCATTTCTTTATTTTACATTTTTTACAACCTTAAATTTCGAACCAAATTAATAAATAATGATTTTAGGGCTTGTACATTGGAATTTGAATATAACAAGAGTTCTCATGCAAAAATATGCAAGGATTAAATTGTTGACGAGAAATGCCATAGGAAATGCTATAGAATTTCCTATAGCACTTCTTTATTTTACATTTTTTACAACCTTAAATTTCGAACCAATTGAAAAAATAATGATTTTAGGGCTTATACATTGGAAATTGAATATAACAAGAGTTCTCATGCAAAAATATATAAGGATTAAATTGTTGACGAGAAATGCCATAGGAAATGCTATAGCATTTCCTATAGCATTTCTTTATTTTACATTTTTTACAACCTTAAATTTCGAACCAATTGAAAAAATAATGATTTGAAAGCTTATACATTGGAATTTGAATATAACAAGAGTTCTCATGCAAAAATATGCAAGGATTAAATTGTTGACGAGAAATGCCATAGGAAATGCTATAGCATTTCGTATAGCATTTGTTTATTTGACATTTTTTACAACCTTAAATTTCGAACCAATTGAAAAAATAATGATTTTAGGGCTTATACATTTGAAATTGAATATAACAAGAGTTCTCATGAAAAAATATGCAAGGATTAAATTGTTGACGAGAAATGCCATAGGAAATGCTATAACATTTCCTATAGCATTTCTTTATTTGACATTTTTTCCAGCCTTAAATTTCGAACCAATTGAAAAAATAATTATTTTAGGGCTTATACATTGGAAATTGAATATAACAAGATTTCTCATGCAAAAATATGCAAGGATTAAATTGTTGCCGAGAAATACCATAGGAAATGCTAGCATTTCCTATAGCATTTCTTTATTTTACATTTTTTACAACCTTAAATTTCGAACCAAATTAAAAAATAATGATTTTACGGCTTGTACCTTGGAATTTGAATATAACAAGAGTTCTCATGCAAAAATATGCAAGGATTAAATTGTTGACGAGAAATGCCATAGGAAATACTATAGCATTTCCTATAACATTTCTTTATTTTACATTTTTTACAACCTTAAATTTCGAACCAATTGAAAAAATAATGATTTTAGGGCTTATACATTGGAAATTGAATATAACAAGAGTTCTCATGCAAAAATATGCAAGGATTAAATTGTTGACGAGAAATGCCATAGGAAATGCTATAGCATTTCGTATAGCATTTCTTTATTTTACATTTTTTACAACCTTAAATTTCGAACCAATTGAAAAAATAATGATTTTAAAGCTTATACATTGGAATTTGAATATAACAAGAGTTCTCATGCAAAAATATGCAAGGATTAAATTGTTGCCGAGAAATGCCATAGGAAATGCTATAGCATTATCTATAGCATTTCTTTATTTTACATTTTTTACAACCTTAAATTTCGAACCAATTGAAAAAATAATGATTTAGGGCTTATACATTGGAATTTGAATATAACAAGAGTTCTCATGCAAGATTATATGCAAGGATTAAATTGTTGACGAGCAATGCCATAGGAAATGCTATAGCATTTCCTATAGCATTTCTTTATTTTACATTTTTTACAAACTTAAATTTCGAACCAATTGGAAAAATAATGATTTTCGGGCTTATACATTGGAAATTGAATATAACAAGAGTTCTCATGCAAAAATATATAAGGATTAAATTGTTGACGAGAAATGCCATAGGAAATGCTATAGCATTTCCTATAGCATTTCTTTATTTTACATTTTTTACAACCTTAAATTTCGAACCAATTGAAAAAATAATGATTTTAAGCTTATACATTGGAATTTGAATATAACAAGAGTTCTCATGCAAAAATATGCAAGGATTAAATTGTTGACGAGAAATGCCATAGGAAATGCTATAGCATTTCTTTATTTTACATTTTTTAAAACCTTAAATTTCAAACCAATTGAAAAAATAATGATTTTAGGGCTTATACATTGGAACTTGAATATAACAAGAGTTCTCATGCAAAAATATGCAAGGATTAAATTGTTGACGAGAAATGCCATAGGAAATGCTATAGCATTTCCTATAGAATTTCTTTATTTGACATTTTTTACAGCCTTAAATTTCTAACCAATTGAAAAAATAATTATTTTAGGGCTTATACATTGGAAATTGAATATAACAAGATTTCTCATGCAAAAATATGCAAGGATTAAATTGTTGCAGAGAAATACCATAGGAAATGCTATAGCATTTCCTATAGCATTTCTTTATTTTACATTTCTTACAACCTTAAATTTCGAACCAATTGAAAAAATAATGATTTTAGGGCTTATACATTGGAAATTGAATATAACAAGAGTTCTCATGCAAAAATATGCAAGGATTAAATTGTTGACGAGAAATGCCATAGGAAATGCTATAGCATTTCGTATAGCATTTCTTTATTTTACATTTTTTACAACCTTAAATTTCGAACCCATTGAAAAAATAATGATTTTAAAGCTTATACATTGGAATTTGAATATAACAAGAGTTCTCATGCAAAAATATGCAAGGATTAAATTGTTGCCGAGAAATGCCATAGGAAATGCTATAGCATTTCCTATAGCATTTCTTTATTTTACATTTTTTACAACCTTAAATTTCGAACCAAATTAAAAAAATAATGATTTTAGGGCTTGTACATTGGAATTTGAATATAACAAGAGTTCTCATGCAAAAATATGCAAGGATTAAATTGTTGACGAGAAATGCCATAGGAAATGCTATAGCATTTCCTATAGCATTTCTTTATTTTACATTTCTTACAACCTTAAATTTCGAATCAATTGAAAAAATAATGATTTTAGGGCTTATACATTGGAAATTGAATATAACAAGAGTTCTCATGCAAAAATATGCAAGTATTAAATTGTTGACGAGAAATGCCATAGGAAATGCTATAGCATTTCGTATAGCATTTCTTTATTTTACATTTTTTACAACCTTAAATTTCGAACCCATTGAAAAAATAATGATTTTAAAGCTTATACATTGGAATTTGAATATAACAAGAGTTCTCATGCAAAAATATGCAAGGATTAAATTGTTGCCGAGAAATGCCATAGGAAATGCTATAGCATTTCCTATAGCATTTCTTTATTTTACATTTTTTACAACCTTAAATTTCGAACCAAATTAAAAAAATAATGATTTTAGGGCTTGTACATTGGAATTTGAATATAACAAGAGTTCTCATGCAAAAATATGCAAGGATTAAATTGTTGACGAGAAATGCCATAGGAAATGCTATAGCATTTCCTATAGCATTTCTTTATTTTACATTTCTTACAACCTTAAATTTCGAACCAATTGAAAAAATAATGATTTTAGGGCTTATACATTGGAAATTGAATATAACAAGAGTTCTCATGCAAAAATATGCAAGGATTAAATTGTTGACGAGAAATGCCATAGGAAATGCTATAGCATTTCCTATAGCATTTCTTTATTTGACATTTTTTACAGCCTTAAATTTCGAACCAATTGAAAAAATAATTATTTTAGGGCTTATACATTGGAAATTGAATATAACAAGAGTTCTCATGCAAAAATATGCAAGGATTAAATTGTTGCCGAGAAATGCCATAGGAAATGCTAGCATTTCCTATAGCATTTCTTTATTTTACATTTTTTACAACCTTAAATTTCGAACCAAATTAAAAAATAATGATTTTAGGGCTTGTACATTGGAATTTGAATATAACAAGAGTTCTCATGCAAAAATATGCAAGGATTAAATTGTTGACGAGAAATGCCATAGGAAATGCTATAGCATTTCCTATTGCATTTCTTTATTTTACATTTTTTACAACCTTAAATTTCGAACCAATTGAAAAAATAATGATTTTAAAGCTTATACATTGGAATTTGAATATAACAAGAGTTCTCATGCAAGATTATATGCAAGGATTAAATTGTTGACGAGAAATGCCATAGGAAATGCTAGCATTTCCTATAGCATTTCTTTATTTTACATTTCTTACAACCTTAAATTTCGAACCAATTGAAAAAATAATGATTTTAGGGCTTATACATTGGAAATTGAATATAACAAGAGTTCTCATGCAAAAATATGCAAGGATTAAATTGTTGACGAGAAATGCCATAGGAAATGCTATAGCATTTCCTATAGCATTTCTTTATTTTACATTTCTTACAACCTTAAATTTCAAACCAATTGAAAAAATAATGATTTTAGGGCTTATACATTGGAAATTGAATATAACAAGAGTTCTCATGCAAAAATATGCAAGGATTAAATTGTTGACGAGAAATGCCATAGGAAATGCTATAGCATTTCCTATAGCATTTCTTTATTTCACATTTCTTACAACCTTAAATTTCGAACCAATTGAAAAAATAATGATTTTAGGGCTTATACATTGGAAATTGAATATAACAAGAGTTCTCATGCAAAAATATATAAGGATTAAATTGTTGACGAGAAATGCCATAGGAAATGCTATAGCATTTCCTATAGCATTTCTTTATTTTACATTTCTTACAACCTTAAATTTCGAATCAATTGAAAAAATAATGATTTTAGGGCTTATACATTGGAAATTGAATATAACAAGAGTTCTCATGCAAAAATATGCAAGGATTAAATTGTTGACGAGAAATGCCATAGGAAATGCTATAGCATTTCGTATAGCATTTCTTTATTTTACATTTTTTACAACCTTAAATTTCGAACCCATTGAAAAAATAATGATTTTAAAGCTTATACATTGGAATTTGAATATAACAAGAGTTCTCATGCAAAAATATGCAAGGATTAAATTGTTGCCGAGAAATGCCATAGGAAATGCTATAGCATTTCCTATAGCATTTCTTTATTTTACATTTTTTACAACCTTAAATTTCGAACCAAATTAAAAAATAATGATTTTAGGGCTTGTACATTGGAATTTGAATATAACAAGAGTTCTCATGCAAAAATATGCAAGGATTAAATTGTTGACGAGAAATGCCATAGGAAATGCTATAGCATTTCCTATAGCATTTCTTTATTTTACATTTTTTACAACCTTAAATTTCGAACCAATTGAAAAAATAATGATTTTAAAGCTTATACATTGGAATTTGAATATAACAAGAGTTCTCATGCAAGATTATATGCAAGGATTAAATTGTTGACGAGAAATGCCATAGGAAATGCTAGCATTTCCTATAGCATTTCTTTATTTTACATTTCTTACAACCTTAAATTTCGAACCAATTGAAAAAATAATGATTTTAGGGCTTATACATTGGAAATTGAATATAACAAGAGTTCTCATGCAAAAATATGCAAGGATTAAATTGTTGACGAGAAATGCCATAGGAAATGCTATAGCATTTCCTATAGCATTTCTTTATTTTACATTTCTTACAACCTTAAATTTCAAACCAATTGAAAAAATAATGATTTTAGGGCTTATACATTGGAAATTGAATATAACAAGAGTTCTCATGCAAAAATATGCAAGGATTAAATTGTTGACGAGAAATGCCATAGGAAATGCTATAGCATTTCCTATAGCATTTCTTTATTTCACATTTCTTACAACCTTAAATTTCGAACCAATTGAAAAAATAATGATTTTAGGGCTTATACATTGGAAATTGAATATAACAAGAGTTCTCATGCAAAAATATATAAGGATTAAATTGTTGACGAGAAATGCCATAGGAAATGCTATAGCATTTCCTATAGCATTTCTTTATTTTACATTTCTTACAACCTTAAATTTCGAATCAATTGAAAAAATAATGATTTTAGGGCTTATACATTGGAAATTGAATATAACAAGAGTTCTCATGCAAAAATATGCAAGGATTAAATTGTTGACGAGAAATGCCATAGGAAATGCTATAGCATTTCGTATAGCATTTCTTTATTTTACATTTTTTACAACCTTAAATTTCGAACCCATTGAAAAAATAATGATTTTAAAGCTTATACATTGGAATTTGAATATAACAAGAGTTCTCATGCAAAAATATGCAAGGATTAAATTGTTGCCGAGAAATGCCATAGGAAATGCTATAGCATTTCCTATAGCATTTCTTTATTTTACATTTTTTACAACCTTAAATTTCGAACCAAATTAAAAAAATAATGATTTTAGGGCTTGTACATTGGAATTTGAATATAACAAGAGTTCTCATGCAAAAATATGCAAGGATTAAATTGTTGACGAGAAATGCCATAGGAAATGCTATAGCATTTCCTATAGCATTTCTTTATTTTACATTTCTTACAACCTTAAATTTCGAACCAATTGAAAAAATAATGATTTTAGGGCTTATACATTGGAAATTGAATATAACAAGAGTTCTCATGCAAAAATATGCAAGGATTAAATTGTTGACGAGAAATGCCATAGGAAATGCTATAGCATTTCCTATAGCATTTCTTTATTTGACATTTTTTACAGCCTTAAATTTCGAACCAATTGAAAAAATAATTATTTTAGGGCTTATACATTGGAAATTGAATATAACAAGAGTTCTCATGCAAAAATATGCAAGGATTAAATTGTTGCCGAGAAATGCCATAGGAAATGCTAGCATTTCCTATAGCATTTCTTTATTTTACATTTTTTACAACCTTAAATTTCGAACCAAATTAAAAAATAATGATTTTAGGGCTTGTACATTGGAATTTGAATATAACAAGAGTTCTCATGCAAAAATATGCAAG
This sequence comes from Parietaria judaica, assembly GCA_954871525.1. Taxonomy (NCBI): domain Eukaryota; kingdom Viridiplantae; phylum Streptophyta; class Magnoliopsida; order Rosales; family Urticaceae; genus Parietaria; species Parietaria judaica. Next base: position 35,801,648 of record OX940865.1, read on the forward strand.
GATTAAATTGTTGACGAGAAATGCCATAGGAAATGCTATAGCATTTCGTATAGCATTTCTTTATTTTACATTTTTTACAACCTTAAATTTCGAACCAATTGAAAAAATAATGATTTTAAAGCTTATACATTGGAATTTGAATATAACAAGAGTTCTCATGCAAAAATATGCAAGGATTAAATTGTTGCCGAGAAATGCCATAGGAAATGCTGTAGCATTATCTATAGCATTTCTTTATTTTACATTTTTTACAACCTTAAATTTCGAACCAATTGAAAAAATAATGATTTCGGGCTTATACATTGGAATTTGAATATAACAAGAGTTCTCATGCAAGATTATATGCAAGGATTAAATTGTTGACGAGCAATGCCATAGGAAATGCTATAGCATTTCCTATAGCATTTCTTTATTTTACATTTTTTACAAACTTAAATTTCGAACCAATTGGAAAAATAATGATTTTCGGGCTTATACATTGGAAATTGAATATAACAAGAGTTCTCATGCAAAAATATATAAGGATTAAATTGTTGACGAGAAATGCCATAGGAAATGCTATAGCATTTCCTATAGCATTTCTTTATTTTACATTTTTTACAACCTTAAATTTCGAACCAATTGAAAAAATAATGATTTTAAAGCTTATACATTGGAATTTGAATATAACAAGAGTTCTCATGCAAAAATATGCAAGGATTAAATTGTTGACGAGAAATGCCATAGGAAATGCTATAGCATTTCTTTATTTTACATTTTTTAAAACCTTAAATTTCAAACCAATTGAAAAAATAATGATTTTAGGGCTTATACATTGGAACTTGAATATAACAAGAGTTCTCATGCAAAAATATGCAAGGATTAAATTGTTGACGAGAAATGCCATAGGAAATGCTATAGCATTTCGTATAGCATTTCTTTATTTTACATTTTTTACAACCTTAAATTTCGAACCCATTGAAAAAATAATGATTTTAAAGCTTATACATTGGAATTTGAATATAACAAGAGTTCTCATGCAAAAATATGCAAGGATTAAATTGTTGCCGAGAAATGCCATAGGAAATGCTATAGCATTTCCTATAGCATTTCTTTATTTTACATTTTTTACAACCTTAAATTTCGAACCAAATTAAAAAAATAATGATTTTAGGGCTTGTACATTGGAATTTGAATATAACAAGAGTTCTCATGCAAAAATATGCAAGGATTAAATTGTTGACGAGAAATGCCATAGGAAATGCTATAGCATTTCCTATAGCATTTCTTTATTTTACATTTCTTACAACCTTAAATTTCGAATCAATTGAAAAAATAATGATTTTAGGGCTTATACATTGGAAATTGAATATAACAAGAGTTCTCATGCAAAAATATGCAAGGATTAAATTGTTGACGAGAAATGCCATAGGAAATGCTATAGCATTTCGTATAGCATTTCTTTATTTTACATTTTTTACAACCTTAAATTTCGAACCCATTGAAAAAATAATGATTTTAAAGCTTATACATTGGAATTTGAATATAACAAGAGTTCTCATGCAAAAATATGCAAGGATTAAATTGTTGCCGAGAAATGCCATAGGAAATGCTATAGCATTTCCTATAGCATTTCTTTATTTTACATTTTTTACAACCTTAAATTTCGAACCAAATTAAAAAAATAATGATTTTAGGGCTTGTACATTGGAATTTGAATATAACAAGAGTTCTCATGCAAAAATATGCAAGGATTAAATTGTTGACGAGAAATGCCATAGGAAATGCTATAGCATTTCCTATAGCATTTCTTTATTTTACATTTCTTACAACCTTAAATTTCGAACCAATTGAAAAAATAATGATTTTAGGGCTTATACATTGGAAATTGAATATAACAAGAGTTCTCATGCAAAAATATGCAAGGATTAAATTGTTGACGAGAAATGCCATAGGAAATGCTATAGCATTTCCTATAGCATTTCTTTATTTGACATTTTTTACAGCCTTAAATTTCGAACCAATTGAAAAAATAATTATTTTAGGGCTTATACATTGGAAATTGAATATAACAAGAGTTCTCATGCAAAAATATGCAAGGATTAAATTGTTGCCGAGAAATGCCATAGGAAATGCTAGCATTTCCTATAGCATTTCTTTATTTTACATTTTTTACAACCTTAAATTTCGAACCAAATTAAAAAATAATGATTTTAGGGCTTGTACATTGGAATTTGAATATAACAAGAGTTCTCATGCAAAAATATGCAAGGATTAAATTGTTGACGAGAAATGCCATAGGAAATGCTATAGCATTTCCTATAGCATTTCTTTATTTTACATTTTTTACAACCTTAAATTTCGAACCAATTGAAAAAATAATGATTTTAAAGCTTATACATTGGAATTTGAATATAACAAGAGTTCTCATGCAAGATTATATGCAAGGATTAAATTGTTGACGAGAAATGCCATAGGAAATGCTAGCATTTCCTATAGCATTTCTTTATTTTACATTTCTTACAACCTTAAATTTCGAACCAATTGAAAAAATAATGATTTTAGGGCTTATACATTGGAAATTGAATATAACAAGAGTTCTCATGCAAAAATATGCAAGGATTAAATTGTTGACGAGAAATGCCATAGGAAATGCTATAGCATTTCCTATAGCATTTCTTTATTTTACATTTCTTACAACCTTAAATTTCAAACCAATTGAAAAAATAATGATTTTAGGGCTTATACATTGGAAATTGAATATAACAAGAGTTCTCATGCAAAAATATGCAAGGATTAAATTGTTGACGAGAAATGCCATAGGAAATGCTATAGCATTTCCTATAGCATTTCTTTATTTCACATTTCTTACAACCTTAAATTTCGAACCAATTGAAAAAATAATGATTTTAGGGCTTATACATTGGAAATTGAATATAACAAGAGTTCTCATGCAAAAATATATAAGGATTAAATTGTTGACGAGAAATGCCATAGGAAATGCTATAGCATTTCCTATAGCATTTCTTTATTTTACATTTCTTACAACCTTAAATTTCGAATCAATTGAAAAAATAATGATTTTAGGGCTTATACATTGGAAATTGAATATAACAAGAGTTCTCATGCAAAAATATGCAAGGATTAAATTGTTGACGAGAAATGCCATAGGAAATGCTATAGCATTTCGTATAGCATTTCTTTATTTTACATTTTTTACAACCTTAAATTTCGAACCCATTGAAAAAATAATGATTTTAAAGCTTATACATTGGAATTTGAATATAACAAGAGTTCTCATGCAAAAATATGCAAGGATTAAATTGTTGCCGAGAAATGCCATAGGAAATGCTATAGCATTTCCTATAGCATTTCTTTATTTTACATTTTTTACAACCTTAAATTTCGAACCAAATTAAAAAAATAATGATTTTAGGGCTTGTACATTGGAATTTGAATATAACAAGAGTTCTCATGCAAAAATATGCAAGGATTAAATTGTTGACGAGAAATGCCATAGGAAATGCTATAGCATTTCCTATAGCATTTCTTTATTTTACATTTCTTACAACCTTAAATTTCGAACCAATTGAAAAAATAATGATTTTAGGGCTTATACATTGGAAATTGAATATAACAAGAGTTCTCATGCAAAAATATGCAAGGATTAAATTGTTGACGAGAAATGCCATAGGAAATGCTATAGCATTTCCTATAGCATTTCTTTATTTGACATTTTTTACAGCCATAAATTTCGAACCAATTGAAAAAATAATTATTTTAGGGCTTATACATTGGAAATTGAATATAACAAGAGTTCTCATGCAAAAATATGCAAGGATTAAATTGTTGCCGAGAAATGCCATAGGAAATGCTAGCATTTCCTATAGCATTTCTTTATTTTACATTTTTTACAACCTTAAATTTCGAACCAAATTAAAAAATAATGATTTTAGGGCTTGTACATTGGAATTTGAATATAACAAGAGTTCTCATGCAAAAATATGCAAGGATTAAATTGTTGACGAGAAATGCCATAGGAAATGCTATAGCATTTCGTATAGCATTTCTTTATTTTACATTTTTTACAACCTTAAATTTCGAACCAATTGAAAAAATAATGATTTTAAAGCTTATACATTGGAATTTGAATATAACAAGAGTTCTCATGCAAAAATATGCAAGGATTAAATTGTTGCCGAGAAATGCCATAGGAAATGCTATAGCATTATCTATAGCATTTCTTTATTTTACATTTTTTACAACCTTAAATTTCGAACCAATTGAAAAAATAATGATTTCGGGCTTATACATTGGAATTTGAATATAACAAGAGTTCTCATGCAAGATTATATGCAAGGATTAAATTGTTGACGAGCAATGCCATAGGAAATGCTATAGCATTTCCTATAGCATTTCTTTATTTTACATTTTTTACAAACTTAAATTTCGAACCAATTGGAAAAATAATGATTTTCGGGCTTATACATTGGAAATTGAATATAACAAGAGTTCTCATGCAAAAATATATAAGGATTAAATTGTTGACGATAAATGCCATAGGAAATGCTATAGCATTTCCTATAGCATTTCTTTATTTTACATTTTTTACAACCTTAAATTTCGAACCAATTGAAAAAATAATGATTTTAAAGCTTATACATTGGAATTTGAATATAACAAGAGTTCTCATGCAAAAATATGCAAGGATTAAATTGTTGACGAGAAATGCCATAGGAAATGCTATAGCATTTCTTTATTTTACATTTTTTAAAACCTTAAATTTCAAACCAATTGAAAAAATAATGATTTTAGGGCTTATACATTGGAACTTGAATATAACAAGAGTTCTCATGCAAAAATATGCAAGGATTAAATTGTTGACGAGAAATGCCATAGGAAATGCTATAGCATTTCCTATAGAATTTCTTTATTTGACATTTTTTACAGCCTTAAATTTCTAACCAATTGAAAAAATAATTATTTTAGGGCTTATACATTGGAAATTGAATATAACAAGATTTCTCATGCAAAAATATGCAAGGATTAAATTGTTGCAGAGAAATACCATAGGAAATGCTATAGCATTTCCTATAGCATTTCTTTATTTTACATTTCTTACAACCTTAAATTTCGAACCAATTGAAAAAATAATGATTTTAGGGCTTATACATTGGAAATTGAATATAACAAGAGTTCTCATGCAAAAATATGCAAGGATTAAATTGTTGACGAGAAATGCCATAGGAAATGCTATAGCATTTCGTATAGCATTTCTTTATTTTACATTTTTTACAACCTTAAATTTCGAACCCATTGAAAAAATAATGATTTTAAAGCTTATACATTGGAATTTGAATATAACAAGAGTTCTCATGCAAAAATATGCAAGGATTAAATTGTTGCCGAGAAATGCCATAGGAAATGCTATAGCATTTCCTATAGCATTTCTTTATTTTACATTTTTTACAACCTTAAATTTCGAACCAAATTAAAAAAATAATGATTTTAGGGCTTGTACATTGGAATTTGAATATAACAAGAGTTCTCATGCAAAAATATGCAAGGATTAAATTGTTGACGAGAAATGCCATAGGAAATGCTATAGCATTTCCTATAGCATTTCTTTATTTTACATTTCTTAAAACCTTAAATTTCGAATCAATTGAAAAAATAATGATTTTAGGGCTTATACATTGGAAATTGAATATAACAAGAGTTCTCATGCAAAAATATGCAAGGATTAAATTGTTGACGAGAAATGCCATAGGAAATGCTATAGCATTTCCTATAGCATTTCTTTATTTTACATTTTTTACAACCTTAAATTTCGAACCCATTGAAAAAATAATGATTTTAAAGCTTATACATTGGAATTTGAATATAACAAGAGTTCTCATGCAAAAATATGCAAGGATTAAATTGTTGCCGAGAAATGCCATAGGAAATGCTATAGCATTTCCTATAGCATTTCTTTATTTTACATTTTTTACAACCTTAAATTTCGAACCAAATTAAAAAAATAATGATTTTAGGGCTTGTACATTGGAATTTGAATATAACAAGAGTTCTCATGCAAAAATATGCAAGGATTAAATTGTTGACGAGAAATGCCATAGGAAATGCTATAGCATTTCTTTATTTTACATTTTTTAAAACCTTAAATTTCAAACCAATTGAAAAAATAATGATTTTAGGGCTTATACATTGGAACTTGAATATAACAAGAGTTCTCATGCAAAAATATGCAAGGATTAAATTGTTGACGAGAAATGCCATAGGAAATGCTATAGCATTTCCTATAGAATTTCTTTATTTGACATTTTTTACAGCCTTAAATTTCTAACCAATTGAAAAAATAATTATTTTAGGGCTTATACATTGGAAATTGAATATAACAAGATTTCTCATGCAAAAATATGCAAGGATTAAATTGTTGCAGAGAAATACCATAGGAAATGCTATAGCATTTCCTATAGCATTTCTTTATTTTACATTTCTTACAACCTTAAATTTCGAACCAATTGAAAAAATAATGATTTTAGGGCTTATACATTGGAAATTGAATATAACAAGAGTTCTCATGCAAAAATATGCAAGGATTAAATTGTTGACGAGAAATGCCATAGGAAATGCTATAGCATTTCGTATAGCATTTCTTTATTTTACATTTTTTACAACCTTAAATTTCGAACCCATTGAAAAAATAATGATTTTAAAGCTTATACATTGGAATTTGAATATAACAAGAGTTCTCATGCAAAAATATGCAAGGATTAAATTGTTGCCGAGAAATGCCATAGGAAATGCTATAGCATTTCCTATAGCATTTCTTTATTTTACATTTTTTACAACCTTAAATTTCGAACCAAATTAAAAAAATAATGATTTTAGGGCTTGTACATTGGAATTTGAATATAACAAGAGTTCTCATGCAAAAATATGCAAGGATTAAATTGTTGACGAGAAATGCCATAGGAAATGCTATAGCATTTCCTATAGCATTTCTTTATTTTACATTTCTTAAAACCTTAAATTTCGAATCAATTGAAAAAATAATGATTTTAGGGCTTATACATTGGAATTTGAATATAACAAGAGTTCTCATGCAAAAATATGCAAGGATTAAATTGTTGACAAGAAATGCCATAGGAAATGCTATAGCATTTCGTATAGCATTTCTTTATTTTACATTTTTTACAACCTTAAATTTCGAACCCATTGAAAAAATAATGATTTTAAAGCTTATACATTGGAATTTGAATATAACAAGAGTTCTCATGCAAAAATATGCAAGGATTAAATTGTTGCCGAGAAATGCCATAGGAAATGCTATAGCATTTCCTATAGCATTTCTTTATTTTACATTTTTTACAACCTTAAATTTCGAACCAAATTAAAAAAATAATGATTTTAGGGCTTGTACATTGGAATTTGAATATAACAAGAGTTCTCATGCAAAAATATGCAAGGATTAAATTGTTGACGAGAAATGCCATAGGAAATGCTATAGCATTTCCTATAGCATTTCTTTATTTTACATTTCTTACAACCTTAAATTTCGAACCAATTGAAAAAATAATGATTTTAGGGCTTATACATTGGAAATTGAATATAACAAGAGTTCTCATGCAAAAATATGCAAGGATTAAATTGTTGACGAGAAATGCCATAGGAAATGCTATAGCATTTCCTATAGCATTTCTTTATTTGACATTTTTTACAGCCTTAAATTTCGAACCAATTGAAAAAATAATTATTTTAGGGCTTATACATTGGAAATTGAATATAACAAGAGTTCTCATGCAAAAATATGCAAGGATTAAATTGTTGCCGAGAAATGCCATAGGAAATGCTAGCATTTCCTATAGCATTTCTTTATTTTACATTTTTTACAACCTTAAATTTCGAACCAAATTAAAAAATAATGATTTTAGGGCTTGTACATTGGAATTTAAATATAACAAGAGTTCTCATGCAAAAATATGCAAGGATTAAATTGTTGACGAGAAATGCCATAGGAAATGCTATAGCATTTCGTATAGCATTTCTTTATTTTACATTTTTTACAACCTTAAATTTCGAACCAATTGAAAAAATAATGATTTTAAAGCTTATACATTGGAATTTGAATATAACAAGAGTTCTCATGCAAAAATATGCAAGGATTAAATTGTTGCCGAGAAATGCCATAGGAAATGCTATAGCATTATCTATAGCATTTCTTTATTTTACATTTTTTACAACCTTAAATTTCGAACCAATTGAAAAAATAATGATTTCGGGCTTATACATTGGAATTTGAATATAACAAGAGTTCTCATGCAAGATTATATGCAAGGATTAAATTGTTGACGAGCAATGCCATAGGAAATGCTATAGCATTTCCTATAGCATTTCTTTATTTTACATTTTTTACAAACTTAAATTTCGAACCAATTGGAAAAATAATGATTTTCGGGCTTATACATTGGAAATTGAATATAACAAGAGTTCTCATGCAAAAATATATAAGGATTAAATTGTTGACGAGAAATGCCATAGGAAATGCTATAGCATTTCCTATAGCATTTCTTTATTTTACATTTTTTACAACCTTAAATTTCGAACCAATTGAAAAAATAATGATTTTAAAGCTTATACATTGGAATTTGAATATAACAAGAGTTCTCATGCAAAAATATGCAAGGATTAAATTGTTGACGAGAAATGCCATAGGAAATGCTATAGCATTTCTTTATTTTACATTTTTTAAAACCTTAAATTTCAAACCAATTGAAAAAATAATGATTTTAGGGCTTATACATTGGAACTTGAATATAACAAGAGTTCTCATGCAAAAATATGCAAGGATTAAATTGTTGACGAGAAATGCCATAGGAAATGCTATAGCATTTCCTATAGAATTTCTTTATTTGACATTTTTTACAGCCTTAAATTTCTAACCAATTGAAAAAATAATTATTTTAGGGCTTATACATTGGAAATTGAATATAACAAGATTTCTCATGCAAAAATATGCAAGGATTAAATTGTTGCAGAGAAATACCATAGGAAATGCTATAGCATTTCCTATAGCATTTCTTTATTTTACATTTCTTACAACCTTAAATTTCGAACCAATTGAAAAAATAATGATTTTAGGGCTTATACATTGGAAATTGAATATAACAAGAGTTCTCATGCAAAAATATGCAAGGATTAAATTGTTGACGAGAAATGCCATAGGAAATGCTATAGCATTTCGTATAGCATTTCTTTATTTTACATTTTTTACAACCTTAAATTTCGAACCCATTGAAAAAATAATGATTTTAAAGCTTATACATTGGAATTTGAATATAACAAGAGTTCTCATGCAAAAATATGCAAGGATTAAATTGTTGCCGAGAAATGCCATAGGAAATGCTATAGCATTTCCTATAGCATTTCTTTATTTTACATTTTTTACAACCTTAAATTTCGAACCAAATTAAAAAAATAATGATTTTAGGGCTTGTACATTGGAATTTGAATATAACAAGAGTTCTCATGCAAAAATATGCAAGGATTAAATTGTTGACGAGAAATGCCATAGGAAATGCTATAGCATTTCCTATAGCATTTCTTTATTTTACATTTCTTAAAACCTTAAATTTCGAATCAATTGAAAAAATAATGATTTTAGGGCTTATACATTGGAAATTGAATATAACAAGAGTTCTCATGCAAAAATATGCAAGGATTAAATTGTTGACGAGAAATGCCATAGGAAATGCTATAGCATTTCGTATAGCATTTCTTTATTTTACATTTTTTACAACCTTAAATTTCGAACCCATTGAAAAAATAATGATTTTAAAGCTTATACATTGGAATTTGAATATAACAAGAGTTCTCATGCAAAAATATGCAAGGATTAAATTGTTGCCGAGAAATGCCATAGGAAATGCTATAGCATTTCCTATAGCATTTCTTTATTTTACATTTTTTACAACCTTAAATTTCGAACCAAATTAAAAAAATAATGATTTTAGGGCTTGTACATTGGAATTTGAATATAACAAGAGTTCTCATGCAAAAATATGCAAGGATTAAATTGTTGACGAGAAATGCCATAGGAAATGCTATAGCATTTCTTTATTTTACATTTTTTAAAACCTTAAATTTCAAACCAATTGAAAAAATAATGATTTTAGGGCTTATACATTGGAACTTGAATATAACAAGAGTTCTCATGCAAAAATATGCAAGGATTAAATTGTTGACGAGAAATGCCATAGGAAATGCTATAGCATTTCCTATAGAATTTCTTTATTTGACATTTTTTACAGCCTTAAATTTCTAACCAATTGAAAAAATAATTATTTTAGGGCTTATACATTGGAAATTGAATATAACAAGATTTCTCATGCAAAAATATGCAAGGATTAAATTGTTGCAGAGAAATACCATAGGAAATGCTATAGCATTTCCTATAGCATTTCTTTATTTTACATTTCTTACAACCTTAAATTTCGAACCAATTGAAAAAATAATGATTTTAGGGCTTATACATTGGAAATTGAATATAACAAGAGTTCTCATGCAAAAATATGCAAGGATTAAATTGTTGACGAGAAATGCCATAGGAAATGCTATAGCATTTCGTATAGCATTTCTTTATTTTACATTTTTTACAACCTTAAATTTCGAACCCATTGAAAAAATAATGATTTTAAAGCTTATACATTGGAATTTGAATATAACAAGAGTTCTCATGCAAAAATATGCAAGGATTAAATTGTTGCCGAGAAATGCCATAGGAAATGCTATAGCATTTCCTATAGCATTTCTTTATTTTACATTTTTTACAACCTTAAATTTCGAACCAAATTAAAAAAATAATGATTTTAGGGCTTGTACATTGGAATTTGAATATAACAAGAGTTCTCATGCAAAAATATGCAAGGATTAAATTGTTGACGAGAAATGCCATAGGAAATGCTATAGCATTTCCTATAGCATTTCTTTATTTTACATTTCTTAAAACCTTAAATTTCGAATCAATTGAAAAAATAATGATTTTAGGGCTTATACATTGGAAATTGAATATAACAAGAGTTCTCATGCAAAAATATGCAAGGATTAAATTGTTGACGAGAAATGCCATAGGAAATGCTATAGCATTTCGTATAGCATTTCTTTATTTTACATTTTTTACAACCTTAAATTTCGAACCCATTGAAAAAATAATGATTTTAAAGCTTATACATTGGAATTTGAATATAACAAGAGTTCTCATGCAAAAATATGCAAGGATTAAATTGTTGCCGAGAAATGCCATAGGAAATGCTATAGCATTTCCTATAGCATTTCTTTATTTTACATTTTTTACAACCTTAAATTTCGAACCAAATTAAAAAAATAATGATTTTAGGGCTTGTACATTGGAATTTGAATATAACAAGAGTTCTCATGCAAAAATATGCAAGGATTAAATTGTTGACGAGAAATGCCATAGGAAATGCTATAGCATTTCCTATAGCATTTCTTTATTTTACATTTCTTAAAACCTTAAATTTCGAATCAATTGAAAAAATAATGATTTTAGGGCTTATACATTGGAAATTGAATATAACAAGAGTTCTCATGCAAAAATATGCAAGGATTAAATTGTTGACGAGAAATGCCATAGGAAATGCTATAGCATTTCGTATAGCATTTCTTTATTTTACATTTTTTACAACCTTAAATTTCGAACCCATTGAAAAAATAATGATTTTAAAGCTTATACATTGGAATTTGAATATAACAAGAGTTCTCATGCAAAAATATGCAAGGATTAAATTGTTGCCGAGAAATGCCATAGGAAATGCTATAGCATTTCCTATAGCATTTCTTTATTTTACATTTTTTACAACCTTAAATTTCGAACCAAATTAAAAAAATAATGATTTTAGGGCTTGTACATTGGAATTTGAATATAACAAGAGTTCTCATGCAAAAATATGCAAGGATTAAATTGTTGACGAGAAATGCCATAGGAAATGCTATAGCATTTCCTATAGCATTTCTTTATTTTACATTTCTTAAAACCTTAAATTTCGAATCAATTGAAAAAATAATGATTTTAGGGCTTATACATTGGAAATTGAATATAACAAGAGTTCTCATGCAAAAATATGCAAGGATTAAATTGTTGACGAGAAATGCCATAGGAAATGCTATAGCATTTCGTATAGCATTTCTTTATTTTACATTTTTTACAACCTTAAATTTCGAACCCATTGAAAAAATAATGATTTTAAAGCTTATACATTGGAATTTGAATATAACAAGAGTTCTCATGCAAAAATATGCAAGGATTAAATTGTTGCCGAGAAATGCCATAGGAAATGCTATAGCATTTCCTATAGCATTTCTTTATTTTACATTTTTTACAACCTTAAATTTCGAACCAAATTAAAAAAATAATGATTTTAGGGCTTGTACATTGGAATTTGAATATAACAAGAGTTCTCATGCAAAAATATGCAAGGATTAAATTGTTGACGAGAAATGCCATAGGAAATGCTATAGCATTTCCTATAGCATTTCTTTATTTTACATTTCTTACAACCTTAAATTTCGAACCAATTGAAAAAATAATGATTTTAGGGCTTATACATTGGAAATTGAATATAACAAGAGTTCTCATGCAAAAATATGCAAGGATTAAATTGTTGACGAGAAATGCCATAGGAAATGCTATAGCATTTCTTTATTTTACATTTTTTAAAACCTTAAATTTCAAACCAATTGAAAAAATAATGATTTTAGGGCTTATACATTGGAACTTGAATATAACAAGAGTTCTCATGCAAAAATATGCAAGGATTAAATTGTTGACGAGAAATGCCATAGGAAATGCTATAGCATTTCCTATAGAATTTCTTTATTTGACATTTTTTACAGCCTTAAATTTCTAACCAATTGAAAAAATAATTATTTTAGGGCTTATACATTGGAAATTGAATATAACAAGATTTCTCATGCAAAAATATGCAAGGATTAAATTGTTGCAGAGAAATACCATAGGAAATGCTATAGCATTTCCTATAGCATTTCTTTATTTTACATTTCTTACAACCTTAAATTTCGAACCAATTGAAAAAATAATGATTTTAGGGCTTATACATTGGAAATTGAATATAACAAGAGTTCTCATGCAAAAATATGCAAGGATTAAATTGTTGACGAGAAATGCCATAGGAAATGCTATAGCATTTCGTATAGCATTTCTTTATTTTACATTTTTTACAACCTTAAATTTCGAACCCATTGAAAAAATAATGATTTTAAAGCTTATACATTGGAATTTGAATATAACAAGAGTTCTCATGCAAAAATATGCAAGGATTAAATTGTTGCCGAGAAATGCCATAGGAAATGCTATAGCATTTCCTATAGCATTTCTTTATTTTACATTTTTTACAACCTTAAATTTCGAACCAAATTAAAAAAATAATGATTTTAGGGCTTGTACATTGGAATTTGAATATAACAAGAGTTCTCATGCAAAAATATGCAAGGATTAAATTGTTGACGAGAAATGCCATAGGAAATGCTATAGCATTTCCTATAGCATTTCTTTATTTTACATTTCTTAAAACCTTAAATTTCGAATCAATTGAAAAAATAATGATTTTAGGGCTTATACATTGGAAATTGAATATAACAAGAGTTCTCATGCAAAAATATGCAAGGATTAAATTGTTGACGAGAAATGCCATAGGAAATGCTATAGCATTTCGTATAGCATTTCTTTATTTTTTATTTTTTACAACCTTAAATTTCGAACCCATTGAAAAAATAATGATTTTAAAGCTTATACATTGGAATTTGAATATAACAAGAGTTCTCATGCAAAAATATGCAAGGATTAAATTGTTGCCGAGAAATGCCATAGGAAATGCTATAGCATTTCCTATAGCATTTCTTTATTTTACATTTTTTACAATCTTAAATTTCGAACCAAATTAAAAAAATAATGATTTTAGGGCTTGTACATTGGAATTTGAATATAACAAGAGTTCTCATGCAAAAATATGCAAGGATTAAATTGTTGACGAGAAATGCCATAGGAAATGCTATAGCATTTCCTATAGCATTTCTTTATTTTACATTTCTTACAACCTTAAATTTCGAACCAATTGAAAAAATAATGATTTTAGGGCTTATACATTGGAAATTGAATATAACAAGAGTTCTCATGCAAAAATATGCAAGGATTAAATTGTTGACGAGAAATGCCATAGGAAATGCTATAGCATTTCCTATAGCATTTCTTTATTTGACATTTTTTACAGCCTTAAATTTCGAACCAATTGAAAAAATAATTATTTTAGGGCTTATACATTGGAAATTGAATATAACAAGAGTTCTCATGCAAAAATATGCAAGGATTAAATTGTTGCCGAGAAATGCCATAGGAAATGCTAGCATTTCCTATAGCATTTCTTTATTTTACATTTTTTACAACCTTAAATTTCGAACCAAATTAAAAAATAATGATTTTAGGGCTTGTACATTGGAATTTGAATATAACAAGAGTTCTCATGCAAAAATATGCAAGGATTAAATTGTTGACGAGAAATGCCATAGGAAATGCTATAGCATTTCCTATAGCATTTCTTTATTTTACATTTTTTACAACCTTAAATTTCGAACCAATTGAAAAAATAATGATTTTAAAGCTTATACATTGGAATTCTAATATAACAAGAGTTCTCATGCAAGATTATATGCAGGGATTAAATTGTTGACGAGAAATGCCATAGGAAATGCTATCATTTCCTATAGCATTTCTTTATTTTACATTTCTTACAACCTTAAATTTCGAACCAATTGAAAAAATAATGATTTTAGGGCTTATACATTGGAAATTGAATATAACAAGAGTTCTCATGCAAAAATATGCAAGGATTAAATTGTTGACGAGAAATGCCATAGGAAATGCTATAGCATTTCCTATAGCATTTCTTTATTTTACATTTCTTACAACCTTAAATTTCGAACCAATTGAAAAAATAATGATTTTAGGGCTTATACATTGGAAATTGAATATAACAAGAGTTCTCATGCAAAAATATGCAAGGATTAAATTGTTGACGAGAAATGCCATAGGAAATGCTATAGCATTTCCTATAGCATTTCTTTATTTCACATTTCTTACAACCTTAAATTTGGAACCAATTGAAAAAATAATGATTTTAGGGCTTATACATTGGAAATTGAATATAACAAGAGTTCTCATGCAAAAATATATAAGGATTAAATTGTTGACGAGAAATGCCATAGGAAATGCTATAGCATTTCCTATAGCATTTCTTTATTTTACATTTCTTACAACCTTAAATTTCGAATCAATTGAAAAAATAATGATTTTAGGGCTTATACATTGGAAATTGAATATAACAAGAGTTCTCATGCAAAAATATGCAAGGATTAAATTGTTGACGAGAAATGCCATAGGAAATGCTATAGCATTTCGTATAGCATTTCTTTATTTTACATTTTTTACAACCTTAAATTTCGAACCCATTGAAAAAATAATGATTTTAAAGCTTATACATTGGAATTTGAATATAACAAGAGTTCTCATGCAAAAATATGCAAGGATTAAATTGTTGCCGAGAAATGCCATAGGAAATGCTATAGCATTTCCTATAGCATTTCTTTATTTTACATTTTTTACAACCTTAAATTTCGAACCAAATTAAAAAAATAATGATTTTCGGGCTTGTACATTGGAATTTGAATATAACAAGAGTTCTCATGCAAAAATATGCAAGGATTAAATTGTTGACGAGAAATGCCATAGGAAATGCTATAGCATTTCCTATAGCATTTCTTTATTTTACATTTCTTACAACCTTAAATTTCGAACCAATTGAAAAAATAATGATTTTAGGGCTTATACATTGGAAATTGAATATAACAAGAGTTCTCATGCAAAAATATGCAAGGATTAAATTGTTGACGAGAAATGCCATAGGAAATGCTATAGCATTTCGTATAGCATTTCTTTATTTTACATTTTTTACAACCTTAAATTTCGAACCCATTGAAAAAATAATGATTTTAAAGCTTATACATTGGAATTTGAATATAACAAGAGTTCTCATGCAAAAATATGCAAGGATTAAATTGTTGCCGAGAAATGCCATAGGAAATGCTATAGCATTTCCTATAGCATTTCTTTATTTTACATTTTTTACAACCTTAAATTTCGAACCAAATTAAAAAAATAATGATTTTAGGGCTTGTACATTGGAATTTGAATATAACAAGAGTTCTCATGCAAAAATATGCAAGGATTAAATTGTTGACGAGAAATGCCATAGGAAATGCTATAGCATTTCCTATAGCATTTCTTTATTTTACATTTCTTACAACCTTAAATTTCGAACCAATTGAAAAAATAATGATTTTAGGGCTTATACATTGGAAATTGAATATAACAAGAGTTCTCATGCAAAAATATGCAAGGATTAAATTGTTGACGAGAAATGCCATAGGAAATGCTATAGCATTTCCTATAGCATTTCTTTATTTGACATTTTTTACAGCCTTAAATTTCGAACCAATTGAAAAAATAATTATTTTAGGGCTTATACATTGGAAATTGAATATAACAAGAGTTCTCATGCAAAAATATGCAAGGATTAAATTGTTGCCGAGAAATGCCATAGGAAATGCTAGCATTTCCTATAGCATTTCTTTATTTTACATTTTTTACAACCTTAAATTTCGAACCAAATTAAAAAATAATGATTTTAGGGCTTGTACATTGGAATTTGAATATAACAAGAGTTCTCATGCAAAAATATGCAAGGATTAAATTGTTGACGAGAAATGCCATAGGAAATGCTATAGCATTTCCTATAGCATTTCTTTATTTTACATTTTTTACAACCTTAAATTTCGAACCAATTGAAAAAATAATGATTTTAAAGCTTATACATTGGAATTTGAATATAACAAGAGTTCTCATGCAAGATTATATGCAAGGATTAAATTGTTGACGAGAAATGCCATAGGAAATGCTATCATTTCCTATAGCATTTCTTTATTTTACATTTCTTACAACCTTAAATTTCGAACCAATTGAAAAAATAATGATTTTAGGGCTTATACATTGGAAATTGAATATAACAAGAGTTCTCATGCAAAAATATGCAAGGATTAAATTGTTGACGAGAAATGCCATAGGAAATGCTATAGCATTTCGTATAGCATTTCTTTATTTTACATTTTTTACAACCTTAAATTTCGAACCCATTGAAAAAATAATGATTTTAAAGCTTATACATTGGAATTTGAATATAACAAGAGTTCTCATGCAAAAATATGCAAGGATTAAATTGTTGCCGAGAAATGCCATAGGAAATGCTATAGCATTTCCTATAGCATTTCTTTATTTTACATTTTTTACAACCTTAAATTTCGAACCAAATTAAAAAAATAATGATTTTCGGGCTTGTACATTGGAATTTGAATATAACAAGAGTTCTCATGCAAAAATATGCAAGGATTAAATTGTTGACGAGAAATGCCATAGGAAATGCTATAGCATTTCCTATAGCATTTCTTTATTTTACATTTCTTACAACCTTAAATTTCTAACCAATTGAAAAAATAATGATTTTAGGGCTTATACATTGGAATTTGAATATAACAAGAGTTCTCATGCAAAAATATGCAAGGATTAAATTGTTGACGAGAAATGCCATAGGAAATGCTATAGCATTTCGTATAGCATTTCTTTATTTTACATTTTTTACAACCTTAAATTTCGAACCCATTGAAAAAATAATGATTTTAAAGCTTATACATTGGAATTTGAATATAACAAGAGTTCTCATGCAAAAATATGCAAGGATTAAATTGTTGCCGAGAAATGCCATAGGAAATGCTATAGCATTTCCTATAGCATTTCTTTATTTTACATTTTTTACAACCTTAAATTTCGAACCAAATTAAAAAAATAATGATTTTAGGGCTTATACATTGGAATTTGAATATAACAAGAGTTCTCATGCAAAAATATGCAAGGATTAAATTGTTGACGAGAAATGCCATAGGAAATGCTATAGCATTTCCTATAGCATTTCTTTATTTTACATTTCTTACAACCTTAAATTTCGAACCAATTGAAAAAATAATGATTTTAGGGCTTATACATTGGAAATTGAATATAACAAGAGTTCTCATGCAAAAATATGCAAGGATTAAATTGTTGACGAGAAATGCCATAGGAAATGCTATAGCATTTCCTATAGCATTTCTTTATTTGACATTTTTTACAGCCTTAAATTTCGAACCAATTGAAAAAATAATTATTTTAGGGCTTATACATTGGAAATTGAATATAACAAGAGTTCTCATGCAAAAATATGCAAGGATTAAATTGTTGCCGAGAAATGCCATAGGAAATGCTAGCATTTCCTATAGCATTTCTTTATTTTACATTTTTTACAACCTTAAATTTCGAACCAAATTAAAAAATAATGATTTTAGGGCTTGTACATTGGAATTTGAATATAACAAGAGTTCTCATGCAAAAATATGCAAGGATTAAATTGTTGACGAGAAATGCCATAGGAAATGCTATAGCATTTCCTATAGCATTTCTTTATTTTACATTTTTTACAACCTTAAATTTCGAACCAATTGAAAAAATAATGATTTTAAAGCTTATACATTGGAATTTGAATATAACAAGAGTTCTCATGCAAGATTATATGCAAGGATTAAATTGTTGACGAGAAATGCCATAGGAAATGCTATCATTTCCTATAGCATTTCTTTATTTTACATTTCTTACAACCTTAAATTTCGAACCAATTGAAAAAATAATGATTTTAGGGCTTATACATTGGAAATTGAATATAACAAGAGTTCTCATGCAAAAATATGCAAGGATTAAATTGTTGACGAGAAATGCCATAGGAAATGCTATAGCATTTCCTATAGCATTTCTTTATTTTACATTTCTTACAACCTTAAATTTCGAACCAATTGAAAAAATAATGATTTTAGGGCTTATACATTGGAAATTGAATATAACAAGAGTTCTCATGCAAAAATATGCAAGGATTAAATTGTTGACGAGAAATGCCATAGGAAATGCTATAGCATTTCCTATAGCATTTCTTTATTTCACATTTCTTACAACCTTAAATTTCGAACCAATTGAAAAAATAATGATTTTAGGGCTTATACATTGGAAATTGAATATAACAAGAGTTCTCATGCAAAAATATATAAGGATTAAATTGTTGACGAGAAATGCCATAGGAAATGCTATAGCATTTCCTATAGCATTTCTTTATTTTACATTTCTTACAACCTTAAATTTCGAACCAATTGAAAAAATAATGATTTTAGGGCTTATACATTGGAAATTGAATATAACAAGAGTTCTCATGCAAAAATATGCAAGGATTAAATTGTTGACGAGAAATGCCATAGGAAATGCTATAGCATTTCCTATAGCATTTCTTTATTTGACATTTTTTACAGCCTTAAATTTCGAACCAATTGAAAAAATAATTATTTTAGGGCTTATACATTGGAAATTGAATATAACAAGAGTTCTCATGCAAAAATATGCAAGGATTAAATTGTTGCCGAGAAATGCCATAGGAAATGCTAGCATTTCCTATAGCATTTCTTTATTTTACATTTTTTACAACCTTAAATTTCGAACCAAATTAAAAAATAATGATTTTAGGGCTTGTACATTGGAATTTGAATATAACAAGAGTTCTCATGCAAAAATATGCAAGGATTAAATTGTTGACGAGAAATGCCATAGGAAATGCTATAGCATTTCCTATAGCATTTCTTTATTTTACATTTTTTACAACCTTAAATTTCGAACCAATTGAAAAAATAATGATTTTAAAGCTTATACATTGGAATTTGAATATAACAAGAGTTCTCATGCAAGATTATATGCAAGGATTAAATTGTTGACGAGAAATGCCATAGGAAATGCTATCATTTCCTATAGCATTTCTTTATTTTACATTTCTTACAACCTTAAATTTCGAACCAATTGAAAAAATAATGATTTTAGGGCTTATACATTGGAAATTGAATATAACAAGAGTTCTCATGCAAAAATATGCAAGGATTAAATTGTTGACGAGAAATGCCATAGGAAATGCTATAGCATTTCCTATAGCATTTCTTTATTTTACATTTCTTACAACCTTAAATTTCGAACCAATTGAAAAAATAATGATTTTAGGGCTTATACATTGGAAATTGAATATAACAAGAGTTCTCATGCAAAAATATGCAAGGATTAAATTGTTGACGAGAAATGCCATAGGAAATGCTATAGCATTTCCTATAGCATTTCTTTATTTCACATTTCTTACAACCTTAAATTTCGAACCAATTGAAAAAATAATGATTTTAGGGCTTATACATTGGAAATTGAATATAACAAGAGTTCTCATGCAAAAATATATAAGGATTAAATTGTTGACGAGAAATGCCATAGGAAATGCTATAGCATTTCCTATAGCATTTCTTTATTTTACATTTCTTACAACCTTAAATTTCGAATCAATTGAAAAAATAATGATTTTAGGGCTTATACATTGGAAATTGAATATAACAAGAGTTCTCATGCAAAAATATGCAAGGATTAAATTGTTGACGAGAAATGCCATAGGAAATGCTATAGCATTTCGTATAGCATTTCTTTATTTTACATTTTTTACAACCTTAAATTTCGAACCCATTGAAAAAATAATGATTTTAAAGCTTATACATTGGAATTTGAATATAACAAGAGTTCTCATGCAAAAATATGCAAGGATTAAATTGTTGCCGAGAAATGCCATAGGAAATGCTATAGCATTTCCTATAGCATTTCTTTATTTTACATTTTTTACAACCTTAAATTTCGAACCAAATTAAAAAAATAATGATTTTCGGGCTTGTACATTGGAATTTGAATATAACAAGAGTTCTCATGCAAAAATATGCAAGGATTAAATTGTTGACGAGAAATGCCATAGGAAATGCTATAGCATTTCCTATAGCATTTCTTTATTTTACATTTCTTACAACCTTAAATTTCGAACCAATTGAAAAAATAATGATTTTAGGGCTTATACATTGGAAATTGAATATAACAAGAGTTCTCATGCAAAAATATGCAAGGATTAAATTGTTGACGAGAAATGCCATAGGAAATGCTATAGCATTTCCTATAGCATTTCTTTATTTGACATTTTTTACAGCCTTAAATTTCGAACCAATTGAAAAAATAATTATTTTAGGGCTTATACATTGGAAATTGAATATAACAAGAGTTCTCATGCAAAAATATGCAAGGATTAAATTGTTGCCGAGAAATGCCATAGGAAATGCTAGCATTTCCTATAGCATTTCTTTATTTTACATTTTTTACAACCTTAAATTTCGAACCAAATTAAAAAATAATGATTATAGGGCTTGTACATTGGAATTTGAATATAACAAGAGTTCTCATGCAAAAATATGCAAGGATTAAATTGTTGACGAGAAATGCCATAGGAAATGCTATAGCATTTCCTATAGCATTTCTTTATTTTACATTTTTTACAACCTTAAATTTCGAACCAATTGAAAAAATAATGATTTTAAAGCTTATACATTGGAATTTGAATATAACAAGAGTTCTCATGCAAGATTATATGCATGGATTAAATTGTTGACGAGAAATGCCATAGGAAATGCTATAGCATTTCCTATAGCATTTCTTTATTTTACATTTCTTACAACCTTAAATTTCGAACCAATTGAAAAAATAATGATTTTAGGGCTTATACATTGGAAATTGAATATAACAAGAGTTCTCATGCAAAAATATGCAAGGATTAAATTGTTGACGAGAAATGCCATAGGAAATGCTATAGCATTTCCTATAGCATTTCTTTATTTTACATTTCTTACAACCTTAAATTTCGAACCAATTGAAAAAATAATGATTTTAGGGCTTATACATTGGAAATTGAATATAACAAGAGTTCTCATGCAAAAATATGCAAGGATTAAATTGTTGACGAGAAATGCCATAGGAAATGCTATAGCATTTCCTATAGCATTTCTTTATTTCACATTTCTTACAACCTTAAATTTCGAACCAATTGAAAAAATAATGAATTTAGGGCTTATACATTGGAAATTGAATATAACAAGAGTTCTCATGCAAAAATATATAAGGATTAAATTGTTGACGAGAAATGCCATAGGAAATGCTATAGCATTTCCTATAGCATTTCTTTATTTTACATTTTTTACAACCTTAAATTTCGAACCAATTGAAAAAATAATGATTTGAAAGCATATATATTGGAATTTGAATATAACAAGAGTTCTCATGCAAAAATATACAAGGATTAAATTGTTGACGAGAAATGCCATAGGAAATGCTATAGCATTTCGTATAACATTTCTTTATTTTACATTTTTTACAACCTTAAATTTCGAACCAATTGACAAAATAATGATTTTAATGCTTATACATTGGAATTTGAATATAACAAGAGTTCTCATGCAAAAATATGCAAGGATTAAATTGTTGACGAGAAATGCCATAGAAAATGCTATTGCATTTCCTATAGCATTTCTTTATTTTACATTTTTTAAAACCTTAAATTTCAAACCAATTGAAAAAATAATTATTTTAGGGCTTATACAATGGAATTTGAATATAACAAGAGTTCTCATGCAAAAATATGCAAGGATTAAATTGTTGACGAGAAATGCCATAGGAAATGCTATAGAATTTCCTATAGCTTTTCTTTATTTTACATTTTTTACAGCCTTAAATTTCGAACCAATTGAAAAAATAATTATTTTAGGGCTTATACATTGGAAATTGAATATAACAAGATTTCTCATGCAAAAATATGCAAGGATTAAATTGTTGCCGAGAAATGCCATAGGAAATGCTACTATAGCATTTCTTTATTTTACATTTTTTACAACCTTAAATTTCGAACCAATTGAAAAAATAATGATTTTAGGGCTTATACATTGGAAATTGAATATAACAAGAGTTCTCATGCAAAAATATGCAAGGATTAAATTGTTGCCGAGAAATGCCATAGGAAATGCTATAGCATTATCTATAGCATTTCTTTATTTTACATTTTTTACAACCTTAAATTTCGAACCAATTAAAAAAATAATGATTTAGGGCTTATACATTGGAATTTGAATATAACAAGAGTTCTCATGCAAGATTATATGCAAGGATTAAATTGTTGACGAGCAATGCCATAGGAAATGCTATAGCATTTCCTATAGCATTTCTTTATTTTACATTTTTTACAACCTTAAATTTCGAACCAATTGGAAAAATAATGATTTTCGGGCTTATACATTGGAAATTGAATATAACAAGAGTTCTCATGCAAAAATATATAAGGATTAAATTGTTGACGAGAAATGCCATAGGAAATGCTATAGCATTTCCTATAGCATTTCTTTATTTTACATTTCTTACAACCTTAAATTTCGAACCAATTGAAAAAATAATGATTTTAGGGCTTATACATTGGAAATTGAATATAACAAGAGTTCTCATGCAAAAATATGCAAGGATTAAATTGTTGCCGAGAAATGCCATAGGAAATGCTATAGCATTATCTATAGCATTTCTTTATTTTACATTTTTTACAACCTTAAATTTCGAACCAATTGAAAAAATAATGATTTAGGGCTTATACATTGGAATTTGAATATAACAAGAGTTCTCATGCAAAAATATGCAAGGATTAAATTGTTGACGAGAAATGCCATAGAAAATGCTATTGCATTTCCTATAGCATTTCTTTATTTTACATTTTTTAAAACCTTAAATTTCAAACCAATTGAAAAAATAATTATTTTAGGGCTTATAGAATGGAATTTGAATATAACAAGAGTTCTCATGCAAAAATATGCAAGGATTAAATTGTTGACGAGAAATGCCATAGGAAATGCTATAGCATTTCCTATAGCTTTTCTTTATTTGACATTTTTTACAGCCTTAAATTTCGAACCAATTGAAAAAATAATTATTTTAGGGCTTATACATTGGAAATTGAATATAACAAGATTTCTCATGCAAAAATATGCAAGGATTAAATTGTTGCCGAGAAATACCATAGGAAATGCTATAGCATTTACTATAGCATATCTTTATTTTACATTTTTTACAACCTTAAATTTCGAACCAATTGAAAAAATAATGATTTTAGGGCTTATACATTGGAAATTGAATATAACAAGAGTTCTCATGCAAAAATATGCAAGGATTAAATTGTTGACGAGAAATGCCATAGGAAATGCTACTATAGCATTTCTTTATTTTACATTTTTTACAACCTTAAATTTCGAACCAATTGAAAAAATAATGATTTTAGGGCTTATACATTGGAAATTGAATATAACAAGAGTTCTCATGCAAAAATATGCAAGGATTAAATTGTTGCCGAGAAATGCCATAGGAAATGCTATAGCATTTCCTATAGCATTTCTTTATTTTACATTTCTTACAACCTTAAATTTCGAACCAATTGAAAAAATAATGATTTTAAAGCTTATACATTGGAATTTGAATATAACAAGAGTTCTCATGCAAAAATATGCAAGGATTAAATTGTTGACGAGAAATGCCATAGGAAATGCTATAGCATTTCCTATAGCATTTCTTTATTTTACATTTTTTAAAACCTTAAATTTCAAACCAATTGAAAAAATAATGATTTTAGGGCTTATACATTGGAATTTGAATATAACAAGAGTTCTCATGCAAGATTATATGCAAGGATTAAATTGTAGACGAGCAATGCCATAGGAAATGCTATAGCATTTCCTATAGCATTTCTTTATTTTACATTTTTTACAACCTTAAATTTCGAACCAATTGGAAAAATAATGATTTTCGGGCTTATACATTGGAAATTGAATATAACAAGAGTTCTCATGCAAAAATATATAAGGATTAAATTGTTGACGAGAAATGCCATAGGAAATGCTATAGCATTTCCTATAGCATTTCTTTATTTTACATTTTTTACAACCTTAAATTTCGAACCAATTGAAAAAATAATGATTTTAAAGCTTATACATTGGAATTTGAATATAACAAGAGTTCTCATGCAAAAGTATGCAAGGATTAAATTGTTGACGAGAAATGCCATAGGAAATTCTATAGCATTTCCTATAGCATTTCTTTATTTTACATTTTTTAAAACCTTAAATTTCAAACCAATTGAAAAAATAATGATTTTAGGGCTTATACATTGGAATTTGAATATAACAAGAGTTCTCATGCCAAAATATGCAAGGATTAAATTGTTGACGAGAAATGCCATAGGAAATGCTATAGCATTTCCTATAGCATTTCTTTATTTGACATTTTTTACAGCCTTAAATTTCGAACCAATTGAAAAAATAATTATTTTAGGGCTTATACATTGGAAATTGAATATAACAAGATTTCTCATGCAAAAATATGCAAGGATTAAATTGTTGCCGAGAAATACCATAGGAAATGCTAGCATTTCCTATAGCATTTCTTTATTTTACATTTCTTACAACCTTAAATTTCGAACCAATTGAAAAAATAATGATTTTAGGGCTTATACATTGGAAATTGAATATAACAAGAGTTCTCATGCAAAAATATGCAAGGATTAAATTGTTGACGAGAAATGCCATAGGAAATGCTAGCATTTCCTATAGCATTTCTTTATTTTACATTTTTTACAACCTTAAATTTCGAACCAATTGAAAAAAAAAATGATTTAGGGCTTATACATTGGAAATTGAATATAACAAGAGTTCTCATGAAAAAATATGCAAGGATTAAATTGTTGACGAGAAATGCCATAGGTAATGCTATAGCATTTCCTATAGCATTTCTTTATTTTACATTTTTTACAACCTTAAATTTCGAACCAATTGAAAAAAATAATGATTTTAAAGCTTATACATTGGAATTTGAATATAACAAGAGTTCTCATGGAAAAATATGCAAGGATTGAATTGTTGACGAGAAATGCCATAGGAAATGCTATAGCATTTCCTATAGCATTTCTTTATTTTACATTTTTTACAACCTTAAATTTTGAACCAATTGAAAAAATTATGATTTTAAAGCTTATACATTGGAATTTGAATATAACAAGAGTTCTCATGCAAAAATATGCAAGGATTAAATTGTTAACGAGAAATGCCATAGGAAATGCTATAGCATTTCCTATAGCATTTCTTTATTTTACATTTTTTAAAACCTTAAATTTCAAACCAATTGAAAAAATAATGATTTTAGGGCTTATACATTGGAATTTGAATATAATAAGAGTTCTCATGCAAAAATATGCAAGGATTAAATTGTTGACGAGAAATACCATAGGAAATTCTATAGCATTTCCTATAGCATTTCTTTATTTTACATTTTTTACAACCTTAAATTTCGAACCAAATTAAAAAATAATGATTTTAGGGCTTGTACATTGGAATTTGAATATAACAAGAGTTCTCATGCAAAAATATGCAAGGATTAAATTGTTGACGAGAAATGCCATAGGAAATGCTATAGCATTTCCTATAGCATTTCTTTATTTTACATTTTTTAAAACCTTAAATTTCAAACCAATTGAAAAAATAATGATTTTAGGGCTTATACATTGGAATTTGAATATAACAAGAGTTCTCATGCAAAAATATGCAAGGATTAAATTGTTGACGAGAAATGCCATAGGAAATGCTATAGCATTTCCTATAGCATTTCTTTATTTTACATTTTTTAAAACCTTAAATTTCAAACCAATTGAAAAAATAATGATTTTAGGGCTTATACATTGGAATTTGAATATAACAAGAGTTCTCATGCAAAAATATGCAAGGATTAAATTGTTGACGAGAAATGCCATAGGAAATGCTATAGCATTTCCTATAGCATTTCTTTATTTGACATTTTTTACAACCTTAAATTTCGAACCAAATTAATAAATAATGATTTTAGGGCTTGTACATTTGAAATTGAATATAACAAGAGTTCTCATGCAAAAAAATACAAGGATTAAATTGTTGACGAGAAATGCCATAGGAAATGCTATAGCATTTCCTATAGCATTTCTTTATTTTACATTTTTTAAAACCTTAAATTTCAAACCAATTGAAAAAATAATGATTTTAGGGCTTATACATTGGAAATTGAATATAACAAGAGTTCTCATGCAAACAAATACAAGGATTAAATTGTTGCTGAGAAATGCCATAGGAAATGCTATAGCATTTCCTATAGCATTTCTTTATTTTACATTTTTTACAACCTTAAATTTCGAACCAAATTAAAAAATAATGATTTTAGGGCTTGTACATTTGAATTTGAATATAACAAGAGTTCTCATGCAAAAATATGCAAGGATTAAATTGTTGACGAGAAATGCCATAGGAAATGCTATAGCATTTCCTATAGCATTTCTCTATTTTACATTTTTTACAACCTTAAATTTCGAACCAATTGAAAAAATAATGATTTTAGGGCTTATACATTGGAAATTGAATAAAACAAGAGTTCTCATGCAAAAATATGCAAGGATTAAATTGTTGACGAGAAATGCCATAGGAAATGCTATAGCATTTCCTATAGCATTTCTTTATTTTACATTTTTTACAACCTTAAATTTCGAACCATATTGAAAAAATAATTATTTTAAAGCTTATACATTGGAATTTGAATATAACAAGAGTTCTCATGCAAAAATATGCAAGGATTAAATTGTTGACGAGAAATGCCATAGGAAATGCTATAGCATTTCCAATAGCATTTCTTTATTTTACATTTTTTACAACCTTAAATTTCGAACCAATTGAAAAAATAATGATTTTAAAGCTTATACATTGGAATTTGAATATAACAAGAGTTCTCATGCAAAAATATGCAAGGATTAAATTGTTAACGAGAAATGCCATAGGAAATGCTATAGCATTTCCTATTGCATTTCTTTATTTTACATTTTTTAAAACCTTAAATTTCAAACCAATTGAAAAAATAATGATATTAGGGCTTATACATTGGAATTTGAATATAACAAGAGTTCTCATGCAAAAATATGCAAGGATTAATTTGTTGACGAGAAATGCCATAGGAAATGCTATAGCATTTCCTATAGCATTTCATTATTTTACATTATTTACAACCTTAAATTTCGAACCAAATTAGAAAATAATGATTTTAGGGCTTGTACATTGGAATTTGAATATAACAAGAGTTCTCATGCAAAAATATGCAAGGATTAAATTGTTAACGAGAAATGCCATAGGAAATGCTATAGCATTTCCTATTGCATTTCTTTATTTTACATTTTTTAAAACCTTAAATTTCAAACCAATTGAAAAAATAATGATATTAGGGCTTATACATTGGAATTTGAATATAACAAGAGTTCTCATGCAAAAATATGCAAGGATTAAATTGTTGACGAGAAATGCCATAGGAAATGCTATAACATTTCCTATAGCATTTCATTATTTTACATTTTTTACAACCTTAAATTTCGAACCAAATTAAAAAATAATGATTTTAGGGCTTGTACATTGGAATTTGAATATAACAAGAGTTCTCATGCAAAAATATGCAAGGATTAATTTGTTGACGAGAAATGCCATAGGAAATGCTATAGCATTTCCTATAGCATTTCTTTATTTTACATTTTTTACAACCTTAAATTTCGAACCAATTGAAAAAAAAATGATTTTAAAGCTTATACATTGGAATTTGAATATAACAAGAGTTCTCATGCAAAAATATGCAAGGATTAAATTGTTAACGAGAAATGCCATAGGAAATGCTATAGCATTTCCTATAGCATTTCTTTATTTTACTTTTTTTAAAACCTTAAATTTCAAACCAATTGAAAAAATAATGATTTTAGGGCTTATACATTGTAATTTGAATATAACAAGAGTTCTCATGCAAAAATATGCAAGGATTAAATTGTTGACGAGAAATGCCATAGGAAATGCTATAGCATTTCCTATAGCATTTCTTTATTTTACATTTTTTACAACCTTAAATTTTTAACCAATTGAAAAAATAATGATTTTAAAGCTTATACATTGGAATTTGAATATAACAAGAGTTCTCATGCAAAAATATGCAAGGATTAAATTGTTAACGAGAAATGCCATAGGAAATGCTATAGCATTTCCTATTGTATTTCTTTATTTTACATTTTTTAAAACCTTAAATTTCAAACCAATTGAAAAAATAATGATATTAGGGCTTATACATTGGAATTTGAATATAACAAGAGTTCTAATGCAAAAATATGCAAGGATTAAATTGTTAACGAGAAATGCCATAGGAAATGCTATAGCATTTCCTATAGCATTTCATTATTTTACATTTTTTACAACCTTAAATTTCGAACCAAATTAAAAAATAATGATTTTAGGGCTTGTACATTGTAATTTGAATATAACAAGAGTTCTCATGCAAAAATATGCAAGAATTAATTTGTTGACGAGAAATGCCATAGGAAATGCTATAGCATTTCCTATAGCATTTCTTTATTTCACATTTCTTACAACCTTAAATTTCGAACCAATTGAAAAAATAATGATTTTAGGGCTTATACATTGGAAATTGAATATAACAAGAGTTCTCATGCAAAAATATATAAGGATTAAATTGTTGACGAGAAATGCCATAGGAAATGCTATAGCATTTCCTATAGAATTTCTTTATTTTACATTTTTTACAACCTTAAATTTCGAACCAATTGAAAAAATAATGATTTGAAAGCTTATATATTGGAATTTGAATATAACAAGAGTTCTCATGCAAAAATATACAAGGATTAAATTGTTGACGAGAAATGCCATAGGAAATGCTATAGCATTTCGTATAGCATTTCTTTATTTTACATTTTTTACAACCTTAAATTTCGAACCAATTGACAAAATAATGATTTTAATGCTTATACATTGGAATTTGAATATAACAAGAGTTCTCATGCAAAAATATGCAAGGATTAAATTGTTGACGAGAAATGCCATAGAAAATGCTATTGCATTTCCTATAGCATTTCTTTATTTTACATTTTTTAAAACCTTAAATTTCAAACCAATTGAAAAAATAATTATTTTAGGGCTTATACAATGGAATTTGAATATAACAAGAGTTCTCATGCAAAAATATGCAAGGATTAAATTGTTGACGAGAAATGCCATAGGAAATGCTATAGCATTTCCTATAGCTTTTCTTTATTTGACATTTTTTACAGCCTTAAATTTCGAACCAATTGAAAAAATAATTATTTTAGGGCTTATACATTGGAAATTGAATATAACAAGATTTCTCATGCAAAAATATGCAAGGATTAAATTGTTGACGAGAAATGCCATAGGAAATGCTACTATAGCATTTCTTTATTTTACATTTTTTACAA
Organism: Parietaria judaica; assembly: GCA_954871525.1. Classification (NCBI taxonomy): domain Eukaryota; kingdom Viridiplantae; phylum Streptophyta; class Magnoliopsida; order Rosales; family Urticaceae; genus Parietaria; species Parietaria judaica. The sequence goes on from OX940865.1 coordinate 35,832,088, forward strand.
CCTTAAATTTCGAACCAATTGAAAAAATAATGATTTTAGGGCTTATACATTGGAAATTGAATATAACAAGAGTTCTCATGCAAAAATATGCAAGGATTAAATTGTTGCCGAGAAATGCCATAGGAAATGCTATAGCATTATCTATAGCATTTCTTTATTTTACATTTTTTACAACCTTAAATTTCGAACCAATTGAAAAAATAATGATTTAGGGCTTATACATTGGAATTTGAATATAACAAGAGTTCTCATGCAAGATTATATGCAAGGATTAAATTGTTGACGAGCAATGCCATAGGAAATGCTATAGCATTTCCTATAGCATTTCTTTAATTTACATTTTTTACAACCTTAAATTTCGAACCAATTGGAAAAATAATGATTTTCGGGCTTATACATTGGAAATTGAATATAACAAGAGTTCTCATGCAAAAATATATAAGGATTAAATTGTTGACGAGAAATGCCATAGGAAATGCTATAGCATTTCCTATAGCATTTCTTTATTTTACATTTTTTACAACCTTAAATTTCGAACCAATTGAAAAAATAATGATTTTAAAGCTTATACATTGGAATTTGAATATAACAAGAGTTCTCATGCAAAAATATGCAAGGATTAAATTGTTGACGAGAAATGCCATAGGAAATGCTATAGCATTTCCTATAGCATTTCTTTATTTTACATTTTTTAAAACCTTAAATTTCAAACCAATTGAAAAAATAATGATTTTAGGGCTTATACATTGGAATTTGAATATAACAAGACTTCTCATGCAAAAATATGCAAGGATTAAATTGCTGACGAGAAATGCCATAGGAAATGCTAGCACTTCCTATAGCATTTCTTTATTTTACATTTTTTACAACCTTAAATTTCGAACCAATTGAAAAAATAATGATTTTAAAGCTTATACATTGGAATTTGAATATAACAAGAGTTCTCATGCAAAAATATGCAAGGATTAAATTGTTGACGAGAAATGCCATAGGAAATGCTATAGCATTTCCTATAGCATTTCTTTATTTTACATTTTTTAAAACCTTAAATTTCAAACCAATTGAAAAAATAATGATTTTAGGGCTTATACATTGGAATTTGAATATAACAAGAGTTCTCATGCAAGATTATATGCAAGGATTAAATTGTTGACGAGCAATGCCATAGGAAATGCTATAGCATTTCCTATAGCATTTCTTTATTTTACATTTTTTACAACCTTAAATTTCGAACCAATTGGAAAAATAATGATTTTCGGGCTTATACATTGGAAATTGAATATAACAAGAGTTCTCATGCAAAAATATATAAGGATTAAATTGTTGACGAGAAATGCCATAGGAAATGCTATAGCATTTCCTATAGCATTTCTTTATTTTACATTTTTTACAACCTTAAATTTCGAACCAATTGAAAAAATAATGATTTTAAAGCTTATACATTGGAATTTGAATATAACAAGAGTTCTCATGCAAAAATATGCAAGGATTAAATTGTTGACGAGAAATGCCATAGGAAATGCTAGCATTTCCTATAGCATTTCTTTATTTTACATTTTTTAAAACCTTAAATTTCAAACCAATTGAAAAAATAATGATTTTAGGGCTTATACATTGGAATTTGAATATAACAAGAGTTCTCATGCCAAAATATGCAAGGATTAAATTGTTGACGAGAAATGCCATAGGAAATGCTATAGCATTTCCTATAGCATTTCTTTATTTGACATTTTTTACAGCCTTAAATTTCGAACCAATTGAAAAAATAATTATTTTAGGGCTTATACATTGGAAATTGAATATAACAAGATTTCTCATGCAAAAATATGCAAGGATTAAATTGTTGCCGAGAAATACCATAGGAAATGCTATAGCATTTCCTATAGCATTTCTTTATTTTACATTTCTTACAACCTTAAATTTCGAACCAATTGAAAAAATAATGATTTTAGGGCTTATACATTGGAAATTGAATATAACAAGAGTTCTCATGCAAAAATATGCAAGGATTAAATTGTTGACGAGAAATGCCATAGGAAATGCTAGCATTTCCTATAGCATTTCTTTATTTTACATTTTTTACAACCTTAAATTTCGAACCAATTGAAAAAAAAAATGATTTTAGGGCTTATACATTGGAAATTGAATATAACAAGAGTTCTCATGCAAAAATATGCAAGGATTAAATTGTTGACGAGAAATGCCATAGGTAATGCTATAGCATTTCCTATAGCATTTCTTTATTTTACATTTTTTACAACCTTAAATTTCGAACCAATTGAAAAAAATAATGATTTTAAAGCTTATACATTGGAATTTGAATATAACAAGAGTTCTCATGCAAAAATATGCAAGGATTGAATTGTTGACGAGAAATGCCATAGGAAATGCTATAGCATTTCCTATAGCATTTCTTTATTTTACATTTTTTACAACCTTAAATTTTGAACCAATTGAAAAAATAATGATTTTAAAGCTTATACATTGGAATTTGAATATAACAAGAGTTCTCATGCAAAAATATGCAAGGATTAAATTGTTAACGAGAAATGCCATAGGAAATGCTATAGCATTTCCTATAGCATTTCTTTATTTTACATTTTTTAAAACCTTAAATTTCAAACCAATTGAAAAAATAATGATTTTAGGGCTTATACATTGGAATTTGAATATAATAAGAGTTCTCATGCAAAAATATGCAAGGATTAAATTGTTGACGAGAAATACCATAGGAAATTCTATAGCATTTCCTATAGCATTTCTTTATTTTACATTTTTTACAACCTTAAATTTCGAACCAAATTAAAAAATAATGATTTTAGGGCTTGTACATTGGAATTTGAATATAACAAGAGTTCTCATGCAAAAATATGCAAGGATTAAATTGTTGACGAGAAATGCCATAGGAAATGCTATAGCATTTCCTATAGCATTTCTTTATTTTACATTTTTTAAAACCTTAAATTTCAAACCAATTGAAAAAATAATGATTTTAGGGCTTATACATTGGAATTTGAATATAACAAGAGTTCTCATGCAAAAATATGCAAGGATTAAATTGTTGACGAGAAATGCCATAGGAAATGCTATAGCATTTCCTATAGCATTTCTTTATTTGACATTTTTTACAACCTTAAATTTCGAACCAAATTAATAAATAATGATTTTAGGGCTTGTACATTTGAAATTGAATATAACAAGAGTTCTCATGCAAAAAAATACAAGGATTAAATTGTTGACGAGAAATGCCATAGGAAATGCTAGCATTTCCTTATTTTACATTTTTTAAAACCTTAAATTTCAAACCAATTGAAAAAATAATGATTTTAGGGCTTATACATTGGAAATTGAATATAACAAGAGTTCTCATGCAAACAAATACAAGGATTAAATTGTTGCTGAGAAATGCCATAGGAAATGCTATAGCATTTCCAATAGCATTTCTTTATTTTACATTTTTTACAACCTTAAATTTCGAACCAAATTAAAAAATAATGATTTTAGGGCTTGTACATTTGAATTTGAATATAACAAGAGTTCTCATGCAAAAATATGCAAGGATTAAATTGTTGATGAGAAATGCCATAGGAAATGCTATAGCATTTCCTATAGCATTTCTTTATTTTACATTTTTTACAACCTTAAATTTCGAACCAATTGAAAAAATAATGATTTTAGGGCTTATACATTGGAAATTGAATAAAACAAGAGTTCTCATGCAAAAATATGCAAGGATTAAATTGTTTACGAGAAATGCCATAGGAAATGCTATAGCATTTCCTATAGCATTTCTTTATTTTACATTTTTTACAACCTTAAATTTCGAACCATATTGAAAAAATAATTATTTTAAAGCTTATACATTGGAATTTGAATATAACAAGAGTTCTCATGCAAAAATATGCAAGGATTAAATTGTTGACGAGAAATGCCATAGGAAATGCTATAGCATTTCCAATAGCATTTCTTTATTTTACATTTTTTAGAACCTTAAATTTCGAACCAATTGAAAAAATAATGATTTTAAAGCTTATACATTGGAATTTGAATATAACAAGAGTTCTCATGCAAAAATATGCAAGGATTAAATTGTTAACGAGAAATGCCATAGGAAATGCTATAGCATTTCCTATTGCATTTCTTTATTTTACATTTTTTAAAACCTTAAATTTCAAACCAATTGAAAAAATAATGATATTAGGGCTTATACATTGGAATTTGAATATAACAAGAGTTCTCATGCAAAAATATGCAAGGATTAATTTGTTGACGAGAAATGCCATAGGAAATGCTATAGCATTTCCTATAGCATTTCCTTATTTTACATTATTTACAACCTTAAATTTCGAACCAAATTAGAAAATAATGATTTTAGGGCTTGTACATTGGAATTTGAATATAACAAGAGTTCTCATGCAAAAATATGCAAGGATTAAATTGTTAACGAGAAATGCCATAGGAAATGCTATAGCATTTCCTATAGCATTTCTTTATTTTACATTTTTTAAAACCTTAAATTTCAAACCAATTGAAAAAATAATGATTTTAGGGCTTATACATTGGAATTTGAATATAACAAGAGTTCTCATGCAAAAATATGCAAGGATTAAATTGTTGACGAGAAATGCCATAGGAAATGCTATAGCATTTCCTATAGCATTTCTTTATTTTAAATTTTTTACAACCTTAAATTTCAAACCAATTGAAAAAATAATGATTTTAAAGCTTATACATTGGAATTTGAATATAACAAGAGTTCTCATGCAAAAATATGCAAGGATTAAATTGTTAACGAGAAATGCCATAGGAAATGCTATAGCATTTCCTATTGCATTTCTTTATTTTACATTTTTTAAAACCTTAAATTTCAAACCAATTGAAAAAATAATGATATTAGGGCTTATACATTGGAATTTGAATATAACAAGAGTTCTCATGCAAAAATATGCAAGGATTAAATTGTTGACGAGAAATGCCATAGGAAATGCTATAGCATTTCCTATAGCATTTCATTATTTTACATTTTTTACAACCTTAAATTTCGAACCAAATTAAAAAATAATGATTTTAGGGCTTGTACATTTGAATTTGAATATAACAAGAGTTGTCATGCAAAAATATGCAAGGATTAATTTGTTGACGAGAAATGCCATAGGAAATGTTATAGCATTTCCTATAGCATTTCTTTATTTTACATTTTTTACAACCTTAAATTTCGAACCAATTGAAAAAATAATGATTTTAAAGCTTATACATTGGAATTTGAATATAACAAGAGTTCTCATGCAAAAATATGCAAGGATTAAATTGTTAACGAGAAATGCCATAGGAAATGCTATAGCATTTCCTATAGCATTTCTTTATTTTACATTTTTTAAAACCTTAAATTTCAAACCAATTGAAAAAATAATGATTTTAGGGCTTATACATTGGAAATTTAATATAACAAGAGTTCTCATGCAAACAAATACAAGGATTAAATTGTTGCTGAAAAATGCCATAGGAAATGCTATAGCATTTCCTATAGCATTTCTTTATTTTACATTTTTTACAACCTTAAATTTCGAACCAATTGAAAAAAATAATGATTTTAAAGCTTATACATTGGAATTTGAATATAACAAGAGTTCTCATGCAAAAATATGCAAGGATTGAATTGTTGACGAGAAATGCCATAGGAAATGCTGTAGCATTTCCTATAGCATTTCTTTATTTTACATTTTTTACAACCTTAAATTTCGAACCAAATTAAAAAATAATGATTTTAGGGCTTGTACATTGGAATTTGAATATAACAAGAGTTCTCATGCAAAAATATGCAAGGATTAAATTGTTGACGAGAAATGCCATAGGAAATGCTATAGCATTTCCTATAGCATTTCTTTATTTTACATTTTTTACAATCTTAAATTTTGAACCAATTGAAAAAATAATGATTTTAAAGCTTATACATTGGAATTTGAATATAACAAGAGTTCTCATGCAAAAATATGCAAGGATTAAATTGTTAACGAGAAATGCCATAGGAAATGCTATAGCATTTCCTATAGCATTTCTTTATTTTACATTTTTTAAAACCTTAAATTTCAAACCAATTGAAAAAATAATGATTTTAGGGCTTATACATTGGAAATTTAATATAACAAGAGTTCTCATGCAAACAAATACAAGGATTAAATTGTTGCTGAGAAATGCCATAGGAAATGCTATAGCATTTCCTATAGCATTTCTTTATTTTACATTTTTTACAACCTTAAAATTCGAACCAAATTAAAAAATAATGATTTTAGGGCTTGTACATTTGAATTTGAATATAACAAGAGTTCTCATGCAAAAATATGCAAGGATTAAATTGTTGACGAGAAATGCCATAGGAAATGCTGTAGCATTTCCTATAGCATTTCTTTATTTTACATTTTTTACAACCTTAAATTTCGAACCAATTGAAAAAATAATGATTTTAGGGCTTATACATTGGAAATTGAATAAAACAATAGTTCTCATGCAAAAATATGCAAGGATTAAATTGTTGACGAGAAATGCCATAGGAAATGCTATAGCATTTCCTATAGCATTTCTTTATTTTACATTTTTTACAACCTTAAATTTCGAACCATATTGAAAAAATAATTATTTTAAAGCTTATACATTGGAATTTGAATATAACAAGAATTCTCATGCAAAACTATGCAAGAATTAAATTGTTGACGAGAAATGCCATAGGAAATGCTATAGCATTTCCTATAGCATTTCTTTATTTTACATTTTTTACAACCTTAAATTTCGAACCAATTGAAAAAAATAATGATTTTAAAGCTTATACATTGGAATTTGAATATAACAAGAGTTCTCATGCAAAAATATGCAAGGATTAAATTGTTAACGAGAAATGCCATAGGAAATGCTATAGCATTTCCTATTGCATTTCTTTATTTTACATTTTTTAAAACCTTAAATTTCAAACCAATTGAAAAAATAATGATATTAGGGCTTATACATTGGAATTTGAATATAACAAGAGTTCTCATGCAAAAATATGCAAGGATTAAATTGTTGACGAGAAATGCCATAGGAAATGCTATAGCATTTCCTATAGCATTTCATTATTTTACATTTTTTACAACCTTAAATTTCGAACCAAATTAAAAAATAATGATTTTAGGGCTTGTACATTGGAATTTGAATATAACAAGAGTTATCATGCAAAAATATGCAAGGATTAATTTGTTGACGAGAAATGCCATAGGAAATGCTATAGCATTTCCTATATCATTTTTTTATTTTACATTTTTTACAACCTTAAATTTCGAACCAATTGAAAAAATAATGATTTTAAAGCTTATACATTGGAATTTGAATATAACAAGAGTTCTCATGCAAAAATATGCAAGGATTGAATTGTTGACGAGAAATGCCATAGGAAATGCTATAGCATTTCCTATAGCATTTCTTTATTTTACATTTTTTACAACCTTAAATTTTGAACCAATTGAAAAAATAATGATTTTAAAGCTTATACATTGGAATTTGAATATAACAAGAGTTCTCATGCAAAAATATGCAAGGATTAAATTGTTAACGAGAAATGCCATAGGAAATGCTATAGCATTTCCTATAGCATTTCTTTATTTTACATTTTTTAAAACCTTAAATTTCAAACCAATTGAAAAAATAATGATTTTAGGGCTTATACATTGGAATTTGAATATAATAAGAGTTCTCATGCAAAAATATGCAAGGATTAAATTGTTGACGAGAAATACCATAGGAAATTCTATAGCATTTCCTATAGCATTTCTTTATTTTACATTTTTTACAACCTTAAATTTCGAACCAAATTAAAAAATAATGATTTTAGGGCTTGTACATTGGAATTTGAATATAACAAGAGTTCTCATGCAAAAATATGCAAGGATTAAATTGTTGACGAGAAATGCCATAGGAAATGCTATAGCATTTCCTATAGCATTTCTTTATTTTACATTTTTTAAAACCTTAAATTTCAAACCAATTGAAAAAATAATGATTTTAGGGCTTATACATTGGAATTTGAATATAACAAGAGTTCTCATGCAAAAATATGCAAGGATTAAATTGTTGACGAGAAATGCCATAGGAAATGCTATAGCATTTCCTATAGCATTTCTTTATTTGACATTTTTTACAACCTTAAATTTCGAACCAAATTAATAAATAATGATTTTAGGGCTTGTACATTTGAAATTGAATATAACAAGAGTTCTCATGCAAAAAAATACAAGGATTAAATTGTTGACGAGAAATGCCATAGGAAATGCTATAGCATTTCCTATAGCATTTCCTTATTTTACATTTTTTAAAACCTTAAATTTCAAACCAATTGAAAAAATAATGATTTTAGGGCTTATACATTGGAAATTGAATATAACAAGAGTTCTCATGCAAACAAATACAAGGATTAAATTGTTGCTGAGAAATGCCATAGGAAATGCTATAGCATTTCCAATAGCATTTCTTTATTTTACATTTTTTACAACCTTAAATTTCGAACCAAATTAAAAAATAATGATTTTAGGGCTTGTACATTTGAATTTGAATATAACAAGAGTTCTCATGCAAAAATATGCAAGGATTAAATTGTTGATGAGAAATGCCATAGGAAATGCTATAGCATTTCCTATAGCATTTCTTTATTTTACATTTTTTACAACCTTAAATTTCGAACCAATTGAAAAAATAATGATTTTAGGGCTTATACATTGGAAATTGAATAAAACAAGAGTTCTCATGCAAAAATATGCAAGGATTAAATTGTTTACGAGAAATGCCATAGGAAATGCTATAGCATTTCCTATAGCATTTCTTTATTTTACATTTTTTACAACCTTAAATTTCGAACCATATTGAAAAAATAATTATTTTAAAGCTTATACATTGGAATTTGAATATAACAAGAGTTCTCATGCAAAAATATGCAAGGATTAAATTGTTGACGAGAAATGCCATAGGAAATGCTATAGCATTTCCAATAGCATTTCTTTATTTTACATTTTTTAGAACCTTAAATTTCGAACCAATTGAAAAAATAATGATTTTAAAGCTTATACATTGGAATTTGAATATAACAAGAGTTCTCATGCAAAAATATGCAAGGATTAAATTGTTAACGAGAAATGCCATAGGAAATGCTATAGCATTTCCTATTGCATTTCTTTATTTTACATTTTTTAAAACCTTAAATTTCAAACCAATTGAAAAAATAATGATATTAGGGCTTATACATTGGAATTTGAATATAACAAGAGTTCTCATGCAAAAATATGCAAGGATTAATTTGTTGACGAGAAATGCCATAGGAAATGCTATAGCATTTCCTATAGCATTTCCTTATTTTACATTATTTACAACCTTAAATTTCGAACCAAATTAGAAAATAATGATTTTAGGGCTTGTACATTGGAATTTGAATATAACAAGAGTTCTCATGCAAAAATATGCAAGGATTAAATTGTTAACGAGAAATGCCATAGGAAATGCTATAGCATTTCCTATAGCATTTCTTTATTTTACATTTTTTAAAACCTTAAATTTCAAACCAATTGAAAAAATAATGATTTTAGGGCTTATACATTGGAATTTGAATATAACAAGAGTTCTCATGCAAAAATATGCAAGGATTAAATTGTTGACGAGAAATGCCATAGGAAATGCTATAGCATTTCCTATAGCATTTCATTATTTTACATTTTTTACAACCTTAAATTTCGAACCAAATTAAAAAATAATGATTTTAGGGCTTGTACATTGGAATTTGAATATAACAAGAGTTATCATGCAAAAATATGCAAGGATTAATTTGTTGACGAGAAATGCCATAGGAAATGCTATAGCATTTCCTATATCATTTTTTTATTTTACATTTTTTACAACCTTAAATTTCGAACCAATTGAAAAAATAATGATTTTAAAGCTTATACATTGGAATTTGAATATAACAAGAGTTCTCATGCAAAAATATGCAAGGATTGAATTGTTGACGAGAAATGCCATAGGAAATGCTATAGCATTTCCTATAGCATTTCTTTATTTTACATTTTTTACAACCTTAAATTTTGAACCAATTGAAAAAATAATGATTTTAAAGCTTATACATTGGAATTTGAATATAACAAGAGTTCTCATGCAAAAATATGCAAGGATTAAATTGTTAACGAGAAATGCCATAGGAAATGCTATAGCATTTCCTATAGCATTTCTTTATTTTACATTTTTTAAAACCTTAAATTTCAAACCAATTGAAAAAATTATGATTTTAGGGCTTATACATTGGAATTTGAATATAATAAGAGTTCTCATGCAAAAATATGCAAGGATTAAATTGTTGACGAGAAATACCATAGGAAATTCTATAGCATTTCCTATAGCATTTCTTTATTTTACATTTTTTACAACCTTAAATTTCGAACCAAATTAAAAAATAATGATTTTAGGGCTTGTACATTGGAATTTGAATATAACAAGAGTTCTCATGCAAAAATATGCAAGGATTAAATTGTTGACGAGAAATGCCATAGGAAATGCTATAGCATTTCCTATAGCATTTCTTTATTTTACATTTTTTAAAACCTTAAATTTCAAACCAATTGAAAAAATAATGATTTTAGGGCTTATACATTGGAATTTTAATATAACAAGAGTTCTCATGCAAAAATATGCAAGGATTAAATTGTTGACGAGAAATGCCATAGGAAATGCTATAGCATTTCCTATAGCATTTCTTTATTTGACATTTTTTACAACCTTAAATTTCGAACCAAATTAATAAATAATGATTTTAGGGCTTGTACATTTGAAATTGAATATAACAAGAGTTCTCATGCAAAAAAATACAAGGATTAAATTGTTGACGAGAAATGCCATAGGAAATGCTATAGCATTTCCTATAGCATTTCCTTATTTTACATTTTTTAAAACCTTAAATTTCAAACCAATTGAAAAAATAATGATTTTAGGGCTTATACATTGGAAATTGAATATAACAAGAGTTCTCATGCAAACAAATACAAGGATTAAATTGTTGCTGAGAAATGCCATAGGAAATGCTATAGCATTTCCAATAGCATTTCTTTATTTTACATTTTTTACAACCTTAAATTTCGAACCAAATTAAAAAATAATGATTTTAGGGCTTGTACATTTGAATTTGAATATAACAAGAGTTCTCATGCAAAAATATGCAAGGATTAAATTGTTGATGAGAAATGCCATAGGAAATGCTATAGCATTTCCTATAGCATTTCTTTATTTTACATTTTTTACAACCTTAAATTTCGAACCAATTGAAAAAATAATGATTTTAGGGCTTATACATTGGAAATTGAATAAAACAAGAGTTCTCATGCAAAAATATGCAAGGATTAAATTGTTTACGAGAAATGCCATAGGAAATGCTATAGCATTTCCTATAGCATTTCTTTATTTTACATTTTTTACAACCTTAAATTTCGAACCATATTGAAAAAATAATTATTTTAAAGCTTATACATTGGAATTTGAATATAACAAGAGTTCTCATGCAAAAATATGCAAGGATTAAATTGTTGACGAGAAATGCCATAGGAAATGCTATAGCATTTCCAATAGCATTTCTTTATTTTACATTTTTTAGAACCTTAAATTTCGAACCAATTGAAAAAATAATGATTTTAAAGCTTATACATTGGAATTTGAATATAACAAGAGTTCTCATGCAAAAATATGCAAGGATTAAATTGTTAACGAGAAATGCCATAGGAAATGCTATAGCATTTCCTATTGCATTTCTTTATTTTACATTTTTTAAAACCTTAAATTTCAAACCAATTGAAAAAATAATGATATTAGGGCTTATACATTGGAATTTGAATATAACAAGAGTTCTCATGCAAAAATATGCAAGGATTAATTTGCTGACGAGAAATGCCATAGGAAATGCTATAGCATTTCCTATAGCATTTCCTTATTTTACATTATTTACAACCTTAAATTTCGAACCAAATTAGAAAATAATGATTTTAGGGCTTGTACATTGGAATTTGAATATAACAAGAGTTCTCATGCAAAAATATGCAAGGATTAAATTGTTAACGAGAAATGCCATAGGAAATGCTATAGCATTTCCTATAGCATTTCTTTATTTTACATTTTTTAAAACCTTAAATTTCAAACCAATTGAAAAAATAATGATTTTAGGGCTTATACATTGGAATTTGAATATAACAAGAGTTCTCATGCAAAAATATGCAAGGATTAAATTGTTGACGAGAAATGCCATAGGAAATGCTATAGCATTTCCTATAGCATTTCTTTATTTTAAATTTTTTACAACCTTAAATTTCAAACCAATTGAAAAAATAATGATTTTAAAGCTTATACATTGGAATTTGAATATAACAAGAGTTCTCATGCAAAAATATGCAAGGATTAAATTGTTAACGAGAAATGCCATAGGAAATGCTATAGCATTTCCTATTGCATTTCTTTATTTTACATTTTTTAAAACCTTAAATTTCAAACCAATTGAAAAAATAATGATATTAGGGCTTATACATTGGAATTTGAATATAACAAGAGTTCTCATGCAAAAATATGCAAGGATTAAATTGTTGACGAGAAATGCCATAGGAAATGCTATAGCATTTCCTATAGCATTTCATTATTTTACATTTTTTACAACCTTAAATTTCGAACCAAATTAAAAAATAATGATTTTAGGGCTTGTACATTTGAATTTGAATATAACAAGAGTTGTCATGCAAAAATATGCAAGGATTAATTTGTTGACGAGAAATGCCATAGGAAATGTTATAGCATTTCCTATAGCATTTCTTTATTTTACATTTTTTACAACCTTAAATTTCGAACCAATTGAAAAAATAATGATTTTAAAGCTTATACATTGGAATTTGAATATAACAAGAGTTCTCATGCAAAAATATGCAAGGATTAAATTGTTAACGAGAAATGCCATAGGAAATGCTATAGCATTTCCTATAGCATTTCTTTATTTTACATTTTTTAAAACCTTAAATTTCAAACCAATTGAAAAAATAATGATTTTAGGGCTTATACATTGGAAATTTAATATAACAAGAGTTCTCATGCAAACAAATACAAGGATTAAATTGTTGCTGAAAAATGCCATAGGAAATGCTATAGCATTTCCTATAGCATTTCTTTATTTTACATTTTTTACAACCTTAAAATTCGAACCAAATTAAAAAATAATGATTTTAGGGCTTGTACATTTGAATTTGAATATAACAAGAGTTCTCATGCAAAAATATGCAAGGATTAAATTGTTGACGAGAAATGCCATAGGAAATGCTGTAGCATTTCCTATAGCATTTCTTTATTTTACATTTTTTACAACCTTAAATTTCGAACCAAATTAAAAAATAATGATTTTAGGGCTTGTACATTGGAATTTGAATATAACAAGAGTTCTCATGCAAAAATATGCAAGGATTAAATTGTTGACGAGAAATGCCATAGGAAATGCTATAGCATTTCCTATAGCATTTCTTTATTTTACATTTTTTACAATCTTAAATTTTGAACCAATTGAAAAAATAATGATTTTAAAGCTTATACATTGGAATTTGAATATAACAAGAGTTCTCATGCAAAAATATGCAAGGATTAAATTGTTAACGAGAAATGCCATAGGAAATGCTATAGCATTTCCTATAGCATTTCTTTATTTTACATTTTTTAAAACCTTAAATTTCAAACCAATTGAAAAAATAATGATTTTAGGGCTTATACATTGGAAATTTAATATAACAAGAGTTCTCATGCAAACAAATACAAGGATTAAATTGTTGCTGAGAAATGCCATAGGAAATGCTATAGCATTTCCTATAGCATTTCTTTATTTTACATTTTTTACAACCTTAAAATTCGAACCAAATTAAAAAATAATGATTTTAGGGCTTGTACATTTGAATTTGAATATAACAAGAGTTCTCATGCAAAAATATGCAAGGATTAAATTGTTGACGAGAAATGCCATAGGAAATGCTGTAGCATTTCCTATAGCATTTCTTTATTTTACATTTTTTACAACCTTAAATTTCGAACCAATTGAAAAAATAATGATTTTAGGGCTTATACATTGGAAATTGAATAAAACAATAGTTCTCATGCAAAAATATGCAAGGATTAAATTGTTGACGAGAAATGCCATAGGAAATGCTATAGCATTTCCTATAGCATTTCTTTATTTTACATTTTTTACAACCTTAAATTTCGAACCATATTGAAAAAATAATTATTTTAAAGCTTATACATTGGAATTTGAATATAACAAGAATTCTCATGCAAAACTATGCAAGAATTAAATTGTTGACGAGAAATGCCATAGGAAATGCTATAGCATTTCCTATAGCATTTCTTTATTTTACATTTTTTACAACCTTAAATTTCGAACCAATTGAAAAAAATAATGATTTTAAAGCTTATACATTGGAATTTGAATATAACAAGAGTTCTCATGCAAAAATATGCAAGGATTAAATTGTTAACGAGAAATGCCATAGGAAATGCTATAGCATTTCCTATTGCATTTCTTTATTTTACATTTTTTAAAACCTTAAATTTCAAACCAATTGAAAAAATAATGATATTAGGGCTTATACATTGGAATTTGAATATAACAAGAGTTCTCATGCAAAAATATGCAAGGATTAAATTGTTGACGAGAAATGCCATAGGAAATGCTATAGCATTTCCTATAGCATTTCATTATTTTACATTTTTTACAACCTTAAATTTCGAACCAAATTAAAAAATAATGATTTTAGGGCTTGTACATTGGAATTTGAATATAACAAGAGTTATCATGCAAAAATATGCAAGGATTAATTTGTTGACGAGAAATGCCATAGGAAATGCTATAGCATTTCCTATATCATTTCTTTATTTTACATTTTTTATAACCTTAAATTTCGAACCAATTGAAAAAATAATGATTTTAAAGCTTATACATTGGAATTTGAATATAACAAGAGTTCTCATGCAAAAATATGCAAGGATTAAATTGTTAACGAGAAATGCCAAAGGAAATGCTATAGCATTTCCTATAGCATTTCTTTATTTTACATTTTTTAAAACCTTAAATTTCAAACCAATTGAAAAAATAATGATTTAAGGGCTTATACATTGGAATTTTAATATAACAAGAGTTCTCATGCAAAAATATGCAAGGATTAAATTGTTGACGAGAAATGCCATAGGAAATGCTATAGCATTTCCTATAGCATTTCTTTATTTTACATTTTTTACAACTTTAAATTTCGAACCAATTGAAAAAATAATGATTTTAAAGCTTATACATTGGAATTTGAATATAACAAGAGTTCTCATGCAAAAATATGCAAGGATTAAATTGTTAACGAGAAATGCCATAGGAAATGCTATAGCATTTCCTATTGCATTTATTTATTTTACATTTTTTAAAACCTTAAATTTCAAACCAATTGAAAAAATAATGATATTAGGGCTTATACATTGGAATTTGAATATAACAAGAGTTCTCATGCAAAAATATGCAAGGATTAAATTGTTGACGAGAAATGCCATAGGAAATGCCATAGCATTTCCTATAGCATTTCATTATTTTACATTTTTTACAACCTTAAATTTCGAACCAAATTAAAAAATAATGATTTTAGGGCTTGTACATTGGAATTTGAATATAACAAGAGTTCTCATGCAAAAATATGCAAGGATTAATTTGTTGACGAGAAATGCCATAGGAAATGCTATAGCATTTCCTATATCATGTCTTTATTTTACATTTTTTACAACCTTAAATTTCGAACGAATTGAAAAAATAATGATTTTAAAGCTTATACATTGGAATTTGAATATAACAAGAGTTCTCATGCAAAAATATGCAAGGATTAAATTGTTGACGAGAAATGCCATAGGAAATGCTATAGCATTTCCTATAGCATTTCTTTATTTTACATTTTTTAAAACCTTAAATTTCAAACCAATTGAAAAAATAATGATTTTAGGGCTTATACATTGGAATTTTAATATAACAAGAGTTCTCATGCAAAAATATGCAAGGATTAAATTGTTGACGAGAAATGCCATAGGAAATGCTATAGCATTTCCTATAGCATTTCTTTATTTTACATTTTTTACAACTTTAAATTTCGAACCAATTGAAAAAATAATGATTTTAAAGCTTATACATTGGAATTTGAATATAACAAGAGTTCTCATGCAAAAATATGCAAGGATTAAATTGTTAACGAGAAATGCCATAGGAAATGCTATAGCATTTCCTATTGCATTTCTTTATTTTACATTTTTTAAAACCTTAAATTTCAAACCAATTGAAAAAATAATGATATTAGGGCTTATACATTGGAATTTGAATATAACAAGAGTTCTCATGCAAAAATATGCAAGGATTAAATTGTTGACGAGAAATGCCATAGGAAATGCTATAGCATTTCCTATAGCATTTCATTATTTTACATTTTTTACAACCTTAAATTTCGAACCAAATTAAAAAATAATGATTTTAGGGCTTGTACATTGGAATTTGAATATAACAAGAGTTCTCATGCAAAAATATGCAAGGATTAATTTGTTGACGAGAAATGCCATAGGAAATGCTATAGCATTTCCTATAGCATTTCTTTATTTTACATTTTTTACAACCTTAAATTTCGAACCAATTGAAAAAATAATGATTTTAAAGCTTATACATTGAAATTTGAATATAACAAGAGTTCTCATGCAAAAATATGCAAGGATTAAATTGTTGACGAGAAATGCTATAGGAAATGCTATAGCATTTCCTATAGCATTTCTTTATTTTACATTTTTTACAACCTTAAATTTCGAACCAATTGAAAAAATAATGATTTTAAAGCTTATACATTGGAATTTGAATATAACAAGAGTTCTCATGCAAAAATATGCAAGGATTAAATTGTTAAAGAGAAATGCCATAGGAAATGCTATAGCATTTCCTATTGCATTTCTTTATTTTACATTTTTTAAAACCTTAAATTTCAAACCAATTGAAAAAATAATGATATTAGGGCTTATACATTGGAATTTGAATATAACAAGAGTTCTCATGCAAAAATATGCAAGGATTAAATTGTTGACGAGAAATGCCATAGGAAATGCTATAGCATTTCCTATAGCATTTCATTATTTTACATTTTTTACAACCTTAAATTTCGAACCAAATTAAAAAATAATGATTTTAGGGCTTATACATTGGAATTTGAATATAACAAGAGTTCTCATGCAAAAATATGCAAGGATTAAATTGTTAACGAGAAATGCCATAGGAAATGCTATAGCATTTCCTATAGCATTTCTTTATTTTACATTTTTTAAAACCTTAAATTTCAAACCAATTGAAAAAATAATGATTTTAGGGGTTATCCATTGGAATTTGAATATAACAAGAGTTCTCATGCAAAAATATGCAAGGATTAAATTGTTGACGAGAAATGCCATAGGAAATGCTATAGCATTTCCTATAGCATTTCTTTATTTTACATTTTTTACAACCTTAAATTTCGAACCAAATTAAAAAATAATGATTTTAGGGCTTGTACATTGGAATTTGAATATAACAAGAGTTCTCATGCAAAAATATGCAAGGATTAAATTGTTGACGAGAAATGCCTAGGAAATGCTATAGCATTTCCTATAGCATTTCTTTATTTTACATTTTTTACAACCTTAAATTTCGAACCAATTGAAAAAATAATGATTTTAAAGCTTATACATTGGAATTTGAATATAACAAGAGTTCTCATGCAAAAATATGCAAGGATTAAATTGTTAAAGAGAAATGCCATAGGAAATGCTATAGCATTTCCTATTGCATTTCTTTATTTTACATTTTTTACAACTTTAAATTTCGAACCAATTGAAAAAATAATGATTTTAAAGCTTATACATTGGAATTTGAATATAACAAGAGTTCTCATGCAAAAATATGCAAGGATTAAATTGTTAACGAGAAATGCCATAGGAAATGCTATAGCATTTCCTATTGCATTTCTTTATTTTACATTTTTTAAAACCTTAAATTTCAAACCAATTGAAAAAATAATGATATTAGGGCTTATACATTGGAATTTGAATATAACAAGAGTTCTCATGCAAAAATATGCAAGGATTAAATTGTTGACGAGAAATGCCATAGGAAATGCTATAGCATTTCCTATAGCATTTCATTATTTTACATTTTTTACAACCTTAAATTTCGAACCAAATTAAAAAATAATGATTTTAGGGCTTGTACATTGGAATTTGAATATAACAAGAGTTCTCATGCAAAAATATGCAAGGATTAATTTGTTGACGAGAAATGCCATAGGAAATGCTATAGCATTTCCTATAGCATTTCTTTATTTTACATTTTTTACAACCTTAAATTTCGAACCAATTGAAAAAATAATGATTTTAAAGCTTATACATTGGAATTTGAATATAACAAGAGTTCTCATGCAAAAATATGCAAGGATTAAATTGTTGACGAGAAATGCTATAGGAAATGCTATAGCATTTCCTATAGCATTTCTTTATTTTACATTTTTTACAACCTTAAATTTCGAACCAATTGAAAAAATAATGATTTTAAAGCTTATACATTGGAATTTGAATATAACAAGAGTTCTCATGCAAAAATATGCAAGGATTAAATTGTTAAAGAGAAATGCCATAGGAAATGCTATAGCATTTCCTATTGCATTTCTTTATTTTACATTTTTTAAAACCTTAAATTTCAAACCAATTGAAAAAATAATGATATTAGGGCTTATACATTGGAATTTGAATATAACAAGAGTTCTCATGCAAAAATATGCAAGGATTAAATTGTTGACGAGAAATGCCATAGGAAATGCTATAGCATTTCCTATAGCATTTCATTATTTTACATTTTTTACAACCTTAAATTTCGAACCAAATTAAAAAATAATGATTTTAGGGCTTATACATTGGAATTTGAATATAACAAGAGTTCTCATGCAAAAATATGCAAGGATTAAATTGTTGACGAGAAATGCCATAGGAAATGCTATAGCATTTCCTATAGCATTTCTTTATTTTACATTTTTTAAAACCTTAAATTTCAAACCAATTGAAAAAATAATGATTTTAGGGGTTAACCATTGGAATTTGAATATAACAAGAGTTCTCATGCAAAAATATGCAAGGATTAAATTGTTGACGAGAAATGCCATAGGAAATGCTATAGCATTTCCTATAGCATTTCTTTATTTTACATTTTTTACAACCTTAAATTTCGAACCAAATTAAAAAATAATGATTTTAGGGCTTGTACATTGGAATTTGAATATAACAAGAGTTCTCATGCAAAAATATGCAAGGATTAAATTGTTGACGAGAAATGCCTAGGAAATGCTATAGCATTTCCTATAGCATTTCTTTATTTTACATTTTTTACAACCTTAAATTTCGAACCAATTGAAAAAATAATGATTTTAAAGCTTATACATTGGAATTTGAATATAACAAGAGTTCTCATGCAAAAATATGCAAGGATTAAATTGTTAAAGAGAAATGCCATAGGAAATGCTATAGCATTTCCTATTGCATTTCTTTATTTTACATTTTTTAAAACCTTAAATTTCAAACCAATTGAAAAAATAATGATATTAGGGCTTATACATTGGAATTTGAATATAACAAGAGTTCTCATGCAAAAATATGCAAGGATTAAATTGTTGACGAGAAATGCCATAGGAAATGCTATAGCATTTCCTATAGCATTTCATTATTTTACATTTTTTACAACCTTAAATTTCGAACCAAATTAAAAAATAATGATTTTAGGGCTTATACATTGGAATTTGAATATAACAAGAGTTCTCATGCAAAAATATGCAAGGATTAAATTGTTAACGAGAAATGCCATAGGAAATGCTATAGCATTTCCTATAGCATTTCTTTATTTTACATTTTTTAAAACCTTAAATTTCAAACCAATTGAAAAAATAATGATTTTAGGGGTTATCCATTGGAATTTGAATATAACAAGAGTTCTCATGCAAAAATATGCAAGGATTAAATTGTTGACGAGAAATGCCATAGGAAATGCTATAGCATTTCCTATAGCATTTCTTTATTTTACATTTTTTACAACCTTAAATTTCGAACCAAATTAAAAAATAATGATTTTAGGGCTTGTACATTCGAATTTGAATATAACAAGAGTTCTCATGCAAAAATATGCAAGGATTAAATTGTTAACGAGAAATGCCATAGGAAATGCTATAGCATTTCCTATAGCATTTCTTTATTTTACATTTTTTAAAACCTTAAATTTCAAACCAATTGAAAAAATAATGATTTTAGGGGTTATCCATTGGAATTTGAATATAACAAGAGTTCTCATGCAAAAATATGCAAGGATTAAATTGTTAACGAGAAATGCCATAGGAAATGCTATAGCATTTCCTATAGCATTTCTTTATTTTACATTTTTTAAAACCTTAAATTTCAAACCAATTGAAAAAATAATGATATTAGGGCTTATACATTGTAATTTGAATATAACAAGAGTTCTCATGCAAAAATATGCAAGGATTAAATTGTTGACGAGAAATGCCATAGGAAATGCTATAGCATTTCCTATAGCATTTCATTATTTTACATTTTTTACAACCTTAAATTTCGAACCAAATTAAAAAATAATGATTTTAGGGCTTGTACATTGGAATTTGAATATAACAAGAGTTCTCATGCAAAAATATGCAAGGATTAATTTGTTGACGAGAAATGCCATAGGAAATGCTATAGCATTTCCTATAGCATTTCTTTATTTTACATTTTTTACAACCTTAAATTTCGAACCAATTGAAAAAATAATGATTTTAAAGCTTATACATTGGAATTTGAATATAACAAGAGTTCTCATGCAAAAATATGCAAGGATTAAATTGTTGACGAGAAATGCTATAGGAAATGCTATAGCATTTCCTATAGCATTTCTTTATTTTACATTTTTTACAACCTTAAATTTCGAACCAATTGAAAAAATAATGATTTTAAAGCTTATACATTGGAATTTGAATATAACAAGAGTTCTCATGCAAAAATATGCAAGGATTAAATTGTTAAAGAGAAATGCCATAGGAAATGCTATAGCATTTCCTATTGCATTTCTTTATTTTACATTTTTTAAAACCTTAAATTTCAAACCAATTGAAAAAATAATGATATTAGGGCTTATACATTGGAATTTGAATATAACAAGAGTTCTCATGCAAAAATATGCAAGGATTAAATTGTTGACGAGAAATGCCATAGGAAATGCTATAGCATTTCCTATAGCATTTCATTATTTTACATTTTTTACAACCTTAAATTTCGAACCAAATTAAAAAATAATGATTTTAGGGCTTATACATTGGAATTTGAATATAACAAGAGTTCTCATGCAAAAATATGCAAGGATTAAATTGTTAACGAGAAATGCCATAGGAAATGCTATAGCATTTCCTATAGCATTTCTTTATTTTACATTTTTTAAAACCTTAAATTTCAAACCAATTGAAAAAATAATGATTTTAGGGGTTATCCATTGGAATTTGAATATAACAAGAGTTCTCATGCAAAAATATGCAAGGATTAAATTGTTGACGAGAAATGCCATAGGAAATGCTATAGCATTTCCTATAGCATTTCTTTATTTTACATTTTTTACAACCTTAAATTTCGAACCAAATTAAAAAATAATGATTTTAGGGCTTGTACATTGGAATTTGAATATAACAAGAGTTCTCATGCAAAAATATGCAAGGATTAAATTGTTGACGAGAAATGCCTAGGAAATGCTATAGCATTTCCTATAGCATTTCTTTATTTTACATTTTTTACAACCTTAAATTTCGAACCAATTGAAAAAATAATGATTTTAAAGCTTATACATTGGAATTTGAATATAACAAGAGTTCTCATGCAAAAATATGCAAGGATTAAATTGTTAAAGAGAAATGCCATAGGAAATGCTATAGCATTTCCTATTGCATTTCTTTATTTTACATTTTTTAAAACCTTAAATTTCAAACCAATTGAAAAAATAATGATATTAGGGCTTATACATTGGAATTTGAATATAACAAGAGTTCTCATGCAAAAATATGCAAGGATTAAATTGTTGACGAGAAATGCCATAGGAAATGCTATAGCATTTCCTATAGCATTTCATTATTTTACATTTTTTACAACCTTAAATTTCGAACCAAATTAAAAAATAATGATTTTAGGGCTTATACATTGGAATTTGAATATAACAAGAGTTCTCATGCAAAAATATGCAAGGATTAAATTGTTAACGAGAAATGCCATAGGAAATGCTATAGCATTTCCTATAGCATTTCTTTATTTTACATTTTTTAAAACCTTAAATTTCAAACCAATTGAAAAAATAATGATTTTAGGGGTTATCCATTGGAATTTGAATATAACAAGAGTTCTCATGCAAAAATATGCAAGGATTAAATTGTTGACGAGAAATGCCATAGGAAATGCTATAGCATTTCCTATAGCATTTCATTATTTTACATTTTTTACAACCTTAAATTTCGAACCAAATTAAAAAATAATGATTTTAGGGCTTATACATTGGAATTTGAATATAACAAGAGTTCTCATGCAAAAATATGCAAGGATTAAATTGTTAACGAGAAATGCCATAGGAAATGCTATAGCATTTCCTATAGCATTTCTTTATTTTACATTTTTTAAAACCTTAAATTTCAAACCAATTGAAAAAATAATGATTTTAGGGGTTATCCATTGGAATTTGAATATAACAAGAGTTCTCATGCAAAAATATGCAAGGATTAAATTGTTGACGAGAAATGCCATAGGAAATGCTATAGCATTTCCTATAGCATTTCTTTATTTTACATTTTTTACAACCTTAAATTTCGAACCAAATTAAAAAATAATGATTTTAGGGCTTGTACATTGGAATTTGAATATAACAAGAGTTCTCATGCAAAAATATGCAAGGATTAAATTGTTGACGAGAAATGCCTAGGAAATGCTATAGCATTTCCTATAGCATTTCTTTATTTTACATTTTTTACAACCTTAAATTTCGAACCAATTGAAAAAATAATGATTTTAAAGCTTATACATTGGAATTTGAATATAACAAGAGTTCTCATGCAAAAATATGCAAGGATTAAATTGTTAAAGAGAAATGCCATAGGAAATGCTATAGCATTTCCTATTGCATTTCTTTATTTTACATTTTTTAAAACCTTAAATTTCAAACCAATTGAAAAAATAATGATATTAGGGCTTATACATTGGAATTTGAATATAACAAGAGTTCTCATGCAAAAATATGCAAGGATTAAATTGTTAACGAGAAATGCCATAGGAAATGCTATAGCATTTCCTATAGCATTTCTTTATTTTACATTTTTTAAAACCTTAAATTTCAAACCAATTGAAAAAATAATGATTTTAGGGGTTATCCATTGGAATTTGAATATAACAAGAGTTCTCATGCAAAAATATGCAAGGATTAAATTGTTGACGAGAAATGCCATAGGAAATGCTATAGCATTTCCTATAGCATTTCTTTATTTTACATTTTTTACAACCTTAAATTTCGAACCAAATTAAAAAATAATGATTTTAGGGCTTGTACATTCGAATTTGAATATAACAAGAGTTCTCATGCAAAAATATGCAAGGATTAAATTGTTGACGAGAAATGCCATAGGAAATGCTATAGCATTTCCTATAGCATTTCTTTATTTTACATTTTTTTCAACCTTAAATTTCGAACCAAATTAAAAAATAATGATTTTAGGGCTTGTACATTGGAATTTGAATATAACAAGAGTTCTCATGCAAAAATATGCAAGGATTAAATTGTTGACGAGAAATGCCTAGGAAATGCTATAGCATTTCCTATAGCATTTCTTTATTTTACATTTTTTACAACCTTAAATTTCGAACCAATTGAAAAAATAATGATTTTAAAGCTTATACATTGGAATTTGAATATAACAAGAGTTCTCATGCAAAAATATGCAAGGATTAAATTGTTAAAGAGAAATGCCATAGGAAATGCTAGCATTTCCTATTGCATTTCTTTATTTTACATTTTTTAAAACCTTAAATTTCAAACCAATTGAAAAAATAATGATATTAGGGCTTATACATTGGAATTTGAATATAACAAGAGTTCTCATGCAAAAATATGCAAGGATTAAATTGTTGACGAGAAATGCCATAGGAAATGCTATAGCATTTCCTATAGCATTTCATTATTTTACATTTTTTACAACCTTAAATTTCGAACCAAATTAAAAAATAATGATTTTAGGGCTTATACATTGGAATTTGAATATAACAAGAGTTCTCATGCAAAAATATGCAAGGATTAAATTGTTAACGAGAAATGCCATAGGAAATGCTATAGCATTTCCTATAGCATTTCTTTATTTTACATTTTTTAAAACCTTAAATTTCAAACCAATTGAAAAAATAATGATTTTAGGGGTTATCCATTGGAATTTGAATATAACAAGAGTTCTCATGCAAAAATATGCAAGGATTAAATTGTTGACGAGAAATGCCATAGGAAATGCTATAGCATTTCCTATAGCATTTCTTTATTTTACATTTTTTACAACCTTAAATTTCGAACCAAATTAAAAAATAATGATTTTAGGGCTTGTACATTCGAATTTGAATATAACAAGAGTTCTCATGCAAAAATATGCAAGGATTAAATTGTTGACGAGAAATGCCATAGGAAATGCTATAGCATTTCCTATAGCATTTCTTTATTTTACATTTTTTACAACCTTAAATTTCGAACCAAATTAAAAAATAATGATTTTAGGGCTTATACATTGGAATTTGAATATAACAAGAGTTCTCATGCAAAAATATGCAAGGATTAAATTGTTAACGAGAAATGCCATAGGAAATGCTATAGCATTTCCTATAGCATTTCTTTATTTTACATTTTTTAAAACCTTAAATTTCAAACCAATTGAAAAAATAATGATTTTAGGGGTTATCCATTGGAATTTGAATATAACAAGAGTTCTCATGCAAAAATATGCAAGGATTAAATTGTTGACGAGAAATGCCATAGGAAATGCTATAGCATTTCCTATAGCATTTCTTTATTTTACATTTTTTACAACCTTAAATTTTGAACCAAATTAAAAAATAATGATTTTAGGGCTTGTACATTGGAATTTGAATATAACAAGAGTTCTCATGCAAAAATATGCAAGGATTAAATTGTTGACGAGAAATGCCATAGGAAATGCTATAGCATTTCCTATAGCATTTCTTTATTTTACATTTTTTACAACCTTAAATTTCGAACCAATTGAAAAAATAATGATTTTAAAGCTTATACATTGGAATTTGAATATAACAAGAGTTCTCATGCAAAAATATGCAAGGATTAAATTGTTAACGAGAAATGCCATAGGAAATGCTATAGCATTTCCTATAGCATTTCTTTATTTTACATTTTTTAAAACCTTAAATTTCAAACCAATTGAAAAAATAATGATTTTAGGGGTTATACATTGGAATTTGAATATAACAAGAGTTCTCATGCAAAAATATGCAAGGATTAAATTGTTGACGAGAAATGCCATAGGAAATGCTATAGCATTTCCTATAGCATTTCTTTATTTTACATTTTTTACAACCTTAAATTTCGAACCAAATTAAAAAATAATGATTTTAGGGCTTGTACATTGGAATTTGAATATAACAAGAGTTCTCATGCAAAAATATGCAAGGATTAAATTGTTGACGAGAAATGCCATAGGAAATGCTATAGCATTTCCTATAGCATTTCTTTATTTTACATTTTTTAAAACCTTAAATTTCAAACCAATTGAAAAAATAATTATTTTAGGGCTTATACATTGGAATTTGAATATAACAAGAGTTCTCATGCAAAAATATGCAAGGATTAAATTGTTGACGAGAAATGCCATAGGAAATGCTATAGCATTTCCTATAGCATTTCTTTATTTTATATTTTTTAAAACCTTAAATTTCAAACCAATTGAAAAAATAATGATTTTAGGGCTTATACATTGGAATTTGAATATAACAAGAGTTCTCATGCAAAAATATGCAAGGATTAAATTGTTGACGAGAAATGCCATAGGAAATGCTATAGCATTTCCTATAGCATTTCTTTATTTGACATTTTTTACAGCCTTAAATTTCGAACCAATTGAAAAAATAATGATTTTAGGGCTTATACATTGGAAATTGAATATAACAAGAGTTCTCATGCAAAAATATGCAAGGATTAAATTGTTGACTAGAAATGCCATAGTATTTCCTATAGCATTTCTTTATTTTACATTTTTTACAACCTTAAATTACGAACCAATTGAAAAAATAATGATTTTAAAGCTTATACATTGGAATTTGAATATAACAAGAGTTCTCATGCAAAAATATGCAAGGATTAAATTGTTGATGAGAAATGCCATAGGATATGCTCCTATAGCATTTCTTTATTTGACATTTTTTACAGCCTTAAATTTCGAACCAATTGAAAAAATAATGATTTTAGGGCTTATACATTGGAAATTGAATATAACAAGAGTTCTCATGCAAAAATATGCAAGGATTAAATTGTTGACGAGAAATGCCATAGGAAATGTTATAGCATTTCCTATAGCATTTCTTTATTTTACATTTTTTACAACCTTAAATTTCGAACCAATTGAAAAAAATAATGATTTTAGGGCTTATACATTGGAATTTGAATATAACAAGAGTTTCTCATGCAAAAATATGCAAGGATTAAATTGTTGACGAGAAATGATATAGGAAATGCTATAGCATTTCCTATAGCATTTCTTTATTTTATATTTTTTAAAACCTTAAATTTCAAACCAATTGAAAAAATAATGATTTTAGGGCTTATACATTGGAATTTGAATATAACAAGAGTTCTCATGCAAAAATATGCAAGGATTAAATTGTTGACGAGAAATGCCATAGGAAATGCTATAGCATTTCCTATAGCATTTCTTTATTTTACATTTTTTACAACCTTAAATTTCGAACCAAATTAAAAAATAATGATTTTAGGGCTTGTACATTGGAATTTGAATATAACAAGAGTTCTCATGCAAAAATATGCAAGGATTAAATTGTTGACGAGAAATGCCATAGGAAATGCTATAGAATTTCGTATAGCATTTGTTTATTTGACATTTTTTACAACCTTAAATTTCAAACCAATTGAAAAAATAATGATTGTAAAGCTTACACATTGGAATTTGAATATAACAAGAGTTCTCATGCAAAAATATGCAAGGATTAAATTGTTAACGAGAAATGCCATAGGAAATGCTATAGCATTTCCTAAAGCATTTCTTTATTTTACATTTTTTAAAACCTTAAATTTCAAACCAATTGAAAAAATAATTATTTTAGGGCTTATACATTGGAATTTGAATATAACAAGAGTTCTCATGCAAAAATATGCAAGGATTAAATTGTTGACGAGAAATGCCATAGGAAATGCTATGCATTTCCTATAGCATTTCTTTATTTTATATTTTTTAAAACCTTAAATTTCAAACCAATTGAAAAAATAATGATTTTAGGGCTTATACATTGGAATTTGAATATAACAAGAGTTCTCATGCAAAAATATGCAAGGATTAAATTGTTGACGAGAAATGCCATAGGAAATGCTATTGCATTTCCTATAGCATTTCTTTATTTTACATTTTTTACAACCTTAAATTTCGAACCAAATTAAAAAATAATGATTTTAGGGCTTGTACATTGGAATTTGAATATAACAAGAGTTCTCATGCAAAAATATGCAAGGATTAAATTGTTGACGAGAAATGCCATAGGAAATGCTATAGAATTTCGTATAGCATTTGTTTATTTGACATTTTTTACAACCTTAAATTTCGAACCAATTGAAAAAAATAATGATTTTAAAGCTTATACATTGGAATTTGAATATAACAAGAGTTCTCATGCAAAAACATGCAAGGATTAAATTGTTAACGAGAAATGCCATAGGAAATGCTATAGCATTTCCCATAGCATTTCTTTATTTTACATTTTTTAAAACCTTAAATTTCAAACCAATTGAAAAAATAATGATTTTAGGGCTTATACATTGGAATTTGAATATAACAAGAGTTCTCATGCAAAAATATGCAAGGATTAAATTGTTGACGAGAAATGCCATAGGAAATGCTATAGCATTTCCTATAGCATTTCTTTATTTTATATTTTTTATGTAACACCCGTAAACTTTTTGTATATTATTGTTTTGAAATTTCAACGATAATAAGATAAATATATATCTTAATTTAAAGAGTGTACTATCTTTAGTTGTTTCGAATAATAAATTTAAAGCTTTCTTAGTTATTTATTTATAAAGGCCAAAATATAGTTATTGACTTTTGTACTTTGTGTGCAAATACACATAAATTAAGTACTAACAATATAATTATTAGTGATTATCTTTTGTACTATACAGGTTGTTAATATAATATATATATAACTGTGGAATGTCCTTTTAACCTTATCTGAAGTCCTATACGACATTTTTTTTTCTAACCCAATCATCTTATTTATTTGTACATATACTATCATCCTTATCCCTATCATTATAACATACCTAGCCGACTTACTTTTTAATATATATATATATATATATATATATAAACATAATGATCAATCTGATCATTATTCAACAAAGAAAATAACAAGAGTGAAGTGGGCTAAAGCTTCTTGAGGTTCATCTCTCAACAATCCTCGGACGAATCTTTTGACAAGCATAGATGGCTGTTTTCAATCACAATAAAATAAAGAGAAGAAAGGTCCTTCTCTTAATCTTTATTTTTCACTCGTTCATGTTTTTGTTGTTAAATTTATATATCTTTTATTCAATTTCTATTTAGTTTATGAGCAAGTATGATCGGTATAGAGAATTAGGAGTTCTTTTATGAAGTATAATATGAGTACATATGTATAGACCTATACTTATATTCTTAGAATACATTGTATAGCTACGAGTATTAAGTTAATAACAAAGAAGTGAATATGCTAGTGCAGGATATTCATTGGTAATTAGTGGAATTTATTTTGTTGAATTTCAAGTAATGTTTAGATTTTTTAATAAAATCAACAAGCAATTGCTGAGTAGTGTTTGGGTGTTAAAGTTTTTATTGGAGAATTACAGGAGGGAAATAGAAGTAATAAATACATGTTCGTGGGAATGGTTAGGCTTTTGTGAGCAAACATGAATATGCGGCGATGCATATAGTGAACAAAATAGTGTGATGTATCCATAGTTTGGATTGAAAATCGTGGGATTATAATTACAATGTTAAGTATATGCAAATATATATATATATATTGTAGGTAATTACTTAATTATAGTAGCTACAGACTATGGTAGTAAACATATAAAAGCATGTGCTATGTGGTGGTTATACTAATAATAGTTAGTATAGATCAGGGTAAATTCATGAGTCGTAAGAGTTTTACAGTTTACTTAATTACTTAAGATGAATATTTTACGAGGATAGGAATAATTCTTGATCTCATTAGAAACGAGTGTGTATCAGTACATTAATATACGAAGGACTTTATAAGTTTTGAAATTTGATATTTAAGTTCTATATATCAGGAAATTTTTATGTGCACATGCAAGCGTCAATTTCCGTCAATTGAGAGTTCATAAAGTGTAAGGTACGTAAAAGTACTCACTACAACACAGCAATAATATTCTGGTTTCTGTGATTGTGTATGGTGTGAAATATATGTTGTTTTGTGGTATTGTTTGATGATATATGTTAGATATGCGATATAAGCATATTGAAAAAGCATGAATATACAACATGAGTATATTCCAAAAGCAGCATTTAGTCATACATATAATCTATAGTGATATTAAATATATGTATGACAGTTTCAGTAATAAATTGCGTCGTACCAACCATTGTATATCGGGTCGCGTAGTCACTGATTACAATGTGTATGAAGCCTCCGACTGTATCGGGTCGCGTATTCACTGATACGTCGTGAGATGTTTGCCTCGGGATGACTTGGTTAGGGTCGCGCCCCCAGTCCCCTGTAGGCGTAGTTGCGCGCTGGTACGTACGCAGGGCCCAATAATATGTTTATAAGAAGTTATAAATTATAACCGGACATTGCATTATGCATTTAGAAGTGATCGTTCCTTGATATATTTTTGTGAGTAATATAAACCTTTTGCGTATTGAGCGTTAGCTCACTCGTATAGTTGTGTTGTAGAATCAGGAAAGAAGTGATGAGTTGTGGATGAAGCGGGATCGGGGGTGGCATATACGGGTGCATACGGTGGTAGAATCGATCTTGTGGTTTTCCTCAATCTTTTTCTTATTTGTTTCTAAAATAAGGAGCTCCTAAATATTTATTTTCGTTTTAAAGTTAAGTATAGTCCCGAGAATTTATTATAGAAATTGTATTGACTTTTATACATATTTAAATATTTTCTCTTTAAAATATTTTTATAAACCGGGACTTTGACGAGTTAAATAAAAGAAGTAACGGACCTAAGGAAAGGGGGTCGTTACAGAGTGGTATCAGAGCGGTTCACCTATCGTCACTGTATATGCACGCCGAGCTGATTCCTTATAATCCGCAAGTAAGTTATTCTTTCATGTAACTTAAGATGATTAATTATTATGGAGTAATCAGAGAGGATGTTTTAACATTCCTCCTTACATGAGGTATGAGTATAAGTTCTGCGAAGACTAAACTTTTACCATCAATCGAGATGTGAAGTTTGATGTCGCTAATGTTAACTACAATTTGGGTGACTAATATATATGATCTAATAGTATTGAAAACAAATATCATTTGATACTATTTGGGATCGAAGAGAGAATCTTACTTAAAGATTTTCAATCATATTAAATTTAGTCTTTATAGTAAGAGTTGACTCATGGTTATCATGAAAACTGCATGATGGGTTATCATGATTCTCTTACGCAATTCTTTTATAAAATTTGCGTTAGAATGGTAAAATTCTTAGTGTATACTAACGGAAATGTTTTATTGAATCGATTTAAGGAATTAAGCCTTCCTCGATTTGATCATCACATCTTGATGATGCATTTAGATCAAAGGATGAATCTGAAAATGATATATGAGCATAACCATATTGTAATATACAATTGGTTTGGTCTCTAGATATATGAATGAGTGCTCGTAAATGAGGATTTCGAATCTCATTCAGAACATGTTGTGATGGAAGTTTCCTACCCCATAGTGGATCTGAGTCGGTTTAATATGACGACGAACTAGGGTGCTACCCTAAGGGATAACTAGAAGGAAATACAAAAAAAATATTATCCGGGAGAACAAGTTCTGATGGAGGTGTAACAAGAACGAGCTTGATTCGAAAGAATGACCAGAGGAGGTCGATCTATAAGAGGTTGATCCGTAAGACGATCATGGAGAGATTTATATGAAAGACGATCTAGAGAAAGGTTATGAAGATGATAACCTCGAATATGTTTAAAATTAAGATTAAATGGATGATGCGACTACATGTTTAGGAGATATAAATAATAGTATGGAAGACAGGAGGGTCTAGTGAGACCATGCTTGTGGTAGTCACCATGGCCGTGGGAAAATGAATGATGATATCCCTAGAGGTGCTCTAGAATGTATTCAACATCGATGTGGTGAACAGCCCAAACATATTTGATAACTTACCAAGCATTAAGACACCAAATATAAGGAAGTATTGGGCCAAGAATGAAGAACAAGAAGAATCTTCTGTGAAAAAAAAAAAAAAAAAAGATGAACCAATGAAAAAGGAAGTAAAAGTTGAAGTTCGCCAGCGACCCAGAATGCATGACAAACCACTATATGAAATATTCCACCGAATGCGAGCTCAGGAGTCAGAGGAGCCATTATCCATTGGTAAAAGAATAGTGGTTGTCAGAAATTCAAGTCATTTATGACTTTAAGGAACTCTCAGATCGGGTGAAGATCTTGTGAACGTCTTCAGTAGTTAGGTTTGAAATATATTACTTGTGGGAAACAGTTAAATCAAGGAAAGAAATCGATGGCATGACATGGGAAGACATTGTGCAAAAGTTTAATGCAAAATTCTATAATACCACAGAATTCAAGAAAGGAAACTTAATGTTTCTGATGATATACACAAATTAGATAAACTTGCACGGTAATGTTTTGACTTGGTACCTACCGAGTGGGAGCGAGTTTGGCGAATGATGAACATGTTCTAGGGTGAAATTGCGCTTCAGGTTGATAGTGGTGACCGAGCCCTCTGTGCAGAATATCATTTACTCCAAAATAAGAGCGTATAAGGACCATTTAAGATAATAAGGCAAAAATATGATAGAGGGCAGGAAATCCGAGTCAAGGGGAAAATTGTTATTTCAGCGAAGAAAACGGTTTCATGTGGAAGAGAGGGGCATTATGCTATATCACACCCTAATAAGACAAAAGTTCCTAATACGGAGTTGATTGATGGAGCTAGGAACAATAAAGGATAACTGTAGGCTCCATCCTCAAAGACCAGGCTAGAGTTTATACACTAACGCATGCGGATGTGAAGAATGTGACTTCTAAAGTGGTAACAAGTTAGCTTCTTACTGGAAACCAACATTCTTGCTTCAATATTATTTGACTGTGGTGCAACACATTCGTTAGTATCACAGAAGTTCTCGGAGAAACTTAATAGACTGAAAGATATGATAGGAAATTTATTTTCTGTGGCCTTACCTTCTCGGGAGGTTATAATTTCCTCATATTGGTTTCAAGCGATACCACTAAACATAGTTGATAGGGATTTGTCAGCTGGATTTGGTTGTACTTCAAATGTATGATTATGATATTATTCTCGATATGGATTTCCTGAGAATGTATGATGCCACAGTTTACTACAAGAAACAGAAGGTGGTTTTTCAACCAGAAGGGGACCTAAAATTTAAATGTATAGGGGAATAACAGGAAACATATTAATGATGTTAATATCATCTTTGGAATCTCAACAGATGGGATCAGAGGTTATGGATATCATGCTCACGTTGCTGAATCCATTAAAGAGAAAGAAGAGCATCCTCAATTAGGGGATGTCCCAATTGTTTGGAAAGTCTCCAAAAGTATTTCCAGATGAATTACCCGGATTACCTCCAAATCCAGCTATTGAATTTGAAATAGAAGTTGTTTGAGGAAGCACCATATAAGATGGCACCAACAGAATTAAAGGAGCTGCAAGCTCAACTTCAAGACCTTTATGATAAAGGAGTTACTCGACCAAGCCACTCGCCTTAGGGAGCTACGGTTTTCTTTGTGAAAAAAAAAAATAAAGATGGTTCGCTTCAGATGTGCATCGATTACCACGGACGTAATAAAGTAATCGTGAAGAATAAGTATCCACTGCTACGGATAGACGATCTTTTTGACCAATTTTGTGGAGCAACAAAATTCTCGAAAGTCGATTTGTGGTCTGGATATCATCAATTGAAATTCAATGAAGGTGAGATGTATCAAGGACTGCGTTTCACACTCGCTACAAACATTATGAATTTTTAGTTATGTCATTTGGTTTAACCAATGCTCCGGCAGCTTTGATGGAACTCATAAACCATGTGTTTAGCGAGTATCTAGATAAAGTTGTCACCATCTTTATTGACGACGTCCTTATCTATTCAAAACATGAAGAACATGAAGAACATTTACGAATGGCCGTAAACGTTATGGAGGAGCATGATCTCTATGAAAAGTTTTCAAAATACGAGTTTTTGTTGGATTGCGTGGCATTCCTCGATCACAAGATCTGAGCTGAAGGTATCTCAGTCGATCGAACAAAGATATGGCCGTTAATTGGGGGGCTCAACCAACCATTATCACATATGTGGGAAGCTATTTAGGGCTAGCTGGTTTTTATCAATGATTCATCAGAGGATTTTCTAAATTAGCCAGCCTACTAAAAAAATCTTACTCGAAAGAATAAGAAATTTGAGTGGTTCATCCAGTGTAAAAAAAAAAGTTTCCGAGCGCTAAATAAACGCCTTACAACGGCTCATGTACTCACTATTCCATCGTGTGAGGATGGATTTGACATCTACTGTGATGCATCTAAGATGGGATTAGAGGCAGCCCTAATGCGGAGCAAAAAGGTCATTGCTTATGCATCACGGCATTTAAAACTACAAACGAAACTATCATAGTCATGACCTAGAGTTAGCAACAGTAGTGTTCGATTTAAACATTGGGCGGCACTATCTCTATGGAGATCATTGCAATATATTCAAAAATCATAAGATCTTAAAGTCCTTCTTCATTCAAATGGAATTAAATATAAGGAAAAGAATATGGCTAGAGTTCATGATAGACTATGATTGTGAAATTCAATGTCACCCAGGAAAGACGAATTAGGTGGAAGACGCGTTGAATAGATAATCAATTCCCAGTCTAGCGTCATTTGATGCAGTTCCTAACAAACTTCAAAAGGACATTTGCTTAATGGAACTTGAGATTGGTAAGTTAGTGATGCTAAGCTTGTACCCAACCGCCTTTAATGATATTAAAACTTCTCAAGATTCGGATGAGACGTTGTCAAAAAAAAAATTCTAAGGAGGCCTTTTTAGAAAACCATCACGACTTCAGTATATCAGCTAATGGAATTCTTCTCCTTAAAGGAAGACTTCTATTCCAAATAATGATGAGCTAAGGAATCAGATTCTCTCTAAAGCTCATAAGGCGCTGTACTTAGTTCACCCTGGAAACATAAAGATGCATAAAGATTTGAAAGAGAAGTTCTGGTGGATAGAGATGAAGAAAGATGTTGCTTATTATGTAAGTAAATGCTTGACTTATCAAAAGGTTAAAGTTGAACAACACAGACAAGCTGGGGAGCTTCAACCACTTGAGATACCAGAACGGAAGTGAGAGAGTATATCGATGGATTTCATAATAGTATATCAATCAAAGATATAATGACGTTAGATCAATTAGCTAAAATATACGTTAAAAAGATCTTGTTGTTGCATGGGATTCCAACTTCCATTATCTATGACCGAGATACCTGTTTCACATCAAGATTTTGGAAGAATGTTCAAAAGAAATTAGGTACAACTCTAAATTTTAGTACTGCTTTTCATCCACAAACTAACGGCTAAACTGAAAGAACGAACTTGATTTTGAAAGATATGCTCAGGACTTGTGTTCTGGATTTCAAGAGTTCCTGGAATAGATATTTACCCTTAGTTGAATTTCCTACAATAACAGCTATCAATCTATGATTAAGATGACTCCATATGAATCTTTGTAAGGAAGAAAGTGTTAGTCTCCGATCCATTGGTAGGAGGTAAAGTAACGTTTTCGCTCTGATATCGTTGAACAAGCCACCAAAGCTATAAATCTAGTTTGTTTGCTTATGAGGGTGGCTCGATCTAGATAAAAGATCTAGGTCGGTTTAAGTAATCACTACTACACAAAAGTGGAATGTGAAAGAAATTATGTGATGTAAGTATTTGAACTTGATCTCAATTTTCGTGGACGAAAATTTTGTAAGGAGGGAGAGTTGTAACACCCGTAAACTTTTTGTATATTATTGTTTTGAAATTTCAACGATAATAAGATAAATATATATCTTAATTTAAAGAGTGTACTATCTTTAGTTGTTTCGAATAATAAATTTAAAGCTTTCTTAGTTATTTATTTATAAAGGCCAAAATATAGTTATTGACTTTTGTACTTTGTGTGCAAATACACATAAATTAAGTACTAACAATATAATTATTAGTGATTATCTTTTGTACTATACAGGTTGTTAATATAATATATATATAACTGTGGAATGTCCTTTTAACCTTATCTGAAGTCCTATACGACATTTTTTTTTCTAACCCAATCATCTTATTTATTTGTACATATACTATCATCCTTATCCCTATCATTATAACATACCTAGCCGACTTACTTTTTAATATATATATATATATATATATATAAACATAATGATCAATCTGATCATTATTCAACAAAGAAAATAACAAGAGTGAAGTGGGCTAAAGCTTCTTGAGGTTCATCTCTCAACAATCCTCGGACGAATCTTTTGACAAGCATAGATGGCTGTTTTCAATCACAATAAAATAAAGAGAAGAAAGGTCCTTCTCTTAATCTTTATTTTTCACTCGTTCATGTTTTTGTTGTTAAATTTATATATCTTTTATTCAATTTCTATTTAGTTTATGAGCAAGTATGATCGGTATAGAGAATTAGGAGTTCTTTTATGAAGTATAATATGAGTACATATGTATAGACCTATACTTATATTCTTAGAATACATTGTATAGCTACGAGTATTAAGTTAATAACAAAGAAGTGAATATGCTAGTGCAGGATATTCATTGGTAATTAGTGGAATTTATTTTGTTGAATTTCAAGTAATGTTTAGATTTTTTAATAAAATCAACAAGCAATTGCTGAGTAGTGTTTGGGTGTTAAAGTTTTTATTGGAGAATTACAGGAGGGAAATAGAAGTAATAAATACATGTTCGTGGGAATGGTTAGGCTTTTGTGAGCAAACATGAATATGCGGCGATGCATATAGTGAACAAAATAGTGTGATGTATCCATAGTTTGGATTGAAAATCGTGGGATTATAATTACAATGTTAAGTATATGCAAATATATATATATATATTGTAGGTAATTACTTAATTATAGTAGCTACAGACTATGGTAGTAAACATATAAAAGCATGTGCTATGTGGTGGTTATACTAATAATAGTTAGTATAGATCAGGGTAAATTCATGAGTCGTAAGAGTTTTACAGTTTACTTAATTACTTAAGATGAATATTTTACGAGGATAGGAATAATTCTTGATCTCATTAGAAACGAGTGTGTATCAGTACATTAATATACGAAGGACTTTATAAGTTTTGAAATTTGATATTTAAGTTCTATATATCAGGAAATTTTTATGTGCACATGCAAGCGTCAATTTCCGTCAATTGAGAGTTCATAAAGTGTAAGGTACGTAAAAGTACTCACTACAACACAGCAATAATATTCTGGTTTCTGTGATTGTGTATGGTGTGAAATATATGTTGTTTTGTGGTATTGTTTGATGATATATGTTAGATATGCGATATAAGCATATTGAAAAAGCATGAATATACAACATGAGTATATTCCAAAAGCAGCATTTAGTCATACATATAATCTATAGTGATATTAAATATATGTATGACAGTTTCAGTAATAAATTGCGTCGTACCAACCATTGTATATCGGGTCGCGTAGTCACTGATTACAATGTGTATGAAGCCTCCGACTGTATCGGGTCGCGTATTCACTGATACGTCGTGAGATGTTTGCCTCGGGATGACTTGGTTAGGGTCGCGCCCCCAGTCCCCTGTAGGCGTAGTTGCGCGCTGGTACGTACGCAGGGCCCAATAATATGTTTATAAGAAGTTATAAATTATAACCGGACATTGCATTATGCATTTAGAAGTGATCGTTCCTTGATATATTTTTGTGAGTAATATAAACCTTTTGCGTATTGAGCGTTAGCTCACTCGTATAGTTGTGTTGTAGAATCAGGAAAGAAGTGATGAG
This sequence comes from Parietaria judaica, assembly GCA_954871525.1. Classification (NCBI taxonomy): domain Eukaryota; kingdom Viridiplantae; phylum Streptophyta; class Magnoliopsida; order Rosales; family Urticaceae; genus Parietaria; species Parietaria judaica. The sequence continues at coordinate 35,869,777 of OX940865.1, forward strand.
TTGTGGATGAAGCGGGATCGGGGGTGGCATATACGGGTGCATACGGTGGTAGAATCGATCTTGTGGTTTTCCTCAATCTTTTTCTTATTTGTTTCTAAAATAAGGAGCTCCTAAATATTTATTTTCGTTTTAAAGTTAAGTATAGTCCCGAGAATTTATTATAGAAATTGTATTGACTTTTATACATATTTAAATATTTTCTCTTTAAAATATTTTTATAAACCGGGACTTTGACGAGTTAAATAAAAGAAGTAACGGACCTAAGGAAAGGGGGTCGTTACATTTTAAAACCTTAAATTTCAAACCAATTGAAAAAATAATTATTTTAGGGCTTATACATTGGAATTTGAATATAACAAGAGTTCTCATGCAAAAATATGCAAGGATTAAATTGTTGACGAGAAATGCCATAGGAAATGCTCCTATAGCATTTCTTTATTTGACATTTTTTACAGCCTTAAATTTCGAACCAATTGAAAAAATAATGATTTTAGGGCTTATACATTGGAAATTGAATATAACAAGAGTTCTCATGCAAAATTATACAAGGATTAAATTGTTGACTAGAAATGCCATAGGAAATGCTATAGCATTTCCTATAGCATTTCTTTATTTTACATTTTTTAAAACCTTAAATTTCGAACCAATTGAAAAAAATAATGATTTTAAAGCTTATACATTGGAATTTGAATATAACAAGAGTTCTCATGCAAAAATATGCAAGGATTAAATTGTTGACGAGAAATGCCATAGGAAATGCTATAGCATTCCCTATAGCATTTCTTTATTTTATATTTTTTAAAACCTTAAATTTCAAACCAATTGAAAAAATAATGATTTTAGGGCTTATACATTGGAATTTGAATATAACAAGAGTTCTCATGCAAAAATATGCAAGGATTAAATTGTTGACGAGAAATGCCATAGGAAATGCTATAGCATTTCCTATAGCATTTCTTTATTTTACATTTTTTACAACCTTGAATTTCGAACCAAATTAAAAAATAATGATTTTAGGGCTTGTACATTGGAATTTGAATATAACAAGAGTTCTCATGCAAAAATATGCAAGGATTAAATTGTTGACGAGAAATGCCATAGGAAATGCTATAGAATGTCGTATAGCATTTGTTTATTTGACATTTTTTACAACCTTAAATTTCGAACCAATTGAAAAAATAATGATTTTAAAGCTTACACATTGGAATTTGAATATAACAAGAGTTCTCATGCAAAAATATGCAAGGATTAAATTGTTAACGAGAAATGCCATAGGAAATGCTATAGCATTTCCTAAAGCATTTCTTTATTTTACATTTTTTAAAACCTTAAATTTCAAACCAATTGAAAAAATAATGATTTTAGGGCTTATACATTGGAATTTGAATATAACAAGAGTTTTCATGCAAAAATATGCAAGGATTAAATTGTTGACGAGAAATGCCATAGGAAATGCTATAGCATTTCCTATAGCATTTCTTTATTTTACATTTTTTACAACCTTAAATTTCGAACCAAATTAAAAAATAATGATTTTAGGGATTGTACATTGGAATTATAATATAACAAGAGTTCTCATGCAAAAATATGCAAGGATTAAATTGTTGACGAGAAATGCCATAGGAAATGCTATAGAATTTCGTATAGCATTTGTTTATTTGACATTTTTTACAACCTTAAATTTCAAACCAATTGAAAAAATAATGATTTTAAAGCTTACACATTGGAATTTGAATATAACAAGAGTTCTCATGCAAAAATATGCAAGGATTAAATTGTTAACGAGAAATGCCATAGGAAATGCTATAGCATTTCCTATAGCATTTCTTTATTTTACATTTTTTACAACCTTAAATTTCGAACCAAATTAAAAAATAATGATTTTAGGGCTTGTACATTCGAATTTGAATATAACAAGAGTTCTCATGCAAAAATATGCAAGGATTAAATTGTTGACGAGAAATGCCATAGGAAATGCTATAGCATTTCCTATAGCATTTCTTTATTTTACATTTTTTACAACCTTAAATTTCGAACCAAATTAAAAAATAATGATTTTAGGGCTTATACATTGGAATTTGAATATAACAAGAGTTCTCATGCAAAAATATGCAAGGATTAAATTGTTAACGAGAAATGCCATAGGAAATGCTATAGCATTTCCTATAGCATTTCTTTATTTTACATTTTTTAAAACCTTAAATTTCAAACCAATTGAAAAAATAATGATTTTAGGGGTTATCCATTGGAATTTGAATATAACAAGAGTTCTCATGCAAAAATATGCAAGGATTAAATTGTTGACGAGAAATGCCATAGGAAATGCTATAGCATTTCCTATAGCATTTCTTTATTTTACATTTTTTACAACCTTAAATTTTGAACCAAATTAAAAAATAATGATTTTAGGGCTTGTACATTGGAATTTGAATATAACAAGAGTTCTCATGCAAAAATATGCAAGGATTAAATTGTTGACGAGAAATGCCATAGGAAATGCTATAGCATTTCCTATAGCATTTCTTTATTTTACATTTTTTACAACCTTAAATTTCGAACCAATTGAAAAAATAATGATTTTAAAGCTTATACATTGGAATTTGAATATAACAAGAGTTCTCATGCAAAAATATGCAAGGATTAAATTGTTAACGAGAAATGCCATAGGAAATGCTATAGCATTTCCTATAGCATTTCTTTATTTTACATTTTTTAAAACCTTAAATTTCAAACCAATTGAAAAAATAATGATTTTAGGGGTTATACATTGGAATTTGAATATAACAAGAGTTCTCATGCAAAAATATGCAAGGATTAAATTGTTGACGAGAAATGCCATAGGAAATGCTATAGCATTTCCTATAGCATTTCTTTATTTTACATTTTTTACAACCTTAAATTTCGAACCAAATTAAAAAATAATGATTTTAGGGCTTGTACATTGGAATTTGAATATAACAAGAGTTCTCATGCAAAAATATGCAAGGATTAAATTGTTGACGAGAAATGCCATAGGAAATGCTATAGCATTTCCTATAGCATTTCTTTATTTTACATTTTTTAAAACCTTAAATTTCAAACCAATTGAAAAAATAATTATTTTAGGGCTTATACATTGGAATTTGAATATAACAAGAGTTCTCATGCAAAAATATGCAAGGATTAAATTGTTGACGAGAAATGCCATAGGAAATGCTATAGCATTTCCTATAGCATTTCTTTATTTTATATTTTTTAAAACCTTAAATTTCAAACCAATTGAAAAAATAATGATTTTAGGGCTTATACATTGGAATTTGAATATAACAAGAGTTCTCATGCAAAAATATGCAAGGATTAAATTGTTGACGAGAAATGCCATAGGAAATGCTATAGCATTTCCTATAGCATTTCTTTATTTGACATTTTTTACAGCCTTAAATTTCGAACCAATTGAAAAAATAATGATTTTAGGGCTTATACATTGGAAATTGAATATAACAAGAGTTCTCATGCAAAAATATGCAAGGATTAAATTGTTGACTAGAAATGCCATAGTATTTCCTATAGCATTTCTTTATTTTACATTTTTTACAACCTTAAATTACGAACCAATTGAAAAAATAATGATTTTAAAGCTTATACATTGGAATTTGAATATAACAAGAGTTCTCATGCAAAAATATGCAAGGATTAAATTGTTGATGAGAAATGCCATAGGATATGCTCCTATAGCATTTCTTTATTTGACATTTTTTACAGCCTTAAATTTCGAACCAATTGAAAAAATAATGATTTTAGGGCTTATACATTGGAAATTGAATATAACAAGAGTTCTCATGCAAAAATATGCAAGGATTAAATTGTTGACGAGAAATGCCATAGGAAATGTTATAGCATTTCCTATAGCATTTCTTTATTTTACATTTTTTACAACCTTAAATTTCGAACCAATTGAAAAAAATAATGATTTTAGGGCTTATACATTGGAATTTGAATATAACAAGAGTTTCTCATGCAAAAATATGCAAGGATTAAATTGTTGACGAGAAATGATATAGGAAATGCTATAGCATTTCCTATAGCATTTCTTTATTTTATATTTTTTAAAACCTTAAATTTCAAACCAATTGAAAAAATAATGATTTTAGGGCTTATACATTGGAATTTGAATATAACAAGAGTTCTCATGCAAAAATATGCAAGGATTAAATTGTTGACGAGAAATGCCATAGGAAATGCTATAGCATTTCCTATAGCATTTCTTTATTTTACATTTTTTACAACCTTAAATTTCGAACCAAATTAAAAAATAATGATTTTAGGGCTTGTACATTGGAATTTGAATATAACAAGAGTTCTCATGCAAAAATATGCAAGGATTAAATTGTTGACGAGAAATGCCATAGGAAATGCTATAGAATTTCGTATAGCATTTGTTTATTTGACATTTTTTACAACCTTAAATTTCAAACCAATTGAAAAAATAATGATTGTAAAGCTTACACATTGGAATTTGAATATAACAAGAGTTCTCATGCAAAAATATGCAAGGATTAAATTGTTAACGAGAAATGCCATAGGAAATGCTATAGCATTTCCTAAAGCATTTCTTTATTTTACATTTTTTAAAACCTTAAATTTCAAACCAATTGAAAAAATAATTATTTTAGGGCTTATACATTGGAATTTGAATATAACAAGAGTTCTCATGCAAAAATATGCAAGGATTAAATTGTTGACGAGAAATGCCATAGGAAATGCTATGCATTTCCTATAGCATTTCTTTATTTTATATTTTTTAAAACCTTAAATTTCAAACCAATTGAAAAAATAATGATTTTAGGGCTTATACATTGGAATTTGAATATAACAAGAGTTCTCATGCAAAAATATGCAAGGATTAAATTGTTGACGAGAAATGCCATAGGAAATGCTATTGCATTTCCTATAGCATTTCTTTATTTTACATTTTTTACAACCTTAAATTTCGAACCAAATTAAAAAATAATGATTTTAGGGCTTGTACATTGGAATTTGAATATAACAAGAGTTCTCATGCAAAAATATGCAAGGATTAAATTGTTGACGAGAAATGCCATAGGAAATGCTATAGAATTTCGTATAGCATTTGTTTATTTGACATTTTTTACAACCTTAAATTTCGAACCAATTGAAAAAAATAATGATTTTAAAGCTTATACATTGGAATTTGAATATAACAAGAGTTCTCATGCAAAAACATGCAAGGATTAAATTGTTAACGAGAAATGCCATAGGAAATGCTATAGCATTTCCCATAGCATTTCTTTATTTTACATTTTTTAAAACCTTAAATTTCAAACCAATTGAAAAAATAATGATTTTAGGGCTTATACATTGGAATTTGAATATAACAAGAGTTCTCATGCAAAAATATGCAAGGATTAAATTGTTGACGAGAAATGCCATAGGAAATGCTATAGCATTTCCTATAGCATTTCTTTATTTTATATTTTTTAAAACCTTAAATTTCAAACCAATTGAAAAAATAATTATTTTAGGGCTTATACATTGGAATTTGAATATAACAAGAGTTCTCATGCAAAAATATGCAAGGATTAAATTGTTGACGAGAAATGCCATAGGAAATGCTCCTATAGCATTTCTTTATTTGACATTTTTTACAGCCTTAAATTTCGAACCAATTGAAAAAATAATGATTTTAGGGCTTATACATTGGAAATTGAATATAACAAGAGTTCTCATGCAAAATTATACAAGGATTAAATTGTTGACTAGAAATGCCATAGGAAATGCTATAGCATTTCCTATAGCATTTCTTTATTTTACATTTTTTAAAACCTTAAATTTCGAACCAATTGAAAAAAATAATGATTTTAAAGCTTATACATTGGAATTTGAATATAACAAGAGTTCTCATGCAAAAATATGCAAGGATTAAATTGTTGACGAGAAATGCCATAGGAAATGCTATAGCATTCCCTATAGCATTTCTTTATTTTATATTTTTTAAAACCTTAAATTTCAAACCAATTGAAAAAATAATGATTTTAGGGCTTATACATTGGAATTTGAATATAACAAGAGTTCTCATGCAAAAATATGCAAGGATTAAATTGTTGACGAGAAATGCCATAGGAAATGCTATAGCATTTCTTTATTTTACATTTTTTACAACCTTGAATTTCGAACCAAATTAAAAAATAATGATTTTAGGGCTTGTACATTGGAATTTGAATATAACAAGAGTTCTCATGCAAAAATATGCAAGGATTAAATTGTTGACGAGAAATGCCATAGGAAATGCTATAGAATGTCGTATAGCATTTGTTTATTTGACATTTTTTACAACCTTAAATTTCGAACCAATTGAAAAAATAATGATTTTAAAGCTTACACATTGGAATTTGAATATAACAAGAGTTCTCATGCAAAAATATGCAAGGATTAAATTGTTAACGAGAAATGCCATAGGAAATGCTATAGCATTTCCTAAAGCATTTCTTTATTTTACATTTTTTAAAACCTTAAATTTCAAACCAATTGAAAAAATAATGATTTTAGGGCTTATACATTGGAATTTGAATATAACAAGAGTTTTCATGCAAAAATATGCAAGGATTAAATTGTTGACGAGAAATGCCATAGGAAATGCTATAGCATTTCCTATAGCATTTCTTTATTTTACATTTTTTACAACCTTAAATTTCGAACCAAATTAAAAAATAATGATTTTAGGGATTGTAACTTGGAATTATAATATAACAAGAGTTCTCATGCAAAAATATGCAAGGATTAAATTGTTGACGAGAAATGCCATAGGAAATGCTATAGAATTTCGTATAGCATTTGTTTATTTGACATTTTTTACAACCTTAAATTTCAAACCAATTGAAAAAATAATGATTTTAAAGCTTACACATTGGAATTTGAATATAACAAGAGTTCTCATGCAAAAATATGAAGGATTAAATTGTTAACGAGAAATGCCATAGGAAATGCTATAGCATTTCCTAAAGCATTTCTTTATTTTACATTTTTTAAAACCTTAAATTTCAAACCAATTGAAAAAATAATTATTTTAGGGCTTATACATTGGAATTTGAATATAACAAGAGTTCTCATGCAAAAATATGCAAGGATTAAATTGTTGACGAGAAATGCCATAGGAAATGCTATAGCATTTCCTATAGCATTTCTTTATTTTATATTTTTTAAAACCTTAAATTTCAAACCAATTGAAAAAATAATGATTTTAGGGCTTATACATTGGAATTTGAATATAACAAGAGTTCTCATGCAAAAATATGCAAGGATTAAATTGTTGACGAGAAATGCCATAGGAAATGCTATTGCATTTCCTATAGCATTTCTTTATTTTACATTTTTTACAACCTTAAATTTTGAACCAAATTAAAAAATAATGATTTTAGGGCTTGTACATTGGAATTTGAATATAACAAGAGTTCTCATGCAAAAATATGCAAGGATTAAATTGTTGACGAGAAATGCCATAGGAAATGGTATAGAATTTCGTATAGCATTTGTTTATTTGACATTTTTTACAACCTTAAATTTCGAACCAATTGAAAAAAATAATGATTTTAAAGCTTATACATTCGAATTTGAATATAACAAGAGTTCTCATGCAAAAACATGCAAGGATTAAATTGTTAACGAGAAATGCCATAGGAAATGCTATAGCATTTCCCATAGCATTTCTTTATTTTACATTTTTTAAAACCTTAAATTTCAAACAATTTGAAAAAATAATGATTTTAGGGCTTATACATTGGAATTTGAATATAACAAGAGTTCTCATGCAAAAATATGCAAGGATTAAATTGTTGACGAGAAATGCCATAGGAAATGCTATAGCATTTCCTATAGCATTTCTTTATTTTATATTTTTTAAAACCTTAAATTTCACACCAATTGAAAAAATAATTATTTTAGGGCTTATACATTGGAATTTGAATATAACAAGAGTTCTCATGCAAAAATATGCAAGGATTAAATTGTTGACGAGAAATGCCATAGGAAATGCTCCTATAGCATTTCTTTATTTGACATTTTTTACAGCCTTAAATTTCGAACCAATTGAAAAAATAATGATTTTAGGGCTTATACATTGGAAATTGAATATAACAAGAGTTCTCATGCAAAATTATACAAGGATTAAATTGTTGACTAGAAATGCCATAGGAAATGCTATAGCATTTCCTATAGCATTTCTTTATTTTACATTTTTTAAAACCTTAAATTTCGAACCAATTGAAAAAAATAATGTTTTTAAAGCTTATACATTGGAATTTGAATATAACAAGAGTTCTCATGCAAAAATATGCAAGGATTAAATTGTTGACGAGAAATGCCATAGGAAATGCTATAGCATTCCCTATAGCATTTCTTTATTTTATATTTTTTAAAACCTTAAATTTCAAACCAATTGAAAAAATAATGATTTTAGGGCTTATACATTGGAATTTGAATATAACAAGAGTTCTCATGCAAAAATATGCAAGGATTAAATTGTTGACGAGAAATGCCATAGGAAATGCTATAGCATTTCCTATAGCATTTCTTTATTTTACATTTTTTACAACCTTGAATTTCGAACCAAATTAAAAAATAATGATTTTAGGGCTTGTACATTGGAATTTGAAAATAACAAGAGTTCTCATGCAAAAATATGCAAGGATTAAATTGTTGACGAGAAATGCCATAGGAAATGCTATAGAATTTCGTATAGCATTTGTTTATTTGACATTTTTTACAACCTTAAATTTCGAACCAATTGAAAAAATAATGATTTTAAAGCTTACACATTGGAATTTGAATATAACAAGAGTTCTCATGCAAAAATATGCAAGGATTAAATTGTTAACGAGAAATGCCATAGGAAATGCTATAGCATTTCCTAAAGCATTTCTTTATTTTACATTTTTTAAAACCTTAAATTTCAAACCAATTGAAAAAATAATGATTTTAGGGCTTATACATTGGAATTTGAATATAACAAGAGTTCTCATGCAAAAATATGCAAGGATTAAATTGTTGACGAGAAATGCCATAGGAAATGCTATAGCATTTCCTATAGCATTTCTTTATTTTACATTTTTTACAACCTTAAATTTCGAACCAAATTAAAAAATAATGATTTTAGGGATTGTACATTGGAATTATAATATAACAAGAGTTCTCATGCAAAAATATGCAAGGATTAAATTGTTGACGAGAAATGCCATAGGAAATGCTATAGAATTTCGTATAGCATTTGTTTATTTGACATTTTTTACAACCTTAAATTTCGAACCAATTGAAAAAATAATGATTTTAAAGCTTACACATTGGAATTTGAATATAACAAGAGTTCTCATGCAAAAATATGCAAGGATTAAATTGTTAACGAGAAATACCATAGGAAATGCTATAGCATTTCCTAAAGCATTTCTTTATTTTAAATTTTTTAAAACCTTAAATTTCAAACCAATTGAAAAAATAATGATTTTAGGGCTTATACATTGGAATTTGAATATAACAAGAGTTCTCATGCAAAAATATGCAAGGATTAAATTGTTGACGAGAAATGCCATAGGAAATGCTATAGCATTTCCTATAGCATTTCTTTATTTTACATTTTTTACAACCTTAAATTTCGAACCAAATTAAAAAATAATGATTTTAGGGATTGTACATTGGAATTATAATATAACAAGAGTTCTCATGCAAAAATATGCAAGGATTAAATTGTTGACGAGAAATGCCATAGGAAATGCTATAGCATTTCCTATAACATTTCTTTCTTTTACATTTTTTACAACCTTAAATTTCGAACCAATTGAAAAAATATTGATTTTAAAGCTTATACATTGGAATTTGAATATAACAAGAGTTCTCATGCAAAAATATGCAAGGATTAAATTGTTAACGAGAAATGCCATAGGAAATGCTATAGCATTTCCTATAGCATTTCTTTATTTTACATTTTTTAAAACCTAAAATTTCAAACCAATTTAAAAAATTATGATTTTAGGGCTTATACCTTGGAATTTGAATATAACAAGAGTTCTCATGCAAAAATATGCAAGGATTAAATTGTTGACGAGAAATGTCATAGGAAATGCTATAGCATTTCCTATAGCATTTCTTTATTTTACATTTTTTACAACCTTAAATTTCGAACCAAATTAAAAAATAATGATTTTAGGGCTTGTACATTGGAATTTGAATATAACAAGAGTTCTCATGCAAAAATATGCAAGGATTAAATTGTTGACGGGAAATGCCATAGGAAATGCTATAGCATTTCCTATAGCATTTCTTTATTTTACATTTTTTAAAACCTAAAAATTCAAACCAATTTAAAAAATAATGATTTTAGGGCTTATACATTGGAATTTGAATATAACAAGAGTTCTCATGCAAAAATATGCAAGGATTAAATTGTTGACGAGAAATGTCATAGGAAATGCTATAGCATTTCCTATAGCATTTCTTTATTTTACATTTTTTACAACCTTAAATTTCGAACCAAATTAAAAAATAATGATTTTAGGGCTTGTACATTGGAATTTGAATATAACAAGAGCTCTCATGCAAAAATATGCAAGGATTAAATTGTTGACGAGAAATGCCATAGGAAATGCTAGCATTTCCTATAGCATTTCTTTATTTTACATTTTTTACAACCTTAAATTTCGAACCAATTGAAAAAATAATGATTTTAAAGCTTATACATTGGAATTTGAATATAACAAGAGTTCTCATGCAAAAATATGCAAGGATTAAATTGTTAACGAGAAATGCCATAGGAAATGCTATAGCATTTCCTATAGCATTTCTTTATTTTACATTTTTTAAAACCTAAAATTTCAAACCAATTTAAAAAATTATGATTTTAGGGCTTATACCTTGGAATTTGAATATAACAAGAGTTCTCATGCAAAAATATGCAAGGATTAAATTGTTGACGAGAAATGTCATAGGAAATGCTATAGCATTTCCTATAGCATTTCTTTATTTTACATTTTTTACAACCTTAAATTTCGAACCAAATTAAAAAATAATGATTTTAGGGCTTGTACATTGAAATTTGAATATAACAAGAGTTCTCATGCAAAAATATGCAAGGATTAAATTGTTGACGGGAAATGCCATAGGAAATGCTATAGCATTTCCTATAGCATTTCTTTATTTTACATTTTTTAAAACCTAAAATTTCAAACCAATTTAAAAAATAATGATTTTAGGGCTTATACATTGGAATTTGAATATAACAAGAGTTCTCATGCAAAAATATGCAAGGATTAAATTGTTGACGAGAAATGTCATAGGAAATGCTATAGCATTTCCTATAGCATTTCTTTATTTTACATTTTTTACAACCTTAAATTTCGAACCAAATTATAAAATAATTATTTTAGGGCTTGTACATTGGAATTTGAATATAACAAGAGCTCTCATGCAAAAATATGCAAGGATTAAATTGTTGACGAGAAATGCCATAGGAAATGCTATAGCATTTCCTATAGCATTTCTTTATTTTACATTTTTTACAACCTTAAATTTCGAACTAATTGAAAAAATAATGATTTTAAAGCTTATACATTGGAATTTGAATATAACAAGAGTTCTCATGCAAAAATATGCAAGGATTAAATTGTTAACGAGAAATGCCATAGGAAATGCTATAGCATTTCCTATAGCATTTCTTTATTTTACATTTTTTAAAACCTTAAATTTCAAACCAATTGAAAAAAGAATGATTTTAGGGCTTATACATTGGAATTTGAATATAACAAGAGTTCTCATGCAAAAATATGCAAGGATTAAATTGTTGACGAGAAATGCCATAGGAAATGCTATAGCATTTCCTATAGCATTTCTTTATTTTATATTTTTTAAAACCTTAAATTTCAAACCAATTGAAAAAATAATTATTTTAGGGCTTATACATTGGAATTTGAATATAACAAGAGTTCTCATGCAAAAATATGCAAAGATTAAATTGTTGACGAGAAATGCCATAGGAAATGCTCCTATAGCATTTCTTTATATGACATTTTTTACAGCCTTAAATTTCGAACCAATTGAAAAAATAATGATTTTAGGGCTTATACATTGTAAATTGAATATAACAAGTGTTCTCATGCAAAAATATGCAAGGATTAAATTGTTGACTAGAAATGCCATAGGAAATGCTATAGCATTTCCTATAGCATTTCTTTATTTTACATTTTTTACAACCTTAAATTTCGAACCAATTGAAAAAAATAATGATTTTAAAGCTTATACATTGGAATTTGAATATAACAAGAGTTCTCATGCAAAAATATGCAAGGATTAAATTGTTGACGAGAAATGCGATAGGAAATGCTATAGCATTTCCTATAGCATTTCTTTATTTTATATTTTTTAAAACCTTAAATTTCAAACCAATTGAAAAAATAATGATTTTAGGGCTAATACATTGGAATTTGAATATAACAAGAGTTCTCATGCAAAAATATGCAAGGATTAAATTGTTGACGAGAAATGCCATAGGAAATGCTATAGCATTTCCTATAGCATTTCTTTATTTTACATTTTTTACAACCTTAAATTTCGAACCAAATTAAAAAATAATGATTTTAGGGCTTGTACATTGGAATTTGAATATAACAAGAGTTCTCATGCAAAAATATGCAAGGATTAAATTGTTGACTAGAAATGCCATAGGAAATGCTATAGCATTTCCTATAGCATTTCTTTATTTTACATTTTTTACAACCTTAAATTTCGAACCAATTGAAAAAAATAATGATTTTAAAGCTTATACATTGGAATTTGAATATAACAAGAGTTCTCATGCAAAAATATGCAAGGATTAAATTGTTGACGAGAAATGCCATAGGAAATGCTATAGCATTCCCTATAGCATTTCTTTATTTTATATTTTTTAAAACCTTAAATTTCAAACCAATTGAAAAAATAATGATTTTAGGGCTTATACATTGGAATTTGAATATAACAAGAGTTCTCATGCAAAAATATGCAAGGATTAAATTGTTGACGAGAAATGCCATAGGAAATGCTATAGAATTTCGTATAGCATTTGTTTATTTTACATTTTTTACAACCTTAAATTTCGAACCAATTGAAAAAATAATGATTTTAAAGCTTACACATTGGAATTTGAATATAACAAGAGTTCTCATGCAAAAATATGCAAGGATTAAATTGTTAACGAGAAATGCCATAGGAAATGCTATAGCATTTCCTAAAGCATTTCTTTATTTTACATTTTTTAAAACCTTAAATTTCAAACCAATTGAAAAAATAATGATTTAAGGGCTTATACATTGGAATTTGAATATAACAAGAGTTCTCATGCAAAAATATGCAAGGATTAAATTGTTGACGAGAAATGCCATAGGAAATAGCATTTCCTATAACATTTCTTTCTTTTACATTTTTTACAACCTTAAATTTCGAACCAATTGAAAAAATATTGATTTTAAAGCTTATACATTGGAATTTGAATATAACAAGAGTTCTCATGCAAAAATATGCAAGGATTAAATTGTTAACGAGAAATGCCATAGGAAATGCTATAGCATTTCCTATAGCATTTCTTTATTTTACATTTTTTACAACCTTAAATTTCGAACCAAATTAAAAAATTATGATTTTAGGGCTTATACCTTGGAATTTGAATATAACAAGAGTTCTCATGAAAAAATATGCAAGGATTAAATTGTTGACGAGAAATGTAGTAGGAAATGCTATAGCATTTCCTATAGCATTTCTTTATTTTACATTTTTTACAACCTTAAATTTCGAACCAATAGAAAAAATAATGATTTTAAAGCTTATACATTGGAATTTGAATATAACAAGAGTTCTCATGCAAAAATATGCAAGGATTAAATTGTTAACGAGAAATGCCATAGGAAATGCTATAGCATTTCCTATAGCATTTCTTTATTTTACATTTTTTAAAACCTTAAATTTCAAACCAATTGAAAAAATAATGATTTTAGGGCTTATACATTGGAATTTGAATATAACAAGAGTTCTCATGCAAAAATATGCAAGGATTAAATTGTTAACGAGAAATGCCATAGGAAATGCTATAGCATTTCCTATAGCATTTCTTTATTTTACATTTTTTAAAACCTAAAATTTCAAACCAATTTAAAAAATAATGATTTTAGGGCTTATTCATTGGAATTTGAATATAACAAGAGTTCTCATGCAAAAATATGCAAGGATTAAATTGTTGACGAGAAATGTCATAGGAAATGCTATAGCATTTCCTATAGCATTTCTTTATTTTACATTTTTTACAACCTTAAATTTCGAACCAAATTAAAAAATAATGATTTTAGGGCTTGTACATTGGAATTTGAATATAACAAGAGCTCTCATGCAAAAATATGCAAGGATTAAATTGTTGACGAGAAATGCCATAGGAAATGCTATAGCATTTCCTATAGCATTTCTTTATTTTACATTTTTTACAACCTTAAATTTCGAACCAATTGAAAAAATAATGATTTTAAAGCTTATACATTGGAAATTGAATATAACAAGAGTTCTCATGCAAAAATATGCAAGGATTAAATTGTTAACGAGAAATGCCATAGGAAATGCTATAGCATTTCCTATAGCATTTCTTTATTTTACATTTTTTACAACCTTAAATTTCGAACCAATTGAAAAAATAATGATTTTAAAGCTTATATATTGGAAATTGAATATAACAAGAGTTCTCATGCAAAAATATGCAAGGATTAAATTGTTAACGAGAAATGCCATAGGAAATGCTATAGCATTTCCTATAGCATTTCTTTATTTTACATTTTTTAAAACCTTAAATTTCAAACCAATTGAAAAAAGAATGATTTTAGGGCTTATACATTGGAATTTGAATATAACAAGAGTTCTCATGCAAGGATTAAATTGTTGACGAGAAATGCCATAGGAAATGCTATAGCATTTCCTATAGCATTTCTTTATTTTATATTTTTTAAAACCTTAAATTTCGAACCAATTGAAAAAATAATGATTTTAGGGCTTATACATTGGAAATTGAATATAACAAGTGTTCTCATGCAAAAATATGCAAGGATTAAATTGTTGACTAGAAATGCCATAGGAAATGCTATAGCATTTCCTATAGCATTTCTTTATTTTACATTTTTTACAACCTTAAATTTCGAACCAAATTAAAAAATAATGATTTTAGGGCTTGTACATTGGAATTTGAATATAACAAGAGTTCTCATGCAAAAATATGCAAGGATTAAATTGTTGACGAGAAATGCCATAGGAAATGCTATAGCATTTCCTATAGCATTTCTTTCTTTTACATTTTTTACAACCTTAAATTTCGAACCAATTGAAAAAATAATGATTTTAGGGCTTGTACATTGGAATTTGAATATAACAAGAGTTCTCATGCAAAAATATGCAAGGATTAAATTGTTGACGAGAAATGCCATAGGAAATGCTATAGCATTTCCTATAGCATTTCTTTATTTTACATTTTTTAAAACCTTAAATTTCAAACCAATTGAAAAAATAATGATTTTAAAGCTTATACATTGGAATTTGAATATAACAAGAGTTCTCATGCAAAAATATGCAAGGATTAAATTGTTAACGAGAAATGCCATAGGAAATGCTATAGCATTTTCTATAGCATTTCTTTATTTTACATTTTTTAAAACCTAAAATTTCAAACCAATTTAAAAAATAATGATTTTAGGGCTTATACATTGGAATTTGAATATAACAAGAGTTCTCATGCAAAAATATGCAAGGATTAAATTGTTGATGAGAAATGTCATAGGAAATGCTATAGCATTTCCTATAGCATTTCTTTATTTTACATTTTTTACAACCTTAAATTTCGAACCAAATTAAAAAATAATGATTTTAGTGCTTGTACATTGGAATTTGAATATAACAAGAGCTCTCATGCAAAAATATGCAAGGATTAAATTGTTGAAGAGAAATGCCATAGGAAATGCTATAGCATTTCCTATAGCATTTCTTTATTTTACATTTTTTACAACCTTAAATTTCGAACCAATTGAAAAAATAATGATTTTAAAGCTTATACATTGGAATTTGAATATAACAAGAGTTCTCATGCAAAAATATGCAAGGATTAAATTGTTAACGAGAAATGCCATAGGAAATGCTATAGCATTTCCTATGGCATTTCTTTATTTTACATTTTTTAAAACCTTAAATTTCAAACAAATTGAAAAAATAATGATTTTAGGGCTTATACATTGGAATTTGAATATAACAAGAGTTCTCATGCAAAAATATGCAAGGATTAAATTGTTGACGAGAAATGCCATAGGAAATGCTATAGCATTTCCTATAGCATTTCTTTATTTTACATTTTTTACAACCTTAAATTTCGAACCAATTGAAAAAATAATGATTTTAAAGCTTATACATTGGAATTTGAATATAACAAGAGTTCTCATGCAAAAATATGCAAGGATTAAATTGTTAACGAGAAATGCCATAGGAAATGCTATAGCATTTCCTATAGCATTTCTTTATTTGACATTTTTTACAGCCTTAAATTTCGAACCAATTGAAAAAATAATGATTTTTGGGCTTATACATTGGAAATTTAATATAACAAGAGTTCTCATGCAAAAATATGCAAGGATTAAATTGTTGACTAGAAATGCCATAGGAAATGCTATAGCATTTCCTATAGCATTTCTTTATTTTACATTTTTTACAACCTTAAATTTCGAACCAATTGAAAAAATAATGATTTTAAAGCTTATACATTGGAAATTGAATATAACAAGAGTTCTCATGCAAAAATATGCAAGGATTAAATTGTTAACGAGAAATGCCATAGGAAATGCTATAGCATTTCCTATAGCATTTCTTTATTTTACATTTTTTAAAACCTTAAATTTCAAACCAATTGAAAAAAGAATGATTTTAGGGCTTATACATTGGAATTTGAATATAACAAGAGTTCTCATGCAAGGATTAAATTGTTGACGAGAAATGCCATAGGAAATGCTATAGCATTTCCTATAGCATTTCTTTATTTTATATTTTTTAAAACCTTAAATTTCGAACCAATTGAAAAAATAATGATTTTAGGGCTTATACATTGGAAATTGAATATAACAAGTGTTCTCATGCAAAAATATGCAAGGATTAAATTGTTGACTAGAAATGCCATAGGAAATGCTATAGCATTTCCTATAGCATTTCTTTATTTTACATTTTTTACAACCTTAAATTTCGAACCAAATTAAAAAATAATGATTTTAGGGCTTGTACATTGGAATTTGAATATAACAAGAGTTCTCATGCAAAAATATGCAAGGATTAAATTGTTGACGAGAAATGCCATAGGAAATGCTATAGCATTTCCTATAGCATTTCTTTCTTTTACATTTTTTACAACCTTAAATTTCGAACCAATTGAAAAAATAATGATTTTAGGGCTTGTACATTGGAATTTGAATATAACAAGAGTTCTCATGCAAAAATATGCAAGGATTAAATTGTTGACGAGAAATGCCATAGGAAATGCTATAGCATTTCCTATAGCATTTCTTTATTTTACATTTTTTAAAACCTTAAATTTCAAACCAATTGAAAAAATAATGATTTTAAAGCTTATACATTGGAATTTGAATATAACAAGAGTTCTCATGCAAAAATATGCAAGGATTAAATTGTTAACGAGAAATGCCATAGGAAATGCTATAGCATTTTCTATAGCATTTCTTTATTTTACATTTTTTAAAACCTAAAATTTCAAACCAATTTAAAAAATAATGATTTTAGGGCTTATACATTGGAATTTGAATATAACAAGAGTTCTAATGCAAAAATATGCAAGGATTAAATTGTTGATGAGAAATGTCATAGGAAATGCTATAGCATTTCCTATAGCATTTCTTTATTTTACATTTTTTACAACCTTAAATTTCGAACCAAATTAAAAAATAATGATTTTAGGGCTTGTACATTGGAATTTGAATATAACAAGAGCTCTCATGCAAAAATATGCAAGGATTAAATTGTTGAAGAGAAATGCCATAGGAAATGCTATAGCATTTCCTATAGCATTTCTTTATTTTACATTTTTTACAACCTTAAATTTCGAACCAATTGAAAAAATAATGATTTTAAAGCTTATACATTGGAATTTGAATATAACAAGAGTTCTCATGCAAAAATATGCAAGGATTAAATTGTTAACGAGAAATGCCATAGGAAATGCTATAGCATTTTCTATAGCATTTCTTTATTTTACATTTTTTAAAACCGAAAATTTCAAACCAATTTAAAAAATAATGATTTTAGGGCTTATACATTGGAATTTGAATATAACAAGAGTTCTAATGCAAAAATATGCAAGGATTAAATTGTTGATGAGAAATGTCATAGGAAATGCTATAGCATTTCCTATAGCATTTCTTTATTTTACATTTTTTACAACCTTAAATTTCGAACCAAATTAAAAAATAATGATTTTAGGGCTTGTACATTGGAATTTGAATATAACAAGAGCTCTCATGCAAAAATATGCAAGGATTAAATTGTTGAAGAGAAATGCCATAGGAAATGCTATAGCATTTCCTATAGCATTTTTTTATTTTACATTTTTTACAACCTTAAATTTCGAACCAATTGAAAAAATAATGATTTTAAAGCTTATACATTGGAATTTGAATATAACAAGAGTTCTCATGCAAAAATATGCAAGGATTAAATTGTTAACGAGAAATGCCATAGGAAATGCTATAGCATTTCCTATAGCATTTCTTTATTTTACATTTTTTAAAACCTTAAATTTCAAACAAATTGAAAAAATAATGATTTTAGGGCTTATACATTGGAATTTGAATATAACAAGAGTTCTCATGCAAAAATATGCAAGGATTAAATTGTTGACGAGAAATGCCATAGGAAATGCTATAGCATTTCCTATAGCATTTCTTTATTTTACATTTTTTACAACCTTAAATTTCGAACCAATTGAAAAAATAATGATTTTAAAGCTTATACATTGGAATTTGAATATAACAAGAGTTCTCATGCAAAAATATGCAAGGATTAAATTGTTAACGAGAAATGCCATAGGAAATGCTAGCATTTCCTATAGCATTTCTTTATTTGACATTTTTTACAGCCTTAAATTTCGAACCAATTGAAAAAATAATGATTTTTGGGCTTATACATTGGAAATTTAATATAACAAGAGTTCTCATGCAAAAATATGCAAGGATTAAATTGTTGACTAGAAATGCCATAGGAAATGCTATAGCATTTCCTATAGCATTTCTTTATTTTACATTTTTTACAACCTTAAATTTCGAACCAATTGAAAAAATAATGATTTTAAAGCTTATACATTGGAAATTGAATATAACAAGAGTTCTCATGCAAAAATATGCAAGGATTAAATTGTTAACGAGAAATGCCATAGGAAATGCTATAGCATTTCCTATAGCATTTCTTTATTTTACATTTTTTAAAACCTTAAATTTCAAACCAATTGAAAAAAGAATGATTTTAGGGCTTATACATTGGAATTTGAATATAACAAGAGTTCTCATGCAAGGATTAAATTGTTGACGAGAAATGCCATAGGAAATGCTATAGCATTTCCTATAGCATTTCTTTATTTTATATTTTTTAAAACCTTAAATTTCGAACCAATTGAAAAAATAATGATTTTAGGGCTTATACATTGGAAATTGAATATAACAAGTGTTCTCATGCAAAAATATGCAAGGATTAAATTGTTGACTAGAAATGCCATAGGAAATGCTATAGCATTTCCTATAGCATTTCTTTATTTTACATTTTTTACAACCTTAAATTTCGAACCAAATTAAAAAATAATGATTTTAGGGCTTGTACATTGGAATTTGAATATAACAAGAGTTCTCATGCAAAAATATGCAAGGATTAAATTGTTGACGAGAAATGCCATAGGAAATGCTATAGCATTTCCTATAGCATTTCTTTCTTTTACATTTTTTACAACCTTAAATTTCGAACCAATTGAAAAAATAATGATTTTAGGGCTTGTACATTGGAATTTGAATATAACAAGAGTTCTCATGCAAAAATATGCAAGGATTAAATTGTTGACGAGAAATGCCATAGGAAATGCTATAGCATTTCCTATAGCATTTCTTTATTTTACATTTTTTAAAACCTTAAATTTCAAACCAATTGAAAAAATAATGATTTTAAAGCTTATACATTGGAATTTGAATATAACAAGAGTTCTCATGCAAAAATATGCAAGGATTAAATTGTTAACGAGAAATGCCATAGGAAATGCTATAGCATTTTCTATAGCATTTCTTTATTTTACATTTTTTAAAACCTAAAATTTCAAACCAATTTAAAAAATAATGATTTTAGGGCTTATACATTGGAATTTGAATATAACAAGAGTTCTAATGCAAAAATATGCAAGGATTAAATTGTTGATGAGAAATGTCATAGGAAATGCTATAGCATTTCCTATAGCATTTCTTTATTTTACATTTTTTACAACCTTAAATTTCGAACCAAATTAAAAAATAATGATTTTAGGGCTTGTACATTGGAATTTGAATATAACAAGAGCTCTCATGCAAAAATATGCAAGGATTAAATTGTTGAAGAGAAATGCCATAGGAAATGCTATAGCATTTCCTATAGCATTTCTTTATTTTACATTTTTTACAACCTTAAATTTCGAACCAATTGAAAAAATAATGATTTTAAAGCTTATACATTGGAATTTGAATATAACAAGAGTTCTCATGCAAAAATATGCAAGGATTAAATTGTTAACGAGAAATGCCATAGGAAATGCTATAGCATTTCCTATAGCATTTCTTTATTTTACATTTTTTAAAACCTTAAATTTCAAACAAATTGAAAAAATAATGATTTTAGGGCTTATACATTGGAATTTGAATATAACAAGAGTTCTCATGCAAAAATATGCAAGGATTAAATTGTTGACGAGAAATGCCATAGGAAATGCTATAGCATTTCCTATAGCATTTCTTTATTTTACATTTTTTACAACCTTAAATTTCGAACCAATTGAAAAAATAATGATTTTAAAGCTTATACATTGGAATTTGAATATAACAAGAGTTCTCATGCAAAAATATGCAAGGATTAAATTGTTAACGAGAAATGCCATAGGAAATGCTATAGCATTTCCTATAGCATTTCTTTATTTGACATTTTTTACAGCCTTAAATTTCGAACCAATTGAAAAAATAATGATTTTTGGGCTTATACATTGGAAATTTAATATAACAAGAGTTCTCATGCAAAAATATGCAAGGATTAAATTGTTGACTAGAAATGCCATAGGAAATGCTATAGCATTTCCTATAGCATTTCTTTATTTTACATTTTTTACAACCTTAAATTTCGAACCAATTGAAAAAATAATGATTTTAAAGCTTATACATTGGAATTTGAATATAACAAGAGTTCTCATGCAAAAATATGCAAGGATTAAATTGTTAACGAGTATAGCATTTCCTATAGCATTTCTTTATTTTACATTTTTTAAAACCTTAAATTTCAAACCAATTGAAAAAATAATGATTTTAGGGCTTATACATTGGAATTTAAATATAACAAGAGTTCTCATGCAAAAATATTCAAGGATTAAATTGTTGACGAGAAATGCCATAGAAAATGCTATAGCATTTCCTATAGCATTTCTTTATTTTATATTTTTTAAAACCTTAAATTTCAAACCAATTGAAAAAATAATGATTTTAGGGCTTATACATTGGAATTTGAATATAACAAGAGTTCTCATGCAAAAATATGCAAGGATTAAATTGTTGACGAGAAATGCCATAGGAAATGCTATAGCATTTCCTATAGCATTTCTTTATTTGACATTTTTTACAGCCTTAAATTTCGAACCAATTGAAAAAATAATGATTTTAGGGCTTATACATTGGAAATTGAATATAACAAGAGTTCTCATGCAAAAATATGCAAGGATTAAATTGTTGACGAGAAATGCCATAGGAAATGCTATAGCATTTCCTATAGCATTTCTTTATTTTACATTTTTTACAACCTTAAATTTCGAACCAATTGAAAAAATAATGATTTTAAAGCTTATACATTGGAATTTGAATATAACAAGAGTTCTCATGCAAAAATATTCAAGGATTAAATTGTTGACGAGAAATGCCATAGGAAATGGTATAGCATTTCCTATAGCATTTCTTTATTTTACATTTTTTAAAACCTTAAATTTCAAACCAATTGAAAAAATAATGATTTTAGGGCTTATACATTGGAATTTGAATATAACAAGAGTTCTCATGCAAAAATATGCAAGGATTAAATTGTTGACGAGAAATGCCATAGCATTTCCTATAGCATTTCTTTATTTTACATTTTTTACAACCTTAAATTTCGAACCAAATTAAAAAATAATGATTTTAGGGCTTGTACATTGGAATTTGAATATAACAAGAGTTCTCATGCAAAAATATGCAAGGATTAAATTGTTGACGAGAAATGCCATAGGAAATGCTATAGCATTTCCTATAGCATTTCTTTATTTTACATTTTTTACAACCTTAAATTTCGAACCAATTGAAAAAATAATGATTTTAAAGCTTATACATTGGAATTTGAATATAACAAGAGTTCTCATGCAAAAATATGCAAGGATTAAATTGTTAACGAGAAATGCCATAGGAAATGCTATAGCATTTCCTATAGCATTTCTTTATTTTACATTTTTTAAAACCTAAAATTTCAAACCAATTTAAAAAATAATGATTTTAGGGCTTATACATTGGAATTTGAATATAACAAGAGTTCTAATGCAAAAATATGCAAGGATTAAATTGTTGATGAGAAATGTCATAGGAAATGCTATAGCATTTCCTATAGCATTTCTTTATTTTACATTTTTTACAACCTTAAATTTCGAACCAAATTAAAAAATAATGATTTTAGGGCTTGTACATTGGAATTTGAATATAACAAGAGCTCTCATGCAAAAATATGCAAGGATTAAATTGTTGAAGAGAAATGCCATAGGAAATGCTATAGCATTTCCTATAGCATTTCTTTATTTTACATTTTTTACAACCTTAAATTTCGAACCAATTGAAAAAATAATGATTTTAAAGCTTATACATTGGAATTTGAATATAACAAGAGTTCTCATGCAAAAATATGCAAGGATTAAATTGTTAACGAGAAATGCCATAGGAAATGCTATAGCATTTCCTATAGCATTTCTTTATTTTACATTTTTTAAAACCTTAAATTTCAAACCAATTGAAAAAATAATGATTTTAGGACTTATACATTGGAATTTGAATATAACAAGAGTTCTCATGCAAAAATATGCAAGGATTAAATTGTTGACGAGAAATGCCATAGGAAATGCTATAGCATTTCCTATAGCATTTCTTTATTTTATATTTTTTAAAACCTTAAATTTCAAACCAATTGAAAAAATAATGATTTTAGGGCTTATACATTGGAATTTGATTATAACAAGAGTTCTCATGCAAAAATATGCAAGGATTAAATTGTTGACGAGAAATGCCATAGGAAATGCTATAGCATTTCCTATAGCATTTCTTTATTTGACATTTTTTACAGCCTTAAATTTCGAACCAATTGAAAAAATAATGATTTTAGGGCTTTTACATTGGAAATTTAATATAACAAGAGTTCTCATGCAAAAATATGCAAGGATTAAATTGTTGACTAGAAATGCCATAGGAAATGCTATAGCATTTCCTATAGCATTTCTTTATTTTACATTTTTTACAACCTTAAATTTCAAACCAATTGAAAAAATAATGATTTTAAAGCTTATACATTGGAATTTGAATATAACAAGAGTTCTCATGCAAAAATATTCAAGGATTAAATTGTTAACGAGTATAGCATTTCCTATAGCATTTCTTTATTTTACATTTTTTAAAACCTTAAATTTCAAACCAATTGAAAAAATAATGATTTTAGGGCTTATACATTGGAAATTGAATATAACAAGAGTTCTCATGCAAAAATATGCAAGGATTAAATTGTTGACGAGAAATGCCATAGGAAATGCTATAGCATTTCCTATAGAATTTCTTTATTTTACATTTTTTACAACCTTAAATTTCGAACCAATTGAAAAAATAATGATTTTAGGGCTTATACATTGGAATTTGAATATAACAAGAGTTCTCATGCAAAAATATGCAAGGATTAAATTGTTGACAAGAAATGCCATAGGAAATGCTATAGCATTTCCTATAGCATTTCTTTATTTTACATTTTTTACAACCTTAAATTTCGAACCTATTGAAAAAATAAAGATTTTAAAGCTTATACATTGGAATTTGAATATAACAAGAGTTCTCATGCAAAAATATTCAAGGATTAAATTGTTGACGAGAAATGCCATAGGAAATGGTATAGCATTTCCTATAGCATTTCTTTATTTTACATTTTTTAAAACCTTAAATTTCAAACCAATTGAAAAAATAATGATTTTAGGGCTTATACATTGGAATTTGAATATAACAAGAGTTCTCATGCAAAAATATGCAAGGATTAAATTGTTGACGAGAAATGCCATAGCATTTCCTATAGCATTTCTTTATTTTACATTTTTTACAACCTTAAATTTCGAACCAAATTAAAAAATAATGATTTTAGGGCTTGTACATTGGAATTTGAATATAACAAGAGTTCTCATGCAAAAATATGCAAGGATTAAATTGTTGACGAGAAATGCCATAGGAAATGCTATAGCATTTCCTATAGCATTTCTTTATTTTACATTTTTTACAACCTTAAATTTTGAACCAATTGAAAAAATAATGATTTTAAAGCTTATACATTGGAATTTGAATATAACAAGAGTTCTCATGCAAAAATATGCAAGGATTAAATTGTTAACGAGAAATGCCATAGGAAATGCTATAGCATTTCCTATAGCATTTCTTTATTTTACATTTTTTAAAACCTTAAATTTCAAACCAATTGAAAAAATAATGATTTTAGGGCTTATACATTGGAATTTGAATATAACAAGAGTTCTCATGCAAAAATATGCAAGGATTAAATTGTTGACGAGAAATGCCATAGGAAATGCTAGCATTTCCTATAGCATTTCTTTATTTTTATATTTTTTAAAACCTTAAATTTCAAACCAATTGAAAAAATAATGATTTTAGGGCTTATACATTGGAATTTTATTATAACAAGAGTTCTCATGCAAAAATATGCAAGGATTAAATTTTTGACGAGAAATGCCATAGGAAATGCTATAGTATAGCATTTCCTATAGCATTTCTTTATTTGACATTTTTTACAGCCTTAAATTTCGAACCAATTGAAAAAATAATGATTTTAGGGCTTATACATTGGAAATTTAATATAACAAGAGTTCTCATGCAAAAATATTCAAGGATTAAATTGTTGACTAGAAATGCCATAGGAAATGCTATAGCATTTCCTATAGCATTTCTTTATTTTACATTTTTTACAACCTTAAATTTCGAACTAATTGAAAAAATAATGATTTTAAAGCTTATACATTGGAATTTGAATATAACAAGAGTTCTCATGCAAAAATATGCAAGGATTAAATTGTTAACGAGTATAGCATTTCCTATAGCATTTCTTTATTTTACATTTTTTAAAACCTTAAATTTCAAACCAATTGAAAAAATAATGATTTTAGGGCTTATACATTGGAATTTGAATATAACAAGAGTTCTCATGCAAAAATATGCAAGGATTAAATTGTTGACGAGAAATGCCATAGGAAATGCTATAGCATTTCCTATAGCATTTCTTTATTTTATATTTTTTAAAACCTTAAATTTCAAACCAATTGAAAAAATAATGATTTTAGGGCTTATACATTGGAATTTGAATATAACAAGAGTTCTCATGCAAAAATATGCAAGGATTAAATTGTTGACGAGAAATGCCATAGGAAATGCTATAGCATTTCCTATAGCATTTCTTTATTTGACATTTTTTACAGCCTTAAATTTCGAACCAATTGAAAAAATAATAATTTTAGGGCTTCTACATTGGAAATTGAATATAACAAGAGTTCTCATGCAAAAATATGCAAGGATTAAATTGTTGACGAGAAATGCCATAGGAAATGCTATAGCATTTCCTATAGCATTTCTTTATTTTACATTTTTTACAACCTTAAATTTCGAACCAATTGAAAAAATAATGATTTTAAAGCTTATACATTGGAATTTGAATATAACAAGAGTTCTCATGCAAAAATATTCAAGGATTAAATTGTTGACGAGAAATGCCATAGGAAATGAAATAGCATTTCCTATAGCATTTCTTTATTTTACATTTTTTAAAACCTTAAATTTCAAACCAATTGAAAAAATAATGATTTTAGGGCTTATACATTGGAATTTGAATATAACAAGAATTCTCATGCAAAAATATGCAAGGATTAAATTGTTGACGAGAAATGCCATAGCATTTCCTATAGCATTTCTTTATTTTACATTTTTTACAACCTTAAATTTCGAACCAAATTAAAAAATAATGATTTTAGGGCTTGTACATTGGAATTTGAATATAACAAGAGTTCTCATGCAAAAATATGCAAGGATTAAATTGTTGACGAGAAATGCCATAGGAAATGCTATAGCATTTCCTATAGCATTTCTTTCTTTTACATTTTTTACAACCTTAAATTTCGAACCAATTGAAAAAATAAGGATTTTAAAGCTTATACATTGGAATTTGAATATAACAAGAGTTCTCATGCAAAAATATGCAAGGATTAAATTGTTAACGAGAAATGCCATAGGAAATGCTATAGCATTTCCTATAGCATTTCTTTATTTTACATTTTTTAAAACCTAAAATTTCAAACCAATTTAAAAAATAATGATTTTAGGG
This sequence comes from Parietaria judaica, assembly GCA_954871525.1. Taxonomy (NCBI): domain Eukaryota; kingdom Viridiplantae; phylum Streptophyta; class Magnoliopsida; order Rosales; family Urticaceae; genus Parietaria; species Parietaria judaica. The sequence goes on from OX940865.1 coordinate 35,896,717, forward strand.
CTTATACATTGGAATTTTAATATAACAAGAGTTCTCATGCAAAAATATGCAAGGATTAAATTGTTGACGAGAAATGTCATAGGAAATGCTATAGCATTTCCTATAGCATTTCTTTATTTTACATTTTTTACAACCTTAAACTTCGAACCAAATTAAAAAATAATGATTTTAGGGCTTGTACATTGGAATTTTAATATAACAAGAGTTCTCATGCAAAAATATGCAAGGATTAAATTGTTGACGAGAAATGCCATAGGAAATGCTATAGCATTTCCTATAGCATTTCTTTACTTTATATTTTTTACAACCTTAAATTTCGAACCAATTGAAAAAATAATGATTTTAAAGCTTATACATTGGAATTTGAATATAACAAGAGTTCTCATGCAAAAATATGCAAGGATTAAATTTTTAACGAGAAATGCCATAGGAAATGCTATAGCATTTCCTATAGCATTTCTTTATTTTACATTTTTTAAAACCTTAAATTTCAAACCAATTGAAAAAATAATGATTTTAGGGCTTATACATTGGAATTTGAATATAACAAGAGTTCTCATGCAAAAATATGCAAGGATTAAATTGTTGACGAGAAATGCCATAGGAAATGCTATAGCATTTCCTATAGCATTTCTTTATTTTACAACCTTAAATTTCGAACCAATTGAAAAAATAATGATTTTAAAGCTTATACATTGGAATTTGAATATAACAAGAGTTCTCATGCAAAAATATGCAAGGATTAAATTGTTAACGAGAAATGCCATAGGAAATGCTATAGCATTTCCTATAGCATTTCTTTATTTTACATTTTTTAAAACCTTAAATTTCAAACCAATTGAAAAAATAATGATTTTAGGGCTTATACATTGGAATTTGAATATAACAAGAGTTCTCATGCAAAAATATGCAAGGATTAAATTGTTGACGAGAAATGCCATAGGAAATGCTATAGCATTTCCTATAGCATTTCTTTATTTTACATTTTTTACAACCTTAAATTTCGAACCAATTGAAAAAATAATGATTTTAAAGCTTATACATTGGAATTTGAATATAACAAGAGTTCTCATGCAAAAATATGCAAGGATTAAATTGTTAACGAGAAATGCCATAGGAAATGCTATAGCATTTCCTATAGCATTTCTTTATTTTACATTTTTTAAAAACTTAAATTTCAAACCAATTGAAAAAATAATGATTTTAGGGCTTATACATTGGAATTTGAATATAACAAGAGTTCTCATGCAAAAATATGCAAGGATTAAATTGTTGACGAGAAATGCCATAGGAAATGCTATAGCATTTCCTATAGCATTTCTTTATTTTACATTTTTTACAACCTTAAATTTCGAACCAATTGAAAAAATAATGATTTTAAAGCTTATACATTGGAATTTGAATATAACAAGAGTTCTCATGCAAAAATATGCAAGGATTAAATTGTTAACGAGAAATGCCATAGGAAATGCTATAGCATTTCCTATAGCATTTCTTTATTTTACTTTTTTAAAACCTTAAATTTCAAACCAATTGAAAAAATAATGATTTTAGGGCTTATACATTGGAATTTGAATATAACAAGAGTTCTCATGCAAAAATATGCAAGGATTAAATTGTTGACGAGAAATGCCATAGGAAATGCTATAGCATTTCCTATAGCATTTCTTTATTTTATATTTTTTAAAACCATAAATTTCAAACCAATTGAAAAAAAATGATTTTAGGGCTTATACATTGGAATTTGATTATAACAAGAGTTCTCATGCAAAAATATGCAAGGATTAAATTGTTGACGAGAAATGCCATAGGAAATGCTATAGCATTTCCTATAGCATTTCTTTATTTTACATTTTTTACAACCTTAAATTTCGAACCAATTGAAAAAATAATGATTTTAAAGCTTATACATTGGAATTTGAATATAACAAGAGTTCTCATGCAAAAATATGCAAGGATTAAATTGTTGACGAGAAATGCCATAGGAAATGCTATAGCATTTCCTATAGCATTTCTTTATTTTACTTTTTTAAAACCTTAAATTTCAAACCAATTGAAAAAATAATGATTTTAGGGCTTATACATTGGAATTTGAATATAACAAGAGTTCTCATGCAAAAATATGCAAGGATTAAATTGTTGACGAGAAATGCCATAGGAAATGCTATAGCATTTCCTATAGCATTTCTTTATTTTATATTTTTTAAAACCATAAATTTCAAACCAATTGAAAAAAAATGATTTTAGGGCTTATACATTGGAATTTGATTATAACAAGAGTTCTCATGCAAAAATATGCAAGGATTAAATTGTTGACGAGAAATGCCATAGGAAATGCTATAGCATTTCCTATAGCATTTCTTTATTTTACATTTTTTAAAACCTTAAATTTCAAACCAATTGAAAAAAATAATGATTTTAGGGCTTATACATTGGAATTTGAATATAACAAGAGTTCTCATGCAAAAATATGCAAGGATTAAATTGTTGACGAGAAATGCCATAGGAAATGCTATAGCATTTCCTATAGCATTTCTTTATTTTATATTTTTTAAAACCTTAAATTTCAAACCAATTGAAAAAATAATGATTTTAGGGCTTATACATTGGAATTTGATTATAACAAGAGTTCTCATGCAAAAATATGCAAGGATTAAATTGTTGACGAGAAATGCCATAGGAAATGCTATAGCATTTCCTATAGCATTTCTTTATTTTACATTTTTTAAAACCTTAAATTTCAAACCAATTGAAAAAATAATGATTTTAGGGCTTATACATTGGAATTTGAATATAACAAGAGTTCTCATGCAAAAATATGCAAGGATTAAATTGTTGACGAGAAATGCCATAGGAAATGCTATAGCATTTCCTATAGCATTTCTTTATTTTACATTTTTTACAACCTTAAATTTCGAACCAATTGAAAAAATAATGATTTTAAAGCTTATACATTGGAATTTGAATATAACAAGAGTTCTCATGCTAAAATATGCAAGGATTAAATTGTTAACGAGAAATGCCATAGGAAAGGCTATAGCATTTCCTATAGCATTTCTTTATTTTACATTTTTTAAAACCTTAAATTTCAAACTAATTGAAAAAATAATGATTTTAGGGCTTATACATTGGAATTTGAATATAACAAGAGTTCTCATGCAAAAATATGCAAGGATTAAATTGTTGACGAGAAATGCCATAGGAAATGCTATAGCATTTCCTATAGCATTTCTTTATTTTATATTTTTTAAAACCATAAATTTCAAACCAATTGAAAAAAAATGATTTTAGGGCTTATACATTGGAATTTGATTATAACAAGAGTTCTCATGCAAAAATATGCAAGGATTAAATTGTTGACGAGAAATGCCATAGGAAATGCTATAGCATTTCCTATAGCATTTCTTTATTTTACATTTTTTACAACCTTAAATTTCGAACCAATTGAAAAAATAATGATTTTAAAGCTTATACATTGGAATTTGAATATAACAAGAGTTCTCATGCAAAAATATGCAAGGATTAAATTGTTAACGAGAAATGCCATAGGAAATGCTATAGCATTTCCTATAGCATTTCTTTATTTTACTTTTTTAAAACCTTAAATTTCAAACCAATTGAAAAAATAATGATTTTAGGGCTTATACATTGGAATTTGAATATAACAAGAGTTCTCATGCAAAAATATGCAAGGATTAAATTGTTGACGAGAAATGCCATAGGAAATGCTATAGCATTTCCTATAGCATTTCTTTATTTTATATTTTTTAAAACCATAAATTTCAAACCAATTGAAAAAAAATGATTTTAGGGCTTATACATTGGAATTTGATTATAACAAGAGTTCTCATGCAAAAATATGCAAGGATTAAATTGTTGACGAGAAATGCCATAGGAAATGCTATAGCATTTCCTATAGCATTTCTTTATTTTACATTTTTTAAAACCTTAAATTTCAAACCAATTGAAAAAAATAATGATTTTAGGGCTTATACATTGGAATTTGAATATAACAAGAGTTCTCATGCAAAAATATGCAAGGATTAAATTATTGACGAGAAATGCCATAGGAAATGCTATAGCATTTCCTATAGCATTTCTTTATTTTATATTTTTTAAAACCTTAAATTTCAAACCAATTGAAAAAATAATGATTTTAGGGCTTATACATTGGAATTTGATTATAACAAGAGTTCTCATGCAAAAATATGCAAGGATTAAATTGTTGACGAGAAATGCCATAGGAAATGCTATAGCATTTCCTATAGCATTTCTTTATTTTACATTTTTTAAAACCTTAAATTTCAAACCAATTGAAAAAATAATGATTTTAGGGCTTATACATTGGAATTTGAATATAACAAGAGTTCTCATGCAAAAATATGCAAGGATTAAATTGTTGACGAGAAATGCCATAGGAAATGCTATAGCATTTCCTATAGCATTTCTTTATTTTACATTTTTTACAACCTTAAATTTCGAACCAATTGAAAAAATAATGATTTTAAAGCTTATACATTGGAATTTGAATATAACAAGAGTTCTCATGCTAAAATATGCAAGGATTAAATTGTTAACGAGAAATGCCATAGGAAAGGCTATAGCATTTCCTATAGCATTTCTTTATTTTACATTTTTTAAAACCTTAAATTTCAAACTAATTGAAAAAATAATGATTTTAGGGCTTATACATTGGAATTTGAATATAACAAGAGTTCTCATGCAAAAATATGCAAGGATTAAATTGTTGACGAGAAATGCCATAGGAAATGCTATAGCATTTCCTATAGCATTTCTTTATTTTATATTTTTTAAAACCTTAAATTTCAAACCAATTGAAAAAATAATGATTTTAGGGCTTATACATTGGAATTTGATTATAACAAGAGTTCTCATGCAAAAATATGCAAGGATTAAATTGTTGACGAGAAATGCCATAGGAAATGCTATAGCATTTCCTATAGCATTTCTTTATTTTATATTTTTTAAAACCATAAATTTCAAACCAATTGAAAAAAAATGATTTTAGGGCTTATACATTGGAATTTGATTATAACAAGAGTTCTCATGCAAAAATATGCAAGGATTAAATTGTTGACGAGAAATGCCATAGGAAATGCTATAGCATTTCCTATAGCATTTCTTTATTTTACATTTTTTACAACCTTAAATTTCGAACCAATTGAAAAAATAATGATTTTAAAGCTTATACATTGGAATTTGAATATAACAAGAGTTCTCATGCAAAAATATGCAAGGATTAAATTGTTAACGAGAAATGCCATAGGAAATGCTATAGCATTTCCTATAGCATTTCTTTATTTTACTTTTTTAAAACCTTAAATTTCAAACCAATTGAAAAAATAATGATTTTAGGGCTTATACATTGGAATTTGAATATAACAAGAGTTCTCATGCAAAAATATGCAAGGATTAAATTGTTGACGAGAAATGCCATAGGAAATGCTATAGCATTTCCTATAGCATTTCTTTATTTTATATTTTTTAAAACCATAAATTTCAAACCAATTGAAAAAAAATGATTTTAGGGCTTATACATTGGAATTTGATTATAACAAGAGTTCTCATGCAAAAATATGCAAGGATTAAATTGTTGACGAGAAATGCCATAGGAAATGCTATAGCATTTCCTATAGCATTTCTTTATTTTACATTTTTTAAAACCTTAAATTTCAAACCAATTGAAAAAAATAATGATTTTAGGGCTTATACATTGGAATTTGAATATAACAAGAGTTCTCATGCAAAAATATGCAAGGATTAAATTATTGACGAGAAATGCCATAGGAAATGCTATAGCATTTCGTATGGCATTTCTTTATTTTATATTTTTTAAAACCTTAAATTTCAAACCAATTGAAAAAATAATGATTTTAGGGCTTATACATTGGAATTTGATTATAACAAGAGTTCTCATGCAAAAATATGCAAGGATTAAATTGTTGACGAGAAATGCCATAGGAAATGCTATAGCATTTCCTATAGCATTTCTTTATTTTACATTTTTTAAAACCTTAAATTTCAAACCAATTGAAAAAATAATGATTTTAGGGCTTATACATTGGAATTTGAATATAACAAGAGTTCTCATGCAAAAATATGCAAGGATTAAATTGTTGACGAGAAATGCCATAGGAAATGCTATAGCATTTCCTATAGCATTTCTTTATTTTACATTTTTTACAACCTTAAATTTCGAACCAATTGAAAAAATAATGATTTTAAAGCTTATACATTGGAATTTGAATATAACAAGAGTTCTCATGCTAAAATATGCAAGGATTAAATTGTTAACGAGAAATGCCATAGGAAATGCTATAGCATTTCCTATAGCATTTCTTTATTTTACATTTTTTAAAACCTTAAATTTCAAACTAATTGAAAAAATAATGATTTTAGGGCTTATACATTGGAATTTGAATATAACAAGAGTTCTCATGCAAAAATATGCAAGGATTAAATTGTTGACGAGAAATGCCATAGGAAATGCTATAGCATTTCCTATAGCATTTCTTTATTTTATATTTTTTAAAACCTTAAATTTCAAACCAATTGAAAAAATAATGATTTTAGGGCTTATACATTGGAATTTGATTATAACAAGAGTTCTCATGCAAAAATATGCAAGGATTAAATTGTTGACGAGAAATGCCATAGGAAATGCTATAGCATTTCCTATAGCATTTCTTTATTTGACATTTTTTACAGCCTTAAATTTCGAACCAATTGAAAAAATAATTATTTTAGGGCTTATACATTGGAAATTTAATATAACAAGAGTTCTCATGCAAAAATATGCAAGGATTAAATTGTTGACTAGAAATGCCATAGGAAATGCTATAGCATTTCCTATAGCATTTCTTTATTTTACATTTTTTACAACCTTAAATTTCGAACCAATTGAAAAAATAATGATTTTAAAGCTTATACATTGGAATTTGAATATAACAAGAGTTCTCATGCAAAAATATGCAAGGATTAAATTGTTAACGAGTATAGCATTTCCTATAGCATTTCTTTATTTTACATTTTTTAAAACCTTAAATTTCAAACCAATTGAAAAAATAATGATTTTAGGGCTTATACATTGGAATTTGAATATAACAAGAGTTCTCATGCAAAAATATGCAAGGATTAAATTGTTGACGAGAAATGCCATAGGAAATGCTATAGCATTTCCTATAGCATTTCTTTATTTTATATTTTTTAAAACCTTAAATTTCAAACCAATTGAAAAAATAATGATTTTAGGGCTTATACATTGGAATTTGAATATAACAAGAGTTCTCATGCAAAAATATGCAAGGATTAAATTGTTGACGAGAAATGCCATAGGAAATGCTATAGCATTTCCTATAGCATTTCTTTATTTGACATTTTTTACAGCCTTAAATTTCGAACCAATTGAAAAAATAATGATTTTAGGGCTTATACATTGGAAATTTAATATAACAAGAGTTCTCATGCAAAAATATGCAAGGATTAAATTGTTGACTAGAAATGCCATAGGAAATGCTATAGCATTTCCTATAGCATTTCTTTATTTTACATTTTTTACAACCTTAAATTTCGAACCAATTGAAAAAATAATGATTTTAAAGCTTATACATTGGAATTTGAATATAACAAGAGTTCTCATGCAAAAATATGCAAGGATTAAATTGTTAACGAGTATAGCATTTCCTATAGCATTTATTTATTTTACATTTTTTAAAACCTTAAATTTCAAACCAATTGAAAAAATAATGATTTTAGGGCTTATACATTGGAATTTGAATATAACAAGAGTTCTCATGCAAAAATATGCAAGGATTAAATTGTTGACGAGAAATGCCATAGGAAATGCTATAGCATTTCCTATAGCATTTCTTTATTTTACATTTTTTACAACCTTAAATTTCGAACCAATTGAAAAAATAATGATTTTAAAGCTTATACATTGGAATTTGAATATAACAAGAGTTCTCATGCAAAAATATGCAAGGATTAAATTGTTAACGAGTATAGCATTTCCTATAGCATTTCTTTATTTTACATTTTTTAAAACCTTAAATTTCAAACCAATTGAAAAAATAATGATTTTAGGGCTTATACATTGGAATTTGAATATAACAAGAGTTCTCATGCAAATATATGCAAGGATTAAATTGTTGACGAGAAATGCCATAGGAAATGCTATAGCATTTCCTATAGCATTTCTTTATTTTATATTTTTTAAAACCTTAAATTTCAAACCAATTGAAAAAATAATGATTTTAGGGCTTATACATTGGAATTTGAATATAACAAGAGTTCTCATGCAAAAATATGCAAGGATTAAATTGTTGACGAGAAATGCAATAGGAAATGCTATAGCATTTCCTATAGCATTTCTTTATTTGACATTTTTTACAGCCATAAATTTCGAACAAATTGAAAAAATAAAGATTTTAGGGCTTATACATTGGAAATTGAATATAACAAGAGTTCTCATGCAAAAATATGCAAGGATTAAATTGTTGACGAGAAATGCCATAGGAAATGCTATAGCATTTCCTATAGCATTTCTTTATTTTACATTTTTTACAACCTTAAATTTCGAACCAATTGAAAAAATAATGATTTTAAAGCTTATACATTGGAATTTTAATATAACAAGAGTTATCATGCAAAAATATTCAAGGATTAAATTGTTGACGAGAAATGCCATAGGAAATGGTATAGCATTTCCTATAGCATTTCTTTATTTTACATTTTTTAAAACCTTAAATTTCAAACCAATTGAAAAAATAATGATTTTAGGGCTTATACATTGGAATTTGAATATAACAAGAGTTCTCATGCAAAAATATGCAAGGATTAAATTGTTGACGAGAAATGCCATAGCATTTCCTATAGCATTTCTTTATTTTACATTTTTTACAACCTTAAATTTCGAACCAAATTAAAAAATAATGATTTTAGGGCTTGTACATTGGAATTTGATTATAACAAGAGTTCTCATGCAAAAATATGCAAAGATTAAATTGTTGACGAGAAATGCCATAGGAAATGCTATAGCATTTCCTATAGCATTTCTTTATTTTACATTTTTTACAACCTTAAATTTCGAACCAAATTAAAAAATAATGATTTTAGGGCTTGTACATTGGAATTTGAATATAACAAGAGTTCTCATGCAAAAATATGCAAGGATTAAATTGTTGACGAGAAATGCCATAGGAAATGATATAGCAATTCCTATAGCATTTCTTTATTTTACATTTTTTACAACCTTAAATTTCGAACCAATTGAAAAAATAATGATTTTAAAGCTTATACATTGGAATTTGAATATAACAAGAGTTCTCATGCAAAAATATGTTAGGATTAAATTGTTAACGAGAAATGCCATAGGAAATGCTATAGCATTTCATATAGCATTTCTTTATTTTACATTTTTTAAAACCTTAAATTTCAAACCAATTGAAAAAATAATGATTTTAGGGCTTATACATTGGAAATTGAATATAACAAGAGTTCTCATGCAAAAATATGCAAGGATTAAATTGTTGACGAGAAATGCCATAGGAAATGCTATAGCATTTCCTATAGCATTTCTTTATTTTACATTTTTTACAGCCTAAAATTTCGAACCAATTGAAAAAATAATGATTTTAAAGCTTATACATTGGAATTTGAATATAACAAGAGTTCTCATGCAAAAATATGCAAGGATTAAATTGTTGCCGAGAAATGCCATAGGAAATGCTATAGCATTGCCTATAGCATTTCTTTATTTTACATTTTTTACAACCTTAAATTTCGAACTAATTGAAAAAATAATGATTTTAAAGCTTATACATTGGAATTTTAATATAACAAGAGTTATCATGCAAAAATATTCAAGGATTAAATTGTTGACGAGAAATGCCATAGGAAATGGTATAGCATTTCCTATAGCATTTCTTTATTTTACATTTTTTAAAACCTTAAATTTCAAACCAATTGAAAAAATAATGATTTTAGGGCTTATACATTGGAATTTGAATATAACAAGAGTTCTCATGCAAAAATATGCAAGGATTAAATTGTTGACGAGAAATGCCATAGCATTTCCTATAGCATTTCTTTATTTTACATTTTTTACAACCTTAAATTTCGAACCAAATTAAAAAATAATGATTTTAGGGCTTGTACATTGGAATTTGATTATAACAAGAGTTCTCATGCAAAAATATGCAAAGATTAAATTGTTGACGAGAAATGCCATAGGAAATGCTATAGCATTTCCTATAGCATTTCTTTATTTTACATTTTTTACAACCTTAAATTTCGAACCAAATTAAAAAATAATGATTTTAGGGCTTGTACATTGGAATTTGAATATAACAAGAGTTCTCATGCAAAAATATGCAAGGATTAAATTGTTGACGAGAAATGCCATAGGAAATGATATAGCAATTCCTATAGCATTTCTTTATTTTACATTTTTTACAACCTTAAATTTCGAACCAATTGAAAAAATAATGATTTTAAAGCTTATACATTGGAATTTGAATATAACAAGAGTTCTCATGCAAAAATATGTTAGGATTAAATTGTTAACGAGAAATGCCATAGGAAATGCTATAGCATTTCATATAGCATTTCTTTATTTTACATTTTTTAAAACCTTAAATTTCAAACCAATTGAAAAAATAATGATTTTAGGGCTTATACATTGGAAATTGAATATAACAAGAGTTCTCATGCAAAAATATGCAAGGATTAAATTGTTGACGAGAAATGCCATAGGAAATGCTATAGCATTTCCTATAGCATTTCTTTATTTTACATTTTTTACAGCCTAAAATTTCGAACCAATTGAAAAAATAATGATTTTAAAGCTTATACATTGGAATTTGAATATAACAAGAGTTCTCATGCAAAAATATGCAAGGATTAAATTGTTGCCGAGAAATGCCATAGGAAATGCTATAGCATTGCCTATAGCATTTCTTTATTTTACATTTTTTACAACCTTAAATTTCGAACTAATTGAAAAAATAATGATTTAGGGCTTATACATTGGAATTTGAATATAACAAGAGTTCTCATGCAAGATTATATGCAAGGATTAAATTGTTGACGAGAAATGCCATAGGAAATGCTATAGCATTTCCTATAGCATTTCTTTATTTTACATTTTTTACAACCTTAAATTTCGAACCAATTGGAAAAATAATGATTTTTGGGCTTATACATTGGAAATTGAATATAACAAGAGTTCTCATGCAAAAATATATAAGGATTAAATTGTTGACGAGAAATGCCATAGGAAATGCTATAGCATTTCCTATAGCATTTCTTTATTTTACATTTTTTACAACCTTAAATTTCGAACCAATTGAAAAAATAATGATTTTAAAGCTTATACATTGGAATTTGAATATAACAAGAGTTCTCATGCAAAAATATGCAAGGATTAAATTGTTGACGAGAAATGCCATACGAAGTGCTATAGCATTTCCTATAGCATTTCTTTATTTTACATTTTTTACAACCTTAAATTTCGAACCAAATTAAAAAATAATGATTTTAGGGCTTGTACATTGGAACTTGAATATAACAAGAGTTCTCATGCAAAAATATGCAAGGATTAAATTGTTGACGAGAAATGCCATAGGAAATGCTATAGCATTTCCTATAGCATTTCTTTATTTTACATTTTTTAAAACCTTAAATTTCAAACCAATTGAAAAAATAATGATTTTAGGGCTTATACATTGGAATTTGAATATAACAAGAGTTCTCATGCAAAAATATGCAAGGATTAAATTGTTGACGGGAAATGCCATAGGAAATGCTATAGCATTTCCTATAGCATTTCTTTATTTGACATTTTTTACAGCCTTAAATTTCGAACCAATTGAAAAAATAATGATTTTAGGGCTTATACATTGGAAATTGAATATAACAAGAGTTCTCATGCAAAAATATGCAAGGATTAAATTGTTGCTGAGAAATGCCATAGGAAATGCTATAGCATTTCCTATAGCATTTCTTTATTTTACATTTTTTACAACCTTAAATTTCGAACCAAATTAAAAAATAATGATTTTAGGGCTTGTACATTGGAATTTGAATATTACAAGAGTTCTCATGCAAAAATATGCAAGGATTAAATTGTTGACGAGAAATGCCATAGGAAATGCTATAGCATTTCCTATAGCATTTCTTTATTTTACATTTTTTACAACCTTAAATTTCGAACCAATTGAAAAAATAATGATTTTAAGGCTTATACATTGGAAATTGAATATAACAAGAGTTCTCATGCAAAAATATGCAAGGATTAAATTGTTGACGAGAAATGCCATAGGAAATGCTATAGCATTTCCTATAGCATTTCTTTATTTTACATTTTTTACAACCTTAAATTTCGAACCAATTGAAAAAATAATGATTTTAAAGCTTATACATTGGAATTTGAATATAACAAGAGTTCTCATGCAAAAATATGCAAGGATTAAATTGTTGACGAGAAATGCCATAGGAAATGCTATAGCATTTCCTATAGCATTTCTTTATTTTACATTTTTTACAACCTTAAATTTCGAACCAATTGAAAAAATAATGATTTTAAAGCTTATACATTGGAATTTGAATATAACAAGAGTTCTCATGCAAAAATATGCAAGGATTAAATTGTTGACGAGAAATGCCATACGAAGTGCTATAGCATTTCCTAGAGCATTTCTTTATTTTACATTTTTTACAACCTTAAATTTCGAACCAAATTAAAAAATAATGATTTTAGGGCTTGTACATTGGAACTTGAATATAACAAGAGTTCTCATGCAAAAATATGCAATGATTAAATTGTTGACGAGAAATGCCATAGGAAATGCTATAGCATTTCCTATAGCATTTCTTTATTTTACATTTTTTAAAACCTTAAATTTCAAACCAATTGAAAAAATAATGATTTTAGGGCTTATACATTGGAATTTGAATATAACAAGAGTTCTCATGCAAAAATATGCAAGGATTAAATTGTTGACGGGAAATGCCATAGGAAATGCTATAGCATTTACTATAGCATTTCTTTATTTGACATTTTTTACAGCCTTAAATTTCGAACCAATTGAAAAAAGAATGATTTTAGGGCTTATACATTGGAAATTGAATATAACAAGAGTTCTCATGCAAAAATATGCAAGGATTAAATTGTTGCTGAGAAATGCCATAGGAAATGCTATAGCATTTCCTATAGCATTTCTTTATTTTACATTTTTTACAACCTTAAATTTCGAACCAAATTAAAAAATAATGATTTTAGGGCTTGTACATTGGAATTTGAATATTACAAGAGTTCTCATGCAAAAATATGCAAGGATTAAATTGTTGACGAGAAATGCCATAGGAAATGCTATAGCATTTCCTATAGCATTTCTTTATTTTACATTTTTTACAACCTTAAATTTCGAACCAATTGAAAAAATAATGATTTTAAGGCTTATACATTGGAAATTGAATATAACAAGAGTTCTCATGCAAAAATATGCAAGGATTAAATTGTTGACGAGAAATGCCATAGGAAATGCTATAGCATTTCCTATAGCATTTCTTTATTTTACATTTTTTACAACCTTAAATTTCGAACCAATTGAAAAAATAATGATTTTAAAGCTTATACATTGGAATTTGAATATAACAAGAGTTCTCATGCAAAAATATGCAAGGATTAAATTGTTGACGAGAAATGCCATAGGAAATGCTATAGCATTTCCTATAGCATTTCTTTATTTTACATTTTTTACAACCTTAAATTTCGAACCAATTGAAAAAATAATGATTTTAAAGCTTATACATTGGAATTTGAATATAACAAGAGTTCTCATGCAAAAATATGCAAGGATTAAATTGTTGACGAGAAATGCCATACGAAGTGCTATAGCATTTCCTAGAGCATTTCTTTATTTTACATTTTTTACAACCTTAAATTTCGAACCAAATTAAAAAATAATGATTTTAGGGCTTGTACATTGGAACTTGAATATAACAAGAGTTCTCATGCAAAAATATGCAATGATTAAATTGTTGACGAGAAATGCCATAGGAAATGCTATAGCATTTCCTATAGCATTTCTTTATTTTACATTTTTTAAAACCTTAAATTTCAAACCAATTGAAAAAATAATGATTTTAGGGCTTATACATTGGAATTTGAATATAACAAGAGTTCTCATGCAAAAATATGCAAGGATTAAATTGTTGACGGGAAATGCCATAGGAAATGCTATAGCATTTCCTATAGCATTTCTTTATTTGACATTTTTTACAGCCTTAAATTTCGAACCAATTGAAAAAAGAATGATTTTAGGGCTTATACATTGGAAATTGAATATAACAAGAGTTCTCATGCAAAAATATGCAAGGATTAAATTGTTGCTGAGAAATGCCAAAGGAAATGCTATAGCATTTCCTATAGCATTTCTTTATTTTACATTTTTTACAACCTTAAATTTCGAACCAAATTAAAAAATAATGATTTTAGGGCTTGTACATTGGAATTTGAATATTACAAGAGTTCTCATGCAAAAATATGCAAGGATTAAATTGTTGACGAGAAATGCCATAGGAAATGCTATAGCATTTCCTATAGCATTTCTTTATTTTACATTTTTTACAACCTTAAATTTCGAACCAATTGAAAAAATAATGATTTTAGGGCTTATACATTGGAAATTGAATATAACAAGAGTTCTCATGCAAAAATATGCAAGGATTAAATTGTTGACGAGAAATGCCATAGGAAATGCTGTAGCATTTCCTATAGCATTTCTTTATTTTACAATTTTTACAACCTTAAATTTCGAACCAATTGAAAAAATAATGATTTTAAAGCTTATACATTGGAATTTGAATATAACAAGAGTTCTCATGCAAAAATATGCAAGGATTAAATTGTTGACGAGAAATGCCATAGGAAATGCTATAGCATTTCCTATAGCATTTCTTTATTTTACATTTTTTACAACCTTAAATTTCGAACCAATTGAAAAAATAATTATTTTAAAGCTTATACATTGGAATTTGAATATAACAAGAGTTCTCATGCAAAAATATGCAAGGATTAAATTGTTGACGAGAAATGCCATACGAAGTGCTATAGCATTTCCTATAGCATTTCTTTATTTTACATTTTTTACAACCTTAAATTTCGAACCAAATTAAAAAATAATGATTTTAGGGCTTGTACATTGGAACTTGAATATAACAAGAGTTCTCATGCAAAAATATGCAAGGATTAAATTGTTGACGAGAAATGCCATAGGAAATGCTATAGCATTTCCTATAGCATTTCTTTATTTTACATTTTTTAAAACCTTAAATTTCAAACCAATTGAAAAAATAATGATTTTAGGGCTTATACATTGGAATTTGAATATAACAAGAGTTCTCATGCAAAAATATGCAAGGATTAAATTGTTGACGGGAAATGCCATAGGAAATGCTATAGCATTTCCTATAGCATTTCTTTATTTGACATTTTTTACAGCCTTAAATTTCGAACCAATTGAAAAAATAATGATTTTAGGGCTTATACATTGGAAATTGAATATAACAAGAGTTCTCATGCAAAAATATGCAAGGATTAAATTGTTGCTGAGAAATGCCAAAGGAAATGCTATAGCATTTCCTATAGCATTTCTTTATTTTACATTTTTTACAACCTTAAATTTCGAACCAAATTAAAAAATAATGATTTTAGGGCTTGTACATTGGAATTTGAATATTACAAGAGTTCTCATGCAAAAATATGCAAGGATTAAATTGTTGACGAGAAATGCCATAGGAAATGCTATAGCATTTCCTATAGCATTTCTTTATTTTACATTTTTTACAACCTTAAATTTCGAACCAATTGAAAAAATAATGATTTTAGGGCTTATACATTGGAAATTGAATATAACAAGAGTTCTCATGCAAAAATATGCAAGGATTAAATTGTTGACGAGAAATGCCATAGGAAATGCTATAGGATTTCCTATAGCATTTCTTTATTTTACATTTTTTACAACCTTAAATTTCGAACCAATTGAAAAAATAATGATTTTAAAGCTTATACATTGGAATTTGAATATAACAAGAGTTCTCATGCAAAAATATGCAAGGATTAAATTGTTGACGAGAAATGCCATAGGAAATGCTATAGCATTTCCTATAGCATTTCTTTATTTTACATTTTTTACAACCTTAAATTTCGAACCAATTGAAAAAATAATGATTTTAAAGCTTATACATTGGAATTTGAATATAACAAGAGTTCTCATGCAAGAATATGCAAGGATTAAATTGTTGACGAGAAATGCCATAGGAAATGCTATAGCATTTCCTATAGCATTTCTTTATTTTACATTTTTTAAAACCTTAAATTTCAAACCAATTGAAAAAATAATGATTTTAGGGCTTATACATTGGAATTTGAATATAACAAGAGTTCTCATGCAAAAATATGCAAGGATTAAATTGTTGACGAGAAATGCCATAGGAAATGCTATAGCATTTCCTATAGCATTTCTTTATTTTACATTTTTTACAACCTTAAATTTCGAACCAAATTAAAAAATAAGTATTTTAGGGCTTGTACATTGGAATTTGAATATAACAAGAGTTCTCATGCAAAAATATGCAAGGATTAAATTGTTGACGAGAAATGCCATAGGAAATGCTATAGCATTTCCTATAGCATTTCTTTATTTTACATTTTTTAAAACCTTAAATTTCAAACCAATTGAAAAAATAATGATTTTAGGGCTTATACATTGGAATTTGAATATAACAAGAGTTCTCATGCAAAAATATGCAAGGATTAAATTGTTGACGAGAAATGCCATAGGAAATGCTATAGCATTTCCTATAGCATTTCTTTATTTTACATTTTTTACAACCTTAAATTTCGAACCAAATTAAAAAATAATTATTTTAGGGCTTGTACATTGGAATTTGAATATAACAAGAGTTCTCATGCAAAAATATGCAAGGATTAAATTGTTGACGAGAAATGCCATAGGAAATGCTATAGCATTTCCTATAACATTTCTTTATTTTACATTTTTTAAAACATTAAATTTCAAACCAATTGAAAAAATAATAATTTTAGGGCTTATACATTGGAATTTGAATATAACAAGAGTTCTCATGCAAAAATATGCAAGGATTAAATTGTTGACGGGAAATGCCATAGGAAATGCTATAGCATTTCCTATAGCATTTCTTTATTTGACAATTTTTACAGCCTTAAATTTTGAACCAATTGAAAAAATAATGATTTTAGGGCTTATACATTGGAAATTGAATATAACAAGAGTTCTCATGCAAAAATATGCAAGGATTAAATTGTTGCTGAGAAATATAGCATTTCCTATAGCATTTCTTTATTTTACATTTTTTACAACCTTAAATTTCGAACCAAATTAAAAAATAATGATTTCAGGGCTTGTACATTGGAATTTGAATATAACAAGAGTTCTCATGAAAAAATATGCAAGGATTAAATTGTTGACGAGAAATGCCATAGGAAATGCATAGCATTTCCTATAGCATTTCTTTATTTTACATTTTTTACAACCTTAAATTTCGAACAAATTGAAAAAATAATGATTTTAGGGCTTATACATTGGAATTTGAATATAACAAGAGTTCTCATGCAAAAATATGCAAGGATTAAATTGTTGACGAGAAATGCCATAGGAAATGCTATAGCATTTCCTATAGCATTTCTTTATTTGACAATTTTTACAGCCTTAAATTTTGAACCAATTGAAAAAAATAATGATTTTAGGGCTTATACATTGGAAATTGAATATAAAAAGAGTTCTCATGCAAAAATATGCAAGGATTAAATTGTTGACGAGAAATGCCATAGGAAATGCTATAGCGTTTCCTATAGCATTTCTTTATTTTACATTTTTTAAAACCTTCAATTTCAAACCAATTGAAAAAATAATGAATTTAGGGCTTATACATTGGAATTTGAATATAACAAGAGTTCTCATGCAAAAATATGCAAGGATTAAATTGTTGACGAGAAATGCCATAGGAAATGCTATAGCATTTCCTATAGCATTTCTTTATTTTACATTTTTTACAACCTTAAATTTCGAACCAATTGAAAAATTAATGATTTTAGGGCTTATACATTGGAAATTGAATATAACAAGAGTTCTCATGCAAAAATATGCAAGGATTAAATTGTTGACGAGAAATGCCATAGGAAATGCTATAGCATTTCCTATAGCATTTCTTTATTTTACATTTTTTACAACCTTAAATTTCGAACCAATTGAAAAAATAATGATTTTAAAGCTTATACATTGGAATTTGAATATAACAAGAGTTCTCATGCAAAAATATGCAAGGATTAAATCGTTGCTGAGAAATGCCATAGGAAATGCTATAGCATTTCCTATAGCATTTCTTTATTTTACATTTTTTACAACCTTAAATTTCGAACCAATTGAAAAAATAATGATTTTAAAGCTTATACATTGGAATTTGAATATAACAAGAGTTCTCATGCAAAAATATGCAAGGATTAAATTGTTAACGAGAAATGCCATAGGAAATGCTATAGCATTTCCTATAGCATTTCTTTATTTTACATTTTTTAAAACCTTAAATTTCAAACCAATTGAAAAAATAATGAATTTAGGGCTTATACATTGGAATTTGAATATAACAAGAGTTCTCATGCAAAAATATGCAAGGATTAAATTGTTGACGAGAAATGCCATAGGAAATGCTATAGCATTTCCTATAGCATTTCTTTATTTGACAATTTTTACAGCATTAAATTTCGAACCAATTGAAAAAATAATGATTTTAGGGCTTATACATTGGAAAATGAATATAACAAGAGTTCTCATGCAAAAATATGCAAGGATTAAATTGTTGCTGAGAAATGCCATAGGAAATGCTATAGCATTTCCTATAGCATTTCTTTATTTTACATTTTTTACAACCTTAAATTTCGAACCAAATTAAAAAATAATGATTTCAGGTCTTGTACATTGGAATTTGAATATAACAAGAGTTCTCATGCAAAAATATGCAAGGATTAAATTGTTGACGAGAAATGCCATAGGAAATGCTATAGCATTTCCTATAGCATTTCTTTATTTTACATTTTTTACAACCTTAAATTTCGAACCAATTGAAAAATTAATGATTTTAGGGCTTATACATTGGAAATTGAATATAACAAGAGTTCTCATGCAAAAATATGCAAGGATTAAATTGTTGACGAGAAATGCCATAGGAAATGCTATAGCATTTCCTATAGCATTTCTTTATTTGACAATTTTTACAGCCTTAAATTTCGAACCAATTTAAAAAATAATGATTTTAAAGCTTATACATTGGAATTTGAATATAACAAGAGTTCTCATGCAAAAATATGCAAGGATTAAATTGTTGACGAGAAATGCCATAGGAAATGCTATAGCATTTCCTATAGCATTTCTTTATTTTACATTTTTTACAACCTTAAATTTCGAACCAATTGAAAAAATAATGATTTTAAAGCTTATACATTGGAATTTGAATATAACAAGAGTTCTCATGCAAAAATATGCAAGGATTAAATTGTTAACGAGAAATGCCATAGTATAGCATTTCCTATAGCATTTCTTTATTTTACATTTTTTAAAACCTTAAATTTCAAACCAATTGAAAAAATAATGATTTTAGGGCTTATACATTGGAATTTGAATATAACAAGAGTTCTCATGCAAAAATATGCAAGGATTAAATTGTTGACGAGAAATGCCATAGGAAATGCTATAGCATTTCCTACAGCATTTCTTTATTTTACATTTTTTACAACCTTAAATTTCGAACCAAATAAAAAAATAATGATTTTAGGGCTTGTACATTGGAATTTGAATATAACAAGAGTTCTCATGCAAAAATATGCAAGGATTAAATTGTTGACGAGAAATGCCATAGGAAATGCTATAGCATTTCCTATAACATTTCTTTATTTTACATTTTTTAAAACATTAAATTTCAAACCAATTGAAAAAATAATGATTTTAGGGCTTATACATTGGAATTTGAATATAACAAGAGTTCTCATGCAAAAATATGCAAGGATTAAATTGTTGACGAGAAATGCCATAGGAAATGCTAGCATTTCCTATAGCATTTCTTTATTTGACAATTTTTACAGCCTTAAATTTTGAACCAATTGAAAAAATAATGATTTTAGGGCTTATACATTGGAAATTGAATATAACAAGAGTTCTCATGCAAAAATATGCAAGGATTAAATTGTTGACGAGAAATGCCATAGGAAATGCTATAGCGTTTCCTATAGCATTTCTTTATTTTACATTTTTTAAAACCTTCAATTTCAAACCAATTGAAAAAATAATGAATTTAGGGCTTATACATTGGAATTTGAATATAACAAGAGTTCTCATGCAAAAATATGCAAGGATTAAATTGTTGACGAGAAATGCCATAGGAAATGCTATAGCATTTCCTATAGCATTTCTTTATTTGACAATTTTTACAGCCTTAAATTTCGAACCAATTGAAAAAATAATGATTTTAGGGCTTATACATTGGAAATTGAATATAACAAGAGTTCTCATGCAAAAATATGCAAGGATTAAATTGTTGACGAGAAATGCCATAGGAAATGCTATTGCATTTCCTATATCATTTCTTTATTTTACATTTTTTAAAACCTTAAATTTCAAACCAATTGAAAAAATAATGAATTTAGGGCTTATACATTGGAATTTGAATATAACAAGAGTTCTCATGCAAAAATATGCAAGGATTAAATTGTTGACGAGAAATGCCATAGGATATGCTATAGCATTTCCTACAGCATTTCTTTATTTTACATTTTTTACAACCTTAAATTTCGAACCAAATAAAAAAATAATGATTTTAGGGCTTGTACATTGGAATTTGAATATAACAAGAGTTCTCATGCAAAAATATGCAAGGATTAAATTGTTGACGAGAAATGCCATAGGAAATGCTATAGCATTTCCTATAACATTTCTTTATTTTACATTTTTTAAAACATTAAATTTCAAACAATTTGAAAAAATAATGATTTTAGGGCTTATACATTGGAATTTGAATATAACAAGAGTTCTCATGCAAAAATATGCAAGGATTAAATTGTTGACGAGAAATGCCATAGGAAATGCTATAGCATTTCCTATAGCATTTCTTTATTTGACAATTTTTACAGCCTTAAATTTTGAACCAATTGAAAAAAATAATGATTTTAGGGCTTATACATTGGAAATTGAATATAACAAGAGTTCTCATGCAAAAATATGCAAGGATTAAATTGTTGACGAGAAATGCCATAGGAAATGCTATAGCGTTTCCTATAGCATTTCTTTATTTTACATTTTTTAAAACCTTCAATTTCAAACCAATTGAAAAAATAATGAATTTAGGGCTTATACATTGGAATTTGAATATAACAAGAGTTCTCATGCAAAAATATGTAAGGATTAAATTGTTGACGAGAAATGCCATAGGAAATGCTATAGCATTTCCTATAGCATTTCTTTATTTGACAATTTTTACAGCCTTAAATTTCGAACCAATTGAAAAAATAATGATTTTAGGGCTTATACATTGGAAATTGAATATAACAAGAGTTCTCATGCAAAAATATGCAAGGATTAAATTGTTGACGAGAAATGCCATAGGAAATGCTATAGCATTTCCTATAGCATTTCTTTATTTTACATTTTTTAAAACCTTAAATTTCAAACCAATTGAAAAAATAATGAATTTAGGGCTTATACATTGGAATTTGAATATAACAAGAGTTCTCATGCAAAAATATGCAAGGATTAAATTGTTGACGAGAAATGCCATAGGAAATGCTATAGCATTTCCTATAGCATTTCTTTATTTGACAATTTTTACAGCATTAAATTTCGAACCAATTGAAAAAATAATGATTTTAGGGCTTATACATTGGAAATTGAATATAACAAGAGTTCTCATGCAAAAATATGCAAGGATTAAATTGTTGCTGAGAAATGCCATAGGAAATGCTATAGCATTTCCTATAGCATTTCTTTATTTTACATTTTTTACAACCTTAAATTTCGAACCAAATTAAAAAATAATGATTTCAGGGCTTGTACATTGGAATTTGAATATAACAAGAGTTCTCATGCAAAAATATGCAAGGATTAAATTGTTGACGAGAAATGCCATAGGAAATGCTATAGCATTTCCTATAGCATTTCTTTATTTTACATTTTTTACAACCATAAATTTCGAACCAATTGAAAAAATAATGATTTTAGGGCTTATACATTTGAAATTGAATATAACAAGAGTTCTCATGCAAAAATATGCAAGGATTAAATTGTTGACGAGAAATGCCATAGGAAATGCTATAGCATTTCCTATAGCATTTCTTTATTTTACATTTTTTACAACCTTAAATTTCGAACCAATTGAAAAAATAATGATTTTAAAGCTTATACATTGGAATTTGAATATAACAAGAGTTCTCATGCAAAAATATGCAAGGATTAAATTGTTGACGAGAAATGCCATCCTATAGCATTTCTTTATTTGACAATTTTTACAGCATTAAATTTCGAACCAATTGAAAAAATAATGATTTTAGGGCTTATACATTGGAAATTGAATATAACAAGAGTTCTCATGCAAAAATATGCAAGGATTAAATTGTTGCTGAGAAATGCCATAGGAAATGCTATAGCATTTCCTATAGCATTTCTTTATTTTACATTTTTTACAACATTAAATTTCGAACCAAATTAAAAAATAATGATTTCAGGGCTTGTACATTGGAATTTGAATATAACAAGAGTTCTCATGCAAAAATATGCAAGGATTAAATTGTTGACGAGAAATGCCATAGGAAATGCTATAGCATTTCCTATAGCATTTCTTTATTTTACATTTTTTACAACCTTAAATTTCGAACCAATTGAAAAAATAATGATTTTAGGGCTTATACAATGGAAATTGAATATAACAAGAGTTCTCATGCAAAAATATGCAAGGATTAAATTGTTGACGAGAAATGCCATAGGAAATGCTATAGCATTTCCTATAGCATTTCTTTATTTTACATTTTTTACAACCTTAAATTTCGAACCAATTGAAAAAATAATGATTTTAAAGCTTATACATTGGAATTTGAATATAACAAGAGTTCTCATGCAAAAATATGCAAGGATTAAATTGTTAACGAGAAATGCCATAGGAAATGCTATAGCATTTCCTATAGCATTTCTTTATTTTACATTTTTTAAAACCTTAAATTTCAAACCAATTGAAAAAATAATGATTTTAGGGCTTATACATTGGAATTTGAATATAACAAGAGTTCTCATGCAAAAATATGCAAGGATTAAATTGTTGACGAGAAATGCCATAGGAAATGTTATAGCATTTCCTACAGCATTTCTTTATTTTACATTTTTTACAACCTTAAATTTCGAACCAAATAAAAAAATAATGATTTTAGGGCTTGTACATTGGAATTTGAATATAACAAGAGTTCTCATGCAAAAATATGCAAGGATTAAATTGTTGACGAGAAATGCCATAGGAAATGCTATAGCATTTCCTATAACATTTCTTTATTTTACATTTTTTAAAACATTAAATTTCAAACCAATTGAAAAAATAATGATTTTAGGGCTTATACATTGGAATTTGAATATAACAAGAGTTCTCATGCAAAAATATGCAAGGATTAAATTGTTGACGAGAAATGCCATAGGAAATGCTATAGCATTTCCTATAGCATTTCTTTATTTGACAATTTTTACAGCCTTAAAATTCGAACCAATTGAAAAAATAATGATTTTAGGGCTTATACATTGGAAATTGAATATAACAAGAGTTCTCATGCAAAAATATGCAAGGATTAAATTGTTGCTGAGAAATGCCATAGGAAATGCTATAGCATTTCCTATAGCATTTCTTTATTTTACATTTTTTACAACCTTAAATTCGAACCAATTGAAAAAATAATGATTTTAGGGCTTATACATTGGAAATTGAATATAACAAGAGTTCTCATGCAAAAATATGCAAGGATTAAATTGTTGACGAGAAATGCCATAGGAAATGCTATAGCATTTCCTATAGCATTTCTTTATTTTACATTTTTTACAACCTTAAATATCGAACCAATTGAAAAAATAATGATTTTAAAGCTTATACATTGGAATTTGAATATAACAAGAGTTCTCATGCAAAAATATGCAAGGATTAAATTGTTGACGAGAAATGCCATAGGAAATGCTATAGCATTTCCTATAGCATTTCTTTATTTTATATTTTTTACAACCTTAAATTTCGAACCAATTGAAAAAATAATGATTTTAAAGCTTATACATTGGAATTTGAATATAACAAGAGTTCTCATGCAAAAATATGCAAGGATTAAATTGTTAACGAGAAATGCCATAGGAAATGCTATAGCATTTCCTATAGCATTTCTTTATTTGACAATTTTTACAGCCTTAAATTTCGAACCAATTGAAAAAATAATGATTTTAGGGCTTATACATTGGAAATTGAATATAACAAGAGTTCTCATGCAAAAATATGCAAGGATTAAATTGTTGCTGAGAAATGCCATCGGAAATGCTATAGCATTTCCTATAGCATTTCTTTATTTTACATTTTTTACAACCTTAAATTTCGAACCAATTGAAAAAATAATGATTTTAGGGCTTATACATTGGAAATTGAATATAACAAGAGTTCTCATGCAAAAATATGCAAGGATTAAATTGTTGACGAGAAATGCCATAGGAAATGCTATAGCATTTCCTATAGCATTTCTTTATTTTACATTTTTTACAACCTTAAATTTCGAACCAATTGAAAAAATAATGATTTTAGGGCTTATACATTGGAATTTGAATATAACAAGAGTTCTCATGCAAAAATATGCAAGGATTAAATTGTTGACGAGAAATGCCGTAGGAAATGCTATAGCATTTCCTATAGCATTTCTTTATTTGACATTTTTTACACCGTTAAATTTCGAACCAATTGAAAAAATAATGATTTTAAAGCTTATACATTGGAATTTGAATATAACAAGAGTTCTCATGCAAAAATATGCAAGGATTAAATTGTTAACGAGAAATGCCATAGGAAATGCTATAGCATTTCCTATAGCATTTCTTTATTTTACATTTTTTAAAACCTTAAATTTCAAACCAATTGAAAAAATAATGATTTTAGGGCTTATACATTGGAATTTGAATATAACAAGAGTTCTCATGCAAAAATATGCAAGGATTAAATTGTTGACGAGAAATGCCATAGGAAATGCTATAGCATTTCCTACAGCATTTCTTTATTTTACATTTTTTACAACCTTAAATTTCGAACCAAATTAAAAAATAATGATTTTAGGGCTTGTACATTGGAATTTGAATATAACAAGAGTTCTCATGCAAAAATATGCAAGGATTAAATTGTTGACGAGAAATTCCATAGGAAATGCTATAGCATTTCCGATAGCATTTCTTTATTTTACATTTTTTAAAACCTTAAATTTCAAACCAATTGAAAAAATAATGATTTTAGGGCTTATACATTGGAATTTGAATATAACAAGAGTTCTCATGCAAAAATATACAAGGATTAAATTGTTGACGAGAAATGCCGTAGGAAATGCTATAGCATTTCCTATAGCATTTTTTATTTGACATTTTTTACACCGTTAAATTTCGAACCAATTGAAAAAATAATGATTTTAGGGCTTATACATTGGAAATTGAATATAACAAGAGTTCTCATGCAAAAATATGCAAGGATTAAATTGTTGCCGAGAAATGCCATAGGAAATGCTATAGCATTTCCTATGGCATTTCTTTATTTTACATTTTTTACAACCTTAAATTTCGAGCCAAATTAAAAAATAATGATTTTAGGGCTTGTACATTGGAATTTGAATATAACAAGAGTTCTCATGCAAAAATATGCAAGGATTAAATTGTTGACGAGAAATGCCATAGGAAATGCTATAGCATTTCCTATAACATTTCTTTATTTTACATTTTTTAAAACATTAAATTTCAAACCAATTGAAAAAATAATGATTTTAGGGCTTATACATTGGAATTTGAATATAACAAGAGTTCTCATGCAAAAATATGCAAGGATTAAATTGTTGACGAGAAATGCCATAGGAAATGCTATAGCATTTCCTATAGCATTTCTTTATTTGACAATTTTTACAGCCTTAAATTTTGAACCAATTGAAAAAATAATGATTTTAGGGCTTATACATTGGAAATTGAATATAACAAGAGTTCTCATGCAAAAATATGCAAGGATTAAATTGTTGACGAGAAATGCCATAGGAAATGCTATAGCGTTTCCTATAGCATTTCTTTATTTTACATTTTTTAAAACCATCAATTTCAAACCAATTGAAAAAAAAATGAATTTAGGGCTTATACATTGGAATTTGAATATAACAAGAGTTCTCATGCAAAAATATGCAAGGATTAAATTGTTGACGAGAAATGCCATAGGAAATGCTATAGCATTTCCTATAGCATTTCTTTATTTGACAATTTTTACAGCCTTAAATTTCGAACCAATTGAAAAAATAATGATTTTAGGGCTTATACATTGGAAATTGAATATAACAAGAGTTCTCATGCAAAAATATGCAAGGATTAAATTGTTGCTGAGAAATGCCATAGGAAATGCTATAGCATTTCCTATAGCATTTCTTTATTTTACATTTTTTACAACCTTAAATTTCGAACCAATTGAAAAAATAATGATTTTAGGGCTTATACATTGGAAATTGAATATAACAAGAGTTCTCATGCAAAAATATGCAAGGATTAAATTGTTGACGAGAAATGCCATAGGAAATGCTATAGCATTTCCTATAGCATTTCTTTATTTGACAATTTTTACAGCCTTAAATTTCGAACCAATTGAAAAAATAATGATTTTAGGGCTTATACATTGGAAATTGAATATAACAAGAGTTCTCATGCAAAAATATGCAAGGATTAAATTGTTGCTGAGAAATGCCATAGGAAATGCTATAGCATTTCCTATAGCATTTCTTTATTTTACATTTTTTACAACCTTAAATTCGAACCAATTGAAAAAATAATGATTTTAGGGCTTATACATTGGAAATTGAATATAACAAGAGTTCTCATGCAAAAATATGCAAGGATTAAATTGTTGACGAGAAATGCCATAGGAAATGCTATAGCATTTCCTATAGCATTTCTTTATTTTACATTTTTTACAACCTTAAATATCGAACCAATTGAAAAAATAATGATTTTAAAGCTTATACATTGGAATTTGAATATAACAAGAGTTCTCATGCAAAAATATGCAAGGATTAAATTGTTGACGAGAAATGCCATAGGAAATGCTATAGCATTTCCTATAGCATTTCTTTATTTTATATTTTTTACAACCTTAAATTTCGAACCAATTGAAAAAATAATGATTTTAAAGCTTATACATTGGAATTTGAATATAACAAGAGTTCTCATGCAAAAATATGCAAGGATTAAATTGTTAACGAGAAATGCCATAGGAAATGCTATAGCATTTCCTATAGCATTTCTTTATTTGACAATTTTTACAGCCTTAAATTTCGAACCAATTGAGAAAATAATGATTTTAGGGCTTATACATTGGAAATTGAATATAACAAGAGTTCTCATGCAAAAATATGCAAGGATTAAATTGTTGCTGAGAAATGCCATCGGAAATGCTATAGCATTTCCTATAGCATTTCTTTATTTTACATTTTTTACAACCTTAAATTTCGAACCAATTGAAAAAATAATGATTTTAGGGCTTATACATTGGAAATTGAATATAACAAGAGTTCTCATGCAAAAATATGCAAGGATTAAATTGTTGACGAGAAATGCCATAGGAAATGCTATAGCATTTCCTATAGCATTTCTTTATTTTACATTTTTTACAACCTTAAATTTCGAACCAATTGAAAAAATAATGATTTTAGGGCTTATACATTGGAATTTGAATATAACAAGAGTTCTCATGCAAAAATATGCAAGGATTAAATTGTTGACGAGAAATGCCGTAGGAAATGCTATAGCATTTCCTATAGCATTTCTTTATTTGACATTTTTTACACCGTTAAATTTCGAACCAATTGAAAAAATAATGATTTTAAAGCTTATACATTGGAATTTGAATATAACAAGAGTTCTCATGCAAAAATATGCAAGGATTAAATTGTTAACGAGAAATGCCATAGGAAATGCTATAGCATTTCCTATAGCATTTCTTTATTTTACATTTTTTAAAACCTTAAATTTCAAACCAATTGAAAAAATAATGATTTTAGGGCTTATACATTGGAATTTGAATATAACAAGAGTTCTCATGCAAAAATATGCAAGGATTAAATTGTTGACAAGAAATGCCATAGGAAATGCTATAGCATTTCCTACAGCATTTCTTTATTTTACATTTTTTACAACCTTAAATTTCGAACCAAATTAAAAAATAATGATTTTAGGGCTTGTACATTGGAATTTGAATATAACAAGAGTTCTCATGCAAAAATATGCAAGGATTAAATTGTTGACGAGAAATTCCATAGGAAATGCTATAGCATTTCCTATAGCATTTCTTTATTTTACATTTTTTAAAACCTTAAATTTCAAACCAATTGAAAAAATAATGATTTTAGGGCTTATACATTGGAATTTGAATATAACAAGAGTTCTCATGCAAAAATATACAAGGATTAAATTGTTGACGAGAAATGCCGTAGGAAATGCTATAGCATTTCCTATAGCATTTTTTATTTGACATTTTTTACACCGTTAAATTTCGAACCAATTGAAAAAATAATGATTTTAGGGCTTATACATTGGAAATTGAATATAACAAGAGTTCTCATGCAAAAATATGCAAGGATTAAATTGTTGCCGAGAAATGCCATAGGAAATGCTATAGCATTTCCTATGGCATTTCTTTATTTTACATTTTTTACAACCTTAAATTTCGAGCCAAATTAAAAAATAATGATTTTAGGGCTTGTACATTGGAATTTGAATATAACAAGAGTTCTCATGCAAAAATATGCAAGGATTAAATTGTTGACGAGAAATGCCATAGGAAATGCTATAGCATTTCCTATAACATTTCTTTATTTTACATTTTTTAAAACATTAAATTTCAAACCAATTGAAAAAATAATGATTTTAGGGCTTATACATTGGAATTTGAATATAACATGAGTTCTCATGCAAAAATATGCAAGGATTAAATTGTTGACGAGAAATGCCATAGGAAATGCTATAGCATTTCCTATAGCATTTCTTTATTTGACAATTTTTACAGCCTTAAATTTTGAACCAATTGAAAAAATAATGATTTTAGGGCTTATACATTGGAAATTGAATATAACAAGAGTTCTCATGCAAAAATATGCAAGGATTAAATTGTTGACGAGAAATGCCATAGGAAATGCTATAGCGTTTCCTATAGCATTTCTTTATTTTACATTTTTTAAAACCATCAATTTCAAACCAATTGAAAAAAAAATGAATTTAGGGCTTATACATTGGAATTTGAATATAACAAGAGTTCTCATGCAAAAATATGCAAGGATTAAATTGTTGACGAGAAATGCCATAGGAAATGCTATAGCATTTCCTATAGCATTTCTTTATTTGACAATTTTTACAGCCTTAAATTTCGAACCAATTGAAAAAATAATGATTTTAGGGCTTATACATTGGAAATTGAATATAACAAGAGTTCTCATGCAAAAATATGCAAGGATTAAATTGTTGCTGAGAAATGCCATAGGAAATGCTATAGCATTTCCTATAGCATTTCTTTATTTTACATTTTTTACAACCTTAAATTTCGAACCAATTGAAAAAATAATGATTTTAGGGCTTATACATTGGAAATTGAATATAACAAGAGTTCTCATGCAAAAATATGCAAGGATTAAATTGTTGACGAGAAATGCCATAGGAAATGCTATAGCATTTCCTATAGCATTTCTTTATTTTACATTTTTTACAACCTTAAATTTCGAACCAATTGAAAAAATAATGATTTTAAAGCTTATACATTGGAATTTGAATATAACAAGAGTTCTCATGCAAAAATATGCAAGGATTAAATTGTTGACGAGAAATGCCATAGGAAATGCTATAGCATTTCCTATAGCATTTCTTTATTTTATATTTTTTACAACCTTAAATTTCGAACCAATTGAAAAAATAATAATTTTAAAGCTTATACATTTGAATTTGAATATAACGAGAGTTCTCATGCAAAAATATGCAAGGATTAAATTGTTAACGAGAAATGCCATAGGAAATGCTATAGCATTTCCTATAGCATTTCTTTATTTGACAATTTTTACAGCCTTAAATTTCGAACCAATTGAAAAAATAATGATTTTAGGGCTTATACATTGGAAATTGAATATAACAAGAGTTCTCATGCAAAAATATGCAAGGATTAAATTGTTGCTGAGAAATGCCATAGGAAATGCTATAGCATTTCCTATAGCATTTCTTTATTTTACATTTTTTACAACCTTAAATTTCGAACCAATTGAAAAAATAATGATTTTAGGGCTTATACATTGGAAATTGAATATAACAAGAGTTCTCATGCAAAAATATGCAAGGATTAAATTGTTGACGAGAAATGGCATAGGAAATGCTATAGCATTTCCTATAGCATTTCTTTATTTTACATTTTTTACAACCTTAAATTTCGAACCAATTGAAAAAATAATGATTTTAGGGCTTATACATTGGAATTTGAATATAACAAGAGTTCTCATGCAAAAATATGCAAGGATTAAATTGTTGACGAGAAATGCCGTAGGAAATGCTATAGCATTTCCTATAGCATTTCTTTATTTGACATTTTTTACACCGTTAAATTTCGAACCAATTGAAAAAATAATGATTTTAGGGCTTATACATTGGAATTTGAATATAACAAGAGTTCTCATGCAAAAATATGCAAGGATTAAATTGTTGACAAGAAATGCCATAGGAAATGCTATAGCATTTCCTACAGCATTTCTTTATTTTACATTTTTTACAACCTTAAATTTCGAACCAAATTAAAAAATAATGATTTTAGGGCTTGTACATTGGAATTTGAATATAACAAGAGTTCTCATGCAAAAATATGCAAGGATTAAATTGTTGACGAGAAATTCCATAGGAAATGCTATAGCATTTCCTATAGCATTTCTTTATTTTACATTTTTTAAAACCTTAAATTTCAAACCAATTGAAAAAATAATGATTTTAGGGCTTATACATTGGAATTTGAATATAACAAGAGTTCTCATGCAAAAATATACAAGGATTAAATTGTTGACGAGAAATGCCGTAGGAAATGCTATAGCATTTCCTATAGCATTTTTTATTTGACATTTTTTACACCGTTAAATTTCGAACCAATTGAAAAAATAATGATTTTAGGGCTTATACATTGGAAATTGAATATAACAAGAGTTCTCATGCAAAAATATGCAAGGATTAAATTGTTGCCGAGAAATGCCATAGGAAATGCTATAGCATTTCCTATGGCATTTCTTTATTTTACATTTTTTACAACCTTAAATTTCGAGCCAAATTAAAAAATAATGATTTTAGGGCTTGTACATTGGAATTTGAATATAACAAGAGTTCTCATGCAAAAATATGCAAGGATTAAATTGTTGACGAGAAATGCCATAGGAAATGCTATAGCATTTCCTATAACATTTCTTTATTTTACATTTTTTAAAACATTAAATTTCAAACCAATTGAAAAAATAATGATTTTAGGGCTTATACATTGGAATTTGAATATAACATGAGTTCTCATGCAAAAATATGCAAGGATTAAATTGTTGACGAGAAATGCCATAGGAAATGCTATAGCATTTCCTATAGCATTTCTTTATTTGACAATTTTTACAGCCTTAAATTTTGAACCAATTGAAAAAATAATGATTTTAGGGCTTATACATTGGAAATTGAATATAACAAGAGTTCTCATGCAAAAATATGCAAGGATTAAATTGTTGACGAGAAATGCCATAGGAAATGCTATAGCGTTTCCTATAGCATTTCTTTATTTTACATTTTTTAAAACCATCAATTTCAAACCAATTGAAAAAAAAATGAATTTAGGGCTTATACATTGGAATTTGAATATAACAAGAGTTCTCATGCAAAAATATGCAAGGATTAAATTGTTGACGAGAAATGCCATAGGAAATGCTATAGCATTTCCTATAGCATTTCTTTATTTGACAATTTTTACAGCCTTAAATTTCGAACCAATTGAAAAAATAATGATTTTAGGGCTTATACATTGGAAATTGAATATAACAAGAGTTCTCATGCAAAAATATGCAAGGATTAAATTGTTGCTGAGAAATGCCATAGGAAATGCTATAGCATTTCCTATAGCATTTCTTTATTTTACATTTTTTACAACCTTAAATTTCGAACCAATTGAAAAAATAATGATTTTAGGGCTTATACAGTGGAAATTGAATATAACAAGAGTTCTCATGCAAAAATATGCAAGGATTAAATTGTTGACGAGAAATGCCATAGGAAATGCTATAGCATTTCCTATAGCATTTCTTTATTTTACATTTTTTACAACCTTAAATTTCGAACCAATTGAAAAAATAATGATTTTAAAGCTTATACATTGGAATTTGAATATAACAAGAGTTCTCATGCAAAAATATGCAAGGATTAAATTGTTGACGAGAAATGCCATAGGAAATGCTATAGCATTTCCTATAGCATTTCTTTATTTTATATTTTTTACAACCTTAAATTTCGAACCAATTGAAAAAATAATAATTTTAAAGCTTATACATTTGAATTTGAATATAACGAGAGTTCTCATGCAAAAATATGCAAGGATTAAATTGTTAACGAGAAATGCCATAGGAAATGCTATAGCATTTCCTATAGCATTTCTTTATTTGACAATTTTTACAGCCTTAAATTTCGAACCAATTGAAAAAATAATGATTTTAGGGCTTATACATTGGAAATTGAATATAACAAGAGTTCTCATCCAAAAATATGCAAGGATTAAATTGTTGCCGAGAAATGCCATAGGAAATGCTATAGCATTTCCTATGGCATTTCTTTATTTTACATTTTTTACAACCTTAAATTTCGAGCCAAATTAAAAAATAATGATTTTAGGGCTTGTACATTGGAATTTGAATATAACAAGAGTTCTCATGCAAAAATATGCAAGGATTAAATTGTTGACGAGAAATGCCATAGGAAATGCTATAGCATTTCCTATAACATTTCTTTATTTTACATTTTTTAAAACATTAAATTTCAAACCAATTGAAAAAATAATGATTTTAGGGCTTATACATTGGAATTTGAATATAACATGAGTTCTCATGCAAAAATATGCAAGGATTAAATTGTTGACGAGAAATGCCATAGGAAATGCTATAGCATTTCCTATAGCATTTCTTTATTTGACAATTTTTACAGCCTTAAATTTTGAACCAATTGAAAAAATAATGATTTTAGGGCTTATACATTGGAAATTGAATATAACAAGAGTTCTCATGCAAAAATATGCAAGGATTAAATTGTTGACGAGAAATGCCATAGGAAATGCTATAGCGTTTCCTATAGCATTTCTTTATTTTACATTTTTTAAAACCATCAATTTCAAACCAATTGAAAAAAAAATGAATTTAGGGCTTATACATTGGAATTTGAATATAACAAGAGTTCTCATGCAAAAATATGCAAGGATTAAATTGTTGACGAGAAATGCCATAGGAAATGCTATAGCATTTCCTATAGCATTTCTTTATTTGACAATTTTTACAGCCTTAAATTTCGAACCAATTGAAAAAATAATGATTTTAGGGCTTATACATTGGAAATTGAATATAACAAGAGTTCTCATGCAAAAATATGCAAGGATTAAATTGTTGCTGAGAAATGCCATAGGAAATGCTATAGCATTTCCTATAGCATTTCTTTATTTTACATTTTTTACAACCTTAAATTTCGAACCAATTGAAAAAATAATGATTTTAGGGCTTATACATTGGAAATTGAATATAACAAGAGTTCTCATGCAAAAATATGCAAGGATTAAATTGTTGACGAGAAATGCCATAGGAAATGCTATAGCATTTCCTATAGCATTTCTTTATTTTACATTTTTTACAACCTTAAATTTCGAACCAATTGAAAAAATAATGATTTTAAAGCTTATACATTGGAATTTGAATATAACAAGAGTTCTCATGCAAAAATATGCAAGGATTAAATTGTTGACGAGAAATGCCATAGGAAATGCTATAGCATTTCCTATAGCATTTCTTTATTTTATATTTTTTACAACCTTAAATTTCGAACCAATTGAAAAAATAATAATTTTAAAGCTTATACATTTGAATTTGAATATAACGAGAGTTCTCATGCAAAAATATGCAAGGATTAAATTGTTAACGAGAAATGCCATAGGAAATGCTATAGCATTTCCTATAGCATTTCTTTATTTGACAATTTTTACAGCCTTAAATTTCGAACCAATTGAAAAAATAATGATTTTAGGGCTTATACATTGGAAATTGAATATAACAAGAGTTCTCATGCAAAAATATGCAAGGATTAAATTGTTGCTGAGAAATGCCATAGGAAATGCTATAGCATTTCCTATAGCATTTCTTTATTTTACATTTTTTACAACCTTAAATTTCGAACCAATTGAAAAAATAATGATTTTAGGGCTTATACATTGGAAATTGAATATAACAAGAGTTCTCATGCAAAAATATGCAAGGATTAAATTGTTGACGAGAAATGGCATAGGAAATGCTATAGCATTTCCTATAGCATTTCTTTATTTTACATTTTTTACAACCTTAAATTTCGAACCAATTGAAAAAATAATGATTTTAGGGCTTATACATTGGAATTTGAATATAACAAGAGTTCTCATGCAAAAATATGCAAGGATTAAATTGTTGACGAGAAATGCCGTAGGAAATGCTATAGCATTTCCTATAGCATTTCTTTATTTGACATTTTTTACACCGTTAAATTTCGAACCAATTGAAAAAATAATGATTTTAGGGCTTATACATTGGAATTTGAATATAACAAGAGTTCTCATGCAAAAATATGCAAGGATTAAATTGTTAACGAGAAATGCCATAGGAAATGCTATAGCATTTCCTATAGCATTTCTTTATTTTACATTTTTTAAAACCTTAAATTTCAAACCAATTGAAAAAATAATGATTTTAGGGCTTATACATCTGAATTTGAATATAACAAGAGTTCTCATGCAAAAATATGCAAGGATTAAATTGTTGACGAGAAATGCCATAGGAAATGCTATAGCATTTCCTACAGCATTTCTTTATTTTACATTTTTTACAACCTTAAATTTCGAACCAAATTAAAAAATAATGATTTTAGGGCTTGTACATTGGAATTTGAATATAACAAGAGTTCTCATGCAAAAATATGCAAGGATTAAATTGTTGACGAGAAATTCCATAGGAAATGCTATAGCATTTCCTATAGCATTTCTTTATTTTACATTTTTTAAAACCTTAAATTTCAAACCAATTGAAAAAATAATGATTTTAGGGCTTATACATTGGAATTTGAATATAACAAGAGTTCTCATGCAAAAATATGCAAGGATTAAATTGTTGACGAGAAATGCCGTAGGAAATGCTATAGCATTTCCTATAGCATTTTTTATTTGACATTTTTTACACCGTTAAATTTCGAACCAATTGAAAAAATAATGATTTTAGGGCTTATACATTGGAAATTGAATATAACAAGAGTTCTCATGCAAAAATATGCAAGGATTAAATTGTTGCCGAGAAATGCCATATGAAATGCTATAGCATTTCCTATGGCATTTCTTTATTTTACATTTTTTACAACCTTAAATTTCGAACCAAATTAAAAAATAATGATTTTAGGGCTTGTACATTGGAATTTGAATATAACAAGAGTTCTCATGCAAAAATATGCAAGGATTAAATTGTTGACGAGAAATGCCATAGGAAATGCTATAGCATTTCCTATAGCATTTCTTTATTTTACATTTTTTAAAACCTTAAATTTCAAACCAATTGAAAAAATAATGATTTTAGGGCTTATACATTGGAATTTGAATATAACAAGAGTTCTCATGCAAAAATATGCAAGGATTAAATTGTTGACGAGAAATGCCATAGGAAATGCTATAGCATTTCCTATAGCATTTCTTTATTTGACATTTTTTACAGCCTTAAATTTCGAACCAATTGAAAAAATAATGATTTTAGGGCTTATACATTGGAAATTGAATATAACAAGAGTTCTCATGCAAAAATATGCAAGGATTAAATTGTTGCTGAGAAATGCCATAGGAAATGCTATAGCATTTCCTATAGCATTTCTTTATTTTACATTTTTTACAACCTTAAATTTCGAACCAAATTAAAAAATAATTATTTTAGGGCTTGTACATTGGAATTTGAATGTAACAAGAGTTCTCATGCAAAAATATGCAAGGATTAAATTGTTGACGAGAAATGCCATAGGAAATGCTATAGCATTTCCTATAGCATTTCTTTATTTTACATTTTTTACAGCCTTAAATTTCGAACCAATTGAAAAAATAATGATTTTAAAGCTTATACATTGGAATTTGAATATAACAAGAGTTCTCATGCAAAAATATGTTAGGATTAAATTGTTAACGAGAAATGCCATAGGAAATGCTATAGCATTTCATATAGCATTTCTTTATTTTACATTTTTTAAAACCTTAAATTTCAAACCAATTGAAAAAATAATGATTTTAGGGCTTATACATTGGAAATTGAATATAACAAGAGTTCTCATGCAAAAATATGCAAGGATTAAATTGTTGACGAGAAATGCCATAGGAAATGCTATAGCATTTCCTATAGCATTTCTTTATTTTACATTTTTTACAGCCTAAAATTTCGAACCAATTGAAAAAATAATGATTTTAAAGCTTATACATTGGAATTTGAATATAACAAGAGTTCTCATGCAAAAATATGCAAGGATTAAATTGTTGCCGAGAAATGCCATAGGAAATGCTATAGCATTGCCTATAGCATTTCTTTATTTTACATTTTTTACAACCTTAAATTTCGAACTAATTGAAAAAATAATGATTTAGGGCTTATACATTGGAATTTGAATATAACAAGAGTTCTCATGCAAGATTATATGCAAGGATTAAATTGTTGACGAGAAATGCCATAGGAAATGCTATAGCATTTCCTATAGCATTTCTTTATTTTACATTTTTTACAACCTTAAATTTCGAACCAATTGGAAAAATAATGATTTTTGGGCTTATACATTGGAAATTGAATATAACAAGAGTTCTCATGCAAAAATATATAAGGATTAAATTGTTGACGAGAAATGCCATAGGAAATGCTATAGCATTTCCTATAGCATTTCTTTATTTTATATTTTTTACAACCTTAAATTTCGAACCAATTGAAAAAATAATGATTTTAAAGCTTATACATTGGAATTTGAATATAACAAGAGTTCTCATGCAAAAATATGCAAGGATTAAATTGTTAACGAGAAATGCCATAGGAAATGCTATAGCATTTCATATAGCATTTCTTTATTTTACATTTTTTAAAACCTTAAATTTCAAACCAATTGAAAAAATAATGATTTTAGGGCTTATACATTGGAAATTGAATATAACAAGAGTTCTCATGCAAAAATATGCAAGGATTAAATTGTTGACGAGAAATGCCATAGGAAATGCTATAGCATTTCCTATAGCATTTCTTTATTTTACATTTTTTACAGCCTAAAATTTCGAACCAATTGAAAAAATAATGATTTTAAAGCTTATACATTGGAATTTGAATATAACAAGAGTTCTCATGCAAAAATATGCAAGGATTAAATTGTTGCCGAGAAATGCCATAGGAAATGCTATAGCATTGCCTATAGCATTTCTTTATTTTACATTTTTTACAACCTTAAATTTCGAACTAATTGAAAAAATAATGATTTAGGGCTTATACATTGGAATTTGAATATAACAAGAGTTCTCATGCAAGATTATATGCAAGGATTAAATTGTTGACGAGAAATGCCATAGGAAATGCTATAGCATTTCCTATAGCATTTCTTTATTTTACATTTTTTACAACCTTAAATTTCGAACCAATTGGAAAAATAATGATTTTTGGGCTTATACATTGGAAATTGAATATAACAAGAGTTCTCATGCAAAAATATATAAGGATTAAATTGTTGACGAGAAATGCCATAGGAAATGCTATAGCATTTCCTATAGCATTTCTTTATTTTACATTTTTTACAACCTTAAATTTCGAACCAATTAAAAAAATAATGATTTTAAAGCTTATACATTGGAATTTGAATATAACAAGAGTTCTCATGCAAAAATATGCAAGGATTAAATTGTTGACGAGAAATGCCATACGAAGTGCTATAGCATTTCCTATAGCATTTCTTTATTTTACATTTTTTACAACCTTAAATTTCGAACCAATTGAAAAAATAATGATTTTAAAGCTTATACATTGGAATTTGAATATAACAAGAGTTCTCATGCAAGAATATGCAAGGATTAAATTGTTGACGAGAAATGCCATAGGAAATGCTATAGCATTTCCTATAGCATTTCTTTATTTTACATTTTTTAAAACCTTAAATTTCAAACCAATTGAAAAAATAATGATTTTAGGGCTTATACATTGGAATTTGAATATAACAAGAGTTCTCATGCAAAAATATGCAAGGATTAAATTGTTGACGAGAAATGCCATAGGAAATGCTATAGCATTTCCTATTGCATTTCTTTATTTTACATTTTTTACAACCTTAAATTTCGAACCAAATTAAAAAATAAGTATTTTAGGGCTTGTACATTGGAATTTGAATATAACAAGAGTTCTCATGCAAAAATATGCAAGGATTAAATTGTTGACGGGAAATGCCATAGGAAATGCTATAGCATTTCCTATAGCATTTCTTTATTTTACATTTTTTAAAACCTTAAATTTCAAACCAATTGAAAAAATAATGATTTTAGGGCTTATACATTGGAATTTGAATATAACAAGAGTTCTCATGCAAAAATATGCAAGGATTAAATTGTTGACGAGAAATGCCATAGGAAATGCTATAGCATTTCCTATAGCATTTCTTTATTTTACATTTTTTACAACCTTAAATTTCGAACCAAATTAAAAAATAATGATTTTAGGGCTTGTACATTGGAATTTGAATATAACAAGAGTTCTCATGCAAAAATATGCAAGGATTAAATTGTTGACGAGAAATGCCATAGGAAATGCTATAGCATTTCCTATAACATTTCTTTATTTTACATTTTTTAAAACATTAAATTTCAAACCAATTGAAAAAATAATAATTTTAGGGCTTATACATTGGAATTTGAATATAACAAGAGTTCTCATGCAAAAATATGCAAGGATTAAATTGTTGACGAGAAATGCCATAGGAAATGCTATAGCATTTCCTATAGCATTTCTTTATTTGACAATTTTTACAGCCTTAAATTTTGAACCAATTGAAAAAATAATGATTTTAGGGCTTATACATTGGAAATTGAATATAACAAGAGTTCTCATGCAAAAATATGCAAGGATTAAATTGTTGCTGAGAAATGCCATAGGAAATGCTATAGCATTTCCTATAGCATTTCTTTATTTTACATTTTTTAAAACCTTAAATTTCAAACCAATTGAAAAAATAATGATTTTAGGGCTTATACATTGGAATTTGAATATAACAAGAGTTCTCATGCAAAAATATGCAAGGATTAAATTGTTGACGGGAAATGCCATAGGAAATGCTATAGCATTTCCTATAGCATTTCTTTATTTGACATTTTTTACAGCCTTAAATTTCGAACCAATTGAAAAAATAATGATTTTAGGGCTTATACATTGCAAAATTGAATATAACAAGAGTTCTCATGCAAAAATATGCAAGGATTAAATTGTTGCTGAGAAATGCCATAGGAAATGCTATAGCATTTCCTATAGCATTTCTTTATTTTACATTTTTTACAACCTTAAATTTCGAACCAAATTAAAAAATAATGATTTTAGGGCTTGTACATTGGAATTTGAATATTACAAGAGTTCTCATGCAAAAATATGCAAGGATTAAATTGTTGACGAGAAATGCCATAGGAAATGTTATAGCATTTCCTATAGCATTTCTTTATTTTACATTTTTTACAACCTTAAATTTCGAACCAATTGAAAAAATAATGATTTTAGGGCTTATACATTGGAAATTGAATATAACAAGAGTTCTCATGCAAAAATATGCAAGGATTAAATTGTTGACGAGAAATGCCATAGGAAATGCTATAGCATTTCCTATAGCATTTCTTTATTTTACATTTTTTACAACCTTAAATTTCGAACCAATTGAAAAAATAATGATTTTAAAGCTTATACATTGGAATTTGAATATAACAAGAGTTCTCATGCAAAAATATGCAAGGATTAAATTGTTGACGAGAAATGCCATAGGAAATGCTATAGCATTTCCTATAGCATTTCTTTATTTTACATTTTTTACAACCTTAAATTTCGAACCAATTGAAAAAATAATGATTTTAAAGCTTATACATTGGAATTTGAATATAACAAGAGTTCTCATGCAAGAATATGCAAGGATTAAATTGTTGACGAGAAATGCCATAGGAAATGCTATAGCATTTCC
Source organism: Parietaria judaica (assembly GCA_954871525.1). Taxonomy (NCBI): domain Eukaryota; kingdom Viridiplantae; phylum Streptophyta; class Magnoliopsida; order Rosales; family Urticaceae; genus Parietaria; species Parietaria judaica. The sequence continues at coordinate 35,937,570 of OX940865.1, forward strand.
TATAGAATTTCTTTATTTTACATTTTTTAAAACCTTAAATTTCAAACCAATTGAAAAAATAATGATTTTAGGGCTTATACATTGGAATTTGAATATAACAAGAGTTCTCATGCAAAAATATGCAAGGATTAAATTGTTGACGAGAAATGCCATAGGAAATGCTATAGCATTTCCTATAGCATTTCTTTATTTTACATTTTTTACAACCTTAAATTTCGAACCAAATTAAAAAATAAGTATTTTAGGGCTTGTACATTGGAATTTGAATATAACAAGAGTTCTCATGCAAAAATATGCAAGGATTAAATTGTTGACGAGAAATGCCATAGGAAATGCTATAGCATTTCCTATAGCATTTCTTTATTTTACATTTTTTAAAACCTTAAATTTCAAACCAATTGAAAAAATAATGATTTTAGGGCTTATACATTGGAATTTGAATATAACAAGAGTTCTCATGCAAAAATATGCAAGGATTAAATTGTTGACGAGAAATGCCATAGGAAATGCTATAGCATTTCCTATAGCATTTCTTTATTTGACAATTTTTACAGCCTTAAATTTTGAACCAATTGAAAAAATAATGATTTTAGGGCTTATACATTGGAAATTGAATATAACAAGAGTTCTCATGCAAAAATATGCAAGGATTAAATTGTTGACGAGAAATGCCATAGGAAATGCTATAGCGTTTCCTATAGCATTTCTTTATTTTACATTTTTTAAAACCTTCAATTTCAAACCAATTGAAAAAATAATGAATTTAGGGCTTATACATTGGAATTTGAATATAACAAGAGTTCTCATGCAAAAATATGCAAGGATTAAATTGTTGACGAGAAATGCCATAGGAAATGCTATAGCATTTCCTATAGCATTTCTTTATTTTACATTTTTTACAACCTTAAATTTCGAACCAATTGAAAAATTAATGATTTTAGGGCTTATACATTGGAAATTGAATATAACAAGAGTTCTCATGCAAAAATATGCAAGGATTAAATTGTTGACGAGAAATGCCATAGGAAATGCTATAGCATTTCCTATAGCATTTCTTTATTTTACATTTTTTACAACCTTAAATTTCGAACCAATTTAAAAAATAATGATTTTAAAGCTTATACATTGGAATTTGAATATAACAAGAGTTCTCATGCAAAAATATGCAAGGATTAAATTGTTGACGAGAAATGCCATAGGAAATGCTATAGCATTTCCTATAGCATTTCTTTATTTTACATTTTTTACAACCTTAAATTTCGAACCAATTGAAAAAATAATGATTTTAAAGCTTATACATTGGAATTTGAATATAACAAGAGTTCTCATGCAAAAATATGCAAGGATTAAATTGTTAACGAGAAATGCCATAGGAAATGCTATAGCATTTCCTATAGCATTTCTTTATTTTACATTTTTTAAAACCTTAAATTTCAAACCAATTGAAAAAATAATGATTTTAGGGCTTATACATTGGAATTTGAATATAACAAGAGTTCTCATGCAAAAATATGCAAGGATTAAATTGTTGACGAGAAATGCCATAGGAAATGCTATAGCATTTCCTACAGCATTTCTTTATTTTACATTTTTTACAACCTTAAATTTCGAACCAAATAAAAAAATAATGATTTTAGGGCTTGTACATTGGAATTTGAATATAACAAGAGTTCTCATGCAAAAATATGCAAGGATTAAATTGTTGACGAGAAATGCCATAGGAAATGCTATAGAATTTCCTATAACATTTCTTTATTTTACATTTTTTAAAACATTAAATTTCAAACCAATTGAAAAAATAATGATTTTAGGGCTTATACATTGGAATTTGAATATAACAAGAGTTCTCATGCAAAAATATGCAAGGATTAAATTGTTGACGAGAAATGCCATAGGAAATGCTATAGCATTTCCTATAGCATTTCTTTATTTGACAATTTTTACAGCCTTAAATTTTGAACCAATTGAAAAAATAATGATTTTAGGGCTTATACATTGGAAATTGAATATAACAAGAGTTCTCATGCAAAAATATGCAAGGATTAAATTGTTGCTGAGAAATATAGCATTTCCTATAGCATTTCTTTATTTTACATTTTTTACAACCTTAAATTTCGAACCAAATTAAAAAATAATGATTTCAGGGCTTGTACATTGGAATTTGAATATAACAAGAGTTCTCATGAAAAAATATGCAAGGATTAAATTGTTGACGAGAAATGCCATAGGAAATGCATAGCATTTCCTATAGCATTTCTTTATTTTACATTTTTTACAACCTTAAATTTCGAACAAATTGAAAAAATAATGATTTTAGGGCTTATACATTGGAAATTGAATATAACAAGAGTTCTCATGCAAAAATATGCAAGGATTAAATTGTTGACGAGAAATGCCATAGGAAATGCTATAGCATTTCCTATAGCATTTCTTTATTTTACATTTTTTAAAACCTTAAATTTCAAACCAATTGAAAAAATAATGAATTTAGGGCTTATACATTGGAATTTGAATATAACAAGAGTTCTCATGCAAAAATATGCAAGGATTAAATTGTTGACGAGAAATGCCATAGGAAATGCTATAGCATTTCCTATAGCATTTCTTTATTTGACAATTTTTACAGCATTAAATTTCGAACCAATTGAAAAAATAATGATTTTAGGGCTTATACATTGGAAATTGAATATAACAAGAGTTCTCATGCAAAAATATGCAAGGATTAAATTGTTGCTGAGAAATGCCATAGGAAATGCTATAGCATTTCCTATAGCATTTCTTTATTTTACATTTTTTACAACCTTAAATTTCGAACCAAATTAAAAAATAATGATTTCAGGGCTTGTACATTGGAATTTGAATATAACAAGAGTTCTCATGCAAAAATATGCAAGGATTAAATTGTTGACGAGAAATGCCATAGGATTTCCTATAGCATTTCTTTATTTTACATTTTTTACAACCTTAAATTTCGAACCAATTGAAAAATTAATGATTTTAGGGCTTATACATTGGAAATTGAATATAACAAGAGTTCTCATGCAAAAATATGCAAGGATTAAATTGTTGACGAGAAATGCCATAGGAAATGCTATAGCATTTCTTATAGCATTTCTTTATTTTACATTTTTTACAACCTTAAATTTCGAACCAATTTAAAAAATAATGATTTTAAAGCTTATACATTGGAATTTGAATATAACAAGAGTTCTCATGCAAAAATATGCAAGGATTAAATTGTTGACGAGAAATGCCATAGGAAATGCTATAGCATTTCCTATAGCATTTCTTTATTTTACATTTTTTACAACCTTAAATTTCGAACCAATTGAAAAAATAATGATTTTAAAGCTTATACATTGGAATTTGAATATAACAAGAGTTCTCATGCAAAAATATGCAAGGATTAAATTGTTAACGAGAAATGCCATAGGAAATGCTATAGCATTTCCTATAGCATTTCTTTATTTTACATTTTTTAAAACCTTAAATTTCAAACCAATTGAAAAAATAATGATTTTAGGGCTTATACATTGGAATTTGAATATAACAAGAGTTCTCATGCAAAAATATGCAAGGATTAAATTGTTGACGAGAAATGCCATAGGAAATGCTATAGCATTTCCTACAGCATTTCTTTATTTTACATTTTTTACAACCTTAAATTTCGAACCAAATAAAAAAATAATGATTTTAGGGCTTGTACATTGGAATTTGAATATAACAAGAGTTCTCATGCAAAAATATGCAAGGATTAAATTGTTGACGAGAAATGCCATAGGAAATGCTATAGCATTTCCTATAACATTTCTTTATTTTACATTTTTTAAAACATTAAATTTCAAACCAATTGAAAAAATAATGATTTTAGGGCTTATACATTGGAATTTGAATATAACAAGAGTTCTCATGCAAAAATATGCAAGGATTAAATTGTTGACGAGAAATGCCATAGGAAATGCTATAGCATTTCCTATAGCATTTCTTTATTTGACAATTTTTACAGCCTTAAATTTTGAACCAATTGAAAAAATAATGATTTTAGGGCTTATACATTGGAAATTGAATATAACAAGAGTTCTCATGCAAAAATATGCAAGGATTAAATTGTTGACGAGAAATGCCATAGGAAATGCTATAGCGTTTCCTATAGCATTTCTTTATTTTACATTTTTTAAAACCTTCAATTTCAAACCAATTGAAAAAATAATGAATTTAGGGCTTATACATTGGAATTTGAATATAACAAGAGTTCTCATGCAAAAATATGCAAGGATTAAATTGTTGACGAGAAATGCCATAGGAAATGCTATAGCATTTCCTATAGCATTTCTTTATTTTACATTTTTTACAACCTTAAATTTCGAACCAATTGAAAAATTAATGATTTTAGGGCTTATACATTGGAAATTGAATATAACAAGAGTTCTCATGCAAAAATATGCAAGGATTAAATTGTTGACGAGAAATGCCATAGGAAATGCTATAGCATTTCCTATAGCATTTCGTTATTTTACATTTTTTACAACCTTAAATTTCGAACCAATTTAAAAAATAATGATTTTAAAGCTTATACATTGGAATTTAAATATAACAAGAGTTCTCATGCAAAAATATGCAAGGATTAAATTGTTGACGAGAAATGCCATAGGAAATGCTATAGCATTTCCTATAGCATTTCTTTATTTTACATTTTTTACAACCTTAAATTTCAAACCAATTGAAAAAATAATGAATTTAGGGCTTATACATTGGAATTTGAATATAACAAGAGTTCTCATGCAAAAATATGCAAGGATTAAATTGTTGACGAGAAATGCCATAGGAAATGCTATAGCATTTCCTATAGCATTTCTTTATTTGACAATTTTTACAGCATTAAATTTCGAACCAATTGAAAAAATAATGATTTTAGGGCTTATACATTGGAAATTGAATATAACAAGAGTTCTCATGCAAAAATATGCAAGGATTAAATTGTTGCTGAGAAATGCCATAGGAAATGCTATAGCATTTCCTATAGCATTTCTTTATTTTACATTTTTTACAACCTTAAATTTCGAACCAAATTAAAAAATAATGATTTCAGGGCTTGTACATTGGAATTTGAATATAACAAGAGTTCTCATGCAAAAATATGCAAGGATTAAATTGTTGACGAGAAATGCCATAGGAAATGCTATAGCATTTCCTATAGCATTTCTTTATTTTACATTTTTTACAACCTTAAATTTCGAACCAATTGAAAAATTAATGATTTTAGGGCTTATACATTGGAAATTGAATATAACAAGAGTTCTCATGCAAAAATATGCAAGGATTAAATTGTTGACGAGAAATGCCATAGGAAATGCTATAGCATTTCCTATAGCATTTCTTTATTTTACATTTTTTACAACCTTAAATTTCGAACCAATTTAAAAAATAATGATTTTAAAGCTTATACATTGGAATTTGAATATAACAAGAGTTCTCATGCAAAAATATGCAAGGATTAAATTGTTGACGAGAAATGCCATAGGAAATGCTATAGCATTTCCTATAGCATTTCTTTATTTTACATTTTTTACAACCTTAAATTTCGAACCAATTGAAAAAATAATGATTTTAAAGCTTATACATTGGAATTTGAATATAACAAGAGTTCTCATGCAAAAATATGCAAGGATTAAATTGTTAACGAGAAATGCCATAGGAAATGCTATAGCATTTCCTATAGCATTTCTTTATTTTACATTTTTTAAAACCTTAAATTTCAAACCAATTGAAAAAATAATGATTTTAGGGCTTATACATTGGAATTTGAATATAACAAGAGTTCTCATGCAAAAATATGCAAGGATTAAATTGTTGACGAGAAATGCCATAGGAAATGCTATAGCATTTCCTATGGCATTTCTTTATTTTACATTTTTTACAACCTTAAATTTCGAACCAAATAAAAAAATAATGATTTTAGGGCTTGTACATTGGAATTTGAATATAACAAGAGTTCTCATGCAAAAATATGCAAGGATTAAATTGTTGACGAGAAATGCCATAGGAAATGCTATAGCATTTCCTATAACATTTCTTTATTTTACATTTTTTAAAACATTAAATTTCAAACCAATTGAAAAAATAATGATTTTAGGGCTTATACATTGGAATTTGAATATAACAAGAGTTCTCATGCAAAAATATGCAAGGATTAAATTGTTGACGAGAAATGCCATAGGAAATGCTATAGCATTTCCTATAGCATTTCTTTATTTGACAATTTTTACAGCCTTAAATTTTGAACCAATTGAAAAAATAATGATTTTAGGGCTTATACATTGGAAATTGAATATAACAAGAGTTCTCATGCAAAAATATGCAAGGATTAAATTGTTGACGAGAAATGCCATAGGAAATGCTATAGCGTTTCCTATAGCATTTCTTTATTTTACATTTTTTAAAACCTTCAATTTCAAACCAATTGAAAAAATAATGAATTTAGGGCTTATACATTGGAATTTGAATATAACAAGAGTTCTCATGCAAAAATATGCAAGGATTAAATTGTTGACGAGAAATGCCATAGGAAATGCTATAGCATTTCCTATAGCATTTCTTTATTTGACAATTTTTACAGCCTTAAATTTCGAACCAATTGAAAAAAAAATGATTTTAGGGCTTATACATTGGAAATTGAATATAACAAGAGTTCTCATGCAAAAATATGCAAGGATTAAATTGTTGACGAGAAATGCCATAGGAAATGCTATAGCATTTCCTATAGCATTTCTTTATTTTACATTTTTTAAAACCTTAAATTTCAAACCAATTGAAAAAATAATGAATTTAGGGCTTATACATTGGAATTTGAATATAACAAGAGTTCTCATGCAAAAATATGCAAGGATTAAATTGTTGACGAGAAATGCCATAGGAAATGCTATAGCATTTCCTATAGCATTTCTTTATTTGACAATTTTTACAGCATTAAATTTCGAACCAATTGAAAAAATAATGATTTTAGAGCTTATACATTGGAAATTGAATATAACAAGAGTTCTCATGCAAAAATATGCAAGGATTAAATTGTTGCTGAGAAATGCCATAGGAAATGCTATAACATTTCCTATAGCATTTCTTTATTTTACATTTTTTACAACCTTAAATTTCGAACCAAATTAAAAAATAATGATTTCAGGGCTTGTACATTGGAATTTGAATATAACAAGAGTTCTCATGCAAAAATATGCAAGGATTAAATTGTTGACGAGAAATGTCATAGGAAATGCTATAGCATTTCCTATAGCATTTCTTTATTTTACATTTTTTACAACCTTAAATTTCGAACCAATTGAAAAAATAATGATTTTAGGGCTTATACATTGGAAATTGAATATAACAAGAGTTCTCATGCAAAAATATGCAAGGATTAAATTGTTGACCAGAAATGCCATAGGAAATGCTATAGCATTTCCTATAGCATTTCTTTATTTTACATTTTTTACAACCTTAAATTTCGAACCAATTGAAAAAATAATGATTTTAAAGCTTATACATTGGAATTTGAATATAACAAGAGTTCTCATGCAAAAATATGCAAGGATTAAATTGTTGACGAGAAATGCCATAGGAAATGCTATAGCATTTCCTATAGCATTTCTTTATTTGACAATTTCTACAGCATTAAATTTCGAACCAATTGAAAAAATAATGATTTTAGGGCTTATACATTGGAAATTGAATATAACAAGAGTTCTCATGCAAAAATATGCAAGGATTAAATTGTTGCTGAGAAATGCCATAGGAAATGCTATAACATTTCCTATAGCATTTCTTTATTTTACATTTTTTACAACCTTAAATTTCGAACCAAATTAAAAAATAATGATTTCAGGGCTTGTACATTGGAATTTGAATATAACAAGAGTTCTCATGCAAAAATATGCAAGGATTAAATTGTTGACGAGAAATGCCATAGGAAATGCTATAGCATTTCCTATAGCATTTCTTTATTTTACATTTTTTACAACCTTAAATTTCGAACCAATTGAAAAAATAATGATTTTAGGGCTTATACATTGGAAATTGAATATAACAAGAGTTCTCATGCAAAAATATGCAAGGATTAAATTGTTGACCAGAAATGCCATAGGATATGCTATAGCATTTCCTATAGCATTTCTTTATTTTACATTTTTTACAACCTTAAATTTCGAACCAATTGAAAAAATAATGATTTTAAAGCTTATACATTGGAATTTGAATATAACAAGAGTTCTCATGCAAAAATATGCAAGGATTAAATTGTTGACGAGAAATGCCATAGGAAATGCTATAGCATTTCCTATAGCATTTCTTTATTTGACAATTTTTACAGCATTAAATTTCGAACCAATTGAAAAAATAATGATTTTAGGGCTTATACATTGGAAATTGAATATAACAAGAGTTCTCATGCAAAAATATGCAAGGATTAAATTGTTGCTGAGAAATGCCATAGGAAATGCTATAACATTTCCTATAGCATTTCTTTATTTTACATTTTTTACAACCTTAAATTTCGAACCAAATTAAAAAATAATGATTTCAGGGCTTGTACATTGGAATTTGAATATAACAAGAGTTCTCATGCAAAAATATGCAAGGATTAAATTGTTGACGAGAAATGCCATAGGAAATGCTATAGCATTTCCTATAGCATTTCTTTATTTTACATTTTTTACAACCTTAAATTTCGAACCAATTGAAAAAATAATGATTTTAGGGCTTATACATTGGAAATTGAATATAACAAGAGTTCTCATGCAAAAATATGCAAGGATTAAATTGTTGACCAGAAATGCCATAGGAAATGCTATAGCATTTCCTATAGCATTTCTTTATTTTACATTTTTTACAACCTTAAATTTCGAACCAATTGAAAAAATAATGATTTTAAAGCTTATACATTGGAATTTGAATATAACAAGAGTTCTCATGCAAAAATATGCAAGGATTAAATTGTTGACGAGAAATGCCATAGGAAATGCTATAGCATTTCCTATAGCATTTCTTTATTTGACAATTTTTACAGCATTAAATTTCGAACCAATTGAAAAAATAATGATTTTAGGGCTTATACATTGGAAATTGAATATAACAAGAGTTCTCATGCAAAAATATGCAAGGATTAAATTGTTGCTGAGAAATGCCATAGGAAATGCTATAGCATTTCCTATAGCATTTCTTTATTTTACATTTTTTACAACCTTAAATTTCGAACCAAATTAAAAAATAATGATTTCAGGGCTTGTACATTGGAATTTGAATATAACAAGAGTTCTCATGCAAAAATATGCAAGGATTAAATTGTTGACGAGAAATGCCATAGGAAATGCTATAGCATTTCCTATAGCATTTCTTTATTTTACATTTTTTACAACCTTAAATTTCGAACCAATTGAAAAAATAATGATTTTAGGGCTTATACAATGGAAATTGAATATAACAAGAGTTCTCATGCAAAAATATGCAAGGATTAAATTGTTGACATGAAATGCCATAGGAAATGCTAGCATTGGAATTTGAACCAATTGAAAAAATAATGATTTTAAAGCTTAAACATTGGAATTTGAATATAACAAGAGTTCTCATGCACAAAATATGCAAGGATTAAATTGTTGCCAAGAAATGCCATAGGAAATGCTATAGCATTTCCTATAGCATTTCTTTATTTTACATTTTTTACAACCGAAAATTTCGAACCAATTGAAAAAATAATGATTTTAGGTCTTATACATTGGAATTTGAATATAACAAGAGTTCTCATAAAAAAATATGCAAGGATTAAATTGTTGCCGAGAAATGCCATAGGAAATGCTATAGCATTTCCTATAGCATTTCTTTATTTTACATTTTTTACAACCATAAATTTCAAACCAATTGAAAAAATAATGATTTTACGGCTTATACATTGGAATTTGAATATAACAAGAGTTCTCATGCAAAAATATGCAAGGATTAAATTGTTGACGAGAAATGCCATAGGAAAAAATATAGCATTTCCTATAGCATTTCTTTATTTTACATTTTTTACAACCTTAAATTTCGAACCAATTGAAAAAATAATGATTTTAGAACTTATACATTGGAAATTGAATATAATTATAGTTCTCATGCAAAAATATGCAAGGATTAAATTGTTGACGAGAAATGCCATAGGAAATGCTATAACATTTCCTATAGCATTGCTTTATTTTACATTTTTTACAACCTTAAATTTCAAACCAATTGAAAAAATAATTATTTTAAAGCTTATACATTGGAATTTGAATATAACAAGAGTTCTCATACAAAAATATGCAAGGATTAAATTGTTGACGAGAAATGCCATAGGAAATGCTATAGCATTTCCTATAGCATTTCTTTATTTGACATTTTTTACAACCTTAAATTTCGAACCAATTGAAAAAATAATGATTTTAGGGCTTATACATTGGAAATTGAATATAATAAGAGTTCTCATGCAAAAATATGCAAGGATTAAATTGTTGCCGAGAAATGCCATAGGAAATGCTATAGCATTTCTTTATTTTACATTTTTTACAACCTTAAATTTTGAACCAATTGAAAAAATAATGATTTTAGGGCTTATACATTGGAATTTGAATATAACAAGAGTTCACATGCAAAAATATGCAAGGATTAAATTGTTGACGAGAAATGCCATAGGAAATGCTATTGCATTTCCTATAGCATTTCTTTATTTGACATTTTTTACAACATTAAATTTCAAACCAATTGAAAAAATAATGATTTTAGGGCTTATACATTGGAATTTGAATATAACAAGAGTTCTCATGCAAAAATATGCAAGGATTAAATTGTTGATGAGAAATGCCATAGGAAATGCTATAGCATTTCCTATTGCATTTCTTTATTTTACATTTTTTACAACCTTAAATTTCGAACCAATTGAAAAAATAATGATTTTAGGGCTTATACATTGGAATTTGAATATAACAAGAGTTCTCATGCAAAAATATGCAAGGATTAAATTGTTGACGAGAAATGCCATAGGAAATGCTATAGCATTTCCTATAGCATTTCTTTATTTTACATTTTTTACAACCTTCAATTTTGAACCAATTGAAAAAATAATGATTTTAAAGCTTAAACATTGGAATTTGAATATAACAAGAGTTCTCATGCACAAAATATGCAAGGATTAAATTGTTGCCAAGAAATGCCATAGGAAATGCTATAGCATTTCCTATAGCATTTCTTTATTTTACATTTTTTACAACCGAAAATTTCGAACCAATTGAAAAAATAATGATTTTAGGTCTTATACATTGGAATTTGAATATAACAAGAGTTCTCATAAAAAAATATGCAAGGATTAAATTGTTGCCGAGAAATGCCATAGGAAATGCTATAGCATTTCCTATAGCATTTCTTTATTTTACATTTTTTACAACCTTAAATTTCAAACCAATTGAAAAAATAATGATTTTACGGCTTATACATTGGAATTTGAATATAACAAGAGTTCTCATAAAAAAATATGCAAGGATTAAATTGTTGACGAGAAATGCCATAGGAAAAAATATAGCATTTCCTATAGCATTTCTTTATTTTACATTTTTTACAACCTTAAATTTCGAACCAATTGAAAAAATAATGATTTTAGAACTTATACATTGGAAATTGAATATAATTATAGTTCTCATGCAAAAATATGCAAGGATTAAATTGTTGACGAGAAATGCCATAGGAAATGCTATAACATTTCCTATAGCATTGCTTTATTTTACATTTTTTACAACCTTAAATTTCAAACCAATTGAAAAAATAATTATTTTAAAGCTTATACATTGGAATTTGAATATAACAAGAGTTCTCATACAAAAATATGCAAGGATTAAATTGTTGACGAGAAATGCCATAGGAAATGCTATAGCATTTCCTATAGCATTTCTTTATTTGACATTTTTTACAACCTTAAATTTCGAACCAATTGAAAAAATAATGATTTTAGGGCTTATACATTGGAAATTGAATATAATAAGAGTTCTCATGCAAAAATATGCAAGGATTAAATTGTTGCCGAGAAATGCCATAGGAAATGCTATAGCATTTCTTTATTTTACATTTTTTACAACCTTAAATTTTGAACCAATTGAAAAAATAATGATTTTAGGGCTTATACATTGGAATTTGAATATAACAAGAGTTCACATGCAAAAATATGCAAGGATTAAATTGTTGACGAGAAATGCCATAGGAAATGCTATTGCATTTCCTATAGCATTTCTTTATTTGACATTTTTTACAACATTAAATTTCAAACCAATTGAAAAAATAATGATTTTAGGGCTTATACATTGGAATTTGAATATAACAAGAGTTCTCATGCAAAAATATGCAAGGATTAAATTGTTGATGAGAAATGCCATAGGAAATGCTATAGCATTTCCTATTGCATTTCTTTATTTTACATTTTTTACAACCTTAAATTTCGAACCAATTGAAAAAATAATGATTTTAGGGCTTATACATTGGAATTTGAATATAACAAGAGTTCTCATGCAAAAATATGCAAGGATTAAATTGTTGACGAGAAATGCCATAGGAAATGCTATAGCATTTCCTATAGCATTTCTTTATTTTACATTTTTTACAACCTTCAATTTTGAACCAATTGAAAAAATAATGATTTTAAAGCTTAAACATTGGAATTTGAATATAACAAGAGTTCTCATGCACAAAATATGCAAGGATTAAATTGTTGCCAAGAAATGCCATAGGAAATGCTATAGCATTTCCTATAGCATTTCTTTATTTTACATTTTTTACAACCGAAAATTTCGAACCAATTGAAAAAATAATGATTTTAGGTCTTATACATTGGAATTTGAATATAACAAGAGTTCTCATAAAAAAATATGCAAGGATTAAATTGTTGCCGAGAAATGCCATAGGAAATGCTATAGCATTTCCTATAGCATTTCTTTATTTTACATTTTTTACAACCTTAAATTTCAAACCAATTGAAAAAATAATGATTTTACGGCTTATACATTGGAATTTGAATATAACAAGAGTTCTCATGCAAAAATATGCAAGGATTAAATTGTTGACGAGAAATGCCATAGGAAAAAATATAGCATTTCCTATAGCATTTCTTTATTTTACATTTTTTACAACCTTAAATTTCGAACCAATTGAAAAAATAATGATTTTAGAACTTATACATTGGAAATTGAATATAATTATAGTTCTCATGCAAAAATATGCAAGGATTAAATTGTTGACGAGAAATGCCATAGGAAATGCTATAACATTTCCTATAGCATTGCTTTATTTTACATTTTTTACAACCTTAAATTTCAAACCAATTGAAAAAATAATTATTTTAAAGCTTATACATTGGAATTTGAATATAACAAGAGTTCTCATACAAAAATATGCAAGGATTAAATTGTTGACGAGAAATGCCATAGGAAATGCTATAGCATTTCCTATAGCATTTCTTTATTTGACATTTTTTACAACCTTAAATTTCGAACCAATTGAAAAAATAATGATTTTAGGGCTTATACATTGGAAGTTGAATATAATAAGAGTTCTCATGCAAAAATATGCAAGGATTAAATTGTTGCCGAGAAATGCCATAGGAAATGCTATAGCATTTCTTTATTTTACATTTTTTACAACCTTAAATTTTGAACCAATTGAAAAAATAATGATTTTAGGGCTTATACATTGGAATTTGAATATAACAAGAGTTCACATGCAAAAATATGCAAGGATTAAATTGTTGACGAGAAATGCCATAGGAAATGCTATTGCATTTCCTATAGCATTTCTTTATTTGACATTTTTTACAACATTAAATTTCAAACCAATTGAAAAAATAATGATTTTAGGGCTTATACATTGGAATTTGAATATAACAAGAGTTCTCATGCAAAAATATGCAAGGATTAAATTGTTGATGAGAAATGCCATAGGAAATGCTATAGCATTTCCTATTGCATTTCTTTATTTTACATTTTTTACAACCTTAAATTTCGAACCAATTGAAAAAATAATGATTTTAGGGCTTATACATTGGAATTTGAATATAACAAGAGTTCTCATGCAAAAATATGCAAGGATTAAATTGTTGACGAGAAATGCCATAGGAAATGCTATAGCATTTCCTATAGCATTTCTTTATTTTACATTTTTTACAACCTTAAATTTCGAACCAATTGAAAAAATAATGATTTTAAAGCTTAAACATTGGAATTTGAATATAACAAGAGTTCTCATGCACAAAATATGCAAGGATTAAATTGTTGCCAAGAAATGCCATAGAAAATGCTATAGCATTTCCTATAGCATTTCTTTATTTTACATTTTTTACAACCGAAAATTTCGAACCAATTGAAAAAATAATGATTTTAGGTCTTATACATTGGAATTTTAATATAACAAGAGTTCTCATAAAAAAATATGCAAGGATTAAATTGTTGCCGAGAAATGCCATAGGAAATGCTATAGCATTTCCTATAGCATTTCTTTATTTTACATTTTTTACAACCTTAAATTTCAAACCAATTGAAAAAATAATGATTTTACGGCTTATACATTGGAATTTGAATATAACAAGAGTTCTCATGCAAAAATATGCAAGGATTAAATTGTTGACGAGAAATGCCATAGGAAAAAATATAGCATTTCCTATAGCATTTCTTTATTTTACATTTTTTACAACCTTAAATTTCGAACCAATTGAAAAAATAATGATTTTAGAACTTATACATTGGAAATTGAATATAATTATAGTTCTCATGCAAAAATATGCAAGGATTAAATTGTTGACGAGAAATGCCATAGGAAATGCTATAACATTTCCTATAGCATTGCTTTATTTTACATTTTTTACAACCTTAAATTTCAAACCAATTGAAAAAATAATTATTTTAAAGCTTATACATTGGAATTTGAATATAACAAGAGTTCTCATACAAAAATATGCAAGGATTAAATTGTTGACGAGAAATGCCATAGGAAATGCTATAGCATTTCCTATAGCATTTCTTTATTTTACATTTTTTACAACCTTAAATTTCGAACCAATTGAAAAAATAATGATTTTAGGGCTTATACATTGGAAATTGAATATAATAAGAGTTCTCATGCAAAAATATGCAAGGATTAAATTGTTGCCGAGAAATGCTATAGGAAATGCTATAGCATTTCTTTATTTTACATTTTTTACAACCTTAAATTTTGAACCAATTGAAAAAATAATGATTTTAGGGCTTATACATTGGAATTTGAATATAACAAGAGTTCACATGCAAAAATATGCAAGGATTAAATTGTTGACGAGAAATGCCATAGGAAATGCTATTGCATTTCCTATAGCATTTCTTTATTTGACATTTTTTACAACATTAAATTTCAAACCAATTGAAAAAATAATGATTTTAGGGCTTATACATTGGAATTTGAATATAACAAGAGTTCTCATGCAAAAATATGCAAGGATTAAATTGTTGATGAGAAATGCCATAGGAAATGCTATAGCATTTCCTATTGCATTTCTTTATTTTACATTTTTTACAACCTTAAATTTCGAACCAATTGAAAAAATAATGATTTTAGGGCTTATACATTGGAATTTGAATATAACAAGAGTTCTCATGCAAAAATATGCAAGGATTAAATTGTTGACGAGAAATGCCATAGGAAATGCTATAGCATTTCCTATAGCATTTCTTTATTTTACATTTTTTACAACCTTCAATTTTGAACCAATTGAAAAAATAATGATTTTAGGGCTTATACATTGGAATTTGAATATAACAAGAGTTCTCATGCAAAAATATGCAAGGATTAAATTGTTGCCGAGAAATGCCATAGGAAATGCTATAGCATTTCTTTATTTTACATTTTTTACAACCTTAAATTTCGAACCAATTGAAAAAATAATGATTTTAAAGCTTAAACATTGGAATTTGAATATAACAAGAGTTCTCATGCACAAAATATGCAAGGATTAAATTGTTGCCGAGAAATGCCATAGAAAATGCTATAGCATTTCCTATAGCATTTCTTTATTTTACATTTTTTACAACCGAAAATTTCGAACCAATTGAAAAAATAATGATTTTAGGTCTTATACATTGGAATTTGAATATAACAAGAGTTCTCATAAAAAAATATGCAAGGATTAAATTGTTGCCGAGAAATGCCATAGGAAATGCTATAGCATTTCCTATAGCATTTCTTTATTTTACATTTTTTACAACCTTAAATTTCAAACCAATTGAAAAAATAATGATTTTACGGCTTATACATTGGAATTTGAATATAACAAGAGTTCTCATGCAAAAATATGCAAGGATTAAATTGTTGACGAGAAATGCCATAGGAAAAAATATAGCATTTCCTATAGCATTTCTTTATTTTACATTTTTTACAACCTTAAATTTCGAACCAATTGAAAAAATAATGATTTTAGGGCTTATACATTGGAAATTGAATATAATTAGAGTTCTCATGCAAAAATATGCAAGGATTAAATTGTTGACGAGAAATGCCATAGGAAATGCTATAACATTTCCTATAGCATTTCTTTATTTTACATTTTTTACAACCTTAAATTTCAAACCAATTGAAAAAATAATGATTTTAAAGCTTATACATTGGAATTTGAATATAACAAGAGTTCTAACACAAAAATATGCAAGGATTAAATTGTTGACGAGAAATGCCATAGGAAATGCTATATAGCATTTCTTTATTTGACATTTTTTACAACCTTAAATTTCGAACCAATTGAAAAAATAATGATTTTAGGGCTTATACATTGGAAATTGAATATAATAAGAGTTCTCATGCAAAAATATGCAAGGATTAAATTGTTGCCGAGAAATGCCATAGGAAATGCTATAGCATTTCTTTATTTTACATTTTTTACAACCTTAAATTTTGAACCAATTGAAAAAATAATGATTTTAGGGCTTATTCATTGGAATTTGAATATAACAAGAGTTCTCATGCAAAAATATGCAAGGATTAAATTCTTGACGAGAAATGCCATAGGAAATGCTATAGCATTTCCTATAGCATTTCTTTATTTTACATTTTTTACAACCTTAAATTTCGAACCAATTGAAAAAATAATGATTTTAGGGCTTATACATTGGAATTTGAATATAACAAGAGTTCTCATGCAAAAATATGCAAGGATTAAATTGTTGCCGAGAAATGCCATAGGAAATGCTATAGCATTTCCTATAGCATTTCTTTATTTTACATTGTTTCCAACCATAAATTTCAAACCAATTGAAAAAATAATGATTTTAAAGCTTATACATTGGAATTTGAATATAACAAGAGTTCCCATGCAAAAATATGCAAGGATTAAATTGTTGACGAGAAATGCCATAGGAAATGCTATAGCATTTCCTATAGCATTTCTTTATTTTACATTTTTTACAACCTTAAATTTCGAACCAATTGAAAAAATAATGATTTTAGGGCTTATACATTGTAATTTGAATATAACAAGAGTTCTCATGAAAAAATATGCAAGAATTAAATTGTTGACGAGAAATGCCATAGGAAATGCTATAGCATTTCCTATAGCATTTCTTTATTTTACATTTTTTACAACCTTAAATTTCAAACCAATTGAAAAAATAATGATTTTAGGGCTTAAACATTGGAATTTGAATATAACAAGAGTTCTCATGCAAAAATATGCAAGGATTTAATTGTTGACGAGAAATGACATAGGAAATGCTATAGCATTTCCTATAGCATTTCTTTATTTTACATTTTTTACAACCTTAAATTTCGAACCAATTGAAAAAATAATGATTTTAGGGCTTATACATTGGAATTTGAATATAACAAGAGTTCTCATGCAAAAATATGCAAGGATTAAATTGTTGACGAGAAATGCCATAGGAAAAAATATAGCATTTGCAATAGCATTTCTTTATTTTACATTTTTTACAACCTTAAATTTCGAACCAATTGAAAAAATAATGATTTTAGGGCTTATACATTGGAAATTGAATATAACAAGAGTTCTCATGCAAAAATATGCAAGGATTAAATTGTTGACGAGAAATGCCATAGGAAATGCTATAACATTTCCTATAGCATTTCTTTATTTTACATTTTTTACAAACTTAAATTTCAAACCAATTGAAAAAATAATGATTTTAAAGCTTATACATTGGAATTTGAATATAACAAGAGTTCTCATACAAAAATATGCAAGGATTAAATTGTTGACGAGAAATGCCATAGGAAATGCTATAACATTTCCTATAGCATTTCTTTATTTTACATTTTTTACAACCTTAAATTTCAAACCAATTGAAAAAATAATGATTTTAAAGCTTATACATTGGAATTTGAATATAACAAGAGTTCTCATGCAAAATTATGCAAGGATTAAATTGTTGACAAGAAATTCCATAGGAAATGCTATAGCATTTCCTATAGCATTTCTTTATTTGACATTTTTTACAACCTTAAATTTCGAACCAATTGAAAAAATAATGATTTTAGGGCTTATACATTGGAAAATGAATATAACAATAGTTCTCATGCAAAAATATGCAAGGATTAAATTGTTGCCGAGAAATGCCATAGGAAATGCTATAGCATTTCCTATAGCATTTCTTTATTTTACAATTTTTACAACCTTAAATTTTGAACCAATTGAAAAAATAATGATTTTAGGGCTTATACATTGGAATTTGAATATAACAAGAGTTCTCATGCAAAAATATGCAAGGATTAAATTGTTGACGAGAAATGCCATAGGAAATGCTATAGCATTTCCTATAGCATTTCTTTATTTAACATTTTTTACAACCTTAAATTTCAAACCAATTGAAAAAATAATGATTTTAAAGCTTATACATTGGAATTTGAATATAACAAGAGTTCACATGCAAAAATATGCAAGGATTAAATTGTTGACGAGAAATGCCATAGGAAATGCTATTGCATTTCCTATAGCATTTCTTTATTTGACATTTTTTACAACCTTTAATTTCAAACCAATTGAAAAAATAATGATTTTAAAGCTTAAACATTGAAATTTGAATATAACAAGAGTTCTCATGCAAAAATATGCAAGGATTAAAATGTTGCCGAGAAATGCCATAGGAAATGCTAAAGCATTTCCTATAGCATTTCTTTATTTTACATTTTTTACAACCTTAAATTTCAAACCAATTGAAAAAATAATGATTTTAGGGCTTAAACATTGGAATTTGAATATAACAAGAGTTCTCGTGCAAAAATATGCAAGGATTAAATTGTTGACGAGAAATGCCATAGGAAATGCTATAGTTTTTCCTATAGCATTTCTTTATTTTACATTTTTTACAACCTTAAATTTCGAACCAATTGAAAAAATAACGATTTTAAAGCTTAAACATTGAAATTTGAATACAACAAGAGTTCTCATGCAAAAATATGCAAGGATTAAATTGTTGACGAGAAATGCCATAGGAAATGCTATAGCATTTCCTATAGCATTTCTTTATTTTACATTTTTTACAACCTTAAATTTCAAACCAATTGAAAAAATAATTATGTTAGGGCTTATACATTGGAATTTGAATATAACAAGAGTTCTCATGCAAAAATATGCAAGGATTAAATTGTTGACGAGAAATGCCATAGGAAATGCTATAGCATTTCCTATAGCATTTCTTTATTTTACATTTTTTACAACCTTCAATTTTGAACCAATTGAAAAATAATGATTTTAGGGCTTATACATTGGAATTTGAATATAACAAGAGTTCTCATGCAAAAATATGCAAGGATTAAATTGTTGACGAGAAATGCCATAGGAAATGCTATAGCATTTCCTATAGCATTTCTTTATTTTACATTTTTTACAACCTTAAATTTCAAACCAATTGAAAAAATAATGATTTTAGGGCTTAAACATTGGAATTTGAATATAACAAGAGTTCTCGTGCAAAAATATGCAAGGATTAAATTGTTGACGAGAAATGCCATAGGAAATGCTATAGCATTTCCTATAGCATTTCTTTATTTTACATTTTTTACAACCTTAAATTTCGAACCAATTGAAAAAATAATGATTTTAGGGCTTATACATTGGAATTTGAATATAACAAGAGTTCTCATGCAAAAATATGCAAGGATTAAATTGTTGACGAGAAATGCCATAGGAAATGCTATAGCATTTCCTATAGCATTTCTTTATTTTACATTTTTTACAACCTTAAATTTCAAACCAATTGAAAAAATAATGATTTTAAAGCTTATACATTGGAATTTGAATATAACAAGAGTTCTCATGCAAAAATATGCAAGGATTAAATTGTTGCGGAGAAATGCCATAGAAAATGCTATAGCATTTCCTATAGCATTTCTTTATTTTACATTTTTTACAACCTTAAATTTCAAACCAATTGAAAAAATAATGATTTTAAAGCTTATACATTGGAATTTGAATATAACAAGAGTTCTCATGCAAAAATAAGCAAGGGTTAAATTGTTGACGAGAAATGCCATAGGAAATGCTATAGCATTTCCAATTGCATTTCTTTATTTTACATTTTCTACAACTTAAATTTCGAACCAATTGAAAAAATAATGATTGTAGGGCTTATACGTTGGAATTTGAATATAACAAGAGTTCTCATGCAAAAATATGCAAGGATTAAAATGTTGCCGAGAAATGCCATAGGAAATGCTAAAGCATTTCCTATAGCATTTCTTTATTTTACATTTTTTACAACCTTAAATTTCAAACCAATTGAAAAAATAATGATTTTAGGGCTTAAACATTGGAATTTGAATATAGCAAGAGTTCTCGTGCAAAAATATGCAAGGATTAAATTGTTGACGAGAAATGCCATAGGAAATGCTATAGTTTTTCCTATAGCATTTCTTTATTTTACATTTTTTACAACCTTAAATTTCGAACCAATTGAAAAAATAACGATTTTAAAGCTTAAACATTGAAATTTGAATACAACAAGAGTTCTCATGCAAAAATATGCAAGGATTAAATTGTTGACGAGAAATGCCATAGGAAATGCTATAGCATTTCCTATAGCATTTCTTTATTTTACATTTTTTACAACCTTAAATTTCAAACCAATTGAAAAAATAATTATGTTAGGGCTTATACATTGGAATTTGAATATAACAAGAGTTCTCATGCAAAAATATGCAAGGATTAAATTGTTGACGAGAAATGCCATAGGAAATGCTATAGCATTTCCTATAGCATTTCTTTATTTTACATTTTTTACAACCTTCAATTTTGAACCAATTGAAAAATAATGATTTTAGGGCTTATACATTGGAATTTGAATATAACAAGAGTTCTCATGCAAAAATATGCAAGGATTAAATTGTTGACGAGAAATGCCATAGGAAATGCTATAGCATTTCCTATAGCATTTCTTTATTTTACATTTTTTACAACCTTAAATTTCAAACCAATTGAAAAAATAATGATTTTAGGGCTTAAACATTGGAATTTGAATATAACAAGAGTTCTCGTGCAAAAATATGCAAGGATTAAATTGTTGACGAGAAATGCCATAGGAAATGCTATAGCATTTCCTATAGCATTTCTTTATTTTACATTTTTTACAACCTTAAATTTCGAACCAATTGAAAAAATAATGATTTTAGGGCTTATACATTGGAATTTGAATATAACAAGAGTTCTCATGCAAAAATATGCAAGGATTAAATTGTTGACGAGAAATGCCATAGGAAATGCTATAGCATTTCCTATAGCATTTCTTTATTTTACATTTTTTACAACCTTAAATTTCAAACCAATTGAAAAAATAATGATTTTAAAGCTTATACATTGGAATTTGAATATAACAAGAGTTCTCATGCAAAAATATGCAAGGATTAAATTGTTGCGGAGAAATGCCATAGAAAATGCTATAGCATTTCCTATAGCATTTCTTTATTTTACATTTTTTACAACCTTAAATTTCAAACCAATTGAAAAAATAATGATTTTAAAGCTTATACATTGGAATTTGAATATAACAAGAGTTCTCATGCAAAAATAAGCAAGGGTTAAATTGTTGACGAGAAATGCCATAGGAAATGCTATAGCATTTCCTATTGCATTTCTTTATTTTACATTTTCTACAACTTAAATTTCGAACCAATTGAAAAAATAATGATTTTAGGGCTTATACGTTGGAATTTGAATATAACAAGAGTTCTCATGCAAAAATATGCAAGGATTAAATTGTTGACGAGAAATTCCATACGAAATGCTATTGCATTTCCTATATCATTTCTTTATTTGACATTTTTTACAACCTTAAATTTCAAATCAATTGAAAAAATAATGATTTTAGGGTTTATACATTGGAATTTGAATAAAACAAGAGTTCTCATGCAAAAATATGCAAGGAATAAAATGTTGATGAAAAATGCCATAGGAAATCTTATCGCATTTCCTATAGCATTTCTTTATTTTACACTTTTTACAACCTTAAATTTCGAACCAATTGAAAAAATAATGATTTTAGGGCTTATACATTGGAATTTGAATATAACTAGAGTTCTCATGCAAAAATATGCAAGGATTAAATTGTTGACGAGAAATGCCATAGGAAATGCTATAGCATTTCCTATAGCATTTCTTTATTTGACATTTTTTACAACCTTAAATTTCGAACCAATTGAAAAAATAATGATTTTAAAGCTTAAACATTGGAATTTGAATATAACAAGAGTTCTCATGCAAAAATATGCAAGGATTAAATTGTTGCGGAGAAATGCCATAGAAAATGCTATAGCATTTCCTATAGCATTTCTTTATTTTACATTTTTTACAACCTTAAATTTCAAACCAATTGAAAAAATAATGATTTTAGGGCTTATACATTGGAATTTGAATATAACAAGAGTTCTCATGCAAAAATATGCAAGGATTAAATTGTTGACGAGAAATGCCGTAGGAAATGTTATAGCATTTCCTATGGCTTTTCTTTATTTTACATTTTTTACAACCTTAAATTTCAAACCAATTGAAAAAATAATGATTTTAGGGCTTATACATTGGAATTTGAATATAACAAGAGTTCTCATGCAAAAATATGCAAGGATTAAATTGTTGACGAGAAATGCCATAGGAAATGTTATAGCATTTCTTTATTTTACATTTTTTACAACCTTAAATTTCGAACCAATTGAAAAAATAATGATTTTAGGGCTTATACATTGGAAATTGAATATAACAAGAGTTCTCATGCAAAAATATGCAAGGATTAAATTGTTGACGAGAAATGCCATAGGAAATGCTATAGCATTTCGTATAGCATTTCTTTATTTTACATTTTTTACAACCTTAAATTTCGAACCAATTGAAAAAATAATGATTTTAAAGCTTATACATTGGAATTTGAATATAACAAGAGTTCTCATGAAAAAATATGCAAGGATTAAATTGTTGCCGAGAAATGCCATAGGAAATGCTATAGCATTATCTACAGCATTTCTTTATTTTACATTTTTTACAACCTTAAATTTCGAACCAATTGAAAAAATAATGATTTAGGGCTTATACATTGGAATTTGAATATAACAAGAGTTCTCATGCAAGATTATATGCAAGGATTAAATTGTTGACGAGCAATGCCATAGGAAATGCTATAGCATTTCCTATAGCATTTCTTAATTTTACATTTTTTACAACCTTAAATTTCGAACCAATTGGAAAAATAATGATTTTCGGGCTTATACATTGGAAATTGAATATAACAAGAGTTCTCATGCAAAAATATATAAGGATTAAATTGTTGACGAGAAATGCCATAGGAAATGCTATAGCATTTCCTATAGCATTTCTTTATTTTACATTTTTTACAACCTTAAATTTCGAACCAATTGAAAAAATAATGATTTTAAAGCTTATACATTGGAATTTGAATATAACAAGAGTTCTCATGCAAAAATATGCAAGGATTAAATTGTTGCCGAGAAATGCCATAGGAAATGCTATAGCATTATCTACAGCATTTCTTTATTTTACATTTTTTACAACCTTAAATTTCGAACCAATTGAAAAAATAATGATTTAGGGCTTATACATTGGAATTTGAATATAACAAGAGTTCTCATGCAAGATTATATGCAAGGATTAAATTGTTGACGAGCAATGCCATAGGAAATGCTATAGCATTTCCTATAGCATTTCTTTATTTTACATTTTTTACAACCTTAAATTTCGAACCAATTGGAAAAATAATGATTTTCGTGCTTATACATTGGAAATTGAATATAACAAGAGTTCTCATGCAAAAATATATAAGGATTAAATTGTTGACGAGAAATGCCATAGGAAATGCTATAGCATTTCCTATAGCATTTCTTTATTTTACATTTTTTACAACCTTAAATTTCGAACCAATTGAAAAAATAATGATTTTAAAGATTATACATTGGAATTTGAATATAACAAGAGTTCTCATGCAAAAATATGCAAGGATTAAATTGTTGACGAGAAATGCCATAGGAATAGCTATAGCATTTCCTATTGCATTTCTTTATTTTACATTTTTTACAACCTTAAATTTCGAACCAATTGAAAAATAATGATTTTAAAGCTTATACATTGGAATTTGAATATAACAAGAGTTCTCATGCAAAAATATGCAAGGATTAAATTGTTGACGAGAAATGCCATAGGAAATGCTATAGCATTTCCTATTGCATTTCTTTATTTTATATTTTTTACAACCTTAAATTTCGAACCAATTGAAAAAATAATGTTTTTAGGGCTTATACATTGGAATTTGAATTTAACAAGAGTTCTCATGCAAAAATATGCAAGGATTAAATTGTTGCCGAGAAATGCCATAGGAAATGCTATAGCATTTCCTATAGCATTTCTTTATTTTACATTTTTTACAACCTTAAATTTCAAACCAATTGAAAAAATAATGATTTTAAAGCTTATACATTGGAATTTGAATATAACAAGAGTTCTCATGCAAAAATATGCAAGGATTAAATTGTTGACGAGAAATGCCATAGGAAATGCTATAGCATTTCCTATAGCATTTCTTTATTTGACATTTTTTACAACCTTAAATTTCAAACCAATTGAAAAAATAATGATTATAGGGCTTATACATTGGAATTTGAATATAACAAGAGTTCTCATGCAAAAATATGCAAGGATTAAATTGTTGACGAGAAATGCCATAGGAAATGTTATAGCATTTCCTATGGCTTTTCTTTATTTTATATTTTTTACAACCTTAAATTTCGAACCAATTGAAAAAATAATGATTTTAGGGCTTATACATTGGAATTTGAATATAACAAGAGTTCTCATGCAAAAATATGCAAGGATTAAATTGTTGACGAGAAATGCCATAGGAAATGCTATAGCATTTCCTATAGCATTTCTTTATTTTACATTTTTTACAACCATAAATTTCAAACCAATTGAAAAAATAATGATTTTAGGGCTTAAACATTGGAATTTGTATATAACAAGAGTTCTCATGCAAAAATATGCAAGGATTGAATTGTTGACGAGAAATGCCATAGGAAATGCTATAGCATTTTCTATAGCATTTCTTTATTTTACATTTTTTACAACCTTAAACTTCGAAACAATTTAAAAAATAATGATTTTAAAGCTTAAACATTGGAATTTGAATATAACAAGAGTTCTCATGCAAAAATATGCAAGGATTAAATTGTTGACGAGTAATGCCATAGGAAATGCTATAGCATTTCCTATAGCATTTCTTTATTTTACATTTTTTACAACCTTAAATTTCAAACCAATTGAAAAAAAAAATGATTTTAGGGCTTATACATTGGAATTTGAATATAACAAGAGTTCTCATGCAAAAATATGCAAGGATTAAATTGTTGACGAGAAATGCCATAGGAAATGCTATAGCATTTCCTATAGCATTTCTTTATTTTACATTTTTTACAACCATAAATTTCAAACCAATTGAAAAAATAATGATTTTAGGGCTTAAACATTGGAATTTGTATATAACAAGAGTTCTCATGCAAAAATATGCAAGGATTAAATTGTTGACGAGAAATGCCATAGGAAATGCTATAGCATTTTCTATAGCATTTCTTTATTTTACATTTTTTACAACCTTAAACTTCGAACCAATTGAAAAATAATGATTTTAAAGCTTATACATTGGAATTTGAATATAACAAGAGTTCTCATGCAAAAATATGCAAGGATTAAATTGTTGACGAGAAATGCCATAGGAAATGTTATAGCATTTCCTATGGCTTTTCTTTATTTTATATTTTTTACAACCTTAAATTTCGAACCAATTGAAAAAATAATGATTTTAGGGCTTATACATTGGAATTTGAATATAACAAGAGTTCTCATGCAAAAATATGCAAGGATTAAATTGTTGACGAGAAATGCCATAGGAAATGCTATAGCATTTCCTGTAGTATTTCTTTATTTTACATTTTTTACAACAATAAATTTCAAACCAATTGAAAAAATAATGATTTTAGGGCTTAAACATTGGAATTTGTATATAACAAGAGTTCTCATGCAAAAATATGCAAGGATTAAATTGTTGACGAGAAATGCCATAGGAAATGCTATAGCATTTTCTATAGCATTTCTTTATTTTACATTTTTTACAACCTTAAACTTCGAACCAATTGAAAAAATAATGATTTTAAAGCTTAAACATTGGAATTTGAATATAACAAGAGTTCTCATGCAAAAATATGCAAGGATTAAATTGTTGACGAGTAATGCCATAGGAAATGCTATAGCATTTCCTATAGCATTTCTTTATTTTACATTTTTTACAACCTTAAATTTCGAACCAATTGAAAAAAAAATGATTTTAAAGCTTATACATTGGAATTTGAATATAACAAGAGTTCTCATGCAAAAATATTCAAGGATTAAATTGTTAACGAGTATAGCATTTCCTATAGCATTTCTTTATTTTACATTTTTTAAAACCTTAAATTTCAAACCAATTGAAAAAATAATGATTTTAGGGCTTATACATTGGAAATTGAATATAACAAGAGTTCTCATGCAAAAATATGCAAGGATTAAATTGTTGACGAGAAATGCCATAGGAAATGCTATAGCATTTCCTATAGAATTTCTTTATTTTACATTTTTTACAACCTTAAATTTCGAACCAATTGAAAAAATAATGATTTTAGGGCTTATACATTGGAAATTGAATATAACAAGAGTTCTCATGAAAAAATATGCAAGGATATAAATTGTTGACGAGAAATGCCATAGGAAATGCTATAGCATTTCCTATAGCATTTCTTTATTTTACATTTTTTACAACCTTAAATTTCGAACCAATTGAAAAAATAATTATTTTAAAGCTTAAACATTGGAATTTGAATATAACAAGAGTTCTCATGCACAAAATATGCAAGGATTAAATTGTTGCCGAGAAATGCCATAGAAAATGCTATAGCATTTCCTATAGCATTTCTTTATTTTACATTTTTTACAACCGAAAAATTCGAACCAATTGAAAAAATAATGATTTTAGGTCTTATACATTGGAATTTGAATATAACAAGAGTTCTCATGAAAAAATATGCAAGTATTAAATTGTTGCCGTGAAATGCCATAGGAAATAGCATTTCCTATAGCATTTCTTTATTTTACATTTTTTACAACCTTGAATTTCAAACCAATTGAAAAAATAATGATTTTACGGCTTATACATTGGAATTTGAATATAACAAGAGTTCTCATGCAAAAATATGCAATGATTAAATTGTTGACGAGAAATGCCATAGGAAATGTTATAGCATTTCCTATAGCATTTCTTTATTTTACATTTTTTACAACCTTAAATTTCAAACCAATTGAAAAAATAATGATTTTAGGGCTTAAACATTGGAATTTGAATATAACAAGAGTTCTCATGCAAAAATATGCAAGGATTAAATTGTTGACGAGAAATGCCATTAGGAAATGCTATAGCATTTCCTATAGCATTTCTTTATTTTACAATTTTTACAACCTTAAATTTCGAACCAATAGAAAAAATAATGATTTTAAAGCTTAAACATTTAAATTTAAATATAACAAGAGTTCTCATGCAAAAATATGCAAGGATTAAATTGTTGCCGAGAAATGCCATAGGAAATGCTAAAGCATTTCCTATAGCATTTCTTTATTTTACATTTTTTACAACCTTAAATTTCAAACCAATTGAAAAAATAATGATTTTAGGGCTTAAACATTGGAATTTGAATATAACAAGAGTTCTCGTGCAAAAATATGCAAGGATTAAATTGTTGACGAGAAATGCCATAGGAAATGCTATAGCATTTCCTATAGCATTTCTTTATTTTACATTTTTTACAACCTTAAATTTCGAACCAATTGAAAAAATAACGATTTTAAAGCTTAAACATTGAAATTTGAATATAACAAGAGTTCTCATGCAAAAATATGCAAGGATTAAATTGTTGACGAGAAATGCCATAGGAAATGTTATAGCATTTCCTATAGCATTTCTTTATTTTACATTTTTTACAACCTTAAATTTCAAACCAATTGAAAAAATAATGATTTTAGGGCTTAAACATTGGAATTTGAATATAACAAGAGTTCTCATGCAAAAATATGCAAGGATTAAATTGTTGACGAGAAATGCCATAGGAAATGCTATAGCATTTCCTATAGCATTTCTTTATTTTACATTTTTTACAACCTTAAATTTCAAACCAATTGAAAAAATAATGATTTTAAAGCTTATACATTGGAATTTGAATATAACAAGAGTTCTCATGCAAAAATATGCAAGGATTAAATTGTTGACGAGAAATGCCATAGGAAATGCTATAGCATTTCCTATAGCATTTCTTTATTTGACATTTTTTACAACCTTAAATTTCAAACCAATTGAAAAAATAATGATTTTAGGGCTTATACATTGGAATTTGAATATAACAAGAGTTCTCATGCAAAAATATGCAAGGATTAAATTGTTGACGAGAAATGCCATAGGAAATGCTATAGCATTTCCTATAGCATTTCTTTATTTTACATTTTTTACAACCTTAAATTTCGAACCAATTTAAAAAATAATGATTTTAGGGCTTATACATTGGAATTTGAATATAACAAGAGTTCTCATGCAAAAATATGCAAGGATTAAATTGTTGACGAGAAATGCCATAGGAAATGCTATAGCATTTCCTATAGCATTTCTTTATTTTACATTTTTTACAACCATAAATTTCAAACCAATTGAAAAAATAATGATTTTAGGGCTTAAACATTGGAATTTGTATATAACAAGAGTTCTCATGCAAAAATATGCAAGGATTGAATTGTTGACGAGAAATGCCATAGGAAATGCTATAGCATTTTCTATAGCATTACTTTATTTTACATTTTTTACAACCTTAAATTTCAAACCAATTGAAAAAATAATGATTTTTGAGCTTAAACATTGAAATTTGAATATAACAAGAGTTCTCATGCAAAAATATGCAAGGATTAAATTGTTGACGAGAAATGCCATAGGAAATGCTATAGCATTTCCTATAGCATTTCTTTATTTTACATTTTTTACAACCTTAAATTTCGAACCAATTGAAAAAATAATGATTTTCGGGCTTAAACATTGGAATTTGAATATAACATGAGTTCTCATGCAAAAATATGCAAGGGTTAAATTGTTGACGAGAAATGCCATAGGAAATGCTATAGCATTTCCTATAGCATTTCTTTATTTTACATTTTTTACAACCTTAAATTTCAAACCAATTGAAAAAATAATGATTTTAAAGCTTATACATTGGAATTTGAATATAACAAGAGTTCTCATGCAAAAATATGCAAGGATTAAATTGTTGACGAGAAATGCCATAGGAAATGCTATAGCATTTCCTATAGCATTTCTTTATTTGACATTTTTTACAACCTTAAGTTTCAAACCAATTGAAAAAATAATGATTTTAGGGCTTATACATTGGAATTTGAATATAACAAGAGTTCTCATGCAAAAATATGCAAGGATTAAATTGTTGACGATAGCATTTCCTATAG
The DNA here is from genome assembly GCA_954871525.1 of Parietaria judaica. Taxonomy (NCBI): domain Eukaryota; kingdom Viridiplantae; phylum Streptophyta; class Magnoliopsida; order Rosales; family Urticaceae; genus Parietaria; species Parietaria judaica. The sequence continues at coordinate 35,967,649 of OX940865.1, forward strand.
CATTTCTTTATTTTACATTTTTTACAACCTTAAATTTCGAACCAACTGAAAAAATAATGATTTTAGGGCTTATACATTGGAATTTGAATATAACAAGAGTTCTCATGCAAAAATATGCAAGGATTAAATTGTTGACGAGAAATGCCATAGCATTTCTTTATTTTACATTTTTTACAACCTTAAATTTCAAACCAATTGAAAAAATAATTATTTTAGGGCTTAAACATTGGAATTTGAATATAACAAGAGTTCTCGTGCAAAAATATGCAAGGATTAAATTGTTGACGAGAAATGCCATAGGAAATGCTATAGCATTTCCTATAGCATTTCTTTATTTGACATTTTTTTAAACCTTAAATTTCGAACCAATTGAAAAAATAATGATTTTAAAGCTTAAACATTTAAATTTAAATATAACAAGAGTTCTCATGCAAAAATATGCAAGGATTAAATTGTTGCCGAGAAATGCCATAGGAAATGCTAAAGCATTTCCTATAGCATTTCTTTATTTTACATTTTTTACAACCTTAAATTTCAAACCAATTGAAAAAATAATGATTTTTGAGCTTAAACATTGAAATTTGAATATAACAAGAGTTCTCATGCAAAAATATGCAAGAATTAAATTGTTGACGAGAAATGCCATAGGAAATGCTATAGCATTTCCTATAGCGTTTCTTTATTTTACATTTTTTACAACCTTAAATTTCGAACCAATTGAAAAAATAATGATTTTAGGGCTTAAACATTGGAATTTGAATATAACAAGAGTTCTCATGCAAAAATATGCAAGGATTAAATTGTTGACGAGAAATGCCATAGGAAATGCTATAGCATTTCCTATAGCATTTCTTTATTTTACATTTTTTACAACCTTAAATTTCAAACCAATTGAAAAAATAATGATTTTAAAGCTTATACATTGGAATTTGAATATAACAAGAGTTCTCATGCAAAAATATGCAAGGATTAAATTGTTGACGAGAAATGCCATAGGAAATGCTATAGCATTTCCTATAGCATTTCTTTATTTGACATTTTTTACAACCTTAAGTTTCAAACCAATTGAAAAAATAATGATTTTAGGGCTTATACATTGGAATTTGAATATAACAAGAGTTCTCATGCAAAAATATGCAAGGATTAAATTGTTGACGATAGCATTTCCTATAGCATTTCTTTATTTTACATTTTTTACAACCTTAAATTTCGAACCAACTGAAAAAATAATGATTTTAGGGCTTATACATTGGAATTTGAATATAACAAGAGTTCTCATGCAAAAATATGCAAGGATTAAATTGTTGACGAGAAATGCCATAGCATTTCTTTATTTTACATTTTTTACAACCTTAAATTTCAAACCAATTGAAAAAATAATTATTTTAGGGCTTAAACATTGGAATTTGAATATAACAAGAGTTCTCGTGCAAAAATATGCAAGGATTAAATTGTTGACGAGAAATGCCATAGGAAATGCTATAGCATTTCCTATAGCATTTCTTTATTTGACATTTTTTTAAACCTTAAATTTCGAACCAATTGAAAAAATAATGATTTTAAAGCTTAAACATTTAAATTTAAATATAAGAAGAGTTCTCATGCAAAAATATGCAAGGATTAAATTGTTGCCGAGAAATGCCATAGGAAATGCTAAAGCATTTCCTATAGCATTTCTTTATTTTACATTTTTTACAACCTTAAATTTCAAACCAATTGAAAAAATAATGATTTTTGAGCTTAAACATTGAAATTTGAATATAACAAGAGTTCTCATGCAAAAATATGCAAGAATTAAATTGTTGACGAGAAATGCCATAGGAAATGCTATAGCATTTCCTATAGCGTTTCTTTATTTACATTTTTTACAACCTTAAATTTCGAACCAATTGAAAAAATAATGATTTTAGGGCTTAAACATTGGAATTTGAATATAACAAGAGTTCTCATGCAAAAATATGCAAGGATTAAATTGTTGACGAGAAATGCCATAGGAAATGCTATAGCATTTCCTATAGCATTTCTTTATTTTACATTTTTTACAACCTTAAATTTCAAACCAATTGAAAAAATAATGATTTTAAAGCTTATACATTGGAATTTGAATATAACAAGAGTTCTCATGCAAAAATATGCAAGGATTAAATTGTTGACGAGAAATGCCATAGGAAATGCTATAGCATTTCCTATAGCATTTCTTTATTTGACATTTTTTACAACCTTAAGTTTCAAACCAATTGAAAAAATAATGATTTTAGGGCTTATACATTGGAATTTGAATATAACAAGAGTTCTCATGCAAAAATATGCAAGGATTAAATTGTTGACGAGAAATGCCATAGGAAATGCTATAGCATTTCCTATAGCATTTCTTTATTTTACATTTTTTACAACCTTAAATTTCGAACCAATTGAAAAAATAATGATTTTAGGGCTTATACATTGGAATTTGAATATAACAAGAGTTCTCATGCAAAAATATGCAAGGATTAAATTGTTGACGAGAAATGCCATAGGAAATGCTATAGCATTTCCTATAGCATTTCTTTATTTTACATTTTTTACAACCTTAAATTTCAAACCAATTGAAAAAATAATTATTTTAGGGCTTAAACATTGGAATTTGAATATAACAAGAGTTCTCGTGCAAAAATATGCAAGGATTAAATTGTTGACGAGAAATGCCATAGGAAATGCTATAGCATTTCCTATAGCATTTCTTTATTTGACATTTTTTACAACCTTAAATTTCGAACCAATTGAAAAAATAATGATTTTAAAGCTTAAACATTTAAATTTAAATATAACAAGAGTTCTCATGCAAAAATATGCAAGGATTAAATTGTTGCCGAGAAAAGCCATAGGAAATGCTAAAGCATTTCCTATAGCATTTCTTTATTTTACATTTTTTACAACCTTAAATTTCAAACCAATTGAAAAAATAATGATTTTAGGGCTTAAACATTGGAATTTGAATATAACAAGAGTTCTCGTGCAAAAATATGCAAGGATTAAATTGTTGACGAGAAATGCCGTAGGAAATGCTATAGCATTTCCTATAACATTTCTTTATTTTACATTTTTTACAACCTTAAATTTCGAACCAATTGAAAAAATAACGATTTTAAAGCTTAAACATTGAAATTTGAATATAACAAGAGTTCTCATGCAAAAATATGCAAGGATTAAATTGTTGACGAGAAATGCCATAGGAAATGTTATAGCATTTCCTATAGCATTTCTTTATTTTACATTTTTACAACCTTAAATTTCAAACCAATTGAAAAAATAATGATTTTAGGGCTTAAACATTGGAATTTGAATATAACAAGAGTTCTCGTGCAAAAATATGCAAGGATTAAATTGTTGACGAGAAATGCCATAGGAAATGCTATAGCATTTCCTATAGCATTTCTTTATTTTACATTTTTTACAACCTTAAATTTCGAACCAATTGAAAAAATAATGATTTTAAAGCTTAAACATTGGAATTTGAATATAACAAGAGTTCTCATGCAAAAATATGCAAGGATTAAATTGTTGCCGAGAAATGCCATAGAAAATGCTATTGCATTTCCTATAGCATTTCTTTATTTGACATTTTTTACAACCTTAAATTTCAAACCAATTGAAAAAATAATGATTTTAGGGCTTATACATTGGAATTTGAATATAACAAGAGTTCTCATGCAAAAATATGCAAGGATTAAATTGTTGATGAGAAATGCCATAGGAAATGCTATAGCATTTCCTATAGCATTTCTTTATTTTACATTTTTTACAACCTTAAATTTCGAACCAATTGAAAAAATAATTATTTTAGGGCTTATACATTGGAATTTGAATATAACAAGAGTTCTCATGCAAAAATATGCAAGGATTAAATTGTTGACGAGAAATGCTATAGGAAATGCTATAGCATTTCCTATAGCATTTCTTTATTTTACATTTTTTACAACCTTAAATTTCGAACCAATTGAAAAAATAATGATTTTAAAGCTTAAACATTGGAATTTGAATATAACAAGAGTTCTCATGCAAAAATATGCAAGGATTAAATTGTTGCCGAGAAATGCCGTAGGAAATGCTATAGCATTTCCTATAGCATTTCTTTATTTTACATTTTTTACAACCTAAAATTTCGAGCCAATTGAAAAAATAATGATTTTAGGTCTTATACATTGGAATTTGAATATAACAAGTTCTCATGAAAAAATATGCAAGGATTAAATTGTTGCCGAGAAATGCCATAGGAAATGCTATAGCATTTCCTATAGCATTTCTTTATTTTACATTTTTTACAACCTTAAATTTCGAACCAATTGAAAAAATAATAATTTTAAAGCTTAAACATTGGAAATTGAATATAACAAGAGTTCTCATGCAAAAATATGCAAGGATTAAATTGTTGACGAGAAATGCCATAGGAAATGCTATAGCATTTCCTATAGCATTTCTTTATTTTACATTTTTTACAACCTTAAATTTCGAACCAATTGAAAAAATAATGATTTTAAAGCTTAAACATTGGAATTTGAATATAACAAGAGTTCTCATGCAAAAATATGCAAGGATTAAATTGTTGCCGAGAAATGCCATAGAAAATGCTATTGCATTTCCTATAGCATTTCTTTATTTGACATTTTTTACAACCTTAAAATTCAAACCAATTGAAAAAATAATGATTTTAGGGCTTATACATTGGAATTTGAATATAACAAGAGTTCTCGTGCAAAAATATGCAAGGATTAAATTGTTGACGAGAAATGCCATAGGAAATGCTATAGCATTTCCTATAGCATTTCTTTATTTTACATTTTTTACAACCTTAAATTTCGAACCAATTGAAAAAATAATGATTTTAAAGCTTAAACATTGGAATTTGAATATAACAAGAGTTCTCATGCAAAAATATGCAAGGATTAAATTGTTGCCGAGAAATGCCATAGAAAATGCTATTGCATTTCCTATAGCATTTCTTTATTTGACATTTTTTACAACCTTAAATTTCAAACCAATTGAAAAAATAATGATTTTAGGGCTTATACATTGGAATTTGAATATAACAAGAGTTCTCATGCAAAAATATGCAAGGATTAAATTGTTAATGAGAAATGCCATAGGAAATGCTATAGCATTTCCTATAGCATTTCTTTATTTTACATTTTTTACAACCTTAAATTTCGAACCAATTGAAAAAATAATTATTTTAGGGCTTATACATTGGAATTTGAATATAACAAGAGTTCTCATGCAAAAATATTCAAGGATTAAATTGTTGACGAGAAATGCTATAGGAAATGCTATAGCATTTCCTATAGCATTTCTTTATTTTACATTTTTTACAACCTTAAATTTCGAACCAATTGAAAAAATAATGATTTTAAAGCTTAAACATTGGAATTTGAATATAACAAGAGTTCTCATGCAAAAATATGCAAGGATTAAATTGTTGCCGAGAAATGCCGTAGGAAATTCTATAGCATTTCCTATAGCATTTCTTTATTTTACATTTTTTACAACCTAAAATTTCGAACCAATTGAAAAAATAATGATTTTAGGTCTTATACATTGGAATTTGAATATAACAAGTTCTCATGAAAAAATATGCAAGGATTAAATTGTTGCCGAGAAATGCCATAGGAAATGCTATAGCATTTCCTATAGCATTTCTTTATTTTACATTTTTTACAACCTTAAATTTCGAACCAATTGAAAAAATAATAATTTTAAAGCTTAAACATTGGAAATTGAATATAACAAGAGTTCTCATGCAAAAATATGCAAGGATTAAATTGTTGACGAGAAATGCCATAGGAAATGCTATAGCATTTCCTATAGCATTTCTTTATTTTACATTTTTTACAACCTTAAATTTCAAACCAATTGAAAAAATAATGATTTTAGGGCTTAAACATTGGAATTTGAATATAACAAGAGTTCTCGTGCAAAAATATGCAAGGATTAAATTGTTGACGAGAAATGCCATAGGAAACGCTATAGCATTTCCTATAGCATTTCTTTATTTGACTTTTTTTATAACCTTAAATTTCGAACCAATTTAAAAAATAATGATTTTAAAGCTTAAACATTGAAATTTGAATATAACAAGAGTTCTCATGCAAAAATATGCAAGGATTAAATTGTTGCCGAGAAATGCCATAGGAAATGCTATAGCATTTCCTATAGCATTTCTTTATTTGACATTTTTTACAACCTTAAATTTCAAACAAATTGAAAAAATAATGATTTTAGGGCTTATACATTGGAATTTGAATATAACAAGAGTTCTCATGCAAAAATATGCAAGGATTAAATTGTTGACGAGAAATGCCATAGGAAATGCTATAGCATTTCCTATAGCATTTCTTTATTTTACATTTTTTACAACCTTAAATTTCGAACCAATTGAAAAAATAATGATTTTAAGGCTTATACATTGGAATTTGAATATAACAAGAGTTCTCATGCAAAAATATGCAAGGATTAAATTGTTGACGAGAAATGCCATAGGAAATGCTATAGCATTTCCTATAGCATTTCTTTATTTTACATTTTTTACAACCTTAAATTTCGAACCAATTGAAAAAATAATGATTTTAAAGCTTAAACATTGGAATTTGAATATAACAAGAGTTCTCATGCAAAAATATGCAAGGATTAAATTGTTGCCGAGAAATGCCATAGAAAATGCTATTGCATTTCCTATAGCATTTCTTTATTTGACATTTTTTACAACCTTAAATTTCAAACCAATTGAAAAAATAATGATTTTAGGGCTTATACATTGGAATTTGAATATAACAAGAGTTCTCATGCAAAAATATGCAAGGATTAAATTGTTGATGAGAAATGCCATAGGAAATGCTATAGCATTTCCTATAGCATTTCTTTATTTTACATTTTTTACAACCTTAAATTTCGAACCAATTGAAAAAATAATGATTTTAGGGCTTATACATTGGAATTTGAATATAACAAGAGTTCTCATGCAAAAATATGCAAGGATTAAATTGTTGACGAGAAATGCTATAGGAAATGCTATAGCATTTCCTATAGCATTTCTTTATTTTACATTTTTTACAACCTTAAATTTCGAACCAATTGAAAAAATAATGATTTTGAAGCTTAAACATTGGAATTTGAATATAACAAGAGTTCTCATGCAAAAATATGCAAGGATTAAATTGTTGCCGAGAAATGCCGTAGGAAATGCTATAGCATTTCCTATAGCATTTCTTTATTTTACATTTTTTACAACCTAAAATTTCGAACCAATTGAAAAAATAATGATTTTAGGTCTTTTACATTGGAATTTGAATATAACAAGTTCTCATGAAAAAATATGCAAGGATTAAATTGTTGCCGAGAAATGCCATAGGAAATGCTATAGCATTTCCTATAGCATTTCTTTATTTTACATTTTTTACAACCTTAAATTTCGAACCAATTGAAAAAATAATGATTTTAAAGCTTAAACATTGGAAATTGAATATACCAAGAGTTCTCATGCAAAAATATGCAAGGATTAAATTGTTGCCGAGAAATGCCATAGGAAATGCTATAGCATTTCCTATAGCATTTCTTTATTTTACATTTTTTACAACCTTAAATTTTGAACCAATTGAAAAAATAATTATTTTAGGGCTTATACATTGGAAATTGAATATAACAAGAGTTCTCATGCAAAAATATGCAAGGATTAAATTGTTGCCGAGAAATGCCATAGGAAATGCTATAGCATTTCCTATAGCATTTCTTTATTTTACATTTTTTACAACCTTAAATTTCAAACCAATTGAAAAAATAATGATTTTAGGGCTTATACATTGGAATTTGAATATAACAAGAGTTCTCATGCAAAAATATGCAAGGATTAAATTGTTGACGAGAAATGCCATAGGAAATGCTATAGCATTTCCTATAGCATTTCTTTATTTTACATTTTTTACAACCTTAAATTTCGAACCAATTGAAAAAATAATGATTTTAGGGCTTATACATTGGAATTTGAATATAAAAGGAGTTCTCATGCAAAAATATGCAAGGATTAAATTGTTGACGAAAAATGCCATAGGAAATGCTATAGCATTTCCTATAGCATTTCTTTATTTTACATTTTTTACAAACTTAAATTTCAAACCAATTGAAAAAATAATGATTTTAGGGCTTATACATTGGAATTTGAATATAACAAGAGTTCTCATGCAAAAATATGCAAGGATTAAATTGTTGCCGAGAAATGCCATAGGAAATGCTATAGCATTTCCTATAGCATTTCTTTATTTTACATTTTTTACAACCTTAAATTTCGAACCAATTGAAAAAATAATGATTTTAGGGCTTATACATTGGAATTTGAATATAACAAGAGTTCTCATGCAAAAATATGCAAGGATTAAATTGTTGACGAGAAATGCCATAGGAAATGCTATAGCATTTCCTATAGCATTTCTTTATTTTACATTTTTTACAACCTTAAATTTCAAACCAATTGAAAAAATAATGATTTTAGGGCTTAAACATTGGAATTTGAATATAACAAGAGTTCTCGTGCAAAAATATGCAAGGATTAAATTGTTGACGAGAAATGCCATAGGAAATGCTATAGCATTTCCTATAGCATTTCTTTATTTGACATTTTTTACAACCTTAAATTTCGAACCAATTGAAAAAATAATGATTTTAAAGCTTAAACATTGAAATTTGAATATAACAAGAGTTCTCATGCAAAAATATGCAAGGATTAAATTGTTGCCGAGAAATGCCATAGGAAATGCTATAGCATTTCCTATAGCATTTCTTTATTTGACATTTTTTACAACCTTAAATTTCGAACCAATTGAAAAAATAATGATTTTAGGGCTTATACATTGGAATTTGAATATACCAAGAGTTCTCATGCAAAAATATGCAAGGATTAAATTGTTGCCGAGAAATGCCATAGGAAATGCTATAGCATTTCCTATAGCATTTCTTTATTTTACATTTTTTACAACCTTAAATTTCGAACCAATTGAAAAAATAATTATTTTAGGGCTTATACATTGGAAATTGAATATACCAAGAGTTCTCATGCAAAAATATGCAAGGATTAAATTGTTGCCGAGAAATGCCATAGGAAATGCTATAGCATTTCCTATAGCATTTCTTTATTTTACATTTTTTACAACCTTAAATTTCGAACCAATTGAAAAAATAATGATTTTAGGGCTTATTAATTGGAATTTGAATATAACAAGAGTTCTCATGCAAAAATATGCAAGGATTAAATTGTTGACGAGAAATGCCATAGGAAATGCTATAGCATTTCCTATAGCATTTCTTTATTTTACATTTTTTACAACCTTAAATTTCAAACCAATTGAAAAAATAATGATTTTAGGGCTTATACATTGGAATTTGAATATAACAAGAGTTCTCATGCAAAAATATGCAAGGATTAAATTGTTGACGAGAAATGCCATAGGAAATGCTATAGCATTTCCTATAGCATTTCTTTATTTTACATTTTTTACAACCTTAAATTTCGAACCAATTGAAAAAATAATGATTTTAGGGCTTATACATTGGAATTTGAATATAAAAGGAGTTCTCATGCAAAAATATGCAAGGATTAAATTGTTGACGAGAAATGCCATAGGAAATGCTATAGCATTTCCTATAGCATTTCTTTATTTTACATTTTTTACAACCTTAAATTTCAAACCAATTGAAAAAATAATGATTTTAGGGCTTATACATTGGAATTTGAATATAACAAGAGTTCTCATGCAAAAATATGCAAGGATTAAATTGTTGCCGAGAAATGCCATAGGAAATGCTATAGCATTTCCTATAGCATTTCTTTATTTTACATTTTTTACAACCTTAAATTTCGAACCAATTGAAAAAATAATGATTTTAGGGCTTATACATTGGAATTTGAATATAACAAGAGTTCTCATGCAAAAATATGCAAGGATTAAATTGTTGACGAGAAATGCCATAGGAAATGCTATAGCATTTCCTATAGCATTTCTTTATTTTACATTTTTTACAACCTTAAATTTCAAACCAATTGAAAAAATAATGATTTTAGGGCTTAACCATTGGAATTTGAATATAACAAGAGTTCTCGTGCAAAAATATGCAAGGATTAAATTGTTGACGAGAAATGCCATAGGAAATGCTATAGCATTTCCTATAGCATTTCTTTATTTGACATTTTTTACAACCTTAAATTTCGAACCAATTGAAAAAATAATGATTTTAAAGCTTAAACATTGAAATTTGAATATAACAAGAGTTCTCATGCAAAAATATGCAAGGATTAAATTGTTGCCGAGAAATGCCATAGGAAATGCTATAGCATTTCCTATAGCATTTCTTTATTTGACATTTTTTACAACCTTAAATTTCAAACCAATTGAAAAAATAATGATTTTAGGGCTTATACATTGGAATTTGAATATAACAAGAGTTCTCATGCAAAAATATGCAAGGATTAAATTGTTGCCGAGAAATGCCATAGGAAATGCTATAGCATTTCCTATAGCATTTCTTTATTTTACATTTTTTACAACCTTAAATTTCGAACCAATTGAAAAAATAATGATTTTAGGGCTTATACATTGGAATTTGAATATAACAAGAGTTCTCATGCAAAAATATGCAAGGATTAAATTGTTGACGAGAAATGCCATAGGAAATGCTATAGCATTTCCTATAGCATTTCTTTATTTTACATTTTTTACAACCTTAAATTTCAAACCAATTGAAAAAATAATGATTTTAGGGCTTAAACATTGGAATTTGAATATAACAAGAGTTCTCGTGCAAAAATATGCAAGGATTAAATTGTTGACGAGAAATGCCATAGGAAATGCTATAGCATTTCCTATAGCATTTCTTTATTTGACATTTTTTACAACCTTAAATTTCGAACCAATTGAAAAAATAATGATTTTAAAGCTTAAACATTGAAATTTGAATATAACAAGAGTTCTCATGCAAAAATATGCAAGGATTAAATTGTTGCCGAGAAATGCCATAGGAAATGCTATAGCATTTCCTATAGCATTTCTTTATTTGACATTTTTTACAACCTTAAATTTCAAACCAATTGAAAAAATAATGATTTTAGGGCTTATACATTGGAATTTGAATATACCAAGAGTTCTCATGCAAAAATATGCAAGGATTAAATTGTTGCCGAGAAATGCCATAGGAAATGCTATAGCATTTCCTATAGCATTTCTTTATTTTACATTTTTTACAACCTTAAATTTCGAACCAATTGAAAAAATAATTATTTTAGGGCTTATACATTGGAAATTGAATATAACAAGAGTTCTCATGCAAAAATATGCAAGGATTAAATTGTTGCCGAGAAATGCCATAGGAAATGCTATAGCATTTCCTATAGCATTTCTTTATTTTACATTTTTTACAACCTTAAATTTCAAACCAATTGAAAAAATAATGATTTTAGGGCTTATACATTGGAATTTGAATATAACAAGAGTTCTCATGCAAAAATATGCAAGGATTAAATTGTTGACGAGAAATGCCATAGGAAATGCTATAGCATTTCCTATAGCATTTCTTTATTTTACATTTTTTACAACCTTAAATTTCGAACCAATTGAAAAAATAATGATTTTAGGGCTTATACATTGGAATTTGAATATAAAAGGAGTTCTCATGCAAAAATATGCAAGGATTAAATTGTTGACGAGAAATGCTATAGGAAATGCTATAGCATTTCCTATAGCATTTCTTTATTTTACATTTTTTACAACCTTAAATTTCAAACCAATTGAAAAAATAATGATTTTAGGGCTTATACATTGGAATTTGAATATAACAAGAGTTCTCATGCAAAAATATGCAAGGATTAAATTGTTGCCGAGAAATGCCATAGGAAATGCTATAGCATTTCCTATAGCATTTCTTTATTTTACATTTTTTACAACCTTAAATTTCGAACCAATTGAAAAAATAATGATTTTAGGGCTTATACATTGGAATTTGAATATAACAAGAGTTCTCATGCAAAAATATGCAAGGATTAAATTGTTGACGAGAAATGCCATAGGAAATGCTATAGCATTTCCTATAGCATTTCTTTATTTTACATTTTTTACAACCTTAAATTTCAAACCAATTGAAAAAATAATGATTTTAGGGCTTAACCATTGGAATTTGAATATAACAAGAGTTCTCGTGCAAAAATATGCAAGGATTAAATTGTTGACGAGAAATGCCATAGGAAATGCTATAGCATTTCCTATAGCATTTCTTTATTTGACATTTTTTACAACCTTAAATTTCGAACCAATTGAAAAAATAATGATTTTAAAGCTTAAACATTGAAATTTGAATATAACAAGAGTTCTCATGCAAAAATATGCAAGGATTAAATTGTTGCCGAGAAATGCCATAGGAAATGCTATAACATTTCCTATAGCATTTCTTTATTTGACATTTTTTACAACCTTAAATTTCAAACCAATTGAAAAAATAATGATTTTAGGGCTTATACATTGGAATTTGAATATAACAAGAGTTCTCATGCAAAAATATGCAAGGATTAAATTGTTGACGAGAAATGCCATAGGAAATGCTATAGCATTTCCTATAGCATTTCTTTATTTTACATTTTTTACAACCTTAAATTTCGAACCAATTGAAAAAATAATGATTTTAAAGCTTAAACATTGGAAATTGAATATAACAAGAGTTCTCATGCAAAAATATGCAAGGATTAAATTGTTGCCGAGAAATGCCATAGGAAATGCTATAGCATTTCCTATAGCATTTCTTTATTTTACATTTTTTACAACCTTAAATTTCGAACCAATTGAAAAAATAATGATTTTAGGGCTTATACATTGGAAATTGAATATAACAAGAGTTCTCATGCAAAAATATGCAAGGATTAAATTGTTGACGAGAAATGCCATAGGAAATGCTATAGCATTTCCTATAGCATTTCTTTATTTTACATTTTTTACAACCTTAAATTTCGAACCAATTGAAAAAATAATGATTTTAGGGCTTATACATTGGAATTTGAATATAAAAGGAGTTCTCATGCAAAAATATGCAAGGATTAAATTGTTGACGAGAAATGCCATAGGAAATGCTATAGCATTTCCTATAGCATTTCTTTATTTTACATTTTTTACAACCTTAAATTTCAAACCAATTGAAAAAATAATGATTTTAGGGCTTATACATTGGAATTTGAATATAACAAGAGTTCTCATGCAAAAATATGCAAGGATTAAATTGTTGCCGAGAAATGCCATAGGAAATGCTATAGCATTTCCTATAGCATTTCTTTATTTTACATTTTTTACAACCTTAAATTTCGAACCAATTGAAAAAATAATGATTTTAGGGCTTATACATTGGAATTTGAATATAACAAGAGTTCTCATGCAAAAATATGCAAGGATTAAATTGTTGACGAGAAATGCCATAGGAAATGCTATAGCATTTCCTATAGCATTTCTTTATTTTACATTTTTTACAACCTTAAATTTCAAACCAATTGAAAAAATAATGATTTTAGGGCTTAACCATTGGAATTTGAATATAACAAGAGTTCTCGTGCAAAAATATGCAAGGATTAAATTGTTGACGAGAAATGCCATAGGAAATGCTATAGCATTTCCTATAGCATTTCTTTATTTGACATTTTTTACAACCTTAAATTTCGAACCAATTGAAAAAATAATGATTTTAAAGCTTAAACATTGAAATTTGAATATAACAAGAGTTCTCATGCAAAAATATGCAAGGATTAAATTGTTGCCGAGAAATGCCATAGGAAATGCTATAACATTTCCTATAGCATTTCTTTATTTGACATTTTTTACAACCTTAAATTTCAAACCAATTGAAAAAATAATGATTTTAGGGCTTATACATTGGAATTTGAATATAACAAGAGTTCTCATGCAAAAATATGCAAGGATTAAATTGTTGACGAGAAATGCCATAGGAAATGCTATAGCATTTCCTATAGCATTTCTTTATTTTACATTTTTTACAACCTTAAATTTCGAACCAATTGAAAAAATAATGATTTTAAAGCTTAAACATTGGAAATTGAATATAACAAGAGTTCTCATGCAAAAATATGCAAGGATTAAATTGTTGCCGAGAAATGCCATAGGAAATGCTATAGCATTTCCTATAGCATTTCTTTATTTTACATTTTTTACAACCTTAAATTTCGAACCAATTGAAAAAATAATGATTTTAGGGCTTATACATTGGAAATTGAATATAACAAGAGTTCTCATGCAAAAATATGCAAGGATTAAATTGTTGACGAGAAATGCCATAGGAAATGCTATAACATTTCCTATAGCATTTCTTTATTTTACATTTTTTACAACCTTAAATTTCAAACCAATTGAAAATATAATGATTTTAAAGCTTATACATTGGAATTTAAATATAACAAGAGTTCTCATGCAAAAATAAGCAAGGGTTAAATTGTTGACGAGAAATGCCATAGGAAATGCTATAGCATTTCCTATTGCATTTCTTTATTTTACATTTTTTACAACCTTAAATTTCGAACCAATTGAAAAAATAATGATTTTAGGGCTTATACATTGGAATTTGAATATAATAAGAGTTCTCATGCAGAAATATGCAAGGATTAAATTGTTGACGAGAAATGCCATAGGAAATGCTATAACATTTCCTATAACATTTCTTTATTTTACATTTTTTACAACCTTAAATTTCAAACCAATTGAAAAAATAATGATTTTAGGGCTTATACATTGGAATTTGAATATAACAAGAGTTCTCATGAAAAAATATGCAAGGATTAAATTGTTACCGAGAAATTCCACAGGAAATGCTATAGCATTTCCTATAGCATTTCTTTATTTTACATTTTTTACAACCTTAAATTTCGAACCAATTGAAAAAATAATGATTTTAGGTCTTATACATTGGAATTTGAATATAACAAGAGTTCTCATGAAAAAATATGCAAGGATTAAATTGTTACCGAGAAATGCCACAGGAAATGCTATAGCATTTCCTATAGCATTTCTTTATTTTACATTTTTTACAACCTTAAATTTCGAACCAATTGAAAAAATAATGATTTTAGGGCTTATACATTGGAATTTGAATATACCAAGAGTTCTCATGCAAAACTATGCAAGGATTAAATTGTTGCCGAGAAATGCCATAGGAAATGCTATAGCATTTCCTATAGCATTTCTTTATTTTACATTTTTTACAACCTTAAATTTCGAACCAATTGAAAAAATAATTATTTTAGGGCTTATACATTGGAAATTGAATATAACAAGAGTTCTCATGCAAAAATATGCAAGGATTAAATTGTTGCCGAGAAATGCCATAGGAAATGCTATAGCATTTCCTATAGCATTTCTTTATTTTACATTTTTTACAACCTTAAATTTCAAACCAATTGAAAAAATAATGATTTTAGGGCTTATACATTGGAATTTGAATATAACAAGAGTTCTCATGCAAAAATATGCAAGGATTAAATTGTTGACGAGAAATGCCATAGGAAATGCTATAGCATTTCCTATAGCATTTCTTTATTTTACATTTTTTACAACCTTAAATTTCGAACCAATTGAAAAAATAATGATTTTAGGGCTTATACATTGGAATTTGAATATAAAAGGAGTTCTCATGCAAAAATATGCAAGGATTAAATTGTTGACGAGAAATGCCATAGGAAATGCTATAGCATTTCCTATAGCATTTCTTTATTTTACATTTTTTACAACCTTAAATTTCAAACCAATTGAAAAAATAATGATTTTAGGGCTTATACATTGGAATTTGAATATAACAAGAGTTCTCATGCAAAAATATGCAAGGATTAAATTGTTGCCGAGAAATGCCATAGGAAATGCTATAGCATTTCCTATAGCATTTCTTTATTTTACATTTTTTACAACCTTAAATTTCGAACCAATTGAAAAAATAATGATTTTAGGGCTTATACATTGGAATTTGAATATAACAAGAGTTCTCATGCAAAAATATGCAAGGATTAAATTGTTGACGAGAAATGCCATAGGAAATGCTATAGCATTTCCTATAGCATTTCTTTATTTTACATTTTTTACAACCTTAAATTTCAAACCAATTGAAAAAATAATGATTTTAGGGCTTAACCATTGGAATTTGAATATAACAAGAGTTCTCGTGCAAAAATATGCAAGGATTAAATTGTTGACGAGAAATGCCATAGGAAATGCTATAGCATTTCCTATAGCATTTCTTTATTTGACATTTTTTACAACCTTAAATTTCGAACCAATTGAAAAAATAATGATTTTAAAGCTTAAACATTGAAATTTGAATATAACAAGAGTTCTCATGCAAAAATATGCAAGGATTAAATTGTTGCCGAGAAATGCCATAGGAAATGCTATAGCATTTCCTATAGCATTTCTTTATTTGACATTTTTTACAACCTTAAATTTCAAACCAATTGAAAAAATAATGATTTTAGGGCTTATACATTGGAATTTGAATATAACAAGAGTTCTCATGCAAAAATATGCAAGGATTAAATTGTTGACGAGAAATGCCATAGGAAATGCTATAGCATTTCCTATAGCATTTCTTTATTTTACATTTTTTACAACCTTAAATTTCGAACCAATTGAAAAAATAATGATTTTAAAGCTTAAACATTGGAAATTGAATATAACAAGAGTTCTCATGCAAAAATATGCAAGGATTAAATTTTTGCCGAGAAATGCCATAGGAAATGCTATAGTATTTCCTATAGCATTTCTTTATTTTACATTTTTTACAACCTTAAATTTCGAACCAATTGAAAAAATAATGATTTTAGGGCTTATACATTGGAAATTGAATATAACAAGAGTTCTCATGCAAAAATATGCAAGGATTAAATTGTTGACGAGAAATGCCATAGGAAATGCTATAACATTTCCTATAGCATTTCTTTATTTTACATTTTTTACAACCTTAAATTTCAAACCAATTGAAAATATAATGATTTTAAAGCTTATACATTGGAATTTGAATATAACAAGAGTTCTCATGCAAAAATAAGCAAGGGTTAAATTGTTGACGAGAAATGCCATAGGAAATGCTATAGCATTTCCTATTGCATTTCTTTATTTTACATTTTTTACAACCTTAAATTTCGAACCAATTGAAAAAATAATGATTTTAGGGCTTATACATTGGAATTTGAATATAATAAGAGTTCTCATGCAGAAATATGCAAGGATTAAATTGTTGACGAGAAATGCCATAGGAAATGCTATAACATTTCCTATAACATTTCTTTATTTTACATTTTTTACAACCTTAAATTTCAAACCAATTGAAAAAATAATGATTTTAGGGCTTATACATTGGAATTTGAATATAACAAGAGTTCTCATGAAAAAATATGCAAGGATTAAATTGTTACCGAGAAATTCCACAGGAAATGCTATAGCATTTCCTATAGCATTTCTTTATTTTACATTTTTTACAACCTTAAATTTCGAACCAATTGAAAAAATAATGATTTTAGGTCTTATACATTGGAATTTGAATATAACAAGAGTTCTCATGAAAAAATATGCAAGGATTAAATTGTTACCGAGAAATGCCACAGGAAATGCTATAGCATTTCCTATAGCATTTCTTTATTTTACATTTTTTACAACCTTAAATTTCGAACCAATTGAAAAAAATAATGATTTTAAAGCTTAAACATTGGAATTTGAATATAACAAGAGTTCTCATGCAAAAATATGCAAGGATTAAATTGTTGCCGAGAAATGCCGTAGGAAATGCTATAGCATTTCCTATAGCATTTCTTTATTTTACATTTTTTACAACCTAAAATTTCGAACCAATTGAAAAAATAATGATTTTAGGTCTTATACATTGGAATTTGAATATAACAAATTCTCATGAAAAAATATGCAAGGATTAAATTGTTGCCGAGAAATGTCATAGGAAATGCTATAGCATTTCCTATAGCATTTCTTTATTTTACATTTTTTACAACCTTAAATTTCGAACCAATTGAAAAAATAATGATTTTGAAGCTTAAACATTGGAATTTGAATATAACAAGAGTTCTCATGCAAAAATATGCAAGGATTAAATTGTTGCCGAGAAATGCCGTAGGAAATGCTATAGCATTTCCTATCGCATTTCTTTATTTTACATTTTTTACAACCTAAAATTTCGAACCAATTGAAAAAATAATGATTTTAGGTCTTATACATTGGAATTTGAATATAACAAGTTCTCATGAAAAAATATGCAAGGATTAAATTGTTGCCGAGAAATGCCATAGGAAATGCTATAGCATTTCCTATAGCATTTCTTTATTTTACATTTTTTACAACCTTAAATTTCGAACCAATTGAAAAAATAATGATTTTAAAGCTTAAACATTGGAAATTGAATATACCAAGAGTTCTCATGCAAAAATATGCAAGGATTAAATTGTTGCCGAGAAATGCCATAGGAAATGCTATAGCATTTCCTATAGCATTTCTTTATTTTACATTTTTTACAACCTTAAATTTCGAACCAATTGAAAAAATAATGATTTTAGGGCTTAACCATTGGAATTTGAATATAACAAGAGTTCTCGTGCAAAAATATGCAAGGATTAAATTGTTGACGAGAAATGCCATAGGAAATGCTATAGCATTTCCTATAGCATTTCTTTATTTGACATTTTTTACAACCTTAAATTTCGAACCAATTGAAAAAATAATGATTTTAAAGCTTAAACATTGAAATTTGAATATAACAAGAGTTCTCATGCAAAAATATGCAAGGATTAAATTGTTGCCGAGAAATGCCATAGGAAATGCTATAGCATTTCCTATAGCATTTCTTTATTTGACATTTTTTACAACCTTAAATTTCAAACCAATTGAAAAAATAATGATTTTAGGGCTTATACATTGGAATTTGAATATAACAAGAGTTCTCATGCAAAAATATGCAAGGATTAAATTGTTGACGAGAAATGCCATAGGAAATGCTATAGCATTTCCTATAGCATTTCTTTATTTTACATTTTTTACAACCTTAAATTTCGAACCAATTGAAAAAATAATGATTTTAAAGCTTAAACATTGGAAATTGAATATAACAAGAGTTCTCATGCAAAAATATGCAAGGATTAAATTTTTGCCGAGAAATGCCATAGGAAATGCTATAGTATTTCCTATAGCATTTCTTTATTTTACATTTTTTACAACCTTAAATTTCGAACCAATTGAAAAAATAATGATTTTAGGGCTTATACATTGGAAATTGAATATAACAAGAGTTCTCATGCAAAAATATGCAAGGATTAAATTGTTGACGAGAAATGCCATAGGAAATGCTATAACATTTCCTATAGCATTTCTTTATTTTACATTTTTTACAACCTTAAATTTCAAACCAATTGAAAATATAATGATTTTAAAGCTTATACATTGGAATTTGAATATAACAAGAGTTCTCATGCAAAAATAAGCAAGGGTTAAATTGTTGACGAGAAATGCCATAGGAAATGCTATAGCATTTCCTATTGCATTTCTTTATTTTACATTTTTTACAACCTTAAATTTCGAACCAATTGAAAAAATAATGATTTTAGGGCTTATACATTGGAATTTGAATATAATAAGAGTTCTCATGCAGAAATATGCAAGGATTAAATTGTTGACGAGAAATGCCATAGGAAATGCTATAACATTTCCTATAACATTTCTTTATTTTACATTTTTTACAACCTTAAATTTCAAACCAATTGAAAAAATAATGATTTTAGGGCTTATACATTGGAATTTGAATATAACAAGAGTTCTCATGAAAAAATATGCAAGGATTAAATTGTTACCGAGAAATTCCACAGGAAATGCTATAGCATTTCCTATAGCATTTCTTTATTTTACATTTTTTACAACCTTAAATTTCGAACCAATTGAAAAAATAATGATTTTAGGTCTTATACATTGGAATTTGAATATAACAAGAGTTCTCATGAAAAAATATGCAAGGATTAAATTGTTACCGAGAAATGCCACAGGAAATGCTATAGCATTTCCTATAGCATTTCTTTATTTTACATTTTTTACAACCTTAAATTTCGAACCAATTGAAAAAAATAATGATTTTAAAGCTTAAACATTGGAATTTGAATATAACAAGAGTTCTCATGCAAAAATATGCAAGGATTAAATTGTTGCCGAGAAATGCCGTAGGAAATGCTATAGCATTTCCTATAGCATTTCTTTATTTTACATTTTTTACAACCTAAAATTTCGAACCAATTGAAAAAATAATGATTTTAGGTCTTATACATTGGAATTTGAATATAACAAATTCTCATGAAAAAATATGCAAGGATTAAATTGTTGCCGAGAAATGTCATAGGAAATGCTATAGCATTTCCTATAGCATTTCTTTATTTTACATTTTTTACAACCTTAAATTTCGAACCAATTGAAAAAATAATGATTTTGAAGCTTAAACATTGGAATTTGAATATAACAAGAGTTCTCATGCAAAAATATGCAAGGATTAAATTGTTGCCGAGAAATGCCGTAGGAAATGCTATAGCATTTCCTATCGCATTTCTTTATTTTACATTTTTTACAACCTAAAATTTCGAACCAATTGAAAAAATAATGATTTTAGGTCTTATACATTGGAATTTGAATATAACAAGTTCTCATGAAAAAATATGCAAGGATTAAATTGTTGCCGAGAAATGCCATAGGAAATGCTATAGCATTTCCTATAGCATTTCTTTATTTTACATTTTTTACAACCTTAAATTTCGAACCAATTGAAAAAATAATGATTTTAAAGCTTAAACATTGGAAATTGAATATACCAAGAGTTCTCATGCAAAAATATGCAAGGATTAAATTGTTGCCGAGAAATGCCATAGGAAATGCTATAGCATTTCCTATAGCATTTCTTTATTTTACATTTTTTACAACCTTAAATTTCGAACCAATTGAAAAAATAATTATTTTAGGGCTTATACATTGGAAATTGAATATAACAAGAGTTCTCATGCAAAAATATGCAAGGATTAAATTGTTGCCGAGAAATGCCATAGGAAATGCTATAGCATTTCCTATAGCATTTCTTTATTTTACATTTTTTACAACCTTAAATTTCAAACCAATTGAAAAAATAATGATTTTAGGGCTTATACATTGGAATTTGAATATAACAAGAGTTCTCATGCAAAAATATGCAAGGATTAAATTGTTGACGAGAAATGCCATAGGAAATGCTATAGCATTTCCTATAGCATTTCTTTATTTTACATTTTTTACAACCTTAAATTTCGAACCAATTGAAAAAATAATGATTTTAGGGCTTATACATTGGAATTTGAATATAAAAGGAGTTCTCATGCAAAAATATGCAAGTATTAAATTGTTGACGAGAAATGCCATAGGAAATGCTATAGCATTTCCTATAGCATTTCTTTATTTTACATTTTTTACAACCTTAAATTTCAAACCAATTGAAAAAATAATGATTTTAGGGCTTATACATTGGAATTTGAATATAACAAGAGTTCTCATGCAAAAATATGCAAGGATTAAATTGTTGCCGAGAAATGCCATAGGAAATGCTATAGCATTTCCTATAGCATTTCTTTATTTTACATTTTTTACAACCTTAAATTTCGAACCAATTGAAAAAATAATGATTTTAGGGCTTATACATTGGAATTTGAATATAACAAGAGTTCTCATGCAAAAATATGCAAGGATTAAATTGTTGACGAGAAATGCCATAGGAAATGCTATAGCATTTCCTATAGCATTTCTTTATTTTACATTTTTTACAACCTTAAATTTCAAACCAATTGAAAAAATAATGATTTTAGGGCTTAAACATTGGAATTTGAATATAACAAGAGTTCTCGTGCAAAAATATGCAAGGATTAAATTGTTGACGAGAAATGCCATAGGAAATGCTATAGCATTTCCTATAGCATTTCTTTATTTGACATTTTTTACAACCTTAAATTTCGAACCAATTGAAAAAATAATGATTTTAAAGCTTAAACATTGAAATTTGAATATAACAAGAGTTCTCATGCAAAAATATGCAAGGATTAAATTGTTGCCGAGAAATGCCATAGGAAATGCTATAGCATTTCCTATAGCATTTCTTTATTTGACATTTTTTACAACCTTAAATTTCAAACCAATTGAAAAAATAATGATTTTAGGGCTTATACATTGGAATTTGAATATAACAAGAGTTCTCATGCAAAAATATGCAAGGATTAAATTGTTGACGAGAAATGCCATAGGAAATGCTATAGCATTTCCTATAGCATTTCTTTATTTTACATTTTTTACAACCTTAAATTTCGAACCAATTGAAAAAATAATGATTTTAAAGCTTAAACATTGGAAATTGAATATAACAAGAGTTCTCATGCAAAAATATGCAAGGATTAAATTGTTGCCGAGAAATGCCATAGGAAATGCTATAGCATTTCCTATAGCATTTCTTTATTTTACATTTTTTACAACCTTAAATTTCGAACCAATTGAAAAAATAATGATTTTAGGGCTTATACATTGGAAATTGAATATAACAAGAGTTCTTATGCAAAAATATGCAAGGATTAAATTGTTGACGAGAAATGCCATAGGAAATGCTATAACATTTCCTATAGCATTTCTTTATTTTACATTTTTTACAACCTTAAATTTCAAACCAATTGAAAATATAATGATTTTAAAGCTTATACATTGGAATTTGAATATAACAAGAGTTCTCATGCAAAAATAAGCAAGGGTTAAATTGTTGACGAGAAATGCCATAGGAAATGCTATAGCATTTCCTATTGCATTTCTTTATTTTACATTTTTTACAACCTTAAATTTCGAACCAATTGAAAAAATAATGATTTTAGGGCTTATACATTGGAATTTGAATATAATAAGAGTTCTCATGCAGAAATATGCAAGGATTAAATTGTTGACGAGAAATGCCATAGAAAATGCTATAACATTTCCTATAACATTTCTTTATTTTACATTTTTTACAACCTTAAATTTCAAACCAATTGAAAAAATAATGATTTTAGGGCTTATACATTGGAATTTGAATATAACAAGAGTTCTCATGAAAAAATATGCAAGGATTAAATTGTTACCGAGAAATTCCACAGGAAATGCTAGCATTTCCTATAGCATTTCTTTATTTTACATTTTTTACAACCTTAAATTTCGAACCAATTGAAAAAATAATGATTTTAGGTCTTATACATTGGAATTTGAATATAACAAGAGTTCTCATGAAAAAATATGCAAGGATTAAATTGTTACCGAGAAATGCCACAGGAAATGCTATAGCATTTCCTATAGCATTTCTTTATTTTACATTTTTTACAACCTTAAATTTCGAACCAATTGAAAAAAATAATGATTTTAAAGCTTAAACATTGGAATTTGAATATAACAAGAGTTCTCATGCAAAAATATGCAAGGATTAAATTGTTGCCGAGAAATGCCGTAGGAAATGCTATAGCATTTCCTATAGCATTTCTTTATTTTACATTTTTTACAACCTAAAATTTCGAACCAATTGAAAAAATAATGATTTTAGGTCTTATACATTGGAATTTGAATATAACAAATTCTCATGCAAAAATATGCAAGGATTAAATTGTTGCCGAGAAATGCCGTAGGAAATGCTATAGCATTTCCTATAGCATTTCTTTATTTTACATTTTTTACAACCTAAAATTTCGAACCAATTGAAAAAATAATGATTTTAGGTCTTATACATTGGAATTTGAATATAACAAATTCTCATGAAAAAATATGCAAGGATTAAATTGTTGCCGAGAAATGTCATAGGAAATGTTATAGCATTTCCTATAGCATTTCTTTATTTTACATTTTTTACAACCTTAAATTTCGAACCAATTGAAAAAATAATGATTTTATAGCTTAAACATTGGAAATTGAATATAACAAGAGTTCTCATGCAAAAATATGCAAGGATTAAATTGTTGCCGAGAAATGCCATAGGAAATGCTATAGCATTTCCTATAGCATTTCTTTATTTTACATTTTTTACAACCTTAAATTTCGAACCAATTGAAAAAATAATGATTTTAGGGCTTATACATTGGAAATTGAATATAACAAGAGTTCTCATGCAAAAATATGCAAGGATTAAATTGTTGCCGAGAAATGCCATAGGAAATGCTATAGCATTTCCTATAGCATTTCTTTATTTTACATTTTTTACAACCTTAAATTTCGAACCAATTGAAAAAATAATGATTTTAGGGCTTATACATTGGAAATTGAATATAACAAGAGTTCTCATGCAAAAATATGCAAGGATTAAATTGTTGCCGAGAAATGCCATAGGAAATGCTATAGCATTTCCTATAGCATTTCTTTATTTTACATTTTTTACAACCTTAAATTTCGAACCAATTGAAAAAAATAATGATTTTAAAGCTTAAACATTGAAATTTGAATATAACAAGAGTTCTCATGCAAAAATATGCAAGGATTAAATTGTTGCCGAGAAATGCCGTAGGAAATGCTATAGCATTTCCTATAGCATTTCTTTATTTTACATTTTTTACAACCTAAAATTTCGAACCAATTGAAAAAATAATGATTTTAGGTCTTATACATTGGAATTTGAATATAACAAGTTCTCATGAAAAAATATGCAAGGATTAAATTGTTGCCGAGAAATGCCATAGGAAATGCTATAGCATTTCCTATAGCATTTCTTTATTTTACATTTTTTACAACCTTAAATTT
Organism: Parietaria judaica; assembly: GCA_954871525.1. Classification (NCBI taxonomy): domain Eukaryota; kingdom Viridiplantae; phylum Streptophyta; class Magnoliopsida; order Rosales; family Urticaceae; genus Parietaria; species Parietaria judaica. Next base: position 35,992,479 of record OX940865.1, read on the forward strand.
CGAACCAATTGAAAAAATAATGATTTTATAGCTTAAACATTGGAAATTGAATATAACAAGAGTTCTCATGCAAAAATATGCAAGGATTAAATTGTTGCCGAGAAATGCCATAGGAAATGCTATAGCATTTCCTATAGCATTTCTTTATTTTACATTTTTTACAACCTTAAATTTCGAACCAATTGAAAAAATAATGATTTTAGGGCTTATACATTGGAAATTGAATATAACAAGAGTTCTCATGCAAAAATATGCAAGGATTAAATTGTTGCCGAGAAATGCCATAGGAAATGCTATAGCATTTCCTATAGCATTTCTTTATTTTACATTTTTTACAACCTTAAATTTCGAACCAATTGAAAAAATAATGATTTTAGGGCTTATACATTGGAAATTGAATATAACAAGAGTTCTCATGCAAAAATATGCAAGGATTAAATTGTTGCCGAGAAATGCCATAGGAAATGCTATAGCATTTCCTATAGCATTTCTATATTTTACATTTTTTACAACCTTAAATTTCGAACCAATTGAAAAAAATAATGATTTTAAAGCTTAAACATTGGAATTTGAATATAACAAGAGTTCTCATGCAAAAATATGCAAGGATTAAATTGTTGCCGAGAAATGCCGTAGGAAATGCTATAGCATTTCCTATAGCATTTCTTTATTTTACATTTTTTACAACCTAAAATTTCGAACCAATTGAAAAAATAATGATTTTAGGTCTTATACATTGGAATTTGAATATAACAAATTCTCATGCAAAAATATGCAAGGATTAAATTGTTGCCGAGAAATGCCGTAGGAAATGCTATAGCATTTCCTATAGCATTTCTTTATTTTACATTTTTTACAACCTAAAATTTCGAACCAATTGAAAAAATAATGATTTTAGGTCTTATACATTGGAATTTGAATATAACAAATTCTCATGCAAAAATATGCAAGGATTAAATTGTTGCCGAGAAATGCCGTAGGAAATGCTATAGCATTTCCTATAGCATTTCTTTATTTTACATTTTTTACAACCTTAAATTTCGAACCAATTGAAAAAATAATGATTTTATAGCTTAAACATTGGAAATTGAATATAACAAGAGTTCTCATGCAAAAATATGCAAGGATTAAATTGTTGCCGAGAAATGCCATAGGAAATGCTATAGCATTTCCTATAGCATTTCTTTATTTTACATTTTTTACAACCTTAAATTTCGAACCAATTGAAAAAATAATGATTTTAGGGCTTATACATTGGAAATTGAATATAACAAGAGTTCTCATGCAAAAATATGCAAGGATTAAATTGTTGCCGAGAAATGCCATAGGAAATGCTATAGCATTTCCTATAGCATTTCTTTATTTTACATTTTTTACAACCTTAAATTTCGAACCAATTGAAAAAATAATGATTTTAGGGCTTATACATTGGAAATTGAATATAACAAGAGTTCTCATGCAAAAATATGCAAGGATTAAATTGTTGACGAGAAATGCCATAGGAAATGCTATAACATTTCCTATAGCATTTCTTTATTTTACATTTTTTACAACCTTAAATTTCAAACCAATTGAAAAAATAATGATTTTAAAGCTTATACATTGGAATTTGAATATAAAAAGAGTTCTCATGCAAAAATAAGCAAGGGTTAAATTGTTGACGAGAAATGCCATAGGAAATGCTATAGCATTTCCTATTGCATTTCTTTATTTTAAATTGTTTACAACTTAAATTTCGAACCAATTGAAAAAATAATGATTTTAGGGCTTATACGTTGGAATTTGAATATAACAAGAGTTCTCATGCAAAAATATGCAAGGATTAAATTGTTGACGAGAAATGCCATACGAAATGCTATTGCATTTCCTATATCATTTCTTTATTTGACATTTTTTACAACCTTAAATTTCAAACCAATTGAAAAAATAATGATTTTAGGGCTTATCCATTGGAATTTGAATATAACAAGAGTTCTCATGCAAAAATATGCAAGGATTAAATTGTTGATGAAAAATGCCATAGGAAATGCTATAGCATTTCCTATAGCATTTCTTTATTTTACACTTTTTACAACCTTAAATTTCGAACCAATTGAAAAAATAATGATTTTAGGGCTTATACATTGGAATTTGAATATAACTAGAGTTCTCATGCAAAAATATGCAAGGATTAAATTGTTGACGAGAAATGCCATAGGAAATGCTATAGCATTTCCTATAGCATTTCTTTATTTTACATTTTTTACAACCTTAAATTTCAAACCAATTGAAAAAATAATGATTTTAAAGCTTAAACATTGGAATTTGAATATAACAAGAGTTCTCATGCAAAAATATGCAAGGATTAAATTGTTGCGGAGAAATGCCATAGAAAATGCTATAGCAATTCCTATAGCATTTCTTTATTTTACATTTTTTACAACCTAAAATTTCGAACCAATTGAAAAAATAACGATTTTAGGTCTTATACATTGGAATTTGAATATAACAAGAGTTCTCATGAAAAAATATGCAAGGATTAAATTGTTACCGAGAAATGCGACAGGAAGTGCTATAGCATTTCCGATAGCATTTCTTTATTTTACATTTTTTACAACCTTAAATTTTGAACCAATTGAAAAAATAATGATTTTAAAGCTTAAACATTGGAAATTGAATATAACAAGAGTTCTCATGCAAAAATATGCAAGGATTAAATTTTTGCCGAGAAATGCCATAGGAAATGCTATAGCATTTCCTATAGCATTTCTTTATTTTACATTTTTTACAACCTTAAATTTCAAACCAATTGAAAAAATAATGATTTTAAAGCTTAAACATTGGAATTTGAATATAACAAGAGTTCTCATGCAAAAATATGCAAGGATTAAATTGTTGCGGAGAAATGCCATAGAAAATGCTATAGCAATTCCTATAGCATTTCTTTATTTTACATTTTTTACAACCTAAAATTTCGAACCAATTGAAAAAATAACGATTTTAGGTCTTATACATTGGAATTTGAATATAACAAGAGTTCTCATGAAAAAATATGCAAGGATTAAATTGTTACCGAGAAATGCGACAGGAAGTGCTATAGCACTTCCGATAGCATTTCTTTATTTTACATTTTTTACAACCTTAAATTTTGAACCAATTGAAAAAATAATGATTTTAAAGCTTAAACATTGGAAATTGAATATAACAAGAGTTCTCATGCAAAAATATGCAAGGATTAAATTTTTGCCGAGAAATGCCATAGGAAATGCTATAGCATTTCCTATAGCATTTCGTTATTTTACATTTTTTACAACCTTAAATTTCGAACCAATTGAAAAAATAATGATTTTAGGGCTTATACATTGGAATTTGAATATAACAAGAGTTCTCATGCAAAAATATGCAAGGATTAAATTGTTACCGAGAAATGCCATAGGAAATGCTATAGCATTTCTATTGCATTTCTTTATTTTACATTTTTTACAACCTTAAATTTCAAACCAATTGAAAAAATAATGATTTTAAAGCTTATACATTGGAATTTGAATATAACAAGAGTTCTCATGCAGAAATATGCAAGGATTAAATTGTTGACGAGAAATGCCATAGGAAATGCTATAGCATTTCCTATAGCATTTCTTTATTTTACATTTTTTACAACCTTAAATTTCAAACCAATTGAAAAAATAATGATTTTAGGGCTTATACATTGGAATTTGAATATAACAAGAGTTCTCATGCAAATATATGCAAGGATTAAATTGTTGACGAGAAATGCCATAGGAAATGCTATAGCATTTCCTATAGCATTTCTTTATTTTACATTTTTTACAACCTTAAATTTCGAACCAATTGAAAAAATAATTATTATAGGGCTTATACATTGGAATTTGAATATAACAAGAGTTCTTATGCAAAAATATGCAAGGATTAAATTGTTGACGAGAAATGCCATAGGAAATGCTATAGCATTTCCTATAGCATTTCTTTATTTTACATTTTTTACAACCTTAAAATTTCAAACCAATTGAAAAAATAATGATTTTAAAGCTTAAACATTGAAATTTGAATATAACAAGGGTTCTCATGCAAAAATACGCAAGGATTAAATTGTTGCAGAGAAATGCCATAGGAAATGCTATAGCATTTCCTATAGCATTTCTTTATTTTACATTTTTTACAACCTTATATTTCAAACCAATTGAAAAAATAATGATTTTAGGGCTTAAACATTGGAATTTGAATATAACAAGAGTTCTCATGCAAAAATATGCAAGGATTAAATTGTTGACGAGAAATGCCATAGGAAATGCTATAGCATTTCCTATAGCATTTCTTTATTTGACATTTTTTACAACCTTAAATTTAAAACCAATTGAAAAACTAATTATTTTAGGGCTTATACATTGGAATTTTAATATAACAAGAGTTCTCATGCAAAAATGTGCAAGGATTAAATTGTTGACGAGAAATGCCATAGGAAATGCTATAGCATTTCCTATAGCATTTCTTTATTTTACATTTTTTACAACCTTAAATTTCGAACCAATTAAAAAATAATGATTTTAGGGCTTATACATTGGAAATTGAATATAACAAGAGTTCTCATGCAAAAATATGCAAGGATTAAATTGTTGACGAGAAATGCCATAGGAAATGCTATAACATTTCCTATAGCATTTCTTTATTTTACATTTTTTACAACCTTAAATTTCAAACCAATTGAAAAAATAATGATTTTAAAGCTTATACATTGGAATTTGAAGATAACAAGAGTTCTCATGCAAAAATAAGCAAGGGTTAAATTGTTGACGAGAAATGCCATAGGAAATGCTATAGCATTTCCTATTGCATTTCTTTATTTTACATTTTTTACAACCTTAAATTTCGATCCAATTGAAAAAATAATGATTTTAGGGCTTATACATTGGAATTTTAATAAAATAAGAGTTCTCATGCAGAAATATGCAAGGATTAAATTGTTGACGAGAAATGCCATAGGAAATGCTATAGCATTTCCTATAGCATTTCTTTATTTTACATTTTTTACAACCTTAAATTTCAAACCAATTGAAAAAATAATGATTTTAGGGCTTATACATTGGAATTTGAATATAACAAGAGTTCTCATGAAAAAATATGCAAGGATTAAATTGTTACCGAGAAATTCCACAGGAAATGCTATAGCATTTCCTATAGCATTTCTTTATTTTACATTTTTTACAACCTTAAATTTCGAACCAATTGAAAAAATAATGATTTTAGGTCTTATACATTGGAATTTGAATATAACAAGAGTTCTCATGAAAAAATATGCAAGGATTAAATTGTTACCGAGAAATGCCACAGGAAATGCTATAGCATATGCTATAGCATTTCTTTATTTTACATTTTTTACAACCTAAAATTTCGAACCAATTGAAAAAATAACGTTTTTAGGTCTTATACATTGGAATTTGAATATAACAAGAGTTCTCATGAAAAAATATGCAAGGATTAAATTGTTACCGAGAAATGCCACAGGAAATGCTATAGCAGTTCCTATAGCATTTCTTTATTTTACATTTTTTACAACCTTAAATTTCGAACCAATTAAAAAATAATGATTTTAAAGCTTAAACATTGGAAATTTAATATAACAAGAGTTCTCATGCAAAAATATGCAAGGATTAAATTGTTGCCGAGAAATGCCATAGGAAATGCTATAGCATTTCCTATAGCATTTCGTTATTTTACATTTTTTACAACCTTAAATTTCGAACCAATTGAAAAAATAATGATTTTAGGGCTTATACATTGGAATTTTAATATAACAAGAGTTCTCATGCAAAAATATGCAAGGATTAAATTGTTGCCGAGAAATGCCATAGGAAATGCTATAGCATTTCTATTGCATTTCTTTATTTTACATTTTTTACAACCTTAAATTTCAAACCAATTGAAAAAATAATGATTTTAAAGCTTATACATTGGAATTTGAATATAACAAGAGTTCTCATGCAGAAATATGCAAGGATTAAATTGTTGACGAGAAATGCCATAGGAAATGCTATAGCATTTCCTATAGCATTTCTTTATTTTACATTTTTTACAACCTTAAATTTCAAACCAATTGAAAAAATAATGATTTTAGGGCTTATACATTGGAATTTGAATATAACAAGAGTTCTCATGCAAAAATATGCAAGGATTAAATTGTTGCCGAGAAATGCCATAGGAAATGCTATAGCATTTCCTATAGCATTTCTTTATTTTACATTTTTTACAACCTTAAATTTCGAACCAATTGAAAAAATAATGATTTTAGGGCTTATACATTGGAATTTGAATATAACAAGAGTTCTCATGCAAAAATATGCAAGGATTAAATTGTTGACGAGAAATGCCATAGGAAATGCTATAGCATTTCCTATAGCATTTCTTTATTTTACATTTTTTACAACCTTAAATTTCAAACCAATTGAAAAAATAATGATTTTAGGGCTTAAACATTGGAATTTGAATATAACAAGAGTTCTCGTGCAAAAATATGCAAGGATTAAATTGTTGACGAGAAATGCCATAGGAAATGCTATAGCATTTCCTATAGCATTTCTTTATTTGACATTTTTTACAACCTTAAATTTCGAACCAATTGAAAAAATAATGATTTTAAAGCTTAAACATTGAAATTTGAATATAACAAGAGTTCTCATGCAAAAATATGCAAGGATTAAATTGTTGCCGAGAAATGCCATAGGAAATGCTATAGCATTTCCTATAGCATTTCTTTATTTGACATTTTTTACAACCTTAAATTTCAAACCAATTGAAAAAATAATGATTTTAGGGCTTATACATTGGAATTTGAATATAACAAGAGTTCTCATGCAAAAATATGCAAGGATTAAATTGTTGACGAGAAATGCCATAGGAAATGCTATAGCATTTCCTATAGCATTTCTTTATTTTACATTTTTTACAACCTTAAATTTCGAACCAATTGAAAAAATAATGATTTTAAAGCTTAAACATTGGAAATTGAATATAACAAGAGTTCTCATGCAAAAATATGCAAGGATTAAATTGTTGCCGAGAAATGCCATAGGAAATGCTATAGCATTTCCTATAGCATTTCTTTATTTTACATTTTTTACAACCTTAAATTTCGAACCAATTGAAAAAATAATGATTTTAGGGCTTATACATTGGAAATTGAATATAACAAGAGTTCTTATGCAAAAATATGCAAGGATTAAATTGTTGACGAGAAATGCCATAGGAAATGCTATAACATTTCCTATAGCATTTCTTTATTTTACATTTTTTACAACCTTAAATTTCAAACCAATTGAAAATATAATGATTTTAAAGCTTATACATTGGAATTTGAATATAACAAGAGTTCTCATGCAAAAATAAGCAAGGGTTAAATTGTTGACGAGAAATGCCATAGGAAATGCTATAGCATTTCCTATTGCATTTCTTTATTTTACATTTTTTACAACCTTAAATTTCGAACCAATTGAAAAAATAATTATTTTAGGGCTTATACATTGGAATTTGAATATAATAAGAGTTCTCATGCAGAAATATGCAAGGATTAAATTGTTGACGAGAAATGCCATAGAAAATGCTATAACATTTCCTATAACATTTCTTTATTTTACATTTTTTACAACCTTAAATTTCAAACCAATTGAAAAAATAATGATTTTAGGGCTTATACATTGGAATTTGAATATAACAAGAGTTCTCATGAAAAAATATGCAAGGATTAAATTGTTACCGAGAAATTCCACAGGAAATGCTAGCATTTCCTATAGCATTTCTTTATTTTACATTTTTTACAACCTTAAATTTCGAACCAATTGAAAAAATAATGATTTTAGGTCTTATACATTGGAATTTGAATATAACAAGAGTTCTCATGAAAAAATATGCAAGGATTAAATTGTTACCGAGAAATGCCACAGGAAATGCTATAGCATTTCCTATAGCATTTCTTTATTTTACATTTTTTACAACCTTAAATTTCGAACCAATTGAAAAAAATAATGATTTTAAAGCTTAAACATTGGAATTTGAATATAACAAGAGTTCTCATGCAAAAATATGCAAGGATTAAATTGTTGCCGAGAAATGCCGTAGGAAATGCTATAGCATTTCCTATAGCATTTCTTTATTTTACATTTTTTACAACCTAAAATTTCGAACCAATTGAAAAAATAATGATTTTAGGTCTTATACATTGGAATTTGAATATAACAAATTCTCATGCAAAAATATGCAAGGATTAAATTGTTGCCGAGAAATGCCGTAGGAAATGCTATAGCATTTCCTATAGCATTTCTTTATTTTACATTTTTTACAACCTAAAATTTCGAACCAATTGAAAAAATAATGATTTTAGGTCTTATACATTGGAATTTGAATATAACAAATTCTCATGAAAAAATATGCAAGGATTAAATTGTTGCCGAGAAATGTCATAGGAAATGCTATAGCATTTCCTATAGCATTTCTTTATTTTACATTTTTTACAACCTTAAATTTCGAACCAATTGAAAAAATAATGATTTTATAGCTTAAACATTGGAAATTGAATATAACAAGAGTTCTCATGCAAAAATATGCAAGGATTAAATTGTTGCCGAGAAATGCCATAGGAAATGCTATAGCATTTCCTATAGCATTTCTTTATTTTACATTTTTTACAACCTTAAATTTCGAACCAATTGAAAAAATAATGATTTTAGGGCTTATACATTGGAAATTGAATATAACAAGAGTTCTCATGCAAAAATATGCAAGGATTAAATTGTTGCCGAGAAATGCCATAGGAAATGCTATAGCATTTCCTATAGCATTTCTTTATTTTACATTTTTTACAACCTTAAATTTCGAACCAATTGAAAAAATAATGATTTTAGGGCTTATACATTGGAAATTGAATATAACAAGAGTTCTCATGCAAAAATATGCAAGGATTAAATTGTTGCCGAGAAATGCCATAGGAAATGCTATAGCATTTCCTATAGCATTTCTTTATTTTACATTTTTTACAACCTTAAATTTCGAACCAATTGAAAAAAATAATGATTTTAAAGCTTAAACATTGAAATTTGAATATAACAAGAGTTCTCATGCAAAAATATGCAAGGATTAAATTGTTGCCGAGAAATGCCGTAGGAAATGCTATAGCATTTCCTATAGCATTTCTTTATTTTACATTTTTTACAACCTAAAATTTCGAACCAATTGAAAAAATAATGATTTTAGGTCTTATACATTGGAATTTGAATATAACAAGTTCTCATGAAAAAATATGCAAGGATTAAATTGTTGCCGAGAAATGCCATAGGAAATGCTATAGCATTTCCTATAGCATTTCTTTATTTTACATTTTTTACAACCTTAAATTTCGAACCAATTGAAAAAATAATGATTTTATAGCTTAAACATTGGAAATTGAATATAACAAGAGTTCTCATGCAAAAATATGCAAGGATTAAATTGTTGCCGAGAAATGCCATAGGAAATGCTATAGCATTTCCTATAGCATTTCTTTATTTTACATTTTTTACAACCTTAAATTTCGAACCAATTGAAAAAATAATGATTTTAGGGCTTATACATTGGAAATTGAATATAACAAGAGTTCTCATGCAAAAATATGCAAGGATTAAATTGTTGCCGAGAAATGCCATAGGAAATGCTATAGCATTTCCTATAGCATTTCTTTATTTTACATTTTTTACAACCTTAAATTTCGAACCAATTGAAAAAAATAATGATTTTAAAGCTTAAACATTGGAATTTGAATATAACAAGAGTTCTCATGCAAAAATATGCAAGGATTAAATTGTTGCCGAGAAATGCCGTAGGAAATGCTATAGCATTTCCTATAGCATTTCTTTATTTTACATTTTTTACAACCTAAAATTTCGAACCAATTGAAAAAATAATGATTTTAGGTCTTATACATTGGAATTTGAATATAACAAGAGTTCTCATGCAAAAATATGCAAGGATTAAATTGTTGCCGAGAAATGCCGTAGGAAATGCTATAGCATTTCCTATAGCATTTCTTTATTTTACATTTTTTACAACCTAAAATTTCGAACCAATTGAAAAAATAATGATTTTAGGTCTTATACATTGGAATTTGAATATAACAAATTCTCATGCAAAAATATGCAAGGATTAAATTGTTGCCGAGAAATGCCGTAGGAAATGCTATAGCATTTCCTATAGCATTTCTTTATTTTACATTTTTTACAACCTAAAATTTCGAACCAATTGAAAAAATAATGATTTTAGGTCTTATACATTGGAATTTGAATATAACAAATTCTCATGAAAAAATATGCAAGGATTAAATTGTTGCCGAGAAATGTCATAGGAAATGCTATAGCATTTCCTATAGCATTTCTTTATTTTACATTTTTTACAACCTTAAATTTCGAACCAATTGAAAAAATAATGATTTTATAGCTTAAACATTGGAAATTGAATATAACAAGAGTTCTCATGCAAAAATATGCAAGGATTAAATTGTTGCCGAGAAATGCCATAGGAAATGCTATAGCATTTCCTATAGCATTTCTTTATTTTACATTTTTTACAACCTTAAATTTCAAACCAATTGAAAAAATAATGATTTTAGGGCTTAACCATTGGAATTTGAATATAACAAGAGTTCTCGTGCAAAAATATGCAAGGATTAAATTGTTGACGAGAAATGCCATAGGAAATGCTATAGCATTTCCTATAGCATTTCTTTATTTGACATTTTTTACAACCTTAAATTTCGAACCAATTGAAAAAATAATGATTTTAAAGCTTAAACATTGAAATTTGAATATAACAAGAGTTCTGATGCAAAAATATGCAAGGATTAAATTGTTGCCGAGAAATGCCATAGGAAATGCTATAGCATTTCCTATAGCATTTCTTTATTTGACATTTTTTACAACCTTAAATTTCAAACCAATTGAAAAAATAATGATTTTAGGGCTTATACATTGGAATTTGAATATAACAAGAGTTCTCATGCAAAAATATGCAAGGATTAAATTGTTGACGAGAAATGCCATAGGAAATGCTATAGCATTTCCTATAGCATTTCTTTATTTTACATTTTTTACAACCTTAAATTTCGAACCAATTGAAAAAATAATGATTTTAAAGCTTAAACATTGGAAATTGAATATAACAAGAGTTCTCATGCAAAAATATGCAAGGATTAAATTGTTGCCGAGAAATGCCATAGGAAATGCTATAGCATTTCCTATAGCATTTCTTTATTTTACATTTTTTACAACCTTAAATTTCGAACCAATTGAAAAAATAATGATTTTAGGGCTTATACATTGGAAATTGAATATAACAAGAGTTCTCATGCAAAAATATGCAAGGATTAAATTGTTGACGAGAAATGCCATAGGAAATGCTATAACATTTCCTATAGCATTTCTTTATTTTACATTTTTTACAACCTTAAATTTCAAACCAATTGAAAATATAATGATTTTAAAGCTTATACATTGGAATTTGAATATAACAAGAGTTCTCATGCAAAAATAATCAAGGGTTAAATTGTTACCGAGAAATTCCACAGGAAATGCTATAGCATTTCCTATAGCATTTCTTTATTTTACATTTTTTACAACCTTAAATTTCAAACCAATTGAAAAAATAATGATTTTAAAGCTTATACATTTAATTTGAATATAACAAGAGTTCTCATGCAAAAATATGCAAGGATTAAGTTGCTGACGAGAAATGCCATAGGAAATGCTACAGCATTTCCTATAGCATTTCTTTATTTTACATTTTTTACAACCTTAAATTTCGAACAAATTGAAAAAATAATGATTTTGAAGCTTAAACATTGGAATTTGAATATAACAAGAGTTCTCATGCAAAAATATGCAAGGATTAAATTGTTGCCGAGAAATGCCGTAGGAAATGCTATAGCATTTCCTATCGCATTTCTTTATTTTACATTTTTTACAACCTAAAATTTCGAACCAATTGAAAAAATAATGATTTTAGGTCTTATACATTGGAATTTGAATATAACAAGTTCTCATGAAAAAATATGCAAGGATTAAATTGTTGCCGAGAAATGCCATAGGAAATGCTATAGCATTTCCTATAGCATTTCTTTATTTTACATTTTTTACAACCTTAAATTTCGAACCAATTGAAAAAATAATGATTTTAAAGCTTAAACATTGGAAATTGAATATACCAAGAGTTCTCATGCAAAAATATGCAAGGATTAAATTGTTGCCGAGAAATGCCATAGGAAATGCTATAGCATTTCCTATAGCATTTCTTTATTTTACATTTTTTACAACCTTAAATTTCGAACCAATTGAAAAAATAATTATTTTAGGGCTTATACATTGGAAATTGAATATAACAAGAGTTCTCATGCAAAAATATGCAAGGATTAAATTGTTGCCGAGAAATGCCATAGGAAATGCTATAGCATTTCCTATAGCATTTCTTTATTTTACATTTTTTACAACCTTAAATTTCAAACCAATTGAAAAAATAATGATTTTAGGGCTTATACATTGGAATTTGAATATAACAAGAGTTCTCATGCAAAAATATGCAAGGATTAAATTGTTGACGAGAAATGCCATAGGAAATGCTATAGCATTTCCTATAGCATTTCTTTATTTTACATTTTTTACAACCTTAAATTTCGAACCAATTGAAAAAATAATGATTTTAGGGCTTATACATTGGAATTTGAATATAAAAGGAGTTCTCATGCAAAAATATGCAAGGATTAAATTGTTGACGAGAAATGCCATAGGAAATGCTATAGCATTTCCTATAGCATTTCTTTATTTTACATTTTTTACAACCTTAAATTTCAAACCAATTGAAAAAATAATGATTTTAGGGCTTATACATTGGAATTTGAATATAACAAGAGTTCTCATGCAAAAATATGCAAGGATTAAATTGTTGCCGAGAAATGCCATAGGAAATGCTACATTTCTTTATTTTACATTTTTTACAACCTTAAATTTCGAACCAATTGAAAAAATAATGATTTTAGGGCTTATACATTGGAATTTGAATATAACAAGAGTTCTCATGCAAAAATATGCAAGGATTAAATTGTTGACGAGAAATGCCATAGGAAATGCTATAGCATTTCCTATAGCATTTCTTTATTTTACATTTTTTACAACCTTAAATTTCAAACCAATTGAAAAAATAATGATTTTAGGGCTTAAACATTGGAATTTGAATATAACAAGAGTTCTCGTGCAAAAATATGCAAGGATTAAATTGTTGACGAGAAATGCCATAGGAAATGCTATAGCATTTCCTATAGCATTTCTTTATTTGACATTTTTTACAACCTTAAATTTCGAACCAATTGAAAAAATAATGATTTTAAAGCTTAAACATTGAAATTTGAATATAACAAGAGTTCTCATGCAAAAATATGCAAGGATTAAATTGTTGCCGAGAAATGCCATAGGAAATGCTATAGCATTTCCTATAGCATTTCTTTATTTGACATTTTTTACAACCTTAAATTTCAAACCAATTGAAAAAATAATGATTTTAGGGCTTATACATTGGAATTTGAATATAACAAGAGTTCTCATGCAAAAATATGCAAGGATTAAATTGTTGACGAGAAATGCCATAGGAAATGCTATAGCATTTCCTATAGCATTTCTTTATTTTACATTTTTTACAACCTTAAATTTCGAACCAATTGAAAAAATAATGATTTTAAAGCTTAAACATTGGAAATTGAATATAACAAGAGTTCTCATGCAAAAATATGCAAGGATTAAATTGTTGCCGAGAAATGCCATAGGAAATGCTATAGCATTTCCTATAGCATTTCTTTATTTTACATTTTTTACAACCTTAAATTTCGAACCAATTGAAAAAATAATGATTTTAGGGCTTATACATTGGAAATTGAATATAACAAGAGTTCTTATGCAAAAATATGCAAGGATTAAATTGTTGACGAGAAATGCCATAGGAAATGCTATAACATTTCCTATTGCATTTCTTTATTTTACATTTTTTACAACCTTAAATTTCGAACCAATTGAAAAAATAATGATTTTAGGGCTTATACATTGGAATTTGAATATAATAAGAGTTCTCATGCAGAAATATGCAAGGATTAAATTGTTGACGAGAAATGCCATAGAAAATGCTATAACATTTCCTATAACATTTCTTTATTTTACATTTTTTACAACCTTAAATTTCAAACCAATTGAAAAAATAATGATTTTAGGGCTTATACATTGGAATTTGAATATAACAAGAGTTCTCATGAAAAAATATGCAAGGATTAAATTGTTACCGAGAAATTCCACAGGAAATGCTAGCATTTCCTATAGCATTTCTTTATTTTACATTTTTTACAACCTTAAATTTCGAACCAATTGAAAAAATAATGATTTTAGGTCTTATACATTGGAATTTGAATATAACAAGAGTTCTCATGAAAAAATATGCAAGGATTAAATTGTTACCGAGAAATGCCACAGGAAATGCTATAGCATTTCCTATAGCATTTCTTTATTTTACATTTTTTACAACCTTAAATTTCGAACCAATTGAAAAAAATAATGATTTTAAAGCTTAAACATTGGAATTTGAATATAACAAGAGTTCTCATGCAAAAATATGCAAGGATTAAATTGTTGCCGAGAAATGCCGTAGGAAATGCTATAGCATTTCCTATAGCATTTCTTTATTTTACATTTTTTACAACCTAAAATTTCGAACCAATTGAAAAAATAATGATTTTAGGTCTTATACATTGGAATTTGAATATAACAAATTCTCATGCAAAAATATGCAAGGATTAAATTGTTGCCGAGAAATGCCGTAGGAAATGCTATAGCATTTCCTATAGCATTTCTTTATTTTACATTTTTTACAACCTAAAATTTCGAACCAATTGAAAAAATAATGATTTTAGGTCTTATACATTGGAATTTGAATATAACAAATTCTCATGAAAAAATATGCAAGGATTAAATTGTTGCCGAGAAATGTCATAGGAAATGCTATAGCATTTCCTATAGCATTTCTTTATTTTACATTTTTTACAACCTTAAATTTCGAACCAATTGAAAAAATAATGATTTTATAGCTTAAACATTGGAAATTGAATATAACAAGAGTTCTCATGCAAAAATATGCAAGGATTAAATTGTTGCCGAGAAATGCCATAGGAAATGCTATAGCATTTCCTATAGCATTTCTTTATTTTACATTTTTTACAACCTTAAATTTCGAACCAATTGAAAAAATAATGATTTTAGGGCTTATACATTGGAAATTGAATATAACAAGAGTTCTCATGCAAAAATATGCAAGGATTAAATTGTTGCCGAGAAATGCCATAGGAAATGCTATAGCATTTCCTATAGCATTTCTTTATTTTACATTTTTTACAACCTTAAATTTCGAACCAATTGAAAAAATAATGATTTTAGGGCTTATACATTGGAAATTGAATATAACAAGAGTTCTCATGCAAAAATATGCAAGGATTAAATTGTTGCCGAGAAATGCCATAGGAAATGCTATAGCATTTCCTATAGCATTTCTTTATTTTACATTTTTTACAACCTTAAATTTCGAACCAATTGAAAAAAATAATGATTTTAAAGCTTGAACATTGAAATTTGAATATAACAAGAGTTCTCATGCAAAAATATGCAAGGATTAAATTGTTGCCGAGAAATGCCGTAGGAAATGCTATAGCATTTCCTATAGCATTTCTTTATTTTACATTTTTTACAACCTAAAATTTCGAACCAATTGAAAAAATAATGATTTTAGGTCTTATACATTGGAATTTGAATATAACAAGTTCTCATGAAAAAATATGCAAGGATTAAATTGTTGCCGAGAAATGCCATAGGAAATGCTATAGCATTTCCTATAGCATTTCTTTATTTTACATTTTTTACAACCTTAAATTTCGAACCAATTGAAAAAATAATGATTTTATAGCTTAAACATTGGAAATTGAATATAACAAGAGTTCTCATGCAAAAATATGCAAGGATTAAATTGTTGCCGAGAAATGCCATAGGAAATGCTATAGCATTTCCTATAGCATTTCTTTATTTTACATTTTTTACAACCTTAAATTTCGAACCAATTGAAAAAATAATGATTTTAGGGCTTATACATTGGAAATTGAATATAACAAGAGTTCTCATGCAAAAATATGCAAGGATTAAATTGTTGCCGAGAAATGCCATAGGAAATGCTATAGCATTTCCTATAGCATTTCTTTATTTTAAATTTTTTACAACCTTAAATTTCGAACCAATTGAAAAAATAATGATTTTAGGGCTTATACAGTGGAAATTGAATATAACAAGAGTTCTCATGCAAAAATATGCAAGGATTAAATTGTTGCCGAGAAATGCCATAGGAAATGCTATAGCATTTCCTATAGCATTTCTTTATTTTACATTTTTTACAACCTTAAATTTCGAACCAATTGAAAAAAATAATGATTTTAAAGCTTAAACATTGGAATTTGAATATAACAAGAGTTCTCATGCAAAAATATGCAAGGATTAAATTGTTGCCGAGAAATGCCGTAGGAAATGCTATAGCATTTCCTATAGCATTTCTTTATTTTAAATTTTTTACAACCTAAAATTTCGAACCAATTGAAAAAATAATGATTTTAGGTCTTATACATTGGAATTTGAATATAACAAGTTCTCATGAAAAAATATGCAAGGATTAAATTGTTGCCGAGAAATGCCATAGGAAATGCTATAGCATTTCCTATAGCATTTCTTTATTTTACATTTTTTACAACCTTAAATTTCGAACCAATTGAAAAAATAATGATTTTATAGCTTAAACATTGGAAATTGAATATAACAAGAGTTCTCATGCAAAAATATGCAAGGATTAAATTGTTGCCGAGAAATGCCATAGGAAATGCTATAGCATTTCCTATAGCATTTCTTTATTTTACATTTTTTACAACCTTAAATTTCGAACCAATTGAAAAAATAATGATTTTAGGGCTTATACATTGGAATTTGAATATAACAAGAGTTCTCATGCAAAAATATGCAAGGATTAAATTGTTGCCGAGAAATGCCATAGGAAATGCTATAGCATTTCCTATAGCATTTCTTTATTTTACATTTTTTACAACCTTAAATTTCGAACCAATTGAAAAAATAATGATTTTAGGGCTTATACATTGGAAATTGAATATAACAAGAGTTCTCATGCAAAAATATGCAAGGATTAAATTGTTGACGAGAAATGCCATAGGAAATGCTATAACATTTCCTATAGCATTTCTTTATTTTACATTTTTTACAACCTTAAATTTCAAACCAATTGAAAAAATAATGATTTTAAAGCTTATACATTGGAATTTGAATATAAAAAGAGTTCTCATGCAAAAATAAGCAAGGGTTAAATTGTTGACGAGAAATGCCATAGGAAATGCTATAGCATTTCCTATTGCATTTCTTTATTTTAAATTGTTTACAACTTAAATTTCGAACCAATTGAAAAAATAATGATTTTAGGGCTTATACGTTGGAATTTGAATATAACAAGAGTTCTCATGCAAAAATATGCAAGGATTAAATTGTTGACGAGAAATGCCATACGAAATGCTATTGCATTTCCTATATCATTTCTTTATTTGACATTTTTTACAACCTTAAATTTCAAACCAATTGAAAAAATAATGATTTTAGGGCTTATCCATTGGAATTTGAATATAACAAGAGTTCTCATGCAAAAATATGCAAGGATTAAATTGTTGATGAAAAATGCCATAGGAAATGCTATAGCATTTCCTATAGCATTTCTTTATTTTACACTTTTTACAACCTTAAATTTCGAACCAATTGAAAAAATAATGATTTTAGGGCTTATACATTGGAATTTGAATATAACTAGAGTTCTCATGCAAAAATATGCAAGGATTAAATTGTTGACGAGAAATGCCATAGGAAATGCTATAGCATTTCCTATAGCATTTCTTTATTTTACATTTTTTACAACCTTAAATTTCAAACCAATTGAAAAAATAATGATTTTAAAGCTTAAACATTGGAATTTGAATATAACAAGAGTTCTCATGCAAAAATATGCAAGGATTAAATTGTTGCGGAGAAATGCCATAGAAAATGCTATAGCAATTCCTATAGCATTTCTTTATTTTACATTTTTTACAACCTAAAATTTCGAACCAATTGAAAAAATAACGATTTTAGGTCTTATACATTGGAATTTGAATATAACAAGAGTTCTCATGAAAAAATATGCAAGGATTAAATTGTTACCGAGAAATGCGACAGGAAGTGCTATAGCATTTCCGATAGCATTTCTTTATTTTACATTTTTTACAACCTTAAATTTTGAACCAATTGAAAAAATAATGATTTTAAAGCTTAAACATTGGAAATTGAATATAACAAGAGTTCTCATGCAAAAATATGCAAGGATTAAATTTTTGCCGAGAAATGCCATAGGAAATGCTATAGCATTTCCTATAGCATTTCGTTATTTTACATTTTTTACAACCTTAAATTTCGAACCAATTGAAAAAATAATGATTTTAGGGCTTATACATTGGAATTTGAATATAACAAGAGTTCTCATGCAAAAATATGCAAGGATTAAATTGTTACCGAGAAATGCCATAGGAAATGCTATAGCATTTCTATTGCATTTCTTTATTTTACATTTTTTACAACCTTAAATTTCAAACCAATTGAAAAAATAATGATTTTAAAGCTTATACATTGGAATTTGAATATAACAAGAGTTCTCATGCAGAAATATGCAAGGATTAAATTGTTGACGAGAAATGCCATAGGAAATGCTATAGCATTTCCTATAGCATTTCTTTATTTTACATTTTTTACAACCTTAAATTTCAAACCAATTGAAAAAATAATGATTTTAGGGCTTATACATTGGAATTTGAATATAACAAGAGTTCTCATGCAAATATATGCAAGGATTAAATTGTTGACGATAAATGCCATAGGAAATGCTATAGCATTTCCTATAGCATTTCTTTATTTTACATTTTTTACAACCTTAAATTTCGAACCAATTGAAAAAATAATTATTATAGGGCTTATACATTGGAATTTGAATATAACAAGAGTTCTTATGCAAAAATATGCAAGGATTAAATTGTTGACGAGAAATGCCATAGGAAATGCTATAGCATTTCCTATAGCATTTCTTTATTTTACATTTTTTACAACCTTAAAATTTCAAACCAATTGAAAAAATAATGATTTTAAAGCTTAAACATTGAAATTTGAATATAACAAGGGTTCTCATGCAAAAATACGCAAGGATTAAATTGTTGCAGAGAAATGCCATAGGAAATGCTATAGCATTTCCTATAGCATTTCTTTATTTTACATTTTTTACAACCTTATATTTCAAACCAATTGAAAAAATAATGATTTTAGGGCTTAAACATTGGAATTTGAATATAACAAGAGTTCTCATGCAAAAATATGCAAGGATTAAATTGTTGACGAGAAATGCCATAGGAAATGCTATAGCATTTCCTATAGCATTTCTTTATTTGACATTTTTTACAACCTTAAATTTAAAACCAATTGAAAAACTAATTATTTTAGGGCTTATACATTGGAATTTTAATATAACAAGAGTTCTCATGCAAAAATGTGCAAGGATTAAATTGTTGACGAGAAATGCCATAGGAAATGCTATAGCATTTCCTATAGCATTTCTTTATTTTACATTTTTTACAACCTTAAATTTCGAACCAATTGAAAAATTAATGATTTTAGGGCTTATACATTGGAATTTGAATATAACAAGAGTTCTCATGCAAAAATATGCAAGGATTAAATTGTTGACGAGAAATGCCATAGGAAATGCTATAGCATTTCCTATAGCATTTCTTTATTTTACATTTTTTACAACCTTAAATTTCAAACCAATTGAAAAAATAATGATTTTAGGGCTTAAACATTGGAATTTGAATATAACAAGAGTTCTCATGCAAAAATATGCAAGGATTAAATTGTTGATGAGAAATGCCATAGGAAATGCTATAGCATTTCCTATAACATTTCTTTATTTTACATTTTTTACAACCTTAAATTTCGAACCAATTGAAAAAATAATGATTTTAAAGCTTAAACATTGAAATTTGAATATAACAAGAGTTCTCATGCAAAAATATGCAAGGATTAAATTGTTGATGAGAAATGCCATAGGAAATGCTATAGCATTTCCTATAGCATTTCTTTATTTTACATTTTTTACAACCTTAAATTTCGAACCAATTGAAAAAATAATGATTTTAGGGCTTATACATTGGAAGTTGAATATAACAAGAGTTCTCATGCAAAAATATGCAAGGATTAAATTGTTGCCGAGAAATGCCATAGGAAATGCTATTGCATTTCCTATAGCATTTCTTTATTTTACATTTTTTACAACCTTAAATTTCGAACCAATTAAAAAATAATGATTTTAGGGCTTATACATTGGAAATTGAATATAACAAGAGTTCTCATGCAAAAATATGCAAGGATTAAATTGTTGACGAGAAATGCCATAGGAAATGCTATAACATTTCCTATAGCATTTCTTTATTTTACATTTTTTACAACCTTAAATTTCAAACCAATTGAAAAAATAATGATTTTAAAGCTTATACATTGGAATTTGAAGATAACAAGAGTTCTCATGCAAAAATAAGCAAGGGTTAAATTGTTGCCGAGAAATGCCATAGGAAATGCTATAGCATTTCCTATAGCATTTCTTTATTTTACATTTTTTACAACCTTAAATTTCGAACCAATTAAAAAATAATGATTTTAGGGCTTATACATTGGAAATTGAATATAACAAGAGTTCTCATGCAAAAATATGCAAGGATTAAATTGTTGACGAGAAATGCCATAGGAAATGCTATAACATTTCCTATAGCATTTCTTTATTTTACATTTTTTACAACCTTAAATTTCAAACCAATTGAAAAAATAATGATTTTAAAGCTTATACATTGGAATTTGAAGATAACAAGAGTTCTCATGCAAAAATAAGCAAGGGTTAAATTGTTGACGAGAAATGCCATAGGAAATGCTATAGCATTTCCTATTGCATTTCTTTATTTTACATTTTTTACAACCTTAAATTTCGATCCAATTGAAAAAATAATGATTTTAGGGCTTATACATTGGAATTTTAATAAAATAAGAGTTCTCATGCAGAAATATGCAAGGATTAAATTGTTGACGAGAAATGCCATAGGAAATGCTATAGCATTTCCTATAGCATTTCTTTATTTTACATTTTTTACAACCTTAAATTTCAAACCAATTGAAAAAATAATGATTTTAGGGCTTATACATTGGAATTTGAATATAACAAGAGTTCTCATGAAAAAATATGCAAGGATTAAATTGTTACCGAGAAATTCCACAGGAAATGCTATAGCATTTCCTATAGCATTTCTTTATTTTACATTTTTTACAACCTTAAATTTCGAACCAATTGAAAAAATAATGATTTTAGGTCTTATACATTGGAATTTGAATATAACAAGAGTTCTCATGAAAAAATATGCAAGGATTAAATTGTTACCGAGAAATGCCACAGGAAATGCTATAGCATATGCTATAGCATTTCTTTATTTTACATTTTTTACAACCTAAAATTTCGAACCAATTGAAAAAATAACGTTTTTAGGTCTTATACATTGGAATTTGAATATAACAAGAGTTCTCATGAAAAAATATGCAAGGATTAAATTGTTACCGAGAAATGCCACAGGAAATGCTATAGCAGTTCCTATAGCATTTCTTTATTTTACATTTTTGACAACCTTAAATTTCGAACCAATTAAAAAATAATGATTTTAAAGCTTAAACATTGGAAATTTAATATAACAAGAGTTCTCATGCAAAAATATGCAAGGATTAAATTGTTGCCGAGAAATGCCATAGGAAATGCTATAGCATTTCCTATAGCATTTCGTTATTTTACATTTTTTACAACCTTAAATTTCGAACCAATTGAAAAAATAATGATTTTAGGGCTTATACATTGGAATTTTAATATAACAAGAGTTCTCATGCAAAAATATGCAAGGATTAAATTGTTGCCGAGAAATGCCATAGGAAATGCTATAGCATTTCTATTGCATTTCTTTATTTTACATTTTTTACAACCTTAAATTTCAAACCAATTGAAAAAATAATGATTTTAAAGCTTATACATTGGAATTTGAATATAACAAGAGTTCTCATGCAGAAATATGCAAGGATTAAATTGTTGACGAGAAATGCCATAGGAAATGCTATAGCATTTCCTATAGCATTTCTTTATTTTACATTTTTTACAAACTTAAATTTCAAACCAATTGAAAAAATAATGATTTTAGGGCTTATACATTGGAATTTGAATATAACAAGAGTTCTCATGCAAAAATATGCAAGGATTAAATTGTTGACGAGAAATGCCATAGGAAATGCTATAGCATTTCCTATAGCATTTCTTTATTTTACATTTTTTACAACCTTAAATTTCGAACCAATTGAAAAAATAATGATTATAGGGCTTATACATTGAAATTTTAATATAACAAGAGTTCTCATGCAAAAATACGCAAGGATTAAATTGTTGCAGAGAAATGCCATAGGAAATGCTATAGCATTTCCTATAGCATTTCTTTATTTTACATTTTTTACAACCTTATATTTCAAACCAATTGAAAAAATAATGATTTTAGGGCTTAAACATTGGAATTTGAATATAACAAGAGTTCTCATGCAAAAATATGCAAGGATTAAATTGTTGACGAGAAATGCCATAGGAAATGCTATAGCATTTCCTATAGCATTTCTTTATTTGACATTTTTTACAACCTTAAATTTCATACCAATTGAAAAACTAATTATTTTAGGGCTTATACATTGGAATTTTAATATAACAAGAGTTCTCATGCAAAAATGTGCAAGGATTAAATTGTTGACGAGAAATGCCATAGGAAATGCTATAGCATTTCCTATAGCATTTCTTTATTTTACATTTTTTACAACCTTAAATTTCGAACCAATTGAAAAATTAATGATTTTAGGGCTTATACATTGGAATTTGAATATAACAAGAGTTCTCATGCAAAAATATGCAAGGATTAAATTGTTGACGAGAAATGCCATAGGAAATGCTATAGCATTTCCTATAGCATTTCTTTATTTTACATTTTTTACAACCTTAAATTTCAAACCAATTGAAAAAATAATGATTTTAGGGCTTAAACATTGGAATTTGAATATAACAAGAGTTCTCATGCAAAAATATGCAAGGATTAAATTGTTGATGAGAAATGCCATAGGAAATGCTATAGCATTTCCTATAACATTTCTTTATTTTACATTTTTTACAACCTTAAATTTCGAACCAATTGAAAAAATAATGATTTTAAAGCTTAAACATTGAAATTTGAATATAACAAGAGTTCTCATGCAAAAATATGCAAGGATTAAATTGTTGACGAGAAATGCCATAGGAAATGCTATAGCATTTCCTATAGCATTTCTTTATTTTACATTTTTTACAACCTTAAATTTAAAACCAATTGAAAAAATAATGATTTTAGGGCTTAAACATTGGAATTTGATTATAACAAGAGTTCTCATGCAAAAATATGCAAGGATTAAATTGTTGACAAGAAATGCCATAGGAAATGCTATAGCATTTCCTATAGCATTTCTTTATTTTACATTTCTTACAACCTTAAATTTCGAACCAATTGAAAAAATAATGATTTTAGGGCTTATACATTGGAATTAGAATATAACAAGAGTTCTCATGCAAAAATATGCAAGGATTAAATTGTTGACGAGAAATGCCATAGGAAATGCAATAGCATTTCCTATAGCATTTCTTTATTTTACATTTTTTACAACCTTAAATTTCGAACCAATTGAAAAAATGATAGATTTAAAGCTTAAACATTGGATTTTGAATATAACAAGAGTTTTCATGCAAAAATATGCAAGGATTAAATTGTTGCCGAGAAATGCCATAGGAAATGCTAGCATTTCCTATAGCATTTCTTTATTTTACATTTTTTACGACCTTAAATTTCGAACCAATTGAAAAAATAATGATTTTAGGGCTTATACATTGGAATTTGAATATAACAAGAGTTCTCATGAAAAAATATGCAAGGATTAAATTGTTGACGAAAAAAAAATAGGAAATGTTATAGCATTTCCTATAGCATTTCTTTATTTTACATTTTTTACAACCTTAACTTTCGAACCAATTGAAAAAATAATGATTTTAAAGCTTAAACATTGGAATTTGAATATAACAAGAGTTCCTATGCAAAAATATGCAAGGATTAAATTGTTGCCGAAAAATGCCATAGAAAATGCTATAGCATTTCCAATAGCATTTCTTTATTTTACATTTTTTACAACCTTAAATTTCAAACCAATTGAAAAAATAATGATTTTAGGGCTTATACATTGGAATTTGAAAATAACAAGAGTTCTCATGCAAAAATATGCAAGGATTAAATTGTTGACGAGAAATGCCATAGGAAATGCTATAGCATTTCCTATAGCATTTCTTTATTTGACATTTTTTACAACCTTAAATTTCATACCAATTGAAAAACTAATTATTTTAGGGCTTATACATTGGAATTTTAATATAACAAGAGTTCTCATGCAAAAATGTGCAAGGATTAAATTGTTGACGAGAAATGCCATAGGAAATGCTATAGCATTTCCTATAGCATTTCTTTATTTTACATTTTTTACAACCTTAAATTTCGAACCAATTGAAAAATTAATGATTTTAGGGCTTATACATTGGAATTTGAATATAACAAGAGTTCTCATGCAAAAATATGCAAGGATTAAATTGTTGACGAGAAATGCCATAGGAAATGCTATAGCATTTCCTATAGCATTTCTTTATTTTACATTTTTTACAACCTTAAATTTCAAACCAATTGAAAAAATAATGATTTTAGGGCTTAAACATTGGAATTTGAATATAACAAGAGTTCTCATGCAAAAATATGCAAGGATTAAATTGTTGATGAGAAATGCCATAGGAAATGCTATAGCATTTCCTATAACATTTCTTTATTTTACATTTTTTACAACCTTAAATTTCGAACCAATTGAAAAAATAATGATTTTAAAGCTTAAACATTGAAATTTGAATATAACAAGAGTTCTCATGCAAAAATATGCAAGGATTAAATTGTTGACGAGAAATGCCATAGGAAATGCTATAGCATTTCCTATAGCATTTCTTTATTTTACATTTTTTACAACCTTAAATTTAAAACCAATTGAAAAAATAATGATTTTAGGGCTTAAACATTGGAATTTGATTATAACAAGAGTTCTCATGCAAAAATATGCAAGGATTAAATTGTTGACAAGAAATGCCATAGGAAATGCTATAGCATTTCCTATAGCATTTCTTTATTTTACATTTCTTACAACCTTAAATTTCGAACCAATTGAAAAAATAATGATTTTAGGGCTTATACATTGGAATTAGAATATAACAAGAGTTCTCATGCAAAAATATGCAAGGATTAAATTGTTGACGAGAAATGCCATAGGAAATGCAATAGCATTTCCTATAGCATTTCTTTATTTTACATTTTTTACAACCTTAAATTTCGAACCAATTGAAAAAATGATAGATTTAAAGCTTAAACATTGGATTTTGAATATAACAAGAGTTTTCATGCAAAAATATGCAAGGATTAAATTGTTGCCGAGAAATGCCATAGGAAATGCTAGCATTTCCTATAGCATTTCTTTATTTTACATTTTTTACGACCTTAAATTTCGAACCAATTGAAAAAATAATGATTTTAGGGCTTATACATTGGAATTTGAATATAACAAGAGTTCTCATGAAAAAATATGCAAGGATTAAATTGTTGACGAAAAAAAAATAGGAAATGTTATAGCATTTCCTATAGCATTTCTTTATTTTACATTTTTTACAACCTTAACTTTCGAACCAATTGAAAAAATAATGATTTTAAAGCTTAAACATTGGAATTTGAATATAACAAGAGTTCCTATGCAAAAATATGCAAGGATTAAATTGTTGCCGAAAAATGCCATAGAAAATGCTATAGCATTTCCAATAGCATTTCTTTATTTTACATTTTTTACAACCTTAAATTTCAAACCAATTGAAAAAATAATGATTTTAGGGCTTATACATTGGAATTTGAAAATAACAAGAGTTCTCATGCAAAAATATGCAAGGATTAAATTGTTGACGAGAAATGCCATAGGAAATGCTATAGCATTTCCTATAGCATTTCTTTATTTTACATTTTTTACAACCTTAAATTTCGAACCAATTGAAAAAATAATGATTATAGGGCTTATACATTGGAATTTGAATATAACAAGAGTTCTTATGCAAAAATATGCAAGGATTAAATTGTTGACGAGAAATGCCATAGGAAATGCTATAGCATGTCCTATAGCATTTCTTTATTTTACATTTTTTACAACCTTAAATTTCAAACCAATTGAAAAAATAATGATTTTAATGCTTAAACATTGAAATTTGAATATAACAAGAGTTCTCATGCAAAAATATGCAAGGATTAAATTGTTGACGAGAAATGCCATAGGAAATGCTATAGCATTTCCTATAGCATTTCTTTATTTTACATTTTTTACAACCTTAAATTTCAAACCAATTGAAAAAATAATGATTTTAGGGCTTAAACATTGGAATTTGAATATAACAAGAGTTCTCATGCAAAAATATGCAAGGATTAAATTGTTGACGAGAAATGCCATAGGAAATGCTATAGCATTTCCTATAGCATTTCTTTATTTGACATTTTTTACAACCTTAAATTTCAAACCAATTGAAAAACTAATGATTTTAGGGCTTATACATTGGAATTTTAATATAACAAGAGTTCTCATGAAAAAATATGCAAGGATTAAATTGTTGACGAGAAATGCCATAGGAAATGCTATAGCATTTTCTATAGCATTTCTTTATTTTACATTTTTTACAACCTTAAATTTCGAACCAATTGAAAAATTAATGATTTTAGGGCTTATACATTGGAATTTGAATATAACAAGAGTTCTCATGCAAAAATATGCAAGGATTAAATTGTTGACGAGAAATGCAATAGGAAATGCTATAGCATTTCCTATAGCATTTCTTTATTTTACATTTTTTACAAACTTAAATTTCGAACCAATTAAAAAATAATGATTTTAGGGCTTATACATTGGAATTTGAATATAACAAGAGTTCTCAGGCAAAAATATGAAAGGATTAAATTGTTGACGAGAAATGCCATAGGAAATGCTATAGCATTTCCTATAGCATTTCTTTATTTTACATTTTTTACAACCTTAAATTTTGAACCAATTGAAAAAATTATGATTTTAGGGCTTATACATTGGAATTTGAATATAACAAGAGTTCTCATGCAAAAATATGCAAGGATTAAATTGTTACGAGAAATGCCATAGGAAATGCTATAGCATTTCCTATAGCATTTCTTTATTTTACATTTTTTACAAACTTAAATTTCGAACCAATTAAAAAATAATGATTTTAGGGCTTATACATTGGAATTTGAATATAACAAGAGTTCTCAGGCAAAAATATGAAAGGATTAAATTGTTGACGAGAAATGCCATAGGAAATGCTATAGCATTTCCTATAGCATTTCTTTATTTTACATTTTTTACAACCTTAAATTTCGAACCAATTGAAAAAATAATGATTTTAAAGCTTAAACATTGGAATTTGAATATAACAAGAGTTCTCATGCAAAAATATGCAAGGATTAAATTGTTGACGAGAAATGCCATAGGAAATGCTATAGCATTTCCTATAGCATTTCTTTATTTGACATTTTTTACAACCTTAAATTTCAAACCAATTGAAAAAATAATGATTTTAGTGCTTATACATTGGAATTTGAATATAACAAGAGTTCTCATGCAAAAATATGCAAGGATTAAATTGTTGACGAGAAATGCGATAGGAAATGCTATAGCATTTCCTATAGCATTTCTTTATTTGACATTTTTTACAACCTTAAATTTCAAACCAATTGAAAAAATTATGATTTTAGGGCTTATACATTGGAATTTGAATATAACAAGAGTTCTCATGCAAAAATATGCAAGGATTAAATTGTTGACGAGAAATGCGATAGGAGCATTTCCTATAGCATTTCTTTATTTGACATTTTTTACAACCTTAAATTTCAAACCAATTGAAAAACTAATGATTTTAGGGCTTATACATTGGAATTTTAATATAACAAGAGTTCTCATGAAAAAATATGCAAGGATTAAATTGTTGACGAGAAATGCCATAGGAAATGCTATAGCATTTTCTATAGCATTTCTTTATTTTACATTTTTTACAACCTTAAATTTCGAACCAATTGAAAAATTAATGATTTTAGGGCTTACACATTGGAATTTGAATATAACAAGAGTTCTCATGCAAAAATATGCAAGGATTAAATTGTTGACGAGAAATGCCATAGGAAATGCTATAGCATTTCCTATAGCATTTCTTTATTTTACATTTTTTACAAACTTAAATTTCGAACCACTTAAAAAATAATGATTTTAGGGCTTATACATTGGAATTTGAATATAACAAGAGTTCTCAGGCAAAAATATGAAAGGATTAAATTGTTGACGAGAAATGCCATAGGAAATGCTATAGCATTTCCTATAGCATTTCTTTATTTTACATTTTTTACAACCTTAAATTTTGAACCAATTGAAAAAATTATGATTTTAGGGCTTATACATTGGAATTTGAATATAACAAGAGTTCTCATGCAAAAATATGCAAGGATTAAATTGTTACGAGAAATGCCATAGGAAATGCTATAGCATTTCCTATAGCATTTCTTTATTTTACATTTTTTACAAACTTCAATTTCGAACCAATTAAAAAATAATGATTTTAGGGCTTATACATTGGAATTTGAATATAACAAGAGTTCTCAGGCAAAAATATGAAAGGATTAAATTGTTGACGAGAAATGCCATAGGAAATGCTATAGCATTTCCTATAGCATTTCTTTATTTTACATTTTTTACAACCTTAAATTTCGAACCAATTGAAAAAATAATGATTTTAAAGCTTAAACATTGGAATTTGAATATAACAAGAGTTCTCATGCAAAAATATGCAAGGATTAAATTGTTGACGAGAAATGCCATAGGAAATGCTATAGCATTTCCTATAGCATTTCTTTATTTGACATTTTTTACAACCTTAAATTTCAAACCAATTGAAAAAATAATGATTTTAGTGCTTATACATTGGAATTTGAATATAACAAGAGTTCTCATGCAAAAATATGCAAGGATTAAATTGTTGACGAGAAATGCGATAGGAAATGCTATAGCATTTCCTATAGCATTTCTTTATTTGACATTTTTTACAACCTTAAATTTCAAACCAATTGAAAAAATTATGATTTTAGGGCTTATACATTGGAATTTGAATATAACAAGAGTTCTCATGCAAAAATATGCAAGGATTAAATTGTTGACGAGAAATGCGATAGGAAATGCTATAGCATTTCCTATAGCATTTCTTTATTTTACATTTTTTACAACCTTAAATTTCAAACCAATTGAAAAAATAATGATTTTAGGGCTTAAACATTGGAATTTTAATATAACAAGAGTTCTCATGCAAAAATATGCAAGGATTAAATTGTTGACGAGAAATGCCATAGGAAATGCTATAGCATTTTGCTATAACATTTCTTTATTTTACATTTTTTACAACCTTAAATTTCGAACCAATTGAAAAAATAATGATTTTAAATCTTAAACATTTAAATTTGAATATAACAAGAGTTCTCATGCAAAAATATGCAAGGATTAAATTGTTGACGAGAAATGCCATAGGAAATGCTATAGCATTTCCTATAGCATTTCTTTATTTTACATTTTTTACAACCTTAAATTTCAAACCAATTGAAAAAATAATGATTTTAGGGCTTAAACATTGGAATTTGATTATAACAAGAATTCTCATGCAAAAATATGCAAGGATTAAATTGTTGACGAGAAATGCCATAGGAAATGCTATAGCATTTCTTTATTTTACATTTTTTACAACCTTAAATTTCGAACCAATTGAAAAAATAATGATTTTAGGGCTTATACATTGGAATTTGAATATAACAAGAGTTCTCATGCAAAAATATGCAAGGATTAAATTGTTGACGAGAAATGCCATAGGAAATGCTATAGCATTTGCTATAGCATTTCTTTATTTTACATTTTTTACAACCTTAAACTTCGAACCAATTGAAAAAATAATGATTTTAAAGCTTAAAAATTGGAATTTGAATATAACAAGAGTTCTCATGCAAAAATATGCAAGGATTAAATTGTTGACGAGAAATGCCATAGGAAATGCTATAGCATTTCCTATAGCATTTCTTTATTTTACATTTTTTACAACCTTAAATTTCGAACCAATTGAAAAAATAATGATTTTAGGGCTTATACATTGGAATTAGAATATAACAAGAGTTCTCATGCAAAAATATGCAAGGATTAAATTGTTGACGAGAAATGCCATAGGAAATGCAATAGCATTTCCTATAGCATTTCTTTATTTTACATTTCTTACAACCTTAAATTTCGAACCAATTGAAAAAATGATAGATTTAAAGCTTAAACAATGGAAATTGAATATAACAAGAGTTCTCATGCAAAAAATATGCAAGTATTAAATTGTTGCCGAGAAATGACATAGGAAATGCTGGCATTTCTTTATTTTACATTTTTTACAACCTTCAATTTCGAACCAATTGAAAAAATAATGATTTTAGGGCTTATACATTGGAATTTGAATATAACAAGAGTTCTCATGCAAAAATATGCAAGGATTAAATTGTTGACGAGAAATGCCATAGGAAATGCTATAGCATTTCCTATAGCATTTCTTTATTTTACATTTTTTACAACCTTAAATTTCAAACCAATTGAAAAAATAATGATTTTAAAGCTTATACATTGGAATTTGAATATAACAAGAGTTCTCATGCAAAAATATGCAAGGATTAAGTTGCTGACGAGAAATGCCATAGGAAATGCTATAGCATTTCCTATAGCATTTCTTTATTTGACATTTTTTACAACCTTAAATTTCAAACCAATTGAAAAAATAATGATTTTAGGGCTTATACATAGGAATTTGAATATAACAAGAGTTCTCATGCAAAAATATGCAAGGATTAAATTGTTGACGAGAAATGCCATAGGAAATGCTATAACATTTCCTATAGCATTTCTTTATTTTACATTTTTTACAACCTTAAATTTCGAACCAATTGAAAAAATAATGATTTTAGGGCTTATACATTGGAATTTGAATATAACAAGAGTTCTCATGCAAAAATATGCAAGGATTAAATTGTTGACGAGAAATGCCATAGGAAATGCTATAGCATTTCCTATACCATTTCTTTATTTTACACTTTTTACAACCTTAAATTTCGAACCAATTGAAAAAATAATGATTTTACGTCTTATACATTGGAATTTGAATGTGACAAGAGTTCTCATGCAAAAATATGCAAGGATTAAATTGTTGACGAGAAATGCCATAGGAAATGCTATAGCATTTCCTATAGCATTTCTTTATTTGACATTTTTTGCAACCTTAAATTTCGAACCAATTGAAAAAATAATGATTTTAGGGCTTATACATTGGAAATTGAATATAACAAGAGTTCTCATGCAAAAATATGCAAGGATTAAATTGTTGCCGAGAAATGCCATAGGAAATGCTATAGCATTTCTTATAGCATTTCTTTATTTTACATTTTTTACAACTTTAAATTTCGAAACAATTGAAAAAATAATGATTTTAGGGCTTATACATTGGAATTTGAATATAACAAGAGTTCTCATGCAAAAATATGCAAGGATTAAATTGTTGACGAGAAATGCCATAGGAAATTCTATAGCATTTCCAATAGCATTTCTTTATTTTACATTTTTTACAACCTTAAATTTCAAACCAATTGAAAAAATAATGATTTTAAAGCTTATACATTTAATTTGAATATAACAAGAGTTCTCATGCAAAAATATGCAAGGATTAAGTTGCTGACGAGAAATGCCATAGGAAATGCTACAGCATTTCCTATAGCATTTCTTTATTTGACAGTTTTTACAACCTTAAATTTCAAACCAATTGAAAAAATAATGATTTTAGGGCTTATACATTGGAATTTGAATATAACAAGAGTTCTCATGCAAAAATATGCAAGGATTAAATTGTTGACGAGAAATGCCATAGGAAATGCTAGCATTTCCTATAGCATTTCTTTATTTTACATTTTATACAACCTTAAATTTCGAACCAATTGAAAAAATAATGCTTTTAGGGCTTATACATTGGAATTTGAATATAACAAGAGTTCTCATGCAAAAATATGCAAGGATTAAATTGTTGATGACAAATGCCATAGGAAATGCTATAGCATTTCCTATAGCATTTCTTTATTTTACATTTTTTACAACATTAAATTTCGAACCAATTGAAAAAATAATGATTTTAAAGCTTAAACATTGGAATTTGAATATAACAAGAGTTCTCATGCAAAAATATGCAAGGATTAAATTGTTGCCGAGAAATGCCATAGAAAATGCTATAGCATTTCCAATAGCATTTCTTTATTTGACATTTTTTACAACCTTAAATTTCAAACCAATTGAAAAAATAATGATTTTAGGGCTTATACATAGGAATTTGAATATAACAAGAGTTCTCATGCAAAAATATGCAAGGATTAAATTGTTGACGAGAAATTCCATAGGAAATGCTATAGCATTTCCTATAGCATTTCTTTATTTTACATTTTTTACAACCTTAAATTTCGAATCAATTGAAAAAATAATGATTTTACGGCTTATACATTGAAATTTGAATGTAACAAGAGTTCTCATGCAAAAATATGCAAGGATTAAATTGTTGACGAGAAATGCCATAGGAAATGCTATAGCATTTCCTATAGCATTTCTTTATTTTACATTTTTCACAACCTTAAATTTCGAACCAATTGAAAAAATAATGATTTGAAAGCTTATACATTGGAATTTGAATATAACAAGAGTTCTCATGCAAAAATATGCAAGGATTAAATTGTTGACGAGAAATGCCATAGGAAATGCTAGCATTTCCTATAGCATTTCTTTATTTTACATTTTATACAACCTTAAATTTTGAACCAATTGAAAAAATAATGCTTTTAGGGCTTATACATTGGAATTTGAATATAACAAGAGTTCTCATGCAAAAATATGCAAGGATTAAATTGTTGACGAGAAATGCCATAGGAAATGCTATAGCATTTCCTATAGCATTTCTTTATTTTACATTTTTTACAACATTAAATTTCGAACCAATTGAAAAAATAATGATTTTAAAGCTTAAACATTGGAATTTGAATATAACAAGAGTTATCATGCAAAAATATGCAAGGATTAAATTGTTGCCGAGAAATGCCATAGAAAATGCTATAGCATTTCCAATAGCATTTCTTTATTTGACATTTTTTACAACCTTAAATTTCAAACCAATTGAAAAAATAATGATTTTAGGGCTTATACATAGGAATTTGAATATAACAAGAGTTCTCATGCAAAAATATGCAAGTTTAAATTGTTGACGAGAAATTCCATAGGAAATGCTATAGCATTTCCTATAGCATTTCTTTATTTTACATTTTTTACAACCTTAAATTTCGAATCAATTGAAAAAATAATGATTTTACGGCTTATACATTGGAATTTGAATGTAACAAGAGTTCTCATGCAAAAATATGCAAGGATTAAATTGTTGACGAGAAATGCCATAGGAAATGCTATAGCATTTCCTATAGCATTTCTTTATTTTACATTTTTCACAACCTTAAATTTCGAACCAATTGAAAAAATAATGATTTGAAAGCTTATACATTGGAATTTGAATATAACAAGAGTTCTCATGCAAAAATATGCAAGGATTAAATTGTTGACGAGAAATGCCATAGGAAATGCTAGCATTTCCTATAGCATTTCTTTATTTTACATTTTATACAACCTTAAATTTCGAACCAATTGAAAAAATAATGCTTTTAGGGCTTATACATTGGAATTTGAATATAACAAGAGTTCTCATGCAAAAATATGCAAGGATTAAATTGTTGACGAGAAATGCCATAGGTAATGCTATAGCATTTCCTATAGCATTTCTTTATTTTACATTTTTTACAACATTAAATTTCGAACCAATTGAAAAAATAATGATTTTAAAGCTTAAACATTGGAATTTGAATATAACAAGAGTTCTCATGCAAAAATATGCAAGGATTAAATTGTTGCCGAGAAATGCCATAGAAAATGCTATAGCATTTCCAATAGCATTTCTTTATTTGACATTTTTTACAACCTTAAATTTCAAACCAATTGAAAAAATAATGATTTTAGGGCTTATACATAGGAATTTGAATATAACAAGAGTTCTCATGCAAAAATATGCAAGGATTAAATTGTTGACGAGAAATATCATAGGAAATGCTATAGCATTTCCTATAGCATTTCTTTATTTTACATTTTTTACAACCTTAAATTTCGAATCAATTGAAAAAATAATGATTTTACGGCTTATACATTGGAATTTGAATGTAACAAGAGTTCTCATGCAAAAATATGCAAGGATTAAATTGTTGACGAGAAATGCCATAGGAAATGCTATAGCATTTCCTATAGCATTTCTTTATTTTACATTTTTCACAACCTTAAATTTCGAACCAATTGAAAAAATAATGATTTGAAAGCTTATACATTGGAATTTGAATATAACAAGAGTTCTCATGCAAAAATATGCAAGGATTAAATTGTTGACGAGAAATGCCATAGGAAATGCTAGCATTTCCTATAGCATTTCTTTATTTTACATTTTATACAACCTTAAATTTCGAACCAATTGAAAAAATAATGCTTTTAGGGCTTATACATTGGAATTTGAATATAACAAGAGTTCTCATGCAAAAATATGCAAGGATTAAATTGTTGACGAGAAATGTCATAGGAAATGCTATAGCATTTCCTATAGCATTTCTTTATTTTACATTTTTTACAACATTAAATTTCGAACCAATTGAAAAAATAATGATTTTATAGCTTAAACATTGGAATTTGAATATAACAAGAGTTCTCATGCAAAAATATGCAAGGATTAAATTGTTGCCGAGAAATGCCATAGAAAATGCTATAGCATTTCCAATAGCATTTCTTTATTTGACATTTTTTACAACCTTAAATTTCAAACCAATTGAAAATATAATGATTTTAGGGCTTATACATAGGAATTTGAATATAACAAGAGTTCTCATGCAAAAATATGCAAGGATTAAATTGTTGACGAGAAATTCCATAGGAAATGCTATAGCATTTCCTATAGCATTTCTTTATTTTACATTTTTTACAACCTTAAATTTCAAATCAATTGAAAAAATAATGATTTTACGGCTTATACATTGGAATTTGAATGTAACAAGAGTTCTCATGCAAAAATATGCAAGGATTAAATTGTTGACGAGAAATGCCATAGGAAATGCTATAGCATTTCCTATAGCATTTCTTTATTTTACATTTTTCACAACCTTAAATTTCGAACCAATTGAAAAAATAATGATTTGAAAGCTTATACATTGGAATTTGAATATAACAAGAGTTCTCATGCAAAAATATGCAAGGATTAAATTGTTGACGAGAAATGCCATAGGAAATGCTAGCATTTCCTATAGCATTTCTTTATTTTACATTTTATACAACCTTAAATTTCGAACCAATTGAAAAAATAATGCTTTTAGGGCTTATACATTGGAATTTGAATATAACAAGAGTTCTCATGCAAAAATATGCAAGGATTAAATTGTTGACGAGAAATGCCATAGGTAATGCTATAGCATTTCCTATAGCATTTCTTTATTTTACATTTTTTACAACATTAAATTTCGAACCAATTGAAAAAATAATGATTTTAAAGCTTAAACATTGGAATTTGAATATAACAAGAGTTCTCATGCAAAAATATGCAAGGATTAAATTGTTGCCGAGAAATGCCATAGAAAATGCTATAGCATTTCCAATAGCATTTCTTTATTTGACATTTTTTACAACCTTAAATTTCAAACCAATTGAAAAAATAATGATTTTAGGGCTTATACATAGGAATTTGAATATAACAAGAGTTCTCATGCAAAAATATGCAAGGATTAAATTGTTGACGAGAAATATCATAGGAAATGCTATAGCATTTCCTATAGCATTTCTTTATTTTACATTTTTTACAACCTTAAATTTCGAATCAATTGAAAAAATAATGATTTTACGGCTTATACATTGGAATTTGAATGTAACAAGAGTTCTCATGCAAAAATATGCAAGGATTAAATTGTTGACGAGAAATGCCATAGGAAATGCTATAGCATTTCCTATAGCATTTCTTTATTTTACATTTTTCACAACCTTAAATTTCGAACCAATTGAAAAAATAATGATTTGAAAGCTTATACATTGGAATTTGAATATAACAAGAGTTCTCATGCAAAAATATGCAAGGATTAAATTGTTGACGAGAAATGCCATAGGAAATGCTAGCATTTCCTATAGCATTTCTTTATTTTACATTTTATACAACCTTAAATTTCGAACCAATTGAAAAAATAATGCTTTTAGGGCTTATACATTGGAATTTGAATATAACAAGAGTTCTCATGCAAAAATATGCAAGGATTAAATTGTTGACGAGAAATGTCATAGGAAATGCTATAGCATTTCCTATAGCATTTCTTTATTTTACATTTTTTACAACATTAAATTTCGAACCAATTGAAAAAATAATGATTTTATAGCTTAAACATTGGAATTTGAATATAACAAGAGTTCTCATGCAAAAATATGCAAGGATTAAATTGTTGCCGAGAAATGCCATAGAAAATGCTATAGCATTTCCAATAGCATTTCTTTATTTGACATTTTTTACAACCTTAAATTTAAAACCAATTGAAAATATAATGATTTTAGGGCTTATACATAGGAATTTGAATATAACAAGAGTTCTCATGCAAAAATATGCAAGGATTAAATTGTTGACGAGAAATTCCATAGGAAATGCTATAGCATTTCCAATAGCATTTCTTTATTTTACATTTTTTACAACCTTAAATTTCGAATCAATTGAAAAAATAATGATTTTACGGCTTATACATTGGAATTTGAATGTAACAAGAGTTCTCATGCAAAAATATGCAAGGATTAAATTGTTGACGAGAAATGCCATAGGAAATGCTATAGCATTTCTTTATTTGACATTTTTTACAACCTTAAATTTCGAACCAATTGAAAAAATAATGATTTTAGGGCTTATACATTGGAAATTGAATATAACAAGAGTTCTCATGCAAAAATATGCAAGGATTAAATTGTTGACGAGAAATGCCATAGGAAATGCTATAGCATTTCCAATATCATTTCTTTATTTTACATTTTTTACAACCTTAAATTTCAAACCAATTGAAAAAATAATGATTTTAAAGCTTATACATTTAATTTGAATATAACAAGAGTTCTCATGCAAAAATATGCAAGGATTAAGTTGCTGACGAGAAATGCCATAGGAAATGCTACAGCATTTCCTATAGCATTTCTTTATTTGACAAGTTTTACAACCTTAAATTTCAAACCAATTGAAAAAATAATGATTTTAGGGCTTATACATTGGAATTTGAATATAACAAGAGTTCTCATGCAAAAATATGCAAGGATTAAATTGTTGACGAGAAATGCCATAGGAAATGCTAGCATTTCCTATAGCATTTCTTTATTTTACATTTTATACAACCTTAAATTTCGAACCAATTGAAAAAATAATGCTTTTAGGGCTTATACATTGGAATTTGAATATAACAAGAGTTCTCATGCAAAAATATGCAAGGATTAAATTGTTGACGAGAAATGCCATAGGAAATGCTATAGCATTTCCTATAGCATTTCTTTATTTTACATTTTTTACAACATTAAATTTCGAACCAATTGAAAAAATAATGATTGTAAAGCTTAAACATTGGAATTTGAATATAACAAGAGTTCTCATGCAAAAATATGCAAGGATTAAATTGTTGCCGAGAAATGCCATAGAAAATGCTATAGCATTTCCAATAGCATTTCTTTATTTGACATTTTTTACAACCTTAAATTTCAAACCAATTGAAAAAATAATGATTTTAGGGCTTATACATAGGAATTTGAATATAACAAGAGTTCTCATGCAAAAATATGCAAGGATTAAATTGTTGACGAGAAATTCCATAGGAAATGCTATAGCATTTCCTATAGCATTTCTTTATTTTACATTTTTTACAACCTTAAATTTCGAATCAATTGAAAAAATAATGATTTTACGGCTTATACATTGGAATCTGAATGTAACAAGAGTTCTCATGCAAAAATATGCAAGGATTAAATTGTTGACGAGAAATGCCATAGGAAATGCTATAGCATTTCTTTATTTGACATTTTTTACAACATTAAATTTCGAACCAATTGAAAAAATAATGATTTTAGGGCTTATACATTGGAAATTGAATATAACAAGAGTTCTCATGCAAAAATATGCAAGGATTAAATTGTTGACGAGAAATGCCATAGGAAATGCTATAGCATTTCCAATAGCATTTCTTTATTTTACATTTTTTACAACCTTAAATTTCAAACCAATTGAAAAAATAATGATTTTAAAGCTTATACATTTAATTTGAATATAACAAGAGTTCTCATGCAAAAATATGCAAGGATTAAGTTGCTGACGAGAAATGCCATAGGAAATGCTACAGCATTTCCTATAGCATTTCTTTATTTGACAGTTTTTACAACCTTAAATTTCAAACCAATTGAAAAAATAATGATTTTAGGGCTTATACATTGGAATTTGAATATAACAAGAGTTCTCATGCAAAAATATGCAAGGATTAAATTGTTGACGAGAAATGCCATAGGAAATGCTTGCATTTCCTATAGCATTTCTTTATTTTACATTTTATACAACCTTAAATTTCGAACCAATTGAAAAAATAATGCTTTTAGGGCTTATACATTGGAATTTGAATATAACAAGAGTTCTCATGCAAAAATTTGCAAGGATTAAATTGTTGACGAGAAATGCCATAGGAAATGCTATAGCATTTCCTATAGCAT
The DNA here is from genome assembly GCA_954871525.1 of Parietaria judaica. Lineage (NCBI taxonomy): Eukaryota > Viridiplantae > Streptophyta > Magnoliopsida > Rosales > Urticaceae > Parietaria > Parietaria judaica. The sequence goes on from OX940865.1 coordinate 36,031,808, forward strand.
TTCTTTATTTTACATTTTTTACAACATTAAATTTCGAACCAATTGAAAAAATAATGATTTTAAAGCTTAAACATTGGAATTTGAATATAACAAGAGTTCTCATGCAAAAATATGCAAGGATTAAATTGTTGCCGAGAAATGCCATAGAAAATGTTATAGCATTTCCAATAGCATTTCTTTATTTGACATTTTTTACAACCTTAAATTTCAAACCAATTGAAAATATAATGATTTTAGGGCTTATACATAGGAATTTGAATATAACAAGAGTTCTCATGCAAAAATATGCAAGGATTAAATTGTTGACGAGAAATTCCATAGGAAATGCTATAGCATTTCCTATAGCATTTCTTTATTTTACATTTTTTACAACCTTAAATTTCGAATCAATTGAAAAAATAATGATTTTACGGCTTATACATTGGAATTTGAATGTAACAAGAGTTCTCATGCAAAAATATGCAAGATTAAATTGTTGACGAGAAATGCCATAGGAAATGCTATAGCATTTCTTTATTTGACATTTTTTACAACCTTAAATTTCGAACCAATTGAAAAAATAATGATTTTAGGGCTTATACATTGGAAATTGAATATAACAAGAGTTCTCATGCAAAAATATGCAAGGATTAAATTGTTGCCGAGAAATGCCATAGGAAATGCTATAGCATTTCCTATAGCATTTCTTTATTTTACATTTTTCACAACCTTAAATTTCGAACCAATTGAAAAAATAATGATTTGAAAGCTTATACATTGGAATTTGAATATAACAAGAGTTCTCATGCAAAAATATGCAAGGATTAAATTGTTGACGAGAAATGCCATAGGAAATGCTAGCATTTCCTATAGCATTTCTTTATTTTACATTTTATACAACCTTAAATTTCGAACCAATTGAAAAAATAATGCTTTTAGGGCTTATACATTGGAATTTGAATATAACAAGAGTTCTCATGCAAAAATATGCAAGGATTAAATTGTTGACGAGAAATGTCATAGGAAATGTTATAGCATTTCCTATAGCATTTCTTTATTTTACAATTTTAACAACATTTAATTTCGAACCAATTGAAAAAATAATGATTTTAAAGCTTAAACATTGGAATTTGAATATAACAAGAGTTCTCATGCAAAAATATGCAAGGATTAAATTGTTGCCGAGAAATGCCATAGAAAATGCTATAGCATTTCCAATAGCATTTCTTTATTTGACATTTTTTACAACCTTAAATTTCAAACCAATTGAAAATATAATGATTTTAGGGCTTATACATAGGAATTTGAATATAACAAGAGTTCTCATGCAAAAATATGCAAGGATTAAATTGTTGACGAGAAATTCCATAGGAAATGCTATAGCATTTCCTATAGCATTTCTTTATTTTACATTTTTTACAACCTTAAATTTCGAATCAATTGAAAAAATAATGATTTTACGGCTTATACATTGGAATTTGAATGTAACAAGAGTTCTCATGCAAAAATATGCAGGGATTAAATTGTTGACGAGAAATGCCATAGGAAATGCTATAGCATTTCTTTATTTGACATTTTTTACAACCTTAAATTTCGAACCAATTGAAAAAATAATGATTTTAGGGCTTATACATTGGAAATTGAATATAACAAGAGTTCTCATGCAAAAATATGCAAGGATTAAATTGTTGACGAGAAATGCCATAGGAAATGCTATAGCATTTCCAATAGCATTTCTTTATTTTACATTTTTTACAACCTTAAATTTCAAACCAATTGAAAAAATAATGATTTTAAAGCTTATACATTTAATTTGAATATAACAAGAGTTCTCATGCAAAAATATGCAAGGATTAAGTTGCTGACGAGAAATGCCATAGGAAATGCTACAGCATTTCCTATAGCATTTCTTTATTTGACATTTTTTACAACCTTAAATTTCAAACCAATTGAAAAAATAATGATTTTAGGGCTTATACATAGGAATTTGAATATAACAAGAGTTCTCATGCAAAAATATGCAAGGATTAAATTGTTGACGAGAAATTCCATAGGAAATGCTATAGCATTTCCTATAGCATTTCTTTATTTTACATTTTTTACAACCTTAAATTTCGAATCAATTGAAAAAATAATGATTTTACGGCTTATACATTGGAATCTGAATGTAACAAGAGTTCTCATGCAAAAATATGCAAGGATTAAATTGTTGACGAGAAATGCCATAGGAAATGCTATAGCATTTCTTTATTTGACATTTTTTACAACATTAAATTTCGAACCAATTGAAAAAATAATGATTTTAGGGCTTATACATTGGAAATTGAATATAACAAGAGTTCTCGTGCAAAAATATGCAAGGATTAAATTGTTGACGAGAAATGCCATAGGAAATGCTATAGCATTTCCAATAGCATTTCTTTATTTTACATTTTTTACAACCTTAAATTTCAAACCAATTGAAAAAATAATGATTTTAAAGCTTATACATTTAATTTGAATATAACAAGAGTTCTCATGCAAAAATATGCAAGGATTAAGTTGCTGACGAGAAATGCCATAGGAAATGCTACAGCATTTCCTATAGCATTTCTTTATTTGACAGTTTTTACAACCTTAAATTTCAAACCAATTGAAAAAATAATGATTTTAGGGCTTATACATTGGAATTTGAATATAACAAGAGTTCTCATGCAAAAATATGCAAGGATTAAATTGTTGACGAGAAATGCCATAGGAAATGCTTGCATTTCCTATAGCATTTCTTTATTTTACATTTTATACAACCTTAAATTTCGAACCAATTGAAAAAATAATGCTTTTAGGGCTTATACATTGGAATTTGAATATAACAAGAGTTCTCATGCAAAAATTTGCAAGGATTAAATTGTTGACGAGAAATGCCATAGGAAATGCTATAGCATTTCCTATAGCATTTCTTTATTTTACATTTTTTACAACATTAAATTTCGAACCAATTGAAAAAATAATGATTTTAAAGCTTAAACATTGGAATTTGAATATAACAAGAGTTCTCATGCAAAAATATGCAAGGATTAAATTGTTGCCGAGAAATGCCATAGAAAATGTTATAGCATTTCCAATAGCATTTCTTTATTTGACATTTTTTACAACCTTAAATTTCAAACCAATTGAAAATATAATGATTTTAGGGCTTATACATAGGAATTTGAATATAACAAGAGTTCTCATGCAAAAATATGCAAGGATTAAATTGTTGACGAGAAATTCCATAGGAAATGCTATAGCATTTCCTATAGCATTTCTTTATTTTACATTTTTTACAACCTTAAATTTCGAATCAATTGAAAAAATAATGATTTTACGGCTTATACATTGGAATTTGAATGTAACAAGAGTTCTCATGCAAAAATATGCAAGATTAAATTGTTGACGAGAAATGCCATAGGAAATGCTATAGCATTTCTTTATTTGACATTTTTTACAACCTTAAATTTCGAACCAATTGAAAAAATAATGATTTTAGGGCTTATACATTGGAAATTGAATATAACAAGAGTTCTCATGCAAAAATATGCAAGGATTAAATTGTTGCCGAGAAATGCCATAGGAAATGCTATAGCATTTCCTATAGCATTTCTTTATTTTACATTTTTCACAACCTTAAATTTCGAACCAATTGAAAAAATAATGATTTGAAAGCTTATACATTGGAATTTGAATATAACAAGAGTTCTCATGCAAAAATATGCAAGGATTAAATTGTTGACGAGAAATGCCATAGGAAATGCTAGCATTTCCTATAGCATTTCTTTATTTTACATTTTATACAACCTTAAATTTCGAACCAATTGAAAAAATAATGCTTTTAGGGCTTATACATTGGAATTTGAATATAACAAGAGTTCTCATGCAAAAATATGCAAGGATTAAATTGTTGACGAGAAATGTCATAGGAAATGTTATAGCATTTCCTATAGCATTTCTTTATTTTACAATTTTAACAACATTTAATTTCGAACCAATTGAAAAAATAATGATTTTAAAGCTTAAACATTGGAATTTGAATATAACAAGAGTTCTCATGCAAAAATATGCAAGGATTAAATTGTTGCCGAGAAATGCCATAGAAAATGCTATAGCATTTCCAATAGCATTTCTTTATTTGACATTTTTTACAACCTTAAATTTCAAACCAATTGAAAATATAATGATTTTAGGGCTTATACATAGGAATTTGAATATAACAAGAGTTCTCATGCAAAAATATGCAAGGATTAAATTGTTGACGAGAAATTCCATAGGAAATGCTATAGCATTTCCTATAGCATTTCTTTATTTTACATTTTTTACAACCTTAAATTTCGAATCAATTGAAAAAATAATGATTTTACGGCTTATACATTGGAATTTGAATGTAACAAGAGTTCTCATGCAAAAATATGCAGGGATTAAATTGTTGACGAGAAATGCCATAGGAAATGCTATAGCATTTCTTTATTTGACATTTTTTACAACCTTAAATTTCGAACCAATTGAAAAAATAATGATTTTAGGGCTTATACATTGGAAATTGAATATAACAAGAGTTCTCATGCAAAAATATGCAAGGATTAAATTGTTGACGAGAAATGCCATAGGAAATGCTATAGCATTTCCAATAGCATTTCTTTATTTTACATTTTTTACAACCTTAAATTTCAAACCAATTGAAAAAATAATGATTTTAAAGCTTATACATTTAATTTGAATATAACAAGAGTTCTCATGCAAAAATATGCAAGGATTAAGTTGCTGACGAGAAATGCCATAGGAAATGCTACAGCATTTCCTATAGCATTTCTTTATTTGACAGTTTTTACAACCTTAAATTTCAAACCAATTGAAAAAATAATGATTTTAGGGCTTATACATTGGAATTTGAATATAACAAGAGTTCTCATGCAAAAATATGCAAGGATTAAATTGTTGACGAGAAATGCCATAGGAAATGCTAGCATTTCCTATAGCATTTCTTTATTTTACATTTTATACAACCTTAAATTTCGAACCAATTGAAAAAATAATGCTTTTAGGGCTTATACATTGGAATTTGAATATAACAAGAGTTCTCATGCAAAAATATGCAAGGATTAAATTGTTGACGAGAAATGCCATAGGAAATGCTATAGCATTTCCTATAGCATTTCTTTATTTTACATTTTTTACAACATTAAATTTCGAACCAATTGAAAAAATAATGATTGTAAAGCTTAAACATTGGAATTTGAATATAACAAGAGTTCTCATGCAAAAATATGCAAGGATTAAATTGTTGCCGAGAAATGCCATAGAAAATGTTATAGCATTTCCAATAGCATTTCTTTATTTGACATTTTTTACAACCTTAAATTTCAAACCAATTGAAAATATAATGATTTTAGGGCTTATACATAGGAATTTGAATATAACAAGAGTTCTCATGCAAAAATATGCAAGGATTAAATTGTTGACGAGAAATTCCATAGGAAATGCTATAGCATTTCCTATAGCATTTCTTTATTTTACATTTTTTACAACCTTAAATTTCGAATCAATTGAAAAAATAATGATTTTACGGCTTATACATTGGAATTTGAATGTAACAAGAGTTCTCATGCAAAAATATGCAAGGATTAAATTGTTGACGAGAAATGCCATAGGAAATGCTATAGCATTTCTTTATTTGACATTTTTTACAACATTAAATTTCGAACCAATTGAAAAAATAATGATTTTAGGGCTTATACATTGGAATTTGAATATAACAAGAGTTCTCATGCAAAAATATGCAAGGATTAAATTGTTGACGAGAAATGCCATAGGAAATGCTATAGCATTTCCAATAGCATTTCTTTATTTTACATTTTTTACAACCTTAAATTTCAAACCAATTGAAAAAATAATGATTTTAAAGCTTATACATTTAATTTGAATATAACAAGAGTTCTCATGCAAAAATATGCAAGGATTAAGTTGCTGACGTGAAATGCCATAGGAAATGCTACAGCATTTCCTATAGCATTTCTTTATTTGACAGTTTTTACAACCTTAAATTTCAAACCAATTGAAAAAATAATGATTTTAGGGCTTATACATTGGAATTTGAATATAACAAGAGTTCTCATGCAAAAATATGCAAGGATTAAATTGTTGACGAGAAATGCCATAGGAAATGCTTGCATTTCCTATAGCATTTCTTTATTTTACATTTTATACAACCTTAAATTTCGAACCAATTGAAAAAATAATGCTTTTAGGGCTTATACATTGGAATTTGAATATAACAAGAGTTCTCATGCAAAAATTTGCAAGGATTAAATTGTTGACGAGAAATGCCATAGGAAATGCTATAGCATTTCCTATAGCATTTCTTTATTTTACATTTTTTACAACATTAAATTTCGAACCAATTGAAAAAATAATGATTTTAAAGCTTAAACATTGGAATTTGAATATAACAAGAGTTCTCATGCAAAAATATGCAAGGATTAAATTGTTGCCGAGAAATGCCATAGAAAATGCTATAGCATTTCCAATAGCATTTCTTTATTTGACATTTTTTACAACCTTAAATTTCAAACCAATTGAAAAAATAATGATTTTAGGGCTTATACATAGGAATTTGAATATAACAAGAGTTCTCATGCAAAAATATGCAAGGATTAAATTGTTGACGAGAAATTCCATAGGAAATGCTATAGCATTTCCTATAGCATTTCTTTATTTTACATTTTTTACAACCTTAAATTTCGAATCAATTGAAAAAATAATGATTTTACGGCTTATACATTGGAATTTGAATGTAACAAGAGTTCTCATGCAAAAATATGCAAGATTAAATTGTTGACGAGAAATGCCATAGGAAATGCTATAGCATTTCTTTATTTGACATTTTTTACAACCTTAAATTTCGAACCAATTGAAAAAATAATGATTTTAGGGCTTATACATTGGAAATTGAATATAACAAGAGTTCTCATGCAAAAATATGCAAGGATTAAATTGTTGCCGAGAAATGCCATAGGAAATGCTATAGCATTTCCTATAGCATTTCTTTATTTTACATTTTTCACAACCTTAAATTTCGAACCAATTGAAAAAATAATGATTTGAAAGCTTATACATTGGAATTTGAATATAACAAGAGTTCTCATGCAAAAATATGCAAGGATTAAATTGTTGACGAGAAATGCCATAGGAAATGCTAGCATTTCCTATAGCATTTCTTTATTTTACATTTTATACAACCTTAAATTTCGAACCAATTGAAAAAATAATGCTTTTAGGGCTTATACATTGGAATTTGAATATAACAAGAGTTCTCATGCAAAAATATGCAAGGATTAAATTGTTGACGAGAAATGTCATAGGAAATGTTATAGCATTTCCTATAGCATTTCTTTATTTTACATTTTTTACAACATTAAATTTCGAACCAATTGAAAAAATAATGATTTTAAAGCTTAAACATTGGAATTTGAATATAACAAGAGTTCTCATGCAAAAATATGCAAGGATTAAATTGTTGCCGAGAAATGCCATAGAAAATGCTATAGCATTTCCAATAGCATTTCTTTATTTGACATTTTTTACAACCTTAAATTTCAAACCAATTGAAAATATAATGATTTTAGGGCTTATACATAGGAATTTGAATATAACAAGAGTTCTCATGCAAAAATATGCAAGGATTAAATTGTTGACGAGAAATTCCATAGGAAATGCTATAGCATTTCCTATAGCATTTCTTTATTTTACATTTTTTACAACCTTAAATTTCGAATCAATTGAAAAAATAATGATTTTACGGCTTATACATTGGAATTTGAATGTAACAAGAGTTCTCATGCAAAAATATGCAGGGATTAAATTGTTGACGAGAAATGCCATAGGAAATGCTATAGCATTTCTTTATTTGACATTTTTTACAACCTTAAATTTCGAACCAATTGAAAAAATAATGATTTTAGGGCTTATACATTGGAAATTGAATATAACAAGAGTTCTCATGCAAAAATATGCAAGGATTAAATTGTTGACGAGAAATGCCATAGGAAATGCTAGCATTTCCTATAGCATTTCTTTATTTTACATTTTATACAACCTTAAATTTCGAACCAATTGAAAAAATAATGCTTTTAGGGCTTATACATTGGAATTTGAATATAACAAGAGTTCTCATGCAAAAATATGCAAGGATTAAATTGTTGACGAGAAATGCCATAGGAAATGCTATAGCATTTCCTATAGCATTTCTTTATTTTACATTTTTTACAACATTAAATTTCGAACCAATTGAAAAAATAATGATTGTAAAGCTTAAACATTGGAATTTGAATATAACAAGAGTTCTCATGCAAAAATATGCAAGGATTAAATTGTTGCCGAGAAATGCCATAGAAAATGCTATAGCATTTCCAATAGCATTTCTTTATTTGACATTTTTTACAACCTTAAATTTCAAACCAATTGAAAATATAATGATTTTAGGGCTTATACATAGGAATTTGAATATAACAAGAGTTCTCATGCAAAAATATGCAAGGATTAAATTGTTGACGAGAAATTCCATAGGAAATGCTATAGCATTTCCTATAGCATTTCTTTATTTTACATTTTTTACAACCTTAAATTTCGAATCAATTGAAAAAATAATGATTTTACGGCTTATACATTGGAATTTGAATGTAACAAGAGTTCTCATGCAAAAATATGCAAGGATTAAATTGTTGACGAGAAATGCCATAGGAAATGCTATAGCATTTCTTTATTTGACATTTTTTACAACATTAAATTTCGAACCAATTGAAAAAATAATGATTTTAGGGCTTATACATTGGAAATTGAATATAACAAGAGTTCTCATGCAAAAATATGCAAGGATTAAATTGTTGACGAGAAATGCCATAGGAAATGCTATAGCATTTCCAATAGCATTTCTTTATTTTACATTTTTTACAACCTTAAATTTCAAACCAATTGAAAAAATAATGATTTTAAAGCTTATACATTTAATTTGAATATAACAAGAGTTCTCATGCAAAAATATGCAAGGATTAAGTTGCTGACGAGAAATGCCATAGGAAATGCTACAGCATTTCCTATAGCATTTCTTTATTTGACAGTTTTTACAACCTTAAATTTCAAACCAATTGAAAAAATAATGATTTTAGGGCTTATACATTGGAATTTGAATATAACAAGAGTTCTCATGCAAAAATATGCAAGGATTAAATTGTTGACGAGAAATGCCATAGGAAATGCTAGCATTTCCTATAGCATTTCTTTATTTTACATTTTATACAACCTTAAATTTCGAACCAATTGAAAAAATAATGCTTTTAGGGCTTATACATTGGAATTTGAATATAACAAGAGTTCTCATGCAAAAATATGCAAGGATTAAATTGTTGACGAGAAATGCCATAGGAAATGCTATAGCATTTCCTATAGCATTTCTTTATTTTACATTTTTTACAACATTAAATTTCGAACCAATTGAAAAAATAATGATTGTAAAGCTTAAACATTGGAATTTGAATATAACAAGAGTTCTCATGCAAAAATATGCAAGGATTAAATTGTTGCCGAGAAATGCCATAGAAAATGCTATAGCATTTCCAATAGCATTTCTTTATTTGACATTTTTTACAACCTTAAATTTCAAACCAATTGAAAAAATAATGATTTTAGGGCTTATACATAGGAATTTGAATATAACAAGAGTTCTCATGCAAAAATATGCAAGGATTAAATTGTTGACGAGAAATTCCATAGGAAATGCTATAGCATTTCCTATAGCATTTCTTTATTTTATATTTTTTACAACCTTAAATTTCGAATCAATTGAAAAAATAATGATTTTACGGCTTATACATTGGAATTTGAATGTAACAAGAGTTCTCATGCAAAAATATGCAAGGATTAAATTGTTGACGAGAAATGCCATAGGAAATGCTATAGCATTTCTTTATTTGACATTTTTTACAACCTTAAATTTCGAACCAATTGAAAAAATAATGATTTTAGGGCTTATACATTGGAAATTGAATATAACAAGAGTTCTCATGCAAAAATATGCAAGGATTAAATTGTTGACGAGAAATGCCATAGGAAATGCTATAGCATTTCCAATAGCATTTCTTTATTTTACATTTTTTACAACCTTAAATTTCAAACCAATTGAAAAAATAATGATTTTAAAGCTTATACATTTAATTTGAATATAACAAGAGTTCTCATGCAAAAATATGCAAGGATTAAGTTGCTGACGAGAAATGCCATAGGAAATGCTACAGCATTTCCTATAGCATTTCTTTATTTGACAGTTTTTACAACCTTAAATTTCAAACCAATTGAAAAAATAATGATTTTAGGGCTTATACATTGGAATTTGAATATAACAAGAGTTCTCATGCAAAAATATGCAAGGATTAAATTGTTGACGAGAAATGCCATAGGAAATGCTAGCATTTCCTATAGCATTTCTTTATTTTACATTTTATACAACCTTAAATTTCGAACCAATTGAAAAAATAATGCTTTTAGGGCTTATACATTGGAATTTGAATATAACAAGAGTTCTCATGCAAAAATATGCAAGGATTAAATTGTTGACGAGAAATGCCATAGGAAATGCTATAGCATTTCCTATAGCATTTCTTTATTTTACATTTTTTACAACATTAAATTTCGAACCAATTGAAAAAATAATGATTGTAAAGCTTAAACATTGGAATTTGAATATAACAAGAGTTCTCATGCAAAAATATGCAAGGATTAAATTGTTGCCGAGAAATGCCATAGAAAATGCTATAGCATTTCCAATAGCATTTCTTTATTTGACATTTTTTACAACCTTAAATTTCAAACCAATTGAAAAAATAATGATTTTAGGGCTTATACATAGGAATTTGAATATAACAAGAGTTCTCATGCAAAAATATGCAAGGATTAAATTGTTGACGAGAAATTCCATAGGAAATGCTATAGCATTTCCTATAGCATTTCTTTATTTTACATTTTTTACAACCTTAAATTTCGAATCAATTGAAAAAATAATGATTTTACGGCTTATACATTGGAATTTGAATGTAACAAGAGTTCTCATGCAAAAATATGCAAGATTAAATTGTTGACGAGAAATGCCATAGGAAATGCTATAGCATTTCTTTATTTGACATTTTTTACAACCTTAAATTTTGAACCAATTGAAAAAATAATGATTTTAGGGCTTATACATTGGAAATTGAATATAACAAGAGTTCTCATGCAAAAATATGCAAGGATTAAATTGTTGCCGAGAAATGCCATAAGAAATGCTATAGCATTTCCTATAGCATTTCTTTATTTTACATTTTTTACAACATTAAATTTCGAACCAATTGAAAAAATAATGATTTTAAAGCTTAAACATTGGAATTTGAATATAACAAGAGTTCTCATGCAAAAATATGCAAGGATTAAATTGTTGCCGAGAAATGCCATAGAAAATGCTATAGCATTTCCAATAGCATTTCTTTATTTGACATTTTTTACAACCTTAAATTTCAAACCAATTGAAAAAATAATGATTTTAGGGCTTATACATAGGAATTTGAATATAACAAGAGTTCTCATGCAAAAATATGCAAGGATTAAATTGTTGACGAGAAATTCCATAGGAAATGCTATAGCATTTCCTATAGCATTTCTTTATTTTACATTTTTTACAACCTTAAATTTCGAATCAATTGAAAAAATAATGATTTTACGGCTTATACATTGGAATTTGAATGTAACAAGAGTTCTCATGCAAAAATATGCAAGATTAAATTGTTGACGAGAAATGCCATAGGAAATGCTATAGCATTTCTTTATTTGACATTTTTTACAACCTTAAATTTTGAACCAATTGAAAAAATAATGATTTTAGGGCTTATACATTGGAAATTGAATATAACAAGAGTTCTCATGCAAAAATATGCAAGGATTAAATTGTTGCCGAGAAATGCCATAGGAAATGCTATAGAATTTCCTATAGCATTTCTTTATTTTACATTTTTTACAACCTTAAATTTCGAACCAATTGAAAAAATAATGATTTTAGGGCTTATACATTGGAATTTGAATATAACAAGAGTTCTCATGCAAAAATATGTAAGGATTAAATTGTTGACGAGAAATGCCATAGGAAATACTATAGCATTTCTTATAGCATTTCTTTATTTGACATTTTTTACAACCTTAAATTTCAAACCAATTGAAAAAATAATGATTTTAGGGCTTATACATTGGAATTTGAATATAACAAGAGTTCTCATGCAAAAATATGCAAGGATTAAATTGTTGACGAGAAATGCCATAGGAAATGTTATAGCATTTCGTATAGCATTTCTTTATTTGACATTTTTTACAACCTTAAATTTCAAAACCAATTGAAAAAATAATGATTTTAAAGCTTATACATTGAAATTTGAATATAACAAGAGTTCTCATGCAAAAATATGCAAGGATTAAATTGTTGACGAGAAATGCCATAGGAAATGCTATAGCATTTCCTATTGCATTTCTTTATTTGACATTTTTTACATAGGAATTTGAATATAACAATAGTTCTCATGCAAAAATATGCAAGGATTAAATTGTTGACGAGAAATTCCATAGGAAACGCTATAGCATTTCCTATAGCATTTCTTTATTTTACATTTTTTACAACCTTAAATTTCGAATCAATTGAAAAAATAATGATTTTACGGCTTATACATTGGAATTTGAATGTAACAAGAGTTCTCATGCAAAAATATGCAAGGATTAAATTGTTGACGAGAAATGCCATAGGAAATGCTATAGCATTTCTTTATTTGACATTTTTTACAACCTTAAATTTCGAACCAATTGAAAAAATAATGATTTTAGGGCTTATACATTGGAAATTGAATATAACAAGAGTTCTCATGCAAAAATATGCAAGGATTAAATTGTTGACGAGAAATGCCATAGGAAATGCTATAGCATTTCCAATAGCATTTCTTTATTTTACATTTTTTACAACCTTAAATTTAAAACCAATTGAAAAAATAATGATTTTAAAGCTTATACATTTAATTTGAATATAACAAGAGTTCTCATGCAAAAATATGCAAGGATTAAGTTGCTGACGAGAAATGCCATAGGAAATGCCAGCATTTCCTATAGCATTTCTTTATTTGACAGTTTTTACAACCTTAAATTTCAAACCAATTGAAAAAATAATGATTTTAGGGCTTATACATTGGAATTTGATTATAACAAGAGTTCTCATGCAAAAATATGCAAGGATTAAATTGTTAACGAGATATGCCATAGGAAATGCTAGCATTTCATATAGCATTTCTTTATTTTACATTTTATACAACCTTAAATTTCGAACCAATTGAAAAAATAATGCTTTTAGGGCTTATACATTGGAATTTGAATATAACAAGAGTTCTCGTGCAAAAATTTGCAAGGATTAAATTGTTGACGAGAAATGCCATAGGAAATGCTATAGCATTTCCTATAGCATTTCTTTATTTTACATTTTTTACAACATTAAATTTCGAACCAATTGAAAAAATAATGATTTTAAAGCTTAAACATTGGAATTTGAATATAACAAGAGTTCTCATGCAAAAATATGCAAGGATTAAATTGTTGCCGAGAAATGCCATAGAAAATGCTATAGCATTTCCAATAGCATTTCTTTATTTGACATTTTTTACAACCTTAAATTTCAAACCAATTGAAAAAATAATGATTTTAGGGCTTATACATAGGAATTTGAATATAACAAGAGTTCTCATGCAAAAATATGCAAGGATTAAATTGTTGACGAGAAATTCCATAGGAAATGCTATAGCATTTCCTATAGCATTTCTTTATTTTACATTTTTTACAACCTTAAATTTCGAATCAATTGAAAAAATAATGATTTTACGGCTTATACATTGGAATTTGAATGTAACAAGAGTTCTCATGCAAAAATATGCAAGGATTAAATTGTTGACGAGAAATGCCATAGGAAATGCTCTAGCATTTCTTTATTTGACATTTTTTACAACCTTAAATTTCGAACCAATTGAAAAAATAATGATTTTAGGGCTTATACATTGGAAATTGAATATAACAAGAGTTCTCATGCAAAAATATGCAAGGATTAAATTGTTGACGAGAAATGCCATAGGAAATGCTATAGCATTTCCAATAGCATTTCTTTATTTTACATTTTTTACAACCTTAAATTTCAAACCAATTGAAAAAATAATGATTTTAAAGATTATACATTTAATTTGAATATAACAAGAGTTCTCATGCAAAAATATGCAAGGATTAAGTTGCTGACGAGAAATGCCATAGGAAATGCTACAGCATTTCCTATAGCATTTCTTTATTTGACAGTTTTTACAACCTTAAATTTCAAACCAATTGAAAAAATAATGATTTTAGGGGTTATACATTGGAATTTGAATATAACAAGAGTTCTCATGCAAAAATATGCAAGGATTAAATTGTTGACGAGAAATGCCATAGGAAATGCTAGCATTTCCTATAGCATTTCTTTATTTTACATTTTATACAACCTTAAATTTCGAACCAATTGAAAAAATAATGCTTTTAGGGCTTATACATTGGAATTTGAATATAACAAGAGTTCTCATGCAAAAATATGCAAGGATTAAATTGTTGACGAGAAATGCCATAGGAAATGCTATAGCATTTCCTATAGCATTTCTTTATTTTACATTTTTTACAACATTAAATTTAAAACCAATTGAAAAAATAATGATTTTAAAGCTTATACATTTAATTTGAATATAACAAGAGTTCTCATGCAAAAATATGCAAGGATTAAGTTGCTGACGAGAAATGCCATAGGAAATGCCAGCATTTCCTATAGCATTTCTTTATTTGACAGTTTTTACAACCTTAAATTTCAAACCAATTGAAAAAATAATGATTTTAGGGCTTATACATTGGAATTTGATTATAACAAGAGTTCTCATGCAAAAATATGCAAGGATTAAATTGTTGACGAGAAATGCCATAGGAAATGCTAGCATTTCATATAGCATTTCTTTATTTTACATTTTATACAACCTTAAATTTCGAACCAATTGAAAAAATAATGCTTTTAGGGCTTATACATTGGAATTTGAATATAACAAGAGTTCTCGTGCAAAAATTTGCAAGGATTAAATTGTTGACGAGAAATGCCATAGGAAATGCTATAGCATTTCCTATAGCATTTCTTTATTTTACATTTTTTACAACATTAAATTTCGAACCAATTGAAAAAATAATGATTTTAAAGCTTAAATATTGGAATTTGAATATAACAAGAGTTCTCATGCAAAAATATGCAAGGATTAAATTGTTGCCGAGAAATGCCATAGAAAATGCTATAGCATTTCCAATAGCATTTCTTTATTTGACATTTTTTAAACCTTAAATTTCAAACCAATTGAAAAAATAATGATTTTAGGGCTTATACATAGGAATTTGAATATAACAAGAGTTCTCATGCAAAAATATGCAAGGATTAAATTGTTGACGAGAAATTCCATAGGAAATGCTATAGCATTTCCTATAGCATTTCTTTATTTTACATTTTTTACAACCTTAAATTTCGAATCAATTGAAAAAATAATGATTTTACGGCTTATACATTGGAATTTTAATGTAACAAGAGTTCTCATGCAAAAATATGCAAGGATTAAATTGTTGACGAGAAATGCCATAGGAAATGCTATAGCATTTCTTTATTTGACATTTTTTACAACCTTAAATTTCGAACCA
Source organism: Parietaria judaica (assembly GCA_954871525.1). Taxonomy (NCBI): domain Eukaryota; kingdom Viridiplantae; phylum Streptophyta; class Magnoliopsida; order Rosales; family Urticaceae; genus Parietaria; species Parietaria judaica. The sequence continues at coordinate 36,047,585 of OX940865.1, forward strand.
ATTGAAAAAATAATGATTTTAGGGCTTATACATTGGAAATTGAATATAACAAGAGTTCTCATGCAAAAATATGCAAGGATTAAATTGTTGACGAGAAATGCCATAGGAAATGCTATAGCATTTCCAATAGCATTTCTTTATTTTACATTTTTTACAACCTTAAATTTCAAACCAATTGAAAAAATAATGATTTTAAAGATTATACATTTAATTTGAATATAACAAGAGTTCTCATGCAAAAAATATGCAAGGATTAAGTTGCTGACGAGAAATGCCATAGGAAATGCTACAGCATTTCCTATAGCATTTCTTTATTTGACAGTTTTTACAACCTTAAATTTCAAACCAATTGAAAAAATAATGATTTTAGGGGTTATACATTGGAATTTGAATATAACAAGAGTTCTCATGCAAAAATATGCAAGGATTAAATTGTTGACGAGAAATGCCATAGGAAATGCTAGCATTTCCTATAGCATTTCTTTATTTTACATTTTATACAACCTTAAATTTCGAACCAATTGAAAAAATAATGCTTTTAGGGCTTATACATTGGAATTTGAATATAACAAGAGTTCTCATGCAAAAATATGCAAGGATTAAATTGTTGACGAGAAATGCCATAGGAAATGCTATAGCATTTCCTATAGCATTTCTTTATTTTACATTTTTTACAACATTAAATTTCGAACCAATTGAAAAAATAATGATTTTAAAGCTTAAACATTGGAATTTGAATATAACAAGAGTTCTCATGCAAAAATATGCAAGGATTAAATTGTTGCCGAGAAATGCCATAGAAAATGCTATAGCATTTCCAATAGCATTTCTTTATTTTACATTTTTTAAAACCTTAAATTTCGAATCAATTGAAAAAATAATGATTTTACGGCTTATACATTGGAATTTGAATGTAACAAGAGTTCTCATGCAAAAATATGCAAGGATTAAATTGTTGACGAGAAATGCCATAGGAAATGCTATAGCATTTCTTTATTTGACATTTTTTACAACCTTAAATTTCGAACCAATTGAAAAAATAATGATTTTAGGGCTTATACATTGGAAATTGAATATAACAAGAGTTCTCATGCAAAAATATGCAAGGATTAAATTGTTGCCGAGAAATGCCATAGGAAATGCTATAGCATTTCCTATAGCATTTCTTTATTTTACATTTTTTACAACCTTAAATTTCGAACCAATTGAAAAAATAATGATTTTAGGGCTTATACATTGGAATTTGAATATAACAAGAGTTCTCATGCAAAAATATGTAAGGATTAAATTGTTGACGAGAAATGCCATAGGAAATACTATAGCATTTCTTATAGCATTTCTTTATTTGACATTTTTTACAACCTTAAATTTCAAACCAATTGAAAAAATAATGATTTTAGGGCTTATACATTGGAATTTGAATATAACAAGAGTTCTCATGCAAAAATATGCAAGGATTAAATTGTTGACGAGAAATGCCATAGGAAATGTTATAGCATTTCGTATAGCATTTCTTTATTTGACATTTTTTACAACCTTAAATTTCAAAACCAATTGAAAAAATAATGATTTTAAAGCTTATACATTGAAATTTGAATATAACAAGAGTTCTCATGCAAAAATATGCAAGGATTAAATTGTTGACGAGAAATGCCATAGGAAATGCTATAGCATTTCCTATTGCATTTCTTTATTTGACATTTTTTACAACCATAAATTTCAAACAAATTTAAAAAATAATGATTTTAGGGCGTATACATTGGAATTTGAATATAACAAGAATTCTCATGCAAAAATATGCAAGGATTAAATTGTTGACGAGAAATGCCATAGGAAATGTTATAGCATTTCGTATAGCATTTCTTTATTTGACATTTTTTACAACCTTAAATTTCAGAACCAATTGAAAAAATAATGATTTTAAAGCTTATACATTGAAATTTGAATATAACAAGAGTTCTCATGCAAAAATATGCAAGGATTAAATTGTTGACGAGAAATGCCATAGGAAATGCTATAGAATTTCCTATAGCATTTCTTTATTTGACATTTTTTACAACCTTAAATTTGGAACCAATTGAAAAAATAATGATTTTAGGGCTTATACATTGGAATTTGAATATAACAAGAGTTCTCATGCAAAAATATGCAAGGATTAAATTGTTGACGAGCATTTCCTATAGCATTTCTTTATTTTACATTTTTTACAACCTTAAATTTAGAACCAATTTAAAAAATAATTATTTTAAAGCTTATACATTGGAATTTTAATATAACAAGAGTTCTCATGCAAAAATATGCAAGGATTAAATTGTTGACGAGAAATGCCATAGGAAATGCTATAGCATTTCCCTTAGCATTTCTTTATTTGACATTTTTTACAACCTTAAATTTCAAACCAATTGAAAAAATAATGATTTTAGGGCTTATACATTGAAATTTGAATATAACAAGAGTTATCATGCAAAAATATGCAAGGATTAAATTGTTGACGAGAAATGCCATAGGAAATGCTATAGCATTTCCTATAGAATTTCTTTATTTGACATTTTTTACAACCTTAAATTTCGAACCAATTGAAAAAATAATGATTTTAGGGCTTATACATTGGAAATTGAATATAACAAGAGTTCTCATGCAAAAATATGCAAGGATTAAATTGTTGCCGAGAAATGCCATAGGAGATGCATTTCCTATAGCATTTCTTTATTTTACATTGTTTACGACCTAAAATTTTGAACCAATTGAAAAAATAATGATTTTAGGGCTTATACATTGGAATTTGAATATACAGGAGTTCTCATGCAAAATTATGCAAGGATTAATTTTTTGACGAGAAATGCCATAGGAAAGGCTATAGCATTTCCTATAGCATTTCTTTATTTTACATTTTTTACAACCTTAAATTTCGAACCAATTGAAAAAATAATGATTTTAAAGCTTATACATTGGAATTTGAATATAACAAGAGTTCTCATGCAAAAATATGCAAGGATTAATTTAATGACGAGAAATGCCATAGGAAATGCTATAGCATTTCCTATAGCATTTCTTTATCTGACATTTTTTACAACCTTAAATTTCAAACCAATTGAAAAAATAATGATTTTAGGGCATATACATTGTTATTTGAATATAACAAGAGTTCTCATGCAAAAATATGCAAGGATTAAATTGTTGACGAGAAATGCCATAGGAAATGTTATAGCATTTCCTATAGCATTTCTTTATTTTACATTTTTTACAACCTTAAATTTCGAACCAATTGAAAAAAGTGATGATTTTAGGGCTTATACGTTGGAATTTGAATATAACAAGAGTTCTCATGCAAAAATATGCAAGGATTAAATTGTTGACGAGAAATGCCATAGGAAATGTTATAGCATTTCGTATAGCATTTCTTTATTTTACATTGTTACGACCTAAAATTTCGAACCAATTGAAAAAATAATGATTTTAGGGATTATACATTGGAATTTGAATATAACAAGAGTGCTCATGCAAAAATATGCAAGGATTAAATTGTTGACGAGAAATGCCATAGGAAATGCTATAGCATTTCCTATAGCATTTGTTTATTTGACATTTTTTACAACCTTAAATTTCGAACCAATTGAAAAAATAATGATTTTAGGGCTTACACATTGGAAATTGAATATAACAAGAGTTCTCATGCAAAGATATGCAAGGATTAAATTGTTGCCGAGAAATGCCATAGGAAATGCTATAGCATTTCCTATAGCATTTCTTTATTTTACATTTTTTACAACCTTAAATTTCGAACCAATTGAAAAAATAATGATTTTAAAGCTTATACATTAGAATTTGAATATAACAAGAGTTATCATGCAAAAATATGCAAGGATTAATTTGTTGACGAGAAATGCCATAGGAAATGCTATAGCATTTCCTATAGCATTTCTTTATTTGACAATTTTTACAACCTTATATTTCAAACCAATTGAAAAAATAATAATTTTAGGGCTTATACATTGGATTTTGAATATAACAAGAGTTCTCATGCAAAAATATGCAGGGATTAAATTGTTGACGAGAAATGCCATAGGAAATGTTATAACATTTCGTATAGCTTTTCTTTATTTTACATTGTTACGACCTAATATTTCGAACCAATTGAAAAAATAAAGATTTTAGGAATTATACATTGGAATTTGAATATAACAAGAGTTCTCATGCAAAAATATGCAAGGATTAAATTGTTGACGAGAAATGCCATAGGAAATGCTATAGCATTTCCTATAGCATTTCTTTATTAGACATTTTTTACAACCTTAAATTTCGAACCAATTGAAAAAATAATGATTTTAGGGCTTATAAATTGGAATTTGAATATAACAAGAGTTCTCATGCAAAAATATGCAAGGATTAAATTGTTGACGAGAAATGCCATATGAAATGCTATAGCATTTCCTATAGCATTTATTTATTTGACATTTTTTACAACCTTAAATTTCAAACCAATTGAAAAAATAATGATTTTAGGGCTTATACATTGGATTTTGAATATAACAAGAGTTCTCATGCAAAAATATGCAAGGATTAAATTGTTGACGAGAAATGCCATAGGAAATGTTATAGCATTTCGTATAGCTTTTCTTTATTTTACATTGTTACGACCTAAAATTTCGAACCAATTGAAAAAATAATTATTTTAGGGATTATACATTGGAATTTGAATATAACAAGAGTTCTCATGCAAAAATATGCAAGGATTAAATTGTTGACGAGAAATGCCATAGGAAATGCTATAGCATTTCCTATAGCATTTCTTTATTCATTTCCTATAGCATTTCTTTATTTTACATTGTTTACGACCTAAAATTTTGAACCAATTGAAAAAATAATGATTTTAGGGCTTATACATTGGAACTTGAATATAACAAGAGTTCTCATGAAAAAATATGCAAGGATTAAATTTTTGACGAGAAATGCCATAGGAAATGCTAGAATTTTCTATAGCATTTCTTTATTTTACATTGTTTACGACCTAAAATTTTGAACCAATTGAAAAAAATAATGATTTTAGGGCTTATACATTTGAATTTGAATATAAAAAGAGTTCTAATGCAAAAATATGCAAGGATTAAATTTTTGACGAGAAATGCCATAGGAAAGGCTATAGCATTTCATATAGCATTTATTTATTTGACATTTTTTACAACCTTAAATTTCAAACCAATTGAAAAAATAATTATTTTAGGGCTTATACATTGGAATTTGAATATAACAAGAGTTCTCATGCAAAAATATGCAAGGATTAAATTGTTGACGAGAAATGCCATAGGAAATGCTATTGCATTTCCTATAGCATTTCTTTATTAGACATTTTTTACAACCTTAAATTTCGAACCAATTGAAAAAATAATGATTTTAGGGCATATACATTGGAAATTGAATATAACAAGAGTTCTCATGCAAAGATATGCAAGGATTAATTAGTTGCCGAGAAATGCCATAGGAAATGCTATAGCATTTCCTATAGCATTTCTTCATTTTACATTTTTTACAACCTTAAATTTCGAACCAATTGAAAAAATAATGATTTAGGGCTTATACATTGGAATTTGAACATAACAAGAGTTCTCATGCAAAAATATGCAAGGATTAAATTGTTGACGAGAAATGCCATAGGAAATGCTATAGCATTTCCTATAGCATTTCTTTATTTTACATTTTTTATAACCTTAAATTTCGAACCAATTGAAAAATTAATGATTTTAAAGCTTATACATTGGAATTTGAATATAACAAGAGTTCTCATGCAAAAATATGCAAGGATTAAATTGTTGACGAGAAATGCCATAGGAAATGCTATAGCATTTCCAATAGCATTTCTTTATTTTACATTTTTTACAACCTTAAATTTCGAACCAATTGAAAAAATAATGATTTTAAAGCTTATAAATTGGAATTTGAATATAACAAGAGCTCTCATGCAAAAATATGCAAGGATTAAATTGTTGACGAGAAATGCCATAGGAAATGCTATAGCATTTCCTATAGCATTTGTTTATTTGACATTTTTTACAACCTTAAATTTCAAACCAATTGAAAAAAATAATGATTTTAGGGCTTATCCATTGGAATTTGAACATAACAAGAATTCTCAAGCAAAAATATGCAAGGATTAAATTGTTGACGAGAAATGCCATAGGAAATGCTATAGCATTTCCTATGGCATTTCTTTATTACACATTTTTTACAACCTTAAATTTCGAACCAATTGAAAAAATAATTATTTTAGGGCTTATACATTGGAAATTGAATATAACAAGAGTTCTCATGCAAAAATATGCAAGGATTAAATTGTTGCCGAGAAATGCCATAGGAAATGCTATAGCATTTCCTATAGCATTTCTTTATTTTACATTTTTTACAGCCTTAAATTTCGAACCAATTCAAAAAATAATGATTTAGGGCTTATACATTGGAATTTGAATATAACAAGAGTTCTCATGCAAAAATATGCAAGGATTAAATTGTTGACGAGAAATGCCATAGGAAATGCTATAGCATTTCCTATAGCATTTCTTTATTTTACATTTTTTACAACCTTAAATTTTGAACCAATTGAAAAATTAATGATTTTAAAGCTTATACATTGGAATTTGAATATAACAAGAGTTCTCATGCAAAAATATGCAAGGATTAAATTGTTGACGAGAAATGCCATAGGAAATGCTATAGCATTTCCTATAGCATTTCTTTATTTGACATTTTTTAAAACCTTAAATTTCAAACCAATAGAAAAAATAATGATTTTAGGGCTTATACATTGGAATTTGAATATAACAAGAGTTATCATGCAAAAATATGCAAGGATTAAATTGTTGACGAGAAATGCCATAAGAAATGCTATAGCATTTCCTATAGCATTTGTTTATTTGACATTTTTTACAACCTTAAATTTCGAACCAATTGAAAAAATAATGATTTTAGGGCTTATACATTGGAAATTGAATATAACAAGAGTTCTCATGCAAAAATATGCAAGGATTAAATTGTTGCCGAGAAATGCCATAGGAAATGCTATAGCATTTCCTATAGCATTTCTTTATTTTACATTTTTTACAACCTTAAATTTCGAACCAATTGAAAAAATAATGATTTTAAAGCTTATACATTGGAATTTTAATATAACAAGAGTTCTCATGCAAAAATATGCAAGGATTAAATTGTTGACGAGAAATGCCATAGGAAATGATATAGCATTTCCTATAGCATTTCTTTATTTGACATTTTTTACAACCTTAAATTTCAAACCAATTGAAAAAATAATGAGTTTAGGGCTTATACATTAGAATTTGAATATAACAAGAGTTCTCATGCAAAAATATGCAAGGATTAAATTGTTGACGAGAAATGCCATAGGAAATGCTATTAGCATTTCTTTATTTGACATTTTTTACAACCTTAAATTTCGAACCAATTGAAAAAATAATGATTTTAGGGCTTATACATTGGAATTTGAATATAACAAGAGTTCTCATGCAAAAATATGCAAGGATTATTGTTGACAAGAAATGCCATAGGAAATGCTATAGCATTTCCTATAGCATTTGTTTATTTGACATTTTTTACAACCTTAAATTTCGAACCAATTGAAAAAATAATGATTTTAGGGCTTATACATTGGAAATTGAATATAACAAGAGTTCTCATGCAAAAATATGCAAGGATTAAATTGTTGCCGAGAAATGCCATTGGAAATGCTATTGCATTTCCTATAGCATTTCTTTATTTGACATTTTTTACAACCTTAAATTTCAAACCAATTGAAAAAATAATGAGTTTAGGGCTTATACATTGGAATTTGAATATAACAAGAGTTCTCATGCAAAAATATGCAAGGATTAAATTGTTGACGAGAAATGCCATAGGAAATGCTATTGCATTTCCTATAGCATTTCTTTATTTGACATTTTTTACAACCTTAAATTTCGAACCAATTGAAAAAATAATGATTTTAGGGCTTATACATTGGAATTTGAATATAACAAGAGTTCTCATGCAAAAATATGCAAGGATTATTGTTGACAAGAAATGCCATAGGAAATGCTATAGCATTTCCTATAGCATTTGTTTATTTGACATTTTTTACAACCTTTAATTTCGAACCAATTGAAAAAATAATGATTTTAGGGCTTATACATTGGAAATTGAATATAACAAGAGTTCTCATGCAAAAATATGCAAGGATTAAATTGTTGCCGAGAAATGCCATAGGAAATGCTATAGCATTTCCAATAGCATTTCTTTATTTTACATTTTTTACAACCTTAAATTTCGAACCAATTGAAAAAATAATGATTTTAGGGCTTATACATTGGAATTTGAATATAACAAGAGTTCTCATGCTAAAATATGCAAGGATTAAATTGTTGACGAGAAATGCCATAGGAAATGCTATAGCATTTCCTATAGCATTTCTTTATTTTACATTTTTTACAACCTTAAATTTCGAACCAATTGAAAAAATAATGATTTTAAAGCTTATAAATTGGAATTTGAATATAACAAGAGCTCTCATGCAAAAATATGCAAGGATTAAATTGTTGACGAGAAATGCCATAGGAAATGCTATAGCATTTCCTATAGCATTTCTTTATTTGACATTTTTTACAACCTTAAATTTCAAACCAATTGAAAAAAAAAATGATTTTAGGGCTTATCCATTGGAATTTGAACATAACAAGAATTCTCAAGCAAAAATATGCAAGGATTAAATTGTTGACGAGAAATGCCATAGGAAATGCTATAGCATTTCCTATAGCATTTCTTTATTACACATTTTTTACAACCTTAAATTTCGAACCAATTGAAAAAATAATTATTTTAGGGCTTATACATTGGAAATTGAATATAACAAGAGTTATCATGCAAAAATATGCAAGGATTAAATTGTTGCCGAGAAATGCCATAGGAAATGCTATAGCATTTCCTATAGCATTTCTTTATTTGACATTTTTTAAAACCTTAAATTTCAAACCAATTGAAAAAATAATGATTTTAGGGCTTATACATTGGAATTTGAATATAACAAGAGTTCTCATGCAAAAATATGCAAGGATTAAATTGTTGACGAGAAATGCCATAGGAAATGCTATAGCATTTCCTATAGCATTTGTTTATTTGACATTTTTTACAACCTTAAATTTCGAACCAATTGAAAAAATAATGATTTTAGGGCTTATACATTGGAAATTGAATATAACAAGAGTTCTCATGCAAAAATATGCAAGGATTAAATTGTTGCCGAGAAATGCCATAGGAAATGCTATAGCATTTCCTATAGCATTTCTTTATTTTACATTTTTTACAACCTTAAATTTCGAACCAATTGAAAAAATAATGATTTTAAAGCTTATACATTGGAATTTTAATATAACAAGAGTTCTCATGCAAAAATATGCAAGGATTAAATTGTTGACGAGAAATGCCATAGGAAATGATATAGCATTTCCTATAGCATTTCTTTATTTGACATTTTTTACAACCTTAAATTTCAAACCAATTGAAAAAATAATGAGTTTAGGGCTTATACATTGGAATTTGAATATAACAAGAGTTCTCATGCAAAAATATGCAAGGATTAAATTGTTGACGAGAAATGCCATAGGAAATGCTATTGCATTTCCTATAGCATTTCTTTATTTGACATTTTTTACAACCTTAAATTTCGAACCAATTGAAAAAATAATGATTTTAGGGCTTATACATTGGAATTTGAATATAACAAGAGTTCTCATGCAAAAATATGCAAGGATTATTGTTGACAAGAAATGCCATAGGAAATGCTATAGCATTTCCTATAGCATTTGTTTATTTGACATTTTTTACAACCTTAAATTTCGAACCAATTGAAAAAATAATGATTTTAGGGCTTATACATTGGAAATTGAATATAACAAGAGTTCTCATGCAAAAATATGCAAGGATTAAATTGTTGCCGAGAAATGCCATAGGAAATGCTATAGCATTTCCAATAGCATTTCTTTATATTACATTTTTTACAACCTTAAATTTCGAACCAATTGAAAAAATAATGATTTTAGGGCTTATACATTGGAATTTGAATATAACAAGAGTTCTCATGCAAAAATATGCAAGGATTAAATTGTTGACGAGAAATGCCATAGGAAATGCTATAGCATTTCCTATAGCATTTCTTTATTTTACATTTTTTACAACCTTAAATTTCGAACCAATTGAAAAAATAATGATTTTAAAGCTTATAAATTGGAATTTGAATATAACAAGAGCTCTCATGCAAAAATATGCAAGGATTAAATTGTTGACGAGAAATGCCATAGGAAATGCTATAGCATTTCCTATAGCATTTCTTTATTTGACATTTTTTACAACCTTAAATTTCAAACCAATTGAAAAAAATAATGATTTTAGGGCTTATCCATTGGAATTTGAACATAACAAGAAATCTCAAGCAAAAATATGCAAGGATTAAATTGTTGACGAGAAATGCCATAGGATAGCATTTCTTTATTACACATTTTTTACAACCTTAAATTTTGAACCAATTGAAAAAATAATTATTTTAGGGCTTATACATTGGAAATTGAATATAACAAGAGTTCTCATGCAAAAATATGCAAGGATTAAATTGTTGCCGAGAAATGCCATAGGAAATGCTATAGCATTTCCTATAGCATTTCTTTATTTTACATTTTTTACAGCCTTAAATTTCGAACCAATTGAAAGAATAATGATTTAGGGCTTATACATTGGAATTTGAATATAACAAGAGTTCTCATGCAAAAATATGCAAGGATTAAATTGTTGACGAGAAATGCCATAGGAAATGCTATAGCATTTCCTATAGCATTTCTTTATTTGACATTTTTTACAACCTTAAATTTCAAACCAATTGAAAAAATAATGAGTTTAGGGCTTATACATTGGAATTTGAATATAACAAGAGTTCTCATGCAAAAATATGCAAGGATTAAATTGTTGACGAGAAATGCCATAGGAAATGCTATAGCATTTCCTATAGCATTTGTTTATTTGACATTTTTTACAACCTTAAATTTCGAACCAATTGAAAAAATAATGATTTTAGGGCTTATACATTGGAAATTGAATATAACAAGAGTTCTCATGCAAAAATATGCAAGGATTAAATTGTTGCCGAGAAATGCCATAGGAAATGCTATAGCATTTCCTATAGCATTTCTTTATTTTACATTTTTTACAACCTTAAATTTCGAACCAATTGAAAAAATAATGATTTTAAAGCTTATACATTGGAATTTTAATATAACAAGAGTTCTCATGCAAAAATATGCAAGGATTAAATTGTTGACGAGAAATGCCATAGGAAATGATATAGCATTTCCTATAGCATTTCTTTATTTGACATTTTTTACAACCTTAAATTTCAAACCAATTGAAAAAATAATGAGTTTAGGGCTTATACATTGGAATTTTAATATAACAAGAGTTCTCATGCAAAAATATGCAAGGATTAAATTGTTGACGAGAAATGCCATAGGAAATGCTATTGCATTTCCTATAGCATTTCTTTATTTGACATTTTTTACAACCTTAAATTTCGAACCAATTGAAAAAATAATGATTTTAGGGCTTATACATTGGAATTTGAATATAACAAGAGTTCTCATGCAAAAATATGCAAGGATTATTGTTGACAAGAAATGCCATAGGAAATGCTATAGCATTTCCTATAGCATTTGTTTATTTGACATTTTTTACAACCTTAAATTTCGAACCAATTGAAAAAATAATGATTTTAGGGCTTATACATTGGAAATTGAATATAACAAGAGTTCTCATGCAAAAATATGCAAGGATTAAATTGTTGCCGAGAAATGCCATAGGAAATGCTATAGCATTTCCAATAGCATTTCTTTATATTACATTTTTTACAACCTTAAATTTCGAACCAATTGAAAAAATAATGATTTTAGGGCTTATACATTGGAATTTGAATATAACAAGAGTTCTCATGCAAAAATATGCAAGGATTAAATTGTTGACGAGAAATGCCATAGGAAATGCTATAGCATTTCCTATAGCATTTCTTTATTTTACATTTTTTACAACCTTAAATTTCGAACCAATTGAAAAAATAATGATTTTAAAGCTTATAAATTGGAATTTGAATATAACAAGAGCTCTCATGCAAAAATATGCAAGGATTAAATTGTTGACGAGAAATGCCATAGGAAATGCTATAGCATTTCCTATAGCATTTCTTTATTTGACATTTTTTACAACCTTAAATTTCAAACCAATTGAAAAAAATAATGATTTTAGGGCTTATCCATTGGAATTTGAACATAACAAGAATTCTCAAGCAAAAATATGCAAGGATTAAATTGTTGACGAGAAATGCCATAGGAAATGCTATAGCATTTCCTATAGCATTTCTTTATTACACATTTTTTACAACCTTAAATTTCGAACCAATTGAAAAAATAATTATTTTAGGGCTTATACATTGGAAATTGAATATAACAAGAGTTCTCATGCAAAAATATGCAAGGATTAAATTGTTGCCGAGAAATGCCATAGGAAATGCTATAGCATTTCCTATAGCATTTCTTTATTTTACATTTTTTACAGCCTTAAATTTCGAACCAATTGAAAAAATAATGATTTAGGGCTTATACATTGGAATTTGAATATAACAAGAGTTCTCATGCAAAAATATGCAAGGATTAAATTGTTGACGAGAAATGCCATAGGAAATGCTATAGCATTTCCTATAGCATTTCTTTATTTGACATTTTTTACAACCTTAAATTTCAAACCAATTGAAAAAATAATGAGTTTAGGGCTTATACATTGGAATTTGAATATAACAAGAGTTCTCATGCAAAAATATGCAAGGATTAAATTGTTGACGAGAAATGCCATAGGAAATGCTATTGCATTTCCTATAGCATTTCTTTATTTGACATTTTTTACAACCTTAAATTTCGAACCAATTGAAAAAATAATGATTTTAGGGCTTATACATTGGAATTTGAATATAACAAGAGTTCTCATGCAAAAATATGCAAGGATTATTGTTGACAAGAAATGCCATAGGAAATGCTATAGCATTTCCTATAGCATTTGTTTATTTGACATTTTTTACAACCTTAAATTTCGAACCAATTGAAAAAATAATGATTTTAGGGCTTATACATTGGAAATTGAATATAACAAGAGTTCTCATGCAAAAATATGCAAGGATTAAAATTGTTGCCGAGAAATGCCATAGGAAATGCTATAGCATTTCCAATAGCATTTCTTTATTTTACATTTTTTACAACCTTAAATTTCGAACCAATTGAAAAAATAATGATTTTAGGGCTTATACATTGGAATTTGAATATAACAAGAGTTCTCATGCAAAAATATGCAAGGATTAAATTGTTGACGAGAAATGCCATAGGAAATGCTATAGCATTTCCTATAGCATTTCTTTATTTTACATTTTTTACAACCTTAAATTTCGAACCAATTGAAAAAATAATGATTTTAAAGCTTATAAATTGGAATTTGAATATAACAAGAGCTCTCATGCAAAAATATGCAATGATTAAATTGTTGACGAGAAATGCCATAGGAAATGCTATAGCATTTCCTATAGCATTTCTTTATTTGACATTTTTTACAACCTTAAATTTCAAACCAATTGAAAAAAATAATGATTTTAGGGCTTATCCATTGGAATTTGAACATAACAAGAATTCTCAAGCAAAAATATGCAAGGATTAAATTGTTGACGAGAAATGCCATAGGAAATGCTATAGCATTTCCTATAGCATTTCTTTATTACACATTTTTTACAACCTTAAATTTCGAACCAATTGAAAAAATAATTATTTTAGGGCTTATACATTGGAAATTGAATATAACAAGAGTTCTCATGCAAAAATATGCAAGGATTAAATTGTTGCCGAGAAATGCCATAGGAAATGCTATAGCATTTCCTATAGCATTTCTTTATTTTACATTTTTTACAGCCTTAAATTTCGAACCAATTGAAAAAATAATGATTTAGGGCTTATACATTGGAATTTGAATATAACAAGAGTTCTCATGCAAAAATATGCAAGGATTAAATTGTTGACGAGAAATGCCATAGGAAATGCTATAGCATTTCCTATAGCATTTCTTTATTTTACATTTTTTACAACCTTAAATTTCGAACCAATTGAAAAATTAATGATTTTAAAGCTTATACATTGGAATTTGAATATAACAAGAGTTCTCATGCAAAAATATGCAAGGATTAAAATTGTTGCCGAGAAATGCCATAGGAAATGCTATAGCATTTCCAATAGCATTTCTTTATTTTACATTTTTTACAACCTTAAATTTCGAACCAATTGAAAAAATAATGATTTTAGGGCTTATACATTGGAATTTGAATATAACAAGAGTTCTCATGCAAAAATATGCAAGGATTAAATTGTTGACGAGAAATGCCATAGGAAATGCTATAGCATTTCCTATAGCATTTCTTTATTTTACATTTTTTACAACCTTAAATTTCGAACCAATTGAAAAAATAATGATTTTAAAGCTTATAAATTGGAATTTGAATATAACAAGAGCTCTCATGCAAAAATATGCAATGATTAAATTGTTGACGAGAAATGCCATAGGAAATGCTATAGCATTTCCTATAGCATTTCTTTATTTGACATTTTTTACAACCTTAAATTTCAAACCAATTGAAAAAAATAATGATTTTAGGGCTTATCCATTGGAATTTGAACATAACAAGAATTCTCAAGCAAAAATATGCAAGGATTAAATTGTTGACGAGAAATGCCATAGGAAATGCTATAGCATTTCCTATAGCATTTCTTTATTACACATTTTTTACAACCTTAAATTTCGAACCAATTGAAAAAATAATTATTTTAGGGCTTATACATTGGAAATTGAATATAACAAGAGTTCTCATGCAAAAATATGCAAGGATTAAATTGTTGCCGAGAAATGCCATAGGAAATGCTATAGCATTTCCTATAGCATTTCTTTATTTTACATTTTTTACAGCCTTAAATTTCGAACCAATTGAAAAAATAATGATTTAGGGCTTATACATTGGAATTTGAATATAACAAGAGTTCTCATGCAAAAATATGCAAGGATTAAATTGTTGACGAGAAATGCCATAGGAAATGCTATAGCATTTCCTATAGCATTTCTTTATTTTACATTTTTTACAACCTTAAATTTCGAACCAATTGAAAAATTAATGATTTTAAAGCTTATACATTGGAATTTGAATATAACAAGAGTTCTCATGCAAAAATATGCAAGGATTAAATTGTTGACGAGAAATGCCATAGGAAATGCTATAGCATTTCCTATAGCATTTCTTTATTTGACATTTTTTAAAACCTTAAATTTCAAACCAATTGAAAAAATAATGATTTAAGGGCTTATACATTGGAATTTGAATATAACAAGAGTTCTCATGCAAAAATATGCAAGGATTAAATTGTTGACGAGAAATGCCATAGGAAATGCTATAGCATTTCCTATAGCATTTGTTTATTTGACATTTTTTACAACCTTAAATTTCGAACCAATTAAAAAATAATGATTATAGGGCTTATACATTGGAAATTGAATATAACAAGAGTTCTCATGCAAAAATATGCAAGGATTAAATTGTTGCCGAGAAATGCGATAGGAAATGCTATAGCATTTCCAATAGCATTTATTTATTTTACATTTTTTACAACCTTAAATTTTGAACCAATTGAAAAAATAATGATTTTAGGGCTTATACATTGGAATTTGAATATAACAAGAGTTCTCATGCAAAAATATGCAAGGATTAAATTGTTGACGAGTAATGCCATAGGAAATGCTATAGCATTTCCTATAGCATTTGTTTATTTGACATTTTTTACAACCTTAAATTTCGAACCAATTGAAAAATAATGATTTTAGGGCTTATACATTGGAAATTGAATATAACAAGAGCTCTCATGCAAAAATATGCAAGGATTAAATTGTTGCCGAGAAATGCCATAGGAAATGCTATAGCATTTCCAATAGCATTTCTTTATTTTACATTTTTTACAACCTTAAATTTCGAACCAATTGAAAAAATAATGATTTAGGGCTTATACATTGGAATTTGAATATAACAAGAGTTCTCATGCAAAAATATGCAAGGATTAAATTGTTGACGAGAAATGCCATAGGAAATGCTATAGCATTTCCTATAGCATTTCTTTATTTTACATTTTTTACAACCTTAAATTTCGAACCAATTGAAAAAATAATGATTTTAAAGCTTATATATTGGAATTTGAACATAACAAGAGTTCTCAAGAAAAAATATGCAAGGATTAAATTGTTGACGAGAAATGCCATAGGAAATGCTATAGCATTTCCTATAGCATTTCTGTATTACACATTTTTTACAACCTTAAATTTCGAACCAATTGAAAAAATAATGATTTTAGAGCTTATACATTGGAAATTGAACATAACAAGAGTTCTCAAGCAAAAATATGCAAGGATTAAATTGTTGACGAGAAATGCCATAGGAAATGCTATAGCATTTCCTATAGCATTTCTTTATTACACATTTTTTACAACCTTAAATTTCGAACCAATTGAAAAAATAATGATTTTAGGGCTTATACATTGGAAATTGAATATAACAAGAGATCTCATGCAAAAATATGCAAGGATTAAATTGTTGACAAGAAATGCCATAGGAAATGCTATAGCATTTCCTATAGCATTTCTTTATTGGACATTTTTTACAACCTTAAATTTCGAACCAATTGAAAAAATAATGATTTTATGGCTTATACATTGGCAATTGAATATAACAAGAGTTCTCATGCAAAAATATGCAAGGATTAAATTGTTGCCGAGAAATGCCATAGGAAATGCTATAGCATTTCCAATAGCATTTCTTTATTTTACATTTTTTACAACCTTAAATTTCGAACCAAATAAAAAAATAATGATTTAGGGCTTATACATTGGAATTTGAATATAACAAGAGTTCTCATGCAAAAATATGCAAGGATTAAATTGTTGACGAGAAATGCCATAGGAAATGCTATAGCATTTCCTATAGCATTTCTTTATTTTACATTTTTTACAACCTTAAATTTCGAACCAATTGAAAAAATAATGATTTTATGGCTTATACATTGGAAATTGAATATAACAAGAGTTCTCATGCAAAAATATGCAAGGATTAAATTGTTGCCGAGAAATGCCATAGGAAATGCTATAGCATTTCCAATAGCATTTCTTTATTTTACATTTTTTACAACCTTAAATTTCGAACCAATTGAAAAAATAATGATTTAGGGCTTATACATTGGAATTTGAATATAACAAGAGTTCTCATGCAAAAATATGCAAGGATTAAATTGTTGATGAGAAATGCCATAGGAAATGCTATAGCATTTCCTATAGCATTTCTTTATTTTACATTTTTTACAACCTTAAATTTCGAACCAATTGAAAAAATAATGATTTTATGGCTTATACATTGGAAATTGAATATAACAAGAGTTCTCATGCAAAAATATGCAAGGATTAAATTGTTGACGAGAAATGCCATAGGAAATGCTATAGCATTTCCAATAGCATTTCTTTATTTTACATTTTTTACAACCTTAAATTTCGAACCAATTGAAAAAATAATGATTTAGGGCTTATACATTGGAATTTGAATATAACAAGAGTTCTCATGCAAAAATATGCAAGGATTAAATTGTTGACGAGAAATGCCATAGGAAATGCTATAGTATTTCCTATATCATTTCTTTATTTGACATTTTTTACAACCTTAAATTTCAAACCAATTGAAAAAATAATGATTTTAGGGCTTATACATTAGAATTTGAATATAATAAGAGTTCTCATGCAAAAATATGCAAGGATTAAATTGTTGACGAGAAATGCCATAGGAAATGCTATAGCATTTCCTATAGCATTTCTTTATTTGACATTTTTTACAACCTTAAATTTCAAACCAATTGAAAAAAATAATGATTTTAGGGCTTATCCATTGGAATTTGAACATAACAAGAGTTCTCAAGCAAAAATATGCAAGGATTAAATTGTTGACGAGAAATGCCATAGGAAATGCTATAGCATTTCCTATAGCATTTCTTTATTACACATTTTTTTCAACCTTAAATTTCGAACCAATTGAAAAAATAATGATTTAGGGCTTATACATTGGAATTTGAATATAACAAGAGTTCTCATGCAAAAATATGCAAGGATTAAATTGTTGACGAGAAATGCCATAGGAAATGCTATAGCATTTCCTATAGCATTTCTTTATTTTACATTTTTTACAACCTTAAATTTCGAACCAATTGAAAAAATAATGATTTTAAAGCTTATATATTGGAATTTGAACATAACAAGAGTTCTCAAGCAAAAATATGCAAGGATTAAATTGTTGACGAGAAATGCCATAGTTAATTCTATAGCATTTCCTATAGCATTTCTGTATTACACATTTTTTACAACCTTAAATTTTGAACCAATTGAAAAAATAATGATTTTAGGGCTTATACATTGGAAATTGAACATAACAAGAGTTCTCAAGCAAAAATATGCAAGGATTAAATTGTTGACAAGAAATGCCATAGGAAATGCTATAGCATTTCCTATAGCATTTCTTTATTACATATTTTTTACAACCTTAAATTTCGAACCAATTGAAAAAATAATGATTTTAGGGCTTATACATTGGAAATTGAATATAACAAGAGTTCTCATGCAAAAATATGCAAGGATTAAATTGTTGCCGAGAAATACCATAGGAAATGCTATAGCTTTTCCTATAGCATTTCTTTATTTTACATTTTTTACAACCTTAAATTTCGAACCAATTAAAAAATTAATGATTTTAAAGCTTATACATTGGAATTTGAATATAACAATAGTTCTCATGCAAAAATATGCAAGGATTAAATTGTTGACGAGAAATTCCATAGGAAATGCTATAGCATTTCCTATAGCATTTCTTTAGTTGACATTTTTTAAAACCTTAAATTTCGAACCAATTGAAAAATTAATGATTTTAAAGCTTATACATTGGAATTTGAATATAACAAGAGTTCTCATGCAAAAATATGCAAGGATTAAATTGTTGACGAGAAATGCCATAGGAAATGCTATAGCATTTCCTATAGCATTTGTTTATTTGACATTTTTTACAACCTTAAATTTCGAACCAATTGAAAAAATAATGATTTTAGGGCTTATACATTGGAAATTGAATATAACAAGAGTTCTCATGCAAAAATATGCAAGGATTAAATTGTTGCCGAGAAATGCCATAGGAAATGCTATAGCATTTCCTATAGCTTTTGTTTATTTGACATTTTTTACAACCTTAAATTTCGAACCAATTGAAAAAATAATGATTTTAAAGCTTATACATTGGAATTTGAATATAACAAGAGTTCTCATGCAAAAATATGCAAGGATTAAATTGTTGACGAGAAATGCCATAGGAAATGATATACCATTTCTTATAGCATTTCTTTATTTGACATTTTTTACAACCTTAAATTTCGAACCAATTGAAAAAATAATGATTTTAGGGCTTATACATTGGAATTTGAATATAACAAGAGTTCTCATGCAAAAATATGCAAGGATTAAATTGTTGACGAGAAATGCCATAGGAAATACTATTGCATTTCCTATAGCATTTCTTTATTTGACATTTTTTACAACCTTAAATTTCGAACCAATTGAAAAAATAATGATTTTAGGGCTTATACATTGGAATTTGAATATAACAAGAGTTCTCATGAAAAAATATGCAAGGATTAAATTGTTGACGAGAAATGCCATAGGAAATGCTATAGGATTTCAAATAGCATTTCTTTATTAGACATTTTTTACAACCTTAAATTTCGTACCAATTGAAAAAATAATAATTTTATGGCTTATAGATTGGAAATTGAATATAACAAGAGTTCTCATGCAAAAATATGCAAGGATTAAATTGTTGCCGAGAAATGCCATAGGAAATGCTATAGCATTTCCAATAGCATTTCTTTATTTTACATTTTTTACAACCTTAAATTTCGAACCAATTGAAAAAATAATGATTTAGGGCTTATACATTGGAATTTGAATATAACAAGAGTTCTCATGCAAAAATATGCAAGGATTAAATTGTTGACGAGAAATGCCATAGGAAACGCTATAGCATTTCCTATAGCATTTCTTTATTAGACATTTTTTACAACCTTAAATTTCGAACCAATTGAAAAAAATAATGATTTTAGGGCTTATACATTGGAAATTGAATATAACAAGAGTTCTCATGCAAAAATATGCAAGGATTAAATTGTTGCCGAGAAATGCCATAGGAAATGCTATAGCATTTCCAATAGCATTTCTTTATTTTACATTTTTTACAACCTTAAATTTCGAACCAATTGAAAAAATAATGATTTAGGGCTTATACATTGGAATTTAAATATATAACAAGAGTTCTCATGCAAAAATATGCAAGGATTAAATTGTTGACGAGAAATGCCACAGGAAACGCTATAGCATTTCCTATAGCATTTCTTTATTAGACATTTTTTACAACCTTAAATTTCGAACCAATTGAAAAAATAATAATTTTAGGGCTTATACATTGGAAATTGAATATAACAAGAGTTCTCATGCAAAAATATGCAAGGATTAAATTGTTGCCGAGAAATGCCATAGGAAATGCTATAGCATTTCCAATAGCATTTCTTTATTTTACATTTTTTACAACCTTAAATTTCGAACCAATTGAAAAAATAATGATTTAGGGCTTATACATTGGAATTTGAATATAACAAGAGTTCTCATGCAAAAATATGCAAGTATTAAATTGTTCACGAGAAATGCCATAGGAAATACTATAGCATTTCCTATAGCATTTCTTTATTTGACATTTTTTAAAACCTTAAATTTCAAACCAATTGAAAAAATAATGATTTTAGGGCTTATACATTGGAATTTGAATATAACAAGAGTTCTCATGCAAAAATATGCAAGGATTAAATTGTTGCCGAGAAATGCCATAGGAAATGCTATAGCATTTCCAATAGCATTTCTTTATTTTACATTTTTTACAACTTTAAATTTCGAACCAATTGAAAAAATAATGATTTAGGGCTTATACATTGGAATTTGAAAATAACAAGAGTTCTCATGCAAAAATATGCAAGGATTAAATTGTTGACGAGAAATGCCATAGGAAATGCTATATCATTTCCTATAGCATTTCTTTATTTTACATTTTTTACAACCTTAAATTTCGAACCAATTGAAAAATTAATGATTTTAAAGCTTATACATTGGAATTTGAATATAACAAGAGTTCTCATGCAAAAATATGCAAGGATTAAATTGTTGACGAGAAATGCCATAGGAAATGCTATAGCATTTCCTATAGCATTTCTTTATTTTACATTTTTTACAACCTTAAATTTCGAACCAATTGAAAAATTAATGATTTTAAAGCTTATATATTGGAATTTGAACATAACAAGAGTTCTCAAGCAAAAATATGCAAGGATTAAATTGTTGACGAGAAATGCCATAGGAAATTCTATAGCATTTCCTATAGCATTTCTGTATTACACATTTTTTACAACCTTAAATTTTGAACCAATTGAAAAAATAATGATTTTAGGGCTTATACATTGGAAATTGAACATAACAAGAGTTCTCAAGCAAAAATATGCAAGGATTAAATTGTTGACGAGAAATGCCATAGGAAATGCTATAGCATTTCCTATAGCATTTCTTTATTACATATTTTTTACAACCTTAAATTTCGAACCAATTGAAAAAATAATGATTTTAGGGCTTATACATTGGAAATTGAATATAACAAGAGTTCTCATGCAAAAATATGCAAGGATTAAATTGTTGCCGAGAAATACCATAGGAAATGCTATAGCTTTTCCTATAGCATTTCTTTATTTTACATTTTTTACAACCTTAAATTTCGAACCAATTAAAAAATTAATGATTTTAAAGCTTATACATTGGAATTTGAATATAACAATAGTTCTCATGCAAAAATATGCAAGGATTAAATTGTTGACGAGAAATTCCATAGGAAATGCTATAGCATTTCCTATAGCATTTCTTTAGTTGACATTTTTTAAAACCTTAAATTTCGAACCAATTGAAAAATTAATGATTTTAAAGCTTATACATTGGAATTTGAATATAACAAGAGTTCTCATGCAAAAATATGCAAGGATTAAATTGTTGACGAGAAATGCCATAGGAAATGCTATAGCATTTCCTATAGCATTTGTTTATTTGACATTTTTTACAACCTTAAATTTCGAACCAATTGAAAAAATAATGATTTTAGGGCTTATACATTGGAAATTGAATATAACAAGAGTTCTCATGCAAAAATATGCAAGGATTAAATTGTTGCCGAGAAATGCCATAGGAAATGCTATAGCATTTCCTATAGCTTTTGTTTATTTGACATTTTTTACAACCTTAAATTTCGAACCAATTGAAAAAATAATGATTTTAAAGCTTATACATTGGAATTTGAATATAACAAGAGTTCTCATGCAAAAATATGCAAGGATTAAATTGTTGACGAGAAATGCCATAGGAAATGATATACCATTTCTTATAGCATTTCTTTATTTGACATTTTTTACAACCTTAAATTTCGAACCAATTGAAAAAATAATGATTTTAGGGCTTATACATTGGAATTTGAATATAACAAGAGTTCTCATGCAAAAATATGCAAGGATTAAATTGTTGACGAGAAATGCCATAGGAAATACTATTGCATTTCCTATAGCATTTCTTTATTTGACATTTTTTACAACCTTAAATTTCGAACCAATTGAAAAAATAATGATTTTAGGGCTTATACATTGGAATTTGAATATAACAAGAGTTCTCATGAAAAAATATGCAAGGATTAAATTGTTGACGAGAAATGCCATAGGAAATGCTATAGGATTTCAAATAGCATTTCTTTATTAGACATTTTTTACAACCTTAAATTTCGTACCAATTGAAAAAATAATAATTTTATGGCTTATAGATTGGAAATTGAATATAACAAGAGTTCTCATGCAAAAATATGCAAGGATTAAATTGTTGCCGAGAAATGCCATAGGAAATGCTATAGCATTTCCAATAGCATTTCTTTATTTTACATTTTTTACAACCTTAAATTTCGAACCAATTGAAAAAATAATGATTTAGGGCTTATACATTGGAATTTGAATATAACAAGAGTTCTCATGCAAAAATATGCAAGGATTAAATTGTTGACGAGAAATGCCATAGGAAACGCTATAGCATTTCCTATAGCATTTCTTTATTAGACATTTTTTACAACCTTAAATTTCGAACCAATTGAAAAAAATAATGATTTTAGGGCTTATACATTGGAAATTGAATATAACAAGAGTTCTCATGCAAAAATATGCAAGGATTAAATTGTTGCCGAGAAATGCCATAGGAAATGCTATAGCATTTCCAATAGCATTTCTTTATTTTACATTTTTTACAACCTTAAATTTCGAACCAATTGAAAAAATAATGATTTAGGGCTTATACATTGGAATTTAAATATATAACAAGAGTTCTCATGCAAAAATATGCAAGGATTAAATTGTTGACGAGAAATGCCATAGGAAACGCTATAGCATTTCCTATAGCATTTCTTTATTAGACATTTTTTACAACCTTAAATTTCGAACCAATTGAAAAAATAATAATTTTAGGGCTTATACATTGGAAATTGAATATAACAAGAGTTCTCATGCAAAAATATGCAAGGATTAAATTGTTGCCGAGAAATGCCATAGGAAATGCTATAGCATTTCCAATAGCATTTCTTTATTTTACATTTTTTACAACCTTAAATTTCGAACCAATTGAAAAAATAATGATTTAGGGCTTATACATTGGAATTTGAATATAACAAGAGTTCTCATGCAAAAATATGCAAGTATTAAATTGTTCACGAGAAATGCCATAGGAAATACTATAGCATTTCCTATAGCATTTCTTTATTTGACATTTTTTAAAACCTTAAATTTCAAACCAATTGAAAAAATAATGATTTTAGGGCTTATACATTGGAATTTGAATATAACAAGAGTTCTCATGCAAAAATATGCAAGGATTAAATTGTTGACGAGAAATGCCATAGGAAATGCTATAGCATTTCCAATAGCATTTCTTTATTTTACATTTTTTACAACTTTAAATTTCGAACCAATTGAAAAAATAATGATTTAGGGCTTATACATTGGAATTTGAATATAACAAGAGTTCTCATGCAAAAATATGCAAGGATTAAATTGTTGACGAGAAATGCCATAGGAAATGCTATATCATTTCCTATAGCATTTCTTTATTTTACATTTTTTACAACCTTAAATTTCGAACCAATTGAAAAATTAATGATTTTAAAGCTTATACATTGGAATTTGAATATAACAAGAGTTCTCATGCAAAAATATGCAAGGATTAAATTGTTGACGAGAAATGCCATAGGAAATGCTATAGCATTTCCTATAGCATTTCTTTATTTGACATTTTTTAAAACCTTAAATTTCAAACCAATTGAAAAAATAATGATTTTATGGCTTATACATTGGAAATTGAATATAACAAGAGTTCTCATGCAAAAATATGCAAGGATTAAATTGTTGACGAGAAATGCCATAGGAAATGCTATAGCATTTCCAATAGCATTTCTTTATTTTACATTTTTTACAACCTTAAATTTCGAACCAATTGAAAAAATAATGATTTAGGGCTTATACATTGGAATTTGAATATAACAAGAGTTCTCATGCAAAAATATGCAAGGATTAAATTGTTGACGAGAAATGCCATAGGAAATGCTATAGCATTTTCTATAGCATTTCTTTATTTTACATTTTTTACAACCTTAAATTTCGAACCAATTGAAAAAATAATGATTTTAAAGCTTATAAATTGGAATTTGAATATAACAAGAGTTCTCATGCAAAAATATGCAAGGATTAAATTGTTGACGAGAAATGCCATAGGAAATGCTATAGCATTTCCTATAGCATTTCTTTATTTTACATTTTTTACAACCTTAAATTTCAAACCAATTGAAAAAAATAATGATTTTAGGGCTTATTCATTGGAATTTGAACATAACAAGAGTTCTGAAGCAAAAATATGCAAGGATTAAATTGTTGACGAGAAATGCCATAGGAAATGCTATAGCATTTCCTATAGCATTTCTTTATTACACATTTTTTTCAACCTTAAATTTCGAACCAATTGAAAAAATAATTATTTAGGTCTTATACATTGGAATTTGAATATAACAAGAGTTCTCATGCAAAAATATGCAAGGATTAAATTGTTGACGAGAAATGCCATAGGAAATGCTATAGCATTTCCTATAGCATTTCTTTATTTTACATTTTTTACAACCTTAAATTTCGAACCAATTGAAAAAATAATGATTTTAAAGCTTATATATTGGAATTTGAACATAACAAGAGTTCTCAAGCAAAAATATGCAAGGATTAAATTGTTGACGAGAAATGCCATAGGAAATTCTATAGCATTTCCTATAGCATTTCTTTATTTTACATTTTTTAAAACCTTAAATTTCAAACCAATTGAAAAAATAATGATTTTAGGGCTTATACATTGGAATTTGAATATAACAAGAGTTCTCATGCCAAAATATGCAAGGATTAAATTGTTGACGAGAAATGCCATAGGAAATGCTATAGCATTTCCTATAGCATTTCTTTATTTGACATGTTTTACAGCCTTAAATTTCGAACCAATTGAAAAAATAATTATTTTAGGGCTTATACATTGGAAATTGAATATAACAAGATTTCTCATGCAAAAATATGCAAGGATTAAATTGTTGCCGAGAAATACCATAGGAAATGCTATAGCATTTCCTATAGCATTTCTTTATTTTACATTTCTTACAACCTTAAATTTCGAACCAATTGAAAAAATAATGATTTTAGGGATTATACATTGGAAATTGAATATAACAAGAGTTCTCATGCAAAAATATGCAAGGATTAAATTGTTGACGAGAAATGCCATAGGAAATGCTATTGCATTTCCTATAGCATTTCTTTATTTGACATTTTTTACAACCTTAAATTTCGAACCAATTGAAAAAATAATGATTTTAGGGCTTATACATTGGAATTTGAATATAACAAGAGTTCTCATGCAAAAATATGCAAGGATTAAATTGTTGACGAGAAATGCCATAGGAAATGCTATAGCATTTCCAATAGCATTTCTTTATTAGACATTTTTTACAACCTTAAATTTCGAAACAATTGAAAAAATAATGATTTTATGGCGTATACATTGGAAATTGAATATAACAAGAGTTCTCATGCAAAAATATGCAAGGATTAAATTGTTGCCGAGAAATGCCATAGGAAATGCTATAGCATTTCCAATAGCATTTCTTTATTTTACATTTTTTACAACCTTAAATTTCGAACCAATTGAAAAAATAATGATTTAGGGCTTATACATTGGAATTTGAATATAACAAGAGTTCTCATGCAAAAATATGCAAGGATTAAATTGTTGACGAGAAATGCCATAGGAAACGCTATAGCATTTCCTATAGCATTTCTTTATTAGACATTTTTTACAACCTTAAATTTCGAACCAATTGAAAAAAATAATGATTTTAGGGCTTATACATTGGAAATTGAATATAACAAGAGTTCTCATGCAAAAATATGCAAGGATTAAATTGTTGCCGAGAAATGCCATAGGAAATGCTATAGCATTTCCAATAGCATTTCTTTATTTTACATTTTTTACAACCTTAAATTTCGAACCAATTGAAAAAATAATGATTTAGGGCTTATACATTGGAATTTGAATATAACAAGAGTTCTCATGCAAAAATATGCAAGTATTAAATTGTTCACGAGAAATGCCATAGGAAATACTATAGCATTTCCTATAGCATTTCTTTATTTGACATTTTTTAAAACCTTAAATTTCAAACCAATTGAAAAAATAATGATTTTAGGGCTTATACATTGGAATTTGAATATAACAAGAGTTCTCATGCAAAAATATGCAAGGATTAAATTGTTGCCGAGAAATGCCATAGGAAATGCTATAGCATTTCCAATAGCATTTCTTTATTTTACATTTTTTACAACTTTAAATTTCGAACCAATTGAAAAAATAATGATTTAGGGCTTATACATTGGAATTTGAATATAACAAGAGTTCTCATGCAAAAATATGCAAGGATTAAATTGTTGACGAGAAATGCCATAGGAAATGCTATAGCATTTCCTATAGCATTTCTTTATTTTACATTTTTTACAACCTTAAATTTCGAACCAATTGAAAAATTAATGATTTTAAAGCTTATACATTGGAATTTGAATATAACAAGAGTTCTCATGCAAAAATATGCAAGGATTAAATTGTTGACGAGAAATGCCATAGGAAATGCTATAGCATTTCCTATAGCATTTCTTTATTTGACATTTTTTAAAACCTTAAATTTCAAACCAATTGAAAAAATAATGATTTTATGGCTTATACATTGGAAATTGAATATAACAAGAGTTCTCATGCAAAAATATGCAAGGATTAAATTGTTGACGAGAAATGCCATAGGAAATGCTATAGCATTTCCAATAGCATTTCTTTATTTTACATTTTTTACAACCTTAAATTTCGAACCAATTGAAAAAATAATGATTTAGGGCTTATACATTGGAATTTGAATATAACAAGAGTTCTCATGCAAAAATATGCAAGGATTAAATTGTTGACGAGAAATGCCATAGGAAATGCTATAGCATTTTCTATAGCATTTCTTTATTTTACATTTTTTACAACCTTAAATTTCGAACCAATTGAAAAAATAATGATTTTAAAGCTTATAAATTGGAATTTGAATATAACAAGAGTTCTCATGCAAAAATATGCAAGGATTAAATTGTTAACGAGAAATGCCATAGGAAATGCTATAGCATTTCCTATAGCATTTCTTTATTTTACATTTTTTACAACCTTAAATTTCAAACCAATTGAAAAAAATAATGATTTTAGGGCTTATTCATTGGAATTTGAACATAACAAGAGTTCTGAAGCAAAAATATGCAAGGATTAAATTGTTGACGAGAAATGCCATAGGAAATGCTATAGCATTTCCTATAGCATTTCTTTATTACACATTTTTTTCAACCTTAAATTTCGAACCAATTGAAAAAATAATTATTTAGGTCTTATACATTGGAATTTAAATATAACAAGAGTTCTCATGCAAAAATATGCAAGGATTAAATTGTTGACGAGAAATGCCATAGGAAATGCTATAGCATTTCCTATAGCATTTCTTTATTTTACATTTTTTACAACCTTAAATTTCGAACCAATTGAAAAAATAATGATTTTAAAGCTTATATATTGGAATTTGAACATAACAAGAGTTCTCAAGCAAAAATATGCAAGGATTAAATTGTTGACGAGAAATGCCATAGGAAATTCTATAGCATTTCCTATAGCATTTCTTTATTTTACATTTTTTAAAACCTTAAATTTCAAACCAATTGAAAAAATAATGATTTTAGGGCTTATACATTGGAATTTGAATATAACAAGAGTTCTCATGCCAAAATATGCAAGGATTAAATTGTTGACGAGAAATGCCATAGGAAATGCTATAGCATTTCCTATAGCATTTCTTTATTTGACATTTTTTACAGCCTTAAATTTCGAACCAATTGAAAAAATAATTATTTTAGGGCTTATACATTGGAAATTGAATATAACAAGATTTCTCATGCAAAAATATGCAAGGATTAAATTGTTGCCGAGAAATACCATAGGAAATGCTATAGCATTTCCTATAGCATTTCTTTATTTTACATTTCTTACAACCTTAAATTTCGAACCAATTGAAAAAATAATGATTTTAGGGCTTATACATTGGAAATTGAATATAACAAGAGTTCTCATGCAAAAATATGCAAGGATTAAATTGTTGACGAGAAATGCCATAGGAAATGCTATTGCATTTCCTATAGCATTTCTTTATTTGACATTTTTTACAACCTTAAATTTCGAACCAATTGAAAAAATAATGATTTTAGGGCTTATACATTGGAATTTGAATATAACAAGAGTTCTCATGCAAAAATATGCAAGGATTAAATTGTTGACGAGAAATGCCATAGGAAATGCTATAGCATTTCCAATAGCATTTCTTTATTAGACATTTTTTACAACCTTAAATTTCGAAACAATTGAAAAAATAATGATTTTATGGCTTATACATTGGAAATTGAATATAACAAGAGTTCTCATGCAAAAATATGCAAGGATTAAATTGTTGCCGAGAAATGCCATAGGAAATGCTATAGCATTTCCAATAGCATTTCTTTATTTTACATTTTTTACAACCTTAAATTTCGAACCAATTGAAAAAATAATGATTTAGGGCTTATACATTGGAATTTAAATATATAACAAGAGTTCTCATGCAAAAATATGCAAGGATTAAATTGTTGACGAGAAATGCTATAGGAAATGCTATAGCGTTTCCTATGGCATTTCTTTATTAGACATTTTTTACAACCTTAAATTTCGAACCAATTGAAAAAATAATAATTTTAGGGCTTATACATTGGAAATTGAATATAACAAGAGTTCTCATGCAAAAATATGCAAGGATTAAATTGTTGCCGAGAAATGCCATAGGAAATGCTATAGCATTTCCAATAGCATTTCTTTATTTTACATTTTTTACAACCTTAAATTTCGAACCAATTGAAAAAATAATGATTTAGGGCTTATACATTGGAATTTGAATATAACAAGAGTTCTCATGCAAAAATATGCAAGTATTAAATTGTTCACGAGAAATGCCATAGGAAATACTATAGCATTTCCTATAGCATTTCTTTATTTGACATTTTTTAAAACCTTAAATTTCAAACCAATTGAAAAAATAATGATTTTAGGGCTTATACATTGGAATTTGAATATAACAAGAGTTCTCATGCAAAAATATGCAAGGATTAAATTGTTGCCGAGAAATGCCATAGGAAATGCTATAGCATTTCCAATAGCATTTCTTTATTTTACATTTTTTACAACTTTAAATTTCGAACCAATTGAAAAAATAATGATTTAGGGCTTATACATTGGAATTTGAATATAACAAGAGTTCTCATGCAAAAATATGCAAGGATTAAATTGTTGACGAGAAATGCCATAGGAAATGCTATAGCATTTCCTATAGCATTTCTTTATTTTACATTTTTTACAACCTTAAATTTCGAACCAATTGAAAAATTAATGATTTTAAAGCTTATACATTGGAATTTGAATATAACAAGAGTTCTCATGCAAAAATATGCAAGGATTAAATTGTTGACGAGAAATGCCATAGGAAATGCTATAGCATTTCCTATAGCATTTCTTTATTTGACATTTTTTAAAACCTTAAATTTCAAACCAATTGAAAAAATAATGATTTTATGGCTTATACATTGGAAATTGAATATAACAAGAGTTCTCATGCAAAAATATGCAAGGATTAAATTGTTGACGAGAAATGCCATAGGAAATGCTATAGCATTTCCAATAGCATTTCTTTATTTTACATTTTTTACAACCTTAAATTTCGAACCAATTGAAAAAATAATGATTTAGGGCTTATACATTGGAATTTGAATATAACAAGAGTTCTCATGCAAAAATATGCAAGGATTAAATTGTTGCCGAGAAATGCCATAGGAAATGCTATAGCATTTCCAATAGCATTTCTTTATTTTACATTTTTTACAACCTTAAATTTCGAACCAATTGAAAAAATAATGATTTAGGGCTTATACATTGGAATTTGAATATAACAAGAGTTCTCATGCAAAAATATGCAAGGATTAAATTGTTGACGAGAAATGCCATAGGAAACGCTATAGCATTTCCTATAGCATTTCTTTATTAGACATTTTTTACAACCTTAAATTTCGAACCAATTGAAAAAAATAATGATTTTAGGGCTTATACATTGGAAATTGAATATAACAAGAGTTCTCATGCAAAAATATGCAAGGATTAAATTGTTGCCGAGAAATGCCATAGGAAATACTATAGCATTTCCTATAGCATTTCTTTATTTGAAATTTTTTAAAACCTTAAATTTCAAACCAATTGAAAAAATAATGATTTTAGGGCTTATACATTGGAATTTGAATATAACAAGAGTTCTCATGCAAAAATATGCAAGGATTAAATTGTTGCCGAGAAATGCCATAGGAAATGCTATAGCATTTCCAATAGCATTTCTTTATTTTACATTTTTTACAACCTTAAATTTCGAACCAATTGAAAAAATAATGATTTAGGGCTTATACATTGGAATTTGAATATAACAAGAGTTCTCATGCAAAAATATGCAAGGATTAAATTGTTGACGAGAAATGCCATAGGAAATGTTATAGCATTTCCTATAGCATTTCTTTATTTTACATTTTTTACAACCTTAAATTTCGAACCAATTGAAAAAATAAAGATTTTACGGCTTATACATTGGAATTTGAATGTAACAAGAGTTCTCATGCAAAAATATGCAAGGATTAAATTGTTGCCGAGAAATGCCATAGAAAATGCTATAGCATTTCCTATAGCATTTCTTTATTTGACATTTTTTACAACCTTAAATTTCGAACCAATTGAAAAAATAATGATTTTAGGGCTTATACATTGGAATTTAAATATAACAAGAGTTCTCATGCAAAAATATGCAAGGATTAAATTGTTGACGAGAAATGCCATAGGAAATGCTATTGCATTTCCTATAGCATTTCTTTATTTGACATTTTTTACAACCTTAAATTTCGAACCAATTGAAAAAATAATGATTTTAGGGCTTATACATTGGAATTTGAATATAACAAGAGTTCTCATGCAAAAATATGCAAGGATTAAATTGTTGACGAGAAATGCCATAGGAAATGCTATAGCATTTCCAATAGCATTTCTTTATTAGACATTTTTTACAACCTTAAATTTCGAAACAATTGAAAAAATAATGATTTTATGGCTTATACATTGGAAATTGAATATAACAAGAGTTCTCATGCAAAAATATGCAAGGATTAAATTGTTGCCGAGAAATGCCATAGGAAATGCTATAGCATTTCCAATAGCATTTCTTTATTTTACATTTTTTACAACCTTAAATTTCGAACCAATTGAAAAAATAATGATTTAGGGCTTATACATTGGAATTTAAATATATAACAAGAGTTCTCATGCAAAAATATGCAAGGATTAAATTGTTGACGAGAAATGCCATAGGAAACGCTATAGCATTTCCTATAGCATTTCTTTATTAGACATTTTTTACAACCTTAAATTTCGAACCAATTGAAAAAATAATAATTTTAGGGCTTATACATTGGAAATTGAATATAACAAGAGTTCTCATGCAAAAATATGCAAGGATTAAATTGTTGCCGAGAAATGCCATAGGAAATGCTATAGCATTTCCAATAGCATTTCTTTATTTTACATTTTTTACAACCTTAAATTTCGAACCAATTGAAAAAATAATGATTTAGGGCTTATACATTGGAACTTGAATATAACAAGAGTTCTCATGCAAAAATATGCAAGTATTAAATTGTTCACGAGAAATGCCATAGGAAATACTATAGCATTTCCTATAGCATTTCTTTATTTGACATTTTTTAAAACCTTAAATTTCAAACCAATTGAAAAAATAATGATTTTAGGGCTTATACATTGGAATTTGAATATAACAAGAGTTCTCATGCAAAAATATGCAAGGATTAAATTGTTGCCGAGAAATGCCATAGGAAATGCTATAGCATTTCCAATAGCATTTCTTTATTTTACATTTTTTACAACTTTAAATTTCGAACCAATTGAAAAAATAATGATTTAGGGCTTATACATTGGAATTTGAATATAACAAGAGTTCTCATGCAAAAATATGCAAGGATTAAATTGTTGACGAGAAATGCCATAGGAAATGCTATAGCATTTCCTATAGCATTTCTTTATTTTACATTTTTTACAACCTTAAATTTCGAACCAATTGAAAAATTAATGATTTTAAAGCTTATACATTGGAATTTGAATATAACAAGAGTTCTCATGCAAAAATATGCAAGGATTAAATTGTTGACGAGAAATGCCATAGGAAATGCTATAGCATTTCCTATAGCATTTCTTTATTTGACATTTTTTAAAACCTTAAATTTCAAACCAATTGAAAAAATAATGATTTTATGGCTTATACATTGGAAATTGAATATAACAAGAGTTCTCATGCAAAAATATGCAAGGATTAAATTGTTGACGAGAAATGCCATAGGAAATGCTATAGCATTTCCAATAGCATTTCTTTATTTTACATTTTTTACAACCTTAAATTTCGAACCAATTGAAAAAATAATGATTTAGGGCTTATACATTGGAATTTGAATATAACAAGAGTTCTCATGCAAAAATATGCAAGGATTAAATTGTTGCCGAGAAATGCCATAGGAAATGCTATAGCATTTCCAATAGCATTTCTTTATTTTACATTTTTTACAACCTTAAATTTCGAACCAATTGAAAAAATAATGATTTAGGGCTTATACATTGGAATTTGAATATAACAAGAGTTCTCATGCAAAAATATGCAAGGATTAAATTGTTGACGAGAAATGCCATAGGAAACGATATAGCATTTCCTATAGCATTTCTTTATTAGACATTTTTTACAACCTTAAATTTCGAACCAATTGAAAAAAATAATGATTTTAGGGCTTATACATTGGAAATTGAATATAACAAGAGTTCTCATGCAAAAATATGCAAGGATTAAATTGTTGCCGAGAAATGCCATAGGAAATGCTATAGCATTTCCAATAGCATTTCTTTATTTTACATTTTTTACAACCTTAAATTTCGAACCAATTGAAAAAATAATGATTTAGGGCTTATACATTGGAATTTGAATATAACAAGAGTTCTCATGCAAAAATATGCAAGGATTAAATTGTTGACGAGAAATGCCATAGGAAATACTATAGCATTTCCTATAGCATTTCTTTATTTGACATTTTTTAAAACCTTAAATTTCAAACCAATTGAAAAAATAATGATTTTAGGGCTTATACATTGGAATTTGAATATAACAAGAGTTCTCATGCAAAAATATGCAAGGATTAAATTGTTGCCGAGAAATGCCATAGGAAATGCTATAGCATTTCCAATAGCATTTCTTTATTTTACATTTTTTACAACCTTAAATTTCGAACCAATTGAAAAAATAATGATTTAGGGCTTATACATTGGAATTTGAATATAACAAGAGTTCTCATGCAAAAATATGCAAGGATTAAATTGTTGACGAGAAATGCCATAGGAAATGTTATAGCATTTCCTATAGCATTTCTTTATTTTACATTTTTTACAACCTTAAATTTCGAACCAATTGAAAAAATAAAGATTTTACGGCTTATACATTGGAATTTGAATGTAACAAGAGTTCTCATGCAAAAATATGCAAGGATTAAATTGTTGCCGAGAAATGCCATAGAAAATGCTATAGCATTTCCTATAGCATTTCTTTATTTGACATTTTTTACAACCTTAAATTTCGAACCAATTGAAAAAATAATGATTTTAGGGCTTATACATTGGAATTTAAATATAACAAGAGTTCTCATGCAAAAATATGCAAGGATTAAATTGTTGACGAGAAATGCCATAGGAAATGCTATTGCATTTCCTATAGCATTTCTTTATTTGACATTTTTTACAACCTTAAATTTCGAACCAATTGAAAAAATAATGATTTTAGGGCTTATACATTGGAATTTGAATATAACAAGAGTTCTCATGCAAAAATATGCAAGGATTAAATTGTTGACGAGAAATGCCATAGGAAATGCTATAGCATTTCCAATAGCATTTCTTTATTAGACATTTTTTACAACCTTAAATTTCGAAACAATTGAAAAAATAATGATTTTATGGCTTATACATTGGAAATTGAATATAACAAGAGTTCTCATGCAAAAATATGCAAGGATTAAATTGTTGCCGAGAAATGCCATAGGAAATGCTATAGCATTTCCAATAGCATTTCTTTATTTTACATTTTTTACAACCTTAAATTTCGAACCAATTGAAAAAATAATGATTTAGGGCTTATACATTGGAATTTAAATATATAACAAGAGTTCTCATGCAAAAATATGCAAGGATTAAATTGTTGACGAGAAATGCCATAGGAAATGCTATAGCATTTCCTATAGCATTTCTTTATTAGACATTTTTTACAACCTTAAATTTCGAACCAATTGAAAAAATAATAATTTTAGGGCTTATACATTGGACATTGAATATAACAAGAGTTCTCATGCAAAAATATGCAAGGATTAAATTGTTGCCGAGAAATGCCATAGGAAATGCTATAGCATTTCCAATAGCATTTCTTTATTTTACATTTTTTACAACCTTAAATTTCGAACCAATTGAAAAAATAATGATTTAGGGCTTATACATTGGAATTTGAATATAACAAGAGTTCTCATGCAAAAATATGCAAGTATTAAATTGTTCACGAGAAATGCCATAGGAAATACTATAGCATTTCCTATAGCATTTCTTTATTTGACATTTTTTAAAACCTTAAATTTCAAACCAATTGAAAAAATAATGATTTTAGGGCTTATACATTGGAATTTGAATATAACAAGAGTTCTCATGCAAAAATATGCAAGGATTAAATTGTTGCCGAGAAATGCCATAGGAAATGCTATAGCATTTCCAATAGCATTTCTTTATTTTACATTTTTTACAACTTTAAATTTCGAACCAATTGAAAAAATAATGATTTAGGGCTTATACATTGGAATTTGAATATAACAAGAGTTCTCATGCAAAAATATGCAAGGATTAAATTGTTGACGAGAAATGCCATAGGAAATGCTATAGCATTTCCTATAGCATTTCTTTATTTTACATTTTTTACAACCTTAAATTTCGAACCAATTGAAAAATTAATGATTTTAAAGCTTATACATTGGAATTTGAATATAACAAGAGTTCTCATGCAAAAATATGCAAGGATTAAATTGTTGACGAGAAATGCCATAGGAAATGCTATAGCATTTCCTATAGCATTTCTTTATTTGACATTTTTTAAAACCTTAAATTTCAAACCAATTGAAAAAATAATGATTTTATGGCTTATACATTGGAAATTGAATATAACAAGAGTTCTCATGCAAAAATATGCAAGGATTAAATTGTTGCCGAGAAATGCCATAGGAAATGCTATAGCATTTCCAATAGCATTTCTTTATTTTACATTTTTTACAACTTTAAATTTCGAACCAATTTAAAAAATAATGATTTAGGGCTTATACATTGGAATTTGAATATAACAAGAGTTCTCATGCAAAAATATGCAAGGATTAAATTGTTGACGAGAAATGCCATAGGAAATGCTATAGCATTTCCTATAGCATTTCTTTATTTTACATTTTTTACAACCTTAAATTTCGAACCAATTGAAAAATTAATGATTTTAAAGCTTATACATTGGAATTTGAATATAACAAGAGTTCTCATGCAAAAATATGCAAGGATTAAATTGTTGACGAGAAATGCCATAGGAAATGCTATAGCATTTCCTATAGCATTTCTTTATTTGACATTTTTTAAAACCTTAAATTTCAAACCAATTGAAAAAATAATGATTTTATGGCTTATACATTGGAAATTGAATATAACAAGAGTTCTCATGCAAAAATATGCAAGGATTAAATTGTTGACGAGAAATGCCATAGGAAATGCTATAGCATTTCCAATAGCATTTCTTTATTTTACATTTTTTACAACCTTAAATTTCGAACCAATTGAAAAAATAATGATTTAGGGCTTATACATTGGAATTTGAATATAACAAGAGTTCTCATGCAAAAATATGCAAGGATTAAATTGTTGACGAGAAATGCCATAGGAAATGCTATAGCATTTTCTATAGCATTTCTTTATTTTACATTTTTTACAACCTTAAATTTCGAACCAATTGAAAAAATAATGATTTTAAAGCTTATAAATTGGAATTTGAATATAACAAGAGTTCTCATGCAAAAATATGCAAGGATTAAATTGTTGACGAGAAATGCCATAGGAAATGCTATAGCATTTCCTATAGCATTTCTTTATTTTACATTTTTTACAACCTTAAATTTCAAACCAATTGAAAAAAATAATGATTTTAGGGCTTATTCATTGGAATT
The DNA here is from genome assembly GCA_954871525.1 of Parietaria judaica. Taxonomy (NCBI): domain Eukaryota; kingdom Viridiplantae; phylum Streptophyta; class Magnoliopsida; order Rosales; family Urticaceae; genus Parietaria; species Parietaria judaica. The sequence continues at coordinate 36,084,955 of OX940865.1, forward strand.
TGAACATAACAAGAGTTCTGAAGCAAAAATATGCAAGGATTAAATTGTTGACGAGAAATGCCATAGGAAATGCTATAGCATTTCCTATAGCATTTCTTTATTACACATTTTTTTCAACCTTAAATTTCGAACCAATTGAAAAAATAATTATTTAGGTCTTATACATTGGAATTTGAATATAACAAGAGTTCTCATGCAAAAATATGCAAGGATTAAATTGTTGACGAGAAATGCCATAGGAAATGCTATAGCATTTCCTATAGCATTTCTTTATTTTACATTTTTTACAACCTTAAATTTCGAACCAATTGAAAAAATAATGATTTTAAAGCTTATATATTGGAATTTGAACATAACAAGAGTTCTCAAGCAAAAATATGCAAGGATTAAATTGTTGACGAGAAATGCCATAGGAAATTCTATAGCATTTCCTATAGCATTTCTTTATTTTACATTTTTTAAAACCTTAAATTTCAAACCAATTGAAAAATTAATGATTTTAGGGCTTATACATTGGAATTTGAATATAACAAGAGTTCTCATGCCAAAATATGCAAGGATTAAATTGTTGACGAGAAATGCCATAGGAAATGCTATAGCATTTCCTATAGCATTTCTTTATTTGACATTTTTTACAGCCTTAAATTTCGAACCAATTGAAAAAATAATTATTTTAGGGCTTATACATTGGAAATTGAATATAACAAGATTTCTCATGCAAAAATATGCAAGGATTAAATTGTTGCCGAGAAATACCATAGGAAATGCTATAGCATTTCCTATAGCATTTCTTTATTTTACATTTCTTACAACCTTAAATTTCGAACCAATTGAAAAAATAATGATTTTAGGGCTTATACATTGGAAATTGAATATAACAAGAGTTCTCATGCAAAAATATGCAAGGATTAAATTGTTGACGAGAAATGCCATAGGAAATGCTATAGCATTTCCTATAGCATTTCTTTATTTTACATTTTTTACAACCTTAAATTTCGAACCAATTGAAAAAATAATGATTTTAAAGCTTATATATTGGAATTTGAACATAACAAGAGTTCTCAAGCAAAAATATGCAAGGATTAAATTGTTGACGAGAAATGCCATAGGAAATTCTATAGCATTTCCTATAGCATTTCTTTATTTTACATTTTTTAAAACCTTAAATTTCAAACCAATTGAAAAATTAATGATTTTAGGGCTTATACATTGGAATTTGAATATAACAAGAGTTCTCATGCCAAAATATGCAAGGATTAAATTGTTGACGAGAAATGCCATAGGAAATGCTATAGCATTTCCTATAGCATTTCTTTATTTGACATTTTTTACAGCCTTAAATTTCGAACCAATTGAAAAAATAATTATTTTAGGGCTTATACATTGGAAATTGAATATAACAAGATTTCTCATGCAAAAATATGCAAGGATTAAATTGTTGCCGAGAAATACCATAGGAAATGCTATAGCATTTCCTATAGCATTTCTTTATTTTACATTTCTTACAACCTTAAATTTCGAACCAATTGAAAAAATAATGATTTTAGGGCTTATACATTGGAAATTGAATATAACAAGAGTTCTCATGCAAAAATATGCAAGGATTAAATTGTTGACGAGAAATGCCATAGGAAATGCTTGCATTTCCTATAGCATTTCTTTATTTGACATTTTTTACAACCTTAAATTTCGAACCAATTGAAAAAATAATGATTTTAGGGCTTATACATTGGAATTTGAATATAACAAGAGTTCTCATGCAAAAATATGCAAGGATTAAATTGTTGACGAGAAATGCCATAGGAAATGCTATAGCATTTCCAATAGCATTTCTTTATTAGACATTTTTTACAACCTTAAATTTCGAAACAATTGAAAAAATAATGATTTTATGGCTTATACATTGGAAATTGAATATAACAAGAGTTCTCATGCAAAAATATGCAAGGATTAAATTGTTGCCGAGAAATGCCATAGGAAATGCTATAGCATTTCCAATAGCATTTCTTTATTTTACATTTTTTACAACCTTAAATTTCGAACCAATTGAAAAAATAATGATTTAGGGCTTATACATTGGAATTTAAATATATAACAAGAGTTCTCATGCAAAAATATGCAAGGATTAAATTGTTGACGAGAAATGCCATAGGAAATGCTATAGCGTTTCCTATAGCATTTCTTTATTAGACATTTTTTACAACCTTAAATTTCGAACCAATTGAAAAAATAATAATTTTAGGGCTTATACATTGGAAATTGAATATAACAAGAGTTCTCATGCAAAAATATGCAAGGATTAAATTGTTGCCGAGAAATGCCATAGGAAATGCTATAGCATTTCCAATAGCATTTCTTTATTTTACATTTTTTACAACCTTAAATTTCGAACCAATTGAAAAAATAATTATTTAGGGCTTATACATTGGAATTTGAATATAACAAGAGTTCTCATGCAAAAATATGCAAGTATTAAATTGTTCACGAGAAATGCCATAGGAAATACTATAGCATTTCCTATAGCATTTCTTTATTTGACATTTTTTAAAACCTTAAATTTCAAACCAATTGAAAAAATAATGATTTTAGGGCTTATACATTGGAATTTGAATATAACAAGAGTTCTCATGCAAAAATATGCAAGGATTAAATTGTTGCCGAGAAATGCCATAGGAAATGCTATAGCATTTCCAATAGCATTTCTTTATTTTACATTTTTTACAACTTTAAATTTCGAACCAATTGAAAAAATAATGATTTAGGGCTTATACATTGGAATTTGAATATAACAAGAGTTCTCATGCAAAAATATGCAAGGATTAAATTGTTGACGAGAAATGCCATAGGAAATGCTATAGCATTTCCTATAGCATTTCTTTATTTTACATTTTTTACAACCTTAAATTTCGAACCAATTGAAAAATTAATGATTTTAAAGCTTATACATTGGAATTTGAATATAACAAGAGTTCTCATGCAAAAATATGCAAGGATTAAATTGTTGACGAGAAATGCCATAGGAAATGCTATAGCATTTCCTATAGCATTTCTTTATTTGACATTTTTTAAAACCTTAAATTTCAAACCAATTGAAAAAATAATGATTTTATGGCTTATACATTGGAAATTGAATATAACAAGAGTTCTCATGCAAAAATATGCAAGGATTAAATTGTTGCCGAGAAATGCCATAGGAAATGCTATAGCATTTCCAATAGCATTTCTTTATTTTACATTTTTTACAACTTTAAATTTCGAACCAATTGAAAAAATAATGATTTAGGGCTTATACATTGGAATTTGAATATAACAAGAGTTCTCATGCAAAAATATGCAAGGATTAAATTGTTGACGAGAAATGCCATAGGAAATGCTATAGCATTTCCTATAGCATTTCTTTATTTTACATTTTTTACAACCTTAAATTTCGAACCAATTGAAAAATTAATGATTTTAAAGCTTATACATTGGAATTTGAATATAACAAGAGTTCTCATGCAAAAATATGCAAGGATTAAATTGTTGACGAGAAATGCCATAGGAAATGCTATAGCATTTCCTATAGCATTTCTTTATTTGACATTTTTTAAAACCTTAAATTTCAAACCAATTGAAAAAATAATGATTTTATGGCTTATACATTGGAAATTGAATATAACAAGAGTTCTCATGCAAAAATATGCAAGGATTAAATTGTTGACGAGAAATGCCATAGGAAATGCTATAGCATTTCCAATAGCATTTCTTTATTTTACATTTTTTACAACCTTAAATTTCGAACCAATTGAAAAAATAATGATTTAGGGCTTATACATTGGAATTTGAATATAACAAGAGTTCTCATGCAAAAATATGCAAGGATTAAATTGTTGACGAGAAATGCCATAGGATATGCTATAGCATTTTCTATAGCATTTCTTTATTTTACATTTTTTACAACCTTAAATTTCGAACCAATTGAAAAAATAATGATTTTAAAGCTTATAAATTGGAATTTGAATATAACAAGAGTTCTCATGCAAAAATATGCAAGGATTAAATTGTTGACGAGAAATGCCATAGGAAATGCTATAGCATTTCCTATAGCATTTCTTTATTTTACATTTTTTACAACCTTAAATTTCAAACCAATTGAAAAAAATAATGATTTTAGGGCTTATTCATTGGAATTTGAACATAACAAGAGTTCTGAAGCAAAAATATGCAAGGATTAAATTGTTGACGAGAAATGCCATAGGAAATGATATAGCATTTCCTATAGCATTTCTTTATTACACATTTTTTTCAACCTTAAATTTCGAACCAATTGAAAAAATAATTATTTAGGTCTTATACATTGGAATTTGAATATAACAAGAGTTCTCATGCAAAAATATGCAAGGATTAAATTGTTGACGAGAAATGCCATAGGAAATGCTATAGCATTTCCTATAGCATTTCTTTATTTTACATTTTTTACAACCTTAAATTTCGAACCAATTGAAAAAATAATGATTTTAAAGCTTATATATTGGAATTTGAACATAACAAGAGTTCTCAAGCAAAAATATGCAAGGATTAAATTGTTGACGAGAAATGCCATAGGAAATTCTATAGCATTTCCTATAGCATTTCTGTATTACACATTTTTTACAACCTTAAATTTCGAACCAATTGAAAAAATAATGATTTTAGGGCTTATACATTGGAAATTGAACATAACAAGAGTTCTCAAGCAAAAATATGCAAGGATTAAATTGTTGACGAGAAATGCCATAGGAAATGCTATAGCATTTCCTATAGCATTTCTTTATTACACATTTTTTACAACCTTAAATTTCGAACCAATTGAAAAAATAATGATTTTAGGGCTTATACATTGGAAATTGAATATAACAAGAGTTCTCATGCAAAAATATGCAAGGATTAAATTGTTGCCGAGAAATGCCATAGGAAATGCTATAGCTTTTCCTATAGCATTTCTTTATTTTACATTTTTTACAACCTTAAATTTCGAACCAATTAAAAAATTAATGATTTTAAAGCTTATACATTGGAATTTGAATATAACAATAGTTGTCATGCAAAAATATGCAAGGATTAAATTGTTGACGAGAAATTCCATAGGAAATGCTATAGCATTTCCTATAGCATTTCTTTAGTTGACATTTTTTAAAACCTTAAATTTCGAACCAATTGAAAAATTAATGATTTTAAAGCTTATACATTGGAATTTGAATATAACAAGAGTTCTCATGCAAAAATATGCAAGGATTAAATTGGTGACGAGAAATGCCATAGGAAATGCTATAGCATTTCCTATAGCATTTGTTTATTTGACATTTTTTACAACCTTAAATTTCGAACCAATTGAAAAAATAGTGATTTTAGGGCTTATACATTGGAAATTGAATATAACAAGAGTTCTCATGCAAAAATATGCAAGGATTAAATTGTTGCCGAGAAATGCCATAGGAAATGCTATAGCATTTCCTATTGCATTTGTTTATTTGACATTTTTTACAACCTTAAATTTCGAACCAATTGAAAAAATAATGATTTTAAAGCTTATACATTGGAATTTGAATATAACAAGAGTTCTCATGCAAAAATATGCAAGGATTAAATTGTTGACGAGAAATGCCATAGGAAATGATATACCATTTTTTATAGCATTTCTTTATTTGACAATTTTTACAACCTTAAATTTCGAACCAATTGAAAAAATAATTATTTTAGGGCTTATACATTGGAATTTGAATATAACAAGAGTTCTCATGCAAAAATATGCAAGGATTAAATTGTTGACGAGAAATGCCATAGGAAATACTATTGCATTTCCTATAGCATTTCTTTATTTGACATTTTTTACAACCTTAAATTTCGAACCAATTGAAAAAATAATGATTTTAGGGCTTATACATTGGAAATTGAATATAACAAGAGTTCTCATGCAAAAATATGCAAGGATTAAATTGTTGCCGAGAAATGCCATAGGAAATGCTATAGCATTTCCAATAGCATTTCTTTATTTTACATTTTTTACAACCTTAAATTTCGAACCAATTGAAAAAATAATGATTTAGGGTTTATACATTGGAATTTGAATATAACAAGAGTTCTCATGCAAAAATATGCAAGGATTAAATTGTTGACGAGAAATGCCATAGGAAACGCTATAGCATTTCCTATAGCATTTCTTTATTAGACATTTTTTACAACCTTAAATTTCGAACCAATTGAAAAAATAATGATTTTAGGGCTTATACATTGGAAATTGAATATAACAAGAGTTCTCATGCAAAAATATGCAAGGATTAAATTGTTGCCGAGAAATGCCATAGGAAATGCTATAGCATTTCCAATAGCATTTCTTTATTTTACATTTTTTACAACCTTAAATTTCGAACCAATTGAAAAAATAATGATTTAGGGCTTATACATTGGAATTTGAATATAACAAGAGTTCTCATGCAAAAATATGCAAGGATTAAATTGTTGCCGAGAAATGCCATAGGAAATGCTATAGCATTTCCAATAGCATTTCTTTATTTTACATTTTTTACAACCTTAAATTTCGAACCAATTGAAAAAATAATGATTTAGGGCTTATACATTGGAATTTAAATATATAACAAGAGTTCTCATGCAAAAATATGCAAGGATTAAATTGTTGACGAGAAATGCCATAGGAAACGCTATAGCATTTCCTATAGCATTTCTTTATTAGACATTTTTTACAACCTTAAATTTCGAACCAATTGAAAAAATAATATTTTTAGGGCTTATACATTGGAAATTGAATATAACAAGAGTTCTCATGCAAAAATATGCAAGGATTAAATTGTTGCCGAGAAATGCCATAGGAAATGCTATAGCATTTCCAATAGCATTTCTTTATTTTACATTTTTTACAACCTTAAATTTCGAACCAATTTAAAAAATAATGATTTAGGGCTTATACATTGGAATTTGAATATAACAAGAGTTCTCTTGCAAAAATATGCAAGGATTAAATTGTTGACGAGAAATGCCATAGGAAATGCTATAGCATTTCCTATAGCATTTGTTTATTTTACATTTCTTACAACCTTAAATTTCGAACCAATTGAAAAAATAATGATTTTACGGCTTATACATTGGAATTTGAATGTAACAAGAGTTCTCATGCAAAAATATGCAAGGATTAAATTGTTGCCGAGAAATGCCATAGAAAATGCTATAGCATTTCCTATAGCATTTCTTTATTTGACATTTTTTACAACCTTAAATTTCGAACCAATTGAAAAAATAATGATTTTAGGGCTTATACATTGGAATTTGAATATAACAAGAGTTCTCATGCAAAAATATGCAAGGATTAAATTGTTGACGAGAAATGCCATAGGAAATGCTATTGCATTTCCTATAGCATTTCTTTATTTGACATTTTTTACAACCTTAAATTTTGAACCAATTGAAAAAATAATGATTTTAGGGCTTATACATTGGAATTTGAATATAACAAGAGTTCTCATGCAAAAATATGCAAGGATTAAATTGTTGACGAGAAATGCCATAGGAAATGCTATAGCATTTCCAATAGCATTTCTTTATTAGACATTTTTTACAACCTTAAATTTCGAACCAATTGAAAAAATAATGATTTTATGGCTTATACATTGGAAATTGAATATAACAAGAGATCTCATGCAAAAATATGCAAGGATTAAATTGTTGCCGAGAAATGCCATAGGAAATGCTATAGCATTTCCAATAGCATTTCTTTATTTCACATTTTTTACAACCTTAAATTTCGAACCAATTGAAAAAATAATGATTTAGGGCTTATACATTGGAATTTAAATATATAACAAGAGTTCTCATGCAAAAATATGCAAGGATTAAATTGTTGACGAGAAATGCCATAGGAAACGCTATAGCATTTCCTATAGCATTTCTTTATTAGACATTTTTTACAACCTTAAATTTCGAACCAATTGAAAAAATAATAATTTTAGGGCTTATACATTGGAAATTGAATATAACAAGAGTTCTCATGCAAAAATATGCAAGGATTAAATTGTTGCCGAGAAATGCCATAGGAAATGCTATAGCATTTCCAATAGCATTTCTTTATTTTACATTTTTTACAACCTTAAATTTCGAACCAATTTAAAAAATAATGATTTAGGGCTTATACATTGGAATTTGAATATAACAAGAGTTCTCTTGCAAAAATATGCAAGTATTAAATTGTTGACGAGAAATGCCATAGGAAATACTATAGCATTTCCTATAGCATTTCTTTATTTGACATTTTTTAAAACCTTAAATTTCAAACCAATTGAAAAAATAATGATTTTAGGGCTTATACATTGGAATTTGAATATAACAAGAGTTCTCATGCAAAAATATGCAAGGATTAAATTGTTGCCGAGAAATGCCATAGGAAATGCTATAGCATTTCCAATAGCATTTCTTTATTTTACATTTTTTACAACTTTAAATTTCGAACCAATTGAAAAAATAATGATTTAGGGCTTATACATTGGAATTTGAATATAACAAGAGTTCTCATGCAAAAATATGCAAGGATTAAATTGTTGACGAGAAATGCCATAGGAAATGCTATAGCATTTCCTATAGCATTTCTTTATTTTACATTTTTTACACCTTAAATTTCGAACCAATTGAAAAAATAATGATTTTAAAGCTTATATATTGGAATTTGAACATAACAAGAGTTCTCAAGCAAAAATATGCAAGGATTAAATTGTTGACGAGAAATGCCATAGGAAATTCTATAGCATTTCCTATAGCATTTCTGTATTACACATTTTTTACAACCTTAAATTTCGAACCAATTGAAAAAATAATGATTTTAGGGCTTATACATTGGAAATTGAACATAACAAGAGTTCTCAAGCAAAAATATGCAAGGATTAAATTGTTGACGAGAAATGCCATAGGAAATGCTATAGCATTTCCTATAGCATTTCTTTATTACACATTTTTTACAACCTTAAATTTCGAACTAATTGAAAAAATAATGATTTTAGGGCTTATACATTGGAAATTGAATATAACAAGAGTTCTCATTCAAAAATATGCAAGGATTAAATTGTTGCCGAGAAATGCCATAGGAAATGCTATAGCTTTTCCTATAGCATTTCTTTATTTTACATTTTTTACAACCTTAAATTTCGAACCAATTAAAAAATTAATGATTTTAAAGCTTATACATTGGAATTTGAATATAACAATAGTTCTCATGCAAAAATATGCAAGGATTAAATTGTTGACGAGAAATTCCATAGGAAATGCTATAGCATTTCCTATAGCATTTCTTTAGTTGACATTTTTTAAAACCTTAAATTTCGAACCAATTGAAAAATTAATGATTTTAAAGCTTATACATTGGAATTTGAATATAACAAGAGTTCTCATGCAAAAATATGCAAGGATTAAATTGTTGACGAGAAATGCCATAGGAAATGCTATAGCATTTCCTATAGCATTTGTTTATTTGACATTTTTTACAACCTTAAATTTCGAACCAATTGAAAAAATAGTGATTTTAGGGCTTATACATTGGAAATTGAATATAACAAGAGTTCTCATGCAAAAATATGCAAGGATTAAATTGTTGCCGAGAAATGCCATAGGAAATGCTATAGCATTTCCTATAGCATTTGTTTATTTGACATTTTTTACAACCTTAAATTTCGAACCAATTGAAAAAATAATGATTTTAAAGCCTATACATTGGAATTTGAATATAACAAGAGTTCTCATGCAAAAATATGCAAGGATTAAATTGTTGACGAGAAATGCCATAGGAAATGATATACCATTTTTTATAGCATTTCTTTATTTGACATTTTTTACAACCTTAAATTTCGAACCAATTGAAAAAATAATTATTTTAGGGCTTATACATTGGAAATTGAATATAACAAGAGTTCTCATGCAAAAATATGCAAGGATTAAATTGTTGACGAGAAATGCCATAGGAAATACTATTGCATTTCCTATAGCATTTCTTTATTTGACATTTTTTAGAACCTTAAATTTCGAACCAATTGAAAAAATAATGATTTAGGGCTTATACATTGGAATTTGAATATAACAAGAGTTCTCATGCAAAAATATGCAAGGATTAAATTGTTGACGAGAAATGCCATAGGAAATACTATAGCATTTCCTATAGCATTTCTTTATTTGACATTTTTTAAAACCTTAAATTTCAAACCAATTGAAAAAATAATTATTTTAGGGCTTATACATTGGAATTTGAATATAACAAGAGTTCTCATGCAAAAATATGCAAGGATTAAATTGTTGCCGAGAAATGCCATAGGAAATGCTATAGCATTTCCAATAGCATTTCTTTATTTTACATTTTTTACAACCTTAAATTTCGAACCAATTGAAAAAATAATTATTTAGGGCTTATACATTGGAATTTGAATATAACAAGAGTTCTCATGCAAAAATATGCAAGGATTAAATTGTTGACGAGAAATGCCACAGGAAATGCTATAGCATTTCCTATAGCATTTCTTTATTTTACATTTTTTACAACCTTAAATTTCGAACCAATTGAAGAAATAATGATTTTACGGCTTATACATTGGAATTTGAATGTAACAAGAGTTCTCATGCAAAAATATGCAAGGATTAAATTGTTGCCGAGAAATGCCATAGAAAATGCTATAGCATTTCCTATAGCATTTCTTTATTTGACATTTTTTACAGCCTTAAGTTTCGAACCAATTGAAAAAATAATGATTTTAGGGCTTATACATTGGAAATTGTATATAACAAGAGTTCTCATGCAAAAATATGCAAGGATTAAATTTATGACGAGAAATGCCATAGGAAATGCTATAGCATTTCCAATAGCATTTCTTTATCAGACATTTTTTACAACCTTAAATTTCGAACCAATTGAAAAAATAATGATTTTATGGCTTATACATTGGAAATTGAATATAACAAGAGTTCTCATGCAAAAATATGCAAGGATTAAATTGTTGCCGAGAAATTCCATAGGAAATGCTATAGCATTTCCAATAGCATTTCTTTATTTTACATTTTTTACAACCTTAAATTTCGAACCAATTGAAAAAATAATGATTTAGGGCTTATACATTGGAATTTGAATATAACAAGAGTTCTCATGCAAAAATATGCAAGGATTAAATTGTTGACGAGAAATGCCATAGGAAATGCTATAGCATTTCCTATAGCATTTCTTTATTAGACATTTTTTACAACCTTAAATTTCGAACCAATTGAAAAAATAATAATTTTAGGGCTTATACATTGGAAATTGAATATAACAAGAGTTCTCATGCAAAAATATGCAAGGATTAAATTGTTGCCGAGAAATGCCATAGGAAATGCTATAGCATTTCCAATAGCATTTCTTTATTTTACATTTTTTACAACCTTAAATTTCAAACCAATTGAAAAAATAATGATTTAGGGCTTATACATTGGAATTTGAATATAACAAGAGTTCTCATGCAAAAATATGCAAGTATTAAATTGTTGACGAGAAATGCCATAGGAAATACTATAGCATTTCCTATAGCATTTCTTTATTTGACATTTTTTAAAACCTTAAATTTCAAACTAATTGAAAAAATAATGATTTTAGGGCTTATACATTGGAATTTTAATATAACAAGAGTTCTCATGCAAAAATATGCAAGGATTAAATTGTTGCCGAGAAATGCCATAGGAAATGCTATAGCATTTCCAATAGCATTTCTTTATTTTACATTTTTTACAACTTTAAATTTCGAACCAATTGAAAAAATAATGATTTAGGGCTTATACATTGGAATTTGAATATAACAAGAGTTCTCATGCAAAAATATGCAAGGATTAAATTGTTGACGAGAAATGCCATAGGAAATGCTATAGCATTTCCTATAGCATTTCTTTATTTTACATTTTTTACAACCTTAAATTTCGAACCAATTGAAAAAATAATGATTTTAAATCTTATATATTGGAATTTGAATATAACAAGAGTTCTCATGCAAAAATATGCAAGGATTAAATTGTTGACGAGTAATGCCATAGGAAATGCTATAGCATTTCCAATAGCATTTCTTTATTTGACATTTTTTACAACCTTAAATTTCGAACCAATTGAAAAAATAATGATTTAGGGCTTATACATTGGAATTTGAATATAACAAGAGTTCTCATGCAAAAATATGCAAGGATTAAATTGTTGACGAGAAATGCCATAGGAAATACTATAGCATTTCCTATAGCATTTCTTTATTTGACATTTTTTAAAACCTTAAATTTCAAACCAATTGAAAAAATAATTATTTTAGGGCTTATACATTGGAATTTGAATATAACAAGAGTTCTCATGCAAAAATATGCAAGGATTAAATTGTTGCCGAGAAATGCCATAGGAAATGCTATAGCATTTCCAATAGCATTTCTTTATTTTACATTTTTTACAACCTTAAATTTCGAACCAATTGAAAAAATAATTATTTAGGGCTTATACATTGGAATTTGAATATAACAAGAGTTCTCATGCAAAAATATATAAGGATTAAATTGTTGACGAGAAATGCCACAGGAAATGCTATAGCATTTCCTATAGCATTTCTTTATTTTACATTTTTTACAACCTTAAATTTCGAACCAATTGAAAAAATAATGATTTTACGGCTTATACATTGGAATTTGAATGTAACAAGAGTTCTCATGCAAAAATATGCAAGGATTAAATTGTTGCCGAGAAATGCCATAGAAAATGCTATAGCATTTCCTATAGCATTTCTTTATTTGACATTTTTTACAGCCTTAAGTTTCGAACCAATTGAAAAAATAATGATTTTAGGGCTTATACATTGGAAATTGTATATAACAAGAGTTCTCATGCAAAAATATGCAAGGATTAAATTTATGACGAGAAATGCCATAGGAAATGCTATAGCATTTCCAATAGCATTTCTTTATCAGACATTTTTTACAACCTTAAATTTCGAACCAATTGAAAAAATAATGATTTTATGGCTTATACATTGGAAATTGAATATAACAAGAGTTCTCATGCAAAAATATGCAAGGATTAAATTGTTGCCGAGAAATTCCATAGGAAATGCTATAGCATTTCCAATAGCATTTCTTTATTTTACATTTTTTACAACCTTAAATTTCGAACCAATTGAAAAAATAATGATTTAGGGCTTATACATTGGAATTTGAATATAACAAGAGTTCTCATGCAAAAATATGCAAGGATTAAATTGTTGACGAGAAATGCCATAGGAAATGCTATAGCATTTCCTATAGCATTTCTTTATTAGACATTTTTTACAACCTTAAATTTCGAACCAATTGAAAAAATAATAATTTTAGGGCTTATACATTGGAAATTGAATATAACAAGAGTTCTCATGCAAAAATATGCAAGGATTAAATTGTTGCCGAGAAATGCCATAGGAAATGCTATAGCATTTCCAATAGCATTTCTTTATTTTACATTTTTTACAACCTTAAATTTCAAACCAATTGAAAAAATAATGATTTAGGGCTTATACATTGGAATTTGAATATAACAAGAGTTCTCATGCAAAAATATGCAAGTATTAAATTGTTGACGAGAAATGCCATAGGAAATACTATAGCATTTCCTATAGCATTTCTTTATTTGACATTTTTTAAAACCTTAAATTTCAAACCAATTGAAAAAATAATGATTTTAGGGCTTATACATTGGAATTTTAATATAACAAGAGTTCTCATGCAAAAATATGCAAGGATTAAATTGTTGCCGAGAAATGCCATAGGAAATGCTATAGCATTTCCAATAGCATTTCTTTATTTTACATTTTTTACAACTTTAAATTTCGAACCAATTGAAAAAATAATGATTTAGGGCTTATACATTGGAATTTGAATATAACAAGAGTTCTCATGCAAAAATATGCAAGGATTAAATTGTTGACGAGAAATGCCATAGGAAATGCTATAGCATTTCCTATAGCATTTCTTTATTTTACATTTTTTACAACCTTAAATTTCGAACCAATTGAAAAAATAATGATTTTAAATCTTATATATTGGAATTTGAATATAACAAGAGTTCTCATGCAAAAATATGCAAGGATTAAATTGTTGACGAGTAATGCCATAGGAAATGCTATAGCATTTCCTATAGCATTTCTTTATTTGACATTTTTTACAACCTTAAATTTCAAACCAATTGAAAAAATAATGATTTTAGGGCTTATACATTGGAATTTGAACATAACAAGAGTTCTCAAGCAAAAATATGCAAGGATTAAATTGTTGACGAGAAATGCCATAGGAAATGCTAGCATTTCCTATAGCATTTCTGTATTACACATTTTTTACAACCTTAAATTTCGAACCAATTGAAAAAATAATGATTTTTGGGCTTATACATTGGAATTTGAACATAACAAGAGTTCTCAAGCAAAAATATGCAAGGATTAAATTGTTGACGAGAAATGCCATAGGAAATGCTATAGCATTTCCTATAGCATTTCTTTATTACACATTTTTTACAACCTTAAATTTCGAACCAATTGAAAAAATAATGATTTTAGGGGTTATACATTGGAAAATGAATATAACAAGAGTTCTCATGCAAAAATATGCAAGGATTAAATTGTTGCCGAGAAATGCCATAGGAAATGCTATAGCATTTCCTATAGCATTTCTTTATTTTACATTTTTTACAACCTTAAATTTCGAACCAATTGAAAAATTAATGATTTTAAAGCTTATACATTGGAATTTGAATATAACAAGAGTTCTCATGCAAAAATATGCAAGGATTAAATTGTTGACGAGAAATGCCATAGGAAATGCTATAGCATTTCCTATAGCATTTCTTTATTTGACATTTTTTAAAACCTTAAATTTCGAACCAATTGAAAAATTAATGATTCTAAAGCTTATACATTGGAGTTTGAATATAACAAGAGTTCTCATGCAAAAATATGCAAGGATTAAATTGTTGACGAGAAATGCCATAGGAAATGCTATAGCATTTCCTATCGCATTTGTTTATTTGACATTTTTTACAACCTTAAATTTCGAACCAATTGAAAAAATAATGATTTTAGGGCTTATACATTGAAAATTGAATATAACAAGAGTTCTCATGCAAAAATATGCAAGGATTAAATTGTTGCCGAGAAATGCCATAGGAAATGCTATAGCATTTCCTATAGCATTTGTTTATTTGACATTTTTTAAAACCTTAAATTTCGAACCAATTGAAAAAATAATGATTTTAGGGCTTATACATTGGAATTTGAATATAACAAGAGTTCTCATGCAAAAATATGCAAGGATTAAATTGTTGACGAGAAATGCCATAGGAAATGCTATAGCATTTCCTATAGCATTTCTTTATTTGACATTTTTTACAACCTTAAATTTCGAACCAATTGAAAAAATAATGATTTTAGGGCTTATACATTGGAATTTGAATATAACAAGAGTTCTCATGCAAAAATATGCAAGGATTAAATTGTTGCCGAGAAATGCCATAGGAAAGGCTATTGCATTTCCTATAGCATTTCTTTATTTGACATTTTTTACAACCTTAAATTTCGAACCAATTGAAAAAATAATGATTTTAGGGCTTATACATTGGAATTTGAATATAACAAGAGTTCTCATGCAAAAATATGCAAGTTTAAATTGTTGACGAGAAATGCCATAGGAAATGCTATAGCATTTCCAATAGCATTTTTTTATTAGACATTTTTTACAACCTTAAATTTCGAACCAATTGAAAAAATAATGATTTTATGGCATATACATTGGAAATTGAATATAACAAGAGTTCTCATGCAAAAATATACAAGGATTAAATTGTTGCCGAGAAATGCCATAGGAAATGCTATAGCATTTCCAATAGCATTTCTTTATTTTACATTTTTTACAACCTTAAATTTCGAACCAATTGAAAAAATAATGATTTAGGGCTTATACATTGGAATTTGAATATAACAAGAGTTCTCATGCAAAAATATGCAAGGATTAAATTGTTGACGAGAAATGCCATAGGAGCATTTCCTATAGCATTTCTTTATTAGACATTTTTTACAACCTTAAATTTCGAACCAATTGAAAAAATAATAATTTTAGGGCTTATACATTGGAAATTGAATATAACAAGAGTTCTCATGCAAAAATATGCAAGGATTAAATTGTTGCCGAGAAATGCCATAGGAAATGCTATAGCATTTCCAATAGCATTTCTTTATTTTACATTTTTTACAACCTTAAATTTCAAACCAATTGAAAAAATAATGATTTAGGGCTTATACATTGGAATTTGAATATAACAAGAGTTCTCATGCAAAAATATGCAAGTATTAAATTGTTGACGAGAAATGCCATAGGAAATACTATAGCATTTCCTATAGCATTTCTTTATTTGACATTTTTTAAAACCTTAAATTTCAAACCAATTGAAAAAATAATGATTTTAGGGCTTATACATTGGAATTTTAATATAACAAGAGTTCTCATGCAAAAATATGCAAGGATTAAATTGTTGCCGAGAAATGCCATAGGAAATGCTATAGCATTTCCAATAGCATTTCTTTATTTTACATTTTTTACAACTTTAAATTTCGAACCAATTGAAAAAATAATGATTTAGGGCTTATACATTGGAATTTGAATATAACAAGAGTTCTCATGCAAAAATATGCAAGGATTAAATTGTTGACGAGAAATGCCATAGGAAATGCTATAGCATTTCCTATAGCATTTCTTTATTTTACATTTTTTACAACCTTAAATTTCGAACCAATTGAAAAAATAATGATTTTAAATCTTATATATTGGAATTTGAATATAACAAGAGTTCTCATGCAAAAATATGCAAGGATTAAATTGTTGACGAGTAATGCCATAGGAAATGCTATAGCATTTCCTATAGCATTTCTTTATTTGACATTTTTTACAACCTTAAATTTCAAACCAATTGAAAAAATAATGATTTTAGGGCTTATACATTGGAATTTGAACATAACAAGAGTTCTCAAGAAAAAATATGCAAGGATTAAATTGTTGACGAGAAATGCCATAGGAAATGCTAGCATTTCCTATAGCATTTCTGTATTACACATTTTTTACAACCTTAAATTTCGAACCAATTGAAAAAATAATGATTTTTGGGCTTATACATTGGAATTTGAACATAACAAGAGTTCTCAAGCAAAAATATGCAAGGATTAAATTGTTGACGAGAAATGCCATAGGAAATGCTATAGCATTTCCTATAGCATTTCTTTATTACACATTTTTTACAACCTTAAATTTCGAACCAATTGAAAAAATAATGATTTTAGGGGTTATACATTGGAAAATGAATATAACAAGAGTTCTCATGCAAAAATATGCAAGGATTAAATTGTTGCCGAGAAATGCCATAGGAAATGCTATAGCATTTCCTATAGCATTTCTTTATTTTACATTTTTTACAACCTTAAATTTCGAACCAATTGAAAAATTAATGATTTTAAAGCTTATACATTGGAATTTGAATATAACAAGAGTTCTCATGCAAAAATATGCAAGGATTAAATTGTTGACGAGAAATGCCATAGGAAATGCTATAGCATTTCCTATAGCATTTCTTTATTTGACATTTTTTAAAACCTTAAATTTCGAACCAATTGAAAAATTAATGATTCTAAAGCTTATACATTGGAGTTTGAATATAACAAGAGTTCTCATGCAAAAATATGCAAGGATTAAATTGTTGACGAGAAATGCCATAGGAAATGCTATAGCATTTCCTATCGCATTTGTTTATTTGACATTTTTTACAACCTTAAATTTTGAACCAATTGAAAAAATAATGATTTTAGGGCTTATACATTGAAAATTGAATATAACAAGAGTTCTCATGCAAAAATATGCAAGGATTAAATTGTTGCCGAGAAATGCCATAGGAAATGCTATAGCATTTCCTATAGCATTTGTTTATTTGACATTTTTTAAAACCTTAAATTTCGAACCAATTGAAAAAATAATGATTTTAGGGCTTATACATTGGAATTTGAATATAACAAGAGTTCTCATGCAAAAATATGCAAGGATTAAATTGTTGATGAGAAATGCCATAGGAAATGCTATAGCATTTCCTATAGCATTTCTTTATTTGACATTTTTTACAACCTTAAATTTCGAACCAATTGAAAAAATAATGATTTTAGGGCTTATACATTGGAATTTGAATATAACAAGAGTTCTCATGCAAAAATATGCAAGGATTAAATTGTTGCCGAGAAATGCCATAGGAAATGCTATTGCATTTCCTATAGCATTTCTTTATTTGACATTTTTTACAACCTTAAATTTCGAACCAATTGAAAAAATAATGATTTTAGGGCTTATACATTGGAATTTGAATATAACAAGAGTTCTCATGCAAAAATATGCAAGTTTAAATTGTTGACGAGAAATGCCATAGGAAATGCTATAGCATTTCCAATAGCATTTTTTTATTAGACATTTTTTACAACCTTAAATTTCGAACCAATTGAAAAAATAATGATTTTATGGCATATACATTGGAAATTGAATATAACAAGAGTTCTCATGCAAAAATATACAAGGATTAAATTGTTGCCGAGAAATGCCATAGGAAATGCTATAGCATTTCCAATAGCATTTCTTTATTTTACATTTTTTACAACCTTAAATTTCGAACCAATTGAAAAAATAATGATTTAGGGCTTATACATTGGAATTTGAATATAACAAGAGTTCTCATGCAAAAATATGCAAGGATTAAATTGTTGACGAGAAATGCCATAGGAGCATTTCCTATAGCATTTCTTTATTAGACATTTTTTACAACCTTAAATTTTGAACCAATTGAAAAAATAATGATTTTAGGGCTTATACATTGGAAATTGAATATAACAAGAGTTCTCATGCAAAAATATGCAAGGATTAAATTGTTGCCGAGAAATGCCATAGGAAATGCTATAGCATTTCCAATAGCATTTCTTTATTTTACATTTTTTACAACCTTAAATTTCGAACCAATTGAAAAAATAATGATTTAGGGCTTATACATTGGAATTTGAATATAACAAGAGTTCTCATGCAAAAATATGCAAGGATTAAATTGTTGACGAGAAATGCCATAGGAAATACTATAGCATTTCCTATAGCATTTCTTTATTTGACATTTTTTAAAACCTTAAATTTCAAACCAATTGAAAAAATAATGATTTTAGGGCTTATACATTGGAATTTTAATATAACAAGAGTTCTCATGCAAAAATATGCAAGGATTAAATTGTTGACCAGAAATGCCATAGGAAATGCTATAGCATTTCCTATAGCATTTGTTTATTTGACATTTTTTACAACCTTAAATTTCGAACCAATTGAAAAAATAATGATTTTAGGGCATATACATTGGAAATTGAATATAACAAGAGTTCTAATGCAAAAATATGCAAGGATTAAATTGTTGCCCAAAAATGCCATAGGAAATGCTATAGCATTTCCTATAGCATTTCTTTATTTGACATTTTTTACAACCTTAAATTTCGAACCAATTGAAAAAATAATGATTTTAGGGCTTATACATTGGAATTTGAATATAACAAGAGTTCTCATGCAAAAATATGCAAGGATTAAATTGTTGACGAGAAATGCCATAGGAAATGCTATAGCATTTCCAATAGCATTTCTTTATTAGACATTTTTTACAACCTTAAATTTCGATCCAATTGAAAAAATAATGATTTTATGGCTTATACATTGGAAATTGAATATAACAAGAGTTCTCATGCAAAAATATACAAGGATTAAATTGTTGCCGAGAAATGCCATAGGAAATGCTATATCATTTCCAATAGCATTTCTTTATTTTACATTTTTTACAACCTTAAATTTCGAACCAATTGAAAAAATAATGATTTAGGGCTTATACATTGGAATTTGAATATAACAAGAGTTCTCATGCAAAAATATGCAAGGATTAAATTGTTGACGAGAAATGCCATAGGAAATGCTATAGCATTTCCTATAGCATTTCTTTATTAGACATTTTTTACAACCTAAAATTTTGAACCAATTGAAAAAATAATGATTTTAGGGCTTATACATTGGAAATTGAATATAACAAGAGTTCTCATGCAAAAATATGCAAGGATTAAATTGTTGCCGAGAAATGCCATAGGAAATCCTATAGCATTTCCAATAGCATTTCTTTATTTTACATTTTTTACAACCTTAAATTTCGAACCAATTGAAAAAATAATGATTTAGGGCTTATACATTGGAATTTGAATATAACAAGAGTTCTCATGCAAAAATATGCAAGGATTAAATTGTTGACGAGAAATGCCATAGGAAATACTATAGCATTTCTATAGCATTTCTTTATTTGACATTTTTTAAAACCTTAAATTTCAAACCAATTGAAAAAATAATGATTTTAGGGCTTATACATTGGAATTTGAATATAACAAGAGTTCTCATGCAAAAATATGCAAGGATTAAATTGTTGACGAGAAATGCCATAGGAAATGCTATAGCATTTCCTATAGCATTTGTTTATTTGACATTTTTTACAACCTTAAATTTCGAACCAATTGAAAAAATAATGATTTTAGGGCATATACATTGGAAATTGAATATAACAAGAGTTCTAATGCAAAAATATGCAAGGATTAAATTGTTGCCCAAAAATGCCATAGGAAATGCTATAGCATTTCCTATAGCATTTCTTTATTTGACATTTGTTACAACCTTAAATTTCGAACCAATTGAAAAAATAATGATTTTAGGGCTTATACATTGGAATTTGAATATAACAAGAGTTCTCATGCAAAAATATGCAAGGATTAAATTGTTGACGAGAAATGCCATAGGAAATGCTATAGCATTTCCAATAGCATTTCTTTATTAGACATTTTTTACAACCTTAAATTTCGATCCAATTGAAAAAATAATGATTTTATGGCTTATACATTGGAAATTGAATATAACAAGAGTTCTCATGCAAAAATATACAAGGATTAAATTGTTGCCGAGAAATGCCATAGGAAATGCTATATCATTTCCAATAGCATTTCTTTATTTTACATTTTTTACAACCTTAAATTTCGAACCAATTGAAAAAATAATGATTTAGGGCTTATACATTGGAATTTGAATATAACAAGAGTTCTCATGCAAAAATATGCAAGGATTAAATTGTTGACGAGAAATGCCATAGGAAATGCTATAGCATTTCCTATAGCATTTCTTTATTAGACATTTTTTACAACCTAAAATTTTGAACCAATTGAAAAAATAATGATTTTAGGGCTTATACATTGGAAATTGAATATAACAAGAGTTCTCATGCAAAAATATGCAAGGATTAAATTGTTGCCGAGAAATGCCATAGGAAATCCTATAGCATTTCCAATAGCATTTCTTTATTTTACATTTTTTACAACCTTAAATTTCGAACCAATTGAAAAATTTTTGATTTAGGGCTTATACATTGGAATTTGAATATAACAAGAGTTCTCATGCAAAAATATGCAAGGATTAAATTGTTGACGAGAAATGCCATAGGAAATACTATAGCATTTCTATAGCATTTCTTTATTTGACATTTTTTAAAACCTTAAATTTCAAACCAATTGAAAAAATAATGATTTTAGGGCTTATACATTGGAATTTGAATATAACAAGAGTTCTCATGCAAAAATATGCAAGGATTAAATTGTTGACGAGAAATGCCATAGGAAATGCTATAGCATTTCCTATAGCATTTGTTTATTTGACATTTTTTACAACCTTAAATTTCGAACCAATTGAAAAAATAATGATTTTAGGGCATATACATTGGAAATTGAATATAACAAGAGTTCTAATGCAAAAATATGCAAGGATTAAATTGTTGCCCAAAAATGCCATAGGAAATGCTATAGCATTTCCTATAGCATTTCTTTATTTGACATTTTTTACAACCTTAAATTTCGAACCAATTGAAAAAATAATGATTTTAGGGCTTATACATTGGAATTTGAATATAACAAGAGTTCTCATGCAAAAATATGCAAGGATTAAATTGTTGACGAGAAATGCCATAGGAAATGCTATAGCATTTCCAATAGCATTTCTTTATTAGACATTTTTTACAACCTTAAATTTCGATCCAATTGAAAAAATAATGATTTTATGGCTTATACATTGGAAATTGAATATAACAAGAGTTCTCATGCAAAAATATACAAGGATTAAATTGTTGCCGAGAAATGCCATAGGAAATGCTATATCATTTCCAATAGCATTTCTTTATTTTACATTTTTTACAACCTTAAATTTCGAACCAATTGAAAAAATAATGATTTAGGGCTTATACATTGGAATTTGAATATAACAAGAGTTCTCATGCAAAAATATGCAAGGATTAAATTGTTGACGAGAAATGCCATAGGAAATGCTATAGCATTTCCTATAGCATTTCTTTATTAGACATTTTTTACAACCTAAAATTTTGAACCAATTGAAAAAATAATGATTTTAGGGCTTATACATTGGAAATTGAATATAACAAGAGTTCTCATGCAAAAATATGCAAGGATTAAATTGTTGCCGAGAAATGCCATAGGAAATCCTATAGCATTTCCAATAGCATTTCTTTATTTTACATTTTTTACAACCTTAAATTTCGAACCAATTGAAAATTTTTTGATTTAGGGCTTATACATTGGAATTTGAATATAACAAGAGTTCTCATGCAAAAATATGCAAGGATTAAATTGTTGACGAGAAATGCCATAGGAAATACTATAGCATTTCTATAGCATTTCTTTATTTGACATTTTTTAAAACCTTAAATTTCAAACCAATTGAAAAAATAATGATTTTAGGGCTTATACATTGGAATTTGAATATAACAAGAGTTCTCATGCAAAAATATGCAAGGATTAAATTGTTGACGAGAAATGCCATAGGAAATGCTATAGCATTTCCTATAGCATTTGTTTATTTGACATTTTTTACAACCTTAAATTTCGAACCAATTGAAAAAATAATGATTTTAGGGCATATACATTGGAAATTGAATATAACAAGAGTTCTAATGCAAAAATATGCAAGGATTAAATTGTTGCCCAAAAATGCCATAGGAAATGCTATAGCATTTCCTATAGCATTTCTTTATTTGACATTTTTTACAACCTTAAATTTCGAACCAATTGAAAAAATAATGATTTTAGGGCTTATACATTGGAATTTGAATATAACAAGAGTTCTCATGCAAAAATATGCAAGGATTAAATTGTTGACGAGAAATGCCATAGGAAATGCTATAGCATTTCCAATAGCATTTCTTTATTAGACATTTTTTACAACCTTAACTTTCGATCCAATTGAAAAAATAATGATTTTATGGCTTATACATTGGAAATTGAATATAACAAGAGTTCTCATGCAAAAATATACAAGGATTAAATTGTTGCCGAGAAATGCCATAGGAAATGCTATAGCATTTCCAATAGCATTTCTTTATTTTACATTTTTTACAACCTTAAATTTCGAACCAATTGAAAAAATAATGATTTAGGGCTTATACATTGGAATTTGAATATAACAAGAGTTCTCATGCAAAAATATGCAAGGATTAAATTGTTGACGAGAAATGCCATAGGAAATGCTATAGCATTTCCTATAGCATTTCTTTATTAGACATTTTTTACAACCTAAAATTTTGAACCAATTGAAAAAATAATGATTTTAGGGCTTATACATTGGAAATTGAATATAACAAGAGTTCTCATGCAAAAATATGCAAGGATTAAATTGTTGCCGAGAAATGCCATAGGAAATCCTATAGCATTTCCAATAGCATTTCTTTATTTTACATTTTTTACAACCTTAAATTTCGAACCAATTGAAAAAATAATGATTTAGGGCTTATACATTGGAATTTGAATATAACAAGAGTTCTAATGCAAAAATATGCAAGGATTAAATTGTTGCCCAGAAATGCCATAGGAAATGCTATAGCATTTCCTATAGCATTTCTTTATTTGACATTTTTTACAACCTTAAATTTCGAACCAATTGAAAAAATAATGATTTTAGGGCTTATACATTGGAATTTGAATATAACAAGAGTTCTCATGCAAAAATATGCAAGGATTAAATTGTTGACGACAAATGCCATAGGAAATGCTATAGCATTTCCAATAGCATTTCTTTATTAGACATTTTTTACAACCTTAAATTTCGATCCAATTGAAAAAATAATGATTTTATGGCTTATACATTGGAAATTGAATATAACAAGAGTTCTCATGCAAAAATATACAAGGATTAAATTGTTGCCGAGAAATGCCATAGGAAATGCTATAGCATTTCCAATAGCATTTCTTTATTTTACATTTTTTACAACCTTAAATTTTGAACCAATTGAAAAAATAATGATTTAGGGCTTATACATTGGAATTTGAATATAACTAGAGTTCTCATGCAAAAATATGCAAGGATTAAATTGTTGACGAGAAATGCCATAGGAAATGCTATAGCATTTCCTATAGCATTTCTTTATTAGACATTTTTTACAACCTAAAATTTTGAACCAATTGAAAAAATAATGATTTTAGGGCTTATACATTGGAAATTGAATATAACAAGAGTTCTCATGCAAAAATATGCAAGGATTAAATTGTTGCCGAGAAATGCCATAGGAAATGCTATAGCATTTCCAATAGCATTTCTTTATTTTACATTTTTTACAACCTTAAATTTCGAACCAATTGAAAAAATAATGATTTAGGGCTTATACATTGGAATTTGAATATAACAAGAGTTCTCATGCAAAAATATGCAAGGATTAAATTGTTGACGAGAAATGCCATAGGAAATACTATAGCATTTCCTATAGCATTTCTTTATTTGACATTTTTTAAAACCTTAAATTTCAAACCAATTGAAAAAATAATGATTTTAGGGCTTATACATTGGAATTTGAATATAACAAGAGTTCTCATGCAAAAATATGCAAGGATTAAATTGTTGACGAGAAATGCCATAGGAAATGCTATAGCATTTCCTATAGCATTTGTTTATTTGACATTTTTTACAACCTTAAATTTCAAACCAATTGAAAAAATAATGATTTTAGGGCTTATACATTGGAAATTGAATATAACAAGAGTTCTAATGCAAAAATATGCAAGGATTAAATTGTTGCCCAGAAATGCCATAGGAAATGCTATAGCATTTCCTATAGCATTTCTTTATTTTACATTTTTTACAACCTTAAATTTCGAACCAATTGAAAAAATAATGATTTAGGGCTTATACATTGGAATTTGAATATAACAAGAGCTCTCATGCAAAAATATGCAAGGATTAAATTGTTGACGAGAAATGCCATAGGAAATGCTATAGCATTTTCTATAGCATTTCTTTATTAGACATTTTTTACAACCTTAAATTACGAACCAATTGAAAAAATAATGATTTTAGTGCTTATACATTGGAAATTGAATATAACAAGAGTTCTCATGCAAAAATATGCAAGAATTAAATTGTTGCCGAGAAATGCCATAGGAAATGCTATAGCATTTCCAATAGCATTTCTTTATTTTACATTTTTTACAACCTTAAATTTCGAACCAATTGAAAAAATAATGATTTTAGGGCTTATACATTGGAATTTGAATATAACAAGAGTTCTCATGCAAAAATATGCAAGGATTAAATTGTTGACGAGAAATGCCATAGGAAATGCTATAGCATTTCCAATAGCATTTCTTTATTTGACATTTTTTACAACCTTAAATTTCGAACCAATTGAAAAAATAATGATTTTAGGGCTTATACATTGGAATTTGAATATAACAAGAGTTCTCATGCAAAAATATGCAAGGATTAAATTGTTGACGAGAAATGCCATAGGAAATGCTATTGCATTTCCTATAGCATTTCTTTATTTGACATTTTTTACAACCATAAATTTCGAACCAATTGAAAAAATAATGATTTTAGGGCTTATACATTGGAATTTGAATATAACAAGAGTTCTCATGCAAAAATATGCAAGGATTAAATTGTTGACGAGAAATGCCTTAGAAAATGCTATAGCATTTCCAATAGCATTTCTTTATTAGACATTTTTTACAATCTTAAATTTCGAACCAATTGAAAAAATAATGATTTTATGGCTTATACATTGGAAATTGAATATAACAAGAGTTCTCATGCAAAAATATACAAGGATTAAATTGTTGCCGAGAAATGCCATAGGAAATGCTATAGCATTTCCAATAGCATTTCTTTATTTTACATTTTTTACAACCTTAAATTTCGAACCAATTGAAAAAATAATGATTTAGGGCTTATACATTGGAATTTGAATATAACAAGAGTTCTCATGCAAAAATATGCAAGGATTAAATTGTTGACGAGAAATGCCATAGGAAATACTATAGCATTTCCTATAGCATTTCTTTATTTGACATTAACCTTAAATTTCAAACCAATGGAAAAAATAATGATTTTAGGGCTTATACATTGGAATTTGAATATAACAAGAGTTCTCATGCAAAAATATGCAAGGATTAAATTGTTGACGAGAAATGCCATAGGAAATGCTATAGCATTTCCTATAGCAATTGTTTATTTGACATTTTTTACAACCTTAAATTTCGAACCAATTGAAAAAATAATGATTTTAGGGCTTATACATTGGAAATTGAATATAACAAGAGTTCTAATGCAAAAATATGCAAGGATTAAATTGTTGCCCAGAAATGCCATAGGAAATGCTATAGCATTTCCTATAGCATTTCTTTATTTTACATTTTTTACAACCTTAAATTTCGAACCAATTGAAAAAATAATGATTTAGGGCTTATACATTGGAATTTGAATATAACAAGAGCTCTCATGCAAAAATATGCAAGGATTAAATTGTTGACGAGAAATGCCATAGGAAATGCTATAGCATTTCCTATAGCATTTCTTTATTTTACATTTTTTACAACCTTAAATTTCGAACCAATTGAAAAAATAATGATTTTAGGGCTTATACATTGGAATTTGAATATAACAAGAGTTCTCATGCAAAAATATGCAAGGATTAAATTGTTGACGAGAAATGCCATAGGAAATGCTATTGCATTTCCTATAGCATTTCTTTATTTGACATTTTTTACAACCATAAATTTCGAACCAATTGAAAAAATAATGATTTTAGGGCTTATACATTGGAATTTGAATATAACAAGAGTTCTCATGCAAAAATATGCAAGGATTAAATTGTTGACGAGAAATGCCTTAGAAAATGCTATAGCATTTCCAATAGCATTTCTTTATTAGACATTTTTTACAATCTTAAATTTCGAACCAATTGAAAAAATAATGATTTTATGGCTTATACATTGGAAATTGAATATAACAAGAGTTCTCATGCAAAAATATACAAGGATTAAATTGTTGCCGAGAAATGCCATAGGAAATGCTATAGCATTTCCAATAGCATTTCTTTATTTTACATTTTTTACAACCTTAAATTTCGAACCAATTGAAAAAATAATGATTTAGGGCTTATACATTGGAATTTGAAAATAACAAGAGTTCTCATGCAAAAATATGCAAGGATTAAATTGTTGACGAGAAATGCCATAAGAAATGCTATAGCATTTCCAATAGCATTTCTTTATTTGACATTTTTTACAACCTTAAATTTCGAACCAATTGAAAAAATAATGATTTTAGGGCTTATACATTGGAATTTGAATATAACAAGAGTTCTCATGCAAAAATATCCAAGGATTAAATTGTTGACGAGAAATGCCATAGGAAATGCTATTGCATTTCCTATAGCATTTCTTTATTTGACATTTTTTACAACCTTAAATTTCGAACCAATTGAAAAAATAATGATTTTAGGGCTTATACATTGGAATTTGAATATAACAAGAGTTCTCATGCAAAAATATGCAAGGATTAAATTGTTGACGAGAAATGCCATAGAAAATGCTATAGCATTTCCTATAGCATTTCTTTATTTTACATTTTTTACAACCTTAAATTTCGAACCAATTGAAAAAATAATGATTTTAGGGCTTATACATTGGAATTTGAATATAACAAGAGTTCTCATGCAAAAATATCCAAGGATTAAATTGTTGACGAGAAATGCCATAGGAAATGCTATAGCATTTCCTATAGCAATTGTTTATTTGACATTTTTTACAACCTTAAATTTCGAACCAATTGAAAAAATAATGATTTTAGGGCTTATACATTGGAAATTGAATATAACAAGAGTTCTAATGCAAAAATATGCAAGGATTAAATTGTTGCCCAGAAATGCCATAGGAAATGCTATAGCATTTCCTATAGCATTTCTTTATTTTACATTTTTTACAACCTTAAATTTCGAACCAATTGAAAAAATAATGATTTAGGGCTTATACATTGGAATTTGAATATAACAAGAGCTCTCATGCAAAAATATGCAAGGATTAAATTGTTGACGAGAAATGCCATAGGAAATGCTATAGCATTTCCTATAGCATTTCTTTATTTTACATTTTTTACAACCTTAAATTTCGAACCAATTGAAAAAATAATGATTTTAGGGCTTATACATTGGAATTTGAATATAACAAGAGTTCTCATGCAAAAATATGCAAGGATTAAATTGTTGACGAGAAATGCCATAGGAAATGCTATTGCATTTCCTATAGCATTTCTTTATTTGACATTTTTTACAACCATAAATTTCGAACCAATTGAAAAAATAATGATTTTAGGGCTTATACATTGGAATTTGAATATAACAAGAGTTCTCATGCAAAAATATGCAAGGATTAAATTGTTGACGAGAAATGCCTTAGAAAATGCTATAGCATTTCCAATAGCATTTCTTTATTAGACATTTTTTACAATCTTAAATTTCGAACCAATTGAAAAAATAATGATTTTATGGCTTATACATTGGAAATTGAATATAACAAGAGTTCTCATGCAAAAATATACAAGGATTAAATTGTTGCCGAGAAATGCCATAGGAAATGCTATAGCATTTCCAATAGCATTTCTTTATTTTACATTTTTTACAACCTTAAATTTCGAACCAATTGAAAAAATAATGATTTAGGGCTTATACATTGGAATTTGAAAATAACAAGAGTTCTCATGCAAAAATATGCAAGGATTAAATTGTTGACGAGAAATGCCATAAGAAATGCTATAGCATTTCCAATAGCATTTCTTTATTTGACATTTTTTACAACCTTAAATTTCGAACCAATTGAAAAAATAATGATTTTAGGGCTTATACATTGGAATTTGAATATAACAAGAGTTCTCATGCAAAAATATCCAAGGATTAAATTGTTGACGAGAAATGCCATAGGAAATGCTATTGCATTTCCTATAGCATTTCTTTATTTGACATTTTTTACAACCTTAAATTTCGAACCAATTGAAAAAATAATGATTTTAGGGCTTATACATTGGAATTTGAATATAACAAGAGTTCTCATGCAAAAATATGCAAGGATTAAATTGTTGACGAGAAATGCCATAGGAAATACTATAGCATTTCCTATAGCATTTCTTTATTTGACATTAACCTTAAATTTCAAACCAATGGAAAAAATAATGATTTTAGGGCTTATACATTGGAATTTGAATATAACAAGAGTTCTCATGCAAAAATATGCAAGGATTAAATTGTTGACGAGAAATGCCATAGGAAATGCTATAGCATTTCCTATAGCAATTGTTTATTTGACATTTTTTACAACCTTAAATTTCGAACCAATTGAAAAAATAATGATTTTAGGGCTTATACATTGGAAATTGAATATAACAAGAGTTCTAATGCAAAAATATGCAAGGATTAAATTGTTGCCCAGAAATGCCATAGGAAATGCTATAGCATTTCCTATAGCATTTCTTTATTTTACATTTTTTACAACCTTAAATTTCGAACCAATTGAAAAAATAATGATTTTAGGGCTTATACATTGGAAATTGAATATAACAAGAGTTCTCATGCAAAAATATGCAAGGATTAAATTGTTGACGAGAAATGCCATAGGAAATGCTATAGCATTTCCAATAGCATTTCTTTATTTTACATTTTTTACAACCTTAAATTTCGAACCAATTGAAAAAATAATGATTTTAATGCTTATGCATTGGAATTTGAATATAACAAGAGTTCTCATGCAAAAATATGCAAGGATTAAATTGTTGACGAGAAATGCCATAGGAAATGCTATAGCATTTCCTATAGCATTTCTTTATTTGACATTTTTTAAAACCTTAAATTTCAAACCAATTGAAAAAATAATGATTTTAGGGCTTATACATTGGAATTTGAATATAACAAGAGTTCTCATGCAAAAATATGCAAGGATTAAATTGTTGACGAGAAATGCCATAGGAAATGCTATAGCATTTCCTATAGCATTCGTTTATTTGACATTTTTTACAACCTTAAATTTCGAACCAATTGAAAAAATAATGATTTTAGGGCTTATACATTGGAAATTGAATATAACAAGAGTTCTAATGCAAAAATATGCAACGATTAAATTGTTGCCGAGAAATGCCATAGGAAATGCTATAGCATTACCTATAGCATTTCTTTATTTTACAATTTTTACAACCTTAAATTTTGAACCAATTGAAAAAATAATGATTTTAGGGCTTATACATTGGAAATTGAATATAACAAGAGTTCTCATGCAAAAATATGCAAGGATTAAATTGTTGCCGAGAAATGCCATAGGAAATGCTATAGCATTTCCTATAGCATATCTTTAATTTACATTTTTTACAACCTTAAATTTCGAACCAATTGAAAAAATAATGATTTTAAAGCTTATACATTGGAATTTGAATATAACAAGAGTTCTCATGCAAAAATATGCAAGGATTAAATTGTTGACGAGAAATGCCATGGGAAATGATATAGCATTTCCTATAGCATTTCTTTATTTGACATCTTTTACAACCTTAAATTTCAAACCAATTGAAAAAATAATGATTTTAGGGCTTATACATTGGAATTTGAATATAACAAGAGTTCTCATGCAAAAATATGCAAGGATTAAATTTTTTGACGAGAAATGCCATAGGAAATGCTATAGCATTTCCTATAGCATTTCTTTATTTGACATTTTTTACAACCTTAAATTTCGAACCAATTGAAAAAATAATGATTTTAAAGCTTATACATTGGAAATTGAATATAACAAGAGTTCTCATGCAAAAATATGCAAGGATTAAATTGTTGACGAGAAACGCCATAGGAAATGCTATAGCATTTCCTATAGCATTTGTTTATTTGACATTTTTTACAACCTTAAATTTCGAACCAATTGAAAAAATAATTATTTTAGGGCTTATACATTGGAAATTGAATATAACAAGAATTCTCATGCAAAAATATACAAGGATTAAATTGTTGCCGAGAAATGCCATAGGAAATGCTATAGCATTTCCTATAGCATATCTTTAATTTACATTTTTTACAACCTTAAATTTCGAACCAATTGAAAAAATAATGATTTTAAAGCTTATACATTGGAATTTGAATATAACAAGAGTTCTCATGCAAAAATATGCAAGGATTAAATTGTTGACGAGAAATGCCATGGGAAATGATATAGCATTTCCTATAGCATTTCTTTATTTGACATCTTTTACAACCTTAAATTTCAAACCAATTGAAAAAATAATGATTTTAGGGCTTATACATTGGAATTTGAATATAACAAGAGTTCTCATGCAAAAATATGCAAGGATTAAATTTTTTGACGAGAAATGCCATAGGAAATGCTATAGCATTTCCTATAGCATTTCTTTATTTGACATTTTTTACAACCTTAAATTTTGAACCAATTGAAAAAATAATGATTTAAAGCTTATACATTGGAATTTGAATATAACAAGAGTTCTCATGCAAAAATATGCAAGGATTAAATTGTTGACGAGAAATGCCATAGGAAATGCTATAGCATTTCCTATAACATTTCTTTATTTGACATTTTTTACAACCTTAAATTTCAAACCAATTGAAAAAATAATGATTTTAGGGCTTATACTTTGGAATTTGAATATAACAAGAGTTCTCATGCAAAAATATGCAAGGATTAAATTGTTGACGAGAAATGCCATAGGAAATGCTATAGCATTTCCTATAGCATTTCTTTATTAGACATTTTTTACAACCTTAAATTTCGAACCAATTTAAAAAATAATGATTTTAGGGCTTATACATTGGAAATTGAATATAACAAGAATTCTCATGCAAAAATATACAAGGATTAAATTGTTGCCGAGAAATGCCATAGGAAATGCTATAGCATTTCCAATAGCATTTCTTTATTTTACATTTTTTACAACCGTAAATTTCGAACCAATTGAAAAAATAGTGATTTGGGGCTTATACATTGGAATTTGAACATAACAAGAGTTCTCATGCAAAAATATGCAAGGATTAAATTGTTGACGAGAAATGCCATTGGAAATGCTATAGCATTTCCTATAGCATTTCTTTATTTGACATCTTTTACAACCTTAAATTTCAAACCAATTGAAAAAATAATGATTTTAGGGCTTATACATTGGAATTTGAATATAACAAGAGTTCTCATGCAAAAATATGCAAGGATTAAATTTTTTGACGAGAAATGCCATAGGAAATGCTATAGCATTTCCTATAGCATTTCTTTATTTGACATTTTTTACAACCTTAAATTTCGAACCAATTGAAAAAATAATGATTTTAAAGCTTATACATTGGAAATTGAATATAACAAGAGTTCTCATGCAAAAATATGCAAGGATTAAATTGTTGACGAGAAACGCCATAGGAAATGCTATAGCATTTCCTATAGCATTTGTTTATTTGACATTTTTTACAACCTTAAATTTCGAACCAATTGAAAAAATAATTATTTTAGGGCTTATACATTGGAAATTGAATATAACAAGAATTCTCATGCAAAAATATACAAGGATTAAATTGTTGCCGAGAAATGCCATAGGAAATGCTATAGCATTTCCTATAGCATATCTTTAATTTACATTTTTTACAACCTTAAATTTCGAACCAATTGAAAAAATAATGATTTTAAAGCTTATACATTGGAATTTGAATATAACAAGAGTTCTCATGCAAAAATATGCAAGGATTAAATTGTTGACGAGAAATGCCATGGGAAATGATATAGCATTTCCTATAGCATTTCTTTATTTGACATCTTTTACAACCTTAAATTTCAAACCAATTGAAAAAATAATGATTTTAGGGCTTATACATTGGAATTTGAATATAACAAGAGTTCTCATGCAAAAATATGCAAGGATTAAATTTTTTGACGAGAAATGCCATAGGAAATGCTATAGCATTTCCTATAGCATTTCTTTATTTGACATTTTTTACAACCTTAAATTTTGAACCAATTGAAAAAATAATGATTTAAAGCTTATACATTGGAATTTGAATATAACAAGAGTTCTCATGCAAAAATATGCAAGGATTAAATTGTTGACGAGAAATGCCATAGGAAATGCTATAGCATTTCCTATAACATTTCTTTATTTGACATTTTTTACAACCTTAAATTTCAAACCAATTGAAAAAATAATGATTTTAGGGCTTATACTTTGGAATTTGAATATAACAAGAGTTCTCATGCAAAAATATGCAAGGATTAAATTGTTGACGAGAAATGCCATAGGAAATGCTATAGCATTTCCTATAGCATTTCTTTATTAGACATTTTTTACAACCTTAAATTTCGAACCAATTTAAAAAATAATGATTTTAGGGCTTATACATTGGAAATTGAATATAACAAGAATTCTCATGCAAAAATATACAAGGATTAAATTGTTGCCGAGAAATGCCATAGGAAATGCTATAGCATTTCCAATAGCATTTCTTTATTTTACATTTTTTACAACCGTAAATTTCGAACCAATTGAAAAAATAGTGATTTGGGGCTTATACATTGGAATTTGAACATAACAAGAGTTCTCATGCAAAAATATGCAAGGATTAAATTGTTGACGAGAAATGCCATTGGAAATGCTATAGCATTTCCTATAGCATTTCTTTATTTTACATTTTTTACAACCTTAAATTTCGAACCAATTGAAAAAATAATGATTTTAAAGCTTATACATTGGAATTTGAATATAACAAGAGTTCTCATGCAAAAATATACAAGGATTAAATTGTTGACGAGAAATGCCATAGGAAATGCTATAGCATTACCTATAGCATTTCTTTATTTTACAATTTTTACAACCTTAAATTTTGAACCAATTGAAAAAATAATGATTTTAGGGCTTATACATTGGAAATTGAATATAACAAGAGTTCTCATGCAAAAATATGCAAGGATTAAATTGTTGCCGAGAAATGCCATAGGAAATGCTATAGCATTTCCTATAGCATATCTTTAATTTACATTTTTTACAACCTTAAATTTCGAACCAATTGAAAAAATAATGATTTTAAAGCTTATACATTGGAATTTGAATATAACAAGAGTTCTCATGCAAAAATATGCAAGGATTAAATTGTTGACGAGAAATGCCATAGGAAATGCTATAGCATTTCCAATAGCATTTCTTTATTTTACATTTTTTACAACCTTAAATTTCGAACCAATTGAAAAAATAATGATTTTAATGCTTATGCATTGGAATTTGAATATAACAAGAGTTCTCATGCAAAAATATGCAAGGATTAAATTGTTGACGAGAAATGCCATAGGAAATGCTATAGCATTTCCTATAGCATTTCTTTATTTGACATTTTTTAAAACCTTAAATTTCAAACCAATTGAAAAAATAATGATTTTAGGGCTTATACATTGGAATTTGAATATAACAAGAGTTCTCATGCAAAAATATGCAAGGATTAAATTGTTGACGAGAAATGCCATAGGAAATGCTATAGCATTTCCTATAGCATTCGTTTATTTGACATTTTTTACAACCTTAAATTTCGAACCAATTGAAAAAATAATGATTTTAGGGCTTATACATTGGAAATTGAATATAACAAGAGTTCTAATGCAAAAATATGCAACGATTAAATTGTTGCCGAGAAATGCCATAGGAAATGCTATAGCATTACCTATAGCATTTCTTTATTTTACAATTTTTACAACCTTAAATTTTGAACCAATTGAAAAAATAATGATTTTAGGGCTTATACATTGGAAATTGAATATAACAAGAGTTCTCATGCAAAAATATGCAAGGATTAAATTGTTGCCGAGAAATGCCATAGGAAATGCTATAGCATTTCCTATAGCATATCTTTAATTTACATTTTTTACAACCTTAAATTTCGAACCAATTGAAAAAATAATGATTTTAAAGCTTATACATTGGAATTTGAATATAACAAGAGTTCTCATGCAAAAATATGCAAGGATTAAATTGTTGACGAGAAATGCCATGGGAAATGATATAGCATTTCCTATAGCATTTCTTTATTTGACATCTTTTACAACCTTAAATTTCAAACCAATTGAAAAAATAATGATTTTAGGGCTTATACATTGGAATTTGAATATAACAAGAGTTCTCATGCAAAAATATGCAAGGATTAAATTTTTTGACGAGAAATTCCATAGGAAATGCTATAGCATTTCCTATAGCATTTCTTTATTTGACATTTTTTACAACCTTAAATTTCGAACCAATTGAAAAAATAATGATTTTAAAGCTTATACATTGGAAATTGAATATAACAAGAGTTCTCATGCAAAAATATGCAAGGATTAAATTGTTGACGAGAAACGCCATAGGAAATGCTATAGCATTTCCTATAGCATTTGTTTATTTGACATTTTTTACAACCTTAAATTTCGAACCAATTGAAAAAATAATTATTTTAGGGCTTATACATTGGAAATTGAATATAACAAGAGTTCTCATGAAAGATATGCAAGGATTAATTTGTTGCAGAGAAATGCCATAGGAAATGGAAATGCTATAGCATTTCCTATAGCATTTCTTTATTTTACATTTCTTACAACCTTAAATTTCGAACCAATTGAAAAAATAATGATTTTAGGACTTATACATTGGAATTTTAATATAACAAGAGTTCTCATGCAAAAATATGCAAGGATTGAATTTGTTGACGAGAAATGCCATAGGAAATGCTATAGCATTTCCTATAGCATTTCTTTATTTTACATTTTTTACAACCTTAAATTTTGAACCAATTGAAAAAATAATGATTTTAAAGCTTATACATTGGAATTTGAATATAACAAGAGTTCTCATGCAAAAATATGCAAGGATTAAATTGTTGACGAGAAATGCCATAGGAAATGCTATAGCATTTCCTATAACATTTCTTTATTTGACATTTTTTACAACCTTAAATTTCAAACCAATTGAAAAAATAATGATTTTAGGGCTTATACTTTGGAATTTGAATATAACAAGAGTTCTCATGCAAAAATATGCAAGGATTAAATTGTTGACGAGAAATGCCATAGGAAATGCTATAGCATTTCCTATAGCATTTCTTTATTAGACATTTTTTACAACCTTAAATTTCGAACCAATTTAAAAAATAATGATTTTAGGGCTTATACATTGGAAATTGAATATAACAAGAATTCTCATGCAAAAATATACAAGGATTAAATTGTTGCCGAGAAATGCCATAGGAAATGCTATAGCATTTCCAATAGCATTTCTTTATTTTACATTTTTTACAACCGTAAATTTTGAACCAATTGAAAAAATAGTGATTTGGGGCTTATACATTGGAATTTGAACATAACAAGAGTTCTCATGCAAAAATATGCAAGGATTAAATTGTTGACGAGAAATGCCATTGGAAATGCTATAGCATTTCCTATAACATTTCTTTATTTTACATTTTTTACAACCTTAAATTTCGAACCAATTGAAAAAATAATGATTTTAAAGCTTATACATTGGAATTTGAATATAACAAGAGTTCTCATGCAAAAATATACAAGGATTAAATTGTTGACGAGAAATGCCATAGGAAATGCTATAGCATTTCCTATAGCATTTCTTTATTTGACATTTTTTACAACCTTAAATTTCAAACCAATTGAAAAAATAATGATTTTAGGGCTTATACATTGGAATTTGTATATAACAAGAGTTCTCATGCAAAAATATATAAGGATTAAATTGTTGACGAGAAATGCCATAGGAAATGCTATAGCATTTCCTATAGCATTTCTTTATTTTACATTTTTTACAACCTTAAATTTCGAACCAATTGAGAAAATAATGATTTTAGGGCTTATACATTGGAAATTGAATATAACAAGAGTTCTCATGCAAAGATATGCAAGGATTAATTTGTTGCCGAGAAATGCCATAGGAAATGCTTAGCATTTCCTATAGCATTTATTTATTTTACATTGTTACGACCTTAAATTTTGAACCAATTGAAAAAATAATGATTTTAGGGCTTATACATTGGAATTTGAATATAACAAGAGTTCTCATGCAAAAATATGGAAGGATTAAATTGTTGACGAGAAATGCCATAGGAAATGCTATAGCATTTCCTATAGCATTTCTTTATTTTACATTTCTTACAACTTTAAATTTCGAACCAATTGAAAAAATAATGATTTTAGGGCTTATACATTGGAAATTGAATATAACAAGAGTTCTCATGCAAAGATATGCAAGGATTAATTTGTTGCCGAGAAATGCCATTGGAAATGCTATAGCATTTCCTATAGAATTTCTTTATTTTACATTTCTTACAACCTTAAATTTCGAACCAATTGAAAAAATAATGATTTTAGGGCTTAAACATTGGAATTTGAATATAACAAGAGTTCTCATGCAAAAATATGCAAGGATTAAATTGTTGACGAGAAATGCCATAGGAAATGCAATAGCATTTCTATAGCATTTCTTTATTTTACATTTTTTACAACCTTAAATTTCGAACCAATTGAAAAAATAATGATTTTAAAGCTTATACATTGGAATTTGAATATAACAAGAGTTCTCATGCAAAAAAATGCAAGGATTAAATTGTTGACGAGAAATGCCATAGGAAATGCTATAGCATTTCCTATAGCATTTCTTTATTTGACATTTTTTACAATCTTAAATTTAAAACCAATTGAAAAAATAATGATTTTAGGGCTTATACATTGGAATTTGAATATAACAAGAGTTCTCATGCAAAAATATGCAAGGATTAAATTGTTGACGAGAAATGCCATAGGAAATGCTATAGCATTTCCTATAGCATTTCTTTATTTTACATTTTTTACAACCTTAAATTTCGAACCAATTGAGAAAATAATGATTTTAGGGCTTATACATTGGAAATTGAATATAACAAGAGTTCTCATGCAAAGATATGCAAGGATTAATTTGTTGCCGAGAAATGCCATAGCATTTCCTATAGCATTTATTTATTTTACATTGTTACGACCTTAAATTTTGAACCAATTGAAAAAATAATGATTTTAGGGCTTATACATTGGAATTTGAATATAACAAGAGTTCTCATGCAAAAATATGGAAGGATTAAATTGTTGACGAGAAATGCCATAGGAAATGCTATAGCATTTCCTATAGCATTTCTTTATTTTACATTTCTTACAACCTTAAATTTCGAACCAATTGAAAAAATAATGATTTTATGGCTTATACATTGGAAATTGAATATAACAAGAGTTCTCATGCAAAGATATGCAAGGATTAATTTGTTGCCGAGAAATGCCATTGGAAATGCTATAGCATTTCCTATAGAATTTCTTTATTTTACATTTCTTACAACCTTAAATTTCGAACCAATTGAAAAAATAATGATTTTAGGGCTTAAACATTGGAATTTGAATATAACAAGAGTTCTCATGCAAAAATATGCAAGGATTAAATTGTTGACGAGAAATGCCATAGGAAATGCTATAGCATTTCCTATAGCATTTCTTTATTTGACATTTTTTACAATCTTAAATTTAAAACCAATTGAAAAAATAATGATTTTAGGGCTTATACATTGGAATTTGAATATAACAAGAGTTCTCATGCAAAAATATGCAAGGATTAAATTGTTGACGAGAAATGCCATAGGAAATGCTATAGCATTTCCTATAGCATTTCTTTATTTTACATTTTTTACAACCTTAAATTTCGAACCAATTGAAAAAATAATGATTTTATGGCTTATACATTGGAAATTGAATATAACAAGAGTTCTCATGCAAAGATATGCAAGGATTAATTTGTTGCCGAGAAATGCCATTGGAAATGCTATAGCATTTCCTATAGAATTTCTTTATTTTACATTTCTTACAACCTTAAATTTCGAACCAATTGAAAAAATAATGATTTTACGGCTTAAACATTGGAATTTGAATATAACAAGAGTTCTCATGCAAAAATATGCAAGGATTAAATTGTTGACGAGAAATGCCATAGGAAATGCTATAGCATTTCCTATAGCATTTCTTTATTTGACATTTTTTACAATCTTAAATTTAAAACCAATTGAAAAAATAATGATTTTAGGGCTTATACATTGGAATTTGAATATAACAAGAGTTCTCATGCAAAAATATGCAAGGATTAAATTGTTGACGAGAAATGCCATAGGAAATGCTATAGCATTTCCTATAGCATTTCTTTATTTTACATTTTTTACAACCTTAAATTTCGAACCAATTGAGAAAATAATGATTTTAGGGCTTATACATTGGAAATTGAATATAACAAGAGTTCTCATGCAAAGATATGCAAGGATTAATTTGTTGCCGAGAAATGCCATAGGAAATGCTATAGCATTTCCTATAGCATTTATTTATTTTACATTGTTACGACCTTAAATTTTGAACCAATTGAAAAAATAATGATTTTAGGGCTTATACATTGGAATTTGAATATAACAAGATTTCTCATGCAAAAATATGGAAGGATTAAATTGTTGACGAGAAATGCCATAGGAAATGCTATAGCATTTCCTATAGCATTTCTTTATTTTACATTTCTTACAACCTTAAATTTCGAACCAATTGAAAAAATAATGATTTTATGGCTTATACATTGGAAATTGAATATAACAAGAGTTCTCATGCAAAGATATGCAAGGATTAATTTGTTGCCGAGAAATGCCATTGGAAATGCTATAGCATTTCCTATAGAATTTCTTTATTTTACATTTCTTACAACCTTAAATTTCGAACCAATTGAAAAAATAATGATTTTAGGGCTTAAACATTGGAATTTGAATATAACAAGAGTTCTCATGCAAAAATATGCAAGGATTAAATTGTTGACGAGAAATGCCATAGGAAATGCTATAGCATTTCCTATAGCATTTCTTTATTTGACATTTTTTACAATCTTAAATTTAAAACCAATTGAAAAAATAATGATTTTAGGGCTTATACATTGGAATTTGAATATAACAAGAGTTCTCATGCAAAAATATGCAAGGATTAAATTGTTGACGAGAAATGCCATAGGAAATGCTATAGCATTTCCTATAGCATTTCTTTATTTTACATTTTTTACAACCTTAAATTTCGAACCAATTGAGAAAATAATGATTTTAGGGCTTATACATTGGAAATTGAATATAACAAGAGTTCTCATGCAAAGATATGCAAGGATTAATTTGTTGCCGAGAAATGCCATAGGAAATGCTATAGCATTTCCTATAGCATTTATTTATTTTACATTGTTCCGACCTTAAATTTTGAACCAATTGAAAAAATAATGATTTTAGGGCTTATACATTGGAATTTGAATATAACAAGAGTTCTCATGCAAAAATATGGAAGGATTAAATTGTTGACGAGAAATGCCATAGGAAATGCTATAGCATTTCCTATAGCATTTCTTTATTTTACATTTCTTACAACCTTAAATTTCGAACCAATTGAAAAAATAATGATTTTATGGCTTATACATTGGAAATTGAATATAACAAGAGTTCTCATGCAAAGATATGCAAGGATTAATTTGTTGCCGAGAAATGCCATTGGAAATGCTATAGCATTTCCTATAGAATTTCTTTATTTTACATTTCTTACAACCTTAAATTTCGAACCAATTGAATAAATAATGATTTTAGGGCTTAAACATTGGAATTTGAATATAACAAGAGTTCTCATGCAAAAATATGCAAGGATTAAATTGTTGACGAGAAATGCCATAGGAAATGCAATAGCATTTCTATAGCATTTCTTTATTTTACATTTTTTACAACCTTAAATTTCGAACCAATTGAAAAAATAATGATTTTAAAGCTTATACATTGGAATTTGAATATAACAAGAGTTCTCATACAAAAAAATGCAAGGATTAAATTGTTGACGAGAAATGCCATAGGAAATGCTATAGCATTTCCTATAGCATTTCTTTATTTGACATTTTTTACAACCTTAAATTTAAAACCAATTGAAAAAATAATGATTTTAGGGCTTATACATTGGAATTTGAATATAACAAGAGTTCTCATGCAAAAATATGCAAGGATTAAATTGTTGACGAGAAATGCCATAGGAAATGCTATAGCATTTCCTATAGCATTTCTTTATTTTACATTTTTTACAACCTTAAATTTCGAACCAATTGAGAAAATAATGATTTTAGGGCTTATACATTGGAAATTGAATATAACAAGAGTTCTCATGCAAAGATATGCAAGGATTAATTTGTTGCCGAGAAATGCCATAGGAAATGCTATAGCATTTCCTATAGCATTTATTTATTTTACATTGTTACGACCTTAAATTTTGAACCAATTGAAAAAATAATGATTTTAGGGCTTATACATTGGAATTTGAATATAACAAGAGTTCTCATGCAAAAATATGGAAGGATTAAATTGTTAACGAGAAATGCCATAGGAAATGCTATAGCATTTCCTATAGCATTTCTTTATTTTACATTTCTTACAACCTTAAATTTCGAACCAATTGAAAAAATAATGATTTTATGGCTTATACATTGGAAATTGAATATAACAAGAGTTCTCATGCAAAGATATGCAAGGATTAATTTGTTGCCGAGAAATGCAATTGGAAATGCTATAGCATTTCCTATAGAATTTCTTTATTTTACATTTCTTACAACCTTAAATTTCGAACCAATTGTAAAAATAATGATTTTAGGGCTTAAACATTGGAATTTGAATATAACAAGAGTTCTCATGCAAAAATATGCAAGGATTAAATTGTTGACGAGAAATGCCATAGGAAATGCAATAGCATTTCTATAGCATTTCTTTATTTTACATTTTTTACAACCTTAAATTTCGAACCAATTGAAAAAATAATGATTTTAAAGCTTATACATTGGAATTTGAATATAACAAGAGTTCTCATGCAAAAATATGCAAGGATTAAATTGTTGACGAGAAATGCCATAGGAAATGCTATAGCATTTCCTATAGCATTTCTTTATTAGACATTTTTTACAACCTTAAATTTCGAACCAATTGAAAAAATAATGATTTTAGAGCTTATACATTGGAAATTGAATATAACAAGAGTTCTCATGCAAAAATATGCAAGGATTAAATTGTTGCCGAGAAATGCCATAGGAAATGCTATAGCATTTCCTTTAGCATTTGTTTATTTGACATTTTTTACAACCTTAAATTTCGAACCAATTGAAAAAATAATGATTTTAGGGCTTATACATTGGAAATTGAATATAACAAGAGTTCTCATGCAAAAATATGCAAGGATTAAATTGTTGACGAGAAATGCCATAGGAAATGCTATAGCATTTCCTATAGCATTTCTTTATTTTACATTTTTTACAACCTTAAATTTTGAACCAATTGAAAAAATAATGATTTTAGGGCTTATACATTGGAATTTGAATATAAC
This sequence comes from Parietaria judaica, assembly GCA_954871525.1. Classification (NCBI taxonomy): domain Eukaryota; kingdom Viridiplantae; phylum Streptophyta; class Magnoliopsida; order Rosales; family Urticaceae; genus Parietaria; species Parietaria judaica. The sequence continues at coordinate 36,127,848 of OX940865.1, forward strand.
AAGAGTTCTCATGCAAAAATATGCAAGGATTAAATTGTTAACGAGAAATGCCATAGGAAATGCTATAGCATTTCCTATAGCATTTCTTTATTTTACATTTCTTACAACCTTAAATTTCGAACCAATTGAAAAAATAATGATTTTAGGGCTTATACATTGGAATTTGAATATAACAATAGTTCTCATGCAAAGATATGCAAGGATTAATTTGTTGCCGAGAAATGCCATAGGAAATGCAATAGCATTTCCTATAGAATTTCTTTATTTTACATTTTTTACAACCTTAAATTTCGAACCAATTGAAAAAATAATGATTTTAAAGCTTATACATTGGAATTTGAATATAACAAGAGTTCTCATGCAAAAATATGCAAGGATTAAATTGTTGACGAGAAATGCCATAGGAAATGCTATAGCATTTCCTATAGCATTTCTTTATTTGACATTTTTTACAAACTTAAATTTCAAACCAATTTAAAAAATAATGATTTTAGGGCTTATACATTGGAATTTGAATATAACAAGAGTTCTCATGCAAAAATATGCAAGGATTAAATTGTTGACGAGAAATGCCATAAGAAATGCTATCCTATAGCATTTCTTTATTAGACATTTTTTACAACCTTAAATTTCGAACCAATTGAAAAAATAATGATTTTAGGGCTTATACATTGGAAATTGAATATAACAAGAGTTCTCATGCAAAAATATGCAAAGATTAAATTGTTGCCGAGAAATGCCATAGGAAATGCTATAGCATTTCCTATTGCATTTCTTTATTTTACATTTTTTACAACCTTAAATTTCGAACCAATTGAGAAAATAATAATTTTAGGGCTTATACATTGGAAATTTAATATAACAAGAGTTCTCATGCAAAAAAATGCAAGGATTAATTTGTTGCCGAGAAATGCCATAGGAAATGCTATAGCGTTTCCTATAGCATTTCTTTATTTTACATTTTTTACAACCTTAAATTTCGAACCACTTGAAAATATAATGATTTTAAAGCTTATACATTGGAATTTGAATTTAACAAGAGTTCTCATGCAAAAATATGCAAGGATTAAATTGTTGACGAGAAATGCCATAGGAAATGCTATAGCATTTCCTATAGCATTTCTTTATTTGACATTTTTTAAAACCTTAAATCTCAAACCAATTGAAAAAATAATGATTTTAGGGCTTATATATTAAAATTTGAATATAACAAGAGTTCTCATGCAAAAATATGCAAGGATTAAATTGTTGCCATGAAATGCCATAGGAAATGCTATAGCATTTCCTATAGCATTTCTTTATTTTACATTTTTTACAACCTTAAATTTTGAACCAATAAAAAAAATAATGATTTTAGGGCTTATACATTGGAATTTGAATATAACAAGAGTTCTCATGCAAAAATATGCAAGGATTAAATTGTTGACGAGAAATGCCATAGGAAATGCTATAGCATTTCCTATAGCATTTCTTTATTTGACATTTTTTACAACCTTAAATTTCGAACCAATTGAAAAAATAATGATTTTAGGGCTTATACATTGGAAATTTAATATAACAAGAGTTCTCATGCAAAAATATGCAAGGATTAAATTGTTGACGAGAAATGCCATAGGAAATGTTATAGCATTTCGTATAGCATTTCTTTATTTTACATTGTTACGACCTAAAATTTTGAACCAATTGAAAAAATAATGATTTTAGGGATTACACATCGGAATTTGAATATAACAAGAGTTTTCATGCAAAAATATGGAAGGATTAAATTGTTGACGAGAAATGCCATAGGAAATGCTATAGCATTTCCAATAGCATTTGTTTATTTGACATTTTTTACAATCTTAAATTTCGAACCAATTGAAAAAATAATGATTTTAGGGCTTATACATTGGAAATTGAATATAACAAGAGTTCTCATGCAAAGATATGCAAGGATTAATTTGTTGCCGAGAAATGCCATAAGAAATGCTATAGCATTTCCTATAGCATTTCTTTATTTTACATTTCTTACAACCTTAAATTTCAAACCAATTGAAAAAATAATTATTTTAGGGCTTATACATTGGAATTTGAATATAACAAGAGTTCTCATGCAAAGATATGCAAGGATTAATTTGTTGCCGAGAAATGCCATAGGAAATGCTATAGCATTTCCTATTGCATTTCTTTATTTTACATTTCTTACAACCTTAAATTTCGAACCAATTGAAAAAATAATGATTTTAGGGCTTATACATTGGAATTTGAATATAACAAGAGTTCTCATGCAAAAATATGGAAGGATTAAATTGTTGACGAGAAATGCCGTAGGAAATGCAATAGCATTTCCTATAGCATTGCTTTATTTTACATTTTTTACAACCTTAAATTTTGAACCAATTGAAAAAATAATGATTTTAAAGCTTATACATTGGAATTGGAATATAACAAGAGTTCTCATGCAAAAATATACAAGGATTAAATTGTTGACGAGAAATGCCATCGGAAATGCTCTAGCATTTCCTATAGCATTTCTTTATTTGACATTTTTTACAACCTTAAATTTCAAACCAATTGAAAAAATAATGATTTTAGGGCTTATACATTCGAATTTGAATATAACAAGAGTTCTCATGCAAAAATATGCAAGGATTAAATTGTTGACGAGAAATGCCATAGGAAATGCTATAGCAATTCCTATAGCATTTCTTTATTTTACATTTTTTACAACCTTAAATTTCGAACCAATTGAGAAAATAATTATTTTAGGGCTTATACATTGGAAATTAAATATAACAAGAGTTCTCATGCAAAAATATGCAAGGATTAAATTGTTGCCGAGAAATGCCATAGGAAATGCTAGCATTTCCTATAGCATTTCTTTATTTTACATTTTTTACAACCTTAAATTTCGAACCACTTGAAAAAATAATGATTTTAAAGCTTATACATTGGAATTTGAATTTAACAAGAGTTCTCATGCAAAAATATGCAAGGATTAAATTGTTGACGAGAAATGCCATAGGAAATGCTATATTATTTCCTATAGCATTTCTTTATTTGACATTTTTTAAAACCTTAAATTTCAAACCAATTGAAAAAATAATGTTTTTAGGGCTTATACATTGGAATTTGAATATAACAAGAGTTCTCATGCAAAAATATGCAAGGATTAAATTGTTGACGAGAAATGCCATAGGAAATGCTATAGCATTTCGTATAGCATTTCTTTATTTGACATTTTTTACAACCGTAAATTTCGAACCAATTGAAAAAATAATGATTTTAGGGCTTATACATTGGAAATTGAATATAACAAGAGTTCTCATGCAAAAATATGCAAGGATTAAATTGTCGACGAGAAATGCCATAGGAAATGCTATAGCATTTCCTATAGCATTTCTTTATTAGACATTTTTTAAAACCTTAAATTTCGAACCAATTGAAAAAATAATGATTTTAGGGATCATACATTGAAAATTGAATATAACAAGAGTTCTCATGCAAAAATATGCAAGGATTAAATTGTTGCCGAGAAATGCCATAGGTGATGCTATAGCATTTCCTATAGCATTTCTTTATTTTACATTTTTTACAACCTTAAATTTCGAACCAATTGAAAAAATAATGATTTAGGGCTTATACATTGGAATTTGAATATAACAAGAGTTGTCATGCAAAAATATGCAAGGATTAAATTGTTGACGAGAAATGCCATAGGAGATGCTATAGCATTTCCTATAGCATTTCTTTATTTTACATTTTTTACAACCTTAAATTTCGAACCAATTGAAAAAATAATGATTTCAAAGCTTATACATTGGAATTTGAATTTAACAAGAGTTCTCATGCAAAAATATGCAAGGATTAAATTGTTGACGAGAAATGCCATACGAAATGCTATAGCATTTCCTATAGCATTTCTTTATTTGACATTTTTTAAAACCTTAAATTTCAAACCAATTGAAAAAATAATGATTTTAGGGCTTATACATTGGAATTTGAATATAACAAGAGTTCTCATGCAAAAATATGCAAGGATTAAATTGTTGCCGAGAAATGCCATAGGAAATGCTATAGCATTTCCTATAGCATTTCTTTATTTTACATTTTTTACAACCTTAAATTTCGAACCAATTGAAAAAATAATGATTTAGGGCTTATACATTGGAATTTGAATATAACAAGAGTTCTCATGCAAAAATATGCAAGGATTAAATTGTTGACGAGAAATGCCATAGGAAATGCTATAGCATTTCCTATAGCATTTCTTTATTTTACATTTTTTACAACCTTAAATTTCGAACCACTTGAAAATATAATGATTTTAAAGCTTATACATTGGAATTTGAATTTAACAAGAGTTCTCATGCAAAAATATGCAAGGATTAAATTGTTGACGAGAAATGCCATAGGAAATGTTATAGCATTTCCTATAGCATTTCTTTATTTGACATTTTTTAAAACCTTAAATTTCAAACCAAATGAAAAAATAATGATTTTAGGGCTTATACATTGGAATTTGAATATAACAAGAGTTCTCATGCAAAAATATGCAAGGATTAAATTGTTGACGAGAAATGCCATAGGAAATGCTATAGCATTTCCTTTAGCATTTGTTTATTTGACATTTTTTACAACCTTAAATTTCGAACCAATTGAAAAAATAATGATTTTAGGGCTTATACATTGGAAATTGAATATAACTAGAGTTCTCATGCAAAAATATGCAAGGATTAAATTGTTGCCGAGAAATGCCATAGGAAATGCTATAGCATTTCCTATAGCATTTCTTTATTTTACATTTTTTACAACCTTAAATTTTGAACCAATTGAAAAAATAATGATTTTAGGGCTTATACATTGGAATTTGAATATAACAAGAGTTCTCATGCAAAAATATGCAAGGATTAAATTGTTGACGAGAAATGCCATAGGAAATGCTATAGCATTTCCTATAGCATTTGTTTATTTGACATTTTTTACAATCTTAAATTTCGAACCAATTGAAAAAATAATGATTTTAGGGCTTATACATTGGAAATTGAATATAACAAGAGTTCTCATGCAAAGATATGCAAGGATTAATTTGTTACCGAGAAATGCCATAGGAAATGCTATAGCATTTCCTATAGCATTTCTTTATTTTACATTTCTTACAACCTTAAATTTCGAACCAATTGAAAAAATAATGATTTTAGGGCTTATACATTGGAATTTGAATATAACAAGAGTTCTCATGCAAATATATGCAAGGATTAATTTTTTGACGAGAAATGCATAGCATTTCTTTATTTTACATTTTTTACAACCTTAAATTTCAAACCAATCGAAAAAAATGGATTTTAGGGCTTATACATTGGAATTTGAATATAACAAGAGTTCTCATGCAAAAATATGCAAGGATTAAATTGTTGACGAGAAATGCCATAGGAAATGCTATCCTATAGCATTTCTTTATTAGACATTTTTTACAACCTTAAATTTCGAACCAATTGAAAAAATAATGATTTTAGGGCTTATACATTGGAAATTGAATATAACAAGAGTTCTCATGCAAAAATATGCAAGGATTAAATTGTTGCCGAGAAATGCCATAGAGCATTTCCTATTGCATTTCTTTATTTTACATTTTTTACAACCTTAAATTTCGAACCAATTGAGAAAATAATTATTTTAGGGCTTATACATTGAAAATTGAATATAACAAGAGTTCTCATGCAAAAATATGCAAGGATTAAATTGTTGCCGAGAAATGCCATAGGAAATGCTATAGCGTTTCCTATAGCATTTCTTTATTTTACATTTTTTACAACCTTAAATTTCGAACCACTTAAAAATATAATGATTTTAAAGCTTATACATTGGAATTTGAATTTAACAAGAGTTCTCATGCAAAAATATGCAAGGATTAAATTATCGACGAGAAATACCATAGGAAATGCTATAGCATTTCCTATAGCATTTCTTTATTAGACATTTTTTAAAACCTTAAATTTCGAACAAATTGAAAAAATAATGATTTTAGGGATCATACATTGGAAATTGAATATAACAAGAGTTATCATGCAAAAATATGCAAGGATTAAATTGTTGCCGAGAAATGCCATAGGTAATGCTATAGCATTTCCTATAGCATTTCTTTATTTTACATTTTTTACAACCTTAAATTTCGAACCAATTGAAAAAATAATGATTTAGGGCTTATACATTGGAATTTGAATATAACAAGAGTTCTCATGCAAAAATATGCAAGGATTAAATTGTTGACGAGAAATGCCATAGGAAATGCTATAGCATTTCCTATAGCATTTCTTTATTTTACATTTTTTACAACCTTAAATTTCGAACCAATTGAAAAAATAATGATTTTAAAGCTTATACATTGGAATTTGAATTTAACAAGAGTTCTCATGCAAAAATATGCAAGGATTAAATTGTTGACGAGAAATGCCATAAGAAATGCTATAGCATTTCCTATAGCATTTCTTTATTTGACATTTTTTAAAACCTTAAATTTCAAACCAATTGAAAAAATAATGATTTTAGGGCTTATACATTGGAATTTGAATATAACAAGAGTTCTCATGCAAAAATATGCAAGGATTAAATTGTTGACGAGAAATGCCATAGGAAATGCTATAGCATTTCGTATAGCATTTGTTTATTTGACATTTTTTACAACCTTAAATTTCGAACCAATTGAAAAAATAATGATTTTAGGGCTTATACATTGGAAATTGAATATAACAAGAGTTCTCATGAAAAAATATGCAAGGATTAAATTGTTGACGAGAAATGCCATAGGAAATGCTATAGCATTTCCTATAGCATTTCTTTATTATACATTTTTTACAACCTTAAATTTCGAACCAATTGAAAAAATAATGATTTTAGGGCTTATACATTGGAAATTGAATATAACAAGAGTTCTCATGCAAAAATATGCAAGGATTAAATTGTTGCCGAGAAATGCCATAGGAAATGCTATAGCATTTCCTATAGCATTTCTTTATTTTACATTTTTTACAACCTTAAATTTCGAACCACTTGAAAAAATAATGATTTTAAAGCTTATACATTGGAATTTGAATTTTACAAGAGTTCTCATGCAAAAATATGCAAGGATTAAATTGTTGACGAGAAATGCCATAGGAAATGCTATAGCATTTCCTATAGCATTTCTTTATTTGACATTTTTTAAAACCTTAAATTTCAAACCAATTGAAAAAATAATGATTTTAGGGCTTATACATTGGAATTTGAATATAACAAGAGTTCGCATGCAAAAATATGCAAGGATTAAATTGTTGCCGAGAAATGCCATAGGAAATGCTATAGCATTTCCTATAGCATTTCTTTATTTTACATTTTTTACAACCTTAAATTTCGAACCAATTGAAAAAATAATGATTTAGGGCTTATACATTGGAATTTGAATTTAACAAGAGTTCTCATGCAAAAATATGCAAGGATTAAACTGTTGACGAGAAATGCCATACGAAATGCTATAGCATTTCCTATAGCATTTCTTTATTTGACATTTTTTAAAACCTTAAATTTCAAACCAATTGAAAAAATAATGATTTTAGGGCTTATACATTGGAATTTGAATATAACAAGAGTTCTCATGCAAAAATATGCAAGGATTAAATTGTTGCCGAGAAATGCCATAGGAAATGCTATAGCATTTCCTATAGCATTTCTTTATTTTACATTTTTTACAACCTTAAATTTCGAACCAATTGAAAAAATAATGATTTAGGGCTTATACATTGGAATTTGAATATAACAAGAGTTCTCATGCAAAAATATGCAAGGATTAAATTGTTGACGAGAAATGCCATAGGAAATGCTATAGCATTTCCTATAGCATTTCTTTATTTTACATTTTTTTCAACCTTAAATTTCGAACCACTTGAAAATATAATGATTTTAAAGCTTATACATTGGAATTTGAATTTAACAAGAGTTCTCATGCAAAAATATGCAAGGATTAAATTGTTGACGAGAAATGCCATAGGAAATGCTATAGCATTTCCTATAGCATTTCTTTATTTGACATTTTTTAAAACCTTAAATTTCAAACCAATTGAAAAAATAATGATTTTAGGGCTTATACATTGGAATTTGAATATAACAAGAGTTCTCATGCAAAAATCTGCAAGGATTAAATTGTTGACGAGAAATGCCATAGGAAATGCTATAGCATTTCCTTTAGCATTTGTTTATTTGACATTTTTTACAACCTTAAATTTCGAACCAATTGAAAAAATAATGATTTTAGGGCTTATAAATTGGAAATTGAATATAACTAGAGTTCTCATGCAAAAATATGCAAGGATTAAATTGTTGCCGAGAAATGCCATAGGAAATGCTATAGCATTTCCTAGAGCATTTCTTTATTTTACATTTTTTACAACCTTAAATTTTGAACCAATTGAAAAAATAATGATTTTAGGGCTTATACATTGGAATTTGAATATAACAAGAGTTCTCATGCAAAAATATGCAAGGATTAAATTGTTGACGAGAAATGCCATAGGAAATGCTATAGCATTTCCTATAGCATTTGTTTATTTGACATTTTTTACAATCTTAAATTTCGAACCAATTGAAAAAATAATGATTTTAGTGCTTATACATTGGAAATTGAATATAACAAGAGTTCTCATGCAAAGATATGCAAGGATTAATTTGTTACCGAGAAATGCCATAGGAAATGCTATAGCATTTCCTATAGCATTTCTTTATTTTACATTTCTTACAACCTTAAATTTCGAACCAATTGAAAAAATAATGATTTTAGGGCTTATACATTGGAATTTGAATATAACAAGAGTTCTCATGCAAATATATGCAAGGATTAATTTGTTGACGAGAAATGCCATAGGAAATGCTATAGCATTTCCTATAGCATTTCTTTATTTGACATTTTTTACAACCTTAAATTTCAAACCAATCGAAAAAAATGGATTTTAGGGCTTATACATTGGAATTTGAATATAACAAGAGTTCTCATGAAAAAATATGCAAGGATTAAATTGTTGACGAGAAATGCCATAGGAAATGCTATCCTATAGCATTTCTTTATTAGACATTTTTTACAACCTTAAATTTCGAACCAATTGAAAAAATAATGATTTTAGGGCTTATACATTGGAAATTGAATATAACAAGAGTTATCATGCAAAAATATGCAAGGATTAAATTGTTGCCGAGAAATGCCATAGAGCATTTCCTATTGCATTTCTTTATTTTACATTTTTTACAACCTTAAATTTCGAACCAATTGAGAAAATAATTATTTTAGGGCTTATACATTGAAAATTGAATATAACAAGAGTTCTCATGCAAAAATATGCAAGGATTAAATTGTTGCCGAGAAATGCCATAGGAAATGCTATAGCGTTTCCTATAGCATTTCTTTATTTTACATTTTTTACAACCTTAAATTTCGAACCACTTAAAAATATAATGATTTTAAAGCTTATACATTGGAATTTGAATTTAACAAGAGTTCTCATGCAAAAATATGCAAGGATTAAATTGTCGACGAGAAATGCCATAGGAAATGCTATAGCATTTCCTATAGCATTTCTTTATTAGACATTTTTTAAAACCTTAAATTTCGAACAAATTGAAAAAATAATGATTTTAGGGATCATACATTGGAAATTGAATATAACAAGAGTTATCATGCAAAAATATGCAAGGATTAAATTGTTGCCGAGAAATGCCATAGGTAATGCTATAGCATTTCCTATAGCATTTCTTTATTTTACATTTTTTACAACCTTAAATTTCGAACCAATTGAAAATATAATGATTTAGGGCTTATACATTGGAATTTGAATATAACAAGAGTTCTCATGCAAAAATATGCAAGGATTAAATTGTTGACGAGAAATGCCATAGGAAATGCTATAACATTTCTTTATTTTACATTTTTTACAACCTTAAATTTCGAACCAATTGAAAAAATAATGATTTTAAAGCTTATACATTGGAATTTGAATATAACAAGAGTTCTCATGCAAAAATATGCAAGGATTAAATTGTTGACGAGAAATGCCATAAGAAATGCTATAGCATTTCCTATAGCATTTCTTTATTTGACATTTTTTAAAACCTTAAATTTCAAACCAATTGAAAAAATAATGATTTTAGGGCTTATACATTGGAAATTGAATATAACAAGAGTTCTCATGCAAAGATATGCAAGGATTAATTTGTTACCGAGAAATGCCATAGGAAATGCTATAGCATTTCCTATAGCATTTCTTTATTTTACATTTCTTACAACCTTAAATTTCGAACCAATTGAAAAAATAATGATTTTAGGGCTTATACATTGGAATTTGAATATAACAAGAGTTCTCATGCAAATATATGCAAGGATTAATTTGTTGACGAGAAATGCCATAGGAAATGCTATAGCATTTCCTATAGCATTTCTTTATTTGACATTTTTTACAACCTTAAATTTCAAACCAATCGAAAAAATAATGATTTTAGGGCTTATACATTGGAATTTGAATAAAACAAGAGTTCTCATGCAAAAATATGCAAGGATTAAATTGTTGACGAGAAATGCCATAGGAAATGCTATCCTATAGCATTTCTTTATTAGACATTTTTTACAACCTTAAATTTCGAACCAATTGAAAAAATAATGATTTTAGGGTTTATACATTGGAAATTGAATATAACAAGAGTTCTCATGCAAAAATATGCAAGGATTAAATTGTTGCCGAGAAATGCCATAGGAAATGATTTTTAAAACCTTAAATCTCAAACCAATTGAAAAAATAATGATTTTTAAGGCTTATATATTAAAATTTGAATATAACAAGAGTTCTCATGCAAAAATATGCAAGGATTAAATTGTTGCCATGAAATGCCATAGGAAATGCTATAGCATTTCCTATAGCATTTCTTTATTTTACATTTTTTACAACCTTAAATTTTGAACCAATAAAAAAAATAATGATTTTAGGGCTTATACATTGGAATTTGAATATAACAAGAGTTCTCATGCAAAAATATGCAAGGATTAAATTGTTGACGAAAAATGCCATAGGAAATGCTATAGCATTTCCTATAGCATTTCTTTATTTGACATTTTTTACAACCTTAAATTTCGAACCAATTGAAAAAATAATGATTTTAGGGCTTATACATTGGAAATTTAATATAACAAGAGTTCTCATGCAAATATATGCAAGGATTAAATTGTTGACGAGAAATGCCATAGGAAATGTTATAGCATTTCGTATAGCATTTCTTTATTTTACATTGTTACGACCTAAAATTTCGAACCAATTGAAAAAATAATGATTTTAGGGATTATACATTGGAATTTGAATATAACAAGAGTTCTCATGCAAAAATATGGAAGGATTAAATTGTTGACGAGAAATGCCATAGGAAATGCTATAGCAGCATTTCCTATAGCATTTGTTTATTTGACATTTTTTACAATCTTAAATTTCGAACCAATTGAAAAAATAATGATTTTAGGGCTTATACATTGGAAATTGAATATAACAAGAGTTCTCATGCAAAGATATGCAAGGATTAATTTGTTGCCGAGAAATGCCATAAGAAATGCTATAGCATTTCCTATAGCATTTGTTTATTTGACATTTTTTACAATCTTAAATTTCGAACCAATTGAAAAAATAATGATTTTAGGGCTTATACATTGGAAATTGAATATAACAAGAGTTCTCATGCAAAGATATGCAAGGATTAATTTGTTACCGAGAAATGCCATAGGAAATGCTATAGCATTTCCTATAGCATTTCTTTATTGTACATTTCTTACAACCTTAAATTTCGAACCAATTGAAAAAATAATGATTTTAGGGCTTATACATTGGAATTTGAATATAACAAGAGTTCTCATGCAAATATATGCAAGGATTAATTTGTTGACGAGAAATGCCATAGGAAATGCTATAGCATTTCCTATAGCATTTCTTTATTTGAAATTTTTTACAACCTTAAATTTCAAACCAATCGAAAAAATAATGATTTTAGGGCTTATACATTGGAATTTGAATATAACAAGAGTTCTCATGCAAAAATATGCAAGGATTAAATTGTTGACGAGAAATGCCATAGGAAATGCTATCCTATAGCATTTCTTTATTAGACATTTTTTACAACCTTAAATTTCGAACCAATTGAAAAAATAATGATTTTAGGGTTTATACATTGGAAATTGAATATAACAAGAGTTCTCATGCAAAAATATGCAAGGATTAAATTGTTGCCGAGAAATGCCATAGGAAATGCTATAGAATTTCCTATTGCATTTCTTTATTTTACATTTTTTACAACCTTAAATTTCGAACCATTTGAGAAAATAATTATTTTAGGGCTTATACATTGGAAATTGAATATAACAAGAGTTCTCATGCAAAAATATGCAAGGATTAAATTGTTGCCGAGAAATGCCATAGGAAATGCTATAGCGTTTCCTATAGCATTTCTTTATTTTACATTTTTTACAACCTTAAATTTCGAACCACTTGAAAATATAATGATTTTAAAGCTTATACATTGGAATTTGAATTTAACAAGAGTTCTCATGCAAAAATATGCAAGGATTAAATTGTTGACGAGAAATGCCATAGGAAATGCTATAGCATTTCCTATAGCATTTCTTTATTTGACATTTTTTAAAACCTTAAATTTCAAACCAATTGTAAAAATAATTATTTTAGGGCTTATACATTGGAATTTGAATATAACAAGAGTTCTCATGCAAAAATATGCAAGGATTAAATTGTTGCCGAGAAATGCCATAGGAAATGCTATAGCATTTCCTCTAGCATTTCTTTATTTTACATTTTTTACAACCTTAAATTTCGAACCAATTGAAAAAATAATTATTTAGGGCTTATACATTGGAATTTGAATATAACAAGAGTTCTCATGCAAAAATATGCAAGGATTAAATTGTTGACGAGAAATGCCATAGGAAATGCTATAGCATTTCCTATAGCATTTCTTTATTTTACATTTTTTACAACCTTAAATTTCGAACAAATTGAAAAAATAATGATTTTAAAGCTTATACATTGGAATTTAAATTTAACAAGAGTTCTCATGCAAAAATATGCAAGGATTAAATTGTTGACGAGAAATGCCATAGGAAATGCTATAGCATTTCCTATAGCATTTCTTTATTTGACATTTTTTGAAACCTTAAATCTCAAACAAATTGAAAAAATAATGATTTTTAAGGCTTATATATTAAAATTTGAATATAACAAGAGTTCTCATGCAAAAATATGCAAGGATTAAATTGTTGCCATGAAATGCCATAGGAAATGCTATAGCATTTCCTATAGCATTTCTTTATTTTACATTTTTTACAACCTTAAATTTTGAACCAATAAAAAAAATAATGATTTTAGGGCTTATACATTGGAATTTGAATATAACAAGAGTTCTCATGCAAAAATATGCAAGGATTAAATTGTTGACGAGAAATGCCATAGGAAATGCTATAGCATTTCCTATAGCATTTCTTTATTTGACATTTTTTACAACCTTAAATTTCGAACCAATTGAAAAAATAATGATTTTAGGGCTTATACATTGGAAATTTAATATAACAAGAGTTCTCATGCAAATATATGCAAGGATTAAATTGTTGACGAGAAATGCCATAGGAAATGTTATAGCATTTCGTATAGCATTTCTTTATTTTACATTGTTACGACCTAAAATTTCGAACCAATTGAAAAAAATAATGATTTTAGGGATTATACATTGGAATTTGAATATAACAAGAGTTCTCATGCAAAAATATGGAAGGATTAAATTGTTGACGAGAAATGCCATAGGAAATGCTATAGCAGCATTTCCTATAGCATTTGTTTATTTGACATTTTTTACAATCTTAAATTTCGAACCAATTGAAAAAATAATGATTTTAGGGCTTATACATTGGAAATTGAATATAACAAGAGTTCTCATGCAAAGATATGCAAGGATTAATTTGTTGCCGAGAAATGCCATAAGAAATGCTATAGCATTTCCTATAGCATTTCTTTATTTTACATTTCTTACAACCTTAAATTTCAAACCAATTGAAAAAATAATGATTTTAGGGCTTATACATTGGAATTTGAATATAACAAGAGTTCTCATGCAAAGATATGCAAGGATTAATTTGTTGCCGAGAAATGCCATAGGAAATGCTATAGCATTTCCTATAGCATTTCTTTATTTTACATTTCTTACAACCTTAAATTTCGAACCAATTGAAAAAATAATGATTTTAGGGCATATACATTAGAATTTGAATATAACAAGAGTTCTCATGCAAAAATATGGAAGGATTAAATTGTTGACGAGAAATGCCGTAGGAAATGCAATAGCATTTCCTATAGCATTTCTTTATTTTACATTTTTTACAACCTTAAATTTCGAACCAATTGAAAAAATAATGATTTTAAAGCTTATACATTGGAATTTGAATATAACAAGAGTTCTCATGCAAAAATATGCAAGGATTAAATTGTTGACGAGAAATGCCATAGGAAATGCTATAGCATTTCCTATAGCATTTCTTTATTTGACATTTTTTACAACCTTAAATTTCAAACCAATTGAAAAAATAATGATTTTAGGGCTTATACATTGGAATTTGAATATAACAAGAGTTCTCATGCAAAAATATGCAAGGATTAAATTGTTGACGAGAAATGCCATAGGAAATGCTATAGCATTTCCTATAGCATTTCTTTATTAGACATTTTTTACAACCTTAAATTTCGAACCAATTGAAAAAATAATGATTTTAGGGCTTATACATTGGAAATTGAATATAACAAGAGTTCTCATGCAAAAATATGCAAGGATTAAATTGTTGCCGAAAAATGCCATAGGAAATGCTATAGCATTTCCTATAGCATTTCTTTATTTTACATTTTTTACAACCTTAAATTTCGAACCAATTGAGAAAATAATTATTTTAGGGCTTATACATTGGAAATTAAATATAACAAGAGTTCTCATGCAAAAATATGCAAGGATTAAATTGTTGCCGAGGAATGCCATAGGAAATGCTAGCATTTCCTATAGCATTTCTTTATTTTACATTTTTTACAACCTTAAATTTCGAACCACTTGAAAAAATAATGATTTTAAAGCTTATACATTGGAATTTGAATTTAACAAGAGTTCTCATGCAAAAATATACAAGGATTAAATTGTTGACGAGAAATGCCATAGGAAATGCTATAGCATTTCCTATAGCATTTCTTTATTTGACATTTTTTAAAACCTTAAATTTCAAACCAATTGAAAAAATAATGTTTTTAGGGCTTATACATTGGAATTTGAATATAACAAAAGTTCTCATGCAAAAATATGCAAGGATTAAATTGTTGACGAGAAATACCATAGGAAATGCTATAGCATTTCGTATAGCATTTCTTTATTTGACATTTTTTACAACCGTAAATTTCGAACCAATTGAAAAAATAATGATTTTAGGGCTTATACATTGGAAATTGAATATAACAAGAGTTCTCATGCAAAAATATGCAAGGATTAAATTGTCGACGAGAAAGGCCATAGGAAATGCTATAGCATTTCCTATAGCATTTCTTTATTATACATTTTTTAAAACATTAAATTTCGAACCAATTGAAAAAATAATAATTTTAGGGATCATACATTGGAAATTGAATATAACAAGAGTTCTCATGCAAAAATATGCAAGGATTAAATTGTTGCCGAGAAATGCCATAGGTAATGCTATAGCATTTCCTATAGCATTTCTTTATTTTACATTTTTAACAACCTTAAATTTCGAACCAATTGAAAAAATAATGATTTAGGGCTTATACATTGGAATTTGAATACAACAAGAGTTCTCATGCAAAAATATGCAAGGATTAAATTGTTGACGAGAAATGCCATAGGAAATGCTATAGCATTTCCTATAGCATTTCTTTATTTTACATTTTTTACAACCTTAAATTTTGAACCAATTGAAAAAATAATGATTTTAAAGCTTATACATTTGAATTTGAATATAACAAGAGTTCTCATGCAAAAATATACAAGGATTAAATTGTTGACGAGAAATGCCATAGGAAATGCTATAGCATTTCCTATAGCATTTCTTTATTTGACATTTTTTAAAACCTTAAATTTCAAACCAATTGAAAAAATAATGATTTTAGGGCTTATACATTGGAATTTGAATATAACAAGAGTTCTCATGCAAATATATGCAAGGATTAAATTGTTGACGAGAAATGCCATAGGAAATGTTATAGCATTTCGTATAGCATTTCTTTATTTTACATTGTTACGACCTAAAATTTCGAACCAATTGAAAAAATAATGATTTTAGGGATTATACACTGGAATTTGAATATAACAAGAGTTCTCATGCAAAAATATGGAAGGATTAAATTGTTGACGAGAAATGCCATAGGAAATGCTATAGCAGCATTTCCTATAGCATTTGTTTATTTGACATTTTTTACAATCTTAAATTTCGAACCAATTGAAAAAATAATGATTTTAGGGCTTATACATTGGAAATTGAATATAACAAGAGTTCTCATGCAAAGATATGCAAGGATTAATTTGTTGCCGAGAAATGCCATAAGAAATGCTATAGCATTTCCTATAGCATTTCTTTATTTTACATTTCTTACAACCTTAAATTTCAAACCAATTGAAAAAATAATGATTTTAGGGCTTATACATTGGAATTTGAATATAACAAGAGTTCTCATGCAAAGATATGCAAGGATTAATTTGTTGCCGAGAAATGCCATAGGAAATGCTATAGCATTTCCTATAGCATTTCTTTATTTTACATTTCTTACAACCTTAAATTTCGAACCAATTGAAAAAATAATGATTTTAGGGCTTATACATTGGAATTTGAATATAACAAGAGTTCTCATGCAAAAATATGGAAGGATTAAATTGTTGACGAGAAATGCCGTAGGAAATGCAATAGCATTTCCTATAGCATTTCTTTATTTTACATTTTTTACAACCTTAAATTTCGAACCAATTGAAAAAATAATGATTTTAAAGCTTATACATTGGAATTTGAATATAACAAGAGTTCTCATGCAAAAATATGCAAGGATTAAATTGTTGACGAGAAATGCCATAGGAAATGCTATAGCATTTCCTATAGCATTTCTTTATTTGACATTTTTTACAACCTTAAATTTCAAACCAATTGAAAAAATAATGATTTTAGGGCTTATACATTGGAATTTGAATATAACAAGAGTTCTCATGCAAAAATATGCAAGGATTAAATTGTTGCCGAGAAATGCCATAGGAAATGCTATAGCATTTCCTATAGCATTTCTTTATTAGACATTTTTTACAACCTTAAATTTCGAACCAATTGAAAAAATAATGATTTTAGGGCTTATACATTGGAAATTGAATATAACAAGAGTTCTCATGCAAAAATATGCAAGGATTAAATTGTTGCCGAAAAATGCCATAGGAAATGCTATAGCATTTCTTTATTTTACATTTTTTACAACCTTAAATTTCGAACCAATTGAAAAAATAATGATTTAGGGCTTATACATTGGAATTTGAATATAACAAGAGTTCTCATGCAAAAATATGCAAGGATTAAATTGTTGACGAGAAATGCCATAGGAAATGCTATAGCATTTCTTTATTTTACATTTTTTACAACCTTAAATTTCGAACCACTTGAAAATATAATGATTTTAAGGCTTATACATTGGAATTTGAATTTAACAAGAGTTCTCATGCAAAAATATGCAAGGATTAAATTGTTGACGAGAAATGCCATAGGAAATGCTATAGCATTTCCTATAGCATTTCTTTATTTGACATTTTTTAAAACCTTAAATTTCAAACCAATTGAAAAAATAATGATTTTAGGGCTTATACATTGGAATTTGAATATAACAAGAGTTCTCATGCAAAAATATGCAAGGATTAAATTGTTGACGAGAAATGCCATAGGAAATGCTATAGCATTTCCTTTAGCATTTGTTTATTTGACATTTTTTACAACCTTAAATTTCGAACCAATTGAAAAAATAATGATTTTAGGGCTTATACATTGGAAATTGAATATAACAAGAGTTCTCATGCAAAAATATGCAAGGATTAAATTGTTGCCGAGAAATGCCATAGGAAATGCTATAGCATTTCCTATAGCATTTCTTTATTTTACATTTTTTACAACCTTAAATTTTGAACCAATTGAAAAAATAATGATTTTAGGGCTTATACATTGGAATTTGAATATAACAAGAGTTCTCATGCAAAAATATGCAAGGATTAAATTGTTGACGAGAAATGCCATAGGAAATGCTATAGCATTTCCTATAGCATTTGTTTATTTGACATTTTTTACAACCTTAAATTTCGAACCAATTGAAAAAATAATGATTTTAGGGCTTATACATTGGAAATTGAATATAACAAGAGTTCTCATGCAAAGATATGCAAGGATTAATTTGTTACCGAGAAATGCCATAGGAAATGCTATAGCATTTCCTATAGCATTTCTTTATTTTACATTTCTTACAACCTTAAATTTCGAACCAATTGAAAAAATAATGATTTTAGGGCTTATACATTGGAATTTGAATATAACAAGAGTTCTCATGCAAATATATGCAAGGATTAATTTGTTGACAAGAAATGCTATAGGAAATGCTATAGCATTTCCAATAGCATTTCTTTATTTGACATTTTTTACAACCTTAAATTTCAAACCAATCGAAAAAATAATGATTTTAGGGCTTATACATTGGAATTTGAATAAAACAAGAGTTCTCATGCAAAAATATGCAAGGATTAAATTGTTGACGAGAAATGCCATAGGAAATGCTATCCTATAGCATTTCTTTATTAGACATTTTTTACAACCTTAAATTTCGAACCAATTGAAAAAATAATGATTTTAGGGCTTATACATTGGAAATTGAATATAACAAGAGTTCTCATGCAAAAATATGCAAGGATTAAATTGTTGCAGAGAAATGCCATAGGAAATGCTATAGCATTTCCTATTGCATTTCTTTATTTTACATTTTTTACAACCTTAAATTTCGAACCAATTGAGAAAATAATTATTTTAGGGCTTATACATTGGAAATTGAATATAACAAGAGTTCTCATGCAAAAATATGCAAGGATTAAATTGTTGCCGAGAAATGCCATAGGAAATGCTATAGCGTTTCCTATAGCATTTCTTTATTTTACATTTTTTACAACCTTAAATTTCGAACCACTTGAAAATATAATGATTTTAAAGCTTATACATTGGAATTTGAATTTAACAAGAGTTCTCATGCAAAAATATGCAAGGATTAAATTGTTGACGAGAAATGCCATAGGAAATGCTATAGCATTTCCTATAGCATTTCTTTATTTGACATTTTTTAAAACCTTAAATTTCAAACCAATTGTAAAAATAATTATTTTAGGGCTTATACATTGGAATTTGAATATAACAAGAGTTCTCATGCAAATATATGCAAGGATTAAATTGTTGACGAGAAATGCCATAGGAAATGTTATAGCATTTCGTATAGCATTTCTTTATTTTACATTGTTACGACCTAAAATTTCGAACCAATTGAAAAAATAATGATTTTAGGGATTATACATTGGAATTTGAATATAACAAGAGTTCTCATGCAAAAATATGGAAGGATTAAATTGTTGACGAGAAATGCCATAGGAAATGCTATAGCAGCATTTCCTATAGCATTTGTTTATTTGACATTTTTTACAATCTTAAATTTCGAACCAATTGAAAAAATAATGATTTTAGGGCTTATACATTGGAAATTGAATATAACAAGAGTTCTCATGCAAAGATATGCAAGGATTAATTTGTTGCCGAGAAATGCCATAAGAAATGCTATAGCATTTCCTATAGCATTTCTTTATTTTACATTTCTTACAACCTTAAATTTCAAACCAATTGAAAAAATAATGATTTTAGGGCTTATACATTGGAATTTGAATATAACAAGAGTTCTCATGCAAAGATATGCAAGGATTAATTTGTTGCCGAGAAATGCCATAGGAAATGCTATAGCATTTCCTATAGCATTTCTTTATATTACATTTCTTACAACCTTAAATTTCGAACCAATTGAAAAAATAATGATTTTAGGGCTTATACATTGGAATTTGAATATAACAAGAGTTCTCATGCAAAAATATGGAAGGATTAAATTGTTGACGAGAAATGCCGTAGGAAATGCAATAGCATTTCCTATAGCATTTCTTTATTTTACATTTTTTACAACCTTAAATTTCGAACCAATTGAAAAAATAATGATTTTAAAGCTTATACATTGGAATTTGAATATAACAAGAGTTCTCATGCCAAAATATGCAAGGATTAAATTGTTGACGAGAAATGCCATAGGAAATGCTATAGCATTTCCTATAGCATTTCTTTATTTGACATTTTTTACAACCTTAAATTTCAAACCAATTGAAAAAATAATGATTTTAGGGCTTATACATTGGAATTTGAATATAACAAGAGTTCTCATGCAAAAATATGCAAGGATTAAATTGTTGCCGAGAAATGCCATAGGAAATGCTATAGCATTTCCTATAGCATTTCTTTATTAGACATTTTTTACAACCTTAAATTTCGAACCAATTGAAAAAATAATGATTTTAGGGCTTATACATTGGAAATTGAATATAACAAGAGTTCTCATGCAAAAATATGCAAGGATTAAATTGTTGCCGAAAAATGCCATAGGAAATGCTATAGCATTTCTTTATTTTACATTTTTTACAACCTTAAATTTCGAACCAATTGAAAAAATAATGATTTAGGGCTTATACATTGGAATTTGAATATAACAAGAGTTCTCATGCAAAAATATGCAAGGATTAATTTGTTGACGAGAAATGCCATAGGAAATGCTATAGCATTTCTTTATTTTACATTTTTTACAACCTTAAATTTCGAACCACTTGAAAATATAATGATTTTAAAGCTTATACATTGGAATTTGAATTTAACAAGAGTTCTCATGCAAAAATATGCAAGGATTAAATTGTTGACGAGAAATGCCATAGGAAATGCTATAGCATTTCCTATAGCATTTCTTTATTTGACATTTTTTAAAACCTTAAATTTCAAACCAATTGAAAAAATAATGATTTTAGGGCTTATACATTGGAATTTGAATATAACAAGAGTTCTCATGCAAAAATATGCAAGGATTAAATTGTTGCCGAGAAATGCCATAGGAAATGCTATAGCATTTCCTATAGCATTTCTTTATTAGACATTTTTTACAACCTTAAATTTCGAACCAATTGAAAAAATAATGATTTTAGGGCTTATACATTGGAAATTGAATATAACAAGAGTTCTCATGCAAAAATATGCAAGGATTAAATTGTTGCCGAAAAATGCCATAGGAAATGCTATAGCATTTCTTTATTTTACATTTTTTACAACCTTAAATTTCGAACCAATTGAAAAAATAATGATTTAGGGCTTATACATTGGAATTTGAATATAACAAGAGTTCTCATGCAAAAATATGCAAGGATTAAATTGTTGACGAGAAATGCCATAGGAAATGCTATAGCATTTCTTTATTTTACATTTTTTACAACCTTAAATTTCGAACCACTTGAAAATATAATGATTTTAAAGCTTATACATTGGAATTTGAATTTAACAAGAGTTCTCATGCAAAAATATGCAAGGATTAAATTGTTGACGAGAAATGCCATAGGAAATGCTATAGCATTTCCTATAGCATTTCTTTATTTGACATTTTTTACAACCTTAAATTTCAAACCAATTGAAAAAATAATGATTTTAGGGCTTATACATTGGAATTTGAATATAACAAGAGTTCTCATGCAAAAATATGCAAGGATTAAATTGTTGCCGAGAAATGCCATAGGAAATGCTATAGCATTTCCTATAGCATTTCTTTATTAGACATTTTTTACAACCTTAAATTTCGAACCAATTGAAAAAATAATGATTTTAGGGCTTATACATTGGAAATTGAATATAACAAGAGTTCTCATGCAAAAATATGCAAGGATTAAATTGTTGCCGAAAAATGCTATAGGAAATGCTATAGCATTTCTTTATTTTACATTTTTTACAACCTTAAATTTCGAACCAATTGAAAAAATAATGATTTAGGGCTTATACATTGGAATTTGAATATAACAAGAGTTCTCATGCAAAAATATGCAAGGATTAAATTGTTGACGAGAAATGCCATAGGAAATGCTATAGCATTTCTTTATTTTACATTTTTTACAACCTTAAATTTCGAACCACTTGAAAATATAATGATTTTAAAGCTTATACATTGGAATTTGAATTTAACAAGAGTTCTCATGCAAAAATATGCAAGGATTAAATTGTTGACGAGAAATGCCATAGGAAATGCTATAGCATTTCCTATAGCATTTCTTTATTTGACATTTTTTAAAACCTTAAATTTCAAACCAATTGAAAAAATAATGATTTTAGGGCTTATACATTGGAATTTGAATATAACAAGAGTTCTCATGCAAAAATATGCAAGGATTAAATTGTTGCCGAGAAATGCCATAGGAAATGCTATAGCATTTCCTATAGCATTTCTTTATTAGACATTTTTTACAACCTTAAATTTCGAACCAATTGAAAAAATAATGATTTTAGGGCTTATACATTTGAAATTGAATATAACAAGAGTTCTCATGCAAAAATATGCAAGGATTAAATTGTTGCCGAAAAATGCCATAGGAAATGCTATAGCATTTCTTTATTTTACATTTTTTACAACCTTAAATTTCGAACCAATTGAAAAAATAATGATTTAGGGCTTATACATTGGAATTTGAATATAACAAGAGTTCTCATGCAAATATATGCAAGGATTAAATTGTTGACGAGAAATGCCATAGGAAATGCTATAGCATTTCTTTATTTTACATTTTTTACAACCTTAAATTTCGAACCACTTGAAAATATAATGATTTTAAAGCTTATACATTGGAATTTGAATTTAACAAGAGTTCTCATGCAAAAATATGCAAGGATTAAATTGTTGACGAGAAATGCCATAGGAAATGCTATAGCATTTCCTATAGCATTTCTTTATTTGACATTTTTTAAAACCTTAAATTTCAAACCAATTGAAAAAATAATGATTTTAGGGCTTATACATTGGAATTTGAATATAACAAGAGTTCTCATGCAAAAATATGCAAGGATTAAATTGTTGACGAGAAATGCCATAGGAAATGCTATAGCATTTCCTATAGCATTTCTTTATTTGACATTTTTTAAAACCTTAAATTTCAAACCAATTGTAAAAATAATTATTTTAGGGCTTATACATTGGAATTTGAATATAACAAGAGTTCTCATGCAAATATATGCAAGGATTAAATTGTTGACGAGAAATGCCATAGGAAATGTTATAGCATTTCGTATAGCATTTCTTTATTTTACATTGTTACGACCTAAAATTTCGAACCAATTGAAAAAATAATGATTTTAGGGATTATACATTGGAATTTGAATATAACAAGAGTTCTCATGCAAAAATATGGAAGGATTAAATTGTTGACGAGAAATGCCATAGGAAATGCTATAGCAGCATTTCCTATAGCATTTGTTTATTTGACATTTTTTACAATCTTAAATTTCGAACCAATTGAAAAAATAATGATTTTAGGGCTTATACATTGGAAATTGAATATAACAAGAGTTCTCATGCAAAGATATGCAAGGATTAATTTGTTGCCGAGAAATGCCATAAGAAATGCTATAGCATTTCCTATAGCATTTCTTTATTTTACATTTCTTACAACCTTAAATTTCAAACCAATTGAAAAAATAATGATTTTAGGGCTTATACATTGGAATTTGAATATAACAAGAGTTCTCATGCAAAGATATGCAAGGATTAATTTGTTGCCGAGAAATGCCATAGGAAATGCTATAGCATTTCCTATAGCATTTCTTTATATTACATTTCTTACAACCTTAAATTTCGAACCAATTGAAAAAATAATGATTTTAGGGCTTATACATTGGAATTTGAATATAACAAGAGTTCTCATGCAAAAATATGGAAGGATTAAATTGTTGACGAGAAATGCCGTAGGAAATGCAATAGCATTTCCTATAGCATTTCTTTATTTTACATTTTTTACAACCTTAAATTTCGAACCAATTGAAAAAATAATGATTTTAAAGCTTATACATTGGAATTTGAATATAACAAGAGTTCTCATGCCAAAATATGCAAGGATTAAATTGTTGACGAGAAATGCCATAGGAAATGCTATAGCATTTCCTATAGCATTTCTTTATTTGACATTTTTTACAACCTTAAATTTCAAACCAATTGAAAAAATAATGATTTTAGGGCTTATACATTGGAATTTGAATATAACAAGAGTTCTCATGCAAAAATATGCAAGGATTAAATTGTTGCCGAGAAATGCCATAGGAAATGCTATAGCATTTCCTATAGCATTTCTTTATTAGACATTTTTTACAACCTTAAATTTCGAACCAATTGAAAAAATAATGATTTTAGGGCTTATACATTGGAAATTGAATATAACAAGAGTTCTCATGCAAAAATATGCAAGGATTAAATTGTTGCCGAAAAATGCCATAGGAAATGCTATAGCATTTCTTTATTTTACATTTTTTACAACCTTAAATTTCGAACCAATTGAAAAAATAATGATTTAGGGCTTATACATTGGAATTTGAATATAACAAGAGTTCTCATGCAAAAATATGCAAGGATTAAATTCTTGACGAGAAATGCCATAGGAAATGCTATAGCATTTCTTTATTTTACATTTTTTACAACCTTAAATTTCGAACCACTTGAAAATATAATGATTTTAAAGCTTATACATTGGAATTTGAATTTAACAAGAGTTCTCATGCAAAAATATGCAAGGATTAAATTGTTGACGAGAAATGCCATAGGAAATGCTATAGCATTTCCTATAGCATTTCTTTATTTGACATTTTTTAAAACCTTAAATTTCAAACCAATTGAAAAAATAATGATTTTAGGGCTTATACATTGGAATTTGAATATAACAAGAGTTCTCATGCAAAAATATGCAAGGATTAAATTGTTGCCGAGAAATGCCATAGGAAATGCTATAGCATTTCCTATAGCATTTCTTTATTAGACATTTTTTACAACCTTAAATTTCGAACCAATTGAAAAAATAATGATTTTAGGGCTTATACATTGGAAATTGAATATAACAAGAGTTCTCATGCAAAAATATGCAAGGATTAAATTGTTGCCGAAAAATGCCATAGGAAATGCTATAGCATTTCTTTATTTTACATTTTTTACAACCTTAAATTTCGAACCAATTGAAAAAATAATGATTTAGGGCTTATACATTGGAATTTGAATATAACAAGAGTTCTCATGCAAAAATATGCAAGGATTAAATTGTTGACGAGAAATGCCATAGGAAATGCTATAGCATTTCTTTATTTTACATTTTTTACAACCTTAAATTTCGAACCACTTGAAAATATAATGATTTTAAAGCTTATACATTGGAATTTGAATTTAACAAGAGTTCTCATGCAAAAATATGCAAGGATTAAATTGTTGACGAGAAATGCCATAGGAAATGCTATAGCATTTCCTATAGCATTTCTTTATTTGACATTTTTTAAAACCTTAAATTTCAAACCAATTGAAAAAATAATGATTTTAGGGCTTATACATTGGAATTTGAATATAACAAGAGTTCTCATGCAAAAATATGCAAGGATTAAATTGTTGACGAGAAATGCCATAGGAAATGCTATAGCATTTCCTTTAGCATTTGTTTATTTGACATTTTTTACAACCTTAAATTTCGAACCAATTGAAAAAATAATGATTTTAGGGCTTATACATTGGAAATTGAATATAACAAGAGTTCTCATGCAAAAATATGCAAGGATTAAATTGTTGCCGAGAAATGCCATAGGAAATGCTATAGCATTTCCTATAGCATTTCTTTATTTTACATTTTTTACAACCTTAAATTTTGAACCAATTGAAAAAATAATGATTTTAGGGCTTATACATTGGAATTTGAATATAACAAGAGTTCTCATGCAAAAATATGCAAGGATTAAATTGTTGACGAGAAATGCCATAGGAAATGCTATAGCATTTCCTATAGCATTTGTTTATTTGACATTTTTTACAATCTTAAATTTCGAACCAATTGAAAAAATAATGATTTTAGGGCTTATACATTGGAAATTGAATATAACAAGAGTTCTCATGCAAAGATATGCAAGGATTAATTTGTTACCGAGAAATGCCATAGGAAATGCTATAGCATTTCCTATAGCATTTCTTTATTTTACATTTCTTACAACCTTAAATTTCGAACCAATTGAAAAAATAATGATTTTAGGGCTTATACATTGGAATTTGAATATAACAAGAGTTCTCATGCAAATATATGCAAGGATTAATTTGTTGACGAGAAATGCCATAGGAAATGCTATAGCATTTCCAATAGCATTTCTTTATTTGACATTTTTTATGACCTTAAATTTCAAACCAATCGAAAAAATAATGATTTTAGGGCTTATACATTGGAATTTGAATAAAACAAGAGTTCTCATGCAAAAATATGCAAGGATTAAATTGTTGACGAGAAATGCCATAGGAAATGCTATCCTATAGCATTTCTTTATTAGACATTTTTTACAACCTTAAATTTCGAACCAATTGAAAAAATAATGATTTTAGGGCTTATACATTGGAAATTGAATATAACAAGAGTTCTCATGCAAAAATATGCAAGGATTAAATTGTTGCAGAGAAATGCCATAGGAAATGCTATAGCATTTCCTATTGCATTTCTTTATTTTACATTTTTTACAACCTTAAATTTCGAACCAATTGAGAAAATAATTATTTTAGGGCTAGCATTTCCTATGGCATTTCTTTATTTTACATTTTTTACAACCTTAAATTTCGAACCAATTGAGAAAATAATTATTTTATGGCTTATACATTGGAAATTGAATATAACAAGAGTTCTCATGCAAAAATATGCAAGGATTAAATTGTTGCCGAGAAATGCCATAGGAAATGCTATAGCGTTTCCTATAGCATTTCTTTATTTTACATTTTTTACAACCTTAAATTTCGAACCACTTGAAAATATAATGATTTTAAAGCTTATACATTGGAATTTGAATTTAACAAGAGTTCTCATGCAAAAATATGCAAGGATTAAATTGTTGACGAGAAATGCCATAGGAAATGCTAGCATTTCCTATAGCATTTCTTTATTTGACATTTTTTAAAACCTTAAATTTCAAACCAATTGTAAAAATAATTATTTTAGGGCTTATACATTGGAATTTGAATATAACAAGAGTTCTCATGCAAAAATATGCAAGGATTAAATTGTTGCCGAGAAATGCCATAGGAAATGCTAGCATTTCCTCTAGCATTTCTTTATTTTACATTTTTTACAACCTTAAATTTCGAACCAATTGAAAAAATAATGATTTAGGGCTTATACATTGGAATTTGAATATAACAAGAGTTCTCATGCAAAAATATGCAAGGATTAAATTGTTGACGAGAAATGCCATAGGAAATGCTATAGCATTTCCTATAGCATTTCTTTATTTTACATTTTTTACAACCTTAAATTTTGAACCAATTGAAAAAATAATGATTTTAAAGCTTATACATTGGAATTTAAATTTAACAAGAGTTCTCATGCAAAAATATGCAAGGATTAAATTGTTGACGAGAAATGCCATAGGAAATGCTATAGCATTTCCTATAGCATTTCTTTATTTGACATTTTTTAAAACCTTAAATCTCAAACCAATTGAAAAAATAATGATTTTTAAGGCTTATATATTAAAATTTGAATATAACAAGAGTTCTCATGCAAAAATATGCAAGGATTAAATTGTTGCCATGAAATGCCATAGGAAATGCTATAGCATTTCCTATAGCATTTCTTTATTTTACATTTTTTACAACCTTAAATTTTGAACCAATAAAAAAAATAATGATTTTAGGGCTTATACATTGGAATTTGAATATAACAAGAGTTCTCATGCAAAAATATGCAAGGATTAAATTGTTGACGAGAAATGCCATAGGAAATGCTATAGCATTTCCTATAGCATTTCTTTATTTGACATTTTTTACAACCTTAAATTTCGAACCAATTGAAAAAATAATGATTTTAGGGCTTATACATTGGAAATTTAATATAACAAGAGTTCTCATGCAAATATATGCAAGGATTAAATTGTTGACGAGAAATGCCATAGGAAATGTTATAGCATTTCGTATAGCATTTCTTTATTTTACATTGTTACGACCTAAAATTTCGAACCAATTGAAAAAATAATGATTTTAGGGATTATACATTGGAATTTGAATATAACAAGAGTTCTCATGCAAAAATATGGAAGGATTAAATTGTTGACGAGAAATGCCATAGGAAATGCTATAGCAGCATTTCCTATAGCATTTGTTTATTTGACATTTTTTACAATCTTAAATTTCGAACCAATTGAAAAAATAATGATTTTAGGGCTTATACATTGGAAATTGAATATAACAAGAGTTCTCATGCAAAGATATGCAAGGATTAATTTGTTGCCGAGAAATGCCATAGGAAATGCTATAGCATTTCCTATAGCATTTCTTTATTTTACATTTCTTACAACCTTAAATTTCAAACCAATTGAAAAAATAATGATTTTAGGGCTTATACATTGGAATTTGAATATAACAAGAGTTCTCATGCAAAGATATGCAAGGATTAATTTGTTGCCGAGAAATGCCATAGGAAATGCTATAGCATTTCCTATAGCATTTCTTTATATTACATTTCTTACAACCTTAAATTTCGAACCAATTGAAAAAATAATGATTTTAGGGCTTATACATTGGAATTTGAATATAACAAGAGTTCTCATGCAAAAATATGGAAGGATTAAATTGTTGACGAGAAATGCCGTAGGAAATGCAATAGCATTTCCTATAGCATTTCTTTATTTTACATTTTTTACAACCTTAAATTTCGAACCAATTGAAAAAATAATGATTTTAAAGCTTATACATTGGAATTTGAATATAACAAGAGTTCTCATGCCAAAATATGCAAGGATTAAATTGTTGACGAGAAATGCCATAGGAAATGCTATAGCATTTCCTATAGCATTTCTTTATTTGACATTTTTTACAACCTTAAATTTCAAACCAATTGAAAAAATAATGATTTTAGGGCTTATACATTGGAATTTGAATATAACAAGAGTTCTCATGCAAAAATATGCAAGGATTAAATTGTTGCCGGGAAATGCCATAGGAAATGCTATAGCATTTCCTATAGCATTTCTTTATTAGACATTTTTTACAACCTTAAATTTCGAACCAATTGAAAAAATAATGATTTTAGGGCTTATACATTGGAAATTGAATATAACAAGAGTTCTCATGCAAAAATATGCAAGGATTAAATTGTTGCCGATAAATGCCATAGGAAATGCTATAGCATTTCTTTATTTTACATTTTTTACAACCTTAAATTTCGAACCAATTGAAAAAATAATGATTTAGGGCTTATACATTGGAATTTGAATATAACAAGAGTTCTCATGCAAAAATATGCAAGGATTAAATTGTTGACGAGAAATGCCATAGGAAATGCTATAGCATTTCTTTATTTTACATTTTTTACAACCTTAAATTTCGAACCACTTGAAAATATAATGATTTTAAAGCTTATACATTGGAATTTGAATTTAACAAGAGTTCTCATGCAAAAATATGCAAGGATTAAATTGTTGACGAGAAATGCCATAGGAAAGGCTATAGCATTTCCTATAGCATTTCTTTATTTGACATTTTTTAAAACCTTAAATTTCAAACCAATTGAAAAAATAATGATTTTAGGGCTTATACATTGGAATTTGAATATAACAAGAGTTCTCATGCAAAAATATGCAAGGATTAAATTGTTGACGAGAAATGCCATAGGAAATGCTATAGCATTTCCTTTGGCATTTGTTTATTTGACATTTTTTACAACCTTAAATTTCGAACCAATTGAAAAAATAATGATTTTAGGGCTTATACATTGGAAATTGAATATAACAAGAGTTCTCATGCAAAAATATGCAAGGATTAAATTGTTGCCGAGAAATGCCATAGGAAATGCTATAGCATTTCCTATAGCATTTCTTTATTTTACATTTTTTACAACCTTAAATTTTGAACCAATTGAAAAAATAATGATTTTAGGGCTTATACATTGGAATTTGAATATAACAAGAGTTCTCATGCAAAAATATGCAAGGATTAAATTGTTGACGAGAAATGCCATAGGAAATGCTATAGCATTTCCTATAGCATTTGTTTATTTGACATTTTTTACAATCTTAAATTTCGAACCAATTGAAAAAATAATGATTTTAGGGCTTATACATTGGAAATTGAATATAACAAGAGTTCTCATGCAAAGATATGCAAGGATTAATTTGTTACCGAGAAATGCCATAGGAAATGCTATAGCATTTCCTATAGCATTTCTTTATTTTACATTTCTTACAACCTTAAATTTCGAACCAATTGAAAAAATAATGATTTTAGGGCTTATACATTGGAATTTGAATATAACAAGAGTTCTCATGCAAATATATGCAAGGATTAATTTGTTGACGAGAAATGCCATAGGAAATGCTATAGCATTTCCAATAGCATTTCTTTATTTGACATTTTTTACGACCTTAAATTTCAAACCAATCGAAAAAATAATGATTTTAGGGCTTATACATTGGAATTTGAATAAAACAAGAGTTCTCATGCAAAAATATGCAAGGATTAAATTGTTGACGAGAAATGCCATAGGAAATGCTATCCTATAGCATTTCTTTATTAGACATTTTTTACAACCTTAAATTTCGAACCAATTGAAAAAATAATGATTTTAGGGCTTATACATTGGAAATTGAATATAACAAGAGTTCTCATGCAAAAATATGCAAGGATTAAATTGTTGCAGAGAAATGCCATAGGAAATGCTATAGCATTTCCTATTGCATTTCTTTATTTTACATTTTTTACAACCTTAAATTTCGAACCAATTGAGAAAATAATTATTTTAGGGCTAGCATTTCCTATGGCATTTCTTTATTTTACATTTTTTACAACCTTAAATTTCGAACCAATTGAGAAAATAATTATTTTATGGCTTATACATTGGAAATTGAATATAACAAGAGTTCTCATGCAAAAATATGCAAGGATTAAATTGTTGCCGAGAAATGCCATAGGAAATGCTATAGCGTTTCCTATAGCATTTCTTTATTTTACATTTTTTACAACCTTAAATTTCGAACCACTTGAAAATATAATGATTTTAAAGCTTATACATTGGAATTTGAATTTAACAAGAGTTCTCATGCAAAAATATGCAAGGATTAAATTGTTGACGAGAAATGCCATAGGAAATGCTATAGCATTTCCTATAGCATTTCTTTATTTGACATTTTTTAAAACCTTAAATTTCAAACCAATTGTAAAAATAATTATTTTAGGGCTTATACATTGGAATTTGAATATAACAAGAGTTCTCATGCAAAAATATGCAAGGATTAAATTGTTGCCGAGAAATGCCATAGGAAATGCTATAGCATTTCCTCTAGCATTTCTTTATTTTACATTTTTTACAACCTTAAATTTCGAACCAATTGAAAAAATAATGATTTAGGGCTTATACATTGGAATTTGAATATAACAAGAGTTCTCATGCAAAAATATGCAAGGATTAAATTGTTGACGAGAAATGCCATAGGAAATGCTATAGCATTTCCTATAGCATTTCTTTATTTTACATTTTTTACAACCTTAAATTTTGAACCAATTGAAAAAATAATGATTTTAAAGCTTATACATTGGAATTTAAATTTAACAAGAGTTCTCATGCAAAAATATGCAAGGATTAAATTGTTGACGAGAAATGCCATAGGAAATGCTATAGCATTTCCTATAGCATTTCTTTATTTGACATTTTTTAAAACCTTAAATCTCAAACCAATTGAAAAAATAATGATTTTTAAGGCTTATATATTAAAATTTGAATATAACAAGAGTTCTCATGCAAAAATATGCAAGGATTAAATTGTTGCCATGAAATGCCATAGGAAATGCTATAGCATTTCCTATAGCATTTCTTTATTTTACATTTTTTACAACCTTAAATTTTTAACCAATAAAAAAAATAATGATTTTAGGGCTTATACATTGGAATTTGAATATAACAAGAGTTCTCATGCAAAAATATGCAAGGATTAAATTGTTGACGAGAAATGCCATAGGAAATGCTATAGCATTTCCTATAGCATTTCTTTATTTGACATTTTTTACAACCTTAAATTTCGAACCAATTGAAAAAATAATGATTTTAGGGCTTATACATTGGAAATTTAATATAACAAGAGTTCTCATGCAAATATATGCAAGGATTAAATTGTTGACGAGAAATGCCATAGGAAATGTTATAGCATTTCGTATAGCATTTCTTTATTTTACATTGTTACGACCTAAAATTTCGAACCAATTGAAAAAATAATGATTTTAGGGATTATACATTGGAATTTGAATATAACAAGAGTTCTCATGCAAAAATATGGAAGGATTAAATTGGTGACGAGAAATGCCATAGGAAATGCTATAGCAGCATTTCCTATAGCATTTGTTTATTTGACATTTTTTACAATCTTAAATTTCGAACCAATTGAAAAAATAATGATTTTAGGGCTTATACATTGGAAATTGAATATAACAAGAGTTCTCATGCAAAGATATGCAAGGATTAATTTGTTGCCGAGAAATGCCATAAGAAATGCTATAGCATTTCCTATAGCATTTGTTTATTTGACATTTTTTACAATCTTAAATTTCGAACCAATTGAAAAAATAATGATTTTAGGGCTTATACATTGGAAATTGAATATAACAAGAGTTCTCATGCAAAGATATGCAAGGATTAATTTGTTACCGAGAAATGCCATAGGAAATGCTATAGCATTTCCTATAGCATTTCTTTATTGTACATTTCTTACAACCTTAAATTTCGAACCAATTGAAAAAATAATGATTTTAGGGCTTATACATTGGAATTTGAATATAACAAGAGTTCTCATGCAAATATATGCAAGGATTAATTTGTTGACGAGAAATGCCATAGGAAATGCTATAGCATTTCCTATAGCATTTCTTTATTTGACATTTTTTACAACCTTAAATTTCAAACCAATCGAAAAAATAATGATTTTAGGGCTTATACATTGGAATTTGAATATAACAAGAGTTCTCATGCAAAAATATGCAAGGATTAAATTGTTGACGAGAAATGCCATAGGAAATGCTATCCTATAGCATTTCTTTATTAGACATTTTTTACAACCTTAAATTTCGAACCAATTGAAAAAATAATGATTTTAGGGCTTATACATTGGAAATTGAATATAACAAGAGTTCTCATGCAAAAATATGCAAGGATTAAATTGTTGCCGAGAAATGCCATAGGAAATGCTATAGAATTTCCTATTGCATTTCTTTATTTTACATTTTTTACAACCTTAAATTTCGAACCAATTGAGAAAATAATTATTTTAGGGCTTATACATTGGAAATTGAATATAACAAGAGTTCTCATGCAAAAATATGCAAGGATTAAATTGTTGCCGAGAAATGCCATAGGAAATGCTATAGCGTTTCCTATAGCATTTCTTTATTTTACATTTTTTACAACCTTAAATTTCGAACCACTTGAAAATATAATGATTTTAAAGCTTATACATTGGAATTTGAATTTAACAAGAGTTCTCATGCAAAAATATGCAAGGATTAAATTGTTGACGAGAAATGCCATAGGAAATGCTATAGCATTTCCTATAGCATTTCTTTATTTGACATTTTTTAAAACCTTAAATTTCAAACCAATTGTAAAAATAATTATTTTAGGGCTTATACATTGGAATTTGAATATAACAAGAGTTCTCATGCAAAAATATGCAAGGATTAAATTGTTGCCGAGAAATGCCATAGGAAATGCTATAGCATTTCCTCTAGCATTTCTTTATTTTACATTTTTTACAACCTTAAATTTTGAACCAATAAAAAAAAAATGATTTTAGGGCTTATACATTGGAATTTGAATATAACAAGAGTTCTCATGCAAAAATATGCAAGGATTAAATTGTTGACGAGAAATGCCATAGGAAATGCTATAGCATTTCCTATAGCATTTCTTTATTTGACATTTTTTACAACCTTAAATTTCGAACCAATTTAAAAAATAATGATTTTAGGGCTTATACATTGGAAATTTAATATAACAAGAGTTCTCATGCAAATATATGCAAGGATTAAATTGTTGACGAGAAATGCCATAGGAAATGTTATAGCATTTCGTATAGCATTTCTTTATTTTACATTGTTACGACCTAAAATTTCGAACCAATTGAAAAAATAATGATTTTAGGGATTATACATTGGAATTTGAATATAACAAGAGTTCTCATGCAAAAATATGGAAGGATTAAATTGTTGACGAGAAATGCCATAGGAAATGCTATAGCAGCATTTCCTATAGCATTTGTTTATTTGACATTTTTTACAATCTTAAATTTCGAACCAATTGAAAAAATAATGATTTTAGGGCTTATACATTGGAAATTGAATATAACAAGAGTTCTCATGCAAAGATATGCAAGGATTAATTTGTTGCCGAGAAATGCCATAAGAAATGCTATAGCATTTCCTATAGCATTTCTTTATTTTACATTTCTTACAACCTTAAATTTCGAACCAATTGAAAAAATAATGATTTTAGGGCTTATACATTGGAATTTGAATATAACAAGAGTTCTCATGCAAAGATATGCAAGGATTAATTTGTTGCCGAGAAATGCCATAGGAAATGCTATAGCATTTCCTATAGCATTTCTTTATTTTACATTTTTTACAACCTTAAATTTCGAACCAATTAAAAAAATAATGATTTTAAAGCTTATACATTGGAATTTGAATATAACAAGAGTTCTCATGCAAAAATATGCAAGGATTAAATTGTTGACGAGAAATGCCATAGGAAATGCTATAGCATTTCCTATAGCATTTCTTTATTTGACATTTTTTACAACCTTAAATTTCAAACCAATTGAAAAAATAATGATTTTAGGGCTTATACATTGGAATTTGAATATAACAAGAGTTCTCATGCAAAAATATGCAAGGATTAAATTGTTGACGAGAAATGCCATAGGAAATGCTATAGCATTTCCTATAGCATTTCTTTATTAGACATTTTTTACAACCTTAAATTTCGAACCAATTGAAAAAATAATGATTTTAGGGCTTATACATTGGAAATTGAATATAACAAGAGTTCTCATGCAAAAATATGCAAGGATTAAATTGTTGCCGAAAAATGCCATAGGAAATGCTATAGCATTTCCTATAGCATTTCTTTATTTTACATTTTTTACAACCTTAAATTTCGAACCAATTGAGAAAATAAATATTTTAGGGCTTATACATTGGAAATAAATATAACAAGAGTTCTCATGCAAAAATATGCAAGGATTAAATTGTTGCCGAGAAATGCCATAGGAAATGCTAGCATTTCCTATAGCATTTCTTTATTTTACATTTTTTACAACCTTAAATTTCGAACCACTTGAAAAAATAATGATTTTAAAGCTTATACATTGGAATTTGAATTTAACAAGAGTTCTCATGCAAAAATATACAAGGATTAAATTGTTGACGAGAAATGCCATAGGAAATGCTATAGCATTTCCTATAGCATTTCTTTATTTGACATTTTTTAAAACCTTAAATTTCAAACCAATTGAAAAAATAATGTTTTTAGGGCTTATACATTGGAATTTGAATATAACAAGAGTTCTCATGCAAAAATATGCAAGGATTAAATTGTTGACGAGAAATACCATAGGAAATGCTATAGCATTTCGTATAGCATTTCTTTATTTGACATTTTTTACAACCGTAAATTTCGAACCAATTGAAAAAATAATGATTTTAGGGCTTATACATTGGAAATTGAATATAACAAGAGTTCTCATGCAAAAATATGCAAGGATTAAATTGTCGACGAGAAAGGCCATAGGAAATGCTATAGCATTTCCTATAGCATTTATTTATTATACATTTTTTAAAACATTAAATTTCGAACCAATTGAAAAAATAATGATTTTAGGGATCATACATTGGAAATTGAATATAACAAGAGTTCTCATGCAAAAATATGCAAGGATTAAATTGTTGCCGAGAAATGCCATAGGTAATGCTATAGCATTTCCTATAGCATTTCTTTATTTTACATTTTTTACAACCTTAAATTTCGAACCAATTGAAAAAATAATGATTTAGGGCTTATACATTGGAATTTGAATACAACAAGAGTTCTCATGCAAAAATATGCAAGGATTAAACTGTTGACGAGAAATGCCATAGGAAATGCTATAGCATTTCCTATAGCATTTCTTTATTTTACATTTTTTACAACCTTAAATTTTGAACCAATTGAAAAAATAATGATTTTAAAGCTTATACATTTGAATTTGAATATAACAAGAGTTCTCATGCAAAAATATACAAGGATTAAATTGTTGACGAGAAATGCCATAGGAAATGCTATAGCATTTCCTATAGCATTTCTTTATTTGACATTTTTTAAAACCTTAAATTTGAAACCAATTGAAAAAATAATGATTTTAGGGCTTATACATTGGAATTTGAATATAACAAGAGTTCTCATGCAAAAATATGCAAGGATTAAATTGTTGACGAGAAATGCCATAGGAAATGCTATAGCATTTCGTATAGCATTTGTTTATTTGACATTTTTTACAACCTTAAATTTCGAACCAATTGAAAAAATAATGATTTTAGGGCTTATACATTGGAAATTTAATATAACAAGAGTTCTCATGCAAAAATATGCAAGGATTAAATTGTTGACGAGAAATGCCATAGGAAATGCTATAGCATTTCCTATAGCATTTCTTTATTTTACATTTTTTACAACCTTAAATATCGAACCAATTGAAAAGATAATGATTTTAAAGCTTATACATTGGAATTTGAATATAACAAGAGTTCTCATGCAAAAATATGCAAGGATTAAATTGTTGACGAGAAATGCCATAGGAAATGCTATAGCATTTCCTATAGCATTTCTTTATTTGACATTTTTTACAACCTTA
Organism: Parietaria judaica; assembly: GCA_954871525.1. Taxonomy (NCBI): domain Eukaryota; kingdom Viridiplantae; phylum Streptophyta; class Magnoliopsida; order Rosales; family Urticaceae; genus Parietaria; species Parietaria judaica. The sequence goes on from OX940865.1 coordinate 36,165,178, forward strand.
ATTTTCAAACCAATTGAAAAAATAATGATTTTAGGGCTTATACATTGGAATTTGAATATAAATAGAGTTCTCATGAAAAAATATGCAAGGATTAAATTGTTGACGAGAAATGCCATAGGAAATGCTATAGCATTTCCTATAGCATTTCTTTATTAGACATTTTTTACAACCTTAAATTTCGAACCAATTGAAAAAATAATGATTTTAGGGCTTATACATTGGAAATTGAATATAACAAGAGTTCTCATGCAAAAATATGCAAGGATTAAATTGTTGCCGAGAAATGCCATAGGAAATGCTATAGCATTTCCTATAGCATTTCATTATTTTACATTTTTTACAACCTTAAATTTCGAACCAATTGAAAACATAATGTTTTTAGGGCTTATACATTGGAATTTGAATATAACAAGAGTTCTCATGCAAAAATATGCAAGGATTAATTTGTTGACGAGAAATGCCATAGGAAATGCTACAGCATTTCGTATAGCATTTCTTTATTTGACATTTTTTACAACCGTAAATTTCAAACCAATTGAAAAAATAATGATTTTAAAGCTTATACATTGGAATTTGAATATAACAAGAGTTCTCATGCAAAAATATGCAAGGATTAAATTGTTGACGAGAAATGCCATAGGAAATGCTATAGCATTTCCTATAGCATTTCTTTATTAGACATTTTTTAAAACCTTAAATTTCGAACCAATTGAAAAAATAATGATTTTAGGGATCATACATTGGAAATTGAATATAACAAGAGTTCTCATGCAAAAATATGCAAGGATTAAATTGTTGCCGAGAAATGCCATAGGTAATGCTATAGCATTTCCTATAGCATTTCTTTATTTTACATTTTTTACAACCTTAAATTTCGAACCAATTGAAAAAATAATGATTTAGGGCTTATACATTGGAATTTGAATACAACAAGAGTTCTCATGCAAAAATATGCAAGGATTAAATTGTTGACGAGAAATGCCATAGGAAATGCTATAGCATTTCCTATAGCATTTCTTTATTTTACATTTTTTACAACCTTAAATTTTGAACCAATTGAAAAAATAATGATTTTAAAGATTATACATTGGAATTTGAATATAACAAGAGTTCTCATGCAAAAATATGCAAGGATTAAATTGTTGACGAGAAATGCCATAGGAAATGCTATAGCATTTCGTATAGCATTTGTTTATTTGACATTTTTTACAACCTTAAATTTCGAACCAAATGAAAAAATAATGATTTTAGGGCTTATACATTGGAAATTGAATATAACAAGAGTTCTCATGCAAAAATATGCAAGGATTAAATTGTTGACGAGAAATGCCATAGGAAATGCTATAGCATTTCGTATAGCATTTCCTATAGCATTTCTTTATTTTACATTTTTTACAACCTTAAATTTTGAACCAATTGAAAAAATAATGATTTTAAATCTTATACATTGGAAATTGAATATAACAAGAGTTCTCATGCAAAACTATGCAAGGATTAAATTGTTGCCGAGAAATGCCATAGGAAATGCTATAGCATTTCCTATAGCATTTCTTTATTTTACATTTTTTACAACCTTAAATTTCGAACCACTTGAAAAAATAATGATTTTAGGGCTTATACATTGGAAATTGAATATAACAAGAGTTCTCATGCAAAAATATGCAAGGATTAAATTGTTGCCGAGAAATGCCATAGGAAATGCTATAACATTTCCTATAGCATTTCTTTATTTTACATTTTTTACAACCTTAAATTTCGAACCACTTGAAAAAATAATGATTTTAAAGCTTATACATTGGAAATTGAATATAACAAGAGTTCTCATGCAAAAATATGCAAGGATTAAATTGTTGCCGAGAAATGCCATAGGAAATGCTATAGCATTTCCTATAGCATTTCTTTATTTTACATTTTTTACAACCTTAAATTTTGAACCAATTGAAAAAATAATGATTTAGTGCTTATACATTGGAATTTGAATATAACAAGAGTTCTCATGCAAAAATATGCAAGGATTAAATTGTTGACGAGAAAGGCCATAAGAAATGCTATAGCATTTCCTATAGAATTTCTTTATTTTATATTTTTTACAACCTTAAATTTCGAACCAATTGAAAAAATAATGATTTTAAAGCTTATACATTGGAATTTGAATATAACAAGAGTTCTCATGCAAAAATATGCAAGGATTAAATTGTTGACGAGAAATGCCATAGGAAATGCTATAGCATTTCCTATAGCATTTCTTTATTTTACATTTTTTACAACCTTAAATTTCGAACCAATTGAAAAAATAATGATTTTAAAGCTTATACATTGGAATTTGAATATAACAAGAGTTCTCATGCAAAAATATGCAAGGATTAAATTGTTGACGAGAAATACCATAGGAAATGCTATAGCATTTCCTATAGCATTTCTTTATTTGACATTTTTTACAACCTTAAATTTCAAACCAATTGAAAAAATAATGATTTTAGGGCTTACACATTGGAATTTGAATATAACAAGAGATCTCATGCAAAAATTTGCAAGGATTAAATTGTTGACGAGAAATGCCATAGGAAATGCTATAGCATTTCCTATAGCATTTCTTTATTTGACATTTTTTGCAACCTTAAATTTCGAACCAATTGAAAAAATAATGATTTTAGGGCTTATACATTGGAAATTGAATATAACAAGAGTTCTCATGCAAAAATATGCAAGGATTAAATTGTTGCCGAGAAATGCCATAGGAAATGCTATAGCATTTCCTATCGAATTTCTTTATTTTACATTTTTTACAACCTTAAATTTCGAACCAATTGAAAAAATAATGATTTAGGGCTTATACATTGGAATTTGAATATAACAAGAGTTCTCATGCAAAAATATGCAAGGATTAAATTGTTGACGAGAAATGCCATAGGAAATGCTATAGCATTTCCTATAGCATTTCTTTATTTTACATTTTTTACAACCTTAAATTTCAAACCAATTGAAAAAAATAATGATTTTAAAGCTTATACATTGGAATTTGAATATAACAAGAGTTCTCATGCAAAAATATGCAAGGATTAAATTGTTGACGAGAAATGCCATAGGAAATGCTATAGCATTTCCTATAGCATTTCTTTATTTGACATTTTTTAAAACCTTAAATTTCAAACCAATTGAAAAAATAATGATTTTAGGGCTTATACATTGGAATTTGAAAATAACAAGAGTTCTCATGCAAAAATATGCAAGGATTAAATTGTTGACGAGAAATGCCATAGGAAATGCTATAGCATTTCGTATAGCATTTGTTTATTTGACATTTTTTACAACCTTAAATTTCGAACCAATTTAAAAAATAATGATTTTAGGGCTTACACATTTGAAATTGAATATAACAAGAGTTCTCATGAAAAAATATGGAAAGATTAAATTCTTGCCGAGAAATGCCATAGGAAATGCTATAGCATTTCCTATAGCATTTCTTTATTTTACATTTTTTACAACCTTAAATTTCGAACCAATTGAAAAAATAATGATTTTAAAGCTTATACATTGAAATTTGAATATAACAAGAGTTCTCATGCAAAAATATGCAAGGATTAAATTGTTGACGAGAAATACCATAGGAAATGCTATAGCATTTCCTATAGCATTTCTTTATTTGACATTTTTTACAACCTTAAATTTCAAACAAATTGAAAAAATAATGATTTTAGGGCTTACACATTGGAATTTGAATATAACAAGAGTTCTCATGCAAAAATTTGCAAGGATTAAATTGTTGACGAGAAATGCCATAGGAAATGCTATAGCATTTCCTATCGCATTTCTTTATTTTACATTTTTTACAACCTTAAATTTCGAACCAATTGAAAAAATAATGATTTAGGGCTTATACATTGGAATTTGAATATAACAAGAGTTCTCATGCAAAAATATGCAAGGATTAAATTGTTGACGAGAAATGCCATTGGAAATGCTATAGCATTTCCTATAGCATTTCTTTATTTGACATTTTTTACAACCTTAAATTTCGAACCAATTGAAAAAATAATGATTTTAGGGCTTACACATTGGAATTTGAATATAACAAGAGTTCTCATGCAAAAATATGCAAGGATTAAATTGTTGCCGAGAAATGCCATAGGAAATGCTATAGCATTTCCTATCGCATTTCTTTATTTTACATTTTTTACAACCTTAAATTTCGAACCAATTGAAAAAATAATGATTTAGGGCTTATACATTGGAATTTGAATATAACAAGAGTTCTCATGCAAAAATATGCAAGGATTAAATTGTTGACGAGAAATGCCATAGGAAATGCTATAGCATTTCCTATAGCATTTCTTTATTTTACATTTTTTACAACCTTAAATTTCGAAACAATTGAAAAAATAATGATTTTAAAGCTTATACATTGGAATTTGAATATAACAAGAGTCTCATGCAAAAATATGCAAGGATTAAATTGTTGACGAGAAATGCCATAGGAAATGCTATAGCATTTCCTATAGCATTTCTTTATTTTACATTTTTTACAACCTTAAATTTCGAACCAATTGAAAAAATAATGATTTTAAAGCTTATACATTGGAATTTGAATATAACAAGAGTTCTCATGCAAAAATATGCAAGGATTAAATTGTTGACGAGAAATACCATAGGAAATGCTATAGCATTTCCTATAGCATTTCTTTATTTGACATTTTTTACAACCTTAAATTTCAAACCAATTGAAAAAATAATGATTTTAGGGCTTATACATTGGAATTTGAATATAACAAGAGTTCTCATGCAAAAATTTGCAAGGATTAAATTGTTGACGAGAAATGCCATAGGAAATGCTATAGCATTTCTTTATTTTACATTTTTTACAACCTTAAATTTCGAACCACTTGAAAATATAATGATTTTAAAGCTTATACATTGGAATTTGAATTTAACAAGAGTTCTCATGCAAAAATATGCAAGGATTAAATTGTTGACGATAAATGCCATTGGAAATGCTATAGCATTTCCTATAGCATTTCTTTATTTGACATTTTTTACAACCTTAAATTTCGAACCAATTGAAAAAATAATGATTTTAGGGCTTACACATTGGAATTTGAATATAACAAGAGTTCTCATGCAAAAATATGCAAGGATTAAATTGTTGCCGAGAAATGCCATAGGAAATGCTATAGCATTTCCTATCGCATTTCTTTATTTTACATTTTTTACAACCTTAAATTTCGAACCAATTGAAAAAATAATGATTTAGGGCTTATACATTGGAATTTGAATATAACAAGAGTTCTCATGCAAAAATATGCAAGGATTAAATTGTTGACGAGAAATGCCATAGGAAATGCTATAGCATTTCCTATAGCATTTCTTTATTTTACATTTTTTACAACCTTAAATTTCGAAACAATTGAAAAAATAATGATTTTAAAGCTTATACATTGGAATTTGAATATAACAAGAGTCTCATGCAAAAATATGCAAGGATTAAATTGTTGACGAGAAATGCCATAGGAAATGCTATAGCATTTCCTATAGCATTTCTTTATTTTACATTTTTTACAACCTTAAATTTCGAACCAATTGAAAAAATAATGATTTTAAAGCTTATACATTGGAATTTGAATATAACAAGAGTTCTCATGCAAAAATATGCAAGGATTAAATTGTTGACGAGAAATACCATAGGAAATGCTATAGCATTTCCTATAGCATTTCTTTATTTGACATTTTTTACAACCTTAAATTTCAAACCAATTGAAAAAATAATGATTTTAGGGCTTATACATTGGAATTTGAATATAACAAGAGTTCTCATGCAAAAATTTGCAAGGATTAAATTGTTGACGAGAAATGCCATAGGAAATGCTATAGCATTTCCTATAGCATTTCTTTATTTGACATTTTTTTCAACCTTAAATTTCGAACCAATTAAAAAAATAATGATTTAGGGCTTATACATTGGAATTTGAATATAACAAGAGTTCTCATGCAAAAATATGCAAGGATTAAATTGTTGACGAGAAATGCCATAGGAAATGCTATAGCATTTCCTATAGCATTTCTTTATTTTACATTTTTTACAACCTTAAATTTCGAACCAATTGAAAAAATAATGATTTTAAAGCTTATACATTGGAATTTGAATATAACAAGAATTCTCATGCAAAAATATGCAAGGATTAAATTGTTGACAAGAAATGCCATAGGAAATGCTATAGCATTTCCTATAGCATTTCTTTATTTTACATTTTTTACAACCTTAAATTTCGAACCAATTGAAAAAATAATGATTTTAAAGCTTATACATTGGAATTTTAATATAACAAGAGTTCTCATGCAAAAATATGCAAGGATTAAATTGTTGACGAGAAATGCCATAGGAAATGATATCATTTCCTATAGCATTTCTTTATTTGACATTTTTTACAACCTTAAATTTCAAACCAATTGAAAAAATAATGATTTTAGGGCTTACACATTGGAATTTTAATATAACAAGAGTTCTCATGCAAAAATTTGCAAGGATTAAATTGTTGACGGGCAATGCCATAGGAAATGCTATAGCATTTCCTATAGCATTTCTTTATTTGACATTTTTTACAACCTTAAATTTCGAACCAATTAAAAAAATAATGATTTAGGGCTTATACATTGGAATTTGAATATAACAAGAGTTCTCATGCAAAAATATGCAAGGATTAAATTGTTGACGAGAAATGCCATAGGAAATGCTATAGCATTTCCTATAGCATTTCTTTATTTTACATTTTTTACAACCTTAAATTTCGAACCAATTGAAAAAATAATGATTTTAAAGCTTATACATTGGAATTTGAATATAACAAGAATTCTCATGCAAAAATATGCAAGGATTAAATTGTTGACAAGAAATGCCATAGGAAATGCTATAGCATTTCCTATAGCATTTCTTTATTTTACATTTTTTACAACCTTAAATTTCGAACCAATTGAAAAAATAATGATTTTAAAGCTTATACATTGGAATTTTAATATAACAAGAGTTCTCATGCAAAAATATGCAAGGATTAAATTGTTGACGAGAAATGCCATAGGAAATGATATAGCATTTCCTATAGCATTTCTTTATTTGACATTTTTTACAACCTTAAATTTCAAACCAATTGAAAAAATAATGATTTTAGGGCTTACACATTGGAATTTTAATATAACAAGAGTTCTCATGCAAAAATTTGCAAGGATTAAATTGTTGACGGGAAATGCCATAGGAAATGCTATAGCATTTCCTATAGCATTTCTTTATTTGACATTTTTTACAACCTTAAATTTCGAACCAATTGAAAAAATAATGATTTTAGGGCTTATACATTGGAAATTGAATATAACAAGAATTCTCATGCAAAAATATGCAAGGATTAAATTGTTGCCGAGAAATGCTATAGGAAATGCTATAGCATTTCCTATAGCATTTCTTTATTTTACATTTTTTACAACCTTAAATTTCGAACCAATTGAAAAAATAATGATTTAGGGCTTATACATTGGAATTTGAATATAACAAGAGTTCTCATGCAAAAATATGCCAGGATTAAATTGTTGCCGAGAAATGCCATAGGAAATGCTATAGCATTTCCTATAGCATTTCTTTATTTTACATTTTTTACAACCTTAAATTTCGAACCAATTGAAAAAATAATGATTTTAAAGCTTATACATTGGAATTTGAATATAACAAGAATTCTCATGCAAAAATATGCAAGGATTAAATTGTTGACAAGAAATGCCATAGGAAATGCTATAGCATTTCCTATAGCATTTCTTTATTTTACATTTTTTACAACCTTAAATTTCGAACCAATTGAAAAAATAATGATTTTAAAGCTTATACATTGGAATTTTAATATAACAAGAGTTCTCATGCAAAAATATGCAAGGATTAAATTGTTGACGATAAATGCCATAGGAAATGATATAGCATTTCCTATAGCATTTCTTTATTTGCCATTTTTTACAACCTTAAATTTCAAACCAATTGAAAAAATAATGATTTTAGGGCTTACACATTGGAATTTTAATATAACAAGAGTTCTCATGCAAAAATTTGCAAGGATTAAATTGTTGACGGGAAATGCCATAGGAAATGCTATAGCATTTCCTATAGCATTTCTTTATTTGACATTTTTTACAACCTTAAATTTCGAACCAATTAAAAAAATAATGATTTAGGGCTTATACATTGGAATTTGAATATAACAAGAGTTCTCATGCAAAAATATGCAAGGATTAAATTGTTGACGAGAAATGCCATAGGAAATGCTATAGCATTTCCTATAGCATTTCTTTATTTTACATTTTTTACAACCTTAAATTTCGAACCAATTGAAAAAATAATGATTTTAAAGCTTATACATTGGAATTTGAATATAACAAGAATTCTCATGCAAAAATATGCAAGGATTAAATTGTTGACAAGAAATGCCATAGGAAATGCTATAGCATTTCCTATGGCATTTCTTTATTTTACATTTTTTACAACCTTAAATTTCGAACCAATTGAAAAAATAATGATTTTAAAGCTTATACATTGGAATTTTAATATAACAAGAGTTCTCATGCAAAAATATGCAAGGATTAAATTGTTGACGAGAAATGCCATAGGAAATGATATAGCATTTCCTATAGCATTTCTTTATTTGACATTTTTTACAACCTTAAATTTCAAACCAATTGAAAAAATAATGATTTTAGGGCTTACACATTGGAATTTTAATATAAAAAGAGTTCTCATGCAAAAATTTGCAAGGATTAAATTGTTGACGGGAAATGCCATAGGAAATGCTATAGCATTTCCTATAGCATTTCTTTATTTGACATTTTTTACAACCTTAAATTTCGAACCAATTGAAAAAATAATGATTTTAGGGCTTATACATTGGAAATTGAATATAACAAGAATTCTCATGCAAAAATATGCAAGGATTAAATTGTTGCCGAGAAATGCTATAGGAAATGCTATAGCATTTCCTATAGCATTTCTTTATTTTACATTTTTAACAACCTTAAATTTCGAACCAATTGAAAAAATAATGATTTAGGGCTTATACATTGGAATTTGAATATAACAAGAGTTCTCATGCAAAAATATGCCAGGATTAAATTGTTGCCGAGAAATGCCATAGGAAATGCTATAGCATTTCCTATAGCATTTCTTTATTTTACATTTTTTACAACCTTAAATTTCGAACCAATTGAAAAAATAATGATTTTAAAGCTTATACATTGGAATTTGAATATAACAAGAGTCTCATGCAAAAATATGCAAGGATTAAATTGTTGCCGAGAAATGCCATAGGAAATGCTATAGCATTTCCTATAGCATTTCTTTATTTTACATTTTTTACAACCTTAAATTTCGAACCAATTGAAAAAATAATGATTTTAAAGCTTATACATTGGAATTTTAATATAACAAGAGTTCTCATGCAAAAATATGCAAGGATTAAATTGTTGACGAGAAATGCCATAGGAAATGATATAGCATTTCCTATAGCATTTCTTTATTTGACATTTTTTACAACCTTAAATTTCAAACCAATTGAAAAAATAATGATTTTAGGGCTTACACATTGGAATTTTAATATAAAAAGAGTTCTCATGCAAAAATTTGCAAGGATTAAATTGTTGACGGGAAATGCCATAGGAAATGCTATAGCATTTCCTATAGCATTTCTTTATTTGACATTTTTTACAACCTTAAATTTCGAACCAATTGAAAAAATAATGATTTTAGGGCTTATACATTTGAAATTGAATATAACAAGAGTTCTCATGCAAAAATATGCCAGGATTAAATTGTTGCCGAGAAATGCCATAGGAAATGCTATAGCATTTCCTATAGCATTTCTTTATTTTACATTTTTTACAACCTTAAATTTCGAACCAATTGAAAAAATAATGATTTTAAAGCTTATACATTGGAATTTGAATATAACAAGAGTCTCATGCAAAAATATGCAAGGATTAAATTGTTGCCGAGAAATGCCATAGGAAATGCTATAGCATTTCCTATAGCATTTCTTTATTTGACATTTTTTACAACCTTAAATTTCAAACCAATTGAAAAAATAATGATTTTAGGGCTTACACATTGGAATTTTAATATAAAAAGAGTTCTCATGCAAAAATTTGCAAGGATTAAATTGTTGACGGGAAATGCCATAGGAAATGCTATAGCATTTCCTATAGCATTTCTTTATTTGACATTTTTTACAACCTTAAATTTCAAACAAATTGAAAAAATAATGATTTTAGGGCTTACACATTGGAATTTTAATATAACAAGAGTTCTCATGCAAAAATTTGCAAGGATTAAATTGTTGACGGGAAATGCCATAGGAAATGCTATAGCATTTCCTATAGCATTTCTTTATTTGACATTTTTTACAACCTTAAATTTCGAACCAATTGAAAAAATAATGATTTTAGGGCTTATACATTGGAAATTGAATATAACAAGAATTCTCATGCAAAAATATGCAAGGATTAAATTGTTGCCGAGAAATGCCATAGGAAATGCTATAGCATTTCCTATAGCATTTCTTTATTTTATATTTTTTACAACCTTAAATTTCGAACCAATTGAAAAAATAATGATTTAGGGCTTATACATTGGAATTTGAATATAACAAGAGTTCTCATGCAAAAATATGCCAGGATTAAATTGTTGCCGAGAAATGCCATAGGAAATGCTATAGCATTTCCTATAGCAATTCTTTATTTTACATTTTTTACAACCTTAAATTTCGAACCAATTGAAAAAATAATGATTTTAAAGCTTATACATTGGAATTTGAATATAACAAGAATTCTCATGCAAAAATATGCAAGGATTAAATTGTTGACGAGAAATGCCATAAGAAATGCTATAGCATTTCCTATAGCATTTCTTTATTTTACATTTTTTACAACCTTAAATTTCGAACCAATTGAAAAAATAATGATTTAGGGCTTATACATTGGAATTTGAATATACCAAGAGTTCTCATGCAAAAATATGCAAGGATTAAATTGTTGCCGAGAAATGCCATAGGAAATGCTATAGCATTTCCTATAGCATTTCTTTATTTTACATTTTTTACAACCTTAAATTTCGAACCAATTGAAAAAATAATGATTTTAAAGCTTATTCATTGGAATTTGAATATAACAAGAGTTCTCATGCAAAAATATGCAAGGATTAAATTGTTGACGAGAAATGCCATAAGAAATGCTATAGCATTTCCTATAGCATTTCTTTATTTTACATTTTTTACAACCTTAAATTTCGAACCAATTGAAAAAATAATGATTTTAAAGCTTATACATTGGAATTTGAATATAACAAGAGTTCTCATGCAAAAATATGCAAGGATTAAATTGTTGACGAGAAATACCATAGGAAATGCTAGCATTTCCTATAGCATTTCTTTATTAGACATTTTTTACAACCTTAAATTTCAAACCAATTGAAAAAATAATGATTTTTGGGCTTACACATTGGAATTTGAATATAACAAGAGTTCTCATGCAAAAATTTGCAAGGATTAAATTGTTGACGAGAAATGCCATAGGAAATGCTATAGCATTTCCTATAGCATTTCTTTATTTGACATTTTTTACAACCTTAAATTTCGAACCAATTGAAAAAATAATGATTTTAGGGCTTATACATTGGAAATTGAATATAACAAGAGTTCTCATGCAAAAATATGCAAGGATTAAATTGTTGCCGAGAAATGCCATAGGAAATGCTAGCATTTCCTATCGCATTTCTTTATTTTACATTTTTTACAACCTTAAATTTCGAACCAATTGAAAAAATAATGATTTAGGGCTTATACATTGGAATTTGAATATAACAAGAGTTCTCATGCAAAAATATGCAAGGATTAAATTGTTGACGAGAAATGCCATAGGAAATGCTATAGCATTTCCTATAACATTTCTTTATTTTACATTTTTTACAACCTTAAATTTCGAACCAATTGAATAAATAATGATTTTAAAGCTTATACATTGGAATTTTAATATAACAAGAGTCTCATGCAAAAATATGCAAGGATTAAATTGTTGACGAGAAATTCCATAGGAAATGCTATAGCATTTCCTATTGCATTTCTTTATTTTACATTTTTTACAACCTTAAATTTCGAACCAATTGAAAAAATAATGATTTTAAAGCTTATACATTGGAATTTGAATATAACAAGAGTTCTCATGCAAAAATATGCAAGGATTAAATTGTTGACGAGAAATACCATAGGAAATGCTATAGCATTTCCTATAGCATTTCTTTATTTGACATTTTTTACAACCTTAAATTTCAAACCAATTGAAAAAATAATGATTTTAGGGCTTACACATTGGAATTTGAATATAACAAGAGTTCTCATGCAAAAATTTGCAAGGATTAAATTGTTGACGGGAAATGCCATAGGAAATGCTACAGCATTTCCTATAGCATTTCTTGACATTTTTTACAACCTTAAATTTCGAACCAATTGAAAAAATAATGATTTTAGGGCTTATACATTGGAAATTGAATATAACAAGAATTCTCATGCAAAAATATGCAAGGATTAAATTGTTGCCGAGAAATGCCATAGGAAATGCTATAGCATTTCCTATAGCATTTCTTTATTTTACATTTTTTACAACCTTAAATTTCGAACCAATTGAAAAAATAATGATTTAGGGCTTATACATTGGAATTTGAATATAACAAGAGTTCTCATGCAAAAATATGCCAGGATTAAATTGTTGCCGAGAAATGCCATAGGAAATGCTATAGCATTTCCTATAGCATTTCTTTATTTTACATTTTTTACAACCTTAAATTTCGAACCAATTGAAAAAATAATGATTTTAAAGCTTATACATTGGAATTTGAATATAACAAGAATTCTCATGCAAAAATATGCAAGGATTAAATTGTTGACAAGAAATGCCATAGGAAATGCTATAGCATTTCCTATAGCATTTCTTTATTTTACATTTTTTACAACCTTAAATTTCGAACCAATTGAAAAAATAATGATTTTAAAGCTTATACATTGGAATTTTAATATAACAAGAGTTCTCATGCAAAAATATGCAAGGATTAAATTGTTGACGAGAAATGCCATAGGAAATGATATAGCATTTCCTATAGCATTTCTTTATTTGACATTTTTTACAACCTTAAATTTCAAACCAATTGAAAAAATAATGATTTTAGGGCTTACACATTGGAATTTTAATATAAAAAGAGTTCTCATGCAAAAATTTGCAAGGATTAAATTGTTGACGGGAAATGCCATAGGAAATGCTATAGCATTTCCTATAGCATTTCTTTATTTGACATTTTTTACAACCTTAAATTTCGAACCAATTGAAAAAATAATGATTTTAGGGCTTATACATTGGAAATTGAATATAACAAGAATTCTCATGCAAAAATATGCAAGGATTAAATTGTTGCCGAGAAATGCTATAGGAAATGCTATAGCATTTCCTATGGCATTTCTTTATTTTACATTTTTAACAACCTTAAATTTCGAACCAATTGAAAAAATAATGATTTAGGGCTTATACATTGGAATTTGAATATAACAAGAGTTCTCATGCAAAAATATGCCAGGATTAAATTGTTGCCGAGAAATGCCATAGGAAATGCTATAGCATTTCCTATAGCATTTCTTTATTTTACATTTTTTACAACCTTAAATTTCGAACCAATTGAAAAAATAATGATTTTAAAGCTTATACATTGGAATTTGAATATAACAAGAGTCTCATGCAAAAATATGCAAGGATTAAATTGTTGCCGAGAAATGCCATAGGAAATGCTATAGCATTTCCTATAGCATTTCTTTATTTTACATTTTTTACAACCTTAAATTTCGAACCAATTGAAAAAATAATGATTTTAAAGCTTATACATTGGAATTTGAATATAACAAGAGTTCTCATGCAAAAATATGTAAGGATTAAATTGTTGACGAGAAATACCATAGGAAATGCTATAGCATTTCCTATAGCATTTCTTTATTTGACATTTTTTACAACCTTAAATTTCAAACCAATTGAAAAAATAATGTTTTTAGGGCTTATACATTGGAATTTGAATATAACAAGAGTTCTCATGCAAAAATTTGCAAGGATTTAATATTTGACGAGAAATGCCATAGGAAATGCTATAGCATTTCCTATAGCATTTCTTTATTTGACATTTTTTACAACCTTAAATTTCGAACCAATTAAAAAAATAATGATTTAGGGCTTATACATTGGAATTTGAATATAACAAGAGTTCTCATGCAAAAATATGCAAGGATTAAATTGTTGACGAGAAATGCCATAGGAAATGCTATAGCATTTCCTATAGCATTTCTTTATTTTACATTTTTTACAACCTTAAATTTCGAACCAATTGAAAAAATAATGATTTTAAAGCTTATACATTGGAATTTGAATATAACAAGAATTCTCATGCAAAAATATGCAAGGATTAAATTGTTGACAAGAAATGCCATAGGAAATGCTATAGCATTTCCTATAGCATTTCTTTATTTTACATTTTTTACAACCTTAAATTTCGAACCAATTGAAAAAATAATGATCTTAAAGCTTATACATTGGAATTTTAATATAACAAGAGTTCTCATGCAAAAATATGCAAGGATTAAATTGTTGACGAGAAATGCCATAGGAAATGATATAGCATTTCCTATAGCATTTCTTTATTTGACATTTTTTACAACCTTAAATTTCAAACCAATTGAAAAAATAATGATTTTAGGGCTTACACATTGGAATTTTAATATAACAAGAGTTCTCATGCAAAAATTTGCAAGGATTAAATTGTTGACGGGAAATGCCATAGGAAATGCTATAGCATTTCCTATAGCATTTCTTTATTTGACATTTTTTACAACCTTAAATTTCGAACCAATTGAAAAAATAATGATTTTAGGGCTTATACATTGGAAATTGAATATAACAAGAATTCTCATGCAAAAATATGCAAGGATTAAATTGTTGCCGAGAAATGCCATAGGAAATGCTATAGCATTTCCTATAGCATTTCTTTATTTTATATTTTTTACAACCTTAAATTTCGAACCAATTGAAAAAATAATGATTTAGGGCTTATACATTGGAATTTGAATATAACAAGAGTTCTCATGCAAAAATATGCCAGGATTAAATTGTTGCCGAGAAATGCCATAGGAAATGCTATAGCATTTCCTATAGCATTTCTTTATTTTACATTTTTTACAACCTTAAATTTCGAACCAATTGAAAAAATAATGATTTTAAAGCTTATTCATTGGAATTTGAATATAACAAGAGTTCTCATGCAAAAATATGCAAGGATTAAATTGTTGACGAGAAATGCCATAAGAAATGCTATAGCATTTCCTATAGCATTTCTTTATTTTACATTTTTTACAACCTTAAATTTCGAACCAATTGAAAAAATAATGATTTAGGGCTTATACATTGGAATTTGAATATACCAAGAGTTCTCATGCAAAAATATGCAAGGATTAAATTGTTGCCGAGAAATGCCATAGGAAATGCTATAGCATTTCCTATAGCATTTCTTTATTTTACATTTTTTACAACCTTAAATTTCGAACCAATTGAAAAAATAATGATTTTAAAGCTTATTCATTGGAATTTGAATATAACAAGAGTTCTCATGCAAAAATATGCAAGGATTAAATTGTTGACGAGAAATGCCATAAGAAATGCTATAGCATTTCCTATAGCATTTCTTTATTTTACATTTTTTACAACCTTAAATTTCGAACCAATTGAAAAAATAATGATTTTAAAGCTTATACATTGGAATTTGAATATAACAAGAGTCTCATGCAAAAATATGCAAGGATTAAATTGTTGACGAGAAATTCCATAGGAAATGCTATAGCATTTCCTATTGCATTTCTTTATTTTACATTTTTTACAACCTTAAATTTCGAACCAATTGAAAAAATAATGATTTTAAAGCTTATACATTGGAATTTGAATATAACAAGAGTTCTCATGCAAAAATATGCAAGGATTAAATTGTTGACGAGAAATACCATAGGAAATGCTATAGCATTTCCTATAGCATTTCTTTATTTGACATTTTTTACAACCTTAAATTTCAAACCAATTGAAAAAATAATGATTTTAGGGCTTACACATTGGAATTTGAATATAACAAGAGTTCTCATGCAAAAATTTGCAAGGATTAAATTGTTGACAGGAAATGCCATAGGAAATGCTACAGCATTTCCTATAGCATTTCTTGACATTTTTTACAACCTTAAATTTCGAACCAATTGAAAAAATAATGATTTTAGGGCTTATACATTGGAAATTGAATATAACAAGAATTCTCATGCAAAAATATGCAAGGATTAAATTGTTGCCGAGAAATGCCATAGGAAATGCTATAGCATTTCCTATAGCATTTCTTTATTTTACATTTTTTACAACCTTAAATTTCGAACCAATTGAAAAAATAATGATTTAGGGCTTATACATTGGAATTTGAATATAACAAGAGTTCTCATGCAAAAATATGCCAGGATTAAATTGTTGCCGAGAAATGCCATAGGAAATGCTATAGCATTTCCTATAGCATTTCTTTATTTTACATTTTTTACAACCTTAAATTTCGAACCAATTGAAAAAATAATGATTCAGGGCTTATACATTGGAATTTGAATATAACAAGAGTTCTCATGCAAAAATATGCAAGGATTAAATTGTTGACGAGAAATGCCATAGGAAATGCTATAGCATTTCGTATAGCATTTGTTTATTTGACATTTTTTACAATCTTAAATTTCGAACCAATTGAAAAAATAATGATTTTAGGGCTTACACATTTGAAATTGAATATAACAAGAGTTCTCATGAATAAATATGGAAGGATTAAATTGTTGCCGAGAAATGCCATAGGAAATGCTATAGCATTTCCTATAGCATTTCTTTATTTTACATTTTTTACAACCTTAAATTTCGAACCAATTGAAAAAATAATGATTTTAAAGCTTATACATTGAAATTTGAATATAACAAGAGTTCTCATTCAAAAATATGCAAGGATTAAATTGTTGACGAGAAATACCATAGCATTTCTTTATTTGACATTTTTTACAACCTTAAATTTCAAACCAATTGAAAAAATAATGATTTTAGGGCTTACACATTGGAATTTGAATATAACAAGAGTTCTCATGCAAAAATTTGCAAGGATTAAATTGTTGACGAGAAATGCCATAGGAAATGCTATAGCATTTCCTATAGCATTTCTTTATTTGACATTTTTTACAACCTTAAATTTCGAACCAATTGAAAAAATAATGATTTTAGGGCTTATACATTGGAAATTTAATATAACAAGAGTTCTCATGCAAAAATATGCAAGGATTAAATTGTTGCCGAGAAATGCCAAAGGAAATGCTATAGCATTTCTTATAGCATTTCTTTATTTTACATTTTTTACAACCTTAAATTTCGAACAAATTGAAAAAATAATGATTTAGGGCTTATACATTGGAATTTGAATATAACAAGAGTTCTCATGCAAAAATATGCAAGGATTAAATTGTTGACGAGAAATGCCATAGGAAATGCTATAGCATTTCCTATAGCATTTCTTTATTTTACATTTTTTACAACCTTAAATTTCGAACCAATTGAAAAAAATAATGATTTTAAAGCTTATACATTGGAATTTGAATATAACAAGAGTTCTCATGCAAAAATATGCAAGGATTAAATTGTTGACGAAAAATGCCATAGGAAATGCTATAGCATTTCCTATAGCATTTCTTTATTTGACATTTTTTAAAACCTTAAATTTCAAACCAATTGAAAAAAAAATGATTTTAGGGCTTATACATTGGAATTTGAATATAACAAGAGTTCTCATGCAAAAATATGCAAGGATTAAATTGTTGACGAGAAATGCCATAGGAAATACTATAGCATTTCGTATAGCATTTGTTTATTTGACATTTTTTACAACCTTAAATTTCGAACCAATTGAAAAAATAATGATTTTAGGGCTTACACGTTTGAAATTGAATATAACAAGAGTTCTCATGAAAAAATATGGAAGGATTAAATTGTTGCCGAGAAATGCCATAGGAAATGCTATAGCATTTTCTATAGCATTTCTTTATTTTACATTTTTTACAACCTTAAATTTCGAACCAATTGAAAAAATAATGATTTTAAAGCTTATACATTGAAATTTGAATATAACAAGAGTTCTCATGCAAAAATATGCAAGGATTAAATTGTTGACGAGAAATACCATAGGAAATGCTATAGCATTTCTTATAGCATTTCTTTATTTGACATTTTTTACAACCTTAAATTTCAAACCAATTGAAAAAATAATGATTTTAGGGCTTACACATTGGAATTTGAATATAACAAGAGTTCTCATGCAAAAATTTGCAAGGATTAAATTGTTGACGAGAAATGCCATAGGTAATGCTATAGCATTTCCTATAGCATTTCTTTATTTGACATTTTTTACAACCTTAAATTTCGAACCAATTGAAAAAATAATGATTTTAGGGCTTATACATTGGAAATTGAATATAACAAGAGTTCTCATGCAAAAATATGCAAGGATTAAATTGTTGACGAGAAATGCCATTGGAAATGCTATAGCATTTCCTATAGAATTTCTTTATTTTACATTTTTTACAACCTTAAATTTCGAACCAATTAAAAAAATAATGATTTTAAAGATTATACATTGAAATTTGAATATAACAAGAGTTCTCATGCAAAAATATGCAAGGATTAAATTGTTGACGAGAAATACCATAGGAAATGCTATAGCATTTCCTATAGCATTTCTTTATTTAACATTTTTTGAAACCTTAAATTTCAAACCAATTGAAAAAATAATGATTTTAGGGCTTACACATTGGACTTTGAATATAACAAGAGTTCTCATGCAAAAATTTGCAAGGATTAAATTGTTGACGAGAAATGCCAGAGGAAATGCTATAGCATTTCCTATAGCATTTCTTTATTTTACATTTTTTACAACCTTAAATTTCGAACCAATTAAAAAAATAATGATTTTAAAGATTATACATTGAAATTTGAATATAACAAGAGTTCTCATGCAAAAATATGCAAGGATTAAATTGTTGACGAGAAATACCATAGGAAATGCTATAGCATTTCCTATAGCATTTCTTTATTTGACATTTTTTGAAACCTTAAATTTCAAACCAATTGAAAAAATAATGATTTTAGGGCTTACACATTGGACTTTGAATATAACAAGAGTTCTCATGCAAAAATTTGCAAGGATTAAATTGTTGACGAGAAATGCCAGAGGAAATGCTATAGCATTTCCTATAGCATTTCTTTATTTTACATTTTTTACAACCTTAAATTTCGAACCGATTAAAAAAATAATGATTTTAAAGATTATACATTGAAATTTGAATATAACAAGAGTTCTCATGCAAAAATATGCAAGGATTAAATTGTTGACGAGAAATACCATAGGAAATGCTATAGCATTTCCTATAGCATTTCTTTATTTGACATTTGTTACAACCTTAAATTTCAAACCAATTGAAAAAATAATTATTTTAGGGCTTACACATTGGAATTTGAATATAACAAGAGTTCTCATGCAAAAAATTTCAAGGATTAAATTGTTGACGAGAAATGCCATAGGAAATGCTATAGCATTTCCTATAGCATTTCTTTATTTGACATTTTTTACAACCTTAAATTTCGAACCAATTGAAAAAATATTGATTTTAGGGCTTATACATTGGAAATTGAATATAACAAGAGTTCTCATGCAAAAATATGCAAGGATTAAATTGTTGCCGAGAAATGCCATAGGAAATGCTATAGCATTTCCTATAGCATTTCTTTATTTTACATTTTTTACAACCTTAAATTTCGAACCAATTGAAAAAATAATGATTTAGGGCTTATACATTGGAATTTGAATATAACAAGAGTTCTCATGCAAAAATATGCAAGGATTAAATTGTTGACGAGAAATGCCATAGGAAATGCTATAGCATTTCCTATAGCATTTCTTTATTTTACATTTTTTACAACCTTAAATTTCGAACCAATTGAAAAAATAATGATTTTAAAGCTTATACATTGGAATTTGAATATAACAAGAGTTCTCATGCAAAAATATGCAAGGATTAAATTGTTGACAAGAAATGCCATAGGAAATGCTATAGCATTTCCTATAGCATTTCTTTATTTTACATTTTTTACAACCTTAAATTTCGAACCAATTGAAAAAATAATGATTTTAAAGCTTATACATTCGAATTTGAATATAACAGGAGTTCTCATGCAAAAATATGCAAGGATTAAATTGTTGACGAGAAATACCATAGGAAATGCTATAGCATTTCCTATAGCATTTCTTTATTCGACATTTTTTACAACCTTAAATTTCAAACCAATTGAAAAAATAATGATTTTAGGGCTTATACATTGGAATTTGAATATAACAAGAGTTCTCATGCAAAAATTTGCAAGGATTAAATTGTTGACGAGAAATGCCATAGGAAATGCTATAGCATTTCCTATAGCATTTCTTTATTTGACATTTTTTACAACCTTAAATTTTGAACCAATTGAAAAAATAATGATTTTAGGGCTTATACATTGGAAATTGAATATAACAATAGTTATCATGCAAAAATATGCAAGGATTAAATTGTTGCCGAGAAATGCCATAGGAAATGCTATAGCATTTCCTATAGCATTTCTTTATTTTACATTTTTTACAACCTTAAATTTCGAACCAATTGAAAAAATAATGATTTAGGGCTTATACATTGGAATTTGAATATAACAAGAGTTCTCATGCAAAAATATGCAAGGATTAAATTGTTGACGAGAAATGCCATAGGAAATGCTATAGCATTTCCTATAGCATTTCTTTATTTTACATTTTTTACAACCTTAAATTTCGAACCAATTGAAAAAAATAATGATTTTAAAGCTTATACATTGGAATTTGAATATAACAAGAGTTCTTATGCAAAAATATGCAAGGATTAAATTGTTGACGAGAAATGCCATAGGAAATGCTATAGCATTTCCTATTGCATTTCTTTATTTGACATTTTTTAAAACCTTAAATTTCAAACCAATTGAAAAAATAATGATTTTAGGGCTTATACATTGGAATTTGAATATAACAAGAATTCTCATGCAAAAATATGCAAGGATTAAATTGTTGACGAGAAATGCCATAGGAAATGCTATAGCATTTCGTATAGCATTTGTTTATTTGACATTTTTTACAACCTTAAATTTCGAACCAATTGAAAAAATAATGATTTTAGGGCTTACACATTTGAAATTGAATATAACAAGAGTTCTCATGAAAAAATATGGAAGGATTAAATTGTTGCCGAGAAATGCCATAGGAAATGCTATAGCATTTCCTATAGCATTTCTTTATTTTACATTTTTAACAACCTTAAATTTCGAACCAATTGAAAAAATAATGATTTTAGGGCTTATACATTGGAATTTGAATATAACAAGAGTTCTCATGCAAAAATATGCAAGGATTAAATTGTTGCCGAGAAATGCCATAGGAAATGCTAGCATTTCCTAAAGCATTTCTTTATTTTACATTTTTTACAACCTTAAATTTTGAACCAATTTAAAAAATAATGATTTAGGGCTTATACATTGGAATTTGAATATAACAAGAGTTCTCATGCAAAAATATGCAAGGATTAAATTGTTGACGAGAAATGCCATAGGAAATGCTATAGCATTTCCTATAGCATTTCTTTATTTGACATTTTTTACAACCTTAAATTTCAAACCAATTGAAAAAATAATGATTTTAGGGCTTACACATTGGAATTTGAATATAACAAGAGTTCTCATGCAAAATTTGCAAGGATTAAAATGTTGACGAGAATTGCCATAGGAAATGCTATAGCATTTCCTATAGCATTTCTTTATTTGACATTTTTTACAACCTTAAATTTCGAACCAATTGAAAAAATAATGATTTTAGGGCTTATACATTGGAAATTGAATATAACAAGAGTTCTCATGCAAAAATATGCAAGGATTAAATTGTTGCCGAGAAATGCCATAGGAAATGCTATAGCATTTCCTATAGCATTTCTTTATTTTACATTTTTTACAACCTTAAATTTCGAACCAATTGAAAAAATAATGATTTAGGGCTTATACATTGGAATTTGAATATAACAAGAGTTCTCATGCAAAAATATGCAAGGATTAAATTGTTGACAAGAAATGCCATAGGAAATGCTATAGCATTTCCTATAGCATTTCTTTATTTTACATTTTTTACAACCTTAAATTTCGAACCAATTGAAAAAATAATGATTTTAAAGCTTATACATTGGAATTTGAATATAACAAGAGTTCTCATGAAAAAATATGCAAGGATTAAATTGTTGACGAGAAATACCATAGGAAATGCTATAGCATTTCCTATAGCATTTCTTTATTTGACATTTTTTACAACCTTAAATTTTGAACCAATTGAAAAAATAATGATTTTAGGGCTTATACATTGGAAATTGAATATAACAATAGTTATCATGCAAAAATATGCAAGGATTAAATTGTTGCCGAGAAATGCCATAGGAAATGCTATAGCATTTCCTATAGCATTTCTTTATTTTACATTTTTTACAACCTTAAATTTCGAACCAATTGAAAAAATAATGATTTAGGGCTTATACATTGGAATTTGAATATAACAAGAGTTCTCATGCAAAAATATGCAAGGATTAAATTGTTGACGAGAAATGCCATAGGAAATGCTATAGCATTTCCTATAGCATTTCTTTATTTTACATTTTTTACAACCTTAAATTTCGAACCAATTGAAAAAAATAATGATTTTAAAGCTTATACATTGGAATTTGAATATAACAAGAGTTCTTATGCAAAAATATGCAAGGATTAAATTGTTGACGAGAAATGCCATAGGAAATGCTATAGCATTTCCTATTGCATTTCTTTATTTGACATTTTTTAAAACCTTAAATTTCAAACCAATTGAAAAAATAATGATTTTAGGGCTTATACATTGGAATTTGAATATAACAAGAATTCTCATGCAAAAATATGCAAGGATTAAATTGTTGACGAGAAATGCCATAGGAAATGCTATAGCATTTCGTATAGCATTTGTTTATTTGACATTTTTTACAACCTTAAATTTCGAACCAATTGAAAAAATAATGATTTTAGGGCTTACACATTTGAAATTGAATATAACAAGAGTTCTCATGAAAAAATATGGAAGGATTAAATTGTTGCCGAGAAATGCCATAGGAAATGCTATAGCATTTCCTATAGCATTTCTTTATTTTACATTTTTAACAACCTTAAATTTCGAACCAATTGAAAAAATAATGATTTTAGGGCTTATAAATTGGAATTTGAATATAACAAGAGTTCTCATGAAAAAATATGCAAGGATTAAATTGTTGACGAGAAATGCCATAGGAAATGCTATAGCATTTCCTATAGCATTTCTTTATTTTACATTTTTTACAACCTTAAATTTCGAACCAATTGAAAAAATAATTATTTTAAAGCTTATACATTGGAATTTGAATATATCAAGAGTTCTCATGCAAAAATATGCAAGGATTAAATAGTTGACGAGAAATGCCATAGGAAATGATATAGCATTTCCTATAGCATTTCTTTATTTGACATTTTTTACAACCT
The DNA here is from genome assembly GCA_954871525.1 of Parietaria judaica. NCBI lineage: Eukaryota > Viridiplantae > Streptophyta > Magnoliopsida > Rosales > Urticaceae > Parietaria > Parietaria judaica. Next base: position 36,188,941 of record OX940865.1, read on the forward strand.
TAAATTTCGAACCAATTGAAAAAATAATGATTTTAGGGCTTATACATTGGAATTTGAATATAACAAGAGTTCTCATGCAAAAATATGCAAGGATTAAATTGTTGACGAGAAATGCCATAGGAAATGCTATAGCATTTTCTATAGCATTTCTTTATTTAACATTTTTTACAAGCTTAAATTTCGAACCAATTGAAAAAATAATGATTTTAGGGCTTATACATTGGAAATTGAATATTACAAGAGTTCTCATGCAAAAATATGCAAGGATTAAATTGTTGACGAGAAATGCCATAGGAAATGTTATAGCATTTCGTATAGCATTTCTTTATTTTACATTGTTACGACCTAAAATTTCGAACCAATTGAAAAAATAATGATTTTAGGGATTATACATTGGAATTTGAATATATTAAGAGTTCTCATGAAAAAATATGGATGGATTAATTTGTTGCCGAGAAATGCCATAGGAAATGCTATAGCATTTCCTATAGCATTTCTTTATTTTACATTTCTTACAACCTTAAATTTCGAACCAATTGAAAAAATAATGATTTTAGGTCTTATACATTGGAATTTGAATATAACAAGAGTTCTCATGCAAAAATATGCAAGGATTAAATTGTTGACGAGAAATGCCATAGGAAATGCTATAGCATTTCCTATAGCATTTCTTTATTTTACATTTTTTACAACCTTAAATTTCGAACCAATTGAAAAAATAATGATTTTAGGGCTTATACATTGGAATTTGAATATAACAAGAGTTCTCATGCAAAAATATGCAAGGATTAAATTGTTGCCGAGAAATGCCATAGGAAATGCTAGCATTTCCTAAAGCATTTCTTTATTTTACATTTTTTACAACCTTAAATTTTGAACCAATTTAAAAAATAATGATTTAGGGCTTATACATTGGAATTTGAATATAACAAGAGTTCTCATGCAAAAATATGCAAGGATTAAATTGTTGACGAGAAATGCCATAGGAAATGCTATAGCATTTCCTATAGCATTTCTTTATTTGACATTTTTTACAACCTTAAATTTCAAACCAATTGAAAAAATAATGATTTTAGGGCTTACACATTGGAATTTGAATATAACAAGAGTTCTCATGCAAAATTTGCAAGGATTAAAATGTTGACGAGAATTGCCATAGGAAATGCTATAGCATTTCCTATAGCATTTCTTTATTTGACATTTTTTACAACCTTAAATTTCGAACCAATTGAAAAAATAATGATTTTAGGGCTTATACATTGGAAATTGAATATAACAAGAGTTCTCATGCAAAAATATGCAAGGATTAAATTGTTGCCGAGAAATGCCATAGGAAATGCTATAGCATTTCCTATAGCATTTCTTTATTTTACATTTTTTACAACCTTAAATTTCGAACCAATTGAAAAAATAATGATTTAGGGCTTATACATTGGAATTTGAATATAACAAGAGTTCTCATGCAAAAATATGCAAGGATTAAATTGTTGACAAGAAATGCCATAGGAAATGCTATAGCATTTCCTATAGCATTTCTTTATTTTACATTTTTTACAACCTTAAATTTCGAACCAATTGAAAAAATAATGATTTTAAAGCTTATACATTGGAATTTGAATATAACAAGAGTTCTCATGAAAAAATATGCAAGGATTAAATTGTTGACGAGAAATACCATAGGAAATGCTATAGCATTTCCTATAGCATTTCTTTATTTGACATTTTTTACAACCTTAAATTTCAAACCAATTTAAAAAATAATGATTTTAGGGCTTATACATTGGAATTTGAATATAACAAGAGTTCTCATGCAAAAATTTGCAAGGATTAAATTGTTGACGAGAAATGCTATAGGAAATGCTATAGCATTTCCTATAGCATTTCTTTATTTGACATTTTTTACAACCTTAAATTTCGAACCAATTGAAAAAATAATGATTTTAGGGCTTATACATTGGAAATTGAATATAACAAGAGTTATCATGCAAAAATATGCAAGGATTAAATTGTTGCCGAGAAATGCCATAGGAAATGCTATAGCATTTCCTATAGCATTTCTTTATTTGACATTTTTTACAACCTTAAATTTCGAACCAATTGAAAAAATAATGATTTTAAAGCTTATACATTGGAATTTGAATATAACAAGAGTTCTCATGCAAAAATATGCAAGGATTAAATTGTTGACGAGAAATACCATAGGAAATGCTATAGCATTTCCTATAGCATTTCTTTATTTGACATTTTTTACAACCTTAAATTTCAAACCAATTGAAAAAATAATGATTTTAGGGCTTATACATTGGAATTTGAATATAACAAGAGTTCTCATGCAAAAATTTGCAAGGATTAAATTGTTGACGAGAAATGCCATAGGAAATGCTATAGCATTTCCTATAGCATTTCTTTATTTGACATTTTTTACAACCTTAAATTTCGAACCAATTGAAAAAATAATGATTTTAGGGCTTATACATTGGAAATTGAATATAACAAGAGTTATCATGCAAAAATTTGCAAGGATTAAATTGTTGACGAGAAATGCCATAGGAAATGCTATAGCATTTCCTATAGGATTTCTTTATTTGACATTTTTTACAACCTTAAATTTCGAACCAATTGAAAAAATAATGATTTAGGGCTTATACATTGGAATTTGAATATAACAAGAGTTCTCATGCAAAAATATGCAAGGATTAAATTGTTGACGAGAAATGCCATAGGAAATGCTATAGCATTTCCTATAGCATTTCTTTATTTTACATTTTTTACAACCTTAAATTTCGAACCAATTGAAAAAATAATGATTTTAAAGCTTATACATTGGAATTTGAATATAACAAGAGTTCTCATGCAAAAATATGCAAGGATTAAATTGTTGACGAGAAATGCCATAGGAAATGCTTTAGCATTTCCTATAGCATTTCTTTATTTGACATTTTTTAAAACCTTAAATTTCAAACCAATTGAAAAAATAATGATTAGGGCTTATACATTGGAATTTGAATATAACAAGAGTTCTCATGCAAAAATATGCAAGGATTAAATTGTTGACGAGAAATGCCATAGGAAATGCTATAGCATTTCCTATAGCATTTCTTTATTTGACATTTTTTACAACCTTAAATTTCGAACCAATTGAAAAAATAATGATTTTAGGGCTTATACATTGGAAATTGAATATAACAAGAGTTCTCATGCAAAAATATGCAAGGATTAAATTGTTGACGAGAAATACCATAGGAAATGCTATAGCATTTCCTATAGCATTTCTTTATTTGACATTTGTTACAACCTTAAATTTCAAACCAATTGAAAAAATAATGATTTTAGGGCTTACACATTGGAATTTGAATATAACAAGAGTTCTCATGCAAAATTTGCAAGGATTAAAATGTTGACGAGAATTGCCATAGGAAATGCTATAGCATTTCCTATAGCATTTCTTTATTTGACATTTTTTACAACCTTAAATTTCGAACCAATTGAAAAAATAATGATTTAGGGCTTATACATTGGAATTTGAATATAACAAGAGTTCTCATGCAAAAATATGCAAGGATTAAATTGTTGACGAGAAATGCCATAGGAAATGCTATAGCATTTCCTATAGCATTTCTTTATTTTACATTTTTTACAACCTTAAATTTCGAACCAATTGAAAAAATAATGATTTTAAAGCTTATACATTGGAATTTGAATATAACAGGAGTTCTCATGCAAAAATATGCAAGGATTAAATTGTTGACGAGAAATACCATAGGAAATGCTATAGCATTTCCTATAGCATTTCTTTATTTGACATTTTTTACAACCTTAAATTTCAAACCAATTGAAAAAATAATGATTTTAGGGCTTATACATTGGAATTTGAATATAACAAGAGTTCTCATGCAAAAATTTGCAAGGATTAAATTGTTGACGAGAAATGCCATAGGAAATGCTATAGCATTTCCTATAGCATTTCTTTATTTGACATTTTTTACAACCTTAAATTTTGAACCAATTGAAAAAATAATGATTTTAGGGCTTATACATTGGAAATTGAATATAACAATAGTTATCATGCAAAAATATGCAAGGATTAAATTGTTGCCGAGAAATGCCATAGGAAATGCTATAGCATTTCCTATAGCATTTCTTTATTTGACATTTTTTACAACCTTAAATTTCGAACCAATTGAAAAAATAATGATTTAGGGCTTATACATTGGAATTTGAATATAACAAGAGTTCTCATGCAAAAATATGCAAGGATTAAATTGTTGACGAGAAATGCCATAGGAAATGCTATAGCATTTCCTATAGCATTTCTTTATTTTACATTTTTTACAACCTTAAATTTCGAACCAATTGAAAAAATAATGATTTTAAAGCTTATACATTGGAATTTGAATATAACAAGAGTTCTCATGCAAAAATATGCAAGGATTAAATTGTTGACGAGAAATGCCATAGGAAATGCTTTAGCATTTCCTATAGCATTTCTTTATTTGACATTTTTTAAAACCTTAAATTTCAAACCAATTGAAAAAATAATGATTAGGGCTTATACATTGGAATTTGAATATAACAAGAGTTCTCATGCAAAAATATGCAAGGATTAAATTGTTGACGAGAAATGCCATAGGAAATGCTATAGCATTTCCTATAGCATTTCTTTATTTGACATTTTTTACAACCTTAAATTTCGAACCAATTGAAAAAATAATGATTTTAGGGCTTATACATTGGAAATTGAATATAACAAGAGTTCTCATGCAAAAATATGCAAGGATTAAATTGTTGACGAGAAATACCATAGGAAATGCTATAGCATTTCCTATAGCATTTCTTTATTTGACATTTGTTACAACCTTAAATTTCAAACCAATTGAAAAAATAATGATTTTAGGGCTTACACATTGGAATTTGAATATAACAAGAGTTCTCATGCAAAATTTGCAAGGATTAAAATGTTGACGAGAATTGCCATAGGAAATGCTATAGCATTTCCTATAGCATTTCTTTATTTGACATTTTTTACAACCTTAAATTTCGAACCAATTGAAAAAATAATGATTTAGGGCTTATACATTGGAATTTGAATATAACAAGAGTTCTCATGCAAAAATATGCAAGGATTAAATTGTTGACGAGAAATGCCATAGGAAATGCTATAGCATTTCCTATAGCATTTCTTTATTTTACATTTTTTACAACCTTAAATTTCGAACCAATTGAAAAAATAATGATTTTAAAGCTTATACATTGGAATTTGAATATAACAGGAGTTCTCATGCAAAAATATGCAAGGATTAAATTGTTGACGAGAAATACCATAGGAAATGCTATAGCATTTCCTATAGCATTTCTTTATTTGACATTTTTTACAACCTTAAATTTCAAACCAATTGAAAAAATAATGATTTTAGGGCTTATACATTGGAATTTGAATATAACAAGAGTTCTCATGCAAAAATTTGCAAGGATTAAATTGTTGACGAGAAATGCCATAGGAAATGCTATAGCATTTCCTATAGCATTTCTTTATTTGACATTTTTTACAACCTTAAATTTTGAACCAATTGAAAAAATAATGATTTTAGGGCTTATACATTGGAAATTGAATATAACAATAGTTATCATGCAAAAATATGCAAGGATTAAATTGTTGCCGAGAAATGCCATAGGAAATGCTATAGCATTTCCTATAGCATTTCTTTATTTGACATTTTTTACAACCTTAAATTTCGAACCAATTGAAAAAATAATGATTTAGGGCTTATACATTGGAATTTGAATATAACAAGAGTTCTCATGCAAAAATATGCAAGGATTAAATTGTTGACGAGAAATGCCATAGGAAATGCTATAGCATTTCCTATAGCATTTCTTTATTTTACATTTTTTACAACCTTAAATTTCGAACCAATTGAAAAAATAATGATTTTAAAGCTTATACATTGGAATTTGAATATAACAAGAGTTCTCATGCAAAAATATGCAAGGATTAAATTGTTGACGAGAAATGCCATAGGAAATGCTTTAGCATTTCCTATAGCATTTCTTTATTTGACATTTTTTAAAACCTTAAATTTCAAACCAATTGAAAAAATAATGATTAGGGCTTATACATTGGAATTTGAATATAACAAGAGTTCTCATGCAAAAATATGCAAGGATTAAATTGTTGACGAGAAATGCCATAGGAAATGCTATAGCATTTCCTATAGCATTTCTTTATTTGACATTTTTTACAACCTTAAAATTCGAACCAATTTAAAAAATAATGATTTTAGGGCTTATACATTGGAAATTGAATATAACAAGAGTTCTCATGCAAAAATATGCAAGGATTAAATTGTTGACGAGAAATACCATAGGAAATGCTATAGCATTTCCTATAGCATTTCTTTATTTGACATTTGTTACAACCTTAAATTTCAAACCAATTGAAAAAATAATGATTTTAGGGCTTACACATTGGAATTTGAATATAACAAGAGTTCTCATGCAAAATTTGCAAGGATTAAAATGTTGACGAGAATTGCCATAGGAAATGCTATAGCATTTCCTATAGCATTTCTTTATTTGACATTTTTTACAACCTTAAATTTCGAACCAATTGAAAAAATAATGATTTTAGGGCTTATACATTGGAAATTGAATATAACAAGAGTTCTCATGCAAAAATATGCAAGGATTAAATTGTTGCCGAGAAATGCCATAGGAAATGCTATAGCATTTCCTATAGCATTTCTTTATTTTACATTTTTTACAACCTTAAATTTCGAACCAATTGAAAAAATAATGATTTAGGGCTTATACATTGGAATTTGAATATAACAAGAGTTCTCATGCAAAAATATGCAAGGATTAAATTGTTGACAAGAAATGCCATAGGAAATGCTATAGCATTTCCTATAGCATTTCTTTATTTTACATTTTTTACAACCTTAAATTTCGAACCAATTGAAAAAATAATGATTTTAAAGCTTATACATTGGAATTTGAATATAACAAGAGTTCTCATGAAAAAATATGCAAGGATTAAATTGTTGACGAGAAATACCATAGGAAATGCTATAGCATTTCCTATAGCATTTCTTTATTTGACATTTTTACAACCTTAAATTTCAAACCAATTTAAAAAATAATGATTTTAGGGCTTATACATTGGAATTTGAATATAACAAGAGTTCTCATGCAAAAATTTGCAAGGATTAAATTGTTGACGAGAAATGCTATAGGAAATGCTATAGCATTTCCTATAGCATTTCTTTATTTGACATTTTTTACAACCTTAAATTTCGAACCAATTGAAAAAATAATGATTTTAGGGCTTATACATTGGAAATTGAATATAACAAGAGTTATCATGCAAAAATATGCAAGGATTAAATTGTTGCCGAGAAATGCCATAGGAAATGCTATAGCATTTCCTATAGCATTTCTTTATTTGACATTTTTTACAACCTTAAATTTCGAACCAATTGAAAAAATAATGATTTTAAAGCTTATACATTGGAATTTGAATATAACAAGAGTTCTCATGCAAAAATATGCAAGGATTAAATTGTTGACGAGAAATACCATAGGAAATGCTATAGCATTTCCTATAACATTTCTTTATTTGACATTTTTTACAACCTTAAATTTCAAACCAATTGAAAAAATAATGATTTTAGGGCTTATACATTGGAATTTGAATATAACAAGAGTTCTCATGCAAAAATTTGCAAGGATTAAATTGTTGACGAGAAATGCCATAGGAAATGCTATAGCATTTCCTATAGCATTTCTTTATTTGACATTTTTTACAACCTTAAATTTCGAACCAATTGAAAAAATAATGATTTTAGGGCTTATACATTGGAAATTGAATATAACAAGAGTTATCATGCAAAAATTTGCAAGGATTAAATTGTTGACGAGAAATGCCATAGGAAATGCTATAGCATTTCCTATAGGATTTCTTTATTTGACATTTTTTACAACCTTAAATTTCGAACCAATTGAAAAAATAATGATTTAGGGCTTATACATTGGAATTTGAATATAACAAGAGTTCTCATGCAAAAATATGCAAGGATTAAATTGTTGACGAGAAATGCCATAGGAAATGCTATAACATTTCCTATAGCATTTCTTTATTTTACATTTTTTACAACCTTAAATTTCGAACCAATTGAAAAAATAATGATTTTAAAGCTTATACATTGGAATTTTAATATAACAAGAGTTCTCATGCAAAAATATGCAAGGATTAAATTGTTGACAAGAAATGCCATAGGAAATGCTATAGCATTTCCTATAGCATTTCTTTATTTGACATTTTTTACAACCTTAAATTTCGAACCAATTGAAAAAATAATGATTTTAAAGCTTATACATTGGAATTTGAATATAACAAGAGTTCTCATGCAAAAATATGCAAGGATTAAATTGTTGACGAGAAATACCATAGGAAATGCTATAGCATTTCCTATAGCATTTCTTTATTTGACATTTTTTACAACCTTAAATTTCAAACCAATTGAAAAAATAATGATTTTAGGGCTTATACATTGGAATTTGAATATAACAAGAGTTCTCATGCAAAAATATGCAAGGATTAAATTGTTGCCGAGAAATGCCATAGGAAATGCTAGCATTTCCTAAAGCATTTCTTTATTTTACATTTTTTACAACCTTAAATTTTGAACCAATTTAAAAAATAATGATTTAGGGCTTATACATTGGAATTTGAATATAACAAGAGTTCTCATGCAAAAATATGCAAGGATTAAATTGTTGACGAGAAATGCCATAGGAAATGCTATAGCATTTCTTTATTTTACATTTCTTACAACCTTAAATTTCGAACCAATTGAAAAAATAATGATTTTAGGTCTTATACATTGGAATTTGAATATAACAAGAATTCTCATGCAAAAATATGCAAGGATTAAATTGTTGACGAGAAATGCCATAGGAAATGCTATAGCATTTCCTATAGCATTTCTTTATTTTACATTTTTTACAACCTTAAATTTAGAACCAATTGAAAAAATAATGATTTTAGGGCTTATACATTGGAATTTGAATATAACAAGAGTTCTCATGCAAAAATATGCAAGGATTAAATTGTTGCCGAGAAATGCCATAGGAAATGCTAGCATTTCCTAAAGCATTTCTTTATTTTACATTTTTTACAACCTTAAATTTTGAACCAATTTAAAAAATAATGATTTAGGGCTTATACATTGGAATTTGAATATAACAAGAGTTCTCATGCAAAAATATGCAAGGATTAAATTGTTGACGAGAAATGCCATAGGAAATGCTTTAGCATTTCCTATAGCATTTCTTTATTTGACATTTTTTACAACCTTAAATTTCGAACCAATTGAAAAAATAATGATTTTAAAGCTTATACATTGGAATTTGAATATAACAAGAGTTCTCATGCAAAAATATGCAAGGATTAAATTGTTGACGAGAAATGCCATAGGAAATGCTTTAGCATTTCCTATAGCATTTCTTTATTTGACATTTTTTAAAACCTTAAATTTCAAACCAATTGAAAAAATAATGATTAGGGCTTATACATTGGAATTTGAATATAACAAGAGTTCTCATGCAAAAATATGCAAGGATTAAATTGTTGACGAGAAATGCCATAGGAAATGCTATAGCATTTCCTATAGCATTTCTTTATTTGACATTTTTTACAACCTTAAATTTCGAACCAATTGAAAAAATAATGATTTTAGGGCTTATACATTGGAAATTGAATATAACAAGAGTTCTCATGCAAAAATATGCAAGGATTAAATTGTTGACGAGAAATACCATAGGAAATGCTATAGCATTTCCTATAGCATTTCTTTATTTGACATTTGTTACAACCTTAAATTTCAAACCAATTGAAAAAATAATGATTTTAGGGCTTACACATTGGAATTTGAATATAACAAGAGTTCTCATGCAAAATTTGCAAGGATTAAAATGTTGACGAGAATTGCCATAGGAAATGCTATAGCATTTCCTATAGCATTTCTTTATTTGACATTTTTTACAACCTTAAATTTCGAACCAATTGAAAAAATAATGATTTTAGGGCTTATACATTGGAAATTGAATATAACAAGAGTTCTCATGCAAAAATATGCAAGGATTAAATTGTTGCCGAGAAATGCCATAGGAAATGCTATAGCATTTCCTATAGCATTTCTTTATTTTACATTTTTTACAACCTTAAATTTCGAACCAATTGAAAAAATAATGATTTAGGGCTTATACATTGGAATTTGAATATAACAAGAGTTCTCATGCAAAAATATGCAAGGATTAAATTGTTGACAAGAAATGCCATAGGAAATGCTATAGCATTTCCTATAGCATTTCTTTATTTTACATTTTTTACAACCTTAAATTTCGAACAAATTGAAAAAATAATGATTTTAAAGCTTATACATTGGAATTTGAATATAACAAGAGTTCTCATGAAAAAATATGCAAGGATTAAATTGTTGACGAGAAATACCATAGGAAATGCTATAGCATTTCCTATAGCATTTCTTTATTTGACATTTTTTACAACCTTAAATTTCAAACCAATTTAAAAAATAATGATTTTAGGGCTTATACATTGGAATTTGAATATAACAAGAGTTCTCATGCAAAAATTTGCAAGGATTAAATTGTTGACGAGAAATGCTATAGGAAATGCTATAGCATTTCCTATAGCATTTCTTTATTTGACATTTTTTACAACCTTAAATTTCGAACCAATTGAAAAAATAATGATTTTAGGGCTTATACATTGGAAATTGAATATAACAAGAGTTATCATGCAAAAATATGCAAGGATTAAATTGTTGCCGAGAAATGCCATAGGAAATGCTATAGCATTTCCTATAGCATTTCTTTATTTGACATTTTTTACAACCTTAAATTTCGAACCAATTGAAAAAATAATGATTTTAAAGCTTATACATTGGAATTTGAATATAACAAGAGTTCTCATGCAAAAATATGCAAGGATTAAATTGTTGACGAGAAATACCATAGGAAATGCTATAGCATTTCCTATAGCATTTCTTTATTTGACATTTTTTACAACCTTAAATTTCAAACCAATTGAAAAAATAATGATTTTAGGGCTTATACATTGGAATTTGAATATAACAAGAGTTCTCATGCAAAAATTTGCAAGGATTAAATTGTTGACGAGAAATGCCATAGGAAATGCTATAGCATTTCCTATAGCATTTCTTTATTTGACATTTTTTACAACCTTAAATTTCGAACCAATTGAAAAAATAATGATTTTAGGGCTTATACATTGGAAATTGAATATAACAAGAGTTATCATGCAAAAATTTGCAAGGATTAAATTGTTGACGAGAAATGCCATAGGAAATGCTATAGCATTTCCTATAGGATTTCTTTATTTGACATTTTTTACAACCTTAAATTTCGAACCAATTGAAAAAATAATGATTTAGGGCTTATACATTGGAATTTGAATATAACAAGAGTTCTCATGCAAAAATATGCAAGGATTAAATTGTTGACGAGAAATGCCATAGGAAATGCTATAGCATTTCCTATAGCATTTCTTTATTTTACATTTTTTACAACCTTAAATTTCGAACCAATTGAAAAAATAATGATTTTAAAGCTTATACATTGGAATTTTAATATAACAAGAGTTCTCATGCAAAAATATGCAAGGATTAAATTGTTGACAAGAAATGCCATAGGAAATGCTATAGCATTTCCTATAGCATTTCTTTATTTGACATTTTTTACAACCTTAAATTTCGAACCAATTGAAAAAATAATGATTTTAAAGCTTATACATTGGAATTTGAATATAACAAGAGTTCTCATGCAAAAATATGCAAGGATTAAATTGTTGACGAGAAATACCATAGGAAATGCTATAGCATTTCCTATAGCATTTCTTTATTTGACATTTTTTACAACCTTAAATTTCAAACCAATTGAAAAAATAATGATTTTAGGGCTTATACATTGGAATTTGAATATAACAAGAGTTCTCATGCAAAAATATGGAAGGATTAAATTGTTGCCGAGAAATGCCATAGGAAATGCTATAGCATTTTCTATAGCATTTCTTTATTTTACATTTTTTACAACCTTAAATTTCGAACCAATTGAAAAAATAATGATTTTAAAGCTTATACATTGGAATTTGAATATAACAAGAGTTCTCATGCAAAAATATGCAAGGATAAAATTGTTGACGAGAAATACCATAGGAAATGCTATAGCATTTCCTATAGCATTTCTTTATTTGACATTTTTTGAAACCTTAAATTTCAAACCAATTGAAAAAATAATGATTTTAGGGCTTACACATTGGACTTTAAATATAACAAGAGTTCTCATGCAAAAATTTGCAAGGATTAAATTGTTGACGAGAAATGCCAGAGGAAATGCTATAGCATTTCCTATAGCATTTCTTTATTTTACATTTTTTACAACCTTAAATTTCGAACCAATTAAAAAAATAATGATTTTAAAGATTATACATTGAAATTTGAATATAACAAGAGTTCTCATGCAAAAATATGCAAGGATTAAATTGTTGACGAGAAATACCATAGGAAATGCTATAGCATTTCCTATAGCATTTCTTTATTTGACATTTTTTGAAACCTTAAATTTCAAACCAATTGAAAAAATTATGATTTTAGGGCTTACACATTGGACTTTGAATATAACAAGAGTTCTCATGCAAAAATTTGCAAGGATTAAATTGTTGACGAGAAATGCCAGAGGAAATGCTATAGCATTTCCTATAGCATTTCTTTATTTTACATTTTTTACAACCTTAAATTTCGAACCAATTAAAAAAATAATGATTTTAAAGATTATACATTGAAATTTGAATATAACAAGAGTTCTCATGCAAAAATATGCAAGGATTAAATTGTTGACGAGAAATACCATAGGAAATGCTATAGCATTTCCTATAGCATTTCTTTATTTGACATTTGTTACAACCTTAAATTTCAAACCAATTGAAAAAATAATGATTTTAGGGCTTACACATTGGAATTTGAATATAACAAGAGTTCTCATGCAAAAAATTTCAAGGATTAAATTGTTGACGAGAAATGCCATAGGAAATGCTATAGCATTTCCTATAGCATTTCTTTATTTGACATTTTTTACAACCTTAAATTTCGAACCAATTGAAAAAATATTGATTTTAGGGCTTATACATTGGAAATTGAATATAACAAGAGTTCTCATGCAAAAATATGCAAGGATTAAATTGTTGCCGAGAAATGCCATAGGAAATGCTATAGCATTTCATATAGCATTTCTTTATTTTACATTTTTTACAACCTTAAATTTCGAACCAATTGAAAAAATAATGATTTAGGGCTTATACATTGGAATTTGAATATAACAAGAGTTCTCATGCAAAAATATGCAAGGATTAAATTGTTGACGAGAAATGCCATAGGAAATGCTATAGCATTTCCTATAGCATTTCTTTATTTTACATTTTTTACAACCTTAAATTTCGAACCAATTGAAAAAATAATGATTTTAAAGCTTATACATTGGAATTTGAATATAACAGGAGTTCTCATGCAAAAATATGCAAGGATTAAATTGTTGACGAGAAATACCATAGGAAATGCTATAGCATTTCCTATAGCATTTCTTTATTTGACATTTTTTACAACCTTAAATTTCAAACCAATTGAAAAAATAATGATTTTAGGGCTTATACATTGGAATTTGAATATAACAAGAGTTCTCATGCAAAAATTTGCAAGGATTAAATTGTTGACGAGAAATGCCATAGGAAATGCTATAGCATTTCCTATAGCATTTCTTTATTTGACATTTTTTACAACCTTAAATTTTGAACCAATTGAAAAAATAATGATTTTAGGGCTTATACATTGGAAATTGAATATAACAAGAGTTCTCATGCAAAAATATGCAAGGATTAAATTGTTGACGAGAAATACCATAGGAAATGCTATAGCATTTCCTATAGCATTTCTTTATTTGACATTTTTTACAACCTTAAATTTCAAACCAATTGAAAAAATAATGATTTTAGGGCTTATACATTGGAATTTGAATATAACAAGAGTTCTCATGCAAAAATATGGAAGGATTAAATTGTTGCCGAGAAATGCCATAGGAAATGCTATAGCATTTTCTATAGCATTTCTTTATTTTACATTTTTTACAACCTTAAATTTCGAACCAATTGAAAAAATAATGATTTTAAAGCTTATACATTGGAATTTGAATATAACAAGAGTTCTCATGCAAAAATATGCAAGGATAAAATTGTTGACGAGAAATACCATAGGAAATGCTATAGCATTTCCTATAGCATTTCTTTATTTGACATTTTTTGAAACCTTAAATTTCAAACCAATTGAAAAAATAATGATTTTAGGGCTTACACATTGGACTTTAAATATAACAAGAGTTCTCATGCAAAAATTTGCAAGGATTAAATTGTTGACGAGAAATGCCAGAGGAAATGCTATAGCATTTCCTATAGCATTTCTTTATTTTACATTTTTTACAACCTTAAATTTTGAACCAATTAAAAAAATAATGATTTTAAAGATTATACATTGAAATTTGAATATAACAAGAGTTCTCATGCAAAAATATGCAAGGATTAAATTATTGACGAGAAATACCATAGGAAATGCTATAGCATTTCCTATAGCATTTCTTTATTTGACATTTTTTGAAACCTTAAATTTCAAACCAATTGAAAAAATAATGATTTTAGGGCTTACACATTGGACTTTGAATATAACAAGAGTTCTCATGCAAAAATTTGCAAGGATTAAATTGTTGACGAGAAATGCCAGAGGAAATGCTATAGCATTTCCTATAGCATTTCTTTATTTTACATTTTTTACAACCTTAAATTTCGAACCAATTAAAAAAATAATGATTTTAAAGATTATACATTGAAATTTGAATATAACAAGAGTTCTCATGCAAAAATATGCAAGGATTAAATTGTTGACGAGAAATACCATAGGAAATGCTATAGCATTTCCTATAGCATTTCTTTATTTGACATTTGTTACAACCTTAAATTTCAAACCAATTGAAAAAATAATGATTTTAGGGCTTACACATTGGAATTTGAATATAACAAGAGTTCTCATGCAAAAAATTTCAAGGATTAAATTGTTGACGAGAAATGCCATAGGAAATGCTATAGCATTTCCTATAGCATTTCTTTATTTGACATTTTTTACAACCTTAAATTTCGAACCAATTGAAAAAATATTGATTTTAGGGCTTATACATTGGAAATTGAATATAACAAGAGTTCTCATGCAAAAATATGCAAGGATTAAATTGTTGCCGAGAAATGCCATAGGAAATGCTATAGCATTTCATATAGCATTTCTTTATTTTACATTTTTTACAACCTTAAATTTCGAACCAATTGAAAAAATAATGATTTAGGGCTTATACATTGGAATTTGAATATAACAAGAGTTCTCATGCAAAAATATGCAAGGATTAAATTGTTGACGAGAAATGCCATAGGAAATGCTATAGCATTTCCTATAGCATTTCTTTATTTTACATTTTTTACAACCTTAAATTTCGAACCAATTGAAAAAATAATGATTTTAAAGCTTATACATTGGAATTTGAATATAACAGGAGTTCTCATGCAAAAATATGCAAGGATTAAATTGTTGACGAGAAATACCATAGGAAATGCTATAGCATTTCCTATAGCATTTCTTTATTTGACATTTTTTACAACCTTAAATTTCAAACCAATTGAAAAAATAATGATTTTAGGGCTTATACATTGGAATTTGAATATAACAAGAGTTCTCATGCAAAAATTTGCAAGGATTAAATTGTTGACGAGAAATGCCATAGGAAATGCTATAGCATTTCCTATAGCATTTCTTTATTTGACATTTTTTACAACCTTAAATTTTGAACCAATTGAAAAAATAATGATTTTAGGGCTTATACATTGGAAATTGAATATAACAATAGTTATCATGCAAAATTATGCAAGGATTAAATTGTTGCCGAGAAATGCCATAGGAAATGCTATAGCATTTCCTATAGCATTTCTTTATTTTACATTTTTTACAACCTTAAATTTCGAACCAATTGAAAAAATAATGATTTAGGGCTTATACATTGGAATTTGAATATAACAAGAGTTCTCATGCAAAAATATGCAAGGATTAAATTGTTGACGAGAAATGCCATAGGAAATGCTATAGCATTTCCTATAGCATTTCTTTATTTTACATTTTTTACAACCTTAAATTTCGAACCAATTGAAAAAAATAATGATTTTAAAGCTTATACATTGGAATTTGAATATAACAAGAGTTCTTATGCAAAAATATGCAAGGATTAAATTGTTGACGAGAAATGCCATAGGAAATGCTATAGCATTTCCTATTGCATTTCTTTATTTGACATTTTTTAAAACCTTAAATTTCAAACCAATTGAAAAAATAATGATTTTAGGGCTTATACATTGGAATTTGAATATAACAAGAATTCTCATGCAAAAATATGCAAGGATTAAATTGTGGACGAGAAATGCCATAGGAAATGCTATAGCATTTCGTATAGCATTTGTTTATTTGACATTTTTTACAACTTTAAATTTCGAACCAATTGAAAAAATAATGATTTTAGGGCTTACACATTTGAAATTGAATATAACAAGAGTTCTCATGAAAAAATATGGAAGGATTAAATTGTTGCCGAGAAATGCCATAGGAAATGCTATAGCATTTCCTATAGCATTTCTTTATTTTACATTTTTAACAACCTTAAATTTCGAACCAATTGAAAAAATAATGATTTTAGGGCTTATAAATTGGAATTTGAATATAACAAGAGTTCTCATGCAAAAATATGCAAGGATTAAATAGTTGACGAGAAATGCCATAGGAAATGATATAGCATTTCATATAGCATTTCTTTATTTGACATTTTTTACAACCTTAAATTTCGAACCAATTGAAAAAATAATGATTTTAGGGCTTATACATTGGAATTTGAATATAACAAGAGTTCTCATGCAAAAATATGCAAGGATTAAATTGTTGACGAGAAATGCCATAGGAAATGCTATAGCATTTTCTATAGCATTTCTTTATTTGACATTTTTTACAAGCTTAAATTTCGAACCAATTGAAAAAATAATGATTTTAGGGCTTATACATTGGAAATTGAATATTACAAGAGTTCTCATGCAAAAATATGCAAGGATTAAATTGTTGACGAGAAATGCCATAGGAAATGTTATAGCATTTCGTATAGCATTTCTTTATTTTACATTGTTACGACCTAAAATTTCGAACCAATTGAAAAAATAATGATTTTAGGGATTATACATTGGAATTTGAATATATTAAGAGTTCTCATGAAAAAATATGGATGGATTAATTTGTTGCCGAGAAATGCCATAGGAAATGCTATAGCATTTCCTATAGCATTTCTTTATTTTACATTTCTTACAACCTTAAATTTCGAAGCAATTGAAAAAATAATGATTTTAGGTCTTATACATTGGAATTTGAATATAACAAGAGTTCTCATGCAAAAATATGCAAGGATTAAATTGTTGACGAGAAATGCCATAGGAAATGCTATAGCATTTCCTATAGCATTTCTTTATTTTACATTTTTTACAACCTTAAATTTAGAACCTATTGAAAAAATAATGATTTTAGGGCTTATACATTGGAATTTGAATATAACAAGAGTTCTCATGCAAAAATATGCAAGGATTAAATTGTTGATGAGAAATGCCATAGGAAATGCTATAGCATTTTCTATAGCATTTCTTTATTTGACATTTTTTACAAGCTTAAATTTCGAACCAATTGAAAAAATAATGATTTTAGGGCTTATACATTGGAAATTGAATATTACAAGAGTTCTCATGCAAAAATATGCAAGGATTAAATTGTTGACGAGAAATGCCATAGGAAATGTTATAGCATTTCGTATAGCATTTCTTTATTTTACATTGTTACGACCTAAAATTTCGAACCAATTGAAAAAATAATGATTTTAGGGATTATACATTGGAATTTGAATATATTAAGAGTTCTCATGAAAAAATATGGATGGATTAATTTGTTGCCGAGAAATGCCATAGGAAATGCTATAGCATTTCCTATAGCATTTCTTTATTTTACATTTCTTACAACCTTAAATTTCGAAGCAATTGAAAAAATAATGATTTTAGGTCTTATACATTGGAATTTGAATATAACAAGAGTTCTCATGCAAAAATATGCAAGGATTAAATTGTTGACGAGAAATGCCATAGGAAATGCTATAGCATTTCCTATAGCATTTCTTTATTTTACATTTTTTACAACCTTAAATTTAGAACCAATTGAAAAAATAATGATTTTAGGGCTTATACATTGGAATTTGAATATAACAAGAGTTCTCATGCAAAAATATGCAAGGATTAAATTGTTGCCGAGAAATGCCATAGGAAATGCTAGCATTTCCTAAAGCATTTCTTTATTTTACATTTTTTACAACCTTAAATTTTGAACCAATTTAAAAAATAATGATTTAGGGCTTATACATTGGAATTTTAATATAACAAGAGTTCTCATGCAAAAATATGCAAGGATTAAATTGTTGCCGAGAAATGCCATAGGAAATGCTAGCATTTCCTAAAGCATTTCTTTATTTTACATTTTTTACAACCTTAAATTTTGAACCAATTTAAAAAATAATGATTTAGGGCTTATACATTGGAATTTGAATATAACAAGAGTTCTCATGCAAAAATATGCAAGGATTAAATTGTTGACGAGAAATGCCATAGGAAATGCTATAGCATTTCCTATAGCATTTCTTTATTTGACATTTTTTACAACCTTAAATTTCGAACCAATTGAAAAAATAATGATTTTAAAGCTTATACATTGGAATTTGAATATAACAAGAGTTCTCATGCAAAAATATGCAAGGATTAAATTGTTGACGAGAAATGCCATAGGAAATGCTTTAGCATTTCCTATAGCATTTCTTTATTTGACATTTTTTAAAACCTTAAATTTCAAACCAATTGAAAAAATAATGATTAGGGCTTATACATTGGAATTTGAATATAACAAGAGTTCTCATGCAAAAATATGCAAGGATTAAATTGTTGACGAGAAATGCCATAGGAAATGCTATAGCATTTCCTATAGCATTTCTTTATTTGACATTTTTTACAACCTTAAATTTCGAACCAATTGAAAAAATAATGATTTTAGGGCTTATACATTGGAAATTGAATATAACAAGAGTTCTCATGCAAAAATATGCAAGGATTAAATTGTTGACGAGAAATACCATAGGAAATGCTATAGCATTTCCTATAGCATTTCTTTATTTGACATTTGTTACAACCTTAAATTTCAAACTAATTGAAAAAATAATGATTTTAGGGCTTACACATTGGAATTTGAATATAACAAGAGTTCTCATGCAAAATTTGCAAGGATTAAAATGTTGACGAGAATTGCCATAGGAAATGCTATAGCATTTCCTATAGCATTTCTTTATTTGACATTTTTTACAACCTTAAATTTCGAACCAATTGAAAAAATAATGATTTTAGGGCTTATACATTGGAAATTGAATATAACAAGAGTTCTCATGCAAAAATATGCAAGGATTAAATTGTTGCCGAGAAATGCCATAGGAAATGCTATAGCATTTCCTATAGCATTTCTTTATTTTACATTTTTTACAACCTTAAATTTCGAACCAATTGAAAAAATAATGATTTTAAAGCTTATACATTGGAATTTGAATATAACAAGAGTTCTCATGAAAAAATATGCAAGGATTAAATTGTTGACGAGAAATACCATAGGAAATGCTATAGCATTTCCTATAGCATTTCTTTATTTGACATTTTTTACAACCTTAAATTTCAAACCAATTTAAAAAATAATGATTTTAGGGCTTATACATTGGAATTTGAATATAACAAGAGTTCTCATGCAAAAATTTGCAAGGATTAAATTGTTGACGAGAAATGCTATAGGAAATGCTATAGCATTTCCTATAGCATTTCTTTATTTGACATTTTTTACAACCTTAAATTTCGAACCAATTGAAAAAATAATGATTTTAGGGCTTATACATTGGAAATTGAATATAACAAGAGTTATCATGCAAAAATATGCAAGGATTAAATTGTTGCCGAGAAATGCCATAGGAAATGCTATAGCATTTCCTATAGCATTTCTTTATTTTACATTTTTTACAACCTTAAATTTCGAACCAATTGAAAAAATAATGATTTTAAAGCTTATACATTGGAATTTTAATATAACAAGAGTTCTCATGCAAAAATATGCAAGGATTAAATTGTTGACAAGAAATGCCATAGGAAATGCTATAGCATTTCCTATAGCATTTCTTTATTTGACATTTTTTACAACCTTAAATTTCGAACCAATTGAAAAAATAATGATTTTAAAGCTTATACATTGGAATTTGAATATAACAAGAGTTCTCATGCAAAAATATGCAAGGATTAAATTGTTGACGAGAAATACCATAGCATTTCCTATAGCATTTCTTTATTTGACATTTTTTACAACCTTAAATTTCAAACCAATTGAAAAAATAATGATTTTAGGGCTTATACATTGGAATTTGAATATAACAAGAGTTCTCATGCAAAAATTTGCAAGGATTAAATTGTTGACGAGAAATGCCATAGGAAATGCTATAGCATTTCCTATAGCATTTCTTTATTTGACATTTTTTACAACCTTAAATTTCGAACCAATTGAAAAAATAATGATTTTAAAGCTTATACATTGGAATTTGAATATAACAAGAGTTCTCATGCAAAAATATGCAAGGATTAAATTGTTGACGAGAAATACCATAGGAAATGCTATAGCATTTCCTATAGCATTTCTTTATTTGACATTTTTTACAACCTTAAATTTCAAACCAATTGAAAAAATAATGATTTTAGGGCTTATACATTGGAATTTGAATATAACAAGAGTTCTCATGCAAAAATTTGCAAGGATTAAATTGTTGACGAGAAATGCCATAGGAAATGCTATAGCATTTCCTATAGCATTTCTTTATTTGACATTTTTTACAACCTTAAATTTCGAACCAATTGAAAAAATAATGATTTTCGGGCTTATACATTGGAAATTGAATATAACAAGAGTTATCATGCAAAAATATGCAAGGATTAAATTGTTGCCGAGAAATGCCATAGGAAATGCTATAGCATTTCCTATAGCATTTCTTTATTTGACATTTTTTACAACCTTAAATTTCGAACCAATTGAAAAAATAATGATTTTAAAGCTTATACATTGGAATTTGAATATAACAAGAGTTCTCATGCAAAAATATGCAAGGATTAAATTGTTGACGAGAAATACCATAGGAAATGCTATAGCATTTCCTATAGCATTTCTTTATTTGACATTTTTTACAACCTTAAATTTCAAACCAATTGAAAAAATAATGATTTTAAAGCTTATACATTGGAATTTGAATATAACAAGAGTTCTCATGCAAAAATTTGCAAGGATTAAATTGTTGACGAGAAATACCATAGGAAATGCTATAGCATTTCCTATAGCATTTCTTTATTTGACATTTTTTACAACCTTAAATTTCAAACCAATTGAAAAAATAATGATTTTCGGGCTTATACATTGGAAATTGAATATAACAAGAGTTATCATGCAAAAATATGCAAGGATTAAATTGTTGCCGAGAAATGCCATAGGAAATGCTATAGCATTTCCTATAGCATTTCTTTATTTGACATTTTTTACAACCTTAAATTTCGAACCAATTGAAAAAATAATGATTTTAAAGCTTATACATTGGAATTTGAATATAACAAGAGTTCTCATGCAAAAATATGCAAGGATTAAATTGTTGACGAGAAATACCATAGGAAATGCTATAGCATTTCCTATAGCATTTCTTTATTTGACATTTTTTACAACCTTAAATTTCAAACCAATTGATAAAATAATGATTTTAGGGCTTATACATTGGAATTTGAATATAACAAGAGTTCTCATGCAAAAATTTGCAAGGATTAAATTGTTGACGAGAAATGCCATAGGAAATGCTATAGCATTTCCTATAGCATTTCTTTATTTGACATTTTTTACAACCTTAAATTTCAAACCAATTGAAAAAATAATGATTTTCGGGCTTATACATTGGAAATTGAATATAACAAGAGTTATCATGCAAAAATATGCAAGGATTAAATTGTTGCCGAGAAATGCCATAGGAAATGCTATAGCATTTCCTATAGCATTTCTTTATTTGACATTTTTTACAACCTTAAATTTCGAACCAATTGAAAAAATAATGATTTTAAAGCTTATACATTGGAATTTGAATATAACAAGAGTTCTCATGCAAAAATATGCAAGGATTAAATTGTTGACGAGAAATACCATAGGAAATGCTATAGCATTTCCTATAGCATTTCTTTATTTGACATTTTTTACAACCTTAAATTTCAAACCAATTGAAAAAATAATGATTTTAAAGCTTATACATTGGAATTTGAATATAACAAGAGTTCTCATGCAAAAATTTGCAAGGATTAAATTGTTGACGAGAAATACCATAGGAAATGCTATAGCATTTCCTATAGCATTTCTTTATTTGACATTTTTTACAACCTTAAATTTCAAACCAATTGAAAAAATAATGATTTTCGGGCTTATACATTGGAAATTGAATATAACAAGAGTTATCATGCAAAAATATGCAAGGATTAAATTGTTGCCGAGAAATACCATAGGAAATGCTATAGCATTTCCTATAGCATTTCTTTATTTGACATTTTTTACAACCTTAAATTTCAAAACAATTTAAAAAATAATGATTTTAGGGCTTATACATTGGAATTTGAATATAACAAGAGTTCTCATGCAAAAATTTGCAAGGATTAAATTGTTGACGAGAAATGCTATAGGAAATGCTATAGCATTTCCTATAGCATTTCTTTATTTGACATTTTTTACAACCTTAAATTTCGAACCAATTGAAAAAATAATGATTTTAGGGCTTATACATTGGAAATTGAATATAACAAGAGTTATCATGCAAAAATATGCAAGGATTAAATTGTTGCCGAGAAATG
This sequence comes from Parietaria judaica, assembly GCA_954871525.1. NCBI lineage: Eukaryota > Viridiplantae > Streptophyta > Magnoliopsida > Rosales > Urticaceae > Parietaria > Parietaria judaica. The sequence goes on from OX940865.1 coordinate 36,212,126, forward strand.
CCATAGGAAATGCTATAGCATTTCCTATAGCATTTCTTTATTTTACATTTTTTACAACCTTAAATTTCGAACCAATTGAAAAAATAATGATTTTAAAGCTTATACATTGGAATTTTAATATAACAAGAGTTCTCATGCAAAAATATGCAAGGATTAAATTGTTGACAAGAAATGCCATAGGAAATGCTATAGCATTTCCTATAGCATTTCTTTATTTGACATTTTTTACAACCTTAAATTTCGAACCAATTGAAAAAATAATGATTTTAAAGCTTATACATTGGAATTTGAATATAACAAGAGTTCTCATGCAAAAATTTGCAAGGATTAAATTGTTGACGAGAAATGCTATAGGAAATGCTATAGCATTTCCTATAGCATTTCTTTATTTGACATTTTTTACAACCTTAAATTTCGAACCAATTGAAAAAATAATGATTTTAGGGCTTATACATTGGAAATTGAATATAACAAGAGTTATCATGCAAAAATATGCAAGGATTAAATTGTTGCCGAGAAATGCCATAGGAAATGCTATAGCATTTCCTATAGCATTTCTTTATTTTACATTTTTTACAACCTTAAATTTCGAACCAATTGAAAAAATAATGATTTTAAAGCTTATACATTGGAATTTGAATATAACAAGAGTTCTCATGAAAAAATATGCAAGGATTAAATTGTTGACGAGAAATACCATAGGAAATGCTATAGCATTTCCTATAGCATTTCTTTATTTGACATTTTTTACAACCTTAAATTTCAAACCAATTTAAAAAATAATGATTTTAGGGCTTATACATTGGAATTTGAATATAACAAGAGTTCTCATGCAAAAATTTGCAAGGATTAAATTGTTGACGAGAAATGCTATAGGAAATGCTATAGCATTTCCTATAGCATTTCTTTATTTGACATTTTTTACAACCTTAAATTTCGAACCAATTGAAAAAATAATGATTTTAGGGCTTATACATTGGAAATTGAATATAACAAGAGTTATCATGCAAAAATATGCAAGGATTAAATTGTTGCCGAGAAATGCCATAGGAAATGCTATAGCATTTCCTATAGCATTTCTTTATTTTACATTTTTTACAACCTTAAATTTCGAACCAATTGAAAAAATAATGATTTTAAAGCTTATACATTGGAATTTTAATATAACAAGAGTTCTCATGCAAAAATATGCAAGGATTAAATTGTTGACAAGAAATGCCATAGGAAATGCTATAGCATTTCCTATAGCATTTCTTTATTTGACATTTTTTACAACCTTAAATTTCGAACCAATTGAAAAAATAATGATTTTAAAGCTTATACATTGGAATTTGAATATAACAAGAGTTCTCATGCAAAAATTTGCAAGGATTAAATTGTTGACGAGAAATGCTATAGGAAATGCTATAGCATTTCCTATAGCATTTCTTTATTTGACATTTTTTACAACCTTAAATTTCGAACCAATTGAAAAAATAATGATTTTAAAGCTTATACATTGGAATTTGAATATAACAAGAGTTCTCATGAAAAAATATGCAAGGATTAAATTGTTGACGAGAAATACCATAGGAAATGCTATAGCATTTCCTATAGCATTTCTTTATTTGACATTTTTTACAACCTTAAATTTCAAACCAATTTAAAAAATAATGATTTTAGGGCTTATACATTGGAATTTGAATATAACAAGAGTTCTCATGCAAAAATTTGCAAGGATTAAATTGTTGACGAGAAATGCTATAGGAAATGCTATAGCATTTCCTATAGCATTTCTTTATTTGACATTTTTTACAACCTTAAATTTCGAACCAATTGAAAAAATAATGATTTTAGGGCTTATACATTGGAAATTGAATATAACAAGAGTTATCATGCAAAAATATGCAAGGATTAAATTGTTGCCGAGAAATGCCATAGGAAAAGCTATAGCATTTCCTATAGCATTTCTTTATTTTACATTTTTTACAACCTTAAATTTCGAACCAATTGAAAAAATAATGATTTTAAAGCTTATACATTGGAATTTTAATATAACAAGAGTTCTCATGCAAAAATATGCAAGGATTAAATTGTTGACAAGAAATGCCATAGGAAATGCTATAGCATTTCCTATAGCATTTCTTTATTTGACATTTTTTACAACCTTAAATTTCGAACCAATTGAAAAAATAATGATTTTAAAGCTTATACATTGGAATTTGAATATAACAAGAGTTCTCATGCAAAAATTTGCAAGGATTAAATTGTTGACGAGAAATGCTATAGGAAATGCTATAGCATTTCCTATAGCATTTCTTTATTTGACATTTTTTACAACCTTAAATTTCGAACCAATTGAAAAAATAATGATTTTAGGGCTTATACATTGGAAATTGAATATAACAAGATTTCTCATGCAAAAATATGCAAGGATTAAATTGTTGCCGAGAAATGCCATAGGAAATGCTATAGCATTTCCTATAGCATTTCTTTATTTTACATTTTTTACAACCTTAAATTTCGAACCAATTGAAAAAAATAATGATTTTAAAGCTTATACATTGGAATTTGAATATAACAAGAGTTCTCATGCAAAAATATGCAAGGATTAAATTGTTGACAAGAAATGCCATAGGAAATGCTATAGCATTTCTTATAGCATTTCTTTATTTTACATTTTTTACAACCTTAAATTTCGAACCAATTGAAAAAATAATGATTTTAAAGCTTATACATTGGAATTTGAATATAACAAGAGTTCTCATGCAAAAATATGCAAGGATTAAAATGTTGACGAGAAATACCATAGGAAATGCTATAGCATTTCCTATAGCATTTCTTTATTTGACATTTTTTACAACCTTAAATTTCAAACCAATTGAAAAAATAATGATTTTAGGGCTTATACATTGGAATTTGAATATAACAAGAGTTCTCATGCAAAAATTTGCAAGGATTAAATTGTTGACGAGAAATGCCATAGGAAATGCTAGCATTTCCTATAGCATTTCTTTATTTGACATTTTTTACAACCTTAAATTTCGAACCAATTGAAAAAATAATGATTTTAGGGGTTATACATTGGAAATTGAATATAACAAGAGTTATCATGCAAAAATATGCAAGGATTAAATTGTTGCCGAGAAATGCCATAGGAAATGCTATAGCATTTCCTATAGTATTTCTTTATTTTACATTTTTTACAACCTTAAATTTCGAACCAATTGAAAAAATAATGATTTAGGGCTTATACATTGGAATTTGAATATAACAAGAGTTCTCATGCAAAAATATGCAAGGATTAAATTGTTGACGAGAAATGCCATAGGAAATGCTATAGCATTTCCTATAGCATTTCTTTATTTGACATTTTTTACAACCTTAAATTTCGAACCAATTGAAAAAATAATGATTTTAGGGCTTATACATTGGAAATTGAATATAACAAGAGTTCTCATGCAAAAATATGCAAGGATTAAATTGTTGCCGAGAAATGCCATAGGAAATGCTATAGCATTTCCTATAGCATTTCTTTATTTTACATTTTTTACAACCTTAAATTTCGAACCAATTGAAAAAATAATGATTTTAAAGCTTATACATTGGAATTTGAATATAACAAGAGTTCTCATGCAAAAATATGCAAGGATTATATTGTTGACGAGAAATACCATAGGAAATGCTATAGCATTTCCTATAGCATTTCTTTATTTGACATTTTTTACAACCTTCAATTTCAAACCAATTGAAAAAATAATGATTTTAGGGCTTATACATTGGAGTTTGAATATAACAAGAGTTCTCATGCAAAAATTTGCAAGGATTAAATTGTTGACGAGAAATGCCATAGGAAATGCTATAGCATTTCCTATAGCATTTCTTTATTTGACATTTTTTACAACCTTAAATTTCAAACCAATTGAAAAAATAATGATTTTAGGGCTTACACATTGGAATTTGAATATAACAAGAGTTCTCATGCAAAAATATGCAAGGATTAAATTGTTGACGAGAAATGCCATAGGAAATGCTATAGCATTTCCTATAGCATTTCTTTATTTGACATTTTTTACAACCTTAAATTTCGAACCAATTGAAAAAATAATGATTTTAGGGCTTATACATTGGAAATTGAATATAACAAGATTTCTCATGCAAAAATATGCAAGGATTAAATTGTTGCCGAGAAATGCCATAGGAAATGCTATAGCATTTCCTATAGCATTTCTTTATTTTACATTTTTTACAACCTTAAATTTCGAACCAATTGAAAAAAATAATGATTTTAAAGCTTATACATTGGAATTTGAATATAACAAGAGTTCTCATGCAAAAATATGCAAGGATTAAATTGTTGACAAGAAATGCCATAGGAAATGCTATAGCATTTCTTATAGCATTTCTTTATTTTACATTTTTTACAACCTTAAATTTCGAACCAATTGAAAAAATAATGATTTTAAAGCTTATACATTGGAATTTGAATATAACAAGAGTTCTCATGCAAAAATATGCAAGGATTAAAATGTTGACGAGAAATACCATAGGAAATGCTATAGCATTTCCTATAGCATTTCTTTATTTGACATTTTTTACAACCTTAAATTTCAAACCAATTGAAAAAATAATGATTTTAGGGCTTATACATTGGAATTTGAATATAACAAGAGTTCTCATGCAAAAATTTGCAAGGATTAAATTGTTGACGAGAAATGCCATAGGAAATGCTATAGCATTTCCTATAGCATTTCTTTATTTGACATTTTTTACAACCTTAAATTTCGAACCAATTGAAAAAATAATGATTTTAGGGCTTATACATTGGAAATTGAATATAACAAGAGTTATCATGCAAAAATATGCAAGGATTAAATTGTTGCCGAGAAATGCCATAGGAAATGCTATAGCATTTCCTATAGCATTTCTTTATTTTACATTTTTTACAACCTTAAATTTCGAACCAATTGAAAAAATAATGATTTAGGGCTTATACATTGGAATTTGAATATAACAAGAGTTCTCATGCAAAAATATGCAAGGATTAAATTGTTGACGAGAAATGCCATAGGAAATGCTATAGCATTTCCTATAGCATTTCTTTATTTTACATTTTTTACAACCTTAAATTTCGAACCAATTGAAAAAAATAATGATTTTAAAGCTTATACATTGGAATTTGAATATAACAAGAGTTCTCATGCAAAAATATGCAAGGATTAAATTGTTGACGAGAAATGCCATAGGAAATGCTATAGCATTTCCTATTGCATTTCTTTATTTGACATTTTTTAAAACCTTAAATTTCAAACCAATTGAAAAAATAATGATTTTAGGGCTTATACATTGGAATTTGAATATAACAAGAGTTCTCATGCAAAAATATGCAAGGATTAAATTGTTGACGAGAAATGCCATAGGAAATGCTATAGCATTTCGTATAGCATTTGTTTATTTGACATTTTTTACAACCTTAAATTTCGAACCAATTGAAAAAATAATGATTTTAGGGCTTACACATTTGAAATTGAATATAACAAGAGTTCTCATGAAAAAATATGGAAGGATTAAATTGTTGCCGAGAAATGCCATAGGAAATGCTATAGCATTTCCTATAGCATTTCTTTATTTTACATTTTTTACAACCTTAAATTTCGAACCAATTGAAAAAATAATGATTTTAGGGCTTATAAATTGGAATTTGAATATAACAAGAGTTCTCATGAAAAAATATGGAAGGATTAAATTGTTGACGAGAAATGCCATAGGAAATGCTATAGCATTTTCTATAGCATTTCTTTATTTTACATTTTTTACAACCTTAAATTTCGAACCAATTGAAAAAATAATGATTTTAAAGCTTATACATTGGAATTTGAATATATCAAGAGTTCTCATGAAAAAAATATGCAAGGATTAAATAGTTGACGAGAAATGCCATAGGAAATGATATAGCATTTCCTATAGCATTTCTTTATTTGACATTTTTTACAACATTAAATTTCAAACGAATTGAAAAAATAATGATTTTAGGGCTTATACATTGGAATTTGAATATAACAAGAGTTCTCATGCAAAAATATGCAAGGATTAAATTGTTGACGAGAAATGCCATAGGAAATGCTAGCATTTCTTTATTTGACATTTTTTACAACCTTAAATTTCGAACCAATTAAAAAAATAATGATTTTAGGGCTTATACATTGGAAATTGAATATTACAAGAGTTCTCATGCAAAAATATGCAAGGATTAAATTGTTGACGAGAAATGCCATAGGAAATGTTATAGCATTTCGTATAGCATTTCTTTATTTTACATTGTTACGACCTAAAATTTCGAACCAATTGAAAAAATAATGATTTTAGGGATTATACATTGGAATTTGAATATAACAAGAGTTCTCATGAAAAAATATGGATGGATTAATTTTTTGCCGAGAAATGCCATAGGAAATGCTATAGCATTTCCTATAGCATTTCTTTATTTTACATTTCTTACAACCTTAAATTTCGAACAATTGAAAAAATAATGATTTTAGGGCTTATACATTGGAATTTGAATATAACAAGAGTTCTCATGCAAAAATATGCAAGGATTAAATTGTTGACGAGAAATGCCATAGGAAATGCTATAGCATTTCCTATAGCATTTCTTTATTTTACATTTTTTACAACCTTAAATTTAGAACCAATTGAAAAAATAATGATTTTACGGCTTATACATTGGAATTTGAATATAACAAGAGTTCTCATGCAAAAATATGCAAGGATTAAATTGTTGCCGAGAAATGCCATAGGAAATGCTATAGCATTTCCTAAAGCATTTCTTTATTTTACATTTTTTACAACCTTAAATTTTGAACCAATTTAAAAAATAATGATTTAGGGCTTATACATTGGAATTTGAATATAACAAGAGTTCTCATGCAAAAATATGCAAGGATTAAATTGTTGACGAGAAATGCCATAGAAAATGCTATAGCATTTCCTATAGCATTTCTTTATTTGACATTTTTTACAACCTTAAATTTCGAACCAATTGAAAAAATAATGATTTTAAAGCTTATACATTGGAATTTGAATATAACAAGAGTTCTCATGCAAAAATATGCAAGGATTAAATTGTTGACGAGAAATGCCATAGGAAATGCTTTAGCATTTCCTATAGCATTTCTTTATTTGACATTTTTTAAAACCTTAAATTTCAAACCAATTGAAAAAATAATGATTAGGGCTTATACATTGGAATTTGAATATAACAAGAGTTCTCATGCAAAAATATGCAAGGATTAAATTGTTGACGAGAAATGCCATAGGAAATGCTATAGCATTTCCTATAGCATTTCTTTATTTGACATTTTTTACAACCTTAAATTTCAAACCAATTGAAAAAATAATGATTTTAGGGCTTATACATTGGAAATTGAATATAACAAGAGTTCTCATGCAAAAATATGCAAGGATTAAATTGTTGCCGAGAAATGCCATAGGAAATGCTATAGCATTTCCTATAGCATTTCTTTATTTTACATTTTTTACAACCTTAAATTTCGAACCAAATTAAAAAATAATGATTTTAGGGCTGTACTATGGAATTTGAATATAACAAGAGTTCTCATGCAAAAATATGCAAGGATTAAATTGTTGACGAGAAATGCCATAGGAAATGCTATAGCATTTCCTATAGCATTTCTTTATTTTACATTTTTTAAAACCTTAAATTTCAAACCAATTGAAAAAATAATGATTTTAGGGCTTATACATTGGAATTTGAATATAACAAGAGTTCTCATGCAAAAATATGCAAGGATTAAATTGTTGACGAGAAATGCCATAGGAAATGCTATAGCATTTCTTTATTTGACATTTTTTACAGCCTTAAATTTCGAACCAATTGAAAAAATAATGATTTTAGGGCTTATACATTGGAATTTGAATATAACAAGAGTTCTCATGCAAAAATATGCAAGGATTAAATTGTTGCCGAGAAATGCCATAGGAAATGCTATAGCATTTCCTATAGCATTTCTTTATTTTACATTTTTTACAACCTTAAATTTCGAACCAATTGAAAAAATAATGATTTTAGGGCTTATACATTGGAAATTGAATATAACAAGAGTTCTCATGCAAAAATATGCAAGGATTAAATTGTTGCCGAGAAATGCCATAGGAAATGCTATAGCATTTCCTATAGCATTTCTTTATTTTACATTTTTTACAACCTTAAATTTCGAACCAATTGAAAAAATAATGATTTTAGGGCTTTTACATTGGAAATTGAATATAACAAGAGTTCTCATGCAAAAATATGCAAGGATTAAATTGTTGACGAGAAATGCCATAGGAAATGCTATAGCATTTCTTATAGCATTTCTTTATTTTACATTTTTTACAACCTTAAATTTCGAACCAATTGAAAAAATAATGATTTTAAAGCTTATACATTGGAATTTGAATATAACAAGAGTTCTCATGCAAAAATATGCAAGGATTAAAATGTTGACGAGAAATACCATAGGAATTGCTATAGCATTTCCTATAGCATTTCTTTATTTGACATTTTTTACAACCTTAAATTTCAAACCAATTGAAAAAATAATGATTTTAGGGCTTATACATTGGAATTTGAATATAACAAGAGTTCTCATGCAAAAATTTGCAAGGATTAAATTGTTGACGAGAAATGCCATAGGAAATGCTATAGCATTTCCTATAGCATTTCTTTATTTGACATTTTTTACAACCTTAAATTTCGAACCAATTGAAAAAATAATGATTTTAGGGCTTATACATTGGAAATTGAATATAACAAGAGTTATCATGCAAAAATATGCAAGGATTAAATTGTTGCCGAGAAATGCCATAGGAAATGCTATAGCATTTCCTATAGCATTTCTTTATTTTACATTTTTTACAACCTTAAATTTCGAACCAATTGAAAAAATAATGATTTAGGGCTTATACATTGGAATTTGAATATAACAAGAGTTCTCATGCAAAAATATGCAAGGATTAAATTGTTGACGAGAAATGCCATAGGAAATGCTATAGCATTTCCTATAGCATTTCTTTATTTTACATTTTTTACAACCTTAAATTTCGAACCAATTGAAAAAAATAATGATTTTAAAGCTTATACATTGGAATTTGAATATAACAAGAGTTCTCATGCAAAAATATGCAAGGATTAAATTGTTGACGAGAAATGCCATAGGAAATGCTATAGCATTTCCTATTGCATTTCTTTATTTGACATTTTTTAAAACCTTAAATTTCAAACCATTTGAAAAAATAATGATTTTAGGGCTTATACATTGGAATTTGAATATAACAAGAGTTCTCATGCAAAAATATGCAAGGATTAAATTGTTGACGAGAAATGCCATAGGAAATGCTATAGCATTTCGTATAGCATTTGTTTATTTGACATTTTTTACAACCTTAAATTTCGAACCAATTGAAAAAATAATGATTTTAGGGCTTACACATTTGAAATTGAATATAACAAGAGTTCTCATGAAAAAATATGGAAGGATTAAATTGTTGCCGAGAAATGCCATAGGAAATGCTATAGCATTTCCTATAGCATTTCTTTATTTTACATTTTTTACAACCTTAAATTTCGAACCAATTGAAAAAATAATGATTTTAGGGCTTATAAATTGGAATTTGAATATAACAAGAGTTCTCATGAAAAAATATGGAAGGATTAAATTGTTGACGAGAAATGCCATAGGAAATGCTATAGCATTTTCTATAGCATTTCTTTATTTTACATTTTTTACAACCTTAAATTTCGAACCAATTGAAAAAATAATGATTTTAAAGCTTATACATTGGAATTTGAATATATCAAGAGTTCTCATGAAAAAAATATGCAAGGATTAAATAGTTGACGAGAAATGCCATAGGAAATGATATAGCATTTCCTATAGCATTTCTTTATTTGACATTTTTTACAACATTAAATTTCAAACGAATTGAAAAAATAATGATTTTAGGGCTTATACATTGGAATTTGAATATAACAAGAGTTCTCATGCAAAAATATGCAAGGATTAAATTGTTGACGAGAAATGCCATAGGAAATGCTATAGCATTTCCTATAGCATTTCTTTATTTGACATTTTTTACAACCTTAAATTTCGAACCAATTAAAAAAATAATGATTTTAGGGCTTATACATTGGAAATTGAATATTACAAGAGTTCTCATGCAAAAATATGCAAGGATTAAATTGTTGACGAGAAATGCCATAGGAAATGTTATAGCATTTCGTATAGCATTTCTTTATTTTACATTGTTACGACCTAAAATTTCGAACCAATTGAAAAAATAATGATTTTAGGGATTATACATTGGAATTTGAATATAACAAGAGTTCTCATGAAAAAATATGGATGGATTAATTTTTTGCCGAGAAATGCCATAGGAAATGCTATAGCATTTCCTATAGCATTTCTTTATTTTACATTTCTTACAACCTTAAATTTCGAACAATTGAAAAAATAATGATTTTAGGGCTTATACATTGGAATTTGAATATAACAAGAGTTCTCATGCAAAAATATGCAAGGATTAAATTGTTGACGAGAAATGCCATAGGAAATGCTATAGCATTTCCTATAGCATTTCTTTATTTTACATTTTTTACAACCTTAAATTTAGAACCAATTGAAAAAATAATGATTTTAGGGCTTATACATTGGAATTTGAATATAACAAGAGTTCTCATGCAAAAATATGCAAGGATTAAATTGTTGCCGAGAAATGCCATAGGAAATGCTATAGCATTTCCTAAAGCATTTCTTTATTTTACATTTTTTACAACCTTAAATTTTGAACCAATTTAAAAAAATAATGATTTAGGGCTTATACATTGGAATTTGAATATAACAAGAGTTCTCATGCAAAAATATGCAAGGATTAAATTGTTGACGAGAAATGCCATAGAAAATGCTATAGCATTTCCTATAGCATTTCTTTATTTGACATTTTTTACAACCTTAAATTTCGAACCAATTGAAAAAATAATGATTTTAAAGCTTATACATTGGAATTTGAATATAACAAGAGTTCTCATGCAAAAATATGCAAGGATTAAATTGTTGACGAGAAATGCCATAGGAAATGCTTTAGCATTTCCTATAGCATTTCTTTATTTGACATTTTTTAAAACCTTAAATTTCAAACCAATTGAAAAAATAATGATTAGGGCTTATACATTGGAATTTGAATATAACAAGAGTTCTCATGCAAAAATATGCAAGGATTAAATTGTTGACGAGAAATGCCATAGGAAATGCTATAGCATTTCCTATAGCATTTCTTTATTTGACATTTTTTACAACCTTAAATTTCAAACCAATTGAAAAAATAATGATTTTAGGGCTTATACATTGGAAATTGAATATAACAAGAGTTCTCATGCAAAAATATGCAAGGATTAAATTGTTGCCGAGAAATGCCATAGGAAATGCTATAGCATTTCCTATAGCATTTCTTTATTTTACATTTTTTACAACCTTAAATTTCGAACCAAATTAAAAAATAATGATTTTAGGGCTTGTACTATGGAATTTGAATATAACAAGAGTTCTCATGCAAAAATATGCAAGGATTAAATTGTTGACGAGAAATGCCATAGGAAATGCTATAGCATTTCCTATAGCATTTCTTTATTTTACATTTTTTTAAAACCTTAAATTTCAAACCAATTGAAAAAATAATGATTTTAGGGCTTATACATTGGAATTTGAATATAACAAGAGTTCTCATGCAAAAATATGCAAGGATTAAATTGTTGACGAGAAATGCCATAGGAAATGCTATAGCATTTCTTTATTTGACATTTTTTACAGCCTTAAATTTCGAACCAATTGAAAAAATAATGATTTTAGGGCTTATACATTGGAATTTGAATATAACAAGAGTTCTCATGCAAAAATATGCAAGGATTAAATTGTTGCCGAGAAATGCCATAGGAAATGCTATAGCATTTCCTATAGCATTTCTTTATTTGACATTTTTTACAGCCTTAAATTTCGAACCAATTGAAAAAATAATGATTTTAGGGCTTATACATTGGAAATTGAATATAACAAGAGTTCTCATGCAAAAATATGCAAGGATTAAATTGTTGCCGAGAAATGCCATAGGAAATGCTATAGCATTTCCTATAGCATTTCTTTATTTTACATTTTTTACAACCTTAAATTTCGAACCAATTGAAAAAATAATGATTTTAGTTCTTTTACATTGGAAATTGAATATAACAAGAGTTCTCATGCAAAAATATGCAAGGATTAAATTGTTGACGAGAAATGCCATAGGAAATGCTATAGCATTTCTTTATTTGACATTTTTTACAGCCTTAAATTTCGAACCAATTGAAAAAATAATTATTTTAGGGCTTATACATTGGAAATTGAATATAACAACAGTTCTCATGCAAAAATATGCAAGGATTAAATTGTTGCCGAGAAATGCCATAGGAAATGCTATAGCATTTCCTATAGCATTTCTTTATTTTACATTTTTTACAACCTTAAATTTCGAACCAAATTAAAAAATAATGATTTTAGGGCTTGTACATTGGAATTTGAATATAACAAGAGTTCTCATGCAAAAATATGCAAGGATTAAATTGTTGACGAGAAATGCCATAGGAAATGCTATAGCATTTCCTATAGCATTTCTTTATTTTACATTTTTTACATCCTTAAATTTCGAACCAATTGAAAAAATAATGATTTTAGGGCTTATACATTGGAAATTGAATATAACAAGAGTTCTCATGCAAAAATATGCAAGGATTAAATTGTTGACGAGAAATGCCATAGGAAATGCTATAGCATTTCCTATAGCATTTCTTTATTTTACATTTTTTACATCCTTAAATTTCGAACCAATTGAAAAAATAATGATTTTAGGGCTTATACATTGGAAATTGAATATAACAAGAGTTCTCATGCAAAAATATGCAAGGATTAAATTGTTGACGAGAAATGCCATAGGAAATGCTATAGCATTTCCTATAGCATTTCTTTATTTTACATTTTTTACAACCTTAAATTTCGAACCAATTGAAAAAATAATGATTTTAAAGCTTATACATTGGAATTTGAATATAACAAGAGTTCTCATGCTAAAATATGCAAGGATTAAATTGTCGCCGAGAAATGCCATAGGAAATGCTATAGCATTTCCTATAGCATTTCTTTATTTTACATTTTTTACAACCTTAAATTTCGAACCAATTGAAAAAATAATGATTTAGGGCTTATACATTGGAATTTAAATATAACAAGAGTTCTCATGCAAGATTATATGCAAGGATTAAATTGTTGACGAGAAATGCCATAGGAAATGCTATAGCATTTCCTATAGCATTTCTTTATTTTACATTTTTTACAACCTTAAATTTCGAACCAATTGGAAAAATAATGATTTTCGGGCTTATACATTGGAAATTGAATATAACAAGAGTTCTCATGCAAAAATATATAAGGATTAAATTGTTGACGAGAAATGCCATAGGAAATGCTATAGCATTTCCTATAGCATTTCTTTATTTTACATTTTTTACAACCTTAAATTTCGAACCAATTGAAAAAATAATGATTTGAAAGCTTATACATTGGAATTTGAATATAACAAGAGTTCTCATGCAAAAATATGCAAGGATTAAATTGTTGACGAGAAATGCCATAGGAAATGCTATAGCATTTCCTATAGCATTTCTTTATTTTACATTTTTTACAACCTTAAATTTCGAACCAATTGACAAAATAATGATTTTAAAGCTTATACATTGGAATTTGAATATAACAAGAGTTCTCATGCAAAAATATGCAAGGATTAAATTGTTGACGAGAAATGCCATAGGACTATAGCATTTTTTTTATTTTACATTTTTTAAAACCTTAAATTTCAAACCAATTGAAAAAATAATTATTTTAGGGCTTATACATTGGAATTTGAATATAACAAGAGTTCTCATGCAAAAATATGCAAGGATTAAATTGTTGACGAGAAATGCCATAGGAAATGCTATAGCATTTCCTATAGCATTTCTTTATTTGACATTTTTTACAGCCTTAAATTTCGAACCAATTGAAAAAATAATGATTTTAAAGCTTATACATTGGAATTTGAATATAACAAGAGTTCTCTTGCAAAAATATGCAAGGATTAAATTGTTGACGAGAAATGCCATAGGAAATACTATAGCATTTCCTATAGCATATCTTTATTTTACATTTTTTACAACCTTAAATTTCGAACCAATTGAAAAAATAATGATTTTAGGGCTTATACATTGGAAATTGAATATAACAAGAGTTCTCATGCAAAAATATGCAAGGATTAAATTGTTGACGATAAATGCCATAGGAAATGCTATAGCATTTCGTATAGCATTTCTTTATTTTACATTTTTTACAACCTTAAATTTCGAACCAATTGAAAAAATAATGATTTTAAAGCTTATACATTGGAATTTGAATATAACAAGAGTTCTCATGCAAAAATATGCAAGGATTAAATTGTTGCCGAGAAATGCCATAGGAAATGCTATAGCATTTCCTATAGCATTTCTTTATTTGACATTTTTTACAGCCTTAAATTTCGAACCAATTGAAAAAATAATTATTTTAGGGCTTATACATTGGAAATTGAATATAACAAGATTTCTCATGCAAAAATATGCAAGGATTAAATTGTTGCCGATAAATACCATAGGAAATGCTATAGCATTTCCTATAGCATTTCTTTATTTTACATTTTTTACAACCTTAAATTTCAAACCAAATTAAAAAATAATGATTTTAGGGCTTGTACATTGGAATTTGAATATAACAAGAGTTCTCATGCAAAAATATGCAAGGATTAAATTGTTGACGAGAAATGCCATAGGAAATACTATAGCATTTCCTATAGCATATCTTTATTTTACATTTTTTACAACCTTAAATTTCGAACCAATTGAAAAAATAATGATTTTAGGGCTTATACATTGGAAATTGAATATAACAAGAGTTCTCATGCAAAAATATGCAAGGATTAATTTGTTGACGAGAAATGCCATAGGAAATGCTATAGCATTTCCTATAGCATTTCTTTATTTTACATTTTTTACAACCTTAAATTTCGAACCAATTGAAAAAATAATGATTTTAGGGCTTATACATTGGAAGTTGAATATAACAAGAGTTCTCATGCAAAAATATGCAAGGATTAAATTGTTGACGAGAAATGCCATAGGAAATGCTATAGCATTTCGTATAGCATTTCTTTATTTTACATTTTTTACAACCTTAAATTTCGAACCAATTGAAAAAATAATGATTTTAAAGCTTATACATTGGAATTTTAATATAACAAGAGTTCTCATGCAAAAATATGCAAGGATTAAATTGTTGCCGAGAAATGGCATAGGAAATGCTATAGCATTATCTATAGCATTTCTTTATTTTACATTTTTTACAACCTTAAATTTCGAACCAATTGAAAAAATAATGATTTAGGGCTTATACATTGGAATTTGAATATAACAAGAGTTCTCATGCAAGATTATATGCAAGGATTAAATTGTTGACGAGCAATGCCATAGGAAATGCTATAGCATTTCCTATAGCATTTCTTTATTTTACATTTTTTACAACCTTAAATTTCGAACCAATTGGAAAAATATTGATTTTCGGGCTTATACATTGGAAATTGAATATAACAAGAGTTCTCATGCAAAAATATATAAGGATTAAATTGTTGACGAGAAACGCATTTCTTTATTTTACATTTTTTACAACCTTATATTTCGAACCAATTGAAAAAATAATGATTTTAAAGCTTATATATTGGAATTTGAATATAACAAGAGTTCTCATGCAAAAATATGCAAGGATTAAATTGTTGACGAGAAATGCCATAGGAAATGCTATAGCATTTCCTATAGCATTTCTTTATTTTACATTTTTTAAAACCTTAAATTTCAAACCAATTGAAAAAATAATGATTTTAGGGCTTATACATTGGAATTTGAATATAACAAGAGTTCTCATGCAAAAATATGCAAGGATTAAATTGTTGACGAGAAATGCCATAGGAAATGCTATAGCATTTCCTATAGCATTTCTTTATTTGACATTTTTTACAGCCTTAAATTTCGAACCAATTGAAAAAATAATTTTTTTAGGGCTTATACATTGAAAATTGAATATAACAAGATTTCTCATGCAAAAATATGCAAGGATTAAATTGTTGCCGAGAAATACCATAGGAAATGCTATAGCATTTCCTATAGGATTTCATTATTTTACATTTCTTATAACCTTAAATTTCGAACCAATTGAAAAAATAATGATTTTAGGGCTTATACATTGGAAATTGAATATAACAAGAGTTCTCATGCAAAAATATGCAAGGATTAAATTGTTGACGAGAAATGCCATAGGAAATGTTATAGCATTTCGTATAGCATTTCTTTATTTTACATTTTTTACAACCTTAAATTTCGAACCAATTGAAAAAATAATGATTTTAAAGCTTTTATATTGGAATTTGAATATAACAAGAGTTCTCATGCAAAAATATGCAAGGATTAAATTGTTGCCGAGAAATGCCATAGGAAATGCTATAGCATTTCCTATAGCATTTCTTTATTTTACATTTTTTACAACCTTAAATTTCGAACCAAATTAAAAAATAATGATTTTAGGGCTTGTACATTGGAATTTGAATATAACAAGAGTTCTCATGCAAAAATATGCAAGGATTAAATTGTTGACGAGAAATGCCATAGGAAATGCTATAGCATTTCCTATTGCATATCTTTATTTTACATTTTTTACAACCTTAAATTTCGAACCAATTGAAAAATAATGATTTTAGGGCTTATACATTGGAAATTGAATATAACAAGAGTTCTCATGCAAAAATATGCAAGGATTAAATTGTTGACGAGAAATGCCATAGGAAATGCTATAGCATTTCCTATAGCATTTCTTTATTTGACATTTTTTACAGCCTTAAATTTCGAACCAATTGAAAAAATAATTATTTTAGGGCTTATACATTGGAAATTGAATATAACAAGAGTTCTCATGCAAAAATATGCAAGGATTAAATTGTTGCCGAGAAATGTCATAGGAAATGCTATAACATTTCCTATAGCATTTCTTTATTTTACATTTTTTACAACCTTAAATTTCGAACCAAATTAAAAAATAATGATTTTAGGGCTTGCACATTGGAATTTGAATATAACAAGAGTTCTCATGCAAAAATATGCAAGGATTAAATTGTTGACGAGAAATGCCATAGGAAATGCTATAGCATTTCCTATAGCATTTCTTTATTTTACATTTTTTACATCCTTAAATTTCGAACCAATTGAAAAAATAATGATTTTAGGGCTTATACATTGGAAATTGAATATAACAAGAGTTCTCATGCAAAAATATGCAAGGATTAAATTGTTGACGAGAAATGCCATAGGAAATGCTATAGCATTTCCTATAGCATTTCTTTATTTTACATTTATTACAACCTTAAATTTCGAACCAATTGAAAAAATAATGATTTTAAAGCTTATACATTGGAATTTGAATATAACAAGAGTTCTCATGCAAAAATATGCAAGGATTAAATTGTTGACGAGAAATGCCATAGGAAATGCTATAGCATTTCCTATAGCATTTCTTTATTTTACATTTTCTACAACCTTAAATTTCGAACCAATTGAAAAAATAATGATTTAGGGCTTATACATTGGAATTTGAATATAACAAGAGTTCTCATGCAAGATTATATGCAAGGATTAAATTGTTGACGAGAAATGCCATAGGAAATGCTATAGCATTTCCTATAGCATTTCTTTATTTTAAACTTTTTACAACCTTAAATTTCGAACCAATTGGAAAAATAATGATTTTCGGGCTTATACATTGGAAATTGAATATAACAAGAGTTCTCATGCAAAAATATATAAGGATTAAATTGTTGACGAGAAATGCCATAGGAAATGCTATAGCATTTCCTATAGCATTTCTTTATTTTACATTTTTTACAACCTTAAATTTCGAACCAATTGAAAAAATAATGATTTGAAAGCTTATACATTGGAATTTGAATATAACAAGAGTTCTCATGCAAAAATATGCAAGGATTAAATTGTTGACGAGAAATGCTAGCATTTCCTATAGCATTTCTTTATTTTACATTTTTTACAACCTTAAATTTCGAAGCAATTGACAAAATAATGATTTTAAAGCTTATACATTGGAATTTGAATATAACAAGAGTTCTCATGCAAAAATATGCAAGGATTAAATTGTTGACGAGAAATGCCATAGGAAATGCTATAGCATTTCCTATAGCATTTCTTTATTTTACATTTTTTAAAACCTTAAATTTCAAACCAATTGAAAAAATAATTATTTTAGGGCTTATACATTGGAATTTGAATATAACAAGAGTTCTCATGCAAAAATATGCAATGATTAAATTGTTGACGAGAAATGCCATAGGAAATGCTATAGCATTTCCTATAGCATTTCTTTATTTGACATTTTTTACAGCCTTAAATTTCGAACCAATTGAAAAAATAATTATTTTAGGGCTTATACATTGGAAATTGAATATAACAAGATTTCTCATGCAAAAATATGCAAGGATTAAATTGTTGCCGAGAAATACCATAGGAAATGCTATAGCATTTAGCATTTCTTTATTTTACATTTTTTACAACCTTAAATTTCGAACCAAATGGAAAAATAATGATTTTAGGGCTTGTACATTGGAATTTGAATATAACAAGAGTTCTCATGCAAAAATATGCAAGGATTAAATTGTTGACGAGAAATGCCATAGGAAATACTATAGCATTTCCTATAGCATATCTTTATTTTACATTTTTTACAACCTTAAATTTCGAACCAATTGAAAAAATAATGATTTTAGGGCTTATACATTGGAAATTGAATATAACAAGAGTTCTCATGCAAAAATATGCAAGGATTAAATTGTTGACGAGAAATGCCATAGGAAATGCTATAGCATTTCCTATAGCATTTCTTTATTTTACATTTTTTACAACCTTAAATTTCGAACCAATTGAAAAAATAATGATTTTAGGGCTTATACATTGGAATTTGAATATAACAAGAGTTCTCATGCAAAAATATGCAAGGATTAAATTGTTGACGAGAAATGCCATAGGAAATGCTAGCATTTCTTTATTTGACATTTTTTACAGCCTTAAATTTCGAACCAATTGAAAAAATAATTATTTTAGGGCTTATACATTGGAAATTGAATATAACAAGATTTCTCATGCAAAAATATGCAAGGATTAAATTGTTGCCGAGAAATACCATAGGAAATGCTATAGCATTTCCTATAGCATTTCTTTATTTTACATTTCTTACAACCTTAAATTTCGAACCAATTGAAAAAATAATGATTTTAGGGCTTATACATTGGAAATTGAATATAACAAGAGTTCTCATGCAAAAATATGCAAGGATTAAATTGTTGACGAGAAATGCCATAGGAAATGCTATAGCATTTCGTATAGCATTTCTTTATTTTACATTTTTTACAACCTTAAATTTCGAACCAATTGAAAAAATAATGATTTTAAAGCTTATACATTGGAATTTGAATATAACAAGAGTTCTCATGCAAAAATATGCAAGGATTAAATTGTTGCCGAGAAATGCCATAGGAAATGCTATAGCATTATCTATAGCATTTCTTTATTTTACATTTTTTACAACCTTAAATTTCGAACCAATTGAAAAATAATGATTTAGGGCTTATACATTGGAATTTGAATATAACAAGAGTTCTCATGCAAGATTATATGCTAGGATTAAATTGTTGACGAGCAATGCCATAGGAAATGCTATAGCATTTCCTATAGCATTTCTTTATTTTACATTTTTTACAACCTTAAATTTCGAACCAATTGGAAAAATAATGATTTTCGGGCTTATACATTGGAAATTGAATATAACAAGAGTTCTCATGCAAAAATATATAACGATTAAATTGTTGACGAGAAATGCCATAGGAAATGCTATAGCATTTCCTATAGCATTTCTTTATTTTACATTTTTTACAACCTTAAATTTCGAATCAATTGAAAAAATAATGATTTTAAAGCTTATACATTGGAATTTGAATATAACAAGAGTTCTCATGCAAAAATATGCAAGGATTAAATTGTTGACGAGAAATGCCATAGGAAATGCTATAGCATTTCCTATAGCATTTCTTTATTTGACATTTTTTACAGCCTTAAATTTCGAACCAATTAAAAAATAATTATTTTAGGGCTTATACATTGGAAATTGAATATAACAAGATTTCTCATGCAAAAATATGCAAGGATTAAATTGTTGCCGAGAAATACCATTTATAGCATTTCCTATAGCATTTCTTTATTTTACATTTCTTACAACCTTAAATTTCGAACCAATTGAAAAAATAATGATTTTAGGGCTTATACATTGGAAATTGAATATAACAAGAGTTCTCATGCAAAAATATGCAAGGATTAAATTGTTGACGAGAAATGCCATAGGAAATGCTAGCATTTCCTATGGCATTTCTTTATTTTACATTTTTTACAACCTTAAATTTCGAACCAATTGAAAAAATAATGATTTTAGGGCTTATACATTGGAAATTGAATATAACAAGAGTTCTCATGCAAAAATATGCAAGGATTAAATTGTTGCCGAGAAATGCCATAGGAAATGCTATAGCATTTCCTATAGCATTTCTTTATTTTACATTTTTACAGCCTTAAATTTCGAACCAATTAAAAAATAATTATTTTAGGGCTTATACATTGGAAATTGAATATAACAAGATTTCTCATGCAAAAATATGCAAGGATTAAATTGTTGCCGAGAAATACCATAGGAAATGCTATAGCATTTCCTATAGCATTTCTTTATTTTACATTTCTTACAACCTTAAATTTCGAACCAATTGAAAAAATAATGATTTTAGGGCTTATACATTGGAAATTGAATATAACAAGAGTTCTCATGCAAAAATATGCAAGGATTAAATTGTTGACGAGAAATGCCATAGGAAATGCTAGCATTTCCTATGGCATTTCTTTATTTTACATTTTTTACAACCTTAAATTTCAAACCAATTGAAAAAATAATGATTTTAGGGCTTATACATTGGAAATTGAATATAACAAGAGTTCTCATGCAAAAATATGCAAGGATTAAATTGTTGCCGAGAAATGCCATAGGAAATGCTATAGCATTATCTATAGCATTTCTTTATTTTACATTTTTTACAACCTTAAATTTTGAACCAATTGAAAAAATAATGATTTAGGGCTTATACATTGGAATTTGAATATAACAAGAGTTCTCATGCAAGATTATATGCAAGGATTAAATTGTTGACGAGCAATGCCATAGGAAATGCTATAGCATTTCCTATAGCATTTCTTTATTTTACATTTTTTACAACCTTAAATTTCGAACCAATTGGAAAAATAATGATTTTCGGGCTTATACATTGGAAATTGAATATAACAAGAGTTCTCATGCAAAAATATATAAGGATTAAATTGTTGACGAGAAATGCCATAGGAAATGCTATAGCATTTCCTATAGCATTTCTTTATTTTACATTTTTTACAACCTTAAATTTCGAACCAATTGAAAAAATAATGATTTTAAAGCTTATACATTGGAATTTGAATATAACAAGAGTTCTCATGCAAAAATATGCAAAGATTAAATTGTTGACGAGAAATGCCATAGGAAATGCTATAGCATTTCCTATAGCATTTCTTTATTTGACATTTTTTACAGCCTTAAATTTCGAACCAATTGAAAAAATAATTATTTTAGGGATTATACATTGGAAATTGAATATAACAAGATTTCTCATGCAAAAATATGCAAGGATTAAATTGTTGCCGAGAAATGCCATAGGAAATGCTATAGCATTTCCTATAGCATTTCTTTATTTGACATTTTTTACAGCCTTAAATTTCGAACCAATTGAAAAAATAATTATTTTAGGGATTATACATTGGAAATTGAATATAACAAGATTTCTCATGCAAAAATATGCAAGGATTAAATTGTTGCCGAGAAATACCATAGGAAATGTTATAGCATTTCCTATAGCATTTCTTTATTTTACATTTCTTACAACCTTAAATTTCGAACCAATTGAAAAAATAATGATTTTAGGGCTTATAAATTGGAAATTGAATATAACAAGAGTTCTCATGCAAAAATATGCAAGGATTAAATTGTTGACGAGAAATGCCATAGGAAATGCTATAGCATTTCCTATGGCATTTCTTTATTTTACATTTTTTACAACCTTAAATTTCGAACCAATTGAAAAAATAATGATTTTAGGGCTTATACATTGGAAATTGAATATAACAAGAGTTTCCATGCAAAAATATGCAAGGATTAAATTGTTGACGAGAAATGCCATAGGAAATGCTATAGCATTTCCTATAGCATTTCTTTATTTTACATTTTTTACAACCCTAAATTTCGAACCAATTGAAAAAAATAATGATTTTAAAGCTTATACATTGGAATTTGAATATAACAAGAGTTCTCATGCAAAAATATGCAAGGATTAAATTGTTGACGAGAAATGCCATAGGAAATGCTATAGCATTTCCTATAGCATTTCTTTATTTTACATTTTTTAAAACCTTAAATTTCAAACCAATAGAAAAAATAATGATTTTAGGGCTTATACATTGGAATTTGAATATAACAAGAGTTCTCATGCAAAAATATGCAAGGATTAAATTGTTGACGAGAAATGCCATAGGAAATGCTATAGCATTTCCTATAGCATTTCTTTATTTGACATTTTTTACAGCCTTAAATTTCGAACCAATTGAAAAAATAATTATTTTAGGGATTATACATTGGAAATTGAATATAACAAGATTTCTCATGCAAAAATATGCAAGGATTAAATTGTTGCCGAGAAATACCATTGGAAATGTTATAGCATTTCCTATAGCATTTCTTTATTTTACATTTCTTACAACCTTAAATTTCGAACCAATTGAAAAAATAATGATTTTAGGGCTTATACATTGGAAATTGAATATAACAAGAGTTCTCATGCAAAAATATGCAAGGATTAAATTGTTGACGAGAAATGCCATAGGAAATGCTATAGCATTTCCGATGGCATTTCTTTATTTTACATTTTTTACAACCTTAAATTTCGAACCAATTGAAAAAATAATGATTTTAGGGCTTATACATTGGAAATTGAATATAACAAGAGTTTCCATGCAAAAATATGCAAGGATTAAATTGTTGACGAGAAATGCCATAGGAAATGCTATAGCATTTCCTATAGCATTTCTTTATTTTACATTTTTTACAACCTTAAATTTCGAACCAATTGAAAAAAATAATGATTTTAAAGCTTATACATTGGAATTTGAATATAACAAGAGTTCTCATGCAAAAATATGCAAGGATTAAATTGTTGACGAGAAATGCCATAGGAAATGCTATAGCATTTCCTATAGCATTTCTTTATTTTACATCTTATACAACCTTAAATTTCGAACCAATTGAAAAAATAATGATTTTAAAGCTTATACATTGGAATTTGAATATAGCAAGAGTTCTCATGCAAAAATATGCAAGGATTAAATTGTTAACGAGAAATGCCATAGGAAATGCTATAGCATTTCCTATAGCATTTCTTTATTTTACATTTTTTAAGACCTTAAATTTCAAACCAATTGAAAAAATAATGATTTTAGGGCTTATACATTGGAATTTGAATATAACAAGAGTTCTCATGGAAAAATATGCAAGGATTAAATTGTTGACGAGAAATACCATAGGAAATGCTATAGCATTTCCTATAGCATTTCTTTATTTTACATTTTTTACAACCTTAAATTTCGAACCAAATTAAAAAATAATGATTTTAGGGCTTGTACATTGGAATTTGAATATAACAACAGTTCTCATGCAAAAATATGCAAGGATTAAATTGTTGACGAGAAATGCCATAGGAAATGCTATAGCATTTCCTATAGCATTTCTTTATTTTACATTTTTTAAAACCTTAAATTTAAAACCAATTGAAAAAATAATGATTTTAGGGCTTATACATTGGAATTTGAATATAACAAGAGTTCTCATGCAAAAATATGCAAGGATTAAATTGTTGACGAGAAATGCCATAGGAAATGCTATAGCATTTCCTATAGCATTTCTTTACTTGACATTTTTTACAACCTTAAATTTGGAACCAAATTAAAAAATAATGATTTTAGGGCTTGTACATTTGAAATTGAATATAACAAGAGTTCTCATGCAAAAAAATACAAGGATTAAATTGTTGACGAGAAATGCCATAGGAAATGCTATAGCATTTCCTATAGCATTTCTTTATTTTACATTTTTTAAAACCTTAAATTTCAAACCAATTGAAAAAATAATGATTTTAGGGCTTATACATTGGAAATTGAATATAACAAGAGTTCTCATGCAAACAAATACAAGGATTAAATTGTTGCTGAGAAATGCCATAGGAAATGCTATAGCATTTCCTATAGCATTTCTTTATTTTACATTTTTTACAACCTTAAATTTTGAACCAAATTAAAAAATAATGATTTTAGGGCTTGTACATTTGAATTTGAATATAACAAGAGTTCTCATGCAAAAATATGCAAGGATTAAATTGTTGACGAGAAATGCCATAGGAAATGCTATAGCATTTCCTATAGCATTTCTTTATTTTACATTTTTTACAACCTAAAATTTCGAACCAATTGAAAAAATAATGATTTTAGGGTTTATACATTGGAAATTGAATAAAACAAGAGTTCTCATGCAAAAATATGCAAGGATTAAATTGTTGACGAGAAATGCCATAGGAAATGCTATAGCATTTCCTATAGCATTTCTTTATTTTACATTTTTTACAACCTTAAATTTCGAACCAATTGAAAAAATAATTATTTTAAAGCTTATACATTGGAATTTGAATATAACAAGAGTTCTCATGCAAAAATATGCAAGGATTAAATTGTTGACGAGAAATGCCATAGGAAATGCTATAGCATTTCCTATAGCATTTCTTTATTTTACATTTTTTACAACCTTAAATTTCGAACCAATTGAAAAAATAATGATTTTAAAGCTTATACATTGGAATTTGAATATAACAAGAGTTCTCATGCAAAAATATGCAAGGATTAAATTGTTAACGAGAAATGCCATAGGAAATGCTATAGCATTTCCTATTGCATTTCTTTATTTTACATTTTTTAAAACCTTAAATTTCAAACCAATTGAAAAAATAATGATTTTAGGGCTTATACATTGGAATTTGAATATAACAAGAGTTCTCATGCAAAAATATGCAAGGATTAAATTGTTGACGAGAAATGCCATAGGAAACGCTATAGAATTTCCTATAGCATTTCATTATTTTACATTTTTTATAACCTTAAATTTCGAACCAAATTAAAAAATAATGATTTTAGGGCTTGTACATTGGAATTTGAATATAAAAAGAGTTCTCATGCAAAAATATGCAAGGATTAAATTGTTAACGAGAAATGCCATAGGAAATTCTATAGCATTTCCTATAGCATTTCTTTATTTTACATTTTTTAAAACCTTAAATTTCAAACCAATTGAAAAAATAATGATTTTAGGGCTTATACATTTGAATTTGAATATAACAAGAGTTCTCATGCAAAAATATGCAAGGATTAAATTGTTGACGAGAAATGCCATAGGAAATGTTATAGCATTTCCTATAGCATTTCTTTATTTTACATTTTTTAAAACCTTAAATTTCAAACCAATTGAAAAAATAATGATTTTAGGGCTTATACATTTGAATTTGAATATAACAAGAGTTCTCATGCAAAAATATGCAAGGATTAAATTGTTGACGAGAAATGCCATAGGAAATGCTATAGCATTTCCTATAGCATTTCTTTATTTGACATTTTTTACAGTCTTAAGTTTCGAACCAATTGAAAAAATAATGATTTTAGGGCTTAAAAATTGGAAAATGTATATAACAAGAGTTCTCATTCAAAAATATGCAAGGATTAAATTGTTGACGAGAAATGCCATAGGAAATGCTATAGCATTTCCTATAGCATTTCTTTATTTTACATTTTTTACAACCTTAAATTTTGAACCAATTGAAAAAATAATGATTTTAAAGCTTATACATTGGAATTTGAATATAACAAGAGTTCTCATGCAAAAATATGCAAGGATTAAACTGTTGACGAGAAATGCCATAGGAAATGCTATAGCATTTCCTATAGCATTTCTTAATTTTATATTTTTTAAAACCTTAAATTTCAAACCAATTGAAAAAATAATGATTTTAGGGCTTATACATTGGAATTTGAATATAACAAGCGTTCTCATGCAAAAATATGCAAGGATTAAATTGTTGACGAGAAATGCCATAGGAAATGCTATAGCATTTCCTATAGCATTTCTTTATTTTACATTTTTTACAACCTTAAATTTCGAACCAAATTAAAAAATAATGATTTTAGGGCTTTTACATTGGAATTTGAATATAACAAGAGTTCTCATGCAAAAATATGCAAGGATTAAATTGTTTACGAGAAATGCCATAGGAAATGCTATAGAATTTCGTATAGCATTTCTTTATTTGACATTTTTTACAACCTTAAATTACGAACCAATTGAAAAAATAATGATTTTAAAGCTTATACATTGGAATTTTAATATAACAAGAGTTCTCATGCAAAAATATGCAAGGATTAAATTGTTAACGAGAAATGCCATAGGAAATGCTATAGCATTTCCTATAGCATTTCTTTATTTTACATTTTTTAAAACCTTAAATTTCAAACCAATTGAAAAAATAATGATTTTAGGGCTTATACATTGGAATTTGAATATAACAAGAGTTCTCATGCAAAAATATGCAAGGATTAAATTGTTGACGAGAAATGCCATAGGAAATGCTATAGCATTTCCTATAGCATTTCTTTATTTTACATTTTTTACAACCTTAAATTTCGAACCAAATTAAAAAATAATGATTTTAGGGCTTGTACATTGGAATTTGAATATAACAAGAGTTCTCATGCAAAAATATGCAAGGATTAAATTGTTGACGAGAAATGCCATAGGAAATGCTATAGCATTTCCTATAGCATTTCTTTCTTTTACATTTTTTACAACCTTAAATTTCGAACCAATTGAAAAAATAATGATTTTAAAGCTTATACATTGGAATTTGAATATAACAAGAGTTCTCATGCAAAAATATGCAAGGATTAAATTGTTAACGAGAAATGCCATAGGAAATGCTATAGCATTTCCTATAGCATTTCTTTATTTTACATTTTTTAAAACCTTAAATTTCAAACCAATTGAAAAAATAATGATTTTAGGGCTTATACATTGGAATTTGAATATAACAAGAGTTCTCATGCAAAAATATGCAAGGATTAAATTGTTGACGAGAAATGTCATAGGAAATGCTATAGCATTTCCTATAGCATTTCTTTATTTTACATTTTTTACAACCTTAAATTTCGAACCAAATTAAAAAATAATGATTTTAGGGCTTGTACATTTGAATTTGAATATAACAAGAGTTCTCATGCAAAAATATGCAAGGATTAAATTGTTGACGAGAAATGCCATAGGAAATGCTATAGCATTTCTTATAGCATTTCTTTATTTTACATTTTTTACAACCTAAAATTTCGAACCAATTGAAAAAATAATGATTTTAGGGTTTATACATTGGAAATTGAATAAAACAAGAGTTCTCATGCAAAAATATGCAAGGATTAAATTGTTGACGAGAAATGCCATAGGAAATGCTATAGCATTTCCTATAGCATTTCTTTATTTTACATTTTTTACAACCTTAAATTTCGAACCAATTGAAAAAATAATTATTTTAAAGCTTATACATTGGAATTTGAATATAACAAGAGTTCTCATGCAAAAATATGCAAGGATTAAATTGTTGACGAGAAATGCCATAGGAAATGCTATAGCATTTCCTATAGCATTTATTTATTTTACATTTTTTACAACCTTAAATTTCGAACCAATTGAAAAAATAATGATTTTAAAGCTTATACATTGGAATTTGAATATAACAAGAGTTCTCATGCAAAAATATGCAAGGATTAAATTGTTAACGAGAAATGCCATAGGAAATGCTATAGCATTTCCTATTGCATTTCTTTATTTTACATTTTTTAAAACCTTAAATTTCAAACCAATTGAAAAAATAATGATTTTAGGGCTTATACATTGGAATTTGAATATAACAAGAGTTCTCATGCAAAAATATGCAAGGATTAAATTGTTGACGAGAAATGCCATAGGAAACGCTATAGCATTTCCTATAGCATTTCATTATTTTACATTTTTTACAACCTTAAATTTCGAACCAAATTAAAAAATAATGATTTTAGGGCTTGTACATTGGAATTTGAATATAAAAAGAGTTCTCATGCAAAAATATGCAAGGATTAAATTGTTAACGAGAAATGCCATAGGAAATTCTATAGCATTTCCTATAGCATTTCTTTATTTTACATTTTTTAAAACCTTAAATTTCAAACCAATTGAAAAAATAATGATTTTAGGGCTTATACATTGGAATTTGAATATAACAAGAGTTCTCATGCAAAAATATGCAAGGATTAAATTGTTGACGAGAAATGCCATAGGAAATGCTATAGCATTTCCTATAGCATTTCTTTATTTTACATTTTTTAAAACCTTAAATTTCAAACCAATTGAAAAAATAATGATTTTAGGGCTTATACATTTGAATTTGAATATAACAAGAGTTCTCATGCAAAAATATGCAAGGATTAAATTGTTGACGAGAAATGCCATAGGAAATGCTATAGCATTTCCTATAGCATTTCTTTATTTGACATTTTTTACAGTCTTAAGTTTCGAACCAATTGAAAAAATAATGATTTTAGGGCTTAAAAATTGGAAATTGTATATAACAAGAGTTCTCATTCAAAAATATGCAAGGATTAAATTGTTGACGAGAAATGCCACAGGAGCATTTCCTATAGCATTTCTTTATTTTACATTTTTTACAACCTTAAATTTTGAACCAATTGAAAAAATAATGATTTTAAAGCTTATACATTGGAATTTGAATATAACAAGAGTTCTCATGCAAAAATATGCATGGATTAAACTGTTGACGAGAAATGCCATAGGAAATGCTATAGCATTTCCTATAGCATTTCTTAATTTTATATTTTTTAAAACCTTAAATTTCAAACCAATTGAAAAAATAATGATTTTAGGGCTTATACATTGGAATTTGAATATAACAAGCGTTCTCATGCAAAAATATGCAAGGATTAAATTGTTGACGAGAAATGCCATAGGAAATGCTATAGCATTTCCTATAGCATTTCTTTATTTTACATTTTTTACAACCTTAAATTTCGAACCAAATTAAAAAATAATGATTTTAGGTCTTTTACATTGGAATTTGAATATAACAAGAGTTCTCATGCAAAAATATGCAAGGATTAAATTGTTGACGAGAAATGCCATAGGAAATGCTATAGAATTTCGTATAGCATTTGTTTATTTGACATTTTTTACAACCTTAAATTACGAACCAATTGAAAAAATAATGATTTTAAAGCTTATACATTGGAATTTTAATATAACAAGAGTTCTCATGCAAAAATATGCAAGGATTAAATTGTTAACGAGAAATGCCATAGGAAATGCTATAGCATTTCCTATAGCATTTCTTTATTTTACATTTTTTAAAACCTTAAATTTCAAACCAATTGAAAAAATAATGATTTTAGGGCTTATACATTGGAATTTGAATATAACAAGAGTTCTCATGCAAAAATATGCAAGGATTAAATTGTTGACGAGAAATGCCATAGGAAATGCTATAGCATTTCCTATAGCATTTCTTTATTTTACATTTTTTACAACCTTAAATTTCGAACCAAATTAAAAAATAATGATTTTAGGGCTTGTACATTGGAATTTGAATATAACAAGAGTTCTCATGCAAAAATATGCAAGGATTAAATTGTTGACGAGAAATGCCATAGGAAATGCTATAGCATTTCCTATAGCATTTCTTTCTTTTACATTTTTTACAACCTTAAATTTCGAACCAATTGAAAAAATAATGATTTTAAAGCTTATACATTGGAATTTGAATATAACAAGAGTTCTCATGCAAAAATATGCAAGGATTAAATTGTTAACGAGAAATGCCATAGGAAATGCTATAGCATTTCCTATAGCATTTCTTTATTTTACATTTTTTAAAACCTTAAATTTCAAACCAATTTAAAAAATAATGATTTTAGGGCTTATACATTGGAATTTGAATATAACAAGAATTCTCATGCAAAAATATGCAAGGATTAAATTGTTGACGAGAAATGTTTTAGGAAATGCTATAGCATTTCCTATAGCATTTCTTTATTTTACATTTTTTACAACCTTAAATTTCGAACCAATTGAAAAAATAATGATTTTAGGGCTTGTACATTGGAATTTGAATATAACAAGAGTTCTCATGCAAAAATATGCAAGGATTAAATTGTTAACGAGAAATGCCATAGGAAATGCTATAGCATTTCCTATAGCATTTCTTTATTTTACATTTTTTAAAACCTTAAATTTCAAACCAATTGAAAAAATAATGATTTTAGGGCTTATACATTGGAATTTGAATATAACAAGAGTTCTCATGCAAAAATATGCAAGGATTAAATTGTTGACGAGAAATGCCATAGGAAATGCTATAGCATTTCCTATAGCATTTCTTTATTTTATATTTTTTAAAACCTTAAATTTCAAACCAATTGAAAAAATAATTATTTTAGGGCTTATACATTGGAATTTGAATATAACAAGAGTTCTCATGCAAAAATATGCAAGGATTAAATTGTTGACGAGAAATGCCATAGGAAATGCTATAGCATTTCCTATTGCATTTCTTTATTTGACATTTTTTACAGCCTTAAATTTCGAACCAATTGAAAAAATAATGATTTTAGGGCTTATACATCGGAAATTGAATATAACAAGAGTTCTCATGCAAAAATATGCAAGAATTAAATTGTTGACTAGAAATGCCATATTTACATTTTTTACAACCTTAAATTTCAAACCAATTGAAAAAATAATGATTTTAAAGCATATACATTGGAATTTGAATATAACAAGAGTTCTCATGCAAAAATATGCAAGGATTAAATTGTTGACGAGAAATGCCATAGGAAATGCTATAGCATTTCCTATAGCATTTCTTTATTTTACATTTTTTACAACCTTAAATTTCGAACCAAATTAAAAAATAATGATTTTAGGGCTTGTACATTGGAATTTGAATATAACAAGAGTTCTCATGCAAAAATATGCAAGGATTAAATTGTTGACGAGAAATGCCATAGGAAATGCTATAGATTTCATATAGCATTTGTTTATTTGAAATTTTTTACAACCTTAAATTTCGAACCAATTGAAAAAATAATGATTTTAAAGCTTATACATTGGAATTTTAATATAACAAGAGTTCTCATGCAAAAATATGCAAGGATTAAATTGTTAACGAGAAATGCCATAGGAAATGCTATAGCATTTCCTATAGCATTTCTCTATTTTACATTTTTTAAAACCTTAAATTTCAAACCAATTGAAAAAATAATGATTTTAGGGCTTATAAATTGGAATTTGAATATAACAAGAGTTCTCATGCAAAAATATGCAAGGATTAAATTGTTGACGAGAAATGCCATAGAAAATGCTATAGCATTTCCTATAGCATTTCTTTATTTTACATTTTTTACAACCTTAAATTTCGAACCAAATTAAAAAATAATGATTTTAGGGCTTGTACATTGGAATTTGAATATAACAAGAGTTCTCATGCAAAAATATGCAAGGATTAAATTGTTGACGAGAAATGCCATAGGAAATGCTATAGCATTTCCTATAGCATTTCTTTATTTTACATTTTTTACAACCTTAAATTTCGAACCAATTGAAAAAATAATGATTTTAAAGCTTATACATTGGAAATTGAATATAACAAGAGTTCTCATGCAAAAATATACAAGTATTAAATTGTTAACGAGAAATGCCATAGGAAATGCTATAGCATTTCCTATAGCATTTCTTTATTTTACATTTTTTAAAACCTTAAATTTCAAACCAATTGAAAAAATAATGATTTTAGGGCTTATACATTGGAATTTGAATATAACAAGAGTTCTCATGCAAAAATATGCAAGGATTAAATTGTTGACGAGAAATGCCATAGGAAATGCTATAGCATTTCCTATGGCATTTCTTTATTTTATATTTTTTAAAACCTTAAATTTCAAACCAATTGAAAAAATAATGATTTTAGGGCTTATACATTGGAATTTGAATATAACAAGAGTTCTCATGCAAAAATATGCAAGGATTAAATTGTTGACGAGAAATGCCATAGGAAATGCTATAGCATTTCCTATAGCATTTCCTTATTTGACATTTTTTACAGCCTTAAATTTCGAACCAATTGAAAAAATAATGATTTTAGGGCTTATACATTGGAAATTGAATATAACAAGAGTTCTCATGCAAAAATATGCAAGGATTAAATTGTTGACGAGAAATGCCATAGGAAATGCTATAGCATTTCCTATAGCATTTCTTTATTTTACATTTTTTACAACCTTAAATTTCGAACCAATTGATAAAATAATGATTTTAAAGCTTATACATTGGAATTTTAATATAACAAGAGTTCTCATGCAAAAATATGCAAGGATTAAATTGTTGCCGAGAAATGCCATAGGAAATGGTATAGCATTTCCTATAGCATTTCTTTATTTTACATTTTTTAAAACCTTAAATTTCAAACCAATTGTAAAAATAATGATTTTAGGGCTTATACATTGGAATTTGAATATAACAAGAGTTCTAATGCAAAAATATGCAAGGATTAAATTGTTGACGAGAAATCCCATAGGAAATGCTATAGCATTTCCTATAGCATTTCTTTATTTTACATTTTTTACAACCTTAAATTTCGAACCAATTGAAAAAATAATGATTTTAAAGCTAATACATTGGAATTTGAATATAACAAGAGTTCTCATGCAAAAATATGCAAGGATTAAATTGTTGACGAGAAATGCCATAGGAAATGCTATAGCATTTCCTATAGCATTTCTTTATTTTACATTTTTTAAAACCTTAAATTTCAAACCAATTGAAAAAATAATGATTTTAGGGCTTATACATTGGAATTTGAATATAACAAGAGTTCTCATGCAAAAATATGCAAGGATTAATTTGTTGACGAGAAATGCTATAGCATTTCTTTATTTGACATTTTTTACTGCCTTAAATTTCGAACCAATTGAAAAAATAATGATTTTAGGGCTTATACATTGGAAATTGAATATAACAAGAGTTCTCATGCAAAAATATGCAAGAATTAAATTGTTGCCGAGAAATGCCATAGGAAATGCTATAGCATTTCCTATGGCATTTCTTTATTTTACATTTTTTACAACCTTAAATTTCGAACCAATTTAAAAAATAATGATTTTAGGGCTTGTACATTGGAATTTGAATATAACAAGAGTTCTCATGCTTAAATATGAAAGGATTAAATTGTTGACGAGAAATGCCATAGGAAATGCTATAGCATTTCCTATAGCATTTCTTTATTTTACATTTTTTAAAACCTTAAATTTCAAACCAATTGAAAAAATAATTATTTTAGGGCTTATACATTGGAATTTGAATATAACAAGAGTTCTCATGCAAAAATATGCAAGGATTAAATTGTTGACGAGAAATGCCATAGGAAATGCTATAGTATTTCCTATAGCATTTCTTTATTTGACATTTTTTACAGCCTTAAATTTCAAACCAATTGAAAAAATAATGATTTTAGGGCTTATACATAGGAAATTGAATATAACAAGAGTTCTCATGCAAAAATATGCAAGGATTAAATTGTTGCTGAGAAATGCCATAGGAAATGCTATAGCATTTCCTATAGCATTTCTTTATTTTACATTTTTTACAACCTTAAATTTCGAACCAAATTAAAAAATAATGATTTTAGAGCTTGTACATTGGAATTTGAATATAACAAGAGTTCTCATGCAAAAATATGCAAGGATTAAATTGTTGACGAGAAATGCCATAGGAAATGCTATAGCATTTCCTATAGCATTTCTTTATTTTACATTTTTTACAACCTTAAATTTCGAACCAATTGAAAAAATAATGATTTTAAAACTTATACATTGGAATTTGAATATAACAAGAGTTCTCATGCAAAAATATGCAAGGATTAAATTGTTGACGAGAAATGCCATAGGAAATGCTATAGCATTTCCTATAGCATTTCTTTATTTTAGATTTTTTAAAACCTTAAATTTCAAACCAATTGAAAAAATAATGATTTTAGGGCTTATACATTGGAATTTGAATATAACAAGAGTTCTCATGCAAAAATATGCAAGGATTAAATTGTTGACGAGAAATGCTAGCATTTCCTATAGCATTTCTTTATTTGACATTTTTTACAGCCTTAAATTTCGAACCAATTGAAAAAATAATGATTTTAGGGCTTATACATTGGAAATTGAATATAACAAGAGTTCTCATGCAATAATATGCAAGGATTAAATTGTTGCCGAGAAATGCCATAGGAAATGCTATAGCATTTCCTATAGCATTTCTTTATTTTTCATTTTTTACAACCTTAAATTTCGAACCAAATTAAAAAATAATGATTTTAGGGCTTGTACATTGGAATTTGAATATAACAAGAGTTCTCATGCAAAAATATGCAAGGATTAAATTGTTGACGAGAAATGCCATAGGAAATGCTATAGCATTTCCTATAGCATTTCTTTATTTTACATTTTTTAAAACCTAAAATTTCAAACCAATTGAAAAAATAATGAATTTAGGGCTTATACATTGGACTTTGAATATAACAAGAGTTCTCATGCAAAAATATGCAAGGATTAAATTGTTGCTGAGAAATGCCATAGGAAATGCTATAGCATTTCCTATAGCATTTCTTTATTTTACATTTTTTACAACCTTAAATTTCGAACCAAATTAAAAAATAATGATTTCAGGGCTTGTACATTGGAATTTGAATATAACAAGAGTTCTCATGCAAAAATATGCAAGGATTAAATTATTGACGAGAAATGCCATAGGAAATGCTATAGCATTTCCTATAGCATTTCTTTATTTTACATTTTTTACAACCTTAAATTTCGAACCAATTGAAAAAATAATGATTTTAGGGCTTATACATTGGAAATTGAATATAACAAGAGTTCTCATGCAAAAATATGCAAGGATTAAATTGTTGACGAGAAATGCCATAGGAAATGCTATAGCATTTCCAATAGCATTTCTTTATTTTACATTTTTTACAACCTTAAATTTCGAACCAATTGAAAAAATAATGATTTTAAAGCTTATATATTGGAATTTGAATATAACAAGAGTTCTCATGTAAAAATATGCAAGGATTAAATTGTTGACGAGAAATGCCATAGGAAATGCTATAGCATTTCCTATAGCATTTCTTTATTTTACATTTTTTACAACCTTAAATTTCGAACCAATTGAAAAAATAATGATTTAAAAGCTTATACATTGGAATTTGAATATAACAAGAGTTCTCATGCAAAAATATGCAAGGATTAAATTGTTAACGAGAAATGCCATAGGAAATGTTATAGCATTTCCTATTGCATTTCTTTATTTTACATTTTTTAAAACCTTAAATTTCAAACCAATTGAAAAAATAATGATTTTAGGGCTTATACATTGGAATTTGAATATAACAAGAGTTCTCATGCAAAAATATGCAAGGATTAAATTGTTGACGAGAAATGCCATACGAAATGCTATAGCATTTCCTATAGCATTTCTTTATTTTACATTTTTTACAACCTTAAATTTCGAACCAAATTAAAAAATAATGATTTTAGGGCTTGTACATTGGAATTTGAATATAACAAGAGTTCTCATGCAAAAATATGCAAGGATTAAATTGTTGACGAGAAATGCCATAGGAAATGCTATAGCATTTCCTATAGCATTTCTTTATTTTACATTTTTTAAAACCTTAAATTTCAAACCAATTGAAAAAATAATGATTTTAGGGCTTATACATTGGAATTTGAATATAACAAGAGTTCTCATGCAAAAATATGCAAGGATTAAATTGTTGACGAGAAATGCTAGCATTTCCTATAGCATTTCTTTATTTGACATTTTTTACAGCCTTAAATTTCGAACCAATTGAAAAAATAATGATTTTAGGGCTTATACATTGGAAATTGAATATAACAAGAGTTCTCATGCAATAATATGCAAGGATTAAATTGTTGCCGAGAAATGCCATAGGAAATGCTATAGCATTTCCTATAGCATTTCTTTATTTTTCATTTTTTACAACCTTAAATTTCGAACCAAATTAAAAAATAATGATTTTAGGGCTTGTACATTGGAATTTGAATATAACAAGAGTTCTCATGCAAAAATATGCAAGGATTAAATTGTTGACGAGAAATGCCATAGGAAATGCTATAGCATTTCCTATAGCATTTCTTTATTTTACATTTTTTAAAACCTTAAATTTCAAACCAATTGAAAAAATAATGAATTTAGGGCTTATACATTGGACTTTGAATATAACAAGAGTTCTCATGCAAAAATATGCAAGGATTAAATTGTTGCTGAGAAATGCCATAGGAAATGCTATAGCATTTCCTATAGCATTTCTTTATTTTACATTTTTTACAACCTTAAATTTCGAACCAAATTAAAAAATAATGATTTCAGGGCTTGTACATTGGAATTTGAATATAACAAGAGTTCTCATGCAAAAATATGCAAGGATTAAATTATTGACGAGAAATGCCATAGGAAATGCTATAGCATTTCCTATAGCATTTCTTTATTTTACATTTTTTACAACCTTAAATTTCGAACCAATTGAAAAAATAATGATTTTAGGGCTTATACATTGGAAATTGAATATAACAAGAGTTCTCATGCAAAAATATGCAAGGATTAAATTGTTGACGAGAAATGCCATAGGAAATGCTATAGCATTTCCAATAGCATTTCTTTATTTTACATTTTTTACAACCTTAAATTTCGAACCAATTGAAAAAATAATGATTTTAAAGCTTATATATTGGAATTTGAATATAACAAGAGTTCTCATGTAAAAATATGCAAGGATTAAATTGTTGACGAGAAATGCCATAGGAAATGCTATAGCATTTCCTATAGCATTTCTTTATTTTACATTTTTTACAACCTTAAATTTCGAACCAATTGAAAAAATAATGATTTAAAAGCTTATACATTGGAATTTGAATATAACAAGAGTTCTCATGCAAAAATATGCAAGGATTAAATTGTTAACGAGAAATGCCATAGGAAATGCTATAGCATTTCCTATAGCATTTCTTTATTTTACATTTTTTAAAACCTTAAATTTCAAACCAATTGAAAAAATAATGAT
Source organism: Parietaria judaica (assembly GCA_954871525.1). Classification (NCBI taxonomy): domain Eukaryota; kingdom Viridiplantae; phylum Streptophyta; class Magnoliopsida; order Rosales; family Urticaceae; genus Parietaria; species Parietaria judaica. The sequence goes on from OX940865.1 coordinate 36,249,731, forward strand.
TTTAGGGCTTATACATTGGAATTTGAATATAACAAGAGTTCTCATGCAAAAATATGCAAGGATTAAATTGTTGACGAGAAATGCCATACGAAATGCTATAGCATTTCCTATAGCATTTCTTTATTTTACATTTTTTACAACCTTAAATTTCGAACCAAATTAAAAAATAATGATTTTAGGGCTTGTACATTGGAATTTGAATATAACAAGAGTTCTCATGCAAAAATATGCAAGGATTAAATTGTTGACGAGAAATGCCATAGGAAATGCTATAGCATTTCCTATAGCATTTCTTTATTTTACATTTTTTAAAACCTTAAATTTCAAACCAATTGAAAAAATAATGATTTTAGGGCTTATACATTGGAATTTGAATATAACAAGAGTTCTCATGCAAAAATATGCAAGGATTAAATTGTTGACGAGAAATGCCATAGGAAATGCTATAGCATTTCCTATAGCATTTCTTTATTTTACATTTTTTACAACCTTAAATTTCGAACCAATTGAAAAAATAATGATTTTAAAGCTTATATATTGGAATTTGAATATAACAAGAGTTCTCATGTAAAAATATGCAAGGATTAAATTGTTGACGAGAAATGCCATAGGAAATGCTATAGCATTTCCTATAGCATTTCTTTATTTTACATTGTTTACAACCTTAAATTTCGAACCAATTGAAAAAATAATGATTTAAAAGCTTATACATTGGAATTTGAATATAACAAGAGTTCTCATGCAAAAATATGCAAGGATTAAATTGTTAACGAGAAATGCCATAGGAAATGCTATAGCATTTCCTATAGCATTTCTTTATTTTACATTTTTTAAAACCTTAAATTTCAAACCAATTGAAAAAATTAATGATTTTAGGGCTTATACATTGGAATTTGAATATAACAAGAGTTCTCATGCAAAAATATGCAAGGATTAAATTGTTGACGAGAAATGCCATACGAAATGCTATAGCATTTCCTATAGCATTTCTTTATTTTACATTTTTTACAACCTTAAATTTCGAACCAAATTAAAAAATAATGATTTTAGGGCTTGTACATTGGAATTTGAATATAACAAGAGTTCTCATGCAAAAATATGCAAGGATTAAATTGTTGACGAGAAATGCCATAGGAAATGCTATAGCATTTCCTATAGCATTTCTTTATTTTACATTTTTTAAAACCTTAAATTTCAAACCAATTGAAAAAATAATGATTTTAGGGCTTATACATTGGAATTTGAATATAACAAGAGTTCTCATGCAAAAATATGCAAGGATTAAATTGTTGACGAGAAATGCCATAGGAAATGCTATAGCATTTCCTATAGCATTTCTTTATTTTACATTTTTTACAACCTTAAATTTCGAACCAATTGAAAAAATAATGATTTTAAAGCTTATATATTGGAATTTGAATATAACAAGAGTTCTCATGCAAAAATATGCAAGGATTAAATTGTTGACGAGAAATGCCATAGGAAATGCTATAGCATTTCCTATAGCATTTCTTTATTTTACATTGTTTACAACCTTAAATTTCGAACCAATTGAAAAAATAATGATTTAAAAGCTTATACATTGGAATTTGAATATAACAAGAGTTCTCATGCAAAAATATGCAAGGATTAAATTGTTAACGAGAAATGCCATAGGAAATGCTATAGCATTTCCTATAGCATTTCTTTATTTTACATTTTTTAAAACCTTAAATTTCAAACCAATTGAAAAAATAATGATTTTAGGGCTTATACATTGGAATTTGAATATAACAAGAGTTCTCATGCAAAAATATGCAAGGATTAAATTGTTGACGAGAAATGCCATACGAAATGCTATAGCATTTCCTATAGCATTTCTTTATTTTACATTTTTTACAACCTTAAATTTCGAACCAAATTAAAAAATAATGATTTTAGGGCTTGTACATTGGAATTTGAATATAACAAGAGTTCTCATGCAAAAATATGCAAGGATTAAATTGTTGACGAGAAATGCCATAGGAAATGCTATAGCATTTCCTATAGCATTTCTTTATTTTACATTTTTTAAAACCTTAAATTTCAAACCAATTGAAAAAATAATGATTTTAGGGCTTATACATTGGAATTTGAATATAACAAGAGTTCTCATGCAAAAATATGCAAGGATTAAATTGTTGACGAGAAATGCCATAGGAAATGCTATAGCATTTCCTATAGCATTTCTTTATTTTACATTTTTTACAACCTTAAATTTCGAACCAATTGAAAAAATAATGATTTTAAAGCTTATATATTGGAATTTGAATATAACAAGAGTTCTCATGTAAAAATATGCAAGGAATAAATTGTTGACGAGAAATGCCATAGGAAATGCTATAGCATTTCCTATAGCATTTCTTTATTTTACATTTTTTACAACCTTAAATTTCGAACCAATTGAAAAAATAATGATTTAAAAGCTTATACATTGGAATTTGAATATAACAAGAGTTCTCATGCAAAAATATGCAAGGATTAAATTGTTAACGAGAAATGCCATAGGAAATGCTATAGCATTTCCTATAGCATTTCTTTATTTTACATTTTTTAAAACCTTAAATTTCAAACCAATTGAAAAAATAATGATTTTAGGGCTTATACATTGGAATTTGAATATAACAAGAGTTCTCATGCAAAAATATGCAAGGATTAAATTGTTGACGAGAAATGCCATAGGAAATGCTATAGCATTTCCTATAGCATTTCTTTATTTTACATTTTTTACAACCTTAAATTTCGAACCAAATTAAAAAATAATGATTTTAGGGCTTGTACATTGGATTTGAATATAACAAGAGTTCTCATGCAAAAATATGCAAGGATTAAATTGTTGACGAGAAATGCCATAGGAAATGCTATAGCATTTCCTATAGCATTTCTTTATTTTACATTTTTTAAAACCTTAAATTTCAAACCAATTGAAAAAATAATGATTTTAGGGATTATACATTGGAATTTGAATATAACAAGAGTTCTCATGCAAAAATATGCAAGGATTAAATTGTTGACGAGAAATGCTATAGCATTTCCTATAGCATTTCTTTATTTGACATTTTTTACTGCCTTAAATTTCGAACCAATTGAAAAAATAATGATTTTAGGGCTTATACATTGGAAATTGAATATAACAAGAGTTCTCATGCAAAAATATGCAAGAATTAAATTGTTGCCGAGAAATGCCATAGGAAATGCTATAGCATTTCCTATGGCATTTCTTTATTTTACATTTTTTACAACCTTAAATTTCGAACAAAATTAAAAAATAATGATTTTAGGGCTTGTACATTGGAATTTGAATATAACAAGAGTTCTCATGCAAAAATATGCAAGGATTAAATTGTTGACGAGAAATGCCGAAGGAAATGCTATAGCATTTCCTATAGCATTTCTTTATTTTACATTTTTTACAACCTTAAATTTCAAACCAATTGAAAAAATAATGATTTTAAAGCTTATATATTGGAATTTGAATATAACAAGAGTTCTCATGTAAAAATATGCAAGGATTAAATTGTTGACGAGAAATGCCATAGGAAATGCTATAGCATTTCCTATAGCATTTCTTTATTTTACATTTTTTACAACCTTAAATTTCGAACCAATTGAAAAAATAATGATTTAAAAGCTTATACATTGGAATTTGAATATAACAAGAGTTCTCATGCAAAAATATGCAAGGATTAAATTGTTAACGAGAAATGCCATAGGAAATGCTATAGCATTTCCTATAGCATTTCTTTATTTTACATTTTTTAAAACCTTAAATTTCAAACCAATTGAAAAAATAATGATTTTAGGGCTTATACATTAGAATTTGAATATAACAAGAGTTCTCATGCAAAAATATGCAAGGATTAAATTGTTGACGAGAAATGCCATAGGAAATGCTATAGCATTTCCTATAGCATTTCTTTATTTTACATTTTTTACAACCTTAAATTTCGAACCAAATTAAAAAATAATGATTTTAGGGCTTGTACATTGGATTTGAATATAACAAGAGTTCTCATGCAAAAATATGCAAGGATTAAATTGTTGACGAGAAATGCCATAGGAAATGCTATAGCATTTCCTATAGCATTTCTTTATTTTACATTTTTTAAAACCTTAAATTTCAAACCAATTGAAAAAATAATGATTTTAGGGCTTATACATTGGAATTTGAATATAACAAGAGTTCTCATGCAAAAATATGCAAGGATTAAATTGTTGACGAGAAATGCTATAGCATTTCCTATAGCATTTCTTTATTTGACATTTTTTACTGCCTTAAATTTCGAACCAATTGAAAAAATAATGATTTTAGGGCTTATACATTGGAAATTGAATATAACAAGAGTTCTCATGCAAAAATATGCAAGAATTAAATTGTTGCCGAGAAATGCCATAGGAAATGCTATAGCATTTCCTATGGCATTTCTTTATTTTACATTTTTTACAACCTTAAATTTCGAACCAAATTAAAAAATAATGATTTTAGGGCTTGTACATTGGAATTTGAATATAACAAGAGTTCTCATGCAAAAATATGCAAGGATTAAATTGTTGACGAGAAATGCCATAGGAAATGCTATAGCATTTCCGATAGCATTTCTTTATTTTACATTTTTTACAACCTTAAATTTCGAACCAATTGAAAAAATAATGATTTAAAAGCTTATACATTGGAATTTGAATATAACAAGAGTTCTCATGCAAAAATATGCAAGGATTAAATTGTTAACGAGAAATGCCATAGGAAATGCTATAGCATTTCCTATAGCATTTCTTTATTTTACATTTTTTAAAACCTTAAATTTCAAACCAATTGAAAAAATAATGATTTTAGGGCTTATACATTAGAATTTGAATATAACAAGAGTTCTCATGCAAAAATATGCAAGGATTAAATTGTTGACGAGAAATGCCATAGGAAATGCTATAGCATTTCCTATAGCATTTCTTTATTTTACATTTTTTACAACCTTAAATTTCGAACCAAATTAAAAAATAATGATTTTAGGGCTTGTACATTGGATTTGAATATAACAAGAGTTCTCATGCAAAAATATGCAAGGATTAAATTGTTGACGAGAAATGCCATAGGAAATGCTATAGCATTTCCTATAGCATTTCTTTATTTTACATTTTTTAAAACCTTAAATTTCAAACCAATTGAAAAAATAATGATTTTAGGGCTTATACATTGGAATTTGAATATAACAAGAGTTCTCATGCAAAAATATGCAAGGATTAAATTGTTGACGAGAAATGCTATAGCATTTCCTATAGCATTTCTTTATTTGACATTTTTTACTGCCTTAAATTTTGAACCAATTGAAAAAATAATGATTTTAGGGCTTATACATTGGAAATTGAATATAACAAGAGTTCTCATGCAAAAATATGCAAGAATTAAATTGTTGCCGAGAAATGCCATAGGAAATGCTATAGCATTTCCTATGGCATTTCTTTATTTTACATTTTTTACAACCTTAAATTTCGAACCAAATTAAAAAATAATGATTTTAGGGCTTGTACATTGGAATTTGAATATAACAAGAGTTCTCATGCAAAAATATGCAAGGATTAAATTGTTGACGAGAAATGCCATAGGAAATGCTATAGCATTTCCTATAGCATTTCTTTATTTTACATTTTTTAAAACCTTAAATTTCAAACCAATTGAAAAAATAATTATTTTAGGGCTTATACATTGGAATTTGAATATAACAAGAGTTCTCATGCAAAAATATGCAAGGATTAAATTGTTGACGAGAAATGCCATAGGAAATGCTATAGTATTTCCTATAGCATTTCTTTATTTGACATTTTTTACAGCCTTAAATTTCAAACCAATTGAAAAAATAATGATTTTAGGGCTTATACATAGGAAATTGAATATAACAAGAGTTCTCATGCAAAAATATGCAAGGATTAAATTGTTGCTGAGAAATGCCATAGGAAATGCTATAGCATTTCCTATAGCATTTCTTTATTTTACATTTTTTACAACCTTAAACTTCGAACCAAATTAAAAAATAATGATTTTAGGGCTTGTACATTGGAATTTGAATATAACAAGAGTTCTCATGCAAAAATATGCAAGGATTAAATTGTTGACGAGAAATGCCATAGGAAATGCTATAGCATTACCTATAGCATTTCTTTATTTTACATTTTTTACAGCCTTAAATTTCGAACCAATTGAAAAAATAATGATTTTAAAGCTTATACATTGGAATTTGAATATAACAAGAGTTCTCATGCAAAAATATGCAAGGATTAAATTGTTTACGAGAAATGCCATAGGAAATGCTATAGCATTTCCTATAGCATTTCTTTATTTTACATTTTTTAAAACCTTAAATTTCAAACCAATTGAAAAAATAATGATTTTAGGGCTTATACATTGGAATTTGAATATAACAAGAGTTCTCATGCAAAAATATGCAAGGATTAAATTGTTGACGAGAAATGCCATAGGAAATGCTATAGCATTTCCTATAGCATTTCTTTATTTTACATTTTTTACAACCTTAAATTTCGAACCAATTGAAAAAATAATGATTTTAAAGCTTATATATTGGAATTTGAATATAACAAGAGTTCTCATGTAAAAATATGCAAGGATTAAATTGTTGACGAGAAATGCCATAGGAAATGCTATAGCATTTCCTATAGCATTTCTTTATTTTACATTTTTTACAACCTTAAATTTCGAACCAATTGAAAAAATAATGATTTAAAAGCTTATACATTGGAATTTGAATATAACAAGAGTTCTCATGCAAAAATATGCAAGGATTAAATTGTTAACGAGAAATGCCATAGGAAATGCTATAGCATTTCCTATAGCATTTCTTTATTTTACATTTTTTAAAACCTTAAATTTCAAACCAATTGAAAAAATAATGATTTTAGGGCTTATACATTGGAATTTGAATATAACAAGAGTTCTCATGCAAAAATATGCAAGGATTAAATTGTTGACGAGAAATGCCATAGGAAATGCTATAGCATTTCCTATAGCATTTCTTTATTTTACATTTTTTAAAACCTTAAATTTCAAACCAATTGAAAAAATAATGATTTTAGGGCTTATACATTGGAATTTGAATATAACAAGAGTTCTCATGCAAAAATATGCAAGGATTAAATTGTTGACGAGAAATGCCATAGGAAATGCTATAGCATTTCCTATAGCATTTCTTTATTTTACATTTTTTACAACCTTAAATTTCGAACCAATTGAAAAAATAATGATTTTAAAGCTTATATATTGGAATTTGAATATAACAAGAGTTCTCATGTAAAAATATGCAAGGATTAAATTGTTGACGAGAAATGCCATAGGAAATGCTATAGCATTTCCTATAGCATTTCTTTATTTTACATTTTTTACAACCTTAAATTTCGAACCAATTGAAAAAATAATGATTTAAAAGCTTATACATTGGAATTTGAATATAACAAGAGTTCTCATGCAAAAATATGCAAGGATTAAATTGTTAACGAGAAATGCCATAGGAAATGCTATAGCATTTCCTATAGCATTTCTTTATTTTACATTTTTTAAAACCTTAAATTTCAAACCAATTGAAAAAATAATGATTTTAGGGCTTATACATTGGAATTTGAATATAACAAGAGTTCTCATGCAAAAATATGCAAGGATTAAATTGTTGACGAGAAATGCCATAGGAAATGCTATAGCATTTCCTATAGCATTTCTTTATTTTACATTTTTTACAACCTTAAATTTCGAACCAATTGAAAAAATAATGATTTTAAAGCTTATATATTGGAATTTGAATATAACAAGAGTTCTCATGTAAAAATATGCAAGGATTAAATTGTTGACGAGAAATGCCATAGGAAATGCTATAGCATTTCCTATAGCATTTCTTTATTTTACATTTTTTACAACCTTAAATTTCGAACCAATTGAAAAAATAATGATTTAAAAGCTTATACATTGGAATTTGAATATAACAAGAGTTCTCATGCAAAAATATGCAAGGATTAAATTGTTAACGAGAAATGCCATAGGAAATGCTATAGCATTTCCTATAGCATTTCTTTATTTTACATTTTTTAAAACCTTAAATTTCAAACCAATTGAAAAAATAATGATTTTAGGGCTTATACATTGGAATTTGAATATAACAAGAGTTCTCATGCAAAAATATGCAAGGATTAAATTGTTGACGAGAAATGCCATAGGAAATGCTATAGCATTTCCTATAGCATTTCTTTATTTTACATTTTTTACAACCTTAAATTTCGAACCAAATTAAAAAATAATGATTTTAGGGCTTGTACATTGGATTTGAATATAACAAGAGTTCTCATGCAAAAATATGCAAGGATTAAATTGTTGACGAGAAATGCCATAGGAAATGCTATAGCATTTCCTATAGCATTTCTTTATTTTACATTTTTTAAAACCTTAAATTTCAAACCAATTGAAAAAATAATGATTTTAGGGCTTATACATTGGAATTTGAATATAACAAGAGTTCTCATGCAAAAATATGCAAGGATTAAATTGTTGACGAGAAATGCTATAGCATTTCCTATAGCATTTCTTTATTTGACATTTTTTACTGCCTTAAATTTCGAACCAATTGAAAAAATAATGATTTTAGGGCTTATACATTGGAAATTGAATATAACAAGAGTTCTCATGCAAAAATATGCAAGAATTAAATTGTTGCCGAGAAATGCCATAGGAAATGCTATAGCATTTCCTATGGCATTTCTTTATTTTACATTTTTTACAACCTTAAATTTCGAACCAAATTAAAAAATAATGATTTTAGGGCTTGTACATTGGAATTTGAATATAACAAGAGTTCTCATGCAAAAATATGCAAGGATTAAATTGTTGACGAGAAATGCCATAGGAAATGCTATAGCATTTCCTATAGCATTTCTTTATTTTACATTTTTTAAAACCATAAATTTCAAACCAATTGAAAAAATAATTATTTTAGGGCTTATACATTGGAATTTGAATATAACAAGAGTTCTCATGCAAAAATATGCAAGGATTAAATTGTTGACGAGAAATGCCATAGGAAATGCTATAGTATTTCCTATAGCATTTCTTTATTTGACATTTTTTACAGCCTTAAATTTCAAACCAATTGAAAAAATAATGATTTTAGGGCTTATACATAGGAAATTGAATATAACAAGAGTTCTCATGCAAAAATATGCAAGGATTAAATTGTTGCTGAGAAATGCCATAGGAAATGCTATAGCATTTCCTATAGCATTTCTTTATTTTACATTTTTTACAACCTTAAACTTCGAACCAAATTAAAAAATAATGATTTTAGGGCTTGTACATTGGAATTTGAATATAACAAGAGTTCTCATGCAAAAATATGCAAGGATTAAATTGTTGACGAGAAATGCCATAGGAAATGCTATAGCATTTCCTATAGCATTTCTTTATTTTACATTTTTTACAGCCTTAAATTTCGAACCAATTGAAAAAATAATGATTTTAAAGCTTATACATTGGAATTTGAATATAACAAGAGTTCTCATGCAAAAATATGCAAGGATTAAATTGTTTACGAGAAATGCCATAGGAAATGCTATAGCATTTCCTATAGCATTTCTTTATTTTACATTTTTTAAAACCTTAAATTTCAAACCATTTGAAAAAATAATGATTTTAGGGCTTATACATTGGAATTTGAATATAACAAGAGTTCTCATGCAAAAATATGCAAGGATTAAATTGTTGACGAGAAATGCCATAGGAAATGCTATAGCATTTCCTATAGCATTTCTTTATTTTACATTTTTTACAACCTTAAATTTCGAACCAATTGAAAAAATAATGATTTTAAAGCTTATATATTGGAATTTGAATATAACAAGAGTTCTCATGTAAAAATATGCAAGGATTAAATTGTTGACGAGAAATGCCATAGGAAATGCTATAGCATTTCCTATAGCATTTCTTTATTTTACATTTTTTACAACCTTAAATTTCGAACCAATTGAAAAAATAATGATTTAAAAGCTTATACATTGGAATTTGAATATAACAAGAGTTCTCATGCAAAAATATGCAAGGATTAAATTGTTAACGAGAAATGCCATAGGAAATGCTATAGCATTTCCTATAGCATTTCTTTATTTTACATTTTTTAAAACCTTAAATTTCAAACCAATTGAAAAAATAATGATTTTAGGGCTTATACATTGGAATTTGAATATAACAAGAGTTCTCATGCAAAAATATGCAAGGATTAAATTGTTGACGAGAAATGCCATAGGAAATGCTATAGCATTTCCTATAGCATTTCTTTATTTTACATTTTTTACAACCTTAAATTTCGAACCAAATTAAAAAATAATGATTTTAGGGCTTGTACATTGGATTTGAATATAACAAGAGTTCTCATGCAAAAATATGCAAGGATTAAATTGTTGACGAGAAATGCCATAGGAAATGCTATAGCATTTCCTATAGCATTTCTTTATTTTACATTTTTTAAAACCTTAAATTTCAAACCAATTGAAAAAATAATGATTTTAGGGCTTATACATTGGAATTTGAATATAACAAGAGTTCTCATGCAAAAATATGCAAGGATTAAATTGTTGACGAGAAATGCCATAGGAAATGCTATAGCATTTCCTATAGCATTTCTTTATTTGACATTTTTTACTGCCTTAAATTTCGAACCAATTGAAAAAATAATGATTTTAGGGCTTATACATTGGAAATTGAATATAACAAGAGTTCTCATGCAAAAATATGCAAGAATTAAATTGTTGCCGAGAAATGCCATAGGAAATGTTATAGCATTTCCTATGGCATTTCTTTATTTTACATTTTTTACAACCTTAAATTTCGAACCAAATTAAAAAATAATGATTTTAGGGCTTGTACATTGGAATTTGAATATAACAAGCGTTCTCATGCAAAAATATGCAAGGATTAAATTGTTGACGAGAAATGCCATAGGAAATGCTATAGCATTTCCTATAGCATTTCTTTATTTTACATTTTTTAAAACCTTAAATTTCAAACCAATTGAAAAAATAATTATTTTAGGGCTTATACATTGGAATTTGAATATAACAAGAGTTCTCATGCAAAAATATGCAAGGATTAAATTGTTGACGAGAAATGCCATAGGAAATGCTATAGTATTTCCTATAGCATTTCTTTATTTGACATTTTTTACAGCCTTAAATTTCAAACCAATTGAAAAAATAATGATTTTAGGGCTTATACATAGGAAATTGAATATAACAAGAGTTCTCATGCAAAAATATGCAAGGATTAAATTGTTGCTGAGAAATGCCATAGGAAATGCTATAGCATTTCCTATAGCATTTCTTTATTTTACATTTTTTACAACCTTAAACTTCGAACCAAATTAAAAAATAATGATTTTAGGGCTTATACATTGGAATTTGAATATAACAAGAGTTCTCATGCAAAAATATGCAAGGATTAAATTGTTGACGAGAAATGCCATAGGAAATGCTATAGCATTTCCTATAGCATTTCTTTATTTTACATTTTTTACAGCCTTAAATTTCGAACCAATTGAAAAAATAATGATTTTAAAGCTTATACATTGGAATTTGAATATAACAAGAGTTCTCATGCAAAAATATGCAAGGATTAAATTGTTTACGAGAAATGCCATAGGAAATGCTATAGCATTTCCTATAGCATTTCTTTATTTTACATTTTTTAAAACCTTAAATTTCAAACCATTTGAAAAAATAATGATTTTAGGGCTTATACATTGGAATTTGAATATAACAAGAGTTCTCATGCAAAAATATGCAAGGATTAAATTGTTGACGAGAAATGCCATAGGAAATGCTATAGCATTTCCTATAGCATTTCTTTATTTTACATTTTTTACAACCTTAAATTTCGAACCAATTGAAAAAATAATGATTTTAAAGCTTATATATTGGAATTTGAATATAACAAGAGTTCTCATGTAAAAATATGCAAGGATTAAATTGTTGACGAGAAATGCCATAGGAAATGCTATAGCATTTCCTATAGCATTTCTTTATTTTACATTTTTTACAACCTTAAATTTCGAACCAATTGAAAAAATAATGATTTAAAAGCTTATACATTGGAATTTGAATATAACAAGAGTTCTCATGCAAAAATATGCAAGGATTAAATTGTTAACGAGAAATGCCATAGGAAATGCTATAGCATTTCCTATAGCATTTCTTTATTTTACATTTTTTAAAACCTTAAATTTCAAACCAATTGAAAAAATAATGATTTTAGGGCTTATACATTGGAATTTGAATATAACAAGAGTTCTCATGCAAAAATATGCAAGGATTAAATTGTTGACGAGAAATGCCATAGGAAATGCTATAGCATTTCCTATAGCATTTCTTTATTTTACATTTTTTACAACCTTAAATTTCGAACCAAATTAAAAAATAATGATTTTAGGGCTTGTACATTGGATTTGAATATAACAAGAGTTCTCATGCAAAAATATGCAAGGATTAAATTGTTGACGAGAAATGCCATAGGAAATGCTATAGCATTTCCTATAGCATTTCTTTATTTTACATTTTTTAAAACCTTAAATTTCAAACCAATTGAAAAAATAATGATTTTAGGGCTTATACATTGGAATTTGAATATAACAAGAGTTCTCATGCAAAAATATGCAAGGATTAAATTGTTGACGAGAAATGCCATAGGAAATGCTATAGCATTTCCTATAGCATTTCTTTATTTGACATTTTTTACTGCCTTAAATTTCGAACCAATTGAAAAAATAATGATTTTAGGGCTTATACATTGGAAATTGAATATAACAAGAGTTCTCATGCAAAAATATGCAAGAATTAAATTGTTGCCGAGAAATGCCATAGGAAATGTTATAGCATTTCCTATGGCATTTCTTTATTTTACATTTTTTACAACCTTAAATTTCGAACCAAATTAAAAAATAATGATTTTAGGGCTTGTACATTGGAATTTGAATATAACAAGCGTTCTCATGCAAAAATATGCAAGGATTAAATTGTTGACGAGAAATGCCATAGGAAATGCTATAGCATTTCCTATAGCATTTCTTTATTTTACATTTTTTAAAACCTTAAATTTCAAACCAATTGAAAAAATAATTATTTTAGGGCTTATACATTGGAATTTGAATATAACAAGAGTTCTCATGCAAAAATATGCAAGGATTAAATTGTTGACGAGAAATGCCATAGGAAATGCTATAGTATTTCCTATAGCATTTCTTTATTTGACATTTTTTACAGCCTTAAATTTCAAACCAATTGAAAAAATAATGATTTTAGGGCTTATACATAGGAAATTGAATATAACAAGAGTTCTCATGCAAAAATATGCAAGGATTAAATTGTTGCTGAGAAATGCCATAGGAAATGCTATAGCATTTCCTATATCATTTCTTTATTTTACATTTTTTACAACCTTAAACTTCGAACCAAATTAAAAAATAATGATTTTAGGGCTTTTACATTGGAATTTGAATATAACAAGAGTTCTCATGCAAAAATATGCAAGGATTAAATTGTTGACGAGAAATGCCATAGGAAATGCTATAGCATTTCCTATAGCATTTCTTTATTTTACATTTTTTACAGCCTTAAATTTCGAACCAATTGAAAAAATAATTATTTTAAAGCTTATACATTGGAATTTGAATATAACAAGAGTTCTCATACAAAAATATGCAAGGAATAAATTGTTTACGAGAAATGCCATAGGAAATGCTATAGCATTTCCTATAGCATTTCTTTATTTTACATTTTTTAAAACCTTAAATTTCAAACCAATTGAAAAAATAATGATTTTAGGGCTTATACATTGGAATTTGAATATAACAAGAGTTCTCATGCAAAAATATGCAAGGATTAAATTGTTGACGAGAAATGCCATAGGAAATGCTATAGCATTTCCTATAGCATTTCTTTATTTTACATTTTTTACAACCTTAAATTTCGAACCAAATTAAAAAATAATGATTTTAGGGCTTGTACATTGGATTTGAATATAACAAGAGTTCTCATGCAAAAATATGCAAGGATTAAATTGTTGACGAGAAATGCCATAGGAAATGCTATAGCATTTCCTATAGCATTTCTTTATTTTACATTTTTTAAAACCTTAAATTTCAAACCAATTGAAAAAATAATGATTTTAGGGCTTATACATTGGAATTTGAATATAACAAGAGTTCTCATGCAAAAATATGCAAGGATTAAATTGTTGACGAGAAATGCCATAGGAAATGCTATAGCATTTCCTATAGCATTTCTTTATTTGACATTTTTTACTGCCTTAAATTTCGAACCAATTGAAAAAATAATGATTTTAGGGCTTATACATTGGAAATTGAATATAACAAGAGTTCTCATGCAAAAATATGCAAGAATTAAATTGTTGCCGAGAAATGCCATAGGAAATGTTATAGCATTTCCTATGGCATTTCTTTATTTTACATTTTTTACAACCTTAAATTTCGAACCAAATTAAAAAATAATGATTTTAGGGCTTGTACATTGGAATTTGAATATAACAAGAGTTCTCATGCAAAAATATGCAAGGATTAAATTGTTGACGAGAAATGCCATAGGAAATGCTATAGCATTTCCTATAGCATTTCTTTATTTTACATTTTTTAAAACCTTAAATTTCAAACCAATTGAAAAAATAATTATTTTAGGGCTTATACATTGGAATTTGAATATAACAAGAGTTCTCATGCAAAAATATGCAAGGATTAAATTGTTGACGAGAAATGCCATAGGAAATGCTATAGTATTTCCTATAGCATTTCTTTATTTGACATTTTTTACAGCCTTAAATTTCAAACCAATTGAAAAAATAATGATTTTAGGGCTTATACATAGGAAATTGAATATAACAAGAGTTCTCATGCAAAAATATGCAAGGATTAAATTGTTGCTGAGAAATGCCATAGGAAATGCTATAGCATTTCCTATAGCATTTCTTTATTTTACATTTTTTACAACCTTAAACTTCGAACCAAATTAAAAAATAATGATTTTAGGGCTTGTACATTGGAATTTGAATATAACAAGAGTTCTCATGCAAAAATATGCAAGGATTAAATTGTTGACGAGAAATGCCATAGGAAATGCTATAGCATTTCCTATAGCATTTCTTTATTTTACATTTTTTACAGCCTTAAATTTCGAACCAATTGAAAAAATAATGATTTTAAAGCTTATACATTGGAATTTGAATATAACAAGAGTTCTCATGCAAAAATATGCAAGGATTAAATTGTTGACGAGAAATGCCATAGGAAATGCTATAGCATTTCCTATAGCATTTCTTTATTTTACATTTTTTAAAACCTTAAATTTCAAACCATTTGAAAAAATAATGATTTTAGGGCTTATACATTGGAATTTGAATATAACAAGAGTTCTCATGCAAAAATATGCAAGGATTAAATTGTTGACGAGAAATGCCATAGGAAATGCTATAGCATTTCCTATAGCATTTCTTTATTTTACATTTTTTACAACCTTAAATTTCGAACCAATTGAAAAAATAATGATTTTAAAGCTTATATATTGGAATTTGAATATAACAAGAGTTCTCATGTAAAAATATGCAAGGATTAAATTGTTGACGAGAAATGCCATAGGAAATGCTATAGCATTTCCTATAGCATTTCTTTATTTTACATTTTTTACAACCTTAAATTTCGAACCAATTGAAAAAATAATGATTTAAAAGCTTATACATTGGAATTTGAATATAACAAGAGTTCTCATGCAAAAATATGCAAGGATTAAATTGTTGACGAGAAATGCCATAGGAAATGCTATAGCATTTCCTATAGCATTTCTTTATTTTACATTTTTTAAAACCTTAAATTTCAAACCAATTGAAAAAATAATGATTTTAGGGCTTATACATTGGAATTTGAATATAACAAGAGTTCTCATGCAAAAATATGCAAGGATTAAATTGTTGACGAGAAATGCCATAGGAAATGCTATAGCATTTCCTATAGCATTTCTTTATTTTACATTTTTTACAACCTTAAATTTCGAACCAAATTAAAAAATAATGATTTTAGGGCTTGTACATTGGATTTGAATATAACAAGAGTTCTCATGCAAAAATATGCAAGGATTAAATTGTTGACGAGAAATGCCATAGGAAATGCTATAGCATTTCCTATAGCATTTCTTTATTTTACATTTTTTAAAACCTTAAATTTCAAACCAATTGAAAAAATAATGATTTTAGGGCTTATACATTGGAATTTGAATATAACAAGAGTTCTCATGCAAAAATATGCAAGGATTAAATTGTTGACGAGAAATGCCATAGGAAATGCTATAGCATTTCCTATAGCATTTCTTTATTTGACATTTTTTACTGCCTTAAATTTCGAACCAATTGAAAAAATAATGATTTTAGGGCTTATACATTGGAAATTGAATATAACAAGAGTTCTCATGCAAAAATATGCAAGAATTAAATTGTTGCCGAGAAATGCCATAGGAAATGTTATAGCATTTCCTATGGCATTTCTTTATTTTACATTTTTTACAACCTTAAATTTCGAACCAAATTAAAAAATAATGATTTTAGGGCTTGTACATTGGAATTTGAATATAACAAGCGTTCTCATGCAAAAATATGCAAGGATTAAATTGTTGACGAGAAATGCCATAGGAAATGCTATAGCATTTCCTATAGCATTTCTTTATTTTACATTTTTTAAAACCTTAAATTTCAAACCAATTGAAAAAATAATTATTTTAGGGCTTATTCATTGGAATTTGAATATAACAAGAGTTCTCATGGAAAAATATGCAAGGATTAAATTGTTGACGAGAAATGCCATAGGAAATGCTATAGTATTTCCTATAGCATTTCTTTATTTGACATTTTTTACAGCCTTAAATTTCAAACCAATTGAAAAAATAATGATTTTAGGGCTTATACATAGGAAATTGAATATAACAAGAGTTCTCATGCAAAAATATGCAAGGATTAAATTGTTGCTGAGAAATGCCATAGGAAATGCTATAGCATTTCCTATAGCATTTCTTTATTTTACATTTTTTACAACCTTAAACTTCGAACCAAATTAAAAAATAATGATTTTAGGGCTTTTACATTGGAATTTGAATATAACAAGAGTTCTCATGCAAAAATATGCAAGGATTAAATTGTTGACGAGAAATGCCATAGGAAATGCTATAGCATTTCCTATAGCATTTCTTTATTTTACATTTTTTACAGCCTTAAATTTCGAACCAATTGAAAAAATAATTATTTTAAAGCTTATACATTGGAATTTGAATATAACAAGAGTTCTCATACAAAAATATGCAAGGAATAAATTGTTTACGAGAAATGCCATAGGAAATGCTATAGCATTTCCTATAGCATTTCTTTATTTTACATTTTTTAAAACCTTAAATTTCAAACCAATTGAAAAAATAATGATTTTAGGGCTTATACATTGGAATTTGAATATAACAAGAGTTCTCATGCAAAAATATGCAAGGATTAAATTGTTGACGAGAAATGCCATAGGAAATGCTATAGCATTTCCTATAGCATTTCTTTATTTTACATTTTTTACAACCTTAAATTTCGAACCAATTGAAAAAATAATGATTTTAAAGCTTATATATTGGAATTTGAATATAACAAGAGTTCTCATGTAAAAATATGCAAGGATTAAATTGTTGACGAGAAATGCCATAGGAAATGCTATAGCATTTCCTATAGCATTTCTTTATTTTACATTTTTTACAACCTTAAATTTCGAACCAATTGAAAAAATAATGATTTAAAAGCTTATACATTGGAATTTGAATATAACAAGAGTTCTCATGCAAAAATATGCAAGGATTAAATTGTTAACGAGAAATGCCATAGGAAATGCTATAGCATTTCCTATAGCATTTCTTTATTTTACATTTTTTAAAACTTTAAATTTCAAACCAATTGAAAAAATAATGATTTTAGGGCTTATACATTGGAATTTGAATATAACAAGAGTTCTCATGCAAAAATATGCAAGGATTAAATTGTTGACGAGAAATGCTATAGGAAATGCTATAGCATTTCCTATAGCATTTCTTTATTTTACATTTTTTACAACCTTAAATTTCGAACCAAATTAAAAAATAATGATTTTAGGGCTTGTACATTGGATTTGAATATAACAAGAGTTCTCATGCAAAAATATGCAAGGATTAAATTGTTGACGAGAAATGCCATAGGAAATGCTATAGCATTTCCTATAGCATTTCTTTATTTTACATTTTTTAAAACCTTAAATTTCAAACCAATTGAAAAAATAATGATTTTAGGGATTATACATTGGAATTTGAATATAACAAGAGTTCTCATGCAAAAATATGCAAGGATTAAATTGTTGACGAGAAATGCTATAGCATTTCCTATAGCATTTCTTTATTTGACATTTTTTACTGCCTTAAATTTCGAACCAATTGAAAAAATAATGATTTTAGGGCTTATACATTCGAAATTGAATATAACAAGAGTTCTCATGCAAAAATATGCAAGAATTAAATTGTTGCCGAGAAATGCCATAGGAAATGCTATAGCATTTCCTATGGCATTTCTTTATTTTACATTTTTTACAACCTTTAATTTCGAACCAAATTAAAAAATAATGATTTTAGGGCTTGTACATTGGAATTTGAATATAACAAGAGTTCTCATGCAAAAATATGCAAGGATTAAATTGTTGACGAGAAATGCCGAAGGAAATGCTATAGCATTTCTTTATTTTACATTTTTTACAACCTTAAATTTCAAACCAATTGAAAAAATAATGATTTTAAAGCTTATATATTGGAATTTGAATATAACAAGAGTTCTCATGTAAAAATATGCAAGGATTAAATTGTTGACGAGAAATGCCATAGGAAATGCTATAGCATTTCCTATAGCATTTCTTTATTTTACATTTTTTACAACCTTAAATTTCAAACCAATTGATAAAATAATGATTTAAAAGCTTATACATTGGAATTTGAATATAACAAGAGTTCTCATGCAAAAATATGCAAGGATTAAATTGTTAACGAGAAATGCCATAGGAAATGCTATAGCATTTCCTATAGCATTTCTTTATTTTACATTTTTTAAAACCTTAAATTTCAAACCAATTGAAAAAATAATGATTTTAGGGCTTATACATTGGAATTTGAATATAACAAGAGTTCTCATGCAAAAATATGCAAGGATTAAATTGTTGACGAGAAATGCCATAGGAAATGCTATAGGATTTCCTATAGCATTTCTTTATTTTACATTTTTTACAACCTTAAATTTCGAACCAAATTAAAAAATAATGATTTTAGGGCTTGTACATTGGATTTGAATATAACAAGAGTTCTCATGCAAAAATATGCAAGGATTAAATTGTTGACGAGAAATGCCATAGGAAATGCTATAGCATTTCCTATAGCATTTCTTTATTTTACATTTTTTAAAACCTTAAATTTCAAACCAATTGAAAAAATAATGATTTTAGGGCTTATACATTGGAATTTGAATATAACAAGAGTTCTCATGCAAAAATATGCAAGGATTAAATTGTTGACGAGAAATGCTATAGCATTTCCTATGGCATTTCTTTATTTGACATTTTTTACTGCCTTAAATTTCGAACCAATTGAAAAAATAATGATTTTAGGGCTTATACATTGGAAATTGAATATAACAAGAGTTCTCATGCAAAAATATGCAAGAATTAAATTGTTGCCGAGAAATGCCATAGGAAATGCTATAGCATTTCCTATGGCATTTCTTTATTTTACATTTTTTACAACCTTAAATTTCGAACCAAATTAAAAAATAATGATTTTAGGGCTTGTACATTGGAATTTGAATATAACAAGAGTTCTCATGCAAAAATATGCAAGGATTAAATTGTTGACGAGAAATGCCATAGGAAATGCTATAGCATTTCCTATAGCATTTCTTTATTTTACATTTTTTAAAACCTTAAATTTCAAACCAATTGAAAAAATAATTATTTTAGGGCTTATACATTGGAATTTGAATATAACAAGAGTTCTCATGCAAAAATATGCAAGGATTAAATTGTTGACGAGAAATGCCATAGGAAATGCTATAGTATTTCCTATAGCATTTCTTTATTTGACATTTTTTACAGCCTTAAATTTCAAACCAATTGAAAAAATAATGATTTTAGGGCTTATACATAGGAAATTGAATATAACAAGAGTTCTCATGCAAAAATATGCAAGGATTAAATTGTTGCTGAGAAATGCCATAGGAAATGCTATAGCATTTCCTATAGCATTTCTTTATTTTACATTTTTTACAACCTTAAACTTCGAACCAAATTAAAAAATAATGATTTTAGGGCTTGTACATTGGAATTTGAATATAACAAGAGTTCTCATGCAAAAATATGCAAGGATTAAATTGTTGACGAGAAATGCCATAGGAAATGCTATAGCATTTCCTATAGCATTTCTTTATTTTACATTTTTTACAGCCTTAAATTTCGAACCAATTGAAAAAATAATGATTTTAAAGCTTATACATTGGAATTTGAATATAACAAGAGTTCTCATGCAAAAATATGCAAGGATTAAATTGTTTACGAGAAATGCCATAGGAAATGCTATAGCATTTCCTATAGCATTTCTTTATTTTACATTTTTTAAAACCTTAAATTTCAAACCAATTGAAAAAATAATGATTTTAGGGCTTATACATTGGAATTTGAATATAACAAGAGTTCTCATGCAAAAATATGCAAGGATTAAATTGTTGACGAGAAATGCCATAGGAAATGCTATAGCATTTCCTATAGCATTTCTTTATTTTACATTTTTTACAACCTTAAATTTCGAACCAATTGAAAAAATAATGATTTTAAAGCTTATATATTGGAATTTGAATATAACAAGAGTTCTCATGTAAAAATATGCAAGGATTAAATTGTTGACGAGAAATGCCATAGGAAATGCTATAGCATTTCCTATAGCATTTCTTTATTTTACATTTTTTACAACCTTAAATTTCGAACCAATTGAAAAAATAATGATTTAAAAGCTTATACATTGGAATTTGAATATAACAAGAGTTCTCATGCAAAAATATGCAAGGATTAAATTGTTAACGAGAAATGCCATAGGAAATGCTATAGCATTTCCTATAGCATTTCTTTATTTTACATTTTTTAAAACCTTAAATTTCAAACCAATTGAAAAAATAATGATTTTAGGGCTTATACATTGGAATTTGAATATAACAAGAGTTCTCATGCAAAAATATGCAAGGATTAAATTGTTGACGAGAAATGCCATAGGAAATGCTATAGCATTTCCTATAGCATTTCTTTATTTTACATTTTTTACAACCTTAAATTTCGAACCAAATTAAAAAATAATGATTTTAGGGCTTGTACATTGGATTTGAATATAACAAGAGTTCTCATGCAAAAATATGCAAGGATTAAATTGTTGACGAGAAATGCCATAGGAAATGCTATAGCATTTCCTATAGCATTTCTTTATTTTACATTTTTTAAAACCTTAAATTTCAAACCAATTGAAAAAATAATGATTTTAGGGCTTATACATTGGAATTTGAATATAACAAGAGTTCTCATGCAAAAATATGCAAGGATTAAATTGTTGACGAGAAATGCCATAGGAAATGCTATAGCATTTCCTATAGCATTTCTTTATTTGACATTTTTTACTGCCTTAAATTTCGAACCAATTGAAAAAATAATGATTTTAGGGCTTATACATTGGAAATTGAATATAACAAGAGTTCTCATGCAAAAATATGCAAGAATTAAATTGTTGCCGAGAAATGCCATAGGAAATGCTATAGCATTTCCTATGGCATTTCTTTATTTTACATTTTTTACAACCTTAAATTTCGAACCAAATTAAAAAATAATGATTTTAGGGCTTGTACATTGGAATTTGAATATAACAAGCGTTCTCATGCAAAAATATGCAAGGATTAAATTGTTGACGAGAAATGCCATAGGAAATGCTATAGCATTTCCTATAGCATTTCTTTATTTTACATTTTTTAAAACCTTAAATTTCAAACCAATTGAAAAAATAATTATTTTAGGGCTTATACATTGGAATTTGAATATAACAAGAGTTCTCATGCAAAAATATGCAAGGATTAAATTGTTGACGAGAAATGCCATAGGAAATGCTATAGTATTTCCTATAGCATTTCTTTATTTGACATTTTTTACAGCCTTAAATTTCAAACCAATTGAAAAAATAATGATTTTAGGGCTTATACATAGGAAATTGAATATAACAAGAGTTCTCATGCAAAAATATGCAAGGATTAAATTGTTGCTGAGAAATGCCATAGGAAATGCTATAGCATTTCCTATAGCATTTCTTTATTTTACATTTTTTACAACCTTAAACTTCGAACCAAATTAAAAAATAATGATTTTAGGGCTTTTACATTGGAATTTGAATATAACAAGAGTTCTCATGCAAAAATATGCAAGGATTAAATTGTTGACGAGAAATGCCATAGGAAATGCTATAGCATTTCCTATAGCATTTCTTTATTTTACATTTTTTACAGCCTTAAATTTCGAACCAATTGAAAAAATAATGATTTTAAAGCTTATACATTGGAATTTGAATATAACAAGAGTTCTCATACAAAAATATGCAAGGATTAAATTGTTTACGAGAAATGCCATAGGAAATGCTATAGCATTTCCTATAGCATTTCTTTATTTTACATTTTTTAAAACCTTAAATTTCAAACCAATTGAAAAAATAATGATTTTAGGGCTTATACATTGGAATTTGAATATAACAAGAGTTCTCATGCAAAAATATGCAAGGATTAAATTGTTGACGAGAAATGCCATAGGAAATGCTATAGCATTTCCTATAGCATTTCTTTATTTTACATTTTTTACAACCTTAAATTTCGAACCAATTGAAAAAATAATGATTTTAAAGCATATATATTGGAATTTGAATATAACAAGAGTTCTCATGTAAAAATATGCAAGGATTAAATTGTTGACGAGAAATGCCATAGGAAATGCTATAGCATTTCCTATAGCATTTCTTTATTTTACATTTTTTACAACCTTAAATTTCGAACCAATTGAAAAAATAATGATTTAAAAGCTTATACATTGGAATTTGAATATAACAAGAGTTCTCATGCAAAAATATGCAAGGATTAAATTGTTAACGAGAAATGCCATAGGAAATGCTATAGCATTTCCTATAGCATTTCTTTATTTTACATTTTTTAAAACCTTAAATTTCAAACCAATTGAAAAAATAATGATTTTAGGGCTTATACATTGGAATTTGAATATAACAAGAGTTCTCATGCAAAAATATGCAAGGATTAAATTGTTGACGAGAAATGCCATAGGAAATTCTATAGCATTTCCTATAGCATTTCTTTATTTTACATTTTTTACAACCTTAAATTTCGAACCAAATTAAAAAATAATGATTTTAGGGCTTGTACATTGGATTTGAATATAACAAGAGTTCTCATGCAAAAATATGCAAGGATTAAATTGTTGACGAGAAATGCCATAGGAAATGCTATAGCATTTCCTATAGCATTTCTTTATTTTACATTTTTTAAAACCTTAAATTTCAAACCAATTGAAAAAATAATGATTTTAGGGCTTATACATTGGAATTTGAATATAACAAGAGTTCTCATGCAAAAATATGCAAGGATTAAATTGTTGACGAGAAATGCCATAGGAAATGCTATAGCATTTCCTATAGCATTTCTTTATTTGACATTTTTTACTGCCTTAAATTTCGATCCAATTGAAAAAATAATGATTTTAGGGCTTATACATTGGAAATTGAATATAACAAGAGTTCTCATGCAAAAATATGCAAGAATTAAATTGTTGCCGAGAAATGCCATAGGAAATGCTATAGCATTTCCTATGGCATTTCTTTATTTTACATTTTTTACAACCTTAAATTTCGAACCAAATTAAAAAATAATGATTTTAGGGCTTGTACATTGGAATTTGAATATAAAAAGCGTTCTCATGCAAAAATATGCAAGGATTAAGCTGTTGACGAGAAATGCCATAGGAAATGCTATAGCATTTCCTATAGCATTTCTTTATTTTACATTTTTTACTGCCTCAAATTTCGAACCAATTGAAAAAATAATGATTTTAGGGCTTATACATTGGAATTTGAATATAACAAGAGTTCTCATGCAAAAATATGCAAGGATTAAATTGTTGACGAGAAATGCCATAGGAAATGCTATAGTATTTCCTATAGCATTTCTTTATTTGACATTTTTTACAGCCTTAAATTTCAAACCAATTGAAAAAATAATGATTTTAGGGCTTATACATAGGAAATTGAATATAACAAGAGTTCTCATGCAAAAATATGCAAGGATTAAATTGTTGCTGAGAAATGCCATAGGAAATGCTATAGCATTTCCTATAGCATTTCTTTATTTTACATTTTTTACAACCTTAAACTTCGAACCAAATTAAAAAATAATGATTTTAGGGCTTGTACATTGGAATTTGAATATAACAAGAGTTCTCATGCAAAAATATGCAAGGATTAAATTGTTGACGAGAAATGCCATAGGAAATGCTATAGCATTTCCTATAGCATTTCTTTATTTTACATTTTTTACAGCCTTAAATTTCGAACCAATTGAAAAAATAATGATTTTAAAGCTTATACATTGGAATTTGAATATAACAAGAGTTCTCATGCAAAAATATGCAAGGATTAAATTGTTAACGAGAAATGCCATAGGAAATGCTATAGCATTTCCTATAGCATTTCTTTATTTTACATTTTTTAAAACCTTAAATTTCAAACCAATTGAAAAAATAATGATTTTAGGGCTTATACATTGGAATTTGAATATAACAAGAGTTCTCATGCAAAAATATGCAAGGATTAAATTGTTGACGAGAAATGCCATAGGAAATTCTATAGCATTTCCTATAGCATTTCTTTATTTTACATTTTTTACAACCTTAAATTTCGAACCAAATTAAAAAATAATGATTTTAGGGCTTGTACATTGGATTTGAATATAACAAGAGTTCTCATGCAAAAATATGCAAGGATTAAATTGTTGACGAGAAATGCCATAGGAAATGCTATAGCATTTCCTATAGCATTTCTTTATTTTACATTTTTTAAAACCTTAAATTTCAAACCAATTGAAAAAATAATGATTTTAGGGCTTATACATTGGAATTTGAATATAACAAGAGTTCTCATGCAAAAATATGCAAGGATTAAATTGTTGACGAGAAATGCCATAGGAAATGCTATAGCATTTCCTATAGCATTTCTTTATTTGACATTTTTTACTGCCTTAAATTTCGATCCAATTGAAAAAATAATGATTTTAGGGCTTATACATTGGAAATTGAATATAACAAGAGTTCTCATGCAAAAATATGCAAGAATTAAATTGTTGCCGAGAAATGCCATAGGAAATGCTATAGCATTTCCTATGGCATTTCTTTATTTTACATTTTTTACAACCTTAAATTTCGAACCAAATTAAAAAATAATGATTTTAGGGCTTGTACATTGGAATTTGAATATAAAAAGCGTTCTCATGCAAAAATATGCAAGGATTAAATTGTTGACGAGAAATGCCATAGGAAATGCTATAGCATTTCCTATAGCATTTCTTTATTTTACATTTTTTACTGCCTCAAATTTCGAACCAATTGAAAAAATAATGATTTTAGGGCTTATACATTGGAATTTGAATATAACAAGAGTTCTCATGCAAAAATATGCAAGGATTAAATTGTTGACGAGAAATGCCATAGGAAATGCTATAGTATTTCCTATAGCATTTCTTTATTTGACATTTTTTACAGCCTTAAATTTCAAACCAATTGAAAAAATAATGATTTTAGGGCTTATACATAGGAAATTGAATATAACAAGAGTTCTCATGCAAAAATATGCAAGGATTAAATTGTTGCTGAGAAATGCCATAGGAAATGCTATAGCATTTCCTATAGCATTTCTTTATTTTACATTTTTTACAACCTTAAACTTCGAACCAAATTAAAAAATAATGATTTTAGGGCTTGTACATTGGAATTTGAATATAACAAGAGTTCTCATGCAAAAATATGCAAGGATTAAATTGTTGACGAGAAATGCCATAGGAAATGCTATAGCATTTCCTATAGCATTTCTTTATTTTACATTTTTTACAGCCTTAAATTTCGAACCAATTGAAAAAATAATGATTTTAAAGCTTATACATTGGAATTTGAATATAACAAGAGTTCTCATGCAAAAATATGCAAGGATTAAATTGTTTACGAGAAATGCCATAGGAAATGCTATAGCATTTCCTATAGCATTTCTTTATTTTACATTTTTTAAAACCTTAAATTTCAAACCAATTGAAAAAATAATGATTTTAGGGCTTA
This sequence comes from Parietaria judaica, assembly GCA_954871525.1. Classification (NCBI taxonomy): domain Eukaryota; kingdom Viridiplantae; phylum Streptophyta; class Magnoliopsida; order Rosales; family Urticaceae; genus Parietaria; species Parietaria judaica. The sequence goes on from OX940865.1 coordinate 36,276,268, forward strand.
TACATTGGAATTTGAATATAACAAGAGTTCTCATGCAAAAATATGCAAGGATTAAATTGTTGAAGAGAAATGCCATAGGAAATGCTATAGCATTTCCTATAGCATTTCTTTATTTTACATTTTTTACAACCTTAAATTTCGAACCAAATTAAAAAATAATGATTTTAGGGCTTGTACATTGGAATTTGAATATAACAAGAGTTCTCATGCAAAAATATGCAAGGATTAAATTGTTGACGAGAAATGCCATAGGAAATGCTATAGCATTTCTTATAGCATTTCTTTATTTTACATTTTTTAAAACCTTAAATTTCAAACCAATTGAAAAAATAATGATTTTAGGGCTTATACATTGGAATTTGAATATAACAAGAGTTCTCATGCAAAAATATGCAAGGATTAAATTGTTGACGAGAAATGCCATAGCATTTCCTATAGCATTTCTTTATTTGACAATTTTTACAGCCTTAAATTTCGAACCAATTGAAAAAATAATGATTTTAGGGCTTATACATTGGAAATTGAATATAACAAGAGTTCTCATGCAAAAATATGCAAGGATTAAATTGTTGCTGAGAAATGCCATAGGAAATATAGCATTTCCTATAGCATTTCTTTATTTTACATTTTTTACAACCTTAAATTTCGAACCAAATTAAAAAATAATGATTTCAGGGCTTGTACATTGGAATTTGAATATAACAAGAGTTCTCATGAAAAAATATGCAAGGATTAAATTGTTGACGAGAAATGCCAAAGGAAATGCTATACCATTTCCTATAGCATTTCTTTATTTTACATTTTTTACAACCTTAAATTTCGAACCAATTGAAAAAATAATGATTTTAGGGCTTATACATTGGAAATTGAATATAACAAGAGTTCTCATGCAAAAATATGCAAGGATTAAATTGTTGACGAGAAATGCCAAAGGAAATGCTATAGCATTTCCTATAGCATTTCTTTATTTTACATTTTTTACAACCTTAAATTTCGAACCAATTGAAAAAATAATGATTTTAAAGCTTATAAATTGGAATTTGAATATAACAAGAGTTCTCATGCAAAAATATGCAAGGATTAAATTGTTGACGAGAAATCCCATAGGAAATGCTATAGCATTTCCTATAGCATTTCTTTATTTTACATTTTATACAACCTTAAATTTCGAACCAATTGAAAAAATAATGATTTTAAAGCTTATACATTGGAATTTGAATATAACAAGAGTTCTCATGCAAAAATATGCAAGGATTAAATTGTTTACGAGAAATGCCATAGGAAATGCTATAGCATTTCCTATAGCATTTCTTTATTTTACATTTTTTAAAACCTTAAATTTCAAACCAATTGAAAAAATAATGATTTTAGGGCTTATACATTGAAATTTGAATATAACAAGAGTTTTCATGCAAAAATATGCAAGGATTAAATTGTTGACGAGAAATGCCATAGGAAATGCTATAGCATTTCCTATAGCATTTCTTTATTTTACATTTTTTACAACCTTAAATTTCGAACCAAATTAAAAAATAATGATTTTAGGGCTTGTACATTGGAATTGGAATATAACAAGAGTTCTCATGCAAAAATATGCAAGGATTAAATTGTTGACGAGAAATGCCATAGGAAATGCTAGCATTTCCTATAGCATTTCTTTATTTTACATTTTTTAAAACCTTAAATTTCAAACCAATTGAAAAAATAATGATTTTAGGGCATATACATTGGAATTTGAATATAACAAGAGTTCTCATGCAAAAATATGCAAGGATTAGCATTTCCTATAGCATTTCTTTATTTGACATTTTTTACAGCCTTAAATTTCAAACCAATTGAAAAAATAATGATTTTAGGGCTTATACATTGGAAATTGAATATAACAAGAGTTCTCATGCAAAAATATGCAAGGATTAAATTGTTGCTGAGAAATGCCATAGGAAATGCTATAGCATTTCCTATAGCATTTCTTTATTTTACATTTTTTACAACCTTAAATTTCGAACCAAATTAAAAAATAATGATTTTAGAGCTTGTACATTGGAATTTGAATATAACAAGAGTTCTCATGCAAAAATATGCAAGGATTAAATTGTTGACGAGAAATGCCATAGGAAATGCTATAGCATTTCCTATAGCATTTCTTTATTTTACATTTTTTACAACCTTAAATTTCGAACCAAATTAAAAAATAATGATTTTAGGGCTTGTACATTGGAATTTGAAGATAACAAGAGTTCTCATGCAAAAATATGCAAGGATTAAATTGTTGACGAGAAATGCCATAGGAAATGCTATAGCATTTCCTATAGCATTTCTTTATTTTACATTTTTTAAAACCTTAAATTTCAAACCAATTGAAAAAATAATGATTTTAGGGCTTATACATTGGAATTTGAATATAACAAGAGTTCTCATGCAAAAATATGCAAGGATTAAATTGTTGACGAGAAATGCCATAGGAAATGCTATAGCATTTCCTATAGCATTTCTTTATTTGACATTTTTTACAGCCTTAAATTTCGAACCAATTGAAAAAATAATGATTTTAGGGCTTATACATTGGAATTTGAATATAACAAGAGTTCTCATGCAAAAATATGCAAGGATTAAATTGTTGACGAGAAATGCCATAGGAAATGCTATAGCATTTCCTATAGCATTTCTTTATTTGACATTTTTTACAGCCTTAAATTCCGAACCAATTGAAAAAATAATGATTTTAGGGCTTATACATTGGAAATTGAATATAACAAGAGTTCTTATGCAAAAATATGCAAGGATTAAATTGTTGACGAGAAATGCCATAGGAAATGCTATAGCATTTCCTATAGCATTTCTTTATTTTACATTTTTTACAACCTTAAATTTCGAACCAAATTATAAAATAATGATTTTAGGGCTTGTACATTGGAATTTGAATATAACAAGAGTTCTCATGCAAAAATATGCAAGGATTAAATTGTTGACGAGAAATGCCATAGAAAATGCTATAGCATTTCCTATAGCATTTCTTTATTTTACATTTTTTAAAACCTTAAAATTCAAACCAATTGAAAAAATAATGATTTTAGGGCTTATACATTGGAATTTGAATATAACAAGAGTTCTCATGCAAAAATATGCAAGGATTAAATTGTTGACGAGAAATGCCATAGGAAATGCTATAGCATTTCTTATAGCATTTCTTTATTTGACATTTTTTACAGCCTTAAATTTCGAACCAATTGAAAAAATAATGATTTTAGGGCTTATACGATGGAAATTGAATATAACAAGAGTTCTCATGCAAAAATATGCAAGGATTAAATTGTTGCCGAGAAATGCCATAGGAAATGCAATAGCATTTCCTATAGCATTTCTTTATTTTTCATTTTTTACAACCTTAAATTTCGAAGCAAATTAAAAAATAATTATTTTAGGGCTTGTACATTGGAATTTGAATATAACAAGAGTTCTCATGCAAAAATTTGCAAGGATTAAATTGTTGACGAGAAATGCCATAGGAAATGCTATAGCATTTCCTATAGCATTTCTTTATTTTACATTTTTTACAGCCTTAAATTTTGAACCAATTGAAAAAATAATGATTTTAAAGCTTATACATTGGAATTTGAATATAACAAGAGTTCTCATGCAAAAATATGCAAGGACTAAATTGTTAACGAGAAATGCCATAGGAAATGCTATAGCATTTCCTATAGCATTTCTTTATTTTACATTTTTTAAAACCTTAAATTTCAAACCAATTGAAAAAATAATGATTTTAGGGCTTATACATTGGAATTTGAATATAACAAGAGTTCTCATACAAAAATATGCAAGGATTAAATTGTTGACGAGAAATGCCATAGGAAATGCTATAGCATTTCCTATAGCATTTCTTTATTTGACATTTTTTACAGCCTTAAATTTTGAACCAATTGAAAAAATAATGATTTTAGGGCTTATACATTGGAAATTGAATATAACAAGAGTTCTCATGCAAAAATATGCAAGGATTAAATTGTTGCCGAGAAATGCTATAGGAAATGCTAGCATTTCCTATAGCATTTCTTTATTTTACATTTTTTACAACCTTAAATTTCGAACCAAATTATAAAATAATGGTTTTAGGGCTTGTACATTGGAATTTGAATATAACAAGAGTTCTCATGCAAAAATATGCAAGGATTAAATTGTTGACGAGAAATGCCATAGGAAATGCTATAGCATTTCCTATAGCATTTCTTTATTTTACATTTTTTCAAAACCTTAAATTTCAAACCAATTGAAAAAAAAATGATTTTAGGGCTTATACATTGGAATTTGAATATAACAAGAGTTCTCATGCAAAAATATGCAAGGATTAAATTGTTGACGAGAAATGCCATAGGAAATGCTATAGCATTTCCTATAGCATTTCTTTATTTGACATTTTTTACAGCCTTAAATTTCGAACCAATTGAAAAAATAATGATTTTAGGGCTTATACATTGGAAATTGAATATAACAAGAGTTCTCATGCAAAAATATGCAAGGATTAAATTGTTGCCGAGAAATGCCATAGGAAATGCTATAGCATTTTCTATAGCATTTCTTTATTTTACATTTTTTACAACCTTAAATTTCGAACCAAATTATAAAATAATGATTTTAGGGCTTGTACATTGGAATTTGAATATAACAAGAGTTCTCATGCAAAAATATGCAAGGATTAAATTGTTGACGAGAAATGCCATAGGAAATGCTATAGCATTTCCTATAGCATTTCTTTATTTTACATTTTTTAAAACCTTAAATTTCAAACCAATTGAAAAAATAATGATTTTAGGGCTTATACATTGGAATTTGAATATAACAAGAGTTCTCATGCAAAAATATGCAAGGATTAAATTGTTGCCGAGAAATGCTATAGGAAATGCTAGCATTTCCTATAGCATTTCTTTATTTTACATTTTTTACAACCTTAAATTTCGAACCAAATTATAAAATAATGGTTTTAGGGCTTGTACATTGGAATTTGAATATAACAAGAGTTCTCATGCAAAAATATGCTAGGATTAAATTGTTGACGAGAAATGCCATAGGAAATGCTATAGCATTTCCTATAGCATTTCTTTATTTTACATTTTTTCAAAACCTTAAATTTCAAACCAATTGAAAAAAAAATGATTTTAGGGCTTATACATTGGAATTTGAATATAACAAGAGTTCTCATGCAAAAATATGCAAGGATTAAATTGTTGACGAGAAATGCCATAGGAAATGCTATAGCATTTCCTATAGCATTTCTTTATTTGACATTTTTTTCAGCCTTAAATTTCGAACCAATTGAAAAAATAATGATTTTAGGGCTTATACATTGGAAATTGAATATAACAAGAGTTCTCATGCAAAAATATGCAAGGATTAAATTGTTGCCGAGAAATGCCATAGGAAATGCTATAGCATTTTCTATAGCATTTCTTTATTTTACATTTTTTACAACCTTAAATTTCGAACCAAATTATAAAATAATGATTTTAGGGCTTGTACATTGGAATTTGAATATAACAAGAGTTCTCATGCAAAAATATGCAAGGATTAAATTGTTGACGAGAAATGCCATAGGAAATGCTATAACATTTCCTATAGCATTTCTTTATTTTACATTTTTTAAAACCTTAAATTTCAAACCAATTGAAAAAATAATGATTTTAGGGCTTATACATTGGAATTTGAATATAACAAGAGTTCTCATGCAAAAATATGCAAGGATTAAATTGTTGACGAGAAATGCCATAGGAAATGCTATAGCATTTCTTATAGCATTTCTTTATTTGACATTTTTTACAGCCTTAAATTTCGAACCAATTGAAAAAATAATGATTTTAGGGCTTATTCATTGGAAATTGAATATAACAAGAGTTCTCATGCAAAAATATGCAAGGATTAAATTGTTGCCGACAAATGCCATAGGAAATGCTATAGCATTTCTTATAGCATTTCTTTATTTTCCATTTTTTACAACCTTAAATTTCGAACCAAATTAAAAAATAATGATTTTAGGGCTTGTACATTGGAATTTGAATATAACAAGAGTTCTCATGCAAAAATATGCAAGGATTAAATTGTTGACGAGAAATGCCATAGGTAATGCTATAGCATTTCCTATAGCATTTCTTTATTTTACATTTTTTAAAACCTTAAATTTCAAACCAATTGAAAAATTAATGATTTTAGGGCTTATACAATGGAATTTGAATATAACAAGAGTTCTCATGCAAAAATATGCAAGGATTAATTTGTTGACGAGAAATGCCATAGGAAATGCTATAGCATTTCCTATAGCATTTCTTTATTTGAAATTTTTTACAGCCTTAAATTTTGAACCAATTGAAAAAATAATGATTTTAGGGCTTATACATTGGAAATTGAATATAACAAGAGTTCTCATGCAATAATATGCAAGGATTAAATTGTTGCCGAGAAATGCCATAGGAAATGCTATAGCATTTCCTATAGCATTTCTTTATTTTACATTTTTTACAACCTTAAATTTCGAACCAAATTATAAAATAATGATTTTAGGGCTTGTACATTGGAATTTGAATATAACAAGAGTTCTCATGCAAAAATATGCAAGGATTAAATTGTTGACGAGAAATGCCATAGGAAATGCTATAGCATTTCCTATAGCATTTCTTTATTTTACATTTTTTAAAACCTTAAATTTCAAACCAATTGAAAAAATAATGATTTTAGGGCTTATACATTGGAATTTGAATATAACAAGAGTTCTCATGCAAAAATATGCAAGGATTAAATTGTTGACGAGAAATGCCAGAGGAAATGCTATAGCATTTCTTATAGCATTTCTTTATTTGACATTTTTTACAGCCTTAAATTTCGAACCAATTGAAAAAATAATGATTTTAGGGCTTATACATTGGAAATTGAATATAACAAGAGTTCTCATGCAAAAATATGCAAGGATTAAATTGTTGCCGAGAAATGCCATAGGAAATGCTATAGCATTTCCTATAGCATTTCTTTATTTTACATTTTTTACAACCTTAAATTTCGAACCAAATTAAAAAATAATGATTTTAGGGCTTGTACATTGGAATTTGAATATAACAAGAGTTCTCATGCAAAAATTTGCAAGGATTAAATTGTTGACGAGAAATGCCATAGGAAATGCTATAGCATTTCCTATAGCATTTCTTTATTTTACATTTTTTACAGCCTTAAATTTTGAACCAATTGAAAAAATAATGATTTTAAAGCTTATACATTAAAATTTGAATATAACAAGAGTTCTCATGCAAAAATATGCAAGGATTAAATTGTTAACGAGAAATGCCATAGGAAATGCTATAGCATTTCCTATAGCATTTCTTTATTTTACATTTTTTAAAACCTTAAATTTCAAACCAATTGAAAAAATAATGATTTTAGGGCTTATACATTGGAATTTGATTATAACAAGAGTTCTCATGCAAAAATATGCAAGGATTAAATTGTTGACGAGAAATGCCATAGGAAATGCTATAACATTTCCTATAGCATTTCTTTATTTGACATTTTTTACAGCCTTAAATTTCGAACCAATTGAAAAAATAATGATTTTAGGGCTTATACATTGGAAATTGAATATAACAAGAGTTCTCATGCAAAAATATGCAAGGATTAAATTGTTGCCGAGAAATGCCATAGGAAATGCTATAGCATTTCCTATAGCATTTCTTTATTTTACATTTTTTACAACCTTAAATTTCGAACCAAATTATAAAATAATGATTTTAGGGCTTGTACATTGGAATTTGAATATAACAAGAGTTCTCATGCAAAAATATGCAAGGATTAAATTGTTGACGAGAAATGCCATAGGAAATGCTATAGCATTTCCTATAGCATTTCTTTATTTTACATTTTTTAAAACCTTAAATTTCAAACCAATTGAAAAAATAATGATTTTAGGGCTTATACATTGGAATTTGAATATAACAAGAGTTCTCATGCAAAAATATGCAAGGATTAATTTGTTGACGAGAAATGCCATAGGAAATGCTATAGCATTTCCTATAGCATTTCTTTATTTGAAATTTTTTACAGCCTTAAATTTCGAACCAATTGAAAAAATAATGATATTAGGGCTTAAACATTGGAAGTTGAATATAACAAGAGTTCTCATGCAAAAATATGCAAGGATTAAATTGTTGCCGAGAAATTCCATAGGAAATGCTATAGCATTTCCTATAGCATTTCTTTATTTTACATTTTTTACAACCTTAAATTTTGAACCAAATTAAAAAATAATGATTTTACGGATTGTACATTGGAATTTGAATATAACAAGAGTTCTCATGCAAAAATATGCAAGGATTAAATTGTTGACGAGAAATGCCATAGGAAATGCTATAGCATTTCCTATAGCATTTCTTTATTTTACATTTTTTAAAACCTTAAATTTCAAACCAATTGAAAAAATAATGATTTTAGGGCTTATACATTGGAATTTGAATATAACAAGAGTTCTCATGCAAAAATATGCAAGGATTAAATTGTTGACGAGAAATGCCATAGGAAATGCTATAGCATTTCCTATAGCATTTCTTTATTTGACATTTTTTACAGCCTTAAATTCTGAACCAATTGAAAAAATAATGATTTTAGGGCTTATACATTGGAAATTGAATATAACAAGAGTTCTCATGCAAAAATATGCAAGGATTAAATTGTTGCCGAGAAATGCCATAGCATTTCTTTATTTTACATTTTTTACAACCTTAAATTTCGAACCAAATTATAAAATAATGATTTTAGGGCTTGTACATTGGAATTTGAATATAACAAGAGTTCTCATGCAAAAATATGCAAGGATTAAATTGTTGACGAGAAATGCCATAGGAAATGCTATAGCATTTCCTATAGCATTTCTTTATTTTACATTTTTTAAAACCTTAAATTTAAAACCAATTGAAAAAATAATGATTTTAGGGCTTATACATTGGAATTTGAATATAACAAGAGTTCTCATGCAAAAATATGCAAGGATTAAATTGTTGACGAGAAATGCCATAGGAAATGCTATAGCATTTCCTATAGCATTTCTTTATTTGACATTTTTTACAGCCTTAAATTCTGAACCAATTGAAAAAATAATGATTTTAGGGCTTATACATTGGAAATTGAATATAACAAGAGTTCTCATGCAAAAATATGCAAGGATTAAATTGTTGCCGAGAAATGCCATAGGAAATGCTATAGCATTTCCTATAGCATTTCTTTATTTTACATTTTTTACAACCTTAAATTTCGAACCAAATTATAAAATAATGATTTTAGGGCTTGTACATTGGAATTTGAATATAACAAGAGTTCTCATGCAAAAATATGCAAGGATTAAATTGTTGACGAGAAATGCCATAGGAAATGCTATAGCATTTCCTATAGCATTTCTTTATTTTACATTTTTTAAAACCTTAAATTTCAAACCAATTGAAAAAATAATGATTTTAGGGCTTATACATTGGAATTTGAATATAACAAGAGTTCTCATGCAAAAATATGCAAGGATTAAATTGTTGACGAGAAATGCCATAGGAAATGCTATAGCATTTCTTATAGCATTTCTTTATTTGACATTTTTTACAGCCTTAAATTTCGAACCAATTGAAAAAATAATGATTTTAGGGCTTATACATTGGAAATTGAATATAACAAGAGTTCTCATGCAAAAATATGCAAGGATTAATTTGTTGCCGAGAAATGCCATAGGAAATGCTATAGCATTTCCTATAGCATTTCTTTATTTTACATTTTTTACAACCTTAAATTTCGAACCAAATTAAAAAATAATGATTTTAGGGCTTGTACATTGGAATTTGAATATAACAAGAGTTCTCATGCAAAAATATGCAAGGATTAAATTGTTGACGAGAAATGCCATAGGAAATGCTATAGCATTTCCTATAGCATTTCTTTATTTTACATTTTTTAAAACCTTAAATTTCAAACCAATTGAAAAAATAATGATTTTAGGGCTTATACATTGGAATTTGAATATAACAAGAGTTCTCATGGAAAAATATGCAAGGATTAAATTGTTGACGAGAAATGCCATAGGAAATGCTATAGCATTTCTTATAGCATTTCTTTATTTGACATTTTTTACAGCCTTAAATTTCGAACCAATTGAAAAAATAATGATTTTAGGGCTTATACATTGGAAATTGAATATAACAAGAGTTCTTATGCAAAAATATGCAAGGATTAAATTGGTGCCGAGAAATGCCATAGGAAATGCTATAGCATTTCCTATAGCATTTCTTTATTTTACATTTTTTACAACCTTAAATTTCGAACCAAATTAAAAAATAATGATTTTAGGGCTTGTACATTGGAATTTGAATATAACAAGAGTTCTCATGAAAAAATATGCAAGGATTAAATTGTTGACGAGAAATGCCATAGGAAATGCTATAGCATTTCCTATAGCATTTCTTTATTTTACATTTTTTAAAACCTTAAATTTCAAACCAATTGAAAAAATAATGATTTTAGGGCTTATACATTGGAATTTGAATATAACAAGAGTTCTCATGCAAAAATATGCAAGGATTAATTTGTTGACGAGAAATGCCATAGGAAATGCTATAGCATTTCCTATAGCATTTCTTTATTTGAAATTTTTTACAGCCTTAAATTTCGAACCAATTGAAAAAATAATGATATTAGGGCTTAAACATTGGAAGTTGAATATAACAAGAGTTCTCATGCAAAAATATGCAAGGATTAAATTGTTGCCGAGAAATTCCATAGGAAATGCTATAGCATTTCCTATAGCATTTCTTTATTTTACATTTTTTACAACCTTAAATTTTGAACCAAATTAAAAAATAATGATTTTACGGATTGTACATTGGAATTTGAATATAACAAGAGTTCTCATGCAAAAATATGCAAGGATTAAATTGTTGACGAGAAATGCCATAGGAAATGCTATAGCATTTCCTATAGCATTTCTTTATTTTACATTTTTTAAAACCTTAAATTTCAAACCAATTGAAAAAATAATGATTTTAGGGCTTATACATTGGAATTTGAATATAACAAGAGTTCTCATGCAAAAATATGCAAGGATTAAATTGTTGACGAGAAATGCCATAGGAAATGCTATAGCATTTCCTATAGCATTTCTTTATTTGACATTTTTTACAGCCTTAAATTCTGAACCAATTGAAAAAATAATGATTTTAGGGCTTATACATTGGAAATTGAATATAACAAGAGTTCTCATGCAAAAATATGCAAGGATTAAATTGTTGCCGAGAAATGCCATAGCATTTCTTTATTTTACATTTTTTACAACCTTAAATTTCGAACCAAATTATAAAATAATGATTTTAGGGCTTGTACATTGGAATTTGAATATAACAAGAGTTCTCATGCAAAAATATGCAAGGATTAAATTGTTGACGAGAAATGCCATAGGAAATGCTATAGCATTTCCTATAGCATTTCTTTATTTTACATTTTTTACAACCTTAAATTTCGAACCAAATTAAAAAATAATGATTTTAGGGCTTGTACATTGGAATTTGAATATAACAAGAGTTCTCATGAAAAAATATGCAAGGATTAAATTGTTGACGAGAAATGCCATAGGAAATGCTATAGCATTTCCTATAGCATTTCTTTATTTTACATTTTTTAAAACCTTAAATTTCAAACCAATTGAAAAAATAATGATTTTAGGGCTTATACATTGGAATTTGAATATAACAAGAGTTCTCATGCAAAAATATGCAAGGATTAATTTGTTGACGAGAAATGCCATAGGAAATGCTATAGCATTTCCTATAGCATTTCTTTATTTGAAATTTTTTACAGCCTTAAATTTCGAACCAATTGAAAAAATAATGATATTAGGGCTTAAACATTGGAAGTTGAATATAACAAGAGTTCTCATGCAAAAATATGCAAGGATTAAATTGTTGCCGAGAAATTCCATAGGAAATGCTATAGCATTTCCTATAGCATTTCTTTATTTTACATTTTTTACAACCTTAAATTTTGAACCAAATTAAAAAATAATGATTTTACGGATTGTACATTGGAATTTGAATATAACAAGAGTTCTCATGCAAAAATATGCAAGGATTAAATTGTTGACGAGAAATGCCATAGGAAATGCTATAGCATTTCCTATAGCATTTCTTTATTTTACATTTTTTAAAACCTTAAATTTCAAACCAATTGAAAAAATAATGATTTTAGGGCTTATACATTGGAATTTGAATATAACAAGAGTTCTCATGCAAAAATATGCAAGGATTAAATTGTTGACGAGAAATGCCATAGGAAATGCTATAGCATTTCCTATAGCATTTCTTTATTTGACATTTTTTACAGCCTTAAATTCTGAACCAATTGAAAAAATAATGATTTTAGGGCTTATACATTGGAAATTGAATATAACAAGAGTTCTCATGCAAAAATATGCAAGGATTAAATTGTTGCCGAGAAATGCCATAGCATTTCTTTATTTTACATTTTTTACAACCTTAAATTTCGAACCAAATTATAAAATAATGATTTTAGGGCTTGTACATTGGAATTTGAATATAACAAGAGTTCTCATGCAAAAATATGCAAGGATTAAATTGTTGACGAGAAATGCCATAGGAAATGCTATAGCATTTCCTATAGCATTTCTTTATTTTACATTTTTTAAAACCTTAAATTTAAAACCAATTGAAAAAATAATGATTTTAGGGCTTATACATTGGAATTTGAATATAACAAGAGTTCTCATGCAAAAATATGCAAGGATTAAATTGTTGACGAGAAATGCCATAGGAAATGCTATAGCATTTCCTATAGCATTTCTTTATTTGACATTTTTTACAGCCTTAAATTCTGAACCAATTGAAAAAATAATGATTTTAGGGCTTATACATTGGAAATTGAATATAACAAGAGTTCTCATGCAAAAATATGCAAGGATTAAATTGTTGCCGAGAAATGCCATAGGAAATGCTATAGCATTTCCTATAGCATTTCTTTATTTTACATTTTTTACAACCTTAAATTTCGAACCAAATTATAAAATAATGATTTTAGGGCTTGTACATTGGAATTTGAATATAACAAGAGTTCTCATGCAAAAATATGCAAGGATTAAATTGTTGACGAGAAATGCCATAGGAAATGCTATAGCATTTCCTATAGCATTTCTTTATTTTACATTTTTTAAAACCTTAAATTTCAAACCAATTGAAAAAATAATGATTTTAGGGCTTATACATTGGAATTTGAATATAACAAGAGTTCTCATGCAAAAATATGCAAGGATTAAATTGTTGACGAGAAATGCCATAGGAAATGCTATAGCATTTCTTATAGCATTTCTTTATTTGACATTTTTTACAGCCTTAAATTTCGAACCAATTGAAAAAATAATGATTTTAGGGCTTATACATTGGAAATTGAATATAACAAGAGTTCTCATGCAAAAATATGCAAGGATTAATTTGTTGCCGAGAAATGCCATAGGAAATGCTATAGCATTTCCTATAGCATTTCTTTATTTTACATTTTTTACAACCTTAAATTTCGAACCAAATTAAAAAATAATGATTTTAGGGCTTGTACATTGGAATTTGAATATAACAAGAGTTCTCATGCAAAAATATGCAAGGATTAAATTGTTGACGAGAAATGCCATAGGAAATGCTATAGCATTTCCTATAGCATTTCTTTATTTTACATTTTTTAAAACCTTAAATTTCAAACCAATTGAAAAAATAATGATTTTAGGGCTTATACATTGGAATTTGAATATAACAAGAGTTCTCATGGAAAAATATGCAAGGATTAAATTGTTGACGAGAAATGCCATAGGAAATGCTATAGCATTTCTTATAGCATTTCTTTATTTGACATTTTTTACAGCCTTAAATTTCGAACCAATATAAAAAATGATGATTTTAGGGCTTATACATTGGAAATTGAATATAACAAGAGTTCTTATGCAAAAATATGCAAGGATTAAATTGGTGCCGAGAAATGCCATAGGAAATGCTATAGCATTTCCTATAGCATTTCTTTATTTTACATTTTTTACAACCTTAAATTTCGAACCAAATTAAAAAATAATGATTTTAGGGCTTGTACATTGGAATTTGAATATAACAAGAGTTCTCATGAAAAAATATGCAAGGATTAAATTGTTGACGAGAAATGCCATAGGAAATGCTATAGCATTTCCTATAGCATTTCTTTATTTTACATTTTTTAAAACCTTAAATTTCAAACCAATTGAAAAAATAATGATTTTAGGGCTTATACATTGGAATTTGAATATAACAAGAGTTCTCATGCAAAAATATGCAAGGATTAATTTGTTGACGAGAAATGCCATAGGAAATGCTATAGCATTTCCTATAGCATTTCTTTATTTGAAATTTTTTACAGCCTTAAATTTCGAACCAATTGAAAAAATAATGATATTAGGGCTTAAAATTGGAAGTTGAATATAACAAGTGTTCTCATGCAAAAATATGCAAGGATTAAATTGTTGCCGAGAAATGCCATAGGAAATGCTATAGCATTTCCTATAGCATTTCTTTATTTTACATTTTTTACAACCTTAAATTTTGAACCAAATTAAAAAATAATGATTTTACGGATTGTACATTGGAATTTGAATATAACAAGAGTTCTCATGCAAAAATATGCAAGGATTAAATTGTTGACGAGAAATGCCATACGAAATGCTATAGCATTTCCTATAGCATTTCTTTATTTTACATTTTTTAAAACCTTAAATTTCAAACCAATTGAAAAAATAATGATTTTAGGGCTTATACATTGGAATTTGAATATAACAAGAGTTCTCATGCAAAAATATGCAAGGATTAAATTGTTGACGAGAAATGCCATAGGAAATGCTATAGCATTTCCTATAGCATTTCTTTATTTGACATTTTTTACAGCCTTAACTTCTGAACCAATTGAAAAAATAATGATTTTAGGGCTTATACATTGGAAATTGAATATAACAAGAGTTCTCATGCAAAAATATGCAAGGATTAAATTGTTGCCGAGAAATGCCATAGCATTTCTTTATTTTACATTTTTTACAACCTTAAATTTCGAACCAAATTATAAAATAATGATTTTAGGGCTTGTACATTGGAATTTGAATATAACAAGAGTTCTCATGCAAAAATATGCAAGGATTAAATTGTTGACGAGAAATGCCATAGGAAATGCTATAGCATTTCCTATAGCATTTCTTTATTTTACATTTTTTAAAACCTTAAATTTCAAACCAATTGAAAAAATAATGATTTTAGGGCTTATACATTGGAATTTGAATATAACAAGAGTTCTCATGCAAAAATATGCAAGGATTAAATTGTTGACGAGAAATGCCATAGGAAATGCTATAGCATTTCTTATAGCATTTCTTTATTTGACATTTTTTACAGCCTTAAATTTCGAACCAATTGAAAAAATAATGATTTTAGGGCTTATACATTGGAAATTGAATATAACAAGAGTTCTCATGCAAAAATATGCAAGGATTAAATTGTTGCCGAGAAATGCCATAGGAAATGCTAGCATTTCCTATAGCATTTCTTTATTTTACATTTTTTACAACCTTAAATTTCGAACCAAATTAAAAAATAATGATTTTAGGGCTTGTACAATTGAATTTGAATATAACAAGAGTTCTCATGAAAAAATATGCAAGGATTAAATTGTTGACGAGAAATGCCATAGGAAATGCTATAGCATTTCCTATAGCATTTCTTTATTTTACATTTTTTAAAACCTTAAATTTCAAACCAATTGAAAAAATAATGATTTTAGGGCTTATACATTGGAATTTGAATATAACAAGAGTTCTCATGCAAAAATATGCAAGGATTAATTTGTTGACGAGAAATGCCATAGGAAATGCTATAGCATTTCCTATAGCATTTCTTTATTTGAAATTTTTTACAGCCTTAAATTTCGAACCAATTGAAAAAATAATGATATTAGGGCTTATACATTGGAAATTGAATATAACAAGAGTTCTCATGCAAAAATATGCAAGGATTAAATTGTTGCCGAGAAATGCCATAGGAAATGCTATAGCATTTCCTATAGCATTTCTTTATTTTACATTTTTTACAACCTTAAATTTCGAACCAAATTAAAAAATAATGATTTTAGGGATTGTACATTGGAATTTGAATATAACAAGAGTTCTTATGCAAAAATATGCAAGGATTAAATTGTTGACGAGAAATGCCATAGGAAATGCTATAGCATTTCCTATAGCATTTCTTTATTTTACATTTTTTAAAACCTTAAATTTCAAACCAATTGAAAAAATAATGATTTTAGGGCTTATAAATTGGAATTTGAATATAACAAGAGTTCTCATGCAAAAATATGCAAGGATTAAATTGTTGAAGAGAAATGCCATAGGAAATGCTATAGCATTTCCTATAGCATTTCTTTATTTGACATTTTTTACAGCCTTAAATTTCGAACCAATTGAAAAAATAATGATTTTAGGGCTTATATATTGGAAATTGAATATAACAAGAGTTCTCATGCAAAAATATGCAAGGATTAAATTGTTGCCGAGAAATGCCATAGGAAATGCTATAGCATTTCCTATAGCATTTCTTTATTTTACATTTTTTACAACCTTAAATTTCGAACCAAATTAAAAAATAATGATTTTAGGGCTTGTACATTGGAATTTGAATATAACAAGAGTTCTCATGCAAAAATATGCAAGTATTAAATTGTTGACGAGAAATGCCATAGGAAATGCTATAGCATTTCCTATAGCATTTCTTTATTTTACATTTTTTAAAACCTTAAATTTCAAACCAATTGAAAAAATAATGATTTTAGGGCTTATACATTGGAATTTGAATATAACAAGAGTTCTCATGCAAAAATATGCAAGGATTAAATTGTTGCCGAGAAATGCCATAGGAAAAGCTATAGCATTTCCTATAGCATTTCTTTATTTTACAATTTTTACAACCTTAAATTTCGAACCAAATTAAAAAATAATGATTTTAGGGCTTGTACATTGGAATTTGAATATAACAAGAGTTCTCATGCAAAAATATGGAAGGATTAAATTGTTGACGAGAAATGCCATAGGAAATGTTATAGCATTTCCTATAGCATTTCTTTATTTTACATTTTTTAAAACCTTAAATTTCAAACCAATTGAAAAAATAATGATTTTAGGGCTTATACATTGGAATTTGAATATAACAAGAGTTCTCATGCAAAAATATGCAAGGATTAAATTGTTGCCGAGAAATGCCATAGGAAATGCTATAGCATTTCTTATAGCATTTCTTTATTTGACATTTTTTACAGCCTTAAATTTCGAACCAATTCAAAAAATATTGATTTTAGGGCTTATACATTGGAAATTGAATATAACAAGAGTTCTCATGCAAAAATATGCAAGGATTAAATTGTTGCCGAGAAATGCCATAGGAAATGCTATAGCATTTCCTATAGCATTTCTTTATTTGACATTTTTTACAACCTTAAATTTCGAACCAATTGAAAAAATAATGATTTTAGGGCTTGTACATTGTAATTTGAATATAACAAGAGTTCTCATGCAAAAATATGCAAGGATTAAATTGTTGACGAGAAATGCCATAGGAAATGCTATAGCATTTCCTATAGCATTTCTTTATTTTACATTTTTTAAAACCTTAAATTTCAAACCAATTGAAAAAATAATGATTTTAGGGCTTATACATTGGAATTTGAATATAACAAGAGTTCTCATGCAAAAATATGCAAGGATTAAATTGTTGCCGAGAAATGCCATAGGAAATGCTATAGCATTTCTTATAGCATTTCTTTATTTGACATTTTTTACAGCCTTAAATTTCGAACCAATTCAAAAAATAATGATTTTAGGGCTTATACATTGGAAATTGAATATAACAAGAGTTCTCATGCAAAAATATGCAAGGATTAAATTGTTGCCGAGAAATGCCATAGGAAATGCTATAGCATTTCCTATAGCATTTCTTTATTTTACATTTTTTACAACCTTAAATTTCGAACCAAATTAAAAAATAATGATTTTAGGGCTTGTACATTGGAATTTGAATATAACAAGAGTTCTCATGCAAAAATATGCAAGTATTAAATTGTTGACGAGAAATGCCATAGGAAATGCTATAGCATTTCCTATAGCATTTCTTTATTTTACATTTTTTAAAACCTTAAATTTCAAACCAATTGAAAAAATAATGATTTTAGGGCTTATACATTGGAATTTGAATATAACAAGAGTTCTCATGCAAAAATATGCAAGGATTAAATTGTTGCCGAGAAATGCCATAGGAAAAGCTATAGCATTTCCTATAGCATTTCTTTATTTTACAATTTTTACAACCTTAAATTTCGAACCAAATTAAAAAATAATGATTTTAGGGCTTGTACATTGGAATTTGAATATAACAAGAGTTCTCATGCAAAAATATGGAAGGATTAAATTGTTGACGAGAAATGCCATAGGAAATGTTATAGCATTTCCTATAGCATTTCTTTATTTTACATTTTTTAAAACCTTAAATTTCAAACCAATTGAAAAAATAATGATTTTAGGGCTTATACATTGGAATTTGAATATAACAAGAGTTCTCATGCAAAAATATGCAAGGATTAAATTGTTGCCGAGAAATGCCATAGGAAATGCTATAGCATTTCTTATAGCATTTCTTTATTTGACATTTTTTACAGCCTTAAATTTCGAACCAATTCAAAAAATAATGATTTTAGGGCTTATACATTTGAAATTGAATATAACAAGAGTTCTCATGCAAAAATATGCAAGGATTAAATTGTTGCCGAGAAATGCCATAGGAAATGCTATAGCATTTCCTATAGCATTTCTTTATTTGACATTTTTTACAACCTTAAATTTCGAACCAATTGAAAAAATAATGATTTTAGGGCTTGTACATTGTAATTTGAATATAACAAGAGTTCTCATGCAAAAATATGCAAGGATTAAATTGTTGACGAGAAATGCCATAGGAAATGCTATAGCATTTCCTATAGCATTTCTTTATTTTACATTTTTTAAAACCTTAAATTTCAAACCAATTGAAAAAATAATGATTTTAGGGCTTATACATTGGAATTTGAATATAACAAGAGTTCTCATGCAAAAATATGCAAGGATTAAATTGTTGACGAGAAATGCCATAGGAAATGCTATAGCATTTCTTATAGCATTTCTTTATTTGACATTTTTTACAGCCTTAAATTTCGAACCAATTGAAAAAATAATGATTTTAGGGCTTATACATTGGAAATTGAATATAACAAGAGTTCTCATGCAAAAATATGCAAGGATTAAATTGTTGCCGAGAAATGCCATAGGAAATGCTAGCATTTCCTATAGCATTTCTTTATTTTACATTTTTTACAACCTTAAATTTCGAACCAAATTAAAAAATAATGATTTTAGGGCTTGTACAATTGAATTTGAATATAACAAGAGTTCTCATGAAAAAATATGCAAGGATTAAATTGTTGACGAGAAATGCCATAGGAAATGCTATAGCATTTCCTATAGCATTTCTTTATTTTACATTTTTTAAAACCTTAAATTTCAAACCAATTGAAAAAATAATGATTTTAGGGCTTATACATTGGAATTTGAATATAACAAGAGTTCTCATGCAAAAATATGCAAGGATTAATTTGTTGACGAGAAATGCCATAGGAAATGCTATAGCATTTCCTATAGCATTTCTTTATTTGAAATTTTTTACAGCCTTAAATTTCGAACCAATTGAAAAAATAATGATATTAGGGCTTATACATTGGAAATTGAATATAACAAGAGTTCTCATGCAAAAATATGCAAGGATTAAATTGTTGCCGAGAAATGCCATAGGAAATGCTATAGCATTTCCTATAGCATTTCTTTATTTTACATTTTTTACAACCTTAAATTTCGAACCAAATTAAAAAATAATGATTTTAGGGATTGTACATTGGAATTTGAATATAACAAGAGTTCTTATGCAAAAATATGCAAGGATTAAATTGTTGACGAGAAATGCCATAGGAAATGCTATAGCATTTCCTATAGCATTTCTTTATTTTACATTTTTTAAAACCTTAAATTTCAAACCAATTGAAAAAATAATGATTTTAGGGCTTATACATTGGAATTTGAATATAACAAGAGTTCTCATGCAAAAATATGCAAGGATTAAATTGTTGAAGAGAAATGCCATAGGAAATGCTATAGCATTTCCTATAGCATTTCTTTATTTGACATTTTTTACAGCCTTAAATTTCGAACCAATTGAAAAAATAATGATTTTAGGGCTTATATATTGGAAATTGAATATAACAAGAGTTCTCATGCAAAAATATGCAAGGATTAAATTGTTGCCGAGAAATGCCATAGGAAATGCTATAGCATTTCCTATAGCATTTCTTTATTTTACATTTTTTACAACCTTAAATTTCGAACCAAATTAAAAAATAATGATTTTAGGGCTTGTACATTGGAATTTGAATATAACAAGAGTTCTCATGCAAAAATATGCAAGTATTAAATTGTTGACGAGAAATGCCATAGGAAATGCTATAGCATTTCCTATAGCATTTCTTTATTTTACATTTTTTAAAACCTTAAATTTCAAACCAATTGAAAAAATAATGATTTTAGGGCTTATACATTGGAATTTGAATATAACAAGAGTTCTCATGCAAAAATATGCAAGGATTAAATTGTTGCCGAGAAATGCCATAGGAAAAGCTATAGCATTTCCTATAGCATTTCTTTATTTTACAATTTTTACAACCTTAAATTTCGAACCAAATTAAAAAATAATGATTTTAGGGCTTGTACATTGGAATTTGAATATAACAAGAGTTCTCATGCAAAAATATGGAAGGATTAAATTGTTGACGAGAAATGCCATAGGAAATGTTATAGCATTTCCTATAGCATTTCTTTATTTTACATTTTTTAAAACCTTAAATTTCAAACCAATTGAAAAAATAATGATTTTAGGGCTTATACATTGGAATTTGAATATAACAAGAGTTCTCATGCAAAAATATGCAAGGATTAAATTGTTGACGAGAAATGCCATAGGAAATGCTATAGCATTTCCTATAGCATTTCTTTATTTGACATTTTTTACAGCCTTAAATTTCGAACCAATTGAAAAAATAATGATTTTAGGGCTTGTACATTGGAATTTGAATATAACAAGAGTTCTCATGCAAAAATATGCAAGTATTAAATTGTTGACGAGAAATGCCATAGGAAATGCTATAGCATTTCCTATAGCATTTCTTTATTTGACATTTTTTAAAACCTTAAATTTCAAACCAATTGAAAAAATAATGATTTTAGGGCTTATACATTGGAATTTGAATATAACAAGAGTTCTCATGCAAAAATATGCAAGGATTAAATTGTTGCCGAGAAATGCCATAGGAAAAGCTATAGCATTTCCTATAGCATTTCTTTATTTTACAATTTTTACAACCTTAAATTTCGAACCAAATTAAAAAATAATGATTTTAGGGCTTGTACATTGGAATTTGAATATAACAAGAGTTCTCATGCAAAAATATGGAAGGATTAAATTGTTGACGAGAAATGCCATAGGAAATGTTATAGCATTTCCTATAGCATTTCTTTATTTTACATTTTTTAAAACCTTAAATTTCAAACCAATTGAAAAAATAATGATTTTAGGGCTTATACATTGGAATTTGAATATAACAAGAGTTCTCATGCAAAAATATGCAAGGATTAAATTGTTGACGAGAAATGCCATAGGAAATGCTATAGCATTTCCTATAGCATTTCTTTATTTGACATTTTTTACAGCCTTAAATTTCGAACCAATTGAAAAAATAATGATTTTAGGGCTTGTACATTGGAATTTGAATATAACAAGAGTTCTCATGCAAAAATATGCAAGTATTAAATTGTTGACGAGAAATGCCATAGGAAATGCTATAGCATTTCCTATAGCATTTCTTTATTTTACATTTTTTAAAACCTTAAATTTCAAACCAATTGAAAAAATAATGATTTTAGGGCTTATACATTGGAATTTGAATATAACAAGAGTTCTCATGCAAAAATATGCAAGGATTAAATTGTTGCCGAGAAATGCCATAGGAAAAGCTATAGCATTTCCTATAGCATTTCTTTATTTTACAATTTTTACAACCTTAAATTTCGAACCAAATTAAAAAATAATGATTTTAGGGCTTGTACATTGGAATTTGAATATAACAAGAGTTCTCATGCAAAAATATGGAAGGATTAAATTGTTGACGAGAAATGCCATAGGAAATGTTATAGCATTTCCTATAGCATTTCTTTATTTTACATTTTTTAAAACCTTAAATTTCAAACCAATTGAAAAAATAATGATTTTAGGGCTTATACATTGGAATTTGAATATAACAAGAGTTCTCATGCAAAAATATGCAAGGATTAAATTGTTGACGAGAAATGCCATAGGAAATGCTATAGCATTTCCTATAGCATTTCTTTATTTGACATTTTTTACAGCCTTAAATTTCGAACCAATTGAAAAAATAATGATTTTAGGGCTTGTACATTGGAATTTGAATATAACAAGAGTTCTCATGCAAAAATATGCAAGTATTAAATTGTTGACGAGAAATGCCATAGGAAATGCTATAGCATTTCCTATAGCATTTCTTTATTTTACATTTTTTAAAACCTTAAATTTCAAACCAATTGAAAAAATAATGATTTTAGGGCTTATACATTGGAATTTGAATATAACAAGAGTTCTCATGCAAAAATATGCAAGGATTAAATTGTTGCCGAGAAATGCCATAGGAAAAGCTATAGCATTTCCTATAGCATTTCTTTATTTTACAATTTTTACAACCTTAAATTTCGAACCAAATTAAAAAATAATGATTTTAGGGCTTGTACATTGGAATTTGAATATAACAAGAGTTCTCATGCAAAAATATGGAAGGATTAAATTGTTGACGAGAAATGCCATAGGAAATGTTATAGCATTTCCTATAGCATTTCTTTATTTTACATTTTTTAAAACCTTAAATTTCAAACCAATTGAAAAAATAATGATTTTAGGGCTTATACATTGGAATTTGAATATAACAAGAGTTCTCATGCAAAAATATGCAAGGATTAAATTGTTGCCGAGAAATGCCATAGGAAATGCTATAGCATTTCTTATAGCATTTCTTTATTTGACATTTTTTACAGCCTTAAATTTCGAACCAATTCAAAAAATAATGATTTTAGGGCTTATACATTGGAAATTGAATATAACAAGAGTTCTCATGCAAAAATATGCAAGGATTAAATTGTTGCCGAGAAATGCCATAGGAAATGCTATAGCATTTCCTATAGCATTTCTTTATTTGACATTTTTTACAACCTTAAATTTCGAACCAATTGAAAAAATAATGATTTTAGGGCTTGTACATTGTAATTTGAATATAACAAGAGTTCTCATGCAAAAATATGCAAGGATTAAATTGTTGACGAGAAATGCCATAGGAAATGCTATAGCATTTCCTATAGCATTTCTTTATTTTACATTTTTTAAAACCTTAAATTTCAAACCAATTGAAAAAATAATGATTTTAGGGCTTATACATTGGAATTTGAATATAACAAGAGTTCTCATGCAAAAATATGCAAGGATTAAATTGTTGACGAGAAATGCCATAGGAAATGCTATAGCATTTCTTATAGCATTTCTTTATTTGACATTTTTTACAGCCTTAAATTTCAAACCAATTGAAAAAATAATGATTTTAGGGCTTATACATTGGAATTTGAATATAACAAGAGTTCTCATGCAAAAATATGCAAGGATTAAATTGTTGCCGAGAAATGCCATAGGAAATGCTATAGCATTTCCTATAGCATTTCTTTATTTTACATTTTTTACAACCTTAAATTTCGAACCAAATTAAAAAATAATGATTTTAGGGCTTGTACATTGGAATTTGAATATAACAAGAGTTCTCATGAAAAAATATGCAAGGATTAAATTGTTGACGAGAAATGCCATAGGAAATGCTATAGCATTTCCTATGGCATTTCTTTATTTTACATTTTTTAAAACCTTAAATTTCAAACCAATTGAAAAAATAATGATTTTAGGGCTTATACATTGGAATTTGAATATAACAAGAGTTCTCATGCAAAAATATGCAAGGATTAATTTGTTGACGAGAAATGCCATAGGAAATGCTATAGCATTTCCTATAGCATTTCTTTATTTGAAATTTTTTACAGCCTTAAATTTCGAACCAATTGAAAAAATAATGATATTAGGGCTTAAACATTGGAAATTGAATATAACAAGAGTTCTCATGCAAAAATATGCAAGGATTAAATTGTTGCCGAGAAATGCCATAGGAAATGCTATAGCATTTCCTATAGCATTTCTTTATTTTACATTTTTTACAACCTTAAATTTCGAACCAAATTAAAAAATAATGATTTTAGGGATTGTACATTGGAATTTGAATATAACAAGAGTTCTTATGCAAAAATATGCAAGGATTAAATTGTTGACGAGAAATGCCATAGGAAATGCTATAGCATTTCCTATAGCATTTCTTTATTTTACATTTTTTAAAACCTTAAATTTCAAACCAATTGAAAAAATAATGATTTTAGGGCTTATACATTGGAATTTGAATATAACAAGAGTTCTCATGCAAAAATATGCAAGGATTAAATTGTTGACGAGAAATGCCATAGGAAATGCTATAGCATTTCCTATAGCATTTCTTTATTTGACATTTTTTACAGCCTTAAATTTCGAACCAATTGAAAAAATAATGATTTTAGGGCTTATATATTGGAAATTGAATATAACAAGAGTTCTCATGCAAAAATATGCAAGGATTAAATTGTTGCCGAGAAATGCCATAGGAAATGCTATAGCATTTCCTATAGCATTTCTTTATTTTACATTTTTTACAACCTTAAATTTCGAACCAATTGAAAAAATAATGATTTTAGGGCTTGTACATTGGAATTTGAATATAACAAGAGTTGTCATGCAAAAATATGCAAGGATTAAATTGTTGACGAGAAATGCCATAGGAAATGCTATAGCATTTCTTATAGCATTTCTTTATTTGACATTTTTTACAGCCTTAAATTTCGAACCAATTGAAAAAATAATGATTTTAGGGCTTATACATTGGAATTTGAATATAACAAGAGTTCTCATGCAAAAATATGCAAGGATTAAATTATTGCCGAGAAATGCCATAGGAAATGCTATAGCATTTCCTATAGCATTTCTTTATTTTACATTTTTTAAAACCTTAAATTTCAAACCAATTGAAAAAATAATGATTTTAGGGCTTATACATTGGAATTTGAATATAACAAGAGTTCTCATGCAAAAATATGCAAGGATTAAATTGTTGACGAGAAATGCCATAGGAAATGCTATAGCATTTCTTATAGCATTTCTTTATTTGACATTTTTTACAGCCTTAAATTTCGAACCAATTGAAAAAATAATGATTTTAGGGCTTATACATTGGAAATTAAATATAACAAGAGTTCTCATGCAAAAATATGCAAGGATTAAATTGTTGCCGAGAAATGCCATAGGAAATGCTATAGCATTTCCTATAGCATTTCTTTATTTTACATTTTTTACAACCTTAAATTTCGAACCAAATTAAAAAATAATGATTTTAGGGCTTGTACATTGGAATTTGAATATAACAAGAGTTCTCATGAAAAAATATGCAAGGATTAAATTGTTGCCGAGAAATGCCATAGGAAATGCTATAGCATTTCCTATAGCATTTCTTTATTTTACATTTTTTAAAACCTTAAATTTCAAACCAATTGAAAAAATAATGATTTTAGGGCTTATACATTGGAATTTGAATATAACAAGAGTTCTCATGCAAAAATATGCAAGGATTAATTTGTTGACGAGAAATGCCATAGGAAATGCTATAGCATTTCTTATAGCATTTCTTTATTTGACATTTTTTACAGCCTTAAATTTCGAACCAATTGAAAAAATAATGATTTTAGGGCTTATACATTGGAATTTGAATATAACAAGAGTTCTCATGCAAAAATATGCAAGGATTAAATTGTTGCCGAGAAATGCCATAGGAAATGCTATAGCATTTCCTATAGCATTTCTTTATTTTACATTTTTTAAAACCTTAAATTTCAAACCAATTGAAAAAATAATGATTTTAGGGCTTATACATTGGAATTTGAATATAACAAGAGTTCTCATGCAAAAATATGCAAGGATTAAATTGTTGACGAGAAATGCCATAGGAAATGCTATAGCATTTCTTATAGCATTTCTTTATTTGACATTTTTTACAGCCTTAAATTTCGAACCAATTGAAAAAATAATGATTTTAGGGCTTATACATTGGAAATTAAATATAACAAGAGTTCTCATGCAAAAATATGCAAGGATTAAATTGTTGCCGAGAAATGCCATAGGAAATGCTATAGCATTTCCTATAGCATTTCTTTATTTTACATTTTTTACAACCTTAAATTTCGAACCAAATTAAAAAATAATGATTTTAGGGCTTGTACATTGGAATTTGAATATAACAAGAGTTCTCATGAAAAAATATGCAAGGATTAAATTGTTGACGAGAAATGCCATAGGAAATGCTATAGCATTTCCTATAGCATTTCTTTATTTTACATTTTTTAAAACCTTAAATTTCAAACCAATTGAAAAAAATAATGATTTTAGGGCTTATACATTGGAATTTGAATATAACAAGAGTTCTCATGCAAAAATATGCAAGGATTAATTTGTTGACGAGAAATGCCATAGGAAATGCTATAGCATTTCCTATAGCATTTCTTTATTTGAAATTTTTTACAGCCTTAAATTTCGAACCAATTGAAAAAATAATGATATTAGGGCTTATACATTGGAAATTGAATATAACAAGAGTTCTCATGCAAAAATATGCAAGGATTAAATTGTTGCCGAGAAATGCCATAGGAAATGCTATAGCATTTCTTATAGCATTTCTTTATTTTACATTTTTTACAACCTTAAATTTCGAACCAAATTAAAAAATAATGATTTTAGGGATTGTACATTGGAATTTGAATATAACAAGAGTTCTTATGCAAAAATATGCAAGGATTAAATTGTTGACGAGAAATGCCATAGGAAATGCTATAGCATTTCCTATAGCATTTCTTTATTTTACATTTTTTAAAACCTTAAATTTCAAACCAATTGAAAAAATAATGATTTTAGGGCTTATACATTGGAATTTGAATATAACAAGAGTTCTCATGCAAAAATATGCAAGGATTAAATTGTTGACGAGAAATGCCATAGGAAATGCTATAGCATTTCCTATAGCATTTCTTTATTTGATATTTTTTACAGCCTTAAATTTCGAACCAATTGAAAAAATAATGATTTTAGGGCTTATATATTGGAAATTGAATATAACAAGAGTTCTCATGCAAAAATATGCAAGGATTAAATTGTTGCCGAGAAATGCCATAGGAAATGCTATAGCATTTCCTATAGCATTTCTTTATTTTACATTTTTTACAACCTTAAATTTCGAACCAAATTAAAAAATAATGATTTTAGGGCTTGTACATTGGAATTTGAATCTAACAAGAGTTCTCATGCAAAAATATGCAAGGATTAAATTGTTGACGAGAAATGCCATAGGAAATGCTATAGCATTTCCTATAGCATTTCTTTATTTTACATTTTTTAAAACCTTGAATTTCAAACCAATTGAAAAAATAATGATTTTAGGGCTTATACATTGGAATTTGAATATAACAAGAGTTCTCATGCAAAAATATGCAAGGATTAAATTGTTGACGAGAAATGCCATAGGAAATGCTATAGCATTTCCTATAGCATTTCTTTATTTGAAATTTTTTACAGCCTTAAATTTCGAACCAATTGAAAAAATAATGATATTAGGGCTTATACATTGGAAATTGAATATAACAAGAGTTCTCATGCAAAAATATGCAAGGATTAAATTGTTGCCGAGAAATGCCATAGGAAATGCTATAGCATTTCCTATAGCATTTCTTTATTTTATATTTTTTACAACCTTAAATTTCGAACCAAATTAAAAAATAATGATTTTAGGGATTGTACATTGGAATTTGAATATAAAAAGAGTTCTTATGCAAAAATATGCAAGGATTAAATTGTTGACGAGAAATGCCATAGGAAATGCTATAGCATTTCCTATAGCATTTCTTTATTTTACATTTTTTAAAACCTTAAATTTCAAACCAATTGAAAAAATAATGATTTTAGGGCTTATACATTGGAATTTGAATATAACAAGAGTTCTCATGCAAAAATATGCAAGGATTAAATTGTTGACGAGAAATGCCATAGGAAATGCTATAGCATTTCCTATAGCATTTCTTTATTTGACATTTTTTACAGCCTTAAATTTCGAACCAATTGAAAAAATAATGATTTTAGGGCTTATATATTGGAAATTGAATATAACAAGAGTTCTCATGCAAAAATATGCAAGGATTAAATTGTTGCCGAGAAATGCCATAGGAAATGCTATAGCATTTCCTATAGCATTTCTTTATTTTACATTTTTTACAACCTTAAATTTCGAACCAAATTAAAAAATAATGATTTTAGGGCTTGTACATTGGAATTTGAATCTAACAAGAGTTCTCATGCAAAAATATGCAAGGATTAAATTGTTGACGAGAAATGCCATAGGAAATGCTATAGCATTTCCTATAGCATTTCTTTATTTTACATTTTTTAAAACCTTGAATTTCAAACCAATTGAAAAAATAATGATTTTAGGGCTTATACATTGGAATTTGAATATAACAAGAGTTCTCATGCAAAAATATGCAAGGATTAAATTGTTGAAGAGAAATGCCATAGGAAATGCTATAGCATTTCTTTATTTGACATTTTTTACAGCCTTAAATTTCGAACCAATTGAAAAAATAATGATTTTAGGGCTTATACATTGGAAATTGAATATAACAAGAGTTCTCATGCAAAAATATGCAAGGATTAAATTGTTGCCGAGAAATGCCATAGGAAAAGCTATAGCATTTCCTATAGCATTTCTTTATTTTACAATTTTTACAACCTTAAATTTCGAACCAAATTAAAAAATAATGATTTTAGGGCTTGTACATTGGAATTTGAATATAACAAGAGTTCTCATGCAAAAATATGGAAGGATTAAATTGTTGACGAGAAATGCCATAGGAAATGTTATAGCATTTCCTATAGCATTTCTTTATTTTACATTTTTTAAAACCTTAAATTTCAAACCAATTGAAAAAATAATGATTTTAGGGCTTATACATTGGAATTTGAATATAACAAGAGTTCTCATGCAAAAATATGCAAGGATTAAATTGTTGACGAGAAATGCCATAGGAAATGCTATAGCATTTCCTATAGCATTTCTTTATTTGACATTTTTTACAGCCTTAAATTTCGAACCAATTGAAAAAATAATGATTTTAGGGCTTATATATTGGAAATTGAATATAACAAGAGTTCTCATGCAAAAATATGCAAGGATTAAATTGTTGACGAGAAATGCCATAGGAAATGCTATAGCATTTCCTATAGCATTTCTTTATTTTACATTTTTTAAAACCTTAAATTTCAAACCAATTGAAAAAAATAATGATTTTAGGGCTTATACATTGGAATTTGAATATAACAAGAGTTCTCATGCAAAAATATGCAAGGATTAATTTGTTGACGAGAAATGCCATAGGAAATGCTATAGCATTTCCTATAGCATTTCTTTATTTGAAATTTTTTACAGCCTTAAATTTCGAACCAATTGAAAAAATAATGATATTAGGGCTTATACATTGGAAATTGAATATAACAAGAGTTCTCATGCAAAAATATGCAAGGATTAAATTGTTGCCGAGAAATGCCATAGGAAATGCTATAGCATTTCCTATAGCATTTCTTTATTTTACATTTTTTACAACCTTAAATTTCGAACCAAATTAAAAAATAATGATTTTAGGGATTGTACATTGGAATTTGAATATAACAAGAGTTCTTATGCAAAAATATGCAAGGATTAAATTGTTGACGAGAAATGCCATAGGAAATGCTATAGCATTTCCTATAGCATTTCTTTATTTTACATTTTTTAAAACCTTAAATTTCAAACCAATTGAAAAAATAATGATTTTAGGGCTTATACATTGGAATTTGAATATAACAAGAGTTCTCATGCAAAAATATGCAAGGATTAAATTGTTGACGAGAAATGCCATAGGAAATGCTATAGCATTTCCTATAGCATTTCTTTATTTGACATTTTTTACAGCCTTAAATTTCGAACCAATTGAAAAAATAATGATTTTAGGGCTTATATATTGGAAATTGAATATAACAAGAGTTCTCATGCAAAAATATGCAAGGATTAAATTGTTGCCGAGAAATGCCATAGGAAATGCTATAGCATTTCCTATAGCATTTCTTTATTTTACATTTTTTACAACCTTAAATTTCGAACCAAATTAAAAAATAATGATTTTAGGGCTTGTACATTGGAATTTGAATCTAACAAGAGTTCTCATGCAAAAATATGCAAGGATTAAATTGTTGACGAGAAATGCCATAGGAAATGCTATAGCATTTCCTATAGCATTTCTTTATTTTACATTTTTTAAAACCTTGAATTTCAAACCAATTGAAAAAATAATGATTTTAGGGCTTATACATTGGAATTTGAATATAACAAGAGTTCTCATGCAAAAATATGCAAGGATTAAATTGTTGACGAGAAATGCCATAGGAAATGCTATAGCATTTCCTATAGCATTTCTTTATTTGAAATTTTTTACAGCCTTAAATTTCGAACCAATTGAAAAAATAATGATATTAGGGCTTATACATTGGAAATTGAATATAACAAGAGTTCTCATGCAAAAATATGCAAGGATTAAATTGTTGCCGAGAAATGCCATAGGAAATGCTATAGCATTTCCTATAGCATTTCTTTATTTTATATTTTTTACAACCTTAAATTTCGAACCAAATTAAAAAATAATGATTTTAGGGATTGTACATTGGAATTTGAATATAACAAGAGTTCTTATGCAAAAATATGCAAGGATTAAATTGTTGACGAGAAATGCCATAGGAAATGCTATAGCATTTCCTATAGCATTTCTTTATTTTACATTTTTTAAAACCTTAAATTTCAAACCAATTGAAAAAATAATGATTTTAGGGCTTATACATTGGAATTTGAATATAACAAGAGTTCTCATGCAAAAATATGCAAGGATTAAATTGTTGACGAGAAATGCCATAGGAAATGCTATAGCATTTCCTATAGCATTTCTTTATTTGACATTTTTTACAGCCTTAAATTTCGAACCAATTGAAAAAATAATGATTTTAGGGCTTATATATTTTAAATTGAATATAACAAGAGTTCTCATGCAAAAATATGCAAGGATTAAATTGTTGCCGAGAAATGCCATAGGAAATGCTATAGCATTTCCTATAGCATTTCTTTATTTTACATTTTTTACAACCTTAAATTTCGAACCAAATTAAAAAATAATGATTTTAGGGCTTGTACATTGGAATTTGAATCTAACAAGAGTTCTCATGCAAAAATATGCAAGGATTAAATTGTTGACGAGAAATGCCATAGGAAATGCTATAGCATTTCCTATAGCATTTCTTTATTTTACATTTTTTAAAACCTTGAATTTCAAACCAATTGAAAAAATAATGATTTTAGGGCTTATACATTGGAATTTGAATATAACAAGAGTTCTCATGCAAAAATATGCAAGGATTAAATTGTTGACGAGAAATGCCATAGGAAATGCTATAGCATTTCCTATAGCATTTCTTTATTTGACATTTTTTACAGCCTTAAATTTCGAACCAATTGAAAAAATAATGATTTTAGGGCTTATACATTGGAAATTGAATATAACAAGAGTTCTCATGCAAAAATATGCAAGGATTAAATTGTTGCCGAGAAATGCCATAGGAAAAGCTATAGCATTTCCTATAGCATTTCTTTATTTTATATTTTTTACAACCTTAAATTTCGAACCAAATTAAAAAATAATGATTTTAGGGCTTGTACATTGGAATTTGAATATAACAAGAGTTCTCATGCAAAAATATGGAAGGATTAAATTGTTGACGAGAAATGCGTAGGAAATGCTATAGCATTTCCTATAGCATTTCTTTATTTTACATTTTTAGAACCTTAAATTTCGAACCAATTGAAAAAATAATGATTTTAAGTCTTATACATTGGAATTTGAATATAACAAGAGTTCTCATGCAAAAATATGCAAGGATTAAATTGTTGACGAGAAATGCCATAGGAAATGCTATAGCATTTCTTATAGCATTTATTTATTTTACATTTTTTACAACCTTAAATTTCGAACCAATTGAAAAAATAATGATTTTAAAGCATATACATTGGAATTTGAATATAACAAAAGTTCTCATGCAAAAATATGCAAGGAATAAATTGTTGACGAGAAATGCCATAGGAAATGCTATGCATTTCTTTATTTTACATTTTTTACAACCTTAAATTTCGAACCAATTGAAAAAATAATGATTTTAAAGCTTATACATTGGAATTTGAATATAACAAGAGTTCTCATGCAAAAATATGCAAGGATTAAATTGTTAACGAGAAATGCCATAGGAAATGCTATAGCATTACCTATAGCATTTCTTTATTTTAAATTTTTTAAAACCTTAAACTTCAAACCAATTGAAAAAATAATGAAATTAGGGCTTATACATTGGAATTTGAATATAACAAGAGTTCTCATGCAAAAATATGCAAGGATTAAATTGTTGACGAGAAATGCCATAGGAAATGCTAGCATTTCTTTATTTTACATTTTTTACAACCTTAAATTTCGAACCAATTGAAAAAATAATGATTTTAAAGCTTATACATTGGAATTTGAATATAACAAGAGTTCTCATGCAAAAATATGCAAGGATTAAATTGTTGACGAGAAATGCCATAGGAAATTCTATAGCATTTCCAATAGCATTTCTTTATTTTACATTGTTTACGACCTAAAATTTCGAACCAATTGAAAAAATAATGATTTTAAAGCTTATACATTGGAATTTGAATATAACAAGAGTTCTCATGCAAAAATATGCAAGGATTAAATTGTTAACAAGAAATGCCATAGGAAATGCTATAGCATTTCCTATAGCATTTCTTTATTTTACATTTTTTAAAACCTTAAAATTCAAACCAATTGAAAAAATAATGATTTTAGGGCTTATAAATTGGAATTTGAATATAACAAGAGTTCTCATGCAAAAATATGCAAGGATTAAATTGTTGACGAGAAATGCCATAGGAAATGTTATACATTTCCTATAGCATTTCTTTATTTTACATTTTTTACAACCTTAAATTTCGAACCAATTGAAAAAATAAAACTTTTAAAGCTTATACATTGGAATTTGAATATAACAAGAGTTATCATGCAAAAATATGCAAGGATTAAATTGTTGACGAGAAATGCCATAGGAAATGCTATAGCATTTCCTATAGCATTTCTTTATTTTACATTTTTTACAACCTTAAATTTTGAACCAATTGAAAAAATAATGATTTTAAAGCTTATACATTGGAATTTGAATATAACAAGAGTTCTCATGCAAAAATATGCAAGGATTAAATTGTTAACGAGAAATGCCATAGGAAATGCTATAGCATTTCCTATAGCATTTCTTTATTTTACATTTTTTACAACCTTAAATTTCGAACCAAATTAAAAAATAATGATTTTAGTGCTTGTACATTGGAATTTGAATATAACAAGAGTTCTCATGCAAAAATATGCAAGGATTATATTGTTGACGAGAAATGCCATAGGAAATGCTATAGCATTTCCTATAGCATTTCTTTATTTTACATTTTTTAAAACCTTAAATTTCAAACCAATTGAAAAAATAATGATTTTAGGGCTTATACATTGGAATTTGAATATAACAAGAGTTCTCATGCAAAAATATGCAAGGATTAAATTGTTGCCGAGAAATGCCATAGGAAATGCTATAGCATTTCCTATAGCATTTCTTTATTTTACATTTTTTACAACCTTAAATTTCGAACCAAATTAAAAAATAATGATTTTAGGGCTTGTACATTGGAATTTGAATATAACAAGAGTTCTCATGCAAAAATATGCAAGGATTAAATTGTTGACGAGAAATGCCATAGGAAATGCTAGCATTTCTTTATTTTACATTTTTTAAAACCTTAAATTTCGAACTAAATTAAAAAATAATGATTTAGGGTTTATACATTGGAATTTGAATATAACAAGAGTTCTCATGCAAAAATATGCAAGGATTAAATTGTTGACGAGAAATGTCATAGGAAATGCTATAGCATTTCCTATAGCATTTCTTTATTTGACATTTTTTAAAACCTTAAATTTCAAACCAATTGAAAAAATAATGATTTTAGGGCTTATACATTGGAATTTGAATATAACAAGAGTTCTCATGCAAAAATATGCAAGGATTAAATTGTTGACGAGAAATGTCATAGGAAATGCTATAGCATTTCCTATAGCATTTCTTTATTTGACATTTTTTACAATCTTAAATTTCGAACCAATTGAAAAAATTATCATTTTAGGGCTTATACATTGGAAATTGAATATAACAAAAGTTCTCATGCAAAAATATGCAAGGATTAAATTGTTGCCGAGAAGTGCCATAGGAAATGCTATAGCATTTCCTATAGCATTTCTTTATTTTACATTTTTTACAACCTTAAATTTCAAACCAAATTAAAAAATAATGATTTTAGGGCTTGTACATTGGAATTTGAATATAACAAGAGTTCTCATGCAAAAATATGCAAGGATTAAATTGTTGACGAGAAATGCCATAGGAAATGCTAACATTTCCTATAGCATTTCTTTATTTGACATTTTTTACAGCCTTAAATTTCGAACCAATTGAAAAAATAATTATTTTAGGGCTTATACATTGGAAATTGAATATAACAAGAGTTCTCATGCAAAAATATGCAAGGATTAAATTGTTGCCGAGAAATGCCATAGGAAATGCTATAGCATTTCCTATAACATTTCTTTATTTTACAATTTTTACAACCTTAAATTTCGAACCAAATTAAAAAATAATGATTTTAGGGCTTGTACATTGGAATTTGAATATAACAAGAGTTCTCATGCAAAAATATGCAAGGATTAAATTGTTGACGAGAAATGCGTAGGAAATGCTATAGCATTTCCTATAGCATTTCTTTATTTTACATTTTTTAGAACCTTAAATTTCGAACCAATTGAAAAAATAATGATTTTAAGGCTTAT
Organism: Parietaria judaica; assembly: GCA_954871525.1. Taxonomy (NCBI): domain Eukaryota; kingdom Viridiplantae; phylum Streptophyta; class Magnoliopsida; order Rosales; family Urticaceae; genus Parietaria; species Parietaria judaica. The sequence continues at coordinate 36,311,726 of OX940865.1, forward strand.
ACATTTTAATTTGAATATAACAAGAGTTCTCATGCAAAAATATGCAAGGATTAAATTGTTGACGAGAAATGCCATAGGAAATGCTATAGCATTTCTTATAGCATTTCTTTATTTTACATTTTTTACAACCTTAAATTTCGAACCAATTGAAAAAATAATGATTTTAAAGCATATACATTGGAATTTGAATATAACAAGAGTTCTCATGCAAAAATATGCAAGGAATAAATTGTTGACGAGAAATGCCATAGGAAATGCTATGCATTTCTTTATTTTACATTTTTTACAACCTTAAATTTCGAACCAATTGAAAAAATAATGATTTTAAAGCTTATACATTGGAATTTGAATATAACAAGAGTTCTCATGCAAAAATATGCAAGGATTAAATTGTTAACGAGAAATGCCATAGGAAATGCTATAGCATTACCTATAGCATTTCTTTATTTTAAATTTTTTAAAACCTTAAACTTCAAACCAATTGAAAAAATAATGAAATTAGGGCTTATACATTGGAATTTGAATATAACAAGAGTTCTCATGCAAAAATATGCAAGGATTAAATTGTTGACGAGAAATGCCATAGGAAATGCTTGCATTTCTTTATTTTACATTTTTTACAACCTTAAATTTCGAACCAATTGAAAAAATAATGATTTTAAAGCTTATACATTGGAATTTGAATATAACAAGAGTTCTCATGCAAAAATATGCAAGGATTAAATTGTTGACGAGAAATGCCATAGGAAATTCTATAGCATTTCCAATAGCATTTCTTTATTTTACATTGTTTACGACCTAAAATTTCGAACCAATTGAAAAAATAATGATTTTAAAGCTTATACATTGGAATTTGAATATAACAAGAGTTCTCATGCAAAAATATGCAAGGATTAAATTGTTAACAAGAAATGCCATAGGAAATGCTATAGCATTTCCTATAGCATTTCTTTATTTTACATTTTTTAAAACCTTAAAATTCAAACCAATTGAAAAAATAATGATTTTAGGGCTTATAAATTGGAATTTGAATATAACAAGAGTTCTCATGCAAAAATATGCAAGGATTAAATTGTTGACGAGAAATGCCATAGGAAATGCTATACATTTCCTATAGCATTTCTTTATTTTACATTTTTTACAACCTTAAATTTCGAACCAATTGAAAAAATAAAACTTTTAAAGCTTATACATTGGAATTTGAATATAACAAGAGTTATCATGCAAAAATATGCAAGGATTAAATTGTTGACGAGAAATGCCATAGGAAATGCTATAGCATTTCCTATAGCATTTCTTTATTTTACATTTTTTACAACCTTAAATTTCGAACCAATTGAAAAAATAATGATTTTAAAGCTTATACATTGGAATTTGAATATAACAAGAGTTCTCATGCAAAAATATGCAAGGATTAAATTGTTAACGAGAAATGCCATAGGAAATGCTATAGCATTTCCTATAGCATTTTTTTATTTTACATTTTTTAAAACCTTAAATTTCGAACCAATTGAAAAAATAATGATTTAGGGCTTATACATTGGAATTTGAATATAACAAGAGTTCTCATGCAAAAATATGCAAGGATTAAATTGTTGACGAGAAATGCCATAGGAAATGCTATAGCATTTCCTATAGCATTTCTTTATTTTACATTTTTTACAACCTTAAATTTCGAACCAAATTAAAAAATAATGATTTTAGTGCTTGTACATTGGAATTTGAATATAACAAGAGTTCTCATGCAAAAATATGCAAGGATTATATTGTTGACGAGAAATGCCATAGGAAATGCTATAGCATTTCCTATAGCATTTCTTTATTTTACATTTTTTAAAACCTTAAATTTCAAACCAATTGAAAAAATAATGATTTTAGGGCTTATACATTGGAATTTGAATATAACAAGAGTTCTCATGCAAAAATATGCAAGGATTAAATTGTTGCCGAGAAATGCCATAGGAAATGCTATAGCATTTCCTATAGCATTTCTTTATTTTACATTTTTTACAACCTTAAATTTCGAACCAAATTAAAAAATAATGATTTTAGGGCTTGTACATTGGAATTTGAATATAACAAGAGTTCTCATGCAAAAATATGCAAGGATTAAATTGTTGACGAGAAATGCCATAGGAAATGCTAGCATTTCTTTATTTTACATTTTTTAAAACCTTAAATTTCGAACTAAATTAAAAAATAATGATTTAGGGTTTATACATTGGAATTTTAATATAACAAGAGTTCTCATGCAAAAATATGCAAGGATTAAATTGTTGACGAGAAATGTCATAGGAAATGCTATAGCATTTCCTATAGCATTTCTTTATTTGACATTTTTTAAAACCTTAAATTTCAAACCAATTGAAAAAATAATGATTTTAGGGCTTATACATTGGAATTTTAATATAACAAGAGTTCTCATGCAAAAATATGCAAGGATTAAATTGTTGACGAGAAATGTCATAGGAAATGCTATAGCATTTCCTATAGCATTTCTTTATTTGACATTTTTTACAATCTTAAATTTCGAACCAATTGAAAAAATAATCATTTTAGGGCTTATACATTGGAAATTGAATATAACAAAAGTTCTCATGCAAAAATATGCAAGGATTAAATTGTTGCCGAGAAGTGCCATAGGAAATGCTATAGCATTTCCTATAGCATTTCTTTATTTTACATTTTTTACAACCTTAAATTTCGAACCAAATTAAAAAATAATGATTTTAGGGCTTGTACATTGGAATTTGAATATAACAAGAGTTCTCATGCAAAAATATGCAAGGATTAAATTGTTGACGAGAAATGCCATAGGAAATGCTAGCATTTCTTTATTTTACATTTTTTAAAACCTTAAATTTCAAACCAATTTAAAAAGTAATGATTTTAGGGCTTATACATTGGAATTTGAATATAACAAGAGTTCTCATGCAAAAATATGCAAGGATTAAATTGTTGCCGAGAAATGCCATAGGAAATGCTATAGCATTTCCTATAGCATTTCTTTATTTTACATTTTTTACAACCTTAAATTTCGAACCAAATTAAAAAATAATGATTTTAGGGCTTGTACATTGGAATTTGAATATAACAAGAGTTCTCATGCAAAAATATGCAAGGATTAAATTGTTGACGAGAAATGCCATAGGAAATGCTAGCATTTCTTTATTTTACATTTTTTAAAACCTTAAATTTCGAACCAATTGAAAAAATAATGATTTTAGGGCTTATACATTGGAATTTGAATATAACAAGAGTTCTCATGCAAAAATATGCAAGGATTAAATTGTTGACGAGAAATGTCATAGGAAATGCTATAGCATTTCCTATAGCATTTCTTTATTTGACATTTTTTACAATCTTAAATTTCGAACCAATTGAAAAAATAATCATTTTAGGGCTTATACATTGGAAATTGAATATAACAAAAGTTCTCATGCAAAAATATGCAAGGATTAAATTGTTGCCGAGAAGTGCCATAGGAAATGCTATAGCATTTCCTATAGCATTTCTTTATTTTACATTTTTTACAACCTTAAATTTCAAACCAAATTAAAAAATAATGATTTTAGGGCTTGTACATTGGAATTTGAATATAACAAGAGTTCTCATGCAAAAATATGCAAGGATTAAATTGTTGACGAGAAATGCCATAGGAAATGCTAGCATTTCTTTATTTTACATTTTTTAAAACCTTAAATTTCAAACCAATTTAAAAAGTAATGATTTTAGGGCTTATACATTGGAATTTGAATATAACAAGAGTTCTCATGCAAAAATATGCAAGGATTAAATTGTTGACGAGAAATGCCATAGGAAATGCTAACATTTCCTATAGCATTTCTTTATTTGACATTTTTTACAGCCTTAAATTTCGAACCAATTGAAAAAATAATTATTTTAGGGCTTATACATTGGAAATTGAATATAACAAGAGTTCTCATGCAAAAATATGCAAGGATTAAATTGTTGCCGAGAAATGCCATAGGAAATGCTATAGCATTTCCTATAACATTTCTTTATTTTACAATTTTTACAACCTTAAATTTCGAACCAAATTAAAAAATAATGATTTTAGGGCTTGTACATTGGAATTTGAATATAACAAGAGTTCTCATGCAAAAATATGCAAGGATTAAATTGTTGACGAGAAATGCCATAGGAAATGCTATAGCATTTCCTATAGCATTTCTTTATTTTACATTTTTTACAACCTTAAATTTCGAACCAATTGAAAAAATAATGATTTAGGGCTTATACATTGGAATTTGAATATAACAAGAGTTCTCATGCAAAAATATGCAAGGATTAAATTGTTGACGAGAAATGCCATAGGAAATGCTATAGCATTTCCTATAGCATTTCTTTATTTTACATTTTTTCCAACCTTAAATTTCGAACCAATTGAAAAAATAATGATTTAGGGCTTATACATTGGAATTTGAATATAACAAGAGTTCTCATGCAAAAATATGCAAGGATTAAATTGTTGACGAGAAATGCCATAGGAAATGCTATAGCATTTCCTATAGCATTTCTTTATTTTAAATTTTTTAGATCCTTAAATTTCGAACCAATTGAAGAAATAATGATTTTAAAGCTTATACATTGGAATTTGAATATAACAAGAGTTCTCATGCAAAAATATGCAAGGATTAAATTGTTGACGAGAAATGTCATAGGAAATGCTATAGCATTTCCTATAGCATTTCTTTATTTGACATTTTTTTAAAACCTTAAATTTCAAACCAATTGAAAAAATAATGATTTTAGGGCTTATACATTGGAATTTGAATATAACAAGAGTTCTCATGCAAAAATATGCAAGGATTAAATTGTTGACGAGAAATGCCATAGGAAATGCTATAGCATTTCCTATAGCATTTCTTTATTTTACATTTTTTACAACCTTAAATTTCGAACCAATTGAAAAAATAATAATTTTAGGGCTTATACATTGGAAATTGAATATAACAAGAGTTCTAATGCAAAAATATGCAAGGATTAAATTGTTGACGAGAAATGCCATAGGAAATGCTATAGCATTTCTTTATTTTACATTTTTTACAACCTTAAAATTCGAACCAATTGAAAAAATAATGATTTTAAAGCTTATACATTGGAATTTGAATGTAACAAGAGTTCTCATTCCAAAATATGCAAGGATTAAATTGTTGACGAGAAATGCCATAGGAAATGTTATAGCATTTCTTATAGCATTTCTTCATTAGACATTTTTTACAACCTTAAATTTCGAACCAATTGAAAAAATAATGATTTTAGGGCTTATATATTGGAATTTGAATATAACAAGAGTTCTCATGACAAAATATGCAAGGATTAAATTGTTGACGAGAAATGCCATAGGAAATGCTATAGCATTTCCTATAGCATTTCTTTATTTGACATTTTTTACAACCTTAAATTTCAAACCAATTGAAAAAATAATGATTTTAGGGCTTATACATTGTAATTTGAATATAACAAGAGTTCTCATGCAAAAATATGCAAGGATTAAATTGTTGACGAGTAATGCCATAGGAAATGCTATAGCATTTCCTATATCATTTCTTTATTTGATATTTTTTACAACCTTAAATTTCAAACCAATTGAAAAAATAATTATTTTAGGGCTTATACATTGGAATTTGAATATAACAAGAGTTCTCATGCAAAAATATGCAAGGATTTAATTATTGACGAGAAATGCCATAGGAAATAGCATTTCATATAGCATTTCTTTATTTTACATTGTTTACGACCTAAAATTCGAACCAAATGAAAAAATAATGATTTTAGGGCTTATACATTGGAATTTGAATATAACAAGAGTTCTCATGCAAAAATATGCAAGGATTTAATTGTTGACGAGAAATGCCATAGGAAATGCTATAGCATTTCTTATAGCATTTCTTTATTAGACATTTTTTACAACCTTAAATTTCGAACCAATTGAAAAAATAATGATTTTAGGGCTTATACATTGGAAATTGAATATAACAAGAGTTCTCATGCAAAAATATGCAAGGATTAAATTGTTGCCGAGAAATGCCATAGGAAATGCTATAGCATTGCCTATAGCATTTCTTTATTTTACATTTTTTACAACCTTAAATTTCGAACCAAATTAAAAAATAATGATTTTAGGGCTTGTACATTGGAATTTGAATATAACAAGAGTTCTCATGCAAAAATATTCAAGGATTAAATTGTTGACGAGAAATGCCATAGGAAATGCTATAGCATTTCCTATAGCATTTCTTTATTTTACATTTTTTACAACCTTAAATTTCGAACCAATTGAAAAAATAATGATTTTAGGGCTTATACATTGGAAATTGAATATAACAAGAGTTCTCATGCAAAAATATGCAAGGATTAAGCATTTCCTATAGAATTTCTTTATTTGACATTTTTTACAACCTTAAATTTCAAACCAATTGAAAAAATAATGATTTTAGGGCTTATATATTGGAATTTGAATATAACAAGAGTTCTAATGCAAAAATATGCAAGGATTAAATTGTTGACGAGAAATGCCATAGGAAATGCTATAGCATTTCCTATAGCATTTCTTTATTTGACATTTTTTACAACCTTAAATTTCGAACCAATTGAAAAAATAATCATTTTAGGGCTTATACATTGGAAATTGAATATAACAAAAGTTCTCATGCAAAAATATGCAAGGATTAAATTGTTGCCGAGAAGTGCCATAGGAAATGCTATAGCATTTCCTATAGCATTTCTTTATTTTACATTTTTTACAACCTTAAATTTCGAACCAAATTAAAAAATAATGATTTTAGGGCTTGTACATTGGAATTTGAATATAACAAGAGTTCTCATGCAAAAATATGCAAGGATTAAATTGTTGACGAGAAATGCCATAGGAAATGCTAGCATTTCTTTATTTTACATTTTTTAAAACCTTAAATTTCAAACCAATTTAAAAAGTAATGATTTTAGGGCTTATACATTGGAATTTGAATATAACAAGAGTTCTCATGCAAAAATATGCAAGGATTAAATTGTTGACGAGAAATGCCATATGAAATGCTAACATTTCCTATAGCATTTCTTTATTTGACATTTTTTACAGCCTTAAATTTCGAACCAATTGAAAAAATAATTATTTTAGGGCTTATACATTGGAAATTGAATATAACAAGAGTTCTCATGCAAAAATATGCAAGGATTAAATTGTTGCCGAGAAATGCCATAGGAAATGCTATAGCATTTCCTATAACATTTCTTTATTTTACAATTTTTACAACCTTAAATTTCGAACCAAATTAAAAAATAATGATTTTAGGGCTTGTACATTGGAATTTGAATATAACAAGAGTTCTCATGCAAAAATATGCAAGGATTAAATTGTTGACGAGAAATGCCATAGGAAATGCTATAGCATTTCCTATAGCATTTCTTTATTTTACATTTTTTACAACCTTAAATTTCGAACCAATTGAAAAAATAATGATTTAGGGCTTATACATTGGAATTTGAATATAACAAGAGTTCTCATGCAAAAATATGCAAGGATTAAATTGTTGACGAGAAATGCCATAGGAAATGCTATAGCATTTCCTATAGCATTTCTTTATTTTACATTTTTTACAACCTTAAATTTCAAACCAATTGAAAAAATAATGATTTAGGGCTTATACATTGGAATTTGAATATAACAAGAGTTCTCATGCAAAAATATGCAAGGATTAAATTGTTGACGAGAAATGCCATAGGAAATGCTATAGCATTTCCTATAGCATTTCTTTATTTTAAATTTTTTACATCCTTAAATTTCGAACCAATTGAAGAAATAATGATTTTAAAGCTTATACATTGGAATTTGAATATAACAAGAGTTCTCATGCAAAAATATGCAAGGATTAAATTGTAGACGAGAAATGTCATAGGAAATGCTATAGCATTTCCTATAGCATTTCTTTATTTGACATTTTTTAAAAACCTTAAATTTCAAACCAATTGAAAAAATAATGATTTTAGGGCTTATACATTGGAATTTGAATATAACAAGAGTTCTCATGCAAAAATATGCAAGGATTAAATTGTTGACGAGAAGTGCCATAGGAAATGTTATAGCATTTCCTATAGCATTTCTTTATTTTACATTTTTTACAACCTTAAATTTCGAACCAAGTTAAAAAATAATGATTTTAGGGCTTGTACATTGGAATTTGAATATAACAAGAGTTCTCATGCAAAAATATGCAAGGATTAAATTGTTGACGAGAAATGCCATAGGAAATGCTATAGCATTTCCTATAGCATTTCTTTATTTTACATTTTTTACAACCTTAAATTTCGAACCAATTGAAAAAATAATAATTTTAGGGCTTATACATTGGAAATTGAATATAACAAGAGTTCTAATGCAAAAATATGCAAGGATTAAATTGTTGACGAGAAATGCCATAGGAAATGCTATAGCATTTCTTTATTTTACATTTTTTACAACCTTAAAATTCGAACCAATTGAAAAAATAATGATTTTAAAGCTTATACATTGGAATTTGAATGTAACAAGAGTTCTCATTCCAAAATATGCAAGGATTAAATTGTTGACGAGAAATGCCATAGGAAATGTTATAGCATTTCTTATAGCATTTCTTCATTAGACATTTTTTACAACCTTAAATTTCGAACCAATTGAAAAAATAATGATTTTAGGGCTTATATATTGGAATTTGAATATAACAAGAGTTCTCATGCCAAAATATGCAAGGATTAAATTGTTGACGAGAAATGCCATAGGAAATGCTATAGCATTTCCTATAGCATTTCTTTATTTGACATTTTTTACAACCTTAAATTTCAAACCAATTGAAAAAATAATGATTTTAGGGCTTATACATTGTAATTTGAATATAACAAGAGTTCTCATGCAAAAATATGCAAGGATTAAATTGTTGACGAGAAATGCCATAGGAAATGCTATAGCATTTCCTATATCATTTCTTTATTTGATATTTTTTACAACCTTAAATTTCAAACCAATTGAAAAAATAATTATTTTAGGGCTTATACATTGGAATTTGAATATAACAAGAGTTCTCATGCAAAAATATGCAAGGATTTAATTGTTGACGAGAAATGCCATAGGAAATAGCATTTCATATAGCATTTCTTTATTTTACATTGTTTACGACCTAAAATTCGAACCAAATGAAAAAATAATGATTTTAGGGCTTATACATTGGAATTTGAATATAACAAGAGTTCTCATGCAAAAATATGCAAGGATTTAATTGTTGACGAGAAATGCCATAGGAAATGCTATAGCATTTCTTATAGCATTTCTTTATTAGACATTTTTTACAACCTTAAATTTCGAACCAATTGAAAAAATAATGATTTTAGGGCTTATACATTAGAAATTGAATATAACAAGAGTTCTCATGCAAAAATATGCAAGGATTAAATTGTTGCCGAGAAATGCCATAGGAAATGCTATAGCATTGCCTATAGCATTTCTTTATTTTACATTTTTTACAACCTTAAATTTCAAACCAATTAAAAAAATAATTATTTTAGGGCTTATACATTGGAATTTGAATATAACAAGAGTTCTCATGCAAAAATATGCAAGGATTTAATTGTTGACGAGAAATGCCATAGGAAATAGCATTTCATATAGCATTTCTTTATTTTACATTGTTTACGACCTAAAATTCGAACCAAATGAAAAAATAATGATTTTAGGGCTTATACATTGGAATTTGAATATAACAAGAGTTCTCATGCAAAAATATGCAAGGATTTAATTGTTGACGAGAAATGCCATAGGAAATGCTATAGCATTTCTTATAGCATTTCTTTATTAGACATTTTTTACAACCTTAAATTTCGAACCAATTGAAAAAATAATGATTTTAGGGCTTATACATTGGAAATTGAATATAACAAGAGTTCTCATGCAAAAATATGCAAGGATTAAATTGTTGCCGAGAAATGCCATAGGAAATGCTATAGCATTGCCTATAGCATTTCTTTATTTTACATTTTTTACAACCTTAAATTTCGAACCAAATTAAAAAATAATGATTTTAGGGCTTGTACATTGGAATTTGAATATAACAAGAGTTCTCATGCAAAAATATTCAAGGATTAAATTGTTGACGAGAAATGCCATAGGAAATGCTATAGCATTTCCTATAGCATTTCTTTATTTTACATTTTTTACAACCTTAAATTTCGAACCAATTGAAAAAATAATGATTTTAGGGCTTATACATTGGAAATTGAATATAACAAGAGTTCTCATGCAAAAATATGCAAGGATTAAGCATTTCCTATAGCATTTCTTTATTTGACATTTTTTACAACCTTAAATTTCAAACCAATTGAAAAAATAATGATTTTAGGGCTTATATATTGGAATTTGAATATAACAAGAGTTCTAATGCAAAAATATGCAAGGATTAAATTGTTGACGAGAAATGCCATAGGAAATGCTATAGCATTTCCTATAGCATTTCTTTATTAGACATTTTTTACAACCTTAAATTTCGAAAAAATTGAAAAAATAATGATTTTAGGGCTTATACATTGGAATTTGAATATATATATAACAAGAGTTCTCATGCAAAAATATGCAAGGATTAAATTGTTGACGACAAATGCCATAGGAAATGCTATAGCATTTCCTATAGCATTTCTTTATTTGACATTTTTTACAACCTTAAATTTCGAACCAATTGAAAAAATAATTATTTTAGGGCTTATAAATTGGAAATTGAATATAACAAGAGTTCTCATGCAAAAATATGCAAGGATTAAATTGTTGCCGAGAAATGCCATAGGAAATGCTATAGCATTTCCTATAGCATTTCTTTATTTTACATTTTTTACAACCTTAACTTTCGAACCAAATTAAAAAATAATAATTTTAGGGCTTGTACATTGGAATTTGAATATAACAAGAGTTCTCATGCAAAAATATGCAAGGATTAAATTGTTGACGAGAAATGCCATAGGAAATGCTATAGAATTTCCTATAGCATTTCTTTATTAGACATTTTTTACAACCTTAAATTTCGAACCAATTGAAAAAATAATGATTTTAGGGCTTATACATTGGAATTTGAATATAACAAGAGTTCTCATGCCAGAATATGCAAGGATTAAATTGTTGACGAGAAATGCCATAGGAAATAACATTTCATATAGCATTTCTTTATTTTACATTGTTTACGACCTAAAATTCGAACCAATTGAAAAAATAAGGATTTTAGGGCTTATACATTGGAATTTGAATATAACAAGAGTTCTCATGCAAAAATATGCAAGGACTAAATTGTTGACGAGAAATGCCTTAGGAAATGCTATAGGATTTCCTATAGCATTTCTTTATTTTACATTTTTTACAACCTTAAATTTCGAACCAATTGAAAAAATATTTATTTTACGGCTTATACATTGGAATTTGAATATAACAAGAGTTCTCATGCAAAAATATGCAAGGATTAAATTGTTGACGAGAAATGCCATAGGAAATGCTATAGCATTTCCTATAGCATTTCTTTATTTTACATTTTTTACAACCTTAAATTTCGAACCAAATTAAAAAATAATGATTTTAGGGCTTGTACATTGGAATTTGAATATAACAAGAGTTCTCATGCAAAAATATGCAAGGATTAAATTGTTGACGAGAAATGCCATAGGAAATGCTATAGAATTTCCTATAGCATTTCTTTATTAGACATTTTTTACAACCTTAAATTTCGAACCAATTTAAAAAATAATGATTTAAGGGCTTATACATTGGAATTTGATTATAACAAGAGTTCTCATGCCAGAATATGCAAGGATTAAATTATTGACGAGAAATGCCATAGGAAATAGCATTTCATATAGCATTTCTTTATTTTACATTGTTTACGACCTAAAATTCGAACCAATTGAAAAAATAAGGATTTTAGGGCTTATACATTGGAATTTGAATATAACAAGAGTTCTCATGCAAAAATATGCAAGGACTAAATTGTTGACGAGAAATGCCATAGGAAATGCTATAGGATTTCCTATAGCATTTCTTTATTTTACATTTTTTACAACCTTAAATTTCGAACCAATTGAAAAAATATTTATTTTAGGGCTTATACATTGGAATTTGAATATAACAAGAGTTCTCATGCAAAAATATGCAAGGATTAAAATGTTGACGAGAAATGCCATAGGAAATGCTAGCATTTCCTATTGCATATCTTTATTTTACATTGTTTACGACCTAAAATTTTGAACCAATTGAAAAAATAATGATTTTAGGGCTTATACATTGGAATTTGAAAAAACAAGAGTTCTCATGCCAAAATATGCAAGGATTAAATTGTTGACGAGAAATGCCATAGGAAATGCTATAGCATTTCCTATTGCATTTCTTTATTTTACATTGTTTACGACCTAAAATTTCGAACTAATTGAAAAAATAATGATTTTAGGGCTTATACATTGGAATTTGAAAAAACAAGAGTTCTCATGCCAAAATATGCAAGGATTAAATTGTTGACGAGAAATGCCATAGGAAATGCTATAGTATTTCTTATAGCATTTTTTATTAGACATTTTTTACAACCTTAAATTTCGAACCAATTGAAAAAATAATGATTTTAGGGCTTATACATTGGAATTTGAATATAACAAGAATTCTCATGCCAAAATATGCAAGGATTAAATTGTTGACGAGAAATGCCATAGGAAATGCTATAGCATTTCTTATAGCATTTCTTTATTAGACATTTTTTACAACCTTAAATTTCGAACCAATTGAAAAAATAATGATTTTAGGGCTTATACATTGGAATTTGAATGTAACAAGAGTTCTCATTCCAAAATATGCAAGGATTAAATTGTTGACGAGAAATGCCATAGGAAATGCTATAGCATTTCTTTATTAGACATTTTTTACAACCTTAAATTTCGAACCAATTGAAAAAATAATGATTTTAGGGCTTATACACTGGAATTTGAATGTAACAAGAGTTCTCATTCCAAAATATGCAAGGATTAAATTGTTGACAAGAAATGCCATAGGAAATGCTATAGCATTTCTTATAGCATTTCTTCATTAGACATTTCTTACAACCTTAAATTTCGAACCAATTGAAAAAATAATGATTTTAGGGCTTATATATTGGAATTTGAATATAACAAGAGTTCTCATGCCAAAATATGCAAGGATTAAATTGTTGACGAGAAATGCCATAGGAAATGCTATAGCATTTCCTAGAGCATTTCTTTATTTGACATTTTTTACAACCTTAAATTTCAAACCAATTGAAAAAATAATGATTTTAGGGCTTATACATTGTAATTTGAATATAACAAGAGTTCTCATGCAAAAATATGCAAGGATTAAATTGTTGACGAGAAATGCCATAGGAAATGCTATAGTATTTCCTATATCATTTCTTTATTTGACATTTTTTACAACCTTAAATTTCAAACCAATTGAAAAAATAATGATTTTAGGGCTTATACATTGGAATTTGAATATAACAAGAGTTCTCATGCAAAAATATGCAAGGATTAATTGTTGACGAGAAATGCCATAGGAAATAGCATTTCATATAGCATTTCTTTATTTTACATTGTTTACGACCTAAAATTCGAACCAATTGAAAAAATAAGGATTTTAGGGCTTATACATTGGAATTTGAATATAACAAGAGTTCTCATGCAAAAATATGCAAGGACTAAATTGTTGACGAGAAATGCCATAGGAAATGCTATAGGATTTCCTATAGCATTTCTTTATTTTACATTTTTTACAACCTTAAATTTCGAACCAATTGAAAAAATATTTATTTTAGGGCTTATACATTGGAATTTGAATATAACAAGAGTTCTAATGCAAAAATATGCAAGGATTAAATTGTTGACGAGAAATGCCATAGGAAATGCTAGCATTTCCTATTGCATTTCTTTATTTTACATTGTTTACGACCTAAAATTTTGAACCAATTGAAAAAATAATGATTTTAGGGCTTATACATTGGAATTTGAAAAAACAAGAGTTCTCATGCCAAAATATGCAAGGATTAAATTGTTGACGAGAAATGCCATAGGAAATGCTATAGCATTTCCTATTGCATTTCTTTATTTTACATTGTTTACGACCTAAAATTTCGAACTAATTGAAAAAATAATGATTTTAGGGCTTATACATTGGAATTTGAAAAAACAAGAGTTCTCATGCCAAAATATGCAAGGATTAAATTGTTGACGAGAAATGCCATAGGAAATGCTATAGTATTTCTTATAGCATTTCTTTATTAGACATTTTTTACAACCTTAAATTTCGAACCAATTGAAAAAATAATGATTTTAGGGCTTATACATTGGAATTTGAATATAACAAGAGTTCTCATGCCAAAATATGCAAGGATTAAATTGTTGACGAGAAATGCCATAGGAAATGCTATAGCATTTCTTATAGCATTTCTTTATTAGACATTTTTTACAACCTTAAATTTCGAACCAATTGAAAAAATAATGATTTTAGGGCTTATACATTGGAATTTGAGTCTAACAAGAGTTCTCATTCCAAAATATGCAAGGATTAAATTGTTGACGAGAAATGCCATAGGAAATGCTATAGCATTTCTTATAGCATTTCTTTATTAGACATTTTTTACAACCTTAAATTTCGAACCAATTGAAAAAATAATGATTTTAGGGCTTATACACTGGAATTTGAATGTAACAAGAGTTCTCATTCCAAAATATGTAAGGATTAAATTGTTGACGAGAAATGCCATAGGAAATGCTATAGCATTTCTTATAGCATTTCTTCATTAGACATTTTTTACAACCTTAAATTTTGAACCAATTGAAAAAATAATGATTTTAGGGCTTATATATTGGAATTTGAATATAAGAAGAGTTCTCATGCCAAAATATGCAAGGATTAAATTGTTGACGAGAAATGCCATAGGAAATGCTATAGCATTTCCTAGAGCATTTCTTTATTTGACATTTTTTACAACCTTAAATTTCAAACCAATTGAAAAAAATAATGATTTTAGGGCTTATACATTGTAATTTGAATATAACAAGAGTTCTCATGCAAAAATATGCAAGGATTAAATTGTTGACGAGAAATGCCATAGGAAATGCTATAGTATTTCCTATATCATTTCTTTATTTGACATTTTTTACAACCTTAAATTTCAAACCAATTGAAAAAATAATGATTTTAGGGCTTATACATTGGAATTTGAATATAACAAGAGTTCTCATGCAAAAATATGCAAGGATTAATTGTTGACGAGAAATGCCATAGGAAATAGCATTTCATATAGCATTTCTTTATTTTACATTGTTTACGACCTAAAATTCGAACCAATTGAAAAAATAATGATTTTAGGGCTTATACATTGGAATTTGAATATAACAAGAGTTCTCATGCCAAAATATGCAAGGATTAAATTGTTGACGAGAAATGCCATAGGAAATGCTATAGCATTTCTTATAGCATTTCTTTATTAGACATTTTTTACAACCTTAAATTTCGAACCAATTGAAAAAATAATGATTTTAGGGCTTATACATTGGAATTTGAATGTAACAAGAGTTCTCATTCCAAAATATGCAAGGATTAAATTGTTGACGAGAAATGCCAAAGGAAATGCTATAGCATTTCTTATAGCATTTCTTTATTAGACATTTTTTACAACCTTAAATTTCGAACCAATTGAAAAAATAACTATTTTAGGGCTTATACTTTGGATTTTGAATGTAACAAGAGTTCTCATTCCAAAATATGCAAGGATTAAATTGTTGACGAGAAATGCCATAGGAAATGCTATAGCATTTCTTCATTAGACATTCTTTACAACCTTAAATTTCGAACCAATTGAAAAAATAATTATTTCAGGGCTTATATATTGGAATTTGAATATAACAAGAGTTCTCATGCCAAAATATGCAAGGATTAAATTGTTGACGAGAAATGCCATAGGAAATGCTAATGCTATAGCATTTCCTAGAGCATTTCTTTATTTGACATTTTTTACAACCTTAAATTTCAAACCAATTGAAAAAATAATGATTTTAGGGCTTATACATTGTAATTTGAATATAACAAGAGTTCTCATGCAAAAATATGCAAGGATTAAATTGTTGACGAGAAATGCCATAGGAAATGCTATAGCATTTCCTATAGCATTTCTTTATTTGACATTTTTTACAACCTTAAATTTCAAACCAATTGAAAAAATAATGATTTTAGGGCTTATACATTGTAATTTAAATATAACAAGAGTTCTCATGCAAAAATATGCAAGGATTAAATTGTTGACGAGAAATGCCATAGGAAATGCTAGCATTTCCTATATCATTTCTTTATTTGATATTTTTTACAACCTTAAATTTCAAACCAATTGAAAAAATAATGATTTTAGGGCTTATACATTGGAATTTGAATATAACAAATAGCATTTCTTTATTTTACATTGTTTACGACCTTAAATTTCGAACCAATTGAAAAAATAATGATTTTACGGCTTATACATTGGAATTTAAATATAACAAGAGTTCTCATGAAAAAATATGCAAGGATTAAATTGTTGACGAGAAATGCCATAGGAAATGCTAGAGCATTTCCTATAGCATTTCTTTATTTTACATTTTTTACAACCTTAAATTTCAAACCAATTGAAAAAATAATGATTTTAAAGCTTAAACATTGGAATTTGAATATAACAAGAGTTCTCATGCAAAAATATGCAAGGATTAAATTGTTGCCGAGAAATGCCATAGGAAATGCTATAGCATTTCCTATTGCATTTCTTTATTTTACATTTTTACAACCTTAAACTTCGAACCAATTGAAAAAATAATAATTTTAAAGCTTAAAAATCGGAATTTGAATATAACAAGAGTTCTCATGCAAAAATATGCAAGGATTAAATTGTTGACGAGAAATGCCATAGGAAATGCTATAGCATTTCCTATAGCATTTCTTTATTTTACATTTTTTACAACCTTAAATTTCAAACCAATTGAAAAAATAATGATTTTAGGGCTTAAACATTGGAATTTGAATATAACAAGAGTTCTCATGCAAAAATATGCAAGGATTAAATTGTTGACGAGAAATGCCATAGGAAATGCTATAGCATTTCCTATAGCATTTCTTTATTTTACATTTTTTACAACCTTAAATTTCGAACCAATCGAAAAAATAATGATTTTAGGGCTTATACATTGGAATTTTAATATAACAAGAGTTCTCATGCAAAAATATGCAAGGATTAAATTGTTGACGAGAAATGCCATAGGAAATGCTATAGCATTTCCTATAGCATTTCATTATTTTACATTTTTTACAACCTTAAATTTCAAACCAATTGAAAAAATAATGATTTTAGGGCTTAAACATTGGAATTTGAATATAACAAGAGTTCTCATGCAAACATATGCAAGGATTAAATTGTTGACGAGAAATGCCATAGGAAATGCTATAGCATTTCCTATAGCATTTCTTTATTTTACATTTTTTACAACCTTAAATTTTGAACCAATTGAAAAAATAATGATTTTAGGGCTTATACATTGGAATTTGAATATAACAAGAGTTCTCATGCAAAAATATGCAAGGTTTAAATTGTTGACGAGAAATGCCATAGGAAATGCTATAGCATTTCCTATAGCATTTCTTTATTTGACATTTTTTACAACCTTAAATTTCGAACCAATTGAAAAAATAATGATTTTAAAGCTTAAACATTGAAATTTGAATATAACAAGAGTTCTCATGCAAAAATATGCAAGGATTAAATTGTTACCGAGAAATTCCATAGGAAATGCTAAAGCATTTCATATAGCATTTCTTTATTTTACATTTTTTACAACCTTAAATTTCAAACCAATTGAAAAAATAATGATTTTAGGGCTTAAACATTGGAATTTGAATATAACAAGAGTTCTCGTGCAAAAATATGCAAGGATTAAATTGTTGACGAGAAATGCCATAGGAAATGCTATAGCATTTCCTATAGCATTTCTTTATTTTACATTTTTTACAACCTTAAATTTCGAACCAATTGAAAAAATAATGATTTTAGGGCTTATACATTGGAATTTTAATATAACAAGAGTTCTCATGCAAAAATATGCAAGGATTAAATTGTTGACGAGAAATGCCATAGGAAATGCTATAGCATTTCCTATAGCATTTCTTTATTTTACATTTTTTACAACCTTAAATTTCAAACCAATTGAAAAAATAATGATTTTAGGGCTTAAACATTGGAATTTGAATATAACAAGAGCTCTCATGCTAAAATATGCAAGGATTAAATTGTTGACGAGAAATGCCAAGCATTTCCTATAGCATTTCTTTATTTTACATTTTTTACAACCTTAAATTTCAAACCAATTGAAAAAATAATAATTTTAGGGCTTAAATATTGGAATTTGAATATAACAAGAGTTCTCATGCAAAAATATGCAAGGATTAAATTGTTGACGAGAAATGCCATAGGAAATGCTATAGCATTTCCTATAGCATTTCTTTATTTTACATTTTTTACAACCTTAAATTTCGAACCAATTGAAAAAATAATGATTTTAGGGCTTATACATTGGAATTTGAATATAACAAGAGTTCTCATGCAAAAATATGCAAGGTTTAAATTGTTGACGAGAAATGCCATAGGAAATGCTATAGCATTTCCTATAGCATTTCTTTATTTTACATTTTTTACAACCTTAAATTTCAAACCAATTGAAAAAATAATGATTTTAGGGCTTAAACATTGGAATTTGAATATAACAAGAGTTCTCGTGCAAAAATATGCAAGGATTAAATTGTTGACGAGAAATGCCATAGGAAATGCTATAGCATTTCCTATAGCATTTCTTTATTTGACATTTTTTACAACCTTAAATTTCGAACCAATTGAAAAAATAATGATTTTAAAGCTTAAACATTGAAATTTGAATATAACAAGAGTTCTCATGCAAAAATATGCAAGGATTAAATTGTTGCCGAGAAATGCCATAGGAAATGCTAAAGCATTTCCTATAGCATTTCTTTATTTTACATTTTTTACAACCTTAAATTTCAAACCAATTGAAAAAATAATAATTTTAGGGCTTAAACATTGGAATTTAAATATAACAAGAGTTCTCGTGCAAAAATATGCAAGGATTAAATTGTTGACGAGAAATGCCATAGGAAATGTTGTAGCATTTCCTATAGCATTTCTTTATTTTACAATTTTTACAACCTTAAATTTCGAACCAATTGAAAAAATAACGATTTTAAAGCTTAAACATTGAAATTTGAATATAACAAGAGTTCTCATGCAAAAATATGCAAGGATTAAATTGTTGACGAGAAATGCCATAGGAAATGTTATAGCATTTCCTATAGCATTTCTTTATTTTACATTTTTTACAACCTTAAATTTCAAACCAATTGAAAAAATAATGATTTTAGGGCTTATACATTGAAATTTGAATATAACAAGAGTTCTCATGCAAAAATATGCAAGGATTAAATTGTTGACGAGAAATGCCATAGGAAATGCTATAGCATTTCCTATAGCATTTCTTTATTTTACATTTTTTACAACCTTAAATTTCGAACCAATTGAAAAAATAATGATTTTAGGGCTTATACATTGGAATTTGAATATAACAAGAGTTCTCATGCAAAAATATGCAAGGATTAATTTGTTGACGAGAAATGCCATAGGAAATGCTATAGCATTTCCTATAGCATTTCTTTATTTTACATTTTTTACAACCTTAAATTTCAAACCAATTGAAAAAATAATGATTTTAGGGCTTAAACATTGGAATTTGAATATAACAAGAGTTCTCGTGCAAAAATATGCAAGGATTAAATTGTTGACGAGAAATGCCATAGGAAATGCTATAGCATTTCCTATGGCATTTCTTTATTTGACATTTTTTACAACCTTAAATTTCGAACCAATTGAAAAAATAATGATTTTAAAGCTTAAACATTGAAATTTGAATATAACAAGAGTTCTCATGAAAAAATATGCAAGGATTAAATTGTTGCCGAGAAATTCCATAAGAAATGCTACTATAGCATTTCTTTATTTGACATTTTTTACAACCTTAAATTTCAAACCAATTGAAAAAATAATGATTTTAGGGCTTATACATTGGAATTTGAATATAACAAGAGTTCTCATGCAAAAATATGCAAGGATTAAATTGTTGACGAGAAATGCCATAGGAAATGCTATAGCATTTCCTATAGCATTTCTTTATTTTACATTTTTTACAACCTTAAATTTCGAACCAATTGAAAAAATAATGATTTTAAAGCTTAAACATTGGAATTTGAATATAACAAGAGTTCTCATGCAAAAATATGCAAGGATTAAATTGTTGCCGAGAAATGCCATAGGAAATGCTATAGCATTTCCTATAGCATTTCTTTATTTTACATTTTTTACAACCTTAAATTTCGAACCAATTGAAAAAATAATGATTTTAAAGCTTAAACATTGGAATTTGAATATAACAAGAGTTCTCATGCAAAAATATGCAAGGATTAAATTGTTGCCGAGAAATGCCATAGAAAATGCTATTGCATTTCCTATAGCATTTCTTTATTTGACATTTTTTACAACATTAAATTTCAAACCAATTGAAAAAATAATGATTTTAGGGCTTATACATTGGAATTTGAATATAACAAGAGTTCTCATGCAAAAATATGCAAGGATTAAATTGTTGATGAGAAATGCCATAGGAAATGCTATCGCATTTCCTATAGCATTTCTTTATTTTACATTTTTTACAACCTTAAATTTTGAACCAATTGAAAAAATAATTATTTTAGGGCTTATACATTGGAATTTGAATATAACAAGAGTTCTCATGCAAAAATATGCAAGGATTAAATTGTTGACGATAAATGCCATAGGAAATGCTATATCATTTCCTATAGCATTTCTTTATTTTACATTTTTTACAACCTTAAATTTCAAACCAATTGAAAAAATAATGATTTTAGGGCTTAAACATTGGAATTTGAATATAACAAGAGCTCTCATGCTAAAATATGCAAGGATTAAATTGTTGACGAGAAATGCCATAGGAAATGCTATAGCATTTCCTATAGCATTTCTTTATTTTACATTTTTTACAACCTTAAATTTCAAACCAATTGAAAAAATAATGATTTTAGGGCTTAAATATTGGAATTTGAATATAACAAGAGTTCTCATGCAAAAATATGCAAGGATTAAATTGTTGACGAGAAATGCCATAGGAAATGCTATAGCATTTCCTATAGCATTTCTTTATTTTACATTTTTTACAACCTTAAATTTCGAACCAATTGAAAAAATAATGATTTTAGGGCTTATACATTGGAATTTGAATATAACAAGAGTTCTCATGCAAAAATATGCAAGGTTTAAATTGTTGACGAGAAATGCCATAGGAAATGCTATAGCATTTCCTATAGCATTTCTTTATTTGACATTTTTTACAACCTTAAATTTCAAACCAATTGAAAAAATAATGATTTTAGGGCTTATACATTGGAATTTGAATATAACAAGAGTTCTTATGCAAAAATATGCAAGGATTAAATTGTTGACGAGAAATGCCATAGGAAATGCTATAGCATTTCCTATAGCATTTCTTTATTTTACATTTTTTACAACCTTAAATTTCGAACCAATTGAAAAAATAATGATTTTAAAGCTTAAACATTGGAATTTGAATATAACAAGAGTTCTCATGCAAAAATATGCAAGGATTAAATTGTTGCCGAGAAATGCCATAGGAAATGCTATAGCATTTCCTATAGCATTTCTTTATTTTACATTTTTTACGACCTTAAATTTCGAACCAATTGAAAAAATAATGATTTTAAAGCTTAAACATTGGAATTTGAATATAACAAGAGTTCTCATGCAAAAATATGCAAGGATTAAATTGTTGCCGAGAAATGCCATAGAAAATGCTATTGCATTTCCTATAGCATTTCTTTATTTGACATTTTTTACAACATTAAATTTCAAACCAATTGAAAAAATAATGATTTTAGGGCTTATACATTGGAATTTGAATATAACAAGAGTTCTCATGCAAAAATATGCAAGGATTAAATTGTTGATGAGAAATGCCATAGGAAATGCTATCGCATTTCCTATAGCATTTCTTTATTTTACATTTTTTACAACCTTAAATTTTGAACCAATTGAAAAAATAATGATTTTAGGGCTTATAAATTGGAATTTGAATATAACAAGAGTTCTCATGCAAAAATATGCAAGGATTAAATTGTTGACGATAAATGCCATAGGAAATGCTATAGCATTTCCTATAGCATTTCTTTATTTTACATTTTTTACAACCTTAAATTTCAAACCAATTGAAAAAATAATGATTTTAGGGCTTAAACATTGGAATTTGAATATAACAAGAGCTCTCATGCTAAAATATGCAAGGATTAAATCGTTGACGAGAAATGCCATAGGAAATGCTATAGCATTTCCTATAGCATTTCTTTATTTTACATTTTTTACAACCTTAAATTTCAAACCAATTGAAAAAATAATGATTTTAGGGCTTAAATATTGGAATTTGAATATAACAAGAGTTCTCATGCAAAAATATGCAAGGATTAAATTGTTGACGAGAAATGCCATAGGAAATGCTATAGCATTTCCTATAGCATTTCTTTATTTTACATTTTTTACAACCTTAAATTTCGAACCAATTGAAAAAATAATGATTTTAGGGCTTATACATTGGAATTTGAATATAACAAGAGTTCTCATGCAAAAATATGCAAGGTTTAAATTGTTGACGAGAAATGCCATAGGAAATGCTATAGCATTTCCTATAGCATTTCTTTATTTTACATTTTTTACAACCTTAAATTTCAAACCAATTGAAAAAATAATGATTTTAGGGCTTAAACATTGGAATTTGAATATAACAAGAGTTCTCGTGAAAAAATATGCAAGGATTAAATTGTTGACGAGAAATGCCATAAAAAATGCTATAGCATTTCCTATAGCATTTCTTTATTTGACATTTTTTACAACCTTAAATTTCGAACCAATTGAAAAAATAATGATTTTAAAGCTTAAACATTGAAATTTTAATATAACAAGAGTTCTCATGCAAAAATATGCAAGGATTAAATTGTTGCCGAGAAATGCCATAGGAAATGCTAAAGCATTTCCTATAGCATTTCTTTATTTTACATTTTTTACAACCTTAAATTTCAAACCAATTGAAAAAATAATGATTTTAGGGCTTAAACATTGGAATTTAAATATAACAAGAGTTCTCGTGCAAAAATATGCAAGGATTAAATTGTTGACGAGAAATGCCATAGGAAATGCTGTAGCATTTCCTATAGCATTTCTTTATTTTACAATTTTTACAACCTTAAATTTCGAACCAATTGAAAAAATAACGATTTTAAAGCTTAAACATTGAAATTTGAATATAACAAGAGTTCTCATGTAAAAATATGCAAGGATTAAATTGTTGACGAGAAATGCCATAGGAAATGTTATAGCATTTCCTATAGCATTTCTTTATTTTACATTTTTTACAACCTTAAATTTCAAACCAATTGAAAAAATAATGATTTTAAAGCTTATACATTGGAATTTGAATATAACAAGAGTTCTCATGCAAAAATATGCAAGGATTAAATTGTTGACGAGAAATGCCATAGGAAATGCTATAGCATTTCCTATAGCATTTCTTTATTTGACATTTTTTACAACCTTAAATTTCAAACCAATTGAAAAAATAATGATTTTAGGGCTTATACATTGAAATTTGAATATAACAAGAGTTCTCATGCAAAAATATGCAAGGATTAAATTGTTGACGAGAAATGCCATAGGAAATGCTATAGCATTTCCTATAGCATTTCTTTATTTTACATTTTTTACAACCTTAAATTTCGAACCAATTGAAAAAATAATGATTTTAGGGCTTATACATTGGAATTTGAATATAACAAGAGTTCTCATGCAAAAATATGCAAGGATTAATTTGTTGACGAGAAATGCCATAGGAAATGCTATAGCATTTCCTATAGCATTTCTTTATTTTACATTTTTTACAACCTTAAATTTCAAACCAATTGAAAAAATAATGATTTTAGGGCTTAAACATTGGAATTTGAATATAACAAGAGTTCTCGTGCAAAAATATGCAAGGATTAAATTGTTGACGAGAAATGCCATAGGAAATGCTATAGCATTTCCTATAGCATTTCTTTATTTGACATTTTTTATAACCTTAAATTTCGAACCAATTGAAAAAATAATGATTTTAAAGCTTAAACATTGAAATTTGAATATAACAAGAGTTCTCATGAAAAAATATGCAAGGATTAAATTGTTGCCGAGAAATTCCATAAGAAATGCTACTATAGCATTTCTTTATTTGACATTTTTTACAACCTTAAATTTCAAACCAATTGAAAAAATAATGATTTTAGGGCTTATACATTGGAATTTGAATATAACAAGAGTTCTCATGCAAAAATATGCAAGGATTAAATTGTTGACGAGAAATGCCATAGGAAATGCTATAGCATTTCCTATAGCATTTCTTTATTTTACATTTTTTACAACCTTAAATTTCGAACCAATTGAAAAAATAATGATTTTAAAGCTTAAACATTGGAATTTGAATATAACAAGAGTTCTCATGCAAAAATATGCAAGGATTAAATTGTTGCCGAGAAATGCCATAGGAAATGCTATAGCATTTCCTATAGCATTTCTTTATTTTACATTTTTTACAACCTTAAATTTCGAACCAATTGAAAAAATAATGATTTTAAAGCTTAAACATTGGAATTTGAATATAACAAGAGTTCTCATGCAAAAATATGCAAGGATTAAATTGTTGCCGAGAAATGCCATAGAAAATGCTATTGCATTTCCTATAGCATTTCTTTATTTGACATTTTTTACAACATTAAATTTCAAACCAATTGAAAAAATAATGATTTTAGGGCTTATACATTGGAATTTGAATATAACAAGAGTTCTCATGCAAAAATATGCAAGGATTAAATTGTTGATGAGAAATGCCATAGGAAATGCTATCGCATTTCCTATAGCATTTCTTTATTTTACATTTTTTACAACCTTAAATTTTGAACCAATTGAAAAAATAATGATTTTAGGGCTTATACATTGGAATTTGAATATAACAAGAGTTCTCATGCAAAAATATGCAAGGATTAAATTGTTGACGATAAATGCCATAGGAAATGCTATAGCATTTCCTATAGCATTTCTTTATTTTACATTTTTTACAACCTTAAATTTCGAACCAATTGAAAAACTAATGATTTTAAAGCTTAAACATTGGAATTTGAATATAACAAGAGTTCTCATGCAAAAATATGCAAGGATTCAATTGTTGCCGAGAAATGCCATAGAAAATGCTATTGCATTTCCTATAGCATTTCTTTATTTGACATTTTTTACAACCTTAAATTTCAAACCAATTGAAAAAATAATGATTTTAGGGCTTATACATTGGAATTTGAATATAACAAGAGTTCTCATGCAAAAATATGCAAGGATTAAATTGTTGATGAGAAATGCCATAGGAAATGCTATAGCATTTCCTATAGCATTTCTTTATTTTACATTTTTTACAACCTTAAATTTTGAACCAATTGAAAAAATAATGATTTTAGGGCTTATACATTGGAATTTGAATATAACAAGAGTTCTCATGCAAAAATATGCAAGGATTAAATTGTTGACGAGAAATGCCATAGGAAATGCTATAGCATTTCCTATAGCATTTCTTTATTTTACATTTTTTACAACCTTAAATTTCGAACCAATTGAAAAAATAATGATTTTAAAGCTTAAACATTGAAATTTGAATATAACAAGAGTTCTCATGCAAAAATATGCAAGGATTATATTGTTGCCGAGAAATGCCATAGGAAATGCTATAGCATTTCCTATAGCATTTCTTTATTTGACATTTTTTACAACCTTAAATTTCAAACCAATTGAAAAAATAATGATTTTAGGGCTTATACATTGGAATTTGAATATAACAAGAGTTCTCATGCAAAAATATGCAAGGATTAAATTGTTGATGAGAAATGCCATAGGAAATGCTATAGCATTTCCTATAGCATTTCTTTATTTTACATTTTTTACAACCTTAAATTTTGAACCAATTGAAAAAATAATGATTTTAGGGCTTATACATTGGAATTTGAATATAACAAGAGTTCTCATGCAAAAATATGCAAGGATTAAATTGTTGACGAGAAATGCCATAGGAAATGCTATAGCATTTCCTAAAGCATTTCTTTATTTTACATTTTTTACAACCTTAAATTTCGAACCAATTGAAAAAATAATGATTTTAAAGCTTAAACATTGGAATTTGAATATAACAAGAGTTCTCATGCAAAAATATGCAAGGATTAAATTGTTGCCGAGAAATGCGATAGAAAATGCTATTGCATTTCCTATAGCATTTCTTTATTTGACATTTTTTACAACCTTAAATTTCAAACCAATTGAAAAAATAATGATTTTAGGGCTTATACATTGGAATTTGAATATAACAAGAGTTCTCATGCAAAAATATGCAAGGATTAAATTGTTGATGAGAAATGCCATAGGAAATGCTATAGCATTTCCTATAGCATTTCTTTATTTTACATTTTTTACAACCTTAAATTTTGAACCAATTGAAAAAATAATGATTTTAGGGCTTATACATTGGAATTTGAATATAACAAGAGTTCTCATGCAAAAATATGCAAGGATTAAATTGTTGACGAGAAATGCCATAGGAAATGCTATAGCATTTCCTATAGCATTTCTTTATTTTACATTTTTTACAACCTTAAATTTCGAACCAATTGAAAAAATAATGATTTTAAAGCTTAAACATTGAAATTTGAATATAACAAGAGTTCTCATGCAAAAATATGCAAGGATTAAATTGTTGCCGAGAAATGCCATAGGAAATGCTATAGCATTTCCTATAGCATTTCTTTATTTGACATTTTTTACAACCTTAAATTTCTAACCAATTGAAAAAATAATGATTTTACGGCTTATAAATTGGAATTTGAATGTAACAAGAGTTCTCATGCAAAAATATGCAAGGATTAAATTGTTGACGAGAAATGTCATAGGAAATGCTATAGCATTTCCTATAGCATTTCTTTATTTTACATTTTTTACAACCTTAAATTTCGAACCAATTGAAAAAATAATGATTTTACGGCTTATACATTGGAATTTGAATGTAACAAGAGTTCTCATGCAAAAATATGCAAGGATTAAATTGTTGACGAGAAATGCCATAGGAAATGCTATAGCATTTCCTATAGCATTTCTTTATTTTACATTTTTTACAGCCTTAAATTTCGAACCAATTGAATAAATAATGATTTTAGGGCTTATACATTGGAATTTGAATATATAAAGAGTTCTCATGCAAAAATATGCAATGATTAAGTTGCTGACGAGAAATGCCATAGGAAATGCTATAGCATTTCCTATAGCATTTCTTTATTTTACATTTTTTACAACCTTAAATTTCAAACCAATTGAAAAAATAATGATTTTAAAGCTTATACATTGGAATTTGAATATAACAAGAGTTCTCATGCAAAAATATGCAAGGATTAAGTTGCTTACGAGAAATGCCATAGGAAATGCTATAGCATTTCCTATAGCATTTCTTTATTTGACATTTTTTACAACCTTAAATTTCAAACCAATTGAAAAAATAATGATTTTAGGGCTTATACATAGGAATTTGAATATAACAAGAGTTCTCATGCAAAAATATGCAAGGCTTAAATTGTTGACGAGAAATGCCATAGGAAATGCTAAAACATTTCCTATAGCATTTCTTTATTTTACATTTTTTACAACCTTAAATTTCGAACCAATTGAAAAAATAATGATTTTAGGGCTTATACATTGGAATTTGAATATAACAAGAGTTCTCATGCAAAAATATGCAAGGATTAATTTGTTGACGAGAAATGCCATAGGAAATGCTATAGCATTTCCTATACCATTTCTTTATTTTACATTTTTTACAACCTTAAATTTCGAACTAATTGAAAAAATAATGATTTTACGGCTTATACATTGGAATTTGAATGTAACAAGAGTTCTCATGCAAAAATATGCAAGGATTAAATTGTTGACGAGAAATGCCATAGGAAATGCTATAGCATTTCCTATAGCATTTCTTTATTTGACATTTTTTGCAACCTTAAATTTCGAACCAATTGAAAAAATAATGATTTTAGGGCTTATACATTGGAAATTGAATATAACAAGAGTTCTCATGCAAAAATATGCAAGGATTAAATTGTTGCCGAGAAATGCCATAGGAAATGCTATAGCATTTCCTATAGCATTTCTTTGTTTTACATTTTTTACAACCTTAAATTTCGAAACAATTGAAAAAATAATGATTTTAGGGCTTATACATTGGAATTTGAATATAACAAGAGTTCTCATGCAAAAATATGCAAGGATTAAATTGTTGACGAGAAATGCCATAGGAAATGCTATAGCATTTCCAATAGCATTTCTTTATTTTACATTTTTTACAACCTTAAATTTCAAACCAATTGAAAAAATAATGATTTTAGGGCTTATACATTGGAATTTGAATATAACAAGAGTTCTCATGCAAAAATATGCAAGGATTAAGTTGCTGACGAGAAATGCCATAGGAAATGCTATAGCATTTCCTATAGCATTTCTTTATTTGACAGTTTTTACAACCTTAAATTTCAAACCAATTGAAAAAATAATGATTTTAGGGCTTATACATTGGAATTTGAATATAACAAGAGTTCTCATGCAAAAATATGCAAGGATTAAATTGTTGACGAGAAATGCCATACGAAATGCTATAGCATTTCCTATAGCATTTCTTTATTTTAAATTTTTTACAACCTTAAATTTCGAACCAATTGAAAAAATAATGATTTTAGGGCTTATACATTGGAATTTGAATATAACAAGAGTTATCATGCAAAAATATGCAAGGATTAAATTGTTGACGAGAAATGCCACAGGAAATGCTATAGCTTTTTCTATAGCATTTCTTTATTTTACTCTTTTTACAACCTTAAATTTCGAACGAATTGAAAAAATAATGATTTTAAAGCTTAAACATTGGAATTTGAATATAACAAGAGTTCTCATGCAAAAATATGCAAGGATTAAATTGTTGCCGAGAAATGCCATAGAAAATGCTATAGCATTTCCAATAGCATTTCTTTATTTGACATTTTTTACAACCTTAAATTTCAAACCAATTGAAAAAATAATGATTTTAGGGCTTATACATAGGATTTTGAATATAACAAGAGTTCTCATGCAAAAATATGCAAGGATTAAATTGTTGACGAGAAATGCCATAGGAAATGCTATAGCATTTCCTTTAGCATTTGTTTATTTGACATTTTTTACAACCTTAAATTTTGAACCAATTGAAAAAATAATGATTTTAGGGCTTATACATTGGAAATTGAATATAACAAGAGTTCTCATGCAAAAATATGCAAGGATTAAATTGTTGCCGAGAAATGCTAGCATTTCTTTATTTTACATTTTTTACAACCTTTAATTTCGAACCAATTGAAAAAATAATGATTTTAGGGCTTATACATTGGAATTTGAATATAACAAGAGTTCTCATGCAAAAATATGCAAGGATTAAATTATTGACGAGAAATGCCATAGGAAATGCTATAGCATTTCCCATAGCATTTCTTTATTTTACATTTTTTACAACCTTAAAATTCAAACCAATTGAAAAAATAATGATTTTAAAGCTTATACATTGGAATTTAAATATAACAAGAGTTCTCATGCAAAAATATGCAAGGATTAAATTGCTGACAAGAAATGCAATAGGAAATGCTATAGCATTTCCTATAGCATTTCTTTATTTGACATTTTTTACAACCTTAAATTTCAAACCAATTGAAAAAATAATGATTTTAGGGCTTATACATTGGAATTTGAATATAACAAGAGTTCTCATGCAAAAATATGCAAGGATTAAATTGTTGACGAGAACATAGGAAATGCTATAGCATTTCCTATAGCATTTATTTATTTGACATTTTTTACAACCTTAAATTTCAAACAAATTTATAAAATAATGATTAAATTGTTGACGAGAAATGCCATAGGAAATGTTATAGCATTTCGTATAGCATTTCTTTATTTGACATTTTTACCAACCTTAAATTTCAAAACCAATTGAAAAAATAATGATTTTAAAGCTTATACATTGAAATTTGAATATAACAAGAGTTCTCATGCAAAAATATGCAAGGATTAAATTGTTGACGAGAAATGCCATAGGAAATGCTATAGCATTTCTTTATTTTACACTTTTTACAACCTTAAATTTTGAACCAATAGAAAAAAGTGATGATTTTACGGCTTACACATTTGAAATTGAATATAACAAGAGTTCTCATGCAAAGATATGCAAGGATTAAATTGTTGCCGAGAAATGCCATAGGAAATGCTATAGCATTTCCTATAGCATTTCTTTATTTTACATTTTTTACAACCTTAAATTTCGAACCAATTGAAAAAATAATGATTTTAAAGCTTATACATTGGATTTTGAATATAACAAGAGTTCTCATGCAAAAATATGCAAGGATTAAATTGTTGACGAGAAATGCCATAGGAAATGTTATAACATTTCGTATAGCTTTTCTTTATTTTACATTGTTACGACCTAATATTTCGAACCAATTGAAAAAATAAAGATTTTAGGAATTATACATTGGAATTTGAATATAACAAGATTTCTCATGCAAAAATATGCAAGGATTAAATTGTTGACGAGAAATGCCATAGGAAATGCTATAGCATTTCCTATAGCATTTCTTTATTTTACATTGTTTACGACCTAAAATTTCGAACCAATTGAAAAAAT
Source organism: Parietaria judaica (assembly GCA_954871525.1). Lineage (NCBI taxonomy): Eukaryota > Viridiplantae > Streptophyta > Magnoliopsida > Rosales > Urticaceae > Parietaria > Parietaria judaica. The sequence goes on from OX940865.1 coordinate 36,342,728, forward strand.
AATGATTTTAAAGCTTATACATTTGAATTTGAATATAACAAGAGTTTTCATGCAAAAATATGCAAGGATTAAATTTTTGCCGAGAAATGCCATAGGATATGCTAGCATTTCCTATAGCATTTCTTTTTTTTTACATTGTTTACGACCTAAAATTTTTAACCAATTGAAAAATAATAATTTTAGGGCTTATACATTGGAATTTGAATATAAGAAGAGTTCTCATGAAAAAATATGCAAGGATTAAATTTTTGACGAGAAATGCCATAGGAAATTCTAGCATTTCCTATAGCATTTCTTTATTTTACATTGTTTACGACCTAAAATTTTGAACCAATTGAAAAAATAATGATTTTAGGGCTTATACATTGGAATTTGAATATAACAAGAGTTCTCATGAAAAAATATGCAAGGATTAAATTTTTGACGAGAAATGCCATAGGAAATGCTAGCATTTTCTATAGCATTTCTTTATTTTACATTGTTTACGACCTAAAATTTTGAACCAATTGAAAAAAATAATGATTTTAGGGCTTATACATTGGAATTTGAATATAACAAGAGTTCTAATGCAAAAATATGCAAGGAATAAATTTTTGACGAGAAATGCCATAGGAAAGGCTATAACATTTCCTATAGCATTTCTTTATTTTACATTTTTTACAACCTTAAACTTCAAACCAATTGAAAAAATAATGATTTTAAAGCTTATACATTGGAATTTGAATATAACAAGAGTTCTCATGCAAAAATATGCAAGGATTAAATTGTTGACGAGAACATAGGAAATGCTATAGCATTTCCTATAGCATTTATTTATTTGACATTTTTTACAACCTTAAATTTCAAACCAATTGAAAAAATAATTATTTTAGGGCCTATACATTGGAATTTGAATATAACAAGAGTTCTCATGCAAAAATATGCAAGGATTAAATTGTTGACGAGAAATGCCATAGGAAATGCTATAGCATTTCCTATAGCATTTCTTTATTAGACATTTTTTACAACCTTAAATTTCGAACCAATTGAAAAAAAAATGATTTTAGGGCTTATACATTGGAAATTGAATATAACAAGAGTTCTCATGCAAAGATATGCAAGGATTAATTAGTTGCCGAGAAATGTCATTGGAAATACTATAGCATTTCCTATAGCATTTCTTTATTTTACATTTGTTACAACCTTAAATTTCGAACCAATTGAAAAAATATTTATTTTAGGGCTTATACATTGGAATTTGAATATAACAAGACTTCTCATGCAAAAATATGCAAGAATTAAATTGATGACGAGAAATGCCATAGGAAATGCTATAGCATTTCCTATAGCATTTCTTTATTTGACATTTTTTACAACCTTAAATTTCAAACCAATTGAAAAAATAATGATTTTAGGGCTTATACATTGGAAATTGAATATAACAAGAGTTCTCATGCAAAAATATGCAAGGATTAAATTGTTGCCGAGAAATGCCATAGGAAATGCATGCTATAGGAAATGCTATAGGCATTTCTTGTCAAAAATTTAATCCTTGCATATTTTTGCATGAGAACTCTTGTTATATTCAAATTCCAATGTATAAGCCCTAAAATCATTATTTTTTCAATTGGTTTAAAATTTAAGGTTGTAAAAAATGTAAAATAAAGAAATGCTATGGGAAATGCTATAGCATTTCCTATGGCATTTCTCGTCAACAATTTAATCCTTGCATATTTTTGCATGAGAACTCTTGTTATATTCAAATTCCAATGTATAAGCTTTAAAATAATTATTTTTTCAATTGGTTCCAAATTTAAGGTTGTTAAAAATGTAAAATAAAGAAATGCTATAGGAAATGCTATAGCATTTCATATGGCATTTCTCGTCAAAAATTTAATCCTTGCATATTTTTGCATGAGAACTCTTGTTATATTCAAATTCCAATGTATAAGCCCTAAAATCATTATTTTTTCAATTGGTTTGAAATTTTAGGTCGTAAACAATGTAAAATAAAGAAATGCTATAGGAAATGCTAGCATTTCCTATGGCATTTCTCGGCAACAATTTAATCCTTGCATATTTTTGCATGATAACTCTTGTTATATTCAAATTCCAATGTATAAGCTTTAAAATCATTATTTTTTCAATTGGTTCGAAATTTAAGGTTGTAAAAAATGTAAAATAAAGAAATGCTATAGGAAATGCTATAGCATTTCCTATGGCATTTCTCGGCAACAATTTAATCCTTGCATATTTTTGCAAGAGAACTCTTGTTATATTCAAATTCCAATGTATAAGCCCTAAAATCATTATTTTTTCAATTGGTTCGAAATTTAAGGTTGTAAAAAATGTAATATAAAGAAATGCTATAGGAAATGCTATAGCATTTCCTATGGAATTTCTCATCAACAATTTAATCCTTGCATATTTTTGCATGAGAACTCTTGTTATATTCAAATTCCAATCTATAATCCCTAAAATCATAATATTTTCAATTGGTATGAAATTTTAGGTCGTAACAATGTAAAATAAAGAAATGCTATAGGAAATGCTATAACATTTCCTATGGCATTTCTCGTCAACAATTTAATCCTTGCATATTTTTGCATGAGAACTCTTGTTATATTCAAATTCCAATGTATAAGCCTTAAAATCATCATTTTTTTCAATTGGTTCGAAATTTAAGGTTGTAAAAAATGTAAAATAAAGAAATGCTATAGGAAATGCTATAACATTTCCTATGGCATTTGTCGTCAACAATTTAATCCTTGCATATTTTTGCATGAGAACTCTTGTTATAATCAAATTCCAATGTATAAGCTTTAAAATCATTATTTTTTTCAACTGGTTCGAAATTTCAGGTTGTAAAAAATGTAAAATAAAGAAATGCTATAGGAAATGCTATAGCATTTCCTATGGCATTTCTCGTCAAGAATTAAATCATTGCATATTTTTACATGAGAACTTTTGTTATATTCAAATTCCAATGTATAAGCCTTAAAATCATTATTTTTTCAATTGGTTCGAAATTTAAGGTTGTAAAAAATGTCAAATAAATAAATGCTATAGGAAACGCTATAGCATTTCCTATGGCATTTCTCGTCAACAATTTAATCCTTGCATATTTTTGCATGAGAATTCTTGTTATATTCAAATTCCAATGTATAAGCTTTAAAATCATTATTTTTTCAATTTGTTCGAAATTTAAGGTTGTAAAAAATGTAAAATAAAGAAATGCTATAGGAAATACTATAGCATTTCCTATGGCATTTCTCGTCAAAAATTTAATCCTTGCATATTTTTGCATGGGAACTCTTGTTATATTCAAATTCCATTGTATAAGCCCTAAAATAATTATTTTTTCAATTGGTTCAAAATTTAAGGTTGTAAAAAATGTAAAATAAAGAAATGCTATAGGAAATGCTATAACATTTCCTATGGCATTTCTCGTCAACAATTTAATCCTTGCATATTTTTGCATGAGAACTCTTGTTATATTCAAATTCCAATGTATAAGCCCTAAAATCATTACTTTTTCAATTGGTTTGAAATTTAAGGTTGTAAAAAAATGTCAAATAAAGAAATGCTATGGGAAATGCTATAGCATTTCCTATGGCATTTCTCGGCAACAATTTAATCCTTGCATATTTTTGCATGAGAACTCTTGTTATATTCAAATTCCAATGTATAAGCTTTAAAATCATTATTTTTTTCAACTGGTTCGAAATTTCAGGTTGTAAAAAATGTAAAATAAAGAAATGCTATAGGAAATGCTATAGCATTTCCTATGGCATTTCTCGTCAAGAATTAAATCATTGCATATTTTTACATGATAACTTTTGTTATATTCAAATTCCAATGTATAAGCCTTAAAATCATTATTTTTTCAATTGGTTCGAAATTTAAGGTTGTAAAAAATGTCAAATAAAGAAATGCTATAGGAAACGCTATAGCATTTCCTATGGAATTTCTCGTCAACAATTTAATCCTTGCATATTTTTGCATGAGAATTCTTGTTATATTCAAATTCCAATGTATAAGCTTTAAAATCATTATTTTTTCAACTGGTTCGAATTTTCAGGTTGTAAAAAATGTAAAATAAAGAAATGCTATAGGAAATGCTATAGCATTTCATATGGCATTTCTCGTCAAAAATTTAATCCTTGCATATTTTTGCATGAGAACTCTTGTTATATTCAAATTCCAATGTATAAGCCCTAAAATAATCATTTTTTCAATTGGTTCGAAATTTAAGGTGGTAAAAAATGTAAAATAAAGAAATGCTATAGGAAATGCTATAACATTTCCTATGGCATTTCTCGTCAACAATTTAATCCTTGCATATTTTTGCATGAGAACTCTTGTTATATTCAAATTCCAATTTATAAGCCCTAAATCATTATTTTTTAAATTGGTTCAAATTTAAGGTTGTAAAAAATGTAAAATAAAGAAATGCTATAGGAAATGCTATAGCATTTCTCGTCAACAATTTAATCCTTGCATATTTTTGCATGAGAACTCTTGTTATAATCAAATTCCAATGTATAAGCCTTTAAATCATTATTTCTTTAATTGGTTCGAAATTTAAGGTTGTAAAAAAATGTAAAATAAAGAAATGCTATAGGAAATGCTATAACATTTCCTATGGCATTTCTCTTCAACAATTTAATCCTTGCATATTTTTGCATGAGAACTCTTGTTATATTAAAATTCCAATGTATAAGCCCTAAAATCATTACTTTTTCAATTGGTTTGAAATTTAAGGTTGTAAAAAATGTCAAATAAAGAAATGCTATATGAAATGCTATAGCATTTCCTATGGCATTTCTCGTCAACAATTTAATCCTTGCATATTTTTGCATGAGAATTCTTGTTATATTCAAATTCCAATGTATAAGCTTTAAAATCATAATTTTTTCAATTTGTTCGAAATTTAAGGTTGTAAAAAATGTAAAATAAAGAAATGCTATAGGAAATGCTATAACATTTCCTATGGCATTTCTCGTCAACAATTTAATCCTTGCATATTTTTGCATGAGAACTCTAGCATTTCTTTATTTTACATTTTTTACAACCTTAAATTTCGAACTAATTGAAAAAATAATGATTTTAGGGCTTATACATTGGAATTTTAATATAACAAGAGTTCTCATGCAAAAATATGCAAGGATTAAATTGTTGACGAGAAATGCTATAGGAAATGTAGAAATGCCATAGGAAATGCTATAACATTTCCTATAGCATTTCTTTATTTGACATTTTTTACAACCTTAAATTTTGAACCAATTGAAAAAATAATGATTTTAGGGCTTATACATTGGAATTTGAATATAACAAGAATTCTCATGCAAAAATATGCAAGGATTAAATTGTTGACGAGAAATGCCATAGGAAATGCTATAGCATTTCCTATAGCATTTCTTTATTTTATATTGTTTACGACCTAAAAGTCGAAACAATTGAAAAAATAACGATTTTAGGGCTTATACATTGGAATTTGAATATAACTAGAGTTCTCATGCAAAAATATGCAAGGATTAAATTATTGACGAGAAATGCCATAGGAAATGCTATAGCATTTCCTATAGCATTTCTTTATTTGACATTTTTTACAACCTTAAATTTCGAACCAATTGAAAAAATAATTATTTTAGGGCTTATACATTGGAATATGAATATATCAAGAGTTCTCATGCAAAAATATGCAAGCATTAAGTTGTTGACGAGAAATGCCATAGGAAATGCTATAGCATTTCTTTATTTTAAATTTTTTACAACCTTTAATTTCGAACCAATTGAAAAAATAATGATTTTAAAGCTTATACATTGGAATTTGAATATAACAAGAGTTCTCATGCAAAAATATGCAAGGATTAAATTGTTGACGAGAAATGCCATAGGCATTTCCTATAGAATTTCTTTATTTTACATTTTTTACAACCTTAAATTTCAAACCAATTAAAAAAATAATGATTTTAGGGCTTATAGATTGGAATTTTAATATAACAAGAGTTCTCATGCAAAAATATGCAAGGATTAAATTGTTGACGAGAAATGCCATAGGAAATGCTAGCATTTCCTATAGCATTTCTTTATTTTACATTGTTTACGACCTAAAATTTCGAACCAATTGAAAAAATAATATTTTAGGGCTTATACATTGGAATTTGAATATAACAAGAGTTCTCATGCAAAAATATGCAAGGATTAAATTGTTGACGAGAAATGACATAGGAAATGCTATAGCATTTACTATAGCATTTCTTTATTTTACAATTTTTACAACCTTAAATTTCGAACCAATTGAAAAAATAATGATTTTAGGGCTTATACATTGAAATTTTAATATTGCAAGCGTTCTCATGCAAAAATATGCAAGGATTAAATTGTTGACGTTAAATTTCATAGGAAATGCTATAGCATTTCTTTATTTTATATTGTTTACGACCTAAAATTCGAAACAATTGAAAAAATAATGATTTTAGGGCTTATACATTGGAATTTGAATATAACAAGAGTTCTCATGCAAAAATATGCAAGGATTAAATTGTTGACGAGAAATGCCATAGGAAATGCTATAGCATTTCCTATAGCATTTCTTTATTTGACATTTTTAAAACCTTAAATTTCGAACGAATTGAAAAAATAATGATTTTAGGGCTTATACATTGGAATTTGATTATATCAAGAGTTCTCATTCAAAAATATGCAAGCATTAAGTTGTTGACGAGAAATGCCATAGGAAATGCTATAGCATTTCTTTATTTTACATTTTTTACAACCTTAAATTTCGAACCAATTGAAAAAATAATAATTTTAAAGCTTATACATTGGAATTTGAATATAACAAGAGTTCTCATGCAAAAATATGCAAGGATTAAATTGTTGACGAGAAATGCCATGGGAAATGCTATAGCATTTCCTATAGCATTTCTTTATTTTATATTGTTTACGACCTAAAATTCGAAACAATTGAAAAAATAATGATTTTAGGGCTTATACATTGGAATTTGAATATAACAAGAGTTCTCATGCAAAAATATGCAAGGATTAAATTGTTGACGAGAAATGCCATAGGAAATGTTATAGCATTTCCTATAGCATTTCTTTATTTGACATTTTTACAACCTTTAATTTCGAACGAATTGAAAAAATAATGATTTTAGGGCTTATACATTGGAATTTGAATATATCAAGAGTTCTCATGCAAAAATATGCAAGCATTAAGTTGTTGACGAGAAATGCCATAGGAAATGCTATAGCATTTCTTTATTTTACATTTTTTACAACCTTTAATTTCGAACCAATTGAAAAAATAATGATTTTAAAGCTTATACGTTGGAATTTGAATATAACAAGAGTTCTCATGCAAACATATGCAAGGATTAAATTGTTGACGAGAAATGCCATGGGAAATGCTATAGCATTTCCTATAGCATTTCTTTATTTTACATTTTTTACAACCTTAAATTTCAAACCAATTGAAAAAATAATTATTTTAGGGCTTATACATTGGAATTTTAAATAACAAAAGTTCTCATGCACAAATATGCAAGGATTAAATTGTTGACGAGAAATGCCATAGGAAATGCTAGCATTTCCTATAGCATTTCTTTATTTTACATTTTTTACAACCTTAAATTTCGAACCAATTAAAAAAATAATGATTTTAGGGCTTATACATTGGAATTTGAATATAACAAGAGTTCTCATGCAAAAATATGCAAGGATTAAATTGTTGACGAGAAATTCCATAGGAAATGCTATAGCATTTCCTATAGAATTTCTTTATTTTACATTTTTTACAACCTTAAATTTCGAACCAATTGAAAAAATAATGTTTTTAAAGCTTATACATTGGAATTTGAATATAACAAGAGTTCTCATGCAAAAATATGCAAGGATTAAATTGTTGACGAGAAATGCCACAGGAAATGCTGTAGCATTTCCTATAGAATTTCTTTATTTTACATTTTTACAACCTTAAATTTCGAACCAATTGAAAAAATAATGATTTTAGGGCTTATACATTGGAATTTGAATATAACAAGAGTTCTAATGAAAAAATATGAAAGGATTAAATTGTTGACGAGAAATGCCATAGGAAATGCTATAGCATTTCCGATAGCATTTCTTTATTTTACATTTTTTACAACCTTAAATTTCGAACCAATTGAAACAATAATGATTTTAAAGCTTATACATTGGAATTTAATATAACAAGAGTTCTCATGCAAAAATATGCAAGGATTAAGTTGTTGACGAGAAATGCCATAGGCATTTCCTATAGCATTTCTTTATTTTACATTTTTTACAACCTTAAATTTCAAACCAATTAAAAAAATAATGATTTTAGGGCTTATACATTTGAATTTTAATATAACAAGAGTTCTCATTCAAAAATATGCAAGGATTAAATTGTTGACGAGAAATGCCATAGGAAATGCTAGCATTTCGTATAGCATTTCTTTATTTTACATTGTTTACGACCTAAAATTTCGAACCAATTGAAAAAATAATATTTTAGGGCTTATACATTGGAATTTGAATATAACAAGAGTTCTCATGCAAAAATATGCAAGGATTAAATTGTTGACGAGAAATAACATAGGAAATGCTATAGCATTTCCTATAGCATTTCTTTATTTTACAATTTTTACAACCTTAAATTTCGAACCAATTGAAAAAATAATGATTTTAGGGCTTATACATTGAAATTTTAATATTGCAAGCGTTCTCATGCAAAAATATGCAAGGATTAAATTGTTGACGTTAAATTTCATAGGAAATGCTATAGCATTTCCTATATCATTTCTTTATTTTATATTGTTTACGACCTAAAATTCGAAACAATTGAAAAAAAATGATTTTAGGGCTTATACATTGGAATTTGAATATAACAAGAGTTCTCATGCAAAAATATGCAAGCATTAAATTGTTGACGAGAAATGCCATAGGAAATGCTATAGCATTTCCTATAGCATTTCTTTATTTGACATTTTTACAACCTTAAATTTCGAACGAATTGAAAAAATAATGATTTTAGGGCTTATACATTGGAATTTGAATATATCAAGAGTTCTCATTCAAAAATATGCAAGCATTAAGTTGTTGACGAGAAATGCCATAGGAAATGCTATAGCATTTCTTTATTTTACATTTTTTACAACCTTAAATTTCGAACCAATTGAAAAAATAATGATTTTAAAGCTTATACATTGGAATTTGAATATAACAAGAGTTCTCATGCAAAAATATGCAAGGATTAAATTGTTGACGAGAAATGCCATGGGAAATGCTATAGCATTTCCTATAGCATTTCTTTATTTTATATTGTTTACGACCTAAAAGTCGAAACAATTGAAAAAGTAATGATTTTAGGGCTTATACATTGGAATTTGAATATAACAAGAGTTCTCATGCAAAAATATGCAAGGATTAAATTGTTGACGAGAAATGCCATAGGAAATGCTATAGCATTTCTTTATTTGACATTTTTTACAACCTTAAATTTCGAACCAATTGAAAAAATAATGATTTTAGGGCTTATACATTGGAATTTGAATATAACAAGAGTTATAATGAAAAAATATGAAAGGATTAAATTGTTGACGAGAAATGCCATAGGAAATGCTATAGCATTTCCTATAGCATTTCTTTATTTTACATTTTTTACAACCTTAAATTTCGAACCAATTGAAACAATAATGATTTTAAAGCTTATACATTGGAATTTAATATAACAAGAGTTCTCATGCAAAAATATGCAAGGATTAAATTGTTGACGAGAAATGCCATAGGCATTTCCTATAGCATTTCTTTATTTTACATTTTTTACAACCTTAAATTTCAAACCAATTAAAAAAATAATGATTTTAGGGCTTATACATTGGAATTTTAATATAACAAGAGTTCTCATGCAAAAATATGCAAGGATTAAATTGTTGACGAGAAATGCCATAAGAAATGCTAGCATTTCCTATAGAATTTCTTTATTTTACATTGTTTACGACCTAAAATTTCGAACCAATTGAAAAAATAATATTTTAGGGCTTATACATTGGAATTTGAATATAACAAGAGTTCTCATGCAAAAATATGCAAGGATTAAATTGTTGACGAGAAATGACATAGGAAATGCTATAGCATTTCCTATAGCATTTCTTTATTTTACAATTTTTACAACCTTAAATTTCGAACCAATTGAAAAAATAATGATTTTAGGGCTTATACATTGAAATTTTAATATTGCAAGCGTTCTCATGCAAAAATATGCAAGGATTAAATTGTTGACGTTAAATTTCATAGGAAATTCTATAGCATTTCCTATATCATTTCTTTATTTTATATTGTTTACGACCTAAAATTCGAAACAATTGAAAAAAAATGATTTTAGGGCTTATACATTGGAATTTGAATATAACAAGAGTTCTCATGCAAAAATATGCAAGCATTAAATTGTTGACGAGAAATGCCATAGGAAATGCTATAGCATTTCCTATAGCATTTCTTTATTTGACATTTTTACAACCTTATATTTCGAACGAATTGAAAAAATAATGATTTTAGGGCTTATACATTGGAATTTGAATATATCAATAGTTCTCATGCAAAAATATGCAAGCATTAAGTTGTTGACGAGAAATGCCATAGGAAATGCTATAGCATTTCTTTATTTTACATTTTTTACAACCTTTAATTTCGAACCAATTGAAAAAATAATGATTTTAAAGCTTATACGTTGGAATTTGAATATAACAAGAGTTCTCATGCAAACATATGCAAGGATTAAATTGTTAACGAGAAATGCCATGGGAAATGCTATAGCATTTCCTATAGCATTTCTTTATTTTACATTTTTTACAACCTTAAATTTCAAACCAATTGAAAAAATAATGATTTTAGGGCTTATTTATTGGAATTTTAAATAACAAGAGTTCTCATGCACAAATATGCAAGGATTAAATTGTTGACGAGAAATGCCATAGGAAATGCTAGCATTTCCTATAGCATTTCTTTATTTTACATTTTTTACAACCTTAAATTTCGAACCAATTAAAAAAATAATGATTTTAGGGCTTATACATTGGAATTTGAATATAACAAGAGTTCTCATGCAAAAATATGCAAGGATTAAATTGTTGACGAGAAATGCCATAGGAAATGCTATAGCATTTCCTATAGAATTTCTTTATTTTACATTTTTTACAACCTTAAATTTCGAACCAATTGAAAAAATAATGATTTTAAAGCTTATACATTGGAATTTGAATATAACAAGAGTTCTCATGCAAAAATATGCAAGGATTAAATTGTTGACGAGAAATGCCACAGGAAATGCTGTAGCATTTCCTATAGAATTTCTTTATTTTACATTTTTACAACCTTAAATTTCGAACCAATTGAAAAAATAATGATTTTAGGGCTTATACATTGGAATTTGAATATAACAAGAGTTCTAATGAAAAAATATGAAAGGATTAAATTGTTGACGAGAAATGCCATAGGAAATGCTATAGCATTTCCTATAGCATTTCTTTATTTTACATTTTTTACAACCTTAAATTTCGAACCAATTGAAACAATAATGATTTTAAAGCTTATACATTGGAATTTAATATAACAAGAGTTCTCATGCAAAAATATGCAAGGATTAAATTGTTGACGAGAAATGCCATAGGAAATGCTATAGCATTTCCTATAGCATTTCTTTATTTTACATTTTTTACAACCTTAAATTTCGAACCAATTGAAAAAATAATGATTTTAGGGCTTATACATTGGAATTTGAATATAACAAGAGTTCTCATGCTAAAATATGAAAGGATTAAGTTGTTGAGGAGAAATGCCGTAGGAAATGTTATAGCATTTCACATAGCATTTCTTTATTTTACATCTTTTACAACCTTAAATTTCGAACCAATTGAAAAAATAATGATTTTAAAGCTTATACATTGGAATTTGAATATAACAAGAGTTCTCATGCAAAAATATGAAAGGATTAAATTGTTGAAGAGAAATGCCATAGGAAATGCTATACATTTATTTATTTTACATTTTTTACAACCTTAAATTTCGAACCAATTGAAAAAATAATGATTTTTGGGCTTATACTTTGGAATTTTAATATAACAAGAGTTCTCATGCAAAAATATGCAAGGATTAAGTTGTTGACGAGAAATGCCATAGGAAATGATATAGCATTTCCTATAGCATTTCTTTATTTTACATTTTTTACAACCTTAAATTTCGAACCAATTTAAAAAATAATGATTTTAAAGCTTATACATTCGAATTTGAATATAACAAGAGTTCTCATGCAAAAATATGAAATGATTAAATTGTTGACGAGAAATGCCATAGGAAATGCTATAACATTTCCTATAGCATTTATTTATTTTAAATTTTTAACAACCTTAAATTTCGAACCAATTGAAAAAATAATGTATTTAAAGCTTATACATTGGAATTTGAATATAACAAGAGTTCTCATGCAAAATTATGCAAGGATTAAGTTGTTGACGAGAAATGCCATACGAAATGTTATAACATTTCCTATAGCATTTCTTTATTTTACATATTTTACAACCTTAAATTTCGAACCAATTGAAAAAATAATGATTTTAAAGCTGATACATTGGAATTTGAATATAACAAGAGTTCTCATGCAAAAATATGAAAGGATTAAATTGTTGACGAGAAATGCAATAGGAAATGCTATATTTTACATTTTTTATTTTACATTTTTTACAACCTTATATTTCGAACCAATTGAAAAAAATAATGATTTTAGAGCTTATACATTGGAATTTGAATATAACAAGAGATCTCATGCAAAAATATGAAAGGATTAAATTGTTGACGAGAAATGCCATAGGAAATGCTAGCATTTCCTATAGTATTTCTTTATTTTACATTGTTTACGACCTAAAGCTTCGAATCAATTGAAAAAATAATTATATTAGGGCTTATACATTAGAATTTTAATTTAACAAGAGTTGTCATGCAAAAATACGCAAGGATTAAATTGTTGACGAGAAATGCCATAGGAAATGCTATAGCATTTCTTATAGCATTTCTTTATTTTACATTTTTTACAACCTTAAATTTCGAACCAATTGAAACAATAATGATTTTAAAGCTTATACATTGGAATTTAATATAACAAGAGTTCTCATGCAAAAATATGCAAGGATTAAATTGTTGACGAGAAATGCCATAGGAAATGCTATAGCATTTCCTATAGCATTTCTTTATTTTACATTTTTTACAACCTTAAATTTCGAACCAATTGAAAAAATAATGATTTTAGGGCTTATACATTGGAATTTGAATATAACAAGAGTTCTCATGCTAAAATATGAAAGGATTAAGTTGTTGAGGAGAAATGCCGTAGGAAATGTTATAGCATTTCCCATAGCATTTCTTTATTTTACATCTTTTACAACCTTAAATTTCGAACCAATTGAAAAAATAATGATTTTAAAGCTTATACATTGGAATTTGAATATAACAAGAGTTCTCATGCAAATATATGAAAGGATTAAATTGTTGAAGAGAAATGCCATAGGAAATGCTATACATTTATTTATTTTACATTTTTTACAACCTTAAATTTCGAACCAATTGAAAAAATAATGATTTTTGGGCTTATACTTTGGAATTTTAATATAACAAGAGTTCTCATGCAAAAATATGCAAGGATTAAGTTGTTGACGAGAAAGGCCATAGGAAATGATATAGCATTTCCTATAACATTTCTTTCTTTTACATTTTTTACAACCTTAAATTTCGAACCAATTGAAAAAATAATGATTTTAAAGCTTATACATTGGAATTTGAATATAAAAAGAGTTCTCATGCAAAAATATGCAAGGATTAAATTGTTGACGAGAAATGCAATAGGAAATGCTATAGCATTTCCTATAGCATTTCTTTATTTTACATTTTTTACAACCTTAAATTTCGAACCAATTTAAAAAATAATGATTTTAAAGCTTATACATTCGAATTTGAATATAACAAGAGTTCTCATGCAAAAATATGAAATGATTAAATTGTTGACGAGAAATGCCATAGGAAATGCTATAACATTACCTATAGCATTTATTTATTTTAAATTTTTTACAACCTTAAATTTCGAACCAATTGAAAAAATAATGATTTTAAAGCTTATACATTGGAATTTGAATATAACAAGAGTTCTCATGCAAAAATATGAAAGGATTAAATTGTTGAAGAGAAATGCCATAGGAAATGCTATACATTTATTTATTTTACATTTTTTACAACCTTAAATTTCGAACCAATTGAAAAAATAATGATTTTTGGGCTTATACTTTGGAATTTTAATATAACAAGAGTTCTCATGCAAAAATATGCAAGGATTAAGTTGTTGACGAGAAATGCCATAGGAAATGATATATTTTACATTTTTTATTTTACATTTTTTACAACCTTATATTTCGAACCAATTGAAAAAAATAATGATTTTAGAGCTTATACATTGGAATTTGAATATAACAAGAGATCTCATGCAAAAATATGAAAGGATTAAATTGTTGACGAGAAATGCCATAGGAAATGCTAGCATTTCCTATAGTATTTCTTTATTTTACATTGTTTACGACCTAAAGCTTCGAATCAATTAAAAAAATAATTATATTAGGGCTTATACATTAGAATTTTAATTTAACAAGAGTTGTCATGCAAAAATACGCAAGGATTAAATTGTTGACGAGAAATGCCATAGGAAATGCTATAGCATTTCTTATAGCATTTCTTTATTTTACATTTTTTACAACCTTAAATTTCGAACCAATTAAAAAAATAATGATTTTAGGGCTTATACATTGGAATTTGAATATAACAAGAGTTCTCATGCAAAAATATGCAAGGATTAAATTGTTGACGAGAAATGCCATAGGAAATGCTAGCATTTCCTATAGCATTTCTTTATTTTACATTGTTTACGACCTAAAATTTCAAACCAATTGAAAAAATAATGATTTTAGAGCTTATACATTGGAATTTGAATATAACAAGAGTTCTCATGCAAAAATATGCAAGGATTAAATTGTTGACGAGAAATGCCATAGGAAATGCTATAGCATTTCCTATAGCATTTCTTTATTTTACAATTTTTACAACCTTAAATTTCAAACCAATTGAAAAAATAATGATTTTAGGGCTTATACATTGAAATTTTAATATTGCAAGCGTTCTCATGCAAAAATATGCAAGGATTAAATTGTTGACGTTAAATTTCATAGGAAATGCTATAGCATTTCCTATAGCATTTCTTTATTTTTTATTGTTTACGACCTAAAATTCGAAACAATTGAAAAAATAATGATTTTAGGGCTTATACATTGGAATTTGAATATAACAAGAGTTCTCATGCAAAAATATGCAAGGATTAAATTGTTGACGAGAAATGCCATGGGAAATGCTATAGCATTTCCTATAGCATTTCTTTATTTTATATTGTTTACGACCTAAAAGTCAAAACAATTGAAAAAATAATGATTTTAGGGCTTATACATTGGAATTTGAATATAAAAGAGTTCTCATGCAAAAATATGCAAGGATTAAATTGTTGAGGAGAAATGCCATAGGAAATGCTATAGCATTTCTTTATTTGACATTTTTTACAACCTTAAATTTCGAACCAATTGAAAAAATAATGATTTTAGGGCTTATACATTGGAATTTGAATATATCAAGAGTTCTCATGCAAAAATATGCAAGCATTAAGTTGTTGACGAGAAATGCCATAGGAAATGCTATAGCATTTCTTTATTTTACATTTTTTACAACCTTTAATTTCGAACCAATTGAAAAAATAATGATTTTAAAGCTTATACGTTGGAATTTGAATATAACAAGAGTTCTCATGCAAACATATACAAGGATTAAATTGTTGACGAGAAATGCCATGGGAAATGCTATAGCATTTCCTATAGCATTTCTTTATTTTACATTTTTTACAACCTTAAATTTCAAACCAATTGAAAAAATAATTATTTTAGGGCTTATACATTGGAATTTTAAATAACAAGAGTTCTCATGCACAAATATGCAAGGATTAAATTGTTGACGATAAATGCCATAGGAAATGCTAGCATTTCCTATAGCGTTTCTTTATTTTACATTTTTTACAACCTTAAATTTCGAACCAATTAAAAAAATAATTATTTTAGGGCTTATACATTGGAATTTGAATATAACAAGAGTTCTCATGCAAAAATATGCAAGGATTAAATTGTTGACGAGAAATGCCATAGGAAATGCTATAGCATTTCCTATAGAATTTCTTTATTTTACATTTTTTACAACCTTAAATTTCGAACCAATTGAAAAAATAATGATTTTAAAGCTTATACATTGGAATTTGAATATAACAAGAGTTCTCATGCAAAAATATGCAAGGATTAAATTGTTGACGAGAAATGCCACAGGAAATGCTGTAGCATTTCCTATAGAATTTCTTTATTTTACATTTTTACAACCTTAAATTTCAAACCAATTGAAAAAATAATGATTTTAGGGCTTATACATTGGAATTTGAATATAACAAGAGTTCTAATGAAAAAATATGAAAGGATTAAATTGTTGACGAGAAATGCCATAGGAAATGCTATAACATTTCCTATAGCATTTCTTTATTTTACATTTTTTACAACCTTAAATTTCGAACCAATTGAAACAATAATGATTTTAAAGCTTATACATTGGAATTTAATATAACAAGAGTTCTCATGCAAAAATATGCAAGGATTAAATTGTTGATGAGAAATGCCATAGGAAATGCTATAGCATTTCCTATAGCATTTCTTTATTTTACATTTTTTACAACCTTAAATTTCGAACCAATTGAAAAAATAATGATTTTAGGGCTTATACATTGGAATTTGAATATAACAAGAGTTCTCATGCAAAAATATGAAAGGATTAAATTGTTGAAGAGAAATGCCATAGGAAATGCTATACATTTATTTATTTTACATTTTTTACAACCTTAAATTTCGAACCAATTGAAAAAATAATGATTTTTGGGCTTATACTTTGGAATTTTAATATAACAAGAGTTCTCATGCAAAAATATGCAAGGATTAAGTTGTTGACGAGAAATGCCATAGGAAATGATATAGCATTTCCTATAACATTTCTTTCTTTTACATTTTTTACAACCTTAAATTTCGAACCAATTGAAAAAATAATGATTTTAAAGCTTATACATTGGAATTTGAATATAAAAAGAGTTCTCATGCAAAAATATGCAAGGATTAAATTGTTGACGAGAAATGCCATAGGAAATGCTATAGCATTTCCTATAGCATTTCTTTATTTTACATTTTTTACAACCTTAAATTTCGAACCAATTTAAAAAATAATGATTTTAAAGCTTATACATTCGAATTTAAATATATAAAAAGAGTTCTCATGCAAAAATATGAAATGATTAAATTGTTGACGAGAAATGCCATAGGAAATGCTATAACATTTCCTATAGCATTTATTTATTTTAAATTTTTTACAACCTTAAATTTCGAACCAATTGAAAAAATAATGATTTTAAAGCTTATACATTGGAATTTGAATATAACAAGAGTTCTCATGCAAAAATATGCAAGGATTAAGTTGTTGACGAGAAATGCCATACGAAATGTTATAACATTTCCTATAGCATTTCTTTATTTTACATATTTTACAACCTTAAATTTCGAACCAATTGAAAAAATAATGATTTTAAAGCTGATACATTGGAATTTGAATATAACAAGAGTTCTCATGCAAAAATATGAAAGGATTAAATTGTTTACGAGAAATGCAATAGGAAATGCTAGCATTTCCTATAGCATTTCTTTATTTTACATTTTTTACAACCTTAAATTTCGAACCAATTGAAAAAATAATGATTTTAAAGCTTATACATTGTAATTTGAATATAACAAGAGATCTCATGTAAAAATATGCAAGGATTAAATTGTTGACGAGAAATGCCATAGGAAATGCTAGCATTTCCTATAGTATTTCTTTATTTTACATTGTTTACGACCTAAAAGCGAACTAATTGAAAAAATAATGATTTTAGGGCTTATACATTGGAATTCGAATATAACAAGAGTTCTCATGCAAAAATATGCAAGGATTAAATTGTTGACGAGAAATGCCATAGGAAATGCTATAGCATTTCCTATAGCATTTCTTTATTTTACATTTTTTACAACCTTAAATTTTGAACCAATTGAAAAAATAATGATTTTAGGGCTTATACATTGGAATTTGAATATACTAAGAGTTCTCATGCAAAAATATGCAAGGATTAAATTGTTGACGAGAAATGCCATAGGAAATGCTATAGCATTTCCTATAGCATTTCTTTATTTTACATTTTTTACAACTTTAAATTTCAAACCAATTGAAAAAATAATGATTTTAAAGCTTATACATTCGAATTTGAATATAACAAGAGTTCTCATGCAAAAATATGAAAGGATTAAATTGTTGACGAGAAATGCCATAGGAAATGCTATAGCATTTCCTATAGCATTTATTCATTTTATATTTTTTACAACCTTAAATTTCGAACCAATTGAAAAAATAATGATTTTAAAGCTTATACATTGGAATTTGAATATAACAAGAGTTCTCATGCAAAATTATGCAAGGATTAAGTTGTTGACGAGAAATGCCAATAATGCTATAACATTTCCTATAGCATTTCTTTATTTTACATTTTTTACAACCTTAAATTTCGAACCAATTGAAAAAATAATGATTTTTAAAGCTGATACATTGGAATTTGAATATAACAAGAGTTCTCATGCAAAAATATGAAAGGATTAAATTGTTGACGAGAAATGCCATAGGAAATGCTATAGCATTTCCTATAGCATTTCTTTATTTTATTTTTTTTACAACCTTAAATTTCGAACCAATTGAAAAAATAATGATTTTAGGGCTTATACATTGGAATTTGAATATAACAAGAGTTCTCATGCAAAAATATGCAAGGATTAAATTGTTGACGAGAAATGCCATAGGAAATGCTATAGAATTTCCTATGGAATTTCTTTATTTTACATTTTTTACAACCTTAAATTTCAAACCAATTAAAAAAATAATGATTTTAGGGCTTCTACATTGGAATTTGAATATACCAAGAGTTCTCATGCAAAAATATGCAAGGATTAAATTGTTGACGAGAACATAGGAAATGCTATAGCATTTCCTATAGCATTTATTTATTTTACATTTTTTACAACCTTAAATTTCAAACCAATTGATAAAATAATGATTTTAAAGCTTATACATTGGAATTTGAATATAACAAGAGTTCTCATGCAAAAATATGCAAGGATTAAGTTGTTGACGAGAAATGCCATACGAAATGTTATAACATTTCCTATAGCATTTCTTTATTTTACGTATTTTACAACCTTAAATTTCGAACCAATTTGAAAAAATAATGATTTTAAAGCTGATACATTGGAATTTGAATATAACAAGAGTTCTCATGCAAAAATATGAAAGGATTAAATTGTTTACGAGAAATGCAATAGGAAATGCTAGCATTTCCTATAGCATTTCTTTATTTTACATTTTTTACAACCTTAAATTTCGAACCAATTGAAAAAATAATGATTTTAAAGCTTATACATTGTAATTTGAATATAACAAGAGATCTCATGTAAAAATATGCAAGGATTAAATTGTTGACGAGAAATGCCATAGGAAATGCTAGCATTTCCTATAGTATTTCTTTATTTTACATTGTTTACGACCTAAAAGCGAACTAATTGAAAAAATAATGATTTTAGGGCTTATACATTGGAATTCGAATATAACAAGAGTTCTCATGCAAAAATATGCAAGGATTAAATTGTTGACGAGAAATGCCATAGGAAATGCTATAGCATTTCCTATAGCATTTCTTTATTTTACATTTTTTACAACCTTAAATTTTGAACCAATTGAAAAAATAATGATTTTAGGGCTTATACATTGGAATTTGAATATACTAAGAGTTCTCATGCAAAAATATGCAAGGATTAAATTGTTGACGAGAAATGCCATAGGAAATGCTATAGCATTTCCTATAGCATTTCTTTATTTTACATTTTTTACAACCTTAAATTTCAAACCAATTGAAAAAATAATGATTTTAAAGCTTATACATTCGAATTTGAATATAACAAGAGTTCTCATGCAAAAATATGAAAGGATTAAATTGTTGACGAGAAATGCCATAGGAAATGCTATAGCATTTCCTATAGCATTTATTCATTTTATATTTTTTACAACCTTAAATTTCGAACCAATTGAAAAAATAATGATTTTAAAGCTTATACATTGGAATTTGAATATAACAAGAGTTCTCATGCAAAATTATGCAAGGATTAAGTTGTTGACGAGAAATGCCAATAATGCTATAACATTTCCTATAGCATTTCTTTATTTTACATTTTTTACAACCTTAAATTTCGAACCAATTGAAAAAATAATGATTTTTAAAGCTGATACATTGGAATTTGAATATAACAAGAGTTCTCATGCAAAAATATGAAAGGATTAAATTGTTGACGAGAAATGCCATAGGAAATGCTATAGCATTTCCTATAGCATTTCTTTATTTTATTTTTTTTACAACCTTAAATTTCGAACCAATTGAAAAAATAATGATTTTAGGGCTTATACATTGGAATTTGAATATAACAAGAGTTCTCATGCAAAAATATGCAAGGATTAAATTGTTGACGAGAAATGCCATAGGAAATGCTATAGAATTTCCTATGGAATTTCTTTATTTTACATTTTTTACAACCTTAAATTTCAAACCAATTAAAAAAATAATGATTTTAGGGCTTCTACATTGGAATTTGAATATACCAAGAGTTCTCATGCAAAAATATGCAAGGATTAAATTGTTGACGAGAAATGCCATAGGAAATGCTATAGCATTTCCTATAGCATTTCTTTATTTTACATTTTTTACAACCTTAAATTTCAAACCAATTGATAAAATAATGATTTTAAAGCTTATACATTCAAATTTGAATATAACAAGAGTTCTCATGCAAAAATATGAAAGGATTAAATTGTTGACGAGAAACGCCATAGGAAATGCTATAGCATTTCCTATAGCATTTATTCATTTTACATTTTTTACAACCTTAAATTTCGAACCAATTGAAAAAATAATGATTTTAAAGCTTATACATTGGAATTTGAATATAACAAGAGTTCTCATGCAAAATTATGCAAGGATTAAGTTGTTGACGAGAAATGCCATAGGAAATGCTATAACATTTCCTATAGCATTTCTTTATTTTACATTTTTTACAACCTTAAATTTCGAACCAATTGAAAAAATAATGATTTTTAAAGCTGATACATTGGAATTTGAATATAACAAGAGTTCTCATGCAAAAATATGAAAGGATTAAATTGTTGATGAGAAATGCCATAGGAAATGCTATCGCATTTCCTATAGCATTTCTTTATTTTACATTTTTTACAACCTTAAATTTCGAACCAATTGAAAAAATAATGATTTTAGGGCTTATACATTGGAATTTGAATATAACAAGAGTTCTCATGCAAAAATATGCAAGGATTAAATTGTTGACGAGAAATGCCACAGGAAATGCTATAGCATTTCCTATAGCATTTCTTTATTTTACATTTTTTACAACCTTAAATTTCAAACCAATTGAAAAAATAATGATTTTAAAGCTTATACATTCGAATTTGAATATAACAAGAGTTCTCATGCAAAAATATGAAAGGATTAAATTGTTGACGAGAAATGCCATAGGAAATGCTATAGCATTTCCTATAGCATTTATTCATTTTACATTTTTTACAACCTTAAATTTCGAACCAATTGAAAAAATAATGATTTTAAAGCTTATACATTGGAATTTGAATATAACAAGAGTTCTCATGCAAAAATATGCAAGGATTAAGTTGTTGACGAGAAATGCCATACGAAATGTTATAACATTTCCTATAGCATTTCTTTATTTTACATATTTTACAACCTTAAATTTCGAACCAATTTGAAAAAATAATGATTTTAAAGCTGATACATTGGAATTTGAATATAACAAGAGTTCTCATGCAAAAATATGAAAGGATTAAATTGTTTACGAGAAATGCAATAGGAAATGCTAGCATTTCCTATAGCATTTCTTTATTTTACATTTTTTACAACCTTAAATTTCGAACCAATTGAAAAAATAATGATTTTAAAGCTTATACATTGTAATTTGAATATAACAAGAGATCTCATGTAAAAATATGCAAGGATTAAATTGTTGACGAGAAATGCCATAGGAAATGCTAGCATTTCCTATAGTATTTCTTTATTTTACATTGTTTACGACCTAAAAGCGAACTAATTGAAAAAATAATGATTTTAGGGCTTATACATTGGAATTCGAATATAACAAGAGTTCTCATGCAAAAATATGCAAGGATTAAATTGTTGACGAGAAATGCCATAGGAAATGCTATAGCATTTCCTATAGCATTTCTTTATTTTACATTTTTTACAACCTTAAATTTTGAACCAATTGAAAAAATAATGATTTTAGGGCTTATACATTGGAATTTGAATATACTAAGAGTTCTCATGCAAAAATATGCAAGGATTAAATTGTTGACGAGAAATGCCATAGGAAATGCTATAGCATTTCCTATAGCATTTCTTTATTTTACATTTTTTACAACCTTAAATTTCAAACCAATTGAAAAAATAATGATTTTAAAGCTTATACATTCGAATTTGAATATAACAAGAGTTCTCATGCAAAAATATGAAAGGATTAAATTGTTGACGAGAAATGCCATAGGAAATGCTATAGCATTTCCTATAGCATTTATTCATTTTATATTTTTTACAACCTTAAATTTCGAACCAATTGAAAAAATAATGATTTTAAAGCTTATACATTGGAATTTGAATATAACAAGAGTTCTCATGCAAAATTATGCAAGGATTAAGTTGTTGACGAGAAATGCCAATAATGCTATAACATTTCCTATAGCATTTCTTTATTTTACATTTTTTACAACCTTAAATTTCGAACCAATTGAAAAAATAATGATTTTTAAAGCTGATACATTGGAATTTGAATATAACAAGAGTTCTCATGCAAAAATATGAAAGGATTAAATTGTTGACGAGAAATGCCATAGGAAATGCTATAGCATTTCCTATAGCATTTCTTTATTTTATTTTTTTTACAACCTTAAATTTCGAACCAATTGAAAAAATAATGATTTTAGGGCTTATACATTGGAATTTGAATATAACAAGAGTTCTCATGCAAAAATATGCAAGGATTAAATTGTTGACGAGAAATGCCATAGGAAATGCTATAGAATTTCCTATGGAATTTCTTTATTTTACATTTTTTACAACCTTAAATTTCAAACCAATTAAAAAAATAATGATTTTAGGGCTTCTACATTGGAATTTGAATATACCAAGAGTTCTCATGCAAAAATATGCAAGGATTAAATTGTTGACGAGAAATGCCATAGGAAATGCTATAGCATTTCCTATAGCATTTCTTTATTTTACATTTTTTACAACCTTAAATTTCAAACCAATTGATAAAATAATGATTTTAAAGCTTATACATTCGAATTTGAATATAACAAGAGTTCTCATGCAAAAATATGAAAGGATTAAATTGTTGACGAGAAACGCCATAGGAAATGCTATAGCATTTCCTATAGCATTTATTCATTTTACATTTTTTACAACCTTAAATTTCGAACCAATTGAAAAAATAATGATTTTAAAGCTTATACATTGGAATTTGAATATAACAAGAGTTCTCATGCAAAATTATGCAAGGATTAAGTTGTTGACGAGAAATGCCATAGGAAATGCTATAACATTTCCTATAGCATTTCTTTATTTTACATTTTTTACAACCTTAAATTTCGAACCAATTGAAAAAATAATGATTTTTAAAGCTGATACATTGGAATTTGAATATAACAAGAGTTCTCATGCAAAAATATGAAAGGATTAAATTG
Organism: Parietaria judaica; assembly: GCA_954871525.1. Classification (NCBI taxonomy): domain Eukaryota; kingdom Viridiplantae; phylum Streptophyta; class Magnoliopsida; order Rosales; family Urticaceae; genus Parietaria; species Parietaria judaica. Next base: position 36,366,767 of record OX940865.1, read on the forward strand.
TTGATGAGAAATGCCATAGGAAATGCTATCGCATTTCCTATAGCATTTCTTTATTTTACATTTTTTACAACCTTAAATTTCGAACCAATTGAAAAAATAATGATTTTAGGGCTTATACATTGGAATTTGAATATAACAAGAGTTCTCATGCAAAAATATGCAAGGATTAAATTGTTGACGAGAAATGCCACAGGAAATGCTATAGCATTTCCTATAGCATTTCTTTATTTTACATTTTTTACAACCTTAAATTTCAAACCAATTGAAAAAATAATGATTTTAAAGCTTATACATTCGAATTTGAATATAACAAGAGTTCTCATGCAAAAATATGAAAGGATTAAATTGTTGACGAGAAATGCCATAGGAAATGCTATAGCATTTCCTATAGCATTTATTCATTTTACATTTTTTACAACCTTAAATTTCGAACCAATTGAAAAAATAATGATTTTAAAGCTTATACATTGGAATTTGAATATAACAAGAGTTCTCATGCAAAATTATGCAAGGATTAAGTTGTTGACGAGAAATGCCATAGGAAATGCTATAACATTTCCTATAGCATTTCTTTATTTTACATTTTTTACAACCTTAAATTTCGAACCAATTGAAAAAATTATGATTTTAGGGCTTATACATTGGAATTTGAATATACCAAGAGTTCTCATGCAAAAATATGCAAGGATTAAATTGTTGATGAGAAATGCTATAGGAAATGCTATAGCATTTCCTATAGCATTTCTTTATTTTACATTTTTTACAACCTTAAATTTCGAACCAATTGAAAAAATAATGATTTTAGGGCTTATACATTGGAATTTGAAAATAACAAGAGTTCTCATCCAAAAATATGCAAGGATTAAATTGTTGACGAGAAATGCCATAGGAAATGCTATAGCATTTCCTATAGCATTTCTTTATTTTACATTTTTTACAACCTTAAATTTCGAACCAATTGAAAAAATTATGATTTTAGGGCTTATACATTGGAATTTGAATATACCAAGAGTTCTCATGCAAAAATATGCAAGGATTAAATTGTTGACGAGAAATGCCATAGGAAATGCTATAACATTTCCTATGACATTTCTTTATTTTACATTTTTTACAACCTTAAATTTCGAACCAATTGAAAAAATAATGATTTTTAAAGCTGATACATTGGAATTTGAATATAACAAGAGTTATCATGCAAAAATATGAAAGTATTAAATTGTTGATGAGAAATGCCATATAAAATGCTATAGCATTTCCTATAGCATTTCTTTATTTTACATTTTTTACAACCTTAAATTTCGAACCAATTGAAAAAATAATGATTTTAGGGCTTATACATTGGAATTTGAATATAACAAGAGTTCTCATGCAAAAATATGCAAGGATTAAATTGTTGACTAGAAATGCCATAGGAAACGCTATAGAATTTCCTATAGAATTTCTTTATTTTACATTTTTTACAACCTTAAATTTCAAACCAATTAAAAAAATAATGATTTTAGGGCTTCTACATTGGAATTTGAATATACCAAGAGTTCTCATGCAAAAATAAGCAAGGATTAAATTGTTGACGAGAAATGCCATAGGAAATGCTATAGCATTTCCTATAGCATTTCTTTATTTTACATTTTTTAAAACCTTAAATTTCGAACCAATTGAAAAAATTATGATTTTAGGGCTTATACATTGGAATTTGAATATACCAAGAGTTCTCATGCAAAAATATGCAAGGATTAAATTCTTGACGAGAAATGCCATAGGAAATGCTATAGCATTTCCTATAGCATTTCTTTATTTTACATTTTTTACAACCTTAAATTTCGAACCAATTGAAAAAATAATGATTTTAAAGCTTATACATTAGAATTTGAATATAACAAGAGTTATCATGCAAAAATATGAAAGGATTAAATTGTTGACGAGAAATGCCATAGGAAATGCTATAGCATTTCCTATAGCATTTATTTATTTTACATTTTTTACAACCTTAAATTTCGAACCAATTGAAAAAATAACGATTTTAAAGCTTATACATTGGAATTTGAATATAACAAGAGTTCTCATGCAAAATTATGCAAGGATTAAGTTGTTGACGAGAAATGCCATAGGAAATGCTATAACATTTCCTATAGCATTTCTTTATTTTACATTTTTTACAACCTTAAATTTCAAACCAATTGATAAAATAATGATTTTAAAGCTGATACATTGGAATTTGAATATGACAAGAGTTCTCATGCAAAAATATGAAAGGATTAAATTATTGACGAGAAATGCCATAGGAAATGCTATAGCATTTCCTATAGCATTTCTTTATTTTACATTTTTTACAACCTTAAATTTCGAACCAATTGAAAAAATAATGATTTTAAAGCTTATACATTGGAATTTGAATATAAAAAGAGATCTCATGCAAAAATATGAAAGGATTAAATTGTTGACGAGAAATGCCATAGGAAATGCTAGCATTTCCTATAGCATTTCTTTATTTTACATTGTTTACGACCTAAAGCTTCGAATCAATTGAAAAAATAATGATTTTAGGGCTTCTACATTAGAATGTTAATATAACAAGAGTTCTCATGCAAAAATATGCAAGGATTAAATTGTTGACGAGAAATGCCATAGGAAATGCTATAGCATTTCTTATAGCATTTCTTTATTTTACATTTTTTACAACCTTAAATTTCGAATCAATTAAAAAAATAATTATTTTAGGGCTTATACATTGGAATTTGAATATAACAAGAGTTCTCATGCAAAAATATGCAAGGATTAAATTGTTGACGAGAAATGCCATAGGAAATGCTAGCATTTCCTATAGCATTTCTTTATTTTACATTGTTTACGACCTAAAATTTCGAATCAATTGAAAAAAAATGATTTTAGGGCTTATACATTGGAATTTGAATATAACAAGAGTTCTCATGCAAAAAGCTGCAAGGATTAAATTGTTGACGAGAAATGCCATAGGAAATGCTATAGCATTTCCTATAGCATTTCTTTATTTTACATTTTTTACAACCTTAAATTTTGAACCAATTGAAAAAATAAGGATTTTAGGGCTTATAGATTGGAATTTTAATATTACAAGCGTTCTCATGCAAAAATATGCAAGGATTAAATTGTTGACGTTAAATTCCATAAGAAATGATATAGCATTTCCTATAGCATTTCTTTATTTTACATTGTTTACGACCTAAAAGTAGAACCAATTGAAAAAATAATGATATTAGGGCTTATACATTGGAATTTTAATATAACAAGAGTTCTCATGCAAAAATATGCAAGGATTAAATTGTTGACGAGAAATGCCATACGAAATGCTATAGCATTTCTTTATTTCACATTGTTTACGACCTAAAATTTTGAACCAATTGAAAAAATAATGATTTTAGGGCTTATACATTGGAATTTGAATATAACAAGAGTTCTCATGCAAAAATATGCAAGGATTAAAATGTTGACGAGAAATGCCATAGGAAATGCTATAGCATTTCCTATAGCATTTCTTTATTTTACATGTTTTACAACCTTAAATTTTGAACCAATTGAAAAAATAATGATTTTAGGGCTTATACATTGGAATTTGAATATAACAAGAGTTCTCATGCAAAAATATGCAAGGATTAAATTGTTGACGAGAAATGCCATAGGAAATGCTATAGCATTTCCTATAGCATTTCTTTATTTGACATTTTTTACAACCTTAAATTTAGAAACAATTGAAAAATAAATGATTTTAGGGCTTATACATTGGAATTTGAATATAACAAGAGGTCTCATGCAAAAATATGCAAGGATTAAATTGTTGACGAGAAATGCCATAGGAAATGCTATAGCATTTTCTATAGCATTTCTTTATTTTTCATTTTTTACAACCTTAAATTTCGAACCAATTGAAAAAATAATGATTTTAGGGCTTATACATTGGAATTTTAATATTACAAGCGTTCTCATGCAAAAATATGCAAGGATTAAAATGTTGACGTTAAATTCCATAGGAAATGCTATAGCATTTCTTTATTTTACATTGTTTACGACCTAAAAGCGAACTAATTGAAAAATAATGATTTTAGGGCTTATACAATAGAATTTGAATATAACAAGAGTTCTCATGCAAACATATGCAAGGATTAAATTGTTGACGAGAAATGCCATAGGAAATGCTATAGCATTTCATATAGCATTTCTTTATTTTACATTTTTTACAACCTTAAATTTCGAACAAATTGAAAAATAATGATTTTAGGGCTTATACATTGGAATTTGAATATACCAAGAGTTTTCATGCAAAAATATGCAAGGATTAAATTGTTGACGAGAAATGCCATAGGATATGCTATAGAATTTCCTATACTATTTCTTTATTTTACATTTTTTACAACCTTAAATTTCAAACCAATTGAAAAAATAATGATTTTAGGACTTATACATTGGAATTTGAATATAACAAGAGTTCTCATGCAAAAATATGCAAGGATTAAATCGTTGACGAGAAATGCCATAGGAAATGCTATAGCATTACCTTTAGCATTTCTTTATTTGACATTTTTTACAACCTTAAATTTCGAACCAATTGAAAAAATAAAGATTTTAGGGCTTATACATTGGAATTTGAATATAACAAGAGTTCTCATGCAAAAATATGCAAGGATTAAATTGTTGACGAGAAATGCTATAGCATTTTCTATAGCATTTCTTTATTTTACATTTTTTACAACCTTAAATTTCGAACCAATTGAAAAAATAATGATTTTAGGGCTTATACATTGGAATTTTAATAATACAAGCGTTCTCATGCAAAAATATGCAAGGATTAAATTGTTGACGTTAAATTCCATAGGAAATGCTAGCATTTCCTATAGCATTTCTTTATTTTACATTGTTTACGACCTAAAAGCGAACCATTTGAAAAAATAATGACGTTAGGGCTTATACATTGGAATTTGAATATAACAAGAGTTCTCATGAAAAAATATGCAAGGATTAAATTGTTGACGAGAAATGCCATAGGAAATGCTATAGCATTTCCTATAGCATTTCTTTATTTTACAGTTTTTACAACCTTAAATTTCGAACCAATTGAAAAAATAATGATTTTTGGGCTTATACATTGGAATTTGAATATACCAAGAGTTTTCAAGCAAAAATATGCAAGGATTAAATTGTTAACGAGAAATGCCATAGGATATGCTATAGAATTTCCTATAGGATTTCTTTATTTTATATTTTTTAAACCCTTAAATTTTGAACCAATTGAAAAAATAATGATTTTTGGGCTTATACATTGGAATTTGAATTTTACCAAGAGTTTTCATGCAAAAATATGCAAGGATTAAATTGTTGACGAGAAATGCCATAGGATATGCTATAGAATTTCCTATAGGATTTCTTTATTTTACATTTTTTACAACCTTAAATCTTCGAACCAATTGAAAAAATAATTATTTTAGGACTTATACATAGGAATTTAAAAATAACAAGAGTTCTCATGAAAAAATATGCAAGGATTACATTGTTGACGAGAAATGCCATAGGAAATGCTATAGCATTTCCTATAGCATTTCTTTATTTTACAGTTTTTACAACCTTAAATTTCGAACCAATTGAAAAAATAATGATTTTTGGGCTTATACATTGGAATTTGAATATACCAAGAGTTTTCAAGCAAAAATATGCAAGGATTAAATTGTTTACGAGAAATGCCATAGGATATGCTATAGAATTTCCTATAGGATTTCTTTATTTTATATTTTTTACAACCTTAAATTTCGAAACAATTGAAAAAATAATGATTTTTGGGCTTATACATTGGAATTTGAATATACCAAGAGTTTTCATGCAAAAATATGCAAGGATTAAATTGTTGACGAGAAATGCCATAGGATATGCTATAGAATTTCCTATAGGATTTCTTTATTTTACATTTTTTACAACCTTAAATTTTCAAACCAATTGAAAAAATAATGATTTTAGGACTTATACATTGGAATTTGAATATAACAAGAGTTCTCATGCAAAAATATGCAAGGATTAAATCGTTGACGAGAAATGCCATAGCATTTCCTATAGCATTTCTTTATTTGACATTTTTTACAACCTTAAATTTCGAACCAATTGAAAAAATAAAGATTATAGGGCTTATACATTGGAATTTGAATATAACAAGAGTTCTCGTGCAAAAATATGCAAGGATTAAATTGTTGACGAGAAATGCCATAGGAAATGCTATAGCATTTCCTATAGCATTTCTTTATTTTACATTTTTTACAACCTTAAATTTCAAACCAATTGAAAAAATAATGATTTTAAAGCTGATACATTGGAATTTGAATATGACAAGAGTTCTCATGCAAAAATATGAAAGGATTAAATTATTGACGAGAAATGCCATAGGAAATGCTATAGCATTTCCTATAGCATTTCTTTATTTTACATTTTTTACAACCTTAAATTTCGAACCAATTGAAAAAATAATGATTTTAAAGCTTATACATTGGAATTTGAATATAACAAGAGATCTCATGCAAAAATATGAAAGGATTAAATTGTTGACGAGAAATGCCATAGGAAATGCTAGCATTTCCTATAGCATTTCTTTATTTTACATTGTTTACGACCTAAAGCTTCGAATCAATTGAAAAAATAATGATTTTAGGGCTTCTACATTACAATGTTAATATAACAAGAGTTCTCATGCAAAAATATGCAAGGATTAAATTGTTGACGAGAAATGCCATAGGAAATGCTATAGCATTTCTTATAGCATTTCTTTATTTTACATTTTTTACAACCTTAAATTTCGAATCAATTAAAAAAATAATTATTTTAGGGCTTATACATTGGAATTTGAATATAACAAGAGTTCTCATGCAAAAATATGCAAGGATTAAATTGTTGACGAGAAATGCCATAGGAAATGCTAGCATTTCCTATAGCATTTCTTTATTTTACATTGTTTACGACCTAAAATTTCGAATCAATTGATAAAAAAATGATTTTAGGGCTTATACATTGGAATTTGAATATAACAAGAGTTCTCATGCAAAAAGCTGCAAGGATTAAATTGTTGACGAGAAATGCCATAGGAAATGCTATAGCATTTCCTATAGCATTTCTTTATTTTACATTTTTTACAACCTTAAATTTTGAACCAATTGAAAAAATAAGGATTTTAGGGCTTATAGATTGGAATTTTAATATTACAAGCGTTCTCATGCAAAAATATGCAAGGATTAAATTGTTGACGTTAAATTCCATAAGAAATGATATAGCATTTCCTATAGCATTTCTTTATTTTACATTGTTTACGACCTAAAAGTCAAACCAATTGAAAAAATAATTATTTTAGGGCTTATACATTGGAATTTTAATATAACAAGAGTTCTCATGCAAAAATATGCAAGGATTAAATTGTTGACGAGAAATGCCATACGAAATGCTATAGCATTTCTTTATTTCACATTGTTTACGACCTAAAATTTTGAACCAATTGAAAAAATAATGATTTTAGGGCTTATACATTGGAATTTGAATATAACAAGAGTTCTCATGCAAAAATATGCAAGGATTAAATTGTTGACGAGAAATGCCATAGGAAATGCAATAGCATTTCCTATAGCATTTCTTTATTTTACATGTTTTACAACCTTAAATTTTGAACCAATTGAAAAAATAATGATTTTAGGGCTTATACATTGGAATTTGAATATAACAAGAGTTCTCATGCAAAAATATGCAAGGATTAAATTGTTGACGAGAAATGCCATAGGAAATGCTAGCATTTCCTATAGCATTTCTTTATTTGACATTTTTTACAACCTTAAATTTAGAAACAATTGAAAAATAAATGATTTTAGGGCTTATACATTGGAATTTGAATATAACAAAAGGTCTCATGCAAAAATATGCAAGGATTAAATTGTTGACGAGAAATGCCATAGGAAATGCTATAGCATTTTCTATAGCATTTCTTTATTTTTCATTTTTTACAACCTTAAATTTCGAACCAATTGAAAAAATAATGATTTTAGGGCTTATACATTGGAATTTTAATATTACAAGCGTTCTCATGCAAAAATATGCAAGGATTAAATTGTTGACGTTAAATTCCATAGGAAATGCTATAGCATTTCTTTATTTTACATTGTTTACGACCTAAAAGCGAACTAATTGAAAAATAATGATTTTAGGGCTTATACATTGGAATTTGAATATAACAAGAGTTCTCATGCAAAACTATGCAAGGATTAAATTGTTGACGAGAAATGCCATAGGAAATGCTATAACATTTCCTATAGCATTTCTTTATTTTACATTTTTTACAACCTTAAATTTCGAACAAATTGAAAAATAATGATTTTAGGGCTTATACATTGGAATTTGAATATACCAAGAGTTTTCATGCAAAAATATGCAAGGATTAAATTGTTGACGAGAAATGCCATAGGATATGCTATAGAATTTCCTATACGATTTCTTTATTTTACATTTTTTACAACCTTAAATTTCAAACCAATTGAAAAAATAATGATTTTAGGACTTATACATTGGAATTTGAATATAACAAGAGTTCTCATTCAAAAATATGCAAGGATTAAATCGTTGACGAGAAATGCCATAGGAAATGCTATAGCATTACCTATAGCATTTCTTTATTTGACATTTTTTACAACCTTAAATTTTGAACCAATTGAAAAAATAAAGATTTTAGGGCTTATACATTGGAATTTGAATATAACAAGAGTTCTCATGCAAAAATATGCAAGGATTAAATTGTTGACGAGAAATGCTATAGCATTTTCTATAGCATTTCTTTATTTTACATTTTTTACAACCTTAAATTTCGAACCAATTGAAAAAATAATGATTTTAGGGCTTATACATTGGAATTTTAATAATACAAGCGTTCTCATGCAAAAATATGCAAGGATTAAATTGTTGACGTTAAATTCCATAGGAAATGCTATAGCATTTCCTATAGCATTTCTTTATTTTACATTGTTTACGACCTAAAAGCGAACCATTTGAAAAAATAATGACGTTAGGGCTTATACATTGGAATTTGAATATAACAAAGGTTCCCATGAAAAAATATGCAAGGATTAAATTGTTGACGAGAAATGCCATAGGAAATGCTATAGCATTTCCTATAGCATTTCTTTATTTTACAGTTTTTACAACCTTAAATTTCGAACCAATTGAAAAAATAATGATTTTTGGGCTTATACATTGGAATTTGAATATACCAAGAGTTTTCAAGCAAAAATATGCAAGGATTAAATTGTTAACGAGAAATGCCATAGGATATGCTATAGAATTTCCTATAGGATTTCTTTATTTTATATTTTTTACAACCTTAAATTTTGAACCAATTGAAAAAATAATGATTTTTGGGCTTATACATTGGAATTTGAATTTTACCAAGAGTTTTCATGCAAAAATATGCAAGGATTAAATTGTTGACGAGAAATGCCATAGGATATGCTATAGAATTTCCTATAGGATTTCTTTATTTTACATTTTTTACAACCTTAAATCTTCGAACCAATTGAAAAAATAATTATTTTAGGACTTATACATAGGAATTTAAAAATAACAAGAGTTCTCATGAAAAAATATGCAAGGATTACATTGTTGACGAGAAATGCCATAGGAAATGCTATAGCATTTCCTATAGCATTTCTTTATTTTACAGTTTTTACAACCTTAAATTTCGAACCAATTGAAAAAATAATAATTTTTGGGCTTATACATTGGAATTTAAATATACCAAGAGTTTTCAAGCAAAAATATGCAAGGATTAAATTGTTTACGAGAAATGCCATAGGATATGCTATAGAATTTCCTATAGGATTTCTTTATTTTATATTTTTTACAACCTTAAATTTCGAACCAATTGAAAAAATAATGATTTTTTGGCTTATACATTGGAATTTGAATATACCAAGAGTTTTCATGCAAAAATATGCAAGGATTAAATTGTTGACGAGAAATGCCATAGGATATGCTATAGAATTTCCTATAGGATTTCTTTATTTTACATTTTTTACAACCTTAAATTTTCAAACCAATTGAAAAAATAATGATTTTAGGACTTATACATTGGAATTTGAATATAACAAGAGTTCTCATGCAAAAATATGCAAGGATTAAATCGTTGACGAGAAATGCCATAGGAAATGCTATAGCATTTCCTATAGCATTTCTTTATTTGACATTTTTTACAACCTTAAATTTCGAACCAATTGAAAAAATAAAGATTATAGGGATTACACATTGGAATTTGAATATAACAAGAGTTCTCATGCAAAAATATGCAAGGATTAAATTGTTGACGAGAAATGCCATAGGAAATGCTATAGCATTTCCTATAGCATTTCTTTATTCTACATTTTTTACAACCTTAAATTTCGAACCAATTGAAAAAATAATGATTTTAAAGCTTATACATTGGAATTTGAATATAACAAGAGTTCTCATGCAAAAATATGCAAGGATTAAATTGTTGACGAGAAATGCCATAGGAAATGCTATAGCATTTCCTATTGCATTTCTTTATTTGACATTTTTTACAATCTAAAATTTCGAACCAATTGAAAAAAATAATGATTTTAGTGCATATACATTGGAATTTGAATATAACAAGATTTCTCATGCAAAAATATGCAAGGATTAAATTGTTGACGAGAAATGCCATAGGAAATGCTATAGAATTTCCTATAGCATTTCTATATTTGACATTTTATACAACCTTAAATTTCGAACCAATTGAAAAAATAATGATTTTAGGGCTTATACATTGGAATTTGAATATAACAAGAGTTCTCATGCAAAAATATGCAAGGATTAAATTGTTGACGAGAAATGCCATAGGAAATGCTATAGCATTTCCCATAGCATTTCTTTATTTTACATTTTTTACAACCTAAAATTTCGAACCAATTGAAAAAATAATGATTTTAGGGCTTATACATTGGAATTTGAATATAACAAGAGTTCTCATGCAAAAATATGCAAGGATTATATTGTTGACGAGAAATGCCATAGGAAATGCTATAGCATTTCCTATAGCACTTCTTTATTTTACATTTTTTACAACCTTAAATTTCAAACCAATAGAAAAAATAATGAGTTTAGGGCTTATACATTGGAATTTTAATATTTCAAGCGTTCTCATGCAAAAATATGCAAGGAATAAATTGTTGACGAGAAATGCCAAAGGAAATGCTATAGAATTTCCTATAGCATTTCTTTATTTGACATTTTTTACAACCTAAAATTTCGAACCAATTGAAAAAAATAATGATTTTAGTGCTTATACATTGGAGTTTGAATATAACAAGAGTTCTCATGCAAAAATATGCAAGGATTAAATTGTTGACGAGAAATGCCATAGGAAAAGCTATAGAATTTCCTATAGCATTTCTATATTTGACATTTTATACAACCTTAAATTTCGAACCAAATGAAAAAATAATGATTTTAGGGCTTATACATTGGAATTTGAATATAACAAGAGTTCTCATGCAAAAATATGCAAGGATTAAATTGTTGACGAGAAATGCCATAGGAAATGCTATAGCATTTCCTATAGCATTTCTTTATTTTACATTTTTTACAACCTTAAATTTCGAACCAATTGAAAAAATAATTATTTTAGGGCTTATACATTGGAATTTGAATATAACAAGAGTTCTCATGCAAAAATATGCAAGGATTAAATTGTGGACGAGAAATGCCATAGGAAATGCTATAGCATTTCCTATAGCATTTCTTTATTTTACATTTTTTACAACCTTAAATTTCGAACCAATTGAAAAAATAATGAGTTTAGGGCTTATACATTGGAATTTTAATATTACAAGCGTTCTCATACAAAAATATGCAAGGAACAAATTGTTGACGAGAAATGCCATAGGAAATGCTATAGAATTTCTTATAGCATTTCTTTATTTGACATTTTTTACAACCTAAAATTTCGAACCAATTGAAAAAAATAATGATTTTAGTGCTTATACATTGGAATTTGAATATAACAAGAGTTCTCATGCAAAAATATACAAGGATTAAATTGTTGACGAGAAATGCCATAGGAAATGCTATAGCATTTCCTATAGCATTTCTTTATTTGACATTTTTTACAACCTAAAATTTCGAACAAATTGAAAAAAATAATGATTTTAGTGCTTATACATTGGAATTTGAATATAACAAGAGTTCTCATGCAAAAATATACAAGGAATAAATTGTTGACGAGAAATGCCATAGGAAATGCTATAGCATTTCCTATAGCATTTTTTATTTGACATTTTTTACAACCTTAAATTTTGAACCAATTGAAAAAATAATGATTTTAGTGCTTATACATAGGAATTTGAATATAACAAGAGTTCTTATGCAAAAATATGCAAGGATTAAATTGTTGACGAGAAATGCCATAGGAAATGCTATAGTATTTCCTATAGCATTTCTTTATTTTAAATTTTTTACAACCTAAAATTTCGAACCAATTGAAAAAATAATGATTTTAGGGCTTATACATTGGAATTTTAATATTACAAGCGTTCGCATGCAAAAATATGCAAGGAATAAATTGTTGACGAGAAATGCCATAGGAAATGCTATAGAATTTCCTATAGCATTTCTTTATTTGACATTTATTACAACCTAAAATTTCGAACCAATTGAAAAAATAATGATTTTAGTGCTTATACATTGGAATTTGAATATAACAAGAGTTCTCATGCAAAAATATGCAAGGATTAAATTGTTGACGAGAAATGCCATAGGAAATGCTATAGCATTTCCTATAGCATTTCTTTATTTGACATTTTTTACAACCTAAAATTTCGAACCAATTGAAAAAATAATGATTTTAATGCTTATACATTGGAATTTGAATATAACAAGAGTTCTCATGCAAAAATCTGCAAGGATTAAATTGTTGACGAGTAATGCCATAGGAAATGCTATAGCATTTCCTATAGCATTTCTTTATTTGACATTTTTTTCCACCTTAAATTTCGAACCAATTGAAAAAATAATGATTTTAGGGCTTATACATTGGAATTTGAATATAACAAGAGTTCTCATGCAAAAATATGCAAGAATTAAATTGTTGACGAGAAATGCCATAGGAAATGTTATAGCATTTCCTATAGCATTTCTTTATTTGACATTTTTTACAAACTTAAATTTCGAACCAATTGAAAAATTAATGATTTTAGGACTTATACATTGGAATTTGAATATAACAAGAGTTCTCATGCAAAAATATGCAAGGATTAAATTGTTGACGAGAAATGTCATAGGAAATGCTATAGCATTTCCTATAGCATTTCTTTATATGACATTTTTTACAACCTTAAATTTCGAACCAATTTAAAAAATAATGATTTGAGGGCTAATACATTGGAATTTGAATATAACAAGAGTTCTCATGCAAAAATATGCAAGGATCAAATTGTTGACTAGAAATGCCATAGGAAATGCTATAGCATTTCCTATAGCATTTCTTTATTTGACATTTTTTACAACCTTAAATTTCGAACCAATTGAAAAAATAATGATTTTAGGGCTTATACATTGGAATTTTAATATTACAAGCGTTCTCATGCAAAAATATGCAAGGATTAAATTGTTGACGAGAAATGCCATAGGAAATGCTATAGCATTTCCTATAGCATTTCTTTATTTGACATTTTTTACAACCTAAAATTTCGAACCAATTGAAAAAATAATGATTTTAGGGCTTATACATTGGAATTTGAATATAACAAGAGTTCTCTTGCAAAAATATGCAAGGATTAAATTGTTGACGAGAAATGCCATAGGAAATGCTATAGCATTTCCTATAGAATTTCTTTATTTTACATTTTTTACAACCTTAAATTTCGAACCAATAGAAAAAATAATGATTTTAGGGCTTATACATTGGAATTTTAATATTACAAGCGTTCGCATGCAAAAATATGCAAGGAATAAATTGTTGACGAGAAATGCCATAGGAAATGCTATAGAATTTCCTATAGCATTTCTTTATTTGACATTTATTACAACCTAAAATTTCGAACCAATTGAAAAAATAATGATTTTAGTGCTTATACATTGGAATTTGAATATAACAAGAGTTCTCATGCAAAAATATGCAAGGATTAAATTGTTGACGAGAAATGCCATAGGAAATGCTATAGCATTTCCTATAGCATTTCTTTATTTGACATTTTTTACAACCTAAAATTTCGAACCAATTGAAAAAATAATGATTTTAATGCTTATACATTGGAATTTGAATATAACAAGAGTTCTCATGCAAAAATCTGCAAGGATTAAATTGTTGACGAGAAATGCCATAGGAAATGCTATAGCATTTCCTATAGCATTTCTTTATTTGACATTTTTTTCCACCTTAAATTTCGAACCAATTGAAAAAATAATGATTTTAGGGCTTATACATTGGAATTTTAATATTACAAGCGTTCTCATGCAAAAATATGCAAGGATTAAATTGTTGACGAGAAATGCCATAGGAAATGCTATAGCATTTCCTATAGCATTTCTTTATTTGACATTTTTTACAACCTTAAATTTCGAACCAATTGAAAAAATAATGATTTTAGGGCTTATACATTGGAATTTTAATATTACAAGCGTTCTCATGCAAAAATATGCAAGGATTAAATTGCTCACGAGAAATGCCATAGGAAATGCTATAGCATTTCTTTATTTGACATTTTTTACAACCTAAAATTTTGAACCAATTGAAAAAATAATGATTTTAGTGCTTATACATTGGAATTTGAATATAACAAGAGTTCTCATTTAAAAATATGCAAGGATTAAATTGTTGACGAGAAATGCCATAGGAAATGCTATAGCATTTCCTATAGCATTTCTTATAGCGTTTCTTTATTTGACATTTTTTACAACCTAAAATTTCGAACCAATTGAAAAAATAATGATTTTAGTGCTTATACATTGGAATTTGAATATAACAAGAGTTCTCATGCAAAAATATGCAAGGATTAAATTGTTGACGAGAAATGCCATAGGAAATGCTATAGCATTTCCTATTGCATTTCTTTATTTGACATTTTTTACAACCTAAATTCTCGAACCAATTGAAAAAATAATGATTTTAGGGCTTATACATTGGAATTTGAATATAACAAGAGTTCTCATGCAAAAATATGCAAGGATTAAATTGTTGACAAGAAATGCCATAGGAAATGCTATAGAATTTCCTATAGCATTTCTTTATTTGACATTTTTTACAACCTTAAATTTCGAACCAATTGAAAAAATAATGATTTTAGGGCTTATACATTGGAATTTGAATATAAAAAGAGTTCTCATGCAAAAATATGCAAGGATTAAATTGTTGACGAGAAATGCCATAGGAAATGTTATAGCATTTCCTATAGCAATTCTTTATTTGACATTTTTTACAACCTAAAATTTTGAACCGAAAAAATAATGATTTTAGTGCTTATACATTGGAATTTGAATATAAGAAGAGTTCTCATGCAAAAATATGCAAGGATTAAATTGTTGACGAGAAATGCCATAGGAAATGCTATAGCATTTCCTATTGCATTTCTTTATTTGACATTTTTTACAACCTAAAATCTCGAACCAATTGAAAAAATAATGGTTTTAGTGCTTATACATTGGAATTTGAATATAACAAGAGTTCTCATGAAAAAATATGCAAGGATTAAATTGTTGACGAGAAATGCCATAGGAAATGCTATAGCATTTCCTATAACATTTTTTTATTTGACATTTTTTACAACCTTAAATTTCGAACCAATTGAAAAAATAATGATTTTAGGGCTTATACATTGGAATTTGAATATAATAAGAGTTCTCATGCAAAAATATGTAAGGATTAAATTGTTGACGAGAAATGCCCTATAACATTTCTTTATTTTACATTTTTTACAACCTTAAATTTCGAACCAATTGAAAAAGTAATGATTTTAGGGCTTATACATTGGAATTTTAATATTACAAGCGTTCTCATGCAAAAATATGCAAGGATTATGTTGTTGACGAGAAATGCCATAGGAAATGCTATAGCATTTCCTATAGCATTTCTTTATTTCACATTTTTTACAACCTAAAATTTCGAACCAATTGAAAAAATAATGATTTTAGTGCTTATACATTGGAATTTGAATATAACAAGAGTTCTCATGCAAAAATATGCAAGGATTAAATTGTTTACGAGAAATGCCATAGGAAATGTTATAGCATTTCCTATTGCATTTCTTTATTTGACATTTTTTACAACCTAAAATCTCGAACCAATTGAAAAAATAATGATTTTAGTGCTTATACATTGGAATTTGAATATAACAAGATTTCTCATGAAAAAATATGCAAGGATTAAATTGTTGACGAGAAATGCCATAGGAAATGCTATAGCATTTCCTATAGCATTTCTTTATTTGACATTTTTTACAACCTTAAATTTCGAACCAATTGAAAAAAATAATGATTTTAGGGCTTATACATTGGAATTTTAATATTACAAGCGTTCTCATGCAAAAATATGCAAGGATTAAATTGCTCACGAGAAATGCCATAGGAAATGCTATAGCATTTCTTTATTTGACATTTTTTACAACCTAAAATTTTGAACCAATTGAAAAAATAATGATTTTAGTGCTTATACATTGGAATTTGAATATAACAAGAGTTCTCATTTAAAAATATGCAAGGATTAAATTGTTGACGAGAAATGCCATAGGAAATGCTATAGCATTTCCTATAGCATTTCTTATAGCGTTTCTTTATTTGACATTTTTTACAACCTAAAATTTCGAACCAATTGAAAAAATAATGATTTTAGTGCTTATACATTGGAATTTAAATATAACAAGAGTTCTCATGCAAAAATATGCAAGGATTAAATTGTTGACGAGAAATGCCATAGGAAATGCTATAGCATTTCCTATTGCATTTCTTTATTTGACATTTTTTACAACCTAAATTCTCGAACCAATTGAAAAAATAATAATTTTAGGGCTTATACATTGGAATTTGAATATAACAAGAGTTCTCATGCAAAAATATGCAAGGATTAAATTGTTGACAAGAAATGCCATAGGAAATGCTATAGAATTTCCTATAGCATTTCTTTATTTGAAATTTTTTACAACCTTAAATTTCGAACCAATTGAAAAAATAATGATTTTAGGGCTTATACATTGGAATTTGAATATAAAAAGAGTTCTCATGCAAAAATATGCAAGGATTAAATTGTTGACGAGAAATGCCATAGGAAATGTTATAGCATTTCCTATAGCAATTCTTTATTTGACATTTTTTACAACCTAAAATTTTGAAACAATTGAAAAAATAATGATTTTAGTGCTTATACATTGGAATTTGAATATAAGAAGAGTTCTCATGCAAAAATATGCAAGGATTAAATTGTTGACGAGAAATGCCATAGGAAATGCTATAGCATTTCCTATTGCATTTCTTTATTTGACATTTTTTACAACCTAAAATCTCGAACCAATTGAAAAAATAATGGTTTTAGTGCTTATACATTGGAATTTGAATATAACAAGAGTTCTCATGAAAAAATATGCAAGGATTAAATTGTTGACGAGAAATGCCATAGGAAATGCTATAGCATTTCCTATAACATTTTTTTATTTGACATTTTTTACAACCTTAAATTTCGAACCAATTGAAAAAATAATGATTTTAGGGCTTATACATTGGAATTTGAATATAATAAGAGTTCTCATGCAAAAATATGTAAGGATTAAATTGTTGACGAGAAATGCCCTATAACATTTCTTTATTTTACATTTTTTACAACCTTAAATTTCGAACCAATTGAAAAAGTAATGATTTTAGGGCTTATACATTGGAATTTTAATATTACAAGCGTTCTCATGCAAAAATTTGCAAGGATTATGTTGTTGACGAGAAATGCCATAGGAAATGCTATAGCATTTCCTATAGCATTTCTTTATTTCACATTTTTTACAACCTAAAATTTCGAACCAATTGAAAAAATAATGATTTTAGTGCTTATACATTGGAATTTGAATATAACAAGAGTTCTCATGCAAAAATATGCAAGGATTAAATTGTTTACGAGAAATGCCATAGGAAATGTTATAGCATTTCCTATTGCATTTCTTTATTTGACATTTTTTACAACCTAAAATCTTCAACCAATTGAAAAAATAATGATTTTAGTGCTTATACATTGGAATTTGAATATAACAAGATTTCTCATGAAAAAATATGCAAGGATTAAATTGTTGACGAGAAATGCCATAGGAAATGCTATAGCATTTCCTATAGCATTTCTTTATTTGACATTTTTTACAACCTTAAATTTCGAACCAATTGAAAAAAATAATGATTTTAGGGCTTATACATTGGAATTTGAATATAACAAGAGTTCTAATGCAAAAATATGCAAGGATTAAATTTTTGACGAGAAATGCCATAGGAAAGGCTATAGCATTTCCTGTAGCATTTCTTTATTTTACATTTTTTACAACCTTAAATTTCAAACCAATTGAAAAAATAATGATTTTAAAGCTTATACATTGGAATTTGAATATAACAAGAGTTCTCATGCAAAAATATGCAAGGATTAAATGTTTGACGAGAAATGCCATAGGAAATGCTATAGCATTTCCTATAGCATTTCTTTATTTGACATTTTTTACAACCTAAACTCTCGAACCAATTGAAAAAATAATGATTTTAGTGCTTATACATTGGAATTTGAATATAACAAGATTTCTCATGAAAAAATATGCAAGGATTAAATTTTTGACGAGAAATGCCATAGGAAATGCTATAGCATTTCCTATAGCATTTCTTTATTTGACATTTTTTACAACCTAAAATTTCGAACCAATTGAAAAAATAATGATTTTAGGGCTTATACATTGGAATTTGAATATAACAAGAGTTCTCATGCAAAAATATGCAAGGATTAAATTGTTGACGAGAAATGCCATAGGAAATGCTATAGCATTTCCTATAGCATTTCTTTATTTTACATTTTTTACAACCTTAAATTTTGAACCAATTGAAAAAGTAATGATTTTAGGGCTTATACATTGGAATTTTAATATTACAAGCGTTCTCATGCAAAAATATGCAAGGATTAAGTTGTTGACGAGAAATGCCGTAGGAAATGCTATAGCATTTCCTATAGCATTTCTTTATTTGACATTTTTTACAACCTAAAATTTCGAACCAATTGAAAAAATAATGATTTTAGTGCTTATACATTGGAATTTGAATATAACAAGAGTTCTCGTGCAAAAATATGCAAGGATTAAATTGTTGACGAGAAATGCCATAGGAAATGCTATAGCATTTCCTATTGCATTTCTTTATTTGACATTTTTTACAACCTAAAATCTCGAACCAATTGAAAAAGTAATGATTTTAGTGCATATACATTGGAATTTGAATATAACAAGAGTTCTCATGAAAAAATATGCAAGGATTAAATTGTTGACGAGAAATGCCATAGGAAATGCTATAGCATTTCCGATAGCATTTCTTTATTTGACATTTTTTACAACCTTAAATTTTGAACCAATTGAAAAAATAATGATTTTAGGCTTATACATTGGAATTTGAATATAACAAGAGTTCTCATGCAAAAATATGCAAGGATTAAATTGTTGACGAGAAATGCCATAGGAAATGCTATAGCATTTCCTATAGCATTTCTTTATTTGACATTTTTTACAACCTAAAATTTCGAACCAATTGAAAAAATAATGATTTTAGTGCTTATACATTGGAATTTGAATATAACAAGAGTTCTCATGCAAAAATATGCAAGGATTAAGTTGTTGACGAGAAATGCCATAGGAAATGCTATAGCATTTCCTATAGCATTTCTTTATTTGACATTTTTTACAACCTAAAATTTAGAACCAATTGAAAAAATAATGATTTTAGTGCTTATACATTAGAATTTGAATATAACAAGAGTTCTCATGCAAAAATATGCAAGGATTAAATTGTTGACGAGAAATGCCATAGGAAATGCTATAGCATTTCCTATAGCATTTCTTTATTTAACATTTTTTACAACCTTAAATTTTGAACCAATTGAAAAAATAATAATTTTAGGGCTTATACATTGGAATTTTAATATTACAAGCGTTCTCATGCAAAAATCTGCAAGGATTAAATTGTTGACGAGAAATGCCATAGGAAATGCTATAGCATTTCCTATAGCATTTCTTTATTTGACATTTTTTACAACCTAAAATTTCGAACCAATTGAAAAAATAATGATTTTAGTGCTTATACATTGGAATTTGAATATAACAAGAGTTCTCATGCAAAAATATGAAAGGATTAAATTGTTGACGAGAAATGCCATAGGAAATGCTATAGCATTTCCTATTGCATTTCTTTATTTGACATTTTTTACAATCTAAAATCTCGAACAAATTGAAAAAATAATGATTTTAGTGCTTATACATTGGAATTTGAATATAACAAGAGTTCTCGTGCAAAAATATGTAAGGATTAAATTGTTGACGAGAAATGCCATAGGAAATGTTATAGCATTTCCTATGGCATTTCTTTATTTTACATTTTTTAAAACCTTAAATTTCAAACCAATTGAAAAAATAATGATTTTAGTGCTTATACATTGGAATTTGAATATAACAAGAGTTCTCATGAAAAAATATGCAAGGAATAAATTGTTGACGAGAAATGCCATAGGAAATGCTATAGCATTTCCTATCGCATTTCTTTATTTGACATTTTTTAAAACCTTAAATTTCGAACCAATTGAATAAATAATTATTTAGGGCTTATACATTGGAATTTGAATATAACAAGAGTTCTCATGCAAAAATATGCAAGGATTAAATTGTTGAAGAGAAATGCCATAGGAAATGCTATAGCATTTCCTATAGCATTTCTTTATTTTACATTTTTTACAACCTTAAATTTCGAACCAATTGAAAAAGTAATTAATTTAGGGCTTATACATTGGAATTTTAATATTACAAGCATTCTCATGCAAAAATATGCAAGGATTAAGCTGTTGACGAGAAATGCCATAGGAAATGCATTTCCTATAGCTTTTCTTTATTTGACATTTTTTACAACCTAAAATTTCGAACCAATTGAAAAAATAATGATTTTAGTGCTTATACATTGGAATTTGAATATAACAAGAGTTCTCATGCAAAAATATGCAAGGATTCAATTGTTGACGAGAAATGCCATAGGAAATGCTATGCATTTCCTATAGCATTTCTTTATTTAACATTTTTTACAACCTTAAATTTTGAACCAATTGAAAAAATAATAATTTTAGGGCTTATACATTGGAATATTAATATTACAAGCGTTCTCATGCAAAAATATGCAAGGATTAAATTGTTGACGAGAAATGCCATAGGAAATGCTATAGCATTTGCTATTGCATTTCTTTATTTGACATTTTTTACAACCTAAAATTTCGAACAAATTGAAAAAATAATGATTTTAGTGCTTATACAATGGAATTTGAATATAACAAGAGTTCTCATGTAAAAATATGCAAGGATTAAGTTGTTGACGAGAAATGCCATAGGAAATGCTAGCATTTCTTTATTTGACATTTTTTACAACCTAAAATTTTGAACCAATTGAAAAAATAATGATTTTAGTGCTTATACATTGGAATTTGAATATAACAAGAGTTCTCATGCAAAAATATGCAAGGATTACATTGTTGACGAGAAATGCCATAGGAAATGCTATAGCATGTTTAGCATTTCCTATAGCATTTCTTTATTTAACATTTTTTACAACCTTAAATTTTGAACCAATTGAAAAAATAATAATTTTAGGGCTTATACATTGGAATTTTAATATTACAAGCGTTCTCATGCAAAAATATGCAAGGATTAAATTGTTGACGAGAAATGCCATAGGAAACGCTATAGAATTTCCTATAGCATTTCTTTATTTGACATTTTTTACAACCTTAAATTTCGAACCAATTGAAAGAGTAATGATTTTAGGGCTTATACAATGGAATTTTAATATTACAAGCGTTCTCATGCAAAAATATGCAAGGATTAAGTTGTTGACGAGAAATGCCATAGGAAATGCTATAGCATTTCCTATAGCATTTCTTTATTTGACATTTTTTACAACCTAAAATTTCGAACCAATTGAAAAAATAATGATTTTAGTGCATATACATTGGAATTTGAATATAACAAGAGTTCTCATGCAAAAATATGCAAGGATTAAATTGTTGACAAGAAATGCCATAGGAAATGCTATAGCATTTCCTATAGCATTTCTTTATTTAACATTTTTTACAACCTTAAATTTTGAACCAATTGAAAAAATAATAATTTTAGGGCTTATACATTGGAATATTAATATTACAAGCGTTCTCATGCAAAAATATGCAAGGATTAAATTGTTGACGAGAAATGTCATAGAAAATGCTATAGCATTTCCTATAGCATTTCTTTATTTGACATTTTTTACAACCTAAAATTTCGAACCAATTGAAAAAATAATGATTTTAGTGCTTATACATTGGAATTTGAATATAACAAGAGTTATCATGCAAAAATATGCAAGGATTAAATTGTTGACGAGAAATGCCATAGGAAATGCTATAGCATTTCCTATAGCATTTCTTTATTTTACATTTTTTACAACCTTAAATTTCGAACCAATTGAAAAAGTAATGATTTTAGGGCTTATATATTGGAATTTTAATATTACAAGCGTTCTCATGCAAAAATATGCAAGGATTAAGTTGTTGACGAGAAATGCCATAGGAAATGCTATAGCATTTCCTATAGCATTTCTTTCTTTGACATTTTTTCCAACCTAAAATTTCGAACCAATTGAAAAAATAATGATTTTAGTGCTTATACATTGGAATTTGAATATAACAAGAGTTCTCATGCAAAAATATGCAAGGATTAAATTGTTGACGAGAAATGCCATAGAAAATGCTATAGCATTTCCTATAGCATTTCTTTATTTTACATTTTTTACAACCTTAAATTTCGAACTAATTGAAAAAGTAATGATTTTAGGGCTTATACGTTGGAATTTTAATATTACAAGCGTTCTCATGCAAAAATATGCAAGGATTAAGTTGTTGACGAGAAATGCCATAGGAAATGCTATAGCATTTCCTATAGCATTTCTTTATTTGACATTTTTTACAACCTAAAATTTCGAACCAATGGAAAAAATAATGATTTTAGTGCTTATACATTGGAATTTGAATATAACAAGAGTTCTCATGCAAAAATATGCAAGGATTAAATTGTTGACGAGAAATGCCATAGGATAGCATTTCCTATAGCATTTCTTTATTTTACATTTTTTACAACCTTAAATTTCGAACCAATTGAAAAAGTAATGATTTTAAGGCTTATACATTGGAATTTTAATATTACAAGCGTTCTCATGCAAAAATATGCAAGGATTAAGTTGTTGACGAGAAATGCCATAGGAAATGCTATAGAATTTCCTATAGCATTTCTTTATTTGACATTTTTTACAACCTAAAATTTCGAACCAATTGAAAAAATAATGATTTTTGTGCTTATACATTGGAATTTTAATATAACAAGAGTTCTCATGCAAAAATATGCAAGGATTAAATTGTTGACGAGAAATGCCATAGCATTTCCTATAGCATTTCTTTATTTGACATTTTTTACAACCTAAAATCTCGAACCAATTGAAAAAATAATGATTTTAGTGCATATACATTGGAATTTGAATATAACAAGAGTTCTCATGAAAAAATATGCAAGGATTAAATTATTGACGAGAAATGCCATAGGAAATGCTATAGCATTTCCTATAGCATTTCTTTATTTGACATTTTTTACAACCTTAAATTTCGAACCAATTGAAAAAATAATGATTTTAGTTCTTATACATTGGAATTTGAATATAACAAGAATTCTCATGCAAAAATATGCAAGGATTAAATTGTTGACGAGAAATGCCATAGGAAATGTTATAGCATTTGCTATAGCATTTCTTTATTTTACATTTTTTACAACCTTAAATTTCGAACCAATTGAAAAAGTAATGATTTTAGGGCTTATACATTGGAATTTTAATATTACAAGCGTTCTCATGCAAAAATATGCAAGGATTAAGTTGTTGACGAGAAATGCCATAGGAAATGCTATAGCATTTCCTATAGCATTTCTTTATTTGACATTTTTTACAACCTAAAATTTCGAACCAATGGAGAAAATAATGACTTTAGTGCTTATACATTGGAATTTGAATATAACAAGAGTTCTCATGCAAAAATATGCAAGGATTAAATTGTTGACGAGAAATGCCATAGGAAATGCTATAGCATTTCCTATAGCATTTCTTTATTTTACATTTTTTACAACCTTAAATTTCGAACCAATTGAAAAAGTAATGATTTTAAGGCTTATACATTGGAATTTTAATATTACAAGCGTTCTCATGCAAAAATATGCAAGGATTAAGTTGTTGACGAGAAATGCCATAGAAAATGCTATAGCATTTCCTATAGCATTTCTTTATTTGACATTTTTTACAACCTAAAATTTCGAACCAATTGAAAAAATAATGATTTTAGTGCTTATACATTGGAATTTGAATATAACAAGAGTTATCATGCAAAAATATGCAAGGATTAAATTGTTGACGAGAAATGCCATAGGAAATGCTACTATTGCATTTCTTTATTCGACATTTTTTACAACCTAAAATCTCGAACCAATGGAAAAAATATTGATTTTAGTGTTTATACATTGGAATTTGAATATAACAAGAGTTCTCATGCAAAAATATGCAAGGATTAAATTGTTGACGAGAAATGCCATAGGAAATGCTATAGCATTTCCTATAGCATTTCTTTATTTTACATTTTTTACAACCTTAAATTTCGAACCAATTGAAAAAGTAATGATTTTAGGGCTTATATATTGGAATTTTAATATTACAAGCGTTCTCATGCAAAAATATGCAAGGATTAAGTTGTTGACGAGAAATGCCATAGGAAATGCTATAGCATTTCCTATAGCATTTCTTTCTTTGACATTTTTTCCAACCTAAAATTTCGAACCAATTGAAAAAATAATGATTTTAGTGCTTATACATTGGAATTTGAATATAACAAGAGTTCTCATGCAAAAATATGCAAGGATTAAATTGTTGACGAGAAATGCCATAGAAAATGCTATAGCATTTCCTATAGCATTTCTTTATTTTACATTTTTTACAACCTTAAATTTCGAACCAATTGAAAAAGTAATGATTTTAGGGCTTATACGTTGGAATTTTAATATTACAAGCGTTCTCATGCAAAAATATGCAAGGATTAAGTTGTTGACGAGAAATGCCATAGGAAATGCTATAGCATTTCCTATAGCATTTCTTTATTTTACATTTTTTACAACCTAAAATTTCGAACCAATGGAAAAAATAATGATTTTAGTGCTTATACATTGGAATTTGAATATAACAAGAGTTCTCATGCAAAAATATGCAAGGATTAAATTGTTGACGAGAAATGCCATAGGAAATGCTATAGCATTTCCTATAGCATTTCTTTATTTTACATTTTTTACAACCTTAAATTTCGAACCAATTGAAAAAGTAATGATTTTAAGGCTTATACATTGGAATTTTAATATTACAAGCGTTCTCATGCAAAAATATGCAAGGATTAAGTTGTTGACGAGAAATGCCATAGGAAATGCTATAGAATTTCCTATAGCATTTCTTTATTTGACATTTTTTACAACCTAAAATTTCGAACCAATTGAAAAAATAATGATTTTTGTGCTTATACATTGGAATTTGAATATAACAAGAGTTCTCATGCAAAAATATGCAAGAATTAAATTGTTGACGAGAAATGCCATAGGAAATGCTATAGCATTTCCTATAGCATTTCTTTATTTGACATTTTTTACAACCTAAAATCTCGAACCAATTGAAAAAATAATGATTTTAGTGCATATACATTGGAATTTGAATATAACAAGAGTTCTCATGAAAAAATATGCAAGGATTAAATTATTGACGAGAAATGCCATAGGAAATGCTATAGCATTTCCTATAGCATTTCTTTATTTGACATTTTTTACAACCTTAAATTTCGAAACAATTGAAAAAATAATGATTTTAGTTCTTATACATTGGAATTTGAATATAACAAGAATTCTCATGCAAAAATATGCAAGGATTAAATTGTTGACGAGAAATGCCATAGGAAATGTTATAGCATTTGCTATAGCATTTCTTTATTTTACATTTTTTACAACCTTAAATTTCGAACCAATTGAAAAAGTAATGATTTTAGGGCTTATACATTGGAATTTTAATATTACAAGCGTTCTCATGCAAAAATATGCAAGGATTAAGTTGTTGACGAGAAATGCCATAGGAAATGCTATAGCATTTCCTATAGCATTTCTTTATTTGACATTTTTTACAACCTAAAATTTCGAACCAATGGAAAAAATAATGATTTTAGTGCTTATACATTGGAATTTGAATATAACAAGAGTTCTCATGCAAAAATATGCAAGGATTAAATTGTTGACGAGAAATGCCATAGGAAATGCTATAGCATTTCCTATAGCATTTCTTTATTTTACATTTTTTACAACCTTAAGTTTCGAACCAATTGAAAAAGTAATGATTTTAAGGCTTATACATTGGAATTTTAATATTACAAGCGTTCTCATGCAAAAATATGCAAGGATTAAGTTGTTGACGAGAAATGCCATAGGAAATGCTATAGAATTTCCTATAGCATTTCTTTATTTGACATTTTTTACAACCTAAAATTTTGAACCAACTGAAAAAATAATGATTTTAGTGCTTATACATTGGAATTTGAATATAACAAGAGTTCTCATGCAAAAATATGCAAGGATTAAATTGTTGACGAGAAATGCCATAGGAAATGCTATAGCATTTCCTATAGCATTTCTTTATTTGACATTTTTTACAATCTAAAATCTCGAACCAATTGAAAAAATAATGATTTTAGTGCATATACATTGGAATTTGAATATAACAAGAGTTCTCATGAAAAAATATGCAAGGATTAAATTATTGACGAGAAATGCCATAGGAAATGCTATAGCATTTCCTATAGCATTTCTTTATTTGACATTTTTTACAACCTTAACTTTCGAACCAATTGAAAAAATAATGATTTTAGTGCTAATACATTGGAATTTGAATATAACAAGAATTCTCATGCAAAAATATGCAAGGATTAAATTGTTGACGAGA
The DNA here is from genome assembly GCA_954871525.1 of Parietaria judaica. Classification (NCBI taxonomy): domain Eukaryota; kingdom Viridiplantae; phylum Streptophyta; class Magnoliopsida; order Rosales; family Urticaceae; genus Parietaria; species Parietaria judaica. Next base: position 36,394,079 of record OX940865.1, read on the forward strand.
AATGCCATAGGAAATGTTATAGCATTTCCTATAGCATTTCTTTATTTTACATTTTTTACAACCTTAAATTTCGAACCAATTGAAAAAGTAATGATTTTAGGGCTTATACATTGGAATTTTAATATTACAAGCGTTCTCATGCAAATATATGCAAGGATTAAGTTGTTGACGAGAAATGCCATAGGAAATGCTATAGCATTTCCTATAGCATTTCTTTATTTGACATTTTTTACAACCTAAAATTTCGAACCAATTGAAAAAATAATGATTTTAGTGCTTATACATTGGAATTTTAATATACCAAGAGTTCTCATGCAAAAATATGCAAGGATTAAATTGTTGACGAGAAATGCTATAGGAAATGCTATAGCATTTCCTATAGCATTTCTTTATTTGACATTTTTTACAACCTTAAATTTCGAACCAATTGAATAAATAATGATTTTAGGGCTTATACATTGGAATTTGAATATAACAAGAGTTCTCATGCAAAAATATGCAAGGATTAAATTGTTGAAGAGAAATGCCATAGGAAATGCTATAGCATTTCCTATAGCATTTCTTTATTTTACATTTTTTACAACCTTAAATTTCGAACCAATTGAAAAAGTAATGATTTTAGGGCTTATACATTGGAATTTTAATATTACAAGCATTCTCATGCAAAAATATGCAAGGATTAAGCTGTTGACGAGAAATGCCATAGGAAATGCTATAGCATTTCCTATAGCATTTCTTTATTTGACATTTTTTACAAACTAAAATTTCGAACCAATTGAAAAAATAATGATTTTAGTGCTTATACATTGGAATTTGAATATAACAAGAGTTCTCATGCAAAAATATGCAAGGATTAAATTATTGACGAGAAAGGCCATAGGAAATGCTATAGCATTTCCTATAGCATTTCTTTATTTAACATTTTTTACAACCTTAAATTTTGAACCAATTGAAAAAATAATAATTTTAGGGCTTATACATTGGAATTTTAATATTACAAGCGTTCTCATGCAAAAATATGCAAAGATTAAATTGTTGATGAGAAATGCCATAGGAAATGCTATAGCATTTCCTGAAGCATTTCTTTATTTGACATTTTTTACAACCTAAAATTTCGAACCAATTGAAAAAAATAATGATTTTAGTGCTTATACATTGGAATTTGAATATAACAAGAGTTCTCATGCAAAAATATGCAAGGATTAAATTGTTGACGAGAAATGCCATAGGAAATTAGCATTTCCTATGGCATTTCTTTATTTAACATTTTTTACAACCTTAAATTTTGAACCAATTGAAAAAATAATAATTTTAGGGCTTATACATTGGAATATTAATATTACAAGCGTTCTCATGCAAAAATATGCAAGGATTAAATTGTTGACGAGAAATGCCATAGGAAATGCTATAGCATTTCCTATAGCATTTCTTTATTTGACATTTTTTACAACCTCAAATTTCGAACCAATTGAAAAAATAATGATTTTAGTGCTTATACATTGGAATTTGAATATAACAAGAGTTCTCATGCAAAAATATGCAAGGATTAAGTTGTTGACGAGAAATGCCATAGGAAATGCTATAGCATTTCCTATAGCATTTCTTTATTTGACATTTTTTACAACCTAAAATTTCGAACCAATTGAAAAAATAATGATTTTAGTGCTTATACATTGGAATTTGAATATAACAAGAGTTCTCATGCAAAAATATGCAAGTATTAAATTGTTGACGAGAAATGCTAGCATTTCCTATAGCATTTCTTTATTTAACATTTTTTACAACCTTAAATTTTGAACCAATTGAAAAAATAATAATTTTAGGGCTTATACATTGGAATTTTAATATTACAAGCGTTCTCATGCAAAAATATGCAAGGATTAAATAGTTGACGAGAAATGCCATAGGAAATGCTATAGCATTTCCTATAGCATTTCTTTATTTGACATTTTTTACAACCTAAAATTTCGAACCAATTGAAAAAATAATGATTTTAGTGCTTATACATTGGAATTTGAATATAACAAGAGTTCTCATGCAAAAATATGCAAGGATTAAATTGTTGACGAGAAATGCCATAGGAGCATTTCCTATGGCATTTCTTTATTTGACATTTTTTACAACCTAAAATCTCGAACCAATGGAAAAAATAATGATTTTAGTGCTTATACATTGGAATTTGAATATAACAAGAGTTCTCATGAAAAAATATGCAAGGATTAAATTGTTGACGAGAAATGCCATAGGAAATGCTATAGCATTTCCTATAGCATTTCTTTATTTGACATTTTTTACAACCTTAAATTTCGAACCAATTGAAAAAATAATGATTTTAAGGCTTATACATTGGAATTTGAATATAACAAGAGTTCTCATGCAAAAATATGAGAGGATTAAATTGTTGACGAGAAATGCCATAGGAAATGCTATAGCATTTCCTATAGCATTTCTTTATTTTACATTTTTTACAACCTTTAATTTCGAACCAATTGCAAAAGTAATGATTTTAGGGCTTATACATTGGAATTTTAATATTACAAGCGTTCTCATGCAAAAATATGCAAGGATTAAGTTGTTGACGAGAAATGCCATAGGAAATGCTATAGCATTTCCTGAAGCATTTCTTTATTTGACATTTTTTACAACCTAAAATTTCGAACCAATTGAAAAAAATAATGATTTTAGTGCTTATACATTGGAATTTGAATATAACAAGAGTTCTCATGCAAAAATATGCAAGGATTAAATTGTTGACGAGAAATGCCATAGGAAATGCTATAGCATTTCCTATGGCATTTCTTTATTTCACATTTTTTACAACCTTAAATTTTGACCCAATTGAAAAAATAATAATTTTAGGGCTTATACATTGGAATTTTAATATTACAAGCGTTCTCATGCAAAAATATGCAAGGATTAAGTTGTTGACGAGAAATGCCATAGCATTTCCTATAGAATTTCTTTATTTGACATTTTTTACAACCTAAAATTTCGAACCAATTGAAAAAATAATGATTTTAGTGCTTATACATTGGAATTTGAATATAACAAGAGTTCTCATGCAAAAATATGCAAGGATTAAATTGTTGACGAGAAATGCCATAGGAAATGCTATAGCATTTCCTATAGCATTTCTTTATTTAACATTTTTTACAACCTTAAATTTTGAACCAATTGAGAAAATAATAATTTTAGAGCTTAAACATTGGAATATTAATATTACAAGCGTTCTCATGCAAAAATATGCAAGGATTAAATTGTTGACGAGAAATGCCATAGGAAATGCTATAGCATTTCCTATAGCATTTCTTTATTTGACATTTTTTTACAACCTAAAATTTCGAACCAATTGAAAAAGTAATGAGTTTAGTGCTTATACATTGGAATTTGAATATAACAAGAGTTCTCATGCAAAAATATGCAAGGATTAAATTGTTGACGAGAAATGCCATAGGAAATGATATAGCATTTCCTATAGCATTTCTTTATTTTACATTGTTTACGACCTAAAATTTCGAACCAATTGAAAAAAAATGATTTTAGTGCTTATACGTTGGAATTTGAATATAACAAGAGTTCTAGTGCAAAAATATGCAGGGATTAAATTGTTGACGAGAAATGCCATAAGAAATGCTATAGCATTTCCTATAGCATTTCTTTATTTGACATTTTTTACAACCTTAAATTTTGAACCAATATAAAAAATAATGATTTTAGGGCTTATACATCGGAATTTTAATATAACAAGAGTTCTCATGCAAAAATATGAAAGGATTAAATTGTTGACGAGAAATGCCATAGGAAATGATATAGCATTTCCTATAGCATTTCTTTATTTTACATTGTTTACGACCTAAAATTTCGAACCAATTGAAAAAATAATGATTTTAGGGCTTATACGTTGGAATTTGAATATAACAAGAGTTCTAGTGCAAAAATATGCAGGGATTAAATTGTTGACGAGAAATGCCATAAGAAATGCTATAGCATTTCCTATAGCATTTCTTTATTTGACATTTTTTACAACCTTAAATTTTGAACCAATATAAAAAATAATGATTTTAGGGCTTATACATCGGAATTTTAATATAACAAGAGTTCTCATGCAAAAATATGAAAGGATTAAATTGTTGACGAGAAATGCCATAGGAAATGATATAGCATTTCCTATAGCATTTCTTTATTTTACATTGTTTACGACCTAAAATTTCGAACCAATTGAAAAAATAATGATTTTAGGGCTTATACTTTGGAATTTGAATATAACAAGAGTTCTAGTGCAAAAATATGCAGGGATTAAATTGTTGACGAGAAATGCCATAAGAAATGCTATAGCATTTCCTATAGCATTTCTTTATTTGACATTTTTTACAACCTTAAATTTTGAACCAATATAAAAAATAATGATTTTAGGGCTTATACATCGGAATTTTAATATAACAAGATTTCTCATGCAAAAATATGCAAGGATTAAATTGTTGACGAGAAATGCCATAGGAAATGCTATAGTATTTCCTATAGCATTTCTTTATTTTACATTTTTTACAACCTAAAATTTCGAATCAATTGAAAAAATAATGATTTTAGGGCTTATACATTGGAATTTAATATTACAAGCGTTCTCATGCAAAAATATGCAAGGATTAAATTGTTGATGAGAAATGCCATAGGAAATGCTATAGCATTTCCTATCGCATTTCTTTATTTGACATTTTTTACAACCTAAAATTTCGAACCAATTGAAAAAATAATTATTTTAGTGGTTATACATTGGAATTTGAATATAACAAGTGTTCTCATATGCAAAAATATGCAAGGATTAAATTGTTGACGAGAAATGCTATAGGAAATGCTATAGCATTTCCTATAGCAATTCTTTATTTGACATTTTTTACAACCTTAAATTTTGAACCAATTGAACAAATAATGATTTTAAAACTTATACATTGGAATTTGAATATAACAAGAGTTCTCATGCAAAAATATGCAAGGATTAAATTGTTGACGAGAAATACCATAGGAAATGCTATAGCATTTCCTATAGCATTTCTTTATTTGACATTTTTACAACCTTAAATGTCGAACCAATTGAAAAAATAATGATTTTAGGGCTTATACAATTGAATTTGAATATAACAAGAGTTCTCATGCAAAAATATGCAAGGATTAAATTGTTGACGACAAATGCCATAGGAAATGCTATAGCATTTTCTATAGCATTTCTTTATTTGACATTTTTTACAACCTTAAATTTCGAACCAATTGAAAAAATAATGATTTTAGGGCTTATACATTGGAATTTTAATATAACAAGAGTTCTCATGCAAAAATATGCAAGGATTAAATTGTTTACGAGAAATGCCATAGGAAATGCTAGTATTTCCTATAGCATTTCTTTATTTTACATTGTTTACGACCTAAAATTTCGAACCAATTGAAAAAATAATGATTTTAGGGCTTATACATTGGAATTTGAATATAAAAGAGTTCTCATGCAAAAATATGCAAGGATTAAATTGTTGACGAGAAATGCCATAGGAAATGCTATAGCATTTCCTATAGCATTTCTTTATTTGATATTTTTTACAACCTTAAATTTCGAACCAATTGAAAAAATAATGATTTTAGGGCTTATACTTTGGAATTTGAATATAACAAGAGTTCTAGTAAAAAAATATGCAGGGATTAAATTGTTGACGAGAAATGCCATAAGAAATGCTATAGCATTTCCTATAGCATTTCTTTATTTGACATTTTTTACAACCTTAAATGTTGAACCAATATAAAAAATAATTAATATAACAAGAGTTCTCATGCAAAAATATGCAAGGATTAAATTGTTGACGAGAAATGCCATAGGAAATGCTATAGCATTTCTTTATTTGACATTTTTGACAACCTTAAATTTCGAACCAGTTGAAAAAATAATGATTTTAGGGCTTATACATTGGAATTTGAATATAACAAGAGTTCTCATGCAAAAATATGCAAGGATTAAATTGTTGACGAGAAATGCCATAGGAAATGATATAGCATTTACTATAGCATTTCTTTATTTTACATTGTTTACGACCTAAAATTTTAAACCAACTGAAAAAATAATGATTTTAGGGCTTATACATTGGAATTTGAAAATAACAAGAGTTCTCATGCAAAAATATGCAGGGATTAAATTGTTGACGAGAAATGCCATAGGAAATGCTTATTTCCTATAGCATTTCGTTATTTTACATTGTTTACGACCTAAAATTTCGAACCAATTTAAAAAATAATGATTTTAGGGCTTATACATTTGAATTTGAATATAACAAGAGTTCTCATGAAAAAATATGCAAGGATTAAATTGTTGACGAGAAATGCCATAGGAAATGCTATAGCATTTCCTATAGCATTTATTTATTTGACATTTTTTACAACCTTATATTTTGATCGAATTAAAAAAATAATGATTTTAGGACTTATACATTTGAATTTGAATATAACAAGAGCTCTCATGCAAAAATATGCAAGGATTAAATTGTTGACGAGAAATGCCATAGGAAATGCTAGCATTTCCTATAGCATTTCTTTATTTTACATTTTTTACAACCTTAAATTTCAAACCAATTGAAAAAATAATGATTTTACGGCTTATACATTTTAATTTTAATTTTACAAGCGTTCTCATGCAAAAATATGCAAGGATTAAATTGTTGAGAAGAAATTCCATAGGAAATGCTAGAGCATTTCCTATAGCATTTGTTTATTTTACATTTTTTACAACCTTAAATTTCGAACCAATTGAAAAAATAATTATTTTTGGGCTTATACATTGGAATTTGAATATAACAATAGCATTTCTATATTTTACATTTTTTACAACCTTAAATTTAGAACAAATTGAAAAAATATTGATTTTAAGGCTTATACATTGGAATTTTAATATTACAAGCGTTCACATGCAAAAATGTGCAAGGATTAAATTGTTGACGTGAAATGCCATGGGAAATGTTATATCATTTCCTATAGCATTTCTTTATTTTACATTGTTTACGACCTAAACTTTCAAACTAATTGAAAAAATAATGACTTTTGGGCTTATACAATGGAATTTGAATATAAAAAGAGTTGTCATGCAAAAATATGAAAGGAATAAATTGTTGACGAGAAATGCCATAGGAAATGCTATAGCATTTCCTATAGCATTTCTTTATTTTACATTTTTTACAAACCTTTAATTTTGAACCAATTGAAAAAATAATGATTTGAGGGCTTATACATTGGACTTTTTATATTACAAGCGTTCTCATGCAAAAATAAGCAAGGATTAAATTATTGACGAGAAATGTCATAGGAAATGCTATAGCATTTCTTATAGCATTTCTTTATTTTACATTGTTTACGACCTAAAATTTCGAACCAATTTAAAAAATTCTGATTTTAGGGCTGATACATTGGAATTTGAATATAACAAGAGTTCTCATGCAAAAATATGCAAGGATTAAATTGTTGACGAGAAATGCCATAGGAAATGCCATAGCATTATCTATAGCATTTCTTTATTTTACATTTTTTACAACCTTAAATTTCGAACCAATTGAAAAAATATTGATTTTAGGGCTTATACATTGGAATTTTAATATAATAAGAGTTCTCATGCAAAAATATGCAAGGATTAAATTGTTGACGAGAACTGCCATAGTAAATGCTATAGCATTTCCTATAGCATTTCTTTATTTTACATTGTTTACGACCTAAAATTTCGAACCAATTGAAAAAATAATGATTTTAGGGCTTATACAATGGAATTTGAATATAACAAGAGTTCTCATGCAAAAATATGGAAGGAATAAATTGTTGACGAGAAATGCCATAGGAAATTCTATAGGATTTCCTATAGCATTTCTTTATTTAACATTTTTTACAAACCTTAAATTTCAAATAATTTGAAAAAATAATTATTTAAGGGCTTATACATTGGAATTTTAATATTACAAGCGTTCTCATGCAAAAATATGCAAGTATTAAATTGTTGACGAGAAATTCCATAGGAAATGATAGCATTTCCAATAGCATTTCTTTATTTTACATTGTTTACGACCTAAAATTTTGAACCAATTGAAAAAATAATGATTTTAGGGCTTATACATTGGAATTTTAATATAATAAAAGTTCTCATGCAAAAATATGCAAAGAGTAAATTGTTGACGAGAAATGCCATAGGAAATGCTATAGCATTTCCTATAGCATTTCTTTATTTTACATTGTTTACGACCTAAAATTTCGAACCAATTGAAAAAATAAGTATTTTAGGGCTTATACAATGGAATTTGAATATAACAAAAGTTCTCATGCAAAAATATGCAAGGAATAAATTGTTGACGCGAAATGCCATAGGAAACGCTATAGCATTTCCTTTAGCATTTCTTTATTTTACATTTTTTACAAACCTTATATTTTGAACCAATTGAAAAATTAATGATTTGAGGGCTTATACATTGGAATTTTATTATTACAAGCGTTGTCATGCAAAAATATGCAAGGTTAAATTGTTGACGAGAAATGCCATAGGAAATGTTATAGCATTTCCTATAGCATTTCTTTAGTTTACATTGTTTACAACCTAAAATTTCGAACCAATTGAAAAACTATTGATTATAGGGCATTTCCTATCGCATTTATTTATTTTACATTGTTTACAACCTAAAAAAATTTCGAACCAATTGAAAAAATAATTATTTTAGGGCTTATCCATTGGAATTTTAATATTACAAGCGTTCTCATGCAAAAATATGCAAGGATTAAATTGTTGACGAGAAATGCCATAGGAAATGCTATAGTATTTCCCATAGCATTTCTTTATTTTACATTGTTTACGATCTAAAATTTCGAACCAATTGAAAAAATAATGATTTTAGGGCTTATACATTGGAATTTGAATATAACAAGAGTTCTCATGCAAAAATATGCAAGAATTAAATTGTTGATGAGAAATGCCATAGGAAATGCAATAGCATTTCCTATAGCATTTCTTTATTTTACATTTTTTACAAACCTTAAATTTCAAACCAATTGAAAAAATAATTATTTTAGGGCTTATACATTGGATTTTTAATATTACAAGCGTTCTCATGCAAAAATATGCAAGGATTAAATTGTTGACGAGAAATGCCATAGGAAATGCTATAGCATTTCTTTATTTTACATTGTTTACGACCTAAAATTTTGAACCAATTGAAAAAATAATGATTTTAGGGCTTATACATTGGAATTTGAATATAATAAGAGTTCTCATGCAAAAATATGCAAGGATTAAATTGTTGACGAGAACTGCCATAGTAAATGCTATAGCATTTCCTATAGCATTTCTTTATTTTACATTGTTTACGACCTAAAATTTCGAACCAATTGAAAAAATAATGATTTTAGGGCTTATACAATGGAATTTGAATATAACAAGAGTTCTCATGCAAAAATATGGAAGGAATAAATTGTTGACGAGAAATGCCATAGGAAATGCTATAGCGTTTCCTATAGGATTTCTTTATTTAACATTTTTTACAAACCTTAAATTTCAAACAATTTGAAAAAATAATTATTTTAGGGCTTATACATTGGAATTTTAATATTACAAGCGTTCTCATGCAAAAATATGCAAGGATTAAATTGTTGACGAGAAATGCCATAGGAAATGCTATAGCATTTCCAATAGCATTTCTTTATTTTACATTGTTTACGACCTAAAATTTTGAACCAATTGAAAAAATAATGATTTTAGGCCTTATACATTGGAATTTTAATATAATAAGAGTTCTCGTGCAAAAATATGCAAAGAGTAAATTGTTGACGAGAAATGCCATAGGAAATGCTATAGCATTTCCTATTGCATTTCTTTATTTTACATTGTTTACGACCTAAAATTTCGAACCAATTGAAAAAATAAGTATTTTAGGGCTTATACAATGGAATTTGAAAATAACAAAAGTTCTCATGCAAAAATATGCAAGGAATAAATTGTTGACGCGAAATGCCATAGGAAATGCTATAGCATTTTTTACAAACTTTATTTTACATTTTTTACAAACCTTATATTTCGAACCAATTGAAAAATTAATTATTTGAGGGCTTATACATTGGAATTTTATTATTACAAGCGTTGTCATGCAAAAATATGCAAGGTTAAATTGTTGACGAGAAATGCCATAGGAAATGCTATAGCATTTCCTATAGCATTTCTCTAGTTTACATTGTTTACGACCTAAAATTTCGAACCAATTGAAAAAATATTGATTATAGGGCTTATACATTGAAATTTTAATATTACATGCGTTCTCATGAAAAAAAATATGCAAGGATTAAATTGTTGACGAGAAATTCCATAGGAAATGCTATAGCATTTCCTATAGCATTTATTTATTTTACATTGTTTACAACCTAAAATTTCGAACCAATTGAAAAAATAATTATTTTAGGGCTTATCCATTGGAATTTTAATATTACAAGCGTTCTCATGCAAAAATATGCAAGGATTAAATTGTTGACGAGAAATGCCATAGGAAATGCTATAGTATTTCCCATAGCATTTCTTTATTTTACATTGTTTACGATCTAAAATTTCGAACCAATTGAAAAAATAATGATTTTAGGGCTTATACATTGGAATTTGAATATAACAAGAGTTCTCATGCAAAAATATGCAACGATTAAATTGTTAACGAGAATTTCCATAGCATTTCTTTATAATACGTTGTTTACAACCTAAAATTTCGAACCAATTGAAAATAATGATTTTAGGGATCTTAAATTAGAATTTGAATATTACAAGCGTTCTCATGCAAAAATATGCAAGGATTAAATTGTTGACGAGAAATGCCATAGGAAATGCTAGCATTTCCTATAGCATTTCTTTATTTTACTTTTTTTACAACCTTAAATTTTGAACCAATGGAAAAAATAATGATTTTAGGGCTTATACAGTGGAACTTTAATATTACAAGCGTTCTCATGCATAAATATGCAAGGATTAGATTGTTGACGAGAAATGCCATGGGAAATCCTATAGCACTTCATATAACATTTCTTTATTTTACATTGTTTACGACCTAAAATTTTGAACCAATTGAAAAAATAATGAATTTAGGGCTTATACGTTGGAATTTGAATATAACAAGAGTTCTCATGCAAAAATATGCAAGGTTTAAATTGTTGACGAGAAATGCCATAGAAAATGCTATAGCATTTCGTATAGAATTTCTTTATTTTACATTGTTTACAACCTAAAATTTCGAACCAATTGAAAAAATAATGATTTTAAGGCTTGTACATTGGAATTTGAATATAACAAGAGTTCTCATGCAAAAATATGCAAGGATTAAATTGTTGACGAGACATGCCATAGGAAATGCTATAGCATTTCCTACCTATAGCATTTCTTTATTTTACATTTTTTACAACCTTAAACTTCGAACCAATTGAAAAAATAATGATTTTACGGCTTATACATTAGAATTTTAATATTACAAGCGTTCTCATGCAAAAATATGCAAGGATTAAATTGTTGACGAGAAATACCATAGGAAATGCTAGCATTTCCTATAGCATTACTTTATTTTACATTGTTTACGACCTAAAAATTCAAACCAATTGAAAAAATTAATTATTTTAGGGCTTATACATTGGAATTTGAATATAACAAGAGTTCTCATGCAAAAATATGCAAGGATTAATTTGTTGACGAGAAATGCCATAGGAAATGCTATAGCATTTCGTATAGCATTTCTTTATTTTACATTGTTTACAACCTTAAATTTCGAACCAATTGAAAAAAAAAAATTTAGGGCTTATACATTGGAATTTTAATATTACTAGCGTTCTCATGCAAAAATATGCAAGGATTAAATTGTTGACGAGAAATGCCATAGATGCTAGCATTTCCTATAGAATTTCTTTATTTTACATTGTTTAAAACCTAAAATTTTGAACCAAATGAAAAAATACATTATTTTTAATGTTGATATGAGTATTGGTGTTCTTATATATTAACCTAAAATCTCAAACCAATTGAAAAAATAATGATTTTAGGGCTTATACATTGGAAAATAAATATAACAAGAACTCTCATGCAAAAATATGTACGGATTAAATTGTTGACGAGAAATGCTATGAGAAAAGCAATAGCATTTCCTATAGCATTTCTTTATTTTACAGTCATTACATCATCAATGGTACTAAAAATTGTTCATATAGTATTATTGAAGTTCAGATAGCGTTTTTTATATTCATACATTATTTTTAATGTTGATTTAAGTATTGGTGTTCTTGATGTTCATATCGTGTTCTTAAATATTGACATAAAATCTCAAACCAATTGAAAAAATAATGATTTTAGGGCTTATACATAGGAAAATGAATACAACAAGAACTCTAATGCAAAAATATGTAAGGATTAAATTGTTGACGAGAAATGCTATAGAAAATGCTATAGCATTTCCTATAGCATTTCTTTATTTTTACATATTTTACAGTCGTTACATCATCAATGGTACTAAAAATTAATAAGACATTATTTTGGGACCAATATATCTTCATTATAAGAGTCGTAGTCTTCAATGGGTTCGATTACTAAATTCAACCACTAGTGTCAGAACATAGATTATACAATGGCTTAGAAACGTAGAGTAGAATTTACACAACTGTATTTTTTTATCCTCGAATTAGGTAGGGAGGTATTAAAAATATGCACTAGATATCATCACAAAAAATATAAAGCTTTGCACAGAGAGATCTCGCATACATGAGATTTTTTACTTTTAGTCGAATTTCAATGTTTAGGCCTCAAAATCGATATTTTTGCGTATCAAATTTTTTCTATTTTTTTGGAAATATTTGTCGTGTTATTTATGTTGATATATTGTTTTTATTGTTCATATAGTATTTTTGAAGTTCAGACAGTGTTCTTGATATTCATACATTAATTTTAATGTTGATTTGAGTATTGGTGTTCTTGATGTTCATATAGTGTTTTTATATATTAACATAAAATCTCAAACCAATTGAAAAAATAATGATTTTAGGGCTTATACATTGGAGTATGAATATAACAAGAACTCTCATGCAAAAATATGTAAGGATTAAATTGTTGACGAGAAATGCTATAGGAAATGCTAGCATTTCCTATAGCATTTCTTTATTTTACATATTTTATAGTCGTTACATCATCAATAATACTAAAAATTAATAAGACATTATTTTGGGACCAATATATCTTCATTATAAGAGCCGTAGTCTTCAATGGGTTCGATTACTAAATTCAACCACTAGTGTCGGAACATAGATTATACAATGGCTTAGAAACGTAGAGTAGAATTTACACAACTGTATTTAATCCCCGAATTAGGTAGGGAGGTCTAAAAAATACGCACTAGATATCATCATAAACAATATAAAGCTTTGCACAGAGAGATCTTGCATACATGAGATTTTTTACTTTAAGTCGAATTTCGACATTTAGGTCCCAATATCGATATTTTTGCGTATCGCAATCTTTTTTCTATTTTTTTAGAAACATTTGTCGTGTTATTGATGTTGATATATTGTTTTTATTGTTCATATAGTATTTTTGAAGTTCAGATAGTGTTTTTTATATTCATGCATTATTTTAAATGTTGATTTGAGTATTGGTGTTCTTTATGTTCATATCGTGTTCTTATATATTGACCTAAAATCTCAAACCAATTGAAAAAATAATGATTTTAGGGCTTATACATTGGAAAATGAATATAACAAAAACTCTCATGCAAAAATATGTAAGGATTAAATTGTTGACGAGAAATGCTATAGAAAAAGACTATAGCATTTCCTATAGCATTTCTTTATTATACATATTTTACAGTCGTTACATCATCAATGGTACTGAAAATTAATAAGACATTATTTTGGGACCAATATATCTTCATTATAAGAGTCGTAGTCTTCAATGGGTTCGATTACTAAATTCAACCACTAGTGTCAGAACATAGATTATACAATGGCTTAGAAACGTAGAGTAGATGTTACACAACTGTATTTTTTATCCTCGAATTAGGTAGGGAGGTATTAAAAATATGCACTAGATATCATCACAAAAAATATAAAGCTTTGCACAGAGAGATCTCGCATACATGAGATTTTTTACTTTTAGTCGAATTTCGATGTTTAGGCCTCAAAATTGATATTTTTGCGTATCAATTTTTTTCTATTTTTTTGGAAACATTTGTCGTGTTATTTATGTTGATATATTGTTTTTATTGTTCATATAGTATTTTTGAAGTTCAGACAGTGTTCTTGATATTCATACATTAATTTTAATGTTGATTTGAGTATTAGTGTTCTTGATGTTCATATAGTGTTTTTATATATTAACATAAAATCTCAAACCAATTGAAAAAATAATGATTTTAGGGGTTATACATTGGAGTATGAATATAACAAGATCTCTCATGCAAAAATATGTAAGGATTAAATTGTTGACGATAAATGCTATAGGAAATGCTAGCATTTCCTATAACATTTCTTTATTTTACATATTTTATAGTCTTTACATCATCAATAATACTAAAAATTAATAAGACATTATTTTGGGACCAATATATCTTCATTATAAGAGCCGTAGTCTTCAATGGGTTCGATTACTAAATTCAACCACTAGTGTCGGAACATAGATTATACAATGGCTTGGAAACGTAGAGTAGAATTTACACAACTGTATTTAATCCCCGAATTAGGTAGGGAGGTCTAAAAAATACGCACTAGATATCATCATAAACAATATAAAGCTTTGCACAGAGAGATCTTGCATACATGAGATTTTTTACTTTAAGTCGAATTTCGACATTTAGGTCCCAAAATCGATATTTTTGCGTATCGCAATCTTTTTTCTATTTTTTTGGAAACATTTGTCGTGTTATTGATGTTGATATATTGTTTTTATTGTTCATATAGTATTTTTGAAATTCAGATAGTGTTTTTTATATTCATGCATTATTTTTAATGTTGATTTGAGTATTGGTGTTCTTTATGTTCATATCGTGTTCTTATATATTGACCTAAAATCTCAAACCAATTGAAAAAATATTGATTTTAGGGCTTATACATTGGAAAAAGAATATAACAAAAACTCTCATGCAAAAATATGTAAGGATTAAATTGTTGACGACAAATGCTATAGAAAATGCTATAGCATTACCTATAGCATTTCTTTATTATACATATTTTACAGTCGTTACATCATCAATGGTACTGAAAATTAATAAGACATTATTTTGGGACCAATATATCTTCATTATAAGAGTCTTAGTCTTCAATGGGTTCGATTACTAAATTCAACCACTAGTGTCAGAACATAGATTATACAATGGCTTAGAAACGTAGAGTAGAATTTACACAACTGTATTTTTTATCCTCGAATTAGGTAGGGAGGTATTAAAAATATGCACTAGATATCATCACAAAAAATATAAAGCTTTGCACAGAGAGATCTGGCATACATGAGATTTTTTACTTTTAGTCGAATTTCGATGTTTAGGCCTCAAAATCGATATTTTTGCGTATCAATTTTTTCTATTTTTTTGGAAACATTTGTCGTGTTATTTATGTTGATATATTGTTTTTATTGTTCATATAGTATTTTTGATGTTCAGACAGTGTTCTTGATATTCATACATTAATTTTAATGTTGATTTGAGTATTGGTGTTCTTGATGTTCATATAGTGTTTTTATATATTAACATAAAATCTCAAACCAATTGAAAAAATAATGATTTTAGGGCTTATACATTGGAGTATGAATATAACAAGAACTCTCATGCAAAAATATGTAAGGATTAAATTGTTGACGAGAAATGCTATAGGAAATGCTAGCATTTCCTATAGCATTTCTTTATTTTACATATTTTATAGTCATTACATCATCAATGGTACTAAAAATTAATAAGACATTATTTTGGGACCAATATATCTTCATTATAAGAGCCGTAGTCTTCAATGGGTTCGATTACTAAATTCAACCACTAGTGTCGGAACATAGATTATACAATGGCTTAGAAACGTAGAGTAGAAATTACACAACTGTATTTAATCCCCGAATTAGGTAGGGAGGTCTAAAAAATACGCACAAGATATCATCATAAACAATATAAAGCTTTGCACAGAGAGATCTTGCATACATGAGATTTTTTACTTTAAGTCGAATTTTGACATTTAGGTCCCAAAATCGATATTTTTGCGTATCGCAATCTGTTTTCTATTTTTTTGGAAACATTTGTCGTGTTATTGATGTTGATATATTGTTTTTATTGTTCATATAGTATTTTTGAAGTTCAGATAGTGTTTTTTATATTCATGCATTATTTTTAATGTTGATTTGAGTATTGGTGTTCTTTATATTCATATCGTGTTCTTATATATTG
Organism: Parietaria judaica; assembly: GCA_954871525.1. NCBI lineage: Eukaryota > Viridiplantae > Streptophyta > Magnoliopsida > Rosales > Urticaceae > Parietaria > Parietaria judaica. Next base: position 36,410,503 of record OX940865.1, read on the forward strand.
ACCTAAAATCTAAAACCAATTGAAAAAATAATGATTTTAGGGCTTATACATTGGAAAATGAATATAACAAAAACTCTCATGCAAAAATATGTAAGGATTAAATTGTTGACGAGAAATGCTATAGAAAATGCTATAGCATTTCCTATAGCATTTCTTTATTATACATATTTTAAAGTCGTTACATCATCAATGGTACTGAAAATTAATAAGACATTATTTTGGGACCAATATATCTTCATTATAAGAGTCGTAGTCTTCAATGGGTTCGATTACTAAATTCAACCACCAGTGTCGGAACATAGATTATACAATGGCTTAGAAACGTAGAGTAGAATTTACACAACTGTATTTTTTATCCTTGAATTAGGTAAGGAGGTATTAAAAATATGCACTAGATATCATCACAAAAAATATAAATCTTTGCACAGAGAGATCTCGCATACATGAGATTTTTTACTTTTAGTCGAATTTTGATCTTTAGGCCTCAAAATCGATATTTTTGCGTATCAAATTTTTTCTATTTTTTTGGAAACATTTGTCGTGTTACTTATGTTGATATATTGTTTTTATTGTTCATATAGTATTTTTGAAGTTCAGACAGTGTTCTTGATATTCATGCATTATCTTTAATGTTGATTTGAGTATTGGTGTTCTTGATGTTCATATATTGTTTTTATATATTAACATAAAATCTCAAACCAATTGAAAAAATAATGATTTTAGGGCTTATCCATTGGAGTATGAATATAACAAGAACTCTCATGCAAAAATATGTAAGGATTAAATTGTTGACGAGAAATGCTATAGGAAATGCTAGCATTTCCTATAGCATTTCTTTATTTTACATATTTTATAGTCGTTACATCATCAATGGTACTAAAAATTAATAAGACATTATTTTGGGACCAATATATCTTCATTATAAGAGCCGTAGTCTTCAATGCGTTCGATTACTAAATTCAACCACTAGTGGCGGAACATAGATTATACAATGGCTTAGAAACGTAGAGTAGAATTTACACAACTGTATTTAATCCCCGAATTAGGTAGGGAGGTCTAAAAAATACGCACTAGATATCATCATAAACAATATAAAGCTTTGCACAGAGAGATCTTGCATACATGAGATTTTTTACTTTAAGTCGAATTTCGACATTTAGGTCCCAAAATCGATATTTTTGCGTATCGCAATCTGTTTTCTATTTTTTTGGAAATATTTGTCGTGTTATTGATGTTGATATATTGTTTTTATTGTTTATATAGTATTTTTGAAGTTCAGATAGTGTTTTTTATATTCATGCATTATTTTTAATGTTGATTTGAGTATTGGTGTTCTTTATGTTCATATCGTGTTCTTATATATTGACCTAAAATCTCAAACCAATTGAAAAAATAATGATTTTAGGGCTTATACATTGGAAAATGAATATAACAAAAACTCTCATGCAAAAATATGTAAGGATTAAATTGTTGACGAGAAATGCTATAGAAAATGCTATAGCATTTCCTATAGCATTTCTTTATTATACATATTTTACAGTCGTTACATCATCAATGGTAGTGAAAATTAATAAGACATTATTTTAGGACCAATATATCTTCATTATAAGAGTCGTAGTCTTCAATGGGTTCGATTACTAAATTCAACCACCAGTGTCGGAACATTGATTATACAATGGCTTAGAAATTAAACGTAGAGTAGAATTTACACAACTGTATTTTCGATCCTTGAATTAGGTAGGGAGGTATTAAAAATATGCATTTGATATCATCACAAACAATATAAAGCTTTGCACAGAGAGATCTCGCATACATGAGATTTTTTACTTTTAGTCGAAATTTGATGTTTTGGCCTAAAAATCGATATTTTTGCGTATCGCAATCTTTTTTCTATTTTTTTGGAAACATTTTCTGTGTTATTTATGTTGAAATATTGTTTTTATTGTTCATATAGTATTTTTGAAGTTCATATAGTGTTCTTGATATTCATACATTGATTTTAATGTTGATTTGAGTATTGGTGTTCTTGATGTTCATATACTGTTTTTATATATTAATATAAAATCTCAAACCAATTGAAAAAATAATGATTTTAGGGCTTATACATTGAAGTATGAATATAACAAGAACTCTCATGCAAAAATATGTAAGGATTAAATTGTTGACGAGAAATGCTATAGGAAATGCTATAGCATTTCCTCTAGCATTTCTTTATTTTACAGTCGTCACATCATCAATGGTACCAAAAATTAATAAGACATTATTTTGGGACCAATATATCTTCATTATAAAATTCATAGTCTTCAATGGGTTCGATTACTAAATTCAACCACTAGTCTCGGATCATAGATTATACAATGGCTTAGAGACGTAGAGTAGTATTTACACAACTGTATTTTTGATCCTCGAATTAAGTCGGGAGGTATAAAAAAATATGCACTAGATATCATCATAAACAATATAAAGCTTTTCATAGAGAGATCTCGCATACATGAGATTTTTTACTTTTAGTCGAATTTAGAGGTTTAGGCCTCAAAATCAATATTTTTGCGTATCGCAATCTTCTTTCTATTTTATTTAGAAACATTTTTCTTGTTATTGATGTTGATATATTTTTTTTATTGTTCATATAGTTTTCTTTATATTCCTGCATTATTTTTAATGTTGATTTGAGTATTTGTGTTCTTGATGTTCATATCGTGTTTTTATATATTGACCTAAAATATCAAACCAATTGAAAAAATAATTATTTTAGGGCTTATACATTGGAATATGAATATAACAATAACTCTCATGCAAAAATATATAAGGATTAAATTGTTGACGAGAAATGCTATAGGAAATGTTGTAGCATTTCGTACAGCATTTCTTTATTTTACATATTTTAAAGTCGTTTCATCATCAATGGTACTAAAAATTAATAAGACATTATTTTAGGCCCAATATATCTTCATTAAAAGAGTCGTAGGTATCAATGAGTTCAATTACTAAATCCAACCACTAGTGTCGGAACAAAGATTATACAAAGGCTTAGAAACGTAGAGTAGAATTTACACAACTGTGTTTTTTATCCTCGAATTAGGTAGGGAGGTATAAAAAATATGCACTAGATATCATAATAAACAATATAAAGCTTTTCATAGAGTGATTTCGCATACATGAGATTTTTTACTTTTAGTCGAATTTTGATGTTTAGGCCTCAAAATAAATATTTTTGCGTATCGCAATCTTTTTTCTATTTTTTTAGAAACATTTTTCGTGTTATTGATGTTGATATATTGTTTTTATTATTCATATTGTATTTTTGAAGTTCCGATAGTGTTCTTGATATTCACACATTATTTTTAATGTTTATTTGAGTATTGGTATTCTTGATGTTCATATCGTGTTTTTATATATTGACCTAAAATCTCAAACCAATTGAAAAATAATGATTTTAGGGCTTATACATTAGAATATGAATATAACAAGAACTCTCATGCCAATAATATGTAAGGATTAAATTGTTGACGAGAAATGCTATATAGCATTTCCTATAGCATATCTTTATTTTTCAGTCGTCACATCATCAATGGTACTAAAAATTAATAAGACATTATTTTGGGACCAATATATCTTAATTATAAGAGTCGTAGTCTTCAATGGGTTTGATTATTAAATTCAACCACTAATCTCGGAACATAGATTATACAATGGCTTAGAGATGTTGAGTAGAATTTACACAACTATATTTGTGATCCTCGAATTAGGTCTGGAGGTATAAAAAAATAAATACTAGATATCATCATAAAAAATATAAAGCTTTGCACAGAGAGATATCGCATACATGTGATTTTTTACTTTTAGTCCTATTTAGATGTTTAGGCCTCAAAATCGATATTTTTGCCTATCGCAATCTTCTTTCTATTTTTTTAGAATCATTTTTCGTGTTATTGATGTTGATATATTGTTTTTATTGTTCATATTGTATTTTTGTAGTTCATATAGTTTTCTTTATATTCCTGCATTATTTTTAATGTTGATTTGAGTATTTGTGTTTTTGATGTTCATATCGTGTTTTTATATATTTACCTAAAATATCAAACCAATTGAAAAAATAATAATTTTTAGGGATTATACATTGGAATATAAATATAACAATAACTCTCATGCAAAAATATGTAAGGATTAAATTGTTGACGAGAATTGCTATAGGAAATGTTGTAGCATTTTGTATAGCATTTCTTTATTTTACATATTTTGAAGTCGTTACATCATCAATGGTACTAAAAATTAAAAAGACATTATTTTCGGACCAATATATCTTCATTATAAGAGTCGTAGTCTTCAATGGGTTCGATTACAAAATTCAACCACTAGTGTCGGAACATAGATTATAGAATGGCTTAGAAACGTAGAGTAGAATTTACACAACTAAATTTTTGATCCTTGAATTAGGTAGGGAGGTATAAAATATATGCACTAGATATCATCATAAACAATATAAAGCTTTGCACAGAGAGATATCGCATACATGAGATTTTTTACTTTTAGTCAAATTTTGATGTTTAGGTCTCAAAATCGATATTTTTGCGTATCGCAATCTTTTTTCTATTATTTTAGAAAACTTTTTCGTGTTATTGATGTTGATATATTTTTTTTATTGTTCATATAGTATTTTTGAAATTCAGATAGTGTTCGTAATATTCATACATTATTTTTAATGCTTATTTGAGTATTAATGTTCTTGATGTTCATAACGAGTTTTAATATGTTGACCTAAAATCTCAAACCAATTGAAAAAATAATGATTTTAGGGTTTATACGTTGGAATATGAATATAACAAGAACTTTCATGCAAAAATATGTAAGGATTAAATTGTTGACGAGAAATGCTATAGGAAATGCTATAGCATTTCCTATAGCATTTCTTTATTTTACATATTTTTTAGGCGTTACATCATCAATGGTAATAAAAATTAATAAGACATTATTTTGGGACCAATATATCTTCATTATAAGAGTCGTAGTCTTCAATGGGTTCAATTACTAAATTTAACCACTAGTGTCAGAACATAGATTATACAATGTCTTGGAAACGTAGAGTAGAATTTGCACAACTGTATTTAATCCTCAAAATAGGTCGAGAGGTATAAAAAAAATATGCACTAGATATAATCATAAACAATATAAAGCTTGCATAGACAGATCTCGCATACATGAGATTTTTTACTTTTATTCGAATTTCGATGTTTAGGCCTCAAAATCGATATTTTTGCGTATCGCAATCTTTCTTCTATTTGTTTAGGAACATTTTTCGTGTTATTGATGTTGATATATTTTTTTATTGTTCATATAGTATTTTTGAAGTTCATATAGTTTTCTTGATATTCATACATTATTTTTAATGTTGATTTGAGTATTGGTGTTCTTGATGTTCATATCGTGTTTTTATATATTGACCTAAAATCTCAAACCAATTGAAAAGATAATTATTTTAGGGCTTGTACATTGGAATATGAATATAACAAGAACTCTCATGCAAAAATATGTAAGGATTAAATTGTTGACGAAAAATGTTGTAGGAAATGCTATAGCATTTCCTATAACATTTTTTTATTTTACATAATTTACAGTCGTTACATCATCAATGTTACTAAAAGTTAATAAGACATTATTTTGGGACCAATATATCTTCATTATAAGAGTCGTAGTCTTCAATGGGTTCGATTACTAAATTCAACTACTAGTGTCGGAACATAGATTATACAATGGCTAAGAAACGTAAAGTAAAATTTACACGACTGTATTTTTTATCCTCGAATTAGGTCGAGAGGTATAAAAAAATATGCACTAGATATAATCATAAACAATATAAAGCTTTGCACAGACAGATCTCGCATACATGAGATTTTTTATTTTTATTCGAATTTCGATGTTTAGGCCTCAAAATCGATATTTTTGCGTATCGCAATCTTTCTTCTATTTGTTTAGAAACATTTTTCGTGATATTGATGTTGATATATTTTTTTATTGTTCATATAGTATTTTTGAAGTTCATATAGTTTTCTTAATATTCATACATTATTTTTAATGTTGATTTGAGTATTGGTGTTCTTGATGTTCATATCGTGTTTTTATATATTGACCTAAAATCTCAAACCAATTGAAAAGATAATTATTTTAGTGCTTGTACATTGGAATATGAATATAACAAGAACTCTCATGCAAAAATATGTAAGGATTAAATTGTTGACGAGAAATGCTATAGGAAATGCTATAGCATTTCCAATAGTATTTCTTTATTTTACATATTTTACTGTCGTTACATCATCAATAGTACTAAATATTTATAAAACATTATTTTGGGACCAATATATTTTTATTATAAGAGTCGTAGTCTTTAATGGGTTCGATTACTAAATTCAACCACTAGTGTCATAGCATAGATTATACAATGGCTTAGAAATGTAGAGTAGAATTTACACAACTGTATTTAATCCTCGAATTAGGTCGGGAGGTCTAAAAAATATGCACTAGATATAATCATAAACAATATAAAACTTTGCACAAAGAGATCTTGCATACATGAGATTTTTTACTTTTACTCGAATTTCGACATTTAGGCCCCAAAATCGATATTTTTGCGTATCGCACTCTTTTTCTATTTTTTAGAAACATTTTTCGTGTTATTGATAATGATATATTGTTTTTATTGTTCTTATAGTATTTTTGAAGTTCAGATAGTGTTGTTGATATTCATACATTATTTTTAATGCTTATTTGAATATTGGTCTTCTTGATGTTCATATCGTGTTTTTACATATCGACCTAAAATCTCAAACCAATTGTTAAAATCACGATTTTAGGAATTATATATTGGAACTTGAATATAACAAGAATTCTCATGCAAAAATATGTAAGGAATAAATTGTAAACGAGAAATGCTATAGCCTTTCTTTATTTTACATATTTTATAGTCTATACATCATCAATGGTACTAAAAATTATTAAGACATTATTTTGGGACCAATATATCTTCATTATAAGAGTCGTAGTCTTCAATGGGTTTGATTACTAAATTAAACCACTAGTGTCGGAACATAGATTATACAATGGCTTAGAAACGTAGAGTAGAATTTACACAACTCTATTTAATCCTCGAATTAGGTCAGGAGGTCTAAAAAATATGCACTAGATATCATCATAAAAAATATAGAGCTTAGCACTGAGAGATCTTGAATATGAGATTATTTACTTTTACTCGAGTTTCGACATTTAGGCCCCAAAATTATATTTTAGCGTATCGCAATCTTTTTGTTTTATTTTTTAGATACATTTTTCGTGTTATTCATGTTGATATATTGTTTTTATTGTTCATATAATATTTTTGAAGTTGATATAGTGTTCATGATATTCATATATTATTTTTAATGTTGATTTGAGTATTTGTGTTCTTGATGTTCATATCGTGTTTTTATATATTGACCTAAAATCTCAAACCAATTGAAAAAATAACAATTATAGGGCTTATACATTGGAATATGAATATAACAAGAACTCTCATACAAAAATATGTTAGCATTAAATTGTTGACGAGAAAAGCTATAGGAAATGCTATAGCATTTTCTATAGCATTTCTTTATTTTATATATTTTACATTCGTTACATCATCAATAGTACTAAAAATTAATAAGACATTATTTTTGGACCAATATATCTTCATTATAAGATTCATAGTCTTCAATGGGTTCAATTACTAAATTAAACCATTAGTATCAGTATATATATCATACAATGGCTTATAAACGTAGAGTAGAATTTACACAACTGTATTTAATCCTCTAATTAGGTTGGGAGGTCTAAAAATATGCACTAAATATCATCTTAAACAATATAGAGCTTTGCAATGAGAGTTCTCGCATACATGAGAGTTTTTACTTTTAGTCGAATTTTGACGTTTAGGCCCTAAAATTGATATTTTTGCATATCGCAATCTTTTTTCTATTTTTAAGAAACATTTTTCGTGTTATTGATGTTGATATATTGTTTTATTGTTCATATAGTATTTTTAAAGTTCATATAGTGTTCTTGATATTCATCTATTATTTTTAATGTTGATTTGAGTATTAGTGTTCTTGATGTTCATATCGTGTTTTTATATATTTACATAAAATCTCAAACCAATTGAAAAAATAATGATTTTAGGGCTTACACATTGGAATATGAATATAACAAGAACTCTCATGCAAAAATATGTAAGGATTAAATTGTTGACGAGAAATGCTATAGGAAATGCTATAGCATTTCCTATAGCATTTCTTTATTTTTACATATTTTACAGTCGTTACATCATCAATGGGTACTAAAAATTAATAAGACATTATTTTGGGACCAATATATCTTCGTTATAAGAGTCGTAGTCTTCAATGGGTTCGATTACTAAATTCAACCACTTGTGCTGGAACATAGATTATACAATGGCTTAGAAACATAGATTAGAATTTATACAACTGTATTTCACCCTTGAATTAGTTCGGGAGGTCTAAAAAATATGCACTAGATATCATCATAAACAATATAGAGCTTTGCACAGAGAACTCTCGCATGCATGTGATTTTTTACTTTTAGTCGAATTTCGACGTTTAGGCCCCAAAATCCATATTTTTGCGTATCGCAATCTTTTTTATATTTTTTAGAAACATTTTTCCTTTTATTGATGTTGATATATTGGTTTTATTTTTCCTATAATATTTTTGAAGTTCATATAGTGTTCTTTATTTTCATATATTATTTTTAAAGTTGATTTGAGTATTGGTGTTCTTGATGTTCATATCGTGTTTTTATATATTGACCTAAAATCTCAAACCAAATGAAAAAATCATGATTTTAGGGATTATACATTGGAATTTGAATATAACAAGAATTCTCATGAAAAATTATGTAAGGATTAAAGCATTTTCTATAGAATTTCTTTATTTTAGAGTTGCTACATCATCAATGGTACTAAAAATTTATAAGACATTATTTTGGGACCAATATATCTTCATTATAAGAGTCGTAGTATAGTTATGTCTGCTAATGTTGCGCAATCTCACGGGGGAGATGGCGGTTCAGAACCACCGAGAGGTCCTTTTAGAGTTCCTGCTCCATGCGAGTCACGTAAGAAATTGCAGATTTTTGTTCGTATTTTAAGCATCTTATTATTAATACTTTATCTTTAAAATGCAGGAAAATCAACAAAGACAAGATCTAACAGTAGATCGATAAATCTTTTTCTATCGACTAGAGACAAGGACAACAAATATCTTCCATTATATTTAGCCAAATCAATGGACGATATTATCCAGTTGGTCCAAATGCGGAGATGTTTACCAGGTATATAGCAAATCTTATTGGTTCTTCCATTCCTCCATGCTATCCAAGCTAGAAACGAGTTCCTGATGAGTATAAGATGGGAATATTGCCTAAAATTGCGGTAAGTTTTTTTCTTTTCTGTTTTCTTATTTTATTTGTTTTGAAATAATCGAATACTAATCTTATTAATTTGATTAACAGGATCTCTTTATTCTAGATCATTCACTTCCAGAGTGGAATGCTATTGCACAAGATATTGATAAAATATGCTCGGATCGCTATAGAGGAAGAAAACATAAACGGAAAACATACTTCAAAAGCATAGGTGGATATGAAAATCCGGAAAATGCAAAGAGACGCCCACCAAAAGATATGGCCGCTGAAATTTGGAGCAAGAGTGTGGATTTTTGGACCACTCCAAAAAATAAAAAGAGAGCAGAACAGAACATGCGAAATCGGAATAACAAAAATATCCAAGTCTCCAAGGATCGAAGAAAATTGCTGCTACTAGACACGCAAATGTAAGTAAAAAGTTATACTTTTAATTACTATTGAACACATTCATAGAAATTGACCATGTTAATCTTGAACTCATTTTAGATTTGTAATTTGACAGTTTAGTGTATTAGATTCATAAGATATTAGAATCATATTACATGTTTAATATTTTTTATGCAGAGAAATCTGGAAACCGACGAACTACCAAGCATGATTGATACTTGGCATGCTTTGCATTACAGGCCCGATATTGGATTTGTCAACCTTGCGGCTAGAGATGACTATGTAAGTAATTTATTGTAATATAATAACTTAATAATCTAAAAGTTAAATTATAACACTTTGTTTCCAAATTGTAGGAAAAGTTAGTTACGGAGAGGGACACACAAACGCAAATCAATTCTTCCGCATCGGAGGGGATTTCGTCAGTTGATGAAATGGAAGTAATGACGAAAGTGCTTGGTGATCACCGAGGCTACAACCATGGTCGTGGACGCAATTTTGCAGCGACACCATCTTTTTCATCGCAGCCACCTTCGGGGTTTATTCCAACTAATGTAGTTATGTCGCTACTTGAGAATGTCAACAACACATTGCAACAACAAAAAACAACCGCATTGAGCAACTTTCTCAGAACCAGACAACTTCAACATCAAATATGCAACTTGGAGACTTTGCAAGGCCATCTCTTGATCTTGACACGATTGTTCAAGCGTTGACAGGTCAACAAGTTGGAGCAAAAGACATGGCGACTTCGCAACGTCAAAGAGATGATGGTGATGATGATGGCGATGATGATAGTGATGATGATATTTACGAGCATTAGAGTTATTGTTAGATGTTATGAGCTTATTACCGTATTTGGCATATTTACTTTGTTGACTTATTGTATTGATATTTTATTTTCTTTATAAAATCATATGAATTGATTGCATTATTTGTGTATTTGTTTGAGTAAAAAAAAATAATTAATTTTCAAATTATTAAAAAAACGAAAAATTAAATAATTATTTTTTAATAATATAAAGTATAAACTACAACGATCTGTGTTACAGCATTAGGGACAAAAAAAAATTTTGTTCCTAAATATGAAGCAACGAATCTAATTTTGAACTATAGCAACAGGGACAATTTTTTTTGTTCCTAAACATCAACGTGTGAAATTCAAATGGGTGTTTTAGGGACAATAAATTTGTCATAGTAGATTAAGATTTAGCAACAAGACATATATTGTCTCTAAAAATACTATCAAACACAAAGCTTTAGATGCAAATATTTAGACACGATTTTTTGTCCCTATTACTATTAGAGACAAATAGTTGTGCTTCAGTGACAAATTAAATTGTCTCAATTAAACGTATTTCTTGTAGTGACAGTCAATAAAATACACTACAATCGAGCTTTGCTTGATTTTTTCTTTAAATTGGTCGGATAAAAAAAAATACAAAGCCAAGAATATTCTGGGGTTTCCAGTTCCTCCTTTTTTATATAATTTAATTAATATTATTTTTTTAACATTACGAATTTTCTTTATGTTTACATTAAAAATTTAAATCCTTATTCAGGTTATGATTATAGTAACATGATTAGGGGATGATAAGGTTGAAAAGGAAATTCTTTGTGGACGTGGCTAAATGATTAAGCTCAATGGGAACTTCTTTGTCGCTACATGGTGACTTCACTTTCTCGATAATCAGATTAATGTTGGCTCTTGGAAAGAAATTAAATAATAGAGGAAAAGCAAAAAGAAATAGAGCACAAGTTTTGCTGAATATAATGGGTTTATTCATTACTAAAGGTGACGTAGAGGATATGTAGTTCAGTTTCAGCATACACAAATAAAACTGGAAAATTTATTAATTAGTAACACGAATAGAAGAAAATTGATAAAATTGAATTATGGTAATTAATTTTTAGTAATGTTTGACTTCTATTTTTTCCTTAAAATTTTATATAAAAAAGATTTTTTTTTTGGGACTACAATGTCTTTTTTATTTTATTTATCATTTCTGTCTCTTCATTCGCTGATGATGGGCCCACATAACCGTTACAAGCATAAGAAAATTTCTTTTACGATGGGCCCATGGAAGTCTTTAGGTGGGCCAAGCGTTTGTGTCCCTCCATTCGTCGCCGTCGTAAAAAACCACGACAATGTCCTTGTTTCACCTCCACTAGAAGCATTTGAAACCCTAAGTTTTTAGTTTTGGTCATTAACATACTTTTAGGGGCTTAAAATAATAAACACATGTGTACGATGATAGAGTAAGCCAAAACGTGTATGACGAGGTCGTATATGACGACAACATGTGTGCCGAGCAAGAGGAGGCCACATATGTGAGATTGTTTAGGTTTCGAGCTAGTCCATTATAGTGACAATTGTGATGACCGCGATCAAGGTCCCGAAAATCAAGTCGAGCACGACTATCGATGTCAACAACGTAGGTATCTCGAGAGTAGTGATCTAAAGAGGCGTGCGAGTGAAATGTAGATCCAAAGAATTAAGTCATTTTACGAAGACGGCTTTGGCGTCGACACAAGCACGAACAATGGCGGTGGAGGCCCGACATGGGCCGAGGGTCCAAATTTGAGGACGAATTTTGTCCAAGCCGAAGAGAATGATGCAATACAAGTTGGCCTTAAATTAAGAAGTGAATCTACTCAATTCATAGAGAATTATTCTCTTTTACTATGATATTATTTGCATTTATTTTCCTTAATTTTGATTCGATTTTTTAACTAAATTAGGAATATTAGATCTTGGCTTTATGATTTTATTATGATTTTCTTGTATTATAAAATAAGAGCAAATGTATGCTTGAGCTAAGTTGATAATGATTACAAAAATAAGCTTTTGCTTGAGAAAGTAGAGTTTTAGCTCGCAAAGACGTGTTTTTCGTGACATTCTGTAATTCTAACTTCATCAGTTATCCTTCATTAATGCGAATTGAATGTACCCCTGCCTCTCAAAATTCAAGTCGGGAGTACTTATTTCTTTAGAAAATCATAACTTTATATTTTTCCACCTTTTTTATACTTAATGTATATGCAGCACGTCGACTTCCCAAATAAATGTTAAATAAAAGAAATTTATCAGGGAGAAAAAACGTCTTCGGTTTGAAAACCATGTTGTTAGTATTGAAATTGAAAATAAAAAAGTAGTGATTCATTGTTGTGCCCATTATTGTCTTATCCTGTTGACTACATCGTTAGCTAAATTTTCAGAGGCGATCCATCTCTTTAAACTAGTTTTGTAGAGTTTTTGCTATCAATTTTTTTTATATATATCTTAATTTAGTTTAAGTTTTGTGTTCTATTCGTTTTTTAAATATTGAGTTTTTTTTTAGAGATGGAAAAGTTGTTATTTCTATTTTAGCCAACTCACGAATTTACACACTTTTGATTAAAAAACATATAGTTTTATACTATTATAAAAAAATTGTTCTTGTACTTTTTTTTTATTGATTTTTCGGATTAATAAATATTAACAACGGATTAATGTGAACCATAGTTAAAGGACCTTAAATTTATTTCTGTTATTCGGAATTATTAAATATATGCACTACATGTTTAAATTTGTGATATATCAAATTGTATTGCTAGAGGGTTTTACAATTTCTCGTCGCCTATCCCTCATGTAAAGGCCAAATATAATGAGAACTCTCCAAAAAGACGCTTCGATAGTAGTTTCCGCCCCCTCTTAGGATAATTCCTTACTTCGCCCCCGGCTCGACCCCATCCATTTTCTACTACATATTTTATTTTTCTAATATAGTGCAGCGTTGCAGAAATGTCGTGTAGGTGTACTGTACGGTGTTCGAATATAAAACTTGAACTGCTGTTCTTCGTTCCAATATAAATTTAATTTTTTAATCTCGTAATTAAAAGCAAGCAAATAAAATAACAGCACTTAGTAGAGGCCAGACCATCAATTCAAGTGGTCGAATTAAATAACAATTTAGTTGAATATTAATTTAATCGATGTGAAACGCATGAATTTCCCTTCTCCCGCTATAACTTGTTCCGGCTTGCAAAGCTAAGTACTCACGAAAACAGTACCATACATGGCGGCGCCTGATATCGCGGCCGAGCAATCGAGGAGGCGCCACGCTCACCCTCCGAGACCGTCAACCACCGCAGTCGCGGTGGCACTTATCCTCGTTTGCGCGAGCTTGCGGGCGACGGCGGAGGGCACCATGCTTGCAAAGATTAGCAATAACAGCACTTGCGGGGTTTGCACGGATTGCCGGATCGCGGAGGACTTGGAGCTGGAGTTGCTGCTGGTGGAGGAGAACGTCTACTACGGCAGCGCCCATGCCGGGCGAATGCTGGCCACGGGGAAAGGTACCGGGACGGGAGGAACCGGGAAGCGGAATAAGGGGGCTTGCAGCGGCAAGCGGGGACAGCCAAAAAACTGCAGCCCCGAAAAGAATAGTAGCCAGAAAAACTGTGGCAGTCCGTTTAGCCGCAGCTGCTCTCAGTAGCATATGATCATGTCTTTATATTATGAATTCATCTTCCTCAAATCCTCGCTTGTAATGTTTGTTAAAGGTGTATTCATGTGTTTTTTTCAGAAGTGAGCGTGTGATTGTTTGTTAAGTAAGGAAGGGAAATTTGATTTTTGATCCTCCATTTACTTCTTTTTTTTTAATTCTCAAGTTTTTAAAATTGTAGAACTACTCGTTTGATGTTTTTAGAATCAAAATTACCCTTAAAATATTGTCAAAAATTATCTTGAACCGTCAAAAACGATTTTATAAACTGTCATAAACGGTAAGGGTAATTTTGACCTATAAGGTATCAAAAAATTAGTTATAAAATTTTGGGGATAAAAAGTCAAATAGTGGTAAATTAAAGTTATAAAATTCATTTCTTAATAAGGATATACTTTTGCATTCTTAAATTTTTTTAAAATATTTATAAATTTTCAAAAATCAAAATTTGAAATTCTAGTTCTGGAAAATTACATAAGTCATAATTATAGTTTTTTTTTTCTTCGAGTTACTGAGACCCAAATTATTTAAATTTAATTATGGCTAATAAATTATGATAATAGCCATAATCTAGTGCAAGAACAAATTCATGAAACCTAGAATTCCGGTTATTGTTATTACGTGAAACCTGGATTCGAAATCCGGATTAAAAAAAATCAAATCTTCCAATTTCTCGGAGTACGAAATAACATCAGTAGTGTTTAACATGACTATTGAGCGATAAAGATTCTCTGCTAGCCCTCTCTCAGTATATATATACAATTAAATTAAGCTAATAATTACGAAAGAAAAAAATAATTCTATTTATGAATTTGAAACACAAGAAGAAAACGAGAAATTTAGTTTTAATAATTCATAAAATTGATGATAATTACATTATATACAAGACTACAAGTGAACATCTAATTGCCCATTTCTCTTACATGCAAACCATTGATATCAGACATATCTCCCCACCTACGTCCATAATTTGGTGATTAATTAGATAACATAACAGTACGATACAGTACTTAATATATTGATTTTTTTCGATAGCCTAAACTGATTTTTTTACATGATCAAAGCTCTAATTTTTCACTATTTTATTTTTATTGCTAATTCGTACTAAAATTTATTCCACTTGTTGTAAAAGTTTTGTGAATACCGTAAAGAATAAAGGGTAATGTTTGAAATTTTAAAAGGGAATTTCGCAACCAAAGTCATAAACTCTTTTTTTTTTCTTTTCATTTACAAATAAGTCACTAAGCTCATATTTTAGCGAAGAAAGTCATCGAACTCATCAAATTTTAACAAATAAGTCACTGAACTCATTTTTTTGCTGTGAAAATCGCTAACGTCATACTTTTATTGCAAATACATCCTTACAACGTTAAATGCCACTTTTTTTCTTCTTCATGTTAGACGCGCCACATCACTACTTATACTTGCATGCCATATGTGAGCCATTCTTGACCATCATCTTGACCGCGTTCTATTGCCCGTCATATTCTGCGATGAAAGCTACTATGGGTTGTAGGCTATATTGCCAGGAGGATGATTAGGTGGTGTAGCCCATCTAACATTATGAAAAATGTGGAATTTAAAGTTATAAGGATGGATTTGCAATAAAAGTATTACGAATTATGATAGTGAGTTTCGCGGCCAAACAACGAGTTTAGTAACTCATGTGCAAGAAATTGGTGAGATAGATGATTATTGCTGAAAATTACCCTTTTTTTTCTCTCTCTTAAAAGTAACACGTGTCTAAGATTTAATAGTCCATTTAAATTTTATTTAAATCAATTGAAAAATTGATGAAATTTAGAAAAAAGTAAAATAGCAGACATTGAGGTCATTTAAATATGTCTCTATTATTTTATAATAGAGCGATTTCTGCTTTATTTTTTCTCCAACTCAGCTTTCGAATTAAATGTAGGAAGAAATATGAAGAACACGATGAACAGCTCTTTGCGAGATAAAACTCGACTTAACAAGAAAAAGCTCAATTTTTATATCATCATAAACTAATGAAAAAAAAAACAGTGCAAAGCGATAAAAGGAAAAAATAAACACATAAGGCAACAAATGCCATGAATCCCCGTCAAATAAACTAACTATAACAACATAGTAATCAAGCTAAATACCATATATTTGAAAATAAAGGGTTGAAATTGCGTCACTAAATGTCAAAATCTTAGTTATTTCCTTCCAAGAATATCCACATCATTCTCTCGGCGTTGAGAAAATTTGTCCACAAATTTCTTAAGGCGAGTTGGTAGTGAAATTGGGTGGCTAATCGAAGTTAGGCATTGAGATCGTTACGTCGGGTGACTGTCGGGTGGCTTCTTTATACACTTGTTTATTGGCTTCTCCTAGACCTCATCACGTTGGTAGTCCTCCTTGGGCAGCCCCTTGCACTAGTACAAATATGTGATTTGAGGACAATTTAAAACAGTCCTTGAAACCTTTGAGGACTGAACCAAGCTTGCTTGGCCTAGTGCTAAACCCACTACAATAAGACTCTTCCATGAAGTCTTGAGTTCGATCCCTTGAGACGCAAAAATTGCGTAATATGTGTAATCTTGGCTGATAGAGCCTGCAGCCAATAGTGCCAATTGTTCTCACCGTGAAAAATATCTTGTAATGTGAGTACATGTAATCTTGGCCAATAGTGCCACCCAATTCCAAAATAAAAAACCTTTGAGGACTATTTTGAAACCTGGTTGAACAACGAGTAGTATTTTGTGAGCAAATATTTCAGCACGTAGCTGAAACGTGGTCGGAAAACAGTCAAGCCGCGGCAATATTTATACATATACCCGGCCATTATTGGTTAAAACGTCTCTGAAAGGTTGTTGTTATCTATTTACTATCAAATTATGCCTCGATATTATATAAAAATGAACCCCGGCGTTTTGCAAAGACATAAAAGAGACGCCGTGGCTATATTCAAAGATAAAATAGTTGACTAATGAAAATTAAATACTAAACGGAAGTTTATGGTCAATATAGAAATATAAGTTCATAATTAATTATCGAACAGTTTACTCTATTCTTAATATCATTCATTTGATCATCAAATTGTTATGGGATGTTAACCAAAATTCTTAATTCATCAAATAGAATTCTTCCGATATTCAATTTAATTTTTTTTTTTTTAAACTAAATCACTATTTTTTATGTGAGCTAAATTACGAATAATACACTAGTTTATGTGTTCCTAATGTTAGCTGATTACACATGTTACATCTAGTTACATTCCTAGATAAATTTATAATTTTATCATATATAATTTTCTTTTCCCAAAGTTCTTAAAGCTTACCGAATCAATTTATTTAGTGATTAAGCCATTAAAAACAATAAGCAAATCATACAGTAAACGCAATTGTTATTAATAAGACTTGGACCAAGCACACATGGCGGAGCTCAGAGAGAAACTCGATCTCGGTGCCAAACTCTGCCATGCCCTGCTTCTAGTCCAGGCTCAGCCGCTTCTCTGCCACGGGCCGTGAATCATCGCCGTCTGTGAACACCTTGTAGACATTACCGATGTCTCCGCTGCCGACCTGATCTCCCAAAGAAAGAAATGACGGCACCGACTCCCCGGCAACAAAGACGCGCCTTTCGTCAACGTCATCGGTGTTCTTCTTTTTTCGGTGCCTCTGCCTTAAAACTAACGTGAAAATCGCAGCAAATAGCACAACGCAGCTTAAACAAACCCCCGCGGCAATTATCAACACTGTCCTTTTCTTGGAACCAGATTTCTCAAGCGTCGGACTAGGCGGGTTTGGCCCGGCGAGGTTTTTGCCGCGACTGTTGCTCATCTTGAACACCTCTATCCCATTCACAATAGCATCGTCATAGTAAGACTCATCGCCTCTGGGATGCACAGCGATGAAGAGATTATCTTCGTCTCTAATATTGACCACGTAGTCTCTGTACACTGGAATTCCATTGCCGTGCCCTCCGGTCCAAGATACCACGTTCACAGCGTCTTCGGCCATCTTTTGGTCTATGTACAGGTAGAAAACCATATCATACGGACCCTTGATATTCTCCTGAATCTGGCAAAAATGGAGTCTCACAAGATAGAAGAACCCTCGGTCAACAGGCAGGCGCCAAGTCATGTTTCTGGCTCGGTTACTAGCCGCGTCTCTGCCCATCGTAACAGCGGTCTGGTACACTTCATCGGGAGCGGTGTAGTTTGCTATAGTTATGTACTTCAATAACAAGCTTGCGTTGACGGGAGTTACCGCCTTGCCGATGAAATAATCATCCGAGTCTCGAAACCATTCTCTGCGAGGCAGCAGGGTTCTTAGCCTTAATTAATAAAAAAAAATTAACTTAAGAAGAAACAAAAGGATAAAGCGCCAATGCCGTGATTACCTGTACATCCCGGTGTCTTTCTTTGGCGGGATTGTGCGTCCGCCCACGTTTAAGCGATACATCGTCTCTAGCGCTTTGTCCAAGTAACTGCCAAAGAGCACGTCGTTTCTGAAATTATGGAGGATGAAGCGAGGGCTCTTGGAAGGATCGCCCTCGGGGGCGTAGTACAGAGTCTCTGGCATCGACACAAACTCGATCGCATTAACGAAAGCGTAAGAAGATGAAGAGGCCGGAAAGAAA
The DNA here is from genome assembly GCA_954871525.1 of Parietaria judaica. Taxonomy (NCBI): domain Eukaryota; kingdom Viridiplantae; phylum Streptophyta; class Magnoliopsida; order Rosales; family Urticaceae; genus Parietaria; species Parietaria judaica. The sequence goes on from OX940865.1 coordinate 36,429,432, forward strand.
GTTAGATTGATTGTTCTATTGTTTTCTTCGGCAATTACGCAGAATTCCTTGAAGAAAGCTGGTTGACTCTTGTGTTCGGCGAAGAGTGAGGCACTGAAGTTGTTCAGCAGCGTGAACGGACCGGCTACTACGGTGAAGTATGAGCCAAGGACGTCCAATCTATGATCGTATTGAGCCGGGTAGAAGTGGAGCCGGAGAAACTTCGGGCCGGGGACTGAGACTCGGAAGCTGTAGGTGAAATTCGACCGGGATATACGCGCTGTCATATACGGCACCGCGTCTATGGAGATCGCCTGAGAAAGAGCTCGTGAAGAAGTTGACTTCTTGTTACTTTCTTCCTCTATTAGAACAAAGCGATCATCAGTTGTACAATCTCCAATCCATCGCCGGTCATGTTGAGCCGTTTGATTCTCCGGAGATCCACAGTCGAGAGCGACATTCTCTACCGGGATGTAACGTGGTTCCGATGTGACATAGGGTTTGAAAATAAAGAAGAAGAAGATGAACAGTACAACATGGAGACTGATCGTCATGGAATAGAAATATATTTACAAATAGTTGTATGAGAAGATAAAATATTCTAATTCAAGTGTGAAGTGTTGCTAAGAGGGTTCTCTATTTTTTTTATATATTAAATTATAACAGATAAATATATTTTTCATAAACATACAACCCTAAACATATAATCGTGGGAGTATATTATATTATGTTAAACGTTTGGATTTTTGGAAACAATTAAATATGTTATTACATGGTTTTGATTAATCGATACATCATCTATATAGACAAGAGATTCAAGTGGCAGATGTATTGATTCGTTTAGGTGTTGATTGTGGAGAAAAAAATATCACAGATTCTAACGAGCTTCCAGTAATATAAAAGATTGTTTAAGTTAGACAAAATAAACATTGTGTATTATTTTGTTTATTGTGATTGTCTTGTTGTTAGGATTTAATGTTTGATTTATGTAATTAGTCTCAATATAATATGTAACAACGTTTTTGCTACGTCATATGTGAGGGCTCTATTACTAAAATCGAGAAGGAGACACTATGTGAGTGTTCCCCGACTATTTATTCATAAAAAAATTTAAATTATGTTGAACGTTCTTTTTGTTTTCTCTTTGTTTGAACTTATGTTGTATTTTGTTTGTGCTTTTATTTAGCTTGAATTGAACACGAATTTTGAATCTGTTGAATTACTAATTCATGTATTTTTAATTTTATTATAAATATCAGAGTCTTGGATCTGGATCCGAATTTTATTATTAGATCTAGTTCTGAATCCAGTTCTACGGGCCAAAATTGGTATTTCGGGAATACGCGGTTTCTGAATTCAACTATGCTCCAAATTTTCCAATACGTACCCGGAGTCCGATTCCGCGTATAGGATCTTGAAAAGAAAAAAGAAAACAAATAGAGAACTCAGTTTTACCCCTACGTGAGAAACGTATCTCTTAAATCTTAGACATTTATCTCTCATTATTTGAGGATCAGACACCACACCACTATATTGTATTCCCACCAGTGGCGGAGCCAGGATTTCAATTGAGGCGGTGCCTTATAAAAAAATTTCAAAAAAAAAATCTAGCATACAATTAACAACAATCAATAATAACATTGTAACCTATATATATAGAAACTTTTTATCTATATTTTTATGTATAATAATCTATCCATATAATAAATAGTTAATATAATATTTTTAATAATATAATAAGTGAGTATAAAAATGCATCAATATATTTTAATAGCTGAAAAGAAATAAACAAAAAAAAACTTAAAACTTAGAAAGAAAAATAAACAAAAACTATAACTAGCCCAAGAGTTGAACTGAAGTCCTCTCTCTTAAGAAAAACACTATTGCCAGTTGGGCTGAATGCTCTATGACTTATTATTTGGGCTCATATAATATTATAATGATATATAATTTTATTTTATTTTGCTTAAACACTATTATTTTAATATTTTTCACGTTTTTAGATGGTGCCCGGATGTACACTAGACCCACGTAGCTCCGCCTTTGATTCCCACCATCGTTTGGGCCCATAGTTTTGAATATTAGAGCAGTAAAAAAAATAAAACATATTAGGCACTAACTTAATTATTACATCATTTGTTAATATCTTCTTCCTTTTGACGAATTTCGGATCAAAGATTTGGATATAACCTTTTTTGCTCCTTGTCGTCTAGTCATTATTGCTCTCCTCTAGCTTTCTTTAATCTGTTGCTTTCCACTACCACTTGAGTCTCCACTACTTTAGTAAACATCACCAGTCTACCGAAATATATATATATATATATATATATATATATATATATATATATAAGATAACAAAAATTGATCTAGAGAATGATGAAGCAACAAGGCATGATACACGTTGACGACTCACCTATGGGAAAATGGAGAAAACGTAATATAATATAAACTATAGGGATTTTGTTCATAAAAAAAAAAAAAAAAATTATAGGGATTGTTAACAAAGAAAATAATAGGAAAATGTTAGGTATTTTATTGAGAGTACGTAAAAGGCTATTTATACATGTACAAGTGTTCTAGATTATTCTACTTCTATGTTATTCTAAAGAATAATAAATGTATTCTAGATAATTCTAATTCTAAGTGATTCTAATTAAATCTAATCTAGATTGTTCTAGATAAACATAATTTATAATACTCTAAATAAATCTAAAATATTCTTTAACATGGATTTTTTCAATTTGCCTGAACAATTTATCTATCACTAATTTGTGACGTTGGCCCTAAGGTTCTCGATCATTTTACAATATATATCCCAATATAATGCCCATTTGTAACTCAATGTTTAAAAAAATGCTCATTTCTAATTATGGTAATGATAAGCCCCAACAAATTGAAATATGGACTAATATGCCCTTCCAATTAACTCACATTAATCTTAATTACGTTTTTTTAAGTAAAATTAAAAAATAATTTTTTCCTTAAATGTAGCAAACTAAATAAATTAAAATAAATCTTTCATATTTTTACGATTAAACAAATATTAGTCTAATTATTCTCCCTATTTGAACATTTGTAACAAATCCTATTTTTGATTTTTTGGTCCTAATTTTGAATATTTCTACCCTATTAATCAGTATTTTTAAAAACAAATTTCAAATTATTTCTCTGCATTATTACGAATCTGTAATTATATTACGTAACTATATTTACGATTTTATACTTACGTAACTATATTTACGATTCTATATTTACAGTAAATAAATTTACGAAATTTCAATAAAGCTGTAAATATAGTTACGAAATCTCAATATAAGAATGAAACTGTAATTATATATACGAATCTTGTAAAATATTTACAAAGTTAATTTTGTAACTATAGATACGAATATGTAACTATAAATACAAAATTGTAACTACAACTATAAAACTTTAATGGTAAATGCAATTACGAATACTAAACCGTACTCGATGGCTTGCTTCGATGTCCGTCGCCGATGCGGCCCAAACCCTTCATTGACCTCACACCCGCCACGATCTCTTCCACACCCTTGGCCTCCGACCAGCCTTGACCTATATTACCTAACCAGGGATCCTCAGTTCCTCCGATTTTGTAATTTCATTTACGCATTCCTAACGAAAAATATTACCACTGCAAAATCATGTAAAATCACTCCAAAATGTGTGAATTCATTCACCAAAATCGTGTAAATCTCCAAAATTGTGTAAATCAATTTACAAAATTGGATTAATTGATTAACATAATCGTGTTAATCCATTTACCCCTCCAACCAATATTACCACTAAAAGATTTTGTAAAACGTATTACAAAAAATAGTTTCGTTTTTTATCGGGCGACCAAGATACGGCGAATGCACGATTTTGGGAGAGAAAAAATTCGGACTTGCACGATTTTTGGCTAACAAAATTTTGGACTTAGGATATTTTAAGTTCAGGAGAGAACCCGACGCGAGGGAGGGCGACTGCAAGAGAGAGAGACAGAGGAGCAAGGCAGCAACGAAGGAGGACGACGACAACGACGAGAGACACGGAGGAACGAGGCAGCGATAGAGGAGGACGAGAGGCACGGCGGAGAAGGTGGCGCGACAGAGTAGGAGAGAATGAGGGAGTGAGGTCGGAGGAAGATTAGAGAGTTGAAGAGGAAGAGAGCTGTGTGAGAAATAAGGAAAAAGGAGAGAATATTTTGAATTTTCGGTCAAACTAACAAATTAAATGAAAATCTGATAAATAATTCAACCATAATTTTAGGAAAATATGAATTCTAAATTAAAATATATAATAAATAATTAATATACGAAAATATATAAATTTAATGAAAATCAAGGTTAATATGGTCTAATTTTTTTTTTTAAATAAAATGGGCATAAATAAATTGTTTGAAAGTATCCATATTTCTTTTAAACCTTAAATGATTTTTAGACATTTCATGAGTTTTTTTTTTTATTATTATTTTCAAATTGAATCTACACCTAAGAATAATGAATTAACAACTCTATCAATCAAGAAGAATAGTGTTCGGATGTTCCTCAAGGACAAGAATAAATGATGCATAACAATATTATGAGGAAAATAATCATTCGGTAAATATTCTAACTTCTTTCGTATGCATTTAGGTTTAATATTTTATATTTATTTATATATTTGACTTAGCTTTATTGTTGCATTATTTTAGGGTTAATAACACTTTTGAAGATAGGTTAGTTTAGTTCTATTTCCAATATCAGCATAAATATTAAATACACGTGAGAAGCTTTTGGAGGGAGATGATCATTATTTCCTATATGCAAATCTTATATTAACTAGTGGACCGACGCGGTGGCGTAATATTATTTTTCAATTAAGATAAAAATATTTGCAAATTGATTAATTTTATTGTATGTTTAAATTGGATGGCACATCAACATTGAGCTAAACTCAAATTAATTCTCAATTTTATTGTAATATAACTATGATTTTTATTAAAACATGATTATTTATTTGTAAAAGCTTGAATTAAATGGTCATAGTTATTATCCACAAATTAGTTGTATTTGAAGGATTAGAAGGGTCTAACTAAATTGTACATGTAAAGAAAATTTATTAATAGAAATTATAAATTATCTTCTTTTTTTAGTGGATTTTTTTTTTTTGTAATACTTATATTGAAAGCAGCAAAGTGTAATAGTATTACATTCGTGATTCGCCATTATATATTCAGATTATAATATTGGACAATTTTGTTTTTTTAGAATGTGTGTACTTGAAATACTTATAACTGCATCATACTAAGCTATTGTTGAATCGTATACCTATTTTAAAAATGAGCTTTTATATTTAAAATATTTACAATAATTCTACCATATATTGAGTAATATAAGTGATTTTGGAATTGTCCAAAAGTCCAAACTACCATTGAGCATTCATTACGCGCAGTTAATTTTTCATAAAATAAATTTCAAAATAATATGAATTGACAATTCTCCAAAAACTTTCTTCTACATAAATAGAAAGAAAAAAAAAAACTTCTTGAGGTTCCCTGTATTATTACAGATAAGAACAAATAAGTAAGACTTATTAACTGCTTTATAAATGGAGCATTAATAATAATAATAATAATAATAATAATAATAATAATAATAATAATAATAATAATAATAATAATAATATATCAATGATCATTGAAAGGGAAAAAAATATCACTTAATGTAACACAGTCAGGAACGATCTTTATGATTATTCTCTTAAAAATAATATGATCATCTCCACTAATAATTAAAAAAAAATGTCTATGGAGTCGTTTTGAAATCTTTGAACAGATTAGCAAGTCAAAATACCAAAATTGAAAGTTGTACCAAAATACCATGTGTTCTAAGTCTTAAAGCCATGAACCAGTTTTAAGGATATAATGAAGGGGTTGTTCAATTTTAAGGAAAATATTTCAACTATTTGTTTTAACATTTAAGGTTTAAAAGGTCAAAATACATTTTAAAAAAGACAGTAAATAAATGAGAGACACAAAGAAAAATAAGCAGCGTGTTTTCAACATAAATATATATATCAAATATAAAATATAAATACCTTTAAAACATTAGTTTTTTATTTTGTTTGACATTATCTTTAAAACATTAGTTTGATCCTATAACTATTGAACATAACAGTATGCCATTTGCTAAAATAACAATATCAAATGATCAAGCATCACTCGACAAATCACTCTATATATATTAAATTCGAAACGGTATCAAATCTAAAGCTCCTCTCGGCATAACATGGTGAAACATATAATACATGGAATATATTAACGATGGAATCGGATAGAATATAAAAAATTCCCCTATTATGAAACCATACCTCGGTTCCATAGCATCAATTTCCAACAAATTAAATCCGGAAGAAGGAAGCACAACCATGTCGACGAAATCGTGTAGATCCAATAATTTCATTTATGCTTGAGTATTTGAACTGGAATAAAAAGACACAATATGCACAAATTAAGAGTTTATACATACTACAAAGAAGACAATGTAATCCGAAAAAGACAATGCAAACATATAGTGAAAAAGAACACATACCTCGGGAATTTCCATGTGTATAGATGTACAAACTCATCTATAAACTTATGTGAACGTTTTGTAGAGAGTTTTAATAGTCTATAAATAAAAGTAGATAAATGATGAATGATAACATTACTTTAGAGAACTCAAAGGGTCTTAGTGGACATTAAATGAACAAAGCAAAACATTTGCACGGTTATACGTGTAAAAAGAATATGCATGAATGATGAATGTATGCAATTATAATGAACTATTTATTGTTCAATGTAAAGTAGTAGATGAATGTTTGATTTTTAGCTTCTAAAACAAATAAATCTGAAAATTTAGCATTTTCAATTCTCTTTGATCATATATTGACATGTGATCCGCCCAAGATTTTTCATATATATATAGTAATATACCTTCTCCTCATTTGTTTGGCTCTAGCAAAAAAAAAAAAAAGTTTTATAAATTAAGTGCATGGTAAAGGAGGCATTAACAATACACGTTATGAATCCAATACTTATAAAAAAATAGAAAATCTGAAAAATAAAGAAATGAGAATCTACATTAATTGATAGTGTAATGGTATGACTTTTTTTTTTAAATAAATGGTGTGATTTTTTTAAATTCTAAATTCTAAAAAAATTAGCATTTGAACATGTTTATATAATAGTATTTTCTTGGGAAAATTTTGTCATCATGCTTTAAATGCTTTAATATATATATATAGAAGAAAACTAATGCTCAACAAAAAAGGATATTTTTAACATAAAATCAAAAGTAGGAATCAATATAACAAAATAAGTGTATATAAAATATATATTTTTATAAAGATTGCAAATAATTAGTAAATTATAGATTTTTGGTAATAATGTCTAGAAGGCTAAAGGTTTTCATAAGAATTTAAGTGTAATACTACATATTATTATTATAAAAATTATAAATTCTTAAAATCTATTAAATGTACCATCACTACTACAAATAAGGGATACGACTACACTTAAAAAGTGTAGTCGGAAGATCCGACTACACTTATTATGTGTCGTCGGATCCACCGTCGTTGGATATCCGACGATGGAAAAACTTACGTCGTCGAAATAGGGGTCCGACGACACTTGTTAAGTGTCGTCGGATCGATAGTCTGCCGCGGCGAATAAAAACGCGCCGCGGTGAACTTTGTCCAACGACACATAGTAAGTATCGTCGGAACATAATCAGCCGCGGCGAATTTATCTTAGCCGCGGCAATTATTCACACAAAACCCATATAATTAATCTAGTTCGCCGCGGCTAATATAAACGCGCCGTGGCGAACTTTGTCCAACGACACATCGTAAGTGTCGTCGGAACATAATCAGCCGCGGCGAATTTATCTTAGCCGCGGCTAACTAGACACACAGAACCATAATATCTCCCCTGCAAAATGTGCGCCGCGGCGTGTTTTTGTGCGCCGCGGCAGGTTTCATTCCGACGACACTTTGATGCGTCGTCGGATTAAAACACGCCGCGGCACATTTATGTTTGCCGCGGCTATTTGCAGCCCGATGGCCAAAATATTGCACTTCCCACGATGGTTTTCCATGCGTCGTCGAATATGCCCATATAAAATTAAAAAAACCGGGCGAAAATATCGCCCGGATGCTTTGTATCCCCTGTAAATAATATATATTTTATAAAATAAATTACAAAACTAACCGATTTATACAAAATATACTTCCGTACCTACAAAAAGTATCGTTCATAATTACAAATAGAACCGGTGTCCATATACCTAAGAATGTATTCTATTCTTCATCATACTTAGAATATTTTTGAAGAAATAATAAACCTAATCTAACTCTAAGAAAATCTATCTCTTTTGAACTATATATATTTTTTTTATCAACATACGAAGTATCCTTGATGACGATGTCGTGCATGAACCTCATGACGAAATATCCGCACTCGTGATTTCCCGGTTGTTTCGGACATGTTTTTGAAATCGTCACTTTCACCGCCGAGTGCAAATTCATGCCGGTTGAATGGTGTAACTTGAACTTTTTCCCTAGCCTACAAAAAAAGTTAAAAGTTAAATATACGGAATTTTTTATTTGAAACATCAATAATAAAAAAACATAATTCAATATTGAAAAAGGAGCTTACTCTTCAAAAAACTCGGTTAAATGCGGATTCAAACCTCTTGAACTTTTAAGTGAATCGAATACGATCACACTATTGCGCCAAAGATTATACACGAGGAGAGTCCAATGATTGTGACTATTGTATGGCATCAACCACAATTTGTCTCTCTTGCATTTTTTTATATTGTTGAAGCAAATAACCACGTCCTCATTCAATTCGTTTGTCCTCCTTTCTTTTTCGGCGTGACGGTTGTAGTTCAAATCGTTATACGGCGGAATGAAACCGTACAAGTCCTTCTTATCACTTTTTAGCATGTATGTTTGTAATAAATAACTACAAATATATACAAATTAACATACTATAAGTACAACTAGAACAAATTATCCATATTTTCAAATCTTTAGGAAATAAGTAGGCGAAAAGTAGAAAACATACCTTTGACAAATCGATAGCCAATGCACACACACGTCCTCGAGCAATAGAAACTCTCGTACATCATCGAAACTTATCCAAGTTGTATCATTAACTTTCAATACGATGTCCTTTGCAAGCATGTAATTGTTGGCATAATCGGCCAACGATCTCAATTCCGGGACAACGGACGCCAACTTAATCTTTTTTCCGTCTTCCGCAATTTTGGCAACCTCTTTTGGCTTGGATTTGAGAGTTTGACTGCCTTCGGAACCAACCTTCTTGACTAAAGATGTCAACCAAGGCACAATGTGCCCGACCGCGTCATCGAGATATTCCAAACATTGGGTTTCCTTTTGGAGAGGCCATTGACGGACCGAACAAGTTACCACTTCAATTAACACCCAAGTATAAGCCGACGCGGACTCATTATTGAGAAAAGGTTCCTCGCTCGGGCTACAAAGGTTATATGCCCTCCCCGTTGCGACATGGTCCTCAAAAGCATCGTCGAAGAGAAGACATCCGACGCCACCATCCCCGGAAACCGGCGTCCTTGGATGAGACGTCGCCGGTCGTACATCCCTCGATCCCCTTTGGCCAACACCGCTTTCATTTTCGACATGTACGGGCTTAGTCTTTTTCGCCGAACTTACCGGAGCAAGAGGTTGACTAACCGGAGTGCCGCCACGGGAGCAAGCATCATTACTCCCTTCAAAATTTCGAGACATTGTTTGTTTCATGAAAGCTTCCATTTGTGACTTCCATTCTTCCATTTTCGCATCTTTCGCCGCATTTTCCGCTTTCATTTCTTCTATTTGCGCTTGGAGGTTTTTGACGACGGGATTCGGCATTGAGTTGGATGCTCGGTGATATGCTCGCTTTGTGACGTATTTCGATTGTCCCCGAACCCGTCCGGGATGGTCTTTCTTTCCCAACGCTCTTGTCAACACGTCGACCTCCTCATCGGATTCCAACTCGCCATTTTCTTCTTGCGTGACATATTCGTCCTAACAATTAAACAACAATGATAAGAGAATCAAACTTCATTTAATATAAATAAAAAGAATCAAAACTACTAAGTACTTACTATTTTCTCAATTATTGGCTCCAAAGTTGGGTCCTTTAATGAACCGTCGGGGTTCTTCCTCGTGACGCACCAAAGTGTGGAATGGGTGGCCCATTCTCCACTTTCGGCATGCTACGAAACAAAATAAACATGTTATTCGATGTTTGGCAATAAAGTAAGATTAAAAATACAAAATTAGAACCCTTACAATTTTTTGATCAATCTTCCGATATCCGTTTCGGCCCGTATGTGCAAGGTATTCTACTTGCTCTCTATGAGCTTTATTTTGCTTCGAGAGTTTAGCGAACCTTTTGCTTAATCTAATATTCACAAACTCCTTCCACACTTCGGCCGTGATGCTCGTGTAATACTTCTCAACAATATCCGGTCGATTATAAATTTTTTTATCCGTGCCATCTTTCTTGAATAGGGTACCGAGATCGTACCGGAATTGTCTTGCCGCATTCGATGCACTTGACAAACATTTTCCCTTGAACCATGGTGGAACAACGAATGCTTGCTCGATTTCATTCCATATCCGTTCTTTCACCTTAGCATGTTTTTTATCTCTCCAATCGATTATAGTTATTGGAGCGAATTCCCGAGCACACACACCAATCCAACTACCTAAAAGATCACCTTCCTTATCTTCCGGTTGTTCTTTCTCATCAAAATTAACACGAATTTTTTCCCCCTTATGCTTTGATAGAGTGACTCTTTTTAATAGAGTCACTTTTCTTCTTCCTTGAGCTTTTAGATCTCTTCTTTGTCTTGTTTCTTCCTCGCCTAATATAATTAACTCAATCTTAGAAACTAGACGAATACAACAATTATCAATGCAAATAATTATGAACTAACCGGGTGATAGCCTAGTTTCTTCATGTTCGGGTGAAGATTCTCGATCCGACATCTTACGTTTGGGTTATTCGTCTCGTTTCGACATAGTGAAATAGCAAGTATTCCTAAACCCATGACCAACAACAACAAAACAAATCATCAAATTAATTATAAACCCAACAACAACAAACCATAACAAGAATCAACAAAAACAAAAAAGCAACAACAAATTCATTAACCCACTAAGAAATATTCTCTATATCAACAAAATATCAACTCATAAACTATAAACAATACTATTTTAACACAAAAATACATGAAAAATGTAATATCAATTTAGGACTCGCATTCTAACCTTGTTCAAGAGAGTAGACTAGTTGGTGGCTCGCGTTCTCCTCCACGGCGACGGCGACGGCGACGGCGATGGCGACCGCGATGGCGACGGCGACGGCATCGTCTAGAGAAATAGAGGGAAGGAGGGTAAAGAGGATGAGAGAAAGAGAGAATAGACTAAAGTGAGTTGTGAAGAAAAAAAGGAGGGAAAGGCTGAAATGAGAGAGAAAGATGGAGGGAATCTGGTTAAAGATTAAAAGAAATCGAAAATTTGGGATTTTGACGACGCAAGACATTATACGTCGTGCAGAAGCCCAAATCTCGCCGCGGCGAACTTAAGTTCCACGCGGCGAGTAATGTTCTGACGACAAATTTATGTGTCGTCGAACAACCTAGCCGCGGCAAGCCAATATTTGCCGCGGCGGAAGATAAATAAAATCCAACCCGTGGCCACGGGTTACTTTGGTGCAGAATCCGCCGCGGCGTGTTATGTTTAGCCGCGGCGAGTAATGTTCTGACGACACATTTATGTGTCGTCGAACAACCTAACCGCGGCAAGCCAATATTTGCCGCGGCGGACGATAAATAAAATCCAACCCGTGGCCACGGGTTACTTTGGTGCAGAATCCGCCGCGGCGTGTTATGTTCAGCCGCGGCGAGTAATGTTCTGACGACACATTTATGTGTCGTCGAACAACAAAGCCGCGGCAAGCCAATATTAGCCGCGGCGGAAGATAAATAAAATCCAACCCGTGGCCACGGGTTACTTTGGTGCAGAATCCGCCGCGGCACATTTATGTTTAGCCGCGGCGAGTAATGTTCTGACGACACATTTATGTGTCGTCGAACAGCCTAGCCGCGGCAAGCCAATATTTGCCGCGGCGGTTAGTGCATCAAATCCATGACGCGCCGTGGCTTAAAGTATTCGCCGCGGGGTATAACGATTTATTATTTTTTTTCCCATCTTTTACACTTCGAAAAAATATAAAATCTATTTTATCACTCTTAGATTAGATTATTATTATTAAATTATACTATATTATATTTGATAAAATAGTTTAAAAATTAAAGTAAAATATTCGTTAAGTTGTTGGAAAATTGATGTTAATTAATATACGTTTTAATTATTACACAATATATGTTACCTCGAGCTCATTGAAAACACCAACTAATGCATTTAGGGTTTATGGTTTAGGGTTTAGGGTTTAGGGTTTAGGGTTAGGGTAGCCAACTTATTATTAAATTCATATATTACTAAAAATCTTATAAATTCTTGTTATTATAATATTATCGAGAAATGTGTTTTCACATTTAATATTATCGAGAAATATTTAGCCGCGGCGCATATCGCAAAAATATTGCACAAGCTACGGGTTTTCAATATTTTACTCGTTGAAAAAATTAAAAAATGACTCACATTATAACTAAAATCACATTAAGAAATTATATTATGAAATAATAACAATTGTTTAAACATAAAATAAGTATTCATAAAAACTTATTATTATTTTATTCAATTTCTGTTGACGGGATATCTAGACGTCGCAACTTGGAAACGTCATCATCATCAAAGTTCTCAACCTCATCAATGCTCGGTAGCTTCTTCGAAAATGGTGCGATGGTTGTGATGTCTACGGCTTCTTCGTCGAAATATTCTTCTACGTTTTTCGCCTTCACATGCACGACGAGAGATAATTCTGGATCACTCGGGTCCGAGACATAAAACACTTGATTTGCTTGGGATGCCATTATAAATGAATCATTAGCGTAGCCCACTCGTCTAAAGTCAACAACTGTTACTCCGTCATCGTCGACTTTTACGTAGTTGTTGTCCGCCCATTTGCACTTAAACAATGCAACTCGCGAACCACAATAATCTAGCTCCCAAATATCTTCTACATAGCCGTAGTAGCTCATAATAGCTTGTACTGGATTCTTATCCTTGGCCGACGCAACATGCATTCCTTCCGCAAATAATGTAACACCACTGTTTTGCACGGGGTGTTTTTCGTCTCTTTCCCTTGTGTAAAACGTGTACCCGTTAACGTACCACGATGTGTACCTGATTATTACTTGTGAAGGGCCACCAGAGATCTTCAATAGGGACTCATCATAATGCTTTCTTCTTGGATATAAATATCCATCGAACCACTTTGGAAACGTACGGTTGTGCTCTTCTTGTAGCCATTTTTCATTTTTTGACTTTTTTGGATAAATACGCTTCAACTCATTCACATGCACATCAATAAAGGGCTCCATACCGGGTGAATTGTGCAATACATATAGAACGGCTTGCTCCCATTCTTTTCGGTTGACAGTTGAAGGATTTCCTGCGCATTAAAACATCATACTTATTATTAATTATAAATGAAATTTAAATATATCAAATTATTACCTGAGGATAAGCCTTTTGATTCCGCAACGGCGAGTTTAGGCACCCCAATTGGCGGAGCCTTCGCGCAATGCTCAGCACAAAACTCAACCGACTCCTCCGCCATATAACACTCGACAATGCTCCCTTCTGGCCGATTGTAATTCTTCACATACCCTTTCAAGACTTTCATATATCGCTCAATTGGATACATCCACCGTAAAAATATAGGTCCACAAAACTTCACTTCGCGTACTAAATGAACAGTTAAGTGAATCATGATGTCGAAAAATGAGGGTGGAAAGAACGTCTCGAGCATGCATAGGGTTTTAACCAAGTCCGCCTGTATCTCGTCGAGTTCCAATATCTTAAGTGTTTTGGCACAAATTTTGTTGAAAAACTCACAAAACTTGGAAATGGCATATCGAACTTCCTTTGACAAAAAACCTCGCAAAGCAAGAGGAAGTATTTGTTGAAGCAACATATGACAATCGTGAGTCTTCATTCCGATAAGTCTCAAATCCTTCATAGATACAAACCTCTTGTAGTTTGACGAATGACCTTCGGGAACTTTTACGGCCGCAAGCCATTCACAAAACTTCCTTCGTTCCGCTCGAGATAACGTGTGCACAGCTGGTGGTAAAAATGTCTTTTTTCCTTGAGTCTCGGGATGCAAATTCGGTCTTATACCCAATTCAACGAGATCTTCTCGAGCTTTCTTCCCGTCCTTTGTTTTATTTGGATCATCAAGCAAAGTACTGACAATTGCCTCACATACATTTTTTTCAATGTGCATAACGTCCAAACAATGACGAACATAATGCGACTTCCAGTACGGGAGTTCATATAAAATTGATACTTTCTTGAACGGTCTATCTTCATACGACTTTTTCTTACCCCTAATTTTTCTTTTTCCGAGCACCGGATAAGTCTCTTCGCAAATCAACTTGTAGACATCTTCGCCGTTTAAAATTCTTGGAGGTCTTCGAAATTCTTGATGTCCATTAAACTTCTTCGCATTCTTCCTGTACGGGTGATTTAACGGTAAAAATCTCCGATGATCTAGAAAAACTGTCTTCTTCCCATGCTTCAACCGGGTCGAACATGTATCTTTTATGCAAACAGGACAACCAATTTTGCATTTAACTGAGTAACCTGACAAGTTCCCGTACGCCGGGAAGTCGTTGATTGTCCACATTAGCATTGCTTTCAATCTGAACTCTTCTTGAAGGTGCGCATCCATGATCGTCATTCCTTCCTCCCACATAATCTTCAAATCGTCGATCAATGGTGCCAAGTAGACATCAATGTCATTTCCCGGTTGGCTCGGTCCCGAGATTAAAAGCGTCAACATTAAGAACTTACGCTTCATACACAATTTCGGAGGGAGGTTGTAGTTGATGAGTATTACTGGCCAAACACTATATCGACTACTCATGTTACCAAATGGATTCATCCCATCGGTGGCCAAACCGAGACGCAAATTCCTGTGATCTGCGCTGAATTCCGGATGATGGGCGTCAAAAGATTTCCACTGTGCAGCATCAACGGGGTGTCTTATAACGCCATCCTTACTGCGGTTTTTTGAGTGCCAAATCATGTTCTTGGCGTGAGTGGGGTTGTTAAACATGCGTTTAAAGCGCGTCAACGGGGGGATGTACCATAATACTTTTTGCGGAACCCCTTTCACACCGTCGTGAGGCTTCTTCCCTATCTTCCACCTTGATTCACCGCACACCGGACATTCCATTAAACATTCATGCTCATTCCTATACAGTACGCAATCCTTAGGACATGCATGAAGCTTATCGAACTTAAGACCTAACAACCCCAACGTCTTCTTTGCGTCATACATGGATAATGGCACTCTATTTCCCTCCGGAAGCACATCCCGAAGAGCTTCCAACAATAGCGTAAAGCTAGTATTTGACCAAGCTCCTGCCGCCTTTAAATGAAATAAAGTCACCAAGAACCCTATTTTCGAACGCTTACACCCATCAAACAAAGGAGCTTCAAAATCACCCACCATCGACTCAAATAATTCCGGTTGTCCCACATAATCCTCTTCGGCGCGATTCAACATACCATTCACATCATCCTCTTCGACGTCTTGTTCGTGTACATAATCATCGACTCTTCTACCACGAATTTTTTCCCCGTGAAAGTACCAATGATCATATGAACTCATTATACCAAACGCAAATAAATGCGATTCGACATCCTCCATCGATTTTGAAACTAAATTTCCACATATAAGACAAGGACACCGAATCAATTCTCCTTTTCTACAATTTAATGTAACAACATCCAAAAACTCTTGAACACCTCGTCGGTAAGCATCGCTCAATCTATTTTCCTTCATCCATTCTCTAGAAGCCATAATGCAAATCTACTTAACAAGATCTGGAATTTTGAGAAATAATACCTTCCCTTCCCGTAGACAAACCGCGAACACAAAGTTGAAATCCTTCAACCAAGTCGCCTAAGTTGACTAAGTGCGAAGTGGATAGAGTATGAGGAGAGTATAGAGAAAAAAGTGAAGGAAAATAATAATAGGTTCGTATTTTAAAAAGATCTGCGGATTCCGCCGCGGCATATTATTATTAGCCGCGGCGGATCCTATCCAACGACACAAAAAAGTGTCGTCGTATCACTAGCCGCGGCGATTTATAGTTTGCCGCGGATAAACCTGTCTCAAAATCTTACAGAGGCTACGGGTTTATTTTCATCCAGTATTAGCCGCGGCAAAAAAATGTGTGCCGCGGCGGATCCTATCCAACGACACAAAAAAGTGTCGTCATCTCAACAGCCGCGGCGATTTATAGTTAGCCGCGGCTAAACCTCTTTCAAAGTATTACAGAGGCCACGGATTGATTTTCAGCCAGATTTAGCCACGGCATATTATTGTTTGCCGCGGCTAATACGACTTTCGACAACATCTTTTTGTGTCCTTGAATTTTTAGTGGGAGAAATTATTTCAAATTTTTAATTATTGTATTTTACTGTATTTAAGTAAATAAATAAACATAGTAATTAAATTATTTTTTTGAATTTTTATTTCGAAAATAAAATACATTTAAATAATTAAGTAAATATGGAAAATAATTAAACATAATTTTAAATAAGTAATAAACTATAAATTGTAAATTATAAAAACCAAATTCAACAAATATTAATTAAACTATAAATTGTTCAACAACGTAAACAAAATAACAAGATAATTAAAAATTGTTCACACATCTTCGTCCATCCCGTCTTGACCGCCACCTTCGTTTTCGCCGCGTGCATTGCCGGAGCCGCCTGCCTCTCCGGGAATGGGATAATAGTCGGGATATCCCGCCGGCCAGACCGGAGCTGGATACGGATTTGGTGGCTGGAAGTTCGGATCTTGAGCCATCCGGTAGCTGCGGTCGTAACTCATGAACTCGTACATCGCTCGCTGACTATGAGCCATATACGCCCTCATGGGAATGTCGTCGTACGTATACTCCGGCTGTGGTTGGGCGGGTTGAATCACAAAATGTTGGAGTCTACGTGATGCGTGAATCACCGATGGATGCAATGTCCGTATCCAAGCGTCGTCGAAGTCACCACCTTTGGAAAACTGGAGATCCAGAGGTTTAATCTCGACCTAAACAATCAAATTCAATATTCAAAGTTAGTATAAAAAAATATAACAACATACAAATTAATCAAATACCGGCATAAAACATACCCCGGCATTAATGCAAAGACCGGAAATGAGGAACGAGAATCCCAATGCGCTCTTCCCAGTGGTGTAGATGACCTTGTTCATGTGGTGGAGAATCTCTCGACCGACATCGATGTTCAACCCTTTTGCGCAGGCGTAGATAAGCTTCAGAAAATCGAACTGAAGCTCCGTGAAGTGAAGATGCGGGTAAAGATGGTAACCGACAAAGTACATCCAAATTTTCCCGATCACAGACAACTGACTCTTTTCAAGGCGAGACTCCCCAGCTCTTGAATGCCATTGCACACCGGGTTGCGCAATGACCGCCTCCATGTCGTCGTAAAAGGCCTTGTCCAATTCCATCCCCGGACCTGGGTAATGATTGTGTTGATCCTCCTCTACGGTCAGATTCGGAGTGCCAAAGTACGCATTTATGGTCTCCGAAGTGACAGGGACGCGCACATTTCGAACCCAGACTAACCCATCCTTGATTGTGTCGGGAAGGGCCGCGTAGAACTCGAGGACAATGCTGTGATACGCCACGTTCACAGGCTCGATCATGAACTCCCGCCAACCCCTTCGTTGATAGTTGGCGTTGACGAGGTCATTCACCGCATTTGATACGAGCGGCAATTCTGTGAACCCACGCTCGGAGCACAGTTTCCGCGTGCATATCTGTTTGTAGCGGGTCTCTGCCGCAGTCGTCTTAAAAGCATTCTCCGGCGGCGGCGGCGGTGGAGGCTCTGGGACCGTTTCTTGGACCGTTTCTTCGACCTTGTCTTCCGGGCCACGCCATTGCTTGCCCCGTTTCGCCGTTACTTTCCGTCTCATTTTCGGGGCTATTGTATCTGAAAAAAATAAATAGAAGAAGCATATATTCACAATTCCAATTCCAATCAAAACCTAAATTAATCACAATTTTCGAAACCCCAATTCACAATTCTAATTCACAATTCCAAAACCTAAATCAAATCACAATATCAAACCCTAAACTAATCACAATTCAAATATAATTTTCGAACTAAATTCCTAAATCAATCACAAAATCAAAACCCTAGAAATCTAATTCCTAAATCAATCACAAACTCAAAACTTTAAATTCCAAATCCTAATTCAATACAAAATCAATTCACAATTCCAAAACCTAAATAAAATCACAATATCAAACCCTAAACTAATCACAATTCAAATATAATTTTCGAACTAAATTCCTAAATCAATCACAAAATCAAAACCTTAGAAATTAATCTAATTCCTAAATCAATCACAAACTCAAAACTTTAAATTCCACAATTAAATCGATGAAAAAAATCATACCTTAATGCTTTGGGCGACGGCGACCGACGGCAAAACACGGCGGGAGACGGCAAGCGACGGCAAAGTACGGCGAGAGGAGAGACGGCGTGCGACGGCAAACTACGGCGGCTAGGGTTCGAGAATGGTCAGGCGGAGGCGAGAGCGAGAGAGAGGGAGAGAGAGAGAGAGAGAGAGAGAGAGAGAGAGAGGGGTGCAGACGGCTAGGGTTCGTGAGGAAATGCGAATCTCTTAAAACCCGATACTTCGCCGCGGCGAACTTATAATCGCCGCGGCTAATTATTCCGACGACACATTTTAGTGTCGTTGTAGTTTGCTGTTCCGAAGACGGATAGATTTGTGTCGTCGGATCACAATTCGCCGCGGCATATTCGTTCTAGCCGCGGCATAAAAGGCTTAATAGTACACATGAGTCGACGACATAAATTTATGTGTCGTCGGAATACAATTAGCCGCGGCGAACTATTACTAGCCGCGGCGAATCATTATTTTCTACGACATATAAAAATTTCCGTCGTCAAAAGTGTATGTTTTTACATTTCGACGACGGATTTTTTCTTCCGTAGTCGAATCTCCGTAGTATAATCTCATATTTGTAGTAGTGCATCCATGTCATTATTTTATTTTTTTAATTCTAAATTCTAAGAAAAATGCATTTGAAGGTCTCTTTATAGAAGAGTTGCTTAGAAGAATAAGGAGATCATGCTTTTACATATACTAGTGGACGGCACCGCGCTTCGCGCGGTGGCGATTAATTATCGATTATAAATTTAAAATATATTTTTTTTATAAATCTATTAATTTTATAATTTCGTATTCCTCATTTTTATCTTGACATTTTTCATGAGCGATTAACTTTGTGCTTTTTATATAATTCCTTAATCCTCATGTTTATCATAAAATGAAAATTTTCAATTCAATAGTTTTATATAGTGTTAGTCGGAAATTGAATATAATAATAAAACACTACTAAAAATTTGATTCATGTTTATTTCATTTGAGTTAATCAAATGTGAAGGCCATACTATATAGAAGTGTGACATTAATATATCTATCGTTAATCTTCGTCTAAAAAATCAGACACCTTTTTTCTAAAAAAAATAGCAGGTTTATAGTAGAAAAGCAAAAGATAACGAATGCAATATGAAGTAAAAACTAAAAGGGAGACAATTTACGAACCCCACTCAGCTCATCGAGTACTTGGTTGATTAAAAAATATTTTATTGTAATTAACATACCAAATGAAAATTGACTTGGACCCGTTAAGAAGACCAAGAAAATGGCAAACTATCCATATCTTCTATTTCATTGCAATTTCAATGTCCATAATTTTTATGCCACCTTTAGACTCTCGTTTTGTAATGGGAATGTTTTTTTTTTTTACTTTTTTTTTTCTTTTAAGGGACTATAAATGAGTATCAAGACTCCACAAATAACTTGTACTTAAATGTTAAATGACATAATACATAATATTATTCAATAACTGCATTGCGTTTTTCTTATGAGGAGAAGTTGATGTAGGATTTTATAAGTAATGGTGAGCCCAAGCGATTCTTTCAAGCATTACATCTAAGCATGAATGAATACAAACAATATATGTTCTTATAAAAATAATGATATGAGAAGAAATAATATGATAAGGCCAAACGTACGGTTCTTTGCATTACCACTACGCGTCAATAAATACAAACAATTATTAAGTTATTACAACTATCAATGTCCATATTCAAACCAAATTCACCCGAAAATTGAAATGAAAATGACGAAACCAATGAAAATACGAAAGAGTTTTCTTTGATTTATGCATTAAAATGTTTGGAAATAAGTAAATTAAACCAATGTAGTGTTTGACGTAAGCTCAATAAATATTAATTTGTACATTAACACAACCATTCCACTATCCTCATTCTTCATTGTAGCTATGGAGTTTCATTGTCGAAATTGTGTAACCAACATCCTGTACACAAATAAAGTTTGATGAATTTAACTTCTCAATTGACCATTTTCAATTTAGCTATTTAGCTAAAAAGTCACAAATTTGTTATCAACCTGTGGCTCACCTGCTTTGCATGTAGGAAATAAATGCATCGTAAATATTCCTTAACCTTTGCGTGCTTCATCGTTATTGCCAACATCCTCTAAGATTTCATTTGCTTTCGTAACATAAAATATGTCACTCCTCTGTGCGGTGATGTTATATTTTGTTAACACCAAGTTAAAAATAAATTTACTTCCACATAATGCCATTACTTCTCGAGGATTTTTGTTGTCTTTCTTATCGGGGTGGTTTGAAACACTCTTTCGTGAAGAGTCAATCAGCTGGTCAGCCAATTTGGGCAGGATGATAAATCTTGCTACTCATGTTCCATCACCAACATCCACATGTAGTTTGTACCTATAGATTATATAACAAACATTGTTTTATATGATAATTATTCTAAAGCACATATTTTTCCTTCTCTTATAAGTAAATAAATATGCTTATTCTTGATGCCCACAAAATTACTATGCAAATGACAATGATCTAAAACTTTTTTTTTTAAAACCACCCCGATACAAAAGACAACACTATTTTTAAAACCACCCCAATACAAAATTATTTTTAGAACATTTTTTTTGTAATATGTAAACATGCTTATCATGAACCTATGTTCGACAGGTCCCACAATATCATATTAGTATGCAAATGAAAATGATCTAAGACGACCTATATATATATATATATATAGAATACTCCTCTTACGAAATTATAGGCGTGCTTGTATACTCGTTGCATGCTTCACACTTGTAAATTTTATATACACGGCTCAGCTTTCTCAAACATTCTTTGCAAACAGGATAGCTTCACCTACACCATTGCGGAATGCTACCTATCACCCCAAAAATGGTGATGGTATATCCCTGCATTATAGGTACTATGTTAGAAAAATTTCAATAATTAAAAAATAAATAAACTCAAGTGTTAAAACTTAAAAGATATCTTCTTACTTTTGTTTTGTTTCTCCATTCAGCTGCTTGAAGTTGTTTTATTGTCATCCGATTTTCTTTATTCTTCAATCTTCTTCGTGGCAATTTTGAATATCCCATAAGTTTAACTATAAGACCAATTAAAAAATTCAACAGTAAGAAAAACATAAATAAAAAGTCTACTATCAAAAACTGAATACCTGGTATTGGAATATAAAACATATTGGATATAATTCGTGAATCCTAAAAACTTACCTGGTTATCCACCTGGGGAGTTTTAGCAATCTCACCCAACCGTTCATCAACTTTTTGTCAATGTATTTGAAAAATAATGATAATAATTTTATGAGTAAAACAACAGCGCAATAAATACATAACCTTAGCTGTAGAATTAAAACGTTTTCTTATTAAGTGGGAATTAATTCGCTATTATGTGATTTAGCTCAGACATTTTAATCCCCTATTTTACAGATCTTAGAGTGTACTGATTTATAGACTTTGTGTGAAACAGTATTTGTGGATATTAGAGGAAAAAGGAAATCTCTTATTCTTTTAACACCGTGCTTAAAATAAATATGGCCACAAATCACAATCATTTTTCATTTATAACAAAGATCCAAAAATTAACAATCGTTATTATTTATTTTTATTTGTATGATAAAAGTCCCCAAAATCAACTAAATGATGAGTTTCATTTCTTTTCTCTACTAAAAAAACTTAAGTTTCAGAAAAATGCACATAACTTATCTGTACAGTACCATATAAACATCACTATTTATTGTAAGCAAAATAATAATAATAATAATTTAACATACGTGACAATCTCGACCTAATGCTCCGGTCCTCATCAAAGTTGTCACCCATTTTTGCTCTCTACAAGTTTATTAAATATGATTAGTTAAAATGATTCAAAGTAATGCTTAAAGATTTTTTTAATTACATCTTTATTCACTGAGTCTATTATACTGGATTGTTTGTAACCATATTTAATAAATAAAATGCCAAAGAAAGTTCTTGGTAAGTTTAATTCCATCACCAACTTGAATAACTGTAGCATTTCTTTGAAAATGATAATATATTTACTTAATAGTTATTATTTTCTCTACTCAAGTTAAATATTACATGCAGGGAATGTGTATAGATATGTACTTAATAAGTTTATTTAATAATAAGTATATGTGTGATGCATTTGAGTTCGTAATGTAGACGTTAGTCCTCACCCTATCTGATTTGAATTTCTCAACCAAAATCTTCGTTATGAATAATGTAAATGAATTAAACGAAGGAGCAAACTAAATATATATTCCTTTATAAATAAAACTATTCTTTGTTTTATCCACATTTCTAGACAAAAAAAAAATACTATCAAATAAAAAGAGTCAAACTATATGGAGCGTAAATATCTTATTTCTTGAATTCCTATTAGCTTTGTAGTTTAAAATAAAATGATATCACGTTTTTTAGTCTGTTATTTATTTTTTGTGTTTTGTAATTTTCTTCTTAAAGTAATAATTATGCAAAAGAAAAAAGTAATATATGCAAAAGATCAATTTTGTGTTAAATCTAAATTTCCTAGAGTCATCTATTCTTAGCAAGTCTTTCCAGTTGAAAAATCAACTGTAGCAACTTGTCTCACAACAAATTTTGTGAAACATTTTAAATAAATAAACTGTAAAACCAACATACATATGATACTTCACTTGTAAATTAATAATGAATGTAATAATACGTATGATACTTGCAATACAATATATGTGAAAGTTTTTATACATATATATATATATATATATATATATATATGCAGTAAAGTGCACATTGATTTTTTAGAGTTGTTTCATAGCATGTTTGTATGTTCAATAGGCTAAGAACTAAAAAACTATTTTACCAATAATGTGATAAACAATAATAACTAAACAGGGTAAATGAATCCAAAGAACCTTTGGCATGAAGGTTTCAACCTCAATTTTTTCGTCAGAGAAGCCATAGGTGTCAAAATTGAACCGCTGCTCGAATTTGACTACTAAACCCTACATACAGTAACAAAATTATAGAAAAAATCATGGCTAAAATAAGTTGTTCAAAAATGATATAGTAGGAATATTAAAATTACTTGGTACTTCATAGAAAATGAAGAGAGATTGAACCATAAAACTAATTAAATTTAAAAGGTGTAATTTTCATACCTTGATTTGTTATTTGTTTTTGCTTTAGTTGTTTTGCTTCTCCCGTAGTGAAATACAAAGAACAAAGTTTGTCTACAATAACTTTTGAAAATGTCATACTTTGTAATCGGAAGTTGAATGTATTGAAAAGGTTATATTTTAGCATTAACTAATCCTATCTCAACGTGTGATTTCTTTCGTAATGAGAAATCATTACTGAAATTAAGCCCTCACTGATGTTATAAATAGCAATTAACGTCTAATCAAATTTAATTTTCAAATAAATAAAATGAATTTATTTGAATATAAATTCTGCATTAATTTTTGCCAATAATTGAGTCTTAATTACAACGCCGGCATGTAATTGAGTCTTAACTATTATGTGCAATATTTGATTTAAAATATTATATTGTCGATAAAATCTTAAGAAATTCCTAACTATGAGCTAATATAATTGAGCAAAATTAGGGACTAATAATATATCACGTAGTTTGTGAAATTGAATCATGTATAGTGTTTTATATACTCTGAAATTGTTTGCGTAAAATGATTAATTTATTTAATCTGAAATTAATTGATAACAAATTTCCCCTAATTTATGTGATGTTTACAGGAAATTATTCTGTGCTAGTTTTTTTCAAAAAAAAATCGTATAAATTAATTTTAACTCATTAAATGATTTCCAAAAAATTCCTAAAGTTTCCTTTCCGTTACATGTTTTGTATTTAAGGAACCTAATGGATGGCACCACGCTTCGAGCGGTGTCGTCGTATTACTAATAAATTAAATCGAAAATAACAAATTCATTAGTTTGACTGTCTTGTAGCTGAAAGAAATACATCGACATCGAATTCAGTAATTGTAGGTAAATAGTTATTTTTGTTATTAAAAACGATAAAATATGTACACCTTATAATCATAGAGAACATATTTAACGGGTATAACAATATAGTTAATAAAGTTTTTAATAACATGCGTATAATATTGTATATTAACACAATCTAAAAAAGTAAAATTTATATTAAAATGTGCAATTGTATATTTTTGTGATTACCGTGTAAATATATATTTTTTTAATCCATTTTTTTATTAAATATTAATAAAAAAAATAGAATTCTACTATATTTATATATATATGTGTGTGTGTGTGTATGTAATCCAAAAATTTACTCATTTTCCAAAAAAAAAAATCACAAAATTTTATTTGGTTTATTCTATAAATATATTAGGGCTCTCAAAACTATTAACAAAAACTCAGTTTTGTCAGATTTATGGGATAAATTTTTGCGTAAGAAGTTGATAATACCGATTGAATAAATAGTTCGTTTCACATTGTTGCTTGAACCCAAGTTGAATTAAGAATCAATGCTTGAACCCAAGTTGAATTAAGAGTGAAAAAATATGTTTCAAAAAGATTAATAGTATGAGCACTATAGTCAACGATCTATCTTTTTATATGTATATACATATATCGTTTTTCTTTAGCAAATGAAGATAAGAGAAATAGATAAGTAATTGCTCAATAAGTGGTTAATCATCTAAATAGAACAAAAAAATATAACAAAAAAGGAATAAAAAAAAGTTATCCACTTCCTAATAAAACGGAAGGAGAACTTTTTATTAACAGAATAGCTATTTAATTGCTTTAAGAAAAACTTTATGTGTTAAAACTAAAAATAATGTGTAATATGAATGAAACAATTCCATAAATTGCCTTTCATACTTCTCTTACGTTTTTATTTTTGCGCCAACCAACTTCAAAGACCTTTTCTGATAATACTTAATGACAATACATTTAATATTACGTTTTCTGCATATATAGTTACCATTGAAACATTTTATATATTAAGTATAATTAAATAGAACATTTTATAGTTAGTGTGCATTTTCCATCTAAACATTACAAAACTTGAAGTCTTCCTAATTTATTTATATATATATATATATATATTGTGTTCCCTATTTATTTTGTGATATTGAATATTATACATTTCTTATTTGTTTTGTGATATTGGATGTACATTCTGAGTACTAAATATCTATCTAACTCAACTGATTATCCAAAAAAATAAATTATCTAGCTATATTACTTTATATACACATAATATGATAAAATCAATAAATGAGCATTTTAAGTCACGTACATGACTAATAATGTTCTTTTTTTAAGATTATCTTAGCATTTACATAGGCATTAAGCACACTTATTCTAATGTATTTGAAAGGTCAATTTCGTAATTATCTTTTATTTCCAAAGAATTAAAATATGAAAAATGTACGTTTTAGTTTTCCAATGATAAAATAAATATATATATATATATCAATATATATATATATATATATATATATTCTGTTTAAGAATGAGCATTTTAAGTCACGTACATGACTAATAATGTTCGTTTTTTAAGATTCTCTTAGCATTGCATAGGCATTAAGCACACTTATTCTAATGAATTTGAAAGGTCAGTTTCTTAATTGCCTTTTATTTTCAAAGAGTTATAACATGAAAAATGTACGTTTTAGTTTTCCAAATGGATGAATTAATTCATATTTAATATGTACGATGAAATTTATAATTTCTTAATTGCTTCTACTAAAATAAAGAAGCAGTTATTTAAAAAAAAAGTAAGATAAAATATAATTTCAAAATTTACGAAAAAAATATCTTTAGATGCCTTGTTTTTATCCGTGTATCCAACAACAATAATTTCGTATAATTTATGTGAGTAAAAGCTTTGACTTGCTTATGAAGCACGTAGGATTTTTACTTAGCTTTTAATTAGTTGATTATTTTTCCTATTTCTAAGTCAAAAGTTAGTAGTTTAGACTTTAGACTTTAGAGAGTGTTTTATTTTTCTCTTCACTGCCGTGTTCTCTTTGTTTGTTCATAACTTCATATACACCTCCATCAAAAGCACATGGATCACAAATATACATGGATCTTTTTTCATTGTGCATTGTCGTTTGCTTCACTTTTTTCGCTTTCTTCCTAGTGTTGGTACATGTACAAGGATCTTTATGGAGCCAACAATTTATAATTTTAGATGATAATACTCACTAAAATATTCTATAGATAACGTGTTTCTATCAAATATCCAACAACGAACTCGTTAAGTGTTGAAATTTAAAATTATATTATCCTCAACTTTTTAAAATGAGAGCATATATATATATATATATATATATATATGTTTAAAAAATGGATGACATAAATTTTGACACAAAATAAGTGACAGTGTAACAATATAAGTGGAAAAAAGTTTGTATATCTGCAACTTTTGCTAGTAAATAGAAATATTATTAAGTAAACATCTATATACCATATTCATTAGTTTATAAGGACTGAGAACATGACTGTATCAATCCTATAATCCACAAAACTAATATTACTTATAAGTTATAGCATTGCACACTCATTTACCTACAAACTCAATGGAATACATATGTAAAAATGAAATTTAATAAACTACAATACAATTTCATTTTGAATTTAATCATTTACCTTGCTAAGAGGACAAAGACGAATATCATGTATGCCACAATCCTCATGATGATGCAAAGGCGTTTGTAAGCTCGCGGAAGTCTTATGTACGTCACTGAATATTAGGCTTTCATGCCTTAAGATTCAACTCATGACCACCTTCAGAAAAGAAAAAAGAAAAAAAGGTTAATATCAAGAATTCAATGACAGGTAAAAGATGAAGACCATTTGAATACGAATTATTTTATTTCATGTCTCACAAAGGCTAGCCTCTATATAGGCAAGAAATGAACAAATGAAAAGTCATTCAGTTAATACATATAAATACAATTCATGAGGGAAAAAACAAAAAACCTACACAAATGAAAAGTCGTTCATATTAAATGAGACTTTTTTTTCATTAAATTAAATGAATAAAAAAATGTAGATGTTAGAATTAAATTAGTAACTCCACACTATAATTAGTGATTAAATATCCACAATAAAATTAGCCATTCATGTGCTGTAATCCAAATGAGTACGTGGTGGGTTTCTCATCATTTAACTATTGCCTTTTGATATTTTTAATAAAGGTTGCAACGTTATCAAATATCCAGAATTTTTTTTTTTTGTCATTCAATTTATAGTCATTTAATAAATAAAAGTTGTATTAAAAAGAAATTATAAAATAGTGAAATTTTAGAAAAAGATGATTCTCTATATCCAAGCTTTATAAATAGGCAATTTATTGTTAGTAGATTTTGCTTTTATATATATATAGACTAGTGGATAGCACCGCGCTTCGCGCGGTGACGAAAATATCTCATTATAATTTAAACAAAAAAGCTACAGATATAATAATTGATAAATTATATGTAATCGAAATAATTATGTTCAAAACAAACTAAATGATCATTAATTTATTTAGGTATTGTTATCATCAAATATTTAATAAATATGAGTTGATATATATAGTTTTTTTAATGCATAATCAAAATATCATTGACCAAATAACTAAAAATGTAAGAAGAGCCCGTTCAAATTGATAAAATTAATTATTGAATATTTTTATATTAACACTAAAATATTACGTATAGGTAGGTGCAAATAAAAATAAAACAAATAAATTTATTTAAGGATATAACGTAGTTCTATGGAGTTAGTTTTTTCATTAAATTAAATACTAATATTACATGATTTGAGTAATTAATTAAAAAATTATCGATACATACAAAAAAATTTCATGGCAACTTCAATGAAGAAAAATAGAAATCTATGAATAGAAACATTGCAAGTCTATTTTTTTACTCTCAATTAATAGAAAATTCAACGGTTTAATTAATTTAAATAAAAAAAGTATTTAAAAAAGTATTTAGAGCTTTTTCTAAGTCATATTTTTATTGATTTTCTAAATAATACCTTTTTTCTATTTCGAAAAAAAAAGTTGTTTTTGTTTGTTAATTGACGGTTAAAGGATCAAACCACAACATAATCACATAGAGGATCAAAAATAATGACATAGTCATTTTCGCTTCTAAAACAGAGAGACTAAATTCGCACATCCGTTTATGATAATTTATGATGAGTAAGGGACATATTTTTTACCAAAAAATTGTAAGAGAATAATTATAGAATTATTAATTCGAGGGAATAAAAAAAGATAATAATTGTAAATAAAGGGAAAAAAATTATGTTTCCCTTTAGAAATTGTAATTCGAACATGTTACTTATTAACTTAGTTATTCATCATTTTTGTAGTCTATGATTCAATGTTCATTTATGAACCCCTGCATTATTTTTTAATAACAAACGTCTTATGATCACATAATGTAAATCTTCTAAATAAAAATATTATACATCATGACTGAAATATCCCACACTAAATGTCAATTTCTAGCAAGATCCTCGATAGACGACAATAATATTTAGCAAATGAAGAAAAAAATTTAAACACTCCATAAATCATCTTAAATGGCATCAAATGCTCAAGCACGGGCAAGCTTTCTTAATAGAGCCCTCATGTGCTAACCTAAAAATCTTATATTTTGGTGAGGCGGCCTTGTTCATCTATTCGACCGACTTTCTCATCATCTGCACTAATTAACTAAGCACATATTAACAAAGGAATGAAAACCAATACCAAATAAAAATGTTTTGAATTCAGGGATATATACATAACTTGATTGATATATAGAAATCTTAAACATATCAGAGTATTACTAAGTACTAATTACTACACAATAGTATTTTTACCCCTATTCATCTCGTCTGAAAGAACATTACTGGTAGATATTTGTTGATATAGATAAAAGCACACTTCCGCGATCTTATTATAGACTGAGAGATTTTATATTAAAAAATGTTAGATGTAACGCTATGCAATAGTTACGCTATAATATATACAACGTATTGGAAAAATTCTTGCTACTACCGACGGTAGATATTCGGTTCTTCTTGGTTGTTACGAACTTACGACAATATTTAGCTTATGACCTAAAACAAAATACCTGAAATATCACAGATGGAGAAACTCACATTAGAAGCGACTAATGAAATTGTATGTCCTTTCGTGTAGGACATATTTTTTTTGAAAGCCTTTCGTATAAGACATATTAAAAATAAACATTAAGGTTCTACCAACCAAGAAATGAAAATGAAATTGAATTTGGATGAATAATTATAAGTTACCTACACGACACACCTACAATTAAAAGAAACAGAAATACAAATTACTCACAAAACAATGATTACAGGAAATATTTAGAGAAATTTCCCACTCATATAAGTGAGCCAAAGATTAAAAATTAGATAAATATTCAGAGAAATTCTTGACCACTTTACTTCACACAAATATTAATAGAAAATTACGTACCATTGAAGTATTGAGAGCATTGAGAATCGGGGTTCTGGACCAAGCTCTGCCTTGAACCAAAACCTGAAAATTCATACTCCAAAACCAAACAAAAAGGGGAAAAAGAAGAAGTTGAATTTCGCTCAAATTATTTGACCTTTAAACGAAGACTAATGTGGAGACCGACTTGCTTTTGGCAGCAAAGAGAAGGCTCTAAAACGGCGAGAAAGTCATGGCCATGAAGCTTAAGGCTCACCAGCGATTGCGATATATGTCGCCTCGTTGACGGCGAAAGATTTTGTGATGAAACGTAAATACCACTATTATAAATAAATGTGATCTTGAAACGTCATGTTAATAAATACACAATGGTAATAACAAATGCAAATATCACATATTAAATTTTCCGTTCATTTTCTCAATATCTAATAAGCGTCATCGTTAAACGCAATTATGTCAATAACATGTCATAATATAATCAATGTACTAATTTAATACTCACGGGCAAAGTTAAATAATCAATGGTAAGAGTGAAAAAAATATTATAAATTAGTGAAATTTTAGAATAATCGGATTCTCAATTTCCAAGCTTTTTAGACAATGAATTTATTGTGAGATTTTTCCATTTATATAGATATAGATTAGAAACGGAATCTACTCTTTTTTTTTTTTTTTCTGTAAGCGAAATTAGAGATAATCATATCAGAATTCTTACCCTTCACATTGATTAATGGGAACTATTTTTCTTCACTGATTGCTAATCAATTATTGTTGGCTCGAATCGAAGGAATAAAGCAAAAGAAAAAGGATAAAAAGAAAAGGTTTTGACATGATATGATAGGTAAAGATGATTCATATACAAGAAAAGAATAGGTCCGACTGAGCAGTGAGGGTCCTATACTGCTGTTTCCCTTTCACCTTTTTCTTTAAATATAAAATGAATTATTGAACTTTAATAATTGAAGCAAATTGAAGAAAATAAATTTAAAATAAACGATGTAATTAAATACTTGCTCTAACAACTAAAACATTCCTAAGCTTTCCAACATCTTTTCAATACACGTATATATGCCGGTCAATGAAATAAATAAAGTCGCTTAGGAGTTTGGATTATTGTGTTTTTTTTTTTCCACATCAAAACGATTAATTAAGAAGTGTATCACAGCTCTCTGAATGTGATCACAATTGTAATCTTTCTCTAAAGAGACGAATCGACCTTAGTCCTGTATATACAGTACCAAGAAACCCGGAAATCCGGTAAAAATCCGAAAAAATTCAAAATCAGAACTTTCTGGTTCTGGATTTTTTCAGAACCAGAAAATTCTGGTTCTGGATTAATTCGGAACCAGAAAGTTCTAATTCTGGATTTTCAAAAAAATTCAGAATCCGTTTTTATTTTTTTCAATCTGAACCGTTGATATTTTTGATCTGACGATTATTTTAAAAAAAATAAAAAACACTAACAAATCGGAACCGGGATACACTATCCGGATAAAAATCGGAACCATAAATTCTGGTTCCGAATAAAAACGGAACCAGAAATTCTGGTTTCTGGTTTTTTCCGGATTAGTAAAAAATAGTACTGGATCTGGTTTTGTTACTTTATTAACAGGATCAAGGTTCGCATTACCGACGATTATCGTCGATTATCGACGATTATCGAGCTTACAGGTAGTTACCGGTAAGTTACGGCTATAATACTTACCGTTTTATCCATTTTTCGACGATTATCGAACTTTTCGATAAACCGAAGACCAGCCGATTATCGCTATTTTTAGTGTAAAAATTTGATACTTTTCGGTCAATTAAAAAAATCAATTTTTAGAGATTTTTTGGTCTTTTCGACAGCCAATGACCAAATTTTATACAATTTTCGAGCTTACCAGTGAAAAACCGAGACTTTTCGGTCTTTTCGACAGCCGACGACCAAATCTTATACGAAAACTTGATTTTCGAACTGGTAAGTTGCAAATTTTTCGACAAATTATCATATTTTCACTGATTAATCGATTCTTGGCATAAGTTTCGAAAGTTTTGATTTATTCATTTTTAACCGAATTTCTTGGAATTTTTTTGTAGTTTTTGGTAAATTAATGACATATAATGTTAAATCATATGAATCAATCATTTCTTCTTTGATATGTACTCATTTATACGATTTTTAGGGCATTTCATGTGTTTAAATATAAAGAGTTAGTTTTATATGAGATTTATGTTTAGAAATGAGTAAAGCTTGGAACTTTATCATCTTTTGTTTATTTTTTTGCATTCTTATGAATATTTTTTTATGAAAACATGTTTTTATGACTTATTTTATAATTATTTTGTTAGATTTAGGTTAAATTCGGATTATCATACTTGTTAGGCAAATGTATATAAAGTTTTGAATTTAGGAATTTACTCGAAATGTACATACTTTGTTATAATTTGTTGATTGTATAGGGTTAAAAATATTATATTTCCAATGAAATATGAATGTTTGAGCTTTTGAGTTCTTGAATTTTCAGATTACAAGACTTTCTCGTGTAAAAAGTCTAAAAAATCATATTTTTTAAGTTTTGAAGTAATTTATTCAAATTTTTATGTTTCTATTTCATTAATTATTTATTGACATATTAATCTGTGATTTTGGTATATTTTATTTGCATATTTGAGCTTAATTCGGATTTTTCATAATTACGGCAAAAGTCTTCTAAGTTTATCTTTTGTGATTTGTGAGGTAATCTCTTCATTTTTTTTGGTGTTTTCATTGATAAAATATTTTTTAAAAAATAATATGAAATCTTGGTGTAACTTATTTTCATATTTGAGATTAATTTAAATTTTCTTATAATTGCGGCAAAAGTCTTCTAAGTTGATGTGATGAGAATTATATGTGTTTGTGTATGATTATATATATATATATATATATATATATATATATGTTTGTGTATGAAACTGTTTTTTATATCATGACATTCTATTATTAATTTATTAGATAATAGAATAGAATCAATAATTATCATGACATGCTTTATTTTTGATATTTTTAAAACATTATTTTAAATTGGGCAAATACAAGCTTAAAACATTTTATAAGTTTTCCGTCGAAAAGTATCGAAAAGTATCGATAATCCGTCGATAATCATCGAAAAGTATCGATAATCGGTAAGCTACAGTATTATAGGTTTTCCGTCGGTTAATCGGTAAGCTATCGATTAATCCGTCGAAAACGGTAATCGGTTTATCAGTAACATCAGTAAGTTGAACCTTAAACAGGACTAATCGACCCCATAACTTTTGCTTTATATAATATATGATTTATTTTGCTGTCTAGAAAAAGGAAAAAGAAAAGGTTATACACTTATACTGTCCATCTCACTTGTGTATGTTACTTGAGTAATGATATTTACGAAAAAAGTATCAGGAAATATATTTTTGTCTTATGATATATTAAAATTTTTATTTTATCGTGGAAAAAGTTTCGAAAAACAAAAATATAAAAATATGTTGCAAGTCCCAAAATTTATTTTAATAGTGGAAAAAGTTCTAAGAAAATAAATAAATTGATCTTATTGTAAGTTTCATTTTTTTTAATGTAAACCTATATTGATTATGAAACTTTTGTTACGATTAAATAAAATTTAGATTATGCCGCGTACAAAAATATATATATTTTGTGCTTTTTGATTAAATTTAGTGGCTGCATTTGAATGTTTGAAGAAGAAAAAAAAAACAACTCTAAGAAAACAAAGTTTAGAAGGGATTTATATTATAGAAAACCCACCAAATGCCCAAATAAGATCAAAAGTTTAAAAGAAATGCTCATAGTTACATAAAACTGATTTGTACCTATTAATTAATCTGTTTTGACTAAATTACCCCTATTAGTAAGTTATTAATTTAATTTTCATTTTATTGATTTTTTTTTTCGAATTTGGTTCCTATAATTACGGTATTATAATTTATTTATTTTTAGAAATCAAAATTTTGAACGTTGTTGTTATACGGGCCAAACCTCATTTATTACCTTTTATTATTGAGTAATTGCACCAAATAGCCAAATTGAAACATAGAATTAGCAAAATAGTCAAACTTTGGTTAATTTTGTAAACTAGCCAATTAACATGAGGTGGCATTTTAATAAAAAAAATTATCTCTATAATACCCTTTAATTAATCATTTTAATTATAATTTTCGTAATTAATAAAAAAAAATCAGCACAAATCAAGCTTAATTAATTATGCACAAATTTAGGAATTTAATAGTCAATTTGAATCATTATCTCTCTCTCTCTCTCTCTCTCTCTCTCTCTCTCTCTCTCTCTCTCTCTCTCTCTCTCTCTCTCTCTCTCTCTCTCTGCTTCGAGGCTTCTGTCGCCGGCTCGCAGCTCCGGCGATGTCATGGCGCAGGACGGATTCCTCGCCTCCCTTGCGACCGGCTCCACCAACACCGCCGCCGCTGCCAACTCGCCAGCCGAGGCCTTCACGTCCGAGGATGGCGTGCCCAACGCGCGCAGCCGCGTCCTGGGTGGCAGCAGCGCCGTGAACGCCGGCTTCTACTCGCGCGCCGAGCTCGAGTTCTACGCAAAGTCCGGTATCGCATGGGACCCCCGGATGGTGAAAGAGTCATACGACTGGGTGGAGAGCAAGATCGTCTACCGCCCCGAGCCCAAGGCGTGGCAGCTTGGCATCCGCGACGGCCTGATCGAGGTCGGCGTGAGGCCGTACAACGGCTTCAGCCTCGAACACCTCGTCGGGATCAAAGTCGGCGGCTCTATCTTCGACGCCTCGGGGCGACGCCACAGTGCGGCCGACCTCGTCTTCTACGGGCGGCCCACGAACCTCAAGGTCGTCGTCTTTGCCTCCGTCGAGAAGATCCTCTTCTCCCGGAATTTCCGGAGGCCTATTAATTTACGTTGATTCGTTGTTAATTTACGTTAATTCGTTGTTAATTTACGAATTAACGTAAATTCGTTGTTAATTCATTGTAAATTCGTTGTTAATTTACGTAAATTAATGTAAATTCGTTGTTAATTCATTGTAAATTCGTTGTTAATTTACGTTAATTCGATGTTAATTTACGTTGATTCGTTGTTTATTTACGTTATTAGCGTCTTTTATTTGTTGATATTTTTTTAAAAAAAATAAATCCGAAAATTATATAAATGTTTTGAATTTAAAATTTGAATTATACACAAAAAGGGGGTTTGGTTTTGGTTGTTACCATATTAATAGCTATTTCAATTAATAGCAATATTTTCAATTAATGAAAATAAATGAATTCATAATTAATATAATTATTCATAATAAATGTCATTGATTTTTTCAGATTAATAACCCACAAATTACGTGGTTAATTTGTATTTATTTTTAATTTCATTTTTTATTATTAAAGGGTAAGAATGTAATTAGAAATCCATTTAAATGGTTAATTGGCTAGTTTACAAAATTAACCAAAGTTTGGCTATTTTGCTAAACACACTTTCAGATTTGGCTATTTATCCAAAGCGCCCTTTATTATTTTGAGTATTTTCTCACTCATTCTCTTCTCACTCGGTCTTCACTATACTCCCTAAATTCTCTTCCGATTATTTTTCTGTCCTCCTCCTTCTCGCCAAAATCTTCCCGTCAAGTCACGCGCCATCCTTTGCCAAGTCTCGCGCCCGTCGCCAATATAATCGGACGTCGCCAAGTCTTGCTTCGCGCCGTTACAGAGCTTCCGTCGCCCGTTGCAGCTTTCGTCGCCGTTACAACTTCTTGCTCCCTTGGTAAATATAGTTAAGATTCGGTATATAGTTACAACTTAGTATATATAGCTAACTGCTCGCTTGGTAAATATAGTTCAGTTCCGTATGTATAGTTACAACTTGGTAAATATTCGCAGTTACAAAATCGTATATTATAGTTACAGTTCCGTATATATAATTACAACTTGGTAAATATTCTGAGTTACAAAATCGTATATATAGTTACAACTTGGTAAATATTCGTAGTTACAACTTGGTATATATTCTCAGTTATATAGTTACAAAATCGTTACAACTTGGTATATAGTTACAAAAATCGTATATATAGTTACAACTTGGTAAATATTCGGAGTTACAACTTGGTATATATTCTCAGTTACAAAATCGTATATATAGTTACAACTTCGTAATCGTAAATTCTACACGAATTTGGTATATATAGTTACAACTTGGTAAATATTCGTAGTTACAAAATTGTATATATAGTTACAACTTCGTAATCGTAAATACTACACGAAATTGGTATATATAGTTACAACTTCGTAATTGTACAATTGTTTCGAATTTTGAAGAAGAAAAATCGGCGAAGTATCATATTAATTAGGTTATTCGGATAATTAAACACATCTAATGGTTTATTTAAAATTAATTAGTTATTATGTTTAGCTACATTTAAGGAACATATTTTTACGAGTAATATTTGTTTAATGGTAAAAATTAAAAATATTTATTTTAATTATTTAGTTTGTTACATTTAAGGAAAAATTTGTTTTTTAATTTTAATTTAAAAAAAAATTAAAATTAATGAGAATTAATTGGAAGGGCATATTAGTCCATATTATAATTTGTTGGTGGTTATGCTTAGGGGTGAGCATTTTAGACCCAACCCGATGGCCCAACCCAATCCGTTGGAGACCCGACCCCAATCTAACCCCCCAATCTAACCCGCTCTAAATTGGGTCGGATCGGGCCGGACCCGACCATTATTCGGGTCGGGGTCGGGTCCAAAACCTTGGGTCGGGTCGGGGTCTCCGACCCGACCAATATAATTAATATATATTTTATATTTATTTGTATTCAAGTAGTGCAATCTTTAGTCTTTAAAAATTTCTCATTCTCAATTTTATTTACATTTAAAGACCGTTCAATCTCTCATTTTCATGTTTTACATTGTTTAGAGTATGTTTGTTTGATTAAATTTGTTTGGGGTATTTTTACGTGAATTTTGAGTTACATTGATGTATTTTTTTCATATTATTTTTTGTTATATAAGAGTAAATTTTAATTAATCGGGCCATGGCGACCCAAACCAACCCAACCCGATTTTTATCGGGTCAGTTTGGTTCGGGCATTAAAAAAAATTTGGTCGGATCGGGCTTTTTTTTAGGAACCCGAAGTGATCGGGTCGGATCCATAAAAAGTGTGGGGCGGCCCAACCCAACCCATGCTCACCCCTAGTTATGCTTACCATAATTAAAAATGGGCATTTTTTTAAACCTTGAGCCACAAATGGGCATTTCCTTCATTTACCCTTTTATATTAATCATATTGTAACATTTAAAGCGACTAACATTATTCTCCTTATCCAGAAAAATATTTTTATTATAAAAATTTAATCAAATATTTATTTATTAATAAAATAAAATTAATAGTATCATGATACAAAATTTTTCATTAATAAATATTTGTTAATTAAAAAATAGTATTATAATACAACATTAGAAAGATTGAAGAGTTAAAAATATAAAAACAAAACGGGTATAAAAAAAATTGTCCAGTTAAGTATCGATTTAGTTTTCTTTATCCAAATCATATTTTATGCCATGCATATTGCTTTGCCTTTTTCCTTTTCCTTCATTCAATCAACACTCACTAGCTTTCAAAAAAAAAAAATCAACACTCACTCTCCCTCTATAAGTAGGTCTTGACCTGCAACAACTCACCTCACGAAAACAGCACCATCCATGGCGGCGCGAGATATGATCGGGAGTGAGAAATCGAGTAGGCGCGGCGCTCGCCTTCCGGCGGCAGCCGTGTTGACGCTTGTCATCGTCTGCGCTAGCTTGTGGGCTGCGGCGGCGGAGGGCGCAGTGCTTGCAAAGAGAAACACGACGTTCGGGAGCTGCCTGGACTGCAGGATCGCGGAGGACTTGGAGCTGGAAATGCTGCTGCTGGAGGAGGTCTACTACGCCACCGTCCACGTCGGGCGAATGTTGGGGTCGGGAGAAGGCGGTCAAGGGGCTGGTGGAAGCGGTAACCCTAATAGGGCTGCTTGCTCCAACGGTGCCGGTAATCAGAGAGACTGCGGTCCTGACAAAGATGACAAAAACAAGAAAAACTGCCCCAATAAATTCAATCGTGCCTGCTAAGCGTTGATCATGTGAGATAGGTTTGTCGGAGTCCGAATTTATAAGCATGTTATGTCGGCATGTGGTCGTGACTTCCGAGTATTTGTGTGTGAAGATTTTCGACTCGCATTTGTGTAGTCTTCATGTTTATGTCATTTGTGTGTGTTGATTTCAGATAGCAAATTTCTGTGATCCGGATAGTAGAGTTACTAGTTCAAACGGAATCATAACAGTTTCTACATATCTCGAATCAATCATACACTGGAGGCATCAGATTTTAATATATCTCTTTTGGAGATTAGAGAATAGCAAACTTGTACCATTTGGTATGATTTAACAACATTGCCCTTCATTTCTCATTTTAACTTAATTCTTTAATTTATAAAAAAAAAATTAAAAAACTTTTCCTCCATCGATCCTTCCGTGTCTTCTTGAATCCGCGACTAGCTTGTCTCACAGCGCTGCAAATCGTTGTAAAAAAGTTATACGAAAAAAATAATTTTCCGTGTATTATATTATTTTGTAGTTAATTAAATATGAAGAAAAAATTAATACTCCAAGGGCCTCGAAAATATAATGTCTGGGGCCCTGACAAAATACGGCAAATATAATATCGGCTTTGCCTTGTCGCAACCGTGCCTTGTGTCGCCACTTTTCCGGGTCTTGTCGCAACCACGGGTCGTCCCCTATGTGTTATGAACTCCGAGCTCCGATGAACTCCTGCCCTATTCACTCACTTCTATGCTACCGACTGTGTACGCTGATCTCGACCGCATTTTATTTGTTCACATTCTTTCTTTAAGCGAATTTTTTTTCGGTTCTTCTGTTTCTTAAGATCATAATCTAAAATATAAAGGATAAACAAATGTAACTCATATATGTATATTTGATTTTTTTTATGTTTCGAATATAAATATTCATTCATTTTTCGGGCAAGTAGGGGTGTGCAAAAAAATAAAGCCCAACAATCTAACCCAGCTCAGTTGAACTCAACCCCAATCTATCCTTTGGAACCCAATATTATCGGGTTGGGTTGGGTTCAACCCGAAAAAATAGTT
The DNA here is from genome assembly GCA_954871525.1 of Parietaria judaica. NCBI lineage: Eukaryota > Viridiplantae > Streptophyta > Magnoliopsida > Rosales > Urticaceae > Parietaria > Parietaria judaica. Next base: position 36,468,664 of record OX940865.1, read on the forward strand.
GGGTTGGGCCAGATGCATTGGGTCGAGCCTGCCTAATTGACCCAATCAAGTTTTTTTTCAATAACTTTTCTTTTGTAATATATTTATGCATTTAAGTATGTAAAAGCACACAAATTTTTTTAAAAAAATTAAGTACCTCTAGAGTCTAATCTTAATGTCTAGTTATTATATTATGTATATGACTATGTTTTTAGTTTATGATTAAGATCACGTTTCTAGTTTAGTTTACGACTATGTTCCATACTTCTGTTATTGAATGCCTAAGACAATAGTAACGTTTAATTTTTAATTTGGATGTTTAAAAACATTAATATTACATTCATGCTTAGTGATCGACGATTCAAATTTAAGTGTTTATTTGGTAAATATATATATATATATATATATATATATATATATTTTATTTTAGTTCAATTAAATGACCCAACCCAACTCAAAATTTTTCAGGTTGAGTTGGATTAGGCCTTCAAAAAATTTATGTCTGATTGGTTGCTTTTTCAAAATAAGATTGAGCCCGGTTCATTTTTTATCCCAGATAAATCCAATTCATGTACAGCGTTAGTGGTAAGGTATATTATTCGACGGTCGAATAATATACTCACAGATAAATCGAATTTCGACCATCATAGATATGAAATGATATGTACTCACAGTGCGCTCACAGTCTCACACACAGTCAAACATCTATGACCATGTTCCTAAATAATTTACTGATCTGATGATCGTCGAAAAAATAATAATAAACAAAAGGGAAAGGGAAATAAATAAAAAAAGAATAAAAAAAAGTGGAGCACTTGAGTAACCTCACTTTCTCTACCAGCTAGATTTCCACCAAAAAATGTTCACATCAGGACATTAACATATGAATAAGGTCCATCTATAAATCCATGTGCCAGAATAATTAACTTTTATTTAGTGGGAAAGTCCTTACATTTGTTACTAACTTATAAATATTTTATATTAAAATAAAAGCTAGGACTGTTCGTAGCAACACAGTTCACACCTGTATCATAATCTCACATCTCCTTCCTATCAATTGCATAGACTCAAGCTTATAATATAGTTACGACATACAATATTGTTTAGATATTTCCATGCCATGAAGATCAGTCTTCACGTACTGTTCATCTTCTTCTTCTTCATGTACATACCCTATGTCACCTCTGAACCGCGCTACACCCCTGTAGAGAACGTCGCTCTCGATTGCGGATCTCCGGGAAATCAAACGGCCGATGATGACCGGAGATGGATCGGAGACGACACAAATGATGATCGTTTTGTTCTAATAGAGGAAGAAAGTAGCGAAAAGTCTATTACTTCAAGGTCTATCTCTCAGGAAAGCTCCGTAGACACCGTGCCGTATAGGACAGCGCGTATATCCCAGTCGAAGTTCACCTACAGCTTCCGCGTCTCAGTCCCGGGCCCGAAGTTTGTGCGGCTCCACTTCTACCCGGATCAATACGAGCACGGCTTGGACGTCCGTGGCTCCTTCTTCACCGTCAAAGCCGGCCCGTTTACACTGCTGAAGAACTTCAGCGCCTCGCTCTTCGCCAACTACATGGATCAGTCATCTTTCTTTAAGGAATTTTGCCTACACGCCAGAGAAAATATAGACTTAACTTTTGTTCCGGCTTCTTCATCTTCTTACGCTTTCATCAACGCGGTCGAATTTGTTTCCATGCCGGAGACCCTCTACTACGCGCCAGAAGACGATCCCTTGAATATCCCTCACTTGATTGGCCAGAAATCCAGAAGCGTCAGTTACTCCGACAGAGCGCTGGAGACACTTTATCGTTTGAACGTCGGTGGACGCACAATCCCGCCAAGTGAAGACACCGGGATGTACAGGTAATCAAGGCCTCTTTCTTAGTTCTTATGATTCAAGATCTAATTCAAGACTAAATCTCTGCTTCTTTGCAGAGAATGGTCCCAAGACTCGGATGATTATTTCATCGGCAAGGCGGTAACTCCCTTCGACACAAGCCTGCCATTGAAGTACACCACTATAGCAAACTACACCGCGCCCGATGAAGTGTACCAGACCGCGCTCACCATGGGAAGAGACGCGGCGAGTAACCGAGCCAGAAACATGACTTGGCGCCTGCCTGTTGACCGGGGGTTCTTCTATCTTGTGAGACTCCATTTTTGCCAGATTCAGGAGAATATCAAGGGTCCGTATGATATGGTTTTCTACCTGTACATAGACCAAAAGATGGCCGAAGACGCTGTGAACGTGGTATCTTGGACTGGAGGGCACGGCAATGGAATTCCAGTGTACAGAGACTACGTGGTCAGCATTAGAGACGAAGATAATCTCTTCATCGCTGTGCATCCCAGAGGCGATGAGTCTTACTATGACGATGCTATTGTGAATGGGATAGAGGTGTTCAAGATGAGCAACTCAAGCGATAAAAACCTCGCCGGACCCAACCCCGGTAACACTACTCGAAACCCGCCTAGTCCGACGCCGGAGGAACCTGGTTCGAAGAAAAGGACAGTGTTGATCGTTTCGGTGGGGGTTTGTTTGGGTTGTGCTGTATTTTTTGCTGCTGTTTTCGTATTGTTTCTGAGGAAGAAAATGCACCGCAAACGAAGATCGTCGATGAGGTCGACCAAAGGCTCGTCACTGCTGCCGGAAGACCTGTGTCGTCATTTCTTGCTTTGGGAGATCAGGTCGGCAACGAGAGAGTTCGACAAGAAGCTCGTCATCGGCCGGGGAGGATTCGGTGATGTCTACAAGGGGTTCATAGATGGCGACGAGTCGAAGCACGTGGCTGTGAAGCGGCTGAACCTGGCCTCGAATCAGGGAGATGTGGAGTTCGTCACGGAGATTAATTTGCTCTCGAAGCTCCGCCACGTCCACTTGGTGTCTCTCATCGGCTACTGCGACGAAGACAGGGAGATGATCCTAGTCTACGAATACATTGCCAACGGAACTCTGCGCGAACATCTTTACGGCCCTAACTACGAGCCGCTCCCGTGGCAGACGCGCCTCAAGGTGTGTATCGGGGCAGCACGTGGTCTTCAATACCTCCACGAGTACACTAAAGACACCATCATCCACCGCGACGTCAAGACAGCAAACATCCTCCTAGATGAGAACTGGGAGGCCAAGGTCGCCGACTTCGGAATGTCTAAGATTGGCCCGAGTGGCGGTGGCGCAGTCAGCACCATGGTTAAAGGCACGCCCGGATACCTCGACCCAGAGTATGCACAGAGCGAGAAGCTGACGGACAAGACCGACGTGTATTCGTTTGGAGTCGTTCTCTTCGAGGTGCTTTGTGCTCGAAAGCCTTTCGATTCAAAGCTTGATGATGCGCAGAGGAACTTGGCGGATTGGGCGCGGAAGTGTGCAAGGGACGGGTCGGTGTACGAGATCATCGATCCATTCCTGATGGGCAAGATCGCTCCGGAGTGCTTCAAGAAGTTTGTCGAGGTCGCGGAGAGCTGTCTTCGGGATAGGGGGGACAGACGGCCAAGTATGGGCGAGGTGAGGGAGAAGCTGGAGTTCGCACTGGAGTTGCAGGAGCAGGCAGATGCAGCCGCGGCAGCAGAGCAGGCGAAGAATCCTGGTGCCGGCGGGGTGATATACCACCCGGTTGCTTCGTTTCATCTGGCCGATGATGATCGTCGTGAAGAGTTTGACTTGCTAGGCTTGCGCTCGGGCACCGGTTCGAGAGCAACAGTTGGTTCCGATAGCACTGCCGGAGTCAGCTTTGTCAGTTTGGAGACGGAGAGCCGGAGCGACATATTCTCGGAGAACACTTGTAGTTCCGTTTCCAAAGTATGAATCTTACGTTGTTCGGCTATATATTGCGTGTGTTTGCATATGGTCAACGCTAACTGGTCGTACCGTTGACATTTCTGGTAATAGTTTGTATATTATAAGAGTAATTTATGTCTACATATGTTCTGTTCCATAAGTTTGGGATCAGAATATAAAGCTTTCAGTTTTCTTTGTTTCTTTTTAGCATGTTAATGATAGTTCTGTTCTAAGCAGACAGACTCGTGGGGATTAAAATTTGGATTTTGTGTCTCAAATCTGAAATTCTCAACTACCCAGTAATATATAATTTATATATATAGAGATTTAAATTCTGAAATAAATATATATATATATATATATATAATTTTTTATTATGAAACTTACCAACAATAAACCACATTCAATACAAAATAAATTAATATATACAATATTAATTGGTATTTAGCGTCAATAATCATTAAATAATAGCGTGAGAGGCAACAAGGGTACAGAGAAATTGGTATTTAACGCCACATCATCTAAATTGGTCATTTTGAAAATTAGAATCGCATGTTTGTTAAAATCCAATCTAAACTTAGTAATGTGATCATTAGGTATATTTCTTATTTTTTATTTATGATTTTATATTCATTCCTCTCCGAATCTGGGATTCGAATTCAGAAACATATGCTACTAAACCGATTTGTAATATATATATATAGAAAGACTCTAGTGTCTTTCATGATTTAATTAAATCCTTATAACATAGAGGCCTAACGTAATTATAAAAAAAGATCATTAAAAGACGGTTCTGCACCTTTGACGGTATATTATAATACTGGGCTTTTATGATAATCTTAAAGCAAACAAGGTAATCTAAAGCAGCCCTGCGAAGCAAAATCCAACGACTTCTCCATATTTAATTACAACATCCAAAAACAGGGGAATTTTTTGGTCCAACTCGAAGTGTAATCTAGAATAAAACCAAAAAGCCCATCGATGGATTTGCCATACAAGAGCTATATTTTCTGATATACTGTAGGCGAAAATCAGAGCGCTTTGTTGCTGGGCGTCACATCGGAGATAACATTATGGTGGGATTTGAATGCAATCACTGGCTCCGCTCACGCACTAAAGGTCGAATTCGTTATGCTGCACTAAAGCTAGACATGAGCAAGGCTTACGAAAGAGTTGAATGGTCGTTTTTGCAACAAATGATGCTAGCTATGAAGTTTTATCCAAAATGTATCTCACAAATTATGAATTGTGTCTCGATAAACGGGGTTCCAACTCGGTCAAGTTATTATATAGCGCGTGAGTTAAACGACCAGATTAACAAGGCAGGTCCGTCGAGGCCCACAACGTGAAGTTATGGCAACAAATCTGGAATCTGAGAATACCGCCCCAAATCAAAGTTTTTGTGTGGAGTGCGTGTCAAGAAATCATTCTTACTAAAGGAAATTTAGCCCAGCGTCACATCCCGGTGGACCCTCGATGTATCATATGCGGATGCGAGAAGATATCTTGGAAGGAATGGCCTTTCGCTAACCCAAGAGAGGCTAATCCGCTAACTCAACGATCTCTTCTCGGATATAACAAAGAAGCTTTCTATTAGCGACATGCATATTTTTACCATCACCGTGTGGGAGATTTGGAATCAAATAAATAAATGGCTTCATGATCAGAGAAGAGATTTCAGTCGGGTCATCCAACGAGCTTTAATGATTAAGAAGGACTTCGAGAGATTTAGCAACCAACCTAAGCTCTCTCGGTTCACGGTTCAGGCCAAGACCTGGTACATTTCCAAGAAACACAGGTGAAAAATAAATTACCAGACCAAAGTCATCGTCGGTGTTAGGGGCTGAACTGAGGCGTTGCGGAAGGGAGGATCTTTGCTTCTGAATAGGGCTAAGTACCGTGCGAACTGGAATCCGACTCCTCCTCGCCGGTCGCTCTGCTTCAGAAGAAAGAACCGGCAGCTAGCGAAGTGGGATTTCTGATCGAGGACATCGCAGAGTTAACGACGACAAGTTTGTCTACTTTTAGTTTTGTTAAACGTGAAGGTAATAGAAGTAAATCCTACTGGGTTTTCCTAAAAAAAAAAAAAAAAAACTGGCATTCTTCTAGGATATATAGTTCTTAGAGCTGCACATTCCACCGCCGCGGCACGTCGCGACTCGGTCGCCAACGCCGCGAGATGATGGCGTCGCGACGCGTCGCGGCGTGTGGCGTCGCGGCGAGTCGCGAGAGAGCGGGAGAGACGCTGCTGTGAGACGGAGAGAGAGAGAGCGGGAGGGAGAGAGAGAACGGGGGAGTCGCGACTCGTCGCGACCGGAAGCTCGGAATCGCGACGCGTCGCGACGCGCCGGAATCCACCGCGACGAGTCGCGGTGCTGGTCGGCGACGGAAATGTGCAGCACTAATAGTTCTTCGTTTCTTCTTAAAACCTTGATAAATTAAAGTTTTAATTAAAATAGTATTTTTGTGTGATCCCAAAATCTAACTAGTATGATTAAATAATATTTTTGTGTGATCCTAAAATCTAATTAGTATAAAAAAAATTATTGATAAATTAATAAACTCGATATTATAATAAAATTATTTACTCAACATTATTAAATTATAGAGGTTCTACTATATTATGCATTTAAGTATATTAAAATTTGCTCGAAACAAATATTTTGCATTTAATTAATGTCTATTTTTACGTCGTAATTGAAATTTCATATTTTTTTTACAAAACTTAAAACACCAAAATTGTAGATCTATCTCTTATGTTTCCAACCGTAGGTGGTGCATAATATTTGGACAAAAAAATGAGTGAGTTATGTCAAAAATACAAAAAAAAAAGTACATATAGAGAAGGACGGTCAAGTGACGGAATACACGAACGAAATAATCTAACGGAATCAACTTTGGGTACATCAACCCTCAAAAATAAAAATTAAGTACATAATTCACACCTAATCAAACATTAAGTACATTAACCGTAATTTACCCTTAGTATTAAGTAAGCCCGGCCCAAGCACTGGCCAATAATTATAGGAGGCCCCTTTTAAAAATATTTGATTTTTTCTTTAACAAATACGGGTGAATATAATTGAAAAGCAACAAAGATAATCAAGCACATGTGAAAAAGGCTTGTCAGCATAAAGGAAATACAAAAAAAGGCCCACTTACAATAAAAAATAAACTAATACAAATAGGGGCCCACTTACAATAAAAATCTATATATTATAAAAGGAAGAACTACAAGATGGCATGGCAAGATGTGGAAAAGGTATTAAGAATTGAGATTTTTTAAGAATTTAAAGTTTTTTTTAGCAAACTCATAGCAAGGTATTGAGATTTCCTATTTCTACAAATTTTGATTTTTTTTCCTCCATAAAATAGAGGGCTGTAATGGTATATTCATTTATTGTGTCACATTCAATATAGAGAGTTAACTACTAAACAATTTATTTACTTAAATTCATATGTAACAGTTTACGAGAATGTTATAAGCCATGCAAATTTATAATAAATCAATATGTATTGCAATTACCTCATCTATCATATCCCAACGTATGGTAGGAAGGCTACAAGTCATTTCCTTTAAATCTTTTTTTGTTTCTTCAACTTCTTAACGAAGTTTACTTACCATGTAAAAGTTAGTGCTGCTTCAAACAAAGCTTAAGCAAAAGAGAGATAGAAAATTGTATGAGAGTTATATGAGCTTTTGCGCTTGGATGTTATAATAGCTTCGGAATCGGAGAGAGACCATATGCGGAAGAGATTTGCAGAATTAGGTTCTTTATATTTTCCCTTACTAAGTTATCGTTAAATTTTATTATTTTTTTTTTACTCACGACATGATTTCCTCGGTGTCAATTCTCATGCTCACCCATTTTCGTCTGCTCTCCGGCAAGACCCGTCCAATCTCCTTTGCCTCTCAATCTACACAATAAAGTATTTTTTCTCGATTTCTTTTGGTCAGTAATTGTGTTAGTCGCGTTTGGATTGTGTTTTACTCATTGTAGTTTTACGCTCGCATTCTTCGCGCCTTCAGTCTCCCGCAGGCCGGGTAGGTTTTATGTTCTCGATAATTTTGGTGAATATTTGTGTTAGCCGGGTTTGGATTAGGTTTATTCACAATTTTTTCTCTCGCAGTTTGTTCGTATATTCGTGGCCCTTCTATTCTCTCTCCAACGATTTTTTTTTTATTTGTTTTCCGGTGAGTATAATTGTGTTACTCACGTTTAAATTGTAGTTTACTCATGGTGTTTTATGCTTGCAGTCGATTCTCATTTCCGTATGCCTCTATTCTGCCTCCCGTATTCTCTCTTCAGCGAGGTTTATCCTCTCAATATATATTTTCTAATATGTAATTTATAAATGTAAGTAGTAATTATATTGTGGATTGAAATTTTCAGAGCAAATAATTCAGTTACTCCTCGAATTGTTCATATTCAACTGTGTGTTACCATTAATTTTCATGACAAATTATTTTGAAGATGGAATTGCTCTCATATTTCATGTTCCAAATCATAAAAATAATCATGTATCTTTTTCTTTTAAAAAAAAAAATAATGTATCTTTAACATATGGAATGGTAAACCAATGCCTTAATTTTCTAATACTAAAAAATAATACAATTTGAAAATAGAAATTGTGAATAACGTTTTATTTTTTCTTACCCTTGCATTCATACAACTCGTGTGTGCAAATAAATGAAATAATAGCGACATCCCTATTTTGGCTAACAATAATTTTTGTCACAAAAATTGTGAGATTCTTTATGCCAAATAACTCCAATTTGAGGCATTAACAACATTTATGTAGCTTATTTATTTTAAATTTTCTCCAATTATATGCATGCTAATATTTCATGAAATATCATAGGAAAATATGAGTCCTTTTTTTTAATGAATTGAATGCATATGTAATTACTACACACAATAATAATATATATATATATATATATATATTTATTTATTTACCACCCGCGAGAAGCGCGGGCATTCCACTAGTAATCTATATATGTATAAAAGAAAAATCACATCTAGATGACATGGCATGTTGTGACAAAAGAGAATTGAGAATTCTATTTTTATAGAATTTATATTTTTTTTTCTTTCAAAAGATCAATTAATATTAATAATCTTCATTTATTGTGCAAAAAAACTAATCTCAAGAGGCTATTAATATATTAATAATATATTAATGAATGAATAAACATCAAGAGGCTAATAAAGGTAAATTAAAAATCTTTATACGTTCAAACTTCAGCCTTCACATGATCACGTCTATTCTGAAGATATTTTTTTTAGGAGTTATAATGCTAGTGGATATTGGCCATGAAAAATAATCTATATATTGTACATTCAATAAGTTAATTACATATTCATTAAAAAAATAACTTCATACATATCAAATTGTATATATAATAAATAATTTATTCAGTTTTAGTCTCTATAATTTATTCAGTTTTAGTCTCTATATGTATATGATTTTATATGAAAAATGATTTGAGAAAATAGAATTAAGGATAGGGGAATTTGCTTAAATTTTTTTAATTTTTTTTACTTTAAAGGAATAGGTTTACACTATCAATGCATTACTGTATGAATATCATTCTCTATCTCTATAACGCATTTATGTATTGGCATTAATAATTTATGAAGTCATTTAATCTATAAAACATTTCAATTTAGCAACCTCTCCATGGACTTAAACAATGGCATATAATCCGATAGATGCATATCTTTTTTATACGATGCATTTAACTAATCTTATTATCAAACAACCTATATTTTTTTAAAGATATTTTCTTTGAAAAGTATCAACGTATCATATCCTATTAACTACATTGAATGTAATAAAAGTACCATAAACATATTAGAACGATAATAACGTATGTAGAATTGGAAGAAACACTCATTGATAGTATTTCTTAATGGAATATATATAATTAATTACTATGTATGGAATATAAGAAGTCACCGTGCATGTATTATACTATTATATATATATATATGAATATACATCATCTCATAGCACACCAAAGAAATATATTATTTTTTTACCATGTGTAAATTATAGATCTGTTATATATTTTACCTGAATGAATTATATATATATAATATAGCGGATATATTTGATGCTTTCTTTCTCCAGTTGCAGCTTTGGGATCTACATTTGATGATGTTCTGATATCTTTTGATGTACTATATTTTGTATAGGTACTATGATCGGTGGTCTTTTTTTGGTGGCGGCTTACGGCTTTTAATTGGTGAGTGTTTGATATCTTTTACTGTGTAAATTATTATTTTTCTCTTATATTTTTATTATATTTATCAGTGAATTTATATGTTTTCCGGTGGTTCCGATCTACAATTGGTGAGAGTTCTATATCTTTTGCCGTATGAAATATTTATTTTCTCATTTCTTTATATGTTGTCGTTCAAAATTTTATAGATTTTTAATGTACTTATATTTAAAAAAAAAAAAAACCCTCATTTTTTTTATCGATGGCTTTATGGTGATGGATTCTCGGGTGGCGGCTTTTGGATCTACAATTTGTGAGAATTCGATATCTTGCGGTGATAGTTTTAACATGTGCTTCAATTGCTCGAGGGTCTTTTCAAAGCTCTAACAATATCTCACATTCACATTACTATTTGTTTTTCATATTACATGTTTCTTATTTGCTTCAACTATATATTATATGTAATATTTTTTTAATTTCTCGGCGAAACATGTAATTTTGTTGTCCATTTGGAAGATCTTCCAACGATAAAAGTGTGTTTTTGTCATCGTGTATTTTTTGTTTGTTTGTTATCTTTTATTTCTAGCACTCTTTTTTCTAATGCTATTTTTTTTGTTCTTTCAAGTTAATTGAAACTTTAGAGCGAATTAATACAGAAAAAGTGTGATGTCAATATTTTTTAATATCGTTATTAATCATTTTGAATTTTATATTTTAACGATAAGAGTCATAACATGAAGATAAGTGAAGTTTTCTTATTTTTGTTATACTATTTTTTGTAATCTTTTTGTTTTTTTGAATAAATAGAGATTTTGAAGAGAAGGAATACCAGAGCACAAAATTGTGAAGTGAACTTTTAAATGTAATTGTTAAGTATTTTGATATGAACTATTGATGTTATTGTTAATTATTATTTGGAAAAAGATTATGAAAAAAATGTGCTTTATTACTCAACAATAGGACAGCCAACTTAACAACTTTATTGTTTTTTTATTTCTTAGGAGTCCTGATCTGCTGATAAACGTGGATCGGTGAGGATTAATATAATAAGCTATATTTTTAAACTTCTTAATTATGAAAAAACTATATATTTTATATTAGAGAAGCAAAGCATTAGTTACTCAAATTATATAGTATTAAATATTGATATCGTCATTTATATTGTGCTGCAATTTTTTGTATATGTAGATAAAATATATTTATTACTCAAATTATATAGTGTTGATATTTTTCTAATAGAAATAACTCACTCCATAGAATTATACTGTATATATCTATATATATATATATATTTATATTTTCTTTTTAACTTTTCCTTCACAGATACACGATGTTTTAATATTAGTATACAAACCCGTTCAGTAAATCAATTTATCAAATTTGGATAGAACCTTTTATTCTTATCATTGTCGTTCTTTTTGTGAATAGTATTTTGGTTATGTATTTAATTTTAAAATTTTATATTATCTACTCAAACATTTAACAATAACATGAGTTCGGATCAATCAAGATTGTTGAGTTGCTTTGAGTTTATAATTAATTTATCTAATATTTTTTAGGATTAATTAACGAAACACTCATTTTGTGCAAACCTTTTAAAAAAACTACCCATTATGGGTAGTTTTTTACACATGAGTAATTTTTTAAAAGGTTTGACACAAAATGAGTATTTCGTACAATTTTCTTATTTTTTTTTATATAAATAAAATAGATTTGCCATCGCTCTACCTTTTTTTTCTTATACATACAAACTCTTCTTATCCCTCTTCACTAATCTTCGTGACATAATTTTGATTCATTACACAGTAAATTGTTATGATTATTGATGGATATCCGTTTTAACATTTGTCTTTATATATATACCTTCTTCTGATCCTACTTTGCCATTTATTCCGATGACAATGTGAATTCATTGTCAATTATACGACATCTTATATCAAAAGGATTGTTTTTTAACATTTATTCTCTCTGTTTTTAACTATTCTTATGAATTATGATTAATCGAGGTCTATACTCATTTAATAGAGATAACTGTAAACAGTAGACCCAAACTCTTATAATCCTACATTCCAACTTCTATAAATTTTACATAAATATTTACTAAGAAGGTAATGTTTCGGTTATTTATGTATTTTTATAAAAAAAAAAGTGATATATATTTGCTCATAATTAATAATAATAAAAAACAAAATAATATTAAAAACTAATTTTTTTAGTTCAATTATATAAGTATTTCGTTTATAAACAATATTTTATCGCAACCGCGCGAAGCGCGGTGCCGGTCCACTAGTTAATTTAAAATGTCAATATAGCTATAAGGCTATAAGCTATCATGATGCCTATTATTTTTCCTCTTCCGCTCCTCTAACACTTCACTCGATTATCATTACGTTATTCGATCGATATACATTTAATAGCCTTTTTCTTTTAATTTCTCTTCGTTTTTCCCTCTCATCATCAAGAAATCGATTTATTTTCCTTTACTAATTAAATATTCGAAAAAAATACAATTTTTTTAATGTAATAAAAAACTATTGTGTTTATATTTTTTTATGATAACTAATAAAAAATATTAGAAATAAACTTAATAAAATGAAAGAACGTTGTATGAATATTTTAGAAATAATAATAATTATCATCGTAAGAATATAATTAAGAATTTTTAGTAATTTATGGAAGTAATAAAAATATGGGTTAATTGCGGCAAAAATACTCAATTTTTGGTCAAATTCTCTGCTGTGTATACAACCTCCGTAAATGGCGGCAAAAATACCCAAACTTAGCATTTGGGAGTTGACCGAGAATATCTATCTATGAGGCAATCAGCGTTTTCCACGTGGCACACCACATGGCACTTGGCCGCCACGTGGCATGCCACGTAATTATTATTTTATTATAATTATTTTTTAATTATTTTTTTAAAAAAAAAAACTTTTTAATTTTTTTAAAAATTAAATTTTTTTTCCATAAAAACCAATAATGAATATTTAAATATAATAATTCATTTTAGAAAAGTGGATCAAACGAAATAAATAAAGAAAAAAATCTCTGTTCACGGTTCACTCAAGCTCCGCCTCCGATCCGGTTTACGGGTGAAACGAAATCGCTTAATATGTTTAATAATAATAATAACCAATAATAATCATATGATTATATAACGATAAATTTTAAAAAAAAAAAGAATAATATGTAAATAAAAAAACATATTAAACAATTATTATTATTCTAAAATGCAAACACAAAAAAATATCATGCAAACAAATAAAAATAATTTTTCATTAAATATAAATATGACTACTATTTTTTGTTTTTGAATAAGTGGTGTGCATATAATTATGTCTTGACTTTTTAAACATTATGTATGTGTTTATTAGTTATTATTATTAAACATATTAAACAATTTTATTCGACGTGTGAACCGGACCGGAAACGGAGTTCAAGTGAACCGTGAGCGGTGAAAATTAATTCGTTCTACCCACTTTTTTAAAAATAAAATTATAACCAATAATGAATATTAAATTTAAATATTCTTTATTTGTTATTATTAACAAAAATTATTAAAAAAAAAATCGTTTAAAAATAGTCCACAGAAATTACATCACTATATAGATAATTTGAAGATAATTATAATGCATGTCAGTGAGTACCTATATATCAAACTTGGTCGTGATGAAAATTTCTGCAGTTTGAGTAGTTTCAAGCTCAAGAGCCGGAGAGATGAGCCAGGTTCGTTACTTTATTAGTATAGAGAAAGCATCGAAAGCGAAAAGATGATCAATACACATAGAAAAAAAGTGTCCCAAATCACGCGCGGCGGAAACAAAAACACGCGAGAGTAAATTCTTCGTCGATACTCCGACAACTGTAGTACACTCTAGGTTTATTAATCTTAGTTAGGTTACATAATATCATCGCCGCCGAGGAGAACTTGCCGTATTTAGCAGGCGCGTGGGTACGGTCCTCTGCAGTCGGAAGTGATTCGCCCGCTGCTTAGCTGGGGGGTACATTTAGGTTGCTTTTTTCGGCCGCAGTGGAAATTGCCCACAGCTTTGTCGGGATCGTTAGTCCCTTTCAAGATTGGAGGTTTTCCGCCGCTTAGGATTCTTTGGCTGAACTCAGAGGGCATGAGGAACTCCAGCTCCGCTTCGAGCCCACCGAAGGTAGTACCGGTGACGTTGCTGCTCACCAGCGCTGTGCAGCAGGCTGTCGAACCAATAAGCATGATCATGAGCGCGGCCCCCATTGCTGCCGTCGGGACTGCTCCTGAACGCGCGCTTAGTGTAATTCTCATGGCTCTCACGATCGTTGCGGTACGGCGTCGATGTAGACTAAATTACCGATCTACCTGGGGTGTTTTTCCAACACCAGCCTCACCTCCTCTCCTCTAAATAGGCGCAGGAGGAGAACCCACTCAGCGATAGCTGCAACTTGCAATGAATAAGTGGTTGTTATTTCGCTAATCCGATCCTCCACTCAGGAAACGACACATAATAAAGATTGAATTCAATTTCAAATATGAGATTACTACACCACTCACTATACTCTATTATTGTACTTACAACTATAGCGCGTAATGTCAAAATTTGGAGTTTTACATTACTCTTTGAGAAAAACATAATGTAAAATCATATTTATATATATATATATATATATATATATATATATATATATATTAAACCATGACAAATTTCTATCAAGACAATTTCATAATATAGACATGCTCAAATACTAATTTTTTAAAATTTTGCCTAAAAAACAAAGGATTTGAGAAGTGAAACTTCATAAAACATCCCTCAAAACATCATAAATTATTTTACTATACCTCAAAATATCATAATTGGAAATAAATCCTTTTTAAATTTTATGTACCAAAATACCCTTATTTGTGTCCATTTTTTCGGACGCGATTTGTCCATTTTTCAGGAGGCAATATGTCCATTTTTCAGGACACAATATGTAATTTTGAAAGGGTATTTTTGTATTACAAATTTGAAAAGGATCTATTTCCAATTATGATGTTTTGAGGTGTAGTAAAATAATTTATGGTGTTTTGAGGGATGTTTTATGAAATTTTCCTTTGAGAATCCTCTATTTCTATAATTTTCAAATTTACAATTTTAACATTTCTTCATGGAATAATTTAATCCACTACTAATTAATACATTGAACATGTTTAACATAACGATCAAAAGTAAATACTGTAATATAATATTTGGTTACGATATCTTAAAAGGAAAACATACAAGTTGTTTATGAGGATCTCTAATTTTTCATATTTTGTAGTTTTTTTTTTTAAAATTAAAAATGTATCTCACTTAGCTTATTAATTGGTTGATGTTTTTACTATATATATATTGAGTAATTAGATTATTTGAGCAGTTCCGTACAAAGTATATAAGTATTGTGTAGAACTATAAGTAATATGTTGGTTGAACTTTATATTATTATTTTAAACTTTATATTATATGATATTATTTATTGATTAAATTTATATGATGAGATTTATTATAATAGAGATTCGTTAAAAATATAAATTCAATATACATATATAACTTGAATACGATATTATTTCTTAATTTAATTTATATGAAGAGATTTATCATAATTGAGATTTGTCGAAAATATAAATTCAACGTACATAACTTGAATACGTTCAAAAAGTAATTATATAATTACTTTTTGAACGTATTCAAGTTATGTACATTGAATTTATAATATATATATATAATATATATATATAAATAAATAATGACAATCTCATGAGCATGACATGGCAATGGCATTGTAGAATCTTTAAGTATGTGAGAAATCCTAATTTTTCAGATTTTGTAATTTTTGTTGATGATAATATTACCTATTTAATGTCACCCTTCCATTTTGCGTATTTATTTGACAATGATATCAATATCTCATTCAATTGTGCATTTATATTACACGTAAATAAATGTTACTACTTTTATAAAAAAAAAAAAAAATAAGGGATAATAGCGGCATAAGTCCTCAATCTTTACTCAACTGGGGCGGCATAGCCCCAACCCTATTTAATAGCGGTGTAAGTACCAAAAGTTGATTTCCGTCCATATTTGACTAACGAAAGTAGTCAACGTTTGCGTGGTCAGCTTCTCATCAACGTGGACGCCACGTAATCCGACAAGTCAGCCGCCATGTCACCACCTAGAGTCATCAATTTAATGCAAAGAATTATTTTGGTCTCAATTTTAAAGCCATTTCTTTAATTTTAAATTATTAAATTTTATTTTGGTCTAAAGACAATTTTTTTTTTCATATTTCTTATATGCCATTTTTTTTTCATTAAAGATATACTGAATATAAGACTCCTATTTTTCTCATTTTTTTATTCATAAATTTATGTTACATATATTTTAAGGTATTGAACCAACACCAAAGAGAGTTAGTGAGCAATATTCTGATCTATATAACATTTATTGTCCCAGACTCTTGGAGTCATATTTCTAATTTGATTTGTTTCGATAAATAATTTTTTTTTACAACTTTCTGATTTATTCAGATCTTTTGCAAAATGAAACTCTAAAGAATTTAATTCTCAAATTTTAAGTCTCGCGCCATGTTTTATTATTAAATATTTTAGAATTTTAATGAAAACAACTTCCAGTACTTTGATATAAATTGGATAAAAAATACCGTACCATAGCCAATATAATGAAAAGTAACATCTTAACAAATTGACTATTTAAATAAATAAAAATATAATAATTTGACTTTCATGTAATTCTTTTGATTACAATGCACCTTTTAACTTTTAAATTTATTTTATAATAAATTCTATATTAATATTTATCGTCACCGTTCGAATCGCGGTGTTGTCCACTAGTATGGATAATAGGATGAGGGGTTTGGCCGTACCCGTCGACCAAAGCTTAGTTTTCCATGGAAACGTTTCAATTGGTTTCGGCCAAACGTCCGTGTTTCTTTTTTCGCAATTCACTTTGGTTTTTCTTTCTAGTCGTTCTCAAATTCTCTAAACTCTCAATAACACTAATTTCCTTTAAATTTAAGTTAATTATCATTCAATATATTTTCACGAGATAGAAGTGTCGGAAAACGACATTATCTTCGTAGATTTTGGGAGAAAACAGCCAACCGAGCAAGACTCATCACTATGCTACGAGGTCTTAGTTTTTTAAACCAAATTCCAACTCTTAAACCCTCAGAAAACAACACTTTGTGGTTCGGATGAAAATTTTAAGTAAATAGTTCTTTATTTTTATCATCTGAACTGAATTATTTTTGGTTAAACAATCTCTTTCTAGTTTCTCGGGAACAATTAGGAGATTCTGGTGGAGGTCAAACTTATGAGGTAAAATCAATACGTTCTACGAAGATTGAGATTTTTCTTGGGAGGTATCGAGAAGTAATGGAATGTAATAATATTGATTTTCCTGATCAGAAGGAAATGTTCTCTATTGATTGAAATTTTTAGATAGAGAAGAAAAAGCCGATTGGTCGATATTGACCTCGGAGGAAGGAAGATGGTAAAAATCTATCAATATGTAATTTGTGTTCTAAAGTATTACGTTCATATAATATGTTGATGTTTAGTTCGAAAAGTGTTAGCAATTTTGTTTTTGAAAAAACAAAAGAGTTTAATATGTGTTCACGAATATATGCTTGGTGCTTTAAAATATGATATGTATCATCATATTAAGTATTAACAGAGCTTTGTAATTTTTGGTTTTGGATTAAAATTTCCTTTTTTGGCACCGATTTTTCTCTTAGGGTACTGAGCCAAATGTCCATTTTAATCAAACATTTTTAAAAAAATAATGTCCGAATAATTAAAATTACTAATTAATTAAAATGTTGACAAAATTACCCTTCCTTTATTATTTATGCTTTCAATTTTTAATTATTAATTAAATTTTTAAAATGGCGATTAATATTAAGTAAAATTATTTTTTAATTAATTAAAAAATTTGTTCTGTAAATGTACCATTGTAAAAAACTAATTTATTGCTCAAAATACCCTAAAACATAGAATAATTACCCTAAAACAAAATCTAAAAAATAAGAGCAAAAACAAAATTAGTGGTTTGTTAAATCTTAAGACAACTTATTCGCAGTGGTAAATGTAATACAAAATTGAAATAATAGTTTAAAATTCTAATTAGGAAACTGAAATTACGAAACTATAATTACGTAACGATAATTACAAAACTACTAAGAAACTACAATTACGTAATTAGAGTTACGAATATGTATATGTGGTTATGAAACTGTAATTATGAAACTACTGTTAGTATGAAACTGTAATTACAAAACTACTATTACATAACTATAGTTACGAATACGTATATGTAGTTATGAATACATATATGTAATTATCAAATGGTAACTATTCTTACAAAGTTACGTAAGTGTACTTACGAATACGTATATGTAGTTATGAATACGTATATGTATCCACAGTCAAATTTTAACGTAGGATGTTGCTAATACCGAAGTCGGGATTAATAACACTGGACAATTGTGTAACAAAGATATTTGTTGCAATATAGTTTTCAGATACTTAAAGGCCTTTTATAATGAAAAGTAAAACTACAGAGTTGTACATCTATCTCTTAGCTTTTCAACAGTAGGTCATTTAAAGAATTCCGATAAAGAAAGAGTAATTTATGCAAAAAATGCCAAAATTCTACAACGGGGTTAGTATCTCTGAATTCGGAGTTGCTAACTCCGAAATCAGTCTTTTAACTATGAAATTTTGTGTTAGCAACACTGAAACTAACGTAAACATTGATATTAAATGTTATATTGAAAAAGTTAACTATTAAAATGTGTTTAAATGTTAAAAAAACTTACACGGGCAATGCGCAAGTTAATTGAACTAACGTGAGCATGGAAGGAATTCTAATTTTTTTCTTTCTAAAAAGTGGAACTTTGGTACTTTTTGTCATGATTTTTTTAACTTGGCTTTATATAGCTACATTTCTAAAATACTTAGGTACTTTTGCCCATACTAACCCCTATATATAAACTTTGGTATTTATAAGGCAAGAAAATGGAAATTTATGAGACATTTCTTATTTTTATCGCAAAAAATAAGTTGGCAACTTTCACTAGAGTTACTTATGCCCGAATATACGTATTAAAAGGGGTTAACGAGCCAAATGCCTATTTTGATAAAAAAAAAAATTAACAAATACCCAAACTTATTTATAGTAATTAAAACTATCAATTAATTGAATTGTAGACAAATATACCATTCCTTCATTATTTACGTTTTAAATTTTTAATTAGTAATTGTAAAAGAACTTATTCATGAGTCTTCCTATTAAATAGGATTAATGGAATAAACTTTTTAAAAATAACGAATTAATGGGTTAGACTATTTTCTATTTTCCTTTTTAATATTCAGCTATTAATATTTGAATAATTTTATTTCGAAGTAATTATTTACAGAAAAAGAAACTTTAATATTTTTTCTATTTTGTAGAAAGATTGGTAGAAACGAAAATAAAAGAAAAAGAATTATCTCATTCGATCAACTCTCTTGTGACTAATATGTAAAATTTAGATTCGCAATTAATTACAATATACGTAGAATATGTTCAGTTTAATCTTAACACTTCATAATTGTAATTACGAACGATAGTCCATAAATGAGAATTACGTAGAATATGTTCAGTTCAATCTAAATATTTTTCATAATTTTAATTATGAAGCAATAGTATTTACATTTTGGTAAGTATTCATACGATTCAACAAGTATAAGAATATGAAAACATAAAGAATAATGTACTCGTAATTTTAATGACGAAAGTATAATTATAGTTTAAAAATTGTTTAAATTGAGTTATGAAACTGTAATTGTACCCAGTGTTTTATCGGTTGCGGATGATGTACCCAATGTTTATTTTCGGCGGCTAATGTACCCAAACTTGATTCCGTTCGATTTTTCTGTTCGGTCACTTTACAATCAGCAAGTGATTCATCCTCTATATGTTCATTTTTTGTATGTTTAGCATAACTCACTCATTTCTTGTCCAGATTTTATAAAACGCCCTATGGTTGGAAACGTAAAAGATATATCTACAACTTTTGTGTTTTAAGTTTAGTAAAACTATGAAATTTCAACCACAACGTAAAACTGGACATTAGTGTAATGCAAAATATTTGTTGGGTAAATGAGGCAAATGCCCATTTGTGACTCAAGGTTTAAAAAAAATACTCATTTCTAATTATGGCAATTATAACCATCAATAAATTGAAATATGGACTAATATGCCCTTCCACTTTTTAATTCACATTCTTAATTCGTTTTTTTAATTAAAAAAATATCTTCCTTAAATGTAGAAAACTAAATAAATTAACATTAAATCCTTCATATTTTAATGATTTCACAAAACTTTTTCAAACTAATCCTCCATATTTTAAAGATTAAAAACAATATATGATTTGAAATTTTTGGTCCCTAATAATCAATATTATTTGAAACAGTATTTGAGAAATACTGAACAAACATTATTCACAATATGAAACTGTAAATAAAATTACGAAACATTGTATATGTATATACAATTTGAACTGTTAATAAAATCGCAAAACATTACAAAATTTACGAAATCATGTCAAATTGTGAATGATGTCAAACTGTAAATGAACTTACAAAATGAAATTAAATTATAAATGATGTCAGACTATAAATGAAATTACAAAAATTGACGAATAAAACTGTAAAATTATTTACAAAAATCATGTCAAACCATTTACATACCATTTACCACTCCAAAATCGTGTATAATCATTTACAAAAATCATGTAAAACTGTTTACAACAAATATTACTACTTCAAGAAATATTACCACTCTTAAATCGTGTATACCCAATTAAAAAAATAAAAAATATTGCCGTGTTTGATCCGATGACCGAGAAACAGCAAACCAAAGGAGAATGGCGGAGGGCGACCTCGACGGAGAAGTCGGTAATTCATATAGGTATCTTCTATCCATCCATCCTTCTATGGAAATGGCTAGTGAATTTAAAGCGGGTGTCGTCCCTTCTGAAGCTGATGAAGACTTGATACTTCGCCATTGAAAGCAAGGAAGAATTGTGAATTCAGGAAGAGAGAGAGAGGGGAGACATGAAGAAGGGAGGAAATTTTTGAAATCTAGGTCAAAGTAACAAATTAAATGAAAATCTGATAAATAAGGGAAGAATTCAACCAAAATTTTAAAAATTCGAAATTAAAATATTTAATAATTAATAAACGAAAATACAAAAATATAATTAAACCAGGGTTTATATGGTCTAAAATATTATTAAAATGGGTATAAATGAATTGTTTGAAAGTATGGGCAATTCCCTTAAATCTTAAGTGAGTTTTGGTCATTTCATGGGTTTTTCTATATTTTTTTTGAGAAAATTTTGATATACTTAATCAAGGATCAAAATGCCGTTTTGGCCGATAAATCGTTTGCCGTTATCGATGGATTAATCGTTTGCCGATGCCGTTATCGACGGAAAACCTATAAAAATTATCGTTTGCCGTTATCGAAACTTATCGAACTTATCGATGGATTAATCGTTTGCCGATGGATTTATCGATGGAAAACCTATAAAAAAAAATTCAAACATATTTTACACTAAAAACATAACATAAAATACTAATGTCACAAAATATAAACATAAAAGTCTCATACAAAATATAAGATATAAGCCACAAACCAAGTCTCATACTAATGTAGCCAAACATAAACTAAGTCTCATACAAAATTACAAATACTTTACAAAATATGTAAAATAAATTATTATTTACTTACCAAAATAAATATTTACAAGTCACCAATTATTCTTATATAAAATATGCACTGCACAATTGATTTCATTTAAAACAAGATTGAACAACTAGCTCAATTTAACAAATTAGCTAAAAATTGTACTTTTGCCGCAATATTTTAGAAAACTTCAAATTAAAAAAAATATTATGCCAACCGATTATTTTTTAAATTATATACAATTTTATAAAACAAAATTACACTAAAATATTCGAGTAACTAGCTCAAATCAACAATTTCCGAAACATATGTACTTTTGCCACAATGATATCACAATTCAGAAAAACTTCAAATTAAAAAAAAAAATTATGCAAACCGATTAGTTTTAAAATTATGTACAATTTTATAATACAAAATTACATCAAAATATTCGAGTAACTAACTCAAATCAACAATTTCCGAAACATGTGTACTTTTGCCGCAATTATACAACAATTTGGAAAAAACTTAATGACTTTTCGTTATTTAGCGATAAGTCCTCCAGTTTTCGAAATTTAACACTTGAAAACCTAAAACGAAAAGTTGTTCACTTTCCCCCTCGAAAAATCGCGAAAACTATAAAACGAAAACGATTAAGGGAGATAACTTACCGAGAAGCCTATTTTCAGCGATAATCGAACGATTTTCGAACGAAAATCGCGATTTTCGGAACCTTGTACTTAATGACTTTTTCTAATAAAATGTACAAAAAAAACACGTTGTAGATAAATCTTTTATCTTTCCAAGGGTAGTTTATTTATAAATTTTGGCCAAAATATGAGTGAGTTATGCCAAAAATACGAAAGATTTCTTTCACATTGCATCTTTTATTCTTTTGTCATAACTCACTTCCTGTTTTGACCAAAATTTATAAAGAAACTACCGTTGGAAAGGTAAAAGATTTATCTACAACTTTGTAGTTTTACAAATCATTATAAGAAGTTGCTCGAAACAATTATTTTGCATTAAAATAATGTCCAGTTTTATGTGGTAATTAAAATTTTGTATTTACAAAATTTAAAGTACCAAAGTTGTAGATCTATCTCTTATCTTTCCAACCGCAGGTCGTGCATAAATTTTTTATAAAAATGGAGTGAGGTATGTAAAAAAATACAAAAAGTGTACACAGAGGAGGAATCACTCGATGATGGTAAGTGACTGAAAACTCGAAATAATTTAACAGAATCATGTTTGGGTACATTAGCCGTCAAAAATAAATATTGGGTACATAATCCGCAGTCGATCAAACATTGGGTACATTAGCCGTAATTTACTTATTATAAACTTTGAATTTTCAGCGCAAAAAGTTTTAAAAACTGCTTCCGTAGAATTTTGTAAACTTAAGTCGTGAGTCTCGCTGTGATGTGAGTCTAGAGAAAGTTCATATCCGCATAAGACTTATCGTCTCCTCTCGAAGATGAAGAAGATAAGCTTCAACATGTACGCTCTCTTCAGAGAACGATCCATGCATATCCTCGTGCCCTTCTACATGGTTCTTGTCTTCGACGTAATCACAGATGCGCAGCCTCTTCCGTACCCGGTCGAGGAGAACATAGCCCTCGATTGCGGTGTTGCCGGAAAGAAAACGTCCTACGGCCACCGCAGCTGGGACGGAGATGTAAGTTCCAAGTTCTTTCTCTCGTCCGAGGGTCAGAACGGCGCATCTGTCACTTTACCGTCTGGGGAGCGACTGACGGACTGTGATCCCGTACCGTACAGCTTTGCACGGCTCTCACGCTTCGTGATCAGATACCGAATACCGGTAATCCCGGGCCCAAAGTTCGTGCGGCTTCACTTCTTCGCGTCGGAGTACGAGAATTTTGACCGGTCAAAGGCCTTCTTCTCTGTCAAAGCCGGGAAATACACATTGCTCAACAACTTCAGTACCTCACTAGTTGCTGATAATTCCGGCGGAAATGACATCATCAAAGAATTCTACATAACAGTGGGCGTCGAAGATGCCGGCCTCAACATCACGTTCATCCCAGCTTCGTCGATCCCGGAAGCATATGCTTTCGTCAGCGGAATAGAAGTTGTGTCGATACCGGTTGATATGTTCTCCCCCGCAGGTTACGGGGAGAACGGCATTCGTTTTCTGGGGCAGAATACACCATACCTGTGGAGTAACGACACTGCTGTACAGACCATTCGACGAGTAAATATCGGCGGAGCTTCTGTGGCTTCGAACGCTGACACTGGTTTCTTCCGCAGTTGGGACGGCATGGACACGGAGAGAACATACCTGGATATGGTGGGACCAAGCGCTCTGCTTGTGCTCAACAGCTCTATGAACCTTCATTTCAGGACTAAGTTTTCCCAGTACAGTGCACCGGAGTCAGTCTACACAACCGCTCGCAATTTGGGGCCGGATACAGCCGCAAACAGGAAGTACAACCTCACGTGGCGTTTTCCAGTCGACTCTGAATTTGATTACAGGGTAAGGCTGCACTTCTGCGAGATTACGGAGGATGTGAACAGACCTGTTGATCGCACATTTTACATATACATAGAAGACCTCATCGCCGAGAATAACGCCGACGTGATTGAGTTTTGCGGTGGTCAGTACAGTCCGTGTTTTAGAGACTACGTCGTGCGAGTCAGGAATCAAGGCGGGAGTAAAGCGAATCTCTCCATCACTCTTCAAGCTAAGCCAGATGACAGCAGCGCCAGATACTTCGACGCAATTTTGAACGGAGTTGAGGTCTTCAAATTGAGCGATTTCAACCATAACCTTGCTGGTTTGGGTCCAGACCCGATTCTGGCCACTCCTAGTCGCCAACTTCCCATGGTAACCGACGGTAATAGTAAGAAAACGATCATTGGTATCGTTTCTGGTGTTGTTTCCAGCGTTATTGTGCTTGCCCTCGTGGCTTTCTTCGTTGTCCGGCGAGGGAAAAAAGATAAGTACTCGGCCTGTAGCGGAGCCACCTGGCTGGGCCCATACTCCTTTGCGACGTCCAAGTCAACCAAGACACGATCCTCAACGACTCTCCCTTCCAACTTGTGTCGCTACTTTACGTTGGAGGAGATCAAAGCTGCCACCAACGGTTTCGATGACGTCCTCGTCATCGGCGGTGGCGGCTTCGGAAATGTTTACAAAGGGTACATTGACAACGGGGCCACCCCAGTTGCGGTGAAGAGGCTAAAATCAGAGTCCTCGCAGGGTGCCCACGAGTTCAAAACCGAAATCGAGATGCTCTCCTACCTCCGACACCGCCACCTCGTCTCGCTCATCGGCTTCTGTGATGATCAAGGCGAGATGATCCTCGTCTACGAGTACATCTCCCGCGGAACACTCCGCGACCATCTCTACAACACCGAAAACCTGCCTCTGCCGTGGAAGGCGCGCCTTGAAATCTGCATCGGTGCTGCCCACGGGCTGCACTACCTTCATACGGGCGTCAAGAACACCATCATCCACCGCGATGTAAAGACAACCAACATCCTGATTGACGAAAAATGGGAGGCCAAGGTGTCCGACTTCGGGATCTCGAAAGCTAGCTCCACCAGCGTCTCCAATGCCCACGTCACAACCGACGTCAAAGGCAGCATTGGCTACATCGACCCCGAGTACTACAACTTCCAGCAGCTCACCGAGAAGTCCGACGTATACTCCTTTGGTGTCGTGCTGTGTGAGGTGCTCTGCGGCCGTCCACCCATCCTTCGAGATGCCGTGCGGCAACAGATCAGCCTGGCTAACTGGGCTAAGAGAAACCAGAAAGCCGGGACACTGAACCGGATCGTGGACACACACCTGGCGGGCCAGATCGCGCCGCAGTGCCTGAAGAAGTACGGCGAGATTGTGGCAAGCTGCATGCTGGACAATGGGACAGAGCGGCCGTCGATGAGCGACGTCGTGGGGTCCCTGGAGTTCGCATTGCAATTACAGCTGAACGCGGAGGACAACGCCAGGGTTTGTGGGCCATTGTTAGGCAGTGGCTGCCCCCACGAGGACGAAGATGTCGCAGTTGTGAACAACGACAACGACAGCGACGAGACGTTCACTTGTAGCTGGGACAACACGCCAAGAAGCACTGGGGTCACCAAGATTAGTAGCAGCGAGCAGGATTCCACTGTGAACGACCCCGTCAAAGTCTTCACTGAGCTCTTCGATCCTACGGGGAGATGAAATATCTGAGGCCGCCTAGTAATTTCCTTATCAAGCCTACGCTAAATTTTCATTTTGCGCCGTTTTTATTGTCATCAATATTTTTAATTCTCTGTGTAATTATTTACTTTTGTTAATCAGCTCTTAGCGCTTATATGCATCTGATTAGTGAGACTTGTCTGTTAAATTTATTTACTTGTTATAATGATTAGTGAACTTAGATTTGTTAATCAGTTCTTAGTTGATATATGATTAGTGAGAGTGCGGCGGGTTAAACCCGCGATGTGGCTTATTCAATTAAAAATGGATGATAAGTACTTACTTACTATGAAAGAAAGGACTTACGTTGAAATATGGATGATAAGTAGACTGATATGTATAATTTCCGTTCTAAATGCATATTTATTTGTGGTCTTGAATGATAAAAAAAAATTCCAGTATGAAACGTGCGTGGAATAAACTGTTTATTATTAATGCATAGGGTCCGGGTTGCTATTTCATGTAGCTAGATTTAGTTTTTGATATATATATATATATATCCTGTAAATTAACAAATAACTAATATAGGAACATGACAGGGAAATAGAATATGAAGGGAAATATAAATAGTTGGAGACTTGGAGTGAAACAGAACCGAGAATTTAGGATTTTTTTTTTCCTGTCTCCAAAACAGCGTGACAAAAATTTTTGTGCAGATTCCGGTTGGTTGTAGCATTTTTGTGTGTGCAGATTCCCAAAATGCGGAAAAAAAAAACTAAAACTGAGAAAAAAATGACAAAAAAAAAAAAACCAAGTCCAAATTACTAAAATCAAATACCAAATCTGAAACCTAAAACATAAAAACTTAATCTAAATTATTTTAGGTAATTTCATATATATTACATATTATTCAAATTTAACACTATGTCAATATGTCATAGAACTTTTTTAAAAATATCAAATTATTTCTCCATTATTGATGCAGGCCTAAAGCATCCTGGAAGACACTCGAAGCCCAACGATGTAACCCCAAATTCAAGGAGGACTTCTTTTCATCCCGAAGACATTTATACGGGCCCAAGCCGTGGATGTTCAGAGAGGCGCTTGGAAGGAAGAGCCTGGAAGAGGCGTTACGAGAAGAAGAAGCGCTCCGAAAGGCCAACCCGCAAGCGTTTGAGATGTGTGCCTGGAAGGTCCCTGAATATAGGGTTTTGCTCCAACCGATTTAGAAAATTTCCCTCAACTACTTGGAGAATATTTGCTACTCAAATAGAAAAATAGGCAATTTTAAAAATGATATTTGCAAAATAAAGAATATTTGGTTAATATCTTTTAGTCGTCAATTAACCATATTAACCAATATAAAATCAAGGGAAAATTATGGTAAAAATACCTAACTTTTGGTCAAACTACCTCCCGTGTACCCAACCTTTAAAACTAGAGGCAAAAATACCCAACCTGCATTGACTGTGACTCTGGCATAAAAACGTTAATTTTTCCGTTCGGTTTGGTCTGCTATTTCTGGTATTTTTCTCAAACCTGTTAATAGAGGAGGGTCCCTAGCCTTATTACTCTCCGACGCCGCTTCAGTTAATCTAAATCCCCAGGTTTTTGCGCTCTAGAATACTGCTATTATTTCAACAATCTGGTTAATTTGGCGAACGAGAAATGCATGTGTATTTGATGACGAGATCCCTAACATTCACGTTTTTCTGAGACATGTTTGGCGACTTATTAAGGAGGCAAATTTTTTCAAGTTGGGGACGGGAAGCACCTTGGAGGATCTTAGAGTTTTGAAGATTTTCGGCATTGACATCCATCCAAGAGAAGCTCCAAGAATCACTCATGTTGTGTCGCGGTTCCCTCCTACAACGTGGTTGAAATGCAACACGGACGGCTCTTCTATGGGCACCCCGGGAGTGGCGGGAGCTGGAGGCATTTTTAGAACATGTCGTGGATTTCCTCATGGCTCATTCTCTTTTCATATTGACTCCGCTTACGCGTACAAAGCTGAAGTGATGGCTGCAATATTTTCGGTGGAAAAGGCTATGGAATTTCACTGGGAAAACATATGGCTCGAGTGTGATTCTACATACGTCGTTCAACTTTTTCAGAAGAAATCGAGTTCGGTTCCTTGGAAGTTACGTGCTCGCTGGTCCAAATGCATTCAATATGTGGATGTCATCAATTTCAAAGTTTCTCATATCTTCCGAGAAGGAAATAGAGTAGCCGACGCATTAGCTAGTTTTGGTGCTCTAAATTTGGGTCATCATTGGTGGCCTTCGCACTCGGATTTTTCTTCGTGTTTTGTAAACGATGATATTTGTTCGAGAGAGAACTTTAGGTTTCGATAGTTCTCTTCTATTTTGCTTGTATAAGCTATATTTGGTAATAAAAATCTTATTATTATGAGAAAATTTGTACATCATATTACGGGTATTTTAAGTAATTTGAACATGATTTTGAAAAGAGGAATCCGGATTTCCGTATCGGGATACGAGTAGTGATTTTCGGATACCCGGAAAACCGGATCTAGATATGGGTAGTTCAAAAAAATTGGATACCCGCTCTAGTTACAGCGTTACCATTTTCATTGGTAATTGACCATTTTAGATCGAATTAATATAGTCAATCAATGTCTCCGTATTGAAAAAAAAAGGCTTAAGAATATATACCAGTAAGAAAATATTAATAATCAATAAGCTTGATTAGTAATAATTGCCTAAAAGACCTCCCTTGGGATCCCATTAAAATCCGTACCCTTAAATACGCTGCTAAGAAATATGAATAGTGCCGAAGAAAGCTATGAAACACAATGAAAACTCACACCCGCACCTCTGCTTACTTCATCAGACTGACGTATGAGGGCGCGTGAGGAGGGCAGGAGACGCGTGGTGGATCGTGTGGGGCCTTTGGGGCCGCCCGAGGTGCTCCTGATCCACTTTTGAGTATCTTGATATTTCTGGAAATATCTAGACACTTTATTTCGCGAAAACGGACTTCCGGTGAATATCCCGGGCTAAAATTGACTTAATTTTCTTTTTATTAATTTATTAAAAATCAATTACTTAAAATACGCGTAACATTGTGTTTAAAATTTCTCATAATAATAAGATATTTATCATAAATGTAGCTTATATAAGCACATTAAGAAATCAATTGATGTTTTGACTAACTTTTGTGTTATTCCATGTATTTGAAATTCAAGTAAATATCACTAATCAAGTAAAAAAATATTTAAATTAAAAATATTTAAAAATATTTAAAAAAAGGTTGGGTATTTTTGCCGCTAACGGCCACATGAGGCATGTTAACGGAAAACTTAACGTTTTTATGCCAGAGTCACAATCAACGCATGTTGGGTATTTTTGCCGCCAGTTTTAAAGATTAGGTACACGGAAGGCAGTTTGACCAAAGATTGAGTATTTTTGCCGTAATTTTCCCTAAAATCAATACAGTACTCTTAATTATTAACAATGTAAATTAATAATTAATTCTAGTTAACTAATATTGCTATACGGTAACAACCCTACCACTACCTTAAATATCGTGTTAATTGATTGACTATCAGTAATCAATGTATTACTAATATTACACTCCAAAAATATACTCGATTAAAAAATTACAGTCTAACTTGAAAACCTAACCATTCGAAGGCTTAAGAATATATACCAGTAAGAAAAAATTGCTGACTATAGGAGCTTCCATAGTCGGCAATTTTTTTCGAGCGTCCATCAATGACGAGGTCCTACTTGCATCGTCAGTCCTCTGTCTTCAATCTGATACAAGCTTCCACACGGCGTAAAATATATGATTTTTTTTTAACGTTTATTTAGCATAAAGATGATTTTTTGGTATTTTATTTTGCATGTCATTTAATTTCGTTTCGTTTCGTTTCGCTTGCTATATAATTATGGCGTTGATTTTAATTTTTAATGATTGATATCAACAAAATCAACGATTATCAAATAATCTATGTTAATAAAGACTTGGTTGATATAGAAATTTATGATTTAGGTTAATATGAAATTAACCTGATTTTGAAATTCAGATTAAGAAATTAATGTTAAGGTTAATATATATAAAATTAAGAATGTCATAAGGTTAGAAATTTCGTTAATAAGACTAGTATTAGGAGTTTGTGTTAATCTGAAATTTCATTGATTAAGAAACTCACATTAAGGTTAATAAGAAATTGAGCAGATTTTGTTCCTAAATCTAATTTTAGGTTGGTTTCTTTAATTTGTGTTAATATTAAGACTTCTTTGAATTTTTTTCATATTAATTTGTGATTATTAAAATTGAATATGTATATAATAATGTTTGTTGAATAAATTGTTGGAAATAATATGTACAGATGAGAGAATGAGAGATTTTTCGTAAAACGTATTTTCAAATGTAATTGTTAATTAAATAAATTGAATAACAGTATGCATTCTTAAGTTGGACATGTGCCGTTAAACAAACGTCTTTTCCTAATTGTAAAACATTTTGACTAAGTCATTGAATAAAAGATGTTACTTATTATGTTAATCTTATTATAGTTTCGGGTAGAGTAAAAATATAATGTTTGTTCCTTAGTTTGCAATTATGTTTTTATTATCACAACTGAGTCAATGCGAGGAAGAATTAATAATCATATTTTGTGACTTGATTAACTGAGTGGGAGCTCATTCATCAGATAAAGTCAATGCGAGGAAGAATTATGTTTGTGACTTGATTAACTGAGTGGGAGCTCATTCATCAGATAAAGTCATTAATGTGACTAAGTGATATAATCATATTTTAGATTAAGTGTGTGTCACACTCACTAGAAGTGCATTAAGTATGAAGCGGCTTCATACTGGACTGGACCTTACTTAAACTCAGGAAGTTATCATATAAAACCGTAAGTGATAATTTAGAGTTGAGTCACTAGAACATGATCAAATGGATATTCGATTTAAGTCTTGAGTGACTTTGAGCCTGGACTATTGATTTGATTGTTAATTCTTTGTTTTAACTGTTAAAGAACACATTTATTGTCGTTCCTAATGCTGCTAATTTGGGAACATGATGGTCAATAGGAGCTTGGTCATAGAAATAGACATCGCATAACTCTATTTGGAGTCATGATGATTCCCGATTGTTAGTGGTGAAACATGAGAGTTACTCGTGCGCAACTTATGAATAAAAATCATAAGTGGGTTACTCTCACAATATTACTAACTGAGTTAAGGATGAAAATGAAATGAAAGGTAAAACGGTAAAAACTACACGCTCTTGTTTGGATCATCAAGTGAAGGATCAATAACATTGACTTGATTGTATCAATAGACACATTGCTATAAAGGGAATAATATATACTTTATAACTAGAGAGTTCAGCCTCGGGTTTATAGTGGAATAAAACCGAGGTTTCACGAACCAATAAAAGTTCGTTGGAGCTTTAGAGATACGGATTTATGGTCGCCAGAATAGCTCGAAAACAGATGATAAGTGCGTGATTTAGACATCCGATGTGCTTTATCATGTGTTAGGCTTCATAAAACTAATGTATGTATCATATTTTGAAAGTTTTATTTTTGATGTGGGAAAAGTACCAAAGTTTAGTACTAGAAATTTAACTGATAAAAGAAAGTATAATTATAATTTTTCATTTACTGTAAATTTGTTGGAAATTCAATTCTAAGAAACTTTGTTTTCGGAACCGAGTCGTTTCGATGTGTGGTTAGTGATTTAGAGAATTTTCAAGTTTTTTATCGCTATCGGTAAACTATGAAATTACATATAATGTCACTAATTTAAATGATGTTATTGCACCATAAAATTCAATGTGTGATATTGAGATGAATGAATTATAATTTAATTTAATTATTTGAAATTAATTATTAATATTGTTATTAATAATTAAATAATAATTAATAGTTTTGTATTATAATAAAATATATTTTTGATAAATATATATATATATATATACGTATATATTAGATGCTGCCCAAGAAATGTGTGACTATGCTTACGCAAGTTTTACTTGTTTTTTGGACTTTCCAAACTTACGGCATAAGTATCTAAATTTAGGTATTTGTGAAAAACCCTAAAAATTGATTTGGTCCATTAGATCCGTCAAGATTTAATCTCAACCGTTTAATCACGATAATTAATTTGGAAATCCTAACCCAAAAATAATTAACATATGTATATGGAACATATAATTCGAACTAATGATCGGTAGAAATCAAATTTCTTGCTTGGTAATCACTTTTTGAGATTTGATTTTGTCCGAAATCAATATAATCCATTAGATTAGTTATTAATTTAATTCCAACCATTAGATCTACCCATTGATTTTGAAATTACATGTGAATGCATAAGGGAATTAGATTTCTACTATATTAGGAAGTCATTGGTTAATTGGTTAATTGATTAATTAATTATTTTACCAAGACTTCCTTATTTCTTTAAATCCCTTATTGATTTGAACAATCGGATATTTCTAGATTCAATCTAGACCATTGATGTGAGAGAATTAATTATATTTTCCCGTAATGAAATTCTAAATTTAGGGAGGGAAGCTTCTCTAATTTGTTTCACCTTGACCCTATAAATAGGATGCTTATTCTACACATTTCACACACTTCTTCTCGGAGCAAGAATTCGATCTCTCTATCTCTATCCAAGCCTGTGAATTTTTGCCTCTAATCTCTCTTTTCTGGTTCGGCTTAGTGAGACGTTGTTCTCCAAAAGGTTTAAAAGAACCTTCAGTTAAAATTTTTGCGACGAAGACCTATCGACGAAGCCCATGCTTCGGTACGAGGAGCGAGAAGAATATTCCAGAAGATTACATGAGTTTCCCGACATCGGCCAAGACCTGGCTAATTCAGAATCTGCAGTCGGAAGTCGTCATAATTTGAGGTACGACCTTATGCATTAGGTCAATAAATACAAAACCTTTATTTAAAGTTTATTTATTTCCTATTGACTAGATTATTAATAATGAATTATGAAAATTAAATTGCTAATAATTTATTCGATCTTGTAATCGTGATTATCCAATTGTTTGTCCTAGTACGGTGTAAATACGACGAGAGTCGTATTGAAATTCCCAACATCTTATAAGTTGTGTTTTGACCAAACTAAATCTGTTAACGGCTTTTATCGTGATAAATAAAACGGGAGTCATAATGAAATTCCCAACATCTTATAAGTTTTGTTTAGAACAAAATAAATCTATGCCCATAAACTTCTAGTCTTTGAAAAAGTAAGTTAAGTTGTGACTTAACAAGACACTCCTTTGCAAAAAGTTTAAAATGAATGGGTTTCCAATCTTAGAATCAATTGGACAGTTGCATTTGAGTACGATTGTTAAGGAGGCTTCTAATATCAAGTCTTGTGACATCGGGAGTTGGACTCCACAAGCTTGCCTTAGATATCTTAACGATTATATTAAACTAGACCAGTGATGGTTGATATAAATGTGAAATGTCGTTTGTCACTTTACATCTAACATCACACATTAAGGATTTTTTCTATGATAATCTTAATCTTGGGTTGTTTATTATTAATCTTAACATCACAAATCTGGATTTTTTCTGTTTGATATGACCCAAATAATCGAAGCTTTAGATAAATGACGTGGCATCACAAATTTATTAATTTGGCCATCCTTAATCTTGATATTTGGCCGATACAACGATAGAGCCAAATACCAAAAATCTCTCAAATCACGTGTGCTATAATTTTTTCTACTTCAGTTTTATTTATGACAATTCACGTCGCCTAGCAGGAGTAACTTCTCCACGCGAATTGCACCACGAACCGTTCAAGCATACGACCTCTACTTCGTACACCACGTCGCTAACGGAAGACTATTTGGTCGGAAATCACCCCGTAGGAATACTAGGTCCTTCTCGGTGATTAGGAGACGGAAAAAATAACTCGTCGGCTTATGAGAAAATCGCACCGTCTCTTGGCTGAGGGAGGTGGCGATTTTTCTCTCTTTGAGGTGGTTGGCAGAAATCACGAGAGAAGAGAACAGAAGTGTCATCGCGTAGCATTTAGAGAGTTCTAGCCTTTGATCCACTTGGGTTTGTTCATCGATAACATTCCCGAGTCCTTCAATCTTTGTGTAATCGTTTTCCTCTTTGAGGTTCCAAGCTATAAACGGAAGAAACCGATCCCTCTCGTAATTATAATCAATCAAAGATACCCATTCATTCGTGTTATTTGTGTGTTTGTGTTGTGTATTTTTGTGACAGCAAGGGGGTGCGAATCGCCCTCTACATGTATCATCATATTAAGTATTAACAGAGCTTTGTAATTTTTTGGTTTTGGATTAAAATTTCCTTTTTTGGCACCGATTTTTCTCTTAGGGTACTCAACCAAATGCCCATTTTGATCAAACATTTAAAAAAAAATAATGTCCGAATAATTAAAATTACCAGTTAATTGAATTGTTGACAAAATTACCCTTCCTTTATTATTTATTATTTATGTTTTCAATTTTTAATTATTGATTACATTTTTAAAATGGCGATTAATATTAAGTAAAATTATTTTTTAATTAATAATTTTTTTTTCTGTAAATGTACCATTGTAAAAAACCAATTAATTGCTCAAAATACCCTAAAACATAGAATAATTACCCTAAAAAAAATCCAAAAAATAAGAGCAAAAACAAAATTAGTGGTTTGTTAAATCTTAAGACAACATACACTTATTCGTAATGGTAAATGTAATACAAAATTGAAATAATAGTTTAAAAATTCTAATTAGGAAACTGAAATTACGAAACTATAATTACGTAACGATAATTACAAAACTACTAAGAAACTACAATTACGTAATGAGAGTTACGAATATGTATATGTGGTTATGAAACTGTAAGTATGAAACTGTAATTACAAAACTACTATTACATAACTATAGTTACGAATACATATATGTAGTTATGAATACATATATGTAATTATCAAATGGTAACTATTCTTACAAAGTTACGTAAGTGTACTTACGAATACGTATATGTAGTTATGAATACGTATATGTATCCACAGTCAAATTTTAACGTAGGATGTTGCTAATACCGAAGTCGGGATTAATAACACTGGACAATTGTGTAACAAAGATATTTGTTGCAATATAATTTTCAGATACTTATAGGCCTTTTATAATGAAAAGTAAAACTACAAAGTTGTACATCTATCTCTTAGCTTTTCAACAGTAGGCCATTTAAAGAATTCCGATAAAGAAAGAGTAATTTATGCAAAAAATGCCAAAATTCTGCAACGGGGTTAGTATCTCTGAATACGGAGTTGCTAACTCCGAAATCAGTATTTTAACTATGAAATTTTGTGTTAGTAACCGAGTCAATGTGAAAATTGTGATACCCTTATTTCTTGCCTTTAAAGGAATGCAAATATATCTCATTATCTAACCGAGTCAATGTGAAAATTGTGTATCACACTCACTAAAAGTGAATTAAGTATGAAGATTCTTCATAGTGGACATGACCTGACTAAATTCCGGAAGCTCATCAAATAAGACCGTCACTGACAGCTTGAAATTAAGTAACTAAATATGATCAATGAAAATTAATCTAAAAGCTGAGTAATTGTAAATTAGGATTGTGGACTTGATTATTCTTTGATTTATCGGTTAAAGAATACAAACATTGTTGTTCCCTATCATGCTATATTGGGAACATGATAGTCGGCAGGAAAGGGTAGCTCAAAATTTATGAACTATGGATGAACATTCAATTATCTCGCAATAGGACCAACTATAATAAGATTAACATAATAAGTAACAACTTTATCCAATCAATGAATCAACTCTCTACAAATGGGCAAAAGTCACATTGTTAAAGACACTATCCGAGCAAAAGGTTCTTTGATCGGATCTTCATGTGTGAATTAATGATTGAGTTCGAATATGTAGTAGCTTTTTCTATATTTACTAGTTCCAAGATCGATCTCCGATCTTCTTTATATTTTTCGTTGCGTCAATAATGAGATTCTAAAGGGGTATTTGAGAGATTATATAATGGATGATATGAAAAATTATATAATGCATGATATGGAAGAAAAAAAAAAGTATGAAATATCTCTAGTGAACGATCGAATTTGCAGGTCAAAAGAGATTTATGATTAAAAAAAATTAGGCAGTCATGGAAAAAGAAGTTTACGTTAAGTATACTGTGAGGCGTGGTTTTAAATGCCCCGAAAAGTCGTAGGCATGCCTTCGGCAAGCGGCATGCCCGTGAATAACTATGACCTATCAACATGATGTCTTATTTTAATTGTAATCATATATTCATATTTTCTATAAGTTATAAGTATAGCTCTTTTTTTTTTATATAAATACAACTATAATATATCAATATGACGTCTTATTATTAGTGTGATTTTTTTTGTTAGTTTCGTCTTATGGTGATATATAAGTAATTTTGAAACTATATAAAAAAAATTCTTATAAATACTCAAAAAAAAATTCAGACTTCCGTCTATATTTCCATCGGCTTGTGGCATGTCCATGCAATTTATGCAACATTTGCAGCATGCTTGATACCTTTTAATTTTCTGACTGTTCCGTCAAAAATTTTAACGGCAAGAAACATTTTTGTAAATAGATGGGACGAAACGACGTTGATATCGGCATTTAATTAAAACCGTGGGCACACTGGGGGGTTTTAAGACCTTAATTTTGCTCATTGGACCGGCTGTCTTCCACACATTTTAAAGATTAGAAGAAACATTGGATTAAAATGATTGGAGTGGCTAATTCAATTATTATATAAATTCAGTGGCTTCCAGCTAGATTGATTAAGACTTGATACCTTACACCACAATTGAAAGTATGATAGCCTTTTTGCACAAGATGTGCATCTATGGTTATCCATTGTACTCATTGATTTTATTCTCAGTCTCAGGACAGCGAGCTGAAGCTGTAATAAAATTTATTTATTTCACTATAAGATAAATCATATAATATTATATCGAAACTTCAGATGCAATATAAAAGTCTAGCAAGATTCTTAATTCAGATTTTGCCCTATTATTGATTTTTATATAGAAAAACTAAATCAGCCTTAATGAAGATGGTAAAAACATGAAAAAGTACATTTTTTCGCCAAAGACGTCGTGCCACGGCAGGTTTTTCCCGGCCGTGGGACACCGCATCACTTTCCTGCCGCACGGTTTGATCGGTTTCCAAACAAATATCTCCAAAACTTGAGTTAACTAATGTCAAAATTTTATCCAAAAATGTATTAAAATTCCAATTGCCAACCGGAGATAGTCACAGGGAAAAAACACATTAGCGAAAGTGGAATATCATAATGATAAAGTAGACAAACAAATACACACGAAAGTGGAATATCATCATATAATAGATCGCCAAGCGACTCTCGTTTTTCTTCTTACTTACTATCAATGGCAGTTGCGCGTGTACTTGGCACATCGGTTGTTGAGGTATTTGTCGTTTTTGGGGGGGCCACAGGCTCTTCCGGTGTTCCGGGCGCATCCGGCGTCGCCCGTGCCCTGGTTACGATTCGATGTCCTTTTGACGAAGTTAATGTGGCCGCCTAGAATTCTTTGGCTGGTCTCAGAGGGCATGAGGAATTCCAGCTCCGCGTCGAGGCCGCCGTTGAAGATGGCGGACATGTTGCTGCTTTCCAGCGCCGTGGTGGCAGCCGAAGCGATCAGCACGACGAGCATGGCCGCGATGACCGTGGCGGAGACTACACTCCTCCGAGTGGCTCTCATGGCTTCCGCGAGGACAGTACTGGGTTGTGCAGTGGCAGCCTCGCTTTCTCTCCTCTAAATACGCGTTATAACTTATAATCAGTAGAAGCCCACTAGCCAGCCACTACACTAGCGTCGGTGGATGTTATCCCGTTAAGCGGATCATCCAATCGGGAAACGCCACGTAATCGACCTTGCTTCTATCTGGGCCCCTCCTCCTCGATCTAATGTCTCCTTCTTTCTTTCTTAATAAGAGATAGGAACGGCATATGTTCCCAAAAATATTTAGGTACGTTAGCGCAATCATTTTCTTGAATCCAATCTAGTTGGGGTCTATTAACTATATAGTACATTAGTATTTAATATGCAAATTAATTCGTGAGTAGAATCTAGTTGGGATGTATCACAAACTTTATTTAATATGTAAATTAAAAATGTATTAACTATAGAGTACGTTACCCATATTTAATAAATCATGACCTTTAGTTAGGATTTGAGATTGCTTTATCAAGCTTCTACTTAGTTCTTAATAAAAATTGTAATAGTCTAAAAGATACCAATGAAATTAAAATTATTTATCCATATACCAACACATAAATAATATTAATACTAACACATTAAATTATAATATTAAATGAAATATTATTTTTATTTATAACGATATCACATTTAGTTATGACACGTTATTGATTTTATTTATAATAATTTATTGATATATATATATAGAGAGAGAGAGAGATATTAAATGTGAGAGTGTGAGACCTTCTGAATTTTCCTTGAAAACTTTTAACTCATACATATATATCGAATTATCAATTTAGCACGGCGGTCTCGAATAATTACCGACAAGGAAAATATATAATCTAATCGAGTCTGTTAATTTAGCTAAATTCTTAATACACATATAGATTGTTTTTAGAGAAGAAACATCTTCTTTTATCTCACAGTTTATATTCAGGATTTTTCATTACTTTCTATCTTTGGACATTTTTTGTTGTCCAATAATTTAGGCGATCTCTTCTTGTTTTTTCCAATTATCTTTATCATTTATTTCAGATTTTGTAGTTCGTATAAATAGTTGTTTTGCGATCATTGTAAAGAGATAGAGAGAAGTGTAGAGAGAGAATCATTTTAGAGATTCGATTGTATTCTTTCTTCTTGATGATTTCTTTTGACATTCTTTCTGAGTGTTTAAATATAAAAGAAGAAACGACAGCTTTTGGGTATGCATTGAAGTCTAACAGTACTTGGGTGGGTGCGAGAACCCACCTACATTATTTCTTGTCGATATCAATAATAATGTGACTCATATTTTTACAGGAATTCTTCTGAGTCTCCCCATTTTCTTCAGTCAGTATTTATTAAATTAGTTTGGAACTTTTATTAATTTTAAATCAACATTGCTTATATATTTTTTGTTCTCTTCTCTGGTATTGTAAATTTGTCGATTTATTAGACCCTCAATCTCTCGTTATTAAGATGTAGAAAACAAAGGCAATAACTTAATATCGGCGCATAAGGTATATAATGTTTTTGTTTTTATAATGATATATATTTAGAGTTAATTTTTTAAAGCATAAAAGTTTTCCATGCTGGTTATTTTTTTTTTTTTTTTTGTTATTCCATTTAACAATGTTCAGTTGAGTAGTGAACAGATGTAAAAAAAAAAAAAAAAAAAAAAAACTTAATAATCAAATAAAAAAAATGACGAAATTTTGGTGAGAAATAAAATAATAAACATGGAAAACTTTGATTTATATCAATAAAAAATTAAAATGTTGAGTACTTATATACTGATTAAACGGCCCAAACTACAATTATATTATATTATTATCAAGTAGGGGTTAAAATTTTGTACTCGGTTCCCGGTTTTGTCCCAGTTCTGGTTCCGGTACCGGACCATTTTTGGTAAAAATATCAGTTTTTTCTTTTTACTATAACCTAAAAAGGGACGTCCCAGTTCCGGTTTGAAAAAACCAAAGCCATTTCAAAATCTGACATTCCCGATTTTTTTGTCTCGGTTTCAGTTTTATTGTCGTTTTGTTATAAATTTGTCATTTTTTAGCATGTCATTTCTAATAAGTCGTTTGGTACTATTAGGTTTTTAATCCATTATTTTAATTTTTTCAGCCTATTATTTTAACATGTCATTTATTTTTCATCCATTATTCGGTATTTTATTTAACATGTCATTTCTTATATGTCGTTTTGTTATAAAAAATAATTTGTTTGTACTCGGTATTTACTATTTGGCATTTTAGACTCGGTTTTTTCCACTGAGATTTGGATTTGGTATCGTGAAGTTCACGACGTGAACTCGGATCTTGCATTTGTTTATTTTGTATTTTGCTTTTGTACTCGAATTCGGTATTTTACATTTTGGATTTACTCGGATTTGGTACTTTACATTTTGGATTTGGTTTTTTTTTCATGTTTCTATCTTGGATTTTGTCCCGGGTCTGTCCCGGTTTGCGTCCCGAATTTTGGACCTAAAAAAATCGGGATTTTAATCGGTCTCCCAGTTGCGGTCCCGGTTCCGATTAAAAAAAAACAATGACTTTTCAGAACCAAAACCGAAACCTGAACAGAAAACTATGTCCCGGTTTTTCAAGGATAGGGACAAAAAATAGTCAAATTCCCGGTTCCCGGTTCTGGTTTCAGCCCTTTAACAAGTTCATTACACACGAGCATATAAAGATACTTCAGTATATTGAATAGTCTTGAAAAATGAAGAAAATTTCACAGCCAATTACGATTAAAAATACTTTTATTAAATTATCCATTTATACTTGATATAGTAAGTGACTAAGTGTCAAGTGTGCGGTGAGGAAAGATGATAAAAAAATTCATATCTGGTCAGATCTAAGACTAATTGCCAATGCCATGATAGAATACAGTATAATTCATAGTTGAATAGAACAACCCTTCCTTCAAAGACCCATCCATGAGTATCCTCGTCCCCTTCTACGTGGTTCTCTTACTCGCCGTCGAAATCACGGACGCGCAACCCCTTCCGTACCCGGTCGAGGAGAACATAGCCCTCGATTGCGGTGTTGCCGGAAAGAAAACTTCCTACGGCAAGCGCAGCTGGGACGGAGATGTGAGTTCCAAGTTCTTCCTCTCCTCCGAAGGCCAAAACGGCGCATCTCTCACTTTAATGACTCGGGATCCACTGACAGGCTCCGATCCCGTCCCGTACGGCTCGGCGCGGCTCTCGCGCTCCGAGATCAGATACCGAATACCGCTGATCCCGGGCCTGAAGTTTGTCCGGCTTCACTTCTACGCGTCGGAATACGAGAATTTCGACCGCTCGAAGGCCTTTTTCTCCGTCAAAGCCGGGAAATACACATTGCTCAACAACTTCAGTACCTCACTAGTTGCTGATAATTCCGGCAGAAATGACATCATCAAAGAATTCTGCATAACAGTGGGCGTCAAAGATGCCGGCCTCAACATCACGTTCATCCCGGCTTCGTCGATCCCGGAAGCATATGCTTTTGTCAGCGGAATAGAAGTCGTGTCGGTACCGGCCGATTTGTTCTCCTCCGCAGGTTACGGGGAGAACGACATTCAGTTTCTAGGGCAGAACAATTTTTACCAGTGGAGTAACGACACCGCAGTAGAGACTGTGCACCGAGTAAATATCGGCGGGCCAGGTGTGGATTCGATGGCCGACACCGGTTTCTTCCGCAGTTGGGACGGCTTGCAAACAGAGGTAACATATCTGGATATGGTAGGGACAAGCGCTCTGCCTGTGCTCGACGGCTCTATCGACCTCCGATTCAAGGCTGACTTTCCGCAGTACATTGCACCGGCTTCAGTTTATAGAACCGCTCGTAATTTAGGGCCGGATAAAGCCGAAAACAAGAAGTACAACCTCACATGGCGTTTCCCGGTTGATTCTGGATTCGATCACATGGTGAGGCTGCATTTCTGCGAGATTACGCCCGAAGTAAACAGAACTGGTGATCGGCAATTTCATATATACATAGAAGACCAAATCGCCGAGAAAAGCGCCGATGTGATCGAGTATTGCGGTGGTAAGTACACTCCGTGCTTTAGGGATTATGTCGTGCGAGTCGGGAAAGAAGGCGGGAGCAAAACGAGTCTCTCCGTCATTCTTCAAGCTCACGCAAACGACAGGAGCACTGTTTATATTGATGCAATGTTGAACGGAGTTGAGATCTTCAAATTGAGCGATTTCAACCACAATCTTGCTGGTTTGAATCCAGACCCGATTCCGGCCCCTCCCAGTCGCCTACTTCCCAAGACAACCAACGGTAATAGTCAAAAAACGGTCATTGGTATTGCTGCTGGTGTTGTTTCCAGCGTCATTGTGCTCGCCCTCGTGGCTTTCTTCGTTGTCCGGCGAGGGCGAAAAGATAAGGACTCGGCCAGCGATGGAACCACCTGGTGGGGCCCATACTCCTCTGCGACGACCAAGTCAACTAAGACCCGGTCGTCAACCACCTTGCCGTCCGACTTGTGCCGCTACTTTACGTTAGCGGAGATCAAAGCTGCCACCAACGGATTCGACGACGTCCTCGTCATTGGTGTGGGCGGCTTCGGCAACGTGTACAAAGGGTACATCGACAGCGGGGCCACCCCCGTGGCGGTGAAGCGGCTGAAGTCGGAGTCCTCGCAGGGTGCCCACGAGTTCAAAACCGAGATCGAGATGCTCTCCCACCTCCGCCACCGCCACCTCGTCTCGCTCATCGGCTTCTGCGACGACCACGGCGAGATGATCCTCGTCTACGAGTACATGTCCCGCGGCACCCTCCGCGACCACCTCTACAAGACCGAAAACCCGCCTCTTCCGTGGAAGGCGCGCCTCGAGATCTGCATCGGCGCTGCCCGCGGGCTGCACTACCTCCACGCAGGCGCCAAGCACACCATCATCCACCGCGACGTCAAGACCACCAACATCCTGCTCGACGAAAAGTGGGAGGCCAAGGTTTCGGACTTCGGGCTCTCCAAGGCGGGCTCCACCAGCGTCTCCAAAGCGCACGTCACGACCGTCGTCAAGGGCAGCTTCGGGTACCTCGACCCCGAGTACTACAACCTCCAGCACCTCACCGAGAAGTCCGACGTCTACTCCTTTGGCGTCGTACTCTGCGAGGTGCTCTGCGCCCGACCGCCAGTTCTCCGCGACGCGGAGCGACGACAGATCAGCCTGGCCAAGTGGGCAAAGAGCAGCCAGGCCGCCGGCACGCTAAACAAGATCGTGGACACGCACCTGGCGGGGCAGATCGCGCCGGAGTGCCTGAAGAAGTACGGGGAGATTGCAGTGAGCTGCATGCTGGACGTGGGGACGGAGCGGCCGTCGATGAGCGACGTGGTGTGGGCCCTGGAGTTCGCGTTGCAATTACAGCAGAACGCGGAGGACAGCGACAGGGTGTGTGGGCCACTGGTGGGCAGTGGTGGTGAACGCAATGACGACGAAGATGTCGCGCTCGTGAAGAACGACAGCGACGCGACGTTCACTTGCAGCTGGAACGACACGCCAAGAAGCACTGGGGTCACCAAGATTAGTAGCAGCGAGCCGGAGTCAACCATGAACGAGTCAGTCAAAGTCTTCTCTGAGCTCTACGATCCCAAGGGGAGATAAAATATCATATTACTTCTCTTAGCCGCCTTGTAATTTCCCTAAAAAAAAAAAAAATATTCCTATCAAGTCTACAAGTTCTATTATTTTGACTCGTTTTTTTTATGTCATAAAATTTTATTTTATTTTCGCAATTGTTGATCCAATTATTTGCTCCTGATATAAAGTCTAGGACAATTTATGAATGATATAGTTTTGTAACACGCACATACATATTATATAGATATTATATATAAACACAT
This sequence comes from Parietaria judaica, assembly GCA_954871525.1. Taxonomy (NCBI): domain Eukaryota; kingdom Viridiplantae; phylum Streptophyta; class Magnoliopsida; order Rosales; family Urticaceae; genus Parietaria; species Parietaria judaica. The sequence goes on from OX940865.1 coordinate 36,512,107, forward strand.
TAATATGATATAGATATAACAAAGTGAACGAATTTTAATTAGTTTGGCAAGAAGCTCGGAATAATAGAAATAAAATATCTTCGGTTTTACATATTAAACCAACCAATGTTAATGTGTCTTTATCTGCCTTTTGTTTTCTTTTTTGCATGAGACATTAGTAGCCTCTCGAGTAATATTTAAAGGGTGGAACATTGAATTATAAAGAGGGGTAAACAATCAAGTCATCGGTTCCGTTATTTCTAACTATTATTATCGGAAACTTAATATTAGTCTTTCACTTTCAAAATAAATAATAAAAAATCGTGTACGATTAAATTGAAAATTCATTATATTTCTTTTTTCTCGTTTAATTGGCATTCGACATTTTTTTCTTTTTGTTGAAATTTTGACAATTATACTTTCGGTTTCGAAAAACTTGTGTTGCTCGCATATCTAGCGTGCATGACCTGGTAGGAATGTCAGAAAGACTAGGCACCTCGTTAACAATTCAATCTACGTAAAATTTTGTGTGTGTATCTTTGTTTCATTACTGTCGGATTTCACACTGTCACACTTAAAGTTCCACAAAAATCATGTCAACGACATGGAAATGGACCCCATTGATTGTTTGAGGTTTAGGGTTATATTAATTATAACCCTAAACTGTCATACTTGGTTTAATTATTGTGACTCCATTGTTCGTTCGTCACCACAGTTTTCCTGCGCCATAAGTGAGGGTTATATTAATAAATATGAGACTGAATCACAATACACGTGATTTCTGGCTATTGTTATAAGAAAATAATGGAAATGGAAATGAAACTTGCTACCAATCCCATTATCTGTATTGTAAAACCATATTATTGGTAACTAAGATAGGCCAAATTACCGATTTCAAACTAAGAGATACCAGTTTAACCAAAAAACAATCGTAAGGTTAAAAGGAATTGGTTCTAACATGAATTTGATGTGCTTCATAAATATATTATAGTAAATTAGATCATATCTAAAAAATAAAACTACGACTAGGCCTCGGAATTTTCCGATCCGAATATGTGAAAACCAAATTCTAGTTCTCTTGCTCAAAGTTTCCAAACCCAGGTCTAAGAAATATAGGTTAAAGAACACCAATTTTTAAATGAGAGTCAGACCAGTTATAAAATTATAAATAAATAAATAAATCATCATATTCATGGATCTTAGGGCTGAATTTTTTAACTCAATTCCCTATTTTTTTTTCCCGGTAACTGTCCTGGGCCTTTTTTTAGTAGAAAAAAAAAATAGTTTTAAAACCGGGAATCAAGAGAAAAAAAATTATTGTCTCGGTTTTCCCAGGACATGGACAAACAATGTTAAATTCCCGATTCTTAGTTTCGGTTATCGGTTTCACCCTTAGTCTATATAGTCTATGATATACTAAGTCAAGTCGTTCTTCACTGACAAAAAAAAAAAAAAAAAAAGTGGTATGAAGACTTTTATTTGGGCTTGCAAAGAGACGAGCACTTGATGTGATCATGGCAAGTATTAGAAAAAACGTAATTTACTACTAAATGAATTTCCAATACGGCTCTCGTCACTCTCAGTATAGAATAAAGACTTTTCCTTGGATCATCAATAATGATCCAATTTTGTTATTTTCCATGGTTCATCGTCAACATGTGAGAACCGGTCCCATACTCTTTAAGTCGAGTCGTCTTCCGTGGGACCAAAGGAACATCACAAGTGGTATGGAGACTTTTGGGGCTACCAAAAAATAGACGAGCACTTACAAAGGAAAATTAGTGACAATATTGGAAAAGTAGTCTACTACTTATTCTCTTAGATATTTTCTGACTGAGCAAGCAGCGGTATATATGTTGACAAAACCGGAAAAGTCGTTTGCTCGGAAAAAAAATTCCGAGCTTAAGAGATCCCTTTTTTCTCTTCATGGGACCTCTTATCATGCCTATTGCCTCCCACACTTAAGGAGGCATTTTCCGATTATCGGAACTCCTGTGGAGTACTAGGCCGCACCTCGTTAACATTTCGAACTACTTAAGAAAATTTGTGTTCATCTTTTTTCAATATTGTACTACCTATGGAGTATTAGTCTATAAAATCCTAAGTCAAGTCGTTCTACACTGGAACAAAATAAAATAAATAAAAAATAAGTGGTATGAAGATATTTTGCGGGCTCGCAAAGATAAGAGCACTTGATGTCAACATGGTGACAAAGGAATGAAAATGAAACTAAAATAAAACGGAAACGGAACTTGTCAACCTCAGTATAGTGCAGACTACTTTCCCATGGCTCATCAACACAACTAATGCAATTTCATAATTTCATCATCTATATGTGACAACCGGTCCCGGTCCCTTACTCTAGTGATTACCTTTCTTTTTCATAAAAAAAAAAAAAAAAAATTACTTTAAATCAAGTCGTCTTTGCAGACCCCAATCAGAGTAAAAGCACAAAACTGGAGAAGTAATTTCCACATGCCAAACTGGCTTTCCTATACCAAACTGGCTGCTTTGAGTACTTATCTATGATCGTGTTACGTGTATTTCCATCGGAAAAACTCAATTTATGACTCCATATATGACGTATTTCGTGTATTCATTCCAAATTAAATAAACATTATTTCTAGCAACGATACTGATTTTTTACCTCTTATGGCTCTAATTTTGTGATTGAGAAAATTGACTAATCAATGCTATTTTTGTCGTAAGAATTGAAATCTAGTCTCTGAAGTTGTAAAATTTAAATTTAGTACGATTAATTGTTTACTTTCGAAAAAGACGTTTTACATCTTCATAATTTATCTTACAGTACCTCACTCTCCTCAATAAGTTTCTCCTGCAAAAGAACTTTCACTTTTCTCTACCAGATAAGAATACTGATTTCAGAAAGTGAAAGAAGTGCGTAACGTTTCAATATCCAAACCAAGATTTATGAGTAAGATTTTTTTTTCTTCACTTTATTAGTCTATGAGAAGTTTTTTTTGGTCATGATGATTTTTAAGCTATCACGAACATCGCGAATTCAATCTAGAAATCGGTGATTGGAACATAGATATAGGAGATGCACACCCCCAATACAAGGATAGAAATCACCGATATTGGGGGGTAGCAATCATCGATAGCGGGGATAACGTCACATATGCTGGAGTAAGGTGAAACCGGGTAGGGTACCCGTTTTGTTCTGTTTTTTTTTTTTTTTTTTTTTTTTTTTTTGCGGTTCTCGGTACCCGGATCCGGAATCCGGGTATCTAAAAATTGATGCCTGGATCCGGTACTTGAGATCCAGTTATCTAGTTTTTGATACCCGAGTTTACTACCCGGTATCCAGTATTGGAAACTACCAGGATTTACTACCTTTTTTTATAAGTATATCATTTCGAGAAAAAAATAAATAAATTCATTGTCTTAAAATTAAAATGCATTAAACCGGGTATTAAAGGAAAAATAAATAATTAAAATAAAACCGGTTATTAAACCGTAAAAAAATAAAGGAAAAAATAAATTACTAAAATAAATCGGGTACCCAGTTTTTAGAATTTTAATACCCGATACCCATATCTAGTCCTAATCCGGATACGAGTACTCGTATCCTGATTCAGAATTGGATTTTAAATCCGAATACGGATTTGGATTATTACCCGATTTCCGAGTATTATTTGCACCCCTATGTTGGAGTAAGGATCCTACCCGCAATATAGGCAATTTCTATCTGGAAAATCAGTGATTTCTATCACCACGGATTAATATGCATCACTATCTTATACTTGTTAAGGATAATAGCGGCATAAGTCCTCAACCTTTACTCAACTGGGGCGGCATAGCCCCAACCTCATTTAATAGCGGTATAAGTACCAAAAGATGATTTCCGTCCATATTTGACTAACGGAAGTTGTCAACGTTTGCGTGGTCAGCTTCTCGTCAACGTGGACGCCACGTAATCGACATGTCACCATCAAGTCAACCAAGACCCGATCATCAACCAACCTCCCATCCAGCTTGTGCCATTACTTTACACTGGCGGAGATCAATGACATGTCACATAGCGAGCTTTGATCTAATATGGTGATCACTCAAATAAGGTACCGAACAAAATTTATTGCTACCATAATCTAGGATCTGTATTAGTGTCTCTCGTTACGCTCCATAAATATTGATACAAGCTCCTCGATAGACTCGGTCTCATCATCTTCCCGCCATGTATAATCAAGAGTGGCATAAAACTTCCTCTTCCAAAACATAGGTGGTACCGTGGTAGAGTTATTGGCAGGTACCTAAACTTTAACCAACTGAAGTGACATGAATCTAAAGTAAAACAAATAGCGAAAAAAAATATGATTTTAAGTTAGCAAAACTAAAGAGACGTATATTTTCGTCAACTTTTTGACGGATTTTGGTCGAATGCCATTTTTTATGGCAAAAACCTACATGTTGAACCTATTCTCAAAATTAAAAATAAGATTGAAATAGGAATTAAAAACTATTAGGATAATCAGAAAAATAAAATAAAAAAAAATCGCATGAACCTTAAAGTAAAAAGCCCAAACCCTAAGCTATGCCAAAGCCCAAACAGCTTAAACCCTCCTCTCTCTCTCTCTCTCTCTCTCCTGCTTCCATCTTCAGAAATCGAAAAAGCTTGAAGCTTGGAAGGGAAGCCAAAACTGTAACCGAGCTTTCGGCGAAGAAGATGAGCCAGAAGCAGGGTCCCCCGAAGCACCAGAATAAGTACGCGTGGAAACCTAACGCCGGTCGCAAAATCAACGAAACAGTACGATCCGCTTTCGGCCAAGCCAATTTCAATATTCATTTGTGAATTTCTTTTATTCGATTCTGAAGAGTGAGACTGCGTTGAATGTGGGAATTGCAGGAAGTCGGAGGAAGGTTCAGGCCTCTGTCGGAGGTCACCGGAGTGTGCCCTAGGTGCAGGGACCAGATCGAGTGGAAGCGCCGCTACGGCATGTACAAGTCCCTCTCCGAGCCCGCCAAATGGTATTTCCGATTCGCTCTTTCGGGTTTCGGGCTTTGTTCGCTTTAGCTAATCGAGACGTTTCTTCAGTCAGCTTTGTTTGAAACGCGCTGTTCGTCAGGCTTACCACAAACTCTGCCACGGTTAGTCTCGTAGTTTGAGTGCGTTGAGTATTTATTCACGGAAACTGCGATAAGTGTTTTCGTGTTTCGGGATTTATTGCAGGCTGCGCCAAGGAGCAAGGCGTCTGTGCAAAGTGTAGATGCCAAGTGGGGACGATCGTCGGAAGGTTTGCTTTCGGTTTTTGAGTTTGAATGAATGAACTTGTTTCGATTGCAAAATGAGCTTTATGCGTAATCTACTGCATTTTACATTGGTTCCGTTCGGGCAGGGATTTGTCGGAAGTAGAAGCCGAGCAGAAGATGCTCGACGAGGTTTTTTTCTAGTTTTTACTATCAGTGTGTTTTCTTTAGAAGGGTTTGGTTTTTTCGGTGTTTGAAATTGATGGAGTTTGTCTGGTATTGTTATCAGGCTCTCAAGGGTGCTCGGGAACGGGACAGGAGATCTATATTGCGGGCCGTAAGTTTCTGTTTACGATCTAATTTTTTCTTGAGCACTTAATCAGTTTATCTGAATCTTTTGTTGCCGTTACGTATACTATTCTTCCGAGACGAACTCATGTTGGCTCTTCAAATCTTCATCGTTGTCGTTATCGTCACTTTCATTCTACCAAATTCATATTGATTATAAATAAGCTCCTTATATCATATCATATCAATTCTCCTGTTTGATTTATATATATTGTACGTCCTTCATTCCCATTTCCTTTCTTTCTTCTGGAACAGATGAACAAAGATAGTTCGAAGAAGAGTTCAGCGGATGCCGATCCCGTCAAAGCCAACAAGGTTGGCGAGTTATTTCCATCGGCCTCTCTAGAAGACTATGCGGAAGTAAGCAGGGATGATGTTAAAGCTGACGTCCGAGTTCTGTGATCGAGAGAGGGGTTATATATGCCTCGTTGAACTTTTGGACGAAAAATCATATGCGATACCTTCCAGAGATAACGACATAGCGAAACACCAAGTTCAACCATCTGAAGAACATCATAGAGAAGTTTTGAATGGTAATCAACGTCTCTCGTTGTTGATTCTTCCGTCGGTACTATATAGATAGGGTTTGGGTGTGTAGCATTACTATGCAGACTGGTTTTTGTTTTCTATTATTCTATTTTTCTTGATACCTATTTAATGGTAGATAATACAATTTATTATAATTAATGAGATACGAGCTCGTCTTTGAAAGTTCTCTTCCCCGTCTGCCAACAGACGGTTTATGCATTGATATTGTGTTGCGATAGGTTATAGCATTTCGAAAGTTATTCAAATATGGCTAAAATGTAGGATAGTTTCCGTCTTCTGAATTGAGCTCTTTGCATATCTTGTTTACTACAACGGCAAAATGATAAGTAGCGAGCTACGGTTGGAATTGTAGGGTCGGTTTCGGTCTGGAAAACATGTCTTTTAGTCAATAACCAGGAGCAGTCGGCCCAATACCTGACTACCTGTTTACAAATCGGATCCGAGATTGGGCCGGCCTAGTTTTGGTGTTTTAATTAAATTAATTGTAATAATTTAGCTCTTATGGTTTTGGCAATAAATCATGTACAATTGAAGCTTGGACGGTTTATTATCCGAGTTCAATGATTTCGTTCCTTATGCTTTTTATCTAGTTTAAAAATCGGTGCATTTTTGCTTATAGCGATTACAAAATTTCAAACACCGGACTGACCGAAGAAACGTACTTCTAAAACTAAAACTGGGAACAGACTGGACTGGCTTCGGAAGGCCCCAAAAAATCGAGATATGATCTAAAGAAATGCTAAAATATGGTAACTGGTCTTGGTTTCACCTCTACTTTTTAGGTTTCACCTCTACTTTAGAGCATAGAAATTGCGCTTACGAAATATTTAGTGGTCAATTTTCAGTAATGTTAAAATCAGTTGTTTAATTGCAAATGTAAAATTAAATCGAGGATACTAACCCGCGTGATAAGATCAGACAAATAATACGCTACTCTACAAAGGAGGACGGGGTTAACAAGACCAGCCCTTATTTTTATTTTTTAGTACTATTATAATGCAAATTTTCAAATTTTTTAGTGGATATATGTACAAAATTTTCAAGTGAGCCCCCGAAGTTTTCACTAAACTTAAATCTAACCCTCCCAAGTATGATTTTTGACGAAAAATTGCACCCGAAAAAAGACAATCCGAAACTAAAACATGTGAAAAGTCTTAATCTGAGTACCTCCAACCTTAACCTTTTAAGTGTTTACGGAAACTTAAAGCATACAATACTGATAGAAACCAAGTACAATTCCAAATCAAGAGCAAGAAGAGCATCACCAAATGGTCCAAAGCGGTGATGGTTCGAATATTGTTAAGAAAATATCCCGAGCGACGAACATCTTCTCGTTCGAGAGTCCAGGCTAAACCGAGCAAAATATAATCTCCCTAACCCTAGTCTAGGACTAACATAGGCTTAGAAAACCCTAATTGCATAACTAACCTCAGAAATAATACAAAAAAAAACCTTATAAGATATATCCCTAATACCTTTAATGAAATAAAGTGATAATAATTAAAAATTCCTAACTATTTTTGCGGGTCTAATAAATACTTAACAGAGAAGGCAATCTTTTTATTATTATTATTATTATTATTATTATTATTATTATTATTATTATTATTATTATTATTTCAAACTGTAAACTATCAAAAAAGAAACCTTTTCAATAATATTATTATTATTATTATTATTATTATTATTATTATTATTATTTCAAACTGTAAACTATCAAAAAAGAAACCTTTTCACAGTAAGATGAGAAAAATATTCAGTAGCCTCAAGATAAATCTAACTTGAACAGCTAACGATCTTGATTATTTTCAAAAAAATAATAAATTGAACAAGTGGTCCAATAATGAATATGGCATTGTTTGGCTTCCAAAATAACCACGAGCTCTAAAATCAGCAATCCGGCCTCGGAAGCGGGTTGCAGTATATGCGTTCTGGTATGTCTGAAACAGCAATCGCCAATAAGAAGTTTGGTCCTACCTTTGTCATTGGAACGTAAAACCGTTCCCTCGCGATGCCACGGGGCATCTTGACACTCGCATCTTTCACTCTTTTGCACACAAGCGCTCTGAATACAAGTAAAAGAAACCAAACGGCGCATTTGTTAGTCTATGCAACAACAACCGAGAACAAGAACACCGTAAATATAAGACTACAAGTTAAACGATTAACATCACGGGGACACAAAGAGAGAAGAGCAGAACTGCTTACTTAGATACTCGTAAGTCAATATCATCGAAGTTCCCCACGCAGACATGCTAAAGAATCTGGGACCGAGCCCTCTATAGAAGCCTTTCCACCCTTCGTCCCTTATTAAGTTTTTAACGACTTGCCTTGCATTTTGCCTCCTTTCGTGTCCCATCACCTTCAACATTCCAAGAGCCAATCAGGTACGATAAACACATGAATCTAAACAATATAATCTACGGAAATTCTAAAAAATAATTGCTAGAAGATTATTGATATTGGTATGAATTCAAGAAACGGGAAGATAGAAAGTTTGGGGAGTAATATAATACCTGTAAACGTGTCTTGATGGTGTCCAACGGAGTCGTTATGCAGGAAGCTGTCGCGCCTGCAATAATTCCTCCAGAAGCTTGAACCAACATTATTTTCCCTTCACCGGGAGCTTCCAGAGAGTTTGAGCCCTGGTTCAACACACTGTCGTATAGACCGACAAGCCATATTTTCATGTTTAATTAAAATAAGTACATAACTAAAGAGCCAATTGGTGATTCCAAAACAAAAACAGTGGAGCAGATGTTGCTGAAAGTTTCCCGGTCGTATCTAAGTTGAATAATCAAAATCACAAACCAAAAGTTTAATGATAGGTTTCTTACAATTAGCTAGGTTTTTATCGAATCTCTCAATTTCTGAGCAATTAACTGAATATCAGCTTACTATTTTCTAAAAAGTCACTTCAGTGTAAGCGTTTCTCACCTCCAAATGAAACGTTGGCTGGAGCCGTAACTTGCCCACCAAACAGCACTAGAGGGCGAATATGTCATTACCGAGAGACCAAACCCTCTATACAATCCACGGATTCCCTCAGTGCTCAAGACCTTGCGAACAACATCCAAGCCCCCATTATACGTTGCATGTCCGGAGAATCCTTGCACCATCAGCTTTTGACTAACCTGACAGCATCGAAACCCAAAAATATAATAATCAGATGTAAATCATATGAATTTGGATAACAGAAAAGTTCATTTGATTTTATTACCGCTGCAAAATAGATCCTAGTATTCTTTATGACATGCATCAAATTATCTCTCCCGTTTCTAGTGTTTAATAATTAGTTACGCAAAAGGCGAACAATAAGGTCCGTGCTCAGCGTACCACATCAATAGGAACAAACACAGACTGCGAAAACAGAGAGGCGGTCATGCCTCCTAAGCCATTCGCTATAGCTGCTTTCGTGGGTTCCGACACATTCAATGGCTCAACCATCTTGAAGGCGGTGATCTTCGTGGCCTCTAAAGCAGTCATGAAAATGATTCTGGCGGGGATAGCACCGGTGATTACCGTGCCGAAACCCTTATACAATCCGGGTATGCCATCTGCTCTCACCAGGCCACGGGCGACCGAGAACGCATTCCTCTCGGCAGCATCCTTCGAAGCCACCTGCAGCCTGGTTTTCACAACCGAAACCGGGTATAGAGCCACCGTGACCCCCGTGAAGAGCCCAGCTCCTACCACATAAAACTTAGTCTTATCAAGCCTGCAGAGTTGGATTAAAAAGACACAAAACAAGTCCGAATTCAGATGACGAGATAGCAAAATATCAATCAAACGAAATCGACAGAAACAAACAAAACAAATTCCCGCCGGAATATCGAGATCCGTGATAAGCATCAGCATGCTGATTCCCACCATTTCAAATAAAGTTTACCCAGAATCAAGAAAGGTTTTGCATCATTACAAACCGCAATTCGGACATTGTTTTCGAACCGAAGCTACAAAATCCTAATTGTTTTTTATACAGAAAGGTCGTATAATACACATTGATTCTTGCCAAACCTAATCGAAGCCCAAATTTTCCAGTATTTTCAGAATTTGCAAAACCTAGGCGAAGAATGGAAGAAAACGAAAGCGTACTTGTCCCAGTTGATTTCGGTCTGACCAAAGGAAGCGTTGGAAGCGGCCATGGAATCTCCTGGAAGAAAGATCGAATCGTGAAGGCGAATCAACAAGACATCGTCGTCCTCATCAAACCCCCAAGGTTTCGAAGACGAATTCGAAGGCGAGCTTCGATTGCTTGGAGCTGAAACCACGAATATTCTTTGATTCTTTATTATGTCTTGACTTCTTGACTGAGTTGGGTGGGGAGTTCTTGGGCGAGTTGGGCTGAGTCGACTCGGGTGAGTGAGAAATGGGACTTCCCGTTTGGCGGCCAACAAATCAGACGCGTTTACGATCGCCGTTTTCTCAGGATTCCAAACTTCTATATACCGTCACCGATGGTTCTATTTTACGAGTTTAATGATGAATTTTTTGAAGATAAACAAATACCGATAAGTTAAATTATCGATCAAATTTCACGACGGGTAAATTTCTAGCCGACGAGTTTTCGATGAGTTTTTTTTTAAAATAATATTAGTAGAATATTATGACAAGATTTTTAAATAGGTTCGAACATTTTGAGTAATCTATTCCCTTTGCTAAATGCTAATAATATCATCATAAACCATATATAATTAAAAAATCACATTCGTAATAAGTCAAAATTATTTTACGATACAAACACAATCAAATAAAAATAAGTCTTGACCAATAGACTAACACGATATAACATAAGTCATAACATCACAGAGAAACTGAATAATTATTCTAAAATAATAATACGAGAATACATAAAAAAAAAAAAAGAGGCTTGAGGCATGTGGCGGTTAGAATAGGCGAGTATGCGAGTTGTCGGTCTATAATGCACGGTATTCAAAGCACAACATGTGCAGCACGTGGTTGGCCAAGTAAGTATGTATGTGCACGTCGTAGTTGTATTGGTCTACATATATGAACGATCGAGATAACAATCTAAAAGATAAAAGAAAAAATCCAAAATATTCAAAATGACCATAATTTACTCAAACTTGGTAAATATACAAGATAATGATCGTATTAATACATTGATAAAATTAAAAATTATGACTAAACAACTACTAAAACAACCTTAAAAAGCAACAAATCCAAATTGATGTAACCGAGCATACAAACTCGGTCATAGTTAACATTTGGAAAAAAAAAAAAAAAAAACTCAATTTACGTAGAAAAGTCTTTGAAAAGGGTGAAGAAATGGCCATCGAGCAAGGGTTTTGAGAGAGTTACGTGTTTCTAAAGGTGTTCGAGAAGCATGAGAGAGTGAAGAAGTAAGGAGTAAAAAGTTTTTGAAGTTGATTGTGGATAAGTAAACAATACTTCGTGGTATTTGTTCTTTAAAAGACGAACCACAATTTTTTTGGCGTGCCAAACCACAAATTGCAGATCAGAACGACAACAACATTCAAAGGCTTATTTCCCGCACTCGTCGTTTTTGTTCTTTCGGCGACATGTCGTCGACTTTTATCGAATTTTAAATCCTTGGTCAAAACTTGCCGATGAAATTGTTTTTAATCATCTCACCGACTGAAATTATGTATTTATATTATTTTAGCCTTGGCTATATATATTTTTGTAATAATCTTACTTTAAAATTTGATTAATTTTTTTTATTTAATAAAAATATAACTTTTAATACATACTAAAATCCATGAGGCAGATTAATAGAAAAATTAATTTGTAGATTGACATAAAATTAAAAGGTGAATGTAATTAAAAAAATACAGCTTAAGAATACAATGATACACGATGTAAAGTTAGAGGGGCTAACTAATAAATAAAATTTGGCGTGTCATGTGTCATGCGTGAACTCGTTTTGATTTCCCGTCGTTAACTTTTTAGTTTCTGTATTATTAATAAAATATTTTTTTATAATCATGCGAACTTTGAAACTAATACATTTGAATATAGTAGATAAGTAAAGTATACAATGGATCAAAGTCAAAAACCTAAACATTTGACATGAAAACTTCTAGCTTGTCTACTATAATATTTATTTATTTTTTGGAATAAAATACTAACTAGCGTTAATAAAAAATATGCGGCACGTTTTTATAATTTATAATTGGTTGTAGGCTAGAACAAACCAATGTTTAAAGCCTGTAAAATGGGAAGAATATGCCGATCTAGTCTAGTGGCACATATATGTACTAAACTACAAGAATGTAATGCTACTGACTTGCAGAGTCGTGTTTGAGGCAAGACAGAGTAGATCCGCACCGAAAATCTTAAGGCCTAAAAAATCTAATTTAAGGGTTTACATATAAAATAATATAAGTTAAGCGGTTTAACTACATTGTTTATAAAAAATTATATGATCGAAAAAATCAAATATACATATCTGATTATTATTTTTATTTTCAAAAACTATAGATGCGTCATATATAAGTGACTAGTTATTTGTTATACATATATCTTATATATTTGCCCCACATCATTCTTGTCTCCATATCAATTCCGCAAAAAAAAAAAATCACGGCCTTTCCCCGCGCCATGGGCGTTTTCCGGGCGTCCCCCGGGCCTAGTCGGGGCCTCGGGCTTCGTCAGCTTCGAAAATGGTATTCCAGGTGTCCGATTTCCAATTAGTTGAATGTTGTGCGCTCCTGAGAATCTTGGGAACATCCTTATGCAGTTTATTTTCTGTTTAGCTTCTTTTGTCGGCATGGTGTGGAGTTCCTGTGAGCGATGGTCTTTGGTCATTGGTCTTCGGGCCTCGTCTCTTGGGCTTTTCCTTCTGTGTTTCGTCTAACGAGCTTGGCCTTGGGCCTTCGAGCTTTGACTTCCTTCATGGGCTTTGAATATCCTTGGTGGGCTTTGACTTTTATATTTTGGGCCCATATTTTTAATAATCCAAAAAATACGCATAACAGTGACACATTTTTATTTATATATAGATTAAATTTTCGTAAGAAATTGTATAGATAAATTGCAATCATGAATATATAGTCGAGAAAGTTAAGCAACAAATGAATAGCTTCAAGATAAATTTACTAGAACTGACTCACTAATTCTCATATATTATAACGAATTTTTTTTTTATATATACTTCTCATTCATTTAGTTTTTTATTTTTATATTTCACTAGAAATTCCTTCGAAAACGTAAAGCAAAGGCGACTATAAATCAGCTATACAAGTCTTTAATGTTATATTAATTCTGATTGATTTGGTCAAATTCTTATTTATATATATATATATTTTATTTTATTTTTCTTCTTCATTATAAGCACGGCATTTAAAGTCTAATTCTAATTGATGAAATAAAAAGTCATCAACGAAGCAACTACCAAGATTTTGATCCTCGTCATTGATTGACAATATATTCAAGTCTCTTATATAGAAAGAGAAAGAAAAAAATCATTCAATCTTTCAATGGCAAAAGTCGAACCAAAACAATTACCTTTTGCCACAATTTCCACAAGTAAGGATAAGGTTTATTGACTATGCATTAGTAATGATTAGCCTTTAAGGCATATATAATTACATGGAGCACATAAGACTTGGTCACAAACGTTGACTTGGTCAACTTAAGATTATTGTAGCATGCATGCATTAATTCTATACAACGCATTTATCGAAACCCAGATTCCTTTATAACCCACTTCTCATTAGCTAGCTGGAAGAACAGAAACCATGAAATCGTCATTGTTGTTCTTGGCTCTCTTAACCATTTGCTTCTCTCGCTCACAACCACTTTGCAATGACAGCGAGATGGCCTTATTGCTGCACTTCAAGGACAGTTTTGCCATTGAGGAGTTTGCTTCCCAGGATTCCTCTGCGTATCCAAAGACCGATTTTTGGGGACGAAAAGGAAGCGAGTGTTGCGCTTGGGACGGTGTCGAATGCGACAGAGACAGTGGGCATGTGATCGGCCTCGATCTGAGCAACAGCTTCCTCTACGGCTCCATCGACGCTAATAGTACTCTTTTTTATTTGACTCGCCTTCAAACACTTAACCTTGCGGGTAACCACTTTAATTACTCTCAAATTCCTTCTTCCATCGACCGTCTCCCAGAACTCACGCTTCTCGACCTTTCTCTCTCCGTTTTTTCCGGCCAAATCCCGTACGAAATACTAGCGTTGTCTCGCCTTGTTTATCTCAATTTGTCTCGAAATGGCGATCGTTATGCAAACAAAAATTTGTTGCAATTGAAAAATCCAGGTTTCCACAGCCTAATCGAGAGCCTAACAAGGCTCAAACAACTCGATCTCGGTTACGTTGACATATCAGCCGGTATGCCCGAGTCATTGGCGAATCTTTCTTCTTTGGAGTATCTCAATCTGAAGTCCTGCGAGTTGACAGGTGAACAAAAATCTAATGCTAAGTTTTTTTTAGTGCGAGACATATATAGCGTAAATATAAGTAGTTTATTAGGGAGGCATGGTTTGTTCCTTAGTTCTTGAGCTTATTTAACATACATACATATGTAACTTTTATAACTTCTCAGGTGAGATTCCATCTTCCATAACGAAGCTTCAGCATCTCCATCATCTAGTCCTTTCTTGGAACAATCTTAGAGGCCAAATGTCTTCCTTAGCAAACCTTACCCAATTAGAAGTTCTATCTCTAGGCTCAAATGGTTTTGAAAGCGGAAATCTATCTTGGCTCGGTAGTCTCGCTATGATAAGAGTTTTCCGAGCTTGCCAATCAAATTTAATCGGTCCGCTACCATCTTCTCTCGGGAATCTAACACGGCTAGCTGTGTTGTTTTTGTATGGCAATAAGCTTAGTGGTCCAATCCCGCGTTCCTTTGCAAGTCTAATAAATCTAGAAGCGATTTGGCTTGGCAACAATAGTCTAAGTGGAGAAGTTGATCTTGGCTTGTTTTTTGGTTTGAAAAATCTCACCTTTCTTCTACTAGACCTCAATAGATTGTCGGTCATAATCAAGCCAAACGTTAACGAGACAATTCCACAGTTCATTTGGTTGTCGCTAAGCTCTTGCAATTTAATTGAATTCCCAAAATTCCTTAGGCACCAAAAAAGACTCGAGGTACTTGACCTCAACCACAACCGAATAGGTGGGAATATTCCCAAATGGTTGTGGAATATGAGCTCACAAACTTTGAAAATTTTATTCATACGAGATAACTTCATGAGAGGTTATTTTCCACCAATTCTTCCGTTTGTAAACATGCTTTCGTTCCAAGTTTCTCAGAACTCCTTCACAGGATCAATCCCAATACCTCCCCCTTCAGTTATTGAGTATCAAGTTAGTGATAATAATTTTTCTGGCGAAATTCCACCTCAATTCTGCAATATTCTTGATGCAAGAGCCGTCACTTTCTCTGGAAAAGCTCCTCAAATTTTTACAAGTAAAAATCTACTGAAGCTGCTTGATCTGGGTGTTAACAAATTGCAAGGGAAGCTCCCCCGTTCACTCGCCAACTGCACGATGCTTAAGTTTCTCAATTTCGAACACAACAAGCTCGATGATGTCTTCCCGCACTGGTTAGGGACGCTCCCGGAGTTGCAAGTTCTTATTTTGGGATCGAATAGATTTCGCGGGGAAATAATAAGGCCGAAAACAGCAGATTCTTATTTTCAACAACTAAAGATAATTGTCTTGTCAGTCAATAACTTTAGCGGTGCATTGCCATCACAATACTTTCGTTGTTGGGAAGCCATGCAAGAAGACACCACAACAAAAGAAGCAAAGTATTCACAAGTAGTTTTGACTACAAACCATGACGGCTTAACATCTACCGATCTTCTTCATTTTTCAATAAAAATCAAGGGTGTGAATAGACACTATGATGTTATCAATGAAGCGTTATCCGTTGTCGACCTTTCAAACAACAACTTCAATGGCGAAATTCCAGACACTATTGCGATTCAGAAAGGACTTGTATCTCTCGACCTTTCGAACAACAACCTCAGCGGTCACATACCAGCATCACTGGAGAACTTAACAAATCTAGAATCGCTTGATCTCTCGACCAACAGACTCTCTGGAAAGATTCCGCAAGAGCTGACCAAACTCACTTTCCTTCAATACCTCAATGTCTCTTACAACCGTCTTGCGGGGACGATTCCACAAGCAGGCCAACTGGGCACCTTCACAAGCACTTCCTTCGACGGAAACTTGAGATTGTGCGGGTTTCCATTGCAAACTAAGTGTCAAGCCCGGGAGCCGCAACCTTCATCTTTTGAAGAAGAACACGAAGATGCGTCCTCTCCTTTTAGCTTCGCTTGGAAAGTTGTCGCAATGGGATTCGGATGTGGATTTCCAGTCGGATTATTCATTGAAAAAATTGTGGTGGCAATAAGGCAAAGTGGTTATCCATGATTTTTCTTTTTCGGGTAAGAATTTAAAGTGATGAATAAGGTTTATCCATTTTATTTTGTTTTATTTTTATTGTATTGCTAGAATTTTCTCATGTGACCAACATGGTTTTTTATTTTTCAGGTAAGGATTTTCAAGTGATCTCTTTGTCTTTTCGTGACTTTTCCGGTAAGAATTTCCGGGTGATCGACTTGTTTTTCTCTCTCTGTCTCTCTCTGCATACTGACTAAGCGTATTTTTATCGTTGAAGTTTCAATATTAATGTGTGCGTTTGCATTGTTATTAATTAAAGGGTTAATGAGCCAAATGCCCTTTGATCAAAAAAATTTAACAAAATTCCCAAACCTATTTATGGTAATTAAAATTACCAATTAATTGAAATATGGACTAATATACACTTAATCATTTTTACGTTTGATATTTTTATTTGACATTTAAATATCAATTTTAATTACCTGATATCGATTTATTTGTTAAAATACTTTCCTTAAATTTAGCTAAACAAAATAACTATTTGATTTTAAAATAAAAAACCTTAATTATTCGAATAAGCTAGTTAGAAGGATTTTTTGAAATGTTTTTTTAATTTAAAATGATTCTATCAATTGAAAAATGGTAAAAAAAAAATCTTAAAAATCCATTCAAAATCATTCGTAATATTTTCAGCCAAATTTGGTTTGTTAAATCTTAAGACAACATACACTTATTCGTAGTGGACTGGTAAATGTAATTACGAAATTGTAATAATAGGTTAAAAATTATAGTTACGAAACTGAAATTACAAAACTACAATTACGTAAGTATAATTACAAAACTACAATTACGAATACGTATATGTAGTTATAAAATTGTAATTACGAAAAAAATGTAATTACAAAACTACAATTACGTAACTATATTTACAACTACGTATATGTAGTTACAAATACGTTTATGCAATTAGTAATTACCAAATGGTAAACATCCTTACAAAGGCTCTACGTTGTCGAAGAGGTACCATAGGCCGAACAACGTCCCGAGATCGAGCGTCTTCCTCATTCCTCCACCCTTCGCGGCCTCGCCTCGGGCTCGTCGGCGCTCACGGCAATCCTTAATCAAAGGAAACCATATGTAAGGAAACTACCCTAATTCAAATAGAAAATTCTAGATTAACATGAATAAATTAAATATCCTAATAACTTAATTGCTTTGACACTTTAAATCGATCTACCCTCAAGAAGCCTAGTCGAGTGGATCCTCTTTAGCTAGGGCCTGACAATGATACTTGATGCGGTATATTAATTAAACACTTCATTTCGTTTAAAATTATTTACAACTATTTGCGTTATACAATATCATACTTAACTGAATACTCCCCCTCAAAACAAGGTGCAATTGGCATCAACTTCTGTGAATAAAATGTAGTACTTCTTCCATCAGAAATAAATAGGCTCTGATACTTCAACTGTCGAACAACCCATCGAGATCCTTCGACTCTCTAACTTCTTTTGAACGTCTTTTTAACTTTTTTGTGCTAGTTGTTCATCATATCCTTCAAAGGTTAATAGTTGGTCAAATTTATTTCTAAATAATTAAGGAACGATGCAAGGCCATGAAGCTTGACAAATGAATACTGATTGGCTAGGGGATCAATCCAGCGAAGCAGGACGATAACATTCTGATTCCCGACATCACGTCTTCGAAATTCGAGTTGATTTCGTTCAAACTATTTATCCAACCTCACTACCTCAGCTAACGAATTCTTTATGATCGAATTTGGCTTCTAAATAATAAGCAATAAATTCCTTTTCATGTTTCTAAGGTCATAATTCATGGAATCGCAGTCACTTTGCAGGTGACTAAGGAAGGTCATTGTTGCTGCAATTCAAGGACAGTTTCGTCGTTGAAGGCTTGTTTCGGGTGATTCTCTTGCTTATCGAAAGACTGATTCTTGGGGGCGAAATGAAAGAGAACGGAAGTGACGATCATCCTTTGTTTTTTGTCGTAGTCTATGCCTTTATTTTGGGGTTTCATTACGTAGAGTGTAAATGTCTTTATTAGTTTCTTCGGTTTTCAGTCCAAACTTCGTATTTTAAAGTCGTTTACCACATGTTCTAGTTGTCTTCTTACGTTGTTGATACATTTGTATATGTATATGTATTTTGTTGGGATTCCGAAAACCTACATATATATCGTTTTATATTTGTTGTTTTTAATATAACATAACATGGGCAACAAGTTTTGTAACTTATCAAAAAAATAAGGGATAATAGCGGCAAAATTGGCTAAAGTTAGGCCAAGTGTGCAAATAAGTAGCCAAACTGATTTAATATCGGCATAAGTAGCTAAAGTTTACCAAACCGTGGACAGTTTAAATTCCATCCATTTCAAGTCAACGATGTTTGCCACGTTATTTCCACAAGTGTTGAGCTTTGGCCACTTATTTGCACACTCGGCCTAACTTTAGCCACTTTTGCCGCTATTATCCCTTATTTTTTACGTTCCAAAGTATTTTTTAGCGTTTATCTAGATTTTTTTTTGTTTTTTATTTTTAAGATTTGACGAAAACTTGATTTCCGAAAGAACTGATTCCGTTTCTTAAATTTAGAACGCTGAATATCACTCTCAATTTTGAAAACATTAAAATGTGTTATCGATTTCACATGTAATTTACGATCATAGGATTTGACATAAAACCTCTATATACTTAATTGTTAGGGACCATTAGATTATTTTAAAGGAATTGGTACGAAATACCCATTTCGCCACAAGTTTTTTTTTATTATTATTATTACTCATTGTATGTATTAAAATGTACTAAAATATGTATGTTTTAATAAGATTGTACAAAATAAAAATTTCGTTAATAATGTTGGCCTAACATTGTTAGTTAGAGCTGAGACTAAAATCGAGATTTTTTTACATTATTTTATTAAGATTATTAATTTTATGAAATTTCATTAAATACAATAAAATTTCCTAACATGGTACAATAAAGTTTCGTACAATTAATAATCTTAATAAAATAATGTAAAAAAGTCTCGATTTTAGTCTCAGCTCTAACTAACAATGTTAAACCAACATTATTAACAATGTCAAATCCTATGATCGTAAATTACATGTGAAACCGATAACACATATTAATGTTTTCAAAATTGAGAGTGATATTCGTCGTTCTAAATATAAAAAACGGAATCAGTTATTTCGGAAATCAAGTTTTAGTCAAATCTTAAGAAAAATAAAATAAAAAATAACAAAAATATCTAGATAAACCGTAAGCGGCAAAAGCGGCTAAAGTTAGGCCGAGTGTGCAAATTAGTGGCCAAAACTCAACACTTGTGGAAATGACGTGGCAAATGGCGTTGACTTTAAATGGATGGAATTTATAGTGTCCACGGTTTGGTAAACTTTGGCTACTTATGCCGATATTAAATCGGCTTGGCCACTTATTTGCACACTTGGCTTAACCTTGGCCACTTTTGCCGCTATTATCCCAAAAAATAATAATTTAAAACGGCATCAAAATCTGAAATGATTGACAAACGACCTCTTTATATCTTGGACTTGGAGTCTCTATGAATCTTTAACAATTAATAAATAATAAACAAAGGACAAAAAAAGTTAACATAGATCTTAGTTTCGATGATATCCCGTGTTCTCCGCCTCGACATTGAGAAAAAATCATCGAAAAAACCCAACATAAATAACATGAGCTGTAAGTTTTATAGTTAACAATTTCTAATGCATCGATAACACGAAAAAAAAAAACATCAACAAGATCAATATCCATACAAATAGGAAAAATAATAAAAATATATAATCTCCAACGACTAGCAAACGTTTTCTTTAATTTAATCTTGGATTCTCGGTGAATCTTTAACAATTAACAAATAATAAACAAACTGAGAACATTTTACTATAAATGGGAAGTTTTTAGAAAGATTGATAATTATTAATGATAAGGTGAGGGATTATAAGTCGAATTTATAGACGCATCGTTATAAGGAAAATCTCTATGACCGCATCATTCGTTCCTTCATCTTCTTCTGCCTTTCAGCAATAAGTATTATACCCTTGACCGATTTACAGACTGAGCCAGTTAAGCAAGAGGAGAAGGAGGAACGGACGAGGCAGTGACATAGAGGAGAAAGACATTCAAACCATTTGGAGAATATTGTTTAATAATTAAAATTGATGGCTACAACATACATGAAAAGAAGGTAGGTGTTATATATATATATATATATATATATATATATATATATATATTATATATTGAGTAATTTTATTTTACGACTTTAATATTAGCAACAAAGTCTAACTTATATGGATTTACTTTCGTATATTTATTTTCCCACGGATAGAAGTGTGCTAATTAGTTGATATTATTAGATAGATCTTTTAGCAAAATTTCAAGCTCTTTACAACAACAAAAAAAATACTTTTTATTTACCTTTAAATTTGTTTTAATTTCTCGTCGTTAACTTTTTTTAATTTCTATATTATTAATAAAATAAAATTATTATAATTATAATTATGCCAACTTTGAAACTAATACATTTGAATATAGTAGATAAGTAACCAAGTTTGTTTGACCCAGTGGTAACTCCACTACATACTTCTACAAAAGGTCACGGGTACAATCAAATGATTTTCCCCTTTACATATTCGTAAACTTGGTCAATAATACCACATGTTCTTACACTTAATATATGTTGTAATGCGAGAGTGCATTCTAACATTGCCCGATAACGCCACCCTATTAAAAAAAGAATATATAGTATATAAGTAAAGTATATGTTGTGGATTTTCTACGCAAGTATACGTATCGAAAACAAGTAATATAATGATAAGAAAATTCGATCCCACGGAGAATTGTTACGATTATAATTGCTAAGTACTAGTCTTTTGTCACCTTAATTTTATCTAAACAAATAAATTTGAAATACGATTAATTAAATTAACTAATGAAAATAAAAACTAAAATTAAAAGATTTGGACAAATAGAGAAATATAGGATCACAATATTTCCTCAACACTTCACTCGATTCTTCATATTATTTCTTTGATCATCAAATTGCTACAAGTTGTTAACTAAGACCCTTAATGCATCAAAAAGAACTCTTCCGATATTCAATTCGAGTTATCTTTCCTAACTAACTCACTATATTCCTATGTGAATTAAATTATGAACGATTCATTAAGCATGTGTTCTTAACCAGTTACACATGTTACATAGGTATATTCCTATCCTATATAAACTCAAGACTTCCATCATAGATCATGTGTTATCCTATCTACGGCTAAACACAAATTTCCTTTTCCCAAAGTTCCTAAGGTTTACCAAATCAATTTAGTTGGTGATCAAGCAATCAAAAGCAATAAGCAAAGGATATAATAAACAAACTTAAGCAATTGTCATTAATCAAAGAAACGATAATTCAAAACGAGCTACATGTGAGTTTCGATTGCAATCCTATGACCGGTTTAGCTCATGATGAATCTAGAGCATAAACAAATCACAAAGGTAAACATTATGGAGAAAGAAATTCAGCAAAAGAAAGTGATACTAATGGAGAGAATCGCTGAGGTGATCTTCGTCTCCACCGTTCTTCTTCGCAAAACCCAATCTCCAATGGCGTTCTTTGAGTTTCCTAGCCTCTTGTGATGTTTTTCTCTCCTAAAATTCGTCCATTAATCCCTCTTTATGATTCCCTTATAAAGCCTCCTCGTTAGGTTAAGATTAGGATAAAAAATCCTAATTCGCGAAACAGTGGTGCTGGGGCACCGGAAAAGCTGTGCTGGAGCACCGCGTGAAATATGAGGTTCTTGCTGGGGCACCGGAAAAGCTGTGCCACGGCACCAAGCTGCTGCATGGTATTGTCAATTTCGGCTTTTCGGGCATGTAAAACTTCGTCCAAATGACTCGATTCATCTTGATCTTCAATTAAATCACAATCCACTCATGTAACTCCTAAAACAAAACAAAACAAAAACTAAAAGAAACACATTAAATGGCTCTTGGATAAATAAAACGCTAAGAGAAAGTATTCAAATTATCGGTATAAAACCGACTCATCAGTATACGACATATCAAAGTAAAAAACCTAATCATGTGACGGGAAAACTTCCAACTTGTCTAATACAAAACTCCTTTTTCTTAATGTCAGAGGAATAAAATGATGTCTAATGAATAATAACTGGCGTTAATAAAAAAAATACTCGGAACGTTTTTATTTTTCATTATTTGTTATAAGAGCACAAACCAAATACATAATCACAAAATATGGGTGAACAAGCAGGTATTCGGTGCGCTTTTTGACAAATAATAGACTTAATATCGCATTTCAGTATTTTAGAAATGATCACCGAATACCCTGTTTAAAGATGAAAACCGCATTTACCGTATAATCGATATTCGGTGTTCGGTTGCCGTATTTATCGGTTTTTTGTTCACATTTACCGCTTTTAAATTAATATCCACATCTCCATACAATGACTACTAATATCACACATAAACATACTATTAAATGTTAATATTATTACTAAATACTAATATTACAAATAAACGGATTACTAAATACTAATATTACACAATATTCAACCGAGAGATTAAATAAGAAAAATATTTTTGATATCTTGATAGGTACGGTAAATAGAATATAATAAATATAATATTAGATTTAGTAAAAGCGGTAAAATCGGGTAAGCGGTTGCGGTTTTTACATTAAAATCGAAACCCCTTTTTAACCTAATTCAATATTCGGTTTTTTTCTCGGTGTATTTGGTTTTAACAGCTTTAATAGCGGTTGCGGTTTAATCAGTATCAATTTGATCGATTTTCAGTTAAAAATTCGGTTTACTGTTTCTTTTATTCACCCTTATCACAAGCTAATAAGAATAAGTCCGCGTTTGAGCCTATAAAATTGGAAAAACATGCCGGTCTAGTCTAGCACATATATTAAGTTTTTAACTAAACTACAAGAATATATTAAGTTACTTAAAAAATGCTAGATGCTTCATATTTGGATAACTAGTTATTTATTATACATATATCTAACATGCTTTTGCGACAAATTTATTTATTTTTAGTATGGCTCCAAAAATAATATTTGTCTCGAGCTTTGAAAAATCTCAAGCACGACTTTGGTGACTTTGAGTCACTGAGGAAGAGGCGCTGAACATATGCATAAAACATATTAGGAAATGGTACAAAATATCTATTTAGCTACAAACTTTTTTAAAAATTACCCATTGTGAATATTAAAATGAGTATTTAAAAAAATATACCTAATGAATACTTCGTTAATAATCTCAAAAATGATTTAGAAGCTTGAGTTTGAATTTTCAATTTCTAAACCTCATAATAAATCAATTATAGACGGGCCTACGGTCTGGGCCTAATGTAGCTTAGCCCAACACCCTGAGTAATATTTTTTTTTTAGTTTGTAGTTTTGTTAATGAGTTTGAGTTTCGACCTGTCATGTAATATATTAATATTAATATAGTTCTTAAAGGCTAATTCTATTTAGGTTCGTATGGTCAATTTATTTTAAAGAATTAAGCTCTCGAATCAAATGTTCACAATTTGAATTTGAATAACGATTAATATATATATATATATATATATATATATATATATATAGTGTAATTATAAAAATTAGAACCTATTTCTTATGGTTTCAGGATCGAATTATATATCTTTTTGGAATTATTAAAAATATTTTTTGGCTAAAAAAATATCTATAGAGACACACTTTTCAAAACCAAAAAGTTTAGAAAATAGAAAATATATGTTTATTATCAAACAAGTATTGGAATATACAAGCGCAGCCTTGGATGCGAAAACGCGGATTCGAGGAGGACCCGTATTTCTGCGGTATGGGTCGGAGGACCCAGTTCCGAATTGCTCGTCAAATAGAGATCCAGGACCTCAAAAGCACAATGAATCAAGCTTCAAGTCTAATAAAGTCAACAAACAACGATAAACTATGCTCAATATCAAGGCATTTAATGTTGTTTCCATAAAATAAAAGGTATTTAATATTAATAGTTTGGAAATATATATATATATAAAGAAATTTATGGAATGAAAAAAAAATATGAAGAAAATAAAGAAAAAAGCGGAAGGGAAGAGATGAGGATTAGCGTCGTAGTAAGGTGAGAGGGACAAGCAAGTGCCAGGGAGTCCACAACTGTATAATACGACAAAATGCAAGGTTTCAGGTTTATACTTCACCAGCCAATCATTGAGTGCCACGTTGCAGTGGACGCGGATCTAGTCGACTCTTTCGGCCTGACACGTCATCAAAATGAGCTGTCACCGAACTGTTTGCCGTCTTTGACACCCATTTGCCAAAATGTTCAACCTTTCATTTGGGAAAGCTTTTTTTAGGCTCATTATCATTATTTATTTATTTGGTAAGTATATATATGTATATAATATTTTTTTTGCTTATGCATTCACTGACTATTAATTATTACATTACATGTATATTATTTATATAATCATTACATTACATGTTTGTATATAATATATTTTCGGTATCATATGATATGCCACCAATTATGACCCTTATCAATTTTGAGGCAATTAAACCCTCTATGTTTGCACCTTTAGAGACGGCAAGGATTGAAAAATAAAATGAAAGGATAATCACGGTAGAAATATCTAAGTTTTTATCAACAAGATAGGAAGGGTTTAAAGTGAAAAAAATAGCATCAAAGGTACCCGAGTTAGTAAGTATGAAGCGAGATATTTTTGTTGTCTAATTTCTTCGGTTGAATTCAAATGAGAGAAAATCTTACATAATTGGATGAGCACATTATGTTAAAAAAACGTCCGTAAAAATTGAACGAAAAAATGTGTAGCTTCACATTTATTAACTCTAGGTACTTCTATTTCTAATTTTAAACTCATGCCGCCTTAGTTGATAGAAATTTAGGTATTTTTTCCATGATTATCCCTAAAACTAAATTGTGCCTATTTGTTTATTTGTATTTTTAATACAACGTGGAGAAGGAGTTGGAAGATGGCTATCATAGACTTCATATTTGTGTATAAACAAAAGCAACAATTGTTTGACTTCGTCATTATAATTAATAAATTTACAAACCCAAATAGCCTGTAATTTTTGTAATAAAAAAATAAACAATTATGATGTACGATTTATGAGTCATGACATATATACATGTCCAATCCAAACAATACGACTTTAGAGGAGATTAGAGAAGAATAAATTGCATTGGTTTAAGCAAGAAATTGATTGTCGCTTTAAAAAGAAAGGTCGAAAATTAATACCATTGTAGAATTTCAATGAATATAGGCATAAATAGAAAAAAAGGATAGGAAAAATAAAGCATCACAAAAGGACATTTAATGCACCTTTAGAAAAAAGGGGAAAGCTTCCACAAAAAAAAAAAAAAAAAAAAAAACTAAACTAAAACTAAAAAAAAAAATGGAGGTTTTTTTTCTTCTTATTACTTATTATTAGTTGTTTGTAATTGGCATCGCGCTGCGTAGTCGCTTTTGCTTAATCAATATAAATTAAAAAATAAATTTACATATATATATATATATATATATATATATATATATAACTATTTCAATTTATCTATGTAATTAAATAATATAAAATTTAAAAATAAATGAATAATAGTATAATTCGATTCATGAGCTAATATATCTCATCAAACAGATAACATAAATTTGATACATAAGTCCACAATTACATAAAAAATATATTTTTTAATCATATCATTTTGAATCTCATTATACTGTGTGCATGCCAAGTTTATAAATTAGACTATCAAATTTAGATTCATTTACGACCGGGACAAATTCAATTAAACGTCTTAATTATTCATGATAATTATGGGAAACGTACACAAATAAATATGAGACGATTACATTTTTTGTCTATTTTTTTCATCAGATTCATGTTTAGCGAAGACGTTAGATAGTTGGATAAACACATAGAATGTATATCTTAGGTATAATTTAAAAAATACACCGTGTCATACCGTTTAACTTTTAATACATTTATCATTATTTTTTCACTTTGTAACCGGCCCGATAAATATATACTTATATACATGTGTATGTATGTAATATGATAAGTATTTATGTTTTGATCTTTTTGTTGGAAAGTGGGTGTTGTTGACTTGAAAGAAGAGATGAACGTGAGTTTATCTAGAAAGTGGTGCTAAATAATAAGTCTTGTGTTCTTTCTGACCATCACAACTGTCTCGCAATCTTCACTCCAATGCGTGCATACACATGCTCCTTCGCAAAAAACACACAGAAAAAAGAAAAAAGACGACGACTTTATAATACCCATTAGTCCTAATCTCGATGTCAATTACCCCATATTATAATATTCCAATATTTCTTGCCTCTTTATTTCCTCGTGGAATTTTAATTTAAACGCTTTGAAACTCGCCTTATTATTCTGTATATATCAACTCTCTCTCTCTCTCTCTCTCTCTCTCTCTCTCTCTTTCTATACATACCAAAAGCAGTACAAAAACATTCCATTGAGGAGGAAATGGGTCCAGAGAGAAGCTACGTCGTTTTGATGCTCTTCCTTGTCTCTTACTCTTTCTTTGCTTCAACAGGTTTGTAATTGTAATGTATATGTATACTCTCTCTGCGTCAGAGAATGCACATATATGATCCTTTAATGTTGATGATGCTCTGAAAGGTGAATAATGGCGCTACACATGAGTTTCACTCTAATTATTTATATTTATTTCTGTACATTCTTTATTCCGAAATTGCCGGAAGGTCCCTCGTCTAACTCCGGCGGTATATCCGTAAAATCCGATCGTCGCAATTATCGGTTTTCGTAAGCTTTGTTTCAAATAGTGCCTCTGCCTCCAGGTGGGACGGGCAGCCGGCAGATGGGCTTGCCCGTCCCACGATTTTGCAGCCCACGGGCTGCCCGTGCCCGGGTTGCCTAGCCCGTGGTCAATTCTGGGCGGACACTCAAATTTTTTCTTGGGCGGGCAGAATCCGCTCACCCATGGGCGCTAGCGCGGGGAGCCTAATCCGATCAATCACGGGTCTAGCGCGGGCAGCCTAACCTGAGGTCCAACCCAAGCCCCCCCTTTTGGCTCCGAATCATTTGATTTAGTGGATAAAGTTGGTATTTCTGTTAATGGGAATCAGCAAAAATCCAAGAAAGGAGAATACTTTATACTTTTGATTTAATGTTGTGATTTCAACCCTGAATGATTGGAGAATATATTGTTTTGCTCTGTTTTCTTGTCCCTCATTGTATATTGCATTACATTTATTTGGTTTTATTTACTCTATCCACAGAAGCCTATGATTCACTCGATCCAACCGGAAACATCACAATCAAATGGGACATCATGTCATGGACTCCCGACGGCTATGTCGTAAGTACCGATCATCCGCAAATCCGATCGTAATTACTGTTCCGGTTCACGAATAAGCATGTGACGCGGACTGCGAATGTGCAGGCGGTGGTGACGCTGTACAACTTCCAGAAGTACCGGCACGTGCAGTCGCCGGGGTGGGCGCTGGGGTGGACGTGGACGAAGAAGGAGGTGATATGGAGCATGCTGGGTGGGCAGGCGACCGAGCAGGGCGACTGCTCCAAGTTCAAGGGGAACATCCCGCATTCCTGCAAGAAGAGCCCCACGGTGGTGGACTTGATGCCCGGCACGCCCTACAACCAACAGATCTCAAATTGTTGCAAGGGCGGCGTGCTCAACTCCTGGGTGCAGGACGCTTCCAACGCCGCAAGCTCGTTTCAGATCAGCGTGGGCGGCTCTGGCACCACCAACCGCACTGTCCGGGCGCCCAAGAACGTAACCCTCCTTGCCCCTGGCCCCGGCTACACCTGCTCTCGTGCTAGCATCGTCAAGCCCTCCCGCTTCATCACCGCGGACAAGCGCAGAGTCACGCAATCCCTCAGTAAGTCGCTCGCAGCCTTTCGGTTAAAATTTTAGCATTAATTAGAGGTCATTAAGCTCATACAATTGGATATATAATCCAATGAGTAGAACTACTTTTAAAAACTATAAGTCATCGACTAATCCTATTTAGCCATTTTTCCTAGGCCCATTGTGAGTTCGGTATCCCTAGGACGTAACAACGGGCCCGTAAAAGCTCGGTTGTTGAGGGAAGGATCTCATTTTCAATCAACATGGGATCACATTAGTCTAAACAAGTTATATGATAAGTCTTTAACTATTTTCATGCATTCAATTCAGATGTCCTCTCACATTTAATTTCATGATAACTATTAACATTTTTAAGTCTCGTAATTAAAGATTAACAAGCTTGGCTTGATAATATTGGACTGAATACTGATTAAAACTGTTCATCTTTGGCAGTGACGTGGAACATCACATGCACGTACTCGCAGTTCCTGGCCTCAAAAACCCCATCTTGCTGTGTCTCTCTCTCGTCGTTCTACAACGACACAATCGTCTCTTGCCCAACATGTTCGTGTGGTTGCCAGAGCAACGCCACGGGAAGCTGCGTAGAGTAAGTTTCTCCCCCTCACGTTGCCGGTTCTCTAGAGTCCCGTTACAATTAACGAGCCTGTCCTTTTCTGTTTCTTGCAGCCCTAAAACGCCGCACATAGCTTCGGTTGTCCCAAGCTCTAAGCGGAACATTGTGACGCCTCTGGTGCAGTGCACAAGGCACATGTGCCCTATCCGAGTTCACTGGCACGTCAAGCTCAACTACAAGGAATACTGGCGGGTGAAGGTCAGCATCACAAATTTTAACTACGCGATGAACTACTCGCAGTGGAACATGGTCGTCCAACACCCGAACTTCAACAACCTTACGCAGATCTTCAGCTTCAACTACCAGTCGCTGACGCCCTACGCATCCATCAGTGAGTTCATCTCGTATCTTTTACGTTTTGATTTTTCGTTGTTCTCTTTTGTTGTGTCTCACCGCCTATTGTTGCTCGACAGACGACACCGGCATGCTATGGGGAGTCAAGTTCTACAACGATCTGCTCATGCAAGCCGGGCCCAGCGGGAACGTGCAGTCCGAGCTGCTCTTCCGCAAGGACAAATCAAGCTTCAGTTTCGAGAAAGGTTGGGCATTTCCTCAGAGGATTTACTTCAACGGCGACAACTGCGTGATGCCGCCGCCCGATGAGTATCCGACGCTGCCAAACTCCGCCTCGAGAAGCTACGTCTCTCTTCTCGCAGTTTCTCTCTCGACATTGGCTTTCGTATTTGCGTTTGTCTAAGTGTACATTATCGAATTATGACGTTTCTCAAAAGGACCGGTTCACCCTTGGGATAGTTTGTGGTTAGATTCAGAGTGGCTATTTATGTTTTGGGTGTTCATTTTTTGTAGCATAATACATATACAGATTTTACATATTTCTACTCATGTTTTGTATATGAAAGATGTATAAAATATCAATTCAATACATCTAAAGTCTGGTTTTTTCTCTCTTATCTGACGATTTCTATCAGCTTTCTCTCTCTATACACAAGACACCAAATTCATATAGACCAAAACTGACTCACGCTCTCTTGAAACAAGCGAAAAAAACACCGAAATAGGGACGCAAAATAGCTCTAAAGACCCACCAAGAGGAGAATCAATGAAGAAACGATAATCGAGAAGGCTGCGGGGTTCCGATGTGCAGAGTTGGGCAGATAGGGGTACGAGTCCGGTGGAGGCATCATGCACTCCTCACCGTTAAAGTAGACTCGCCGCGGAAACGCCCACCCGTTCTTGAAAGTGAACGTCTTCTCATTCTTCTGGAGGAGCACCTCCGATTGGACGTTCCCTGCCGGCCCGGCCTCCATCAGCAGGTCGTTGTAGAACTTCATGCCGTAGAACATGCCCGTATCGTCTGTGACACACAACATCGTACAAGATGAGGATCTCCGATTTCGTAAGATCTCGAAAAGCTTTGAGTTTCAAGGGACTTACTTATGCTGCCGTAAGGGAGGATCGACTTGTAGTCGAAGCTGAAGACCTGTGTGACATTGTTGAGATTGGGGTGCTGAACAGCGAGAGTCCAGAGCGTGTAGTTGAGCCGGTAGTTGAAGTTGGTGACGGCGATCTTCACGCGCCAGTACTCCTTGTAGTTCTGCTTCACGTGCCAGTGGACTCGGATCGGGCACATGTGGTGTGTGCACTGCAGCAGTGGCGCGTTGTTCTTCCTCGGGGTATTCACTCCCGCCGCCTTCAATATCTTCGAATCGGATCTGCAAAAACGGCAGAAAGAAGTGCAGAGGATGCATGCTTCATCAATATTAAAAAATAAGGGTGAACAAAAAAACCGTAAGCTGAATATTAAACCAAAAAATCGGATATACCAAATACGAGTTTATACGAGTTTAAACGGTTAAAACCGAAAGCGGGACATACTTGACACAATGTTTCCTGTCTTGGCAGCCACAAGCACAGTTGGGGCAGGGAGTGATGGTGTCATTGTAGAAGGAGGAGAGAGACACACAGCAACTGGGATTCTTCCTCGCCAATATTTGTGAGTAAGTGCATGTCACATTCCATGTCACTGAATATTTTAAATAAAAATTATAGCAAGCAATAAAGATTAAATGTTTATAATGAAAGTAGAAAAACAAAATTCCACTCAATGATACGGTTTTTAATATTGAAAATTGTGTCGGCGCTAGACGTTACGCCAATTCCATGTAACATTGTGTCGACGCGCAATTAATACGAGAATTTTATTTTTAAATTTTATCTAGGTTCTATATGCCTTTTAAAATCTATATTCGAAAAGTCTTAATCAAAGTAGAACTACTCTTACTTTGGGCCTGAGTCTTGCGGCGGCGATCAGGGGACAAAAAGGTGGTGGGTGGCACGATTTTGGCGCGGCCACAGGTGTAGCCGGGGCCGGGACCGAGCAGGGTGAAGTTGCGGGGCAACTTGACGGTCTTGTTGGTGGAGCCGGCCATGCCCACGCTAACTTGGAAGGAGGAGACGGAGCTGGCTGGGTCCTGCCCCCACGAGGAGAGCACCCCACCCTTGCAGCAGTTGGCGATCTGTTGGTTGTAGGGCACGCCAGGCAGCAGGTCCACCACCGTGGGGTCCTTCTTGCAGCAGTGCGGGATGTTTCCCTTGAACTTCGAGCAGTCCCCTTGCTCCGTAGTCTGCGCCCCCACGATGGACCACACCACCTCCTTCTTCGCCCACGTCCACCCAAGCGTCCATCCCGGGGTCATGATGTGCCGGTACATTTGGAAGTTGTTCATCGTCACCACCGCCTGCATTGGAATATCACTTGGTTTGGATTAATATTGGAATATCACCAATGCATTCATGCAAAGGAGTGAGGACATTGATCAATAAATATGAAGCCTTGTTTCAATGTTGTAAAAAAAAATCCAATTGAGTTTAGTTTTCTACGATATAAGATCAACACTTTTGATAAAATTATAAATATAAGCTGTGACAAAACAAGAAATGAGATATCACTCCATATTTTCTTATTATTTAAGTACTTATGCCGCAAATATCTCAATCTTAAATAACTGAATCAAAGTATGACATACAGAAAAGAAAAAAAAAATATAGAGAAATCATGATGTGAACGAGTGAATGTAAATTGGCACGTTTGGTCCCCAAACTTCTCAAACTTTGCTCAAGTGCTACATATGAGCTAAAATTTTGGCTCAAATAACCCTTGAACTAAGGATTTGGTTGCACTAACTCACTTTACTATTTCGTAACGTTTCGCACGCACCGATGCGTATCATGATCAACGAGTCTCTCTATAACTAGCTTCGTCACTGCCGTCTCTCGTCAACGAAGCAAGCACCACATATCTCGTAAAATACCTCAAATCCTCAAGGTGTTAGTTTAAGCACTCAATTCCCTAGTTTAGGGGGCATTTGCGCCAAAATGTGAGTTCAAGGAGCATTTGCGCAAAGTTCGAGAAGTCCGAGTGGTAAAATTTGCGAGCATGAGAGGAAATAATATGTACCACATAGCCGTCCGGAGTCCAAGACATGACGTCCCATTTGACTGTAATGTTTCCGTTTGGATCCAAAGGATCATATGTATCTGCATATATCCAATATATATTTATGAACAAACATAATCAAGATTAATAATAGTCAAGACATTAATCGCTGAAACAACAACACTAACACTGAACTCACCAGCATATGAAAACATGGCAAGAATGAAACAAGCTGAGATGACAAGTCTCATCATTTGATGAGAGGTTATTCAATGCAAGAAAACTTGAAGAATTTCAATCACAATATTGCTTCTTTCTCTCTATGCGTATATTTAAGAGAAGATGGAGACTGACTTCCTTGTTGGGTTGGACAGTATTGTGTTACCTAATGGTGGTTAGTACTTCAACATATATATATATATATATATATATATATATCACTCTTAGACAGACCCAAGTCAGGACTCGGCCATGCAGAGAGAGAGAGAGAGGGAGAGTTGTGTGCTTTTGATAGCTTAAAGCAACGGCTAAGGAATTAGGAGTGAGAAGTACATTCCAACCTACCGGTTGGAGAACGAAGCTGACAGCTAATCAAATATTTTAACAGTTCGTACTTCAAGTTACCGATTTAACCCTGCCTGTTATTGTATGATCATATATATTCATATAGTTACACGTTATCGAAGCTTATCTTATTCGTACGGTACGGTATAACGTTCACAATTCTGGTATAATGTAGCCAACTTTAACGAGGTATCTAGAATGTTTTCGTAATTGTTTACTGCAAACTGCCTGCATGTCTAATTTACGGATATATTGCGAGTACGGTACGGGAATATAAATAGAACTTTTGTAAGATTTCAAAAATAATTACCGATAGTTTTATTCTGGTTTTACAGAAGTGGGTTTTCGTAAAATAATATATTTAGAAATATTAATTAAAAAATTATAGAATTTATAGGTTCTTAGGTGGTTTTTATAGGATTATTATGGATTTGGTGAAGGGAGAAACGAGTGGGTCAATATTAACCCACGTACCCCGTATTGCGGGTTACCCGTGGTATATATACCCATAATATTTTGCGGTTTTCTAATTAAAACCTTGATCAAGAGTCCTTAATAATTTGTAAACGTTTTGTCCCTTTTGGTCTCATAATAATAAGAGAAGGAAACATCAAGCGATGAGCAATCAAAGAAAAAAAATAGTACTTGACTTTGGTGAACTTCCATTGTTAAGAGAAAGACTTCCTAACTGCTTTGCATTTAACAGCAAAACCTCCTATATAGATACGCTTCAAACTAATAATGAATAACTCTTCACCTTATTCATTCAAACTATCCGAACCATATTCAGAAGAACAAGATTTATGTGACGTGGCAGTGGGGTGTCTAATGAGAGCCGTTTGATTAAGCCTTGGCATCCAAGGTCTAGATCGCCTTGATGTTCAAACGACATGTCGTAAGAGACTTGTTTGATCCTTTGCCCATCTCACTATTGTTGACGTTCTTAATACTTGTAGTTTTCGTATTTCTTGGTTAGTTATCTACATTAAATCCCTACTACAAATTCGATGTTTTTTTTTTTCCGCTAGATTTTTAGTATTGATTGTTGAGGTACGATTTTGTCGTTTCATCTATATAAAACGACAAATCTAATTTTCATGTTTTTAAGCTTGGTCAAAGCACCAAAAGTCCGGTTCAAGAAGAAAGTCAACTGAGGCCCATCAAGAGCTAAAAGCCCAACCCAAAAAATAGCCCAATGACGAGGTTGTGATAGCCCAAGAAGCAATCTCATCGACACTAAGATTCCTGGTCGACGAGAAATCTTGTTTGAGATCGACGAAGCATGTGACGAGAGTAGACGAGTCTCGTCGACAAGGTGTGCGACGATCGAAGAAGGTGTTGTCGACTAGAGCTTTGGATTCTAGAGGAGATGAAGACTTGATTACTCGATGAAGCATGCGAGGAGAGTAGAGCGAGTCTCATCGACGAGGTGTGCGACAACGGAAGAAGGTACTGTCGTCGAAAAGAGTATTAAAGTATTCTAGAGGAGATGAAGAGTGGATAATAGTGACTAATAATAAGGAAATTAAGCCTAAGTTTATGACAGTTATTGTATAACAGAATTGTAGCGACTTGGCAATAAATGCAACGAGGTTAAGCATAAGGTGACGAGGAATACTAGGCAAGTTGTTTATGAATTCTAGAAATACCAAGCTAATGGGATAGAAAACGGATCCAAATCTTTTGTATGAATTCGTACTCTCTACATTTCTACTCGATATTCATGCAATAAAACAAGCATATATTCATCAATATGTTGTTCTTACTATCTTATATCATCTTGTTTCACAAGTTATCTCGACCAATGTGATTGAGTTTCAACATAAATACCCGAGTCCTAAATTAATCATAAAATCAGAGTTTCCCCATGTGGCACTTCATGATTGCTATTAGTATCGTTTACCACGTGGTACTAAATATAGTAATAAATCGCGGGACTACCATGCACGTATGTGAATTCATAGAAAAAAAAAATTTGTTTATATGAGTATTTGACACTAGTGATATATAGTTTTATAAATACAAAATAATAACCAAATCAATAGCATGAAAATAATAAAAGTCAATGCATCATATAGAACATGATAAAAAAGACATCGTGAAAAACTTAAAAGTTGGAATAATTTCCATTATTTTAATTTAATAAAATTACAATCATATTATTGTTGTGGATTTTGATGTCGTTTTGTTTGTCTTTCCATTCTCTTGGTTCCTAGGATCTTGTCGTTTTTTTGTTGTTGCTGTTGGAGGAAGAGTTATCAAGGGCATGTAAAAGGAAAATTCCAATACATATGAAATTTACCTAATAAGGAGATGTAAATAATATTAAGGTAGTAAAAAATCCCTATTCATTGTGATGTAAAAAAGATAAAACATGTTAAAAGCCTGATCAATATATATATCTATATTCCAAACAAGGATGGATAAGAATAGTCAAATATCTCAACGAAGCAACTTCTTTCTAGTTTGTACTCCTGGCTTATAAAATCTAGAATTTTTTCAAAGGTCGAGGCGTGTTTTCTTTCTCTATATATGTATATGGACTGTCTTATGGTAAAACAACTAAACAAGTGGCTGAGAACCTGGTTTTGGGCACGGTGGAGACAAATTCTAGCCCGCTTCATCATCAGAAAGATTTTGAGGTCAATATTGTTATATTAAGCTATTTAATCTCTCTCTCTATATATAGATACACACGTACGTGAATCACCTTGTGAATATTAAGCTATTTAATCTCTTCGGTGAAGCATATCTATCATGGGACGTTGGATGAAGCCAGAGGTCCGGAAATAGTAATATTTTTGTTTATTTATTTTTCGTCTAGTATTAATTCTCAAGAACATCTTACAACGTGTAAAAATCTATCGAATATTAATATTGCATTTTGTTGGCTAGGTTTAGCCATTATTGGGTGCAATGGGTTTTGTGACGAGCATGTGTGGTTTCCAACTTACAAGAAACTTGCTTTTGAATCCTGATGTGAGGTAACTAACTCATCATTGTTATTTGTGTACATGATCACTAGAAATACACTATTTATTAATTTTGTGGCGGTACTAGATTGGTGGGCACGGACATGGCCGACCCTGAATATTATAGGCGAGCAAGGCCGGTCCTTCGGACCACCAAATTTACGGGCCTTAGTTTATTTTGTACAATTATTTTATACTTAATTTAAATATTTATATAGCCCAAAAATTTACTTAGCGTAAGGTCCTGATAAAACACGACAAACTTAAAGCCGGCCCTGAACGGGGGCAAGTTGTGGGCAACAGGCTCGAGCTACCCGCGCGCCTTTAAAAAGTGGGCAAGTCTGCTCACCATTTCAATTTTTTAAAATTTTCTTTATTTATTATAAAATAAAAAATAACTTTAAGTAAAATAAAATTAAGAGAAATTGTTTGACTCAGAATTTGGGACAAATAACCCATTGGTTGGGAAGCCCGTGCCCTTGCCAATTGAAGATGTGCTCTGCCCACGCCCCACCCACCTATGGCATGCCCGTCCCAAGCAGCCCGAGTTAAGTCGACCAAGATCGGGAGCATATTACGGCCCCTATATGACATATTTTTGCCATAAAACTGAGTCTATTTAGCTCCTCATGAAATTAATTATGTTTAATTTAAAACAAATAAACTGATTGCAGAATCAGCAAGACAAGCAGACGCATGGGAGTGCTTGAGAACGAGGAAGAAGGGAAGAAATACAAAGAGCACAGCCTCCGCAAGTTCCTCCGAACCCGCCCGCCGGAGATCATGCCAGCCATCAATCAGTTCTTCTCTTCCCAAGATAATTAAGTTTTGTTACTTAGCTAGGGCATAAATAAATAAAATAATATTGGACCTTTTGCAGTCTGATAATAGATATTGCATAGTTATATGCAGTATTGCGCATCCTTGTAATTATATTATTGTATTTCTTATACAAATTTAATTACATTTTTAGAGCATATAATACAAAGTTCCTACTTGCTAAAAGCAAAGACACACAGTATCTCAAGCTGTCCAACGAAAACGAAGAGTGAACAAAAACTCTGTCATAGACTCGACTACACTAAACTCACCCCCTAGTGGAATTATCGCAACAGTTGGCGGCGTTAAATCACACCGCCAACTGTTGTGATAATGTTGAATATTTCCAAATCAACGCAGCGTGAATAATTCAATATTATCAACTCCACGTGTGTAAATATTATCAAATCAAATTATCGACCCAACTTGCGAACTAACTATACATCGAATACCAACCCAATCAAATGAAATCCAAAGCCAAAATATATCAAATTCTAAATCAAACGGCCCTATTAATTCGTTTCCAACCCAATATTAGATAATCTAGTGTCAGTCACTTTGAAACTCATGCTCGCATTATAAAATTTGGTATCCATCTTTTTTTAAGTAAAAGATGGAGGCTCGAGTCTCAAATATGGTCCGGAATCCCAACTAGGTTGGCACCCAAGAACACAATCAAGAAACGAGGCTCGATATAATATAAAAGAAAAATATCTCAGATTACAAACAAAACCAAATGAGACGAGAACTAACAAAACAACTTCTCTCTCAAATAAACAACATCCAAATATGAAAGGAGTTAGCAAAATCTAAAATTCTCTTTCGTACAAATATCATGATTGACCAAAGAAGAGGTGAAATTCGGATGTGACGACCACCAATGTTGACCTGGAGTCTGAGCGCAAATCTAGCGAGCGCATCAACAACTTGGTTACCTTCTCTGTAGATATGAGTAACTCTAAAATTGATACGCTCGAGGAAACAAAGACATTTGGACCATTGAACTCTCAATTTCCAAGGTACACGATAAGTCTTTTGATGAAAAAGTTGAACCACGTAAGTAGAGTCTGATTCAAGCCAAAGATTGACCCAGTGGAATTCTTTTGCTTTTTCGATAGCAAACATAGCCGCCAACAATTCAGCTTCGAAGGCATAAGCTGATACAATGTGGAATGCAAACGAACCATGAGGGAACCCACGATAAGTTCTAAAAATACCTCCAGCACCTGCCACGCCCGGAATGCCAGTAGAGGAACCATCAGTGTTGCATTTGAGCCAACCAATAGGAGAGAAACGCCATACAACAAGAGCTTTCCCAGAATGAATATCAAGGCTAAAGAACTTCAAAATTTGAAGATCTTCAGAAGCGTTCGACGTTCCTAACTTGAGGAAAAAAATATCAAATAATCTAATGTCAAATTAAAAAGAAAAAAATCTAAACCTAATATTACAGTCCCAATAAATTTTAACGGATTGTAATATCATAAATTTAAAAATTATTTCCCTCCATTTTTTAAAAACTTTATACCTATATATATATATATATATATATAGTACTTTGGATGTAACGACACACTTTTTCGGCCACTACTTCATAATCTTAAACTTGTATAAATCTCTTGTTTATGAAAAATAATGTTTTTAAACTTGTCATCAATTTTTTTTTATAATAAGAAATACCCTATAATAAGAAATCTCATATAATAAGAAATACCCTATAATAAGAAATCTTATAAACATCAATTTTGATATATGGTCAACGTAGAGTTCCCAAAGCAATGTGGTAGACGAGATAGAGGCTTAAAGCGACCCGAATAGTGATCCCGAGACATTCAAGGAGTACGAGAAGCATGCGGAAACCGAGGAGATCATCGAAAAATTTCTCACTGTAAAAAATCTTCAAAGTTTGGTAACATCGAAACCAGTTAGTCTTGATTTTGTGCATTTAATCTAGATTATTTTTTTAGGATTTTCTGAGAAATCCGCTCTCGGGATTGAGAAAATTCACAAAAACCCCAAGATTATTATCAAAAAGTAAAATATTTAAATAACTTGGTTGATCGGAATACTAGTGGGTGACGTTTTGGACGTTCTTGGTGATATGGACATAGCTCAATTCGGCGATTTCATTTTTTGAGAATTCAGCGGAGATGATCACCGCCTTGTAAACGACAACAACGTCTTCGGTGACTGGCGACGACAACACCAACTCTAACAACAATGACAGAGATGAGCATAGGGAACTATTGCGGGAGGGAGGGAGAGAGAGAGAGATTTTAAATCCTTAAATTGGTAGTTGCCTCATTCACCCATTTTTATTAGATGTAACCCTAACCTTAATCTCTATCACCTCCCTCTCATCATATTCTCCATTTGACGATTAGGTGCCTTAGACACGTGTGGTGGATACTTGATGTAGGAGGCAATTATCGGAAAGAAACGAAACCGCAAAATTGCAACACAAATGTTGGCTTTCATTTACCAAATATCATAGCTGAAATAATACTACTATTATCTCAAGGCCCATATAGCCATCGACCAAGAAATGGATAGGAAAGAGAAGTTTTAAAAACATAAACAAATAACGCTTTTAGAGGTAAGTAAGTAATAGAAATAAGTGACACAAATGATTATAATAAAAGTTGGATATAAAGGTTAAGATCGGCCCTAAATGGTGCCAAATTAATGACACAAGATTCCCGGAATCCTCCCGTTCGAGTGTCACTTCCCGGTTCGTCGGTCTCACGTCTCCATAATTAATTAATGCCTCCACCATTCTCCCGGATGTTGAAAAAATTCGTCCCCCACTTTTAGCCGTCGTCCATGAACGCCGCCCCCGATGTCGCCACGCTCGTGTTTTTGCATTTTTTTCACCGTTTCTCGATGTTTCCAAGGTTTCCTTTTGGAGGTTTTATTGCCAAAAATTACAGTTTCAGGGGATAGTGATAAATTAATAAAATAATGTACTAAAGTATCTCTTTTCTCAAAAACAAATCTTGTCATTTTTATTCTTTCTTTTGGTGACCAAAACAATTAATTTGAGAGACTAATCCTATCATGATGAATGTTGATTGATAATCTTTCGTGTTTTAGGAAGTAATTGAAAGGTACATGTTTGTCGCTTATTGGTAGTTAATTACATGCATGGTCAATCCTACATTACCCGCATTTACTTACTTATTTATTATTTATAACTGAAACTTCCTCTCTTGGCTTCTTATTGATACGTCATAAGAAATCGCCAAATATATTTCCCTATTTTTTTTTTTTTTGTTTCTCAACTTTATATTATTACATTCATTCATGTGTCACTATATTATTCTCTTCTTCACATTCACAGTTTCCTCTTTGTTTTCTCAGCCAAAAACTTAGAGAAACCCCAAGACTCAACCTTGATGAGTTTCCACAACAAAGAAGGAAAAAACTTTCGATTCAATATCTTCTTCATTTTCATCAAAATGGGTTTTCAACAATGCAAGTTTCTCAGGGCGATGATCATATTGCTCATCCAAGTTTCCGTGTCCATGATCGTCTGTACCAGCGCTTGTTCTGATGGGCAATGTCGGGTTAGTCTCGGTTACAGTAACGTTCATCATGAATTTACATTCCAATTCGTGGGGTGAAACTTCTACACCGGTTCTCGATTTTTTTACAAGCTTACAAAATTGGAATTCTTTTGTCGGAAAATTAAACCGGTACCAGGCCCCGTTTAAAAAAGATATTCTACCGGTTCTCATTGGTGTAACCGGAGCGGATATCCGGTTTTTTGGAACTATCCGAATCCGGATCCGAAAAACCGGATATCCGGAAATAGGTATCCGGATCCGAAAATCCGGATATCCGGATATCCAAAAATCCGGATATCTGTTTTCAAAACCCGGATCCGGATATTATCCGAATATCCGGATCCGGTTTTTTATTTATTAAAAAAAAAGGTTAATTTTAATGAAAAAACCCGTACAAGTCTACATATTTTCCCGTTGTCCAAAAAACCGAACAAATCTAATACATATTATCACATAATACATATAAAATTAAAAATGCATTCAAATCCTCGTCTACATTCCGCACCATCTTTTCTTCATTCCCGTGCATCATCAAGCGTCAACATCATCATCAACTGCAAAAGATATGACAATTATAAAAAAGCATCACAAATAAATAAGTACTCCTAACATAAAAAAATATAATAAAATAATGAAAATATTAAAATAAACCGGGTTTTAAACCGGATCCGGATATCCGGATTTTTAAATACCAAAACCCTTATCCGAATCCGATTTTAAATCCGGATCCGGATATCCGTATCCGGATTTCGGATTCGGGTTCGGATTTGGATTTTAAAATCGGATGCGGGTGCGGATACGGATTTAAAACCGGATTTCGGGTTTTAATTACAGCCCTAGAAAATACATATAAAATATCATTTCAACCCTTCTATTTTTTTACCAAAAATTAAATCTCTCCCTCCTTGGGTATAAATCTTGGTTCCGTCATTGCCGGTTCCCTCATTTTCTTGACCAGTTTTGGTGCCGGTTAAAAATAAATTTGGGTTTAGAAAACAGGTTACCTGTCCGGTACTTTCACCCCTAAGCGTCGATCAAATGATCCTCATCGTAGATATTCTAATATTTTATTATGTTTTTACGCGATGATATTGACGTAGCTTCTGGACGAATGCTCGAGCGACGGAGACTGTAGTTCCGGGTTGTATTGCTTTGCTTGCCCTCAAGGCTTTTCCGGGTCAAGATGTGTGAGATCGTCCATTACAAACCAATTTCAGCTCCTGGTAATTTTATCCCTAGCTACTCCTAACAGTAATATTTGAATAAGGGTTGAGATTTAGAGATGATATCATGAATCCCAAACGACGTGATTGCAACAAGACAATGCAGCACATGAGTGACCATGTCACTGCTTAACAGATTCTAAGTGACGCTTGGGCACTTCTTTGGTGATTTTTATTTACGTGTATATATATTAACAGACGTTTAAATTGTTACGCTTAAAAAATGTAAAAAAAAAAAAGGTTGTGTAGTCGGTCTTTATCGGTGTTAATTGTGTATCTCTCGGACCGATATTGCATTCGTATAGTTTATATTTATATGAAATGTATATTGATAACCGCGTATAATAATAAACCGACCATGATATAGAGTAAACTTCCAATTTCATTTTTTCGTGTTCAATTTCGGTTTCGGTTAAATCGCGTATGCTTTATTATACTGTTCTAAATTTATCTTCTTAGATACTATTGAATACAAATATGCTCGATAATTATTTAAAAAAAATACAAATATTCATTATTAATCAATATAATTAGTGGTCTCTTTTATACGCGTTTGATATTCCGTATAAAATAATAATACACCGAAAATCATCAAGGTCGGCCCTATATTCACAAAAATTCTGGGCAATCGTGCAACTTTTTTCAATGAAAAATAAATATTATATCTTAATTAACAATGACTCGTAAATCTTAATAGTTTGAACTTTGAACAAGGCCTTTTTTTTTTCTTTACCCAAGGCCGACCCGAAACTATTGGGAGCCTATCTTCATCTCAATTTTCATATACAAAATGAGGTGTGTATATATATATATATATACACACACCTCATTTTTTTTTTGGGGGCAATTTTATTTCTTTTTTAGGGAAGAAACCAAATTGCCAAAAAAAAAAAAAAACAGAATATTTGGTATAATTTGGTTTCATCGGTTCAGTCCATGAATCAGGTTTCATAATTTATTTCTGTTTAGTACCTAATATTCACATAAACGGTCTTTATTAAAAATTGTAAATACTTTTATATTTACCTCATTATAATTGTCTATATATATATATTATGAAACTAGTTTTGATACAATAATCAATTCATTATCTATATTATAGTCTCACTTGTGACTTATAATTAATAATTAAACACAGAACAATTCTCTTCCTTTCAACAAGTATGCATTCTTGACAAGCCACAACGCTTACGCCATTGACAACGGAGTCCCTCGCTTCACCTTTACAAACCAAGAAGATACCATCTCTCAGCAGCTAAACGTAAGAGGGTACTAAAGTAATTTCCTCTCTTTTTTTGTTAAGTTTATTGTGAAGCTAATAATAATTATAATATACAGTTGAACCTCTATAAATTAATAAGGTTGGGACCAGAAAAATTTATTATATTATCGAGTTTATTAATTTATTGAGGTAAAAATTGAACTCCGTTAGTGTAGTCGGGAACGGACAAAAATATTATTTAATCGCGACTATTAATTTATCGAGTATTAATTTATAGAGGTTCTACTGTACTGTGGAAATTCTATAATACAGAACGGCGTTCGAAGCCTAATGCTGGACACGTATGACTTTCAAGGAGATGTGTGGTTGTGTCATTCATTTGGGAGGAAATGCTATCTCTCTACTGCTTTTGTAAGTTAAGCTCGACTTCGTAACGCAACTTTCTTACGGAAAAATATCGAGGCTCCGCTATCATAAAACATAATAATATTTGTTAACGCAGTTAGCGATAATTATAAGACTAGCCTACTCAGCTACTTCAATCACAAACATGGTAGATACGAGCTAAGGACGTTAAGTATCCAATTAACACTAACGTGACAATTAGGACGAAACAGATAGAAAACCCAATTATATAATATTTTAATATTAATTTCACGTAATTGAAAGCTTAGGAATATGTCGCCGCATTTTGAACACATTTGGGTAATACCGCCGTCAAACCTTTTAATTTTTAATTTTTTATCTTTTGCCTTGTCGATAGATTTATGTTAATAGTATTATGTTATAGGGACCGGCTATAGCTACGTTGAAGGAAGTTGAAGCATTTTTAGCTGCAAATCCATCTGAGATTGTGACACTGATTTTAGAGGATTATGTTGAAGCCCCAAATGGGTTGACCAACGTATTCCAAGCCGCCGGGTTGATGAAATACTGGTTTCCGTTGAAAAACATGCCGAAAACGGGCCAAGATTGGCCACTTGTCAGTGACATGGTTTCCGAAAACCAGAGGTTGCTTGTGTTCACTTCACTTAAATCCAAAGAGCAATCCGAAGGCATTGCGTATCAATGGAACTACATGGTTGAAAATCAATGTAAGAAGTTCTATATAAACGAAAAAAAATAACTTAATAATCATATTATAATCAGGGCATGCATTTGTGGCATAAACATCCAACTTGTAGTAAGTGCATGCTCCAACATATTCTATATTTTTTTAGCATAATAGCTTCCAACGGCCACAAAACAATATCGAGGTTCAATTTCGTCCATGTTCTGTAAAGGTCTGTAATACAATGGACACATTAACAAAAATATCCATTATTCAACACTTCTGATAAAGATGATGTATTGTGGTGTCAAGCGTAGCAGACTTTACTCGATATGGACGTGCGAAATCGAATCTTGATATTGTTTTGAGAATATGTTGCACACTTAGCACAAGACTGGGCACTTATGCCATAAATATCCTCTTTTAATTAATTTTCTTGATAGGTTATCTTTGTGTTGCCATAAATTGATATTAAGTAGTATCTTATATATATATTTTACAAAGGGCAAAAAAGTTTCAATTAACATTGATAAATTCATAAGAAATATCACCAAATTTTTACAAAATACTGGGAAAATAGATACATAAGTGAAGCATTTGAATTACTAATTATCGTATTCAATATAGTTCATTTCTTGCATTTCCTTGATCGCATGTGGTAGACGGAGACGGCGGTATGCATGCCGGAAGTTGTCCGAATCGGGGAGAATCACCACCGTTGGATGACAAAAGCAAATCATTGGTGTTAATTAACTATTTCAAATCGATTCCGTTTAAGGAGTTAAGCTGTGGGCACAATTCCGCGGGTCTAATGAACATGCTTCGTACATGTTATGCCTCCGCTGGCAATCGATGGGCTAACTTCGTCGCTGTTGATTTCTACAAGGTGCTTATCTTATTAAGTCCATAGAGTCTTTTACCATCATCAAACAAATTAGATCTATAAAAATCACATTAAATTATTTAACCCCAAAAAATTAAGGGTTATTGGCGGCGAAAAATACACAATTGCGTCGAATGTTACTCTTTAATACCTATTTTATTTTTATTTTTTTACGGAGTAAAATACCTAACTATGATTAATGTTGCACTTTACTTTATAGGCTGATCATATTTTGAAGACGAAAATATTTAACTACCAAAAATGTAGCATTTTGATTTTTAAATGCAAAAGTACTCATATTTTTTACATGAGATATT
Organism: Parietaria judaica; assembly: GCA_954871525.1. Lineage (NCBI taxonomy): Eukaryota > Viridiplantae > Streptophyta > Magnoliopsida > Rosales > Urticaceae > Parietaria > Parietaria judaica. Next base: position 36,557,105 of record OX940865.1, read on the forward strand.
ATAAATAAATCTTTAAATTAATTTTGATGGCTAAAGATAAGTTATTATTTGGTAGCAAAATTACTTGTATTATTGTACATGTGGTAATGTAAGAGAAAACGACATACAATAGAACCTCTTTAAACTACTCGATAATTTAATAATATTTAAATAATATTTATATAGGTTCCGAAAATATGTAATACACAAATTATTACTCGATAAATTAATAAATTTTATAACATATAAATTCTCTGGTATGTTATTAATTTAGAGGTTCTACTGCATAAATAATTACATATGCTAATGATAATGACTTTTTTCCTTAAAAAGTAAAGTTCAACATTTATCGTAATTAAGTAATTTTTTCGTAATAAAATGAGAATATGTATTAAAGAGCAACATTCATCGTAATTAGGTATTTTCACCGTCAAAAGAATAAATATAGGTGCAACATTCGACGTAATTAAGTATTTTCACGGTCAATAACCCGAAAATTAATTACAAATTGAAGTATTTATATTATGTGTAGAGGAGTGAAGGAGGAGGGACATTTCAAGCTGTGGATACCCTTAATGCCAAGTTACTGTGTGGATGTGATGATATACATGCATGTGTGGTAAGTCATATTTATTTTTAGGGTAAACTCCGGCTAATGTACCCAATGTTTGATAGATTTTGGATTATGTACCCAATGTTTATTTTCGACGGTTAATGTACCCAAACTTTATTCTGTTAGATTTTTTCGTATTTCGGTCACTTGACCGTTAGTGAGTGATTACGTACAGTTTTTTTATTTTTGGCATAACTCACTCATTTTTTGTCCAAAATTTATGCACGACCTATGGTTGGAAATATAAGAGATAGACCCACAGTTTTGGTGTTTTAAGTTTTGTAAACAAAAGCTCAAAAAAATACAAAATTTCAATTACAATGTAAAATTGGACATTAGTGTAACGTAAAATATTTGTTTCGAGCAAATTTTAATATACCTAATGACTTTTTATGATGAAACATAAAACTTAAAAGTTGTATATAAATCTTTTATCTTTCCAACGGTAGTTTATTTATAAATTTTGGACAATAAATGAGTGAGTTATGCCAAAAATATGAAAAATGTGATGTGCAAAAAGTTTTCATATGTTTGGCATAACTCACTCATTTATTGTCCAAAATTTATAAACAAACTACCGTTGGAAAGATAAAAGATTTATCTACAACTTTTAAGTTTTATGTTTCATAAAAAAAAGTCATTAAGTATATTAAAATTTGCTGAAAACAAATATTTTGCATTACACTAATGTCCAGTTTTACATAGTAATTGAAATTTTGTATTTTTTGAACTTTATATTTACAAAACTTACAAAATAAAAGTTGTAGGTATATCTCTTATATTTTCAACCATAGGTCGTGCATAAATTTTGGACAAAAAATGAGTGAGTTATGCCAAAAATAAAAAAACTTTACATAATCACTCGTTGACGGTAAAGTAACGGAAACATGAAAAAATCTAACGGAATAAAGTTTGGGTACATTAGCCGTTGAAAATAAACATTGGATACATAATCCAAAATCTATCAAACATTATGTACATTAGTCGGAGTTTACCCTTATTTTTATTGTGATATTTGATTGAAATTACTTTATTTTAAGATTAATATGTAATGTATATTTTATCGAAAATATTTTTAATTTATTTTGCAGGAAAGTTCAACTTCTGGAGCTTGCAGTTTGTAGCATATTGATGAAGATGATAATTTACTTATGTAGAGATTAAATTCCATGATGTGGTGGAAAACGACAAGTCGTTTACTGTGTCAGGACTCAGGATATTGGAGGAAGACTAGCCTGTGCTGATACGACATACTTGTAGTCTTAAATCTTTGGTTCCCTCGAAAACGACAAGTCTTTTGATTGCACATACATAATGTCAACACAATCTTCCAAAAACGACATATCGTTTTTAAGATACTATTGCCATTGCCTGAACGACAATGGTGCATTCCAAAGAAAATTATCAAGAGTATTTTCTCAAGAAAAAATAAACGGATATTTCTGCTTCTGAAATCCCAAAAAAGACGACATTGTCGTCGCAGTATGTAGCAACGATTCACTTAAAGACGCCATTGTCAAAATTAAATATCGAAATTTTGTATTCGAGCCTTATATCGAGATTATGAGAGGACTATGATAATAAGTAGAAACTAATTACAAAAATATGAATATAAATAGGAAAACCAAAAGACTTATGACCATATTATAATATTCCATATATTTAAATGTGAACATCTAAATCTTAATAAAAATAAACACACACTTACTCCTCAATAATTAGAGGCTAAATGACAGGATATAGTAAGTCCATCTAATAAAAAATCGATATATAATAGTTAGGTCACATGAGCATAAAAATAATAATTATTGTTATGGGGTAATTTTGCAAAGGTTATTTAATAAAGGAAAATTATTTAATTAATTATTTCTTTATTAAATAAATCTATTTTTTTCCAAAATATTCACCGGAGGTCCGATTTTAAAAAACAAAGAGTCCAGGTGATCCCAAAAATATTAAAACAAACAAAAACGACATAAAATTTGCGAAAAACGGCCTCGGGAAACACCCGAGGCATCCCGGGAGCCTCCCGGGACCTCCGGGCGGGCCCCACGACCCCCAAAGGCCGCTGCCACACGCCCAGGTGGGCCCCACACGCGCCAAGGGTCGCCTGACACGCGACAGAGCCCCTGTCGGTTCACCAAGGGTCGCGCCACGTGTCAGCAGCCCATTGGGCGCGAGGATAGCCGCGGACTAATGGGAGGGCGCCATGTGGCGCGGACTGATGACTGGGCTTTGACCGTTGACCCCAGCGTTAACCAAACCCTCACGCGCGCACCGCCGCTGTTTGCCGCGCGTCCGGGCGCGTCGCTTCTCCGATAAAGCTGAAAATTGCGGCGTTGGATCGGCCACGTCCGGGGGACCCAGAAAAACATATAATATTACCCCGGGGGACTCCTGGAGTAATAATTATTCACGTTTTAACCCCCGGACCCTCCTATAAATAGAAGCAGCGGTTTCACTTAACGGTAACTCATTCTCTCTCAACGGAACTCGACCAAAACACTCTCGAGTATCCTCTAAACATCTCTCCCTCGAATATTACACTAATGTTGAGCGTCGGAGGTGAATTCGGGGGCCCCACCCCCGGTTCTCCCTGACCTCGGGTTTTTGTTTTGTTCAGGTTCTGAGACAGAAAGCAAACACTTTTGAGTGGAGGTTCTGGAGAAGATTTTGACACGATCTAAGACCCTCCTTGCCAAGGTTCTAGGTCCGCGAGGTGCTCGTTCTATCCAGTATTCTTGTATCTTCGACAGATACACAGATTACGAGGATAGCCCGAGGACCCGGATCTGTCCCCGTGACGCCGGTAGAGGGTCTAATCTGTCAAGGTCCACTGGAGAGTCAATACTGTGATCCCCCCTACACGGTGGTTAGGAATCCGTTTTTGGTATCCCGAACCTGTAATCCGGGCCAGGCCAAGTCCTGGCCCTATTAGCGACAGGTAGTGGAGTTTGCCACGGGTTTCTGATCATCGAGTCAGTGGAGGGTCCGTTTTGATTCAAAAGTCCACGAACCCAAGCCCATAATCCACAAAAATCAACAAGACGATATTGGGCCTGGTCCAACACGAACAATTGAGCTGCCAATAGATTGAAGCATTTTTCTGCATCTACAATTATCAAACACATTCTTGTCCTTTACATGAACATGACCATGATTTTTTTCGAATTCATTTCACCATGTGTGTGTATTGTATTGGGCTTTCCAAATTCAGGCCTAGTTTATTAAAATAAAAATAAAAATAAAAGATGTTTGCAGAAGAATAAAGGAATTTGGAATCCAGATGCAAACCGTAGTTCGTATATGTAATTATTTTTTTCTTCTATTAATATATTCTTTCGATTTTATATTATTTTTTGCCTTGTCGTGGAATCAAAATTAAGATCTTGACCATGGATACGTGATTAATATATACCAAAATATTGTTTCATTTCCTTCACTATTTGATTGGCCAATCAAAACCCTTGGACAAACACTTAAAGAAGAAGAATTTTATGAAATTAAACTCGATAAATTAATAATCTCGATAATATAATATTTTTTTATATAATATTTTTCTATGATCTCAACACTAACTAACATAACTAAATATTTTTTCGATAAATTAATAAATTCTCTCGTCCCAATATATACCTGACAATCTAAATTTAATTTGATATACTACTCTTTATATATAACTGGAAAACATACATACATTTATTTCAAAACTAAAATAAAAATGTGTAGAAATAAGATTAAAAATAATAAACAAAAGGTAATTTTAGATTTTTGAAGAAAAAAATTGTGTGAGGGTACAAATGAAACTCTTTAGGTAAATTATAATTATTATTTAAAATAAAAATTTTATTTTTACAAAAAATAATAATAAAAAAAGTTATAGAACATTATATTTTAATAATTTTATATTAAAATATTTTAATGCATTCCATTAGCACGGTTGTGTATTTTCTATAATAATATGTCATGTTCTGATTAGACACACTAATTCTCATATCTAGCTATACAGATATAGTATTAAAATCTTAATGTGATTCTGTGTAAACAATGGGCTACAAGTGGAGGACAATTATATATTTATTAAATATTATGCAAGTGGCATTTATTTAAATAATCAGTAAATCTTTTCGCCACATAATAATTCAGCCATTCAATAATTGAGTTGTTTTTTATTGGATAACCAAGAATATATATTTATGAATAATTAATTTCTGAGTACGATACAAGTTTTTTAAAATTTCTGATACAATATATATATATATATATAATTGACGTCATTGTTCTTCAACATATATGATTTCATAGTACTAGTGATAAATTTTCATATGATTTCCATGCAACAGTCAATCACGTTTGTCCATCTTAAAACTTTAATAAGGACAATAATATATGGACTGTGATTATTATACGTGCATGTGTGACATGTCATGATCAATGCGCATATATTTCCACAAGAAAATTATTTATCTTCAAAAGAGAATACAAATAATTATCACCAACGTGTGGAAATCGGAAAATGTTGATAATTCTTAGTGAATTATTATTATTCATGCAATATTATTCTTCATAGTAAAATTAAAATAATTTACTTTTCAAAAAGTGACGAGGACGTAACTCACGTACGTGCTTATCAACAATATCGATATAGTCTATTTTTCTAGTTTTGTTTGGTATTAATTAGGATTTATTTGGGACCATCTAGGTTTGAAATTTTGTGTTGCCAAACCTCTGATAAAAGCTCGTCACCATGTGCGAAGTCACATATTTTCAACATTTTCTTCCTGGCAATCCTAAGTCTAGTCCTTGTTCTTGATTTTCCTTTAGAAAAGTAATCGAAAATCGAAAAAAAAAAAAAAAAAAAGAGAGGAAAGATATAGAAAGATTAAAGATATAACTTTTCATGCAATTAAGTTGAATTCAATGAAGCTTAAAGGATATGATTTGTAACATGAGTATTAATTTTGTACCGTGTCGGTATATTCTGAATTTTTTAACGCTTACACTATAGAACCTGGCTAAAGGCCCTAAAACAATGTCGATCATGTCTAAGTTCACTCACGTCTATTAAGTTTCATTTCTATCGAGTTTAACTAATCGTACATTATGTATACGCTTCCAGCGCGTATCAAGTCTTAAGGTGCAACACAACAAAATTGGATCTTAATATTATTTTATAACATTTGGATACTGAAAAAAATGTACTTACTGTATAAAATTAGATATTTATGGAACAAATATATTTCATAAAACTAAGAATTATTTTTCCGTATTCACCGACTATCCATGGATTGTTGTGTGATAAAAGAAGATAATTAATAAATTGATTTGAGTCAAATGCATGATCTTCACATTAGTGCTAATTAATTGGTGCCAAGCATGTGAGTTGGTGGCTTAGAAGGCATCTAACACATGCAAGCAATCCTTGCAACCAAAAACAAAAATAAAATTAAAAATAAATTAATATTCACAATATCAATGTCGTTAGGTACGTACTACCTAGGCTATGAAGTAGTGTATAATATATGATATCAAATTCAAATGATTAACCCTAATAATACATATATTATTAAAATCACTACCTTCATATATAGCTTCGATGTTGCTTCGCAAAAGTATAATGGGCTTCATGTTATTGTTCCATGAAACAATATTACCCCCTAAAGCTAGTGTCAGTAGAGATTTCATCACCTTCTACTTTTATTTAATTTCATATCTATAATATAATATATATATACATTTGACTAATATGGTGATCAACTTTATAATATACTATCTCTATTGGTAAATGTGATTGGTTGCGAGGCTATAAGCCTATAATATTTGCCGGAAAACTGCCCCAAACTCCGAGGAATAATGTAAAGAAATGAACTTAGGAATATGTGTTTGAATACTTTGAATAATAATGTGGCTCAATGCAAAGGCATCAAATGATTATTAAGATAATGACTCTCACATGCATGCTTCTCAAAGCTTAGTCTTGAAATTAAGGTGGATTAATTATTTACATTATTTTCAGCCTAGTCCGGCTTGCTTTTTTATCTACTTAAATGGAATATAAGAACCAAGAATTGAAGGAATAATTTCAACGAGCTTTAAAAAGCAAGTACTTTAAAAAAAAAAAAAAAAAAGGAGAAAAGAAAAGAAAATTATATTCAACATATTGGACTTACTTTAGCTTATCAACTAATAAGGAAAAATCGAGAGTATTGAAAAAAAAATTTCACACAAATTATTTAGTTGTTTTATGATTCTATGAGGATATGCCTGCGGATAATTGGAATTAACAACGAAAAAGCCACAAATGTATGAATCATTTAAGAATTTTATAAAATATCAAAAAATCGATAATAACATCCCAAATATTATAATATTAAAAAATCAGTATGATTTTATAAGAATGGATATTAAACTAATATGTACACTATGTAAATATTATTATTTTAAAAATATGTTGGTATACTCATTTGAAAACGATATATTCGTGATACAAATAAATATTTATCAAATGTCCATCAATATATCTGTAAAATTATAACATCATTATTATATTTCTTTGGTATCGGCAAGTTGAGCCTTTGGCTCCAAATGCATCAATATTTCCCTTAGTAAGCATGACACCGATCGAACACTTAGAAAAACAAATATAAACAAAAGGTTATTTTATAGTATTTTTGTCCCCCACTTAATCCCTGCATAAAAGATAAGGGACCAATATGTAATAATTAATCAATTAATTGGCCATTGGATATCTCAATATGATCTTGACATATAAACCCATCTCCCCAAAAATCCACAAAGCTTTTCTCTTTCAGCATGTACTCAACTCAATGACAGCGCGATGATAGTACATAATATATAACAACAAGAATATATATATATATATATATATATTCGTCATTTAAAAAACCCTAATTGTTTAATACCACATATATCTACATTATATACATACATACATACATACAGAATCTTTTCCAAACATGGTATTGGACTGTTACGTTTTTTTTTTGTGTGTGTGGTGATCAATTACGAATAATAATATTGATAATGATGAAAAAGGGTTGTGAAAAATTCAAGGTTACACTTATTATAGGGCTCACAAACTGTCTTGTACCTTTCAATATTTTTCTCTTATATGGACCAAAAGGGGTACGATGGTGATACACCCACGAGGGGGTAACATGCACACAAATTGAACCGTCGTTTCTCAGCTTTGTTCGATCAAGCAACAACAGAGAAGGGAGAAACAAAAACAAAGCAAAAAAGAGGATTTGGAATTATGCAATGAGGTCCACAATAGGGTTTCGAGTTTCATCTTTCTTGTGGACAAGCAGTCACCGGATCACATGGTTTTGGTGACCTAATCCCAAGATATCCAAAAACAAAATAAATGTTATTTTAAAAAAAATCATGAATTATGAGACATGATCATATGGAAGAAAAAAAAATCTCACTTGAATGATTTAGTTAATTTTTTGTCTAATTAGTATCTGGATCATGTATCTCAAGTATATAACGTCCTTTACATGAGCATTTGGAAGAGAAGAAAACCTCGATCGGATGATTTAGTTAAATTTTGTCTAATTAGTAATTCACGGGTTTTAATAATCATGTACTTACGTATATAATGTACTAAAAAATCATGAATTATGTGGCATGATCATATGGAAGAAAAGAAAACTTCGAGAAAAAAACTTCGAATCGATGATTTAGTTATGTATCTTAAGTATATAATCTCGTTTATATGATGTGTTCAACTTGGCAGTCGATTTAGCATTTTTGTCTGTCGACCGATACGTTGATAAAAATTTAGACGAAAATAAAAACAAGATACAATGAGTAGTTGGTTGAATATTTATAATGATTTTCGTTTTAGCATATTGATTAGAAGAGTGAAGATAATTAGTATAGCTTATGAGGCCTTCTATTATTAAAGGACAAAGGGATGTAATTGAGTACACATTGACCCTCTTCTCTAATAATTTAATTCATGTAATGAAATCAAACATTGACAAAGAAACATTATGAGAACACAAGTACTAATTGCATCACTAATATTTGATATATCTATGAGAAAGAGGAGTGGGGAAATTATAGTGAAAGAAACAACAGCAAAGACAAGCACTTGTTGTATCAAAAACAAAAGGCAAAATTGTGGGGACCTTTACACATGGGTGTGGGGGTTCTTCTAATATGTGGAGCCAACTTAAAGCTAAGAATCTTTCACAAAATGTTGGTTGGAAGCACACACTCTATAGGGGGAAAAGCTTATGTGTTCATCATCAATTCAATTCATTATCTCATTCTTTTAATGCCATTTTCTTTTTTTCATTATGTTTGTGTGTGTTTTAAGGTTTTTATATGGGGAGTTGAGATTTTAGGAGATCACATATATATTGGTAATCTAACAGCTAATACACACAAAATGATGGGATTGCAATTCCATAATTAGAGACATTAATATAGTTTATACTTCTTCAAAATGTTGATGATGGATGTTGCCAAATACACTTGTAAAGTCTAGCTACATGGCAACAAACCCTATTGATTGCAGAGTTTGATGAATTTTTTAGTGAAGTCTTTTTATTTCATTATTCTTTTCTCCAAGTATTTTTTGTAGGTGAGAGTATCTTAGCTTTATCAATATATTCTCCAGATATATTTTTCAGTTTCCCAAAGGCAAAGTTTATAGATAATGTTGATGACTTGTATATTGTATATGTATGTATGTTTGCTTGCTGTGACCTTTCATAGGCTGAAAGACAATGTTATATATAGTTTAGAATGTTATAAAGTCAAGAAAGAATATAAATAAAACCAAGTAATTTTGGCCTAGTGGTAATTCCACTACACCTCTATTCAAGAGGCCCTGGGTTCAAACCCTCCCATGACACTCATATGAGTGCCCCCTTTACATATTTGTAAACTTGGCAAATAGTAACACATGTTATTACACTGAATATATCTAGTAATGCGAGATGCATTGTAACCTTGGCCGATAGCGCCACCCCATTCATTCGTATATAAATAAATCCTTTTGAGAAACCTATATATACCATATATATATATATTTCTTCCCTCCATGAGACATCTCGGATGCGTTAGAATCAAAATACTTGAGTAATTTCATAACAATGTGGGAATAGGCTACCCATTATTTTATTAGATGATTAATGTGTAATTGGTGTCAATATCCTTTATATATTGAGTATGTTTGCAGATGAAGTATGATTAGATTGTATCAACTATATCAGATTAAATAGAACATATATATATGTTATAACAGCGGTATTCATGTAAGTAGCCAAAATCTGAAATATAGAAGTGTAAATGTATTATTTTCAAAGTTGGGGTGCAAAAGTCAAATAAATAAAGTTGAGAGGGCTTTACTACAATTTCAAGTTAGGGGGCGGGATGTCAATTATCCTTGACTAAAATATAAGTTATACTAGTGATAATTGTGAAACTAGAGCGAGAACAATCAATTTGATAATTTTTTGGGAGTGTAAAATCTCCTCCGATCTGCGATACCAACTATGAGAAATTTGGTTTATGCAAGAAACCAATAGATCTTGGTAGAAATCGGGATCCAAGATCGTTAAAAAATGCCATCTCAAACCGGGGTGGAAATTCTTGTTCAACCCGATATTTCTCGAAACTGAAAAATGCAACGTCAAAACAAAGATTTGATGTATAAAAATAAAGAACACAAATTGAACACAAAAAATTTCATATTGAATACAAATTGAATACTACTCATATTATTGATTACCAGACTAATTTCACAAACACTACAAAACGAATCTTAGATTTTATATAAATATAAAATTTACGTACTTAGGTTTCATATGTTTGCACTTAATTAGATTATTAATTTGAATGTTTAAGATTTAGATTAAAAAAACCTTCTGTGTTTATTATCTGAGAAAATAAAATAAGTACCCTACTTAAAATCAAATTTTAGATGCTAAATTCCAAAATACCCTTGTATTTTGAAAAGTTACCGAAATCTCTAAACATGAATGCATTTACGACGCGAGACGATACGAAGAGCCCGAGAGCTTAGCTCACATCCCAATATGTATAAACAAATTTAATTATATTATGGTACCTATTTTGCAATAAATGTGTGTAATTAGAGCCGAAAAGTGGGTAAAAGAAGCATTCACGTGAATCTCTCAAGTGTTGACACGTGTCCACTTCACTAACTATAGGTTATTAATGTTTTAAATATGAGAATATACAGAAAACATCTTTCTTCTTCTTTACTATTTTTTTTTTTTGCCACAAAAAAGAGAGAGGTTCGGGCTTATTGCGGCCACATCAAAATAATAACTTTTTGAAATATACGCCGTCAATATCTGACTTTTATATTTTTACTATATGTGTCATTATTTGTAATCGTTATATTTTAACTTAAACTATCTGCTGCTTATCTTTCCGATATTCCGCAATCAATTATCTCAAGATTGTGTTTTACTTTTCTTGATATCAATGAACGGCATTTTGAGATCATATGAGGACCACTAATCGAATAGAGATGTTCTTTTTAGGGTTGATTAGCCTGTCGTTTCTAATAAAGCATGTCGCAATTAGTAATAGAGTTGTCTACTTCTTTTAAGCCTAGCATTCAATTTCATATACGTGTCCAAACAGATGCCTATTTAAATAAAAAGAGATACTAACCGCAAATGTTTTCAAGTTTAGGTCAAAATAACGGTCATGCACTTATTTATAGCGGTCTATGTACTCAAGTTGCAGAAAAAAAAATACAAATTTGTGTTTTCGTCTACTTTTTCATTACTATTTGAATAATACGCACTTATTTATAAGTTTAATTACGTAAAAAATATTTAAATTTTGGTCAAAATGCCCTTCGTGTATCAAACCTCAAAAAGTGGTGGCAAAAGTATCCAAACTAGATTTTGGGGCGCTGACCAGTTTTTTTGGTAGGACTCGAACCCATCATTAGTAGGGTTCGGGGTTGACTTATTGGGAACAGGGTTGAATGCACGTTTTTTGGACCGGGTTCAGGTTTCTATTACTATGTCACTTATTAATAAAAAGCCAAACAGACCCCATTCCAAAAAAGTCAGCTCGACCTCGTTTCAAAAAGTTATGTCGTCCTCGTTTCAAAAAAATCAACCTAATCCTGGTACGGAAAAGCCAACTTGACCACGGTCCTAGAAAGTCAACCAGACCCCGGCCTGATAAAGTCAACCCAAACTGGTTCCAAAAAAGTCAACTCCGCACGGGTCTTAAAAAGTCAACCAACCACGTTCCGAATAAGTCAACCCGAAGTCGGTGCGAAAAAGATATATGTTTCAATTACTATGTCACCTATTAATAAATTTCTATTTATATTCTTATTTATGTCAAGAAATAACACGAATTGAATGTGGTTTCGTGGTTATGTTGTCCTTATATGTAGGGGGAATGTGATAGGTTTGAATCCTACCAAAGCCATAATATTTTAACATTTATTTAGATGACGTCGGCAATAAAAAAAAAGGTTCATAACGGCATAAATACCCAAACTTTGTTCTATCACGATTAAATACCCAAACGTCTTTGATTTACGTGGCGGACAACAACCACGTGGCGTGCTACATGAAAAGAGGCTAACAGCACATGGATAAAAAAAAAAATTGTCAACGCCTCAAAATCTAGTTTGGGTACTTTTGACACCACTTTTTGAGGTTTGGTATACGAAAGGCATTTTGACCAAAGTCTGGGTATTTAACCGTAATTAACCCTATTGGTAACTGAAATTATTTGTGACCATGACTTGGTTGCAATATGGTCGTCCAAATAAAACCGATAAACTTTATCCGTAGGGCTTATAAATACAAAATAGACATGGAAAACAAATATCCTACACTTTTATTCAATTTTTGGTCTTCGACTGCAATAAATAGAGCTGGAGTACTCTACAACTATTTTGCTTAAATTTGTGTATATTTACCACCATTATTTCAAATAAAAATAAAGTTCAAAACACGCACATTTATGATTATATTTGTAGAGGGCGATTTTCACCACCTTGCAGTCACAAGGAAAACCGTAAAGAACGCAATAAAATATATACACGATTATTCCCTGATTTATTTATCCCGATAGGACTCGGTTTTTCCCGTTTATTAGCTTGGACAATCGAAGAATAATGATAAGGATATGATTTGATGCCGCACCACGCCGTTCTCGACGAGGCTGCCTACGTACCCGGCGAACCAGGATCAGGTCATCACGTAGTTCAATGGGTTTTGGCTTGATGAGCTCCTTCTTCTTCTTCTCTGTTTCGTTGGTTTTCTTCTCTTTTTCTCTTCTCTTCTTTCTCCTCTCTTTCTTTCTTCTCTTCTTGGCTGAATGTCTCTCGGCTGATTTTCCTGGATCCCCTCTAAATGAGGTTTCTTTTATTATTTATAGGGTTAGGGTTGATTGAGCCTTTTCACTTTGGGCTTTTCTGCGAATTGGGCCTTTCTTCATGAGTTAAGCCTTTCCTCACAAACTGGGCTTTTATGTTGACTACGGTCAACATATTTCTTGCCTCTATTCGACGTCATTTTTGGGCCGTAATGGCACGCCTTATGTTAAGGATGGATTTGACGAAATCTGACATCAACAGTTAGTCCCCCATTTTATCAAGTGTGAAACACTTGGTAAAATGTAGAGAAAAACTTCATTACTTCCGATCTGAATCGACGCTCCTAATGATAGGAATCCTCGATCATGTTGTCGCCCGGTGGTGCTCTCCGGTAATAATACCCATAGTATGTGATAACGTGGCTAGGAGTCGTCGGGTAGGAGCTTTGACTTTACGATATCGGCGATGAGAGGGTTGACAACTCTCTCGGGTAGCCGATGGTCTCGCCAATGTTTAGCGGTGTTTGACTTCTCACGAGCTCAACGAGGTAGGCTTCTACGGATTCCTTGAACGAAGGGAATGGGATTACTACTTGGACCGATGCCACTTTCTCCGTAGATCCTTGCTATGAACTCGGCCCTCGTGATATGCGATGAGCCTGTCGACTTCAATGGAGATGATGGTTTTAAGGGAGCAGCGTGAACGCTCCAATAGTGTGAACTCGACTTGGGAGTGTGAAAAAGAGTTGGTGTGGTAAATGACTTCTAGGGGCAGAGACTGTTGCGCTTATCGATGCGGTATTTGACTCCTCGATCCCTGTGTCATCAGAGGAAGCGTACTTCTCTTGGTGCGAGCTCTTCTCGTCGTTCGTCGGAACAGCTCCTTGTCGTCGCCATGTCGTGGATTTCGTCATTCTTTCTTTCATTACTATCCATCTATTTTCAAATTCCTCCTCGCAGGTTGATGAGACTTGTCACGATTCTTGTCTGTTGAGATACCCTGAGGGCGTGCTAGCCTCGTTTCTTAATGAGAGCGATGGGCACTTTGTCATCATCGAAGATTTCTTGAAAAATCTGATAAGGCGTACCGTCGCCGCGCTCTCCGAGGATTCGGACGATGAGGCTCTCCCAGCTTCTTCGGGCATTCTGCTCGAGTTAATGAGACGAGACCCCGAGCATTATGCCGCGGTGGAGAGGCTTCTTATGGATGTCCTGGTTGAGAGCGTGGATTTCGTCATAGAGCAAGTTGCCGACAAAGTTGTTCGGGATGATTGACCTTCCTCTATTTCCTTTTGTAAATTATTTTGTGGCTGCAATGTATCAATCAGGATTTGCGCCGGAGCGGCTTTGTAGTTTTCCGGGGTATGCGCCGTAGCGTGTTACGTACCGGGCTTTGTGCGCCGGAGCGGCTTTGTAGTTCGCCTGGGTATGCGCTGTAGCGTCTTACGTACCGGGCTTTGTGCGCCAGGGCGGCTTTGTAGTTTGCCGGGGTATGCGCTATAGCGTCTTACGTACCGGGCTTTGTGCGCCGGAGCGGCTTGTTATTTTCTTTGATTTGTCGGCGATGAGCTTGTCAGTATGCACCGGGCTCTGTCGCGATGAAGTGCTTGGCACTGATTTGTCGGCGATGAGCTTGTCGGTATGCACCGGGCTCTGTCGCGATGTATCGATCGGAATTTGCGCCGGAGCGGCTTTGTATTTTCTTTGATTTGTCGGCGATGAGCTTGTCGGTATGCACCGGGCTCTGTCGCGATGAAGTGCTTGGCACTGATTTGTCGGCGATGAGCTTGTCGGTATGCACCGGGCTCTGTCGCGATGTATCGATCGGAATTTGCGCCGGAGCGGCTTTGTATTTCTTTGATTTGTCGGCGATGAGCTTGTCGGTATGCACCGGGCTCTGTCGCGATGAAGTGCTTGGCACTGATTTGTCGGCGATGAGCTTGTCGGTATGCACCGGGCTCTGTCGCGATGTATCGATCGGAATTTGCGCCGGAGCGGCTTTGTATTTTCTTTGATTTGTCGGCGATGAGCTTGTCGGTATGCACCGGGCTCTGTCGCGATGAAGTGCTTGGCACTGATTTGTCGGCGATGAGCTTGTCGGTATGCACCGGGCTCTGTCGCGATGTATCGATCGGAATTTGCGCCGGAGCGGCTTTGTATTTTCTTTGATTTGTCGGCGATGAGCTTGTCGGTATGCACCGGGCTCTGTCGCGATGAAGTGCTTGGCACTGATTTGTCGGCGATGAGCTTGTCGGTATGCACCGGGCTCTGTCGCGATGAAGTGCTTGGCACTGATTTGTCGGCGATGAGCTTGTCGGTATGCACCGGGCTCTGTCGCGATGTATCGATCGGAATTTGCGCCGGAGCGGCTTTGTATTTTCTTTGATTTGTCGGCGATGAGCTTGTCGGTATGCACCGGGCTCTGTCGCGATGAAGTGCTTGGCACTGATTTGTCGGCGATGAGCTTGTCGGTATGCACCGGGCTCTGTCGCGATGTATCGATCGGAATTCGCGCCGGAGCGGCTTATGTACCCAGCTGTGCGCCGGAGCGGCTTTGTTTGGTATATCAAGCATTTTCGCCGTTTTGGGCTTGGTCGGTACCCTAAATGTATACATATGTTTTCTCGGCACTCTCGCCGGTTTCTTTATAAATTTGTAGATATATGTATATTGTTACCTTTTTTTGCGATGAGGTCAGCCAACTTCGTCGCCGATTATGCGCCTTGGTTAGGATAAACCTCGTCGTGTCCGCATCAAACTTTGGTTTTATGAGGGTCGTCATCGTCGAGCGCGTCTCAATCAGATCTCCTCGAAATGTTGGTAATGGCGTCTTCGTTGATGATTTCCCGGTGGAGGCGAGCTTTCTTTGATGACGAGATGTCTGGTGACGAGCTCTTTTTGGTGACGATCTTCTATTGGTGATGAGCTCCTCGAGCTCCCCTTGATGAGCTCCTCGAGGTCTTCTCTATGATGAGGTCCTCGAGGTCTTCTCTGTGATGAGCTCCTCGAGCTCTTCTCCTTCGTGATGAGCTCTTCGAGATGAGCTCTTCGAGATGAGCTCCTCGAGCTGAGCTCTTCGAGATAGGCTCTTCGAGATGAGCTCTTCGAGATGAGCTCCTCGAGCTTTCCTCTTCGTGATGAGCTCTTCGAGCTCCTCCCTCCTTGTGACAAGCTCTTCGTGATGAGCTCTTCGAGCCTCCCTCTTCGTGATGAGCTCTTCGTGATGAGCTCCTCGAGCTGAGCTCTTCGAGATAAGCTCTTCGTGATGAGCTCTTCGAGATGAGCTCCTCGAGCTTTCCTCTTCGTGATGAGCTCTTCGAGCTCCTCCCTCCTTGATAAGCTCTTCGAGCTTCCCTCTTCGTGACAAGCTCTTCATGATGAGCTCTTCGTGATAAGCCCCTCGAGCTTTCCTCTTCGTGACAAGCTCTTCGTGATGAGCTCTTCGAGATGCGCTCTTTAAACATCTGTAACTTTCTCCTCGAGCGTTCGTTTTAAGCAAATGACCTATCAAATCGAAGCTAAAGACATAATCTTTGAGAAAAATTAGAAATCATGTTTAGATGATAAATAGAAACGAGAATATGATCTGAGGAGCGACGGGCGACGAGCAGGCGTCTGACGAAGCCATCGCTCTCGGCAACCAATCTTCCGGCGTCCATAACTTTTTCCTCGAGCGTCTAATAGGGGCGAATGACCCGTCAAATCGAAACTCAAGACATAATCTTCGAGAAAAATAAGAAATCATGTTTAGATGATAAATAGAAACGAGAATATGATCTGAGGAGCGACGGGCGACGAGCAGGCGTCTGACGAAGCCATCGCTCTCGGCAACCAATCTTCCGGCGTCCATAACTTTTTCCTCGAGCGTCTAATAGGGGCGAATGACCCGTCAAATCGAAACTCAAGACATAATCTTCGAGAAAAATAAGAAATCATGTTTAGATGATAAATAGAAACGAGAATATGATCTGAGGAGCGACGGGCGACGAGCAGGCGTCTGACGAAGCCATCGCTCTCGGCAACCAATCTTCCGGCGTCCATAACTTTTTCCTCGAGCGTCTAATAGGGGCGAATGACCCGTCAAATCGAAACTCAAGACATAATATTCGAGAAAAATAAGAAATTATGTTTATATGATAAGTAACGACGGGGATATGGTCCAAAGAGTGACGGGCGACGATCAGGCGTTTTACGAAGCCGTCGTCCTCGGTGACCAATCTTCCGATGTTCATAACTTATGCCTCGAGCATCCGATAGAGGCGAATGACCCGGCGAATCGACGATCAAGGCAAGGCCTGTAAGAAAACGCTAAAAACAAAACACAATTTTATTTATCAAAGGTAAAGACGAGATCAGCGCTCGGTGCTGTCGTTATCGTCGTCAGTCGTCTTCTCTTCGAGTTCCTGGCTGTGAGTTAGAGAAAAACTAAGCCCCCTCGGTGGGCGCCAAACTGTAGAGGGCGATTTTCACCACCTTGCAGTCACAAGGAAAACCGTAAAGAACGCAATAAAATATATACACGATTATTCCCTGATTTATTTATCCCGATAGGACTCGGTTTTTCCCGTTTATTAGCTTGGACAATCGAAGAATAATGATAAGGATATGATTTGATGCCGCACCACGCCGTTCTCGACGAGGCTGCCTACGTACCCGGCGAACTAGGATCAGGTCATCACGTAGTTCAATGGGTTTTGGCTTGATGAGCTCCTTCTTCTTCTTCTCTGTTTCGTTGGTTTTCTTCTCTTTTTCTCTTCTCTTCTTTCTCCTCTCTTTCTTTCTTCTCTTCTTGGCTGAATGTCTCTCGGCTGATTTTCCTGGATCCCCTCTTAATGAGGTTTCTTTTATTATTTATAGGGTTAGGGTTGATTGAGCCTTTTCACTTTGGGCTTTTCTGCGAATTGGGCCTTTCTTCATGAGTTAAGCCTTTCCTCACAAACTGGGCTTTTATGTTGACTACGGTCAACATATTTCTTGCCTCTATTCGACGTCGTTTTTGGGCCGTAATGGCACGCCTTATGTTAAGGATGGATTTGACGAAATCTGACATCAACAATATTGAAAAGTGAAAAATAACATATTCTTATCTTTATTAACTTTAAATTATTAAGTATTTTACTATCGTTGCCTCGTACATCTTGCTAATGCGACACATAAATTCTAGACATAAACACCGGCAGAAGCTTGGGGATTGAGGCGCTCAAGCGCGAACTTTGACCTAAAGACCGAATAACATATCTTCGGCATAATTCCGAAACTGTAAATCGTTCCCGTACGGACATCGGCGAAAGACCATAACCAGATTCTCGCATAAGTTCGGTATCGTAAGACGCTCAGGCGCAAATATCGACATAAGCCCGGGGGATTGAGAAACTCAAGCGCAAATTCCGACAAAAGACTGAATAATACACCTTCGTCATAAGTTCAAAACTGTAAGACGCTCAGGTGAGGATATCAACAAAAGACAAGAACCAGATTTTGGCGTAAGTCCGGGATCGTAAGACGCTTAGGCTCAAACACTAGCAGAAGCTCGGGGGGTTGAGACGCTCTGACGTGAACTTCGATTTAAAGACAAAATAACATATCTTTGGCTTAAGTCCGAAACTGTAAGACGCTCAGGTGCGGACATTGTAATACGCTTATGCACAAACATTGGCAGAAACTTGGGGGGGGCTGAGACGCTCAGGCGCAAACTCTGACCTAAAGACCGAATAACATATTCTTAGCATAACTCCGAAACTGTAAGACGTCTAGGCGCTTACATCGGCGAAAAACCAGAATCAAAGTTATGGCATAAGTCCGGGATCGTAATACGTTTAGGCGCAAACACCGGCATCTGATCAAAGGGATAAGACGTTCAAAACACAAACTTTGACCCGAGTCTGAAAAACATATTTCTGGCGCAAGTCCAGAAATGTAAGCCGCTCGAATGAAAAATCTTGCTAACATCAAGCAATGAAAAAAGTTCAGGAAAAAATCTAGCAGAAATCCGAAAAAGTAAGACGCTACGGCGCAAAAGATCAAGGAAGGCCAAATCTTAATCATGCTAGCTTAGGCAAAAAGCCTAAGCTCGAGACACAAAGATGCCTAATCCGATTCAACGCATAAAATTTCTCGCAAGATATAATCTCTTAAGAAACTGGCAGTTAATGCTACGAGTATTTTTTTCAAAGCCTAAAAAAATTAAGGCCCAGCCCCAAAATACATTCCCAAAAATTCAACGGGCCCTCAACATAAAAGTCAGCCTAAAAGGTTAACAAGACTTAGCCCGAAAAAATTCAGTAGAAAGCTCGATTACTTCAGTCGAAAAAAGAGCCTTTAAATAACTTATTAAAATCATCGCACATCAAGCATCGCGCAAAGCAAATCTTAATTGATCAACGGCCTAACAAAGTAAATATTAATTACTATGAGGTCACTGGTCCCTTTTATAAATAGATACTCATTTCAATCAAAACGGTAAGTTAGATCAACTCAGATCAAATCCGATAAGCTCACGTTTTTTCGTTCTACTATCTAATATTGAGCGTCGGAGGTGGATACATAGACACCCCCTTCATACCCCTATAAGCTCACGTTTTTTCGTTTTCTCAGATACGAAAACAGAAGCGTCAATTCCGGAAGATATTTCTGGCCTATCAATTACGATGAATCAAGCTTCAAGTAAGATTTGACCGTCAAACGGTGATTGAGCTCGATCCAGAATCAAGACACGGGCCGCAATAGTGTTGATCCATTTTTCGGCATTAACGGATAATATTAAAAATATTTTTTATAATAAAAACTTAGTTTTTATCTATTTATAATAATATTCGAATCCGGGTTTTATTAGGACTTTGATTTGAAAACCAGATTTAAACCCAAAATTTAAAAATCCAGGTTTTGAACTTGTAAAACCGGGCTCGAGTTTTGATTTTTCAAAACCCGAAATCATGGTCCGCATTCTAGATTTCGCTGGGACAAAAATGAGTTTTGGACTCGCTTTTAGCCCTAAATTGCATAAGCACAGCGGGTTCCAGATTCGGCGAAAAAAAAAAACCGGGGTTCGAACCCGATTTCAGTTGCCGTAGAATCGGGCACGTGTATAGCACGTGAGGTTAGTAGATTGATTGGAATAAGGCATAAGGAGAGAAGGAGACAAATGAATGAAGTGAATGAATAAAACAGATGCACGTGGAGAGACCTACCACACGTGCGCTCAATCATCATTCTCTGTAAGGATAAAGACGTCAGTCAAGAGCTAAACAACAAACAAATGAGCAGAGTCTTTATCTAGCGAACTGTGAAAGTCTCTGTGAAATTGGCCTCCTTTCTCTCTTTACCACTGAAAAGGACAGTATTATGCAGTTGTTTAAAACTATTATTTTTCTTTTTTAGAGTTTGGGAAGTGAGATTTCGAGTCTCAAGAAGAAGAAGGCCTCTCAATGAATTGAATTATATACATACATGTCCATCACCACACACAGCTCAAGTTATGGCAGATGATAGCTTATTCTCAAAGGTGCATGGCCTTCATTTGTTATCTTGCTTTCTCTGCGCTTTTACCTCCTTTGACTCTGGGGTCGGCAAGAATTCGAAACAAAGATTAATAATGCTTTTTAATTGTTTGCTCAATTAGCCAAGCAATTTGCAAAACAATTTTTTTATACATTTAAGGAATATTTGCTCTAAAAATATTTACCATTTTATGATAAATTTCAATAATATAAAACATTGACATAAGTGTATAAAATAAAAATAAAAATAAAAAATTAAGTTAACTTTATGACGTAAATTATATGTAGTTGTATATGATTTTACTATATTTTTGCTTCAATTGATTATGATTGTGCCCATTTTGAAAACTACATGACAATCGGATTGACGTATAGTGCCTTAATTTTTGTATTGAATTACACGTTTCGGCTATTATAAGAGAATTTATAGTCAGATGTTAACGTATATGAAGTTATTCTAGTTCATCTATTTAAAAAAAATTAAAGACAAAAACGTGATGATCAAATCATATATAATCATGTCAAATTTCACGTTGGTGAGTTTACGTAAACTTATAACTTTTTTTTATATATATTAGTAAAAAAATTGTAAAAAAAAAAAAGAAAGAAGAAGAATATAAGTCATATTTGTTTGTAAGATGAGAGATTTATGAAGGAATAATCTTCAATATGGGTATACTTAGTTTAAGATCGTGAAATTTAACAAATTCAATTTTTATATGTAATATGACTTAAAAGTTGAATAATTTGATTTGTATTTCAAATGAGGAAGGAATTGCTTAAAATGCAAATATTGCATGCACAAATTTCTCGTTGGCGCCTCAAACTCTAGGTGAACACGAGGGGATGGGAATTTCCATCCACGCAATGTTAGTATTATTTTTTTTATCACAAATCACTCATTATTGTAGGTAATCGCGGAGTACCTTGTTGGTTGATGGGGGCTTATTGTACATGTCAGACAAAAATTTTTATCATTTTTGCGGTACCCTCTTTGCGCTACGTTGTGCGCAATGTTTTTCGACAATGTCAAATTACAGAACCTCCAAAACATTTCAGTCAAGCGCCCACTCTGCTTCGTCTATGTCTACTTCGTACTTAGAAGGAGACGAAGGTTTATGCCAAAGAGCTACTCCTCTATATATTGGCATTCTCCAGAGTGCAAAATACTATCAAACTTCTCCATTACATGCATCGATCAATCGTCGCGAGCCATTGTCTCCTTGATTGCAACATGATACCAGTTATTTGGAATTTGGACCAAATTCCTAAAACACGGTTTGTAAAGATTTGTAAATGCAAAACAAAATAGAAATTAACACCATAAATTACAGAAGTTTTTCTTTAATGCGGGAGGTACGTCCACTTGCCGTTCGCAATGATCCACTATAATCTTAACCGGAGTTGTTTAAATACACCTTCAACCGCAATAGGCAAAATCAAGCTGAAGTTTAAAGCTCAGGACCAAGCTTGCTCACCAAGACAACTTGTTTATGAAGAACGACGAAAAGAATATTTTAAAATTTATTTTATAATATGATTTACAAACTAATTTACTTTCATTTCATATCAGAATCTATTTTATAACAATTTGTTTTATATAAATTTTTAGCTTCGTCCCACTTGACATTGACTAAAAATATCCGAAACGATAAAATTAAATATAAGCAATACTAATTGATCTATAAAAGATTTAGGGGAAAATAGGACGAAATAATAGAACACTTGTAAGATAATGAAATTTCAATCTCAACCTCAATAATGTATTAAACTGCATACTAATATGCAAGTCATCGGTCATTAAATATTTGACCCTACATTGTAAAGTATATGTAAAAAGTGCATATCGTTAAGTTCTGCGTTGCTATGAACTATGAGCGATTTGATGGATCATTTGGTCGAGTAAATACTGAATAAAAAAAGAATAAAAAATCAATAAAAATATTTCGAACATTCTGCTCAACCAGATAAGTGATAACTTGTATTCTTGTTGTCGTAGTTGCTCAAAATTTGAATAATTTAGTGTGTTATCTCAATTAAAAATTGAGCTATCTTTTTTAGAAGTAATTACCCAAATAATTCATGGATACTTTCTTCTAGGAAACAAGAAGGCATACCAAATGATTTATATATATATATATATATATTTATGAAAAAGCAGAGTTGTGATAATTGGGAAAAAAAGAAAAGAAAATGCATGAATGTTTTGATATCCTTGTGAGAAAAGGAGTGCAAATAGGTAGTGCATATCTTGGTGTGATGGGTTTCAAATTCAATAATTTAGAGGCCAAATAATTGGAAGATAGATACCCATTTCTGGCAGCGCAAAAGCAGAAGAGGACAAAATACAGGCCCTCGTGCAACTGGAGGCAATGTACATCACTACTTTATTTATTTATTTTTATTAATTATTACTATAATTTATAAATAAGTGAAGCAAATTGAAGCAGAGGGTCTAAACTCTGAACATGCATGCGTGCACGCGTGTGGGTATACATTCCTCTTCCCTCCCTGGTCCCACCCTCGCGCTCCAAAATTAAGTAACAACTTCTACTTCAACTTGACCGTGTACCGGTAACCGGAGGGCATCTCGTTGGCCTGCCCGTCTTCTATTTATTTTGCGTGTTCAATGTTGACTTGACCACGGATTGCCTTCTTCATAGGTTAACATTAGATGGACGAAATCCGTTGTGAATTTAGAAATCGGACAATTATACTTTAAAAAATATGTTAATTGTCGGAAAATAAACTTTTAAAAACTCGTCCGTCTATTCTGTTGGTTTGCAGCCTGCATTAGTTGCCGGTGTAAACTCACGGTAGCCAAGCCCTTATAATTAGGGCTTTAGTCCCTTCAAAATTTTATTTTTCATTTCTTATTTTATATTATTTTTACACATTTATTAGTTAAATACTACTTACTCAATTATTATTTTTTAAATCCTTTCAAAATTTATATTATGGGCCCGCTTCTGTTGACTGTCACTATGAAATATGAATATCTAATATTACTCTCATACATGAAAAGTCAAATAATATCAAGCTAGTCTTCGATGAAAAAAGAGAGTCAAATAGCTTATATACATATATGCAATTATTTGGAGACAAATGATATGAAACTGTGTCGGCAAAACTTCTCACTAAAACTCAATCATTTGAATTTAAAGCCAATTAAATCTCCCTAGATAATTAAAAACCTTATGTTATAATTTAAAGGGTCTCTATCATGCCATTTGTCACTTACACACACGAGCATATCCACCATTCGCATTAAATACATATATATATGTGTGTGTATATAATGTATCTGCGAGATTTATCTTCATAACAATATGCTTTTATTTTATAGTCTTATATTTAAATTATTTACGTTAAGGTTCAGAAAATTCAAAGAAGTTTCGAGCAATATGATATATATATATATATAGTGACGTGTCGTAGTCACTTGTCATATAATTGAGCATACACATAAAAAGGTTCATATCGAACATCCTGATATAGTAATTTCATTACCGCAATTTTTAAGATATATACATTTATTATTGATGAAGTTCAGTGTGCTGATTGCGCCTAATTTCAAATAACAAAATAAAATAAGTAAAATATAGTAATACAAATAAATATTTGTAAAAATATACATGCACTTTATCGCTTGTAAATTAATTTTAAGAATTTCTATGTTTAGGTAAAACTCTTTGTTATCTTATGAGCACAATAAATATCGGCCACAAGTTTTACCCTAAAAAATTATAATTTATTCCGTTGATCTTATAGTTTCTGTGATGAATTAGGGTTTTGGCTAAAGCTAGTGTGTGAACGAACTGCCTTTTTTCATGTCAGTTAAATAGAACGGGAAAAAAATCTTGTCAAACTTTTCAGTTGTAGGCTCGTAGTTTGAACTTTCAAGCGCAACTTTAAATATACATTAATGTATAGGGAAAATTTATTACTAGTACCAAAAAGAGGAAAGCTCTATATTTAGTTATGAATGTTCCTAAGTTTGAAAAAATGACATCGTTCATTGTTTTTTAGTGCATATTTACATCACTCGTATTTTTAGCATAACTCAATCAATATTTCTCCATATTTTACTACTGCTGGATAGCTAAGAGATTGATCTATAACTTTGGTGTTTGAAATGTTATCCTACAAGGTCTTTAAATATATAAAAATTCACCCGCAACAAATATTGTCCATACAGTTTTATGTTTCGGTTGAGTTTTAGTATTTGTATTTAATTTTTGTTGCCAAAACGTAAAATAACAACGATGTAGATATATCTTGTAGCTTTCCAACCATAGGTCGTTTGTAAAAGTTGTTAAAACAATGAGTGAATTATGCCGAAAATACAAAACTTGTACATATAGATCTTAGACAGACATGTATCAAATTTTCGGGCATCCATATTGGGTATAGGTATCGGATATTATTATTTTTCAAAATTGTAGAACATGATCACCAACTTTCGATTGTGTTACTAGCTAATATATATTCCATATATATATATGTATATGTATATGTATGTAGGAACTAGGAATTAGGTACGAGTACCACATCTCTTGCTTAAAAAATGATGTTTCATCTATACATGATGGTGTTTTCATGGAAAAGATGTCATACCAATCGAAAGATCGTCTAAATATATATATATATATATATATATATATATATATATATATATATAAGACATAAGGTTATTTATGTACAGTTGGGATATTATGCACGACATATTTTTGGCAAATATAAAGGACGAGATTAAATGAATTATATTATCGAATGCATCTTTTATGTCAAATCCCTTTCCAAGGATCTCCATATGGATTTTACACTTTTATTCACGTCGCTTTCTCATCAAACTTTCGAGCCACTCGAAGACAAAGCCATCTGCTTTTAGGCAAGGTAAAAGAAGCACGAGACTCAGATATATAATCGGAGATATTAACGGCCAAATATGAATAATGATATGATATGATCAATGCATATATATATATATATATATAATATACCAATATGCTTGATTAGATTTAGACCTAACTGTATATATCTTGGTCATATATATATGTACACTTAGTGTACGGATGATTAAAGATGAGCATGTGGTTAGAGATATGACCGTGTATTCAAAACCCTAATGAGCCACACAAAACGCACGCTACACTACGACCTCTTTGATTGCACCATCTTTTGTACATATTCATTAATTAATTCGTACTTGTGGGTCACACCATCTAAACCAAAATATTGTCTTTGCATGTATTTATCTATACATGTACGTTTAAGTGTAAAGTTCTCAAGCCGCTTTCAAGATCCTATGCTATATAGTGAAGCCTATCGTACTCATATTTATGCAATTCACGTGTAATTTTAACTAGTAATCGTAATTTACGGTGCGGATTCTCGTTATCAAGTGAATGAAACTAAGAAAATTATACTATTATTTTTTACATCATCTTTTTTTTATTTTCTTATTTTTATCGATTAGTTAATACTTAAGAGTAATATAATTTTTATCTTTAGCTTTTTAAGTATGATAAAAACCGCATTCATATTATATCTCTTTGATTTATTTTACTTGTGTAACTAGGGAATCTAGGGATTAAAGCTAATGAAATATTGTTTTACTTGTTTTGTATATATTGACCAAACAAAGCATAGTCCTTACTCCTTACGATGTAATAAGAAAATCAAAATATTGAGATCGAGAAGGAAAAATAGGTCTTTGATAAAGTAATAATAATACATATGGTTGAAGCCCCTTATCTGAAAATTGTATCCTGATTCACCCTCTTTAATTGAAGGAATTATTTTTAAAAAAATTATAAAATATGAACCACTCAAATTATACCAAAATCAGCCAGATGATTAGTTTGAAACTTCAATTTCTAAAATAAGGTAGGTGGGTGAAATAGTCAATGCTTTTTATCCGTGACATGGGCAACTTACTTTGAAATTTTGCATGAAAAAGCATTTTATTTCATGGAAATATATTTTCTATTTATATATATATATATATATATATATATATATAAAAAAACTACCTCGTTATCTACGATTTTGCCCACGAGAAGAAGAGATTGAAGAGTTGATGCTCCTCATTGAAGCAGTGGACCTTGGCATTGATGAGGAAGAGGGTACAGAGAGAGAGATATGTACTTCCCTACTCTATATGTATGTCATAAATCTCTACTTTAATGATAATAAGACAATCTTTTTCTCACACAAATCAATGCACGTCTTCATTTAAGCTTGATCTTTCAAAGATTCTTAATGACCCACATGAACATCCAATTCAAGTCAAGTTTTGCTAATGCTAATAAGGTTAGGTTAGTTACTACTAGCACCTAGCTAAGGCAAATTATTCCCATTTGACATTGACTAATAGAAGGTATTTCAATTAAGTAAGATAAAAATTAAAAAAGAATAATTTTATATGTACAAATTGATTTTAAAATAAGAGAAATATTTGTTAGTGAATTATTTTTATAAATATTAGAGAATTAAATTACGAACATACACTAAAACATTTACAAAACGATTTTTTATGATTATGAAACAAAGAAGAACTAGTGTTTTAAATTATTGTATAAATTCAAAGGACCACTATATAAGCAGACACTGAGCGAAGAATACTACCGTTATTTTTTATGTGAAAAAAGTTAATAAAAGAGACGACTGGCAAGTTCTTAATCCTCGTTTCATTTAGATCTATGTTCGGATCTCATTAAAGGTTTATAGTTTATTTTTTATTTTTTATTTATGCGTCTAACTATGACTGATTTCTTCAGATAAGTAGTGGATTAGCTAGATAGTAAAATGTTATATGAGGCAAAAAATTCCAATCATTGAAGCAAAAGGGTCAATCTTTTAATCATGCTTAGCTTAGCGAAGCATAATTTTTATTTTTATTTTTCATTCGATTTCGAACTACAAATAACAATAATGCAAGACTCCAAAAATATCGATTGATGTGATTATTTGAAAGCAAATTATAATTGCATCATTCTCATGCAAAACTAATAAACCACTCCTTTAATAATTATACCCGATGCAAAAGAGAAAATCAATTATTTGCATGCAGAGTCAATAGAGTTTATCTCATTCTCACACATGCCTCCAAAAAAACCTGTGTTGGGAACATGGTGATTGACATACGTGCGCTATTTCTTTCTTTCTTCTTTATTTATTAAATTATATTATATTTATTCAAGTCTGTAGCTTTACCATATCATATATTAAATCATAAACAGTCCAAAAAGTCAATACACAGTTTTTATGGTGGTCTTCTAGGAGTTACAGACCAATGTTTGAAACTGCTATCTAAAGGCTTTCCAAGTTTCAATCTTGCAGCCAAATTATATCTATATACATGTATATATATAATATATATTCACATGGTGACCAAGAGAGAGTCTTGTTTGGATTTTGATATATTCTAATTTAAGGTGAAACTGCAAACTGGTGATGGGCATGTGGAAACACTGCAATTTGGGGTCACTGTTCCATTAGGTCCAATGGGGTGGTTCCCATGTGCAAATCGTCCTCCTTATTTTTTTGCTTCACTAATAATTCACATACAGGTATTGACGACCTGAGTATTTAAATTTTTATCAGTTAAAACAGTACGAATTCAAAGTGAAAAATAACAATAATAAATTAGATAAAATTGAGGCGTAAATGTTTTTGTAAACTTTTTTTCTATAAATGTTAGTCAAATATAACGTGATATATTAGACAAAATAAAACGACATATATTTTAGTCAATTTGACACCACGTGACATTATTTACATTTGTTTACTTTAAATATTTTTATGGTTATTTTTTATGGTTATTTTTTATTTTGATTCCATACTAATTCAGCTGATTAAATTTTGAGTAGCTCATTATCCTATTAAAATAATATTACTTGGAGCAACCTCACTGACTATAATAAATGTCAAGTTACAATAATAACTACATCATTACTCTTGTTCAGCTAAACAAAAAATTAGAAATAGAACTAGAAGATATTAGGGTCTGGTCTGGTCACCAATTCCAAGGCTACCAACGACCACCAACGGTTAATCCCAAGACCCAACTAAACCTCTTCATATCTTAAATCATGCTTGGATATGTATCTGGAAAATTCATTATCTAGTAACTAATTTTGGAGAAAATCGATACATAATCTTAAGTAGTATATATTGCTTCTTTATTTTCTTTTCTTCATATAACTCCTGATTTCGGTTCTTCCATTTAATTTTTCTTCTCATTTTTTCATCTCCAAATACCCTCTTTATTTCTTCTTCATTTGTTTCTCCTCAGATATCCAAATGATAATAGTAATTTGGCGTTGGATAGATTGAGAGGAGAGCAATATCGTAAAAGATAGTTTGTGCAGTATGACAGAAAAATCGCCGGAAAATATGAAGAAGAACATAATTTTTAGATGGAACTTTAGGTTATTTCGATCTGTCTTTCGAAAGGTTTTTTTAATTGCTAAAATTTAAATTACAAAGTTTTTTTGACAGAGTTGTATATCCATATTCTGGCTTCAAAACACTATTTAAATCGTAGAATTTGGACAAAATATGAGTAAGTTGTGGAAAAAATACGATATTGTGCATATCTTGGTCGAAGTTAACAATCAAACTCGGAGATAAATTGCACATTTTTAGTATTTTGGGCATCACTCACTCAGTTTTGTCGTTTATACTTTATCAAAACCGTTCAATAAAAATACAAAATTTCAACCGAAACGTAAAACCGGACATAAGTGTAATGCAAAATATTTGTTTCAGGAAAATGTTAATATACTTAAAGAACTTTTATGATGAAACTTAAAGTTGTAGATCTTTTATCTTTCTTACGGCATGTCATTTTTAATATTTGGACACAAAATGAGTGATTTATGCCAAAAAGACGAAAGATGTGCAAATCTACTACGGAGTTAGTATCTATGAAATCGGCGTTGCTATCTCCGAGGTCGATGTTTAGCCCCAGAAAGGTCGGTGTTAGTAGGCTTGAGGTCGATGTTAGCAATTCCAAAGTAAAATTTAGACATAGAAGATTGCTAACACCAAATTCAAGGTTCCTAACATCGAATTCAAAGTTTCTAACACCAAATTCGAAGTTAGTAAGGCCGACTTCGAAGTTAGTAAATCCAAACTCCTATATAAACTGTATACCTTTCATATTTTTGGATATTTGGTGTTTTTCGATATTTTATATCAGTCCGACTATATTTGAATTTCAAAGAATAAAAAAAAGTACAATTTTTTGTCATAAAAAATCATTTAAAATAAGTTTTAAATTTTTATTCAAAATAAACTTTTATTTTTTTAAAAAATTAAAAACAAATAAAATAAGTAAATAAAATGCAATGTGACATGCCACATGGCAATCGAATGACATGGCATGCCTTGTGACAGTCAATTTGTTGTCACGTTGCATTTAAATTACAAACTTTAGAGTATTGGTACTTTCTTCGGTTAAATAAAAAGAATCAAAACTTATCATTGGTATATTTACGAAGATAATCTGTTATAGTATACCTTATTTAAAAGGTTGAATTTATAAGGGAAAATTCATTATCTAGTGATGAAATTATGTGAAAATCTATACTTGATAATTAATGTTCCAAATTTCAAAAACTAGTGATGTTCATCAACTCTGCCGCCACTGTAAGCATTCGAAACCCTAACTTCTTATTTGTTGGTCCATTAGGGGAGGGAAACCATAGATCTAGGCGTAAAACCACCGCATTACATGGTTTACCACGACGGTTACCACCATCGTGGTCGGAATGGTCAACATCAAAGTCGGTGATGTTACTCCCAAAGTCGAGGTTTGTGACACCGCATTCAGTGACTGACTCGCCGATGTTAGTGCTTTTTTTTCGTCCGAGGTCGGCGACCTTTACAATATCAGAGGTTGAGCTAGGTGATTCTATACACCGATTTAAGAGATAATAATCCCCGAACTCGGGGATGGTAACCCAACAGAGTTTCCAAGAAAGTAGGACAGACGACGATTTTCCACTGGTGAAAACAAGTATGGATGGAGTTATACGATATTTAGGTAAATTGTGCCCATGATTACGTCGAGAGCATCGTTTTTGTGTTGTGATAATTTTTCATGCATATTATTTTAGTTACCTAACAATGTTTTAATGTTTCATGCATATTTCTTCCGATGTTTATACTTTATATGTAATTGCTATGTAATTGCACTACCAATGTCGATGCTTTTGAATGACCAGACCTTTTTTTTTCGACAATGAATATATCTGAGGTCGAACATAGCGTTTACTCAGCATTCGGATGTAAAATTAATCCGAGTTCAAAAATTTTGGGATATTTAGATCTTCGAATTCGGGGATAGAAATATCCTCGAATTTGGATTAAGCGTGTACATAGCAAGTTGCAAAATATCGCGAAAATCGCTCGATATTCGCGTCGATTTTCGTTTTCCGAGGAACACCAAAACAACATTCCTTTCGTTTCGCTGTCGTTTTACCAAATTTCGCGAAATTCGCATGGGCACGTGGATGGAATGTCGTTTTTCATTTTTACTCACAAAATTTGCGAAAAATGATTGGAATTCACAAAAATTTAAACTCTTGGTAGATTTCGGCAAAAATACCAATTAAACTTTGGGCAAAAATATTTATATTTTGCAGGTTAAACGTTCACAATATGAATATTGAGGGCTGCAAAAAAATATCCGGAATCAAATTTTGTACCCAAACCGAAAATTACCCGGATTGAAAAAACTAGAACTGGTTATTAGCCCGATTCATGTATTGGGTACCTGGAACAAGCTTGAAATCCAGGTCCGATTATGGGTATAACTTTTTAAGAATCGATTTCGGAATCGGTTTATAATAGACATTATATTATATTATATTTGTAATGTTATATATTATTATTTGCATTAAATTGAATAGAAGTATCTTTTTTTTTTTTAATTTACGTTCTGAACTTGTTTGTATATTTAGTTAACTTGTTAATGGATTTTTGTCAAATTTTTAAACTGTAAATCTGAATGTTGGACTCGGATTTGGATTGTAAAACCGGATCCGATTTGAAAACCGGTTTCCGATATTTCTTCCGAAAACAAATGATTTATTCATCTGCTTCTTAAACGCCTTTTAAATGTACTTCGAGATGGTTTACCTCCATTTCCCCAAATTAAAATATATGAAAATTAAAATCGAGGTTAGATTCGAAGTGTTCGCTTTATGTAGTAAAACTATAACCACGGAGAATCACATGTATCCTTTTAATCGAACTGAACCTCAAAAGTCGTTACTTTTACCGAATACAGGGATTATATTATAGTTATTGTCTCACTCACAGACAGTCACTCACTGGTCTCTTTTTCTAATGTGGGTATTAGTTAATTAATTATTATCTTAATTGGAGGAATTAGTGATAAGCAAATACTTGTCTTTATTAATCACAGCGATTAGCGATAATTAATTCCTGCAAATGTTTCGGTCCCTCTATTTATGTAGGGTTGCATGGTTCGGCATATTACTCTCTCTCTCCTCTCTCATTCGGTGGTGGTTCAGAAGCCTCTATATATACGCGCAATCTTGGCTAACTCGGAATAAGAGCATGCCCATCAATTCTCTCCTCTCTTCTTCCCTTGCTACAATCGCCATTTTTGGATCCTTTCAGAGCATTCATCAATGGCTGTGTTGTTGGCGATCGCCATTGGAGTTTTCTCCGTGCTCTGCTTCTGCTCTGCTCTGCTCAGGTGGAACGAGGTCAGGTACCGGAAGAAGGGCCTCCCGCCGGGCACGATGGGCTGGCCCGTCTTCGGCGAGACCACCGAGTTCCTCAAGCAAGGACCCAACTTCATGAAAAACCAGAGAGCGAGGTAACAATGATCAGAAACTCAACTCTTTAGCTTCTGGGGAACACTGACTCACGTAACGGGGACGAATCGCAGGTACGGGAGCCTCTTCAAGTCGCACATACTCGGGTGCCCGACGATCGTGTCGATGGATCCGGAGCTGAACAAGTACATCCTGCGGAACGAGGCGAAGGGCCTCGTCCCGGGGTACCCGCAGTCGATGCTCGACATCCTCGGCAGCCGCAACATCGCGGCCGTGGACGGCGCCACGCACAAGCACCTGCGCGGCGCGCTCCTCGCCCTCATCGGCCACTCCGTCATCAAGCGCCAGCTCCTCCCCAAGATCGACGACTTCATGCGCTCCCACCTCTCCGGCTGGGCCGGCTCCATCGTCAACATCCAGCACAAGACCAAAGAGGTCGGTACTCGGTATTATCATTTTCGGCCTTCGGGAAACCGGCGCTCGCTAATAATAACATGTTTTTTTTTTCTTTCTCGGTTCAGATGGCGCTGCTCTCGTCGCTGAAGCAGATCGCGGGGATCGAGTCCGGGTCGATGGCGGCGGAGTTCAAGCCGGAGTTTTTCAAGCTGGTCTTGGGGACGCTCTCGCTGCCCATCGATCTCCCCGGGACGAACTACCGGCACGGGGCCCAGGCGAGGAAGAACATCGTGCGGATGTTGAGGGATCTGGTGGAGGAGAGGAGGGGCTCGAAGGAGGAGCACGAGGACATGCTGGCGAGCCTGATGAGGAGGGAGGAGAACCGGTACGTGCTCACCGACGAGGAGATCATCGACCAGATGATCACCATTCTCTACTCCGGGTACGAGACCGTCTCCACCACCTCCATGATGGCCGTCAAGTACCTCCACGACCATCCCAAGGCTCTGCAAGAGCTCAGGGTACGTAAAGCTCCGATCTTCATGACCTCCATGGCTGATTGCTCAAGCTTCTATATATATGTATATATATATATATGTTGCTCTGAATGTATATGTGTGTGTGTTTGCAGGAAGAACATTTGGCAATAAGAGCGAGGAAAAAGGCAGAAGATCCAGTTGACTTGAATGACCTCAAATCAATGCCCTTCACTCGTGCGGTATCACATTATTACCTATTCTCTTCTTCTTTTTTTATTATAAATTTTTACTGTAGATTTTTTTTACTTAAGGTAATTACGGTAAATGTATCGAAACATTTTTTCGACAACGTATTCTTAAGCTTTGTTGATCGTACGTACCCAAAGTTTTTTTTTCCCAATATATCTTTGTAAGCGTTAAAGTGTTAATATGTGCACACATGCAAAAAGCTTTGAGACACGTCGGACAAAGTAAATTGACAAATATGAATTTCACGATTTTAATTATTTAGTCAGTGAAATTAAAAGCTTGTAATTATTCCTTATTGTTTTTACAAGATGTGAAAAATTAGAAATTTTAGAGTAAGTTGAAGTTATAAGAAAGAAAAAGAAAAACGATAGTTTTGGTGTAATTATCCCTTTTTTTTTTCTTTCACTCATGATGTAAATTGGGAAAAGTAGTTGAACTTTTGGGTTGTGAATCTTTTTAGGTGATATTTGAGACCTCAAGATTGGCAACAATAGTGAATGGGGTCCTCAGAAAAACAACTCAGGACATGGAACTCAATGGTGAGCTGGTGAACTTTACAGTTAAAAGTGCTAATTATAACATCATATTATATAATAAAGCACATTTATATAGTTTTCATTAGGGTTTTGGTGGGCTCAAGAAGCCTTTTATTTTGCGTTGTGGCAATTATTAACATAATGATCTATAAGGAATTATATTCAATGATCTCATCTAGCTAGAATAATAATATTTTTTTTATTTTTTATTGGGGACAAAAAAGAGACTCCTTTTTTCCTCAACATGAAGAAATGAATTTAATAATAATAATAATAATACAACCCCTAGTTTTCTGTATTTCATCGTCATTATTCAACGGCTCAGATTCATTGTTATTGATTTTTTTATTTTTTATTTTTTACAGGATTTCTGATTCCCAAAGGATGGAGAATCTATGTGTACACAAGAGAGATAAACTATGACCCATTTCTGTACCCTGAGCCCTTGGAATTCAATCCTTGGAGATGGCTTGAGGTTTGTGCTAAAATCAAAATTCATGTTTAAATAGTAAGAAATATTAAATATATTCATAGTAATTAACTAAATTTTTGACACATTTTTTTCAGGACAAAAGATTGGAGTCACAAAATTACTTCTTCATTTTTGGTGGAGGGACTAGGCAGTGCCCTGGGAAGGAGCTTGGAATAGCTGAAATCTCCACTTTCCTCCACTATTTTGTAACTAGATACAGGTGAAGTGAAGTGACCAAACTACCCTTTTGAATTTCATAATGTATTGATATAGAATTGATTTCTTATAATTTATGTTTATAATTGTTTTTGTTTTTAGGTGGGAAGAAGTTGGAGGAGACAAACTAATGAAGTTCCCAAGAGTAGAGGCACCAAATGGATTGCACATTAGGGTCTCATCTTTGTAATAATTAAATACTAACTTATTTTATGTACAGATAATTAGAAATAACAAAGTAGAAAAATGAATGAAATTTAGTGCCTTTTTTTAATTAATAATTTTTTTGTCGGCTGAAATTGCTGTCAATTATTGAAGAAAGTAGGACTGACAAGGTTGTAAATTTACGTTGATTTTTTTTTTTTTCTGGTTTCACAGATTGGGTAAACTTGGCTTTCCGAATAATAAATGTGATTACTTTTTTTTAGTTGGAAAAAGATTAAATAATGACTATTACGAAATTGACCACACAGAGCAATTCAATGTGGAAATCGGTCGTGGGGAAAAGAAAGCAAATGAAAATTGATGTCTTTTTTTTTTTTTTTTTTTGGAATTATTATCTGAACAAGGCGTACCATTAAAGTAGCTTACTTCTACTTATGTTCGCTACTCAAAATTAACAAAAAATTAATTATCTTGTAATTTTTTTTTTGAAAGAGTTAATTATCTTGTATTCACTGTTGAACAAGTCAATATCATGTATTTAAACATGGATTTTTATTAATTAGTATTGAGAAAGGTGATTAATTATTAATTAATAGCATATAAGAGTCTTAAAAACTATATGGGGTTATTTGAATATAATATGTACATATATGCTGTAACTTGTAAGGGTAAAAATGTAAGATTATATTTTCCAAGGTTTATTTTTAGGGTTAAAATTTTGTGTAAGTATTTTTTTAAGTATAAAATAAATGATATTGCATTTTTTTGGGGTTAAATTGGTAGTATATATGAGCAGCATAAATTTAATGAAAAATGATGAAAAATATGAATTTTCTTAGCTCAACAAATGCCAATTAGAACCTACTAACAGAAAATATTATTGATATCATTTAATAGAATATGCCACACTTTAAATAACATATACTGGTGAATTTTCTTAAGAAGAATATGTGTGTCTACACTCTACATTGCCCACAATTTTGGGCACTTCTGCCGAAAACTTCTCCTATTAGCGATAAATGTTACTATATTAAACTGGTGCAAATATTGGCAAAAGTATATTGAAGTACACAAAATTCTACATTATATTCCTAATCTTATTTTGTCATGATAAAAGTACCAATATATTAACTTTTTCCGTGTCATCGTAAGTTCAAAGTGACTTCCGTCACGACTTATCAGCCAAATGCCACTTGTGACCTTTTTATACTTCCACATGTTCCACTTTTCCCGTATTCGAACATGCTAACGCCGAAGTCTGAGTTTGTAACCCCACAATTGTCGTTAGCATCTCTGACTTCGGTGTTGTTTTAGTAAACAAACCCTAGATCTTGCGTATGACTACATTAATTTGATTTTGGATTAGCATCATTGATATCAATGTTATTTATTCAGTTGTTCAGTGATACTAGAAAAATGTGACAAGTGGCATTTTACAGATGAGCCATAAAGAAAGTCAGTGAGAACTTACAGTGACAATATAAATGTTACTTTTGATACTCTTATTATGATAAAATAAATTGAGAATATATAATGAAATTTTGTGTACTTTAAATTAAAATACTTTTTTTTTTGTATTTACCCTATTTCAACCTAGAATCATGCAATTATGGTGTGGTAGTATTGGGCTTCAAAGCAAAAGCCAACTAAGCCCAAAGTCAAAGATAGTTATTCTGAGCCCAAAATGCTTGTAATTTCGGGCGCACTAACAGTTCGAAATTAGTTGCGGAAATTAAGGTAATTGATAACGAAAATTCCGACGATTATGTCTGGTCAAAACCAGCCTCCCTAAAGTCATAAACAGTCATTAAGGATACGGCACGTGTAATTTGTACTTTACATTCAAGTCTCCTTGAATGTCACTTTTTATTCTAACTAAATTATCTTTGGAAAGTTCATCATTTCATGTGCCCTACATCAAGGATAAAATACAAAAGCTAAACAAAAAATTATGTGCATTGAAAGGAACAAAATGACTTGTTTATATTTTCATACCTTTTACACAAGGTGAAGCAAGTGTTATGCAATTCAGATCTAACTGATATTATCAACTTTTATTTGGATTCTTCCTTTATGATAAGGAGGGCAAAAGAATCTCAAACAATCACAATGTTTTTATGATGTTCGGGGAAGAAAAACCATTCGCTTCATTGATATCATTGTGAGATTTCATGAAGGAGATGACAAGAAACTAACTAAATTTCATGAAATATAATCATTTTTCATGTCATTTGTGGTGAGAAAAATAAAGATAATGTTCAAAGGTTGATGATGATGAAGATCTCTAGCCCTCCCCTGTAATGATTTCTTCTCTATTTATAGATGGCTTAATGGACTCTAAGTGGGCTTTGATTACAAAAGATAACATTAATCTTGTGTTGTTGCTCAACAGTTGAGGTGGCATCCAGGCTGGCAAGGCTTGCCTGATCATCAGGAGACATACCCACATGAAGGAATATGCTTTATCTGTACTTGGAGTGTCTAGATCGTCTTGACAAATACTTAGGTTGGCTGGTTCCTCATCATGGTCCATGTGCGCTAGTTCGGTATAATTGTATGAGTGCTGAGTCTGCTCGTCGTTTCTAGTACTAGCTCGTTGGCCGTTCACCTTTAGTACCACCCATGGGCATAGCTGGTGTTACACCAGCATTCGCACGTGCATGTGCTGAGTTTTCAAAAACTTACTACTAAGTATAGTTATTAGTTGATGATGGTTGTAGTTTTACTTAAGTGATGGTGATATTTGGTGCGCTTGGCACAACTTATTTAGCCCTGTTTTTGTTTTTTAAAATAAATAAACTGATTTTCAGGTGTTTGGCAAAACTGTTTTTTCCAAAAAAACACAAAATCGATTTTAAATTTTTATACATGAATCGTAAAAGCTAGAATTCGTAGTTTTTTTTTCTAAAAATAAAAATACGATTTTAGTCTATTTTAATCTTTTTAGGCTAAATAAATTGTTTTACCAAACGCTAAATTAGTTATTATTACCATCAACAACTGTTTTATAAACAATTTACCAACAGTTTGTATTTTAAACTAAAATTAAAAATAATTTTCGTAAAAATTAAGTTGTGCCAAACGGGCCCAATATATATATATGATTATTTCCTTCAATCACCAAAGTCATTTGAGTTTAATGGCAAGCTATGCGGTTTAATTCTTCCATGCCCCATGTTCGTTCGATTCCTCCTACAAACTTATTTTTTGGCTACTGAGATCATAGTGGCCACACAATGTTAAATAATACTTTTTATTATTATTATTATTATTATTATTATTATACCCTAGCTAGCTAGTAGAATAACATCGCGATCCGTCGAAGGACATTCGCGATTTTAGGCTAAGCCGGCATCATATTTCACCAGGGGACATTCACGATTTTGGGTCCAACGATTAAGCTGACATTGTACTTCCCCGAGTGAGATTCACAATTTTAAGACCAACGATTAAACCGACATCGTATTTCTCCGAAGGGAATTTCTAATTTTTGGACCAACGATTAAGCCAACATCGTATTTCCCCGAGGAACATTTGCGATTTAGTGTATTGGCTTAACATAATCGGCTATTTATAATAAGAAGAGAAAATGGTGATTTTATAGTTGTAGACTAGAGAGCATTGGAATCGGATGTCGTTTGGATTAAAGCTTCTATTCATGGGAGGGACCGGGGGCCTATGTGCAATTAAAAATAAAATTATGTGACCCCCTGAAAATAAAAGTAATGTTTTTGAGTCCTTGCGTGCTGCCGCGGGGACGTGCCATGGCGCGCCTCTCGTTGTTTTACGGCGCGCAACGCATCTCGAGGCCGTTTTTTCGTTCACAAAGGTGCGTTTATTTATTTTAAATATTTTTCTATATGGGCCTCTCGTTTCGTACTTCCGGAAGGCGTTTAGGGTCGAAATCAATTTATTTGATAAAGGAAAAAATAATTAACTATATATTTTTTAAAATTAAATAACCTTTATAAGATATACCCATAAAATAAACTTATCGACGGATTAATCGACAACTATAACATAATGTCAAATACCAACCTAACAGAATGTCCTAATATTCCTTAGAACAAATAACATATGTAAACAAAAGTCTTCTGAGAAAAATAACGGAATTTTCGGTAGCTTTTCCATAAGATATAAAAGGAAAAAAAAAAGTTTTCGATAAGCATAAAAAGTGGAATATCGATGGAATATCGAGAAAACTTAATACTTAATCCTTAGTTTTAAGCCACCTACCCTCAAGTCTCGTCTCATCATTCTGTTGATAAATGTAGGTTCCATTTTGGAATAAACAAACACTTTAGTTTAGTATAGGGAAACTTTTCTTTCTTTCTCTCTTCATGAAAGTCATTGGTTGGGTGGATGCACTGATCTATTTGGTTTGGTACTGATAAAAGGGAATGCATGATTATGATTCATCCCTCTAAATGCAGCTCCCTTGCCAAATATATATATATATATATATATATATATGTATCATTTTATGGATATGAAACTAAGAAAGTAGTCCACTAATTGGAAATATAATAAGCAAAAGAATAAAAATAGTGATACAAAATTTTGACAATTTAATTTGTTGCCTTCTGAATTGGTTGTTTTGTCTGCTGATGATTGTTGGAACTTTTATTCTCAATGATAAGAAATAAGAAAAAAAAGCTAAGTGGATGGTGTTTGATCATTAATGGAAGTCCAAGAAATTGTCAAATTAGCATTCAGGACAATAAAAAAAAAATCAAGTACAAACAAACTCTGGGCTCGGCCCACTAATTTCACTAGACTTGAAAATAAATATATAGGGTGCTGCTGTCTTTTACTTAAAAAAAAAAAACATATACTATTAATCTATTTATCAAGACAATATATATAATTTTAATTTACTTATTTATAAGACCAATTTTTTCTTAGAACTACACCCTCTTAATCTCACTCACAAGGTGTTAAATATTGTTTTCTGCGTCGTTTCGCTCTTTTTATTTTACAAGCATTCCGCATGCCGAGCCGTTTCGCTCTTTTCATTTTACGGGCATTCCGCATGTCGATGGGCATGCCGATGGGAAAATTGACGGAACTTTTGAAAAATATTTTTCAGTATTTAGGCAAATTTTTTAAATAAGTTCAAAATTACTTAATTTTCACTACAAGACATAAATAACTAAAAAATCACACTAATAATAAGATATCATATTGATAGATTAAAATAATATTCATATAAAAATAAGAATTATACTTATAACTTAACTAAAATTTAAATATATGATTACAATTTAAATAAGACATCATATTGATATGTTATAATTGTTTACGGACATACCACATACCACAACCCTCAAAAGACGGGCTTAGCATGAGTCTCGCTTGCATTTACATCACTTTATCAAAGGAAAGCAACCGAAAGTTGCTTGTATAACCTTCTTAATCCATCGACACTATTTCGCTCTCTCTATTTTAACCGCAATATATAAAAATAAATGAAAAACTAACAAACTAAAAGTGTACAAGAGCACAAAACTAAATCTTGTTACCAAAGAAAAACTAAATCTTGTTACCAAAGAAACGAGTAGATAAAAGGGAATAAGCCTACGATTTAAATATATGATTACAATTTAAATAAGATATCATATTGATATGTTATAATTGCTTACGGACATACCACATACCACAACCCTCAAAAGACGGGCTTAGCATGAGTCTCGCTTGCATTTACATCACTTTATCAAAGGAAAGCAACCGAAAGTTGCTTGTATAACCTTCTTAATCCATCGACAATATTTCGCTCTCTCTATCTTAACCGCAATATATAAAAATAAATGAAAAACTAACAAACTAAAAGTGTACAAGAGCACAAAACTTAATCTTGTTACCAAAGAAAAGAGTAGATAAAAGGGAATAAGCCTACGATTTAAATATATGATTACAATTTAAATAAGACATCATATTGATATGTTATAATTGCTTACGGACATACTACATACCACAACCCTCAAAAGACGGGCTTAGCATGAGTCTCGCTTGCATTTACATCACTTTATCAAAGGAAAGCAACCGAAAGTTGCTTGTATAACCTTCTTAATCCATCGACACTATTTCGCTCTCTCTATTTTAACCGCAATATATAAAAATAAATGAAAAACTAACAAACTAAACGTGTACAAGAGCACAAAACTAAATCTTGTTACCAAAGAAAAGAGTAGATAAAAGGGAATAAGCCTAAGAACACACCATTTTCCTAGTATTATTGACGTTTCTCTTCAAAATGTAAGCATTAAGAATCACTTCAAACAAATCAAATAAGTTTTACCTAACTTAAAAATAATTTAATGTTACACGTACCGGACCAAAATTTCTCTAAAACTCTTCCTCGCGGCTCTCAATCTACACCATCGCACTTTTGCACATAAAGAGCACTTAAACCAAACTCATTCATATAAATTAAGAAAATAGCTCGAACGAGGGCTGTTTCACGGAGCCTCGTCGGCCTTCTGGCGCTTAGCTTCAGGTTCTTCACAATCTTCGTGGCTAAGAAGCTCGTTGACAACATCTGCTCCTAAGAGTGAGATGTGTTTGGTTGTGATTTGCCGGCCCGCCCTCAGCTTTGGACCCCAATGCCTCTCCGGGTTTGGAAGGAACCGTGCAACCTTCTTGGCTTGGGCTTTGCTAAGAGAAGCAACAGCTCTCGCAAAGTTTGCCTGCAAGAAAACCGAATTGAAACGCATGAAAAAACAGAGCTCCAGATCGAACACTCAGAGAAAACAAGGAAATGAGAGTAACGGGATTTGGCTTACTTCGAGAACTGGCTCTTTAGCGAGTATCACACTACCAGGTTGATCCGCTGGTTGAGCTTTAACCGGGTGGCTTTTAACCTACAAATATATATATAAAAAAAAAAACACAATTGCTTCATTACTAATTCAATGAGAAAATGTCAACAAATAAATTTAAGGAGTGCGTGAGATTCTCACCCAGCAGCGCATAATGTCCCAAATGATATCCATCGGAGCATCTGATTTCAATCCCAATGGGTTCACGTGAGTTCCTGAGATACGATATCCAGCATTGATCACGGCCGATCGGAAGATCACGGCGGACGGCGAAGTGCACTTCAGAGTGGCACAAAGGTTGTGCAGACTCAAGAATAATGGAACATCGCGAAGTTCCTGCAAACACAGACTAGCTTATTAGAATCGTAGGCTTGCACTTAATTATTTTTTATTTAAATCGTCGGTCTAGTAAACAAACTTCCGAGATGGTTGTGAGGACAGCTGATATGCGGTTGTAAGCAGGGTACCGGTCCTTGATGGATTTCACGTCTGAGAGTATTGAAGAGACCCATTCTTGATCGTGGATTGGAGCGGACCAAATGGGTCCTCCCATGTTGAATTTCTTTCCACAGTCGCTGCAATCTTGTGGGACAGCGGGACCAAATCCCGGAAGATATCTTACGCTGTTGTTCTGAAAAACAGACATAAGATCGCCTCAGCTTGAGTTCATATACGAGAAAGAACACAAATGTCTGTTATATTCTCGAAATATCAATCTAATAAGATCGCCTCAACTTGTCGCGGGACTAGAACCGGTGAATGACGGAAACAGTTGATAACTCAGGCCCATTTCTTAGTGGGCTAGGCCCAAGATGTGGGAGTTCTTATTAAATGTTGTCAGGGTTAATTGTTGCTATTCGGTTTCTAATTACGCCATAAAATATTCAGACACTTACTTAACTAGTCATTTAGTTATATGAATTTGTAAAAGGGATAGCCTATACATTATTGCCTCTTGTCAATAATAAAAGTTATCTTTCAACGAACTTATCCCAAACTCTCAAGCGCCGGGAATTCATGTTAGTGAGAGAATATCATTTTCAATTAACACGATCAAGGTTTCCGTCACGAGATCGCATTCCAAAGCAATATCAATAACCCCTGTTTTCCTTTCTTGTATACCCTAAACCCTAGTCAGAGCAATACAATTGACTAGATAATCATTGGCTTCTTTTTTCTCATTGCTCAAAGCTTTTTAAATAGCCAAACTTTGTAATATAATAATTTAATAACAAATCCTATATAACATAATTAAATATACATAATGTGATGTCTGTAACAGTGTCAGACAAAAAATGACCTATAATCAAGCTTACCTTTGTAATTGTCCGTCCAATGGGTTGCAAATGAAACGAGTCACAGCCGATGCACTGATAAACGTACGAAAGCTTCAGGGGAGTGTTTTTCATTGCACCTGCAGAGCTGTAGAAAATAAATATTGAGCTCTCAGTCAACAAGATACTAAATAAAACATCAGGAACGCGGCTTTTAACAAGTTAAAATGATAGTTGGCCACTTACGAGAAGACACGGACAAAGACTCGTACATAGAAGTCCATCTGAACGGATATCACGGGAACGATATACCGCTTGTATCGATTAGCATGACTCTGCAGCAGATAAAAGATATAATATAAAACATGCATCAGAATTTTTTACTTTCTCCATGAATGATTTCACGTAGTGTAATAACTCTCCCAACTTTGAGCCGGAAATAAGTTGCTTATCCATATATACCAACACACTTTTGAGTAAAAATATACCTCAATGCTAGCTAGGAGGATCCTCAACGCCATTTCGTGACAATATTTTCCTCTAAGTGGGTAGGAACCGTATCTAGAACCAAAAAAAATATAATAAAAATAAGAACAATGCAAAACTTATGATACAAGTCGCATAAAAGATATACAAAATAATCCGTAAGTTAGTAAAATAAACGAAATCCTACTTTGAATAGCAAACCTCCCCGTTTCCCCCACAAAGCACTGCCATATCAGTTGCGGTACACATCAGCAAACCTCCATCACTAACTGACTGAATTGCGGAGTCGAGGAAAACAGAGGGCGAACCATACGGGTCAAGATCAACCTGCATTTCCAGAAACCCGTAATGAATATGATACTAGTGCCCGAAAGAGTACTCTTTCTAATCGTACTTATATAGATTTGTACATTGGAAATATAAATTTATACGTTAGAACATATCATACCACATCGAACTCGTTTGGGTGGGTGAGCATGAATACACGGGCATCAACATGATGTGATTCCACTTTAGCAGCGGCCACTGAGCCATTGAACTTGAT
This sequence comes from Parietaria judaica, assembly GCA_954871525.1. Taxonomy (NCBI): domain Eukaryota; kingdom Viridiplantae; phylum Streptophyta; class Magnoliopsida; order Rosales; family Urticaceae; genus Parietaria; species Parietaria judaica. Next base: position 36,601,007 of record OX940865.1, read on the forward strand.
GTTCCTCCTACAAGCTTCGACCGACGCTGTACATATGCAAATTGAAAATTGAATACTCTAAAAACTCCAGTCTGAACTGCAGGCTAAACACATTGAAAAACTTGGAAATCCAAGACAAGTTCACCGTTTATATTGTCTATGCACGAAAGCATACATATTCCAATGATATATATAAGAAACTGGGGAACGACCTTTATCGTTGTCAAGAGCCACGACCTGACCTACTCCTTCAACTTCACGAGCGTATCTCAGAGCCCTAAGACCGGAAGCTGAGAGAGCCTTTGGAAAAACATACAAAAGAAAAACGATTAAACCCTCGAGAACCTTGTAGGCAAGGGTAAGACGGACCTACGAAAAAAAGAGAGCATAGTCTTGAGAACCTCTAGAACTCTTGTGGGCTTCAATGGAGCTGGTCCTTTTCCTTCCGAGGCACCGGCGCCCTCCTCCGGAATACCGGAAGGTTTACCGTCAGCCAACTCCTCTTCTACTTTGCAATCTCCGTTGGATTGCCCGCCATTCTCCGCAGATCCGTTCGACGTCCCTTCCTTAACATGCTCAGAAGCATCCGTTCCCGGTTCCTTCGTCACGGGTTTTCTTCTTTTCGACAGCCTCGCTTCATGCTCCTCTTTCCGCTTGTCTATGAAGGTCCTCAGGACAGCAATAGATATATCCCTGTTGTTAACCTGACCATCAATTACACCCAAATGAGCAAACCCTAAACTCACAAACACACTCTTCTTCGCTACACTTAGAGAAAAAAAGCTTCGATCTTTTGAAACCCAACCCATCAAATAGAAGAGGAAGAGGGAGATTTTGGCACCTGGGTTTTGTTGTAGAAGACTTCGTTCTTGGTGTGCATCAAAATCTCAGCCTCTCCTTCCTTGATGATCGCGTATTCGCTGAGATCAATCGACATTGTTTCGTCCACTATCTCATGCACTTTCAGAGACAGAGAGTTCTTCGAAGCTTTCGTCTTTCCTCAGAGTTCGAGCATGGAATCAGGAAGAGTGAAAATGGAGGTTCGTTTGAAGCTGTACTTGTAACAGAGAAACCCTATCTTCCTGCTCCGAGGATTTTCTCAATCGAAGAATTAATTTCATAATTAATTGGATATTAAATTATTGTTTTTAATTAAATTAAAATAAATAAAAGGTAATTAAATTTAAATCCATTGAAGCTTGCCCTTCCTTAAACCCTAGGACCCTCGCCCCTCCCCGTGCACGACAATTTTTGCTAGTTGTTTGTTGCTAAAATGCGCTGTATCTAAAAATGTGAAGTTTACTTTTATAGGTTGTCTGTTTTTAATTTTGGAAAAAGAAAATGGCGGCATAAGTATCTGAAGTATTTTATTTATAGATATTAAATTCTCATTTTTTTACGGCGAAAGTTTTCAAACTCTTGTTTTGGCTCCCCAATCCCCTTCTCTCACTTTTCCGTCCACTACTGTTAATGAGTGCCATATGTCAGTGTCACCCATAGAGCCCTTCACGAATTATTGCGGCATAAGTACACGTAGTCTTTCAAATGACTCTGATGAGTTACTATTTTTAATATCCCAAGGAAAGTTTCTATACTCTGAAATTAAGTTAACTGTCACATGGCTTCCAGTTAACCGCCACATAACATACTATGTCATTAGACTGCATGGTACCATGTCATGTGGCCGTTTTTTAATAATATCTTTGATTAATTACAAATAAAAAAAATATTTACCATATATTTTAAACCCCCCACAATACTTGGATTGAAATACTTAAATTACCCAAAATATAAAAATACCCAAATTTAAATACTCAGACTAAAATACATGGAAAATAGAAACACACTAATTATACTACATAGACTAAATAACCACGTAATTTTTTTATTTCGAAATATAAAAATACTCGGATTAAATAATTAGAATCCTAAAATGCAAAAAGACTAAATAAGTGGGTATTTTAGACTCTAAAAATAGATTACACGCACATAATTTTTTACTTTAAAATTTAAATAAGTAGCATGTTGCGCCTTATGCGAAAAAATGACAAAAAAAATTATCATGTGAGCAATACACGACTCACTTAAGAGTATTTTTCTCAATTAGTTCTATACATGATCAATATATTAGATTATGAGATTATTATAAATCAATAAAGAAGTCAAATTCTTAAAGAAAAATTTAGATATCATGTCATGTGTTAGCGTTAACACTTCCCTTCATTTCTAATTTTCTACTAATGTTTGAGGCAGTGATGTTTCAAAAGTAAGATTTTTTTTTTAGGGAAAAGTAAAAGAGTGTTTTTTTTTTGTTTTTTTTTTTTAAAGTCAGAGTTAATATCAAGTTATCACCCAAAAATTAGTTGGATCTTTTAGCAGCCCATGGGCCTCTCTGTTTTCAGAAACCTTTTACATTCGATTATTTTTTTTATTTTTTAGTTTTTGGTTAAGAAATATTATATTGTTGATCGAGACCAATTATTTATTTTTAAAAATCAACGTTTATTGAGATCATTTATTTATAAAAAAGAAGAGAACAAACATGGTGCGAGAGAGATACTGTAAAATTTTAAAGTTAAACGTGGACCACTTAAAACACGGAAGTAAGACTTTTCAGAAGAAAAAAAAAATTGTAGGGGTGAAGATTTTGTAACCGTTTTCGGTTTTGTCCCGGTTCCGGTACCGCTCCTGGACCGATTTTTTGAAAATTCGGGAAATTTAGTTTAAAACCGAGAACCGGTACTTCCTAGTTCTAAAGTTCCCGATTTTTGGAACCGGGAACCAGTACCTTAAAAATATTTCTCGGTTTTTGGTACCGGTTCCGTTTTAAACTACATGTCATTTTTAAGTTTTTAGTATGTCGTTTTTTGTGCAATATATATTTTTATTGTCGTTTTTTATACTACGTGTAATTTTTAATTACTATTTTTGTAAAAACTACACGTCAATTTTAAGTCAAAATACTTTTAGAACCGAAAAATTTAGAATCGGAACTGAGAAATTTTAGAACTTGAACCGGAACCGGGAAAGTAAGAATCAAAATCGAACCGGAACTTGAATTGGGAAATTTTTGAACCGGGAACCGTTACCAGAACCGGAATCCAAATCGGAACCGGTAAAAAAAAAAAAACTAATTTTCGGATTCCTGCTTCCGGTTTCACCCCTAAGAAATTTGGTGCTTACATAAAGACAATTTTCATACTTATGAGTACTTTTGCCGCAAAAATCCCTTATGAATAACATAAGAATTTTGACATGTTTTTTTATTTGCGAAACATACGAGATTCTTTACTAATTTCCCAAGTAACGTAGTTTTCTTTCTCTTAATTTAATTGTAGGGAATGTATACCTTATCTACTTTAACGATATTAAAAAAAAAAAAAAAAAAACTTCATGTTTGCCTTGTACTTATTCAAGCTAAATTGAGCTATATATATGATACATTTTCGAGGAAAACTAAGGAGCATATATATATGATATATATCAGGAGTACACAAGGTTCTTGATTTTCAAGATTAAAGTGAGTAAATTTTCATATCCTCGTTCATTTTTCATATGATAGCTAGTTTTCAGTAATTTATATTGATTAAACTAATAATCTAAAACATAATAATTAGTGTAATTAATTATTGAATTTGCTTGAGAATTATGTATATGATATTATGTATATGATATGTGGACTGATTATCATTGAATATAAATATTTTTACAAGGATATAGAAAGGTTGTGATAGCTCAAGCATGAGTGTTAATCCTATTCGGGATTCGCTTAACGATGCTAATTACACCGAGTGGAGCGTGAGATTAAGAACGTACCTTGAAGCTCAAGGCATTTGGGACGTAATCGAAGAGGACTCACAACCTGAAGAAACCGATGACAGAACTGCCTTCAAGAGTTGGAAGAAGAGGAACGCCATGGCTTTGTATGCGATACACTCATCGTGCGATTCCTACGCTTTCGCGTTCATCCGGGACATTGGCTCCGCCAGAATTGCTTGGCAAACCCTAGTCGAGAAATTCACCAGTTTTTCTCACGCGAAAGATGACAAGTCGGAGAGTACCGATAGAGATGGCAATCAAATAAACGAGCCGTTACGAGCGAGCAACGATTTGCCCACTACATCAGGTATATCGGTTGATAATTTAGATGAGCCGTTTTTCGGATCATGTTTTAATCTTTTTTAGATGTTTTTATATAAATTCAAAATTGTCTAATCTATTAATTGTGTTTGAAATATATATAGTCCTAGTTCCATAGCACTGTCTCATTTGTAAAATTATAATTATATTAATTAGCATCATTTAAAAGATATATATGTTTATTTAGATTCATTTGGCATAATTAATAATATAAACACTAAGATTAATATATGTTGTCAAATCTAGAAAATAACCAACATAAATATACTCTTATTATGTTCTAAAAACTTGTTATAATAGAAACATACAATTCGTGAGATTAATGATTCAAACTCTTCTCAGATCGGCATCGCGATTTGGGTAACTTCTTCGACACCGCACGATCGGGAGATTTGATCGCCGTTCGGCGTTTTCTCTCCGAAAATCCGGATGCAGTGAGAGCAATCCACCCGTTCTACAGCCAGACGGCGCTCCACTTGGCTTCCATCTCTGGGCAGTTTCGCATCGTCGAAGAGCTCGTGTCGCGTATGCGAGAGGAAGATCTGGAGATCAGAGCGGCGCCCAACGGCTACACGGCTCTGGCGATCTCGACGATCAGCGGGGACACCAGAATCGCCGAGTGCATGGTCCGGAGGAACCAGAGAATCGTCTCCATCACCGACGATGTTCTGGAGTTCATTCCGGTGGAGTTCGCTCTTTTGCACGGCCACAAAGAGATGGGTCGCTATCTCTACTCAGTGACGCCATTGGAGGCTCTGGTAAGAGATAAAGGCGTTCATGGAGCAACAGTTATCACCTACTGCATATATCTCCAATGCTATGGTAAGAGATAGCTTCTGATTCTCTGTATTCCTAGGATTTCACATCAAATGTTAGTCATATATATAAATTTTATCTCAAATTAAAAAAAAAAAAAAAAAAAGAAGAAGCAAGTAACATAAATCTCCCCTCATCTTCAAATCATATATGCTTTTTTGCACTTTTCCTTTAAAAAATTAGAGATAATTGCGACAAAAATATTCAAATTTTAATCAACTAAGACGATTGGGGTCTAAATATGAAAAATAATTACAAAAGTATCCGAGAGTCACGAATCGCGATGTGACGTGACGTGACATCATATCACATTTGTTGGTTTTAGGTGCTTTTGCAAAATAATAATAATAATAATCACTTTAAAATTCTTGCCCTTTTATGGGTCAAATTTAGTACTTTTGCCGCAGTTATTCCAAACAATTATTTTGATGCAATTTTGCCTATGTTTCATTTTACATAAGTAAGTATAACCCTTTTTAATTGGCAAACATAATAATTCTCCTTAAAGTAAGGGTTTTATACTGTATAACCTTCATATTAAATCTCCGTTAACTTTATGTCACAATTTCCGTTAACTTTATAACATAAATTAAGGGAAAGTTATGCACCAAAATGAACATTTTAACTTGAAAAAGAAAAAAAAAATTAAACCAATGAAAAAAGTTGAAGTTGGAATGTTGGATTAGTCCTAATTTCTCATTTAAAATAAAATAAAAATTGGATATCGGGACCCTCTAAAAATAAAATTGTTTTCTTAGTTATTTATAAAATAACTAATAAATCTATAGATATTGTGTTCGATTTGCTGCAGCGCCGGCCAAGTTTGAGCGTGGCTTTAGATCACTGGGGCGCGTCGCCCATCTACGCCCTAACACTCACCGATCGCTCGGCATTTCCAAGCGGCTCTGACCTCTCCTTTTTGGACCAATGCCTTTATCGCTGTACGTGCATATCCGGTGTTTGACAAAATTATTTTTAAATTAAATAAAAAAAATATTTAAGATATATAATGGGTACGTTTGGCACAACTTATTTAGCTTTGTTTTTGTTTTTTAAAATAAACTAAACCGCTTTTCAGGTGTTTGGCAAAATTGTTTTTCTAAAAAACACAAAATCGATTTTGAATTTTTGCACATGAATCGTAAAAACTAGAATTCGTAGTGCTTGGTTTTTTCTAAAAATAAAAATACAGTTTTAGTCTATTTTAGTCTTTTTAGCCTAAATAATTTCTTTTACTAAACGCTAAATTAGTATTTGTTACCAGCAACAACTGTTTTATAAATAGTTTATTAAAAACCTGTCAATTTTTTTAAAAAACGGTTTATTTTTTAGACTGAAACTAAAAACAATTTTTATAAAAATTAAGTTGTGTCAAACGGTCTCATTATCGGTCTCATTATCGTATGACTAATGAAAATTAAGTTTGATATTACTTTACAGGTATTCGTGTAAAAAATCAATACGACCATGCAACGAGTGGAGTTTCTATACAAGTAAAGAATCTAGAAGTGGGTCAACCTAAGCCAACGAAGATGTTTACTTGCTCAAGTACGTTTCACCACTTTTGATTTCTTAATTAATACTTAATGCTTTATATCTACGATATAATTTTTTTTTATACCCTGTATTAGAGTGTAGTATAACAAATACGATCCATTTTCTTAAAAAAAAGTTCAAATATACTATAAAGGCAAGGCTAAAATATACTTTAATTTCTACGGCTACATTATTTAATTTCAAGCTATAAAGACTAAAGTATACTTTAACTTTTAAGAACCCTTATTAATGACTCTTATTCATAGTGTTATAATGTTACTTTTATATGGTCTATAATTTAAAATTTTGACAAAAAAAAATAAAATAAAAATACAATCTATTTCCTAAAGTTGAACTTGAAATATCACACCCACTGTAAGTGATATATATAGGTAGGCTTTATAATATAACTAAAGGGTATTAGTGAAAAAAGTGGCCAAAAGTATACTCAACCCAATTGTGCAAAGTGTAAACATGTAAAGCGAATTAATATTGGCATAAGAAACCAAACATTACCAAATATAAATTCTATCCAATTTAACACCCGTTAGTCAACGTGTCATGCGGCAGTCAATGAATTGCCACATGACACGTCATAAGACAAATTATTGAAACAAGCATCGAAGACACAATTTACATTACATGATTTTCACTGTATTATCACTAACATAATTTACATTGTATGCATCTACAAAAAATAAGAATAAAATCCAGAAAATTTCAAACCGAAATCATTTATGGGTGCGTTTGGCACTTATTTAGCACAGTTTTTATTTTTAGAATAAACTAAATTACTTTTCATGTGTTTGGCAAAACTATTTCTACAAATAGAAAAAAAAACATAAAAATAATTTTAGATTTTTATACATGAGTCGTTAAAGGTAGGATTCGTAGTTTTTTTTTTTTTTTTTTAACAAAAACAATTTTTTTATTATCTATTTTAGTCCCCTAAATATATTTATTTTATCAAACGCTAAATCAACTTTTGTAACAAACAACAAATGTTTTATAAATAATTTACCAAACACATGTCAGTTGTTTTTAATAATTTTTTTTTTTCAAAAACAGAAACTAGAAATATTTTTTTATAAAACAAAGCAATACCAAACAATGCTTATATATCTCCACACTTCCAACTTGCAATCTAGTGGTTCATCTCGAATCAACATCTGGGCTTTGCTTCTGCGCTATCGGGTTTGTCTCTCTTTTTTTTTTTTTTTTTTTCAAGTAATGGTAGAAGAATTTAGTACGGTGAGCTCAAACTGTATATGGTTACTGAATCCTGATTTTTTTTTTGAAACATCTCGAAAATCGAGCACAATGGTGATAGAGCTTATTGCTCCATAGAGTTTGTGTTAGTCGCAACGAACAACAAAAAAAAGGAAGATAATGATGGTTGGAGCTTCGAGTATTCGCGAGTTGAACGCTTTCGAGCTCAATGTCATCAGCCCCCTCTTTGAAGATCCTCTAGCCCGCCAATGCACATGCTCACCCAGATCGGTGATGCCTAGGGAAAACACGTGGGCGACTGCATCATCACCTCCCACGACGAGACCGAAGATTTTAAGGCGCCGTTACTCCTATAAAATCTTTGAAATCCTGCAAATCTACTATATACATCATTGTCGGTGCATGACACAGGCATGACTAAAGTGGTGGTGACGGTGGCACTGGAGCCAGCAGCGACATATGGTGCAGTGGAGGGGGACGAGGTTGGTACTGTAGTGGCGTAGGGATTCGCCTCATGCTTGTTGTGATTCAATCGCAATTGCACGTTGTTGGACTTCGGATACGGAGACAAGATTGAATAAGTTCATCATATCTTGGATCGAAGTGCGCAAGCCAACAATATAGCTGGACGTCAATTATGTCCCCAATTCCGCTAAGTCATTACGAGTCACAAGCATACGGAAAATTTGTGGTATACCCAGAAAGGGATCAGTACCTTGGCATAAATTTTGGAGAGCGTGATAGAGAGTGCGCTCATATTTGAATAGAAGGAATTCCACTCGCATATGTTTCTTCATCTTCACCCGATGTGATATTCGGCTTGCCGGTTCGAGCGCGTTGAGCCTTTATTTGGAACCACTATGCGGAGGCACGACTACAAAATCGGGTGGCGACAATGAAGCTCGTCGTTCTACTCGGGCTTCTTTAAAATCAAGGACATCTTCGGTCGCCTTGAGCCAATCGAGAAACTCGTCGGCTTGGATACCTCCATGGAAATCGAGTATTTTTAAACCTTAACGTCGCCTCCCATCGCGCCATTTTTGAAACCGCCGCACGTCCACGAACTTGGTGACCAAAAGGTTGGCTTGATCGTCCTCAATTTTGGATTCGTCTAGATCTCTTGTTCAGTTTGATTCCGCATTATTGCTTGCACTGGACGGGTCAAGAACTCCACCTGAGCACTTAATTTGTCGACCTCTTCTTGCTTCCCGGTAGCCTCTATGAAAGCGTCTTGAACAACTCACTTCTTTGGTGCCATCAGACAAAAACAAGTGGCTTTGATACTATGTGACATAGATCGAGCCACGAGAGACACAAAATCGCGTCTACACAAAAAGTAAAACTCGACTTGTTCAAGCAATGGAGCTCAAGATTTTTATTTAAGCAATATATGATAAAAGTTAACAATGCTGCCCCCAAACCTAAAAAGGGAAATAGCTAGAGAAAAGGAAACAAATGCCAGAAATCCTGAAAGCTAAAAGGAATGATATAAACGAAATAAAGACTCCTAAAATAAAAAATAATGACTCTAAGATCATATAAAATCTCCCGGGATAATGATCAATTTTTTCTTCTCCGGTCTCACGCTTCCAAGCAAACAAGTCCGAGGATATCAGCATCATTTAGTCTTTTAAAGGCCTCCGAAAAACTTCTAAACTTTAAATTATATGTAACTATTCAGAAAAACATCATGCTAATTTTTTATTCTAAGTTTAGTTTAACATCATAACGTACACACTGGCATATTTTCTGTTACGTGAGTATTGTTTTATTTTCTTCAATTTTTATGTCTTGTAAGTTAGAATTTATACTTAATTAAGGATTAAATTTCAAATACTATGCATAGGACTTCAACGTATATATGAAATGAAATCTGCCCACTCGCAATCATCCGCACTCCTAAACTACTTCTGTCAAGTCATAAGAGATTTGGACATGGACCAAGTGAAGAAAGCCTTGGTGGACAAGGCGCTTCATGAGTCGGCGGCTAGAGGGATCGACGAGTTCTTCAATGCGGTGCTCCTAGCGAATCCCGAGCTCGTTCGGTCCACCGGGGAATCAGGGAAGAGCGTGTTCATGAAGGCCATCGAATTCCGACAGCCGCAGATTTTCTGCCTGATTCACGGCATGGCTTCCAAGAAAGCCTGGACAGGTATGGTCGATCGGTCAGGAAACACAATGCTTCACATGGCGGCTTTGCTGGCGCCTCCCAATCAGCTAGGGAAAATCCCTGGAGCAGCGTTGCAAATGCAGAGAGAGCTTCAATGGTTTAAGGTAGGCATGGTTCAAACTTCAAACATGAGAAAAATAATTGAAAAAAAAAAAGGTTTAGTCAATGCTTTTCTTTCATATAAATGTTCTAAAAATTGGCAATTGTCATGGTATAATTTTATTTCACCGTCAAAATTCACAGTATTCACTATTTTATTTCATTTCAAATAAATTCCATCCATTTTTTTATTTTACATATTTTTTATTGTATAATCATTATAATTTTGTGTCTCTCTCGAAAGTGACACACATCTAAAACTTAACACATCTAAAATTATATTCTATCAATTGAAAGAATAGACGAAATTTTAAAGTAACATTGAGAACTTCGACCGTGAAGTTTAGTGAACATTGAGAACCATTTTTTTAAGGGAAACATTGAGAACCTTAATCATGAAAAAATATATTGAATTACTTATGTCACACAAAAAAAAGAAAAATATAAAGGTACTCATATTGCTATTGACTTTTTTTTTTTAATTTGTTATTCTCTACATTGAAAAATCGGAATTCCATTAGTTAACAATTAAAAAAGTGTAGAAAATTTGAACAATACAACTGAATCTCGTTAAATTAACAATTAAAATAATTTTGATTAAGTAACACTTTTGTACTTGATATATTAATAATTTCGATTATATAACACTTTTGTACGGTCTCGACTCTTATTAATCTTATTAAATAATTAATAATTAATAACTTCGGTAATATAATAGAATTATGCAGTCCCATTGATATTAACATCGAGAGATTTTACTTTAGTAGTAATCCGTTTACGTGTAATTTTCAGGAAGTGGAGACAATCATACTGCCTCACCATTTAGAGCTCCGAAATTCTTCAGGATACACAGCACTCGAGTTGTTCACGCAGACGCACAGAGAGCTCATGATCGCCGGAGAAAGATGGATGAAAGACACGGCGAGTTCCTGCAGCCTCGTCGGCTCCATCATCACAACCATGACGTTCGCCGTCGCCTTCACCGTCCCCGGCGGCAGCGAACAGACGACGGGCTTTCCAATATTCTTGGACAGAAGGCTCTTCAGGATCTTCGTGGTCTCCGATGCTGTCTCGCTCTTCTCGTCGACGGCGTCGGTGCTGATGTTCCTCGGGATCCTGACGTCACGCTACTCGGAAGACGATTTCCTGCAGTCGCTGCCGACGAAGCTGGTGATCGGGCTGCTAACGCTCTTCTTCTCCCTGGCCGCCATGGCGATCGCCTTCTGCGCCGCGCTTTCCCTGGTTCTGCAATCCGAGGCGTGGTTCGTCATTCCAGCCCTTTTGTTGGCCAGCCTTCCGGTGAGTTTATTCGCGTGGATGCAGTTTCCGCTTCTGATTCAGATTTTCTATTCCACTTACGGACCAAGCATTTTCAATAAAAGAGTTGCTCGATGGTTGTAATGTTTAGCTAGCTAGGGTTTCTTTTATCATCAATCAAAATCGTGTTTCCTTTTAACAGTATATATTTTAGTAATTTAAGGGTGTAAGAAAATGACCCTACACTGAATTTAAAACAAAAAATATACCATCACTTGATCAAACTTTTCACTATCGTATTTTTTGAGTTTTTTTTTTTTTTTTTATAATCATATTTTCACGTTTTAGCAATATATATATATATATGGAGTGAATTTAAAACGTATGGAAACTAAAGAGCTTGCAAGTAGAAATGACACTGACTTTTTTTGGTAATGCAATTCAGCTTATTCTTACTTTCGCGGGACACTCACCCATATTAATCAACCAAAAATTACAAAAGATGTTTATAATTAATAAAGCATATAGACCCAAGTATAAATGTACGTATGTACCCTTGATGTCACGACATCACCTTTGATATATATCATGCATTTGAACTCTTGATAATATTGCAAGATCTCCTTGCTCCAACTAGCTGCGAACATCTCGTTCTTCTTCACGTCATGTGAATCGCCAGTTGTCTTCTCTCGAAGGTTTTCTCAAAATGTCTTTGAAACTATCCATTTTGACCTCGATGCCCGAGTCTTCTAGGAGCTGATGCAAAGCAAATCTTCCACATCTTGATGATAAGACTCGGTTTTTTGATACTCTTCTATGAAAGGAAATAACTCACAATCTTCTTCATCTGATTAAGCTCATGATTCCCAATGCATAAGAGGTCGATTCAATAAATTCTTGATTTAAGATGTGCACGATTCTGATTTGTGCGGCTTGATTGATTGACTGAATTACCTTACAAATGTTTTATGATAATAAGTATAACACCAATAACTTTTCATAATTAAGCCAATGCATAAACATAAACATGGAATTTATGATATAAACGCAAGATATCCATGTTCCAACACTTTTAGTATAGAAAGCGGGAGGTTAAAATCGTAAGTGATTTTTCTAAACGATACGGTTGTGGTTTTATTTGTAAGAAATTAAATGTAATTATTACTTTTATCGTCCAGGGGACATGTGTTTTTGTTTAAAACTATAAATTTCACGTAGACACGTCTTAATCTTAATTAAATGATGTGTATCGCCTGTTTGCTAATAATCGTTATGTTTAGTTATCGTATATCATTCTGCAAAAAATATTGTTAGTTTTGATAATTATATATATATATATATATATATATATATATATAGGGAAATTTCAGTTTGTATGTCCGGTAGAACATGTGTTTTTAGAAAAGTACTCGAGTTTGTTAAATTACAAAACTATGCTCCAACACACTTTTTTTCTTTACATAAACACTTTTAAACATTTTTTAAACACTTTTAAACACTTTAAACTATGCTCCAAAAAGTGTTTATGTTACATAAACACTTTTTGTCTTTACATAAACACTTTTGGGGCATAATTTTGTAATTTAACAAACTCGGGTACTTTTTCAAAAACACATGTTCTACCGGGCATACTTATTGAAGTTTCCATATATATATATATATATATATATATATATATATTGAATTTTCAAGCAACCATTAATTTAAAAATTTATAATGATTACAATTTTTTCTTTTTACCATATATACTATAGTGCGATTAATAGTGATTACATTTGTAGTTTTATATACCAAATTTATAGTGATTACATTTGTAGTTTTGATATATATATATATATATATATATATATATATTGTGCGTGAAGAAAATAGCCAAAAAGTATTTGCAACTTTATTCACCTCTTTAGGTAGAATAATCGAAATCGTTTATAATTTGTGCGAGTTGTTTGTCTCAAAAACATCACATACTCAATAATATTGCTTTAGGTATTAAAAGTTATTTTTAGTATAAATGACATGTCGTTTATTGACTTATTCCCTCTAAAACGTTAACATAAGGCCAGCCGAGCCCAAGACCAACGCAAAATATAAGCGAAGCCGATGCTATCAAACTTAGAACATGGTAGGGTCAACCCCAGTCACACTAAAGTGTAATGAAATTTAATTATATTTTATAACTTTAACACCACACAAATTATTTAATCCAAACGCAATACTAAAATTCACATAAAATATCATTCATTTAATATTTGATATTAAAAATAGTGTCAGACTAAATTAAGTATAGTAAGGTTACATCTTATCAAAACAGTTAAATTTATAAAATTTCATTGAGGGACTTTGGGTGCGAAAATCACACAAAAATATCGTTACGAGTCTTATGGGAGATAAACTTAGAACATAAATTACGATATTGTATCATCTTGTAGGAAATGGATTAACATTAGACTTTTCGTTGCTATATATGGGAGATAAAAATCTCATTTTTTATATTAGAGTAACCCTAGTCGCAGTATATCTATATTAGAAGCTTACTTGTTTTGTAAGTTCTGTGAAATACTTCTATAGAAGTAGAACATATGCCTTAATTTAATCAAATCGATATTTGAATTTTTTGTTGGTCCAAATAAACTTCGAGAGTAATGTTATCAGTAACACGCTGATTCGGACATTGAATATAACTACTGATTCTTACTATACATGATTGTTAAGATCATGTGTGTATCTTTTTTATTGTTATATGTAGGACGATTTTATAACGAAAAAAGTTCATAATTTTTTATTTTTTTTATCTCATTACATCCATGAATGTAATACTTTTTTTTTTCTTGAAAGTTGAGAAATACAAACTAGTAGGAAACATCAACTTGTAATGAATTGGCAAATGACATGCGCCACATAAACAGTTTTACTAACGAAAGTTGGTCAAAAGGAAAACAAATCAACCCACTTTTGTTAACATTTGGTACATATGTCAGTTATTAAATGGTTTTGAATCCATACCGCCTCAATTGGCCTAAATTTATAATGTTGCGATTATCCCTTAAAAAAAATGTCTTGATGGGTCCACCGATATATCCATCAGAATCCCTTTAAACTCCACATTTAGATTAAACCGAAAACTTTATACTTTGTTTTTTGGGTTTTAGGTTTTAGCGGGTAAAATTTCAAATATCAAATTATATTTTAACGGTTTTAACGGGTTTGAAATTCAAATTTCAAATATGATAAACATGGAGGCAAATAATTAGAGAAATAACGGGCCTCGTTAAAACCTCTCCGAGTCCCCCAATAGGGTGCGGTTCGGGCGAGGAAAGAGTGCCCTTAGGTTTTTATTTATATAATAGAGCAAATACAAATATGTCATACAATTACAAACCGATTACTCCGGGTTTGCCACATTAAGCTCGTTGAAATAGTCTAACAACTCGTTGTCTACCATTTGATTATCTTGTGTTCGCTTTTCGGCCAAAATCCAATACTAGGAAATCATAAGGATTTCGACCAAAAAAGCCTTTGTTCACTTGCGTCGAGGCTCCAATAGGCGTCCCCCCAACGAGAAGCCGCTTCCGATGACACCGTGGAGACCGGAACAGTGAGGATGTCGCGAGCCACCAATGATAAAACCAGGTACTCGATACGATTTACGCGCCACCATTCAAGTATGTCGAGGCCTTCGTCGGGACACGGTGCTGGTGGAAGGTTAAAAAAGACGTCGTACTCGTTGATTCTTCGGCGGTTTGCTCTTCGAGGACGACGACCTCCGGACTGCCGCTATGTTGTGACGCCGGACTTGACACCGTCGATGATCCTCCGTGCCCGCCGGTTATCGGAACTAGACATTATAACTAAACAATATATTATAAATATAATAGATATTATGATAATAATATTGCTAGAATAACTAAATAAGTAACTAAATTATAAGAGTATTAATATAACTATAAGATAACAAAACTATAGCTTAAAATCGGATTTCTTGAGAGCTTGGGCGAGTTGAGAGTTTGAGATGAAGAGAAGGAGATGAGTGAAAAAAAAAAGAGAGGGAGAAGTGTGGTTTTTATAGGGAAAATTTGGAGAGAATCGAGTAAAGATGGTATATTAAATTCAAACGGTAAAAAACAAGGGCTTTTTCTCCAATTGTATAATTTTTTTTGGGACCACGCGGGAGAGCCGTTGGGAAACGGCTCTATCATTCCGAGCGTCCACGTGTACCATCTCACGACTCAAAATAAAGAGCCGTTGCGAGAATTTAATAATAAAAAAAAAAACTGTCGGACCCGGATATCCGTGTTTATAAAAAAAAAAGGGAAGGTCCGATAGATCCAACCCTCCCTCATTTCCAGGACTAATTTAGGTATAGATTTTCTTAAAATCTCTTTTGTTTAAAAACCTGGAAACCAATCAAATTTATAAAATTTTCAACACTCCATCAAAACCTTCAATTTTTTTTTTCAACTTAAAAAGTATTGAAATAAATTTACTCGAAACTCAAAAAAAAAAAAATCCTGGAAGTCTCTATAGTTTATCTATATATATATATAAAAAATACTTAATATTGATCATGATATATATTCAAAAATACTATTATGTAAAAAAAATTCGTCGGCTTAATATAATTGTAAAAATTTAATCGGTAAAACCAGTTATCAATTTTTAAGACTTCAAAGAAACCACAATGTGCTCTTTTATCGCGCTCTTGAAAATTGATCTCCTTTTTATTTTAACAATTTAATTAAGCTGGCACCGAGCATGATACATAAATTAGTACTTGAGAACAATAATAATTGACTAAATAATAGAGTTTCTTATCAATAAAAAAGCATATTACCAATCTGTAAACTTAGGGAAAGAGACTTGCATAAAGCTTCGTGGGTAGCTTTTAGTATGGGGTGAGAGTCGACTGGTTATACTGTGTCAAAATTAAAATCTGGATTCAAAATTCAGATTTTTTAAAATGGGGGTACCCGTCCGTACCTGGGTTTAAATGTTTTAAATCCGGATTTCCGGATGCGGGTAAACCCGGATTTAATATCAAGACCCGAATATGGATTAATCAATAAAAATTAAAAAAATTACTTTCTTTCAATTAAAAAATACTTCTAGATGTTAAATATTTTACTAAAATATATGTATTAAGTTACTAAAATATTTTACTCGGTTTAATATGATGGCGGGCTTTTAAAACGTGTTTCTGGTTCGGATACAGTTTAAAACTCGTATTTTTGGGGTTTTTTTTTTAATATCCCCCTAGCTTTTAATGTTCCAATTAAGGGTGAACAAGCGGGTATTCAGTGCATTATTTAACAAGTAATGGATCAAATTGAATACTATTTTTTTAAAAGATAAAACTGCACCTACCCAATTTCAGTTCAATTAATATCAGCAAATGAAAACCACATCAAAATTGATTTGATCGAGTTTCGGTAAAAAATCGGGTTAATTTTTTTTCATCCACCCCTGGTTTCAATTAATTTAATATTTGTAGTTTAGTGCAAGGTATTAAATTTTCCGAATATCCATCGGCATGCCCATCGAAAATCTTTTTTCGAAGATATGCGAAACGATATATCCATCGGCATACCCATCGATTTACTTATGAGATACCCATCGACAAGCGATATATCCGTAAAACGAAAAGTGCAAAACGACATCGGCAAGCGGTATTTAAAACCTTGGTTTAGTGGCATATGAATTTCCACTCCGTTGCTATTATTACACAAAGAGAGTTTATAGTCGGCATACTGCAAACTGCCCACGATTCTAATTTACGAGTAGTAAAAAGTGGTAACTACGGGGTATACTAATAGGACTTTTGTAAGATTTTTAAACGTTGTTGTGCCGATCCGATTTTCTAGGTACACTACAAAATCATCAGAGTTTCCGTGAAAAAATATTTATAAACTCAATTGAATATTAATGCAATTTATATAATACACGTGATACTTAAAGTGATTATGTAAATATAGAGTATCAAGGGTTGAAAATCGAGTTTGAGGGAGTAAACCGGAGAAAATGTTGAAAATACGTGTTTCTCGATTCTTTTAGAATAATAATTATAATAATCTATGGTTTCTTCTCTTCATAAAATCTTTGGAAGATCGAGTAGTGATATTATTTGACATATAAGATCTTGGAAACATATGGAGATCATGAATCAAGATAGTTTATGAATTCATAAAACGGAAAATGACAGCACAACTACTGCACAAGTATTCAATTTTTTTCTTAAAAAGTTGACCTTAAATTCTCTTTTTTTGTGTGGCAAAAGTTGCTAAACTTTTATTTTTGTCTTCCGTCATGTTTTCGCCCTGAACCGCATCACATGTCACGTTTTTAAACCCATTAAATATACCGTTTTTAATTAAAAAAAATAAACTGATTTATCAATGATAAACAATGGTATATTTACTGGGTTTAAAAAATCGTGACACGTGACGCGATTCGGGAGGAAAATATGATAAAAATACACACAATAAGAGTTTGACAAGTTTTGCCACCAAAAAAAGAATGAAAACTAAATGTCAACTTTTCGAAGACTTCAAGTACTTATGTCGCTATTTTTTCATTATAAAATATGCTGAAACTTCTCCGAATAATATAAATTATAGGTGAAATGCATTCACGTCGAAATCAGACGCTTCTAGAAGCCGTATATCACATATGTAAAGCTAGTGATAAAGGGGGAAGAATGTGGTTGTGATTAGTACGACTTAATTATCACTCTAAACATGATTATCAGGCTTGATTAATAATTGGTCGTAACTTTCAAGAACAAGTAAGTAGGCTTCGTGGAAGTTAAATCAATAACGTCACTGGAGTCATTGGATAAATCGTGAGACTGTAGTAAGTACATGTTTGTCACATCTAAATGTGCCATAGGCTTGATCTTTATATAAGTAAATAACATGATGATGTTTCTAATATTGATATAAAAACACTAAATTTATGTAAGTAAATATGATCACTAATAACTTATCTTTACTTATAAGAAATAAAAATTACTTTTTTTTCTTTTTATCAATTTTTCTTTTCAACTTATTGTTCTGTATCAGTATGAGAGCACTTTTTTATTTTAATTCATGAATTTATCATTTTTCACCGATTTACTTTTTATTTTATTTTTATGTCAATCTGTCACTTATATCCCTTAAATTTTTAATATAGTTCAGAAGATTTATTTCTGTTAAATTTTATAATATGACTAGAGACACTGAGCTCGAGTCTTCAAGGATAGCAACGGTAAGTAAGCCAGAAAAAAAAAAAAAAAAAAAAAAAAAACCCATTAAGAAATTCCGAGAAGGATTTTAACAAATTTGGTTTTAATATTGAAAGATAAAAATAAGATAATTTTATGAGTTGTCTTTGAATTTTGACAAAACTAGTAAACGTTTTTAAGGGAAAAAAAATTCAAAATAAAGCTTCTTGGCAAATTGACAGAGTTATGAGTTAGTGAATAAATTCACAAAAAATAATATAGAGTTGTCTTTGGCTCCTCATAACCCAATATATAGTTAATGTTCAATTCGACTATACACAATTTTTCAAAGATAATACATAGGGCTGTAAGTAAAACCCGGAATCCGGTTTTAAATCTGCATCCGCACCCACATCCGATTTTAAAATCCGAATCCGAATCCGAAATCCGGATTCGGATTTAAAATCGGATTCGGATAAGGATTTTGGTATTTAAAAATCCAGATATCCGGATCCGGTTTAAAACCCGGTTTATTTTAATATTTTAATTATTTTATTTTATTTTTTATGTTAGGGTTACTTATTTATTTGTGATGCTTTTTTTTTAATTGTCATATCTTTTGCAGTTGATGATGATGCACGAGAATGAAGAAAAGATGGTGCAGAATGAAGACGACGATTTGAATGCATTTTTAATTTTATATGTATTATGTGACAATATGTATTAGATTTGTTCGGTTTTTTGGACAACGGGAAAATATGTAGACTTGTACGGGTTTTTTAGTCGTTAAAATTAACTTTTTTTTAATAAATAAAAACCGGATCCGGATATTGAGATAATATCCGGTTCCGGTTTTAAAACCGGATACGGATCCGGATCCCGGTTTTGAAAACAGATATCCGGATTTCCGGATATCCGGTTTTTCGGATCCGGATCCGGATACCTATTTTTGGATATCCGGTTTTTTCGGATCCGGATTCGGATAGTTCCGAATAACCGGATATCCGCTCCGGTTACACCCCTAATAATACATCCCGGGATGTTCATAATTGGTTGACACAAGGGGATCGTGAAAAGCTTTAGAGAGAAGGCAACCGAAAAACGAAGCATTCATAGCTGGTTAGAGCAAGGGGATCTTGCATAATCAGGGGATCTTGCATAATCAAATGATCTTTTGGTGAAAGAAATGGACGAGCAAGACGTTCGTTGACGTTGATGCAATAAGGGGATCTTGTAGTAATCGAAGATTCAAGAGTCTGGCATTGAAGCCAATATTGTAAAATCAAGAGGGGAGTCATATGCTTTAAGTCTTTATGTTTTACGGATTGTAAACATCTCTTGTAATCTTCTGATTGATTAATTTGGGTGATTTCCCAACAAATGCAAGTTATCTACGAGATAATCCAAACTACGTTACCAAAAATTCTTCACCGTCGTTCTCTTTGTTCTAAAATATGATTTAACAAAAGTGAAATATGTTAATGAAGTATCATCATATTAACTCCTTACATATATATATATATATATATATTATATGTCCATATATTAGTAAAGGGGGAGATCTAAGGCCACAAAAGGTAAATCAAGCGTCTGTGAATAATAGCTCATAAATTTTGTAGTCGAATCTTAATTATTTGCAACTTTAATTAGCTAATGTAATGGTTAAAGTCACACTCGGTACCTAGTAAATTACTGAATCGCCATTTAGATAAGCGCCTTTATTTAACGCTTGGCTCCACTTGACATTGTTCGCAACGAAGAAGAAATTAGGGCAGAGATCGGAGAAGAAGACAGTGGAGAAAGCTTCAGTCACTTCAGCTATTCAGCTCTTATCAAACGATCGAAGCTACAAATGAAGTAGGGCTTTAACAAGAAGATTATGTGCGATGGACAAAGAAAGGCTTCCAGTGCTCTTAGCGATCAGTTCTTCGAAGGCATGGGCCTCGGTGGATGCATTGCTCAGCGATTCAGAGCTTGTCGGAGCTTGATTTCAGGGTCTCAGCTGAAGAAGAAAGCCTCGAATTCATGGCTCGTTGTTTAGGACACCTTCTTCTCCACCAAGGTTTGCTGGAAAATTTCTCTGTGTGGACCAAGTGTTCGATAAAATGCCAGACTTAAAGTTCTCAGTCAAAATCTGTTTTTCGGCCCGCCTCTGCACCCAAATCAGATTGTTTGTGTTTTAAGTCCCGCAGTTTCGTTACAAATGCTTCATAGGTGCACATGAAGCTCCAAGTGAGAATGACTCACTTTATTGAAACCTTGCCTCGACTTGGTCTCTACCGGTTCATCGGTGTGAATCCTTGTGATTCTTTGTCTTTGTGCTACTCTGGAATCCTCTCCGGTGGTAGGGTCAGTTTTTCGGGACCATGTAACCCATTAATGGGAGTGATGGACCCAGTGATATCGGCGGCACGCCAAGGGCGGGCCGGCCGGGAGCAATGAAGATCCTTTGTTGGAACGCTCGGGGATTATGCAATCCCCGGGCGAGGACCCGCTTACGAAAACTTATTTGTGAGCGGAAGCCGGACATCGTTTTTCTTTCGGAGACGAAGTTGAGCGGTATCCGGGTGGAGAGATTGAAGCGTCAAAGTAATATGGCCAACGGGTTCGGGGTTCACGCCGAGGGCCTTAGTGGTGGAATTCACATCCTTTGGAATGACGCGGTGGAGGTCGATATCCGTAGCTTTAGCAGACGGCATATCGACGTGGGAGTTAGAGACGAGCTCGGGGTGACGTCAAGGTTCACGGGTTTCTACGGGGACCCGATCGAAGCTTCTCGGCACCTTTCGTGGGAGCTTCTACGTCGGCTTCATAACGGCGATGCAAGCCCGTGGATGTGCGCGGGAGATTTTAACGAGGTGCTTTACGAGTTCGAGCACGTGAGCCGGGTTCGGAGGAAGACAGCTTCCATGGAGCGCTTCGCCAACGCGCTCGAGGTATGTGATCTTCTCGACTTGGGTTTTGTAGGTGAACCCTGCACTTGGAGCAATATGCAAGTGGGGGAGCGGAACGTCCAAAGTCGACTCGATCGAGCGTGCGCAAACCCGGCGTGGAAGTCGGCTTACCCGTCGGGGAATGTGAAGGTGTTGGGCTTTTGGGGCTCGGATCATAGAGCGCTTCTCATTAACACGAGCTCGGACCCGATGATGCACAATCCCAACTCGGCCATGGGGAGGAGATGGGCCTTTGAGCCGAGTTGGCTCTTAAACGACGGTTGCGCCGAGGTGGTCCGTGCTGCGTGGGGTTCGGGTGGGACCGACTGGGTTTCTAGAAGGTGTGCGGCAAGCCTCGGGAAGTGTCAAAAGGCTCTCCGCGTATGGGCGGGCACGACCTTTGGCAACCGGGAAAAGAGAATCAAAGCGCTCTCGGAGCAGATTGAGCATCTTCACAAAACGGATTTTACTCCGGAAACAAGAGCCGATTTGAGGTCCTTGAACGAGGAACGAGATTCGCTCCTCGTGATGGAAGAGTATCTTTGGAAGCAACGCGCGAGGGCCGATTGGTTACGCGGAGGGGATAGGAACACGGCTTACTTCCACGCCCGTGCCACACGTCGGAGGACGCAAAACCAAATCCGAGGTATCTTGAACGAGGCTGGGGAATGGGTGACATCAGAGAAGGATGTTCGAGAAGTGCTCGACAAATACTTCTCGAACATTTACTCTTCGAACGGCGCCTCGGAGAGGGATTTCGGCTTGATCACGACGGAGGACGTTGCTTCTATTTCGGCGGGGCAACGGGAGATCACCGAGGAGAGGTTCACCGCGGACGAGATCGATGCCGCTCTCTCCTCGATGGGCCCCCGGAAGGCGCCGGGCCCCGACGGCTTTCACGCGGTTTTCTTCCAAAAACTTTGGGGGACCGTGGGGCCGAAGATTCGGGAAGAGTGTTTGGATGTTCTTAACGGGCGGAGGAGTGTGAGAGAATGGAACGCCACCAACATTGTGCTCTTGCCCAAGGTGAAGAACCCAAGGAGAGTACAAGACTTCCGACCGATTAGTTTGTGCAATGTGCTTCTCAAGCTCGTCTCCAAAGTGGTCGCTAATCGGATAAAAGACGCCCTCGCCTCCATCATCTCGGAAGCTCAAAGCGCTTTCGTTCCCGGACGCTTGATTACGGACAATGCCGCCATCGCCTACGAGCTTCTTCATTCTATCCGGCAAATCCGTCATCAAAAGAAGGGGGCGATGGCCATAAAGCTCGATATGAGCAAAGCTTACGACCGGGTCGAATGGGGGTTCGTGGAAGCAATGTTGCATCGGATGGGGTTCGGGCCGCGAATTATAGCCGTGGTACGGGACTGCATTTCGACACCGGTCTTTTCCATCGTCCTTAACGGAAGAACCGGAAATTCTTTCTCGCCGACCCGCGGACTCCGGCAAGGTTGCCCTTTGTCGCCGTACCTCTTCCTAGTGTGCGCGGAGGGCCTTTCCGCGCTCATCCGAGGGCAAGAGAGGCTTGGACTCCTACACGGTTTCGCGTGCCGTCGGGGAGCCCCGTCGGTGACACATCTTCTCTTTGCGGATGACTGCATCATCTTCGGGGAGGCGAGTGTCGGGTGCGGCCAAGCTATTAGCGGTGTCCTCAAAGTTTACGAGAAGGGGACGGGACAAACCGTTAACACGGATAAGTCCATGGTGAGCTTTTCACGAAATGTAGTCGAGACACATGGCGGATCCATCTCACGGGTGCTTGGTATGCGGGCCGTTCCGGACCTCGAGTCTTATCTCGGGCTTCCGGTACACGTCGGCCAAAACAAGTGCGCGGTCTTTAGCAAGATCACGGCCCGGGTCAAGAAGCATCTCGGGACGTGGAAAGCAAAGCTCTTCTCGGCCGGGGGGCGGGAAGTCCTGATCAAATCAGTGGTGCAAGCCATCCCCACCTATCTCATGAGTCTTTTCCGGCTCCCCGTCCGCACCATCAAAGATCTTCACGCTACTACCGCTCGGTTTTGGTGGGGCGGGTCGGAGGAATCGAGAAAGATCCATTGGCGGAGATGGGACGTTCTCGCAAAGCCGAAAGGGGAAGGTGGTTTGGGCTTCAAGGACATGGGTGATTTCAACCGGGCCCTCGTAGCACGGCTTTCGTGGCGGATCATCCAAAATCCTGGTTGTCTCCTTGCGCGGATTCTAAAAGCTAAGTACTACCCCGACACCTCGATCCTCGACTTCAAATGCAAGGGACGTCCCTCGTTCCTGTGCAAAAGTCTGTGTTGGGGACGAGACTTGCTTAGACGCGGCACGAGATGGCAAATCGGGGACGGCAACGTAAGGGTCCACGGCCAACCCTGGATCCCTCGGCCTGGGGCTTTCTTCGCCACCTCAGAGGCTCCGGACGACGGGTATCCGTGGCGGGTAGCCGATCTAATCTCCCACGGCCATTGGGACCTCTCTCGGGTCGAGGCCCTCTTAACCCCCTACGATGCGGAGGCCGTCTTGAGGATCCCGGTAGGGAAGGGTCTAGATCGACTTGTCTGGCACCACGAAGACAACGGGATCTACTCGGTGCGGTCCGGTTACCGACTAGCTAGGTCGGAAGCACGGTGCGGACCTTCGGGCTCGGGAAAGGGGGAGCCGAACTGGTGGAAAGCCTTATGGGGCACGGCGATCCCCGCGAAAGTGAAGCACATGGTGTGGCGCGCGTGGTCGGAAGCTCTTCCGACCAATGGGGCACTTCGGATCCGGGGGGTAGACGTTCTACCCTTTTGCAACTTTTGCGGGGCGCTCCCGGAGGACGCCTTACATGCTATTTGGGGGTGTGAGAGGGCCAAGGCCATTTGGGCATCATCGACGATCCACAGGTGGGTGGAAAAGACGGGGGAGATTCCGTTTCGGGAGTTGTGCTACCGGGCGCTCGAGAGTCTTTCCAAACCGCACTTCGAGCTCTTTTGCGGGCTAATTTGGGCGGCGTGGTCCGACCGGAACCTTCGCCTCTTCGAGCACCGCGTACGGGCCCCAGAGACTTGGGTGGAAGAAGTCGACGGATGGTTCACAAGTTTCAAGCGGTGTGCGTTCGCGACGGAGAACCACCGCTCGCCGAGGGAGGACGTACCGAGGGCTTGGTCCGGGCCGGCTGCGGGGAGCCTCAAGCTTAACGTAGACGCGGCTTGGGACAGGGAGACGGAACGGGCAGCGGTGGGAGCAGTTGTCCGGGACCACCACGGTCGGGTTATGGGAGTCATGGCTTGTTTGGTCGACCGTGTAGACTCGGCACTCACCGGAGAGTGCATTGCGATGCGACGGGGGCTTCTCTTCGCACGCGAACGGGGGTGGAAGATCGAGCATGCCGAGACGGATTGCTTGCGGGCTTCCCACCTCACCAAGGCACGAGACTCGTTGGGCTTGCAAGGTCCGATTATTGCGGAGGTGCAGGAGCTCGGCCGAGAGCTAGGCGGAACCGGAGAGTGGATTTGGGTTCCACGGGAATGTAACGAGGTGGCTAATGCTTTGGCCAAGAGACGTCTCTCTTCTCTTGTTTTGGACCTTGTGTGTCCTTATTGCCCGGAGTGGCTTGTAGCAACAGTGTTGAGGGATTCTCCTCCCCAACTCCTTTGATTGAATGAAATCAAATTGCTTTCAAAAAAAAGTAATGTTCAACTTTTTCTGTATATGCTAATTTAGCCACATGTAGACTAGGTGAGTCACTAAAGTCACTTGTATTAAATAGAAAAATATGATACTCCAATGCCCGAAATAGCATCCTAGAAACTTCTTATTATTAAACAAGTAATTACCAGTAGATAATCACATTAAAGCAATCCAATTCAAGAGCTATCGTGTCAACACCTGGTGATCTCTCATTGAAAGACAAGCCGTTCCGTTTTAATTTATCAATAAATGAGCCCTTAATCATATAATTAAAGAATAATTACTACCTTAAAATGCTAGCTAATGTCATCAAATTTGTACGGAACACACTCTTTGAAGCTCCACTTGGTTTGCTCTAATTGACTGGCGAAAATAATTGAGCTTCGTTCCAACACTTGGCTTCATCTGAGCGAAAGTAGCACTAATTATTTCCATGATAATAATTAAAAATGGAAAAAACTCAAACTAAAATTCTATTTAGACAAGATCTTAATGACTGACAGAGAGATCATCATTAAAGCATATGCATATATATCCAAAATGATTATTAAGATAGTATAAGAGTGTATATATATATATAGTTTGTGTCACAACTTGGAGACACAGAGCATCGTTGATCATCATAATTATATAGCTTCGTTATATATTATTCCCATGCACTGAGAAAACAAAACAAAACATTAAAATGATGGGTCTAATGAGCAATAATATTGGAGAGAAAATAGGTTGGAGAAAAGGTCCTTGGACTCCTGAAGAAGATAAGCTTCTCTCTGGTCATGTCTCTCTGCATGGTGAAGGAAGATGGAGCTCGGTCGCTAAATGTGCAGGTATAATATATGTAAGATATATATGATTGTAATACACTCACATACTATATTTTGGAAAATATTAAGTTTGCATCACATTACTGATATTATATTATAATAATATACTACTATACACGTGCAATTGGCGACATATATGTAGTTTAATTTTTAGCTTAAAGTTAATATCCAATTAGTTTAATTTATCGTGGATATTATATATATTAGTATAAATTACAAAATATATTGATATACCATGTATGTATAGTTGATACTATTTTATTTATTGTTGTTGATCACAAAAGGGTTGAATAGGAGTGGGAAAAGCTGCAGGCTAAGGTGGGTGAATTACTTGAGGCCTGGACTTAAGAGAGGCCAAATCACTCCACAAGAAGAAGGCATCATCGTTGAGCTTCATGCTCTTTGGGGCAACAAGTAATAATGCTTTATTATTATTATATACGGGCCGCCGATAATCGTGGTAAAAATATTCAAATTTATTCAAAAAAGTGCAACATAATCTCAAGCTTTGAATTGCTCTGTTGATGACCATCTGCGTTGTCAATTAATTTTGACTTATGTATTTTCATGCATATAGAACTAAAATTAACTATTTTTCACGTTTTTAGATTTCTCATATTAAATATGTGTAAATAATGACTTAGCGCATGTACATATTGGAAGAAATGAATTGAAAACAGGAATTTTACGACCTTGAATATTTAATCCACATAGTATTAAGCACTATTGTCGCAATTATCCCACATATATTTTTACTAATTGGATAGATATCCCATTTCAATCTAGGCTTTTTTCTTAAATATTTTTTTTAATGATCTGATACAGATGGTCCACCATAGCGCGATACTTACCTGGAAGAACGGATAATGAGATCAAGAACTTTTGGAGGACCCACTTCAAGAACAAAGACAAGTCCTATCACCAAAAGCAGCTAATGCTCCGAAAGAAAAGATCCAGAGTTCTCAAAGAGAAGCTTCAAAACGACAAGCTTCAAGCCCATGACAACAACGCAAAAACTACGCACCAAATGGGAGATAAAACCGAGTCAGAGACAAAACCGACATCCGGAATCGATCATCATCTTCAAACTGACCTCGACGATAACATGCATGCTCTTCTAGCGAACCCCACTTCGGAATACGGGTCAACGTCTTTGTTCCCGTGGTCCGACGCTGTAGCGAATCATGAGTATGGCTCGTGGGGAAGCTTACTCTGGAACCTAGACGACACTAATAATATTTACAACCATGCAGGCAAATTAAACGACATCACGCCGATTCAGCACCAGGCTAGGGCTTTCGCTTCTTATAGTGGATTAGAGTACATATTTTAAGTACGTAATAGTTGTTTTCCATTACTCATGAAACATGATATATATATATATATATATATATATATATATTGAGTTTTATTTGCAATATGTGCATATGTGTCAGTGTAATTAAGTGCAAAAATATATTTGCATTTTTTTTTTCTTTTGTTAGTTTGCTCATGGAAGGGTCTCTTTGAATAAGCAGAAGGTACGATCGTATCTTGATTAATTGTACGAACTGATCTCCTTATGATTAATATATATAATTGGTCCAAAATTCCCAATACATTTTGTCTGCCACGAACACTGCAATCTACCATACATTATTTTTATAATGGAATCCACTATAATGATGTAATTATTAGTTTATAATAAGGATATATGAGATGTAAATGAATCACGAAATTGTCAAATCAATAGATTAATTATAATCAAATAATGAAATATAATATCTATGAAATTTATAATGAAATATAGTATCTTGATATGCTATTTGCGTATATATCGGCGCACTAAATTGTTAACAAATCGCCGAAACACATATCATACTCTAAGTGGTGTTAGAATAAATAATATTTTACGCATTTTCATACCTCGTCTTTTTTTTTTCTTTATTTATTTGAGATGTTTATGTATCTAAGTTCTAAGATTAATTTTGCTATCGGAGTTCTCTTTTGTGCATGTGCATCATGCAATGTAAAAACACATACATATTCAGACTAGAATAATTAGATAATGTAAAATATACATGATGTAATATAATATATAATATATTGTTGGTCACCGGTCGGTGACGAGCGGGTGTGAGTCATTGTCACTTAACTGCCTCGACAGCCAATCAGAGCTTGACCTTCAGTCAACGCTCGAGGACCGAATCAAAGCGGCTTTATGAAAAACTCTATAAATACTCGATGAGAGTCAGACAGAGCATCAATCATAACCGAAACGCAAACACAAGAAATCTCCGAGAGAAAGACAGAGCATCAATCATAACCGAAACGCAAACACAAGAAATCTCAGAGAGAAATCAGAGGGAAAGAAGAAAGCTTTCTTGAGAGACAGAAAGCTCCGGCGAATCCGACGGTGGAGACGGCAGCGAACAGCGACGGGTGGTAAAGAGGATAACTCGGTAACGACGGAGAGAAGCGGAGTCTTCTTGGGCATCTGTCGGAGTCTCAGCACAACGTAGCTTGGGTTTGTCTCACCGGAGTTTTGTTAGTCGGCGGTGTCTGGTTGATCGGAGTGGCTTAGGCATATCGGTGGGGGAAAGTCTACACACCGGAGGGTTCATATGTGGGAACGTGTAGCTCATCGGAGAAGTGCGATCGAGCGGGGTGTTTGGTTCGATAATCGTGAAGATTGTATTTGGGCTTAAGTACCAATCTTTGTAACCGATTATGTTTGTTTGATCAATAAAGTCGCGTTGGTCGGGTTCATTTTATCGTGTCGAGTTCCGCAATTGTGTTCGTTTGTCATTCTTGGTGCTCGGGTGTTGGGTGCAATTCCTAACATATATGTTATTTACAAATAACTTATTTATTATTTTTTAATAATTTCTACACCGAGGACCGGAATGAAGTTTCCGACTATTTCAGTTCGCGTATATTTGGATTCCGTGTAAAAAAGCAAGTTCAAGATTATGTACAATGTACAATGACATCCAGATTTCTTGTTCAGACTCTCAAAGCTTCATTACCCGAAACTCCATTCCGGTACCTCGGTTTTAAATTTTTTATTGAAATAGTTAATAGTTTATTTATAGATAATTAGATAAACTGCGGCTAAGGTATCTAATGTTTGATTTTCTGCGGATTATGTACCCAATGTTTATTTTCGGCTAATAATGTATCCAATGCTTGATCTGTTAGATATTTTTGTGTTTTCCGTCACTTGACCGTTAGAGAGTGATTCCTCCTTTATATGTACATTTTTTGTATTTTTGACATAACTCGCTTATTTTTTTGTCCAAATTTTATGCATGACCTATGGTTGGAAAGATAAGGGATAGATCTACAAATTTGGTGTTTCACGTTTTGTAAAAATAGTTTTTGGAAAATATGAAATTTTAATTACAACGTAAAACTTGACATTAATTTCATGGAAAATATTTGTTTAGACCAAATTTTAATATACATAATGACTTTTTATTATGAAACTTTAAGCTAAAAAGTTGTAGATAAACTTTTTATCTTTCCAACGGGTGTTTATTTATAAATTTTGGACAAAAAGTGAGTGAGTTATGCTAAAAATAGAAAAGATTATTTCACATCACATCTTTCATATTTTTGGCATAACTCACTCATTTTTTGTCCAAAATTTACAAGTAAACACCGGTTAGAAAGATAAAAAATTATCTATAACTTCTTACTTTTACGTTTAATCATAAAAAGTTATTAAGTATATTAAAATTTGCCCGAAACAAATATTTTGCATTAAACTTATGTCCAGTTTTACGTTGTATTTGAAATTTCGTATTTTTATAAAATTGATTTATAAACTTAAAACACCAAAGTTGTAGATCTATCTCTCATCTTTTCAACCATAAGTGGTACATAAAATTTGGACAAAAAAAAAAGAGCGAGTTATGTTAAAATTAATTATTGTGATCACGGTAATTAAGTAAAAGTAATTAATTATGACGTAATGGGCTTTAACTTTGTCATTGGGTCCAAAATCCCATTAGGTCATTATACCCTATGGGCTATATAAGCCACAAGGTGATCATAATTTCAAAACCAAGGCTCCACAGACACAAGAAAATTCAACCTCCTCGCTAGAAACCCTAGATGCCGAATTCTCTATTTCTCGTGGTCCCATCGGTTTGTCGTTCAATCCCCGAGATTAACCTAGCTGTCAATCGAGGAGGATTTCCGGTCTTAGAGACGTTCCCGCAGCGACGTGGTGGACGATCTAGTGGCTTTGCACGTGTGAAGCGGAGATCCGCATCCCGAGCACGCCACAACAGAGAAATCGGCATTTATTGGTACAGTTGAGAAAAGTACCAATCTTTGGTAACGAATCGAATCTCTATCTTAATATTCGTATATAGTCTAGATCTTGTTTTCGATGACTTCTCGGGTTATTCCGCGCCCCGAGATCGAGAAAAGTCAACGAAAAACCCAACAACTTATTCATCATCACTACAAGTAGTTCCCTTTCTCTTTTTTTGTGTTCTTCATCTTCTCCGATATGGAAAACTGAAATCTATCAATAGATGACTTATCCTTAGTTTGATAAGTATTTTAATAATGTTGGTTGTTCTTTCTGGTAGCAAAAAAAGTTTATTTAAAATATTATGTTATTATTTTCAACAAATGATCATTTTGTTAAATCATTTTGTTAAATGATAGGATGATTATCATTAACTTTTTCTTAAATTATTTATAAATAAACTATTAATTATTTCTATAATAATTTGAAAACCGAGGTATCGGAATAGAGTTTCGGGTAATGAAGCACTGAGAGTCGGAACAAGAAATCCAGATGCCATTGTACATTGTACATAATCTTGAAGCTGCTTTTTTTACCCGGAATCCAAATATACGCGTATTGAAATAGTCGAAAACTTTATTCCGGTCTTCGGTATTAAAATTATTATAAAATAAAAAATAAGTTATTTGTAAATAATTTAGATTTTTTTAAATGATTTCAGAATCAGTTAAAAATAATAATAATTGTCACGTGGTAGTTAAATGACATGGCAATATCACGTGACATTAAGAAGTGGAGGTTGAATGGACCTAAACATTTGCTATTTTTGA
Source organism: Parietaria judaica (assembly GCA_954871525.1). Taxonomy (NCBI): domain Eukaryota; kingdom Viridiplantae; phylum Streptophyta; class Magnoliopsida; order Rosales; family Urticaceae; genus Parietaria; species Parietaria judaica. The sequence goes on from OX940865.1 coordinate 36,631,916, forward strand.
AATGGATGGGCCCAAATCCACATATCCATTATAAAAGATAAGTTAATTCTTCTATTCAAACGAGACAAATCTGCACGTCCCAATAAAAAAAAAAGTTTAATAAAGTCAATGACTTAAGAAATTAGTAAGATATAATTTGATATTTATTCGGCCTTGGATCTCAATATAAACGGTCCTTAGTTATTAGAACGTGCCGTTCCAAAATTAGAAACAACAGCTCAAAAGTGATACAAAAGTACATTTGAAAGCTTTTGGCCTTTGCAATTGTGTATAGGTGCTTTAATGTCGCTAATGGTACAATGAACTTGCATAAACGATCAATCTATATCGGAAAAAAAATGTAGTGAGGGAAATAGTTCCAATTATCACACGAGAGTTTTGTCTCTTTAATGTTTTTTTTTTTTTTTTTGCATCATTGAAGAGCCATTAACCTTGCTCTCGAAGGATTAGTAGCGTTGTTATTTGTTCAATAATCGTTGTAAACATTTAAAAAAAAAAATCATCGTGTTCCTGAATTTCTGTTTCCTATTTCGGAATTTTTCTTGATCCTATAAAAAAAAACATAAGTTATTGATAACACACGGCCACTGTCTAATTAAAACATCTATTAAGGTATGACTTACAAAAATGGAATGAGGTGGAACTTTTAGCGAGTCGTAGTTGTGTGAAACTCGCATCATTTTAAAAGAAAAATAATGTACCATGCATCTTAATATATGTGACTCGGTATAATAATTATTTGTTACTTGGTAGTGCGGTTACATCGGTTGTGTCGATATGATTTTATGGTCATACGGCAAAACCGATGAGTATGTCTATGATGTTTCTGTTAAAACTAAGGGTAAATTGCGGCTAATGTACTCAATGTTTGATTATGTGCGGATTATGTACTCAATGTTTATTTTCGGCGGCTAATGTACTCAATGTTTGATCCGTTAGATATTTTCGTGTTTTCCGTCACTTGACCATTAGAGAGTGATTCCTCTTTTATGTGCACTTTTCGTATTTTTGACATAACTCACTCATTTTTTGTCCATATTTTATGCACGACCTATGGTTGGAAAGATGATAAATCTACAACTTTTTTGCTGTAGGTTTTGTAAAAAAAAAAAAAAAATTAAAATACGAAATTTTAACTACAACGTAAAATTGGACATTAGTTTAATGCAAAATATTTGTTTCAAGCAAATTTTAATATATTTAATGACATTTTATGATGAAACGTAAAACTATAAAGTTGTAGATAAATATTTTATCTTTATAAAATATTTAAAAAAATTAAAAGGTTTTCATGGTCAAATATCAAATTTAACAGTCATAATGTACATAATACGATATTAAGAAAAGGGATAATAGCGGCATAAGTCCTCAACCTTTACTCAACTGGGGCGGCATAGCCCCAACCTCATTTAATAGCGGTATAAGTACCAAAAAGATGATTTCCGTCCATATTTGACTAACAGAAGTAGTCAACGTTTGCGTGGTCAACTTCTCGTCAACGTGGACCCCACGTAATCGACATGTCACCATACATGTCATCCTCCATCACCATTAATTTTGCATTAAATTTGAATCCCTCCATCACCACATGCGAGGGCAATGGTTCGAATCCCTCCATCACCATTAATATTGCATTAAATTTGATGACACAAGGATGACGTGTGTGGTGACATGTCGGATTACGTGGCGTCCACGTTGACGAGAAGCTGACCACGCAAACGCTGACTACTTCCGTTAGTCAAATATCGACGGAAATCATCTTTTGGTACTTATACCGCTATTAAATGAGGTTGGGGCTATGCCGCCCCAGTTGAGTAAAGGTTGAGGACTTATGCCGCTATTATCCCTTAAGAAAATGATCCTTACAATAAAAGAGTATTATCGCAAGCCACCCTCAATCATGCCAAGAAGTCTATAGCTAGTATCAGGGGTTAAACCGGTATAGATGACCAAAAAATTAGTTTTTTTTTTTTTTTGTCTCGGTATTGAAAAATAGAGATTTTTTTTTGTTATTGATATTGGTATCGGTTCTAAAATTTATCTGTTTTTATCAAACCAAGACCGAGAAAAAACAAAAGATAATCGGGAAATAAACCGATATATAAGCCGGGAAAAATTCCAGGAAAATCCAAAAATAAATACAAAATATCATGTCCAAAATATAAGATATATGTCTAATACATAAAAACATCCAACATAATAAAACCATGTCATTTATTTTTTTTAATTTTGATCTCGCCTTGTCCTTTTTCTTTTCCATATATTACTACTACCACCGGTACGAGCGGAAGGTACGGAAGTTCAAACGGTAAGTTCGGAGATTTCTTCTCCAATAAACAATTTAAAGAGATCTCTGTTTAAGAAAGATAAAAAGCAAAGTTATTATTATTATTATTATTATTATTATTATTATTATAATAATAATAATAACGTTACAATTGACATAGACATATATATGATAAAAAAATAGTTGTATACACTGTTCTCGGTATGGATTTAGTATGGCTTTATATAATAAAAAAATCATTGTATTAACCGGAACCGATACCGAAATTCAAGAAATATGGCTTTAGTATCGGTTCTCGGTATCGGTATCGAAAACCGATAATCGATAAGTATTGGTTCTTGGTTTTAAACTAAATTTATCAGATTTTTTTGAAAACCGATCCGAGATCGATACGAAACCGAGACGATACCGAGAAACGGTTACAAAAAATTTACCCCAAACTAGTATACCTTCTCGATTGTTATAACTTGCAAGCTTTTCTATGATCAATTAGTTTACTTAGTATCAATTATCAACCACTAATATTCATAGGCTAGTGTTGAAATTTCCGAGAGAACCCATTACCAAAGGGAATATATAATAGTGGGTAGGGTACACGATTAACTTTCTTAGATTGACATCATTATGATTTATGTGGTACACATAAAGTATTTATATATATATATGACATGATATCCATATAAATAGATATTTATGTTGAGAAACGACAAAGCATGTGAGTCACAAGACTAGATAAACCTTTCTTTTTCATCATTCTTTTGACCAATATTAATATGATAGCAAAGTGTGTGTTTAAGAGTGGGAATGGACACTAATGCTTCGAGCTGGATTCATTATGTGCAGCTAATTGTGGCACTCCTCCATTACTATCTAATGTTTGAGCTTTGTGATTCAAGAAACCATTTATTTTGATGCCTAATAAGGGATCTTTTACACTTTTTTTTTACTCAAATATAATTTCTAAAATTTGATTTTTAAAAATTATTTGGTAAATCTTGAGTTAAAAACTGATCTACAAAGGTTCAAGGAAGAAAATAAAAATCCCATTATCAACACTTTATCTTGACAACGACTTGGAATCTTGTGAGGAAAAACTTGATTAAATCACCCTTTATAATCATGACTCTGGTATTTCAATTTCCTAGTTTACCAAGTTACTTAATTATATATTATGCAGTTTTGATAACTTTGCATAATCTTATTCATTCCAATTCCAAACCTATCAATTCAAAACTAATTTTAAAGTGAGACAAAGATCTAAGACTTTCATGTGTAAAACTCATTAAATTTGGCTTTTGAATGGAATTGTTTTTTATCCAAAGTTCCGTCACAATTTTTTTTTATTGATAATATTCATTTGTGAAAACGATGGAACTTTGAAGAATATTTTCGTCCTCTTAAAACTGTATTTCACAAGTCTTAAACATGAAAGCTGTATATTTTTATTTATTTTTACAACTAGTTTTGAGTAAACTTATATTTGGACTTGATGGAATGAATAAGTGATGAAAAAGAATTAAGTTTGATTTTTGCTCAAACATCTTAAGAGTACATTTTTTATGATGGGTAATTTTATCTGTTTCTCCTTGAGTAATATCTATATATTTGATTATAATAGAATCAACATCAAAACTAGGGAGAAATCGTGATTTGGAAATTGGGCTCTTAGCCTTTGTTTGGCTCAGTCCTTATTTTTTGGCCTCCCAAAACCGGGCCAGACTTGGTCCGAAATTGAAAAATTCCAAAATTTTATTTAACGTGAGAACTGTTCTGAGAGCGATATAATCTAATTTTGTACAAAATGGGCCGGGCCAGGAACAATCTTTGGCAAGTTTGACAAACCAAGAGTTGAAATGGATTCGGTTTCCAATTTTCGAACAAAGAATCTCCCAGGTTTACAAGAATCACACCTAACCAAGAGTCCTATGTGTCTCAAAAAGATGCACGGTCCTTCTGAGGCACACTTTCACCTTATACTCCAAATTACGTACAAAACGGATGAAAAAAAAAATAATGTCACTCAATCCCTCCCAAAATCATAATAAATAATATTTTTTTTGTTTTTTTTTTTTCACATGCTCAGACGGTCAATTGGAAATCAGAGACAGAGGTGAAAGATTATTCTAAGTAAAATCATATAAAACATGAAATGAAAGGATTCCAATTTCCAGGGGATAAAAGCTTTGTTTTTCTTATTTGATTTCAAATGAAATGAAAGGCTGTCAAATGGTGAGCATAGAAGACTGCCATGAAATGAATTGAAGTGAAGTGAAAACTGTGCACTCTTTGTCCTCTTGTCTTTTCTTCTTCACTTCTTCTTATTTCTTAAGCAATAAATAGTTATGAAATATCATACACACATATACATAATTACATATATATATATATATATATTCATAAGGGTTAATTGTGACAAAAATACTCAAACTTTGGTCAAACTCTCATCCATGTATACAACCTCCATAAATGGCGACAATAGTACCCAAGCTTGGCATTTGGGAGTTGACCAACCATTTCCGTCCAAAATCAGTGTTCACTCGTTAGTCAGCCCTTAGACATAGCGCATGTGGCCAAACCCCTCTCGCTGACGAGGCAAATAATTGCCACGTGTATTGGACACGTCAGCATTTAAAAAACTCAAAAAAATAAGAATTAAATCATAATAAAAAAACAAATAAAATATTTTTTTTAGTAAAACAATTAAAATGAAAACAAAAATCATAACATTAAATAAAAACAAAACATTTAAAACGTAATAATCAACCAAAAATCCAACAAATTAGGACTCCTTCCTCGCCATCTTCTTCATCGACACCGTGTCTCCTCCCCGACGGCACACGGCCCTCTGCTTCCTCTTCAGCCAGTCTTCCGAGCCACGTATGGATTCTCAGGGTTCTATTGCTTCCAACTTGGTTAAGCGGCAGGGACAACTCGGAGGTGAAAATCTTGCGGCAAATCGAGGTCAAGAGTTTCGAGGAAAGGGAGGTTGAATGAGAAGGAAGCGAGCGAGGCCGAGTAGCCCCGACTCGTCCTCGTGGTCGCACGTGAAGGTCTCGCCGAAGAAGGTGTCGTAGGGGTTGCCGGTGAAGTCCTACGCGGCGAAGCACGTGCCGGGACTCAGTGAGTCGGGGTCCATCTCGGCCTTGAAAGCTTTGAGGCACCTGGATGTCTCTCCAGTGAGTCATGGCTTCCCATTTAAGCACGACAACGAGTGTTACTGGTATTAACAATTTTGAGAAGATTGGTACTTTGGCCCCATTTTATTATTTCCTTTGGTGGAACACGATGGATCGGGATAGAATAGTGTAGGTGAATGATATAGGAGATGGCTGTTTTTGGTTCGAGAGAGAGATGCCAAAGGGTGGGTTTAAATCTTTTAATTTGTATTTTATTTATTTTCGATTGATTTGTTTTGATTTATTATTTAATTATGATTTTTTTTAGTTTTTAAAAATGCTGACGTGTCCTATACACGTGGCAATTATTTGCCTCATCAGCGAGTGAGGTTAGGCCACGTGGGCAATGTCTAACGGCTGACTAATGGGTGAACAGTGATTTTGGACGGAAATGGTTGGTCAACTCCTAAATGCCAAGCTTGGTGCTATTGTCGCCATTTACTGAGATTGTATACACGGATGAGAGTTTGACCAAAGTTTAGGTATTTTTACCGCAATTAACCCTATTCATAATTGTTCTTTGATCCAACAGCAGGTGTTTAATTCCATGGACCATATTTAAAAAATATTAAGTACAACCGAAGTTCAATTTCAGTTTGATAATTCTCATGTTTTTCAAGAAACAATTATAGATGTTGTTAATGGCGAAAAATGGATAACTCTATTGCGGTTAAAGTTTTTATTTTGGCCAGGACCGATGATCACTTGATGATCAAAGGAGTCTTGAACCCTGATTCTTCGTTCTTGATAAGCTATAAATATTTTCCGAAATCTTCACCTTCGTCTCTGAAAAAAATGAGAAAAATGTGAACTTTAAAGGGGTACGGAGGGGGTGCTGTCGCATCCACCTCCGACACTCGATATTAGTCGGGTATTTAAGTCGGGATAATTAAGAGAAGGAAAGTAAAGGTTTTATTGTTTTAGATAGCGTTTTTGTGAGTTGTGAATACTTGATCAGAGTTAATCTGAGTTACTGTTTTAATTGAAATGAAAACTCGACACTAGTCGAGTATTTAAGTAGGGATATTTAAAAGAAGGAAAAACAGACGTTAGAGAGCATTTTTGTGAGTTGTGATGACTTGATCGGGGTTAATGTGAGTTACCCTGTTGATTGAAATGAACTTCTATTCATAGAATGATCTAGGGACCTCTTACTAATTAGTAATTACTTTGTTGGGCCCTCGAGCAATTAAGATATTGCTTGCTCGATGAACGATGGGCGATGTTTTTAATCAGTGATTTAAAGGCTCTTTTAGTGGCATAAGTAACTAGACTTTCTACACCTTTTTTTTTTTTTTCAGGCCAAGTTTGTTGATTTTTTGGGCTGAGTCTTATTGACTTTCTGGGCTGACTCTCATTGACCTTTTTTTGGGTAAATGCCGGGTCGCCTTTGTGTGTTTTTTAGTCTTTTTGGCCTCTTGGGCACGTTTTTGGGCTGCGGCTTCATTTTTCTAGACTCCGAAAAAATACACATAACAGATGTTATCTTATGTTTTTTTTTTACTTTGTAAATTTAAACTTTTGCTTTTATGCTTCTAGTTCAAAAAATGACATAGCTGCATTTGGCTTAGATTAATATGTTTTCGGAAAAAATAAACTGCTTATTTGGTTTTTAACAAAATTGTTTTTAGAAGAAAAAAAAAAACGATTTTAGATTTTGTTCAGAGTCGAAAAAGCTAGAATAATTCCTAGCTAAAGCATTTTTAGAACAAACTAGATTTTGGCTATACATGTCTCGTGTAGTCTTTTTACTATGATATATTTATTTTACATGACGCTAAGTCAGTAAATGACGGAGAAAATATTCAAAGTTTGGTCAAAGAACCCATCGCGCACACAAAGTTTAGAAGTATTGGCAAAACTACCCAAATTGGCATTTTGGGCGTTGGCCACTCCATTATCTTAACGCAGTTAACCTACCCTTTACATATGGCCACGTGGAAAAAGGTGGGTTGCTCATATGAAAATTGTTTGCCACGTGGATAAGCCCAATTAGGGGTTTAATTCGTTGTTTTGTTGTAAATGAGGCTGATGTGGGCTCGTCCACGTGGATTTTTTTTTTTCATGTCAGCAACCCACGTTCGTCCCCGTGGCCAGAGTTAACGGGTAAGTTAACTGCATTACGATAATGGAGTGATCAACGCCTAAATGTGACTTTGGATACTTTTACCACCACTTTTCGACTTTGGGTACACGAAGAATTCATTGACTAAACATTGAGTATTTTTGCCATCATTAACCCTAAACAGTTAACCAAATAATGTACCTTTAATTTTTTTAAACAACTTTTTTTTTTCTTTCACAAATTGAATTTAAAAGTATTTTTTTACAAAACTATCAAACAATATCATAATCGAATTAGACTTGCAAATTTTGAGAAAAAAAGAAAACTACATCCTTTACGGCACAGATTCGGGAGAAGATGGATAGAATAAGCTTTATTTTTTTTCTTCGTGTTTTTATGCTTGAGTTTAAAGTATTGAAATTGTATCTTCAAATTACGATAATGAAAACGGAGTGTATTGCTCCTTTTTACTTTGAATAATAAGGTCTTTTTAAGGAATTTATTTAGATTATCACTAATAAACTTCGGACACCTGATTTTCGTTTATCAAATTTAGTATTTATTCTTCAGGCGGCAGATATATCCCCTCAAATTTGCATCTTTAATAGATTTATAAGTTAATATTTTTATATTTTCTATTTTTATTCACCAAAATTTATTTTTTTCTATTTTTAATCCAAGAATATAATTTTATCATCCCGTACACAATAATTATTAGCGTATAATACCACTACTAAAAAAACTAATTACAACTAAGAGCTGAGAGTTCGCTGATACCTCTGTGCTTCCGCTGTCTTGTCGTGCCACGTTTAAGTTACCCGTGGGTCCTCTGTTTGGTACTGTAAACTGTAACTAATGAGAAGATGCCACGTTGGCTAAGTAACAAACTTGTTGTGTCGACCTTGGACTGCTGTGAAGTGGGTGTAGAAAGAAAGAAGAAGAAAAAGCAGAAAAAACCTTCGGAGCAAGAGACAGTGTTCCAACTGAAACACATGTTTATCTGTTAGGTTCTTCTTTAGTTTTTATTTATTTATGTGTTGATTTACTCGCTCATCGACTAAAAGTTGTTCAAATATTCATTTAAGCTCAAATATATGCATGCCACGATAATTAATATAAATTAATTATAACAAAATAAGGGTTTCATCATTTTTGTTATCATACATATAAATTTATTTTTGTGTAATTTTTTTGAAATATGCTTTTACTCTTAAAACCATTGAGGTAAACTTTTTTTCATGTGCGGATTTTTTGCGGTTACTTATATATATATATATATATATATACACACACACAAATAAGTACCTTTTTTCCACTTGTCTTTTGAACCACAAAATCGGTTTTTGACTAAAAAAAAACCTTCATCAGTTATTTTGATCATATTATCCTTTTCATAATCTGTTAAAACCTGTCCAAAATTCATAATATTTATCTTATTACTTTTAAAATGTTCATGTGTGTGTGTTTTTTTTTACAAAAATTTTCGCCGGTATACCCATCAGTTTTCCGGTTTATTCACTGGTATCGGTTTTTAAAAAATCTTACACATCGAGATACCCGTTGTGCTCTTGGTATATCACTAAATTAAACTTTCATCGGTTTGCGGTTTGCAAACATTTAAACTTTGGATAATTTTGACACCTAAAATAAAATTAAAAAAATTAACATTTTTAAGCTTGCAATATATTGTGCTAACGTTATAAGTTACATAGTTATAAACTATAAAGTAGTGCATATATGTTTACTCTAATTAATTAACGTAAGCGATTTCCTACAAACCATTAAAAGGGTTTCATCAATATCCCATAGACCTAAAACCCTATCGATAATTTAGCTACGTACTTCATCAATCACAAAAATAACCTTATTGTAGTTAGTAGTACTGTAGTAGTACTATATATTCTCCCCAGTTGGCTACAACTTGGGTACTTTTACCTCAATTATCCTTTATACTGATGTCTTGATTTCTTAAAAATTGTAAAACGTATTAAGAGAGAGAGAATTCTATTTGTAGGTCATGCAGAAGCCAAAAACCATCTTCATGGTTTATGTTTCTGTGGGATATATATAATTCGTCATCGTATTCACCCTACTTTTCTTCTTGTTTTCCAACTATTATATATATATATATATATATATAATAGTATATATATATATATATATAATCAGTCTTATGACTTCCACAAAAGCAATTGAGTCTGAAACACTAAACCTAAAACTGCAACAAGAACTTGCTGGTTTTAGTATCCATGCTCAGAAGGGCATTCTCGTCACGCGAAAACTTTCCCTTTCTTCTCCTCCGTTGGTCTTCAATAATGAGCCACCTTAGAGGAAATAATGGCAGACCCATTGGCCAGCCGACACGTGGATTTCCTCGAAGAGCTCACGCGCTAGCTGCCATTGACGTGAAACGTTGAAAGTTGAAACCCTAGGAAGGTGGTGATGTCACGCGCTCTCGCGACGAGTGGGGGACGGATAGAGCTCGTTTGACGCAAAGGGAGTAACAAGGGTTTGGGTAGAAAAAGTGGGTTTATACTAAAAAAGAAAAAAGACGAACCCTAATGAGCTTTTAATAATTTTATGGGTTAATGACGGTAAAAATACCCCGGTTTAACCCCATTATGACAACATAGAATAGAAGCATTTCAATTTTTACGGTCAAAGAACCAAGTTAAAATTAGTTTCTTTCACGAGCTGCATAAAGTGATATGTGGCTCGCACTTTAAGTTATAGGACACTACTGGCCCTTAGGGCAGATGAGGTAAGCGTGGACCTAATAAATTTTTGTTTACTGAAACGAGGGGTCCACGATTTATAACATAATGTAACTATGGGTATGAATAGAGTAGAATTTAATTTGCACGCATGAATAATATACGCGTATATATGGCTCCCAAAAGTAGTCTTCACTTAGGGCCCTGATAAACTCAGGGCCGACCCTATTAAAGGAAGTAACAGATTGATGACGGATTCATTTCACACCGCATAAAACTTGAACATGGGTACTTTCACCACTGAAAAGCGAACTTGGATTTACGTCGCCATAGTTGGGTCTAAAGTTTGGTACTTTCTCCGCCATTAGCCCTAGTGGTGCATATGGGAAACCTAAGGTTAAAGACCGAAGCTTTAAGCTTGGATAAGACGAATCCAATAAAGGCAAACAGATCAGAACCAACCAAACTGAACCCAAGCAAGCACATTAATCTCTCTCTCTCTCTAGGGTTTGAGCATAGTAGATTGTATCCGAGTTTGTGGAGTGTTATAATACATGGGTTTGGCACTGACCCAGAAAAGGAGAGTCAGAGAGGGTGACCAAAGTGGAGCTCGGACGCATATCTAGTAAAAGGAAAAAAGGAAAGAGAAAGGGTTTGGATCGGAGTTTGGGGTGAGGAAAATAGACGAAAAAAGAAAGGAGAATTAATCATGGGAAGAGGGAGAGTTGAGCTCAAGAGGATAGAGAACAAGATAAACAGACAGGTCACCTTCGCCAAGCGCAGGAATGGCCTCCTCAAGAAGGCTTACGAGCTCTCCGTTCTCTGCGACGCCGAGGTTGCCCTCATCATCTTCTCCAACCGCGGCAAGCTCTATGAGTTCTGTAGCAGCCCTAGGTATGTGCTTTGTTGATCATCTCCATCCGATCCGATCTGAGTTTTCTCTATGATTTTGAGGTCAAGTTTTCATCTTGGGGTTTCTTAAGTAGTTGGATCTTGCTTTACGATGAGATCTAAGGATGTTTTTGTTTGTGTGATAGTTAGATCTCTTACTTTAGATGTGTCCTAAATTTCTAAGAACTAATCATTGAATTAAACCATGATTTGATGAATATAACTAGTTATATTTGTAGATCCATCGATTTTACATGACGTTATCTAGCTATACCATTTCTTGTTAGTGATGAAATATTTAGTTTTAGAATTAATCTTACATGAATTTATATTTAGTTGATAAATACTCGAATAATATAATTAATTACAGAGTCTTGCAGTATTTTATTTTATTTGGCTTGTTTATGGAAAATACATGCATGAAAGGCGTATTATTGCTCTGAATTTTTGTATAATATGTGTAATTTTTTACATCTTGATTATGGCGCATTAAGTTACCTCTACCGTGAAATTGAAATTGAAATTGATTTATATAAATATGTAATAAGATGTAAGGAGAATACATTATACACTTTGTAACATTATGTATCTTGATAAATGAGTCTTTAATATACAAATAAATTGTATTTAAAGAGCATATATGATCATTATTTTGAGATTTAGGTTTCCAAGCTATATGATTATTCAATTAATGCAGTTTCATCAGAGATGACTACTAACTTTCCGCAATCTGTCTTATCGCCTCCTTTATTTCTAAAGCACAATTCTCTCCTCACCGGTTTCAGCATCAAATATACATAGGATTTTTTGGTTTATATTCTCAATACTAATGAAGTCTATACACACACAAATAAATAAATAAGTACGTATATCTATACATATATATATGTATATTCATATGCTGTAGATGTGTACATATGTAAATTCAGTTAGTTTATAGATGGTCAATCTATAATAAGGGATGTATGCCATAATTAGAGTATCATAGTTTGGGGATGTTTGCCTAAAATATACCAAAATGATAGATGAAATATGCGACGTCTTTTCTTCTTCTTATGCGGTGTTTATTCAAAATGTCGTCAACGATGTAAATCATAGGAAATATAACAATTGAGTAGTTAGGATTGACACTTTAAACACCGTTGAGAATATATATTATGAAAACAGAAGAAGCGACTTATGTCGTCACTTTCACATAAGTTATTGGTATTTTTCCGCAAATATATTCATACTTAATTACGATAAATATTTTGCTCTTAAATAAATAAAAAAAGGTAATTAAAGCTTCCCCCATTTAAACATATGTGTCCTTTATGTAAAGATAAGATTAAAGAGCATAATATAACACCTTGTAGCTTCTCAATATTGATGGTTCAAGCGCGCACACACACACATAAATATATATATATATATATATATGGAACGTATATAGAAATAGAATCAAGCTTTTTATTTCATGGCTATATTTTTTAATAATTTTTTTTCTTTTAATTCTGCAGCATGGTGAAGACCCTAGAGAGGTACCAAAAATGCAGCTATGGAGCTGTGGAGGTCAGCAAACCTAGCAAAGAACTCGAGGTACATTGAATTACACACTCGCATGCGTATTATATAAACATATAATCACATATATATTCACATGCATTGCATTGAATTGAATTGATGTTTGAACAGACTAGCTTGGTTCAAATTATTAACAACAACAATAATAATAGTAATAATCTGTTTTTGGATTTGACGCTTGTACTGTGTCTGTATAGCAGAGTAGCTACAGGGAATACTTGAAGCTCAAGGGTAGGTTTGAGTCCCTGCAACGAACTCAAAGGTACAAGCTTCACCCTTTGGTACTAGATTATATATATATATATATATATATATGTGGAACTTAGCAGTCTTTTCAATATCATAAATTAACCATTAATTGTATTTAATTAATCTTGCAGAAACCTTCTTGGAGAAGAGCTGGGTCCTCTTAACACAAAGGAGCTTGAACAAATTGAGCGTCAACTTGAGGCGTCTCTTAAGCAAGTCAGATCAACCAGGGTAAAATTAAGATATATATATATATATATATATATATATATATATATTTAGAAATTTGTATCCTTGAAGAGTAATTTGGTAATATCGTACGTCAAAATTAATATGCAAGGGAAACTTAAAAAAATAACCCATCAATAATGAAACACTAATTCTCCGAATTTCATAATCCCGGAAAAAAAAATTCTTTTAAAGACACTGTTTTTCTCAAAGAAAGAATGACTCGAAAAGATTATTTATAAGAATCACGAACTTGGTGGACTATTTTGAGAATTAGTGATATATTTTTGTCGAAAATATTGATCTGAGTGTGTAAAAGCAAACTTGTAAAACTATAAGAAGGAATTCTAAAACTTTGAATATCTATATATTAGCTCTATTTTATGATGAGGGAAAAAAAATTCTCTAATGTGTTATTTTTTTTTAATATAAAAATATAAATAACTGTTTGTTTGATACTCGATAACTAACCTTTGGATATTAGAATTATATGATAGATAGTGTTTTTTAAGCCTGTTTGAAATGTTTGCAGACTCAGTATATGCTTGACCAGCTGAGTGAGCTACAAAACACGGTATCTTATAGTACATTTGCCGTCTTTTATTTTATTATTTATTATAATATATATATATATATATATTAACGCGCATTTATGGTTGAAATGAAACACAGGAGCACATGTTGTTAGAGGCTAACAGAGATTTGCAAACAAAGGTAACATCGTCGTTTATCAGTTCAGTAGCCTTAATTAACTTATAAATAAACTTTATAGATATTGTAATATAATTTATTTATATATATATATATATATATAGTCTAGAATGTTAGATTATAATTAATCTTTCTAAATATGTTTGATCATAGTAGATACATATTTTCTGTAGTGAGAAAAAAGGTAGGGTTTTATTTGACCGTGAACATATCAGTTAGCAAAATCAAATATTAATTAGTTAGATAGATAAAATATTTATTTGCTAATTAATTAGAAAAACTAATCTTACAAAGAAGACATAAGATTAAACAAGTAAATTTGTACTTTTGAGATTTAAAATACAAATAAAAAATGATGTATATATATAAAAAAAAAAACCATATAAAAAGCTATAAATAGAGGCCATCTTAGTCTCAAGTTTTCTAAATTCTCAAATGGTCACCCTAGATTTTTGAATTTTTACCCTTTAATTTTTTTTTTCAAATTTACCTTTTGAAAAAATAACTCAAGCCCGCCCCTGCACATTTGCGCACCCCTAAAATTTGTGTCGTTTTAAAATATTTATCGTCTTCTTGTCAGCTCAACGAGATCAGCTCGAGGAGTCAATTCCGAGAATCGTGGGAAGTTGGCGATCATCACGAGCATCAACATCATCACGATCATCATCAACATCATCACCAGCAAAACATATTGTACGGTCACCATCACGCTCAATCTCAGGGCTTGATTTTCCAGCCTCTGGACACAAATCCCTCTCTGCAAATAGGGTAACATTCTTTCTCCTTTCTTTGTTACGAACTAATAATTTTGCTATAATAATTACATAATTTATTTTGTAAAAAAGGTACAACACCGCGGTATCGGAGGAGCAGATTACGAGCACGAGTCACGGCCAGCAAGTCAACGGCTTCATTCCGGGATGGATGCTTTGAGTAATGAATTACATTACCTCTTAAATAGTAATCATATGATGTGTGTTTAATGGATATTGGAGCATATGCAAAGTGTAAGTGTATGCTCTTTGGTGTGTTTAGGGTTTTTATTCCTCTCTCTCTCTATATATATATATAAATGACTTTTAATGAACAATATGTAACTCGTATATATATGCAGTCAGCAAGTGACTGAATTTCAGAACGCTTTGATTTACTTCAAATTTGTATCAAAGACTTTACACTATTGTCTTGTTTATATTCGTATTGTGTATATTATGATTTTTTATTTTTTTTCACACCAATTTTTTTATTTCATGAAAATTCGAACTAAATGTTGGATTTGCACTTGTGTTTTCCATAAGAGTGGAAGCGGGTCACTCGTATCTAGGACCCGTTTAAGCTTCCCACATGCAGGTAAGCAGCCGGAACCCATTGGGGGGTGGGTTGTCGACAACCAAGGATAAGCGGTTTTCGCTCGCATATCAATTATTTTTTTATTGTTTTAAATATCATGTAATTTAAAAATATAAGAAATTCAAGACTTGTTGCCCGTTCCTAAGTTGAATGGATAAAATTTGACAACGTAAATGCATTAGGGGGCGGATAGTCGAAGCCCGAATAAAACCCGTGCACAGGCTACCCCTAGGTGCACTAAATGTGGGATGAGCAAACTTACTCGTGGATTACCGCTCTTCAAAGACACTTGTGAATCACAATGTGTGCAATATACATGGTAGAAGTTAGAGATTCTCAATAATTTATTTATTGGCCTTTCATATCCATAAGTTATGACACTTTTTTTTTTTTCAAATCTCTTTAGTACGAGGTCAATTTAGTGGATTTCTTAGTTGGGTCCAATTTTCTTCGTGACGTAATTTTGATATATTGGCTATGCAGTGTGTGTGCGTATTAAGTAGTAACTTAAAATTTTAACGAGTTATGTGTTAGATCAAAGTCATCAAACAAGAGGGTCAATTTCATTATCTGAATTGGCCCAACAAGGTCAACGAGCAAAACAAACTATCAGAAATGGGCTTTGAACTAAACAAAGAAGACACAAAATGATTAATGATTATTCAATTCGAGCCTATTTTCTGAATAAAAATAGCCAAATTTGTTTTTTTTAATAGCCAAATTTGAGTCGTTAATAGTATAGCTATATTAAGCTTTTAGGCTAAATTTATGAGAAAAATAAATAAATTAGGCCATAAGTTTATTATCTCAGTTTTTTAGATCAAACGATAATTTTTTTAAGTTTTAGTGAGTATGAATTAATTAATTTGTATCTAAGTCCTTATGTTAGTGGATAATATATATATATATATATATATATATATATATATATAAGTTCCACAAATCCGTGTCACGTCGTTCTCATTCTTACTATGTCTTAAGTTTTATTTTTATTTATAATATATCTCTCGTCTATATATACATGATTAAATTATATCTTAATTTTTTTTTTGCCAAGTTTACATGTACTCGCATTATGAGATATATTAATAGTGTAAGAACAACTAACACTATTAGTCGCATCGTATGCACTTTTTGCCGCAATTACATACACATGCAATTTCTCTATCTCGTTGGGATCGAACCCAGGACCGCTCGTGGAGTCGTGTAGTGAATTTACCACTTGGCAAAGCAACTTGGTTATTTTATCAAGCTTTATTATACACAATTTAAAGATTTTATTAGTCTATAACTGCATGCAAGTCAAACATGACCCTCACACGAAAATTTTCATTACCAGCCAAAAGAATCTTCCAAGATCTAACCATTTTCATTCATGAATCTTCCGGCGATACCTGGTAGAGATTAGCTGGAAAATGCGGAGGATTTGATGAACTATCAACGTAGACCCTTACTCGAATGGCTCGAGGATTTGAACCGACAAGAGGGCTTGGTGCTTCACAAAATTTCTAGTGCGACAATGTGGACAACAAAGCCATAGATGCAAGGGCATTGCTGGCTCTACATCCATTTTTCTAAACATTTTGGCGCAGAGCCGGACTTGGAAACATTCCACTTGCTCTCTTATTCGTACATGATTTTACGTGGGATTCGAGCCTCTTAACGAGGAAAAATGAAGTCCTTGAAGAGGATCAAACTTGAGCTGCTGAATCGGGGAGATGCCATTGTACTCAGATTCGTTGCTCGATCAAAGGGTGTCTACTTAATCGAGATCCGGCCACTCACCAATCACGAGTTTCTCAGTTTGGATCCATGATCATGTCTTGTCGTCCATTCAATCTTTGTGGACGGGAGAAAAACAATGGAGTCCGAAGAGCCAGAAGGATCTTTCCTTTTTCTTGATTTAGCTAGGAGGCAACTTCATTCTCTGGAGCCTTGGACAATTTTATAAGTGAAGCCGAAGGATATAAAATGCATGGGGCAGGATGCAAGCATTTTTTTTTAAGTAATTTTATTTCAATCCACTCCGTGCAATAAGGACACATGAAGTCCGAAACAAGAGAAGAAAGACGTCTCTTGGCCAAAGCATTGTCCACCTCGTTACATTCCCATGGAACCTATGTCCACTTGCCGGTCCCACCTAGCTCTTGGCCGAGCTCCCACACCTCCGCAATAATCGGACCTTGCCAGCCCCACGAGTCTCGTGCTTTGGTGAGGTGGGAAGCCCTCAAGCAATCTGTCTCGACATGCTCGATCTTCCACCCCCGTTCGCGAGCAAAGAGAAGCCCCCGTCACATCGCAATGTATTCTCCGGTGAGTGCCGAGTCGACATGGTCGACCAAGGAAGCCATGACTCCCATGACCCGACCGAGGTGGTCTCGGACAACCGCTCCCACTGCTGCCCGTCCCATCTACCCGTCCCATGCCGCGTCTACGTTGAGCTTGAGGCTCCCCGCAGCCGGCCTGGACCAAGCCCTCAGTACCTCTTCCCTCGGCGAGCAGTGATTATCCGACGTGTGCGCACACCACTTGAAACTTGTGAACCATCTGTCGACTTCTTCCACCCAAGCCTCTTAGGCCCGCACGCGGTGCTCGAAGAGGTGAAGGTTTCGGTCGGACCACGCCGCCCAAATTAGCCTGCAAAATAGCTCGAAGTGCGGTTTAGAAAGACTCTCGAGCGCCCGGTAGCACAACTCCCGAAATGAAATCTCCCCTGTCTTTTCCACCCACCGGTGGATCGTTGATGATGCCCAAATGACCTTGGCCCTCTCACACCCCCAAACGGCATGCAAGCATGTAAGACCTAAGTGTGGGGAGGCGAGCGCCGAAGGCTTATCGAGAAATGTTCTCTCTTGTCCTGTCAACTTTAAACGTTGGGTTTCGGCGGGGAAGCGGGATTGTTCTCGATCCGAAATGGTTCAAACACATGCGAACATCGTGGGCGTATAACAATGAGTTAATGAGCAATTTTAGCCTGATTAATAGGTAACCATACTTGAGCACCTTTAAGTTTATTTTATTTGTATATATATATTTTAGGATTAATGGTGACATATATACCCAAGTTGTACTCCACTGAGGTGGCATAGACCTAATTTATATTTTTCAGAGGCATATATACTCAATTTCAACTTTATTGCGGCTTCAACGTACCCAAGTTCAATATTATTACAAATTCAATTCATTTCGTCTATTTCCCTCAACTGTGTTAAGTGCCATTAAATTTAGGTACTTTTGCGGCCCAAAACCTTTTATTTTTTCTTCGAATCATATTCTTTCTCTCTTCGAAATTGAAAACCCTAGAAATATGGACTTCATCCTCCGATCCATCCATGACGCACAAGCCATCATCGGCGGCAGCGCAAAACAACGTAACAACCTCCGTCTTTGTCATCGGCGTTATTGGAAAAATCAATGGTTCTGGTAATGAATAAGCTTACGAAATATTGAAATCGCTATAAATTTGAATTTTGGTACGTTGAAGCCATGATAAAATTGAATTTAAGTATATTTGTCAATAAAAATAAAACTTAAAATCTTTATTGCGATAATCGAGTACGAACAACTTGAGTATGAATGCCACTATTAATTACCCTTAATTTTATTTGGCCCTCACATGACAACATGAAATTGTTGACTTTGTAATTTATCCTTAATAATTTTAAAGTTAGAGAATTTTGTTTTGCCCGAGTTCCTAGGTCTTAAGTACGGGAAAAAAAAAATCATGGTTCTAAACTTCTAATAGTTACAAAAGACAACATAAAAGGCTAATAATGATAAAAATAAAAGTTAAGGCCTAACAGGGAACAAAAACGAAATATAGGATTAAATAAGACCAAAGTATAACGTCAAGGATCAAACATGGGTGATAATACAATGTTATAGCTTAATCAATTTCCATTATTTAGCAACGAAATCCTCCTATATTTCATTTTCAAAATAGAAGCTCAATTTTTTTAATTTTTTTTTTCATTTAAAAGACCACAGGTATCGGATCCGGATTATAGCGAAGTCATTGAAACTAAAAGTCTAAAACGATACATATTACGACAATGAAATTAAACTAAAACGACATTAATTTATGAAGATCAAAGCCACAACTCTACCTAGCGCGCAACAGAAAACCATTAAAATCAACGGACGTAACGATCACTAGATCAACGGAAGCTGCGTAAAGTGATCAAAAAGCCCTGTGACCGGCGTTGCAAGCCTCGGCTCATAAGCGAAGCCGTGCAGCTCGCCTCCAGTGTACGGGCACAGAGGGATCCACTGCCACACCTTGGCAGCCGTGTCGAACAGCAGGGCCTTGCCCTCTCGCCGCATGAGCACCATTATGAATTCACCGTGGCCGACGCAGCAGAAGCCGTGGCCGCCCTCCACCTCGGCGAATTGCTCATAGAGGCGTTGCGGCATGCGCTCCACCTCGGCGAATTGCTCATAGAGGCGTTGCGGCATGCGCTCCACCTCCGCCCACGCCCCGCCACAGGGCTGCAGCACCCACATGCGAAGGCTCCGCGGCACGTGGAGCTGGCTCTTCTCTACAGCCGCCACCAGCAGCAGCCGCCCGCGGCTCTCGACTAAGCTCGGCGACCGCAGGAACCGCCGCATTGGCGCCTGCACCGTCCACCACGTGCCCAATGCGATGTCCTGCGCCAAGACGCTGAAGGGGTTGTAGTTCATCGTGTAGAACTTCCCGTCCACGTGGACCACCCGGCTTGCCTCGAAACTGCAGAGCCGTGGCAGCGGTGACGAGGTCGTTCCCCAGAGGGAGAAGTACCCGCCACCATCGATGTGGAAGCTCTCGGACGTGAGATTCTTCACAGCGTAGGGGGATATGAGATCGTCTCCCGCTACGGTGACGTCAACGGAGGTCGGGGTAACTGCCAAGCCCACAGACGGGAAGAGCCGTGGCCGCACTGTCTGTGGAAGCGGTGTCAAGGTACGAAGCACCGGGTTACAGAGGACGAGGCTCTTCGCGCCGGGCTCGTTCGAGAGGTAGCAGATGAGTCCACCTGAGGAAGTGGCTGGGGAGAACGAGCCGGCCGGGATGAGACGGCCGAGGGCGGAAAGCTTGTGCCACGTGAGATCATAAGGGTCAAAGAGGAACGCTTCGCACGCCGAGGAGGACGAAGAAGGCGTCGATGACGAAGAAGGCGACAAACTACACTTCACAGGCGGCACAGTCTTGTGGGACGTGAAGAAGAGGAAGTAGTGGCGGTAGCGGGGTGAGAGAGTGAGGTAAAGCTCGAGGAAGGCGGCAGAGAAGAGGAGGCCGTACGAGCGCCTGCAGACGGAGCGGACGCGGAAGAAGGCTTGCGGCGGGAGCAAAGCGACGACACGGTCGAGGACGCGCTGCGGAAGGCGACTCCATATCCTGCTGTCCATGGCTGCTGATCATTGGGGCATCGGCAGCGCTGGAATGGGCGAGAGTGGTGCCACTGATGGGGCTACTTGTGCCCGCGCTGCTTTGTGCTGTCATGTCAATATATTTGAACGAACCCCACAAGCAAGCAAGCTTGGTTATGTCATGTCAATATAGCAGATCGGATCCATCGAGCTCAGTGGGAGATCAGAAGACGAGGCAAATAGGAGATGAAGAAGAAGAGAACAAATCATATTTTGTGTTTGAAAGCGACAGAAAATTACTTCCAATCCTGCTTTTCTATTAATTACTCAGCTCTGATGGCGTGTTTTGTTTAACTCATTTTTTGTGTTTGAAAGTATATAATTATATATATATATATATATATATGAATATATTATTACTATTCCATATTTCTTGTAAATTCTAGAGGTTTACATCTTAGGGTTTCTTCATTATTCAGATTGAACTCTAATTTTAAACAACATTATTTTAGGGTTTAAAATTATGCTTGCTTTAGAATGAGATTGTTTTAGTTTTAGGTAATATGAAATGAAAGTCGTATTATTGTTCTGAATTTGGTATAACATTTGTAATTCTTAGTATTGTGATATAATATTGTTTCTTAGTGTTTATAATATATTTGGCCAATTTTTTATTTTTCTTTAATGTCGCTTATGTATGAAGCTCTAGTAACCGAAATATATTTTCTTTTAACCTCAATAAAGATATTGAAATTAGGTAGCGGTAAGAGAATAATTAGACGTTTTTTTTTTTTTGATGTATCTTCAAAAATTATTCTTTAATATATAAATAAACAGTAAATAAAAACATGGAAACCCTTTCAAATTATTCTCTGTCATTCTGGTGATAGATAACTTCTGATTTAGGTTTCCAAATCCAAACTATATGATTATTAATCAATTAAAATCATCAATCACTAACTTCCCTAATCTATCTTATCGCTTCCATTATTTCTTAAGCATAATTCTCTCACCGGTTTCTACATTAACTATAGGCTTATTATTATGAAGGTAATTATATGCATTTTTCGGATTATATAAATTTGGGCCCTATACGGTAAAATTAAAGCCCACTAGCAAAGTAAACGCCCATAAGCCCACTTTGGCGAGGCTCAGACCCACAGGAGTCAAGACGGCAAGGCCCAAAACCTAAGCCCGCATTCGAGAAGACAAGTCGGACAAGCCGACAAAGCTACACAAGCCCTATGAGACTCGCCGGACAAGGAGCAAGAAGATCAAGACCCGCCGGTAAAACTCCAGTGATGTCGTGAGGTCTTTTTAGCGAGGTAACAATAACCCTAAGGAGTTCCCGTCTACTATGCTGATAAAGACCCTCGTCGGCGGTAAACCCCTTTGCCAGCGGAGAACACCACGACGGAGAGTTATCAATCGTCAACGACATCAACGGAGCATCATCTCATGGATATCACAAGCAACAAGATAATCAAGATTACAAAGATCCTCAGGACACGCCCGAGACTCATTTCGCAAGCTCGCGCAACACCCACAGACGCTACGGAAACCACGAAGCAACCGACGAGCAACACGCGACCACAAGCTACACGTAGCCGCGGACAAGCCCTGTAGCAGGTATGATAAGGAAAATTTCCTAGGGAATTAATGAAATAGATCTTCCATTAATTCCCCAAAATTAAGAAGATTTAGTTCCTCTTTTTTCCTATAAATAAGTGTCTTTACCTCGTCACTTGGCGCCCAATTTTTGACTTCTCCCCCACAGATCTCTCTCTCTCTCTCTCTCTCTCTCTCTCCTTCCTTCGAGAACCTCCCTCGCCCACCTTAGGCGCATAAGGTATTCTCAGTCAAACACTTAGTTCCGGATTTACTCTGGGTGACTTGTTCACCGAGTATAGTCACCTAGTTCTTGGTCCAACACGTAGTTCCGAATATACTCTGGGTGACCTGTTCACCGAGGCTAGTCAGCACAGCCGGTAATACCCTCGCCATGCGTGACGGTTACCCCTACAACACCTGTAACGACTCGAACGACGATACAAACCACAATGCCATTCATTAATTTTACCACTAACCTTAAACTATGTGATGACCTGGTTCTCTTTGAGATACGTAGGCAGCTTTCGTCAGCTTTCATTCATTGACGGGGGTGTGACATCAATTTCTCTTTTTTGTAGGGACTCCCCCCAGTCAATACATACATCACCGAGAATGAGAAATCATCAAGGATCGTCAGTAGCAGCGCGGAGGCTCGCCTAAAGGATTCGCCTCCAATTCGGACGATCGTTAGTCATCATTCTTGACTAGACCTTTGACCGTCCACGCAACTACAGGGTCGGGCCTTGGGTCGATCTGACAGGTACTACCGTTAGTCGATTTATACACATTAACAGTAATAATTATGAAAGCCATTCAACTTACCCTTTTGTTTTTATTTAGCATTCATTGTAAAATGACCATGTGACATCATTAATTTAGTAATGTTCCCCATTTCTAGCCCTGCTGTTAAATTTTTGTTAATTTTTATCAAACTATTTGTATGTATGCTTGTACCCATGTGGCAAAATAAAGAAGAAAATGTCATATATAAAATCTGATGATATATTTGGCTATAGGGCAGGACGCCCCTGGCATTTTTATGGCCCTAGGCTGAAGAAAAATCGGAGCCCTAGTACAAAAAATAAAAATCGAATTAAATTAATATAACTTTATGAAAATGTTATCGATAATATATATCACTCGCTATACTTCATTAAAATGCTTATATTGTATTTTATTTACTAAAATAGTATATAGCGAACATGATAACCTATCACTGGTGTAATAAATTAATTTTCATGTTAACAAAAAAAAAGTATCATATTGGTAAAGTTTACTAATTCAAAGCTAACTAGTAAATAAAAAGAGAAAGAGCTTCTAAGCATCTCCATCCATGGCCCTCTATAGGGTGCCATAATTTTTCTAACACACCACAAATATTATTACTATTTTATTATTTTAATTCATCTATATTACTTTTGGTAACTTTTTTAATACTACCCGACAAGTTGACACTCTTTGGTATTTATCCACTATGGTCCCACTCACTATTATTTATTATATTATATTCTATAATATTAATTCAAACATCTTTCATTTGAATTTTTTTATTAATAACTGAGTAATAATTTAATGTTGGAGCCATTGCCAACTTTGGGTGACTCCATCTTGGCATTTATCTATCTCCACCCTTTAACTCCCTTGATTGCTATGCCTAGTGGAAATTATGGCACCCTTATTTCAAGAACTCCACTGGAGATGTTCTAATGGGTCATTCTCTTCCACGGAAGGCAACTAATTACGGACAATCGCGATAAAAGTATTAGTAATTTTTCTATCGTCGTTGATAAGTCTTTTTTTTATTATTATTATATGGGTGGTAAAGTTCCTGAACTCTCATTTTGTCTCGTCAATCCAATTCTGGTATTTGTCCGTACTATTTTGTTAACCATGGCCACGTGTCAGTATAAGCCCTCTGACCAATTACGACAAAAGTTCTAATAGTTTTTCTATCGTCATCAATAAGTTCACATTCGTTTTTTGTGTACGGTAAAGTCATTCTCTGAAATTGTTACGTAGATAATCTTTTATCCACTATTTAAGCAAACTTTGCATCATTACCGTTGCGTAATCCATTTAGATATTCTCCAGATTTTTGGTCGTCTGAAGCATGGGCTTCTTCGAACAGAATTTCTTAATCGAATTGAAATTAATAATTTCCGATAAGAAAAGAAAGAGAGAGAATTTTCGCTGACCTTAGAGGTTTCTGCTACTTTTCTCTTAACTTTCTTAAATTGCGTAATTGTGATATACAACTTATTTTTAGATTATGGATCCAACCAATCTTGTTGAATTCCCCCTCCTTAAATGATCTAACACATTGAAATCAATAACCCATATTAATTAATACATCTAACACATTGAAATCAATAACCCATATTAATTAATACAGATGTTTTTTCTTTTTTTGTAAAAAAAAAAAAGAAAAAAAACTAATGAGAAGATTTAGATTTGACAGTCTGGATCATATCCAAACTAATCCAATGACTCACACAGATTGGGAGATTTTCTCAAACATTAAATTTTTTATTAAAAATATCTTATTTAATAGTAAAATATTATTTTCAATCCAACAACGAAGATTCAATCTTGACTGATCGAATAGATCAAATACAAGTGGTTTATCTGTATTTAATTTCCTACAAGTTGTAGTTGATTCCAGAAAGTATTCTTTAGTACTTTTGCCACTAAAAGAATTTTTTTAATGATATTCATCATATATCGAAGTTTATCATAAGTTTATTGAAAACATATATTTACGACACGCTCTTACGAAACTATACCGAGGACTAATGGATGTACTTAAGCTCCAATAAAACCCAATATTTATTAACTCCGAGTTCACTCAACTAATTAAAGAGCTGCACTCTTTAGTACACGCTAATTATTTTCATGTCTTGGGGAGTACATTGATACAACTAAATACATATTTATCAATTTCATACTTGACGATTCACACTTAGAAGGGTGTTTTACAATTTTACCCCTTTATAGTGTACTTCCTCGTTGATCTTAATGACCATATTCACTCACTTACAATTTGTGAAGTCATAAGCTGGCTCTAAATCAATCAAGTCCGTCAACTTCATACCTAATGCACTCAATTAGTTTTGGACTAACATTGTAATCTGGACAAAATTACTATATACCCGATATGATGGAGCTACAATAATAGTTTATTAAATTATTAGGCTCCCACTATATAATTTAACTATGGATCATACTGTATCTCTTAATCCTCATGCACTTTGACTCTACAGTTATAACAACATAGAGTTGCAATTTATTTATTGAACTAGGGATAGACATTCATTTAAACGAAAAGTTCTATAAAAAAAACTTGTCATATAAGAACTATTCTTTATAGATAGGATTTACACCTGAATATATAGAGTGCACATGTCCGCGCATGCCCAACAAAAACGATGTCGCTTTACCAATATAGTGGGTTAATAATACAAGTTTTTTGGAGAAGTGGTGAGATAAATACAAGTCGTTTTGTCTCCGTTTGGTCAGAACAACATGTAGTAATTTGTTTGAGGGCGATATCCTACATGAACATTGATTACCTAGGATAGACACTATAACAACATTGAAAATATAAGTCGTGAAAACAAAAGAAGTAGAATATGTTATCATTTTCACGTAAGTCATAATTAGTATTACCTCGCAAATATCATCATAACGAGGAAATAGTTTGCTCTTTAGTGGAAGTTTGGGTTTTGTGGGAGTAATTGAAGATTCCCCATTGTAAATACATGCGTACTCTATATAAAGATTAAAGAGCATCATACACGAGCCTGATTAGTCGCATTTTCTAGTTGTTCTCGTTTTTAAAAAAATATTTATAAGAGATAGATTATTATTATTTTTATTTGTTTTTTAAATAATGTTTGCTCGGTACTATTTTTAAAAATAAAAAAATGAAATCATGTTTGGTGAAGAGATTGTTTGCAAGTACATTTAATGTGTGAAATATTATAAAAAAAAAGATCTTTATATATATTACAAAGTATTCAAAATATGTGAATATGTAATTAAATATATTTTTAAGTTATTGATATTTATAATTCATACCTCGAAAATTTTTCAGGTTAGTAACAACATAAGTACAAAAATAAACGTTAATTTGTATATTCATAAAAATAAAAATATTAGGCACTTATGCCGTTATTATAAAATATTGAGTACTAATGCCGCCATTATAATAATATTGAGGATGATTTTGTGTTGAAATTTTTATCAGAAAACGTTGAAAACACCTCTTTTATTGTTTTCAATTGCAAGCTTTACTTGCATTAAAGGAAAATATTATTTTCTAGAACAATTCAATAGTGAATTTGCACCAAACATGTTTTTCAATTCTCAAACACTGTATAACTATACAATAATAAAACAATGAAAATGATTTCAATTCACATGTGTTCAAAATATGATACCAAGATACCATACTTTGTATATTTTTGCATGGAGTTTCATACTCATATAGGATAAATATAATAAGTTAACACCCTTAGTTTTCTCAATATTAATGGCTTCAATATATATATATATATATATATATATATATATATATGAATGGATCGACGTCTCATCGCCATGTTCGTTGTGGTTTGCTTTGTTATCAAATATTCTCCGCCATTGATTTTACAGTTTATCTGTAATCTATTAATTATAAAATATTGTTAATTATGTTCATCAATTTTTTATGTCTTCTTTGTGCACCACCATTACATATTCTATTATTATTTCATTTTTTATGTATAAACCACTTATGATGCCTCGTACCAAAAGCTTCAAGTGAAATACAGGGTGTATATTTATTGTAAAAAATAAATGCTTATTACGGGCAAAAGTAATTAAATTATTTGGAAATAGGGCGGCATAGAGCTAGTTTAAAAAAATTGTGACAAAAGTATTGGAGTTCACTCTTTTTGGTGAATCGGTAGACCTCATTCATTTTTTTCAATAGTTTTTTACTACTTCCATTAGTGATGAGGTCAACGCAAATCAAACAAATAAACTCAAACGATCAAACCTACGAATATCAAAATAAATTTGTATGTAAACATAATTTTTTTGAACATCAATAACACATATTCTTATTTTTCTTCTCACCTTCTCTCTCGAATTCTCAGTTCATATCCTCAATAACATTACAATTTGCGTTGTTGATGTTGTCATTGATGGAAATAGTAAAAAAAAAGTAACAATAAAGTAGATGCGGTCTTCTAATTCACCATAATATGTTAACTTGAGTATTTGCCACGGTTTTTTTTTTTTTTTTTTAAGTTGGCTCTATGCCGCCTTATTTTCGAACAACTTGGGTACTATTGCCTGTGTAATAACTCAAAACTTAATAAAAATAGAAGGTATATAAAGGAAGATTTCGAAAATTGTTAGTATGAGCAATTTTAGTTTTTTCTAAATTAAATTTATCATAAGTTATATATATAATAAAAAAAAATAAAAAATAAAAAACTAAAGTAGAGTAGAGTTTGATATGTACATTTACTATTTTTGAAATTTACTATTTTTGAAACTTGAGGATATATTTTTACAGAAAATAAGAGTTGGGATATAGAAATTAAATTTCTGTATTTTCGTAACATGGTGAAGCCCCTGGAACTCGAAAGGTACCAAAAATGCAGCTATGAATGGATCGCTGTGGAAGTCAGCAAACCTAGCAAAGAACTCGAGGTACATTGCATTACACAGTACACACTCGCACATGCATTCACATGCATTGATGTTTGAAGAGACTTGGTTCCAATTATTTGTAATATAATCATTTGTTTTTCGATATGACGCTTGTACTGTATATATATAGCGCAGAGTAGCTACAGAGAATACTTGAAGCTCAAGGCTACGTTTGAGTCCCTACAACGAACTCAAAGGTACTTCGCTTCACCCTTTAGTACGTAGTACATTATACATATATATATATGTATGTATATAGCAGTCTTTTCAATATCATAAACCATTAGTTGGATTAAATTAATCTTGCAGTAACCTTTTTGGGAAGAGCTGGGTCCTCTTAACACCAAGGAGCTTTGACAAATTGAATGTCAACTTGAAGGTCTCTCAAACAAGTCAGATCAACCAGAGGCATAATCCCTAAGTATAATGTGAAAATTGGAAGGTTTATTCTTGTCAAAAGTTAATCTAAGCATGTGAATGCGAAATTCTAAGACTATAGACTTATGATATTTTTAAAATATAAAATGATACAAAATACAAATAAAAGTACACTTTGAAACAATATATTAGCTTTTTTTGTGAAATGAGGTCTATATTATATTATAATGAAAATTGAATTAGAGGATATACAAAATTAAAATGTTCGCATATATATATATAGTGTTTTAAAGCCGATTTGTGTTAAAAATATAAACTTGTTTAATAAATTAGTCTCTAGAATTTTTTAATAATATACAGTGTTACAGTATTGGGTAGATTCTAGTCTTCTTGGTATGTGTAGAATCCTAAATCATGTTCTAGAATATTCTACTAAATCTTAGACTTATCATGTCATATATGTTGTGTTTTTTGATGAATTTTTTCAATCTTAAAGTGGAAAACACGGGATATCATCAAACCAAATAGACCTAGATTAAATTTGAAAACTAAGAGAATGAGTTTCGATGCGTTACCAAACTTTCGGTACTTTTGCCAATAGTACCAATGCTTGGCCTCGGGACGCATGCATAATATGATCGTGATGCGGATCGTAGCTTCACAATTGTAAAGCCCCTAGCTCGTTCTCTACGTCACTGTGGGAACATCTCCTTGATTGACAGCTAGGTTTCTCTCAGGGATTGGATGGCAAACCTACGGGAACACCGGGAGGAGGAAAATCACAGCTAGTGTTTAGCTAGAGGGGTAGGCGATTTTTTCTCTGACTCTGGGATAAATTTATATTGAATTATGGTGCCATGTGAGGTATAAACAGTCCACATAGTTTAATGACCTAATGGGCTTAATGACTCAGCAATTGGGCCTAAACCCATTGGGTTATAATTAATTAATTCTAGCAATTAATTAATATTCTCGTAATTAAGTTATAGGCTCAAGTGGTCCCATCTCATTTAATGTAGTCGGGTCAAACCCTAAAAGCTTAATGGACTCAAATGCCCGATTGAAGCATTCACTATAATATCTACCGTTAATGTAGTGTCTAGAATGATAGCTTTTTTTATAGCTTAGATAGTAATAATCATGTACTTCTTAATTATTTGTCATATGCGAATGTCATTTTTTTTTTTGCTAAAAATGAAGGTATTTTTAATGTCAATATTGCGCTTCAAACTAGGATATTTTTGTTGAAAAAAATGAACGTGACGAAGACTTACTTCGGCAAAAGCAATCGAAATTTCAATGGGCTTTCTAGAAAAGTGTCAATTGCGGGAAGCATCAAATTTTTTATGGATTTCGTTGAAACTTCCAAAGTACCTTAGGAAATAACTTTTACCTGCTAGGGGTAATAATAAAACCCAAAAATCAGTTAAAAGGGTACCCGGTTTATAACCGGATTAATTTTATACTTTAATTATAGACAAGATAGTGCGAAATGAAGAAAAGATGGTGAACTTATATTTTTTTATGCATTTTAATTTTCAGACAAGTTAAGAAGACAATGTTACAATTTTAGACAACTTTTATTTTGAGACAAGTTGAGAGTTGAGACAATGTTATGTTTTTAAAATTAAAAAAAAAAGATCCAGATAACAATCCGGAACCAGTTGCAAACCCGGTTTTCAAAAGCATATTCGCGTAATAAATCCAGGTTTTAAAATTAAATACCCAAATTTTGGGTACCCAGATTTCATAATCAAGATATGGGTAGCAATTTTCCGAATACCCCCGATGTCTGAGTTCGGGTACCGGGTAGTTCAAAAAGACCAAGTACCCGACTTTTGTATTTATTCCGCCTCTTTATTTGAAGTCCAATTGAAATAGTGCATCCAAAACTCTGCTTTTAATTCTAATTTTTTTTTATAAAATTCGATATTGTAAAATATGAGCAGGATATTTTTGTAACTCTACCAATAATATTCTCACCTGTTTATATTGAATATATCTACTAATTTTAGTGCATTGTAATTCTTAGTAAAAATATATATATTCTTGGCTTCTCAGAATGCATTAAAAAGTTATATTTTTGATGCAGACGTAATGATATTGTCATGCACCACAATCTTCTCAATTAGTTCCACCATCTTCTTAATTAATTATTAGTGATATCATTATTAACGATTTTGTAGGCATTTTAGGTAGTATTTACTTAGTCATTTCCTTGATTTATTCAAGCATAATATTAGTCCTTTATTAGTTAGCTATAATTTTGGTAATTAGTTTAAATTCAAACGACATGTGCATGTTAGCTATATAATGTAATCAAGGTGCACTTCATGAGGCAGTTTTATAATGAATAAAAAAATCGAGTTTTTTCTTGTGAAGTCGAGTTTTATCTCGCACAGACGCGTTCTTGTGTTTGATCGTATCTCTCTCTACATCAGTTTCTAAAGAGTTATGAGCTAGGTCCAACAAGAGGGTCCATTACTTTATCTGATTTGGGCCCGATTGGGACTTGATCAACGAGCAAAACAAACTCATCGTATTTGATAAATGGGCTTTGAACTAAACAACCAAAACGAGAAAACAATTTGATTAATAATTACTCATTTCAAGCTTATTTTCTAAATAAACATAGCCTAAACGCTTGTGGGAATTGAGATTGCATTGTCACCAAGTGCCGTGGTTAAGTTTATATCTAGCACACTTGAGCTCAGTTTGTCAGAAAAATAAATAAATTAGGCAATAATTTTTAATTTTATATTTTAAGAAAATAATGATAAAAGTATTCAAGCTGTAATGGAGAAAATATTCAAGTTCACAAAACTGTGTCTTGGTCCAAATTCCAAATATCCAGAAATGTTTACACTTTTTTTTTAATAATAGAAAATATCAAAATACAAATGAAGAATAGTGGTGATAGAAAATATCAAAATACAAACTCTTAAAAATACAAAATTTAAATACCAGGAGGAAGCGTGGTGATAATCGCAAGAAGCACTGTCGTACGCTAGATTAGCAGACATAAATCTAAATTCTCAACACTCCACCTCTTATGATTAAAAAAAAACCAATTTTTTTTAATAAAAATCATATCTCAATACCTCTATGACTTGCGAATTCTTTCTTTTATAATATATAATTTTTTTTTAACATATGAATTTATATTGTTTAATGAAGAAAAAAATTGAGAATTTGGCTCTGTTACTCGTTTCACTTGGGTACCGTTTCGATTGATATGAAAAAGAAAGTTGGTGCCAAAAGCAAACCTTTTGTGTTACTCTTTCATTTACATCAATACAAATAAACTTACTATAAGCATTTTTTTTTTATTGGATTTTCATATAAAACTTGGAAGATGTATCTTTCGTCACTCTAAGCAAAATTACGATTTTTCGTTGATTTTTAAGCAACTAGCCTCCCCAATTTCATGTTTCGAACAATAAAAATTAGAATAAAGAAGAAGAAAAAAGCCTGTAATTTCAATCCTAGAAAATTATCCATAAAAAATGGAAGATCTTCTTCAACCTCCTCTATAAAAATTTTGAGCCAACCAAATAAAAAATTATAGCAGGATGATGATGCCCCACATAGAGTTCTTAATTTTATTACACAAAAGACGGCCGGGTTCGAAATCAAGAAAAGTTTTTATCGAGAATTATTTAAACGACATCCATTGAGGATCTAATTTCGAGCCCCGAGAATATGCAATAATTGGTCGAATCTGAACTCTTGTCCGGCTTCTATTTTCAAACTACGGTTCCTCTACAAATATGTAGAAGCAAGCAGATTAGCTCAAAGCCCCTGAAAGCTTGTAACTATTTAGGAAATTCGCCATTTAAAATGTCTTACAATTGAAATCAGAGTTATATTTTTAATATTTTTACTATCACGGTTATTCTTTTAAATTTAAATGTTGTCAAAACTGTCAAATCCAGAATTTTACACGAATACCGCAAAAAAGAATGGAAAATGCCGCCTCTTTGAGGCATTTTTATTGCAAACGTCATTTTCTATTTTACTCCTCGTTCCTTAAATATTCTTACATTTTTTTGGTTGGTTCCGTTATATCGGACCTTCTAAAATCAAGCCTCCTTTTTTTTCATAATCATATTACCAAAAAAACAAAAAACAAATTCCTCTTACTAATAAGTTCCACTTCAATTTCTTTCATCATTAAGGCTAGCTAAAACAAATTTCGCATGAAGTGTGATATTATTTAATTCTTGATTAGTGTTATATTAACTTGGAAGTTACTAAATTCGTAAGTACAAATTGAATTTATAAAGAGAAGCAAGAGAATTACGTTTGTTACATGCACATGAAAGTGGATGAATTACTTGGATCGGTGTTAGCTTGCACCTCAGGTATTACCTTGTTCTCAGCCTCCTTCGCCTATACAAATTTATTCGATTAAATATGTTATATATATATATATATTTATATACAAATACAGATGTTTTTGCACATGAAATTATTGTGAATAATATGAGCTAATTAAAGTATGTACCTCTTTCTCTAGCAACTTGTTTTGTTCCTCCAATGCCCTTGCCTATATAAAGCCAATACTATCTGTGAGTTTATAATGCCCGTTTGCTACTCATATATATATATATATTTATATATCACTTATTAATTTAATACTCAATTTAAGTCGATAAAGCGCACTATCCTGTTTAAATTGATCATATGGTTAAAATGGATCAATATAATTTAGGAGTGCACAAAATTTTACAATTAAATATGCATGAGAGGTGTGCATTTTTGCTGGCACGTAAAGCTTGGCTACATTTATATTTGATCTTATATTTTTTTTATATATATACATAATATACAATATATTAAAGGGATATAATTGAAGTAAAATAACCAAGTTGTAATCAAGATTCTCGAGTTCTAAAATGAAATAGAAGTGTATAATCAGTCACTTAATTTTGTCCAACAATCGTCCGTTCTGTTAAAGTTCTTCAACGTCTCAACTCCTCTATTTTTCACTTTACTTTTTGATCACATGTATCTTATTGATGTGAGACCAAAACTGACTACAACGCCAAGACGATGAGGCGACAGTTCAACGGAATCGTTTAATCGCACACTTTTACTCTATTTAGATACTTTTCCCACGGAAAAAAAAAATACCTTGGGTACTTTCCTCATTTTACCACAACTTCATGAGTATATACTTTTACCTCAATTATCTCTATGCTCTATATACACACATATATACCTCCTTTTGCAGCTGAGAAGCAGCTTCTTGCAAGACTTGATTCTGCAACAATTGTTATGATTAATATTAATTGTGTGAACAAATGTACATGTACCAAATATTTTGAGAAGGTGAATAAGAGAGAGTGATGATAATACCTTTCTCGCTCTTACTCGCTTTAGACCCAGGTCCATTTGATTCTCCAGGTTTTGAAGTTCTTTAGTGCTCAAAGGATCTAGATCTTCTCCAGAATAGTTCCTACATATAAACTTCTTTATTAAAGATGACAAGGGGTTGAGACATGTTTTTAAATTTTAATAGTTCTATTCTCATTTGGTTGTTATGTGATGTGAACTTTGATATTTTTCATATATATTATTCTGAGCTTTGTGTTTTTCTTTGTGCAAGTGCTTCGGGCTTTCATAGACACTTTCTTCTACGGATCACTAGCTATATAGACATACAAATTCAAGTTGTTGCCGTGATCAAATAAGGGTATAAATGGTATTGTTATTTTCTTCCTAACTTATACATTAAGTTCTACTTGTATTTTATGTTTCAATTGGAGGATAAAAAAGGAAACTCTTGTGATGAGCTGTAACTTCCTCTCTCACTAATTCCACTCTTACTTCATATCTATGTTTACCCGCTCATCTCCCGATTTGCGTTGTTGACGGGGGTGGACCTATGTTATAATATGGGTGGCTGATGTCATCCCCATAATTTTGAAAAAAGAAAATTTATTATCGTATTTTAATTAAATAATAAAAATACACTAAAAAAATATCTCCCACTTCTTAAATGCCACCCCGATCCCTCCCATGTCAAATGATTTTTTAATTGGTTTCTCTACTCCTCTCCTCTCTAATCTCCATGACCATGCGCATAACTTCATCTCCAATTTTTCATACAACTTTTTTATACTGCATCGTAAGTTCGTAATTATATATGTATATATATGTATATATATTAATATGTATGTTTTTTTAAGACAAATATGGTTGTTTAAAATAAAAAACTTCATAAAACATGGATAATTAATTAATTAATGGACTTAAGTTATTAACATGTATTATATTTTTCTTTTTGTAAATTTTTAGTTATATATATATATATATATATCAACTTTAAAATAAATAACTTTCAATTTATCACAATCTTTCAAAGTGCTTCAATAAATTTCATAATTTTAAACATAATTTTTTAGATAAAAATGTATCAAATTCTAAACAAAAAATATTTTGAATTTTATAAAAAATTATCTTGAAAAAAGCTAAATAAAAATGTTATTAATTTTTCCACTTATATTCCGTCACCCCCTACTTGAATATATGGGTCCACCCCTAGTTGTTGACACCATCTTTGAAAGAGTAAAAATTTAACAAAAAAGTGAATGAGGTCTATCTATTTATCAAAAAAAGTGAATTTGCGTATTTTTACCACTGTTTTTTTATACTCGGTGTGGCCTTAATTTAAAAAACGTGGGTATTCTTTTTGCCAGTTATAATCCTATAATATATATGTTATCTTAATGTTTTTGACATGAAGTGATTTGATAGTCAAAGCATATAATTATTATTATACATATTATTACTAGAATATGAATTTTCTTTCACATATAAAAGAAAGCGAAATACATTAAATAATTTCCAGACATTATACATATTATTACTAGAATATGAATTTTCTTTCACATATAAAAGAAAGCGAAATACATTAAATAATTTCCAGACATTATATTTATATATAAAGATTAAAAGTTTTAATTTTATATTACGTACCGTAGATTCCTTCGCAGGACTTCGAGTTTAGCGCTAAGCTTTGGAAATTCTATGTCCACACTGCTTCTCTGCACAGCGTATTAAACTGCTATTTACCCATGCATGTGTATCAATTAAGTCGAGTATATTTTATTCTGTCTATTTAGTAAGCTAGTAAACGAGTCGAAGAATGTGAAAATATTTTATCAATTATTATATATGTATCTATATCGAAAATAATACCTCTGATTCATCAGAAGCTGAGCTACTGCTGGCGAAAAATTGTCTTTGCGCGCTTGAGTATCGCTCGTTACGTTCGAGAATGTCGTCAATGCTTCATCAAAAGATAAAAATTACTGAATCAAACCTGAGTGAAGCGTGTAGTAACATAGAAAGGTGATGGTGGGAGCTTTAGAACAAGCTCTATTGTTTTAACTGAATACATGAGAAAGGTTCTTAAATTTTCTTTCTTGTAGAATTTTTTTGTGTAATCTTGAAGGAGATTGGGATTTTTTTTTGGGTTATTTTAAAAAATGCCAATTTTGTGTCAAAGGTTTAAGAAAAATGTCCACTATGTGTATTTTTTACTCTCACACATAGGCCTATTTCTTAAACTTTTAAAACATAATGGGCATTTCTTACAATTTCTATTTTTTTTTAATTATGAAATAAGGAGAGGATATTTAGAGGTTGAATGCGCAATTAAGAGAAGAAAAGGAGATTCTAAGAGCTCAAATATAAAATATATGTCTTTTTTCAAATTCAATAGCTCTTTTTCTTTGAATTACTTTTGACAAGAGAAGTTTAGCAAATCCCCAAATTTCCTATATAATGATGCCTAGGGCTTTAATTTTGCATATTGGGAAAGTTTTCTAGTTTAATTCTCCGTGATAGGAGTTTTGTTATTGGGTCCTACTGAAATGGAATAAGACGACTGTCTTGGATGAAATTTCTCGGCGATTCAATCGCACCAAACAAGAGTTGAGGGCTTTTAAACAGCGGCAAGATGACTTCGAAAGGAAGGTGGTTCGAGGTGATCATCCGATGAAGTCACAAGTCGTTGAGGCAAAGTTGAAAGCGCTAGCCACCGTGGATAATGATGAAAACTTGCACAAAAAAATCTCCAAAGATCTCGGTCAAAGTAGGCAAGGGAAGCCATAGATCTAGGGTTTCTAAATCTAGATCTAAGGGGAAAATGGTGTGTGCAATGGTGCTCTGGAAGGATGCATGGAGAAACTCTATCAAACCCTATATCGCAAGAAGTTACATATATAGAAAAAATAGGTGGATCATGAACTAGGTGACTATCTAGGTGCAAAGTGTTGAATGTGAACATAATCTACTCGTAAAAGTTATGGAGACCCGACATAAAGGGAGGGGGAATTTTCAGGGAAAGCTTCAAGACATAGATCTAGGGTTTCCAAATCTAGATCTAGGGAGATATGGCGTGTTTGGCACAAGAGAAAGCTCCGGTGATAGCTTAGCGACAACTCCGACAATGGTGCTCTGGCAGGATGCATGGAGAAACTCCATCAAACCCTACATCACAAGAAGCTGCATACATAGAAAGAATAGGTGAGTCACAAACTAAGGTGAATATCTAGGGTTTGCAAATCTAGATCTAGGGAGAAATGGTGTGTTTGGTATAAGCGGCAGCTTCAGAGATAGCTTAGCGACAAATCCAGCAGAAGCTCCGGCAATGGCGCTATAGCAGGATGCATGGAGAAACTCCA
The DNA here is from genome assembly GCA_954871525.1 of Parietaria judaica. Taxonomy (NCBI): domain Eukaryota; kingdom Viridiplantae; phylum Streptophyta; class Magnoliopsida; order Rosales; family Urticaceae; genus Parietaria; species Parietaria judaica. The sequence continues at coordinate 36,668,881 of OX940865.1, forward strand.
TTAAACGTCCCTTGGTTGCAAGAAGCTGCATATATATAAAGAATAGCTAGGTGCTCATAAACTAGGTGAATATCTAAGTGCAAAGTGCTGAATGTGGACATTATCTACTCGTAAAAATTTATGGAGACCCTTGTTGCTCTACGAATATTAGTGTGTGTGGTTTTGCAGTCACAGAGAGAGAGGGAGGTAGCGCGGGGAGTTGGGGTGTGTGAATTTCCAAAGAAAGCTTCAAGCTATAGATACAGGGTTTCCAAATCTAGATCTAGAGAGAAATGGTGTGTTTGGTAAATAGAGGTTAGGTGGACATGGACAAGTGAACTTTTACAGGTTGAGATTTTAGCCATTAATGTTTAGTCCTTGAAAGTTTCGTTCAAGCAATAGTGACTCACGATTAAGTCACACAAACTTTACAGTGACATCTTGATCACAAGACTTCAACGACAGGTCAAACTATTTACCAATTGTAAAGTTAGTCTCCCAAAGAATTTAACGACTATCATTTGTAGTCACAAAATACTTTTCGTGACAAATGCTCATCGACTGGTTAGCGACTGAAAAACTAGTCGCTAGATGATATTTAACAATTGATTTAAGCCTCTAACAACCGTTTTTCCGGTTGTTAAATATCATGTTCTTTACTAGTGGTAAAAGAATAACACGTCTATCTACGAAATCATGAAGATTATGACAAATATTAATGTCTGTTAAAGAATATTCTAGATTTATTTAGAGTATTATATATTATGTTTATCTAGAACAATCTAGGTTAGATTTAATTAGAATCACTTAGAATTAGAATTATCTAGAATGCATTTATTACTCTTAGAATAATGTAGAAGTAGAATAATCTAGAACTCTTGTACATGTATAAATAGTCTTCCAACCTCAATGAAATCTACACAACATTTTCCTCTATATTTTTCTTTGTTAACATGGTATAAGAGCCATGTTTCGAAATTAGCCATCCCATTTTTTGGGTTCGAAATTTGTTTCTTTAACAAATTATCCCACCTTCGAAATAAGCCATCCTACTCCGAAATTAGCCCACTTCCGAAATTAGCTATCCCATTTTTTGGGTTCGAAATTTGTCTCTTTCCACTCCAAAACCATGTTTTGACATTAGCCATCTCATTTTTTGGGCTCGAAATTTGTTTCTTTAACAAATTATCCCACCATCGAAATTAGCCATCCTACTCCGAAATTAGCCCACTTCCGAAATTAGCTATTCCATTTTTTGGGTTCGAAATTTGTCTCTTTCCACTCGCCTACTTCCGAAATTAGCTATCCCATTTTTTGGGTTCGAAATTTGTCTCTTTCCACTCCAAAACCATGTTTTGACATTAGCCATCTCATTTTTTGGGTTCGAAATTTGTTTCTTTAACAAATTATCCCACCATCGAAATTAGCCATCCTACTCCGAAATTAGCCCACTTCCGAAATTAGCTATCCCATTTTTTGGGTTCGAAATTTGTCTCTTTCCTCTCGCCTACTTCCGAAATTAGCTATCCCATTTTTTGGGTTCGAAATTTGTCTCTTTCCACTCCAAAATCTTCTCATCATTCAATCTATTCGAAATCCCCTTTTTACCCATTTGTTTTAGCCTCGTCCACACGCCTCCACGCGCCACCCTCGACAACCGTTTTTCGATTCCATCATCGCCCACAACTTCATCTAATTCGATTGCTCGCGTTGCTCCGAATCACCTTCGTCGCCTTCGTTATCTTGCTGCCTACCTCTCAAATTCGAAATGACTGAACAAAAACATGCCGGTGTTCAGAAATGGTGCCCGTACTCTCGAAGATTACGGACCACAAGTTGAATGGTTCGAACTATCTCGATTGGATCAAGACCATTTTCCGAAGTATCGACAAAGTCAATCACTTGACCGACATTGCTCCAAGTGACAAGTCACTTTGCTCGCGAGAAGATTCAACAAGGCTTGGTTTCCACATCATATGTAAAGACGGACGATCAAATATGAGAGTTTTACAAAGGCTCTTAACGGAGTGCGGGTCGAATATATTTGTAACAAGCTAGGCATGATTAACATATATGCTTCAGCTTGAGGGGGAGTGTTAAAGAATATTCTAGATTTATTTGGAGTATTATATATTATGTTTATCTAGAACAATCTAGGTTAGATTTAATTAGAATCACTTAGAATTAGAATTATCTAATCTAGAACTCTTGTACATGTATAAATAGTCTTCCAACCTCAATGAAATCTACACAACATTTTCCTCTCTATTTTTCTTTGTTAACAATGTCATTTTTTTACATTGGAACAACTTGTTTATTGGAAACTAACCGGCCGAGAGAGGATGGAATATTCAAACAGTTCTGTTCCGAACCAAAAAAATAATGTCATCTTTAGCATTGGAAAAACTTGTTCTTTGGAAACAAATCCAGGAGAGAATCGAATGTACAAAATCGATCTACTCAAGGACGGAAACCGGTAATTGCATATATAATTTGGTTATTTTTTGTTCGATCCATCACAAAACAATTCATGATGAAATTAAAAAATGATATTATTGTCATTACATAATTGTGATTATCAAACAGTCAATATTATGTCAATGGAACTTCTATATCCTAAAATTCCTTTTTCTCACTTAATAATATGTAAAATTCAGTTTCAGTCATTATTATGTCAGATTCTGAAATTCAAAAATTAGTTTGAAGTTTGAACTTATTGGATGGATGGCCATGAAAAACTACCACCTTACGGGAAAAACACAATATATAATGTTTATGACAATATGTGAGGCTTAGATGTTTCCATATACATATATATATATATATATATATATAATATTATAGTAAGTTTGTGTTACCAAACGTTTATGAAGACTCTACTGACTGACTTAGAACTTCTTAACTATGATTTCATAACAATAAATGACCTAATTTGGGTAATTTCTGCCGTTTCACTAGTTGAAGATTGCAATAAATTATTTTTGTTTATAAACTGCTACGTCTTAATGTAGTTTTTCTTAATCATAAGAAGTTAGAATTTTAGAAGACTAAACTTTGTTACCAAGGAGTTCTCAGTGTTGGAATTATAATCTAGATTAATTAATTATTTACATTGCATGTGCATGTGCATGGGAAAAGAAGAAAAAAAAAAGGAAAAAGAAAAAAAAAGGAAGAAGAAGAAGAAAACGTGTGTTACGCGTGGAGTTAGTCAAGCAAAAGAATAGGAGTTTCAGTTTAGCATAGTGTGTTAGTGGGATAGTGGCTAAGTTGCTTTTTTATATTTTGTTATTTAAATGCTTTTGTTGTAACGTTTTAATTACTCACTTTGGTTGAATCAAAATAGTTGCTCAGAAAGTGTTCTCGTGTGCTTATTTTTTCTCTTCTGTTTGGTTACTTTGCTTCGGCTTATTCGATCTCGGGTCAAAATCCCAACAATTGGTATCAGAGCGAAGGATGCCGAAGCCGATGCCGTCACCACGAAAGATGTCCGAAAAAAATGCAGCGGCGACGAAGGGAGAAAAAGAGCGTAGCTTGACGTTTCTTTACCCGGTGCTCACACGGAGCAACTATGCCGCATGGTCGATAAAGATGCGGGTCAACTTGCAAGCTCAAGGCGTGTGGGACGCTATCGAGCACGACGACGTCGATGATCGCACGGATAGAGTGGCTCTCGCCATAATCTATCAAGCCGTCCCGGAAGATCTACTCCTAACGTTGGCGGAGAAGGACTCGGCCAAGGAAGCGTGGGAGTCGCTCAAGACGATGCATATGGGCGCGGAGCGCGTCAAGGAAGCGGAGGTACAAACCTTGAAGAGTGAATTCGAGGTGCTTCGCATGAGAGATGGTGAGTCGGTGGATGACTTCGCCATGAAGTTGACGGAGATAGTCAACGGCATCCGAGCGTTGGGCGACAAAGTAGAAGAAGTCTACGTCGTCAAGAAGTTTCTTCGGGCGGTCCCGCCAAAGTTTTTGCAAATTGTGACTTCAATCGAGCAATTCGGCGATTTCAAGACGATGACGATGGAAGAGGTGATAGGTCGCCTCAAGGCTCACGAAGAGAGGCTTCGGAGCTACGAAGAGAAAGAAGAAGATCGGCATTTACTTCTCACATACTCGGAGTGGATGACGCGCATGAAGAGCAGCGACAACGGCGACTCGAGTTATGACGAAGAGAAGATCGGCGGAAACGGCGGTCATGGCCGTGACCGAGGACATGGGCGCGGAGGAAAGCGATTCGGAAGTGGATCGGCGCGCCAAGAAGGTGAAGGAAATCGTTGGTCTAGTAGCGGCCGCGATAAGAGCAATATCAAGTGTTATAATTGCAACGTTTATGGGCACTACGCATCGGAGTGTCGTAAGCCCCGCCTTGGACGGAAGGAGGTGGTCAATCTCAACGAAGAATTAGATGACGAGCCGGCGCTTTTGTTGTCTATGTGCAGCAAGACGAAACGCAAGACGACCTCGATGAATGAAGAGAGGGTTGGCGAGAAGAAGATCAACCCGGTGAGGCACAACAACGAAATGGAAAGCACGACGAGAATGAGCGATGAGCTATTTGACGATGACGATCGTTTCATTTAAGTAGGTCTAGATTAGGGGGGAGTGTTGGAATTATAATCTAGATTAATTAATTATTTACATTGCATGTGCATGTGCATGGGAAAAGAAGAAAAAAAAGGAAAAAGAAAAAAAAAAAAGAGGAAGAAGAAGAAGAAGAAAACGTGTGTTACGCGTGGAGTTAGTCAAGCAAAAGAATAGGAGTTTCAGTTTAGCATAGTGTGTTAGTGGGATAGTGGCTAAGTTGCTTTTTTATATTTTGTTATTTAAATGCTTTTTTTGTAACGTTTTAATTATTCACTTTGGTTGAATCAAAATAGTTGCTCAGAAAGTGTTCTCGTGTGCTTATTTTTTCTCTTCTGTTTGGTTACTTTTCTTCGGCTTATTCGATCTCGGGTCAAAATCCCAACACTCAGCATATATATATAATAATTAATTAAACCTGTATATATGTTTGTGCACAATGCTAGGTAGGGGTGAAAATTTTGCAACCGTTTTCCGGTTTTGTCCCGGTTGGGTACCGGACCCGGAACGGTTTAAAAAAAAAAAGGAAATTTAGTTCTAAACTGGGAACCGGTACTTCCCGGTTTACTGGTTTTTTTGGAACCGGGAACTGGAACCGAAACCATAAGTAAAATTTCCCAATTTTTGGTACCGGTTCTGGTTTTAAATTACATGTAGTTTTAGATGTTTTCATAGTATGTTGTTTTTAAATATTTTGTATGCTTATTGTAATTTTTGGGTTATATGTCGTTTTTTATGACTTAAACTATGCGTATTTTTTCGTTATTAGGGTTTAATATTTACCGTTTTCCTTTCTCGACCCTTTCAATCTCTTTTTCTCCCTCTCTCATCCATCGTGACGTCATATTCTTCTCTTCGCCGAGAACCCTCCATCGTCGATTACATGTCTTTGTCTTCCAACTAGAAGATTTCACTCGCAAGCAAAATCTATGTCTCGTGTTAAGTTTTTTTTTTTTCGGCCATTAATTTTTATCTTGTGTTAAGTTTTTGTTTCGGCCATTATTTTCTGTCTCGTGTTAGTGCCAAATTTTTTCACGAATCTTTTCTTACTTTTTCCCGGTACCGGTTCCGGTTCCGGTTTTTAAAAAAATAAGGAAATTTACAACCGGAACCGGGAACCGGTACCGAAAATAAAAATTCCGAATTTTTAGAATAGGTACCAAAAACAACTAATTTCCCGATTCTCAATTCCGCTTTCACCCCTAATGCTAGGTTTAAATTTAATTATATGGTCTTGACAATGTATGCTTTACTAATCAAGCAAAAAAGAGTGGCCAATTTTTATAAAAATAAAAATAAAATTGTGAGTTTAATTATATATAAGAAATCAAACCATGCAATATTAAGTGAATTTAATATAAGAGATCAAATCATGCAATAACGACTACTAAACAAAAAAAAATCAAAATAATATTACATACGACGAAATATTCATGATTTATAATAAGCTTGAAAGCGTTTTGTTCACCAAAAATTAATCTCGAAAAAATAAAATAAAAGAAGCCAAGGCTGCAAAGCATAGAGATAACTTACAAGGATATCATAAAACACCTCACCCCATTTCAACACGTGGCTCAATATACAATTCTTCTATATTATATATATAATATAAATACATATGAGACTATTCTCGGATCAATCTACGAAGAAGAAGATAAGATCTTCATTGTCATTATCATTATTATATATACGAAGATAAGATTGTTTTTTCTTTCCCTCGTTGACTGGTGTGTCAAGTCTATACTGTACAGTAACGCGATTTGTTGCCAATTTCTTGGACGAAAAACGCCATTTATTATACAAAAAAGATCTGAAACTCTGTGTTTTATAAGAAGAAGAAACTAACTGAAACAATAATGGAGAGAAAGGGCAGACCTTGAATGGGAAGAGAATTCAAAGAGCTTGCCTTTGGCGGAGAAGACGACGGCGGCGACTTGCGCTTCGCAGAGAACGGAGATCTCTCGGGCTTTCTTGAGCAATCCCGACCGTCGCTTCGAGAAGGTCACCTGTCTGCTGATCTTGTTCTCGATCCGCTTCAGCTCAACCCTGCCTCTTCCCATTTCGAGAGCGAAGCAATGGAGAACAAGAACAAGAAGAAGAGTATTTGCAGAGCTCGGAAACCCTAAGTGAAGTGAAGAAGGAGTGGAGAAGAGGAAGAAAATGAGTGGTGTTGTGCGGATGTCATGTTGGTTTTGATGTGTTTAATTTTGAGAATAATTGGAGTTACTTTGTCGTTTAGCTAAGGACACAAAGGGAAAGGAAAGAGGAAGGTGTGTTTCTATTATTAGCTTAATGGTTGTGTTGTGTGGCTATATAGGGAAAGTGAAAATAGGCAGAAGAGGTAAGAAAATAGTTGGAAAAAAAATTGAGGAAAAAGTATCTAAATTTTGGCCAATCAAGGCGACAACGTATTAAAGAAATACGAGGCTCTATATTTTTATATTGAGTTCGAATCAGAGAAGATGGTAGGTAACTAGATGAGTATATTAATGTGTGTTTTAGGTATGATTTAATAGTACTATGTGAAGAAAAAAAAATTGACCAACTTTTTTTCTTCAAAATATCGCACGAAAAAATGTGTCGGACTTAATTTTGTTAACTTTAGTCACTTTTACTGCTATTTTTCTATTTTTAACTTTTATTGCTATAGTTGATCAAAATTTAGATACTTATGCTGTGATTATAAAAAAATCAGATCGAGAGGTCGATGATAGAGTGACTGATGAGGGAGTGACCGATGCTGTGATGACTTTTTTAATACTTTATATTTTTTTAAAATGAAAGGAAAAAAAAATAGTAAGGGTACAAATATAATGATGAAGTGAGCATATTGAAGATATTTTCTTACTTTTATATCGATTCGTTTGTAAGATAGGTAATTAGAGTGAAAGTTAGTTAAACAGATGAGATTAAATGATTAATAGGGAGTATTATGACAGTGATGATAACGTTTGTAACCATTTCATCGGCCTCTATGCAATATTTTGTGCGTATAATAATTCTTCTTGTATAATTTTCAACTATCAATAAATATAATATTTACTTGAGTCTAGTGTTTATTCATGTCACATCAAACATTATCTAATCTCTATCCTACTTATCTTTTACACTAAATTGATATATTAATTTATATTCAACTTTCTCTTATTTATCTCCATACCTTAATAAATACATACTTTCTTTATTTATCTTCATACCTTAATAAATACATACTGTCTTTCAGTTATATATCTTATTAATTATTTAAACAAAATAATTTCATAAAATAATTCAAAATATAAATACACAATAAACTTATATTAATTTTTTTTAATCTTATTTTCAATTTCGATGCTACTGTAATATTTTCTTTCGATATTACTATTCAAGTTATTTTATTTTGGTATTAATATTCAAAAAGTATTGTGGTCTTTTAAATATCAAATGTGGTAAATTTATAATAAAAAAATAAAAAAATATATTTTAAGGATAAATATGATATAATTTTACAAATTAGTACAAATATGTGAATATTATATATTTTAAAGTGACTAAAAAAATAATTAGTGTTAATGAATAGTGTCACGCCAAAATTTTAACCATTTGGACAATAAAAGTAAAAGGGTAAACGAACCAAATGCTCATCTTTGACTCAACGTTCTAAAAAAAATGTTCAAACCTATTTATGGTAATCAAAACCACCAACATTTTAAATATGATTATATTTTTTTCCCTTGAATGTAGCTTAATAGAATGACTAATTAATTTTAAAATTCTCTAATTAATTTCAAAATATTTTTCTATTAATCAGGACTTTTGACGATTTTATATTCAAAATTACAAAATCAATTATCAATTATCAACAAATTGGTGAAATTTCGGCCAAAATTGTATAAGTATATACCAATACTTAATACCGGCATTTTTTATGCATATCGTAAATTTTAACCATGTTGGTCTATCTATACCAATATCTAACTGTAAATTTAATTACCAAAATTCTATATGTATATACGAATACTTAACTCGGGGACTGTTTGTGCAAATCCTAAATATCATATGAATTTGGTATATGCATATACCAATATCAAACTATACATATATTTACAAAATTTTATTAACGTACGTTCGCCATCGGCAACCTGCATGAGGAAGTGGTTTACGACGATCTCAGAGATGGTTTTCTCGGCGAGGGAGCGAAACTCATAGCGAGTCTAGTCGTTGTGGGAGAGCGGCTCGACCTCACCGAGGATATGGTGACGGAGAGGCGACGTGACGACGCGACGTAGATGTGACGCGACAGTGTGACGGAAGGAGGCGAGAGAAAGGACGACCTAGAAAATAACGTGATGAATGATACAGATTTTTTTTTTAAAAAAGTAATAAAATTAAATTAAATTTAAATTTTAAAAAAAATTATAATTTTTAAAAATTAAAATATATTATAAATAATTAGAGGAAGTTGTTGACCATAATTATGGGATAAATTAATTTTATAATTAAAATATATTATAAATAATTAATAGACGTAATTAATATTAAGGTTAATTAAAGTATAAATCACACAAAGAATAATTTTCAGTAGAAATATCTCTATATTTTAAACAAACAATTGAATTTTATAACAGTGCTTATATTAAAGAATAATTGATAAAAAGAAATATATATATATATATATATTCATATAATTGGTTGTTGGCTGATTAATGGAGAGTTTGAGTTGTTGTTTATTGGACACGTTACCAAGTCACGTGTATGACTATGACTAGAGCTGCACATTTCCACCGCGAGTGAGGGTCGCGACCACTCGCGACGCACGCCTCCAAGTCGCGACGCGTCGCGACGTGCATGCCAAATTCGCGACGCGTCGCGACGTCCACGTGAAAATCGCGAGAGAGGGTGGTCGATCCGCGCACTCGATCCAACGGCCCAGATCGCGCCACGTCAGCGATCCGAGGGGTGTGTTTGTTTTGGGCGTAAATTCCCACTTTTTTACCCGAATTTCAATAAAATTTCACCCACCACAATAATTATTCACCCACCCAACTATCTCCTCCAACCCTATAAATACCACCCCTTCCTCCCTCATTTCATCACCAACAATCTTCCATCTCTCTCTCAAATTCTCAAAGTTCTCTCAATTCTCAAAGTTCTCAAAGTTTTCAAAGTTCTCTATTATGTCTCGAAGAAGCGGTAATTCCGGGGGTCGAAGGACGGCTAGGAGGTTGGAACCCCAATTTCAACCCATGGCTCCCGGCCAACCTACGCCCGACGGCTATATCCCCGTTATGCTACCGGCAGAAATTTTTCCTTCCCCACCAAATCCCGATTACCCCGATGATACGGTACGGTCTCTACGACCTAGTCTAGTCCGGGCGATGGGCGCGCACGACGCCAATCCGGAGCGTGTGCCCCAAGTCTTGGTCGACGCGGTAGCTCAATTAAGGGCGGGAAATAACGATCCGTTTTTCCAACTCATGCTTCAACAACAAGCCGGTGAAGAATTCCAACACCCCGACGAAGACGAAACTCAACGCGCCCACGATGCCAACTTTCAAGAAACTCAACACGCCGATGATGCCGAGTTTCGGACGCCGCGCTCTGTCCATGGCTCTGTCGTCGGCTCGTTCCACGACGGTTCCCCCGAACCTTCCCATCAAGAGGCCGCTGAAGCCTCCGTCGGCAATCCTCGACGTTCTCGATCCGGGTAATAATTAATAAATTTAATTATTTTAATTAATTAATTATTATAATTTTAATTATTTTAATTAATTAATTATTATAAGTTTAATTATTTTATTTAATTAATTATTATTGCTTTAATTATTTTATTTAATTAATTATTATTTCTCTAATCCTATTGTTTAATTATAAGTTTAATTATTTTAATTAATTAATTATTATTAGTTTAATTAATTAATTTGCCACGTCTCTCGAAAGTCTTAGTATGCTCTGTGGTTGCGGTTCCGACTGATCTTCCACATCAGAAACGACGTTCTTGAGATTTAATAAACATTAAATGGTTACTTAAATAAGCTATTAAAATTAAAAAGGTAATTTGTATGTGTGGTGATAATTATAAAGTTCTTAATGGATTTCGGTGTCTTAGAAAGATTGGTTTTTAAATAAGGTTTGCTTTGCAATCTCCTCCAAGCTAGCCTGGGAACCTCGGGGAGTTCTGTCTAGAAAAGCTTGGGCCTAAAGCGAGATCATAGCATCCTTTCCAGTCGATCTGGCCGTGGAACCTCGGGGAGTTCCGTCCAAAAGAGCTTGCTAATTATTTTCACACATAAAAAATACCATTTTAATTTTGTTAACTTTTTTATTTAACCATAAGACATTGAATTTAATCAATATGATGAATAATAAATTTTATGACATTTAAATATTTAATTTCCTTTGGTTTTAATAGATCAAATCCTCATGGCTTGGCGTGGGGACGGCCAAACACGGCCGCGGTTTGGAACTTCTTTCATGAAGATCGGCACATTAACGAGCACGGTGTCCGCGTTAAACTGGCGACGTGCAAAAAGTGCGGGCACGTCCTAGACGGGATGGGTGAACGCGGGACCGGCCACTTGAACCGCCACGCGAAAGAGTGCTTCCCAACCGGCACACTCGACGAGGTAAACACAGCACAGGTAAGTAGACTCACGACCCCAAACTTACGGAAATGGACACTCGAATGGTTATTGTCTACGGGCTCACCGTTGAGTTTGGTGGAAAATCCTGCGCATACACAATACATGCAAAGGATTAATCCGTCTTACCAACCGTTTTCCCGTACGACGTATACTCGGGACATGGAAAAAGCTTATTCTATGCAAAAAAACTATTTGGTCGATTTTTTTAAAATGTCTAGCATCAACGTTGCTTTTACGACCGACTTGTGGAGCGGTCCGATGCTAAACGATTATATGAGTCTGGCCGCTCATTATGTAGACAAAGATTGGGAACCGTGTCAAAAACTTTTAAACCTATCACCGTTCGAGTGTCGCCATATCGGCCAAAACATTTCCGAAAAAATAATAGAACTATTAAATGATTGGGGTTTACAAAATCGTGTTATATCTATTACGTTGGATAATGCCTCAAACAATAATGCCGCTATTACTATTTTGGAGGCTACTTTGCCCGTTAATCAATTTCGTAATATTTTACATCAACGGTGCGCTTGTCACATTATAAACTTAATTGCACGAACGGGCGAGCGAGTAATTGCCGATCAAGTAGAAAAAATACGCGGCATTGTTGATTGGATCCGGCATTCTCAAATTACTAATAGGTGGAGGCGATTTTGTAAAGAACACAATCATAAAGCGAACAGGTTCGGATTAGATAATAATACACGGTGGAACTCTACGTATCTAATGGTTTCAGTCGTGTGTAAGCAGAGGCTACCGTTGGACCACTTCCTCCACAAGGAACTCGAGTCGTCAGCGCGAATCTCGGAGGCGGAATGGGCAACCGCAGAAAAATTCACCAAATTCCTTAAACCCTTTTATGCTGTTACTTTAAATTTCTCTAACCAAAAACGCCCTTCTTTGAATCATGGTCTATCGGGTCTATTTGAAATTACTAACACTTTTACAGAATACGAAAACGACCCAATTATTGCTCCATTGATTCAAGGAATGGTTGAAAAATTCAAAAGTTATTGGGATCCACCCCCTTTTTCGTATTGCTTCGGTTCTATATTAGACCCTCGTATTATGTTTACGTTCGGTCCGTTAATGTTAGCAATCGGGCAAAACATAGGGGTGGACTACTCTGATTACATTAAGGTTGTTAATGAAGCTTTTTATGAATTGTACAGGGAATACGACCGGCGGTTCCCACAGTTCAACGTCGAGGCGGAGCGGAGGACAGTGATGGAAAGCCCAACCAAGACCGCTTTAGAGTTTAGCCGGAGACTCAAGCAAAGATTGGATCGCGGGGAATCATCGGGATCCGGTACGCCGCCGGCACGGACGGACGAGACGGACGGCGCACCAGACGAAGTGAAGCGGTACTACGGCCTTCGGATCGACGACGAATCATCTGAGTTCGACGTCATCAGGTGGTGGAAGAATGAACGGGAAAGATTCCCGATATTGGCAAGAATGGCGAGGGACATCCTGTCCATCCCCATTTCAAGCGTTGCATCGGAGAGCGCATTCAGTACAGCTCAGAACATCATCGACGATCGGAGGTCCTCAATAACCAACACACACCTCGAGCAAGCCGTGGTGTTGAACGATTGGATGTTCCGCAACCCCGTAATCAGCCAACGTTCCGAACCAACCGAGCTTGAGCTTATGACTGAAAGGTTTGAATCATGGTTCCCCGAGTGATGCAAAGTTAGCGCCAATAATGATGTGCTCTTTCCTCTCTTGGTTTTTAGTCCCTAAGGAGGGTTTTACAAGAGAGGTTTTAGTGAGGCATCTTGTAATGCTTACACTGAATATTACAGCTTTCTTCCACCTTATTGTAATATTCACAATGAATAATACAACTCTTTTTTTTAATATCTCGTTTAGTTATATTTATTTATTTGTTATATTTATTTATTTGTTATATTTATTTATTTGTTATTAAATATTAAAAATAATATTATGTTACAAATTTACATTTTTAACATTTAAATTCGGTTAAAAACTAACAATTAACAAAGTTAAACATCGGAATCAAAAATACAACTTTTGCCGCAACCCAAAAAAACCCATCCTTCTCTCTCGAGTCAACACGCCGCGACCGCATCGCGACCAGCCGCGACCGCACACGTCGCGACGCGTCGCGACGTGCTTTCTCGCGGTTTTGGCGAGAGAGTCGCGACCAGTCGCAGCGTGTAAAGTGTGCAGCTCTAACTATGACAGGAAAGCTCTCTCTTCCCAATAATGGAAAACTCTAGCTTTCATAGTGGGGGCAATTTCTTTTTCTGGAAATGTCTAAAGTTTGTCCTTACATATTGATCGTCTTTTCTTTATTATATATAATTATATTATATTAAAGAATGGTCTTTTATTTTCAAACGTGCCATTATTTGTTTCTTACGATTTCTTTGTGCTTCTCTTTTACCTTTGCTTTTTTTTTTTTCCTTTTCTAAAGAGCCATACAGTTTAAACTTTAAAGTAAAACTCTAAATTTTGTTCGTTTACATTTTATTTTCTTTTAAATTTTGAGGCATGCAAAGCAAAAGAGCTGTAAATGATGATTTTAAAGATATATATGTCCCGAGAACAGTCCTTTGCTCAACATTAATATGATGGATAAAAAACGTCTTGATTACTTTACCCATTACAAAATAAATTAAATATATATCACTGCATGCAATAGACTTAACTTAAATATATAAACTCACACATGAAATTAAATCATGTAAGAACATTGTTTATTTTTTTGTTTTTGTCATCATGTGTTTGTAAAACAGAATGTCTCAAACAAGTTGTTAAAAATTTACACATTTATTAAAGAGATATGTTGTTGGAGTCAAAGATCTTCGTGGAACAATCACGGCGATCAGTCAGCTCAGTCCTAATCATCTTCTGATTGATGCTGGATTGGTTTGATTGAAGGTTACCATTGGTGCTTTCAATCCCCCTGATCGTGGTCCATTTTCATTCCTTATTTAGACGACATGTGCATAAAGTTTTTGCTAGATGTGGCTATGACATCGAGCACTTTGAACGAAAAACACCCATCGTATTAAAACAGAACTGGAGGGTCTTGAGATCTCGCTTGAGTAAAGTGACGACTAGTTGTGGACAGTTGAAGTAATCGCAAGATCGTTCTGAAGAGATGTAAGCTTTTTCCATGGAGTCGGATCACCAGCTACGCCTGGTCTTGGGAAGTTTATCAATTCTCTTGTGACTCATTTAAGTATCATGTATGACCGTGAAACATTTGTGAATGTTTCCAGTGGACTAAAGTACGTGGGTCAGTGCCCCGTAGAATAGGTTCCCACGAGGGGTTCGCGAACTGTGTTACCAAATATCGTGTGTTCAATTGTTCTTTACTTTATACGCATATTGGGTAATCTGGCTTTAATCATACTTGTTGATCTACTTGTCTTGAAATTCTTCTCAACATCGTTGATATCTGATTTCAAATCAGACTTTGCTCAGTTGATTAAAAACAAAAAACAAATATGAAAATCGCTCAAACATTTTTTTCTCTCAATATAAGAATTACATATATAAAGGGAACTTCCTTTAAAGCTTTTGATCTATATATATTACTTTTTGTGATCATTTTTTATTTTTATTTTTGTAATATTTTCACAAAAGATAGTCCAACATGCGTTAATAAAAAATATGGTTGTCTTTTACTCTTTCCGCACTCTTTTTATATTTAAACCATATTTTACAATGAATATATATTAACTTTAAATTTATTTAGAATAGAGATTTTAAGTTTCTGTGACACCGGAGCTTGTCGGCATAAAATGGTCCCAGAAGATTTTGGTTTCAAGAATAAAAATATGCATTTTATAGCATGGTTTCAAATTCTGCGAATTTCGGTCGATATGTCGACGATCTGTCAAGATCTGAAGACTTGCGAAACGACATTTGAGGAAAATTGTTATTGTTTTTTCGTGTGTTGTGATACGTCGTAGAAATGTCTGTCATTTTTTGCACGTGTCCTTTAAGCCAAAAACGACGACATTGAAGTCGAAATTCGCAGTATAATCCTAACTCCAGACGATATTAACTTTGATTTCGTCCGACAGCGCCTTCTTGGCATGGTTGCGATATATGACATCCTCACGGCTAAACTTTGAGAGAGAGAGAGAGAGAGAGAGAGAGAGAGATATGAAGTTCTTGGTGGTTCAACGAGATATGAAGAGAGAGAAGGAGGCGCAACGAAAGAGGGAAAATAGAGAGAGAATGAGGCGCAGCGAGGGAGGAAAGAAAGAGAAGGAGGCGCAACGAGAAAGGGAAGAGAGAGAAGGAGGCACATAGAGGGTGGGAGTGAATGAGACGAGGGTGCTATGGTTCAAAAATGTTAGTTTATATGGTTTAGATCTAGGATTTTTTTTTTTTTGGATTGATTTAATGATTTATGGGCCCAAATTATTAGGCTTTTTATTGATACATAATTACATAGTTACATATCAAATTAATTAATATACAATGAGTCCTATAATTATATATTTTATGAAATTGCAACTATAATATTTTAAATTCATATATATATTTTGAAGCTATGAATATTATAATGTAATAATTTAATTTTTAAGTAAAAAACTATATAATTAATAAAATTCTTGTAATTTTTTTCTTTGAAATATTTGTTGATATTTCATTCTTCAAGCGATATATCCGTAAACTTTATACGGTATTATCGGCATGCAATATATCTGTTTCTCTCAATTTGTTCATTGGCATGTTTATCGATAAAGATAAATGATATGTTTGTAAAATAACAAATACGAAACGACATCGATATTGACATTTCAAACGTTCTGTACGTAGTATTATGAAAACGACATCGATATGTTTGTACAGTTTGCATATGTACGAATAAAAAAAATAAAAAAATATAGATATTAGGTTAGTATTATGAATATGACGATCTATTGTTATAAAAAAATGTGATTAAATAATAAGATAGTAAAAAAAAAATAGATAAATCTGCAAAAAGTTTATCCAAATCGGGAAGCAGGGAACACACGACAAACGATATCATCACCGCTAACTCATCCTATAAAACCAAGGTATTAAATTTCTCGAATATCCATCGGCATGCCCATCGAAAATCTTTTTCGAGGATATGCGAAACGATATATCCATCGACTTACCTATGAGATACACATCGACAAGCGATATCCGTAAAATGAAAAGTGTGAAACGACATCGGCAAGCGGTATTTAAAACCTTGTATAAAACCACCGCAATGTGGTTTCTTCTCAATTCTCATTGAACAACGTATTCAATACGCGATTGTTTTATAAATAATAAACTAATATGGTGTTTTGATAATCCAGTACGTAAACTCAAAGATGTATTCAAAGATAAAAATATTTGGTATTCAACGTAGTAATATCGATATTTTAATTATATTTATCGCTTTGGAATGTATAATCTCTAATTTAAATAAAAGCATTCATAGTAATGAACTTTCAATAACATAAAACACTAAGTATAATAGTAAAAATAAATAAAAGATTATATGCCAAACCTAATAACAGAGCAGTGCACTTATGTATTTTGCAGTGTGAGAGAAAGGAATTATACATGTCAAGTCTTTTATATTGATGAGAACAATCACCGCAACTTGGTCCTATCCGAGAGAGCTCAATATGCTTCAATTATCTTTTGTCCATAAAAAATATTAAAGCAATTTCAAGCAATTTCAACATGTGCGCAAAAACAGCACTTCACTATGTCTGGCAAAAGTGATTGATAAACATATCGAGAAACAAATAATTATAGAACAATCACCGCAAGTTGGTCCTATGACGGCTCAATATTACGATTCATCTTTGTGTGTTGTTCAGTCAGTGTGCTCGTATTTTTATAAAAAGAATATCACGTATATCTCACTTCTCAAGTTATATATTTATATCAATTTGACATGTCATACACATGAACTGACTGCCTTGATCAGTGCAGCCCAAACAAGTCATGTTCATATACTATTTAATTTACTCCTAATAATTAAGTTGATATATTCACTTATTTAGAAGTTCATTATGGCAGAGGAACTGGAGATGAAGAACTGGTCGGTTTTAGGGACAGTGACCTAGCCGGTGACATTGATGACTAAAAGAGTACCGGAGGTATTGCATTTTATCTCAACGGGAATCTGATCACTTGGCAGTCTCAGAAGTAGAGAACTGTGGCCTTTCTTCTTGTGAGGCCGAGTTCATCGCAACGACCACAACTTCGTGTCAAGCGTTGTGGCTGAGAAACTTATTGAGTGAAGTGACTAGAGCCGAGCAGAAGCCAATGACTCTCTACGTGGACAACAAATCCGCAATAGTACTGATGAAGAACCCTGTGTTTCATGGACGTAGCAAGCAAATCGACACTCGCTTTCTCTTAATTCGCGAGTGTGTGAAGAAGTGAAAGATCATCGTGGAGTTCGTTAGCACCAGAGAGCAATGTGCGGACATTCTTACATTGGCTATCAAGTTCTATTTATTTAATTAGTTTTATTACTTGTTACTTTTACTTGAAGTACAAGTATAACGGGGCATAGTTGTAATTTTAGTGGACGAGTGTTCACTATACAGTATAGAGTATACAACTCTATGCTTATATTTCACTCCTACTCAAAAAATATTGAATACGACATTTCTTCTTCATTCAACCAGAGAGATTGTTTTCTCCGATATTTTTTCTTCAACTGTTTGGCGTTTCATAGCATTTCGCAAAAGTGAGAAGTGTGGTATTTGTGTGGGTTCATTTGGCAGAGTGTATTTCGGAAGCGATCTTGATTAGGAAACCATGAGAAAATAAAAAGTAATAGCTGATTGGGAGATACAAACATCAAATTTACAAGATTTATTCTTATTTGAGTGTTATCCAACATAACAAACTGGATTTCAAACAAATCAATATATAAGTATTATTGGAAAGACATGGTTTCATGACTTCTTAGTAGCAAATGGAAAATCCGAGTCATGCACACTGGTTTAAGTGGCTTCGGATCCATGGTGGCAGCCCATAATTGGTTGTGCTTGTCCAAGTCCCATCTTCTCTTTCCTGTAAATCCTCCCTGCACATAACAAACTCTCTAAAAGCTTATAGTATTAATATAGTTTATGAAATACAATATATATATTTTATATTTATAATCATTACAATTTAGAGATCAACCAGAAAGCCTATCGAGTTTTTATTTTAGAAGTATAGTTTTATAATCCAACCCTTGTGTTTCATAATTATTATACGAAAATTTGGCTTTTCAATCCTCTATTTACCATAATTTGATTTTTTAATCTTTAAATTTTATTTGTTTGGTAAAATTGTCAAAAACTATCTTTAACTCGTAAAATTTAAGGGTAATTTTGACCCAAAAAAAAAAATATCAAAAGATTAGATTAAAATTTTCAAAAATTTGTTGGTTAAAAACTACCAGATGGTGGTCAACAAAAGATTACAATATAAAATTTTCTCATTATAGTGTTCATGAAGTAGAACTAAAAGACGGCCCCTCTAACTCTCCTTAAAAACGTATGTCATTAGAAGAAAAACTAATCACATCTCTATTGGTAAATGACAAATTAACCTTAAGCAAAAATAACAATAAAAATAGATGACTTAATAGATTGCAGTCAATCGTTTATTGACCGATAAATCGGTTGATGTTGTTCGTTTAAAGGACTTAATTGATTAATGAAAAAGTCCATTGATTTTCGACAATTTACTTACGAAAAATTAGAGAAAGTAGTTGGATTTTCGGTTGCTTTTCCATTGAAAAATACAAAAATAAAGAGAAAAGTTGAGAAAATATTTAGTTTTCGATCCCATAGAAACGTGAAATATCGATGAGTATCTAGAAAACTAGAACATCATTACACCATGCGTTAATTATCCCGTAATTACACCTCGTTTACGCAATAAATTTCCAACTGCTAAAAGGCTTTAAAATTTGATAGTTTTGATTAGGGTACCTCTTTTTTCAGAATAAATCCATAATTAGTGCCCAGCTAATCCAAATTTAACACAAGAAAAATAATTACCCATTAGTAAGAGTAGCAAGAGGTGGCATTTGAGAACGTTGTAACATGAACATGAAATTGGATGAATTTGGATCAATAGCTTGCACTTCCGGTACTACCATATTCTCAGCCTCCTTCACCTATACAAATTTAATTCGACTATATATGCATGTCTTATATAAAATTATATATGTCCATTTGTTTTTGCACGTGAAGTTTTTGAATAGTATGAACTCTACCTCTTTATGTAGCAACTTGTTTTGTTCCTCCAATGCCCTTGCCTATCATAAGAAAATACTATCTGTGAGTTTCTGCCTATTTATTACTCATTAAATTGTATTTTTCGCTTATTAATTAATATTTAAGTTGAGAAAGCGGATTATAAAACATATATATACCTTTTTTTGGAGCTGTGAAGCAGTTTCTTGCATGACTTGATTCTGCAAACAAGTCATGACTAGAATTATTTATTTTCAATTTTGTTATTGAGTAAAAAAATATTTTGACGTTTCAATTTTGTGATGATAATTAGTACCTTTCTTGCTCTTACTCGCTTTAGACCCAAGTCCAGTTCATGCTCCAGGTTTTGAAGCTCTTTAGTGCTTAAAGGATCTAGATCTTCTCCTATATAGTTCCTACACATATATAAACTTTTCTTTTATCCTTGAATATCCTTGTCTATATCATAACTTGGCCATCTCAGTGAAAACATGAATATGTTTTAGATATCTATTGTGTGTTTTTTTTTTTTTCTTCTTCTAAGGTATATATATATATATATATGTGTGTATGTTGTTTACAATATTTATATGAAATATTATGAATAAGGGATATTTGCTTGGCAAATTCTACACTCATAGCATGAAGTGTTTTGATAGTCAAGAGAGTTATCATTATTACCTTATCAACATTATCTTATTAGTATATGAAATTTCTTTCAGAAAGAGCTTAAAGAAACCGAAACAAACTCGACAATTTCAAGACATCAATTATAATTTGGATTCGCTAGTCAATTGATCTCATTTCTTTTATTTTCAAACACTATATATGCATATGTTCAGAAGACATATATCATATGAGAAGTTACGCATATTTTCTTTATACATCAACCAATAATATTTGACCTTTAATAACATATCAGATTAATGGCAAGAGTACCTTAGATTCCTTTGTAACACTTCGAGTGTAGCGCTAAGCTTTGGAAACTCCATGTCCTCACTGCTTCTCTGCTATTTACACATGATCCATAAATATAAATATATATATATATATATAATTAGGTGGGCTGTAGCTTAAGCAACGTATAATGAAGTGTTAAAAATGTGACATATTCTTCACAATTGTATATAAATACAACGAAAATAATACCTGTGTTTTATCAGAAGCAGAGCTACTGCTGGGGAAAAATTGCCTTTGCGCACTCGCATATCGCTCATAACGTTCGATAATGTTGTTGCTTCATCGAAAGATAAACATTAAATATAATCAAACTCAAGTAAAGCACAGTTGATAAAAGCGAAATAGAATGGTCATAACTATATTTATGGCTATTATTAAATAGTCTATGAGCTTTAAAACAAGTTCTATCATTTTAACTGCATATAAGAAAGGGCCACAATGATTTATAACGTCAACGGAAAAACTTATAAAATTTCCGCACACAATTTGGGGCCCTTTAAAATTTCCGTTGACGTTATAAATCATTGTGGCCCTTTCTTATTATTCTTCCCTGTTGATGTTAACTCTGAATCATTTCTCTCACTTTCAAATTAGCAAGAAAAACTACGATTCAGCACAAATTGGGGCCTATTAAGTCAAGAACGACTCTGAAATGGTATATGCCACAAAAAAGAAAAAAAAAAGTTATTTCAAGGGAGCCTTTGATTGATATGAAAGCACAAACTTCTTGCTGATTATTCATTATAACACCAAGAATGAATTCGTGCTTGACTCAAGTTTCTCATACCGTACGTGCTCCGATCGACAATGGTTCGAACACGACTCACAAGTAGATGGACACAACGTGGTTATGCACAAACATCTTTATGAATTCACATTAAGGTTCCAGAAGGACAATATAAAATGTGAAACACGTCTTAACTCTTAAGAGAATTTTGATCTTTCATAAGACTTGGGAGTCTCAATGAAATCAATATATATATATAGCGAGAGAGAGAGAGTAGAAAACGGAAATGTGATATGCATGAAAGGCTCTATAATCTTCATAAATGGTCTACAAATCAAGAACATTTACATCATAATACGTCGTTGACTCCAAAGAGGCTTCAAACGCGAAGAGAATCTTTGAAGACAATTCCATAATGCAACGCAATGGACTAGAACATTTAATAAGAACAAGACTGATTAAGCGTTGCGACACGAGGGTGCTTGGAGACGAGAAAACGGAAGCACTGAATTTTTACAATTATTTTGTATTCGAAAAACCTCAAAAGTTCAAGTTTGTAAAAGCCAATCACACAACTAAGTCAATGTTGGACTGTCCATTTGCGTCTTCGGGATCAGCTCGAACATATATCATTGAAGTAAAAATTAACTGCGACTCTTATTGATGATTTTAATACAAAGGTGCCAACTTAATTTGCAGCCAATAAGTTTTTCACATTGGCTTTTGGTGATCGAGCTGATGCAACTTAAACCTTGTAGTATTCAGGATTTTCCCTTAAAACAAGCAGATTAATTTTTATTTTCTTTCTTATTGCAGGAATGAAGATATATATATATATACACACACACTATATTACTAGTTCATGCCAATTGTAATTAGAGCTTTATATATAAAATTGAACTTATTAACTTTATGGTATAGAATAATAATAAGGTAGACAAATGTATATTAAAAAGTCACTGCATGAAGCCTGATCATGAGACCTCCATGGAATGCTCATTATTTGCTAATCAATTATATATATGCTTGCACACAAATCCACGATGTAAGTTGCTATGTTTTTTTCATTTAAAAACTATGGGATATAATTGCATCATTAATCAAGACTGTTTTAGTAACATAAATTAAATAATGGTAACACGGTAACAGTACTTATATGTGAAAACCCAAAATGGTCCAATATTTTATAAATATTTCTTTTACCAAGTAAGTTTCAATTAGAAATAAAACCATGCGATCACGATTTTGGTAATCTCTGCATGTTTCATTTTGCAGTCATTTCCCTGATTTATAAGATTGAACATGTTACAATTCTATTTCTATCATATATTTCTAGTATTTACAATTTAGATGACATGTATGCTTCAATTTTAAGGACCTTAATCTCATGGAAACTTGCTGACATCATCGAATCGAAAAGATTCGTAAGAGCTCAACGCTTTGCCTTGAGGTCTTTTGACTTTTTTTTATTAAATTCCACCATTTTGAGAGTTTACATTTCCGACTAATTTTACCGAGTCGGGCTTTAATATTCTTTTATGCATTCGGTTTTTATTACGTTTTCGAACGACCCCACTATTTTTTTTTTCTAGTTCGAATTAACTCGGAAAATAGTTAGAAAACCCTAGTAGCGATTTCCTTATATTTCTAGTCTTTTTCTGCCTCCTAACCTACATAATATATAAATGATATGAGATTAGTCGGAGATCCATTGTCATCATTATTATGTTAATTTGAAGATAAGATTTTTCTTACTTTTTTGAGTCTGACAGATATATCATGTCTAAACTAACAGTAAATCTGTTTCTTGGCTGTTTTATGTCTTTGACTCGTTATGAAATCGCCAATTTTTTTGGAAGAAAAACCCACCAAAAAATATTTGATCTTTCTTTCATTAATGCATTACCAAAGCAAGGAAATGACCAATAAATTAATAAAAAGAAAAAGGGCATATATATATATATATATATATATATACCTTGAATGGGAAGAGAACTCGAAGAGCTTGCCTTTGGTGGAGAAGATGACGACAGCAACTTGGGCTTCGCAGAGAACGGAGATCTCTCGGGCTTTCTTGAGCAATCCTGACCGTCGCTTCGAGAAGGTCACCTGTCTGCTGATCTTGTTCTCGATCCGCTTCAGCTCAATCCTACCTCTTCCCATTTTGAATGAAGAATTTGCAGAGAGAGAGAGAGAAGTCACAAACCCTAGCTAGTTGAAGGAGTGGAGAAGAAGAAGATGAGTGTCATGTCACATGTGGCGATGTTGGCCATGTTTTTTTTCTGTCTTTTTGGTTGATGTGTGTTGCGAATTATTAAGATTTGTCGTTTGCTGAGTAATAATTAATAGGCATGGAAATTGGAAAAGTGAAAGAAAAAGAAAGGTGACTTGGAATAATTGAATTAATATATAATTGTGGGGCTCTATAGGGAAATGAAAAGAATGGCAAAAGAGGAAAGAATAAATAAATAAATAAATTTAGAGACATTAGCGGCATAACTTGTCAAACTTTATCCAGTTGAGACGATGTGGGTTCAAAGTAAAAAATAATGTATGCATCGTCTCAATTTTACGCAATGTCCACATACCACTGGCTGTTTTTTATTTATTTTGGATACTGCTTAATTAGTCAAAGTTTGAGTACTTATGCCGTCAATAAAATAATTTACTGACGACATAAGTAGTGTAATTTATGTTTTTATTTATTTATTTGCTTCTATGTGTCTCCCTTAAAGTTAAGTAATTTACAAATATATTTGGTTTATATTGGAGTATTTAACATGAGAAATTTCAAAACATGAAAAAATGAGTGTTAATTACAACGTGGAAAAAAACCCCACATTAATAGCGATACATGGGAAGACATTAATTTGAACATGTAAATTTCAAGACTTTATGACATTTAATCAGTGTAATTGAAAACTTGTACACATATGCCATTTTTTGAAAAATATTTAAAAACTTTTACTGCAATTATCCCAAAAAAAAAAAAAAGCAAATTGAATCACAGGCTCAAGGTATTAAATTTCTCGAATATCCATCGGCATGCCCATCGAAAATGTTTTTTCGAGGATACGCGAAACGATATATCCATCGGCATATCCATCGATTTATCTATGAGATACCAATTGACAAGCGATATATCCGTAAAATGAAAAGTGCGAAACGACATCGGCAAGCGGTATTTAAAACCTTGTGACAGGCTGGAAACGACAAAAGAGGTAGGAGACTTAAGATTTTGTACCTATTTGAAGTAAAAATATAATATTATGATCTCAAGCAACACAATGGAAACTGAGGTAAATAATGAATGTCATATATAATTGTTATATATGGTTAATCGTAGTAAATATATTTAAGTTGTATTTAATTAGGCGATATAAATTTAAGTTTTTTTTTTCGTAACAAATGTACTTAAGTACAAGGATCTAAAAAGTCTTTAAAAATAGAAATAAAAAAATCGGCGGTCATTAAGTATATTCAAGGCGCAATAAAATGAAATTTGAATACATTCAAATTATTTATATCTGTTACTAAAACAATAAAAAAAAAATTAAGTTTAATCCTCCATAGATTTTTCATCACATATTTTCTCTTCATTTATTGCTTATTGCATTCTATTTATGTGTGATTTAATTTTCCGTAATTTTAGTGATTGTCGCATTTTCTTTGTCCCTATTTTCTTTTACCATTTCGAGACTCTCTTTTTCATACTGGAATTCGGAGCAAGAGGAAAAATAAACTTTTACTTGGGTCAAAAATTTATTCTGGCTCGTCACCATATATGAACACATTGGACACACCTATATATGATTAGTGGACAAATATAATTGGTGGGTCTCTTCATTTTTTGGTGGATCTGGCTCATTGGACAAATACATTTTTTTTTGAATTCTTAAATTTCTATTTTTAATACTTTAAGCAACACTTTCTTGCTTTGCGTTTTTTGGGTGGCAATGTCTATAAGATTCAAAATCATTCTAAGATTTTGAAACTTTTATTTTCACATAAAAAATATCTACCCATAGTCAATTTCCATACTCTGAGAAGTTATACTTAATAGTATTACCAGTATCTCCTGATTAGCTTAATAGTCTTACTTAATTGAAGGCCATATACATTAAACCCTAATAGTAGAGCTGTTGTTGGCGACGTCGCGACCCGTCGCGACGTAACCGCGGGAGTTCGCCAACAGTCTCGTCGCGACGCGTCGCGGTGGTGCAGCTCGCGATGCGTCGCGATGGCGAGAGAGAGAGAATGTGAGACAGAGAGAGAGGGGGGAGGGAGA
This sequence comes from Parietaria judaica, assembly GCA_954871525.1. Taxonomy (NCBI): domain Eukaryota; kingdom Viridiplantae; phylum Streptophyta; class Magnoliopsida; order Rosales; family Urticaceae; genus Parietaria; species Parietaria judaica. The sequence goes on from OX940865.1 coordinate 36,694,261, forward strand.
GAGAGTATCGCCACGACGAGGGAGAATCGCGATGGTTCGCGATTTTGGCGGCTGAATCCCGACGCGTCGCGATTCACCGGCGCCCGTCGCGACGGGTCGCGATCTGTCCCTCCCCGTCGTGGCTTGCAGCTCTACCTAATAGTCGTATAAGTAATAGCTGATAAAGCAACAACTACCTCTAAATCTTGGTGGTTGATGGATGGGATTGCCGAACAGAGAATCCCAATGCATGAAGAAGAATCAAGAAACACAGAAAATGGCCATATATGTAGGATTTTTTTTTCGACCACATTAATGGCTAAATATGCTTAGGTATCTTTTTTTGAAGAAGATATGCTCAGGATCTAAATGTAAAGGAAAGGTCCAAAATCCAAATGACACAAAAACCACAATAAAAGTCACCCCTATTAAAAGAAAAAGAAAAAAAAAACATAAAATTGGCTTTTGTTGTTTTAAAAAATAATTGGGCACCTTATAATAACGGTTAACTTCTGCAATATAATGCACAACCTTTTGGTCAACAAGGGGTTTTAGGTCCCCCAACCTTTCAAAGTATAGGCAAAAATACACAACGTTTGTTTAATGTAAAATTCTTTGGTCCTTCTGTTAAGGATATTAAATTTTGCTGATGTGGCATCGTTAAACTGTCAAATGGACTGCCAACTTGTAACATTAATTATATAACCTGATTAATATGAATAAATTAAATCATATTTTAATTATGATTCAAAAAATAAGTTAAAACTTTAAATTAACGAGCAATACTTATTTAACGCGTAGTTCTCATTTTTAAACTCGTGCTTCAATATTATTCACATCTTTACTATGTCGTTTTTTAAATAACAGTTGTTTTTAATAATCGGTAGTTTTTCTAAAATTTTAGTTGTTTCTAATAAAGTTTCTTTATGTAATCTATGCAAGTTTCAGTCGTGTTTAATAATTCGTCGTTTTTCAAAATTTTAGTCATGTTCGACGAAGAGACTGTTAGATTTTTAGGGGGGAGTAAAAATTAATTATCATATTAATTTGTTTTTTGAATCATAATCAAAACCATATTTAATTTATTCTTATTAATTACATTATGTAATTAATAACAAGTTGACAGTCCATTTGGCAGTTTAACAATGCCACATTGGCAGAATTCAACATAAGGACCAACGAATTTTACATTCAATAGATGTTGTGTATTTTTTCCCACACTTTGAAAGGTTGGGGACTTAAAATCCCTATTGATGAAAGATTGTGCATTATTGCCGCAATTAACCCTTATAATAATAAGGGTTATTGGTGGCAAAAGTATTCAAGCTATTTAGAAATAAGGTGCCAGAGAGCTAACTTAGAAAAATTACAGTAAAAGTATCTGAGTTTACTTTTTTAGATGATTGGTAGATCTCATCCAGTTTTTCATTAGCAAATCGCGATGTTATTGAGGAGATAAACTGAGAATTCGAGACAGAAATTGAGAAGGAATTATATAAGAATTTGCGTTGTTGTTGTTCCAAGAATTTGTGTTTGCATCCATGTTTATTATGATGTTCATGGATGGATCGTTTGAGATTATTTCATAGTTGTTCATGATGTCGTCACCGACAAAAATATTAAAAAAGTTAACGAAAAAGGATGAGGTCTACCGATTGCCCAAAAAAGATAAACTTAAGTACTTTATGCATAACATTTTTAATTTAACTCTATGTGGCCCATGCATTTCTTAACAACGTTGATACTCTTACAAGTTACAACTAATAACCCTAATAATAAAGAACATGAAAGTAAAAGTCTCATTTAAATAAGAATAACGAGTTCCTAGCTGTGGGCCTGTGGCACAAGGAACCGAGCAAATCCTTGTGTAATCCAACATGGTACGATGTGGTCCAATTGTGTAATCCTTTTAAGAGTTTGGACTAGGGAAACATTAAAATATATATAATTGTTAGTGTTGGTAAAAGTGGAATCAATATGGTTAAGTAAATTATTAAATTTGTACGGAAGTTGAAATTTCTAATGCAAATATATATACTTTTCCTTCTTCACATGCATGCATAGAAATCACGCATATATCTTATATTCTTGAAACCTAAAGTATCGTTTGGGACCATTCTATGCCATGGTGCTACAAAAGCTTGAAACCCTACTAAGCCCTAAACCAATGAATACTTAATTTATCTAAAATAGGGACCATGGAATATAAAATGCGAATCCTTAACAATGAAGATTTTAAATAGAAAAGAAAGGACTAATTGGTACGATTAGAGCGATTAACAAGAAGTTAAAGTTGCCAAACTTTTGTTCCTTGTTATCTGCAAATATTCTTCATGAGTACAGACACGCCTCATGAATTATGCTCATAATTCAATTTGAATCTGATATTCAATATCTGTTTTTTTTTCAGATGATAAATATGTATATATTCATACAATGTATCAACTAGGGACTATGATTAAATAAAAGTTGTGAAATCTAGTGTTTAATGATGTTATTTTCGCAATCAAATTTGTTTGGCCTATTGATAACTATATTATATATCTTTATATAAGATGTCCCGGGTTTAAACTTCATAGGAAGAAAATGCTTAACCCCTTTACATATGTAAACTTGGATAATGTTAACTGTTTTTACACTTAACATATCTAGTAATGCAAAAGTGCATTGTAAGCTTGACCAATAATGTCACTTTCATGAAAAGAAATGTTGCTTTCATGACGACAATTAGAGTAGGAACATGCATGCAACCCGCGCTCTAGCTCCTTTTTACAATCATCATCCGCCAGCGGCGGATTTTGGTTACGAATTTTAGGGCACAATATTTTGTGATTAAGCATAACTGGAGATGATAAAAAAAATATTATTGGCAAAAGTACCTATGTTAATTGAAATTGGAGAGGCATAGAGCCAACTTAAAAAAATGGTAAAAGTACCCAAGTTCACCTTTTTTGGTGAATCAATAGACGTCGTCTATTTTTCTGTAAGTCGTTTACTATATTTGTGAATGATGACGTCAACACAAATGAAATAATATTAAAAAAACTCAAACAATCAAACCCACGAATATCATATAAAAGTGTATGTAAACACAAATTCTTTGAACATTAACAACACAAATTCTTATTTTTCTTCCCACTTTCTCTCTCGAATTACCAGTTAATATCCACAGTAGCATTGCGATTTGCATTGCTAATATCACCATTGACGGAAATAATAAAAAAACTAAAGAGAAAGTAGATAAAGTCTACCGATTTACCAAAAGATATGAACTTTTGATACTTTTGCCATTATTTTTTAAAATTGGCTCTGTCGCTATATTTTTAATTAACTTAGGTACTTTTGTCAACATTAATACTAGAAAAATAAGGATAAAAAATAAATCCGGTATCCCAAAGAATGCGGACAACAATCAATAGATCGGCCCCTAAATGAAGATATATCTCATTAATTTTCAATCTTTTTTCAGCGGAGTAGCTAATCTCTGTAAACGTGAATGAAATTTAATTCTGTCCAAATCTATCACTCATCAATTAAACTTAGTTTTAACAAGTTTTTGTTTAAGTATTAACCATTAGATGGGTCTTACATATATCTCTCTCTCAAGTTTCGTGGAGTTCAATTTCGTTGACGTTTTAAAAAATAGACTACTTCACCTACTAAGCAAGATGCGACTAAAAGGGATTATGCATTAAAATCGAAATTGGGCTCACATCGAAATTGGGTTCACATGGGCCCACGATAATTAATATGATTAATTAATAAATAATTTAATAAATTAATATTTTACGGACGTTAATTAATAAAGCCCAATTAAGAAGAACCCTAGGTCTATAAATATTAGGTTTAGGGTTAAACCTCATCAAGAGTTTTTTAGCAACCAAAATCGAGCCTCCCTGTGTTCCCTCTACCCGTGAGCCCTAGCTCCCCTCCTCGGGATTCGCGCGCCGCCTAACGCTCCACGGTGAAGTCATTGTTTCTCCGTCAAATCTCCGACGTCCAACTAGATCGATCTGGTGATAATCCAGCCTCCGACGTAGAGACGTGCTAGGCGTTCTGTTCGTGAGGTGGACATCGATAGAGGCTTCACTCGGTGATTAAAGTTGCGTGCCCGAAGATCGACAATAAAGAATTCCAGGAATAAGATCAAGCACACAACAAGAGGTATATTTAAGTCCAATGCTACATGATCAATCGATTACAATATTTGGAATTCAATAAATGTTTCCGCCGTTAATTGACCCGTGAAATCGGGAGAATTCCTACAGTGACTACATTGAGAGAGAAAATTGCTTCTTTTTTACCTAATAATAATAATAATAATAATAATAATAATAATACATTATATAATATAATATAATGTATATATGAACATTTTCTGCAAATGCATAGAATTGGTGATTAATATAGATGGTTACATATACTATATTCTGTCTAATCTATAATTGTTATAGATAGTGATCGCAGACAATATATATGAAATAATTCTTATGATAAATATACCCTTAATATAAATAGTTCGTCACAATAGATCAATTATATAAATAATACCATAATAGTTATTAATGCATGAAAATAGATTAACGGTGAACTCGGTCTACGGTTCGACCAAGGTCTAGATCATGTAGCCACATGGGCAGTCAAAGGTGGAGTCTACAAAGATTGACTGATGTCTCGACTTGGTTGAGAGTGAGTAATCGTCTCTGGCGAGGCACGAATTGTCTTGTCAACGTATTTATGCCATCAGCGATGTCTCGACGACGAGGAGGATTTGCAAAAAAAAGAAACTATTGATAGAGAACCTTGTCACCTACAGTAAGGCTTCATGTAGTCCAGGGTTAGTTCAACAATGAGACAAAAGTCTCTAACAACGGCGAGAACCATCATGGTTTCCTGATGTCGTGGCGAAGGAATGACCGTCGTTGATTGCAATTTGTGAACAATCGGGGTGCTTGAAGTGTTGGAGAGCCTCAGAAAGAGATGCCGTCTGAAACAAGGCCGGGATGGGCACTATTTTAAGGGTCTAGTGACCTTCGGAGCAAGGTCGCCCACAACAAGGCCCAGAACGAGCGTTACTCCAAGGTTTGGCGAGCTCTGGAGAAATAGGTTCGCCCAAAACTAAGCCTAAGTCAAGGTCAAACTCGGAACCGTGGCAAGCCTCGGACCGAAAAGTTTACCTGAAACTAGGTTCAACTAAAAGTTTATTGCCCTGGCGAGGTCCCTTGCTATAGAGGTATGCGCCTCTCCGCCTTGTAGGGGAGGGCATATTTCTAGAGGGAGAGAACTCGAACTCTAGAGAGAGAAATATTAGTGAGAGAAGTTCTGATGAGAGAATATGTGCTAAATGAGGAAAATGAGCTTCCTATTTATAGGAAAAACTGTGATCAATTCTCCTTGATTAAAAGGGCATCTAAATGAAATATTTCTCCATTATTTCACTTGTCAAATTCGTGGTCACCTTGCATGGGGAGGTCCTGGCCGAGCTAGCTCGCCTAGCGTGGAGCTTGTCGGTCGTCTTGTTGTCGTGCTTCTTGTTACATGCTAGTGTTTTTACCGCAAATATCCCTAATAAATATGGTTATGCATTCAACAAAATCTTGAGTTCATTAATAATACATTTAAAGTTAGCTCATTAAATAACCATTAAACAAAAAATCCCCACCGTATAGGCAAGAAAAAAAAAAGTGTAAAAAAAAGGCCCTTCCCTGGAGAAAAAAGAGTCATGATACAATCGCCAAGAAGAATGTTGCAACCGAAAGTGATTTCCAGACACAATAATTATTCAGACACTGAAAAGTTTTTGTAGCGTGGTGGCAACATAGAGGCTTCAACTGTAATGAATTAATTGGAGTCGTGATCATTGGAAAGGAAATAGATTCAAGATCTTAAAGAATATAAAAAAATCTAAAATGATTATAAAAATTAAAGCGTCTAATATCCTTCATGAAAGCACATCGAACTCATTTCTTAAGATTATTTGTTTAGTGAATTCACTCGAAATGTGTCATTATGAGCGACTCCTACGTTTTGTTTGCGGATTCTTTCTCTTCTAACGTTAACAATAGATCTTCTAATAGGACTACTTGAGAGATTGTGGGCAGACAAGAGTCGCTCTATTGGTCGAGCCTTGAGTAACTGCTAGGTATTAATTTAAACTTTAACTACAACCGTTAATTTCATGTTAGCTTACTATTTCCGTAGTCCACATGTTATCTCCATTTATTTCGTCGATATTTTAAAAAAATGGATAGGAATCGAGTTTCACCCTTTATATATAATTTTTAGATTATTTTAATTGTTGTTGAATTTATTTCTAGATATTGTTTTTAGGGATCTCATCACTAGACTGTGGTAAGAGTTTCAAATTTTTCACTTACCGGGTGATAAGGGTTTAAGTGAAAAATAGCCGCAGAAGTACTCGCGGTCAACAAACAGAAAACAAATATTTTTATTCGTCCATTTTTTTTATTACGGATATTGGTTAATTTCTTAACATTATGCTATTAAATCATATCTAAGATACATTTATGTGCTCGTCCTGTTATCCAATATTTTTTCTCATTTGAATTGCCGGATAAAAAATGAATGTTGCCTCATATTTTCTTAAACTTTAAGTATTTTTACCGTTATTTTTTCACTCGTGACCCTTGCCACCTCAATTGATCAAGTTTTGAGGTACTTTTCCCACGCTATCCCTATACATTAATATCCTTATTATATTTGAAATAATAAACTCATGAAATGCCCAAAAAACACCTAAAGTTTGAAAGAAATGCCCATACTTTCAATTAACTCATTTATACCCATTTCAAATAAATTTTGGACCATAATAACCCTGATCTTAATTATATTTTTTTAATTTCGTTTATTAATTATTTATTATATATTTTAATTTCGAATTTATATTTTTCTAAAATTATGGTTGAATTCTTCCCATATTTATCAGATTTTCAATTAATTTGTTACTTTGACCTAAAACTTTTAAAAACTTACCTATCATTAATTCTCTATCTCTCTCTTTCTCTCTCTCTTCGATACAGAGAAACTCTCTCTCTCTCTCTCTCTCTCTCTCGCTCGCTCGCTCGCTCGATCTCGACTTCTCACGATATCCTCGTCGGATTCACTGCCATCGCCGGAATCGGGCGGATAGCGAGGAGGCTTCGGGCGTGGCTTTGGCGGCCGTCGCCGCGGTGATGGCCGTCGCAAGGAGGAGGAGAAGTGGATCCATGGAGCAGACCTACATCGTCGTCGGTGCAGAATCAGACCCGTGCCGGTCAGAGGACCGCTTCAAGGCCTTCATCGTCGTCGGTTTTGAAATTGGTATTGGTATATATACTTACAGTTTCGTAAATTTATATACGGTGTCATATTTGTAATTATATTTACCATTGCAGATTCATATTTGTAGTTACTCTTTTGTATTTATGGTTACGGATTCGTATTTATAATTACAAAATTAACTTCGTAAATATTTAGAATTTTCGTTTATATAATTACAGTTTCATACTTATATTGTAATTTCGTAACTTTATTTACAGTTTTATAACTACAGGCTACAGCTTTATTAAAAATTCGTAAATTGATTTACTGTGTGTACAAAATCGTAAATACAGTGACGTAAATATAGAATCGTAAATATAGTTACATAAATATAATTACAAATTCATCAAAATGCAAAGAAATAATTTAGATTAATAGGGATAGAAATTTGAAATTAATACTGACTATAGGGACAAAAAAAATCAAAAATAGAATTTGTTACAAACGTTAAAATAGGGAAGAATAAATCAAGTAATATTTGTTTAATCCTAAAAATAGGAAAGATTTATTTTAATTTATTTAGTTTGTTACATTTAAGGAAAAAATACTTTTTAATTTTAATGAAAAAAATGAAATTAAGATTAATGTGAGTTAATTGAAAGGGCATATTAGTCCATATTTAAATTTTTTGGTGGTTATGATTACCATAATTAAAAATGGGCATTTTTTTTTAAACCTTGAGTCACAAATGGGCATTTCCTTCATTTACCCTATTTGAAATGTCATCGGGAAATCAACAAATGACAATTCTTCATGATTCGCAAAACACCTCAAGCTCAAGCAAGCAGACAAAGAAAAATTGATCACTTTTGCCGCATGACTCGTGTTATCTGCTCACTCCAGCCACTTCCACTATGGAGACGAACCAGATTTGACCGCTTAGGGTTTCCTCTTCTTCTTCTTCGTCTACTTCGGTTAGGGTTTCACAGTCTCTCCACAATTCTTCTTCCAACTTTCAGGGTGAGGAATTCAAAATGGGAAGAGGTAGGGTTGAGCTGAAGCGGATCGAGAACAAAGTCAGCAGACAGGTGACCTTCTCGAAGCGACGGTCGGGATTGCTCAAGAAAGCCCGAGAGATCTCCGTTCTCTGCGAAGCCCAAGTCGCCGCCGTCGTCTTCTCCGCCATGGGCAAGCTCTTCGAGTTCTCTTCCGTTTCAAGGTCTGCCCTTTTTCTCCATTGTAATTTTAAGCTTCATTAATGTCCGAGTTTCAAACATTGTCCATTTGCTATAAATGAGCACGCTTTGTGTTTGTATATATATATTATAATGTTCATTACTTTCGTTTTGATCTTCAATGATAAAATATATAACTGGGTTTTTCCTCCAAGAAATTGGCGATCTCATAATTATGAGTTTACTGTTAGTTTAGATGTGTCTGAGTTCAGAAGTCACTGGTCAACTCAGAGCCAAGCGAGTGAAAGAAATCTTATCTTCAAACCTAATGATAACATAGCTATGTGGCTAGTCTCTTAATTAATATATATTATATTATATAAATAAAACTATAATTTATATTCATATCATATATATCCTGTTAAGTTTGATTAAGCATAAAAAATAAAAATAAAAAAATTACAAATATTAATCCAGTTCTACATTGAGTCACGTGTGAGAGGTTTGATAATTTCTCAAGTATTTGATGATAACATTGACATTTTATGTCTACGCAAACTTTAAGAAAGTGGAACAAAAGTCACAAGTTTATTTATATATCAAATGATGTACTATATGATCATGGATGTGTGTGCACGAGTGAGTAATTTATAGTAAATAATGGGCATTTCATATTTAGCTGAAGGAATTGACGATAAGATTGCAAAGATTTAAATCAATAAAGGTAAGATAGGACTCAATAAGATAATCAAACAAAAATGAGATTTCTTTTATTAACTAAACAGAATTTTGGATTTAGAAGTTAGAACGAGACTCTCCGTAGATGATGTCTCAGAAATATAGAAGTTAAATAATCAAAACATGATATGAAAATGGCACAAAGCACAAGTTGACATTATATATAAGGAGAAATTATGAGTTTATAAATTTTCTAATTATATCACTTAATCAAAAAGAATTTTTATTATTTAAATTATAAATAACGTAAAGCGCACGGGTCTATTATTACTTCACCTTTCAAATTAAGCATGTCCTCAAGCTTGAACTCCTTTTTGCGGACTTGTTCCCTCGATGCTCAAGATTTTTACAAGATCCGTTCCGACTCTTCTCTTTTTTACTATCAATCTAAGCTCTAACATTTTTTCAAATTCCCTTATTCTTTTCTCGAAGGAACACATCTCGTCTCGGATCAACAATCATAGGCATTTTTCCCTTCTAAATACTTCACTCCTACATTACGGAATATCAAACCAAATATGATTTCATACAAAGTTCATAAAAATTCTAACTATAATCATAAATCATGAAACTATAAAAGAAATAGCATAAACTCCAACAAAATAGTCTTAAGATCATAATGGATAAGATCACACAATATCTGAATCAAAATCCACAAGAATCATCTTCGTTTGTGGCATAGATCTGGAGCCCTTGTCAAGGAGTACCACTAGTGGTGCAACTAGTTCACTTGAAGGCTCATCTTCTTCATCTATGGGATTGGCTACCAATTCATCATTGGTAGGCACTAATTTATGAACTGAGGGTTCTTCTTGTGAATTTAAGCTCGACTCGGTTTGGCTTATTCAGCCCAGCTCGGGTACCCCCACTAGCCCTGGTCCAGGGTTCATCGTGTTTTGGTATAACGATCATATTCTAGAACCAACACTTCTTTCTTTTATCAAGATTGTTTCTTCACAATCTTTGCTCCAGGTCTTATTGTACATAATTTACATCAAGTTATTCATTTTCTTCGTGGTTAGCCGTTTGACTGCCGCTCGGGGATGTAATTGTAGATACGTTAGTCTTAGTGTGCACTTGATTGAACGTACTCTAATTCTGTTCACATTCTGGTGCTAAACAAGTAAGACTGAGGGTTTCCATTGAGAATTACTTTAGTTTGAAAGTTTGATCTCCAAATTTATCCCACCAAATACATACATAATAATAAAACTCTAACTAGTTAAGGAAAAAAAAAACATTTACAAACTTTATGGAAAATATGAAGAGGTCAAAGAAGATTTCATACCCGGAAGATGTGTCTTGAATGGGCTTATAGCCGCTCGCATGCCAAACAATCCTTGCCTAGTTTTTGGATAAAGTTTGTGCATGGAATCCAATTGCAAGTTAGCATCTTTTCCATCAACTATCTTCTAGCCGCTTGTATGCCGTCGGTTAACGGTTACAGCTTGAACAATTAAATCCCCTCCAATCCTCCATTAAGGAATTCAAACAATATGTTTGCATGTGTTATTTCATCGGTTGCATCAATATCATCTTCAAGAAAATTTTCTCATATTGATTATTGACTAAGAAATTGATCAAACTTCTATTATGGATAACCGACCAATCATCCGATAAAAACGAGATTGCGGTTGTCTTCCTTTTTTTTTCTCTAATGTCGGTCACGATCTTCGTTGTCTTCAAAACTTCTTTGTTGAAGTATCCAAGCTCAAATCGTAAATGGAAGGAGTATTCAAAATCTCGACCAATGTGGGCAATGGCACGCATCATCCTCATATACGATGGGCTTATAGCTACATTAAATGAGATCCCATTTTCATAAAAAAGAAAAATGGCCAATCTCCGAGCAACCTGACTTAGAGCTCTTTCAATTGATTTGGACACATTTCAAGAGCATATATTTATCTTCTTGCTCTCCACAACTTTCTGACATGTACATATCCTGTGGTCCTTTAATACCCTATAGAAATGCTACGGCAATAATTCATTTCTTTCATCCTCTATCGGTAATGTCTTAAAAGGAACCACTACCTAATTGTACATCAAACTCGGCCTAATTAGCTTCATTTGCACTTTTGTAATTTCTCAATAAGCTAGGATCTCTTTCTTCACCTGTTCGTGGTACTCGAGCACAATCTGGGACATATTTGTGGGTGCAATGTCCAGGATGATCATTTACTCTCTTAACACGATCTTTGTTGTCTTCAAAGTTTATGTATGAAGTTTAGAAGCCCAAATTGTGCATTGAAGGAATCTTTGGTTCTCGACCAATGTGGAAAACGGCACGTATCATCCTCGTATACGATGGGCTTATAGCTGCATTGAGTAGATCCCATTTTCATAAAGAGAAAAAAAGGCCAATCTCCAAGAAATTTTGATTTAGAGCTCTTTCAATCAATTTCGACACATTTAACGACATCTTTATCTTCTTGCTCTCCATAACTTTTTGACATAGTACATATCCTTCGTCCTCTTATACCCTATAGAATTGCTAGGGTAATAATTCATTTCTTCCACTTTCGAATCAGTAACGTCTTTAGAGAAACCACTACCTACTTGTACTTCGAACTCGGCCTAATTAGCTTCCTTTGCACTTTTGTAATTTCTCAATAAGCTAGGATCTCTTTCTTCACCTGTTCGTGGTACTCTAGCACAATCTGCGACATATTTGTGGGTGCAACGTCCAGGATGATCATTTACTCTCTTAACACGATCTTTGTTGTCTTCAAAACTTCTGTGTTGAAGTATGCTAGCCCAAATTGTGCATTGAAGGAATCTTCAAAATCTCGACCAATGTGGGCAATGGAACGCATAATCAACGTATATGATGCGCTAATAGCTACATTGAATGTGATCTTGTTTTCTCTAAAAAAAATTGCCAATCTCCAAGCAAATTTGATTTAGATCTTTTTCAATCGATTTGGACACATTTCAACAACATATTTATCTTGTTGCTCTCCACTAATCTATAACATGTACATATCCTTCGGTCCTCTAATACCTATAGAAACGCTAAGGCCGTAATTCATTTCTTCCACCCTCGAACTGGTAACGTCTTAAAAGGAACGACTACATACTTGTACTCCAAAATCTCGGCCCGACTAGCTTCCTTTGCCCTTTTGTAATTTCTCAATAAGCTAGAATCTCTTTCTTCACATGTTCATGGTACTCGAGCACAATATGCAACATTTTGGTGGGTGCAACTAGGATGATCATTTTACTCTCTTAACAAGGCCTTCATTGTCTTTAAAACTTCTGTGTTGAAATATCAAGCCCAAATTGTGTATTAAAGGAATCTTCAAATCTCGACCAATGTGGGAAATAGCACGCATCATCCTCGTATATGATGGGCCCTACATTGAATGAGATCTTGCTTTCATTAGAAAAAAAGGCATATCTCCACACAAACTTGATTTAGAACTCGTTCAATCGATCTAGACAAATTTCAACGGCATCTTTATCTTCTTGCTCACCACAACTTTCCGACATGTACATATCCTTCGGTCCTCTAATACTTATAGAAACGCTAGGGAAATAATTCATTTCTTCCACCCTCGAATCGGTAACAGTCGTAAAAGGAACCACTACCTCCTTGTACTTCGAAATCGGGCCTAATTAGCTTCCTTCGCACTTTTGGAATATCTCAATAAGGCTGTTTGTGGTCATCGAGCACAATATGCAACATTTTTGTGGCCGTGCAACCAGGATGATCATTTACTCTCTTACTCGAGCACAAAATGGATAAGCTACTTCATTGTGATCGCACCAAACACATCGAAATCCATTAACATTTTATTTTTGTGAAAAGACAATTACAAAATCAGTCAACTAATCTATTTTTATTCACGACTCTAAATCGTCAATATCTGTCGTAAAACTATCTTCCAAGAGCTATCTCTGATGAACTCAACTTTAGACTTGTATTGTAGAACATTTACAATCAAACATGAGAGAAAGTACTAATAAATAACATTCCTTTATTATCGTTATATATGAACTATTTATTTATTGATATGATAAACTGTATGAGTCCCCAAATCATGGGATTAGCTTAGATTGTATTTAGGTTTAGACGACTAACCTTGCATAAATGAATATGGGAAAAATCATTTTATTTATCAATGATTAAAGAACATTTTTCTTTTACAAAGCCCTTTAAAGTGATGCTTAAGTCATTTTTCTATTAATCGAGTGATGAACTGTGAATGCTACTCTAAGCTTCACTTGGTTTTGATTCTATCATGTTTCTCTTTTGGTGAAGCATTGACGAAATCCTCGAACGTTACGAGCGATACGCATCGGCGCAGAGGCAATTTTTTCCTAGTAGTAGCACCCCTTTTGATAAATCACAGGTGCTATATTGAATATTTGCTTACAAAGTCGAGAATCTTGAACGCTTTTTTAACTTTCTCACTATGTTTCTCAAGCTACTACAGATCTTCATAGCTCATACCCTACTAAATAAAAGAAGAAGAACAAAATTTCTTGGCGTCACTGAATCTTGTAATTAAAGAGCTCGATCAGATAAATGGTATATATATATATACACACACACATATGTATATACACGAGTTCAATTCAATCTTATCATGATGTGCAGGGAAGCAGTGTGGACATGGAATTTCCAAAGCTTAGTGCTAAACTTGAAGCTTTGCAAAGGAATCTAAGGTGTGTATTGTATATCTATACATAGCTAGTGCGGTACCATACTGAAGAAAGTGTTTGGTTTCATTTAGTAATTTTAATAAAAACAACTGAAAGTTATGTGAAGTTTGTGGTCAGAATTATCTTTCTAAAACAATGAGACAATATCTCAATGAACTTGGACCAAAGCTAGCTTATCTAAGTAAGAAAATGTTGATTAAAATATATTGATTAATATTATAAATCAATAAACCACCTCAAATAGTGGAGTGTAAGTTATCACAACAATTTATAATATAAATAGCGCTATTAGTGGCACGAGTATGAATTCTCTTCCAAAAGTAACGATAAATACTCATTCCTTTTTGGGCGGATAAGCTTGTCGTCAAACTCTAATAATAGCAGGCAATTTTATACCAAGCCGGTAAAAAGTACGAGTGGCATGCCATTATTAGAGTTTGGCAACTTTGTCTGGCAAATAACGAATAGGTACTTATCGTTACTTTTTGGAAGAAAATTTGGTATTGTTGCCACTAATATCCCTAGTATATACAATGAAAATTGATTCATTGTTTGTCTTGATCATACCATGCTAATTTTGATTAAACTTGAATGATTTTTAGCATATTTGTGAAATATTACATGCAGGAACTTCTTAGGTGAAGATATAGATCCCTTGAGCCTGAAAGAAGTTAAAAACCTAGAGCATCAGATACAAGTAGGTCTTAAGCGCGTAAGGGCAAGAAAGGTAAATATCACTTTTCATGACTCACTTATGCCAAGTTATGTAATTCTGAAAATATATTTTGGTGTTAGCTTTTCTTTAAATTTAAAACAACAATGAAAATAATAACTTGTTTATACACCTTTGTAGAATCAAGTGATGCAAGAAACTGTTTCAGTGCTTCAAAAGAAGGTATAAATTAGATGTTTGAACATAGATTAATTTTAATATCCGATATTATTGCTAGCAAAATATATATTAGTATTACTTTCAATTTTATTCTTTATAATTTTTTATCATATCAAATATAAAAGGCGTAGCAATAACTCCGTTACCACAAGAACACAGAGTTAAGAAGCGCCTGTAAAAGTATCTCTTTGATTTTCCGACGCGTTTTGGTTATTAGAGCATCGGCAAAGCTATGTCATATGTAGTTCAGGTGTTTATTTTGCGGGTAAACAGACTATGTGTTACGTTTTTCTCTAAATGTGCCGGAAAACTCGAATATTTTTATAAGAAAAATAAAAACGTGCTTGCACACGCTTTTAATGAAATATGCCGGCGAATGTATACTCTCATTTTGTTTGCAGGTTTATTTGCGGTTTAATTTTCATGAAAAGGCGTATTATATTTTTCAAAACAATTTAATATAATACAAAAGAATATACATAATATACTCATTATTAGGGCATATACTTATTGATAGTATTGCCTTTATGACAGGCTAGGGCATTGCAGGAGCAAAACGACTTGCTACAGAAAGAGGTTCCGTTTTTTATCCAATAATATATATATATATATGGAAATTTACTATACTGTGGATATACGCACTCAAATATATATATATATATACACCACATGAAATACTTCAGACAAGACAACTGCATATGATTCAAAACTGCAGATGAAGGAAGCTGAGAAGCTTTTAATACCTGAGGAACGCACAAACCGCGAAACGGTCGATCTGAACACATCCGCTTTCCTCGGGTAGTTCCTGGGTTCCGGTAATATTTAAGTATTTTGTATTTATTTTAATTGTTTTTTTATAAGTAGATTATAACATTAAATCATATATTAATTGAAGTTAAGACTTTATTAGACTATTTTCCCAATTTTGTTACCATTTCATAACTTTGTCTAAGAATTTGACTATGTATAAATAATTAGACTGTAACAAGATTGGATTAGCCAAATTATTTCAAATAAGGCGATATTAAGATCGGGACAGACAAAGACGTCGGAAAAACGATAACCAACCAACCATAAAAGATGGTCCGATTTTCACGCCTACGAAATCTTCAAGGGCACGAGAAATCGACGAGGAATAAGGTTTCAATTAGAACTTGATCTAATTAAATTATCACTTAATCTTGTGCAGAGAACAATTGCCGGAAAGAGAAGGTGTGGAACGAAGTCAACCGGCTACAACCAATATGGCACCGTGGATCCTAAACCACCGTAGCCAGTGAATAACGGCTCGGATTTTACCCAATTTTCCGTTAAAAATATCCTGTATAAATACAACTTCTAATAGTATAATGGAACCCTCCTTTTCATGAAAATCAACCTTTCTTCTTCTTTTTTTTTTCCTCAGTAACAGATGTATTCAAATTCCATTATATTGCGGCGTAAATGCATGCAAGTTCAAGTCAACTACATATTAGGATCCAAAATATAAAAAAAAAAAATTAGAAAAAGTTGAATAATCACAGACCAGTACAATTGAGGTTCACTTTCATGCCCTGAATTGGTCAGAGAAGTACCAAATAGTTTAGAAAGTGCGTGGTACAGTTTTACAAGTACAACATCATTAAAAAAATGCAATTTACAGTTTTTTAATGTTTTAATTATTATTTAAATGGGACACATAATTTACAAATGTTTTTTAATCTAAATTAGGCTATCAGAAGTCCCCATCATCAGCTTCGTATTCATACTCCCTGGACACACAAAAGTAGATGATTTATGTAAGAAAATAGTGAATAGTAATAACGAGTTTGCACGGCTTAAACTTCAAATACCTTAATCTTCCACAGAGGCGTGCTAGAGCATCCGAACCGGTTCTGGATGCAATGTCCTCGACCTCAGAAGCATTTCTTAGAGTCACACTATCCGCCAACCGAAATTCACACAGCTCCTTCAATGAACAAGCGTCGGTCAAAACAGCAGAGTGCCCGCCACCGGCCGCCAGTTTCCGCACTTCCCCGACGCACCTACAGCCACAGACTCCGTCACCATAGAAATCCAATTAAAAGGTTTGGGGCCTATAGTCGGTTTTGTGGGCCAGCCCACCAAGATGAGTGTTGCGTATAATCTCTCTAGTACAAATCCATAGTATAGTCTCCACGTGAATTGATTTAAGCGAAAATCAATCATCAAAATCAGAAGCTCAAACTTACCAATCAACCGGTGACGGACGCCAAGCATAGTTAGACTTCTCATTAGCCGCTTGGCCGTAGCTGTTGTAACCCCATCCGTGGATTCTTCCGTCTCTTGTGGAGATGAGCGTGTGTGAATGCCCACACGCTACGAGCTGCACATTCTTCGGGATTACCAAAGTGGGAATATTTCGTAGAAAAGAATCGGACTGGTTATTAGGGTTGCACGAGAAAAATCCGGAGTGGGGTCCGAGGCCTAGTTGCCCGACTTGATCGCCACCCCATGAGTAGAGAGCTCCTTTTTCAGTCACGGCACATGTGTGCACACCGCCACATGCGACGTTCCTTATGACTACCCCGTCAAGAGCGACAACTCTCCTTGGTATTAACTCTTTATTCCCGGCCTGGAGGGAACAATGCCCCAACTGACCCAGGCTTCCTAAACCCCATGTGTACCTACAAAGTCAAAACAATGATTAATAATAGTATAATACTATGAAAAACAACTATCAATTATTACGCAGTAAGGACTTCATTATTTTTAATTCTTGAGTAATTTGCGCATACACCTTGAACTAGCTCTTCATTTTCCCCAGCTTCAAAAATCAGCTCAAATTCCCCTAACACAACATTTTTTATTTCAATTTGCTACGGATTACACAAACAGAATAGTGAGAGCGTGCACCGTACGTGTGAAAATTTAAGGGCAAAACTAGTCATTATTCCTACTATTTGTGCTGCTGCTTTCTCCTCGTTCCCAACCTAAACCGTTAAGAAACAGAGAAAGCAGGACGACGAATACTAATCACAATGACTTATTTGCCATTAAGTTTTTATCAATAAAGCATTTCATGTTGATACTTGGAACAAAAAGTTGAATTCAGGGGGACTTAAACCCATTTTTAAGTTCCGGGTATTTGCGCAAATTACTAGTATCATTATCCACGTGAACCCCGTATGTTCGCTATAGAGTGCTAATTATTATGGCAATCCCGTTTCAGGTAAAATGTGGAACCTTCCACATGAAATGTGTCATGCTGATATAACGACAATGCGGACCTAGCTAGTCTCCATCTAAGAGGCTCTTCATTCACTTACACCTCGCCATCCTCGCAAACAGCTGCTGTGTGGTACTCGCCGCACGAAACTTGGATAATTTTCACAAGCTCGGGGGTTTCATCGAGAAACTTTGCAAAAGAACTTATTATACGAGCCCCCTGTAAACCTTCACAAGTAACTCCTCTTCCGAGTTGACCATACTCATTGTAGCCTGGTTTATCCACAACAACAATTGTCACGGAAGAAGAACAAAACAAAGAATCTATAATACCTGAATTTTTAACCAATACGGTGCATTGTTTTTTTGACCGAACTTGAGAAAATAATTGCATACAATATTAACGAAACAAAGAATAACAAATACCCCAAGCTTGAAGCAGTCCGTCCCCTGATAGCACCACCACATGAGCTGCCCCGCAAGACACTTGGCGGATAATCTGGGGAATACAATTTATATATACATATATTAATAAAGTATCATATGTTATTATAGATTCTAAACCAAAGTTTAAAAGTCGGCGATATCTCAACGAGTTATCGATGTTATCGGTACTGCCGTACTGGATGCATAAACTACTAAAACAGCCCTAATGAAGTTAAAGAAGTAGATACCAAATTCCAAACCAACTAATATCGGACACGGTGGTCTTTTAGCCTAAGAAAATCTCAAAACGTACTGTATTAGGAGCGAAAGCTCCCCAAAATAATCGCGGAAAATTAGACCCCTGTGACAAAAAGTACGGACAAGGTTAGCGTAATATGAGCAGAGAACCCGTGATCTATACTAAAAGTAGGAAGTTTTTAAGTGTTACCTGATTCTGCCCCCAAACCCAGAGCCTGCTCGTCGAAATAGTTCCGTCATTTTCACGAGGCTCCGCAATGGCGGCAGTGCAGTGTGCACCACAAGACACGGATTTCACGAGCTCTTTCTGCAATTGCTTCACTCTCTTTGGGTACTTGCTGGCCTCCTCAGTTCCATCTCCAAGTTGACCAAACTCGTTAGCCCCTGAAACAAACAAAATTCCGCTTACATAACAAGCAATACACGTCGAACATATCTCGAAAGACAAAAAACACAAAGAATCACGACCGAAAATTCAGATAATAAACCGATCACAAGAAGGTATGTGTACGAGAAAGACGGGATCTTCCATTAACGGAAACGAAATTTCCATTTCAGTTTCCAGTTTTTGAATTTCTCGTATAAAAAATTAACAGAACCGGAATTTTATCCGCCAAATTCGTTATCCATTGGCATGTAACATAAAATTACAAAAAAAAAAAACACTAAAACCTCTTTAAATTAATGCTCGATAATTAATAAACTCGATTAAATAATACTTTTGCAAGAAGCCCAACCCCCCCGATTATACTCGATAAATTAATAACTTTACGAAAGGGAATCATACCCCAAGTGAAAAGCACGCCGTCGGAGGCGACAGCGGCAGTGTGCTCACGGCCGCAAGCGATGTCGAACCACCGGGAATTAGCCCCGGCCGGGCATCCGAAAAGGTCCGGCGAAAGCTGCTTCGGAATCCTCAACTGGCAATCTCTGCCCGTTTGGCCCGAGTGGTTGTAGCCCCACACGTAAATCGCGGACTTCGTCGGAGCGCTTTGAGGCTGCGTCGTGCCAAAGATGTCGTCGATAATACCCATTTCAACTGTACCCAAAACACGAAGAAGAATGCGAAGATCGAAATGTGAGAAAAGCCCAGATTCGGAAACGAAGGAATAGAAAGTGGGTCGGATTCAGAAGAGAGAAAGCGCACCTGAGTTGACTCGTGGACGACGAAGAAGAACCGAACTTGGTTCGGGAGAGACACGGAAATAGATGAGTCGAGCGTGGTGGGTGTCCGTACATTACAAGCTGACGTGTCCCCACCAGGGTCAAATTTGGAATTTTTTTAACGGTTAATACCAGTCATGTATTAAACTATAATATTGAAGCTTTTTCTTCACCCTCTAAATTCTCAAAATCTATGCTTTTAAAAAAAATATTGTTGGCTGTTTGTTAAAGTTATATTAGTATTTAAAAGAAGAAGAAAATAATATTTATTTTAAAAAAAATACTTGTCTAAATTTAACGGCTTTTAATATTAATTTATCGAATAATTAGTAGCATTTTAAAGAAAAATTAATAAATAAATATTATAAATATGTTCGTCGTTCTTATAGTGATTTATATCTCTTTTAACATTCTTTTTCATATTCCGTGTACTTTTTTAAATTATTATAAAAATAAATTTAATGTGTCGTTAAGTTTTCGACCCATAAAATTTTCTCATGACCCATAAATAATACATGTCTAAAATTTAACGACGTCTAATATTAATTTATCGAATAATTACTAGCATTTTTAAGTAAATAAATAAAATATTAAATATTAAAAATATCTTCGTCGTTCTTACAGTGATTAATATCTCTTTTAACATTATATATCTCTTTCAAATTCCGTGTACTTTTTTAATTATTTTAAGAATAAATTAATGTACCGTTTAGTTTTCGACCCATAAATTTTCTCATGACCGTGTGCCCTCGCTTAACTAATTGAACCATTGACTATGCATCGTTCGAAGAATTGCACCTCCCTACCAGAGCTGTGTCTTTCATCGGCTCGACCATGGCAACTCCTCCATCATCGGCTTCGACTGAGAAATTACTTTCTTTTATGAGATTTGTGAAGATTGACTCACGCAACAAAACGGGAAACGAACCTATCATGACGAACCTATCATGAATTATTTTCGAAATATGAAAACTCGTAGAGGACTATTATAATGTTACGTATAACTATAAACCACATTTTAACATCATATTTTATTTTCAAATTTTAGTAGGGTAATTACAAGTCCAACTAAGCTATATCTTGAAGTTCTGAAAGATCCCAAAAGTTCCGGAACATTTTGCTTTCTTTAGGGAGCTGGTAAGAAAACCAACTCACCAATAAATAAATAAATAAATAAATAAAATGTCATATTGTCAACCTTTCATGCAAGTCATTACTCATCGCTTTTTGGCTCAAACGCAGAATCCCATCTCAACTCGCCGGAAAATTTGCTCTTTCTTGCTCGCATATTCAATTTCCGGTCAGTTTTCTTTTCACGATTCAAACGATTTTTCTATTAGCATGTATGGATGAGAATTAAGCATGTTGAAGGTTTAACATAAATTCATAATTGATATCAGAAAAATGAAAAAGCTTGAATTTTGAAGATTGATATTATTCATTTGGTAAAAAAATAAAATGTTAACTTGGACTTGGAAATTGAAGATGATAAATCATATGCTCTTGGTCTTTTTTTCCCTAAAAGGGTAATGTTTATGCGGATTCAAAACTAGGTATAGTTTCAAGGAATTACCCGTTTTCCAGGCGAAAAAGCCCGGTTTTTTGGGCACTTTTATGTTGATTCAAATCTAGACAGTTCAAGTCATAGCCTGGGCAAAATAAACAGCTTCTATGTTGAATCTTGATTACCGGCACCCTCGTTTTTCGGAAGATAAAAAATTACCCAAAATACCGGTTTTTGGAACCAGGACTGAAAACCGTGAACCTGGCTTCGGGCCAAAATTCTTGCACCTGAAAATATATTGTTGAGTTGTTGATTTACAAATCATTATTGGAGAAGACATATTAATGAGTATAGTTATTCGAAGATTTCAATTGAAAATTGTTATAAAAGAATCTTGCATATATAGGAATTATGGCTGCGTCAGTGAGCGCCAACGCTGCGAAGAAGCTCATCGAGATCGATATTAGCTCGGACACGGTCTGTCCATGGTGTTTTGTGGGTAAAAAGAATCTGGACAAAGCTATAGCTGCTTCCAAAGATGAATATGATTTCCAGGTTTGCCCTTTTGAATGGAAAACGCTTTGCAAGCTTTTACTCCTTGACTCATTTTCGGGTCTAACTTTTGCTTGGAATTTCAAATCATTAGATAAGATGGCACCCGTTTCAACTCGATCCCAATGCCCCTAAAGAAGGCATCGAAAAGCGAGATCACTACAACAGAAAGTTCGGGCCTCAGTTTGTGAGGATGGAAGCTCGCATGTCTGAGGTTCGTTTTCGCATCATCGCTAGCTCTGGTTTCAATTGATTGTATTATGTTAACTATGATAAGTTCTCTCGCGAGCTTATTGAAATCTTTAGGTCTTGTCTTTCTGATTAAGATCCTAAGATACGCTCATTCAGTTTAACGCTTCTTTCAGCACATTCATTGTTAAGGATCACACATCGTAAAGTTAAAGAGACTTAACTTGGTTTATAAGATCACGAATTTCTCATCTCATTACCAATTGGTATTCATTAGGGGTATGTTAAGAATCCCACGTCATAAAAATCACGAGTTACTACTCATCGACAATTGGTTTTGAGATGCAACCTCTTATAATACTTAACGCGTCTTGGATCATATCTGTTGACCCGATACATGTTTAAGCTTTGTTCGCTCAACGAGAGGACTAACTAATAACATTGGATGGTTAACATGTCCCGTCGTGACAATTTTTGCAGGTTTTCAAGAGTCTTGGAATGGAATATAGCATGTCTGGGCTAACGTAAGTCCGAGACATTGATCTTCTATTAGTCTTTTGGGGTGATGTTTCTAAGGGAAGTGCGACGATTAATGTTCAGGGGAAATACTCTAGACAGCCACAGGCTTATATACTTTGCTGGGCAACAGAGTCCTGAGAATCAACACAACCTTGTGGAGGAGATCTGCAGAGGATACTTCACTCACGGAAAATACGTTGGTGACAGGTCAGAAACCTCTTTTTTCACAAATTTATTATCTTCTAGACATGTATTTGAAGACTATAAACACAAGTTATTGTTGATTGTTTCACCATTAATAAACACAAAAACCAAATCTAGAAGGCAGAACATGCAATTGTGAAGCCAGGAAATGAAAACCGAGGGGGCGAAAAATGAAAATGACAAATAGATTTTGTGAATGAGACAGAGGCATGGTTTGAGATTTAGAATATGATTGACCTGTGCTTATGTACCGCGGAGGAAGAAAAACGGAGTTTGAGCCGTTTTCGTTAAGTCTGTCCATTTAAGTCGTTTGATTTAACTATGCCGCTAGTGGCTTTTCAGCCGTTAAGGGTATTATTGTCTTTCCATGACATTTTGTCTCGAGGGTTGAGCATCACTATATAGGTTCTAACATCTGGGCTTCATGGTCTTTTATGCTTTGTTTGGATACTTCTCATTTTGCATCATGGAGAGAGTTCTTGACTGTGCTCTCGTTGGAAGGTCGTTTGTTATTTCTTTTGATTATCGAATATATTGAAAAGGGGATTCATCTTTCCGGTGAATGCCTGTCGGCGGAATTATTTTGAGTCGGAATCGTTCTTGAATCCTACCAGAATCATTCAACACATAAGAATCGCGAATTACGAACCGGCTAAGAGTCGCCCGGAGAATCGGGAATAGGGTTTGGAAATAAGAAATTTAGGCTTGGCTTGAACTTCAGGGAGGGTAATGGCTTGGGCCGTCGAGTGTCGTGGGCCTAACTGCCTTCACCCCCTGCATATTTGCAACATGTTTTAATTCTTATTCATATATTCTAGTCACAATATTACTATGTTCTACTATGCTGCACATATATTCTAGGGTTGTAATTTACTAATAAAAGACCGAATACTGTATTCTGGTATTTTCGTAAAAGAAAACTGAATACCCTATTTTATAGTGTGAAAACCACAATTACTAATTGAGAGAATGGGAATAATACATGTTGACCGGACATGTACATTCACGAGTGTGCGGTGTTGAACACGCACTACACAACACGTGAGATTAGACTAAACGGTATAACTAACGAACTAGTATTATTTATTTATCCCGTCTACTAATATATATTCTGATTATAAACCACAGAATACATATTTACGGAAGAGTCCTAAAGACCTAATTAATGACTGTCTTTCATACTCCCCGTCAAGCTAAAGTCTGTCTCGACAACTTTAGCTTGTTGCGCAAGAAATCCAACCGAGCAAAAGCAAGGGCCTTCGTGAATATATCGGCTGGTTCATCTTGTGTAGGAATGTACCTAACCTCCAATTTCCCTTTCGCAACTTGATCTTGAACGTAGTGAATTTCCGTTTAAAATTTACTATTTGGTTTACTTGTTCACCCCTACGTTGGGGTCTGTTTGGTTAGAAAGAAAGCTTACCGAAGTATCTTGACAAGCTTGTGTACATGTTTTGATGGCAGGGAATTTCTTTTGGAATGTGCTGCTAAAGCCGGGGTTCATGGTGCTGAAGAGTTTCTTCGAGACCCCAACAATGGGGTCAAGGAGGTACAATTTCTTGGCTGCTTTTTTTCCGCATTAAATTCGAAAGCCGGGATGAAGATTAGCCCGATTGTTTTTTCATTAGAATAATCGGCTCTGACTTGTGTCTGATCATATGAAGGTCAAAGAGGAGCTTAAGAAGTACTCAGCAAATATCTCAGGAGTCCCATTTTACCAGGTGAAGTTTATCAGAATATTTTATCTTTTTTCCAAAAACAATTACAACATGGGAGTTTTTCTTTTATATACCTTTTATTTTTTAATTTTCACAAAACTACCCTCGATTTTTCAAGACAGCGAAAATATACCCTCAAAGTGTGCCGCGTGTTCATTTTTGTACTTCTCCACCGTTCTAATTTTTCGAAAATCCAAAATCGCCGATAGTGTTAGTATTGTCAATATAAGAAACATAAAGGGTAGTATTGTCAAATATCATAAAGTGGGTATGTTTTTGGATGTTTTAAAAATGAATCCTATTGATAATATATAATACCTTAAATACATGTTTACTATATGCAGATCAATAATGGGAAGCAGACATTGAGTGGTGGTCAACCCCCTGAAGTGTTCTTGAGAGCTTTCAAAGCATCTTCAAACTAATAATAACAAAAGAGCTCATTATCAATCTCTTCAACATGAATTGTAATATGTATTTCTCTTCTTCATCATATATTATAATGACATTCAAGTTGTAATGTGTGACACTTCTTATTGTTAACACTGCAAAAATAAGGACTCAATTGTACATGCACCGATTGAGATTTTCACTTCATTCCCAAAAAAGCAATATATATATATATGAGATAAATCTCGTTTCTGAAATACTTACTCGTGATCACGTATCGCCGGAGGAAGGGAGAGGCAGTCGTGTAAGAATTTTCAATCAAGTCGTCTATTATGTCTATTTATCTATGTCATTAGGCGGTTTTCGGTTTAACACGGCAGTTAAGTCATAAAGAACATTACATTTTGCTCTTAGGGTTGCATGCCGTATCTGACTCCAACGGTCGAAGTCATTATTGTAGAAATATTAATTATATTAGTTGTCCATTAGGAGTTAATTACTTTGTATCTTTCCTTAATTAAATATGTAATTATCATTTTTCATAATCAATGAATGATTCAGAAAATAGAGAATATATTTTCTCTCCTCTATGTCTCCAGCAAGGTAGAGGTATCAATTAGGCCAGGCTAACCTAGGTCCACCCGCCCCGACTCGTAAGAAAAAAGCAGGATTGCCCCACCCCACCCCACCCCACCCCTTTTCTTTGTGGGCCGAGCCTGTCAAAAGGGTTAGGTTTGGTTATATATATTCTCAAAAAAAAAATTGAGTAGAAAAAAATATCTCCAAATCTTTGTAGACAGAATCACAGAGTTGCATTCCCAATTTTCATGTACATTTATATTCCAGAGAAACTGTTCTTTTTGAAGTTAAAGTGAAGAAGAATAAGATAACTGAAAATCTTGAGGATGAGTTGAGAGAACAATAGTTTACTTCTCTTTGCTATGTACCAAACATGACACTCTTTCAATGCTATTCACACTAGCCAACACTAGATTCTTTCTATCTTTTTCGGTCTTCTTCTTCTTCTCTGTGTCGCCACGCACGGTTCATCCACGACAACTTCTTTTCGAAACGCGGCTATGTCGTTTCATCGAATACCATTACCTAAACACAATCCAACCAAAAACAAAAGGGTACATGTTTTTTAGTCAAAGAACACACAGTTTTCACTAGATTTTAAATGTAGATAGATATACAGAAGTATAGTAGTATAAAGAATAGGAAAACATACCGTGCCACAAACAGGACAGTTTTCACTTCTCTCCATCCATTCGTAGATACAACCGAGATGAAAGTGGTGAGCGCATTTTGTCATTATTTTCGGGTTCTCTGTACTATATTCTGCATGTCAAAAACTCAAGGTACTTAAACTTCATATATTTAAAAACATGGTGGTTTTATTTCATTTGAGTCTCCTGCCTAATCTGTGAGCTACAGTCTGACCGCTAAACCCGTCTTTTCACACAAGAATACACATTAGTAAACCGACTCTATCGCGAAAGATTACTTTTTTAATGTTATGGTTCCGAGTTCCGATCTCGGGTTCAAGGTAAATCTTTTTCCCTGTGATGTCTTCCCTATAACTCAATGCACCCGTTGTTTCTTTTTAAAAAAGATATAACTTAATGAGCGCAGCCGAAACCCTAAAGCATAACCTCAATCCTACCTAAATACATTTGAACATAAGTAAATAATTTAAATAACATAAATAAACATAGATAAAATATGAATAATTATAATATTACATCCGAAACTATATATATTTAAAGAACAACGATTATATTGATAAAGATAAATTAATGAAAGCACTGACAATGGTTTAAAATCAACCCGTCTGTAAACTGATCCGGCTATTTAGACCAACAAGAACACACACAAATATATTATAAATACATATATACCTCTTTGTTTGCACTTAAATTCCCAAACCATGATCAAAAAATGCATAAAGATCTCCTCAAAATTTTGTTGTAAGAAAAGTACCTGATTTAAAATTTATTAGCAACATAAGACTGATAAGAGCTGATACCTTCAAGACACGTTGGACAGACATCCTCTTCTTCCGACGACGTATAAATATTACCAATTCCGGATGTTGTTTTAGTCACGGAAAGCTTCAACGACGACTTCAAACGAATTTCCTTTGATCCATCATCACAAGCAGCGTCTTTCCATTTATCGGCCGGGCTGATAGATTCCGGATCTGCATCGCTGTCGCTTCTGAGAGGCTCAGACTCTTCGTGAGAATGGCTCGAGCCCTTCTCCCGCCTCGAGATGAGGCCGTCGCGCTGCAGCCGGAAGTATCTGGGGTCGGCATCGTAAGGCAGAGGCCGTGGAGGAGAGCGATACATATCGGCCAGATAGTTGTCCAGCGCTGACGATGTCGGTGTTAGAGACGCCGCACCCTGAAGCGACGAAGGGAGCGAATGCACCTCGCCTCTTCGAAATAGTGATGTGTACTGCAACAATAGATACAAAAATAAAATTCACATACTACTCCTTGCAGTTTGTTACAAACTTGCTCCTTTAGTCTATAGCCTAAAAATCGATGGTAAAAGTTAAATCAGAGTGCGAAACCCCATCAAAGAACAAAAACCAGATCGCAGACAACAATAACTTTTTTATGCATTAAAGATTTTGAGCAAACGCTAAAGAAAAGTACGGTAAAGTTGACAACTCCGAACAATGAGCCAGCCATGTTTGGCTTTTTGTTAGGAATTCTAGAGAAAAAGATATGCATTTCAAAAATATATCCGGACAATATATGAGCTTACTAATACGAAGCTAACCAAAAAGTAAAGCTATAGCAAAACAGACATGAAGAAATTCACATCAGTAGTAAGCGATTAAACATACCACATTGATAAAGTTCTCGAGAAAGCAACTCAGGCAAATACAGTTCCGATAAACAGAACTGTTTGGATTCACATAATCTTCAAAATCATCCACACTCAAACAGCAACAAACCGAACCCATAATGCCGGTTTCCGGTCTTTCACTCAAACCCAACGCAGCCACCCTCCAATCTCATCGGCTAAAAAAACGAGCCGAGTCCCTACTTAAGAGCTCTCCGTCAAAAAACAATAACCGTTATTTATCACGAAGGACACAAAGCTCGCAGAAGTATCAAATCCTCCGCGAACCAGTCTCCTCCCCTCCCCTCCACCAATAAAAACTTGCTGTTCCGGTCTATCAATCCGCGAAGCCGAAACTCAATTAACTTCGCACCTGTTACAAAATAAAATCATACAAAACTCAAACAATTACTTCATTGATTTAAGGAAAAATAATATACAAAAGCTCAAGAACTTGTCATATTGATTCGCCAAAAGAAGAGACCGATTTCCTTGTATGCTGTAAATGCGACAATTTCTTCAAATGGGCTATCAATAAAATGGGAAAAAAAATAAAAAGTTGTTGCCTTTTCAATCCACTCGAAAATCCCTAAGAAGCAAACTTCCTATCCGATTCTCCATGATCAAAGGAGCCAAAATCGCATTGATTTCAGCTGAAAACAAAGAGAAAACCATTCCGATCATCGGAAACCAAAAGCATAGCGATTAACAATGATCAACGCGAAGCTTGAGTGAAAACAAACCCAGTTCTCGAAGGAAAAAACCCAGAAGCATAGAATCGAGAAGATCGTCGAAGAGCGAGAATTCGAAAGCGATTACCTTGTCGAAGAGAAAGAGACCAGGTTTCAGGGAGGAGAGATGGAAATCGCAAAAAGCTTTGGATTATGAAAAAATATTTATGAATGAGAGAAATTGAAATGGCGAAACTTTAAGAGCACACCTTCTTCTTGTCTCTCTCTCTGCCGGTGGGTAGAATATTCTATCAATTATTTCTCATTATTTTTTATTGTGGAAATACTTTAATCAAATGATACATTTTATTTTGGGTAAACTGCGGCTAATGTACCCAATGTTTGATTTTCTGCGGATTATATACCCAATATTTATTTTTGGCGGCTAATGTACCCAATGTTTGATCCGTTAGATATTTTTGGGTTTTCCGTCAGTTGACCGTTAGAGAGTTATATGTACACTTTTCGTATTTTTGACATAACTCACTCATTTTTTGTCCAAATTTTATGCATGACCTATGGTTGGAAAGATAAGAGACAGATCTACAAATTTAATGTTTTAAGTTTTGTAAAATCAGTTTTAAAAAAATACGAAATTTCAAGTACAACGTAAAACTGGACATTAGTTTAATGCAAAATATTTATTTCGAGCAAATTTTAATATACTTAATGACTTTTTATGATGAAACGTAAAAGAAAAAAGTTGTAGATAAATGTTTTATCTTTACAACGGGTGTTTATTTATAAATTTTTGACAAAAAATGAGTGAGTTATGCAAAAAATATAAAAGATGTGATGTTAAATAATATTTCATATTTTTGGCATAACTCACTCGTTTTTTATCCAAAATTTATAAATAAACACCCGTTGGAAAGATAAAACATTTATCTACAACTTTTTGCTTTTACGTTTCATCATAAAAAGTCGTTAAATATATTAAAATTTGCTCGAAACAAATATTTTACATTAAACTAATGTCCAGTTTTACGTTGTACTTGAAATTTCGTATTTTTTAAAAACTTATTTTACAAAACTTAAAACATTAAAGTTGTAGATCTATCTCTTATATTTCCAACCATAGGTCATGCATAAAATTTGGACAAAAAATGAGTGAGTTATGTCAAAACTACAAAAAGTGTACATATAACTCTCTAACGGTCAACTGACGGAAAACCCAAAAATATCTAACGGATCAAACATTGGGTACATTAGCCGCCAAAAATAAACATTGGGTATATAATCCGCAGAAAATCAAACATTGGGTACATTAGCCGCAGTTTACCCTTTTATTTTAGTGATTAAAAATAAAATCTTCATTTTTAGGAAATGGGTGTTGATGATATTGTAATTTTCTGTTTCTAATGTAAGATTTGTATCTAATTATGTTAGATGATGATGAGGATTGTATTAGACCAATTCCACCCGATCATTCTATTTTTTACTTAATTTTACAATAAGTCGTCCTACAGATAAACGACAATAATTTTGATCCCAATAAGATAAACCGACGTGCAATTTATATTCGCCACGAATCTGACAATACGTATAAGGCCGTAAGAAGCCTATACGATGTCGTTTTACGAAGTGGGCTTGATAATCATCGAGCCCGTAGAGTGAAAAGACCTCGGGTGGGCCTAGATTTTTAGGAAATGGGTGTCAATGATTTGTAATTTTCTATTTCTATTGTAAGATTTGTATCTAATTATGTTAGATGATGATGATTGTATTAGACCGATTCCACCGATCATTTTACTTAATTTTACAAAAAGTGTTGTCGATGTAGGACTTCGTCCTACGGATAAACGACAATAATTTTGACCCCATTAGGATAAACTGACGTGCAATTTATATTCGCCACGAATCTGACAATACGTATAAGGCCGTAAGAAGCCTATACGATGTCGTTTTACGAAGTGGGCTTGATAATCGCCACTTCGGACCTTGGAGCTTATAAAGAGAGGACGAAGATACGAGGGGTTGGCATCAAGTGAACAAGAGCACTCCGAATTTACTCCTAGACATTTAATTTTCATATTGTTCTACTTTGTTTACTTCTATTACGTTGTATTCGAGCACAGCTTGCCATATTGTAATCTCATTCTCTTCTCCTCCACTTTGTATTCTCCAAGATCAATAAAAGTCATGTGTTATTCTTCATCTTTATTGTATTCTATATTCCAGCTATGTAAGAAAGAGATGCCCGAATCGAGATTTCAGTCCATTGGACTTTCCGGGTTCGACCCGACTACATTAAATAGAACGGGCCCAATAGGGACCGTAACATATGTATGAGGTCGAAAATTAATTAGTATAATTAATTAATTATGACTTAATGGGCTTAGGCTCAATTACTGGACCAAAAAGCACATTAAGTCATTTAACCATGTTTGGCTATTTAAGCCACAAGGAGGCTCATAATTCGAAATCTAAGTCTCCAGAGACAGAGAAAATTCGCCCCCTTCTCTAGCACAAGATTGTGCAATTTTCTCCTCCCTTGTGTTCCCGTTGGTTCATCGTTTAATCCCCGAGAAGGACCTAGTTGTCAATCAAGGAGATTTTTGGTCATTCAGACGTTTCCCTCAGCAACCTGGTGGACCATCTAAAGGCTTTACACGTGTGAAGCTACGATCCGCTTCTCGGTCAAAACGCGCCCAATCCCACATGAGAAATCGGGTATTGTGGTAATGCTGGCAGAAGTACCAAAAGTCTGGTAACGTATCGAAACGCATACTCTTAATTTTCGGATATATGCTAGATCTTTGTTTCGCTGATATCCCGTGTTTTCCGCCCTTGGGATTGGGAAAATTCATCGAAAAGCCCAACAATATATAAATATATATACACATTTTCACGTGGATTGTCGGAGGTGTTACGAGACAAATTAGCGAGATCCAAAAACAATTAAACAAAAATTAACAATATACTGGTTGTAACCATCTCGTGACAATGGATAGTAATAGTTCACATCAACAAGTGTCACATATAACATTACATCTCCACCCGAACTCTATTCTTAACATCAAATGAAATATTTCAATTATATTCAAGTTTTTCTTTATTTATCTCTTATAAAAATTTAATATTTCTAATTTATACTACTTAATCATTATTTTAATAATAAAAAACTACTCCATATATTTATTCAAAATATAAATACATATGGAGTTATTAACACCGATTTCGGAGTTAGCAATGCTGAATTGGGTGCAAACAATGCTGAACTCGAAGATAAATTGTAGAATTTCTTATATTTTGGTATAAATCACTCAATCTTTATCCAAATTTAAGAAATGACCTCCAGTCACTACTACAAAGTACAAACTAGGAATTTACACCACAAAGTTTCAACTGCGGAATGAAAACTGTGGTATTATCATAGTTTAGACAACGGTTAAAATTATTTGTGGTCTAAACATAAAAAATCATGTTTGAACTACGGTTGAGTTTGTCCTTCGTTGGATGGTATTCTCGTCGCGGTGTGAATACCTTCCTGCGACAAAAAAATTCTTCAGTCATACAAAGGTCTGTGCTCCGCTAAAAAAATTGTTTAAGGAGCATATTTGTCGAAGCTAGCATTATTCACGTTGCGGCACACATACCTTTCCAACGATGAAATTTTCGTCTTTTTGAAGTTGATCTCGCCTCGGCGGGATTTTTTTTTTTTTCAATTTGAAACTGTTTTTCGACGATGGTTTTGTTCTTCCATCGTGTGAACCTCCGTAATTCCCAAAATTTAAATGACATATTCCGCGTTTTTTTTTTCATCATTTGACTCGTTTTTCTTTCACTCTTCTTCATCCATCATGTGAACCTTCGTAATTCCAAATTTTACATATCCTGCGTTTTTTTCATCATTTGACTCGTTTTTCTTTCTCTCTTCTTCCTTCTTTTTTTTCTCTCATCTCTTATATCATCCATCTATTTTAATATCTCCTCATCTATTCATCTATATATCACTGTTCTCTCTTTCTTTATCTTTTCTTCATCTTAATTTCTTCTTCATCCTCAAACCCAACTCACCAAACTCATTATTTACTACTCAAAATAAAATCTAAGTATCGGATTTTAAAGACTTCTTAAGGACTTTGGGTGGAAACAACCAACAGAAGACTCATCCTAAGTGTGAGGCTTTTATTTTTAGCCGAATTTTGAGCCTCAAAACAACGATCTAGCTCGGGTAATTTTTTTTATGCTCATATAGCGTTCTTGAGTTTCATATAGAGTATTTTATGTTAATACGATTTTAGTGTTATTGATGTTCATATTGTGTTCTTGAGTATGCATATATGTATTCTAAAATATTGCATGTTTGATCTTGTGGATGAGTTAGGGTGATTTGTATTGTGTTAAACATTTTTTGACTGAAATTTTGAATTTTAAACTTTTTGGACGGCAAGTATTGTTCAAAAAAAAAAATTTGAATTTTTTTAACCCAGTTTTGAAAGTTCAACGACGGAAAAAATCCGTCGTCTGAAGTAAGCTCGCCGTAGCTAGCTTCATTCTAGACGCGACGTAATTGTTCTGATGACGGTTTTTTTTTTTTTTCGTTTGAAGGCTTTATCAATAATATAGGTATTATCCGCTATGCTATGTTTTGTTTTTATCTGATTTTATGAAGTTTTGTATTCAAGAAAACTTGATGTACATTATATAAATCCCGTGTCTTCTTGTATTATCACAATATTTGATAAATTAATAAACTTAAAACGGATAGAATTTGTGGGAGAGACTATTGTTGATGTTGGATTTCGTCAAATCCATCCACAACACAACACGTGTTATTATGGCGCAAAACGACGTCGAATAGGGGCAAGCAGAGGCTTTGACGAAGGGCCTAAGACAATATGGTTCTAACGATGGGGTTGCTCGACGAAGTTGACCTCGATGAAGCCAACCGCGACGAAGACGAGCGATAAAGTCTATCGACGAGGAGAAGCCGAGGATAGTGCCAAGCTGCATCTCCGAGGGATACGAGTCATTATGAGAATCGAAGAGAGATCAAAGCATTAAAAGCACATCGAAATAAATATGGAAAGAGTCAGAATCGCACGAATAAAGGATAATCAGTCAATCAGTTGAGGAAACCTCATTAGAAGGAGGGAGAAAATTATCCCGTAGGAAACCTTTAAGAAAAAGGGGATTCGGCCAAGAGAAACCAGGAAGAAAGAAGAAAGAAAGAGAGAAACACAACCCACATTGACCTACGTGATGGCCTGATCTCGGTATACCGGGTACGTAGGCAGCCTCGCTAAAGCCGGTGAGGTGCGGCATCAAATCATATCATATTTTTATCATCTTCCTTCAATTGTCCAAGCTAATAAACGGGAAAAACCGAGTCCTTTCGGGAATATAATAAATCGGAGATCTTCATGCTCACATTATTGTGTATTTGCGATTAATTTGTGACTGAAGAGGGTGGTGCAAATCGTCCTCGACAACTATATGGAAAATATTTTGAAGATAAAACTTGATGTGTTACTCGCTATAATTTCCTATATTTTGCTAAATAACATCCAATAGTAATATATGGTCACTTGTATATAGGGGAGGCAATATTTGGAGCCGGACACGAAATACGAAACGGTTACGGCACGATTTAAACGGGTCTGTGTCTACCAATAATGGATCTGGATCCAACCGTGTCGAACACGATTAACACGATTAAATAACGGGTAAACACGGCACGAACACGATAACATGATGGGCCCAATTAGAGACGATTAAAGAGCAAAAAGTTACATTTTCTACATTTTATATATGTTATTAAGTGTTTTGATACTTACTATATATGAAATTTATTTTTTATTTGATTAATTACGTCTTGCAATTGATGAACATAAAAATTTGCTAGTAAAATTTTAAAATCTTCGATAATAAAGTTAAATAAATTAAGTTAAATGAGTATAAATTAAATTAATTTTTCATATATAAATAAATTTATCTATTAAATGGGTTAACTTAAACGGGTAGACACGATAAACGCGTTATTTACATGGGGCGGGTCTGGGTCTCGTCTTCTAACACGATTATGAAATGGAGCGGGTCTGGGTCTAGATAAAATAAGTAAAAAACGATTAAGACCCGATACGAACACGACACGCAACCCGAATTGTCACCCCTACTTGTATATAAAGCGAATACTTTTGTTTTGAAAGCTATAAATTTTGTAAAATTTACTATACAAAAAGGGTTAAAATCTTAATTCAAGCTTTAACTGTTGCTGTGCTCGAGTTTTGAATCCCAAAGCTACTTCTCATTTTAATTCGAATCATGAGCTGTGAATAATGAACTATTACTAACATTTACTTTACATATTAAATTCTTTCGAAATTCAATGTTAGTTAGAAGGGCCGTTTTCATGTTCTCTTTTTACTATACCTAATGTATTATTATGGCTAGTAGTTTAATGGAAATAATTAATTAGTTGTGTAACAGATGAGTTTGAACGGTATTTTGTGAGCCTATATAATATCATTAATGCGGTTAATGTAGGAAAATGATAAAAAACGGTAACATGCCACGTCAGAATATTGGGTCGAGCCCATCATCATTTGTTAACCTTT
Source organism: Parietaria judaica (assembly GCA_954871525.1). NCBI lineage: Eukaryota > Viridiplantae > Streptophyta > Magnoliopsida > Rosales > Urticaceae > Parietaria > Parietaria judaica. The sequence goes on from OX940865.1 coordinate 36,729,232, forward strand.
TTGGTCTAGAGGCTCGATTCTCACACCTTCGTTGATATGTTTAAGGACATAAAAAGGACGGGGTTTATAATATATGATGCCGAACCTCGTCACTTATAGTGAGATTGCATACGTACTTATTTTCATGGATAAAGTCATCACGTAGTTCAAAGTGGGCATTAAGAGATGCGTACTTGAGCTTTCCTAGGCAAGCCGGGAGCAGATTGCAGAGATGGGGTCGGTCGACGCTCGGACCTTGATTCTACTGACTCTAGAGAGTTGAGGATTCCTTCGGCGCCTTTTTTAGCTGGTTCCTCCGCATCTCCGAAGAAGAAAAGTGAATTTCAGGGGGAAATGGGTGCTTCCGTTTACGGCTCTGATGTTTAAGATAGAAAACAAAGTTCTTATAAAGAGCATTTAAATAAGTTTATCCTTGCTTGTGATATCGTTAAATAATATTTACACCGTCCAATCCGAATAATCTATAATAGTATATAAGTAAAAGGAAGTTTATAAATGTAAGTGGTAGAGGGGTCGAGGAATACTATTGTTTTTATTATTTATGTAAATAATTAAGCTACTAATCTCTATATTTATAAAATGTATTGCTTTAAGTTATAGTTTATAATTATATACAATAATATTTATTCAATTCATTAATATAAAATTCAATAGTAAACTCGTTGATTTCCGGTTAATTCATAATGTTGAGGCAATAAATCACCTTCACAGTCATGATTGGTGTAATTATGATTTTAAGTTATAACTTAGAGCTCGGATATTTCTGTTAAAGCTAAATCGCGTTGAAGAAAATGAGTTTAGAAAGAGTTTAGTCACTTGAGAACTTTGGAGTGTGGAAATGTCGTATCTTATGTGAAGGATTTTTCCATCCTTGTTTACATCGTTTAGTTCACTATTGATATAGCTTAGTAGTTGACGTTTCGACCTCATAAATGATCGGTCACAAAATGCATTTAATTCCCTCATAATGTCATGGTTGTGTGGCTACAATTGTGGGCGTAATTGTCATCGTCACTCTTGAAGCGCCGCTCGTGCTGCGCTGATTGCTCTTTGTCATCTTCATCCTCATCGTCTATTTGTTGGTCTCGTCGCAAGAACACGCTCTGTGGCTGACTTGCATCATCCTTCGGTCTCATCGACGAGGTTGTGCTAAAATGCAACATTCTTATCGAGGGGCATCTTCGTCGCCTAGCTTCTTTCTGACCGTTGACTTCTACGGTAGCTAGACCCTTTCACCTGGTCAACATCCATTTTGTTGTTGTTGGGCTTCTTTGATTTAGAGCCAAATATGTCAATGACATAAATAAATTTTGCCGTATCAATGTGAATTGTTGTAGACGAAATCGTACTTTAACACATAATATCAAAATAGTAAAATTAACTACCGATGAACATATGAAAACTTGAGGGATAATTTTAGAATTTATAATATATTGGAGGATATTTTATGAAGTTTCTCTATTGAAATCGGTAAACCAATAATAGCGAAGTATTAGTTTTTGTTTTACATATTTTAACTATTGCATTTAAAATTTGTATGTATAAGACAGATTTTAAGTTAATTAAAAATGGGAAATGCGTTATATACTAACAATTTCACTTTCATTAGATTAAAATTTAAATCATACACTAAAATAATAAATAAATATTTGCATGTAAAGTTATTTAGAAAAAGACAAACAAGCAAACACGGCAGTGTTTGAAATTGTCAACGGAGAGCATTGATGTTGTCGACCGTGTGACTGCGTTATAATATATAGATTATATTTAAATGTAATAATAAGGAAAACTATATATAATATCAATTAGATATATACGAGAGACAATTTATTAACTAACTACGTAAGTATACTTAAAATATTTTTTAGGGTTATTTTAAAAAATACTCATTTTGTGTCAAAGATTTAAGAAAAATATTTACTGTGTGTATTTTTTTTTCTCACGTATGGGCATTTTTCTTAAACTTTTTACACAAAATAGGCATTTCTTACAATTTTTATATTTTTTTTTACCCCGAATATATTAAATTTTAAAACTATTTTTTTTTCGGTGATCACTTTTTTAAAATATTATTTATATGTAAAACCGGATATACGCACTCTTTTAGTTAACAAATCAAGGATTATCCTAGATCGAATATCGATAAGAGTGGTTGACTTGACCCTTGGGAAGGCCTTTTGGTCGGTGACTCGTCTTTCGCGAAATCTTTAAAATGCCGTGTAAGCAAGGCGAGGTAGTTGGAAAATCCGACTAACAATGACACTATTTCGCATAACTTTGTTTGAAGAAAAGAAAAAGTGTTTTAGATCTTATTTTTAAAAAAATATATATTAAAAAGAAAAATAACAAGTGTTACTAAACTGTAACATGTAGTGAAATAAATATATTATAGTAAAAAGAATAAAAGTTATGTTTTTATTTTTAGAATAAACCAAAATCTAAGAATCCTAGCTTTTTCGATTCCCTTACAAAGTCTAAAATTGTTTTTAAAGTTTTTTATATATAAATAAACAGTTTTGCCAAACACTGAATAGACAGTTTATTTTATTCTAAAAACCAAAACACAATTTTTTAATCTCAACCAAACGCAGCCAAAGTCATTACGTAATGTATTTTTTTATTTGGGTTAATGACTGTAAAATCCAAAATTTGGCCAAAGAACCTCTCGTGTACACAGTTTAAACGTGGTGGAAAAACTTCCCAAAATCGCATTTGAGGCGTTGATCACTCCATTGTCGTAACTCAGTTAACTTACCCCTTAACTTTAGCCACGTGGACAAACGTGGGGTTGCTGATATAGCAATTTTTTGCCACGTGGACGAGCCCAATTAGGGGTTTAATTCGTTGTTTTGGCATAAACAAAATTGATGTGGGCTCGTCCACGTGGCAAAAAGTTACCAAGTCAACAACTCACATTTGTCCACGTAGACAAAGTTAACAAGTAAGTTAACTGCGTTACGAGAATAGAGTGATCAACGCCCCAAATGTGACTTTCGATATTTTTGCCACCACTTTTAAACTTTAGGTACACAAGGAGTTCTTTGATTAAAATTTGGGTATCCTTACCGTCATTAATTATTTTTATTTTAATGTCCACAATACGAGTCATAAGGAAGGATTAGGTAGTTTATTGCAACTTATTCCATAAGAAATACTCTCACTTAATTTCTTTTCTATTTTTATTGTCATAATTCTATATTTTATAACACGTCATTATATGATTTCTAGATGTCGTAATTCCTACTGCAAGGCTTTTTATGAATCTTAATCTTATGATTTTGGCTAATATGTTAGTTAATGTCTCGGACTCAGAAGAATTAAAAAAAAAAAAAAGCGTTTGCTCTATATAGAATAACAACTTTCACTTACTAAAAAAGATTTTTAACCTCAATTTGATGTTTATATATGCACAACCAAATTGACAAGATTGTTTATTTTTCGTTCACAAAATGTATTGCTTAAGTCTTTGATCGACAAATATTATGTACTATGCTTGTAATTGGTTAATTTTGGCACTACACTCTCATTAAAGATTATTCTCTAAAGTTCAACAAGAAAATAAAAAGATTTAATGTTGGTAGAAAAACAGACCCATTTATTTGGAGAGTCTTATTCAAGGGAAGGTTTTTTGTTTCATATCTTATTTTATATAGACTCAAATTATATAGACTCAAATCCACTTTATTTATTACTCACGTAAGAAAATGAAATCTATATTCTTTATATTTAATAATCTTGTTTATCGTGTTAATCAATTTAATTCATTTAACTAATTTACGTAGTTTACATATTAAATTAATTCAATTTAAACTCATTTAACTTAATTTATTTAATTATATTATGTAAAATTTTAAAATTTATTTATATATTCATCCATTAGACTAAGTAATAAATAAAATAGAAAATACAAATTTCACAAATAGTAATTATTAAAATATTTTATAATACATATGCTTTGCTCATGTTTAATTGAGTCTCCTATTATATTGTTGTATTTGTGCTTCGCTCACCGGTTATTTAATCGTTATCGACATAAATAGACTCAGATTCATATTCGGTCGTCCCAACATTCAAACCGGTCGTAACCGTTTCGTGTCCGTCCTAAATTGTCACCCCCAATTATGGAAGATCGAAATAGCAAAGGCGAAAATAATCAATTTGATGAAATAAGGGGTGTATAAAGACAAAATGATATAAAAAAGGGCGTATTTGTCCAAAATAGAAAAGAGAAAGCGGGATCTATTCTTCGGTTTGAAGTCGAAAACAACTTCGTACTCTCTCTCTCTCTTCGTTCATAGCTTTCGAAGATCATCAATTCGCTGGCTTTCGATTTCTGCTCCGAGTTCTCTGTCATCGTCGGCGAATTCCCAGATCGATTAGTCTCTTCCTGATCTCGACGGCTTCTTGGAGGGTTTTTCTTCAATCGAAGAAGAAGAATGAGAGCTCTCGCAGCTCTCTAATGGAGTTTTTCGTTGCCTGGTGAGTGTGGACTGAACTGGGTCGGAGTCGCATTTCCTCCAATTTTGGTGGGTTTCGATTAAAGTGAGCACATTGATGAGCAATTGGTTTCTGATTGGGAAAACCTAGATTTCGTTGCCGTCGATGCAGAGTTCAGCGAGCTCCGCGGCGCACCCGGAGGCCATATTCGAATGGCTTCAGAAGGAAATGGGGTACAGGCCGTTGGGCCCGTACAATGCCGGCTCGAGCAAGGTGGCGATCCCGTCGATCGACGCGTTGCGGAAGATCTGCCGCGGGAACATGATTCCGATTTGGAATTTCCTGATCAAGAGGGTGAAGTCGGAGAAGACGGTGGAGAACATCCGGAGGAACATAACGGTGCACGGCGGGAGTGGGGACGGCGGAGCTGGAGCTGGAGCTTCGTCGGGCTCGGGGAAAGAGGAAGGCAGGGTTAGGGGAGGGAGGAGGAAGGAGAAGGTGCCGGTGGAGGGCTCATCGGCGGCGGAGATGAGGGAAGCGGCGTTGCAGGAGAGGGAGGCCGCGGCGAAGGAGGTGGAGAGGCTGAGGAACATCCTGAGGAGGCAGAGAAAGGATTTGAAGGCGAGGATGCTCGAGGTCTCGAGAGAGGAGGCCGAGCGCAAGAGGATGCTTGACGAGCGGGCTAATTACAGGTATGCATTCCCAATCCTTTTGTATACATGTTCAGTTAGTTTCGGATTGTTTGATAATTTGTGAATGATTTTTTGTTTGTTTGTCTAATACATGGTAATGGGTAATCCTAGGGCAGGCATAAGCAAGTGATGTTGGAGGCTTACGATCAGCAGTGTGATGAAGCGGCCAAGATCTTCGTCGAGTACCACAAGCGGCTTCATAAGTATGTCAATCAAGCAAGGGATGCTCAACGGTCGAGTTTTGACTCGTCTGCGGAAGTGGTAAGCTTCGGTGGAACCAGTGAAAAGGAAGCTGTGTATTCGACTGTGAGGGGAAGTAAATCTGCGGACGAAGTTATTCTTATCGAGACCACACGGGAGAGGAATATAAGGAAGGCTTGTGAATTATTGGCCGATCATATGATTGAGAAGATTAGGAATTCCTTTCCGGCGTATGAGGGGGTCGGTGTCCATTCAAATCCGCAGCAGGAGGCATCGGCCAAACTGGGATTTGATTTCGACGGGGACCTACCTGATGACGTTCGAACGGTCATCATAAACTGCCTTAAATGTCCTCCGCAGTTGCTTCAGGCAGTCACTGCTCATACATCAAGATTGAAATCTCTAGTTTCCAGAGAAATTGAGAAAATTGATGTCAGGGCTGACGCAGATATCTTACGGTAAGATATTTTTTGTGGGTTAAATGGCCTTCTTCGGTTCAGCTAATTCAAAAACCCGGTTGACAAATTAATCTGCCAGGTACAAGTACGAGAACAACAGAGTTATCGATGTTTCTTCGCCGGATGTCAGCTCGCCGTTGCACTATCAACTTTACGGTAATGGAAAGATAGGAGTCGATGTTCCTTCCAAAGGAACTCAAAACCAACTCCTCGAAAGACAGGTGATTTTCAACTTTAAGATGGTTTCTTATTTTCAGGCTGTTCCTTTTATGAGGCGTCTAACACTCTAAATGACTTCCGCAATGGAATTCGACTTAATACATAGATTCTATTATGATGACCCGACTGTTCCGAATTTTGAAATAATATTTATGGTGTCCACAGAAAGCACATGTTCAACAATTCTTGGCCACTGAAGATGCTTTGAATAAAGCTACAGAAGCTAGGAACTTATCTCAAAAACTTGTTAAGCGTTTAAATGGAAGTGGCGATGCGGTTTGTTCTCACTCACTTGGTGGTGGCGGCGGCGGCACCTCCCAGAGTGGCGGCGGTCTTAGACAATTTGAGGTAAAATGATAGTTGTGTTTTAATTGTTATTATGCTAATCACGTGTGTTTTAATTGTTATTATGCTAATCATTTTTTAAGTATTAATGGGTGAATTTTGGTACGTAGCAATAAGGAAAAGATTGGGAAATCCTAATCTTTCCTAACGCCTAGGGCTTTGTGCCGTTTTGTTTTGTCCTTTGATTCAAGACATCTTTAGGGAACCCTTTGGCCCTGTTCTCTGAAAGGAACGGTGGTTTGTTATTTGGTTTACCAAAAATTACGGATCCTACAGTCCTTTATTCAATAAAATTACCAAGAATTCATAGCATGGTGAATTACCATTGCACATGTTTGTTTCGGTTATTTTTTGGGGTTGGCTCCTATCGTAAATCCTTGCAAGATTGATCTTGGTGTATATATGATTCTTTTCCAACTGTATCTATTTTCGTGATTGATCTTCATCACTGTATTTGGTTTCTCTCCCATAATATGATCGACGTATTCATGCAGTTAGAGGTTTGGTCGAAGGAAAGAGAGGTTGCTGGTTTGAGAGCTAGCTTGAACACGTTGATGTCCGAAATACAACGCTTGAATAAACTGTGTGCAGAGAGGAAAGAAGCCGAAGATTCCCTGAGAAAAAAGTGGAAGAAAATCGAAGAATTTGATTCTCGCAGATCTGAACTAGAAATTATATACACTGAACTTCTAAAAGTCAACACGGTAAGGGTGCTTTGAATAATGTAAGATTATTATAATATTGAATTCAGAAATCTGTATCGTATTTGTTGGTCAACTCAGCTAGATTATCTGTTCGTATTTTGGAATATATCTTAGTAGTTTGATAATCGTTCCGTTTATATAATTATAGTGATTTTCTTAATCATTCAGGATGCCGCTGCATTTTGGAATCAGCAGCCATTAGCTGCCAGAGAGTATGCATGTGGCACTATAATCCCAGCTTGCACAATCGTAGCTGATATTTCTAATAATGCAAAAGACTATATCGAGAAAGAGGTTTCGGCTTTTTACCGGAGTCCTGATAATAGTCTCTACATGCTCCCAGCAACTCCACAGGTACGTGTAACCATAAGAATAATAGCTAAGCTTTCTTTATTTCAGTAATGGAGTTTGTCACGTCTCTTTGGCTTCTTCACATACAAGTCCCCTGGGAAGAATGTGTTTTTGTGCTCTAAATTTCATATTCATGAATACTTGATTGATGCTTTATCGAACTTGAATCAGGCACTACTGGAATCCATGGGTGTAAATGGTTCCACTGGACCTGAAGCTGTTGCGACGGCTGAGAAAAACGCTGCTATATTAACGGCTAAAGCTGGTGCAAGAGATCCTTCAGCAATACCATCCATTTGCCGTGTTTCTGCTGCTCTTCAGTATCCTGCCGGTGAGCCATGAATTCGGAAGTATTAGTGGAGTAGACAATAAGGGGAAAAAGTTTCAACGGTTTATATATCCGGGACGTGATTTAGAACGCGGGACTATAACATATCCTAGCTAACTTTCTGGGATATTGATTGCAAATCTGCTTGGTCAACCGTTCGGAATTGTCTTCTTGATTATATTGGGAGGTTATTTTGCTTGCAAGCTAATTGTTTTTGTAAAAAAGAAGCTAAGTATATGGTTCTGTTTATATTTTGACCATATTGGCTGATCTTTTTTGATCTTGTTCAGTCGAGCATAACAGTCTCTTGATTCCACAGGTTTGGAGGGTTCAGATGCTGGTCTCGCGTCCGTTTTAGAATCCCTGGAGTTCTGTTTGAAGCTTCGGGGTTCTGAGGCCAGCGTGTTGGAGGACTTGGCAAAGGCGATTAATCAGGTCCACAGAAGGCAGGATCTTGTTGAAAGCGGTCACGCCTTGTTGAATCATGCCTATCGAGCTCAACAAGAATACGAAAGGTAGAATCTTTGAAGCAGATTCCTTTCCGGAGTTACTTCTTGTTGAATTAATCTATCTATTCTTTTAGATTGTATCTTTTCCTACTTCACATACTTTATTTGATAATGCTTTTTTCTGAGGATGAACTCTTTCACGTGTTAACTTAGTTGAATTTGAGACTAATATATAGTAAATGTGTTTGACATTGCAGAACTACAAGCTACTGCTTAAACTTAGCCGCAAAGCAGGAGAAAACGGTATTGGAGAAGTGGATGCCTGAGCTCAAATCTGCAGTTATGGGCGCTGAAAAGTGTTTGGACGACTGCAGATATGTCCACGGATTGGTGAGCGATCATATCCGAGAGTTCTATACGAGCGCAAGATTTTTTCATGTTTTAAATTAACGCTTCATAATCTCGTTTGGTAAATATTGGGACTTCAGATCAACGAGTGGTGGGAGCAACCGGCATCGACCGTAGTTGATTGGGTCGCCGTCGATGGGCTGAACGTCGGTGATTGGCAAAATAAAGTGAAGCAGCTTATTGCCTTCTCCATCAAGTAGCTTTTGCGACGGGCCTCTTATGTGTTCATACCCGTCCCAATGGCAAGAGGGAAGCGTGTCTATATGCATGCTTGTGAGTACGGGTCCACCGAGTTTGAAATGCGGGGCTCCCTGGAGTTGCCATTGCAGTGCTGTGTATAGAAGTTTGAAGGTGAAGGTTTTTATAGATTGATATTCTCTTGTGAGGCTTTGATTGATGCATTTGCTTCTTCAGGGGCTTTTTTGAAAGAAAAAACAAATCTGGCAATTGGGTTTGTTGTTTTAATTTTTTATATTTGCTGATTAATTCGAGCTTCTCGACTTTTTGCTCAAGAAATGTCCCGTCTGATTTCCACTACGAACATGATCGACGGTCATTTCTCTCGAAAATCCTTCGATGATTCCGTGTTATAACTTGAAACTGTACGTGCTGTTCTATCTTGCTATAGTTAGTGTCCGTGTGTTGATTTCCTCTGCTTGTTATGATCAATGTGTTATTGAGCTGCATTTTACTTTCCTTTTCGGTTTTCACTATATGGCCCGGATCCCACCGCCCAATGTAAGAAAAATATTTTATGATCTCCGTTCAAAACAGTTCACACTATTACAGAACTTCAAGGGATTGACCTAGTGGTACTAATTCCGATATCCGGATACAACGGTTATAAAAAATGATACGTCACTACTTCACACTTCACAGTCCGTCGACCATTGCTCTTGATTCATGAATAACGTAGAAAATAAAGCTCAAAGTCAGGGATATTTTCGGAAACGTGGTATAGAAATCGAGTTTCTTATAAGTGGGGAAAAAAAGGTTAAGTGAATAAATGATTGTGCAAACGAACATTGAGAACTGAATATGGAAAAAGAGATGGGCACACTTAAAATAATAATACGTCACTGTGACGGAGAATTCTAACGGGCACACTTGCAAGGCGCAAATTTCAAGAATTTGAGTACTTATTCCGCACAACTTGGGATAGCGCAGCTCAAATTTGAAACAATGAGTACTTTTACCACTATTATAAAAGAATAACTAGCGGGAAGGTAGCACAAAATACATGATTCATATATATATATAGTATACATGATATTGTAGCAACAGAATTAACCGCCGGGAATTATGAACAAATCAAATACACCAATAATACCAAACACCTCCCCACAAACACACTCAAATCAAGCGTTTTCACGCACCTGGCGCTTCAGCAGCCGCAGCAACACCGTGCCGGGCATTCAGTAGAGGCTGCAGCGCCTTCACAACGATGCTCATGTTAGGCCGGAAATCCGCTTCATATTGAACACACAAAGCCGCAACAGCAGCCATCTGTCAAACAAAAAAAACCGGCCCGACGATCATGAGACACTCCGTGTTTAGTTACTTAAGCATTTCAATGTGTACTTCAGATATCAAATACCTTTGCAACAGCCTTTTGGGGATAGTCTCCTCCGAGTCTCGCATCAATGCACAGTCTGACTTTATCTTCACTCAGTTTCGGGGTGGCCTAAAACATGAAAATCGACGTTAGAGCAGTTGATGGATATGCGAATCGGAAAACGAGTTGCTTCTATGAATGTGAGAAAGAGATGATTACCCATGTCACAAGACTCTGCTGTCCACGTGGTAGAGTATGATCCACGGGTTTTCTCCCAGTTAAAAGTTCGAGCAGCACCACGCCGAAACTATACACATCACTCTTAGCATTCAACTGCCCGGTCATCGCATATCTAGCAACCACCAAAAAAGCATAGCTTCGTTATGCGATGATAACAAAATCTTACTATATTGGACCGGAAGGAACAGATTACGTAATCCAGCGGCGCAGCGCATATGCAAGCGATAAAGGACTTACTCTGGGGCATGATAACCAAAGGTTCCAAGAACACGAGTTGAGTGAAGACGTGCTGCCATGTCAGGAGCTTGGTTCGACAAGTCAAAGTCTGCAATCTTAGCAACGTCATCATCGAAAATCAGTACATTGCTAGACTTGATGTCTCTGTGAATGATGTGAGGATCGGCTTTTTCATGCAAATATTCAAGCCCTTTTGCAGCCCCTACAGCAATCTTAACTCGTTGAGCCCACGACAAAACTGGACCAGGTTGCGCTCCTTTCACACCTTTCCTTCCTGCACCAATTAATAATAACTTGTTTAATTAAAGATTCGGACAAAATAAATGTCCTCGCTTCGTTAACTTTCAAATTACACTAAATACCGTGTAGAATATCATGAAGGGAACCATTAGATGCAAACTCATAGGCGAGAATACGTGAAGTCCCATCAACACAGTAACCCAACAGCCTTACAAAGTTGTCGTGTTTAAGCCTCGACACCATAGAAACCTGCACAGTTAAACAGCGTCAGCTTAACGCAAACACATAAAAAATAAACCGAAGTTGGTATATTAACAAACCTGGGCCAAGAATTCTTCATCGGGCTGTTTGCTGGCATCTAACTTCTTGATCGCCGCCGCATCACCACTTTTGAGTACTCCATAATACACCCTTCCATAGGAACCCTCTCCAATCAATGCATTAGTCCCAAAACACTCAGTGATATCCTTAAGCTCGTCTACCGGTAGAGCAGGAACTTCGATCGGCTGGACTCTCACTGCTTGACCACCTCTGGGTACAGCCTCCGAGGGATGATAACCCCCGTCGTTCCCTGTGTCACGGAAACTCAACTCAACTTAGTATCAGTCTGAAGATCTTGCGAATCGAAATGGAAAACATTTTGTGATACACACAACTACCTGTTGAACTTTTGACCGGGTAAGCGCCGCCGTGGTCAGCGCCGCCGTGCATATCATCGTCTCCGCAACAGCCGAAGCAACTCATGGCTCCTCAACACTATATTTACCTGATATCACATTCAAAGATGAAGCTCAATATCAAAAAATGGTGGATTACAACTGAAACCATAATCAATCAGATCAGCTCTGATCAATGGAGCAAAACACCTGAAAAGAAGCCCTAATTTTTCGACCAAATTCAGTCAACAAAGCGAACTGCAGAGAGAGCAATGAATCAAGTATTTGAGTTTACCAGAACGATGAGATTGAGAACGAAGAACGGCGATCTAGTCTCAGTCCGGCGTTCCAGATCTTGCAGTCGGAGCCGCTGACTGATTCGCCACGCCGAGCAACAGCGACAGAGAGAGGAGAGAGAGAGAGAGGGAGTACGGCGGCGACGATGACTCGCCAGGCGAGGAGAGAGAAGAGATGGAGGAGTTCCGGTGACAATCTCCGGCGACGACGAGGAGAGAGAGAGAGAGAGAGAGATGTTTTCTAGAGTGGCGTAGTTCCTCTGAGCAACCCACTTTGACCGATGACTTTTAGACCTTCGCATCTGCCACGTGGCGTCTTCTCATTTGTTGTCTGGATCGAAAAGTCGTCGGTCGGAGCTGACTCTCGTGGACGCGCCAATAGTATAATATTAAGGGAAAACTGCGGCATAAGTATTCAAATTTTTTGAAAAGTTGATATTAAGTTTTTTTTTTGTGGCGGAAGTTGTGAAACTTTTATTTTGTGTATTTGGTCATATCTTCGTCCCCAACCACATAAATTGTAACGTTTTTAAACCCATTAATTTTTTTGATTAGAAATAGTGTATTTAATATGTTTAAAAACGTGACACGTGATGTGGTTAGGAGCGAAAACATGACGAAAGACACAAAATAAGAATTTGGCAGCTTTCTTCACAAAATAAATGAAAACATAATGTCAATTTTTCAAAGACTTTAGGTACTTATACCCCTATTTCCCCCTAATATTAATATATAGTTAGTTACTATTTGACCATTCACTCTCTATCTACAAACAAAATCACCATGTTAATAAAATGGTTAATTGTGGCATAAATATTCAATTTATGGTTAAAACTGATGGCATATACCCAACTTTAGAAAGCGGCACTACTAGTACTCACATTTTGAGGGATTGACCAGTGTTGTTGACACGTGGCTAAACTTCAACGAAAGAGGACAATAAGACGAAATTATTTGCTCGCACACTTTAATTTCATTTAGATACTTTTCTCGACAATAAGATGGAATTATTTGCTCGCACACTTTTATTTCATTTAGCTCAATTATTATTACTTCAATTCTCCATGGTTTATAATGGCAAACATGTCCTTTTTAAATCTTTTGTGATTAATTGTTCTCTCAAATTACGAAAAGTATGTATTATAATAAAAGTATGATTAATTGTGATTAGTTTTTCTCTCTTAAATGTATAAGTGATAATAATAGTATGTATTATGTAACATGTATAAGTAAATTTTGGAAGTTAATAAGGCGTTTGTCAACTTTGCTCACAAGTGTATACTATTCTATTTAACTCACGTGCACTTTATTTTAGACAAAACTATTGGCAATAATGTTGTTGCACATGGAGTTATGATAATATATGTACAATTAACGATATTAGCTGTTTTTTTGTCAAAAAAAAAAAACGATATTAGCTGTTTTATTTCATTCTATTTTGATTTTTCATTACATATAAAAATAACCAAATACGTTTCCATGTATAATAATATTGGGAATCCGAAGATATTCTCATCACCAGAAGCGAAAATTCCGGGAATCCTCAAATTAAAATAAATTAGTCTAGATAACAATGCAAATAATTAAAACTAACTGGTGAAATAAAATTTTCTAGACGAATCATTTAGTTTTTCATGAGTCGGATCTCCGAGTCAATATCGGAGATTTAGCCGCCTCCATCATTTAGCTCCACGCCGCCATTATGCTCCTCGTCCCTCTGTCGATCACAAGCCGCTCAAATGCTCGGCCTCTATGTAGTTCACCACGTCGCTACCGGAACACCAATTTAGATTGAAAATCGCCGAATCGGAATACTAGCTCCTTATCACTTATTGGAAAGGGTCAAAGACTCTCGGGGTGTGTGGGAATGTGGTATCTTTGTTGTGTATGGAGGAGAGGTCGAATTCTCTCTTATATAGAGATATCAAAGAATATACACTCATCAATGTGTATCTCATATAATTGGTAAGTTTTCCTTTACGAAAAATCTCATGTATATAAGGGTATATGATTATTGTGATTAATGGGGTTTATACATCAAATAAATCAACCCTATCAATCAAATTTGATTCTCTAATCAATGTCACGAATCAACACATTAACTTATGCGGGCCCGCGTAAAGTCTGATCCCAAATCTTTGGGTATTTATATCGCAAAGTTCTACCAAATAATAAAAATTAAATAAGAGAAATTGCACCAAATAGCCAAATTGAAACATAGGTTTAACAAAATAGCCAAATTGAAACATAGGTTTAACAAAATAGCCAAATCTTGGTTAATTTTGTAAAGTAGCCAATTAACCATTTAAGTGAATTTTTTATTTGGCTAGTTTACAAAATTAACCAAAATTTTGTAAATGGTTAATTGACTAGTTTACAAAATTAACTAAAATTTAACTATTTTACTAAACCTATGTTTCAATTTGGCTATTACCATTAAGAGCCCTTCTTTTTAAAAGCAGTTAAACAAACAAAAAAAAATTACCCATTCAAAAGAGCTTTATAACATAGAGAATATAAAATATAACAAAAATGAATTAAAAAATATATATTATATCAACAATTAAAGTCAATTATGTCGTATAAAAAAAGTCAATTATGTGCTGCTGCCAATAAATACAATTTAACGAATTAAAAGTTTTTTGCACAAGATAAGAGATTTCATAAGTCGGGGTGCATATCTGTAATTAATTGAGCAGTTTTTATGGACTTGTTTAAATGACTTCTACGATTATCAACTTCTCATATTCATCTTAATTAATTAAGATCATGACTTTGCCAACATAGGCTTATTCAAAACATGATTTTTATTTTTGTGAATAGTCGGAGTTTATGTAATGTGGAAGAAGGTGCTTGAACTGTAAAGATTAGATATTTATTTAGGGATGTAAATTACACGTCAAAAGCATTTGGTAATTGTTATTCTTTCTGGTCCAATGCATTGGTGTGAATGAATTGTGATGATGACCATTTCATTATGCGGAGAGCATAACAAACCCAAATCCAGTACTGCCCGACAGTAGTGAAGCCCAAGGTTCAAGTTTACAATATTCCATCGATATTTTATGTTTTCATTGTTGTAGAAAATTCTCAACTTTTCTTTATATTTTTTTATGGAATAGTAACCGAAAATCTTAGCTACTTTTCCCGTGTTTATTTGTGACCAAATTGTCGAAAATCGACGGACTTTCTAGAAAACATGGCTGAGGTATAAATTTGTACTTTTAAGAGAGAATTTTCCCCATTTTTTTCTTTCTTTTCCGCGCCTTCTTCCTATTCGGGATTTCGGTATTTTGAGTTAAATTTTATTTTTTCTTGTTACTTTTAGTTTGAAATGATCAATATAAGTATTATGCGAATTTGCTGTGTTTATAATCATATTTGACTTTTTCTCAAAAAAAATTGTGTTGGTATTTGGATACCATATACAAAATTGAATATAAATATGCATATAGAGAAAAACAATTATCCAATAAATAAATATATGATTTATAGAGAAAAACTTTTATTTTTGCTATTTTAAAAAATAAAGAGATAATTGTTGTATTACAAATACTTCATAATTTCATATATATTCACGTCGAAAAAGACATATATCAATGTTTTTTTTAGATACAAAGACGCGATGTTTTTTTTTTAATTGTAGCCGCTCGAGATGGCAGGCTTTTCAAGAAAAAAAGTCATGGAACAATTTTGAGGATTCATGGCGGTGCAACAAGCCTCAATGAAGCGGCAAGAGGCGTCAATGGCGGCACTGGCGGTGACGGTCGAATTGAAGGAGAAGAGATCACTATCTAAAAATAATTATTCTTAATATATTTTTTAAATAAAATAAATTAGGTCTAATGGACTGCCACATATCGACTTGTCAACTTTAGCCGTTAAAATGTACAAACAAATATCGCTCATGTGACCAAAAAATTTAGTATTGGCTGAGACCTGAGACTATCCTAATTAAATATTTATTTTAGATGTTGTATTGTAAAATATATTGATTTCTATTTGTATTATACATTGATTTTTGGTAGTCTTTACTCGTCTATCTCTAATTGTCTATAATCATTTTTTTTATTTGATGCCAGTGAAAAGGCACCGCGTGAAGGCAGTAATTTATTTTTTGTAATTTTAATAAAAAAAGTTATCCAATATTTACTTTTAATTGTTAATTATAAATAGAAGATCTATATCATCAAACTTTATAAATTGCTGTATTTTAATTTTCTCTTACTAATATTTGTTGACTACGATAAATATATATATATATATATATATAAATTAAAATAATAAATAACTAAAATATTATCTTCAAAATAAATATTTGGGTGAATTAACACTGTCAATTTAGTTATATAGTATAATATGAGAAATAAAAGCCATGCACGTGTCAAAAAACCATTGAGTCTTGGATATTTCTAACCAGCTTCGTAAGCAAGCCAAGAAGCTCAAAGTAATAATACTAAATCTATATATATCAGTCTTCAGCAGTTGAGTCAACCCAAGTCAACCCTTTTCCACTTTCCTCAATCAAAACACGAAGACACGATGATGGAGCTGCCACGGAACCTCCCTGTCGGAGTGCGGTTCCACCCGACGGACGAAGAGCTGCTCATGTGTTACTTGTGGCCCAAGATTCTCGGTGACCGCTTCGACAAAGCCATTGCCGAGGTCGACCTCTGCGCCCACGAGCCATGGGAGCTTCCTCGTATGTCTTCTTATGTTCTGTAATCCGTACACGTGTCACTTACTGTTCGACATGCTTCACAAGCTCATAAACAAACGAAAATGAAATTTGCCCACACTTTGAAAAAGCTTTAATTTTGATTGCTGATCGACGAGGCGTGAGGAGTGGCGGATCAAGGGTACGAATTCCGGGCGGTAAGTATTGTAGCGGGGGCGCGGGGCTAAAAGTTTAACTTTTAAAAATAAGTGTAAGAATTGAAAAAATAACATTTTTGGGGTAAATTTGAACGTTTTTCAGAAGTTTGGGAGTGACTGCAGCCCCTCTTGAGATTAACATAGATCCGGCTTTTGGCACGAGAGCGTTTTTCGCCCTCACCAGAAGAGCCCGGTATTTTTAAATTCGGGCCACAACGTCGATGAAATGAATTCATTAGCACATTACCACCATGTGTAAAATAGATATGATTTGAACTAAAGAAAGAAACTTCTGTAAAGTACATTTTGATAATGGCGAAAACGAGGTTTTGAGTTGATTTCCGAGCAATTCCAGTAACTTAACTCGAACGTTTCGTGCACTAGAGCTCGTGGAAAAGTTTCTGACATTCTTGTCCGGTGTGGTTCAGGGAGGTCGTATATTAGGTCGGAGGACCGACAGTGGTGGTTCATTTGCCGGCAGAACTTCATAAACGCAAAGAGCCGGCGGGTGAATAGGGCGACAAGGACCGGGTTTTGGAAGATCACCGGGCAGGATAGGGTCATCAAAGATCAAAAGAGTAAAACTTGTATCGGGAAGAAGCGGAATCTCGTGTTTCACTCCAATCCCTCGGGGAAGAGGACCAACTGGGTTATGCAGGAGTATTTTGTCAACAGCGATATCGCTCTTCCCCGCGAGGTATAACGTTACTTCTTTGGTGATCTTTGTGTCCTTAAATTTCAAAAGTATTGTTCTTTCGAAGCTTAGCTCGTTCAATCGGAGGAACCGACGCAGCATTGTCTGCGTAAGCTGAATTCATACCTTGTGTTGTTCGAACTTTGCAGAGGGCTTCGTACGTAATTTGTCGGTTGAAGGTAAAAACGGACGAGACGGTCGATACACCATATGGGGAATCGAATGCCAATATCTTTTCTGATCCTGAGAATTCGGGGCCATCTTCTGCAATCCAATGGGTTAGTTTTATTAGAAATGTGTTCCGATTTGCCTCTCTTCGTAGACCGATACTTATCCCGGTTTTTTAACTATTGATATAAAAATGAATTTTAATATTTCAACGTTTAAAGATGTTTGTTTGCGTCTGATGATACCAGTTACATGATCAAATAATGGTCAATGGCGATCCAGAGCAGGCATATGCCGATATGATTCTGACGGTAGACGACATGCGAATGAGGTCGTTGGACGACCTTACCCCTGCAGTATATTCATTGCAATCGGGAAGAGACGAATCAGAAGAGAGTCCCGAAGACTTCGCGGATGGGTACCTCGCTGTATTGACAGATGGCAATTTATATAGCGAGTCAACCCCGCCTGCTTCGTTAAAAAGGTCGTATTTCAGAGATGGTCCGAATTCGAGTGACGCGGACGCTGACGCAGCGAATGGACGGGTAAGAAACAAGTTTCCTAATCTCTGATTCTGTTTACTTGTGACTCACGTCATCACAAGAACTGAGATGATATGAACTTTGCATTCTGTTTGATATGAATAACTTTCACGAAAAAACGAGTGATTCTGTAGTGTTCTCGAAATATACAATCCGTTTTCTTGTGAGAAATGTGTTTTGAAGCTCGATTTTTGTGTTCCGTTTTCACAGCACGGCCGTCTTTCGGGGAGTTCAAGCCTGTCGAATTCGCCTGCAAGCCCGACGAAATTCCAACGGATGAGGATGGTCAAGAAGTCGAGCGAATCTCTTCGAACGTTTGCCACGACCGGATATGTTTCCGAGCCTAAAGTTAAACCTAGTCAGTTTCCTGAAGAGAAACCTTCCTCTGAGAGCTTAGGTAAACATGTCATGGAGCTTTCAAGCCATGTCTCTGTCAAAGGAGGAGATCGTCAGAAACGCATCCAAATCCGAAACAACTCTTCATCCACGGCGACGTCTTCGTATAAGGTGAGATAAAAGCTTAATTTGTTGCAGAAAATGCCAATGACGGGGTGACATGGTACAACTGGCCCTCGAATTTTGATTTTGACAATAACGCCCTAACTCTAAACCCTTTACTTGGGTTTTGCAGGGGAAGATATCCCCGGGACTCGTTGCTACCAGCAGTTTGGAGCAGCGTTCGGTGGAGTCGTCTTCGAGCAAATGGAAGAGCTTCTTTGTTTTTGCCGAGCCATCGTCGGTTTCAAGGGGTGATCTCTCTCTTCCACTGTCGGTGTACTGGTTCAACACGCTCGTCGGGTCGCTTTTCTTTGTGATCTTTATTCGGGAATTAGTCGTGTTCGGAAGCTGGTAATAGTACAACACGTACGAGTTCGTTTCGAAGGCCAAAAGATTTAAAATCTCATCACCCTTTGGTATGAGCTAATGCAGTTTGTAAGTGTGTAATAAGTGTATAATGTAATACCGGCATAGTGTGTTTATCTAAGAGATATTTGTGGCATAAGTGTCAAATCTTGTACAAAGTGTGTCGGGACTATATAATGCACTGACGGCTCTTGGATTTGATATGTATTTGATTTTGTAGAAGAGATGTCTCAAGATCTCAATTGCGTGGCACACAAGTAACAAACTCATTATGGTATCTTAAGAAGAATTTTATCGAGGTTCGGGCAAAAGCGTGTCCTCGTCGGAGATGTTCTTATTCAGGCAAAACGATTACAAGTACAGCTTCACAATATGATCGCAAAAATTCAAACCACCGGGACAGGACTCGGGTTTTTCAGAGATGACTTCTCTCTCAAGCTAACCGTGTAGGATAAAACGATAGTTTAAATTTCAACTTCAAGCCGAATCTATTCTCAAATATCTTTTAATATTGTTGTTACACGTATTGCAATTATTATCTAATAAATAGTAATAATGACCCATTCTAAGATATATAGAAGATTTAAATCTTTAATGATATGAAGTGGTTAGTCTATGGAGCATACATATAAAATAATTGCAAGTGCACTAAATTTATTTTTCCACATTAATAAAGAGTCCTAATGCAAAACCTCTGGTATTGGAATCTTGAGTGGACGCCAAGAAGCCAAATATTAAAGTATTTAATTTAATGAGATAGAATGCAATGTTCTTAATTTAAGAGAGGATTCATGAAAAATAATTTTAAATTATGAAAAATAAGAATATGAGAATCAGTAGGAATAGATTTTTCATATATATATATATATATATATATATATTAGGGTTGAGCATTTTAGACCCAATATGATGGCCTAACTCAATCTGTTAGAAACCCGACCCCAATCTAATCCGCCTAATCTAACCCGCTCAAAATTGAGTCGGGTCAGGTCGGACCCGAATATTATTCGGGTCAGGTCCAAAATCTTGGATCGGGTCGGGGTCTCCGACCAACCAATATAACTAATATATAATTCATATTAATTTTATATTCAAGTAGTGGAATCTTTGGTCTTTTAAAAATTTCTCATTCTCAATTTTATTTATATACAAAGACCGTTCAATCTCTTATTTTCAGGTTTTACATTGTTTAGTGTATGTTTGTTTGATTAAATTTGTTTGGAGTATTTTTACTTGAATTTTGAGTTACATCGATAATTTTTTCATATTATTTTTTGTGATATAAGATTAAATCTTAATTAATTGGGCCATGGCGACTCAAACCAACCCAATCCGATTTTTTATCGAGTCGATTTGGTTTGGGCATTAAAAAAATTGATTGGATCGGGCTTTTTTTTAGAACCCAAAAAAAAATTAGATCCATAAAAAAAAAAAAAAAAAATTGGGGCGGCCTAACCCAACCCATGCTCACCCTTATATATAATGCAGCCTTATAATATTTATTGCACAATGTTCTTATTTTATTTTGGTCATATTATTTGTAGCCATCGATGCGGTTAAAAAATGATTTACTGCTATTAAAAACCTATATAATTTAATAGTTGATCATTTTTTTCTTGTTATAATTAAATCCTATAATATAATTACTAATATATCATATTTTAACATAAGTTAGATTTTAGAACTGAAGCTTGGATTTTGAATTTTGTTTATTTTAATATTTAATTTTGACAACAATTACCCTATATACTTGCAGAAAATAGCACGTTATTACTTTCTATGCGTTAAAAAAAATACTAACTTGTGTCTAATGATTACTTGAAAATATTCTTTGATTAATTATTGATGCCGATGTTTTGGGAAGGAAATAACGGAAATTCCGCTTGTTCAATAAGGTGATTTCAGCCATTTAATTTCGATTATTATGTATTGATTCTCAATTATTTAGCTTCTTTTTATTGCTTATCTGCTTTCATGATTTTATGTGTGCATTGATTCGTTCAGTTTCTTTTATCGTTTTTGAACCCTCTGCATAATGTGTTGCATGAGTTGTAATTCTTTAGTTGATGATGAATTGAAAAATCGAGTTTTTACTTATAAAGTCAAGTTTTATCTTGCAAATACGTGTTCTTCATATTTCTCTTTGTCTACATCAATTACCAAACACGATCAATATATTTTATATTACGAGACTATTAAGAAGCAACGGGTGAGATTAGTTGTTCAGGAAATATTAATTATTATCTCATAAAATAAGAGAAAAATAACATAATTTATATAAATTTCTTCAAATAAAGAATGTTGGTAAAACATATTATTTTTAGTTTTTGCAAATACATTAAGTATACTTAAAAACTAAAGTTAGTGAAGCAAACATACCTCATTTCTCTAAACGAACCTCAATTACTCTCTCAAGTTTTTGTATATATATATATATATATATATATATATTCAGCTGTATCCTGAATAATCACACCATATGTGTAAACAATTTAAAATTGTCACACCTCACTCGTGAGTCGACAAGCCCATATATATATATGATAATTATTATCATTTAAATACTCTATCTATAGTCATGAGGTCTCTAGAACTTTGGGAATCATAAAAAGATAATTATCACATTAAAAAAATAAAACAATTCATTTGCATATCTAAGGCTTTTTGGTTTTCATGCGTGAGTAATACATACATACCAACAAATTTTACATGTCTTGTTCAATATGATAATATATCTATATTATCGATTTTTGTGGCCACTCTTCACGTCTCGTGAACCAACAGCGACCCAACTAAAGTTTATTTTTTTTCATTCTCACACCAAGAAAAGAACAAATGCAATAAATAAAAGTAATTACAAAAGCATAAATACTAGCTTGCTTTCTTTCTATGTTTGTTTGAGGTGTGAAAATGAACTTTACATTCACTTCTTATAGTTTGCGATTGACTTGTATTTGTATGAATGATATAAAGAGAACTTTAGTGGGGTTGCGGAATAATTATTATCTTTTTTTTACGTTACTGACGTTATTGATTAATATTATATGTAATTGTATTGTAAGATATATTTGTAGTGTAAAAATAGATGGTAGGATTAGCTGCAATTACATACACGCGTAATTTTTGCGTCTCGCTGAGATTGAATCCAAGACCTAACGTAAAGTCGTGTATTACATTTACCGCTAGGCGGAACAAATTTGATTGTTCAGGTATGTATTACTATTAGAATCTAATAAACACGTAACGAACTATTTTGTACTACTTATACTACTAGTATACATCAATGATATCCCCTTAATTTATCACATTATATCAAATTGTCTCTATTTTTTTTTTCATAAACAATTTATAACTATAAATTATCACTCTGCATTAGATAATTTTTTTTTTTAATTTTATCAATTTACTTTTTGAACTTATTATTTTATATTTGTTTGCCCCTTGTATATATATTTGTTATTCACTTGCCTTTGAACTATTAATATTCATCAAATGCTCTTTTTGTTAAAGATTTATTTAAAAATAAAAATAAAGGTAATTATTTTTAGCATTATGATGGATACGACGATTAAGACTGTATACAACAAAAGACGAGTAGCCAAAAAACGTGACGCCGAGAGAGAAGAAATTCTAAGAAAGAATTATAAAAATTGGTTAAATAATAAGAAGAAAAAAACTAAAATTGTATTACAGATAAAAAAAAGAAGATATAAATTTATCTTTCAATTATGACAGAACTAATTTATTCGTACAAATTCAAAGTTTAAGAAAAAAATTGATATGTAAGAAGAAAATTAATTATCAATAATAATAATGATAAGTTTAAAAAGAACAAGTTGGCAAGATTCTAATTCTTAATCGACGAGTTCAACGGTGTTAGACATAAGATTCTATTCTTTTTTTGTAAGACAATAATATATAAGAAATTTATTATAGGGTAAATAAAGGCAAAAGTCGTAATCCTATCTTGTTGTGGTAAAAATACCAAAAATACTTTTTTTTTGTCACCGTAAGTTTTAAATAGCTTCCGTTGTGACTCATCCATCAAATTTCACTGTCAACTTCTTACACGCTCACGTATTCTAAATTCTGGGTTAGTATCACTGACAATGGAGTTAATACACATCGATGTCGTTGTCGTTGATCGTCTAGGGTTTGTTTCCTAAAACAACACTGAAGTCGGATATGCTAATCTCGAATGTGGGATTACAAACTCCGACCTCAGGATTAGCATCTTTGAATTAGAGAGAAAATGATAAATGCAGACGTTTAAAAAAATCACAAGTGGTATGTAAAACTTAGGATGACACAAATACATATTTACCTATATTTACCTTTTTTTTATATAATTAATGCTCCAAAACAATAATGGGAAACATTCATTAAGATATAGAGCCAATTATTATATTCTCATATCATGTATATAAAAGGGCAGAGAAGAGCAGAGCTTAGAAGTAGGAAGAATGGATTGGTATGCGAGACTTCTTCTCTTGTGTGTGGCTCTCTTCTTATCTGCTCACCTCTCAATCTCAGAAGCCAAGCTTGGCAGAGTTGTCATTGTTGGCAAAGTCTCCTGCGACACTTGCTTCCAACAACACTTCGACAAACTCACCACCCACTTCATTTCAGGTTCTTCATCTTCTTACCTTCTGTCTATCTCGCGCCCGTGCGTTTTCCCGTGTTTTTTTTCTTCTTCGGTTTTTCGTAATCTGAGTAGAAAGATTCGACACTAGGTTTTTTAAAATAATAATGCGGCATATTCGTAAGCATTCGTTCAATTAAATACTTAATCATGAACGTTTGTATTTTGGTTTCCTTTTGCGTCTCTATCAGTATACAACTCAAATTAACACATGTTCTTCTTCTTCTTCATATTTTGAGATTCCATACGTTAGATACTTTAATTTAAAACATATACATATAGATGTCTTAATATAGATGGCTTAATGGGACTATGGAGAAAAAAAGGTTACTGACGGCAAAAATACTTAAAGTTTAGTCAAAGAACCCCTCGTGTACTCAAAGTTTAAAAGTGGTGGTAAAAATACTCAAAGTTGCATTTGGAGAGTTGACCATTCTCGTAACGCTATTAACTTACCCGTTAACTCTGGTCACGTGGACAAATCTGCTTTGTTAAGTGTAATAATTAGGTGTTAAATTAGTTGTATGAAATAATACTGATTAGGGGTTTAATTCGTTGTTTTGTCGTAAACAAGACTGATGTGGGCTCATCCACGTGGCAAAAATTGTTATGTAAGCAACTCACGTCTGTCCGCGTAGCCAGGATTAACATGTAAGTTAACGACGTTGTGAGAATTGAGTGGTCAACTCCCCAAATACGACTTTGGGTATTTTTACCATCAATTTTTAATATTGATTACACGAGAGATTTTTTTAACCAAACTTTAAATATTTTCGCCATCATTAACCCTAGATAAAATATAGTAAAAAAATATAAATTTCACTGACTTTAGGTATTTAATATGAGTGCAAAGTGCTTAATTTTTATGTTTTTGAATATTTTTAATACAATTATACATACATAATGTAACATGTATATTATATGTATACATATGCTTTATAACCTTTGTGTTAAATTTGACAGTGCATTGAACCCTTGTATATAGTATATACTCTAGCTAAAAGGCATTGATCCAATTGACATTGCAGGCGCGTCGGTTGCGGTCGAATGTCGGTACGACGCGACCTTAAAGCCGATCTTCCGGCAAGAAGCAAAGACCGACGGGACCGGAGAGTTTCGAGTCCGGTTGCCTCTGGCAGTGAGCAAGCACGTCAAGAGGATCCGGGCCTGCACCGTAGAGCTCATCCGCAGCAGCCAGACGTACTGTGACGTGGCGGCCACCGCTACCTCATCATCCTCGCTCCGCCTCAAGTCGCGCCGCCATGGGACCCACGTCTTCTCCGCCGGGTTCTTCACATTCAGGCCCCAAAAGCAGCCCACGCTCTGCAGCCAGAAGCCCACAGTCGAAAACTTAGACGGACCTCAGACATTCCCGCCTCCGCTGAAGGACCCGACATCTCCCGGAGATTTACCTCCGCTTCCTAGACTCCCGATTCCAAACATCCCGCTCCCGAATCTCCCGGCATTACCGACACTCCCGCCTCTTCCGGTACTGATTAGTGGATGGAAAA
This sequence comes from Parietaria judaica, assembly GCA_954871525.1. NCBI lineage: Eukaryota > Viridiplantae > Streptophyta > Magnoliopsida > Rosales > Urticaceae > Parietaria > Parietaria judaica. The sequence continues at coordinate 36,754,344 of OX940865.1, forward strand.
ATATAGTTTTTATAAAGATACAAGTTCAAATGTTCAACCACCTAAATTACTTATCTTAGCAGGTACTCCCGCGTCTGCCGGGAATTCTTCCACCTCTGATCTCACGGGACGAGAAAACGAAGCATGCGCCCAGAGGTGCCAACCCAAGCTCTTCGTCGCCGGCCGGTGGAGTCGGCGCGAAAGAGATGTTCTTCCCTCCAAATCCGTTTCAGCCGTCGCCGCCGCTCATCCCCAACCCGTTTCAGCCGCCGCCGCCACTCATCCCCAACCCTTTTCAGCCGTCGCCACCGCCGCTTATCCCCAACCCGTTCCAGCCGTCGCCTCCGCCGACCCCAGTTTTCAACTTGCCGCCAGTCCCAGGGTTGTCTGCACCTCCATCACCGCCACCTCCGGCTTTTCCCTTCACGTTCCCGCCGTTCCCGAACCCTTTCTTCCCGCCTCGCGGCCCCGGCGCCCCTCCTGCCACCACTAGTTCTCCTTAGCCTCCACAGAGGATAATGTAATATATATTATACATACTATATATTATATTTTATATATATGTTCACTTCCTTATATCAGTTTGTATTTTTATTTTCCTGATCTTTTAATATGTTTTAATCAGAAAATCAAATATCACGTCTGTTTGTTTTGAGAAATAGCTGCGTTGCTTCTGAATGATGATTCTAATGTTTCAGATGTACTTTTGGATGTAAATTTTCAATATAGTGAGTGAAGTTTTCTTATTCAAAACTTTGATTCCATTATAATTGTTTCATATTTTGGTAAAGATTGATATTATCTAAAAAAAAGGTATAATTGAAAGTGTGAAAATTAAATAAATTAAAAAACACATTTTGTTACTAATTTGATAATTGAAGCCTCTGACATGTTCTTAGATTTTGTAATACAAAACATAAAACTAAAAAAAAATAGTAGTAGTCTATGAGACGGAGATGTTTTTTTTCAAAGTTTGATTCGACTTCTCCACGTGTTTGTGAAATCGGATATAAATGATGTTGGAGACTTTGTTAAGGACTCGAGACAAGTAAAAATCAGACAAGCGATATTTGGTGACACAGTTCGCGAAGCCCTTAATAACAACTTATTGTGTGGGGCACTGACCCTTATACGTTATTCTATTGAAAAACATTTAATAATATTACATGGTTATATAAGATGCTTAATTGAGTTTCACAAGGGATAAACTCCCTTCAGGACCAGGCTCAACTAGTGATCCACTCTAGAGAAAAGTATAGGCTTCTCTTCAGAACGATCTTGCAATGCTTTGACTATCGTCCAGTCAGTCATCACTCAACAAAGGAGATATCAAGATCCTCCAGCTCAGAAACAAGTGAATGTCTATTTACGTTCAAAGTATTCGATGTTCATCCACATCTAGCAAATGGTATAAGGGTCGGTCTTATTGGCTTCCACGTATGGCAAGAAAGATTCCAAATGATCACATGGATTGAATACTCCAACTGATATCTTTAATCATATCAATTCAAGGCGACAATGTTTTAATCAGTCTTAATGAAGGCTAACATATTGTGGAAATAACTCTGATGAAGATCGTTGACTTCCATAGCGATTCTATTCTGTCAATGCACAGATCTTCAACACACTTGTCAATCACTGTTGTTGTTCTGAAAAATCGTCCAATTATGTGTTACACATAATGATTAAAAAAAATTGTGTTCTTACAGTTTGAAGTATATCGGTGAAAGCTTCTCAAATTTAAAGGATAACCGTAAATTTTGAAGCACTAAAACTCTGCTGGCAAACTAAAACTTTTGAATTCACCCGCAACTCAACGGACACTATATAATTGGAAGCGTGAAAACACAACTTTTCTGAGCAGGAAACTTAATAGAAAATTCATTAAACAAATAGAGTTTTCCCTTACACTTTAAATTGGTGTATCAAAAACATTACGATTGGTGCCACATTATAACCAGGGAAGGGAGAAAGAAAAAAAAAAACAATCAATTTTGTTACATCCGACAAATATTTAATTTAAAATTAATTTATAATGGCAATTATAAATCAATTAAGTGTTCGGTGAAGCTACCCAATTCTATAATTTATGGTATGGCTCGAAGAAGATTATCACTTTCTGTTCACCGAACGGTGAAAGAAAATAACACTTTACTTTCTTCACGTCTCGGTTTCAACCGTCCCATCGATAGTGTATGTCTTCAGTTCTACAACGGATTGATCGACGATCGACGACACTCACAAACAAAATAACTTGTTATTTTGAAAGATTGGTACTTTGTCAATAAAGGTTTAAACTTTGATGAATAATTTATGATTTAATATGAAAAGCAAGTATTAGACACGTAAGTTTCCATTCCAAGATGATAAAGAATCCAAAGAGCCGAGGTTCGCTTTAACTTGCGAATAAAGCAACGACCATTGCCTTTTCTTCCTCGCAAAATTAACTCATATTATATAAATGTCCTTCATATTAATAATATTTGGATTTGGATCGTCATTATAAATTTTAATCATATTAAATGTTATTACATCAATAATAAATATATCAAGAGTATAATTATGAAATATATATATCTCAAATACTACAGGGACAATATTTACTTTTGCATTTTCTAAATTTAAATTTAAATGAGATATATATTTTTTATTATTGTAGAAGTTTTAATTCAATTTTCATCAAGAAGACAAGAACTTTCCCACCGCCTACACAATAATCACGATTGAAAGAAAATAGCGGTATAAGTACTAAAGTCTTAAAAAAGTTAAATTCAGTTCTCATTTTTTTAGCGACAAAAGTTGTCGAACCCTTAATATGTCTATTCCGTCATGTTTTCATCAAGAACCGTTAAGCAACACCATTAAATATACTATTATTTATCATTGATAAATCAATTTAATTTTCATTTATTAAAAATGATATATCTAATAGGTTGAAAAACGTGACACATGGCGTGGTTCTGAAACGATAACATGACAGATGACAAAAAATAATAATTTGACAACTTTCGCCCGTCTAAAAAAAAACATAATATCAACTTTGTAAAAACTTTAAGTACTTACGCCTCCATTTTCCCACAAATAAATAAATAGAAAAAGCTTCTAATTAATTTGTTTCTCCGAAATTAAGCTTCAGTTTTTTCTTTCTTCACTGTCTCCTCCTCAACTCTCTCTCTCTCTCTCTATGCAATAACCATCGGAGTCTCTGAGCTCCGTCGCCCATGGCGGAGTCCTTGAAGAAGCTCGCCGAAGCTCTCTGCCTCCACCACAGCGACACCGCCAGCTCCTCCTCCGATCTCGTACGGAATCTCCGCTCCGACGACTCAATCCGCCCGGGCCTCGAGGCGCTCTACCAGATTCTCGACCGGGCTGTGTCCCCCTCGGAGGAGGCCGGGGAGCTAGGGCTCCAATCGTGGAGCGATTCTCAGATTCAAGAGCTCTCCGCGCTCGCCTCCGCCATTGCTCAGGCTTCTCGATCTCTCGCCGGTAGGTTCTCCAACTGGTCTCGCGTTCCACGACGAAGTCCATTTCGGATTTTCAATTTTCAGTAATTCTCGGATTGGTTTGTGTTTCTGATCTTCGATCACGATAGTCCTATGCGAAGTCCAACTTCTGCTATACACTGTATCTTCATCACGTTACTGTATATATCTTTTGATCCTATGCATCGATATAATTATGATTCTGTTGCCTTTTGATCCTCTGAATAGTTGAGCAAGTCGATGCGGTAGTTCTCGCCGTCGTGCAGAAGTCGGTGGAATTCGCTGCATGTTACTTGGAGAAGACGGAGTACAGCGGCGACGACCTAAGTACTCAGGTTTGTGGCTTTTTTAGCAACTTATTCTGGTTGGATTAGTTGTTGTTCTAACGAAGTATGCTATAACGACAATACGATAAGGCCCGTAATCGGTTCTTGAACACGGGAATTTTGCCAACCTTAACTAAACCCATTCTCTCCTCTTTCAAGAGGGATTAATGGCTAATCTTTTCAAGGGATTACAACCTAATGAACCAGATAGGGCCGGCCTAATTAAACTTTAGAACATTGATAACATAATTTAAATAATCAAATAACTTCATAACATGATTAAGCGTTCTAGTTATTTCTAAATGTTGCGTATGTAACACGATACATTAAAACGATTAGTTACTTGCTTACTCTTTCTCCATATTTCATTGTAAAAGATTCTAGGAAAACCCTTGAACGGGTAAAACTCGGAATGAAGTAGAACTGATGAACTGCATGATCTGTTTAGCAGCAGTTTATTATAAACTGATATATTGAGAATGTGTTTTTAATATGTATCTACTCCATCAAATACTATAACCTCAGGAGGCTCTTTTATTCGCTAATTTTTTGTTATATATTTTATGTATATCATGATCTATTTATACACTCTAATGTGCATTGAGAGAGAATGAATATATCTATATAACATTTTTAATAAATGAGGTGATATGTTGTCAATCAGCCAACTAAGAATCACTGAGAAAATATTGTTTGATGAGCATACTGGAAGTGGCTGCCACTGTATAAAAATATTTTTTATGGCATATATTCACACCACCAAACACAACCAAATTTGTTTGGATGTTCCGTAAAAATGCGATATAGATTTGGCTTTCAGTAACCAGTTTGGATCTTCTCTTGTAGCCTCCTAACGTATTTAGAAACCTTATACTTTATGCCTGTGTTTTCTGTAGATTTTTCTTTGAGTACGAGGTATTTATTTGTGTATTTTAATGCTCGTTTCCATGTTTCTAATTGTGTTCGCTGTTCTGTTTACAATGATGGGTTATCTAATATTTGCTCAATTTGTTCAGAATCATGTGTTACAGCTTTTAGAAACGGCTTTGGTTGACGGAACAAATAAATTCCACGAGGCAGTTCAAATCTCCTCTGTAAACAGTCTGCTTGACTCATCGCTGGTGGGCACTAGTAATTCTGGAGAGATTGATTATCGAATTAAAAGTAGTCTTCAAGGTATACATCATTTGCCCTTCTTTTACGGCTGATGATGTTGATTGTACAATATTATTGCAGTGTGTTATTTGTATTAGATAGCTGATATGTTTTTAATTTGTTTTCTACAGAAAGTGCCAGTTGCTTAAGGGACGAGAAAGTGGTTGATCGAATTTATATGACCTTAGCTTCAGACTGCATACAATCCGATAGACAGGCCACCGGATCCAGTGAACCTGTTTCCCCTCTGGACTTGAGAAAATTGGTTTTCCTATCTCAATATTGGGCTGTTTCTCATGTCGGTGTTATTCGCCGGTTGATTTTGGTCTGCAGAGAATTGGTTGCGGTTCCAGATGCTTTTGATGAGAAGATGGCTGGTACAAGCTTTCGCAAGAAACTCGCATTTGGTTTGAGGGTTCTGAAGCTACTTGGAAGTGTTACAAAGGATATCCCATATATTGAATATGATTCCTCATTGGTCCAAGCGGTTGCATCTTTCGCTGATGTCTTGCCTCACTTATTTAGACCTGGCTTTGAGTTTGGTAACTTTAATGTTGGTTTGGAGGGTAGTTTTGAAAGTCTTGCTCTCTCGCTAATGGAAGAGTTTCTCGAACTTGCCAGGGGAATTTTCTGTAACAGCAATATTTTCATGAATATCCAGGCCTGCACAGTGGCTTCTGTACTGGACAATTTGGATTCCTCTGTTTGGAGATGTAGTAAGGCTTCTACCAAGGCCCCGCTAGCTTACTTTCCTCGAAGTGTTATTTACATGATAAAACTCGTTCACGAAATCAAAAGACAAACTAGCCGAGCTCTTAGTTGGAAGGAGTTGAACTCGGTGGTTACCTGTGATGATATTGATACCAGAATTGACGTTCCTTCCTGCCACGTTCACTCTGAGAAAGTAAATTTGCTCAAGAACTACACGTTTGAACAACTGTTGGAGATGATATTTCCGTCCTCTAGTCAGTGGCTCGGTAATTTGATGCATGTTGTCGTTTTCCTCCACTCTGAAGGTGTCAAATTGAAGGCAAAGGTGGAGAAGTCTTACTCCATTGCTGCAAAAGCTATTTGTAATACAGAACCTGAAACTGCAGTCTGCCATGAAGATGAAGCACTTTTCGGTGATCTTTTCTCTGAGAGTGGTCGCTCTGTAGGATCTGTGGATGGTAATGATCAACCACCTGTTGCTGTCAGTTCTAGCTACTCTAACCTGCCCTTCGAAGCTGCTATTGAAGTATTAAGCTTTCTCAAAGTGTGCGTATTTTCTCCTGAATGGCATCATTCGCTTTTTGAAGACGGTTGCTTGAAGCTTAACAGAACTCATTTGGATATATTGCTCTCGTTACTCCAGTTTCAGAGTTATACTGATGATAGGGCTTCAGATAACTATTACCATTCGCAAGAAGACAAAGTTATCAGTCGTGTCCATGAAATTTGTTTCGAGCTGTTACAGGATCTCGTTACTCGGCATGCTTTGCCTGATTCTCTTGAGGAATACCTTCTTGAGAAAATCTTGATCATTGAGAATGACGCGTTTGTCTACACCGATCAAACCCTAAGCTTGCTAGCTCACACGCTTTTCAGCAGGGTGGGTACAGCCGGAAGCAAAGTGAGAGCTCAAGTTTTCAAGAGTTATGTCGATTTTATTGCTGAGAAGGCAAATGTCGTTCGCTCTAAGTGTCCTAGCCTAAAGGACCTTCTTGGTAGCCTTCCATCTCTGTTTCACATCGAGATTCTTCTCATGGCCTTCCATTTGTCATCTTCAGAAGAAAAGGCGACACTTGCCAACTTAGTATTCTCTTCTCTAAGAGAACTTGACTCTCCTTCGTCTGATGTCAACAGCTCTCAATTAGCATGCTGGGCTCTCCTAGTCTCGAGGTTGATTCTGGTACTTCGTCATATGATATGTTATCCTCGCACTTGCCCTTCGTCATTGCTCATGCATCTCCGTTCTAATTTGAGGGCATTCCCACAACTTAGTTCAGGTCTTCCTAATTGCGTTGATGTTCATATGGCATCATGGGCTTCAACCACTGCGAAGAATGTAATGGGTACAACCATTGAGGAAGATCCTAAAATCAGCTGCTTGATCAATCAACTAATTGATGTTTGCGACGATAACTATGCAGTGTCCACATATGATCTGGGCAGTGATTGCTTGAGCTTGAGTCGGAATAACGTTGTGTCGACTGTATCGCACATTCTAGGGTTCTGGAAAGGCCAAAGAGCTTTAGGGGTCGAGGACCTTATTATTGAAAGATACGTTTTCCTGCTTTGTTGGGATATCTCTGCAATGGCTGTGCCTGAGGAAGAGATTTCTTTGTGGAAAGACCTCCAAACACTTGACACTTCTAACATGGCACACTTCTTTTTCTTCACCCATGCAATTCAAAGTCGTTATGACGCCCTTCAAAAGTGTGGTAATTTCTTTGAAGTTTTACTTCGGCTGCTCCAGCAGTTGAGTGCTGAACCTGAACTGGACAATGCTGAGGAATTAGGCTGGGATTTCTTGAGAAATGGGATGTGGCTGTCTTTGATACTCTCTTTGCTTAATGCCGGGTTTCTTAGATATGGAATGAAGAATGCAGTTCCAGGAGTGTGCTCATTCTGGAAAAACGAGGATTCTGGGTTTGATACCGTGGCTGAGGGTCTTGTTTCATCCATCATTGCGGGTGGCAAGGTTCCGATGCTGCTACGGGAGTTCTCATCTTTGCTGAATAGATATAGATATATCCGACAGAAATATTTTCTATCTGCATTTGATAATAGCGAGAGCGGTGCTGATTGTTTCTCAGATTTGCTGCTTCTAAAACATTCCGGGATTGAGAGAGGCATTCTGGACGAGATTGGGAAGGTCCATGGCAATTTTTCCCAGGTTGAATCTGTTTTCGACCTCTTACCTAAGCTGGACAGCATTCTTGACAAAAGGGGCTCTCGGGAGTGCCTACTCCATGGGTTCCCTTTGAATCTACACGTTCCTACAGGAATCTTTCTTTCGTCGGTTTTGAGTGTCAAAGGGATCATTTCTGTTTTGGATAAACTTGTCAAAAGAGAAGATACGAAAGAAAATGTTTTCGTGGACTTGGAGCTTTTGCGTCTGATCCTTGATTCTGTGATGGCTGTAAAATCTGATAGGATCTTTGAAAGCATTTATGAGAAATGTGATGCCATTTTTCAAACCTTGGTTGTGGAATTCGGAGGATCAGAATATTCTGATCTGTATCTGCTGAGTCACCTGGAAACATTTTTACGTGACATTAGCGCGAGGGGAGTAAGTAACAGCAGTGTCCATGAATGTATTATTACAAAAGCGATCAATACAATGGATAGCCTCAAGAGAAATCCTTCAAAGTTGGCTGTTCTCCAATTTTATCTTGGGATAGAAGACGGGTCGGAGAAGCTGAAGGTGCTCTTTGATATGCATCGTGGTGACTTGTTGGTTTTGATGGATTCACTGGATAATTGTTACTCTGAACCAGTAAATCTGAAAGTCCTTAACTTCTTTATTGATCTGTTAACCGGAGAGTTGTTCCCTCATCTTAGACCGAAGGTCGAAGATAAATTCCTCGGTATGAACTCGCTTCGTCTGTCAAAGTGGCTGGAAGCGAGACTTTTAGGCAGCGTTACTGATACCTCGGATGGAATTAGCACTGGAAAAGGATGTTCTGTATCTTTGCGGGAAACAACCATGAGTTTTATTCTGTGCCTTGTGTCCTCACCGTATGAATCACAATCAAGCGAACTTCAGTTACACATTTTCGAAGCTGCACTAGGAGCATTTGACCTTGCATTCCTATATTTTGATATACACACGTCAAGATCTTTTTTTCATTTTATTGTACAACTGTCGAAAGCGGAAACTTCCATGAGATTACTGTTAAAGAAGACCGTAACACTGATGGACAAGCTGGCTGATGATGAGCGTTTATTGCCTGGTCTGAAGTTCCTTTTTGGTTTTCTTGGAACCATTATGAGTGACTCTAACTCTGGAAAGAGTATCTCGGAAAGGTCACGGGAGAGCTCTATCTCTGGCGACGTTCTTCGTGTGGGACCCATCACTTCTAGGCCTGCAGGTTCGAGGAAGAACTCTGAAACTCTGCTGCTCTCCGCCAACGAGGAAGGTGGATCTTTGACTCTTGAATGTGATGGGACTTCTGTGGATGAAGACGAGGACGATGGGACTTCTGATGGCGAGGTGGCCAGCTTAGACAAGGATGAAGAAGACGATAACAACAGTGAAAGAACACTTGCTTCTAAAGTTTGCACGTTTACATCCAGTGGCAGCAATTTCATGGAACAACACTGGTACTTCTGTTACACTTGTGATCTGACCGTTTCGAAAGGCTGTTGCTCTGTTTGCGCAAAAGTTTGTCACCGTGGTCACCGTGTTGTGTATTCTCGGTCAAGTCGTTTCTTTTGTGATTGTGGAGCCGGGGGAGTTAGTGGCAGCAATTGCCAGTGCTTAAAGCCACGCAAATTCACTGGAAGCACCAGTCCACCGGCTCGTAATGCTAGTAACTTCCAGTCATTCCTGCCATTCCCAGAGGATTCTGACCAGCTTCCAGATAGTGATTCAGATGTTGAAGAAGATTCCAGTACAGAGGTAGATATTTCAACAAGGTTACATATACAAAAAGGACTTCAAGATGGGATCCAATCACTGCTTGAGGAGCTCGATTTTGAAAGCCTAGTGCTACGGATGTGCTCTCTGCTGTTGCCTTCTATAACCAGCAAACGAGACTCTACTCTGTCAAATGATAATATAATTAGTCTCGGTAAAGACAAGGTGCTTTCGTTTGGAGTCGATCTCTTGCAGTTGAAGAAGGCCTACAAAAGTGGGTCGCTTGACTTGAAGATAAAGGCAGATTATTCGAACGCCAAGGAACTTAAATTACATCTAGCAAGTGGCTCTCTTGTAAAGTCTTTGCTCAGTGTCAGTGCACGTGGGCGGCTTGTGGTTGGGGAAGGTGATAAAGTTGCTGTGTTTGATGTTGGTCAGTTAATTGGACAAGCCACCATCGCTCCTGTGACTGCAGACAAGACCAATGTGAAGCCTCTCTCTAAGAATGTCGTTCGGTTTGAAATTGTTCATCTATCTTTCAATTCAGTTGTGGAGAATTACCTTGTCGTAGCAGGCTACGAAGACTGTCAGGTGCTCACATTGAACCCACGTGGTGAGGTTACCGATCGTCTTGCCATTGAACTTGCACTGCAAGGTTCGTATATCAGAAGGGTTGACTGGGTTCCTGGATCCCAAGTTCAGTTAATGGTGGTAACCAACAAGTTTGTCAAAATATTTGATCTCTCCCAGGATAATATCAGTCCCGTGCACTACTTCACCTTGCCGGATGACACGATTGTTGATGCAACTTTGTTCATGGCTCAGAGAAAGATGTTCCTGATTGTCCTTTCCGAACAGGGAAGTTTGTACAAACTTGAGTTAGCAGTGGAAGGGAGTGGCGGTGCTACACCGTTGACAGAAAGACTTGAAATACAGGGCAGAGATGTAGATGCTAAGGGCTCATCTTTGTACTTCTCATCAACTTATAAGCTGCTCTTCGTGTCCTATCAAGATGGTACTACGCTGGTCGGGAGGCTTAGCGCCAAAGCCACATCTCTGACCGAGTCATCCACGGTGCTCGAGCAAGAACACGATGGTAATGTTATAATAGAAAGGAATTGAGTAATTTTTTGGTATTCTACAGTTTTCTAATAAACTAAGTAAATTCTGTTGAATATTTATAATTAATCTTTGGATTTATCTACAGGTAAAATGCGAGCTGCGGGGCTGCACCGCTGGAAGGAGTTGCTTCCTGGAAGTGGGTTGTTTGTTTGCTTTTCAAGCTTGAAATCAAGCTCTGTTCTCGCTATATCAATGGCGGCTGATGAGTTTTACGCTCAGAACATACGGCACACAGTGGGTTCAAGCTCTAATTTAGTCGGTGTGACAGCTTACAAGCCTTTGTCCAAAGACAAGATTCATTGCCTTGTACTACATGATGATGGAAGCCTTCAGATATACTCACATGTTCCAGTTGGAGTTGATGCTGCTGCGAATTTTACTGCTGAGAAGGTTAAAAAGTTGGGCTCTAATATTCTCAGCAACAAGGCTTATGCTGGTCTGAACCCTGAATTCCCGCTTGATTTCTTTGAGAAGACGATGTGCATTACCTCGGATGTGAAACTGGATGGCGATGCCATCAGAAATGGGGACACTGAAGGAGCAAAACAGAGCTTGGCATCTGAGGATGGCTATTTGGAAAGCCCCAGTCCAGCTGGATTTAAGGTATTGATGTTCTCTCGTAAATTCCGGCTCTTATTTTTTCAATTTATGGAAGAAAAGAAGTTAGGACTTTAATTTAAATCTTTTTATGGTAGAGTTTGGTCTATATAGCTGGACCGATTTTTGGACAGGTTGATCGTAAACCATTCTTTGGCCTTGCATTTTAAATTTATTTTTATCAATATAATCGATATTTCTTTAAAAAAATAAAAATTAAATATGATGTCCTCATTTTGTAATTTCTTGTTCCTATTTTGTCAATTATTGTGTCAGCGATAGAAACGCTTATCTTTGTGCGATTGATGCTTTTCTTTTCCTAATTATTTCTTGTGAAGAAGTCGTTTAACAATTTTGCGCTTGCATCCTTTATCTCCCCACATTTTCTTTTCCTCAAACATGCCATGATTATAGCATCTCTTCTGTTTTCTGCAGATTTCGGTTTTCAATTCAAACCCTGATGTTGTCATGGTTGGTTTCCGTCTACATGTGGGTAACACATCTGCAAATCACATTCCATCTGAAATCACTATTTTTCAGAGGGTAATTAAATTAGACGAGGGCATGAGGTCGTGGTATGATGTACCATTTACGGTTGCTGAATCACTTCTTGCCGATGAAGAGTTTTCAATCTCTGTTGGGCCGACTTTTAATGGGTCTGCGCTGCCGAGAATTGACTCTTTAGAAGTATATGGTAGAGCCAAGGATGAATTTGGTTGGAAAGAAAAATTGGATGCAGTATTGGATATGGAAGATCGTGTGCTTGGTTGTAACTCCTCGCTCTCTGGATCTAGTAGAAAGCGCCGGTCTATGCAGTCTGCTCTTGTTCAGGAGCAGGTTATATCATATGGCCTTAAGCTTTTGTCGGAGATATATTCATTGCGTAAATTATCTGGGTGCTCAAAGGTTGACGAAGTCCAGTCGGAACTGAGTAAGCTCAAGTGCAAGCAGTTGCTTGAGAAGATATATGAAAGCGACAGAGAACCGTCGTTGCAAGCTGCTGCATCTCGCGTTTTGCAAGCTGTGTTTCCCAAAAAGGAAATATATTATCATGTAATATTCTAAAAGAAGAGAGTAATCTTTATACAATTTGGCATTATTACTCATTGATAACATTCTGATGTAGGTCAAGGATAGCATGCGACTTCTTGGAGTGGTGAAATCAACCTCGGTGCTCTCTTCGAGGCTTGGAGCTGGTGGTATCGCAGGAGCATCACTTGTTGAAGAGTTTACGGCTCAGATGCGAGCAGTGTCTAAAATTGCAGTGCACCGCCGCTCTAACTTGGCTACTTTTCTGGAAATAAACGGTATCATGTGTTTCGATCAACACTTATATTTTTTCCAATTTCTGATTTATTTTTCTTTATTTTATCCCTTGAAAAGTATTAATACTAGTCATCTGGATTCCGCAAGCATGTGAACATTTTTTTTAGAGAAAATGATATTCTCATCTCTTTTATCAACTCGTGATTAATGGATTACATTATCACAAGCCATGTATATGCTTATGCTTAAGATTAACATTTTATAATTGTTATTTAGCTAGAATATGGTAATTCTATATTTTTTTTCTAACAGAAATTCGTACTTATAGGTTCGGAAGTGGTTGACGGCCTCATGCAAGTGCTTTGGGGAATTCTCGACTTTGAGCAGCCTGACACACAGACTATGAACAACATCGTTGTTTCATCTGTTGAACTCATATACTGCTATGCAGAGTGTCTTTCTCTACATGGAAAGGATCCCGGATCTCACACAGTTGCACCAGCCGTTGCTTTCTTCAGGAAGCTTCTCTTTTACCCAAATGAAGCTGTTCAGACTTCAAGCAGGTACTTAAAATATCTCTCCATTATCTGGTTCAATGTATTCCGATCTTAACTTGGGTTGGGTTGACTTTTGGTTTCAGCCTGGCGATATCTTCGAGGTTGCTCCAGGTTCCGTTTCCGAAGCAAACAATGCTGTCCACAGATGATGGTACAGAGAGTGTCGTATCTGCTAGTAGGCCTTCTGAAGCATCATTGGGAGGACATGTCCAAGTGATGAACGAGGAGGACGCTATAAACTCGTTAGTGCAATACTGTTGTGATGGTTGCTCCACAGTTCCCATACTTAGAAGGCGGTGGCATTGTTCCATCTGTCCTGATTTTGACCTGTGTGAGGCGTGCTATGAAGTGCCCGATGCCGATAGGCTTCCTCCAACGCACTCTAGAGATCATCCCATGACTGCTATTCCGATCGAGGTGGAATCTCTCGGTGGAGAGGGGAATGAGTTCCACTTCACACCCGATGACAATATGTTGCCTTCGCTAGCAGATTCTGCCATCCAAAACTCTGCTCCAGCAATACATGTTCTTGAAGGCACTGAATCGGGAGAGTTCTCTGCCCCAGTCAGCGACACGGTTTCAATCTCTGCTTCGAAACGAGCTGTGAATTCCCTGCTTCTGTCTGAATTGCTTGAACAGTTAAAGGGATGGATGCAATCAACATCTGGAGTCCGAGCCATCCCTGTTATGAAGCTTTTCTACAGGTTATCTTCAGCTGTCGGTGGACCCTTTATAGACGTATCAAGCTCCGGAAGCTTGGATTTAGAGCACGTAATCAAATGGTTCTTGGTTGAGATTGATCTCAACAAACCTTTCAATGCCAAAGCTCGCTCTTCTTTCGGGGAAATTGCAATTTTAGTGTTCATGTTCTTCACTCTGATGCTTCGAAACTGGCACCAGCCTGGTAGTGATGGTACTCTAAAGTCTGCTTCAGACACAAAAGATAGAAGTGTTGGCCGAGTCTTGTCCTCTAATGGGCCCTCTTCCTCTGACGATCAAGAAAAGAACGATTTTGCTTCACAGCTGAACCGTGCTTGCAATTCCCTTAGGCAACAGCCTTTTGCCAATTTTCTCATGGATATTCTGCAGCAGCTGGTTCAGGTTTTCAAGTCCCCTGCTGCTAATCATGAAACTGGGAGCGCTGGATCTTGCGGGGCTCTTCTAACAGTTCGTAGGGACTTGCCAGCTGGCAACTTCTCTCCCTTTTTCTCGGACTCGTATGCCAAAGCCCATCGAGTTGATATTTTCTCTGACTACCATAGACTCTTGCTGGAGAATACTTTCCGGCTGGTTTATACCCTAATCCGACCAGAGAAGCAAGATAAATCGGTAGAGAAAGAGAAGGCCATCAAGGTTTCCTCTGTGAAGGATATAAAGCTTGAAGGATATCAGGATGTTCTCTGTAATTACATCAACAACGCCAACACCAACTTTGTCAGACGGTACGCCAGAAGGCTTTTCTTGCATATATGTGGAAACAGAAGTCACTACTACAGTGTCAGAGACTCTTGGCAGTTCTCAAGCGAGACAAAGAAACTTTTCAAGCATGTCAACAAATCGGGCGGTTTACATAATCCCATGACGTATGAGAGGAGTGTTAAGATTGTGAGGTCTCTATCTACTATGGCTGAAGTGGCAGCTTCCCGACCTCGAAACTGGCAGAAGTACTGCTTGAGACATGGAGATGTTTTAGCCACCTTGATGAATGGAATATTTTACCTTGGCGAAGAATCTGTTATTCAAACTTTGAAGCTTTTGAATCTGGCATTCTTTACCGGGAAGGACATAGGGAACTCTACACCAAAAACTGACACAGTAGATGCAGGAATTAGCTCAAACAAAACCAGTTCCCAGTTGTTGGACCCAAAGAAGAAGAAGAAAGGTGAAGATGGGTCGGAATTGAGTTCGGAGAAGCCCTATGTGGACATGGAATCTGCAGTTGATATTTTCAACGACAGGAGCGGAAGTGTGTTGCTGGAGTTTATTGATTACTTTCTCCTTGAGTGGAATTCGAGCTCTATCCGGTCCGAGGCCCGGTCTGTTCTTTACGGTGTCTGGCATCACGCAAAGCAATCATTCAGGGAGAGCATGTTGGCATCACTCTTGCAGAAAGTAAAATCTCTCCCAATGTACGGTCAGAACATTGTCGAGTACACCGAGCTTGTCACATGGTTGTTGGGGAAAGCACCCGATGTAAGTTTGAAGCAAAACAACGGTGAAACCGTTGACCGATGTTTGACCTCTGATGTGATTAGCTCCATATCAGAGACGCTGCATAGCCAGAACGAGCTATTAGCCAATCATCCAAACTCACGCATATATAACACTCTTAGTGGACTAGTTGAGTTCGACGGTTACTATCTGGAGAGTGAGCCGTGTGTTTCTTGCAGCTCACCGGAAGTGCCATATAGCAGGATGAAGCTTGAGAGTCTGAAATCTGAAACAAAGTTCACTGACAACCGCATCATAGTGAAATGCACCGGTAGTTACACGATCCAGACAGTGACGATGAACGTTCATGATGCCAGAAAATCTAAATCAGTGAAGGTTTTGAATCTGTACTATAACAACCGACCTGTGGCCGACTTGTCAGAGCTGAAAAACAATTGGGCGTTATGGAAGCGTGCTAAGAGTTGTCATCTTGCTTTCAATCAGACCGAATTAAAAGTAGATTTCTCTATACCGATTACGGCTTGTAACTTCATGATTGAGCTTGACTCCTTCTATGAGAATCTACAGGCTTTATCTCTCGAACCGCTGCAATGCCCTCGTTGCAGTCGTCCAGTTACAGATAAGCACGGTATATGTAGCAATTGCCATGAGAATGCATACCAGTGCAGACAATGCCGCAACATTAACTATGAAAATCTGGACTCTTTCCTGTGCAATGAATGTGGATACAGCAAATATGGCAGGTTTGAGTTCAACTTCACAGCAAAGCCAAGTTTTTCCTTCGATAATATGGAGAATGATGAAGATATGAAGAAGGGACTGGCTGCGATAGAGTCTGAATCAGAAAATGCTCATAGAAGATACCAGCAACTTCTGGGATTTAAGAAGCCTCTGCTTAAGATAGTGTCGGGCATTGGAGAAAATGAGATAGACTCGCAACAGAAGGACTCGGTGCAGCAGATGATGGTTTCATTGCCTGGACCGTCGTGTAAAGTAAACCGTAAAATAGCACTCCTCGGAGTCCTTTACGGTGAGAAGTGCAAAGCAGCTTTTGATTCTGTGAGCAAAAGCGTGCAGACATTACAAGGTCTACGTCGTGTCTTGATGAACTATTTGCACCAGAAGAATTCTCAAGATGGAGTGGCTTCTTCGAGATTCGTAGTTTCCAGATCTCCAAATAACTGCTTTGGCTGTGCCAGTACTTTCGTGACTCAGTGCCTCGAGATTTTGCAGGTTCTATCTAAGCATCCAAAGTCTAAGAGACAACTTGTTGAATCTGGAATCTTATCGGAGTTATTTGAGAACAATATTCATCAAGGCCCTAAAACTGCCCGTGTCCAAGCTAGGACAGTTCTCTGTGCATTTTCCGAGGGAGACGTTAACGCAGTAACCGAACTGAACAGTTTAGTGCAGAAGAAAGTATTGTACTGCCTCGAACACCACCGCTCCATGGACATTGCCCTTGCCACACGTGAAGAAATGTCTTTGCTTTCGGAAGTTTGCGCTCTTACGGATGAATTCTGGGAATCGAGGTTGCGTGTTGTTTTTCAGCTCTTGTTTTCCTCCATAAAATTAGGAGCCAAACACCCTGCTGTATCTGAGCATGTCATTCTTCCTTGTCTGAGGATCATATCCCAGGCATGTACTCCTCCAAAAACTGACGGGGTGGAAAAAGAATCAAGCTCGGGAAGATCTAGTTCTTCTGTTTCGCAGATCAAGGAGGAAAGCAATTCGAATATTTCTGGCGTCGTCGGTGGAAATAAGCCTATTCCAGAGTCGGAGAAAAATTGGGACCCTTCTCAAAAGTCCCGGGATATTCAATTGCTGAGCTATTCAGAGTGGGAGAAAGGAGCGTCGTATCTTGATTTCGTGAGAAGACAATACAAGGTCTCCCAAGCAGTCAAAGGTGGTAATCAGAGGTCGAGGCAACAAAGGCAGGATTTTTTGGCTCTCAAATACGGTCTTAGGTGGAAGCGTAGTGTTAATAAGAGCACAAAAAGTGAATTATCAGTGTTTGAGCTGGGTTCGTGGGTTACGGAACTTGTTCTGAGCGCTTGCTCTCAATCTATAAGGTCGGAGATGTGCATGCTCATAAGTTTGCTCTGTGCCCAGAGTCCATCGAGGCGGTTTCAGTTATTGAATTTACTTGTCTCCCTGTTACCAGCAACCCTTGCAGCGGGTGAGAGTGCTGCTGAGTATTTTGATCTGCTCTTTAAGATGATTGAGTCGGATGATTCTCGTCTCTTCTTAACGGTAAGAGGATGTCTTCGCACAATCTGTAAATTGATTACACAAGAGGTGGGTAGTGTAGAATCTTTGGAAAGGAGTCTTCGTATCGACATTTCACAAGGATTTCTCCTCCATAAACTCATCGAGCTTCTTGGAAATTTTTTGGAGGTTCCCAATATTAGATCCAGGTACTCCTGCTTGAAGATACTTTTCTACTACTTAATTTTGATTTACTATTTTAATTTCTTTATTTAAATATCTGATGCGATAAATTAATATCATCTTTGCCTGTCTAAATATATATTGCTCCTTGTTTCAATTTCCAGATTCATGCGAGACAACTTGCTCTCCGAAATTCTGGAGGCTCTTATTGTTATTCGTGGCTTGATAGTGCAAAAGACAAAGTTGATTAGTGATTGCAACAGGCTTTTAAAAGATCTTTTAGACGGTCTTCTTCTGGAGAACAGTGAGAATAAACGTCAATTCATCAAGGCCTGTATATCTGGATTGCAGATTCACGGACAGGAAAGAAAAGGAAGAACTTGTATGGTATGTGTGTTATCACAAAACCTGTGTTTAATTTATTTGACCTCCTATTTTCTGTAACTGCCACTTTTTATTGATCCAAATTCTCTTGTGATATTTGGCTCGTCGCTCGATAGCACAGATTTTTTTTTTATGGTCTTGATTGTGTCATTGTGTATAGTTTATACTGGAGCAGCTCTGCAATCTGATATGCCCATCAAAACCGGAACCCGTTTACTTGTTGGTTCTGAACAAGGCACAAACTCAAGAAGAGTTCATCAGGGGTTCAATGACGAAAAATCCTTATTCGAGTGCTGAGGTTGGGCCTTTGATGCGCGATGTTAAGAACAAAATTTGTCATCAGCTGGATCTCTTAGGCCTTGTCGAAGATGACTATGGCATGGAGTTGCTAGTCGCTGGGAACATCATCTCGCTTGATTTGACTGTTGCTCTAGTCTATGAGCAAGTCTGGAAGAAGTCAAATCACTCTTCAAATGTGCTAGCTAATACGACTCTGCTTTCTTCGAATGTTGTTGCATCGGGAAGAGATTGTCCACCAATGAATGTGACCTACCGACTTCAGGTTTGCTTAAGCTACTTCTTCTAAAAGAGTGGCATTTTTGTTCGTTTAATTAGAAACCAAATGTGTAATAAGTGTAACTTCCTTATTTGTCTTCATAGTTAATTGGTATCAAGAATCTGTTATCAAAGCACCATTTTTTCCCTTCTATATTAGGTGTACTATATAACCTTTTTACAAAATGTGTAATCTTTTAGCCTTGTTTAATAGGGATTGGATGGTGAGGCCACGGAGCCGATGATTAAAGAGTTGGAGGAAGATAGAGAAGAGTCACAAGATCCAGAGGTTGAGTTTGCAATTGCCGGTGCTGTTCGAGAGTATGGTGGGCTAGAAATTATATTGTCCATGATCAAGGTATGTCAATCAGTATGATTTATGTCCGAAGAAGTTGACTATGAAATGTCGATCATTACAATTTCTGATGGCTTTACATTTATCGTTGTTTTTGTAGAAATGTTGAGCCAAAAGACTCATCTTATTAGAGATTTATTTTGAAATTTTTCTATGATTACACAGTGGCTTCTTTCTATATTTTGTTAAGTAACTTAAGAAAAATTGATTGTAATTTTCTCTTGTTATTTTGTTGTTAAATGTGCAGCACTTGATAGACGATTTCAAGTCAAACCAGGAGCAGTTGGTAGCGGTTCTCAATCTCTTGATGCTTTGTTGTAAAATAAGAGAGAACCGACGAGCATTGTTGAGGCAAGGGGGTTTAGGTCTGCTCCTCGAGACTGCAAGGCGCGCGTTTTCTGTGGATGCAATGGAGCCAGCTGAAGGAATTCTTTTGATTGTGGAGAGCTTAGCACTGGAAGCGAATGAAAGCGACAATATTAGCATCACGCAGAGTTCTCTTACTACTAGCAGTGAAGAAACTGACAAACAGGCCAAAAAAATCGTTCTCATGTTCTTGGAGAGACTGTCTCACCCTCTGGGCCTGAACAAGTCGAGTAAACAGCAACGCAACACCGAGATGGTTGCAAGAATCTTACCCTACCTTACGTACGACGAGCCTGCAGCAATGGAAGCACTTATTCAGCATTTCAGTCCGTACTTGCAAGAGTGGAGCAAATTTGACGTGTTGCAGAAACAAAACGAAGACAACCCCAAGGACGAGAGCATCGCCCAACAAGCTGCTAAAGAGAGGTTCACGCTGGAAAATTTTGTCATAGTTTCGGAGTCTCTTAAAACAAGCTCTTGTGGCGAGAGGTTGAAGGACATTATTCTCGAGAGAGGAATCACCAGTATAGCAGTTAGGCATCTGAGGGACAGTTTTGCAGTTACCAAGCAGGCTGGCTTCAAATCCAGTCCAGAATGGGCTTCGGGTTTGAAACTCCCGTCTGTTCCGTTGATACTATCTATGCTGAGGGGTTTGTGTACCGGGCATTTGGCCACTCAAAACTGCATCGATGAAGGTGGGATTTTGCCAATTCTCCATGCCCTCGAAGGGGCCTCCGTAGACAATCAGATCGGGGCTAGAGCTGAGAACTTACTAGACACGCTTTCTAATAAGGAGGGCAAGGGTGACTGTTTCTTGGAGGAGAAAGTGAGAAGCTTGAGAAACGCCACCAGAGATGAAATGAGGCGCCTAGCTCTCAGGAAGAGAGAAAAAATGCTCCTGGTACGTAATCACTGTCTTCGGACTCCGTGTTTTCCCGAACATTTTGTTACATATCTCCTGCATACAGTTAACACTTACTTAAAAATCAACTCAGATAGTCACGGATATTATGCAAACGCTTCATCTCTTATATCATTTACCAAAATGGGGTTGCCGCCCCCTCAAGTTTTTAATTTTCTCAAATCATTTACCCAAATTTTATGATTTTCATTTTTTTTTACCTCAACTTAAGATTTGTATTCTCGTTCCGCCGCTGCTTCTTGGAGTCATGGCTTGTGGTGAGATGATCAGCTCCAAACTATACCACATAACTCTGTAGAACTATAAATTCACGCATATATTTAGTTTTAGTTTTAAATAAGAACCTGTACATATTTCACTAACATGTCGTTCATAGCTGCCAGTTTTCTGTTTATCTCTGACATGCGTTGAAACGGTACGTACATACAGGAGTTTGGGATGCACCAAGAGCAAGCTTTGGACGGCGGCGAGCGCATCGTGGTTTCTCGCTCACTTCTCGAAGAGTTAGAAGAGATAGAAGAAGAGGAAGACGGGTTGGCTTGCATGGTGTGCCGGGAAGGGTACGGCCTGAGGCCGGCTGATTTGCTGGGCGTGTACTCATACAGCAAGCGCGTGAATCTGGGTGCTGGCGGGTCTGGCAGCGCCCGTGGAGACTGCGTCTACACCACCGTGAGCTACTTCAACATCATCCACTTCCAGTGCCACCAGGACGCCAAGAGAGCCGACGCCGCCCTCAAGGTTTCCAAGAAGGAGTGGGAAGGGGCCACTCTAAGGAACAATGAGTCTCTCTGCAACTCGCTCTTCCCTGTCAGAGGCCCCTCTGTGCCGCTCTCCCACTATGTTCGTTACGTCGATCACTACTGGGACAACCTCACTGCTCTCGGACGGGCCGATGGCAGCCGCCTTCGCCTCTTGACCTACGACATCGTTCTGGTAACATCGCTGATTTGATTTTTCACATTGATATTAAAAAAAAAAAGAATTAATAAAAATTACAATTTGAGGGATTCTCTGGGACTGACACGTGTCCTACCGTTTAAAAGTTAACGGTAATAGTTCTCATGGATGGAATAATCATATCGTGGACGGATGTTAATGAAGACACTCTTTTGAACATTGGGAATATGCTGTCACAAAATAGAAATTACTGGGTACTAATGCCGTCATTATCCATAAATAGTGCGAGTTTACATACGCAAATAATATCCGTAAAATCACAATCTAGTAGAACGCTATGCTATGATTTGGCGGTGGGTTTTGGTACACACCTTACATATCTTTACTTGTGAGTTTACATACGCAAATAATATGATAGATTTAAATCTGATCTCTCATCTCGCAGATGCTGGCTCGTTTCGCAACGGGAGCGTCCTTCAGCGCAGAAAGCCGAGGCGGCGGGAGAGAAAGCAACTCGAGATTCCTGCCTTTCATGATCCAAATGGCGTGTCACCTTCTGGAGCAAGGTAGCTCCTCCCAACGCCGCACCATGGCGAAGTCAGTGTCAGCATACATTTCGTCAGAATCTCGATCCCCAACTCCGGGAACGCCGGCGGGTGCAGAAGAGACAGTCCAGTTCATGATGGTCAACTCTCTCCTCTCGGAGCCATACCCGTCGTGGCTAAACCACCGCCGCGCCTTCCTGCAGCGCGGAATATTCCACGCCCATAGCGCCAAATCTGAACCCGAGTCTCCGACCACCGGCGACTTACTGCCGGTGGTACGGCCGATGCTCGTCTACACAGGGCTGATTGAGCAGCTGCAACGCTTCTTCAAGGTCAAGCGATCGCCGGACCCCGCGCTAGCGCCGTCAACTTCTTCAGCGCCAGAGGATGGTGGAGATGAGGGTGGAAACCGCCCCGAGGGATGGGAGGTGGCTATGAAGGAGCGGCTGGTGAACATGAAGGAAATGGCGGGGCTGTCGAAGGAGCTCGTGACGTGGCTCGAAGAGATGGGCGCCGCCACTGATCTGCAGGAGGCGTTCGATGTTGCTGGGTTGCTGGCGGACGCGCTCGGGGGAGGTGTTGCCAGCTGTGAGGAGTTTGTGCGCTCCGCGATTGGGCCCGGGAAAACCTGAGATTTGGAGGCTCTTTTCTTGAATGGTGAATGGTGAGTTTTGTACATGGTTTCTGTGTTTAGCCACAAAGAAGGTTCCATTTTTGTATCCAACTTCATATAATATGCCTTTGCTCATTATGGATCTTCCCAAATGCCTTGTTTTTTTCTCTCTAACAGTTACCGTTTTAAATAATAAGATAATATAATGTCAAACTTTAATCTCGGGTTTAAAAATAAATTACCCAAACTGAATGAATAAAATAAGCCTTACCAAATTATCATGTATTTATTGTTAATTTATGATTATTTTTGTTGGTCAAATAACAATGAGAAGATAATTCAGTCTCAAAAACAAACTAAGAACTTATAAATACGTGTAGGAAAAATATATAAGGAGATTTTGATTTTTATTTATATATATATATTATATATATTTTGTAAAAATATACCTCATATTATAAAAAGTAAAAAAAAATCAAAATATATCCTCAAATTGTACTCAGTCTTCTTTTTCATGCTGTTTATTTTAATTTTCTTTGACATATAATATCCCTCGAATTTCGTTTTTGACGAGCGACGAAGCTCGACAAGGATGAAGCTAGGAGACAATTATCTCGAAATTAATTAACGAAATGCCCATTTTGTGCAAACCTTTTAAAAAATTACCCATTATGGGTAGTTTTTTACACACACAATGGGTAGTTTTTTAAAAGGTTTGACACAAAATGAGTATTTCGTATAATTTCCTTATATATAATGTATAACTTAGTATCTTCTAATCCCATAATATTATATATTTTGACTTTTTCAATTGAAAAGAGGGTAGTAAAAAAAAATCGAACAATTCAAAACGTCTAAAAAATACCTCTATATACGTTTCCCATACGCCTTATTCTTCTGCAACGACGGTGTTCGTTTTTGGATCCCATTGAAATCCGGCAGTGTTGATCATATCGTCGAAGTCCCACGTGAGGGATCAAAGTCGGTTCCACTTTGTCTTCGTACGCATTTCCGAACTTGCATTGCATTTCGAACTCGACTCTCGCCCATTGATTTTTCCCGAGCGCAGATCCACCTTTACACTCTTGGCAACAGAGATCAACGAAGAAGGCCTCGGTAGAATCACGCCGTCTTTACCCATTGCTGTCTCAATCTAGAAAGCAATCTCAAAATTGCCAAAAGAAAAACAGGAAGAAATAACCGTTTTATAAGTATTCTATAGAATAACCGTTATATAACACGTGCTACTTGTTTCTTTGTTACTTTTTTTTGTATTCTTTTTTATTTTTATTTTAGGGTTATTTTAAAAAATGCCCATTTTGTATCAAATTTTTTTAAAAAATGCTCACTTTGTGTATTTTTTACTCTCACGCATGGGCATTTTTCTTAAACCTTTGACACATAATGGGCATTTCTTACAATTTCTATTTATTTTATAACATCCAAGATACAGAATACAGGTAGACGGTTAAAATTGAAGGGAAAAAAAGAAAAAAAAAATCTTTACTTAAAAAAAAATACAAGGACTAAGGAAATAAAGGTAATTAGGAAGAAATAACACATGAAATAAACAATTTTAAGTGGAATAACTAAAATTTTATAGTAATATAATAAACTCGGATATTAGGAGAATCAGATAAATCGGATATTAGGTACTTAACCGATAATAAATACACAACGGGATTTGATATCCTTAAAATGAAACTAACAATACTAAAGTACCCTTAATTACTAAAAACTCTAAAAAAATTATATGTTGATATAATATGTTGTCTTTGTTATAAATACCAAGATTTTGTGGATATCAGTATTAGAGTCAACTATGACGATAAATTATAATATTTATTTTCATATATTATGTTTCCAATAAATAAGAATTTTGAGTGTTCATTGTATACAATCTGTTGTATTAGTCTATTGTATTCTGTCTCTAACTCTCTGTTTCCCTCCTCTTATTCTCTCTTTCTTAGTTTAATTATAAGAGTCTTTTATTATATTATGCCTATTATTATACCTATTATATTCATTGAAAGTTGTGCATCAAAACAAAATATATGTTTCTCTAATTAAAACTATTTGAGATACAAAGAAATCTTCAAATTCCGTAGCTCATAAGCTTTTCTTCAAAAGCACACTCAGAAGAGCAAAATTTCGGCAGCCTACAAGAAAACCCGGCTGAGGGATCGAGCATTGTGGCTACATTCACACTCAATTCATAGCATCGTAATCGTCCAACTTGTCGTTGTACTCGAGAACCTTCCTCCTTATCTTAGAAGTGGGGTTCCAATTGATGAAGTCTTCCATGTTCCTCGTCACGAGAAATGCAGGGTCAGTCACCGTTTCGGGACCCACTCGGATGTGTCCCTGCTCTATGTACGTGGCCGCCTCTTTCACTCGTTGCGCATGCTTCAAATGCACCATAACAGTGGCGAGCCTGCGCCTGTAGAGAGCCAAAATACCGAAAGATGAGGTGGTGAATGAATCTAAAAGCTTTGAATCGAAATGCTCAACTTATAAAACAGAGGGCATGATGGAAATGTAAACTCTATTTTGCTTGCTTTCACTGTGTAGCTTGTAAGGATTACCTGCAGAGAGACGAGACAGACAGCTTCTCGCACAGCGCCAAGCTTTGCGTTGACGGTATCACGCCAATGTTGTACCTATCGAGACACAAACTCAAACCATCAACAACAATCACCACGATCGCAAATGTTTAGGAGGATTCGAACAAAACATGAAGAACAATACATCTCGTAATGTCAACTTGCTTAACATTCAAGTGAGAAGCGCAATGCTTCTAGCCGAACCAAAATCTACACGGACATGCGACTATTATGAGGAACACTCGTAAAACTTGATCGAAAGCCCGTAAAAAACACTCACTAAACTGATACTTCATTTTAATTCGATATCCGAACTTCACAAGCTGTGCACGTCTTGCACTAAGGCACATGAGACGGAAGCTTCGGGTGTTGAAATTCCAGCCGTAATTAAGTTCAATTACGGACCTCGATTTATGGCTTATGGAACGCAATACAATTTCAGTCACTCAATTCAGTTCCTCAAATTCAAAAACAGCTCGTAAGTCCTCCGTTTCTCTCCAAGCTGGCTCCGATTTTTCGTTCGTGTCTCCCCTCACGGGAAAAATTTGACCGGTTTTTGCAGCACTTTCTCTCGAAATGATATAACCGAATTCTAGAAACTCGATTACGCAAATTTGATTATTACTTTTCCGTTTAAAAAACCCGGCCCGGCTCGGTTCGCAAGCGGTTCGACCTAAATCAAAGGGGCACAATGACTCACAGTTTCTCGAGGAGCATCTTCGTCATGTCAATACGATAAGGGTCTTTCCCGTCCATCATCTTGAGTATGTTGACTAGCTTCTGAACCATTCGACACAGACTCGAGTACCTGTTTCACACAGAAGCAAAACTCTGTAAGCAATTTGCAGAGCTTGAAATTCAGAGAGAGAGAGAGGGATGATAAAGAAGCTTACTTTTTGTAATCGTTGCGCTCGGTGAGGTGGTAGCGGCGCATAACCTGGGCTTCTCGGTGACCCTTTTCGCTCTTCCATTCCAAGAAGTTGACTTTCTTCAGCAGCTTCTTCTCGTGAAACTTCAACTTCCTCATCGCTCACAATGGAGGAGAGACGAAGCTTGAATCTGAAACCCTAGAAGACGGAGAAGATGATGAAAGGAATCGGTTGCATTTGTCACTGTTTTTATTTTTTAAAAGGGTAATTAGCGGCATAAATGGCGAAAGTTTTTGAATTCCCTTAGGCATGATGTCAATGCTAAAAAACAACGGCAAAAGTCCCCAATATGCACTAATCACACTAATCGTAAAATTTCATCCAACTAATTGGATGACTGTTAGTCAACTGATAATGTGGTAGTGTTGACCGCCACACGGACATCTACATGGCATGCCACGTCATTTTTAATTTATTTCCCACGTTTTTTTTTGCAATTTTTTTACGAGGCCCACTTTTCTTCTCGCCTTCTCCCGTTGACACGTGTCCATTCTCTCTTTCCCACACTATGACATGTGCCATCCAAATAAATAGCCTTTTTTTTTTTTTGCTTTTGAAAGGTTGAAACCCAGAGCCCAAAAAAAACAAAACACTAAACCACCGAAGTTATTTGGTGATAGATTGTACTGAATATGACAATTTAAATACATATTAAGAGATTATCAAGATAAGTATAATTAACTAAACCAATAGGAAATAATCTTGTGTAATGGGCATGCCAAGTGGACCACATTATCTAAAGTTTGGTTTTAGTTGGACTTTATCAAGATAAGTATAAAATTTCTCAATAATCAAAAGGGTTTACGTTAGTCGAGTCCCATTATTCATTTTTAAAAAAATTTCTATAGATTTATGATCATCATGTTTATTAACTAATCATAATAATCTAGCTACAGTATCTATGCTAAACTCATTTTATTTATTTATTTAATTAGTCGTGATATTGTTAATAAATAGATAAATTTGTTTTATATTTATTTTACTTTATTAAATTATCATAAGATGTAAGTATTTAAAACTTATAAGTAGGATAATTTATACAATTTTAGTAGTATTTTCAGGCACTACCATAAAAATAAACTTATAAGTAGGATAATATTTACAACTATAGTATTATTTTCAACCACTACCCGAAAAAATGACGGATAATAATCAAACAAATATCTCAAATATTAATGGATATGTTTGCTATTTAAATTGTTATATCCATTACATTTTGACATCAAATACTTTTGATATAGTAATTTAGTACTTTGTTTATCTGGGTTTGGTCATGGATTCCAAAATATAAATACAAAATATTTTATTTACTTATTTGGATGACACGTGGGACAATGTGGGAGAGAGAGAGAGAGAGGGAGAGAGAGAATGTACACGTGGCAACGTGGGAGAGGGCGAGAAAATAAGTAATCCCCGTAAAGAAACTGAAAAAAAAAAAGATGTGGCATTTAAAAAAAAAAGGACATGGCGTGCCACGTATATGTCCGCGTGTCAGTCAACACTGCCACATCACTAGTTGACTAACAATCATCCAATTAGTTGAATGGAATTTTGCAATTAGAGTGATTTAGTGCACATTGGGGACTTTTGCCGTCATTTTTGGGCATTGGCATCATGCCTAAGGGAATTCGAAAACCTTGGCCACTTATGCCGCTAATTACCCTTTTTAAAATAAACCAAATTATTTTTTTGTGTTTGATAAAATCATTTTTACGTTTTATATAAAAAAAATGATTTTAGATTTTTGTATGAGCCGTAAAAGTTAGGATTCGTAATTTTTGATTTTTTTTTTTAAAAACAAAACCAATTTTTTAAGTTTGTTTTGTCTTTTTACCCTTTATATATATATATATATATATATATATTTACCAAACGCTAAATAGTGTTTATTACCAATAACTGTTTTATAAATAATTTACTAAATACGTGGTTGGAATTAACGGGTAAGTTAACGGCGTTACGAGAATCGAGTGGTCAATTCCCCACATACGAATTTGGGTATTTTTTCCACCACTTTTAAACTTTGAATACCGGAGGGGTTCTTTAACTAAACTTTAGGTATTTTCATCGTCATTAACCCTATGTAATAAATTCTCTCTTAATCTTTATATATTGGTGGATGGACGTTTTATGTTTCAGTTTGTGCATTGATTGACTATTTTGTTTATTTATTTTTTCGTTATTTGATTTTTATTTATTGTTTAGCGTTGCACTATATCTTGAATCAACTTTAAACTTTAAAACTTGCTAAGTCGACGATATATTTTGAATCGGGTTTTTTTATTTACAATATTTAAGTTTGTAGTTCAATTTTAAATTTATTATGTAAGTTCAAAAGAAAAAGAAATTAGTCCCCTCCATTCGAATCCTAGCTTCGCCTATGATAATAAGTGTACATGATTCTTGTTTTATTCTAGTAGAAATAAGAATTTTTTAAAAAAAGAATTTAAATAGAAAACATATATATATTTATATATTAAATTAGTGACATATATATTTCGATATTAAGTGTGACATATATATATATATATATTTATATATTAAATTCTTATTTTTACTAGAATAAAATAAAAATTAAATAAGGTCTAGTGGTTAAGGCTTTGGCATGGGTGGTGAGGTCTGTGCTCGATCTCACCCACCCGCATTTGTGAAATAGGATGATATAGAAATGTCACATGGAAGTTTCACCAACAGAAGTTGGTCAAACTTGGATGAAAAAAATCAGCCAACTTTAGTTAACGATACGTACATATGTCGCTGTTAAATGGGTCTGGACCCATGCCACCCCAGTAATGGTTTAAGTTTACGAAATCATGCCGCGATTGATGACGTGTAAATTCCACCTGGAAATAAGATGATGTGGAAATGCCACGTTGACATTTGTCTAACAAAAGTTGGTCAAACTTGGACGAAAAAAAAAGTCAACCCACTTTAGCTAAGTTTACGTATTTATGTTGTTATTAAATGAGTTTGGACTCATACCGCCTCAATTGTCTAAATTTATGAATTTATGCCGCAATTATCTCATATAACAATAAAAAATTTAAGTTTTAGGAATGGTCGATTTTATGCACGGGCATTCATATAGCCCCATTACATACATGTGCAATTTACAAGCACGAATAGTCTTTTTATTTGGGTTCATGTGCGAAATGGTTCGTATAATGTAAATTGTGATAGAGAAATCTAATCATTTTCGTACAAAATCTTTAACAGTGAAACCGTCAAAGCCATTTTTGCCGCCAAACTTAACTTCTTGCTTGTCCACCACAACTTGCTATAAATTGTCGTTCGGAGGATCTAGTGCCAAGATTTTTTTATTTTTTTTTATGTGTTTCTTAAAATTTAAGTGATAGTTAATGGTTTGATAACACAGTTTTGTAGCTTAATTTTTGCAAACTAAATTAGGTTTTAGATAAGACCGCGAATTGAAATTATTTTTTAAAAACGTTGTTTTGTTAAATAGTCAGGTAAATTGAAAGAAAGAAAAAAAAAAGAGGCGAATATGTATTATTATTGTTGACGTAATTTCTTACCTTAACAGTTACGAAGAGTGTAGACTTCCGAGTTAGATGCTTGACTTATCCCCATCAGAATCTGGGCACTTTGGCCATGTGTTCGTGGGCTTTTGCCTTTGTAATATTTAAGGTGGGCTTTCATTCAACATTTGGACCCACTTATACATTTTTAAATAAATGTTTATTTATTCAACACACTATTTTCCAGAGTTTGGTCTTATTTAACTTGTACGGTGTACCGTCAATTTAATAATCGCGACATTCGTACGACGTGTTGTATTTTGATTAAGATGCATTTGTACCTCAACAATTGTAATTAAATAATAAATTAAAAAGGAGTAAGCATATTAAATTTATTAACCAATTTAGGCAATATATAATTAAGCTAATTATACAAAAGTAAAAGACAATTCAACAAGGAAAACTAATTTTTAACTATTTATTATTCTACGTTGAAACAAGAAACCAAACCTCTAATTTAATAAATTGTTTTTAGTGTGATATTGTTCCAAATCAAATCAAGAAAATAGCTTGCAATAGGAGTGAAAATAAAACCCGAAAATTGGGATTTTTTTTTTGTTTTGAATTTGTCATCACCACTCGCCTCCCGCTGTGTGACGTCAATAAACTTATTCGAGATATTCATCTCTTTAATTATAAGCTTACTTGTTTAAATTCTTTTTTTCATCATGGAGCTAGCCCCTATTAATAAGAGAATACCATTTTTATACCTCTCATGTTGATACTTATTTGTTAAGAGAATGGAGTTCTCTTATAGATATGATGTTAAAAATTGTCTCAAAAAATATCTTAGTATCAAGATTCAGTGTCGGTAGAAACCCTAGACTTCAAGTGACTCTCACGAATTGGCTGGCTCCACACTCTTTATGTATATATGACCTTGTCATGTCTCTTCATGGAATCAACGCAAAGATTTAGCAAACAAGTATAATAGGATATCTTCCACTTAAGTACCTATAAAAATAGTGTTTAGGAAGATACAATCTATGATTTATTTATTTATTTATCACAAATTAAGTATTTTATTTTACGATAAATGTTTCTCTAAGTATTATTGTCCAACGGCATGACACTCCTCCACTTTAGAAGCACCATGCCGTGGAAACACACTCCATACGGAAGTTGCGAGGTTTATCTATAAGTAACGAATATTATTGGTAAAAACTCACGGCAAACTTCCTACGAGTCCCATTATGGCAATTGTGGTTGTTCTGGCCAGGGCTACCAAGGCTATTGTCGTTCCTAAGTTCGAAGAAGTCTTAGACAAATAATTATTCATAGGTTTTTGTTGAAATTATTAATAAGACCGTAACATACATATTATAATAGAGCCATGTAATATATAACACCGGATAGCTAATTCGCGATGAACAAAAAAATAATCAATATATGGCTCCAGTTTTTCTTCTTCTTAATAAGTCTAAACGTGTCCTGCCGTCTATAAAATAAAAATCTTTTGAATAGAAGAGAAATGTCTAATTTCGAATATTATGAATTTTTGATCTAAATCTCAAAATCGAAAAACACAAATAGCACAATAGCAAGATGAAAATGAAATTGATATTAAAATTACGCATATTTTTTTTAATGCGATAAATAATTATTCACTTGCCGTTTGCGAATCTCAATCCGTTGTAATATCTAAATCAAAATAATTTTTGAATTCACCCCTCAAGCTCTCTCTCTATTTGTTCTACGCCGCCCAATAAACGACGGCTTTACAGTCACATAAGAAATATTACAGTAAATTGTGTGGTCAACTTTCAAAGTTCTACGTTGGATTAGACTTAACTTATCATGGCACATATAAATGTTACATAAAATAAAAGAGCTTATCACCATTTTCATAAATTATTCTGCGGAGGGTTTTTTTTTTTTTTTTCTTCTAAGGAAAATTATTATGTGGAGTTAATGATATTGATGGAGTAGGACCCATTGGAATGTAGAGGTGACAGGTGTGAGTGGTGAATAAAAGTTTCATTTTATTTAATTATGGGGATGTGATGAGAGTTAATAGTCACCACCAGATCCAATGTCACACCACCCAACAACAATAATAATAATAATAATAATAATAATAATAATAATAATTCACATTTTATTTAATTAAATTAAATACAGAAAAGCATATTTTTGTGCCTTCCTTGGTGCGTGTGAAAATGTCTCATGTGTTCTTTCCTTTAATCGATCAATTGCTATTTACTTTGTGTAATGTAATAATAATTCATTATTAATGCCATTTTTTCACATTGGTGGTCACGACCGACACTATTGTTGATTAATTCTGCATGTAATATTGGAGTGAAACTACTATCTCTCTCTAGAACAGCTAATTCTCAAAGGCATGAAATTGCTATCTTTAGTTAGACTAATAATCTGTTACGTGAAATATTGTAATAAGATTGCTATATTTATACTTGAAATCTCAAGCAACAAGAAACGTTTCAGAATTCTAGGAAAATAGTAATATATATATATATATGTATTAGTTTATAAATATTTTATTGCGGCAA
Source organism: Parietaria judaica (assembly GCA_954871525.1). Lineage (NCBI taxonomy): Eukaryota > Viridiplantae > Streptophyta > Magnoliopsida > Rosales > Urticaceae > Parietaria > Parietaria judaica. Next base: position 36,786,176 of record OX940865.1, read on the forward strand.
AATTATGTAATGGTCATAGTAATAAAACATGAAGAAAAATAAGAAGGAAATAAATAAGTCCCTAACAAAGAGTTTTTTAAGTTATTGGGGGGATTTAAAAAACGACACAGTAAACTTATTAATGGAAAAAAAATGACATTATTTAGCAACGGTAGGTAGTTCATAACCGGAATCGATACTAAAAACTAAGAAATATGGCTCTAGTACTGGTTTCGATTTTCGGTATCAGAAATCGATAACCAGGAAGTATCGATTCTCGGTTTCAAACTAAAATTATCAGATTTTTCAAAAAACCGGCCCGAGATCTATAAGAAAACCGAGAGACAACCGAGAAATTACGAAATTTCCGCCCCTAGTTCAAAGTGCGCGTTAAGAGATATGTCCCCAAGCTTGCCTAGGCAAGTCGGGGGCCGATTAGGGAGACGAGGGTCGGTCGACGCTCGAACCTTGATTCTTCTATCCCTAAAGAGTCGGGGGTTCCTCCAATGCCTTTTCGCTAGCTAGCTCCTTCGTCTCTATATGTGGAGAGCCGGGGATTCCTCTAATGCTTTTTCTTTAGCTATCTCCTCCGCCTCAGCTATCTCTGGATAGTCGGGGATTCCTTCAACGCCTTCTCTCTAGCCGGCTCTGACACTCGACTTTAGTCGGGTATTTAAATCGATTATATATGAGAGAGAACAATGGTTTTGTATCTATAGGGAGCGTTTTCCAAGCAACTGTTTTATACAAATGAAGCTCCAATTAATAAGAGGGTCTGAAGACCTTGAGGCAGTTATTAATAACTTCAACGGGCCCTTGGGCAGTTAAAAAATAAATAGAAGCCGCGTGCCCTTGTGGGCGCACATTCGACCCCGAGGGTGCGTCTTTTACCCCCGAAAGTGCGCTTTTTCGTCCTCGAAGGCGTGTTTGAGAATTTTATTTAATAACTATTTATTTTTATAGTTGGGCCTTTTAGTTTTGAAATATGAGCTTTCCAGAGATTTTTGAACCAAAATTGATTTTTATTTTATTTTATTTTGAAAAACACTCATAACAAATATCTTTAACTATACTATCTCTTCATTCTTCAATAAGCATGAGTTATATCTCAACAAAACGCAAAAATATATATGTAAATGTAATCTTGATCAACGGTGGTAGTTGTTTTTGCCTTGTAACTACTTTTTAGAATACAAGTATATATCTATATATATATGTAATCTTACAATATAAAGTTATTTACGTTAAAAACAAAGGGAAAAAAAAACCTCGCTTGAAACTATAATAGATGTCAATAACCCCATAATCTTTAATTATTTTTTTATTTAGTCTTGAAATCAACGAGCATATATACTCGTTTAGCTTAATTTAGAAGTACTAGTCCTACAGATATATCACAATAAAATACTATTAGCGATAATAACTCAAATATGTTATTTCTTTTTTATTTTCTCTTCCTAAAACCAGCTCTGCAACCAAAAAGTCACATTCAAATCACGGGCATTCGTCGTATTTGGAGAGTCCACAAAAGTATATTTCTTTATAGATAAACTAGTCCGGTTAAAGTTCTAAAATTTAAAATATTTTAAAGGGTTTTATAGGCAAAAGTACCTATAGTTTGAAAATGTAGCAGCATAGAAAAAAAAGTGGTAATAGTACCCAAGTTTCACTTTTGGAAAGAAAAAAAATCAGAATTTCAACCATGTTTACGTTAGTGGTGAGCAGGCTAGAGCGGAAGCGCCAGAGAAATCCCCAACTTTCCATAGAAGAAAAATAAAGTCCCAGCATCGACTGATCATTGTCTCCGCAATCGGCTCCCGGCTTGCCAAAGAAAGCTCATGTGCGAATGTCATGTCTCTCACTTTGAACTACGTGATGACTTGATCCCTACAAAATGGTTACGTGGCAAGTCTCAAGTGACGAGGTTCGACATCATATATTATTGATCCCCGCCCTTCTTATGTCCTTAAGCATATAAACGAAGACGCCGAAGAAATCCCCAATTCTCAATCGTCATCGATCCGAATCTCGAGTCCGATCAGATCGCTTAGGCAAAGCTCTCAAATTTATGTGGTAATGGGTCGGAGAACCAAGTTCCGGACTACCCGACGGACAGAAGTTTTGGCTCTCAAAGGAACGTTGAATCAAACTTTAAGCGCAACATAGTCGACAAATGACGATGGGCCTGGCCCATTATCAGTAGGAAATGTCCGAATCGGTATTCAAGTCCATTGGGCTTTTCGGGTCCGACCCGACTACAATACATGATGACCGGCCCACTCGGGCCCGTGAAATAATTATGAGTTGTTAGTTAATTATCATAATTAATTAATAATGAACTAATGGGCTTAGGCCCACTTAACGGTCTCAAAAGTCTATTAGGTCATTAACCATGTGGACTATTTAAGCCTCCTCTAAGCTCGTAATTCGACATCCATCATTCACCAGAGGAAGAGTTAGAGACAAATTGTGACCCCTAGAAAACCCTGGGTGTGAGTTTTCTCATCTTGGTGCTTTCATTCGGTTCGTCGTCCGATCGCCGTGAAGGGCTTATCAGTCCGAATCCGCATTTTTTGGTCACAACGACGTTCCTGCGGCGTGGGTGGACAATCTAGAGGATCCACACTTGTGGAGCTAAGATTTGTATCCCGAGCACCCGCGATCATCATAGAAATCAGCCAGACATGTTCTAGTCGGCAAAAATACCAGAAATTCAATAATGTGTCGAAACCTTAAACTTTGATTTCAATATTATTATAGATCGTTTACTCGATGGTATCCCATGTTTTTCGCCTCCAGATTGAGATAAAAATATAAAAAAAAAAAAAACCAACGTTATTACGACGTGTGCCGCTAGAAGGAAGGACCTCAACAAGTTCTAGCCTCAGAGTACTTGCCATATATAGTTCTAACCTCAACAATATTACATATGATTACTTTTTGTTATGTTCACTTAGACATATATAGTTCTTACTTCATACCTCATTGTTCACTCAGCCAAATCAAATGTATGCTTTTTCAATTATTTAATTTTCTGGTAAAGTCTACAATCTGCTTGTGACTGTCTACTTTAGGCTCATTAAACATACGTTACATAATTTAATCGACAACCAAACTAAACTATTTTGCCAAACAGCAGTCATAAATTATTTGTACATTTTATATAATATAATTTTCATTTACCATTATCCAATATGGAATCTTTATAATATTTCTTTGGTTGTCTTAATTACAGAGTGGTAATAATAGTCATTGTTAGGTTTAAAATGACGAAATCATTCATGATATTACCATCCTTATCCACCACTAGGCCGCCCTATTTAAATGGCTATTACTTCAATTTCCCACTAATTCTAGTCTAATATTTAATCATACTCATGTGTACTTGCCCATTAATCAACAATAAGAATATACAGCATATAATGCATAAAAAAGAAAAGAAAAACATTCTTGACAACTGATTATATAAATGGAAAATTTACGTTAAAGTCCTTCAAACCCGTCCGTTTTTAAAATTTGAGTCTCTAATTACTTTTTTATGCTAAAATTCTTAATGTTAAAGCTATTACAATTAGACGACCAAAGACGTTCGCGCCACGTACGATGCCATAAACTTCTTACGCCTAAATAAAAAAAAAAAAAAGATTTTCTTTCTATAGAGAGAGATCACACATGATTTTTTATTGTTTTTATTATGTAGCAGTAGTACCTTACGTGGCGCCCCATGTAAATCTAACGTTAAGAATTTTAGCCGCTAATATAAGATTTTATCTATTAGAAGCACATGAATGTGTAGACATTACCTATAAAATTCCTTATATAAGATATAAGGAACAACACTCATTTAAATAACGAACAGATCAAAATTTGATAATTGATTTACTTAATGTTTTCAATAGTTAATAAAAGATTAGTGATGACAATACTTACCAAGTAACTGACTAAACACCATTATGGGAAACATTTAGCATCTAAATTCAAAGATTTTGGTCCAAGTGCAAACAAAAACCAAGAGATTTATAAACTAAATTTTGATTAAAAAATGTTAATGGAATTGGGTTAGTGAAATAGTGTAATTGAATAAGATCGGACCTTTCATTATATATTTAGAGATTAATATATAACCCTTCTAATATAGTAATTATCAAATGATTCTCTTCTAATTAATTCAAGGTATAATAACAGTTTAATACTCAATATTTTATATCATAAGGTAAAAGTATTCGATCTTTATATGATAAGTTATATTACATTTTAATAAAGAAAAAAAAATCACATAATACAATTTAAAAATCACCGACATTACCATTTTTCACTCAATAATTTGAGTAAATAACTCGAAATATATTATAAATAATTAAGTCAGCAAATTATAAAATGCCTAAATTAAAATTGCATAATTATCTAGTGTCTAATGTCTTTTACTTGATTAATAGCGATAAAACTACTGAATGTTTAATCATAATAGCATATTTAATTTGCTCAATGTACAAGTGACAAATGACAATTAAAAGGATGTTTAAAGTGCAATATGTGATGGTTGTTTAATTTCTCTAACTAAAATGCAATACAGCTTATAAATTAAAAATATTCGGCACTTATGCCAATTTTAACGTTTCCAATTAACGATATGAAAAATGATGACATTGAAGCTTTCACAACAAAATGAGGCGTTTTTATGCTATTATTTAAAATATGAGACACTTTTGTCACTATTATTCTTTAAATTTGTTAATATAATGTCCTAACTTCTTCAAAATTACACTCACTTTTTTTCAATTGGTTTTAGTTTTTACAATATTCTTAATACACGGTTAAGTTTTGGACACATGTCATTTTTAAAAGAGAGAAATAAGTGCATTTAAAATTCTATTAATTAACTAAAAAAAGTTGACGAAATTTAAGTGAATGCAAAATATTAAACATCAAGAAGAACTTAAAAAAAAATAACTCTGATCGTTAAAAAATAAAAAATTACGCCAGCTTAAAAATCTAAAGTTTAAGTAAACGTTGATGTTCTTTAAAAAAAAGGTTAGAAAATTATGTTGAAGTTATTCTTTATATGTGACATATTGTATATTATATTATTATTATATAAAGGGAAAACCGCGGATTAAGTACCCGCAGTCTTCGATTTGTCTTTGTTAAGCTTCATGTTCCTTTTTTAGCCGGCGAAAGTTCCATAACTCTGATTTTGTCTCCCCAATCCCCTTTCGTCACATTTTTGTCTACAACCGTTAACCGTTGCCACGTGTCACTCATAAAGCCCCTTTGAGATAATCACGGCATAAGTACACGTAGTCTTTCAAATGCCCCCATTAAGTTTTCATTCTTTTTTTAGCCGGGGAGAGTTCCAATACTTTGAAACTACAAGTCAATCCCACGTGGTTATGTGGCGGTCAAGTGGACGCCACGTGGCATTGACTTACGATTTTAGAGTATTGGAGCTTTCCCCCGTTAAAAAAGAATGAAAACTTATTAGAGTCATATGAACTACGGGTACTTATGCCACTAATATCTCTACACGTGCAACCGGATGAGGACGAAAATATAAAATCGGAATTTGGAACTTTCGCCGGCTAAAGAAAGAACAGAAATCAAAGATTGCGGATACTTAGGTGTTGTTTGGTAGACAACTTAAACTCTTTTTGTTTTCTTTATTCAGAATTTTATAGTTCTAGTGTAAAAGACTTTTGCAGTTGTTTTGAAATAACTGTTTGGTACACATTTCTGCTTTTTATTTTTTAAAAATAAAACAACAGAATAATTGTTTGGAATTCGATTTGATTTTTTCTTGAAAAATTAAATATTTAATACATTAATAAAATATAAAAATATTTATTACATTAATAATATAATAACATAAATATCATGTTTATTTAACATATCAAAGTTATATACTATATAGTCTAAATAATCAGGTTTAACATGCATCAAAAGTAAAATATCTCATGCATTTTATTCTATTATTTTTCACCAACATTATATTAAATATAGTATTCGCGTAAATTGTATATTCACCTTAATAGGCCGTCCGCATTCATTTTTCTAGAGTCATCACACAAGTAATTTATGTCCGAACATCACATAGGTCAAGTCAGATTCGGCATCGGCATCGGCACCGGCACCGGCACCGGTGTCGCAGTTAGCGTTGGTGACTCAGTTGACATCGAGATTTTGAAGGTTCAATGGTGAAGTTTAAAGGTGAAAATTTGGTATCCGTTTTCCGGTTTTGTCTCTGTTCCGGTACTAATCCCAGATCGATTTAAAAAAAAATCCAAGAAATCTAATTAAAACCCAAGAACTGGTACTTCTCGGCTCTCATTTTTAGAACTAAGAACCATAAACGATGCCCTAAACAAATATTCCCCGGTTTTTTGTGCCGGTTTTGATTTTAAACTACATGTCATTTTTTTAGTTTTTAGTATGTCATTTTAGTGAATTTTAAACTTTTATTGTAGTTTTTATACTATTTGTAATTTGTAATTTTGAAAAATACATGTGGTTTTTAAGACAAGCACTTTTAAAACCGAAATCGGTACAAAAATAAAATTCTCGATTTTTTCTTTGGAACATGAACGAAAAAAAAAAGAGTTATTTCCCGATTCCCGGTTCTAATTTTACTCCTAATGAAGTCGATAGAAATAAGGAGTGATGAAAGAAAAAACTGAGTGAAAAAAACAAAAAACAACAAAAATCTGTATTTGAAAATCCTTACGAAAAACAGAATAAAACTTGAAATGTTTTGGAGTTCAGTTTGATGAGTTACATACCAAACACTCATTTATTTTTCTCAATGTAATTGTACAAGTTAGAAAACTAAAAAACTGTTTTTCAAATTATGTACCAAACACAGCCTTATGGTGTGTGATTTTCCCTCGTATAATAAATAATCTAAAAGGACAAAGAATCCATGGATATAGACAAAGAGTTTGGCTGTTAGCCTGTGGTGTGACTAAGAACTTGCTTGCAAGTGGCATTTCATGAGAGAAAGAGAAAGAGAAAGAGAAAGAACAACTTAATTTGACCAATGCTTCAATACTTTAACTTAAATTAAACGTAATACAACAATAATAAACTTCTATATATATATATATATATATATATATATATATATATATATATATATATATATATATATATATATCAGTGAATGCTTTATATGAGATCTAAACCAAATTTCAGTGTAAAATAATATATTTCAAATTAAATGCAACAATTGTCAATGTACGCAAGAAGAATAATAATAAATAAAAAATCAATATCCAATATAAATCAATATTTATACTTATAAATAACACAGTACATTATTTTATTTTTATACTTTTCCCGCAAAAACCACATTTTATTCGCAAAATACCGTATCGGTTTCAACTGAATATTTCATTGTGTTCGATTCATTATCTTTAGGTTCGTTTAAAGAATCGATCTTTGCGGATTTTGTATCACCCGTTTTCTAGAGCGACATATTCTTCCCTTTTGTTTATTAGGGATTTTTATTTTGTTTAATACTCAAAATATAATCTCTTGTCTCTTAATATTCTCTTAATCCATTTGAGTCATCAAGGAAGAAAAAATAATGGGACCCCAAATATTCGAGATCTACAAAGATTTTTTTCTTCTTGGAATATTGATGGTGTAAGTACCTAAACTTTGACCAATTGGGACAACATAGGTCCAACTCCAAACTACCACGGAGTCAACAAAGCTAAGACAACGCGTATTCACATCCACTTTTTTTTTAACGGGCGTTGGTCAAATGCCATGTGGCCCAAATCAGCCTAAATATATGCAGCCGCAATTTCGTCCAGCGTCTGTCGTACCACGCTACAAAAAATATACTCCCCCTCTTTTTTTTGGTCAATATTTTTCATCTCAGATTCATACCGTCTCATTTGGTAAAAGTTAAATACTTACGCCGCTACTAACCCTTTTCATTTTTTACCATGTAAAAAAAAAAAATCAGAGTTAAAAACAAAAAAACAAAAAACTCAGTCGTTCTTCTTCGCTGGCTATTAAAGTCCAACATTATCGAAGCCTCACTCACAGACAGAGTCACAGACCTTCTTTCTCTCTCTCTCTCTCTCTCTCTCTCTCTGCCATTGAAAGAAAGCCTCGAAAAAAGCTTGGATCTGGGCGTAACATGTTCATGTATATCGTTTACTGACAATGCTTGAGCCTTAAGTTAGACACACTCGCTTCTCATCATCTCTTTTGAGGATCAACCCTTCACAGAATCTCGGACCGAGCTCGGTTATATCTATATGCCACGTCTTGAAGGCTGAAGCGAGCGAAACCCAGTTGCGAGCTGAGCCGAGAGATGGGTTTGAAGCTTCTGGTGAAGCTGGAGAAGACGAAGCTCGTGGTGGGGTCCAGGGCCAAAGTGAGGCTCTGGATGGTGAGAGCCTTCACCACCGTGTTCCTCTGGGTCTGCGTGGTTCAGTTGATGGTGTTCGGCGAGCTCTGGGGTCCGAGTCTCTTCAAGGATTTGCCCTCTTGCTTCAGCCACCGCAAGGCCTTGCCTCATCATCATCATCACCTCTCTTCGATCCCACCCAAGATCGTCTCTCCTCCCAAGAGTGAGTTCTTCTTCTTCTTCTTCCTCGATCATGGTTTGGATTGGAGCTTCTTAAAGATTGATCCTTGCTCTGCATTGCCTTCAGGAGTTTACATGAACAATGGCTATCTCATGGTCTCCTGCAATGGCGGGCTTAACCAAATGAGAGCGGCTGTGAGTTTCTAATGGATATATATATATATATGTGTATGTGTGTGTAAATGTCTTACAATGGTGTTTCTCTCGCTCGTTGCAGATTTGTGACATGGTTGCTGTGGCGAGGTATCTGAATGTGACTCTGATTGTGCCTGAGCTTGACAAGAACTCCTTCTGGGCGGACCCGAGGTACGTCGCGTCGCGTGATTGATCCGTCTTTTTCGAGAATAATGGGGTATTGCCGATTCATGTCTGAGAATGTCCCGTGCATGACAGCGAGTTTCGAGACATCTTCGACGCGGACCATTTCGTCGCGTCGTTGAGAGACGAGGTGCGGATTCTGAAAGAGCTGCCTCCGAGGCTGAAGAGACGGGTCGAGCTCGGAATGTTCCGTTCGCTGCCTCCCGTTAGCTGGTCCAATGTTTCGTACTACGCGCACCAGGTTCTTATTATCAGACACAAATTATGTCGATTTTTCGTTTCCTTCGTTGTTCTAAATTCTTGGGGTGATTGCGGAGCAGATTCTCCCTCTGGTGCAAAAGTACAAAGTTGTTCATCTGAACAAGACCGACGCCCGACTCGCCAACAACGGCCTACCTTCTGAGCTGCAGAAGCTGCGGTGCCGAGTGAATTTCAATGCGCTGAGATTCACCGCGCAGATAGAGGATTTGGGGCGAAGAGTCGTGAGGATTCTGAGGGAGAAAGGTCCGTTTTTGGTGCTTCATCTCCGGTACGAAATGGACATGTTGTCGTTCTCTGGCTGCACTCGGGGCTGCCTCGACGAGGAGGCCAAAGAACTCGAGAGAATGAGGTAATTCGCTTATTCCTTCATAGCACGAGAATTTTGTTAACCCGTTTTTAGTAATTTTTAACATTTTTTCTCAGGTATGATAACCCGTTGTGGAAGGAAAAAGCGATAGATTCCGAGTTAAAAAGGAGAGAAGGGTCGTGCCCTTTGACGCCAGAGGAAACGGCACTGGTACTGAAAGCGCTCGGCATCGATCGCAACGTCCAAATCTACATCGCCGCTGGAGAAATCTACGGCGGTGAGAGAAGGATGGCGAATCTGAGAGCTGCTTTTCCTAATCTGGTTAGTGTTATACACAACATAAAGAACAGTTCAAGATGCAAGCTTTTCTCACATTCTCTTGCCTTTTTTGAACAGGTTCGGAAAGAGACCCTTCTTGACCCCTCGGATTTGTCGTTTTTCATGAACCATTCTTCGCAAATGGCGTCGCTGGACTATCTGGTGTCTCTAGAAAGCGACATATTCGTTCCTACTTACGACGGAAACATGGCTAAAGTCGTCGAAGGCCATCGAAGGTACGGCCTTTTTACAGATTTCATTACGTGCTATCGAATTATGATGTAAAACTCGAAGAAGCTAAACTTTTGTGTTTTCGGTTGTTCTGCAGATTCTTAGGCTTCAAAAGGACAATCTCATTGGATAGAAAGCTTATGATCAGCTTAATAGACCGGTACAGCAACGGCTCGTTGAGCTGGGACGAGTTCTCTCTCATCACAAAGAGATCTCACGCCGACCGGATGGGAAATCCGAGCAGGCGAGTGGCGATTCCCGAGCGGCCTAAGGAAGAAGACTACTTCTACTCAAACCCTCACGAGTGTCTTCAACGGATAGACAATGACGAGCTGTTGACCAAAGGCGCGTAGTCACTGCCTTTTAGTACAGAGAACTTTAAAATACAGGATTAGGATCATAGCCTTGTAAATAAATGCCTTGTTTTCGGGGAGAACTACGAGCCCGAATTTTGTATTTTTTCGTAGTTTTGAATAAGATTACTTGGGACCGAAGCCTGCGATTTGCGGGGTGTTTCCGAGATGAGTTATTTCGGATTTCTTCTCTCCAAGATTTCCCCCGTGGCTGGGCTTTATTCACCATTGTTGATTAAGTAAAAAAAAAAAAAAAAAGAGAATGATAAAAATTAAGTAAAAAAATACTTCAATATTGAATATTGTTGTTGATTAATTAAAAAAAATCCTGATTATGATTTGTTTAATACTATGACTATGAAGTAATCTGGACTTTACCTACATTATTAAACTAAGCTTAAAATAATGACAGTTATTATCATGACAATTAGGACACAAAGTCAGGGATCTTCATGAATATTTATCCTTCAAAATTATATTCTTTTGGAGACAAGATAATTATGATTGGATGCTTAAGAAGATAACCATAGCTGTCTATTAATATAAAATATGAATAAATATAATTATTTAAGTAACAAAACTTGGCACCTGGAAAAATACAATCCTCGATTATTCCACTTAATCATGGCTTGCTTGTACTTAATATTTTAATTTTTGTGGTAATATAAACTCAATTATTTTTTCACGGCCAAAATTCTCATATTGTCCACTATTTTATTTCCATTTGTTGTTAAAATAATACCGAAAAGACAAATTAAACTTTTTTAGAGTGACTTGTGCTCAAAATTTAACGGCACATTCGTTATTCTGTTTAAGCGTTTGAAAAAGTAAATCAATTTTTTAAGAAAATATTAATAAAATAGTAGAACTGAAGAACTTTGCCCGCAAAAAAAAATAGAATTTAAAATTTAAAAAAATAATAAATACTTAAGTTATGTGGGTATTAATCTAATTAATAATGATGACACCAAAGATTAGTTGACACTTGGCACTAATTAAACTTAAAACGACTAACAATCAATCAAAGTCATCAACACTTGGATCAAGGAATTTACTAATTGGTTGAATAGTTTTATAAAACGGCAATGAACGATCCAAGGAATTTTGTGTATATTATAAGATTATTATAAGCAGTGATCCAAGAAAGTGTGAGTATCATCAATGGTGGGTGATCCAATAAGCGAATTTCCATCAAGAAAATAGGTATTTTATCATCAATGGACACTCATGGTGCTTTTCTCTCCACTTAAAGATGGCTAATTAGGGCTTCAAACGTAGCTTTCAAAGCACACAAACCAGGAATAAGTGGGCTAAGTTTTTGAATTTTCCTAGAGGACCCTTGTGACAGAATCAGGAATTATAAACCAGGAGAGGGGGGGTTTAGATTGATTTTTTTTATTTTTTTTTTGAGAAATACATGATGGGTTAGATTTAATTTTTTTTCCGAGAAATTACAATTGAATGGATTATATCTAAATTTTTAATAAAAATTGGGGTGGCTTAAGATCAAATTTATATGGATTTATACACAAAAAATTAAAATTAAGCCATAAATAAACACACACAAAAAGGGTGGTTTGAAGTTTGAACCCACCCCCTGGTAACATAGTCCCGACCAAGGTTTTAAATACCGCTTGCCGATGTCGTTTCACACTTTTCATTTTACGGATATATCGCTTGTCGATTGGTATCTCATAGGTAAATCGATGGATATGCCGATGGATATATCGTTTCGCATATCCTCGAAAAAAAAAATTCGATGGGCATGCCGATGGATATTCGAGGAATATAATACCTTGGTCCCGACACTGCCTTGTGGAATGGAAATTTTCATCCAAAATTGGTGTATTGCACTGTATGATTTGAGGGTAAAATAGTAAAAAGAGGAAAGTTGAAGGAAAAAAGGTGGTCATGGACTTACAGTGCAGCTTATTGTGTAGAGTGTGAGAATATCAAAAGTCTCACATTGTTTAAATACTGAGAGCCGGTGGTGTTTAAATAGAGTTGTATTTATGACAAGGTTAGCATCTTGTTAAGCTTGTTATATGTTAAGTGGATGTGAGGTGGCGCGATTATGCCATTTTGTTCTTCCGCCCTCGCCGGTGTCGCCGCCGGCTTAGGCGCGAGAATGTGGGTGTAGAGGCACTAGTGACGTCTTGTAGGCGCACTAGCTAACGTCGATAATTAGTCATTAGGCAGTTATTAGTCATTTTGGGTTGCAACTTTTGGCATTTAGGTTATGTCGTTTGATGAAGGGTCGCTATTTTTGGAAACAACGGCTACTTTTGCCTATTCAAACAGACTAGATTCGTGTCGCAAAACACAAGTAATTTGATTACAAATCCTCTACACTTTCCTGAAAATCGTTCTTGCCTATTTCGTGTTTCACAAATGTCTTGTGCAGTACGATTTAAGGCTTGTCATATCCTTCGGTTATTATTTTTGCGTTGTAGACCTCTAGACGCTCTCAAGGGTGCTCGAAATATTATAAGGAAAGCATTTTTAATGTGTGACTCGAGCTCAGATATCTTCGATCTCCAAAAAATTATTTAACACTTGTCCTGCGAAGATCCGCGGACAATGCTTCTAATACTTTCTTTCTTTTTTGGAACAATTGCTTCTTATACTTTTAAGAAGTAGCATATTATTCCATACATATAAAAAATAACAAAAATATTAAATTATATGGAACACGTGACTTACTCAAATACTTTTATCATCAACTATTGAAAGCAACAAATGAGTTCAAATTAACAAATATTCAATAAACGAATGTTAAGCAGACCAATGCAAAAATACATTAAAAAAAACCAACATTTGGTGAACAAAGCTTGTTCTCTTTTTATTTTCTTATTATTCAAAATTAACAACCAAAAAAAAAAAAAATTAGCAATCACCTAAAACCATAACACATACGACTAAAAAAAAGCCATAAAATCTTCCACAAACCTTTGTGAAATAGTTGCAACCAAATTAAAATAAAGTAGGTAAATAAAAGACTAGAATTAGTACTTAATAAAAGAGAAAGAAATTCCATGCAGGATCAACGTCTTCTCACATGCTTCTTCATACGCTGTGATTCTCAGCGAATCCGCCGCGAGAATCAAGTGTTTTCCAACTCAGTGAGCCAAATCCGAGCATCGAATTAAACCGCATGCTCCACCGTTTGTGCGGGCCCAGTAAATATTCCTTTGAGTTTCATTCTTGCGAAACGCACTCCCGGCCAGGCGGATACTTAACTTCCTTTGGATTGAGCCGACATCCGTTAAAGTCATCATTCGATTAAAAAAACCTCCTTTTCAGAGCCCGACAGAAGCTCCAAGCTGAGAGAGAGAGAGAGAGTATCTAGTGAACCTTACAATCGGAAGAGTGTATCCGGCAGCGCCATACCGCCGGCGCGAGAACCGGCGACGACCGAGTGAGCTGGGGGAGATGCAAAGGGGAGAGGTAAAATTAACAAACATAAAAATAAAAGTAAAATAAACTTATTTCACTCAAACAAACGTGCGATTTATTTGAGAAAACAAATCGTTGAAGGAGAAATCGATTTTGTTGGGATTTTTACGAGTGAATTTGAAAAATTTATCCACCATGCATTTGGCAATAATAATAATAATAACTTTCACGAGAAAGTAGAGAACCGTCACGGCGTTACCTCATCATCGGTTAGAACCTCGTGCTGAAACTAGACAAGAAAGTAAGAAAGTATAGAGAAGAAGAAAAAATAGAAAAACAATAAAAGAGTACTATTGCTTTTAAGTGTATGATGAATTGACGATGAATAAAATAGTTCATTTTATAAGATTTTGAGATGCTTAATAAAGCATATACAATCAAAGAGAATATTACAAATAAATAAAAATAAAGAATTTCAAAGTCAGAGATCTTTCATCATTGTTGACATCTTCGATTTATGACAAATTAAGCATATTTGAGATTTTATTATATTTTGTTCCATAATCATGGGCTCTTTCTATATATATCTAATTTATAATCCCACAATTGAAGCAAGTATAAATCGGGTTAAAAAAATATTAATATTAGAAAAGGTGATGAAATTTAAAATCAACACAATATTTGGACCACTTGTCACAGGCTTAAGCGGGCACTCCCGCAAGACGCCCGTGCGGCACTCGGTAAGTCCGTTAACTGAGTCAGCCATCCACACGTTTGTCGCCATCGCTGGTTTCACCCTGCCTTGGGTTCATCAGGAGAGCGGCTTCAGCTCCCGACCAGCACTACGCCACAGGTAACGGGATGGCAAGTCCCGAGACCTGCCGTAGTCGCCTAGCCCTTCGTTACCGAAGCCCACCTAATCTACCCTTACACTTCGACATTCTACCCGGATTTTACCTAGCGATGGTTTCCCGACAAGACTTGTCCCACCCCAGTCCTACCCTGACTTTAGGGGTGTGACAAACTCTCCCCCAACGGCTTGAGTCGACGCCTTCGTCGACTAAGATCTTCAATCATGCTCGCCTTTCGAGCACGCCCTTGATAACTCGCAAAGCGCACGTGCGTGTGAGGTTACATATTCCTCCCTTCGCCTCCCTTGGAAAGGTCTCCTGCCTACTCCTCCAGAGCGCTTGGCAGAACTACGCAGCATTACTCCTTGTTGAGCTTTGGAGATTTTCCCCCAGACCGCAAACGCATCCTCGTGGCGAGCACCCCGCACACGGGCACAAGGCAGCGTCAGTCTGGCTCTGATACCACTTCCCCCACGCCAGCGGCTGATAATGCCTCACGATGGTCATCGGAATCGCCTCCTCCCGGCAGCAGATCGCCTCTTGGAGCGCGCTCCAGCCGTTCTCGTTCTGCAGGCTCCAGTCAACCCCGGCAGCCATGAGCATCTCGGCAGCAGTCATTAAAATGATTCACAAATTTGAGTAGATTTAAAATCCATAACATTAAAATAAAGAGAGTCTAGAAGCGGAGAAGCCAAATCCGTATATTATTCGTATACCTCCAAAAGCAAATAGCTCTCTCTAAAATACTAGATAATGATATTTCTAAAACCTGTTAAGGCTCTGGCTTATGAAGCCATTGGAGTTAATAAATTTGGAACTATAAAACTTTATTGTATTATCGTGATTATTAATTTATCGAGGTAAAATATAACAATGTTAATTAGATTCGAGACCATACAAAAATATTATTTCGAAACCAATTATATATTCATGCCTAAACAAGACTTGGATCAACACAATACAATGGCAGAGAATATGAAGAAAATCACACCTAAATAAAATAAATCATTACATTGTGAGATGTGCTTTCACTATGTGCAAGGAATCATCACACAAATGAAAACTTTGCACGAGGAGCATCAACATGTACAATTGATCTGACTGAAAAAAATGGCCTATTTGTTAACCGACCGACGCACGACCCAATCACCACCCGAAAATGAAGCAAGAGAACAAAAAGAGAAGTCAAAGTAAAACCGAGCGACTCTGGATATAAATTAGTTATGTTGTACTCTAAGCCTCTTATGAGCTTGTTCATACTTGTCGCTTGCGCTTATTACTTGAGAATTCGGTATCATTTGATCGTTCGCTGTCCGGCTCACATAGTCCTGTAAGAAACTGAGTCAAGATACTTAACAAGATGTTGGTAATTAGAGGTTAAGGAACTTGAAAAACCTTTGAACCGGCTGCCATGGATGTCAACCCGCTATCTGCTCGATTTGCGACATCAATTTGTACGGCAATGCTGGCCTGTGACAAGTCCACACCCGATGATTGCAGTGCTTTTGTAAGATTATCCAACACCCTGTTCGATACAGAAGAATACACCTCAGAACCACATGTCAACAAGAGACTAAGAAAATTATCCGGCAAGTAAAGCCGTGAAAATTGTTTTATAAATAATTTTAAAAAGAGGACATGAAAGCTCTTCGTGAATCAAACCCCGTTTATGAGCAAATACTTTAGCAGAAACTCCCCATATTATACAATTTTAGAACAAGAATCTTGGCTCGGTTAAGATAGAAATCAAGTGCTTAATCATCATTAACAGCTCACCGCACAAGACCAAACTTTAAAGTTTACAAAACAGCAATGAATACAAATTAAAGATGCTCACCCTTGAGAATAAGAATCTGAGATGCTGGCTGAGCCACATTTCTCCTCCTGAACACGGGGCGTAGTATTTAATAGACATGCTGTTAAAAGTGGTAGAGGATCCACACATACGTCGGAGACAGATTCCACGTCAGGTTCCAATGAGTTTGGGGATATCTGAAGCATCGAAGGAGACGCAACAGCATTATTCTGAAGATCAGAACCGGGCTTTACATCTTGACTAGGATCCGCAAAACCATCTGCAGACACATGGTCATTTTTCTGTTGCAAGAAATGGCCACGGTGTTCAGAAAATTCTAAATCACGATGCTTAAATTTGCAACTACAATCATAACCTTTCAAACATTTTTATAAAACAAATCTACAATACAACACGAGTTAAAACATCGTAAGTTTCTAATTTTTTTTGCATAGTCGCCCTAATCTTCGCCATTCGGTCCACGTCAATATTTTGTATAGCTTTTTACAGTGTTTCAACACGATGCCCCGCATTGGATTTGGAACAAATATACCAGAATTGATCGAATAATCATGAAGATAATACGTGATTAAAACTGAACCGATGGCATCCTTTATATTTGAGATTATATTTACCCATGGGCTCAATTTCTTCGGCTCCGTGCTCCAACCTCCCTGGTACGGCCCCTCGTACACGGTTAACTTCTCTTGCAAGAACTGAATATACTCGATAACCTGCACATAGGATTCACTATTACCGAAACTCCGATGACAACACAAGCTTTGTTCTAAAGCCAATAACTATAAGAGGCTTGTGGTGTGAACCTCCAACAAGAACGAAGCCTTATCTCTCTTCTGGTCATTCTGAGGTATGAGATCTCTCAGTATCTGAAACCTGCATTACAGATTCAAGAAAAAACCCAGAACAATTCACAGTTCCGTCCACGGAAAATCGGAGCAAATAACAGAAAATCGAAAGCTTCGTGTTCCATGCACAGAGCTTGCCTTTCGTTAATCTTGCTCCTCCTTCGCTGCTCGGTCTCGGAATGCTTGGTTCTGTTCTTCTCCCTGCCTTTCCCTGCGAAACCGCCATTTCCATGAGCTCTCAACTCCATCAACACTGATTCAGGTGAAAGATGATAGACGATACAGCACAATACCTTTGAGAGACGCCACTTCTTCTTCGTCCTCGAATTCCTCGTGCTGGCCTTTCGAAGACTCAACCATCTCCGCCACACACGACCTTGCCAAAACAAAAACAAAAAGCTTCAGCTCAGATTGAAATCGACCAAACGCGAAGAGCAATTTCGAGGATAATGCAGAAATCCAACCCGAAAGCTTCGCTCCGACGAGTGGTCTGAGAGAGGATTGAAGAGAAGAGCTCGAATTTCTTGAGAGAGAGGAGAATTGAGCCCTAGCTAGGCGATGATTCGAATATCTTCTTCTTCTTCGTCGTCGTCTTCTTCGTCTGAGCTCTGAACTGTCTCTGCTCTACTTCCCTGAAAGCGGGTTTTATTAAATTATTTATTTATTTATTGGTAATTGATTGAGAGGACATACAAGTTGTCTTTTTAGTTCGGGATAATCACGGCAAAAATACTCAAAATTTGACATAAATAGGCAGCGGGGCTTAAAATCGAAAAGGGTTTATGACCATAAAAATACCTAAAGTTTGGTCAAACAGCCCTTGTGTACCCAAAGTCTAAAAGTGGTGGCAAAAGTACTTAAAATCACATTTAGAGCGCTGACCAGTCCATTCTCGTAACGCAGTTAACTTACCTGTTAACTGTGGTCACATGGACAAACGTGGGTTGCTGAAGTAGCAATTTTTTGCCACATGGACGAGCCTAATAAAATGTTTAATTTGTTGTTTAGTCGTAAAGGAGGCTGATGTGGGCTCGTTCACGTGGCAAACTTATTGTGTCAGCAACCCACGTTTGTCCACGTGACCAGAGTTAACTGGTAAGTTATCTGCGTTACGATAATGGAGTGGTCAACGCTCCGAATGTGACTTTGGGTACTTTTGTCATCATTTTTAGACTTTAAATACATGAGGGGTTCTTTTATCAAACTTTACGTATTTTTGTCGTCAAAAAAATAATAAAAGTATTCAAAGTTGATCAATATGAAGCTACACATTTTTTGGTTAAATTCAAATTAGATAATTAGATGAACACAAAAAAATATACCGCCTCATATTTATTGCCTTAGTTGATTCAAATTTTGGGTACTTTACTGTGATTTATCGCTTTTATTTTTTATTAAATTATTAGCAATCAATAGAATCAAAGAGTATTTAATTTTGGTAGTGCCTAATGCTAACCTGCACCTCAACTGTTTCGGTACTAACCTGCGCACAACGTAATTCGTCACGTGACGTATTTATGTCTACTGTTCACTGCAATGGGCTTTTAGGGGGGCTTGGTTTCTTGGCCCACCCCAATGAATTTTCAAGTTTGAACAATGTCTTCACAATCACATAGTTCGATAATTACTCGATAAATTAATAATCTCAATAAGTTAATACATTTGTATGGTCCCGATTCTATTGTCAAAGTTGTTCCAGCAATTAAAGTATACGAATTTACAAAAAAATTGAGATGATTATTTTCCATCAACACCTATGTTAACGTCGTGTTCCTTAATTGGTCTATTTCAGTGTCAATTTTCCTTAATTGGTCTATTTCAGTGTCAATTGAACTAACGGGTTGAGACGACACCACATTATATTGAATATTTATTTTTAAAATTTCAGTATCATCGTTTTGGTCCATGAATTAGTTTTTGCAATTTTGTTTCACCCCGTTATCATCGTCAACCTCTATACACGGGACACCTTCTTTACAGGGCTTTATCTGCAAATATCGATTAGTCGACAAGACACCTTCTCTTCTTTATTGTTTTTCGTAATTGCCCTAAAATCTAGTTACCCAAATAAGAAAAAAGTCAAATCGCCAAAAAAAAAAAGAACGGAAAATAAATTACCGCTGCGCCCTTCCCGGTCTTTCTCCGCCTATACTTGCTATTTTCCGAAACAACGGTCTTCATATTCAAAACTAAAGCATCCAACAGTTTTCATAGTTGCATTAATTTTCATGATAACATGGTAGATGAAACATCTCAGAAGTTGGTGGTTTGATTTGATTCACTAAAGCATTAATAATAAGTGCTTATTATTATTATTATAATGGTTCACCAAGCAAGAAAAATAAATGCTTGACAATTTCAAATAAATATGCAGAGGAACTATACAAAGTGTTCCTCAACACCAATTAAAATCTAAGGCCTCTCTCCTACACCCACCAATTTAATTAATTAATTAGATTGCTTGGGCAACAAGCTAAAGATTGGAATTTTCAGAGCCCTAATAGTCTAGTATAAAGACCTACCTGATTCTGATGTGCCCTTTACAAGCAGAGCAGGACTTTGTGCTCCAAGACTAGTTTCTTCCCCTCGGTAGAACCGGGGCCGATTAGTAATTTTTCATACT
Organism: Parietaria judaica; assembly: GCA_954871525.1. Classification (NCBI taxonomy): domain Eukaryota; kingdom Viridiplantae; phylum Streptophyta; class Magnoliopsida; order Rosales; family Urticaceae; genus Parietaria; species Parietaria judaica. The sequence goes on from OX940865.1 coordinate 36,806,070, forward strand.
ACGAGGGAGCTGGTTTGAGCAGTAGGGCCGGTTTAAACAGTGTCATCTTTCTCCGCCCTCGAGCTCTTCTTGATCGTCCAATTGCGCTTCTTCTTTGTTGTTCAGCTCAGCGGCCCCCCCGTCCCGGTCAAAGAACAGCTCGGTAAACGCCGAGTCATTTTCATCGAAATCCTCTTCGAAATCCTTGTCTTTGGAATGCAAGTCTGTTTCATTATCCATTGAAACAGGGCATCGGTGGGCTACCCCGAGAGTGGGACCAAGGTGGGAGCCGGTTTGAGTTGACTCTTGACCTGGGGCCGTTTTTATAGAAGGCTCGGAAGAATCGTGCCTTGAGCAAGAGCATTCGGGGACAGGGTGGGAGATGAAGAACTGTGATTTTAAACTTCTGGATGCCTCTGCAAGCCCATCGACCAACGACTTAGTCAAATGCTTGCGTATCGACGTTAGCCAAGTACGATTCGCCTGGTAAAGATGCTCGTGGACATCTTCTAGAAGCCTCACGACTTCTTTTCTGCAGTTCAACAAACAAGCAAAGTACAACGGAGATGAATATAAGAAAGTAAACCATTGAACCATACTTCGTCTTACGAGTAAATCACTAGCGTACAATGTCCGAGCAGAAACTCGGGCACCCAAGCGTAGGATTATAAGAAACTACTTAAATAGCTCATTTTTGTAATATTCCATGCAATTTTATTTTTTAATAGATTCCGTATTACAGAAATTAATTTCTGATTTTTTCTTGATTAATTAAGATTAAGAGGATTAGTCTACACATTTTATACCTAAAACATAATACCAGAGCATTTAATTCACCAACAATCTACATAGTAGAAAAGAAGGTTACCTGTCTACCCGGAACGTTTTTGACGCAGCCGATTGATAAAGCCGGTGTCCCATCACCAAGCTTGCGAAATTAGGGTGTCCCTTGCCATCATGATCGAACCCCGGGACGAAAACGTCAGCTTCGACACAGATCAAATAGTCGATCGCTTCCCATAACAGTTTGTGAGCATTGGTCCTCAACTCAATCACCGTGCTATCGGGCTCGTTGTCACTCTCAGCTACCCATCCCCACCAACCTTCAATGTTATAAGACTTTGGACGTGCCGGAGGCGGCGGAAGAGGCCGGGGCCGTGGACCTGCATTCTTCCACGCCTTAATCTTCGTCACATCTTCAGCAGAAGGCGGTGCCTTGTGATAACGGTCTTCGAGGTTGGCCTCACGCCCGTAAAGCCTGGTGAGCTCCCACGAGGTGCTGAGAGCGGTTCTATCCATGACGTTCTCAAACATTCCCCGGAGAGGAATTAGCGTCCTTTGACCGCCAAATATTTCTCCCCCAGAAACGTATATTACGGTGTCCCAAGAGTACCCATATGCACGGAGGAGAATCCCAACCTGGGTATCGACGAAAGTTGACTTTTAAGTTATCTCTCTTTAATCAGACAAGGAGAATCTAGATCTACCTCTTCCGGCATTAGTGGGCAAGTGCCATTAAGACGTCTCTCAGCCGAATTCACTGAAAGCTTCTCCTTGACGACCCCACGCTTTCTCATCCAAGCTCTTCTATGCTGAATGAGCTCGGTATGTACATCCTGCAGAAGAGTGGGGATTCAATATATTTAGAATCAAGCTTTTTAGCTATTATACAGAATATGAACTTTTGGATCCGAAGAACATACCTGGAAAAGTTCTGCACAGCCGTAATACGCCAATGCATCTCTAGTCATTCCAGGGTCGAATGCGATAAACGGCAGACCTGGATCTCGTAACCTAACATATTGTTAGAGTGGGTTAAATCCATAGCAGAAGCCACATATAAATATGAGTATGTGTGTGCGTGAATGTATGTGCATATATATATACATATATATATATACACAGAGAGAGAGAGAGACCAAATACCTATGAAGGATTTTGTCAGCAAGATCTTTGACCTCCTGACGGAACTGAAGAGCGTGGAAAGCAACACGGCATCTTAGCCTCTGATACTCCTCGAGATTGGGTGGAAGAATAGCCTGCATTATATCACAATGACCTAAGAATCCGAAGTAGATTCCACGAGGAAAAACATAATATTGTGATTCGTAAATTCAGAACCTCTCATTATAGCATGTCAACTAATAGTTATAGGTTTAAATAATATTCATGTGCAACAAAGGAAACGGTACAAATGGAATCGATAATTCTCTTTCAAAACTAAGTCTGGTTCATGTCACACAGTTAATATCTAAAACGAAGAAAAATTGCACCGTAAATAATTCAAGCACAAAGTAAATCAACAATCTTCATTTGAAACAGTTATGTAAAGAAGCCTGTCGATACCTGCAAGCAGCCACCCTCGGAAATGTCTAATTCAACGACGAGGTGTCTCTTCAGGATTGGAAGAACATGGTGTCGGTAATAATAAGGCGAAGCAGCGAACGGCACTTTGAAAATGGGAATGTTCTTCTTTCTTCTCTGCCCCTTGAGATGTTTCGGAAGAGTTTTCACGACTACGACATCCTTCGCTAATGCTGCCATGAACTCGTCCTCGTCGTAGAGGTAAGCAAAACTCTTGAACTGAGAGCTTCACAAAACAATAAATCAAATAAATGAGAGAATTGGCTTTTAAACTGTCGATCTCAATCTTCGGCGGAGTAAGATAAATCTAAAAAAATTTATTGTAAAAATGGAGCAACCTGATTCCTTTACTACTCGTCGTGGACAGAATCTCGGGAATCACTAAGCTGGCATTGAGATACCGAGCAACAACTACCACATCGGAAATCTGCAAAACGATAAAAGAATACAGTACAATCAGCCGACGAAAATTCAGAGATCGATGTTTGAACCGAACTAAAGGCAACCACGATACGACCAGCTCACCGAGTTCCTGATCTCATGGAAACCCCCTTGTATCCTCACAAAGATAAATCCATTTGTATGTGAAGTAGGACCTGTTTGTTCACATAGAAGCCCGTCAATACATCGAAATTAACATCTGCAAACCGTATTGTACATCGCTTATACCAACACGATGAAGTATCATTCGAGCTCTTAGAACAAGCCCGATACGCATCCGTGCTTCGATAACGTTCATCTCGTGTTTTCCGGCACGAAGACGACGCCTCGGGTTGGACATACCTAGCATTAAGTATACTAAACGAGATCTAGACTGTAATTACCAGAGTAGTATGCTCTGGGATTGGCGTCAGGCTTCAAAGGTTCAAGAGGCCGAACTGGTCCCCATAGCCTCTTCTGCAATTCACTCTGAAACCAAACCACGCCATTAAATCAAACAGTGCACTTGCGAAACCCAGGGGGGTGGAATCGGGAGAATGCTCACGTTTCGGGAGAGGGAGAAGTCAATGGCGGCGGATCTCCTGGAGAAGATGGTGATGGTGGACTGGTACTCGGAGACGCCGCCGAGAGTGAATCTGGCGAGCAGGAAGTGGACGAAGAGGGAGACGGCGGAGAGGACCAGACCGAAGAGGCCGAACCACTTGATCCTGGACTTGAAGACCGTCTTGCCTTCTCCTTTCATGGCGGCCACCATGGGAGACTCTCTGTCTCTGATCAAGCTCTCTCTCTCCTCTCTGTGGAGTTCATGGAAGAAGAATAAGAGAGAGAGAGAGAGAGAGAGAGAGAGAGAGAGGCACGTGCGAAGAAGCAGAGGAGTCAGAGAGAGAGAGAGAGGTTCAGACAAACATGTTAAAGCTTGCTGGGTTTGCTTTTTCCCTCCATTATATATTTATAAATAAATAAATATATTTTCCCAATAATTATTATCCATTTAGTTTTTTGTAATATACTATAATTAAAACGTAAATAAATGATTAAATATGAAAGATATCTCTAGATTGACATGTATTTGTCATTATTATGTAATGTTAATTGTTAAAGACTTTTTTTTTTTGAAGGAATAGATATTTTATTAAAGGATATACGATGAATTGACTGATATTTAGAGATTGCTCACTCTAAATATTTTGTGGACTAATCACTCTAATATGTTCATAATTTTTTTTAAGTGTTAATAGCTGCATAAGTTTGCAATATTTTTTCTAAGTGGTATAAATATAATTTTTTTGCGGCTAGATTTTATAATATTCACGATTTTGCTTCTTTTTAGAGTTAATAGTAGTTAAACTTTCATGTCGATTTGAATGAATCATCTTTCCACGGAGGTGGTGTAGCTACTGAGATCAATGACATAACGCCACATACAAAAAAAATATGGAAGAAAGTCATAGAATGTGATTGTTAATGTCTAAAAATTGATCAACTTTTATGCGGCGGGCCCAACGTCGGCTAGAGGGTCGAACCGGGCTTGAGACTTGATTCTTCGTTCTTGATAAGCCGGAAATCTTCTCTTGAATCTTCGCCTCTATCTATGTACATGTGAAACTATTAGAAAACATGAACTCTAGAAGGGAGCATAATGGGGTCCTTTGTCGCCCGCTATGACGTTCAACATTAGTCAAGTATTTGAATCGGGAATTATTAGTAAACGAAAAACTGAAGTTTTTAGGCGTAGGAATTCATAACAGTTGTAAGGGGGAACCCCGTATTTATAGAGGATCCCGAGACACTTCGTGCGCTCTCAAGGCATGTTTGTTGCGGACTATGGTGTAATTCATGCCTTGAGGGCGCGCCAGCATGTATTTCCGCGCCCTCAAGGCATGTGTGTTTTTGCGTGAGTGTAAAATTTCACGACTTATGCGTGAGGGCGCGTGCACGCCATCAAGGCACATTTTTTTGCACCCTAAGGTGTAAAACTTCATGTCCTTATGGCACGCGGCGCGCCCTCAAGACTTATTTTTCGCACCCTCAAGGATTGTTTATGATGTCATATTATACCGAGATTTTTACTGTCCTTCATGAGATCGGGCCTGTTGAATTTTTGCGTTGACTTTGACAGATCAGATCCGTTGACTTTCACGGGTTGGACCCGTTGACTTTTTGGTGATTGAGCATGCTTGTTTGGGCTTTATTCATAGTTAATTTTTGGGTTGGGCCTTCACGTTATTAGCGTTCGAAAAACACACGTAACAACGAAATTTTAGAGAGAAATAATATAGTGATCATTAAAAACTTTTGACAATGAAACAAAATATAAATTTATGAAAAATACTTAATACATGAATTGTAAACCTTATAAAAAAATCATTAAAATATATTTTATTTATTAATATTTTTTTGTTAATTTTTTTAATGATTATCATTTATTTAAAAAAGAATAGAATTTTTATTTTCATATACCTTCTTATTTTGTTTTTTGTATTCATAAAAATACTATGTGTTTTCCAAAATATTATAATGTTACTAAAAATTACTATTAGAGATTTGATTTCTTTTATGAAATTAAGTGAAACTAAACAAATAGAGGATTTCAAATTCATTTACATGGTAACCAAGCTTGTTTGACTTAATTGTAAATCTACTATAAGACTTTTTAAGAGATTATGGGTCCAAGCCCATGAGATGCAAAAATTGGGTATATATGTAATTTGGCCGATCAATGGCGGAACCAGGAATTACGTGTCGGGGGTGTTAGATATAATTTTTTCGTCAAAAACTTAACTTGAGGGGGTTATAATTAAATTTTAGTGAAAGTTAGGGGGTGGTTTGATTAAAATTTTATATGAATTTACACTACAAAAATTAAAAATAAGGTATTATTATAGCAATTTTTTTTGGAGGGGGTGGTTTGAATCACACCCCTACATCAAGTGCTCCCACCCCTGTGGCCGATAGTGTCTGCAACCAATAATGCCGGTTATTTTTACTGTGAAAATATATCTTCTAATACGAGTACATGTAATCTTTGGCCAATAATATTACCATCTTCAGAGAGAAAAAAAAAATCACTATGGTATAGGTTAGGTAATACTGAAAGTATAGGATAGTACATAAAATTAAATTTCCTATGTAAGTCCATGACTGACCCAATTGCTGTTTTTGGCACGTGAGAATCAGCCAATGGAAAAAATGTGAAAATGCGTTACAGCTTTAAATGGAAAATATAGCTAGCAAGCTTATTTTTCACTCGGTAATTGCTTGCTACCACAAAATTAGGAAAATTATATATACATATATAAATAATTAAATATATATATATATGAAGAAAGACGAGGTCACGTGAAAATACACTTTTGGCACGTGATGGAGAGCTTCTATGAAGTTTGTACTTTGTTTGTAGTGTAGTGTTGACATGAGTCCATGCTCCATAGTATAGTAGTACTGCTACTAGAATCTACACAAAAGGGACATATGAGGAAGCTAGGGAATAGAGAAACATAATTTCATTTTCAAATGAAATTAATCAAACTATTTTTCCAAGTTTATTTTAAGGAATAGAAGGAGAACTTTTCAATTTTAGGGAAAAGAAGGTGGGATTGTTATATTACCAATAAAAGGAGTTTTCCTTTGCGAGAAAGGGGAAAATATAGGGGGCAACTTGTTGGGTATAGGTTTTTAGTGGGGCAATGTAATAAATTTTAGAAAGTTAATTCGTATGGTTTTCTTTTTTTGGAAGTACAATTTGCTTACAAAAAGATAATCAGATTGGTCAATTACGAAAACATTTTTTTAATTGTTGGGAAATGGGAACCCAATTCCAAACCTGCTTTTCATTAGGGGAAATTGCGAGGCCGGTACCGGGCTTTTGATCTTTTTCGGCTACAAGTCTTTCATACTAGTGACGGTGGCTCTAAAAAGCCGGTTATTTATACAACTTTAGTAGCGAGGATTATTCTCGATATAAATAGGTGAATGCACGGTTCTTGTATTTCGACAAGGCACATCATTAAAATATGATAATGATATCATCGAATTTACGACGTGGACACTTTATTATGATATAATCTTATTTAATAGTACGGGTGAAACCGGAACCGAAAATCGGAAATTTATTTTGTTGTCCCTGCTCTGAAAAATCAATATAATTTTGTTGTCCCGTTTTCGGCTTTAAAAATCCAAAAAATTTCCAAATCGTGGATCGGAACTGGGATAAACTTTGATACAAAATCAAAGAAAGAATTCAGAATAAAATTTGGAACAAAATACAAAATATAAAGTCAAAACTACCAAAATCAAATACGAAATTTAAAATCTACAATGTAAATAAATAATCCAAGATATTATCGAGAAAATTAAATAGGGAAGTGTCGAGTAAAATGAAGGAGAAAGCTCTACACATATTAGTATATTACATAACAAGTATAAACAAATTGAAAACAACATATCCTAAAAAGATGTCATACAACAATAATTAAAAAATAGGGTTAATGATGGCAAAAATACTCAAAGTTTAGTCAAAGAACTCCTCGAGTACCCAAAGTTTAAAAATGATGGTAAAAATACCCAAAGTCATATTTGGGGAGTTGACCACTCCAATCTCGTAACACCGTTAGTTTACATGTTAACTCTGACCACACATACAAACGTGGGTTGCCGACAGAACAGTTTTTTCCACGTTGACAAGCCCACATCAGCCTCGTTTACGAGAAAACAGCGAATTAAACCCCTAAGTAATACTATTTAATACAACTAATTGAACCTCTAATGATTACACTTAACAAAATAGATTTTTTCACATGGCCAGAGTTATTGGGTAAGTTAATGGCGTTACAAGAATGAAGTGGTCAACTCCCCAAATATGACTTTGGGTATTTTTGCCACCACTTTTAAACTTTGGGTACCAGAGGGGTTCTTTGACCAAACTTTGAGTATTATTGCCGTCATTAACCCTAAAAAATATATAGATGTTTAAAACTAGAATTGGGTTAAAAGTCCATGAATTGAAGGTGTAGTTTGGTTCCGGTCATCAAACTGCAAACCCGGGACATCTCAGTTCCCGGTATTCAAATAAATTTTATCGATCTTTTTCTTCTTCTTCTTGTTTCTAATAAGAATCCGGGACCGATACCAGAATTAGGGGTGCAACCGGGTAGGGTACCCGGTTTTTTCGAGGCACCCGGTACCCGGAACCGGAATCCGGGTATCCGAAAATTGATACCCGGAACCGGTATCCGAAATCCGGGTACCCGAAAATCCGGGTACCCGGTTTCCGGGTATCTATATTTCGATACCCGGTACCGATACCCGGTATCCGGTTTTGGGAACCGGATCCGGGTACCCGGTTTTTACCCGGTACCCGGTTTAAAAAAAATATATATTATTTAAAAAACAAAACATACATTCATCTTTAAAAAAATTGCATAAAAAAATAATCCAACGCATCGAGCATAAAAAAAAGAGTCCAAAATGCATAAAAAATAGTCTCGCGAATCAAGCATAAATAAAACATAGTCCCGCGCATCAAGCATAACATAATACCGCGCAAAAAAGAAAAGAAAAAAAAAACATAGTCTCGAGAACCCCGAGAGGCAGAGATGGAGGGGGGAGACTAAGTCACAAAAGGTTAATTACACGGAGTAAAAAGGGCCAAGCACAAACCCTAAAAATTTAAAATATCATAAAAATAAAAAAATTCGGGTAGGTACCCGGTTTTTTTATTTTTAATACCCGGTACCCGTATCCGGTTTTGAATCCGGATACGGGTACCCGGAACCGGAATCCGGATCCGGTTCCGGTTCCGGTTTTTAAATCCGGATACCGATTCGGTTCCGGATAATTACCCGGTTTCCGGGTATTATTTGCACCCCTAACCAGAATCGAGTCAAATCCGAATAGCACGAAGTGTGGTGAGTCCAATTGTATGAGGGCCCAAGCCCAACAAAGCAAAGGACTTGGTGTCCGGGACACGTGGCGGCACGAGCTTGCGCTTGGTCTGAGTGTCCGTGTTAATCATTAACTGCTAAAAGGGGACATATCTCTCCTCTCCTATAATTTGCCTCTTCGGTAACCGAATCACTACGCGTGTCACAGTCCATCCTAGCCGTCCATCCACGGCGGTCGGCGGTCGCCGGGGGGAACCTCAGCCGTCCGATCCCCATCTCCGGTGAGCTTCGCTGCGTCCTTGATCGTCAAATCCCCCTTTCTTGCCTCGAGTTTTGATCTCTAGCTTGTAAATGGATCCGACAGTTTGGGGATTTGATTTTTCTTTCGAAAATTATCCATGCTTTTCACTTGTCAATGTGTATCGCCGATTATATATGTATATATATTGTACTGTGATGATTTAGCTCGATCAGTGCAATTTTTTCATTGTGAATGTCAAGAATGTGCCGTAGGAAAGAAGCCAAAATCTTGGGTTGAACTCATTTCAGTGAATTTCTGTGTAGTAATCTGACTTATCGGGCGTGTTTCAGAATGCGTCGGCTTTATTGAGAACTCCCGCCGGACATCGAAGCCACTAGCGAAAGTCGGGCCGATGTGACAGTCGAGGCCTGCTTTGGTTCTACCTGATTGATTATGATATTCTGTAGAGCCATAATTTCAGCTTCTGAGATTGCCACGTCTCGTTTGAGCGGGAGGAAGCTCTCCGCTTCTGGTGTGGCGATTCGGTGCTTCTTCGCGTGCTTTGATGTCTCCTGATGTGAGCGAGAAATCCCACATGGCGTTCACGACCTCTAAGCCGCCTCTTGGCGGGGAGTACCTCAAGAAGAAAATGGAGAGGACGTCTTCCGGGAGGAGGCGTGTGTTTGTGCAGACCGAAACCGGCTTTGTGTTGGGAGTGGAGCTAGACAGGAGTGACAACGCCCACACGGTCAAGAGGAAGTTGCAGGTTGCCCTCAATTTCCCGACCGAGGAGAGCTCGTTGACATATGGTGATATGGTGTTGAAGAACGACCTCAGTTTAGTTCGAAACGATGCTCCTCTGCTTCTCACTAGAAACTTTATGCACAGAAGCTCATCCACTCCGTGCATCTCGGGAAACGGGAAAGATGTTCAGCAGAAGGACCTGAGCGGTCCGATTGAGATACTAGGCTGCTCGAATAAATCCAATAGGACACAGAAATTGGTGATGGAGATAGTGAAGGCAGTAAAGAAAGGCATTGATCCCGTCCCCGTTCGTAGTGGCCTGGGAGGTGCTTATTACTTCAGAAATCTCCATGGTGATAATATTGCCATTGTGAAGCCGACCGATGAGGAGCCTTATGCTCCAAACAACCCAAAGGGTTTTGTGGGTAAAGCGCTCGGTCAACCAGGCCTTAAACGCTCGGTGCGTGTTGGGGAAACCGGTTTCCGTGAAGTCGCTGCTTACCTCCTAGACCACGATCATTTTGCCAATGTGCCTTCCACTGCCCTTATTAAGGTCACACATTCGATATTCAACGTTAATGGTAAGGTGAAGGGCAAAGCGGATCAGAAGGTCAGCAAGATTGCATCCTTGCAGCAATATATTATTCACGATTTCGACGCCAGTGATCACGGGACTTCTAGATTCCCTGTAGCTGCAGTTCATAGAATTGGGATTCTGGATATCCGGATTTTGAACACGGACAGGCACGCAGGTAACCTTTTGGTCCGGAAGCTTGATGGATTTGGTACTTTCGGCCAGGTGGAGCTTGTCCCCATCGACCATGGCTTTTGTCTTCCGGAAAGCTTGGAAGACCCGTACTTTGAGTGGATTCATTGGCCTCAGTCCTCTGTTCCTTTCACTGAAGACGAGCTTGGTTACATTAATCAACTCGACCCTTTTCGGGACTCTGATATGCTCAGAATGGAGTTACCCATGATTCGGGATGCTTGCCTTCGGATCTTAATCCTCTGCACAATCTTCCTCAAGGTAGCAGCGGCTTCCGGACTATGTCTCGCTGAGATCGGTGAAATGATGAGCAGGGAGTTTCGTGGGCTCGAAGAGGAGCCAAGTGAACTCGAGCGCATATGCATGGAAGCGAGGAGACGGTTAGAGGAGGCGAAAACATGCAACCGAGATATGAAAATAACCGAAAAGGAGTGTATTCAATTTGACATAGAATATGAAGAACAAGAAAGAAATTTACAACATGACCTCGGGAACAGATTCTTGAACGGTCTGAAACTCTCCAAGCCAACCAAAGACATTAATGTCGGCGAGAAAAGCTGGCGACACGAGGGCGAAATGCAGAAGATGGGGTACTTAGCAGGCACGTCATCCGGTAACAGAAGCGTGAATGAGCAGCTTCCTGCGAGTAGCAGCTTCGTGAAGCTGGCTGATATGAACGATGAGGAGTGGATGCAGTTTCTAGACTACTTCCGGGGACTATTACGCCCTGCATTTTCTAACCGAAAAGAGGTGAGCTTTGCTCGGGCACCGAGACTCGGATCATCATGCCAATTTTGAAGGCATTAGAATGCGGCGGCAGAGCTCTCAGGTATGTCTTTTGTAAAATTACTTAGTTTTTGTCCCGTTTAGGAGTTGGGAGTGAGTCGATTCGAAGCTATTTTCATTTCTGAATTAGCTTTTGTTTTTTCGTGTTTACGGTTTTACACTGTCTTGTCGTGTTTCGCTAGTTTTACAATGTTTGAATAAAGCTCCTAGAGAGGAATTTTTGTAAAGGAAAACAATGTATGTGTTTTTGTAGTGTAATGTTGGTTTATACTATTATACTATATATAATTAGCCGTGTCCATATCGATGGGTCGACCGATGTCCGGTAAACCGATGGGTACATCGTAAGTTTCTAAAAAGTAATAGCCGTTTTTTCCGATCAAAATTTTGCGGCTTAACTAATAATCGACAGGTATGACATCGACTAGAAGTGGTATTAATTTATAATAGATGAATTGAGCGAGTACGCCTCAAGACTTACGCCTCGGAAACGCCTCGAGGCTTGAATACTCTATTTTAAACCCGGGGTTGTTCCTTAAACTATCTATTTTGCGAAAGGCAAGCCAAATAAAATGCTGTATAACATACTTAGGTTAGGGATGCCAAATTTGTTGGAAAGAAAGAGCAGGTTGATGGGCAAACTCTAATAAATGGGATATTAACGGCAAAAGTACAATTCTCCTTTAAGAAAGTGAATAAATGCGTATTTTGTTAGACAAAGTTCTCAAGCTCTAATAATAGTGTGTCGCATGTATTTTTTTCGCAACGAATATATGTGACATATTATTAGAGTTTGCTAAATTTGTTCGGTAAAATAAAAAAGAGTAGTTGTTGACACTGTTTCGCAGAGTTTTTGTTTTTAAAACAAGTGTTTTTGGAGAAAAAAAAAACTAAAAAAAATTTGATAGATGTTTTGATAAAATGTTTATAAAATAATTATTGTTGGTAACAAAAAATGATTTAACGTTTGGAAAAATAAATGTATTATAATAAAAAGAGTAAAATAGACATGTATACTCATCCAGACGCAGCCATTGTTATCTTTTAAAAGAAAAATGGTACTTACGTTGCTATAAACCTTAATAAAAGGCAGCAGACAGATAGAGGAACATGACAAGATAAGATTTACTCATGTAGGGTCTTCTTTGCAAGTTGAGAAAGAAACTTAAAATTTATTTTTATAAAATATCACAATTCAACAAGACCTGCCATTATTTTGCGTAATTCGTACCTGAACTTTTAATTTGTGGTGGTATTATCCCTTGTATTTTCAAAAAGGTTGTATATTGTAGCCTTCTTGTGTTCTGAAAACGATAAAAAAAAGTAATCGCAATGATTTATTTGAAGATATTTTTGTCAATTAGTTATCGAACGAGATCAATATAGTAGAATATAAGTTGTTACGAAGCAATCCATAAGTCTAGTTGTTATAAAAATCGTGAAGGCCTACAAAATTTGAGACGGATGGTAAAAGTAATGAAAATATTAGCAAAGAAGTTGGCTGTTCTATGCAAATTAAAATTTATCGACATTTTAAAGCGCGTAGGGAGCTATGAGTAATTTTTTAAAAGTAAAAAAATGGTAGTAAATAGTTTTTTTTTTTTTTTTTTTTTTGAGGGAGGGTAATAAATAGTATTACTCCCATATATGTATATTTAAGGATATGTTTTAAAATCTTACATTTTAGGACATATTCTTAAACTAATATGATATTTGATTACTGTCACGAAAATATGAAAATGGTTTTCTAGGAATAAAAGTTAATATGGAACATATATGAAACAAAGGGTTATTTGCGGCGTAAATACTTAACTTATAGTCAAAGTCTGTCTCGTGGGCCCAAGGTCCAAAAATGCCGGCAAATATACCCAAACTCACTTTCTGAGCGCTGACCAACAACATCTGTCCAATTTTTTTTGCTTCTCCGCCTTGTCATTGCCACGTGTGCTCGATTGCCATGTCATATTTTAAGCAGAGACAAAAATGTGACCTGGGCAGCAAGATTTTTACCCTTGTTTGATGAATCACAGACACATAATATAAAGAACATACATTTCCAAAAATTACTTTTTTTTTTCTTTCCCTCCAATGTCCTCTGTTTTACAACCAAGCCATGGAAATGGAACCTCTTCATCACTGATCCACTCATCTACACCTATACTATTTACTTAATCAGCACATATCCACAGCAAAAGCTCAGGAGGGAAGAATTAAGTATTTATACGACAAGAAAGAAACATCACGGAAAATAAACCGGTCAACTGGTCATTCTATCATTCGATGATGCCATCATACTTAGCTCAACCTGCTGATCCTCGATTCTGCTCACCGCCCGCGAGAGGTCCCTGCCGACAAATGACATGGTGTCCTCTTTGGCGAGACGCCTCTGCTTTATCTTCAGGATCGCCTGCGAGACTTCTCCTATGGTTGGCCTTCTTCTCGGCAGTTCGTGCAGGCATTTGTGCGCGATGCTGGCCAGGCTCCTCACCTCCTCAATGCTGCACTCTCCGCTGAGATTCTCATCCAGAATCTCGTCGACGCCATCGGGGCTCATACATGCCTGAAATAATAAAGAAGTTGAGAATCCCGGAATGAACATTGCGGAGTCATCTTTTTTATTATTCTACAATATACAATTATATTACAATAAATTCTTATTGTTGCTATAGGGCCGGTTTGTGATTTATATTCTACTCATGGCCTTAATGTGGTCCCAGCACTTGGTTCAAATCTATGTTAATTTATCGGAGAGAGGGAGACTCGCCATGTTAACGTATTCCATGAGGTTTTGGTGAGGATGAATGGCCGTGATGAGTTCGAACATGATGACACCGAAGCTGTAGATGTCGCTCTTCATCGTGAAATTGTTAGTTGAAATGTACGTCGGGTCTATGTACCCATACGTACCTTTGAGACCAGAGTTTCTACCGTCAAATACCTCTTCCTTCGACAGCCCAAAATCAGCAACCTACACCACAAGAAAATTGCTCAGCATGCCTCACTTATGCAATATACTTCTTGTGTGAATGAATTTACCTTAGCCCTCATTGTGCCGTCCAGCAAAATATTCGCAGACTTCAAATCACGGTGTATGACGGGCGGGACAGCCTGTTTACAGAAATACCCTTATTGAAGTAATTTAAACCAGAAAATAAAAAAGAGAGAAAAAATTATGTGAGATTAGTGACTATATACCCCCTCATGAAGATACTCTATTCCATGAGATATATCGAGAGCGATTTGAAGCCTCGTGTTCCAGCTCAAAACCTGTTTTTCTTCACCTAGGTATAGATAAGTAGAATGGTCATAAGCCCCTACTCGTTTACAGGCGCAAGCGTAGGGGCAATTATGAGATTTCCCTTATTAGCTTTAGTCCTTTATTGTCTGTCGTTTTTTGTCATCAAGGGTAATTCAGGATATAGCTAAAAAGTTTAATTAGGGTGTGGGCTTGCCGTATAGGCAACTAGGGCTGTTGAATCAGAGGCGTGTTCTTGTTATTTCTGATTGCTTGTTGACTAAGAAACCGGGGTTTCTGTCTCGATTACGTAGCAGTTCCTATCAAATGGTTCTTAATTCTGTGATATAAGTACACATGTTCCAATTCCAGTTATCATTGAACAGAGTCTTCATAACTCAAACGAAAAATGTTAAGTTCAACAAACCTTCTGGGATTTCGTAAAGAAGACTCGCTAAGCTGCCGTTACTCATGAACTCGTAAATCAACATCCGTTGCCCTTTATCGACACAATATCCCAACAAGTTCACAAGATTGCGATGATGCAGTCTTCCAAGCAGAGAAACCTGCAAGAACACACAAGAGTATTGAGAACAATGCCATTAAAATTTTAAAAATACGTAGCGGCATAAACCTGTCATAGATATTGAAACTATACCGTATTCTAAACAGTTTTCTTTTTTTTAGTTTCTTCTTTCGTTCTTTTCCTGTTTACAATCAGGATTCTGTTACGACCCAAAACCGTTATCATAACTGGAGCATCGCCAAATCTTCAACGAGTCCGATCATTAAACTTGGTGAATGATTATTGACTAATTTTTCATTACCCGAAGACCGTAATTTAGAATACATCCTTAGCCAATAAAAAAACGTATTTAAGTGATTCAAATAACATAATTATACAACTCTAATTATTCGTAACTGTTACGTACGTAACAGATTCATGGGTAGTAATAAGTCGTAGATCATTTGTCCCGTAATAATAAATTAAGATCTTCACTGAATATAAAATACACTTGCCTCCGTGTGGAACTCTCTCTCTCCTTGCTTCGAATCGGAAGCAAGTACTTTCACCGCAAAAATCTCTCCAGTAGCCATTTTCGCTTTATAAACCGGACCAAATGACCCTTGTCCCAAAACAGTAGTGAAATTTTGTGTGCCTTTCTGTATGTCCCTGCAAAATAAATGCCATCAGATAGAGCCTAAACATAGCCTATCGGTTACGGCTTTAACAAACTGATATGAGAGACCCGAAGATCACGAAAAGAGAAAAAAAAACAAAATGAATGTACGCACTTGTACGAGTATCTGAGGATGCCCGACACAGAAGCAACTCGTTCTTTGTGTTGATTATTCCAGCCGAAAAACTGGGGGGCTTTGGGTGTGGTTAGCGGCTCTGGAAAAGCGACGGAGCTCGCGATAGACGCACTGAAGTCGGTGCTTGTGCCTAAGCCATTTGTACGAATAGGAACCGTCGTCACGCTTCTTTCATTCGCGCATCGCCGAAGATGAGCGTGCTTTTTGTACCACCTTAGGCCGCAGAACAGGAGCACAGCGATCAGGATTCCGAGAGCCAACCCGACACAGACGCCGATGATAACCAGATCGGCTTTACGAACCATTCTTCGGTCTCGTTGGAAGTTCAGGCAATGAAAACATCTTGCAAAGCGATGTCGCCACAGCTCTCTCTCACTGCAGAACAAGTACATCAGTAAACTAACATTTCAAACCGCTCGTTTCCGAACGAATAGCGATCGTTAAAATGAAAGACCTAATTACAAATTTGGGAGATTACAATCGGCAAAAGTCATTGAAAGTCTATGATCATCATCATGCTTCCAAGCCAAATTTCGATTTCTTAACAAAGAATTGAAAGCTTGAATATCATAACACATTCACAAACATGGAAACCTTCATCTTCATCACTCACATTGTTCAGTAGACAATTGAGTCCACAGGATTACATGGGCTTTACCAAAACCCCGACACAACGCCATTTTTGAAAAAGGTCAAAACCTTCAAAAAAAACCCAGAAAACGCCACAAACCCATGATCACAAACAGGCCAAAAACCCGATTAAAATCGTAAAAAAAAAAAAGTTGAAGAAGACCAATGGAAACGCAACGAAATCTTGATGATCGAGTGCTTGTTGTTTCGCTTACCATTTTCAGAGGAAACGGCGATGAGGTTGCGGCGACTCTGGTTGGATTGGAAGGGAAGGAGTCAATTCGGGCAAGAGAGAGAGAATGAAGGAATTGGCCTGAAAAAGAAAAGGTTCGTCAATGGAGGACTTTTCGGTTTTGCGAAAAAGAATATTGGAGAGTTGGTTTGAAATGAAATGAATAAATTCAAAGAAAAACACATGAAATGCCCAAAAATCACTTAAGGTTTAAGGGAATTGCCCATAGTTTCAAACAATTCATTTATGCCCATTTTAAAAATATATTGGACCATATTAACCTTGATCTTAATTATATTTATTTATTTTCGTATTTAATTATTTATTATATATTTATTTTCGAAATTAAATTAATCATCCTTAAATTTTGGTTGAAAACTTCCCCTATTAATTAGGTTATCATTTAATTTTGTTATTTTGACCCAAAATTTAATATTTCTCTCTCTCTCTCTCTCTCTTTCCCACTATCCCTCTCACGTCTCTCTCTCTCTCTCTCTCTCTCTCTCTCTCTCTCTCTCGTCGGATTGACCACCATCGCCGGATTCGGGCCGAAAGCGCGACAACTTCGTGCGTGGCTTCGACGACCGTGGTCGCGGTTGCCGAGGAGGCGGTCGTGGCCTCCGTCGTGGTCGCCCTCCATCGCGCCTCCTTCCTCCGTCGCGGTCGCCCTCCGTCGCGCATCCTTCCTCCATTGCTCTCCGTCGCGGCGCGATGATCCTTTCCACGCAATCGTAACTGTAAATTTATTTACAGTCTCAAATTGTGAATAATGTTTGTTCGGCATTTCTCATATACAGTTTAAATAATATTGATTGTTAGGGACCAAAAATTCAAAAATCATATTATGTTTTTAATCTTTAAAATATGGAGGATTAATTCAAAAAAGTTTTGTGAAATCGTTAAAATAGGAATGATTTAATGTTGATTGATTTAGTTTGCTACATTTAAGGAAAATATATATTTTTTATTTTAATTAATAATAAACGAATTAATAATGTGAATTAAAAAGTGAAAGGGCAAATTAGTCCATATTTCAATTTGTTGGTGGTTATAATTACCATAATTAGAAATGGGCATTTTTTTTAAACCTTGAGTCACAAATGGACATTTGCCTCATTTACCCTAAATTCAATTATAATTAGCTCCTCACTTAAATATATGGTCACTTTTGGTGGTCTTGTCTTATTTTTTTAATTGTACAAACGCCCTCAATTTTTAATTTTGTGTCCATTTTGTTCTTTTATTTTGTTAAATGATCCAAGCACCCTTGAGGTTTTTTTAGGGTTAATTAACGAAATGCCCATTTTGTGCAAACCTTTTAAAAAATTACTCATAAACAATAGGTAGTTTTTTAAAAG
Organism: Parietaria judaica; assembly: GCA_954871525.1. Lineage (NCBI taxonomy): Eukaryota > Viridiplantae > Streptophyta > Magnoliopsida > Rosales > Urticaceae > Parietaria > Parietaria judaica. The sequence continues at coordinate 36,824,045 of OX940865.1, forward strand.
GTTTGACACAAAATGGGTATTTCGTACAATTTTTTTTTTTTTTTTTGTATTTATGTCCTTACGCGGTTCGTGATTTTACATTTTTTGTTGTTCTTACAGCCGTTTCGTTGGGTTGGCCTTAGTTTTAACGGGAATTTTATTTTTGACGTAAAAAATTTATGATCTATTTAATGATAAAAATACAGAATAAAAAGTTTACACTTGCGATGTTTTGTATTTATGTTCTTTTGTGGCTCGTGATTTTACAATTTTTTTTTCTTTCTTTTAGTCATTTCGTTGGGTTGGCATTAGTTTTAACGGGAATTTTATTTTTGACATAAAAAATTTATAATCTATTTAATGATAAAGATACAAAACAAAAAGTTTGCACTTGCGATATTTTGTATTTATATCATTATGTGGCTAGTGATTTTATATTTTTTTCTTCTTTTAGCCATTTCGTTGTTAGATTTTTAACGTGAAAATGCTATATTACACGTAAGGATATATTACACAAGTTGTCGAGTATCAATTTAATTTTAAATTAAGAAAATTAACTTGTTATTATTATAGTTGTTGTTTGTGAATTAGTGAGTAATCTCACTTGGAGAAGTCCGTCTAAATAACCATCCTCTATTGCTCCATCGCTTTGTTTACTTCGTCATTGTAATTTATTTGTGACAGTCGAATTATTTATTACCATAAAACAGATTAAAAACCTTTAGTTAATGTGAAGAAGGTTAGAAAACCATAATTTTCCTTTGCATTTTTCACTACATCCTTTTATTGCCACGTGTTAGTTATTACTTGAAAAAGTTAGTTAGATATAGGATTTTAAATTTTGAAATATTCTAGCAGGAAGAGAAAGTTTTAAACTCACTATGTTTGTTGAATATACTTTTACCAAATATGTCTCCTGTTTGGAGGTGACGACCCGTCCCGGCCATTTCGACGAGGAAGTAGAGAAAAGGCGTTAACGCGAGTAAACCTTGCTCACCGAGCAACGACCGAATTAACCGCCGTTTACCTTTTCAATGTAGCAAGGTTATAATGGGGCGAGTAACATACGTGAGGAAATTAATGTTTTAGTATCAAAAGAAAATCCATAAAATTACTTTACTTATCCATTGTTTCGGTCATTGTTTTATGGTTGGCATTTGTTTCTTTAGCTAACGACATCATCAACGTTCAGTAGTTTTTAATTTATTTTTATATAAAGTTAAAGTTTCATTATCATGTGTAAGTGAAGTGATCAAAAGGAATATTTTCAAGTTAAATTTTAGATTTTTTGTCTAGTATTGGGGATTTTGAGAGTAGAAGTGACCTAAGTTGATTTTCGTTGGAGCTCTCACTTAAATCGGTAACCATTTGCTTATAGTGTAAAGCGTTGCATGTGAAGTTTTTCCGAACATTATGAACGATGCAGAAACTACTAAGTGTCATTGAGAGACGAGTGACTATGAAATTCAATGTCGATTTTTCATTGATATCGTTACATGTAAAAAAGACGTTCTATATCTTGGTATCTAAATTTGTGAATTGAACCCACTACTCCATGTTTTTCTCTTTCTTATTGATTTTTTTTTTATCGTCGTACAATATATTACAGTACAATATGGACGTCCCAAATCCCAATTGCAAAGGACGAAAATGTGCTAACTCGACAATATAGTTTGAATCAACTTCATTTTGACTTTGTAATTATTTTTTTAAATCTTCATTTTGACTTTGTATTGAATACCCCAATATATAACTACTCTATGTCTCGTGTGTCCCCATTTTGTTCTTTATTAGAATCTTAAACACCCAATTATCTCTATAAATTAAGTTGACCAATACTTAGTCTAACATGTTAGTCAATTATTTTTCAGAAATATTGACATTTTTAAATTGCAGAGTTACTAGTAAGTAAATATGTGTTAATTTGATTGAGTTGATTTTTAATAATTAGAGAAGTTATAGACACTGATTTTGTATTAATTTTCTGTGTTTAGGTACAAAGTATTCTCGTTGTTTGGGCAAATGAGAGGGTGAGTGGATTAGTTTTATTATATCAACTTCTCATTTAATTAATTTTAATACTCCTCGATATATTCATGAGTTCATCCATTAATTAGTCTAGGGGTGCAAATAAAACTAAAAAACCAGGTAAAAATTCGAATCCGGATACAGGTATCAGGTATTAAAATTCTAAAATCTGGATACCCGGTACCCGATTTAATACCCGTTTTTTTATAATTATTTTATTTTCCTTTAACTTTTTTAGTGTTTCTTTTCACTTTTAGATTACGTTCAACAGATTGTATTTTACTATGTTTTCTATGCTTGATGCGTGAAACTATGTTTCTTTTTTATACAATTAATTTTAAGACAATGGATGTTCATTTTTATTTATGAGACAATGTTTATTTTTGGATAATATATTTTTTATTTAGTTTATTATGTTATTTCCTTCCGGTTTCCAAAACTGGGTACCGGTTATTAAATCTGGGTATCAAAAACTAGATACCCGGATTTCCGGATCAGGATACAAGTATCAAATTTCGGATACCAGGTTTCTGGATCCGGGTACTGGACCCTACCCGATTTCACCCTTAATTTAGTCATTTACTCTTATTTAGCATTATACAAGTCTGATTTAGGCATAGGGAAAAAGATTGCCTATTTTTCCGACGACTTGCTCTGATTCCGATTCCACCAGAACTACTAAATTTTTTAATGATATATATATTGTTGGTTATGCCCGAACCCGATATTGTATCTCTCGGGTTATCGGATATCGACCCGATAACCATAACCGACATTATGGGCCCACTCGGGCCCAAGTATTAATTATGATTCATATTAATTAATAATAGATTAATTAATTCATGATTGGGCTTTTAGAAAGCCCATTAGGTGGGCTTTTAGAAAGCCCACTAGGTCATGACCATAGGGTATTATAAATACCCTAATATGGCTCATAATTAAATATACAACACACACCAGAGAAACCCTAGCCACCTAGAAATTCGAGCTCCCCTCCCTTGGTAGTCGAATTTTGGCTTGCTCCCCGGTTCAATCAACGGTTGATCATCTAAACACCAACTAGGATCTAACCTATCCTCCGAGGTGTTTTCCGGTCATCTAAGACGTTCCCGAGTGACGTGGTGGACGAAATAGAGGCGCAACACTTGAGGCGTTAAATCCTAAATTCGGCAAGCACCAGAATCAAAGGAATCGGCAGTTATTCGGTACAGTTGGCAAAAGTACCGAAGTTTGGTAACGATCTCTAAACGATATCTTAATTCTCGTAATTATTCTAGATCTTTATTGTTCGATGATATCCCGTGATTTCCGCCTCGGGATTGAGAAAAGTCATCGAAAAACCCAACAGTGGTATCAGAGCCGGTCTGAGTAATTTTTGAAAATTAGATATGTTGACCGAAATAATTTTAGAAAATTTTTGGTGTGATTAGATTTTCAGTGGGAGCGTTAGAAAATTAATTATGATTAATTTTGTATGTTGTTCGGAATCCGATTTAGAATCGGGATTGGTTTTTATTTAATTTTAATGTGTATTATTAAATAAGAAAAGGGAAAAATAAACGGCGGCACCACCACCGGAACCGGCGGCGATTTCACCGTCGCCGCCATCGTTCCGGGTGGCGCCGGCATTTGTGGCTCCCATTCGATGGGAGCCAATAGGCGACGGCTAGGGTTTCAAAACCCTAGCCGAAATAAATTTTTTTTTTTAATCGTGTGGGCCTGATTGGATCAGGCCCACGGGCTGGGTTTTAACCCAGCCCAAATTTAACTCAAGGTGGGCCTGATTGGATCAGGCCCACGGGCTGGGTTTTAACCCAGCCCCAATTCGCCCAGCCCGGATCGCAATGATCCGGGCACACCCAACCCGGGTCTGACCCGGGTACCCGACCCGGGTTGGACCCGGGGATTCGGCCCGGGTCTATCCTGACCCGGGCCCATACCGAACAGACCCGGATCCGGGTCCTTCTTGACCCGGATCCGGGTCAAAAATTTAATATTTCCGGGCAGGGGCCTTCGGCCCTGCCCGGTCTCCCCCTTAATGACCGGGGTTGCCCGAGGGCAACCCGTACAAGCTCGGGTCTATCCCGAACTTGTATCTCGGTATTTGATATTTAATTATATTTATGTTTAAATTATTTTAAAATACGATTTAAAGTGTTTATTTTTATTTTATTTATAATTATTATAAATATCTTTAAATATGAGAATTGAAAATCTAATATATGATATTAACTATTAATAAATATGATTTATTTAATATTATTATCAATCTTATGAAGTTTGTTTCCATTATTGTTTACGTTATTCATTTATTGATTCACAAATTGTTTGTTCATAAATTGTATTTATAATCAATAATTCTTAATTAGATTAAGATATTAAATAACCTTTTACTTATTATAGTAATAGAAAAGATCTAAACTTTAATGGAAATAAAAGATATATATATTGTGATTAAAGATAGTTTATCTATAAGATAGTTATTTATCTTTTATTTTGTATTATGACAAAGCTTGATTAAAGATATCTTATCTCTAAAGATAGTTATTTATCTTTTATTCATTTATAGAAAAGATAAATCATGAATCAAGATATTTTATCTTTAAGTGATTTATTTATCTTTTATTTAAAGATAAAAGGGTTTGTCTTTAAAAATTTCATAATATATATATATATATATGTATACTTTCAGAAGTATATTTAATTCGAAATAGAATATGTTTTACAAAATAGGATTATGTATTACATATTCATTGTCTTAATTCTTAGAATATTTTAATTAGTTAACTATGTTTAGTTTAAGACAAAAGTTAGGATCACCTAAAACCCCTCAATAAATATTAGGTATAATGTCTTCCAACGGCTGGGTCCTCGATCTAATTGAGAAAAGTTTTGAGTGTGTCTCTAACCCAAGGGAGTGCTCTTATACCCTCTTTTAGACGCGTAGGGCGACCTATACTGTCCGCCGACTCACCCATTGGGTCTACCTAAACGAGTACTCTAATTAGATTAGATATCGTAGACAATTCTTTTGAAATCGGTTAGAATGCTAAATGAAAAAATTGTTTTTCTTTTCTAAACGTCAGAGATAATATAGGATATTAGAGCAATTGTTGACTTTCTCTGAGTGACTAATTAATGGAATTGATGAGGGTTACTTTTCCATTAACAAATCACGAAATATTATATAAAGTCCTTATAATATATACCTTTTATGTAACATCTTTATTATAATAAGTAATTTATAATTTACATGTAAATACTAGAATTAATATTGTGCTTAAATATTTTACTTTTAAATTTGTAGAATATAATTATCTCTAACTCTGTCTGTTTATATATATATATATTAGATATGGACCCGTTGAATCTCATGGCTTCAGAAGCAGTGAAAGAATTCAAAGCTGCAGTGGAAAACAATCGTCTTGACGATTCCAACTACTTGACCTGGTCAGAGGCATTCAAAAGAATGCTAAGGAACGACGATCTTGGTTTCATAGCCAAGGATTTGCCGCCTTCTATGCCTGACAGAAATACAGGCTCAAAAGAAGACTGGATTAGCTATCATCATTATACAATGAAGTGCATTCATGTTCACCGACTCATTATGTCATCTGTGATGCCGATCATAAGACGTGAGATCGAGAACTTGAATGCACGTGATACTATCTTATACCTTGAAAAAACTTATGGGGATCGGAACCCCACAAGAAGGTACCAGCTGTTGTGGAAACTGTTTAATGTGAAGATGTCTATTAACAGTACCGTTAGAGAACATTACAACAGGCTGATGAACTATGCAGACAGACTTCAACAATCTGGGTTCTATGTCGATATAGGCATGATAAGATTTTGCATACTCCAGTCTCTCATTCCAGAACTGCGAAAGACAGTTAACATCCTTATAGAAGGAAACTGCAACTTTGACCACCTCGTCGATTTACTTGAAATTGGCGAAGAAAATATGAAGGCAGAAAGAAAAAGGAAATTGGAAGACATTGAAACTATGAGAAAATCCAAGATGAGTAAAGACTCACCAGACAAAGTCTCTGAGACTATCAATGTCGAACCCTCAAGCTCAGGTATAAACGTTATAACCAAAATCTTAAAGATTCATTGAATATGTAGTAATCTAGTTACTAACATGTGTTATTGAAATATTGTTTCTCACACAGAAGAATCTGATAAAGAGGAAGAGGAAGAGGAAGAAGAAGAAGAAGAAGAGGAGTAGAGACTCTGAAAACTTACAATGTCCTGTTCGTGTGACAAGATATCCATGTTATCCGTCTTCTTTTTCATCTTAAGTTTTAGTTTCAAGTGAATAATGATTGATTTATTTATGTTTAGACTTTCCATTAAGTTTGTTTTTGGAATAATATTTTGAATATTTTATTATCTAAGATATTAAGTTTGTTAATATTAATGTGTTGATTTATGATAAGTCATAAATATTTAATTCTAAAGTGCATAATAAAACAATCTTTTAGTTCCAATAGTTCTGAAATTATAGACATTCTTAAACGTCTATAAATTTTGATTTGTCAAAAGTGCATCACCTACATAAAGGAGGTTTCAGGTATTTCATCACCTTCACTGATGACTTCAGTCGATACGGTTATGTATACCTAATGAAACACAAATCTGAATCGCTTGAAAAGTTCAAGCAGTTCAAGAATGAAGCTGAAAATCAGTTAGCAAGAAAAGTTAAAGCCATACGATCTGATCGAGGTGGCGAATACTTGAGCGATGATTTCAAAGCTTACCTCCGTGACATGGGAATCATTTCATCACTGACCCCTCCAGGTACACCTCAACTAAATGGTGTATCTGAGAGGAGAAATCGAACCTTGTTGGACATGGTTCGATCAATGATGAATAAAACTGACTTACCTGAGTCCCTATGGGGACACGCACTTATGACAGCAGCTACCACACTGAACTGTGTGCCATCTAAGACGGTTCCTTCAACCCCATATGAGATATGGAAAGGAAGAATACCGGATTTGCATTTCATGAGAATCTGGGGATGTGAGGCATATGTCAAGACTCTAATGTCTGACAAGCTCAGTCCCAAATCGGTTAAATGTAACTTTGTGGGATACCCAACGGAAACTCCTGGGTATTACTTCTATAAAAAACACACAGGCAAAATAATAGTTGCCAAAACCGGTGTTTTCTTAGAAGAAGAATTTCTCTCTAGAAAGTCTAGTGGGAGAAACATTGTTCTTAATGAAGAGCAAGAACCACAAGATTCTCAAGAACAAGAAATGGACACAGAAGGTACTCACACATCGAGTTATGAACATCGTGATCAAATCATGGTTGATAACCAAATAGAAAACGTTGTTCTAAACGAAGAAGTTGAAAATGAGATTGTCAATGAAGAACCTCAAGAAAATATAGTTCTATACGATGTGCCCATACAAGATGGGATTAATGAGCAACCAGATTACACACTGACATCACGAAGATCAATTAGAGAGAGTCAACCTCCTCTTAAATTGAACCTTCTTGTTTCAATAGAAGATGAAACTGTTCATGAAGACAATGGTGAAGAACCTGAATCTTATAACGAAGCAATGTCGTGAGATGACTCAGACAAATGGCTGGAAGCCATGAACTCTGAAATGGACTCCATGTATAGCAACGAAGTATGGGACCTCGTTGATGCTCCCAAAGGGTCCAAACCCATTGGTTGCAAATGGATCTTCAAAAGGAAGATCGACATGGATGGCAAAATACAAACTTACAAAGGAAGATTAGTCGCTAAAGGTTATCGACAAATTCATGGTATTGACTATGATGAAACTTTCTCTCCTGTTGCCATGTTCAAGTCCATAAGAATCTTGCTAGCCATTGCAGCATTTCATGATTATGAAATCTGGCAAATGGACGTGAAGACCGCGTTCTTGAATGGTGTTCTCAAAGAGGATGTGTACATGACACAACCTGAAGGTTTCATAGACCGCAAACATCCAAATAAGGTTTGCAAATTGAAAAGATCAATTTATGGTCTTAAGCAAGCATCTCGAAGCTGGAATCGTCGTTTTGATGAATCAATTACTGATTTTGGTTTTGTTAAGAACAAAGACGATCCTTGTGTATACATCAAATCGAGTGGGAGCAAAATAGTTTTCCTGATTCTTTATGTAGATGACATACTGATAATAGGAAACGATACATCTGAACTCCAGACCGTGAAGGAGTGGTTGAGAAAATGTTTCTCAATGAAAGACTTAGGAGAAGCCGCCTATATACTAGGCGTAAAGATTCAAAGAAATAGAAATCAAAGAATCTTATCTCTAAGCCAAGGTACATATATTGACAAAATTGTTAAAAGGTTTAAAATGGACAAATCGGAAAAAGGTTTTACACCGATGACCCATAAGACATACTTGACCAAGAAGCAATGTCCGGTTTCTTCAGAAGAAATCAAAAGTATGGAGAAAATTCCATACGCTTCAGCTATTGGTTAAATAATGTATGCAATGATATGTACAAGACCAGATGTAGCTTTTGCCTTAAGCATGACAAGCAGATTTCAATCAAACCCTGGTTTTAACCATTGGACAGCCGTTAAGAATATCTTGCGTTATTTAAACAGAACAAAAGATAGATGTTTGACATACGGTGGTGCAAAAGAATTAACTTTTGAAGGATATTCTGATGCAAGCTTCCAAACAGACAGGGATGATTTCAAATCTCAAACAGGATATGTATTCTGTGCAAATGGTGGTGTTGTTACGTGGAACAGCAGTAAACAAGCTACGGTAGCTGATTCAACCACAGAATCTGAGTACATCGCTGCATCTGATGCTGCAAAAGAGGCTGTATGGATCAAGAAATTTGTTTCTGATCTTGGTGTAGTTCCTAGCATTGGTGATCCTGTGAAGCTTTTCTGTGACAACAACGGAGCTATAGCACAAGCCAAGGAACCAAGATCACACAAGACAGCAAAGCATGTACTCAGAAAGTACCATCTGATCAGAGACATTGTTGATCGGAAGGACATAGAGATGAGGAGAGTAGACACTGAAGAAAATGTAGCAGATCCGATGACAAAATCTTTATCGAAAGAAAAGCATTTTCGTCATGCGGAAAGTATTGGGATAAAGAACCCATAAATGTCTGTTACGATTTTATTATCTGAACCTGATTTTGGATCGGAGAAAAATTTTATGTAATCATTATATTTGATTAAATTTGAAGCACGTTATTATTTTCTTTAAAAGGCAAGTTTCATCATTTAAAAGCTAATATCAATATCTTATTCAAATCATTGATATCAAGCTATACAAATGTAGTTCCTAAGATGTCTTCAAGACATTCTTGAATTTCCCCAGTCAAAGAAATCATTATGAAGAAACAAGGAGGGACTATCAATGATATTCATAATTGACTGGTACATGTTGTTAAGATAAAAGGAAGGGGTCCTTGATATCTGAGAGATATTCTTATACATGTAGGCACTAGTCGGAATGACTAGCAGTGCTGGAAGACTCGCACTCTAAGTAATCTCACATGGAAACGAAACCTTGGTACAAGGGGACACTGAGAAACTTAGAGATATGAAGAGACTCCAAAGTTTGAGAACATCATGAGTCCATCACTGGGTGAGTTGCACGCTTAGATTACAGCTCAACGCTTACCGTAACTGGAAAGTCATAACAGTTGTAGTTGGGCATGTGATAAACCTTGTAGGATGGAATGACGTTTCAAGAAAACATGCATCCCCCCATTCCTTTTGGGGCTATACACTCGGGGCCTTCTGAATAGGATAAGTAAAATGAAATCTGTGGCCACAGGCAAAACAAAAGAGTTTATGTTTTGATGTTTCAATACTTATACCTGAATCAGAAAATATTAGATCAGGCTTAACAGGTGTTCCAAACAATGACATGTGCCGCATCTAGAGATGTAAAAGGATGTCGAAGGAATCAGTCATATACTTTATTTTAATCGTAAAGAACCACATGGTTCACCTCGATTAATCTATAAAAGAGGATTTAAAGTTTTGTAGATTGGGGGAAGTTAAGTCTAGGTGGAGGCCACTTACTTCTTGCATACTCATATGAGTATGTGGCCAACACTAAAGAATCCTACAGAGTCACACCGAACTCGCAACGGAAACGGAGTATGATGATTAAATTACAATGAAACAAACTTCACATGTAACTTTGATGAACCAGGCATGAGTAGCTGAGAGAATGTACATCTAACCCAAGGCGGCATTCTCGAGTAATACTTTATGTGCAGTGCATGCACGGAGATAGCCAATCCGGTGCGTTCGTGCAAGTGGGAGATTGTTGGTTATGCCCGAACCCGATATTGTATCTCTCGGGTTGTCGGATATCGACCCGATAACCATAACCGACATTATGGGCCCACTCGGGCCCAAGTATTAATTATGATTCATATTAATTAATAATAGATTAATTAATCCATGATTGGGCTTTTAGAAAGCCCATTAGGTGGGCTTTTAGAAAGCCCACTAGGTCATGACCATAGGGTATTATAAATACCCTAATATGGCTCATAATTAAATATACAACACACACCAGAGAAACCCTAGCCACCTAGAAATTCGAGCTCCCCTCCCTTGGTAGTCGAATTTTGGCTTGCTCCCCGGTTCAATCAACGGTTGATCATCTAAACACCAACTAGGATCTAACCTATCCTCCGAGGTGTTTTCCGGTCATCTAAGACGTTCCCGAGTGACGTGGTGGACGAAATAGAGGCGCAACACTTGAGGCGTTAAATCCTAAATTCGGCAAGCACCAGAATCAAAGGAATTGGCAGTTATTCGGTACAGTTGGCAAAAGTACCGAAGTTTGGTAACGATCTCTAAACGATATCTTAATTCTTGTAATTATTCTAGATCTTTATTGTTCGATGATATCCCGTGATTTCCGCCTCGGGATTGAGAAAAGTCATCGAAAAACCCAACATATATTTCGTAATTCGAAACAAATTTCAAAATATTAATATTTTGTTGCCAAAATTCAGTTTTTAGCTTTTTAACAAAAAAAATCTAAATATTATAATTTTAAATTTATATGTTTATAAATCATTAATATTTCCAAGTACAATTATTTTATAACATACATGTTGATTATTGATAAAAGTGAACAATCGGATTGCAAGATTAAATATGGTAAGTAAAGCGCCAATGCTTGTTAGTATACCGTAAAATTGGACCATTAAATTGTCATCTATCTTTAATCTTTTTTTTTTTTTTTTTCCTTTTAGTTAAGGGGTTAAGTTGCTAGCTTTTTATTTTATTCACCAAAATAAGAATTATTTTGACTAATTTGACGGAGAACTAAATTTAAAGTTCATTTTTTTTATTCTTCTAGTGTACGAGAAAAGTCCAATTTTATTCACCTAATGTGCTCAACTTGTAGGTTTGAAATGGTCTAATTGTGTGAGTTGACTTGAACTTACCTTTGAAAATATCTAACCCCACACTCCCACCAAGCACACCATTGAGATTATTAATAGGAATAATAAATATTTAAATAAACACCAAATAAATTCACAATTAAAAATAACCCACTTTCTAATTGCTATATAAAAACATTGATAATAATTAATATCCACCAAGTTACTGCTGAGATCTTCTGAGTAGGCTCAAGATTAGCATATGCAACAATATTATTATTAAATACAGACTATAGTTAATTATCTTTCTTCTTATTATTATTTTTTTCTTTCTATTTTATGTATAGAACGACAATCTTTCTTTTTAAGTGTATTTTTGTTATTTATTCATTCATTAAAAAAGAACAGAAAAATTTACTCATGTGCAACAAATGACTTGTTTAGAGTATTTTTTATGTTATGTTATTTATTCAGTTTTCTTTAATTCGGAAAGACCTTCAACTTAAGTCATCTCCATTAGATTCTACTATTTTTCACTTTATTTCTTACTTGAACTCATCTTAATAAATTTGAGATTTTTTCTTTCTTTCAAACTCCATTGTTTATTGTGTTTCGATATTTATTAATATTTTGTTTATCTTTTTACGCATATGTCATTTGTATATATATATATATATATATATATATATATATATATATATATATATATATGTTGTTGTCTCATAAATGATTCAGAATAATATATTTACATAAACATAACAATATAACATATAAAGTATTTTATAAGAATACATAAAATATTAGATTCGGACTCAAGATATAGGAAGCTCCGCATATACTATATCAAGAATATCAATGAACTTTATTATTGAAATTGCTCAGGATATCCGGGATTGCACAACTTACTTATTTTGGCCCTCTCGGCTCAGAGACTGTTGACTATCACAATCACCCCCACCTAATGGGGGCCTAAAGTCCTCGTTAGCCACTCTTTCGGTTGGGCTCGACTCTTACGCAATATGTAACGCCCCGACTGCTCTCTCTAATTGACGACCGTCACACAAACTAATCATGTATTTGTATAAGTTAACATTTTTCATCTTTTTATTTTCTTTAACGCATATACATGTATTTCGAAACATAAGGGGCATTAATGCCAAAAATAAAGTTAAGAGTCTTACTCCATATAAACAAGCGAAATTCAGAGGGCATAATCATAACTTAATAGAAACAACCATAAATAATTAATAACTGGCCTCATTAATTGAATATACTTTAGTGTAGCAGCTCACACTCCATTAAAAGCCCGTCAATTTATGCAACGTTTAAGAATAGACACCTTGGCATGTATAAGACCTAGTTGGCTTGCTTTAATGGTCCAACCAAAACAAGCGATCATATAATTATTCTACGTTTTTAATAACTCGTATCTATAGTTAGAGTTTACCTTGATTAAGATACGGTACAGCAAAATTAAATAACACATGAACATTGACTACTTGGGTCTAAAAATTAATCACAACAAAAGTACTCAAACTTTGACGGGCTAAATCGGTAGGGATACAAAGTAAAAAATAGGGTTAATTGCGGCAATAATGCACAACCTTTGGTCAAGAGGGGTTTTAGGTCCCCAACCTTTCAAAGTGTGGGCAAAAATACACAACGTTTGTTGAATGTAAAATCCGTTGGTCCTTCCGTTAGGGATGTTAACTTCTGCTGATGTGGCATCGTTAAACTGCCAAATGGATTGCCAATTTGTAATATTAATTACATAACCTAATTAATAAGAATAAATTTAAATATTTTAATTATGATTCAAAAAATAAATTAAAACTTTAAATTAACGAGCAATACTTATTTAACGCGTAGTTCTTATTTTTGAACTCGTGCTTCAATATTATTCACATCTTTACTATGTCGTTTTTTAAATTACAGTTGTTTTTAATATTCGGTCGTTTTTTTTCAAAATTTTAGTCGTTTCTAATAAACGTCGTTATGTAATCTTTGCAAATTTTGTCGTGTTTATTAATTCGTCAAATTTTTATTCATGTTTGACGAAGAACCTGTTAGATTTTTAGGGGGAGTAAAAATTATTTATTTAATTTAAAGTGTTAATTTTTTTGAATCATAATTAAAATATGATTTAATTTATTCTTATTAATTAAATTATACAATTAATATTAGAAGTTGGCAGTCCATTTGACAGTTTAACGATGCCACATCAACAGAATTTAACATCCCTAACGGAAGGACCAACGGATTTTACATTTAACAAAGGTTGTGTATTTTTGCCCACACTTTAAAAGGTTGGGGACCTAAAACCCCTCTTGACCAAAGGTTGTGCATTATTGCCGCAATTAACCCTTAAAAATAGTAACAAAAGTACTTAAAGTGTAAAAAAAAGTAAGGTGATGCACTTTTTCATCTAATTTTTTTCGTCGAATTCAAATGAGAGATGAAATATAGTTATATGGACACGTAAATGTGTATCTTAGGTATGATTTGGTAGTAAAAGAAATATGGACGAAAAAATGTGTCGCCTCATTTACATTAACTGTGAGAACTTTTACTTTTTTTTTGTTTTGTTTTGTTTTTTTTTAGATCTCTGCCGCTTTAGCTACTCAATATTTAAGCATCTTTATCGTGATTATCTCAAACAATTACCATAGTTCAAAAGCAGTTATGTATAAATAAATTGTTTAGAAGCTATGACTATATAACAACACAAGCATAAAAACAAACTATCGAAATCATAGCATATAGATACTCAAACTTCGTGAAATTATAGTTATTGACGACCAAGTCAAGTTGAAGAAACGACGTTTACTTTTCATATTTGATGTCTCAGAAACGACAGTGATATTCAATTTCATGGTCTTTTGTATTGAGAAAACGACATGCTTTATGACTTATTATCACATGAAGCATGGTTTTAAATGTCCGTGGAAAATTATAACCTATCAATATAATATGTTATTTTAATTGTAAATTTGTATTTATATTTTTTATAAGTTTCGAATAAAACTCTTATTTTTATATAAATTCAACTATAATATTTTAATACGATGTCTTATTATTAGTGTTTTCTCTCTCTCTCTCTCTCTCTCGTTATTTATGTTTTATTGTGATAAATAAGTAATTTTGAACTTATATAAAAATATTGCTTAGATACTCAAAATTATTTTTTAGAATTTTCGTCAATATGCAGTATGAGGGTGAAATTTATGCTGTAGTTTCAACATTCCGACTATGCTAATCATTTATTATTTGAGTAAAGCAGACACCTATTTTGTTTGTCTAAATTAACATAGTAATCTAAGGTCAAAGTTTAAATGTATTTGAGTAGACATAGAAAAGGTCCGACTCTAATCACCTGATTGACATGATTAAATAAAAGGTGAACACGACAACAGAATAGACGAAATTAAACACGTTTCAGGAATAAATATTTATTTAATCTATATAATTTATGTTATCAAGAATTTTATTATTCACCATAAGTCAAATTTTATTTTATTCTTTTATTTTTGGAAATATATTGTTCGGATAATGCATATATATAGTATTGCCAATCAGTTTCCAAATCTTCCATCATTAAATTACGATGACTAATTAAATTAATCTAAATTTAAAATTTTCTTTCAACACTATAATGATCAATTACTGTCAGTACTTTTAAGACAACTCGTACACCACAAATGGGCCTTTTATATAAATTCAACTACCGTGTATAGGCCCATAAATCTAGCTTAAAGCTGAGTTAATTGAAGCCCAAATCCAAGCAAACTCAAGAAAATCCAAAACCAAGCTTATATTTCATAAGGCTATGATCTGTTTTAGTCTCGGATTCTTTGGAGTTGTTTCAAGTGCGTTCGATTCTTTCTTTAATAGAATGTTGTATTCTTTGTCTGACCATATAGAGCGAGTTGATATTTTTTTGGCTTTTTTCTGCAATTCTTCTATTGATTAATGCCTAATACACCGTACGTTGATTTGAAAAACAAAACAAAAAATCAGACCGTACGTGAGCCGTGCGTTTGTCCAGTAAAAAAGTATTTGATGATTGATACAGATAATAATGGTCTGTTATTATATCATGTCATTTTGATGATTGATAATGTCACTGCAAATATATCCATATAACATTGACTAATAATAATTTGAAAAAAAAAAAGGAGAATTAGCAGGATATGCATTTATTGACGGAAAATTAACACTGATCAATATTTTTTGTATTTTTATTTTTTGTATTTAACTCGACTGTACCAAGTCTAGTGCACAAAGAGCTGATTGCTCGGGTCTTGTATCATCAAGTATATGTGTGGAGAGCCATGAATAATGTTTCAAGCCGTTTTTCGAACCAATCATAGATTTTATTGAGATAGGTAAACCGAGGTACTCCCCTCCGAGAACCGTATATGAGAATGTCATCTCGTACGGCTCAAACAGAAAGACCAAAATACAAGTTCTGTCAGATACGTAATATGTTCGAAACTGAGTAATTATACGATTCACTCTTTTCGTAGATTTATACCATATATATGTCAATGGTTTGGTCTCGAGAGTTGTAAACATATCGATACTTTTTAGCATGTCGTAAACGATCCTTAATGAACTTCCATGGAGACATGGTTATCAGAGACCATGCCTGAGATTTTCGGGGCCCTAGGCGAGGAGAATTTTTGCGGCCCCTTACCGTAATTGAAAAGTTTAATTTTGATGCAAAAGCATGTACAATATTTATATATAAATAAATTATGACTCAAATAAGACGCGTCTAGCACTTTTAGAAGCAAATGTACTAATCAACTATGCATAATCAAATTTTTCGATCATGTCTTTTTCGAGAAGCTTCTTTCTGCATGGCCAGTTGTGACTGGTATGATTAGCATAATTCAGTAGACAATCCAAGCATTTGGAAACACTAAACTAGGATTTGTCGTCTTCTCTCCCTATTCGTGCTCTCCAAAATCCAAATATTCGGGAAGATGAGAATGAAAAAATAATGGTGCAAATTCGTGCTCTCCAAATATCCATAAGATTGGAATGCTAAAAATAATGATCCAAACAATCCCAGTGGAATTTGGGATTAGAGGAAATGTGGAAATATGAAACTTGGGTGAGGACTGTCGCGAAGAATAGTCTAAGTGAGTTTGGGATTAGGGGAATTTAGGTAAGGAATTATGTGAAATACAGAAACATATAAAGACAAAATAATTTTGGAATTTTGGGGGATTAAATGGCGCAAGGATTTTCTAGTGTAAAGTGGGAATAAGGGCCCTAATTAATTTGAGAATTGAAAGCCCAAATATTAATGTTAAGTGATTTTAAATAAAAATAAAACTGGGGGCCCTAAATAATTTGGGGATTAGGGGCCTAAATATTAAAGTTCAATGATTTTGTTTATATTTTTTTAGGGTTCCTAAATTTAATTTAAGTGATTCTAATATATATATATATATATATATATATATAATTTAACTGATTTTGGGGCCCTTAAATTTGATTTTTGAGGCTCCTATAAATTTAAGGATTTTTTCTTCTTCTAAAGATGGGCGCCTACTCCGCCTCTCCGCAAGCACGGCTCTGATGGTTATGGACTCGGTCGATATTTTCTTGAAACAAATGAGAGGTAGATGCATGTATGCAAAAGTGTTGGGGATGTCAGCTTATTATGCACCTGAATTGGAAGCTTTTAATGATTACTGCAAGGAACAATGTATAGGAAATTGTGGTTGTTTTCGTATGCGAAATGTATTGTCTCAACGTGTTTGGATGAGAATTTTTGTCCCGGCTGGAGGTTATATTGAGCTCCTTTCTATGTCGATTTTGTTTAGAAACTTTGATGTTGTTGAGTAGGCCGGCCCAAATTTTTTCGAAGTCTTGGGCGAAACATAAATGTGAAGCATATTCTCGAAATAAAAATGTTACAACCATTAAACGAGTTGAAAAATATTAGTGAAAAGAAATAAATGAGAGAAAAATTATTTAAAAAGCGAACAAGAAAAATAAATTAAAACCTAGACGGAATAAATAAATCATTTATAATATCGAAGGATGAGAAAAATGAATAAAAATTGATTATTAATATATGGCACCGTATTTTAGAATTGAGCTCATATATACATAAAAAAAACTCTAAATGTAGTTTTATTTTAAACGAGGTTTTAGGCGACCGCCTAACTTGCTCGTGGGATACGCCAGCCATATATATATATATATATATATATATATATATATAGAGAGAGAGAGAGAGAGAGAGAGAGAGAGAGAGAGGGTAAGGAGTCTTTCTCAAATACCCTAATAGACAGATAGAAATTACGTATAAATAAAAAATTGAGTGAAATTTGATGAAATGTACAACTGATGGTGATGGGTCGAAGAAACGACTTTCAGACAGGAAACTAAGTTACGTATAGATGATGAGCCTTATACATAAGCTACATACATATGATATATCATATATATATATATATTATTAGGGTTTGCTGTTCCTATCGCCTGGCAAAAGTTGGTGATCAGATACGTAATTTGTGCCATAAACTAAGATCCAAAACACGGACATTTTATTAATATACAAAATAGTTTTGGTCAACATGCATTAATGATATCTAATTGCTTCTCTAACTAGCAATATAATATATATATATGTATGTATATATTGTCCGAATGATGCATGAGAAATGCTAGGATATTGTTCTGAGGCCACCACGTAATGATCTTTAACTTTTTATATAGTTAAAATAGAGAACAATATAGCTTGATGTTAGTGACAGGGCATATAAATATAATCCATAAATTAATAATGAAGGATAAGGTATGGTATGGACACAACATGAGAAACTTTGAATTCCGAAAGATTTAATTTGAAGTAAGGATTAATATATTATAGCTATACAGTTCTCACTAAATATATAATATCATTTACATAACGATCGTGAAGCGATAAACAAACCCCTTTCGCTTTTAAAGTCCAATTCCGAATCCCCCGATTGATCTTCGAGACATTTTTTTTTCATCGATCGGTGGTCAAATTGTTGACAGATGAAATGTCACATTGTTGTTGACAGATATAAATAATAGACTTTTTAGGAAAATGTTTTTTTTTTTTTTTTTGGATTTTTCTCAATCCCATTTCGGATATTCTCGATTAAATAATCTAGATTAAATACGGGTAATCAAATTTATCAATTCCAACCAAATTTTGACGACTTTTGCAGCCGGGTATACTTTTGATGACTTCTCGGGATCTGCACGCACACGTACCTCGTACTCCGTGAATGCCTCGAAATATAACAATCGAGAGCTTTGATATCTCGAGCCTCTATCTCGTCCACTACGTCGCTTTGAGAACTCTATGTTGACTGTATATCGAAAACCACCTTACCAGATTACTAATATCCTTGTCGGTGATTGAATGACGGCACACGAATGCTTCGGGCGGGAAAGAAAATCGCCTAGGGTTTCTATAATAGAATATAGTTGTGCTGTTAGTGACAGAGCACATAAATATAATCCATAATAATAGATAATATCAACAATGATGGATAGGGTATGGACACAAAATGAGAAACTTTGAAAGATTTCGTTTTAAGTAAACATAAATATAAATATATAGTAATTTACTATAGAGTTCTCAATTCTCACTCTATGTAATATAACGATAGTGAAGTAATCCGAGAACCCAGTTTTGGGTTCTCAAAAGTGGTGTTTCGATTTTTGGTCCCACACACTAGTTTTTTTTTTTTTTTTTAATTAGTGTCATAATAAATTTAATATCACATTTGATAACTTGTTGTTTTTTTCTCGTAGACCACCGAAAATTGATGAAATAAAACTGAAATTGATTTCTATTTTTTGTATTATATATCTATAATAATATTTTATTATTCTTTAATAGTATTATATTATCTATAATAAGATATTAATAAATATTAACTCATATAATTAAATAAATAAAATTATTTATATATATTATAACGATATTATAATATTAATAAAAATAAATATCCATATTATTAAGTACTAATTTAATTACGATGACATAAATTTATGTAACTAAATTTCTTACTTTATATACTACATTATCTAAACATCTAACTAGAGTAATTAAATTTGAATATATATTTTTATTTATGTAAATATTACTTGGGCTTAATATTAATATATTATATTACTTTCATATCAAACATATTTCGTTTTAAGTAACACAAATTGTGTTTAATTTAATTATTATATTTTCTATTTCAGATTAAACACATATTAACAAAATTTTAACCAAACAATATTTCAAACCAAACTCCTTGACTAATAACAGAATTTTCCAAACTAAATTGCAAAAATAATATTTCAAACCACCGAACCAAAAAACTTACACTTTTAAAATCAAATTCCAAACCCATTAAAAAAATCCAATTCCAAATCCCCTGATTGATCTTCCAGCCATTTGTTTTATCGGTGGTCTAATTTATATATGACAAATATAATTTCCCATGGATAACAAAGACTTATATATATACAAAATAATATATATATATATATACACATCGTATAAGTTGAGTATTTTCGTCGCATAAAAAAAGAACTCGCATAAGAAAGCGCATCAAATGTTACAAATTGAGTTTTTTTTTTCTTCTGCAATTTTCATATACATATGTTAAATTAACTGCATATGAACAAACATTGAACAATACATGCACGTTATTCTATTGCATTGATGAGCATAAATCCATAATATATTATATGCATATATTTTAAGTTGCAATGGTCAAAGGAAAAGGAAGATGTAACGAACTTCTTCATATAAAAAAATGAGACGAATACTAATAACGCGCATACACTAGGTTTTGTTTTTTCTTTTCTTTTTCTCTCATTTATATAGAAAATACTTACAATTCAACCACGAACGAGTAAAGTTTTTTTTTTCTTTTTTTTTTTTCCCGCGATGTATCGTCGAATATAGTTGAAAGTATGTTTTAAAGTACTAAAATTATTCCCGTTAAATACTATATTATGACAAAAGATACTATATTCCGCTACTTTTACTTATTCGTGCGGTATTTTCGCTTCCATATATCCGTATATATATATAGGTGTGTGTGGGTTATATATTATTTAAGAATCCGAGACATTAGAAAAGAGCTTTCCATGTGACGTGCACTACTCATGATTGAGATCATTTTCTTTCACACAACACTCCAACAAATTAACACATTAAAGTAATGTCATATATATATTTAAACATACTATATATACATACATACTTAACGCTTGGAATTGAAGCCGTTTCCAGTCAGTCCTCGTTGGCCAACACTTTTCACATTGTAGGTGTTGAGCCCAATATGATGA
This sequence comes from Parietaria judaica, assembly GCA_954871525.1. NCBI lineage: Eukaryota > Viridiplantae > Streptophyta > Magnoliopsida > Rosales > Urticaceae > Parietaria > Parietaria judaica. The sequence continues at coordinate 36,844,781 of OX940865.1, forward strand.
CAACATTTGCAAGTTCACCCCTGAAATATTCCATCATCTTAGTCCTTATAATAATAGTTTTGAGCACGAGAACAGTGAGTGCTGCTTCTTCTTCTTCTTCTTCCCTCGCGCCGGCTTTGTATGTGTTCGGAGACTCGCTGTTCGACAGCGGAAACAACAATCTCTTGCCCACCATAGCCAGAGCAAACTATTTGCCCTACGGTGTTGATTTCGCTAAAGGCTCCACCGGAAGATTCACCAATGGCAAAACCGTTGCGGATTTCATTAGGTAAATTAATTATATATAGTAGGTCATGTATGTGTATATACAATCATTTATGAAACTATTAGTATCTTGGATTGCACTAAGGAACGTCAAGATACAATTTTGAAGAAGTTAAATATTTTGGGAGGGGCTGAACAAGCATGACCAAGAGCAAAAAATTAAAAATAATTCAGGGTAAAACTTATATAAAAAAAAATATATTAATTATATTTGAATGTTATTAATAAGCTAAAGGAAATACAACCTCTTTTGACCTTTAAGTATGTCTTAATTAGAGGGAAATTGTGTACTGCTCTACTTTGGATTTGTCGCGAAAATATCAATAAATTAGGTGAAAATGTGTACTGTTCTACTTCAGATTTGCGGCTCATATTCGTAATATTGTCTAAAATGTAAATCTTACGTAGCCAAAACACCTTGAAATTTTATATATATCGCGAAAACGAAAAGGTAAAATATGCCATCACCTATTTCTCGAATACAAATATCCTTAATATTTGTATATATGTTTGTCGCAAATATTCTTTTATATATAGTTGATTAATACAATATTGTTCACCTAAAATATAGTCATAATCTTGTATATTTGTCTTGAAATGTGTTGTGTTTGGTTTATATATTATTGAGTGATATGTTGTGTGAAGCCGAGTACCTGAAGTTGCCGTATGCACCACCGGTTTTAAGCATAAAAGGGTTGTCGGCTCTGACTGGACTCAACTACGCATCTGGCTCTTGTGGGATTCTCCATGAAGCTGGCAACCAATTGGTAAGATTTAATATATATACCATAACTTATTATAAGTTATGAGTAAATTACGGTATAAATATCTAAATTTTGATTAAAGTGCCCGTCGTATACCCAACTTAAAAAAGTGGTGGAAAAAGTAAAAATTAGGTTTTGGGGCGTTAACCAGTTTTTTTCTGTCCATCCACTAACGGTGCCGTCCATGTGGCCATTAGCCTCTTTCCACGTGGTACTTACGTCAAATGTTCGTTGACCGCCACGTAAACTAAAGTTGGGATATTTATACCGTTATAAACCTCTTATGGGTTATTCCCCTCATCGCCAATTAGTTTTAAGGTGGAACCCCATAATACTTAACACGGTATCAAAGCTTAAACGAGCACCCGTCCAAGAAAAGGATTCGCCTTGAGATGATTGAGCCAAAGAGCCCCCATCTCGAGTGGGCGTGCTAAGTCTTACATGGAAAAAACACGGGGACTTAGCACGGATTATAAATTGGTTGTAAATTTGTTTTAAAGTGGAGCCCCATAATACTTTACATACCCGCATAGACGACAATTCTACAAAATTGTCTAGTCACAAATTTTTATTTTATTTGGGTACTTCATCCAAAAAGAACTTGAGTATTTTCCTCAACAGTTACTCAAGTACTTTTATCTCAATTATCTAAAAAAAAAATAAAATCGTTGGGACGATCAATCTTAGGATATAATTACATTTTTTTTTCTTTTTACGTAAATTATTAATTATGCTATATTGTTTTTGGGCAGGGAAAATGTTTGAATCTAGAAGACCAGATCAATTTGTTTAATATCACAATAGAGGAGAAATTGAGAAGAAAATTCAATGATTCCAATGATGAACTCTCTGAATACTTGTCAAAATCGATATTCATATTCTCTATTGGCAACAACGATTACATAAACAACTATCTGAGATCCGGATCTTCCACAAGTAAACAATACAATCCTCAAGAGTTTGCTGATCTTCTAGTGGATAAATTGGAGATGCAACTTCAGGTACTTAATAATGATCTCTTGCTTCTATTATAAGAAAATTACCCTTTAATTAGTTATTATATGGTACATTTATAAACAGATCAAAAGTAATTTCTATTTTTTTTTTATTTATCTGAATAGTATTGAATGGAAATGAAAGTATTTTATAAATATATTTGTCATTAAATTCGACTTCATTTTTCTTTGCTATAAAAGCGCTTATTGTAGACTATTATTAAAAAAAAAGTGCATTTTTAAATATAATTAATGATAATTTTAAAACCAATAAAATATCCTAAATTTTGAAGTTCAACATTTTTTTAATTTGTCAAATCTTTTTATTGTTTTTTATTTTTATTTTTATGAAAACTAATAAGAAGAAGAAAATTAGTAGAGCTAATATATATTATAATTAAAAAGCAAATTTAAGTACTAAAACTATTTGGGTTATATACATATTTTGAATTGAAATATTTTTGTGTGTTTATTTCAGACAAAATTTAAACAATGTATTTCACGAGGAAACCATTTTCTGCAATATCAAAATTATTTTGATCAATACTAATCACATATTATTAGTTACTGTAAAATGAATTAAAAAAAACGAAGTCAAACATTTTTTCATATATTTGTAACATTTTTGGTGCTTTTGTTCACATTATATGAGGTATATTTTGCAGAGGCTATACAATTTGGGGGCGAGGAAGGTGGTGGTGTTCGAATTGGGTCCCATCGGATGCCTTCCATCGGTGACGAGGGTAGAAAATGGCGGGACTCGTTGCGTGGAGGAAGTGAACAAAATGGTGTCACTCTTCAACAACGGCGTCGGTCCGATGCTCGACCATCTCACCTCCGCTCTGCAAGGCTCTATCTTTGTTCCGGGCCATGCTAACTGGCTCGGCTACGACGCCATTCAAAACCCTTCCAAATACAGTACGTAACAATACTTGAAAACGTTACGATCTAAAATGACTTAAACACACCTAACTTTCATATTTTTATATTTTCGTATTTATCTGACCAATTTTAACTTATTAATTATGCATTTAAACTTAATACTTTAATGAGTCAAGAAGGCATAGCTCAATCAAGTGAATAGTAAACTTCGAAGGTATATAAGGTTCAAGCCTCGTCACCTTTATTTATTATTACATATATATATTTTTATTCTATATTTCATATTTTACGAATAAGATATAGTGGTCATGGTTTCCCATAATTTGGTTATAAGCAATAGATTAGCAATCAGTCACAAAATTTCAGAAATAAACTATATATATTGTATATACATATATATATATATATATTATATACATAAAGAAGAAGATTAACCAAGCAGTGTACTTGTGAATGGCAGGGCTAACGGAGACGATGAGCCCGTGCTGCAAAACGTGGATGAACGGGACTTCTGGCTGCATTCCGTCGCTGCTGAAGCCGTGCCGTGACCCCAGTACCCACTTCTTCTGGGACGCCTTTCACCTCACCGAGTCCGTCTGCTCGCTCATAGCCTCTCGCTGCTTTGACGACCCCTCCGTTTGCTCGCCGCCCATCGGCCACCTTGTTCAGATGTGACCCAGCAGAATATCGTTGGTTCATATATACATGTATTGTGAAAATGTGATAAAAATCTCATTTGGTTTGGTTGCATATATATATGAAAGTCAATGTTGATCTTATTGTCAGCTCATGATGTTATGATGATAAATCCATTGGATTTGCTAATGGAAGTTGCATTTCTTATGAAAATGTTTGATTGAGCATATATAGTTTTATGTACTCTTATATATATGGTAATACCATATAAGTTTTATTTTTTCTTTCGATAATTATCTCATTGTTTTCGTGACTTCGTCTCGATTTATTGATAAGAACAACAACTACAACCGAGGAAACCGTGATAGTAGAAGCATATGTGCGTTGATTACAAATATTATAACATAAATACTAATTTCAAAATTTCACACAATTAAAATGCCGGAGAGCTTTCTTATACAGGTGGAGCATCGTATACTATTGACAATCTGATCGAGCTTATTTCCCAGACATTTAATTAACTTCGTATATTTATATATATAAATATATACATGTATGTGTATATCTCTTCAAAAAAAAATTACCTACAAAACATAACTTGAAGAGAATTTGTACAAGAAACAAAAATGTGTACAAGAAACAAAAATGAAGAAAGAAAATGATGCAAGCAAGTATAGGATTTTATTTTTAATAAACCTGCCACTCCTAAGAGAAGAAAAAAAAAACTAAAAACCATATCAGAATAACTAGATTTCTATTATAATGCGACCTATGTGGTGTAATTTTGTGATATTTTGCTTATATGTATAGAACCCAATATAAATAACAAAAAGTATGCTGACTTAAACTGCACAAATGCATGAATTGTCAAGTATTTTTATTGCTTTTTGAATTTCTCAAATAACAAAAAAAACATTAATCATGACCTAGTGATCATGAAACAAGTGTAACATAAGCCGTACTCTTTCATTATCCAATCCCATTCATAGGACTAAGAAGGTGAGCAAAAATAATCAAACTTGTTTATATTTGACTCATCGAGATGTCTTTAATTTAATTCTAACGAGAAGTCAACTTGTGAGTTTATATGTAATCTTGATCAATAGTATAATGCTACTGAGTAAAATGTTTTATGAATAGACTAACTCATTGGAGATATAGCAATCACGCGTGTGAGAATTCTTGACCGCTTTATCATCACAAGTGATTATGTGGATTGATTTGCCTATAAAAGGTGAGTAATAACAAGCTTTGCTATATATGTTTGTTTGAGCATTCGTAATCTAGACTAGTAGGGTTTATATTCAACCAAACCCTAAACCAAGCTTTTCAGCTTTACAGTGGTTGAAAATCGAGAGAAGAACATTACATCATACATGGTACACGAATTGATCATATGTGCTAAAAGCTATGTTTTATATTACATAACGAACCAACAAACAAAGTACGTAGTCCTATATCTCCTTCGAACAAAAAAAAGAAAGAAAGAAAAAAACTAAATTCCGTTATACATATATCTATGTATATATATTATATATATAGGATAAGAATAAGGGATACATTTATTAATATATATTATTCCCTTATATATAATCCTATATATATGTGGTTTCCAAAATTGTGTCTCTGATAGAGACTATTGAGAAGCAGTGGAATAGCTAATTAGAAGGCTCGTGGTTGTTAATGGGAGGATTTCGATGAGCCTTTCCATGGTAGTCTTTCTGCATCAGAGTCGCTATCTCTTCAAGAAGACTGCGATCTTCTTCCTCGTCTTTACTCTGCTTCTCAATCACTAGGGTTTCCTGATACAGAAAGCAAGATATACATAGATCAACTACACTGAAAAATGACAAGGTTCCTATATCTATGCATGCTAGTGATCATTTATAAAAGACTAGTGATCATTCTAGTCATCATATCATATATATAAGGTTTAAAAATAGAAGAAAAAAAATACACATGCTAAGTATAAGGTAGTAAAAATGTGTGTGTGTGTGTGTGTGTGTGTGTGTGTGTGTGTGTGTGTGTGTGTGTGTGTGTGTGTGTGTGAGAGAGAGAGAGAGAGAGAGAGAGAGACCTGAGAATCCGAACTTGGAATAGGTCTTCCAAGAACATTTGAAGGAGCTTTCACTTCAGTTCCTGCAGTAATCAGACGGAAAACGAATCTGAAAAATCGAACCATTTCCGTCTTTTTCTTGCACAATATTATCATCCAAAATGTTGGCCATGTAAAGTCACGCAAGACATATGCATATAGAAACAATAAGTCAATAAATATAATACGTGTTTTGATTCATGCATATATAAACATTATGTTACATATCTTTCATCACCTAGTACTATAGGGTAAGTACGTACTATAATAGAAGCAGAAAAAGATCAACACTTTTTGAAAACTTGATCTCTTATATAAGCTTCTTTTTATATATATAATATCTATTACTAATCAGTTATGCTTAGGAATGTGGTGTATAGGCCCGTGATAATCGGTATTGAAGGCCACGAAATCAGCCTCGGCTAATTTCTTTTCTTCACTATTTCCAAGCTCTCTACGTGTTGTTGCACCTGAAATGATCTCGGAGGTCTCTCCGGACGCCGGTTTCTGGTTGATCAACACTTTTCGTCCTCCATACAGTGGATATTCCTTAGAATCTGAAAAAAAAATAAAAAAATATACGACTATAAGAAATAATACCATTAATTTACTGCTTGAGTTGCGCCTCATGACACACAAAAAAATAACAAAAAATCTTACCCTACGTAAAAGTTCATTTTTCACTAATATATAAGACTATTTTGAGAAATGATTAAATATTTGAACTCGTATCTTGAAATATAAGGTTCTTTCTCAACAAATAAATATGTACTAAATATTTCTTCACATACATAGATAGTGTGCTAAATATATATATATATATATATATATATATATATATTAGTACCTTGATGATGAGCATGTGCATAATAAGGGCATACAATGAGAGCATGCAAGATCAAGAGGAACCCTAAGAAGAAGGTTGTCATTTTGAAGCTTTTGTGAAGCATATTATTATTTGTGGTGCTAGGGTTTTGATTTTCAAAGGGAGAGATATTGGCGAGGCACTTCGTAGGGTTTTATAGACTCAAACCCAAGTCAAAACTAGGGTTGAGAACGCCTGAATAAGATTAATAAAATATTTCTGGCTTAGACAGAAGCTTAGAAGAACTCAATAACTGTTAAATTATTTGATTAAAAAAAGAAGACCCGTGTACTACTATTTTTTCCCTCACTTTCAAAAGCAGTACTTTGAAATTAATGTATGTAATAATACTATATATATTATTGAAGATTTAAATAAGGATTAATTAATTAGATCTGTGTACATATGGAACAAGACAAAAGTGATTTTCCCTGCCATGCACGCAACGAGGTGAATTTGATAATAATAAAAGGATATTATGATATATTATTATTAACTGCTGATTAGGCTAAGTTTACTAATGTTTATCACAATATGTACACATATATTATGTGTGTGTATATATATATATATATATATATATATATATATATATATATGAATCAGCTTTTGCTATCTTTCTCTTTATTTTATTAATTTAAGTTCTAACCAGCTGGCTCTGTAGGGGTCCATATTAGCTATATTATGTGTAATCGTGTTTTTTTTTTTTTTTTTGAAGAGATCGATCATATATATGGAAGAGAAAGAGATGATAATGCGAAATATATTTAAATAGAGGAAAAAATAGCAATTGTGTATTTAAATTCAATTTGTAAAGGCCAAAGTATTTAAATTGTGTAAATATGTAAATATATATATCATTATATCTTTCCCCGCCCGTTAGCTACATTCTTGTAATAAAAATCGTGTAAAAAACATGGTAAGTAAATGCGAAAGATATATCAAAGGTATGGAAAACACTCTTTATATTTTTATGTAACTTGAGTATTTCAGTCTTTACGAAATATAAGTACGTAATCTTTAATTTGATTTCAATTTAAATACATCTGCCGTTATTATCACTAATTGAATATGTAATAAGACTAAAGATTAAAAAAAAGCATGACCAAGTGTGAGTGTAACTAATATTTGATATAGCAAACACACGTTCGCAAACATATATATTCATAAAAAATCATGCCTTTTGTGCTTTGACCAAGTTGAATATTCACATGATCAGCTGTTATATATATAAGTTAGATAAAAAGTAATAACTTGGTGAATGGAGCTAGCTTAGGGTCAATCTGAGTCAGAGATTCGCTGGCTAGGATACCATATATAGAGATAATATCATTAGGGTTTCCTTTGTATCATATGGTAGCTAATTCAAACTGAATAAAATCCTCAAGAGATCAATTTTTATAGAAATAGTGAATTTATCTCAAATTTGTACAGCGTTATTATTTTAAATAAAAGATGAAGGACCGTCATCTCGTATAGTGATTTTGAATTCCAATTACTTCGACACAACACGAAACACAAAGAAAATACGAGGCTCATAATAATATAATAAAAGATATTTGAATTTACATATGAGACTAAAAGCGAAAATAACTAACTAAAACTAAATTCTCTCTCGATCATAGAACTAACTAAATAAAGAACTAAATAAAGCGAACCAACTAAATCTAAAATTTTGTTTCCTACAAATATCATAATTGACGATTGGTGAAGTGAAATTTAGATGGGAATGCCACTAATGATAATCGGAATTTTCAATACCAAATCTAGCAAGGGCATTTGGTACATTATTATTCTCTCGGTAATTATGAGTAACTCTTAATGTCTTAATCGAAGACATTAAGACCATTGTAAGCTTTGATGGGATCATATAATACTTCTCCTTAAAAATTTGGACAAATTACATAGAATCGCATTCGAGCCACAAATAATCTAAACAATTCCTTAACTTTTTTATTAGCAGACATGGAGGCCATCAACTCTGCTCAAATGCGAAAACAGAGACGATGTGAAAAGCAAACGAACTGTCGCGAGAACTGCAATAGACTCTAAAAATACGTCCACCACCAGTCACACTGGATTACCGATAGAAGAGCCATGAGCGTTGCATTTTAGCCAACTAGCAGGTAGCAAAAACGCCAAACAACGTCTGGAATGATATTCGTAGTTTTTCATAATGAAGATCAATGGCAAAAAAATTCCAAATTGACACATAAACTCAATGTAAACAAGGTGATCAACTTTGAAATTGAAGTACTTTAGTCTTCCTAACACGTGGTGAGAAAATTTCGTAAAAATAATATTTATTTATATATATATATTTTGTTGTGGTTGCAAAAGTCACAAATTTGTCTTTAAATTATTGATGAAAATACAACAAGGATATTTTAACACAATTATTCGTCTAGGCGGTTACATTTTCAAGGGAAGCTAATAAAAAAGATTAGAGAATAAATTATAAGTTCTATTTACTCATATTTTTATCTTAAAACATATTATAAATCAAAGATTATTCATAAACTATGAGAGTAAATGTTGAGAATCATTGATACTTAGATTTGATTTTATCATTGATTGTACAAACCTATCAAATAATAAGATCACTCCCCTCTATTTTTTTTTTCTTCCTTTTTTTAGTTTCTCTACTCTTTATTTTATAGCATATGAGATGTTTTAGAATACAAAAGTAAGCAACCCGAAAGTGATATGATTTTTTTCTTTCTATTATTTATAAGAAGAAAAATTACTATATTGTGAATGACTTATTAAATAAGATGTGAGCAGTGTTTATTACAAGATTTTTATAGTATATAGGGTTACTAAGGGCAAAAATAATCAATTTGTTTGAAAATAAAATGAGATAGAATCATTTTAAAAAATTATGATAAAAGTATTTAAGTTCATCTTTTTTGTGAATCGGTAGACCTTATTCACTTTTTTGTTACTTTTTTTAATTATTTCCGTCAATAATAACATCAACAACGCAAATCGCTATCCTATTGAGAAGATGAACTTGAAATTTTAGAGAGAACTAAGAATAAAAATAAAAATTTGCGTTTTTGATGTTCAAAAAATTTAAGTTTATATTCAAATTTATTTTAATAATCGCGGGTTTTATCCTTTTATTTTATTTGATCCATTCGCATAGACATCATCACTAACAGAAATATATTAATAGAAAAAATAATTGAGGTCGAAGGATTCACCAAAAAAGATGAATATGGATATTTATGCTACAATTTTATTTTTTTTAAATTGGCTTTACATTGCCATCTGTCTAAAGAGTTTAGATACTTTTGCCCGTAATAATTTTAATATATATATATATAATATATATGTATGAGTGTCGTTCCCGAAGGCATAAAATGAAGAGCCATTTGCAGAGAGAGAGAGGATTGACAAGTGTTGAGGCCTGGAATTTCTCAACAAAGTTAGTCTTTTCATAATTAAATTATTCTTAGAACACGAAGTTCAACTTCGTGGTAGTGGCTTTTCCTTGAAGAGTGTGTGTATATATTATAAATGTGTGGTTCATTTCATTCACCAATTTTCACTAAGTCGGCTTCAAGTTATCATAATCCACCTTTAATATTAACCGACTTCATCACCTTGATATCCAAGCTTCTGCAAAGATGTTTTTCGAAAACAATTGTAATTTTTTTTTTTTAAATTCGTTGGTTATAAATTTTTTATTGGACAAAAGTTTTATACAATTGTTATTATGAGTGATTTTTCTTAAATTATTTTTGGCCCAAAAAGGTCCGTTAAAAGGCCATATCTCAAAATCGAGAAGCCTAAAAAATGTGAATATAATTTTTATTATTTAAATAAAAACTAAGTGATGAAGCGCGCCGCCCTAGCGCCGTGAAGGGACGTCGGGACGCATTTTTGCGCCTAGTAAGGTTATTTCCCGCGGCGTCACGGTGCGAACCACGTGGCACCGCAGCGCAGAAGGACTAAAACGACAATATTTTATTGCTCCTACGCCCCTGGCCCTTCCTATAAATAGAAACTTATTTTGAAAAGACGGTAACTCTGATTCAAACGCTATATATAGCGATAAATACCGTTTTCTCTCTTCTATATATTCCAATAGAAATACCCGACTAAGGTCGGATAGGAGGCATTAGCAAAAGCAGAAGCGCCTGATCGCCGACCTGCCCTACGGAGAATCTGGTTCTCAGCGGTTGCCGACCTATATCCCGAGTACTGGGACTTTGCGGTAATGGGTTGGAGGACCCGGTCCCGGGTCGACGATTAGCGGAGGGTCCATCAGGGTCTGATCGTCGACCTGTCCTACGGAGGTTCTAGTTCTCTACGGTCACCGACCTATATCACGAGTCATAGGACTTTGCGGTAACGATTTGGAGGACTCAGTTCCGGTCCGATCGTAAGCGGAGGGTCCGATCTACCAGAGGATCTAGCCAAAGCGTAAGCGCCAGAGGAATACCCGAATGATCACCAGAGGGATCGCCGACTCCCCAGAAGAAGGTCTACGCGTCGTCCGATTAGTCTCCTTCGTCAGCCCCCGAACTCAACAGAGGAATCGCCAACTGATCCCCAGAGTGAAGGCGCGTGAGGAATTCACGACTCCCCCACAATCGCTTGAGGCTCGCCCAGGCCAGTCCAAGAACGGCTCAATCAACGTCTACTTTGAAGTACGAGATGACACGATCTCACTTGGTTGCAAGTGGGTACGTAGGCAGCCTCACCACACCAACGAGGCGCGGCATCACATCATATACCTTCACTCCCTAACCCTCTTAGTCGTCGACCTGTCCTACAGAGGTTCCGGTTCTCTGCAATCACCGACCTATATTCCTAGTCCTAGGACTTTGCGGTAACATGCCGACAGTAAGCGGAGGGTCCGATTCGTCATCTCCTTCAAGAACAATGAGTCTAGCATCTAGCCCAGGAAAATCAACAAACGCGATGGGCCAGGGCCAATATCCAGCTTTTGGCTGCTACAATGTTTGATCCATTTTTCGGCATCAACAATAATAGTAATTTCATCTATTTCAAAAATATGTTGAAAAAAAAAATCAAATAAAACAAATTCTGATTTAAGTAGAAATTAAAAAAAGATGACACATTTACCTTTTAAAATTAAAAAAGTATAATTTATTAATATTTTTAACAAGAATTCAATGAAATTAAATCACTATATTTACTTACAAACTGTATATTTTTTAATATTATGACTACAACTTAAATATTTATGCAATTATTAGCAAATTATATATCTTTCACGATCATATTATCGAAAATTTGATTATCAAGCTATCTTTCAAAAATTAGAAAAGAATGTATTTAAATATCTAATTAACGTTATCAAGCTACGTCATTGCACGAATAATTTATATTGTGAAGTCGAGTTTTACCTCACAAAGACCTGTTCTTTGTGTTCTTCGTGTTTGTTCCTACATCAATTATCTATCCAATATAGTTGCCTCACAATTAATTATATAATTAAGTACTTGAAGAGCTTAATGCCGATCATATTAGTAATACCCCATATTTTTTTAACTAGTTTATGATGATGATAAAAAAATTGCCTCTAAAAAATTTGATGAATTTTGACAAAGGAAGCAAATAATAAAATAATTTAAATGAAGAAACCTACAAACATACAGGTGTATGTAACTTACAATTTGTGAAATAGAAGTGCAATAAAAAAAATACAAACATGTACGGAAAATATAGGCTTTTGAGGTTTATGTACACATAGAAAGTTGTATCTCGTGCATATATTTATACATAAATATTGGAGTTTGAAACTGAGAATTTGTTTGGCTTTGGAGGACACAATCACATGCCCTGAGCAAGCACGCAGGGATCAAGAAGAGATACACATACACACGAAGAAACCAAGAAATAAATAGTTTGAGTCTCCAAGAAAGAGATTCTCTTTTTTGTTGCTAACTGTTTCTTCTCATTTTACAAATGTACTTCAAACAACTTGTCGATCAAACTTGAAGTTTATACATTGCTTTTGAACCCGGAAAAAAAATTAAGTCAGAATTTTGAATACGATCTGATATTACAATATCATATAAATTGATTTTTATAAATTGATAAAATATTTAATTATACAAAGATTATTACTTAATATATTATAAAGAGAGAAATTGTTTCAAATAGCTAAATTGATACATAGGATTAGCAAAATAGCCAAACTTTGATTAATTTTGTAAACTAGCCAATTAACATGATCATAATAATATTATTCTTGTAATACCCATTAATTACTAATTTTAGATTACAATTTTCATAATTAATTAAAAAAATTAAATTTTCAGCACAAATCAAGTTGCAACTAATTGTGCACAAATCTTGGAATTAATTACCAATTTTGAATCTTTATTCATTGATCTTATCTCTCTTCCTCTCTCTCTTATTCATCGATCATCTCTCTCCAACTCCATTCCTCAGCAAATAAAACCAATCACGGAGGAAAGCAAGTCAGTCTCTCTCTCTCTCTCTCTCTCTCTCTCTCTCTCTCTCTCTCTCTCTCTCTCTCTCGACAACCGCTCCATCGCCGCCATTGAAACCGCTCCATCGGCGCCACCGATCTGGTCTCCGACGACGACTGCTCCAAACCGCTCCATCGCCGCCACCGATCTGGTCTCCGACGACGACCGCTCCAAACCGCTCCATCGCCGCCACCGATCTGGTCTCCGACGACGACTGCTCCAAACCGCTCCATCGCCGCCACCGATCTGGTCTCCGGCGACGACCGTTCCATCACCGCCGACTCGTGGTCGATCGAGAGTGAGTACGGTAGCACGCTCTACGACTGGTCGATCCATCGCCAGCTTCGCCGCCGTCTCACGCTGGCTCCGTCGCCGAAACCACCAGCACTGTAATTCTCCGACCCAACTACAGTAGAACCTCTATAAATTAATACTCGATAAATTAATAGTCGCGATTAAATAATATTTTTGTCCGGTCCCGACTCGGGCCTAACTAGCTAAATTACTAATTCGCTATATTTATAAGATAATATTTTTTCAGTAAGTATACAGGTCCCAAGTGATATATAAATTAATAATTCAATATAAAAAATTACATAAATAATTATATAATATATATATATATATATATAAACTATGTAACCGCATTAAATAAAAAGATAAAATTACATCACTAATTATGTAGTCTTCTTTAAATATGATTCTATAGTAATTATTACAGCTTTAATTATCATTATTCTCAGAAGTTATTGTCATTCATTTTTAATATCATTGGCCTCTTTAATATTTCTACATTGGTACTATGATAAAATCTTTTTAAATCATAATAATAGTCTCTCTTGATATTCTTAATATTGATACTTTAATATTATCGATATAATAAATTGAAATATTTTTTTGTTACAAAAGATGTTTATATACTTATAGCCGACTAATTATTATTTTTTTCATTAATGTATAAATCAATAAATTATTAATTTATATGTTAATTAATAATCCGATAAGATAATATATTTTGCCGGTCCCAACAGTATTAATTTATAGAGGTTCCACTGTAGTTTTATTCCTGTGACAAAGTTGTGTGCTTTGGTGTGTTCTGAGTGTTATTTTTATTTTTTATTTTTATTTTTGTTGGTGTTTTTTGTTAATGGCAGATAATGAATTGAGCTTTGTGGACAACGGGCTCGGCGAGGGTGATTCCGAGGTTTGGCGGATCGTGGACAAGGAGAAATAGAGGCAGTTCCAGAGCCTCGAGCTCATCGCGTCAATTTCACGTGCCGTGCGGTCAATTTCACCAACAAGTACTCCGAGGGGTTGCGCGCTCAGAAACACCGAGGCCACGACCATCGACAGCGAAGCTTCGGCGGTCTTACGGGAGAGGAAAAGAGATAGATTATTTTTTGTATTTAAAATATTTGATTATTGTATTTAAATTTTTGCTGATTCGTTGTTGATTTACGTTGATTCGTTGTTGATTTACGTTAATTCGTTGTTGATTTACGTTAATTCGCGTCTTTAATTTGGTGATATTTTTGAAAAAAAAATCTGAAAATTATATGAATGTTTTGAATTTATAATTTGAATTATACAAAAAAGGGGGTTTGGTTTTGGTTGTTACCATATTAATAGCTATTTCAATTAATAGCAATATTTTCAATTAATGAAAATAAATGAATTTTTTAATTTTATTAAAACATGAGGGCAATAATGTAATTGGAATTTCATTTAAATGGTTAATTGGCTAGTTTACAAAATTAACCAAAGTTTGGCTATTTTGCTAAACACACTTTCAAATTTGGCTATTTCTCCAAAGCGTCCTTATAAAAAAATCTACATAATAAGAGATGAGTACTAATATAGAGAGATCATATATATATATATAACAAAATTAAGTTGCTAGGATTTGAACTTTGGTTGGTCTCCTGGGAAGAAGAGAGAGTTAAAATTAAGTCTACATACATCATAAAATCAACATTCTCTATGATGGGCGGACCCAGCCACATTTAGGGGTGGCTACCGTCACCCCCGGATCGAACGGCTCAAAAAACTATGTATTAGGTTTGTAACTAAAAATTTGAACTCTTAACTTATATTTTTTTTATGTCAAGATGATAAATAAAAGTAGCTTTACTTCAGTGGTTTTCAACAAGAATCATTTTTGCAAAATCCAAAGATCGATCCCTGCCACTTCCCTTTTCTTTTTCTAAACAATAAATTCCTCTATATATAATAATATTAATACTTATGAATATAGGTAATAGAGAAATGAACGCATATATGCAACAAAGTTTTTTTATTTTTATTATTATTTAGTTTTTTATATTTACTTGATACCTAATTTTATTAATATAATTAACAATATTTGAAACTTAAAATTACTTATGAAATTGCTAAAATGAAATAGCATAGTCTTTTTACTCGATATTTAATAAAAAGATTATTATCAAATTTAAGAGTCATGATTAAATATTAGTTTCGGTTGCTACTTTGTAAAATTCGTCACCTCTAACTTCGAATCCTGGGTCCGCTCCTGTCTATGAATGATACATTTTATATTATTGATAAAATTGTATATATTAATTTATTAAATATAAAGGATATTAATCAAGCGGGGGCGTCCGCACTCGTTTGGGCCTTAATTTCTCCGCCCCAATAAATAATATATACAACCCTCCATGTAAATAATAGGTAATGCCCAGATTTGGTTTTAACACTTGGAGTCGATTTGAAAACTGAATCGGGGTATTAAGCCGATATTTTGATATTTCGCGAAACCCCAATTCCGGAATAAAGTTCCCGATATCACAAAAACTTTGAATACCTTTAAACTGGTTTAACCCTTACTATGTGTATTAAGACTAAAAATTTGTACGCCGTTCCTGGTTTTGTTCCCGTTCCGGTACCGTCGTACCGATCACGGACCATTTGTAGAAAAAAATAATTGGGATAGCTTTAAATATATATATATATATATATATTAATTTTTTATTATAAGATAATGTTATTTATGTCTTAATAATATCTTAGATAATGTTTTACGTTTTAAATTTTAGATTTGGTATTTGATTTTGATAATTTGAACTTGACATATATCCGGATGTTAAATACTTTCAAACACCTACCAAACCTCTCTAGATTTCATTTCTTCCATGAAGAACTCGATCTCCTAGCGGGATTTGGTCTCCATTAACTCATAAAGTCTTTCGAGAAGTAGATCTTAGTACAACCCTCGGGTAAGCACCTTCATCCTACCGAAACCCTGCTCAAATATCATCGGACCTTAGCGGATATTTGCCTAACTCACGCTTAGCACACTACCATTTTTATACTATTCGCGTGCGACCAGCCATGTATTTTAATCCCATTAACGCTCTAAGTGTCCCTATATACGACGAGCCGAAAATCCTATTATTATAAAAGCAATAAGCACTTGTAAACCAATTTTTTTTTACCAAAAGCCAATTAAACCGATACGAGTTAAACCGCAACCGCTAGTAAAGCGGTTAAAACTAATATACCAAGAAAAAACTGAATATCTGAATTAAGTTTAAACGATGTTATTGATTTTAATGTGAAAACCGCAACTGCGTACCCGTTTTACCGCTTTAACTAAATCTAATATTATATTTATTATTTTCTATTGACCATACCTATCAATACGACAAAAATATTTTTCTTATCTAATCTCTCGGTGAATTATTGTATAATATTAGTATTTAAAAATCTATTTATGTGTATAATATTAGCATTTAGTAGTATGGAGATGTGGATATTAATTTAAAAGAGGTAATGCGAGCAAAAAACCGATATTACCGCAACCGAACACCGAATACTGATTATACGGTAAATGCTATTTTCATCTTAAGAAATAGGGTTTTCGGTTATCATTTTTAAAACACCGAAATGTAATATATGATTTATTATTTGTCAAAAACCGGACTAAATACCCGTTTATTCATTCCTAATCACCACTGAGAAAAACAAAGTAGAGAATCAGCGAGGTACTCCGTAATCCTATTCCGGGTAATGGAAATGCTTAAGAGCGAGGAATCCATCCGTTCGCCCACCAAGCGGTCAATGGCAGACCCGGGATCGGACATGCGGATGTGTTCAATCGTTTTCCCAAAAATGCGGACAACATTTTATAATCCGATTACATTGATTTTTAAAAGCACATTTATAGAATTCACCGTTCTTAACTTAGTGAATTTCTAGTTTTTTGCTTGGAATTTTTTTTTATAGGAAGTTTCAGAGGAAATAGAGTGCATGCACTAAAATCTTATTAGAGGTGAATAACCGAGTTTTTGGTATAGTGTATTATAAATAGAAGACTAAATATAACATTTATGTATTTTATTTTTAAAAAAATGAATATCTTAAAAACCGTATTTATAACATATTTGGTATTCAATATTCGGTTGCGCTTTATCAATATTTTAACCTCAGTACTCACTTATCGATTTAAAAAATTTGATAAAAAATTTTGATAATATAATCATTAAACAAAAAATGATAATAAATATTGATTCAGATTAATAAATTCGATAAATATCATATAAGTTAATACATTGTGTAATACTGTAATATAAAATCTTAAATTATATATTAAACTCTACCAAAATTAATTCACTGCTTCGGTTCAATTTAATTTATACTAACCGAATAATATATAAATATTCCGCTTTTATTTAGTGCAATCGTTTTAACCATTTAAATTATGTATTCGGTATATCCGGTATCAATTATAAATTTATACCCAGTTAAAAAAAAAAAAAAAAAAAACCTTTAGCTTTTAATGGTCTACCATTAGGGCCATGGAGGTTGGCACTTGTTAAGATGATAACATCGATCCAAAAGGTTAATCGTGGTGAAAACTAGGCCCTTTTCTTTACCGCATTTTTTCTCAAAATTTTAGTGCAAAATTACCACATTGTCCTAGTACTGCAATGCAGTAATGCAAAAGTAAATCAAATAGAAAATATCCAATGCCAATTCATTGCTTTCTTTCCTTACAATAGGCAAGCACAATACATGAACATCAAATTAATATTCCGTATTCAATATTCAATATATCAATGCAATGATCATATGAGTAAATCAATATTATTAAAGTTCATGTGTTTCGGGTTCATAAAATTCCTACATTTACAACCTACAAAAATACAACAACAAAAAACGCTTGAATCATAATTAGCCCATGCGGTAGTCGGGGCTAAAACTATTTTAGTTGCCGATAACCGCTTGTGGCAGTGCCGCTTTTGTAATATCGGGCTTTCAATAAATTCGGTAATCGGCACTAAATGAGGAAACTATTGCAATGAGAAATAGTAAAATTTCATAGCACTGAACACTGTAGTACATTACAAAACTTAAGGTAGATGTACCATAGTTGTACTCAACTGAGGCAGCATAGAACCAAGTCTTTTTTAGTGGCAAATGTACTAAGTTTTACTCTATTGTGGCTTGAATGTATCCAAGTTCCACTCTACTGCTACTTGAATGTACTCAAATGTCTAAAAAAAATAACAAATCCTCAATAAATGGAACTTTGATATATTTGCCACTGAAGAAAAGATTTGGGTATATGGCTCTATGCCGCTCCCCTATTGTGTAAAATTTAGGTACATTTGCCACTATTAACCTCGAATAAAAAACTAAAAATTATTAATTACTATAAACATGTGTATTCACCATAACTTCCATAGTCAATCTCACTAAATCACAAGACTTTACATCATCCCAGAAATAAAAGCAGAGAAAAGGAGTTGAATTAAATGGGAAAACCTGTATATAATTTACACATTCATGTGAATATGTTTTTCTTAACATGTATAACAGACTAGTCAAATGTTTTCCCTTACCCATCTCTAGTCTAGAACAATGGCAGTCCCGGATTACAACCTCTCCCGTATCGTTTTCGGTTTTTCCACGTTAAAAGCTCTGTCAATGTTGATCATAAATAGGCAAAATGTACCGAACACCACTGTCAAAAATGTGTCTCTGGGACTAGCCCTAGCTATATACAGAATGATCGAAAACGTTTTTTTCTCGTTAACCAACGGATCGAGAATCGGATCGCTTTGATATCAATATACAAAATATGATGCCAGGTATGAGACTCTTGACTATTAGAACGACGTTATAGCCGCAAAAGCAAAATTTCCTACTCAAACAATGGAAGCATCAAATCTCGGCTCGTAAAAGCAAACCTGGCTGTTGTACGACTGGAGAGCGCAGCCTGCGATCCACGACCAGACCTTTTTGTCGACGTCGTACAATAAGCCCTTCCCTTGGTTCCAAGACGTAAAGCAGATCAAGTTATCCTGTCCGAAGCACTCGAATCTCTCGGCCGAAAGTCTCAACAATGCCCGGAAATACTTGGGCGGCATCCTGCTTATCTCGACCCACGTGATTTTCGAATGGTCCAATTCCCAAATTCGCATGCTCTGAAGAGTACTGTAAAGCCCGATCCTTCCTACTAGAAAGAGCCGCTTCTGAGTGCCTGCAACGAGATACCCGTCGAGTAAAGACCGTGGGAATTTGGCAGGAATATGTTCCCAGTGTCCGGAGTCGAGCCGGTAAACCATCAATCCCAGAGGCGAGAGTGTTTCGAGATATAATCTGGAGTCACAATATGCCATCTTTGACGAGCAGAGATTAACTGCTGGCATAATCTGGTGAAGCGACCAGGAATTGAGCTTCGAGTCGTACACTTCCGTGGGCAGAGACTTGTCGCCGTAGATATCACTCGTGGCTATGACTCTGAACGAGCGATCCCGGCGATCAACAACCATGATCAGCTGCCGCTGCTGATTGTAGTGCATGTTTGGAAGCGTCCTCCAAGTCTGCGTGAGCGGATTACATACCAACGTTTTGAAAGTGAGACCGTCGAGCCCGGAAAAGCAAACTAGCCCACCCGAAGAACCGACCAACCAAAACGCCCACTGAGGCAAGAACGTGAACGGAATCCTGTACCACGTCTTCAACGGCAAACTGAACACGGAGCACTGCGGGGTCTGCGGATTCTTCCAGAACGTGAGAAGGCACGGAAAGTGCGACGGCACTTGTGAGTGAAATCTGAGAAAGCTGTTATCGTGGAGAATCGAATTCCAGCGCTTGCAAACGCATCGAAGCCGGAAAATCATAAAAGGCGGAACCCTAGCTAAGATCTCGTTCAACAAATCCTCGGGCAGCATCGCCCAGATATTGTCCTCCATTTGGATGTCCGGGTGGACGGATTTACCGAACGTAGCTGCCGTCTCCTCATCCAATCCCCGGGGCTTCGTCTTGATCGTCTTCTGCCTCGACGGACTCGTGTTCCGAGATCCGACGCGGCCAAGCGGACTCGTGTTCCTGGAACCCCCACTCTGAACGGGGGAAACCTGCTTAGGACACCTCTCGTCCTCACGAGCTCCAGAACCGGATTCAGAAGACTCCCCAATATCACCCATGGCAGTCAATTTCCCGAACCCTAACAACCCGAAAAACCCATCCCTAACAACAAGAATCGAACTCTACCATGACCAATTCCCAGTTCGCAAACCTCTTGGGTCAGATCGAAGCTCAAGAGCTTCAAGAAACACGCGATAGAGACAGAGATCATCAACCCGGAGAGCGCTACGAACCTGGAGCTTCGCCGCTTGAAATGGCGAATCATAGGAATGGAGCTTGCGCAGATCGCTAGGTCAAAAGAGAAGCTTGAACAGAGGTTTAACAATGGCGTAGAAATGGAAGAACAAGACAAACACAAACCTAATTTGTCAGTATTTGCCGAAAAGTTAAATATAATTATTTTTCGTTATTTGCAGCATAAGTACCTAAACTATTGATAGTACGATGAAAAATAGCGGCAAAAATATATAATATCAATAAAATTCAGGCTATGATATATTATTCATTTTTACGGGCATTGGTCAATTAGCACATCGTATGATGTTCGTTGGATTGAAACTACACATATTTTTGTTCATTTGACGCACGTGGCATTTGATCAATATACTAAAAATAAAAAACTATCGTAATTATGCATCGCTTTATATTTTTTATATTTGTGTATTTTTATTGCTATGTTTTTTTTTTAATCAATTTAGACCATGCTGCTTTAATTGTCAAGGTTTTGATACTTATGCCAACAATATAATTTGTTTTTACGAGGTTATCTACTACAAGCGTGTCTTGGGTGGGCTTGATTTACATCAAATCAGAAGGGGCCACGTCAGAAATTACTTAGCAAGACGATGATTAACTATTGATTAATTTAACCTTTTTTGGCCACCGCCAAATGTATCTAGACTCCCTGAGACTAAGACAGATAATACAAATTTTGGGTCTCATTGGTAGTTTAATAAATTGATTAATTTTGAATTACTTAATTTAATTTATACAATTACATATAGGACCAATAACAATGTGAGTGTTTAATAATTATTTTTTATGATTTTAGAAAGGAAAAAATTATCGGTTAAAATTCAAATGTTTTGTTTTTCAACAAAATATTTTGCATTTGTTGTTCAAATTCAATCCAAAACACTAAAGTGTTAAAAAAAATTAAGTTACATGTGTCCAAGAATATTTTAAAAATCAAATGAAAAAAATATGAATTTTAAGGGAAAAAATAAAATAAATAGATATTATAAATTTTAATCGTAAAAATATTGAATTTATACTACCTAAAAAATTAAAAGTTACACTTATGATAAGTACATAAGATTTTATAAATAGTTAACCGAGTTATGTAATGAAAAAATTTATTAATTAGTAACACAGATAGGAGAAACTCAAATTGTGGTAAACAAGGATCAGGTTATCGTTTTGGTTGATAAATCGGTTGCCGTAATTGATAGATTTATTGTTTGGTAACGGATTTATCAACGGACAAGATGTAAAATTTCAAGTTAGAGTTATCGAAACTTATCGAAGATTAATCAATTATTGATGAATTTTGATGGAAGATATATAAAATATTTGTATTCATATTTATACTCAATTTTTATATAGAGTCCAAAATACCAACATAATATGTCTTAGACCAACTAACAAATGTAATTAATGTCTCAAACACAAACATTAAGGCAATAGTTTACTTCAAGGCAAAGTTATTTCCCTCACTCAAATGATGTTGTTTAGGCAACCAAGATGAAACTCGAGGTCGTTGATGCGACCGTGAAAGATCTTGAGGACATCGTGGCGACCAAGAAGAAAACCCGAGGTTGTTAAAGCGATCGAGACGGGTCTTTGAACTTCGTTGTCGTCTTATCCGAATCGCACTTTGACTATCTTCTTATTCGGATGGGACCTTCGGGGACTTTTTCTTTGGGCTTCGAACTTTGACAATCTTCTTACTCAGATAGTACCTTCGGGGGTTGTTTTTGAGCTTCAGAATTTGACTGTCTTATTTCCTTTATGAGCCTTCGGAGGTAGACGGTGGCGCGCGCATTCGTGATTTATGTTGAGCGATCGTGAAAGTTTGGAGGTCGCTAGATATGGTGGCAGGGACTCCGGGGCTTGAACTTGTCGAGGCCCATCTTCTAGCACCAAAATGTTGATGCCAAAAAATAGATCACACGTTGTAGCGTCCTAAGTCTTTTTTTTTTTTTTTGGCCGGGCTCGTCGTTGTTTGTTGATTATGTTGGACTTGAAGCTTGGAGCATCAACCTTTGATCTTGGGGACCTGAGACTCTGTTTTTTCGGGACTTCTGTACAATGATAATGCCGGATTCAGATCTTGGATCGTCGACCTCAAAAAAACCAAGACCTCCATTTCGCAGTCAGATCGAGGTCGGATCTTGAATATTTGCTTTTGGATAGCCATGAATATTTTTTTGTGTCTTCGCTCTAGCCTGCTCCTCTATCTTCGTCTCTCAAATAGAAAGAGAAAAAATAAAGCTCTAAAGGGGTACACTGGGGGCCTCCGTAAACCGCTTTGACAATGAACATTAGTATGGTATTTGGTGTCTGGAGTAAGAAAAACATAAAGATGGAATTTTGTAGGCTTATAGAGCATTTGAATCAGTTACCATTGAGAAGTTTCAACCATTAAAATATTGTTTTATGCGCCCTAATTGCCCTTGAGGGCGCGTTTTGATGCCTAAGGGTGTGCTTGCTCGTTTTCATATATGTTTGATAATAAATAATTATTTTCTATTTTCCGGGCTTGTCGGTTCTTGTAAATGGCCTCCGAGGGCTTTTTTGGGCTGGACTTGCGCTAATTAATTAAGAACTTTTTTATTTAATCAATTTTATAAATATAAAAAATTACCAACAACGGTAACTTTGCACATGTAGCTTAACAATAGACGCGAGGGAACTTAGTAATCAATAAATACTTAATGCCGCAAATCTCTATCATAATTTAAACACAGAAAGAAGTACAAGTGTGACTGATACATGTATCATGATTCATGTATGGTATCCCTATTTGATGCGCCGATTCATCATTTTGACTTTCTTAAACTTTATATTACTTTATTGACAATAATTCAGATGTGGAATGTGTTTGGATTTGTTTCGATTGACTACAATCCTATAGGGATAAGATAATGACTCCCCTTCAAGTCAAGTATTAGGTAAGAAAACACAACTAAACATCAAATCTCAAGCCATAAAATAACATTCTTCCAAGCCTTTTTAGTGGTTGGATCTCGATGTTCAAATACTTGCGAATAATTACAAGTTCAATGTACAATTATACTGCAGGCTATATCGATAAGAATTTTGTAAATTTGTTAAATATTGCAACCAATGGGTAGACAATGGGTAGACAGCATATCGTCAGACGAGTAGAGTGCGAAATCGATGGGTAATCTGATCGGATTTTCGTAAAAAATAAAATAAACAAAAACTTATAAAAAAATCATATATTGAAAAAAAAACTTGGAGATTAATTTAAAAAAAAAATCGTGAGAAACAATGTGAGGGTTAAACCTGTAAATACAGTAATCGGAAAACCGGATTTCCGGATTTTTTTTTTTTAAATCCGGAACCAGAAAATCCGGTTCCGGATTTTCTATATTTTCCGGAATCCGTTTTTTTATTTTTAAAAAGAAAAAAAGAAAAAGAAAACATATACTTTATAATTTATATATCAAACCGGTTTATACTTTATAATTTATATATTTAAAAAAAAAACAGAACAAATCCGGAACCGGATTTTGCTATCCGGAAAAAATCCGGAACCAGAAAATCCGGTTCCGGATTTTTCCGGAAACGTGAAAACAGAACCCGGATCCGGGTTCTGTTCTATATTTACAGGTTTAGTGAGGGTTGATATAAAAAGATTGAATAAAGTGGGGAATTTTTTTTCCAGTTAAAGATCGAATTTGAGGGTAAAAATCACATTTTGTAAAAACGGCCTTTATTCTAAAAAAAAAAGTTTATTGGAAAAAAATGCAATTATGAAAAAAAAGAAGGTTACCGCAAGCACTATTTAAGTAAAAGAAAATCCATGAAATGTCCATATATGCTCAAGCCTTTTAAAAATTATCTATAGTCTGATTAAACCAGTTTTTGTCCATTTATTTTGTTTTTGCATTTAAAATTACCCTGATTCTTATTTACCATTTTTATATTAAAATTATAAGAGAAATAAAGGAAATATAATCAAATGATGGATTTTGACCAAACTAATTAAATGCAGATTCAAAATTTATAGTTTTTTTTTTAATAATTGAAATCCCTCTCTCTCTCTCTTACCATCTCCTTTCGATCTCTCTTTCTCTCTTTTTCGTCATCTCCTTTCGACTCCTATTGACTCACATCGTCGATCGATCAACTTTCCGGCGTCGTCTTGTAAGTCTCTCTCTCTCTATATATATATATATATTAGATATTAGATATCTTTATATTATATATATATATATATATATCTTTCTCTCACTCGATTTCTCTCGCCGTTCAACGACGTCGTCGATAACGCCGGCCTTCAGCACTCCTTTTTCGACTATGTTCACCACCGGGGATGGCTTCGGATCTACATAAGCTAATCCATTTGCACCTCGGACGATGCAAGTTAATCCGTTGAGTGTCGATTTTCGGTGTTGCGGTGCCGACCATCGCAGGTGACTTTGTAGTTACGTTTACGTAATTGTAGTTACTTTACAAAATTACAGTTACGTATATGTAGTTATGATAACACAATGTAATTTTTGTTACAATTATGTAACTGTAGTTACGATTACATTATTGTAGCTACGATTACGATTAAAAATATAAGTAATAAAAAATCAAGGGTATTATCGTTTATAATTTATATTTTGGGCAGTTTTTAATCGTAGTATATCTTGTGGGTAATTTTTTTAAAGGTTTGGGTTTAAATAGGCATTTTCCTCATTTACCTTTGGTTCCTTGTCGCAAAGTTATTGTTTATCTTATCGATGAATAAGTTGGCACTTATCGATATTTGCAATGCAAAAACAAAAAAGATAATTTTGGTATTTATTGCTCAAATTAAAACTTATTTTTTTGAGGTATTTTTGGTATAAATACCTCAGTTTTGGATTTTGTGATCTTTACGGGTTTATTTATATAACTTTTCTTGTTAATTAACAGGGATTATGAATAGTATTTTAAATACTTATGATTCTATGGTCGTTTTCTTGCAAATTTACTAATTTTTTAGACGTTTAGCGAATTATCATGTTACCAAACTTGTGATCTAGAAATTTCAATATTTTACAATTGTTGAGGTATATTTTAGGATTTTGATGAATATTTCAGATCGGCTAATTTCTCAAGATTTCGAAATTATAAGTTATGTTATCAATTGTTCTTGTTGTTTTGACTAATGGATGATGAATATCATTATAAACAACCTCAAAATTACTAAAGTATAGTTTTTGAGGTACATATTTCACTCTTGGATTATTATTATCATTAATTATTTGTGATCTTAATTTTTAGGATTGTTTATTTATCTGGATAACAGTCCGCAAATCCTCTTATTATTAATAATATTGAGTATTGAGTATTGTCATTATTACAGTTATATTATCATACAATTAAAAGCTTGAGAGTTTATTTATTTAGATCTGTTTGTGTAAGGATAATTTATGTAAGGTACAAAACATAATAGATAATGTCAATGGTGGAGCCATTGTCCCCTAAAATCTTTGAGAACTCTGCCTACTTAAGGTCAAATCATTGGAGCCTATGAATTGCAATAATTAAAAAAATATGATCAAATTTCAATAATTTGTGGACTGTCCATAAAACCTTCCAATGTGTCCAAATGCCAATTAGAAAACCACAACTTTTAGATTTCGTAAAAGAGATGTGTATTTGAACATTTTTATTTTGATACTTTTTCACTAATATAGTTTACCTCTCGTCTAGGCAAAGTTATATGATATAGTTGAGTGCCCAATCATGCAATTTTTTTTAAGAACATGTGACATTATTAGTTAAAATCGGTATTTTTTTTTTTATTTTTTGAATTGATCAAAATAGGTGCTTTAAATAGAGACAAAGTAAAAAATTATTAAAAAGTAGGTGAATTTTAAGAAGAAAACAGTAAATATTAAGTTATTGAATTTTAGAATATTCATGAGTAAATATCGATTATTACATAATTAACTGTTTTTCCTTTTATAAAAAAAATGTGGGGGCAAGTACTGGGCTGGTGCGAAAGAATGGGCTAGTCAAGTGGCCTCGCCACTGGTTCTAAAACCCGTGACATTTCTTCAGTTCCCATCGGAAAACAAAACAAAAAGTGAAACTACGGTTAATAATCGATCCAAAAACATGTTGTTTTATATAATATCATTGTTTGACCGTGGATATCCGCTTACCGCGGACCGTCCACCGTTGACACTTGCCAAGTGTTTCTCTTTTCGGGAAGAAGAAAAAGAGGAGGTATTATTTGTAACTTTATCCAGGATTGCAACACCGCTGTCATAGATTTGATCTCAGGCTTACTATCGGCAATAAAGGGACTCTAACAATGATGTCGTGTCAGTAACGCCGATGTCAATGATATTAATTCCGTTATAAAACTCCAAATTTTCACCGAAATTCACTCTCTTTTTTAATTAAAAAACTTGGATTCAACTCTCATTTAAAGCAAATAGTTCGATCTATAATTTTTTTAGTTATAAGTTTCAGCTAAAATGTCCTTCAAGGATAAGAGGTCGATCTACAAATCATGACCGTTACATAAGAATTGTTTTTAAATTTGAATATTGATGAGGTTTGAATATTGATATGGATATAGACATATTAAGAGTAGATAGATCCCATCAAATTTGAAAATTATTCTAACTAAAATTTAAATACTCATATTGTAGCGGCTTTGATGTTATACTAAAGTAGTATATGGACAATAACATATGATGAAATCACACAAAGATGTGTATGCTATATTATATTTTACGCATTTTGCAGGACATAGATTATATAATATGTCTAAGAAATGCATATTTCACAAATGGTATTTTATATATGGGATATTTGCGGTAAAAGTACCACGATATATCTATTTATACTCCGCATTTTTCAACTTTAATTTTTTTGTGGCGAAAGTTTCAGAACTCTAATAAACAAAAAAATATCATGGCCTAAGTTTTAAATTTGATATTATCATGGAAAAAGTTCCAAGAAAACTAAAAAAGTTCCATATTTCTTAATTCTTACAACGAAAACAATTGTTTATTTTTTAAAACCTTTACCATAACAAAATAAAATTTTAAACATGGTGCGTTCAAAAAAGATACTTTATCATACTCTTGCCGCAAATATTCTTATTTATGAAGGATTTCTTACAATATTTTATTGTTACTCTCTAGTGGTGTCAAGTGGGTCGGGCCAGCCCACAACCCGTCAAGGCCTCACTTAGAACGGGGCAAGCCCGGTTTGACCTGTCCCATTTAATGTGTGGGGCGGGACAGGTTTTTGAAGACCCATCATGGCCCACGCCGGCCCCGATTCGTTTATATATTTTTATTACTATTAATATAATTACTTAATCTTTTTTATCTAAAGATATAGTTTATATGGGCTTTTGAACGGGCCAGAGCAGGTTTATGTGGGCTTCGAGGCAAGGTGGGGCGGGCTTTTGAGTAGCGCGGGTGGGTTCGGGGTGGGCCTATGAAAACATTACCCAGTATGGCCCTTTCGATATGGGTTAGGCCTAGCCCGACACACAAAACATCACGTGGAAGAAAAAAAATCCATTTTCTTAATGTGTCGGGATTCGTGTGCTTGGCCCGGTCCGGCCCAATTGACTTCTCTACTCTCTATTCTTCATATTATTTGATGATACCGTATTTTTCATAGTCTTTGCTCACACTGAATTACAATATTATTAATTCAAAGAATATTAATTCGTAATAAGCCAATAACACTTATTGTGACAATAAAATAAGAATCCAACAAGATCTGATTTGGATCTTAATTAGTAGTTAATAAAAATTGCTAACTGAGCGAGATTATCGTCATCAATTATAAACAAACTCGAAAAATTACAAAAGCAGTCTGTGAATTAAAAAAAGAAAAGCAAAAAAACATTATTTTCTCTGGCTGCGACTTGTCTTTATTTGCTTTCTTCAAATCTTTTTTACATTTTAGTTATAAAACAAAAACTTTACTGCTTATTAAAAAAGTAAAGGGTTGTCTTAAAGATAAATTTCGAACCTAAAACCAAAAAAAAAACTCCTCACAAGGATGAGTTGCATACTCTTTGGGAACCCACTACTAAGAAATATGAATAGTGGCGAGAAGGATATGCAACTAATCAAAATTTGTAATAAGGTCATTTTGGTTGAAAGTCCATAAATTTCCAAAACTAGTAGTACGTCAATGATAAACTAATATGTTAAAAAAATCATTTGTGGCAAAAATACTGATTTTTTGTGACAATTTTAACGAGGCAATTTAAACTCAACTTTGCATATTATGAGGACTTTGACATCTAAGAGAAGCAGTTCTAAATCAAGATGATTGGATGATGCCACTAATTTGTAAAAAAATGTATTATGTGTTAGTTTTTCATTGGGTATTGTTTGTTACTTAATTCAAGAATTGACACTCTCTATTTTCCTCTTCCAAATTATCTTATCCATCTTTCTTTTGTTTTTGTTACTGTCCCAGATCTTTATTTTATAACAAGATATTGCGTACTCAATCTTTGACCAAGATGTCGTCATATTTTCATATTGTTTTAGCCGCAATAATCTCTAAATTAGGCCATGTAATAGTGTAGAAGTCCAATTCCGTCTAGGTCAAGTTAATGCAAATTAAGCAATGGACATGATCACGTCTTTGTTTTGATAAGAGGGTTATTTATTGACGTCTTTAAAGTTTAATCGTATATGTAACATATGTCTCTCATGTGACTTTAGCGACACATGAACGGAATGAAACTCAATACTATTTTATGATTTTTGGATACTATAAAGCTATATAACTGGTAAAATTGTAACCGTAGTTGTATTATTAGAATGTGGAAACTTTTTCCAGTCGCTAATTTTTAGTTAAGAAATGAATACTTTTGCCGCTAATACCTTCCAATTATGAAGTCAAACTGTCAAAGTATCATATTAATATTAGGGTAAACTGCGGCTAATGTACCCAATGTTTGATCAATTTTAGATTATGTACCCTATGTTTATTTTCGACGGCTAATGTACCCAAACTTTATTCTGTTAGATTTTTTCGTATTTCGGTCACTTGACCGTCAGTGAGTGATTACGTGCAGTTTTTTTATTTTTGGCATAACTCACTCATTTTTTGTCCAAAATTTATGCACGACCTATGGTTGGAAATATAAGAGATAGATCCACAATTTTGGTGTTTTAAGTTTTGTAAAAAAAATCTCAAAAAAATACAAAATTTCAATTACAATGTAAAATTGGACATTAGTGTAACGTAAAATATTTGTTTCGAGCAATTTTTAATATACCTAATGACTTTTTATGATGAAACATAAAACTTAAAAGTTGTAGATAAATCTTTTATCTTTCCAACGGTAGTTTGTTTATAAATTTTGGACAATAAATGAGTGAGTTATGCCAAAAATATGAAAAATGTGATGTGCAAAAAGTTTTCATATTTTTGGCATAACTCACTCATTTATTGTCCAAAATTTATAAAAAAAAAACTATCGTTGGAAAGATAAAATATTTATCTACAACTTTTAAGTTTTATGTTTCATCAAAAAATGTCATTAAGTATATTAAAATTTGCTGGAAACAAATATTTTGCATTACACTAATGTCCAGTTTTACATAGTAATTGAAATTTTGTATTTTTTGAACTTTATTTTTACAAAACTTACAGCATAAAAGTTGTAGGTCTATCTCTTATCTTTCCAACCATAGGTCGTGCATAAATTTTGGACAAAAAATGAGTGAGTTATGCCAAAAATAAAAAAACTTTACATAATCACTCGTTGACGGTAAAGTAACGGAAACATGAAAAAATCTAACGGAATAAAATTTGAGTACATTAGCCGTTGAAAATAAACATTGGATACATAATCCAAAATCTATCAAACATTGGGTACATTAGGCGGAGTTTACCCTTAATATTATGTTAATAAATAAATAAATAAAATAATTATGTAATTACAATCCGACAGTGAAAGAAAGCTGGCAAAAGGAGATGATGAAATCAGGGGATTGCCCTAAGAGAACACGTGGCGGCCCACCAGAGCACCTGTACTTATTGTCGTATCATACCATCGTCCTCACCCAATCATTCCCTCCTCCTTCACTCCCTCGCTTCGCACGTGCTCCTGCCGGAATCTCCTCCGTCGACGGAGACGCTCCCCAAACCCTAGCTCGGCCGCGGATGATCGGAGGATGGGCGCGGTGACGTCATCCATGGCGGCCAAGTTCGCCTTCTTCCCGCCGAGCCCGCCGTCGTACGGCCTGGAGCGCGGCGCCGGCGGGAAGGCCGCGGCCGTGTCCATGACCGGAGTGGCGGCGAGGGACAACGTCGACGTCCTGCGGCTCCCGACGAAGAGAGGCAACGACGTCGTCGCCGTGTTCGTGAGGAACCCCGCCGCGGCGCTCACGCTCCTCTACTCGCACGGCAACGCCGCGGATCTCGGCCAGATGCTCGACCTCTTCGCCGAGCTCAGCGCTCACCTCCGCGTCAACTTGCTCGCGTAATTCCCCGGCCTCTCGCGATTCGAACCAGTTGCGTATCTGTTTGGCGTTTGTCTGAACTGAAATGGATTTTTTTTTTGCAGTTACGATTACTCTGGGTACGGACAATCGACAGGGAAGGTACGTCATTCGGATTCAGACATGGGAGAGATAATCAAGCAAAGCCCATGAGCTTCGCTTCCATGTTCTTGCCTTCTGATCTGTTTCTTTGAGCTTTCCGATTCACTTTCTCTGATCCCAAATTAGAAATACTCTGTTCTTGGTCTCTTGATTTTCCAGTTTAGGAAGGGTTTAAAGGTCCTTAAACGAGCTTGATTACAGGGGTCGAATCTGGAAAGTGACGACCCCGAATCGGTTCTTGAAACCGGAGTTCCGCCGGGCCCATAATTAAACCTCTCTAGTTATAATATCTACTCGCGATTCAGCAATCAGCGAGTGAAATGCCGAGTGTTTGTCTCCAATCTTTGAAATGTTGCTTAATTTCGATTTTAAATGCGATTTTTTTTTTGTAACTTATTCACAGCCGAGTGAGCAGAACACTTACGCCGACATTGAAGCTGCGTACAGGTGTCTTGTCGAGAAGTACGGCGTGAAAGAAGAGGACGTGATCTTGTACGGGCAATCCGTCGGCAGTGGGCCTACTCTCGATTTGGCGACTAGGTTGCCGAGATTGAGAGCCGTTGTTCTCCATAGCCCTATTTTGTCTGGCCTCAGAGTCATGTATCCCGTGAAACGGACGTATTGGTTCGACATTTACAAGGTCTTGCTCGTTACATTTAGTGTCGCCTGCACTTCGTTATATTTGTATGAAGATTTGGCTAATGATAGTTTCGCTTGTTTTGACGCAGAACATTGACAAAATACCCTTTGTCAGTTGCCCCGTTCTCGTGATCCATGTGAGTTCCCTGTCTCCGAAAGTACTTTTGTGCGGCTTATTTTATTGAAGAGACGTCAAAATATCTTGCTACGGTTGGCATTTGAATCTGAGTGATCCGTCGGAAAAATTGTAGTTAAATAAAAATTAAGTAAATATCGAGCAGTTCAAAATCTCTAAAGCTTGAGCAGTGTAGCAATCACCGGGGATTTGTCCTACTTTCGACAATATCGAACTAATATTGAGCGTTTTCACTAATGTTCGAACATGGGACAAATCCCGATAATTGCAGGGATCTCTTACACAGTTAATTTGAATCGAAAACAGAAGCTGTTATAATCTCTTACTTCTCCAAGTTCTTATAATCATTGAAACTGCTATACTTAACAACCCTAATACCATCATATTATCCTGTGTTTGGTGTCTCAGGGCACTTCCGATGACGTGGTTGACTGGTCCCACGGCAAGCAACTGTGGGAACTCTGCAAGGAGAAGTACGAGCCGCTCTGGGTCAAAGGAGGAAACCACTGCGACTTGGAGCTTTACCCACAGTACATACGGCACCTCAAGAAGTTCATATTAGCCATCGAGAAATCCCCGAATTCCAGAAATGGGTCGGCTAGAATCTCCGAACAAACAGATAGTCTTCCCAGGAACAGTACCGATTGCCGCGAGAGATCCCGAACCAGCACTGATCGCCGCGAATTGTCTCTTCCAATTCTCGATAATCTGAGAGATAAGCCTCGGATCAGCGTAGATCGGAGAGATAAACAGAGAACCAGCATAGACAAGAGAGAGAGATCCAGGAAGAGCGTTGACAGATGCGAGAAGTTAAACAATAGCTCGGAGCAGCCAGAGAAAGCGAGGAACAGCATTGACCGGTTAGTAGGGGTCAAATCGGATCTGAAACTGGTTTTCTATATTATAATTATTATTTCAAAACCTTGATTCGGATTCCCGGGATCTGGAAAGTCATAACTCAGTTCCGGTTTTAAACCCAGTTTCGAAATAATAAATGCAAGTCTAAAACCCGGTTATGTGTTAATAATATATGGTGAAATGGGATTGTGTTGCAGGTTCGGGAACATGGTGAGATCGGTCGGGTTATGCAATATCGATTGTTTCAAGCCGACAACTACCGCTGGGTGAGACACGAAAACGGAGATTCCTTTTTTTACGGTTTTCGTTTGTTTATTTGATTTATAAAGGGGATTGGTTATTGTGGGGAAATTTGATGTTTTTTCTATAGGAGATGAAAGAAAAAGGAAATTTAATTATGAGAGGAAATGTGTTATTCTCACTTTACAATTGTTTTAATTCATTTTCCTTTTGGTCAAACCTAGATATTCATTTTAGTAATAAGCTCAAATTTGGTCACCAACACTATATTACGTGCTTAATTATTTAATTCAAATTCAAATTAAAACATTATTTACGAAACATGACAATTTATAACTAATCAACTATAAAATATAATTTATATCATAAATAATTAATGCGAAGCGAGAGGAAACTAAGAAAAGAACAGATGAAAAAAAAATTAATAAAATACGATTATTCACATTAGTTGCAAAATTTGGGATGCTTTTACACAAAGCTAGGGATCAGGCTCACCCGGGCCCATTGGACCGGGCCCACATTGGCCCATTATGTTAATATATTATTAATTAGTTAATTTGACTAATTAAATAATAATACGGTTAATATGACCTAAGGGAGTTGACTAATCAATTGCTAAAGCCCATTATGTCGTAACTTAAGTCTATATATGGGTGAAAAATCGGACACTCGATGTGGTTTACTACTACAGTTTGGTATTTTTATAAAGAAAATCGAATACACTATTTTAAAAAGATAAAAATCCCATTTACGATATATCCTTTATTCGATTGTAGTAATATCGATATTTTAAACGTATTTACCACTTTGAAGAATATGACGAAAAATCGAGCTAAAACATTAATCAATATTTATTATAAAATTCTAATAACATAATCATCAAGAACGAAAATGACGATAAATATAAACTTGAGACCAATAAAACTCGATAAGTATTATATAGGTAGAGGGCAATACATAGTGCGATATTAAATATAAAGTTATATACTTAACTTTAATCATACGAGGCAATTTTGGTTTTCGGATTTGGTTTATTTTATAATAACGAATACAGCACCGAATGATATATAGGTAGAGCTGCACATTATTCGTCGCCAACCAGGATCGCGACTCGTCGCGGTGGTTTCCGGCTCGTCGCGACTCTCGCGATTCCGAGCTTCCGATCGCGATTCGTCGCGACTCCCCCTCTCTCTCTCTCTCTCTCTCTCTCTCTCTCTCTCTCTCTCTCTCTCTCTCTCTCTCTCTCTCTCTCTCTCTCTCTCTCTCTCGACGCCGCACGCCACGCGCGTCGCGACGTTTTTTCTCGCGATTCCGGCGACTTCGTCGCGACGCGCCACGACGCCGTGGTGTCCAGCTCTATATATAGGTCTTCGATTTTTATTTCAATTTTAACCATTTAAATTCGGTATTCGGCATATACGATATCATATATCCACTTTTCAGTTTAATATTATTCTAAATTCTTTTTGTTCACTATTAGGTTTTAATCAACACTTTATAAAGCAATCATAAACACAAAACCCCAGAGCAAAAATTCGAACTTAGCCTCGACTTTTCAGTCCCGAAGCAAGTCGAGAGCCGCCATCTAATCACTGATGAGGATCTAATAGTCCGATGACTTGATTTCCGAGCTACCATCAAACGAGTGTTCCAGAAGTGACGTGGTGGACGAGATATAGACTCGAGCCTTCACCGGTCCCGGTTGCGATCACGAGTTCAGCCAAGTCAAACGAAAGAGAATAGCAGTTTCAAACGAAGCGGTAGAGAACCCAAATTTTGTGGCAAGTCGTTTTCTTCAAGAGAATCAGAACAAATTATATTTATATTTTGTCGATTTTTATCTAGATCGATATTCGAGAATTCCCGGTATTTTTTGTGATACAGAATTTTATTTATGTAAGAAACAGATTCAAAGGGTAATAGAGTGAGATATTCCCATCTTTGGTCACTATTTGCAGCCAATTCCCTCGTCTTGAGGCCACCCAAACTCTTCCAACAGAGCTAATACGACGCCGTTCGACCACCCGAAACCCGTCTGCATTTTCAACATTTCAAAATTAAAGTTAATCGATAGTAAATCGATTTGATTAATCTATAAATCTCTTGTGAATAAAATTAGCAATCGTCACCGAGTTTGTAGTTTCCTTGTGACGCAAGAAAGAATGTCGTAATCAAATTGAAAACAATGGACACAGAGGCATACCTGAGGAGCATACTCGCCTCCGCCCCCGGAATAGCCACACTTTTCTACGTCGTACTTTTCATGCATGTTTCCGGTCTTCTGATACGCTACGTAGTTGGCTCTGACCCACCTAACTGCAATATCTTTGGCCAACAATTTCGCTTCTTCGGATCCGGATCTTGCTAAGCCTTCGATGATCATGTGTTGGACCGGAGGCCAACCATTCGGATAGTCCCTGATTTTTTTTTTAATTTCTATGTATGAGAAGAAAAAATAAAAACAATTTTAAAGATGTAGTTTTGAACGTTCGTCGACTTACCATTGTTGGCCCGAATTTTTCAGAGATGTCACGATACCAGCAGCGAGAATTAGGCCTGATTTTTTAATACTTTTTACGACTTTTTTCACTATGAGAGGGTCTGCATTTTTACCAAGAAAACAAGGTATCAGAATAATGAAACCGGGAAGCAAAGGCATGTATTCAAAATCAACCAAGTAGTCATTTTTTTATTTTATTTTTTTAAGACCGGGTGCTAGACTTTTTGAGGATACGGTTTTCATGAAATTACGGTGGTATTAAAAGAAAATAAGAAAAAAAAAAGGGTAATAAACCTGTGTAGAATGACTCAATCCAAAGAGGCATGAAGTTTGAAGCAAACATTCCATGATTCTGATTCAAAGCTTTCCACTTATGAACTCCCTGATCGAAAAAGGAAGGAAGATTAGAAAACGGCAGTGATATAATTGTTCGTAACAGAAGATTATAAGTGTGGCGTACCACCTTGCACGCCCTTTTGTCAAGCCAATAATCGAGCCACCGTCCCGTCTCTTCATTCCAGAAAACAGATTGTATTGCCTCCTTTCTTGCATCAGAAGCAACCCGGAAGCGCTTAGACGTGCTGCGGTCTCCCGTGGCTTCGGCCAAGGCGGCAATATCCAATTCCATCTAATTGTTCAACAGATACAAGGGGCTTATTAAATGCACCAGATTAAAATGTTGGTGCTTCTTTTACTAAGAGATCTCGGAATTACCCCGAGTACAAGCGCATTCAAGTCGACGGGCAAAATCGAAGTCGTTGACAATGTCGTAAAATCAGAAGGGTCCCTAAAAGAATAAAGGCATATATTCAGCAATTTTGTATTACTTATAATCTAGATAAATTAAGACAAAAACGAAATAAAAGAACCTCATCCATCTTGTACTGAAGTCCATTCCCGTCTCAGCTGTCGTAGCCACCTCACGGTAAAACTTCCGTTTTCCGGAAACAGTTGAGATATTCGAAGCAGATTCCTTATCCTAATGATGAATTGCAAATTTTATAATCACTTCTTTTTTTTCCCAGAATGTAATGATAAAAATGTTAAATACCAATGTCGAGGACTCGGGCCTAGGCTTATTCCACATCGCATAATATCGGATTAGTGTATGATTACGCCCTTTCGCATCCCGAATTCTGACTGCATGAACTCCTGCAAGTGATGCATATATAAAAATCAAACATAAATCATAATGATAATAATGTTCTTAATACTATTCTCCTAAATCAAAATACCTGTAGTCCAAAATGTGTGTTCTTTGATTAGTGCGGGGAGAGACTTTCGAACAAAGTCAACGTCTTTAGTCGTCTGGTATATTGCCCGGATCATTGCGCTGAGTAGAGGAGGCTGGCTGCAATAATTTGTCCAAAAGTTGTAGCTAATTGAAAACTTTTCATCATAAAAAAAATTTAGAAAAAATATATTTTAAAAAAAATAACCAAATTGTAATGTAGAGTGCTAAAAACACAGCATTGGTAATTTTACCACAAACTCCGAATAAAATATATTTTCGCCGGAAATAACCGGAAAAAAAAAATTAAAAAAATGTACCTTCTGTTAGTGTAATAAGCTCTTGAACCAGTGAGGACAAAGCCATATTGATGAACAAAGGAAATGAGATTACCCACTACTGATTTTGCCGTGTCATGCATTTTGCTTGTCAGTAATCCCCTGCAACAAAATTCCCATAAAAACACTTATCTGCTGAAATATTACATGATGGGCTCCGCAAAATAACCGAACCGATTTTATTTTTATTTTACTTGGAATTGAAAATTACCCGGATTAAAATACCCTGAACCGAAAATACCCGGATTTTAATTCTAAGTACCCGAAACCGATTCGAAATCCGATTTCGGTTCCGGGTCCAAATTTTTAAGAGTCGTTTTTGAACGGGATTATATATATTATATAATATCACAAATGTAAAGATGAATAAATAACTTAAAATCTTAAATCATTAAGAAAACACTTTTTCTTTTTTTCTTATCTTTATTTCTAAACATTTTCTTATCTAGGTTTCATTAAATTGAATAAAGTTAAAAATCCATTCTTTGACCCGAGTCTGAAGTTTCAAAGTCAGTACCCGGTTTTCCGGTTCCGGTTTTGGGTCCAAAAGTTCGAATACCCGAAAATCGGGTAAGAATGACAAACCTTATGATCCAATAGGAGTCCCAATAATAAACCTCTCGGAACCTTGAGCCAGGAATGACAACAGGGTGAGGCAGAGGAAGCAGCGTGTGAAGCTCGGGCCTCTCCATGCTCACTCTCCTGCTCAGATTCCTCCAGAGCCCGTGAACCTCCAGCGCCCACGCCCGCACCCGCTTCCTCCGCACCCGGGGCAGGAACGCCTCCGGCTCGGGCACGAAGTCCGGCGGCTTGGCGTACACCATGTCCTCCCCCGCGCCCTCCATGTGCTCACTCAGAAACCGGCGCAAACCCGGCTGGGAGACCGTCCCGTTGGAGGCCCTCGGGAGCTCGTCGAAGGCGGCCTCCGCGACGGGGAGCCGGGACTTCAGGGCCATGTCGACGTAGAGCTTCGGGTCGAAGTGGGATTTTCCGGAGGCGTTGAGGGCTGCTTCCTGGAGCCTCTCCAGGAAGGCGATCAATGGGGTGGTCGGCTTCACTGTGGAGCTGGAAAGGAAGCATCTTGAAGAAGAAGGGTTTGATGAGAGAGCGATGGTGACGAGGAGGAATAGCAGAGGAAAGGGCTTCATTGGAAGATCGATGAGGAAGAAGAGAGCGAATGGGAATTTATGCGGAGAAGGAGACAATTAATGGAGTCAAAAGCCGAACTTGTGGTTGTCACTAGTGACACTGACAAAGTGCGACTTTGTTTGTTCTTTTTGTTTTTTGTTTTTTTTGCGGACAAATTCCAATTCAATGATAAACTCGAGGTTAGAGTAATGATAATAAGCTCTAATTTTTTATTTTAGCTGAAAAAATACCACCTCTTAAATTATATATATAAGACATGTACTTTTTATCGGGTTTTTAGTACTTATCCAGGGCCGGCCCTGACTTCGGCGGGGCTCTAGGCGAAATGATTTTTTGGGGCCCCATGTCAACTTTTCTTTTTTTTACCAACTATTTCATTATGAATTGTAATGGGATCTTCAATTCTATCAATAATCATATTTTTAACAAAATACTTATCAAGAGAACCTGATTGAGATTTGTCCGAAGCCTATTTTTTCGATTTTTCTTTTCTTTCTACCGCTCCCGATTTATAGATTCTACTTGAAATCATGTTTAAACTAAAAATATTATAATTAAAATAAATAATAGAATACTAGTTTAAACTTAAAGTACTTACTGCTTCACAAAATTAAAACACACAACAATACAAACAAACATAACATAAACGACAAAAAGCGAGTTCTTATTATCTTTCCCTTATTTTAATAATAATTTTCCTTATAGCTGGCACTAATGAGACACACATAGGCATGGTTACAGTACTTTTCTCTACTGACACACGCCAAGTCGAACACATGTATCAATGCATACTTATCATCATATTTGCAAGCCTTTTTTTTCATCTAAAATCTGAACCATTCAAGAGTAAATAGAAAAACAGCCATGAAAAAAAATCTCTCCTTCTCCAAATCAGATTTAGCAACTAGAAAATCACAGGTAAAGGAATCGAAGAAAAGTCTGAGGAGTCAGTGAGCTTACTTCTTCTTCTTCGAAGCAAAACGAGAAATAATTGCCGATTGCCGTTCGTCGCTGTGAATTTCTACGACCGATTAAGTCCGAGTTTAGAATATGAGCACCGATTTTAGGGTAAAGTTTGATTTGGGTTTTTTTTTTTTGTATTTAGAGATTCTGTATATGGTAAGTATATTTTCGTTTTTTTAATTTCCTTTAATGTTATTTTTTTTTGCGTATTCTACTTAGATGTGATTCTTAAATTTAATAAATTTTTATAGATTTTTTCGTAACTATTTTTAAGAAATTACCGTATATAAAAAAAAATCAAGTACCTATATATATAAATCTTTTTTTTTTTTTCGGGGCCCTCAAAATTCGGGGGCCCTAGGCTGCCGCCTCCCTTGCCTATAGGGAGGGCCGGCAGTGTACTTATCTAATATATAATATTAGAATTTTAATAATTTTTTATCGGCTAAAAGAAAGAATTAGAATTTATGGTTACTTTTTATTTTTTAAAGAGAATTAGTACTTATGTTAAGGCTATTTAGGAAACTAACGGACTTTTTTGCAAGAATAGTCTTATTTAAGTTTTCATTTAGGTTCACACCCTTCTCCGAATTTTTTTTTTTTTTTGACGGTCCGAATAGTGTTTTTTTTTTTAAGTAAGGGGGTATTCGGAGGGGATGTTTCTAAATAAAATCTAAAATGAGGTCTTTTTTGCATTTAATTTTCAAAACTAACTAGGTAAAGATTAATAACGGCGTAAATACTTAATATTTTTCGTTGTGCGATAGTATATGTAATTTTTTTTGTTTACAATCAAAATTTTTAATATCCACTACTTTACCTCTTATTATATTTTCTTTATCTTTTATGATTTAATATAATTTTGATTGTGCTATTAATTCTTGAACAAATATTACTTTTGATTTTTAATATTTTTCTCGTACGGACAGGAATTACGCAATAAAAGATGAAATTTTAGAGAGAAATAAGAAATTTTATTGATGAAAAACTTAAGTTGATGGTTCTAAATATATATATATATATATATATATAAAGTACTTACAAAGCAATAATTAACTATTAGTTTCTTTTTGTTTATACGTTATTTAAGTATAATGATAATGCATGGGATCTATGACGTGGACATGGGTTGGATTTTTACAAAGGTACTTTTTGTCGGCTTTTATTGTGGGGTTTCTTCGTAAAAGTACACCTTCGACTTGTCCATTAATTCAATTATTAAGTCTTTTTTTTTTAATGGATCAATTATTAAGTCTTTAAATGTGTAATTTCGGTGGTGACAATTTTTACCACCTAAACTTTCATTGTATTTTGTTCAAAATTGTGTTAAATTTCACGTGATGCGTTGTCTTTTTGCCCCTTTATAGCTTTCTCCTGATTTTAAAAAACTCAAATACAAATAAGTAATTAATAAAAAATAATATATGTGATATTTATCGCGTCGGACTAAACTATGAACGAAAAAGTCTAATAGCAAGGTTAATTATAATCTGATATCGAGGTAACTAAGCATGTTATTTGAGTTGCAAAACCTGATGTCGGAGTTAGAAATACCGAAACTCGGGGCGATTGCTGAGCATGGTGGTTATTTTGAAAAACTGCTTCATGAGGTTAAAGTGTTAATAAACTCTTCTTCATAAGAATTCAGGTTGATTGAAAAAGAAAACAAAGAGTAGGATAAATAAGTACTAGAACAAAAATGGACATCTTTTTTATACGTTGAACTTCGATAAAGTCGTTAGCTTGTCTTACGATAAAAACAGGGTTTTAATGGAAGCTAGTTATTATTATATAATTACTTGTAACTTGTAATGCAAGGTATGAGTCATCACTTACCTAGACAATTGGTCCACGTCACTCCAACATACGAGAATATTAATTATGTTTTTTTTCTTGAGCTGACACCACTCACTCTCAACCACATGTTTTCTCAACCAGACGAGTAACTCAGAGCTGAAGCTAGCTCTAATGACTTTTCATCTCTCCGGCCAAACCAAACTCGGGCGATCTCAGAGCTGAAGCTTCTTCCTCCACGCTATTCTTGATTTGCGCAGATCTTAATCATCCCTGGAAAAAAATGCGAGAAAACAAATCACAACCCAAAATGATTTTGTTAATTGTAGGTTTGTGTGTGGGTTGGAGCCATTGGCTTTTGAGTCTTCCGAATTCGACATTCTCTGTTACAAGATAAAGAGCAAACAAATTGGTACTCCTCTGAATGAAGGTGTTATTGGTGATTTTTGTAAATAGTGTTTTTTCTAACCAAACTCTATATCTTACTCTATTTTTTGTTGGAAAAAAAGTTTCTGTAAATGAAATTCAAAACTGCATTAAGTGAAAATCAAGAGAAATTTCCTAAACGTTTTTTTGCAGTAAATGAATTAGATGTCCTTATTGATTTCTAAATGTTCAGAAACGGTTCATCAAAGATTTGCATGCCAATAACTACAGAAAACGTTCTGAAATTATTTTAATGAAAATCAATACTGAAACATTATTGAGTAAATGCACAATCTCTATGTTCATCTATAAATTGGAGCTCCTCAGATTTCATTTGACACACCACGAAAAACCTATTTTCGAACTTCCCATATACCCTCTCGAGCTTAGCACTTCCGTTTTCACTCCGTGCAAAGCTCAAAATCATTGTATTATATATATTTATATATATATATATATATATACCTGGGTTGAGGTCGTTGCGAGTTCCGTTCACCGTTACAGAGACAACGGTTGCGCCGTTTTATCATGGGAAGTGACGCAGTCCGGTAGCGGAGGCGAATCGCTTTAAGGAAAGCGTCCTAGACGTGACTCGGTATGATT
This sequence comes from Parietaria judaica, assembly GCA_954871525.1. Taxonomy (NCBI): domain Eukaryota; kingdom Viridiplantae; phylum Streptophyta; class Magnoliopsida; order Rosales; family Urticaceae; genus Parietaria; species Parietaria judaica. The sequence continues at coordinate 36,886,853 of OX940865.1, forward strand.
TTCTTGCTCTCGTTTTTCAGTATATATTGCTTGAAGGAAGAACTCTGATCGATAGGTATTTCTATTCCTAAAACTATCAAGCTTTCTTCTTCGTACATGTACTCGTAGAGTTAATATGTATAACATTTTTCACAATATCTCTATCCCCCTTTATTTCTTATTTATACTTATACCTCTATATTTTATTATTATTACCAATAAAATAATTTAGAAGAATTATAATAATGAATAAAATATTACTCTATAAATTAATTATAAATACATTACATAAAATAAATTTTTATTTAATAGGAATTACAACGCAAAAAATAAATATAGCACAATAAATTAAAATAACATATTTTTAAAAGTTAAATAACAAATATATGAAAGTGAATATATTTTTATTACATAATTCAAGAGATGATTAAATAGTTTTTTTTATGGGTATTTTTATATATAAAATATTTTAAAGAATTAAAAAAGAAAAAAAAATAGTGTTGATAAAAAAAGTATCGCGCTACATCTAGGCATTATTATAGCACAAGCTCAATTCAATATAAGGTTTTAAATACCGCTTGCCGATATCGTTTCGCACTTTTTATTTTACGGATATATCGCTTGTTGATTGGTATCTCATAGGTAAATCGATAGATATGCCGATGGATATATCGTTTCGCATATTCTTGAAAAAATTTTTTGATGGGCATGCCGATGGATATTCGAAAAATTTAATATCTTGATTAATAAAGTGACATCTATTGAAAGACAACTTCAAAAATAGGGTGGCTTTAGAGTTTCATTAGAGTTGTTTAAAACGATGGATATAATAGGATAGGAAAAGCCCACATTTTTAAATATATTCTTCAAATCATTAATAAGATTAAACGTATCATTTCTTTTAAGTTTAAAGAACTATGTGTAGGATTAATCAAGATGAATCAAAGTGTTTAGACTTAAGAGGAAAGAATAATTAATTCGTTATAGTTTTATCATTTATGGAAGAGGAATCAAAGTGTTGAGACGAAGGTAAAGAAAAGTCCATCGAGAAAACATTGACTAATATTAAAAGGAGGAAGAAAACATGGCCAAGACCACAAAACGACAACTAAAAAGACAACATGTCTACCACTAAACGACAAAGTAATGAAAAACTACTTAAATGAAAGACCTAGATAATTGTTACAGCTCTTAACTATTTTGGTAAAGTAGAAGATGATAAGAGAGACATGGAATCATCAAAATTGTTACAAAATAATCTAGATTGACCTACAACAATAAACATGTTATTGTCGAGCTTGTTTGTGAAAAAATAAAAATAAAAATAAAATGATCTTCATAAAACTCAATTACTTAAATAAAATGGTTAATTGCGGAAATAATGCACAACCTTTGGTCAATAGGGGTTTTAGGTCCCCAACCTTCAAAGTGTGGGAAAAAATACACAACGGTTGTTGAATGTGAAATTTGTTGGTCCTTCCGTTAGGGATGTTAACTTCTGCTGATGTGGCATCGTTAAACTGCCAATTAGATTGCCAATTTGTAATATTAATTACATAACCTAATTAATAAGAATAAATTAAAATATTTTAATTATAATTCAAAAAATAAATTAAAACTTTAAATTAACGAGCAATACTTATTTAACGCGAATTCTTATTTTTGAACTCGTGCTTTAATATTATTCACATCTTTACTATGTCGTTTTTTAAATTACAGCTGTTTTTAATAATCGGTCGTTTTTTTCAAATTTTTAGTCGTGTTTCTAATAAACTGTCGTTATGTAATCTTTGTAAATTTTGTCGTGTTTAATAATCCTTTGTTTTTTTAAAAAAATATTCATGTTTGACGAAGAGTCTGTTAGATTTTTAGGGTGGTAAATTCTATTTATCTAACTTAAAGTATTAATTATTTTTGAATCATAATTAAAATATGATTTAATTTATTCTTATTAATTAAATTATACAATTAATATTACAAGTTGGCAGTCCCTTTGGCGGTTTAACGATGCCACATCAGCAGAATTTAACATCCCTAACGGAAGGACCAACTGATTTTACATTTGACAAAGGTTGTGTATTTTTTCCCACACTTTGAAAGGTTGGGGAACTAAAACCCCTCTTGACCAAAGATTGCGCATTATTGCCGCAATTAACCCTAAATAAAATCTTTGATAATAACTGTCAGGGCATGAAAATGGATTAACGTAGAACTTGGTCCACGGTTCGAGCCCCGGACCACATCCGGTTGTCATATGGGTGGTTAAAGGTGGATTCAACGGAGTTCACTAGGTCTTCAAGCGAACTCCTTCTTCGTTGATTTGGCCTAAGCTAAGTTGTCGTCCTTGGCGAAGCGAACCTAATTGGCGAAGTTCTCTTGGCGAGGGGATCCGGGTCGGTGAGGTCCTATTGGCGAGGAGTCCCTACGAAAAAAAGAAAGATATATAATGCCGGTCCTTGACACCATAGCAAGGCTGCCTACATACCCAAGTGAGATCAAGTCATCATGTAGTTCAGGGTTAGTCGATGAATTTGCCAGTGGCATTGACAAGAGGCTTACGTTGAATTCCCTTGGCGAGGGGGTAAACGAGTCCCTGGCGAGCAGAGAAATTGAAATCCCAACGAATGACAGAAGATTTGTCAAGCTGCTAGGTCGAGCTCCCGACTAAGGAGAAGTCAAATCTCGATGAGCTGGGGAAACTGGCGAACTCCAGAGGAGATGGGGATGGGAGAACTCTCTCTCTCTCTGTAAATGTGAATGTCTTAAATAAAGGAGGCATGAGCTCCGTTTATACGAAATGAAATAGATGGGCTAATTCATGGATTTTTGCCCAGATTTTGCCCCATTTAAGAATTAAATAAGGTATCTGAATTTAATTTGAATTTTGGTGTTTTTTTTTTTTAACTCTTGGGTTTTTAGAGATGGAAACTTGTTTTTTCTCTAGAAGCCAACTCACTTATTTCCATAATTTTGATTAATTCAGTTTTATAATATTTTCAAAAAAATAAAAATTCTTATAGTTGTTTATAAATTTTTAAGACTTATTATATTACTTTTTATACTTGTTTATTTTTACCTAGGCCCCGATTGGGGACATCTTCGTTTCGATTTGTAAATAGAGACAAAGGTTGTTGTGTTTACCGGGCCATGCCTAGTGGGCTTTGAATCGGGCTTTGGAGCCTCGTTTTGGGTCAATATAGCACAACGGGGCTTGACTTTTCCTTGAGGACCCATATTTTAAATGATGGAAAAATACACATAACAAGAACTAAGACCAAATTTGAAGAAAGCTAATTTGTTTTTTTGGGGTTTGTCATTTTGTTGCACCCTGAAAACTAGAATAACAAAAGAATGCACAAATTTAAATATAGATAACCACTATTATTAATGTTATTTTTTGGATCAACGTAAAAAGTGGCGTAAAGTCAGTTTTGGGCCGGCCTAATGACCGTGTGATGGTCACGAAGGCTTGATGCTCATTTCTTCGCCTTAAATGGACCGAAAGTTGCTTTCGGATAACCCACCTTCGTTTTGCTCCTGAAAAGAAAGTAAAAAACGTGAACTCTCAAGGAGGGCAAAGGGAGAGACCTATGTCGCTCGCTCGGACACTCAACTTTAGTCGAGTACTTTAAGAGTAGGAAGTAAGATTGACGAGCAAAGGCTTTTTTGCTTGAGAAAGCTTACAGAAATGTAGTGGAGGGCTCTCGTATTTATAGAGAGCGAGTGGATGCCTTGTGCGACCCCTAAGGGCATGTTTTCCGTTTTAGGGGTCGCAACGACCCCTAATTATGGGTTATATTGGTTTGTTTAAATCCACATCCGGATCAAAATCAGTTTCGAGTCCAAGTTTAAGGGTAAAATAACTCGAATTCCGGATTATAGGTTTCTCAAGCCTAGTATATAATATATATTCATATATCTATTCTCTCTCTTTAAGGATTATTTTTAGAAAGGTTTAATCTTGTTATGCTATTTTTATTTTTATTTTTGTAACTTAAAGTAACAAATAAGGAATTTTGTTTTATTTTTAATATATATTCTGTTACAAGATGTATATTTGAGTTTTGATATTAAAAAATTCGGGTTTAAACCTACATCCGGACTTTTCAATGTCCGGAATCCAAATTACATTTTTTAAAATTTTGGACTGACTATTTATTTATTTGTCGTTCCTTCAATGATTTCACAGAAAACCGAAGTTGAGTGATAGATTCTCTAATTGCACAACCAACCCCCCAAACTACGGTAAAATTGTGAAAATGGCCCAAAGCTTCAACGAAAGAGCGAAACTGATGAAGGTTTAAGCAGGGTTTATCTATGGCGGCGATTTCTCACTCACACCATTTCTCTCTCTGAGATCCTCCTCCGATTCCATCTTCGTCGCCGCAAATTCCCTCCTTCGTCTCTGCAAATCCATACCCCGGCCATTCTCGCTCGATTCAGAATCATCGGAGCCAAGGCTCTGAAATCTCTCGCCGGGAAATCGCCGACCCAAGAAAATCCGTTGCTAATGTGGAGAACCTATGCCAAGCAAGCTCTCCTGAGAAACCGCTCCTCTCGCCTCCACTCTCGAGCTTCGTCGACGAGCTTCTTCACCGGCCAATCCGATTGCTCCAGCGAGCCCAGGCTCAGACCCCTGACGGCGAGGTTCGTCGCGGGTTCGTCGCGAATTTCGGATAGTTTTAATGATGGGTTCGCGGGTAGAGGTTTCGCGAGCAGCTCGGCGGCGGAGGCCGTGTCTTCTTCTTCCTCGTCGCCGGAGGACGACGAGGAGCGGTCGGCGGTGACGGTGAGGCGGGAGTACGAGCGGCTGCGGCGGCGGCAGGTGAAGATCGAGACGGAGGCGTGGGAGCAGGCGTCGAGGGAGTACAGCGAGCTGGTGGCGGACATGTGCCAGCACAAGCTGGCGCCGAATCTGCCGTATACGAAATCGCTGTTCCTCGGGTGGTTCGACCCGCTGAGGGGCGCCATTGAGGAGGAGCAGGAGCGGTGCCGGGGCAAGAAGTACAAGAACAAGGGCCACGCGCCGTTCTTCGTGCAGCTTCCGCCGGACATGATGGCCATCATCACCATGCACAAGCTCATGGGGATGCTGATGAGCAAAGAAGGGCTCGGCGCCACCAGGGTCGTACACGCTGCTCTCGCCGTCGGGGACGCTATTGAGCAGGAGGTTTGTTTTCCATTTTCTTATAATTGGTGCTATTCAATATGAAGTTCACGCCTTTGCAGGAAAAGTTGGTTAAGATTTATGTACTCGGGTTCAATTTTAGTCGCGCAATTACAGTGTTTGACAGGGCTTCGAGGTTTGAACTCAAGCGTGCGAGTCCGGGTTTTTAATTTAGTTTCAAAGCATTGATAACAGTGTGTTTTTGTGTTTTTCTTGCTTTGTTGGACCATTAGCATGATATATGCTTGTTGTGATTTACTTGGACCGAGTTTTCGCCTGCAGTTCAGAGATTGTTCAGTCTAGTTTGATGTAGTTTTACGGTATTTGCGCTGCTTCGAAGTTTTAGTTTGATTCCACGATCACCTAGCACATCTGTTGCTGTTGTCGCCGTTCTTAATGTCATACCAAATAAATGCTCGGACATTCTTGAACGAGCCAGCTGACATGTTGCTGTTCTTGAACGAGCCAGATCAAAATACAGAAATTATTTCGTAAGAATAAGAAGAAGAAAACTGAAAGTAAGGGAGATGAAGAAGATATCGACGTGAAGAAAGCGGAGCTGTTGAAGAAAAAAGTTTCCGAATTGATAAAACAACAAAAACGGCGCCAAATTAGATCACTAGTGAATAGAGAGGATGATTCAAAAAGCTGGGGACACGGCGTCAAGGCCCAGGTTCGAACTTTGATTTCGGTGAAAGGCTATTATCCTGAGAGACGCCTTCACGAAATTTATTCCCGCCCTTTGGCTTTTCAGGTCGGAAGTCGTCTTATTGAATTGCTAATTCAAACAGCATATATACAACCTCCTGTTCAGCAGTTGCCTGATATGCCACCTGACATACGACCGGCATTCGTACACACATTGAGGCGTTTAGGAAAAAAGTAAGTTTACCCACCTGGTTTAACGATTAAGTCAAGTTTTTTCCTGTATTATCGTGAATAAATGTGCTGAAATTTCTGTACACAGAGACAGTGGCAAACAATGTGGATTCATTCAATGTGACCCATTAGTTCTCAAAGGCATTGAGAGAAATGTAAGTAAATTAACATTAATTTCCTTTTTATCGCTCAAATTCTATCACAGTTGCACGTTTTTGGCAGCCGCTAATGATCGATATTTTGTGAAGTTCCATTCATGGGATTTTTTTAAAGCTGATAAAGTCATTCATCAACATAACTCAATTTTTTTTATTTTCTTTCGGTCCCGGGAATCTATGTGTGGTAATAATATACTTTTTCTGCATGCGAAATATATGCTCTTGTGACAGAGTAAATCGTCTTACACTCAAAGAACTTGTCAGTTACTGCTGGATTATCATATTCATCTTGAATATATTATTTACCAATTATTTATTTTATAATCAGGTCAGCCACTTAGTGATTCCTTATATGCCAATGCTGGTACCGCCGGTTAACTGGACAGGGTATGGAATTTTCGCTTTTTCTGTTACGTCTTGTCTTTCTATTTGATCAAGACACATTGAGGTAGTTAGAAAAATTGAGCTTCTTTCACATCAATTTCAATCAAGAAATTAATTAATATCAAACTGAAATTAATAATAAAGAAAGTACTTTGTTTAAAGCTATTGCAACTTTAGGTTACTTCATCACATATAGTATTGATTTTTATTTTGATGACCGTGGTATCCGGGTATTTTTTTTTTCCACCCAACTATAACCACGGGGCCCTGCCATTATCGACTAGGAGACTACCCCAGTGGCCCCAATTGTTGTGTCTAGTGGCAATTGAACCTGGGTTGTACAAGAACCCAAGTACCGCCCTTACCTAGACCAACCTCTTGGGGTTAGTATTGAAAAAAATTAAACCTTCAAACATTTTGTTAAGAACAAGTACACTGGGGTTATTGAGTAAAACAGTTAAAACATTGTTTTCAAATGTGTTCGAGACCAATGGTAGGTCTCAATTGCAATTTTGTAAGAGACTCGGTGTGGGATGCATGTCAACTTCTAATAATTTCCTTATGTTTTTAGCAGTAAGCCATTTATCTATTTATTTATTGTTTTTTTATTTAATTTTAAAAGAAATGAAGCAAGCCGTAGAACAGATGCTTGATAACTGTATTTACACGATTTTTATTTTCTATTTATCATCAGTAAATATGCTTTATACATTCTTTTGTTTCTCTTCAGCTATGAACAAGGAGGCCACTTCTACCTACCATCCTATATCATGCGTACTCACGGAGCAAAACAGCAGCGTATGGCTGTCAAAAATGCACCAAACACTCAACTGAAACCCGTTTTTGAGGTTTGCAGCGTCTTGCTTGCCACTTCTATTTTTTCTCCGATTTGAGATTTTTAGTGAAAATGAGACCGAAAAAGTGTATCCAGTATTTGCGCTAGATCTGGATTTTTGTAAGTTAATTTCCATATTTTACTTGTTAGGCCCTGGATACTCTTGGGAGTACAAAATGGAGGATTAATAAGAGGGTTCTTCATATTGTAGAGAGAATATGGGCTACCGGCGAATGTATTGCTGATTTGGTCGATCGCAATGATGTGAGTTTTATGTCATATAATTTCTTCTGCTTTAATGTAGCTATAAACATACATATCATGCGAAATAATAGTACTTGCTAGTTAAAAAGGGAAAAATATTGATCCTCTGAAATCGAATAGAAGTCTGCGTGTTCACCTCATGTCTCAGGTTCCTTTACCGGACCAACCAGAAACTGAAGATGAAGCAGAGTTAAAGAAATGGAAATGGGAAGTTAGATCCGCCCGGAAAGAAAATAAGGAGAGATATGCCTTACGGTGCGATATAGAACTTAAACTTGAGGTAAGCGCTCCTCTCATCCTATTAAATTAATAGGACAATATTTCATTATTTGGTACTGTATTATTCGGTTTATTAGTTGTCAATATAGGGGTAACTGCGGACATATGAAATGTGCTAAGTACCATTTTCTTTCCAATATGGGATCTTAACATGCCCCTTCGAGAATGTAGCTTTTTTTTTTTGCACAATCCTTTGGGAGTGTATCCCTTTATTTCATACTATAAATCATTTGAGCTTAGTGGACTTTGGTATCATGTGAAGTATCACGAGGTTTCATTAAAAAAAAAACCAATTAATAATGGGAGGAATAAACTATGATATAGAAATTTATACTCTGTATTTAACGTAACTGAAAAATACAATTAGTAATGGGATTCTTAAATTAGCGACAAGATAATGTAAGGTTATTTTTACTCTGTATGTATTTAACGTAATTGAACAATATGATTCGATTATCCTCTTTTGTTTCCGGCCTCCTTATTATTGTCTTTCAGATAGCAACTCCTTTTTTTACTAGGTAGCTCGGAATATGAAGGATGAAGAAGGTTTCTTCTTCCCGCACAATCTTGACTTCCGAGGCCGTGCATATCCTATGCATCCTTACTTAAACCATCTCGGTTCAGATATGTGCCGTGGTGTATTGGAGTTTGCAGAGGGACGTCCACTTGGAAAGTCAGGCTTGTATTGGTTGAAAATACACTTAGCTAGCTTGTATGGCAGTGGTGTTGACAAGCTATCTCATGAGGGTCGAGCGGCTTTTGCAGAGAATCATTTGGATGAAATATTTGATTCTGCAGACAGGCCACTAGAAGGAAAACGTTGGTGGTTGAATGCAGAAGATCCGTTTCAGTTCTTGGCTGTGTGCTGTAACCTCAGCGACGCCTTAAGGAGCTCTTCTCCCGAGAAATTTATTTCACATGTTCATGTACACCAGGTACGTTTTTGTATCAATCGTATTAAATTTGCTTTGTATATTATTTTATATTCCCAAATTCTTACTTTAATTCCTAAAAGAATAGGAATAATTATGTTCATCATGGGAATATTATAGGATGAATAACTCAAACATGAATCAATGGGAATTCACCAAAGTGATGAATTCATGATCGTATAGTGAAGAAATGGAACAGAATTACAAATGTAATGATCTTTCATTTAAAACACGATCCAAGCTCTCTTTGAGGACTCAAGAGACAAATAGCCAAAAACTGAAATGTGCCGTCTCCCTAAAATTGACGCCTAAAAAGGGATTAGGAAACCTTATTCCGTACTTATAGAGGGATTAGACCTACTTATAAGGTTTCCTAATATAGGGCCTAATCCCTACTTACAAACTACCAAAAAAGGCCCCTCATAACCTAAAGCATGAATAAACTATAAAGATTACAATTTAATTCATGATAAGTTAGATTCCAGAGAATGAAAGTTATCTCTTCTGAGGTCATAGAGTCGAAATGTGGTTTCCGTGTGCTTATGAGATACCATTTGGTCCCTTTATAACTAACTAAAGATTCTTTAGTGATAACAAATAATAATTTGCAAATGTTCTGCTTACTACTTTCTTATGTTTTTCATGTGATCTAGGATGGATCCTGCAATGGGTTACAACATTATGCTGCCCTTGGAAGAGACAAGGTAATTTTCTGGAGGTTTAGGGGGAAAGATGGTATATACTACAAATAGACGTCGTTTAAACCCATCATGGAACTTGGGATGAAAAAAAAAAAGTCCCAATTTTCATTGTCTCAAGAATTTACTAATGAACTTCTACTTTGAGTAATGAGTACATTATTATTACAATGGTCTAATGTTGAGCACTATTGACACTCCATCCTTGAAATGAATTATTACTTATGGAAAGAAAAAATGATTTCCTATTGTGTTTTGAAATCTTTCCTCGTTCTCACTATTCTATAACATCTTTTTATCCAGTGGGGAGCAACTGCTGTTAATCTGGTCCCGGGAGACAAACCTGCAGATGTCTACTCGGGAATAGCGACAAGGTATGCTGTTTTTAAACATGGGAGAGATAGCCATCTAGTAGTCCCAAAACAGTCCGTTAGAATGTGATAATCTCTTATCATAGGAGGAAGGGCAAGTCAGTCTTTTAGGCATGATAATTTAGTCCTTTACTGTATTTTCCTTCTATTTATGTATTAAGTCTTATTTTTTTCATAATTAAGGAATCCGGGTTACCGCCGAACCTGTTTAATTAGGTACCTAAGCCTAGCTTTGGCCTTCTTGAAAGAAAAGGTTGTTCTTGTGATCGTTAATTGTTTTGGAATAATGTATCCGGGAATTCATCACCTCGGCAAATTCCCGTTGGCTTGTTTTGTATTGTTTGTGGCTAGAATCCTATCAAAAATCTCCGTGTTTACATTATTACAGTTTTGATTCTGCAATGCAGATGCTATTCTAGAGGGATGTTATGAGAATAATGTTTTAAGTTAAAGGCTTATCATACTTTTGGGTGCAGGGTACTGGATATAATGCGCAACGACGCACAGAAGGATCCTGCATGCTTTCCAGAGGCGTTGCATGCAAAAAAATTGATTAATCAGGTTCCCCAACGATCTCAAACAAAAATTATTTGATTCTATTTCGGGTTCCTAAACAGGAAAAGTTATCTCTCTGTACACATCGGAAAACACAAGTTCAGGTGAACTGGCCATATATTTTTGTAACTTCTCTTTCCCGTTATGATGTATCCCATCAGGTGGATCGGAAATTGGTGAAGCAGACTGTGATGACCTCGGTTTACGGTGTCACTTACATTGGAGCCAGAGATCAAATTAAGAAGAGGTTGAAGGAACGAGGCTGCATCGAAGATGATACCGAGATCTTTCAGTGTGCTTGTTATGCTGCAAGGGTAACTCAAATTTTTCACTTAGTTCAGATCTTTAGTGTTTTATGTTACATGAAGCAATGCAACTTCATTTATGTTCTTGAGGATTGCAATAATAAATCAGTGTGATATGGCCAGACAACCTTAACTGCTTTAGGGGAGATGTTCGAAGCAGCACGGGATATCATGAATTGGCTTGGAGACTGCGCAAAAGTGTGTAAATAATTTTATTCCTGTTTCTGTCATGGATCGTGATGTCATCTATGTTTAACCATGTTATTTAATTATGTCACGGTATTTAATTAGGTTATTTCCATTATGTAATTAGGGGTAACTATGTTTAGGATAATCTCATGTTAGGCTCGACCTGATCCACTAAGCGTAATGGTTGACTATATAAAAAGCCTGAAGCAATATGGAATTGAAGTTTATCGAGTAAAATTAGTCTTCTGTAGGGTTTTAGGTTACACATTATAGGCGAAAAAAATATCATTGGTTCTTAACCCATGACGAGATCTGTTACTCGAGATCGTGACATTTATTTGATTGGAATTTTCAATATTTGAAATTGTGTATGACCAGATTATTGCATCCGAAAATGAACCAGTGCAGTGGACAACTCCACTAGGGCTTCCTGTTGTGCAACCTTACCGGAAACTGGGCAATCATTCCGTGAGTGTTGGAAGTTTTTATTTATTTATTTCGATAATATTGTTATCAGGTCATTAAAAATTACATTTTTAGCTCTCCATACATTTTTATTATTTTTTTTTATTTTTTCTAAAAAACTTTGCAGGTAAAAACTTCTCTTCAAAGTTTGACCCTGAAGCGAGAAACTGAGAAGGTAATGTCCATCATTACTTGTACTCTTGCTCCAATAAATTCTTCTATTTTATGTTTCTCTCATGTAGCCTGACTGATTTATAGGCAATTACAGATTCAATTGTTTACGTGTGAAGCCGTAAAAATTTAAAATTCCAAACACATAAAAAATGATATATTTGTCAAAGGTTCCTTTGAAAGCTTGGGCTATTTTGGGTGCCTTTTTCTGGTGATAAAAATTTATAAGTGGAGATAAAAGGATATATAATACAAAACTATGTTAGGGATCCGTATTTCGGTAGGACTTACCAACGACAGATCTGTTTTTAACCTTGTCATGACCTTGCTATAATTGATTCCTTATGATTTATGGAAATTATTCAAAACATAATCAAAGGGGTCGAATTTCGGTTGGCTTTCGTTCATTGAATTGTTCGTCATCACGGGTCCCATTACAAGATCGAAACCCCGGGCTGTGTCAAACTAACACAGTATTGCCTATATTGGTGATGTGGCAGGTCATAGCTAGAAGACACAAAACGGCTTTTCCACCAAATTTCGTTCACTCCCTTGACGGTTCTCATATGATGATGACTGCACTTGCCTGCAGAAAGAATGGATTAACTTTTGCAGGTTTTCTTTTTTATTTTAAAATTTATCTTTTTCTATAACTCCCTTTCTAATATCTCGTTTCTGGCACAGGAGTTCATGATTCGTACTGGACTCATGCATGCGATGTTGACCAACTGAACAGAATACTTCGCGAGAAATTCGTCCAACTCTACGAGATTCCGATACTAGAGAATGTACTGTATCTCCTCTCTTATCGATTTTTCATGTTCATGCCAAAGTGAACAATCTTTTCTTAATGTTCATCCTCTTCTTTTGTTCCAGCTGTTGCAGAGCTTTCAACAATCTTTCCCGGGGTTAGATTTTCCGGACTTGCCTGAACGAGGCGACTTAGATCTCAAAGAAGTGTTGAAATCACCTTATTTCTTTCACTGAAAAAAGCATATTATCTCGACCCCACTGAAGCTGTTCGGAATGCGATCAACGGTATCGTAGCGTAAGCTGATCAAAATGGTCTGGCCTATTCGTTATTTTTTTAAAAAGGCATCGAGACTCCATTGCAACGCATCGCAGAGTGTCAGGATATCATCGAAAACGGGGTTCATCGTGATCAAATGGTCTCGCTGTTCATGATTTTTTGCGATATCACCGACCACAGCTTTCATCATGCTAATTCAAGTTTGGAAGCAGAAGCGGAGATCGGGATTGCATTATCTGTACATGTTTATTTACGGGATTGAGCCCCATTTTTGTATTTATCAAGTTATTCGTTGTATATATGCTGCTGCTAATTGCAATACATGCAAGGGTTTAGGAACTAAATAATTAATTTATTGTAAAACTCTTGGCAGTTAATAACCATATTATTACTACACTTGTGCAAATACTTAGCGCAATTCCGCCCCTTCCATTTGAACAAAATTCTTGATTATCTTTCGGTGAGAAAACGTCGTGAAAGAAGCATGTGATTTACCGGCGGAGTCCCGTCAGTCAAGCTGCAAAATGTTATTTTCTTAGTGCTAAGAGAATAATTTATATGGATATTAGGTTGGTCAGATTTGTTTGCGAATTTACTTAAACGAACCAATTTACCTCATTTATGAAGGCAATTCATGTTTAATCTCACTTGAAAATCGGTTTCCATCCATAGTTATGATTTCGAGCAAAAGACCTATTTTTTAATGTGAAAATGAGTATGAAAATCGAACCGAACCGAAGACGTGATTGACCCTATAATCTAGTACTATTGGGTTTTTCCAAAGTTCCGACCACAACCAAAGTCGCACCAAAATCTTCAGTCATCAAGCTAGGCCAATGAAGACTAAACCAATGTTGGGAGTAAAGCTGTAGACACAAACGACATGTCGTCCAATTCGGAAACATGTTTTTACAGCTAAAGACGGAATGGGTCACGGTCCGAGAGAGAGAGATCTAGGCACTTCTCTACATTTCGTGTTCTATACAAACGACGAACGGTAACGTAACAATGTGCCCCTTCTAACTTGGAACTTATTAAATTCAATCAATGGCTTCTTTGCTTTTGTCATCAGATTCTCTGAAGTTTCTTCTCCTGATTTCCGCCTGAACGGATGATCACAACCGACAGTCTGTCACAATAACGACTCTTCAATGAAGCTGGCGTAACACGGTTTAAGTCCGCGCTTAGTAGCCATATCGATCATTCAAGGACGTCCGTCCATCACCAGATTGCCCTGCATCATAATACACAAATGAAATTCATCGAAATTGGAATTTGAAAACCTATTTCAAAGTGATTTGGCGAATCATATGGCTAACCTTGCGGTGGAACCCAAGCTTCTGCCTCTGAAGAACTGTCGAGAAACGCCGGTTTCTCAGGACCGAGCACTCTTTTCGGTTTCTTATCCTTTCTAACTTGACGACTCTCTTTTGTATCTTCTTGGTTCTCAATGCCGTCCTCTTCGTTAGCGGATCGACCCATTTGGTGCTTCAGCAGCAACGCGACAGCATCCATTGCCATAAGCTCGGCTGACGACGACGAAGATTTTGACTCTTTACGGGCCTCATTGTCGTCACTTTGGTCAACACGGTGAGCGGGCTTCCTTTTCCGGATTATCAGCCCGACGGCCGATTCGATATTAGTATCAGCTTCTGTTTGTGAATTGTCAAAGTCAACCAACTTCTCATTCCTGTCTTTGTAGTCGACGAAGCCCTCGGTATCCTGCTCAGTCGCAGGCGCTGCTGGTTGGCTCTCCTCTGTTTGTCTCTTGTCGACCGCTCCGAGCCACTGGGGGTTTGTGGGTACATATATGGTTGTTTTGTTCTTCACCGCATCATCTGTGGTCTTGTTTTCCTCTTTCTTCTCCGAGCCATTTTCGGGCTTTTCAGCATCAATGTTTTTCTTTGGTTCTGCCGGAATTTGACTTATGATCGCCGGAGGAGTTACTGATTTCTTAGGCCGTGGCTCTTGGACATTCAGAAGTCTTTTCTTAGCAGCTTCACCCATTGGGTCTGCAATCTTCAAGAGGTACGATAATCTATCAAGTTCGGTTTGGAGAACCGACACTTCCTCCTCTAGTTGTGTGGTCTTGTCAACAACTGTAGAGAAAAACCGCCAATGGAAGTCAAAACACATTTACATAGGAATAGCACAATTAAACATAAAACGGCTTCTATATTTCGGGTATCCCTCACCAAGTTGAGATGAAATGTCGGACATGAATGCATCAAGCGCATCTCCAGTTTCAGCGGCATCCACCTTTGGAGGTGCGATTTTGATCTTCTCCATTGAAAGCAGCTCTCTTTTGCCTTCAATTTCTTTCAAGATGGTGTCTTTCTTGTCGAGAAGGGTATCGGCGGTTTCAACTGACTGGTCCTCAACGCCCTTTTTACCGGGCTTCTTCTTTGTCCGGTCATAAAACTCATCATCGTCGCTGGAAATCATGAGCAGTTGTGAGCAAGTACTATGAGGGTTACTGATTTGTTGAAATAACGGTAAAATAATTTGATAACAGTATTGATTCGCACACGAATGATCACCTCATATACTCATCTTCTTCCATTGCCGCTTTGTTCTTCCCACTATATAGCTTCCCGCGTGCACCCAGGCTTTCTAGAATACTTTCATTCAATGTCTCTTCTAAATTTTCAAGTTCTTCAACAATCTACTACCAAAAACAGTAAAAGAACTCGTTAAAAAATAAACTAGACACTACTGATATAGATTTTGTGACTTCCCATTTCGTCATCACAGCTCCTGTCACGAGATCTCAATCCCGGGTTGAATCATCAGAGCAGTACAAGAAGTCCTCTTACGAGGTCAAGTTACCTGCGCTATTCTCTGTTCGTTTCGAGCAATCTGTGTTTGTTGTCCCTGTGTCAGTCCACCTTGAGATATGTCTTTAACGCGAATAGCATCTATTTCTTTCTTCATGTGACCAACCTACAAAGTACAAAATTAGATTTATCAGAAAAAGACGCTCTTACATTTCAAACTATAGTAACTTTGCAACTGAAGTTCAGTTTTTTACCAGTAAATGATCCTAAATTGCGGTCGAGAATAAAGAGCTTATGATCTTAGAAGGGAAAAAAACCACTGACCTTTTCTAGCCGTTTAATTACTTTCTCACGGGTTTTTAATTGCTTTTCGGTTAGCTGTCCTTTGTAAGTCTGCCAAGTTATCTCTTCGCCGTCGTCCTGATAGCCGAAATCAGTGGGAAGCAATAAGAATAATATCATCAATAATGGAGCAACAAAACTTCCATTTTTATATACAACTAATAGAAAAAAGTAAATTTAAAGTCGACCTCGGTTTCTTCGATAGCATCCTCTCCCATACCCCATGAGACACCCTCAGCAAGAGATGCTTCTTGTCTTGCTCGTTGAAGAGAAGCTTCACGATCTCGAAGCTCTTCCCGGATTCTAGCATCTCTTTTTAACATCATGTTTGCTTCCTGTAGTTTTTGAGATAAAATGATGATTGATTCATTAAATCAAGAATTAGGTTACTGATAGGATATGGATTGGAATAAACGTAAGTCGAACCCAATTCGGCCAATTGGAATTCATCAAGGTAATGAATTTCCTTTTTCTCTTTATTACGAATGTATAACAAATAAATATTTTCCTTTGAAAGCAAGGTCGAATGATCTCCTAATGACGCTAAGATATGATAGTCCAAACCAAACGACGCCTACAGGTGACCGAAAAAACCCAATGACAGAAACAATAATTAAACAAAATATCCTTATTATGACATAAATATATCCTAAGGGCATAAAAGGACTAAATAAGCCAGCCTAAAGGACCTATGGGACGGTTTTTCCCTTCCTCGGCCTATTATCTGGTTATGACGGGTCTATCAGTTAAAACTTAACTATCAATGAAAATAGTCCCTATACAAATAATACTAGCCATAATTACGTAAACTAACTAGATAAGTAGATATGATTAAAATTAAAAACTAATCCGTAGCTTTTTAAAGATCTAGAGTTCCTACAGAAGGCCCACACAGCAAAATGAGAAAATAAATGCTCATCCCAAAAAAAAAAGAGAGAGAGGAAAAAAACGAAAGTTAGAGCAAAAACCGGTAAATGGAACTTAATTAATCGCTTATTTAATATCAATATAGATTGTCTTACTGGTGGCATCAAATCTGGCGGTCCTTGGAAAATGTACAAACGAGTTGACCTGTTCACGAAATCATAATAAAAGATCAATTGAGACTAGCACTAGTATAGAGTTTTAAAATCCAAGACATAAATGTAAGGCAATCTCATTGACAACAACTTTCGAGTAACAATTTAACAAACATTCTGACAATAAACTTTCTATTATCAATAGAATCTAAAACCACAAGAGTATCGATCTGAATCTTTTATGCAATGATATATTTCCGCCTTCCTTAACACCGTTGCGTCTTCAAGTTTCAGATATCATACTATAATTACATCTATGGAAACTTCTTCTGAAATACAATGACAAAGTGTGAAGATACGTACTGTCCAAATCGAATGACATCACCGACACGCAAATCCACATAGGTCTTCTGTTCCACCTGGGCCAAGGCGATGGAAGTTGGTCAAAAATTAATCTACTCGGTCGAGCAAAGCAACAGTGACATGAAAAGATCACGTTACAGCAACGGCATTTTTTTTTTGTGCATATGCAGAAAAAATAAGAAGACTATATCGGCATGTACAAATCATGGAACCTAAAAAGTAGAAACTATTACAGTTACTTCTAGTAAGTCGAGAGGTTGAAAAATTATTCATCGACCTAAGCTAATCTGTGGAAAACCTTATAAAACTCTGCGATTTATAAGAAATTAAAAATGTGCAATGTAAGGTTAGGAAAGAATTCTTTGCAGCATACCCGTTTCTTATTGACAAAAGTCCCGTGGGTACTACCGAGGTCATAAATATAAGCTTCTCCACTTCTTTTGAACTGAATAACTAGTATCAAGAAAACAAGTTAGCATCAAGGAGAAAGCATGCATCTGTCTGCTGTTCCTAAAATTTAATATGATCTAACACGTTAATAATGTGCATCATCCACAAACATAAATCTAACACCGAGCACCGCTTAGGAAGTACTTGCTTAAATTCTACCTTTTTTTTTACCTTGTTTTGCTTAAATTCTAGAGCTGTTTTCGGCTTTTTATAAATTGACTTCTTTGGGCTCTTGAAGTTACTAAAAAGAAGGAAAACCCTAATAAAACCCTGATTCTATTTCTATTTTCCCTCGGTCAAATAAAACCCCTAGAACCGTTTAATGAAGTTTATGATTTTAGACCTTATAGTCCGTAAATTGATGAACTTTACATGAAATATGTGTTATTTGTTTATAAAGTATACGAGATCTATGAATATCTAATGAACTTATGGTAATTAACGAGGCTTATGCCTCGGTGCGCAGCCTCTCGAGGTGCATATAGAACGCCTAAGTTCCGATTTCGCCTGACAAAAACTCGGCTGAGAATTGTGTAACTACTTCACTTCCAAAATAAGGCTCAATCTTTGACACAATTACGAATCTTTCGCTCGACATAAGATTCGAAACACAATTTGGTCCGAAATTCAAGACAATGAAGTGCCTAATGAAGCTGAGAATTTGAGGTATCAACACAAGGATCACCTGAATGGAACCGGGAAATGGTGGGATGATCGAGCACGAAGTCGCACAAGTCCACACGGCCAAACATATACGCTCCTTTCTCGTGCCTGATCGCAAGCACACGCCATGAAAATTGGACAAGAAACCACACAATCGAAGCAAATGAGAGACGGAAGAGCCAACTTACACGGGGAATTGGTCGATGATGGCGCCTTCCTTGAGCACCTCAAACCCGAACTCGTGGCACGGCTGTCCGCTCCACGGAGGAATCGCGTAGGGGACCGCCGCGCGCTGGCCTGAGATCCGGCTCGGCTCTCGCTCGGCCGGAACGGCCCGTTGCGGCTCTGAAGGAGGTGGAGGCTCCATGGCCGTCGTTGCGGTTGTCTCCGAAGAGCTAGAAGGTTCTTCTAGGGTTCCATTTCCAGCCGCTGGAGCTGCTGGTTGCGGCTCTGGAGGAGGCGGAGGCTCCATGGTCGTCGACGTCGTTGTCTCCGATGAGGTCTCTAGGGTTCCGGCGGTGGGTTGCGAGCTAGGGTTCGAGGCTCTCGGCGGTGGAGGACCCATCGCCGTCGTCATTGCTGGAAAACAGAAGTGTCAGTCTGAGACGTCAGGAACCGCAACCTTTATTTTGTCTTATAAATTGAGTTATTGACGGCATAAGTACTCAATTTTTCACTAACAGAAGTGCTATAAATTTAATGTCAATAATTATTGAAAGATTTAATGAGTATAATTTTTTTTAATGGGGTTGTCATTATCGGCCAGTGTTACAATGCACTCTCGCATTATATATATTCAATGTAAAAATAGATGGCACTACTGGTCAAATTTACATATATGTAAAGAGACACTTTTTTGCGTCTCATGAGGTTTAAACTCGTGACTTCATGAATAGGTATGTAGTGGTGTTACCACTAAGCTAAACAAACTTGCTAATGTTAATAATTATTGAAAATATTTAAAGTCGGTAAAACTGAGGCGATGAATATTTTTTTATCTACTTTGTTTCTATGAACGTTGGTCAGAATAACACAAGGTACGGCAATTATTCGACAAAACTAAAGGGATGCAACGTGACATTTGATCAACGTCCGTCTCGAAAGCGATTCCGTGGTAATGAAATTAGGTCTAATTGCGGCAAAAGTACCAACTCGATTATTAACGGCTAAAGTAACTAAAGTATAAAAAGGTGTGTATCTTTCACGGCAGTTACCAATTCAGGAAGAAAATAGGTATACGTGGCATATTAAAACACAAATTTTGACTACTTTAGCCGCTAATAATCGAGAATTAGAGCATTTCATTTTCATTTTACTTGGTGGACGCTTTGCATGGCGAGTTTGGTTGAAGGTGTTAATGGAGGAAGAGAAATGGTTGGAGATTTTAGCAAAACCATGTGAGATTATTATCCTCTCTATCTCTCGTGGCGCTTGTGAACTTCGTTCCATTTCCAGATCGACTGGTTTCATTCCCTTGAAACACAAAGCAACCTGCTTTCCTCTCCATCAATTCAGGTAGTGAGAGTCACATGCTTGATAAAATGCCCGACAGAATATCCTTATACACATCTCATTACTATATTGATTATGACTTGGGTTTAATCTCGCTTGTTGTTTTTGCAGCTCATGACTCGGTTTACTTGCCCGACAAGCTGCATTAGCGGGCTTTATTTCAAGTCCTTTCGTGCGCGTTCACGTGTTAATGTGGTGTTGAATGTTCGGAAAATTGTTGCAGTTTCCAACGAGGTAAGCGTGCCTGGGGCTAGTTTGCTGGTAGTTGGGTCTACCGGAGTGAACAACGCGGTCGCTCATACTGAATTTGAGCTTCCTCGTGAAGAAGAAGACGAGAGCAGAGACAAATCGAGTCCGATCACGGAGCGGGTTTTGCCTCCGTGGGGTGGTTCGGAGTTTACCGAGGACTCAAAGCTCGAACCTAGTGTTGCAAACCAGCCGAAGATTGCTCCTGAAGAGAAGCCTTTGTTAAATGTAGATAGTGTTCATTTCTTGGAGGAAACCGACGAGGAAAGTTTGTCTAATCGAGTTTTGGGGCTGAGTAGAGCCAACAAGCCCAGAAGCGCGTTGGAGCTTGTCCGCTCGATGGAGCTATCTGGGCTTTGCCCCAATCCACACGCGTGCAATTCACTTTTAGCGTGTCTGATGAGGAACGGGCTGGTTGAAGATGGCCTGAGAATGATTGAATCCATGAAGGTGAAGAAGATGACCACAGGACACACATACAGCTTGTTGCTCAAGGCCATCGCAGATGCTCGGGGCTGCGACGCTGCATTGAGGATGTTCGGTGAAATGGAAGCGGAATCTGAAATTAGGGCTGATTTCGATCAGATTGTTTACAACACTATGATTTCGATCTGCGGTAGAGCGAACGATTGGCACAAAGCTTTGGGGCTGTGGAGATCGATGACGGAGAGCGGCCTTTCTGGTACGCAAGTGACTTACTCCGTGTTAGTATGCACCTTTGTTCGGTGTGGCCAGAGCGAGCTCGCCCTCGACGCCTACAATGATATGGCCCAAGCCAAATTTGACCCAGGGATAGACACGATCCAAGCCGTGATCGGGGCGTGTGCAAAGGAAGGGAGATGGGCGTTGGCTCTTTGCGCCTTCGAGAGCGCGCTGGAGAGAGGGCTCAGACCGAACACCATTGCATGCAACGCACTGATAAATCTGCTCGGGAAAGCAGGCGAGATCGAATCGGCATTCCAGGTTTTCGAGACGATGAAGTCGTTTGGTCATTCGCCGGATTCGTACACTTGGCACGCCCTGCTCGGGGCGCTCCGCAGGGGGAACCGGCACGGCGATGCTCTCTGTCTCTTCGAGAGCATCGAAGAGCGTGGCTCGCGGGTGGATCCGCACCTGTACAACGTGGCTCTGGTGTCGTGCTCGAAGCTCGGGTTGTGGGGCCGAGCTCTTCAGCTTTTGTGGAGAATGGAGGCGGATGGGGTGACTGTTTCGACTGCTTCATACAATCTCGCTATCAGCGCTTGCGAGGCGGCGAGGAAGGCTGACGTGGCGCTGCAAGTTTACGCTCATATGATCGGCCGAAAGTGCATCCCCGACACATTCACTCGCTTGCTGCTCATACGCATTTGCGTCTGGGCCTCTCTTTGGGACGAAGTCGACGGGATTCTCGCGGTAAGTATCTTCGGTTATGTCGAATATTGTAAATATATTTGTATCTAGTCTTCTACTTTCTTACCCTATTGGCCAATGAGAAAATATATTTTCTACATAAAAGCCTCTTTGACCGTCATTCGCCTCTCGAATGCTCTCGCATTGACCTTTCGAAAACGCGTTTTTGCTTAATCGCAGCAGGGTGCACCGGACGCGTCGGTTTACAATGCCGCAATCCAAGGAATGTGCTTGAGAGGCAGAACCGAATCGGCGAAGAAGCTTTATGCGAAACTGCGGGACCTCGGTCTCGAAGCCGATGGGAAAACAAGAGCCTTGATGCTTCAGAACTTGAGGAAAAAAGCTTTTAAAAAACACAGGTACAGACAGCATTATAGGCAAAACTCAAAAGTAAACTTGTATTAATTGTAATGTATGTACAATTGATTATGCAATAGAGTTTATGTAAATCTTTTGCAAATATAAAGGAATTTAATATATATATATATATAAAGGAAATCAAGCAGAAAAAATTGTTACTAAATCCGAAGTTGATCAAAGTTGATTATTTAGGCGTTTACGGAGGCCTTTGATTTTTTATTGGCCCGGTCTCGAATGGATTCGAATTTGAAAAAGTCCGGTTGTTTAATCGATGTCGCTAAAAATTTTCAAATAATATTATGACTAAAAAATACTTGAATAAAATTAAAATTAGTAAATACTAAAGCCAAGCTGGTTCGATTTTGAAAGCCTCGGACCATCGCGGCTCCCTGACTTTGGCACACTCGATTTTCAGACCCGGACTGGACCCGAAACTCGATGATCTTTTAATATTATTTTGAAATGATCATTTACGAAATACTTATCGGTATACTCGTAAAATTTGATCGGCCACGTAAATTCAACTTCAAAAAAAAAATCTCATCGGTAAACTTCTAAAATCGATTTTCGGTTTCCGAAACTACAAGGAATCTTAATTCACAAATTCCACCGGGAAAATTTTCCCGCGAACCAAACAGAAAATACGCAATCTTTACAAGCTACGAAGGAGACTGAGCGTGAGAGCAAGCGGATTGAACTTTGGATTCCAGCATGGCGACGTAGCGATCGAGCATGGAGATGACGGCTTCGAATTCGGCGACCTGGTCCTCGATGGTCTCGATCTTCTTGACGTACTCCTCGAAGCTCCCGCTCTTGGCCTTGAGCTGCTCCACGAACACCCTCAGCCCCGCCGCCACGTCGCCGAAGCCGCCGTACTCCGCCGCCACGCGCAGGTTCATCTTCTCCAGCAGCTCCAGGTCGCTGTTCGTGCCCTAGCGAAAGGCGAGGCTGAGGAAAGAGAGAGGGAGGCGATGAAAGGGGATAGAGAGAGAGGGAGAACCTGGAGCTCGGATTTGACCATGGCGAAGACGCTGGAGAAGAGATCCGTGAGCGAATCGGCGAGGGAGTCTTCGTTCTTCTCCGCCATTTTCGTGCCGTTTGGAGTTTTTCAGAGAGGAAGTATAAAAGGGGATATTTTCGGACAATGTTGCTAAACTCGTTTGTATATACGAGGGAATGTGTGTGTCAATGTTTTCTATTTTTTATTATTATTATTATAAATACGTTTTATAAATTAATTAGTGACCATTTAAAAAAAAAATTGAACAGAAATGTATTTGCGTTATAGAATACACTAAGGTTGCGTTTAGTTGGTTGTAACTATAATCGTAATCGTAATATAATAAAATTATGATTGCAATTGTAATTTTAATTGATTACAATGTTTAATTGCACTGCTGTAATAAAAAATTACAAAAGAGTATTCATTACGTTGTTCACTTTGTCACAATATAAATTTAAGCAGCATTAATATTTAGAACGCTCTAAGAAATTGAACAATAAAACTCTGCGGTAATATTAAATCCAATTGATTCTTTCACTGTTTCGCTAGTTTACCAACCGTGTAATAAGTAAACCAAACTCACGTTCAACAATTAAAAGATAAGTACAGACGAGTCAATTAACTGACCCTATATAAACTTAAAAAACATATACAATATATTCTCAAAAACTTATACTAATGATCTGCTTAAGATTAATATGCCAACTCCAAACTCAATGTACCAATTGATAAACCAAATTAATTTAAAGGAATGCAATTGATATAAATCAGAGAATGAAAGTAGAACGAAATGATGCCTCGCAGATTTTATTGAATCATAGTTTCGGAGTTCAAATCAATACAATACTTAGCCGATCACGTTCATCGTCTGACAAAGAGACGAATTAATAAATCCAGAGAGCATGAAGAAAATCAAGCTCTCCTCCCAAAACAATCGATTCCTTTTCTGATAATCATGAAGCTATTTATATTCACTATTAACGATTGCAGAAAGATGAGAGAGTGTCCATGCAAATCGATCACAGAAAGATGATGAAGATGGGCATGGAAATGCGTGTGAAGCCCGATTCAATACGGCATTTAATGTTCCCCAACCACTGATGACGATGGGCGCGATGAGGTCGGGAGACGGCCCTGCCGCTGCAGGCGAAGGAAGCGGGGGGGGGGGGGGGGTGCGCACCGCCGAGACGGTGCTGCGGGTGGTGCCGATCGCGCCGTGCATGGCGGCGCTTGTGGTGATGCTTCGCAACTCCCAGACCAATGAGTTCGGCTCCGTCTTCTACTCCCACCTTGGAGCCTTCAAGCGAGCCTAATCTTGTAAATACACTATCTAGAAATCCGGAACTCTAGTAAATATCCGGAACCATAAACTTTATGGTTCCGGATTTTTTTTTGTCAAATTTGAACCGTTAATATTTTTATCCGACGGTTAATTTTAAAAACTAAGAAAAAATAAAATACAGAATGAAAGCAGAACTAGATTTGGGTCCCGGATACAATCCGGAATCAGAAGTTCTGGTTCCGAAAAAATCCGGAACGAGAAAAATTATGATTCTAGTTTTTACCGGATTTAAGTAAAACCGAATCGGAAACCATATTTACAACATTAAGTGAGCCTTCATTATATCTAGTGACGGAGTTAGGAATTATACATCAATGGTTAGATTTATTTTTTTGCTGAAAATTTGACTAAAAGAGCGTTATATTTAAATTTCCATAAAAAGTAAGAGGTTTTGAACTAAAATATTCATATATTTTAATGTACACTAAAAACAAATAAAAGTAAGGTATTATTGTACATTTTTTAGAAGGTGGTTTGAAGTTGAACACGTCAATGTTTATATATATATATATATATTATATATAAATATAAATATATGTTTGCTGAGTTTCTTAAATAAGCAAAAAAACCACTCATGGCAATAGTAGGACAGCTTAAGTATTTAAACTTGTATGTTAAAAGGGTTCATGCTTGAAATTAATAATTTCAATAATTATTAGTAAATATTTTCTTAGTAGTAAGTTTATTTTATATTTTATTTTTACCTAAACACTGGAATTATTATTGATGTGACTAAAACGTAATATTAGTAGATCGCAAAATCAACTACGTAATAATATAATTTTTGGTACTCGGTTATCCCTCATATATATGAGGCTAAGATTCATAATATATAGTATATAATTCCTATGTATGGTGTAATCTCACAGGTACTTGGTGCATGGGAATGGGATCTGTGCCGGTTATTCGCTTCTCTCGGCAGTGATAGCCGCGATGCCTCGTCCCTTCAAGATGTCCCAAACCTGGACTTTCTTCTTCCTCGATCAGGTATTGGCGGTGCTTAGAAACTGTTTTGCGGAGTTTTGTTCTACGGTTTTTCCAAACTGCAATGTATAATCCGCTACCATACAAAATGGCTGCACGCCGGACGGCAAAACGACGTTAAACTGTCATCCGAGCATTCTAAGATATATGGTCACTGCGGTGAACTATGGACTCGCCGTGGAGATAACTTGATCATGTGCGCCGGTTTTTGTGAACGTCATCATATGAGATTGATGTGCATTTGTTACTACAGAGATATTAAAAATAAATAATAATAAAAACTAACTGGAGGCGGCAAATTACTCAAAGTTTCCATCTTTGCAAAACCATTGTGCGAAATACCTTTTGAACAAAAAGGACATTTATTTACTTCAGAATATATGCTTATGTAGTCATGTTTACCTAAAAATATTTAATTAATAAATGCTCTTAATAATCTCTCACTTCCGATTTAATTATTTAATTCTTTTTTTGAATATTTAATTTAACTTTCAATGACTCGATTATGTTGCAGATATTACACAATTTTGCATTTCCTTCATAGAATTCTTAGAATTAAAGTATTGTGCCAAGTTTTCATATATATCAAGCACTCATAGAGCCAGCTCTATCATGTGCTCACGGCCCTGCTTGAGATTTTTAGGGCTTCACTGACTTCAAGTGATAGAATAATTTTGAGACACTTATCGAAATTGCAATCTTAAATTTTGATAAAAAAAATTATATAAAATGTTTATATAATTACTGGTCATATATGACGCGTCTGGGCGTTTATATAGTCATCTATACTAATCAATTGTAGTTAAAAAAAAAAATTAACTGATTTTAAAGCTTTTAAGTTGAGTTTTTTTTTTTTTTTTTTCCGCTCTTAAATTTAAGATTATTATTATTACTGCAGGCACGGTCCTGCATGTGCCATAACTATACATTGAACAAATACATGAATAAGTAAATAAACAATGAAAAAGAACATTAAATAAACAATGAACATATGAAGTATATATATATACACTGGAACTACACTATATATGTGCCATAAATTTACAATGTGCATGAGCCTTAACGCTAATACAAGTGATCGGAAACTTGTGTTGCAGGTCATGGCATACTTGGTGCTTGGCGCCGGGGCTGTGTCGACGGAGGTGCTCTACCTCGCGAACAAGGGAGACGTGGCCATCACCTGGAGCTCGGCTTGCTCGTCGTTTGCCACCTTCTGTCACAGAGCCACCATGATACTCCCAACAATGAGACCCAAAATCTGATTCCTCCACTGCACTGCTATGGATCTTCCCAACAATGATACTCAGTTGAGGCATGAAGGTAGTATTGACAACAATGATTGAACTAAAATTGGGAATACTCCCAGGAAAAGTTTCCAGTCGCTTGCGGATCCCGAAAGTGATCTCGTTGAGGTTCTGCATTAATAGCACTGAATTGATAACAACATATAAAGATATAATATATATAAAAAGTTGCCATCGAAGAATTATTACTACATTGTTCAGTCACCCACACGGTCAACGATCTTATGAAAAAAGTCTGGGTCGTATGTTCCATTACCACATACCACCGGCGATAGCGTGTTGCGAGAAAGCCATCAATTGAACCGGAGTATGAGGTACTACGGTGCTAATGAGACTGATAATAAATCCGGGTAACGAGCATCTACACCTCCAGGCTTTCTATATGACTCACCGCTAGACTCAAATATTCACTTCCAGGCTCAGCATTTTCACCGCCATTCTCACTCTCCACTTGCATCTCCACTACTTCCGTATCGTCGTGACTCTCCTGCCCACACCCTTGTGACAGTGGCGGTGAAGCTGGTTGCGGCCTCCTTTGTTGTTGAACGATCCGTGAACCACGTTCCAGACACTCCACGAGCATGTGGTAGCGTGGGGAGCGATCGAGATCGAACTTTCCAATAGACATAAGGAAACGTGGTCTCTCGTGGGACGAAGCAAGCTCAATTGTGCATGCAATTAGGAGAGTAATGTTATAAAAAAAACAATTGATATAAGTATATTTATAATAGAGAAAAGCAACTAACTAACTAACCCCCGAGATCCTCCCACGTAAAATATTGTTGCGAACATTTTCTTCAATCCCAGTGTACAACTCCCGGGTTCTCCATTTGCACATACGAGGTAAAGCCTCTGGCTCTAGAAGCTCCGCTGTAACATTTGTCACTTCCGGCAAACACTTGTACGCCAAAATCTGCATGAACTTAACATGTTAGATTGATACATAAGACGACCATGGTAAATATATAACTTAAAACTTATACATATATCAATAGTGGGTGGATGAATCCCCGAAGGGTCATGGTCGGTGGCGCCATCTGATTCTGCCATCTATCCTGCTTGTTTCCAGGGATGTTCATTCGCAGTTCTTGGCAAGCTTTACACACGAGCGGTTGTAGTGATTGTATGAATGAGTAAAGGTCTTCCACCATCGATAAGAAACAACCGCGCACTTCCGTTTCACCATGGATGCGCCGGGGTAAGAGGACTCCGAAGACGAAGCACGGGCACGTCAACCTTCTCTTATCATTACTGCTCATAGTCAGATCAAGATGATTGTTTTCAAAGCATTCCTCCAACATTTCGATTGTCACCCAACCCACCATTTAGCCACAACCGTTATTTCAATGGGACACGTATGGGGGTTTCGACAGGCCAAGATCTATCACTGTTCGCACAATTCAGCTCGGTCATGACGACAAACTCCTTAATCTCGTATCGTAGGGGAATATTGTTGACCAACATCCATATATCGAAGGGAACTTGTTCGTTACCGATTCTCGATAACAATGTCCAAAACAAGGTGGCAGTGAAACTCATAACGAGTGGGGACATCCAATAGAAGCCCAAACTGTGTCATCCGGTACCATGCAAGCTCCGACTTCGTCAGTTCCATTTTGACGAGATTCGTGATCCTCCTGAAGTTTGCTTCGCGGTGATGACATCACATTCGTATATCTTGGACGCCCGGAGGACATTACTTAGCTATTTCGGACAAGAAACAAACCATAACTAGATTAGTTTCTAAAATACACAGCACTAATGCAATATATAGGGAGCAACGACAAACTGCTAACGGTAATAGACAACGGAACAACGACCAACCGCTAGCGGTAATAGACAACGAAGTGTAAATAGATAGCTAGCGGCATTGTTGAAATAGTATATTGCATGTCACATATGTAAACCCTAACATCATTATGAGTCAAAACAGTTCGCAAAGCATAAGTTACTCAAAGAATAAACATTTACTTCCGTTTATGGGGCTTTGATGACGATGAGACGAGGATCGGAGAAACTCGTCGCTGAAATCTTCGTCGGGAAAGCAAATAGATGAAAACCTCGTTGCTCGAAGTCGTCCTCGAACCAAAATGAACACAACAGAAGAATGAAAGTATGTTTGGAGTACAACCCAGAAGAGAAAAATTTCAGCGTCGGAAGAGAGGATCTTAGGAATAGAAAGCGTCGAATTGAAGTAATCACGTAGAGGCGCTAGAAGACGTTTGAAAAAATAAAAAAACCCTAAAAGAATATGTAATAAAAAAGCCGGTCAGCTACCAAAAAAATTTATGAATTTTGCAAAATACTGGAACGATTACCAGGGCTAAAAATAAATGTAAAAGAAATCACATGATATAAGAAGGGTACCCAGCGAAACGACATCT
This sequence comes from Parietaria judaica, assembly GCA_954871525.1. Lineage (NCBI taxonomy): Eukaryota > Viridiplantae > Streptophyta > Magnoliopsida > Rosales > Urticaceae > Parietaria > Parietaria judaica. The sequence continues at coordinate 36,915,652 of OX940865.1, forward strand.
AAACCGAATTCTTTCCATTTTGTTTAAAGATAAATAATAATGAAATAAAAATGATTATTTTATTGCGTGACACCGTACAACGACGATCTGGAAAGGGGAGCCAGTGGAAACCAGAACAGAAGGACACCCATTTTTCCAGAATTTCTCAGAGCTCACTCCTTCTTCTTCCTTCGCTAGGGTTTACCATCGGTCTCCGAGCGAATGCCACCCCCGGCCTCCCGCCACCCCCGACCAATCGCGGCGAGGCCGTAGCGCGGAGCCGAGAATCCGAGCCCAAAATGAAGGCAGGAAGTGCCGCCAGGCTCATCGTTGACGCTCTCCTGCAGCGATTCCTTCCCCTCGCTCGCCGCCGTATCGAGACCGCGCAGGCACAGGTGATTCATTCTCTCTCCGAATCTCAGGCTTTTCTTCGCCTCTATGTTTGGGCGATTGCTTCTTAGCTAGCTATGGAGGTTAGCATTTGCCGTTCTGGTTTCAAGTAATCTCTTCTAGAGCCATGCGATTCTGTATGTTGATGTTCTTGAGTTTCGGATTGTTTGCTTCTCGGTATTGGTTCTAGGAATAGACATAGTAGTACTGTACTTGGTATCAAGGTTTTTCATCTTCTGAAGTGTTGTGCTGCAAGTTCAGCTACGTGTAACGAGATCTCAATCACTTTGGCTGTGTCTGTGCTTGTTTCTTGCCGACAGGATGGGCAGTATCTTCGGCCGTCGGACCCGGCTTACGAGCAAGTATTGGATTCGTTAGCTATGGTTGCACGACATACCCCAGTACCCCTTTTGGAAGCTCTCTTAAGGTGGAGAGAAAGGTATGTTGTTCTTATTCCACACTTTTATGCTTTTCGGCTCGAGAATAAGTTAAACTTGACGACTAGATATTGTGACGAATGACGTTTCAATATGGTATATGACACTATGTTTATCTAGACATGGTACTTTTCTTCTATATGTGAAAGGATAGGCTGAGATCAAGGTTGTCTTTAGTTGAGATATTGAGATTCCTTTTTGGGTCGAGCGTTTTCTAGTCCGACGTTGCTGCATTTCAGCATCATAGCTAACTGTGTCTTTAAGGGGGACATTATTATTGTTTAGCTTGTGTCTATCACTGGAGTGTGATGTTATCTTGAATGCCATGAATTACTTCAGAGGCGGAGGTTGAAATCAGGGAGAATTTGAGCTACTAGTGCTCATCCTTCTATATGTGAATTGTGATAACATCGTAAATTATAGAACCTATGACCGCACTAAGGAAATATGATGTCGCTTCATAGAGTGGCAAAACTATGGTTTGGAAAGATGAGAGGAAGGCGAGTAAGATGCATGGTATCGGTACCATGTAGATATTTGGAGGATTAAGAGATATACACACACATATGAGGGTGAGAGAAATATGTAATTGCTCTCAGTTCGGGATGTGCTACAGTGAATGACAATTTTGAGGTTCATGAAAGCTTACCCAGTCACTAAAATACCGATCATTTATGAGGACAAGTGTCAAATCAGGATCCTGAATGCTGGAAATGATTGCAATTTGACTATTACAAATTGGATAACAGTCGTAATTTCACATTTTAAGATTAAGTGTTTTTTTTTTTTGGCTTATGTGATAGCCGCTGACAAATTCGTAGATATATTAAGTTGTTATACCAATTAAACTTGAAATGTTTTTCAGTAATCTTCCGTTACTATCATTTTAAACCACTCTAAGCAAGATGAACCCTTGCCATAGTTTTTTCTTGGTGTATGTATTAACAATGGAGGTTAAGTACAAGTCCTTTATTCTCTTTACTTATCTTAAAAATTTAAGTATATCTCTTATGAGTTATCTCATTAGAACATCTTGCAATACCTCATTTTTTACCGTATCTAAATATTTTTTATTCTTCTGCATCGATTCGATAATTGCAGTGAATCACCAAAGGGTGCAAATGATGCATCCACATTCCAAAGAAAGGTTGGTGCTTAAATTTTTTAATATTATTTCGATAAACTGGGATGCATGTTTCATATTATTGTACACTCAGTACCCATGTATTTATGATAAGCAGAGTAATTGATTGGAAATTTTTATGGATTTGAATTCAATTAATAGCTTGAGGACAGATCATGTTTTTAAATGATCCAGTAAAACGCTCAACGTTTCTTTGACATCATATCTACATCTAAAATTGAAGGTTGTGATATTTATACATCAAAATCTTTAAACGACGAATATTTGATCTAGACTTTAAATTTGACTGTCATATAATCTGCAAGTGTTTGGTAGTTGAACATATATCGTATGGCATTTAATTATTGGTTTTAGCTATTCGTGGACTAAATTATTGCGTAATCTTCAGCTTGCAGTGGAGTGCATATTTTGTTCGGCATGTATTAGGTTTGTGGAGTGCTGTCCACAAGAAGGACTTACTGGTTAGGTCATTGCTTGTCTTGTTAATTTTATTGGAATTTTTTCCCCCAGTAAATCAATTTAGTTTGTTTTCTTTGCAGAGAAGCTTTGGTCTGGGCTTGAAAATTTTGTTTTTGATTGGTTAATCAACGCTGATAGGTAATGCTGCTACAAGCGTGTGAGCTTATTAGCTGGTGAAATTTATTCCATCAGAACTGAACTTGCTCTTTTTGCAGGCTTGTTAGCCATGTCGAGTATCCATCATTGGTTGATTTGCGAGGCCTTCTTTTAGATTTGGTTGCGCAGCTCTTAGGTGCCTTATCTCGTATCAGGTAACCGTAGAATAAGTTTAATTCATTGTATCAATAATCATTTTCAGAAACGTCTGAATCATTACTTCTGATATTTACGTTAATGTATTATTTTTCTTTAATTATTTCTGAAATATGACAAGTTTTTTATTTCTATTCTTATTCACAGGTTCAGCTCTGTGACAGAGCGCTTTTTCATGGAACTTAATACTCGTCGTATAGACACTAGTGTTGCTCGAAGTGAAACGCTTAGTATCATAAATGGAATGCGCTACTTGAAGCTAGGGGTATGTCTACACATGCACATACTTTTTTAAACCTATCCTTCAAGAAAAAATTGGATGGGACCGTTTAATAAATGTAAGTATTTGTCAGGTCAAATCTGAGGGTGGATTGAATGCATCGGCTTCCTTTGTGGCAAAAGCAAACCCTCTTACTCGTCCTGCCCATAAACGGAAATCTGATCTCAATAATGCACTATGCAAAATGCTTTTCAACATCTTAGCACCGTTAGCAGATGGAGGTAAAAGCCAGTGGCCGCCTTCTTGTGTAGAACCCCAACTTACCTTTTGGTACGAAGCTGTTGGAAGAATAAGAGTACAACTCATGCAGTGGATGGATAAACAGAGCAAGCATATTTCTGTGAGTTGATCCTCGAAAATCATTCATTTTTTTATGTGAAGAATATCTATAGCAAATATTTATTATTACTTTAAGGGCCCTTTTCATAAAGAAGGGGAAGACTGATCAAGGACTGATTAGCGGGTTTTAGGCTTAGTTGGGGTCGTTTAGTCATCATGCTTCATTTGTTTGTATAAGAAAGAGTTAATTGTTGTTAGAGACTTTTATTTTGCATTTTGGTTAATTAAGTAGTTCCTCTTAGTAAAAGCCGTTTGTGCTCGTGATTTGGGTTACTTCTATAAAAAGTTTGTGTTTGTCGTATCAAAATCAGTTCGAGTCCTTACATATTTTTGTTGCTTTTGCATACAATACAAGCTCAAAGCAGAGTATTAACTTAGTACTTGATTTAGTGCTTTTAGAGGAAATGGTTATTATTTTTATTTTGCTGGTATCTTGTATGTAGCGTCGGCATTTGATTACACGGTCACCTTAACTTACTATACCAATCCCTGCTATGTTACTTTTAACATTGGTATAAATTTAGAATTTCTTATTGTTATTTAATTAAGTAGTTTAGGGTATTTAATTTGGGTTTGTCATTTGATTATGTCGTTTGGTCACTTAAACTATTTGATGTTCAGGTCAGGGTATTTAAACTATTTGACGACTATTTGATTATGTCGTCTGGCCCGTTAGGCTGTAATCGTTAATCCATGTAAAACACCTAAAGCTACTAAGTAAAGCAGCCAATAATTATTCACAAAGTTTAACCTCTCTCGAAAGAGTGGAGATTGGGTTCGGTGAAGTATAGGCTTCCCGCTACGAGAATGATTTTGAGCTGTATAGTTTCTTCCTTGATTATATATGGGTAATTTTCTGCATCAGGATGGATATCCGTTGGTGACTCTTCTTCTATGTCTTGGTGATCCTCAAATATTTCACACCAATTTAAGCTCTCACATGGAGCAACTCTACAAGCTTCTTAAAGTAAGTTCACATTCACTAATGGTTTTTAAGAATCACAATTTACTATGTTACAAAGACATACCATAATAATACTAAGCAACCTTATATGTTTCTCTGATACAGGACAAGACCCATCGATTTATGGCTCTGGACTGTCTACATCGAGTATTGAGATTTTACTTGAGTGTCCATGCCGCAAACCAGGCTCCAAACCGGATCTGGGACTACTTAGATAGTGTAACCTCCCAACTTCTATCATTTTTAAGGAAAGGGATGCTTACACAAGAAGGTCAACATGATAAACTTGTCGAGTTTTGTGTGACAATAGCAGAACATAATCTTGATTTTGCCATGAACCATATGATATTAGAACTGCTTAAGCAAGATAGCCTTAGTGAAGCAAAGGTTATTGGTCTCCGGGCTTTGCTTGCAATTGTCATGTCGCCTTCAAGCCAGCATGTCGGCTTGGAAATATTTAAAGGTCGTTTCCTCTACTGTGAACATTCATCGTTCTCATTCATTTATCAATAATATTTGTGTACTGAGTATTGTTTTTACAGGTCATGACATTGGTCACTATATTCCGAAAGTGAAGGCTGCAATAGAGTTAATCTTAAGGTCTTGTCATAAGACCTATAGTCAAGCTCTTCTGACATCTTCAAGGACAACTATAGGTAAGTTCTTTCTCCTTCTCTAGTCTCTTAAGTCGATACAGAAATTGCATGGAATTTTATTTTTATTTTGCATTAGTAATTTTCCAATTAATTTAATTTAATGTTTGTGTCCTTTCAAGCTGTCACGGGACACCAAAGCGATATAATAATGAATTAATGCTAATATTGTCCAGATGCTGCCACGAAGGAAAAATCTCAGGGAAATCTCTTCCGGTCGGTGCTGAAGTGCATACCATATCTTATCGAAGAGGTTGGCCGAAGCGATAAAATAACAGAAATAATTCCCCAACATGGAATAAGTATTGATCCCGGTGTACGTGAAGAAGCGGTTCAGGTACTCAACCGGATTGTCAGATATCTTCCTCACCGCCGATTTGCAGTAATGAGAGGCATGGCTAATTTTGTCCTTCGGCTTCCTGATGAATTCCCTCTTCTCATACAAACCTCACTGGGCCGCTTGTTAGAACTGATGCGTTTTTGGAGAGCTTGTCTGATTGATGATAAGTTGGAATGCGATGCAAAGCTTGCCACACAAGGAACTGAGGGGGTTAAAAGATCTTCCTTTCATCGATCCAGTGAAGTTATTGAGTTCCGTACCTCAGAGATAGATGCTGTTGGTCTCATCTTCCTTAGCTCTGTGGATAGCCAGATTCGGCATACTGCTTTGGAACTGTTGCGCTGTGTTCGTGCTTTGAGAAATGACATACGGGAGCTTTCTTCACGTGAGCATCCAGAGTACAATTTGAAGTATGAAGCAGAACCAATATTTGTAATTGATGTTCTCGAGGAGCATGGGGTGAGCCACCTTTTACTTTATTTTCTTGCAAAGTAAATTGTCACGGGCCGTGACTTTACTTATATTATTTAATTATGTATTATTTTTTAAACATTTCAGTAATTATGTTTCAGGGTGTGATTCCTGACCATTAGGTTGTATTAAATGAGAAAAGCATCCATGAAGTATTCAATAAATTCATCATGAAATTAGCGTAGTTAGCTGGGAAAGAGGGTTTTTCTAGTTCTAGTCTCGAGACAAAACCATAGTTGCTCAAATCATACAACAAATCAACTATGGTTCAATGTCTTTAGGATTGTTTCTTTGTATAATTCAAATGTGAATCTTTGATCTTCAGGATGACATTGTTCAGAGCTGCCTCTGGGATTCCAGCCGTCCGTTTGACCTGAGAAGAGAATCTGATGCAGTCCCTCCTGATGTGACTCTTCAATCCATCATATTTGAGAGCCCTGATAAGAATCGGTGGGCTCGGTGCCTTAGTGAGCTTGTTAAATATGCTGCGGAGCTTTGCCCGAGCTCGGTTCAGGACGCAAAGTAAGTCCCTGAGATGTATGCGTAATTATGACTTCCCATTGATGAGACAAACTAGTCTTTTCTATCTACTCAAGGATCCTGACGTCTGTATCTGCTTGCAGGACAGAAGTTGTTCAACGCCTTGCATACATCACGCCTGTTGAGCTGGGCGGGAAAGCTCATCAATCTCAGGATTCAGACAGCAAGCTCGATCAATGGCTTATGTATTCCATGTTTGCTTGTTCATGTCCACCACTGAGCAAAGAAGCTGGTGGCCCAACTGCAACCAAAGAGCTTTACCATCTTATTTTCCCGTCATTGAAATCAGGATCTGAAGCCCAAGTCGTAAGTATTTTGCTAGCATAGTTCATTCTGGTCTACGCTTTAACTCTATTTAATTAATGTATATGTTAATATAGGAAAGGGAATAATTTATTTTCCTATATCTTACAAAAAAAAAAAACTGATCTGTGTCCTAAATAAAGAAAGTCTAAGTGAATGATTGAGAATGAGTTATGAATAGGCGTGGTTAATGAAAAGGCCATCTATAGTTACCTAAATGTGATGATCATGCACTCCCTAGAAGGTGATTTACATAACCGATGTCATGGTTATCAACAAATATAAAATGAATAAGCTTCTGCAAGATATTAGCTGGAGCTGAACTTTTGGTAATCTTTAACGCCTTCCGAATTCCGTGGATGACACCCGAAGTATAATTTCCTTAGGATTGATCTGTACTGTTATTTCTTGGAAGTATTATACCTGAGGAGTCTCGTTGTATGTTCGAGTGACACCCGGATGTCTGACTATTTGTAAAAGGAATTATTATGCTCGCAGTATACTTGTCGTAATAAATCTTTTGTTTTCTCAATTTGTCTCTATGGTCAACTTACAGCTTTTCAACTATGATTCTAGCATGCAGCCACAATGGCGCTTGGCCACTCGCATATAGAGGCATGTGAAATAATGTTCAGTGAGCTTGCATCTTTTATTGACGAGGTTTCCTCAGAGACTGAGGCAAAGCCGAAGTGGAAGGTACAGGCTAATGACTAATTATGTAGGATGTTTCCAAGTTTATGTATTCTATGATGCTGGTGATCCCATAATTTATTTAATGAACTAAGTATAAATATGTATATTAGGACAAAGCTCATGTTCTCAGCTAAGTGTAATATAATAGAACCACAAGATTTTTATTTTCCTCATAGATTCAATTTTAGTCATGTGGCATCATAACAATACTAAAATCAATTTTATCAGCAATGATTTAATATCTGCTGGAACAATATTTTTTTGATACCAGTGATAGAACTATTTCGCTTCTCCAGTTCCGGAAGTTGGTCCTATGATCACTAATACCTTCTCTTGCTTGTGGATGCAGAGTCAGAAAGGACGCCGTGAGGAATTGCGCATTCACATTGCGAATATATATCGCACAGTGGCTGAGAATATATGGCCCGGCATGCTTGCCCGAAAGCCTATATTCCGTCTGCACTATCTGAAGTTCATCGACGAGACGACCCGGCAAATTCTAATGGCTTCTGCTGAGAGTTTCCAAGACATGCAACCTCTCCGCTATGCACTTGCCTATGTTCTAAGATCGTTAGCACCTGAGTTTGTTGAAGCAAAAACAGAGAAATTTGATGTCAGAACGAGAAAGCGATTGTTCGATCTTCTCCTCTCCTGGTCTGATGACACGGGCAGCACATGGGGTTCGGATAGTGTCAGTGATTACCGACGAGAAGTGGATCGTTACAAGTCTTCTCAGCATGGCAAATCAAAAGATTCTACAGACAAATTATTTGACAAAGAACTGATGGAACAAGTCGAGGCAATCCAGTGGGCCTCTATGAATGCTATGGCTTCTTTGCTATACGGGCCTTGCTTCGATGACAACGCTAGGAAAATGAGTGGCCGGATCATACAGTGGATAAACAGTTTGTTTATTGAGCCTGCACCTAGGGCTCCATATGGCTATTCCCCAGATCCTAGGACGCCTTCTTATTCCAAGTACACCGGAGAAGGTGGTCGTGGTAATGCCGGCCGTGACAGGCATAAGGGTGGCCACTATCGTGTTTCCCTGGCAAAACTAGCTCTGAAGAATCTTCTGCTCACAAATTTGGACCTCTTTCCTGCTTGTATTGATCAGGTAGTTTCCCATTTCTTAATCATTATATATATATTTTTTTTCATTTTCCATCTCGTTATCATTTTTTATAAAAGAGACATCGATGCGTGCCGTTTAATCTTTAAATCGGAAGTTTGTCTCCTTGTTCTTCGGATTTTTTTTATTTGAACCCAATGTATTTATATTTCACTCATAATATCTGGCGTGTATTGGACTCTTTTTTATAAGCTTTTGTTTTTGCAGTGTTATTACTCTGATGCCGCTATAGCAGATGGTTACTTCAGTGTGCTGGCCGAGGTATATATGCGCCAAGAGATACCCAAATGTGAAATCCAGAGACTTCTGAGCCTGATTCTGTACAAGGTGGTGGATCCAACAAGACAGATCCGTGACGATGCCTTGCAGATGCTGGAGACGCTCTCCGTTCGTGAGTGGGCCGATGATGCCATTGAAGGTTCCGGAAGCTACCGAGCTGCTGTTGTCGGCAATCTCCCTGATTCTTACCAACAATTCCAGTACAAACTATCATGCAAACTTGCAAAAGATCACCCGAAATTGAGCCAGCTCCTTTGCGAAGAGATCATGCAAAGGCAACTCGACGCTGTTGATATAATCGCACAACATCAGGTCTTAACCTGCATGGCTCCGTGGATAGAGAATCTCAATTTCTGGAAACTGGACTCTGGATGGAGCGAAAGACTACTGAAAAGCCTTTACTACGTGACGTGGCGGCACGGGGACCAGTTTCCTGATGAAATTGAGAAGCTTTGGAGTACGATTGCTAGCAAACCGCGGAACATCAGTCCTGTTTTGGATTTCCTAATCACGAAAGGAATTGAAGACTGTGATTCGAGCGCATCTGCCGAGATAAGTGGCGCTTTCGCAACGTATTTCTCTGTTGCAAAGAGGGTAAGTTTGTATCTGGCACGGATATGCCCTCAGCGTACCATAGACCACCTGGTTTACCAATTGGCTCAGCGGATGCTGGAGGATAGTGTAGAGCCGGTAGTTCCGCTCACAAATAAGGGCGATTCTGGCGGAAACTTTGTCTTGGAATTTTCTCAGGGCCCGCCCGTGTCTCAGATCACTTCTGTTGTGGACACTCAGCCACACATGTCGCCGTTGCTCGTTCGGGGCTCCCTTGATGGCCCACTGAGGAATGCCAGTGGGAGTCTCAGCTGGCGAACAGCAGGGGCAACGGGCCGAAGTGTTTCAGGCCCATTAAGCCCGATGCCTCCTGAACTGAACATTGTTCCTGTTAACACAGCGAGGTCCGGTCAGCTGCTTCCAGCGCTGGTCAACATGTCGGGGCCGTTGATAGGTGTCAGAAGCTCAACTGGAAGTTTGCGGAGCCGCCATGTTTCCCGAGACAGCGGTGACTATCTGATCGACACTCCAAACTCCGGCGAAGAAGGGCTGCATTCGGGAACCGTCACTCACGGAGTCAATGCCAAAGAGCTCCAGTCAGCGTTGCAGGGCCATCAGCAGCACTCGTTGACCCATGCCGACATAGCGTTAATCCTACTGGCAGAGATTGCGTACGAGAATGATGAAGATTTCCGAGAGCACCTACCTCTCCTTTTCCATGTCACGTTTGTTTCAATGGACAGCTCTGAAGATATCGTGCTTGTGCACTGCCAGCATTTGCTCGTCAATCTGCTCTACTCTCTTGCTGGTCGGCATTTAGAGCTCTATGAAGTAGAGAACAGCGATGGAGAAAACAAACAGCAAGTCGTTAGCCTGATTAAGTACGTTCAATCAAAACGAGGAAGCATGATGTGGGAGAACGAGGACCCCACTGTAGTAAAAACCGAGCTTCCAAGTGCGGCGCTCTTGTCTGCGTTGGTTCAGAGTATGGTAGACGCCATATTCTTCCAGGGAGATCTGCGTGAGACTTGGGGAGTCGAGGCTTTAAAATGGGCCATGGAATGCACCTCGCGACACTTGGCTTGTCGGTCGCATCAAATCTACCGTGCATTGCGACCAAGCGTCACAAGCGATACGTGTGTATCACTGCTTCGTTGCCTCCACCGATGTTTAGGAAATCCTTTGCCTCAGGTGTTGGGTTTCGTCATGGAGATCCTTATGACGCTGCAGGTGATGGTAGAAAACATGGAGCCGGAAAAGGTCATACTTTACCCTCAACTATTCTGGGGTTGTGTGGCAATAATGCACACGGACTTCGTTCACGTCTACTGCCAGGTGCTCGAACTCTTCTCCCGCATAATTGACCGTTTATCATTCCGAGACAGAACGACGGAGAACGTTCTACTCTCGAGCATGCCCAGAGACGAGCTCGACACTGGCGGCGAAATCACCGACTTCCAGAGGACCGAATCCCGCAACGGCTACGAGCCACCCCCTTCCGGAGCGCACCTTCCAACGTTCGAAGGAGTCCAACCCCTTGTACTCAAAGGGCTCATGTCGACGGTGAGTCATGGCGTGTCCATCGAGGTCCTATCGCGGATCACGGTCCACTCCTGTGACTCCATATTCGGCAACGGCGAGACAAGGTTACTAATGCACATCACGGGCTTACTGCCCTGGCTGTGCCTACAGCTGGGCCGGGACGTGGGGCCCGTGCGCCAGAAGGCCTGCTCAGTTGCTGGTAATGTCTCCGCCTGGTGCCGGGCCAAGTCGCTGGGCGAGCTGGCGGCGGTGTTCTCGTCCTACTCTCGGGGCGAGATAAAAACCGCCGACAACCTCCTCGCTGGCATATCTCCCCCGCTGTGCGCTGAGTGGTTTCCGGAACACTCTACGCTAGCGTTCGGGCACCTCTTGCGACTGCTCGAGAAGGGCCCGGTGGAGTACCAGCGCGTCATCCTGCTCATGCTCAAGGCGCTGCTACAACACACTCCCATGGACGCTGCACAGAGTCCGCACATGTACACCGTCGTCTCTCAGCTGCTAGAGAGCACGCTCTGCTGGGAAGCGCTCAGCGTCTTGGAAGCGCTCTTGCAGAGTTGCAGCTCGTTGACGGGTTCCCAATCTCACGACGAGAACGGGATCGCCGAGGAGAAGATTCTGGCGCCGCAGGCCTCGTTCAAGGGTCGGAGCGGCCCGCTCCAGTACAGCGTGGGAGCCGCGTCCGGGTCCAACGATAGGGAGGCGGCGCAGCAGAACACTCGCCTCATCCTCGGGCGCGTTCTGGACAACTGCGCGTTGGGGAAGAGACGGGAGTATCGGAGGCTGGTACCTTTCGTCAACAATATCGGGAACCAGTAGCCAAACGACGCCGTTCTCTGCTGCGATGAAAGGCGGGGAAAAAGTTTTGAAGCTGAATTTGTAAATATGTAATTGTTTGACATAGCTAGTTGTTGTATAGCAGCGGGTGAGATGTGTTTGCTTTCTCTATAAACTGTGAATATCATCCCATTTCTTACGCCATCAGATAGATATCTTTCACAAAGTTTCATGGATGTTGGCGGCAAAACTCATTATTTGTTCTCGAAAGTGGCACTACAATATTTAAATTCAATTTTTGACGGTAAAAATGACTAATATTTTTGTTGTTTTGTAACGGTGACAACGCCAGATGATATTTTAACAGTCGCGCCTTATCAATGCGGGCTCACCGAGTACAATGACTTTTGCCGTAATATATATTTTTTTCATTTAGTACGAAGGTATAAAGTAAGGATTTGAATGTCGTTTTTGCCTATAAATCGTTTGTCGTTTTTCACATATAAAATATTTTCATAACATAATTTTTCGGGTTGGGGTGCATTGGGCCTTAAAAAAATTTGGGTCGAATTGGGTCGCTTTTTAATACCCAATAAGATCGGGCTGGGTTCAGCTTTTACCTCGGGTCGACCCAATCCAACCCATGCACACCCCTATTGTCAACCTCACATTTTTATACATTATATACAATTTTATAAAATGATCTTACATAAAAAAAAAAAAATCAATTAACTAGTTTAACTCAACCAATTTCCAAAAAATATGTACTTTTGGCCCAATAAGGTAACAATTCGAAAAAAAAAAATCAAATGAATTATTATGTCAAAATCACCGTTTCCTAATTATATACAATGTTTCAAAATGAAATTACATAGAAAAAATTAAAATATATCTCAAATTCATTATTTTCTAAAAATTGAGTACTTTTGTCACAATTAGAACCATAAAATATAGCCCAAATCTACAAGGAAAAAAAATAACAAAAATCAACAAACCATCTTAAATTATCTATATTCCATCATATATATATATATATATATATATATATATATATAATTCAACGACAACATTTGATTTAAAACCTAAAATGTACAATTATACTAATAAGAAACTCAATTTTTTAAGTAACTACTACAAATATAGAATAAAATTGCAAAAAATTGACATGGTTCATACATATACAACATTTAAACTTCAAAACATTCAAGATCCACTAAAAAACCCTAAAATACCTTTAAATTCCTAAATTAGAAGAAGTTGGAACTTTTGCAGCGAAAAAGAAAAAATTGTACTAGGGTTGACTTATCGTTTTTGACCGAAAAATCCCTAGCTTTTCGAGAAAATACACTTGGTAAGTTTAGGCGATATGTACCTTGCTTTTTGAATAAAAAAACCACGATAAGTATAAAACGATAACAATTAGAGGAGATAAGTTAACGAGAAGTGATTTTCAGCCATTAATTGCTCGATTATCGCAAAAATCGATTCCTTGATATAAAGGTTACAAAATTAAAACATATAATTTAAAAGCTGAATTTATACTGTTAATAAGAATTTGTTTAGGTAAACACTGAATACCCATGCATTGAATTTTGAATGGATGACCTACTCAAGAGCGTGAATGTGTAGATTAATTTGACCCCCAAAACGGTATTCGATCTTTTGATAGTAAATACCGCACAGTGATGAGGCCCGACACATAGACGAGCATGTCTTGACATTTTGAAGCATCAATATTGATGAAGATAAGTCAGCATATTTTTACCATCAATTTTTGAACTTTATGTATTGTGTAATATCAGTCGAGCTTTAATGAAAGAATATTATCGGCATATGTTCTTGTTTTTCTGCAAACATCCGATTTATGTTCTCGTTTTTTTTGTCTCCCTCCGTTTATTTTTTCCACCGTCTGCACGTGTCTAAACGTGCAGATGTTTGAAGACTTATGGAATATATGTCGCGAGAAAAAGAACGAGAACATAAGTAGGATGTTTAAAAAAAAGGCGAATATATACTGATAATAACCCAAAGAAAAATATAACTAGATTTCATCACAAGAAAATAAGAACATATGTACATATTTATTATTAAATTTGCTTGAATTCAGTCATTACAAAAAAAATAAAAAATAAATACATTTCATCACTGAAAGAAAAGAACATATATATATATATATTATCAACTTTACTTGAATCCAAAAACAACGTCTCACATGTCTTCCATAGATAGCCAAGATAGCTAAAAACCCCTTAAAATACACAACAATTCTTGCACACTTTTTTTTTTCTTCCTTCAAAACTATTTTACATTAGACAGACAATATATCCATCCCACTTATTTCGTTTCGTTGAGCCTCTTAGAAAACTACGGTTTTCTTATCCGACTCTGACATGTTGGCCAAAGTATGCTTCCATTCCTTTTACGACCAGATTCCCGAGCAGAAGTTTGATTGACAGGATGAGATCATAGCGCCCGTGGAGACTCGTTTTTCTTGAACAATGCATAGGCGTCGCTGTAAATGGCTATCACGTTCGACAACACAGCAAGGACAACCATAAATATACACAGCACCTTGTCCTTCCTCGTGGCTATATTGTGCCGGTCCCTGAATCGCAAAGGAAAGGTGCAAATTTATAAGCACTCTAAAGAAAAACGGTCGAGCCAGCAAACGACTCCACTATTTCTTTCTGACGGAATGTAAGTACTTTAGTCTGATTCAACAAAAGGGATGGAAAATTATAACAACTACGAGAAAATCGGATTCATTTACAGTAACAGGTACTAAAAAGATATCTTATTATCAATTTAATTAAAAAAAAATTATAAGACACGGAACTAATCTTCCGCCTTACTGGAAATGAGAATGCTCCATTCTCCGTTTAGGCAACATACCTGAGGGTGACGGCCGCTGGGAAGATGAACCCGAGGCAGACCGCAGCCGTGGCTCCAGTGAACTGGAAAGCATCCCAGATGCTCGGTATGAAGTTTGCACCCAAGAAGATGACAGATATGACCCCGATAGTGAGCAATGCAAATCTCGTGTTGTCCCGTGCCAAAGGCCTGGCTCCAGGAAAGAAAAGGCCATCCAAGTTGATGCGGAGTGGGTAGAACACGATTGGGAAGACGAGCATCAGATGGGCCGCGTAGCTGACACGCACGGCGTCGTTGAGAATAGAGCCGTATGGGATTCCGAGATCTGTGTCGAAGTTGGCGAGGACGTCATCTAGGGTGTCATCCCCGAAGAGAAGAAACCCGAAAATGCTCGTCATTATGTACACGGTGGAGCACAAAGCAAGAGCAGTCCTGACAACTGGCCTTATCTGGGCAGGATCTTCAAGCTCGTTGTCAATGCTGTGAACTGCAAATGAACCATACTGAAAGTTAACGCTTGGAAATCGTTATGCACCGGGCATCAAATATTATAACCAGGGATTGAACCGAGACCGATTTTCACCCTTGATTATAAATGTACTCTAGTATTGTATCGATTTTACTTATAACATTCAAGGAATTGCATACCATTGTAATGGCAGATATATGCGGTGACCAGAACGGGGACAACTGTGAAGAGCTTGAAAACTGATGCTAAATCAGTAATCCTGGGTAGCATTTGAGGCATCGGAACTCCACCGCTACACAATTTGACGATAGAAATTCCGATAGTTATGACAAGAAACACAACTGCCAAAGCAACTGATAGTGCAGACGTGAATCTCAAAGAATCTGCAGCCAAACACAATTCAATCAACCGTTACTTCCAAAGAAAGACAAGACTTGTTTAGAATAATGTCTTAAATTACTCGTGAACACAATTCAATTCATCGGGAACTATGTCACAGGAAAGTTATATGGTGAAACTAGAAACATCAAGAAAATTTAAAATATAAAGTGTGGAAAAAGAACTTTACGATGAAGCGGGATATGTTATTTCTCTGTCATAAATCACAGAGCAAACCGTTAAACAAAAACAGAAAATAGACAGGCAGTTTGTGTGTGGTAAATATTATCGAATCACGATACAGCATCTAACAAAAGGATAAGACTAACCAATTCGCTTGAAGCATGCCAAAGGAGCAAAGACAAGAAGCGTGGTGAGAAGAAGCACGAAAAAACGTGCATTCCACCAATGTTCTCCGAACCAGCCTTCGAGCACACCGGCATGGTGAGCTCCACTCGCAGAAGTTCCCGAAAGTACATCACCTTCAAACAAACGACAATAACAAAGTCATTAGACTAAAGTACGATAATCAGAGAGACAAGAAGTATTCGAAACGGCGCTAACATGTTCCTTACCAATAATGATCATGTACACAATGAGTACTCCTATGTTGTTGATCAACACAGACACCTGCAACAAAATCCTACCACACTTTCCAAAGGCGTCTCCCATGAGACCTCCATAAGAGCTCGACTTCCCAGCCCGACTGAACCGAAGCAAAAACTCGATCGACGCATCAGTAACAAACGCCATGAAGAGGATCATAGCAATCCCGAGGACAAGGCCCAACACCTTCATGGTGGCAGGCAAAGCCATGATTCCCGCACCCACAATCGTGGTCGACAGATTGAAAACAGCCCCCGAAAACGAAGCCCCGTTGAACTCATCAAAGCTCCCCTCTTCATCGTGTCTCTTCGGTAACAAAGGCGCCTTCTCGTTGACCACGGCTTTGCTCCTCCGAGACCTCTGATCCTTCCTCGGCACGACGCCCTCGATCGTCATCTTCTACGCCCACCGAATATAGGCGCGAACCTGCCGAACAGCTCAGTTAGCCCCCCAAACTTCTAAAAATCGTCTATAATTCACCCAAAATTTATAAAAAGATTTCGATTTTATCCCGGATTCGCACACTGATAGTTTTGAGTAGAAAGTAGATTCTTAGTAAGATAATTTCAGCTTCAAGTGCAAACTTTCAAACAGTTCATCAAGAACATAGAATTCTGGGTTATCAAAATTGAAATAATTCAAGTCTTCGGATTTTCCTAAATCGAAAAATTCAAACACGGTAAACTTTTTGTAAGCAAAATTACATACGAAAAACACAATCAGAAATGGATTATTTCTCGATACTATTCGTTTCGAAAATCAAATTCCGATGAAACCCACCAAAGATTTTCACTCAATACAAAGAAGAAGAAGAAGAAGAAGAAGAAGAAGAAGAAGAAGAAAAAGAAGCGATTTTCACTAAGTTGAGCAAATTCACCTGAGGAATGTATCGGAAAACCCCAAATTTTCTGGTCCTCGAGAATACAATCACTGAGAAACGAAACCAACCACTGATTCGAGAGACGATACTTGAACAATCGAAAACCAGAAATCGGAGAGAGAGAGAGAGAGAGAATTATTGAAGAGAAAGCAAAATAGAAAATGAGTGAGAATAATTCATGGCCAAGCTTTGATTTTTATAAATAAAGATATATTAAAAGCAACAAAAATGAGACGAATTAAATAAAGAAACAAATAAGAGTAGGTATAAATAAATAATTATTAATATAAAAATTGAACGGAAATAATGTACACGTAGACAAAAGACAATGCTTCAGCAAAAAGCAAAAGCTGAATAAAATAATTTTATTTTTTTCAAACAAATTAATTATTTATTTATTCTAGTGTGTAACGCTATATTAATTAAAAATCAATGAGCCAATGGTTTTTTTCTTTTTCTTTTTAGCTTTTATAAGGTTTTACTAAGCTCTTGCTTGTAAAGTATCCATTTATTAATGTTTATAATAGAAATTAGACAAATCATTGACTCTCTTTTTTTATAGAAATTAAATGAAGTTATTATTTTCTATAATTAAGTTCAGCCAATCTCATTTAATTATAATATAAATATTTTTGCTATTATTATCCCAAATAGGTAAGGAGAGCAAATGCCTCTTAAAAGTGATCAAAAGGTGCTCAATTATTAACAAAACTTTGGTCTATTTGTGGTCCTCAAATTTAATTTCTATATCATACCACTTTCATTTTCATTATATTTATTTTTTCTTATATACTATGATGAGAAAATAAGGGATATATGTGTTGAGCTCGTGACATATATTTTCATTTATGGACATGATTATGTAAAATATATATATATATATATATATATATATATATATTACAAGTTTAGAATGAAAAGGTATTTTTTTAAAGTCGATATAAAAAAGAAACTTGATAACAC
The DNA here is from genome assembly GCA_954871525.1 of Parietaria judaica. Lineage (NCBI taxonomy): Eukaryota > Viridiplantae > Streptophyta > Magnoliopsida > Rosales > Urticaceae > Parietaria > Parietaria judaica. The sequence continues at coordinate 36,933,402 of OX940865.1, forward strand.
GTTTGAGATATATTCATATCTTATGAAAGATGATACACAAATAACATTTCCTTTTCATTAAAGAATAGTACTATACACATCAACTTCTCTCTCCTCATTATTTTAAGTTCAAGGGTTATAAGTTTTGTAGTGAAAGAAGAAATTGTGATTTGTATTCCAAAAAGATAAAATATTTTCTATTCATTGAAAAATTTTAAAAAAAAAATCGAAGCCATATTGCGTCGATGTTACGTCAATGCTCAACGCAACATCGGTATGATAGCTCAAATAATTGGGCGTTAGGCTTTTCATCTTTGAAGTCGGGTTGAAGTTTCTGTGACACTTAAAAGGTTTTAAAAAAGCTCCGAGCTAATTTGGACGAGATTACGACGGTCCGAGCTATGTCGCGCTCGTATTCATCTAGTAGGCTTGGGCCACATTTGTCTCGTGGGTTACTCGATGGTCAAATCATTGGACTTTTGCCAAGCGATACGAATGACTTGTCGTTTATACAGATTTTTGTCACTAATAATGAATTCTTACTTAAACTAATGAATTCTTACTTAAATGAGATAGAGAAAATGATTAAAGATCTACTTTTAGTTATATATATATATATATATATATATATATATTTTAATATCCAAATATGTACTTGAATGAAGATCGTCCATTTGGATTCAAAAAATAGATATTTTCAACGATTTTTCATAGATATTTTATTACTGAAAAATGGGTGGCGCAAGTAAGCTATATAGTTTGGTCAATTTATCGACCAAAAACAAGAGGGATGAAAATCAATTAACTATGTGACAAAATAATTTTTATGGGGCATATGATGATAAATTTTAACTTTCGAAATATAAAAAAAATTAAGAGAATTTTTATTTTCCCTATAAAAATATCCATTTATTTATTTTTTTGATAAAAAATGCTTCATTTATAGGTATTAAGGTCGAACTTGATGACATCTTAGAGAAGTTTACAATTAATTAATAAAAGCTATATGATATTAAAAATAAATTACGTGCGTGAAATGTCCAAAAAAATCTTTATTTATGAAGAGAAGAGAAGATAAGTCACATTTGACAAAGAAAATAGCCTTCTGTTTTCTGATTGGTACGATTTATACCTTATCCATGTGGTCAAAGGTCAGCTCAAACGAAAATTCAACGATTCGAAGCTCTACAGAAAACAAGCCGATGTATTCTCATAGAGTTGTCGTTTTACCATAACGACTGTCGTTTGTAGGTTTTCCATCACAAAATCTTTGAAATAGATATTCAGCAATGAAACTCATCGGGTTAGCGGTTTTCCTATAGAATTTGATTGGTGAATAAATTCGTTATCTTTCGGTACACTCGAAAAATAGAGTTATCGATTTTTCATCAAAATCAATATATATAATTTCTTCGAAAGACTCATAGGTAAATTTGTTATACATCGCTAAATAAAAAATCTAGAATTGTCGATTTTTCATCGGTATCAATATATGAAATTTCTTCGAAAGATCCATGAGTAAATTCGTTATGCATCGGTAAACCAAAAAATGGAGTTATCGATTTTCATCGGTATATAGAATTTTTTCGAACGACCCATGAGTAAATTCGTTATCCATATGTAACTCAAAAAATGGAGTTATCGGTTTTTCATCGGTATCAATATATATAATTTCTCCGAATGACCCATGAGTAAATTCGTTATCCATCAGTAAACTAAAAAAAATGGAGTTATCGATTTTCATCGGTATTAATATATAGAATTTCTTTGAAAAAACCCATGAGTAAATTCAGTATCCATCAATAAACTAAAAAATAAATAAAGTTATCGATTTTTCATCAGTATCAATATATATAATTTTTCCGAAAGACCCATGTGTAAATTATTTATCCATTGGTAAACTAAAAAATGGAGGTATCGATTTTTCATCGGTATCAATATATAGAATTTATTCGACAGACCCATGAGTAAATTCGTTATCCATCGGCAAAATCAAAAAATAGAGTTATCGATTTTCATCGATTTATAGAATTTCTCCGAAAGACCCACGAGTAAATTCGTTATCCATCGGTAAACCAAAAAATGAAGTTATTGATTTTTCATTGGTATCAATATGTATAATTTCTTCGAAAGACCCATGAGTAACTTCGTCATCCAAACTAAAAAAATGGAGTTATCGATTTTTCATCGGTATCAAATATAGAATTTATCCGAAAGACATGAGTAAATTCGTTATCCATCGGTAAACTATAAAAATGAAGTTACCGATTTTTCATCTGTATCAATATATAAATTTTCTTCGAAAGACCCATGAGTAAATTCGTTATCCATCGGTAAACTGAATAAATGAATTATCGATTTTTCAACGCTTTCAATATATAGAATTTCTACAAAAGACCCATGAGTAAATTCGTTATCCATCGGTAAACTAGAAAAAATGAGTTATCGATTTTTCATCGGTATCAGTATATAAAATTTCTTCGAAAGACCCAATTGTAAATTCGTTATCCATCAATAAACTCAAAAAATAGATTTATCGATTTTTCATTGGTATCAATATATATAAACAAATGAATTATCAATTTTTCACCCGTATCAACTTATAAAAATTCTTCCAAAGACCCGTGAGTACATTTATTATCCATCTGGAAACTCAAAAAATAAAAAGTTATCGATTTTTGATCGATACCCATATTCAAAAGCTCCGACTTTTACCGTAAATATCCTTTTTTCCAGAAATATATGGGCCCCAAATATTTCCTCTCTCCCCTCGACGCGCGAAATCTCCCAAACAAGGTATGTCAAGTTTCATCGGTTTTTTCTCAAGCTTTTCGCCAAGATTTCTCTGTAACTTGAAGATCCACAAGCTAGGCTCTTCAATTTGATCCCTTCTCCATGTATCGTTCTATTCATTGCTCGTCTTTCTGGAAATTGTTTGAAATTTTGATAGAATTTGAGAATAGTTTGATTTCATTGAGGGTTCGATTCTTTTCGGCATATCTCCAATGGGTTCTTGTTAGGTTGTGATTCTGTTTCGTGTTTGTTGTGTAGTTTCTTTGAAGGCGTTGAAATGGATTCCGATTCTGTTCACGGAGGTGAAATTTCTGCTGATCGTGCCCGTTGTCAGAGCGAAGATGGCGATGAATTCTCCGAGAGGGTTCGCTTGAAGGGCGAGTGGAGCGGGGGAATAGGGAACTCGGTCGAGATTCTGACGCGGCTCGAGCTCTATTTGGCGTGCGTTTCCGAGAAGATTGTCAACTTGAATGTTCTTATGATGCACGTCGGAACGAGGGAGAGCGAGTTCGAGTTTTTTGTGTCCGAGAGAGAGAGCGTGGCGGACGAGTCGTTGGCGAAGGCTTTGGAGTTCGATTTTCTGTCCGGAGTTTTGGATTCGGAGGCGAGAGAGCTGGACGGGTTCATCGCTGTTCTTCAGTTGGAGGTCAGGAGTGCTCACGAGCTTGTGAATTCGTGCTCTTACGAGGGAGAAATTTTGAGGGAAATGGAGGAGAAGCTGTGTGATTCGGAGCAGTCTCTTAAGCAATCGCAAGATCAGATTTCGGAAATTAGGACGCAGTCTGGGAATTTGCAGAGGATGCTGTCGAATTTTGATCGGGATAAGAATTGTAAGTCATTCCAAATGTTTCCTTTTTCCATAACGAAACACGGTGCAGTGTTCGTTAGTTTTTGGCATCTCATTTTCTTATGTGAATATGCAGGGAATAATTTGAAAAGGTCGGAGGAAGATCAAATCTTTAATGTCAACGCTAAGGTTCAAACTCCCGAGCAGCAAAGACACGTTTTGAGGATGCTCGAGAAATCTTTGGCAAGAGAGATGGATCTTGAGAAGAAGCTAACCGAGTTGAGACAAGTTGAGGACGGGCTAAAGCAACGGTTGCGTGGTTCAGAGCAGGATTTAAATTTCATGGAGGATGAAACCGCTGATTTTTCTCAAAGACTGTTTGAGGCGGATCATGGTGGTGTCGTGTTGATGGGAATCTCGAAAGAGCTTATGGGTCGGCTTCAGATTCTTCAATTTAATTTAAACAGCTCAGTTCAGCGAGAGACTCAGCTTAGAGCAACGCTCGAAGAATCCACTGAAGTGTTGAAGGAGAAAACGAGTTCTTTGAAAGACACGGATATTCAACTACAACGCGCACTTGCGTCTTCTGAAGCAACTCAAGAGAAGCGAGACATGCTTGAATCCACAATAGCTGATATGGACGATTTGATCGACAAGCTTAAGTCAAAAGTTTCCGAGTATGAGAGGCAGGTTGATAGAGCAGAGTGTAAGCTGATCACGTTATCTGAATCACATGCGGCGCTGAATGAGGAAGTTAACTTTCTGAGGGGAAAACTCGAGTTCTTAGAAGCGTCTTTGCAACAAGCTGATGAAACCAAGAAGGTCGCCGCAAAGGGGATTGGTTTCCAGAGCAAAATTGTCAGAAATCTGGTAGTGCAGCTAGCTTTTGAGCGAGACCGCCTTCATAAAAAGGTACCGACCGAAACTCTGAAGCAGCTCTTAAGTGTTCCGAAACAAAACGTTCTTACGCAAGCAATCACTAAATGATGAAGTAAAACAAGACTGTCGTTCGAGAACACAACCAAAACTCTCTTACGAGATGTTGAGATGTTTTCATTCAACGGACCTAACAAACACGAACAACGGACCAAAGGCCAAGACGTCACTAAATAGGAGAGATTAGGGTTACTTGTAAAAAAAATAACTCACTAATACTTGGGATTTTAAGTAACACAATAACTTAATTTCTCGACCTGCATAATCATGAACGAATATCATGTGTGTGCTCCTTCTGGTTATAATGAGATCCGTAATATGCTGTGTGCAGATTTCGACCTTACAATCGGAGAACAAACTTCTCGCGCAGAAGTTGCTCGAAAACAACAAATACAAATTTGGAGTTACAGGGCAAGATAATAAAGAAAGTGTGCCTTCAAAACTTACTGCTGAAACATCTGCAATAAGCTCGAAGGTATGAGTTTTGTTCGCTTCACAATCCAAGACTCAGATATTTATATCCAAACATTCACGTCCCGTTTCTTTTCTTGTTATACTAATCGACCGGGTTAACTAATTGGCATGTAATCTTACGAGGGAGCATGTTATCTGGTTAGAATTGAAACGTCTTTCGGTTTAGATCTTAATGTTATATCCTTGTTTAGACTCGAGAAGACGCATCATCCATTAGCGAAGCTGGAACGAAGTCTATTCCGGGTCCAGAGACGGTGAGGAGAATAGATGCTGGAATCTTGAGCTGCAAGCATATGCTCTTGACTCTCCTTGTTTTGGTCGTTGCATTCGGAGTTTATATATCTTCAGTCAGAAAGCTGCCTGTTCCGATCATGCTCCAATGGCACGGTACTGCCTGATGAATATCTTATCCTACGGGTAGCCTTTTGAGTTGTTCGTTGATTCTATTTTCTCACATGTCCTCTCTCAGACGTTTGTAAGATCGGAATTATAGAGTATATTACTAGCTTTAGTCCTTAACGTAGGATCTTCTTTGGCGACAATTGAAGTCATTTTCGTTTAGTTTAAGCCGCTCAAGCCCTACAGAAACCGAGGGACTGACCTTTCTCACGTGAAGTCGTTGCGAATTTCGCATTGTGGAGCTCCAGAAGCGGTTGGATACGGTTTTTCGGGAAATAAGATTTTGCTGGGATTATTGATCTCAGTTTTACATGTAATATTTTTGAAACTCAAGCCTAACAATTTTGGTAGTTTTATTCTAGGTCCGTCGTTAGTTGGATACTTCGTTTTTATGCTCTTGTATTTTATAATCTGTTATGTCGTTTATGTAAGCCGGTTTTTTATGTTGTTTTCGATTTTTGATGTGTCCTTGTACTTCTTCATGTTGTTATTGTTCTTATTTGATAATTTTTTATTTCTTAATAGTATTTTATCATATAAAAAAAATACTAGTACACATTTTTTTTTTCCGTTAGTGATGACGTCATCAAACAAATAAATTCAAACGACCAAACTCACGAATATCAAAATAATCTTGTATACACACATTCTTTGAACATCAACGCTAATTCCTATTTTTCTTCTCATTTTCTCACAAGAATTCTTAGTTTATCTCTTCAATAGCATTGTGATTTGCGATGTTGACGTCATTATTGACGGAAATAGTAAAAAAAAAAGTAACAAAAAAGTGGACGGGGTCTACCGATTCACCAAAAAAAGTAAACTTAAATACTTTTGCCATAGTTTTTTAACTTAGCTCTATGCCATCCTATTTTTTTAAAAAAATAGATACTTTTACCAATAATAAGTCTTTAATAATATAAGCTTAAATAGCAAATCCAATTATGCAAAACCCTAACAATAATAAAAACCACAGGCCTTAAATTTTGGGCCGTAGCTCGCTCCTAGGGGTGGCAATTTGGGACCGGACACGAAACACGAAACGGTTACGACACGATTTAAATGGGTTTGGGTCTACCATAAATAGATCTGGGTCCATCCGTGTTGAACACGATTAACACGATTAAATAACGGGTAAACACGTCACGAACCCGATAGCACGATGGGCCCCAATTAGACACGATTAAGAAGCAAAAAATTGCATTTTATGCATTTATATATGTTATAAAGTGTTCTACTACTTCTTATTTATGGCATTTATACTTTTTAAATTTATTAATTACGATGTACAATAGATGAATATAAAAAATTGTTAGCAAACTTTAAAATTTTAGATCATATAGTTAAATAAATTAAGTAAAATGAGGGTAAATTAAATTAATTTATAACTTTAAAATATGTGAATTTGTTTAATGGGTTAAACGGGTAGACACGATAAACACACTATTTAAATGGGGCGGGTCTGAGTCTACATAAAATAAGTAAAAAACGATTAAGACCCGGCACGAACACGACACACCACCCGAATTGCCACCATTACTCGGTCCTATATGCCAGAGTCGCACACGTACTAATGACTAGGCACAAAAAATCCCACATGGAAAAGGGACAGAAGAATCCAACATATTATATTTGTTTTCCGTACACGCTTGTATCGCCGGGCTCACCTGCGAGAGCCTGTGACCCGAGCGGGGTTAATAAAGAGGTGCGAACGAAGGTCACAACGATGCGATGTCCTCGGGACTGCTCCCAACTCAGATACCGATGCCTCCAACGCAGGCGGGTTTCCTGAGATCTCGATTGTGGACACGGAGGTAGGAGTTTGGGAGTATGGGCAACCCGAGATCGGCGGCATGCTATGGACTGCTCGGTAAGTCCGGTCGGAGGGAGGGACCCTACTCGAACCATCACTTTTGTTTTTCCTTACTATTTTACTACAAAATCATAATTATAGATGTGTAAACTGAAGTCGTTTTCGTTTAGGTGAAGCCGCTCAGGCCAACCGAAACCGAGGAAGTGGCACATTTTTCACGTGAATTCTTTGCGGGACCCTACTCGAACCATCCTATTTCCAAAAAAAATTAGATACTCTTACAGTAATAACTTGAAATCTACAGATTGTTGTTCATGACCCACCAAACCCAGTAAGCAAAAATGTCAATGAATCGATGGCGTCGATGCATGCGTACTTCCCCTGCTCCGCGTTGAGCCGGCGATGGTCCCACCTCCCCATGGTGACCCTCCTCGGCTTCGCCACGTCCAGCCCCGCCACGCGCCACGCGAGGTCCTTCAGCCCCGCCATTGCCCCCGGGTCGACGGTGTTGCGGACGCCGAGTCTGTATTCGCAGAGGATCTTCTCAGCGTCGCCGACGGAGGAGTGGCGGGGGTCGTCGAGGAAGGCGAAGAGGGAGCGGGGGAGGGGGTCGAAGGCGCGGAGGAGCTGCACGATGAGGCAGCGCTCTGCGACGCAGAGCTGGAGCGTGGTGACGGGTGACGGCGATCCAGACCAGCTTTGTAATGCCAAGTCGAACTAGTTTACTTGGAACTAAAAATCCCACATGGATAAGGGACGGAAGAATGCAACATATTATATGTGTTTTACCAACACGTTTGAATCGCCGGGCTCACCTGCGAGAGCCTGTGACCCAAGCGGGGGCTATAAAGAGGTGCGGACGAAGGTCGCCACGATGTGTATGTACCCCAAACAATGTTTCGGAGAATGGACAACCCGAGTCTTGTTCCGAGACTATGTACCCCAAACAGAATGTTTCGGAGAATGGACAACCCGAGTCTTGGTCCGAGACTGCTCGGTAAGCCCCGTCGGAGCGACCCTCGAACCATCCCTTTTGTTTTTCTTTACCACTTTTTGTAGTTGAAATCGTTCAGGCCCTACCTGAAACCGGATTCCGCATTATAGTGGTATTTTATGGGATTTTCGGGAAATATTAATCTCAATTTTCCAATGTGTAATATTATCTAAAAACATTAAGCTTTTTTGTTTTTCTTTACAACTTTTTGTAGTTGAAATCGTTCAGGCCCTACCTGAAACCGGATTCCGCATTATAGTGGTATCTTATGGGATTTTCGGGAAATATTAATCTCGATTTTCCAATGTGTAATATTATCTAAAAACATTAAGCTCTTTATATATATATTTTTAAAAATTTTATACTTTGTCCGTCGCTTTTTTTTTTTTTTTTTTTTCGTCGCTTTAGTTGGATATTTTGTTATTATTATAATATGTTATGTCGTTTTTGTACGCCCTTTTTTGGTGCCGTTATAGATTTTGATATGGCCATTGTTCTTCATGTTGTTATTGGTCTTTCACTGGGGTACCTGAATTTTATATCATAGCTATATGTAAAATTAATTAGCAAAAATCCTATTCAACATTAATCAGGTTTATCAAATATTCATAAAAGACAATATTTATTAATCACAGCTCCACAAAACCAATGACAATCTTTAAAGAACAATGATTTTATACAATATGCCTACAATTTCTTGGTTTGGGGGTTCTCGGTAAAATTTCTGCAAGATATCTTGTTGTTCAGAATTCAACCGTAGTATGTCAACGGAAAACTGAAATACCGGGGATAAATTGGAAATATCGACAAAACACTGACGATCTTATTCATTTTAAACAAAACTCATAAATAACATAGTAAATCCCAAACCTGAACAAACAAGATATATATGCCAGCCCGTACATTCATAAATTATTTTCGTGCTTTCGAACATTTTTTTTTTCCAGAGAAACATACAGTATGAATGTATTCAATTATATTAGTCGTAAATTCAAGGTATGAAATTTCTCGAATATCCATCGGCATGCCCATCGAAAATCTTTTTTCGAGTATATGCGAAACGATATATCCCTCGGCATATCCATCGATTTACCTATGAATATCAATCGACAAGCGATATTTCCGTAAAATGAAAAGTGCGGAACAACATCGGCAAGCGGTATTTAAAACCTTTGTCGTAATTATATTAAAAATCATCACTTCAGAAGACATTGTTTAAGAAGTGATGGTCTCAAAATATATTAAAATATATACAGCCTTACATTAAGCTATGACTATGAGGTCTTAGTAATATTTTACAAAGTGACGGGAAATAGGGACCATGAATTTAGAAAACTCAAAAATAATAAAAATAATAATAAAAAAAGGATAAAAATTGAGCATTTTTTGAACATCAACAACGCAATCTTATTTTTCTTTTTACGTTCTCACTCGAATTCCTAGTTCATCTCCTCAGTAACATTGTGATTTGCATTGTTGACGTCATTATTGACGAAAATAGTAAAAAAAAAAAAAATAGACGAGGTCTATCGATTCACACACACACAAAAAGTGAACTTAAATACTTTTGTCATAGATTTTTTAACTTGGCTCTATGCCATCCTATTTCCAAAATAATAGATACTTTTACCAGTAATAAGTCTTAAATAATATAAGCTTAATAGCAAATCCAATTAGGCAAAACCCTAATAATAATAAAACCCACTTTTCTGCCATAAGCAACGTTTATGGATGAAATCAACACCCGAGTTAGTTCAGTCCAAAATATGCATGAAGATCGAAACCCAGAAAAGAAAAAGGTCCCAAATTCACGAGCAAAATCCAATGGGAACAAGATTCTATCAACACCCATGAAATCTACAGAATCTTCTTCAACCCACGAATGACGAAACCCAGTAAGCAAACATGTCAATGAATCGATCATAACCCGTGAATCAACGACGACCCAATCAAGTAGGCGTCGATGCATGCGCACTTCCCCTGCTCGGAGTTGAGCCAGCGATGGTCCCACCTCTCCATGGTGACCTTCCTCAGCTTCGCCACGTCCAGCCCCGCCCTGCCACGCGCCGAGCGAGGTCCTTCAGCCCCTCCGACCACAGGCTGAGGCCCCCGAGCACCTGCGCCGCCACCGAGCTCAGGTCGACGGCGGTGTGGACGTCGAGGGGCGCGAAGGTGCGGCACTTGTCGGCGATCCAGGCAACCTTGTAATGCCAAATAGAACGAACTAGTTTACTTGGCACAAATAATCCCACATGGATAAAGGACACAAGAAGCCAAGACGTTATATGTGTTTTACCAACACGTTTGTATCGCCGGGCTCACCTGCGAGAGCCTGTGACCCAAGCGGGGGCAATAAAGAGGTGCGGACGTAGGAGACAACGATGCGGTCCTCAGGGACTGCTCCTGAATCGCATGCGGAAAGCAGCAGGCGTTTTAGGGTTGAGGGGCAACCCGAGATTGACCCGATTGCGCGCGATCCTGCAGGCGTTTTAGGGTTGAGGGGCAACCCGAGATTGACCCGATTGCGCGCGATCCTGCAGGCGTTTTAGGGTTGAGGGGCAACCCGAGATTGACCCGATTGCGCGCGATCCTGGTCTCCCTCGGTAAGCCTCATCGGAGGACCCTACTCGAACCATCTCTTTTGTGTGATGTTTGTTCCATCTTTATATACTAATTCCCTATTAATATTTTTCATCCTCTTCTTTTCTTTTTCCTTTTTAGTTTCTGTCAACTCCAAGGAAGCATATAATTTTGTAAGATTTAACATAGTTTCATCATTGTATTGCTTTTAATTTTAATCTTTGTTATATTGTTGCTATGAAAGTTTATTGAGGATAAGATGGCATTGGCGGTAATCTCACTTTTTCTTTTTTGAGATTTTTTTAATCCAAATATTTCTACAAATATAAAGTTTTATTTAGTTATTTTAGACTCAGTTATAGATATTCCATATAAAAAAAAAGACTCAGTTATAGATATTTTTCATGGCCCATATATATATATATATACTCATATACATAAAAAATTGTATGCGTGAACAATACCAATTTTCCACACCAGAAGTTGATTCTATCATTCAAAGTAATACGAATATATAAATAAACGTGGAGATCAAAATAATTTATTAGAAAAAATTCACATGAATATCATGCAATTTTTTTTTTATCATTATACAAAAATACAAATATATATATAATTTTTTATATATAGAGAGAGAGGAACTTCGATTTCTAAATATATCACTATTTCATATATATCCTTCTATTTTTCTTTTGTATATGATTCTTTAATAATGAAAATCATTAGTATTTTTTGAGCTAATACATTTTTTTCATCGAATTTAGATTTTAAAAGGAATTTTTCGGTTTGAAACTATACATTGAGCTCAAATGTATTTAATTTCCCACTGTTCTGTTTTTTCTTGCTTTCTTAAATTCAAATCATTTTATCCATTAAGATTTTTTTTTATGGGATACTAATAAGTAGAAAAATTACGGTAAAATACTCAATCTTTGGTCAACTAGCCTCTCATGTATCCAATCATTAAAACTTGCGCCAAAAATATCGAATGTGCGTTGACCGTAGCTTTGGCATGAAAACATTAATTTTTCTGTAAATATCCGCCATGTGGCCGTTAACGACAAATATATCCAAACTTTTTTTTTTAGACCTAACTCATAAGCTTGTGACCCAAGTGGCGGAGTAAGAAGAGACCAACAAGATGTCGTAAGCTGATTATGAATTTCCTAGACTTGTGCGCCTCCCTGTGAATCTAGTCTAGAGTTGGGCAATCCGAGTTCCGGTTTGGGCGGCCTCAGTGAGCCCTGTTCGATACCATCACTTTTGTAGAGCATGTTAGAATTCTTTTTACTTATGTTTTCAAATTTATTTTCGTGATAATTTTTTAATGATATAAAAGATCTTGGCGGAAGTAAAATTAAATTTGTAACCAAAATTTACAATGCGAAAACTAAAGCATTGCTGGTCAATTTTTTCGTCACATGATTAAAAAGTTAGTTTGGAATATTTGTAGTAAAAATACCTACATCTTACGATTTTCTTTTATTTATATTCACAATTCTTTTTTTAGTTTTAAAATTTCTAAACGAATTGAAAATTTAGGCAAAAGTAATTAAGTTTTATTGTTAACACCTTACCTTGAAGTTTCATGTGACAATGTATGTTAACTCTTTACCAAATATCAATCACTCCTTACCGTAATATTCCATGGAATTCCTGAACTTTATGCACCAATGTGTGAATCCAATTCAGTGATGGGTAATCTCCAAATACGGCTCTTTTTGGAGTTGGTCCTAGCCGCATCGTAGAACCCTACTCCAACAATCACTTTTATATCCTTCTAAATACCGGTAAAAGTTTGTAATTTTTTGCGGCTAATATTTTTGTTATTTTTCCGTTTGAGTTGCAAAAGTTCACAATCTTTTTTTTATATATATATATTATATTTATTAAAATCAATGTTTATGTATTTTAACTTCTGAGTATTAACTAAATATATAATTTTATTATATTATTATAATTCGATTCCGAAAACCAGTTTCTTTTTATATGGTTCCTAAAATTAGGTACCACAATCAAATTTCATTCTGGTTCCTGATAACAAAAACGAAATTAAGATTTTAATTAAGAATTTGCATTGTTGATGTTCTTAGAACCCATAAAATTGTTTGTTAAATTATTCTCCTTTTTTCTTTCAAAAATATATTTTTTTAACATCCATTCTATATATAACATAATTACATACCTATGACATAGAGCTAAGTCACATAATGGGCCCGTTTGGCACAACTTAATTTTTACAAAAATTGTTTTTAGTTTTAGTTTAGAAAATAAACTGTTTTTGAGAAAAACCGCCAGGTGTTTGGTAAATTGTTTATAAAACAGTTGTTGTTGGTAACAAAAACTGTTTTAGCGTTTGGTAAAAAAAATTAAATAGGCTAAAAAGACTAAAATAGACTAAAACCGTATTTTTGTTTTTAGAAAAAACCAAAAGCTACGAATTTTAGCTTTTACAATTCATGTACAAAAATTCAAAATCAATTTTGTGTTTTTTGGAAAAACAATTTTGCCAAACACCTGAATAGCGGTTAAGTTTATTTTATAAACAAAAACAAGGCTAAATAAGCTATGCCAAACGCACCCAATATGTATACATGATAACCTTCATGTATAATGACGGTATGAAGGAGAGAAAATGAGATGGGTTATTAAATAACACCCTAAAGAAGTTTCTTGAATTTGTTCATTAAACAACACAATAATTAAATATTATTTTCTTTCAAATCTATGTATAATAATTCACCAAGCAATTAATTCTGTTATTTTTTTTATCTTCTATTGTTTCAATCAACTAACAAAGTGAAAAATAATTTTGCAATTGTTTACCAAACAAGGCTTTGTTTTTAGTTTTGCAAATGAAAAATACAATAATACCAAAACAAGTATTTGATTGTTTTGAAAGAAATTGCAATATTACACTATAATTACAAAATATTGAAAGAAAAGCATTTAAAAGTTCTTGAGTTATCTGTCAAACAAGGTCTATGCTTATATTATATCCATGTTTATTTATTTATGTTTGAATTATTTGTTTTATCTGTTTGACGTCTTTACTGACAAGAATAATAAAAAAAAAATTAACGAAAAATTTATTAAGGTCTATTTATTAAAAAAAAAACTTAAATACTTTAATCATAATTTTTTTTTAAATGAATTCTCTAACGTCCCACATTTAAATAAATATCTTAGAGTTTATCGAGCAAAAAAAAAAAAAAAAAATCTTAGATACTTTGACTTGACCTATAATAACCCTTCAATTAATGAAACATTATTTAAGGAGAGAGATAATTTGGAAAAATATTCTCAGTTTTTCTGTCGATCAAAGCGACTCGCCAATCCGAAGCTTGCCATCGCCATTGAAGTTCGTGATCGTTGTTCGCCGTCTCAATCCAGTGGTGAGAGGAGAATAAAGTTTCATACTTTAGCCGTTTTGGCATATTCCCAGCTCTCCGATTTAGGGTTCACAGTATCTTTTCTTTTTGGGGGGTTCATCGTTGCTTATCGCCGTCGCATCATTCAATTTCTCTGGTTTGCGAATTTTCAGTTTTCGATTATGAGCTAGTTAATTAGGTTTCGATTTCTTCACTTTGGGTTTTTTGATGAACGATTTGGTTGCATATTTCTTGATGTTCACGAACCGCAATTCTTCCCCTCTATAGATTCGGAGCGAAACCTAAATTTTGTAGTTCTCATATAAATGAATTTAGAATTGAAAACTCCTTCGTAATCGAGTTCGAATCACATATAATATCAACCCTAAGGTTGCTGAATTCAAAGGAGGGCCGGCCCTAAGCTCGTCGTATTTAGTCGGGGCCTAGGCTATGCAAATTTCGGGGCCCTAGGCGCCCTCCTTGCTCGCCTATAGCCAGGGCCGGCCCCTTGGTAGCAATAGGGAGCTTGTAGCATATGGAATTTGTGAGTGCCTCCGTGTCAAGCGTTAGGTTGGCGCCACGTGTTGTCAGGTCTGTGTAATTTGGTTGCTTTTTCGGTCGTATGAAACGGTCGAGCCACTTCGGCTCTATTCTTATTTTCACCCGTTCTTTGGCTTCTCGGGCCCTCATATCAGCGTCTCTCTCGCTTTGTGTATGTGTCAATATGTTGAACATTTTTCAGTGTCTCTATCTTGCTCTGTTTGTGCGTGCTCATTGTTTTGTTAGCTCGTTTTTTCGAAGCATCACACTACAACGATATTTCGCCTCTGCTCATAAGGTTTGGTGGATTCTATTTATATGATTAGTGTGTTTTGGTGACTGAAGGTTGGATTTGAAGAAAGGAGTTGAACAATGGGTAAGAGAAAGTCCCGAGCGAAGCCAGTTTCAAAGAAGCGGATGGACAAGCTTGACACTGTGTTCACCTGCCCCTTCTGTAATCATGGATCCAGTGTCGAATGCCGCATGTAAGAATTGTTCTTGGTATTTGCTAATCAATAATACGTAGTCCAAGTTTAGGGTAGTTACGCCGTACTCTTAAGCCTCTTATCATACTTATTTTTCCATATTCTGGAAAACATAGACAAAACAAGCAATGTAACTAAGTGATAGAACCGAGCTCATGGATCCTATCACTAAGTTGGACTCTATGTTTAGCGTTCGTATAATATAGTAATATGTTTAGCGGTTTTATTGTTCGGGCTTAGGCCAGCCCATTAGGTTGTAAACCTTGGTGTAGTTAAGAAGCTTAGAGTTGATGAGAAAGGAAGCCAATCATTCACTAAATCTTATCTCTTTCAAAAGAGGAGAGATTGGGCTCGGTAACGATCTGGCACAGTTCGCAATTTGAGATCGATTTCGGATCGTAAAAGAACTTTAAGAGGTGGTAGTTTCTAGTTGGTTGCCGTAAGTGAATTTGTGTTTGTTATATATGCTGATTAGTAAAGGCATGAATTTGACCAATCTCTTATCAGTTCTCAACCCGGTTTTTTGCTTCTATGCGCACAGTGATATGAAGACTTTGACCGGGGAAGCTGTTTGCACGATTTGCCAAGAGAACTACAGTACTACTATCACAGGTGTGTCATAACTCTTGCGTGACGCCACATTATTTTCTTGATTTTACAAACCGTTACCGTTTGTGTTTCCTTTATGTCATAACGAGCATGGTAAAAAAACAAATATTGTTCTAAAGTGCAGGAGAAATACGGAGTAAAAATTTGTCTTTAAAACAGCGAAAAGAATACTGTGTTTTTAAAAACACTACCTGTTACTCTTTTTTCTTTTGATCTAATGGAACCTATAAAATTGACAAGTTGCGGTTTTTTTTTTCTTCTTCTTCGTCTTCTTCTTCCCTTTTCTGAATCTATGCTTGTGCTCTTGTGTATGCAGCTCTTACGGAGGCAGTCGACATGTACGTAGATTTTTCTCACTTTCTCCCGTTCGGTCACGCTGCTAATTAACTCAAACCATACGCCTATACTGACGTTGTTTATCTTGCTTTGGCATTTCTGTAGATATAGTGAATGGATTGACGAGTGCGAGCGCGTCAACAATCCCGACGATGACGGCGCTTAATCGGGGACCCTAAGTAGCATAAAAGTTTGTGGGCCTAGTAATATTGTAAGAGGTGTTATTGCATGCGACTCTATGAAGAGCCATTGTGAGAAGCTATGTTGTGTATATTTCTCTGTGTTTTCAAATGCCAGTCTTTACTTTTAGGTACTTAAAATGTAATAGTATGTGATAGTCTTGGTTCCTTCTCTAGATCTCCTCTTTGTTTGTGCAATATTGCTGGATTAATACGATATTCAGTTATGAACTTATACAAGTTTAATCTTCCAAATATATATATATATATATAGAGATAGATATGTAAGTAATTGGAAATAATTGTGCACTGAACTTTCGGACATTGAAGCAATTTGGCTTCTATAATTTAGTGTTGTTGGAAATGCTCTTAAACTTTTCAGTTTTACGCAATTTTTTACTTTTCCATGATATATTGTACAACTCTTTAGTTTTTATTTTGACAGTTAAAAACATCCTGATTGTCTTTTTCTTTCTTTCTTAATAAATATTGCATATATATATATATAAACAGACATTATAATATTATATGATAATTTAATTTTATACGCGATGTTGGTGAATAGATAATCACGTTAAAAATAAAAGTGAAATTGAGTATTTTTTTTTTATAGGTATTAAGAAATATGTCTTCTTATTGTAGTGAAGAGCCCAAAAAACCCTGGAGGAAATTACAAGATTAGAGGATAATTACAAAATTGACTTTATATCATGTAATTTTGTAATGTGCATCTTATGGTTTAATAGGTAAGATTAATAACATTATGTTAACAACTCTAGCGGAAATATTTTGTCTTGTGGATCTTAAATGTGTACCGTAAGTATGGTTTAATAACATTATGTTAAAAAATTGACAAACGCCCGTCAAAATTATGTGTCGACTTAATCTTATTAATTTCATATTCTTTTACCGTGATTGTTAAGGTTTCATTTGTATTGATTTGTATCAAAACGACAAAATTTATCTTTGTCGTTTACGAAAATGGGCTTAGGTCAAAGCCCATTAACAAAGTAAAAAAAGCCTTCTCAAGGAAAATTCGATATTTGGCAATGAAGAATGAAGAAATCCGACGAGCATTGAGAAGTCCAGGGGCGACGAGGTGATAGGCGATGAGGCGACGAGACAATGAGCAATGAAGGATGCGACGAGAGCTTGATGAATGAGGACTCTAGGGGGAGAGGACCCGTCACTATAAGATTAAAAAGAAAGTTAAAGTTCTCTACAGACAAGCTACGGGAAAGACAAGTGATGATGCGATGAGATGAGGCCACGAAGGAAAGGATGATATATGTGATGAAATCATTACTCAACAGATTTAATAACTTCAGTTTTAGAAGTTTATTTCATAATAAAGCTTGTGATCATGACAATCATGAATTAAACTCAAATTTAACCACTCATTAATGAGGATCGAAGGGAACCATGGGAAGAAAGCTCAATAAATAACGAGCTTAGATATGGAAAAAAGACAAAAGATTATTGTATTCTCTCGAAATACATTCTAATAAACACACTTTCAAGCATTTTATCTCTTTTATCAATTTTATTTGCGTGATTAAGTTTTTAACAAAAATACCCGAAGTTTAGGTAAATTAAAAGCGAAATTACACTATTCGTAAATCCGTGATTATTGAGGTAATTTTACGTCTCAACGACTAATATCCCTATTACTTATTATTCAAAACAATTTCACAAACACTAATTCAATTTCAAAACACTCATTAAATTTGGAACAAATTAGAAAATAAGTTTCCTGAGCGTCTTGAATTGGCCCATTTTGGAATGGGCCCAATTTAGTTTAGCCCATTAAAAATCGGTTTCGGATTTTTAAAAGAAACGTTTCGGAAATCAGCTATATTAATTGAAAAGTATACCGCAAAACCTTTTTAAATTAATAGAATCAGGACTCGATAATTTTATTAATATATTAAATTAATTAAATTATCTGAGTATAATAATTTAATGAGATAATAGCGGCATAAGTCCTCAACCTTTACTCAACTGGGGCGGCATAGCCCCAACCTCATTTAATAGCGGTATAAGTACCAAAAGATGATTTTCGCCCGTATTTGACTAACGGAAGTAGTCAACGTTTGAATGGTCAGTTTCTCGTCAACGTGGACGCCACGTAATCGACATGTCACCATACATGTCATCCTCCATCACCATTAATTTTGCATTAAATTTGAATCCCTCCATCACCACATGCGAGCGTAATGGTTCGAATCCCTCCATCACCATTAATTTTGCATTAAATTTGATGACATGAGGATGACGTGTGTGGTGACATGTCGGATTACGTGGCGTCCACGTTGACGAGAAGCTGACCACGCAAACGTTGACTACTTCCGTTAGTCAAATATGGACGGAAATCATCTTTTGGTACTTATACCGCTATTAAATGAGGTTGGGGCTATGCCGCCCCAGTTGAGTAAAGGTTGAGGACTTATGCCGCTATTATCCCTAATTTAATTATGTATGTTAAAATCGAGCTTATTATTATATACGAAATGTTTTCAGAAGTCAAAGTCAATTATTTTGGAGTTTCTGAGCTCTCCACGAAGAACACCATGGACGAACCAGAGCTCGAAGAGCCTCGACAAGGGGACCTCGAAACCCTAGATCCCATCTCCCAATGGTGTTCCTCCATAAATCGCGCCTGCGAAGACCGTCACCATTGCAACCCCTTCGCTTTCTCCTCCTTCGCCGCCGGCGCTGGATGGAGGAGCTCCGTCTCCAGTTGGCTTTCCGCGATCGACTCCGTTTCCGACCCCAGCTCTGACTGTGACGTCAGTGGCTTTGTCACCGACCTCTTCGAGCGCAGCCATGGCTCCGATGTCGAGCGCGAGGATTCGGCCGAGATTGGCGAGCCCTCGGTTGAATCCCGCGTTGGTGGACTCAGGACCGTTGAGTTCGACTCGGAATCGGATGGAGAAGACGGTGATGTTAGGGTTTCGGGTGATGATTGCCCTGATCGGTTTTGGTCGGAGGCAGAGGTTGCCATGTTTGAAAGGCGTGAGCGTGGGGAGGTTGACGATTCGGCCGTCGAGTGGGCGATCCCGAGGAATGTGCTCGACAGCGCTGGGACGGATGCGGTTTGGCTTACGGCCGAACACGGGCGGTTTTTGCAGAACGCGAGCTCGGAATGGAACGATGGGGACTCGGGCGCCGATGACGAGACGGTGGATTTTGACGAGCTTTTAGACCAGCTAATCGAAAGTGCGAATGCTCCGATGGGCAAGCCGCCAGCTGCGAAGAGCGCTGTCGAGAGTCTACTCTCCGTCGACCTGACAGTGGAGGAGTTGAGAAGCGGTGACGCAGCGTGTGCCGTTTGTAGAGATAAGATCTCGGCGGAGGAGGAGGTGAAGAGGCTCCCGTGTCACCATTACTTCCATGGTGACTGCGTTGTACCGTGGCTGGGGATTCGGAACACTTGCCCTGTCTGTCGGTACGAGCTGCCAACGGACAATCAAGATTACGAGCGGAGGAGGAAGAGCCCGGGCGCTCACGGTGGCCCGTTGATGAACTCATAGGCTGTTCTCAACGCCCTATTACTATAAATTTAGTTCCTTGTGAATAGTTCTGTCTAACCATGGATTCCGAGCAGACGATGAAGAACCGGAGGGCTCATCGTCGTCGCCCGGTGAGTGCCCCGTAGGTTGCTCTCCACACGTGGCTAATTGCTTAAAGCTATCATAATCAAAGTGTATATTCAACTCTAATTGCATGTAGTAGCTCTCTAGCTTTCCGGTGCAGAAGACGAACCCCGATCCAGATCACGGGCCGTGGAAGAAAACCCGACAGAGGATCTCGTACTTTGTTTTTAACATCTGGTAACTTTTGACATTAATGTACATTAATATACATAGGATTGAGTATTTGCTCTTAAGTTTGAATCGATTTCTGATTGTGGATGTTCATATGGTTCATTGATGAATCGTTGTCTTTGAATGTTGCTGATAGGTTGAAATAAAATCTGTGAATAATTAATTAGTTAATTAGTAAATAACTCCCGATTAACCTGTCAAGAAAAGTGAAGTAGTAAGTGAGACCGGTTCACGAGTTCCCGTGCGTAAGCCGGTGTGGGACTCCTCGCTACAATTGCATCATTGCGCGTTATTGTTGAGGGCGAAAATCACCAATAAACAATCACGAGGATACTTCCTCGAGTTTAAAGAGAGGAGTTCGGGTTTAGTCTCTTTATGTGTTAAGAATCAGTAAGAAGGCAATGAAAATGGCTATAAACTCTTTGTATATTGACGGATTCTCTGATTACAAGTTTATGAATACAAGTTCTTGCTTTCTCTCTCGGTTTCTCTCTGGGAAATTTTCGGATCCCTTACAATTGTGACTCAACCTTCTATTTATAGGCGAGTTGCCCTAACTTCAGCTCGGTTCCCATGGCTGATCTTTGTGTGGTCCTCCTTTGAAATATTCCGTGGTCCCCTACTGACATTCTCTGTAGGAAATAAGAAACGCACTCCCACAAACGTTGTCGCTTGCTATGCCCTGAGGCCAACCTGAGCAAGTAGTGCGCGTACGACTATCTTTTTGCCAGTCTGCCGACAATGCCTCGGCTGCATTTAATGTGGTTAGAACGTACATCTCTGACGCATCCTCGCTGGCATTCTCTTCAATCTCTTGAGCTGCCAACTCTCTCGAACAACCTCCTCGAGTACCCTCCTCAAGCACCTTCCTCGGGATCTTCATCGGGCACCTTCCTCGAACATCTTCCTCAGACACCTTCCTCGAGCATCTTCCTCAGACATCTTCCTCGGACAACTTCCTCGAGCATCTTCCTCGAGGATCCTTCTCGAGTGGCCTCCTCAAGCATCCTCTTCAAACAGCCTCCTCAAGCATCCTCTTCGAGCAGCCTCTTCGAGCATCCTCCTCGAGTACCTTCTCCGAGCAACTTCCTCGAGTATATCCTTTGAATGATTCCGTTAATGCTTCGGGAACAGCCGTTCTGTCATGGACTCCAGTCGTAAGAACCCATTTCCATCTTCATCCTTCGTCACTCCACCGCCCGGGACACGTGTAGTGTTGAGGAAAGATCTGGCGAGATCTGACCTCAACAGTTATATAATTGAAGAATATCTATTTATTATTTGCAAACAGTTTAACCAACTAAAGGTGGCTGCGGGGTGAACAACCGGGCCTTCTTTGATGCAGTTGTTTGCAAATAATAGACCAAATACGGTATTTTTAATAAGAAAACCAAATATTTTATTTGAAAAGATAAAAATAGCATTCACGGTATATTCAGAAGTGTATATTTATTATTCGGTTCCATCGGCATTTTAACTGTATTTACCGCTGCGATGAATATGATCAAAATTATATAAAAAAATAATAGTAATCAATATATGCTACAAAGTACTACTAATAACTTAATCAGTAATAGATATTAGATACTGTAAAGTGTAAAGTACCAATAACAGTAAGTAAGAAAAATTACAATAAGTATAGACTTGAAAATAATAAGTTTGATAAATATTTCATAAATAGAGTTTAATAAATTGTGCAATATAAAATATGAAATTATATATCAAAGTCTAGGTATGCAATAAATTCAGTTTCCGGTTCGTTTAATTTTATAATAATCAAATACTGCTATCGAATGATATTTGGTATTTGATACATATGGTATCAGTATTTTCGGTTTTTTTATTTAATATTCTGCTTTTTTTTTTCCTAAGGTGCTCGATAAGCTGCCATAGGACCACAATCATCTGATCTATGCCAATTGCCAAAAGTATGCTTCAAAAATTATACAATTGATTTTTATATGTCGCACTAGTACCTTAACGGTAAGATTATTGAAGCAATAACGCTTATTATGTTCTTATAAGCTGTATTTTTTATATCATATGATTATATTAATCTGATTATATGTTACATATGAGTACATATGTAATATCTAACTTTTGAAAATCACAAATATATTATTACAAACACATAGCTTCATAATCTCAATGATATAATTGAGTTTCGGTAAATTCAGTTTTCAACTTGTGTTTTACTTAAAAGCCGAAGAATCATCGCCACATATAAGAATCGATTTTGAGTAAATTGAGTAATCGGGTTTGAATCGATTTTTCCGATTTCTATCTTCCTGCAGTAGCTTGTTCGGCTTCGCTATCTTAGTTCTGACTTCTGAGTATGAACAGAACTCCGTCTATACAAAACAAGTATTAATTTGTCTTTCAATTAAGATTTAGCTGATACGTAGCTCTAGTTTAGGATTGTATATAATATACATGTATACACATATATGTTGACATAAGTAAAAAAAAAAAAAAAATTAACTTATTCTGCATTAGATATAAATTGTAGTTACGATTGATAGTACTTTAAATCAGTCTTCAAATAATTTTTTGAGAAGATTATAAATACGTCGTTGGAGAAAACAATTGTGATCAAAATGGCAAGACGTGGCATGTCAAAATGTCAACTGTCAACTGTATATATATGAAGGTTCGAAATAGTAAATAGTAAAACTGATCGTTACAGATTTATCTATGAAATTTTTGTAAATTTTCAGAATGATTTTATATAATAAGAAATTAAGAATAATAATACTTATGCTATATATAGTGTAACCATTTTAAATAATTATAACGGTAAAAGAAAGATACGTGAAACGACATGCGAGTATTCCATGACAGCTTAAAAAGCAAAATGACATCTAATGGAAAAGTTGCCGATGTCCTCCTCGTTAACTAATCGTGCAACCCTCATGCAACATAATTGTACCTCGATATTGTTTTGAACTCTTTAGTTACTATTGCCGCAAAAAAAAATGTAAATATACAAATGCAGTTAGAAATGCTTATAAATAGCTTATATCCCTAAATCTACCAGAAACTAACGTTGATACATTCTGATTTGTTTTGGCGTATATGAATTTGCAGAATAGATATCTACGATGTACTCCATATCCAAAAGCAAAATACCAATAGCTTATAATTAATTGACTATAGTCTATATGTTTTCAAATAATGTTGCTCATATATTCTTCTAATATAATATTTAATCTCAAGATGATGTCACCACTCACCAATGAGAACAATAGCTTCTACTTTGTTAATCATAGATCTCTCTCTAACCAAATTATAAAATATATTTTTATGGAAAGATTGGAAAATGGAAACACAAAGTGGGACACTAGCTCTAAAAATGTCTTTAATTTTTATTTTTATTTGTAATGGCAGTCATTTTAGGAACACCAAACTCAATTTATTTAATCAGGCACACAAGTCAATTTGATTATATTATCATTAGTATGAAATAAGGAAAAAAAAAACTAATTAGCATAATCAGTTTGTTTGTTTCCTATAATTTACATCACTTTAAACTATAACTAAGTCTCCAACTCCCACTTCCTAATTTATTTAATTAATAGGGTCGAAATCATGATTGTGTAGCATCACACTACAGTATATATAATAGTTTTATAACGATTAAACAAAAATTTTATTTATTTTTCTTACTAACTGGTATTCACTAATACTTTACAGAAATCATTTATCACAAACCACTAGAAAAATTCTATATTCGGGTACACTAAAGATGGTGAGATATACCGATAAATTTTTCGTAAAATTTTGAAAAATTGGTACTAATGTCCCAATTTTATTTTATGAGTATATTAACGAAAAACGGATGAGTATATATTTATAAATAATATTTAATTAAAAACAAATAATTCTAGAGTTTTGTGAGTTTTACGCGATTTTTAAGATAAGCGTTGTTTTCATTCAGTGTACGATTTACTTGTGACATTTGCTAAAACGACAAATAAGTAAATCGAAATTAAATTCCGGGTTACATGCTGTGATTCGCGATCGCGGGCTCTTACTCTCTCTACAACCTTTATAATGTGTTTATTTATAACGATTAAACAAAAATTTTATTTATTTTTCTTACTAACTGGTATTCACTAATACTTTACAGAAATCAATGATATTTTTATTAATTTCTCAATGAGTGGGGAGTTTGAATTATTACTTCCAATCATTTTCTGTTTGAAAGTGACTATATATATTTGCAAATCGAACTCTTCTTTGCTTGCCTTCCTTATTTCAATTATTTATTTATTGTTATGGATAACGCTTGATGAGTTCACTACATTAAGCTTTGTAGGAATGGTTCTTTTTTTTTTTTTTACATTATTATTTTTTATAATTGTTTTGCAGGCAATGCCTACCCACTTAGCTCTCATCTTGATTCATAACCATAAGCAAGTGATAGTGCTCAACTTTATGTTGCTCCCCGGCAAATTGTTGGCACATTTTCTTTGTGATCTCTTTTCAATCACATAACACATTTGTAAAGAGCCTCATCTTTTCATCCACATCAAGGTTTTCAAAAATGTGTTGAGCTCGTACACCTAATTTGTGGTGCCCAAATGTAGGAATTGTAAAAGACCCCCACACGGCATTGAAGGACTCGATAAAGATTCCGCATTTGCCAGATATTTTGCACTCCCGACATCTCGCTAAATGAAAATACGAGTTATAAGTTAATTTGTCGTCATTCCTCTCTGTAGGCTCCTATAACGACTTATAGCGACGACAACACAATTGTTGATCTTCCTTTCCCTTGCAACTACGACATTATTGTAGGTCAATATTTTTTTAATTTTTTATTTTCAATTTTAGGAGTTACGGCGGCGGTTAAAAATTCAAATCATTTGAATTCGCGACGACAATGACATAGCTCCTGAAATCGAAGGACTAATCAAACTTTTATATTTGCCATATATTTAACTCCCCGACCATCTCGTTATGAGTAAAAAAGAGCTATAGGTTAATTTCTTCGTCGCTAAATGGCCATTATTGTATATGCCTATAGCGACGATAAAACAATCGCTCATCTTCCATTCTTTACAGGAATGACATTTTTTACGTGGGTTATCAAAATTTATTTTATTTTCAAATTGAGCGATAAATTAAAATTCAAATGATTAAAATAATTATCGACCAAATTCGTGCTTCCGAATTTAAAAGGACTAAAAAATATCTTCATACAAGTAAAAAGCTTTCATAATTATGATATCTAGCTATTTTCACTCTTCAACCATCTCATATAAGGAAACAAGCTATAAATGTTAATTTATCGTTGCTAAAATGTCTCGTAGTACGTAAGTGCCTACAACGATTAAAATAATAACCGTAATATTTCTTTAAGCTACCGCGATGATATTATTGCCGCGGATCATTTTTGTTTCTTCTTCAAATTCGAGAGTTTATAGCGACAACACCATAAAAAATTCAAATTATTTTTCTAATAAGCGACAACATTATCTTCACTACAACTCCCGAATTCGAAGGGCTCCATAAAGCTTTCCATCTTTATCACTCTCCGACCATGTTTGCGCGAAGAATGGGTCGTGTCTCGCGCGATGAGAAGTTTCGGTCAAGAATGGTGTGATTGATAGCATGCAAATTCAGAAATAGAAAAAGAAATGGAAAAGATGGAATAAGCAACAAATACAAGGAGAGTGCGTATTGCATCATAGAAGCAAGGATTTTTATGTTCCTCTATCATATTATTGTGACGATCTCACAAATCCATAGCAATATATATATATTTTACTACTTGGACTAGAACTAAAATACAAGGCTAATAGATTCTTCCAATTAATTTCTCTTTTTTCATAATTGCTTATGGTGCGTGTTTGTCACACTTTGTCTAAGGAAAAATTTCTCATGCCACTAATTTTACAAAAATACTTTCTTTATTCTTTTAAAAACAGTCAAATACAACTTCGAAATCTACTTTAATTTCTTCTCATTTTATCCTTTTTTATTTTTCAAAACCCCAAAATTTTCTTTATCCATGATTTCAAATTTTATTCTTATATATGCTCTTGTTTATTATTTATTTATTTATTTTTTTACAAAAACATACCATCTCGATATCAAAAAATAAAAATATTTACCGATTGTAAAATTCAGAGATTTTTTTTATAAATTATCTAAATAAATATATAACGGATAGTATTATCGCAGGGAAATTAAAAAAAATGACTTATCATTTATCATAAATTCTCCGATTAATCCTCAAGTCTCGTAATTTTGAAAATATCAGTTTCAGGATAAATTTTTTTTCAAGATACAAGACAAATATTTTGAATAAAAATTCAGGTGAAAAAATTATTTACAGAATTACAAACCTTGATAGATTATATTTTGAGATGTCGTAGTAAATTAAAATTTATT
Source organism: Parietaria judaica (assembly GCA_954871525.1). Classification (NCBI taxonomy): domain Eukaryota; kingdom Viridiplantae; phylum Streptophyta; class Magnoliopsida; order Rosales; family Urticaceae; genus Parietaria; species Parietaria judaica. Next base: position 36,959,903 of record OX940865.1, read on the forward strand.
TTGACTATATTTAAAAATACAAGGTATACTTTTACGAAAAATAAGTAAAGATTAACATAAAAAAAAACTATCAAGGTTCTCGGTTTTTTCTTGGTTACGGTACGGTCACGGAACGTTTGTAAGAAAAAACAAGAAATATAGTTTTAAAATCGGTAACCGGGACGTCCCGGTTCCCGGTTTTGAGAACCGGGAATTGGAGCCGGGACGAAACTTAAATTCTCAGTTTTTCGTCTCGGTATCAATTTAAAATATAGTAAATATATAGTAATTATATATTTTTAATTTTTACTATACAATAATATTGTTTATGTATGGATAGTATCACTAGATCATTTTTATGTTATAAATTTTCTATTTGGTAATTTGGACTTCTTATTTTGTATTTTTTTCATTCTTATTTTCTCGTATTTTTTTTTTCTTTCTCAATTTTGTTCTAATTTTCGTAACTGTTCTGGTTGCCGATTAAAAAAAATAAACCAGGATTTTTTATAACTGAAACGTGGACCAATATTTGTTTTTCCGGTTTTCGATACCAGGAAAAAAAAAATACGTAAAATTTGTGGCTCCCAGTTCCGGTCTCACCCGTGTAAAATCTCCTGAAAATTGTACATAAAGTAATAGCAAATAAATAATATAAAAAAAAAGGTAGGCATGAGCAGCTAGATATCTTCAGGTAGCTTTGTAATTGAATAAGTTTTGTCGCAACGTGCAAGTGTTTTGAGGCAAAGAAATCCAAACCAAATCATTGAGATATCATCTCCTTTTGTTCATAGCTAGCAATTAATATTGTTTTTTTATTGAGAAATTACTGCCAATATCAAAGCTGCATTATGAATTATGAAGCAATAATGTTATAAATATTTTAATTTTTACGAGTATTTGGATAACCTAAGACAATCAACAACACAATACTAGCAGTAGAAACACCATATATATATATATAATGTATTTACTGTTGCTATAGTAGGAGCACGATATATATTATAGATGATGACGAAGGCCAATTATTCAACACTCTAATCAACAATTATTTATCAAATTTATGACATAATTAATTTGCTTTAATAAGCAATTCTCTATCTAAACCTTTATTCGTTATCCACAAAATAAGTGGGTCAATTTAAAACCTTATTACAAGTACGTAAGCAAATGCGGCTTCATATATATTGTGTCTTAGTCTTGCTCAAAATGCACCACCAACACTATTATCTATAGATAATTTTATAATGCACAAGGATGATGTAAAACTTTATTAAATATTAAAGAACGATTATATAATATTTATGTGTGTAATTATACCTAATCAAAAGTGGATTAATGGTGATAATTAGGGTTTATCCGCTGTCAACCAATCTCTTCATATCTCATGACCTCATAGAGAGAGAAAGAAAGTGATATTATTTGTGGTGGGCAAAGAAGCATAACAGCCACAAAAGTACGAACCAAATAGTTTATTCGATAATTACTAATTATCCAGTATTGCGTTAATTAGTGTTTAAAAGTCTGCAAATCGCAAATCGATCACAAATTCAATTTATGAGTATACTGATGCGGAAGGGGCATACCGCTTTCGTAAAAAAGATTTTTAAAAACCGGTACCCGTGAGTAAGCGGAAAACCGATATCACAATTATATTAATCTACCATTGTATCACTAATTTCAAACTAAAAATGAAAAGCACTAGAAGATTTATTATTAAAAGTAGATGGCATTTTTGTGCATAACAAATGTATAGAGTATAGAAAGAAAAATAAAGTATCCATTGTGGTATATTTTTGCTAAATTGAATTTATACAACAAAAAGATTAATAATTGGAATGTAGAGTATATTAAATCAAAATTCGAAAAAGAAAAAAAAATTTGAGATATTAGGATACAAATGATAATATAGCTTAACAGTTTTTGAAATTACATGGTGTATTAAACATATAAATGAAAATAAAGAGATAGAAACCAAATTCCCTACTTATACACGTGTCATGGAGGGAGCCTAGTTTGATAAAATATCCATGCCCTTGGTTAGTAATGATATCAATCATATCATACAAAAACAACAAAATTGTGAATGGTTGCTCTACTGGGGTGCTACTAATGACAACACCCAAATTTTGGTAGACCAGCCTCAATAAAGTTTCAACAATAACATTGAGGCTTTTTCTCTGGATCAAAGAAATCTTATAATATATATATATATAATATCTCAATATATATATATATTACATATATATATATAATATATATGAGAGGTGAAGAAAAAGAAGAAAAAAAAAAGATACAGTGCACTAAACATCCACGCACGCTTGTTAACAAAGGACCTTCGAGGTGACATATCATGCGTTTTAAACTATAACTAGTACGCACGGTGATATTGTATTACTTATAAATTTGGATGAGAATATTAATCAAATTGATTAATTTAATTGTTTGTTGTCTAATTAGAAAAAGAAAAGAAAAAAAAAAAGATACGGTGCAAAACATCCACGCACGCATGTTAACAAAGGACCTTTGAGGTGACATATCATGTGTTTCATACTAGAACTAGTACGCGCGGTGGTATTGTATTACTTATAAATTTGGATGAAAATATTGATCAATTTAATTGTATGTGGTCTAATAAGAAATAAATCAATTTTGAATTTGTTATGTGCATTTTTTTAGACATATAAAAATTGGACCTCGTTGGCGATCGAAAGTCAAAGTCCGCTAACGATGTCAAAGACCGAAAGCCCAAGAACCAATACATTTGACGAGCCCTGGACTCATAAAGACTAAGAAGACAAAGTCCTTGATCGAAAAAGGCACTCTTGACGAGGTCCCCTGACAAGCCTCCTCGCTATGGCGAGCGACCTTGCCATCAATGTTGACAAAGGAATAACTCACAGTAATTGCACACGACGAGGAGATCTGATTAGCTTACGAAAGTCATCAGGAAGTCCTCTAGATTCTATCGGACTCAACATACAAGCTCTCGGATACCTAGAAGGCAATACTACGACACCCCTGCCGGTAATACCCTCGCCATTGGCGAAGGTCATCCCCACACCCCAACATCGGCATCCCCGACGAGCCAAACCACATCGCTAGTCATCCATTTATTACTAACCCTAAACTACGTGGGACCTTATTATCGTCGAGATGCGTAGGCATCCTCGCCCAACCATAGGCAATGGGGTGCGGGATCAATCTACCCTTTTTTGCAGGTCCTCCCTCGCCATAGGAGCTTGCCAAGGGAGGAAAATCATCAGGAATCAGTAAGGACACCCCGGGGTTTCGCTAAGAGAACGAATTCATCGTAAATATAATATCTAAGGAATTAATTTTTCTCTCTGTCAAAATATTAAAAATATAATAAAATAATAATAACTCATCGTAAAAACCTTTAAATCTAATTAATTATTTGAACAAAATAACTCAAAGATAATTAGTCTTTTGAAATAATAAAATATTAAATAAACATCACATCATTGACTTATCCGACCGTGAAGACCTCTCTAAGAAGCCCTCGGCTTAGGGAAGAGATTCCGAAGAGCGTAATGTAGATAGATCCAAGAGCTCTTAGGTGCCATGTAGGCAGGGATGGATGATCGGAAAATCCGACCATCAATAACTAAAATCATTTTTTTAAAAATAAATGAACGAAAAAAATACATCACTAAACCTATAATATAAGGGTCAATGATGGCAAAAATACCTATAGTTTGGTCAAAGAACCCCTCAGGTACCCAAAGTTTAAAAGTAGTGGCAAAAATACCCAAAGTCACATTTGGGGAGTTGACCACTTCATTCTTGTAACGCCATTAACTTACCCAATAACTCTGGCCACGTGAAAAAATCTGTTTCGTTAAGTGTAATCATTAGAGGTTCAATTAGTTGTATTAAATAGTATTACTTAGGGGTTTAATAACTTTAATTCGCTGTTTTCTCGTAAACGAGGCTGATGTGGGCTTGTCAACGTGGAAAAAATTGTTCTGTCGGCAACCCACGTTTGTCCGCGTTGTCAGAGTTAACATGTAAATTAACAGTGTTACGAGATTGAAGTGGTCAACTCCCCAAATATGACTTTGGGTATTTTTACCACTATTTTTAAACTTTAGATACCCGAGGGGTTCTTTGACCAAACTTTGAATATTTTTGCCATCATTAACCCTAATATATAACACATTAATACCAGATTTAGGAAAGTTTGGCGGTGCAAAAATTTATTCTAGTGGCATATATGTGCAATAAATTATAGGAAAATATGGTATATAATTTAGTCCCATAATGTGTACTATTTTGGCACCGTATCTCTCAGAAATTTGAACGTTCATTCATTCATGGACTTTATTAATTTTAATTTAACTTTTGGTACGAAAAGAAAAGAAATGGCGTTAAATCAAGTACCCTTCCGTGCGTTACCTTTACCGTTATTCTAGGGCAGTGTCTTTTTCTCAAACTATTTCTTCCGAAAATGCCCTTCTCCAATGCCTTGGAGGGTAGCTCCGTGCTTTGAAGTGAAGGGGTAGTTCAGGAAAGTAGACAGATATGGCGAATGATTTGTCAAATTTAGATAAGATTCGTTTGTTAGTTGAATTTGAGGGGAAGATACAAAAAAAATTATGGAGATCTTGGTACACCGAAAGAAAATGTAATTGTCATCAAGGATATATTTATTTAGATTGATACATAATTTTTTTTTGTTAAAAAATCAAATTGATTAATAGTTTTATGGCAATATGGGACCGGTAAGCCTGCCCGTTCGCAACCCGTACTCGAGATTGAATCGAGTCTTGTATCTTACGAGGTAGAGAATGGCCAAACCATTTTCTTTTGTCTTCATTTAATGTTTTGTAATAATTTAAAAAACAAAAACTAAGTGGTCGGGGGTAAACTCGGGCGCCTGTCGTCCGAACAAACACGGGCAACTCGCACCAAAAGTGGAACCACCTTATGTGTTATATGAGGTAGAACTATAACTCCTTTTCAAAATAATTTTTGTAAAAATCATTTAGTGTTATTTTTTTTTAAAATTTTCTATTCATAAAAAATATTAATTTATTTTATGTTTTTGTTTCTATTAGAAGTTCAAACTATCTGTGTATCACACTCATAAATCATGTGATCCAAGAGGGTAACAAAAGGTAAGTTGTGCAATCCCGTGTCGTCTGGACATGGGGATGTGCTGATGGAATATTCTCGAGACAATTGTGTAGGTATGAGATTGTATGGTTGTCTGAAATCGTACAAGTACTATGTGAATGTACTGTCGAAGAAGTTTGAGAGAATTGATTACTACTATATATGTCGACCAGATACATTTTTTTTACTCGTATCCGATTTGAATGAACTCAAATATAAAAACGTGCTTGACCTCGAGTAATTATAAGACATGTGACTGCGTGAGAGTTTCTCAAAAGACATGGGAGTAAAGATAAATACACTCAAAAAACTCGTATTGACATGTAGACATAACCATCAATTCAAAAGAAAGTACAATCGGCGTGTTACACCGCTATACTATATACATACAAATGTACCTAAGAAAGTATATATATATATAAGTGTGTGTGAGAGATGAAACAAGGAAGGAGCAATTAAAAGACAAGACAAGAAATAAAGGTCAAAACAAACCTAATGACAATGTTGACTTGTACACTAATTCCACTCTCAGCCTGATGATCCAACTGATCTCAGAGAGTTTATTTCTTGGTTTGTTAATTTCCATTACATATAATGGGAAAAGAGGAATAAAATAAGCACTTCCATTTGATTTTCCTATTTGAACTACACTGTGTTTTCTGATTAGTGGAAGACTGGGATTACCAAAATAAAACAACCAAAAAAGACTTGTCCACTGAGCTGAGTGGCTATGCCTTGTTTGTGCTAAAGTTTGTGCTAAAGATGACATTATTTTGACCCCAAATTCACCATTCTGCTCACTATTTTACCCTCTCAATCAGACAATAATAACAATCTATAACTCTTATTCTTTCTTTCTCATTTACATACATATAAGTATAAACACCCATTACCATTGTTGGTGAAGGACATTGATATATATATATAGGGAAATATATATGTTGGATTTCAGATTCTAGACAATTGATGGTAGCCAAAAAAATCTTGACATCATAGTGTGCATGATAGCCAAAAGTTCTTTCTACTTTAAATTTTTAAATTTATCTAAATCAAAAGTGTAATATTGAAACTTTTACAAATAAGTAATCCTAGAATTCGAGTATTAACAAAATTGCGAAAATTCGTAGATGCAAATTAAATAAAGTTGTAAAAGAGAAAAACTTGATTAAAAAGAGTGAAAATAGTGATTGTATAGGAGATGTTCTTAGGACATTTATGTCCAAAGAATTGAAAAACTTTCTCAATTAAAACTTACATCAATCCTTGCATGTTTTTATAGATTCTTTAGATTACTAATAATTTTAATGTTGTCGAGAGAAAGGTATTCTTAAGTTGCAAATGGTGGATCTACGTAAGGCTCAAAATTTATCGAAATTTCTTATTTTTTTCAAAAAAAAAAAAAATTCCCTTAATTTCTTGCACAATACATAGCTAGCCATTCCAAATTTATATCTCAGGCCCCACTCTAGCAATAACATTATATATACTTGGGCTAATTGCGGCAATAATGCACAATCTTTGGTAAAGAGGGATTTTAGGTCCCCAACCTTTCAAATTGTGGGCAAACTACACAACTTTTGTTAAATTTAAAATCCGTTGGTCCTTCCGTTGGATGTTAAATTCTGCTGATGTGGCATCGTTAAACTGCCAAATGGACTACCAACTTGTAATATTAATTGTATAATTTAATTAATAAGAATAAATTAAATCATTTCTAATTATGATTAAAAAAAATTAATACTTTAAATTAAATAAATAATTTTTACTCCCCCTAAATATCTAACAGGCTCTTCGTCAAACATGAATAATTTTTTTGAAAAACGACGGATTATTAAACACGACAAAATTTGCAAAGATTACATAACGACATTTTTTTAGAAACGACTAGAATTTTGAAAAAACAACTGTAATTTAAAAAACGACATAGTAAAGATGTGAATAATAATGAAGCAAAAATTAAAAATAAGAACTACGCGTTAAATAAGTATTGCTCGTTAATTTAAAGTTCTAATTTATTTTTTGAATCATAATTAAAAGATTTAAATTTATTCTTATTAATTAGGTTATGTAATTAATATTACAAATTGGCAATCCGCTTGGGAATTTAACAATGCCACATCAACAGAAGTTAACAGCCCTAACGGAAGGATCAACGTATTTTACATTCAACAAACGTTGTGTATTTTTGCCCACACTTTGAAAGGTTGGGGACCTAAATTCCCTCTTGACCAAAAGTTGTGCATTATTGCCGCAATTAACCCTATATACTTTCTTCATATTTATTGTAATTTTTACATCATCACCAGTTAATTTATTTTTATAAATTCTAGTAACTTTATTATTGATACTTTGTTATTGTTTTGGCTTCTCATATAAAGTTTTGCTTGGAGATCATACTATTGGTAGGATTATCACGCGCAATATTTAATAAATGGTTAAATACCATTTGAATATATATATTTTACTATCTGGGTGTTTAAGAATCCGTACACGAGATTTTAATAATTGTGAAAGAAATTGTATTGAGAAGTTATCCATATAGAACTCGGGTCTTCTTCGATATTATGATATATTAATTTTTACATACTTTATAGGGTAAACTGTGGCTAATGTACCCAATGTTTGATTTTCTGCGGATTATATACCCAATGTTTATTTTTGGCGGCTAATGTACCCAATGTTTGATCCGTTAGATATTTTTGGGTTTTCCGTCAGTTGACCGTTAGAGAGTTATATGTACACTTTTCGTATTTTTGACATAACTCACTCATTTTTTGTCCAAATTTTATGCACGACCTATGGTTGGAAAGATAAGAGATAGATCTACAACTTTAATGTTTTAAGTTTTGTAAAATCAGTTTTAAAAAAATACGAAATTTCAAGTACAACGTAAAACTGGACATTAGTTTAATGCAAAATATTTGTTTCGAGCAAATTTTAATATACTTAATGACTTTTTATGATGAAACGTAAAACTAAAAAGTTGTAGATAAACTTTTTATCTTTCCAACGGTTGTTTATTTATAAATTTTGGACAAAAAATGAGTGAGTTATGCCAAAAATATAAAAGATGTGATGTGAAATAATATTTCATATTTTTGGCATAACTCACTCGTTTTTTATCCAAAATTTATAAATAAACATCCGTTGGAAAGATAAAACATTTATCTACAACTTTTTACTTTTACGTTTCATCATAAAAAGTCATTAAGTATATTAAAATTTGCTCGAAACAAATATTTTGCATTAAACTAATGTCCAGTTTTACGTTGTACTTGAAATTTCGTATTTTTTTTAAACTGATTTTACAAAACTTAAAACATTAAAGTTGTAGATCTATCTCTTATCTTTCCAACCATAGGTCGTGCATAAAATTTGGACAAAAAATGAGTGAGTTATGTCAAAAATACGAAAAGTGTACATATAACTCTCTAACGGTCAACTGACAGAAAACCCAAAAATATCTAACGGATCAAACATTGAGTACATTAGCCGCCAAAAATAAACATTGGGTACATAAGCCGCAGAAAATCAAACATTGGGTACATTAGCCGCAGTTTACCCTACTTTATAATATATAGTTTATAAATATAATGTGACAAAATATTCTCAACTACTCATCAAAAGCAATACTTTTAAAAGCTATATATATTATATAGTACTGAATGTTCATCATATAAATAAAATTATTTAAATCAAAGTGGCTCAAAAGAGAAGCTACTCGACGCTGCTGAATAATTTGCAAATCATAAACAGTTTGGACCACCAAAAACAAGCGCACAATATCTATATTAAAGATTTTCATATATGTCTTAATATCAATATCATGCATTTAGATATTAGTATTATTAGTATTATGTAAAAACTCATCGATAAAGTTTACGAAAAATTTATCAATACACCCATAATATCTAATTCTCGAGTTTTCATCGATATTTAAAACCTTGTTGTGTACACATAAAAAATTGTATATAACAAAGAGGTTTTAGCTTGAGTAACATATTTAAGAAAAATAAATAAATTATGTTATACTATAATATATTAGTTATTGATCTGACAAAAAATCATAAGGATGTTTATAATATAATACTATAGAACCGAGGCAATATATTGTACAAAAAGGACATGTTTTTTTCTTTTTCTTTTAAGGCATGCCTTTTATTTTACATTGATGTTGCTAAGTTGAATACGCAACCTTGCAATTGTGGTATTGTTTATTTCACCTATTTCTGGTGTGACAGCTCTAGATTCATAAAAAAATATTGTAATTTTGTGGTGTAAATTTATGCCCAATTTGATTCTGTTAAAGATTCATATAAACCACATATTTTCTTTCATTAAATTAATTCAGTTTCACTACATTGGAGGATTTTACAGTGGTTACTCAAGCTTTTCTTAGAAGGGTAAATTACACATTTCATATTTTTCATGCTTCCAATATGGTTACGTGTCGTTGTGTGATTGGTGCATGGAAAGACAAAATGTTGGGTACAATTAGAAATTTCCAAAGAATGTATAAGGTCAAGCACTGTGGATTAAATATAATAATATATGATGAAAGGGTTTAATAGAAGTGGTTGATGAGTCATTAAGTCCTAAAAAATAAAAGGCTTGTCTACTAGGGCAAAAAGGGTTGCTTTTTATGAAGAAAAAAAATGTCAATCTTTCCATGGATACGTCATGAATTATAGTGTAAATTATTTTGTTGCAAGGGATATATTCATTGCAGTGCATTAGGGAAAACGGATAACTCTCGAAAGTGTTCTAGTGATACGGAAATTTAATTGAAGTTTTTATCGACGTTACAAATTATGACTTCGGTTTTAATGTGAAAATCACAATCGTTTATCTGGTTTTACCGCTTTAATTAAATCTAATATTATATTTATTATTTTCTATTGACCATACCTAGCAACACGTCGATTTTTTTTCTCATCTAATCTCTCGGTTTAATATACTAGTATTTAGTAGTCTGTTATTATGTTAATATTGTGTAATATTAAAATTTAGTAGTCTATTTATGTGTAATATTAGTAGTCAGTTTATGTAGATGTGAAATTAATTTAAAAGCGGTAAATGAGGGCAAAAACCCGATATTATCGCAACCGAACACTGAATAAAAAATATACAGTAAATGCGGTTTCTATCTTTCAAAACACAGTACTCGGTTATTGTTTTTAAAATACTATATAAATCCGATATTCGGTCTGGTATTATTCAAAAACGTATCGAATATACATGTTTGTTCATAAGCATAAGCTAGTCCGAAAATGATTATATACCCAAAACCGCAACTTGTACTTGGAACTGTGATGATACTGGTATGATATTATTATTTAGGACTGAGTGAGTGCACGCTTACACATAAGGACACAGCATGATGAAGTGTATATATATTATGCATATATATTATAGATAGAGCATACATAGGAAATGTTATTAGAAAATAATATGTGATAAAAAAGAAAAAACCGTAATTGCCACAAAAAAGCAAGCAAGAGTAAAAGACATGATCTGCAGGCAGATATTGGAGTGCTATGAAAGCTCAACCCACTTCGCCATTTACACTCTCACTGTTTCGCCCAAATTGTTCTTCCCTAATACATCGTGGGACCAAGAAAAAAAAAAGTAAAATAAAATAAAATATAGTGAATCTTGTTGTTTTTTTTTTTTTTTTTTCACTCTACTTTCAATTTTTTTATTATAAAAATACACCATCTGTTAGGAATTTCGCCCTAATTCCCGAATCTTAAAACGAATAAAGTGATAAAACGAAATTGAAATCGACACCAGCATTATAGTGGTTCGCTCTCAGTGTAGGATGTACGTCCACTTGCCGCTTGTAAATCTTGATCCACTATCAATCTCTCAATCGAAGTTTCTGGTTACACCCTCAATCTCGCCTCTCTCAATTTATGCTACAATCTCGCCTCTCTCAGGTCGATCAGCTTGACTGCTCTGCGTCGGGTCTCAGTAGCGCTTCCGTGTAGATTAGGCTTCACACTCAACAGCCTCTATTTTCAAAACTGTTAAAATATACCCTCAGAATTAATCCTGTAAGCTGTAACTATCCAACCTCCCGAAAGTCCAACGTTGGATTTTTTTTTCCTAAAACATGGATCCGGACTTGTCCGGGTCCTTTTTTATCCGGATACGGATTAGTCTGGGTTCGTATACTAAATTGAGTCTTTTTTTTTCTTTCGGGTCGGATCAGTCCGATCCGTGTTTTTTTAAACCCCCGGAGCCCGGACCAATCCTCCTGGTTTTTTTTTTAATTTTTCTCGCACGGCTCCTTAGTGATATAAGAAAGAAGATCACTTAATTGCCCTTGCCCTTGTTATTGTTAATAAGTTTATGATTTGTTGCCATACACTCTAGTTTTATTATTTATACATAGACATATAAACATAAACATACCCTCGTTAATTTTACCGATTTTAGTAATATGTTTTTGTTATTTTTGAATGAAAGGCTATATATATAGACTATAGTATATACTATTAGTTATTGTAAATAAAAAATAAAAAAATATATAGGGTGTAAAAAATAAATTTCCCAAAAATAAAGAAACTTTTGCCACCCTATAAAAACCCCATTTCCCTCACTCTTCTCTTCCCCTTCCCAAAACACCAAACGCTTAATCCACAAACACAATCAACACAATAAAAAAAAAAAACATGCAACGAAACCCTAGCAATGATCATCACTTCTCAATTCTCCCTCCGAACCCTAATTATCTCAACCTCTCAGACCACTCATTCATCAACAGCGACATCACCACCATGCTCAACAATGTCCCAGCGACCAACTTCCACTTCATGACCACCAGTACCCCCCTGTACAACGACACGTGGCACTCGATCCAATCTCCGGCTGACGTGGCCGGCGTCGCGATAAGCGGCAGCGGCGTCCTGAGCAGCAACTCGACGACGTCGGACGAGGGCGAGGAGCCGAACGCAAGCCTGATCAGCGAGCGGAAGCAGCGGCGGATGATATCGAACCGGGAGTCCGCGCGGCGGTCGCGCATGCGCAAGCAGCGGCACCTCGACGAGCTCTGGTCGCACGTCGTGTGGCTGCGCAGCGAGAACCACCACCTCATGGACCGCCTCAACCGCGCCGCCGAGCGCCACGAGAGTGTCGTCCGCGAGAACTCGCAGCTCAAGGAGGAGGCCTCCGAGCTCCGGCAGATGCTCTCCGACCTCCGAATCCGCAGCCCTGCCATGCAGGCGACACCGTTCCACTTCGACGAGGACGTCACGCCATGCAACGCCGCCTATCTCCGAGCCGAGTCGTCGAACCAGCCCAACAGCATCACGGCTTCCATGGACTTGCTTGGTTGATCATATTAATATATATATTAAAAATAATATTAAGCTCTATATATATTGGGGGAGTGTTCGTGAGCAATTTTTGCCTAGAAATTACTCTCTTTCCATGGCTGCTCCAACATGAATTGCCTCTCTTTATTTGTGGTGGATCATATTTTTGTTAATCATGAGTGCTCTAATTATTGGTACACTTTTTCACTAAGTTTATTTTTTTATCATAACTATAATAATATTCTTCATGGTAAAATACGAGAAAATATAATAGAATCACTATACAAATTAATGACCCCAAAAAATAAAATACAATAAGTTGTTCCGTATCCAATTTATGGCCGCTCTGAGTGCGATTATACGAACACTAGTATATACCGGAATTCTACCAAAACTTTGAAATTAAACGTGTTTGGACGGAAAATATAAGTGACCTTTCGGAAAATTTCACGCATATATCGCACCCTTTTAGAAAGCTTCTCGGATATGATTTCATGACACGTTAGGCAAATTTTCTCTAATTATTTTGTGGGTGATCATATTTTTGTTTCGTAGTCCAATTACCTAAGTCGGTAGAAAAGTGGATTATGGAAAATAATTACTTAATTAGAGCAGATATATCTAAGTTGGGAGTTGAAAATAAATAAATAAATAAATAAAATGCAATGATGTCAGGTGTACTATAAAAGACGCAGAGATGAGTTGCGAGTGGAGAAGAGTTGAGCATGAGGTTGAAAATGAAAGGTGGTGGGGGTGGTGGGTCATATTAATTGTTTCTTTGAGCAAACTACATGACAATAATAATAATAATAGTAATAATAATAATTATAATAATAATAATAATAATAATAATAATAATAATAATAATAATAATGGTCATATAAGAGTCGTATATATCGGGTAATCCACTATGTAAAACGGAAGATATCGGAAGTTTTTCACAGAGGCCCTAGTTTACTATACCGTTCGATTTAGGGGAGCCTTAGGAAACAAGGTTTTGCCATTGTGCCACACAATCTTTTGATACCAAAACCTTAAAAAATTGTAACATCAAAGTTTCAAACATTAATACGCACATATTTATCATGATTTAAAAAAAATCAAGAAAATTTTATAGGTGCAACACGTGCACACCCTGATGCACATGTGCAATATTGCCCTTGATCGCTGCTAGCCGTGATCAGAACACAGCTTCGCGGCTGCAACTCCCACACAATGAATTTTAAAATGGGAGATTGCATGGTGCGCTTTCCACATAATTCATTTAAAAACTATATAAAATCTCGTGGTTGGCGGTGACAGCCACAGAGGCAGAGCTATTCAGGGCTGCCGAGGCAGCCGTGGCAGGCCGTGAGTCTTTTAGGCTGCATATTGGGAAAATATATAATAAATACCATTATAAATGTTGTGAAAATCATTAATTATAGTATAAGATGGTTATTATAGTTTGCTTGCCTTATTAGAAAGTTGGTTAAGATCACATTTAACTTGATTTCCAATCTAGGTAGGTTAATTATATATATAATATAATGTGGTGAGTAAGTCAGAAATACAAAAGGGTGTTATATTCTTTCCCAGGAATAAACTAAAAAGACAAAAACAAGTTGTGCATTATGAAGCCAAGTTGAGCATAACATGACTAGAGACAAAGCCTTAGTTTATGAACCCTAGCACTGTGCAGGTTCCATGTATCAGTTCTTGTTCTTTATATTAAAATATAACACTACTTTCGATTTTTGAGACACTCATACAGTTGTCAATCCAATTGTTGAAATTTTTATTTACAATATTGATGTTGACATCCAATTTCTATCATAAAAGAAAGACTATGTTTAAGAATTATGCTATACTTAGACCAACATTGTTTTTAATAATACACCTTATACTTTCACTTCTTTTGAAAGAAAAAAAAATGTGATTTTCTGGTAATATCGCAACTATTTTCTTTGTAATCATAATGCACTTTGATATTTTCTATCAAATATCTATATACTAAGATGTGTTGTTTCATTCAATATATAGATTTACAGCACGCACTTTGTACTAAAGTACTAAATTCGCAGTAGTACTGAAAGTTTGTACCGTGGTTTTCGCCAAATCATCGTTTAAGTATTTTTTCGACCAACTTGCACGAGGATTTTCGACCAACTGCCGTTCGAGTCTTTGTATTTTTACTTTGCACAATTTGACGCACCATTGTACAAAGTTCATGAATTCACAGTAGTATGGAAAGTTTGTGCGATGGTTTTTGCCAAACAATCGCCAAAATTTTGCGTATTTTCAACTTGCACAATGATTTTCGACAAACTGATCTTCAAATCTTCGTATGTTTACTTTGCACAATTTGAAGCACCATTATACAACGTGCATGATGTACTTGTTGTATTGATAAAAGAGATATGTGTAAGCTTAAGTATTTAATCTCTTTTTTAGTGGTCAAAAAGTCACAAAACAGTGTTAAAATCTGATTTCATCATATTTGTTAAGCTAGAAACACGCGTACGCCGACACATTTTAGCAAAAAATATTGAGAACTTGACTTACCAAAATCTCCATATACAGTGGGATCGTAGAAATAATATTCGGTATAATCTCTTTTGATTTATCATCACGTATAACTTCCTTGATTTTTTTTTTTATTGGCATTGATTTTTTATTTGACTGAGTTTTTATTGCTTTTTTTTTTATCTCCTTTAATTTTAGTTGCACTATGTAGTCAACATTAGAATATTGTATATATATATATATATCCGGAAAAATTATTAATTATCAAATTATTAATTTATGAAGTATTATAAATTATATAATCATTATAATCAGAAGAAAAAAATCCTTATGTATAACACATGTCAAGAATATTGTAATCATAATATGTAGCTTGAAAATGATGTTACTAGAATAGAGCTTCTTTAATGCAATAGCACAATTGTATCAACAATCACTTTGAATATTTATTTGTTATGTCACGAAAATACCAGACCTTCTTAATGTTGTGTGGAAGCATAAACTTGAAGTTTACCGGAGAAGTAAATTTCAAGAATAAGCAAATAACTTCATAATCATATTTGAATAACATTACATAGTTAATTAGTGTAATTTGTTTCTATTTAAGATGATATTTTAACTAGTTACATGAAGTTATATTTTATTTATAATTATTCAATACATATATATGTAATATTATTATTTTTATATTGAACTATTAATTTATATATATGTTAAGACCTATATACTTCTAAAAAATTTATCATCTTATAAATTTATCGAATTATTATAATTTAGCCAGTCAGGCTCGATTCGGGACCGGACAAAATTATAATTTAATCGAGGTTATTAATTTATCGGGTATTAATAATTTACCGAGGTTCTACATAAAGTGGCGTTTGGAGATTGCTCCTGTGTCCATTGTGGGTGGTGGGCTCCCGATCAAGACGTGCCAAAAAATAAAAGTTGGTGGACGTTTAGATTTTTTGTTCCGGTTTACATTTTAACGACGGATGATATCACTGTTTATTTTCGGCTGCATCAGTTAAGTTAGGCCGGAAATATTCTTTGAGAGCATCAGTGATATCAGCACCCAAGAATTCAGCTTTATATGTCAAACTATTTGAATGAAGAAACGACGACATTAGTAAGTGGACCAATCTATTTGGACGAAAACTACAACTAATGGGAAAGAAAGAAGCTGGGTCAAAATGATACGACATCACAAGGAAAAAACGACACTTACAATGCGAGGGTAAAATATGCGACATGCTTGTAAAGCATAAAAACGACAATCAAAACATCATAAATATCACAGTTTAATGTTGTGGAATTTGGCCTAATTTCATCCATGATATTAAATCCATCCTAACATCTTAGTTTCATATTCTTAAATTAATTTCTGAGGATTTTTTTCTTCGTCTTCTTGTGCGTAACTACATTTCCACGAGTCTATATCATCATGTCCCAATCCTACACAACTCATCTCTATTTTCTCCCATTTTGAACAAATAAATAATAAAAATATCGAAAACATTTATTTGTTTGACAAATGTTTTTGAACATTTTTATTTTATTTTTGTTTATACTTAACATTTCACTTTGTAAAATGACTATATCACGTGTTTTGACTTTTTTATTTTTTTCTTTATGTAACTCTTATTTGGTTTTTGACTTTTGTACTTCTGGCATTTTTGAGAGATCGTAGGTTCAATCCTAACGAAACATAAAAATACGTATATAAATAATATTAATGAGTATCTACCATTTGCTCTTACGCTGCAAAAAAATATATATATAATAAAAATATATTTTGTAACCGACACAAATTACTCTTCACTTCACTAAAATGTATTTTTTTTACCATATACAGCAGGACTTCGTTGATTAATACTCGATAAATTAATAACTTCAACAAATATATTTTTGTTTGATCTTGACTCTCGATCTTGATTACATAATTAAAAAATAAAATAAAATTCTCCGATCTCAACTGTATATATTCGGTATTATGGAGCTTGGAAAGTCTTTTTGTTCCTTAAATATGATTTAATGAAAATAAATAAAAAAGGGTCACTACCACCGACGCGGATATTAATAAAGTTTGTGACTTTTCTCAGATCTAAAATCCAAATTCATTCATTTCATTTCATTTCACTCTCACTCCTCTCCATCGCCCTCAAGCTCGCTCCCATGGCGGTCGCCGTCCGGGGCAGCCGCGCCGGAGCCGCCGGATTCGGCGGCCTCTCTCTCCGCAGCTTCTTCTCCTACCGGATCTTCGTCTCCGCCATGTTCTCCCTCCTCTTCATCGCCACTCTCTCCGTCATCCTCACCAACACTCCTTCCAATTCGCGCCACGACTCTGTAAGTTGAGCTTCGATCGACCCCGTAGTGCTTAGGAACTGGAATCTGAGGAATTCATTGTGGAATGGAATCTTTTGGTTTTACAGGATCTTCCCAACTCTGGAAATGCGTACGTGCATAGGACGTTTCTGGCTCTCAAATCTGACCCTCTGAAGACGAGGATGGATTTGATTTACAAGCAAGCGAGTGATCACAAGACGTTGGTGAACGCTTACTCGGCGTACGCGAGGAAGCTCAAGCTGGATATATCGAGGCAGTTGCGATTGTTTAGCGATTTGGCTTCCGAGTTTTCGGATCTTCAGATGAAGCCGGGCTACCGGGAATCGCTGTTTGATTCGGAGGGTCCGGTGGACGAGGACGTGTTGCGGCAGTTTGAGAAAGAGGTGAAAGACAAGGTGAAGACCGCGAGGGCGATGGTGGCCGAGTCGAAGGAGAATTACGACAATCAGCTGAAGATTCAGAAGCTGAAAGACACTATCTTTGCGGTGAACGAGCTGCTCACGAAGGCGAAGAAGAACGGGGCTTTCGCCAGCCTGATTGCTGCGAAATCGGTGCCCAAGAGCTTGCATTGTCTGGCAATGAGGCTCGTTGGGGAAATGATTTCCGATCCGGAGAAGTTTAGGGACGATGACCCGAAGCCTGAGTTTGAGGACCCGAGCTTGTATCATTATGCGATTTTCTCGGACAATGTGATTGCAGTTTCGGTGGTGGTGAGATCCACGCTGAAGAACGCGGCAGAGCCTTGGAAACACGTTTTTCATGTAGTTACGGATAAGATGAACCTTGCGGCCATGAAAGTTTGGTTTAAGATGAGTCCCCCGGAAGGAGGCGCCTTCATGGAGGTGAAGGCGGTGGAGGATTACCCGTTCTTGAATTCTTCGTACGTGGTGGTTCTGAAGCAGCTTCAATCGGCAAAGCTGCAGAAGTTTTACTTCGATAATCATGAGGAAAATACGACCAAAGACTCGAGCAACATGATATACAAGAACCCTAAGTATTTATCCATCTTGAATCACCTCCGGTTTTATCTGCCCGAAATGTATCCAAAGTTGCACAAGATTCTATTCTTGGATGACGACGTTGTTGTTCAGAAAGACTTGACGGGGCTATGGAGGATCGATTTGGACGGGAAGGTGAATGGGGCTGTTGAGACGTGCTTCGGATCCTTCCATCGCTACTCTCAGTATTTGAATTTCTCAAATCCTCTTATTAAAGAGAAGTTCAATCCCAAGGCATGTGCTTGGGCTTACGGGATGAATATCTTCGATCTCGATGCTTGGAGGCGGGAGAAATCCACCGAGCGATACCATTACTGGCAAAACATGGTAAGTCTAAATCGTCAATTGAACCTTTACTCTACTCTCGCATTAGAAGCATATAGATCAAACGTTAAAAATTGTGTTTTTAAGGCGCGCCTCGAACTGATTCGGTAGCAAAACGCCTCAATGGACGCAGGGTTGGCTGTTAAACTGAGATTATGTTGTTTATTATTTATCACGAACACTGCTTGACAAATTTGTATTCATGAACATGGGCGATCAGAACGAAGATCGAACGCTATGGAAGCTCGGAAGTCTTCCACCGGGTTTGCTCACATTCTACTCAACAACAAAGTCATTGGACAAAAGCTGGCATGTTCTCGGGCTCGGCTACAACCCGAGCATAAGCATGGGCGAAATCAACCGCGCGGCAGTAATTCACTACAACGGAAACATGAAGCCGTGGCTTGACATCGCCATGAACCAGTACAAGAATCTCTGGACAAAATACGTGGACAACGATATGAAATACGTCGAGATGTGCAATTTCGGCTTATAGGCAAGTACCTGAATTACCTTACCGCTTTTGAATTTATCAGACGACACAAAAGTACAGAGCTTTATGCCCCGAAAAACCGTCAATCGTCATCACACTTTACCCGTCCACACACAATTAGTTTTGTGATTTAGTAGCTGTAGCCGTCAAGAGCTGAAGCTCAACGATTCTTTGTTCTTGGTGGGAAAAAAAAAGTGTCATAATTCTTTCAATCAAGTCTCTTTTAAGTGTGTTTATGTATTGGGTAGTAAATCATATATTGAGCAAAGAAAGTTACACGTGGCAATCAATTTTGGGTTCAGATGTTTACAGTGTTGTATATTACTACATGCATATTGAAGCTATCATACTAATGATAATCACTTGAAGCGAAAAGGAAAGGAAAAATACTTTCACATTTATGAATTATTAGAGTGGTTGATCGTTTAGGTTATATAATTATGTCAATTGATTTATTTTATTTTATTTTATTTAGCGTTCGGCTTTTACGTTTCAAGGTTTAATTAGATCGGGCATGTATAAGTCCGTTAGGTTGTAATCTCTTGGTCTATTTTAATGGAGCCTCGAGCTAGTGAAAAGAGGAGCCAATAACTATTTACATAAAATTTAATTTCTCTTATTAACTCTGATTAATATTAATAAATCAAATGAGTTATTTTTTTATGCAATAATAAAATAGAATAGAATCGCCGATAAATAAAATTGTCACGAAAAGAGCACTGTCAAAATTATGCAAATTGAGATTTTGTATCCCAATCGGAAACTTGCTAACCACAAACTGAATGATATATATAAACGTAGATTATAATGTAGTTCATAATTATAAAATGTGGCAAAATGATGCGAGAACCACCTTCGGCTTCGGGAATGGAGTTCTTGAGAAGAACGCTTACCTAACACAACCTGAATGGTTTGAACTTTGAAGCAAGGTGTTGAATGCCGTTTGCCGATGTCGTTTCGTAATTTCCATTTTATAGACATATCGCTTGTCGATGGGTGAATCGGAAAATTGCTAACCACAAATTTAATGATATATATAAACGTTGATTATAATGTAGTTCATAATTACAAAATGTGGCAAAATGATGTGAGAACCACCTTCGTGAATGGAGTTCTTGAAAAGAAAAGTCCATTGCCCTTTTTTTTTTTTCATCACTCACGTCTAGTTTGCGGGTATTGGAATTTTTGAACTAGTTCCGGAATGGGAAAATTGGGTACCCGGATGTGGGTACCTAATTTTTTTTTTATATTTGAAACTATAGACCTAGATTCGGAACCGGAACCGGCTTTCATAATAAAATGTCTAAAAATGAAGGTAATAATATGTAATAATCATATTTAAGCTTAAGCTTTTACTCATGCATCTTCTCATTTTATATATTATATTTTCATTATATAATTATATATTGTACAATATTTATAAACCACTTTGTTCTTAAACATTTAGACCCGGAACCAAATTTCCAAAACCGATTTCGGTATTTTAATCAGGATAATTTCCGGTTCCGGGTATGAAAATATACACTGTACACTTGCTTTCTAGGAGACTTGACCCCGAATGGATTTTCTTTCGTCTCTCTTGTATATTTATTAATGAATAAACTGTCTTTAATTGTGTACTCTTTTTGACAAAAAATGATGAAAACAAAAAACAAAAAAAGCCACCGATAGCTCGGAAGAAACAAAGTAGTCGCGAACTATTCATATTCATGGGTAGTTTGGGAATTTAGAATCTTGGTAAACTCTACTATGTATGACGTAGTAAAGCAAATAAAGTAATTTGAACTTTGAAGTTTGTGAAGTTTGAAGGTTAAGCAACTCCGAATCATGGTTTTAAACTCCCCGGTGTGCCCTCGGCAATGTCCATTTTTTTGAAGTTGCAGCAATCGGCATGGCTTCGGCATGTGGTATATCCGTGAACAATTATAACCTATCAAAGTGATTTATTTTAATTGTAACCTTATAATCCATATTTTCTATAAGTTACAAGTATAATTTATATATATATATAAATACAACTGTAATCTATCAATATTGTTGAAGTGAAAAATCCTCTCCGCAATCACGGAGTCACGATTGTTGTAATTCCGCTTTTAAGTTACCTCAGAGCTCGAGTCTTTCCGTTAAACTAAATCATGTTGAAGAAAATAGGTTTGAAACAAGTAAAATACTTTGAGAATTTTGGTGTGAGAAAATTGTATATATTGTCAAGGATTTTCCAATCCCATTTACATTTTTTGCTCTCTATTTATAGAGCTTGATAATTGAAATCGCACGTTATAAATGGCCAGTTACAAAATGTGTTTAATTCCCTCACAATTGCCTTAATTACGATGCTATAATCGTAGACACGACTGTCGTCGTTAGCCCTGAAGCGCCGCTCGCGCTACGCTAGTTGGTCCTTCTTGTCTTCATCCCCATCAGCTACTTCTTCATCTCGTCGCAAGGCTATAATTCGTCGCTTGATTCGGCTCATCTCTTCTCCTGGTCTCCAGTTGGCGATGAGACTTTATCGACGAGGTTTCATGGACAAGGTTATGATTGAGGGTATTTCCACGTCGACGAATATCCTCGTCGCCTGTCTTCGTGGTGTACATTCCTTTTGATCGTTGACCCATTTCCTGGGTTGTCCCTCTTGACCTGGTCAATGAAACTTTTGTTGGTCTTGGGCTTTTATGATTAATGCCCAATTTATGAACGATAGAGATAGAATTCGTCGTATCAATATAAATTGACATGGACGAAATCGTACGTCAACAAATACGATGTCTTATTATTAGTATGATTTTTTAGCTATATATTTATAGTCTTATTGTGAGAAATAAATAAGTTTGAGCATGTATAAAGAAATGTCGGAATATTTTAATTTTATTTTCTAAATTTTCCGTCGATATTTTTGTCAACTTGACCTTCAAATTTATGCGGTATTTGCGACATGTGGCAATACCCTTTTTTTCCGATTTTCCTATCGATATTTCCATCGACATACGACATACCTGTAAAATAGAGGGAGCAAGAAGGCATCACGAACTCGCAAAAACATAATATCGTCAAAAAAAAGTAGAATTAAATATGGAGTCTATGAGACGTCACGAGCTCGCAAAATAATATAATTTAAAATCTAAATTATAGTGAGATTTAAGAATGTAATAATAAATTAATATAATTATAAGGAAATAAAGTGAGTGGAAGAAATCTCCCTCTCACCTACCCACGAGTTGTCCACCTAACGAAACCAAAGTTGACCTCTTTTCTTCTTTATAACCCACTTCGCTTCTCTCTTCTTCTTCCTCGCTTCGCTCCGATTCCTCCCTCGAATCTCAACTTTCAGGTATCCAAAGCTTTCAACTTTCTGATTGAATATTGATCCTCTTCCTTTTTCTCGTTCTGGGCAAAAGCTTGATTCAGTTTTGATTACTTCTTTATGCTTCGCCACTCTATTATTGTATGAAAAGCTCTCGATTTGCACTAAAATCCTGTCAAGTTCTTAATTCAATATTATAATTGATCCTCTGGGTTTTAAAGGTTGATACAGTTGATTGTTTATTGTAAAATATAAATTTGATTTGCTCGATCCATGTGTATCTTGATTCACGAAGAAGCTTCGATTTGGTGCATTCAGCTTGAAAATGTAGATCTATTTGAATTTTTTCAATCATTTAAGCAAATAGGAATCGTGTTTCGATCTCGATTATTTGGGTTTTTCGATCGGTTTTATTTAGATTTCATCTTCATTAGCATGAGCAATTGTGTATAGTAACTATAAGCCGAAATGAATGAGTTGATAATAATAACTTTTTGAACATCGATCAGGCAAAACGATGGCGCCTCCGACAAGGATTGGTCTCGCTGGTTTGGCAGTGATGGGGCAGAATTTGGCGCTCAACATCGCAGAGAAAGGTTTCCCGATCTCCGTGTACAACAGAACGACCTCCAAAGTCGACGAAACCGTCGAGCGAGCGAAGAAGGAAGGTAACCTTCCTGTCTTTGGGTTCCACGACCCCGAATCTTTCGTCAACTCGATCCAGAAGCCTCGAGTCATTATCATGCTTGTCAAGGCCGGTGCTCCCGTTGACCAGACGATTAAAACCCTAACGGCGTTTATGGAGAAAGGCGACTGCATCATTGACGGTGGCAACGAGTGGTACGAGAACACCGAGAGGAGGGAGAAGGCCATGGCGGAGCTCGGCCTCCTCTACCTTGGAATGGGCGTCTCCGGAGGCGAAGAGGGTGCCCGAAACGGACCCTCCATGATGCCTGGAGGATCCTTCGAGGCTTACAAGTACATCGAGGACATTCTAGTCAAGGTGGCGGCGCAAGTCGACAGTGGGCCCTGCGTTACTTACATTGGCGAAGGAGGCTCAGGAAACTTCGTCAAGATGATCCACAATGGGATCGAATATGGTGATATGCAGCTCATTGCCGAGGCTTACGACGTGCTCAAATCCGTCGGAAAGCTCTCCAATGAAGAGCTTCACAACGTTTTCACCGAGTGGAACAAGGGCGAGCTTCTCAGCTTCTTGATTGAGATCACGGCAGACATTTTCGGGATCAAGGACGACAAGGGAGAAGGATACTTGGTCGACAAGGTTTTGGACAAAACCGGCATGAAGGGAACCGGGAAATGGACAGTCCAGCAAGCTGCCGAGCTCTCGATTGCAGCACCGACAATTGCGTCCTCGTTGGACTCGAGATTCCTCAGCGGTCTGAAAGACGAGCGCGTCGAAGCTGCGAAAGTGTTCAAAGCCGGTGGGCTTGACAATGTCTTGACCGAGCAAGAGGTCGACAAGGCAAAGCTGGTTGACGACGTGAGACAAGCTCTTTACGCATCCAAGATCTGCAGCTACGCACAGGGGATGAATCTGATCCGCGCGAAGAGCATCGAGAAAGGCTGGGGTTTGACGCTCGGTGAACTGGCTCGGATCTGGAAGGGTGGGTGCATCATCCGCGCCGCTTTCCTCGACCGAATCAAGCAGGCCTACGACAGAAACGCCGACCTGGCGAACCTTCTCGTGGACCCAGAGTTCGCGAAAGAGGTCGTCGAGAGGCAGTCGGCTTGGAGACGGGTCGTGTGCGTTGCCGTCAACGCGGGCATCAGCACGCCGGGTATGTCTTCTAGCCTCGCCTATTTCGATACATACAGAAGGGACCGGCTTCCGGCGAATCTGGTCCAAGCGCAGAGGGATTACTTCGGGGCCCACACATACGAGAGAACCGACTGCGAAGGATCGTTCCACACCGAGTGGTTCAAGCTCGCGAAGCAGTCGAAGCACTGAGTCTGATTTGGCTGCCATTGAATTTTCCTTAGAATAATTTCTGCTCATGTGGTGCTTAGCAGATGATCTTTTTTCCAATTCAACTTTTCCAGTGTGATTCCTGTGCTTTTGGCAGATTTTTGTGTGTTTTTCTTTGTCTCTATGAATCCAACCCATATTACATCCGATTTTATTAAATATGAAAACTGCAGATAGTTGCTTTTACAGGGTGAAATTGCGATCAGGTTCCGGGCTTTTTACCTTCTTTTGGTCAGGTTCTATTTTCTCGGGATTTCCTAATCGGGTGTTGTCCCGTTCTCGTTTTGGACCAAACCATGATGGACCGGGACTTGGCCAAAACTAGACTCGGGACCAAAATTTCCGTCGCTATCGTCTTTTGACTTTTGATAGCGCCTACATCTGTTGATCATAA
The DNA here is from genome assembly GCA_954871525.1 of Parietaria judaica. Lineage (NCBI taxonomy): Eukaryota > Viridiplantae > Streptophyta > Magnoliopsida > Rosales > Urticaceae > Parietaria > Parietaria judaica. The sequence goes on from OX940865.1 coordinate 36,984,691, forward strand.
TTCAACCAGGCATTGTTCTTGTGTCAAAGGTTGATGAAAGTCAAACAACGCATATGTGTCATATTCATTTTTCATACTATAAAGTAAAAACATGTTTATTTGTTTCTTGGTTGAACAATCAACAAAGCTTGTTTTTTTAATTTTAAAGAGTCGGTTTTGTCATTTCTATTATAAGCTGAAGTCAGATTCACATGGTCTATTATAAGGTGCAAAAATTACATTTATTATCGATTTTTGGTAGTTGTAAAATCGACTTCTTAACTGCATTAGCCAAAGTTCTTAAAAGAATATGACCAAAATATAATATATATATATATATATATATATATATTATAAAGTTCCAATCATATTAAAACCAAGAAAATATGATAAAGATATAACTAATAGCTTTAAATATGGCACTCAGAATTTTGGAATCCCGATACTTATCCAGAAAAAATCCTAAACGAGAAAGTTCTGGTTTTGAATTTTTCTGGATTCAGAAATTCTGGATCTAATTAAATCCGGAACTAGAACGTTCTAGTTTTTTTTTTTTTTATAAAAAAAATCGGATTATGTTTTCCTTTTGTCCAATTCGAACCGTTAATATTTTTTATCCGACGATCGATTCTGAAAACTAAGGAAAAAAAATGGTATGAAACCAAAACGAGATACGGGATTTCGGATTAAAACCGGAACTAGAATTTCTTGTTCTAAAAAAATCTGGAACCTAATAATTATGGTTCTACTTTTATCCAGTATAACTGAAACCACTACCGGATACTGGATTTTATCCTATATTTACATGTTTATACATAACTATGTCATATAAATATAGGTCAATAAATAATTGATATATCAAAGAGATATATTTTTTTTTGTCTAATGAGAAAGTTGTCCAAAACAAAAACAAGCCAATGTGTACAACACATGAGAAGGTGCTATGTAAGTGTAAGACAAAGCAAGACACAATGTGAAAGGAATTCTTTTGTACTTGCAAGCATATCCTTAGATGCATAGAACATAGCTGAATCTTCCATTCTCTAAAACATATATGAATTTAGTATTCACATTATTTTGCAGAGAATGTGCTTCAAGATTCCTGGCTTGAAGAGCAACCAATAGCTGGAATTTGCCAAGCTGTAATCATTGAATTCCCCAAATGTTGGATCAGCAAATAATACAAGTCATTCATGTTTGTCATGTCACCACACAAATTCTCTTCCAATTTAGTTGTCATTCCTTTCCAGCTTCTTCTTCTTCTTTACTTAACACACAATTCCAAACTGGATAAGGTACATTTTTTTTTTTGAAGTTTATTGCACGATTTCGCGACGTCGTAATCGGGAAGATGTTGAGGAATTTAGACATCGAAATTGGCTTGAAGATCTGAATCTTTTACAGCAAAGCTTGGCAATAATGGTGGACAACAAGACTCATTCTAGCTGTTCGAAAACGTGGGAAGAGTATCAAAATTGTGATAATTTAATCTTTTTAATTTATTTCTAGGCACATTATTTTTTAAAGGCATGTTCATAACTCCATAATATGTCCACTCTTATGGAACCTATATATATTTAAAAATATATAAAAAATAAAAAATACATGTGAAGAATTTGGATTGAAACTTTTGAAACTTGAAGTTTCAACAATGTATCAGCTTGAAATGAAAAGATATTTAGAAGAAAAGAAAAAAAGTAATCATTTTTTGATTTGGGCACTTTTCATTTTCTTCTGGTGCTCTTTTCTCTATTCCTCTTCTGATCCTTTTTGGCTGTGGTGCTGTGATGAGAAGGAAGCTGCTTCTTCCTGCTTAGGCGCGTCGCCTCTTTGGCGTCGTCTTTACGGTGAGACTGCGCGGTGTGGTGATGGGGAGTGGGGCCCGAAGAGGCGTCGGAGGCCATGGAGTCGTCGGTGTCCATGTCGTGATCCTCGGTGACGTTCTCGCGGTAAGCTTGGTACGCAAGGCGCCTCTTCTTCTCGTCCTCGCTGCTGCAGTCGGCTTCGTCCTCCTCCATCGGCGACGCGATGTACATCGTCCACCCCGACTCGCTGCTGCTGCACCCTTCCGCGCTCATCGCCGCAGCGCGCGAGAGGAAGTGGAGAACGAAAAGGGTAGTATGGGATTCGAAAAGAATGAGTGTTTGAAGTGTGGAATGTCAATTTGGGAGGACTCAAAACCTCATGCTGGAGAGCATGGAGGGTCAATTTAAAGGAGAAAGAAAGGGAAAGGGGGGAAAGTGACACAATATAAAACAAAAGGGGTTGTTGCACCTTGACACAAAAGAATATATAGAAGAAGAAAGTTGTTGATTTCTCCACTTTTTGTCATTGTCATTGCAATTGAGAAACTGGCCTTTTGTGCTGAATACAGATGAGCTTAGGAGTGTACAACTGGAGGGAATTAGAGCTAAAGAACTGCCCCATGTTCTCTCATATGTTATATAGCAGAGAGAATGCTCTCTTTTCTTCTTTTATTATGCCCAAATTATTAGCCACATAATTGATGATTTTCTGTTGTTTTGCCACAGACATTCACATACATGACATGACAGCCCATTCCTTAAAACTCACAGGATATGTGAGAGCCCATCTCCTATAGGATTATACCTTCCCATCTCATTTTCTGTATCCGATAACCCGATTATCCAATGCGGTTAATGGGTATTATTCGGTTTTAAAATTCAATTGGAATTTTTCTCTGATCGGAACCAATTTTATAATTCTACTAACATTAGGAGGGCGAGATGGACATGCACAAAATATGGTAAAAACGATGAATATAAGCATAAGCATACACATATGAGTTTTACGTAGTTCGACCCGTTAATGAGGTGCCTACTCTACAAAAGTTGCACTATGTTTACTGCGAAAATACAAAATAACATACTCCAATTTCTCCGCTTTCGAGTTGGGTGTTTCCTGCTTCTCGATATCCTTTGTATATCTTCTCCAATTCCGGGCCTTTCTTATGCCACGTGAGCAGGATTCGACAAGTCGGATAATCCGTGTAAATGTTTCAGTCATAATAGTGTTATTTTTAAGTTGCATAGTAGGACCTTGTCAAAGGATAGCGTTATATTTGGTCTATGTTTTTATTTTATGTACATATATATTAACTATTTAGAGCTTGCCAGTGGCATTTTGCTGTGGGAACTTAAACCATGTGTAAAACAAATTGACAAAATAATATTTTGATATTTGAATATAATAATTGTGCATGTGTAGCCTAGCCTCTATTTTTTTGATATCTGAAGTCTGAACACACACATGCATACATATCTTCATGCATAAATGGGCCCACACATATTTATTGACTGATTTGGTGGCTAAAGTAAAGATTCAAAAACTGGAAACACAATCTAGGCTGTTCTCCACTTGAATAATATTATTACTAAGGCACTCACTAATTTACCACAACTTCCATATGTTAATTACCACTTAATTGCCATATAATTTAATAATATATATATATATATATATGTACACACAGCTATCATCTCGCTCTTACTATATGTGAAAAGAGTTTTAAACACAAAAGTAGAATTTCTAGTTCAAATGAAAGAGAGTTTTGTGGTATAAGAATCTCTGTTTACTCAACGAAACTTATTGGCTTATTTTTTCTTTAAGGATCTTATCGGCATATTTTCCAAACTTAAAATTGACAACAAAATTACACAAAATATACAAACTGGAATTTTGTAGGTACCTGATTTCGATTGTCATATGTCAAATGTTAAATGACACGTTTAAGGTTATATTAACGAAGTCACTTGTGATATTCAAATATTCTCCGTCATGAATTTAGGAAATAAATACTCTTGAGTGAATAAAAATTAGTAGTATATTTTTAATTTTCAGCAAAAATACTCAAAATTTATAAAAATAAACTTCTATTAGTATCTGATTTCTGTTGTCTCAAAATTTACGTGACATGTATATAGTTAGGATGAAATCTTTTGTAAGGCTCAAATGCTTCTTAAAAGACCGTAACTTCTAAAATATTAAACTAAACTAAATAATTGCAATGGTTCATATATGTTATGAATAATCAACAATTACATGCTGATATATGCATATTCAAACTGCAATTGATTCCTTAATTGAGTTTGAACAAACAAAAAACGTCTGAACCGTCCTAAAAAAGCTAAAGGATAAAGTTCAACCAATAAAAACACATCACTTGCTCAAAAAAAAAAATTGAGTGGGCCTCTATCCTCAAAATTAGAATTGAAAAATTGGAATAGGTCGTAGTGTTTTTGTTTTTAATTAGAGTGGTACCATTAATAAAGATTATATGTACTCATATTACAGATATTTTCGTAATCGAGACTTGTACTATTGGCCACAAACATTATTGACCACAATTCCATATGCATATTGTTAATGCGTAAAATGGCTTTAACTTATAGCCGGATCCAAGGTTCGGGTCTCGAGCTAGACCCGCTGAACACATAAATAATTGAATGCTGAGTCAACATGGTTTGACTGATGATCTTCAAAGATGGAGGCAAACGCGTCGTCTTGGATGAGTCTCCGGGTTATTCTTGGCGATCCTTGGCGAACTTCTTTCCTTGTCGAGCTCCTCGTCGGGGTGAAGCCCTTATCTTGGCGAGGTCCTCGTCATGGCGAAGTCCTCAGCTAGGTAAACTCCTGGCTTGATGAAGCTTCGAGATGTTCTTGATGGTTCTTTGTGATTTCCCTTCCTTGGCGAGGGAAGACCTGCAAAAAGGGTATATCAGGCCCGTGCCCCGTCGTTTATGGTTAGGCGAGACTGCCTACGTATTAAGAGAATAAAGTCCCACGCAGTTCAGGGTTAGTAATAAATGACGGGTGAATGACGATGTGGTTTGACTCGTCGGAAATGTCGATGTTGGCGACGGGGGGTGAACCTTGGCCGAATGGCGAGGGTATTACTGGCGAGTGATGCTCCTCGTCGACCTCGTAGGTGTTGGCGAGCTCGTTGTGGCGAGGGCCTTGACCTGGCGAGGGATGCCTTCGTCGACCCGTCGAACAACTCCTCTAGCGAACTAAACTCTTGTATAATCCTGATTCTCTGTTCGGACCTTCACTGGCGAGACTAGGGGAATCCAGAGGACTTCGCGAAGTTGCTCCCAAAGACTAGGCGAAATTGCAGAGAGAGAAAGTAGAGAGAGAAGCTCTGAAGACAGTTGTGAGTGAGTGTGGAAATAAGGAGGAGAATGCTCCTATTTATAGGAAAATCGACTCCCTATGAAAATCAACTCCCTATAATTGCACTATGGGGGCATGCAAATTTCTTCTCCTTGCCAGAGGGACTTCGACGTGACTCCTTGCCATGGCGAGGGGCTCGCCAGGGCGTGTCTTTCCTTAATGGGCTTGGACTTCTACTAATGGGCTTTGACTTTTGTCAAAGGGGGCCCAATTTTATATGTCCAAAAAATGCACATAACTCATACAACTTATGCGTCTCGCTTGGATGAAATCCAGAACTTCTTGTGGCATCATATACTGAGTTTACCACTAATCCAAACAATCTTCTCTAATTCTCTAATTGAAATAAGTAGATCTTAAACCAAAATATAACGTATATTATTAATTATATATTAATTATAAGGTTTTAAAAACTGAGATTTTCTAAAAGTATGTCGGTGAGTTTTGTTTGTTTGTTTTTTTTTTTTTGTCTTTTTGTTTTTTGAGTTATCAGTAACTTTTTTACTGTTTTTATTTTCTCATGTACAGTCAACTTGTCTTTGGTCTGACGACTTGTCGTTTTTTGTTTTATGAGTAAAAATATGAATCCACAGCCAAGCTTTTTCATAAATTTAAATTTAATCTTTCAATTTCTATCCAGATTAAGCACAATTCCATTAACTTTGAATATTCTCTCAAAGATTTCACTATTACTCTCAATTGTGTTTAAACTTTTTAGAAGCATAATAATTCTATACCTACATTGGTATCCAATTCTAAATTAACCTCTATTTTTATATAGAATTATAATTATAACCTATATTTATATAATCTAAATATTATTATAATATAAAATTATGAGTTAATTTTAGGAAAAACTAATCGATAAATCCTTTAGCAATTAATAAATTTGTAAAAATCGAACAATCATTTTCTTCTTCTTTCAATTACCGTATATAAAACCTTAATTAGATTATATAGTCCACTCTAACATATTAGAGTGCCCAATCCAACTCATCCTCATCCTATACTTGTCCATTTGAACATGATTTTAAAACTAATGAGATATGATTTTCAAACTTGGAAATTAGAAAGAAATTAGGAGTATTTATTTATTTTTATTTTTTTGAAGGAAGGAGTATTTAATTCTTAAGAAGTAATTAGTGGTATAGTATTAGTGTTTAATACCGTTCTTAATTATGGAAGGTGGAGATTTGTTCTATTTTATTGAGAGCCTCAAATTACGCATCCGTTAATCCCAGTGGCCAATGCACTTTTATTTACTTTTATATTATTTTAATGTAAAGTATTTCAATACTACAATCATTATACCTATTGCACTTCCGAGTCGCCACGTCTATCCACGTGGAACTGTCCAATTACAGATATCCACTTTTTCGTAGAGTCAAAAATATGTTATCTAGATTAGAAATTTAGAATTTAGAATAAGATTCTTTGAAGAAAATAAAACTTAAATGATAACATTTCTTTCTTGATGTGAATTTTATTTGGAATGTGAAAGTATAATCTGATATTAATTACTTTTGGCGATAGGCAAACCAAATTATATTAAAGTTAGTCAATTGCGGGATTATGAATATTATATTTGAAAATAAAAAAAACTCAGATTCATTAAAATGAAGAATTTTATTTAGTTTATTATGTTCAAAATTATAGGCCATCCATTTTTAGTTTACAGCGTTTATTGAAGGATGTGTGACATTTATGTATAATTTTACTTTACTTTAATTTAATTTATTTTTATCATTTAGTTCCCCTTCTATTATTATTTTATAAAAGTAATTGAACCAAATTATTGTTATGCTAAATTAATATTTTTTCACTATTAAAAAAAAAGGCTACTCGGCCTCGTAGTTACGTGAGTACTTTCGCCAATATTATCTCTTATTATTAAAGAGAAAATATAATAACTAGTACTACATTGCCTTATAGATTCAAAGTTAAGTACCCAAAATTTGTAAACTCTAATATTACTCTCTTTTTTTTTAGCAAAATACCATACTTTTCCTTTCTACACTACATCCATTATTTTCCCGATATCGAGGATTAGCACTGAAGTCGGAAATGATCACGGGCGTCGAAGAAAAACCACAACATTTTCTTGGTGTTTAACACTAACATCGGTGATTACTATCCCATGATAGAAGGAATTCCCCAATGATGCAAAAAAAAAAAAAAAAAAAACTTAAACTATTCAACTTAACCCAATCAAATGAACTCAATCTTAGTCTAACCCTAGCGAATTAACTAGATAAATATCAGGTTAGGTTGAGTCTAACCCGAATAAATAGTTGGGTTGGGGTTGGGGTTGGGCCGGCCTAATTGACCCGACCAAGTTTTTCTATTAAATAATTTTTTCTTTTTTGAATATTGTGATGTTTTTTTTTTCAAGTAACTAAAAACACATAAAAGTAAAAAAAAAAAAAAAATCGTAGAGTTTCATCTTTTATTTAGTTATTATCTTATGTTTATGATTACATATTAAGTTTATATTTACGACTACGTTTCTAGTTTAGGACAACTATGTTTTGTACTTCCGTTATTAAATGTTTGAGACTAGTAACTTTTTAGCTTTTGAGCTTGATTTTTTTAAAAAATATTATAATAATTTTATGTTTATTGATTGAATTTTTAAATATAAGCATTATATGAAATAAATAAAAAATATTATTCATTTTTTGTTCAACCCTATGACTCAACATAACCCAAAAACAACCCATAGTTTTCGGGACGGGTTAGATTGGGACTCCAATTTTTTTAGTTGGGTTGGGTCGCTTTTTCAAACCCAATAAGATCTGACCGGGTTAGATTTCTACTCTACGTCGACTCAATCTAACTCATGTACACCTCGAGGATAACACTAATCAAACCCGACTTGTCTCTAACTTTCACTGATCTAAGTTATTTTTCTTGTTATTTTTAATCGTTTTCTCTTTAATGAGTAAGTCGACACCAATGAAAAATATTATTCAAGAAAATTATGACTATCCAAATATAAATTCAAAGAGATTCTTGGCACTACCTTTTTATCTATGAGTTGATAAATTATGAACTCACAATCCATTTCTTTCTGGTACCGTATAGAAACAAGATAGAACAAATTAAATGAGAAGGAATCAATTTGAGAAACGTATATAATCTTTAGTCATTCAAATGTCTCACAAGATGCTTTTTGTATTGTTTTTGTCCAGAAATCAGGTTTTATTGCTCATCAAAATTTGAATGGAATTATCTATTAAATTTTATTTTTTTCAATGAGACTTCAATTCTGAATGAATGGTTTATGCTTCTTGTTTTTTTTAAAAAAAAAAAAAAAAACTTTTTCTCTGAAATAAAGAAATAAATAAAAGGAATATGTACTTGGTAAATGGTAGGGTTATTCCTTGAGTAATAAAAAGCTCATTGATGTATTCTAGTGCTTTTCTTTTTATTTAAAAATGATTTTTTTTTCAAGCACTAAGTGGGATGATATTTCTTTACTTAAAAAAATTAAAATAAATTTCGGAGGTTTTATTTTATCTTCTTTATTTCATATATAAGACACATACATTCATATAGGCATAAATATTCAGTAAATTTTTAATATTATAAAGATCGTGGGATTTTCTTATTATTATAGAGTTTTGGTATAAATTCAAAGTTCAGGAGAGAAATATTGCACAACGATAAGTTTAGGATGCAAACATGCACATTAATTGTGAAAATTTGAAGGGGAAACTTATATGAAGAAAAGGTTCAAGGACTAATTGATACACAGTCAGAGTCGACTTTCGTGGCTATGCCGATTACGATTAAGATGTTAAAATTACGCGAAAAGAGTAAAGAGACGTGATATTTTGGTAATTACTCAAATAGTCAACACAAGATAATAAAATTAGTTTTCACTAAACAATGTGAAAGATAATTCCATTAGAATATATATACATACATAGAAGAAAAAAAAATAATATTTTTATCATATATTGTCAAATATTAACTTAGTAACGTCAATTATTATGAAGATTATATAAAAATATTATAAAATTAAGATTATAAATTTATCGGAAATAAATGAACGAATGTCTACTTTTAAACCTCAAAATTTTATATACCATTGTTAAAAGAAAATGAATTGATGCGATGCAGTCATTCTTGAAGAAGAAATAATGGGTGATGAGAATCAAAATATTAAGCCATAACTACGCATTGAATAGCATTTAATCCCAAGATTACCAAATTAATCAATTCGACAGCTTTCTATTGCAATTTGCGGCAATGATGGCCTTACGTTCATAATGGACTAAATAGCGGTAAAAGTACTTAATAGTTTCATTTATGTACACTGTACTGTGACATTTTTGTTTTCACACTTGAAATTCTCAATTCATTATTTTTCACTGCCGAAATTTGAGATGTTTAATTTTCAGGCCGTAAGAAATATTGAATATATGTCACCAAAAAAAATTAAATACTAAGTATTTATGTCACTATTAAAAAATTCAGAATATAACAGTTTTTTTGGATTATTACAAGCGACAAAAATGTAAAGAAAATTCCGGTATTCTCATATTCATATCTTCAGTTTACAAAATTATTATAATTAAGAAGAGGAACAAAATTTTATATCATGTATAGCCTAATATAATCACTCATCGGGACCAAAATTTTTATATCGAGGACTAAAATGAAAAGAAAAAAAAATAAAGGACTAATCTTTGTCATCACAAGAAGAGTTGGTTTGGTCGCACGAGCAAACATGTACTGTGAGAACCGGCGTGGCCAAATAGGTGGGCGTGTTGTCTCCGGCCATGATCACCGCAAGCTTGGGCGGCAGGTCGAGGGCCGGTGCCGCCTTCGGGCGCTGGCTGTTGTCCTCCCCGGGGCATCGGTTTCGGCCACGAGAGGCGGCTCTGTAGTACGAGAAGACGAGGAGAACCAAGGCGATGACGATGAGAAGGAGCATCAGGGCCAGGCTTCCGAAGAGGTACGGAACCGGCGATTTCCACACGTGCCGGCTTTTCGCCATCTCGGCCACGGAAGACGGCGACGGAGATATGTTTGATGCCATGCTTGTAAGGCCGGTTTCTCTCAGAAGTCTCATGTTGAGAGTGTGTTAGTATTTGCTTTTGTTTGTTGATGTGAGAAGTGAATTTATAGGAGGGAATTATTGTGTGCGTGTAGTTTCTTATTTTTATTTTTATGGAAATTTTGCAATTTTACACCATATGTTTTGAAACTTTTGCATAAATATATTCGGTTTTTGAAAACATTTAAAATATACCCTTTAATTGTACATTGATAATATTAGTATATTATCCTCAAATTTTGCAAAATAATAAATAAGAAACCTCTAAAATCTGTGAAAGTGGGGATTGGTAATAATTTTTTTTTATTGTTTTGTGAGGTAAATATAGTTTTAGGAAATACGGAACACGCGTTTGCAAGTATAATACTCGACCTATTTCCATTCAAACATAACTAAGGATTACAAAATAGAGCAAAGTAACATACATAGTCTATTGTTTCCGGAAATAAATTGTATATCTTTGTTTGAAACTTAGATGATATATTTTTATTAGAAATGAAACTAAAAGGTATAATTTTTTTTTTGGAGAAATTCTTGAGTTTTGCAAACAAAAAATGATAATAATGTATAAAGAAAAATTAAGTACACTGATTAAAGGGTGTATTTTTTTCATTTTTTTTTCTTGTATGCTTTTAAACATAGTGAGTATACTTTTGCAAAAATAAAAACATAGGAGGTATAAAAAAGCAAGTTTTGTGTCGTTTTTGGGTAGTGAGTGAATGTGGATTTAATTGGAGGAAGATTCGTCTGTTTGTGCCTTTGCCAAAACTATTTTTATGACGTGGAAAGTAGTCATTTTCCCTTTCTGTAAATTATAATTTAATTAAGTGGCTCTCACTGTATACATTACATATTATGTGGTCACTGTACGTTAATGTTTAATATGTATATCTTAAACATTAAAATTAATGGATTTTTTTATTCTCTTTAGGGTAAACTGCGGCTAATGTACCCAATGTTTGATTTTCTGCGGATTATGTACTCAATGTTTATTTTCGACGGCTAATGTACTCAATGTTTGATCCGTTAGATTTTTTGGGTTTTCCGTCAGTTGACCGTTAGAGAGTTATATGTACACTTTTCGTATTTTTGACATAACTCACTCATTTTTTGTCCAAATTTTATGTACGACCTATGGTTGGAAAGATAAGAGATAGATCTATAACTTTAATGTTTTAAGTTTTGTAAAATCAGTTTTAAAAAAATACGAAATTTCAAGTACAACGTAAAACTGGACATTAGTTTAACGTAAAATATTTGTTTCGAGCAAATTTTAATATACTTAATGACTTTTTATGATGAAACGTAAAAGCAAAAAGTTGTAGATAAATGTTTTATCTTTCCAACGGGTGTTTATTTATAAATTTTGGATAAAAAACGAGTGAGTTATGCCAAAAATATGAAATATTATTTCACATCACATCTTTTATATTTTTGGCATAACTCACTCATTTTTTGTTAAAAATTTATAAATAAACACCCGTTGGAAAGATAAAACATTTATCTACAACTTTTTTCTTTTAAATTTCATCATAAAAAGTCATTAAGTATATTAAAATTTGCTCGAAATAAATATTTTGCATTAAACTAATGTCCAATTTTACGTTATATTTGAAATTTAGTATTTTTTTACAACTTATTTTACAAAACTTAAAACATCAAAGTTGTAGATCTATCTCTTATCTTTCCAACCATAGGTCGTGCATAAAATTTGGACAAAAAATGAGTGAGTTATGTCAAAAATACGAAAAGTGTACATATAGTGGAGGATAACTCTCTAACGGTCAACTGACGGAAAATCCAAAAATATCTAACGGATCAAACATTGGGTACATTAGCCGCCAAAAATAAACATTGGGTATATAATCCGCAGAAAATCAAACATTGGGTACATTAGCCGCAGTCTACCCTTCTCTTTATTTCATTCTTCTATACAAAACCGTAAATTTTAAAAAATAGCTCTTCATTTTTATTCCCTTTATTATACTTTTCGATATTTTCATTTTTTTTTAAATTCTAAATTTGCTTTTTGTGGTTTTTTATACAAAATAAATAAATTATGAATAGTCATGTTTACAGATTTTTTTTTTGCACTAATATATAGAGACTTAATCTAACATTATGAAGTATTGTTAAATTTGAAATAACGGGAACTTTCCTATTAGAGTTCAGGTAATTACTATTTATAGAATGCTAGAAATTTGGTGAAAAATAAATGTCGAGAAATAACGCGGAAATTTCATATTAATGATATACGGTAACTCTTTTGAATTCTGATAATTACTAGCCAAGCTATGACTAGACTTTCTTCCTTCTCAGAAAAAAAAATGCATGAATTTAATCATATGCATCTCGTAATGGTCCGTACACCACATATAAAACTAATATTTTTAACATGGTTTATAACCCGGGAAAAGTTCTCGACATGCCCAGGACATACCTTTATTTTGAAAGCTAACAGTTCAAAAACGTACAAAAACCGTGGTAGTGCGAAAAGTATAAAATATCGTCCAAAATCTCTCTAGTTTTTTTTCATGTGAGACTTTTCATTATACATTTACACTATCCCTCACAGCAAAGTTTTATGCATAATCAATGTAGGAGTTTTTATAATTTCACTCTCTCTCCTCATTAAAAAGTTAATTTCACGCAAATTGTAATTGTAACCTTATATTTATAACAAATTACAAGTATAATTTATATATATATAATTATAATTATAACCTATCAATATATAGTATAATAAGTATAATTCTTATTATATATATATAAATTACAAGTATAACCTATGAATATATAGAAAATATTATTAAACTTTGAAATATTCATCATTAAGTTATTCTGAAAAACCCATCGATAAACTAGTTATCCGTCGGCATACGAAAGTCGCAGTTTCTAATTTGATGATATCTAATTTTCGATAACAATTTCCTTGATAAATTAATCGTACGTTCATGCTTAAATATACCGATGTAAACATAAATACGAGGGCAGACATAAAACTTCAAGTTGGAAATAACATATAGTAAAAATGAATAAATTGTATAGTAGCAATTTTTGCATCAAAAAGTGATGGAAGATGTGATTTTTTATGAACTTCACCGATTAAAATCAATAAATGATTTAAATAATCATTTCCATTATTATTGATTTTTTTTTTCCTGCAAAAACAAAAAATCAATAATAATGGAAAATATTATCTAAATTTGGACATAAAAGCATTTTAATGCTTTTTAAAATACACACTTTGTTTGAAGTTTGAAAAGGAAAAGTACTTTAATTCTCCTTATGATGTATTTATTAATAAGCATAAATTAATCCGTTAATGCGAGCACAAATGTGCGCGACTGTATACAGCAGTGTACAGTATATAATTACATATCATATATATACAGTATATAACTATATATATACACACACATGCACATATCATATATAGATTCACGACCTGACACGTATGAAATAACATGGATAAGAACGACTTTTATCAAAATTTGTCTATTATCATTTATGCATGGCCTATATTAGTGATTCTAAAATTCGAGACCACAATATGTATCTATATTTATATTTATATATATATATATATATATAATGATTCCGAGACCTATTAAAATAAAAATGATTTCTCTTTATACCTTTCGATTTTAATCAAACAAAGATAGAATTATGCCTGATATTTTTCGGCTAGCCTAGCTGTAGCTTAAGCACAAATTACAATCATATGATACTCTTAAAAATATTTATTTTATTTTTTTACTTTTAGCAAAGCAAAGTCCTCTTTGTAGTAATTTTTAAAGATTTTAAAGAGGGACTTTGATACAAGATTAAAGTCATTAGGCACTACAACGAAGAGTTTGAAAATGTGAAGACGGTGGAGATTCGGCATGAGGTGACAAGGTGGTTGAAGCCGAGTATAGGGATTGTTAAAATCAACGTGGATGCGGCATTCTCACGTGCCGGTGCGGCAATGGGGATAATGGCCAGGAGTACTGAGGGTATGTATGCAATTGTAGACATGGAGGAACAAAGTTATTGCTCGGCAATTGAAGTTGAACTTTTCGGTGTGATTTTATTCATTTTACTTGCTAAATTTCGTAATTTGCAAAATATATGTATTGAGAGGGATAATTATGAAGAGTCTGCCAATGACAAAGATTATTCAAATTAGTATTTAATCCCTCTTTTTTAACAGATAATCACTTCTACAAGAGAACTAGAGAGTTATAATTTTGTTTGGATTACTAGACAAGCTAATACGGTAGTTCATACACTTTGTCAATGGGCTAACCGTTTGTCGGGTGGAGATTTTTGTACTTTAAGGGAATTTCCGACCCTTGTGCAGGAAGCTTTGTTAGCAGACGCTGTCATAAAGCTTAGTTTCAAAAAAATATTAAAAAAATCGAGAGCTTTCAGCTACACAAATTTGATAGCCGAAGGTTGTATAAAATTGATATTTTTATTTGATCTATCCCAATTGTCCCGTTAACATGATTAAACCTTGAATACGTTGTACACTTTTTTAAGGAGTAAGTTGAGACTGTTTGGTTTCTTAACATTTTTCTCGTGTCAATTAATATTCAGAAAGTTTTGTTTAATAAGAGTATCGGAGTGTAAGTAAAAGACGTGGGCAAACGAAATTTATAGTGATTTTGAGCGATTGATATAAGTATTTAACTGTGTTGACACTAATTATTATTTAAAGTGATTTAATATTATTATCGGTGCAAGTTGGACGATAAATCCAAATATAATATATATAGCCTTTGACTATTAACTATCAATTCAAAAATATATGGAAGTTAATTATGCTTGATATTCTTCGGGTATGTTTTAATTTTTGTATACAATCTAAGGCCTCTTGTGATAGATACTTTGTTAACAAATAACAACTATTAATTATATGCTTTGCTTTTTTCTTTTTCTTGTTATAAAAAAAATATATACATAATCAATCATATTGCTACAATATTCCATTTTATAAATTCAAGTCCAATGGCGATAAAAATAAGTGGAGCATTACTAATTATACTTTTTGAGGAGGCATACTCAAAGAACTATAGAAAACTAGAGCAAATGTTTTTCTTTTTTTCTTTTTTTCTATTATAAAATAAAAAGGTTCTTTGACAAGCAAAAGCTAAGCACTAAATAAAGAGAATAAGGGTGAGGACAAAGGGCAAAAGTCAAATACAGGGGTAAATACAAGAAAAGTATTTTAAAGTACAAAAAAATACACAATATATTTTAATTCTATTTTGTTGTGATAAAAATTACTTAAAGTAGCTTTTCTCATGCCACTTTAAATTTCAATCGACTTTCGTAATGACTCGTCCATCAAATGTCACTTGTCATCTTTTTTAGCATCACCGACAACAAAGTTAATAACACCGATGTCGTTAATGCTAATCCCGAGTAAGATTACAGTGGTCCTACGTAAGATCTAGGGTTTGTTTACTAAAATAACACCGAAGTCGGAGATGCTAACCCCAAATTAGGGGTTACAAACACTGACTTTGAGGTTAGCATCTTTGAATTTGGGAGAAAATAGAATACGTACGTGGGCGTGTAAAAATGTGACGAGTGACATTTAAATGATGATTCCTAACTAGTGGCGGAGTCAGTTTTTTGTTCAGAAGCACTATATAACTATTATAGATTTTACCGAGTTCATTTAAACGGCATATAACTTTCTATATGTAATTTATGTGTTTATATTTTTTTACAAGTGGGTCAAAACCTATAATTTTAATGAGCAAATATGCGATTAATTTTTTTTTATCCCATTCAATAATTTAAATACTATGTCTCGTGTTCTACAATATATCAAGAAAAAAAAACTAACAAAGCAACAAAATCCTAACTAAGCTTCCTATTATAGTTCTAAAAGAATAAGAAAATAAAGGATAATATAAATAATAGGAGTATACGTGACCAAGCAAAATAAAAAGAGATAAATCTCAATATCTCACGCATAAAAACAAAGGGCATGTCTTGAAAATTCCAGTACGCTCAATTATAAAGTTTCTTGACTTAAGCAAAACAAATACAATCTTACTTCATTAATTTTTTTCTTTTGATATTTGAGCGTAAGCACGTGCAAGCTCGTGCGTATGTAACTCCGCCAACTCCTAACGGAAGCCAAAATTGGAACTTATGGTGACACAAAAAATTACTTTTGATACTTTTATCACGACAAAATAAGTTTAAGAATATACCGTGGAATTAATTTTATGTACTTCAAAGTACTTTTACTTATATTTACTTATATATATATAATATATCATTGTATATATATACACGACTATATATCAACAACACAATGTTTCCACTAGACACTGTGATATTAAATTGTTGCCCCTAAAAGAATATTACTGTTCTCCACTTAAACTTTTTAAACGATTTTAACATTTATTTTGTATATTAACTATATCTCTCGCATATAATATATATACATGCACCTACATAGAATATATATATATATATATATATATATATATATATATATATATTTATATTTATATTTGTAAATTTGCCTGTCAGTTCCAAAATTAGTGAAACTGTCTCCTTCATAATTTCATTATGATTATAATGAATTTAGTCTCTGATCGTCAATTAACATCTGATTAATATCAATTTTTAAATGTAAAAATGTTTTAAAAAATTATTATTTGATGAGATAAGAAAATATGTTTAACTTACAACAAGCTTTATATATATAATGTTTGCAAATATTAATTGTTTTTAAATTGAAAAAGATTAAATTTTCTGCTAATTAACCGTCAAATATGCTAAAAGACTAACACAAGGTCATTTTCTGATATTTCAAAAAAAGAAGAGTTAAATTCGCATAAATCAAAATCAAAATCATAAAAGTAAGTCATTCATGTAATTTTTGAAATCGATGAGCAATATCAGCACATAAATTAGATAAAAGTCG
Organism: Parietaria judaica; assembly: GCA_954871525.1. Classification (NCBI taxonomy): domain Eukaryota; kingdom Viridiplantae; phylum Streptophyta; class Magnoliopsida; order Rosales; family Urticaceae; genus Parietaria; species Parietaria judaica. Next base: position 37,001,865 of record OX940865.1, read on the forward strand.
TTTTCCATTACTTTTAAAATAGAAAGGTTAAATTCACAAATTTTTCGTAAAAAATTATTTATTGTTACAAAATCATTAAAAAAAATCATTTTTAATATTCTCGAAACAAATGGAATTTTTTTCGGCACCAGACATCTTTTTTATAATAATAATAATAATAATAATACAGGGCATTTAATGTTATTTCTAAAAATAAAATGAATAAATCCGCACATTTCTGATAAAGAATTGGTTAGCTTGCTAGCAGTGCAAAAGTCGTAAAATAATCAATGAAATGACATCGCTGGAATAGATTATTTCCATATTTATTCCATCTATCAGATTAAAATAAGGGGAAAAAAACAATATTTGGTTGTATATGAGTCGTTGTTTTCCACAACTTTTAAGAAAGAATCAAAGTATGTATGTGATTATGAAACCCTATTTGTTAAGTTTCACTTCTCCGAGTGGCCGCATATATAATACATTAAGTGATTTAGTAACTTATAATTGAAGAAGGTGACGACTTATAATCTTTCATACCTTTTATACATATATATATATATATAATTAATATCCACAGCAAGAGTACATTGCGGCAATAATGTCCAAAGTTTGAGCAAGAGTCTCCGATTAGGTCCAAATCCCAAAAATAGCTAATGTTACGTTTTGAGTGTTGACAATTTTTTCCATCCTTTTTCTTTAATTGACCGTTAATAATACCATGGCCATGTGGCAACTCGTGTTGCTCTCTCAAGTAGCCACGTGTCATCGTCAAGCAGCCACATTGCAGGCATTCATATTAACAGTTGATTGAAGAAAATTGATAGATGAAATTGTTAACACGTAAACCGTAAGCCTAAACACATTTTGGACCCTTAAAATCATACTTTGAGTCTTTTAATGCAGGTGTTAAAAATGCAAAAAAAAAAAAAAAAAAAAAAAAAAAAAAAACCCTAAGGTCACCGCCTTACTGGCCTTTGCACAAGGCCTGGCAGTGATTGTCACTATTTTAGATTTCAGACCTCTTAAAAAGACAATCTTGCTCAAACTTTTGATATTATTGCCGCAATGTACCCTGGCAATAATTACTCGATGGACGAATCTTGTGTGGGTTTGGTGAGGCTATTATGTAGTAGTATTAGTGGTGCTTCTTTTTTCTTTCCCTTTTTTACTTATCTTTAATCTTTGTTAATAATATATCGAGTAATTGGCAAATGCCTACCCAACTCTACTCACTAGTGCACTTTTATTTATCTCTTTATACTTGAGTTTTTTTACTAAATTGCCCTCTACCCTTTCAAAGAATTTCACTATGTTATAGAATATAGATAGTGTTAAATATATTAACTTGTACGTGACGTATAATTTATAAAATATTAATTTAAGAGTGACACATAAGTTATGAGAAAATTCATTTGTATCCGTAAAGAAGAGGGAAATTCTTTTTAAAATGGTCAATTGTGGTAAATTCAATTGTATGTTAAAAAAATACTTTCAAAAAGAAAGGAGTTAAACGTGTGTCTCATTTTAATGATTTCGTATGATGAAGATCATTTCTACTTGGAAGGAATAGTCGGACTCATCACATAGCCTCTTAGATAACGAGGGGCTAACAAAACATATCTCATGCCATAGAACGAAATTTAGAGCAGGATCGGGTCGATTCTTGTGCCTAATTAGTAGGGATTTTTATTATTATTTCTAAAAAGAAAAAAATTAATTTAACTAGACAAAAATTACTCTACGATGCAGTAAGAGTTGCATAATACATGTTGTCTACAAGATGGACATAAAACTATGGGATTATTAACATATGCTATATGAAAATTCTTACACGTGATTGGTAAATAAAATAATGGATTAATTAATTGATTATCAATTATAAGACACATACATACACATAGATTAAGTCCTTGAAACTGAAACCGACAACAATAGTCATGGAATATAGATTTGATTTTCATTGATCCATATCAGAAAGAAGTAGTGTAGTAATATATTTTTCTAAATCCGTCAACCATTAAAATCAGATTATTCAGTATCAGAGAGGAAATAATGTGAACATAATCCATTTTCTAACGCAATGACTAAAACATTGAGCAGATCATGGATACAATAATGTCAAATATGTCTCCCACTCGAGAAATTCTGACATGGAAACGCACTTCTCTTTGGACTAATTTTCCCCACTTGTAATTATATATATATATATATTATTATTATTCAATTTGTGGTGGCTATTAGTGTGTCGTCCATTTTACTACACCAAACCATTAATTAGCCACAGATAATGATATAAAATTACGGGTCCGAGTCGCCTCATCTTTTGAAAAATTAACCTACCAATGAGTAAAATGTTTTGGTATCATGATATATATAGATATATATATTATATAATTATATTGTTTATATAAAACTTTATACTTTTTCTGGGTCAACCTAGCACAACTAGAACACAGTGTCTTCGAGTACAGTTACTATATTATGTAGAATTAAGGATTAAGGAGATCCTACTTTTACGTTTTGAATGAAGAATGATGTTGAAAGTCTCACGTCGTGGCCGGCCGGTCGTATGCATGATAAATTTTGAAGCTCCTAATATTTATTTTTTATTAAATACAACAAATAATTGTTTTGTATATTATTGCACGTGATATTTAATCATCTATAATAAATAGACATTTTAAAATGATATTTATACAAATAAAAAAAATTATATATATATATGAAGAATTAATGTCAATTGATGAGTAGGGTATAAGTGTAATTAAAAAGAAAATAATTTTGAATATCTGTTGCTTCATATTTTTTTTACTTTTGATATTTTTACCACAATTATTCCATGATAAAAAAAAATCAAAAGTTAAAAGGGTGAGAATAAACAATAATATTAATTTATTTTTATAATTAATTTTAAATGTGTATCGTTTCTTTTGGACACTTTTACTGCAATTATTCAATGATAAAAAACCAAAGCTAAAAGTATAAAAATAAATTGTAGAAGTGGATCTCGGGCTTCTTGCCAAGCTTAGAGACTAGAGTCTTAGTCCACCAACTCAACCATAGATATAATATTGTGCTAAGAAAATATACAAATATTAGGTGCAGCCTGGGCAGCACCTAGTCTCAACGGCTACGCTACTGCTTCCGGGCAGCCGGTTGGCGTTGAAGATCTAGTCTCGTCAATTTGATGCTTTGTTTCTTTGGGCTGAGCTTATGCTTCGCATTAGGCTTTTGGGCCTATTGAACATTATATATATGTAAGTATTATAAACGACAAGAGTTGTATCACAACCGTCTTGATTAGAACCTAAACCAAATTATGAAAAAGAAAACTAAAAAAAGAACTAGTACATGTTTAAATTGAGAAAATGAAATGAAATACATATATGATATTGTATTGATCGTATCAAACTTACCACACTATGCTCGTTGATCATTTACAATTAAGCCGATTGAAACAAATAAATTCTACCCCAAAAGACAAATACAAAGATCGTAAATACACCATCCTAAATGTGACCTAATCAATATTTTCTACAATTAAATAGCGGCTAAGAATCAACTACTAGATATTTCATTCTCATGATTATGACGATCAGCACCGTGATTTTTACGGTCACCGTCCGATAAACATGTGACCGGGTTCGCCAAGTACGTAGGCGTAATATCTCCTGCCATGATGACAACAACCTTTGGCTCATCGGAGTCGATGACCACCTCCAGCTCCGCCACCGGCTTCTTTTGATCGCCCAATTGGACCCCGCCAGCGGCACCGGAGGAATTCGTTGTCCGATGATCAGAAGAAGAAGAAGAAGAATACACACGGTTGGTGCAAGCTAAGATCACAAGCGCCACCGTGATGAGGCCAAGCATGAGAGCGACGCCGCCAAAGAGGTACGGGATCGGAGAGTTCCAGTGCCGGAGGCCACTGTCCACGACGATGCTGCTTGCGGCCGTGGCATTTTCTCGTGACGTCATTGACGTTCTTTCTTTATTATTGTGAGATATTTTTTTTTTTATATTAGGGTTTTGAGAGAGTTTTTTCTTTGAAAAAATATATATAGGACAAACGAAACTTACAGCTCTTTGTTTGCACTACAGTGAAGTTCTTTGAAGTTACAATTATGGCCTTCGTTGAAATAATTTCTTTTAATAACATATACAAAGATATATTCTTGCTTCTATTTTGATCATACTTGGATCATATTATAATGCTTTAGAAGCTTCCTCTAATAGTTTTTTTATTATGCTTATTTTTTTCGTGGCTCCATTGTTATTGGCTCTATATAAACTTGTAGCAAAAGGCAAGGCGTAAAGAAACCGTTATCGATGATAAAATTGATGGATCGATTTGACCGGTTAATCGATACATAACTGGTTTATTGATGTTATTTAAATAATAATAATTATATTATTACACATCAATATTCATTTATAAAAAAAATACTCTATAATATTTTATTGATACATAAATAATATCAAGCATAATACATATTTTATAAAAATTGTATATAGTTTTAAAAATTATTGATAAAACTCTGATATTTTTAAGAAAATTGTGAAGGAATCACTAATTTTTCGATATTTTTCAACTTTATCATCGATTTTGGTAATTCAGCATTAAACAAGTGATATTGTATAAAAAAATAACGATAAAAAAAAATTATCGATAAACTTGAATAAGAAAAAAACGACGTTAAACAAACCATAGACAAATCACCATAAGTCAAACCTCCGTTAAAAGTACTTAACGCTTCTAATTAAATATATTTTTGAATCAGGGTTGCTAGGCCTGAATTTGTTAATAGGTCTTAAAGTTACTAGATTATCTTGACGTACTATAATTAGTGGTCGACCAGGGTCTCTCTTTGAGTAAAATGAGGGATGTGATGAAGAAAAAATGCTCCATAGAGATCATAAGAGAGGACCAATAAATCAAAATAGTCAAACAACCCGGAAAAATGTGAAGGCTTATCATATTTGTTTGTGTGACTATCCACCTAATTAACCAAAAAGAAGAAAGGGACTTACAATGATCACGAGAGGGGTATTTTGGTAAATTTACGAACTAAATGAATATTCATGTTTCCTTGATGAAGCAACCAACAAGAAGAAAGAAAATTGAATGTGAATCTGTCCTCTTTTGCTTAACTTTTGTCATGGCCCACTAAACGTGTCAATTTAGCTTAAGTATTTTCTTATCTCATTAATTGTGATATTCTCATGAGAAAGTTGAAAATAATCGAGTTTTAAGTTTAACTAAGCATATATTCTTCCTTTCCCCTTGTAATGAAATATTTAGTAACCAAACTTCTTCTAGTGGTAAATCAATTACAAGACTCTTCGAGAGGTTATGCGTTCAATCCTGTGAGGTGCATAAATTGCGTATCATGTAATCTTGGTTGTTAGTGCATGCGGCCAATAGTGCCGGTTGTTCTTACTGTAAAAATACATATGGTAATTCGAGTACATGTAATCTTTAACAATAATATCACTTCATTAAAAAAATAATTATTATTAAAAGAACAAGCAAATTACTTTCATCCAATATAAGATATGTTATTAGATAAATAAATAAATTAATTAATAAGTCTTAAAAGAGTTTATGTTTATTATGTATGACAAGGAAATTCAGAAGACAATAATCAACTGCTAATAAAAACTTACAATAAGAAAAGAAAACAATATATTGCAATATTAATCACGAAATAATAATGTTCACCTACTTTCTTTTTCATGCCCAAAATAAATGATTGCAGATTTCGTGTTAGAAAAGGCAAGCTACAAGAAACTTATATACAAAAAAGTCTCACTGTCAAATGATATACGATCATTAACATTATATATATAGGATCAAGGAAATAAAATGTCATATATATATATATATATGAGAAAAAGTATTAAAGGTTATCTTCTTAAGTTTCTCTATAGTTTTCAATTTCATGCTACACACTTTTGCTTTTGTAAAAAGAAAAGTATGGCCATGCATTGGATGTAAAAGACAAAAAGTGTACTAAAATAAAACAGACCGCATTCGCTTTTATTTAAAATTTATTATAATTTTTACTTTATTATATTTAATTGTGCTTGACATAATATGATAAAATTCCACTAAGTATAAATATTTTTTGCTAAGTTATAACACGCATAATAGGGCAGGCAAGCTTGCAAATGCTAGTACGAAGAAAGCATTTTTTCAGGCCCATATTGAAGTTTTCATTATAACCCTGTAAGTCGAATCTATATATATATAAAAGAGGAAACCGACATGGCCAATTGTAATTAAGGTATTAAAAATTAATGTTTTGTAAGAATTTATTATTTCTTTCATGTCATAGAATCAATGTATTGAGATTTCATTTTTCTTAAAATAATAGATAAGCCCCGCGTTTCGCGCGATAGCGTACTATCCCGAACTAAAATGCCGGAAACATGTAAGACTTTATTGTGATTATAACAACGATCACAATCATCGAAATGCCGACAAAAAGATCGGCATAGATAAAAAGAGGAGCTTGTCAGACAACCGTGCAACCACCTTAGCCCTGCAAGCAAGACTAAGAACGATCCTCTACAACCGTGATACTCCGAGGAGCATCTGGCCATTAATCACGCTCTGATCGCACGGCCGTGGTTCATCAACCAAGCTTTGGTTCTTGTCTACTTTGTATTCGACGAAGCAGAGGTACGAGCCTATAGAACAGATCCTGTTCAAGTAAGGTCGTGACAGATCAACTATACACAGAGCTATATAAACTGTTCAAATTCCTTGCAAATGGTCGATGTGGGACTTCTTCTCATTACTGTCTTGCACTTTTGTGGGCTTTTTGCCTGTACTGGATTACGCCTGTACTACAACAACACACACATACACATATTTGTATATAATAAATCTCATTACTTCAGCCCAAATTTTATAATTTATATAATTGCAGAAAAAGTTTATTTTTTTTCTTTCGGAAATTTTCTATTTTTTTTTTTATAAAAAATATTCTATCTTTCTTGTTTTTAGGTTAAAGTTCTCAATATCATACATTTCAGATATTGGCAAAATTCTAAGGACCTAATATGTATGCTTTCGGTACTTGAGATTCATATTTTGACAATAAGCTATCAGTTTCACGTATCAAGTACGTTTTGCAACTATTATACGATGATATTGCAAATCTTTACAGCGATAAGAAGATTAAGAACTTTTTATGTGTATATAAAAAAAATATTAAGTACTTTCGTCGTTATTAACCCTATGAAATACATAAACACGGCGACGCCTCTGTTCTTCTTGTCTGCCTTTAATTCTCTCCGGTAATTGGTCTGAGATTTTAATTTAGGATTTTTATTAGGAGAAATTGTTTTAAATAGCCAAATTGAAACATAAGATTTGCAAAATAGCCAAACTTTGGTTAATTTTGTAAACTAGCCAATTAACCACTTAAACTAGCTAAAATTAACCAAAATTAACAATGTAATTGGAGTTTTGTGTAAGTGGTTAATTGGCTAGTTTACAAAATTAACCAAAGTTTGACTATTTTGCTAAACACACTTTTAAGTTTGGCTATTACCCTAAAGAACCCTTTTATTAGGGTTTGTGTTTAACTATGTTAGAACTCTGATTTGTTGAACTCTTTATTTCATTTGAACTTTGTTCAAGAAAGTACTTCATGTTTGGCTGATTTTATTACTTATTTTGTTAATCTTAAACTCATAGTTTTGTTCATTTTATTGAACTTTGTTCTTAACCTCATGACATAAATGATATTTTCTGTATTAATGTAATATGTATAATCGTATGAGATGGGTTAATGGTTAGTTAATGATATTTTCTACATTTATTAGTTTATTCTTAAATGTTGGTTGATTTTGTTCTTTTGAATTTATTTATGTATTTAGTCATTGATTTGTTGAGTGTGTGCATATATAAGTACAGATATTTTTTTATATATATTATTACGTCTAAATTGCAGTTTGTCGACAGAGCCTCTATCGCTGGAACTTTGTTTCGCCGGACTCTCTCAAGACAAATTTCAAAACCTCAGTCTCAAGACTCGGTTAGGGAATCGAATGGGAGAACAATTCACGAGTGATAAATCAAGAGAGAGTTTTTACTTCATTAGTCACTATCTTGAAGGAACACGTAAAGATTTTCATATGAAAAAAGTGTAGCTTATCGTTAATTATTTACTGAATCTATTTTCCGTTAAATTTATGCCGGTTCTATGTCATTGTATATTAACGACATTAGTCAGAAAACGATATAGTCTAATAATTGAGAGAAACAAAATTACTTATAAAACGAGTCTGTAACAATTGAGAGAAAACGACATCAGTTAAAATGACAAAGATAGTTGAGATAAATCGAACGACACCATTTTAACCCAGAAACGACCGTTATGTCAGCAAATATAAACCCTACCGAATTTGAGAACGACATTATAACTAGATACTTATCTTATAGTGTAAATATACACTAATGCATTTACAAAGCAAAACAGTTCCACAAAATACTATGTAAATACGAAACTTATACTTCATTAACGATCTAAAAGACGACTAAATTGAATTGGGACATTCAAACACATCATCAATATTAGTAGCTTCAAACGTATCTAACCAATCGTTATACAAGTAACACCAAACCGGCGCGAATCCGTCGTCCTAGAAAGACGGGACAACCCCGTATCTAGTGTCATCCATGAGAGCCGCCGAGAACATCTGGTCCACTTCGGCATCGGGGTCGGTGTCAGCGTCAGTCCTCTTGGCGAATCGGCCATTGATCCTTGGTCGTGTCTCAGCGTAGGCATTCCTCAAGGCGTAGCGTGTCGTGTTCTCGAACTTCCGCATCTTCTTCTTCTCTCTGTATCGCAAAACCCTAGCCTCACGGTCCATTGGGCTGAGCTGGACTGGAGGCTGCGCAGGGCTGACGGAGAAGAGGTCGATCGTCCCCTTCGGTGGACGAATGTTTGAAGTTGAGAAGTCACTCGCGGTGGCCGCGTCAGGCACCACGCTCACGTCAAACGATGAAACCGAAGCCTGTAGAAATAATGCGGTTTTTTGTCAACAAAAACTAGCTCAATGGGTGAGTATTTGAAAGTATTCTTGATACAGGTTAAGATATTCTATGACATACCGAAAATTAAAAAAACGTTCACCCTACATAAGAAAATTAATTAGAAACAACATGTTGAATGAAGTGTATCGGGCGGACGGACATACAGACAAACATAATCGTGCGTAAACGACATGTTGAAAATTGCCCAAAATTTTATCATTTTTTAATTTACAGAAAATTGAAAGAAAGAAAAAAATGTCGCTCGCCCTACATTAGAAAAGAAATAAAAAACAGCATGTTGAACCGATCGTAATCAGGCGGACAGACATACATAATCGAGCTTAAACTAAACCAAACCACATGTTGAAAATGCCCAATATTCTCTCTATTTAATTATTGTACACAATTTTTCATCTAGCCCGGATCAATTCCGCGTATCACTCTCCCTTTATAATTTGTATCCCGGATCCGCCACCGTCATTCTACAGCTTTAATTGGACACGTTGATGGTATAAGTATGGCGTTTTTTGTGTGGTTGAAGTAGTAAAATGCTGATTAATTATTAGCAAAGCAATGAGGTCAAAAAGATAATAAGAACAAAGGCAAAAAGAGTAAAAGTATGTGGACTTTATATCATTATATTCCCAGCTTTGTAAGGGAAAAAAACTTCAAAGGAAGATTGAAAGCAAGAAAATCAAAATATAAATTATAATGGGTTCTTTAGGGTAACCAAAAGAACCAAAATTAACCAAAATTAACAATGTAATTGGAGTTTTATTTAAGTGGTTAATTGGCTAGTTTACAAAATTAACCAAAGTTTGGCTATTTTGCAAATCTTATGTTTCAATTTGGCTATTTAGAGCGATTTCTCAATTTTAATTAACTTATATGTGCGAATTGCGAATTCGGAGCAAAGAACCCGTCAAGGTTTAAGTTCTTAGGGTTAACCGCAGGTAAATAGCTAATTAAGCGGTTTTATTGTTTTATAGAATATTCGTAAGTTAGCGGTTAAGCTAAAAGATATCGTCATTAAATACCTTGTCGGTAAAGTCATTGCTTATTAGACGTTGTCCCGTAAACCCGTAAAATTGAACCGTTTCGAAATTATAAAAAGACTTACACTGCATCATATGCCCTTTTGGAGCCAGCTGCTCCCGGCACGGCACCACGCTGTCCCTGCCAACGCCCCCGCCGGCCATGTCATCTCCGAACACTGGCATCTTCTGCGAAACACCGTACCCCGGCGCGCCTGATCGGTGTCCCCGATAGAATTGTAATCCATAAAATCCAAGTACTCGTCGCCCAGCAAGAACCCGGGCTTCGCGGGCGCGTGGGGCAGCAACAGCCACGAGTCGGTCTCGTCGTCCTCGTCCGCGTGGAAGCAGGCGGACACGGGGACGCGGTGGTGGCGGCCGGCGAGGGGGTTGGCAGCGTGGACTTCGGCGTCGCAGGCGGCACAGAGCGACGCGTTGTCCGCCTTGCAAACGAAGGCTGCTAGCACACGCTCGCAGGCCTCGCACATCCGCACGCGCTTCGCATCGCCGCACCCCGAGCACGCCGCCGAGTGGCACGTGCCACACCCTCGGGCCCACGGCTTGCCCTCCTTTCATCATGGTTGCTTATTCGCTCCCTCTCTTTAGATCATTTGGTGTTTTTGTAGAGACTGCGGTCGGTGACTGTATAGTGAAGCTTTTTCCCGGGTGATTGGGGGAGAATCAGAGGACGACACGTGGCGCTAATTTAGTGGTTTGAGAAGCTCGTTTAGTTATCTTGTGGCTGGCTTTCGTTCATAGTGGGGTCCATTTTTTGAATCGGAGGCTCGGTGGGACCCTTTTCCAATTAGGCTGCTTATTGCTATCAATATTTCTTACAGATATAAATCCGTGATTTTTTTAAAAAAAAAACTTTACCTCTCATTCATGTTCGCGACATAAATATAAATTTTTTAATTAATTAACGCGGTAGGAATTTAAAAATATATATATTAAGTCAACAAATATGATGCGATGTGTATTTTTTTGATCAATTTTGTTAACATAGTCCATATTTACCAAAGATACACAATCACGTGCATATTCACCTATCTAGCATGTTCTCTTTTTTGAATTGAACACAAAAATATGTCGCTGCACATTTGTTGACTTAGGGTACTTTTATCCATATTTTTTTCTCTTTCAACCCTTGCCACTTCAATAGATCAAAGTTTGAGTATTTTTTTTTTTCTGTGATTTTTCTTTTTATCAATTTACTTAAACATAATAAATGTATTTTCAAGCATCAAACACTATTGTAATGTTCGCATCGAATGACGTGACATATTTATCTCTGAATGAACACATCGCCGTGGTGTTCCATTTATTTTATATTAAAAAAATTCAAAGATCCTTTGCGTGTTTTCCGTTTACATTCTCAAAGGATACGAAGTTCTTGCATCCTATATAAGAAAAGCTTTTAAATAGATGAAGAAAAGTGGAAAGTTCCGTCTGAAAGCTTTTCTTTATCATCGTAAGACTAAGTGCTTATTAAGTTTTGCTATATATTTTAATAAAAAAATGTAGTAACTATTGATAAATTTCAAATTCAAGCAAAAGTAGGATTAAATAAAAATTGAGTTGCACAGACGTATATAGAAGAATTTGTAAGGATAGTTTTTGATTTTTCTCTATCATGGATCAATTTTAAAACAAAATTTCTAGCTTTATGCAATCAAAAAATTCTAGCTTTATATTATAAGCACTGGCATGGTCATAATTAAGCCGGTGCCGTTATTAGTGCAATTATACTAGACATATATTTTGTGAATTGTGATGTTATATCCCTTAATAAAGAGCATAAAAAAATGTATATTGAATTTATGGATAGCGTTATACAACTGGCCTTCACTCTGCCTCTCCAAGTAGGACATTTAGAGCTGAAACTGCCGACGCGGAGGAGGGCGTCGCGACGCCTCGCAACGGGAAGTGTGAAAATCGCGATGATTCGCGATGGGGATGCGTCGTGGCGATGAGTCTCTCTCTCTCTCTCTCTCTCTCTCTCTCTCTCTCTCTCTCTCTCTCTCTCTCTCTCTCTCTCTCAACGTCGCGACGATCGCGACACTCGGCACCACGACCCGTCGCGACGCTAGGTTTGGCGATTTCCGACGATTTTGTCGCGACCCGTCGCGACGTCGTCAGTTTCACGTCTAAGGACATTATTCCGCCGAAAAAAAAAACACTACTATTGTTATGTGAGCCTTCAACATATGATGCGATCCAATAAATCTCTTAGAGAACGCTAAGTGCTAAGTTTAATGTTAATAATAATCTTGGACATAAAATATTAATTAAATATAAAGATTAGATTTTAGAAAATATTAAAAAAAAAACTACTTATAAAGAAATTTTTTATTGGGTCAATTGAGCCGGCCCAACTCAATGCATCCGGTCCAATCCTTACCCGATAATTTATTCGGGTTGGACCTTACCCAACCCGAAATTTATTGGGTTAATTGGGTTGGGTTAGATTAAATTGAGTTGGACGGTTGGGTTGGGTTTTTTTTATTGCGCACCCCTACTTCCGCCTATGCTCGTTCCTTAGGAAAAACGGGTACCGTTACTATACCAGGACTTCTCAAACAGAGCTTCTAAGGTACAGACGAAAATGCCCCAGTCACACTCACCAAAGTGCCGTCCAGCAAAATAAAACTGGGGCATCATTTATTTCCCCATAGATGCTGACGTGGATCCCTGGTGTGTGACGTGGAGTCAAACAAGGCCATGCGAGCTCCAACAGCGCAAGGGCCATGATGCTGACTCGGACAAAGCCCCACGGGAGATTTCCTTCAGTGAATAAGGTTTCGCCACGTGGGACAAGAGAGATTAGGTTATACCTCGTCCACAAGTTGGTGACACGTCAGAGTTCATTGGATGGAAACTGTAACTGTCATTGGTGTCGTTGCTTGCTGTAAGCAAGGATACAAGATGTTGCCAAGTGTACTTCTTTACCCTAACCACCAACCTTCTTCTTCTTTTCCTCCTACGTACATGATTTGCTCGTTCGTTCTATGATTCATCGCGGTTTTAAATGTCGATTAGTAAAATATTGATTTACTAATATCGATTTTAGCTCATATTAATGTTAAATATTATAGTGATAATATCTGTGTGAGAGGGAATAAGCACTGAATCCCTTTGAACCGAAGACGAAAAAGATCGAGAAACGAAATAAATGACACCAGAGATAATAGTGGTTCGCCCCCAGTGCGGGAAGTACGTCCACTTGCTGCTTGCAAATATGATCAACTAGAATCTCCAACGGTGTTGTTCGAATACACCCTCGAGCTCACTCACTCTTCCCTTGTGTTTACAAGTATTTCTCACTCAAGAACAAAACCCACTTGTTCTTCCCTTTTTTCTTGTTGTGCCAACATCAAGAGCAACACACCCACAAGGGAATATCAGTGTGTTAGGGAATAAGCACCGAATCCCTTTGAACTGAAGACGAAAAAGACCGAGAAACGAAATAAATGACACTAGAGATAATAGTGGTTCGCCCCCAGTGCAGGAGGTACGTCCACTTGCCGCTTGCAAATATGATCAACTAGAATCTCCAACGGTGTTGTTCGAATACACCCTCGAGCTCACTCACTCTTCCTTTGTGTTTACAAGTATTTCTCACTCAAGAACAAAACCCACTTGTTCTTCCCTTTTTTCTTGTTGTGCCAACATCAAGAGCAACACACCCACAAGTAGAAATGGTGGCTAAAACAAAGCCCTCACAACCCAAGGCTTTTTCTCTCTAAGCTTTTCACACAAAGCTCTCACCTTTTCACTCTAGGAGGAAGAAAACCCACCGAGCTTTATACTAAGCCCTAACGTCAAAGCTTGTCCAAGAAGATAACTTTCCCATCAAGAAATTCTAATAGTAATATAGGGGAAATACTAAAATTACCCCTAGGCTAATCATTACTTTCCCAATTGAATTAGGATTCACATAATAACACAGTGAACTTTTGTTAATATTCAACATGGGTAAACTGCGGCTGATGTACCCAATGTTTGATTTTTCTGCGGATTATGTACCCAATATTTATTTACGGCGGCTAATGTACCCAATGTTTGATCCGTTAGATATTTTCGTGTTTTCTGTCACTTGACCGTTAGAGAGTGATTCCTCCTCTATATGCACACTTTTCGTATTTTTGACTTAACTCACTCATTTTTTTTCCAAATTTTATGCACGACCTATGGTTGGAAAGATAAGAGATAGATCTACAACTTTGGTATTTTAAGTTTTGTAAAAAAGTTTTAGAAAAATACAAAATTTCAAATACAATGTAAACCTAGACATTAGTATAATGCAAAATATTTGTTTCGAACAAATTTTAATATACTTAATGACTTTTTATGATGAAACGTAAAATAGAAATTTGTAGATAAATATTTTATCTTTCTAACGGGTGTTTATTTATAATTTTTTGACAAAAAATGAGTGAGTTATGCAAAAAATATGAAAGATGTGAGGTAGCGACATATCATTTTTTATCGACATAAATACTTAAGTTATTATTATATACTTATAATATTTAGAAATAATAGATAAAATTTCAAAAATATCAAATGGAGTCATTAAGTTACACACGTTGTCACACCAAACTTTTATAAAACAAAATTTTAAGATATTAATTTATTTATTTTTAAGATTTATTAATTACTGTCATCAGATTATTTAATACCTTCTCTTAATTGAATTCGATGAAAAAACTTAAACAATAAAAATATCGCTTCACATGTATTAATTATAAAAACTTATGCCGTAGTTTTTATTTTAAACTTCATTCTTTTCAATTGATTAGTTAATTAAAATTTGAATATTTTTATCATGATTTTACTTCAAAAAAAAAAGGGTAAATGAGGGAAATGCCCATTTGTGGCTCAAGGTTTAAAAAAAATGCCATTTCTAATTATGGTAACTCTAACCACCAACAAATTGAAATGTGGACTAATATGCCCTTCCAATTAACTCTCATTAATTTTAATTTCGTTTTAATTAAAATTATTAAACAAAATTTTTCCTTAAATATAGAAGATTAAATAAATTAAAATAAATCTTTCTTATTTTAACATTAAAAAAATATTACTCGAATTATTCTTCCCTATTTTAACGTTTGTAGCAAATCCTATTTTTTATTTTTTGATCCCTATTAATCAATATTTTAAAAATAAAATTTCAAATTATTTCTCTACATTTTATGAATCTGTAATTATATTTACGGAATTATATTTACGATTCTTTATTTACAGTAAATAAATTTACGAAATTTCAATAAAATTGTAGTTATAAAACTGTAAATATATTTACGAAAGTTCAATGTAACAATGAAACTGTATAAAATATTTACAAAGTTAAATTTGTAACTACAACTACGAATCCGTAACTATAAATAAAAAATTTTAATTACAAATATGAAACCGTAAAATCATTTAAAAAAATCATTAACTGTATAAAATTGTATAACCATTTACAAAAATCATTTACAAAACTGTATAAACATTACCGTAAACAGATTTACATTCGTAAACATCTACAAAACTTGGTAAAACTATTTACAAAAAATATTACCAATCCAATAAACATTACCAATCCAAAATCGTGTAAACCCATTTACAAAAATAAAAAATCTTACCGTGTTTGATCCGGCGAGCGAGAGACGGCGAACAAAAAGAGAATGACGGAGGGCGACCGCGACGGAGAGCGATGGAGGAAGGATGCGCGACGGAAGGCGACCGCGACGGAGGAGGACGCGACGGAGGAAGGAGGCGCGATGGAGGGCGACCGCGACAGGGGCCACGGTCGCCTCCTCGGCAGCCGCGCCGACGGTCGCCAAAGCCACGCTCGAAGTCGCCGAGCGCGCCCGAATCCGGCGATGGTGGTCAATCCGACGAGAGAGAGAGAGAGAGAGAGAGAGAGAGGCACGAACGTGTGAGAAGGGGAGGGAATGAGAGAGAGAGAGAGAGGCACGAACGTGTGAGAAGGGGAGGGAATGAGAGAGAGAGATCTATTAATTTTTAGGTCAAAATAACAAAATTAAATGATAACTTAATTAATAGGGGAAGTTTTCAACCAAAATTTTAGGATAATTAATTTAATTTCAAAAATTAAAATATATAATAAATAATAAATACGAAAATAAATAAATATAATTAATATCAGGGTTAATATGGTCCAAAATATTTTTAAAATGGGCATAAATGAATTGTTTGAAAGTATGGGCAATTCCTTTAAACCCTAGATAATTTTTGGGCATTTCATGAGTTTTTCTATAAAAAAAAAAAAAAAGAAGTCCTCGGCAAAGACAAAACTTTTTTGTGGGTAGAGCGAAGGACTTTAAATACTTACCAGCTTCATATACATAATATACTTGTAGAGAATTAATTACTATCTAATTGAATTTATCTTATTAATTCTCAAACTTTTGAAACGCCAATTAATTTTTTAATTCAAATAAAAAATTAATTTATATATAGTACTTACCGCATATATCAAAAGTCCAAATCCACGCAGTGGAATGTATATATAGTACTTACCTAACCAAATAAATAATATATCACAAATGACATTTGCGACTTGCTTGGTCTAGTGGTAACTCCACTACTCATCTATCCAATAAATTATGGGTTCAAACTTTCATGGGACTCAAATGAGTTCCACGGTTACATATTGTAAACTTGGTCATTAGTGTCACATATTCTTACACTGAGTATATCTAAATCATGCAATAATTCATTGTAATATTGGTAGATAGTGTCACACTATTAAAAAAAATCGTATTTAATTTGAATAAAATTGCCCACAAAGTCTAACTGTATCACCATGACATCACCATCGTAGAAGATTGAATTTAGAAATTAAAATCCGAAATAAACTAACATGAGCGTAATTATGGACATTTATTAAATAATGAACTATAAATATTCCAATACTGTTAACGCATCGCTAAAATTATGGACATTTATTAAATAATGAACTGTAAATATTCCAATATTGTTAACGTATTGCTAAAATTATGGGCAATTTCTTAATTTGGTCAACAAATATAATGGCAGTTAATGAAATATTTATATGAGAAATGAATATTGTGCATGTATCTATTTAATTTAATTTTTAATAGTACGAAACTACAAATATTTTTTATTTTACATAAATAAATAACAATAAATTATTAAAGGATTCCTCGGTTGCTTGATGGCCAAGAATATTCAATCCGCTGTGGCATTATCGTAAATTAACAATTCTAATTCGCGTCTCTACATCAACCCGAAAGACGGCTGGATATCCACGTGTCAGTAAGGTGGGGTCCAATTACGGCTCTCACGCGCCTAAGATCGCGTGGCAGCCAAAGCATGGAATGCAGTGGCGGATCCAGGATTTCACAGCAGGGGGCCGAAATAGCAGGGGTGGCCGAATTATTTTTTTTATCATCGAATTTTTTTTGAGCTTGATACTAGTTTGTGCCCTTTGCGTAAGATTATCACTAAAAAAAGATTGAGATTATATTGACATACTTAGTACAAGATTCACTATTATGTTTGTCAACCACATGTGATTGTCTCTAAGAATCGTAAAGATGTTCGTCGAAAGTTTTTTTCTTTCTTAAATTATATTGTTTGTTTTCTCAAATGTAATATCATATTTATACATAATACCTAACACTCCCCAAGGAGTATAGAATTACCTTTTTTTTTTCTATTTTCTTTTAACATCATAGTGGTTAAAGGAATATCATGATCCAAGTAATTAAATAAATTTGCCTTTATAAATTTGAACTTGCAAAGGAACAAATATAAGGGTAAAAATATAAATGTACCGTCTTGTGTAATAATCTTAAAGTAGAAGGGTAGAAATGCAAATAAAAAACTATTAATGAAAGTTGTAAGTTTTTTGTAATAAATTGAAAAATTGAAGGGTATAATGGTAATACCTCAGTAGAGCCCCATCTTCTTCTTTCTCCTGGAAAAACTCGTTCTGAGAATACAGAAGGTGTTCGGCATTTCATCGGAGAGCTCGGCGTTGATTGTGGTAATAAATTAAAAAATTGAAGGGTATAATGGTAATACCGTAGTGTTGGCCGTGGATCCCCCTGATGATGATATGCACCATGGATGCCTATGTCCCTCAGCCCATGCCAGCTCATCCCTACTTTAATTCTTGATTTTTTTACTTCACTCTAGAAAGAATAAGGGTGAACCAAAAAAAAGTAATTTGGGAAAAAAAATTGCAATTTTTTTTATGTTTAATTAAACTAAACGGTAAACTGCGGCTAATGTACCCAATGTTTGATCTTTTGCGAATTATGTACCCAATGTTTATTTTTGGTGGCTAATGTACCCAATATTTGATCTGTTAGATATTTTCGTGTTTTCCGTTAGTTGACCGTTAGAGAGTTATCATCTTCTATATGCACACTTTTTGTATTTTATTACATAACTCACTTATTTTTTGTCCAAATTTTATGCATGACCTATGGTTGGAATACAAGAGATAGATCTACAACTTTTATGTTTTAAGTTTTGTAAAATAAGTTTTATAAAAATACAAAATTTCAAATACAACGTAAAATTGGACGTAAGTTTAATGCAAAATATTTGTTTCGAGAAAATTTTACCATACTTAATGACTTTTATGATGAAACTTAAAACCAATAAGTTGTAGATAAATATTTTATCTTTCCAGCGGATGTTTATTTATAAATTTTGGACAAAAGATGAGTAAGTTATGCCAAAAATATGAAAGCTTATTTCACATCACATATTTCATATTTTTGGCATAACTCACTCGTTTTGTATCCAAAATTTATTAATAAACACCCGCTAGAAAGATAAAATATTTATCTACAACTTATTGGTTTTAAGTTTCATCATAAAAGTCATTAAGTATGGTAAAATTTTCTCGAAACAAATATTTTGCATTAAACTTACGTCCAATTTTACGTTGTATTTGAAATTTTGTATTTTTATAAAACTTATTTTACAAATCTTAAAACAACATAGTTGTAGATCTATCTCTTATATTTCTAACCATAGGCCGTGCATAAAATTTGGACAAAAAATGAGTGAGTTATGTCAAAAATACGAAAAGTGTACATGTAGAGGATGATAACTCTCTAACAGTCAACTAACGGGAAACACGAAAATATCTAACAGATCAAACATTGGGTACATTAGCCACCAAAAATAAACATTGGGTACATAATTCACAAAAGATCAAACATTAGGTACATTAGCCGCAGTTTACCCTAAACTAAAACTAAAAGTACAGTAGAACCTCTATAAATTAATATTTGATAAATTAATAATCGCGGTTAAATAATATTTTTATTCGGTCCCGACTCGGGCTTAATTAACTAAATTAATAATTCTCTAAAAATTTATAAGATAATATATTATTTTAAACATTATATAGGTCCCAAGTGATATATAAATTAACAATTCAATATAAAAAATTACATAAATAATTTAAAATCACTATAAATAAAATATAACATGAATAACTATGAAATCACATTAAACAAAAAAATAACATTACATCACTAATCATGTAGTCTTCTTAAAATATGATTATATAGTTGTTTATGCAATTATTACTATAGAAACTACCATATAACATTACATGATTCACTAGTCATGTACCCTATAACCCTTATCACTACTCTAAAAAGTTATTGTTATTCTTATTTCATTCGGCTTTTTAATATTTATGACATTAGTACTTTAATAAAATCTTTAAATCATAATAGTCTCTCTTGGTATTCTTAATATTGATACTTTAATATTCTCAATATAATAAATTGAAATAATTTTTTGCTAGTAAGATTAAGATATATATATATATAATTATTAGCTACTTAATAATTTTTATTATTAATATATAAATTAATAAATTATTAATTTATATGTTAAATTAATAATCCGATAAGATAATATTTTTTATCGGTCCCAACATTATTAATTTATAGAGGTTCTACGGTTGTAATTGACACTAAATGGTCCTCAAACTTTACATACTAGTGCATTTTATCTCTTGATTTCTTTCGGTCCCAGAACCACCCCTTCTTCTCGCGCATTTTGGGAAATGGGAAGAGTTCAGCTCAAACAACGACAAATCCGACTAGACATGTCAAGGACTGCAAGGATGTCCTTTGACATATCTTTGGCGCACAGAATTCGAGTACAAAAAAAATACTATGAGTTCACATTTTTTTAAGATTTTTTTAATAATTTTATTTATTAAAAGACCCAAATCTCATTGTTGTATATTTTTCTTCTCATGCTTAGGACTCCAGAGAAATATGTATACTCAATCGTGTAAACATGTTGTGCCAAAAGTACGTTATAGTGAAAAAAAATTGATGTAGAGTAGATACTTCGTTAACATATCGGATCATGTAAAAAAATTTATGCGTTTCCTCCCCATTTTTGTTTTATTCGGTTTAAGTTGCACTTGTCCTTCACATAAAAAATTAATTGATTCCCGATCAAAAATCAATAAAACACTCTCACTTTCTAGTTCCATTGCTCCAATCTAAAACACTGTCTTGTGCTCCCCCAAAACAGTTTTGAGCCGCCGGACTAATCGTTTCATTTTTGCCTCCATAGTAATCTATATATATATTATATATATATATATATATATATATATATAAAAGGATAGTTTTTGGATAGTTACATGTCACAATGAGATCAAGAGAATTCTCAATTCCTAATTTTTTAAATTTATTTTTTATTTATTTTTAATAAAAATCACCCATAAATATGTTCATCTTTAATCTGCATTTGCATGAATTAATTACGTACACATACATAGCATTAATGTTGTCTTATTTCAATATGTTTACATATGAATATTAAACGGAGAATAGGATTATGAAAAGGCTAAAACGGACAGGGTGAGTTAATTATTGCCATTCCTATTTATATTCTTCGGAGTTAAAAAGACTTTTAATTGTCTTTTGGGTCTATATTTGAGTTATACTTACTAAAATTTATCGCCAAGAAAATAGAAACAAACACATTTTTTAGTCAAACATCAAGGCTCGAAATCTCGCTAAGTGAACTCGAATCTCAAGTAGGTTGGCACACAAGGAACAAAGTAAGAATCAGGGCTCGGAATAATATAAATGAAAATATCAAAGATTACAAAAAACATCAAAAGAGAAGAGAACTATCCAAACCTAAAGTTCTCTCTCGAACAAATATCATCGTTTACAAAAAACGAAGTAAAATCCGGGTGTGAAGACCACCAATGATAACTCAATTTATGAGCACCAAAACTACTTCTACATCGGCTACTCTATTTCTCTCTCGAAAGATATGAGATACTCTAAAATTAATGATTTCCACATAGCGAATGCATTTAGACCAGCGAGCTCGCAACTTCCATGGAACCAAAAATAGAAACTATCACCAATGTGAACTTAATGCATTCGTTGGATTATTAATGCACGGACTTCTAATATTCCTAACGTGTCTCTCTTGGAGTTATCGTTGGTGTTAACTACTTTTTGAGTAATTTTGAAATTTTTTAAACAAGCACTTTTTGATCCTTACGTAGAACCATAAGCGTTTATTAATTGAGAACATCCAAGCCCTTATGAAAAATTGTGATTTAACTCCTTAACGGTTTTCTAACGAATAAACACTCATAAATTAGCATCATCTTTTTATTCAGGGGCGTTCTGTAATTGTCGTAAGCCCTTCACTTTTATTACATCGATGTGCATTGCCTCGTGAAATTGCAATATAACTTTTTCGGACATTTGTAATTCGTGGGTTAATTAGACAACACTGTGCTTCGAGCATAGGAGTTGCTAAGAATAAATTCGGGAAAGAGAGCCGGTTATGGGAGATACTTCGAGAAGTTATGCAAGGGCGGGACATTTTGTATTAAAAAAAAAATGTCACATCTCTTTCGAAGATCGCATCGTCTCCGTTCATCGAAATATCTCAGCGGTACTACAAAGAAACCCAGATCCGGTTATTGGTCTCGTCAAGATGGCGCCTTCGAAGAATAACACTCTTCTTGAAGCCGAAAAAGATCGTTATGATTCACAGCTTCAAGATGCATATGTTGTTGTAATCAAGACTCAAATATTTGATCGTTAAAAAATAAGAATATCATTAACTATGATTGATCAACAAAACGTGCAATTTGGCAAATTAAAACATTCTGTACAGTTGCTATGAAATGTCGAAAACCTGTCAACTCTACACCCGAAAACGTAACTCATATACTCGACTATAACGCGCCTAAGGTAGTTTCAAATAATTGGAGGAAAATTTTATCATCGGGGAGAGTGACCATCGTCACCTCGGACCAGAAAGCTCCATTGCTTGGACCAGAACCGAAGAGTCGTCCGTGAGATCCGAGTAGCGATCCGACGACGAGAGCTCGTGAGGCTTCCCCTTTGCGGGCTCGGCTCCCTGCGAAGCTTCCCATCGTTCCACGAGCCCGTCGCCTTCCAGCATTCGAACAACTTCCGACATCTTGGGCCTTCGTCCTGGAAGATATTGCGTGCATAGGAGAGCCACTTGAACCATTTCCTCGAGCTCAACCCTGTCGTAGTTGCACTTAAGATCCTTGTCTACGAGCACTTCGAACTTCTTCTCTTGGTGGACCTTCCTTACCTGCGATCACGAGACGTTACGTGTTATGTAATCCACGTACAATGTCACGGTCCGTGACTTTATCTATGTATAACTATGTCATATGCGAGACCGGAAATCAATGAGAAAGACAATGAGTTATTCGGTATAATTAGTTTTGTTATGTTCTCTCTCGGGTTTAGGGTAGACACGAGTTCCACCGGTTTTACATCCGTTACGAGATCATATTACTAGTGACAGAAAGTGGGCTAAACTAAACTAACCCAGTCAAGAATGGCTCCTTTCTGGTTAGCTGCCTTGCCAAACTCGAGCGCCCTCTGGCCCGTGATGAGCTCGAGGAGGAGGATTCCGAACCCGAAAACATCGGTTTTATCGGAGGACTGGCCGGTGGAGAGATACTCAGGGGCGATGTGGCCCACGGTGCCCCTCACAGCTGTGGTGACGTGCGAGTCTTGATGGTCCAGAAGTTTCGCCAGCCCGAAATCTCCCACCACGGCCTCGCAATCGTCGTCAAGCAGTATATTCGCAGCCTTGACGTCCCTGTGTATTATCTTTGGATCGCACTGCTCGTGAAGGTACAACAGCCCTCTCGCAGCTCCTAGCGAAATCCTCTTCCTCGTGCTCCAATCCAGTACCGGTTTTCCTGTAATAACCAAATGTGACTCAGAAGCTAGCCTTGTCACGAACCGGTGATCTCGTCACAGGTCTAGAACCGGTGAGAGTTTTTTTTTATTCCTATCATCGCTCTAAATAGAACATAAGCTAATTTAATTTTTACGACCCGAAATTGTTCTCAAAACGGGAGCTTCGCCAAGCTTTACACCTAGTGGGCTGGGCCGGATCTTACATAATTGATAAACACGAGTCGGGCCGGATCTTATCTAAAAAATACTTTAATATGTCTATGGTTACCTTTCAGACGAGATGCGACGCTGCAATTCGACATGAAGGGGTAAACCAGAAGCCTCTCGGTGGGTGAAACGCAGAAACCGTACAGCCTGAGAAGGTTCCTGTGAACAGCGAGGCTGATCATCTCCACTTCAGTCTGGAACTGGATCTCTCCCCCGAGGGCGGTACCGTCTTTGAGCCTCTTCACCGCGACCAGCGTGCCATCCTGCAGAGTCCCTTTGTACACATTCCCGAAACCGCCCTTCCCCAAGATGTTCTTGCTGCTGAAGTTGTTCGTCGCCACCTGAAGCTCCCGGAACTGGAACCGCTTTAAATTCCCCAGGGAGATCTCTTCGTGATGCCGGTCTGACCCCGTCGTGTTACACAGCATTAATCAAAGTAGTCGTGAATTTGTCGAATCTAGCTACAAGATTGATCGTCGCTTACCTTTGACATCAAAGAACATCTGTTTGCTGCGGTGATGCCTCCACCAGAGAACCGCTCCGAATGCAAGCATAATCAGACATAGGCTCCCGAGGCTTAGACCGAAGGCGAGAGCTATCTTGTGGCTCCTAGGCTTGCCCGGCAGTATAGCTGATTCGGAACAAAAGACGCCGAGGTGAGAAAAAGAAAATGGAGAATTACCCGAAGCTGAAACTCGACAAGAACGAACTAAATCTCCTTACTATCTGTGCTATTCAAGTTCATGGACATCGGCATCAGTGTTGTCCCGTAACAGCCCGCTTCGGCTCCCGTCGGACAGATTAGAGGATTTCCAACGACGCTGAAATCGGATTGTACGAAATTGAGATGATCAAACCGAAAAGACAAAGGAAAAGCGAAAATAACCGAATAGTCAGAGAGAATTACTTGAATGTTTTAGCCGGCAATCCCGGGACCGGACCGGTCAGATTATTGAATGACATGTCCCTGAAACCCGAAAGAATTAACCGTATTACATCGCAATCCCAGTTATCACATTACAACATTACGTCGAAATTCTCGAGAGACTCACAGAAACGCGAGCCAAGTCATGTTCGCCAGCGACGCCGGAATCGGCCCCGAGAGGCTGTTATTGTTGAGCCTCCTAACCCCATTCGCAACAAGTTAACATAAACACACTTGCCGAAAACAGGACAAATCTTTCTGCGAGATACGGCGACCGAAATTCTTACAAGTACTGGAGATTTCCGAGGCGGCCTAGCGAGGACGGAATTTCCGCGACGAAGATGTTGCTAGAGAGATCGAGCGTGTGCAGATTCGAGAGCTTCCATAGCTCTGAAGGGATCGGTCCTCCGATGTTATTGTTCTGAAGAAGCCTGAGAAGCCATAAACACCATTAGCAAACCTCTAAGAACCCTATATATATATATATACACACACACATACACAAATACTTACACAATCTGTAGATTTGTCAAGTTTCCTATGCTTGAAGAGAGAGTTCCAGACAGATTCTGGCTTGGAGTGCCTCTGCAAGCAAGAGAATTAGTATCATGAAATGTATACAGACATACATACATATATATATATAATGTATATATATTGGTGCAGGAGTTACAGGCCAATGACGAGGCTTTCAGGGGAGCAAGTGACCATGGTCCAACTACAAGGGTCAACGGAATCGCCATCCCAATTCTCAAGGACGCCATGGGGATCTTCGAGAGAGTGCTTTATGCCCATCAGAGCTTGAACTGCCATTAATTATCCCAGATTAGGAAGAAGAAGAAGAAGAAGATGAAGAATGCCCATCTCTGAAAACACCATGATTTCAAGGATTTCAATGGCTCTCACCTTCGAAGTTCACTCCTTTCGGTGAAAGAGTTCCATCAGCGCGAGCCCAGAACAGGACAAAGAAGGCAAGAAAACTCAGAGCAGCTTTCGCTCCTCTCATTCTCACTCACTCACTCAAGAGCAGAGAATTCAAACACCTTATTATGATGATGAATATATATATATATAATGTTTAAATCAAAGGGGTTGTGTTGTGTTGAGAAGGAAGAAAAATGGCAGGTTCTTCGTTTGGTCGTATAGTATAGTACAAAGGAAACAAAGCATGCCAGTCGTCGAGTGGAGCACAGACACACCCACACACATATATATATATATATATATATATATATATATATATATATATATATATATAGGGAAACTTCAATTTGTATGCCCGGACACCATGTGTTTTTAGAAAAGTACCTGAATTTGTTAAATTACAAAATTATGCCCCAAAAGTGTTTATGTAAAGACAAAAAGTGTTTATGTATACATTAACAGTTTTTGGAGCATATTTTAAAGTGTTCAAAAGTGTTTAAAACTGTTTATGTAAAGACAAAAAGTGTGTTGGGAGCATAGTTTTGTAATATAACAAACTCGGGTACTTTTTCGAAAACACATGCTCTACCGGTCATACAAACTGAAGTTTCCCTATATATATATATATATATATATATATATATTAGAATATTGAGGTTGCAAAAGCAATCATGCATGTGGTTTTTGAAAGCAATTCAAAGGAAGTAAAAAAGCAATGAAAGCATGATGAGAGTGAAACATCTAAAAAATCTAAGGAAGAAAAAGAAAGGAAATGTGAATTATGGGTCATAACATCATTATTGGCTAGAGATGGGCATGTAGGCATTACTAAATACACTTATAATCATTACCCATCTTGCAAAATCATTCTTATAAAAATAGTGGCAATGGCCCTTGAGTTTTAATGGTTGGTGCATTTTTGTCAACAACTTTTAATTTTTTTGGCAAAAATACCCCCTAAAAAAGTAACACATTGCGGCCTACGTGATCAAAACGGTACAAAGTAATCACGTGCGCTCACAACAACAAAAATAACTTATTTTTATCAATCTACTTATTTCTCTTCGATTTTGTCTGAGTTTTTGTCACGTTTAATACGTAGAGGACAATATGCCGTTTTTCGAAGTTTGTGGGGGTAAAGATGTTAAAATTAAAACTCCGAGTACAAAATGCACCAACATACAAAATTGAGTACCGAATTTAAGTGCAAATACTATTAGCTATAGTTAAAACTTAAAGTGGGTTGCTTGGGAATCCAAGTCCAACATTCCCTTGGCCATAATAAGCATTGAAGTAAAAATGGTCACAAAATCATCTTAATAAAAATACAATATTCTCTCTCTCTCTCTCTCTCTCTCTCTCTCTAGAGAATGTGAGAATCTCGAGGCACGAAATCGGGGCTCGAGATTGGCGATGCTATTGGATTTGGTTACCCACTCACAAGTCACACACCCTTATTAACCTTGATTAGTATCTAAATCTCTGTTGATTATAAAATTACTATTATGCCATGTAGATGGTCATTTTTCTGTGTGTAAAGTTGGTCTCTTTTGGCTGCAAATGTTGGGCACGCTTTGTAGATTCCATATTATCAAAAACAATTGACACATGCTCACACTCCACCTTGCAACCAAGACACTCATTCCCCCAAAAAATAAAAAATAATAATTAAAAATATTAATACTTTTAAAAGCAAAAGCTGATATATGCCTCCTCTTTTATCAAAACCATAGTAGTTTAATACAATTTACAGCTAAGTAGTTAGTTTAAAAGATCACATGGATTAAGTGTGAAGAAGATATATGCCCAATTGCCCATTATGTATTTATTTTTTATGATAAGGAAATTATTTTTGGGTGCTATTATTTTGATTTATTTAGTCTAGATAATTTTTTATTATAAAAAAAAATAAAAAAAATTGATCGTTTTTTGGTTTTGGATTTCGTCTTCTAGGAAATAATAATCCAAATTTTAGTAGTTATTTTAATGTATCATGTGGATTAATTAACCGTTGCTTAAAAAATTAATGTTTTTGAAGAAAAATAATCCAATTTTCGAGCCATGGAATCAATTGAAATGAAGAGTAATACTCGAATCTAGCCGGACTCGCGAGTTTAACTCACAAATAGATTATATTATCGTAAAACTTTGAAAATATATTATGAAAAGTATATATATTTGAATCCATACTGACATGTCACTAACTTTGTCTTTTTTTTTTTTTTACTTGTACATTTTACTTTTTCATTATAACAATTATTTTAAATTTTAATAATGGCTGTATCAAGTATCTTAGTCAATAGTTGACCTTTATAATTATCCTTCACAAAATCTTGAGATTCATAATACATTCCTCATTAATTGGCTATGCTTGATTCTAGTCTACTCTACCAAATCTCTTGTTATTAATGCCATAAATATGTGGTGTTTTCTTCCTTTCAAAACTCCATTTAAGTAGTGATAAGGAGACAAAGATATGTCCTCTTTTCCGAAAATTAAATTGCCGAGAATATATATATATATATTTTTGTAATCTTTTTACCACAAGCTTTAGTTTGAAATTTGAGCACAGATTAAGGAGTTCTACACATAAACGGTATATTTGTGATCAACACACTTTTGCAAAGGCCATTCTTTAGGCAGTTGATTCACCCAATGCTAATAACACCAGCTTTATATAAATAAATAATTATGTGTGTATATATATGGATTAAAAATTTAAAGAGCATAATGTGAAGACAAGATCCCAAGGTGAAGCAATGGTTTGGTGGGCCACAGAAAGGGTAAAAAAAGATGAAGCAAAAATAGAGAGTAATATATCATATATGAGCACTTAAAAAAAGTTAGAAAGCTTGGAATTGACCAAACAGGAAGATAAGAACAAACTAATTCAATTGCTGGAAAATGACAAATCCATTTCTGATTTATTCACTTCAAATTTCAACCAGAAAAAAAAAAAAAAAAACCCTTAGATTAAAAGAAATAAAATAATTAGAATTTATTGTTTAATGCTTATTTTTGAAAGATACCCGTGGCAAAATCCTTAAAGTTGTTTAAAACTTGCACAAAACTTCTAACGACGAATTTTAGTCGCGAAACCCCTTAACGTTATGCATTTCTTGCATTGGAACGGAAAGTGGTGTTAAGTGTCTTCTAGGCATGCCATGTTACGATGTTTGCAGGTCTCACGTTTGTAAATAAAGCTACGGGAGTTTCGCCGCCAATATTAGCAAGCTAACGTGGCATTAAATGTTATTTTTGTTGCAATGCAAGAAATGTGTTACATGTTTTATCGCTAAAATTTAATGATAAGGGTTTCGAGTAAGCTTTAAGTAATTTTTAATTAGATTTTGCTTTCAAAATACATTAATATATATATTTATTGGTTGGGACTTAGTGATAAAAAATAAAATAAAAAATCACAATTCTTCTCCGGTCTCCCTTTCGTTTTTTCTAAAACTCTATCTATTTTTTCTTGGGATAATAGCGGCAAAAGTGGCTAAAGTTAGGCAAAATGTGCAAATAAGTGGCCAAACCGATTTAATATCACATAAGTAGCCAAAGTTTACCAAACTGTGGACAGTACAAATTCCATCCATTTCATGTCAACGCCGTTAGCCACGTCATTTCCACAAGTGTTGAGCTTTGGCCACTTATTTGCACACTCGGCCTAACTTTAGCCACTATTATCCCTTATTTTTTTGCGTTCCAAAGTATTTTTAGGGTTTATCTAGATATTTTTTGTTATTTTTTTTTTCTTTTTCTTAAGATTTGACTAAAACTTTTTCCGAAAGAACTGATTCCGTTTTTAAAATTTAGAACGGTGAATATCACTCTCAATTTTGAAAACATTAAAATGTGTTATCGGTTTCACATGTAATTTACGATCATAGGATTTGACATAAAACGTCTATATACTTAATTGTTAGGGACCATTAGATTTTTTAAAGGAATAAGTACGAAATACCCATTTCGCCACAAGTTTTTTTTTTAATTACTCATTGTGTGTATTAAAATGAACTAAAATATGTATGTTTTAATATGTTTGTACAAAATAAAAATTTCGTTAATAATGTTGGCCTAACATTGTTAGTTAGAGTCGAGGCTAAAATCGAGACTTTGTAATATTATTTTATTGGGATATATTTAATTGTTAGAGACCCGAAATTTTGTTTAAGGAAATACCCATTTAGCCACAATATATTTTTTTAAAAAAATTACTCATTATGTGTATTAAAATGTACCAAAATGGGTAGTGTTTTAAAAACTTTGTAAAAAAATGATAATCTCGTTAATAATTTTGGCCTCATTGTTAGTTAGAGCCGGGACTATATCGAGACTTAGTAATATTATTTTATTGAGATTATTAATTTAAATGAAATTTTACTGGACGAAGTAGTCTTTCGGTCTATAATGCCAAGGCTTCGTGGTTAATAGTTTGGCACACCAAGATACCATAGTTTAAAAAAAAAACAATTTAACAGTAGCATCAATGATTTGATATGGGTTTTGATATTAGTGAAAGTGACTAATACCTTCTTGTTCTATTTCTTGTTCCGTAAGATAGTTTTCTTTTTATTTTTTCTATTTCGACCCCTAAATCATGATCAGGTAATTTGTACAAGGCCGAGAACCTCAAAAATTTGTTAGTACTGTCTATCCCGTACCCTGGTGAACCAAACAGAGCGTAAGTCTTCCAAGCATGGAGAGGCTAAACTAATCACTAGTAACCCCTACATTTTGCGCAAAGTTAACAAAAATAGTTTTTTTCCCGTAAGTTATGTGTGGTGATTTCAAATGACTAAGTCCATAAAAGCATGGTACAATAAAATTTCATAAAATTAATAATATTAATAAAATAAAATAATGGCCCCTAACAATTAAATATATAGAGGTTTTATGTCAAATCCTATGATCGTAAATTACATGTGAGACCGATAACACATTTTAATGTTTTCAAAATTGAGAGTGATATTCAGCGTTCTAAATTTAAAAAACGAAATCAGTTCTTTCGGAAATCAAGTTTTAGTCAAATCTTAAGAAAAAGAAAAAGAAAAAATATCTAGATAAACCCTAAAAATACTTTGGAACGCAAAAAAATAAGGGATAATAACGGCAAAAGTGGCTAAAGTTAGGCCGAGTGTGCAAATAAGTGGCCAAAGCTCAACACTTGTAGAAATGACGTGGCTAACGGCGTTGACATGAAATGGATGGAATTTGTACTGTCCACGGTTTGGTACTACTTATACCGATATTAAATCGGTTTGGCCACTTATTTGCACACTTAGCCTAATTTTCGCTACTTTTGCCGCTATTATTTTTTTCTTTGTGTTCTGCGAAACTGATAACGAATAACGATAGTGTATATGTGTGTCCAGTTAAGTCTGAATATGCCAGCTGTAATTGGACTGCTTCTAAATTAATAAAACAATATATATATATATATATAGAGTTAAATTAAATATTATTTATTACTAATCAGTTAGCAGCAATGAGCAGTGGCATTTTGCACAGAAACTAGTATTGACAAGGACAAACTCACGTTGAAGTTAAACATGCATGCTCTTTAAAATAATAATAAATTAATAATAGTATATTAAAATAATAATAAATTAATAAAAGTATAAAAGGTAAAGATGTATGAATTTGTATATTTAATTTTTTGGTAAATATAGACAAAACTCAAAAGTATCTTAGAGTATATATAATTTTAAAGTATATTCTTAATCGTATTTTGTCGTGATAAAAATATCAAAACTAACATTTTTCGTCTCACTGTAAGTTTCAAGTGGTTGTCATCGAATGAGTCATAATAGAATCCACTTGAAACTAAAAGTGACATGAAAAAGTTATTTTAGTAATTTTACTTTAACGAAATAGGATTATATATATAACGTAGAATTTTGTGTACTTCAAAATACTTTTGCCTCTATTTACCCTAAAATTTCAGTACACAAACGCACTATATGCGTGTCTGAATTTCGATTTACTTTATTAATTAATAAATAATAATAATGGGGTACAAAATACTGAAATAGTACTTTGTATTAGTAGTTTGTACATGAAGTATGAAATAATGTCGTTTGTTTTTTTTACTATCTGAAGAGAATATTTGTAGGTATATAATAGTATTATAATTTACCTTAGCTGACTGAAATAGAAAGACAAGTGTACCCTTGTCTGCATTTAATGTAACAAATTACTTAATGCATATTTCTATTTATGATTAGCCAAAGAAAAAGGGTTGGTATTACATGTTTTTTTTTTAAATATTTCTTCTTCCTCTTTTTATTAATTTCTACGAGAAAAGCTGCTTAAGGGGTGAAACCGAGTTCTTATAAACTTTTTTTTTTTTTTTCATATTTGGACTAGGCTTTCAGAAACCAAGGCGGGTTGTGGTTTCAAAGAAACACATTTTTTGCCATTGCAATTGTGTTGGAACCCAATTGTCTCGGTTATGAAAAGGTAAACTACAAGTATTTCTAATAATTTTTGAAATTGTTTAAAAAACAAAAAAGACAAAATACATAATAACATATACTCGGAACTTTACTAGGATTTCTTCTTCTTCGGTCGGGTCTCTATTATGTGCGGTGGTGCGGCAGTTTTTCAACGCTTTCGCTCCCATCAAGTAATTTTGTTTTTAAATGAAAGTCCAAAATCTCAGAGAGAGAGAGGAATCGAATCCCGAGATTAACATTCATGAAACGCACAATAAAACTCTTAATAATTAATGAAAATGAAAATTAAAAGATTTTACAAATAAAAACCAAAAAAGAACATAGAGATAAGTGAACGCAAGCAAAAACTCTTTAATTTATTTATTTATTTAATGTATCATCACTTCTTTAAGCATCCTTTAGAATCGTAAGTGGGATTCGCTTAGATGTGATGAATCCAAATATATTAGACTAGAAGTGAAGAGTTTCACAAGATTTGCCTAAACTTTGAGACATTACTAATACTATAATGGACTAATATATATAGTATGTGGTCTATGAATACTTCCAAAGTTCCAAGCCTATAATTAGTTATATTAATGTATTGTATTTAATATCATTTTGTATTTTAATAAAATAAGCATAATCTAACAGGACAACTGATAATTATATAGTTGCAGAAGAGCAGTAATAGATCTCAATTTCTATTAACTCCTGAAGAAAAACACACCCATTTATAATTAAGTAAGTAATATATATTTTTGCAATTTTTTTAGACATGAAAAGGAAAGATATTATCTTATATCTTATGTGGGGTTTATCTGCTGGAACATGAAACAGTCAAAGAAGAAGAGTCCAAAACCAGTGGGAAATAATTTGGTCTTGTTCTCATAGTTGTTGTATTTGAAGGGTTTGAATTTAAAGAAGAACAAACTAGCTTAGAACTTTTTATTTTCTTCTGATGATTATAACCTACTAGACATATATATATATATGCTCACATCACATGTGACATGACTCCTCTCTTACCCCTTTGGCAATATTGTAACTAGAAATTACATTGAAATTATAATAAAACAGACTGTCTCACAGTTACTACTACAATTTGTGCGTCGTGGCGTATTTAAATCAATTTTTATTAATTTATTGGAAAATAAAATTGCCCTATTTTTTATCGTGTTTTGAAGATGAAATCGACTCAAACTCACCTCATTTATTAGCCATGATAATCATATATGTGATTCATTTAATCCATTTAGTTGACTTAAAGTTATAATTAAATGAATAATTAATTGATTTCAGACTCATTTAAGTTAATTAATATAATTATATAATATAATATATTGAAACTAATAAAAACTATCATTCATTAACTATGAACAATGTAATTCTTCAAAAAATATAGTAAAAATACTTTGTTCTTTAATCATATGATTCATATCTAATTATGTCTCATCGTTCTAACATGTTTGTACCTTATTCACATGTCACGTCTAATGTCTCGATTTTTATGTCCGACACGAGATAGCACCGATAAGTACAAACCCAACTAAATTTTTTCATAAGTGTGTATTTCTTGTCCCCATTATGTCAGAACACACCAAGAATTCAAAGCTTTTCAACGACAATCCATTCAGATAAAGATCTCCTTAAATTAAGGTATTCAAAGTTCCCAGTAGAAAGGTCTACATGATTCCCACATCCTTTTTCTTTTGTGGTTTATATTTTTTCAAATTTGAAATTAAAAAAGTAAAAAAGAACATGTTCATAGAGAAGGCTTCTCGTGATCAACCTAGTAAACAAGTAAACATATACAGTGGAATATGATGGCAATGAATGTGTTTGTTGATGCATGCAGATAAATGACTAGTGTTTCAAACATGTTAAATCTTGCAATTATAGGACTAGTATTAATGCGTTCGATTTCAACATGTCGTTTACATTCATTCTTCAAGGATTTACATATCGTAGGACCATATACTAATTGGAATCACTCATCCCAAGCTCTTCAGTATATATATATATGGAGCTAATAATAGAAATAGAGATTAAAGGAAAGTTTAGTGAAATATGAGATAATAATCGGTAATTTAGAAAAAAGACTAATATTTATAGACACTTACCTGATCTATTAATTGACGTTCGAAAAATATCTGAAATAGAAATCCATACCAAACCTGAAATTCTTTCCAATGCATCTTCTGTTCATCTTAGTCCTCATGTTTTTACGCTATGGAATACTACAATTATTTCTGCAATTTGGTTGATTTGGCATACTAGAAATACTTGTTTATTTCAAGATGAAGCTCCTAACATTAACAATTTTGTGAGACATGTTTGGCAACTTACAAAGGAGGCCAATTTCTTTATGCTGGGGTTGACAAGCACTACTGAGGACTCAAGGATTTTAGACTTTTTTGGGGTGGATTTTCATCCAAAGAAAGCTCCAAATATCATTTCAGTACTTTGGCTTCCTCCCTTCACATCTTGGTAAAAATGCAATACTGATGGCTCTTGTCTTGTTACTCCAGGTGTAGCTAGGGCTGGAGGCATTTTCAGAACCTAC
Organism: Parietaria judaica; assembly: GCA_954871525.1. Taxonomy (NCBI): domain Eukaryota; kingdom Viridiplantae; phylum Streptophyta; class Magnoliopsida; order Rosales; family Urticaceae; genus Parietaria; species Parietaria judaica. The sequence continues at coordinate 37,036,245 of OX940865.1, forward strand.
TGAGGGTTCCCTCATGGCTCGTTCGCCTTTCGTATCGACTCTGCCTTTGCATTTGAAGCTGAACTGATTGCCGCTATGTTTGCCATTGAAAAAGCTAAGGAGTTCCATTGGGAGAAAGTGTGGCTCGAGTGTGACTCTAGTTACGTTGTTCAACTATTCCAAAAAAATTGTGTGAAGTTCCATGGAGATTGCGAGCTCGGTGGTCCGAATGTCTTCGTTTCCTTGAGACTATCCAGCTCAGGATAAGCCATATTTATAGAGAAGGAAATAGAGCGGCTGATGCCTTAGCTAGTTATGGGGCTCAATGTTCGGGTCACCATTGGTGGGCTTCCCACCCTGATTTCATCGATTCCTTTGTTAACGATGACATTTGTATGAGAGAGAACTTTCGGTTTCGTTAGTTCTCTGCTCTATTTTTTTTCATTTGTTTGTAACATACAATCTTATTTATATTACCATGAGCTCCATTTCTTATTTTGCGGTCCTTGAGTGTCAGTCTTTCTAAAACTCAGGCTCGCATTCTAAGATTATGGACCTCAATCTTTTATGAAAAAAATTACCTTTTTATATTTGTATCTTAATGTAATCTTCCATATTTTAAACAATTTTATTGCACCTTTAGGGTTTTTTTTTCCTTACCCGTGTAATCGATCAGTCACTGCTGGTTTGAAGGAAAATTATGTTCTTTACATTGTATAAGGAGACACATAAGAAATAGAGAACTTTCGTGTGAAGTTGGAGGCTGTATAAGGACACAGATATGTACAGTGCAAAGTGGATTACATAGAGATAAAATACGAAAAAATGTAGACAAATTAGTTTATAAACTTGTATGTAAGTTAAACAGAAATTGATGAATTTTTAATACTAAAATTTTAGTGTTAAAAATGTGATAATAATTTTGCGAAGTAATAGATCAGACAAATAATATAAAATAGAGAAATCATAGCTAATAATCACATTATTAAGTTTAGATTGCATTTTATAAAACGTATAGTTTTAATTTTAAAAATAGCCAATTAGGATGATGTGGCACTGAAAATCAATTTCTCCATACCAAAATTATCCCTCAATTAATTAAAATTCGTTTATTTTTATTTTTAAATAAATTAAAATTTTAATTTGTTAATAATTATGCATGATTTTAAGAATAAATTTGTACAAAATTTTGAAATAATAATACCCGATATTCTCTCCCAAAATTGTGCGATCATGAGCTCCCTCCCTCCTTTTGAATCAATATCACCTGCTACTGGGTCAACTCCAAACCAACACTCAGAATGGAACCCAAACTCTCTCTCTCTGAGAACTTGAGATCCATGGATGCCCACGTGATCATGTCGTGAAGCTAATCATTCGAGATCAGCACCGGAATCGACGGCGACAGCGAGTTATTGGCGGAGGCCAGCGACTCGGGCTTCCCCGAGGCATGGGAGAAGGTGAACCCCAACGTCATCGAGCCTCTGAAACCCCTCTCTCTTTCATGGAGCCCCGTCCTCCGACTCCGTCGACGACCGTTACCAAGCTCACCGTCAACTTCGTCTTCCCCTAGGCCTCCGATCTCTCCGCCACGCCATGAGGTACGCCGTGTCCTCGTTGCAGTCCTTCCACACGGCGCCTCAGGACTTGAGCACGCCATGCGGCGTCGCGGCGTGGATCTCGGTGGCGGTGAGGCGGCGCTCCACGAGGCAGCGGATATGTTAATTTCTGTTTATGTAAATGTTTGTTATTTGTGTAATTTCTGAGTTTTTCGTGTAATTTCTGTTTATTCGTGTTTATTCGAAGTGTAAATGTATGGTAATTCGAATGGTAAATGTAGATTTATTGGTTTATTCGTGTAAATGTATGTAATTCGAACAATAAATGTCGCTTTATTCGTTTATTCGTGTAAATGTCTGTTAATTCGAATTGTTAATTTGGTTAATGTTTTTTAATTTAAATTGTTTTAAAATTATTAATATGGGTAATTCGAATTATTGTATGTTAAGTAATTTGAATTTTTATTTTAAAAAGTGAAAAATATTTTTTTTATTTAAATTTGAAATTTATTTTTTTAATTTGGATTTTAAATATTTGTTCCTAATTTAGTATTTTTTTTAATAAAAATTCGTATTAATTTTTAATTATTTAAATAAATTTGTTAATTCACATTTTAATATTAATTACTATTAATAATAAGGGTAGATAAGTCATTTTATATCATTTAATGTGGTTTATTGGCTATAGCACAATATTAACCAAACAGTGGCTATTTTGACAATTTTAAAACGTTGATATGGCTAGTTATCTTGAGCTCCATATAAAATAAGCTATGCCCAAAAATACTTTTTTTTTTTAGCAAAATATAATTTCAATTTTTTTTTATAAACACTTAATTAATAAAATAAAACTGCACTAGATATAAAGAAGACAAAAAAACTTAAAATTACCCAACAATGACGTAGATAAAAGTAAGTTTGATCACAACAGTTATAAAGTGAGAGTGTAGAAATGACATGAAAAAGAAAGTGATCAAAGTGTAGTGAAATTGGAGGACAATAATGGTACCAAAATGAGAAAAGAAGGAAGTTTTGAGGGACCAAAGTGTCCCATTCTTTTTCCCACTTCCTTGATGGCTGATGTTCTACTTCTTTTAAGTTCTAGCATCCCAAAAAAAGGACCCCAAGATTATAAATCTACTTCATCCGCCACAATTATTTGGTCCCTTGGCACATGCGCCCCTCTACTTTTTAACTTTATTCAAATTTGTTAAATAAATTATATCATATTAAATGGGCAATGATTTTTATTCTTCCCAATTTTCTTACCCCACATAAACAAACCACTTTAAAAAAAAAATTAGGATAACTAGCAACATAAATTGTTAAGTTTTTCGATGACTTTTTCTCAATCGCGAGGCGGAAATCACGGGATATCATTTAACGTAGATCTAGACTAACTTTAAAAATTAAGAGAATCGTTTAGACACGTTATCAGACTTTTGGTACTTTTCCCGACTGTACCAAAATCGTTGTGAAGCTCCTCGTTTTCCATGTGGTCGAAAGTTCTTTGTGATGCCGGATCGAACACGTCAAATGACGTGCCTCTATATTGTCCACTACGTCGTTGCGGGAACGTCTAACGAGTGGAAAACAATGTATCAGACATGATAGGTCCTCCTCAGTGTTTGGACGACAAACCAACAAAGAATGGGGAGGAGAAAAGTCGCAAGCTCTTGAGCTAGGGGGAGGCGAGTTTCATCTCTGTGTATTTGATTTTTGGTTATTTAATTATGAGCTTAAAGTGGGTATAAATAGCCACATTAAAAAATGATCTAATAGACTCTTGGGCAGTTAAGGGTCTAAACTCATTAAGTCATTATTAATTAATTCATGTAATTAATAAATAATTTCATAATTAATTCACGGGTCCACGCCCGAGGGGGCCCGTTACCAAAATAATGTAATCGGGTCAAAACCCGAAAGCCTGATGGATCCAATATCCGATTCGGGCATTTCCTACATAAATACCTCTATTAACTTGTTATTGAAATAAAAAAATTTAATTATTTTTGTGTCCAAGGGTTAACAAACATTTACAATTGTGTTAAATCGTTTTAAAAGATTGACGGAATTTTAGAAAAGCAATATAATAAATATTAAAAACTTCGATCGTACCATTAGTTATAGTTTATCTTGTGCCACCGAAAATATCATGTAGTGTATATGTTATATCTCGTAACATTACTTATATTTTATAATTGTTTATTAGATCATCTAGTTATGATTTAAAAATGTTTTAGGGACTTTATAATTAAGTGTTATTGCTTGACTTCCACCCAATACTGTGATTGACCGAAATAGGACGGAAACTCCATAAATTATGTGATCATATGAGAAGATTGTGGACAATTATGATGCTTTTAATTATTTATGCTCTTTCCTTGTACATTCAAAATCGTCTATGACTATATATTAGGATAGTAGAGTAAATATTTGAATTGTTATAATTAGTATTACTAACTTAGTATAGAAACAGGAAGCCGTCGAAGAGGGGAAAGATCATCGTTGAACGAAAAATGATATATTTTAATTTTTCTTGGTGTGAGTGGTGAAACTCGTCGTTTTTTTTTTTTTTAAGAACTCGTCGGAGTTAAACGTTGTGAACTTTTATATTTTTCGATTTCAATTATGTTATGAAAATGATTTTGCATCGTTCTTATGTTCCGCTGCATTAATTCAAAAAAAAAATCAAGGATTACTCAGTAAATTTCTCCATAAATCTAGTATTAGTCTCATATAATTTTCTATCAAATTCAAATAGTCTGAAAAGTAAATCTCCATCATCGGTTGGAAGTTGCTTCTAAAACTAAGATTCCGAGGATCATTATAGCTCTTGGACTATTTTGTTAGTGATTAATCACCTTCAAGAATTGATTACTCGCATGCTTTATTATTCATTTGATGTAGGACTATTTATGCTTGATAAATTAAAATTATTATCTTGACAACATTGTCAATTATTAAGCTAAAAAAATCCCACCTTTTTCTTTTTCTTTTTGGCTCAACAACATCACTACTAGAATCTGAACTTAGACAAGAACGTAAAGTATTGGGATTTGTATTGTCACATTTCAAAACTTGACAATATTGCATGGTAGTCAGAGTTTGTATAATTTGTTTGCCAAACAATGACAAATGACTAATCCTTCTATACACCCAAGCTGCTACAACTTTAAGTTCTATAAAAGCACCAAATTTTATTTCTTGGTGATATTGCTACTGAATTGTAATTTTCAATGGCTTCAATTCTGTTAAGGGTAATTGTGGTAAAGATACCTAAGTTGTAGTTAATGGAGGAGTAGAGTACCCAAGCTCTCTTTTTTTTCTTTTTCTTTTTTATGGCGTAAATCGTGGACTGAAAGATCGAGAATCAAACTCGAAGATCCCGTCATTTACCAGGCTGCAGTCTTTGGTTTATTTGCTTTCATGTACCCGTTTATTTATTTTCCGTCATTAGCAATATTTGTTTCGATTTATTTTCATTTATGCTTTGATTCTCATTTTATTTTGGGAAACAAAAGACTTTTCACATGTCTAGCTTAGTTTTGTAATTCTGACAATGAAATTGCTTAGTTTTGTAATTCTGACAATGAAATGAAAAATTATAGTGTTTCTCCATATTCGAATTCTTGAGATAATACGATTTTGATGCTACGAGTATAACATTCGTGCGCGAATCAATAAGCGAAGAAAGTTTTTTAAGTTAGGCACTCGTGCGCCAAATCGACGATCCTAGTTTGACTATCCTGATTTCTTACTTATCTATTTCACTAGCCAGTATGGCTTCACATCTATAAGATACAAGATGGTCAAAAAGTAAAGTGAAAATAAGAGAGAGGTTGACACGTGACGGAACATTAACGGTAGAAAACGAGAGTTGGACGGAATAGTCTGGTCGCGCATTATTATTTTATTTAAGTACTTAGCTCATCGCAAAAAGAACTTTGGTACTCTCTTCTCCGGTCAACTAAAACTATAGTACTTTTTTTACCTCAATTATCTCACTCTATTAATCCTTGGAATATTTTATTTTATTTTTATTTATCTTATCTATAAATTTGGTCCCTGTATCTGATGAAAAACAAAGGATAATACACTTCTATTGTGGGCGAAATAACAGCTACTAATCATAACGGAATGATGGCCAATTTTGTCCCCCACTGACCCTCACGACTCAGGAGCATTCACTGCCCTTTGTTGGTATGCACAAAAATTAAATAAACATTAGAGTAATCGATAGAGATATCTTGTGATTTTTTCTTGGTCTATTTTTCCTTATGAAATTTATTTTTTAGCATCAATCCGAGCACATTGTTCTTTTGCGTTAAAAATAACAAAAGATGTTGTTACCAATATAAGAATTACTTGAAGGCATTTTTTGTCAATTGATCACCGAAAGAGGTCAATGTACTATATTACGAGACTATTGTGAAACAATCGATGAGTCAAGTTGTTCAAAAACCGTTGAGAGGAATAAAATTCATAAAATACTCCCGCACAAGTCCGGATGTTGCAAATAAAGTTCTTTTTTTTTTAATGTGGTTTTGTAAGGGCGATGTGATTCATTTTCAAAGTGGGAGTGTTGCAGCATAAAGAAAAAAAAATCATGAGCAAAGTGCATCAACATGAAAAGTTGAGGAGGGCATAAGTTCCAATTACTTCAAATAATAATAGTAAGTAAGAAACAAGGGGGTGTTGAATGAAAAGCTTAACATTCTAAGGAAATGAAGAAAGAATCTGAGAGATGTGTTTGTTGTGTCACACTCATCACGTTTTGCTCTCATTGTCCAGTCTCATTCACTTCGACAACCACTTGTCTTCACTAGAACAAGCCTCAAACACCCCAAGATTCAAATGAATCCAAAAGGTGTGAACAAAAAAAATCTAAATCAAATATTAAACCGAAAAACCGGATATACCGGTACCGTATATACCATTCGATTATATACCGAACTGGAAACTTAATTTACCGCCTATGAAAAAAGTTAAGTATATAATTTTATATGATATTTTGCAAAATCTTCTAACATCTACTTATATAGTACTTACCGATATTATTAGTTTCACGTCTATATTTTACGTTGTTTTCTTCTTTCTGACTATGTTATTGGATTTTTTAATATATATTGATTAATATTTTTTAGTAGATTTTTGTCATATTCTTCAAAGTGGTAGCTGCGGTTAAAATACCGATATTACCGTACCGAAACCGAATACCAAATATACAGATAATGAGGTTGTTATCTTTTTAAAAAGGTTATTCGGTTTTCCTTATATAAAAACCGAAATAAAGTATTCGGTCTATTATTTTGAAAAAACCGCACCGAATACTCAGTTGTAATTGTTCACCCCTAAATCCCATATATATTCATTACTTCATTACACACATGTGTGGGTCAGTGGGTGTGTTAATTCGTATATATTATTCAGTATTTTTATCTTTTGAATATATATATATATATATATATATATATATATATCAACTTAGAAACAGCGAATGAAATATATAAGAATGATGAATCCCAATGATAATCCAAAATGATCCGAATCAGGCATTTAAAGTATGTGGCAAGAAATACACGAGCCCGAAAGATATCACTTATTTGCAGCACTAACGGAAAAAGAAAAAGATATTTTTCCAGATCAAGGGTTTCGCGTGCTAATCTAAGCAGTCAAAGGAGAAACGGCTGCACCTTTTCCGGGTTTTGCCGATGCAAAGAGATCCAAAACGTCGGGATAATTTCGGATCAAAGTCGGGCATTGTGAGAGGAAGTTTTGGGCTTCGCTCTGCCTTCCAGCCTTGAAGTAGGCTTCGAAAACTCGGAGAAACAATGAGGTCGACGCAATCCTTTTCGAGGTAGCGTTAAGGAAAGCAATGGCTTCGTCTCCTGTTCCCGACTTTGAGACGTATTCAACGAACGGGTCAACAAAAGGTGGGAACTCCTGGCTTTTCATCAACCCCAGAAGATTCAAAGCATCGCTGAAACCGCACTGTGCGAGCAAACTGGTTATCAACACTTGGTACGTGGTATGCCATGGCTTCACTTGTTTCTCGGAGACCAACTCGTGAAGCAGCTTGTACGCTTCGTTCGCCTTGTTCCTTTTGCAATATCCGACCACTATCGAATCTAGAGGATAATCAGCGCAGTCAATGCCCTCCCTCTTGACCATATATTGGAGACAATCTGAAGCCTTTTCGATGTCTCCGATCAAACAAAGTCCCTGTATAAGGGACTTTCTCGTGCTCCAATCCCGGGGTTTACTAGATGCTTCAAAGGTTTTTACGAGCTTGACGGCTTCTTTCTTTTTCTTGCAAGTGGAGAGAACAAATACAAGTTTACTCTTCATGTTGGCACTAGCGACGTATCCACATTCCTCCATTGCCTTCAAGACCTTCGGGCTAACTTCAATCTTATTAACGCTTCTCAAAGACTTGACAACAGCTTCAAGCGTAGAATCTGTCAGCGGTATTTCATTTTCCGCAAAAATCTTCAAAACACGGGAAAACAGATCGATAGAAAAATTCTTGGCCACCGCTATTTTCTTCAGCAGAAAAACCCCACAATCAGCCGAAGGTTTGTTTTTGGGACCCTTCATTGCAAACTCATACAAGTTTACCGCATCTTCGATCATTCTTCTTTTGCAAAACCGCCCTAGGACAACAGAAAAAGTCGAAGAGTCTAATTCCATCTCGGAACTCTTCATCTCATCAACTATTTTCCAGAAACTATCGGAGCAATCTTCCCTTCCAAGCACCTTCGCTACGGCGCTATAAGTCTTTCCGTCATGCTTGAACAAACCGGATTCTTCCAGCCACCGGAAAAAGAGGAGAGCTTTTATCGGCTCCGTCCCTAGACTCTCAAGCACCGATTCAACCATATCACTCGAAAACGTTACGCCAAGATCACGCAGCTGCTTCTCGACATCATCACTCCAAACATCATTTCTAACGATCCTAGAAACCTTTGAAGAGATCTTCTCCTCCGAATTATCAATCGATCCCAAATTATAAACGCGCTTCAACTTCTTAACATCACCGATCGTCCCTTCTTTCTTCATCTTCTCCAGAACTCCATCTCTCACGCCCTTCGAAATGCCATACCCTTTTGCCTTCATCACCTCAAACAAATCCCAAAACTCGCTCACATTCCCATTCCCTCCCAGAATCCTCAACATCAAATTGTACGACTTCGAGCTCAGCCTCTCCCCCTCGCTCTCCGAAACCCAATCGAAGAACTTCCTCGCGACATCAGGCGAAGATTCGAGCCTTCCCAAGACACTCAAGATCCACTCATGGCTAATCACCACATTCTTAGCCTCCAAAACCTCCCTAATCTCATCGGAAGTCCTCGGTTCCGCAAAAGCTTCTATAACAACCAAGTGATCGGAATCTTCGGTTTCAGGCTCCGATTCGGAGGAGAATCTACGGAGTGCCTGGTTCCTAGGGTTTACGGAATCGGAGAAACGAGGAGAGAGTAGTGGCAGCGAAGGAGAGAGCTTACCGTGAAGGAGCGAAGTGAGAGATCGGAATGGCGGGGAGTGTAGCTCCGAGTGGGAATGGTGAAGGGGCATGAGAGTGCGTTGAGCAAGGCGAGGTCGAAGCTGAAGAAGACGCCATGAGAGTCTCATAGCTCCGATCTCGCTGAGCAGAGAGAGAGAGAGAGAGAGAGAGAGTCTAGGGCTTTATGAACTGTCTGGGTTTTGTTTCGAGTGAAGAACAGAAACGACATGAAACAAAATGGTGACAAAAACGACGTCGAATAGGAAACGACAATAACTAGAGAATCTAAACGACACTTACGGAATTGAAACTTGAAACTTGAAACTATCAGTTAATTGTGATTTACATCATCATCATCATCACAAGGAATAAACAGAAAGCAAGACTTAAGGTGCAAAAATATTTTACATGAAATCGATAGTCAATGCCGGTGGATGAGAATAAGCCGAAACGGTACGATGAATTTTGACTAAAAAAAAAAATTGAACTAAAAGTATAAGTTCAAATATTTAACCACGAAATTTGTCTTTCTTGCATATGGTTTAGAAGTGTTTTTGTTTAAGAGCGCTTTTTTTTTTTTTTTTATGTTTCTCATATTACGAATTACGAAATTTAATTTAATATAGTAGGGTCACTTTTTTTTTTTTTGTATATAGCGGGATTGGAACGTTACACCTCAAACACTAACCACTAAACTATCCCGGTATTCGGTCCATTTAAATTTAGTATATTGCAAGTATAGATCGGTAATTCTTGTTTTAATTGCGCCCTATAGCTATGAAGTGATTTTTTTTTCTACACGTACGCTTTGGCTGTCGCCTTATAGTTCTTGTAGCGATTATTAAAAGAGTCATAATCACTATTATTGTGATCCTCACCTCTCGGAGAAATATATATTTTAGTAACAAGAACAACACATGAAATTTATCACAAAATAAATTAAGAATATAAGTAAGAGACTATTTATTTGCAATCGAGGACATGTTTATTACAAAGAAGCTATTATCATAATTCAAAACTCCAACACAAAGAACTCCTGTTCTTAGTCGCATGAGAACAACCAAAAAAAAAAAAACTAATGAGAAGCAAACAAATCAAGGACGTCAAAGAAAAGCCCTGAAAGAAAAGCTTCCATTTCTTATTTCAAACATCTCCTCGGAAATTCAAGCTCTTATTTGTTCATGCCGGTTGCGTTCTTCGCAGCCTCAACGGCTCCCTGAGCCTTGGCGCTGGCCTGAGCCCCGACCTAGAAAATTATCAAAATTATTAATTACATACTTAGCAAAATTAAGAGATTACAAGTTAGTTCATATTTATATATACATATATATATATATATGTATATATAATATTAATGCAAACCTCTTGAATTGACTCCTTGGCAGATTGGACAGTGTTGCTTGCTTGGTCCATGATAGTGCTAGCCTTTTCCTGAATCACATACAAATAACCAATCTCTATGTTAATCCAAATACTAATTAAGCAAATTGTGTTATAACTCACATTATTTGTTGTAATTATGTAATAAAATATTCCAATTACCTCTTTGTTATAATTATTTATAGGAAGTTTACAAAATTAGTATTGAAAGTTTAAATTTTAAGTCGCCGTATACATATTCCTTTTATATGCCACGAAAAAAATTACAATTCACAGGGAGCCTACGATACACACCAATCGGGATATCGTATTAATTATAACTGCCATGAAAAGATTAGAGTTGACGGGAATCATCGAAACACATAAATCGTGACATCTAATTCTTTTTATTAGCCAATATAATATTAGTTAACGAGAATAAATAAATAAATAAACACAATTCGTGACACCGTATTCCTTTTATCTTCAACGAAAAGATTAGAAATAACAGGTTCAAACGAGACATGCAGATCGTGACGTTATCTACCACGAAAAGATTGGAAAGATAAAAAACAAATGAGACACGCAGACATAAGTATTAAGGGTGCGTTCAAAATACTATTTTAAGGCGGTTACGCCGCAAATTTCTTTAAAAATATATGCTATAAAATAAAATAAATGTGGAACCACCTGAGCTTGGCCCTTGGCCTCTCCGGCGTGGTGGCTCATCTCCTTGGCGCTCTCCATTTTTTTTTTTTACTTTGTTTGTTTGTTTGGTGTCTAAGCAAATGATATGACTTTGTGATTTGGATATCTAGGAATTGGAGGATTTTATAGGCTTTGAACCCAACCTAAAGCCGACACGTGGAGCCACTAGGTCATGATTTTATGACAAGCTCTATCTAAGAATGGACACGTGTATCGTTGAGTAGTTTAGACAGATTCAATTGTAAGATAATGTTAAAACTTAAAGCTGTTTGTGGTCTTGATTGTTTTGCTTTAGCATCACTTATTTTCCTTGAATTTTGGCTTGAATGAGTTGATAGATGTTTATTAGCCAAGTAAAATAATAATAATAAAATATCTTTCACAAATTGGTTCTGTACGGCAAAATAAAAAATCTAGTTTAGATATTATTCGTAAAGTTATAAAGGCAATTAATTCCTAAAGTCCTTTAAATTTTCTTCTATTTTTATTGAGCTAAATAAAGACAAATAAAAATTTAAAAGCCAAATAAGAACTAGATACAAATTTAGAGGCTAAATATGGACAAAAATAAAAATTCAAGGCCTATTAGAGACTAATGTAATTTCAAAGGCTTAATAAGAACACGACACATGTTGAATTTTTACAAAACTTTTTTGTTTGAATCTACAATGGAATAGTTTTTTATGATTAAAATGATTTACATAAGTAGTGAAAGAGTGAGACTAGTTAATGGTTATGAATTGAGTTACTTCATGTAATTTTCATATATTAGGAAAAATTTAAATTTTAAAAGAAAAAAATGAGAGACTTGTAAACTTTTTGCTATCAGTCTTTTGATAAATAAGCTCGATTTTTAGGATGAATCGGATTGCGATTGGACCAAAACCGGATGGAAATCGTATTTTGTCAAGTCATACGCAAAAAAAAAAAAAAAAAAAACTTTCTATATATATATAAATTAGTCCACATTATAAAATAGGATTGAAATCGGACCGGGTGCGTGCTATTGGTCTTTTGTGAACCGGGTTTCTAGCTCTCGGAACTTTCAAAACCGAGCTCGTCCTATTCTTAGTTTTAAATATAACAACTTGATTTATCCTTGAAAAGAAAAGAAGGGAGAACCGAATCGGAACCGAGCCAAAACATCTCTCGAAACCAAGAACAGTAGGACCGGTTATGATTGCTGGCCCTATGCTTTTGCTATCAGTTTTTTGTTAAATAAGCTAGACGTTAGGATGAATTGGATTGCGATCGGATCAAAACCGGATTTCCGGATTTCGGACGCCGAGAAGTCACTCATTATAACGAGTTCTTCATTTCCTTGAGAAGTTCTCTCGACATTATGCCCCTATTAACCACGCATTTCCAAAACTTGTTCATTAACTCCTCCTCACCGGCATAAGAACCCTCAAACCCTCGATAAATTTTCCGCGTAATCGTCAAATTATTCTCGTACATCTCGTCAAAGATCGTCTTAACAGCGCCGGCGTTCCCGGCTCTCATGTGGGCAAGAGCCAGGCTGGTGCATACGACACCATCTCGTGGCAGATTCTTCGAGGCCATTAATTTAACAATCTTCTCGGCGATGTCGAGTCTCTCTCTCTTGCACAGCCGCCGTATCAGTGCACGGCAAAGAGAAGCGTCGACAGAGAGACCCCTCTCCGCAAACTCGTCGGGGAGCATTGCAACGTCGTCCTCTCTCTCCAAATCGCAGAGACCATCCACTATCCACGAATACGTGCAACTGCTCGGGGAGAATCCCGCGTCGAGCATCGAGAAGAGAAGCTCCTTTGCATTGTCCATATCCCGGAGCTTGCAGAAGCCATGGATCAGTGCTCTGTAGGTGTAAACGTCGAGCTTCAGGCCCGCCTCGAGCATGTTCTGCTTCACCCTCAGCGCTGACCTCATGTCTCCGAGTTTACAGTAGGCGTTGATCAGCGTGTTGCATGTGACATTGTCGGGTTCGATCTTCCTTCCGCTCATCTCGACCAGAAGCCTGTTCGCTTCCCGCAACCTTCCCTGGCTGCAAAACGCGCGGAGAATCGCATTGTACGTGACGACCCCGGGGAAGAGCCCTTTGCCCTTCATCACCTCCACCAATCTCAAGCTCTCGTCGACGTCGTTCACCCGGCAATACCCGTCGATCAGCGTGGTGTACGTGATCTCGTTCGGGACGACGCCTTTGATGTCGCGAAAGAGCCTCACCGCCTCCCGCATCCTGCCCTCCCGGCAGAACGAGTAGATGAGCGAGTTATACGTCACAATGCCAGGGCCGATTCCGGCCATCTCCATCCGGTTCTGAACCGACAGGGCCTCGTAGTGCGAACCGCGCTTGCAGTACAGCCAAATCAGCGTGTTGTACGTGAAAGCGTCCGCAGCGACGCCCTTCGCCTCCATCTCCGCCACCAGACGCTCCGCCCTCTCGGCGTCTCCGGCGCCGCCGCACGCGCGGATCATCACGTTGTACACGTGCAGATTAGCCGGGACCCCGAGACGGGCCATGGCCTTGTAGACGCTCCACGCCGCGGAGTTCGATCGCTCCCGCACCAAGCCACTGAGGAGCGCGGTGCAGGCGTGGGGGTGCGGCTTCATCGCCCGGAGCCGCATTTGGTCGAACACCTGGAGCGCGTCGTGGGTCCTCCGCGAGCGGGCGTAGGCGATCACGAGCCAGCTCAGCACGTGCTCTTCGGTGTCGAAGGCGCGGCGGGTCGCCGCGATCAGCGCGCTCAGGACCGTGGGCGAGGAGAGGAAGTCGGAGCGGGTCATCGACTCGAGGAGGCTCTGGGCGTCTCGGAAGTGGCGGTGCGCGGCGAGGATGTGGACCATGGTCCACGTGGCGTGGAGGGAGTGGGCGTACTGGGAGGTGGGTCTGGAGTGGAGCCACTTGAAGAAGGCCCACGGCGTCGCCGGGCCGTCGCCGGAGAGGCGGAGGAGGGCGTGAGCGACGGTGGTGGAGCCGAGGCGGAAGGAGGAGGGGTTGAAGAGCGTGGCCCAGTGGCCCTTCAGAACGACGGCGTTTACGCTCTGGACGAGTCGTGACTCGCCGGCCATGGGAGGAGGAGCGAGTCAGTACTCAGTAGCGAGTTCGGGAACAAGGTTTGGTTGGACTTGGAGTCCTAGTCTTGTCGTTTTCTATTAAAAGCAACCTTATTCGGTGTCGTTTTCCCAATGGGCAGTGTCGTTAGCCTGCCTGGCTATGAAGTAAAATAAAAGAAAAAGCTGATCGGAAAAGCTCGCTGATCTGCTCGGTTATCGACACCGGCGACCGAGAATTTCCCGAGGCTTTCTCCGTTAGTCTTGAGCAGAGTTGCGCGTTTTTGTCTAACAAAGAAACGTGCAAGAATTTTACATCGTTCGACCCCTTACCCAGTTGCTTACTAGACGGGGATTTTCAACTACGACGTTGAACTTTACAAGTTTTACGAAATTCCGAGTACATTTTTGTGCTCCCTGGAGGATTTAGGGGCCTCCCGAGAAGATGGGAAGTTTCTTGGCATGGGAAAGAGAAAGTAACGTGAAAATCTTATCCATTCGAAAGAAGTTTGGTTGTTTCTCTTCGGGGAATTTTTCTTCCTTCTATGCCCGTTAATCCGTCTCTTCTTAACAATCTTCCCAAAGCGCTTTGTCCGCGAGGGTATAGGGTTACCGGTGCAATAAGTGATGAATTTCCTTGATTCATGCAAATGAATCATTCTCTTTTATTATGCTATATCCTCATTTAATTTCTTGATTTATTTGATTTGATTTGTCATTATATTAGGTACATTAGATCAAGTATTTTTTTATTATTACTTTGATTAGGTTTCTTTTATGCTATAAAAACAAGAGCATAACGTGTGTAAGGGTAGTTGTTGATTAATCAAAATTCGAACATTGCTTGGAAAAAGTCAGAGTTCTTCTCGCAATAGACGCGTTCTTCGTTCTTCCCGTAGTTTGCTCTACATCAGTTTCACTGTTGATGCATAGTTGCATTTACACATTATCGCGCTTCGAAGCAATGTGACATACTTCTTCCATTCTTGCGCTCCATCTTTGACAGGTTAGACACCGTCTGACTCGTCGGCATGGCTCGTCTGATACTTGTTTTGGTTGTGATGGCATCTTGGGGATGCAATCTTCGGCCAAGACGAGGAGCTTCTCCAATGCCACATAAGCGATACGCGTGAACCCAAAAACACGTCCAACATATTAGTGAGAGTCGATTGTTACGGTCTTTAAGTACTTTGACGGGCGTTGAGACTTGAATTGAATAATTTATGCTCGAGCTAATTGTGCCCCGAATAATGTTCATCAAATTCACACATCCAAGACTAATAATTTAGCACCAAGTCGCGAGAGCCCTGGTCGACCCGACACACGTCTTGTACGAGCAAGTTTCCGCCGCTGGACGTGCATGGCTTCAAGGAGGTGCTTCTCGAACTCTTAATGCCATCGATCGGGCAAAAGCGACCAAATTGCAATTTAAGAAGTACAATAAAATAAAATAAACGAAGTCCAATCTAGGCAAAGAGACTTAGAACAGCCAAATAATGGCATTTACTTATGTACATTCTGATATTGTGTAAACAGCGTAATTTACAAGAGGACACAATTACGCAACACGTGTGACGATTCATAGAACTCGCTAAGATACTTTTATTTATTTATTTATTATTATTTCGGATCAGCTTCTGTTTGACGGGCCGTTCTTCCGTTCTTCTTCTCGTACTCCACCTTTAGCTCCTCTAAACGCTTGGATACCTAAAGATCATCAAAGTTAACGACACATAAGGCGATGAAACGACATACACAATAAGAATCCCAATCAGCTGACAAAACATAACGAAATTATTTGATACAACAGCGTGTTTGAGAGAAGATTGAGTAGTATTGTACCCTGATTGAGTAAGCCATAGGTAGTAATGTATCTGGATCCATCGCATCCTCGGGGAAGTTCCGCAAAGCGTGAATGAGTTTCTCAAAGGGTAGTTTTACCTATTCGGAACAATAAATATCGTAAGTATAAATATACAAGTTATGACATTCACGAGTAGGTAAAATTCTCACCAAGTCATCGTGGCAATACTTTAACAGGGCCAAACCGACTTTGAATACGATTTTGACGCCCTGCGCGAGAAACATAATAAAACAAAGATTACTCTTAATAAATTAGCAAAATGTGGGAGTTTTTCAAAAAAGGAATATTTCGGGTTTACTACAACATGGATGACCAACCTCGTGGAGAAAGACGTCCCAGATACGAAGAGCCAAATGGAACGGGAACGAGTACGAGAAAACAGTGATGAACCATTGACTAGCGTACATGCTCGGATTAATCACCTCTTGTGTAAAATGCTCTCCTAGCTTGGGCAGATACTCTCTCACCAGCTGATCAAACTGAAAGAGGTATTGCTGCACTAAAGGAAGCCCTACCTGTAGAACACGAACAATGTAACTACGAAAAATAAGAGAAGAAAGCTTTTTAACTTGTGAAGCAAGAAAAGGAGCAGTAAAGCAACACCAAATTATCCAAACGAAAAGAGTAATACTTAATTGAGTAATACTTGGCTTCCTTAATTGATCTTTTAAATAATTTTTAAAAAAAAAACATTACACTTAGTGAGCCGGGAGTCGGGACTCTAAAATACAAATAAACATAAGTAAATTATTTAAATAAATTTAGTAAATAACAGACATAAGTGAATGATTAAACTAGAAAAAATCTATAAGCAACGCCTTAGACAAGAAAAGTCGTAAGCAAATAAAACGTTAAACATAAATTACCAGATATAAGCCCTCCATTGGGGCGTGTACGGCTCCTTTGAGCAGTGCAACGAGTAGCCAAAACGCATCTTCTTCGCTCATGTAAAGCAGCAACAACCCGGCCAGAAAACCCATTCCCTACAATTTGAACACATTGAATATACGAGGTATCTCTTATTCTTTTATTTAGCGAGGAAAGAAGAGACAAAGGAACAAACCTGCACATATCCTACATCTCGATCGTATACCGAATATGCTTTTAGAACGTTATAGAGGGACCTTTGACCAGGCCCGTGTCTCTGTTGGAAGAATACATGTGAAGGGAAGGTTCGGGAAATGTCTCGAATGATATCGAGCTCTGAAGCGGATGTTTCATATATCACTAATTGCTGCAACACACACGAACGTTATGTCATTAATTGTATGCTCGGCAAGATTGGACATGTCAATGCAGTCGCAGAAGACAGGCTAAAATTCACAAGACATTTCCCAATTATAGGTATTTCAGCGGAGCCGATATCGAAACCAACCAAAAACAAACACGTACGCATACAGTAATCAACAATGTGATGAAGACCACTCACTCGAGAACATGGTCAAAGCTTTTTTAAACCTCAACAAACAAAATATAAAACGGCACAAAGCCCAAGGGGCCTATTTTCTAATCACGCACGTATTGCCAATTACCTATATAACCCCAGCTAAACATTGATAAAACTTAATAAAATGGCATAGATGGATGGAAGCAATAAACTAAGTGACCAATTTGCCCTCCTCTATAGCAGGCTTATCAGTAGTTCAAGTGCAACATTAATTTGCTATGATGAATAAAACAGCAGTCAGAAATCTTCACTGTGAAACCAAGCAACGGTTATCGTACAATGGAATTGAAGCTTCTGTGTAGATAAACTAACATTAACATAAATCAGAATTACCTCGTAAACTCCGGGATTCATCAGCAAAAGATCCCTGCTTCCGGAGATTAATTGCCAAACAAGACCCCTTAAACAATCTGGAATCCCTTTTCTGATACGCCGTTTAACAACGTGAGGTCTTCTCCTCACATAATGCTTCCAATCGCTGCCTCCGACCCCGATCATCTTTCTCCATTTCCTCACCTTCCTCTCTTCCCTACAATGCATCGAAAGCGACTATGGGCCACAGCACACGTAAACAAACATCCTGCAACACAGGCTTGAAAACGCCTCGAGTGAAATGAGGACGCACCGTTCAAATTCATTCCCCGACTTGATCCTTGCTAAAGCCTCGGACGAGGTATTAGGCTCCTGCTTTACGAACCCGAATCTATCCAACGGCCTCGGCAAAGGAACCGGGCCCGGCTCGTAATCGTCCATCCGTTTCTTATCCATTGCATTGCCTAGATTATCAACGCAGCCTCATTGTCCGACCCGACTGCTCTACCGATACGGGTCTGAACCGGGCACGAACCCGAAGACTATACTTGTTTACA
Organism: Parietaria judaica; assembly: GCA_954871525.1. NCBI lineage: Eukaryota > Viridiplantae > Streptophyta > Magnoliopsida > Rosales > Urticaceae > Parietaria > Parietaria judaica. Next base: position 37,054,567 of record OX940865.1, read on the forward strand.
CTACATGATCACACGAAGTGCTTTAGTGCATTGACCCAAGTATGAAAGAAGCTTACTTGGACATAGTAAAGACCGTGAATTTCAATAATGAATCGAAAAAGGAAGACCTTTCAGGATCTCAAAGGACTAATATGCCTTAACAATGTGAAACATTCGCTGCTAATTCATCTCGATAACAAAGGATCTCGTCGATATACGAATTAGGGTTTTCCCAAAACCTTTCGAATTCCAAACCTTTAGCAGAAAACGGAAGAAACCGAACCTGTTTTGGGAAAAAAACCCAAGTGGATTTCGCGTTGTGAGTTGTTCTTCGGAGTTAGGGTTGCGAAGCTCGAGGTGAGTCCGAGGACTCGGAGAGCGTGGAGAGAAGGTCTGGTCGCGTTCCAGATCTGGTTCGAAGAAGCTCGGGTCTAGGGCTCGGATATCGAAGGCAGCTCTGGGTCGGAATCGCGATTGAGGATTGCGATTTGGAATGAAGAGAAGCTGACCTAGGGAATCGATTAGTGTTTGGGAATCGATTCAGACATAGAAAAGGAAAGTCGCACCTTCTGTGTGGAAGAAGTCTTGGAATCGCCGGAGTTTTTGCTCGCCTGAGATTCGCGGTCGACGGGAGATTCTCAGAGAGAAGAAGAAGAAGAATCGAAGGAGAAGCTCGGGGAAGGGCTTGCTGCTGCGATTCGTGGTTGGAGATCAGACGCGTCTGGACAAACGGCGGCAGTGGTCGGAGATATTCCGGCGAGTTCGACGGCGGTCGTCGGCGACGGAGGAGACTGCTCGGGCGTTGTGCGTGAAGGTTGAGAGAGAAGGAGATCGACCAAAAAAAAGGGGGAAAGAAAAGAAAAGGAAAAAGAAAATGAAAAGGGGAATTTCCATTTTTGCCCCTTTAATATTTTCTGTGTGTTCCTACATATTTTTTGTTGTGCTCACAAGCATAAAAAATTGTTGGTTTTGGGTGTGTTTGTGCGTGTGCCTGTGCCGAAACTCTTGTGTCTGCGATATATCGTTTTTTAATTCGGTTTTAACCGCATTTTGACAAGATGCTATATAATCATCATATATTTGAAAAATTAAATTACTACTAGATAATTTAAAGGAAAAAAAATTAACAATGAACCAATGGATGAAATTAAAAAGAATGGAGTCAATTCTCTTACGGCCTTTATTTATTCTTTTTAAACGAAAAAAAAATTAATTGCAATAACAACAAATTGTTTTAGGTTAATTAAGATCAAAGAAAGAGGCTTCCTCACGGTATCAAAGACGAGAATCACATCGTGTCGGCATGCTCCAAGATTGTCGAGGCATTGATACCAAACTAACGCAGCGGAATAATAGGAAGCTCAATGATGGATCTTCAAAAATACAAAATTATCGGATAAGTCGTTCTTAATCGTTGATCGGCGCACGAATACCCGATCAAAAAACCTTCCTTCGCCTATTGATTCGCGCACGAATACTAGACTCCGAGCATTCAATCATCGTTGATTCGCACACGAATACCGGCTCTTAGGCATCAAACTCGACACTCGCTCACGAAGCTCTCGGATTAAGGGGAAAGAAACTCAAAGCTTCTCAAATTTTTATTTCATTCATCTCTCCTGTTACAATACAAGTGGTGCTTATATAAGCACAAGAAACCCTAAGCATAAAACTACATGTAGTTTTGCTAAATCAAAATGACAACAAAAATAAATAATAAACGACGATAATTAAAAAAAACGACATATAAGTATAAAAATATAAAACGCATTCAAAAACCGAAGTCGACATTTTCGGCCCACATCAAATATAAACCTATGTGTCGATGCACACAAGCTATTTTGGATTCATCTCAGCAAGGAGCTATAATAATCCAAGGATTCCTAGTACGTCTTGACAAACATTTGTAATATATGGTGATATGTGTATATATAATATATATACACGAATATGAAAGAAGACAAACCCAGTTATTTTATAATTTTTTTACTAATAAACAAGTAATTTATGTTTAAAAAGAGGTGGTTGGTTATATATAATTGAAACTAATGTTTTAAGAAAACAGTGTTGCTTCCCGGCGTTGCTAATCATCCTCGCTATCGCTGTAGTTTTGACAGAGCGGTTGTAGCACGCTGCTCTTCGCACCATCTTCTTGCTTGGCCTCCTCGGTTTTCGGCGGTTTCTTGATGACGGAAAGTGTCACCGTTGAAGACTTCAGAACAAACTTGTTCAAAGTTCCTCTACTGCTGGACCTGTCTCGAGAATTGGCAGCTGTCAACGAACCCGCCGGTTTGATCGGAAGCTCGTCGGAAACCTTTTGCCTATTTAAACCGGCACCACCCGGACGATAACTCAGATCATCGTCGTCGTCATCATCATCTTCATCGTCAGCACGCCTAATATAGCGCGATGAATTATGGAAAACAATGGACTTCAATACCGCTTCGTCTTCGTCTCTGTCGTCCTCCTTGGCCAACGCCTCGAGCATCGCGTCTACACTGACAGCCGCGTGTCTCGATTTAAGAGACTTCAACTCATCCAAATCCGCTAAAACATCCGTTTCGCGTTTCAAGTCCGACGCCCGGTTTTCCAAGGATTTCATAGCATCCCCCATCTCTTCGTCCTTCCTTCTCCGCTTCGCCATAGCCGACCGCTCATCCTCCTTCCGCCAAGGTTCGCGGTTCCGTCGCGCGCCGGACCCAACAACGTAGTCCGAGTTCCGCGGATTGGTCTTCACGCAAAGCTCCGCCGCGCATCCGGTGCACCTGAAGTAGAACCGGATCAATGGAATCCCTAAATAGGTCTCTCCGGCAGTGACCTCTCTGCGCATATTGAGCTTGGTGCCTCTGCCGATGTAGTTGCCGCAAGTGTCGCAGCGAGTACTCATCGGAACCATCATTCGGGTCTCGATTTGTTCCGGCCACGAAGGCCGAGGAATCTTCGAAGGGACCATGTCCGGTGGGTAGTACTTGTTCAAGACCTTCTGTTCTGCCATGGATTCGAACTCGGAATCGGAAACTCTAGAGATCGAGAGAAGAATAGCAATCGAAGAGAGTGACTTCGCTCTCTCTCTCTTAGTAACTATATTTTTTTGTTTGCGTTTGGCACAACTTATTTACCCTGTTTTTGTTTACAAAATAAACTTAACCGCTATTCAGGTGTTTGGCAAAATTGTTTATCAAAAAATACAAAATCAATTTTGAATTTTTGTACATGAATTATAAAAGCTAGGATTCGTAGCTTTTGGTTTTTTCTAAAAACAAAAATACGGTTTTAGTCTTTTTGGCCTAAATAATTTTTTTTACCAAACTCTAAAACAAATTTTGTTACTAACAACAACTGTTTTATAAACAATTTACCAAACACCTGTCGGTTTTTGTCAAAAACAATATGTTTTTTAAACTAAAACTAAAAACAATTTTTGTAAAAATTAAGCTGTGCCAAACGGGCCCAATATTATCTCCTTTTGTATAATATATAGAATTATATTAAAGGAATTTCCGATTTGTATTTAATTAGTCAAATCACTCATTTGACTGCGTTTCCCTCATTTATTTATTTTTTAATATTAAATTAATAAATAAAAATCAGGGTTATTTTAGGAACAAACAAAATATAAATGAGCAAAAACTAGTTTAATCTTGGGTAAATGAACGAAATGCCTATTTGTGACTCAAGGTTTCAAAAAAATACCCAAATCTATTTTTGGTAATTAGAACCACAAACTAATTGAAATATTGACTAATAAACCCTTCTTTTTTTAAATATCAAATAATTAACAAATAATTAATCATCCTTACTTATAACAACAATAAGGATTCGCCACATTATTTAAATACAATTTATTTCCTTTATTATAAATTTATTACTAATATTCCTATTTTATAATTACTTATTCAATTCTATTATTTACGTATGTATCTATGTATGTATTTTCGAAAGAGTTCTACAATTATAAAGTTGTAACTATATATACGAAACTGTAACAATATTTACGTATGTATGTTCGAAATAGTTCTACAATTACGAATCTGTAACTATATATACGAAACGCATAAAAAGTCGTAATTATCTACGATACTGGTAACTATAAATATAAAAGTGTAATGAATAATGTACTTGTAAATTTAATTACAAAGTTTTATACGAAAACTGTAACTATAATTACAAATTTACGATTCGGTAATTGTATTCATTAAACTGTAACTTTATATACGAAATTGTAAATCGGTAATTATAATTACAAAACTGTAATTAGGTAATCGTAATTGTAATTACCAATATACTTATGTACTTAGCCCCAAAATCTCTTGCACATGGAGCAGAGACATCGTGTCCTCACCTTTGATCATGTCCATCATGATCTGGTTCTCGTTCATGTTGATGACCTTGATGTTGTCGCACTCAAGCAGCCGATGAACGATGGGAGAAGCGAGCGAATGAGCAACCGATGAACGAGCGTCGTTACATGCGACGGGAGAGCGGGCGAACGCGCGACCGATGAATGAGCAAGCAATCGGCGAGCGGCGAATGAGTACAGAGAGGAGGAGGAGGAGGAGGAGGAGGGAAGATTGCGTGTGAAATATTCGAATTGATGGGTTTTGACCCGTCAAAGCAGAATTTAAATTTCATTTTCCAAAAAAAAACAAATTAAGGAAATTATAAGATACCATAATTATAGGAAATCAGTTTGGAAAAAAAATTAATTAATAATAAATAAACGAAAATTAATAACTACTAATATGGGTAATATAGTCCAAACAAATTAATTAATGGGTATAAATCAGTTTTATGAAATTATGGGTATTTCTTTTAAACATTAAGTGTTATTTGGACATTTTGTGGGTTTTCTATTTAATCTTTAGAGATTTTTAAAAAACTTTGAGTATAAATGGGCATTTCATGGGTTTTCCTAATATAACATCTTGATACGTTTCTCTAGTTTACTTTAAACAGACTTGTCGTTTCCTGCTGAGTGTATTATGTCGTTTATCTCAGCGCACGTTTGTTTTTCAGCGTAATATGTTATTTTTGCCGTTTCCCTTCCAAGATGTGTATTGTCGTTTATCTGAGAGCACGTTGTCGTTTCAAACATAACGCAGTTGAGAGGGAATGAGAGAGCTTATGATCGCCGCAATATGAGTTTTGCATCTCAATGATTAAAATCAAAAGGAGAAACAAGGGTGGCGTTTGGTTAACTGGTTTGGGAAACCAGTTTTGCAAATTGGTTTGAGAAACCAGTCTGAGAGTTTAGTCTACCAAATCAGTTTGGGAGTTTGATTTTTGAAACACTGTTTGGTTAGTTTTTTATTAATCTATGGTTGAATATAAATGAAAAATATACAATAAAACACAATTTATGTTACCAAAAAGAAAGTTTATTTTATTTAAAAGTAATATATATTAATATTATGTCTAAAAACAAATTGTCATATAATACAAAAATTATTTATATTTCATGACTCTAATTACATGTTTAAATAATGTAATATACAGTAGCAAATATTCCGTTCAAGAGTTTATATCATTGTAATTAAGTTAGTATTTAATAATAAACATAATTTAAGTATATTTGTTAATATGATAGTAATATCATTAAAATTTATTATTACATACAAAAATGATTTTAATAATTTATTATATAAGTTAATTTCATAGTTAATATCTTATTATAAATAGTACAATAATATTATAGAATGATAGTATATTATTATTGTTTTATTTTGTACTATTGAGTTGAAGACCAAAGACAGAAAACAACTTCAAGTCGTTTTCTGTTTTCCTTCATTAAAATTTCAGTGGTCTGCGAGACCGGTCTCGGAAAACAGAGACAACTGACAACCAAACGTGGTCTGCGAAACCAATATGATACTGTTTGAAACCAAAACCAGAAACTGGTCTCGGAGACCATAACCAAACGCCCCCAAGGTGACTTAAATTTATTTCCTACAAATTCTTTTTTCTTTTGTAAGGACCTCGTAGTTTTAGTTTATTTACTTTTTCCTATCTTATCTCAAATAAATATTGTACCGTTTTATAGTCACCTTATCAACTACAAAAACCGAAGTAACGCATTAAAAATTAAAAATTATTAATTCATGCCTTACGAAACCAAGTATAGTTGATATTTGACTTTCGAGAGGTTCAAGCCCGTTGAAAATAAATAAAAATAAAAAAACCAACTAGATTGATCTCCAATTATGATGTTATATATTATAGAGAAATTGTACCTAATAGTCAAATGTAAACGTTCAAATTTCATTTTAGCCAACTTGTGTATTCTCTTTGCTTTTATATATACATATAGATTAGATCATTTGTTTGCAGAAGCACCGGAGTTAAGATTCTTTGTACGTTTTTATGGTATATATTATGTTAAAGTAAACTCATTCAATCCATTAATCCAATTTGAACTGCTCCTTCAGTTTGTGTTTTCTGTTTTTGAATTTGTATGGATATCGTGTGAAAATCGATGACTCTAATTGTGCGAGCACTATTAAAAGTGAAAGTCCCGCAAAATTTGAGAAAAATAACAAATTGATGAAAATAGTATACTCTTAAGTCTCAACAAGTCATGTCTCGTGCGTAATTTGAATTTTTCTATTTTTTCAAACTTAGCTAGGGAGCAATGGAGACATGGATGCCAAAAATTAAAATTCAGGAAGCAAATTGTACAACAGACATGAAACTTTAGAGATATTGGTGTCAATTTTATACAGTACTTGAGTGTATATATAAGAAAAGTTTGCGGCGAAAGTTGTCGAACTCATCATTTTTTTACAAAGCACAGAAAGTCATGGAGGACGATTGCGTGATGTGGCGCGTCTAACTCACGATACTCATTTTTAGCGGCGAAAATCATCCTCACAATTGCGCTCTACTACTTGTATTAAGGCGTATTCCGGTGATGAGAGATACTACAAGCAGTAGGCCACGGTCGGGAGGACGATCGAGTGATGTGGCGCGTCTAACATTGCAAAAAATATGGAACTTAACGTTGTAATAGTATATTTGCAATAAAGGACGACGATAGTGACTTTCGCCACCAAACCTGAGTATAGTGGCTTATTTGTAAGAAACTAACTAGTTTGATGACTTTTGTCGCAAATTTCTCTATGTATAAATAAACGATTTTACGAGTAACAAACAGTAAACATTCAATCTTACTTGTTTGCTTCATATATATGTAGGTTATACACACTTTGTACACTACTAAATAGATTAGAATAGATACATTCATTTGGATTCCTATCTGTACAAGCCAAAGTAACATTTAAGAGATGACATATTTTAGTCTCCTCTTCAACTCCGTCCTGTCACAACAAGATCAACAAAATTCATATATAATGTTTGAATAAAAAAAAAATTGTAAGGTTTCGCTCAAAATACCGTATTATATTTAATACCTCATGAGTCGTCGGTCGACGGTGGAGGCAGACAAGAGGCCTCTGTTCTCTTCGGCCCTGCGAAGCAGATAAGGCATGACTATGTCGACGGGGCCGAACGGCATGTACTTGCTCACTTGGAACCCCGCGTTCCAAAGCCCGAACGAGAGCGACTCCGCCATTCCGTATAGCTGCGCAAACTCTAGCTTGCGCTGTACTTTCTCGATCCCCACCTCGTGCGCTTTCGCCATTTCACCTACGCGCCATTTTTTTTAACATATTATATGTTCGATTAATTACTTATCTCCTAAATAAGTTTTTATATATCGAGCAAGTCTTTTTGTATGTCTTGAGGCTCGAACGGCCTCCTCAAATATACGAATTCAAAATATAGTACTTATAGAATGCACAATTATATTAAACCCTACTATATATATATTTTTTTTTTCTTCCATCAAAATTTAGAAAACTGAATAAAAGAAAACTAGAGGGATTTTATAGAGATAATTAGACCGGTAAATTTATTTGGAAGATTTACTTATTTCTTTAATTGTGTTTGGTTTCAATTGATTTAAGTAAGTGTGTACTATTTGATAATTTTTTTCTTCATAATTTAGACATCGATGATTCAAAGATCAAACATGACTGATTCAAATCTAACATCTCGCACCTGAGTGGACGTTGTGCGAGGCGAGGATGACGCCCCCGGGCCGATCGGCGATCCGGTCAAGCATGAACGACGCGCAGGCATTGTAGCAGTCGTGCGTGGCCTGCATGGTGCCGTGCACGGGCGACGGTTGGCCGAGCGAGGCGGCGAGCTTGGCCTCGCACGACATGTACGCGCCCCGCACCACCTTGAAGCCCATCGGCACGCCCATGGCGTCCGCTGCCCGTGCCGCCACGCCCAGCCTCTCGCCCGCGTCCTTCAGATACGCCTGCATCGTCCCGTACACCACGGCCTCGCCCTCGCGGTTGTGCTCGATCGCCGCCGCGTAGGTCAGGTAGTCGATGGCGGGCTGGATTGCCGTGTGCTCCGCGTCCACCGACAGCGGCACGCCCGCCTCCGCGCACTCCCGGCAGAGGCTCCGCAGCCTCTCCTGGCCCAGCTCGAGGTCCCGCTCCTCGTCGCGGGTCAGCGCCTGCGGGCGCGTGGGCGTGTGGTAAGTCGGGCTGGCGTCGGCGAAGACGGGGAGGCTCCTTTGCTTCCATGGGAGGTTGAAGGAAGGGTGTCGGTGTTGCCACCTCAGCAAATCGCTGGTTCTCTGGAGAAGCCTCATCGGGCAAATGGCGGTTATCTTCAGTATGATGAAGCTCACCTGTTTGCATGCTGCATTCTCGTTAACCTATCTTTGTACTCAAAACCTCTGTCAAATCTCTAACTAACATTATTAAATTATACCTCAATATATATTAATAAATTATATGATTCTGACATTATTAATTTTTATTAAATTATACCTCAATATATATTAATAAATTATATGATTCTGACATTATTAATTTATAGAGTTTCTATTGTATATGTTTTAGCGTAGCTTGATCGCGACGCATAACTTAGGTTAAGAAATAAGCGACTCACACACTTTTGCTTGGGCCTGCGGGTTTTTCGGTACTAAGATATATGTAAAATATCATAGGGTTCCACCCTAATATAATTAGTCAATGAGTTTATAAAAAAAATGCTAAGTATTCTTTAAAAATAAAATTGCTAACTAATTGCTAAGTACTCAAAACCTCGTAAAATTAATCGGTCCCAGTTCTAACTAATTAATAATTATAAGTACAACAAATCTCAATTTAAAACTATTAATAAGCAAAAACTAAATCAAGTTTATAAACACTGATAAATATAATTGTTATCTTTTCACCGATTCTTAAATAAACAACACCTTTTTGTTAAAAAAATTGGGTTATCTCTTAAGTACTCAAAATAAACAATTTTTTAATTAATAATTTTGATTAAATAATAATTTTATCTATCTCACTTTTTGTTTTTAAGATAAATGTCAGTATTAATTTAATAGCATAAATAATATAATATTTTTTTATGTTTCCAACTTAAGTAATTTAAATAAGTTATAATGTAATTTATCCAACAGTGAAAGATGGTTAAGGGAACATACAGAAGAGGGAGGAAGCGAGCGGGTGGATCGGATGGTTCGGACAAAGGCATCGAGGTTTTGATCGCAAGCGTCGTTGTCCGACGCGTACTCGAGAGCGTAGACGAGCATGCCTCGCATGCCTTCCTCCCTCAACTTCAAAACAGTGCGCCCCGCTGCAGCGGCGTCCTCCCCAGCGCAGAAATGCTCGTAGAACGTGTGACGCACGGCTCCAACAACGGCACGCCTCACGGGCGCCACCTCCATCAGGCGTGAAGTCATGACACGTATCCCCAAGTCCACCGCAGGCCCGAGCGCCGCAGCATGGAGGTTGGCTAGTGTCCTCACAAGCCGCCACGAGGACACGGAAGAGAAGAGCCTCTCGGCATCGTCGAGGTCCAAGGCGGAGGCGGTCGGCTTCGCAGCGGACGTGTCGGGTTTCGTGGCGAAGACGGGCACGGCAGAGGAGCTGAAGGGTCGCCGGAGAAAAATGGCTTGGTGGAGAAAACGGCTTGCCATCAATTGACGGAGAAGGCGAAGACAAATTATGTGTGAATGTTTTAGTGTTTTTCTTTGTAAAGAGTTTTTGTTTTCTATTTGTGTCGAAACTCAAATGTTATTTATTTTTTCCTTATTTGTTTGCCCTTTGGTTGCGAGTGAAATTCTCTGGCCAATGGGATCTATTTATAGAATAAATCGAATAGTTTATCTGGGGGTATTTTTGGTATTATGAAGCTTTCAATACATTTTGACGTGGCTTAATATTAGAGTCACCATCAATTATGAATGATTGGTTATGCAACTCCGGAAATGGAAATTTACTTTAGATGACGAGAACTAGATAAAAAAAATGGAATTTTTTTTATTATGAAAAGTTCATGCAGTAAGGGTTGATCAATAGAGTATTCAAAGCCCTGTCTAGGGAAAGAACTCAATTTTAAATGTATACATAGGGAAAGCCGTGTGCAATGAAAAATGCAAGCACGGTTTGGGGAGAGATTTTTACTAATTTTTAGTATCAAATTTTAGAACAAGTAAATTATCTATAGTGAATTTGCCATTACAATTACAATTACAATTACAATTACAGTCTAATCCCGTTAAATTAATATTTAGTAAATTGATAATCTCGATAAGATAATATTTTTGTATGGTCCGGAGTCTAACTAATATGATTAAATTTTACTTAAATTAATAAAATTCTCTGATCACGAACAATATTAATTTATAAAAAAATTACTTTACTAGAAGAAGAGACCTTTAAACTTACTATATCATCTCACACGGCAATAAGCAGGAGTATCATGTTTCATCGTAAATGGGATTGAAATGTCCTCTTGGGTAGAAATTGTAATTACTTGCATGTATAGAAAAAAGTTATTTTTGTCCCTGGTTGCGTTGGTGGATTGTTTCTATGGGTTAACACTCAAAAATCAGAAACTCGGTAAAAATCTGAATCCGAATATGTATTTAGATTCTGGACTCGCTATAGAACCAGATACGGGTACCACAAATTAATATTTTAAAACCGGATACCCAATACCCGGTTTATTTAGCACATATTTTTTGTCTATATTATGTTAAACGACTTATATATAGAGTTTAAGCTAAACATGATACAAAATATATATCGTAATGAACAGGTTGTCTACCGAGGCTACGAGAGTTTTTCTGTAGACTTGACAGCTAAGGAGTGTACATGCAAAGGATGGCAACGCACCGGAATGCCTTGTTATCACGCCTTGGCTTGCATTTGGGCCGCAAACGGTGTCATTACGGACTATATCGACGATGCCTACAAGCAGCCTGCGATGTTGGCTCAATATGCGGGAGTCATTGCACCAATGACTTCACCGGATAAGTGGCCGGGTGCTGGTCAAATTGTTATTTTGCCACATGTTGCTAGACGTATGCCCGGGCGCCCAAAAGAGAACAGAAAGAGACAAGTCGGTGAAGTTAATCACGGTCCAACAAAGGCATCAAGGGTTGGCCAGATAAATCGTTGTTCCAATTGTCGCCAAGAAGGGCACTCTCGAAGAACTTGTACGAATGCGTTACAAATGAGGTAAGTGAATCCGATTGTTACGTCGATTTTTTTTATGCATCAATTTTTCTTATTGATTGTCGTTTATTTTGTAATTATTATAGGTCCCAACACCAAAGCGGAGAGGGCGCCCCCCTAAAGAAAATATGTCAGGCGCTTCATTGCAGAGGAAACAAAGAAAGGCGAGGCAGCGGGCACGAGAGCAAGCAGAACAGGCATCGCAAAACCCGTCCGGGTCAGCACCTCAGCCATCGCAAGGGTTCGGTTCTCAGGGTCTGTGATTGGGCAGTTAGTGATAGTTTGTGATATTTTGGGATATCTTGTGATATTGTGGGTAATGTAATATTTGCCAAAAATTTGGGATCGTTTGAGATAGTATGTATTTTTGTTTGCCTTTGATGATCAATATGTGATCACTCATATGAAAATGGTATGGTGTAGAAATTGAAACTGGATACTGGTTGTCGTTGAAATCTCATTTCTAATTTTTGGAAACTGCTCTTTATTTGATAATCAAAATCGTGTTGAATAATGAAATTAACGGTGGGTACGTTTGGCGCTAACGGAATAAACTTGGGGTATTGTCGCCACCAAAAAAACATTAGGTACATATTTAAAAAAATCAAACATTTGGTATTTTAGCCGAAGTTTATTTGTATCTTTTAATAATATTTTTTTTCGATTTTAATGACGTGGCGGGATTAGTATGACACGTGTCATGCCACGCGGGCGAAATAACGGAAACTTAACGGTGGGTACGTTTGGCGTTAACAGAATAAACTTTGGGTATTATGGCCACCAAGAAAAAACATTGGGTATATAATTAAAAAAAATGAAACATTGAGTATTTTAGCCACAGTTTACCCTTAAATTTTTTAGGGTTTATTTTTTTATTTATGCGTTTTAATTTTGAGATGATGAGATGCATTTTATTTTTATTTTTGAGACGATGTTTTTTTAGACAAGTTGAGATAATGTTACATTTTCAAAATTAAGAAAATCGGATTCGAGTAAAAACCCGGACCTGGTTAGAACCCAAATCCGGTTTAAAAATTGAGATACCTGAATATTTAGGTACCCGGATTCACAGATCCGGATTCAGGAACAGCTCGAAGCCTCGCCGGAAACAAAGATTTCGCCTTCATCTAAGTCGAGTCATTAGTCAAACTCGTTGACTTCACCTTTGACCGTCCACTCGAATACAAGTCTGACCCCCCTGAGTCGAACCGTGAATCAAGTTGTACCGTTTGTCGAATTTCGCGCATTAACAATAACTAACTCAAAAAAAGTGTAACTATTTTTACACTTCAAAAAAAAATACATTTTACCAATTAAAATCTATTTGGGTTTTTACTCATAAAAAATAAAAATAATTAAAGACAACAGCAACAACAAGTCGTCACTTTTTTCTTTCTTTCATATGAATCATTTGTGCCGTTAAATCTTTATAAAAATATTTCTATATTAGGCGAAGCGAAGCGTATCCGAAGACAGTTTGACTTTCTGATTTCAGCACGTTTCCCAACCTCTTATATCACTCACGTGTCCCTACACAAACCAAACCAAACCCTTCGTTCTCACACTCCCTTGTCCTTTCTCAGCTCAATCAAGCATGTCAACCCAGTGTCTTTCCTCTGCAAGTCAATGTCTTGGACTCGGATCTCTCTCAGTCAAGAGAAGAAGGTCAACGCTGGACCCAAGAAGAAGCCCGGGTGGCGTGAGCGTGAGCGTGAGCGTGAGAGCCAGCCTGGTCAACGATCCCAAGGCCGTGCAAGTGCCGAGGAAGTGGTACAATCTGATAGCGGATCTTCCCGTGAAGCCGCCGCCGCCGCTGAACCCGGGGACCCTCGAGCCGATTCAGCCGCGGGATCTGTCGGCTCTCTTCCCCGATGAGCTCATCAGGCAAGAGACCACCGGCGAGAGATACGTTGACATTCCTGACGAGGTCGTTGATGTCTATAGCCTTTGGAGACCAACCCCTCTTATAAGGTAATTTGTAAAAGGGTTAATGGCGGTAAATGTACCTAATTTGTATTCAATTACGACGGTAGAGACTTAAGTTTTTTAGTGGCAAATGTATTCAAATTTTACTTTTTTAGAATTTCGGTCGGTTATTTTTGTCACTGGTCCAAGTTAAGTACAACTTGAATATATTTGTCGTCGTTAACTCGGTATTTCTATCAATGTATTTGTTGGTATGAGCAAAACAATTTTGAGCATTTTGTTTTTTCTGTTTTAGTTGATGGTTATATAATATATTCATGCAATTGATTTTCTTAGTTAGGGGTGAAATCGGCTCGGTTTTGTTCGGTTTGGCAAGTTTTTCATTTCAAATTGATTTGTTTAGTTATGTGAAAGCCATAATTTGATAACCAAATAAATTCAGTTACCGCTTATCGATTTTAATTAGGTATCGATTTTTTGCGGTCATGAAGATTGAGTTGGTAAGTGACAGACTCGGGTAGTACTTAGAATTAAGGTTTAGGAGGTTTCTAAGCGAAAATTCTAAGCGTTTGTGACCCGGACCGTTTCTTTTTTTGGCCTGCCTTGATTTTAACTTTGTGGTGCGACATATTTTTTATTGGATATTTTCCGAGTTTCAATAGCTAAAACCTAGTTCGCTCTCACTTTCAAAAAGACTTTTTCGATCATATTGGTCTCCGCCGGCGGCTTTCTTCCCAAATTGAGTTTCCACGTAAAAAAAAAAAATCATTTGTGCATTTCACTTTAATGTTGCTGCTATTTTTAGTTTGTATCACAAGGTTCTCTCTTATTTTTGGGACAATCCAGTGGCTAAAGTCAATTATCATTGGTTTCATGAGAGTTTATTTTTGACTGCTCTACTGCAATGAAAACTGAGAATGATGTGATTTCGGTGAAGAGCTAAGAGGTTGGAGAAGCTTTTGGACACGCCTGCGAGAATCTACTACAAGTACGAGGGCGTCAGCCCTGCAGGTTCTCACAAGCCCAATTCCGCGGTGCCACAAGCGTGGTACAACGCCCAGGCGGGCGTGAAAAACATCGTCACCGAAACCGGCGCCGGCCAGTGGGGCTGCGCGTTAGCCTTCGCTTGCACCTTATTCGGCCTCAACTGTGAGGTGAGTTTCTCGAGTCTTGTTTGGTTAACTGAATTCTATATCTCCGAGGCTGCTCGACTGAATTGACATCGGGGTTTGTTGCGTAGGTGTGGCAAGTCCGCGCCTCGTATGATCAGAAACCGTACCGGCGGCTGATGATGGAGACTTGGGGCGCGAAAGTGCACCCGTCGCCATCGGATGTCACCGAGGCGGGCAGGAGGATATTGCAGGCGGACCCGAGCAGCCCCGGGAGTTTGGGCATCGCGATCTCGGAGGCGGTGGAGGCTGCGGCCAAGAGCGGGGACACCAAGTACTGCCTGGGGAGCGTCCTCAACCACGTGCTGCTCCACCAGACAGTGATCGGCGAGGAGTGCCTGGCGCAGATGGAGGCCATCGGCGAGACGCCGGATGTCATCGTGGGGTGCACCGGTGGCGGGTCCAATTTTGCGGGGCTGAGCTTCCCTTTCCTGCGCGAGAAGCTCAGCGGGAAGATCAACCCCATCATAAGGGCGGTGGAGCCTGCAGCCTGCCCCTCGCTGACCAAAGGCGTGTACGCCTATGACTTTGGCGATACGGCGGGGCTGACCCCTCTCATGAAGATGCACACTTTGGGCCATGACTTCATTCCTGATCCGATCCACGCCGGTTTGTGTTTCTACTTGCATGTTTTAGCTCTGCTCATGTTGTGCCTTAGTTTGTAACTTAAAAAAAAAAAAACACACAGCGCTTCCATGCAGAGCGCTGACACGGAATCGATGTCGCATTGAACACTACATAACGTTACATGTAATCAGGGACGGAACCAGGATTGGACTAAAGGGCGACGAACGAAAGATAAAAAAAAAAAAAAAAAGACAAGCAAATCAATTAATCAAAGACTACATGATATAATGGTGTTAATATGATACTGTGGAATCCGACATTCCGGATTTTTTGTTGTTGTTGTTGTGAAATTCCAGTTCGGGGAAAAAACTAAATCCGGAATGCTAGTATTTCTTTTCCAAAACCTGAATTCCGGACTTCTAACAATACTAGGGCATTTAAAAATATTTAATATCGGATTGGTTTGACCTTGTGGTCAACAGGAGGATTGCGTTACCACGGAATGGCGCCGTTGATCTCCCACGTCTATGAACTCGGCCTCATGGAAGCCATTTCAATCCCTCAGACCGAATGCTTCCAGGGTACGTAACAGAAAATTCTTTCAACTATCTTTCTGAATCCTAGCTTTTTGTGAACATTTTTTCTTAATTGTTGTGTATGAACTCAGGTGCCGTACAGTTTGCGAGGACGGAAGGGCTGATCCCGGCCCCAGAGCCGACACACGCCATTGCAGCAACAATCAGGGAGGCGCTGAGATGCAGAGAGACCGGCGAAGCGAAGGTCATTCTCACAGCGATGTGCGGACACGGCCATTTTGACTTGCCGGCTTATGAGAAGTACTTGCAGGGCGGCATGGTGGACTTGACGTTTTCGGAGGAGAAGATCAAAGCTTCACTGGCCAATGTTCCTCGAGTTCCGGCCTGAGAATAATCCGGCATCTCGTTATGTCTGTACAAGGCTATATGCGAGAGTGAGATGAGTTTATTTTGGTGGAATAAATGGAAAGAGTTCGAATCGAGAGTGAAATAAATAAAGCGTTGCCATATCATAACCTACAACGTCTAATTTTAAGCCTAGCAGTACAAATTTTTGTTTGTGTTTTCGTTTTTGGTACGTGAGAATGTTCAAGCTCTTCGAAAAACAATGACAGAATGATCTCTCTCTATATTTAAATTGGATGGAAAATAGATAGAAACTTACAAAATATTAACCTTTTAGGGTAATTACCCTTGAAAAATATTAAATTGAGTTAGCATCGAGCGGGTCGAAAACATGAAGACACTTCAACGAGGGCTCTCTTAATTTTTTTGGAATTGCACCAGCGTTCATATTAATCAAGAGAGTTACAAAATTAAATTCAATTAATTAGGTTTCGAAAACTGGGGAATGTTCTCGGCATGTCTTTATTCGGAGAGTTGCGGTTATAATACCCACACAAACCGAGGTAAATCGCTGGTACGCAAGTCATAAACCAAAACTGAATTGCATTATAAAAGTGCGAACTTTCGCCCAAAAATCGACAAAGTTTAACTTTTGAGGAGAGAATCGTTGCGAGGAGCCAGAGACCCGAGCTTATGCCGCTCGCCCTGTTTTCTATGTGGGACTTTTCATCCTACATATACACTCTCCACAACAAAGTCATAATATTTAATTAGTGTAGGAGTTTTTGCAATCTAACTTTCTCCTTAATAATAAGTTATTCTCTTTGATTTTAAAAAAAATTGTAAACGTAATTGTAACCCTAAATTTATAATAAATTATAAGTATAATTCTTATTTTTATATAAAATTACAACTAATAGATAGTATAAATATTATTAAACCTTAAAAGATTCATGAGTAAGTTTTTCCCCATCAATAAATTACTTTCTCATCCGCATACCCGTAAAATAGAAATTACAGGTTGAATCAAGGGTAAACTACGATTAATGTACCCAAACTTGATTCCGTTAGATTTTTTTGTGTTTTCCATCACTTGATTGTCAGAGAGTGATTCCTCCTCTATATGTATAGTTTTTGTATTTTTAGCATAACTCACTCATGTTTTGTCCAAATTTTGCGCGACCTATGGTTGGAAATATAAGGGATATATCTACAACTTTGGTGCTTTAAGTTTTTTTTTTTTAAGTTATAAATTTTTTTTACGAAATTTCAATGACAACGTAAAACCAGACATTAGTGTAATGCAAAAAATTAGTGAGTTATGCCAAAAATATGTTTTTCCTTTCAACGGTAATCAAGAAGAAATGACAATTAGATTTAAAAAAAAAAAAGATGAAATGACAATTTGGTTCTTCCAATTAGTAACGACACCATATGAAAGTATGTCGTTTTATGATCATACGACATCGAAATCAGTGACATGGATCAGTGTAGTCTTTTTCCACGTTTCCGTTTCCAAGTTCCATCTTCCGAAAACTGAAACACGAAATTGTTTCCAAACGAATTAAGGATCATTCCAATTCAAAGCTCTTTCAGGTAATCCCCAATTCGATTTTGCAGACCCAATTTCCGTTTCTGTCTCAAACCCTAATTATTTAATCCTCATCTGCTGTTTGACGTGCACGATGATTCATTCCGTGATTTTCTCTACCTTTTTGTGGATCGGTTTATCATGTTTCATTCGAATTTGTGTTCTTTTTGCCGTCAATCGGTTCAAGTTTCAATCTTTGTGATACGAAATTGTATAATATGCAATTCAAGTGTTTGAGGAAAGTCCTCAGTGTATTACAGCGATTTTGAAGTTCCATTGCTTCTTTTGTTGTCAGATTATCACTAGACAACAGTTCTGAGATCGTCGCCGTTCCGGAATGGGGAGCAATGGGCGGGTCCCGCTGCCGCACCAGCGGCGCCCACTTCCCGGCCCGGGCATGGGGGCACCGCCCGACCCGTTCGGGGTCCCCGCCCGCCCTCGTCATAGCCCCTTCCGGGCTCCGTACGAGATGATGCCTCCGCCGGAAGTCATGGAGCAGAAAATCGCCGCGCAGCACGCGGAGACGCAGAAGCTGGTGACCGAGAACCACCGGCTAGCGGCTACGCACGGAACGCTCCGGCAGGAGCTGGCTGCGTCGCAGCACGAGCTGCAGATGCTGCAGTCCCAGGTCGGCGCGGTGCAGGCCGACGCCGAGCAGCATGCTAGGGCCATGGCGGAGAAGATCGCTAAGATGGAGGCCGATCTGAAGAGCGCCGAGCCTCTCAGGAAGGAGCTGCAGCAAGCCCGCACGGAGGCCCAGAAGCTCACCGCTGCGAGGCAGGAGCTCGTTGCCCGGGTGCAGATGCTGTCTGCAGACCTTCAGCGCGCTCATGTGGATGTGCAGCAGATCCCGGCTCTCATGGGGGAACTCGATGCCCTCCGCCAAGAGTATCAGCGCTGCAGGTCAGTAAATGGATTTATCTCTAAACATTATCTCTTTAACCGACTTTTCGCTGGGCATCTGATACTATTTTGACGACGGTTTGTTTGAGAAATTATACGAGATGGATTGTTTGTTTCTTATTAACATTGAGGGTAACGTTCGTTGTTCCGATGTGCAGGGCTACTTATGACTATGAGAAGAAGCTGTACAATGATCATTTGGAGTCACTCCAGGTGATGGAGAAGGACTACATTAAGATGGCCAGAGAAGTCGAGAAGCTCCAAGGAGAGCTCATGAATCCTGCTTATGCTGAAAGAAGGCCCGGTTTGTTCTCCTCTATCTTCTCTCTTACTGCTCTGTACCCGACCATCTTGCCCCTCATACAACGATATGTAATAAAAGCGGGTCTAACAGATTGCCAGTCAAAAAACCGTTCCTTCAAAAACGCAGCTAAGGCTCTTGAAAAAGACGGCTCTAAGTCCTATGCACCCCTAATATGAGAGTATATTGTTTTCCACTTATTGCCAATTACATAAATATTAAATAACCCTACGTAATACCTGAACATAATAAAATATTTAGACGAACGTTAATGAAAAAGTAAATGACTTCTTTGCCCTTTCTTGGTATTTAATTCGTATTTACCGAAGGCTTATCACTCACACTGTTTCTTTTTACGCCTTATCCAACATGCAGTTGACACTTACAGCGCTAATCCGGGAAGCAACGCAAATGAAGCTTCTGCTCAACCGGTAGGCCAAAATACTTATGAAGCTGGCTACAACGCTCTTCAGGTTTGTCATCTTCTTCCATATTGTCGTTCCGTAGTGTTCGGGATTTTCTCTGACTAGATATCCATACTATACTCTTGAACTTGTTCCGTAGTGTTCTTGATTTTCTCTTTCTAGATAGCCATACTATACTCTTGAACTTGTCAGTCTTATCGCCTTTTCTCTCTATTTTTCTTCAACCTCCATAACTCGTAACTCGTAACAATATTTCCTCTTAATCTTTCAAAAAGGACTATTTTCATTTGAGTTTAAACGCGTAAAATGAGCCTTTCTTGTATAAGCTAATTAATTATTTTTCCTAATTTGTGTCTAACTGGTATTAAAGGGACGCGCTCCTCCTCCTGGTAGCGCCCCCATGGCTTCCGGGACGGCCACATTCAGCGGAGCTCTGCCTGGCCCCCCTCCTGCCAGGCACGGTTACGACCCGACAGCCATCTCCGGTTACGACCCGCAGCGAGCTCATGGGTACGACCCGCAGCGAGGAGCCGGTTACGACCCGCAGGTGCAAAGAGGAGGACCCGGTTATGATCCTCAAAGGTCGGGCCACGACCTGCAGAGAGGGCCGGGATACGATCCATCAAAGCCGGGAGGCGGGTTCGACCCTCAGTCTAGAGCGGCTGTTGGGCCGCCCCACGGTCACGGAGGACCCGTGAGCCACGTGCCTTACGGCTCTACGACGTCGCCGCAACCCGCACTCGGTGGGGTTGGGAATCCGGCCCGGAGATGAGCGCAGGAGGGATTATTGGGATGCGTGTTTGACGCATTGTTTAGAAAATCTGAGTGTAAATTTTCAGGAATTTTTAAATGTTTAGTTGATCATTGTCAGCTGTAAGTTGTGCACAATAATTTTTTAAATCGGTTGCAAAAATCAATGTTACGTTTTGCGGATTAGCGGCAAAAGTTTTTAATCATAAGTCAACTAACACTGCAAGAGTTTAATATTTTTTTGGCAGAAGTACTCAATGTTCTATTTTTTTTCTTTCTAAAGTAAGTCTAGAACTAGGATACTGTAAGTGCTAAGAAAAAAATAGTGGTAAAACAAATAAACATTAATAAGTTCAAGAGGGTGAGCTGATACATTTAGAGCAAAAATTCATAATAATAATAATAAATATATTGAGGAAGCTAACAAATTATCCCAAGCGATAAATTGATGAGAGACCAATTAATATAGTGGTGATTTCTCTTTAATTCTTTTAGCGATAAAGTTATATTTTTAAAAAAATAATAAGATTGAAAACATTGCTTACTTGAAACTTTTAGTACTTCTACCGCCAAAATCCCAAAAACTATTATTCAAATTGGAGCTTTCCTTTGTGCTGGACCGATCTCTTTGCCATACCTATTGGGCCTTGGGTCGGTTCACGTTGGTCGGGTCGGGTCGAACCATTTTCTCTCCCATTTTCATGAAATGTTCAAATTTTTCGTTCCCGCCAATTTCTTCCATGGTCGACCCAGAGCGACGCAGCTCGCTTCTCTGAGCCTTCTTCTCCCATCTCTACCTCGTTACGGAACCAGGAAGGCGTTGCTTTGCATCGGGAAATGGCTTTCGCCGAGGGTTTTCTCCAGCGATGGATTCAAACTCGGGCTCTGTGAAGTCGAATGATTGAAGGCATGGACGCCGCGGTCGTGACCGTGAGCGGATACCATGGGACCGAGCGGTTTGATCTAATCAAGCTCATCGATTACACCGGCGCTAATTACGTCGGGCCGATGTCGAGCTCCGTAACGCATTTGGTGAGATCTCTTTCTGATATTGAATGTTGCGAATCCACAATTCCGGTGTTCAATTTGGGTTTATACTTTTGGATGATTGTTCATGTTGGTGTTCTGGAATTGGGGGGTTTTAGGTGTGTTGGAGGTTCGAAGGAAGGAAATTTGAGATCGCTACGAAGTCTAGAACTGTGGTCGTGAACCATCGGTGGATCGAGGACTGCGTAAAGCGAGGGAAGCGCGTCCCCGAGGGCCCTTACACATTGCAAAGGTATGATTTCTGTAGCTAAGTTGCTTTGAATTTCTTTGCACGGAAATTTTACATATTGGTTTGCTTGCTAGTAAATTATTGAGATTCACCTCGGTTAGGTTTGATTTGCTGCAGTGGGGAAGAAGTCGGGCCGTTATTATTGGATGCACCGCGGGTTCTAAAGGTTCTTTCTGACAAAACAAACACTCTCTTTGGCTCTGAAAGCCATGGTTGTATGGGGCTTGAAGCTTGTAATGAGATTCAGTCTTCGGTGCTGAATGAGGTAGATATTTATCTTTGTGAAATGAATTCTTAGCGGTTTAGATTATATATATGTATATGTGTATGTGCGTGTATGTATACACAGTTTGTATATTTTCTTACTTTGACTCTTAAGGGTGCTCAGTTGAAAATAATTGGACCTCGAACAGCTAGAGTAAACATCGCGAGTTTTTCCTACAATTAATTGCGAAACTGACTGAGATTTCAACAAATTATTAGTCATTATTAACTCTTAATTTATGAGCTCGTTCACGTTGTTTACATTCTCCTTACTTTTGTGAATGTGCCTCGCTCGGATCCCTGTTTCTAAGTATCCTCCTCATTTAAAGGAAATTACTCCACAAGAAAAGAATGAAAAACTTCAGAAGGCTATCTGTATTTAAGTACATATCTGAGCTCAGAAGAAGTGCTTTTTGAAATTTATGATTTTATTTGTTTCATTTCTTGGTTCCTTTTATAGGAATTTCTTCCCGGTACCAGTAAACGTGGAAGTGCCACTCGTAGTTTTAAGCGTAAACTTGTGAAAAGAACTTCAGAGAAAGAACCACGTTCAAGCAGCAGAAGCTCTCTGCAAGAACCGCCTTTATCTGGATCAAATAGAAATAAGGTATGGTTTTTAATTTAATTTCAGGCTTTCAGCTCTCACTATTATACATATTTTGAGGGTTATAGATTTTCGATTAAGCACATTTTCATATATAATAGGCGTAGCACAATCACTTCGCCCTCTTTGATTATAGACTGCTACTAAATTTATGATATCTTTCTTTTTTCCTTTTTCTTTTATTCTTCTTTCCATTTTGGTTATGAACTTAAGGTCTCGAATCCAAGGGTGTTAACTCTGAGTTCTGAATGAATATGCATAAAGAAGCATTTTTCGCTTTTCTCATGGCGCATTGAAGCTCTAGCTGGTGTTGGGCAACATATTGAATTGTTTTAGTTGGTGAAATCTTCTCTACATTCTTAATTATTGGATTTAGTAATACTTAGAGCAGGTCCATGATATGCTTAAATTAATTATTTTTTGAAGTATTTATTATCAATAATGCTTTCCGCTTTGTTCTTTGAGAATGTCACTGCTGATTGTTCTCCCGTCTGCTAGATTTCCTTGTGTGTCTGACCTTCCTATGCTTTTCTAGTTTTTCCTATACGATGCTTCATGTGTTTTATTCCTAGTTTTATGCATGTGCCTTTTGATGTTTGAAGTCTAACTTAGGTTTTTGTTTTTGTATTGTCAAAAGCGAGTAGAGTCATGTTCACGAGCTCACTCATCCATCGATCTGGCTAGAGATAAAAGAAAAAAATTGGATAATAATGAAAGCATCAACCTTAAAAGTTCACGTAAAGGCAGGAGGCGGCTTTCGAAAAAGAACAAGAGCCGAGATATTGTGGAGTTATTAACCTCAGACTCAGACCAAGACCTATTTCCAAGTAGAGTCGATTTCGCAACTGCAATTGATGAGGACGTCGTTTTTCTGTCAGAAGATACAGATCAGACACCTAGTCATAGCGCATTACCGAATTTACAAACTGAATGCTTGAGAGCAAATAGTTCCAGTAATCGATCTTCATCCATGGATAATGACGTGCTCTCTGATAACACAATGATTGCATCCGGAAAGATCTCCAACGAGTGTCGTGGTGCAGAGAATTTAAATGAGGAAACAACTGAAGTGCTTGAGAATGAGAATGATACTGCAATTCCTTCTTCAACAGAAGTATCGTGTGTTATATGTTGGACAGATTTCAGCTCGACCAGAGGTGTTTTACCTTGTGGTCATCGGTTCTGCTATTCATGTATCGAGAGTTGGGCTGATCAATTGGTAAGCACTCTTGTCATTTCACTTCTTACGTACTCATATCAACAAAATTCCACGTGATTTTGATAGACCCGTGATCGCTTACTCGAAGGAAGCTCAAAACATTCGTTTAGTCTTGCGACTTCAGTATTTTATGTCTTTTTTGCTTATTTATAGTTTTATATCATTAGGGTCTTCCCTTCAATTATGTAATCATAGGTACTTTTGTCTAATCATTTTTTTGAGCCTTAGAATCTGTAATCTCCTATACGCGCCTAGCATTGGGCCTCGAGTCCATGTTGAGTCTTTTTGTTGTCTTGGTGCTCAACATCGTTTGGATCGTTCTTGCTCTCGAAGGAAACAGTTGGATTATTTTTGTTTATACGCATTGTAATAAGGAAATAGGGGTTTCATCATGTTGGTGAATTCCCGTTGGCCGAATTTGTATTGAAAATCGTGCTTGGATCCTTTCGGGCTTTAACATTATTAAGGCTGATTTTATGATGCTCTTATAGGCTTCAAAACGAAAAATTTCAACATGCCCTTTATGCAAGACAAGATTTGGGAGCATTTTGAAATTGGAAGGCGGAGTCACTTGTGATCAGAAGATTTACTCTCAAACTGTCCCGTGTGGCTTATCGAAGATGGACATGTCCTTTCTTTACAATGAAGAAATGGCCAACATTATTTCCCAGGTATCATCAAATTTAATCTCTATGATATGAAGTGAACAATGTCTTGTGAAGTTGGTGGGTTTGCATAATAAACTTCATACAATTATTGATTACCCCAGTTCTGTTGCGTTCAAACTCTAATTAAAACAGGGTAAAGCAAAACACCAGGGACTTGCTTTTCTTGGATTGTAGCTTCGGGTGAAACCGGAACCGGAACCGGAATTAGGATTTTGATTTAACTACTTTTTCCTCTTGGTCCCAGTTATCTGGGAATTTCAAACCCTTGTCCTAGTATTGGTATCGTTTTTTCATACTTTTTATTTTATTTTTTCTGGAAACTCTTAACTGGTCCGGGGCGTATTAAAAAACAGGTTTTTAACTGGAACATGTAAAAATACCGGTTTTAATTGATAGAAGCTGAGTTCGAATGTGAAATCCCTATAAATTGAGAAATACCGGTTTTAAACAGGAAATAAAATAAATTATATTTTCGAACAAAAGAAAACATTGAGACCAGGAAATACCGGTTCCCAATATTTTAATCCGGAACCGGAAGGAAAAACTTCCACCCCAAAACATTGCCATGTTACAAATACATATCGACCCACATGCAAGGTTTTCTAGTAAGCATATGCTAGAGCTTCAAAACCGATCAAGTGACAAACACTTTAGCTCTTCTTCTTGTCCTTACGTGATTGGATCTTTGACATTGTTGAGATCTGAATCGGGTCGTTTTCGGGTAATGATTCTTGTTTTCTTTTGTGGCTGAACAGTCTGAATCAGGGCCTGTCTGCAGCGTATGCCGTCGCATGGAGCCGGAGGATCTGCTCGTCGCCTGCAATCTCTGCCGGATTCGGCGCATTCATTCCTACTGCCTGGACCCGCCTGTTCATCCGTGGATATGCTTCGATTGCAAGGACCTTCAGAGGTTATATCTCAACCGTTGATTTTACCAACCTGTTAGGATTAGACGTTCATGTACTTGAAAGTTTTGATTGGTTGGGTTTCATGGGGCATATATATATATATATATATATATATATATATATATACACACATATATATTTATATGTATATGCATGAGAATTTAGGTACGATGTAGAAGACAAAAGGGTGAGACAAAAACAGGCATGTTACTGTTAGTTCATGGGGTTGAGTCATAGTGATGTGGGTGGGATTGACGATATTTCATGTTCAAGTTTGATGTCTTTGGAATTATTATTTGTGGCTAGAAAATGCCAAAAGTAGTAAACCTATTTTTATTTTCTATAAATAATTTTGTTGTTGGAATTAGCCGGGAGTCAGGGTAAAACTGAATTCAAGACCTTTTTTTTTTAATATCCGGGTTTTCAAATTTTGGGAAAAAAATTGGAAATTCGAGTACCTGAAAAATCGAGTCTCAAATTCGGTTTCCTGAAGGAAATTCGAATTTTTATATTTAGAATAAAAAACATGAATTTGTAAGAATTAAATACAACAAGGTTTATGAAATACCAAGATTTTTTAAAGATTTAAAAAATTATTTAAGAAATCAATAATGCTAAAAAAAGTAAAAGAACTTTTAATAGTTAATACCAAGGTTCAACTTACCGAATTTGCCGATAAATTGCTTGTCGTTATCGACGGATTAATCGATAACTTACCGGATTATCGACGGAAAACTAATAATACTATAGCTTACCGATTACCGATCTTTTCAATGATTATCGACGGGTTATCTACACTTATCGAGGATTATTGATGAAAAATCACTAAAATATTTTTAAGAATATATTTACTAAGTTTATAATGTTGATAAAACATTAAAAATGTCAAAAATAAAATCCTTTCATACTTAAACATAGG
Source organism: Parietaria judaica (assembly GCA_954871525.1). Taxonomy (NCBI): domain Eukaryota; kingdom Viridiplantae; phylum Streptophyta; class Magnoliopsida; order Rosales; family Urticaceae; genus Parietaria; species Parietaria judaica. Next base: position 37,080,463 of record OX940865.1, read on the forward strand.
TAAATAAAATATAGTATCACTCTCACATATGTAAATAAAATCATCGAAAAGTGCAAAATTTCTTGAAAAATACATATTTTTGTTATTTTTAAAGATGTTTGTCGATTTTCAGCAAAAATCACGGATAAGTACATGCATGGCCGTCTTACCGATAGCTACCGGCAAGATGGATAATCGAAGATAATCGTGGAAAAGTCGAACCTTGGTTAATACTACTAAATACTAAGTACTACTAACCATATTAATATATTTTGAAATATATACTAATATATTTTACAAAATTGATGTTGAAGTGTAATATGTACTAATAAAATACGAATATTATTAGCGAGTTTAACTAATGTTTGGTTAATATTTATAAAATAACCAGTTAACGATATTAACTATGATAAAAATAATCATATCAACCATTATAACCATATTAACCATTGATAGAATAGTCAATGTTTGACTATTTTGTAAATAAAAATCATAAATTTGCTAAAATGCAATGTGAACATATTAAACTATCTACTATAATTTCTCATATTATTATTTTATATATAAAAAAAAAAAACTCGACGATAAATTTTATTAATTTTTTTGATAAACCTGTTACTCTATATACTTGTAAAATATAACCATCGATTTTTCGTCATAAATGATTGATGCTAAAAAACCAAGCATGTTTATGAAATATCTAGTGCTTTTATCTTTCTAATCTTAATGTACTATTTGAGGTTGCTTAAGGACATAAAGGTTCTAGGTTAGGTTGAAGTATGAAACGATTCACAATAGTGTTATTTAAATCATGAAATAGAAAGCACAAGAAGAAAAGTCGATGTCTTTTGGAATATATATACTTTTAATAAAAATATGTCACGCGATTAATTCTAGCCTTGTGCATGTAGTGGGTGAGGGTGTTGGGTTATTTTCTTATAATATAAAATCTAATATAATATAATATAATATATATTTTGGGTCTTTAATCTTAGTGCCGTGATCTTCCATTATCATTAGCTTCATTTTCATGCCCAAATTATTGACACATCGGCGTCGACTACTATCTTTTATTATTTGTCATTTTCGCCCTTCATCACAATTTCTTATCCTTTGCTTTTGGTCTTCTTCTTTCAATCACTTTGTGATTAATTAAATCGGGATTTATTTATTATCAAGTTCCACTTATGTGGCCAAAAAGTAGACTCAAATCTTAGTGGTTAGCTTTTGAGGTTTGCGGTTATGGCTGTTATCACGTGGTCAATGAATTTATTATTAATCTCTATGAATACTCAAAATCGAGATTATACAAAAATATTATTTAATCTATTTATCAAGTATTAATTTAACAAAATTTTATTGTATTGGTTATATGATATGAAATATCAATTGTGTATGCGTATTAATTAAATTTTTTATCAATCTACTTATGTATTTACCTATTTATTAATGTATATCCATTTCTTATTAATGTATATCCATTTCTTTCTTTTAATTCACTAGTCTTCACTATTCACAGTCTCAGAGAGAGAATACATATCGTTTTTTTTTCTTTATCTTCACATTATATTGTTAATATTCAATTGAAACCTAGAGTTTGGCACATTATTAAAAGTAGGATATAAAAGGATAAACTTTAAAAAGGGTTCACCGATACAAAAAGTTAAGTAGGGATATTAACTACAAATTAATTACTTGAAGTATTTATTGACATTTACTTTTTGTTTTTTTGTAAGTAAAGTTTATGCTTGGACATAAAAAGGTCTTATATATGAAAATAAAAGCAAATTAATGACAAAAAGTGAAAGGCCAAGGGAGAAAGTTTATTTTTAGGCCTTTCAAGTTCAATTGCATTTAATATTTACCCTCACAATAAATAACCGTGGTAATATGTTCATTTAATAGCATTTTGTTTTTTTTAAAAAATTGTTGACTCTTCATAGGTATTCAAGATTGCTTAGCTTGACTCTGTTGGAGTTACCAAATTTTACATACATACAATACAACATACATATATATATATATATATATATAGTAAAAAAAATCCATAGAATTATTTTCTTTGGAGTTACCTAATCTATAACAAATATACACCATATGTTTCTGATATGAAGATTTTCACATCTTGTGAACCGTTATTCATCAGAGAGAGAGAAAGAGAGAGAGAGAGAGAGTCTTGTCTATCCATGGAATTATCAGGAAAAACAAGACAACGAGGTAATGAAGAAGAAGCTAAGCTACACAATATGCATGTTTACAGTTGAGTACTCATACAAAGATATATATATATATATATATGATGATGATGCTCAAATAGCATATGTCTTGGACCTTGGAGAATCAGCGCCCCGGAGAGTCTTCTCAATGATCTTCCGGGCCTTTCTGCTGCTAATCTCCACCCTCATGCTTTCGCTCTTCTCGATCTTATCGTACGGCTTCTTCGCCTTCAGCGACCGAATCTTCGACTTCAAGCTCACCACGAACCTGTCCAGCCCCATCATCACCATTTTCACTTGCCTGCAAACGGGCACGACGTTAAACAAGAAGTGCATGTATGTAATATATATATATATATATGTATATAAATAGTTGAGAATAGTAGATATTAATATTATGAACCAAACGTACCAAATATTAAGTGAAGCTGAAAGTGAGAGAAGAGAATTGGTTGTTTGATAGAGATGAAGAGAGAATAGTGTTGCGAGTGGGAAGATGTTAAATATTAGGACAAAAGTGATGCAAATTGAATATATATATATATATATATATATATATATATAGAGAGAGAGAGAGAGAGAGAGAGAGTTCAAAACGGTTGAAGGTCAAACATTTGGACATAAAAGCTAATTAGAAGGCAGACCACGCAAATGCTTGTGTCTCTCAGATACGCTTCGGACTTTAATCTCTCTCTGTTTTATTCATTTTGGTACTTTTACAAAAAAACCCTAAAATCAAATTGATAATTTACGACATTTCCAAAAAAATCTATCTATATCTATATATTATAAAAGGAGGAAGTACAAGATGATGTGGCACAATGCTATCAAGGTATTAGAATTTTCATTTTTCTCATGAAAAGAAGTACTCATAGCAAAGTAAAATCATTGTATTGATAATTCATTTTTTCTTAGATTTTTGAATTATTTTTATGCACAATTTTATTTTGTAATAAATACCATGAGTATTAATTGGATGATCTTTGATTTTTGATATTCTTCATTTACGTTTAGACTTTTGATTTCTCCTGCTAATTATGACTAATTTCATTTATTTTTATTCTTCACTAAATTCATATATATAAAAACTATGTATTTACATTCTATTTTACTAGCCTATAAATAGAGCATTTTCTGTAATGAAGATATACAAAAAGTATCCCTCTTCTTATTCATCTTATTCTCTAAAATGGATATGGTAAGATTCTTCCTCGCAAACTCTTTTTCTAATGTTTATTTAGATTATGTGTTATATTATTGGTACTTATAACATATTCCATGTCTAATATTTTTGTTGTTTGTATTTCGACAGGTCCAATTCCACCAAACATCTTCTACCAGGTAAAAGAACTCATATGACAGCTTTATTATTGCATGGTAATAGAACAAAGTTTATAAAGTTGCCACTATACGGTTTACGTACTCATATACCATATAGCTTAATTGACACATTACTTATATACAGACACAGTGGATGTATCCACCGTGGGGTTAAACCACCCTAACATTTTCTAAATACACTAACACTAAGACAACCTTAAAATATTGAAAACTTATTAAAATAAACCCCTTCACAACCCAACCACCCCAAAGCCCAAGCTATTATAAATTTGAAACCACACCATATTTAATAAAAGATATATATGTGTGTTTAGATTTTATATTATGCTTTTAATTTTAAATCAATGATATTATTATTGTATGTTTCAAAGGAATAATATATATATATATATATATGATTTTTTTTTTGAAAAGAAACATAATTCATCAAACTATCCAAAATTTATAATAATACTTTTTAGGTGAGAATTATAATCAATATATATTAAAAAGAAAAATCTTGAGAGGATGAGGTGACAAAATAGAGAAGCAAATATTTGAAGATCCTATTATTATTGAATATAGCATCTTTTTATTTGACATTTTATGCTATTTAATCAAAGGCTAAGTGCGTCATATTTAATGCATTAACTCCCGTCCAAACGCACTTGTGATATCTCTTCCAAATTCCAATGTCTCATCCCTTTAAAATTTATGTTGCTTTTCCTCATAAATTATCTATTGTCTTTTCATCTTATCTAATATAACTCTTGACTAGCTATTAATAGCCCATAAATTGACTCTCTTTTATATCTCTGACCCGGTTAACTATATGTAATTTCGGTAGGGCATGCAAACTCATACAATGAGGCAATGAGCCACTATAAATAATCCTCAACACCTGATCAACCTCAAAACCCCATCGAACAAGCCATCAACGCTCTCCTCTTCATGAGGCATAAACTTTTTTCTACACAATATATGCGGGTGCGGCTATTGTTTTTTCATGGTGATTGATCAACACACGATAGGATTTTTTTAGAGGTAAACACGATAGATTTGATTACGTATATATTTGTCTTTTCCGTTGTTGAGTTATATTAATATTGTTGATTCTATATATATTGCTTTTATTTTATTCTATATATTTGCGTATAGGTTTCCAATGAAAGTGGACTCAACATTTTTTTTTTAGTAATGGTAGAGTCAATTGAGGAAACTACTATCAGAGAAAATGAAGGAAAAGAAAAATTAATCGAGCAAAGGTCCATTGTCACATTGAAGGTCCATTGTCACGAAGTTCCACCACCTCATCTTTAATTCCTATTCTCATCCTTCTTCATCTTGTGGAAGTGATCTTCATGCCTAGGTCATATGAAAAAGTGAATTTATTCTGCAATGTTGTATGATATTCGTTTTGCATTTAAAATTTACTTTGGTATTAATTATGAATAGATTATATGTGTTAGAACATATATGGTTATCGTTTAACACAATATGTAAAGCTATACTATAGGTTTTTATTTCGGTAATAATAGGACCTTTTAAAAAAAATTATTTATACTTTTAAATAATTTATACCATGTAGTTATTGCCTTATTGATACTTGAAGTCCCGAATATCAAAAGTTTTATCCATTCCAATTGCATGGCAAGAAATATATATATATATATATATATATATATATATATATATAAAAGTATACTATACCGTCTATACATGACCTTAAGCATCCTTTTAAATTGGTTATATTTGTGACAAAATTTAATTCTATGAACACAAATTTATTTTATTTAAAACCTTATGTATATTAAAAAAAGTTTATAAAATGGTGTAATATTTAATAGGTTATATTTTGTGACCTTATTTGTGACCTTAAAGTTTATACATGACCTTAGTATCCCTTTAATTAGTTATAATTGTGACAAACTGTAATTATAAACACTAATATATTTAATTTAAAACCTCATATAAATAAAATAAAAAAGGTTTATACAAATGGTGTAATATTTAATAGATTCATAGCGGTAAAAATACCTAATTACGATGAATGTTGCACTATTATATCTATGTTAATTTTTTACACCAAAAATACTCAACTACGACTAATATTGCACTTTAATACCGATTTTCATTTTCGGCGGCAAAAACGCTGAACTATGATAGATGTTACATTTGAATATAAACATACTCAGTTTTATTGTAAAATTACCTAATAACGATGAATGTTGCACATAAACGCTTAACTATGATAGATGTTACATTTGAATATAAATATACTCATTTTTATTGTAAAATTACCTAATAACGATGAATGTTGCACATAAATTCTAATCATAAAGTACTCTATATGTGATATTGTGTTATTAAATTATTAAATATATTTTGGTGGCTAAAGCTAAGTTATATAATATATCGGTACCTTAAATACATAAAACATTTATTGTTGGGGAAAATAACTCATATTTAATTAGTTGGAGAAAATTACATAAGGCATTGATTATACACGTTATAGAAGAACAATATAATGCCAAGAGTCTAACTTAGTGTTACTTCATTTTTAACGTTTTTCATCAAACACATATTTCATTAATGAATAACCGTTGCCTTTTAAACTGCCTGCTTTAAATTGGTTTTATTTTGTAACAAATTTTAATTCCACATTTAAATGTGATTGAAATATGGATTTTGAAACCGCTTCTTTAGCTCTAAATTTTACTCCAATTATTTTTTTTTAGTTCTAAACCCTCAAAAAATTGTGGCTATATGTAGAAAAATAAAAAATTCACACATTCATTATCATTATTATAATAAATTTTCCATTAAAAAAAGTTATTTCTACCGCATATACCCTTTTTATTTGGTTAAAATAATCGTGATTTACATTTAAAATGCTTAGTACATTACATGCTTCGACGTTTATTCTAACAATACTTCCTAATTACGTAGTTTTGTTTATTAGGATTGATGTTTTTTGCTTTTTTTATGTTCTTTGTAGTACATATTTGGGTGAGTATATGCTAAATTGAATTGATAAGATTAATAAAATCTAAAGTTTTATCGATATTTTTAAATATGTTAAGAAGTGACAATTTGAGTTAATACCAACGCCGACAAGTATGACCATTGATATTTTTTTAAAAATCCTATCGGTACGTTGCTTATTCCTTTTTAAGCCTTCCATACAAGTATTTATGCATTTGGAATATATTTTTGCCCTTTTTTCTTATGATGAAAAAAAAAATACTATCGATGATTTTCAGGACTGTTATTTCTTCAATGTTAGTGTATTGTCCAATAATTAAAATACGATGCAACGATCGTGTTCTTTTGAAAACAATGGGTTAAAAAATTGCCTTTTTATCTTATTTAAAGAGTTGTGTATTAGGCTATTAGCAACTCTGAAATTTTTTATTGATAAGATATGTGTATTGTTAGCATTTTAGAGAGAATAGAATGATACAAGACGCGGAAAGTAAATATAGTTTTTACATCGAATAGAAAAATGTTGTGTTTTCAATATTGGTCTTGACATAGTTACGAGTAAAACTCAAACATTGTTAGAGTTGTTATTTATCTTCATATCGTGGGAAAGATAGTTCGAAGAATACTAAATCGTTCAACGATTAGGCAAATGCAAAGACAATTTTGATGTTAGAGTATTTCAAAAGTGACATTTTTATGTACCTTTGTCTAATATATTATAAATAGAAACTTGAAAAAAAAAAAAAAAAAACTCCCGAAAAGCATGTTTTACATTTTCTATTCCACAAATTGATTTATCTTAATAATTGTTCCCCAATCTCTATTTTATCTCATTTTGGACCAAAATACCACTTTCTCTACTTGAGTTGAGAAACTGTCATTTTTGACAATTTTCGGCACGAAGTTGGACAATTTTATAAGTAAAGTTTGACAGTTTCTGGGAAATATTGTCTTAACTTTGACATTTTTTCGAGTATGGGTAAACATTATTTGACACAAAGTTTGACAGTTTTAGGAAATATTATCTTAATTTTGACATTTTTCGAGTATGCGTTGAATATTTGGTACAAAGTTTGACAAATTTTATGAGTTGAGTTTGACAATTTCTCAAAAAATGGTGTTTTTGTCCAAAATGTAGCTAAATACAGATTGGAAAATAGATACTCAGATTCATCAATTGGGGAAACATAAAACGTAGTACATGCTTTTTAGAGTCATTTTTTTTAAGTTTCCATATATATATAATATATATTAAAGTTTGCATTATAAAACTTTCTTATAATTATAATGCTTTTTTATTTATCTATTGCCTAAAAAAGTAATAACATTTTCTATATTTATCAAATTTATAAACAAAAGAGTTCGTGCAACCGCGCAACGCGCGGTCCATCCGCTAGTTATCTATTAAAGTTTTAAGTTTTAAATGGGCTCAATAGCAAAGCCAAAAGTCCAAGACAAGACAACCGGCAATCATAAAAGCTCACTAAAAGCTATCCGAAAGCTGCAAAGCAAACAACGGCTAGAACCCTCTTTAATTCTGTCCGGATCAATTAAATCAAGGGTGCAGAAGATAAAGAGCACGAATTCAAACTCACAACGGCTCCATTTAGTCAAAACTCCAATTCGGCAAAAAGAGCGCAAACGTGGAGCACGTGTTAGTTGAATAACTAGTCAATCCGGCTAACTCAGAGCTACGACCCAAAATTTCCAAAAAGACCAACGGAAGAATTCAAGGCTATAAATACCAGCTCATGATGAAGGATAAATCATGCGTTAACAGAAAGAGAATTACTTATAACTTTCAACTCGGAATTATATAGTGTTGAGAGTTTTTCTTACCTTTATGTTCTTCTTTTACTTTTTTGAACATGATCGCTGCCTATAGCATTCTGTTCATCTCCATCTCAATAAACATGCAGATGACGTAGTAGACTACCGTCTTGGGACGAACCTCTCTCAAAAAAATTCTCAGTCTCATCTATGTTGCTTATATTTATATTTATATAACGAGTGTATGGGAATTTGCGACGCGAAGATCAATGCCCACCTAAGTGAACTAACATCATACGTCCATATTCATTGCGACCTTTGAGGTGGAAAACTGCTTATAATTTGTGACCAAAAAATAAATATAACCTCCAAATTTGAATGTGATACTTTTTTCCTTAGCTGTTCAAGAGGCTTATATTGATTGTATTAACTCTTTAACTTTCCATTTATAACAATTTCATTGACTGTCCTCAATAAAAAAAATACATTGATTGAGAAAAAAAAAACTAGGTTTTTTATTTTCTTATGGGTAAACTGTGGCTAATGTATCCAATGTTTGATATTTTGCGAATTATGTACCTAATGTTTATTTTTGGTGGCCAATGTACCTAATGTTTGATCTGTTAGATATTTTCGTGTTTTCTGTTATTTGACCGTTAGAGAGTTATCCTCCTCTACATGTACACTTTTCGTATTTTTGACATAACTCACTCATTTTTTGTCCAAACTTTATGCACGACCTATGGTTAGAAATGTCATGCATAAAATTTGGACAAAAAATGAGTGAGTTATGTCAAAAATACAAAAAGTGTGCATATAGAGGAGGATACGAAAAACACGAAAATATCTAACATATCAAACATTGGGTACATTAGTCAGTAAAAATAAACATTAGGTACATAATCCGCAAAAAATCAAATATTGGGTACAATAGCCGTAGTTTACCCTTTTCTTATCAACTATTCAGTTATCAATTTACAAATTTCAGAAAATATCTAAGGAAAATTCGAGAAAATAGCACAAAATTTTTTATACGAAGGTAATAGTGGACAGGAACCTTATTTTACAAGATGACCTTTCTAGGAATAAATAGAAGACCATTGAGATTCAAGTCTCAAATCTCAACGGACCCATGGAGATAAATCGATTGCAATTTCTAGGGTGAACATAGAATTGAATTCTGATATTAAAAAATCGAATATCATAAAATGATGTATTGAATATTGAATTTAAATAGTAAATTTATTTTTATTATCCACGTATCATTCGATATACGATAGTAGTATTCGATAAACCAATAAAAATTGAATGTCCACGTATCATTCGATATATGATAGTAGTATTCGATTACTAAATCGCACTGCAAATCGCATTTATTGAATAAAATCATCGTATAGTTTTATTTAAATTTTGTATTCTTCAATACGTTTACCTTTATTTATACAACAATTATTATGTACACTCATTTGAGTCTATCTATATTTATAATATACCGATTAATAATATATTTTATTTTTGTTATTTCATTTTTGAAAGCATTTCCCAAAAGCATGTTTGCGTTTCAGAAAAGATGGTCTTGGAATATTCTCTAAGAAACATGATTGTTTAGACTTTTTTCAAAATATTTTTCAGATATGACTTCTTATTTTGTTACTTTTACACACTAATTTGAAAGCAACTTTTCATTTTCTTTCCTCACCACTCTCCTAAATAACGACTTATACTTCGTGATATATAATGGTCAATAACATCATAAAATACCTAATGTTTTTATTTTGTGGTGACAAAACTTAATATTTTTCATGGTTGGTTTTTTAGTTAAATTGGAAACATAAAAAAATTAGCAAAGAAGCAAAGTAATAACCATCAAGTCGTATTCAAGATATTGAAGAAAATAATACTTTGATTCGACATTTGATTTTGTTCATAATAATCCAAGTAATAACTAATCAAATTTTTGATACACTATTACACGTAAAAATATTAGAAGTTTGGCGTCTCAACTTTATGACGTGATATTCCTTTTTTGGAAACAATTAGTAATTCACGTGATTTAAGGATTAAAAGAAAAACGACAATTAATTAGAGGCTTTGTTAGAAAACAATTAGAGTTATTTTAGTGAGTGAGGTTAGCTTCCTTTTTTAGATCAACATAGTTTGAACTGTATTGCAGATCCCCGGTATAATTATATGCTTATAATCGTTTGCTTATAATAATTTTCCAATTTTTTTTATTTTTTTTCTTTCACAACAATCAATCATTTTTGTGTATGTTATAATCAACCCAATATAATGAGAAGAATATATGCATATATGTTTAATAATGATGTTATCAAGTTACAATTAGTGGTGTCAAGGGGACTGGGGTGGCCCGGGCCAACCTCCAACCCGTTAAGCACACATATTAGACGAGGTGGACTTCACCTGTCCCGTTCAATGTGTGGGGCGGGGTGGGCTTTTATGAGTTGAATTTAGTGGGCTTTTCCGGATCAGGTTTATTGGGCTTTTGCGGGTCAAATTCAGTGGGCTTTTCACAAACCAATACGGGTTGGCTTTTCACAAACCAAAACAGGTTGAAATTAGTGAATTAAGAACTCCATTTAATTATGTAATTATACTTGAAATTGTAAAATTTTATAACTGATTACTTCATTAAGAAACTAATATTAAAACTAGAGAATGTTCAAACTGATTAGCGAATTTTTAAATTGATAGTGAATTTACAATTATTTAATTTAAGAATTAAAAAAATATATAGAATATATATAACACACAAATTAGTAAATTATGTAATGAAAAGATGATTTAGAGTATTTTTCTTATATTCATTAGGGTTACGGGTGTTTTCATAAACAAATCAAATTAATTAATCAAAGGAATGCATTTTAATTTATTTAATTTCCTTTAATTAATTAATTTAGTTATGAACTGGAGCACCTTCCGGGGGCCCATTTACCCGAAAAAAAGAGCGTAAGATCTCATAAAAATGTCAAAATAGTGAAAAACACCCTCGGGGTCAAAATAACGGCCTCAGGACACGTCCGACCTTCGTGGAGGCCGATGGACGCGGTGGAGCAACCGTCACAGAGGACAAGGACCAAAATGACATTTGTCATATAGGACGAGGTCTAAAATGAAATCCGTCACGGAGGACGAGGACCAAAATGACATTTTTTATTAGTTTTAGGTCCCTACCAAGTAATTTTTAATTAATAAAAACGCTATCTAAAGCAATACTACTCGGTTTTTTCTCTTATATATATTCTCCGGTTTAAATACCCGACCAGCATCGGGACGACAGAGCCAGGTAAAGAGGAGGCGCCGGAGGAATCATCGAGCGTCGTCCGGCTGGCATGTCGGCCATCGGCCTCCGGCTTGCCCAAGCAAGCCCGAGTATGCACCCGTTAACGTTCACATTGAACTAAGTGATGACCTGATCCCAGTAAAATGGGTACGTAGGCAGCATCGCTATAAGTGACGAGGTGCAACATCATATATCATCACCCCCTACTCTCCCCGACGTCGAAGACTCTGCGTCCGACCGTCGACTTACCCTACGGAGGTTCCGGTTATCCACGGTCGTCTACCCATACCCCGGATCCGGCCTGAAAGCCTTTGCGTAGGTCCCGTGATCTTGTGGTAACTGGTCACGAAACCTGATCCCGAACCTACGATAATGGTGGGTCTGACCTACCAAATTCCAAAAGTCCAAGCCCCAAGCCCAAGGAAAATTCAACAAACGACAAGTGGCCCGACCCAGCTCTCGCAATTGGGTCGCTACAGTGTTGATCCATTTTCTCGGCATCAAAAATTAGTATTACTAACTTAATATTTTTCTTTTCTTCTAAAATTATGGTTTATATGGGCTTTTAAATAGGATGGAGCAGGCTAGTGAAAGCATAACTCAACATTGACCCTTTCGACATGGGCGGGCCTAGCCCGGCCCACGGAACGGGTGGGGCGGGGGAAACCCGCTTTTTTTATGAGTTGGGCCGGGTGGTCCTGGATCTGCCCGGCCCAATTAACACCTACAACTACGTTTCGGTTTATAAGAGTATTCAACTTAATCCCATTTATTTTAAAATATTGAAATTGTGGGAGGAAAAAATTCAATCATACACAATAATCTTCAGAAAGCTTTACATTGCAGTTGGGGCAGGATATACAAGACTGAGAAAGGCTTATTTGAACCCATAGGCCCTTGGGTTTTTGCTTTGGGTCATATATTCAGCCCATTGTGAATGTGACTAATCTTTTATGTCTTCGTGTGTGATAGTTTTTTTACTACACTTGGTCTTGTATGAATCTATTGCATACCTACAATTTTGGAAAGAAATAAGATAAGACATATCTTATTAATATATATTTCATACACTACAGTTGTAGTTTAAAGTTAGAATTAAGAAAAATAATAATAGTAAAGAAAAACTAAGAATCAAAGTCTTGTAAACTTAGGAGAATAATGTACATGAAATCATATCCGGTGTGTTCTTTTTTTTAGCACAATACTTCTTCATCACAGACGAGAGAAAAAAATTAATAATTTTGAGCCTGTTATACCTTAAAACTCATCAATTTTTATTAATTTATATGTCCAGTATGAATTATGACTTTAAAAAATCCACAAAGTTAATGAGCCAGTTTTCTTAAATTACTTTAACAAAAACAAATTATAATTATAAACGATGAGAAATTATAATTATTAGTTCTATTAAAACGTGTTAAATACTGAAGCCTAATTTACTCGGATACTCTACGAAGACCGCACAGAATTGTCAAAGTCATTATGTAGCTGATGGTACTTTAGACTTTTCATACATTATAGTTTTGCCGCTTATATGCTTGTAGTCGCCATTAGTGCGGGAGAAGCACAAAAAAGAGAAAAAGAGAGTGTGAGCTCGAGGGTTTAATTTGAAAAATTCCGGTGAAGATTATAGTGGATCATTCTTGCAAGCGGCAATTGGACGTACCTCCCATATTAAGAGTGAACTACTATAATTTTCAGTATCAATCTCTATTTCGCATTGCTTTTTTTGATTTCAGATTTGGGAATTAAGGTCGTAACTTTTCTAACAAAATGCAAGCGAAGTTTCCGAAGATTGTTACAGTCCAATTATTTAATTTATAAATGGCATGCTAATATTTATATAAGCTTGGAGAAAAGAGAAAATCAGATAGAAATACATTAATTAAGTTTGCACCATTTTCCTCACATTCGTACATTTGTCGGCAAAGACTTCTTTAGAAAGAAAAAAAACCTTAATTATAGTTTAGAGAAAAAAGAGACCAAAAAGAAATGTAATACCAACTGATTATAATAATTCGGTTTTATAAGAAAGAGAGAGGAGAGGACAATTCAACGAGTCTTTTCCTAATATTTCTTAATTCAAATTTAATTGTTATTTGATTAATAATAGATTCTTATTCAAAAGTGCCTTCAAGAAGCCATATCAATTGATTTCATGTTTACTAGAATAATTTATTTTTCATATTATAGTATTTTTTATATTATATTATAGCTTTACCCCTTCTTTTTATGAGATGTGCGAATTCCGACCTTCAAATTCATAAATAACAGAATCGACCATTTTTTAAATGATTTTAGTGTGAATTTAGATTTAAATTCTAAAATAACATAAATTACTCTCTTTTGGTATGAATTCGGCCTTTGGAAAATATTTTAAAATTATTATTTGGCGAAAAACAACAATACTTAAAAAAACGTATTAAGCTTTTAAAATACTTATTTATTTATGTATTAAAAAGGTTAGATTTTCTGTTAATTGAAGTTTAAAGAACCAAGTCTACATCAAAATCGTAAATCAAAGGGTATTTGCGCTATTTAAAGACCAAATTTTGTACATCATAAAACATTGTATTAGAGTGATTAGTGCCAATAACTCTTTATTATATGCATTTTTTAATTAATTAATTTAAAAGGGAATATATATACATATATACTGTAATTAATTGGTCGAATTAACTATTCATCGTATATAGAAGCCAATTCCAATCATAAATATAGTTTAAAAGTAATAATGGCTAAACTGATGATCGGTGCTTTTATAAAGAGCCATTGAACAACAGTACGAATTAAATTCAATAATTCTCATGCATGTGTCTATTGAATTAGAATTAACGGTACTAAACTCAGTCCACGTATATATATATCCATATATATATATATATTACTGTGTCTGGTTAATAAGAATTAACAGTAGTAATTAAACTGATTGTCCTGTTCAAATAATTGTGACACTAGCGTTAGCTTTATTTTCTGTTGTATATTGTAATAATGCGTCTTGTTCAATGCTATGTCAAAGATGATCGTTATCAACAATTTAATTTGAACTCTACTATAATATGATCTTTGTAGCCAATAAATACAGTATAAACTTGATATGATTTAATTATAATTTTGCATGTCCCGACTCGTACCTAACTACATAAATTTATAATTATTGTTGTTGATGCCAAAAAATGGATCAAACATTATAGCGGCCCATGTCTCGATAATGGGCTGGGCCCATCGCCGTTTGTTGACTTTTCTTGGGCTTGGGACTAGGTCTCTGGAGGAGTCGGAGGACGATGATATATGATGCCGCACCTCGTTGCTTATAGTGAGGCTGCCTACGTACACATTTTACCGGGATTAGGTCATCACATAGTTCAAAGTGGGTGTTGAGAGATACGTTCCTGGGCTTAGCTTTACAAGCCGGGAGCTGACAGTGGAGACAGGGGTCGGTCGATGCTCGGACCTGGATCTTCCTATCTTTGGAGAGCCGGGGATTCCTCTAGCGTCTTCTCTTTTGCTAGATTCTCCTCCTCCATCTCTGGAGTCAGGAATTTCTCCGACGCCTTCTCTCGAGGTAGCTTCTTCACCTCTATCTCTGGAGTCAGGAATTCCTCCGGCGCCTTCTCTTGAGTAGCTTCTCCGCCTCTATCTCTGGGGAGTCAGGGATTCTCCTGGCGCTTTCTCTCTGGGTAGCTCCTCCGCTCTGACCTTAGTCGGGTATTTAAACCGGATATAAATATAAGAGAGAAAACAAAGTTATATAGATATAGAGAGTGTTTTTGTAAGTTGATCTGAGTTCTTGTGAGTTGATTTGAGTTGTTGTGACTTACCGTTTGATTGAAATGAGGCTCTTATTTATAGGAAGGTCCAGGGTCTACGGGAAATTATTAATAACTTTCCCGCGCCCTTGAACAATTTGAATATTGTTTGGCGCGATGGCGCGTTGGCTCGATGTCGCGATGCTCTTTTGCGGTAAAAGTACCAAATTTTCTGCCGACATTTTTTGGCCGAGTCTGATTGACTTCTTGGGCCTGTTCCCACTGATTTTTTTTGTGGCGGGCCCGGGTCATTTTTGCGGGCTTTTTGGCTTCTCAGTTGCATTTTTTGGGCTGGGCCTTAATTTTCTTAGCTTGGACAAATACCCATAACAATTGTTATGTCGAGAAACAACAATTATACTAAAGTTTTGAGATATGAAATCAAGGCGTTATTTATTTTGATATATATATATATATATATAAGTCTAATGTATTTATCATTCGTCGACTCCCCAGCTCAATTCATGGTCCAGTCCTTGCTAATTACCCTATATAATATGTTGGAAAGAATATTTTGCGATGAATTTTGAGATTCCACACGAAGAAGCTCCCGAGTGTAAAAGTTGAAAATAAATAATGCAATTGATGGATGTGACGAAAAGGCAAAGAATTTGGCTGAATGTAACGACGACGAAAGAGTTTTGGCATTCTTGATAATTCAAAAAATAGTTTACAGTCTGGAATCACGTACCCACATGCACATCTATCACATATATATTCACACCCTTTTTATCGAATCGCATAATATATTCTATCTATTATATACATAATTTTATTATCTATATTATGTTGGCAGAGAATCTCTATATTTCATTTTTGGACTGGCATCATAAGTATTATATACATATAATTTTGGGGAGTAAATATTAAATAATTTTAGAAACACTTGGATATTATGCATATCTTATAATTACGAAGGACCGAAAACGAAAAAAAGAGTTAAAAAAAACTGGTCTAATGTTCTTGCCAGGAATATTACGGCTACATTGTACTTTATTAAATCAAAATCAACTAAACTCTAAACCCAAAATAAACGAAGTATAACTAGGTTTAGTACCACAAGTGCATAACCTCTAACTCGTCCACTGCGTCGTTGCGGGAACGTCAATTGACCAAAAATCGCGGATTCGAACTGCTATTTCCTTCACAGCGATTGGACAACGAACCGATCGGAGCACCGGGGGCAAGTCAAATTTGGCTATGAAGGCTAGAGAGAATCCGAGTATTGCTCTAGGGTTTTAGGATTCAATTAGTTAATTTTGAGCTTAAGTGTGGTATTTATAGACCACATGAATGGATGACCTAATGGGCTAATTAAGCCCACTAGGTCGTAATTAATTAATTCTGATAATTAATAAACCACTCATAGATAATTCAAGGGCCCGGCCCGTTACTCGTAATTGTAGTCAGGTCGGACACGAAAATCCCAATGGGCCCGACCCGTTACTCTTAATTGTATCCGGGTCGGGCATTTCCTACATAATCAACTAAGTCGTCGTAAATTAACAAGGTCGACTAAGTAGTTATGTTTAATAACAACGATCATATCAAATTATCAAATAAATTAAATTAATCAATCAAGTTACTAATTTAGTAATTAATTATAAAAAGGCAATACATTAAGAATTAACTAAACCCTAAACTATATATATATATTCATAAAAATTGGATCAAACTTAGTTGATCACGAGGTAAAAATCATATTTGCACTAATCCACAAAAATTATTACTTAACAAGCACATAAACATGTCTAAATTTCAACAAATCTGATTTGGTGGTCCAAGATATGAAACCGATCATTAGAGCTCAAAAATACGATTACTAGGAAAAATAGCCGACATACCTTAGTCTAACCGAGCAAAATCGTCGAGAAATTAGAAGACTATATCATTCAGCGTGGGTTTATAGAGGAGAGGCCAAGGTAAGGGAAAGCCGCGAGAAATGAAAAATAATTAGGGGAAATTGAGAACTTTCAAATTTAAATGGAAAATATACGACAAGTCGTCCGTTTTTAGTGTAAAACGACAAGAGCGAGGAACGCCGAACATCTTTTTGCTGAGTTTTTTTTTTTGTTTGTAAAACAACAACTACGATTTTATTTTTTACCGCAAACGTAAGAAAAGGCACGTCGGTAATATGCCCATAATTTTTAACGATATTAAAGTGTTACCTTTTTCTTAATAGATTAATTTTTAGAAAGTCTTAAGAACTCATCGATATTCTCATAATTATTGAGCACTGACACCCAGGAAAAAATGTTGACTTTAAATCACATTAACCCTGTTGGATTAACCAACCGAGGTACGGTGTGCTTGTTTATTTTTTATGTAATAAAAACAAATGCATGCATTTTTATATAAAATAAAGAACATTTTTGTATCTCTCTCTCGACTATATACAATATGCTAGTGATTATTTTGTTTTCAATAAAAATATACATTTTATATTAAAAAAAAATAGTTATAGTACGCTGTTAAAAATACTTTAATTATTATTTTATTACATTTGAATATTTCAAGAATTGGGAATAATATATTTATCATAATTTTTATATAAAACCAAAATTTCCAAATGTTCAATTAAGGATTTAGGCCTTTCATTTTTTTTTAATTAATAAGAAATCAAAACATAAAAGCAAGTATTGCGGTGTATTTCTTTAAAATCATTTGATAATGGAAAAAAGTAACTCATGACTTATGTAATTTATTTGAAGTCATCACGTCTTTTCTATGTTGTCATCTTTAAATGTTCGCTCAAGTCGTTGACTCTTTTTATTCATTCATTTTTGGCCGAATCCATTTTTTTTTAATCAAGCCCGTTCACTCGTTAAATTTACTATGCTCTCTTGTAACGATGGAGAGAGTAACTCATGATTAAAGTGAGATCTTTAAGAATTATTATCAAATTACGCTTTGAGAATTGAAGCCAAGAAAGTATATATAAGTGTATTGAGACGTTCATGGTCTAGAATAGTCCACTGATAAATTTTATATAGTCGGCAATTTGAAATCTTTTAGAACCAAATTTGCTTGGCCTAGTGGTAAACGGTAAATTCACTACAAGACTCTTAGAGATATCTTGAGTTTAGTGAGAAACAAAATTATTGTGGCCAATAATGTCAACTTATTCTAACACTATGAATATATTGTACTTGTGATCTTGGCCAACATAGTCACTTCATTTAATACCTATATTAATTAAATCAGTAGCTAATTTTCACTATAATCATGCTCAGCCATATAAAATACAATACAAGCCATCGTATTCAAATAAATGAATAAATTCAACGTTTATAACACATATCACCCTCTCGCTTTGAACTCTTCCACACAAAAACACAGTCTCATTTCTTCATGAACTAGTCCTCTCTCTCTCCTCCAAACTCTCTCTCTCTCTCTAGAGATGAGGCATCAACAAAACTATGATGGCAAATCCCAAAGCAAGTCCACGAAGCTGGTCCTCATCGCAGTCATGTCCCTAGTCCTCCTCACCACCGTGCCTTTCTACTACCCTTCCTTCACCTACTCCTCCCCGGCCCCGACCGGGGAAGTCTCCCGTGACGACATGATCTCTTCCAACATCAACGTCGATGCAGAGATCCCCGACGCGAAGATAGCGTCCTCGTCGACGCACAGGTGCGACATATTCTCCGGCGAATGGGTGCGGAATGAGGGCGCCCCGTACTACACGAACAAGACGTGTTGGGCGATCCACGAGCACCAGAACTGCATGAAGTACGGTCGGCCGGACTCAGACTTCACGAAGTGGCGGTGGCAGCCGGACGGCTGCGAAATGCCGGTCTTCAATCCCGCGCAGTTCTTGGAGCTGGTGAGGGACAAGTCGCTCGCCTTCGTCGGAGACTCCGTCGGACGGAACCAAATGCAATCTCTCATCTGCCTTCTCTCTAGGGTAAGTATACTCATAATTTAAATAAATAAAAACCACTATTTTCCGAGATTATAGATCAAATGAGGCCTTATTGAAAAATTCTAGACATTAAGTACAAAATACTCATTATTAAATAATTCAGTGCTTGTTTTCGATTATTTTTCTAAATTATATCTGCCATGGCTTAGTCAAGCTTTGAGTTCTTCGAGATAACATGTATATTATTTTCATTAGCTTCGATAATTAACATATAATATTGTTGAATACTAATTGCATAATTATGTCATTGATAAGGAGTTATAATTGGTTAAGATGTCTAACTCTATGATATATAAATGAAACTTGAATATGGCACCATTGCTTATAATTATTTCTAATTAATTAATTAATGGTAAATTGAATATTTTCTTCAAGAAAGAGATAATGTATTGGTTGAACTACGCCTTGAAATAATTCAAGGGATTAGGTAAAAGACACAAAGGAGTGAGAGATTTTTGTTTGCAGTATATATGTCCACAACTTTGTGATGGGCTTGCATTTGGATGGAATCTTGCCAATAATGAGTGTGTCTTGAACTTGCACGTGATTAGGTTGTGAGGTCTTAACTTAACTATTTACCTTGTAATATATGTGTATATAATATATATATATATATAGTTATTGAGGTAGGGCTTTTTATTGGCTTGTGACGGACTTTTAATTCTTCTTGATAAATCCGAGTTCAAAAAAAAATTATGTCGATAATTCCTAATTCAGAGTTGGCCACTTTATCGGAGAGTGATTAACCACATGAGTAGTTCGGTTGCCCAAAATTTGGACTTATGAATTCTTTAGAGAAAATTCGGACTCAGAAGTTTTGGATTCGAATCTTTCAGATTCATCTGTTGGTAGATGTCCCGATCTAATATACAACGATTCTGATTAATAGGCCATTAAACATTTTTAAAAAAGTAAAAGAAAAGAAAAAACTTATTTTCAACCCTATAAATACCGCCACTTCACATTATTTTTTTTTTTACTCAGCAAATAAATCTTTGGGTGAAATAATAAAAATCTAAAACTAAAATAATTATGATTATGAATGTGATACACGGTACACCGTTGTAGAGATGCTCATTGTTTACTCCCGTTAGGGTAATATATCACATTCCATAGATAAAGACATATATATAGAGAATATATATATATATATAATTATAAAGTACAATCGAAATAAAATGATTAATTTTAGTTAAAATAAGGTTTGAAATTATTTAAGAAGCAACTATATTAGATGACCCTCTTTTCTTCTTTATTCCATATCTTTCACATGATGAGACCTTTCAGCACCTTTACATCAAGCCATCTCTTTCTTAGCGATCTTTTGAAATAATAATTTTGCTATATTGAGTTTACAACTATATCATCTTTATAAATTAATTTACATCATAAATGATATATTATGCAAACAGAAGAGATACATTATTTTGAATGCGACTATAGTGTCATGTCATTGTTTCTTCAATTTTATTTTTGCCTAGAAATGGACAATGTGTTAGAGAAGCTGATAAACTCTAGTAAAATGGGTCCATAGTAATTTAATTAAGTTAATTATTTATGTCAAATAATTAGATGCCCTTTTTTTTAGTAATTTATTCTTGTTTTTATATACAGCTATATGAATTATGTGATTATGAAAAGCTTTTCGAGTCTTGATTAATTAGTTTAATCATAATCGACAAAGTATTGACCCCATAGGCCATGCAAATGATTTAAGTACTTAATAATCATTATATATGCAACGAATTTTTTTAATACATCTGGCAACTACCATGCAAATTATAGATCGAGTCTTATATGGAAGAAAAGTCGTCAATAATTCATCTTTCTAATCCTCAATTAATTGTAATAGAATCAAACAAAATCTATAATTAATCATACAGAAAATTCCAATATAAAAAACAAAAAGATATTCTCACGCTAGATCGATTGATGGTTCATTGTAACAGATTTAGATTTGCGGTGGAATTTATTTTTTCTTTCTGATCCAGTACTTTTAATCAAATTTTTTTTATTTAATATGACTTGAACTATGTAATAAAATTATTTTATTTAATCAGGTGGAGTATCCGATCGACAAGTCGGACAACTCCGACGAGCACTTCAAGCGGTGGGTGTACACCACGTACAACTTTACCCTCTCTACGTACTGGACGCCGCACCTCGTAAAGGGCCACGAGTCCGACCCGAACGGCCCGACCCACACGGGCGTGTTCAGCCTCTACCTCGACGAGCTCGACGACAGCTGGGTGCCCCACGTGGCGAGCTTCGACTACATCGTCCTCTCCGGCGGCCACTGGTTCTACCGCCCCACCGTTTTCTACGAGAAGGGCCAGCTCGTCGGCTGCCACTACTGCCTCCTCCCCAACGTCACCGACCTCGGCATGTTCTACGGCTACCGCCGCGCCTTCCGCACTGCCCTTCGCGCCATCAACAACCTCAAGGGCTACAAGGGCATCACCTATTTGCGCACGTTCGCCCCGTCGCACTTCGAGAACGGCCTGTGGAACGAGGGCGGGAACTGCGTGAGGACGAGACCGTTCCGCAGCAACGAGACCACGCTCGAGGGCGCCAACATGGAGATGTACATGACGCAGGTGGAGGAGTTCCGTGCTGCAGAGAGGGATGGGCGTCGGCGCGGGCTCAAGTTCCGGCTGCTCGACACGACGCAGGCGATGCTGATGCGCCCCGATGGCCACCCCAGTCGCTATGGCCACTGGCCCAACGAGAACGTCACGCTCTACAATGACTGCGTGCACTGGTGCCTGCCCGGCCCAATCGACACTTGGAACGACTTTCTCCTAGAGATGCTCAAGACCGAGCGCCTCCGAGCGGCCGAGGAGCGCCGCCGATCGGACGACCGGAAGTTACTCGTCCGATGATCATCGGGGATATTTTTTTCCTCAAAACCGCGAGCGATTTATAAATTTATAATATAATCTGTATTACGTCATGTGGCTGAACTTTGTATCTTAAAGGATATCAGTTCAAATACTCAACCACTCGAAATAATTTTCAGTGACGTTGATGGGCCTATGCGTTTTTTATTATTTTTCGCGAGTTTCAGCCTTGTTGTCAAGTTGTAATTTACGAAAAATCTCTAGCCGTCTGATTTTTCGGTGTGATAATTACTGATTGTTCTAATTAATATATATTGAGAATATTCTATTCACGTTATCATTATGCAAGAAAATAATGATAGAAAGATAAATCACAATTAGTAAACGTGTTGTAATTATTATATACTAAACTCTAGTCATATACCGTAACTGTACTGTTCAGTTAATTTTGTAACAACCGAATACCGAGCCCAAGTATTTGGGCAATCCTAGAACAAATTACAGATAGCGTGTGATGAGAATCATATAGTTTTGCGGAGGTGCAGGAGCTCGGCCGAGAAATAGGCAGGATCGGATAGTGGACATGGGTTCCACGGGAAGGTGGTCAATGCTTTGGCCAAGAGAGAAAGAGATGTCTCTCTTCTCTTGTTTTGGACCTTACGTGTTCTTATTGCCCGGAGTGACTTGTAGCATCACTGTTGAGGGATTTTTCTCTCCAATTTTTTTGACTGAATGAAATCAAATTAGTTTGAAAGAAAAAAGAAGAGAATCGTATAGTTTTCAATATTAAAAGAAAGTCTGTTTTTCTCTTTGTGAGGCTTAGAAATTCTTTTTACGTACTTGAATTATGACGTAAGATTTGCAGAGCCTTGATAGAGATGATTTATTGGTCAGGTCACCCCGTGAGCTTGTAAAAGATGTACATAAAGCCATCACAAAAGCATGAACTCAGTCTCACAGACCAAATTATTCGATTCTTATGCACAACTTATAGCTTAAATTGATAACAAGTACTAGACAATTACAATCTTTGTATTTCTAGCACATGAAAAGAGTACTAACAAATTACAAATATTGAATTACGCCACGGAGTGTACACCGCGATTCTGGTACAACATTATCCAAAATCATACTAACCGCGGCAAAGTTCATTGTCACCGTGGCAAGGACCTTCTTATAACGTTATAAAATCGTCTCGAGCTCTTTAATTAGACGATAACAAAAATTATTCACCATTGGGCGGCGGACGGGCTTCGGACGATAAAACGAAGGCTGTAGTCTCAGTTGTCACCACTGTACTTTTTCATCATGTTTCAGAATAATAGTTTAAAATTTAGACTATTAATCAGAACAATATTCTACTCCACAATTTGTACTAGTCTTATTTGATTTTTTACGCAAGTATACGTATCGAAAACAAGTAATATAATGATATAAGAAAAGTTGATGTCAAGAAAAATGTAACTAATATTAATGTTAAGTATACTAGTCTTTTGTCACCTTAATTTTGTCTAAGTAAATAAATTTGTGATACGATAATTGACTAAGTAATGGAAATTAAATAATCAAAATTGTAGTTATGGTCAAAAAGAAAAGTATAGGATCACAATTATTCCTCAATACTTCACCCGATTCTTCATATCATTTCTTTGATCATTAAATTACTATAAGTTGTTAACCATGACCCCTAATGCATCAAGTTTAACTCTTCGAATATTCAATCGAATTATATATCTTTCTTAACCAACCCACTATATTCTTATGTGAATTAAATTACGAATAATTCATTAAGCGTGTTTTGTTAACGGGTTACACATGTCTTATAAATATACTTATATTATATATAAACTCAAGATTTCCATCATAGATCATATGCTATTCTATCTACGACAAAAAAAAAAATCATTTTCCCAAAGTTCTTAAAATTATACCCAATCAATTTAATTGGTAATCAAGAAATCAAAAGCAATAAGCAAAGGATAGAATAAAAAACATAAGCAATTGTCATTAACAAATGAAACAATAATCCAAATCAAGTTAATGTGATGTCTGATTGCAATTCTACGAACGATTTGCTCATGATGATTCTCAATCACAAACTAGTCACAAAGAGATACATAGCCTAGAAAGAAAATTGTACAAAATAAGAAAGTGATACAGTAGGAGAGAATATCTAGTCGTTCTTCGTCACCACTTGATCTTCTCTCTAAATTCTCGATCTCTAATGGCATTCTTCGCGTTTCTTAGCCTTTTAAGATGTTTTTCCTATCCAAAATTCAACTTCTTAACCCCTCATAATGATTCCCTTAATCAGGTGTGCTGGAGCACCGGTATTCCGCATTAGGCCACAAGGAAAATTTTAATGTGTGTGCTTGAGGACATAATTTTTTTGTTGGGGCACCGAGCTGCTGATTTTTCATTACAAATTCGGATTTCGCATGTTCTCGAGCATGAAAAATCTGTGTTTGAGCTCGCGATCTGTTTTAAAATATTTTTATTTTCTTGTTCCATGCATTGGTGCTCCAAATGTCGTCAGATTGACTTTATTCATCTCGATTTTTGATTAAATCGCAATATACTTGTAACTCTTGAAATAAACTTAAACACTAAATGAACACATTGAATGGCTATCATATAAACAAAACTCTAAGTTAAAGTACTCAAATCAATATAAACACGACTCATCAACTAGTGCAAGTATATATTAAAAATGATATTACATGGCGAAACAAACGATAAAGAGAAAAATAGCATTGGACTAAACCTTAATAAAATAAAATAAAAATATTAAGACTACCCAACAAATAAAAGTCCGGTTTCCCAATTCAATAACTACTATAATTTAGATTCAATGATACGTGATTATTAATGAGTTCTGAAGAAGAAAATTAAAAAGATTTATCGACATGTAAAGTAACCGATCGGATTTTACGAGTAAATCACTAACCGAAGAGTTTTGGAAAATATAGATTATCATTGTAATTTTGTTATTTGAATATAAGTTGGAATTGTAATTATATTAAAATAAAGGTACAATTGCAATTTAATATACTTATTTTTTTTTTCTTATTTTTTCTACTTTATCCCGCTTCCTCCGTTTTCACCATCTTCCTCTCTTTTGTCCTCTCTTATCCTTCATTTTTTCTTAAAACAATGTAAACTGTTACCGCAGTTAAAATGCACTGACAAGCCAAATTTTGGATATAACGAGGGCATGCCAAAGGCAAATCGAGGTATCTTTAGTTTAAATATACTTATCAGAGATAATAGCAGCAACATTACTCATGTCGTGTTCAAATTCTTTTTGTATGAGAAAAACATTTTATGTTACTTAAGTAGTATTATCCATTTTTTCATAATAAATAATTAATAGAAAAGGGACTCAAACGGCAAATAAATAATAAAAAGGATTAAGATAAAAGTAAAACTATGTATATGATAGATATTTCTCTATTAACGTTTTAAACCAAATTTTGACGATCAATCAACGTTTTTTTAAAAAAAATTAGACAGACCGTTTGCTTTAGTGGACTCAAATACTTTTTTAGTACTTCAAATCAAGGTATTAAACCGAATATCTACCATCATGCTCATCGAAAAACTTTTTTCGAAGATATGCGAAACGATATATCCATCGGCATACCTATTGATTTACCTCTGAGATACTCATCGACAAGCGATATATCCGTAAAATGAAAAGTCCAAAACGACATCGGCAAGTGGTATTTAAAACCTTGCTTCAAATAGTGGATTAAACCGCACATGTAAAGTTATGTTAGCCAACAATATTATCTAATTTGTCAAGTAAAATACTTTAAACGACAAAAATATTAAATTGTCCATTAAAATTACCAAAAAAAAAGCTCTGCCCCGGCTAAACCTGTAAATATAGAACAGAACCCGGATCCGGGTTCTATTTTTCACGTTTCTGGAAAAATCCGGAACCGGATTTTCTGGTTCCGGATTTTTTCCGGAAAGCAGAATCCGGTTCCGGATTCTGTTCTGTTTTTTTTTTTAAATATATAATTTATAAAGTATAAACCGGTTTGTACAGGAAAAATGTTTTTTTTTTCTAAAAAAAACGGATTCCGAATAATACAGAAAATCCGGAACCGGATTTTCTGGTTCAGGAATAATTCGGAACCGGAAATTTCTGGTTCCGGAAAAATCCGGAACCGGATTTTCTGGTTCCGGTTTTTTATAAAAAAAATCCGAAAATCCGGTTTTCTGTTTTCTGTTTTTACAGGTTTAGCCCCGGCTAGATAATTTTTACGCGCGGAAGTCGAATATGCTACTACAAGTTATCGTTTGATATGTTAGTTTCCGCTTGTTAATCGGTAGCTCGCCGCGGCTTATAAATATATTTTCGCGGCGATTATTCTAATTTTTATTATTACATTGACAACAATAACAAAGAAATTAAACCTTGAAAGTGGCTCCGTAGTCACGTCAATCTCATCAAGCTGAAAGAAGAGGGCACAATCTATCAATGTCTTGGCGCCTCTACAAACTTTGAGAATATTATCCAACACATTTTCTCTTATTGGGGCCCCAACCCATCAATTATTCATGTCTCGTGAATTTGCAGCCGAGGTCCTTACATTAATGTCTTCTTACAATATAATCCTCTAACACCTAAATTATTACAACACATGCTTACAAACACAGTGGTATGTGACAATTAATATCATATAAGTGTTGCTTGAAAAATGACAAAGAAACCCCTCTGTGGCCAATATTCTCACTTGTATACCATGGTCCCACTAGACCAATATTGAACATGTTGGCTTAAATAATTAGGTAGCTAAGCTCATGTGTAAAAGCACTAAAATACAAATAAACTCAAATCCTTTAGGCCTTTACAAACATGTTATGTCAGATACAACTTGGAACCTAAAATATTAGAGGAAAAATAGTATTAATATTTTTTAAATTTTCTCTCTAGCTCCTAACTAATTTTACCTTTTTAAGTTAAATTTATGTCTACATTTACTCCAATAAATGTAGTATGTTCCATGTTTTATACTTTACTTTATATTTTTATCCCTCTTTAATATATATATACGGGTATGAAGCCAGAAATAAGTTAACATTTATGTTCTAATTTTTTTTTAAAGAAAAGCTTTCATATAAACAAAAATACATAACTAAACAGGATAAAGTGTAGGACTGAAATTTTGTACACGGTTTTTTATCTCAATTTTGTTACTTGTCCTGAACTGTTTTAGAAGAAGAAAAAAGGGGTAATTTAGCGGCATGACACAATAGAATTTGAACTAGGACGACACCTTAAACTCTTGGTTTTTTGTCCCGGCTCTGGTTATATATATATATATTATGTATACTTTAATTTATATTTTATGATAGTGTTTTTAATGTCTAATAATATCTTGGATTATGTTTTTGTTTTTAGATTTTAGATTTGATATTTGGTTTTGGTAGGTTGGAATTGGTATTTTTCGTGTTTTATCATTTTTTCCCGATTATGATTTTTTCTTGCTTTTTTCCTAAATTTTTTTCCCGTTTCGGTTTCGGTTCCCAGATTGAAAGAAAAAAAAAATTATGACCAAATTGGGAAAAAAAATTTGTCCCAGATTTTTCGGGATATGGATAAAAAAAATTCGAATTCCCGATTCACCCATTTAAAAAAAATGTATGTTAACAAAAATAACACATTCCTATTACAAAAAAAAAAAAAAATTATAACTGCAGCTTCAAGTAGAATATCCAACAATCTTTACGATTGAAGTTCAAGCATTGGCTCTTCTCTTTCTTGAACTATAAGTATACAAAAAAGAAGTTAAAACCGAATTTGAAATTGAAAACGTTAATGTATCGAATTACTCACTACTCTATTTTCGGAAATTTTTATAAAGAATTTGATACATTCGGTAAAAACTGTTATCAGTTTGTGCTAAATATGGTGCCAGTTGTAGTTTTTATCTAAAATAATTGAATTTTATCGTTTAGAGGACATGTATTTTTATATGTTAAAAACATATATCTTACTCCTTAAAATAAAATGAGTATTGGCCGTTAGGTATTAGTTGTTATGCACAATTATTGATTTTAGAGATATTACATGCAAAAGTATCTTGAGGTACCTCTAATTTCACGGCATCTATTTTTTTAGAAGCAAAAACACCAAGTTGTTTATAATTATTTATATAGTTAGTAACAAACTATTAACTTTCATAAAATATCAATATTTATTACGATATAAGTATTTAAATTATTATTGATGACATACATACATAAGTTATTATCACTTGTTAGCTACATAGTAAATTATTTTCATATGCATAAAATACATAGAATTGGTAGATAAAATAACAAAAATATTATATAAAGTCTCTAAAATCATTAAATTACACCCTCAAACTTGAAAAACCTTTCTGGCACAGTAGTGTTAATTTGAAGACAAAGAAAACTCGAGACCAGGCCACTGAAAGAGAGTTTGAGTAAGGTCTCATATATATTTCAGACTTCATTTTCAATCAACAAAATTCATATTATATATATTGTTTTGAGCTTTACCTCATTAATGTTACTAATCACCATATTTTTAATCTAAAAAGGTACGATCTCTCGATCTCATATGGTTTGGTAATAGAATCAAATATATCATCAATTGATGTCACGAATTCGTGTGTTTACATTTATATTATTGGAAAAATAAAAGATATATACTTAGGAAAAGACTGGTAATAGAATTGGTGATGAGATGTGTTAACTAACATCTTCCAATAAAAAAAAGGGAAACTTCATAAAACATCCCTCAAAACACCATAAATTATTTTATTATACCTCAAAACATCATAATTGGAAATACATCATTTTTAAATTTTATGTACCAAAATACCCTTATTTGTGTCTATTTTTTCGGACGCGACTTGTCCATTTTTCAGGAGGCAATATATCCATTTTTCAGGACACAATATGTAATTTTGAAATGGTATTTTTGTACATAAAATTTAAAAGGGATGTATTTCCAATTATGATGTTTTGAGGCGTGATAAAATAATTTATGATATTTTGAGGGATATTTTATGAAATTTCCCAAAAAAAACAGTTATTATTTTTTCAGTCGCATTTGACGACTAAAATATAGTGTCATTTTCTTAATCTTGAATATTTATACATTTAAATAAACTAGGATTGTTGGTGGTCTCGATTATGTTATTGATTTGAACCAACTAATATTTATAAAATTAATTTGCTCTCAGTTAAATATCTCATTAAATTCATCTCCACAACCATTATCAATTCATGTTTAATGAGAGGACCATGACAACAACATATCAACTGACGATTTCTATTGAAAAATTGAAAATCTTCTTTCGTAATTATTTTCCATTTATTAGCATTAACACCACACTCGTTTGTTAATTAATTTATAAATTAAAAGATATTTGCGATAAAAATACTAATAAATTCTATAAAATATGGCATAACATTTTATTATTATTATTATTATTATTATTATTATAATTATTATTATTATGATACTTCTGCCGCAAATACTTTATAGATTAAAAACAATTTTGCATGTTCCAAAGAATGAATATATTATGCTTCTAAAACGGAACTATGGAAAATAAGTTACGATACAATCATCTACCAATTGAGGTCATATATATATATATATATATATGCGCGCGCGTGTATATAATTACAAGATAATGATAACTTTTTTCCTTTTTCTTTCCCACTTGGGTAGTAGTTGGAGATCCAATCTAGACTGCTAAAAGTAATTCACCAAGAAATAATTAAAAAAAATTGGAATAAATTCTTAATATTATCAGAGAAGTAATGATTTGATTAAAAGAAAACATGAAACTTGTATAAATTAACTTTTGAAAAGCCAAGGTAGGCCTTGGAAAAGATTTAGATCTACTAAACTAAGAAACTAATCTTCTTATTTCTCTTTTCAGCTCATCTAGAATTGACCAGTTAGTATAATTCAAAGAGCAATTTGTAAGATTGCCCCTCCAAACTTTTCATTTTCAGCGTGATTGCCCTCCAAAATTATTTTTTGCGTAGATACCCCGGAAATGGAACTTTAGTGCATATAATCCCATTCGTGATTCAGGCAATCCAATCTTCCGTGTGTAAGGCGGAAGCTTGTACTTGCCCCGCTTAATTAAAGAAGAATTATGGGGTGGGGTCGTTGCCTGCATGAGTCGCACAACCTTTAAATTACATAATTAAGCTCCATTCACACAGGTAATAATTTTGTTACGAGATAATTAGACTGGCCAGAGTGTTGTTTTGTGCACCAAAATTTGAATTTAGGCCATCTCCAACCGACAACTCTATTTTTCACTTTATTTCTCACTCTATTTCTATGTGAACAGTAAATCATCTCCAACCAAACTCTATTTCCCACTCTATTTCTCACTCTATTTTCATAGTCTTTCTATTGTATTTACAAACATACCCTTATATTTATTTATTGATTCATAATTAGATCAACTTATTTAAATTATTAAAATCCACTCACATTTATTAACTTATCTTGGTGGATCCGGCACGAATCTTCCTTAATATTAATTTATCTATATTGTATTATTTGCTTGTATTTTTAATGTACTTTTTTTTGGTATTTTTTTCTGTTCTATTTTAATTTCTAGTGTAATTGTGTTTTGTACTATTTTCTAATGTAAACGTGTGTATCGTATTAAATTCTAATGCAATTGTGTTTCGTACTATTTTCTAATGTAATCGTGATTGTGTTTTATGCAATTTTTATTGCTGTCTTTTATAAATTATGTAAAATATCATATTTTTATAAGTTTAATACTTTTGCCTATCAAAAATAATTTTTAAGACAAATAATTACTCTTTATAGCTAATATTGAGGGTAAATATTAAACTATTTTATGAATTCTAAACATTAAAGTATATTTGGAGGACCAAAATGCAAAAAAATTAAAAGATTGTAACACAGTGAACAGTACCACGCTAAATATAGCGTGGTATTGTTCACTGAATTAGTTTCACGCTACTTTGATGTGGGATAAAGCGCTCGATTGGAGCACTAACTCTAAAATAGAGTCGATTAAAGCGCTCCACTGGAGTTGCTCTTAGTGAGTAGTTGCGCTAAGGAATAAGTTTTGGGACATTCTCGCCAAAAAGGGCGATCTAACGAATTGCTCTATTTAAATTTATTGCCATCGAAAAAGTCTCGATAAATAAATAATTGTGCATGGTTCATTAAAGAAAACCATTTTTCATAATTTAAAGTTTTAGCCAAATTCTCGTATGGAAAACACACCAACATTGCCGACAAAAGCTTTGTTTTTGTATGAGCCAAAATTATTGGCACTTTTATAGTGTTAATAATTTGATTAAAAATGTAAAGGAATCATTTCCAAAATATGAAAAATAAAAATATAAAGGAAGCATCCAAAATATGAAAGCTACGTGAGAGAGCGACCATTTTCGAAGCTAATTGAAGTCTGTAAATTGTAATGAAAATTAACTTCACTCACTCCCAAGCCACGCCAATTTGTGACCTGGCACTATAATAATGGTAATAAATAATAAATATTATTATAAAAATAATAATCATTTGGACCCACCAAAAAATGTTTTGTGTAACAACACAGAAGTGAGTCTAATGATTGTTGCAGAAAATGACAAGCCTTCAAAAGTGAAGTAACACATTACACTAATTAATCAGTGCCATATATTCCCATTATTCCATGCTCAATTATGCTTTGCTTTCTTATTCTTTTGAGTAATTGAACTCGTGCCCTCCAACTTTGCATGCTGTTCCACTCAGCCCTTTGAATTATTGTATTTCACTCACTCACCTTGTGCTTTTCGCGTTTATTCGCCGTACCTATCTTATTTGAGTATATTATCGATATCATTAATTTTGGGTTAATTGCGGCAAAAAGACTCAATCTTTGGTTAAATATTTTGCTATGTGTATAATTTCTGTAAATAACGGAAAAAATACCCAAATTTAGCATTTGAGAGTTGACCGAGAAAATATGTCTTTGTGGCTATTAGTCTTTGCCACGTGGCATACCACATGGCACTTGGCCGCCACGTGGCATGCCACGTAATTTTTTTAAAAAATATATTATTTACAAAAAAAATTAAAATATTTCAATAATAAGCAATGATGAATATTTATAAATATTCATTATTGGTTATTATTATTAAATATAATTATTCATTTTAAAAAAGTGGATCAAACGAAATAAATAAAGAAAAAAGTCACCGTTTACGGTTCACTCAAGTTCCGCCTCCGATCTGGTTCACGGGTGGAACGAAATCGCTTAATATGTTTAATAATAATAACCAATAATAATCATATGATTATTTAATGACTATTTTAAAAACAAAAGAATAATATATAAATAAAAAAACATATTTAACAGTAAGTGGTGTGTATTTAATTATGCATTGACTTCTTAAACAATATGTACGTGTTTATTGGTTATTATTATTAAACATATTAAATAATTTTATTCGACAGGTGAACTGGATCGGAAACAGAGTTCAAGTGAACCATGAACGGTGATTTTTATTTTGTTCTATGCATTATTTTAAAAATAAATAATCATAACTAATAATGAATATTTAAATATTCATTATTTGTTATTATCGGAAAAAAAATTACTAAAAATAAAAATATTAAAATGATAATTTTTTTAAAAATAAAATATATTTTTTTAATAAAAATATTTAAAAAGTACTAATTACGTCATGCCATGTGGCAAAGGCTAATAGCCACATAGACAGATTTCCTCGGTCAACTCTAAATGCCGAGTTTAGGTACTTTTATCGCTATTTATGAAAGTTATATACACAATAAAACATTTAACTAAAGATTGTGTATTTTTGCCGCAGTTAACCCTTACTTTTTTCCAATTTTATGCGCCTTTCATTTTAACGACTCATCATCTAATATAATGATATCATTTGATGATTGATGGGATAAGATAGGGAAAAGTATTTGAAGTACGTAAAAATTGCATATTTTATATTTTATATTTTAGAAGTAAAAATATTAAATTGTTAAATTATTTATGCCGTTAGTATCAAACTATTCATTTCAACAAATTACAAATATTTATTACAGTGTAAGTTTATATATTATTATTGACGACGTAAATACTTAAATAAGTATCTTTTGTTAACGACATAAATACTTAAATTATTATCTTATACTTAAGATATCTTTTTATTTTTATTTTTATTTTTATTTTTATACTATAAGTACATCATCTAATCTTTTACTGAAGATATATTATGTACTTTTGGTTGTCTGTGCCACCTTTGAGTATATCTTTGACTCAAATGTCATCCTTAAAAAACTTCATTTTTACATAATGATTAATATACTACCTTTTAAAAGTTTAAGAGTTATTATTGTCAGACATTAAAATTTAGGGCTAAGTGAACCACCATGTAAGTAAATTTAGGGGCATTATTATCTATTACTCTATTATTTTTCTGGAGGTACTCATAAACACACACTAGAGATAATTGTGTATGCAATATTCCAGCTAGTATGTTATATTTATATCCATACAGCATTAGTATACTAGACCTTGATTAGTTAGAAATTGGGATAACTGCAGTAAAAGTACTTAAATTTTTAGCAACTGAAGCAACTTAGTTTAAAATGAAAAAATAACAACAAATTATCGAAATTCATAAATCGGGGGGCGATATATTTTTACGTCTAATTTTTTACGAACATTAGTCAATTTTTAAGCATAATATTATTAAACCATACTTAAAATACACATTTATATACTCATCCAGCTATCTTGCATAGTCTCTCATCTGAATTCAATAGAAAAATTGAACAAAAAGTTACGTCGCCTCACATTTTTTGAAATTGAGTTCCTTTATCGCTATTTTTTCACTTTGAACCTCTTTGGCTTAAATTTTTGCCAATATTTAAGATTTCTGCCATAATTATCCCTAAAAATTCATACTTCATGAGAAATAATATTTCTATTTGCGTTTTGGGATGATTGGAAGTTTGTTATCACTCATTGCACATTAAAATACTATCAAACATATATTCTATGAATCGACATTCAAACTACAAAACACAATATTTTATTATAATCAGAGGCATTGATTCAATTTGAACAGCAGAGATTCTCTGTACATCGCCAATAACAAAGAGAAAAAAAGAAAAAAAAAATTGAAAAAATAACAAAAGTCAGTACTTCTGCCACATTGTTGATAAAATTAATGTGCTTATACTTTTGTACTGTTGACTTCTGTCACGGACATACCTGTGATTTTTAAACATTTGAGTTTGGGTTGACTTGATATGCTACATCTCATCTAAATCCATTCCATAATCATAATACTCTTCAGGGGCGGATCCACGGGCAACAGTAGGGTGGCCGTCCCCCCCGCCCGGGTTCCCAACGATAGTTGTGTGATCAATGTAACCTTACGGCCACCCCTATCTACAAATCCTGGATACGCCACTGATACTCTTGTCTTGTTAATACATAATTTTTTTTTTAGGTTTCACTTTGTGTAGCATGGAATATATGAAACTAAGATGAAATTAATGAATTCTGGATTTATGATTTTAAATTCCGGTTCCGTGTTTTATATGAAAATATAAAACATAGGACTGAATTTATGAAAATCAAATCCTTGATTTGGAATACCATTTCCGTATGGAATATATGAAAATGGGACGGAATTTTTGGGTACCGAATTCCTTATTTTTAATTCCGACTAACCCTTTTTGGTCAAATCGGAATTTTACAGTTCCGAATAACCCATATCTACTTTCAAACTACACCAATAATAACACATTGGGAGTAATGAAATAAATCCAGTAGGTGATATTTAAACTTATTGAAATCCAGTACAGCAAGATTAGCACTCTTAATTATGATTAATGATGTTTCACCAAATAATCAAAGCTCAGCAGTTGTGATGATCTGGTGTTCAGCACACAAAA
Organism: Parietaria judaica; assembly: GCA_954871525.1. Classification (NCBI taxonomy): domain Eukaryota; kingdom Viridiplantae; phylum Streptophyta; class Magnoliopsida; order Rosales; family Urticaceae; genus Parietaria; species Parietaria judaica. The sequence continues at coordinate 37,115,575 of OX940865.1, forward strand.
AGATGGTATATTTGCGGCAAAAATACCCACATTTTAAAAAAATTGACTTATATTCTCAATCCTTTTTAGAAGCACAAATTCCGAATGATATAAAGATAAGTAATTAAGTTATTCCAGTCTCCATACCGTGAAGTTTCACATGACGAATTATAATTTATCCATATTTTCACTCACTTTGATCAGGTTTCGCCCTTTTTAATCACGTGGAGACATGGCTGACTAACCTTGTTTTTGTATACGTTTTGGCTACTAGAACTTAGGGTTCGTTACCAACTCTTTGAAGCTTTTAAAACTGATACGTGATCAAAAGGGGAAAAAACATAGACGAATCATACATTGCCACTTTGAACTTCACTTTACGGAGTTACCAGAAAAACTTAATCAGTTTAACCATTTTTTTTCTACATTGAAAATAGCACCACTAAAAAAATTGAAAAATAGAAGTCTCACTTTTCGTAACGTATCGGTATTTGTGCCGCAAATATTAGTCCAATGAAGCTTCAAAAGCTGTGCTAACACAAAGCACAAACATACCACCACCACAAAAACAATATACACACATATATATATATATATATATATATATATATATATATATATATATATATATATATTAGAGAGACACACACGCATCAAAAGAAAAATCCAAAAGATTTCTATCTCTTGAGTTCCACAATGAAGCACCATCACGTTCACGAGCTCCCATATGTGAAGTTCGCCCCGCAGCCCAGCTCCACCCGAAAGCTCGTCTTCCTCGTCCTCTTCTTCATCACCCTCACCACTCTCCCGCTCTACCTGCGCCGCTTTTCCCCGGACCTCCGAGCCGCGGACGGGGACGGGGACGAGGACGGCCGCTCGACGTGCAACCTCTTCAACGGCACGTGGGTCCCGCGCGCCGGGGAGCCGTACTACACGAACGAGACTTGCGGCCTCATCATAGACGAGCACAACTGCATGAAGTTCGGGAGGCCGGACCGGGACTACCTCAAGTGGCGATGGAAGCCGGACGGCTGCGAGCTTCCGTTGTTCAACGCGCCCGAGTTTCTCGAGCGTCTCCGGGGCAAGTCCCTCGCCTTCCTCGGCGACTCCGTTGGCAAGAACCAAATGTACTCCCTGCTCTGCCTTCTGGCCAATGTAAGCTCACACAAAACCAAAGAGACAATTTTTTTTCCACAGACAAAAAATAATAAATTTTAAACAAATAAAATATCCGGTCCCTTCGAAATTCGTTCCTCGTAAATATTTCCGGTTTCGTCCTTGCCAAAGATACATGTTCAAATATTCAACCACTTGAACTAATTTTAATTCTGATGAATATTTTTATTTATTTATTTTTGTATAGTTTGAACATTTAAAATACAAGTTCAAGTACCGTTATTTTCCTAAAAAAATAGGGTTATTTTTAATTAAAAAAATCGGAGTCACTAATGCTTGAACCCCGAAAGACGGTTAATCTTGCGAATTTCTCCGGTTCCGCAGGTGGGTTATCCAGAGGATGTGAGCGAGAAGTACTCGAAGAACACGACGTATTTCAAGCGGTACGTCTACGATGAGTACAACTTCACGGTGGGCACGCTGTGGGCGCCGTTTCTGGTGCGGGCGGAGGATTCGGACCCGAACGGGTACTCAAAAAACAGTCGGATGAATCTGTATCTGGACGAGCCTAGCGAGGGGTGGTACGCCCAAGTGGCGACCTTCGACTACGTGGTTGTCTCGGCGGGGCAGTGGTTTTTCCGCCCCACAATGCTGTACGAAAATCGTACCCTCGTCGGCTGCGCCAGCTGCAGCCCTGATCACACCGGCATCACCGAAGTTACGCACTTCGATCTTTACCGAAAGGCGTTTCGTACGGTCTTCAACACGCTCCTCCGCCTTCCAAACTACAAGGTACGGATCTATAAATCATTCAATTAAATGTGATTTTGTCAATAATTTATAGCATTTATATTAACTTTTCGCAACGGCTTGATTCGCGACGTGTAGGGAGTGACGTTCATGAGGACGTTCTCGCCGGCACATTTTGAAAACGGCGCGTGGAACAACGGCGGTAGCTGCGCGAGAACGCAGCCGTTCGGGCGAGACGTGGAGGCGGCCTACTTCATCAACGAGTTGCGTAGAGTTCAGGTGGAGGAGTTCCGTGCTGCGGCCAAGGCGGGGCGTGAGAGAGGGTTGGAGTTTCGGGTCATGGACACGACCGGGACCATGTACATGAGGCCCGACGGACACCCCAACTTCTACGGCCACTCAGCGCAGCGGAACATGTCGGTGGCGGACTGCGTGCACTGGTGCTTGCCCGGCCCGATCGACACGTGGAACGAGATGTTCCTACACATTTTGAGGACTCTCACTCCCAATAATAGTACAGCCGTATAATAATAGGTACAATTATACACACACATGTATGTATTTATGAATTATGATACTCTTCAATTGTGAATTTGTGATTCGCGGTGTATATAGCAATCTATATCATGAGTTGAGCTTCGAGTTGTTAATTTGTTCCTCTTTTAATGAAAGAAAGAATAAAGTTCTGATAGATATTTACAAAGGCGGGGTGAATTTGTCAATTTTTGAAACTTGTGGGTCTGATTGAATGGAGGGATTAGTTTGCTTTATTGTTTGTCGTTTACACAAGAAATTATTCAGTCTGATATTAGCCCTGATGGCCAGCTTGGTTTGCCAACACATATCACAAGCTCACAACATGTACTTTATTTGTTTGTCTCTTTTTTACCCTTACATTTTCTTTTTTCTTTTTTTTTTTGTTTAATTTGAAGTATAATTATCGGCCCGAAAAGATTTGTCCGCTCTTAATAGTTTTATGTCCCGAGTCCGCCCTTGTTAGTGAAATTTTCGTCAAGATTATCGAGATAGCATCTTTTATTATTGTTTATAATGTTTATGTATTGCAAGTAATGTCTGCTAATAGTATCATCTCTTTTTCATTTTCATTGCGAATATATCATGTAACTTTAGCAAATAGTACAATTCAAAATTGTACTTTGTTTCTATTTTTTTCGCTACAAATTTTACTAATGAAGTGGGAAGAAATGTTATCTTAAATAATTAAAAGCATATTTATTAATTGGCGTCGTTCACCCCTTCGGTTCGACATTAGTTGGTTGCACTTGCCCCGTTATGTTTATTTTGCTGCATTTTGATTCTTCAAGATTGAATGTTGCTGAAGATTATTATAAGATTTATTAATAATGGCAAAATAGTAAATAATATATCTAAATCAACTATTAGAAGACTAATATGCATTTTCCATTTTGTATTTTGATATAAAAGGAGCTCTTTGAAACATAAAAGGAATAAAATGCAGCAAAACATGCACAAAGGGGGCAAATGCAACAAACTATGTCAATTACGTTGTATCAAAATCAATTCTTAGTTTCCTCATTTGACTATTTAAATTACACACTGTGGCAAATGTACTCAAGTTGTATTTGATTCATTTGATTCGAGCGGCTTAAACGGCAACAATGCACCATTTTCACTTTACTACGGCATGAATATACCCAAGTTCCACTTCACTACAGTTTGAATATACGCAATGTTCAACTTGAATATACCAAGAAGAAAAACCCCATATCCTTACAGATATGAAACTTGAGTACATTTGCCACTGAAAAATATTGGAGCCTATACCATATTACCATCCCAGTTGAGTACAAATTGGATACATTTGCCACTATTAAACCTAGTTATTAACGGTAATACACATGTGGCAGATACGAGGAATTGAATCGGTTTAATAGCGAGAGTACCATCGACTACACTCTTCACAACGAAATCTTGATGAACACTAAGATGTGTAGAAGTAAGATGTAGAGCACAAACGATGACCTGAGCAGCATAAGCCTCTGCTGACTCTCGTTCCGACCACCATTGCTGTACGGATCCTTGTGGTAGTCCGGAAAAGATGAGTCCCTCTCATACATGCTTCGTCCGAACCGATTTCGAGCTGCATTGGCCTCTATGTTGCTACTCTCGACCCGTGTCCGCACCCCGTTTAGCTTTTCAAGTTCGTTCTCTTTGACGTGAATTTCCCCGACGAGCCCTTCTGCTTGAGCCTGCGGATTCAAAGCAAAAAAACCGTACATATGATCTAGAAAAATTATACCAATTAGAAAAATAATTCTCGTGAACCGATTATCCGAGTAACAAACCTGTTTCGAAGCCAGTTGTTCGATGAGGCTGTGAAGCTGCTTATCCAGTATCTTCTCTCTTTGTGCTGCAAAATTGTGAGTTCATTGCAAACATTCAAGAACTGCAAATGACAGTTTTTTCCGAGTAAATAGATTGTATGAAGTACCGGGAGAGGGCTGCTTTAGAGCGTTATCTTGAACTTGCGCCCATTCTCGCTCTAATACTCGAATTTTTTCTTCAATTGAACTCTACAGAAGGTAACACAAGTATTATGTGATTATAAGAGAGAAAGCCAAGAACTTTGAGATCAAAAGAGAAGATTCAAACCAATTCCTTCTTCTTGTTCTCCAAATCGTCGAGCATGGCCGAATTCTGGGCTTCTGTAGCTGGTTCCGGTTCAAGCGTGTTTACGGATTCATGCACTGAATCATCGACTCTTCCTGATTGACCGGCCTTGGCATCTTCCAACTGAACCCTCAGAGCCTTCTCTGTCTCCTCCATTTCCTGAAAAAACACGAATCGATGCGAAGAAACACGAATCGAATTCTCAGCATTTCTCCTTCTATTACTACATGAATTGATGCGAAGAAACACGAATCGAAATTCCGATAAACTAAGCAAAACCGCAAAACGAGTTTGGAACTTTGCAGGCTCACCTCTAACTTCTGCCATAGGAGCTTCGCTTCCTGCACTCTCTCCTGAATCTTACCCTCGCAGCTCAAGATCGCCTTATCGTAAGCAGCGTTTTCCTCTAGCAGAGCCGCCTCTCTCAATTGAGCCTAAACAAACCACGGATCAGAACCGCGAATTCTCGCTCTGAACTCGAATCGAGAACGAGAACGAGAGAGAGAGAGAGAGAGGAAGTGACCTGGTGGCGAGTGGCGGAGTGGGAGTTGAGCTGGAGAGCGAGATCGGCGTTGGAGGCGAGCGAGTGCGCGTGGAGGTGCGGGAGGCGCTGCGAGATGTCCGGCGGAGGCAGCCTCAGCCGCAGATCCTGGATCGCTCGGCTCAGAGACTGCGCCTTCCGGTCAAGCTCCAGCGCGTACCTCTGCTGCCCCGCCGTGTAGATGATCGGGACCGCCTCCGCGCCGTCGCCTCCGTCGCCGTCCTTGGCTTGCCCTCCACCGACGACATCCGCCGCCCATGCAAACAACCCCGCCATTCTCTCTCTCTCTCTCTCTCGCTCGCTCGCTCGGTTTGATTCCGAGCAGAACGGCGAAGGAGAGAACCCGTTTGGGGCGGGGCGGGTCGGGTTTAAGCCCATTACTATGTGGGCCCAATACTGAGCTCGATAACAATGGAGTTGGGCTTTTATAAGTGCAGCTTGTTGACTAGTCACTCACAGTGAGTTTAAATTTAGACACATGATTTCACAAGAATTTGAGTTTGTATTTTTTGTTGTAACTTACATTCTCATTTTATAAAACATGGTTAGTCACTAATGAAATTTATATATATGCGAAAAAATACAATGTCATAATGAAATTTACAGAGGTTTGCTATGTAGCAATGGTTGGTTATAAGTTATAACCTCTCTTTTCTTCTTGATTTTTTATATATTTCCAAGTTATAATTTTGTTATTTTTCCATCCAAAAACTTAATAGAAGTTAACTCTAATTCTTTTTTTCTCTGTTTTATTCATTTTTTATTAATAAAATTCTGTCTCTGTCCATGCAACTTCAAATACACACAAAAAAAATAACTTTACATCGTATTGACAAAGAACTAACAAATTCTTAAATTTTAGAACTACAAACACATAACGGAACTTCGTGACTTACTTTCAGAAGGAGCCAGTATGGATTGCGAAATGCGGGAATGAAATTGTCATCTTCATCGAAGAGCTACATCTTCGTTCTTCGTGGCGTTCTCTATCGTGAATCACAATTGTGGTAATCTTCCAGTCATCGGTAATTTTGGGCTTTCTTTGCCTTGAGTTCAGGGTTTCTTCGAAGAAATATTTTGGCGGAATGAGTTTACTAATGGGCTTAACATAGAAGTGTGTGTTGAAATAAAACTAAATATAAAATTTAAAAAAATGATTTAATATTTTAAAAAATATAATTTTTATTAAGAAACAACGAATAAAATAAAGAGAAAAAGAGTCCGTGGTAACGTCCGTCAGATTTTGGATGAAATCTCAAAAAACTCAGAATACTACAACTTGAGAATATATAACACAGAAGAAGAAGAAGAAATGGGTCTATGTCGATTTTAACAACTTACTAATATATGCCGGTATTAACTCCGTAATAAATATAGAGTAGTCAATTTAAACAAAATTGGACGCGTCTAAGAATTCAGATCCAATAGTTTAGAATTATAGTTTTGTTTGGTCCATGTACTTGATAATACTTTATAGCTTTTGCATGTACTTTTTATGGAAAAAAACGTGTTGCTTTAATGAATAACTACCTTTACATTGGATTGATTTTTTTTTTTTTTTTAAAGAGCATTGGATTGAATCTTTGAAAGACATAAAAGTTAAAAATATTCCGTCTTATGAGCAAATCAAAATTATAATAGTTTATTTATGACATTTTTGTTAAATTAAGCTAACTAAGAAAGAAAGACAAGTCTCATCTACTATTTCGTAAATTAAGTGTCAATCTAGGTCTTCTCTGAATTAAGGAAACACCTTGCCTTTGTTTATGGACATGTAGTTCTCATTAAGAAATCATCTTAATACTAAATATTATTAATCTAGGATACTCCGACTCTTTTGAATGCTTATATAGAAAAGAAATCATTTAAATGTCATAAACTTAAGGCATGATCCATCTATTGTTTAATAAGAGGACAAAAACTACATTTGATACGTGCAGATCAGAGCATGAAATGAAAGGATACAAGGTTAAGGCAAGCTAAAATTCCTTATCCATTAAGGCATTTTTATTGAATTCCCAAATGGTTTATCCCTTCCTTCACTGGACAAAGTACATTTATGTGCAAGATTATAAGTAGGGAAGTTATGGCAAAAGGCCCAAAAATATTGAAGTAAGATATTGACGAAATATCCTAAAATAATCTCGTGTTTACACTTGTTCACGATTTCGGTCATTTTCCGTAAGGTGATTTGCTATTTTTTGAAAGTTAAGAGTGTCGTTTTTAAATAAAAAAAATTCACGACAAAGTTCGAAGGATGTCCTTTCAAATTAATTTGTTCAAACTCCATTTTACGAAAACAATAAAAAAAAATTGTTCGCCATTGTTTCAAATTCAACAGATTTTTGCCCGTAAACCATTGATTAGGATCGGGGAACCGCACAAAGGTGTTCAAACGGTAAGGGTTTAAAATTCACAATGTAGTAAAAATACATAAAATAAACAATAATAAGGTGATACATTTTATCTTTTGTAGTAATCTAACATCTATATCTCATTTGAATCCGATCATAAATACTTTTGACAAAAAAAATATCGCTTCACATTTGTTGACTTTAGAAAACTCATCCAACTATCGAGCATCTTCTCTCATATTTACTGACTCTCGATAGTTTAATCCCTATTTAATTACCGTTTAAATACTTTTACCGCTATTATTCGCGACGAGAATCCCCTCCCTCACTCAACGTTGAACATTTCCCAACCGTTTGGGCCATCTTTGTCACCCCCTTAAGCGAGCCTCCCCAAAATAGCGGTCACACCATCCACGCGCTCTCTCTTCAATTCCGTTCCCAAAAGTCCTAACCAATCTCCTTCATCCATATCTATAAATATAATCAAATCACATCACATCACCATGCTAACCAAACTCAGAAGAAGAGTCAAAACACTCCTCTCCAAACCCTTGAAGAAGAGATCAAACAAACCCCACAGAGCCCAGAAGAACCCAGAACCAGAAGAACAACCAAGCTCGACAACAATGGCCAAGACCAGCCCTTTCCTCTTCCCCAGAGCCCACTCCACGGTGCTCCCCGACCCGTCTGCGTTCTTCTCCCCGACCCTCCTCCAAGACCCTCTTCCCACCAACTCCTTCTTCCAGAACTTCGTCCTCAAAAATGGCGATCAGCCCGAGTACATACACCCTTACCTCGTCAAATCCGCGGACTCGGCTCTCTCCGTCTGTTACCCAACTCGCTTCAGCACCAAGGCTTTCGTCTACCAGGTCTTCAACGCCGATCTCTCCGTCTCCTCCGCCGCCGCAGCCGCAGCCGCCTCGGCTCCCGCGAGGAGCCACGTCGTGTCGGCGTTCAACGACCTGAGCGTGACGCTGGACGTGCCCGCCGCGAACCTCCGGGCGTTCCTCGTCCGGGGAAGCCCCTTCGTGACCTGCGACCTCCGCGGCGGCTCGCCGCTCGTGATCTCGACCATCCACGCGATCCTCTCGCTCTCGGCGAACCCGGGGCAGACCAAGCACACGGTCAAGCTCAACAACAACCAGACGTGGCTGATCTACTTGTCTTCTCCGGTCACGTTCGCGCAGAGCCTGAATCGCTTGGAGTCCTCGGCTGCGTTCTCCGGGGTTGTGCGGGTCGCTGCGCTGCCGAACTCCGACTCCGAGCTGGAGCCGGTTCTGGACCGGTTCAGCCCGTGCTACCCGGTCTCCGGGGAGGCCTCGTTCACGAAGCCGTTCTGCTTGGAGTACAAATGGGAGAAGAAGGGCTGGGGAGACCTGCTCATGCTCGCTCACCCTCTCCACGTGAAGCTCATGGCGGGCCACGGCTGCGGCGGCGCCGTCGTTCTCGAGAAGTTCAAGTACAACAGCATGGACGGCGAGCTCGTTGGCGTCGTCGGGGACTCGTGGGCGCTGAAGCCGGAGCCGATCTCTGTCACGTGGCATTCGGTTAAAGGCGTGAGGGAAGAGTCTCGGGCCGAGATTGCATCGTCTCTGCGCAGGGACGTCGAGGGTCTAGATGCGAAGGCGATCGCGACGAGCTCGTCGTACTTTTACGGTAAATTGATCGCCAGAGGGGCGAGGCTGGCTCTCATCGCCGAGGAGATTTGCTTGACCGAGGTGATTCCGGCGGTCACGAAGTTCTTGAAGGAGGCGATCGAGCCGTGGCTCGACGGGAGCTTCGCCGCTAACGGGTTCCTGTTCGACGATAAATGGGGTGGGATAGTGACGAAGCAGGGGATCGCCGACCCCGGGGCGGATTTCGGATTCGGAATCTACAACGACCACCATTACCACCTCGGCTACTTCCTGTACGGCATTGCCGTGCTGGCAAAGATCGACTTCGCCTGGGGGAAGAAGTTCCGCGCGCAGGCCTACTCGATGATGGCGGACTTCATGACGATGTCGGCCCGTAAGAGCTCGCCGCATGCCCCGCCTGCAAGCTACACGCGGCTGCGGTGCTTCGACCTCTACAAGCTGCACTCGTGGGCAGGCGGGCTGACGGAGTTCGCCGACGGCCGCAACCAGGAGAGCACGAGCGAGGCCGTCAACGCCTACTACTCCGCTGCACTGCTCGGGCTAGCGTACGGCGACGCCCACCTCGTGAGCGCAGCCTCCGCGCTGACGTCGCTGGAGATCAGCGCCGCGCAGACGTGGTGGCACGTGCGTGACGAGGACGCGCTCTACGAGCGCGAGTTCACCGCGGAGAACCGGTTTGTCGGGGTGCTGTGGGCGAACAAGCGGGACAGCGGGCTGTGGTTCGCTCCGCCCGAGTGGCGGGAGTGCAGGCTGGGGATCCAGCTGCTGCCGCTGCTGCCGATCAGCGAGGCGCTGTTTGCGGACGCGGGGTTCGCGCGGGCGGCCGTGGAGTGGACGAGGCCGGCGCTGGGGCGGGACGGGGTGGGCGAGGGGTGGAAGGGGTTCGCGTACGCGCTGGAAGGGGTGGGCGACAGGGAGGCTGCGCTGGGGAAGATCCGGTCTCTGACAGGTTACGATGATGGGAACTCCCTCAGTAATCTGCTATGGTGGGTCCACAGTAGGTACGGTGAGGAAGAGAGGTGCGATGGAGACAAGTACTGCTGGTTTAAGCATTACTGCCATTGAAGCTCTGCTCTGATCACACAATGTAGAAGCCATTGGGTATGATGATACACAATAATACTAAGATATATGGTGATGATAATAATAATGATAAAAGATTGTTTTAATACAAAAGAATAAAGATGCGGTGTGCTGAATTTTTATTTTATTTTTATCTTATAAATAATTCCACATTGTTTTGAATATTGAAACAGGAAAGGAAAGAAAGGACTAGGCTAGGCCTGTAAATAAACCCACAAATGCGGGTCTTTCACGGAAACCGACCGAATCTTGTTTTGAAAAACCAAAACCAAAACCAAAACCGAATCAAAACCGGGTTAAGCCAAAACCGAATTTTAAAAAACCCGCAACCGGGTTAAAACCAATTTTGGTTTTTGGATATTGAGTTATAAAATCCGAAACCCGGTTAGTAGGTTACTAAAACACTGATTTTTAAATAAATATATATAAATATTTAATTTATTTTTATAATGTTTATAATTTATAAAGTGACTTTGCAATATTTAACTTTTCCGCAAAACCCATAGTGATGGAAAATGAGATTTATTTGACTCAATAAAAGTAAGATCCAAAGAAACCCAATACTTGTTTGGAATCAAACTAAAAGCGATCATCGACTCAGCTTAGCAAACAAAGTCAGGCGCAAAACGCTTACAGTAATTAGCGATGCATCTTTGAGTATTAGCGTTCGCCAAGCCCCTGGAATTCTAAAAGAAGACGATCACTAATATCTAATAGGTTTTTTTAGTTGTTTGTTTACTCCGAACAACCTCATCACCTTTCAATATTTGTTTTTTCTTTCTCGAAATTGTAGTCCATTGACCATCATCATCATCACAGATAGACTTCTCATTAAGACTTTGGCCATCTAAATGTATTTTATCATTTAGCTGCAAGGGAGGTAATATAGATAAATGACTTTTTATTAATTGTAATCTCTCCGTGGGAAGAACTCTCTGTCGTGGGGACGTAAACCGCCAAGTTGCTCTCAACCCCGGGACTTAAAACTGCAATCTCCCGGTGTGCCTCTTCGTAATATGAATTCGGGGCGCCATCAACTACAAAATGAGAGCTTGAATTCACATTTGAGTTAAGCATCGTGGTAAAAGCTCATGAGTCGAAGGATTAGTTGTATGCAATTCAAAAACCGGTATACTTCGTGACAAAAGTGGTCTCTCACCAAAAGGTATTTTAAACAAATACTTTTATTTACTCATCTAATATTTTTAAACAATTTTTTTATTATTAATCTATGTATTATTTCCCTTTTAAGTTTAGCAAAGCTGCCTCTACTAAGTTAGCATAAAAGTAATATTATTGTTTATGTTCGTCTCATCACGGAAAGGCCACGCCACATTTATATTCCATCATTTGTTCAACTACTCTCTCTCTCTCTCTCTCACAAATCGTAATCCGAAGCTCTTCTTGTATTTAATTTAATATGTTCAGACTTCTTTTCTTGTGGTTTCACATTATACAATGCCTGAATAAAAGAAATCAAAATGACAGAGAACAAACATACAAGTCAAGTCGGTGATAATAATAATAATAAAATTATAGTACTGATTCGGAAAGAAACAACAAACAAAAAACAATTAATCTCATTAACACCAATATTTTTGTTTTATTATTTTAAATATTACACGATGTATATATTGAGCGTCAGAGCGGGTGACGGAGGACCCGCCCACCTCCCCACTCTAAAGTTCACGTTTCTTACTCTTTTTCTTAGAAATGAGACAAGGGCAGATTCTTCAGAATAAATTACAACTCATCAAGAACGAAGAAACAAGCATATAACCATGTTTAACCATCAAACAGTCATCGAGCCCGGCCCAATAAGTGTCTTTGGGTCAATTTTAGTGTTGATTCATTTTTTGACATTAATAAATATTTATCGTTATTAATTATATAAAATCGATACTTATTGTAGTTTTTTAACAAAAAAAATTTACTTTTGAATTTTGTCCTTCATATCTCAAAAGTTTAATATGTAAAGAAAAATTGGTAATATTGTGGAAAACTAAGATTTAAAGAATAAAAGTCAACAGAATTTGTGCCCGTTACCTTAATATATATACTGATTTTACACATTACAATGACAGAATTAAATGGCTCGACCGTATCTTGCAACTTTATGAATCCTTATTTCGAGAAACAATTTTATTCTCACTATTTATGACCAACGCGGTGTTTTGATTTGACTTGCATTTTTAATGCATATAACAGCCAGCAAAATGACACGTTCTTCTCTTGCTTTCTCAAAGAAAGATTGAAAGTGAAACAAATATTGATAAATAGGTTACGGTAAACTGCTGCTGCGGATTATGTACCTAATGTTTATTTTTGGCGACTATTGTACTTAATGTTTGATCCGTTAGATATTTTCGTGTTTTCCGTCAGTTGACCGTTAGAGAGTTATCCTCCTCTATATGTACACTTTTCGTATTTTTGACATAACTCACTCATTTTTTGTCCACATTTATGCACGACCTATGGTTGGAAAGATAAGAGATAGATCTACAACTTTGGTGTTTTAAGTTTTGTAAAAAAAAGTTAATTACAACGTAAAATTGGACATTTGTTTAATGCAAAATACTTGTTTCGAGCAAATTTTAATATACTAAATGACTTTTTATGATAAAACATCAAAGTAAAAAGTTATAGATAAATAATTTATCTTTCGAAAGGGTATTTATTTATAATTTTTGAACAAAACATGAGTGAGTTATGCCAAAAACATGAAAGATGTGATGTGAAATAATCTTTCATATTTTTGGCATAACTCACTATTTTTTGTCCAACATTTATTAATAAACACCCGTTGGAAAGATTAAAAATTTATCTACAACTTTTTAGTTTTACTTTTCATCATAAAAGTCATTAAGTATATTAAAATTTGCTCGAAACAAATATTTTGCATTAAACTAATGTCTAGTTTTACGTTGTAATTAAAATTTCATATTTTTGAAAAACTGTTTTTATAAAACTTAAAACATAAAAGTTTTAGATCTATCTCTTATCTTTCCAACCATAGGTCGTGCATAAAATTTGGACAAAAAATGAGTGAGTTATGTCAAAAATACAAAAAGTGTACATATAGAGGAGGATAACTCTCTAACGGTCAACTGACGGAAAACACGAAAATATCTAAAGGATCAAACATTAGGTAGATTAGCCGCCAAAAATAATCATTGGGTACATAATCCGCAAAAGATCAAACATTTGGTACATTAGCAGCAGTTTACCCAATAGGTTAATATTGAAAACATATATCTTTTTGGTTATCAATATTACAAGATGTAGGGGGTGTAAAAAAAATGAAAATGTGGGTTTTAAACCTTATTTGGATCGGAATCAGTTTTTTTTATATATAAAAAAAACAACCGCAACTGTATTAAACCACATCCGGGTTTAGGGATTAAACATCGGTTACGAGTTTAGGGATTACAAAAAACTATAACTCGATTATAAGTTACTCGAACTCATTTGTCAATATATATATATATTGTATTATATATATATATATATATATTGTATTTTCTCTCTTTTTTAATGATTTTTTTTCTCTTTATTTATAGAGTTTAATTTTCGCATACTATTTTTACGTATTTTGTAACTTAATGCATACATTTTATTCAAAGATTTAGCCTAAAAAAATATTTTGTATTATATTATTTTTATTAGTTGATCCGGATTTGAATATTAAATCCGGATTTTGATCCTAAACACACATTTAAATCGGATCTTTATCTCATTATGATTTGGTACTTTTAGTTTAAAGGCTCAATACTTAGTTATTGAAATAATAAAGTGTAGGACCCAATTTCGTTCCTTTTCACAATTACTAAACTAGAGCTTGTATAATTAAATTATGCGATTGTAACGACAATCACTTTAAATAATTTTTCGTTACACTTGAAGAAAACAAGACCGAACCTTCTTAATGTTATGCAAAAGTCTGGAGTTGAAGTTGAAGGAAACATAAATTTTAAGAATAAGCAAATAATTTCATAATTATATTTTTAAAACACTACATGATTATTTGATTAGTAATTTTTTTTTTCAATTTAAAATGATTTATTAATTAGTTATCCAATGTTATAGTTTATTTATGTTGATTTCATAATTATATATAGAAAAAATATTATTTCATATTAAATTATTAGTTTATATATCAATTGTTACTTATATATATATATTTTAAAAAAATTATAATTTTTTAAATTTACTTGATTATTCATTTAATTAATTAAAATAAAAGTAAAAATAAAAATTTAATCTAAATTATTAATTCATCAAAGGTCTACTAGAGAAACTTATATGATGAATATTAAAACTATTTTACAAATTACAATAAATATTTTGTTCAATTAATCCTTTAATAAAAAAGAGCAAAAAAGTCTATAGTATGCAACGACTCTGCATGCTCTCTCTCATCTGAAGTTGCCCCCACGTTTGAACTCCTCCTTTTCTGCTAAATTATTCTTCTGAATTCCACTCTCTCAACTCCATCGTCATCGTCATCGCCATTGAAGCTCTTCATTTCAAGCTCTCCAGATCTGCATTGTCAACACAACACTCTTGGGAGTTGGGAGTTCACGGCAATGGGAGTGTAGAACAAGTTGAAGCTTAATTGGTTGTCGGAGATGGCTTCCACGTCGCCCTCTCCAACCGCTTCTCCGCCGCCGACCTCTTCGCCGCCTCCCTCCACGTCTCAGCCTGACCAGACCACCGATCTTCCTTCGCCGCTCACTCCTCTGCTCCCTGACTCCTCGCCGCCGCCTGCGGTGAACTCTCCACCGCCCGAAACTCAGGCGTCGCCTCCTCCGGCGACTCCAGCGTCTCCTCCGCCGGAAACTCCAGCTTCTCCGCCGCCGGTGACTCCGTCAGCGCCGCCGCCATCGCCGCCATTGTCTCCGCCACCACCGTCGCCTCCGAATGCACCTCCGCCGGTGGAGAATCCTCCACCGCCTCCGGTCGCGTCGTCTCCACCTCCTCCTCCGAAGGCCTCTCCGTCGCCCCCGCCTCCGCCTCCTCCGGAAGCTTCTCCCTCGCCTCCGGTGGCGGAAACCTCGCCACCGCCCCAGGAATCCGCTAAATCTCCGCCGCCACCGGAGAAAGTTTCGAATTCCCCTTCTCCACCGGCCTCAGATCCACCGAAAGGCTCTCCGCCGCCGCCGGCAGCCCGATTGCCTCCTCCGCCGTATTCCCCAACTTCGTCTCCCACTCCGGTTAGCAATCTACCAGCGAACCCGTCCCCGCCGCTGCTGCAGCCCGATTTCCCGACGCAGAAGCCAACTGCAAAGTCGACCGTTGGTAGCAACGTGAGGGCCGACGGAACGGCTGGCGGCGGTGGAGGAGGAATGAAAACCGGAGGAGCTGTTGCAATCGGCACCATTGTCGGGTTCGTGGTGCTCAGCTTGGCGTTCATGGCTTTGTGGATTGCGAGGAAGAAGAAGAGGAGAAGCATGAATTTTGGGTATGCCAATCCTTCTCCATATGCCTCCCAAACTTCAGGTACTTTTCGTTGTCAACGGCATGTTTGTTTGATTGCTGCTTTGAAGAAAGCATTCGAGCTTTTGAAGCTCATTTTAATGAAGATTGTAATCACTTCAACAGGTTCATCATTTCTGAGGTCCAATTCTCCGCCGCCACTCCTGCCAACTCTCTCCGGAAGCGATTCCAAGGCGTGGTTCTCGTACGAGGAGCTTGACCAGGCCACAAATGGTTTCTCGGCGCAGAATCTCTTAGGCGAAGGCGGGTTCGGGTGCGTTTACAAGGGGGTGTTGGTGGACGGAAGAGTGGTCGCCGTGAAGCAGTTGAAGATCGGGGGCGGGCAGGGAGAGCGCGAATTCAGAGCGGAAGTCGAAATCATCAGCCGGGTTCACCATCGGTACTTGGTTTCTCTCGTCGGTTACTGCATATCGGACCATCAGAGGCTTCTGGTTTACGATTTCGTAGCAAATGACACACTTGACCACCATCTTCACGGTGAGGCACGCTTTTGATTTCAATAGTTCTGCAACACTCTCGCATTCCTAAGTTTCTGCGTTAATGGATGTTCGTAGGCGAAGGCATGGATTGGGCGACCCGAGTCAAGGTCGCTGCCGGTGCAGCTCGAGGAATAGCTTACTTGCATGAAGACTGTACGTTTTCTATTTTGTTCTCCTATAAAATATTTATGACAACCAAACACAAAATAATAGGCCAACGGCAATTCACGAAAACTGTAATTCCCGGACACCTTTATATCCAACGAAAAATCACAAAACGCCTTTTCTTCAGGAGTAAGGTGACTTTGAGGTATAAATTAAGGCTACTTTTATCGCTTTCGTTCTTGTAATACTTGTATCTTCTCCGTATTGCAGGCCATCCTCGCATTATCCACAGGGATATTAAGTCATCAAACATCCTTCTCGATAACAATTACGACGCCCAAGTACGTTACTTATCCCGCTATTTACGGTGCTTTGGAATTAAAGATGAACTTTGTCTATTTTATGTTCCAACCAATTTTTATTTCTAAGGAACTATATTCTCATTCTCATTCTAACAGGTTTCGGATTTCGGGCTTGCGAAATTAGCACTGGATTCAAATACACATGTAACAACTCGTGTCATGGGAACTTTTGGGTATGCGTTTTTGCTTGTCTGAAGGAGGTTACAGAACAACAATGCCATAATACACGTTTCTTTGATATTATCTGATGAAAAATGTCCGCGGATATTGTCAGATATTTGGCTCCAGAGTACGCAACAAGCGGCAAGTTGACGGAGAAGTCGGATGTCTATTCTTACGGTGTTGTCCTTTTGGAGCTAATTACTGGTCGCAAACCCGTGGATGCCTCTCAGCCTTTGGGTGATGAAAGCTTGGTAGAATGGGTAAGCTCGTCAACGTTGATAACTCTTACGGAAATTTTGAAACTAGTAAACATTTGCTGGACAATTTGTTCAGACACTAAATTTTAGCTGAAAGTTCGAAACTCGTTCTAAATCTCGCTAGCTTCTGCCTAAAAGTTCCAAGTGAGCACTATGTAATGCATTTTGGTTGTATAGTCTGAAAATAAATTTAAACTCATCTTCAGGCTCGTCCTCTTCTCTCCGAAGCAATCGACACAGAAGACTTCGACAAGCTCGTGGATCCAAGATTGGGAAAAAACTACATCAAAACTGAGATGGTTCGCATGATCGAAGCCGCTGCAGCCTGCGTGCGTCATTCAGCTACAAAGAGGCCTCGGATGGGGCAGGTACGAACGTTTTGTTTAAAAGAAAATTGCAGTTAAATGAAAATTAGACGAGCGTCGAGTGGTTCTAAACATACGGAACAATTCCATATCCCGTTTCTCTACGACCAATGGCTCACACGCTCTTCACCCTCTTCAATGGCTACAGGTAGTGAGAGCCCTGGCCTCCATGGATGACGACATCTCGGACCTTAGCAACGGAGTCAGACCAGGCCAAAGCGAAGTCTTTGACTCGCAGCGACAATCTGAGGTATGGGGTTTCGACTCGAGGACAAATAGTAGTTGGGCAAGCAGGGAACAGGGAGACCGAACTCGGAGCAGCTTTGGTGCCAGAGACTACGACAGGTTCCAAAGTCAAAGCGGCTGGTCAACGAGGGAGCACGGGAATGAGTACGCTGCAACACCGGCTAAGAAGTCGGCACTTGCCGGCTTCTGGGATAACTGATTACGAGACACGTTAGGAGAGGCTTGACATCGCGAGTCAATGATCAAATTTGGCTGAAGAGTTCTTAATTTAGTGTAAATCATATTTTTTACCGTGTTTTTGCTAACACGGTGTTTTGTTTTTTTGAAGGCGCTATTATATTGTATTTCTTATTTTTGATATTTTATTAAATAAACAACCTCAGTATTTGTATATCTATTGTTTCCTCCTATATTAATTCTTTCTTGTAAGACACGTCAACAGATTAATATACTTATTATAAAATATTATTGTTTATTTGTTGTAGAGATAAACAAAACTCGCCCATCTATAGCTGCGGGCGCGGCAGCCCCGTATAGATTACACTAATTGCGTATTGCCGTATACATCTAAATCCCCAATACAACAACGTATGTAAGTAAATTGCGTACATATGTAATCTTTATCAATGGTTATAGGCATTGTTACATAAAAATAAATTTACAATCATAACTGTATATGGATATGGCATTAAGGATACTTAAATTTTGAATAACTATATCAATGGTTATAGGCATTGTTACATAAAAATAAATTTACAATTATAATGGTATATTGATATGGCATTAAGGATACTTAAATTTTGAATAACTAAAGTGACAAGGTTTAAAGTAAAAAATAGCGATCAAAGTACTTAAAGTCAATAAAATATTAAGCGATATATTTTTTGTCTATTTTTTGAAGACCTTGCTCAATTTTTTTTAGTATAGTGTGTTTTTTATTTTATTTTAAGAAACATCGATTATATTAATATAAATAAGTTACAATGCAAGGCTAGAGAATGGTTTACGATCAACCAATCCAACAAGCGTTTTGGCTATGTAGACCATGTTTTTATTATAATGTTATTAAATCATACATAAGATACTTTTTATTTCCTCATGCATCTAGTTATTTAGCATCTTCTCTCATTTGAATTCGACTGAAGAAATTGGACGGAAACATGTGTTTACGAGAAAATACGTCGGCTCGCATTATTAACTTTTAAATTCTTTTATCGATATTTATTCATTGTATTTTGAACATCTGCCACTTAAACTAGTAAATTTTTTGATTCTTGTGTACAAAAAAGATCCTAAATCGAATCTAAAACCGATGATAACATTAAATTACTAATTTTTTTCACTGCCAAAAATTTATGTTTTTTTTAAATACCAAACAATCGCTTTTATGCTAAATGATAGCATTTACGGTTTTCACGGTAAAAACCGCTATCGATTACCGATTAGTTTGATAATAAATTTATATGTTTTTATATATTTAAAAATAGATAAATGTTGGACTTTTTAGCATTTAATATCTATATAATAATGTTTTAGCATAAAATTTTTCATTCATTTACGCATTCAATCTTATTTTATTTTAAACAATTCGTTGTTATTGCAATCACTTCTTTCCGTTTTAATAAGAATGAATAAAGACCGTAAGAGCACTGACTATATTCTTTTTAATTTCATCGATTGGTTCATATTTTTTTTACTTTAGATTATGTAGTAATAATTTTATTTTTCAAATATATGCTAATTATATAGCATCTTGTCAAAATGCGATAAAAATCAAATTTAACCCGAATTTAAAACCGTTATATCAATAATTGGTAAACCTGATTTTAAACTTCAATAGCGCGGTTTTCAGTTTTAAAATTAAAAAACAAGAACCGAAATTACGCGATCTGTATAAGTAATTATAAAAACCGAACCAAAGACTTGTTTATTAAGCTCTAGGATTATCCTATTATAATATTCTATAGTCAATGTATAATACAAAGCAGAAGACTTATGCGATTAGGTAAACGACATCGTTTGATGTGTGGAATAGATAGATCCGTAAGCGAGGACATTATGGTCATCTCGGTCATCGTCGTCTTCCACTTCCGCTTCCTTACTAGTCTTTCAGAGCAAGATTCGGAGAGAGAGAGATTTGGAAAAACCTAGAGAGAGAGAGAAGGAAGCTGCTACAATGGCGGAGGAGAGAGAAAGCGAGGACCCGCAGAAGCTGAAGAGGATTGCGGCGACGGCGTACGACTACGAGAACGATCCCCGATGGGCCGACTACTGGTCCAACGTCCTCATCCCTCCTCACATGGCCTCTCGCTCCGATGTTGTTTCCCACTTCAAGCGCAAGTTCTACCAACGCTTCATCGTCCGTACTCTCTCTCTCTCTCTCTCTCTCTCCAATTTCAATGCCTACTTTTGCTTTCGACTGTTCTGAGGAATCTAGGTCTCGATCGCCTAGCTTCCAGTGGTTCGATCGAATCCTAAAACGATTAATTTAGGGGAATTTTTTCATAAATTCTTCTCCTTCTTTGCATTCGATAAGATTTAAACTTTATTCTATTATTAGCATGATAATATTGATGGAAATTCTTTATTCTAACTGAATTTACGAGTTCAGGACCCTGATCTTGTTGTGGAAGCAATGTCTTCCAGCGGCGGTTCTTCTCAGTCAGCGAAACCGGCACCCTCGTCTGCAGAAACACCGCCAGCAAGTAGCCAGCCACGTTCACGCAGCACGGGTAAAAAAAAAGTTGTACTTACCAGAATTATCAACTTCAGTGTTGCGCGTTGACTGAGTTTTAATTGAAATCTGCAGGTCCGACTCCGAGTGCTCCGGATGCATCGGCTGCTGCAGGGTCTGGCCCGCAATCGCTGCGCTGGGACAGACAGACTATTCAGTTCTCCGTCAATGCTTGGGTATGTTTTTCGGCATCGGTTGAGCTATCGATTGAGTTTTAGTTAGAATCTTTGATGTGGGAAGTTTGGGTTATTTTCTCTAGTGGAGCTCTCTTCCTTTAAAAAGCACTGTAATCTAGGCGAGGCACTCGAATACCGCCTCAATCGTAGCAGTGAGGCTTACACCTCAATTTTACACACTATTTAGCCGTATTTTGCTTATTTTTGCCCCATCTTTTGGTCCACTCCTTTTTCCTAAAACTGTATCGTGATATTTTTAAAGAATTCTTTGGGTTTTTTAAGATGTTAAAAAGACAAAGAATAAAACCCTGAAAGAACCCTAAACCCCTATTCTTCCTTTGTCACATAAAACCCTTGAAACTTTGGATGAATTTTATGATTAATGTTTAATTTGATAAATATGGTGTGGAATTATGTTTTGTATGAATTATACGAGATCTATGATATTTTCTGATTTTTTTTTAATCCTTGAGGTTTATGCCTCGCGGCACAAGGGAAATAGCCTCGTTTCCTGTTTAAAACTTGTAAAACCTTACACTCTTTGATCTTCTTGATGACTGAGAGGGTAGTGGAGATATGTAAACTTGCATATGAATTTATCCCTAGGGAATATCATTTGCTCATAGCTCTGCTTCAATAAAAAATGAAAAAAAAAGATCCAGGTATGTTGTTATCCCAAGGAATATTAACCGCTCATAGCGTTTGATTTTTCTTAAAGAAGTTAAGTTTTGATATGATATGCGCGTTTTATAAAGCATGTGGATTTATTGCTTTTAATGTTTTTTTTTGCTAAACTAATCATTAGCTCTATATTTTATTTACATCGATACCTTGCAGGTTTTTATTGTGGCTGTGCTTGCTATTATCCCTTTCCTACCTAAAATTCTCTCCCACCGGGCATATCGACTTTCATTAATGGGAACTGCATGCTCCTCTCTGTACTCCTTGTACTCAGTATATGGGGTATTGATTCTGCTATATATACTTTGTCGTTTATCGGATCAGGCACTGTTTGTTTTGGCATATGAGTAATTTGTTTCTCGATATTTCAGAAACCGAGGGCTTGGAACTTACAAGCGCTGCAAGTGTATTTTCAATCCATTATCGCAACCAAAGACTTTATCTACTTGATCTACTGCCTCACTTTTGTCACGTCGCCTCATTGCCTTACATGTGAGTGCCGCTTCATCTTTATTTATTTACTTTTAATTCGTATAAGATGTCTGGTGATCTGATCTTCATTGCAGTCGCCTTGATTCCCATTGTGTGCCGAGCTGTTGTACACGTTACCAAGTTCCTTAGACGCAATTTCAACCGCTCATCCCTGTACAGGTACAATTTATTTTCGACTGTCTGTCTCACTTTTCTATTATGGTACAGAGTTGTGGATGTCGTTACGGATTAAAACCAGTGAATTAGGGAAATTAAGCTAGTCAACTATACGGATTTACTGAATAATTACTTGGCCTCCGTTTCTCATTTCTTTGGGCGCTTTTAATAAGTCAAACATTGTACTACAGGGGCGGAGGTGGGTCTTACATAATTTAACCCTAAAACATAAACACATTTTAGAAACAAGACATAAATAAACATAATTAAACATCAATAAATAAATAAAAAGTTAAAATTACAGCTGCGACTGTAACATATTCAGACGTTAATCCTTTGTTCCTTACTGGATGTTACTGCTAAATAAATATTTATAGTCATTTAGATATTAAGTAATATTTCTATGGATTTCTTCAAAAAAAAAAGTAATATTTCTATGGGCTCGACATTCACTCTTTTTCTCTGCTAACAGGAAGTATTTGGAAGATCCTTGTGTGTGGGTTGAGTCAAATGCATCAACTCTTAGCATACTCTCATCTCAGGCTGAAGTCGGACTCGGCTTCCTTCTCGTCATCTCTTTGCTCTCGTGAGTCTTTCAGCTTTCACACTTACATACTCGAAGCTGTAGTTCCGATTTTAAACACTTAATTAATACGATTCCTTCACGTTGCAGGTGGAAGCGCAACATTATACAAACATTTATGTACTGGCAGGTAAAATACGCATCTCCTATGTGAATTTTTTTTTATTGCATTCATTAACCATACCGTATGGAATTAACTGATTGCCAAAGATATCCAGCAGATCAAGGAGTTGGGAAAATGATTGTTTACTTGCTTATGTCTTCCCCTTCTGAACTGTCGTTTTGTTGCAATTTTGCCCTTATTTTTTTTTATCAATTTCCCTCGTATTTAAAAAATCGAGGGTTTCCGTAAAAATAAATAAATGTACTGTGTACATATTGGTAATTAGGGCCAAAACCATCATAGATGTATAGCATCTGCATTGCATGTACATAATTTTGAAAACCGTCGGTTTCTAACAGTCAGAGAGTAGTTCCTACTGTATATTGTTTCCCGTGGATACTGCTGACCAACTGCAGGGGTAAAACTGGTACAACACGATAAATTCATCGGGATAGCTGCAAACTAATCTAAACCTTATTCAACATAATTGAATTAGTTCATAAATAATTTGTTCGTATTTCTTAATACTTAAAATGATATTATCTAAGCCGTGCCTAACGGCGTCCCTCCTTTGGTGACATTGTTGCAGCTACTGAAGCTGATGTATCACGCGCCAGTAACGGCTAGTTACCACCAGAGCGTGTGGGCCAAGATAGGGGCACTTTCAAATCCGCTGATCCAACAGTACGCGCCGTTTCTCAGTTCACCGCTTGCCGCTGCTCAGCGATGGTGGCTCAGGTAGGGCCCACGTGGAGATGCATGGTTACTATATCTGTTGGGATTTCGCTGGATTCTTATAGCATAAAGCAGGAATATATTTGGTCAAGTGGACAGATTTATTCTGCGGTTATATAGATTTTGCGGATGATCTATGGCTAATAATTTTTAATAGTAAGGTTTAATTTAAGAGTTTAACTTGAGAAGTGTGTGTGTGTGTGTGTGAATAGCATCACATAGGTATTAACTATTAACTGTTATCTCCACATATTTATGAACCACTGATACAGACTAATAACCCAGATTTTGCTTTCTCATTTCAAGGCCCCTAAAAGTTCGTTTTAATTGATTATTGTTGGAATTCTAGGAAATATTCTGTTGGTCTTTACATCAAACTGTTTAAACCTGCTCAAGGTCGTGACTCGTGTCATATATACACACGAGTTTATCGTGTTCGTGTCACTAAGTTCGACGCTATAATGAATCCTTGTTTTATTATGTGGTTTATTTAGAATAGGGCGCTGCGGTGTACAAAAAGTAGTGTAAAGCAAATTTTAGTACCGAAACTCGAGTTTTCCGTCGGTAATAAAATATTGCTTTATTTATATACCAATAGTAAAATACAAAAAATTGGTACTACCACAAGCGGTGATCGGTAAATTATTGAAATTTTTATAAATTTAGAGTCTTACCTCTTTTCGTGTGTGCATTCTGCGTATTTTTAAAAATCGAAATGCCGTTACGCCTCTAAGAATCTCGAAGACCGTACCGGATATTTGAGAATAAAAAGCAAAAAAATAAAAAGAGTTTAACTTACACACAGATGTGGAAATTGTACTGTATTCTCATAAGAGTGAATAGTTTATGAGAATTAAGATCCGAAACATGTGAAGGGGACAAGATCGTTGTCTCTAAGTGCCTTTAACTCAATCATTTTTGCCTATTTTAGTCCATATATA
Organism: Parietaria judaica; assembly: GCA_954871525.1. Classification (NCBI taxonomy): domain Eukaryota; kingdom Viridiplantae; phylum Streptophyta; class Magnoliopsida; order Rosales; family Urticaceae; genus Parietaria; species Parietaria judaica. Next base: position 37,139,760 of record OX940865.1, read on the forward strand.
TTATATTATATTATCATATAAAAAATCAGAATTAATTTTACTTGTGAGTCTATTTCGTGCCATCATTTCGAGCTAAGCTAGTCTTATTTAATATTTATGGTGTCTAAAATGCCATACAAACGTCTTCATCTTAAAGGGTCAATTAAGTGCATTTATTTTAATTTTTTCAATATCTCAGACGTAAATACCCCTTAGTACCTCTCTTATTGGTAATTTAGTGACATTTAGACTCTTTCTCTTAACTTCTCCCATCATCCATCTTCTCTATTAGTTGTTTAACTTAGAGAAAATAACGACATAAATATCTAAAGTCTCTGAAAAATTGACATTAAGTTTCATTTTTTTTCTTTTCGGCTGCGAAAGTTGAAAAATTCTTATTTTATGTCTGTCATCATGTTTTCGTCCAGAACTGTTAAGTAGCGCCGAGTGTCACATTTTAAACCCAATAAATATATAATTGTTTATCATTGATAAATCAGTCTATTTATTTTTATAATTAAAAATAAGTATATTCCATAGGTTTGAAAACATGACACATGACTCAGTTTTGGATGGAAGACACATGGAAGACATGTGACTATATAATATTTTAAGGATTAAGATGACTAAATATATATAAAATTAAAATTAAATTATTCAAAAAAATTATAAAATAACAAGGGTTATTCGCGGCTCATATACCAAAGTGGTTTGAGAAACTAACGTTAAATATTTATTCTTTGTTTTAGCCGGGATAATATATCAATACTTTTCTCTTATGTAAGAACATTTACTCAAAACATTAAGTAATTTATTACATGATGATAATGGGAACTTTTGTCGAGAAAAAAACTAGGCAACTTTCACCTCTATGTAAAACATCGTATATTTGTAAGAAAATAATGCCCACATATGATATTATTGATCACATATATTTGCGTTTTATAAGATTTTAATTCAAAACCTCTTAAAAAATACATAATTTATCAAATTTAAACTCGAGATTTTTCGAAAAAGCACGTAGTTATGGCAAGCGAAACGAGCTTGATTTAATTTGCACGTATTTAGAGACCAAACCTGATACAACTTTGTTACTTATTTATTAGGCGCTTCACGTTTTAAATAAAAAAGGAATCTGAAATTTAAGTCGTTGTGAAAAACAGTGCCCGAGATTGGCTCCGTCCGTGCGCCACGTGTCCCATCACCAGTCGTCTCCACTCTCCATAATCATCCCTCTGAAACTCCTCTCTCGAGCGTCACTCTGACAATCCCAACCAGAGAATATTGTCAGACATCACCTCATCTTCCTCGCTGGCACGCTCATCGGAGCAGAGCAACCGAGCCAGCTTCCATGGACTCGCACTCGCCGGAGAAGCTCCGTCCGACCTCCTCCCTCTGCTCCGCCCCCGGAGAGGAGCCGCTGCTCTGCCGCGCCGTCAGCGACCCCAGCGGCTTCAGCAACCAGAGACGGCGGCGATTCGGCGCCGGGAGGCTGCGGCGGGAGCCGTCGTTCGGCCGCGACATCGGACACGCCGCGAAGGAGACGTACTTGATCACTCGTCTCAGTTTCACCCTGCTTCGGTATCTCGGGTAAGCGTTCTAGGTTATGGCTATGGAGTTGTATGCGGTTAGAGATTGAGCAGTTTACAAATTCAGAAGTACGATGATGATTTACGGATTGAAGATTGGTTGACGGTATTCTTGGTAGAATTGTATATCTTAATCAATTGAAGACTAGGACCGATTCAATGCGATTTCACTTGGTTGTTGTCGAAATGAAAATCGATGAGGCGTTCTCAATCTTCGTGCAGGCTAGGCTACCGGTGGATATCGAGACTGCTCGCTCTAGGCTGTTACGCGTTACTACTGATGCCCGGTTTTCTTCAAGGTATTTTTGTTTTCCGCATAAAGTCTTCATTCGTGTCGAAGCCTCGATGAAGCTTGGAGTAACTGAACTTAGTATTTGATGATCATGCAGTTGCGTATCTCTACTTCTTTTCTAGTAACGTTCGGAGGAGTATCGTGTATGGCGATCAACCAAGGAACCGGTAGGCGGATTACCGATTTGATTTTTAAAGACTTTATCAATTAAGGTTCATATGTATCAGATGTAAAGCTGAGTTTGCATTTTGATTTCACAGTTTGGATCTGTATTTGCCGAAGAACACTGACGGACCAAAGCCGGTAGTTATATTCGTAACAGGTGGCGCCTGGATTATTGGGTGAGTGATTATAATTAATAATGAAATTGAATGTATTCGTCGCTAATGCTTCAAGAAACGTGTTCATCGCGGAACTGAATTCAAATTTTGTGATGATAAGGTACAAAGCATGGGGCTCCCTTTTGGGATTTCAATTAGCAGAACGGGATATTATCGTCGCATGCATTGATTACAGGTAATTACTGGTTTATCAACGGTCTTTCAATCAGAAAGTCTTATCTAACTCAACTCTATATGTTTGAAAAGTAAATGTTATACGGCCTTGACGTGTTCGCCTAGACTCATATTGTGTTGATATAACCGAGTGCAGAAATTTTCCCCAGGGTACCATTAGTGATATGGTGAAAGATGTGTCGCAGGCAATCTCGTTTCTCTTCAACAATATAGCAGAATGCGGGGGAGACCCGAACAGGTAAAAAGTGTAACGTTTTCCTTGTTCTTTCGGCTTCATTTTTTAATTATATCTACTTTATTTGATATGTTTTCTGTTTTTTTGGATAGAATTTATCTGATGGGCCAATCAGCCGGTGCGCATATTTCTGCTTGTGCTCTCTTGGATTTGGCTGTTAAAGAGGCAGAGGAGGGGGAAACTGCTTTTCCCAGAGTATCGCAGATAAATGCTTATTTTGGTTTATCAGGAGGGTAACAATCCGTCTTTATAACCATTGTTTCAACAAAAATTTACTCAAATCTCTATTTCGTTGATTGATTTCGATGGATTACGGAACTAGATATTTTGAACACCAATGAATAGGTACAATTTATTTAATTTAGTCGATCACTTCAACAACAGAGGACTTTATCGTTCGATTTTCTTGAGGTACTCATCTTATTTACACCGTTCAAGTTGAACTCTGATTTCTTTGATATAGATTATGGACATTATTTTCTTAATGACACTTGTTTTTGTAATGTCGTTATAGCATAATGGAAGGTGAGGAATCTTTCGGAAAATACTCTCCTGAAGTGAAGATACAGGATCCGAGCCTTAGCAAAGCTGTTTCGCTCTTGCCTCGCTTCATTCTTTTTCACGGATCGGCGGATTATTCCATTCCGTCACATGCCAGGTTCGAAAAATTCTTAGAAATATGTCCAATTTAGTTTCTTTTCCAGTGCGTTCACCACAACAAAACATCGTGGAGTTCTTGCCGTATTTTGAGCTAGGTGTTTTTATTTATCTGCAGCCGATCTTTTGCTGAAACTCTTAAAAGCGTTGGAGCGAAAGCCGAGCTCGTCTTATACGATGGAAAGAGCCATACTGATTTGTTTCTTCAGGTACGGATTTGTGAATTCTGCTTGCACAGAAGTCTCTCCTTCTTTCGTTTTCAAATCTACGTGATCTTTCCTCTCAGGATCCTTTAAGAGGTGGAAAAGATGAAATGTTCGACCACATAGTTTCCGTGATACACGCCGATGACAAGGAAGCTCTCGCGAAGGATGCCGCGGCGCCTCCGAGGAGACGATTAGTTCCCGAGATTTTGGTGAAGTTGGCTAGCCAAACCAGCCCTTTCTAGACTATATATATGTTATGGTTTGTTTCTTGAGATACAAGGTTTTATAATTGTCGTAGTGATCTATTTACGGCAAACTCGTTACTCCAAAAAAAATATCTAGTTTCCACGACCTGTTTTTTTTTTTTTTTTAATAAAATATCAAAATTCTATGAAACCCAAGTTTTGTTTTATCGAAACGAGACGTCGTCTTTCTCTGATGGATGCAAAAAGTAAAGCCTAAACTACAAGGAAGCGTTAGCGAGACCCAATACAGAGCAATCAATTATTTGTGCATTTTTTGTAGCACAAAAGAGCGAGCTGAGATTGAGGATGTAACAAAAAACTCCGATCGAGAGATTGATAGTAGATTGAGAATTACAAGCGGCAAACGTACCCCTACACTTGAGAGCGAAACATTATACTCGTGGTGTCAATTTAAGTTCCTTTTACTAATCGCTTTTGGATTTGAGGATTTATGATCAAATTCCGAACACGAGTGTCCGATGTGTGAAATGGGCTAGCCCAAGTTCGTCAAGCCCACCCTTAGAAAAATGAGTTTGACCCATTTCTCTGCTCGCACCGTAAGATAACAATTTGGACTTTTATATTTTTTGGATTATATTTTATTCTTCTGATTTTTAAAATAGTTTGAATTTTGAGGAAACTCGTAAGGCCCGGTAAGAACGCGCGTATTGCTCCATGGAAGTCCATCACTCTTTGTCAAGATTTGTTCAGGAACCGCGCATAAAACCCCACCTTGCCTATTGTGAGCCGGGACTTGTGGGCCGAATAATTTGTGGGCGGCCCGACCCATTTGATACTTCTTCACTAAAGGACTTTCTATCAACCTTCTGGAATTTAGCATACATCTTCTAATGAATACAAATATTTTGAAAGTTATCATTTATTTGCTCAAGGGAGAGGAGAAGTAGAGTAGGCATGCACTTATAATAATTCTTTTTTTCTTCGAGATTTTAGAGCATCTAAAAACTTAATTTAAAAGCTTCAGAATTATTTTAAATTATATTTGACTAGTATTTTTGCTTCTAAAAACAAAAAAACACGTCATATCATATTTGAAAGAGTAATTATTTATCAGATATCTTATATACTTTTGTATCGAAATTTAATTTTACAAATTCAACGGGAACCTAAAAAAAAATTACTTGTCGTCCCGGCCCTCGAAAATCTCAAGCGCAACGAAACACGAAGGCATATGATTGAAAATCCTTTTGAATTTGGATCGAAATTAGAGATACATTATCCCACTCCCACAAAACAAAATACAAAATATATTCCAAAACATTTTTGCTTGCAAATTCTGTAATTTTCTCACCTGCCAAACACACCTCAAGCTTTCCAGACAATGGGCAGCGGAAGCAAGAGCAAGCGAAAGCATGTCGAGGAGGAATCCACCTCCTCCTCCGACGGCGAGGACAGCTCCGACTACTCCCGCCGATCCTCCCGGTCCAAGCGCCGTAGCCGTCGCCGGAGCGACGGCGGCTCCCGGCGAGATCGAGACAAGGACGACGGAAGGAGGAGAAGCCACAGAGAGCGAAGGAGGAAGAAGCCCAAGAAGTCGAAGAGGGATCGCAACTCCGATTCAGGACCGTCTCCTTCTTCTTCTTCGGAGCAGGAAGAGCGGCGAGTCCAGCCCCAAATCGCGGTGCGAGAGCTCCTGAATGAATTCCCTGCCGCCATTGACAACTTGAGACAGGTATTCGTTCCATTTTCGAGTCTGGAATTCGAGTTCTGGTTAAGCTTTTGCTCAAGTTGGGAGCCTTGTGCGTGGTGTAGATTCTGCAAATGATTGATAGTGGGCAAGCCGTTGACATCAAGGGGATTTCTGAGAGGTCTCTGGTTAAGCATTTGAAGAAGCTGTTCCGTGCGTTGAGACTCGAGGAGAGCGGCGACAAGGTTTTCTCGCTTCCGCCCAAGGCCCGGCCGACTTTGGAAGTTGTTGGACCGCTGCTTCAGTCTTCTGTGGATCCCAAAATCGAACACCTTGATCAGCCCGTTGCGCGCGATGACTCGACTCCAGCCTCAGATGGCGAAAAATGTCGGGGTGCGATTGATGATAATGCCACGCATGTCGAGGATGAGTCCGTCGGTCCTCGAAGAAGGTGAAAGGAATATATTTTGCTCAGCGTAGTGTTTGCTCGTCGGCTTTGTTAAATATCTTGACTTGTTTGTAAATTATGACAGAGTGATTGGCCCGGCGATGCCCTCGGCCGAGTTGCTTGCTGCTGCTGCCAAACTAACAGAAGCACAATCTAACCTCAGGTGTGTGTATATAATACATATATTAATTATTAATTTCTTGTGCATTTACTACTGAATGAAGAGGTTTGCATCTTTTTGTCAAATGTGATTATTGACTATTCGGTTTATTTTCGTTCAGAGATGCGGAGGTGGAGGAAGATGATGCATTATTTGTAGGTCCGCCCCCGCCTGCTATGGTAGCTGAAGCTGCATCAGCAAATGAGGCCGAGCGATTCGAAGAGGTCAGTTCTAACCTCGTCTGTGACTTCATATTTGTCTTTCTGTATACACGAACATAAGTGAGTATTTAAGGATTAATGAAAAAAATGCTTTTAACACTGCGTACGTCAAGTATGTTCAACTTATTTCAGCGCTATTTGTTTCAAAGATTTCAAAAGTCGTAGATCTTTTCCTTGTGGATACGACTGCGTTAATCATGTCTGCTCTGCATATTTGAAACTTTCAACTGAAAATATATCGTGATCGACAGCTACAAGCCCTATCGTTCTCATATATTTTATGTCATTTCACGAACTTTTATCTCGTTATGGTTACTTCTGTGCTTTTCCTTTTCAGTCAATTATTATGATAATTCACGGTTTTTACATCTGTCTGTCGTCCTAGAATCTATGAAGGAATGCATTGAGTTTTAGTAGCTGTGCTATTTTTTCAGGTAACACGGATTATGGATCTCGTTGATGGAAGCCCATACGATATTTTGGGAGTAAACCAAAACAGGACTACCGAGAATATAAAGAAAAGGTGAGTTTTTAAGTTAAGAAAAATAATCTATGTGGGTGTACCGTGTCAATTGTTTTTCATTTGAGGAGATTGTCGTTGTTCGTGTTTCCACCGCCAGGTATTGGAAAATCTCTCTCTTGGTGCACCCGGATAAATGCTCTCATCCTCAGGCAAATCAAGCATTCATCAAGTTAAATAAAGCTTTCAAAGAAATGCAAGATCCCGAGAAGGTGACTTTTTTCGTCTCCGGATTTCAGTTTCTGTACATGGAAATCAACATTCTGTTTAATGGCCCGTGTTTTGGCATATACATTAACTTTTATCCCGGCGTTTCATCATATATCGCTCTCTTTATGTAGAAAAAAGCTCTGGATGAGAAACTAAAAGAAAAGGAGGAAATGGAGAAATTTAAGGTAAGCTTTGTCACCCTATGACTATATCTGGTTATTAATAAGCCATCAGTACGTGCTTTACGTACCGATAATGGGAAGACAAGGGGCAAGGAAGTCATTTAGTTTATTTCTTTATATCCCTTTTTAGTCTTCTATTACGTTCTAAGTATTAAATCATTTATTTAATAAGCAATATGTAAGAGATTAGGAAACCCTAATCTATTTTAAGTTTTGTGCATGAATTAATGATGATTACCTTTGGATAAGTGTTAGTTTTTTCTTTACTATTATTATTTTTTATATAGGTTCCTCCAGTTCTCATTAGAAAGTATGTTAACCAATATGTTTTGCTGCTGTAGATTGAGCTTCGAGCAATGCGTGAGGCTGCACAATGGAGAAGGACACAAGGTAAGGCTGATTGTTTCCGTGCTCGATAAAGTCTGTTAACCATGAAAATTTTATTTATTTCTTTAATTTCTTCCTCTCGTTGCCGGAATTACGAACAGGTATATCAATGGAGGGTGACGATGAGCTCTTGGTGGAGGAGGTTTCCACCGCACCGCAACAAAGAGAAGAGTGGATGACAACGCTACCTCCTGAACGGAAAGTAAGTCCATTCCAATACTTTCTTGTATTTGTCTTAAAACATTTTCCTCTTTTTTCTCATATACTTAATCATAAGATCTGGTTATTTAGAAATGATGAATAAGTCTAGGGATGAAACTTTGGGTCCAGACACGAGGCGACACAATTATGGCACGAAGTCAATGAGTTTTGGTCGTCTTTTACTAAGTATGGGTTTTTGATCAATCGCCGAGAACAGGAGAACACGACGTGACCCGATTAGACACGATTTAATAACAAAATATTCTTTTGTGTTATTTACTTATTTGAAACTTAATTTATCACATTTATGCTGTTTAGTTGAGTTGATAATAATATTAACTATTAATGTAATTATAAATTATAATAACTAGTTATATGAGTATAAATAAATTTATTTATCATTTTACGATACCACAATCAGGTCAATGAGTCTAAACGGGTCAAGGCGATTAACACGGTCAATAAATAGAGTGGCTGAGTGGGTATGAACTATGAATCTCCACGTCAAACATGATAGTGAAATATGAGGCTCTGGGTTTATATATAAAATTTAGAAAACGATTAGTACACGCGACGAACACAACACGAGACATGAGTTGCCCCATAATTTACTCTTAATTAACAAAAAGTTTTTCTCGTAATGAATCAAAACCTGTCAAACTCAGGTCGGTGTGCCGACGCAATCAAGTAGAGCGTTCAACAAGGGCACAAAAGAAGGACGCGGCGACACAAGCGCTTGGACAGACACCCCATTGGACCGAGCTCAAAAGGCGAAGACAAAGTAAGGCTTTTGCTTTATAACTATAGAAAATCGGTTTCCCAGTCTAAATTTGCCGGCTTCCTTTTTAACACGCGTGTCGTGATAGTTACCTAGAAGCATACAACGAAGCGGCGGCGCTGGCTTCGAAGGAAGTGGAGAGGAGCGCAGACGCGGAGCTGGTGGACATGTACAACAAAGAGAAAAGGTCGAAGTCGTTGCTGCAGAAGCACCAAGAGAAAAAATCTACGAGCGGCTCAAAGAAGAAAGGTGCACAGAAACCGGAGAAGGAGAAGGAGAAGGAGGAGTGGGTGGGGAACCATCCATGGAAGCCCTGGGATCGCGAGAAGGACCTCACTGCCGGTCGGAAGACCATAAACCTTGACCAGGATAACATGTCTAAAGGCCTAACTTCCAGGTTTGCGGGCGGGTCGTTTCAGAGGAATTTCCTCTAGGCCCGGCTTTTTCTCTTCAATTGATTAACGTCGCTTCTTCTGTTCTTGACGGCGCAACTTCTCCCTATTGGCGGTGCGGGTTCGAGAAGGGGCGCTCACAGCGATCATTGGTCACCATGGCTCCGGTTACGAGGTCGCAATCTCAGGCACACAACGTATTGACAAACTTAAGTTCAAATTTGAATATTTAAAGTTAAATGTTTTATAACATAGCTGTATTGTAGAGTATTTTCCGTAAATTTATTGAATGCAATAAAGTAGTTTTGTTTTAATATATTGTCCGTATGCTTTTTCATGAAATTTTGACTACAAAAAACGTAATTAACCATCACGATATTTAGAACAAACCACAAAGGCGTGAACTATCAACTGATTTGGATAGTTTAGAAAATAGTTTCAAGTCGGGGCTAATTACCGGAATTATCGCCATCTTGTTTGATTTGTGTTTATCCTGTAAGTGAGGATTGTTAACCCCGAGAATTGTTAATCCTCGATGTCAAAGATAAACACCTACCAAATGTCGGGGATAATGACCGCGATGATCATCGATGTTGATGATAATCATTGATGTTAGTTTAAATATACACAAGTTAGCTGATGCAAAAAAATATACATGGAAAATATAATTTATATTTTCAATCTCTTATTTGACTTTTTTTGATGATATAAATATTTTGACAAAAATAGTTATGTTTTTTTTTCATTAATTCTCTATTGCGGAGTTCCACGTGACGACACATGATACCTATTCGTCTTCACATTTTCCCCTTTAGTTTTGTATCAGTTTCACTTACCAAAGGCGTAACGAAGGCGGGAAGGAAAGAACAAGTGGCTAGGACAAAGAATAAGGGAGAGTTTTATTTCTTAGCTTCAATAAAAGCTTGTTGTTGTCGTTTAATGTTTTTAGCAACTTTCCAGATTTGTGAATTTCCCGTTAAGGGAATTTCCTGTTTTATGATAGCCTATATATGTCAAGTTAATCAATAAAAAATAACCCCAAGAATAATCTTAATCATCACTAGGGTTAATCCTCTCTAGGGACAGAAAGGCCCTCACGACCACCAAACCATAGACGCTGATCAACCAAGCTAGGTTTTCCTCGAGTCCCCTTGCTAACCGTGTTCTTCACCTCCAGGGAGCTACCTCACGATTCTGCCTCCGGTAGAGTGGAGTTCTCCGGATGACTACAACTGTTGAATTATCTGCAGCAACACCACGGCGTGATGAGTTTCTTCCCGCGCCGAACCTCCGATCACAAGTTCTTCGGATGAGGTTTCTTCCATTTCCATGCCTAGTAAGGGGTGCGCTCTCCTAGCACCTTCGTCGTAGACGGTTGAGCAAGTAGACTGCGTGGCGTACTGCTTCTCCCCATAGTCTTGTCGGGGCTTGGATGCTTTTCATAGAGTTCCTTGTAATGTCCATAACGTTCTGGTTCATTTTCTCTACCACCCCGCTATGTTGGGGTGTGTAGGGTGTCGTGAGGTGTCGCTCTACGTACATCGTCTTCAATACAGTACTCTGCGAGCTTTTGAGACTTGAACTCGCCTCCTGGGTCTGTTTGCAGAGTCTTCAACCTATTCCCTGACTGGATCTCCACAAGCCTCTTCCGCTTGTTGAAGACTTCAAAGGCTCATGCCATTTCCTTGAATGTGTACACTAGGGGTGCAAGCGGACCGGGTACCCGAATTTTTTGCCATACCCGTTACCCGGATCCGAATCCGGATATTTTTACATTAAAAACCCGGAAATCCTGATATTTTTACATAAAAACCCGGAAATCCGGATCCGGGTTTAAACCCGATTTTTTATGTTTTAAAATAAAAAATGGTTATTAAATCCGCATCGAGATTTTTATCTGTTTTCGGTTTTAAAATCCGGTTCCGGGTTATAATACGGATTTGAACCTAAATTTTATATTTGAAAAAAAAAACTTGAAGTAAGTATAGCCAAAATTAAAAAATCAAACTATATCATAAACATATCATATATACTTACAAAAACTAATAAGTAATTAACATAATATATACATGTAATATTTTATACTATTAATATCAATTTGGACTAGAAGAATCAAATGATTAATCTACAACATTAGTTTGTAGTTGGATGAGAAATAAATATATGAATATTTCTCTTGATAGAAATTCAATATGTATTTTTTTTGGTATGAAATTTCTAAATATTTTTATGTATATATTTAATAACTGGGTTTTAGTAAGCTACTATGCAGGTTTCGGGTTCTTATTCTCTAAATCCGGTACCCGGGACTAGTTTAATCTGGATGTGATTTTTTAATAAACCGGTTCCGATTTAACCCTGATTAATACGGTTCCCGGTTTGTTTTAAATACAGTTCCGGTCCGGATGCGGTTTAAACCCCATATTTTCGGGTTTTATTTGCACCCTTAGTGTACACCCATATCCATCAGCTGTAGTAATTATGTTTTTGACAAAAATAATTAAGGTTTTTTTTTTTTTTTCATTAAATCCCTACTGCGAAGTTCCACGTGGTGATACATGATTCATTTTTTTCTTTATGTTTTCCCCTTTAATCGTGTATGAACTATGTTGGTTCTCCTAATCAATCTTTAAATCAAAAGAGCACAATAATGAATACCAAAAGAAAGAAATCAAGATGAATCATATTTCATGGTTTTAATTCGTCGTGTGGCTTACTTTTCGTAACTTTTCCCTGGAAGCAAGTTGTTTGGGACCACGTCGCCGTGACTTGGTCGGCTGGTGCCTGCTGGATGCAACCTAGTCCATGGAACCATGATGCCTGGTTTAATGATTTTGTGATCTACTCGTCATATGACTAGGTGACTAACCTTTTTGGGACCATGTTGTTTGGGACCAGGTCGTCGTGACCTGGTCGACGACGTGGTCGGTCGACCTGATCGCTCCATGAATCCGCGAGCTGATCCAGGTTGTGTTTAACCTCATACAGGCTACAAAAACTTTCAAGAGTTGACAACGTACAGTAAGCTCTCACATATATTAGTCAAAACGTGCAATTTAAAAACTAAGATATATATTACAGGCTAATCAATGGTGGAGTCAACTGTTTGATTCAGCTTAAGCACTATATAACTATTATAAAGCTTACTAAAATAATTTAAACGACATCTAAATATCTTTATTAGTGGGCCAAAACCCATAATTTTAGTGAGCAAATGTGGGACTAATTTTCTTATCTCACTCAATTATTTAAGCGCTACGTATCGTGTTCTACAATATATCATGAAAAATAACAAAGTAACAAAATCTTACTAAGTTTTCTATAATAACTCTAAAAAATAAGAAAATAAAGACTTATATATAAATAATAAGAGTATATGTGACCAAGAAAAATAAAAGAAGATAAATCTCAATATCTTATGCATAAAAACAAATGAAATGTCTTGAAAATTTTAATTTGCTCCATTATAAAATTTGCTAATTAAAAAAACACAAATACAATATCACTTTATTAATTTCTTTCTTTTGATATTTGAGCGTAAGCACATGCATACGCTCGTGCGTATGTAGCTCCACCACTGAGGCTAATCATGTCACTGCGTGGTAAAAAAAGGGCGAAAACTTGATCGAAAAGAGTAAAAAACATGAACAATCATACATCATTGCATAGAACTTCACAGAGGCAACGTTTAATTACATCTCTTAAAAAAAATTGCATCATTAAATTTTTTTTACCAAAAAAACATAGAGAATACAAGTCATATTCTTCCTAATATGTATATATTTTCGCTGCAAATATATCCCATAATTAATCTACTATAGTATAGTGACGTTGTTTGTTAGTTTGTACGACTACCTTTTCGTAACATGCAGATGAGCAGATCATAAGCTCTGCCTTACTTACTGGGAAGCGTGCAATTCCCCATGCAATATCGAATATATATAGTTTATCCATGTCATTACCATATATACACTATATGCTTTAAGTTCATAAAATATTCCAGTGATAATCTATTGTTGGAGATGAGAGCTCTTGTTTCGTAGCAATGAGAGGTCAACTTCTTGTCGTCGGGCTCCGAGAAGAAGCACACAGGAACCAATCCCTTAAGATCATCATCTTATATACATGCATATATATATATATATATTTTATAATTGGCGATTAAGCTAGCACGGTGCCATGTATGGCTGATCCTAGGCAACGCTGATCCAAAGGTTTATTTACTTTACCATTTCTATATATTTTTGTTCATTTATTATTACATAATAATTTAGCTCTAATGAAGAGACCCAAGTGTAGGACTTGTAAAAAAAAAAAGAAGCCTAGAAATCAGGATTCAAATAACACGCTAATAAACAAATACACAAGTAAAGTTATATAATTAATCTGAAAAAATGGTAATAATTAAATATATATATAATAGTGAAAGGTGTAAGCAAAGTTTGCGGTGGTCACATGCCCTCACGCACTGCTCACTTGACACAATTAAATGATAAAGAATTGGAGTGAGAATCTGGAAATATTGAAGGCCTTGTAAAATAGAGAAATTCCCATTTGTATAGGTCAAAAATGAGAATAAAAAAGTCCCCTATTCTAGCTCTCACTTTGTCCCCCTTCAAACGCAAATAAACCCCCCAAAATTTCCCTCTCTCTCCTCAAAAACCACACACCATTCTCTCACTCCTCTCACCATTCTCTCTGCTCCTTGCCTTTCCCAATGGACACGCCCCAATTCTACCACGACAACGGCCCCGCCGCCGAGAAGAACAAAGCCGCCGATCACTTTGTGGTGGAGGAGTTCCTTGACTTCTCCAATGACGACGATGCCGCCCCGCCTTTCGACGTCATTACTCCTGACTCCGTCCTCGATAACAACTCCATCTACGACCCAAATTTCATCCCCGACGTCCCCGCCCACCACGCCCACTTCTCTAGTGACCTATGCGTCCCGGTATGTTCATTAATAGTTAAGGCTAAATTAGCGTTCACGCACTCGTATTTTATTTAAAGGCCTGAAATTTCCATCTCCAATTCGTCACTCTCGTTTGTTTTTATTAGTGTGTCATCGTATCTTCATTAACCCCCTATTACTTGCACGCATTTTACTAATTTTTCAAAATGCACGTGGTAAATGAAAATACAATGACACATTACCATAAACTAACGGGAAATACAATGGAGTCGGGAAACACATAAGGGGTGGGGCCTTACCGTTTTATTCGATTTGGATACTTCGGCCTTTACAAATGGAGTTACTTGAGTAATAATCGCTAATTTTATCCGATTTTCGTATTATTCAATAAGGGTTAGGGAATTACATGCATGAAAGTGTATGCGTGATATACAGAATAATTACACGCTGATCAGTATAACTCATTGACATTTCAGTACGATGATATTGCGGATATGGAATGGTTATCGAACATCGTTGAAGATTCCTTCTCCAGCAAGGATCTCCAGCGTCTTCAGCTTATCTCCGGCGTTAACGCTCGCTCCGCCGAAACCACCAACCTCGACGACTCTTCGGAAACCGCCAATGTCGCCAGAATGAACAGCCTCCTCCAGTCCCCCGACCACGACAACGACCACGAACACGAGCACGACCAGCACGTGGCCACGTCGGTTCCCGGCAAGGCCCGCAGCAAGCGCTCACGGGCTCCACCCTGCAACTGGAGCTCGCGCCTCCTTCTGGTCTCCGCGTCGTCCTCCGAGACGGGCTCCTCCTCCCCGGAGGTGTCGGAGTCCTCGGCCCCTCCCCAGCCGCCAATGGTGGGGAAGAAGGGCCCGAAGAAGAAGGAGGCTGGAGAAGGAGCAGGCGGCAGTGGGGAGGGGCGGCGCTGTGTGCACTGCGCGACGGACAAGACGCCGCAGTGGCGGACAGGGCCGATGGGGCCGAAGACGCTGTGCAATGCGTGCGGGGTGCGGTACAAGTCGGGGAGGCTGGTGCCGGAGTACCGCCCGGCCGCCAGCCCCACGTTCGTGCTCACCAAGCACTCGAACTCCCACCGCAAAGTGCTCGAGCTCCGCCGCCAGAAGGACTTCGTGCGAGCCCACCACCACCACCAATTCATCCCAAACAACAACGGCTTCGATCATCGCCACCATGGCTCGGCCGCGGGAGAGCAGGAGTACTTGATCCACCACCACACCGGGCCCGATTACCGGCAGATCATCTACGATTAGGGTTTAGTTATTCAGAGTATGAGATAGGCTTTTTTTCAAATTTTCGGGTCTCTAACTCTAATTATTTGAATTTCTTAGTCTGGTTTAGTTTTCGTCGTATCTTTCAAGTTCATATGGAAAACTCTTCTCATGAACTCAATTTTTGGTAATATTTAAGATAATCAAATCACATTTTTTTTTATCGTCGTTTTTGTTTTGTAACTTGATAATTGCATGCATTCATGTCACGTAGAAGAACTACGTATTTGATGCAACATTTTTACCGTTACAAAACTATAGGTTATACGTATAGTGAAGTATTTATGATATATGGAGAAATAATTAAATGGTATTAAGTTGTGAATCGAAGTCAATAAATTAGCATAAAAGCTTAGATTAAGTGTGCCTGACAGGCTGCTGAGTTAATATGTCGTAAATTGAGTTGTTGCCAACAGCCTCGTTGCATTTACAACTACTTGCCAATATTTAGGGCGTAAGAAAAACTCGGAAATGTAAGTTTCAAATTGCAACCAAGACGAATTTATTTTTAAAAAGACCGCACATGGATTAAGACCGATTCGTTTTTAAAAAGTGTGTTTGGATTAAAACCGGAACTGTCCGGTTTAATGGTTCAAAAACTTGGTTGGAACCCAGATTATAGATTAATCAAAATCGAGTTTTTTTTTTTTTTAAATAACGATTTTTTATATTTTTTTTCTTCTTCTTTTAATATTTTTTTTTATTCTTCTCTAAGTTCTAACTTTTATATATATATATATATATTGTAAATAGTAACTTGATACATTATCTTTGGGTTGAAATATAGTGTTAAATATTCTAATATTAAAAAAATGTTTTTATTTTTATATAAATACCTATTCGAATTTCAAAATTCAGCTATTAGTTTAAAACTGAATTTCGACCGTATCCGGAAATTATAATTTTTAATATTAAAAATTTGGACCCGTAACGGAGCTTTGGACCGCCTAATTTCACCATACTCATATTCATCATAAGTCATCCAAAGTTACCTCCTCCATCAAACTCGTATTTTAATCATGATTTCCTCAGTCACAAAGATTTAAAAATTATATTGTCAACTAAAACTGGAACTCTTCTCAATTTGCTATTTTTATTTCCCATATATATAAGTATTTTATTAAAAAAAAAGTTTGATGCTTTAGACTATAGTGATATTGGTAGGTAGGTAGGTAGTTTCCATAAGACATAGAAGTATAATAATGTATTGTACATACATACATGTATATATACATTTTACTTACCAACCGTCACGTGCTTGGCTTATGGACATAGAATCCAATAATCATATCAATACATCCATAATCACGATCACTCATAATTAATATTATATATTCTTAAATCTTAACGAACATGAATGATTAAACTAGCCATATCAACTTATGTATCGTATTACAAACTGAAAATTCGACACGCATGATATATAAATAAATATGGATCATCAAGTGTAGATATAGCGAATCTTCATGTTCATGCACATATCAAATACAATATAATTATTGTATATGCACAAGCTATTTTCAGTATATGAAAAATAAAATCAACTTCCGTACTACATCATTAATAAACAATCAATGCTGTGAAATAACTAATAACGTATATATAATAAATGATATATCAATATAATTATATGCAAAAGAAAATATTACAGTTATTGTAGTAAGTAAAGAGCTTGTTAAAGCTATTAGAAATTTACAAAATATTTATCACGATTCATGATTTTATGCAAGTCATTGGTGTAATTCATTGTTGTAATAAAGTTATACAATATGCTGTAACTGCATATACTGTATATTTAATAATAGAATGAATTTATTTGGTATCGGATGAGTAAGTGGCAAATTAAAATGAATAAAATTTATTTGATGATATTAATAATAAGTAGGGAAATTGGGACAATATATGTAGCACATGTTTACATGCTAGCACGATGATTCAATTCGATATTATATGCATGGAATAGCTTGTTCCACGTACCAATTAATATTTTATAACAATCTTATATATCATAGTAAAAATACGACATATAGAAGTGAGAAGTAAAACTATTGCAAATTATTAAGGTTTTTTTTTTTTTTTTTGGTTTTTTGTTTTTTGTGAAAACTAAAAAGTTTGTGATGCTTAGAATGGGTCACCTCGTCTATAGATAAAATAGGAGATACCATTTATGTTATATTTCTCTTTCGATACATTATTTAACAAATAAAAAAAAATCCTATCAAATTCTAAGTGCCGTGCTAATATAACTTTATATTCATAGAATTAGTGGTTCCAAGTATTTCAACTTTTACTACTCATTTATGATTGCCCAGTTTCAAGATTAATGTATTAATAAAGGAAGAGCTGAATTTTGAGATGACACAATTTTTTTTTTTTAATTATGATTTGAGCTTTTCATGTTTACAAATTTTTCACGATCGAAATTTTCAAATGTCACTTTCTACTTTATTTTTAAAACTTCGCTTACTTTTTTAAATGATCTAATCAAATGTTAGCTGGTTTGTTAAGTTTAGAACAGGTGTTGTCTTAAAAAAAAAAGAGGGATACAATTTTATTAACAAGTACACATTTAATTTTCAAAAGTATTTAAAGTAAATGAAATTTTAATTAAAATATTAAATAATAAATATTGAAATATTCTAATATACAACTAAAAGTATTAAATACTTTTTATTAGTATTAATCCATAAAAATACTCTTACTCCCTAATTAAAAGTTAGAAGTGCAATAATTGAAGAGGCACGTGATCGAACATTAATTATAATTTATGTCTTCATCTTTTCAGAGAGAGAAAAACTTAATCTATACTTATCTTTATTTTTATTAATTACTTCGAAAAGATTAATGAAAAAATACAGAAGTACACATGAATTTGAGTGCAGATGGGGATTAGCTATTCTCAGAGAATGTTATAAAATTAATTAAAACTAAATAAATAAATTAAATAGGCAGATTCGCTTCAACGGATTAATCCTTTCTACTTTTCTTTTTTCCATTATAGCTTTAGAGTTTAGATTCCCATACACACTCTTTTTCTTCATCTATCCATTTATCTTATTATTTATGTCACAAATTTCGAAATATTAATACATATCGAGGAGAGCTTTAATGAAATGATTCTTCCATCTTTTTATTTAATTATATGTGTAGAGTAGAGGTAAAAATCGCTTTACAATAGTCACGGCATAGTACGTAGCAACGCCGAATTTAGAGTGTTTGCCGGGGAGCAAAATGGGCCGTGTGCTTCTGCTAATATCGTTTGTAAAATGATAACCATTTGAAAGAAATGATATATATATATATATATAATAAATTAGTGTATTGATTTCCTTTAATCCATTTAATTTCATTGACTTTCTTGTACAAAAATGTGACGAAAATTAGTACAAGCTTGCGGGGCGATTTTACATTGGGCCGAGCAGGATGGGCCGCCCCCACTCAACTGGAGATTTCGAGTCAATTTTTAGATTTTTAAAAAAATATTTATACGATCATTAATATTAAAAACTTACACACTATATTGTCAATTTTACATTGTGGTGTAGTGGAAAAATGAGTACAACATAATTTTACTTATTGATAAGAGGTCCAAGGTTCAATTCCCACCATAGACATAAATATGCATTCTTTTCCTTCTTCATTATTTTTTATTTTCAATGGCAAATCTATATAAATTACTAAAAAGTTAAAAAAAATTATCCGTCACAACTAATATATATATATTTAATAAATCACACACATTTTATTTAAGTCTATTATTAAAAATTATTTAACACATCCATCATTAAACTATCCCATATATTCAGTTTATTCAAATATTAATTTATCATACAATGACTGAATAATTGACAATATTTTTTAAAATTATCTTCCATAAAAAAATAATTAAGAATTAAACATAAGAATCCAAGAAAAATATATTTTATTGTATCGATAAAGAGATTATAATAAATTATTTTAGTTGATAAAAATTTATAAATGACAATTATAATGCAATATATGTTATTATATTATGCGTTTTTATATTCCATCTTCTTTTGAAAATTATGTTATGCTATTTTTCGCCCCCACTCATGAAGTTTTCTAGCTTCGTGGATTCCTTTGTACAACAATGACTAAAAAAAGAGGGAATGTTCTCTAAGGATTGATGATAGTATTTTTCTGATAGTGAATGCCTCTCTATATTTGATTATCCTTGATCCTTTTGAATGACATATTAGACATGTATTTGGGCATCTCAATGGGGTTCGATCCAAGAAATAACAAAACCCTAATATGGTGGTCCCAATTCGTTGGTACGACCTGGATCGTACAAAATCGTGTCGGTTCTGTGGGAGCATATTTTTGCAAGTAAGTTTTCTATTGTCGTTTTGTGGGCTTCGAGTGACTCCTCTCTGCTTCTTTCCATCGCCTAGTCCTTTGGACTGTCGAGCTAGGTCTATGCAATTTGTGTTCTATCTTACGAGATTCTAAATTTCTGTCTCGATCCGGTCCACTTCGACTCTGACTAGCCTGATCGGAAACTTGGTCGTCGAGGCGTCTTTGGTGCGCGTGTGGCCTTTCTCCTTGCCAATTTCCTTGAGGGCTTGCACGGCTTTGGCCAAATTCATATATTGATCTTTCTTCCTTAAGCCGAAATCGACCACAATAATATGTTAAATCAAACCACAACTATTAATCCATTAATATTAGCTAATTTTATATTGGTTTATTGACTTGGTAAATGTAAATTTTATATATAGTGGGATTTATTTGTTATCATTGGCGATTAAGCAGTTAAATTCCAAGATGGCTGATCCTAGGCAACGCTGATCCAAATGCTTAAATATTTAATAATATTTCGATATATGCACTACTAACTGTCCTTAAGAAAAAAATAATATTATTGTTCACCTAAGAAAATGAAGCCGAAATTAGGATTAAAATATTTTCCTAAACAAATACATAATATATATAATCCAAAGTGTAATAGTAAGAGGTGTAAGCAAAGTTTGCGGTCATCACATGTTCAATTTTAAACGACTTTCTATTTTTTTTTTTAATTCTATAAAACATGTTAAACTAAAAAGGAGATAAGCCTATGGCAGAAGTATAGTGAGAGTTATTTATTTATTTTTGGAACTGCTTCATCTAAATATGCATGTGCCGTTTTATTTTTATTTTTATTTTTATTAATCACATTATTATCAAATTGGTGAGTTTGAAAATGATCATGCTAGTTTTCCTATATCTATCAAGCTTATTTCTTGGTTCTAAATTCTAATAAATATATAGCTAATTATCACAAAGTTGAAGAAGTCTCTTGAAGTGTACGTCTTCCAAGAATACATCTTATCTTGCCATGATATATAAGAAATGATGGAACGTTCAAAATAAGTATAAATATCAATAATGGAAGAAGACTGCTTCACTGAACTATATATCTGTAAATAAAATATTATTTCCATTGTTTTTCTTCTATGCCCGAAAATCGAAACCGGTTTTCAAAATTGGATTCAAATATTATATTATATAATAAAGTACATAAATTTTAACTAAAGTAAAATCCAACAAGAAATTTCAAATAAGTATAAACATAATACAACGACAATTATTTTGACAAAAATTTGCTAATTTATAAATAAAATAAAAAACTTGTGCAAATGTTAAGACTTAATAAAAATATATGACATATTAAACTTAAGTAATACTTAATAAAATATGCGACCTATTAAATTTTAGTAGTATTTAATAAATAAATGTAATTATATTTGAAAAAATATGCAATCCGGTTATAAAATCGATTAAAAAATATCGGTTTTAAACTGGTACGTATTCGAAACCTGAATTCGGGTATCAATCGGTTTAGGAAATTTTCTAATTCAGGATCCCAAATATCTTGCACGAGCCTTATTCCCATATACTCTCAGTGTGAAAGCCTTTGTGTCCGATTCCCTCTTGACATGAGTCCCCAAACAAGATTATGTGGGAAGCAATAAGTCATCATTAAACGTAGCAAAACAAGCAACAAAATCACTGTGGATTCAGTGTTTTCTTTTATCATTTTTGAATATCGTAAGATGTATGTATTTCTTCATTCAAAGTTCAAACAATAGTTAAATGAGAACATGAGCTAAGGGATTGGCTACTTTCGCAATATCAACATAAACACATGTTATCATGAGTTTCGAACATGCGTCTTTCAACCACAATGTGAAATGTGAAGATTGAATGATAAGAAAAGTAGAAATGCAAAGTCCGACATGTCTTTCAACCACAATTTTTTATACGGCTCGAAATATATTGGAGATCAAGTACGATGTGGTTTGAATTTTGAATCATCACTAATACAAATATATGTGATCTAAGTACTCTTTAAAATAATGTTCGAAAACTTTGAAGACAGTTCTGAGGCGTGGTATATAAACAAATTGGTATTTTGTGAGCAAAGCTTTCAGCCGTGCTTTTCTGAAACGTTGTCGAAAAACAGCTACGCCGCGGCTAATGCTTACCAAATGCCATGATACGACTAGTAAGTTCACATTGTACAAAAACGGAAGATTGAATGTATTTAAGCACAATCTTTATTCTTGAATAGAGAGTATTTGAGCGAGAGTTTTTGGTTTTGTTTTCGGACAATGTAAGTCGTTCATCAACCCCTAACTTAAAAAGAACTGATATTGGCTTGTGAAGTTTAGTTTAGTTTCATATTGTAGTTCATCCAGTCTCCAGCCTTCATAAAATAATAGTTTAGTTCTAAACATTTGACCAAACAATTGTGAAATACAAATGACATGTCGTTCCATGGTTGCACAATAACGACTAGTAAGAGTTAGGCACTTATGCCAGGCTGATGGCCAGCTTGACCGGCTATAAAGTTCTTGCGTTGAGTGACGACCGTTCAAGTGTCAAAGACCATTATGAAGAGAAGCAACACTTGTTCTATGAAAGTTGAATCAACGGCGTGACTGGTCTTGACGGGGAGTTCAATATTATTGTATCAAATTCAATTGGGGATCAAGTATAATCGTGTAACATTTTTAAAATGATTATTTTCAGTGAAATAAAATATCTCGGTCAATGCCTCGCAAAGCGAAGGTTACCTCCACTAGGTTATGCAAACTGAGTTGACAAATATCGTACATGTGTTCAATCTTTCTTTACATATGCGCAACATTTGTTAATTTTGAAGAATTTATTGTGTGTTTATCTCAAGGTTCAACTTACCGAACTTGCCGATTAATCGCTTGTCGTTATCGACGGATTAGTCGATAACTTACGGGATTATCGATGGAAAACTAATAATACTGTAGCTTACTAATTACCGATAATTTTCGATGATTATCGACAGATTATCGACACTTATTGAGGATTATCGAGAAAAAATCACTAAAATATTTGTAAGAATATATTTACTAACTTTATAATGTTGATAAAAAAAATATTAAAAATGCCAAAAATAAAACCATTTCGTACTCAAACATAGGTAAATAAAATATAGTCTCACTCTCACATATGTAAATACTCGAATAAAAAATCATCGAAAAATACAAAATTTCTTGAAAAGTATCATATTTTTGTTATTTTTAAAGATGTCTGCCGATTTTCGGCAAAAATCATGGAAAAGTACTGGCATGGCCGTCTTACCGATAACTACCGGCAAGACGGATAATCGAAGATTATCGAAAATAATCGTGGAAAAGTCGAACCTTGGTTTATCTTATTGTTCCAACACTAATACCAATATAATTACCGTCTCTAGTAGTTATTGTCGAATTATACAATACATGAATTTAAATATGCTTATGCTTTTTGGTACAAATCAGACTGAGACCGATAAGGTTGATGAAATCAAAACTGGCGATCGACTTGATTAGACTCGAGCTATGACGTAATTGTGAAAAATATTTGTGGCCACTAAGTTCACATCAGTCAGTGCTTATATATTTTATTTCTTTGGGAAATTAGATTGATCAAAACATTAACGAGGTGTAATGTTATTATAATACACAGGTCCTTGGAGGCTGGGGAGTAAAATCACAAGCTCACGGTAAGAAAAATAATAATGTTTATATTATTTTTATATATGTTAGACTAGTTTTTTCGTCGGACGTAATCCAAATGAGAAGAATTACCGTTTGTAAGAAAAAATAATTGGAGCCATTAACTGCCTCTCTGAACGTGTTAGGCATAGTTCTCTCTAGGTTGGAAATAATTCGTCCTTCAAAGTTCAGGCCCGCGTTATCACATGAGAAATCGTGCTGCTCATCGGGGTAGATCTCCTCACTAGTTACTTTAAATTATAGCGAGTTGGGTAGATATTTTTGGGTTGTTCATCTTGTAGCTCGTCGGGTAGCTTGTTGGATAGCTCGCCCGGTGGCTTGTCGGTTTACTCATTTTGGGCAGCTTGTTTGCTGGCTGATCTAGTAGTTTGTTGGGCATATTGTAGGAGGCCAACAAAAAAAGCCGTCGGATTCCATCATGTCTTTGTTAATCTGGCACCAAGAGATTTGTATACAGTAGGAGCTTGCATGGCCCGTTCAATGCAGCCGTCTTGCTTGCCTTGCTCCGCATAGGGGTGAACAAACGTGTATTCAGTGCGATTTTGGCCAAATGTAGTACCAATCAATTTTTTAAGCCTCTTCGACCATACAGTCCCATACCTGTATGATCTTCGATAACCATGCAGTCTCATACCTTCACAGTCTCGGGAACGTCCCATCTGCACAGCCCCTTGCTCAAGCGATGTGGGACTGCACAGCTTACCCGGTCTTGCCCTCGTGGCTCACGGGATTTGTGACTGTCACAATCACCCCACCTAATGGGGGCCCGACGTCCTCGTTGGCCACACTTCCGGCTGGGCTCGGCTCTTATACCAACTTGTAACAACCCGCTTTTTGGTCGCTACTTCTCATACTTAAACAGTTTATATATATATATATATATATATATATATATATTGATGACAAGTTTAGAAACTTTTTTTTTTAAGATTCTAAAATGTTTAAGTATTAGAAGTAGCTAGGGATGAAACCGGGTTAAAAACCCAATTTTTTTTATAACCCGAAAACCGAACCCGGTTTTCAGGGTTTTCAATTCTCAAATCCGAAACCGGATTTTAAAAGTGAAAACCCGGATATCCGGGTTCGGGTAATTACCCGGTTTTGATTTCAAAACCCGGATTAAAAACCCAAACCCGAATTTTAATCGGGTTCCGGTTTTAAATCCGGTTCTAGGTTATTACCCTTATCTTTACCCGGAAAAAAAAAAGAAGAGAGAGAAAGGGGCGAGACGGCGATACGGCGAGGGGCGAGACAACGAGACGGCGAGTCGGCGAAACGGCAAGGGGCGAGACGGCGAGTGGCGAGACGGAAAAATGACGAGTGGCGAGGCGGCGAGTGGAGGAGAGGGAGAAAGGGGCGAGAGGGCTCAGGCAGAGTCGAACGAAATGAAAAAAGAGAACGGAATCAAAGAAAATTGAAACCCTAATACTGCTACAGTTTAATGTCGTTTTAGGTCATGAACTAATGTGATGTCGTTTTTTTTTCTCAGACTATTAATTTTAAAATATTATAAATATATATGAAATATTTAGTTTAAAAGCCGGGTTTTAGAAACATATTAACCGGGTTCCGGGTTTTATAACTCAAAACCCGGAACCCGGAACCGGTTTAATCCGGTTGCGGGTTTTTAAAAATTCGATTTCGGTTTAACCCGATTTTAATTCGGTTTCGGTTTTTCTAAATCGGTTTCGGTCCTGTTTCGGATTGAAACCCACATTTTCGGGTTTTATGCACAACCCGAGAAGTAGCGACCAAAAAGCGGGTTGTTACATGCGTTAATATCATTTTTTTCTCACATTTACTGCTTTTAAAATCTACATCTATATAATCCGACTATTACTAATATTACACACAAACAAATTACTAAACACTAATATTACACAATGTTACACATAAACATACTACTACTACTACACAATATCGCATCGGTTTGATTGGTTTATGGTAAAAAAAATCTATTTACGGTTTCTTTTGTTCATCCCTAGCTCCGAAGCATAACAACCTCAACCATTTTCGATGGTGTAAAAGTACAGCTTGAAATAAAAAAATATTAGACATACTCATGTTACAGTCGACTTTCTCCTACAGTACTGGACTTTTTTTTTTAAGCAACAGGACTTTGACTATAAATAAGTGAAGCATATATGAAGGTTGCTTAAGGCATATAATAAACCAAAAATCTTGAAGCTACCAAGATGAAGAAGGTCTTTGTTATCCTAATCAGTATCCTTCTCGCAACTGTTTTCTTCTTTCCCACTTCAATTCTCGCTCGAGAATTAGGTGAGCAAATCTTATGATAAAAAAAAAAGATAAAAAAAAAAGTCATTAAGTATTATGATTACTGATTAGAGTTATAGGGGTGTTAAAAAAGACCCTAAACCGAATCTAAAACCGAAGAACCTAATTTATCAATTTTTTCACTACCGAAAGTTAGGACTTTTTTAAAAGATTAAAAAAATGCGGTTTAAACCGCAACCGAATTTTGCTAAATGGTAGCGGTTACGGTTTTCACAAAATGAACCGCTACCGATTACCGATTAACCCGGTAATATATTTATATCTTTTATATATATATTTAAATATAGATAAAGCATAAAGACGTAGGCTTTTGGTGCTTCATGTTTACGTAACAATATTATGGTGGGGTTTAAGTTATTTTGATCTATTCAACTATGATCGCTTATTTGCAGAAGTTTGAATTATTTGCATTGCTTATTTATTTTGTTTTGAACATTTATGTTGTTATTGCGTTTAATTATTTCTGTTTTCTTTAGAATAAATAAGGCATTAAGAGAATTGGCCATTTATTTTATTGTTAATTGTTATTGCTTTTACTTTAGATTATGTAGTATTAATTTGATTTTTCAAATATCCGATGATTATATTGTATTTTGTCAAAATGCGGTTAAAACCGAATTTAAACCGAATTTAAAACCGATATATCGGTAATTGGTAAAATTGGTTTTAAACTTCAATAGCGCGGCTTTCGGTTTTAAAATTGAAAAAACCGAAAATACGGTAGTCTATATAAATAGATAAGAAAACCGAACCGAAGACTCGTTTGTACATATTCTTAATATTTATTTTCATCGGTATAAATTTTAATATTTGGCTAACTCTAGCGGCACAAGTACCATTTTTTAAGGGTAGCGGCTGCTATTCCAACTATTCATATTATCGGATAAAGTAACAAACATTTGATACTCGTATGGCTATTAATTACCCTATTAACTAACGGTAACAATGACACTTTTGCCGCTTAATGTAGTGTTTTTGCATGCAGGTGAGCGTAAGGGCGCCATAGGACGTGGTGGTGGTAATGGTAGTGGTGCATGTGGTAATAAGAAGTCATGCTATAATGCACCAAAAAAGCATTGTCATAATAAAAAATCGCCCAACTGTCAGCCCTAAGAGCCCTGAGTCTGAGCAATATATGAATATACGCCGCATCCATGCATATATATCTATCTCACAAGGATATATATATATATATATATATGTCTTGTTTTTGGGGTTTGTATGATCATCAAAGAAAACCATCGATGTAACATGTGTGTGAAGAATAAATGGATGAAATGGCGTGTATGATCTATTAGGGTTTGTGTGTGTTTGGTTATGGTTTTGGACCAGATCATGAATAAAAGTCAGCAGCTTGTACTTTTTCAAGAATGCACTATGTTACTTGGTGTATATTTGGAATTATATATCATCAGTGAATGGCTAGCTTCTTTGGTGTGATTAAACTGTGCAAGGTTCAATATTACAGAATATAGACTATATATATATATATATATATGGAGGAAGTCACGGATTGTTTTTATAAGCTCAAAACACGAGTAGAGAGAGAGAAATATAAATTGAATTTTAAACTAAAATGTGAATATAAATATATGTGTATATACAGGGAAACTTAAAAAATGGAAAGCATGTTCTATGTTTTCTATTCCCCGAATTGTATTGAGTATTTATTCCTCAATCTGTATTTAGCTACATTTGGACAAAAACACCATTTTTTGATAAACTATCAAACTCTACTAATAAAACTGTCAAACTTTGTGCCAAATACTGTCAACCTATACTCGAAAAAATGTCATAGTTAAGACAGAATTTCCTAGAAACTGTCAAACTTTGTACCAAATATTGTCAACTCATATTCGAACAAATGTCAAAGTTAAGACAATATTTCCTAAAAACTGTCAAACTTTACTCATAAAACTGTCCAACTTATTGTGCCGAAAAATTGTCCAAAATGACAATTTCTCAACTCAAGTAGAGAAATTGTATTTTCGTTCAAAATGAGATAAAATAGACATTGGGGAACAATTACTCAGATACATCAATTTGGAGAATAGAAAACGCAGAACATGCTTTTTGGGAGTATTTTTTCAAGTTTCCATATATATATATATATATATATATATATATATAGAGAGAGAGAGAGAGAGAGAGAGAGAGAGAGATATTTAGGTTTTTTTTTTCTAGAGTTAATCAAGAAATTTCCATACACAGTAAAACATCTATAAATAATATCTTTGGGATCGGAGCATTTTATAATGTTATTGAGGTTATTAATTTATCGAAATAAAATTTATTATAACTAGTTTTTATTTATTTATTAGAATAAGTATAATTAGTTAAAGTGAAGAGCATACAAAAATAATATTTTATCGACATTATTAATTTATCGAGGTTCTAATGTAGTTTATAGTGCTAAATGGAACGACTAGTGCTTGGACACATATAATCCATTATAATAATATACGTAAGAATATAAATTTCACGACTCGGTTTATAATCACAAACAAAATTTAATAAGTTGGTCATAGGTCACTCATGAGCAACCTCTATATAGTAGACTAATAATTTAAAACCAAGAGATATTATTATTATTATTATTATTAAATGAATGATAGATTAATTTTTATTAATTTATAAGGGTCTGTTTGGATAACATTTTGAAAATGATTTTGCATTTTATCAAAAGATGCTTAGGGTATATTCCCTTAAAAACGTGATTGTTTAATCTTTTGTAAAAATATTTTATCAAACATACTTTTTGCTTTTCAGGGTTTACTCTTCAAAATGAAAACGTCTTTTTTACGTTTTCATTTTCTCTCTCTCCTCTCGCCTCCATCTCCCGCGCAAACCTCTCGTCTTTTCTTCCATCTCCCGCTCTGATTTCAGCCATCGTTGGGCGCTCACATCCACCGTCCCTTGGAGCTTAACGTTGTTTCTCTCTGGCGTTCAGTTTCAACATCGCTCGTCGCTCACCTCCGCACTCGCCCGACGCTCACCGTCGCCGCTCACTAACGCTCGGTTTCGTTGTCGCTCGCTGCTTCCCGTTGTAGTTCACTGGTGCTCTATTTCGCCGTCGCTAGGCCATTGTTTCGCCTCTCCAGGTAAGAAAACGCCATTAAAGAGCAATCGATGGAAACCCTAAATTGTATTCTCTGTTTCTATGTGTTGTTTTATTTTAGGGCTATGTTTATTCAAGATTTTATTGTTGTTTTTCACTATTTTGAGATGTTTAATCGAGTTGTTTATTCAAGATTTCATTAGCTTGATGATTGTCCAGGTTTATATAAAATTGTTTATACAATCAACATTAATGAGGATTTAATAATTTGATTCGTTAAAAAGGTTGATGATAAAGGTTTGGTTAACAATGGATAAAGTCTAGGTTATTGATGACAAGTTGTAGAGTTGTTTGAATAAGTACACATTGATACTGATATTAGACCTTAGACCGAGAGCAATTTTTTTGAAAAATGAGAGTCAATTTATATAAGTAAGGAACTTTGTACTCATAGAACAAAATCTTACTTTGTACTCATAGATACATCTTTAATAAGAATTCAAACTATTGTCTTTATGATTTTTCTAAGAGATATAGCACAAGTTCTTCATATTATTTTGTACATATATTATAATTTACAGAGCAATGGGTGAAGATAACGCACATTGGCCTGATGTCGTCGAGGAATACTTTGTTGAGCTATTGCATGAAGAGTGTAAGGGCTGATTAAAAGGGTCAACGTTAGAAAAGAAACAATGGTCGAGAGTGGAAATAAAAATGATAGATAAACACGGGAAAGCTTATAAGCTAGATAAGCTCCGGGCTAAGTGGAATCGGCTTCGACAATCAACGAGGAAATTTGATGAATTGATAAACACCACTGGGTTTGGTTGGGATGAAGACACAAATACCGTCACTGCGGAAGATGAAGTTTGGGAAGCATTTGCGAAGGTAATCATTAGTGGCACTTATTATTCTTTCATATTTTCATTCGTTTCGTTCATATTGCCCCGTGTTATTATACTACAGAAATACCCCGATTGTAAAGTGTTCAAAAAGAAAGGATTGCCGAGATTTGCCTTGCTTCGTGACATATTTGATCCTTCCACCGCAAAGGGGGAATTATCAATGAACCCTGTAGAGGCAGCGTCTAGAGCTCATGAGATGCTATCGCAACAGTCTCGCCCTTTTTTTGTCGAAGATAGTGATTCGTCTAACGATGATAAAGGCACGCCGCCGATAAAAAAAGAGACAGTCGATAAAGCCCGTGGTAAAAAGAGAAAGTCTTCGGATAGTGATGACATGTTCAAATTGATTGGCGAAACAGTTCAAGCTCAACTTCAAGCTCAAGCTGAGATGTTAAGGTACTATAAGGAACGTGATGAAAAAAAGGCAGCGATATTAGCCGGAAAAGATTCAAAGATATTAGAGGACATCCGTTATGATCAGTCTGTAGAGCGCCTTAACAAGATCAAGGATATAATCGATCCTTACGAATATCTCAAATTTTTGAAACACTTGGAAGGAAATCGAGTGAAGCAGAGAACATTTCTTTCGATTCCGGAGGATTACGTCGTCACATTTGTGAACCTTGAACTTCAGTGAAATGATGTTTGAGTGTTTTTTGGGTATACTTTTTGTGTGAAAGATAAAAATGTTTCATAGCCGGTAGGTACTTTGAATTTTGAAACACTTTTATCTTTCATCGTGATACTTATAGGATATTGGGTAATGTATTTAGCATGACGATTAATGACACTCTAATGTGTAATGTATGCATGAGCAATGCAATTAATTAACGTAATTCTATGGAACGAATGACAATATATATTTGATTCCTTTTAATCGTGATCCGAGGAATTCTTGGTTACATATTTGATTTATATCAGCTTATCATTCTTGGTTATATGTTTGGAACAGATCAGTTTCAAATTAAAAACAAAACCTAAAATTAATGTCAATTTACTTATTTGCATATATTTAAGTTATTTTTGAAAATTTTAATTATAACAAAAAACGGTAACCAAACACTGTTTTATTTTTTTCTTTTCTAAAAACACTGTATCAAAATAGTAACCAATCACATTTTCAGAACATTTTAATAAAGCTGTTTTGTAAAATAAAAAATGAAAACAAAAAATAAAAATACAAAACGCTTCCAAACGCTACCTTAATGGGAGTTTCTGAACTTAACGTACGAAGTTGAAATTTGGTTAGATAAATGCTAAGATTACAATGTGATTGTATTTGCTTTTAGCGCACTTATCGCATAACGATTCTTCACAAGTTTTTGGTGCAAGGTCAAGAATAGGAACTTCTGTTTGGAATACGGAATTCTATTAACTTAAAATTGGCTGAATATTCGTACAAATTTCATTATATGTGAAGCAAGTCACGTACTATCTAACGTGAGTAAATAGATTTAAAAAAAAAAAAAAAGAGACTTGTGATAAGTTTCAAACAGAGAAGATCTCATAAAGTGATCATTGATCACTTCTTATTAAAACAGCAAAACACATTTATAGATTAAGACAAGGAAAAATACCAGCTCATTATGTGGCTTTAGTCACTTTGAACTTTATGTCAATTATATGTTAGCTTTTGGAATATGGAGAAAACTGTTTTAAGGGCAATTCCCATCCACCTTTATATTTTGTCAATGGTTGATGGATATGTGTCGTCTTTAATTTAGTCTAGCAAGGTCGCCATTTTCTTTTGCTTGGGTTGTATTTTGTTAGAAAACTATTTATTAGTTCTTTGTTTTTATCATTATGTATAACACATGTTAGTGGACGATTTGCAAGAGGGGATCAACAAGTGTGTCGAAGATCTACACATTAATAGAATGGATTCACATTAAAAATTAAGGATCTTCGATAGAGTTATCGCCACGATCTGTCTTCATGTTATATATGCATAATAAAGACTATTTGCAGCATCAACGTTTTACACAACTATGATTGAAGAGTGCCAATCGGATCATCAAGCACCAAAGATTATGGAAGTTTTTCTTGCCTTATATGGTTACCAACTTGACCGACGTATATAGCCTTTGCTAGATGTGGATGAACATTGAGCAGTCAAAACGTAAAGCTCACACATCTGCTTGTTTCAAAACAGGAGGATCTTGAGAACTCATTCGTGGAGTGACACTTGATGTCCAATAGTTGAAGCATCAATGATATTTATGAAGAGAAACCATACTTTTTTTCATAGCGTTGGACCACCAACTCCGAGAGAAAATTTGTTCCCATGTGAAACTCGATTATCTTTTCATTTATTTATTTTATATGTCATATAATTTTGGATGATATTATTATTTGGTTTTACACTGGAAATATATTTTGTAATATGATTTTTTTTAATGGATATTCATAACACTTTATCTACCAACTTCTCAAGTAACTCCATTTTAAACTAGGAAAAACAACTTAACTAAAAAGCACATAATAATGGTGGTAAATATATTAGGACAGTAAGGAGTGAGGACGTAGATGCTTAAATTATTGCCATTAGTTTAGTCTTATATATAATTATTTTGGTAACTTTTAAAAGTTTGTTATCGGTGATAGTATCTAAAACGCGCATAAATTAGTAAGAAGATTTGACAGACGATATTTATTAATGTAGTTTGTGGAATAGAAAAATACTATCCTACTCTGCGGGGCTTTTATCGAGATACTCAATATGAACCGCCCGCTAATATCCTTTAAAATTTTGTTATCGATTATAATATGTTAACAAATATGCGTATACATTATTAAAGAAACTATATAATTTATGATTGTGCTCATCTTTCCAAAAAGAAAAAAAGATGCATATAATGATCATGTTAGATTGACTATGAACATGCAGGTTTTCTAGTGCAATATCAGTCCCCACAATTTTCAAGAGGGTCTCAGCCACTAATTACTAGAAAATTAAATTGAGCGTTCACACTTCACATTTATTATAAGAAAATTTTACGAAATGCTCATTTTTGTGTCAAATTTTTCAAGAAATGCTCATTTACGAGAGTGTAAAATACACACAATGAGTATATTTAAAAAAAAAATTGACACAAAATAAACATTTCGTTCACTAACCCTTTATTATATTACTATCATTATAGTTATTTTAGATACCGCATAATTATACATGAATAAGTTAGAATTATGAGACGGCATATTTGTTTTTGTTTTTCATTTTTCCATTCTTATGCTATTTTATCATTAGAGTTTAATTGATTTCAGTTTCTATTTGTTTATTTATCATTTATTCTATTTCTCAGCAAGAAATATCATATTCTTTGAAGTCATTTTTTTTTTTCATTTTTCCATTCCTCTGCTATTTTTTTATTAGAGTTTAATTATCAGTTTCTATTTGTTTATTTGTCATTTATTCTATTTCTCAGCAAGAAATATCATATTCTTTGAAGTCTTGTAATAAGGGATAAATCAATAATATTCTTAACACTAATTTCTATGATATATATTGTTACAACGGCATTATAATTGGTTTGGCTAATATTAATAAAACTTTATGCATTATTTAGTCACTCTATCGCTTTATGCTACTTTATGCGAGATAAACTTTATGCTACTTTATTAATGGATAAGAGACGTTACTGCACTAAAAGTAAGATTGTCATTGCTACTGTATTTAGTCATTGCTACTTTTAATTGATAAGACATAAGAGGGATTTAAAAGATTTTCTTTATTAATAAGTCTATCTCGCATCGTATAAAAAAGCGATAGAGTGACTTTTTTATTTTTTGTTTAATTAGTCAGTTATAATTATAATTAAGGTCAATAATATATCCAAGTTAGTGGCAAAGTAACTTAATAATCTATTCTCCAAATCACATGACATATGATAATTATTTCAATATTTTTTTTTCTTTGAAAAATTATTCCCCATAATATTTTGGGACAAATCTACCCTTCAGTTTTAATAGTGATAAATATTAGATATTAGACCCTTTATGATAGTTTTATACTATTTTGGACACTTTTGTACTAAGTTGTATAAACTTCAAGATACTTGTGTATTATGTTTTGGACACTTTTGTACAAAATTTTAGACACTTTAATTAAAGGTAAAATTATCAACAATAAAAAAAGGGAAACAATATGCAAAGAAAAAAAAAATTGAAATAATTTTCAAATGTTATAGTGTGATTTGGAGAATAAATTATCAAATTTTCCTCTATAATGTTGTCGCACTTACATAGTTGTCTCGGAGGACTTAAGTATTTTTAGAACAGAAGGGCACAAGAGGAATTACACTTGTTATTTAAATTTCCTTCAATGGACTTTTGACTATAAATAAGTGAAGCAAATGAAGGATTCTTAAGACATAATAAACAAAAAATCTTGAAGCTGCAAAGATGAAGAAGGTTTTTGTCATCCTTATTAGCATTCTTCTCGCAACTGTCTTCTTCTTTCCCTCTTCAATTCTCGCTCGAGAATTAGGTAATAGCACATCTTCTTCTCAATAATCTTTAGTCCATATTTGCCCAAATATACCAAAACTAATTACGTAATAAAATAAAATAAAAAATAATTTGGGAGAGTAGTGTACTATCTGGTTGGCTAAGTGTAGCGGTATATTCTTAATATTTATTTTCGTCGGTAACAATTTCAACTATTTGGGCTGACTCTGGCGGCACAAGTATCCAATTCTTCAATTTGCCTTTAGAGTAACAAACATTTGATACTTGCATCGCTATTTAACCTTTTAAATAACGGTAACAGCGTAAACTTTTGCCGCTATATTTACGTGTGTTTTTGCATGCAGGTGAGCGTAAGGGCGCCATAGGTAGTGGCGGTAGTGGTAACCGTAGTGGTGCATGTGGTAATAAGAAGTCATGCAATAATGCACCCAAAAAGCCTTGCGATAAATATTCGCGCAAGTGTCAGCCTCCTAAAGAGCCCTGAGTCTAAGCAATATATATGTGTGTATACGCCACATCCAAACATATATATATATATATATATATATATATGTATGTATGGAGTCCCAAGTCGCTTGTTTTTGGGGTTTATATGATCACACACATGAGTATGTTTCATATGTGTGAAGAAATAAATGGATGAAATGGCGTGTATGGTGTATTAGGGTTTGTGTGTGTTTGGTTATGGCTTTGGACCAGATCATGAATAAAAGTCAGCAGCTTGTACTTTAATTTCAAGTAAGCATTTACTTGGTGCTTATTTGGAATTATATATAATCAATGACTGGCTTGTGTGCTTATTATGACAGTTTTTTTTTCATCTAATTTCTTCGTATATAAATGGAATGAATAGTACATTGGAACACATAAATTACTCAAATCAAGACATAAATAGTGTTGGGACACATTTAATCCATTTATTAAAAAAAAGTACAGAAAATTTATTGACTCAGTTTTTAATCATCTGCACCCGGGAGTTCTGAATCAGTCCTTTAACCCGAAAACCCGAGTGGAAGATACGAGAATAAGCACCCTTCAACCCTTTTGGAACACGCAGAGCGAAACATCATCTTCAACCAACCTCCACCGTAGGCTCCCGAGTTTTTGGAATACGAAGAAAAGAAAAGAAAAACGGGAGTTTTGTGATGATCTTCAATCTTTTATACTAGAGCTCACACTTCTGGAACCTTTTCGCCTAAAATCATTTCAAGACGGGGATTTTTACCCGCTTCTTTAATGAAACATTACCTCAAAGTCGGGGATGTCGTCATTTTTCCATATGTCTTTATGAGTGGGTGTTTTACGTTTGTGTCTTCGATTTCTCGATGAACACTCATTTCCCGTGGTCGTCTATTTGAAGCGCTCTATGCTAATGAGAATGAGAATCAAATATTTTGAGTAAAATTAATCTCAGATAATTGTGAAGTTTCTCTCTTAAGAAAGACCGGTCTTCTCGGTTAATGGGCCCGTGACAAATGGGCCCGCGACAAGAGTTATGAGTTGCGACCGTAAAAGAAAAGAGAAGATAACTTTCTAAATTGGTTGCATACAACAATGAAAAAAAGCTTCTGAGTATTCGAAACTTAAATTAGTGATCTATAGCTACAGCAGCAATCAAGTATTCCGAGTTTATATTTACAAAGTAGATTTAACAGAAAAGCTACCTTATCGAGGGCCGTGATTATCCGGCTGATGTGTTCCAGGCACAATATTGAGCTGAGTCAATGTAACACTCGGAAACATTCCAGGCACCATACTATGGAGCTGCACTGGCGTCACGTTTTGCAAGCGCATAAAGTTCGGCTCGGATAATACTTGCTGTGAAGAGAAAAACGAGCATGAAACGGTGATAAAGAGACTTGCATTTATAGATATAGACAATGTTCAGACATGACATGTTTGAAAAATGGCATCACGATGAGAGCCGGACATACCACTTGGTTGATGCCACCCTGTGAACCAACACTAACGACTTCCGGTTGCGGCTCCTGCATGCAGAAGAAGCTGTTCCTTATTTTGATCCCACGGACGTAGTAAATAAATTCATGTAAAAATGGCGAGGAGTTGAATAACGTTGAATAATTTTCACGTTTATTTTACAATAAAACGGCATAATGATTATAATCGGTTCAGAGAATATTATAGAACATCTAGAATTAATGAAAATTAATAAAGCTACCTTTCTTCTCTTACTCGTAATGTTCCCGATGTTTTCTGCTTCCTTACCAGCCATAGCAGCTCTGTTCAAAGCAGCCACTTTTGGATCAAACACCTCGTAATTATATGCAGCACCGCTCTGACTCTCTTCTTCGATGCAACTAACGGGAGCCATCTCTAAAGCACTAGGTCTTTTACAATTCCCGGCTGAGCTGTTCAAACTCGTACACTGCTTCAAAGCTTCCTTTATTGCAGATAAGGCTACATTGTAACTCTCTTGGGACAATGACCCTTCTTCACCCAATATTATCGCCCTTCTACACAAGTCGTTGCAGCGGCGAGTCATTTGCTGCAATTGGTCCATCTTTTCGTCTATGCAATGTCGACTCATACCGGCGTTTGTCCAACGCTGCAGTATGTATTTCTGCGGGATGTTAAATACTCCGGACATTTGCAGCACAACTATAGCGTGTCTACAGAGATATCCTTCATATTCAAAAAGGTGACACAAACAATATATCTCTGAATTTGACTCGTTCCACTTCACCGTATAGTTCTGATTATCGTGAAAGTCTTTGACGGTGTAAGTTGTGCTAGTCTCGTCTTCGATCTCTTTTTTTAGATGACAAGCCGCTGCTCCCAAGACCTCGACTTGGAATTTCTTGAAAACCTCATGCGTGTAGACCAGAGACATCTGCTTCTCGAACGGTGATGGTGACTTTAATTCTTGTGTTTCATGCCAAGCATCAAAGTTTGCTTTGGCGGTTTCTTCATACATATCTTCAAGGATTAAAGGGTACCGCTCCATGAAATCCCTCAGTGATGTTTCACCTTGAACGTATTTGTCAAACACGGAATTCAAGCTTTCTGACCGAGAAGCTCTAGACAAACCTGCAAGGAGAACACCTCTCGTGAAAGTCGGCACCCAGTGGACACGATCTTCGTACAAGGACTGAAGCCATTCAACTTGTCTGAGATTAAATCTTTCCACCAGTTTCCACCATCGCTTTTCAAATTGTTCTTCCGACCACGACTTGAAAATACACTTGTTGAACTTTTTCATGAAATCATCGTGCCACCGGCTCAAAAACT
The DNA here is from genome assembly GCA_954871525.1 of Parietaria judaica. Classification (NCBI taxonomy): domain Eukaryota; kingdom Viridiplantae; phylum Streptophyta; class Magnoliopsida; order Rosales; family Urticaceae; genus Parietaria; species Parietaria judaica. Next base: position 37,176,848 of record OX940865.1, read on the forward strand.
CAAGCTGCCTCGGTATCTTCTCCATCACATGCCACAAATAAAAGCAATGCCGTGACCCGGGAAAGACCGCTGCAACAGCTGCTTTGATGGCACTGTTCTGGTCAGTGAGAATCACTTTCGGAGCCCGTTCGCCCATTGCTATTAACCACGTCTGCATAACCCAGACGAAAGTGCAGAGCGTCTCGTCTGCAATCAGCGCACAGCCAAGTAACGTAGGTTGAAGGTGATGATTCACTCCGGTGAAGAGCACAAGTGGAAGTTTATACTTATTTGAGAAATAAGTAGTGTCGAAAGAAATCACGTCATGAAAGTTAGAATAGTCGTCCATGGCTTTGGCGTCAACCCAGAACACGTTTCTCAACCGATGCTCTTCGTTCAAATCAACGGCATAAAAGAACTTCGGATCCTCTTCCTGCATATTCATAAATTGCTCGAGGAGAAGCTGAGCATCGCCTGCTTCTAAAACCAAACTACGACCCTTACCCTGGTGATTTCTACCGTAGTTTTCCAAACAGTCGACATTTAAATATGCACTGAACAATCCGGACACTGCGGCCAGGTTCTTCCGTTTCCGTATTCTAACGTCGTTCTTAAGCGGGTCTGCATTTCTATGGCTTCTAAAGAAATGAGCTTGAGCCGGTAGAAGCTCGTGATTGTGGTCCTTTACAAAAGAGTAAACATACCACTTCCCGTTTTGCCTTCTCTTAACGTGCATGCTCGCTTTGCAGCCTATTTTCGGAGAAGGCCGAGGGTTAATGGCGTCATCGGACTGCTGCTTATTCCCGTATCTTATGCACGAAAACTTCGCATCGATGAATTCCTTGGAAGCCCTGGAGCGGCGGCTGCTCAGCTTGGCAGTCCCGAATCCAGCAGACTTGGCGTATTCTTTGTAAAACGAATACGAAGCTTCATGAGATTCGAATTCCATGTCATTCCGCGGCTCCAAAACGACACCCGAATCCATTGCTGGAGCAAGGGTGTTCATAAGCATCTCGAACCTACCAAAGGCTACATGTTTCGATATGATTCCACACGAACATGGTCTCGTCTCTGAGATCCCATACCTATTCATTTCAAAATCAAATTGAATTTTGAATATCATTCTAACAGAAAATCAATTCAATGGGTTCTCTAGATAATAACACTAAATTCCACAAACACATGGTCGTCAAAGTACGAGGATAGGATATTACCGAGTTTTTCCCAAACTGAAATGGCAAATCTCTTCAGAACTCGCCGGAATCACAGAGAGAGCGCTGAAATCGCGCGTGAGTGGCCGGAATCACAGGAACTCGTCGGAGTCTCGTCGGAATCGTGCCGGAAAAGAAGAAGAAGAAGAGGAGGAAGAAGAGGGAGACGAGAGAGAGAGAGAGAGAGAGGGGCAAGAAGTCAGTGACTTGAACGACATGTCAAACACAACACTCAGAAACGACATGTGACTTCTTCTTCTTAAGAGCACCCATCTAGGGGTGGTAATTTGTGGCCGGATTCGAATCGCGAAGCTATTATGACACGATTTTAAATGAGTTTGGTTCTACCATAAATATACACGAGTCCAAATATGTCGAACACAATGAAAAAGCAAAAAATTATATTTTATGCTTTTTATATATGTTATTATGTTTTCTAATATTTACTACACATATAATTTATATTTTTTATTTTATTAATTACGTCTTTAAATTAATGAATATAATTTTTTTAATAAATTTAAAAATAATATAAATAAGTAAATAGAGTGTTAATTGAATTAATTTATTATTTTAAAAATATTAAAATCAGTGAATAAGTTAAATAAGTTGACACGACAAATACAATTATTAAATAAGACGGGTTCTAATTTTATCTTCTAACGCGATTTATAAATAAATTTGGGTCTCAATGTGTAATATTAAAATCAGTTCATGGGTTTAACAAGTTGACACGACAAATATAGTTATTAAATAAGACGGGTTCTAATCTTATCTTCTAACGCGATTAATAAATAAATTTGAGTCTTAATGTGTCAGTAGAATAAACCCTAATCTTATCTTCTAACGCGATTAGTAATTAAGTCTAGGTCTGAGTTTTTCCGTACATAGAATAAGTAAAAAAATAAATAAAGAGCGTAAAAAATACACACAGTGACCATTCATTTAAAAGATTTGACATAAATGAACATTTTGTTCATTTACCTAAAAACAATTAAAACCCGACACAAACACGATGAAACCCCAAATTGCCGCCGTACACGCATCTGATCTAGGCCTGTAATTGAAACCTCTCTTTCATTCACTCCTCTCTCGCTTTCTCTCCGCTCCGGCGACCACCTCCGCCGTGCTGCTCGACCTTCCAGTAGCTATCTCGCCGTCTTCGTGTTCGGTGTCGGCGTCCTATCCATCGGCTCTCGAAGGTTCTCCGTTCAAACCCCGAGAAGGTAAAGAAACAGTCTTTGACGATTCTTTTCATTCTCTGTCTCGCATTGAAATGTCCCAAACAAAAAAGAAAGAAATCGATTTTTTCAATCCGCAAGGTTTCTGAAATTCGCTCTGTTGGTGGCAGATCTGTGGAGAGCACGCGAGCCCTAATCGCATGTGTTGATTATTTATCCCTAATATTCTGAATGCATGATGTTTTCCAGGGCCGGCCCAGCCCTTTTCGGGGCCTTGGGTGACTTTTTTTGAGAATCTGCAATACAATATTGCAGGAGACTATTGGATTACAGTATTGCAGAAGCTATACGATATAATAAAACTTATACAACACATTAATAGACTACTCTTTGCATTTCATATACTTTTTTCTTTCCTTATCTCGACTATTTTCTTCACCTCTCACACACTATCTTTCTCGCCGAACTTCCCTCGACGATGTACGTTGAGGTTAACTGAAAAAAAAAACTCAGATTATCAGTTCAAGACGCACACTTGAATCTCCACCGGCGGAGGTATGTAGGTCTCTGTTTCTCAATCCATTTGTTGATCTTATCCTTAAAGCTTTCAAGCGTAGTTTTTTTTTTTTTCTATCTCTTCCTCTGTGTTGATGGTTATGTGAGATTATTCATTTCGTATTCTTTGCTTGAATTGTCAGTGTTTGAGATTAATTGACTTTTACACTGTTTTATTGTGGTTAATGAGATGGAAATATGACAAAGTGTATTATTTTTTAATTTTGGAATTGATGAAACTAAACTGTTTGATGAAATCACTCAATGAAATATAAACATTTTAGCTATCAATTTCCTCTTACTATTCTATCAACTGATAATCTCAGCGATATAAACAACGATATTAAATATATTTGTTTCATATATTGTTTGACAATCTCACTTGAATATATAAAGTAGTAGAAAATAAATAAAACAACATAAACAATGAGTATTATTCATTGTTGTTACTTATTAAATAGGCGCAAAAGAACGGATGTGCATAGCACATTTGCTAGTATACTGTTTGACAATCTCATTTGACAGTCTTTTTTCAAGTATACTATTACCTGCAATACTGCATTAAATTGTTTACAAACATATATAATTTCGTGATACTTATAAGAGCTATATGAATTTGATTTTGTAGCAACAGAAGTCAACCAAACAAAGTATAACACTTTTTAAATATATGCACAAGTCTTATTAATAGAATAATGCATGTGTGTATGTATATATTTGTATATATATTTATGAGAAATACTTTTTTTTTTTAAATCGATAATGTAAATATCTTTTATTTGATCTAAATCATACAAACTTCTTTTTCGAAAGGAATATTGTAATAATATTTTACCAGATGTAAATAATGCATTTCTTTAAGAAATGATACTTTTATTACGTATACTACTCTTTGTGTCTAATTACATATAAATACCATGTAGTTAAACTTAAAAAAATTGAATAACAACATAAAATAAAAATCAAATAGCTTTAATACCATACGCATAAAAAAATATTAAACTATCAAAATTTCTCTTTGCTAAGAAAAAAAAAACCGCAACGCGCGGGTTATATACCTCGTGTACACTATAAGAGAATAATTTTAATTGTTTATATATATTTATATATATATATATAGATAACAAAGAGAATATTTACTATAGAAAAATAAAAATAAATTTTCTATGAATAAGTAAATTATCTAATGTAAAACCGAAAAGATAGTGTTTATGTTTTAAGTTTTTTTTTTAAACTATTCACTAACAATTTAGGGAATAAGAGAATTAAGGTATGGAACTGAATAAGGAATATTAAATTAAAAAATTGTGTAATATAATAGAACAAGAGAAGTTAACCAATAAAATATGAGAGAGGGCCTACTTTCCAGAATTTGTATCACAACTTGTAGATATTCTTTACTGAGTTCTTTTTTTAAATGGGCTTAAAATACGAATTGTTCAATTATTTCTCAATAAGAGGCCTTGGGCCAACCCAGTGCTTGGGCCGGGCCTGGCTTATCGTATCTTAACACTCCTTTGAAACAGATTAACTGACAGACAGACATCTGCAAGCTCGAATTAGGGTTTGACCAGCGAAGAGACGGGAAAGAAGGCGTGGCGGGCCAATATCAGCACCGAAGACATCGACGACGCTCTCTCCGGCGGCTCTCTCTCTGCCGTCCCGACCGAAGAAGTCGACAAGTCCAAAGGTCTGAGATTTTGCTCTCTTTGGATTGGAAGTGCTCCAGTTTAAGTTTCAAGCATGGTGATGCGTGTGCTCTGCTTCTATGATGTATGTCGTTACCAATGGAACTGACTTGTTTTATTTCTCACTAGGGCGTTGCCCCAAGCTGCCCAGTGCTTGGGCCGGGCCTGATGTTTGCTAATATGTGCTACTGAAAATCTAAGAGTTGTATTATGAATAATTGAACAGGTTTTACATTAAACACTGTACTTCATTGTCTTTGTATTTTACATTTTATATGAATAATTTGTGTAAAAGTTGTTTTAAGTTATCATGAAACTGTGATTTATCGTATTCAAGTCTGCGATTTGTTCCAGGCTTAATTGTCCTTTGTCGATATTTGTTCCGGGTTTCTGCATTTGAGTTGATTGTTTTCTATTTTAGTAAAGTAACATTGTTTGTGTGTTTGGGAATGCACGATTTGTCGTAAATATGGATCATTATCGAGTTAAAATTAAGTTTTTTAAAGAATAATAACGTAGCTGCCAGAAGCAAATATGTGATTTTCGAAATATAAAGATGTTTCTTTTGAGACTGGAAATGTTATAATCAACTTGTGCATTTGATCTATAGAGGATGAGTGTTACTTCGGCATATTGCTTTATATATAATAAATCATATAAAATGTTAGAGAAACATCATAATGCATATGTGATATGTTTCATATTCAAGTGTGCTTGCATAATAACCATTGGGTTTTACTCCGGTCTTAAGACGAGACACGTTTTGATTATTGAGCATATTGTGAACCTCTATATCGTACAATTTGATTTTTTTTTTTTTTTAAATTGCATCTCTCGTCGAATCTCTCTCTCAGATCGAAACCCCTTCCCTCAACGGTGCGTTCCTGCGAAACCGACTCCCAGCAGGCAAAGAAGGTCTACGATGGGTAAGAATGACTTCTTGACGCCTAAGGCCATCGCGAACCGGATCAAAGCGAAAGGTCTGCAGAAGCTGCGGTGGTACTGCCAGATGTGCCAAAAGCAGTGCCGTGACGAGAACGGCTTCAAGTGCCACTGCATGAGCGAGAGCCACCAGCGGCAGATGCAGGTGTTTGGGCAGAACCCAACCCGAATCGTCCAGGGCTACACGGAGGAATTTGAGTCCACCTTCCTGGAGCACATGAAGCGGAGCCACCGGTTCAGCCGTGTGGCCGCTACCGTGGTCTACAATGAGTACATCAATGACCGCCACCACGTCCACATGAACTCCACCGACTGGGCCACCCTCACTGAGTTCGTCAAGCACCTCGGCCGCACCGGCAAGTGCAAGGTCGACGAGACCTCCAAGGGCTGGTTCATCACCTACATCGACCGCGACTCTGAGACCATCCTCAAGGAGAATCTGAAGAACAAGCGGATCAAGGCCGACCTGGCCGAGGAGGAGAAGCAAGAGAGGGAGATCCAGAAGCAGATAGAGCGAGCCGGGCAGATGATGCCCGGGCCCGCCGAGCCCGAACAGGCCGAGCCCCCCAACAAGGAGTTGAACTTGGAGAGCGGCGTTAGGGTCGGTTTCGCTCTCGGAGCGAAAACTTCTGCAAAGGAGAAGCCGGAGAGTTCTTCGAGGTCGATTTTCGAGGAGCCGGAGAACGACAGAGGAACGAAGAGGAAGGCGGATGCGGCGAGCGGTAAATCAACCCTCGAGAAATTGATGAAGGAGGAAGAGGAGAAGAAGGAAAGGGCCAACAGGAAGGACTACTGGGTGTGTGAGGGTATTGTGGTGAAGGTCATGAGCAAGGCTTTGGCGGAGAAGGGCTACTATAAGCAGAAAGGCGTCGTTGTCAGAGTAATTGATAAGTATGTTGGCGAAATCGAGATGATCGAGAGCAAACACGTGTTGAGGATCGACCAGGAGGAGCTTGAGACGGTGATTCCGCAGATCGGAGGGCTAGTCCGGATCGTGAACGGAGCGTACCGTGGCTCGAGCGCGAGGCTGCTGGCTGTGGACACGGACAAGTTCTGTGCCAGGGTGCAGATCGAAAAGGGCGTGTATGATGGTAGAGTTCTCAAGGCTGTTGACTATGAAGATATCTGTAAGATTTACCAGTCAGTTTGATCAACTCTTTCTTTTTTATACATTCTCATCATCTGAATTCAACTGAGTTGAATTTCGATTAGATAATTGCAAGATTTCAATGTGATTGTATTTAATTTTAGCTTGAATGAAAATTGGCTGAATATTTCACTCAGATAAAAATAAAAATAAAAATAAAATAAATAAATAAATAAATAAAAACCCCGCTTGTGATAAGTTTCAGACTCACAAGAGTATTGTGATTCATTTCATATTAGTATTACCACAGGAAAACACCTTTATAGAAGGAAAAAATAAATAAATAATGGAACATATGATGTATCCCGGGCTAATTTTATCGACAAAATGCAGCGGGAATAATTATATGTACGGGAATCCAGGAAACGCGAATCCCCTCATTATTTATTGAATAAAACTCGGTAACTATGGTGGACCCAATCCTTTGCGAACGAGGTTTGGAGCTCTCTAGATGCAAGACGGTAAAATTTCTAGGGATAATAGCGGCATAAGTCCTTAACCTTTACTCAACTGAGGCGGCATAGCCCCAACCTCATTTAATAGCGGTATAAGTACCAAAAGATGATTTCCGTCCATATTTGACTAACGGAAGTAGTCAACGTTTGCGTGGTCAGCTTCTCGTCAACGTGGACGCCACGTAATCCGACATGTCACCATACATGTCATCCTCGCGTCATCAAATTTAATGCAAAAATTTCTAATATCTAGCATCAAGGATCAAGTTTTCCTGATGATATTATGACATTCTATTATATCGATATTTTGGACATTATATAAAAATTGAGTATAAATATACATAAAAATAATTATATCTTTTCCATCGATTATTTTCGATAAGTTTCAATAACGATAACCTGAGATTTTATTTCGTTCCATCTATAAATTCATTACCAAACGATAAATCCATCGATAACGATAATAAATTTATCACCCCAAAGCGATAAACTAACCCTTGTCTAGCACACCCCAAGCAATCGGACCAAGCTCTCCTTGTTTATCACACCCAAGTCTTTCCCAAATATCTTCCACCATTATATTTTGTCGAGTCAATGATTGATGTTCTTTAATTTAGTATAGGGGTTCACCATTTTCTTTGTGAAGTCTTGAGTTGAGAGTGTTATTTAAGACGAGCCTTTCGGTCAGAAGTTCACAAGACACAAAGAAAGTGTAAATTCAAACGATAGACAAGAACTAGGGTCAACAAGTGAGTCTTCGATATGGTTTTTATATATAAAAAAATAAACGGAATACCGCATTACAATATTTTTTTATAAAGAAAACGAATACCTTATTTTTAAAGTGTAAAAACCGCATTTACCAAATATTTGATTTCGGTTGCGGTAAAATAAAAAAAAAAATTAACTGCATTTACCGATTCAAAGAATATGATCGAAATGGAGTAAAATCTTTCATCAATATAGATTATAAAGTTCCATTAACATAACTCTAAGTAAGAAAAAGATGATAAAGATATAGTAGAGAGTAGTAAATTGTCATAACTATTATATAAATAGAGTTCAATACATTGTTCCATACAAAATTAAAAATAAATATTAAATTTTGGTTTTTATTCAGTATATTCGGTCTCTACCTTTTAATTCGGTATTCGTTGTAACTTGTATTCATTATCAGTATATCCGGTTTCAGTTAAAAATTCGGTTTACGATTTTTTTTTTCTTCACCCCTGACAAGAATTATGTTTTTAGAAAATAAACCACTAGTAATCACCACCCAAAACCGAGCCTTTTTACTCGCTCCAATGCCAAGTGCGCCTACAAAGACTCATCACCGACCGGTCTCAGTCCGAGCCCAAAAACAATTGCAGTGAAAATCTTAACAAAGTTTCTATTTTTTCGTCTGCTTTCTCATTGAGAAGCTTATATCAACGGATTCGTATAATATCTATATAAACACTTGTAAACCACACACTTATAGTCAATAAAAGTGAGTGGAAACTGTGTAAAACCACACATGGTGGTCCACTACACAAACTGGTAGGCTCAGTGGACTTTCAAGACATCTGCTCATATTAACGTTAAATTTTCCTAAACCTAGATTGAGACACAAGTTGACTAATTGACCAAATGTTTTCCACCATAAAAACTACTGCCAAATTTTCATTCCTTAGAGGCTTAGACCTCTTCACTTTGCCAAAAATCATGCACTCCGTCGTATTCCTCGTTATGCTGTTTTGCGTCGCGCCGAAAGCCGTGGAGCCTAGGACGATGTGCATCGAAGCGGAGAGGCGGGCGTTGTTGAGCTTCAAACGCGATCTTCGGCCAATCGAGAATCAAACCGATGATCCGCTCTCTTCTTGGGGCAGCGAATACGACAAGAGGGATTGCTGCGAGTGGCTCAACGTTCGTTGCGGAAACGAATCCGGTCGTGTGGTGAGTCTAACTTTTACTTCGTGGGATCAACCTTTCTTCGGAAATAAGATTAGTCCTTCGTTATTTGAGTTGAGACATCTGACTGTTCTCAATTTTGATTCCATAAACTTCACCGGAAGCGAAATACCGAGTGGCATTGGCATGTTGTCACGTTTGAGAGAGCTCACAATCTCGTACGGCGATTTGAGTGGGGAAATTCCGGCTGAGCTCGGAAATCTCTCGAGATTAGAGTCGGTTAATTTTGCCTTCAACAACTTACGTGGCTCGATTCCGGAAACTTTCCAGAAGCTAGTTTCCTTGAAGATCCTCGATCTCCGGATGAATCAGTTAAATGGATCGATTCCTGGGTCTCTTGCAAATCTTTCGAGATTAGAGACTTTGGCGCTTCAATCCAACTTTCTTCAAGGGTCTATTCCAGAAACTTTCAAGAAGTTGACGTACTTGCGCGACCTCGATCTCGGACGTAATAAGTTAAACGGCTCGATTCCGGATATTTTTATGAACATGAGTGACCTTGATGGCGTTTATCTTGAACACAATATGCTTGAAGGTGAGCTTCCAAGATCCATTTGGAACTTAAGTTCTTTGAAATATTTGAGCTTAACATCCAATGAACTTCAAGGGCAAATTCCAAAAGTTATGTCCCAATTAGCACTTCTAGTACAATTTGATATTTCACGGAACTTCTTCCAAGGTGAAATCACCGAATCTTACTTCACAAATATTTCCATGTTAAAAACTTTGGATATGTCTTCTAATTCGTTGAGTTTGAACTTCCATCCTAATTGGATTCCCCCGTTTATACTGGAGTCGATATTGCTCGGCTCGTGCAAGTTAGGCCCTCGGTTTCCAAAATGGCTTCGATCGCAGACTAATTATTCATATCTTAATATTTCAAATTCTGGAATTTCAGATTCACTCCCCACTTGGTTCTGGTACATTTCTTCTATCGTCGAGCTCATAGATCTTTCAGACAATCAAATCAGCGGCGAAATTAAGAATGATATATCGTTAGGGCTTCCTAACTTTATCGATTTGAGCTCAAACCAATTAGAGGGTCCAATACCATCCTTTTTCTCCCAAGCAGTCTATGTAAATTTGTTTCAGAATAAATTTTCAAAGCTCGGTTTCTCTTGTCACATCAAAAATGAAATTCGCTTGGAATTTCTTGACGTTTCCTACAATGAATTATCCGGAGAACTTCCTGATTGTTGGTCGGATTTTATAGGCTTAGAAGTTCTTATCTTATCAAATAATAATCTTTCCGGACGAGTTCCTTCGACCTTTGGCTCCCTCGACAACATCTTGTCTTTGAGCTTGAATAAGAATAAGTTTACGGGAGAGTTACCTTCGACCTTGAAAAATTGTAGAAACTTGGTCGTCATTGATTTTGGAGAAAATAACTTATCCGGAGCGATTCCTACGTGGTTCGGAGAATTTTTATTAAACCTCGCGATTCTGAGCTTGAGGTTCAATAACTTCACCGGAGACATCCCTAGCTCTCTATGTCATCTGTCAAAGCTCATAGTATTGGACTTTTCTTCGAACAATATCGCCGGAAAGATCCCACGATGCATTGATAGGTTAGTTGGGATGAGAACGGATACTTTGGATACGAAAAATGCAATTCGTCTCGGCTTTCAAGGCTTTGAAATTCAATCCGATGTATTTGCTATCAAAGTCTACGAGGAAAATTTACTATTGGCTTGGAAAGGAGGGATTGCCGAATTCAAAAGAACTCTTGCTCTTGTGAGAAGCATTGATCTGTCTAGCAATCAATTGAGCGGTGAGATCCCGAGGAAAATAATCGAGCTTTCTAGATTGGTGTCCCTGAACCTATCGAGAAACAATCTAAGTGGACATATTCCGGGAGAGATTGGTCGTATGGAATCTTTGGATACACTCGATCTCTCCAGGAACCGTCTCACCGGTCGAATCCCTCAAGGCCTCGCTGAGATAGATCGTTTGAGTTCCCTAGACTTATCAAACAACAACTTGTCCGGAAAAATTCCAACAGGCACTCAGCTTCAGAGTTTTCAGTCTGCTTATTGGGGCAACGCCGAGTTGTGTGGAGACCCACTTCAGGAAAAATGTCTGAACGTAACCGCTCCAATGCCTAGAGCTGTTCACGAGGATCCCGACGAGCTTCTTAGTAGCGGATTCTACATTAGCATTGCGATTGGCTTCACAACTGCAATTTGGGGCGTTTGTTGCGTTTTGATCTTCCACAAGCCTCTCAGATACGCATATTTCAAGCTCTTGAGCGATGTCGGAGAATGGCTCTACCTAAGAACAACGATTCAAAACGCCAAACTGAGGAGAATGATCAAAGGCTAGAGGTAAATAATTCCTTGCAATTATTGAACAAAATACTTAATCAATATAGTACTTATTTGCTTACATAATTTTATTAAATACGATTTAGAATACTCACAAATTGCATAAATACTCCAATTTTGTGCATCATAGAGATCTAATTCTGTGTTTTTATTTTATTTGCAGCAACGTCATTGTCATAACCAAGATTTTGGATAACGTGGGAACTACTTTATTATGTTCCAGTCAGATGTATTATGCATTAAAATATCTTTTTTTTTTTCTCTTTTTTTTAGATGAATATTTAGCTTCTATGATTTCATATCATGATGTTATCTCAAACTTTCAATCTATGTTTCTGAAGGCAGGCTGTGACTGTGCAATGTGTGTTTTATCTTCGACTGAACATATTTCATTTACTTGATAATGATGTGATGATCTGATAGTTTCAAATATTCGAAAAAAAAAGTTCCAACAAAATTTTCAATACCACATTGTAACAGTTATACTTTGTGCTATAAATTTGCATTAGCATATTGTAGTAACTTTACATTTTCCCACCCCGATTAACGATCGAGTGTAGGCATTTAACTGCAATTTTCGCCGAACTTCAGTAGTTTGCGTCTCAATGAACCCTATCTAATAAAATATAGGGTAACTAATGGTAAAAGTTCCCAAGTTGTTGAAAACTGTGGCGGCGTATCTTTCTTTGGGATCTCGCATCTTCTCAACCTTGTTGTCGGAAGCTATCACTTTTTTTTCCGAAACTAATTTCATTTATTTATTTCTCAACATGTGATTGATCATAATACCTCAAATCGTATTTTTTTTAATCACGATATTATTAAAATCAGTTTCTCTATTCTTGAACCGAACTTCAAACAAATCATCAATAATTCATCATGACCATATTCCAAGCTTTCTTAGAATTGCAACGTTACACAGACAAGGCTTTAAGAGAGAGAATAGACACGGTCAATGAAGCCGGAGAAATGTATGTGTGTTTTATTATCAGTTCTTTTTGTCTTGACATGTGTTTTCTGATTTTTATTTTGTTATAATATTATGTGAAGGTGATCACAAAGACGAGAGACGGAACCGGGATTTCAAGTCAGGAGTGACGAACAGTAGCATATATTATTATATATCTTAGTAATTCTTTGCTAGGTAGGGAAGAGAGATAATAGTATCTTAGTAATTCTTATTAGGCCTTTACATCAAATAGTATCTTTTCTTATTACTATTAATGTGAAATTCTTCTATTTTTCCTATTTTTATAAGTTAATCGTTTTCAGAGGGAAGTTTTACATAACACGATACGAAATAAATTTACCAACATTTTCTTATAAAGTGTTTATCAGCTTGAACAATATTATAATAGTACTAATAATATTTAATTAAAAATCCAAAAAATATTCAGATATAGGAGATCAGAATCTCGAGAAATATCCTAACACTTGTTTTTCTCTCAAATTATGTATTTCAAATAGATTATCGAATTCAAACCAAGTAAACCGGGCGTTATTCTTCACGGTCTCTGTTTTATGTTCATAATGATGTTTAAGTTAAGTTTCTGTTTGTTCTAATAAGATATCTCAACTAAATGCAATTTGAGAAACCAACATTAAATTAGATATTGCTCTTGTTTTTCAAAGCTAAACAAATACTTAAAAATGCTTTCATATCTCATTATTTCTTTTACATTGTACCACATCATTTTATAAGTATTAAAAAAAATTAAGCTTTAAAACGTATATTTGTAGTCAATATATACTAATAAAGAGAATTGTTGAGAAAATTTTGTCATCATTTAAATTTAACTCAAAATTCTAACAAAAAGCATTTGGAGATGCCATTATAAAAAATTTGTTGAGAAAACTTGTCTTCATGCTTATATATATATATATATATATATATACGTATATATATATATAATAAAATACACATTCAAAGACCTTATGTCTCCCCTAATCTTATAAAATGTTTAATAAAACTAAATGTTTTAGTTTTATTTTATTTATTTTAAAAAAAATAATTTTTTTACTTTTATTATTCCTATTCAATATTTTTGAAAAATTTACCTTAAAATTAAGATATTTTAATATTAATAAAAACACACTTTGGTTTTTAAACTTATAATATTCTGAACCGGCCTCTCACAACGTGAGAATATAACTGTAAGTCTGTAATATTACATGCAGCCAATTGTGATATCTAAAATAGTACGATCGAGCATCATGGCTCTGATTTACACGAGTTTCCATTTCTTCTGAATTTGTTGCATCAGTTTTAATAAATTATCGTTTTTGACAATTAATCAAATTTTATGATTTTGTAGCGTGCAGATTTTAAAATATAAACTCCATAGTTACATATTCCTTATCTTATAGACACATCACCATATTATCAACACTAATATATATATATATAAAGTAAATTAAAAATGAATTTATTAAGGGTCATTAATAAAAATGGGGTCTATCTATCAAGGCAACTAGTAAAATCACAAGTTGATGATTGAAATGATAATATTATTTTATGCATGATCAATTATGTTGATCATATATAAATAATATATATACAAGTTGTTGATTGAAAAAATAATATTTTTTTATATATGATCAATTATGTAGATCCATCTCCCTAGACCATATAATTTCCAATCTTCCATAAGAGTATGACTATAAATAAATGAGTGAAATATACATATAGTTTAAGACACAAATTAAGAAAGAAAGAAAGCAAAGATGAAGAAGGCCTTTATCATCCTTATTAGCCTCCTTCTCGCCACTACCTTCTTCTTTCCCTCTTCAATTCTTGCTCGAGGATTGTTGCGTAAGCCAATTTCTTTACTTGCTATATAGTAACTATTATCTACTAATAAATATATAATCCTAATTGAGAAATTTGACTTGGGATATAGTGGTAGATGATGATCAGAGAATAAATAAAGTTAATTAACATAACAATGAAATTTATAAATTCATGCATGGTTAAAGAAGATTTTTAATAATCGCCGCTGATGGATCTTTAATCATTATATATTCACACCCATCGTATTCTCGTTTTCGTGACGTTAACATTTAAGTAGATCCAATTGTATGGATCGAACTAATTGAGTACCCAAACTTATTTATTTTATAATATCGTTTATACCTCCATGCATGCATGCAGCTGAAGCAAACGGCGGAGATGGCTCCGCGGCTGGATTTACTAATGATCCGAAGCCAAGTGTCCCGCGGAATTATGCTTTTGCTTGGATATAAGAACGAAAAGCTATCTAGTACATAAGTTATTAAGTGCTTAGTATGAAAATATGACCATGTAAGACTGGCATATTGTTTGAACAGTGTGTGTAAATTTCACTGTGTTTACAAGACCAATATGTGTGATGCAACTTGCTAGATAAATGTGATAAGAATAAGTGCCACTTTATGGCTATGTAATGTAATTGCTTCTATCCAATGATATATATATATATATACTATTGAGTGTACACCAATTTATACCTTCATTGTTTTAGTTAGAGATCCTGCGAGTAACGATGTTATATGTATCAAACTATAACTTAAAAATTAAAATCTGAATTAACTTATTGTCATTAAACCCTGAGATAATAAACGCAATTGATCTCCGTCTAGTGGATAGCGGCTGTAAAATCTATAAGAGTCCGAGTATGCATGTGATGCACCAAGATTTTTAAACAAATTTACGGTCGAATATAAAGCTTCACGAGAAAACGGTGTATTTTACGTGGCCAGTTTCACCTGAATATATATTTAACCTAGCAATTGAAGTTTGAATCGATTGAACTTGTTACTAGATAATGGAAAAATATTCGGAAAGAAGTATTGATGTCGTCTCTTCTTTACACAATATTAAATCAATATGAATTACAAACAATATTAATATATATTAGTATATATATAAAAATAAAATAACGGGCTTGGATTAAGTGAGGACACCCAGCCCCTGCCGGGCTCTAAGTGGCTTTCGCCACTGGCTACAAACTCTCCAATCAACACTGGCTACAGTTATGAAAAAAAATAATTAAAACATTATCACGGGTCATTTCACAAAATCGGGTGGTCTATCTCTATCAAGGCGCACAAGTCACAAGTGCATGATTAAAAAAAGATAATATTATTAATACATGATCAATTATATATGTAGATTCATCTCCCAAGACCATATAATTTCCAATCTTCAAATAAGAGTGTGACTATAAATAAATGAGTGAAACACTTTAGTTAAGACATAATTTTAGGGGGGAAAAACTTACACAAAGATGAGGAAGGCCTTTATCATCCTTATTAGCATCCTAATGGCAACCATCTTCTTCTTTCCCTCTTCAATTCTTGCTCGAGGATTATTGCGTAAGCTAAATTCTATACAGTCCTATTTGAAAAGTTTGAGGTTGTATAGATAATACATATATTCTGTTAGGTACTTATGGTATAATTATTGAATGTTTCTGGGGTGCGAATAAAAGCGCATACTCAAAAAGCGACATCCAAATTTGAAGAGTACTGTCAAAATAAGACCTCGTAAAACTTTCACTATTTTGAAAATTTTATTTCAAAATTTTATACGTATAAGTTTCGTGTAAAATTACTATAAAGATTTGTTCTATATATGGGAACAATTCTGTAAAAGCTCGAATAAAGCTACGTTTTCTAGCTATAACACATGGCAATCAACCATGTATATCTCGATCCATCGTGCTCTCGTGTTCATGACGTACATGTTTACTTAAGTCCTATCGTATGGATTGAATTATATTCATTTCAAATCGACCTTAAACTCATTTACTTTATAATCGTTTTACCGTGCAAGGCGCAGATGAAGCTAACGGCGGAGATGGCGTGGCATCTGAATTTACGAATGATCCAAAGACAAGTGTCCCGCGGAATTTGGCTTTTGCTTGGCAAAGTGCTTTTTAGTGCATAAGTTGTTAAGTGGTTCTCTGGAAACCTGACCACGAAAGACTCGCATGTTTGAATAAATGTGTACTGATGCAAATCACATATGATATATAAATCTATATATACTACTCTGAGGCTATATAATTGCTTACGGAATTGTACCAAAAACTGTAATAACATCATGACGAATACGCGAGATTACTTGGGTCGATGATCTCTTGAGGATTTCTACACTAAGGTTTTGGGAAACACTAGTTATAATCCGCTATATTATGAACAACTATTATAACCGGAGACGTGCTAGTGACGTCTTATTATAGGTGCACTTGAGGCACTCGCGAATGTGGAATCTGGTCGAGGGTTGGGTCTCGAGCTTCTCGCGGCTATTCTTACCATGCATGCATCGGCAGTTTCTGTCCGTTGTGTGGTTGCGGCGTTTCCTGAATGATGTGTTTTCGTCTGCATCTCAAAGGCGTGTGTTGTGCAAAATGACATCGTTTGACAATAGTTGTCATTTCTGAAGCGTCGCTACTTTCTAAAAGGACAGGTGTTTAACATTTGTAATTCCCGGATCAGACAAAACATTCACTAGCTTTGCGTTCTCAAAGCTCTTTCTTAAAACATTTTCAGAAATACAATTCTTGCTTACGTCGGAATTTCGATTCGTCTTGCAATTTTCTATAATCAAAGATTTGCAATTTTCTATAATCAAAGATTTGTCCTATTGACTCGAAGATATTTTGAGTACTCGAAACACATGAAATTAATTTAGGGGACGTGAAAAAAGTTTCTAATACATATCAAGTCTGTGTCTATATATATGTAATGGAGTATTTCTCAAATCAAGAATGGAAAATAGAGAAGAACAAAATATAATTTATGTAATACACGTCTCGCGAGTGTGGAAAAAACTGATAGCCACTATATATTAATTTTCGAGGGAAGTCAAATTAAATAAATTAAACTAGAATTTCATGATAGGAAAGATAGTCTTCTTACTACATATAATGTAGATGATATGCTACCAATCAGTAAAAAAAATGTTGATAACGTGTGTACATATTTAGTATTTTCTACAATATTCGTAGTAACGAGCGGGCAGGCCAAAAATATGTCATCTTGTAATTCTGAACCACGTAGATTGCTTTTGTGCTGATTTCCGAGCGAATATGAATTACCGCTAGTGCCCCTCAAGTCTTATGCCGGAGGTTTCCTTTTTTGGGTATTTGATCCCTTCCAAAGAATAGTAATACAATCGTTAGTCCAGAACCGGGCCTTTATGATCGAAGTTCACACACCATTATAGATTTTAGGGATATTAGTGAAAATTGTCTTTTAAAAAAAAATACTAATAATAGCATGCCTGATGTGCCAAAATAGCCGATAAAAAGGTATACATACGTAATAGTGGCATGTTATTATTAGATTTTGACAACTTTATCTGGTAAAAAATAATATTTAAAATTATTTTTGAAAGAAAAGTAGTACTTAAGCCGTTTATTAATATAACCTTAGATTTTATGTAATACTGCTGGGTTATAATGATTGAACCCTAATTAAATTGAAATGAACAAAGAAAACAAGTTCAATTTGATTTGTTTCCAAGAGTCGCTCAGATCCATCCATGTCGTGAGTATGGAAAAAATGGTAGCCTCAAAACAAAAACTTGGATTCCAAGTCAACTATAAGAAGTCTTCTATGATATTCGTAGCACTAATTCCTTCTACGTTATTGTCTCATTAATACCCTCTATATTGTGGTTTTGACGCAAGTTTCTAAATATCGAGACTGATGAAAAAATTATAGTTTTATTTAATAAGTCTATGGGTAGCTCTACATTTTACTGGTGACCAAAAACCGATAACTTCATTTTACGGGTTTACTGGTGGATTTTTTAGAAAGAAAGAAAAGTTTGCCGATAAGTAAAGTTAAGTAAAGTTAAGGATTACGGGTAAACTATTAACCGACGAGTTTATCGACAGGTAAAGTATAATTTTATCATGTAAATATAGGTTACAATTATAATTTTATATCAAAATATTACAATTTGATATAAACGATATATAGGAAGTAAACTCACGTACATTATTTTTCATCTTATTTTTCTCTTGTTCTCTTCTTTTTCCTCATTTTCTTCTAGTTCTTCCTTTCTTACACTTTGTTTTCTTTTTTTCTTTTTTTTTTTAATATGAGTAAACTTTTACTTTAAAAAAATTATGCTAACATGTCAAAATTTTGAACGTATTGAGGACATTAACTCGGGATTTATAGAACCTTGAATTGATCCATAAAATTTGAAATAAATAAAGAAAAACCAACACAATTTTATCCCCCTAATTTAATTTTTTTGTCGCGAATGTGGAAAAAATGGTAACCAGCAAAAATTGCAACTGTGGAAACAAATAATAGCCATAGAAAAGATAATGTTATTATACAAGTAGAAACTCGTAGACCAAGTCAACTATGAGGTCTTCTAATAAAATTAAGTGATGTCTCATTAATATCTCTAAATTATGATTGCGATTATTTTTTCTTAATTTATTATAGAAGGGTAAAAGAGGAATTTCAAACCCCTTTTTGGGACTATAAATGAGTGAAGCAGTGAAGGTAGTTAGTAGTATAATACGCAAAAACAAAGACAGAAAAATACTCTTAATTAAGCAAATATGAAGAAAGCTTTTGCAATTCTCATCAGCATCTTTCTAGTAACTGTCTTCTTCTTTCCCTCTTCAATTCTGGCTCGACAATTGTTAGGTGAGAAAACATCTCAATAATATATATATATATATATATATATATATATATCAAAATTTGTGATACATGATCACTAAATTAAGGAGCAAAATGCACACAACTTTGAGTTCAAGGGTATTTAAGTAATATTTCGGATTCCACATCGTAAAAACTTACCTTAAATTTCATATTTTACTCCATGTTTCATAATTTCTTATCTTTACTTATGTTACACCGTTAAGAAGTCACCAATTTTTAAGATATGTTCAAAATTTAAGCTAAACTTGTAATTTTTTACTTAGTTCTCATATATTTTTCATTTTCTTGCTTTTATGTTCGAATTTGCTTTCTGTTTCCGCGAGTGCAATTTATAATATATGCTTTCACTCTTATTGAATTACGTGTGTGTTGCATGCAGTCGAAGCTGTTGGCGTTACCGGATGTACTCGTAATCCTGAGAAGCCATGCTACCTGCCACCGAAAAAGCATTGTAATCGTTATAGGCGCGAATGTCATTGAAACCTCAACGACCTGAATCAAAGATATATATATATATATATATATACACGATCACCCAAAACGAAGATTCTTACATGACTTCGTTACAAGCGTGAAGAATAAGTGAGTAATGGTGTATAACCTTATGATTTCATCCAGCTTGCCCTTGTTTAGGGTTTGTGTGTTTTGGTTTACGTCTGAAAGTTATTAAAGAATAAAGGCCATCTTGTTCTGACTAAGTTGTTTATTTACTACTTCTTTGGAAATATGATCTATGATCGAGCACTGTAACAGAGCTATTGACTAATGGCCATCGAGATTAAAGATTATTTAGAAAATAGAAAGAAAGAAAAAAAGTGTCTACAAGGGGATTCTATTAAGATTTGAAATTATAAAAAATCCATATATATATATATATTAATTAGGGAAAAAAAAGAATGCCATTTTCGAAAATAAAATATGATTTCTATCATTTTTGAACTTATTTATACATCATATGCCACGTTGTAAAAGGAAAAGAAAATATATAGCCAAAATTTCATCAAAGTTTTCGATGAGAGATACAACAAGTCTTCACTTGACAATGTTTTGAGAAAATAAATTAAGACGTTATCCATCATCACTCGTCACGATCCGGGTCGGTCCTGACTTTCACAAGCAGCCTAGGTGAAATAAAATTGGGACACTATGTTTAGGAAATATATATATATATATATATTTAAATTTTAAAGTTTGATGTTTGATCTTTTTAATTATTAATTAGAAATAGAGAGAAACAAAACCAAACCCAAGGCCATTTAAATTAGTTAGTTAATATTATGGAATAATAAATAAAAAGTAAAAAGTTTCAAATTAATTTAATATCATTAATCATACAACGGGATTTAATATGAGGACACATTATTTTTATAAATTAATTTTAGAATAGAAAATTAATATTTTATTTTTAAAAAAATATATGATAAAATTTACAATATCACAAAGTATAGTTGGTAAGAATTAGTAGTAAATTCATTATTTTCATATCAATTGATTGTGGTGATTATACATGGAAAAAAAATGTAAAATTTTAAATATCATTATAATTTTTTATAAATAATGTATTTGAAAATAATACGAATAATAAAAGTGCAAAATAAGTAGGAAAAATAAGTCCTATATACCATTCACTTTTTAATTCAATCAACTCCCTTGGCCCCAAGGGTACAAATATGTCAAGATAATAAATGAATTAAAAAAAAATGGTATAATAATAATCAAGAATAATTATAATGAAAGTAACAATAGTCTATCCATCGGTGATAAATTCCTATTATTTTTATGGATGGTAAAGTCCCGAACACTCCTTATGTCTCACTAATTGAATTTCGTCGTTTGTCTATCCACTTCCGTTAATCGTCGCTATGTGCAAGTTGTATAAGCCCTCTAGCATTTTACGACAAAAGTTTCAATAGTCTTTCAATCGTCATCGATAAATTGTCAGAGGGCTTCTACGGGTGGCGATAGTTAGCCGAAGTGGACGAACAAATGACGGAATGCATTGGCGAGACAAAAGAAGAGTTTGAAAACTTTACCACTTATTTAAAAAAAAAAAAGATTATGTATGATAATAAAAAGACTATTTAGAACTTTAATTTTTTTTAAGAATATTTAAAATTAGAAATATAGGATAATATTATTAAACTACTGTTATTTTTTTTAGTAAATGATCATTATTTACGAAAATAAAAAACCAAGAAAGTGGGCAGTTAATTTACTGCCATTGTTTTTCTCTTCTCCTCTTATTCGACGGAAGCAGAGTCTGAATAGCGAAAATTTACTCTGAGATGGTGACAGTCCACTCGATTCTCTTCTTCTTGTTCTTGCTTGTTCCTTTGGCTTCTATGGATTCTCGTTTGTTTTCAGGTGCCATTTTCAATGCCTTCCTTCCTCACATTGGACTAAATGGAACCGTGGTTTATCTCTTCTTTCGTGTTTCAGCCGAAGGGTCTTCCCGGAAGTTCGCCCGAAGACTCTCGAGGCCGACGATCGCGAACGACGGGAGGGTTTACGCTTGCTCCGAGAAAGATCTGTTCTCCTTCGAAAGCAACGGCTCGATTGCTTGGACGGTACATTTGAACCACACTTGCGATCCCGGGTTCGCTCCCGTTTACGACGGAGGAGAAAATGTACGCCTCGGGATTGGGTACCGAGTTTTTGGCCTTTCTTTTTATCATTACTAGTTTAACATGAATCCGATCGGGTACAGATTTATGTCGTCGTTGCAGAGAATAAAGTGGTGAAGATCAATATAGGTGCCGTCTCCGCCGAAGCGTTGGATCGTAAAGAGGGGACAGGAGAAATCATTGGCCTTTCGGTTAGCACGTCGAGCTCTTCGATTTACGCCAACGTCAGAGGGCGAGGTCTCTTTGCCTACGCCACAAGCGGGCGACTTCTGTGGAGCGCTGGACCGGTGCTCAACCAATTCGGCTTCGGCCAAGGCTGTCGGAAGAACGCGACGAGTTGCTACTTCGTGTCGGTCCCGGTGATCGATCGCTGCGAGAATAGTGTCTATGTAAGTTTCGATTATTTCGAGATAGGCGCAATGATTTGGAACCGGAATTTAAACGCATTCAACACAGATTATTAAGAATACTTATGTTTGAACCGATATTTTGAGGGATTAACCGAAATTGATATTCTCGGGAAATTGTACCGTTAAAATCCGTAAATCCTGTTTTGTTTACTGATTTTAATATTGAAAAAAGTATATAATTTAGCAATTACCTTCAAATCTTAAAGTTCATTTAAAACATAAATAATAAAATTGGACCGAAATAGAGGGGTACCCAGTTTGTTAAAGCAGTCTCTATTCTGCTTTTTTAAAACTGGGGGGCGGGTAGATACCGGTATTCAAAACCGTACCAGAAACCAGTTCAAAGTTTCACCCTTTCAAAAAGGCCGAGAGAGGAGGGAAAACAGAGAAGTATCGAAAAAGGCGATCGGTTTTATTTTTTTCTCGGCATTCTCAAATTGCAGCATCTATGCAGATATCGAACAATGAAGGAGAGCTGTACTCTCTGTCAATCCGCAGCCTGCATTTCAAATGGATTCGTGACTTGAGCCCTTTTGGCACGACTTTCACCGTTACACCTGGCAGCAACGGGCGGTTGTATGTCGTGGTACCGGAGAAGGCTCTCCTGTTAGCTCTCGATGTTTTGACAGGAAATGTGTTATGGCAAGGAAGTATTGGCCCGTTAAGCTCACCAGATTCAACCCCGGTTATTGACTCGAATGGTGATCAAAGGGTTTGAAATTTGTCTAGCTTCTGGTTATCTTAGTCTTATTTTTTCCTTGATTTGATCCTCTTCAGGCTGGGTTTCCATCGGTTCGTTAGACGGTTTTCTGTATTTGTTTTCGCCAAGTGGGGTTCTCAAGAAATTTTCAAAATCCCGAGCGTCGGACTCTGCCATTTTAGCTACCCCAGTGCTCGATTGTTCAGGCTATGCAATCTACGTTTCTCAGACGGAAATGGAAAGCAAAACTAGCCTCATAATCGGTGGTTATACTTACGTCTCTGCCATGAAACCGACTAGTGTAGTTGCCACTTTGCTTGTTCCAGCGACTGGTTCTATATACTGGTCGGAAACATATCCCGGTATTTGCATCTCTTGTTAGATTTAAGGTTTTCCGGTCCTGATCCCGGTTTTCCGCATCTTTTATAAGTAATATTGCGACAGACTCAGTGATATTAAACCGTTATTTACCGATTTTGAACTGGTAGCTGGTAATAAAACAAAACCCGTAACTTTGAAATATATGTTTAATTAAACCTGGACTGGTATAATAACAGTTTCCGGCTTCTCGAAACCGGATACCGGTAAATGCCGGATCACTGTATTTATTCCAAAATACCGACTATTAAAACGGCTATTTGAGAATCGGGTTACTGAATTTAAACAAGTAATTGGTAAAAAATTTATTGTCTTTCTCGCTGTCAATTTCGATAGGTGAGCTCTCGTCTTCGTTGTCCCGCACCGATCTGCAACAATTTGTAGTGGATGAAAGGATTCTGCTTGCGTTTTTAGCCGCTTCAAGTGAGAATCAACTGTTAAACTACTTCATTTTTTCAGTGTTTCATAATCCGGAACTCTAAGCTTTTGTTTTCTCATTGAATCAGAGACAGGCAACAAGCTCGCCTGTCGTTCAAGGCGTGAGTTCCTACCTCTGGTTTATCTTTTTTTCAAATTTCAAATCCTTTTTAATTCTCCTTGGCTCATTCTCTGTATTGTCATAGGTCAAAAGCTCATAACTACCTGCTCTCAAGCAAGGCCAAAGCTTCTTAGGCTTTACACAGGTAAGAAAACCGATAAATTAACCCCCGAACTCGCAATCCCGACAACAATTAAACTGTTTTTCTTCTTTTATTTCGATTTCGCAGCCAGCGAAAGAGCGATTTTCTTGTTCTTGGTGTTTGAATCTGTAGTCTTGTTACTCCTTGCCATACTTGTTCGGTTCTGTTGCGTGTTCTGGAAGAAAAGAAAACTCCAGGATCAAGGCCTTGCCGGGTTTCTTGACAAAAGGGTAAGCTCTGAATCGCATTATTAACCACTCGCCATAATGGTAACGGTTAGCGTTTCTAAAGCCGTGTTTTTTTCTCGCCCGTGTCAGCGATCGCTCCAGCTGAAGAAGAAGTCGCTGCGCAGGAGTATAACGGAGCTGCGGAGTGAGGCCACCGGTGAGGAGCTCGGAGAATTGGACGGACTGGTGCGTGAGAGGAATGGAGTCAAGAGGAAACTCTCGACGACGTACAGCCTAGGCCGAGACCAAGCATCCTCGGAGAAGCTGGCGCCTCCGCTGCCTTTGTATAGCACCGGCGAGAGTGCGAGAGCGAGAAGCCTCTCTCTCCGACGAGGCGCGAAGAGTGAGAGCAGCGACAGCGACACTAGCTGGGAGTCGTTCCGGGAGGACGAGCCGGAAAACAAATAGAAGCCAATCAGATTACACGAAAAAGTATTGTGAAAGAAAAAAAAATGTAGACTGTTAGAAAATACATGTACAAATTTAGGAAGCATAGTTTTGTATTTACTTTATTCTTCACATAATATTGTAACCAACCATTCAGGGCCTGAAAAAATTCATTCATATATTTAAGGATAATTTATGGCAAAAGTCTTGATATTTGACTAATTAGAGCAAATTAGTCCCGGGAGGTTATTATTTTGCTTTTGACGTTATAATTGTGACAAAAAGTACAAATACTTTATAACAACAAAAGTATATTATGCTCTTTAAAGTAAAATTACAATATTTTTACTGGCAGAAGTATGGGAAAAAAATTTGGCAAAAATATATACGTTTGCCGTAAAGAACATTCATACTTTTGTCACAATTATAAAGTCAAAAGCCAAATTTTAATTTCCAAGAACTAATTTGTTAACAAAATGATAACATATATACTCGTGATACCAAAAAGATAACATAAGGATTATATTGCTCGAATAAAAGCATAAGGACTTTTGCCACAAATTGCCATATATTTAACATATACCGTAGATTTTATGTAGCACCAATGATTATTGATTCACAATATTTTCGTAGCGACTGCGGAAAAAAATGGTAACCAGAAAAAATTGTAAAGATAATAATATTATAGAATTAGAAACTCGTACGTAATCCAAAGTTAACTATAATATCTTAACACTTTCGTTTTCCGTTGATGTCTATAATATCTCTAATTGTGGTTGTGGTTTGGAAGAAAGTTTCTAAATATCTAAGCCGATGAAAAATCGATAGTTTTATTTTATAAATTTATTAATAAGTTTTTTTAGAAATAAATTTTTTACACATAAAAAACTGATCGATAAGATTTTACAGGAAATCGTTGGACAAAGGGTTTAATGACAATGACGGTTTTTTTTTTAATATAAGTTAGTATTGTAACTTATTATGTAAAATTCAAGTTATAATTGTATTTTTTTATTAAATAACAGTAACAATTACAATTTGATATAAGTTATATATGATATATATATATATGTTTTTCGTTACCCCCGACGTTTTCGACTTCTCCTTTTTTTTTCCCTCTCTCTATTCCTCCACTTTATCGATTTCTTCCTCTCTTTTCCTTTCGTTTTCACATTTTTTAAGGATAAACTCTTACTGCACGTACGAACGTATGCGGACAAGTTAAAATTCTAAAAATATCGAGGGATTGCGTTGGCGGCAAGTCAAAGTTTTAGAACCTTTGTTGGAAGTAATATTTATTTATTTATTTATTTATTTATTTTATTAATTAGAGCTTAATTGGGACTATAAATGAATGAGTGAAGGTAGTTTAATACGACAGAAAAACAGTCTTAAGCAAATATGAAGACGAGCTTTGTCGTCATCTTTCTGGCAAATGTTCTCTTCTTTCCCTCATCAACTCTCGCTGGAGAATCATTAGGTGAGAAATTAAACATCTCAATTCAGAACTTTGTGATGCATAAACATGATTATTACTAAACTGATAAACAAAACGCAAATTTTTTTTGAATTCAGAGGTATGTAAATAATTATATATGCGTGAGTGCAGGTGGAACTTATAATACCACAGACATGGCCCCAGGTAAGTACTTCTACAATGGTTCGGGATCTCGGAATCTGGATGCGTATATACTCGGGCTTAGTCGCGTATATGTGGTGTGTGTATACATGTATATGTGCGCGTAGTGTGTCGCTTATATATTTAGTGTTAGAAAGGTTCAAGCTCAAGTATGTTTATCCGCTTGATCTACTTTTCTGATTAAGTGTATAAAAATAAATAAAAAAGTGGGTGATGGTGTGTAATGTATCTTGTATTTTCATGCTTGTGATTTTGTTGGAACTTGTAATACAAGTAATGAAATTTTATGATTTGCATTGTATACCTCTCTTTCTCAAAGAGTCCCACATGGGTTGGAGACATGAATTTGGAATGGTTTATAAACCAATGGATTGAGCTAAGGGCTTGGGCCCTTAGGGTCATAGGATTTTGTGGATGAGGGAGGACTCACCCAAATGCATCACCGAACTACCACACACGCGCGCCGCCGCCGCCGTCCGACCGGACGTGGCGAGGCGAGGTGCCGTGCGTGCGTTGAGTATTCTGGTGCAAACATAATTCTTTTTGCCGAAAAGTTAATTGGTATTTTTGCCGAAATTAAAACTTTAATTACTTTTGCCGAAATTAATTTTGCGAAAATTATTTTCTGACGTGGAAAAGATTCAGTCCTACGTTCATTTTTCTGAACGTTATTTTCATAACGTAAACATTTTTCTTCAGCTATAAATACAGTGCTCTGGTTCTCGTTTTTCACATCAAAAAATCGCAGAGCTATATACAGTATTCCGAGCAAAATATTCCGAGGGTTTGAGTGATTCCGATCGATACCGAGTGCACGGTGTCGGTCGCGACAGAATAGATCTGGGCTGTTTTATCCTGGGGGTGACGAGGCAATCACGAACTGCGAGCACCGAGGCAGAGCCGCGAAACACCTTAAAGAAAGCGACCTAGTCCGCGACTCAGCCTTCCCGGAGTTTTACGCTAACCTTTGTTTTGCAGGTACCCGAGTTTCGAAGTACGCAGCGACGAAGTATCCACAGGCGACAACAGATTTTTATTTAGACTTCGAAATATAATCTGTGAAAGATTGGGTTGTGAAATTTGCAAAAGAACATGACATTTTTAATTTATAAGTTATATTATATTTTAGTACAAAAAAACTTAGCAATTTATATAATTCTAATAATAGTCATTTGTCACTCAATATATTTTGAGTTAATAAATCAGTATAATTAGATTTATTACAACACCCGGGAGAGTGCGAGTGCGAGTGCGAGAAGCCTCTCTCTTCGGCAAGGCGCGAAAAGTGAGAGTAGTACTGACAACGACATTTGCTGGGCGTTGTTCCGGGAGAATAGCCAGAAAACATGCAGAAGCCCGTCGAGAATGGAAAGATAAATTTTCTAGACTTTTGAGAAATTTATGCAAATTTAGGCAGCATAGTTTTATACTCATGGAATTATAGCTCAAGATGAGTTGCTATACATATTCACTTTATTTTTCACATAATATTGTCACCAATCATTAAGGGCCTAAGAAATTAGTATATTTATGCACTTAAGCTATACTGAATTTTTTTTGTAACATACCGGTATTTTGACCGTAAATATTTCTTTATCATCCTAGCTTCCAACTTAGCGAGATTTTTTTTTTTTTTTTGTATTTTTAATTTTAAAAACCAAATAAATCGATTTCTCGAGAATAAGATCAATTTTTAGTTATACCTGATTTTGACAAAAACAAAAAAATATATATTATAAATCATTTGGAGGTTTGTTTCTTGTTTTGTGTTTCTTGAGTGCTACTTCTAAACTAATTGGAATCCAGATGATCACTTTGTAAGACGTTGGCTTACAACATTTACTGAAAACATTACTAAATGGTAACTAACGTATCATTGTTTTAAAAATATCGGAGCACAACCGTGGATAGCCTGCACGGAAACTACAAATTGTGGATAAACGGATTAAAACCGACACACTCAGTAATAGTTGTATCAAAAACCACAAGTCCCACTCATTTTTTAATTTATATTTAGTAATATCTTTTTTACCCAATTTGACAAGGTTAATTGCGGAAAAAATACTCAAGTTATTCTCGAGTGAGCCGGTGTAGATCCAACTCTTTTCTTAGTGACAATTGTACCCAAGTTTGTGTTTACTGCGGAGTGTCAAACATTCATTCATTTTTTTCGCTAGTTTGTTAAGTGCTAAACTCAAATACTTCTGCCGTTAAATTTTGATACCTTCGAAGAAGAAAAAAAGGAGGAAAATATTTCATGACAAAAGTATAAAAGTTTAGCACCTAACTGTCTAACTGAAAAATGGATGAATATCTAAAAATCCGTAATAAACACGAACTTAGATGAAGAAAAAAAAATTACACCATTTCACTTAACAACAATTTTAGATGCTTTATCGCAATTAATTCACTTAAATGTGATAAAAGATCATCTCTTCACGTATCCTCCACTAATCATTTCTAAAACATCCTAACCTCTAAAAATTTAATACTTTGTTAATAAGTTTATTTATGATGAATATTATTAAATTCAATACCAAAAAACTTAAAATTGGATGGGTACAATCAGTTATCGATTTTTAAAATCGTACTGTAAAACTAAAAGAACAAAAAAAAAAAAAAAAGTTGACCATTTTGGGGACTCCAAAACGTTGAAGCAGGGACTTACCGTGGTCCGCGTCGCAGGCGATCACGGTCTCCGAAGCATGGTTTGGTTGCAGAGAGAAAGAAAGATCTAATCTGACTTCTCTCTGAACTCGCCGATTTGCCTTCTCTTCTCTTCTCTTCTCTTCTCTTCACCAATCAAGCTCTCCTCGCAAACCCTAGTTCCTCTCCACTCTCTCTCCAGCTTCTCCGATCCAAGCTCGCCGCTTTCAGGTCCGTTCAATTTCCAGCTTCTTGCCGTTTTAATGGCTGAATTTCATCCCAATTCGGTTATAGCTGTCAATGGAGGATAGCGTTTTGTGAGTGTTCTTGCGCGAGCTTTGAATTTGAAATGGTGCTTGACTTTCTGCTCTACAGTTTGGGTATGGAAACTGAGGAT
Source organism: Parietaria judaica (assembly GCA_954871525.1). Classification (NCBI taxonomy): domain Eukaryota; kingdom Viridiplantae; phylum Streptophyta; class Magnoliopsida; order Rosales; family Urticaceae; genus Parietaria; species Parietaria judaica. Next base: position 37,206,042 of record OX940865.1, read on the forward strand.
TGTGTAGGCCCCCGTGGCTCGGGTGCTTCGGCGGGCGAGAAGGAACGCGATGATGGTATCGGTAACGGGCGTATTGAGGTACTTCCTGTGCTGCCGGAGGAGAATCCGGAGATGAATTCGGTTGGCGGTGACTCGGACATGGAAATCGAGGATTTGAACGCGGACTCTACTAGGGATAATGGAAGTTATGATCTTAATCAGACGCCTGGCCGAGCAGATTCGGAATCTGGAGTCGCTGCAGATCAGCTTGTCGAAATAGAAAGCGAGAGCCTCGTCGGAATCAAGGGTGATGCGCCACTTGAAGACGGTCCTTGCGTTCCGAACTTACCCGAGACTGTTGTGGTTGCTGCCTCCGTAAATAACTGTATCCTTTTTCCTGTGAATTTAGATATTCTCTGCTCAAATGCATAGCTGTCTTTAACACGCATTTAGTCTTTTCCCTAACTCGGGGTCCAGCTATCTCGGGTGTCGAAAGAACTCGAGTGATGTTTGATGAGAAATCCCCTTCTGTGTGTGTCAAATATAATTTCTTGACAAGGTTGGTGAAAATATAGGACGGACTTGTCGCCCGAGAAGACCAACTTCTTATCTAAAGAATTTTATTTGTAACCTAATTATTTCTTGAAATCAAGAGATAGGGTATGAAACCCTAATTGACTTTTCCAAAATCTCTGCACAGGTCTAGTAAAAACAAGCTAGAGGAGCTGTTACAGAAGTGGTCAGAGTGGCATGCTCAGCATTCATCGACCGCTCAAGTAAGATGTATTTCGGTGCTTTGTCGTTCTCGACATGGTTTATATCTTCCCTAGGATAAAAGGATTTTCATATATATTGATGGGTTTATTAGGATTTTGATGCGAATGAGGATTGAGATCAAGCGTAAAAGAAAACACAAATTTGGTCAATGGGAATTCTTTAGTCTTTGAATAACTACCGAACTTTCCTTCAAGAGCAAGGGCGAACGCTCTTCTAACTATCCTAAGTGAAAATAATCCAAAACAAAGCATAATCCGATCAGCCGTCAAGGCTAGACGCCTTTAGGCCACTCGAAAACCCTAATGACAAAATAAGGGATTGACTGAAGTACCCGTAATGGTATAACTTAACATTAATAATATTTTCTAACCTAAAGACATGGACTGAACACAAAAAGCTAAACGACCGTCTTGCCCCTCCTGCGGCGATACTTAATTATAGCGGGTCTATCATATTTCTTTGTAAGTTTATTCTATTCTGGATTAAGGGATTAATACTAATAGAAAAGTGTAGGTGAATGAGATCCCCTATGGCCTTGCATAGTCAAAACTAATATCGTTGACTAGACTGTGATTTAATAAAAAAGAAATTGCAGAATTTTAACCTTAATCTATTCTGATTTGAAACAAGGATTGATCTACCCTAATGAGATCAACGGAAAATGTTTTCTAGAGTTTGAACCATTTGGCTATATATCGTTGCTGATAGTATTCTGATCTCTGATTAAATTACCCGTATTGCGCTCCATTCAGAGTCCTGATGATGCTCTCGAATCTGGCGAAGAAACCCTATTTCCTGCTTTACATGTTGGCTTGGAAAACGCTTCATCGGTGGTGAGTTATCACTTGTATTGATCCTGACAACGGGACTGCCATTCTCGTGTAGGGAGTTATCTCATATGGCACTGAGAGTTACCGACTTTCTCTGCCCTTACCTAATGACTTAAAGAACTTGTATGTTTGAATATATTATTTGAAGAATTATATCTTTATATTCTTCTTTGACTGGTACTTTTTCTGCAGTCATTCTGGATGGACCAACAACCACAGAAACAGCAGAACAACGAATTTGTAGCTTTGGATCACAAATCCGTGCCTATGTATGATCGCGGATATGCCCTCGGTCTGACATCTGATGAGGGTACAAGCAATGTGGAGAGGTACACTCATATGGCTTTTCGGTTATTAATTATTTTAAAATGATGAACTATGTGTGTATATACTATATATATATATATATATATATATATATATATATATATTGTAGTATTATATATTGACAATTGATGTGTTTTTCCTGCAAAACTTTGTTAGACGCTTGGAAATTGTAGAGGATGCAGCTCGCTGTTTCAATTGTGGTTCTTACAGTCACGCTTTAAGGGAATGTCCGAAACCCCGTAACGTTGCTGCTGTCAATAGTGCTCGGAAACAGCTTCAGTCAAAGAGAAACCAGAACTCCGCATCACGCAATCAAACTCGATACTATCAGGATTCGCCAGCTGGAAAGTTTGACGGTCTCAGGCCTGGAGCTCTCCATGCCGAGACAAGGAAACTTCTGGGTCTTGGGGTAATATCACTCGTGCACATACAAATACTTATATTTACTTATATCTTGGTTTTTATTTAATCCTCCATATTGCGGAATAGCAGGAGCTCGATCCACCTCCATGGCTCCATCGAATGCGTGAAATTGGATATCCTCCTGGATACCTGGGTAATTGAAATTACTTGTTGTTTGGATTTAAGTTTCAACTTGCATGAGTAGAAGATGATGTTTTGTTCTTGGCATGTTCAGACCCCGAAGAGGATCAGCCATCTGGCATCACTATATTCAGCGATCATAATGAAATCAAAGAGGAGGAAGAGGACGGGGAGATCGTCGGTGCACTACCCGTCGAGACGGAAAAACCCGAACCCAAGAAGAAAATGAGCGTGGAGTTCCCAGGAATAAACGGGCCAATTCCAAAAGATGCCGATGAAAAACTCTGGGCTGATCGATCCCGCCGCCATTCGTCTGCAACCCATTCTACCGGACACGTCATCAGAAGTCATCATCGCGAGGATAGATGGTCCAGATCAGAGTTCAGAGACGATGGACCCCCCGGTGTTGACCGGAGCTTCAACCCGGCAATGTCAACTCATATTCCCGGATACAGTCAAAGATACCATCCATATGGAAGACTGGAATCAGACAGAGGCAGAAGATTCCATCCCTTGGACGAAGGCTTGCACGAGCCCCGTCACTCGCCGACGGATCACGGCGCTTCAAGACATTGGAACGGGCTTGACGACAGGTATCGCCATTTAAGTAGAAGGTAAGGGCTTTTGTGTAATTTTAGCAGTATCAGAGGATCTTCTAGTGGTAGGCACTGATTTATAAACGAGTATTATACAGAATTACTGATTGAGCAGGTTAGATTTATAACAATTACACTTACTTTTTGCGTACTTTGACATGTTTCTCGTCAGTTTGTTCGTGTATTTGTTTTACAATGAATTATTAGTCTCAATTAAAAATGGTTTATTTTTTTGTAATCAATTTCAACATGTAAATAACAATATAAACTATATAATATGGTATATTATATAATGAAACTATATAATATGTAAACTCCGCATTGGATTGTTAAATCTGTTAAAAGCACCGCCGTCCAATGCTCATGCTGTCTGGGTCAACCCGGCCCAGATATCGGGTGCGCAGTCCTGTCCAGTAATGTGACGGCCACAAGTCCTCCTTGGACGTCAGCCTGATACCGTCAAGTCCCTCACGAGCACCGGCATCACCCAGGTGCCCATGCACGGCTCCCACCTCCTCGTCGCCTAATCTGAAAAACGCTAGACGGAATATTATTATAGCAAAGCAAAATCCTTTCAGTTAATTTTAACATTTACAATTAATAACGATATCAATATCAAGTGTATCAACTATCAAGCAAGAAGAATGATGTAAGCGTGAGAATTTTGACTTCCGTTTTCGGTTTTGTCTCGGCTCATCCCAATCCGGTCTCGTATATAGGAAAAAGATTTGACTTTATATTATGGAAAACTGAGAATTCGTGTTTTGTGTGTTTAATTATTGTGTAGTTCCAATCTCACATAAGTGAATAGATGATGATGGATGATAGTGTAAAATCTGTTAATAAAAATCTTAATTAAATGAGTTTTAATATTCCAAATCATGGTTTTAAATTCTCGGCATACCTGTTTTTTGAGAGTTGTAAGTTACATGTATAATTTTTTATTTTTTATATAAATACAACTATAACATGGCAATATGATATCTTATTATCGTATGTTTTATTTATGTCTTATGCTGATAAAATAAGTACATTTGAATCTATATAAAAAAATTCGACGCATGCCTATTTTTCAACTTTCGCGTTAATATTACTATCGGAACGCGGTATGCCCATAAAATGAAGAGAGCGAAAATTACATTGGCATTCAGAACCTTGTTCAAAATAGATTGGTAATGTCGGTCATTAACTATTAAATATGATTAACCAGTCCGTCCCACCTTAATTCCCTCTCCGGTCTGAATTATAAAAACAAACTTAATTGTTTTGTCTCCGATTTTCAAATGCAAAAAGAATCGGGATTTTTCATATTGGAACGGAAATAATTTGGAAAAACCCAAATAACCAATAACCGAGCTGGGGAAGAGTGAAAAACTAGTTCACAAACCCGGGTTAAAGCGACGATCCAAGAACAAAAGCGATGCAAACAGTTGGTACACACAATGTGGAAGATCCCAGTGTCAAAATACTCACTGCTACATAAAATGTCAGAATATCAATTTCTGCAACCAAAAAAAAAACTAAACACAAGAAGAACAAGAAACATAGCAATTCCTAGCTCCTACAAATGATTTAGGGCAGGGCAAAGTAAAACCAAATTACCCATTTGCCCTTTCGCTGTTCTAGCTAAAACTTAAATCGTTAATACACATCATTGCTACACATAAGAATGCACATCCCTAAAGTCAAAGGCTCCTCCTTATGTGGTCAAGAATTTCCAGAGCTTCTTCCCCACCGAGGCTTCACCGGGAAGCAGGGCCTCCTCGTCCTCATCTTCGGCCTCGTCTTCGTCTTCGTCCTCGTCGACGGGACTCGTATCATCTGCACGTGACTCGCTCTGGTACTCGTCTTCATTAGCGTACTCGCCTGCTCGTTCCAGAGTTCCGTTCACCTCTTCGCTCAAAGCCGTAGTCTCGGTCATGGTCTTCATTGCATCTACATAGCCATCTTCTGTTTCCGCCACAGTCGAGCACTGCAGAGACGATACAGCAAGATAAACAATAGCAGAAAAAGTTGCTAGAAAAAATCAATCCAGTCTTAAGAGCTAAACAAAGAAAGTCGAAGCTCATAGCAACGAAACAGAGAAGTGAATAAAACGAGAAGATAAGAGGATTCTACTTCTCGTGAATCAAACACTCACCCGCACAAGGACTTGCGTACTTCCAAAATTCTCACTGGTAACTCCCAACGAAGTTGCTGGACCAGCGTTCGATGAAACACCTGCTTTGCCGCCGACTTGTTTCGGCTTTTCTTTGCCAAGAGAAGATTTAGCAGGTGCAGCAGCAACTTCACTGCAAGGCAAACACAACTCAGAAGTCAATTGCTTGTAAAAAAATGTAAAATGGCCACTTTTACAGGTGAAGCCGGGACCGGTCCCAGTTTCCAAGATTTCTGTACCATGGTCAGGGATCAGAAAGAAAAATGTGGTAAGAAACTGATTTTTCCGGGAAGGAAAACCCAATCTAATAACACTTCTATTGAAACTAAAAATATCACTCACTATAAAAAATGATGATGCTCGGTGATAAGTGATAACCCTTATAAATTATAAAAAAATTAAATCAAGACAGACCTTTTGGGACGGCGGAGATTGTAACGCCTTCCCCCAGGAGGCTGCTCAACCGATGGGGCTTTGCCCCGTTGCCTCTTAGGGCGGCCCTCAACGACCGAGTCCGAGCGCCCTTCACTCTCACCCGCTTCTTGCTCACTCGCTGTCACTTGAGACGCCTGTGACCGAACACGCTTCCGGGTTCTTCTAGCTATGCCATGTTCTTCAGCATTTGTGTTCTCTGACTCATCGACGTTCCCGTTCTGATACCCACCATCATTGAGTTCTTCGAAATCGTCGCCCAGAATGACCTTAGCCTCTTCAACCACCGCTTTAACCGAGCGTGACCTGCCAATATTCGTCTTCCCTCTTCTCCGAGACTTTTTCTGACCTCTCTCCGGTCCTTTGCTGTTGAGATTGCTTTCGTTATCAGCTGATGGGTCTTGTCCAGCCTCAGTCTCTCGGATGCTGGTGTCAGATTGTATGACTTGGACATCCAAAGAGTCGCTTGCACCAGCAAATGAGAGCTCGGCTTCAATTTCTGTGCTCTGAAATCTCACGTTCTTCTCTCCAGAGGAAGGCTCGTTGGTCAAGTTTCGAATAGACGACTCAGCTTTTTTACCCGGAGAGATCTTGAAAATCGACGTGCATTTGCGAAGCCAGGACATAGTTCCCCCCGAAAGTGGAGACTTTGAATTAGCTGGAGGAGACAAATCACTGTTTTGCCCCTGAGAAACGGCCATTGCATAATCAGCCAGATTTGGCAAGGGAAGCACTTCGGCGTTCTCAATTTCAGCCAAAGATTGTAAATCAGTGAGAACGAACTCGGAGATTGTTTCCCCACAGTCGCTACAACCCTTCAATTTCTCCACAAACGCAATAAAGCGTTCCCTCTCTTTGATAAACTGCTCCCGTCGATCCTTGATCTTACCGCTGAGGCCGAAAAGATTGTCTATGTCTTTTCTAATTTCCACCCTCTGGTTCTCGAGATGCTCTTTGTTTGTATCAGATTCTTGCCTTTCTCTCTCAACTTTATGTCTCTCGAATTTCAACTCGTCCATTTCTCTTCTGGCTACTTCCCTCAAGTATGCAATGTTCTCGAGTTCTCTTTTCCTTTCTTCCTCGAACAATTTTTCCTTCTCTCGTAACGGCTTCTCAAGCTCCTCAAACTGCTTTTGCAGATCGGCTTCGAGTTGACTTTTTTGCTTTTCGTAATCGTGAAGCATAAGGGTTCTCTCGCTCTCTGCTTTCTCAGCCATTAACGACTTCTCGTGCTCCATCTGGGCAGCAAAAGACTCCTGAACCAGCTTGAGATCTTCCTGCTCTCTCTTTATAGTCTCCTGAACCGTCTCTCTCTCGTTTCTCAGCCTTTCCTCTTCTGTTTGCTTTAGCTTCTCAAATTCTGCTTTCAACTCGTTCACGTTTCTCAGCTCGTTCTCAATCTCTGCTCTTCTCTCGTCCAAAACTTCCCACTCCCTCTCAAAAACTTCCTTCTGCTGCTTTAGATCCTCGGCTTCCTTCAAAACTAGTTCTTTCTGAAACATGTACTTGTCGATTTCCTGCTTTAATTCCGACTGCAGTCTTTGAAAGTCTGATCTATCTTCTTCGGTTACCTTCAGACGATCCTTCTCCTCAATAATACTCCGAAGTTTCTCCTCATTTTCAGTCTTGATCTTTTCAAGGTCGACAGTGAGTTTGAGCAACTCCTCTCTATCCGCAAGGATCTCAGTCTTCTGTTTTTCTAAATTTTTCTCCTCGGCTTTGAAAAGTTTCTCTCTTTCCTTCAGCGCTTTCACTTTTTCTTCAAAATCCTTCTCTTTCTCCCTAAACTTCTCCAATCTCTTCTCTAACGCCTGTTCTCGCTTCACGAGTTTCTCCTCCATGTGATTGATTTCGACTTCCTTCTTCTTTACATCAACTTCCTTGTTTTTCAGTTCTTCATCCAAAGCGTTCCTCCTCTGCTCGATCTCCAACTCAAACTCATGCTTCTTTGCTTCCAATTCAGCATTATGTTCATCGGTAAGCTTTTGGAGTTCAACCTGCGGTCATTTCAAGAAGGGAAACTTTAAGGAAAACAGTCTACCTTCTTGAGAGCCATGCAATGAAGAAATAAAAATTAATATATAAATCAGTTTTCCCTACATAATGTTAATAAATTATTTAATTCTCATCATATTTATGAGATACAAAATCTTGATCGAAATAGCACGAGTCATTTTTCTAGAAAGTAAACAGAGTAAACCTAGTAAACCGCCAACTTTAGAGTAAAACCACAAGAGATTACTTCAACATTCAGAACCTAATTAACTGAGCTCGCTAGTTCTCTATACACAAATACTATAAATAAGTGCACATATTTCAAACCCAAAAGCAATAAGTCTTACAGTTTCCCGAGCATGAAGCTTCTCCTCTTTGAGGCGTAACTCCTCCTCTTTCAATTCTAGCTCTACTCTCAAACCTTCATATTCCTGCGTTCCCAGAGAACGAAAGTAACAATTAATTGCCACAAATAACAAGTTTCAAATATAAACAGTCATTGGGGAAAATTATTACCTTCTCTTTTACCGTTAAGTTCGCTATTCTACTGCTTATATCATCCTCTTTACTTTTCAATACTGTACAAAGCTCGTCAATCTTCTTCTGTGCATCTTCAAGGTCCTTTTGTTTCTTCTTAAAAACCCGATCATTTTCACTTGATCTCTCTTCTCTTTGGTTGAGGATTATCTGTCCTTTAGCCAGCCTCTCCTCCCCTTCTTGCAACTTCCGCTCCCATTCTCGCAGCTCTTCTCGCTGCTTAGACAGCACTGCTTCGTGCGCCTTTTGCCTGAGATCATACACCGCTAAGTTATGTTAAGAAGACACGTTTCATTTCAGCACGAACCAGGATTTTTAAACAAATATAGTAAAGTAAAGGTCAGATTGTGATCATACTCCTCAACAAGGGACAAGCGATCCCTCCGAGATGCATTTTCACGAGCCTCCAGATCTTGTGATTTCCTCTCAATCTCTGAACTCTTCCTGCTCACTTCGGCGAGCTTGGCATCAGCAGCACGCAACTTCGCTTCGAGCTCCAGAGATTTCTCTTCGATGCTCGCTACTAAGGCATTTGCTTCGGCCAGCTTAGATTCAGCACTATACTTGACTTCTGCATTTTCTGCTCGGATCTCACGCACAGCCTTTTCAAGCTGCAGATAAAAAAAACGGCACACAAGTGAGCATAAACATACAATAATTATAACTTAAAACGAACGAAATGGCCAATGCTTACATCAAAGACACACTGTTTCTCAACTCCCAAAGCCTTCCTCAAATTCTCCTCCCGCTTCTCGACATCGGTAATCGCGATCAAATGAGAGGTCTGTTCCCTCTTCAGGGCAGATTGAGTTTCTTCTAAATTGCTCTTGAGTTCTTCAAACTTCGAAGTCCACTCTTTCTTCTCAATCAAGAGCAATCCCATGCTGTACTGATACTCAAAAAGCTGACGAACACACACAATCCAATGTTAACAACAACAAAAAAAACCTTGTAATCATACACAAAATTTAATTATGAATCCCGGGCAAACCTCGTTTTCCATGAGCGCGATCCTCTGAGCGAGCCCGTCCCGGTCCGCCATGCCCGAGCCCGGAGTCGTCTCCCCCGCGAGAGCAATAGCCTTGCCCTTCGATCCGTCGACGCCGGACCCGGCTCCGCTCTTGGGGTCCCCACTCTTGGGAGTGTGGGACCAATTCGACCACTTTTGCGGCGTTAACATCACGAGATTTTCCGCACCAGCAATGACCCCTTTTCGCTACTCGCAATCGCAGATCGGGAATTCAACTTCATAAGCCCAGAAAACCGAGAAAGGAAGACGAAGACCACCCAAAACAACACGAACCCTAATTCGGAAAACCAGCGAAGCTCCGAATTGCGCACGAAAACCTGATCAAAGACTCTGGCTTCGCAGTCTCTCTCTCTCTCTGAGACGAAGACGAAATCCAGAATAAAAGAAACCCTAGGCCGGACGTGAACGGAAGTTCCTAAATTCCGGCGAAATGGAGATTTGAAATCCGATAACGTCTCCAAACAGAATTATTTCTCTCTCCTTTCTTTCTTTTTTATTTTCTCAATTATTTTACAATTTATATTTATTTAAAGGACCCGACAGCAACCTCGCGTTCGAAAGTACGAAAATGCCCTTGGGCTCGTCGTTTCTCCGCGCCACCGGCTCGGGGTGTTTTGGGGAATTCGGGTAGAAGGCCGCCATGGAACAGAACGTGCGCCCTGACGTGTGGCACGAAATGACGGAGTTACCCTTCTCTGTTAAATGCCCGTTTGGGCAGTGGCGAGGGGTTACAGTGAGGGCCTACCCAGGGGTGTTTATGTAATCTGCAGCGGTTCTTGCGTTTCCGAGAAATGAGTATATTCTTTGCACACGAATGCCACGCTGTACAAGAGCTGTTCAGTTTCGGAAAGGAAAGTTTATTATTAGTTTTGCTTTTTTCTTTTATTCTATTACTTTTGTGACATAAAGCTCGTTTTATAAAGTTAATAGTAATATAAGTATTTAATATTTTAAATTATGAAATATAAAATTAAATTTGAATAGTTACAATTTTTACATATAAATTAATTTTAACAAAACTTAAAGTATGTTATTAATAATAAATTCTCTTAAAGTCATATTTATTTAAAATAAAAGACCAAAAAAATTAAAATTCATTGATAATTTTTTTTTTAAAATGAATACCAAAATCTAAAATTTAATTGTACAAAATAAAATTTTACATTAAAATATAAAAAAAATGATATTAAAAATTTAAGATAATACATCAAAAAAATTACTAGATTAATTAAAAAAATTGTTAAGAACTTCAATGATAAAGAGTAATGAAAAATAGAAATCTAAGTCTGAAAAGAATTAAATTTACGTCACTAAAATATGATATACTTATGTTATTCTTTAATTATGTTAGTTGTTTTTTTTAATCTTATATAAATAAATAAGTAATTAATTGTGCTTTGGGTGTTTTGAAGATAAGCATCTGCTTTGCCCCGTGTGGGGGTTTTCTTGGCCATCATTTTGGACTGCCAAGTGCCAACCAATAACTTTCTCTCTCCTCCTCTTGTCTCACTTTATATATATAATATATAATATATATTAACCGTTAAGAACACACTATTTCACTAATCTCTCCATCAATACACTAATTAATAAGAAGATGGACCCAAAAAAAAAAGCTTCCTAGAGAGCGTGGGTTTGTGTGGAGGGAGGGACCAAGTCTTTGAAGGAAAAAGAAATGTTCTTTGACTTAATAATGTCATTAATTTATTTTATCCATTCCATATTAAAGTGGCAAAGTTGGTGCATTTAACCGTTGTGACTTGAAAGTAGACCAATTCACTGAGCTCTTAATTAAAAGGGAAAAAAAATTATACGCAAAACAAACGTAAATAATGTACCATTACTTGAGGTCACAAATTTTTTCGGTGACACTCTGTCTTTCTTTTCACATCGAATATGGATTAGTCTTTTTTTTTTTTTTAAGGCAGCATGTGGGGATTGAACTCGGAATGTTGATTAGTCTCTTACAATATATTGTCGTTACCGCATGGGTGTGAAGTTCACATCAATGTTCAAATGTCCGCAAATTGTAAAACAATCATGAATTTAATTTATGAGTATAAGCGGACATAATAGGTATACAAATAGAGTTTTTGTAAAATATTTTAAAACAGCAACTGATAGATAGATCGCAAATCGATGAGTATACCATTACCACAGAATCGATAGATAATAAACCACAATAATTTTTATAACAATAATAATATTTTCAAAAATATAAGATTATTAAGAATAAATTTAATTAAAATGTATAATTTTTAGTTGTTATGAGTTTTAATGCAATTTTAAGAGTTTAATACATTTTTTTAACTTTTTATGCGGCATACTACGTACATGTGATTTTTTGGTGAACTGACAACTAAGTGTGTTAGTTTTAAAATCGCATACTTCTGGTTTGCGGTTTTCCTATCGCATACCCCGATTTTTGGAATGCCGGTTCACATAGCTAACAGTAACACGACTTGGAGACTAATTACAGCTTAGTAATTGTTTCTAAATATTGCATGTTGTGTTATTTTTCGTATCTTAGTGTTAAATGATATTTAGAAAAGTGTGTTACGAAAGATGTTTAGCACATACATAATAAATATATAAAAGGAAAATGTACGAAATGCTAAATTTTGTGTCAAACCTTTTAAGTAATGCCCATTTGTGAGAGTAAAAAATGCACACAATGGGCATTTATTTGAAAGATTTGACACAAAATGAGCATTTCGTTCATTTACCCATAAATAAAAAAGCAATTTTAACACAAAAAAAGTAAGGCACACAAAATTTTCAGTTCTACAATATTAACGATTACATACTTCACTATGTTATGACAAGTTTAAAATGTCGGCAAAAGTCGTCAATTTTTGTTGAAAATTTTGCTTATCGGTTATCGTACAACCGTTGCCGTTTTATCCTTACCGATCGATTATTATCGGTAATCGCCACAAATTTTGTCAACGATTATCGCCCAGCGTAGTGAGAAAAAAGAGGAACTTTCACGCAAATTTGTAAATATTTTAGAGTATATACTTCCATGATATAGAGGCTCGACATTTGTAGAGTTGTGATCCGAGCCGATCCGTTGTGCAAGAAACGCGCAAATTGTGGAGAAATCGGCCATAATTTACCAATTGGTAAAAATACCAAAAGTCTAGTAAAGTATCCAAAACCGAATTATTTTGAGGCTCGTATTTAATCTAAATTATTTATTCGAGGATATCCCAACATTTCCACCTCGAGATTGGTAATAATTCATGAAAAACCCAACAATAATTATCGTGCATTAACTTTGTTCAATATTTATGAAGAAAAAGACATCAGTTCTTAACTGCTTATCAACTATATATGCTAAGGAACCTATCAAAAATTTGGATTTTAGACGTTAAATTTTCAAGGGATAATAGCGGCATAAGTCCTCAACTTTTACTCAACTGGGGCGGCATAGCCCCAACCTCATTTAATAGCAGTATAAGTACCAAAAGATGATTTCCGTCCATATTTGACTAACGGAAGTAGTCAACGTTTGCATGGTCAGCTTCTCGTCAACGTTGACGCCACGTAATCGACATGTCACCATACATGTCATCCTCCATCACCATTAATTTTGCATTAATTTGAATCCCTCCATCACCACATGCGAGGGCCATGGTTCAAATCCCTCCATCACCATTAATTTTGCATTAAATTTGATGATACAAGGATGACATGTGTGGTGACATGTCGGATTACGTGGCGTCCACGTTGACGAGAAGCTGACCAAGCAAACGTTGACTACTTCCGTTAGTCAAATATGGACGAAAATCATCTTTTGGTACTTATACCGCTATTAAATGAGGTTGGGGCTATGCCGCCCTAGTTGAGTAAAGGTTGAGGACTTATGTCGCTATTATCCCATTTTTCAATGATGTAGTATTGGGCACTGGCCAGTATTTTATTTTCGGAACAAAAAAAATCCAACAATTTTGCATATATAATTATAGATAATGGCAAAAAATATATATATATTTTTTTTTTGAAGGAGGCAATAAAATACTTGAATTCTAATTAATTGAAATGCAGGAGCTTAAAAAGGAAAAATAGTAACAATGTACCTAAAGTTAACTTTTCTACGAGGCGACACATTTATGCATCTAATTTTTTTGTCGAATTAAAATTAAGAAAAATACTAAAGAGATGGATGAGCATTTAAGTGCATGTCCTAAGTACGATTTAAAACTACAATGCTAAAATTTTACAAAAGTTCGTCAAAAAATTTAGATGAACACTTCATATTTGTTGACTTTGTGTTTTTTTTTTTTTTTTTTCTACTTTAATTCCTTGTTTCAATTGATAAAGTTTGAATATTTTTACATTGATTATTAATAAAAATAAATAGACAAGTCCCATTACGAGGGACAAGGCAAATCCCTAGCTCACGCCCGAGCGATCAATCCCTAACCCACGAGTTCCGAACTCGGTTGTTTTTTCTTTTTTTAATGGGCTGACACTGTCGACCAAGGTTACAATGCACTATCGCATTACTAGATATATTCAGTGTAAGAACAAGTGACATATAAATTTCAAAAAGTATTGTTTTTACTATTTACTCCCCTAAAAAAAACTGAATCTAAAACCGATAACATTACTTTACCAATTTTTCACTATCGAAAAATTAAGTTTTTTTAATACAAAAAAAATACGGTTTAAACCGCTATTGTATTTCCTTAATGGTAGCGTGTGACAATCACTAATCCCGTGAGCCACGAGGGCAAGAAAAGGTAAGTTGTGCAGTCCCACATCGCCTGGGCAAGGGGATGTCCTGATGGGACGTTCCCGAGACTGTGCAGGTATGGGACTGCACGGTTATCGGAGATCATACAGGTATGGGACTGTATGGTCGAAGAGGTTTAAATGAATTGATTGGTACTACCTATGTCAACAAGATGCATCTTATTTTCGGTAGCCCGTTCATAAAAACTCCAAAGTTAAGCGTGTTTGGCTTGGAGTATACCTGGGATGGGTGACCTCCTCGGAAGTTTCTCGGGAAGCGTGCGAGTGAGGACGGAGCACGCTGGAAAGACTCGTGTTGGCCTGTGGGGACAGTTGTCGATTCGATTGAGCAGCCGGAGCGTTACATAGCGGTCGCGATTTTCACAGTAGAAACCTCTACCGATTACCGATTAACTTGATAATAAATTTGTATTTGTTTATATATATTTAAAACAAATATATTTTAAGCGTTTAACGCCTATTATCTATGTAACAATATTTTGGCAGGGGTTTTTAGTCATTCATTGAAACATCCAACCTTATTTTATTTTGAATAGTTTATGTTATTATTGTTTTTTTTTTTTTCGTTTGAACAAGAATGAATAAAAGCAATAAATTGATTGATTCCTTGTCTTTGTTTTTTTTGTTTTTACTTTAGATTATCTAGTAGAAATTTGATTTTTCAAATGTGTCCTTTATATTCTATACGTGTAACTTTATACGGATTGAGTTTGTCTCCATTTTGTATATTAAATTATGAAAATACTTCTGGAGAATTTTATGGTGATTTATATTTCGTTTTGTCAAAATGCGGTTAAAATTGATTTTAAAATCGATATATCGGTAATTGGTAAAATTAGTTTTAAATTTTAATAGCGCGCTTTTCGGTTTAAAAAACAAAAACCAAAAATACGGTAGTTTATATAATAGTTTTGAAAAGTGAACCGAAGACTCATTTGTTAATTACTCCTTATTCTCATTATTAAGAACTCCAATTTTTATTTATTAATAAAAAAACCGAGTCTTTCAACATTGTTGATACATGAATTTCAACTAAAAGATGAAGATTAGGAATCTTAACCAGCCAAGAAGAAGGATTATGCGAAAGAAAATAATTGGGTAAGTAACGTTGGGTTCTCCTTGAAAAAAACGTTGGGTTCTAATAATAAATCATCGAATAAACTTAAAAAAAAAAAAAAAAAAAAACACTCTCTGATCCCCGTTATAGATGTCGTATTGAAGTTAGAAATCGGAACATGATAAAAGATCGATCAAATGAGGATAAAAGGTTGAGACTTTCTAATATTACCTAGAATATGTTGGATATTATCGTCAAATTCACGCACATCCTGAATACTGAAATCTCCCTGAGCGCATCGTTCGGTTTCGAAATGATCCTTGCTTAACTTCAATTACTCAGCTGACTGTACTAGAAGCTAATCCGGCAAGGATTATCCCGGAACCGGACGGAGCGGTACGCCAAAATGGCTCTTTTATTCATCAGAAAAGAAAGAGAGAAAGAGAAATCCCCTCTTTAGACACACTAAAAAAAAAAAACTTTACAAAGCTACTGCACTACTCCAAGCCCCGTCCCTTCCTCAGCTGCGCAGCGAAGCCCAGCACTTTCTTCCTGTCCGGGAGCGCCTCCGAGACGCTCTTCCTGGTCATGCACCGCTCGGCCCACGCGACGAACTTGGGGCACTCCGCTTGGACGCTGAAATTGCCGTAGGTCTCGTATACGTCGAGCCAGCTGTAGTACCCGATCATCGCGACGTCCACGAATCCGAGGCTGTCCCCGCCGAAGTAGTCCTTATCTCCCAGCTCCGTCTCCAACACCTTTAAATGGCCCAGAAAGTGCTTCTCCTCCTCCTCCTGCTCTTCCCCGCTTGTCGTCCACAGCTTCTTCCCGGAATCGTGTATCTGCGAGGAATCACTCGTTAGTCGTTACTAATCAGAACTCAGAAAGCTAAATCCAGTAATGAATCTACCTTCTTGTCGATGTAATCACCCCAGAACCTGGCTTGGGCTCGCTGGTAAGGATCTCGGGGAAGGAGAGGGCATTTCTGAGGCCAGACCTCGTCGATGTACTGCAGGATCACGAGCGACTCGCAGACGGGCTTGCTGTCGTGGACGAGCACGGGGATCTTCTTGTGGACCGGGTTCATGCGAAGGAGAAGCTCGCTCTTGTTCCTCAGATCCTCTTCTCGGTACTCGTAAGCGACCTCCTTCTCGGCGAGGGCGATTCGGGCCCTCATCCCGAACATGCTCGGCCAGAAATCCAAGAGGATCACCTCGTCCGCCATTGTTGTTCAATCCCTGAGCTGAGTGATCAGCCATGACTATTAGTGAGCCATGGTGTCATGGCACACGTCTTGTTTCTTAAGCCATGACTGTTAGTCGCTCAAATATTCGAGTTTAGTAGGTCCATCCTGAAAACGACCAGAATTACTTCTATTCAAGTTCTCAGATATTTCTCGTATAAACTTTTCCCAACTTTTGTTCTTCTTTTATACTTAATCATAGAAAAGCAACCGAAAATTCATATACCTTTTTTAAAAAAAAAAAAGAAAAAATTGTGAATCGAGAGACTTTTTTACGAAATTCGAAAACTTGGTATATTTATCCTTATAGAGAGAAAGCCCTAACCTTTAGTGTTCCTAACATGCTATTATGTTTGGTGTTTACACTATAAAAATTAGGTATAAATATGCACAGACACAAAAAAATATTTTTATTTCTTTTTCGTCGATAACAGGTTAATATGTCAATTCGATAACGATAACCTGATATTTTATATCTTTTCCATCGACAAATCCGTTACAAACTATAAATCTATCGATAACAACCTATTTATTAACCAAAATGATAAATTTTGGTCTCCTTTTAATTAGTTTTTTTTGTTTGTTTAATAAAAAATAAAGTATTCACGTGAAAATAAAATTATCATCATTGAATTGCCATCAAATTTGATAATATGAGTTTCCAAAATTAATTCCTATTGATCAACCAAAAATCTTGCAAAAGACTCTCAGATTCCTGCTATAAATGTCGTATTGAGATTAATAATCGGATCATAATAAAATAATAATAATAAGATCATAAAAAGTTGAGATTCTCTAATCTTATCTGGAATCTTCAGGATATTGCGGTCAAATCTACTGGCGCGCATCATTTGGTTTCAAAATGATGAATATTGCCTAACTGCAATTACTTGCTGGTTGTGCTAAAGCTAGCCGGGCAAGGATCATTCTGATAGCAAACGAAGCGGTCAAGGGAGAGGTTTAGCCGGAGATGCAATACATACCGCAATAATACAATTGACTCAATATTAGTGTTTATTCATAAAACAGTTAAAAAAGAGAGAGATATTAGGCTAAAGAAAAGACGATTAGTTAAGATTCTCTTATTTTTTTGGTCAATTATTTATCAAATCTCTATAAATAATGGAGTTTAACGAACTAACTTTCAAGAATGGTATTTAAAGTAACTATTGTTAAATGAGTAACGGTCTCTCTTACTTAATTATTAATTAGTGTTTATTTTGTAACACAATTAGGGAGAGATAATCAGCTAAGAAAAAGAGAGTTAGTTGAGATTCGCTCTTTATTACTATTTATTAATCAAAACTCCATAAATAAAAGGGTTTATTGAAAAACCTCTTACCTTTTGTTCGCTTCTCGTTTTACACCCTTTAATTTATTTATTAAATCTCCAATTTAATTATTTATTGTTTCAATTATCTCGTGGATTTTGGGGAAGACTTTTATACGTAGTTTAACACGCCTTGATGTTTTAGCGTCGTTTTACTAGTTTTTGTCGTTTGTACTTATCTATTTTATAAGAACTTGTCTCAATATGAGCATCTCGTACCGTTTTTATTTTTATATAATTAGTATTTTTAGTATCTGGTGTCGTTTACATGTGTATGAGTTCTAGCCTTTATAAAGTTGTTTTTAGTACTCAATTTACCAGTACCGTTTTTTTTTTATATAATTAGTGTTTTTAGTATCTGGTGTCGTTTACATGTGTATGAGTTCTAGCCTTTATAAAGTTGTTTTTAGTACTCAATTTACCAGTTTCGTTTTTATTTTTATATAACTAGTGTTTTTAGTATCCGGTGTCGTTTACATGTGTATGAGTTCTAGCCTTTATAAAGTTGTTTTTAGTACTCAATTTACCAGTATAAAACCGACTCATATGCCCCCCGAGGCACAAGTTTTCCTCTTCAGCGTTGTATCTCCCTAAATATTATGAATAAAAAAGAACTCTCACGCTTACTCTTTTTAATAGAAACAAAATATGGAAGGATATCTCGTACGAAAACACTTGAAACGTAAAAGGGAGGTTATTATAAAAGGATACCGACCTCGCATAGGACGATAAGGTGTCTAGCGAAACGTCCCCATAAACGTGAGCAAAGTGTTTTCCCCAAGGACGCCCCCGTACATCTTTTTAAAATCAAAGGCTAAAAATAAAGGAAGATTATTTAATTAATTATTTCTATATAAAATAAATCGATTTCGACCCCGAAACGCCCTTCAAAGGTTCGTTTTTGTAAGACGAGATCCTCAAAACTCCTAAAAATATAAATATAAATAAAAATGTTGTAAAAAGTCAAAATAACGGCCTTGGGACACGTACCGTGCCATAAAAATAGCTCGGGAGCCCCGTGGCGGACCCACACACGCCACTTAGCTCGCACACGCGGGCTCTCCTTGACCTCGGGTGTTCTTTTCCCTAAATTCGGAGACAGAGAAGTCAACGAGAGCAGGGGCCGAGGATAAGATCTTGATCTGATCCATGACCTCCCTGCGGAGGTTCTTGGTCTAGGTGGTCATCGATCTATCCCCAAATCTTATCTAACCTTTGTGGAGGTATTTAGACTACGTGGTTATAGGTCGGGGGACCCGGATCCGGACCAACGATAAGCAAATGGTCCGATCTACCTGGATTCGCCAAAGGCCGGTCTGTAACCTTCCATACTGGGATACCAGTTTTCAGTGGTCACCAAACCTGTAACTCGGGCCTAGTCCATTCATGGCCCTGCGGTACAAAAAAGATGACCAGGTTCTTGACCAATGATAACCGTATGGCCAGAGGCGCTAGGAATCCACGCCCAAAGCCTACAAAGGTCAACAAACAACATTGAGCCCGGCCCAACATGAACAAATGAGCCGCTGTAGTGTTTGATCCTATTTTCAGCCTCTATGAATATCCAAAAAAAAAATGTGATTTTACTAAGTGCAGCTGCTAATCTACTCTTACTTTTAAATGAAATAAAACGACATGAGTGAAAGAATAACATCAACGAGGGTAGAATCGAATAATAAAATCAATTCGAGTGGGTCAATCTGCTACCACTAAGAGTTAGGGGGTGACAAGTATAAATTCGTGTAAACCAAGGGGCAGTTTTGTCAATTTGCGCGGATCAGAATCGCCTTTCCTCTTCGTCTTCTTGTTTACTTATTTATTTTGCAGGTTCAGAAGAAGCAGACACAGCGAGATTGGAGACTGAGAGCGCGACCAAACCCTAGACCAGAGCCTTCAGCCATGGCGTCGGCCACACCTGCTCCGAGATCTGCCCCCGCCGCTTCTTCCTCTTCTTCTCCGACGGCAGAATCCTACATCGGAAGCTTGATCAGCTTGACTTCCAAGTCGGATATTCGCTACGAAGGTCTTCTTATCAAGATCGATAGCACCGAATCGAGCATCGGTTTGAGAAACGGTAACATATATTCATATATATATATATGTATGTGTAAATAGGTAACAAGCATCTGACAATGTAGTGGTTCAATTTAGGGTTTAGAAATGTTTTTCTGGAGAAATGAGAAGTGAATTCTCGTTTGTTTTGGGTTTTCTTGCGATTTTTTGTATCGGATCTTTTTTCTGGGGATGGTTTTGAGTGATGAATGTATTCAAATTGCTGAACTTTGCTGCGAAATGGAAACCATTGAAGTTGCTAGGATGCCATTGGATGAATGTGTTTGTAATTTTGATTCGTGCAGTTAGATCATTCGGAACAGAAGGACGGAAGAAGGACGGGCAGCACGTTCCGCCAAGCGATAAGATGTACGAGTTTATTCTTTTTCGAGGAAGTGATATTAAGGTACACATAATGTTTTCAATTCTTATGTTCCGTTGGCGCTTCACTTGAAACGTTATGTTTTAGTTGATTATGGTCATGAATCTGAGGTCTTAAAACTGTTCTGAAATGCCCATTACTTTGAGGAGATAGTGAGTGTATGATGAAAAACTTAATTTTTATTTTCAACCTTTTTTTAGCATATGCGTGCACGACCACACGTCAAATGACGATATCATTTTAATATATGTTGTGCACCAAGTTAAGTTTTTATTAAGTTAGATAAAAGAAACTTTTAATGTTTAGGGAATTTTTTGGTAGCTAAGACTTAAGATAGTTCTAACTTTAAGAGAAAGTAAGCTATTAAAAGTTACAAGTAGTGTACGTTCTCTATAGTGTTTATGGGAAGACGTAACACTTCAGGACCTCCATGTCATAGATAAATGCAAGAAAGCTTACAGAAAGAGGTAATATGCATATGAACTATATTGGCTTGTGTGGGAATTAGAGAAGCTTGCAACAGATAGAGAAATTGAATGAGTTGAGTAAAGTTGGCATTAGCTTAGGACACACTGAAACTTCTTAGGATTGACTTGATTACTTGATCTTGCATGCTTACAGGATATACAGGTGAAATGTTGTGCGCCAGTTCAGATGACTCCACCTCCTGTATTTACCGATCCTGCTATTATACAGGTAAATAAACTGAGATACACCTTTCCACAACTTTGAAGATCCAAAGTCTAGAATTAGTCGTTGACATTTACTTGCACTTTCTTGTGCAGTCCCAGTATCAGTCAGTCAACCCATCTCCAACTGTTCAGCCTGTTGGTGGTGGCTCTATCCCGGATCTAAGTGTTCATAGTTCTCAGACCGGACTTGCTAGACCGCCGTTTCAAAATAATCCTCCCTTGTATCCACCGGTCGGAAATGTGGGCCCGTGGGCTTCATCATCTTCTCTACCGACCATAAATGGCAGTGGAGTTGCTCCTATGTATTTTCCAGGATATTATGCGCCGTCAAACATGTTTCAAGCCCAGCAGCAATCTCTGCTTAGACCACAGTCCAACTTGCCAATGACGGCCCCAATGCAACAAACACCACAGCAATCTGCAGCAAATCCTGCGTTGCCTATTGGAGTCTCCAATGTGGCGACAACAGAGCTCTCCATGTCTCCCTCTGCTTTGTTACCGATCCCAAATTTTCAATCTTCCAATTTTTCTGCCCCACAATCCCTTCTTAGTACGAACAGTATTAATTTGCAACCTCCAATGCTTCCCTCTCAGCCTTCTACAGTGGTTTCGGAGCCGTTTGCAAACTCGGTTCCTATTATGGGTTCTGCACAACCTTCACCTTTGATTTCTATGGAAAAACCTGCAACCCATTTGCCAATTTCTGAAAAAGCCGTTACAGCTCATAGTTCTATTACTGGGATTCCTATTTCAGCTCCGATTGAAGGACAGATGCCTAATTTGATTACACCTGGCCAACTATTGCAACCTGGTCCCACCGCCGTTTCTTCGGCCCAATCTCCTCCTTCCCAGACAACTCAGAAGAAGGGTGAGCCGGCGAAACAATCATCAGAATTGGCGTCGTCTCAAACACGGGTTGCCCCTGAAGCTCAGGGACCGTTAATTCAGCAGAGTGTAGTTTCTACGGCACATGCTTCTAAGAAAACTTATCAGAAGAGTGGTGATTCGGTGTTGGGATCATCATCAGAAGTGGTTCCATCTAAAGTAGCTCCTGAAGCACAGGGACCTTTGCTTCCTCTACCTTCACCAGTTGAACATAAGGTATATGCTATATTATTGCATAATTGGCAGTGATTCCCAATGAACTTAAGTATCAGCAGTGCCCTTTATACTTTCAAAAGGGAGCTCATTGCCCCCTACACATTAAAAAAAATGACGAATCAACTGCGCCACGCATGACTTGTTAGAGGATATTTAAATTCTTTAGTAACTGGATTTAATTGATTACTTTACAATAGCCCCGTAATCTAATATGTTGATATTGTTCCGTAGTTAATTGACAAAAATAGTTTGAGTAAGTACGTGCCGTGCACAAGCTGTAAATTCTTGACATTTATAACACATAGGGGGCAATGTGCCCACTTTTTAGAAGTTTAGGGGGGCATTGCTGCCAAAAATTAAAGATCTAAGAAGCAAGCTGCCCCAACAAGTAAAGTGGCAAGGGGCATTAGTGCCAGTTACGAAATCATTTGGTTTGTTTTGATGCAAACTTTCCATGCTATACAATTTCTGACTGTATTGTTTCATATCTGGTAGCATCCTGGAGCTCGTCAGTACTCGCACCACCGTTACAACAATAGAGGGGGGCCACAAAGAGGAAGGGGAAACCGGGTATGAGTATCTCTATAATTGACTTTGCTCTTTGTGTAATAATGGAGGTGCATCCTTGGCCTTACCAATGCACGAGACTACTCGCGGATGCTGAGAACAACCTTTCATTTGTCCTACCAGATGTCGCGACCTGTTGCTAGGTTCACCGAAGACTTCGATTTCTCGGCGATGAACGAGAAGTTCAACAAGGATGAAGTCTGGGGTGATCTCGGCAAAACTAGCAAGGCTGAAGAAGATGGAGATGAATTGCAAGACGATGTCGATGTTGGGGCGTCAAAATCTGGGTCAAAGGTCTCAATTCACTTACTCCTTTTTGTTAACTTCCCGTTTTTAGTGGAACTAATCTGCATAGGTTTATTATGTAACATTTAATTCGATTTCCTTCAGGCTACCTATGTTAAGGACGACTTTTTTGATTCACTGACCTCTGAATCTCTCAACCGTGGGTCGCATAACGGTCGGACCAATTTCTCTCAACAATGGAGAAAAGATTCGGAGGTAACAGCCCTCTTGAATAATAAGTAATTAATTTAATATCATACTGGCATTATGCAAGCAGGTTCTATTGATTGCGAACTTAAGCCGTATGGGATAACGATCAGTGTCGTAATCCCGTTTAGCTGTTTAAATGGTATTTTACCCTTAGGAGTGTGCTCGGTTCGCCACACATATAGGCTCTTACCTGTCATGATATTGAACGTTTTGTTGTCAAACATGATTGCGAACCTAAGCCGTGTGGGATAATGATCAGTATATTAGTCCCCGTTAGTTTTTTAAATTGTATTTTGCCCTTAGAGTGTGCTCGGTTCGCCACACATACAGGCCCTTGCGCGTCACGAGATTGAACTTTTTATTGTCGAAATTGATTGCAAAAGTAAGCCGTGTGGTTGAGACAATTGATCAGTGTCAGAATCCCCTTTTAGCTGTTTTAATACACAAGTTACAATTAGAATGTGCTTATGATTCATGAGATTGAACTTGTGAATGTGACGACTGTAGACATTCGGGTACGTTCCGAGGCATATGGGCGGACGAGGGCAAGGCAGGGGCGGTGGCAGGCCAGGTGGCGGTGGGTATTATGGACGTGGAAACGGCTACGCCAGAGGTGGTCGAGGTCAAAGTTACCCGGGTCGTGGCTCTTAGTCGAAGCTTGCACCATATGCAGAAGATAATAAGCTAATATAGAGCAAAAAAGTATGTATTTTTTCTTAAAGGCTCGTGTCGTTGACTCGTAATATGTGTCGTTTCTTCCTTTTGATTTTGAAGCTAACCCATGAACGATACTGTTAAACTTGAAAGGGTATTTTCGTTGAAAATACAAATGTCGTTTCGCTTTCCATTCTTGTGTCACAAGGCAAGACCTCTTAGAGCAGAGCAGTATATTGTTGTCCTTTCTAGTTTTCTTAGTACTCTCTGACAAAAGCTTAATGTTTTCTTGTTTAATAAAAGAGTTGCGTAAATATTTATGGTGTGAAATATTGGAACATTTATTCTCCAACAAAATGGCAAAGTTACACCATGTTTGGGGTTATTTATCTTCAAGCTACAGTGTAGCACCATACTTGTAGGTCTGAAACCGGGTCGGGTACTCTTTTTTCTTTTTTTTAGGTACCCGGATTCAATAACCGGGTATCCAAAAATTGATACCCGATTTGGAAAAACGGATTTGGGTTTTCACCGAGTTCGTGTTTGTACCCGGATCCGTTTTTTTTTTATATATATTTTTAAATATATTATCTAAAAATAAACATTGTTTTATCAATAAAAATATATATCCATTGTCTTAAAATTAAAATGCATAAAAAATGGTCTCGCGTTTTTTTCTTCGTTTCCGTCATCATTTCTTCGTTCTGAGCATCAACATCAAGTGTAAACATCTGATATGACAATAAAAATAAAGTATTACGAGTCAAACTAAACATGAGGGAAAAAAGATAAAGGAAAAAGAAATTTTAAAAAATGGGTATTAAACCCGGTACCGGGTACCTGATTTCTAGAGTTTTAATACCCGGTACCTGTACCCGTACCCGGATCCGGAATCCGGATACGGATTCGGGTTTTTACCTGGTTACTCGAATTTTTATAGGGATTCGGGTTTTTACCTGGTTTATACCGATTAATCGATTTTTATAACCGGAATGATTTCAAAAGTTATTTAGATTTTTTATGACCGAAATTCCGGTTAACAAGTTTCTAAAAAAGTTAAAAGTTATTAAAATACGAATATCCGAAATTAGTTAAGATACCACACAATGACGTTGCTTAATTAATTGTGGCATAGTCAAAGAAGGACTAGCTGAAACTGAAATTGGTCACGTTGCAGAGACAAAGAGTTTGGCTATGGAGGATCGAATCTCTGGGTTTTGATTGGTCAGTCAGATCTGCCATGGAAGCTTACTCTTCTTCCTCTCTCCCGCGAACCTCCAGACCCAGAGACCGAAGGATGCCCTCCTCCGTTCCACTCGTCCGATTCCCCGTCGTCTTCTTCGTCAGGCTTCTCGGCCTCGCCGTCGCCGCCCTGGTCCTCACTTGGTCCTGCCATTTCCGAGGTGGATTGGCTCTCGTCTCCGACAACAAAGATCTCATCTTCAACGTCTCTCCTCTCTCTCCACGCTTCCATTTCGGATTTTGTCTTTTAAGATCGAAGCGATTCTGATGATGAAGCTGTATTGAGTATCGATTAGTGTTCATCTTTTTCATACTGGTTTCGATCTTGCTGCAGGTTCATCCCGTGTTGATGGTGTTCGGTCTGGTACTCCTAAACGGAGAAGGTAAGCGTCTTTACACGCCTTTGTTTGATTCATTTTACGCAAACACAACCCGAAAATCGATCTCGAAACGGACTTTCTCTTTCGAGAGAGATCAAACTTTAGTGAAACGATTATCTGCTCCTTGGTCTCTTAAATCAGCCAAAGATTGCAACATAATGACCCGGACCGAGCCCGACTAAAATAAACCTCGAAAACGTGATTAGCCAAACTCCAAACCCGATTAAATCGTTAAAATAGCATAATTAGATGAACGTGGTTAGACCTAAATGTTACGCGTGTAGCACACTATGATCAATCTGTTACCACCCTGGTATGCTTGTACTCCTAGTTTGAACTCCGAAATCAGAAGATATTGGACCGTTTTAAAGCATTAACGTGCTGTTTTACGTTCAAATGTTCCATAGTATCAATTTTTTCTGTGAGCATTTAGTAGGACGCGATAGATTGCCCTCCGCGATTGTTAAAAAGAGATAACGAACATGTTTCTGCGGTATAAAAGTAATTGTTTTGAAAGCGTTTCGGTTTCCTCTTGCCCGCATAGCGTTTTCAAAATTATCGTACTTAAATGACGTGTAAGGATCGGTGCAGCCATGCTAGCATACAAGACCATATCAGGAACAAAAAGCTTCAAGAAACTTGTTCATCTCGGGCTACAATTCCTGGCGTTCTGTTTTAGCATTGTCGGCGTATGGGCTGCTCTGAAATTCCACAACGACAAGGGCATTGACAATTTTTACAGCCTCCATTCATGGTTAGGCCTAGCTTGCCTGTTTCTATTCACTCTGCAGGTACCCTTTTTACCCTTTTAACCCTCCAAGTCACTCCTATAAATAGTTCTGCGGTTATTATTACAGTTATCTCCTCTCAAGTTTGCTAATTGGTGTACTTATCCTTGTATATTTTGTTTTTTGCCTAGTAAATTTTCGTTTTTGATGAAAGAGTATTCCATTCTCTTTTTTTAGCGGCAATAGTACACAAAGGCCACAAATCAATATCGAGGTCCAATTCCGTTTATATCTCGTTAAGGTCTATTAAATGAGGGACATGTATACGTGCACGATTAAGCTCTGAAAACATCAACTGTATAACACTTTTGTATCAAACGCCTTTCTCGCTTAGCAGACATTAACTTGACATGGACAAAATTGGACCTCGACACTATTTTGTGGGCTACGATTGCCATTAAAATAAAGAGTTTGGGAATGTTTTGACACTCTTAATACAAGATTGGGTACTTATAATGTAAAGTGAAAATAGAAAAATACACCAATAACTAGATCACATAATTCACCAACAAACATAACCGAGGCCAGTTAGTTTTAAGCTTATGTTTTGCTGAACCGTCCTTTTTCTTTCTCTTTTGCTCAGTGGGCTGCGGGATTTGTGACCTTCTGGTACCCCGGCGGGTCGGCGAGCAACAGGGCCGGCTTGTTGCCATGGCATGTCTTCTTGGGTGTTTACATATACGCCCTCGCCATTGCCACTGTGACCACTGGTATTTTAGAAAAAGCCACATTTCTGCAGGCGGGCAAAGTGATAACGCGTTATTCAAACGAGGCTATAATGGTCAACACGCTCGGCGTGTTGGTCGTTGCGTTGGGAGGGCTTGTAATTCTTGCAGTTATTACTTCGACGAACGATAAGGTCGATAACATTAGAGAAGTTGCTGAGTAGCTTCAAATGCTAAAAAAATTCTTAGCTTTAGGATTGAACGAGGCTTAATGTGATTTGGTCTTACAAGAGGAGAATAATATGGAGTTTTCTATATAGATTCTTGATAAATTGCAAAAGAGACGAGTGTTTTTTCAATTGTTGTAACATACATTCTTCTTTAAGCAATACTATCATATTCTTCTTTGAAATCGGGTTTTAGGTACCGGGCGCTTTTGGCATTTTTCCGGTATGATCCATTTTTTGAAAATATGTTCTTAATTAGTCAAGGAAAGGTAAAATATGATTGGGGTTTTTATTTTAGTTTTTATATATACTGATTTCTAAGATTGTTGTTTTTAATCATAAAAAAATACAGTCAAATTCAAATATACTAATTAAAATTAGTTCAAACATTAAGTAATACGAGAAATGATGTTATAAAAAGGAAGAGATATTTACAACAGCAGTATCCCATTATGTCCCCAGTAGCAAGTATGCCAAATGCGATAAATTGTAAGCCATAGTAAATTTTGTAATTAAATTTGATTCTTTGAACATGAATATTAAAGTGATAAACTTGGTAATTTTACCACTGAATTTGGAACATGGATACAAAAACGAAATAAAGTTTGACATTTTGGCCGCAAATACACTATTTATTGTTTGAGTTGTCGATGGCATCTTTGAATCCTAAGATTTGATGCTGTGTTTGCTTTATCCTGTCTTCATTTCGAGAGACATACAAATATTCTTCAACTTCCACACTTTGATATTCTTACTTACAAGCTTCTCTATTGAAAACAAGTGAGGCATGAATAAAAGAATCTCACGAGCTCTTACTCACTATTTGCAGCTTGTTTGTTTACTTCTTCGTCGATAAAAATCGTTAATAAGAAATTAATTTCTTTTTTTCTATTCACACCTTTACGATGATAATATTCTTTGTACAGTCGGTTACTATAATTTGCCAAAAAATATTGTGTTCATTATATTTTTGTGATAAATAAGGGTGAACAAAAGAAACCGTGAACCGAATTTTTTTTTCTCAAAAATTAAACCACGACCGCTATTAAAGTGATTAAAACCGAATATACCGAGAAAAAACTGAATACCCGAAATAGGTTGAAACAGGGTTTCCAGTTTTAATATGAAAACTGCAACCGCTTACCAAGATTTACCGTTTTAACTAAATCTAAATTATTTTCTATAGACCATACCTATTTACATGCCAAATTTTTTTTCTTATCTACTATCTCCGTGCAATATTAATAGTTTAGTTATGTGTAATATTATTAATAGTCAGTTTATGTAAATATGGATATTTAAGGCGGAAAAAACAGGCAAAAGACCAATACCGCAACCGAACACTAAATACCGATTATATAGTAGACGCGGGTTTCATCTTTAAAAATAAAATATTCAGTTATCAGTTTTAAAATTCCGAAATACGATATTCAATCTATTATTTGTCAAAAACCGCACCGAATACCCGTTTATAAGGGTAGCAATATGCATATACCCGTGTGTTTTAATGTGGCGAATGCTACAATATAGTGAATGGTGACATGAGATTACTACACTTAAAAAGCTTTGGTATCAAAAATTGAGTGTCCAAATCATGTAAAGAGAAATGGGTTACACTTACACAGCGACAATCTGCCAGGAGAGGCGTAAATATTGCACTCTTCACTGAGTCAGCTCAAACATTAAACCCTAACTCGACAATTATTACTCCAAAAAGGTGAGAATAGCTTGAGAAGAACACAACCCACAAAACCTTCTCCAGCCTTATTGCTCTACTTCCGATTCCGGCACGAGCCTCACGGACTCATATCCACATGTGCTCTCTACAGTATTCGCGCACGATCACAGGCACGCTCGTCGGCGGAACCTGAAAGAACCAAACCCACTTGCTAAATGAAGAGCCCGATAATGAAAGACGAGCAAGCACGACTTGTTACTTATTTTTACCATGCCGTAATCAGTGATGATCATCGAAATGTAATCCGAAGGTGTGGCGTCGTAGCTGCCAACAGTGTAGTAAACACGTCTGGTTAGGCAAAAGCGATGAAACGATAAATATAATGTTACTTATTTAGAAGTAGTAACGCTTACGTCAAATTCAGAAACTGCAACTTCTCGCTACTGGTCACGTCGGAATTCACGTCTTTCTCTTTACCAAAAACCTTCTTTATGACATTTGGGTCACCTGCACGGAGATTGAACATGATAACTTTAGACCAACACAAGAAGGAGCAAGGGATATTATGTTCCCAGGGATATCGATCTCATTACCGATCTAGAAGCGATGAAGCTTAATTTTCCTCATCGTGTACCCTAAACCGCTAAGAGAATTCTAAGCTAATTCGACTAAACTAATATACCAAGCTTCCAATCCTCTGATAAATTGGACCATAATCCTAAAAGATAACTAAATAACAAGATGTATTAGAAAAACATAGATAGGACGGAAAATATTACGCCCATATAAAAATCTCAAACAATTATTTTCTGCTATAAACATGCTTACCGAGCTCATTTGAGCATATTGAATCAAGTTGAACCCTCTCATGAAACTTGTAAGCCTCGCAACAAACCAAGACCGGAACACGGAATTCGTGCGCGACCATAGCAACACACGCGGTCCCAACCCTAGAGTATACTGTCCCGTTGGATAAAACCGACGATGCGCCGAGAAAAACCCGTGTAACTTTATGCATGATGTAAGATACGGCGTTTATGTTAGTGTAAGTACAGTTAAGGCCTTTCCCGACCAATCTACGAAGCAGGAATTGACCTTCGAGCTTCGGCCGAGAGTCGACCACAACAACCCGGAACTGTTTGCCAAGCTCATGGGCACGGAGGAATATCATTTCAACGGCAGAGGACGATCCATACGTGAGAAGAACGTCGCCGTCTCTGACTTTTGTAACGGCATGTTTGACAATCACCTTGTCAGCCATTATAATCTTTTCACTTATGAAGAGATTAATGTCAGACTGAAGTGTTGCTTTTGCCTCTGACTCAGATAAGGTTAGTGGCAGCTTTGCAATGCGGCTTTTGAGAAACCGAATTGCATTCCCCATGCTGATTGAAAGCGGCCTGCACTCTATGAGAAATGACACATAGCTACCTATTTTTGTAGTCAAATCTCTACTAAGATTTTTCTCCAGGGGGGTAGAATAGTCTTTAATGGCCTCTTGGAATGCTTGAAGCATTGAAATGCATCGAGCGTTGCCGCCAGATATGTCTCCAGACAAATACTGCAGTCCAACCTGCGCACCAACATGGAAGGTTATAGTATATCCGTGTCACGGTTCTTGCAAGCACTCCCGTCCACGGCTCAAAAGAATAGGAGAGGAACTGAATACAATTACGATAGAATCGACGTTATTCTAATATTTTAAGTTAAGGGATTAGAGAAAGTTAAGCAAACCCTATATTTTTATATATTCTGATGGCGCCTCTGTGCCGCTTATGTTTTGATTGCTTGGTTTGCAAGACATCATTGGGAGAGCTTGTGTCAGTCAATCAATAGAATTCTTGTTTTTCAATGATTATCAGTTTAGTTCGAATCAGATTCATGGGTGTTTCCTTCAAACTATCCAGATGTCTATGTATAGAGATAAAACCAGTGGAGAGAAGTAATATTAGAACCCATCGAGACGTGCATTACCTTGTAAACAGCTGGATGCACAGTATCTAGTTCGAAGAACTTCGATTCAAGATGAGGGAGTTGAGTCCCGTGTTCATACTGAGGCAAATGCCTGAACAACTCAACTCTATTTTTAGCCTCGGTTTGATTCACCTTCGCACGCTTCTTTAACTTTTCCACCCGGCTCTTGTCGTCATACTGCATACGTGGCTGAGGGACATCTTTCTTTCTATCCTTTTCTGACGGCCGCTCACCGATTTTCTTCTCAGAGGTCACTACTGAAGCATTGTCGTTCTTCACCGAAGGGGCTTTAGAGGCTTTGGCTGGTTTTACGTCCATTGAAGCGACTGCCGGCTTTCTTCCTTCAGCTGATGCAAAAAAAATTGAACGCAAACCGATTGTTCAATAGCAAATCAAGATCAATATAATATAAGGTGCAACGGTGCATATTAAACCTTTAGAAGCAGCTTTAGCAGCTCTTTGAGCTTCTTGAAACGCACGCCTTTCTGCTTTTGTGGTTTTCTCTTTAGCCGGCTTGGAATAAACAGGTCGATCGCTTTGTTTTTCAACTGATGCTCCAACAACATTTTCTGCATAAAACAGTAGATACAAAAATGCTGAGTTTCTGACTATCCGATAAGCTAATAAACAACAATGGATCGCCTCTCATATGAAATTTGAAAGAGTCTAAAGGTAATGTAAATAAACTTTCGATATCTCACTGATCCTTACTTGAGCAAGGTTTGAGAACCCATCGGCATAATCGGTTATCGGTTTTTAGAACCCGACCAAATCCCAAAAAATCTAATCGGCATAATCGGTTATCGGTTTTTATACCCAATTAGCATACCCATAACCCAACAGTATACTCGTAAAATTAGACCATTGGCAGATATCGATTTTCGGATTCTAAAACCTTGGCTCGACAAAGAACAAACGGCTTAAGTACCATCACTTTGCACAACTAGTCTGATTCATGACTAATCCAAATAAGCTCCCAAAATGAACATGATTTGCACTTAACTATTGCATTCAAATCATAAACTTGCCTTTCTCAAGTAAAGAATATCCCACTTTCTAGTTCTCACAAATCCACAAGTTCACTATTTCCCCATCTTTTTCTACATGCACGAAAAAGCCCAAAATATGATAAATTTTGACATATAACATCCTCTAGGAATATCAATTGATTAAGCTTACCAGCAATTCCAGGAGGCAAATTGACGACGGAGACCGTGGTCAGCTCGCTCGCCGGCACACTGCTCGCCCTCACGGCCGTCAGATCAAACCCTCCTCCGGGGAACGACGACGACGCCACCGACGCCCGCGCCAAGCCTCCCCTCAGGGCCCGCCGCGGCGAAACCTCATCCGAAAACCCCGCCCTGCTCGCTACCGACGACGGGGACGTCGCGGAGTGGTAGAGCTCCGACGGATTGTAGCTGCTCGCGGCGGCCGCGAGCTCCCTCCGGCGCGGCGGCGATGCAGCGGGAACGGGACGGACGTCGGTCGCGAGCCGCGGCGGGGGAATCATCACCGGCGAGAGAGAATTGCCGGGCGACGAGATCTCCGGCAGCGAAGAGGGCGGGTCGGATGGGGCGGAGCTGGTCCGGTCCGGCGGTGCGAAGAAGCCGACTTGACGGACCTTGGGGTCGATGACGGAGCGCAAAGTGCGGCGAGAGTCCATGGACGGAGGTTGGGAGGTGGGAAATGGAGGGTTCAGAGAGGGGAGAGTCTAGGGTTTGGGAGCGACATTGAAGAGTGTCTCAGGCGAGAGTCTCTCTGTGTTTGAGAGAGAGAGAGAGAAGAATGGAGGAGACACTACAGAGAACTAATTTCTTAGACAAATGCGAAAAATAAAAATTCAGCTTTTTGTCTTTATTTATTTATTTATTTATTTATGAGTTCATAGTGGAAATGTGGGATAGATATTTAATATTTTACTTTTGTAGGGATCGATTTTTAACATAATATTATTAAATTATATCTACGTATATATACGAAAACACGTAACTAAACTTGACTAGGTATGGTTGAAGATATGCAATTCGGTCTTCAATCCGATTTAGGCTCTATTATCTCTGATAACTATTGTATTTTTTTTAATGGGGTGACTATCGGCCAAGGTTACAATGCACTCTCGCATGA
Organism: Parietaria judaica; assembly: GCA_954871525.1. NCBI lineage: Eukaryota > Viridiplantae > Streptophyta > Magnoliopsida > Rosales > Urticaceae > Parietaria > Parietaria judaica. Next base: position 37,238,658 of record OX940865.1, read on the forward strand.
CTTATATATATTCAGTGTAAGAACAGGTGATATTATTGGCCAAGTTTACAATAATATAAAGGGGGCACTCATTTTGAGTCTCATGAGGGTTTGAACCCATGATCTCATGAATAGAGGAGTGGTGAAGTCACCACTTGACCAAGCAAGCTTGGTTTCTCTGGTATCTATTGCTTAGTTACTCGTTTTGAGTCTTTAGATTTCTATTTCATCCCAAGATGTTGCAAAAAAGTCGCGTATGGTCTTACTAGACTCGCGATTAAGTCTAGAGGAAATATCATATGGTTTGAGACTTTGAGTCTTTTCCGCCAAGTATTGGATCTCTTGTTCTGCATGATTATAGCTGTAACGAGGGAGTTTCGACTCTTTTTCGGGACGCTTGTTTAGTTGTTGTCACTAATAATTCGATGTGCAATACTCCTCTCTCTAGAGTCACACTCGTTTATGAGACTCGGATGGTTTTATTTGGCTCAATTTTCTTTTAAAAAAATACATAATTAAACTCAATGCACTTTAATACTTATACTAGTAGTGGACAACACAACACCACGTAGTGACGATAAAATAATTAATTTATAAACTGTATATTGTAATCGAAATAATAACTATATCCAAAGTGAACTTAACAATCTTTATTTATTCATGTTATTGTCAAATATTTGAGTACTCAATAATCTGTTTTTTTCTTTTCGTGATAGAGCTCAACGATCTTTTTTTATTTATTTTAATGGGATAGATCTTGATAATGTAAATGTATAGCGAAAATACTATTAAAAATAATAAATGAGCCAAATGTCCATGTGCGATTAAAAAAATTTATTTTTATTTTTGACAATCAAAACCACAAACTAATTAAAATATGGACTAATTTACCTTTCGAAAATATTTAATTAATATTTAGAATTTAAATTACATTTTAAACTAATTAATAATTCAAATTAATTAATAAAATAAAAAAATAAAAAAATTTCTTAAATGTAGCTAAATATAATAATTGATTAATATTAATCATTTCTTAATTATTTTTCAATAGCTTCTCCTTATCAATTCATATTCTAACGATTTAAATTTAAAAATCAAAATTTCAAAATTCTTAAAACCTAGGAAATAATGAGCACAAATTAATATAAAATCTACAAACATTATATATCGATACATTTAAGCTGTAAATATATATAAGAAATTAAAACTTTAAATATATATATGAAATTTAAACAGTAAATATAATCACAAAATATATTTAAACTGTAAATATATATATTAAATTTAAACTGTAAATATTATTACAAGGCCGTAAATATATATACCAATACCAAAACTGTATTTATACATATATCAATATATATACGAATACCAAATGTATATTTAAACTGTAAATATACATACAAAAATTTATTAACCTGTAAAAACTGCATATATTTTTACAAAATTATATTACTTGTTAAAAAATGTAAAAAAATCTTCGAAATTTTACAAAAAATTGTACTTTTACATAATTGTATTACTTGTTAAACTGTAAACCTGGTAAAACCATTTACAAAATATATTACCAATCCAATAAACATTACCGATCCAAAATCGTGTAAACCCATTTACAAAATCTTACTGTGTTTGATCTAGCGACCGAGAGACGACGAACAAAAGGAGAATGACGGAGGGCGACCGCGACGGAGAGTGATGGAGGAAGGATGCGCGACAGAGGGCGACCGCGACTATAGAAGGAGGCGCGATGGAGGGCGACCGCGACGAAGGCCAAGGTCGCCGAAGCCACGCCCGAAGTAGTGAGAGAGAGAGAGAGAGAGAGAGAGAGAGAGAGAGAGAGAGAGAGAGAGGAGGGAAAGAAAAAGAAAAAATATTGAATTTTTGGGTCAAAGTAATAAAATTAAATGATAATCTAATTAATAGGGGAAGTTTTTCAACCAAAATTTTAGGATAATTTAAATTCAAATATTAAAATATATAATAAATAATTAAATACAAAAAAAATATAATTAAAATAAGGATTAATATGGTCCAAAATATTTTTAAAAAAGGTATAAATGAATTGTTTGAAAATATGAGCATTTTTCTCAAACTTTACATATTTTTTAGGCATTTTATGAGTTTTTTTTTTTAAATCTGAAAACGTAAGAACAAAATAGTTCCTCCAATTTAGACCAATACTTTAATACCTAACATTAAAGTTTGGTACCGAAAACCACTAACGTTATGTTTTTGTGACACTTTACCAAATGTTAAATTTGGTTAAATTTTATTTTAAATTTAGATTTAATTATTTTTATGAGTATTTCATATTTAATTCCAGTGGTTAGAAAAACATATAGTCAATAATGTTTATGTTGGTAGTTTTTACGCTAAAATCTCTTCGATGTTTTACTCGTGAAATGTCACAATGTTAATGTAAAATTTGGCTAACATTAATTATTGATAAAATCTAAAAAAAATCAACTTAAAGATAAATTTTTTTAAAGTAACAGTTCAAATAATTGTCACATGCTTTAAATGTTATAAGTTTATATTTAATTATTTTTCAAAAAATTTAATTAAATTTTTAATTATGAAAATATCAAACAAAACAAGAGAAGCTATAAAATAATTAATAATTAAACTTTAACATTAGGTATTAAAGTGGTATAAAAACGTAACATTATTAATTTTTACCACTAAATTTTAACGTTGGGCTTATTAGTACAAAAACGTAACGTTATTTATTTTACTTAGAAAACGAAATTAGAATCATGTTTTTTGTATTTGAAATTTGTATAAAAAACAAAAAACTCATTTAAGGTGTCTTCTACTTTTTTATAATTTTTTTTTATTTCTCTATCCTAACTTAACAAATTTAATATATATTTTTTATTTATCTTTTTACTTAAAATTGTAAAACCCTTATAACTTTTTTTACAAATCTTGGAATAAACTCATAATGTATACTGTTAGAAAGATTACGCTGAGAATTATCCAATGATAAAGTGAAAATTTAAGAGTTTTAAAGGGTCAAAAAGTAATAAAAAAAAGTTTTTTGCGCAATGAACAATGTCGCGCTAGATATAGCGCGACACTGTTCACTTTAGTGTATATGTTTTGGCGCTCTAATGGACCTCGCCTTAATAAATATTTAAGTACGGAGAACTTCGACTTTAAAAATTGTGATTAATAAAAAGGGTTAAAAGAGCGTTTTAGAGTCAAATTTTTAACTTACAATAATCATTTCAGTGGCATATATTCTAAGTTGCTCGTTATTTTTTTAATTTATTTTATTGTTGGGTATGGAGACAGTAGACGAGTTGTGGCGGAACTATGATTTATATCTCGGAGGGAGGGGAGAATTAGGCTCCGTTTGTTTACATTAAGATTAAGACGTCTGAATCTGAATGCACATCTGAATAATAAGATGTTACATCTGAATCTGAATGACAGATAATTAAGTGTGTTTGTTTTTTAAGATCTGAATGCAGATCTGAATACATTTTTCTTGTAAAAATTAAATTTTACTATACACCTTTATGTATACGGTTATTTTTAATAATAATAATTTAAATTAATTTATTATCTGATGAAATGTAAATAATTTTCTTAAAACACTAATTGATATTTTTTATAATAATTACACAAATAATAATGATAATAATAATAATAATAATAATAATAATAACTTATAATAAATTTTAATATAATACATTTTCTTAAATACTTCAACTTTAAAATGATATATTGTAGGCAAATTTTATTGTATAGTAACATTTTTTTATAATCAAATTTTTTATATATTTTATTTATTATTTGATTTATTTATATTAATAAATTTGTAAATTTATATTTATAAAACGTATAATTATATATAACATTTTAAATATATGAACTAGTTACTATATTTTTCTAACTTTTTGTTATAAATTTAAGATAATTTTATATTTTAATATATTTTTATTAAAAAATTGAAATTAATATTTTTTTTAGAACGTCGAAAATATATCTTTCCACCTATCATTGGATTCGTCTTGTCTCAAGCTTTCCAATGGCATTTTTTATGACTCCATTGGAGATATAGAAACAAAGTTATGGAGTTTTGAAGTTTTTTGTTAAGAAAATAATTAGGAGAGAGAATTTGAATGTCATTAAGTTACTTTTTCAAATCTGATTCATTAAGAGGGAAAAAGAGGCATTAAGATGTTTAAAAAAGAAAAAAATAAATGCACTTAATAGACTTAAATCTGGCCCATTAAGATTAAGAGGTCTATTAAGTGCAAACAAACACACCTTAAAGGGGATTGAGTTGAAATGTTTTGGAATTACAAGAAAATTTATGATACTAAATCATATATTAATATTTTTCTTGAAAGGGGGTTTGAACCCTCCCCGTTAAGCTTGCTTTCTCTATATAGAGGAGAGAAAGTTCTTAAGTTACGTAGAAAACAACAACTTGAGAAATATGTCTCTGATTTTTTTTTATTCAGAGGATGCGTTGGTTCAGCTTAAAAATGTATGTTTTTGTTTTGAAAATAAACTAAATTACTTTTTTAGTATTTGGTAAAATTGTTATTACAAAAAAAACGAAAACGATTTTAGATTTTTGTACAAAGTCGAAAGCTAGGATTCGTAGTTTTTTTTTCTTCTTCTAAAAACAAAAACACGCCTTCTGGTGTATTTTAGTCTATTTACCTTAAAATGTTTATTTTACCAAACGCTAAATCAACTTTTTTATTGACAACCGAAATCAACTTTTGTTACCGATAACTGTTTTAAAACTAAAAAATAATTTTTGTATTAAAAAAATTAAGTTGTACGAAGCGAGTCCGTCTTACTTGTGAACAACTCGAATACATACACCGTCATCGTAAAAAAGAAAACTAGGTTTACCGCCATAAACATAAAAATATTGTATGTAACACTCGCAACTTAACATTAAAACTTTTTAGTGGATTTTCTTTCTTCTTCTTCTCTAATCTCCTCACTGCTCCGGCCGCCACCTCGCGAACTCCGACCTCCGGTGAGTATTTCAATATTTCCCATTTGACTGTGCTAGGGTTATTTCGATTGGGTGTGTTCAGAGTTCAGAATGCCTTTTGACTCCTTCACTAATCGCAATCAAGGGAAACCAAATGCTCATTATACTTGATGTTCTTAATTTCTTTGAATTGTAGTTCGATAACCACTGATTTTATCGAATTATTCGCATTTCTGTCTTCATATTTGTGTTTATCTTATTGTTTTTGTGCTTTATTTTCAGATATTTTGGCGAACAATGGTTTCTTAGTAAGTCTCAGTCTCAGTCTTTTTCTTTTTAATCCAATTATCTCAATTTTATTCGATTAATTTAAATTGTTCCATATTTTATAAGTGAAATTTCTTACAGAAATCATCGGCGAAATGTGTTTTTTCATCAACATTCCCTAACGTCTCTGATTGTGATGCGAATAAATTTTGTTTTTGTTTTGTTGCAAGTGAGCAGGGCTGGCCCAACCCTTTTCGGGGCTTTGGGCGAATCATTAATATGAGACTTTTTTTGAGAGTCTGCAATACAATATTGCAGGAGCTATTGGATTACAGTATTGCAGGAGCTATACGATATAACAAAACTTATACAACATATTAATAGACTACTCTTTTCATTTCATATACTTTTTTCTTTGCTTATCTCGACTATTTTCTTCACCTCTCACACACTCTCTTTTTCGCCGAACTTCGATCGACGATGTACGTTGAGGTTAACTGAAAAAAAAACTCAGATTATCAGTTCAAGACGCACACTTGAATCTCCACCGGCGGAGGTACGTAGGTATCTGTTTCTCAATCCATTTGTTGATCTTATCCTTAAAGCTTTCAAGTGTAGTTTTTTTTTTGGTTTCTATCTCTTCCTTTGTGTTGATGGTTATGTGAGATTATTCATTTCGTATTCTTTGCTTGAATTGTTAGTGTTTGAGATTAATTGACTTTTACACTGTTTTATTGTGGTTAATGAGATGGAAATATGACAAAGTGTATTATTTTTTAATTTTGGAATTGATGAAACTATACTGTTTGATAAAATCACTCAATGAAATATAAACATTTTAGTTATTAATTTCCTCTTACTATTCTATTAACTAATAATTCAGCGATATAAACAACGATATGAAATATATTTGTTTCATATATTGTTTGACAATCTCACTTGAATATATAAAGTAGTAGAAAACAAATAAAACAACATAAACAATGATTATTATTCGTTGATGTTACTTATTAAATAGGCGCAGGATGTGCATAACACATTTGCTAGTATACTGTTTGACACTCTCACTTGACAATCTTTTTTTTAAGTATACTATTACCTACAATACTGCATAAAATTGTTTACAAACATATATAATTTGATCAATCAGTGATACTTATAAGAACTATATGAATTTGATTTTGCAGCAACAGAAGTCAACCAAACAAAGTATAACACTTTTTAAATATATGCCCAAGTCTTATTAATAGAATAATGCATGTGTATGTATATATTTGTATATTTATTTATGAGAAATATTTTTTTTAATCGATGATGTAAAAATCTTTTATTTGATCTAAATCATACAGACTTCTTTTTCGAAAGGAATATTGTAATAATCTTTTACCAGATGTAAATAATGCATTTCTTTAAGAAATGATACTTTTATTACGTATACTACTCTTTGTGTCTAACTACATATAAATACCATGTAGTTAAACTTAAAAAAGATTGAATAACAACATAAAATAAAAATCAAATAGCTTTAATACCATACGCATAAAAAAACATTAAACTATCAAAATTTATCTTTGCTAAGAAAAAAAAAAACCCGCAACGCGCGGGTTATAATAACCTCGTGTACACTATAAGAGAATAATTTTAATTGTTTATATATATTTATATATATATATATATATACATAACAAAGAGAATATTTACTATAGAAAAATGAAAATAAATTTTCTATGAATAAGTAAATTATCTAATGTAAAATCGAAAAGATAGTGTTTATATTTTAAGTTTTTTTTTTAAACTATTCACGAATAATTTAGGGAATAAGAGAATTAATGTATGGAACTGAATATGAAATATTAAATTAAAAAATTGTATAATATAGCAGAACAAGAGGTTAACCAATAAAATATGAGAGTGAGTCCACTTTTCAAAACTTGTATCACAACTTGTAGATATTCTTTAGTGAATTCTTTTTTTCATATGGGCCTAAAATACGACTAAAATACGATGTCGCAAGGCCTAAGCGTTCAATTATTTCTCACTAACACTCCATTGTTGCCCATTGAAACAGATTAACTGACAGACGTCTGCAAGCTCGAAGTAGGGTTTGACCAGCGAGGAGATGGGAAAGAAGGCGTGGCGGGCCAATATCAGCACCGAAGACATCGACGACGACGCTCTCTCCGGCGGCTCTCTCTCTGCCGTCCCGACCGAAGAAGTCGACAAGTCCAAAGGTCTGAGATTTTGCTCTCTTTGGATTGGAAGTGCTCCAGTTTAAGTTTCAAGCATGGTGATGCGTGTGCTCTGCTTCTATGATGTATGTCGTTACGAATGGAACTGACTTGTTTTATTTCTCACTAGGGCGTTGCCCCAAGCTGCCCAGTGCTTGGGCCGGGCCTGCAAGTGAGCAAGCGCCGAAACAAGATGGGGGTTTAGGAACGGGAGTCGTTGATGCATCGGGGGATTTTTCGTCGGAATTGGAGGTTGAGGCTTTCCGACGTCTTTTCCCGCTTCGGTTCTATGAGCGTCATCTCGTGGAGTCCATCAGACCTGACGGTAGAGCGCTTGGGAGAGCCAGAGACACGTCCATTGCGCTAGGTTTGTCGAAGTTTCTCGTGTTTGTTTAGATCTAATGTATCGCTTTGGTAATGTGAAAAATCATTTTTTGGAAGGGGTTTATATTTTGATAGGATCTGAAGCCAAACAATTAACGTAAGCCAACGGAAATTCACCAAAGAAAAGAATTCTGGATACTTTATCGGCAATCAACTTCGAAAAGTATATGAATTGGTCGGTAAAGACAATTAAGGACAACTAAAGGGTCTATAAGACCGATGAATCCTTCCTCCGATAAGTGATTATCGGCTTCCTAACACAGAAGGACCTTGTTAATGCAGAGAGTGACATGGACTTTTTATGAATATATGCAGAAGCCAAAAATTATGAGGGTTTTTTTTTGCATGTGTAAATGTAATTGTAACAATAGAGTCCAATCTATTTAAGATGATTTCTAGCACTACTGAGAAAATTTTTGAGTATCTAAAATATAAAATAATAAACTAAATCAATGCTTCGAAAATCGTACTTATTTCTCTCCTTTACTGTAGGGGCTGTTGCGTCGGCTGATGGATCGGCATTGGTGAAGATTGGCTTAACGGTAATTTCTCTTCTGTGCAGTTTGTTGCCTTTCATTTGGTTTTCAAACATAGATTTGGTATATGATATGATTTATTATTGTTTTTTAATTTTATGGTACAGACGATGTTGGCTGCTATAAAAATGGAAGTGATGAGCCCTTCCAAAGAATCACCCGATGAAGGACGCATAGGTTGAGTTTACGTAATGTTTGTATAGTTTCTTCTATCACGGATTTACGTTTTTCATGGATTTATGTGTTGTTGACGTTTATCTTGATATTTTCAGAGATAGATTTCCACATGCCTCCAATTTGTTCTCCTCTAGTTAGGCCAGGAAGACCGGCTGAGGCAGCGCCAGTTATTTCAAAGCAATTATCTGATACTATTACAAGGTATGCCTATTATATATATGTTTTCTTTTTAGTACTGATTTTTGTCTTTATGCTATAATCCCGGTTTAGAAGTGTTTAGTCTTTATGCTTTCTTAAGTAGGGTCGTTGTGGCTATTTTATGTTTATTGGCAAATACGGTTTAATGATGCTATAACTAGGTCCCCCCAATTAGGTCTTTCTCCATATTTTGATTAGTGGAATTTTCTGTTGCATATCATTGGGTTATTCTTCCCGTTCTAAGTATCGAGAGACCGTAGTTACACTTATCAAATAAAGACCAGTGTTACCTTTATCAGTAAAGTGTTATCATTTCTCGTTGATACGCAGTTCTGGCATGATCGATATGAAGGATTTGTCGTTGGTCAGTGGAAAGGCTGCGTGGATGGCCTACTTGGTAATGCTTTCAAATATTTGCCTCAAATTACTTTGTTTATAAAATATCTTGTTGCATCATTCTTTGAAGCAAGTCGGATAAATGGCGAATACTACCTTTACGGCTTTACCAATGTGTTTCGTGATTCGATTTACAAAGGATTTTTTTTTTCTTCCAGGATATTTATTGTTTGGATGCTGATGGTGCGCTTTTTGACACTGCTCTGCTATCAGCTGTTGCTGCATTCTCTCATTGTAAGAAATCGTCACTGACAGGACCCGGATAGATAATCACACATAAACGCGAACGCTTTAATGTTAAACGTAACCATGCTCTCTAATTCAAGAGCTAGACCAAGAAAACTCTCTCGATGATGTCCAATAGGAAATTCCACTTATCGAACACGACAGCTAAAGCTAGATTAGGCATACATCGGATTAGAAATCCCAATCGTACATTGACTGTAAAATATCCCTAATACATGAATAACGAAATAAAGTCTGACAGACACCTCTCCTTGATGTTATACAATTTATTATATAGAATATGTAAATATCTTCCTTAGACTGCTCATAATATTTACAGAACTACTCCGATGGAAAACTACAAAATCTGCGTGTATATCTTTCAGAATTGAGGTTTATTCATGTATGTATGTTTCGGAAAGTGTACATTTGTTTTGTATAATTGATACATAGAGATGTTAATTCTCATGTTATTTGTTTCCATGCTTTGCAGTGCACATTCCGGTAGTTTCCATGAATGAGGACGGAAGACTGAGCTTGGCATCGGAGGAACAAGGAGGAGGGAGAGATGTGGTGAACAAAGAGAAAAGGAAGCTTAAGTTGAACGGCATACCGTTCTCATTAACATGCGTGCTTCACAAGAATTACAGATTGGCTGATCCAACTGCTGAGGAAGAGTCGATCATGGAGACCCTTGTGACCGTCGTCCTGGACACGTCTAATCAACTAGTTTCCCTGTACAAACCCGGTGGAAAAGTTCTCGCTTTCACGTCGTCTATTCGGGTTAGTAACATGTGAAAAGTAGGGGTTTATATTGGTTCCCGAACCCGGGATAAAAACCAAGATTCATTTTTCCTAAAAAATCGGGATCCTGGATTTCTTTTGTCTTGATTTTGAAATTGGGACTAGGACTGGACTGATTTTATCCCAAAAACCATGACAGGTCTCAGTTTATATACTTACTTATTTTTATAGAGTTATCATAGTTGGTATAATTTTATAGTTTAAACAGGAACAAAATCGATTTCTTTTCCCCGAGAAAAAAAAAACCCAGGTTTTTACCATGCCCGGATCTTGGAAGAACTGGTATTTTCCCATTTACCGAGGAAAGGGAGCGAGACACTTTTTTTTTTTTTTAAATCCCTTGAACCCGATTGCCACTCCCGGGTTCACCCTTAAATCCGAGGGATGAAGATTTGGTGTGGTTGCAGGATTGCATTGCGTTGACGGGCCAAAGAGTGAAGGAACTTAATACGATTTTGGACCAAGCCTTTTCGGGAATGGAGCTTGATTAGCTTCGAAGTACGATTGAAGTCGGGTTTATTCAATTTTGTAGCATTTAAGGGAATTAGGAAAAAGAAAATAGTGGTGATTCTATGAAGATTTATGTATCCATTTATGTTAAAAATTCTTTGTTGGGTTTTTCTGCTTATGTTTAAAGATTTATAGTTAAATCAAACGTAATATACCACAAACTAGAGTTCTACATAAAACTACTTTGATTTTGTTATTGTTTGCGCTTGGAATTACTCGTCGCGCTCTCTCCATCGGGACCGTGTTATTTTTTTGTGTTCTTGAACTTGTCGTTATTGCCGTCCAACACAAATTGTCTATCTTTCAGTCCCGCCGTCTTCGTCGCTCTCTCGTGATAGAAACTACGAAGTACGTAATGTATAGTTTCTTCTGGTAATATCAATACTAAAATGAAAAAGGAGAAATTATATGCACATTCACAAAAACAGAAAAATATGGAAAAGAAAGCTTCCTCGAGTAAAAGAGAGATTACTAGACACTTTCTTGTGCAGTTTGTTAGAAATGTGATTAACAGCTACAATAAGCTTTCAACACTCATCTGTAAGCTTATTATTATCATTAGAGCATGGAAATGACTCAGTAAATAATTCCGTTTTGTTGATAAGCGAAAATATTAAGAAGTAACTCAAAATTCACGGCATAAGTAAAAAAACGTTTATGTCGTTAGTACCAACAAAATTCCGTTAAATTCACGTCTAACCCTAAAATAGTCACGTTTTCAGTGGGTCTCAACTCTTTCTGACCAACATACATATATTATTATTTTATTAACGGCATAAGTACTTATTTTCAATGCAACACATGGATTTAATGGGAATGATATTTTTTCTTTCTTTTCAATTTTAATACTTTTGCTTGGTTAAAGAAATTTGTAGAGGAGTTTTGAACTTTTGAGATACTTGTTGATATTTTTATCACAAATATTTTTTTAAAGACAACAAAAAAATCTTATTAAATACTTACATGGTATGTAATGTTTTGACCGTAAACACTTAAAGGAAAATCAATAATACAATGCAGAGAAAGATACATATTTGATTACATTTGTTTTGTCCCACATCAACAGAGCAAGCGAGAAAAAGCTTATTATATAAGAAAAGATTGAAGCATACCTTTCTCGGCCTTTTGGCTAAGACTAAGATCAAGTGTAGTATCTGTTCTTATCAGTTTAATATCTGATATGTGAGTCATCGACTCACACGATATTAAATTTATTTTTATAGTGGGTGGGCCCTCTACAGTAGCTTGCTGCTGGGGCCTACACCTGTCGCCCTTGCTTTGCACTGTTGCAAGGTGATTCGGCGCACCCCTCCATTCTAGTTCAATCTTTAAGTTTTTACTTTGACAAAACTTGTCAAATTTTTTTTAATATTATTTTCCTCAATGATGACGTTAAATCGTCAACAACGCATGAATTCGAGATGGGAAGTGATGGTATTTTTAAATGGTATTAAGACACAAAATAAGAATTTGACAAATTTTGTTAAAAAAAATAAAAAATTAATGTCAATTTTTTAAAAACTTTGAGTACTTATGCCAATATTTTCTCATCTTAGTATTAAAATGCGGTTTATGAATAACATTGCAAATATATGAGAATCTCGAACTCCGGCTATGATGATTTTGACTAAAACCGAGACTAGAAAATTCATGTGTCCGGCATTCTTTCCTTGTTTGTTGGGTTGGTTCACGCGCGCGCAAACTAGTATTGCCATCGAGTTTTAAATATTTGGAGGTACTTTTGTCAGAAATATTTTCTTCTTTACCATAAGACTTTGTTAAATTAATACTCAATAAATTAATAATCTCAATACAAAAATAGTTGGGCTTACAAAATTTGGGCCAACATGAGAAAGCCCAAATAGAAAGCTATTAAGAATTAGCGCAAGCTAAACGACGCCGTATCGCTGCTCCTCTGCGTATAATTATATATTTCGTGCTTTCTTGGGTTTTGCCTTGATCGAAAAGTTTCCCGAAATCTCCAGAGAAGAAGAAGCAAGAAATCTCCACAAAAATGGAGGATTCCAAGTCCATTGCTCACCAGATCGGAGGTGTTCAGAACGATGCTCTCCGCTTCGGCCTCAACGGAGTCAAGTGCGACATCGTCGGAGCTCACCCCCTCGAATCCGCTTTCCAATCTGTAAGCTTCGCGTTTTCTTTTTCCTACCTTCATTTCCTGTGTTTGTTTCCCGAGAAAATCGCTGTGTCGAGCTGCGAGCTTGAATCCTGAGCTTGTGTGGTTAATGGACTGGCGTTGCTATCGCAGTGCTCGCCAATTTGGGCGTTTTCGCGTTTGTTAGGGTTTGATCTTTTGGATGCTGTTGGAGCTCAAAATTTGAATTTCTTTTTTCGTTAGTCGATGAAATCGCAAGAGGAGATGAAGAGGAAGATGCTGGCCAACACGTATGGAAGTGCGTTTTCCTTGAAGATGGATCTTGACAGGCAAATTCTTTCCAGGTTTGTTTGTTTTTCAATTTCGCCCATTCATGAGATTAGAAATCCTTCAAGTTCATTGCTTCTTTTGGGTTATGGCATCTTTGTTGTATAGAGATCGTTCATTGTTACTATGGGTTCTTTCAAAGTTTATTATTCCTGGTTAATTGGTTCGCGAGACCGAGATCTCGTGCCGGTAGCCGTGTGCTAGGCCTTTCCCACTACTTGAATCCTCCTCACTTTGAGAGAGATCGGGATATTTTGGCTGGAAGATAATATTTCAGTTATATAGGCTATTATTGATTAGGGTCGATTTCTACGGCCCGTTTTTGTGAGATGTAAAAATAAACTAGTTGTTAAAAATAAAAGCCGACCATGAATCTTGGTGCAGGTTTCAGCGGCCTCCCGGTGCAATTCCTTCATCCATGCTGGGTTTGGAGGCAATGACTGGAAGTTTGGATGGCTTTGGTTTTATGGATTATTTGAATGGTAATTGCACCGATCTATGTACCCATTTCATTGACTTCGTAGTACACACCTCATATTAAAATATTATGAATACGTTATTTGGCTGATTCGTCATTTAATTGTTGTCGTTCAATCAGTCATTAAGTTTAGTTATTAAGAATATTTAGCTATGCTTATTTATTAGGGTTACTAATGTTTTCCGGTCCGACCGATAATGTTGTAATCACTTTGCTCTTTTAAGAGAAGGGAGATTGGTTTTAGTGAAGGTTGTTAGCGAAGCACTTGTTCGAGAGGGAGAGAGGGTTTAATGAATGAGGTATTTGCCAATTTGTTTGTATGGGCAATCTAACTTAGGATGCTGCTTCCCAAATTTTAAACATTTGGAAAACGCCTCGTAGTCTTCATACGGAAATGACCTCTTCTGTTTTTTCGCATTTCAACTTTTTTATTTTCTCGACCTGTGCTTCATGAAACGTTTTCATTCGTGTTTTCTGCAGACCCACGCGAGTCTGAAACCGTGCGGCCACTGGACATGCATCACGGAATGGAAGTTCGCCTCGGGGTTTCAGAGGGCCCTATTCACCCAAGCTTTATATGATCAGAGTATCTTTGTTATGTGCTAAGTATCTTTGACTGCTCTCCATGGATCCACATTCTATACATGAAGGAATTCGTGTTTCTTGTAATCTTGTTGTGGCTTTGGATATTATTCGAATCGTCGTATTTCTGTGATCAGTTTCAGAGATTTAGGCCGATTTCAGACAATCATTTGAGGCTCCAAAGTTTATCAATATTTCAAACTCTGAATATCTTATGTCTTATTACATTAATTTTTTACACCTTTGAAAAACTCACAGTAAAGGTGTATTTTCAATTCTCTATATTTATCTTAATACATTATATAAATTATTTAAATTACACATTTTAAAACATTAATAAAAAAATGCACCACACATTTGTGTGTGATGAGTCCAATTCCAATATACATGCTCTCGGTACTACCAACCCTAATTGTGGGCATTAAATGGTCCAGGGACTAAATCTGCAATTTATGAGAAATTAAAAAAATAACACAGAAAACAAATGATAGTGTCGCGGGGGCGGGCAGCCTGCATGCACTCGGGCTAGGGCCGGGCAGCCCGAGAAGGACTGCGGGCCCCGAGGCTTTAGTATTTATCGAGCTCGGGCGGGTCAGGCCAAGGCTCGTGAGGCCCGCTCGAATGCCCAGGACTACTCGGGATTAAGATTATCATGAAAAAAGTCCTTGACGTGTGATGTTAAATAAAAGTGGCAAACGTCATTTCACTTTTATTTTATTAACCATCACTTGTGTAGTTTAATATATTCGTTAAAATATATAAGGCAAACTTTTGGCGTCCAACTCCTGATGTTACAGAAATCGATATTACAGGCTCTCTTAACAGTAGTACCTGAATGTAACTGCCTAGTGATTCTAAGATTGCAAACTTGTTCTTTTTAAACTTTCTAAAAAAGAGTGTCTTGTTAAGTCACGACTTAACTTCATTTTTCACAATCTAGAAGTTTATATGCATAAATTACATTATATTTCGGTTCTAATACGATAGGTTGTGCTGATAAAAACATAAATTCAAAATATGATTACACTCATATTTACTAAAAATCATCGATAACATTATACCCAAAAAACATGAAAGACATTATTTGATATGAATGTATTTATGTTAACACGGAAGTTCTCGCGGAGTCTATCACGGGAAGACCCTGCTGAAAATTAATAAAAATTAAAACTCTCCAATATTTTGATATAATCATCCTAAATTCTCACCCGTAATTAACTAACTATGTGTAGTTGCTGAGTTGAGCTTGTACAAGCTAGAGTTTTCCATTTAACCATTCCAATATCTAAAAAAAATACCAAAAGGTGACAAAGGTATGTTTTCTATCTTTTAAATATCTCGTTTTATAATAAGGTTTCGCTCACTTGCTTCTCTTATTCTGTTGATGTGGGATACAAACTTAAATTCTTCTTTCATTTTGTGAGGTATTCAAATATTCTACTCTATATGGTGTTAATTTTGCTATAAAATCAGTGAACGATGGATGTCCGGCCTATGCTCGGTAAAACATTCTATCAAATATAATATACTTGATAAAATAAGGCACTTATACTGTAAAAACTATAGTCTGATATGATAATTTGGCTCAATAAAAATGGTGCGGGCTCGATAAGCAGGAAACCCAGCCCAAATAAGCTTCAAGCTGCCAAATGCTCCAGACGAGTTCGACCTTAACGAGCTCGCTCTTGTTGAGTTCGACCACGTAATGACATGCTAGACCGTGTTGGGTTCGACCACATAATGATAAGATGACAAACACGCTATTTAAAAAAAAAAAAAGATATTTTAAGTTTTGAAAGATTTCGAAGCTAAACTAAGCTTGCTTGGCCAAGTGGTAACTCCACCACTCCTCTATTTAAGAGGTCATGGGTTCAAACACTCACGAGTGTCAAATGAGTGCCCCCTTTACATTATTATAAACTTGGCCTATTATAAACTTGGCCAATAGTACCACCTGTTCTTATACTGAATATATCTAAGTCATGCGAGAGTGCATCGTACCCTTGGCCGATAGCGCGCTCAAAAAAAAAAAAAAAGATTTCGAAGCTACGTAAGAAAGAAAGAAATGAAACACTGGTTTTACTTTGATAACATTTTAAATAGTCTTTTAGTTAATTAATTACATTTATTACATTTTCTCAGCTAATTTATTAACATAAAATAATATTACTTTTATTATCTTTCAAATCCATTTTATATCATCTAAGATAAAAATGCTAAATTAATTCATGACAATAACAATATAAAAATATACCTATTTTTTTTCTTTTTAAAAGAAAAAAAAAATGTGGAATTTCACTATAGAATATATAGACGGCCTTATAGAATATATAGACTACTTATTATATAATATAATATGTGGACAGAGTAAGAATAGACGGCCTTATAGAATATATAGACTACTCAATTACCGATAGTAAGAGGAAAACAAACTAGAGCAGAGAGTATATCCGAAATAATAAGAATATAATTAATAAATAGAGTTATTTGCGGCAAAAGTGCTTATAAGTTGGTAAGAGTATGATTTATGTTCCCAATCTTTTTTTGCCCAATGAACAAATTTTTTCTTACCGTATATTCCCATTTTCTTACCGTTAGTGTTTTCTGTCAACTGCCATGGTGACCTCTTATTGGACCACATATCGAGTTATTTCCACACGTACTCAGCCATGTCAAATTTGTTCTTGGCTCTAAAAGTAACTTTTACTCACGATAAGATAACGGGATTTTTTCTTCTTCATCATTTAGTACTTTTATCGTAAGAAAAAAAAAAGATAAGAACATAGATTATACTTAATTAACATTGAGTACTTTTATCGCGAATAACCCTTATACATAATAACTAATAAGGGTAAATTATAGAAAAAATACCCAAACTTTGATCAACATGCCCGCCGAGTACCCAAACTTAAAAAGTAAAGGTAAAAGTATTCAAATTACGTTAACCGTGACAATTGCACCAAATTGTTAACTCTTCTGTTAATAGCCTCCATGTGGTCATCAGGCGTTTGCCACGTGGCAGGCTAGTGGTAACTCCACTAAATAATCACGGGGTGAAATCTCATGAGACGCAAATGTATACCCTCTATACAAATTTTAAATTTGGTGCCTCTTGTTCTTATACTGAATCTCGTGCATTGTAGCATATTCACTATTAGTGTCACCCAACAAAAACACCACGTGGTGTATAAAAAATATCAAAAAGTCTTGTAAATTAACACAAATTAATAGCAAATATCTAAAAAAATATATTATAATACCCTAAGGCAGTATGCCTTCGCCTCTGCGTGCACATTCATTCTCATCAGTTTTTTTCGGTTCTGTTTTCTATTTAAATAATTGGAATTAATGACCATCAATTAGTCCTTCCTATTAGAGTGTTAGGGTTATTTGTTTTTTTCTTTATTAAAGGGTTCTTCTATGCATTTCGTTAATTAATGCATGTCTTTTCATTATATATAAACCTCTCCTCACCGTTAAAAAAAACAGGAGTAAATATATGCAAAAGCACAGGGATATTTGAAGTGTTTTTATTTTGTTCTTTTTACCTTCTTCATATTTAGAGATGGTCAAAGGTAATTAAAGAGGAAGATTTCAGTGGGTATTATATTGGATCTTCTGTATAACCCTGGAGTTTTATATTCAGATATTGTTTCTGCAGCAAATACTCATGGCTGAGATATCTATCTGACACTAAATATTATCAATTATATTTATACTGAAGCCGTTACTAATTGATCGTCTTTTATCGTCATAATTTGGTGTATCATCACGTTAATTAGTTGTACATAATATAATAGTTAGCAAAAACTCTAGCAATCGAACACGTCGTTGTACTGATGCAGCGGATTGATCCCTGTTGTTGATTCGGTGCTCAAATACTCAATCAAAGATTCCTCTTTTACCTATCGTAAATATAAAATTTCCGCATCAAAATTGAAATTATCTTGAGAACTTGATTGGGAAAATTATATTCGGTAAGTTTTGTGTTGTAAAATTAGCCCCTTGTAATTCCGCCAAAGAAGGCTAATATGGTTACTACAACCGATTTTAGCTCTAAAATGAAAATGACATGCAATAGTTCGTCTGACCGAGTCGAGCCCCAACAAAAAACGATAAGAGATAGAACTTGCACAAAAACTTAAAAAGTGTCTGGAATAGGTTTAAACGGAGATAAGTAAGTGTACTTGGAATATATCATACATTATATGTAGATGAATTAAAAAAAATGTGCTCTGATCATAATGTATTTTATATATATCCTCTTGAACAAATAGTGTGTAACTACTGTAATATATGTATTTACATAGTAGGTATACGTAAAAAGCTTAAGTGGTTGACCAAACCCTGTCACCCGACAACCATATAATATGCAGTAGAATTTTTTTAAATTTAATACTCGATAAATTAATAACTTCGATAATATAAGAAAATACTCTGGTCCCAACAATATTAATTTATAAAGATTTTACTGTATTATAATATATCTTATATATATATATTTTCCTTGTCTGCACTTATTATCGTGGATTTGTGGTCATTAACTCTTAGTGTTTAAGATTTTTGTGGTCGATCTTGTCCTTGGAGTATTATGTGTGATAGAACTGCTACAATACGAAGAATATTGATTAAACTATAATGGTAGCATCACTTGGAAATAAATAATCAAATGATCAATTATGTCCTGGATTCCTTTCTTTAACGAATATCTAGATGGGAAAAACAAAGAAGATAAAGAATTAAACATACGAAGTAATATTTCAAGTAAAAAACAGAATTACTGATCTGGTGTTATATATATATATATAAATTATAATCTGGAACTTGTAGAAGAATCAAATTAGAATCGTATTAGTTAATCTAGAACTAGCATATAAAGCAAACATATATATAATATAGTGACTTACCTCATATAAATATTATGCATTTTTTTTATTTCAGTTATTAGGTTTTCTTTCTTACAATATTGGAGAGAACCTGGTAATGTTTTTACCCTATGATGTGGAGGGTGAGAATTTAGATATCAAGTAAAGCCGAAAACAATGTATTCACTAAATTCTTATTATCACCATACCAATCTTGAATCTCCTATGTATTTTAATTAGCTAATACGTATATATATATAGTAGTAGACATAAAAACTATATCAATTTCTGAATGGAAATCCATATACAATGACATATATGGAAGAAATTCTTTTGTAGCGTTACTTTAAAATGTGTTCTTAGAGTTATTTATCTACATGAAGTTATAGAAACCCAATAAATTTATGAAAATAATTTGACCATTAATATATACACACACACACACACATATATATATATATATATAGTGTAGTAAAAATAAATCACGTTGTATCAAGGGCTTTCAAATCATTAAAATCCGATAATGGAAGTGAAAAATATATATAAAAAAAAATGCTATGTAATCGAGGTTTTGTATAATTTAATAGAAAAGATGGATCAATCTATGTGATGCTTTACCATGCATGTCTACTTTTACTGTTTTACATATATATGTCGATGTAGTACTAGGAATTAATTTATAATGATCCTCACAAAACTTAAATGAAAAAAAAAACATTGTCTAAATCACAAATCACAATGCATTTCCGACTACTTCCTACAAATAATAAATTCACTTTTGTTACTAAGGGCATGTCCCTAAATCATGCTTGAAAAAGAATTACTAGCTGATGAAAAACCCTAAAGAAGATTAGAATTAACAGTTGATATATATATACATATACATATATTCACTTAATATACTGTTATTAGCTATGTAGATCAATCAAAAGCACGCATGTGAAAAACTATAACATGAAGATACTATTATGTCAATGCGAAGTAAGTCTCTAGAGATAGGTTATGGACCAAAATTCCATTTAGATATACTATTATGATTATATTAATGGAAGCATATATATTTGAATTTTTGTGAATATGAGATCTAAAATACATATACTTAAGAAAGTATAAACTACTTCAATTAACAGCGTAAAATCGATGACATTTTCTGCTGTAATGAAAACTAAACTATACTAATACTAAACCAAAAACTAAATAATCTTGATTTAACCATGTTAACTTAAGAAAGTATATCATATGATGAAGCAATTCATAATTTCATATCATGAAAATCAAATATTCATCTACTAGCTAAATATTTATGTGTGTGTGTATGTGGAATGATGTGTACTAAATTTTTCTCTATAATTAATTGCTCTAAGTTAGCATTAGTCTTTAATTGTTAATAGAGATTCCAATATGCTTCAAATTTTCTTTCATTAGTATTACTTAGTGATTATAAATTTTTGGCAATGCATGGTTTGAAAATTTTGCAGAGTAATTCCCTTATGGTAGTTCAAAAAGAAATTAATGTTAGTGGTTAATTCTAAGCTGGTTAAAGCATGTGAGCTTAGAGTTAATTACTAATAAATTAGCTTGTTTTGAAGATTGATAACTAATAATATAGCAAATCAAACAATATAAAAAAATGAATTCACTTTGAATTTTCATTATAGATTGCTATATTACTATATCAGTTGACAAATAAAGCATCGATATATATATATATAAATATATATATATATATATATTCAGAGCAGTTCTGGTGTATCTTTACTTCTTCTTGGTTTCAAATATAAATACAGTTGTTCAGAAATTATATAAACACATTAATACATATAATTTACATATATACATATAATTTAATATAAATATAATCATATGAATAATTTACATATATATAAACACATTCATAATACTTAACTTACGCATGAGAGAACATGTTTTGTTCAGAAATTAGAACTATATATAACATCCTTATAAATATTTCTTATATTCGAAATCCGAAGTACTATATAGTTTTGTTTTATTTCATATAACTTTAATTCTTAGGTCATATATTGTAAATTTGAAAGAAATTGATATATCTGATTAGTAATTGATGTTTTTTTTTTTAATTTTAAAACTGTCATCGACACCAGAGAAAAAAAATTCCCGATTTTTCAAACAGGGACGAAAGAAAGCAAATTTTCCAATTCTCGGTCCGGGTTCACCCCAAATAGTTCCACATTAGCAACTACTTCTTGTTATTCCATTACCATAAAAATCAATAAAATTATGTACAATAATTTATATTACATGCATCATCCGACCCTTAATAATAAAAAAATCCCGGTTTTTCAAACAATGACGAAAAAAAGCCAATTTCCCAGTTCCTGGTCAGGATTCACCCCTAATATGAAATGCATATAGTTCTACATTGGCAAGTAATTCTTGTTATTTCATAACCATAAAAATCAATAAATTTATGTACAATAATTTATATTACATGCATCATCCACCCTTAATCACTCAAAATTCAAGTAACAATGTATATGTGCTTAGATATATAGGATAGGTAGCTTCCGGAAAAGCATCATGCATATATCTAGCTAGATTGATTTTTAGCATGATATATTCTAGTTCTCCAACACCAAAAAGTAGTTTATAAAAGCTTAAATTTGCTGATAGAAATTAAATAAAATTCAAGTAAAGATACCAATATAACCCAACAAATATAGAACATAATTCAGGGAATGATGGTAAAGCTTACATCTTCAACGTTGCTAGCTAGATCGACATCCTAAGTTCTCCACACACTTTATTAGGTTCTGCAAATTCCATCATCATAAAAAATAGTTACCAACATGAGAAAGATTGGAACGATCTCGAGTATTTGAATTTGTATACTTAGCTCGAGCCCCGTGACATATAATTTTTTTTTTGAAAAACGGTCGCGAAGGAAGTACTACACCGTTTCGACAGGCTCGATCACGTCGATAAACCGAAGATTGGGGATGCCGAGAGTGCCGTACAGTTTTTGTTCCAATTTGGAGGCAGAATAGAGCTCGAAGAAGGAGAGTAGATTGCCTTGTTGTTGTTGTTGTTAGGATCATCATAAGGGTACTTTAAGTAATTACTCTTATTCACAATGACAACGTTGTGATGATCATCAATGTTGACCACATTCTTCCAAGACCCGAATTTCGTCGAGATCTGCGGTTTCTCTATCACATTCTTCCACTTAAACCTCTTCTCTTTAGTCCTTTCCCTCGCTCTCGCCCTCGCCTTTGCTCTCGACTCTTTCACCGCGAGGTGGCTCGTCAGCAACGCCTCGTCGGAGACGTTGTTGCTGTCACTTGCAGCCAATTGGTCATCCTTTCCTCGGTCGGTGGGAAGGACAGGGAGCTCGATCTCCTCGTTGACCTCCGAGCCGGCTTGGTCACACTCCGAATCGGGACAAGACCCTAAGCTCTTTGACCCCATGGAGGAGAGCTCCTCGATTGCTTTCCTCGATTTCTTCAGCAGCCACTCCAGGGTTTTGCTCGCCTTGTCAAACCCTAGCACGTCGTGGAGGTCAAAGAACTGGCGTGCTATCTCGATCGAGAGCCGTACCCTCCGGTCCCGCAGCCCCTGCGCGGTGTGGATCTTGCTGTGCCGGTCCTTCTTCGCCGCCTTCTTGGGCGCAATCGGCGCGGCCCGGATCTCGAAGTTGGCGAGAGAATCGGGGAGGGTTGGGGGGTTGGGTGGCAAGAATGTTGGGTCATATAATTGGTGGATTTGGTGAAGGAAAATGTCATGTTCTTGAAGTTGTGGCTGAAGGAGATGATTGGGAGATGAAGATGAGGGCAAATAGTAGTGTGGAAAAGGACTCATGTTGAAGGAGGTCATAATACTTGCTGTGTTGGTGAGAGAAGAGAACATTATAATTAGGTTTTGGAGATTTGTTAAAGCTATTGATATGGACAACGGATATGTATATATATATTTATATATGTGTGTGTGTGATATATATAAGAAGTGGATCATTATTGACCATAAAAGCTATTTTGCTTGCTCATATTCATATATATCTTCGCTTGCAATGAGAAAGCAACATTTAAACCACAGACAACATGTAAATGATCTTTTTTGGACATTTTCGATGATTTGGAGATCCCCTAAGTGACAATCTAAAATATTTTAACCTATTAGGTTTTTTTTTTTAAATAACACCCAAAAAAGTGTAATAATTATTACTTAAAAAGAGAGGGGTTGATTGAGAGGTAGGTCTCTTGATGGTGTTTATCAGCAGTAATTTTTTACTCAGTGATGGAAGATCAGTACTTTGACTGCATTACAGATAAGTTACTTGTTATAGCTGGACGTCCTTGATAAACCCTAGAATATTATATTGTTTTATTCTGACATACTTATAAGAAATTTCTGTAGCCAAAGCCAAAAAAATTAATGATATACAAAGTTATAATATACTCCATTCCATTCTCTTCTTTGATATATTCAACTTGAATTTCCTTAATCTTTATTAGGTTGAATATGGAACATTCAATCTCTCTATATGAATTGGATTAAATTCTCTGTCTAAATTCAAAATCTTTATGTTTGTAGAACTCTTTAAGAGATTGGGATACCGTACCTACAAGACATAAAAGTTTGTGCGAGAAAGACCGTACCCTATCGGTTAACCATTCATCCTCAATTTCGACTTAAGGGATCCACAATGTCTCCTCAATCTTTATTGGATAGGTAAAGACCCTAAAGTACATTCAATCTCTGATCTCTATATATAAATGGATAAAATTCTCTTTTAGTAGTCTAAATTCAAAATCTGGGTGTGTTAGTAAAACTCTTTATTAAGAGATTGCAATACCGTACCTTCAAGACAAAAAAAAAAAAAAAAAAACAGACACGTCCGTGCGAGAAAGACCAACCCTATCGGTTAACTGTTCATTCTCAATTTCGACTTAATGGATCCACAATGTCTCCTTAGGGGAAGTCGCATTTGTTAAAGTTAAACTTAGTGGTATTATTATAATATACAAAGTTATAAATTACTCCATTCCACTCTCTTCTTTCATATATTCAAATTGAATTTCCTTAATCTTTATTTGGTTGAATATGGAACATTCAATCTCTCTATATCAATTGGATTAAATCATCTTTTTGTAGTCTAAATTTAAAATCTTTATGTTTGTAGAACTCTTTAAGAGATTGGGATACCGTACCTACAAGACATAAAAGTTTGTGCGAGAAAGACCGTACCGTATCGGTTAACCATTCATCCTCAATTTCGACATAATAGATCCACAATGTCTCCTCAATCTTTATTGGATAGGTAAAGAACATTCAATCTCTCTATATAAATTGGATAAAATTATCTTTTAGTAGTCTAAATTGAAAGTCTATGTGTGTTTGTAAAACTCTTTATTAAGAGATTGCAATACCGTACCTTCAAGACAAAAAAAAAAAAAAAAGTATGTGCGAGAAAGACCGTACCGTATCGGTTAACCATTCATCCTCAATTTCGACATAATAGATCCACAATGTCTCCTCAATCTTTATTGGATAGGTAAAGAACATTCAATCTTTCTATATAAATTGGATAAAATTATCTTTTAGTAGTCTTAATTGAAAATCTGTGTGTGTTTGTAAAACTCTTTATTAAGAGATTGCAATACCGTACCTTCAAGATAAAAAAAAAAAAAAAAACGTCCGTGCGAGAAAGACCAACCCTATCGATTAACCGTTCATTCTCAATTTCGACTTAATGGATCCACAATGCTCCTTAGGAGAAGTCGCATTTGTTAAAGTTAAACTCCGTGGTGCAGTCTCTAGCTTGACATGATTTGTTATATTGGAGGGCTGCGAATGAAATTCACGGAGAATATTGAGTCCCGTTATTTAGCTATAGTAGCGCTTGTACACAAAGAGAGATAAGTGTACCTAGGCCGGGCGTATGTATATTCCCCATATTTTGCCCTCTGTGAAGAAGGATATGATTGGGAAATGCGCATATCGACCTGATCTCTCGGTTACTTGTTTTCCCGGATCACAAGAGACATGAAGTATTCGATATGTGAATGCATTATTAAACTTTAAAGGAATAAAGTCTAGGGTTTATTATGACGTTTATCGTAAAAGTCGTCAATAGCTAAAACTAAACGCAATATTTATTTTGTATTTGTTTGTTTTCTTCTTCTTAAACATATAGATTGTGTAAACGATATATAATAACCAACCGATAACGTCACAGGAACCAATCCATCGGAACATCAATGTACCTCAAACAAACTTGAAAAATAATAAGAAGTTCTTGACGTGCAATGACAAGGCACGAATTAGCGTCTCATCGCGCAAAGTCAAATTTCATGAAAACAATCCATTTGAAAATGAAAATTTTAGGTAATTTAGTACACAATATATAGCGTATAATCTAAATTTACGGACAATACTAATATTACAGCATTTCATAATAGTAATATTACAGCATTACATAACACAGGAACCCCTCACTAATATTATAATTATATATGTATTATGTAAGTCTTGAAGTAAAGCTTTGAGAGTTTGAGACACATAATGTGGAAGCAAATTATTTAAAAAATGAAATTCGGAGTGATGTCAAATCCCCTCAGCTTTTTGACCCGTTAATTTGCACAGTTGCCACACTCAACTCAAGAGAAAGAAAGAAAGAACGAGTCATTTAATAATGTCTTTTTACGCCTGCTCTGATTTATTTTAGTATTATATTAACTTGCATAATTATAATACGCAAAGGGCTAGAGGGTTTTAGCCTTGAATATGTGAGGATTATATAGAGTCTAGACATATAATTATGGTCTAAGTTAGGTCTTTAGGTTTTGCAAAGTCCATTACATGGATAATTAAATATTATAATAAAAAAATCAGAACAGTGCTTGTTTTTATTCTTAATTACCTATCCCTTATCTAAGATACGACCATCAATCCAATTGTTTTAGGGTTGACCAATATTGTGTTGAGAATTCCATTTTCCAACTACCTCGTAAGAAATTACATGAAGGGTATTTTTTTTTTAATTTTGAATAAATTAAATTCAGTTTTTAGGGATTCTTTTTTTTATTATTATTGTTGATGCTGTATTTTAGATCAAACACTGTAGCGGCCCAATTGCTTATGTTGGACCGGGCCCAATGTCGTTTTGCTGACTTTTGTGGGTTTTGGGCAAGGTTTCTTGGCACCTTGGGTCAAACGGATCCTCCGCTTACCATGGACCCTTAATCGGGGCCGCACCGCTACCAGTTACCACAGGGCCTGGAATGGACAAGGCCCGGGTTACAGGTTTGGGGCACCACACAGATCAGGCATCCACATGAAGGGGATCACAATTTTGGCCTTCCAGTGAATCCTGGCAGATCAGACCCTCTGCCTGTGTTACTGATACTGGTCCGGGTTCCACAATCTATCCGCAAAATCAGTGTATCTGCTCCGAGACACAAGACAGAGGGACCGAAGGTGCACCGCACGGATCAAGAATCTCAACAGGGAGGAACGTAAATCGTGCCAAAATCTTCTCCAGGGCTCCCGCTCTCGCCGACTCCTCCGCACCGAAACCTGAGGAAAAGAACACCCGAGATCAGGGGGAACCGGGGGGGATACCCCCTGATTCACCTCCGACGCTCAACATTAGAGTGATATTTGGGGGGGAGGCGAGTTTAGAGGGAGTATAGAGAGTTTAGGGCGGGTTCCCGTTGAGAGAAAGTGAGTTACCGTTGAACTGAACTGAGCTTCTATTTATAATAGAGTTCGGGGGCTCAAGTGCAGTTATAAATTACTCTGGGAAGCCCCTGGGACAATATTATATAGTTTTTCCAAGTCCCTGCACCCTGGCCCCCTGACGCGCATCTGGGGCCCGAGTGCTTTTTAGGGCGCAGGAGGCGTCCCGGTGCCGTTTTTTGACTTCTTTAGGGCGACCTTGAGTGTCTCGCTATTTTTAGGAGCGTTTAGACACTTTATTTTATGAAATCGGGCCTCCAGAGGGCGTTTTTGTGTCAAAATTGATTTATTTAATAAAGAAATGATTAATTAAATAATTTTTCTTTATTAATGTACTTTACAAAAATACCCCCCAACAATTATTATTATCAATGAAATCAAATTCAAAGCTACGACGACTGTGTTATATCTTAAAATAAATCAGTAAACGGTACAGATATGTGAAAATTTTAACATATGCTTTTAGCATTGTGAATACTTTGGCTCACTTTTATTATACGGTAATATATATATATATATATATATATATATATATATATATATATATATATATATATATATATATATATATATATATATATATATATATATATAACGAGAATTCACCTCAAAATCAATTGATAATAAAAATACTTTACTTTCAAAATTTTATCAAGCTTGTATTTTATTTTTACTCTTTTATGAAAACCTTAACATGTCAAACATTTTAGCAAATCAATTTTCTGTCAAAACCCAGTTACCCTACTAATGATTTTGTTTTCTTTTTTAAATAGTGAAAAATCGTGTAGGGCATTGATTCTCCTACATATTTTTAAATATGTATTTCATTATCATTATCCAAAGTAGCTTTCAGTATGAACAGAAGGCTCTTTATAAAATTGACATCGTCAGTGAGCTGTTAAAATAAGCCTGCAATTAGCCGGGAGAGAAAAAGGAAATTCATCTTTTAGGGTTTCTTCTTTTGTCGTATATAGAGAAGAACAACCAAAACTTATTTGCTCATATTGAGTATTGACTCATGAATTCACATTGAATTTCAGAATAAAAATACATTGTCTAATGTCTAAAAGTATATAGTGGTGTAAATATAGAATAATATTTAACTCTATTTTCACTAAATTCATATAAATGTGGAGCTACAAAAAATGTGGTATTGAAAAAAATTCGGACTTAGAAAATCTGTTTCAGGAAAAAATCCGGAACTAAATTCATACATGACTTTGCGTGGTTGATAGTATTTTCTAACTTTTGCCGGGTCAAAGTGACACTTTAAGCGGCCTAAGAATCTTCTAATTATATATATGTTTAATTAAACGGACAAAAATAGACAAAAAAAAAATTATATGTTCAACGTCAGTACAGAAGACATATTTTTGGTATTAATGCCTAATTTAAGGATATGACCTAGATTTCGTGGAAAATTGGTATAAGAAGTCAACTTGTTTAGTGCCATATATAGTACAAAAGAATGTTGTATGATAAATTTATGGAAATTCCGTCAAACAAAACAATAATATGCTTTCTTTTTATGTGTTGACGACATTTTTAGTTTAAGTCCTTCAAATAAAACTTTTACACAATAGTATTGAAAGAAGAAATACGGTCATATGTTAAACTCATCAATAAGAGAGCTTCTCAATCCAACATTGTCAATGAAAAAACAAAAGAAGTCAATCTGTTGTAAGATTCCCTTGACGGCCTTCACCGAACTCCGATCAGAACCGCCGTCATAGCCGCCAACTTCCTTCACCACGGAGAAGAGCACTGCTGACGGCTGAAATCGCCCGCAATATCATTTTATGAGTATGCACCTTTTTTTTAGTAGTAGTTTATTAAATTGGATACCGATCAAGCTGATCTAATATTTTTATGATTATACCGCAAAACTAATGGTCTACCCGATGGAGTTTTTGTTATTTTTTTTTTTACTAAAAATTCAAAAAATAATAAATAGATTAGAGAGAGATTTTTTTTTAATCGAGATTTGTTTGTGAAAGGTTTTGAGGGACTGACTGCGTAAGGGTTAATGTGATTTTTTTTTTGAAGAAGTAAGTATGAAGTTTTCTTTGTTAGAGTTCGAATTTGAGGGTCAAAAGGTAATTTTGAGAAAATATCCGTACCTAGTGAAAAAAAAAATCTGTACCGAAAGAGAGTTACCGTGAGTGAATATATATAGAAGGCTATCAATCAATTAATCAAACATTCACTAAGGGAGCCCCTTTCGGAGGACAAAGACAAGAATACCCTTAAGGGTTTGAAGAACGAGAAAAAATGACGTGTGTAATTGTGATGAGAAGAAAAAACAGCGAGAGTGCAATCAATGAAAGATAAATAAGTTTCTAATGTCTTGAAATAAATACTACAAGTATTATCAGCTTCTAAATATCTAGGTTTTGTTAGTAATCACAAATGAGAAGATGAATTAATCCACTAACTACCTGCTAGATATTCTGCAAGCTGTTTTCCATCAATAATAAATCAAGAAAAAGGAAAAACAGAAAAAACGACACCAGAAGTTTGTTTATCTGTCTTGAAAATAAGGTTTTATTATTGGTAGTGATATGTTTGCATAAATCACTGGCTATGATCATGATGAGTTGAAAGTTTAACATGATTGCAGCCACATGCAATTTTTCATATAGGAGATTGAGAGTTTGTCAACGAGTAATTAGTCTTGCTCGGAACACTGTTTTTACTCAAAATTCACGACGTTTTCTTTACCGAAAAATAGTATAATTCATAGTTTAAGTGTTAAATAAATAAATATACCTTTACTTGCATTATCAATATGATATTATCTTGTTCCACTCTGACAAATTTTCTGGCCTAACGCACAGGTGCCATGGGCCTAAACGACAATGAAATGGTGTTCTTTTCAAACGACAAATCTGCCAGAAAAAAAGATAAACGACATCCAATATAATCAACATATCAAGGAAAAACGACACAAGTATGACATCCTTCAAAGTTCAAATTACACAGACGCGGAATCGAATATAGAAAAGGAAAAAAATCTATTAGCGCATATATATATATATATCATTCTTAAAATTATATTAAAAAATTAAACATACGAACAAAAACAAAAATAAAACATATCTCTATATATATCTCAATTATCTAAGCTCTGGATCTTTGTGTTACGGTGGTTAATTAATGATGACGTATCACGTAAAATATTTCGAAATTAATAATAAATTACTTAATTGGAAAAAGACTACGATAAAATATATATAAAGAAATTGAGATAAATTTAATTATTATTTCAGCCATTTAATTTGCAAACGATCATATCAATTCTAGATCAGCCAAGGAGGTGGCTGAACGACGTCGCTTCTTTGCCACTGAAACTGAAGAAGCTGGTCTCGACCATGACCATCACTGCTTTGGTTCTGCGTATTCATAGAGCTGCTCATCATCGCGATTTGGGCTCTAGTTTTCGCAAGCTCCGTCTCGGCGTCGCGGAGCTCTTGGTGCAGCTGAGAGATTATCCCCACGCACCCGTAAACCGGCTCTTCGATTCTGCGTTGTGCCTCGAAATGCATTGAATCCGCGGCCCGAGCACGCTGGTACGCTGGCATTTCCTGACAATTGGCCAATGGATTTAGTGATGTTCGTGGCGGAACCAAGATTGAGAATTGGCAAGCTTTAAAAATTAAACAAAATCTTAAATTTTTTCTATAATAATTGTGGGGACTTTTAGTTTATTGATTAATTTCAAATCATATAGTAATAAAAATGATAATGTGTAACAAGTCTGTTCCGATGGTCATTGGGTCATGCCTTTATTATATAGAAGGAAACACTAATTATTACACCGACATTTGGAGTTTAATTTGACATTTTGACTCACTTTCAATGTCTAAAAAAAAGGATAAAAAAATA
Source organism: Parietaria judaica (assembly GCA_954871525.1). NCBI lineage: Eukaryota > Viridiplantae > Streptophyta > Magnoliopsida > Rosales > Urticaceae > Parietaria > Parietaria judaica. The sequence goes on from OX940865.1 coordinate 37,269,294, forward strand.
TGCTATTTTTGTTTGGTAAAAACATCAACGGGTAGTTAATTATAGTGCAGTTTTCATATATTAGTGCCGATCACCGCGTTTCTGTTTATAGAAACGCGGTGCGATTTTAAAGACTTATAGTGCTGTTTACCGAACGCATGATAGTACCGCAATAATAATACTAAAGTTTACTTCATGATTTCATGAACATTTTACACATAAATAAAACAAAATGTACTAGAAGACATCAAATACAAAAATATTTGTAAAATGTGTTTTACTCAACACCCGTTAAAGCTTTAAGTAAATATTTGTAAATTGCTAAATCGATAATTGAATAATAAAAACACAATCACTTCCGGTTATGCAACTTTTTACAGCATTTACACATTTTATTAAAAACAAACGAATATTCATTACCGCATAATCTGTATATTTTATTACCCGCTCTAATTCGATTATCGGGTATTTTTCGTACACTAGTTACATATATATTACGCAAACATATATATATATATATATATTCGTACACAGTATTAATAAGATGATTAATTACCTGAAGCATTTTAGCAACGTTTTTGGCACCATAGATTCTGTGAACGCAAGCGAATCTTTGAGGATCATCTGAAGGAAAATATGGAGCGAATATACAGTTTTGAGGGCATTTCCTTCTCAAGCCCTTGCAAGCTGCGCAACGACGACGTACTGACATCATATCTATCTATCTAAGATAATTATAATATCGGAGACAAAGATTTGTGTCTGAATCTTATCTTTAGCTATGGATTCAGAAATCTTGAAAAAGATTGAGTGATTTTTTGGTTGGATTTCGAAATTATGAATCATTTGATTTATATACATTGGTATATGATGTCAACGGCTACTTTTATATATATGGAAATATTGATAGTCAACTATTATTCGAATTTAGTATATTAGTACGTTGCATGATAACGAAAAATACGATTTACTAGAAATTAGGAGCAAATAAAATACTAGGAAACTGCTCGCATCCCATATATAAAGAATAATAAATTAGAGCAATATGATATATAATATTATATATATATGAGCACCGTATTTTATAAACATAGTGTGACATTAATACATATACGTAATACATTTGCATGGTGTGGATGATATCTAATGAGCCTACGACACGTGTCCAAACTACTTATACGTCAGAGACTTGGTTAGAAATGTAACTTGATGATCGTGATATATGTGTCGATGTTATTTGCAATTATCAGTAACGAGATTTTGTTAAATTAGTATTCGATCATTTTAATCAAATTATATTTCTTCTTTTTGGACTCTCCATTAATACTCTATATTAATTAATTCGTCAAATATATTATATAATAATTTCTACAAAAAAAAAATGCAAAGTTGAACCTAATATATAAATTAATTCTGTAATAGAAATGAAAGCGGTAACATTTCATTACAATTGTGATATCACATATAATTGAAGAAAAAAAAAATCATGACATGTGTTAATGCCGAAAAGTGGCTTAACGCTATGGGCTCATGTATCGTTTTTGGGCAGGGCCCAATGACCACTTGATGTTCAAAGGGGCTTTGATGCCCATTTCTTCGTCTTTTTTCAAGTGGGCAGCAGGGAGTTGTCTCCGGAAATTCTGTCTCTATCCTTTTTTTTTTTTGAAAAAATAAGAAAACATGAAGTTAAAGGGGTACGAGGGGTGCCTCCATATCATCCTCTAACACTCAGTATTAGTCGGGTATTTAAGTCAGGATATACGAGAAAAGAAAATAAAGGTTTCAATTTAAATTTAGGGATAATAGCGGCAAAAGTGGCCAAAGTTAGGCCAAGTGTGCAAATAAGTAGCCAAACTGATTTAATATCGGCATAAGTAGCCAAAGTTTACCAAACCGTGGACAGTACAAATTTCATCCACTTCAAGTCAACGCCGTTTGCCACGTCATTTCCACAAGTGTTGAGCTTTGGCCACTTATTTGCACACTCGGCCTAAGTTTAGCTACTTTTGGCGCTATTATCCCTTATTTTTTTACGTTCCAAAGTATTTTTTTAGCATTTATCTAGATTTTTTTTTCTTTTTCTTAAGATTTGACTAAAACTTGATTTCCGAAAGAACTGATTTCGTTTCTTAAATTTAGAACGCCGAATATCACTCTCAATTTTGAAAACATTAAAATGTGTTATCGATTTCACATGTAATTTACGATCATAGGATTTGACATAAAACCTCTATATACTTAATTGTTAGGGACCATTAGATTATTTTAAAGGAATTGGTACGAAATACCCATTTAGCCACAAGTTTTTTTTTTAATTACTCATCGGGTGTATTAAAATGTATTAAATATGTATGTTTTAATAAGTTTGTACAAAATAAAAATTTCGTTAATAATATTGGCCTAACATTATTAGTTAGAGCTGAGACTAAAATCGAGACCTTTTTACATTATTTTATTAAGATTATTAATTTTATGAAATTTCATTAAATACAATAAAATTTCCTAATATGGTACAAGAAAATTTCATAATATTAATAATCTTAATAAAATAATGTAAAAAAGTCTCGATTTTAGTCTCGGCTCTAACTAACAATGTTAAACCAACATTATTAAAGAAATTTTTATTTTGTACAAACTTTTTAAAACATACCTATTTTAGTACATTCTAAAACACACAATGAGTAATTTGAATAAAAAAAACTTGTGGCTAAATGGGTATTTTGTACCAATTCCTTTAAAAAAATCTAATGGTCCCTAACAATTAAATATATAAAGGTTTTATGTCAAATCCTATGATCGTAAATTACATGTGAAACCGATAACACATATTAATGTTTTCAAAATTGAGAGTGATATTCAGCGTTCTAAATATAAAAAACGGAATCGGTTATTTCGGAAATCAAGTTTTAGTCAAATCTTAAGAAAAAAAAAAAAAATCTAGATAAACCCTAAAAAATACTTTGGAACGTAAAAAAATAAGGGATAATAGCGGCAAAAGTGGCTAAAGTTAGGATGAGTGTGCAAATAAGTGGCCAAAACTCAACACTTGTGGAAATGACGTGGCAAACGGCGTTGACTTGAAATGGATGGAATTTGTACTGTCCACGGTTTGGTAAACTTTGGCTACTTATGCCGATATTAAATCGGTTTGGCCACTTATTTACACACTTGACTTAACTTTGGCTACTTTTGCCGCTATTATCCCTTAAATTTAAATATTGCTTTTACGGGATGTGCCATGAACCGATGCACGATGCTCATAATATGTGATTTTAAACACATTTTTAGGCCCATTTTTAGGCCAGACCTCCATTGACTTTTATGACCGAGTCTCGTTGACTTTTTTGGGCAGGCCCGAGATGTCTTTGTGGGCTTTTACTTGTTTTAGTCTCTTGGGTAATTTTTTTAGGGGGCTTTTACTTGTATATATATATATATATATATATATATATATATACTTTAAAATATGTTAGGTACTTTGAGATTTTGGAAGAGGCGATTACTTATACTTATCTTGATATAATTTGTATTTGAATGAACATATTGATGTTATTGGTTTAATCTAATTGATGTTTCCATGAATCACTAAATGAGATTATAGATTACACACCGTTCAAAACCCGTAGCGCAAGCTTGCACAGTAGTTGTGCAATAGTACTCTTTCCCAACGCTGTAAATCCGTTTTAATAACCATACTCGTCGCAAAGAAATTATAGATGTTCGCCGCGGCGATAACTCTAAACGATGGTAAAAACACGTCATTCGAAATTTAAATATTTGTTTCACCTTGTCTTGCCGCATCGACATTATTCCCGCCACAACGAGAATGCTAATACCATCACTCGCTAGAAAGACTAGTCATTTCGATACAATGAGAAATCACAACGAAAGTACCGATATTTTTTGTTGGCTAAAATAACAAAAATATAATATTAATATGCTAGAACAATTTTTCTTTTTAACGTACTCATCTGTCTTTATTAGTAGCTCAATGCCACGGTGTGTCCAGTTTACTACCGCGTAGTATTGCCACGACACTTGATTCCCGGATAACATTTCAACTCTATAAAATCAGTTTTAATTTTTTAAAATGTATTTTTTTTATTTTAAAAAATGAAAACATTTTAATTTACAAATAATTATTAATTATTCTATAAACATTTCTAGTTGATAGGACCCTTCTCTCTAAGAAATCATAACAACAATTAAGCCATACAAGATAATTAAAAAAAATTAAACGATCAAAGATTCTATTAATAACACCCCTAAATCGTTAATATTAGCTTACGAAAACCGATAACATTTTATCGTAAACCCATGATTTTTATCCTATGCTAAAAATATAAACAAATGCAAAACCAAAAGAAGTATAAGAAAAGGATCTGATTCCAAAGATATGAGCTTTCGGCAATTGCGGTGGGATTGATGGCGTAAGGAGGGCTTTCTTATTTTTGGACAATATTTAGATATTTTTGTCCTTATTTTGTCAATATTTGATGTTTTTGTCCATAAAAATAATCATTAAGAATACGCCACTTGACTAAATATTTAAATTTTTATTGATAAAAATAAATATTAAAAATACATTGCTATATACTTGATCGAACATGTAGTATATGAGAACATGTAGTATTTGTGTCATATGTGCTATGTGCAGTTTTTGAGACGTATAAAATTGAGTTTAATTGGCGAAAGCCAAAACCTACTGACAAAATTGAAGACCAAAGGCCCAAGAATCAATGCATTAGCAAGGCCTTGAGCAAAAAAGATGAAGAAGACAAAGCCCTTAATCGAAAAGGCACCTCCTGACGAGGTCTACTGATGAGCTTCGTGACGAGATCCCTCAACAAGCTTCCTGACGAGGTCCCCATACGAGCCTCCTCGCCCTGACGAGCTACCTCGCCATCAATGTTAACGAAGGAATAACTCACAATAATTGCACACGACGAGGAGATCCGAGCTTACAAAAGTCATCGAAAAGTCCTTAGATTCCGCCAGACTCAACATACAAGCTCACGAATACCCGAAAGACGCTATGAACGAGCTAAGAAGTAACCGACGAGCACATCGCCACGATAAGGACCCGCGGCAAGGCTCCCCTGACAAGGCTAGGCATTTTTCTTCCTTGGTCACCAAGGAAGGATATTCTCCATTAATTCCCCTGATTCAAGGAGATGTGGTTACCTCATTTACCTTTAAATATGACCATTCTCCTCTTCATTGACATATTCTTACGTTTCGCCTGATATTGTCTAGGCGTTGGCCAAGACTACCCTCGCCGGTCAAGGCCCTCTTCATATGAGCGCGCCCACGCCTACGCCTGCGTCGTCTACTACGACACCTTCGCTGGTAATACCCTTGCCAATAGCGATGCTCACACTCGCGTCGCCACTTCAAGTACAAACGACGGTCGTCAACCCTTGACTCTGACCCTCGTCAGAGACCCCGTCTCTATAATCATGTTCCAGCTTGCCCAGGCAAGCTCAGGTACGTACCTCGTAACCATCTACTCTTAACTAGGTAATGACCTGATCCCTTTAAAGGGTACGTAGGCAGCGTTTCACGAGGTCCGGCATCAAATATTATTTCCCTCTATCTTTTTCTTGTTTTCAAGCATATTCAGTAACAAGCATGAGAGAGTGGCAAGAGGGACCTACCCCTAGTCTCCCCTAGACATGGTCTACATGTGCAAGTTACATGAACATCTCGGCGCCTAGAATCAGGTTCACCCTCGCCATAGGAGCTCACCAAGGAAGGAAAATTACTAGGAATCATCAAGAACACCCCGAAGCTTTGCCAATACAAGGAATTCGCCCAGACGAGGAGCTCGAAGGAGGGAAGTTCATCAAAGATCGCAAAGAGTAGCCTGGAGGCTCGCTAACGACGAAGGACTAGCCTCCAGCTTTGACGATCATCAGTCAACTCGAGTTGACTCCGCATCGAATTATCCGCGGATCGACCGGATCCTGCTCGAATCTCGAACCTTGGATCGGACTCTAAATTAAAACCATTTTTATGCATTACCAACAAATAATCCTCTTTATACTTAGAAATTATAAGGGTAATTAGCGGTATAAGTGGCCAAAATTTTCACTTTTTCATAGGCATGATGCCATTCTCGAAAAACGACGGTAAAAATGGCCAAAATGCACTAATCAGACTAATCAAAAAATTCTGTCCAGTTAAGTGGATGGCTGTTAACACAGGTTGCCACATGCTTTTTGTTTTTCTCACTTCTCATTGCCTTCTCCTTGTCTTCTCTTCCCTTCTAGCGCGGGCCATGCCATCCTCGTCTTCGCCTGCTATTCCACCTTATTTCTTCCGCCACCTCTTGGGTCGGTAGTTTTTCGAACGAGCCCTAAGTTTATTTTAGGGTTCTACATTTCCTCTCTCTTCGATTATGTGCTCTGCCTTTGGACTCGCCACTGCTTGCGACTCATCAGAGGAATGTTTTGGAACCCATCAATGTCGTTTATGCTGCTCAATACAATGATGAAGCCTACAGATACATATTATTCTCCTCCGGGATTGCCACCACTATCCTCCTCATGGTCCGCGACGATGGTCACATCATGCTCTCAGTATTCAACCTCTCATTGCGCTGCACCGTCGCTCATCTATACCTCGTCTGACTCTGACACGACTTTTTGCCACGCCTTCTGCACTCCGCCGCGGTGGACTCAGCCCTCATGCTTCCTCCCAAGCTCATCCCCAACAAGACTAGATCTCGCAAACCCCGCCCTGATCCCGGCAATGCCGGAGCTCGTGGCGGAGCCCACAGCAGCGCACTCGATGTCTTTTATCGGCACGCATAGGTAACTTGCGCCGGATATCATCAAAGGCGAGAGCGGAAGCGTGGTGGACGTTTGGCGTGTTCTTCCACGAGCTTCTTTACGGAAAGACGTCTCCGTTTAAAGGGTGGGGAATCCACGAGCTATCCAACTTGGTGATTTTTGGGATTTATGCAGAATTAGGGTGAGAGAGTAAGGAAATGAGAGAGTGTTCAACGGAGAGAGAAAGAGAAAGAAAAAAAATAAAAAATAATTAGTATTATCTAAAATTGATACGTTTACCGCAAAATATTACTTTCTTAAAAAATAGTACAATCACATGGAAGGTAACAAACGGCCATCAACTTAATTGGATGAAATTTTATGATTAGCGTGATTAGTGCATTTTGGCCACTTTTACCGTCGGTTTTCAAGAATGGCATCATGCCTATGAGAAGGTGAAAACTTTAGCCACTTATACCGCTAATTACCCAAATTATAATATAGATGGTGTGCCACAAACTAAATGGTTTACTTGGGAGTAGTTGATGACTGAAACAAGATAAAATATTAAAGTTCATTCTATAATTAAAATAAGCGACCCCTAATAAAGACATAATACAAATATATATATATATATATCATTTGTGCTAGATAATTTGATTATATGATTGCGATCAAGAGAGCACTAGCTGCTATCATAAGGCATTGCTTTATGTACGAAAAATATAAGACAAGATTGAAATTAATCAGAAAAATGAATAGATATGACATTTTGAAGATACATATTCAAATTACTTTGAATATATATATATATATATATATATATATATATATCAAGAAAATGGGTGATAATGTATAATGATAATTGAGCAACACGTCACACGTGTAATATTAATATGTATGCTACAACGGGACTCTAAATATAAAATAAATAAATAAAAATTCACGATATAATATAAGTACTTTATAAAATCTATACAAATTTTTTAAGTACGATACAAACTTTAGCCACATATTTTCATTATAGTTTTTGCAAGGCAAATACTCTAAACTCCGAAAATTATCCTTGTCATAAGTTCTCAATTTTTTTGGAGAGACTCATTTTGACAAATACGAAATGGTGACATCGTACGCGACGCTTTGCAATAATTTAAAATCTTAATATTGAAAATATGACGGTTATTTTTGTACACTTTTAGGTATTTATGCCCCTTTTTTTCTAAAAAGGAGAAAAGTAATAGATTTTGTGAAAAATGTTCCTATTAAGAATTTTGGATTCTGAGGTGCACGTGGACATGATAAGGCTGCCATTTTGACCAGTCGAAATTTGTCGGGATCAACACATGTCAACTTGTGATTGGTGAATAATAATGTGTCAATTTCATTACATAATATATGCTAAGTAACTTATAAAATGACATTACTACTTCACTGGCCATGACTCGTGTTTGGTCGGCACTAAATGCGTTCATATCTCTTTTTCCTACTATATAGCATACATTGTATATATGATAATAGAGTTGATTTATTTTACTATTATCGTACGTAATTTATTCATCGTATACATAGTAATCTTTCAAAATAAATAAAATTTTCGCCATTAATTATATATTTTTTAAAGAAATTTTCGCCATTAATAATAAGTATATGATAAGTAGGATACAAGGCCCGAATTGAGATTAATGAGGCCCAAGACGATAAATTTTAAGGCAAGAGGCCGATCGAGATTGTAAAATTAAATTCAATAAAAATATGTATAATATTTATACAATAATTATTCATTCAGATATGACGCATCCAATATTTTTAAAGAAAGTATTAAATAAATTTGTATAATCGAGTTTTTCAGCCATATTTTTTTTCGATAAACAATATAACTCATCCACTCAACCTATTTTGATACAGTTGATCAACGATAAGACTTGAATGATGGACAAATTAATTATGGGGCTCTTAAATTGGGTTTTATGTGCCTTTCAACTTGAGAATTTTTTTACTATAAACGCAGACCAATTATGTTTTCTCTTAGGCACGACTCTACTAAAATAGCCCACAAAAGTAAGATTTTTTTAATGTTATTGTCCTATGCTATGTTTGAAAAATAAATGTTATATTATAAAGACACTGATAGTTTGATTTTGCGGGTATACTACTATCAATTGTATTCAATAAGAATATTCGTATTATAGCTATAATGTTATTCATATACGTGAATATATTTATAGCAATATTTATCAAATTATATTTTCTTTTAATAAACTTCATGAGAAAGCAATCTCACAAATCAACCAATTTTTTTAGTACGAAATCATTTGTAAGTCATTTAAATGTATAGATATCTTACTATAACCGTCGTGCGAGTTGAGCTCGTATTGTCCATAACCTTGATCGCCGAGCTATGTGTTATATTTGTTTTTTAACGATAAGGCAAATATTCGTAAACAAAAACTCCGATAACTGTTCGCAGTATTCGGTCAAATAGCGGATACTCAGCTGCGAAAATTGAAAGACGGGTTATCATATAAAAACCGCCCAACCAAAAAAAAAGAGTGAATCAGCATAGTGGGAATCTTGGACATGTTCAATGTCGCCATGATTGTCACACGCTTGTTTGCACGTGCAAAACAGAACAATGAATCAATGGCAAAAATAAAAATGCACAAGCTTTTTGTAGATCTAGGAGATCAAATATTTAGTGTAAATATAGAAAAATTCATTATCATTATCATCATCATCATGGTGGTCACTAGCTCTGTCTCTGAAATTTTGTCGTGTAGAGCCGAAAATGTTTACCATTATTTCAAAAATTATTAGTAGTAATGAAACTTTGACTCATTGAAGTAAAATAGAAGAAAATGGCGATAAAAATATCTTAAAGTGATAAAATTGATAAAATACATATTTTTCTTCAATTTTATTTTATCAACATTGATCAAATGTCATGTAATATGATGAACGTTGGATAAAATTAAAGCTGACACATATTTCGGTCAATTTCATGCCACGTGACATACTGGCATAAGATGATTGTCCGTAAAGTAAAACAAAAACAAAAAAAAAGTGAATAAAAAATATAGATCGTTTCACTTTTTATCGATATTTTTTACTCGTAAACTATTTAGTCTTAATGGATCAAAATTTAAGTACTAATTTGTTGAGTTTTCAAAAATTTATCATCTACAAAAGTGGAAATAACGAGAATCCTTGAAACCAAGGTATTAAATTTCTCGAATATCCATCGGCATGCCCATCGAAAATCATTTTTCGAGGATATGCGAAACGATATATCCATCGACATATCTATCGATTTACCTATGAGATACTAATCGACAAGCGATATATCCGTAAAATGAAAATTGCGAAACGACATCGGCAAGCGGTATTTAAAACCTTGCTTGAAACATTCAATAAACACATGTCGGCTCAAATAGCTCAATCCTTAATCTTTAGATGCTTACTTTCTTTTATTTTTCGCCAAATCTTTGATACTTATGCCATTCACTTATATCCCAATCACCCAATATTCCTTATGTCAATTTTCAATTGTTGATATATATATATATATATATATATATATATTTACTTTTTGTCATGAATGTTAAATGGTCACGTAGGTCCACCAGTCCACCACCACCTTATTGGCTTGACCTTTATTACCAATTTACGATCACGAATGTGACGATTACGAAAACGACAAGTTACATGTTCACATCACAACTATGTGGTAAAAAACTATGGAGAAACTCAATAATACACAATATTAGTATGGTAAAAAAAATAACTGCGTGTACATCTTTCTGGAAAATTTTAACATCCAAAGTGATTAATTAACTTTAATATATTGTTCATAATATTATTTATAATAACACAAATTTAAAGACTAGTATTTGAAGGATTGAATAAGTATTATTTAAAAAAAAAAGAGCTCAAAAATTAGAAAATAATAAATTTTAAATAGTTGATTTATTTAGAGGGAGATCATAGTCACCTTGGTCTCTAAAAAATAAAATCTTTTAAGTGTGATTAGAAAAGTTCTTAGCTGTAAAATCTAAACGGTTATGGACATAATAATAGGGACAATATATATGGCTTATTCCCTCAAAAAAAAAAACATATATATGATTGGAAACATGGAATCTAAAAAGAAAATGATGACTCTCAATAATTCACTACTTGTGCTCAATAAACATTAAACATGATGATGGTTGAAAGTTGAGACATTCATGAAAACACAGTATTAAATTAAGCAACTAACTGTTAACTTATTCACATGCATAACACACTTTCTTCATAAGTGTAGTACTGTTCCACTTCCAAAAATACCAAAATATTGCAACTAATTTCTCAATTGTTACAATTATTCAAGGAGCCATTCATAAACTATATATAAAAAAAAACTGATAAAAATAGATTTGATCATGTATATACATATGATCGCGATAATTTAAGAAGCGAGTTCAATACAATGAGAAAACACGCTTGGTCGAGTTCGTGGACATATATTATCGACGTAATTTATGTTGTTGTTTTTTCATTTTGTGTTTGACCGCAATTTCAACTCCGAGTTTAACTATAGTCACTTTTAAATATAATGATAAAAAAGTTGTTTTATTGTTTTAGTTTTTTTAGAAATTTACTTAAATCATTGTTTCACTTGAATCTTTTATCTCAGCTGAATATTTCATTTATAAGAAGATAGAAAATTAATTTCAGTAAATAAAATTAACTTTCGAAGAAAGAAAAAAAAAGTCCAATCAAAGGGGGTACAATACAACAAACAGCTAGCATGTGATCGGCAATACCTTTTTTCAACTTTATATTATTATTTTTATCCTATGTGTATTTAATTCTCATAGCTCTGTATATTAAGGATAATTGGGGCAAAAAAGGCTCATGTTTTTCCGATGTACCAATTAAATACCCAAAATCGTAAAATTTACACTTTCGGTTCTCATGTGTCTGTAACACTGCTGAATTTTTTTTACACATATACAATTCAAATTAAACCTTTTCTTACATTTTAAAATTTCTAACATTAAATACTTTAATTTAAGGGATACATGTGTAAATGATTTGACGTTAAGGAGAAATATGAAGAAAAAAAAAAGAGCATAAATTTCACGGCTTGTATATATTTAACTTGAGACCAAGTTATTAAATATTGCTACCGAAGAAAAATCGATAGCTCTACTTTAAGAGTTTACCGATGAGTATTTCATAAGGTTTACCATTTTATATAAAATATGAGTTTTGCAATTTTGTATAAAAATGAAAGAAAACAAAAAGAGTTTTAACTGTAATTTTTATTTTATATAAAAACAAAGATTTAATTGCAATTTTGATACAAATATAGAGTCACAATTATAATTTAAGAAAAATAAAACTTATGAAAAAAACTTCAAAGTGTATGTAAAATTTATGAAAAACTTAGAGAACATTTTATGGAAAACATATAGAATACTCCGCAAAAACCTAAAAATGACAACGGAAAATGAGAAAAATATACCGATATATCAGAAAAATAGAGTACATCAGTAACTTGCAAAATTTAGAACCCTACTTGCGAGTTGAGACTATACAACACTATTATATAAAGTTTTGATACTTTTACCACATCTATCCAATATATTATTGTGAAGCTGCAATATCTGAGTTGACAAGACCGCATTGAAATTGCAGTGTCTACATAAACGACAATGTTTAGCCATGTAGCAACGCAAATCCCCATTCCCACACCACTCGGTTGTTCTTGTTCGTTCGTGCACCATCCATCCCCACTATCTTCCGGGAATATCTCTCTTTTATTTTAAATCTTTCTATAATCCAATACTTTCTTTCCTTTTTCAGTCTGACCATACAGATGGAAGATTCTTTCTTTACTTGATTAATTAAAGATTGAAAATGCATGAGTGTATATGATAGAGTGTAATACATATGTATATATGATAACTAAATACAAGAATAATGAATTATTCATAGACAAACAGATAATATGAAGATCAAAATTTAATAATAATGTGCCAAATACTGTTACACATTGCTCATCGCTATTTACACTTCGGAGAAGAATAATTCACTAACTAATTATCAACATGGCTATCATGATCATGACCATATATATATATATATATATATATATATATTATATATGTCTGTTTGATGATCATGAGATCAGTCATGCCAACATAGAAGCATGACCACGCATCTCCGGATGATGTAGAGCCGTCCTTTCTGTTGCTTTAGGTAACCTCCGAGTTTCCGGCAAGACGCCTTTCTCTTTGCCTGCTCCGACACTGATGCGGCGGCGCTGCTGATGTTCTTCATCGTCGTTTTTCGCTCTGTTTTGTGTGAGAGAGAGATCACAAGAGTCAAGTGTGAGAGTTGTTTGTGTGTGTAAAGCTTTGAGTGATATGGGAATGTGGAAGGTGAAGGATTGGTATATATAGAGTGGTCTTGGACTTGGAGTGCTCTCTCTCTCTCTCTCTCTCTCTCTCTCTCTCTCTCTATAATATTAATACATGTGTACCATATCCCATACAAGCGAATCCTTAAAATTGCTAAACAAAGCGATCTTATGCGTAAACATTAGTTTAGTGGTTAGTGTGCACTATAATAATTGACAAATATATAGCTATAAAATATATAGTGTTATATTTAGTGAGTACTCATACTAATTATACTTCTGCATGCAAAACTCTTAATTATTTCAGTTGAGTTATATCTACTAAGTAGAAAATTCAAAGGTCATATTAAATGTCAGTCAACCCTTGAGTCCTATAGACGTATGGTCGTATGCATAAAGATAAATAAGTGTACGTACTTTTGCCGAGCAGAAAACTGAGTAGGGTTTTAATATATACTGTATTTATATTATTATGTTTTCCCCGATGATACGTCATCTATGAAAGAAGCAGCATTAATTTTGGGCATCAACCACCAAGGAGATTGTCGGCCATTGATAATGAAGAAGATTAGAAATGGGAAGACAAATACAAACCTAATTTTTCCAGACAATTTCTTTTGGGCCAATTGGAACTTGGTTTGTCTTGTCTTTTAACCTAACGTGTTCGTCATTCATGTACTCACACGCCCAAGCATGTACATGTACATATATATTATTATGTAATATATATATAAATTAAATACTCCCAAAAAAATTAGTATGAATTTGTCTAGTAATGTTACGTGTGTGGGATTATAGTAAATTCGGGCAAATTGATTCGAGATTCGAGATCGTAGGCGTACACTACAAGAAAACGGTCATGTACGCCCTATATGTCGCGCCATAACATTTTCACGACAGACAGTAAAAAAAAAGGTGATGATTTCACAATTAATTATGTAATTTTACATTTTAATTTTAGTTAATTCATACTTAGTTTCAAGTCGGGACCGAACAAAAACATTATATGAAATTGATATTATTAATGTACCGAAATTCTATTATATAAATTAGATGGGATTTGTTTTACTTTTATTTTCCCTTTTCTCGCAATTCACAAAATGGATAAAACTATTGCATGTGTGTCTTTAAGGGCAGTGCAAAGCGGCAAAAAGAAGAAGAAGATAATATTGTCTGTGACTGTTACACATAGTTTATGAATTACTCAGAGCCTGCGTATTTATACTCAATATATTAGAGCCAATCATATCGGATGTTCCAAATTCAGTAAGCCCTAATACAGGCTGTACTCGGTCATTAAACTAATATATTAAGCTCTGAATTAGCCCAAAACTCAACGCAAATACCCAACAAAAAGCTGAAGGCAATTACTTTCACTGTTGGTGCCAAAAGGCAGCCAAATCCCACATGTTTTGTCTCGTGCTCTTCGCGTATCGCATCAATGATATAATAAGGTCAACTTTGTTAATTAACAACTAGGTTAATACTAATTAAGCTAGGGCTTTATCGCTGCATCAGAAGACACAAAGAGAAGAGTCACTGGACATAGTCAATATTTTATTGACACCACAGTGATGCTCATCATTAAGCTTTAAAACGACTGAGATTGTCGCTTTTGCTCCTTTTCATCAAATGGTTTAGTGACCCGTCACAAATTTATAAATAGAACTCTCACGTAAAAAAACCGTAGAGACATGATAGTATTTGGGATTTACAATTCGAACATTAAAGATATCCAAAATATCCAAACTATAAATAATAAAAAATACACGAACCAATTCTAGCACGAAAGAAACGTTAAATTTGTGCCAATGGTCAAATTAACATTTCTCGTCTTAATTTCCTAAGTATAAAACATGCACGTATCGTTTTGTTGTGTTCATGTCGTGTTTAAGTTGCCTTTTAACTAAATGTATATAGACATAGAGCCACTGCATTTACTAACCGGGTGTAATTCGTATAAAAATAAAAGTTATTTAGAAATTAATGATATTTTCATCAATTGAACAAGAATATGAAATAAGAGTTTTTAGACTATTAATAATGCATGATTATTTCACTAATTGTGTTAAATGAGTCTCATATATATAGGATTATAGTCTATTCAATTACTATTAATGAATTGACAAACATAAAATGCACAATTTATTATTATTTACTAGTCGCACAAACTCATTTAATTCGTGTGTGGTGTCGTGACCCACCTATTGTGACCCCTAATAACATGGCACGTTTACTATATATTGACCTACACGATAAACAAAATTTATAAACTATGAGCAAAAATAGAATCTATTTAGAGTGCAAAGAAGTTATGAGCTCATAAATACCCAATAAGTCTTTTCTAATCATGGGGTTTGCCCTAGTACTTGACCCTAGCTACGAAGGACTTTAAGTTCAACGTGTGTCTTATCTACTTTCATGACTGAATAAAAATGAAAATCTAATTATATATTAAGGGTTAAATTAATAGCCACATTAATACACCAAACTTTTTATTTATTGAGGTCGCATAAACTTAATCTCTTCTTTTTTTACGATTAAAATTCTCAATGTCTATTATTTTACTTTTCTTTAAAAATTCTTTTTTTTTTTTTGTTATTAGATTTGCGTCAATATAGTGATACGTGTCTATGACTAACGGTACATTTAAAAATATTGTTAAATCGATTGAAACGGTAAATGGATTTTTTGAAGAATTATATACTGAGAACTTTGATAGGGGATAAAATATTATATTTGCGTTAAAATAAAAAATAATCCATGTAAATAAATAGCAAAAATTTGAGGTAGGGACATTAGCATTAACAACACAAAAAGGGCATCAACATGGACAAACTTGACTCGAGTGAGACATGAACGACTTTTCAAAACCTTATAATAATAGAGACGACCAACTTTTGTCTCTCAATTCTCAAGCTCCATTAATAAATAATTGGATCGAATATTATAAAAAATTACAATATGTAGAGCACAAAGAAGACATGCCTGCGATGAAGCCTCGTGCCATTGCCTTTGCCTTTGCGACTAAACTAATGGCCAATACTTTTTCTCGACGTAAGAGCTCTTGTCTCTTCATGATACATCATTTTTTTTAAAATTTAATTATTTATAGCCCATGCATATGTATTAAAATTTTATGTTATCCTTATCTAGTAATTAAATATATATTATAAGGGACTTTTGCTTTCATCTACTATCTATTTTTATTTTTTATAAAAATATTATGCTTCAGTTTTGTTTTTATACGTATGCATTATTTTAATTTTGAAAAATTCAAAATTGCACCTTATTTACATTAATCTTAGAATTACACTCTCAAAATTTATATATCCTATTTTTTCAAATTAGTTATAATTAATTTTAAAAAAAATGAAGGGAATCTTGATGCTTAGAGAGGTAGATGATCATATCTTTGTGTTGGATTAATCAAAAGATCGATCCGTATGAGATCTTCCTAGTTTGTACGGTTCATTGTATCAAGCAGCGTCTTGACATTAATTAACATTTTTATTAACCAACTTTAAATAATTCAACCCTAATCCTTCATCTATTTTCGGATTGTGTACATGACTGACTATATATTCTAATAATTAAAAACGCATTATCATCTTTGTTGAATCATGATTTACGATTATTGAGTATTAATTATTTCATGATTCGATTTGGCTATTTATTAAAAGTATTGACATCCTTGATGTCGTGACAGTTGTTGAAGTATTTCAGGAAAGAAATAAGTCGCATTCTCAATCAAGGAATGACTCAGTCAATATCTCCCTGAAGTAAATGATGGATATCACGATGGAATAAATGAAGATATTCGTGTGATTATTCTAATTAGTGGAGAGATTTCAGGAACTGAATTATGGAAATGAATTAGTGTTCAGCTCCTATATGTCTCGGCCAATGAAGTCCTATTTCGTTAGCACTTACAGAGAAAATCTCTAGAATCTTCGGGAGAACTCGATCAACAGTTTCATGACAACAAGGGGGAGTTTCATGTTTACGCTTTGAATCCTGTTTGTATTACTGATTGTAACATTCATCTGTAATATCTTGGTTGATTAATATGGGTGAGTGCCCCGCAGAAATAGTGAGAGGAAATCCAAACTGCGTTACCAAAAAGTATTGGTGTTCTTTTACTTTTCCGCACTCTCTTTATTCTTATCGTTCACAATTATAACGTCATATTATATGTGCAACGCAAAAATACGTCTTTACAGTCTTTAAGTTTTTAGCCATTAATTATATCGAGGAAGATCCGTATATATTTGTGTAGTGATTTTACTACTATCGATAGAGTGTTGAGAGCTTCTTAAAAAATGGTGCGATGTATGATATGTTTGGTTCTCTGCATGTAGTATTATAAGTCAATTTTATTCATTTATTTTAATTTAATTTCCCATTCTTTTGCTTTATTATGTTCTTTTTGGGTTGAACGAAGGTGTACTGGTGTACTTGGATGTACAAGGAATCGTAGAGAAATATGTTAGAAATTAGAATTAATAAATTATAAGAAATCGTGGAAGAAATAATTGTGTTTGTTCAATGAAGATCTCTAAAGATCTTGAACATATTTTAATATAAGAGTTCAATGGATTAAACATTATACATATATATTTGTTTTATTTATTTGACTCTCTTAGGAAGCTGTTGAGAAGCAGCCTAATTATCTGTTAACAAGCTTACGAGATTATATGGAAAATACACGTGGCAGCAGAATGAGCTTCTTCTTTCTTTCTTTTTAATTTACGCATGTAATAAATCTTAGGATTTATAGTAATCCTTATAATTAGGAATATTTGCGGCATAAGAACAAAATTTTATACTGAGTGCGCGTCGGTATATTTCTATATTCTTTTTTTTAAAGCTCAAAAAGCTACAAAAGAGTCTCTGAGGTTCAATTCTATTCATAATGTTATTAATGGTGAAGCCATATATCATATATATACTTAACTTAAGTGTAATTTTTTTTTAAGTTAAATCAAGTCATCAAGAACAAGTGCAACGCCATGCATATTGCACATATTATTTCCGGAACAAACTATATATCAATATCACAGCAAAATATTCAAATATAACATACACTTTTTCTATGTCTACCATAAATCCATTTTTGTGATGTAAGATCAAGACGGAAAACCGATGCCATTTACATAGATATTTATATTTACTAATGTGTTCATACCTAAATAGGTCATTTGCAACATATGCTCGATCGTTTGTCACTATTTTCTAATTTCTTTTTTTAACGCAATAGGACACAGAGGCTACAAAATAAGGTCGAAATTCAATTTTATCCATATCGAGTTAACATCTGTTAAACTAGAGAGTTGAGATAATTTAATCGTGGTGTTGAATAATTGATCTTTATAGAGGTTCACAATAGACTTGTGTATATATATATATTTGTTGATTTGTTGGGAATAAATCTCAACGATAAATTTTAGCATTTTTAGGTCCAATTTATTTTTTTTCAAAAAAATAATTTTGAATGTGCGGAAAAATTTAGTAGAAAATTTGATTCTTATTGGGATAATACGGACAAAAGTACCCCAAATTTTACAATATATACCAAATCTAACTAATCAAGTACAAGTACTAATTGTTAAAAATTATTAATGTCGTTCATTAGTACCAAACCGTTAACTTCCACAAATATCAATATCTATTGCGGTATAAGTACTTGAGTTATTAATGACGACCTATGTATTTAAGTTATTATCATTCATTCGCGACATATTAGTACTTCAGTTTTTATCATATATATTTTATGAAGGATTTGTGGTTAAATTTTCAAAAATATCATAGGGACTCCCCAACGCCATTAAATTACTCATGTTTCACCGCCAAATTATTGAAAAAAACCTTCAAGTTTACTCTCTTCTAAAAGAAATAGGCATATTTTTATCATCCATAGTCTGTATTTCTCATTACTTCATCGTTCTCCGCAATTTGGCAAGTTAAAATCATTAAAGTATCGTAAAGAAGGATTAATCATTAAGTCCTAAAAGAAAAAATCTTTCATTTCCATATTTTAAGTCCTAAAATTTTGTAGCGTTTAATTAGTCCTATTATTGTTTTCTTTTATTTTCTTTTTTCTAAAAAAAAAAATTATGAATATTGTCGAGGTGAAAAATTAGTGCAGCAGTAATAGATTCACGAATGATGTAATTCCGCTTTTAAATAACCTAAGAGCTATTGGGTCTTTCCATTAAAACTTAATAAGGCAAACGATAATATGATTTGTAGAGAATAAGATGCTCGGGAATTTTGGTGTGATTGTATTCTATGTCTTGTAAAGAATTTTCGATCCCTTTTTACATAATTTAGCAAGCTTCATAGAGCAAGATCTGACCTCATAAATAATCGGTAATAATTTTTGTTTGATTCCCTCATAATTGCCTTAATTACAAAGCAATCACACTCGTAACTGCCATTGCTAATCCCGAGCCGCCGCTCATGCTGCGTTGATTGCTCCCTAATGCCTTTTGTCCTCGTCGTCTGTCGCTGGCTTCGTCGCTTAACTAGTCTTCGTCGCTAAGTTCTCTGCCTTCACAATTTCATGGTTTGACCTCCCTAGCGATGAAGTATCGTCAACGAGGCTTTGCCAGTGGGCGCATCATCATCGACAAACTTCATTATTCTCCTTCGTAATCATCTTCCTCGCTTGTCTTCTTTGTTGGTCAATGGGCCTCGCCACGTTCTTCCTTCGATTCTCGACTTCTCCCCAAGTTGACCTCCTTTGGCTTTGCTAACATGATTTCAGTTTGGTACTGAGCTTCTTTAATTAAAACTCATTTCATAAACCACGGAGATAGATTTCATGATATCAATGTAAATTGACGTGGACGAAATCATTCAACAAATATGCGGACAAAATAGAAAATTCGATCCCTATAATTTGAATACTTTGACTAGAAAAAGCTAAACGCTTTCCCAAGAAATCGAAGAACAGGGCCAGAAAAGGACAGAGAAGTAATTAACTCAAGAAAAATGATCAAAAGTATATCATCAATATTAGAAAAATGAAAAGCATGTGATCGTAATGAATTCCAATAATTTTACAAGAGTCGTGCAAAATAGTAATGCAGGTTAAGCAAATAATTGTCACCTCACCAGTGCCTGGGGACCAATTAGGCCTGAGGAATCTACACACATGCTCTGTATTGATTTATTATCACTGCTCTTTTTAACCATCATTTAACATTCATAATGAAATATGAATGTCACCGTATATGAAGTCGATATATATATATGAAAAAATTAAAAGGATAGCTTTATTTTATGAGTTATTGATTGATTTAAGAGTAAAAAAAAGAACATTTGACGATAAGTAAATTTACCAATCATATTTTACAGATAAATATTTTATTAATATTTTTTAATAGTAACTCCTGAATATATTTTTAATATTGGCTATTTTTGTAATTTTAAGATATAATTTTATTTTTATCAAAATCACATTTTAATTTTAATTTGATATAAGTTATATTTTTTTGTTTTGATAACTAATAACGAGACTTAATATATTAAATCTTTTCAATACCTCTTTTTTCTTTCTTTTTTCTCTCTTTTCGCTCACTTTATCGATTTCCCTCCTTTTTAAACTTCACTCCTTTTTTTACTCTTCTTTTTCTCTCTTTCTTTCTGTTGTTTTTAGGTTTTTTTTTTTAGATCATTATAGGTATATAAGGACAAACCATAAAATGGAAATTGCCCATCGACATGGCATGCCTGTAAAATGGAGAGTGCGAAAGGTATCGGCATTTAGAACCTTGCGTCAATTCTTTATAATGCTTCTAAAAAAAAAAAAAAAAACCAATAAAAACAAATACACACTTGTCCCAAAGACGAGAAGAAGATTAAGATGGTGTTTTCTTGAAGATGGAGCAACGATAAGCTCTTCCGGTAGTGAAATGACACGGCCCAGCTTTGGTGATAATCCATTTACAATTCTTTAAAAAAAAAATCGCCTTTGATTGAGCCTTTGTTGATGTCGAACCAATTGAGTTGTTTCCTTCCCATCTCAAACCACAAGTAATTAAGGATGTTCGGCTCAAGTAAAATGGGAACATGTCGCTCCTGCCCGCCTGGAAACTGAACCGTACTTCAAAGCCATATCAAGCATCGAGGTGTTCATTCGGCCCACACCGGTTTGTGATCCTTTCCGTCTTCCTCCTATAAGGGGCTCCCTTGCAAAGCTCGTTCGCAAAAAGCAGCACGACAATAACGACAATCAAACGACCGGTCTTCATCGCAGGCACGGAGTTTTCCCTCTTCCTTGCTCTATGTTGTGTGCAGCTCAATTGAGACCCTACATTCATGTTTTATACGGGACTTTTTAGATTTAGGTGGTTGCTTATTACCTACATTTAATATTAGTATTGTTATTCATACGTAATATAACTTGTTTCTTCTATATAATACCCAGCATTATCTACCGAATAAGCTAATGAGAATTCATCCCAAAACTAGGCTGAGAATGCAAATAAGTAAGGGGGAAATTTTGCATCCCGATTCCAGTACCGGTCCCGGACCTTTTTTTTTTTTTTTTTTTTTAAGGAGATCATCTTAAAACTGGGAACTGAAACCGGTAACTAAAAAACTATTTCTCAGATCCGGTTTTAAACTAAATGTTATTTTCAATTTTTAGTATGTCATATTTAGTGTATTTTATAGTTTTTATTATCGATTTTTTATACTCCGTGTAGTTTTATTTTGTATTTTTCAAAACTACATGTCTTTTTTAAGTCGAATCACTTTTAGAATCGAGAAATTTAGAACCGGAACTGGAAAATTTTAGAACCCGAACTGTGATATTTTAAAACCGTTACTGGAACCAGTACAAAAAAAAATCAATTTTTCGGAACAGGGATGAGAAAAAGTTAATTTCTCGACTCTCGGTTCAAGTTTCACCCCTACAAAATAAGAGCGATAAATAATTATTAAGTTTCTATGTCATAAAAAATAACAAAATTCATAATAAGAGCCATTTGGGCCTTTGAAAATTGTCAAAGGCCCAAATGGCATAGAGTAATACCCGAGAATAAAAGTGGCCCAAAATTTGAAAATAAATTATAGTAAGTGGTAATTTGGGCTCCCCTCCAGAAAAGAAAGGCCATATAATATTCACAGAAATAGCAAAAAGTGAAAAAACATGGAAAAGTGAAAGAAGGAATGAATGGTCACTGTCACGTAGGAGGAAGCCTATCCATTATTAGGTCCTACGAAACGAAAGTGTAGCATCTCAGAGAAAGAGAGAATGGTCCACTTTTTATTTGGCCACTCTCATCGTCCTTGAGTCTCGTACCTTCTCCATTCCAAATCCAATCCTAATTCATCTTATCAACTTTCTGCATCATATATAAGTACCCTACATTACCAACTTAGATCAAACGATAAATTCACTATATATTTAAAAAAATCCCAGATTTACTGTGAGATGCAAATGCGTGTCCCTTTATATACGTTGTTCTAAAACTTCACTTCCTATTTGTAAAATCAAGGGTTATGATCAAGTTGTTATAAATTCTGTAATCCGATTACATCCATATATTTGGGATGCTTTTGAAAATATATGGTATATATTTTATGAAAAAGAAAACTAAAGTAAATAGAAAAGAAATTTTTCTCTGGTGTTAAAACCAGATTTGGCTAGAAGGGAGTTCATAGTGAATTTAATGAGCTAATTATCTCAGCTAGCTAGAAGTGGGAGTGGTTTGAAATTGAACCACCCTCCAATTTTTATTTATTATGGTATATTATTTTACTCTCTTTTTCATTTTTCTCAGTGTAAATTGACTTCAATTAGTAATTACCATAAAATAGAAAATAAAATAAAAAGATCCTCTTTATTATTTATTGCAATTAAGTATCGACAACAAAAATTCTCATCCTTACCAAAACCATGCAAAATTGTAACAAATTAACATCACTCGAGCTTAACATTAACTTATCATGTATTATACTCAAACCTAAATTAAAAAAAAAAAAAAAAAAATGTTTTGTCAACATCAAGATCAACACATTGGTTGTTTCCTATCTGGGGTTCATCAGCCTAATCCTCTCCACCAGGGAGGCGAGCCTGCCGTGCTTGGCTGCCAGCGCCTCCACCAGTTTCGCCTCCTTCGCCTCCGCCTCCCCGCGCAGCGTGCGCAGCTGCTCCCGGTACTCCGCCTCGATCCCGCTTAGATACGCCGCCTCCTCTTCCCTCAGCCGCCGAATCTCCACCTCCACCTCCTCCGCCTTCTCCCTCCTCTTCCGCGCCATCTCCGACTCCAGCTGCTTCTCGAGCCGGCTGAGCCGCCACGCCGCTTCCTTCCGGTGGCTCACCCAGCTCACCCGGCTCTCCTCGGCTTCCCTGCAGTTAATCCCGTCAATTACCGGAATCGGAATTGCGGAGAAATGACCCGGAATTCTGATTCCGAATCTGAATTACCTGCAGTACACAACGAGCGTGGCAAGCCGGCCGGGCTCGGCCAGGTCCGGCTCGCACGGCGAGAGCGTCAGGCTGACCGACGGCGACGGAGTCGCGCTCGACGACGTAGTAGAGAGCGAGGATATCGACGACGCGGTGCCGCTCATCCACGGCGGGAGCGTCGACGGCGCGTTGGCCGACCCGAGCGAGAGGATCGGGTCCGGGTCCGGCATGGGCAGGACCACGCCGCCGCCGCCGACGCTGGACTGGACGTACTTCTCGGCGAAGGTGTCGAGGATGTGGTCGTAGGGGCCCTGCACGGGCTTCTCGGCCGGCGAGGCGTTGTTCTTCTCGGACTGCTTGAGCTGCTTCTCCTTGAAGACCTCCCACCACTTGCCGAGGCGCTTGGCGGTGCGGCCGGGGACCTCGGCGGCGATCTTCTTCCACTTGTTGCCGTACTTGGCCTGCAGGGCCACCACGAGGGCCTGCTCCTCCGGGGAGAGCGAGCCCTTCTTCAGGCCCGGCTTGAGGTAATTCTTCCAGCGCTCGAGGCACGACTTGGGGTCTCGCTGCAGGGGCTTGCCCATGCGCTGCGCCACCAGGCTCCAGTCGCGCGCGCCATACTGCTTCACGTACGCTCGCAGCAGCGCGTCCTCCTCCGGCTGCCACCGCTGTCGCTCCTTCATCGCCGCATCGCTCCGGCGATCTCTCTCTCTCTCTCTCTGAAATGGAATGAGGGAATTAATTATTGGGGTGTGACTTGTGACTGTAAGTGTAACTGAGTGGTGTGTATATAAAGGGAGGGAAGTGTGTCGACGCGCGGGCGTGGCGCGTCGGTGAAGGGGATCTTTTTTGAGTGAATTGTGACTGATGATGAGACATGGGGGGATTTTTGTGTTTAATGTTTGCTTGACTTTATCTTAGAATCACGAAAATATTAATAATTATTCACCGTATAAAACAGTACTAGAAAAATTAAGTTATATGATATAAAAAATAATATTTTTTGAACTTTTAACACTGAGTTAGGGCTTAAAATTTCAATGAATATCGTCAAAAATTTCTCTTGCCAGAGAGCTTTGAGAAAAAAATTATCATAATCGTTGTCATTTTATACTTTTCGTTTAATTTTCACTCACTTTTCGGCGCCTATGGCTATAATCGATGGACGTAGTGCAAAAAAAAACTAGGGCTTTATGAGAAAATTAGAAAAAAATAAATAAAGGTATGAATTCATCTATCATTTCCCCCTCATCTTGCAACCTTAGCCGCCATTTACTCCATTCCAACAAAAATCCCTTCAAGCTGTAGCGAGATTAAGGTTTGTGAATTGCGTCGGCGTGAGGTTAAGGATGACTCTGTATTAGTGTCGAGATTTAAAGTTTAGAGTTTTAGGTTTAAGGGATATATTGTATTATTACACTTTTAAAATTTCATTCGTTTTAATTATTTTAATCAAATTATAATTGTGCGATTAAATTTTAAAAAGTGTTAATTAAAAAAAAATAAGAAAAAACTATACGAGTAGATCTTAAATTTCAGTGAAAAATAAAAAAAAATAACATTTTACTTCAAAAAATAATCAATAAATTGTATGTAACCCATATTTAAATAAATAAGAATAACGTAAAATAAAAAATTCATTGTCAGTCCAATACAATAATACAGTAGAGAGAGTAGAGGAAAGACAGGACGTGGGAGTACGCGCTGGTGTGGCGCGTGGGGGAGAGTGGTGGGGGGATCTTTTGGGGGGGTGAAACTGAAATGTGAAAGATGGGGTTTTTTCTGGTGAAGGGAGATGGGATATATCATTGGGTTTTGTCGAGGAGTGGCAGACTGGAGTCAGTCTGAAAGACAAGACTCCACCTTTTATTTCACCCTCACATTATGTGATATGTGATATATGAATATGCCCACTCAATATTTTGTTATTATTTTAATTCCCTGGTAAAATAAAATAAAAATATTGACACCACAAGCTGTCAATTTAAAATAGAGAAGGAGTATTTAATATTAATTTTTAATATTTTTGGTATTTATGCCGTGAATAACTTTAAAAATAATTGGAAGATCATGTTTTTGACTTTCCATGTTGCTCGCCTTGCCTTGCTCCGTCAATTTTACTTTTATTCCATGTATTTGATTTTTTAGATATTGTTAATAAATTAATGATATTTTTTATAAAAGCTTATTAGTTTGGTCGGTTTATCTGTTATATGGCCAATAATTAATAAAAACAATGTACTACATAAAAACATAGCGATTATTACGGATAACATATCAATAATTTTAATAAAATTTTGTCGATAACTTAAAACAACAACTTTTGGAGTGTGCACGTACCCATGGTAGTATGGATTTTTTTTTATTTTTTTTATCAATATTGGTAGTATCTTTCTCAAATAACAGAGCTCATAAATTGACCCACGACTATCAACAACATTAGACAAAAAAAAATGTCTAGCTTCATATTCATAGTTTTGTCCCTGTAATTTTACTTCAGACTCACTTGCTTCAGTTGATCAAAATTTACATACTTTTACTGCGGTTATCTCAAATTATAATTGGACAAAAATGCACCTATTAGGCTCTGTAATCTCCGATACTTATCAAATTACTATTCGGATTGAGTCCATGATTTCTATTTTAATCCGAGAAGTTATAATGAAATTGCACAAAATCTTAAAAATATTGTTTAGTTGAAGTTTGTTCTTCTCTCCCGAACCGACCTGTTTGGGGGACTCGAATGATTTAACGAGGTTCTTACTTCTTTAGGGAAAAATAGCTGGAAGTTGGAGGGTTTGTGTTGAATTAATGTGTTTTGTTTTTGTGTAAGGAAGGGTAAAATAGAAAGATAAAAGAAAGCGAGGGCAGTGCCTAATTGTGGGATACGTGCCTTTCGAAAGGAGGGTATATTATAAGAATTAGAGCTATCTGCATGATAATTAGGAATAACCATATACGGCTTCTGCCCCTTTGGGATATTCTTTTGTGTTTCGGACAAGAAAAATAAGCTCTCAAACACCTTTATTTATTTTTAATTTCCTTTTTCTCACAAGGGTTTTTGTCTTTTTGTGATGAGTTTTCAAAGGGTATATTGAGCCGAGTCTTTCTTGGTAAAAGAAGATATCACTTTCTTCACATATGAAATGAAGTATGATACGTAAGTACACTCATCTATTGATGAATAATCTTGCCTCAATTGGGTATAGAGTTAAATGAAGTACACCGTTTTCAAGTAATCATCCAAATATTTGGAGTTTTGGAGGAATTAAATAAGCACTATGTGCGAGGGGTTTGACCATTTTAGAGGGTAACCGGCATTAGTTCAATCTAGGATTCAAATTTCGGGAGTTAAATCTTATGAGAAAGATTAATTAAGTATAATTAAAATTAAAATTTTACATAAACATAATAAAATTTAAAAAATAATAAAAATAATTTAAAAATGAACATTAAAAAAAAAAGGAACTATAGCCTCATTTGACATAAACATAAAAAATAATAAATGATCATTTAATAAACAAAAAAGGGAACTATCTCCTGATTTGAATTGGGCATAAATCCGCCCTTGATAATCCGCATGTTATGAGTTTAACGAACTTATACATAACATAGTAGGTTTTTAAAAAACTAGTGCCATAAATTAGGTGGGTTAATTGATAAAAAAAAAATAGTACGTAAAACAATAATACATATAAAAATAATTAAAATATTCTTTAGTATTATATATTATTATAAAATTTCTAAATTTAAACTATTTGACTTTTAAATCAAAGATTTTTTTTGGTTGGTCGGTAGTCAATACCAGGGTATTAAATTTTTCGAAAATCCATCGGCATGTCCATCGAAAATGTTTTTTCGAGGATATGCGAAAGGATATATCCATCGGCATACCCATCGACTAACCTATCGAGATACACATGACAACCGATATATCCGTGAAATGAAAAGTGCGAAACGATATCGGCAAGCGGTATTTAAAACCTTAATCAGTACTACACTACTACCACTCGAAGCCTAGAGCATGTACAGACCGTCGGAATTTTTGCAGCGATCATCGGCTCGCCGTGGGGCGCCGGATAGTGGTTAGAACTAGAAGTTTAACCTGAATGGGATGATAAGAGAGTGAGGCTCAAACGCGTAGAGATGTGAGTGAAAAAGGCAGTATTTTTCTTCTTATTTTTCCCTATGGCAGTGCATTGGACAACTCTATGAACATAACATAAGACGCATCAACGCATTTCTCGGATCTCTTGTGGGGGCTAATTTGTCTTTTCCACGTGGTGTGTGCCTTCTTCTTAACAAACACTCGCCGCCTAACCAAATTGTTTTTCATATTCTCCTTTTTTTTCATTATTTCAAATTGTATCTCATTTTTTTTCTCTCTCCGCGGAAATAGGTAGGCCTGAAAATTTGGATTTTATTTTTCGATTTTGTCCCGATTCAATCTTATATATAGCGAAAAATTGAAAAAATTGTATTGTCCCGTAAATATAGACAATCAGGAGCAAGAAAGGATTGAAAAAAAAAAACTTAAATTAATACTTATAAGTTATACTAGAATCGTTATCTTTAAAAAAAATATATATATGACCATATGTCATTCAATAAATTAAGAATTTCGGTTAAATTATACTTTTGTTTGGTCCCAACTCAAGACCAACTAGCTAAATTTTTTAGAAAATAATAACTTTTAAAGGATATAGGTCGTAATTGATATAAATTATTAATTCAATGTAAACTATAATTCATAAATAATTTTGAAAATGCTATAAAGCAAGGTTCAACTTACCGAACTTGCCGATAAATCGATTGTCGTTATCGACGGATTAATCGATAACTTACTGGATTATCGACGGAAAACTAATAATATTGTAGCTTACCGATTACCGATACTTTTCGATGATTATCGACGGATTATCGATGAAAAATCACTAAAATATTTTTAAGAATGTATTTACTAAGTTTATAATGTTGATAAAACATTAAAAATGCCAAAAATAAAATCATTTCATACTCAAACAAAGGTAAATAAAATATAGTCTCACTATCACACATGTAAATACTCGAATAAAATAATCGAAAAGTGTAAAATTTCTTGAAAAATACCATATTTTTGTTATTTTTTAAGATGTTTGCGAATTTTTGGCAAAAATCATAGAAAAGTACTGGCATGGGCGTCTTGCCAGTAACTACCAGCAAGACGGATAATCGAAGATTATCGAAGATAATCGTGGAAAAGTTGAACCTTGCTATAAAGCAATAAAAGATAAAATCTTATAGAATATGTTGTTCGAACTTTGAACTCAACATTTGATATTTTATACATGAGTGGATAGGTTGTCTTTGCTCCACATCAAATAGAAATGTATAATAATTATATATTGTGTGTAGCCTAACTAGGCTTGTATTAAAACTTATCAATAAAACAATTGTGATTTTGTATATGATGCCTTGATATTTTTAATAAAACAGAATCCGTATCTTAACAACAAAAAAGTATTATATGAAATCCGGTAATTAAGCTTCACGTGACAATCAACCAAACAGAAAAAAGAAAAAAGAAAAAAACAATTTGGTACTTACTAAACAACACTTTCAGCATCCATGATAAGTTCTCTATCCGCGTAAAAATATCGCCTCATTGTCTATTTTACGGATACATATACCGCAAATATCCTCAAAACATACACTATATACCCCATCAAATATATGTATGATAATTCATAAAAGCATAATGCAGCAGAACAACACAATGCATAGTGGAAACATAAATTGGCCCCTCAATCACTATGTGTGTGTGTGAATAATTTTGTAACTCTAATGTATGAAAGAAACAACCTTTATATCTGTCAAGTTCAGACTTTCTTATTAGGTAAATAGGTACTCTCTTAACAGAGAAAAGAAAAAGCTTCTTTTCTTGATTGGGCCATAGCCTGTGGACCTGTTAACTCATGCATACGCGGTCTCCGAAGAAAGGCCCACGTTGATGGGCAAGTTTGTTTTGTGGTGAAGAAAGTGGGGAACAATTCTACCCCAAATTAAGGGCTGAAAATAAAATGAATTCCTTTCAAGATTTCTTTTTTCATTTAAGAAAAAGGGTTATTTGTTTTTTTAAAAAAGTTCAATTTTTTTTTTTTTTTGGGGCCAAAATCTTAAATTTAAGTTTGCTAACATGATTTTACATGAATTATTAGAATACATTAAATATTAGAGCTCTCCATGCGAGACGGCCCGTAGGTAGGCTCCATCCCACAATTTGGTGCTCGTCGGCAATCCGGGCGCATATTATCCATTCCGAAGAGAAATATGGCCACGAAAAACCGGCCCACCAATCTACGACTCTAAACCAAACCCACCCGCCAGGGGTCAATAAGTCAACATAACTCATATTGTTTGGCCTAGAAAAAGGGGCATGTATTGTTGTGTATTTTACATTTATACTTTTTTTTAACAAGTAGATCAATAATATACAAAAGTTAAAATAATTCAAAAAGACCTCATACAAATTTTTTGCCTAACACCTCATAGGCGGAACCACACACAAATGTGGTGTGATTCCAGCCACCCCAATATTTTTAAATGATACTTTTAGCACTAATTTCTTAAAAAATTCAAAATAAACCCCTTTTATTTGCACTAAAAGTTTAAATCCGCCACCTCGAAATCCAAATCCTAATTCCGCTTATGCAACACCTTAAAAATAGTTTGGATGTTAAGTGTTCATGTCATCAACACGTCTAAGTTTTTTGATGTCGTAGAAATGAACATCATTTATTTAGGTCCCATCTAAGGTCATCAGAAAAGTTTCTGCTGGCATTGTTGGGATCTCACATACACAATCACACCCAATATAATTGATAGACCTCCAAATTTGAAAAGAAAATCATAAAAAATAAAAAACTGTTTCCGTTGAGAATCTTAAACATTCAACAACGGTGAAGACAATGGTAGCCGGAAACACATAAAATAAACGGCTCATCTCGCCGCGAAGTAAAGAGATTGATTGTGAGAGAGAAAATGGAAATAGATTTCTTCAACTTTCATAAGAAATTGGCTAAATCAGTATTTTTGGCCATTAAATGTATATATTTCGAGAATACCTCAAAATAAGTTTTTATCAAGAACTAAAAAATGTGTAGAAGAGGATCCATACATTCTTTCTAAATTCTAATACGCTCAAAATAGATTAAAAACATTAATTTGTTAAGTTCCCTAAAACAGAAAATGTAACAACTTCTTAAATATTGGCAAAACATTCCAATAAAAGAGAGTACTTTAATAAAAAGAAATTGTACGAAATGCCCAATTTTGTGTCAAAAATTTTAGGAAATACTCATTTGTGAGAATAAAAAATACACTCAATGAGCAGGTTTTTAAAAGATTTGACACAAAAAAGGCATTTCATTCATTTATCTAATTTTTAATTATTTGATCAAAACAAAAAATGAATTTTCCTAGCAGCATTATTGAATGTCAAAAAAGATTGTGTAGTCAAGTCCTTGGACCTTCATTATTTATGAGAAGCTCAGTGAGTAATGGCCGGTAAGAACATTATATATAAAAAAAAACTAAAAAAAAACTATAGGAGTAAAAAAGAAGAGGGTAAATATTTCAGAAATAAAAGATAAGCGCAAGGCAAAGAGCATAATAGAAATTTCCCCCCTCTATTTGAAGTGCGAGTAAAAAAATGTGCACTTAGGTAGATAGGTTCTGTATTCTTTTAAATCGATGATGTGAAAGGACACATTTCCTTTTAGTGGAGCACTATTTTTCCTTCTTGCTCCACGCGGGGGTGGGTTGTCAAGCCC
The DNA here is from genome assembly GCA_954871525.1 of Parietaria judaica. Lineage (NCBI taxonomy): Eukaryota > Viridiplantae > Streptophyta > Magnoliopsida > Rosales > Urticaceae > Parietaria > Parietaria judaica. The sequence continues at coordinate 37,300,683 of OX940865.1, forward strand.
ATTGCCCGTTTGGACCGGTTAGTTGTGAGCATGGTGTAAAATTAGGAAAAATCAATGGGCACGTCGATGGCTTGTCGAATGTCTTTGGAATGCAGTAGGAAAAACCACGAGTGCCCATGTCATTTTCTCAAATGTCGTAGGCATGCCAGCTGAAAATGCCCACTTGTGCAATTTTTCTCATTTCTCGCGGAAATGCCCACTTGGTAAAAGCCCTAATTCTATTTTATCCTTACCAAATTTCGAAAATAAAATATTATATATATAATTAATTAATTTTCAATCTGACGGTAAAGATTAAATCTTAAACCGATCTAACGGATACAATTGATTACACAAATTCGAAAATCCTAAGCTTGGTCACCAAGCTATCAATTTCGAATTATATTTAGGGTTAAAATCAATTATTTTAATCCAACAGTTGATATTAAATCCTAACCGATACAATGGATTAAATTGATTTATGATTTTTCTCAAATACCGAAATATTTGATACTTATGCCGCAATTATGGAAAGTCCAAAGTTGATCCATTCGATTGTCATATTGTTCCACATTCCAAGCAGCCCATTCGATATACACATGTAAAGCTCGAGACACCTGAGTCCTCAAACGCAAAAAGTTCGGGAATATAAGTCAATTTTTTTTGTAACATTTGAGAACTTTAGCCGAGAGTATCCCATATATATATCTAATTAGTGTTGTACAGTGGAATATGGTTTTTGCAAAAAACTACTATAATTTTTTTTTCGCTATGAACAAAAATTCGGGTTTAATCTGACTGGGGTTAAATCAGGATTTGGGTTAAAAACCAGTTTTTATTTCAAAATCGGGTTTTTACCCGGAGTCGGATTTCTGAGTTTTTTGTTAAAAAAAACGGATGCGGTTTTTTTATTTTTAACTACTAGGATATCTGGTTTGGGGTTCCGGTTCGAGCAACAAATACGGTTAACCGGACCTTTTTTGCCCCTACTCTTTTGTATTCACGCGTTAAAGTGCAACAAAGTCAAACATTACAAGTGATTATTTTCGCTGCAAAAACTTGGAGTAAGGTATCAAAATGAAATAAAAGATATAAAGGTGCCGTTTGGTAGACAACTCAAACTGTTTTTGTTTTCTTTATTCAGAATTTTATAGTTGCAGTGTAAAAAAAATTTGCAGTTATTTTTAAATAGTTGTTTGGTACACATTTCTGTTTTTTATTTTTAAAAAATAAAACAACAGAATAAGTGTTTGCTATACGATTCAATTTTTTCTTAAAAAATTAAATATTTAATACATTAATAAAATTTAAAAAATATTATTACATTAATAATACAATAACATAAAGATTATATTATGGTGTAAATTAAATACAGTCATGTTTAACATATCAAAGCAATACTATTTTGTCCCAACATCACATAGGTCAAGTCAGATTCGGCACCGGCACCGGTGTCGCAGTTAACGTTGGTGTCTCAATCGACATCGAGACTTTGAAGGTTCAATGTTATAGTTCAAAGGTGAAAATTTGGTATCCGTTTTCCGGTACCGGTCGTGGATCGATTTTAATAAAATTCAAGAAATTTAATTTAAACCCAAGAACTTCTCGGTTCCCATTATTAGAACTGAGAACCATAAACGATGCCCTGAACAAATATTTCTCGGTTTTTGGTACCGGTTCTGATTTTAAACTACATGTCATTTTTTTAGTTTTTAGTATGTCATTTTAGTGTATTTTAAACGTTTATTGTCGTTTTTAGTATGTCATTTTAGTGTATTTTAATTTTTGATTTTAAAAAATACATGTGGTTTTTAAGTCAAGCACTCTTAAAATCGAAATCGGTACAAAAAAAAAAAAAAGAATCCCGATTTTTCGGAACATGGACTAAAAAAAGTTATTTCCCAGTTCCCATTTTACTCCTAATGAAGTCGATAGAAATAAGAAGTGATGAAAGAAAAAACTGAGTGAAAAAAACAAAAAACAACAAAAATCTGTATTTGAAAATCCTTAAAAAAACAGAATAAAACTTGAAATGTTTTGGAGTTCAATTTGTTGAGTGACACACCAAACAACCATTTATTTTTTTTCAATGCAACTGTAGAAGTTAGAAAACTAAAAAACTGTTTTCGTTATGTACTAGATACAGCCAAATGATCTGAAACTAAGTTTAGTATCATTCTAAAGGAGTGTAAAGTAAAGTATATATTTTTCGTTGTAAGCAACGTATGTCATGTATTTGTGAATAATTGGGCGTGGATTATAATTTCTAGGTATTCTCATACAGAAAAAAATCTCTTAACCAATGATGAAAACATGACAGAATTGCCCCTAGCACAGTTGATGTCCCTACATGTCAAGTATACATTGAATTGTTGAATTACATATAATAGTTGTCACCTGCTATACAATATCATTTTTTTTTGCCTTCCAAAGAACCATATTACCTTGAATTGTTGAATTAAAGTCATATGCTATACAAAATATTTTTTTTACCTTTCGAAGAGCCATGTTAACTACTCATCAATCTTTTTCCTTCCATTTCGCATCCCTCCGACCAACTTGTACAGATTATTTTTTTAAAGAAAAAATAACAATTCAATTCAATCAGGGTCGGGCTAACACTTTTTAGGGTCTTGGGCGAATTATTAATATAAGGCTTTTTTTTGGGCTTCTAATACTGTGTTGCAGGAGCTACACGATATTGCGGGAGCGATGCAATGACGAAGACCTAGTAAGTAATATGTATGACAGTAATTGTTCGGTATTGCAAGAGTTATACAATAACTTATGAACATTTATGGCTCATTTGTTCTATTACTTTATTGTATGAATATGCAATGACATTAAAAAAACTGGAAGTTAACTTCGCTGAACTTGCTCGCCTTGATCATGTCGTAAACCTTTGCCGCTGAAACGAAACAAAACAAAATATTAGACATAAATGTAATGATTAATATAATTTTAATTATATAAAATATTCAATTACCTAATATCCTGCCTTCTGCAGTGATGATTTCTTGGAATTTCTTTTTCCAATCTTCTTTTACTTGAGTATTATCTGTATCCACCACAGTCATTCTCTGCGAAAGTTTTATCCGCATTTTATGCAAAAACTCTGTGGTTACCGGCTCCTTCACATACTCTGAACCGCGAAGGGACGATGCTTTTATGTATCAATTTTATTTTATTTATTTTTCGTCGAACTTACCCACGTGTTCATACTCCTTCGTAATTTCTTCCATGATCTTTCTAACCAAATCAAATCCGCCCAAACCCAGTAACTATCAGCAATACAAAAATTTAGTTTCTCTACCTCAAAAGATGTTAAAAAGATGTTAAGCTCTCTGCATAAACTTGAATTTTGCTAAATTATAAAGCTACATTTTTCTCATTATTCACTTCTCATAATATTGTTTGTATTATCATAATATATATCTTTTTAATCTATATCTATATATATAAAATGAAGATCTCACCTCAATAAATTAGTAGCTTAAAAAGTCATGGATTAGAGAATCCTCTCTTTCTAGAATTTCCATAATTTACAATTTTTAAATAACAAATTTATTTAGAGCACTCTTTCTATTGCTAAAAGAATACCAAAAGTTGTCTGTGAAATCCTCTTTCTCCAAAGAATTTCAAAAGGTGCTATGAACTGAGGAGGTGAAACTTTAAAAACCAAACTCATTCCCGTCAATCTTTCTCTCTCTGCTTGAACGCTCTGCAAATTCTTTTTTTCTCGGTCGCAGCCTTGCTCGGTTGGTCGGTTATATTGGTCGGTCCACAAAGTACACTTAATCGATCTCTTTCTCTTGGCTTCTACTCTCCTCTCAACATTGATATCGCTCCATTGATCACCGTCGCAGCCGTTGCCGCAGCAGGGCTACCTGTTTGGTCTTTATGCTCATTTCATTTTTGGAAGATTTATGACGGGTTGTTACGAGTTTTTTCATTGACCCTTTTTTTGTTTTGCAAACACGTAAGATTTTGTGTTAGGGTTTTATAAGTTCGAACTAGATTTGTTTTTTTCTATTGTTCTTTCAAATGCATTGACCTTTACTCATATTGTTGATGCAAAATGCAGATCTCCTATGCAAAGCGAGCTCCCACCGGTGGCTGCTATGGCAAATGGGAGTTGTACCATTTATTTGTATGATTCTACACGTTTGTTAATATTTTCACACTTACTTCATGATTTATATATTTCAGATATAATGTTTGCTATTGAAATAGATAAATTTTTTGTGCATAATTCGACCGTCCATTATCTAATGAAGTAAGTGAACTGGTGTGTTAATTTTCTTTTTCTTTTTCTTATAGATAACATTTCTTCTTTTTCAGTTCTACAGAAATATCGTAAAACGACACTATGGAATAAGAATAACCATAAGCTTCCTCAATGTATTTTCAACACGGACAATGGATAGTTTTTAAATCGATAAAAAAATAATAAATACCCGTTTTAACCATCTATATGTATAAAAAAAAGGCTTTGGAGTGTGAAGTAGCAAATTAAAATAGATAAACGAGGATTTGAAGATCTTCTTTTTCAGATTTTTACATATTTTTATTTGAAAATATCATCATTCTCAACTTTACGTTGAGGAAGAAAAGAAATAAAGAAAAATAGAATTCTTCATCAATACTTTATTGAATAATAAAAATATTTGATTCTTTAAAAAAAAAATTAGTAAGATATCTGCATGCAACTATTAATGTAAAAAATTAAAAAATCAATCAACATATAGTTGAGTGCGAAGTATGCATGCAATTGTTAACTGCACTAGAGAATATAATGCATGATATACGTTGGTATTAGGATAGGATGAGTAATATTATCTTCGATATTCAATTGATTTAAAGTATATAATCATACTAATATATTTCTATCAATGTTTATTCTTGCTTTGACATTTGCTATATTATGTTCCTTGTATAAATCTCATTGATTAAATTAGGTTCATACTGTGAAGGACTATATTCTGTTTGATTTGCCTTCTCGGCCGTCGGCCCTCGGTAGGTTTTTATTTCTTGATTGCAAATATAATTTTTTTTCTCTCGCTCTATTACCATATCATAACTCTTTGAGTAGTTCATTTGAATCACAGGTTCTTGATTATGTTTTTGCATTAGAGACACAACTTCTTGATTTCATATTCTTTGATGTCTCTTGGTGTCACGTCACCAGACCTTCTAGGCTACTGAAGAGTAAGAAAATGTAAGCTTAGAGTTCCGAGATGGTATTGGTCACTAGATGATCAAAGTTTAGCCATAATAAGTTTAATATGTATTGCAAAATTTATTTGTGCATAGTATAATGTATCACTATCATGCACTGACCTAAAAAGATCATGTATTTATTTTCAACTTTACTCACGGTTCAACATTGCACCATATATGTATATACTGTATACATATATTAATAGTGTAGTAAAATTTTGATTCAATATTTGTACATTATCAATATAATAGTTGCATACAGTCATATAAGCAAAATAAATCGGTATTTTTACGATTTTATAAATAATCTTGAGACCGGGATATCGGAGTTTAAAAATAGACCCGTATTTTGAAAGTTTTTGAGTGTTACTAAGACGTTAAAAATACTATCTAACTATATATATTTTATATGCCGATAAAGTTTTGTAATAAAAAAATTTCACTTTTTCTATCCAATAAAAAATAATAAACAAAAGCTAAGATGTGGATTTAGATTTCCAAGTGTGAGAATTGAATCTGCCACAATTTTTTTATTTATTTATTGTATGGATGATACTATCTATGATAGAGTTCTTGGGAAATGCAAGAGGCCAGTAATATCAAACAATAATTTAGGGATAGTAAATACATACAAACACTTATAGTTTTCCATTAATCTAATAAAGTTTTCAAATGTGAATTGCAATACTATAAATTTTCCCGAGTTGCAGTAGTATTATTCTTATACTAATATATTCAACAGTAAATGTCAATATAAACAATACTTTCTTATATATTGTCATTTTCTTTCACGTAACTACGTCACATTTGAAAATCAGTATTTATTTGTTCTAATAACCTCATGTATTTTCATTCGTAAATTATTTACAGTGATTTGCTTTATTTTTTAAAGTATTATCCACCAACGCATGTTATTACTCTTTATTCTAATAAGATGTTTTTTTTTACTATCTATTACTATTTGTGCAATTTGCATAACAATATATGTATATTGAGACATAATTACAATATATATGTCGAGGTCTAATTTAGCTTTCTATGCATTTAGTATCATGATATTATTAGAAAACGAAGTGACAAAACATTATGCTTTGAAATACTTTTAATTTAATATTTGTTTATTAATAAAAAATATAAATAAAATTTTACTATATACTTTCAAGAATTTTCAAGACGGGAAAATCATTTATGTTACATCAAAAAATTTTGTACATATTTTTAATACAATGAAATACAACATCTTATCAATTACATTAAATATAATTAAATACAGTACATTATTAATATTATTTTATTTGAGGTCTATTTGAATTTAATTCTCCAATTTTAACTCGGAGCCATGTTTTATTAGTGAATATTTGGGAAATTTAATGGAAACAACTTCCAGTATTTGAATATATAAAGAATATACCGTTGTAGACTAGAGCCAATAATGAAATTAACATATTAAGTAGTTGGCTATATAAATAATAAAAAGAAACAGATTAATTTGATGTTCATGTAAATCTTTTAATTACAACATACATTAATATATATTTTTTTATATATATTTCAAAGCACGTAAAAAAATATAAATAGCTATAATTTACATTATAGTGAACATAAAAAATATTGAATTGTGTTTGATAAATGATAGTAAAGACATCGTCAATCTCTATATATATATACTCAAAAATGATAAATTAGGATAAAAATTTTCTTATTGATTATTGATGTAAACAAAATCTCTATTTGCTTACCGGTAAAAAAATCATTTTAAAATGTACAGTTTATAAACAAGCCGTAGCCGTAAAAGCACTGGCTGGAGTACCATCACGAGCAATCACCTCAATTCTTAAATAAAATTTTGCTTTACTTTATCAAGATTGTTCGGAACATTGTTAATATAATTCCGTCCAAAACCCAGCTAATAGATTCTGTACATATAACACAATTAAAGTCTTCTATTTTAAAATAAAAGGATGACGTAAAAATTTCTCATACTTATGAATTTTTTATCGCTACCGCGCGGCACGGTGCCGGTCCACTAGTTTACTACCATATCTTTTTTTCTCAAACAACTAAATAATAAATGTGTTATGTGATTTTTTTAAATTATTAAAAATATAAGCTCCTAAGACAAAAATCAAAGGTGATTAATAAAGTCAAGGCTCATCAGCCTAATTTCAAACCCACAAGACGAGCCCAATATTCAAGATCTGCCAAGTATGGCCGAAGACCCGCCACATGACCCAAAAAGGCCTCACGTGACAACCTCGAAGCATTGCCGACTACGTGGCATGGAACGGAAAACTTCACCAAGCCCTAGGAAAGGCTTTGACAACCATAAAAGGCCATTGACAACGTCCACTGACATCGACGACCTCCTTTGGAAACATTCACCCCTCTTTGGCCACGTTCACTGACATTGACAACCCCTTTGGCAACATCGACCTCTCATAGGCGACGACCACCAACGCCGACAACCTCATCCGGCAATGTCAACCTACCATTGGTGATATCAAGTGATGACGTCTTCACCATGGAAAACTCCAGTCGCAACGTCAACCTACACGGACCATGCCAACAGCGACAAACAAGCTCCAAGAGGCAAGATGCTACACATCGCCAACGAGACTTACAAGATCAAACATCAAGCTATAAGTAATCCAAGCTCACAAGAATGCTACAAACACAATGAATGTGTCATAGGATCTGAATTACTACATCACGAAGCCTCCGGAAAGCACAAGTTAACGTACGAGCTACATCACCAAGCAAGTTTTATGGCGTATTTTCTTGCTTAACTCAAGCACAAATCATCTTCTCAAAAAAAAATTTGTCCGAAGCTCTTTAGCGATATATGACATGTTAATTGTACTTGTAAAACATTATTTGTAAAAAGATTAAAATAGATTATTTGTAAAAAAAATAAAAAATTATCCGAAGCTCTTCAACGATATAGATTATTTATAAAACATTCGTTGTTAGAAACAAAAAAAATTGATTTAACGTTTAGTAAAATAAATATATTTAAGGTAAAAAGATTAAAATAGATTGAAAAATAATTTTTATTTATAAAAAAAAAATTAAAAGCTAGGAATTTTAACTTTTACTATTCATGCCAAAAAAATTATAATTATTTTATTTTTATTTTTTTAAATTAATTTTTCTAGACACTTAAAAAACAATTTAATTTATTTTAAAAATAAAAAACAAGACTAAATAAGTAATATCAGACGCATGGCCCAACCTTTGGCCATGAGCCATTCTACATGAGACAGCCTAACGGCAACGTAGGCAGTGTCTAACGGCGTTAGTTGGTCGGCGACAAAATTGTGACGTTGGGTACTTTTGCCTACCTTTATTGAGGTTGGGTATCTATCAAAGAATATTTATAAAAGTTGGGTATTTTTGCCGCAATTAACCCTTTTTATAATTCACGTCTCAATTTTTGAAGTCCCAAAAATACCCTTCACCTGCCACATTCGTAAATGACCGAAAGACCCTCAATATATTATTCTAGTCAGCAAAAATTCACAGAAAAATAAAATAAAATGTTGGTCGTCGTCTTCTTCCTCCCTCCATTCCAATGCCTGAGCTAACCCCACCGTAACTCCCACATCGAACCTCCAACTCCGGCGACGGCGCTGCCTCTAATGGTTGCGGTTCAAGCTTCCAAGCTCAGCCTCCCAACCCCTTCTCTCTCCTCCCCTCGCGTCGCCTCCCTCCTCGTGGAGCCCACCTCTCTCTCTCTCGCCCTCATGCACTCCGACTCCTCCTTCTCTCTCTACCCCTCTCTCGAAACCCCCTCTCCTTCTCTCCCTCACTCGCCGACTCCGGTCCCGGCTCCGTCCTCTTCCTCCGCCTTCGTCCTCCTCCGAAACCCTAGCTCCGCCGATCCGCGCGTCCTCTTCGTCGCCTCCGCTCCGTCCGGTTCCGGCTCCAGGATTCTCCTGCGGTTCTACGTCCTCCGTGGGAAGGACGAGGGCTTCGCTAGGGCGAAGGTCGTCTGCGACCAGAGAGGCCTCGAGCCCGCCGGGGGACTCGGAGGAGCTCTGGTCGATTCCGTTCACGGAGTTGCGGTGAAGCTCGCCGGCTCGGTCAATTTCTTCGCGGTGCACTCGCTGTCGGCCTCCAAAGTCTGGATCTTCGCCGTGCGGATGGTGGGCGGCGAGGCCGTGAAGTTGATGCGGTGCGCGGTGATCGAGCTCTGCAGGCCCGTGTTTTCGATCGGCATTTGCTTCGGGTCGCTGGTTTTGGGAGAGGAATGTGGAGTTAGGCTTTTCAGTCTGAGGCATCTCGTGAAAGGAAGAGTTGAAAAGGCGAAGCCTGCCCCGTTGAATTCTCGGAAACTGTCATTGCCCAATGGCGCCGTCGCTGGCAATGTGGATGATAAATTGCCGGATCGATGCGGAAAATCCAACATCGTGGAAGGGACCTCGGAGATTGCACGCAATTGCGGTAAGCGAGCAAGTTTACAAACTTTAAATTTAGTCGTTAGTCTTGTGTTTCAATGAGGTTTGTTACTTTATAAGGCTGAATTATCCAGATTTAAATTAGTTACTTGTTCTAGAGTAATCCATGTTAGGAAATATGTTGCTTGTGTATTAAGCTATTGAGAAACATAAGCTCAGGGTGCGGTTTTGGCGAAAAAGATCCGACTTTCTGGTGTTTGGAGTTGGTCTGGTATGGTTTTGAAGGGTTTTATGTACCATAGTAGCTGACTCCGTTCCGGGTTTTTATTGTCTGTCGTTGTGCAGTTTGATATGTTGTTACGAATAGATGGCTGAAATCTTCGTTCTGTTAGACATCTAAAATGTCTCGTCTTTACTTTAGACATCTAAAATGTTTACTTATGTGTCCTCTAGATATACAATTGGATTTTCTGTAACTAAATTCGGTGGTGTAACATTCAATTGTTGATATATTTCCATTTGATATCTGATAACAAATTAATGAAGTAAGAATTAAAAGAGAGAATGAAAAAGCTTTACAAGAGTCGTGCATGTTATCGAAGAATTTGATACTTATGCTATATATGTTCGTAATTTCGCTGACATATGTTTTATAGGTTTCTGTTCTTGACCAGGACATGGGTGCTACTCATTTTAAGCAAGATGCTGTCCTATGGTTAAATTCATAAGGATGCTTCTAGATGGTAAATTACTAGAAGAAAAAAGATTTATAGTTTTAAGGTCATAAATGGAATACAATATAGTTTATGTTCTGTGAAATTAATTCTTGTGAGAAGTTTGTTTCTAAATGCGTGTGTAGCTAATTCAGAATTTGAACTTGCAGTGAAGCAGAGAGCCATCAGATTGCGATCCGACTCAAATGACGTTGGAGAATGCTTTGTGTCATTCGGTAGCAACACCGAAACCTCAAATTCAAGATTAGGGCTAACCTCGTTGAAGGCAATTTCCGTTCAGGCACTTTCCCAGAAGAAGTTTCTGATATTGGACTCGGCTGGAAATCTACATCTCTTGTGCTTGCACAACTCGGTCGTTGGACCAGATATGGCTTTTCACTTGCAGCAATTGCCTCATGTTTCGAACGTGCAAAAGCTTGCAGTTCATGCTGATAGTTCCAATGGTTTGCTTCTTTCACTCTTTCGAGCTAATTTTTTTTTTTCCTATATATTCTAAGCATTGCACTTTGTAAATAGCTGATGCATTACCGATATTTTTTTGCAGAAACCCAGACCGTATGGGTGTCAGATGGATGTCATTCCGTGACTTGATTTCCCTATCTGACATGGAGACTTTTGTTAATGAAAATGACGGGAATGAGAAAGAGAAAGAGGAAAATCTCGCAAAAATTTCAGGTTTCAGTATTCTTTGTTGAAAATAATTCAATTCAATGTTAATATATATGTTACCGTGCAAAATTATTATTCAGATGAAATCTGTTTCTTTGTTAGTTCATCGCTAAATCTTTATAACTCATGTAATTTTTTTCATTCTCTGTCAGTTATTCAAGCAATTTTTGCTTGTGAAAAGGTAGAAGATATTACACCGATGGCCTCAAATGCTATTGTTGTTCTCGGACAAGGTAATACTTGGGATATTATTCTACAATTGTAATCTTGTCCGTCTTTGACTCTTTTTAAAAGCCATGTGTGAGGGGAGAAACGATTCTGAGGTCCGGAGCAAGTTATAAAATGTAAAACTTGGACCGGGAATTCAACGGTTTTTCTCCTCGTGTCGGTTTTCCGGGAAACGAAGAACTTCTCCTAGTCCTTGTATTTTTTTTTTTGGAACCGGTGCTGGACGGGTATTTTACCTGGTAAATCGATACTAGAAAAATGCCGTTTAAAACTGGGATATACCAGTTTGAACCGCGAGACCGGTTTAAATCTTGATTTTACGGTTTCATAAAAATATGCCAGTAGAACTAAATAGATTATATTTAAAGATAATAAAGAATAAATGAACTGGGAACGGGAATTTCCCCTGTCCTGATTTGTGAAAAAGGGTCCTCGTTCTGGTTCTCGAAATTGGGACCAGAGTTCCTGGTTCCTGATACGTCACAACAAATTTCCCGGTTTTTAAACCGGTATCGGGGGAACCGTTAATAAAATTTCACCGCAATGCCATTGTAGTATATGCAGTGTCGATAATTATATATTCTTATGTCACGTACCTTCAACTTTTTCTTATTTCCTTCTCTAAAACAGGTAGCTTATATGCTTATGAAGTTTCCTCAAAAGTTATATAACCCTCCTCTCTCTTCCACTGGTAGGAAGCTTCTTACACCTCTGCCCCTTCGGATATATACCGTGGATAAATTCATCATTTCTTTCGCCATCAATTTTTCTTTTTGCAGGATTCTGAAGTGTGCCCAATGGTGAATGGCAATTTGGCGGACCCTGTATTGCTGATCCGTGAGTTATATATTTTCATATCTTGCTACGTTATGTATATTTGTAAAATAATTCTTGGACAACCGTTCTCGAACTTGTATTCACCATGTCCGTATTTCCAGGTTTCCTTCATTGCTCTTTGGTTGTTATGGTTCATCATGCTAGTGTTTCGCGAGTTCATGAGCTACAGTGTTATTAAAGATCCGAATGTGAAAGAGCTGGCGAGTAAACTGAGCTCTTGAAGGTGATGTCTTCTGCTTGGCCCGCATTTTTCATGTCATTTTTATTTTAATTATATTTTTTTCATTAGGGGTATTTTACGTATATTTCTGGATTAGGGTTGATAAAAGATGTCAAAGCCTATCGTTCGGACTCACCGTTAGGGTTAGCCGTCATGTTTGATTATGGCATTCCCAATTATCGTTAGGGAACTTTTGCTTGTCTAACACACGAATTAGGGATAGGGGTTGCGTTTATCAATAAAGTGTTATCTCGTTTCTCTTGTTTTTCTATTTTTGGTCCTATCAAATACAACTCTTTCTCCGGAAACCTGTAGAAAGAAAAAAAAAATCTTCGTCTTTGCGAAGCTTACTAATTCTCGTTACTCGTCTCAGGCAATAGAATCAATGTCGGGAATCACCAAGGAGTACTTGCATTTTGCTTCAAAAACCAAACCGTCCATGCAATTTCAGCGTCCTCAAACGTATTTGCTGATGGTTCATCTGGTCTGAATCCTCGGCGGCATTATCGACAATTACGCAGAAGGGTACGATTCAAAGTTATATTCTTAGGCTGGACAATACCCCCAAAAAAATTACGGATTAATTGATCTTAGCTTGTAATTTTCATCGACATTATTCCCCATTTCACCGGTATTTATATCTGCGGATTCAATGCTTTACGTTGTCATCATGCTTAGCTCTGTTCTGAAATCTTTTTTATTTTTATTTTTTGCTTATTTTGATTTTCAGCAAATGACTTATTTTAGAATCTTCACTAGTAAATGTTGTACTCTTCTTTTTAAAACCATATCTTCCGGGATTTATTTTAAAAGTTTTTTAAATTAAATGTTGTATTCGAACTTTTTGTTTGGACTACGTCGTATTTGTCTCAGTTAATCTAATGTGGTTATTAATACTCGGATAAACAAGTGACATTTTTCATTACCATATTATTGCTATTATAATATCTCATTTCAGTATTTTTAAAATGAAAATCGATTATCTTATTTTAAAAGAAGAAAACTGTGTCCACCTTATAATTGAATTCGGTTTATGCTGCGGACGTTATATCAGGTTTTTACTACATTTATGGCTTTTACATTCATTACACGTAATCTTCTATATATTATAAAAGGAAGAAACACAAGTGACTTGGCAGATGTGGTGAATGCATAGAGAAAATGAGTAACTACAAAGAGAGTTAGAAAATTTAACATAAGATCAAAGCATTAAGAATTTTAATTTTTATAAAAAATTTATTTATGTTTCTTATTAATTGGATAGCATTTGATATTGTTTACTTTATTCAATTAAATTTAGACTCTTAATTTGCCATTCTTGATGATTTTTTCTTTCTTTTAATCAAAATAGAAGGCTACAACGACACATTCATTCATTGTGTCACATTCAATATATAGGGTAAACATAAGTCAACTGTTTTCTTAACAGAAAACTTTCAATAGGATATATCAAAAGTTTAAAAAAATTTACGTTGGATTGGAAATGTCATCTATAGATTTTTCTATTTATGATAAACTCATGTATTGTTTCTTTTTGTTCCGAGTCCCATGAACTTTAAAGTTAATATTTTTATGTTTTGGTTCTTCCAAATTACGGCTTGACTTCATTATTGAATTTAACCGAATATTTCGCCATGCAAAGTCGAAAATAAACTATATATTTACCGGTAAATAATATACGTTAGATTGAAACGTTTTTTTTTTTTTTTTGTGAGGCTTTCTTATTATTGTACTTGTTGATGCAGAAAAATGCTTCAATCCATTAGCGGCCCAATTGCTCGTGTTGGGCCGGGCTCAACGTCGTCTTGTGGACTTTTTGGTGGGTTTTGAGTTTGGGCTTCTGGCACCTCAAAGTCGTTCGGATCTTTCTCCTGACACGGGACCAGATCCGGGCCCGGACACCGTCTGTAACAGGTTCAAGCACACAAAGATTCGGTCTCCGCGTGGGAAAGGTTGCAGAGTTGACTTTAAGATAAATCCTGGTGGATAACACCTCCGGCCTGCGTCATTAGTTCAGATCCGGGTCCTGCGCTCTCTTCTGTAAAGTCAGTATATATGCGTGAGATATAAAGGCTAAAGGATAGAACGAGCACCACGCCGATCCCGAACCTAGACAGGGGAAGTCGTATATCGTGCCAGAATTTTCTCACGAGCTTTCGCTCTAGTTGGATTTCTCTCCTCCGGGACCTGACAAAACAACACCGCGGTCAGGGAGAAACGAGGGTTTTGCCCCCCGATTCACCTCCAACGCTCAACATTAGCGGGATATTTGAGTGATTATCGGTTTTTGGAAGTTTAGAGAGAGTTTTGGGAGTTTTTGAGGCGTTTCCCAAGTGTTTTCTCGTGTGAAATCGTGTTGTGAATGAAGGAGATCCGAGCTCCTATTTATAGGACAAAACCCGGATCTTGTTTTGCAATTATCTCTTCATCCGGGAGGCCCCTTGGGGAAAATTATATGTTTTTCTGACTCCCCGGGACGTGGCCGATCCATTGCCGCAAAAATAACGGCAATCGAAGCAGCAATGCACCCTCACGCGCTGCCGGAAGGCGGCGGGCTCGCTGAAACTTGGGCTCCAGGTTGGTGACTCAGCACCCACGTGTCACGCTGTGATTGACTGGGGTGTTTCCCTCGCGCCCAGTGGCAGGGTCAGCTTTGACCCTTGTGGGCCCTGCAAAGGGGCGATGGGGTCCATCCAGAGGTCCCAGAGCGCCCTCGGAGGCCTCGTGTGGTCCCCGAGGCCGATTTTCGCAAATTATATGTCGTTTTTGGGTGTTTTGATATTTTTGGGATCATCGGGACCCTTTGTTTTTTGAAAACGGACCTCCGGTGAATATTTTAGGTGAAACTGACCAAAATTAATAAAAGAAGAATTATCTTGAATAATTCTCGCTTTTGATAATTAAATAAGAAATCAATCGCGTAAAAATACCCGTAACAGTACTAGATAATGTCATTTGCTTTAACGCAATTATAAATGTAAATGCATGAATTGTAATACATATATACGTTACACGCATAAATAAGTAGCGCTAATTAAAATAATTGTTTGGGTAGAGATATTTAAGGACAAATTAAAAAAAAAAAAATTGAAAGAAGGACAAATTTAATGTTAAACGCACATAATTTTTAAAGGTATATATAATATGACGCAATAATATTTATACTTTTATTAATGATCATACACGAAAGAATGTATTTTTTTTCTCAAATTTTTTATCAATAATAACTATTTTATTTATGAAGAAAAAAAGTACGAAAAGATGCATTATTTTTATATAAAAAATTAAAAAATCCACAAACTTACTTGGCTTCTTCCAATTTTCAGCATTTACGATAATATGATAATGAAAATGGTTTGAAGATAAGCAGGTGACTTGATAGAATAGTTTGTATTTTGGTCATTCACGATTTTCAAATAAATTTAACCTATTTTCCTCCTAATTAATATCTACAAATACTCTAATACATTTAATACAAAATATGTTTGGCGTAATAAGTTATTGGTTTTTCAGAACCTACAATTTTTCGATGGGCAACTTGTGGCTAACCTCAATAATGAAAAGATAAAAAAAACATAACAGTGAAAATCAAGAACGTATTAAAAAATATATATTATCAAATTAAAAGAGTTTTAATCAAGTTGAGAAATCCGAAAGAACTAAGAACTAACACAGAAACACATGCAGAAAGTGAGTGAGCGTCCTCTACTCTCTTCTGTTAATTTCTCTCTCCGAAAAGCGTCATTGAAGCACGATCAAGATCCGCTATTGACGCGCTTTTCAGAGAAGAAATTAACAGGAGATAGTAGAAGAGAGAGAGCCATAAAGCTCCGACTATTCGACGTGATTGTTTTATTGCTAGCCGATCGAGTCATTTTATATATAAAAGGAAATATAGTTGAAGTGCGATTTTATTATTTATATAACTGAACTACGGTTTGTTAGGCTTAAGCTGTTCGTTAAACTTGCTGTACAAGTCACTTTAACATGTCGTTTCTCCAAATAGACTACAAGCTTTTTAATGAGTAGATCATATGGTGCAAACGACAACTTTTTAATCGGGGCTTAAAATGACTCCAAGGTGGCCTCTGTAAAAGCCGCAACGGCTGTGAGTTTTGATTATTTTTTAAGCTAAAAAATGAATTTTGAATCTTTATTTTACTTTTTAACTGTTAAATTTCGGTTTAGCAAGTAACTAATGTATTTCAACCAACTAATACCCTTTTAATTATTTACTTTTGATCAATTATACTGTTCATATTTAGTAGCTACTGATATGAAAATAGATATTTAATTACTTAATGTTTATATATGTGGAAGTATTAAAAGAATTATATTTAAAACTATAATGCTTACAACTTATAAGTAAAAGGGAAAATGGAAGCATAATTACCCAAAGTTTTTGACAAGTTGACAAGAAGTTCTCTTTTTTTTTTGGACGGCGAAAGTTGTCAAACTTGTATTTTGTGTCTTCCATCATGTCTCCGTCAAGAACCGTTAAACAACGCCACATATGTGCCAAACTCTTATTTTGTACTTACGCCGTCATTTTCCAAAAAACAATGAGTATTAGGGCATCTCCAACCGTGACACTATATTTGGTGTTGAAATTACACTAAATTTGAGGTAGTTTTAGCACTAAATATATTTCATCTCCAACCACAACACCAAATTTCACACTAAAAAGAATATTCTCTATTATTATATTATTAAATCATAGATTCTTTTTATTATTTAATATTTTTTATCAATCTTTATTATGTAATTATAATAAGTTAATTAATTATTACAAATTAATAATAATAATAATAAAATACAAAATTGAAAAACAAATTCAAGTTCAAATAAATATTACTTTACTTGGAAAACATATTACATTAAACTAACTAAAAAACACACAAGATAAACTACATTGTACTAATTCTCTGAATTACCAAATTCGCTCCACAAATGTTCAATTAGTGCATTCCGAAGATCAAAACGAGCTTCTCTATCCCTAAATTAAATAAAAATAAAATAATCACACTATAAATTATAACTACCAATCATATAAATAACTTTTTTAAGTAATAATACAAATCATATTTATTTGAATACCATTAACTAACTTATTTTTATACAACATTTTATTCAACTAAAAAAAATATATAGCGTGTGTGAACAGTGTCCCACTAAATATAGTGGGACACTGTTTGAAAAATCACCATCGCACTATAATAGTGCAAGATTTGCCGCATCCTTGGAGGTGAAATTGTAGTCTGCAAACCCCAAATTTGGTGATATACTAGTGCATCCTTGGAGATGCTTTTGATAAATATATATTTTGTGTGCCATGCAAACTATTGTTTTGGGAACTTATTATCAAGTTTTCAAAGACTAAAGGTACTTATGTTGTCCTTTTCCAAAAATGTTAAAGGGGTTCTACGTGACATGTGGCGCTGCTTAACGGTTCTGGACGGAGACATGACGAAAGATACAAAATAAGACACTACTACAAATCCGGGTTTCAACTATGGTTAAAAACCATGGTTGAAAATTTTCAACCATGGTTCTTAACCATGGTAGAATCCTGCATGGTAGTAAGTTTCAACCAAGGATTTTTTTCCATGGTTGAATCTTAAATTCTACAACGGATGATATCCGTTGTTGGATCTCAATACGTGCCGCGGCTACAATGAAGCTAAGCCGCGGCGAGATTAGTTTAGACCACACTTATTTCCGTTGTCTAAGGGCCAAAACTGGATTAAAAAAAAATCAGAAAAGCATATTATTGACTAAAATCTTGCACTGTCATAAACCCCGTAGCGATTGTAATAGAAATCGCCCGGTAACTATGGTAATAGAAAAAGTAAACAACACTCGGTAAGAAATATAACCCAAAACGGTTATATTAAAGTAAATATAATATTTTCCATTCTAAGACTAGTTCTTTCAACACATATAAGAACGATCTTGGCAGCCGAAAGAAAAACTACTACTTGATGCATAGAACAAACCGGCGCAAGTGATCCAATTTAAGCAACGAGCCCAAACCTGTCAAAGCCAAAAATAAAATACATGTCTAAGGAAGAAAAATGACCATTAAGGGAAGTTCAAACAAAAGCAAGCAGCCACACTGCAATAACACACTAAGACGCAAACTGAACTCAGACCTGAAGTTTCGGGTAATCATCTCGGGCAAGAAACTCGACAAATCGAGGAACGACGCCAGCTTGAATAACTTCTTCAATCGGAGGGCTTCGTTCTAGCATAAAACAAGTTTTAACGTTGAAACAAGCAAAGCCAATCACCAGTACAATCACTAATCCTACTAAACTTTAGCTACAAACTATACCAATCGAAAGCAGTTTCCGAAACTGCGTAGTTGCCTCGAGCTGCAAAGCTGCATTGTCAGTCCAAACCCCAGAAACCATCTGAGGAAGACTTTCCAGCTACACACGAACATAATTCCAAAACAGAAATTCAATCACCCCATCTCCGATCTATGCCAAGAAACCCTAACATCGATTGATTCATATAAATTCAAAATTGAGAAGTATTGAGAAAAGACCTTCTTCTCGAGATTGGAAGGGATCGAGGGAGCGAATTGCTGCGCCTGGAGACCCTCGCGACGCTTCTTCAGCAAGCTCTCTTCGCGCTTGCTCTTCCCGCCGACGATCTCCGCCTTGGAGGAGCCGCCGCCGCGATCTCTGTACATGTTCCTTCGATGCTGATTGGGTAATCAAAGTGAAGAAGAAGAAGAAGAAGAAGAAGAGGACGAGGTTGAGAGAAAAAGGAAAAAGAATGAGAGAAAGTTAGGGTTTTTTTTTCTTCGTCGCGAACTGAGAAAAATGTGAGTTTCGAGTGGCTCATAAAGCGAGAGTTGCCTCGGCGTATTTTAAAACGAGCCGCGGCACATTGTAGGATTCGACCATGGTTTTTGACATCCATGGTTGAATGTCTAAATAAGCCGTGGCGTGGGTAAAATAAGCTGCGGCACATTGTAGGATCAGACCATGGTTTTTTATATCCATGGTTGAAAGGTAAAATTTTGTTGGATTCGACCATGGTTTTTGACATCCATGGTTAAAAGTCTAAATAAGCCGTGGCGTAGGTAAAATAGGCCGCGGCACGGATGTACTTCTTACAATCTTTTCAACAATGGAAAATATATCCGTGGTGAATTTGAGAGTGTGTCGTGGCGTGTTTAGGCGTGCCGCGGCGTGATTCGATTTTCAACCATGGAAAAAATTTTCCATGATAGAAACTTGGATTTCAACCATGGATTAAAAAATCCATGGTTGAAACTCCGTGGTAGGATCAACAATTTGTACTAGTGAGAGTTTGACAGCTTTCGCCGTCCAAAAATAAGAATGATAACTTATTGCCAACTTTTCAAAGACTTTGGATACTCATTGCCGCTATTTTTCCTGAATAAAGATTATTATTAAAATTAGTTATTTATAGATGTAAATCATTTCAAATAAAAGAAACTTGTAAAGTCTAATCTTTAAATACATACAATTTCAAACTAAAAAAAGTAAAGTTAAACAATTATACACTATAAAAATAAAACTAAAAAAATATATTTTCAATTAAAAGTATGACTATCATTGATAGAAAATATAATATAATATTTAGTATTAAAGTGGTATAAACGGGTATGCGGTTGTGGTTTTCATGTCGAAACCGAAATAATCTAATCTGGGTATTCGGTTATTTTTCAATTTATTTGGTTTTTAACCTCTTTAATTCGATTTGCTGTTTAGTCTTCGTATAATCGATTTTCAACACACACATAATCGGTTAACACGTTCACCCTGTCGAATAATCACTAAGATTTATACTACGGACCAAAATACTATTATGTAACATTAAAATTTGCAATCCTATCATGTCGAGCCTTCCATATGATTATTTGTCGTCGTCGTCGCTCATCAAAACTATGTTGTATATTTCTCGTTTGTAGCTTATCCGGTTGAGGTTAAAGCCGGGTCTAAATTTTAAATTTCGCCAATTCGGTGTTTCTGAATTCGAAACCAGAAATTGTAAAATTTTGGACACATTTTTTCACCCCCTGGGCTTGGTAGGGTAAACAAAAGGTAAAATGAAATTGTAAATTATATAAATATTCCGATTTTGCGGGTTGATTCTCTCACTGTTGTGTTGAACCAAATCATCCTAAAATTCAGCATATAAAACAAAACCTGTAAAAAGGGTATCTTGGAGCTGAAAATGTATACACACGAAAGGAATATATCTATATACACATATATATATATATTATGTATATTGAGATGATGGACCCAACCCAAAGTCGCTTTCATGCAACCAACCTCGCATGGTCATCGCACGGCCATGATGAGCTTGGCTCTCCTTTTCAACTCCGTGATGACAACAATCCCATCACATGCTTATGCACTATGCATCTCTCTCTCTCTCTCTCTCTCTCTCTCTCTCTCTCTCCTCCACCAGGTCCAACCCACACTGAAAACAACCCAACATGGATAATCAGGCCGTATCGTATCATCAACTCCTTTGCCAAACCATATCCTTTGCTTTCATGAATCATGGTCACCATCCTTGGGTTTCGCCACGTGGCAATGCCTCTGTGTTTTAATAAGTCAGAACTCAGCAAGTTAAATTCAAACAACCATGTATATATATTTTGATTATATTTTTGTGGGTGTCGAGAATTATCTGATATATATTCTCATTATCTGGCACGAGAGAAATTGGAAATTGGTTCGAACAGTTAAGCCAATTTTAAGAGAAGCAAGTGTAACAATTAAATGATTATTTCAACGTTCCTCGGACCAATAAGTTCAAATTCTTTTTTTTTCCGGACAAAATTTCAATTCTTTAGTTTTGTGTCTCTACAGGTACCTGCGTTAAAAAAAATTTGTCCTTCAACATTACTCACGCCACGTCAAAGTTTTGGTTTTGTATTCCAATGCTTTTTTTTTACCCGAAGAAAGTTCCAATTCTCGTGTTTTGTCTCCTCATATCACTTTTGTGAAAATTCCAAACCATGGATTATGCCGTTTTTTCGGCGTTGAATTAAAAAGTAATTTTTCTTCCTTTTAAGTACATATCCACGATTATCTTTGATCGTCCAGCTTTCCGATGGCTAATTTACTCCGAAAATGTGGATAAAATTTTGTAACGGTGGCATGATTAACAGTGGAGGACGATTTTTCTTACGGAGTTACCAATAGGGACACAAAACTAAAGAATTGGAACTTTATCCGGACAATAAAAAGAATTAGAATTTATTGATCCATTTTTTGAAAATATTGATACTTTTGCCAGAATTAACCCTTTTACTAAATCGCTTTCTTTTTACGAAAAACATATTTGGTAACTCCGTAAAAATTCAAAATTTCTACAAAACCTCAAAAATCGGATTTTAGAATCCAGTACCCTTTATTTTTTTAATTATATTAAATTTGTTAAAACTATATAAAAAAAAAATTAAACTCTTTACTCTTTTTTGTTTTTACAATTGCTTGATATGTATATAAATACTTGTAAAGAATACTATTGTACGTAATAACATCCGGTTATCAGTATAGCAGTAAAATCCGAGATTGGCAATCAGTTATATTAAGTGCATAGCACAATATAAATGCATTGTACAATTGTGAATTGGGAGTTTGTGTTAGCCTTCAAATGTGTAAATATGCAACAGTATTGTGACCCACAAATCAGATGCTCATTGACGTGCCGATATCACTATATATATATGCACTATCTAAAGCCCTATTAACTCATAAATAATTATAATATCTTAAAAGGAAAAATTACAGTAAAAGTACTCAGTTTCAAAATACAATTACCAAGGTATTGCCGCGGGCACGCCGCCAAAACCCTGTTTTGGTGGGCATGCAGTCGATTTGCGAGGCAAAGGTATATAGTTTACTTTATTTGACATTGTATAAGTATTGCAGTCTCAAATTCTTTCTTTTATCAATTTTTTTTTTTTATACATTTTCTTCAATTTTTTTCACATTTACTTATATACTCTTCAAAAGCCCTCCAAAGTCCACATTAATTAGAAATTAGAAAAAAAAATTCTTAAATTTTCAAAACTGTTTTTTTTTTAATTTTTATATTTGTGTAATATTTAATTTTTTTTACAAAAGCCCTCCAAAATCCACATTAATAAGAAATTAGAATTTTTTTTCTTAAATTTTCAAAACTGCTTTTTTTTGTTTTTCTTTTTATATTTGTGTAATATTTAATTTTTTACAAAAAAATTATCAGTGCACCCTTAAAATTGGATCGACACAATCATTAATTATTTTTAATTTTTGTACAAAATCCCAATACACATGAAAATTGGATTTGTGGGCAGTTTGCAATTTGGAAACTTTAAAATACTGATTATTATACTAATATCTATTAGTTTATTTTGATCTTGTGTCAAGGCTTCCACTATCGTAAGGCTAAGCTCAACGGAGATAGAGAGAGTTTGAATTTTTACTTAAGATCAACGCTTAGAGTCGAGGACTCAATATTATAATGCCTTAAGAAATGTGTTTAAACTTAAAAGCAGGGTTGAAGAACTCGTTAATCGTTCTGTTTTTCCAGTAACTATTATGAATTTTCGTGAAAGCCTTGTGTTGATGCCGAAAAATGGACAAAACATTGTAGCAGCCCAAAGTTTGATATCGGGCCGAGTCCATTAGGGTGTGCTGACTTTCTTAGGCTAGAATCTTAATTCACTGTTCTTGGGGAGTCGGGCGAGGATTCATGGCGCCTCAGGCTGGACGGGTCCTCTGCTAACCGTAGGCACAATATATTATAGAAAAAAGTCTCCAATTTACTCCTAATATATAGGTATACATGTAAAATTATATAATAGGCTTCTAAACCTTAATTTAATGGGGTTGTGCAAAGTTGAAAATAATGAGTGGAAATAACTTTGAAGAGAAGGAAGTTATTGGAAATTGGATTATTCTAATTTAGGAAAGATTCTAGCTACTTAGAGCTACCGAATAATATTTTAGCTCTGTCCCTAAGAGTCTAGAGTCAACATTATTTCTTAATCTTGCAATGTATAGATATTTATTTAGTTGTCATTTCATGTTTCCTTCTCCTTATTATTTTGTGCGCATCTTATTTTATTCCCATCGGAATCAAAACCTACATAGCTAAAATACAAACACAAAACAAAATTTCCAATTACAGCATTACCCCAAAACTTAAAAACAAAAAAGTCCCTAACAACTTACCCTCCCAAAATCACCTCTCCCTTTTTCCTCCATTTAGAAAAATCTAGTTCTTCTTCCTTCTCATGAAATATAACCCTTTGGAAATTTTCCCTCCTTGGCTCTTAAGGTAAACAAATTGGGAATTGGACTCTTAATATATGGAAATATCTCCGCAATTTCGGTATCCGGTGGGCTTCGGGTTTAACTCGAGCTATTCTAAAGCGGGGTGCATTTTCATTGAATTTAACTCGGTTATTTTCTAAAAAGTGTTACCTACAAATTTTGTGGGATTTAAACCCTAACTATAGTATCGGCTAATAATATATTCGATTCAAGAGACGATACAATAGTGTGATATTGAATATATGTGTGTAAACATGAGATCATTCTAAATAAGTCTCCTCTCTATATTTTTTCCTCATTATTAAATATGAGTTTTTTGAGATCTTTGTCATCCATTTACAAGCCAATTTCCGCAAATTTACTTTTATAAAAATTGTAGCTCTCTATCTTATCTCGATTTGGATTTGAAATGAAGATATTATGACAAAATTTGATACCTGCGTACAACACCAATTCTCAACAAAAAAAAAGGTGATAATTGATTTTTTTTTTTTAAAGAAATCGACAATTATCGACGGATTCTGTCAATATCTTTCTCTTGTCTAATTTTTGTATGTATTTTCCACAACTTTTTAATTTCAAGTAAAAATAGTTCGATACAAAGCTCATTTTAAACAATGTAATACAAAAAGTAGACAGATTTATTTTAGAATGATCGGAAATCAATTAAGCCTTTATTAAAAAGTAGCTCGCCAATTCAATTCGAGAAATAAATATAGAGATAGTAAAGAGTATGAAAAAGGAATATTAGCAGCAAAGTACCAAATTTTTCGACAAAGTAACGACAAGTACCTTTTTTTTTTTGCCAAAAAATTGTCAAATTTTAATAAGGGTAAATGAAGGAAATGCCCATTTGTAACACAACGTTTCAAAAAAATGCCCATTTGACTTTTTGGTAAAAATAACTACCAACAAAATAAATTGAAGACCAAAATACCCTCTTAATTTTCTGGCGTATTTTTTAAAGAGTTGCAAATAAATGACGTATTTTTTTAGAATAATTAAATTTTAAAAAAATATTCTATATAAATCGTTAATTTGAATCTAAAACAGTTTTTATCCTAAATTGTAGCAAATATAACTGACTCTAATTATCCATCATTTATTTAAATATAATAAAAATCCATTTAAACGATTAAGTTTTAGATTAAATAAATTTCAAAATTAATTCATATATAATAACTATATTATGCCTTTTTTTTTTGCCAAAGCATTAAACAATCTGGTTCAATATTACGTACAAAATCATTTTAAAAATTAAATATGGTAAATCATATCCTATATCGTAATAATAAGCAATTAAATATGGTAGATCAATTTACAAAGTTTTCTAATCTCAATTTCAATCCTCACTTGTAATTTAATGAACATTCAACTAAACCGTATATATATTTACCAATTAATCTGTAAATAGAATTACAAAAATAAAACACAACCATGAAATCCCATGCCCATCTTCAAACATGCAAATGTCATAATCGAAACATTGGTTCAATATTACGTACAAAATAATTTTACAAATTAAATATGGTAAATCATATCCCATATCGTAATAATAAGCAATTAAATATGGTAAATCAATTTACAAAGTTTTCTAATCTCAATTTCAATCCTCACTTGTAATTTAATGAACATTCAACTAAACCGTATATATATTTACCAATCAATCTGTAAATAGAATTACAAAAATAAAACACAACCATGAAATCCCATGCCCATCTTCAAACATGCAAATGTCATAATCGAAACATTGGTTCAATATTACGTACATAATAATTTTACAAATTAAATATCGTAAATCATATCCTATATCGTAATAAAAAGCAATTAAATATGGAAAATCAATTTACAAAGTTTTCTAAACTCAATTTCAATCCTCACTTGTAATTTAGTGAACATTCGTCTAAACCGTATATATATATTTACCAATCAATCTGTAAATAGAATTACAAAAATAAAACACAACCATGAAATCCCATGCCCATCTTCGTAATCGAAACCCATAAACATGCAAATATCATAATCGAAATTTTAAGAATTCAGAGTTTCATAACCCAAAGAATTACTGTATATACATACATATATCAATTTAAACTGTGAATCAAAATACCAAAATACGATTTTTGGTGGTGATGAATCCGGCGTCGATCCCCGCAGGGAAGTCGACAATGAAATTGGAGGAGATCTTGGTGTTGTCGTCGTCGACGAGTCAGACGAGGGCCTCGCCGCCAAAGCCAATGATGACGTGATTCTCAAGACAATAGAGAGGTCGGGGGTGGAGGCCGACGTCGGCATTGATTTCAAACAACGTAAAAGCCAAGACGCGTCGGCACGGCGAGCCACGACAATCACAGAGGAGACGACGGCAGGGAAGTCGGCGATGAAATTTAGGGGAGATCTCGTCGTTGTCGTCGTCGACGAGCCAGACGAGGGCCTTGCCACCAAAGCCGAAGATGACGCGGTCGCCGAAGCCACGCCTGAAGCCTCCACGCTCTCCATCTGAATCCGGCAATGGCGTTCAATCCGATGAGGATATCGTGAGAGACGATCGAGAGATAGATAGAGAGAGAGTCTGGTTTAGTTGATAGAATGATGAGAGAGAGATAAAAAAGATAAATGAGGGATAATTAATGGCTGAGTCAACCATCATAAATGCTAGTTTAAATTTTTTGAATTAAAAAAATTAATAAAACGAAAATTAGAAACTGTAATTAGGGATAAAATGGTTCAAAATATTTCATTAATGGGCATAAAATAGTTTTATGAAACTATGAGCATTTTTCATAAACCTTGAGTGTTTTTTAGGCAGTTTGTGGGTTTTCTATTTTAATAATAACATGCCGCGTGTACTTTTTTAATCGGTTATTTTGGTGCATGTGGCGGTGGCATGTTATTATTATAGTTTGACAACTTTACTAATTAAAAAAAATGGATACTTATTGTTATTTGTTGGAAGAAAATAGGTTTGTTTGTGTTGCTAATAATTTCATAGAAAATTCATTTTGTTCACCTAAAATAATTTTGGTTGTTTTTTAAACGATAAAAATAATTTTAGAGGTATATCTCTAAAAAGAATTACTATGCCAACGTGGCATTATAAAGTCAATGTTGCAAAGATAATAGATTCCTTCCAATATAGCGAAAGAACAATTACACAACAAACACTTCAAATATTTGTCTCCTCACTCACATTATCTCCCAACCCTTTGCATGAACTCTCTCCTTCTTCTTCTTCTTCTTGCCAACCAATGGACCACCCTCCTTCTTCTTCTTCTCCGGTGAGCTCTCACCGGCGAGAGGAGCCGGACTTCAACCTCAGAGAATGGACCCTGAAAGCCCGAATCACCAGAGAAAACACAAACTCGCGACGCTACTCCGCTTCCTTCATCAGAGGAAGCTTCCGAGAAGAGACGAGGTCGTTCCGGTCAAATTTCACCGTCTCGAGCACCGCCTCTTCGCCGGGGTACTCCCTCAGAGGTACTGATTCCACGAAACCCGCTTCGCATCTTCACCTATCTAACTACACACGTGAAAAAAAAATTGAACCATTTCGTGTTTTCGACAGACGAAATCGACCCGTCAACGTACTCCTTCACAACAGCCCTTCAAGGTATGATAAAGAACTCTAATCACCTTCTTGCTTTGTTTTTTAGTTGATTTTTTTTTTGGGCAGCTTTGCAGGCGAGATCGGCGTACAATTGCTGGGAGTGTTTGTCGCCGGACGGGTTCGCTCTGAACTCAAAGTGGAGCGAAGCGGAGAAGTACATCTGCAATCCTCTCTCGGGCGAGTTTCCAATGGAGTGTCTGTCTGCGAAGACTCTCAGCGGAAGGTCGTTTCGGAACAGTCTGTCCATGGCCAACAGAATCACCATGTCTGCTCCGCTAATCTACTCCAATTCCCAACACTTCTCTTCTCGCCAAACCCGGCCCAACAACAACATCTTGCATGAAGAGCCGTTTCATCCATTTCCCGTTCAAGGTTCGTACGTTTATTCTAATGATAACATAGCGACTAAGTGGTTGAGTATTTGAACTTGTATATTTGGGGACCAGAAAGAAAAAATAAATTAAATTCATATTTTTTTCTTTTAATTTAACATTTATAGTTTATTTAACCGTTGCCACGAAATTTAGATCCTGGGTCCGCCCATGTTCGTGACGCCAAAAAAAGTTTACTTGTAAAAAATCTTAAAAGTAAATTATTCCTCATGGATTTTGGTTGTTTTATTGTTGCAGAAAAGAGAATGGAGGCGATGGCAATGGCGACAAGAGATGTCGGGACGCAGAGCACAGTGCAGGAGCCGAGCTCAAGCAGCCTGAGCTCAACCTCCACGCCTTCGATAATCGAGAGATCGCTTAAGCGTTGCAACGCTGAAGCCGAAGATTCTCCTATCTCCAACGCCAAAGAAACATCTCAAGAACAGGTATGTATGTAGATTGTTCGAGTCTCACGACATAAAACAAAATATACAAAAAAATATATTTAATTAAGATAATGTACGCCTTATAGTTGCTCTTTTTTTCTTTAGCTTTAATTACTCAGGTTTGGTATGTATAAATATTACAATTTATAATGGCAAGAAATGAGCAATTATGGAGTGAAAATGTGGTACATTTGGATAGACATTTTGCTGAATGTAGAATAGATATTTCATTGGATTAAGATAAGTTAGGAATATTCAAGCAGATATATCCAATAATTTAGGGAACATTCATTGGCTTGTTAATGACCAAATTGGTCCCTCCTATTTATCATACATAGCTTTCCAAATCTTATCACTTATTTCTCACAACTTGCCTCATTTCCACTTCATATAATTTTTTTGTCTCCACATTTTCTCTTTTAAAGTGTTTATTTTTCCTAGGCTGAAAAACCGGACTAATAAAAAACCCTTTATTTGGTGAGTCTCGTTCATAACAGTAACACTCAGATACAAATAAATTAATTCCACAAATAATTATAAAAAAAATTCCTTTTATATCACCCTCTCTCTTTGTTTTTGTTTTATGTAGAGCAATAATGAGCTTGAAATTTAAAGGTTCTTTTTTTCAAATATATATTTTCAGTCATCGGGAGTAATGCCGTCTTGAACTTTAAATGTTGATACAATTCGCCTTAATTTTTCGTAAACAATGTCCTTTTAAATTTTCAAAAATAATACATTTTCACGTAGCGATTAAAAATGATGAAAAAATATTTACTTGTACTCGAGAATATTTTTATCAATTAATTATCGAATAATATCAATATACTAGATTATAAAAAACTATTCTAGAGCAAGTAAAAAGTCTAGTTCTCGAGAAAGGATTGACGAGAGCAACCGAGAAATAAGTCATGTGCAAATTTTAAATTTCTCTGTCATTTTTAAATCACAAGGTGCAATGTGTTACATTGTAAAATTTAAGCAAGAGTGTCAGCCAAAAAATAAAATTCAAGGATCAAAAGAGCATCAACTTTAGGGATTTATTCTGTCAATTATATTTTTATTTTTATTTTCATACACTTTATAGTTTCTTGGGGCTCTCTTATGAAAACGCCATGTCACTGCTCTCTCTGAAAGATGGTCATGTGTTTCTGTCTTGGAAAAAATGATTGTATTTCTTTTCTCAAGCCTAATTTTGGTTGCATTGTTTTTAAGAATCCAGAAAGGACACACGCTATTGATGCCAAAGAGGTGTAAATTCTCTTTTTTGTGCCTTTAATTTTTTATTTATCTGTGGTATTAATATTATAGTGACTAATGATTGATAATAGTCAACAGAAAGCGACAGAAACTAGCCCTATGAAATATTCATTCGCTTCGAGTTTAAACATGTAGCGTCACTATTATATATATGTCTCATTTATCTCTTTTATTTTTTTCAAAATCTGAATAATTTAGAGAGAAAATTTCCAAAGATTCATATATGAAGAAGGTCATAATAAATAAGTATTAAATATCCTAAGCATCATATTTTTTGTTCCTTGATAGGCTAGATAATTGCATGCATAGCTTGAAAAGAACCATGTGCTATGTTATGACTCAAAATATAATCTTGAAATGAGAGTAAGCCTGTAAATATCCAAGCTCCCGGAAGTCCGACTTTTGGATTTTTTTTAACCCGAACCCGAACTGGTCTGGGTCCTTTTTTCTGGACCTGGACTTATCCGGGTCCGTATTTTGAATTAGACTAATCTGAGTTTTTTATTTTTTTAAAAATGGGGATCCGGTTGGTCGGACCCCCGATATTAACAACATTAAATAAGAATTCTGTGAAATTTTCATAAAATCCAAATCCAAATTAATTACAATCTAATAGGCGGACCTCCCCAATCAAATTCAATGTCTAATGTTATTTTTAAAAACTCCAAAAGTAGTTAGATAAATAGTTAATAGTGACAAATGTACTCAAGATGTTTTTAATTGTGGCGGCATAAATTTAAGTCTTTTTCAATAACAAACATACAAAACCTTAGGTACATTTTTGCCACTGAAAAAAGACTGAAGTCTATGCCGCCACAATTTGAGTACATTTGCCGCATGAAGTACCCTTAAATGAGATGACACAACTAAAATATCACTGACTAGGCTCATACTACCAATTGTGAATCATTCATGCCCAAGCAATAATGACATTGAGATTGAGGGTTCGTTAACAATGGCGCAGGTTGAAGAGAAAGAGAGAGAAACAAGATCCGAGGAGGAGGAGGAAGAAGAAGAAGACGAGGAAAACGACGAGAATTATAATAAGCGAACGCGGAAGCAGAAGCGCGGTGGTATCGGATTTGGAGGGTGCTTGTCATGGATGACCAAATCCCACACAAACAAACACAAACACAACTTAAGAAGAAAATCCGCTTTCTTTTTTCCTAAATATCTCAAAGGCTGCTAAACTCCCACACTCTTAATATTACTCACAATAATTATTAGCAATAAAAAGAGTACCCCTCTATATATCTCTATATATATTATATATATTATCTCTGTAGAAGAAGAAGAAAAGGATTTTGATGGGTCTGATCTGAGTTCGTAACAAGAAGCCAAATGTTTTTAGAGAAAAGATTGTGATGCAGTTATGTTGTGTCCACTGAGATGTTTTTATTCCTGTTTAAGCAATCACGTGGAGGGAATATTCTTTGATAGTGGTAACTGAAAAACAATGGCCTTGAAAACAGAGAAAGATTATACTGTCGGAGAAATTTGCATTTGCATGCATTTCTTTCAAAAGTGAACGCAGCTTTTCAGCTTTCAGGAACCCATTGGAAACGTTATGGTCCGAATTCGCAAAGGTTTGTTTCTGCGTATGATTTCGAATAATTCTATATTAGTTTGGCAACCACGTTTGTTGCCAGTTTCAAAGACCGGTATTAATTAACCAAGCTTGTTTGGCCTAGTGGTAACTCCACTACTCCTCTATTCAAGAGGTCATGGGTTCAAACCCTCGTGAGACTCAAATGAGTGCCCTTTATATATTATAAAATTAGCCATTAATGCCACCCCATTCAAAAAACAAAAAAAAAACCGATTTTAATTTAATGAAAGAAAACAGAAAACAACTTAACTATAATTGATTTACAAAATATCAAGCTATCATAGTCTTATATTATTTTCTAATAAGATATTACTATATTAACAACTATTCATATTACTAAATATAAACTCTAACCATGTAATTTAAGTAATTAAATTTAAATATGTTTTCTATTAATGTAAATATTTTCTTAAACGTAATATTAATATGTATTACTTTTAAATCAAACAAATTTTTTTTTTCAGTACGTAAATTGTGTTTGATTTAATTATTGCATTTATTTTAAATGAAACACGTATTAACAAAAAATTAACCATGCAATGTTTGAGAAACTAAACTCTCAAACAGTTTTGCGATACTGCATTCTCACACTGATTTTCCAAATCTAATTATAAAGCGTGAGCAAACAACTGCCCGGGTAATACGCCTGGGAGAGCAAGCAAGAGCCCGTGGAAGCGGAGCGGCTAATACGCTAATGGCGCAACAGGCTAAAGCAACGAGCAGTTGCCAACCAAGGAAAGAGATAGATCACATCTTGGCCAACGAGCAGTTGATTTTTCGTAGTAATACAAGGTAGGTGGTCTTTGCTGCTTGGTTTATAAGCTCGACGGGGATAAGCAGTTCTGGTTTCCCAAACCAAACCAAGCGATACCGTTTCTCTTTCTTTCTCTCTCTTAAAACAAAATACGAATTACACTCCTTAGTAGTTAGTAGGCAACGGGGTAAATGTAAATCCAACAGTAACCAAAGGGCAAAGAATTTTGCATTCACACCCCATTTATATATTATACACCATGGGCCAATGCACTGTAATCTCTAAAAAGTCAAATCAACTTATCAAAGTCAACACTTGAAATTTTAAAAAAAAATGACATAGTTCAAAAGAGCTGCTTTGTTTGTGAATTTTGATTATCTGGTGACTGGAAATTCAAATTTTGGAAAGAAACAAAAAATTGTTTCATTTTCTTTTTACGCAATCAAAATTCAAATTCCGTTTTTCATTTAAAAAATGTAATTATTATTTTTGACCAACTAATACGGATCGAATATAGCAGTCCAGAGCAAATAATTAGCTGCACTTAAAATAAATAAAAAAGGAATTCGTATATTGAAGAAAAAAATAAGAACCTTAACCAGATATCAAAATCGAAACCGGAACCCCTTTTTTCAGGAATCCGGTCATGTATATATAAAAGACTTTATGGAGGTCTCTATTCGTACTTGACAACCTGTTTTTTTTTTTCTCTGTCTATTTTTCTTTTTCTTCAATCTCTAAAAAAATGTTAAAAACAAATCAACCAAATTGGACAAGACATCTATGCAGAATCAAAGGCTATAAAACTTAGCCAGTCTCAAAAACAAAACAAAAAATAATTAATAAGCAAAATCTATAAACAAGAAAGATCAGGCGAAACCAATATAAAAACCAATTATATGTACGAAATCTTGTATATATTCCCAAAATTTATTAATTTCTATTAAACTGGGCAGATACTTTACAAGTAATTATACATAATTCGTGTAATAAATCGAACCAACCCGTTACGAAGGTGATGCTTGGGCGGTTTCGTTTGAGATAAGCCGAACTTCAAACAGATCCTTCTCTCCTTTTGCTGCACCAAACAGATCATAAGCCATTCTTGCAGGGAAGCCAAATATCTATATGGTTTGTTAGCCGTGTATTTAAATACGCAACTTTTAATCAAAGATCGAAACTAACCGATCTCAGCTGTAATCCCAGGTCCAAAGAAGGATGTGAACTTAGCCTGAATTAAATTTAGTGGTTAATACGGGTTTCATCCTTCAAATAAGAAAGTGTGTATATATCCTCCGCCACAAGTGAGGGATATATTAATAAATTTTAGATGGAGTCATGACACACGTGATTTCCAGCTATTTCCCTGTTTTCTTTTTTTCTTTTTTAAGCTAAGCAAAATATTTTAACACAATCGTGACTAGGGGTGGCAATTCGGGTCTTTGTGCCGTGTCTTAATCGTTCTTTTACTAATTACATAAACCCACCACATCTATTGATTGTTTCTAACTCATTTTATTTAGCTGACTGTGGTACTGTTAAATATAAATTAATTCATTTTTTACTCATTTTAATTAAGTAATATCACTAAATAATGTACGATTTTAATACAATTAGCAATATTATATTTTTATCAATTGAAAAATGTAATTCCCTAAAAGAAGAACATAAGTTTGACACATAATCAGTTTTAAAACAATTAAACATACATTAAATACATAAAATGAATATATTGCTCCTTAATAATGTCTAATTGAATCTCATTGTGTTCTCGTGTTCATGTCGTGTTCACTCATTATTTAATCATTTTCGTGTGATCGAACTCAGATCTATTTAAAGTCGACAAAAACCATTGATTTAATGTGCGCCGTAATCGTTTCGCACCTCAGTATCCCTAATCATGACCGAGACCATTATGCATGAAAGTTGTTTGCGTTACAGAAAGCCGACTTTTGTAAGCTTATATAGTTGTAATATGCACATACCTGTCTCTTTTCAAAATCTGAGAGTGTCAAAGCTTTTGCCTCAAACACAAGGACCAGACAGTATTTTCCATCTTCTGTGACCTGATGACACAAACACTAGAAACTAAGGAACATTCATGAAAGCCCAAGTTCAAATCTGACAACTTATAGCCAAGGTATTGTCAGTCTCTTCTTCTTGCATGAAACCTAAAACTACATGCATAATGTGATCAAGTACGAGAAGCATACTTCTTCGCGAATCATTTGTAGTGTTGGTGCACTCCGACGAGGAATTCCTCCACCCTGAAAAAGCACGAACGACGATAAATACATTAAGAAATATTACGGACCAACCAAAAATATTTTGTACCAGAAGCAACATATCGAAGTTCAAGCAATTTAAGATTTCACTTGTTTTTTGACCAGAGGGATTTTAAATTAATCAAATGTACCATGCCATATTGAAAAATCCGTTTCAATGCTTCTTCCAGATGTTGCTCGTCTCCGTATCGGAATCTGGTTACATCGTTCCTCACCTAATAAGAGACACGTCCGTTTCATAGGTTTAAGTAACGATAGTGTAATGAAACCACTCGCAGTATATACTCTTAGCAAAATAAGCGCCCATCTACGGAATTTCAAATGCAGTAAGAAAATAATTCAATACAGAAACTAAGCTTGGTCTCACCATCGTGGGGACGAAGAAAAAAGAAAACTAGAGCGAAAATACCTGTTTGAGAATTGGAGTGGCACATGCTTCTCTCAATTTGAAAGCGCTTGAATACGTCGTACACGGCACTGGTTTGAGCTCCGCGTACTGCAAAACCGAGTATGTCTCTCATGTGTCATTCAATTATGATGATGAAGCTCTCTCCTTTTATACCATCACTAATTAGGAAGAAGAATTATAATTAGCTCGAGAAGCAGAAAAAAAGAAATTACCTTGAGAGCCATGCCAATAATGGCGAGAGGGAAGCCATAAGTAAGCATTATAGCCGACCATTCCGATCCTGGAAGTATATTAAAATACGCCCCAAACCCGTACCTATACATTTTCCAATCAATCACGGTTTAAAATCCAACATGAAAAATATAAAAGAGACTTAATAAAGTTTATAAAGGGATGAATTTACTCTGCTTATTACAATTGATTTCAAAATAGAGCCTAAAATACTTAATACGGTATCAAAAATTCATTAAGCTCGAATGAGCATCGGTCCAAAAAGGATGAGATCGAGTCACAACGTTTAGGTGGCATTTTACTATTCTTATTGCCATTAATTTTAAAACGAAACTTAAAAGGAAACTTAATATAGTATCAGAGTTCATTAAGCTCAAATAAGGAAACTAAAAGTATATTTAAAAAAACAAACGGACTTAACAAATTTATAATACTTCCTTATTGTCAGTTAGTTTTAAATTAAAACTAGAACTTCATGATACTTAATGCGGTGTCGGCTCAAACGGGTATCGATCCAAAAATACCGAGATTAATTAAAAGAGTGAGTCAATAAAGTCAACATCTTGACGTACATTTTTCAGAATTTCACATAAAAAAAATAATAAAAATAAATAACTCACCCGAGTAATGAAACTCCAACGCTCAAACCAATGACCCCAAACGAAACCTACGAAAACAAGTATATATAATCAGTTTTGAATTTCCCGACAACAAAAAGATCACTCCTTTACTATCTCTCTGGGCCCACCTTGGCCAGCGTGAACTCGTCGTCGCTGACCAGGGCTTCGCCGGCGGAGGCGGCGGAAGAAGAAGACTGGGTTGACCCGGCGGCTCTGGGCGTGACCCACCGGAGCTCCGAGTGGCGGGGTTTGGGCCCGAGTGGGCCCACGTGGAGTACCAGGCCCTTGCGGGGCCTGGGCCGGGGAGGGTGGAGGGAGAGGAAGTAGCCGTGGCTGTTGCCGACGCCGAGGAGCTTGTGATCGGCGATGGTGGTGGCTGATCGTGACGTGGGCAATGCTCGGAGTGACGCCATCGCCAGGGGAATTGGGTGTTTGTTTGATGAGGAAGAAGAGAGAGAGAGGAGTGATGAGAATTGAGAGTTGAAGGGAAGTGAAGGGCTGTTCTCAGCCGCCGAATCCTGTGATGACGTGGCTTCTCGTTATCCATTTTCTTTGGAGAAAATGAGGATATAATAATAATATAGGAATCTTGTCGTTTCGGGGTCGGTAAAGTTAAGTAGAGATTCCACGTCGTCGGATGAGTACGACATAGTGTAGAGCTCCTAATGAGTTTGTATAAAGTAGGCGCAAAAGTATCTAGTAGTATATAAAATTTCACACATATTTCTAATTTTATTTTATCGTGATAAAAATTAAAAAAGAAATAAGTAATTTTTGTTGTGCTTCATCCGTCAAATTCGATTTGTCACCTTTTTTCAGACTCGCTTATGCTGCGGCCTGAGAGATATTACAGAATTAAGGGCCCATATCTTAGGGTATATACTATATTTCATATATGTAGTTTATAAAGTAATTTATTTTCCCCAATCTTGATTAGCTTACACACAAACACAAATAAGAGGTAATTTATTATTTTCTTTTCTTGTGCAGTGTGCTATTTCTCAATCACATATAATTTTTTATATAAAGTTTATTCTTTATTATAGTGTCCAAGCTATATTAGTAGTATAGTACTATTCGATAGGATTAAAGAATACCGTGAAAGTTATATAGGTGATTCTATTTTTTGAATGGGGTGAAGTTATATAGGTGATTCTTGTGCAGCTATATTCTTATCGATTTTATTATATAGTTTATAAATTATTTTTAAAAACATATAGGGAAAACTATTTAGATATATCGTAGAGTTGCAACAGGCAATGGAGAACAGAGGTTCGCGATGTCTCGCGACGCAAAAGAGGAGTTCGCGATTCGTCGGGGTTTGGCCTCGAAAATCGCGATGCGTCGCAACGGGGTTTGGCGTTCGTGATTCCACCACCTCTCTCTCTCTCTCTCTCTCTCTCTCTATATATATATATATATATATATATATATATATATATATATATATATATATATCTCAACATCGCGAACAATCGCGAGCAGCAACACCCCGACGCATCGCGACTCCACCACCTGCGATTTTCAGCGATTTGGTCACGACGGGTCACGACGTCATGACCTGCAGCTCTAGCGATCGACAAAGTTTAATCGATCTCGAAAAATAAGAGTGAGGATAAGGCAAAGATCACGTGAGACTCCGTTTTGGAAAAATCAATAGAATAATATGTTCCCATTCTGATAGATATTCCTTATTCAAGAGAGAATGCATAAAAATTATACCAGTTATTCATGTTTAAGCAACCATGTAATCATAATTCATAACTACAATAATCTTACATTAAACACTCATAACTACAGCTCAATATGCAGCCATAGGGTTTTATATTCAGATCAAATACACATGTTGTCTCTTTTGCCTTAACTCTTAACTACTCGCAGTTTTCAGAGCCTCAAACAACAGAATATACACTAACCACATTACATTTTGTATCCATCATAAAGGTGAAGCATATTGCTTGATTTCTCTCCCAAAAGCATTCCCTAAAAATTACCAACATACCCTTGTGAACTATTCATGTTTGCATTATGTAGAAGTGGATTAATATAACATTACCCAATTCAATATGGGATCCATTGCATCTTCAGAAGTCCTCGGTTTGTTTTAACAAGTCAGTGATGGAGCAAATTTCTGAATCCTTGCTCTTTTTGCCCTGAAAATACAACATCAAAAAAAAAAGCCCGCTTCAATATTTAATCACTATGCATGACAGATCAAGTGATATTTTTTTTCCGTGATGAATCGCATCGAAAGGCTTAACCTGATTGAATGAATGTATTTTTCGATCTCTTCTTTTTGCTCGGAACCATAAATAGACCAATTTTCGCCCTTTGCATTGACACCCCAGGTTCCCATATCTGTATAAGAACACAGAAATTTCTCAGCTCAGAGTTGAAAAGGGCCTTCTAAGAAGAAAATTTGGACAAATATTTATTAAACTTGCCTTGAAGTAAAATGTCGTGTTCGCCACCGCAGCATTTTAATTTCCAGAAAATACGGCCTTCAGCATCCAAAAAATCAGGTTGTGTCCTAACAGCACCACAGAGCCGTTTCCCTGCAAAAACAACGTAGTAATTATAGTCCCGTTATAGATTAACGAAACAAGATATAAAAAACGCCAGTCTTTGTATTGTAGTTATATTAATCAAACATTTTCAGTCAAAATTTAAAACCAGGTGAATATATTAG
Organism: Parietaria judaica; assembly: GCA_954871525.1. Classification (NCBI taxonomy): domain Eukaryota; kingdom Viridiplantae; phylum Streptophyta; class Magnoliopsida; order Rosales; family Urticaceae; genus Parietaria; species Parietaria judaica. The sequence goes on from OX940865.1 coordinate 37,338,566, forward strand.
ACCCGAGACATTATAATTTGGTTCATACTCTTTGATACAAATCCTTCTGCTTTGAGTATTTCAGCCTGCGCTTCAGCCGTGTCAGTTTTAATCTGCGAAACGATATCTTCGTGCTCCGAAATTGTCAAAGGAGCGCCGTTTTTCGCAAGTATAGCTTTAGCAATATCATCCTGCAACTTTTGCTTAAGCAGTTTCGCCTGTCAGGTAAAAAAAATCAAATTCACAAGCAACTTAGAAGTTTATATATTTATTAAAAAACAAATAAAAAAATCTTCAATTGGCTTAAAATTTCAATTACCTTACTCTTTGCCTCAAAAACTTGTTCTTTCGACTCTTTCTCTTTCTCGACGACCTTTGAATGCTCAGCCTCAATCCAGTCTCTCAATTTTCTGGTTGAGAAATATAGTTTTACGTTACTCTTTATCTTATCTAGAGATAGAAAAATAAATGTCATTAACACTGGGACTTACCCTGTGCAGAGAGCCTCATCACAAAGAAAATTCAAGACTCTAATCTTCCTAGAAAAATCTAAACTATCATATCCGTCAACGCCTCCACCAAGAGCAGGCAACGAGAGTTCCTTCGATACACATTCAGATTCAGATATACATTTCTCCAAAGCTTGAATCCATGAATTCTTTTTGCTCAAGGAGGGTAACCTAAACATAAAAGTCCACGCATTTCCGGTTTCAATTTAATGATAAACGAACAAAACAAATTCACACATTGTGGAGGGAAAAGCATATAAGAAAGAGTCTGGAGAGATGTGTACACTTCTCCTATATCCTCTTGAATTATAGACAAGAGCTGAACGTGAAATCGAACAGCTGAGGAGTATTGCCCACGACGCCCCATGGAACCGCGCTTTAATTCCCGGAGTACGGACTCGCCTTGCGCTTTCTTAAAATCCAGAACCTTAGAATGAAATAGGACATAAGTATTCATATCATCAATTGCCCATTTATAACATAAGCAACAAGACTGGAAATCATAAGGATTTACCTTTCCGAAAGCTGCAATAAATTCTAAAAACTGCAGAGCATGTCCAACATCTTCGGGAATCAAGTCGATTCCCCAAACAGTTACCAAGGCACTGCCCTTAGGAAGAGGAATATTGATTTCGGGAACAATCGGATCAAGACTCGAGTCACATTTGTTGATTACTTGGATCTTAAGAGAAGCCGTTGTCTTGGCCCGTTTCTTATCATCCTTTGATTCCTTTTTAGCTACGGCATCTAGACATTTTCCACCAACTTTCTTGTTTTCTTCTTTCTCAGGTAAAGTGAGACCCGGAGAAACCTCAACCACGACATTTTTCTTAGATTTCTTTTTCGCCAAAGGTGCAGTGGCATCGTTCGTTTTTGTTTTCAACTCTTTTTCGGAATCCTTCTTAGAGGCTTTAAGTCTTTTAGGACTATTCCCTATGCTGCAATTATCACCGTCTTTAGCGGCATTACTTAATTCCGCTAATCCTTCTCTCTTAACTTTCTTAGAGACTTTCTTCAACTTTGAAGCATTCAAACTTGCATTGCTGCTTGTCTCAAGCGAATTTTCCTTCCCAATTTTCCTAGGCGAAACGACCTTACACACCTGCAAATTGCATCGGTAAAAACCCTTTCATACACCGCAACACCACCAAGCACTAAACTACAAATAAATCTGAATAAAAATAGTAAAATACTGTACCCCGTTTGAAGCTGTAGGCTTCTTCGGCGAAGCCACGGTTCTTTCGACAGCCTTGTATAGCTCCAAGTTCTCGATCCCTTTCTCTTGGATAAACTCCGAAGCTGATTTAAACCCAGTTGCTTTAGCAGCATAGATAAGCATACCTGTGGGTTTGTGACCCTTCTTCTTCCTGGTAAGAACACAGACAACAATGTCCATAAAGCTAGCCCTAGAAAAAACCAGCACCACAGAGATCAATCAGCACACTTACATGCAGAAACTGCAGTTGCAGATGCCTCTGCATTTGGGACATGACCAGTCGCTCAGCAACGCCACTTCTTCAGCTTTCTCTCCATACCTAATTCAACATTCCAACAATGTCAAACCAGTCGAATCAAAAGAAGAAGAAGAAAGAAATGTCGTAGTCAAACCTGTTGAGGAGACACTTATGGCAGATACAGAGCGTGCACGGCTTCCCTGCCTTCGGATTCTTACACGACGCCACGAAATCCATCGTCTTCTGCCGGCACTGCTTCCGCCGAGCCCGAGCATTAATCCATGGAGTTAAGAAGGCAATTGGGGAGGAGAAGAAGTAAAAGAAGAAGAAGAACCTGGTGACAAGTCTTGCCGTTTTCGGAGTCGTAGATGCGGCCGTGGACCAGGCGGACGCCGGGGGACTTGGTCCGCTTGGGAGCGCCGCCATTGTTGCCGTCAGCTGGGGCTTCAGGTGTCTTCTTGGCCTCTTTGGTCCGGGAAACCGACTTGGTTTTGGGAACCGGGCTGGATTGGACCGCCATAGCTCTCGCAGATCAGAACGAACAAGATAGAGGGAAGGGTTGGAATCTGGATCTGGGAATGGGTTTGGAAGCTCAGATTCGAAGGTCTTCTTCTCTCAAATTTGGCGTGAAATGGCGGGAGAAGACTCGAATTTGATGGGTTTTCAGGAAGAGGCGCCAAATGCAATTTTAGACTTTTGTGTATGAAAAAATCAAATTAATGGTGGCAAATATACTCAAATAGCACTTTATTACGGTTTGATTTTGAATGTACCTAATTACCAAAAAAAAACTTTAAAATCCTTAATTAATGAAATTTAACTACATTTGTTGTTGAAAAAAATAATCGAGTAACTTAAATTAAATTTGAATACATTCCTTCGTATATTCAACTTAAATTTGACTCAAACCATTTAACTTCGTGTTGGATTTGTACATAACTTAATATAGTTGAATAACTTAATAATTTAGTTGAGTTGGGGTTGCATAGAACTAAAGATTAAAAGACCGCTCGGCCGTGCATACCGATTAGGTTATGATGATCCGATTTAACGTGTAAACCGATAGGATTTAGTACATAGAATAATAATATTTGTATTTTTATTATTATTTATTATCAATTTTTACTTACGTAATACATAACTCTCAGTCTTTTTATATTTATTTTTCTCAATATTATTTCAATTCAGTGACCTTTTATTCTCTAATTTTTAAATTTCGGGCACAACTCTTAGTTTTTATTTTGAAATCTAGGAAGTAATAATTCATTCTTATTTGAATATGTTTGAATTTATTTAAACATGTTTGCAAATGATAAGTAATCTTGTGTTTTTAAAACAGTTCTATAAATTTCATTAGGAGTTTCTTGTACCATGATTTTAGTTGTTTGATTCAATTATGTATAAAAATTTTGTATACTGTATGTTTGTTTGAATTTTTTTTGTTATAAAAGTAATTTTTAATTATTCGGGCATGATGGGCCAAACAAATCCAATCCGATTTTTATCGGGTCGGTTTGGTTTGTACATTTCAATTTTTTTTAGATCGGATCGGGTTTTCTATTGTTAATCCGATGTGAGCGGTTCAGGTTCATATAAAAACATTGGGATTGTCCAACCCAAAATCCATGTTCAATTCTCGTTAATTATGTGCAACCCACCATTCTCACTTCTAGAGGCACATTGAGGTAGAACTGAGACTCAACCCATTCTACCAGATATCAACGGGCTAAAACCAGTTGTGGAATAGACGGGGGATTCGGAGATGTCTTAGTCCAATAAGGCTCCCCAGCTATTAATCTTAAATTCCGGCAACCGGTTTTAGCTGCCCGGCTGCCAGTGGTTTTAAATCCCTGGTCCATTCCAAAGTAATTGTAATCTTTTCAAGAGCTTAAAATTCATTATTCTTGAGAAGAAGAAGCTTCGTAGTGTGATTCCAAAGCTAGCGTACAGCCATAGCGATAAGCATAATACAAATAACAAAATTCGAAGGCAACAAACGCGTCTTGTGATTCTCTGTACACAGCTCGCAGTCGCACCGCCACATACCATGCAAATCATTACCATCTTTTTTTTCAACACATCATTCCCACCAACACAATCAACCTTATTAGCTCCATACTTCCTTGTTCCTTCCTAATCAATTAGGGGTGTACACAAATTCGGAAATGCGGATTCTCTTGATCGGATCCGCTTTTGAAATTACTATATCTGAATTAAAATCGAGTTAAACAAAATACTTTTTTTTTTTTGAAAACCGCGTTCTGAATAAAATCCGATCCGGATTCAAGGGTTCAAAAACCTAGAGTTAGGATGATAAGTTACTCAAACTCAATTTTATGATTTTTTTTTTCTTTATAAAATTTTGTCTTCTTATTCTTTTTTAATATTTTCGTAACTTTATTGCTTATACATTAATTTTAGTTACAAATATATATATATATATATTCTATTATAAAAATTGAGATTTTTTTTTTTTAAATTTAAATCTGAATGCGATTTTTAAATCCGGGTCCAAACCGGGATACGAAATTCGAGTTATAAAATTGTAGAAACCGGTTTCGCATTTCAATTTTCCAAATCCCGGAATCTAGTTCCGAACTTAGAAAAAAAAATATCGTCATTTTGAAAGTCTTTCTTATGCTCGGTCTTTGACAGCTTAACATCACCAATGAAGCCTCACTTGTTTGACTAAAAAACAATTGCAGCTCTCTCGGAGGCTTCTATATAAACCCTTGAATCACTTCACTATTTCTCCACTTCACAAAAACATTTCTCCATATTACTCTTCTACAATCCTTTCTCAAACTCAACGACGAAAACGGCTAGTTATCATCACAAGATGTTGGTCGGAGTGTTGGCGATGATGTCACTGGTTGGCGCAATCTCAGCCGGGAACTTCTTCAACGACTTCGACATCACATGGGGCGATGGTCGCGCTCAGATACTGAACCAAGGAAACCTTCTTACCCTCTCACTCGACAAGGCCTCGGGCTCGGGATTCCAGTCCAAAAACGAGTACTTATTCGGTAGGATCGACATGCAAATCAAGCTTGTTTCTGGCAACTCCGCCGGCACTGTCACTGCATACTACGTAAGTCCGACTAATAAAAATGTATTATCGTATTAACATATTCCGCAATAATAAAAATGTATTATTGAGCGTTCAGATGTTCAACTAGTCGTAATGGCAATTTTCTTTTCCGTATTTTCAATTAATTGAACGTTTGGAATTTGATGAATGTATTTCATGCATGTACAATATATATTTACGTGCAGTTATCTTCACAAGGACCAACGCACGATGAGATCGACTTCGAGTTCTTGGGGAACTTGTCCGGAGACCCGTACACGCTTCACACGAACGTGTTCAGCCAAGGAAAAGGCAACAGAGAGCAACAATTCCATCTCTGGTTCGACCCAACAAAGGCCTTCCACACTTACTCCATCGTTTGGAACACACAACGCATCATGTAAGTCTCAAAAGACGAATAATCAACACGTGTTTCTCGGGTTTTTTTTTTTTTTTGAAATATTGGTAAGCATAAAAAAAATTGTCACAAAAATATTTAGTGTGCCTTGAATTTTAATGGTACAAGTTCAAATGCTCAACAACTTGCGTACCTCTACTTGACATGTTTCTTGCTCCTAATGTTTCACTCATTTCTCGCAGATTTTTGGTAGACAATATTCCGATAAGAGTGTTCAACAACCACGAATCCATCGGAGTTCCGTACCCAAAGGGTCAGGCAATGAGGATATACTCGAGCCTCTGGAACGCAGACGATTGGGCAACGAGAGGCGGGCTTGTGAAGACCGACTGGTCAAAGGCTCCATTCACGGCGTCTTATCGGAACTTCAACGCTGACGGGTGTGTTTTGTCAGCCGGAAAATCCAGCTGTGACGGTGCAGCCTTTGGGGGCGCGACGTGGCAGAATCAGGGGCTCGATGCTGCGGGGCGGAATCGGCTGCGGTGGGTGCAGCAGAAGTACATGGTCTACAACTACTGCGCTGATCTCAAGCGCTTCCCGCAGGGCCTTCCCGTTGAGTGCCACAAGTCCAGATTCTAGTAATCATATGATAAATTTTATTTATTGATTTTATGTCATGCTTTTCCAAAAAAATTGAAATTTGTTTGTTTAATCTTAAGTTTGATATTTGTTCCGAATCGTTATTCAATGATGTATGTGAAGATGATAATAAATGAACTTTTTGTTTTGTAATTATTTATTATTTTTTAATTTGCGTTGTTTCTTAGTATCATATTAAACTTGACGTATTAAGTGGTCAGATTGAACATATTAATGTTGAATACGAAAAGAAAAAGGTTATGAAAATTGAAAATTTTGTTTAAGTTGACTTGGATAAGAAGTAATGAAACGAAATATAAAATAGTAAATTAACTAAAAAAACTATGTAATAGCTTGACATTATGGGAGTGTATTTTTATTTTTATTTTGGTAAGGGAGAAAGATCAGTGCAAAAATTTGTGTGAAGGGCTCCAGAGGCAGACCGGGTAGGCTTGGGCGTTGGGCCCAGTCGGCCCGCCCATATGCCCAGCTCTACAGTAAACTCTACCCGTAAAGTACGGGAATTATGCACACGGTAGAAGTACTTGAAATGAAATGGAGTAGATAAACGACAAATAAGTTACTGAAACGATAATTGTTATCGACATGACTATATTTTTTAATCAATATAGACAATGAACGATCGTATATCAAATAAGTGCATAGGTGAAAATGAAATAGTCAAAAAAAAAAAAACATAGTCGACATCAGAAGGGACATCTACAACATAAGCATTCAATCTTATACAAGTACCTAAAGCATAAAAAATAGTATCGAGGTCCGAATTCATCCACGTCAAGTTAATATTTGTTTAGCCACAGACACAAATACTTCTGAGTTTAACAAAAATATAAAAAAGTTAATATCCTTAGAGTTTAATTGTAGACGAATACATGTCTTTCGTATAACAGATAATGAGACAATGAAAAGAGTGGACCTCAACAATTTGTTGTGACCTTTGTTTACTATTCTGCTAAAAAAAAAAGAGAGAGAGAATATGTTGATGCATGTACTTTAATAACTAGACATTTATGATACAAATATAAAAAGAAACAATCACGATAAAAATACCTAAACTTTGACTAACAAAGGCGACAAAGGTCCAAAGTAAAAAAAAAAACACAACAATGCATTTCATCAACCGATTTTTTGACGGACTTTAAAAGAAAAATAGACACAAAAAAAAATCGCTATTATTTATTGACTATAAGTACTTTTCTAACTTGTTTTTTTCCTTCGGTCAAAGTTTAGATATTTATATTTTATAGCACGATTACAAAAATATAGACTAGACAACTCGCTTGGAAAAGGTTGAGGCCCAAAACGCCAAAAAGCCCAATCAAATTCTCATCACCAAACAAACCCTAGCTTCCATCACACCACCTATAAATATCGTCGATCTCCCATCCACTCTCATCATCGTCTTCATCTAGGTCTGGCTTCTCCATTCTCGCTTGGCTTCCATGGCTTTCTGGTAACTTCTTTCTTTGAGAGAGTGTGGTGATGATAGCAATTTTCGTGGACTAGAGTTTCTGATCCGGGTCTCTTCTAACCCGGAAGCTGATTAGTAACCCTTGGCTGTCTGAGCACTCTCCTCTTCTGTTTCTCTGCAATGGTGGCTGATGATGATAAACCTCTTATCTTAGCGGATTTCAGTGAGATTTCACAGTCAATGATCTGAATGTTACACACACTGAAGCCACCATTGTCGTTCCCTTCTTTTTCTTGCTTGCGTCCATTACCAATTCTGTGGGATGCTCGGTTCCTTCAGGCGTAATGGCTCGGACGCCACATCAGCCCCGTGGTCATCCCGATCGGTGGCCTCTCCATGCCACCTGGTCCTGGAAACACCACGCACATCGTCCTCCATTGTTAGGGTTTCGAAGCAGGGATTGTGTGTATCGGCGTTGCGCTCTCTGGGTGCGCTCTGAATCCGAAAGTATTCCCTGCGACAGCGATCTGGGGAGGATGGGCAGTTGTGCTTCGATCTTCCATTGATTCTTCAACAATCATCTTCCCCACAACCGTAATTCGAGTTTTATATACACGTTGCCTATAGTCGGGGTGAAACCGGAACCGGGAAATTAGCTTATTTGTTACCGATCTTAACAATTCGGGATTTTCATCTTTGGTACCGATAGTCACAGGGTAAAATCGTAACTGGGAAATTAGCTTATTTGTCACCTATATTAATTAACTCGATATTTTAATTTTTGGTACCGGTTGTCACAGGGTGAAATCGGAACTGGGAAATTAGCTTATCTGTCACCGATCTTAAAAATTCGGCATTTTTTATTTTTGGTTTTGGTGGTAACGGGTGAGATCAGAATTGGGAAACTAGCTTATTTTTGCCACCTATCTTAAAAATTCGGGATTTTTATATTTGATACTTGTAGTCACGGGTTGAAATTGAAACTGGGAAATTAGTTTTTTTTGTAACCTATCTTAAAATTTTGGGATTTTTATTTTTGATACCCGTAGTCACAGTGTGAAATCAGAACTAAGAAATTAGCTAATTTGTCACATATCTTAAGAAATTTGAGATTTTTATTTCGGCACGGTTCCGGTCTCGGGACTGGAGGCAGTGTGCTTCATTATCTGGTCGGTGGGAGCTCAATTTCCATCGAACTCGTTCCCTTGAAGCGACAGCAATTTGTGCTGTTTTCTCTTCCATCTAATCGTCTCTCTCTGAGAGACATTTCTAGAGAGAGCAGCTAAACCCGTTTGATTATTTTCTTTGTGCCGAGCGACGAGGATGAGTCACTAGCAGACCTGTAATGAGTTTGCGGAAATGATCGCAGATTTATGAACATCTAAGGGACTGAGTCGCTCTCTCTGCACCATTTTCATTTTTCAGTTCAGTAATAGTGGCTTCTTCATCAGATGATTTCAATGGCGTACGCTGAATAGTGTAGTGTGTCTTTGGTGTTGAAGCCTAGAGCAATTGTTCCCCTCGCTATCCGGTTCTCCTTTCGATGGAGCTTTTGGACGTTGGGAAACTACATTTAATAATTTCTGAGAAATCCCTATAACATAAATAGGTTAATTTATTTATTTAAATTTGATATATTATACACACATTGGATACCAAATTTCACTACTGACAAGAATGAGACGAATATATATGGGAGTACGGGGTCCGAAATTGCACGTGGTTCTGATAGACGTTAACGGTGGTGCCACTTTTACCACATTCCGATTCATATGCGGGTCAGATGTGACGCTATAAATATGAACAAAACGCCTAAAATTTTATTGTGTGGAAATAGTTTACATGCTCTAATATTATGTTTGTGTTACACCAAACAACTGATCATTGTTTTACATTAGCTAATGAACAAATCAAGAAAAAGTAAACCACAAGGAATGATAACAGGACAGAAAATAGATACACTTCTAACTCTCTTGGAGGGCTAAAACATAACGTTGTCGCAGCCTCGGTAGGGAGGTGGGATGAACGGATAGTGGTGACTTGGGAGAGCTCCGCGCGGATGTCCTTGGGGCTGTGGCGATGGTGTTGAAGATTCTGACTTGGCTGATACCTCAACGAGGATCTCTTGATATATTATGTTGGGTGCCTAAGTCTTGTAACGACATTACTAATTGCACACCAAAAAAATGATTGTCTAACTTGATCCATGAGTTTCGATTATGTGGCTTCTTCAATGTAATGGAAGGGGCGCTAGTCACGTATTGCTAAGCATATATGAAATTTCATTGAAAAAAAATAATAATCAGATAATTAGTTGTACAATTTTAAGTCAAAACTTCTCTATATCTGATTATACAATAAATTTGGTGCACCCTTTCGCAAAATATCAGTTGACACGAGAAAACGCCACGAACGAATAAAAGAACAACCAAGTTCTTTATATTTATTATACAAATGAACTCCTTTACTTTTAATGTACCGATTTTTATTTGGGATAATAGCCGTGAAAATGGCCAAATTTAAGTCTAGTGTGCAAATAAGTGGCCAAACTGATTTAGTATCGGCATAAGTAGTTAAAGTTTATCAAACCGTGGACAGTATAAATTCCGCCACTTATTTGCACACTCGGTCTAACTTTAGCCACTTTTGCCGCTATTATCCTTTATTTTTTTACGTTTTAAAGTATTTTTTAGGGTTTCTTTAGATTTTTTTTTTTCTTAAGATTTGACTAAAATTTGATTTACGAAATATTTTTATATTTAAAACGCTGAATATCACTCTCAATTTTGAAAACATTAATATGTGTTATCGGTTTCACATGTAATTTATGATCATAGGATTTGACATAAAATCTCTATATATTTAATTGTTAGGGACCATTAGATTTTTTTAAAGGAATTGGTACGAAATACCCATTTAGCCACAGGTTTTCTTTATTCAAATTACTCATTGTGTGTTTTAAAATGTACTAAAATAGGTATGTTTTAAAAAGTTTGTACAAAATAAAATTTTCGTTAATAATGTTTGTTTAACATTGTTAGTTAGAGCCGAGACTAAAATCGAGACTTTTTTACATTATTTTATTAAGATTATTAATTTTATGAAATTTTATTGTACCATGATAGGAATTTTTATTGTATTTAATAAAATTTCATAAAATTAATAATCTTAATAAAATAAAGTAAAAAGGTCTCGATTTTAGTTTCAGCTCTAACTAATAATGTTAGGCCAACATTATTAACGAAATTTTTATTTTGTACAAACTTATTAAAACATACATATTTTATTACATTTTAATACACACAATGAACATTTTAATGGTCCCTAACAATTAAGTATATAGAGGTTTTATGTCAAATCTTATGATCGTAAATTACATGTGAAATCGATAACACATTTTAATGTTTTCAAAATTGAGAGTGATATTCAGCGTTCTAAGGTTCCGAAAATCGCGATTTTCGTTCGAAAATCGTTCGATTATCGCTGAAAATAGGCTTCTCGGTAAGTTATCTCCCTTAATCGTTTTCGTTTTATAGTTTTCGCGATTTTTCGAGGGGGAAAGTGAACAACTTTTCGTTTTAGGTTTTCAAGTGTTAAATTTCGAAAACTGGAGGACTTATCGCTAAATAACGAAAAGTCATTAAGTTTTTTCCAAATTGTTGTATAATTGCGGCAAAAGTACACATGTTTCGGAAATTGTTGATTTGAGTTAGTTACTCGAATATTTTGATGTAATTTTGTATTATAAAATTGTACATAATTTTAAAACTAATCGGTTTGCATAATTTTTTTTTTTAATTTGAAGTTTTTCTGAATTGTGATATCATTGTGGCAAAAGTACATATGTTTCGGAAATTGTTGATTTGAGCTAGTTACTCGAATATTTTGGTGTAATTTTGTTTTATAAAATTGTATATAATTTAAAAAATAATCGGTTGGCATAATATTTTTTTTAATTTGAAGTTTTCTAAAATATTGCGGCAAAAGTACAATTTTTAGCTAATTTGTTAAATTGAGCTAGTTGTTCAATCTTGTTTTAAATGAAATCAATTGTGCAGTGCATATTTTATATAAGAATAATTGGTGACTTGTAAATATTTATTTTGGTAAGTAAATAATAATTTATTTTACATATTTTGTAAAGTATTTGTAATTTTGTATGAGACTTAGTTTATGTTTGGCTACATTAGTATGAGACTTGGTTTGTGGCTTATATCTTATATTTTGTATGAGACTTTTATGTTTATATTTTGTGACATTAATATTTTATGTTATGTTTTTAGTGTAAAATATGTTTGAATTTTTTTTATAGGTTTTCCATCGATAAATCCATCGGCAAACGATTAATCCATCGATAAGTTCGATAAGTTTCGATAACGGCAAACGATAATTTTTATAGGTTTTCCGTCGATAACGGCATCGGCAAACGATTAATCCATCGATAACGGCAAACGATTTATCGGCCAAAACGGCATTTTGATCCTTGGTTCTAAATTTAAGAAACGGAATCAGTTCTTTCGGAAATCAAGTTTTAGTCAAATCTTAAGAAAAAGAAAAAAAAATCTAGATAAACGCTAAAAAATACTTTGGAACGTAAAAAAAAAGGGACAATAGTGGCAAAAGTGGCTAAAGTTAGGCCGAGTGTGCAAATAAGTGGCCAAAGCTCAACACTTGTGGAAATGACGTGGCAAACGGCGTTGACTTGAAATGGATGGAATTTGTACTGTCCACGGTTTAGGAAACTTTGACTATTTATGCCGATATTAAATTAATTTAGCTACTTATTTACACACTTGGCTTAACTTTAGCTACTTTTGCCGTTATTATCCTTTTTATTAAGGTAAATCGTCCCAATACTCTAAATTGGGTATTATTGATGATGTTGCTCAGCTCTGTCCAAATCCCCATGATGCTTAATCAGTGTTGCTAATTCAGCCACGTGCCACATTGGGCCCATAAAAGCCATGATTTCAATCACGTCCACGTATGGAGCGCGGCATCCACCTCAGGTGGTGGGTCCTACTGGATTCCGGCCTCCAGATTTTCAATATCCACGTGGCCGTTCCTGATTGGCGGGGCTCAGATAACACAGAAGATTAGTGTTGGATATCTCACAAGTACGAAACGCAAGCCCACGTATCTGTCATGTCGGATTCATTTTCTCACTATTTGACATGAATACCGGGGATATTTGCATCATAAGTTCCTATTCCTTAACTTATTGAAATGTAACTAGCATATTCCTTAGCTTCTTAAGTTTTTTCATCTATGTTTTCATAATAGAGAAACATATTTGTAAACACGTTTTTCATGATCAGAATAAGTACTCTTACCGATATTTTTGTTCTCATCTCATCCACCTGTCATCGAGTTCATTATTGGTTGTTTTCAAATAACAGTTTGGTACATGTTTGGTAATTAATTATTGGCTGTTTTCAAATAATTGTTTGGTAGTAAGGTTTTAAATACCGCTTGCCGATGTCGTTTCGCACTTTTCATTTTACGTATATATCGCTTGTCGATGTGTATCTTATAGGTAAGTCGATGTGTATATCGATGGATATATCGTTTCGCATATCCTCGAAAAAAGATTTTCGATGGGCATGCCGATGGATATTCGATAAATTTAATACCTTATTTGGTACATGTATTTAGTTTTTATTTTAAAACTTGAAAAAATAAAAAATTCATTCCGTATGATTTTCTTTTTTCTTCCTTTCAAAAAATTAATTTCTTAAACATCAATAATAGAAAAAGTATAATTACGTAGATAAAACATAACAAGTGTACACAATAAGACATTATAATACGAGTTAAATACAATAGAAATGCCGATGACATTTCAATAAATAAAAAACTTATGCCGCAAATATGTATGATATCGTCTACGACTACTATATTATCCTCAAAGTCAAAGCTAATTTCAGCCCAACAAAATCAACTTGATAATATCTTCATTTGTACAACGGACCTCTATTATATAACATCGTATATATATAATTATATATAAATAAATATCCAAATCCTGCAAAAGGGACTGTTGCATGCTCTAGTTTCAGGTTCTTCTTCCTCTCCTTCTTGTATGAACATCAATAAAATTCATACTCCATTAATCATGTAAGAACAATCAAACGGGAAGTTTGTTTCGGATTGATGATTTCCGGAAAAAAAAAAAAAAAAAAAACCTCCGGAACCAGAATTCTAGTTTTGCTTTACCCGTATCCGAATTTATTTGGCTCCGTATTTTTACTCTTCTTCTTCTTGTGACACGTTTAATGGGTCGAAGTCCGAAACATTAACGAAAAAACAGTTTTGGAAACATTGTTTACTGTCTCCGGAAAAATTTGAAACGGTACTACCGGTTACGGATTTTCGGGTTTATTCTGACTTGGGTTGTATTAGGGCAAACATGTCTGCGGTTCCAGTACTGGGCAAAATGCCTTACAGGGACCAAACTCCACAACTCTCACGCTCAAGAGCCTTCAGTACTCTCGGGCCTAGTTCCCTCCAAGCACGGTGTGACTCCGATATCCGGCGAAGATCCTTCTCGGGTTTCGATTCTCCTACGACGCTCCAGTGTTCTTCGGAATCTCGTACCCCCGGGAAGCAGCTAGATTCTCTGTCCTCGTACTTTGGCAAACTTAACTCGAACTCTTCTTCCAAGGAGACACCGGGCAGTGATCAGGATCAATACCGTGCAAAGGAGTTGGAAATTCTCGAGTCTTATCTTCAAAAGCTTCATCAAGGTAAAATAATAATTAAACAATATATAAATATACATATAAATATATATTATATATGCATGTGAGATTATCAAAAATATATAAATTAGAAAAGCTTACTATAGAGGTTTAGAAGTTGAACAGACCAACATGAATTATATATTTCGGATTCTTTTGAGTGCAACAAATTGATATGAGCCCGGGTCTGAGCTTGTGTAATCCTCTTGACCCGGTCCTAGCTACTTGAACTTGCAATCCGACGCTACACATTTCTTCGATGATACGTGTTCCGGAATAGGAAGTCCGTATCACAAATATATTATATATTTTGGCGATTATAATTTTATTTAACCACAAATAAATTAGGAATATTAGCGGTATAACATCAACTTGTTTACGTCCCGTCCTATTTATTTTTTTTTAAAAGGGTTTATAGAGAAGGGGCATATGTAATTAAAATAAATTATAAAGAAAAATTAAAAATTTGTGCAAAAATATAATAGATTCAATTAAAAATAGCATGAAAACTTTATATACTTACATTTTAGCCTAATATAAACATAAATTCGACAGAGCCGCCGATGTCATCTTCCGACCAAACTCCGGTCGAAGACGACAGTTCAGAGGATGAAGCATGCGTCGCGGGGAAAGAAAGCAAAACAAGGTACATGAACAGAAGAAGTAATACGGGCCTGACAATTGCAAAGAGCTCTCAAAGACAAGAACAGGACGATGAAACCTCGGATCTCTACTTGATGTAAGACATCACTGTCTATTTAATCTCTCGGGAAATCGCAGCCTCTAATTCTTGTCCGGTTTCGCAACGCAGAAGCGTACTGGCCGCGCTAAACATCGCGGTCGTCCTGTTCGAGCTGGCGAGTCCGGTGCGTAGCCCCGAGCTAACGACGATTCCGCTGCTGTACGGGGCCAAAGTGAACAATCTCATCGCGCTCGGCCAGTGGTGGAGGCTCGTGACGCCAATGTTTCTGGTACACCGCTGACGTCTGGGTTCGTGTTTCGATTCTGTTTTCGACCTTTCGTCTTGTCACTTAGCTCGGCAGTTTCTTCGATCGCGCTGATTCGTTGCTTGCGCAGCACTCCGGCGTTTTCCACGTTGCTCTGAGCTGCTGGTCGCTGTTCACCTTCGGGCCTAAAGTATGCAGAGGATACGGGCCGTTCACTTTCTTGCTGATATACGTTCTCGGGGGGGTCTCCGGCAACTTGATCAGCTATCTTCACACACCGGACCCGACTGTGGGCGGGAGCGTAATCATCTGACGAAACCGTTTTTTTCCCTTTTTTCTCGGGTTTGAATGCTCGTTGAGGTGATTTGCTGATCTCAGGGACCAGTGTACGCGGTAATCGGAGCATGGTTGATGTATCAGCTCCAAAACAAAGACGCCATTGCCAAGGATGTTGCGGAGAATTTGTTCCAGAAGGCGATGATCGCGACGACCATTGGCTTGATTCTGAGCCATTTCTGCTTGATCGATGAATGGTGAGTTCGACATTGTTATGGTTTCCTTGAACAGAGATACATACATACTATTGTGTTCTCTTTTGATGCTTCAGCTGTTAATAATAGCAGTAAGTAATATTTTGATTCTTTGGCGGTATAAACCGATATTATTTTATTTTTTTACGATCAAAGTTTTCGGTGTCCACTATTTTGCTTCTAAGTAAAATTTTGTCGAACTTTTTTCTATCGATTTAACATAATTTGAATGCTACGGTTAAGTCGTGGACACATGACATCCTTCGAAGTTTTCAAATGTTTTTACTTTTTGTTTTGGATACCGACGAGAATTTGATAACAACTTATTGAAATTTTCTAGAGAAATAAAATAATAGACATTGAGAACTTTCGTCATATAAAATAAAAAGTTTATCCCACAAACTCGGGATACAAATTTTTAGGACCAAGTATAATGAGAGGTAGGGGCGAAAGTGGGCCGGGTACCCGGTTTTTTAACTACCTGGTACCCGAACCCGGAGACCGGGTATCGGAACTTAAGGACACAAATTAAAAAAGTAAATTTGAACGGTTTTTAAAGGTATATACGGGTGTATAATTGGTTTTAAGTTTTTGTACTATTATTATTGAGGTATAAAGTTGAAGCCACTCAATTTAAAAATTGAAATGACTGATATTTTACCGAAAACATTATAGGTCGCATTTCGGCTCGGTCTTCACTGGTGTGGCATTCGGGTTTTTCGCGTGTCCGACGCTTCAAACGGACGATTCAGCTCCCGGGGACGAGGGAATCGCTCTGGTGAACCGACAATCAAATCCTTGGAAGTCCGTGTTCGTTTTCAGCGTCTCCGTTCTTGCGTTGGCTTGTCTGTTTCTCTTGGCGGAACCTCCGTTGAACGAACTGATGTCTGAAAGGTTCTTATAGAGCGAAATCACGTGTGATGATAATGATATTTATGTAGATGAGTATGCTATATAGCATTGACTGATTAAGTGTTTGCAGCTTCAAGGCTTGTATAAAAAAGAGAACTTTTATATTCTGTTTTTTAGAAGTATTTTGACTTCGAGTTAAATTGAACTTTAATGTCTAACTTAGTTTATTAATTAATTAATTAGGTTGGATTCGTACCTAACCTAATGATTTAGTTGAACCAAGGATTAAAAGACGGCGCGGTTGTCCCAATTTAGAGGTGTACGGAGGGGTCGAGTTGAGGCGTAAAAATACGAAAGTTTATTACAAATGTAAAAGACCATTACACCCTAGTAATTACGACTAACAAATTGTTAAATTCCTACTACTATTAAGAAACTACATGTGTCTAAGAAATTCCGATTTTAATTCACCAAATAAAAGTCTTAGAAATGCGTTACGGTTATGTATGGTCTCGATCTTATATGATCAATACATTCTGGTCTTTCTCACATGAATTGTCGTGTCTCTCTTTACATTTGGCGTTGTGAAATTTTGGTTCTTAAATTTATAGATTCGATTCAGTAATTGAATTCTCATTACAAGAATCCTTATTACTTCAAACGACTTTTTCAATAAGAAGACTCTATTTCTAACTAATTAAACGAGGACATGCCACTTCATTTATTTACAAGAAATCTATAGTTCTACCAACTAAGTACCAACTACACAAGGAGTGAAACCGACACCGACACCAATAGTACCAGAAGCCGGCTCCGGATCTCACATGTTAAAAATAACAAAACCCGATCTAAGTTCTATTTTTTTTTTTTAAATCAAGGCTCTATACTTAATTAGTTTTTATTTTTATTTTTATTTTTATTTTTTTATCAAGAATATTAGAAGAATTGTTTTTTTTTTAATAAATAAAAAACTTATGATGGGTGGCGTGATGCACGTGGACCCCATGCATGGCCTCCGCGTGGTGTCTTTGCAGTGCAATCCAAGCGAAACACACACTGTTTTTCTACATCATTCCAACGTTTTCTTGTCCTTTTTATTTTGTTGTTGGCAATGACTATAATCATCGCGTATAATTAATTCTCATGAACCATAAATAATTAGACTTTGAGGCTCGACTAAAGAAAGACCCAGCTTCATGAAAAAGCCAACACGTTATACACTTGTTTAGTCATGTCATGAGTCTCCAACAAGCAACCGCGTATAACATATATATATATAAGTAGTTATAAGTATAACGAGCTCTCTCTGAGTTTGCTAAAAATGGCAGGTCGCGGGAGAGGCGTGAGGGAGTTGATGGCGCCACTTCTGGCAGTGAACTTGGTGGTTGACTTGATAGTGGTCGGACTCGCCGGTTGGTCTCTCGACAAGTACATCGACGGCGAGCAAGACCACCCTCGTAATGACCTCTCTTTCCATCGTATCATATATATTATTACATACATATTTGACGTGTATATATATATGTATAGATTTGGGAGGCAATCCATCGACGAGCTTCATGCTGGTGTTTGCGCTGATCGGGGGCGTGGTGGGGGCGAGCTCGCTGCTCCCGGGGGTGATGCACCAGCGCACTTGGCGTCCTCACAGCTTGCCTTCTGCTTCTGCTTTGGCTCTCCTCTCTTGGGCTCTCAACGCTCTTGCTTTCGGGTAAATGCAATTATGATCCACGGATAAATGTAAATATACTCGTCAACTAGCCCGATTTTTTTAATGAAATAAATGTGTGCGACTAGAGAATTTCAGCCAACAGTTAGCCGAGGGTCGGGTACCCGGTTTTTTTGAAGTACCCGGTACCCGGACCCGGTTTCCGGGTAGTTGAAATTTACTACCCGGTACCCGGTACCCGAAATCCGGGTACCCGAATTCCGGGTACCCGAATTTCCGGGTAGTTGAAAATTGGTACCCGGTTTTAGTACCCGGTACCCGGTTTGGAAACCAAGTTCGGATTTTCAACCGGATCCGGGTTTTTACCCGGATCCGTTTTATTTTTTTTAATAGAAAAACTAAATTATCTCAAAATAAACATTACACATGTCTCGTACATAAAAAAAAACATGCATCCATTGTCTAAAATTTAAAATACATTAAAAAAACATATGATAAATCACTTCGAGTTCCTCCGGCTTTCCATAATAATTTCACCGTCCGCACATCAAAAATTAAAAAAATATTTTAATAAAACCCTAAAATTAGAAATGAAAATGAGAGATGAGTGTCGAGCCCTAACCCTAAAATATTTTTTAAAAAAATTAAAAATTAAATAAATCGGGTATTAAACCGGGTACCGGGTACCCGGTTTTTAAGATTGCACTACCCGGTACCCGAACCCGGTTTTAAACCGGGTACCGGGTACCCGGATCCGAATTCCGGATTCGGATTCGGATTCGGGTTTTAGATTCGGATACGGATTCGGATTCGGGTTTTTACCCGGTTTTCGGGTTTTATTTGCACCCCTAGCCAATAGATGACTAGGATCATTGGGCACTTCGGATAAACGTGTTTACAGTCCAGAAACCCGGACTATGAACATCCTGACGGAAGTAAATAAATTAATAAATAAAAACTAAGCAAATTATATGTTCACAATCAGACTCGTTTGCAAGGAGATAATACTTGGTGGACGCCGAGGAAAGCGCTTGGTAAGACCGGACCCTTTTTTTTTCTTTCTTTTAATTTTTAATACGAGTTCCTAAAATACAGTTCTTTTCTTAGTTTTATTTGATGAAATCTTGAGTTAATTGCCATAAGAAGTGCGATTTTTGGCAGCAAACGTTGGAAGCCTTCATCGTAATCTCACTTCTCAGCCAGTTTCTGTACCTGGTTCTACTTCACAGCGGGATCTACAGCGCCCACTACGGCCCTGGATATCGAGAAGATCACCACGACCACCAACACGACCAACCCGGCATTTCCATGGCGCAACACGGCGAGAAAGCCACCACGTCATCAGGTGCCGAATGAGACTTGCTTCCCGTGTGTAGTATAGAAAACAGTTCAGTTGTATTTAAGGCTCACGCGAATCCCATTTATATTAATACCACATTGTCTTTGCTACATTGATCTGGAAGAAAGTTCTACAACGCTGACCCGAAAACTCCGGTGAAAAAAAGGGTTTATTCATACGTTGGGAAGTGGTCATACTTCATTCTAGGTCGTCGTCTTTCCATTCAACGATGGCGAGGGTGTGGCGTCCTCCACAAGCGACGAGCTTGGCGATCCACCGTCCCTCTGCTGAGGCATTCTCTTTGTAGTCCGACGGGGCAGGGAGGTTTATGGGCACTTCCATCGGGTGACCCGTTGTCACCTTCCTTCCATATCCGAGCCGGCCATGGTCTCCACGCCCAAACTGCCGATTGAAAAAAATAAAAATAAAAAAAATCAGCAAAGCCATTATTACCTAACTCAAAAGTTCCCGAGGGAAGCTTAAATACATTATTAGCGTAATGATCGTATATTATATATCTTGTTCAGTTCTTTAAGAGTAATCCAAGATTAAGCCCTAATCACCAAATCAGAGAACCAAATTGATATAATGAAGAATTTAGAGATTACAGTGGTTCTCTCTCAGTGTGAGAGGTACGTCCACACTCTCTGTTTCTCGGACCCTCGCGCTTAAGAACGAGAAATGGCGGGTATGACATTATCTTCTCTTGTATTTTCAATAAAAAAATAAAACAAACGAACAGAGTAAGGAACTCACCGAAAACATGCGTCCATCACGGGTTAACGCAACAGAGTGTGTACCTCCACAAGATACCTTGACACACACGTATTAAACATCACTCTCTCATCTTCAGTCTTCTAAGATATGTTGAAACGTTTTAGTGATTGATATTCAAATATATATATATATATATATACATATATATACCTGAACAATATCTTCCCCAGCTAAAAGCTGAACCTTTTGGGGCACCATTTTACTGCTCTTGTCATTATCTCCAAATCCAAGTCTGCCATGCTCTCCTCTTCCCCAACCCCACACCTGTAATTACACCCGAAATTTGAACCGGTTTATGATGATATCCGGATGCAATAATTCACCAAAAAATAACTCGGTTATCAAACGGCCAGCAGGAATTCACCAAGAAAATGAATTCCGTCTTTATTGAATTAGTTCATAAAACAAAGGAACAATGAACCAAAACCGTAGAGAACGAGATTCGCTTCCCAGATGCAAGAGGAAAATTCTGTCAAAATCATGCCACTAATATAGGGATTAGGAAACTAATCCCTATTTATCAAAAACTACCCGAAATAACCTTAACAACCAAAACATTAATTTATACTATAAATTAATCTGATTAATAGAAACAGTTTATTTATTGCCAGAAGTAATAACTAAAGCATGTGAAACTTGGAATACTTCTTTATAGCAATCAAGACAAGATTTGAGTAAAAATGGCGCTCCTTTAAATTTTCAGACCGTCCGAGTAATTTTCGATAGCAGAAAATGATTGGGACCTAAAAAAAGCAAACGGTATCACTCCTCAATGTCATTTAAACATCAAGACCATACTTCCGTTACGACTGTATTCGATTTCGTATATATTCTGCATGCCGTGATAAGCCGGAGAATCAGATGGTATATACTATAGTTCTGTAAAGAGACACTTGAACTAAAAACAAGGTCCAAACTTTGAATAAACAAAAATAATATATATGCGTAATTACCTCTCCTTCATCTGTAAGTGCAGTAGAATGCCATCCTCCAGCAGCAATATCAACCTAAATGTGGGAAAAAAGAAAATCAAGGTCCTAAGTAGAAAAACATTATATTTATATAACCGGAAAACGACCAAAGAACACAAAAATTCAAAGCAACCAGGAGGAAACAACAACGAAATATGTATGTACTCTAAGATCAAAAGCGGTGATCAATAGAGAGGCCAAGACATGGGTGGCTCGAGAGAACAAGCGGAAACAGTAAAAGATGGAGGAAGGAGATAACACGAGCTCTTTAAGAGTAATTATCAGCTATCCATTTCCTCTGAAATTTTTATATCAGTTCGTCATCGAAACATGTAAACCGTAGTAGTTTACTCCTACTTCATTAAATATCTGACAATTCCATTTAAATTTTTAACCATATGAGTTGTTTAAGAAGCAAAGAGTTTACTTTTACAGTAAACGGCTTATACGAACGAAAAATGTATATATTTAACCGAGGGTGAACGGCAAGAGTTCACAAATTCAGGGAATATATTGATAGACGACGCAACATGTTCATGGAGCAAATAGAACAATACGGCGAGTTTAGCTAAAGAGTAAAAACCAGATTATGAGCAGAAAGGCCTTGGACGAGAATAGGCTGGGATCTGGGTTGCGTATCTCCAGTTCCGAGTTGACCGTACTCATTGTTACCCCACGCCCATAGCGCACCGTCCTCTTGCAGAGCCAGATTATGAAACGCTCCGACTGCGATCATTCTCACTGCTTCCAGACCTTGCACTCGAACCGGCACGGAGATCTGTTTTCTGTCATCATGTTAAGAGATAACATCACAGACGTATTCAGACACAGTCGACGTTAGAAAGAAACTGTCCGAAATTGCTCATTGTACATGTCTCCCGGCGGCCACGGTTGACCCCACGTCCACACTTGACCGTCTCGAGTGAGAACCACAGAATGAGTCCCTCCAGCCGCCACCTACATGTCAAAGGAT
Source organism: Parietaria judaica (assembly GCA_954871525.1). Classification (NCBI taxonomy): domain Eukaryota; kingdom Viridiplantae; phylum Streptophyta; class Magnoliopsida; order Rosales; family Urticaceae; genus Parietaria; species Parietaria judaica. The sequence goes on from OX940865.1 coordinate 37,360,802, forward strand.
CCACTTGATATACGCACCTTAACAAATCGTAGGGTAAGGAAAAAACAATCTGATACGATCCAAACCAATAATCAAAGAAAGGCGAGAATACTTGATTGGTATACATAACCCCGGTTTCTAATTCGAGAACTAGACCAGGAAAACACTCCCGATGATGTTTAGTAGGAAAACTCCACCAAAACTGACAGCTAAACCAAGATTTCGCAATATGTAGGATTATAATCCCATATTTATTGTAAAATACCCCTAATACCCCTAATGATATAAGAGACTAACAAAAATAGATAATTATAAGTTAATTTCCTAATTTGTGGGTCCGACACGATCTTATTTTCTTCATGCCGGTTTCAAGTCCGCAAAATCATATCGTCATGGTGTGATTTTTTCTACAGAAATTCGATGAATGACACGATTATCAAGTCGATTCGTCACGAAGAACTCAGCAGGTATACTGACGAGAAATGAAATCCGATCAGACTGAACGAATCTCATTAGAACAAAATCCCGAAACCCAACACTAAAAGATCGTCGTCCCAGCAAACGCTCAAGTAACATTACCTGGCGGACCACGAGCTTCGGAGCACAACGTTGAGGAATCACTATGTCCCTCCTCAACGGTCTGCCAGTGTCGTCCTTCCGCTCCGGCTCTTCCCCGCACTGTCCATACTCATTTCCTCCTGGAAAAAAAGAAAGAAAGATCAAAACCGAAAAAAACGAAACTGTGTCACATTCCGATTATACAACCAACATTTTCTTCGAAGTAAAACAAGTATAGTACAGTACAATACCCCAAGCGTAAGCCCGGCCTTGATCATCAACAGCCAAGCAATGCCATCCACCAATAGCAGCCTAAAGATCAACAATCACTGAACTGAACAAACAAGATCGAAAAGAGACATCGAAATTCCCCGAGTTTCGGAAGAGCGGATCACCTGAACAATCTTGGCATTTGCAAGAGATTTGACCTGGCTCGGGACATTCTCGGTTTTGGCCTCAGGAGGGTGTCCCAAAGTCCCCCTCTGATTCCATCCCCAAGTGAACAACTACACATACAGACACACACAACACACCCAAATCAGCAAAACCGAAATCGAAGAGAGTAACGGCGGGAAAGTCGGGAACCTCGCCGTCTTCGAGAATGGCGAGCGAGTTGCGGCTGCCGGCGACGACGGAGCGGACTCTGAAGGACTGGGGAGCTTCCACGACGCAGACCCTCTCCTTCTCCTCGTTGCTTCCCAGCCCTAATTGCCCGTCTTCTCCAGAGCCCCTGTTTTTTTTTTTTTGGTTCAAGAAATCATTTTTGTGTCAATCAACGAAACCCCAAAACGAATTGACACAAAGATTGTATCTTCAGTTCTTTAGCTCTACTGCTGAGCTACGTGAAACCAAAAAACCAGTGTGTATATGCACACATACATATACATATATGTATAAGAGAGAGAGAATACCAAGCAATGAGGGCGGTATTGGAACCCATTGTTGTGCGGGAGAGAAGCAGAAATGGAGAACTTGCGAGGTTTGTTGTGACTTGTGTGTTGTGTATATATATATATATATATAGAGAGAGAGAGATGTATAGATATAGGTTTAGTAGAGTGGAGGGGAAAGTGGAGGCATGACGAAGAAGGCGACGAGCGAATCGGATGCGGAGATATGTCAGAGACACAGTGGCACTAATGGGATTCTTGTCTTCATCTTAAAAACGACACCGTTTTGCTCCAGTTAGGCAACGTGGAATTTGTTTACTTGAATCGAAAAGGTGTCGTTTTCTGATACGGGATTTTGGGCACGCACCGATTCCCTGCGGCTGTACCGGGACCGCGAAATATTTAGCTCTTGCAGCCGACTGGGGCGGTTCGGCAGCGGTTCTTGCGCAGCACTTGTCAAAAATATATCTTTGTGAGTAAGCCTTCGCGTTTCGAAAAATATCATTTAATTTCGTAGGCTCCGACTAGTAGCGGACTCCGGATAGAAATTTGAGAAAGTTCTATTACATAAGAAGGGCTAATTACGTATAACATAAAAAATTAACAAAATTTTTAACTCTAGAGAGGCTATAGCAGTCTATATAAAATAATAGCTCCGCCCCAAAATCCAATCCCCAACGAACCACATGTTCTGCATGCTAGTGCCATACACTTCGATCCGGTGTAAACACTTACCTTCAACAACTTCTCGTTCTCGGATATTCACGAGCGTAAAACTATTGAGTCGTTTAACCGAACAAAAATGCATGCTCCACGCTTATAGCTGCGTGACTTCTTAAAGAGTTTAACCGTGGATCTAGCACGGGAGTGCCAGCCCCTTCTTTCGGGTGTCTCTGACAACCTTGAATTTTTGTGGCGCGGCAGGACGCAACTGCAACCTTGCAGCCACCTACGACGATATAAATATAATATTCCGGCCACTGGCCAAGCTCTCTGAGTGACAAGTCAATAGTAAAATCAATCAGATTTTCTCCAAGGAAATCCATTTTAAGTATTTTATTTGGTTATTTATTGGATGATCATAGCACGCACTCGTGTAAAATGACAAGCTCCAGAAAACGACGAAAGAGAATGGTATTGGAGAAAGACTGTGACTTTGTTGTGCTCTACTTATAATAAATATGGCATAAAACCAAGCACTTTCACACCATTTATAAAAAGAGCAAATTTATAAGACGTTGGAACATAAAGCCACACGCACTTGTGACCACACCACCAACAACACAGTTCAATCCCATAAGAAATCGTTGCTACAACAACAACAAATACCATGGCATCTACTTAGAAACATCACAATGGAGAGCGAATCGGTAACCAAGAAAACGAGTACACGTCCTATTTATCCCCACCACGTCGTCCGTCATCACTGACCGCCCTCTCCCGATTCACGTTTTGACGCCTCCTTGATCTCGTCGCCGGCTTCGTCCTGAATTTCGGAATAGTCGAATATAAGCATAGGAGCAATCATACAAAGAAGAGCAGAGACGTAATTGATTGTAAGGGATGGAGAGAAAGAGTTAGTTACCGTGATGTCAGAAGTCCAGAGGGTCAGGTTGTCTCGGAGAAGTTGCATAATTAGAGTGCTGTCCTTGTACGAATCCTCGCCCAGAGTGTCGAGCTCAGATATAGCCTCGTCGAAAGCCTGCAGAGAAATGCAAATAATTAGAACGATGATTGTGTTGTGGAAGCTCTTATCAATCTACTTACTCAGAATAAAAACGGTCAAAAAAATCGTGATAAAACAGAGTAGGTTTCACATGCTTGAGGGAATATATTGTTCAAGGATCCAAATGCAGAAAGTTAAACAAGCACTAAAAATATTCTTCGAAGTATGACAAGATCGGCTCGCTCACAAATCAGAACGTGTATACACACAAACCCAAAACTAAACGATACCAGCCGTAAGTAACAGAAGTAAAATCAGTAATTAAACAGTCATGATTGCATACCTGCTTCGCAAGATTGCAAGCACGGTCAGGCGAGTTAAGAATTTCATAATAGAACACAGAGAAGTTGAGAGCAAGCCCAAGCCTAATCGGGTGGGTGGGAGCCAAATCAGCCAGAGCGATATCCTGAAAGTTAAAAATAAAAGCGAGATTAACGGCTTTCAAACCTTTAAATTCAAAAATCGGAAACCAAAAAGCGTAAACTAAAATTATAAACCAACCTGAGCCGATTTGTAAGCCAACAAGGTGCTCTCAGCAGCCTCCTTCCTCTCTGATCCAGTCTTGAACTCGGCCAAGTACCTATGGTAATCACCTTTCATCTTAAGATAGAACACCTTAGACTCGGCCGACGAGGCCGAGGGAATGAGGTGAGATTCCAAAAGGCTCAGGATCCCGCCACAGATCTTGCTCAGCTCCGTTTCGATCTTGCCCCTGTAATCCTTGATGATAGTGACGTGGTCCTCGTTCCCCCTGCTCTCCTCCTTCTGCTCAATGGAGGAAATGATCCTCCACGACGCCCTCCTCGCGCCGATCACGTTCTTGTAAGCCACCGAGAGCAGATTCCTCTCCTCGACCGTCAGCTCATCGGCGTCCACGGTCTTGGCCACCTTCTCCATGAACTCGACCATTTCTTCGTACCTCTCCGCCTGCTCGGCCAACTTGGCCATGTAGACGCTCTCCTCCCGGGCAGAATCACTCGGCGACATCTTCACGGTTATAATTTAACACCAAAAAGTCTGCAAACCGCGATCGACAAGATTAACTAACCGAGCACGCACGAAATCCTACTTCCTGACACAGATCTGAAAAATGAATAACGATATACAACATCTTTGCGCACAAATTGTGTCCTTATCAAGGCATAAACCAAAATTCAAATAATTTCCCCAAATCAAGCAGATCACTAACACCATGAAATCGAGTAATTCAAAAGCTTAATCCAAACAAAAATCATATCACATACACATACACATAAATACCATAACTTCCTCAATAGCTAACCCTAGATCTCACGAAAACTGACAAAGAAAACACGAAAAAAAAAAACTGTACTTTCCCGTAGATCCGAAACGAGAACACGAAGAATCATAACTCGGAGAGAGAGAGAGAGAGAGAGAGAGAGAGACGAATTCAATCTCTTACCGATTCAGGTCGTCGACGAAGAGCGATCGATTCGAACTGTCGAAGGCGAAAATGAAAAACTGGAAGGAGACGAAGAGGAATGGTGGTGCTTAAAAATGGAGGCCGAGAGAGAGAGGTCCAATGGGAGAAGGACACGTGTTTGGTGCGGAGATTCCGTGGACCTGATTTCGTAAATTCACATTTGAGTTTGACTGTCAACGCATTCATTATTTGACTTCGAGTATTTCTTTGTTTCTTTTGGAATGGGCCTAATTGATGGGCCCAATGGGGCTCTAAATGGGCGATTTCAATTTATGTAATTAACATTCAAGATTTGTTTATATATATAAAAAAAAATAGAGATTTTTGCGGCATATGTACCATAAAATAGTATTTGTTAGCACATCACGGCTGGTTTGGCACAGATTATTTTTATATAAAAAAAAATAGTTTTAATTTAAAAAGAAAACTTTTTTTTTTAATTGACAGGTGTTTGGTAACTTTTATAAAAAAATTGTTGCTGATTATAAAAATTGATTAAGCGTTTGGTAAAAAAATTTATTTGGGCTAAAAAAATTAAAATAGATTAAAACCGTGTTTATTTTATAGAAAAAAACTAAAATCTATGAATCCTAGCTTTTACGACTCGTGAACAAAATATAAAATCGCTTTTGTGTTTTTTGTAAAAATAAGTTTGCCAATAGAAACTAACAGAGCTTCATAAATCAAAATATTGAGTATTTAAATTAAAAGAAACTAACAAGTTTACACCAAACCACTTTTTATGGATACTAATGCCATAGACATCCTAAAATTTGATTTCAATATTTTTTTAAGTTTTGACGGTTGAATACTTGTTTGATTTTTTCATTATTAGAAATTAAATTTTTTAGCTATGAATTTGATTTAGAAAAATAGAATTGTAATTTGTAATACTATGAGAAAAGCGGTCTCATTAAAAACATAGAAGTTGGAAATCTCATTGAAGTAAATGTATATGTGTTACATTCTTTTGGAAATTGGCTAAGTTACCATTATTCTACTAGTTGGTGGTCAAAAATAGCATAATTAGGTCAAATGAAAGCACTTATCTGCTTTGTTTTTAGTAGTGAAACACCAAATTATGATGCTCGTCAAAATGCACTTATTTGTTTGGAGTACTTCATTATACATTTCAGTTTATTCATTTTTAAGTACAAACAATGCAAAGTTGCAAACGTTTACAAAATTAACATTATATCTTTGGAATTAATTTGTCGATAAAAAGCTCTTCCTCAAACCGCGTATAAGGCCCAATGTCAACTTTATTTTTTTATTTGTTAAAAATACCATCATCAATTTTGAGAGTAAACAAGTTGACTAAACACACAAATACTTCTCTAATTAACAAAAGTGTTAGAATACTTAATGTTTTCGGAATTCAGTCGTAAACATGTGTGACCCTCTTCTTATAATAGAACTTTAACGAGATATGGACAAATTGGACGTTTATACTTTTTCGTGGTCTTTTGGATACCCCTTAACTAAAAAAGCGATTGAGAATATGACATTGCTCTTAGTACGTGATTAGGTACTTATGCCATAATATTCCTAGATTATAAGGCCAAACGATCTGAAAAATATTTATCAATATTTTTCACTGGCATCTTCACTTCAGACTTCAGTTATGAGTAATTTGATGATATATTTGTATTAAAAAGGCATGATTACAATTGTTCATAGCCATTAGAGAGCATTATTAAATAATATATTTATAAAAAAATAAAAATAAAAGTCGCCAGCAGATTATTTGACATTGACAATGACAACGATGACTCAACTTCACTTGCAAATATTTATATATTTTACCTATTAATGATTAATGCCAATAAAATTAAGTTCTTAATTGTTTTTATTTTATTTTCCCACTCGTATTAAAAAAAAAAACTCAAATACGGTGGAATTGGCAAAAAACTTGCCCTTTTAGAATTGCTAAAGTCGTTTAAATAGCATAACAACTAGATTCTTTTTAAATTATAGATTCTTAATGCATTCTATAGCGCCTTTTTTTTTTTTTTTCTTCAGAAAATGACTAAGAATCAACTTATTTTATCATGATCATATAACTGGAAGGTCAATGTAGCCTTGTTATTTAGAGAAATGAGAATAATGCATATAACCTGCATATAAATTAATTAGAGTAAATGTTGTCAAAAAATGACCTCAATTAATCATTTTATATTAATATACATTAATTTACTCCTTAAACTTATTGCCGTGTATCAATTTTGTTACTAAAACTTTGTATTTTTATTTTTTAATATAATTCTCCCCGTCTCACTCCTCTCACCCCTTTCTCGTTCTCGTTCACTTTTTGCTTTAATTGATTAGAGCTTGGACCTTCACAACTAGCTCGCAATCTCTAAGCTCTTTACCACGCTCGGGATAAAAATATCAAGTTCTTAAGTAGAAAGTCGAATAATTAAAAGCAGTAAAATCTATAATTGTTCACGAAAAAAAAAAAAAAGTATAATTTCTACCATGAATTTTGAATTTGCATCACATACTCTTTCGATTATATCCTTACTATTCCAGTCGAAATAAAAAGTCAATTTTATCTTTTCTTTTATCTCTTATAATCAGATTACATTCGGCCCGCTTATTAAACCAGATTTCCATAAAAATCCCTCTCTCAAATTAAAAACTTTCGATAGCAATTTTATACTAAATTATAAATTAAGGTGCTAGTATCGTACAAGTATTATTTACTAAATTAATTAAGCTGCAATTTGATACAGAAAGAAACATCAACACGCTTGTTTAAGGCATAGATTCCGAAGCTAGGCATGAGATGTTAAATCGATAATTAGTTTTATAATCAAAGAGAAAGACACCATATTAATTAAACATATAAAAGAGCGACAACGATGAAGAATAAGAATTCTTTTTTATTGGTTAAAAAGTGAATTTCGAATCCAAAGCCAAATATAATCCACATACAAATAAAGTAAGTCAAATTAACTAAGCGTATATGCAATTAACTTTAAATAAATAAATTAATAGTATAATAATCAAAATCTAATTGTGAATTTGTGAGGAATGGCTGTCTATGATGAATTGATGACATCTTCAAAGATAGGGACCATTTCAACTTTAATGCGAGCAAAAAAAAAAAAATCAATTTTTTTTTTAATATATTTGATTTTATGAATTTAAAAAAAATCAAAAATTTATATTTTATTATACGAATAAAAGTCACTTTGCTCTCTCTCTCTTTTTTTTTTCAACAATGTAGAACGAGTTGAGGAGTTAAAAAGGGGTGAAACCGGGTCGGGTACCCGGTTTTTTTGAAGTACCCGGTACCCGGACCCGGTTTCCGGGTAGTTAAAATTTACTACCCGGTACCCGATACCCGAAATCCGGGTACCCGGATTCCGGGTACCCGAATTTCCGGGTAGTTGAAAATGGGTACCCGGTTTTAGTACCCGGTACCCGGTTTGGAAACCAAGTTCGGATTTTCAACCGGATCCGGGTTTTTACCCGGATCCGTTTTATTTATTTTTTTAAGAAAAACTAAATTATCTCAAAATAAACATTACACATGTCTCGTACATAAAAAAAACATGCATCCATTGTCTAAAATTTAAAATGCATTAAAAAAACATATGATAAAGCACTTCGAGTTCTTCCGGCTTTCCATCATAATTTCACCGTCCGCGCATCAAAAATTAAAAAAATATTTTAATGAAACCCTAAAATGAGAAATGAAAATGAGAGATGAGTGTCGAGCCCTAACCCTAAATTATTTTTTTAAAAAAATAAAAATTAAATAAACCGGGTATTAAACCGGGTACCGGGTACCCGGTTTTTAAGATTTCACTACCCGGTACCCGAACCCGGTTTTAAACCGGGTACCGGGTACCCGGATCCGAATTCCGGATTCGGATTCGGATTCGGGTTTTAAATTCGGATACGGATTCGGATTCGGGTTTTTACCCGATTTTCGGGTTTTCTTTGCACCCCTAGTTAAAACCTACTTGCCTATTCTCAAGATACAATATCTTATATCAATAGATTTTTTAGCATGGAAAAGAGATAGTAGCGAAAAAAAAATAGCTAGGTTACAATATATTTTTTAGTAAAAAAACTAAAAAGTACTCAAATTTACTACTCTAAATTCTTTTAAATGAAGTTTAATAGACCATTTAATTTTTGTTAATAGTATTAACAGGGGCAAAGCCAGGAATGATAGGGCAAGAAATAATAATTAAGCCACCCTTTAGAGGGTTGCCGTCTCGGTCTTTAAATGAGGGACTTATGCAAAAATAAATTTTAAGACCCTCTAAGCTCTAGCAATATAATTTGATATATCACAAATGTTTAATATGTACTGTATTATTATAAATAAATACGAAACAAAAAATAACTTTTAAGACCCTTTAACTATAATTCACATAAATGTGTTTTTTAATATATGCAAGTCTTAAAAATTAATAAACGAGTATAAGAATTTTTTTAAAATATACTATAAAACCGAATATATTTAGATGAAAATTGTGTGAATACTTTTAACCCCATAAAAAAGTATAAGCCACGTACTCCGTGAGGTCGATAGATGAGAAGCAACGACTTTTTATCTCTAAAATAATCCAAGAGTTAACAAACGAATAAAGCACCTAAACTCAAACTAAATGTTCATAAGAAAAGTTGAAATGATAAGCAAAAATTCCATAAAAACACTTTAAAGTGATGATTTCGTTGGTGAAAATTTAGTTCAACACTATAATACGTGACAATGAATCACTATAATACGTTCTCAACTTCAACACTAACAACGTCTATTTCAAACCGAAGCTAATCATTCTTCGTCGTAAATTTCTTTTATCTATCATCCATGTGGGAATTCGGTCACTTATTCTCAAAGAAAAACACTACATGTGTAAAGATACCCTGCAAAATAAGGAAACAGAGACGTGAAGCCTAAAAAAATAAGCCAAGAAATATAAAATTAGGATTTCCTGAAGAAAAGTAAGTTTCGACTTGAACTTGAGGGGGCGAAATCGATTTTTCGATGAAAAATTTAGACCAACAAGTGAGGGCGGGCCTCAGCACTGAATATTAATATAAGACTTGTGTCACTGTAATTTTTTTTCTTATCTATTTTAATTTCTTAGGTTTTCAGTTTTCACAAAAAAAAAAAAATTAATAGAAGAAATTATATTAATATAAAACATGATTATTGTTATGGGTATTTTTCGAAGCCTAGAAAAATTATGGCCCAGCCCAAATAACCTGCCCAAAAGGCTTAAAAGACTAAAAAAGTCCACATATACGACCTGGGCCCACCGCAAAAAAGTCAGCGGGACTCGGCGCCAAAAGTCAAAAGAACTTGGCTCAAAAAGTCAACCTAAAAAGTCAACGGGACTCGGCCCGAATAAAGACAGTAAAAGTTTTGTTACTTTTACCACAAAAGGGCTTTAAATTAATTAAAAGCACCGCGCACCGCGCACTGCGCACCGAGCACCGCACACCGCGCACCGCGCACCGAGCACCGCGCACCGCGCACCGCGCACCGCGCACCGCGCACCGCGCACCGCGCACCGAGCACCGCGCACCGCGCACCGCGCACCGCGCAAGCAATATCATAATTGCTCAGGGGCCCATTAAAGTAATTATTAATTACTAAGAGGTCCCTGCATCCTTCTATAAATAGAAGCTCATTTCAATCAAAACGGTAACTTCAACAACTCAGATCAACTCACAAAAAACGCTGTAAAGCGATAAAACCTTCGTTTTCCATTCTCTTAAATATCCCGACTTAAATACCCGACTAATGTTGAGCGTCGGATCTACTCGTGCCGGTCCCCACAAGTCAGAGTGAACATAGTCAAGAACTGACTTGCTCGTGTGAGACCCCTTGCCGAATTTCACCCGATGCTGCTTCCCAAACACACAGTGTTCGCAGAAGTCGAGCTTCTCCACCTTATCGTTCCCGAAGCAGCCTCCTCGCTTGAGTATATTAAGCCCCTTCTCTCTGACATGCCCCAGTCTATCGTGCCATAGAGTGGTCTTCGACACTGTCGTTGAGATATTTGCTGCTTCCCCGATGGCAGTCTCACCCTCCAGGATGTATATGCCATTGTACCGATAAGCCCTCATGAATGTCATCGCACCCTTTGTGACTTTTAAGCCACCCTTGCATGACTTCCATGAGTATCCCTGCTATTCGAGGACACCCAAAGAAATAAGATTTCGTTTGAGTCCAGGGACATACCTTACTTGGTTCAGGGTTCTCCGTGTGCCATCCTTGAGTCTTAATGATATCGACCCAATCCCCTCGACAGCGCACATCTCCTCGGTGCCCGTCGATACTGGCATGACCTCCTCGTCGGCCTTCATCCCCTCGAACCAACTCTGCTCGTGACTCATGTGGTACGAGCATCCCTTGAATTTCCACGTAAGTCACGGGTATAATAAATATTGTTCTTGAAAACAACATTCTATTATATATTCATAAACGAATTGCTTTATTTATAAACGACTTGCTCCCACTAGGGGCGTCCAGGGGTGAACTTGAATTCCCTCAAGGGGCGTCCTGGAGTAAAAGTACGTGTACTCCTGGTGACTCGGGGCTCGCCGTCAGAATCTTCATGCACACTCTCGAGGTCTGAGTCGTCTAATGGAATCTCTGCATCGGGCTCGTTTCCAACTGCTGGTCCCTCTTGTGCACTATTGTCAGTCCACCAGATGGGTGGTTCGGGGTTGATCCTAAACCCTTGGGCCTCCTCTTCATCAAGCGCGTATTCAGGCTCCTCAATATGGGCCTTGATTTCCATGGTTGCCTGCGCACGGGCCTTTCAAAACCATATACTAATACGTCAAAACCAATTAATTAAAAATACATAATTTCTAATAATCAATTCATAATAAAAATATGCTTATTACCTCATGGGCCCGCATCCGGGCCTCACTTTCTTCTACACGAAGTAAGTCATGGGCCTCTGCATGCTCTTCAGCCCACCCATACCATTCATCAGACTCACCCTCACTGTCATGTGGGGCAAGGTAGTCCGGGTGGGACTCTGAGCCCTCATCATCATCATCTCCGAACAGGTCTCCGAACATGTTGTCTTCATCTTCTTCGGTCTTGCTCTCAAAGGACTCGTTGACTTCAGACTCTTCGTAATCAGGATCATCTTCACTCTCATTGTCAAGGTTTTCATTGTTCCACTGCAATGCAGAAAATGGCATCTCCTCAGGGCCCAATTGTCGTATAGCTGTCACCAAGTAAACATGGCAATCACGATAACCGAATGACATCATATCATCAAACATGAGCAAGCAGTCAGCGTCCGTCCTCAGCTCAGAACCCTCATTAATAGTGCACAGATGAAGAGTCCACCAGTATCCGGCGTGGTTCTGCCGATCAATGAGGACCACCAGACGATCCAGATCAAGCGTGCTAAAATAATCCCAATCGCAGTAATCGAAGCAAGAGACAATTCCATCTCTGTAATCTCTCCTCCCGCTTTCAGTGATGATCCAGCTTCCACCATGGTGAATACTCACAGTGAATAGGCTTGGCCCAACCCCTGCAATAAGTAAAAGAAGCAAAAAGAATCTTAGTTTCACGTGCACTATATAAACATGCAATCCGTATTAAATATGAGCCCACCATCATATCCAAAACACATAAAGCACTAAGTGACAAAAAACCCTTTCTTTTGTAGGTCCCAGTTACGCTTCTTTATGAGGTTCTAAGACAAAACCCTGAAACTCACCAACCAGATCTAGAAACAAATGCAATCTAATAAAGTATTATTCACCACCAACAAGTATAAATACAGAAACCCAACTCTTCATCCGAGAAAACTGAAACGTGAAATTTTTGACCCTAACCCCAACAAGACGAAACCCACAGCAAACAAAAAACCCTAAAATGAAAGACTTTTTGTGCCTAAACAACAAAAAACATTTGTTAAAACCCATGCATGAACACTAAAACTCAATAAAGCCAACACCTTTCTTGCAGATCTAACGAAAAATATAAACTTTCTTCTAAAAAGCTGATTTTTTGAGCACATCCATATTAAAACTAAGCTCAACACTCAAAGACCAGAAAGGCCACGTTTTTTTTCCCGATTTTTGTTCATGCAAGATGAACACTTGAAACAAAACCCTGAAAACAGTAAAATAATATATTACTGTAATCGGGGGGAGGCTTCAAGAGTGGGTCTCGCCAGAGTTGATCAGAGTCAGGCGCCTCGCCGTCGGCCATATCGTGGCTCCAGTGGCAAGGCTTCGTCGAAGGGTTTCTTCAGCTTCCAGAGAGAGAGAGAGAGAGAGAAAGCGAGTTAGAGTGAGAGAGAGAGAGAGTGTGTAATGACTGATGAGTGAGAGGTAGAGTGTGGAGTTGATAGGTTTGATTTCGAAAAAGAAAATAATCGAGTGTTTTTTTGGGTAATTTAAATGTTTTAATCGATTAGATTAAAACATGTGACACGCTTTAATCGTTTATGATTGTTGTGGAAACATGTTGTTTAATGGTAATGAACTAACCGGGATTACGAATAGTTCCAAAATGTGGTTCATCAAAGCGTATCCATTATCATTTACATTTTTAACGGGAAACGGTTTTCATAATCGATAACCCAAAAATAACTTAATCCAAAGTAGTGAATTTTGGTTTAGCCTTTTTGTTTGAAAATGGTCAAAACTGAACCAAACCGAACTGGTTCCCCCTATAAGACTGTTTTAAATAAGCTAAATATCTATACATTTTACAAGTACAACCATTTCAAATAAAACCGGCTTTCGAAAACCATTCCGGCCAAGCTTTTTAGCTTCAAGGTGATACTAAGACCAGGGCCGGCCTTGGGTATTCGGGGGCTCTAGGCGATTTATTTTCATGAGGCCCCTAATTAGTGAATATTGATAGTTTACTTTTAGGGCGCTTTGGATAAATAGCCAAATCTGAAAGTGTGTTTAGCAAAATAGCCAAACTTTGGTTAATTTTTTAAACTAGCCAATTAACCATATTAATCTAGATAAAATTACTACAACACCCTTAATCATTAATAATATACATTAATAGTTATTTTTCACTTATTATACGTAATTAAGATCATCAACTGAATTATTTGTTAATTAGATATATTAGGCAACAATAAATGCATGCATATCAATTAGTGGTGCTATAAATAAGGTAACAACCCAACTACACCTTAAATGTCTCGTGTAAATATATTGACTAATAATCATGTTACACACTCACACTAATATTTTAATAACGCATTTTTAATTAGAAAATTAATTAATTAATCAATTATTTTTTAAATTAACCTTATTTATTAAAAACAGGAAACTAAGTAGCAATGAAACAGGGAAAAAAATATTTGAATTTACACACACTTTTAGCTAATAATTTTCACGTTTTTAGGGTTTAATTTCAATTTTTCATGGTTCCCAAAACAAAAATTTTATTTTTCGTTGTCTTATATACGACGTTTATATCTGTTAATATATGTTGTTTATTGTGTTGATATACGTGGTTAATGCACGTTGATATCTGTTGATGCACATAATGAACGCGAGTTTTTTTACCGGAACAAGAATACACGTTGCCGAGTAAATATGTTGGATAAAGTCATATTACAAACACTAACATGAAATCCTTGATCGAATTAACCACCTTAACAATTCAAAATAATTTGAAACCATATACATTGACACGAATTAACCTATATATTAACAAGAATTAACTATATTGATTCGATTCATTTTAAATGTCTCTGCCTATCCTTCTCCATAATTTCGTTAATCTCCTGATCATCAACCTTGATTGGCTAGTTCCTTCAAACTTGAGTCTTCCTCCTCGTCGGGGAGCTTCATCTCCGAATCCTGTGACTATAAACACACACTAACACGAATTAATACACATTAACAAAAATACTCTGAAATTAAAGCGAGACAGATTGTAACCTATTAATCAAAACAAGACAACCAACGACAATCAACAGAAATTGAGGGAGATTTCAGCAAGGAAAAACAGAAAATAACACAATCAGTGAACTCAATTCAAGAAAAAACATAAACAAACACATTAAAAAATGGATTTCAGCAAGGAAAATACATGATGAAGATGCAATCGATGAATAAATACGCGAGACTGATTGTAACCTATTAATTTAAACAAGACAACCAACATAAATTAAGGGAGATTTCAGTAAGTAAAAACAGAAATTAACACAACCAAAGAACTCGATTCAAGAAAAAACAGAAAAAAAACACATACAAAACGGATTTCATCGAGGAAAATACATGATGAAGATGCAATCAATGATAAGAATAAGATTTAACAACGACGATGAACATGCAATCGATTATAAAATTCATGAAAATAAGCACGTGCCAAACATTCTTAATTACATCAATATAAACACATGAAAAAATTCGTAAAAAATACATGAAATCGATTTCGGAATTAACCCAAAAATCGCAAATTTACAGAAAAAATCCCTAACGAAAATCGTGTATTTAAACATCCAAAACACAATGCATGTGTTGAATAATCAAATACCATACCCGTTAATAGCAGGTGATGAAGATTATCGCCGGTGATGGTTTCGCCGTTAATGGTCGTTTATTGTTTCGCCGATTATGGAAGCTCGAAGAAGATGGGAAATTGGGGAGAATCTGCGCGTTCGTCAAGTCGTCGCCGATCGTTCGGAAGCGGATGCCCTCCATCTTGTTGCAAGCCTAGTCCTCGCCGGCGTCAGCCTCGTCTTCTTCGTGATTGGCGTCAGCCTTGTCCAGCGGAGAGAGAGAGAGAGAGAGAGAGAGAGAGAGAGAGAGAGAGAGAGAGAGAGAGAGAGGGAGGGAGGGAGGGAGGGAGGGTCGATGTAAAATGATTCAAATTGGCTATTAAATTGTGCATAATTAATTAAGCTTGATTTGTGCTGATTTTTTTAATTAATTACGAAAATTATAATTAAAATGATTAATTAAAGGGTATTATAGAGATAAAAAAAATGTTTTTAAAATGCCACCTCATGTTAATTGGCTAGTTTACAAAATTAACCAAAGTTTGGCTATTTTGCTAATCCTATGTTTCAATTTGGCTATTTGGTGCAATTTCTCTTACTTTTACACTTAGTTATAGAATCACCATTGCCATTGAATTCACATAGAAACAATGTGGTACTAAAATATTCAATTCTTAGTGAAGTATAAAATATTCAAAAATGATATGTTGGCGAATTGGGGAAAAAATATACAGTATAAGAAAAAAATTATAATAGAATATTTTTAAAAATATTAACAATAATAAAATTTATTTTTTAATCACATTGTTATGAATAATTAATCAATTATTATAGAGATGTATCTTGTTTTAGATAGAAAGAAAAGCATGTCAAATTATTAGCGTTTTATAAAAAAATATATATTTAATTTAGAAAGAGAAAAAAAAAAGCAGTTTATATATTTTGTATTGGTGGAAAGAAATACTGATCTCTCTAGTTGCCACTTTTAATTGATAGATGAAAAAAAAAGTAGTATAGCATGGCTCGAACACAGGAGCTCTTGCGTGAAAAAAAGAGTAGGTTTCCTCTGCACTAGCCGAATATAATATAAGTGTGTGTATGTTAAATAGTAATATTATAATTTTGAGGCCCTTTTAACCAGTGGCGAAGCTACCTTTTTCAACCGGGAGGGGCACTAATATATATTAAACATAATTTATCTCTTAGTATTCGGTTTTTTATTAATTTTATATTTCCTAAAAAATTATCATGTTATATGTCAAACTTCTAAAAAAAATAATAATATTTCACAAGATATTACACATAATTTGTATGCTTAATCCATATTCAATAACCTTTTTTTTTCATTAGCAACGATATTAAGAGTACATCTACTTTTTAGCTTATTTAGTTTTATATCTATTGGTAAATTAAAACCCTTTAATATATATGCACGTAAAATATATGTATATATTTATAATGTATATATATAATCAACGTTGCAGGTTGGTTCCTAGCTATTTCTATGGGTTGGTTAGTATACACAATTTACACGTACTTAAATTTAGTATTTATGTATATTGTTTATAATTTAATATTGTTCCTATTGCTATGGGTTAAGTAACGCATCCTTAACCTATTTTTATGGGTGACATGAGCTACGCCAATCAAGTTTATGTATTTATATATCAATAAAAAAAATTAAATTTAAAAATAAAGGGTGGGCACGTGTCCCTCCTCAATCCTTCATAGCTTCGCCTCTGCTTTTAACTAAGTTTATTTTAATCATTTTTGTGGAGCCCTAAGCACGGGCCTAGTCCGCCTTTGCCTAGGGCCGGCTCTAACTAAGACCTATACACGTGTAAGATGTCATCACTCGTCACCATTGGTTATATCGTTCTTGGTTTTTTGACATATGAATTCCTAAGATTGTTGCGGAAACAGGCTGTTAGATGGTAATGAACTAACCACACATTATATGTTTGGCTGCCCGAACACAAAGTCCACCTGCGCCACCGGAAACCGCCTACCCGCTGACAGCACGAACGCCGGACCGCCCTGCCCCAGCACGATCTTCGACGTCATCAGCCCTGGCTGGTGACTTTCCACCCAGTCCACGAGGTCACGGAAATGTGCCCCGTTCGCCACCGCGGAAGTCACCACGTAAACCTTCCGTGCCACACCAACGAGTGGCTTCCGCTCCAATTCTCCCATGTTGCCTCCTCGAAGGCAAGCGACAATACGTTCCCGACGTAATCCGATAGGGATTCCCGGTCTCCGCCTTTGAGTCCGGCGCGCCCGTTAACGAGCCACCCCATTTTGCACGACACTCGCCCCACATGGCCCACCTTATTCTATTCGCCACAGTTTTCCACACATGCGCCGGAAACGCCTCGATCTTTGTCAGGCCAGGGGCAACTGGGCTGTGGAGGCGGTCGACCTGCATGGCTTCGATGAAGTAGAGGCGTCGGAGCAACACCGCCGGCGTTGGGATTCTCGAGATCTCTGCATGCGGTACAGGGGTCGAGCTCGGGGCGGTGACATGGCGGTTCGCGCGGCGTGATGAGGCAGCAACGACGGTGGTTGACGCAGCGCGTGAAGGGCACGTTCCTAGCTGCCTCGCTCCCACGAGACGAGGAAGCGCCAGAACGCAGCAACGTCGAAGTGCACGAGGTCAAACGTGATGGCGAGCGACACGTCGCCGCAGGTGAAGCGCGCGACCTGGACTTGCAACGGGAAGTCCGGCGTCACGGCGACAAGCTTCATGAGAGACTCGTCGAGGTTGTTGAAGTCGAGCTTCTTCAATGGGACGTTGGCTTCAGGCTCGGCGCCGGAGTTGTCGCAGACTATGTACGGCTGGTTCGTTTAATACTTAGATTCTAATAATGGTTCCTTTTCTTCACGCTTAGAAGCTTCACGTTCCATTGCTTCTAGTAATACTTAGCTCCCCAATGTTATTGCTTCGATTCTATATAGTTTCTACTTTCCGCTTAAAACATAACATTCAAAGGTTGAAATGAATCATATAATGAGTAAGATACATTTATAATATTCAATATATTGGACATGCAACAAAAATCTCAAAGGACACTTTTATCAGTACGTGATTAAAATATACTCGGTTGATATTGAGACATATATAAAACTTAGTAGGCCATTTTATACGATAATCTAATGGTCACAACTTTTAGAAGTAGCAATGTTGTAATTTGTAAAAGGCAATTTTATTATGACGTGAGCATGTCACATGACAATTAACGATGTCCATCTTTGTTTTACTACATTTAGTGACTTAAGGTATTTTGTCTTTAATTTGTGTTAAAATTTACTATTTTGGTCTCTAATATTTTTTCTTGTCAAGTTTCTCTAAATTTTTGTAAAATTAAAAATACTTATAGCTATATACCATCGACCACGAACAAACCCCCTCCGTACCCCCTTAAAGTTCACGTTTATTTCATTATTTCAGCAAGATATACGGAGACGGAGTTCTGGAAGATATTTCCGGCTTATCAAGAAATACCAATCAAGCTTCAAGACCCCCTTTGACTGTCAAGAGGTCATTGGGCCCGGCCCAAAATCAAGACTTGGGCCGCTTTAAGTGTTGATCCATTTTTCGGCATTAACATTTTGGCGCTAGAAGGAGGGGCTCCCGACACGTTCAAACCTCGAGTCCCTACCAACACATTCAACAGTCTCATACTCAATCTCAATCGGCTCTCGGACATGACCCGTCCGTAGTAACGCCGCCTATAGTCGGATACCTGCAAATTCATCACTCATCCAAGAGGACCCGCAAACGTCTAGCACAGGCTGCATCAAAGTTGTTTCCTCGCTGGAGCATCGTTCCGATCTTCATCACAGCTGCCTAACGCTCTAAGACTCCGATCCGCCGGCGTGCGGCCACGACGCACCACCACAATCAACGACAATGTATTTGGTCCGTCTTAGTCGCTGCCAGAAATCGTCCGCGCCGCCGCCGAAACCCGCAGACCGCTGTCGGAACTAGGCCTCCCGTAGAACAAGCCCTCCACCGATAACCCTCTCCGCACCTCCACCGGCGATCAAGATCCCTCGTCAGACCCACATCGCGCCTCGCCGTGGCCAACGTGGCGTCCTCCGAGCAGCCCAGATTGCGAAATCGCCTCCCCAGATCTGCCACGGGCCAAAGGCTGCGACCCCGACCACCGTATGCGCGCCTACCGACGAAGCACTCTCGTCGTCTCCCGAAATCTTTGAATGGTCAGATCTGGACCGAGGAAGTCTTCGCGCGATCAAACCCAACGAATTCGCCGAAACATCGCCGACCAAGCCCTCGCGCGTTCTCCAATCACTGACGATGATTGAGCGCCAGGGATTTCGTGATAAGCCTCGCCGAACTCGCGCTCGTTCGCCAACGTCGTCGTCCATGGCAGTAGGCTCTCATAGCGCACGCCGGAGATCGCCGGAGTTAAGGAACGGTAACGGCAGCGGGAGGAGTAGGTGCGAAGTTCTATGTTCGATGTGGAGCAGCGAAGCCAAACAAAAAAAAAATCCCATGTGCAACGTGCGTGGGAAGAAAAAAAAAAAAAAATCCTATATGCAAACAAAGAATGTGTGTGAAAAAGAAAAAAAAAATCAAATATAATATAATATATATGTTTATAATGTATATATTATAATCTGATACATGATGATCAGATCATCAGATTATAGTCAGATTATAGGAAAAAATAAATAAAAAATAAAGATGTATTCATATATAACGATGTGATCGTGGCTATACCTATGAGTATAAATCATAAAATTAATATGTATACATGTATATATACATGTACAAAAGTAGAAGCCCCGTATAAAATAAAATAATAAATACGAATGTACATACGTATTTATTAAGGGCCCACCTTACCGGACAAAGTTAGTATCCTGACGATGAAGCCAAAAGCTCACCAGGAAAATCAACTGATAAATTTCAAAACTCGGGAACGACGCCGGAGGCTCATCAGAGAAAAATCAATGTTCATAGTCCGAAACGACAACGCCGAAGGCTCATCAAGAGTAGACAACCGTCGAAGTCCGAAACATGACGACGACGCCAGAGCCAAAGTTCTAAGTCTAAAGCTTAGAGATGAAGGCGAAGACTACGTCTAAGTAAGCATCAAACAAAATTTGAAGTCCAATAAAAACGTCGAAGATGCCAACCAGGCTATCAGATGACTCTCCACACAGCCCCGTCAAGTGCGCCGCCTAAAGTGATGGATCAAAGAATCCAGCTCAGAACCATCAAACGTTAAGCGCTCAGATGTCACGGACGACAAAAGATACGCAACTAGAAAGAGCTTTATTTCTGCTGAAGGGGCTCGTCCCAAGACACCTCGGGATCAACACCATCGTCAAAGACGAATACCCGAGGAAGGAAAATCTGGAATCAACGGACAAAGTCTTAAAGCCCGAGGACGACGCCAAAGACTCATTAGGGAAAGACAACTGTCAAAGTCCGAAGCCCGAAGACAACGTCAAAGGCTCATCAGGAAAACACAAAGTCTGAAGCCCAAAAATGACGCGAAAGACTCAACAGGGTAAAACGACAAACAAAGTCTAAAGCCCAAGGACGACGCCAAAGGCTCACAAAGAAAAGACAAAGTTCAAATCCCGAAGATGACGCCAAAAGCTCAACAGGGTAAACGACGAACAAAGTCTAAAGCCCGAAGATGACACCAAAAGCTCATCAGGGAAAATTGATGATCAAAGTCTGAATCTCGAAAACGACGCCAGAGGCTCATAAGGGAAATATGTTGGTCAAAGTCCGAATCCCGAAGACAACGCCAAAGACTTATCAGGGAAAGACGAAGTCTGAAGCCTGAAGATGACGCCAAAAGCTCAACAGGGTAAAACGACGAGTGAAGTCCAAAACCTGAGTACGACTCCAAAGGCTCACCAGGAAAATCAAAGACAGAGTCTAAAATCCGACAATGGCGCAGAAGGCTCATCAAGACAATACAATGACCAAAGTTGGAAGCTCAAAGATGATGCCCGGGGCCTGATCCGTTTACTACGGCGATCAAAGTTCAACAACCTCGAAGAACAAATCAGTCGCTTCGATGACCACAAAGCTACATGGTCGAAATTAGAACCGCGAAAACGAAGCAAACAAATAAGAATGAAAACAAAGCCGAGAAAGGCCGAATCTCAATCCCGCCAACTCAGGCAGCAAAGCCGAGAATGGCCGGATCTAAATCCCACCTACTCAGGAAACAAAAATAAACTGAGAAATAAGACGCTAAGGCGCGAAACTCGGTAAGACGCTACGGCGCGAAGGACCAGGAAATAATAAGCTAAGGCGCAAAACCTGACAAAATACCGAGAAGCAAGACGCTAAAGCGCGACCGGAAAAATGATAAAGATAAGACGCTACGGCGTGAAGGACCGGGAAATAAGAAGCTAAGGCGCAAAACCTGGCAAAATACCGAGAAGCAAGACGCTAAAGCGCGACTGGAAAAATGAGAAAGTAAGACGCTAAGGCGCAAAATCTGGCGAATACAAAGCGAAAAATAAGACGCTAAGGCGCGAAACTCGGTAAGACGATACGGCGCGAAATACCAGAAGGTAAGACGCTAAGGCGCAAAATCTGGCGAATACAAACCGAGAAATAAGACGCTAAGGCGCAAAACTCGGTAAGACGCTA
The DNA here is from genome assembly GCA_954871525.1 of Parietaria judaica. Classification (NCBI taxonomy): domain Eukaryota; kingdom Viridiplantae; phylum Streptophyta; class Magnoliopsida; order Rosales; family Urticaceae; genus Parietaria; species Parietaria judaica. The sequence goes on from OX940865.1 coordinate 37,382,526, forward strand.
CGGCGCGAAGGACCAGGAAATAAGAAGCTAAGGCGCAAAACCTGGCAAAATACCGAGAAGCAAGACGCTAAAGCGCGACCGGAAAAATGATAAAGATAAGACGCTAAGGCGCGAAACTCGGTAAGACGCTACGGCGCGAAGGACCAGGAAATAAGAAGCTAAGGCGCAAAACCTGGCAAAATACCGAGAAGCAAGACGCTAAAGCGCGACCGGAAAAATGATAAAGATAAGACGCTACGGCGCGAAGGACCGAGAAATAAGAAGCTAAGGCGCAAAACCTGGCAAAATACCGAGAAGCAAGACGCTAAAGCGCGACCGAAAAAATGATAAAGATAAGACGCCAAGGCGCAAAGGCCGGGAGGTTGATACATTTAGTCGCAAACTCCGACAAAAGACCAAAACAACTTGTCTTCAAAAGTTCAAAATCATAAGACGCCCAGGCGCAAACACTGGCAGAAGCTCAAAATACAAAAGACACCCCAGCCTGTCCAAGTTCTAAAAAGAGCTCTCATGCTCACCCTTTTCCAGAAAAAACTGTAAGGTTATCTCTAGAACGCCCCTATCAGCGTACATGGAATGTTGCCCCTTGGGACGCCCCCATATATCTTTAAAAGGGCAGATTGAAAAATCCCGCAACTTAAGGGAAATAGTTTTTCGCAAGGCGAAGCCATCCAAAAAACTGGGGGGTTAATGTTATGGGTATTTTTCGAAGCCTAGAAAAATTATGGCCCAGCCCAAATAACCTGCCCAAAAGGCTTAAAAGACTAAAAAAGTCCACATATACGACCTGGGCCCACCGCAAAAAAGTCAGCGGGACTCGGCGCCAAAAGTCAAAAGAACTTGGCTCAAAAAGTCAACCTAAAAAGTCAACGGGACTCGGCCCGAATAAAGACAGTAAAAGTTTTGTTACTTTTACCACAAAAGGGCTTTAAATTAATTAAAAGCACCGCGCACCGCGCACCGCGCACCGCGCACCGAGCACCGCACACCGCGCACTGCGCACTGAGCACCGCGCACCGCGCACCGAGCACCGCGCACCGCGCACCGCGCACCGCGCACCGAGCACCGCGCACCGCGCACTGCGCACTGAGCACCGCGCACCGAGCACCGCGCACCGCGCACCGCGCAAGCAATATCATAATTGCTCAGGGGCCCATTAAAGTAATTATTAATTACTAAGAGGTCCCTGCATCCTTCTATAAATAGAAGCTCATTTCAATCAAAACGGTAACTTCAACAACTCAGATCAACTCACAAAAAACGCTGTAAAGCGATAAAACCTTCGTTTTCCATTCTCTTAAATATCCCGACTTAAATACCCGACTAATGTTGAGCGTCGGAGGTGGATACGGAGGCACCCCCTCCGTACCCCCTTAAAGTTCACGTTTATTTCATTATTTCGGCAAGATATACGGAGACGGAGTTCTGGAAGATATTTCCGGCTTATCAAGAAATACCAATCAAGCTTCAAGACCCCCTTTGACTGTCAAGAGGTCATTGGGCCCGGCCCAAAATCAAGACTTGGGCCGCTTTAAGTGTTGATCCATTTTTTCGGCATTAACAATTATTAATATTTTTTTGAAGGAAACATGATTATTTATTGGTGTAGAGTAACTATAAGTTATTTTTTGTTGCTATTATCCGTGAGAAGATGGCATATTCGACGAGCCAGTGGCACTAAATTATCAAGTAGATAACTTGGGGTTGTCGTGTCGTGAATTACATAGTTGGCAACACGTCATCAACTATTCTTAGGAATTAGGATAAAGATTTGACCATGTCACATTACCATTTACCAACAAATTGCAAAACGATATGCTTAGAATTTCATTATAATCATGATTAATAATAAAATTATGGACATTTGCCTTGATAAGATGATCAAATCAAATCTAATCAAATCGGGCTAGTTTGTTAGTTCATTGTATCATTTGAGTCATAAATTAATTGAATCATGGAATATGTCATGTACATACACATCGCATCTTCCCCATTAATGAAATACAATGGTGTTTAATTCATTTATGTATAGAAACACGTACGACCAACAACAATTTTTTTTTTGCTCATTTTAGTTAGAGGTGGCAATTCGGGTTTCGTGTCGTGTTCATGCCGGGGCCTCATCATTTTTTACTTACTTTATGTAGACTCAGACCGCCTCATTTATTAATCGTGTTAGAAGATGAGGCCCAAACCCGACCCATTTAAATACTATGTTTATCGTGTCTACATGTTTAACCCATTTAACATATTCATGTATTTTAAAGTGTTAAACTAATTCAATTTATACTCATTTAACTTTATTTATAAAATTATATTATCTAAAATTTCAAAATTTACTAACATTATTTTTATGTTCATCAATTGTACAACGTAATAAATAAGTAAAAAAATATAAATGTCATATATAATAAGTATTAAAATACTTAATAACATATATGAAATGCAACATTTTTGCTCCGTAATCGTGTCTAATTGGGTCCCATCGTGTTATCGTGTTTGTGCCGTGTTTACCCGTTATTTAATCGTATTCGATACGGTTGGACCCAAATTCATTTATGGTAGACCCAGACCCGTTTCAATCGTGTCGTAATCATTTTTTGTTTCGTGTCCTGTCCCAAATTACCACCCCTAATTTTGGTGTTATTTTTGAAGACCTACACATTAAAAAATTATATATTTGAAGATATCATCTTTCCATTTTATATTCTGCTTCACTCGTTCCGCAAAATGCAGGCCCGGTCCTGGGCCCATGTAGAGCAAAACTGGGCCTAGAGCTTCACAATTTGAATTAAAACTGGGCCTCATAATTGAATTAATAGGGCTCAAAACTTAAGTCAACGAGGCATGAGCAGATTTCAGCCACTAACATTTACCTGTGTATAAGCTTCGATAGTTTTCTTTTCAACATCAATATCAATATGCATTCCAGTGATGTAATATTTTTTTATGAGCTTTGAAATATGATTCTATTATAAACTAATTGTTCATGAACTTGCTAACTAAAACAAATAGTACAAGATGCCCGAGCTATTATATCTTCAAGTAAAAATGTAACTTAAATCAAAACAAATAGCCATTTTACATATGATTGAGTAATCTGCCACATTTGTTTCTGCTTTTATCACATAATTTTTATTTATTTATTTGCTAGGGGTTTTAAATTATGCTTCGCCTAGCGCTTAATAAACTCAACGCCGGCCATATATATATATATATAATTATATATGAGAAATTTACTTTTTTATATCCTCAACTTTCATTTTTATCGTTAATTACTTGAACACATCCCCTTACGAATTCTTACGGAAAATAATCCTTAGAATAAATAAGTAATTAACAAAGTTCATGGTAGTGATATATATATATATATAGAGATATATTTTTGTTGTTGGATTGATTAGAAAACAAAAAACAAAAAACTCGGATCCGGACCTTTTTGAGTTTTTTTTTTTTTTTTTAGAAAACTCACCAAATGCCCAAAAAACACTAAAAGTTTAAAAGAAATGCCCATAGTTTATGAAAACTCATTTATACCCATTTATAACTTTATTTGGACCATATTAACCCTAATCTTAATTTATAATTATTGATTTTCGTATTATAATTAATAATTATATTTTAGTTTCAAAATTAGTTTTTTCTATAATTATGGTTATGATTGACAATTTTCCCTATTAATTATCATTTATTTAATTAATCCCTCCTCTCTCAACTCATTCCCCGACCTTCTCTCCATCGCGAAGCTCTGCCTCACGCGATTCTGTGAGGAAAACCATACCATCCATCCACCACAGTAAGACCCAAATCGAATTAATTTCGTTCGGATTTAGGGTTTTAGAACATTAACCCATTGCTCTTCGCTAATTTTTTTTTCTTCATTTTTTGCTAATGTTTGGTGTCGACTCCATGCGTTCAATCAGATCAGAGAACTCTTCGTCTATTCACTGATGTTGGCCACGAAGAAAGAGCCATCGTCCTTCGTCTTTTTGTAAAGTGGTTTATTACTATGAATTCGTAACTTAAATTACAATTACATGTATAGTGATTTAATTTTATAAATTTGTAACTTAAGGTACAATTACTATACAATTACATGTATAGTTATTTACTACTATGAATTCGTAACTTAAAGTACAGTTACTATACAATTACATGTATAGTTATTTACTACTATGAATTCGTAACTTAAATTACAAATACATGTATAGTGATTTAATTTTATAAATTCGTAGCTTAAATTACAATCACTATACAGTTATAAATTCGTAACCTATAACTTACTATTGTAAATCATAATTTAAATTACGAATAAAGACATAGTCATTAACTATTACAAATTCGTAACTTAAGTTACATTTACGTTTATATTGATTTACTTTTATAATTTTGTAATTTAAATTACAATTATACTTTGTAACTTGACTTCAAATAACACTATAAGTAATTTGTAACTTAAATTACGAATTAATATACACATCTTATAAGTATATTACTAACATCGAATACAAGTTTAAAACATGAATCGTTAAAGTAATTTTTTTTAAATTTTCTAAATAAAATCGTTAAAATAATAATTCAAATAATTATGAAACTAATTTTCTAAATAAAATCGTTAATATATGTTGTTTATTGTATTTACTTGTATTTAAGGAAAGAATTGTGTTTTAATTTAATTAATTTAAATAATTATTTGATCTCTACACAGTTAATTCAAATATACACCACTTTAAACAATAAATAGAAATCTATATTTAAGGAAATAAATTTATTTTGTTTGGATTAATTAGATTAATTGTTGATTTTTTGTTATTTAACTTATTCACATGTATATAAAAAATGGAAGCGCATATTGGTCTATATTGCAATTAGTTGGTAGTTCTAATTACCAAAAATAGATTTGGGCATTTTTTAAAAACATTAAGTCACAAATGGGCATTTGCTTCATTTACCCTTGTTTTTTTAGATCATGATTAGTCTGGATCCGATCTTTTTATTTTTGAACATTCGGAGATCCGGTTGGTCGGATCCCGATAATTACACCACTAGTTCATGGCTTTCTTAAGTCACATATAGTTACATTATTACATATCCCCCATATATATATATATAGATCATCCTTAATCTAATTAAGAAGAAGCATTTAATTTTTCATTCCCATTTGCAGCTAAGCTTGTGAGTGTGCCTAAAGGAGCACTTCAAGACCAAGCTCCCATCGAGCCTCCTCAACACAAAGCTCTCCACCAACACATAACACCCGAACCTCTTCCACTCACTCCCCACTTGGCTCTCCTCCACCCTCTCCACCCTCACTTCTTCTTCCTCCTCTCCATCCACCCACCCTCCTCCCTCCATCACCCACCTCATCTGCTCAGCAATGGCGCAGCTCAGCCCCACCCCCACCACCCCCCTCCTCCCGCCCGCGTTGTACACCTTGAACCACCTCATCGTCCGGCTCCGCTCGTCCCTCACGGCCTCGAACCCGTTCACCAGGCACACCGCCCTCCGCACGTCCACCCCGACCCTCACCGCGCCCTCACGGTTGACGTTCCCGCACGAGAAGATCTCCTCCCACCGCTGCTCGAGCGTCATCGTGTAGAACAGCGACCTCCGCATCTGCTTCTTCGCCCCGAGGCCCCTCTCGCGCACGAACGGGAACGGGCAGTGCCACTTCCCGACCTCGGAGCGGGGCGAGCCGGCATCGAAGGCGGAGAAGCTGTTGAGGCTGGGGAGACGCGCTCGGGCAGTGGCGTCGAGGCCCCGCGCCTCGCTGAGGTGTAAGCTGTTGAGGCTCGAGCACCGGAGCTCCCAGCCTCGCCGTTTGAGGAACTTGGGCGGGATCCCGTCGGGGGCCACGGATTTGGCGTAGAATCCGCGGGTGTGGTGGCGGTGGATCCTCAGCTGCTGGTAAGGGTCTTTGGGGTTCAGGGGTTTAGGCTTCTTGTCTCTTGAGATGTCTTTGAAGCAGCATGAGATTATGTCATGCTCTCTTGAGCTTGTGCATGCTTTGCTGTATAATATAGACATATGACTTCTATTAATTAAATTAATATAGTTGGAGTACAAAATTTATTATATATCGAGGTTATTGATTTATCTAGTAATAACTTAAGAATGTTACTGAAAATCGGACCATATAAACGAATTATTTAATGAAAGTTATTAATTTATCGAGTAGTAATTTGACTAGGCTCTACTATATATATAAATATCGCTAACTGAATTTTAAATTGAAATAGAATTTAACAAACTGTTTTATTTTCCTAGTTTTTACTTTTCGGAGAATTGATATTTACACTCACTTTTTATTCTATGCGATTCCCGGCATGTATTTGTAAAACCGCGACCGATAATTGATATATATATATATATATATATATATATAGTTTTGAATTTTTAGAGCTGGTGTACTGAAATCAAAACAAAAGATTCACATATCTAATTCTTCTATTATTTTTATTAAATTATAATTTCGAGTGAGATTTCAAATTTAGTAATAAATATTAAGTAATTGGTAAAAATTAAGTTTAACCTTGAAATTCTGATTTTGATATAAAGGGTAAAAAAATATTCTCGAGTATATGTATATCCATCACAAAGAACGAAACCGAAGCCTCGGTTGCTCGCCCCTAGAGCTACGTCTTCTATATGAATTTAAATATTCATTTTCTATTTTCTTAAATATATATATATATATGTATGTAAATGACTACAGATCTAAACATGGAAGCATAATACAAGGAAGAATTTGGAGTGATCCGTACCCTCTGTGCCTGCCGTTGGCTCTGATGACGTAGTATCTGTTGGCAGACAGAGGCTGGTTCAGGACGGGCACGAGCCAGACGTTTGTGGTCGTCGTTTCTCGGTACTCCGACGTGTAAACGACGGTCAAGATCTTGTCCTGAGCGAAGGGCAGTTTCTTGACCTCCTTCTTCTTGCAGAGACCGCAGCACGACATGTTCCAGCAGAGGTTGTCCTGAGAATCAGCTTCCTCGTCGGTGATCACCAGATAGCCCGAGTGCGGTGCTTCCGGCGGGTTCTCCTCGAGCATGCTCGGAGATTTCCGGTACATCGAGAGAGGCCTTGTCACGTACATGGTTGCTTCAATATGCTCGATGTTTGACAGTCTTCAAGCCTCTCTTCAGGCTCCAATATATGTCCGTTTAGTTACTTGGGGATGAAGAAAAGGCAGTGTGAGTAAGTGGGCAAAGCAATAATTGTGAGATAAAGAGATGTTGGAGATAATAAAGAAGAAATTTTGGTGTTTTTTCTAAAGTATGAATGGCATTGCTTTTTGTAACGTAGTGTTGAATGAATAGATATTCACTGTGCATAATTAGTTATACTCGTGAACATATATATATATATATGTCTCGGGATGAATTCCTATGAATAGTTAAGAATCTTATGTAATAATAAATAAAAATACGAGGTGAAACCGGTTTGCCAAAATTGAACTCAGAACCGAAATCCTATATCCGATTTTTAAAGGAAAAAAAAAAAAACTGGATTTCGGGTTTCGGGTTTGAAACCATTTTAAAATACTAAAACTAGTTTTTAAACCCGTATCTGGATTTAATCCAAATATATAAAAAATTAACTAAAAACTAATATAAGATATGATCGAATACAAGCCCAGTATGCATATTTTCCAATAACGAGAAGTCACTTGACACTTTGTCATTGTTTCTTAAGTAGCTTGTTGTTCGGGCTCTTTACCTCTTAAAACTTAACATGGTCATAATGTCGGGTCTCCCTATGCTCAAATGAGCAGTGATCCGAAAATAACAAGATCCGACTCAAGATAAGTGAGACAAAAGAACCGTGAGAAGATAAACCTCGCGACATAACAATTCGGAAAGCGGAGGCTTGCGGAAGTGTGCCAACACGAGTATCGGTGTCAAAAGCGCGGTCCTATAACAATATTCGACATTGACATAATATGATTTTTATAAAACGGCCCTCGGTACGAACCATCGATAAGATTCTTATCAATATCAGAGTTGATCACAAAATTTGTGATTCACCTACAAGACTATCAAACTTCTTTATGGGATTATTGGGCTAAAGATAATCAGAACACGTTTTGAAACTATTAAGCATTAAATTAAATTGTTGGTGCAAACTTTATGACAAAAAGGTATAAAAGGGAGATACAAGTGCCTGCAATTTTGTAAAAAAGCTAAAAAAGCAAATCCATTATGAAACCACAAGTGTTGTCATGTATGTAAATTTCCATTAATTGAATATAAAATTGAGTATAATGGAAGGAGAACGTTTAAAGTACAATAATTTAGTCATAATGCTACAACAATGTCCAAAACTTGGATTAGAATACCCTATTCATCCAAATCAAGATACCTCTTTATGATTCCCATCATCTCCCCGCCCGGAAAACGTCCGAGGCACCCCCTCGAGGCGGCAACCTCGTTCAACTCACAGACCGAATCACCGGCAAAGGCTTGAAGTTGCTTCTTGATCGCCTCCTGTTCGGTTCCAACACTATCCTCCAGTTCCTCTCCCGATTCGATGGTCGGAAGAGGGAACGGATCGGTTGAAACTCCCAATATGGAATCCACACCAACTGCACTGACAAAGTCGCTCAGGCGACATATGGAAAACGGGACTGGCTCGAAGCTGTGGTCTCCGTACTCGACGGGGGTGGAGTGATCCCCTGTGACACACAAGAAGTATTTGAAACACCCACTGGATTCGGCCTCCCAAAGGAACCGTGCAAGCTGTCCGATAGCTCGGTCAACAGCCTCCAAGCCTTTGACTTTGTAGACGCTTGCCTTATCGTGGCCTGCATCGTCTATCGCCTGCAATTCAGGCCGTAGAGGAATGTCAAGACACCGTGTTTTAGAACCGAGTTCTAAAACCTCATTTTACTATGAAGACCAAAGAGACACAGAAGCAAAAAGGGTTTGTCACCTTTATGTGAAGAAAACCAAAATCGTAGCCATCAGAGCGGCCCGGTTTGTGTTCATCTTGGCCGGGCACGAAAACGTCGGGACAAGATTGCAAAGGAGCAGATAGCGCCTTGGCTATTGCACTTGCCTTTGACGTTAAAAGAGTCCGATAGTCTCCAGTTGCTCCGGGGGCTTCAAGGATGTCAATGCCGAGAGATAAGCCTAACCCGGCGATGATTTTTGTGGGGGCCACCATGCATGGCCAAAGTCCATGTTTCTTTTCAAACGGCGGAACCTATATTTCAAATTTTGGAGAAAAAAAACAGTATTTACAAACTCTTCTCTAGAAGAATTATTGCCACTAAGAACGTAATGATATAAGGCAACGGACCTCGATTCTAATACCACAGCCTCGTAAGAGTACTAGATTTGCAATATTCTTCCCTTCCGCGGCACGCTGTGCATTGAGCGGGTGAGAGACCAGAATCCGCGATATTTCCTTTGACAGCTCGTTAACGACGTTCGCAGTGTGTTTCGCTTCTTCAGTATCGTCTAGAGCCTCGGCTTTCAAAAGCAGACGGTTGTCCTTTAGTGGGTCCGTTCCTGATATGTTTCCGCTCAATTTTGGCCCTTTTACAACCACTCCACACCGATGCTCTGTAGCATACCTGTCCGAAACAGTGCCAAGTCAGCAATCCTCTCCGAGCAACTTAAACTACAATCCTTGAAGGCCTAAACTTCGACGAGTAAACGAACCCATCAATGACCAAATAAGATTTAGACTATATTATACGAAATTCATAAGAATATCCACCTGACTCTTACTTCATACTCCGGGAAAGATGGCAATTTCATTCCATCAAGCGCTGCACAAAGTATCGGGCCTTCTTTCTCAAAGTGCCTATCGGCTCTTCTACTGATAACCACTCCGGTTTTCTCATCCAAAGTTGCAAAATTAGACTACAGAAACCCAAAAATAAAAATTACAATCAAAACGCTAGAATTAGGGGCGCAACCTGGACAGGAAACCCATTTTTCGGGATCTATTTTTTAGTCCCGTACTAGTTTTATGTATTTAAAAAATCTGTCCTGGCCCTCGTAAACCATTTCTCCAGTAACCAGTACATGGATTGGTTAACGAGCCAATTTTTCCATAAGCCCTGAAAAAATCGGTGAAACCAGAAAACCAGTAATAATCAGTAACGGAACAGATGCGAGTCGAACACTGGGATTGGGGAACCCTTCGGTTACAAGGATTTACAGCTCCAAAAACCGGTAACAGATTTTCAAACCGATAACCAATAGACCCGAGCTAGAATATAAAAAAAGCGATCTCTGAGTATTATGAATCAAAACTAGCATCATGAACGTAAGAACATAGAATCCTGAGCAAATTAAACATAAGGATAAAGACCGGAATAAGACCTTAAAGGCGATATCACCGGGTGACATGGCCAACCCGGCGCCCATAGACTCGAACGCTCCTCGGCCACGATAGTAAACCCTCGGATCGTAGCCGAGGAGCGAGAGGTGCGCCGTGTCGCTCCCGCAGCCCAAGCCCACCTCCACAGGGTCCATCAGCCCGTTGACCCCGGCGGAGGCGATGGCATCGAGATTGGGGATTCTCGCCGCCTCAAGCGGAGTTTTGAGTCCAAATCTCGGTATCGCCACATCTCCCAAACCATCAATCAGCACAAACGCCACTCTTCTCTTGACCTGCTCCGAATTCCCCATCGATGTATACACCAATATATATATTTATATATAAGAATTCAGACGCGCATCCAAATCCAATCCTGCACAATCGAAGAAATTTCTTCAATTTTCGCAATAGAAAATCTGGGTTCTTCGAGTTAGCCGAGATCGGAGCCGGGTTCAGCTCATCGAGCAAAACCAACGTGAAAAATCGATATCATGAGTAGATTTTTTCCACCATTACCAAATACCCAGAGCTCATATAGAACTGCATGCAAAGCAAATTAATGGCGATTTCGAAGAAGAAAATAAAAAATGCAGTAATCACCTCCAAAAGTGAAGCCTTTTTCGCATTCGCTTTGGTTGTTTACGAAGAAGAAGAAGAATCTTGCTTGAAAAATGTTTGGTTGAAGCTGGTGATTACGAACATGGAGTCTGAGAATATTGGGCTGTGTGGTGGAAACACTTTACTCTTTATTCTCACTGAGAGATGAGAATCGTCATCAAACTCGTCGTTATTTTTCGTGGATTGTTTAAATAATTTTTGGAGTTTTCAAAAACTAATAAAATTGTAATAAGGTTAAAAACATAAATCTAAGAGTTTACGATGTAGATAGAAATACGTTTTGCGAGATAAAACTCGATTTCACACGCAAAGCTCGGTTTTATATACCATCATCAATTAAAGAATTACAACTCATGCAACTCATTATATATAGAGTTCAAAAACGATAAAGGAAACTAAATGAGTTAAGGCAATAATCACCTAGAATCATGAAAGCAAATAAGCAGTAAAAGGAAGTTAAATAATAAAAAATGAATGCATGCTAATCGAAATTAGATAGCCGAGGTCGCCTTATTAAATGAGCGGAATCTCGGTTATTTTCGTCCCATAATGTCGGCATCAGTTTAGTCGGACAAGTTTATATATATTGGATTCAATTATAATAATATAGATTTAAGCTTTTTAGTGAAAAAAAATATTTGAATTTTATTTTATCAAAATTTTGAAGTCCTTTCGTTGAATATATTCAAGCTACAATAAAATTACGTTTAATAAGTTTTATTCAATCAGGTACAACTTAATTATATTTGTATTAATATTAAATATGAACTATAAATTTGATCTTTTGTTAGAGTAATTGAATTCGAAAGAGTAATTATGTAATGATAATTGGGTGATGTCCAATCTCCTTGAAATGTGAACCTCATCATTCGGGGCACACACGTAACATTTTTTACGATAATAGAATTACATGGCGCAAGAATGAATATTACCCCCACTCTTTCAGGTATTTTTGTCGTAAATATCACTATAATATTTATTTGCTTGGGCAGCCCAAGAAATACAAATATGAGCCCAAAGCCCAAAACCCAAATGTAACAAATTTAAAATAAATAAATAAATAAAAAAGAGCAAATGAACTTGTCTTTCTCAGTTTCTTCTTCCCATTTTCTCTTCGTCTTTCTCTTTCTGCAATCGAGCTTTCTCCACAGCAATGGAGGATTTTGAAGCTCCTCACTCCATGGGGACCACCATCATCGGCGTCGCCTACAATGGCGGCGTCGTCCTCGGAGCCGATTCCAGGACCAGCACTGGTTCGTACCTGTGATCTCTCCTTCTTCCATTCCATTTGTGCCTCGGTTGGTTCTTAGGGTTAGATTCTGGTGCTCTGCTAGGTGTTTATGTCGCCAATCGTGCGTCGGACAAGATCACTCAGCTTACGGACAACGTCTATGTTTGCCGCTCCGGATCGGTATCAATCCAATTGGAATTCTTCGTTGTTTCATTTCTTATTTTCGTTGTTATTTGTACTCATGTTATGTGTTAATTTCTTGTGCAGGCTGCTGATTCTCAAGTTGTGTCGGATTATGTTCGATATTTCCTTCACCAACATACGTAAGTTTGTCACACTTGCAATGTGATCAATTTTCGTGTAAATCGCGAATAAGGCTGTGGCTCTTTGTTAACAAGTCGGTTTTTTTCTTTCTTTACCGCGTCGCTAACAGGATACAGTTAGGTCATCCCGCCACGGTCAAAGTCGCGGCAAATCTCATCAGGCTCCTGTCCTATAACAACAAGGTTGGGTTTTGTCTTATTAACTTACTCCGTACGTTTATGCGCTATTAGAGAATTGAAATAATCGGTGTTTGTTTAAGCGTCTCTTAAATTATTTGAGAAAATTGAACATGGAATTTACTCATTTTTTGCTTTTGGGTCGTAAGGCTATTTTGATTAAATACAGGATAATGTACAACCAATAGGAGTGAAGATTTTGTACTTTGTAAAGGTTTCTGTGTGAGCAAATAGTGTTGATATGAATTATGAAGATTTTCCTTATAATCGCCAACAGCATTTAGTAGACCAGGACCGTTAATAATTTTAATTCTTTCTGATTCCCGGTCATTCCAATTTCCAATATCGGTGAGGTTTAGATCTCTTTATGCACCTCTATTTGTGTCGGATGAATATCATTTTGTTGCTGGTTCAGCTTTCATTTCTGAAATCAAAGCAGGATATATATTATGATCATTATTGGTTTGTTTAACTTTATTCATCTTTTTTTAAATGGATATAATTTCCGCTTTTTGACTGTTTACGAGTTTAAGAGGCTTATCTTGACTTCTTAATTGTTCATACTAATGTCGTGGACTTGATAGGATATGTTACAAACGGGTATGATTGTTGGTGGGTGGGACAAGTACGAAGGAGGTAAGATATATGGAGCTCCTCTCGGTGGAACAGTGAGAGCAGCCATTTGCTATTGGAGGTAAGCTTTCGAATTTCAGCTTTGACTATCGGCTTCAACAATTAAGCTTACCTTTTGACCCAGAGTTTACATTTGATTTGAGCCTTTTACAAATTGAGCGGTAAATGTAGTGTCGAGCTTTGTGGATCTTCTGTTTTTATTGCTTAGTTTTCAAAGTATATTTCTCGCAGGCTCTGGCTCCAGTTATCTGTATGGATTCTTTGACCAAGCATGGAAAGAAGGAATGACCAAGGAAGAAGCTGAGGTATGTAGTTTCTTCTGTATGGGACTTGTTTGCATTAGAAGCCATGCACGTGATGTGAACTTTGTCTTAATCGTTATTCTCCGGTTAGTAACATCTCGTCGATGTTTGCTGCAGCAACTAGTTGTGAAGGCAGTCTCCCTCGCCATTGCACGAGACGGTGCCAGTGGAGGTGTTGTTCGCACCGTTATTGTAAGACTCTGCTTTAAACACCATGTTATTTATGAACTACGACTTCAAAATCTTTCATATAAGAGTTATTAGCATTGCAGTAATGCCCCTATACTCTGAAAACAGTTGTAGATTTTCCCCTAAGCTAAAAAAACATCATCTTTCGTATAAGAATGTGCAAGGATTGGTCTGAAGTTTTTTCCTTTTTATACTTGTGCAGATAAATTCTGATGGAGTGACGAGAAACTTTTACCCCGGCGACCAACTTCCGCTGTGGCATGAGGAGTTGGAGGCCCACAACTCGTTGCTCGACATACTCAACGCTGCCAGTCCCGAGCCAATGAGCATCCAGTGATGAGCTTGTTGTCATCTAGCTGCATTCTCGATGCAAACAACGGTTCCTCAAGTGAGAAGGATTAGTGCACTGAAAACATTTGTGACCTATGTATTTTGCTCCAATTCATTGGTGTTTAAGTAACATTCATGGTGTTTGAGTTATCATCATTTTCTTCCGATAATATCATTTCCGGGCATCATGAGACGAGAGACGAAGGAACGACCTTACAGTCAAACCGTGAAAGGATTTTATCAATCAAGTACAGAAGAAAAAATAAACAGTTTGATAAAATATTAAAGGATGTCCTCACTTTGTAATTTAGATAAATTTACGGAGTTAATACATATTTGGTTAAATTTATTAGCTTTATAATAATATAAATAAAAACTTACTTGAAAAATTTACTAGCAGACTTGGTACTGATTGACGGTCAAGTGACGGAACGGATGAAAAAATTTAACGGAATCGAGTTTGGGCACATTAGCTGTCAAAATAATATAAACATTAGGTACTTAGAAGGCAGCAAACATCAACCCAATATGAGGAAATGGGCTTCGTCATGAGATAAATTAAGAAATTATTAATGGGCTTTGTATGAAGAAGATAAGACACAAATGTTGAAGAAATTGAGAGGAAATACAAAGGAGGCTTTTGGTTCAATTTTTATAAAACATTTGTTTTATCATATAATTTTACCGACATCTAGTTTTCAATTTAGAAAAGAAAGAAAATTGAAATGTAGTTTTTGGCAGGTTGAAATTGTATAACCACAAATGCTTAATAACTTTGCACCCATGATTTGTTTTATATAATAATGCATGATAAAAATGTAACCCCTTGCGTACTTTATTGAATTGACAGTTGTCTTTGCAAGTCGATACGAGTTTTCCAGCTTAATTTGTTTTCATTGACACCTTATTGAAAAACTTTCAGAAGATTATCTAAGAGTTTTTCAAGCCGGACGTTTTAAACTTTGGAGTTCGTTTGAATAGATTATAAAGAAGAATTGTCTCTTGTTGACATAGGTTGTACTAATAAATTCTTTAAGCCTCTCTGATCGTACAATTTCATACCTTTATTGTCTGAAAACCTGCGGTATGTACACATGTGGTAACTCTCTTTCGGCTTAAGTAGGGGCGAAAACTGAATCATACCTGGTTTTTCAAAATTATACTTTAGTTCTCAAATAACAAATAATTGCTATAGTCTTGCATGCACATGATTGCTTCTTGAGTTTTCAGGCAGTGACACGTGGGATTTCTCACATGGCAAAAAATGTATATTTTTTTAATATTTGTCCCTTTCTTTTTATGCTTCGGAATATTCATCTTCCATATTATATATATGTATATGATAACACGCATGAATGACTAGACATCGCCGTGGCTGAAGCATATGCATATTTATCTTCCAACTCACAATAATCAATAAAATACAAAAATATTCATGCATTGGAAAGAAGTAAAATCATGTGACAAATATACAGAAACTTCTGACTTTGAACACTCACCCAATGAGATTTCAATCACGCGTTCTGAGTCACGCAAGATTTGGTATTTATTGCCAAGACTTTCCACGTCATTCCACCATCATTTCTTATCACAAACCGACAACTAAAGCTTTAAATAATATTAACAATTGATATAGACACTAGCGAAGAAGAAATAAATAAGCAACTTGAAAGTTCAAATTTAAACGTTGAATTTTATTTTTTGGGTGTTTCCAAAGAATTTACCACTTGAGTTTCCAAGACGAAAGCTCTTTTTTTTTTCTTTTTTTTTTTCATTAGATGAAGTGGATCCCACCTTGTAAATGTGGTCAAAATTTAGAAATTTGTTTCCGTTTTGACCACGTTTTGGAAGTTGAATTTCAGTTACGAAATAAAACCGAACCGAAATGTTTTCGCGAATCAAAATTACATAACCTATTACAATAAAATATTAATTAGACAAGATAATTTTATTATACTATCGAAATTATTAATTTATCGAGTGAAATATAATTAATGAGATCATAACTATAGTAATTAGAATTAAAGTCATACACAAATATTATTTAATCGAATTTATTACTTAGCAAGTTGATAAATTATTTTATAAATTATTTTTTACAATACTTGACGTATGTGGATCCCACCTACCACTCTCATGTGTGTAGGTAAGTCACGTAAGGCATCGTTCATAGTACACGAAATCATGTCCTCAAATTTCAATATTTTTATATGGGAAAATTACGGCAAAAATATCTAATCTTTGGTCAAACTACTTTCCGAGTATTCAACTTTTAAAATTGGCGGCAAAAATACCCAACCTGCGTTGACCGTGACTTTGGCATGATAACGTTAAGTTTTCCGTTAAAATTCGTCATGTGGCCGTTAGCGGCAAAAATACCAAACTTTTTTTTAATAATTTTAAATTTTTTTAATTTATGTTTTTTTTTTCTTTTATTGATTAGTGATAATTACTTGAATTCGAAATATATAGAATAACACAAAAGTTAGTCAAAACATCTATTGATTTCTTAATGTGCTTGTGTAAGCTACATTTGGTGATAAAAATCTTATTATTATGAGAAATTTTAAACATAATGTTACGGGTATTTTAAGTAATTTAAGAGGGTTTTGAGAATAGGTATTGGATTTCTGGGTATCCGGATTTCCGGATCCGGATACAGGTAGTGATTTTTGGATACTCGGAAAACCGGATCCGGATATGGGTAGTTCAAAATAACGGGATAACCGCTCTGGTTACAACCCTAATTGACTGTTTTAGATTGAATTAATACAGTTCAATTACTTAAAATACCCGTAACATTATGTTTAAAATTTCTCATACTAATAAGATTTTTATCACCATATGTAGCTTATACAAGCACATTAAGAAATCAATAGATGTTTTGACTAACTTTTGTGTTATTCCATGTATTTGGAATTCAAGTAATTATCACTAATCAATAAAAGAAAAAAAAAACATAAATTAAAAAAATTAAAAAAAATTAAAAATTATTAAAAAAAAAGTTGGGTATTTTTGCCGCTAACGGCCACATGACGAATTTTAACGGAAAACTCAACGTTTTCATGCCAAAGTCACGGTCAACGCATGTTGGGTATTTTTGCCGCCAATTTTAAAGGTTAGGTACCCAAGAGGCAGTTTGACCAAAGATTGGGTATTTTTACCACAATTTTCCCTTTTTATAATAAGATAATACGGCATGGTTTACCTTACCATGTTTTCAAATCTTACTACAAAATAATACGTGGTCTATGTCCCGCAAAATTATATATTTTTTGAAGTATTTAACTAAATAATTGAGAAAATTCATTAATCAATGTCCAATTCTAATATGAAGAATTTGTTTTGACAAGTACAAATTTCATTTAACTGAAATTGTGTAACCAATACATTTGAATAAAAATCTGTTGCATTTGCTTTGTTACAATTTGCTGGTCAAATTCTATTTTGACTTTCCGTTGCTTGGTCTCCAGTCGCGCTATTTTTTCGCGTAGCAAAGTTGTAGAAGCTCCGGCGCGTTTTTAAAGTGAGAACGCTCGGAAAATTCGCCTCTCACCTCTTTAGATAATGTGAAAAATGAGAGCTCGGTAAACCCGACAACCGTTTTATATGTATTATTTCTTAAAAATGTGTTTATTATATTTGAAAACTGAATAATCGAGAGCAAAATTACGAGAATGCCCTTATGAGTCTTTGCCTAATTATCACATCCAACATAATGACCTGAAAATCTAGATCATCTAACCAATAGTTCATTGCTTAATTGCGAAATGGATTGCACTAGAAACACTTAAGAACAATACAAACACTTTCCATTAAGCACATGAGTCAAATTGACAAGCTTAGGCACAACCTTTTTACATTATTTAAGAAGAGAATAAATTCGCCACGAACACAATCTATCCTAACTGTACAACGACTGCGTCGCGAATCGGCGGCGAACGCAACGTTCAGAAGATCGCCGCTTTCAGTCTCCTCTTCAGCTCGTCCCTCATGAGCTGTCTGTCCGCGGTGGAAGCAGACAGCAGGCCTCGGTTCTCCTCGGCCCTGCGCAGGAGATACGGTATGACCATGTCCACGGGACCGAAGGGCATGTACTTGCTCACTTGGAACCCCGCGTTCCGGAGCCCGAACGAGAGCGACTCCGCCATCCCGTACAGCTGCGCGAACTCGAGCCTCCGCTTCACCTTCTCCAGCCCCAACTCTTGCGCTTTCCTAGCCGCCAATTCGCCTGTGTGGGCCCCACATTGTTAATTATATGTTGATTATACTGTACATATTCTAAAGCAAAAGATTCACTCATGTAATTATATTCCAAAATTACCCTTACCTGAGTGGACATTGTGGGAGGCGAGGACGAGGCCGCCGGGGCGGTCGGCGATCCGGTCGAGCATGAACGACACGCAGCCGTTGTAGCAGTCGTGCGTGTCCTGTATCGTGTCGTGCACGGGCGAGGCGTGGCCGAGCGAGGCCGCGAGCTTGGCCTCACTCGACATGTAGGCGCCCCGCACCACCTTGAACCCCACGGGCACGCCCATCGCGTCGGCGGCCCGCGCCGCCAGCGCCAGCCGCTCCCCCGCGTCCTTCAAGTACGCCTGCATCGTCCCGTACACCACCGCCTCCCCGTCGCGGTTGTGCTCCACGGCGGCCGCGTACGTCAGGTGGTCGATCGCGGGCTGCACCGTCGTGTGCTCCGCGTCCACAGAGAGCGGCACGCCCGCGGCGGCGCACTCCCGGCAGAGCTGCCGCAGGCGCTCCACGCCCAGCTCGAGGTCCCGCTCCTCCTCGGGGGTGAGCGGGGCCGGGCGCGCGGGCGTGTGGTAGGTCGGGCTGGCGTCGGCGAAGATCGGGAGGCTCTGCTGCTTCCAGGGGAGGCTCATCGAAGGGTCCTTGTGCTGCCACCTCAGCAAGTCGCTCGCCCTCTCCAGAACGCTCATTGGACAGATCGCTGTTATCTTCACGATGATGAAGCTGACCTGTTTGCATGCCCAACCAACTGGCCTTGTCAGTCTCATATCACTACACTTTTCACACGCGTCTCCTCCATCTTTATTGGAGCCTCAACAATGTGTATATGATAGATATTTACTTATGGAACTTATGCCGGTTATATTAATATTCGGGTGGGCCCAGTGGGAACAACCTCAAAAGCATGAAAGTTGTACGACACATATCTTACATGCACGCTTGACTCAGCTTCCCAGCTGTAACTGAGTCACGCCCTACACTGCCCGCAAAATTCTCATACACACGCGACTCTCAGCCATATAATATTCAAGAATATATATATATATATGTATATATATATATTACCGAGGAGGGAGGGAGGGAGCGGGTTGATCGGACGGTGCGGACGAAGGCGGCGAGGTTCTGGTCGCAGGCGAGGTTGGAGGAGGCGTACTCGAGCGCGTAGACGAGCATGCCGCGCATGCCCTCCTCGCGGAGCTTCATGACGGTGCGGCCCGCGGCGGCGGCGTCCTCGCCGGCGCAGAAGTGCTCGTAGAAGGTGTGGCGCACGGCGCCCACGACGGCGCGCCGCACGGGCTCCACGTCCATGAGGCGCGACGTCATGACGCGCATGCCCAGGTCGACCGCGGGGCCCACCGCGGCCGCGTGGAGGTTGGCGGACGCGCGGAGGAGGCGGCGCGTGGAGACGGAGGAGAAGAGGCGCTGGGCGTCGTCGAGGTCGAGGGCGGAGGCGGAGGCGCCGTCGAGGGGCTTGTCGACGAAGACGGCGGCGGGGACGGCCGGGGAGTGGAGGAGCCTGCTGGTCAGGGGTCGCCGGAGGAGGAGGGTCGCTGCTTGGCGGGGAAGACGGCTTGCCATAAATGGGCAGAGAGAATCTGAATATTCTGTTTTGTGTTTTGTTTGTAAGAGATGTTTTTTCTTCTCTCTCTCTCTTCTGTTTTTGTGTATTTGGTTTGTGGGTGAAAGAAAGGGATCAATATATAGGTAGATTCTAGAGGGGTATTTTGGGCATTTTTAGCACAACTTGCTGAACCGCCAAAATGTATGTATATAATAAAGTATTGTATACCCACTTGCTTCTCGCCTTGTCCTTTGCGTAGTACAATTCGTATTTTGATTTAGCTGTCATCTATCGCAGAGATTAATTATTTAAAAATGGTCATTAACGAGTTATTTTGGCAACGTCTTTGGACATATCAAAAAATTATATTTAAAGATATCCACTGGTTGTATTGTCGCAGATGAGAGGGATATTTATTCATATGTTGCAAAAAAAAAAAAATCAATTTTATTTTTTTATTAAAAAAATTTTATGATGCTAAGTTTTATTCAATTAGTAATGAAATATTTCCACTAAATCTCTATTATAAAATTTCACAAAGCAACATATCAAATATACCAAAAAAAAACAATCAATACGAGCCCAAACATGATCAAATATACAGTCACACGAAACTTTACGGAAGGAATTAACGAAAAAACCTAACTACTTAAGTCAAACTTTTTTACATAATTGAAATGTTTGCCACAAATAATAAAATTAAGAATATAAAGCATAAGTTTTATAATACATGTAGGTGTTTTTACTGCATATATTTATAGATAAAAATTAAATTCTTATATTTACGAGAGATATTTACTATAATAGCCCTTCTAAAGACTTGATTAATTAATTAGTAGGAGGAAAGGCTCGCAGCTCGCTTGTAATGGGGCCCGCGTAAGTAGGGCAAGTTGCTGATGAATGGAGCACAGAGGAGATCGAGGGCTAGATTCACGCGCTCGGGGATCGAGCGTGAAATACACGCGCTATGCTTCCAGTGAATTGACGGTGGAGCTTTCTCGTAGAGAGGAAGGTGGATTCTGCCAGCGTGGCCGAAGTGAATCTTGTGTTGCCCCCAGGAGATTCCGTTGGGTGACGTCACCTTTGTGTTTTTCCGGATCTGTGTAGTGTAGAAGCCCAATTTACTAAAACAAAATCAGATATTTTTAATTTAAGACAAATATTAAAACCTAATCTAATTGTTTATGTGTGGATTAATTAGTATTTAATTGAGATCCTACGATGGGTAAAATGATACGGTATCACGAAGTAAAGGGGCATCTATTTATGTAATCTTAAACTATTAAAGGATCTACAGTAGATTCCATTTCACAGTAAATCAGCTGTAATAATAAAAACATTCCTATTTTTTTAGGGTAAATATAGGCTTAAAACTACATGTACACAAAAGTTCAGGGAATATTCGAAATTCTATTTTATCATGATAAAAGTACTAAAAATAATTTCTCTCATGTCATAATAAGTTCTAAGTGACTTCGATTATGCCTTGTCCATCGAATGTCATTTGTTATCTCTTTTTTTTTTTTTTTGCATCACTGAGTCTGAAAATATAGTTAATAATACCGATGACGTTGATAATTATCCCGAAGTGGGATTACAATCGCCCCACACAAGATCTAGAGTTCGTTTACTATAATTACACCGAAGTCAAAAACGTTAACTCCGAATGTGAGGTTACAAACTCCGACTACACGGTTAACATCTTCAAATTCGGAAGAAAGTGAAATAGGTGCGCGTGTAAAAAGATGACAAGTGGCATTAAAGTGATCAATCTTAATTGAAGTCACTTAAAACTTATAGTGACAAAAAAAATATTTTTAGTACTTTTGTCACGATAAAATAAAATTAATAACATTTTATATACTCTGTATTTACCTTTTTTTAAATGAATCAACTTGATCTTTTTACTCTTATCCTACTCTTTAGAAAGCAAGAGATCGGAGATGGATGGGTCCACAACGTGACGTTGCATCACACGTGGAACACTATCAAGTATCAAGTATCAACTGCTACAAAATATAACCACAATGATTTTTAGTTTTTACCATCGAAAATTATATATGAGCAGGGGTGACGATTCGTGTTTTGTGACGCGTTCAAACGTTTTTATTTATTTATGTTATGTAAACTATGATCCACCTTATTTATTAATCTTGTTAGAGGATGGGACCCAAACCGCCCCATTGACTAATCGTGTTTATCGTGTCTACCCCTTTAACCCTATAGGGTCAAGTTTTCCATTTTAAAACGATAAACTAATTCAGATAAATTAATTTAACTTAATTTATTAATTATAGTATCTAAAATTTTAAAATTAACTAACAATATTCTATATTCATCAATTGAACGACCTAATTAATATAATAAAAATATAGATTTAATGTATAATTAGTATTAAAACACTTGACAACATATATAAAATGCAGCCTTTTATTCTTTAATCGTGTCTAATTGGATCCCGTTATCTAATCGTTATATTCGTGGTATATTCGTGTTCAATGTGGGTGGATCTAGATCCATTTTTGGTAGACCTAAATTCATTTAAATCGCGTCGTCATCGTTTCGTGTTATGTGTCTGGCCCCAAATTCCCGCCCCTATATATATGCACTTAACAGAACAACTGGGTTTGATTTGGGTTGGATCTACTAAAACTTAATAAAGTTCGTAATCTTTACTGTTCACGTATATCAGATCATTAAATTAGTTGGTGATGTTTTCTAAATCTAAATTTTAGAAACAAGGTTAGAAAACATGTTTGATTATTTTACTTAGAAAACTAATTTAGAATAATGTTTCTGTGCTTTGAAATTTGAATAGAAAACCGATAACATATTTCTAACTTATTTCTTTCTTTCTCTCCCTTGCATAACAAATTTAATATATATTTTATTATTTTTCCTTTTGCCTAAAATTATCAAAATCTTGGCAATTTAATTATGTTTTTGTGTATTCTATTTTATTCAACTGTATTAATAAAATAAAAAGAATAATATTACTAAACCATACGTCAAAATTATTGCTTCCTACCTATCATTGGATTCTTCTAGTCGTAAGTTTTCCAACAATATTTATTTAAAAAAAGTTATAGAGTAATACAATTTTGGGTAAAAAGAAATATAATAAAATATATATTAAATTATTTTTTTTAAGGAATATTAAAAACACATAACAAACAATTATGAACCTCAGATGAACTTATTTGTCTTTTATTTTCTATGAAAATTAAAAACACGATTCTAAATTTGCTTTCTAAGTAACATAATTAAACATGTTTAGATCTGACACTATTTTCAAGAATTTGAATTTATAAAACATAACAAACAATTATGAACCTCAGATGAACTTATAATTTATACTTTTGGAAAGTTTACGCAAAGAAGAAGTCTAAAGTTATTGCCTTTTAATGTTAATCTTATAAATATGCTTTACCTTAAACTACTGATAAAGTCACTACTCGTGATTTCAATCAAAATGATACAATTACAAGCTAGTGCCAAATGAAATAAGTATGAGCATCTCTAAAGTCTACTAACTACCAATTTTGACTCCAAAATTCACCTTTTTCTTTACGTACAACTCAAAACTTTGAAGCATTAATTTCCAAAAAAAAAAAAAAAAGCTTAGCTTAGTCATACTATTGCAACTTTGCAAGCTAATTAACCACGATCGATGGCAATATTAAAGGGTATCAAATCAAATTTAGCAAACTAGACAATATTACTCGTCATTGCACTTTTTTATTTTTCTACTCTGGGAAGAGTCTAGAAAATAAAAATGATGGAAACATAAAAATATATTTCATGTTGAAAACGACTTCCATTAAATTTTAAACCATACTAAAAGGTGAGTATGCAGTTGATATAGGCAACTTTTTTTGGTCGGATTTTGCTATAAAACTATAGACTATTAATTTCATCCACCAATCCAAAAATAAGGGACTAGTCAATGATGTTAATTGAAGGGAAAAATACCAAAATGTGGCAAATTAAGTATCGATGTTTATTGGATGGATGAACAATAATAGATGTGAGTGAGTGACCACTACAAAGCTATCAAGATAGGAAGAAAAATTAGAGTACGTCCACACTTTACTATTCTTAGCAATAATATGGTTATACAATTAATCTAACAAAACATTAGTATGTACTGTATGGTAAGATTATATTATATATTCATCTGGTCTCGATTTTGAAAAATTCATAACTTCGATAATATAATAAAATTCTCTAGTATAATAAGATAATACATTCATCTGGTCTCGATTTTCAAAAATTTATCATGTCAATAATATAATAAAATTCTCTAGTATTCTGTAGGTGATGGCATCAAGTTGAAGTTAGGATATTAAAAAAACTTAAAAGTTTACCAAGTTAAAAAAAATAGATAGTCAAATATATTTTTTGTGTGACACGTGTAGTATTAGGGAAAAAATTAGAGTTTGACACGAAACACAATACTTATCAAGCTTATATTTATCATTATTTTCTATTTAATATGTTATTATAACTTTATAATATATACTGTTTTTACTTTATTTCGATCATATTCTTCGAAGCGGTAAATAGGGTTAAAATATTTATACTACCACAATCGAATATTCATGAATATGTTGTAAATGTTTTTATTTTTTCACATAGCGTTTGGGTTTCTTTATAATAATAATAAAAAAACATCAAATGCAATATTCGGTCTATTATTCATAAAATATAGCCCCGAAGATCCGGATCTCATTGCTAAAGTTAAACGTGTGCGACTCACGTGAGCAGTAAATGCATTGAGAGATAACTGAATTGAACGGAAAGGACTTCGGCACACCAAAGTTCGAGTTTAGGGGGTATTCGCGCTAATAGAGCCACAAGTTCAGGGCGCAATCTTACAAATTGCTCTAATTATTATTTACAAAATACTCCCTCATTTTCTATACGCATAACACTGTACGACAAGAAAGTGAGCATTTATCAACGCATAGACTTCCAAAGAAAATAAATAAATAGAAATTGGGAAACATCTAAATTATATTCCATTTTCAATGGAAATTGATCCAGATTCATTTCTTTATATTAAGATACATGTTCTAAAAACAATAGCAAAATCTCTTCTTTTTTTTTGAAGTAATATTAAAGCCTAAAATGTCAAATAAAATACAAGGTATCAAAAGAGAAATAAAAAAATTTCAATGTACCTAGATCTCAGCTCAGAGTTTGATATCCCAATGGTTCTTGAAATGAGTCTTTCCTCCCGTCGTTCTTCCTAACCAGCATTGGCATCCACGGGAATAGTTTCCCGAGCTCGGTGCTTATATTCCCCGGCTTTTGTCGCTTGTCGATGATCCCAAACTTTGCTCTCTCTATTGCTTCCATGATATCTTCTCTTGTCACAATCTCACCCCCTGAATATCCCACATGTTAATTCATAGCAATTGGCACATCCAACCGATGGCAATTCCATAGAAATGGCTTAAAAAATATATTTTTCTTTTTTGCCATCGTTTTTTATTTTTTTATATTTTATTTTCTCACTGAAATTTTCGGATTTATTGAGTTATTAAGAATAAAACTAAAAATTCCCCCTAAAATTCTATTTCTATTTCCATATACAAAAACCCAAAAGGCGAAAACCTTAATAAATTTATTATTTCAAGACTTATAATTCTTAATTTGATGAATTTTATGTGGGTGTTGTTTGTTATGAATTGTATGATACATGAATTTTTTTTAATTAATCGTTATTATTGGGGCTTACGCCTCATGGGGCTACAAGAAAGCATAATATCTGTAACTCCATTGAAGGAGATCAACCAGAAATTATTCTGCCTAATTGATCCATCTCGGTTAGTTTATAAGTCTTGCATAAACATTCAAGGGTTCTGCTTAAAAACCGACCTCTTCGAGCAGCGAGCAATGCAGATTCATTGACGACATTTGCCAAATCAGCACCCACAAATCCCGGGGTTACGCAAGCAACAAGGTCGCATATTACGTTCATATCTTCCTCCAACGGGACATCTCGCAAATGGACGGCCAAGATCTTCCGCCTTCCGTCTTCATTGGGCTCCCCCACTACTACTTTTCTTGAGAAGCGGCCTGGACGGCAAAGGGCCTCATCCAATGCCTCGGGTCTGTTAGTTGCTGCAATGACGACCACCTTCGTGTCTGACTCAAACCCGTCCATTTCTGTCAGCAGCTGCAATACACCACATAATTTTCAGAACCCGGCTAATTATGTACTTGTTATATATATATTGAAAATGTCAATAATCCCCTTGAACTTGTTGCATTATCCTAATCTGATTTAGTTTAAATTTTTTGTCAGAGTTTACCCCCCTTTTCATTAAACATCTGATTGTTTGTTCATGTCAAAGCTTAAGGACATAATCGTCATTTTCCTGGGGTCGTTAAATGAAAACATAGGCGACATATAATAAATATCGCAATGGAAAATGACAATTTCCAAACAAAAATTTGTTACTGGAAATTCAAAAGAGATATAAGAAGTTGAATTATCACCTGGTTAAGAGTTTGGTCACGCTCGTCGTTGAAACTCCTACCTCGTTTTCCTCCGACCGCGTCAAGTTCATCGATGAATATAATTGACGGTGAAGATTTCCTCGCGGTGTGGAACAGGTCCCGAATGCGGGCCGCGCCTCTCCCAACAAACATCTCCACAAACTCGCTGGCGGAAACACTGAAAAAGGGAACCCCGGCCTCTCCGGCCACCGCTCGGGCCAGTAATGTTTTCCCAGTTCCAGGAGGACCCACCAGCAATACCCCTCTCGGTAATTTGGCTCCTAGCTTTTTGTAGTTTATAGCTCCTTGCAAGCATAGAACTATCTACAAACGTAAAACACATTGAATAAATGTATGCTAGACCTGTAGTTTAGTAGTAATTAATTACTACGCTATTTAATGTTAAGTAGTAACAAGGGAAAGATTAGGAAAGCCCTAATCTCTCCTATATAATGGCGCCTAAAGCTTTGCGGATTTATTTTTTTCTTTGTCGGCTTGATTCAAGACATGTTTAATACAGTTTTGGTCATGTTCTTGAAGCAATGATCTCTTTGTTTACCGATTTGATTTGCGTGTACTTAGCTTGTGACTTCGGTTATACATTACGTTTTGGTTTCGGGTTCTATCAATGTATGAAGGAATCTACAAGAGATAATACAAAATTCTAGCAAGTACACTAAAAATCTTTGGAAAATAATCATTTTATGCAACTGAATCAACACCAAATCTTCCATGAATTCGGGTGAAGTGAACGCTTACCTCCATAAGCTCCATCTTAGCAGTGTCAACACCTTCAACATCATCAAATCCGACCATCTCTAAATCGCGTTTCCGCTTCCTTGCCGGGCTATTCGCGGCAGATAGCTGGCGGTAAAGGAGCCACATTAATGGAATCAAAGGAATCCACAGAGTTATGATGGTTATCAGAGTAGTCCTCATTGACATCAGCACCGACTGAGGAGCCGAGCTATACATCGTTCCTTTCTCTCGCATCAGCCTCAGTAGAAACTTCTCGTCGTGATCGACTTTCCTCGTGGCGTACTGCCACTCCGGGCTCGAAGCCCGTGCGCTCGGAGATTTCTTCAGCACTCCATCGCTTGAAGCCTTATCAGCCGTGCTCTCTCCATCAGACGATTGAGCGATTTTGGCGTCCTGAGAGTTGACATTGTAGTATATACGACGAGAGCCTTCCTCGAGCAGAAGGCTAGAAACGGCCCCGCTTTGGAGGCTCGCAACAAGGTCCGAGTAAGGCACCATTTTCGGGGTGGGCAGCGTGGTAAGCTTTAAGAGAAGAAAGCACAATCCGAACGCAGCCGAGAGTGAAACAGAGAGTATCACTTTCCTCATGTTCTTCCTCAGAAAAGCCCCAACACCGTCGAGCATCGACGGGAACGAAACTTTCTTCATTCTAATGCTCAATAACCGCAACCTCGGCCTCAACCTAAGCGAAAATCCCCGTCTCCGTCCCTGTTGCTTTCCGCCCCCGTCTTCTCTACTCCTATTCGGCTTATCTACCCCGTCGCCTTCGTACGGCAAGCCGTGGCGCAATCTCGCACAGCCGCAGAAACCGAAGCGCCTAAACCTAGAGCTTTCGTTCCGAAAACCCCAATCTTGGGACTTGGAAAAACCATGGAATCCCTTGAAAGGAAAGGGCTTTAAGCCATTTTTGCAAAAACCCTCGAATCTGCTCAAAGACTTGGAATTTCCATGGAGATATCCCGACCTAACACGGGCGTTGATAAAGCCATTACCACAAGTGACAGAAAAGGAAGCCATGGCTTCGCTAAAACGACCCACTCGCGTCACTCATTTGATGAATTACAGATATTACCTGGTTGGAATGTGATGTTCTCTACTGGGTCAAGTCTTGAAATTGAAGAAGAAGGAGAAGAAGAAGAAGAAGATATTGACTGAAGATAACCATGGGAGTACTTACAGAAAGAAGAAGAGGCTATCTCTTTTTTCTCGGTTCTCAGCACCTAAAAAAAACTATTTTTAAAAGTTTTAAAAGAAGTTGTATTATTGTAAATAAATGTTTTAAAAAAAATTGATTACAATTACGATTACAATTACAATTCCACTCTATTACGATTACGATTACGATTACGATTACGATCAACCAACTACAACAAAGTGAACGCCACCTAAGTTGTATGGTTTAATTACAAAATTAGTTTCTTTCAAAAAAAATTACAAAATAGTTGTATTGTTTATCAAAACTATCTATAGTCGAGAAGTTCGCTTATATATATAATTAGTGATTTTGTCTCTAACAACGCTCGATGTCTCATATTTGAATATTTGAATGAGTAATTATTTAATATACAAATATATTATATATTTTTACATTAAAATTTATTTTTGTTGTTCTAGTACGGGCCTCAAAATTACTCCACGCCTCGAGCTTCGAAATCTTCTGGCATGACTTTGTTTGAACGGCCGTGCCTGAGATTTTTGGGGCCCCAGGGGAGGAGAATTTTGGGGCCTCACTACCGGTATTGCGATAATCAATTTTGATACAAAAGTATATACATTATTTATATAATAAATAAATTCTCATTCAAATAATACGTGTGTAACATTTTTTGAAGCAACCAACTTGTTCATTACGACCACTAACACGATTATAATTGTTTCCCTAAAAATACTTATAAAGAGAACCAAATTGAGATATATGTGAAACTTTTTTTTCAATTTTCTTTTCTTTTTTTTCGCCTCCGACTTGTATTTTCTATTTGAACTCATTGTAAATCCTATGGATACAAAAACTAAAAAAAGAATTATGTTTAATTTTGCATCATTACAATAATTAATCTATATAAACATAACATTTGATAAATTCGTATACCTTCAGTCTTCAATAAATCCGTATACCACAACTTAATCGTTATGGTAATTTGAGAATTAAAGGCCCAAGTGTTAAGGAGTATAGTAGAATAAAAATTAGAGACCCTAATTAATTGGAGAATTAAGTAGGGGCCTAATTATTAAAGTTATTTGGTATTAATTAATTTTTATGGGGTCCCTACATTTAATTTAAGTGATTAATACATTTTTTTTGGGCCCATAAATTTAATTTACGTGATTATATATATATTTATTTATATGATATTGGAGTTATTAGATTTGATTTTTAGAGACCCCTAAATTTGTTTTTTTTTTTTTTTACTAAAGGCGCACGCATTATGTAAAATTCCAGGTTACTAAATAATGTATACAGACATGCATATGTAAAATAATAATATGATAACTGTAAAAATATACATTGTCGAATTTCCCGGTGCACGATTCCACATCATCTCAATACTATACTTATAATATTAATGTACCTAGAGTAACCGACCCTAGCGTAACTCAAGCTTTTCCGACATAAAAGAGACTTAACCTTCACCTTAAAGAAGATCAGTGCCGACAATGTTGGGCAACACCGGTTTCCGACGCTCATTCAAACCTCAATTCTAATTAAGAGTTAATATATATATATATATATATATATAAATCTATAGTTAAATTTTGCATTTACCAAACATTATAGTCTTGAACGAAATGTTTGTATATTTTTACTCTTTACGATAAATAAATAATAAAAAAAAAACTAAAGACGTGTCATTAATTAAAAGTTTAATTGCAATTATCTAGTTACCTTAACTTTAATTGCAACCGTTGTATTGTTAGATTATGAAACAACAGTTAGCGTTTCATCAAGTTTCACATTAAACGACCGAACGTTCTAACCTACAAATTGTCGTTTTATTTTGGAAGGCGGCTACAAAAATAAATACTTTGATAACATGTCGTTGCACATTAAACGACCGAACGTTCTACTCTCAATGTAAACAACTCTTTGATAACATCTCGTTTATCTTTTTAACGACATGAAACCAAAAACGAACGCATGTAGTTTTTATTGTAAACGAAATTGTTGTAAAATACTTTTCGTTCCAAATTTTCCAGGTCCGTTTCTTTGGACATGAACAAATTATTTACATGATTTTTGTTGGATTTTTGATCCCTAACAAGCACGATAGTTTTGCATCATGGTCATTGTTCTCGGCTTTACTCTTACACAATCTAGATACTAATATTTGTTTTAAATTGAAAACCGAGATCCTATTATTTACCAAGAATTAATTGCACTAAAGACCGCGTTTGAGATTGCTTAAATTCGATTTTGGACTTCATGAGACTTGGCAGTCAAATAAAAATAAAATCCTCAACAGTAATTGTCACTTTTTGGTCTAAAATGGAGCATAAAACTTTTGTTGCTAACAAAAATTGATAAACTTATTAAGTTGGATATAAAAACAGTTCTATAGATTATTTATCTAATATAAATAATTAGTTACATAATTATTAAACAAGGTATTAGCTATAAATGAATTTTTAGTACCTACCCGTTCTCAAAGTTAAAATGAATACCGATGATCTTTTTTTATAGACTCGGGTGTACTATATCTTTTTTTAGTCTCGATAACGAAATCTTTAGATCACCGATTGAGTTTTTTTTTTTTTTTTTTTTTATATAGTAATTGTAAATAATAAATAGAAATAATGTATGGTATGGGATATGGTAATGGAGTAATAAACTTAATTATTTTGGGGACAATACCCAAGTAGCTTGAAATGCGCAACTTGATATCTTCATTTTAAATGTTATCAACAAAAATATACAGAATTAAGAAGACCTCGTGACACTGACATTTACGTAATGTTAAAAATAAACTATATTAATATTTAAGAATTATTGCAGCGAAGAATATTTGATATTCAGAGAAAAAATAATATATATATATATAATAGCGTACACAACTTGCTTGTAAATAATTAGATACGCATTCTAGTTTTTTAGTTAAATATATTTTGCGCCAGCGTAAATAAAAAAATAAAAAACTTTAGTTAAATTGTAAATTACGCCAGAGAAATTTTGATTGAATAAGTTGAATAAAGAAGTTATTATTATGAAATAATTTTTTAAGGATTCAATTGATAAATACAGAATTTTGAAGGTTAAATCCGTAAAATCAATAATCTATAATTTTAGAAGTGAAGTTTATAGCTTATTATTTTTTGCTCAAAAGGATAAATATTAATTTGAATTTTGAAGAGTCAACTTGATAACATAATACAGCTAATTTATTATTTTGATAAGATTGAATTATTATTTATTAAAGAAAAGATAAGATTGAATTCCATTTACAAGGCCCATTACCCAAAGCCACAAGCCGACAAAAATAGCAGCTCAGCGTTGAATATCTTCGCCAGCGAGCGAATCTGATCCACTCGTTCAGATCCTTCAAATCTCAGCCGTTGGATCATTCTATCAGTCAACCCTTTTCCACGTAATATTGTTTCTACGTGAGTAATTACGAGTAACGACAACCAATGACTAAAATAAAAAGATATTTTCTGTAAAATATCATATGTTGTAAAAACTAAAAGTATTATTTATATTCTTTATTTTTATGACCAGACTTTTAATAATATAAAAATTCAAAAAATCTTAACGAACACTAAATTCAATAATACAAAACAGAATATTAAATCCAGACGTATCTACGTAAAACTCACTGTAAAGATTTAACAAAAAATTAATTACTTATTGAGAATATTAAATACTTTTGCCGCAAATATATGACTTAAAGATAATAGTGAATAGTGATATTTGAAATTTGAATACAGCTAAGCGCGTGAAAAGGGCACGTTTCGTAATTTACACGAAAGAGAATGGCAATTCCGTAATTGGCTCTATATTCCCGAATCCTATATATATATAGCCCATCAGCTTTTTAACCTACACACATCAGAAATCGCAATTAGCCTCTCTTTGCAATTAGGGTTTCTTCAGATTCGATCTTCTTCTTCTCTCGTTCGCGTTCATCGGTGAGCTTCTTTTTCTCTCTAATCGCCATGGATCTTCTGTGATTATGCATCTCAAAATTTACTGGTTCCTCTTTTTTTTCTTTATTCTGATTAATAATTTTGGTTTTTTATGCAGTTGAATTTCTAGGGTTTGATTGGGACATCGAGTGCGATTTTTCTGGAGAAGAATTCTGCCTTGTTACGACTTTAATATATTGAATTGTGAGTATTTTTCTTGTTATTTGTTTTGTTTGTAATTCTGATTTGGTTTTAGATAGGCAGTGATGATATTCATGGCTCTTTTAGGTTTCAATCTGGGATTGTTGATTAAAATTTGGGGGTTTTTATCGCCTCTTCATTTATTCGCGATGATAATTTGTGGGGTTTATCTTTTATGTCTATCTGTTTAGATCTTGCTAGATTCGCCATTGTTTCTTGTTGATTGATGTTTGTTATTCTATTGAATTTTAGTCGAATCTAATGATCTTTATCCAAGTTTTCACTGTTTGTTTCCGATACTTATCCGTGAAATAGTCTATCGTTTCTGACTTATTTTGTGCCTTTATCTGTGTGAATGATTTGCAGGATATATTGAATGAAATAATGGAAGCGGAATCTGGTAAAAAGGAGTCTAGCAGTAGTAGTAGTTGCAAATCCTCGTTCTACGAAGCTCCCCTCGGATACAGCATTGAAGACGTTCGCCCTGCCGGAGGAATTGAGAAATTCAGATCAGCTGCTTACTCCAACGTATGTTCTCGTATTCATATTGATACAAGTGTTTAGCACGTTTGATGTATGCAATTTAATGATTTATGTTTGTTTTCATATTTTGTCAGTGCGTTCGGATGCCATCCTGAGTACCCTCGTGTGTTTGACGTAGCCCCGCGACACCTTTATACTGCTTTCCTTCAATTTTGCCCTAGCTATTGATTCTCTCTCTCTCTCCTCTCTTCCTCGTCTCGGCTGCTGCTACATTTGCCTTCCCAAATCCTCTGCTCCTTACTGTCTCATCTCCAACTGTTTGAATCACAATGTCCGACCAAGTCTCTGCAATCGGTTTCGAGGGCTTCGAGAAGAGGCTTGAAGTCTCGTTCTTTCAGCCCGGACTCTTTTCAGACCCCGCAGGCATGGGCCTCCGTTCACTCTCCAAGTCCGAGTTGGATGAGATCCTTACACCAGCAGAGTGTACCATTGTTACCTCGCTCTCCAACGACTATCTGGACTCCTATGTCCTCTCCGAGTCGAGCTTCTTCGTGTACCCCTACAAGGTCATTATCAAGACTTGCGGCACGACGAAACTGCTGCTCTCTATCCCTGCCATTTTGAAGCTGGCCGGCAAACTCTCTCTCGCCGTGAAATCCGTGAGGTACACTCGTGGGAGCTTCATATTCCCCGGCGCTCAGACTTACCCTCACCGGAGTTTCGGAGAGGAAGTGGCTGTCCTTGACAGCCACTTTGGCAAGCTCGGTTTGACTGGAAAAGCCTACGTGATGGGCGGTGCTGAAAAAGACCAGAACTGGCACGTTTACTCCGCCAATGCTGAGCTTGCAAGCTTGGTTTGGGGATCACAGAAGTCGAGCCCAGTCCACACTCTGGAGGTTTGCATGACCGGCTTGGACAAGGAGAGCGCCTCTGTCTTCTACAAAACCGAAGGTAGCTCTGCCACTACAATGACCGAGGACTCTGGTATCCGCAAAATCCTGCCAAACTCGGTCATATGCGATTTCGAGTTCGACCCATGTGGCTACTCCATGAACTCCATCGAAGGCGATGCAATCTCGACCATTCACGTCACTCCAGAAGACGGATTCAGCTACGCAAGCTTTGAATCGACGGGCTACAATTTCAATGAGGTCGATCTGAGCAAGCTGCTCGAGAGAGTCTTGGCCTGCTTCAGGCCGAACGAGTTCTCCGTGGCCGTGCACTCCTCAGTCGGCGAGGCTGCGTCGAAATTCGAGCTGGAGTTGAAGGGATACTCTGTGGGCGAGACCCGTGCCGAAGCTCTGGCGATGGGCGGGAGTATGGTCTACCACAGCTTTGTCAAGAGCGGGGAGGTTCATTCTCCGCGATCGATCCTGAAGAACTGCTGGGGCGACTCGAGCGACTCGGACGAGAACTGAAGAGGAAGGTGATGAGAAGTGGCTTCTGAACGAGAAAGACATCTTTTTTCTATTTTAGGGTTTATATGCTGTTTTTCTTTTCTCTGTTTTAGGGTTTTATAATCTCTTTGGGGATTTGATTATTGGACCTTTGTTATCTTTTATTATGAAATGAATAAAGCCTGTTCTTTTGAGGCAATTTTTTTTTTTAAATCTTTTTTATGGCAATGTTTGGAATGATTTTTTTCTAAAGCCTGTTCATTCTTTATGAATGTTTTCAAAACTTCCTTGTGCACGGAAGTTTTGAAAACATTCATAAGAATGTTTATTATGGATAAAAGTACTCAAGTTATCCAGACAAAAATAGTAAAAAAAAGAAAAAAAAAAAAAAAAAGAGGTGTACCTCTAATTCACTAAAAAAAGAGAATTTAAATATTTTTTTCTTAATTTTTTTAGATTAGTTTTGAACCAACCAATAATAACCCTAAGAAACAGCCACTTGTGTGGACCATTTGGAGCCACAGAAGTTGTTGACCTTAAAATAAGGAAATTTCCTTAAGGCGAATGTAAATAACATTAGTCCTACAGGGTGGAATAGTCTAATGATTAGGTACAATCTCCAAAAGATGTTACTTTTGCCGACCTAATAATGGGAACATGATTCCACTTTTTCCATCTCTTTTTAAGAAAAACTGGGTTTGTCTATTCACGTGAGAGCATATGAACTTCCATAATCACCAAATAATTGAATTTTAGCTTTTCCACTGCATTAATGCATTATTAATATTATGACACTTTGAGTAAGGCAAGGGTTTAGATGAAATAATAATTACGAAACCTTTATGCCTACGAAATGACCTGACTTTCTCACCATTTTATTGTCGTTTTGCTTTGTTTAAAATAAAAAAGAAATAAACTTGCCGTAAATATTGGTATTCAAATTTCAATAAAAACTTACACATTGATAACATCTAGTTTTGCATACTAACAAAACAATAATATATATATATATATATATATATCCAAATTCTTATTTTATACGATAAAATAATATACAGATACAGATTGACTATTATCCGTATTTTTAAAAAACGAAGTGGCACTATCGGTCAAAGTTACAATAAACTCTCGCATTACTAGATATATTCAGTGTAAGTACATGTGATACTGTTAGCTAAGTTTACATTTGTAAATGAGACATTCATTTGTAAATGAGGCACTCATTTGAGTGCTATGAGATTGACCTCTTTAATAGGTATGTACTAAAGTTATCACTAAGCCAACACAAGCTTTGTTATTATTATCCGCATTCACAGGACTGTATTGAAGAAGCAAAAAATATTCTTATCATAATAATACGAATCATGACAACAACAAAAAAAAACACATCACTCATACACGTTGACATGTGTTTGATTTTTATCATAGTAAACACGGTAGTTAAGTTTGCCGTCACGGTGTTCTTCGATCTCAGCAGTATTCTGAAAAATATCAAGATTTAATTTTATTTTTATAAACCTAAAATTTCACGTTCTCATTTAGTATTCACGAATTGAGTGACTTATTAAGTTGAATAGTAAAACCAAATCTATAGATCATTTAGTTTCATGATATATTAAAATTAAGAAAAATAGTATCATAAATATTAAATAGGAATATTATTATTAGGTATAAATGAGTTTTTGGTACTTGTTCTCGAAATCAAAAATAAAATAACAAATATCCATTAAAATCTTACTGAACCAACAATTTAAGTTAACAGGTCTGGAGTCTTAAATTAAGTCTTTAAAGTCTTCCGCAACAAAATCTATAATTTACAGTTTCAATTTTTGTTCATCTTTTACGTCCATAATAATATTTACTAGTAAATATTATGGCTATGGTAAAACTATAGACTAGTATGAGTAGTTTCGCTCCCTTCATTTTACGGGCATTTCCGCAAGTCGATTGACAAATTTAAAAAAAGGACATGCCACATGCTCCAAATGCCGCATAAATTTATAGGGAATGTTGCATAAATTTCAAGGGAATACCGCATGTTGATGGGAATATCGATCGACGAAAATTTTGAGAAATATTTGTTTAGTAATTAGGTAGGACTTTTATATAAGTTCAAAATAATTTAATCATCACCGTAAGACATAAATAAAAAAAAAATCACACTTTTATTTTAAAATGTCATATTGATAAGTTATAGTTGTACTGATATAAAATAAAAGTTATACTTGTAACTTATAACTTATTGAAAATATAAATATATAATTATAATTAAAATAAGACATTATATTAATAGGTTATATAGTTATTTGGGACATGTGGGGACATTTAAAACTTAGGGGCATACTATAGTATGGAGTAATATGACATCCTTATCCTGACACGTACTAAATATAATGTTTAGGTCTTAAATTGCACAACTTGATATATGTGTGGTACTTGTGCCACAGACTTGAGATCTACGTGACTACGATAACAAAAAATATTGGAGAAGCTCGATTTTTGAAGATGTGGAGATGAGTGTCTATATAATTGTCTGGAAATGATAAATACTAGATAAAATATATTATCCCCTGCAATATATATACAAGAAGATAGAAATAATCACTCATATCATTCACCCATAGTTTAAGCAAGATATGATTTAAAACAAAAGATTCGCCGTATTTTATTGAATGGCCGTATTTGGCATTTGCATAAAGTTGACTTGTTTGATGAAAAGGAGGAGTTTTATGTTTTTGAATATTATAATTAGGGTTTCGGGTTGATAGTGGCAAATGTTTTTAAGTTGCATTTAATTGGAATAGAACTAATTTTGTTAGTGATAAATGCATTTAAGTTTTATTTTATTGTGACTTGGATGTACTCAATTTCCACTTTATTGTGGCTTGAATATATCTAAGATAAAATTTAAAAAATAAAATTAAAAAAATCGTCAAAATTTTAGTAAAGTAAAACTTGAGTACATCTGCTAAATAGAAAAAGAAGAAAAAAAAAATAAGAAAATTGTACGGAATGCCCATCTTTGTTAATCATTTTAAGAAATGCTCATTTGTGATAGTAAATAATACACACAATAGGTAAAAATTTAAAAGATTTAACACAAACTGGGCATTCGTTCATTTACCCAAATAATAAGTCTTTGCCGCCCTTGTTGAGTGCAACATAAGTAAATTTGTCACAAGTAACCCTTTCAAACGATATTACTAAAGCGATTAGTATAAATGTTTCTGAAATTTATATGTTGGTGTAATTTACTCTCAATGAAATTTAAGAGCCTGTTTACCATAATCACCCAAGAATTTCATCTACGGGTAGATCGAGAGAGGTAAATGTATAGCGATGAAGTTCTAGTAAGTTTTTAAAAACCAATAATTGATTATGTCGATTTAATTATATTAGTATACTGAAAATCGATGGATATAATTATAAAAATGGACTTCTATAAAATAATAATATTTATTATCAATATTCACTATTTATAAATTAAAAAATTATTTTAAAAAAAGATTGATTACAAATTATAATTTAATAATAGAGATGATGGGTTTATATTATGGTTATTGAAAATTTGTAGGTTAAAATATTATGATTTTATAAT
The DNA here is from genome assembly GCA_954871525.1 of Parietaria judaica. NCBI lineage: Eukaryota > Viridiplantae > Streptophyta > Magnoliopsida > Rosales > Urticaceae > Parietaria > Parietaria judaica. Next base: position 37,420,533 of record OX940865.1, read on the forward strand.
TTTCAGGCGTGCTTGTTCCTTGCACACTTTTGTAAAACGCGTTAAAGTTTAAGCAAATTTAACCAAGTAATCCTCACTACGGATTTTTTTTTCTTCCGAGTTTTATAACTATGCTTTAAAGTATTAGTTTTCGACGACATTTTCCTCTATTCTTTGATAAAGGAGGCATGTTACCCCTAGTTCTTTATAAAACAATATGCATATGTTTAATTTTATCGCATCACATGATTTACTTAAAAATATATTGTCAATTAATTATTGGACTAAATAAAAATACTCAACCAAAGTTATAACTCAAAATATTTATTAATATAGAGGTTTCTCGGGATTTGAATTTTGATGAAACAAAATAATAAATTTATGAAACATTACTTTTAAATGATTATTTTTTAACAACTTAAAATTATAAAAATATTGAAAGTAATTTAAGAGGACTAACATGTAAAGTTCTGTTAATACTTTAATCCCACGTAACATGTTCAATAATTGAGTAACAAATAAAATAACACTACGTAGGTAGTCTATTCTCTTCTACTTTTTCACCTCGAGACCAACAAATAATTGAAAATCATTACTTTGACACAGTTTAGTAAAATGATTTATACATTAAATTATCTCTTATTTAGCTCATTAGCTGTAAAGTAAGTAAGCTACTAACATACAATTATAGACAGTAGTAAATAGTTATAAAACTATTTAAATTTAATTGAGGGGACATTGACGTTGAAAGTAAAAAAAATAACGATAAAATTGTACTTAATGTTACAAATGTGAAATAGCATATTTTTTTTAGATCTATTATATTTAAAAATATCCATATTAAATCATACCTGATTGGTCTAGAGGCGCAATCGCTCGGTCAACCTATTTTTTTCTCTTATTATTTGATATCCATAACCTGATTTCGGTTATTCGTATTTTAATAACATTAATTTCTTTTTAAAATTGGTTAACTGGATTTTCGATTATATCAAAATATGATAACCAATTTTAATAACCTGGACATGTTTTGAAACCAGTTAGCCGGAGTTTCAGTTATCAAAATATGATAACCGATTTTAATAACCTCAACATGTTTTGAAACTGATTAACCGGATCCATTAATAGTGTAATACATTCAAAAAATAATATTCAACATATTTTATCGCAAAATAAAACTTATCGTTCCAAATATCATGTAACGGTTCAAAAAAATTACTAATAAAACATACTGGTCCAAAATCGAAAAAGCAAAACATATATATATATATAAAACATCATACAGTTCAACAACATATCTACAATACTTTTTTAATATTTAATATTTTGAAAAATCAATAACTGATAATTTAATATAAATTTTGCCTTGCATTTGTTAATTTTGAATAATTTTACTATTGTTTGAATTTTACAGAGAACAAAATAGTTAGAAGAAACAAATATCGCCTCACATTTATAAATTTTGAATGTAATTTACCGCTATTTTTCACTAAACACTTATCTACTCAGCTGTCCAAAGTTTAAATATTTTGACCGCCATTTTCCTTATATTTATTTATATATATATATTTAAATACCTTCTTTAGTAATATTGAATAGCCAGCCGCAAGATGACAAAACATGGCACCTAATCCACTGAACATATTCGGCAGCGATCTACCAAATCCAATCCGTCAAATCTCAGCCGTTGGATCTTGCTGACAGTCAAACTTTTCCACGTACAACGTGACAAATTAAGACAAGCACTGACCCGGTACCACGTCAGCTCCATTAATTGTCGAATATACCCCTGACACGACGGCGCGTGGAGTTAACGCCCTCGATTATTAAATTCGGAGAGTAATCTCGATCTATCGCCTTTCCGTGGTGCGTGTTATTCCTGTCTTCAGTTTTATTTTACTTTAATTTTTTTTTTCGTAATTGCAGGAGCGTGTAGGGATCACCGTAGAGATTTGTGCGGTCCCTTTGGCTCTTGGGTTCAGTGAACTACAGATATAGGGAATCTATAAAAGTGACATTTATTTTATAGAGGATTGCGGTAAATGTATTTAGTTTTTTTTTATAGCATGGTATTATACCAAACACGGGCGGATTTATTGAGGGCCGAGCGGGGACGGTCTCCCCCACTTGATTCAAATTCGTGATTTTTAATGAATAAATATATAAAAATTTATTAATATATATTAAATGTATCATAACCAAACAAAGTTAATACTATGGTGTAGTGGCTATTCTTTAACTCTCTCTCCTTGAAAACCAAGGTTCAATTCCCATCAACTTCATTTTTTTAATATTTATAATCTTTATTATTAATCATCTCTTAATATAAAGATTCTTTTATTATACACTAAGCTATAATATTTGTAATTGTAATTGTATAATATTTGTAATTATAAAAATATTTTATTTATTATATTATATTCTAAAAATTCCAGCTTAATTTTTTTCGCCCCCTCTTGGCAAAATCCTGACTCCGCTCCTGATACCAAACACTTAAGTTCGTCAATTAAATAGTCCGTGATGTATAATTTTTTTATATATTTTTTATTAGTGTGTATAAATGTTAAGTTTTTCTGTTTACGTGTATAATTAAAATTGACATTAATTTACATGTTTTGAGTTTTTATTTTTATGTTAAGTGCTTTAATTTGTAACATACACGTAGTCACAGTGTTAAATGTAGGGAAAACCGACCTGAAAGCCACCAGAATGCCGTTTTCTGAAGAAGTGCGGAATGACAACCCCTGTCGACCTGTGTCGTCTTTCCATCTGCCGAGGCGTGTTGTTCGAAAACCCTAACACACTTTGATTATCATTTGAGAAGAAAAACTACAAAAAATGGGTTGGCTTCCACATAAATAGAAAATCATACAAAACCCTATCCTTCGAGCTTTTCCCCTTAACCCACCTTGGCCTTCCCCATCCTCGCTATATCCGACAAGAAATTCTAGCCCTTTTTCACGTTTCTTTGTTTTTTCGCGAAATCTACCGTGGAGAGATGGATAGAAACATATATATATATATATATATATATATATATATATATATATATATATATATGCTAGGATTTCTATAAAATGTTTATTAGGATTCTTTTTTTATTATTATGTAAGGTATTAGGGCTTTATGTTGATGTGTTTAGTTTTTTATGGGCCTTTTTGGGCGTTTAAACATAAATTTAAGTATTATTATGATATTTTTATGAAAATCATAATCTTTTCTAGTTTTATACATTCATGAGTGTAATTGTAATATTTTAAATATATATATTAAGCTATTAATATAATAGTATAATCACTTAATTTTTATATAAAAATTGTATAATTAAATTCAATAGTAATAATAATATGTTAATAATATTTGTTTTTTCAAGAATTTTTGTCGATATTCTAATTGGCATGCGGTACGCCCATGAAATTTATGCGATATTTTTCGGCATGCGGCATGTTTTTTTCTTCGAATTTGCTCGCTTGCATGCCTATCGGCATGCATAATGCTTGTACCAGGGGCGGACCCAGCCTTATATGGGAGTGGCTCGTGTCACCCCAACTCAAATTTTCTTCTATGTATGTATAGGTGGATAGGCCATGGGAGGAAAAAATTCTATTCAGAGAGCTTGACGTTCTCTGTATTTTTGTTTACAGTGAACTTAATAGTCAAAGAGAGAATATGCACTTTTTGAAATACGTGGGGTCCACATTCTCTTATTTGCCCTTTCGTTCTGTTTCCTTTATAATTTTTATTGTCAAATCAAAAAGAAAAATTAAAATACACTAATAGTAGGACCCACCATAACCTATTATCTCTCGTTTTACTATTATATACTCTGTGTTTTAATTTTAACAATTATTTTTTCACATTGTTTACATAATATTTCATAAAATTATCCTATCCAATTATTCTTACTATCATACAAATTAATATGTTCTATATGATGAATTACTATAACTTTATTTCACACATCTGTAATTGAAAATTAAAAAAAAAAAACGTAAATAATATTCAGCATGTACTAAATGAATGTTTTAACATCATAAATAAAATTAATATTATAAGTTGTGATGAAGATTGGATAAATGTATATATATATATATATATATATATATATATATATATATACCAAGGTATATACATTACATTACATATCTTGCAACTTAATATATTTTGAGAAATAAAAAGTAATTAAAAATTTAATAATAAGAGGTTTTTTTTTTGAATGGTATAAGAGAGTTATTTAAATCAAAATGATCACTTAATCAATTAAAATGTGTTATTTAATAGTGTTTTTTCTTTACTGTCTAACTAAAAATTATTTTAATATAATACAGTTTGTCACCCCCGACCTGAATTTCTGGGTCCGCCCCTGGCTTGTACAATAAAAGACTGCGAATCGACAATCGATTTTTGTTGTTGAAAGAGTGACATTATTGATCAAGATTACATGTACTCGTATTATATAAGATATTTGTCACGGTAAGAACAACCGACACTATTGGCTGTAGGCACTATCGGCCAAGATTACATATATGCACAATTTCTGCGTCTCAAGAAATTGAACCCAAACGAGCAAGACCTCATGAAGAGTCTTATTGTAGTGGATTTAGCACTAGGCCAATTTCTACTAATCCTAAGTTTTACCACTCATGTACAAAAAATTAAAATCGTTTTCGTGTTTTTTTTTAATAAATAATTTTATCAAACACATAAAAAAAGTAGTTTATTTTAAAAATAAAAACAAGATTAAATAAGTTGTGTCAAACGCACCAATTCTCAATATATATAAACCGCCACAGTGCATATATGTATAAACGCCGAATAAAGACACATTAGTGTTATGGTATGTGACATGTTGAAAAAAAACACGTATTTGTATGAAGAATAAATAAAAGTTTAAAAAGCAATTTGGTGCACATTAGCGTTTATATACTCCAAGCTTATTTTTTTTTTGACACGGTTCATATTCTGAATTTTTATTTTAAGTTCTTAGTTTTTTTTTTCTTTTCCAAACTTTTATTTAATAAATATTAATTTTGTTTTATGAAATTAATAGATATAATCATAATTATAATAATTAGGGATAATAGCGGCATAAGTCCCCAACCTTTATTTAACTGGGGCGGCATAGCCCCAACATCATTTAATAGCGGTATAAGTACCAAAAGATGATTTCCGTCCATATTTGACTAACGGAAGTAGTCAACGTTTGCGTGGTCAGCTTCTCGTCAACGTGGACGCCACGTAATCCGACATGTCACCACACACGTCATCCTCGTGTCATCAAATTTAATGCAAAATTAATGGTGATGGAGGGATTCGAACCATTGCCCTCGCATGTGGTGATGGATGGATTCAAATTTAATGCAAAATTAATGGTGATGGAGGATGACATGTATGGTGACATGTCGATTACGTGGCGTCCACGTTGACGAGAAGCTGACAACGCAAACTCTGACTACTTCTGTTAGTCAAATATGGACGGAAATCATCTTTCGGTACTTATACCGCTATTGAATGAGGTTGGGGCTATGCCGCCCCAGTTGAGTAAAGGTTGAGGACTTATGCCGCTATTATCCCTAATAATTAATATGAAAAAGAATAAGTACAACTATAACTGCAATATGATTGGATCACCTTTATTGAAAAATTGGTATCAATAGAAAGAGTAAAAAATAACGGCTACAGTTACACTATCAAAAGTCAATAAATATTTGGCAACGCATTTTTTTTTGTTTATTTTTTCTTGTCAAATTCGAACGATAAAAAATACTAGATAGCGGAATAAGTATATACATGTGTATATTAGGTATGAAAATTAACCATAGTCTGTCAAATAAATTAGACAAAAAAAAATCCTTTGTATTTATTATATTTATTGACCTTGAATTATTTTTTAAGAAAACATGTAGGTAAAAGTATTATGAAGTACTTTAAAAATTCAATATTTAAAAATTTATGTTTTAAAGGAAAAAGTATTAAATTGTTTATAGTTTTAGCACCAAATCGTTAGGTTTCACAAAATATCAGTATTTATTACGGCATAAGTACATAACCTATTAGTGGCGATGTAAGTGCTTAAGTTGTTATCATTTATTTAGACATAAGCATTTAAGTTATTATACATAAATTATATAGAATTGGTGGATTAAAAAAAACAGCATATATAGTAATAACTTAGTATTTATGTCTCGAATAATAACTTTAGAGCTTCTGATACTTATAACCAATTCTAAAATTTTATGTATAAGATAATAACTTAAATATTTTTATCGCTAATAAAAAATAGGGTTAATGTACTAAATGTCTATTTTGTGTCAAATATTTTTAAAAACTACTCATTGCGTGTATTTTTTACTCTCACAAATTGACATTTTTTAAAAGGTTTGACTAAACAATAAGCATTTTGTACGATTTTTATAAAAAATAATAATATAAGTATAACTTAAGATGGTATTTTGTAAAAATACTTTAAATTAAAGCACTTTTTTTTTCTTTTTTTAATATACAGACCTAGACTATCAGGGAATCTTAAAAAAAAATGTTATAAGTGATAAATCATTATTCCACGGTTTACAAAGCACGAAAGGGTAATTAGGTAACCGTAGAGATTTTGCGTGGTCCACAAGTCGCGAGGCATGCAAAGGGCACGCGTCGTAATTTCCGCGAAACAGAATGGCATTTGCGTAACTGACTCGCTATCCCAACTCCTATATAAACAACGCGCCTCTCCTTTCTAACCTACGCTCTTCTTCCCCAACAATCGCAATTTCGCAGCTAGGGTTTCTTCAGATTCGATCCTCTTCTTCTCTCGTTCGCGTTCATCGGTGAGCTTCTTCTTCTTCTCTCTTATCGCCATTCATGCTCTGTGTATTACGCATCTCTCGAAGCTTATTAACTCAGGCTTCTTATGCAGTTGAATTTCTAGGGCTTGATTGGGACATCGAGTGCGAGTTTCTTGACGAAATCTGCCTGGTTACGAATTTATATATTGAATTGTGAGTAATTTCCCAATTTTTTCTTTTGTTTATACTTTATAGTATTGATTGGGTTTGTGAATCGATTGAATTATTGTTAATCGTTTTGGGGATCCAGTCTTGGATTTTTGATGAAAAAATTGGGGGTTTTTATCGCCTCTTCATTTTAATATTGAATATTCAAAGGTTAATAGTTCTTGTGTTGAAGAGAATAATGTGTGGTGATTTGGTTTTATAATGTAGATGTATAATGTGGCTTTCTTTGTTTGAATGATTTGCAGGATAAATTGAATGAAATAATGGAAACCAAAGGTGGAAAAAAGAAGTCTAGCAGTAGTAGTAGTTGCAAATCCTCGTTCTACGAAGCTCCCCTCGGATACAGCATTGAAGACGTCCGCCCCGCCGGAGGAATCGAGAAATTCAGATCAGCTGCTTACTCCAACGTATGCTCTCGTATTATTGATCTAAATACGTCTGTTTCGCATTTCAATATGTGTAATTTACTGATTTGTTTTTCGTTTCCGTGTTATCCAGTGCGTTCGCATGCCGTCCTGACGACCCTCGTGTGTTTGACGTAGCCCCGCAGCACCTTTATACTGCTTTCCTTCAATTTTGCCCTAGCTATTGATTCTCTCTCCCTCCCCTCTCTTCCTCGTCTCGACTGCTGCTTCATTTGCCTTCCCAAATCCTCTGCTCCTTACCGTCTAATCTCCAACTGTTTGAATCACAATGTCCGACCAAGTCTCTGCAATCGGTTTCGAGGGCTTCGAGAAGAGGCTTGAAGTCTCGTTCTTTGAGCCCGGACTCTTTGCAGACCCCTCAGGCATGGGCCTCCGTGCACTCTCCAAGTCCGAGTTGGATGAGATCCTTACACCAGCAGAGTGTACCATTGTTTCCTCGCTCTCCAATGACTATCTGGACTCCTATGTCCTCTCCGAGTCGAGCTTCTTCGTGTACCCTTACAAGGTCATTATCAAGACTTGCGGCACGACGAAACTGCTGCTATCTATCCCTGCCATTCTGAAGCTGGCTGGCAAACTCTCTCTTGCCGTGAAATCCGTGAGGTACACTCGTGGGAGTTTCATATTCCCCGGCGTTCAGACTTACCCTCACCGGAGTTTCGGAGAGGAGGTGGCTGTCCTCGACAGCCACTTTGGCAAGCTCGGTTTGACTGGAAAAGCCTACGTGATGGGCGGTGCTGAAAAGGACCAGAACTGGCACGTGTACTCTGCCAATGCTGAGCTGGCAAGCTTGGTTTGGGGATCACAGAAGTCGAGCCCAGTCCACACTCTGGAGGTTTGCATGACCGGCTTGGACAAGGAGAGCGCCTCTGTCTTCTACAAAACCGAAGGTAGCTCTGCCGCTACAATGACCGAGGACTCTGGTATCCGCAAAATCCTGCCGAACTCAGACATATGCGATTTCGAGTTCGACCCATGTGGCTACTCCATGAACTCCATCGAAGGCGATGCAATCTCGACCATTCACGTCACTCCCGAAGACGGATTCAGCTACGCAAGCTTTGAATCGATGGGCTACAATTTCAATGAGGTCGATCTGAGCAAGCTGCTCGAGAGAGTCTTGGCCTGCTTCAGGCCGAACGAGTTCTCCGTGGCCGTGCACTCCTCAGTCGGCGAGGCTGCGTCGAAATTCGAGCTGGAGTTGAAGGGATACTCTGTGGGCGAGACCCGTGCCGAAGCTCTGGCGATGGGCGGGAGTATGGTCTACCACAGATTTGTCAAGAGCGGGGAGGTTCATTCTCCGCGATCGATCCTGAAGAACTGCTGGGGCGACTCGAGCGAGGACGACGAGAACTGAAGAGGAAGGTGACGAGAAGTGGCTTCTGAACGAGAAAGATTTCTTTTTTCTTTTTCTAGTAGTATGAATAAATCTTAATATGTGGGGTTATGTTGTTTTTGCTTTTGTATTGAAGTGGTTATTGTTGGACCATTATGTCATTTTACTATTATGCAATGAATAAGCCTACTCTTTGTAAGCAATTTCTTTATGTATATTTTTTTATTTTATTGTTAATGTTAATAATTGTGTCGTATATGCACGAATGCGATCAATTATTGTTGGGATTCTCACCCTAATTCTAATCGATTGACCTAGCGATTTCTTCCGATTCTTAAACAATCATCGAGATATATCAAATAAACATAAACTGAAAACGAAAAATGAATCAAGACACAGTTTTAGAGAGAGGTTCTGCCGGAGATCAAAATCCGATCTCCGACGTACGTCCTCTCTTTCGCTCCGGCGAATATAAACGGACGCCATGCACTATAGGATCTTCGAGTTCCGATTACACACTCATCTACGCCTATCTCTCACCGTACATCGATCGATCCGATCAAACCCGTACAATCCCTAGATAAGCTTTACATAGTGAATTCGAAACCAAGAGAAACAAACCAGAGAGTAGATGAAGCTAGAAACCCTAGAGAGAAAGAACCCTGAAACCCCCCAAGAGAAAAACCCCTTTTTCTCTTCCTTCTCACTCTGTCGAATTCCAATCTGAGAACAACCCAGATAAGAGGTTGAAGCAGGCTGCTCCACAGCCGTTGGATTAGGCTTTATCGTGTGGCTCAAAGTCGTTCTAACACAAGTAGTAAACGACATGTCGTTCTTTGGCATCTCTTTGTCGTTTTTGGGCTTGGGCCTTCAAATGGGCTTCACCAATTACAACAATTATTTATAATAAAATACTACTAAGAGCATGAGTCTTGACTCGGTGGACAAGACTGGTAGAAAAAGAGTTACTTTGCCCACCTAATTATTGGAATATGATTAGTAGAAAAATGGTCTTCCGTGACGCATAGGAACTTTAATATAGGAATAACAAATAATCTAATTTTAGCTTTTTTGACAGCATTTATGTACCATCTTAAATCTTAAGTGCATGCATTATGAAACTTTTAGTTAGGTAAGAACAGTGATTAGACTCCTCGTCTAGATAGAAAATATCTTTCGATGATTGCTCATTCGATTCCGTAATCGGGTCTTGACAATGTTCATAGCAAAATAAAGTCTATATAGTCGCAGTAGCCACCGGCAATGCTGAGAACACCGAGACTCAGAGGGATGGACGCAAGAATGCCAAGAACACCGAAACTTGCGGACGCCGAGAATGCCAATAACACCGAAACCGAAAGACGCCGAGAATGCCTGTTGGATTTGTCTGCCCTGGGAAGCAACGTGCAAAGGGACGAGAATGCCCTAAACACAGAGAAAAGGGAGAGAACACCGAGAGCGAAGGACGCCAGAATGCCAAAAACACCGAAACTTGAGGACGTCGAGAATGCCGAGAACACCGAAACCGAAAGATGCCGAGAATGCCTGTCGGATTTGTCTGGCCTGGAAAGTAACGTGCAAAGGGAAGAGAATGCCCTAAACACATAGAAGAGGGAGAGGGAGACGAGAATTTGCTTCATTTTTTTTAAATATTCAGCATCCGCATGTGCATTTGCTCGTGCACGTCTATCTACGCTCCGTAATAATCTAGTTGAAAACAAAAATACATAAGTTTCTTTTAAAAAATATGATGAAACCATTATTGGTATATGAGCAAAAAGCCGGAAAACTACCGTAGACGTAGATGTAATCAAGGTTTTAAATATTCAGATTTAACGGCATATATTTTTACTTTTTTAGATTAATGTTTTTTTTTATAAGCACATTTAGCCAAAGTCTTAAGAGGTATGTTTATTCAACATCCTCACGAACAATTGTGCAATCTATGTTTTATGGTATGACAGTTTTTTTACTGTATGGGCCTTTATTTAGTGGTCTTCTTAAAATAATGTATCTCAAATCATGTTGTAAGACATCAATAACGAATGGGATACAAAGAAGTTGCAAACATTATTGAGAGTAACAAAGCGAGTTAGTTTTAGAGTATTTTGGAAATCTCAAAAGAGCCGAGGTCAAGCTCATGTGGCTTCCCGATAAGAATGGCTACTTCAACGTTAACTCTGCTTGCGATATCATTATAGTCTAAAGGCCAACATTTGATTGGGCGAATTGGGTTTGGCATAAATATTTGCCAAACAAAATTTTTATTTGCATGTGGAAGGTTGCGTTTGATTGGTTATGTGTTGTTGAAAAGTTAAAGAGTGGTTATGTGTTATTGAAAAGTTAAAGAGGGTAGGGATCCCTATAGTCTCGGCTTGCAATTCTTTCAAGAGAGAGAAAAATTGAAGACTTGGAGCATATATTGAACAATGGTAATTTCGCAACGGAATTATGAAAGAAGGTCTTGGTCGAAGTGTGAATGTCTTTCTTTGTTTAACAAAGTTGGAAAGCGTCCGTACAACTTTGGTTTGATAGAGTTGAACGATCTTCTCAATTAGGGATGTTGTTAGGAATAATCCCTTGCCTAACTTTTTGGAGATTATGCAGTCGTAGGTGTGCTGCTAAAATTGGGGGCAAACTTGAAAGCGTAAGTCAAACATGAGTTTCTATTAAACATTGGGTTCAAGTTTTGAGTTCTAAATTTAATGAGGTCCATCGTTGGAATGTGGATGATGATAAGTGCTCAAGAACAAAAAAATAAATGTTGTTAGATGGATGAAACCAAGACAACGTAGAATTAAACTCAATCTTGATAGGAGTAGTCTTGGAAATCCGGGGCTCGCAAGCGGAGTGGTATACTCTGCGACTACAAAGGTATGTTCATTTTGGGATTTTCAAAGTTTTTAGGTACGTGTACTAACAACGAAGCGGAGCTAAGGGCGACATCGAATGCGGCTCTAGGATTATTGTTGGATTGATTCATTCTCGCGAATGCAATTTGTAGTATCTTTGGGACTTTAGGGAACAACTCACTCATGAACTAGATATCTCATAGTATTCCATTCATCATTTTTGTAAAAGGAAATTAAGTTATAAATGTTTTGACCATGTTAGGTACAGAAGGAAGAGATAATTTGTTTACACATTCTTAAACTTTTATTTAGATTGGATAATATGAGTATTGCTTATGATAGACATTTTTAAGGTTGAATCTATGTTTCGTTGTGAACAATCATTTCTAATTTAATAGTTTGAACGTTCTGTAAAATGCCAGTATCTCAAACATTGATTTTATATATCCAATGCCAGTTCAGTCAAAGTAGGTTTTTTTTTTTTTTTTTTTTCTTTTCTAAATCGCCTAAGTGGAGGAACACGTGAAAAAGAAAGATGTCGTAATTAACTCGATAAGTAAATAATGGAACAAAATTTCACTCATTAAATCCTTTGAAACTTGTCCTACCCAAAATAGAAGTAAGAATGGCTAAAAATTACATTAAAAGGAAAAGACAACAAAGAAGCACAATTTGGACTCGAATGTGAACATACAAGATTCCACCGCGACAACAGCATTCGGAAACCGTCTTAGTACGGCCGGAACTTGCGAGCAGCTCTGAGCTGTTGCAGTCTCTTCACATCCTCTTTGAATTTGCTCTGAAGCGCCATAATATCTGAGAAAACACATAAATTTTTAAAGATGTTACAAGTGAAGCCATGGAGAAGGAGAAGAGACCCGTGTGTGTGTGTGTGTATCGATTTGACATACCGTTTCTGTGGGCTTCTTTCTTTTGGAATCGGTAGAAATCAAGACCGACTTGATTCGATTTCTTCTTGGCCAGTCTGCCCTCAACAACTGCTTGAGAAACAGACCCCACAGTGACCCCGGTTTCGGCCTCGGTCGTCTTTTTCCTTCCCTTTTGGTGTGTAACAACTGTCCATCCTCCTTCTGCGATACGGGCTTCTTTTTCTTTCTTTTCCTGCATTCATCAAATTGTTACGGCGGTGACACTTTTCATATTTTATCAAGGATTTGAGGTTTTAATATTAATTATTATATCATGCCTAATTATGTTTTAGTTCTCTCTAGGATTTTAGGGTAGAAACCATAGGGAAGAAGGGTACACCGGTTCTAGGCCTGCAACGAGATCGATATTCCGATTGCGTAAAATATGGAGTGAATTGGGTATCAACTATGTCACAAGGTTTATGATTTTCGAATATTTTGGATAGGGTATTACCTTTTCCAACTTTTCTTCATGAGCAGTTATGAACTCATCTATTCTTTGTTGAAGGATTGCTATACCCGGCCTACTTTCGTGGTACTCCGAAATCCACTCTTTACACACAAATCAAAGTGAAGAGTTACACCAATATGTTTGACAGTTTAAGCAAGAAGGAATTTCAGTAACCCAAATATAGTTAAATAAACCCAAACACATCCTAGCTGAAAGAGGGATAAAATGGTGAAATAAAAAAAAATGCATACTTTTCATTCCTTTGGAGTCGTCTTCATCCCCCGACGACATAAGATAAACATCATCCTCGTCCGTTCCTTGTTTGTCATGTGACTTTGCATTTAGCAATGAACTACGGTCCTTCTTTTTCTTTGTCTCTTTTGACTTGCCTGCATCGAGAAATTAAGAGATTTTTCTTATCACTACTTGTTCGAAGGCACTAAAATGAGATTAAATTGGAAAACACCGCAAATAAAAAATATTGCACCTTTTTTTTTTTTCAAACCCTCCTCAACTACTGAAGGGACACGGGAAATTTCAGCCGTATCGGGTTCTTCATTATCGAGTGGTTTTTCACCTTCCTTCGAAGAACTCTCACGTCTTTTCTTTTTCAGACCTCTCTTTGACCTACCTACAAGAAAATCAATGTCACCGACTACCCCCATTATACAATAAATTGGCATATTTAAGTAATTTACTATTTAGAGTATTAATTTGGTTTTTGTCATTTTATTATGTCATTTTTTAATTTAATTATGTTTAGAGTTTAGTTCATTATGTTCAGGGGTTTACGTGTTCATGCCTAGTCCCGAATTAATGAAGCACAGAAGAACACGAAAAACAAAAGAAATATATCCGTGCTTTTCTAGGCCCTAATTTCAGTGAAAACAAATAAATCCGTGCCTTAAGCGTACCATTTTTCTGGTTCGAACCATCGTTATTCTCGGTACTATTCACCTTTCTCTTCTTTTTCGATGTTCTTACTGGACTTTCTAACAAAACAAGAAAAGAATATGCAATACAAATTAGAGAATTTATACACACTACGTTCAAACAAAACTGAAATCACTAACAAGTCGAAAACCAATTAACCTTGCAAATGAATTTGAGTGGTCTCGACAGCATCGATTTTCTGCTCCTTCTTCCTTTTTCGCTTCAGCGAAGCTCGGTCCTTGTTAGTGTCAACCTCAATCGTCTTCGATTTTACATCTAGAAGAGAAAACGAAAAAGAAAAATTAAAGAACAAATGAGCAAAACCCTCGAACACCCGAACCGAGCGCTCAATGCAATTATCGGGATTCGTCCCGACGTTCACTAACAAGTAAAATAATTAACCTTGCGAATGAATCTGAGCAGTCTCGACAGCATCGATTTTGTGCTCCTTCTTCCTTTTTCGCTTCGGCGAAGCTCGGTCCTTGTTAGTTTCAACCTCAATCGTCTTCGATTTTACATCTAGAAGAGAAAATGAACAAGAACAATCAAAGAACAAATGAGCAAAACCTCGAACACTCGAGCCGAGCGCTCAATGCAATTATCGGGATTCGTCCCGACGTTCGGCGCAGACAAAATATATGCACAGCCAATTCGTTTCATCAGCATTTATCAGAAGCCCTAAGCGATCGAAATTCAAGAGAACTGAAACTCTGAGCTCTACACAAACAATCTAGATGAAAGATGTCGAAAGGAATCAAAGACACAAACTACTGAACTCGTTAAGCTCGATCAAAGCATACACACTGTAATCACTGAATTCGAAGAAGGAGAGAGAGGAAGAAAACGAACCTTCCTCCATGGAAATGGCTTTGTTCTTTCTCGTATTCTTCTTCTTCTTCGGCGAGTCTTTGGTTCCCATACTCGCGAGCTCGGAGAGGTCGTCGGAGATGGCGGACGGAGAGTGGAGGAGTCGGGAGGCACTGAGGCTGTGGGGTGAAGGAAACGGAGTCTGACACTCGAGGTCGAGGGTTTAGTTCTTTCGATAATTTGCAGTTTGGCCCTCCAAAATTTTCCATATTCACAAATGCCTCTCCAACCGTGACTTTTGACGTAACGCCCCTCGCTCGTTAGCATTGAACTTGAACTCCTTTTCCGTCAAATCCGTTATCCTATCCTCGTCCGGCCCCGCCGGGCCCACAAATTGTCAGGCAGTACTGTTCAGTGTGCGGGTGGAGCGGGTTTTTAAGAGCTGTTAAGGCGTAGTATTAGTCCATAATGCTTAAGAGCATCTCCAACGTTACTCTATTATCGTATCACAAAGTAATTTTCGGTTTAATTTTACGGTAACGTGTTTTATACAAGAAAAAAATAGTGTAACACTATTAGTTATTCTATTTACTATTTATACTTTATTAAGCTATATTTTTCTATAAGCTACATTCTAATCTTTATAATTCTATAGTCCTTAACTCATTATATTTATTTGTATAATTAAATAACA
Organism: Parietaria judaica; assembly: GCA_954871525.1. Lineage (NCBI taxonomy): Eukaryota > Viridiplantae > Streptophyta > Magnoliopsida > Rosales > Urticaceae > Parietaria > Parietaria judaica. The sequence goes on from OX940865.1 coordinate 37,435,946, forward strand.
TCAATTAAATAATTATAATAATAAAAATTTAAATATTTTAGAATAAAATTATTATAAAACAACACATCTAACTAGAATACAAAATTAAAATCGAAAGTACACATACATCAGCAACTCAAAGTAAGCATTAAAAATACATATAACATATTTTTAGCATAATGTTTATTTTTTTCTATTATGTAACCATTGCTAATTTTTTAAGATATGTGCGGGAAAATATTCACTTGTTACGAAAATTTTAATTTATATTCTCAATTCTTTTTAGTGGCAAAAGTTTCTTGATGTAAAAATCATGACAAAAGTAATAAAAAAATTTCCGCAATCCTTTTATGTAAAGTTCTTTGTGTTGACTCATGATTTGTCTTAATTTTCGCATCTTCCAATCATTTTTTTTCCTTTTAATCACTTAAAATAAAATTGACCAATAATACCTTAGTTTTTGCATTGTAGAACACATTTTAGATACTACACAAGAAATTAGTGTTCATTCTCAACTTTTTTGAAGATATTATCGCTCATAGGCGGTCAAAAGAGACAAAACCTGAACAAACGTCATAAAAAAAAAAATTAAACATAGAAAATTTTATACTAAAAAAAAGATTGAGAACATATAAGTAAGATTCTTCGTAACGTGTAAGTATTTTTGCCGTAAATATCCCATTTTCAAAGTGGGCCAAGAAATCTGAAATCCATATTCTAATTGAGCCCAACTGAGAAAGCCTAAACACGAAGTGCAGCCACAGCAACGCACAAACCTGATCAAGCACCGCCACTGATCGTCGCAGCTCCGGCGAGCCTAGCTCCGGTCAAGAGGGTCTTCCTCCGTCCATGGGGTTGCTAGAAGAAGCTCGAGAGAACCATGTCAAGAAGAAAGTCGAAGAAGGTAAGAGAACAGTTCAGCTCGTGGGTTTCTTGTGCGAATGCGTTTCCGATCTCGTTGTGTTGTGTGCGTCTCAGCTCTGCGTAGCAAGATGAAGCAGAGAGCGTTGAAGCAGTGCGATGGTCATGCTCAGAAGTACGCCGAGTGCGCCATGGGAAGGACGATCTCGGTGGTTTGGAAGTGCCGCAAACAGGCCAAGGAGCTCAACCTTTGCCTTCACGTCTTGTGAGTCGCTCAACCTTGGCTCTCCTCCCTCGAGTTTAGGGTTTCGGGTTGTTGAAATTGTCGGTATTTCGATACGATTTTGCGCGGAAACGGGTAGGGGAGGAGAATTCACTGTGATTGGAAATAGGTTAGTTGGACATTATACAAACGTGATGTGAAATGCTGTCGGTCCGATCCCTCGGCGTCCACTAATCTATATCGTACTGCGAAGGTTAGGAACGGGGCTAGGCTGAGAAAACGGATTCGAGTCCCAAACTCGTAACAAGAACAGCGAGGGTCGTCTCGTTAGAATTTCTGTTAGTTTATTGAGGGGTAATCTAGAGGAGTAAGATTTTTGCTTGATTTTTGAAGTTTTGAGTATTTAGGGGGGGAAATGTGAGATTCTTTTAAAAAGTTTAGGGATTTATCTTCGCCTATGTTTAAAGTTCGGGGGGCACAAATGCCAATTAGCCATTTAATTTCGGAAAATTGATCGTTGGAACAAATGATGACACCTTGTGTTAAGTAGGAGGCCTTAATAGTAAATAAATATTACTCGTACACATGGGGTTTGGAGAGCGGAGCACTGCTTAATTTCATGGTGTTTCGGAAACGGTTGCGGGAATTATATTGTGATGGTATTTGAATCCTTCTTAGTGCAATCTCGATTATTAGTTTAGGATAATTTCACGAGTTTTGTGCTTAGGGTTCGACACAATCCAGCTAACCTCTATACGTGTTAAGAGTTTTTGGTCCGAATTTTTTTTACTTGCCCGTCGTGTTTCATATTTTCACTGCGCATCCTAATGAAACTTAGCTGTCGTTTATCTTCGCACTCTCTCTCTTCTCCTGTGAAGGTGGTTTTCATCCAAAGCGGGTTTCCGCGCAAAATCCCTATATCGAATTATCTTACGTTCGTTGCTACTTTATCTTCGATTTATAACGCATACATAGGCTTGATAGGGAGTGACAAATTGTTGCCTGTTTGCAGTACCAATGATGAAGTTTTAGAGGAAATGAAGAGAAAATACACGCTTCAAGAAGAAGCCAAAAGCTCCTCATGAGTTCGAAGCTTTTTTCTGCCTTTAGTTTCAAACTTAGGTTTCATATTCTCCTTATCAATCTGATTAAGTTTGATGAATTATGTCATTGTGATATCTAAGAGACTCAATTGGCAAGCTTATATAAAGGGCCAATTTCAGACACAATTGTATGGAAGCTTTTAAATTTCAGAGCATTCTAAGCAATAAATATCAAATTGTACTTTTTTTTTCTTCTTCTTCATGTATGTCCTTTAGTCATTTTAATTTTTAATAACTTAAAATTGTTCTTTAATCAATAGCTCTAGAATTTTAATTTTATTTACGTTTTGGTTCATTTTTTAATATACCCTAACCTTGAAAAATAATGTTAAAAGTTAAAATCGTATCACTTATCAATTTTACGTTCCCGAATTATTTACGAATGCCGGTTGATTATAATAAGCGAAATTAATTATTACCAGCTTGTGTTTGGCACAACTTATTTAGCATTGTTTTTGTTTATAAAATAAACTTAACGGCTTTTCAGGTGTTTGGCAAAATTGTTTTTCCAAAAAACACAAAATTGATTTTGAATTTTTGTACATTTCAGATTTGTAGTTTTTGGTTTTTTCAAAAAACAAAAATATGGTTTTAGTCTATTTTAGTCTTTTTAGCTTAAATAATGTTTTTTTACCAAACACTAAATCAGTTTTTGTCACTAACATCTGTTTTATAAACAATTTACCAAACACTTGCCTTTTTTTTTGAAAAATAGTTTGTTCTTTAAACTAAAACCAAAAACAATCTTTCTAAAAATTAAGTTATGCTAAATGGGCCCTTTATTTGATTATAGACAAAGAAATTATAAGCAAAAAAATAATATTGATTATCAAATACCGGAACACGTCATAAACAATATAATTAAGATGAAATTTTATTACATTAGTGCCTTACTTATTTTAGGTTATTTTAAGAGGTTGGTAAATTAATACAGCAATGGTCATTCAATTTAGTATATTAATTAAAGTTATTAAACAAGTATATATTAGCAATTATATATTTCCATTCAGCATTGAAGATTAGATAACATTAAATACAAGAATCATTTAAAAAAACCTAATTTAGGAGAAATGGAGAAGAGAGTAATAGCTATCTTCTTATTAGCTTTTTTTTGTTGTTGCTAGAGTTACAAAGTGCTACTTTTACAAGAGGTCACACCAAAAATTCCTCCACCATTCAATAAGTATTCTCCAAATGCAATTTTAACTTTCTTTTCAAATTACCACAAACCCAGAAACTAAAAAACACCTCTACTCCTAAGGAGACAATGATTCCAAGCAACTACGCCGTGATTTAAAGCGTGCCAACCCAACCGAAAAACGAATCATAGAGATAAGAGATAAATAGTCTTGGAAATTACGACAAGACGACGCCAATCTTCTTCGCAAAGTCGTCATCTTCGTCCTCCAAGTATTCGTCTTCGCCTTCAGCGTTCTCCTCGTATTCGCCATCCTCCTCTTCTTGCTCGTACTCGTACTCTCCTTGGCCCTGATCTTCACCTTCGATCTCATGATCGTCAATCGTTTCATCATAGATCGCTCCGTCTTCGGCCCCGAGCTCAGAGGGGTTTGGCGCTACAGAAGAGAGCTTGTGAGGATCTTCGATCTTCTCATCCACACTGAAGGACTTGGGTTCATCGTTGTTGCTAAGCACGGGGCTGTGTTCTCCTTCCTCCTTAGCTTCTTGCATTTTTCCTCCCACTGACGCTGCTGCTTTGGCTTCTCGCTTTCTCTTGAGAATCTCACTCAGAGGCATTGGGCCATCAAACGATACATCTCCTTCGGATTGTTGAGACCCATCAACCCCCATACTTTTTCGCTTTCCGAGATGCGACTGCTCCTTATTTTCAAAATCTCGTTCCCCTTTGACTTTCGACGAACTTCTTGGCAAGCTCAAATCGGGACCTCCCACATCATGTGCTCTTCCTTTTAGCCTGTCTCTGAGCCTCCCTTGGTGGGTGGAGGCTTGTGGCCTGTTCGGTGACAATCTGCCCCGGCTACGTTCCCGTTCGTGACGAGAATCACGGACGTCAGCCGAAGACCCGACCGGAAAATTTATCCGACCTCGAAGGCGGTTGCTGAGGGGATTCTCATGTTCCGGTTTTTTATGATGATCTCGCCGAGAAGAGTTTCGGTAACTTCGATCATCATCATCAAAGTCACGGCTGATTACAGATCGCAGCCCGTTACTGTCACCCCTCTTCTGTTTGGATAACCGGTGCCTAAGATCCAACCCACTGACATCATCTGGACTAGTCGACTTACGGTGGTCCCTTCTGTAGAACTGAGTTGGCCCGGCTGCCATTCTCTCTGCCGAGGCTCGGTGCTGCTTCTCCCAACCATACTGGCCTTGCATGTGATGATCATAAGACTGGTAGCCACGTTGATCACGGAACCTTTCCCGGTCAGTTTCAGCTGCCGAATTATAATCAGCAGACGGGTTCATGTCGTAATCATCTACAGAGTTCAAGTTCCTACTGTCGTGGCCTCTCGATCTACCATATTGATCCTCGTCGTTGAAGTAATCCTGATCTCCAACGTCATCCTCCACGAGAACATCAAAACCAGGAGAGGACTCTCTCAGGAACTCATCTGCGTCCTTACCGTTTTGAAAACCATGATCATCTGATACGTTAAGATGGGGACGGTTGGGACGAGTCATTGAGATTCCGTTCATAACAGGCGCATTCACTTCCTTGACTCGAGTCACCTGATCGTCATACGACTTGATTGCGGGTACATTCCTCTCATTACTAACTCCGTTCCTGGGTAGTGCGGCTTCAACCTTTTTGACGGGATTAGCTAGTGGATGTCCTCCAAATGACTTTACCGTATTTATCTGCGTAATCTTTTGCTCTTGATTGCATTTCTGAATGGTGCCAAAAACATTCTTCGTGTTCGATAGTTCATCAACCTGAACTGCTGGTGCGGCCTGCATGACTTTAGCACTGGTCGCAGGGGTCGGTCCATGTGAGAACGCACATTTATCACCTTTTAAGCAATACCCCTTTTGGAAATATATGCAAAGGACCGCCTGTTTGGGGTTCTGGGTAGCAGGTGTTACAGGCAACACTGGAGCCTGCACAGAAGAAGGCGCTCCTCCTGCTTGGGGAGGACCTAACAGCCCATCAAGAGGCTGAAAAAGAAAGCAGTGTCCACATTAGTCTCCAGATAAAACGTGTTCATACTAAGGGTAAAAAAATGATTTCCAAAACATAAAAATCAATTGATATAAGCAGCTAAGGAACGCAAACTTACAGGGTGCCGAAAGGAGCATTTTGGATTCAAACAATTACCGTTCAGCCAATACCAGCAATCCCGGGGATTAACCCGGGCATATTCGCTATGGCGATATTCGCATTCGCTCCCCTGACGCAAAGAACAAAAAAAGGAACCATGAATTAGTCGTCAAGAAGGAAAGTAGAAGAACGACAAGATGCAGATCTAATGTAAGAGGTACCTTTTTGCACGTGAGAGGTGAAGCGAGAAAGTAGACGCAATCGGTATTTCTTTTCAGGGCCTCCTCTTCAGCAGACAATGGCTGTTGCTGTTGCGTTTGTGGCTGCGACTGAGCACCCGCTACCATGGCAATCGGTGTTCTATAAACTTAGCAATTGACTTGCTCAAACTGGCACGAACCGACCTTCGCAATAGAGGAAACGCGAGACCCCAACTTTATACAACCGAAATCTGCCATAGAGAGATCAAGTCACCAATAAGTTACAAACTCCATCAGCCATTAGCCAAGAAAAGACAAGAAAGTCACGGGCTTTCTATACAATTATCACTGTCCAACACCCGGAATATTCGGATTCCGACCATAACCGCTACTCAAATCAACCCAAGACAGAATGAACAGCAACAAATCTTTCTTTGCCAGTTCTTTAAAGCACAATTGAAGAAACAAAAAGCTTCTGCCAAAAAGCACGAATTCAATATAAGCCCCCATTACAGCAAGCGAGCTAAGCAACTGCTAATCCAACAAACCCTAGCAACGCAAATTAGCCACAGATCATCGCCTCACAGCGAAGTAAAGAACCCAGAAATGAAACCCAAACCCAAAGATCGAAGTTTTCCGCAGAACAAAACCCGAATCTGAACCAAACGAAAGCGAAATCACCCAAACATAGAATTAACCCCTAAAAAGAGCGCAAAAAATAAATTGAGAAGAGATAAAGCTGGGAGAAATTGAGAAGAGAAGCAGAAACAAGAGCTGATCTTGATGGAAAGAGACGATTTACCTGAGCTAGGAGAAGAGAAGAATCCAGAGATCTGCGAAGATGAAGAAGAGAGAGACTGGTTTTAGGGCTCGGATTCGTGAGGCTGCACTTTCTCTCATCTACCCACTTCTGATGCTCTGCGCGAGATCTGGGCCGTCGGATTGGAGAAGGGAATAGATGGGCCTCACGTGCGAGGCACGTGTGGGATCGGGGGAGGGTTAAGATGGTAACTGTGTGTCAGTGGGACTTGAAGAGAGTTGAGCTCTATGATCGTTCGTGTCTCATTGTCTGTGTTGGTAAATTACGCTTAAGGACAGACCCAGCCTCCTCAATTTTTGCTAGCCTCTTTATCTTTTGGGGTAAATTTTCAAACTTTCGTAGTTACTTGCTTCAACTAGGGTTCTAAAACCCGCCAAATCGATCTATCTAATTGATGGTTGATCAGAAAAAAATTGTTAATCGCGTAAAATGGATCAATAATTAAACCGATTCACGATTCGAGCTTGGATAGTCCTGTGCATTCGGGCGGGCCCTACAGGCTTCAGCCCGGCCCGCCCGAACCTGAGTTGCTGTCAGGCCGCGGGCCCCGAGCCCGAGGTGATTGCGGGCTGCCCGGCCCGAGCCCGTGGGTCATTCGGGCTGCCCGGTCCGCGCCTGCCTCTTTTTTTTTTAAATAAAAATAAAAATTGGTAAATGCAAATGAGGGCCTCGACCTCGTTAATGTCAAATGTCTGTAGTATTATATAGTGGTGATATAATTGAGCATGTATTATAAATGTTATATTTATAAACTGTAACTAATATTTATATAAGTTATATAAATGTTATATTTATAAACTGTAACTAAGTTATATAACGTTTATATAGGTTATATTTATTTAAGTTATAATTTGTATAAACTGTAAATGTTATATTTATAAACTGTACTTAATATAATTTGTATCAATTTATATAATGTAACTAATATAACTTGTGTAAATGTTAATATATAATGTAATGTAAATACGCAGCCAAAGTCCCTGCCTTCAGTAGAGCATTAAAGTAATTTTAGTGAATATAGCCGTTTTAAATAATTAATTACATCCTAAAATTTATATTTTAACTTTTTTGAGGCTAAACTAGCCGTTTTTGTAATTAAAATGGCAAAATAGCCATTATTATCATCTATAAGGTACTTTTACCTACCCATTTTTATTAATTTATGCGAGTCTTTAATGAAAATTGGTACTTCTCCAACGAATACATGTGAAATTCGCTGAGCCTTTGGATCTTCTCATCCAACGGTCATTGTTTTTCTAAAAAAAAAAAAAAAAGGTTGAAGCCCGCGGGCCCGCCATCACCTCGGGCTGCGGGCGGGGTGCTTTACCTCGAGCACGGGCCGGGCTTTACCTGAGCCACCTCGGGCTTCACAGCCCGCAGGCCTGTCGACGTGCGACGCGTGGCGGGTAGCCTGTGGGCCCGACCCGTCATGCACAGGACCAAACCTGGGTAGCTCGTTTTTGTGGTGACTAAATGCGTAGAATTCCTTGATGGGCCTGGAATGATTCCAGGGTTATTCGCATTTCCTCCCCGTGCCTTTGGAGAATAGGGCAAGAGGGTGATGTTCCCTAGCTAGGCTAGAGGGGATGTGGAGTTTCTCGACCTTCTCTCGGTATTTCGAGCGGAGCGAGAAATGCGTCGACCCCGAGTGAGGCTCGAGGGATTTAGGATTCTTGAGTCTTCGACGTTTTGAGCGAATCGAGAATCACGTTGATAGAGAGCTAGGCTCAAGGGGTTTGGAATTCTCGAACTTACTCCTAGTGTTCCGATGGATGAGAGCGGCCCCATTCCCGAGTTAGACTCGAAGGAACGGAACGACCTTTGTCTCTGTACTTGGAGGGATGGGCAAACATGAACTTAGAGGAGCCTGGAGGGGGGCCCTCCGGCATTACCTCTCACACTCAGCATTAGTCGGGTGCATACAAATTGAAAGTGTTTAAGAGCACACGCAACGAAGTTTTTTAAAACTTCATTCCTAAATAGTAAAATGACTGTACGGGTTTTTGTAGAAGTGCATGGGTACCCCTTAGAATTGCATAACGCACTATTGAAGCATGTTTTGGCGTTTTATCGAAAGCACCTTGCGTCGGTTTTTAGTGTCTTTTCGGGATCGAGTCTTCATTCGACATTCCCGATCCAAGATCAAGTTGACTTAAGAGGGCCAAGTTCAAGTTATCTTTATGAGGCCTAGTTTGGATTGAATTTCATAGGGCGAGCCCTAGTTGACTCTTCCAATCATGCCCGAGTTGATTTATTTATACATGACAGAATTTTTGATATATTCGAAAAAATAATTCACGTGGTATAAAACCCGTGATTCACAGAAATTAACACAAAATTGAATAATTCACAAGACCTTCTGAATCTTTTGATATTATGTCAACGTAAACTGTAGTTAATGATTCTTAGATGATTACGGTTTGGTCGACATAATATCGAAAGACGCAGAGTTTCTTGTATTGACGTTCCAATCATGACTCGAACCGTGCCTCTCGTTTTTTTTTTTTTTTTGCGAGAGACCATGTCTCTCGTTCAGGACACCACTAACGCCTTCATGTGGTATAAAACCCTAGATTCACATAAATTAACACAAAATTGATTTCGCACGACCCTCTGACTCTTTTGATATGATGTCGACAAACTGTAGCTAATGATTCTTGATGATTACGGTTTAGTCGACATAATATTAAAAGAGGCATAGTGTCTTGTATTGTCGAATCATGACTCGGATTGCACCTATCGTCTACGACGCTACTAACGCTTTCATGTGGTATTAAACCCTAGGTTCACATAAATTAGCACAAAATTGAATATTTAGCACGACCCTCTGCCTCTTTTGATATTATGTCGACATGACTTGTAGTTAAAGACCCACTTGATCCGAACACGTTATTTTTATTTTTTATTTATCCATATCAACAAAAGTTTCAATATAAATAATAAATGTAGTATTTGTAGACTAAATATCACTATAGCCTACTGGAATTTTGTTATTTTTAAAGTTCTCCTCCAAGTTATAGCCCTTGGTTCAATTCCAAAACCCACCATATTTTCTAATGTTTTTTAGCAACACTTTTTATGATTATAACTTCTTTTTTCCATGGTATTTCGTACTTTACTTAATTATAAGTATACTAAAACGACTATTCTAACTTACAAAATTAGGGAATAAAAACTACCAATCAATTTAAGACATGCAAAGTTTTAAATATTGAAACAAAAAATTATATTAATATTTTGAGAACGTAACACATAGATTTCTAATTATATAAAGATCCTAATGAACTATTTTCATAAACCGAAAGTTCATAAAAAATAGTTATAATGAAATGTTTAATAGAATATTCAATTATATCGTTTTATTATGAAATTTATAATCAATTAATTTCGCCCCCTCTTAGTCAGAGCTCTAGCTCCGCCCCTGATTACGGTTTGGTCGACATAATATTGGAAGACGCAGAGTATCATTCTTTGATGTTCAAATCACGACTCGGACCGTGCCTCTCGTCGTAACGCCTCTTGGTGTGTCTTTTGGGTTTTTTCTCCCCGAGAAATTCCCCTCTTTTTGGTTTAAAAAAAATACTTTCAGTAGTAGATCTGATTTTGCATACGAAGATAGAAATTATGTAGGAAGAATTTTGCTACTTTCAGGAAAGACTAAAAATTAACGAGATCTGATGGACACATACTGCAATTTTCCATCGGTAACGGTATTTAAAAACCTTGGTAAGAATGAATGCCGCCTCTCTCAAAAGCGACGAGTATATAAACGACAAGAAATTTGAAAGAACAATAATCGGAAAAGCTAGAAGCCCCTGAATTTCGGGTACGGATTATTTGCTTCTTACAATGTCACATGCTAATTTGCTTCCTGTTCTTGATAGATTTTCACTTTCATAGTTAATTCAAGTATTGATTTCAAACCCGCAAAATATTGCAGGTAACACGCATATCCGGTAAAATAACGACCCATGCAGACTTTTTTTTCTGATAAAATGAATAATAACGGTGAGATAGGTAATTTTCCCATAAAAATCAATTTTAACTGCAGTAATAATTGGATGCTAAAAAACACACCCATATGCAAGGAGTTTATAAATTCACCTCTCGAAAACAGAATCACCAATTAAATTTTCAAGAAAGAAAATAATAAAGATGGGAAAAAAGATACAAAACAGGCAACGAATTCACATCACAAACTGCTCTAATAAGACGCTATTCCAATTCCACAACAGAACAGAAGCAAATTTCGAAATCGCCCTAACAAAATCCTCGATGCCCGTTCGCTCTACTCATAGCTCCCACTATGAAGCCAAAAGGCTAGAATTGCCGAATCGAAAGCTAAGTCGGCTTTCTCATGTTACGCCCCGCTCGGATTACTTCATCCACCAACAGCAATTGTGACGCAATTACAGGCCTGCAAAAGAACTTGTTTGGATTATTTCCCAAGAAAAAGCAGCTTAACCTATGGATACGCTACGAAATACACGTTGTTTAAGATAATATACAAGATATCGAGCACCTTGAAACATATGCCGGTAAGGGCATTTAGGTAATTAAGGGTATTTTTAGTAATTAGGATAATAAGGGCATTGAATTAAAGTCAGCAGCCATAATTAGGGATATTCTTTATGCAATAACTATAACGAGTTTAGCGACTAATTATCGGGAGAGAACGGCCAACTCTTGTAAGCTCCGTTTCATTCTCTAGTTAATATACTGCTCGTAATTCATCTAATTTTGTGAATTCAAGTAAAAATTATATCCTGACTAGGGTAATAAAGGCTTTTAATTGAGGTCTAAGCAGAAACTACTTTAGAGTTAACAGTTTAAATACTATGACATCTTGTTAGCTCCGTTTATTATTCTCGTCGATAAATTGCTCTGAATCGAAAGCCTATCAGACAAACATTAATAACTAATCATCAGTGTAAAAGCATCAATATTTCCTACTAACCCTGAGTTCAGGATTTGGCGCTTCACAGAGTAGTTATCGAAGATGCCATCCATTTGAGGGTCAAGGGGTTCTCCTGTGTTCTGGTTTAGTCCAACAACATTTCCCCGATCATGCTCTCCCTGATAAAATAATAAATAAGGAAACTCAGTTGTGCTAATTCACCATAGCTCTAACTAAAGAATGTCACTGAGCAGCCATATGTAATGAAGTCACTTAAGCTTAAGGCTTACTGTAAGAGCGATGATCACATCCTGCGTGTCGAGACCAGAGTTCTCGGCGAGCGTTTTGGGTATCACGAGGAGAGCATCAGCAAAGGCTTCAACACCAAGTTGAGCTCGCTATTTAAATTAACAAAATATGGATCAATTATAACGATACCGTTTACGATAAAGAAAAAACTGATTCAAGATTCGCTTACCCCTTGAACAGTTTTCTTCACTTCATTCACTAGATACTGCCTAGCTGCGACTTCAAAGGCTCCAGCACCCTGAAAAACAGATGATTTAGCGCCTAACAAATACATGACAGGATCCAAACAAATCCCGACACAAGAAATTATGCCAACAGGAATCCATCGTACTGATGAATCCCCTTTACTTTTGTTTGATGCAGATAATAACAGTAAACAAAACCCGGCCTTTCCTTTGAAAGCAAGCTCGAACAATCTCCTATGACGCTCTAAGCGAGACAAGTGAAAACATAAGAAACTACTGGCTAGGTGTTGTCGTTGACACCTATATAGTGGCACGAAACCCTAGAGATAAGACCGAATGAAAATACTAAAATACCCTTAATGACTTAATTGAACAAAAGACCCTTTAAGACATTCGTAAATAAAAAGATGAAAAAGGACTTCATACTCAAGACTAAATGACCGTTTCATACTTACCTCTGGCTATACATAATCACAAAAGCAACATAAAGTCTGTGGTGTATGCAAATTAGCAAACTGTATCAGATCTATACATAATTTCCACATTAATCTCCACTTACTAAAATAATGGCTTCATCTTCAATCGTATTTTTAACTGCCCTCAGTCCGTCACGGACGGCATCCTTAATCTGGGCAATTGTATGGTCATTAGGGCCTGCGACATAATAAATCCAATCAATAAAGAGATTATAAAGCATTAGATTGAGCTCATTTACTACTTGACCTGAAAATATGGAAGAATGAAGCCAAAAAAAAACACAGTACCTTTGATTAAGATTGTACAAGAATGAGGGTTCTTCACATTTTCTACAAATGTGTATTTCTCTTCTCCGAGGGTGTGCTCGTAGACCAGCCCAGCCCAGCCAAGAGACTCGGGAGTGAGATCATCCACAGAGTTTACAGCTTCTCCACCACAAGCTAAAACCAACCGCTCCATATTTCTCCTCTTAGCTCTTCGGAGAGCAATTATCTGAAATGGGTAACATAATTAGCAAACTTTAATAGTCAACACGGCGTAAAACCGAATAATATGATGCTGAAATTTGGGTGTAAGGTCACAATTCATTCAAACCTTCATGTTAATTTCACTAAATATTTTAACAAGATGCACAATTAGGAAATTTAAAGCTAAATAGAAAAGTGTATGCAGGGAAACAGCAGATAGATTACTAATTTATAATTTGGAATAAAATATCCATCAACAAGCTGATAACCAATAGTACTAAGCCGAGTCCTTACTTACCCCTTCTCTTGCAAGAAGGTCCAATGATGGCGGATCGATCCCCTTTTGATTAATGACAACAAAGCTATTGTCATTACCCGAACAAACCTGAAAAGTAGAATGAAAATACAAAATGTGTTCAGAACCACATGAATATCATACACAAAGCGTGATATAATACCAAAACTCAAATTTATACCTGGTTTTTCAGTTCGATGATTTTTCTAACTCTTTCGTCAACTGAACGCCTTTCAGCTAAAACCATTGCCTCTCTCTGCTCCGCATTGGAGTAGAAAAATCCCGAATTTATTTCACTGAGAAAAAAGTTATGAGCTTTGGTAAGAAAAACTGATTCTAGTTATTCGATGTAGACAAAAAAACTACATGAAATAAAAATAATTCATACTCAGTATCTACCTCTTCTCGTACTCCAAAGACACATTACATGTCAATATATGACAGTTCTCTGCTCTTCGCTTCATATCAGGATGCCTAGAACCATGATCAAGGACTAGACCCTCAACCTATTTAAGCAAACAAACAGACAAACAGAGCAAGCTAAGCAGCCCGGGAATACATTTTCGGAGAAGTAAGAAGGCAACAGCGAGTTTTTTTTTAAATAAATAAAGATGCATCAACAATAAAAGAAATGAGAACAGAACAAAAAATTCATACCAAACGGGTGTCAACGTCAAATTTGTGACGCATATGCATGATCTCAACCATAAAAAGGTCAATTGATTCCTCGGGCTTACGGATGCAAAGAAGCTGCCAATTTCAAATCATGAATGTCAATCCTTAGTGAGAGATATAACACAACTCGTCAGCAAAAGCATTAACACTCACCGCATCAACAACTATATCAGTCAGCTGATCGGCCATTTTTTCATATAGCTGTAGAAAACAAAACCACGTCAAAAATCTAAACGCAACAGACACAAAAAAAGCACGTTTCCAAAAAATCAAATAGATTCAATCACGTTTATCTCCGAAACATGGAACTAACCTTCGTTCTTAGGGTCGTTCTTGCCACCATTTTCAGCATCTCTTTATCTGGCTCATCGCCAATCACCACAGGAGTCTTGAACGTCTCGAGGAATTGGAGAGTTGCTTTCTTGGCAATCTCAAACCCGTCAACCAGGACTCGCGGATGCATCCCTGTTACAATAATCAGTTATAGATATTTATACACACTCTTCTAACTTCACCACCGACCACCAACGCATAAACGAATAGACCAAACTAAGAACGGTCGAACTTGCCTTCGTCGATGTATCTTTCGGATTGCTTCATGAGCTCGCCAATGAAGATCACAGTAGAAGTGGTGCCGTCTCCACTGATGTCATCCTGAGCAACAGCTGTCCTCGCGATCATGATCGCCGTCGGGTTCTGAATTTGCTGCAATCACACAACGACACACATTTCTCGATCATACAATACAAAACAAACATATACGCAAACATTTCCCGATTTCGCATCTAAGCAGTTTGCGTTCAAATCTCTTCAAACACAAAGCCTCGTCAACATTTCTCGATCCAGTTAACATCGAAACCTCAAGATCTGGAAAAAAGCACAAGGCGGCTTACCATTTCCTTGAGAAGAGTGTTGCCATCTTTGGTGAGCTTGATGTCTCCAGCTCCGCCAACAAGCCTGCCAACCAACCAACCAGCCAAACACCATCGATATCACACCATGGATACAAACACAGATGCGTATATATATACACACATATAGATACACAAACACTACATTTTGATGGTGCCTTTGGGGCCGAGGTTGCTCTTGAGCACGTCTTGCAAGCCCTTGGCGGCATTGATGTTCATGTGCAGAGCCGCCGACTTGTTCAGGACCTCGGCGTTGGGGTTCAGAACCCGAATCGACATCGTTCTCCGGCGAGTTGACTCGGCGACTCAGTGAGTGAGTGAGTGAGCGAGTGGGGTTTTAGGGCTTCGTTTCGAGGAAGGAAGCAACTTCTTCTTCGCTTTCGAGTTCCTTCTCTTTGTTCGAGTCGGATTTCGAAACCTCAATGCGCTCACACTTCTGCTAAACGCTGCGTTTTGGGTTTGCTAATGGGCCGAGATGAGCCCAGCCTTTCTTGGGCTTTCTAGCTTGAGTGGGCCTGAGAGTGTTTATCTGATGAAAGAGTTAATAATGAGATGTATACTAAAATAAAACGATATAGATTTAAGGGTTTTTTTTTTTTTTTTTTGGGGTCAGTGAGGAGTGTATTTAAGTTTTATTTTATTGAGAATTTGGGAATTTTTGAGATATTAGATGCGTTCGAGACGCAGTGAAATGGAATTTGAGTACATTTTTCATTGAAAAAAAAAAGGTTTATGCCGTTCCACTAAAATACAATTTGAGTACATTTGGCATCATTAACCCGGATTTAAATATAGAGATGTTTGTAAGAAAAATATTTATGAGAAAGATCAATTATTTGGGATTCTTGTTTACTTCGAGCGGGACGAATATAGATAAAATATGTTATTTGTTTTGTAGTACGTGGATACCGAAGTTCTTTTATAGAAGAAAAAAAAAAGTGACGTGTTTGGTGACCGTCAACAAAAAGAAAGAAAGAAAAAAACATAAAAATTTGTATTTTAATGCTACAAAATGTATCATATGTCTTTTTTTTTTTTTTTTGAAGAAGTATCATATGTCTTTTTGTTGCAAATAACTCTCAAATTTATTGTACTTTGAAACTCAATAAGATGCCTATATATAATATGAGTGAAACCATTTTTATAGTAATAAAAAATAAAAATAAAAACTATTTTTATAGTCCTTAACGTTCGTAAATTCTAATTTTATCGCTGTCAGGTGTAAATATTTTCTAACTTCAGAAAATAAAATCTTCCTCCAAAAATCTCCAACAATTGTTGGAGTCCTCGACACAATAAAATATTCTCATATGGCTTGATCCAAAATTTAGCAAAATAAATATAAAAATCTAACCCACAAATAAAGAACTTTATTTTAAAAAAAAAAATCAATGAGAGTTGAATAGCAATAAATATGTGAGTTATGACTAGAATATTAGAACCATGAGTTCAAAAGTTCCAATGTTGATATAAATTCATTTTCAGAAATTTATTTTCGAAATACTAGTATTGGAACTTTCACCGCGATTATCCCATTTATAAATAACATTTTATTGCGTCTATTTTGTGAATTTCGTGCTTCTTTTTTTTATATATATATTTTGTAATCCGATTTCGTAAAAGCTTCTCTCGGATGGTGAAAAATGGCGCGAAGCCAGAACTCATCTTCGAGAGAGTAAGAATGGAGGGCAAGAGCTTCACCGAAGAACGGGGGAGCTAGCATTATTAGAGCTTCAGATGTTAGTACTTTCTAGATCTCAATGTCAATTTTGTTATTTCTTTTGCTCAGTCGAAAATCTTACTTTCCTAATCCACCATTAGAGCTCAGAAGTCACTGTGTCGATTTAAGTTTCATGTTTTGCGAAATCGAATTGCGTTGGAAAAACCCAGAGTCAATATGCTTAGCTGGGTAATTTCTCTCAATATTGAGCATATATTATAGGTCTTCAAGCTTCTGAATTTTCATATTTAAGAATTTGTGCTCTTTGAATTAATTTAGATTGGTTATTTATAAATTATATATTATTAATTAAATCTTACTAATTATGGGATTATTAGCAAAATACTTAATTAGAGTCAAACTATTTTAAAAAATACTCAAAGTTTATTTAATCCAAATCATACTCATTTTAAAGATCACTTTCCAAAAATACCCCCAAAGAAATCCTTTAGTATTTACGTCCCAGACTCACTGAGTCGTCTTCTTCGCCAATCTATCCCCCGTTCCTTAGCTAGGGTTTCGAACCAGAACCCTCACCGGAGTTCCGACCAGTCCGGCGATCATGGCTCGTAACGAGAAGAAACCGCAGCCCATGCTCAACCGCGTCATAACAATGAAGGAGGGGGAGAAGAAGAAGCCCAAAGAGCGCCACCCCTTCCTGGCCTCCGAGTGTCGCGACCTCGCCGACGCCTACAAGTGGCGCTAGCAGATCCTCCGCGAGATTGGCCGCAAGGTCGCCGAGATCCAGAACAAGGGCCCCAACCCGGGCGGCCGCAGCGCGGGCTACCGATACTTTGGCGCAGCGAAGAAGCTCCCCGGCTTGCGCGAGCTCTTCGAGAAGCCGATCGCACGTGATGAGCGCGTACTACGCCTGCCTCTGGCTCGACAGCTTGCTCAATCTCGCGTGGTGCGTTTTCCAGGTTCCTATGCATTTCCGTTTTATTCTCTTGCGAAGTTGTGAGCTTTTTTGGATCGCGTGTTAGTGAATTCAGATTGGTGTTCGTGTTGTTGGGACTATTCATAGTGATTTTGTACTGTGTTTAGTGTAAAAGTCATTGTTTGGTCTGTACTTGCTGTATAAGTTTCGTCTAAATCTCTTTGTCTTTCCAGTTGGTAGCTAAAAATAGTGGAACTTGTGTTTTGTGCTTGATATTATATAGATTTTGCCTTCATGTTGTTAATTTTTTTCGTGTTGGACAGGTTGGAGAGTCTATAATGCTCCCGAGGTTTAGTTGAGGTTGGCCCGAACTTTGAGCTTGGCCGAGGTTGCAGTTTTTATGGCTCCCGAGGCGTCTCAATTGGCTGCCATGAAAGGCGTTTCGGACGGTTTTCACCCGAGGCGGTGGTGATCTTTAACCTGGGATGGGCGTTCGAGGAATAGAGTGAGTGGAGGGTCCTTCGAAGTGATATATTCCTTCATGGGGCTGGATTTGAAAGGGCTCTTCAGCAAGAGAAACGAAGTGGTGTTCAAGTGTGTGAGAGCCGGGGTTGTTAGTGGCGAAAAGTGGTCGGTAATAAAAGGGCTCTTCAGCTTCAAGTGTGTTCAGCAAGAGAATTATGTAATAAAAGTTACATAAGTGTAACTATAAAAAATAGTTGTAATTACAATAACGTAAATGTAAAGAGAATTACACAGCTGTTAAATGTAATAATAGCACGGGTCCGAGGGATAGGGACAGCGAGAGAATCGTGGAAGCTGTAACTTCAGTTACGATAATGTAACTTCGGTTACGATAAAGTAACTTCGGTTACGATAATGTAACTTCGGTTACAAAACTTTTATTCCAATTAAATTAGTGTAACCACATTTACATTAGTGTAACTCTAATGATTGTGGTCATAGTATAACATAATTGTGGTCATACTATTACATAACCATATATGACTAGAATTACGAAAGTGTAACTCCTATTACAAAAGTGTAACACCGGTTACACTTATGTAACTTGAGTTATAAAAGTGTAACTTCAGTTACAAAAATTATTTTAATACTTCCAAATTAACTCCCAAAGCACTAAATTATTATTTGAACAAATATATTGAAATTGTAACTCCAGTTACATAAGTATAACTTCATTTACGATAATATAACTTCAGTTACGATAATGTAACTTCGGTTACAAAACTTTAATTACAATTAAATTAGTGTAACCACATTAAAATTAGTGTAACTCTAATGATTGTGGTCATAGCATTACATAATTTTGGTCATACTATTACATAACCATATATGACTAGAATTACGAAAGTGTAACTCTTGTTACAAAAGTGTAACACCGGTTACACTTGTGTAACTTGAGTTACAGAAGTGTAATTTCAGTTACAAAAATTATTTTAATACTTCCAAATTAACTCCCAAAGCACTAAATTATTATTTGAACAAATATATTGAAATTTGATTCCATAATAAATACACTTATATTGAAATTGTAACTCTGGTTACAAATGTGTAACTACAGTTACAACAGTGTAACCGAAGTTACATAAGTGTAACTTCGGTTACAAAAGTGTAACTACATAATGTAGTTGAAGTTACAATTATGTAACTTTAGTTACGTATACCGAAACAAAGAGACAAATTCAATCATGAATTCATAGACAAATTGAATCCTGTATCAAGCCCCTAATAATTATACTTCATAAATTTACAATTCCCCATGTCAGTTTTGTTCATACAAATGATATTTTGAGTTTCCAAATTCTGAATTCAATAACACCCAATTCAATTATTCAGCATCATCATTCACTTCCATAATTTTTTATCACTATTCAGCGAAGTAGCTCGAGACGTCTTCTTCGGTGAACGTGCTCTCGGCCGGAAATGTCAGGTAAATCTGCCTCGATCCACTCACGATCGGACCTGGGTCGCCCTTTTCATTCCGGTTATCCCCGTATTTCATAGCATCTTCAACCAGAATCACAACATGATGTCCATGGGCCTGCTAGCTCAACCGTAAATTTCATAAATTTAGCAGTCACGTCTAACGAAATCACCGGAATCCGAACTTTATACGAAAGAGACCAAAGTTATTACCTGTCGACCAATCGAATGTTGTTCTTCAACTGAGCAAGGAGCTTCGTCAGACTATAACCAGCTTTCCCGTGTCTCTGGCTCTTGGTGAGGTAGCCTTCGGCCGAAAGGTACTTCCCGTACTTCTCGTAGTACATTGCGGGTATAGAAGCGATGGAGACGAGATTTCCTCTCCTCGATTTCAGCAGCTCAACGATCTCAAGCTCTAATTTCTCAAGCGACACCGGCGATAAAACCTGCTCGTCTCCCAGAAAAGGGTCATTCCCGTAAAGATGAAAAAAGTTCTCGGGAACAACTTGGTCATGGGCGTACCGGAAGCTACTTGCGTGCTTGCAAAACCCCTTGTTGAAGTAATGGCAGGTCTTGACCGGGAACTCGGTCCCTACGCTCGAGTTGAACAGCCTTCGGTTGGCTCTCGCCCCCGGGTAAAAGCTCTCGACCGGTTCTTCAGCCCCGAGGAAAAGCTGAGACAGTTTTTGCAGATCCGCGGACTCAGCGAAAGGCCCAAAGACGTCGCTCGAACCATTGCTGAGCTTGTGCGGGTCCCAGAATTGCGACCTCCGGTTCAAAGACAAAAACTGTTGTAGCCACAATTTTCCTAGCAATTGTGTTCTTCAAATCTTTGAGAAGAGATTGAAGGTTTAACAGATCGTAAACGAACCGTGAACAGATTCCCAAAAACCATCGGATTCGGAATGTGAAAAAACACAATTGCTGGGAAAATCGAGAATCATTACAATCAAACGGAGCTCCTTCAAGAACAGGAGATGAATCCGAAATATAGAAGAAGAAGAAGAAGAAGAAGAAGAAGAAGAAGAAGAAGAAGAAGAAGAAGAAGAAGAAGAAGAAGAAGAAGAAGAAGAAGAAGAAGAAGAAGCAGATTCCATGGAAACTAACCCTAGCAGCTCGAGTCTTCGCCGCGATCGGCGAGGTCATTCGAGGAGGAGAACGGTGGCTCGCCGCCGACCAGCACAGTGTCGTTGAAGGGGAACGAGCAACAATGGCGGAAGAAGAGTCGAACAACGGCTTCGTCTTCGAACGTGACTGAAGGGGGTATATTTGTCCTAAAATGCCCAAACGAGGTTTTCTTTAATTATAGCAAACATTTGAGTACTCTTTTAAATAGTTTGATTTTAATTGAGGGTTTTACTAATAAGCCCACTAATTATTGATATACCCGTAAAATTAGATCATCAAGCGGTTTTCCATTTTCGACTTCGCGAACTATCTATTCCTCGTCAAATTCTTCATTGGCACCATGTCACATTCCCTTAACCTTTATCTCGCACTTGTTTGTTTGTGGGGACTAAGCATCTTCACCGATCCATTATAAGGAAGGACCAATATATATATATATATATATATATATATTTCCTTTTGACCATATTAAGGACCGACTAAGGACTAACCATGCATGTTGTTGATCAATAATGCCAATGCTTTTCATCGGAGCTTCACAGCAGTTTCTGGATTATTCCTCCCCATTCAAACACATTAAGTGCATAAAACGTGTGAAATATATATATGTGTGTGTGTGGAATAAATAGCTTTCAGACACCCTTTTCGTGGCATTTTCCAACTTAATTTTTTTTGTCCAATTACGACTATGTGAATTCTAATTAAATAAGTGATGAATAGAGTGATATATTAAATTAAATAATGATTATAACTTTTGTAGCATTATAATATATACACACGAGTGATTATATGTCTACTGTCTTGTGAGCCAAAAACGCTGCTTAAAATTTAAGTCATATGCATAATATGCACAATGTGACTGACAAGTATGCATGAGAGGAAGGAAAATGCCACTTTGAAACCATTTAGTAAAGCAACGTTTAGGCACAGTAGCGAAATAATTTAAAACTTTATTAGAAATCATATTTAAATTTTAGTACGAATTTAAAACGGTCGAGTTTAAAATTTATATGAATTCACACTAAATCGAAAATTAAGTTTGTACAATAATAATATCAAATTTATTCGTACCGGTGATTCTTAAATTGTTTTGGTAATCTATACACGAATTTAAGATCAGGGTAACAAATTTGAATAGAATTCACTCAAAACCACATAACTTGGAAAAAAAATTGTGAAATCTTATTTATCCGGATGTTAGTTTTTGTGTACAAGGTGTATATGCTTGACATTTGTTGGTTTTAGAGAGAGAGCATAAGGTCATAACAGAAGATGCTCCGACTGGATTATAAGATTATATTTGCGTTAGGAAAAAAAAAAGTAAACTTATAAAATGAGAGTAAATCGCTATAATTTCAGTCGGCATTTTATTTTTTGCCATTAATGTTTTCTAATTCGAGAATATAATTAGGTCAAAATCAAGATACCACGTGGCGAATGTATGGAGTAGTGGGTGGGGGCTTGAAACCACCCCATATTCTTTGCAAAAAACACTAGCATGAATTTTTGAACATTTATTCAAATAAATCACCACAAAGTTAAAGTTTAACAATCCGAAAAGTCCAAACTTTTGAAAATTTGAAATTATACCCTTCACATTTTTTATTTTACTTTGTATCTATTATGTAAATTTAATGACAAAATTTGAACTCCCTGTCTCGAAATATAGATCCAGATCCACCACGGCTAATACCGTCATGATATAAGTATCTTCGAGAGGTTCACTCCATTATACTATATATATATATATATATATTAAAGATCAGATACATTAGTCAAAACACTTGAAATAAATGTATGAAAATCACAGGCACGGGCTTATAGTATCTAGGTCTCGTCAAAACAAAAAGGAAGGGAATATTATTGCAAGGCATAATATCCACGGAGGGGGTTGAAAAGGCTCACAATTAAAGATCATAATATTTATCTATTTTCCTTGGTGGGGTTTTGAGAATAAAGAAGAATATCTCAACTTTCTCTTGTGCATATCGTCATGATCAAACTTGTGCATGTTACGTACTACAAGATCGACTGTGACGTATAAATTATAATCACAAAATAAATATATATGTTTGATATATCCGTGGATGAGGAGATCATTTTGTTGTGAATTCTGCAAAGGTGGGATTTTGAGGTATAAAATCTTGTCAATGGCGACTTGTATATCCGAATTTGTTATCCTGCTTTCATGAGAGCATGCACTTTCTTCGCTACATTGTGCAATTGTATTTGTACACGTCTTTTTGGACAGCCAAAGGTCGTTATACTTGGCTATTTGTTTTATGAATTCCTATTATAAGAGGTGACACTTCGGATATCGTGTCGTGTTCGTACTGGGCTTTAATCGTTTTTTAATTTATTTTATGTTGACCCAGATCCGCCCCATTTACTAATTGTGGCAGAGGATGAGACCTAAACCCGCCCCATTTAAAAACTGTGTTTATCGTGTCTACCCGTTTAACCCATTAATTTAACATATTTATGTATTTTAAATGTTAAAGTAATTCAATTTATTCTTAATAACTTAATTTATTTAATTATATTATTAAAATTTACTAATACTTTTTATGTTCATTTTATTAAAAGTTACATTTTATATACTCAATAGAGCATATAAAATGTAACGTTTTGCTCCTTAATCATGTCTAATTTGGTCTCATCATGTCCGCACCGTGTTTACCCGTTAATTGTGCTCAACACGGTTGGACCCAAGTCCATTTTTGGTAGACCCATACCCGTTTAAATCGTGTCATAATCGTTTCTTGTTTCGTGTTTAGCCCCAAATTGCCAACTCTAATATGTGTGGACCGAAGGTCAAATTTAATTGTATGTTGGTGTACGATTTTTGTAGTTCAGTGACAAACAAGCACTTCCGAGTTAGGAATTTAGGCTTCCAACTTAGAGTTAAAAATAGTGATAAAAGTACTTAAAATCGACAAATATAAAAAGACACATTGTTTTCGTCCATTTTTTATATAAATGTTGGTAAATTTTTAACATTGTACCGTTATTTAAACTATACTTAAAATACACATTTATAATTACATCCAAAGTACTATATCTAGTATGTATTCTTATTCGAATTCGACAGAAAAAAAAAATTGGACGAAAATATATTTCGTCATCCATTTAAAGTCATTGTTATCGCGATTATATAATACAATTAAACGTTTTAAATGAATACATATTGATAAATTTATTGGAAAAAAATGTAACTACCCTTGCTATTATTTAGTAACGTCGCAGAAACTAACCGCAGAGCCAACTTGTCCAATACCTATTAAAATATTTTTTTTAAAAAAAACAAGAGAATATTATATATCCAAAAATAGATTTTTTTTTTAAATTACTGCAAGAGAATATTGATTTTACGAATTGGGCTAGTGAGAAACATTGAATTGAATCATATCGAGTCGACTTTCCTCTAATTTAATTTAATTTAATATTTTCTTCTAAACAAGAAAGACGTACATATTCATTGGATGAACAATACTTGATTTTTTTCCCAAAGCACACCATGACACATTTAGTCAAAAGCCGGTTTGTGGTGTATATATATATAGATATATATGACATTCATAATAATCTTGCACAAATTCTTTCAAATAAAAAAATAATCTTGCAAAAAGACTCGAGATTCTTGTGCAAGTACATAGAACAAAATCCAACTCCAAATTCAAAATTGTGTCCACGGATCCTTAGAAGATCTTTGAATGAAAATTGTTGATGGAATAAATTCTTTGATTTTTAACATGGTCATCACATTTGGAGATACTAAATATATTATATAAAATTAGCTTTATCTACCAATTGCTCTAAGAATTGACAAAGAGGGTGGTATAATATGCATAAATAATGTTCATCACTTATCAGAGGATGAATACGTTTTTCTTTTTCTTTTTCTTTTTCTTTTTGTCAAAATGAATGAAGTAAATATTAAGACTGATTCATACTATAATAGTAATAATAATGTCTTATGACAAAATGGTCAACGAACAAATTTTATAAGTTTAAGTTTCTCTTAAAAACGTGAGTTCCACTCTTTGAACCAAACTCACATCTTGTTTATAAGAATGTAAATATAATTTTTATTTTTGTATATATAGTGTAATTTCTATAATTAATAAGAAGGGATAAAAAAAATTATAATATTATCGAGACTATTGTATCATCATCATCTAGTATTAATTTAATAGTCTTAGTTAGAGTCGAGACAGAACAAATTATATATTTTGGCGTAGAGGTTATTATTTTAATGAAGTTCCCATAATACTAAATAAGATATTAAGAAAAAAGAGTAAGAGTAATATATATATATATATATAATATTAAAAAAATTAGAAAATCTATATAAAAAATAATAATAAAAATTGCGGTGCCCCTCTTGAACCGAAGGGCTGGCTCCGTCCCAAGTGACAAATGGACGTACCTTTTACACCAATAACAAATCACTATAATTTGAGTTGTTCATGTCCTTTTTATTTTTTAATTTAGAGATTAGGGTTTAGTCCTTACTTTTAAAACCATTATCGATTAAACCCATACGTAGACGGATCAATAGATGTACTTGCAACAAACTTATACGTGTCATGATAAGTATATATATGAATTAAAATTCTGCAATATTTAAGAACGTGCATTTTTTTTGTTATAGCTAGGGTTTTGGTTGCTATTATATATCTTCCATAAATTAATGTCAACTTGGGAAAATTCTTAAAAGGCATATACGGATCCACAGAAATGCATGTTGATTCCTAGCGATGAGTTGGCCTTTCTGTGAAGAATGTGTCACGTGACTACTTGGCTGTAATAAGGAGATAACGCTGAGGATTCTGATCCAAAAGCACAGACCAGAACAAGAAGAAGAAGAAGAAGAAGATAAGTTTATTCTAGACCTTTGTTTCTGTACTCATCATCATATATATCTTCAAGTCAAAAATATGGGAATAATTTCTTGCTTCATCTTCACACAAAACATTTCATCACTGAGCTCGTGCCATTGATCACTCTATACTCACCAGAGAGAGAAGGATTATCTTGAAAGAATAATGATATGTACTGATAGGTAAATTACATGAAAGTCTAGTATAAATATTGCTATTCTCTTCAAATTATTTGAGCTTTGAAGAGAGAGCAACAGTGACGATAAACAGTCGTTGACCAAAGGAATAATACATTATATAAGGATGAGGTGTGAATAAAGAGAAAAGGAAGAAATGAGCTAATTCCATAAAGAGTGGACCCAACCACCTTCTATTTACAGATATATATGTAGAAAATAACACAAACTAAGGTCAAACGAGAATCCAAGCGTGACGATATAATCAAAGTATGAAAGCTATAAGCCCACTTGGCACAATATATAATTATATTTTAATAAATAGGAGGTATAGTTTGGTCCTCCCCGGAAAAATGAAACCGGGACCGAGAACCCGTATTTTAAAATTTATAGGTCCTTGTCCTGATTTTGTTGGTATTTTAGAATTGATATTATGTTATGGTTTTGTAAAAAATAGTTTTTTGTTTTTGTTTTTGTAACCCGTATTAAACATGTAAGAAATATGCTGGTATTTACCAATCTCGATCGGCTACGGTAGGTACCAAAATGCGAGCTTTTTATTAATACTTATGTTAAGTCACCAATATTAAAAGAAAAACTTCATAAAATGACCTTTGAAACACCATATATTTTTGTATACTAACCCTCAAGTTCTCATAATTCTCAAAATAACCTTTTTCAAATTTTATATACTAAAATACCCCTAATATTGCCTATTTTTCAGGATTAATATGTCCTGAAAATGGAAAATATTAGTGGTATTTTAGTATTTTGGTATTTGAAAATGTTATTTTGAGAATTATGAAAACTTGAGGTATAATAAAAAAATATGTGGTGTTTTGAAGGTCATTTTATGAAATTTCCCCATTAAAATAAATAACAAAATGAATGAAAATATAAATTTGTTGATACAAAATCAGAACCGATAATATCAGTTCTCGACTTTGAATAAAAGTATCAATTTTTAAATAAAAGATTGTTTATGCACACAAAAAACGACCCAGCCTCGCGACAAGCTTGTGGCGAACGGATAGGGTGAGGTACGGCCAATTTCTCCTCCTTCTTGCAACTTAACTACTTGGGGGCTCGGGCAAGCGAGCCCCAAGTAGTCACGTTAATGAGGTTCTTGCTTGTTCGTAAACCTCTCGCACACAAAAAATTAAAAAGACTTAATAAGATTAACAAGGTCACGTGTTACTTTTTTTTATTGTCAATTAATACTAAAACCGAATATGATGATACTCAACATATCCAAGTCTAGTATTAAACTCAAATTATGAGTACCAACAAAAAAAAATCCAGTCTTAGACGAGTGAATAAAAAAAGCCACCATCATAATAAGAAAGGTTTAGGATCCCACATAGAGAAAGACATAAATACTTAATATGATTTATATATAAAGTCACGGTTTACTCTAATTATTGTCAATTGATTTTGAAAAAAAAAAGACGGTATGATACTGAACAATAGTTCTTAGACGTTAGAACGGAGGTTACAGTAGTTTTTGACAGTTTTATTCAAGGATAATTTTGACTTCAAAAAATTAGATTTAAAATATTGAAGATTAAAAAATCAGATAATAACAGATAAAAGATTAAAAAAAGTCATGTTTTTTTTTTTATATATATTATATTATATAAGTAAATTAGAAAAAGACATTTGATTCCCTGGACTGTGGAGTCCAACATTTCTCCTCTCTATATAAAGAGCCAACTGATCAAGTCATAATTCCATATCCACAGCGACCCACCGAAGCAAGAAGACACACACACACGTCTTTCTTTTTATGATATTCCGACGGTCAAAAATGGGAGCTATCACCATGGACCCTCACCTCACCCACCACCACCTCCACCACCGCCTCCCCGCCCCTGCCGAAGAGATCGAAGGGCTGATCCGCATCACCAAAGACGGCCGCGTCGAGCGCCCGCCCATCATGCCCCTCGTCCCGTGCTCCTCCTCCCCGGGCGTCACATCCAAAGACGTCTACATAGACAAACCAGCCAACCTCTGGGCCCGAGTTTACGTTCCGGCCGCCTCGTCTCTGTCACCCCTCCCCCTCGTTGTCTACTTCCACGGTGGCGGCTTCTGCGTCGGCTCCGCCGCGTGGAGCTGCTACCACACCTTCCTCTCCACCCTCGCCATAAAATCCGCCTGCATCGTCATCTCCGTCAACTACCGCCTCGCGCCCGAGAGCCGCCTCCCGGCCGCCTACGACGACGGCGTCGCAGCCCTGAAGTGGGTCCGTCGCCTGGCGGCGGCCGACACCATCAACCGCTTCTGGCTGAGCCGGGCCGGCCCGTCCCGCGTCTTCCTCGCGGGCGACAGCGCAGGCGCCAACATAGCCTACCACGTCGCGGCCCGGTCGGGCGACGCGGCCCCTCTGGTCCTGATCCAGCCCTTCTTCGGCGGCGAGGCGAGGACGGCGTCGGAGCGGCACGCGGCGCAGCCGCCGGGGTCTGCTCTGACGCTCGCGGCCTCCGACTCGTACTGGCGGCTGGCGCTGCCGCAGGGGTCGAGCAGGGATCACCCGTGGTGCAACCCGCTCGGAGCGGGGCGCACGGTGCCCCGGGCGACGCGCATGATGGTGTGCGTGGCGGAGACGGACATACTTCGGGACCGGAACGTGGAGTTGTGCAACGGGCTGGCAGGGGCGGGGAAGAGGGTGGAGGTGGTGGTGCAGAGAGGCGTGGGGCACGCGTTTCAGGTGCTTCAAAGCTCGCCGGTGGCGCAGGCTCGCACTCGGGAGATGCTCTCGCACATCAGCAACTTCATCTCCCACGGACACTGACACTGAGTGTATCGTAGATCGTAGATGAGCAATCAGGAGCGTCCGTATTTGTTGCGCAATTGGTCATGTAATTTGTAGGAAAATTGTGCTGTTGCGTCGCGTGTATATATATTATATTATACATGTGTTTTTTTTAGCATCGCGTTATGTTCTTAAATATCTATTTGGAAGTAAGATTTCATTAAAGGGAAATTTGCGGTGAAAAATACATTTCCCTATAATCTACATGTTTTTATCTATTTTGTATATTAATCTACTTAGAATATCAAAGTATATATGATGCAGCGGAGATTTACAGTTTCGTATTCGCACCGATAAACACAAAACGAAGAACAAGTGATCGTGCTCGTATCGACCAACACAATAAAAAACTCCAAGTATTCACGTCCTCCACGTGAACAATCAAAGACACTCGAGATCAAAAGAACGAGAGCGAATTTTTGTGAGCAAATGAGCTCTCGTTTTTTGTTTTTTTTTTCTCTATTCAACAACCACCAAAATAACAGTTTTTACAATATAAAGGAGAAAATAAAAACTACCTGGAGAAGGATAACGGTCTATCCTAATTCCTAATCGTGTGACACATAATAAAAATAAAACAATTACAGAAAATATAATAAACTGAAGAGAAAAAAAAACCAAGAAAATAGGACTACGGGGGTGCGATCATACCAGCACTAATGCACCGGATCCCATCAGAACTCCGAAGTTAAGCGTGCTTGGGCGAGAGTAGTACTACGATGGGTGACCTCTTGGGAAGTCCTCGTGTTGCACCCCTCTCCTCCATTAAAAAAGAAAAGAAAATAGGACTACGGGCAGTTTCAAATCGTTATGCCTTTGTTGACTTGCTCTTCATCAATGTACTCCAATTCATGTTTGCATTCTCATTTTATTTATTTCTCTATTGCAATTCAAAATATACAAAAAATAAAATACATAAAAGATAATTAATATATATATATGATTTATAAATATCACAAACGAACCTAAGAGATAGAGGTTTTGAAAAGCTATATATAAGGCAAGGTGTTAAATATCGCGGAAATTGAGCAAAAACCGACCGATTTTCGTTTTTAGGTGATATGCGTAACGACATCCCTTTCGTTTCGCTTTCGTTTTACCAACTTTCGCGAAATTCGCATGGACACGTGGATGGAATGTCGTTTTTCGTTTTTACTCACAAAATTTGCGAAAAATAATTGGAATTTCGCAAAAAATTATATTCATTTAATATTATATTCTTCAATTAATAATAAATTTGTTAACATACATACACAATTTACATGCATATTCACTTATTATAACACACTTAACATATTCACTTCACATAATAATTTGACATAATATTATACACTTCAACGAATAATGTGACTTTACAATTTACATTATACATTTCACCTACATATTTAAGTTACAAATGTGTTTTGTTATGTACAATTATGTCTTGTATTTATTAAATATGTAGTTTTGAACCTATATAAATATCATGTTTAAAAACTCAAATATTTTTTACAAAATATCCGTCGAAAACCCCATCGGCATGCGGTATGCCCATGCGGTATATGCGGTATATGCGGCATGCCTTTTTTTTACCATTTGCCCATCGACATACCCATCGGCAAGCGATATATCCGTAAAACAAAAAATGCGAAACGACATCGGCAAGCGGCATTTTAAACCTTGATTATAAGGAATTATTAAATGTTTTTAAAAAGAAAAAAGAATACTCCATGTGTTAGTACTTAGTAATTAGTATTCACATCCGATTCTCATTTTATGCATATAAAATAATAAATTTTAATTAATCGTATGATATATCATATTCTCTTTGAAAATTGTTGGAAAACTCCTAAATTTCCTAAATTATATTTCCTAAAACTCCTAAAAAAAGAGTATAACTAGAATTATATTTCCTAAATTGTCTTAGTCATACGAAATTTGTACAAATGATTAATTTCATGACACTTAATAGGAGAATAGTATATATTTGTATCATGTATTTTGAAAAATGATATATCGAATTTCATAAATCTACAGTAACTTATGTCCGGATATATTGAGTATTAATCTATATAGATTTAATTTACTCTATTTTTTTATACGAAAAATAAATATATAAATTATCATTACTAGATTTAAAATATTTACCAACGAAGTATTCATATAATTTGTTAAAGATATTTCGCTTATTATCCTAACAAACGAATAGGATTTTAGTTCAAGATTTCAGCTAAATATCCTAACGGACATATATAATATAATCGTAATTAAACTCAGTATAATAATTAACACACTAAAACCCTAACTTCATCACGTTTCTCTCTCAAACTCTCTGAGATTGTTTGATATCATTCCGGTTTCCTTCGATTGTCTTTGGAAGCCATGGCAGTCATTCGAAGAAGTATCAAACCAGCTTTGATTACGAGCACAGTTCCTCAGCAGTACTGTCGCAACGGATACGCGCAAAAGACACGGAATCGGAAACCGGTCGATCGGATCTGCAAGTATTGGGCGGAGGATAAGTGTCGTTTGGGCGATCGGTGCCGGTTTCTTCACTCTTGGCTCCACGGCGATGGCCTCTCTATCGTCGCTCATCTCCAAGGCCACAAGAAGGTAATATTTATATATATATATATATATAAATTTATGTTATACGAATGATATATCACTACTTTCTTTAGCGCCTGGGACTAATTTGCGAAAGATTAATATATCAGTCTCGAATACTAAGTATCTAGGACTAATTTATCAGTACCTGATGCTATTCGGGACTAATTTTCCTCCGACTAAACTTAGTGACTGATTTTCAGTTGCTAATAACTTGGTTCTTTATCTAAGACTAAATTTCAGTGGAAAATATATATTTGTCCTTCAAGATTTTTTGAGACAATTTATTGGCTACAAAATTTCAATCCCATATATGTTCCTTTCTCATTCAAAATGGCGCCAAAATATTGGGGACTGGCTTTCAGTCTCTGTTATGTGGTGACAAACATATTGGTTACTAAATTTCAATCTCATATATGTTCCCCTCTTAATCAAAATGGCGCCAATGTATTGGAGACTGATTGTCAGTCTTTATTATGTGGTGCTAGTAATACTAAGGATAATAAACATATTTAAGAGTAAATATAAGTCCTTATTCATCCTAAACTGAGACTGATGTATTAATACCTTATTATAGTTGGGACTTGGGACTGATTTTCAGTCGACAAAATTTATTGGCTACTGATAATGGCGCCAAATGTTAGGGGGACTGATATTCAGTCTCTATTATGTGATGCTCGTATGTTGTAAATATTCGAGAGTGAAAATTAGTCCTGAATAATACCTGAATCTTTTAAGGACTTTTTTTTCGTGTAATCTTAGCAACTGATTTGATTCAGCTGCTAATATTTTGGGACTTTATGTGAAACTAAATTTCAGTGACAAATATATTTTTGTCATATTAGATTTCCAGGCAGCTCAAATTGGCTAATCTATTATGTGTATCTAATAATGTTAAGAATATTGAACATATCTGGGACTAAAAACTAGAAAGGCCTCTTAGGCATCTGTTACACGCACAGAGAGAGGAGAAAGTATCTATACTTATTAAATTTAGCGATTGAACAGAAAGAAAAAAAAAACATCAATTTATTATACATTTCTGAAACTGATTTTGAAAGCATCATGGGATTATACCATTTAGATGTGTGTATATATATAATATCATGTCTGTACAGAGAAACACAGACAATACATACGATTGAAAATGTATACATATGTTTTAAATAAAAACTATTTCAGGGTGTTCTTGCGCTCACTGGAATTAACATCTCCGGGACAACACCAGGAGGAGCTAGGCGCGATGTGTTGCTCGTCTCGTGCATGGACAACTGCGTTCGTCTCTACGAGTTGCCATCGTAAGTACTCATCGAAGATGTCACAACCATTGTTTCTTCAGCTAGCTCTCATCTGCGACTCTAACAAAAGCAACGTGGCGATCACGGATTCAAAAAGATGGGAAGAGTGCACACCAAGAAAGAGGTGCGAACGCTGCGAGTGGAGGAAAGCTTCGGAGGACTCTTCTTCGCAGGTGACGGCTCCGGCCGCATTACTGTCGGGAAACTAGCTTAGTTTCGAACAACTTTGTTTATGTAATTAGAAACTGATGATTGTATTATGAGACTATTGAATGATATATAAAATGGCTTGATAGTGCACGAGTCGGGATGTGCTCAATTCCGCGATGATGCAACATATCTCTCCCAATTAATTTGTATATGTACTTTTTATGTAATTATACATTATATATATCTACAAATTAAATTATGGGGTTTAACAAAGCACAGATCCGTGTTTTTATAGATGTTAATTTTCTTATGAAAATAATTTAACAACAGAAGGTAGTATCATCTAATTACACTCTTAGAAATATATATTTTGGTTACTTTTTCAAATAGAATTTATATTTTCTTACAAATAATAATAATAAATAAATAAAAAAAACACTTCCCTATAATCCACATGTTTGTATATTTTGTCTATTTTGTATAGGCAGTCTCTGTTGGGTTTTTTTTTTTTTTTAAGATTTCCTCATCACCGGAAGCATAAATTCTGGCGAATCCTCGAAACTTGAATCTAGATAAATACGAGTTATTAAAACTTACCATGAGAATAAATTCTCTAGCGAATCTTTTGCCTTTATTCACGAACCGAATCTCCGAATGTTCACCGGAGATATGTCGTCGCCTAGCACCACGCCGTCGCTGAGATCACGAGCCGCTCAAGTGTGCGGTCCTCTACGTATATCACCACGTCGTTAACGGAACACTCTTTATGCTGAAAATTATCTCGTCGTGATACTATTGCCTGACGATTAGATGATGAAATGAAGACTCCACGCATCAAGGAGAATTCGATTTCTCTCTTACAATTGGGAGAGGTCGAATTCTCACTCTCTTTACTATTGCCCGCTTGTGGAATAATGAATTGTGTTATTAAGAAACCAATCATATCCTTACTATACAGAGGTATGGATTAGGTCCAATACGGGCTTTATGAATTACATTTAGACAAGCCCAATTAAAACTATTAATTCACTTAATTAATAACAAAATCATATGAAATGTTTAAAAATACCTAAATATTTTGAAAATTTGCCCATAATTTTATTAAATATATTTTTGCCCATTTATTATATTTTTTCCTAAACTAACCATGGGTTCATAATTATCAATTTAAATATACAAATTAAAATTTATTTCATTTAATTAGCATTGGCCGGTCTTATTAAATTAATTCAGACCTACATCATTTATTTATTTCAATTAAAATTTTCAATTAACCTCTCTCTCTCGCGCGGGGCAACTGGTCGCTCATCAGCCGCTACATAACCAGTCGTGCCGCCTACACTGGCGGGGTTGGAACCGCATGGCGAGAAGACGGCCACCTCGTTCCACTCCACGTATCGGTGCTCACCCTTACCGAAATACAATAAAATCTTAATAAATTAATACAATCAAAACTGAATAATTCTATTTTATTATCGAGATTATTAATTTCTCGAACTTGGTAGTTAAACTAGAATAATATAAAAATATTATTTTATCGAAATTATTTCGAAAACACTTACTAATATTAAGAACTACTGTCGAACTGTGTGAGGTGTGTCGTTTCAGTCTTTCTCTCTCCAGATCCACAATCCCATGCGACAATGGAGCTTTCCCCACTTCTCTGACTGAAGCTTTGCTTGATCGGCGAAGAAGAACAGCTTCAATGGCGAAGAACTTCGTCAGAGGCAACGTGCCGCTCTCGCGCTTCGGCGTCCTCGTGGCGCAGTTGGAGTCCATCGTCGCCTCCGCAGCCCAGCAGGCGCCGGAGCCTCTCCTCTGCTTCGATCTCCTCTCCGATCTCATTGCCGCCATTGACGAAGAGCCCAAGGTACAGTCTGTCTGTGATCGCTGCTTTTCTTGCTTGAATTTTTCCGATGGAGATTGGATTCAATGCGATAATTTTTAGGTGTTTTGACAATCCCGACTCTAGAATTTGAGGCATTCTTGAGCTCTCAAGCTTGGTGTTTTTCGAATTGCAAGTTTACGATTTTGATTTCAGGAATCCATCTTGTTGTGGCAAAGGAAATGCGAGGACGCGCTTTACTCGTTGCTTACGATCGGTGCTCGGAGGCCTGTTCGGCATTTGGCGTCGGTTGCAATGGGGCGGATTATATCAAAGGGTGATAGCATTTCAATATACTCGAGAGCGAGCACTCTGCAAGGGTTTCTCTCTGACGGGAAGAGAAGCGAAGCTCAGAAAGTCGCCGGTTTGTTGAGCAGAGCTATAATTAGCGGCGTTTTTATTCCTTGTGGCTTTTATATTGTGAATGCAGTTTGCTTGACAAATTGTTGTTCATAAACTGTCAGGTGCTGCACAGTGCTTGGGAGAACTATATCGACATTTTGGTAGAAAAATTACGTCGGGTTTACTCGAAACAACTAGTATTGCGCTGAAGCTTATCAAATACAATGAGGTAGTTACTTTGTTCCTGCGAAACCGATTTTCTCAACTCTAAGCTGAATAAATATCTCTGGGCCAAAATAAGGAAGTGCCGGAATTAGAGGAAATACGCTTATTGGAAATTACGGAGAACTTGCTTGAATAGATGCACACGGCGTCTTTTTCGTTATTGGAATAACTTCTGTTATGTTCCTCATGTTCAGGAATTTGTAAGACAAGAGGCTCTACACTTGCTCCAGAATGCTCTGGAAGGCTCCGGTGGTAGTGCTGCTACTGCAGCGTATACCGAGTCCTTTCGTCTCATCATGCGATTTGCTGTCGGGGATAAATCGTTTGTCGTTAGAATAGCTGCTGCGAGATGTTTGAAGGCCTTTGCTACTATTGGAGGACCTGGTTTGGGTGTCGCAGAGCTCGAGAATTCAGCTTCCTACTGTGTCAGGGTAAGTTTTCTTTTACCATGTTTTCTTACCTTCCTTTTTAGTTTAAAAATATGAGCTGCTTTTGTAGTTTCAATGGTACAAATTTATGCTAGAGTTGGTGCTAGAACTACAAATTTACGCTTTAGCTTCCTGTTGCTGCTTGTAACAGGCCCTTGAGGATTCCGTTTCATCTGTTCGGGATGCATTTGCTGAAGCATTGGGTTCCTTGCTTGCCTTGGGAATGAATCCTGATTCGCAGGTTTCTCTTTTTCTTTATTTATTTCCAATTACTTATTTCTGGGTGGATATTAACGCGTCCTTGAGTCTAAGCTCAATGCCATCAATAGTTTGTGGAAAAACAAGAAATAAACTATAGAGTTAAAACATATTTGGAACATCTGTTTTTGCCGTGATGGATTTTGATGGGATCTCCTGAAACTATTTGAGTATGTCGATATCCTCGTAATCTATTCTACAATGTCAAGATTTTTGGTATTATTAGGTTCAAGCAAAGGGAAAGGCTCCTCAGCTTCCAGCAAAGAAGGTAGAAGGCGGTTTGCAGAGATATTTATGTTTGCCCTTTACCAAAGGTAAATGCTTCCAAATGATTTAAAGAACATCTTAGCTACACCGATAGAGACACCAAATGAATATTATTTTTTGCTAGTATATAGTATATACTGCATATACATATCTATGTGGATACAGTTCTTTGTTGTACTTACAGTTTATTCTAAAGGGATTAACAATTAAACATTCTTTTTATTTTGCAGCATATGGTCCTCGGGCGAAGGACGTAAGAGTTGGAATTACCTTGGCTTGGGTGTTCTTTTTGCAGGTAAAAGCTGATAGTTGCTTCCTTATCAAAGAAAACATTTTCGCTGGTTATTTTTTTAATTGGGATATTTGTATATATCGACATTGGTTGTATTTTTTTTTTTATGGTTTATCTATATTAAAATGGATTATATCTATATCGACAATTCTCCGGAATCATATATTGCAGGCCATTCGTCTAAAGTATCTTCATCCCGATAGTGAGCTTCAGACCTATGCTGTTCAAGTCATGGATATGCTTCGTGTTGACCCTTCTGCTGATTCCCATGCACTGGTATGCCCACCATTTCCTGATTCTCAATTTTTTTATATCTCTGCTTTCATCAATAGTAAATTGATTTGAGTCTAATTGATAAGAAACGTAGTTGGCTCTTATGTTAAAATGGAAATTACCGAGCTTTAACCTTGTACCTTTTGGAGTTCAGGCTTCTTGTCTTGGCTTTAATGGATTATAAAAATGATTAATCTTGCGACTTGGTATTAGCATTGTGATATGACATCATATGAAATAAGAAAAATAGTAATATTGACAAGATGACTAAAGCCGCATATAGTGTCTGAGGCTCCTAGTGGAGCATTATTCAGACACAACCTTGAGAAGATGTGTCTATTAGAATTATTAGGTTTTATTCTAATAAGTCAACGGGGTGCGTAAATATTGCATTTATCATTTCGACTTATATTTTGATTTTTTGTAGTATCTTCGTTGATATTTTACTTTTGTGAAATAAATCAACCATTATTATTGTTTGTTTAGGCATGCGTTCTCTATGTTCTTCGTGTCGGGGTGACTGATCTAATGTCGGAACCTACCCAAAGGAGTTTTTTGGTTTTTCTCGGAAAGCAGGTAAGTCTTTAAGGACTTTGAACTATATGCTATATTTATTTTTATATAATCGATGTTTAAAAAAAATTAAAAAATTCAGCGACCAACTGAAATCCAGTGTCTAACAAAAGTCTGAAATGAAATTTGTAGCTTCAATTGCCTGATGCCAGTCCTTTCATGAAAATTGCTGCTCTACGGACCTTATCATATACCCTCAAAACATTGGGAGAGGTATGACGTTACTTTCATGATTGTCTATGCTTGCTGTGATTGGTATTGGCTGCTTTTATATCTGATTTTCCACTTTCAGGCTCCATCAGAATTTAAGGAGATACTCGATGATACGGTTGTTCCAGAAGTATCTCATTCTGCTCAGCTTGTAAGCTCTTTATCATTCACTGTGCTTTGAAGCTTTAGAGTTCAGTTGCTCAGAAAGTTACACAAAGTGTTAAAATCAACTTTATCATTTTATAACATTAGAATCTTTGAAGATATTAGCTGCGTTTCCTGAGAATAATTTTACGACGAGTAAAAATTAATGAGTTTAAACTTTATTGGCAGGTCCGGATTGAGGCGGCTTTGACATTACGCTCACTGGTGGAGGTTGATCCCACCTGGGTTGGTGGCTTGGTTTCATACGTTGTTACCATGTTAAATGCTATAAGAGAGAATCTTCCTTTTGAAAAGGTGTAGTAATAATATTTGTTCCTGCAGCTGATTTCAAATTCTAACGACTCGCTCAGTGGACCCGGGGGGCTAAGAACCGTGGGAGAGGCTGAGCAAGTATAATTAAGTTTTAAAAAGCAAAAATGTAAAAAATTATGGTAAAAATGGAAAAAATGTAAATTTTAAACATTCTTAGAGTTTAGGGTGACTGTGCGTCCGCTCCTATACTCACATTGCTACGAGCCTCTAAATCAGTCTATAATAATTCTTCTTTTCTTGCTAAGATTGGATATGTTTAGTAGCACATGTATATGTATATATATGTGTGTGTGTGTGTGTATTAAATATATAGAGTTTTGGTCTATATAGCCAGACCTGTTGGACTGGTTGATCGTAAACAATTCTCTAGCCTTGCATTGTAATCTATTTTTATTAATATCATCGATGCTTGCATGGAAAAGCTACTGTATAAGCAGCATTTGTATCAATTTCCCCAGACCGATTGATGCTTTTTGGTTTCAAAATCAATAATAAATTAGAAGTAACTGAATATGCATTCTTCTGTCTTTCCTTAGCCCCGTTGTTTAAGAATCTTAGATTGTCTGATTTCTTTCTTTTTATTTTTCTTAATATCTGTTGTTAAGTTGTTTTGGTTCTTCATTGTACAGGGTAACAATCTTCAATCAGATCTGGATTCTTTGCATGGACAAGCTACTGTATTAGCAGCATTTGTATCAATCTCCCCAAAATTACCTCTTGGGTATCCAGCTAGGTGATTGCTTGCTAAAGTTCTCTAAAAAAATAGTATTAAGGAACTTGGTACTGGATCCAACTGAATTCTTTTCGGTTTTGGTTTCAGAGGAATTAAATACCAGATGAGAACAGCTTTTCGGTTTTGGTTGTTGAGGGATTGTTATCTATTAGACATTTATGTATTCATAATAATTTGTTAATTATGTATTTCAAATAATAAATTATGTAGCTTTTAAACTACTTATATCATATCGTAAATTATCATTTAATAAATGGACATTTTTTTTATCGAACACAGTTTCAGCTTTTCTTTTTTCTGAAACTAGTTAAACAAAACATGTACGTTTTACAACTATCTACAAATTAATTCTGCGAATCGAAAATCTCATCAGAAAACTGAAAACTGAAACTGAAACAGCACAAAATCATGAATCGAAGTCACTTTTCCTCTTGGACTTTTTGAAATTACTCGACCTGTAGTTTTTCATTTTAAGCTCTTATATTTTTAGAGGATCCATTGGCCTATTATGTCATTTGGTGTGCATATATACATATTTGTTGTGGTTCTTACTGCTAACTACTTGTGATGTTGTGCTCAGATTGCCCAGAGCTGTTCTTGAAGTTTCAAAGAAAATGCTGACAGAATCTAGCCGGAACCCCGTAGCTGCTGCAATTGAAAACGAGGCTGGATGGTATCTATTGTCATCTCTTCTGGCTTCCATGCCTGACGAGGTTCACGCTTTTTACATTTTCAATATATATATATGTATATAAATAAATAAAATAAATAACACTGAGATAGGTTTCAATTAGGGCTATCATCTTAACCATGCAGGATATCAAGGACCAGGTTTTCGACATTCTTTCTTTGTGGGCTGATCTCTTTGGTGGAAACTCAGAGCATGAAAGTAAACAACCTGGGGATTTGATGTCGAGGATTCGGTAAGCTGTGTAAAGTATTTTAGTTCTGTTTCGACTCTACTCTAATTTCATAGCGACAGAACTTTCTGTAAAAATAGAGGACATAGATAATTCTACTTGTTTATTTCACGATGTCATTAGTCTGTGCATAGAGACTACAGCTTAGTTGAGTATATTTTACACTGATGAAACTGTTCTAAATATCTATAATTAAGGAGAACACTCTAGAGTTTCGATAAAAAAGAAATAAAACAATTTAACCTTAACAAATTCATTAAGTCGTCATAAAATAAAACACTTACAATTAATCCTAGAATTCATCTACTTCTAAAATATATATTTCTTGAAATGCTTAAGGACTAATGCTTCCTTAGTCCATTTTCAAGCAAGTATTGTTATATATTGGATGCTTCAGTGATGGGACTGGTCATAATGGAAAACATTTCCCTCCTTTTGTAGCATATGGTCTGCGGCAATTGATGCTCTTACGTCATTTTTGAAGTGCTTTGTTTCTCCTGATTCCGTTGATAGTAAGATTTTACTTCAACCCGTCCTCGTATATTTGAGTAGGTAAGTTTTACTGACAATTCTTGAAGTGACTTCCGAACTCTAGTTTCCTTTTGTATTTCCGTATATAATATTTCTACTTACGTGATGCGAAACAGGGCGTTATCCTATATATCGGCAATGTCAGCCAAGGATTTAAGGAATATGAAGCCTGAAATTGACATATTTATAATCAGGATACTGACAGCCTATCAGTCTCTTCCTGATCCGATGTCATATAAAAGTGATCATGCACAAATAATCCAATTATGCACAACACCATTCAGGTACTTTCATCGACAGTGAATTAGAAGTTCAGGTAATTTTGTTTAGGAAGCTAGTATTGTCAGTAAATTCACTTAGTAAAATTAAATTAGCTTAGACTCTTTGTAGGGTTGGAAAAAGTAAATGGATTTACTGGATCTAGCCTGTGACGAGATCCAGACGTGGGACTAACAACATTTTTTTTGTTTCCTAAAGATAGTCATTTTTAATTGAAGTTTATTTTACTATTACTGTTAAGAAGTTAAGAAGCTAAGGTGAGTTTCTTTTGTTTGTTTATGATATAAATACAGGGAGGCTGGTGGATGTGAGGAGAGTTCATGCTTGCGGTCGCTGCTAGACAAAAGAGATGCGTGGCTGGGCCCGTGGGTGCCTGGAAGGTGTATACTCCCGTATTTTATACTTATTTTGCTGAATAATTTTCTTCTGAAATCTCGACATTGCTAAGTTTCAATGTTGAGAAGTGTCCTTAATTTTTTTTTAGGGACTGGTTTGAAGATGAACTTCGTGCTTTTCAAGGGGGAAAGGATGGCCTTGTGCCTTGTGTTTGGGAAGACGAAGTTTCTAGCTTTCTTCAGGTGGTTATTTATTTTTATTTAGTCGGCTTGGATGCTATTACAGCTCATGATTAGTTTAATCTTAAGCTATGTGGTGTTTTTAGCAGTTTTTTAATCTTATGGAAACATGATCTATCAATTATACTGTTAAAATGCAGTGTGTACTGACCATTCTCAATTCCCGGTGCCTAATTTTACCAATTTATAGTTTTAAGGATGATATCTACAAGGATTTCATATGAAGCAAGATTACTAGCTCAAAATAAAAGGGCTAAGAATGCAAGAAAGAAGTTGTGGTTGAGCAGTTAGTAGAATGCTTGCCATGATTTATAGCTTGCATTTGGTTTTAAGAGAATTATATGCATAGGTGTCAATGTCTTTTTTTTTTTTCAAAAAAAATTATAAACTTCTTTGAACTCTTACTTTACTTGGTTTATCTCCATAAACTGAGAGTTGAATTTGACTATGAAGCCTGAACCAATCAACAAGACCTTGGTGAACCAGATGTTGCTATGCTTTGGACTCATGTTTGCTTCTCAGGTAGGCATATTGTGGTAAATTTTCCAAATATGCTATTAACATTTTGTTCTGATTTCTGAACAACTTCAAATTCCCAGGATAGTAGCAGTATGCTGGCGCTTCTCGAAGTAATTGAGCAGTGTTTAAAAGCAGGAAAAAAGCAGTCATGGCATGCAGCCAGTGTAACAAATATATGTGTGGGGCTACTTGCTGGATTCAAGGTGAGCAAGGGTTTATTGAATATGGTAGATAATGAAATTGTATAGTATTGAATATTTTTAATAATATAGATAATAATATTGTATTTTGCTTATTTAGATTTTGATACAGGTTTTATATTTTCAATTATATCATTTTCTAATTAATTCAGAAATTAGAGAATAATTTTTCTCCAAGCAAAACCCAGTTTCTAGAGGGTTGGATGAGTTTGACACTTTTCTTACTTTGATGGTTACTTCAGGCTTTGCTGTTTCTACGGCCCCAGCCATTAGGGCAGGATATCCTGAATTCTGCACAGTCCATTTTTCAGGTGCCATGCTGATATGTTTAATTTATTTTTAGTTAAATTATTTATTAATGTCTTTAAACTGGGTTATTTTGGGTAAGTAGCAATAAGGGAAAGATTAATAAACCATAATCTCTCCTATTTAGTGACCCCTAGGCCTTTGTGCCGGAATTATGTTTTGATTTGTTGGTTTGACTGAAGACATCATTTTGGAGGGCCTTGGCCGTGTTCTCTGCTGTAGGGTCCTTTGGTTTATTATTAAATGAATATAGTATCAGATATTCATCTCTTTGGTGAATGCCACTGGCTTACCTGTTCACGTTTCGTTTGCGTTTCTGGTTCCATCACACTCTTTTCAACCGTCAAGTATAAAATGTTTTCATGTTTATGGAAATTATGTTAAAGATTTGTAACATTTGATTCGGCACTGACAGAGTATTCTGGCGGAGGGAGACATCTGTCCTTCACAACGTAGGGCTTCCTCAGAAGGCCTTGGACTTTTGGCTCGCCTTGGAAATGACATGTTTACGGCACGAATGGTTAGTTCTTGCATTCTTAATGCAAAAAATTTGAAACCTCACGTGTATGCTTGCAAGCTACAGTTATGCAGACTCACATATCATTAATTTTTAATTTTTCCTGATTTACAGACTAGGTTTCTGCTTGGTGATTTAATCAATCCTGCAGATTCAAACTATGCCGGGTCAATAACCCTTGCTATTGGCTGTATACATCGGAGGTGAAATATTTTTCTGTTTCTTGTTTTACTAATGTCCTTTCACCCATTTTTATGTAAAGCTATAAGGTAGTTAGTAGGAAACTGTGATCTGGACCTTGTCTTAAGTAAATCCCCGTTCCTTGGATCCCTACCCTGCCCTTGTAGGTTTTGACAAAAACTTTCTCTTTCAAGAAGGAAGATGACGGATAATTTATGCTAATTTTATTTCCTTATAAGTGATGCCTATATGACAATGAACGAATAACAGAAGTAAGCTCAAAGGCAAAGATAAAGTATTACATAACATAATCGATGCCTTTGTTGGTACGTAAACCAACAAAAAGCTTCTCTAACAATAGTATACTTTTTATTGAGCACATTTTTTTTTCTTTCTTTTGTTATAAGTTGGACTTGGGTCTCATGGTTAGATGTTTCAACTTTCCATATCCTTTACTTTTTGTGCTTACATGTTTTACATGCAGTGCAGGAGGCATGGCATTGTCGACTTTGGTGCCTGCAACCGTGAGTGCAGTTTCAATGCTTGCTAAGAGCTCGATTCCTGCATTACAGATCTGGGCTTTGCATGGACTTCTTTTAACTGTTGAAGCTGCTGGTTTATCCTATGTATCAAACGTCCAGGTAATTCAATTCACGCGTGCTTTCCGAGATTTTGCTGTATCGACTTTGTTTTTATATATCATTTTTATGCTCGTCTAAAATGATAGAGCAAGTGTTTGCAGTTTTATTATGGCTATCTTTCATTATGAATAAATATGTAGCTTAAAAATTAGAGTGATTTGTCCTATACTAGATCTGTCTAAGGGGTGTTTAGTGTTATAGGTACTGCATAGTTAGTTTCCAACGTTTCTTTCTGTGTGATTGATTAGGTGGCAATGAACGAAAATTGAATAGTAATTAAGTGTCCATAAACTCAACTTTTTGTGTATCGACCTATGAAATGTAGTCTTATCAAATTATATTTTTATAAATTATATTTTTATACTAATCAAAGGTTAGAGAAGAAATTAACATCGATTTTCTCGCTTCCAGAATAATTATATAAATGTTTGTCTTATTTTTTTTATTTTTTATTTTCAGGCGACCCTTGGGCTTGCTCTTGATATTCTCTTGTCTGAAGAGAACGGGTGGGTTGTTCTTCAGCAAGGTGTTGGCCGTCTAATAAATGCTGTTGTTGCTGCTCTTGGTCCTGAACTTGCCCCGGGAAGCATCTTCTTTTCACGCTGTAAGGTATAATCTCAACACTTGTGTACATAAATGTCTCTCGCAGTACTGTCAGTACAATTGATCTTAGGCATTGATGAATCCTTCTGTTTTAGTCTGTTATTGCAGAGATAAGCTCAGGGCACGAAATTGCAACCATGCTCGAGTATGTTGGCTTTCTATTCGTCCTAATATTTTATAAATAATCTCTTAAAGCATTTTTTGCGTTATTAGGGATATGAAGAAGTGTAGGTTTATCTCATATAATTTTCCCCTTTTCTGTTATTTTATTTTGTTTTATTTTTTGTTGGAATAATTAATACTAACCTGTCATGCATACAGGAATGTCCGATTTACCCAACA
Source organism: Parietaria judaica (assembly GCA_954871525.1). Lineage (NCBI taxonomy): Eukaryota > Viridiplantae > Streptophyta > Magnoliopsida > Rosales > Urticaceae > Parietaria > Parietaria judaica. The sequence goes on from OX940865.1 coordinate 37,479,736, forward strand.
GCTTGTTCTTTTTGCACCCCAAGCTGTGTCTGTTCACTCTCATGTTCAAACTCTTCTTCCTACTCTTGCCTCGAGACAGGTTTATTTGACATGAATCTTACAATGATTTTGAGCAAATGCATATTTTCTTCCTTTCTGTAGTAACACCACTTTCCTCCACATTTTTTTGCAGCCAACTTTACGGCATCTAGCTGTTTCTACTTTACGTCATCTTATTGAAAAGGATTCAGTACGCTGCTTACTTTTGTTTATCATACATTTCAGCTCCTCTTATTCGATGGGACTAAGTACATACATTTTATAATTCTTTTGCAGGTATCAATTGTTGATGAACAAATTGAAGACGAATTATTTCATATGCTGGATGAAGAGACAGATCCCGAGTAAGTTGAAGAAACATAGCACTTAGTATTGTTTGATTATATCCCTGTAAGGTGATAATTTTGGATTTTCTAATCAGTTATCAGTTCCTCGATGTGGGATCCTTGTAGTAAATATATATGATTTTCCTTTTAAATCAAGATACAAAGGGTCTGACAGTGCAATATTTCAGCGGTCGTTACTTGTTTTCTAAGAAGTGATCGTTGGGTTTGAAATGTGTTCTGTTCTTGTAGGATTGGGGATCTGGTTCGCTCCACAATTATGCGTTTGCTCTATGCCTCATGCCCTTCTTGCCCATCTCATTGGATTTCCGTATGTCGCAGTGTGGTAAGTGGTTGTTTTCCTTCTCTGTTCTCGTCTCATTTGAATTATGTTCCATTTTTGTCACATTGGTTTCAGAATGTTCCCCAAACCCTAAGCCTTCGTTCTGTAACCAAAGGCATGTTGAAATTCTCCAGGTTCTTGCCACACCTACAAGCAGAGATGCTGATAACGATCCTTCAAATGGTGACTCGAATTTGAATGTTGGACAAGACGATGAAACCATGGTTTCGAGCTCCGGTGGCAGCCCGGCACATGGAAACCTGTCTGAAACTTCCCATGTAACGATGAACAGAGATAGACACCTGAGATATCGTACCAGAGTCTTTGCTGCTGAGTATGTATTCTCTTGTCATTTAATTATGTTAAGCATTTGGGTAAATCTGTTTTAGATTTGGACCTGTCCACTAAGTGTAGTGAATGACTTTTATACCTATGCTTTAGGTTATTTATATTTTTTTCATTCATATTATAATTTTGTAAATATAAGGGATCCTAAATCATTGAGGAAGATATCGAAGAAGTATTTGATGATGATCAGTTGTAAATTTAGCATAGTTTATCTTTTAGTCAATTTGGGGAATAAGTGAAGCAGCAATAGTTTGAGATAATTTTCTGATATATTATTGCAGAAGCAATCGACCTACATCGATACAATGAAAAATAAAACACAATCAGTATCCTAAGGATAATCACTCTAATATTTCCAACAAAAAGAATGTCACCCACGACTAGATCTGTGCGACGGAATCGTGAAATCTCTCTGTTTATCTACGACTACCTTGGATATCTACTCTCTTTCTTCTTCTTGTAGATTTTTTTTTTCCCGATCATATACATTATTATCTGATTAGGTGTCTGAGTCATCTTCCGGGAGCAGTTGGAACGAATCCAGCTCACTTTGATCTCTCTTTGGCGAGAAAGCAAATCTCTGGTGATTGGCTCGTCCGCCATGTTCAAGAACTAATATCACTTGCATATCAGGTGCCATAATTACTTATCATGTTGTTCACTCTGATTTAAACCAGGCTTCAAAATGCATATAGAGCTGATTTTCTCCCTTATATCCATCCATAGATAAGCACAATCCAGTTTGAGAACATGCAGCCCGTTGGAGTTAGGCTTCTAAGCACAATTTTGGATAAGGTGAAGCTTTCTGAATTAAAAATTTCCTTGTTTCTCTTAATTTTATTAATTTATTTTTCTTTCTTTCTATAGACCGAAATATTCCCCTATTTATTATAAAAAAACATCTGGTAAAAAAACTTATGATTTTTCTGCCAATATAAACAGTTTGAACGGACACCTGACCCTGAGCTTCCGGAGCAGCTTTTACTGGAACAATATCAGGTATCTCGCTTACTCGTTTCTGATCCTTGTTTTTTTTTTCTCACGTGCTCTATGACGTCAATATTTATGATTTCATTGAAAGATTTTTTTAATATATAAAATTCAGGCCCAACTAGTATCTGCAATTCGAAACGCCTTAGATTCGTCATCTGGCCCTATGTTACTGGAGGCAGGCTTGCAGTTGGCCACTAAGGTCTGAAGGCAAATGCAACATCCTTTCATTAATGATTAAAAAGAATGGGTAATGCTAACATGCATAAATTAACACGAGGAAATTTCAGATACTAACAAACGGAATAATCAAGGGCGATCAAGCTGCAATTAGGCGCATCTTTTCGCTCATTTCACGCCCGCTGGATGAGTTTAGGGACCTTTACTATCCCTCATTTGCCGAATGGGTCTCATGCAAGGTATTTCTTGCTCCACTATTATTCACATAATTACTACACTGGTGAATATACAGCTATGCTTTTACCCTCTTTTTTTTTTCCCTGGACAAAGTACTGGTTTTGGGATATATGATGATTAATTCAATAATGATGAATTGATTTAAATCATATGCTCAGCTATAATTAACATACTAATCAAAATTATTCTTACTAGTCCATATGCAAAATATACGAGCTACTTAATTATATTTACACTAACTAATTCCACAAAATTATTATTTACTTGCGCGTCCTTAACAGACTATAATTATAGTAGACTGAAGTTTCTTCCTTCTTTCTGCAATGATTAATAGATCAAGATAAGACTTTTAGCTGCTCACGCGTCTTTGAAATGCTATACCTATACTTTTTTGAGGAGGCACCATAGCGCTTTTCCAGAAGAGTACCTAGCCTTGTTACCTTTGTTTTCAAAGAGTTCGAGTGTTCTCGGGAATTATTGGATTGGGATTCTGCGCGACTACAGTTACCTCTTCCTGAATCTGCAGCACAAAAAGAAGGTAAGCCAAATGCTAAGCTGTTCGTATACCCTTTCTCTACAGTTAAACTTGTATTAATATCAGTATTATACATTTCCAGTGGAATCCGTTTCTCAGTGGAATCCAATCACCTCTTGTGTCATCAATGCTTCAGACGTGTTTACAAGAATCTTGGCCAGTAATATTACAAGCACTTGTTCTAGATGCAGTTCCTGTGTCTCATGACGAGAACAGCCATTCCAAGGGAAGTGCTGGTAATATTTCAGGAGACGGCTTACTCTCCGGACATAGTATGGTTGAACTGAATTTCAAAGACTATCAGTTTATCTGGGGCTTTTCTTTGCTTGTTCTGTTCCGGGGGCAACATGCAACTCCCACCAAGCTGAAATTCCCCTTGGTTTCTGCAAAATCCAATGAGAATCTGCCACCTGTTGAAGAGATTCGTTCTCCTAGCATAAACTTGTATGAGATCGTATTACCGGTTTTCCAGTCACTCTCAACGAAACGATTTGTGAGTGCAAGATTTCTTACAATGGATATCTGCAGAGAATTGTTGCAGGTGAGCATCCTGAAAACAAGTAGATACAAAGTTTGAATATTCGGGCATTTGGAAAAAGTTTGGGATGATTGACCGGCAAAAAAATTACTCCAAATCTCCAATAGTTTTGTTTTCAGAACAGCAAAAAGCTGATGTTAATTTACAGTGTTCTAAATGATGCAGGTTTTCTCATATTCAATGTACATGGATAATTCATGGGATAGTCTTGCAGTGTCGGTTCTATTACAGGTACGATCTAGCTATTTTCATCTCTGGTATAAAATTAAGTATCAAACACCTTAATCATTTTTTTATTAGACCTGCGATTTGACGACGAAAAAGGGTTGACTTTTCGTGGGGCCTCATCTTGTGGGATTTTCTATTGTAGATGTTCTTATTTTATTTTTATTTATCATAATTTGAAAATATCCAGCATGATCAAGCCATTTTAAATTGTAGAAGACGGCTGATTTATGGTAGAATTAATTTATATGTTTATTTTCTGAGTTCTTTTGACAGATTGTGCAGAACTGCCCCGAAAGCTTCCTCGAAACTGAGGATTTTTCTTCTTCAACAATGGAACTTTGTATGGCTTACCTCTTTAAATTGTTTCAACGGTACAATTTTACCTTACTTTTTTTGATTTGTTTCCAATATTCATTTAAGTGCACTGCCTATTGGCTTACACGTTCATATTCGGTTTCCAGTGCTAATGCAGAATCATCAGATTACTCAATCAGAGAAGATTCTATATCTGCTTTATTTGCTACAGCCGAAACATTGGTGAAGAATTTTGAACCAAAGGTGCGATATGCGTTATATGTATATCTACAATGATTTTTTGAAGTATTGGATTGTTGAAAAAAATAACTTTATTGAATTATCTTAGGTTATATATTAACAACTAAATACCCAACCATTATCCCAAGTTTTAAAATAGAAAGAGAAATTGAATATGCTAAAATCTTGGTAAAAATCTAAGTTAAACTCAAACAAATCAGTATCTAATCTATACTTGGAAATATGATCCTCCACGTTTGCTTACATTATTTTTCTTTTTAATCCATTGTTATCTTATTTGTATTAGTTTTGTTTTCTTCAGAGGCAATTAAAATCAGCAGCATTGGCGTATCTGTTAAATGGTTACAAGTTCATTAAAGTAGCTTCAACGGAATCGTGTTTTTCCAAAGTGAATGATTATTGCAAGTGCGCAAATGTCTTAGTCAATAAACTTATTGGTGAGTGTTCATGATCTTAGTATAACTAGCTGTAAGTCCCGTATGATTCCTTTTTTGCTCGATTTTTATTTATTAGTATTTTCCTTCCCAACAACTTTTTACTACTTTAACATTATAATTTATTTTTGATCAATCCTGATCCTTATTTTTTTTCTTCCCAAAACCACATATATCTATATCTTGTGAAACAGCTTTTGTTATCAACTGATGTGTGTTCTTCTTCTTTCTTTTGTGCAAATACACAAACCTGTTTAGCTAACTTTGTCTTTTATACGATATTATAGCTACAGGTTTGTTATATGATATTGTAAGAAAATAACATGCTTAAAAGCTGGTGTATGCAATTTTATTTCTCAAATTTTATTCTAATGCTGCAGATAAACAAGTTGTTGATGATGATGATGATGGTGTTTCTCTGGTGAAATTGATTTTGGGAGCTTGTATCAATACAATCTCTAATTTGTCGAAAGATTGCATTGAGAGAATTCGTCTGCCCGAGAAAAAATCTGCTTTGCGCACATTATGGCAGACAAAGCTTGTCTTTTCACTCGAGCAGATTATATCGTTTGCCAAGTGGGTATATGAAATTGATTGTATCGAAGAGCACAGTGACGGTGATACATGTTTTGACCTTATAAACAGTTGCACCGAATGTTTCCAGAATACTCTTACCAACTCAAATGTACAGGTACAACCTATGTTTCGGATGCATAAAACCCCCAATATTATATCATTAATTGTATTTTCTCTCTTAAGGGGTATTTTAGGTCTAGAGTTAAAAAAGGTGTCGAAGGCGCTCACTGTTAGGGCTAGTCGTCATTGATTAGTTGAATTTTCCTATTGAAAATCCTTGGGAGAGTGTTCCGGGTCAGAATCTAAAATTTAGAGACCGAGGTTACATTATCAATAAAGCGAGCTAGTTTCTCTTTTATTTCTATTCCGGATCTTATAAAAACCTGTTTGAAAACTTCCCCTGCAGGTTCAGGCTATCGGGCTGCAGGTGCTGAAAAATATGGTACAAAGGGGCAGTACTACTGAGGAGGATAGTTTTGTAATTTTCTTTGCCGGCGAGCTTATCATGGACATATTTGTGACAATCCAAAAGATGCTGAAGGTTTTTTATTCTTCCCAATTCGTTCTCGTTTTAAATTCCAAAACTTGCTAATCTTCTCGTTGCTGTGTAGTGATGCTCTATTTGTCATGGGCAGAAACCTGTGAATAAGGAATCAGCGGCTATTGCCGGTGAATGCTTGAGGTTTTTGGTGCTTCTGCAAACTGTATCAAAAGATGGCGAATCTCAGAAACTTTTCCTGAATCTGTTTTTGGAAGCTACTGTAATGATTATCACGGTTTCTGATGAGGATCATACTCAGGTAATATTATCGGTCAATTGTTATCGTTCTCGATCTCGTCTCTTATCCAGAACCGGTGAATCCCTTTTTCCCTTTGAACACTGCTCTAAACTCTAGAGAGAAACTATGCTAATTTATTAAAGTAATTTACTGAGTTTTATTTTCAGAAGGATTAATGATGGCGAAAATACCAAAAGTTTAGTCAAAGAACTCCTCGTGTACCCAAAGTTTAAAAGTGGTGGCAAAATACCCCAAATACAACTTTGGGTATTTTTACCTCTACGTTTAAACTTTGGGTACACGAGGGGTTCTTTGACCAAACTTAAGAGTATTTTCGCCATCATTAACCTTTTTCAGAAAAATAAAACTAATTACTGAATAAACCTGGCTTCCTCTTCTCATTGCTTAGAGCTCTATAAATTAGCTAAACTTCTGAAAGATAATTAAACACACTTAAGTAACATAAATGAATAATAAATATTTGAAAGAAACATAAATATTGAAATCAACTACACAAGATTTTTTTTTCCGATTGTTTAATCTTGTATTTTCGGTCTTTTTTTCTTTAAATGGCAGGAATCTAATGATCTTAGAAGCATTGCTACAAGGCTGGTTTCTCATGTAGCACAAATTCCTTCCTCAGCAGTACACTTCAAGGATGTCTTGCTCTCTATGCCCGTCACTCACCGGCACCAACTTCAGGTCACTTCTCTTTCCTTTTCTTTATTCAATTATATTCATCATATAATATAAAGTGTAAATAATTCCGGGCTATCGGTTTTTATTTCTTGATTTTGCACTAATATTAGTTTTAACGTCTAATTGGATCAGGTAATTAGTTAAAAAATTAAAAACCGGAGTTTGTTACGTTTAAGTCTTCCTATCATGGAAGCTAACCGATTTTTCATAATATTAAATGAGTATCACATCTTTTTCTCACTTTGAGTCTTCAAATACTAAATGTTTCAGAGCTCTAACCAAAAATCTAGGAGATAGAATCGATTACATATTCTGCTCCTAGTATATTCGGATATTCCAGTAGGTCGTGATTACTCTAATTTTCAATGGTATCAGGGGCTCATCCGCGCTTCTGTAACACAAGATCAAACCCCGACACCAACGATAGCAGCCACTCCGTCCTTGGGATTACGTTTACCACTGCCAACCATGAATACTCCGCAGCAAATCTCCTCCCCGCTAGCCCACGATGCAGTCCCTGTGAAAGAGGTTGAAGAGGACGATCAGAATGACGTTGACGACGACGACGACGATGGAGATGATTGGGACACCTTCCAGTCCTTCCCCGCCTCTGATCCGAAAGCAGCACCCGACACCGAAGAAACTGACTCGAATGAAGAAATAAATCCGATAGAACCCGTCCGGAAGGAAACAATAACTCCAGAAGAACCCGACCCTAGAGAAGTAAATCCAGAAGAACTGGTCCCGGAAGAAGAGAAAACCACAGAAAAACCCACCCCGACAGAAGAAAAAACTCTAGAAAAAGCCGACCCAGTTGATGATCCCGAAGGTGATTCCTTTCTGGAGTCTTCTGTTTCTCAGCCCACCAACACTTCCGAAGATCAGGAAAGATCCGCGGTCGATGCCGATTTGACTGAGGATTTGAGAATCTAGTACTCGGAGGATGAAAATGATCCGATAACGGCGGAGAAAGCAGTCCACGGGAGTTGATGAGGGATTGGCAATTTTTTTATTATATCGGGATTGGGATCAGTTACGCCGAGTAAATTATAAAATCGGTGCATGTTTTTGTTAATGAATTAGAGAGAGAATTTTGATATGAGATTTGTTTTGTGTTATTCTTTGATTTGTTTCATAAGTGTCCTCTAGTCTGCTTTCAAGTTTAGGCCACGGAAATACATTAATGGAGTTTTTTTATTTTTTTTATTTTAAAGAAATATAACTTTATATTTATCGACTAGTCTTGGCTCGAATAGTCTCCCGTACATAGTGTGGTATATCTCCGATCCTATAACAACTACCAAAATCGGATCTAAAGGTCTATTTCCCCAATTCACGAGCGGCTTTCTTTTTAATTTTTGAGCACCAACAAAACTTAAACATCCTCAAATCATTTAGCATCAGACAAAATCAACTCATACAAACATGGTTTGCAATAACGTGTATACCACGACAAATTCTGTGGAAGACAAACCGTTTTGGCGTTCATTACCGCTTTTTTTGGTACCACTTTTACCAAACTCATTATATTTCGCGTTGTAGTTTTGGTCAGAATCAATAATCTGGCACTTATATGAACATTAATGCATGCCTTTTCTTGTGATCGAAAATGTAAAGCTACACCATTATTTACTTTTGCCGCCGAGCGAAACCGTATTCATGCCACCTCGTTTATTTTTTTTCTCGTTTCTTTGTACATGCCGCTTAGTTGATCAAACTTTGTAGACTTTTATTGCAAATACATAATTAAACTCGCTAAGAATATTTCGATAGAGTAATTTCGAACCACATATATATGAAATAATTAAACTCATTGATAGTAATTATATTAGAATAACTATGACAATCTACTTTGAGCTTTGTCTAATAAGCTTGATCGAGCTTCTTCTGACGGATTGGATCGAGCATGATCGAGTTCTTCAGGCGGGGCTTTGACATTCATCAGCGATGTTGACCTCTCGACACATCTTTTATAATATAAATGATCTATCACTTGTTCGAAGAGAACTCGTATAATAAATTGACGAGTTGCACTATCTAGACTATAAATCGTTCATAACATCGTTGCTAATGCAACGGGGTAATTCAGTGATGGTCGTGTTGAAGGTCCAAGGACGAGGCCTTCTAGTTTTACGGCCTCGTTAACCTTTCAAAACACGACTTAATATTTCTCTCTTGCTCAAATGAGTATTCCATGCGGAATTCTATGTGCTTCCCGGTTCTCGAAAATCCAACCCTAATAAAACAACATCACGAGTAAGTAGACAGATACATTCATAGATCTCTTTATATTAATTAAGGACAATGGCAGGAAATGTATCTAGGTTATAACTAACTATGTAAATGGTTGCTCAAATTCTTTTTGTATTAGAAAACAATATTAAAGTTCCGGAATATAGTAATTCCGTTCAATTTCTAAAAAAAAAAACCCCGTTAATGGACTGTCTAATTTTTAAAAGACATTATTGCAGGGAAATGTGTCCTTACACGATTTTACTTCAAATTTAGTTTTTAGTTTTTAATTTATGATTTTATTTTACTAATTCGAGTCATTCCTCTCTAACTATCATTTTTGTTTTACTTATTTGAGTCATTCCTCTATTAGATATATATATTTTTTTATAAAGAAATTAGATAAAGATATTGTGTTTGTTAAAGTTAAATTTTCACGACCAAAAAAATAAAATAAAAAAAATACTAGTTAGCGCAATTGATTAAAATTTTAATACTTATGCCATTATTATTCCTATTAGTTGGTATTCTATTCCATTCCACAAAACATCTCTTGAAGTGTTAGTTTGTGGATATTTGGACTTTGATTAGTGTGTGTGTATATATATATATATATATATATCATGTAACATGATGAATTATATACACAATTTAATGAACTAGAAAACCATTTCTATACAGTGTATCTATCTATGGCAAAGAAGAGTGTACCTGCATATTTTCCATCCTCCATAGGATAACACACCATGCTCTTCTTCAAACTCTCCATTCAAAAGGGTTTCTATAACTCTTATATATATATATATATAATGATGTAAGGAGGAGGATAATGTATATGAGGCTGAAGCAGTACTTCTATATCATCCCATTAAGTCCTATTTATACCCGAGATAAGATGAAAATGCCTAAAGTGTCTATTTTCCTATATATATTTATTATTATTTACTCTATTTTTGGTCATCATCTTATGGTTGATATATTCTTAATTTATTTTAAGATGGATGGACCATTTTTGACACTTGCGTTACTATTCAAGTTGACAATGACATATCTCTACTTCGTTCCAGACCATATATACTATATAGTTTTTCTTAAGACTAATTGTGTAAATATTGATAATAATATAGCATTATTTTCCTAAGATAACCATAAAGCTCCACGGAATATATATGCACATTGACGGAGCTAGCATTCGAGTCTCAGGGAAGCACTTATTAAATATTTTTCTCCCATAAAATTTATTGTTTTATCAAGGAAAAAAAAACAATTTACCGAAGTTAATATTAACATATCTAAAGATTTTAAATAGAAATATTCTACAATCATTAATTCTTAATACAAACTTTCGAATAGTTTTATATGCATTTGATGTTGTTTATCTTAAAAAAAAAAGGATTTTTTAATAAGTGGGATTAGATATTCTAAAGTAGGAATGTATTTGGCTTTGCTATTAGCATTTTAATTACCACAACAACTATAACATATTCATTATTAGAGAATAGTTTAATATATACTTAAGTTTGAAAATGGGCACATGCACGCTCCATCTTTGAATATGCATGATAGGGTCACGTAGTCTTGTTGAGTTTTTACTTCGAGTCGGCTCAATCCAAGTCCAACTCATATACACCCTAATACAATTATACTGAATTTATACATGCAACACTCAAAATCTTTCATTTTCTAAGATAAATGTTAATAAATAAAATACGGATTGAGATTGTGCTTCACAGTCACAAATGATGTGCGTGGTTCACAATTCATCGTTGAGATAAATAGTAACCAGTCGACAAAAATAAAGAGAAATCTGCAGCAAAAATATATGAATATTATAAACAAGAAATAAGTCATGTATATGATTTTTTTTGTTATACACATTCTCAATAACAATATATTTTATTACGCAAGAAGTTATTTTAGATTATTTATAATGAAATTTTACGTGACAACATATGATTTATCAATGTTTTTGTATGTTTACCGCGTTTTTGTCTTGTTTGTCCACTTGACGATAAAATTATCTTTTAATACTTTAAATTTTTTACGTTGTAAAACACGTTTTGATTATTATGCAAAAAAGTAAAGTTCGTTGCCAGCTCTTTCTATTTCTTTTATAACTCATACACGGTTAACAAGAAAAAAAAAATCATACGTGGCTAAGTAAAATTCATGATAAAATGTTAACTGAAAATTCTAATTATTTACGCTACTAAAAAAATGTTAGAATATATATATATATATATATATATATTGGGTAATATTGAGGGAAATTTTTTTCCTCAAAAAGCAAAGTACAATTACGTGTGAGCTCACTCAACCCACCCCATCGGACGGTCAGAAAAGGGCGTGGCCCCGCCACCACTATGGGCTTCACTTGCACCCACGTGCTCTGCAGACTCAGTCAGGTTCCATCAATCATGCCTTGGATATAAGAATTAGGCCGACACCATATTTCAATACGGGACATTTCCAATTTTTGGACATAAGAATTAGGCCGACATTGAATTTCAACCGAGGGACATTTGAAATTTTCGAACCAATGATCAAGCCAACATTGTTTCACCGAGGGACATTTGCGATTTTTAAACCAACGATCAAGCCGACATTGAATTTCACCGAGGGAAATTTGCGTATTCACCAAACTTAGTCAAAATTGTATTTCATTGAGGGACATATGCGATTTTCGAACCAAATATTAAGCCGACACCATATTTCAATACGGGAAATTTCCAATTTTTGGACATAAGATTCAAGCCGACATTGAATTTCACCGACGGACATTTGCGATTTTCGAATCAACGATCAAGCCGACATTGAATTTCACCGAGGGACATTTGCGATTTTCAAACCAACGATCAAGCCGACATTGAAATTCACCGAGGGACATTTGCATATTCACCAAACTTAGTCTAAATTGTATTTCATTGAGGGACATATCCGATTTTCGAACAAATATTAAGCCGACACCATATTTCAATACGGGACATTTCCAATTTTTGGACATAAGATTAGCCGACATCGAATTCCATGGAGGGACCAAATATCACAGTGGTTTAAACTTGAAAGTTAAAACAATAAAAGGCACTGGGATGAACTAAAAACATTGTGATTTCTTCGGAAAACAACGTTTTCAATCAAATTGCAACCTTATTATCAAGCACTAGACTCTCTGTCAGTGAACTTGGTTGCAAAATTTAATAACAAGGAACCCATATCAACTTTGCTCACACAAACATCAAGTAAATTAAGTGAAACCGCTTCAAGCAAGTTCAAACTTACGATTCTTATAAGAAAAATCCGTCAAGGGCGTAAGTGCCGACCAAACAGGGACCAAGGTAACGCCAATCATAATTGATCGGATAAATAATCTTCGTCAAGTAAGTCACTGAATTGAACTGCGTCTTATGCAGATTTGTAAACAAATATAGGCAGTACATCAAAGGGACGAAACACGAATAACATCATGTAAATCACAACGAGTTTCAAATAAACAGAGATTTCAAATTTTCTGAGGAACTCATGAATGGTGTAAGTAACCGAGGAGCATCAAAGGGGCTGAGCACGAATACTGAAACCCTAAATTGAGATCCAGGATCATGTAAATTACAAGGAGACTCAAATAACAGGAAGAGATTTCAGAGCTTGGATGAATGGGGTAAGTAAGCACTGATCAGATAATGTACGTACTCTCTCGCCCCAGTTTCCAATTTTCTCAGTCTCCAAGACGAAATTGAGCTGAAATCGGAGATTTCTTACCCGAACGGAGTTGTTTTCGCAGCCAGGCCTTTTGGGAGAAGCATCGTGATGGAATTCAGGTACGTGAGAATTCATCGCCGCACACCGACGCAACTGGTTCTCCATCGATTGCGAAGAAGAAAGGGATTCTAGGGTTCCGGCGAAGGTTGCGAAGGAGAGAGGATGGAGAGAGATTTTGAATACCATACTTGCTTCCAACGGATGCATTTTATGGAATTGGAAAGTCTTGAAACCTTGTTGACTAAGAAATAAGAATGATATCTCTGGTAATAAATGTGAATATACACATGCAAATAAAAATGAAGAAAAAAAAATCAATATCCTTCTAATAAAATCAACCAGCCGGATCAATCACCATCATCCGAGTTTAGAGTAGGTTGTTACCACTTTGACAAGTCTCACTCCTGCTACGATCCCGACCAACAAAATTAAAGAAAAAATCTTACTCTCCAATGAAAAAATTAAAAAGAGGGGGAAAAGAACAATGGCTGGAAATGAAACTCCGGGAAATAAGAAACTTACCGGAAATGTGACAACTTTATTGTTGATTGAAGAAATCTCCCCGAAATTCAAGAAAATGATAAACAATGGCCAAAAATCAAATCGAACTCATCGGAAAATATGAAACCAAATCCCGAGAAATAAGAAACTTACCGGAAATGATGTTTTCTGAAAATTCTCCTTAATTCTTAAAAGTAATTAATTTTTTATAATATATCTTATTACTAGCTTATGGATATGATGTATACCTTTATAATGCTGTATAGCAATCAAACTTCAAGGAAAGATCCAGTTGTGACGTATCATTTAGTAGAGGTGGAATGGAAAGGAACCGGGTTTTTTTTTTTTTTTTTCGTCTTTATCTTAAAAAATCGAGATTTTTTTTGTTCGGGTTCTGGTTCTAAAATTTATTGGTTCCTGTTCAGATCCCAAACGACATGTACTAAAAGTGGTGATTAAAAAACTACACATAGTATAAAAAAAAACGACAACAAAATATATAAAATACACTAAAAATGACATACCTAAAACTTAAAAATGACATATAGCTTAAAATCAGAAACAGGACAAAAAACTTGATTTTTTTTTTGGGACTCGGTTACCAATTTTCAGCTAAATTAACTGGATTTTAATCATTAACAGCTCCAAGACCTGTACGGTAATCAGGGAACGGATACAAAATTATCAGCCCTATTAAATATGCCGTTCTTTGAATTGTGTCATAAATGATAAATTGTTAATGGGCTACGTAAATCACGAGGCCCAATTCGATTTCAATATAGATTATTGAGCCCAAATAGGTCCACAATATTTGGGCCCAAATAAGGCCCATTAACAGCAACAGAGACCCCAAAGAGAAGAGAGAGAGAGAGTCTCAATTTGGTCGCCGGAAACCTGACTGAAAGTATGGAGAACGGAGCAAAGCTCGTCATTCTCTATGCTTCCCAGACCGGCAACGCGCTGGACGCGGCGGAGCAGGTGGCGCGTGAGGCTGATCGCCGTGGATGTCCGCTCAAGCTTCGTTCTGTCGACGAATACGACGCCGTGAGTTCCTCTTCCTCTTGTTTGGTTTCGGAGAAAGTTCTGATTTCGTTTCCTAGATTGTTGCCAGCCATCATTGCCTTGTGTTTAGCAGTGTTAACAGAGAAAATTCTGATTCATCTCGTCGATTTTTCGAGCTGAAATCCTAGTTTTTTTTTTGTTTTTTTTTTTTTTTCTAGGCATCATCGCCTTGTGATTTTGGCCATTGGCTTGAAGGTTTCATGTTTCCAGGAAATTCTGATTTCATTTTGTCGATTTTTCTAGCTGAAATCCTAGTTCATGTTGATATTCTGAAGTTTTCTGCTTCGGATTTAGCTCCAGAGGTGTTACTTTCTTGCCGCCTATTTGGTTTCCAAGAGAATTCTGATTCCGTTTCGTGGATTTTTCGAGCTGAAATCCTAGTTCATTTTGGTGTCGTCGTCACAACGCTTCTTCGTTTCTCTTATCAGGCATCGTTGCCGTGTGAGAGCGCTGTGGTTTTTGTCGTTTCGACGACGGGTCAAGGTGACACACCGGATTCCATGAAGGTCGGTTTATATTTCTGGTGTTAAAGCTTTGTAGTTGTATATATCATGTCTGTGTTTATCTTGATGTTATCTGTTCCTTGTATGTGTGTCAGGGATTTTGGAAATACCTTCTGCAGAGAAATTTGAGTAGGCATTGGCTTGAAGGAGTTCATTATGCCGTGTTTGGTTTGGGAGATTCGGGTTACCAGAAATTCAACGTAATGATTTCCAATTGGATATGTTTACTTCTGCTGTTTCTATAATCAATACCGAATAGTTTTGCTGTACGTAGATGTTTTGTGGTGAATGAAAGTATTAGACGGGAACTGGGGCGCGATGTGTTCAAATATCTAATAGTGTTGCTGTATGTAGATGTGTTCATAAAAATGTCATATATCTTATACAATTTGCAAGAAACAACACATAATTCCAAATAAAAATCATCTAATTTAGATTGTAAGTCCTAAAATCATAAAATTCATTAAGGGTTTAAGGGTTTTTATGTGATGAGATGAGGGAATTAGAAATATGTTTTTGTAATGCCGAAATAGTCATTTATAATTAGACCAAAGCAAATAAGCAAAACAGGGCCAAACCATGGCCAAATCGTGCGTAAGCCTTACTTAAGAGTCTGATGTCTCGAGGGAGTCTTACAAGTATGGTTGAATCTGTTTAAACTGTTCTCTGATGGTGGAATTGGATTACAGAGCATTGAACTTGTGAATTTCATTTTCTTTTCTTTCGTATCGATTCAGTTTGTAGGAAAAAAACTTGACAGGAGACTCTCTGACCTCGGGGCTGTGGCAGTTGTAGAAAGAGGTTTGGGAGATGATCAGGATCCATCTGGGTATGGCTTCAATGCTATAAAAAACCATTAGAAAATCATATATAAACTAACAGTATAGCTAGATTTTTGACTGTGTTTTATTTATCAATCAGTTGAAATTCATTCATTGAGATTTGACAGGTTAATAAAACATGTAAGTTAAACTGTTATCGTATTTTAGCAATACTTGCAACATAGAAAGTGTTTTGAGTGTTCTATAGACCTAGATTAGATGCCTATATATAGGACTTGACACCCTAGTTCCATATTTATTGTAATACCTTTGTACTTCCTACTGACATAAGACTGTGACAGTAATAGATTATCAATATTATTCCCTAATTAATAATTTTAACATGTCCAACTGTCCAAGTACAAGTATTAGCTTCCTTCCAACTTATGGTGATATATCAAATTTCACAACGAAGTGTCCGTCTCCAGGTACGAGGCTTCCCTGGATCCATGGATGACATCATTATGGACTATGTTGAGTAAAATCTATCCCCAACTCTTCCCAAATGGTCCAGATTATATAATCCCTTCAAAGCAGTCAATTGGTCAACCCAGATATCAGATAACATACCATGCCATTGAGACGATGGACTCAGAACATTCTTCTACTATAGGTAACTTAGTCAGTTTCCTACGTTTGTACAAAAAAATGGCATTATAAATTATATAACGATACAGAAGATTGTGGTCAAAAGATTATGAATTTTGTTTTCGTTCACGAATTCGTGAATTTAGTTTGTAAAGATAGCGATTGAAAAGAAGAAAGTAGTTTGAGAGAGTATATCATACTTAGTATGATACTACTTCCAAGAGCTGATTCATTGCCAGAAAACTTATTGTTGACCTGTGATAATTTCAGATCTAAATCATAACGAGATGCTAATTGAGAATGCACGAAGAATGTCTGCTGGAAAATATCCTCCACACAAGAATAGGCCCAACTGTTTTCTTAAATTGGTAACATTATTATGTATATCGAAAATGTTGCCATGTGTTATGAGATTAATGAGGGAGCAATTAATTCATTTAACGGTGTTTAGCTAAAATAGAAGCTATTTTTCTTATGCTCAATAGTTGTATTTTGTAATACCCAGAGGTAAAAAAATAATAAGAAATGAAAGCTTATCGCTGATACAATGTAAAGAAGTTTATTGCTAGAATTATATTAATCTAATTATATCATCCTTTAAACCGTGAAAGTAACTTTGTGGGAATCTGTGTTTATTTCCATAAATTTTTTAAATGCTTCTTTATTGTAGGTAAAAAACCAATGTTTGACTAAGGAAGGTTGCGGAAGAGATGTTCGCCACTTTGAGTTTGAATTTGTTTCTTCTGTAAGTTATTGTCTTTGTGATGCATTTTTATAGGTTCCATCTAATCATTTTCTATTATTTTGAAGGATTTTTTTAATATTATTTACATAAAGGATAGCAGAAATCTTCCCTGAAAATAAAGCTGATTTGCACATATTTATGAGAATTGGAAGTGACTTTCTTATCATTATATGACTTCTAAACACCATTAAGTTTCCCTTTTAGATTTTCAACCTAAATGCCAGAATCGGTCAAATTCAGTTTCAGCTTAATTCGTGGTCTTTTTTTTTTTTTTTTTTCCTTCAGGTTTTTAAATATGATGTTGGTGATAACATAGAACTTCTTCCAGATCAGAACCCTGCTCTTGTCGAGGCTTTCTTAGAGCGTTGCGCTTTGGATCCCAATGCATTTATTACAGTAAGTAGTTTCTATTGTGAATATGCTAAATCTGGGTTTCTAAATTTTTTGCATCCTAGTAAATTAATTCGAATTTTGATGAATGATTACTGGTGGAGATATCTTAAAGCGTGGAGGATCTGATTAAAAAGTCTACAAAATAAGTAAATTGAAATATGAATGTTTTCAGGTTCCTAAGATATTTAAATTTAGGTGTGATATAGAGATTCAGCCGGTTAAATTGGATAATAACCTATTTTCTGATAATAAAAAAACCCAACTTAATAGTTCCTTCGAGTGTATCTGTAATTTTTTTTATTATTATTATTTTATATTAATAACCCTAACATATTTTTTTGGTTACAACTCAATCCGATTGAGGCTAAAAAGTCAAAACCATAACGATCCGGTTGTAGAAGCAGTTCCCATCAAGAGTAAACATATTTTTTTGGTTATCCGGATGGCAATATTCAGTTAAAAATGATGTCACTTTTCATTTCGGCTATCTATTTATTTTCTTTGATCAGCCGTATTACTCGTGCTTTCATTGGTATCCTTTCCTAAAGATACAATCTATATACAGGTTCATCCCGTGGACTCTGACAATGACATTGATGTGCATGCAAAGACCATAGTGGTTCCTATCACATTAAAGTCTTTTGTGAGATTGACTATGGATGTTGCATCGGCTTCACCGCGGCGTTATTTCTTCGAGGCAAGAATCCAGTATGTTATTAACTCTTGGGTATTCATTTGGAATATCTGCAATATTTGCCATTCAATTATTTGATTTTAACTTATTATCTCAAATTCCTACTAACTATGAATTGTCCTTCTTACTAGTTGCATACTTTAACTCGTGCTGTTTCATTAGCAAAGAAAGTGAAATTTTTTCTTTAAACCAAGGAAGCAAAATATAATATTGGATCAGGCACTGAATATTTTTCTTTTACTTTTTTTAATTAAAAAATTCGATATTTTATAGCGAAAAGTTTGAAACAAAATTGGTGGAAAAATTCAAAATTTTAACATAACGAATATAAAAAATCAAAAGTATTATATTTTTTAATTAAATTTGTTTTAAAATGTTTATATTTATAACTAGTACCATTTTACATGATATCAATCGATTTACCACTTGGTCATCAGTAAACCTGTGAAATCTGATCGACCCAATCGGTAATTGGTTTCTAAATCCCTATAATATACATTTCCTTATACCCCTAAAATTGGACTGTCGGGCGGTGATTGGTCTTTCGTTGTATTTAGAATCGAAACTTTCTTTCGTTGTATAATTCCTTCTCCATCCTATTTCTCACTTGGGATAAAACATTTTCAACAGGTGATGAGTTATTTTGCTTCTGCTGCTCATGAAAAGGAAAGACTTGAATATTTTGCGTCCCCCGAAGGAAGAGACGACCTATACCAATACAACCAGAAAGAATGGAGGACCGTTCTGGAAGTAATGTCGAATAAACTAAAGCAATTTTTACCTCTTGGACGAACATTGTGTGCTAAGTTTCTTCTTAATTCTTTCCAAAGAATGATCATGACCTTTAACCTTTTGATGACACAGGTTTTAGAAGATTTCCCTTCAGTTCGAATGCCGTTCGAGTGGCTGGTTCAGCTGGTCCCACCATTGAAAACTAGAGCCTTTTCGATATCCTCCTCACTCGCTGCTCATCCCAACCAAATTCACTTAACTGTGAATGTGGTGACGTGGACGACACCCTTTAAAAGAAAACGGTCGGGTCTCTGCTCAACATGGCTTAGTGAACTCGATCCCGAACAAAGTAAGTCATTTAAGTAAGGCGTTCATGGAGTATGATATCGTTGCGTCAGTTACATCATGCATATTTATCATACTATTTAATTGTGTTATTTAAAGTATTGAATTATGTTATTCTATTGTGTTATTTCTATATTTTTTATGACAGAGTTTGGTCTATATAGCCGGACTGATTTACGGACTGACTGATCGTAAACCATACTCTGACTTTGCATTGTAAATTACTTTTTATCAATATAATCGACGCTTGTTTTTCTTAAAAAAAGTATTAATTTATGTTATAGGGTTTGGGCCTTGTTCCATTATATTGTGATGCTTGCTTATATTTTAGGGTTAATAATTTGATAAATTAGTTTCACAAATGTGCTTAGATTCTCTCTAGGGTTTATTCAGGGTAGATATAATAGGAAAAGAAAGGGGTTTCACCGGTTCCGGACTTTGACGAGACTGATATGCCGGGAAGATAAGCAAAAAGGGGTTTCATCACTTCGATATATTCATACTGTGTGTGTAGAGACCAAAACCGGTTGCCTTTTAACGGTTTACATTTGGCGACACCCAATTTGTATTTAATACTAATAACCACTAATCTTGATGGAATCTATATTTTTACGTGTATATAGAGAGTTCGACGGTCGTGTTTGTTGATAATTAGTCATTACATCTAATTCAGTTACGATATTGCATGAAAGTTGATTTCTTTCTTGTCCCAATTCGGCATAGGCATCTATATCCCAGTATGGTTCAACAAAGGCTCCCTTCCTCCGCCACTGCCATCACTTCCCCTCGTCCTCGTGGGCCCCGGAACCGGCTGCGCACCCTTTCGCGGGTTCATAGAGGAGAGAGCCGCCCAAAGCACAACCCAAGAAACAGCTCCGGTCATATTCTTCTTCGGCTGCCGCAATGAGGAAAACGACTATCTCTACCGGGACTTCTGGCTTGGTCATGCCCGGAACGGCGGAGTGCTCTGCGAGTCCAAAGGCGGCGGCTTTCATGTGGCTTTCTCGAGGGACCAGCCTCAGAAAGTTTACGTGCAGCACAAGATAAGGGAGCAGAGCGAGAGAGTGTGGAGCGTGCTGGCCGAAGGAGCGGCTGTGTATGTAGCTGGGTCGTCAACGAAGATGCCTTCTGATGTGTTGTCAGCATTGGAAGACGTCGTTTCCGAGCAGAGCGAGGTTTCGAAGGAATCCGCTGTGAGGTGGCTTAGGGAGTTGGAAAGGGCGGGGAAGTATCACGTAGAAGCTTGGTCTTAGAACTGCGATTGACGGGTTCTGCAAGGGTAACTGGAAAGCGTACCCAATTGGTAAGGGTGCTCATATAATTTGTGATTTAAGGCATGAAAATATAATTAAGTTAATGATTTGATTCATCCAAATTTATGTAAGAACATTGAGTTTAATAAAGGTCAATGATTTATGGTTATTTTTATTTACCCCTTTCTATATGAACATTAAATACCAATTTTTAAGGAGGAAATATACTTGTTGGTCTTTAATTGAAACTAGAAATATTGTATGTAGTAAAATTCCAATTATTTAGTTTTGGACTATTGCTTAGTCTAAAGGAGGATTATTTTGACCATTAGAATCGTTTATAGCCTATTAAGATTTTTAAATATTTGTGGCATAAGTATCTAGTTTTGTATTAAGCGCATTGGCATATTCTCTTTTTTTTTTTTTTTTAGGAGTAATAATATTTGAAACCCACTCGAAAACGCCACACTCATAAATCTACAATTAAATTTCGAATTAATTCTTTAATATTTTATTAAACTAGAGACTTACACGTGTCTCTAGCTTATCAAGCTAGAGATGTATACCGCTCAGATGCATGCGAACTGTAGACGCAAAGAGATTCAGAACATTTCGGCACATTTGGTAGAGAACTAAGTACTTATGTAACAAATATAAAAAAATAAAAAATCATCTCTTTTCGGAACTTGGGTTTTCATGAGCAGAAGAGTCCAATTATCAGTGGGCCAATGGGTCTCTTGTCGAGTCAAACCCGTTTCCGCTCCAATAACCCGACATTCCTTATCCTCAAACTCTAACTCCTCTTCTTCTTCTTCTTCTTCTTCTTCTTCTTCTATCTGTTGGGTCTTGACCCGAGATCGAAATAAACCAAAGCAAAATACCGAAAAACGAAATGAACTCGCACTTTGTTTTACTCACAGACAAAATATGAGGTAATCCCACTAAGTCCACTCCTATTTCCTAGTTCTAAGCAGACTTATTCATCTCCACATGCATAGGCGGAACTAGGGACGTGGCCAAGCTCTATTGCCCAAGCTCATATTAAGCCCCCACGATTTTTGTGTATACCACGTTATAAGTTTTGAGCCACCCCTCCTTGCGATTCCTGATTTCGCCTATGTCCACATGCACACGTACAATGCTACATTTGCACACAGACACGTGTATTCTTTTCCTCTCTACTCCACGAACATTTTTTTTTTGCACGTCCAACACTTTAACGTAAATAATTAACTAAGATTATAATTCCAACATTATCACAATTCTTTGGAGATAAGAGCTCGGTCCCAACCAACAATGGCGGTTCAGTTCCAACTCCAAGTAACCAAATGGAACTTCAAGTCCTCAACACCCTCACCCGAAACCCATTTCAACTGTCTCGCCAAGCCGCTTCGCACCTCGCTCTTCGTCACCTCGAACGCTCGCTTGACCTCCGGCTTGAAGCTCTCTCGCTCCCTCAGGAAGCTCGAGTTCTCTGTCTCCGCCGTCGCTGAACTCACCGCAGAGGCCTCCGGTGAAGAAATCCCCGCCGAAAATGTTCCCTAGACTGAGGTTTGTTGTAATATTTCTTGTTGTGTCCATTTGCTACAAAAATGTCGACTTAATTATGCAGTGTTTTCCACTCGTTTCATGGAAGAAGTTGTCGATGTTTACTATTTTGCTTGAATTAATTTGCTAAAGACTTTTTTTTTTTTTTTTTGATTCACTCCATACTTTTAATGGGCCCACTGCCAAGAAACATGAACAGTGGCCCGAGAAGAGTACGAGCGGAGTTTTGGTGAGAAGTAAACTGCAAATGTAACTTTGACATGCCACCATGTTAATTAAATATTAAGTGCTTATACCGTTATAATCCTAGTACCAAAAATTAAGTTCCTAAGATCACCAATTTTGAAAACATAAAAAATACACGCCGTGCGCTGACGATCGAGAGCGGGCAGGCTCTAGCCTGTAGACTTTGATAAGCGTCGAGGAAGCAAGAGTCACTGGAGATACGTACGAGTCAACCTGGTTTTGAAGACGCTCTTGAACCGTAGCAGAGATTTCACATGCAGTTTCGATAGGATGTTTTAGAGCAAAAGGTCTTCGGGAAGCACCGAAGTGGGTGCCTATTTTGCTCTCGTCATTTCCGAGCCGCTTTGAAAACTGTCCATATTATATTATATTTTTTAAAAATGATTATTAAAGTTGAATACTATAATTATAAACTAATTTTCTCTAATATTGTTAGAATATTTTATGAAAAACCCTTCGGTAAACTAGTAAAAGATCAAGCCATCGGCTTTTCGTCGATATTAGTATTTTTCTATTAACGAAAAATCATAGACGTGATGAAAGATCGAATAAAATATATTTATTGATTATAAATAGCTATTTTCGTAGAGTATTGAGTGGCAAATTGGCTCAAAATGATGATCAATATTTATTCATGAGAAATATAGTGAACCCCAAAATCATTAATACACGGAGCTAACAAATTTTCAGCACCTAAAATGCCACTACAATACAAAAATATATCATTTATATATATATACAATCCAAACACATTTGTGTAATAAGAAAAATGGTTGATATGAAAAGAAGAGGGAATTAATAACACGAACAAGAACTATGCTAGAAGGAAGAGTTTTAAATCACCATGATTAATTTATAATTATAATGTCTTATGTATTATATATGTATAATACATTTTTCTCGTAAACCATAGAATTCTCTTTCAAATATTATATATATATAGTCATATATACACTTATAATTATTGTTAATGCGTAAAAATGACTTTAACTTAGAGTTGGATCCAAGGTTCGGGTCCCGAGATTGAGTCGTTGAACACATGGATGTTTAAATGCTGAGTCAACGCGGGTTGACTAATGATCGTCAAAGCTGGAGGCGAATCCGTTGTCTTGGATGAGTCTCCGGTCTGTCATTGGCGATCCTCGACGAACTTCCCTCGTGGGGGCGAAGTCTGTATCTTGGCGAAGCTCCCCGTTAAACTTCCCTCGTGGTGGCGAAGTTCGTATCATGGCGAAGCTCCTCGTCCAGGCAGAGTTCTTGTCTTGGCGAAGCTCCTCGTCTGGGCGGAGTCCGATCTTGGTGAAGCTCCTATTTGAGGGTTTATACGAACGTGTAAAAGAATCTATCATATACCCTGTTATCTATATCTATATATCATATCAAAACACACAGTACATGTATATACTATACATACCTATATATCCATTTAAAGCTCGTTCCCGCGGCAAAACACACACTTTTTGGAACCTGTACGTCTTCTCACAAGGAGGGCATGTTCTTGAATTTTGAAGCATATCGCCTTAAGATGCAACCTGGACAGAATCTCAAAGCTGGCGTTGCTGGAATCTTCTTAGTTTTCGAGCTCGTTTGAGGAATCTTGTGGCGCAAGGCAATGTCCTCCGGCGTTATCCCTTCCGAACTTTCACCTCGTTCGGTTACACTCCCAATGCTCAAGGAATCTGTATTTGACTTCTTTCTAACTTCAACTTCAGTCGTCTTTGATTTCCCAAGTGATTTTGAAGCTTCCTTAGCGAGGAGATCTCGTAAACTCCCTCTGATTTTGGAGTTTTTCTGGGTTATCTCCGAGAGATCTGTTGCATCAACATCAGGCTCTGCTTCTGCGATTGGATTCGGGTCACGAGAGAAATCCGAACCCGTACTTACTTTGGGTGACTCGTCATCCAAGCGTCCACCAAACTTCTTTTCCATTTCTCTAAATTTATTTTTTTATCAAGCTTGCAGATCTGCATATTGAGTTTAAAAAAATAAAACAGAATCAAGCATTGTAAAAGAAACAAAAGACTGTTAAAATTTTATTTATAGTATTTTGGTACCTTTGTAGCAATTTCGCTATCTTCGACCACTGGTTACGGTGTATCTTATGCTCTCTCACTAGTCATTTCTTTTCTTCCTTATCCTACGGGCCTTTCCGTTTTTATCCAAAGCGTGTAACCACCTTTTTAAAAGAATTAAATAACGATTCATAGGTTAAATAAAATCACAGCAGGAAAACTGTGTGTAAGAAAATCACAAACACCTTTGTTGACATTGATAGTCTTTTTGTCCCGGGATTTCAAGGGCTATCTCTGCCCATTTTTTCATCCCAAGCTTTCGAACCGCTTCAATTAGCTTTTTGTCCTCCTACATTACAACAAAAATATATATAACCATTCCAATATACACAACAATTAGTGATTTTAAACCAAATTAATACAAAAAATGTTCGAACCTCTATTGTAAAATCGCGATTTATGATAGTCGGATCTAAGACCCTATTCCAGCGGGACCGACATTGATTAGCAGAT
Organism: Parietaria judaica; assembly: GCA_954871525.1. Classification (NCBI taxonomy): domain Eukaryota; kingdom Viridiplantae; phylum Streptophyta; class Magnoliopsida; order Rosales; family Urticaceae; genus Parietaria; species Parietaria judaica. The sequence continues at coordinate 37,504,484 of OX940865.1, forward strand.
TTTTTTGGAAGATTTTCGGCTGCGAAAAATGAAGATTACATAAGCAGTGATTCATTAAACTCCTACCTATTAATGTCCATTTCTTCCCGACTGTTTCATGCCATTCTCAAGGATCTTGTCCTCTACCATAGTCCAAGTAGTCATTTTCAGGGCCGGGCCAATCTATGGGCGAGTTAGGCGGTCGCCCAAGGCCCATTTTAGAGTAGTCTATCAATGCGTTGTATAAGTTTTCTATGCCGTATAGCTCCTCCAATACCGTAATACAACAGCTCCTGCAATATTGTATTGCAAGCTCCCAAAAAAGGCTCATATTAATGATTCGCCCAAGGTCCCAAAAAAGATTGGGCCGGCCCCGGAAATTTTCACAGCAATTCTAAGATAACATGACCAGATTATAAACTGCAACTAGACACATGATCCATGAATTTGTCTAGTTGCAGTATATTTAACTATATATATATATAATTATAATACTTGAAAGAGAATTCTATGGTTTATTAGAAAAATGTATACTTATACATATATAATACATAAGACATTATAATTATTAATTAATCACGGTGATTAAAAAGTCTTCCTTCTTCTACCATAGTTCTTGTTTGTGTTATTAGTTCCCTCTTCTTTTCATATCAAAACCATTTTTCTTATTATCACACAAATGTGCTTGGATTGTATATATATAAATGATATATTTTTGTATTGTAGTGGCATTTTAGGTGATGAAAATTTGTTAGCTCGGTGAACTAATGATTCTTGGGGTTCACTATATTTTTCATGAATAAATATTGATCATCATTTTGAGCCAATTTGCCATTCAATACTCTACGAAAAGAGCTATTTATAATCAATAAATATATTTTATTCGATCGTTCATGTAGGTCTATGATTTTTCTCTATTAGAAAATTACTAATACCGACCAAAAGTCGATGGCTCGATCTTTTACAGGTTTACCGACGGTTTTTTCATAAAATATTCTAAGAATATTAGTTTATTTTAGAGCACGGCTGTGGTTGATGTTGAGTTTTACAACCAAAATAATTTGAGTATATGGACTTAACTGCAACTGCAACAAACATGCAAAATGAGGGACTTTCTTTTATCATCAAGCATGCACTAGATGTATAGAGATTTTGGATGAATCGTAAGAAAGAAGCGAAGCAAATTACGTTGGGAAATAATGCTCTAGATGAAGCGCACCATGTTCCGTAAAACTCTACAATAACTAGTTTATCACTTAATAATGCATTCAAGAACTCTCGTGTCGATCATATTCGCTACATTCTTTTCCCACCTGGTCCGTCTATGCTTGTACCTTCCATTTTGTGTCCACAATCCACATTAACATTAAATGAACACAACAGGATAGTCACAACTTATAAGATATGATAATACCATAGTGTGTTTGTCGTTTTGTATATACAATAAAAACCCAATGTCGTTTTTGTTTATGAGAACTCATAGTTAATAGCCTCCTTACCACGTTTAGATCAAGATTCTGAATTATTATTGGCTGCCTTTTTCATTCATGAAAGCTCTCTTAAATAGAGCATCGAATTACAACCCTGATGGGCTGGACCGGGCCCGACTAAATAAAGTCTCTAACTTAATTAATGAACCTTATAAAATAATTAAATAATTAAACGACAAAATAAAACGACAACTCAACTAAAATATCCGAAGACCCAATAAATACGACGCCATATAAATAAACGACTCTAATTTATTAACGACACAAAGCTTAATCTCTCGGGGCCGTATCAAATATGTCAAGAGTGAAACTTATTGTGAACTGATACATTCGTAATCTTACTAAATTAACAAGTTTTTTACACCATAGAAATATCGTCTCCGCGGTTTTGACCGAATTGTCAAGTCAATACGCATGTTTTCCGATAATAAATTGCTATTTGCGACACCCGGACGGTTAATGGATCACTTGACCAACACAACGGGCTTTTCTCTTCACACATCGAAGTATTCCAGTTCTGAACTTTCTTTGTTTCTTTTACACTGATGATTGATTAGTGTGACGTTTTCTGCAGGTTTTAGATGAAGCGGATAGATTACTAACTGAGGAATTCGAAAGATCAATCGATGAAATTTTGAGTGTCGTCCCTCGTGATCGAAGAACCTATTTATTTTCGGCTACCATGACAAGAAAGGTAACGATTTCGAGCTCTCATTGACGTAAAATTAATTAATATCTCACCTTTACATCGATCTTGTAATTGTATAACTCTGATGTCTAAATACGTACATGTTTTGTGATTCAGGTGATAAAGTTTCAAAGGGCTTGTCTGAGGAATCCCGTGAAGGTCTCACCAAACTAGTCTTGGTGCTGCAATGGAGGACTGAAGTCTCTGAAGGAGATGAACTATTTTTCTTCTTCTTTCCAAATATCTAATAGTAGATGACGTAAATGGCCCATGTTCTTAAAAAAAATAAAAAAATAATTATATCCCTTAATCCATGGAAAATTGTGAAATAAATATTAAGTTTGAACACCACATTACTCACTTCCGCGTATTTTCGTTAATTAGTTACGATTGGAATATTGGATTTCGAAACAATTGTGAAGCCCTTAAGAGCTCAATTTTTTTTTTTTTTTAAATCTAAGATGAAATAGGTTGGAAAAAAAAAGACTAATGAAATCACTCTTCATACATGTTACGCACAATTATGTTATTTTTTAGAAGAAGCAGAAAAGGGACATTCGTGCAAGCACAAACTAAAATTTCTAAGTGCAAAGTGTATTAAAAATCAAAATTCAAGGGCCATTTTCGCTACTAAGTTATTAACTACATTCACTAAAATAGTTATATTTTTTGGTGGTTTAAGTTTTCCTTGATGTAAGTTTCAGCCTTCAAAGGATCGGATTTAAGATTTGGTCATTGCTTTCGACGGCTATGATTGAGAGTTGTTGCTGGAATGTTGTTTGTTGAAAGTTTATAGGATAAATTCCACCATATTGGCTACATCAGCCCTTATGGTAGTAGGTATGTAACTGCAATTATTATTTAATTACATTTTATTAGTAGATAGTTTCCAATTTTTATACGTTGGAAACTATCTACTAATAAAATTATATTTGTTCATATCTAAAATAGTTACTTATAAAATTAGATATTTATGCCACAAAATATATATATATATATATATATATATATATTTCTTCTGGGTTTTCAATTTTCAAGACCCATAAGAGTCCAATTATCAGTGGGCCAATGGGTCTCTTGGCGGGTCAACCCGTTTTCGCTCCAATAACCCGACATTCCTTATCCTCAAACTCCACTCAAATTCTTCTTCTTCTTCCTTCAATCACGATTCTCTGGAGATAAGAGGAGCTCTGTTCTTCCAACAATGGCGGTTCAGTTCCAAGTAACCAGCTGGAACTTCAAGTCCTTAACACCCTCTCCCAAAACCCATCTCAACTCTCTCGCCAACCCCCTTCGCACCTCGCTCTTCGCTCGCTCCACCTCCGGCTTGAGACTCTCTCGCTCCCTCAGGAAGCTCGACTTCTCCGTCTCCGCCGTCGCCGCCGAGCCGGAACTCGCCGGAGATACCTCCGGCGAAGAAACCCCCCTCGAAAATGTTCCCGAGACTGAGGTTTGTGGTCCATTTCAGAACAAAAATGTCGACTTTGTTTAGTACGCATTGGCAGAATTTAATTAATATCCGTGTTTTCGACCGGTTTTACTGGCGAAATTTTCGATGTTTACTATTTTGCTTCTTTTTATAATTTTATTCATTTTTTAATTAATTTAATATAATTTTAGACGCGTCGTTAAGTCTTTTAAGAGAGAGAATTCCGACAACGGCAAATAATAATCGGAGTTTCGGTGGGAAGCAAAATGCGAATGTTAAGAACTTTGACACGCTATCACATTAATAAATATATTAAGTACTTATACCGTTATAATCTTAACAAATTCCTATTCTTTTTTTTTTGTTGCGGCGTATATCCCTATGTTTGTCAAAATATTAATCCTAGTCCCAAAATTAAGTTCCTAGGATCACCGATTTCGAAAACATAGAAAATACACGCCCTGAAAAAAAATAAGAAACGCAATATGCCGCCACATTTTCTTATCAGTTAGGTACCTATGCCGCAAATATCCCTCAATCTCTGAACTTAGAAAGCTGTGGTGGGATTTAAGGCTTCATCTTTGTATCTGCTTAGAAGCTGGGAGTGGTGGTGAAGCCAATGGAGAAGCCAAGGCTGGTACTGAAGTTCATATGGATGGAGAAGAACATCGGCATAGCCCTCGACCAGATGATACCCGGGCACGGCTCGATCCCGCTCAGCCCGTACTACTTCTGGCCCAGAAAAGACGCGTGGGAGGAGCTCAAGGTTCTGCTGGAGACCAAGCCATGGATTTCTCAGAAGCAGATGATCATTCTTCTCAATCAGGCCACAGATATCATCAACTTGTGGCAGCAAAGTGGAGGCAATTTGGCTTAACTTTTGTTTTATTTTTTCTATCTTGTTTATTATTAGCACTTGATTTGGCTGTATAACTATATTATAATATTGTACCTCTTTTTCTTTTTTTTTTCTTTCCATTTTCCGTTAGTTAACGGCCCGTATTACGGCTGATCTGTAAATTTGCTTCGTCTTCTTTCAACGCGTGAGGCATTCTTGGCAAACTGAGGATTCGTTTGGTACAAAAATCGAACAAATTTTTCTTTGGTAATGCTGTATCTTCGATTTTTCCATAGTTCATTCTCGCTAAGACGATAATTATTTTTGTAATAGTTAAGGTATTAGGGTTTCCCCTAATCTCTTATGTTAAAGATATCTTTTCGTTCATTATCGGGAGTTGATTATCATTACAGTATCGGGGATTCATCTTCTTCGTGAATTCCCGAACCCCGAAGGCGAGGCTCTTGTTAATTTTTGGCATCGGAACCTATCAATATGCCTCTTCAATGTAACTACTTCTCTCAATGTTTAATGCTCAAAATACTATCAAATTTATTATAAAAAAAATGCAATTCATACAAAAATATCTTTCCTAAATCTAGATTACTTTACATCTGAAAATCTCACTCTCCATAAGCTCTTTTGTACACCAAAAAATAAGTATATATGTGTGTATATATTAATATATATATGTAAATAATAAAATAAATCAGATCAACCAGAACTAGTAGTGCATTACTCGCTGAAAATCTCTGCTCAATCACCAACCTGTTCTTAGTAATACCTGCAAGTTTCCATATATACCCCTTCATCTAATGAGAGACTCGAAGTTGATCACTTTGCAGACTTGAAGGAGAAGCCACCGCTGTCCGAATCCGCTAGATCATCCTCCCTGCTTGCGTTCGACAGTCTGTTAACCGTCTCACCCGATTCCAGACTCAAACCCGACACCTTATCCGATAATGATTCCGTCTCCTTCTCCACTTCATCTTCCCGTAGAGGATTATCACAGCTTTCACTTGCTTTGCCTTCTTCGCCTTCGTTTCTCAAGCTCCGATCCTCAACGGGATGAATCTTTTCGAAGCTCGGCCTATTGTCCACTTGCTCCGTCTCCTCACATTCTTCGGAGTTTGTGATCATTAGGATTTTGGATTCATAAGGAGCCGGGTGGTCATCCGAATCCTCGTTATCTTCGTGACCGGGTTTTTTCATTGACAAGCTCATGGAGAGCTCGACAGCGGCTTTTGCAGCTTGCGCCGCATGAGCAGCCGATTCAAAAGCATCTTGTGCAGCGGCGGCGACGTCTGTGTACCTCTTTCTCAGTTTCATGGACGCCGAGAATTTCTCAATGTCTTTAATGCTTCCAAACAACGGCGTGTAGTGCGCAAGGGCGTTATTGTCCGAATTTGCAGGTTTGGCGGTCTCGGTATCTTCTGGCTTCTGGTTCACTTCTGGCCTCTCCTCTTGCTGAGACAAAATGGGAGAGTTCAAGTATCAAATTAGTTTATCTTAAAGTTCAAACTCTACCAATCTGAAAAGCTTTAGTTATATGATTGTGTTACGAGCCGAGATCGTGATCTCGTGACAAGAGTTGTCGCGCGATCGGAAAACACTTTAACAGGAGAGCTTATCTCCCGCTAAACCTAATCTCCGGAAGATGATTAACGAGATTTTCTAATTGAGACAGTTAAATCACGTAAAATAAACACTAAAGCGAGGAATAAAAGCGCCTATATACGCATCAGATTGATGAACTTCCTTGCTTACCTGATTGCTAAGAGGAGCATCTTCTTCAAGATGTATGGTTAAACCACATTCGAGGCCAATCTCTTTTATAACTTTCGCTCGATTCTCGAAACTCGCCCGTCTCGTCGATAGCTTTTGTATCATCTAGAAAAACCAAGACATATTTTTAGTAAGAAAGAAAGAAAGAAGTTCATGATATTATTAGTGTAACATGCATATGCTCATCAACTACCTTAGAGTTCACTCTACAATTGTTGCGCAGTTCAACCGAGCGAGCAGCGAAATCTTTCCCGAAACGCGTCGTCAAAACTTCACGAATCTTCTGAAGCTCCGGGAAATCTCCGCACCTCGAGGCTGCGTATATCAAGCTGGATGCTGCTTCTTTGAGTTCTTCAGGGCACTCACTTCAAAAAAAAAATTAATGCGCAAATTAATTACTAAGCTCACAACCAAGTATGACACACTTGCGTCAATAAAATGTTACGACTCAAAATCGGTTCTCCAAACAGGAGCGTCGCCAATCTTCACCGAGCTCAATCTCCCAATCTTTTCCGAGAGACTAAACTTAGTGAATCGTCACTGGCTTCCGTTATCATTAATTTTACGTCACTTAAATAGACCAAGTACCGCGGGCTCAACCTAATCAGTAGAGTAGACCCGAACATACAAAACCCCTAAACATAACTAAACAAACTCTAAATATGATCAAGTAAATAAGTGACATAATTAATGACGAAACAAATTAAATAGCCTAAATAACTTAAACAAATAACGCTACTTACTTTTACATACTACGTATGTAACATAAGACGATTTCGACTGGTTGATTATTCGAAAAACGCTCACCTTATAAAAAACAAAAGCGTCAAACGAACGAACTTAACGTTATTTTAGCAAACGGTATTAGAAGTCGAGAACTAACTTTTTCTCGAAAAATTGAAAAAATGCTCACTTTACCGGACAAAGAAAGTGTAAAAAAATATATACAAAGTTGGACTTATTCAACTATAAGCAAACAGTATTTGAGGTTAAGAACTAACTTGTTCTGTGCTAAAAGCTTGACTCTTTCAGACATGAGATGGCAATAAAACTCCACCATGGATAACACATCGATCATGTTTTGCTCCTTGATCACATGCTCAACCTACACACACAAATTCACACAATCAACATCTTCCCTTCAAAGAAAACGCGAAGAGAGCGAGACTAAGATCGTCGCCGGGAATTACTCGAAGCATCGCTCGGTCTTGGTGGCCGAGGAGGAGAAGCTGCTTGATGTCGGAGCGTGCCTGCGACACACGGGTTTGATGATGGTTCGAGAGGATCGAAGTTCTGGACATGGCGAGCTTGGTAAGAGTCTTGAACTTCGACGTCTTGAAGTTCCTCCCGAAAAGCGCGTTCAGTTTCCGGCCCATGTTTCGTGTTTTTTGTTGAAATCACAGAGAATTGAACAAGCTTGGTAGAGTTGAGTTATTTTGAGAATTTTATAGAGAGCTTTGCTAACTTTATCGCATGAAAAGTTCCTTCCAAAATACGCGTATATTATTAACAGCTTATAATATTGGTCATATGATTTGTGAAAAAGGTTTGAAATAATGTAGTTTAATTAATTAGTATTGGACAATGATTTTCTACGTGCTGAAATACCCTTTGTTTATTAATCTCTCTGGAAGAATAAAGGTGGAAACTTTACATTTATTATTAGCCTAATTGGCATTAACGTCACCCAACTTAGCATATTGTTGCTTTTTGCCCCCTAAACTATAGTTATCGCCATCGATGTCCCTTAGCTTTTCTAAAGTGGTATAATGACCTACACTTGTGCGCAATGCATGACTTACTAGAGAATACTATTACGAGTTATGTATTCGAACGAGATCATTATAGTTCTCGTACAAAGAACTATCGGAGAAAATCATAAAATCAATAAAATTCTCTATAATAAGTCATGTGTTGGGTAACATTTTCTTTCATTTTTAACACGCGGGAGGACAAAAATAAGCTATATAACTAATCATAACTAGAAAATCACTAACGTAAGTAAGTTAAAAACTGGATTGCGATTTTGATGAAAGTTTAATCTAAAAGTAAATAAGAATTTACAAAACATCGGAGCAAAATATCATATCTAGTTTGATGAAAGTATTGAATAATTAATGTTTTATAATTTTAACAGTAGACATACACGTTGCTCTCGTTTAACATACCTTGACGAGACATGGACGAAATTAGACATCGATTTTGTTTTGTGGACTTCTAATACTATAGCCGCTAAATGAGAGATTAAAAATATATCAACGCTTTCAATATAAAATTGGGTACTTATAGCGCAAATATCCCATATAAGAAATTTACACGGATTCGGAAGTCAACAAGCAAGTTTAATACGTGACAAAGATAGCAAGAAAAGAGACAAACGAGTGATTAAGTTGATTGGAACATACGATGGCCCAGAGATGTGATTAAATCAACCAAAATTAAAAGGGAAGAAGACTATGTCGACTGAGACTCAAGAAAAAGGCAAGAAAAGTCGTAATATGCATGAATTAAAATAATTTATTCATGGACCCTCGTGGGCTAAATTTATTAATTCATGGTTGAAATGGTAAACATGGGAAATATTAACGAGTATATATGATTCTGTCTTTTTTTAAGTCTTCATATTATGCCACATGGAGAAACGTGGCTTTCTTGCATTGAACTGTGTGTCTTTCTGTTAAGGTCATTTCAAAGTAGTGGACCAAAATTTGTTAGAATTCGGTCAAACTCTTCGTACTTATATGTATCTATATAATACCGAGTTTTTTAATTATGGAATATAAATTTTGAGGATTAAATTGGTAACGTATAAGTTTATCAGGGTTAAATTGCTAAGACATATAAGTATGGAAAATTACATATATAAAAGCAATTTATAATCCGGGTGCGACAACTTACAAGTGTCTTATCCGACGGAAAATACCGACGCCACTATTTTCATAACATAAATATTATCATTACAAGAAAAAAAAAAAAGGGCCCGTTTCACCAACTTAAGGGTATTTATACCGCTAATATCTATTTATTATTCTGGTTGCTGTGGTTACAAAGTCCGAGCTTTATAATACTATTTACATTTCATGCCATTCAATTCAAGCAAACTAATCAACATATATTGCACTACCTTTCACGAGTGTGAAATTTCAATTACTAATATCCATTTTGTCATATATCATGCTATATATTTTTTTTGTATAAAAAGTACAAAACGTGTGTAATTCAAAACCCTAATATATAGTAATTGTCTATAGATCTCCCTCTCACTGCATGTACTATTGCATGAGTTTCAATAATATATAATAAGCTTGCTTCTTTTCGTGATCCTTTCAGTTTAGTCCGTCTTTTGATGATCCGTTTCGATTATTACATATTGGCGAAAGCTAGGACTAGTATCGACGAGATGCTCCCGATCCTCGTGATCGTGATGGGTCATGTGTTTCTCATCAGTGGATTTCCTCGGACGATCCCGATCACTTTCCAATGGCTGCGACAGTTCAACTGCGACTCCCGCAGCCACCGCTGCGCGCTCCGCCAATCTGCAAGCCGTTTGAGTAGCCGCCTTGAAATCCTCATATCGTCTCCTTCCCAACACTTCTTCAGGGCTCTTCTCACTCTCATTTTTCTCAACGGACACACGATTTTTCGCGTATTTTCTCATTTCCTAAATCAAAAACTCACAATGAGCGAGAAAAACAGAATCCAAACAAGTTTTTAAATTTGAACATTTGGTTGTAATATTTCTTTACTTACTTCATGAGACCGATCTTCGTCTCCTTCGAAATGGAGATTGATCTCGTTTGCAAGAGCGATTTCCTTCAGCATTGTCAGTTTGCTATCTTGGCATGGCCTTTGGGTGGATAGTTTAGATATAATCTTCCATAATCAACAAATTGAAGCTTAGTTATAGTGTATATTTATATATATATATATATATATGTATGCATGTTAAGCACAATATTCAAATTTTAAAGCTACCTTTGGACAAACTCCACAATTATTGCATAGATCAACGGCATTGCTGGCGAATTCTTTGCCGAACCGTTTCGTGAGCATTTGGCCGATCTTGCCCAACTCGTGCAGCTCACCACACTTGGAGGCAGCGAATATCAGGCTCGAAACCGCTTCTTTTAACTCTTTGGGGCATTCTCTGTCATAAAATAAGTTCAAATGCCTCTCCAGATTTTGTGTGAGGCTCAAAGATGACAAGGGAAAAGAACAAGCAAGATGTGAAACCTGTTAGTTTCAATCAGCACCACTCTTTCAACTAAAAGAAAACAGAAATTCTCGATCATCGCATACGCGTCCAAGATATTCTGCTCCGCGATCACGAGCTCGACCTGAAAAACGCAAACAAGTGACGAGAATGGTTGTTTTGACGAGATGAAACGCAAACAAATGAAAATGGCGAAGATGTGAGAAGTTACACGAAGAAGAGCGCTTTCTTGGTGGCGAAGTTTGAGGAGCGCTATAACGTCAGACAAGCTTTGTGTACGCCGGAGTCGATGCTGCTTCTCCAGAGCGGCGATCTTCGAGGAAACGAGCTCGACTAGGCTTTTGAATTTGGAAGTTTTGAAGCCTTTTCCTAGCAGGGCATCAATTGTTTTGCCCATTTTATTTCAATATTGTTCTTGAAGAATATGGCTTATATATTTAAGCATTTGTAGTTTTGTTTTAGTATTTTTTTAAAGTTGAGGCTAAAAATGGTTTTATTTAATATCTCTAGTGTGTGACTCTTTAATTAAAGACTCTTTCTAAAGAGCCTTTTTCATGCAAACTTTATGTTTTCTTTTCCTTCCTTCTAGCTATAAAACCTATTAAATTTGTTTCATATGAAAGATTGAATACAAAATGGTTAATACAATGGGTGAATTAGATCGGATAATTACGAAATAAGTACCTAATTTTGTATCAAGTGTGCCAAATAGCACCTAAAGGCACAAAAAAGGCGAAGTCCAATTTTGTCCACGTCGTTTTAACACATGTTTTGAGGATCTCGGTGTTGTTTTGTGGCCACGGGATATTATTGCTCTAAAAGTGAAATTGATAATATGTCGCTGCACTTAGTACAAGATTAATTACTTGTGTCACAAATATCTTTAAGTAAATTAAAGCATTTTGTGCCTGTAAGTAATAATGTATTATGTAATATGTAGAAAGAAGGTTTTAGAGCCGTTTAACTGACAAAAAAATAAAAAAATAAACATAATCGAAATGTAATAAAAAAAATATAGCGACATAAATACCCAAAGTGTTTGAACAACCAATATTAAATACCCATTCTTTGTTTTAACCGGACGAAATACCAATATTTTTTCCTCACATTATAGACAAGTTCCAATCAACCGCCGCTTACCTTTTTTTATTTTTTTTAAAGAACGTGATTAAAACTCTCCAATGATATTTTGGGTCAAAAGAATGATAACAAGACATAAACTTTACTTCAGTCAAGATCAAATATGTCAAATTATTCTCAACAAAATGACATGATTAAAAGCAGAAGAAATCATTTAACAAAAAAAAAAAAAAAAAACTTTAACTCTTTGCCTAATTGACCGCAGTGCCCTTTATTCTCCTCCGGTTTATCGACTCCGTACAAGTTGAAATTGAAAGCAATTTTTAAACTCAATTTAAATGTGACCCAATTTCAAACTAGAGGTAGTTCAAATTTTGTACTCAATTTAAATGTGGCATTCATGCATCTTTGAAATTTGCCTCAAAAATAAGATCATCTCTTTTTTCATTATATTATCACAACTGTCAGTATATGCCCTTTTCGGGATCTTTCATTTTCTTGCTGATCAAGCAATCTATGAGAATTAGGAATTCGAGATAATTAGTGCTCATTATGTAGTGAAACAGAGTTCCTTTATAATTGCAATATGATCCATGTTTGACAAAGAGGCGATAGAAGTTGCCCACTTGTCCCATTATTATTAAGAACAATCTTTTAAGTCTTAATTTACATTGATTTCAAATTTTGATGGGCATGCCAATTTGGCACCGGCAGAATTGAATACGTAGAAGTTGATCAATTAATTTGCATATTAAGGCTTAATTGTTAAGCTAAGCACCCGAGTTATAAACTAAACCAAGTTTTCAAGGAATTTAATTGAGAGGAGCTAGCATGCATAGCATAAATAATGATATTGTCAACCCCATATAATTGCACGTGTATTTAAGCTATGTGAGAAATGAGATCAAAATCCAAGTCTTTGATTACAGTAAAAGCTGGAAGAACTTGTACACGGAGCTAGAGCTTCAGCGGGCTCTCCATGTCCGAGCCTGAATTTTTCTCGGGCTTCCCAAAATCGGCAGGCCTTCCCAGTGTTTACAGAGCCAGGTGCTGCAGCTTGATTTTTTAAATAAAAAAATTATGGACAATTGACCCCGCTGCTAGACGGGCCAGCCCACCCACGAGTTTTGGTTACTGAACGGGGTTCTGCAGCTCAATCAACCAAAACCAGCCCACCCGCTTCCAAATTCAGTCAAGGGTAATCGAGTCCCAAAATTCTACGTGTTATGTGAGAAACTCATTTCTCGGCCCCAGCCCACTTAGCATGTCTGCGTAGGGTCGTGACGGAACGACGAGCGTAGAGTACGGCAATTGGTCTCTTGATCCTAGCCGTCCATGGTGTTCTGATCCAACTATCCTCCCTAGCTCGCACTTCATCACGGTGATGGTAGTTCATTAAATTAAGGTTCGGAAGGCTCGGAAATCTACTGTGACACGCAAGTTGCGAATCTCATGGCTTAAACCCAACCGTGCTGAGCCGTCAGGGTTCGCGAGCATCGGGCCAGAGTCGTTCCGAGCCGGACGTCCGGATCTACTTGTACATCAAAACTCATTCATTATGTATTACCACCCAAACATTTAGCTAGTGTTTGCTTTCGTGCTGGAAAAGAGAATATGCCCATACCACAAACGACTAGTTTCCACTTTCAATTTCAGCACATTCTCAAGGGCATACAAGTCTTTTTAAGTTTATGACAAGAAGCAAAAGAAAATGGAGAAAAAAGAAGTAGATATTTAAGATAGGAACATGAGGCATAGTTTAAGCTCAAATTTCAGAAGAAACTAAACAGCATTCAGAAGATGTCATATCCAAGAGAGACAGTTCATGAGGGAATAAAAATCGGAACAAGACACCCCTAAATCCTATAATAATCTTTTCAAGTCTTATAGAAACGGAGGACGGCACAGAAAATCATATCAACACGAAGCGTCACGGGTTCTCTTCGAACTCGTGCATGTGATCCAATAGGTAGTTGGCCGCGAGCTCTTCGTTCTTGTTGCACGCGAAGTAAACTTCCAGCACTATGGCTCTATCAAACCCCATTGCTTCCAACTACTCAAAATAAATAAATTAAAAACCGTACGAATCAGGTGCTTTTTGCTCGAAATTACGTGAGTTGTGAGAAGAAGTAAGAAATCTTACACGCTCGATAGCTTCTCGCTCCTCTGGGGTGACGGTCACAGCCTGTGGCATAGCCCCAGCCAACGGATTCCTGATGAGAAATTGAACCAAAAAATAAGAGTGAAACACTAACACACTAACAAAGGGTGGAGGAATTGTGGAGCGAATCGATCTCACCCTTCTCCTCCCTCCATCGGCTCGTTTATGAGGCGTAAGAAGTCAGCTTGATGCTCTTGAATGAGACGCATCAAATGCGGGTTTTGCTTCCCGAGCTCCTGAAGCATAGGCTGCAATAACATGACAGCGTAAGTAAAAGAAGTGACCGGGCGACCGATAAATTAATTTTTTTTGGGCATACATTTTGGATGCCTTTCTTGTTGATTTAGGGTCATTTAAACTGACTCAAATAACAACCTAATGGGTCGGGTCCAAACTCCAAACCCCAAAACATAATTAATAAATTTTAATTAATTAATTCAAAAGGCAAAATATATTTGAATAATTAAAATAAAATAAATAGTCTGGGTCCACGACAATCACCTGCAGAATTTGGGGATTTGCTTGCACCATAGCTCGCAACGCTTGGAACTACAAAAAAGGGTGTGAATATTTAAATAAACTTACGTTTCAGTAAAATACAAAAAGGGTTATCACTGGATTTAGGGCTCTATACCTGTGGGCTGTTCCGGAGAAAATCCAGGTTTCCTCCACCGGCATTTGCACCCACATTTGGAAGACCCTGATTCATGGGGACGGAGGATCAGTACCATTCATTACTGAACAGAATAAGAAAAAATTAGGGTTCGGAATTAAAAGCAAGAACACACCGATGGAAAGAGATCAAGTGGATTAGCATTGGGAGTGCCAGTAGCCGCGGGTACGGCCGGAGCTCGCGCTGCGGGATTGGCTGCCGCTGCCACCTGCCCGGCGGCAGGGACCGCTGCAACTGGTGGAATTTCTGCCTGCTCAGGAATCCCCTGAATCGCGGCACTTTAAGTCAGTTTGAGGATATTACAGAACACAAATGCTATATAATCTGCCTGACTGATGAGATTAATAACTAAAATATAAAATTACGTAAACTATTAATCCAGATACCTACCTTTATGTTTAATAATTTCAATGCTGAATTTCATATTCTTTTCAAAGATTGTGTTGCATGTGTTAGTATTAGTCAGTTTCGAAACTCCATACAGTTGTATACAGACAATTCTTCTCCAAAACGAGAAAAAAAAAAAGGGCATAAGATGTTCATCAACAGATCCGAATTCAGTTTTATGCTCTTTCATGGAGTTTTATGAGAAAAGTAATTGTTTTTCCATCAGGAGTGTAAACATCATGAACTCTCAATTCTCAAATATGGAACATTAAATCTTCCAGAAATAAACCAACTTGTTTGGATCATGACAACTACTACTTGTACTAGAGATCAATCATTATATATAGTATCAAGAAGAAGAAAAAGAAAACAACTTTTTATTTCATTTTAAGTATGTCAGTAGATGGAGTTAACTCTTGAAATATTATATCAAATTATCCATATCAGATTCAGTCATCTTTAGATTCTTTACAATTTTTTAAAAATCATTTGTGAAAAGTTAAACGACAGAATTTTATTTGAGATAAATATTTCTTAGAAATGTGTGGTAATTAAGAGAATGATAGCTCTTATGAATGTTTTGAGGCATATCTCTAGAATTTAGTATGTTACATATGTATCAAAATTCATATTCAGTGGTACTTGAACTTACAGAATATAGGTATTCAACAGCTCTTTCAGGGTTGTTAAAAGCAGCACGTAATGCACGAACAACTGTGTCACGGTCCCAGCTTCCTCCTCCCATATCAAGTATTTGTTGAACAGTAGACTCCAAAGTATTCCCGGCAACAAGATTCGAAGCAGCTTGGCCATATACATCCAAACTGCAAAAACCCAATCGCATTAGTAACTGCAACAATCTCCTTCTTGTATATACATATATAATATCATGGGCTCAATGAATAAAACAAGTACTTACGAGGCAGCAGGAGAAGCAACAGAAGCAGGTTCAGAAGCAGCCTGTGATCTGGTCGATTTGACATTGGAAAGGGAATATAATGTTAGTGAGCAGTTGAAGGATCTTTACATGCCTAAAGAAGTTGAGATGTACTACTACAACAAAGAGCTGCATAAAAATTTTGACAGTGAATGCACAAAACTCACTGGACAGTGGCAGCGGGAATTTGAGGTGTTGAAGGTGGCGGTGCTGTTGAGGGAGGAGCAGCAGTTACGGGTTGTGCCTGCATTCACAAATAGACTAAGATCGAGCCTCGTTTTTCTAAATGGATTTTATAACAAAAATCAATTCAGCAGCACAAAGGGCCATTTAGATTTATGGTCTATAACTATGCAATGAAAATCTCCAGCGGCTAATAATGGTGGGTTCAGATACTACCATCCTCGTGAAAATCAAGGCATCAAGCACCCTAAGATCTTAAAGTCAGACCCTTATCTCCTAATCATTATTGAGAGTATCTTACACAACTCCATAAAAGATTAGTTTTATATTGAGCTTAAAAAATAGGCTGATTCCATATCAAGCTGGAGAGAAAAATACACACGGACTTGAATAAAGACTGAAAATTATTAATTTCTTTTCACTTTAGTTAAGCCCAATTACAAGTATTGCCATATCTTTTTATTCCCACATGAAGATCACTTATCTTCTTTTAAACTACAAAATTTGCATATGCTTTATCCAGACAACACAATATACAGGCGCTAACTGGCTAAGATAATACTTATCGCAATTCACACCATTTAATATTATTATTATAAGAATAGCTCAGAATGAAAGCTTGCAACCGATCTCTAATTACCTGAGTCGTCGCTGGAACTGGTGCGCTTGTGGCTGCACCTGATGCACTAGACGCACCGCTTGGAGCAGCCTTTGTCTACGGGTATGAACCAAATAAGTTAGTATTAATCAAATAAGTCAAGTTAGACTTACGAAGATTATATAATATAGTTCATAAAACTACAAAATCAGGTGTCAGTGAGAGAGAAAAGACACACCTTGGTCATCATTATCACTATAAAACTGTTCTCGGCAACTTTATTTTCCTCGAGGGTCGTTGCATCCTTAAGAACCTTCCCTTGATGAATAAGCATCTGTTGGGACGCCGGGTAAACATCAGCACCCTGAACTGCTTCTATGTTCTGCTTGACATCAGCAACCTAGAAAACACAGAACAGCATACAATCAGAAAATAATCGCAATGAGCCGAGAAGCAAAATTCATGAAGAGGTAACTTCATAGTAACTTAGCATAATCAGAAAGATAAAGCACGGTGGGAATAAATGGTGCAAAAGCTAAGAACGAAAATCGCTAAACCATGGAGGAATCGACAGCGAACTAAGCATTATATTGAGGTTCAGAGGTTATTCAAGTACGATCCCTCTAAAGTTAAGATCCCAATTTCAATAATTAGGTCAGTTCTGATCACAACTGGAAAAATTGATCAGATTTATATTTCATATGTATGCCTACATTTCAAAAGGAAATCATAGTTTATCAACTGGGACTCAATCTTTATCTAAAGAAGCACAGTTCATCAAAACCATAAATCAAATACATAATTCAACCTAGATGAAATCAACATTCCTCAGTAGAGCACAGCCCAAAAGAAATCAAGAAGCCCTAATTACGCCACTGAAGATTCCCAAAACCCTAAAACCACTCAAAATCGCGCCGAATTGCCACAAGAATCGGAATCATCACTCCACTACAGTATCCAAAAAGACTTGAGGCGAGTGAAATCGTACCGTGTCTTCGGGTTTCACTTCGATCTCGAAGTTCGTACCCTTGAGCGTCTTGACGAAAACCTTCATCTTCTCCTCCGATTCAGAGCTGCTTGGGGCTGCGACTCACGAGCAGCGACTCTCCGGCGAGATTGCGACGGACCGATCGCCGGCGGCGATTCCAGGGGAGGAAATCGGGGTCGGAGCTTGCGGAAAAATCAAGAGGTTTGCTCAGTCGCTCGTATTTATACGCAAACAATAGAAATGAATATTTTATTGTCGGGTTGTAATCCAGTGTCTGGGGTCTACTGTAAAGAAGCGTGAGACTGAATGAAATATCTGATCCAAACGCCTGTAGTCACTACTTAGTCAACGTGTCGCTCAGTCATTGGATGAGAGGAGACTTGTTGAGCTACCTACTGAGATTCCAAACGATTATTCATAACACATGAGCTGGTTATGCATATAAAAAAATGTACATGTGGAAATAAATTTATTTATTTTTTAATCCCAATTCCCGGTCCTATTCACGGACCCGAGTCCGGTCTGATTATAAGTGAGTAGGGCTGTCCTTAAAGTCGGAAAGCCTGTGGGCCACAATCATTGCACCTTGCAAATCTTGGACGTTTTATCGCTTTAGTTCCGTTTATGCCTGATTTTGTTGCCTTGCAAGAAAGTTGAGTTGTGTGTCCTTCTCGAGCATGTTTTTAATATCGAGCATATTTGCAAATTGAATTATTTTACGTGAATCCCTTTTGCCTCAAATTCCTTAGGTCTTCTCCAGCTAACCATGTCGCGCTTGAGCGGTAACAATTGAGGTTCAATTCTATGATTATAGCTCTTCCCACGTCTTGATCTTAGTACTTGCCCCATTGATCAATCTCGTTCGCCACCATAGTTTGGCATCCTCACCAAGATACATGCTGGTTATCGTGACTTTATCATTCGAATCCACGTGAGTAGCTTTAAAGTATTGTTCAATATCCCAATTCTCCAATTCCTTTGCGTTCCGTATACCACCAAAGTACTTCGGTTCTGGGACTTTAAGTTTAGAGCCACTGCCTTTATTGTCGTTGTTGGTCGAGCCCCCCATAACTCGCCTAACAAGGTTAACATCATATTCAAGATAAGAAATTCGTTCACACAATATGTTGGAAATTCTACTGAGGCGATCGTCTAGATCTTTATGCGTTATCATAATGAGTCGTCTTAATTCTTTGTTTTCGCCGGTAGACTCGCTTTGTGTTATTTTATTTATTGATAGAATGGACAATTTATTGATAGAAAGGACAATAAATAGATGATTGTTTAAATTAAAAAAAAATTAAAAAAAAATAAGAAATGAGGATTCCTTTCAACTTAAAGTGCCACGTCATTAATTATTTAAAATTTTAAATTCACGAAACAATTCCAACATTCATTAATATTTAATTACATATTTATTTTATAATTTGCTTATCAACTTCGTAGCACATCAATCAATTTCATTAATCACCAAGTTCAATATAATAATTCATTAATTTCTTTCATAATTAATCAATCAATTTCATAATTTTATAATTAGTTCGAAAATTCTCTTATTAATTTACACATTTAATCGTTTAGATTTCATAATTCACTTATCAATTTCTTTATTAAAAATTTGAAGAAAACAAATTCCATATTTTGAAGAAAAAATAAATTTATTTTTCGAATCAGGAGGAGGCCCATTTTTAACCAAGATTCGGCTAAACATTGCTAAAATTCCAAATTTTGATCTTGATATTACCTGTAGAAAACAATAAAATCAAGATTAGAAACAGTCAATTATCACTTGGGAGTTGGGACAACCCTTTATAAATTTTTGGTGTTATATATATTCATGTATATATATATATATATGAACTCATACAACGATGCGATTGCAAGCAATCAAACTAAAATAGTTTGTTACACTCCGTCAACAATTATCGGCGGACAACTATGAGCTCTTTTTTCTTAATAAGTGAATAATGAATTATCTTCCGTACTTAAGTAATTATGTAAGGCAAAGTCGTACAGTGATGGCGAACAATTTGTTTGGTTATCACAGTAATTTCTTTTGAGAAGCTTCACTTAATGACTTATAAAACACCATTTATTTTTAAAATAATTCACAAAGTTTCGTAATTCTTTAAATTATAGTTTCAGGATAATATTTGTCCAAAATTCGGGATAAATTTTGTCTAAAATTTTGTCCAAAAAAAATTGTTTTCATAATTATAAAACTTGATAGATTAGTTTGAGAATTTGTCATAAATGAAAGATTATTGAGTGAAGTTTTTTTTATTATTAATTTATTTTATTTGTTGGAAAACGACAATAAAACTAACATGAACAAACGACAACAGTGAGAACTGAGAAGACATGATGCACAGTCGACAATTGGGAGAAAAGACAAGAAATATGATTATATGATATATCAATAGTGAAAATTATAGCTAAAATGGAATAATATTTTAAATTTTGACAACATACAATTACAAATATATCTCCAATTCAGACGATAACAATCGACATGAACCTGATAAAACAAAATGTGGAATCAATAAGAAGGAAACAACAAGAAAAAGCAACGAATAAGAAATTAGACAAAGAAAGTGATAACAAAAATAAAATAAAAAAAACGCATGGAGAAAAAAAAATTAATTAATATAAGTATCCCCATAAACTAGAAGGGTGCTCAAATACCTCCTAAACTAAAAAAAAATTGCACATACTCAACTAGTATACATGTGTAGTTATCCTTTATAACTGTTTTACACTTTTACTCGTTGAAATTTATTGAAAGACACCACATGCATTCACGTAAATTATAAGAGATAACTACACGTAAATTCAAAATCTAGGGAGCTGAGTAATATTTTGCTAATTACTTTTTCTTTATCAATATTATTTAAGAGAACGAGTAAATGATAAAATCTTATATGCTACAACTTTCACAACTTTTTTTTTTTTTTGTCAGGACAACTTTCACATCTTCAAATAGCAAAATATATGAACTTGATAACAAGTTGAAAACGACAGACTTTAATTTCATTGGAGAAACGACATATGACAATAACAGATATTGAATTCAAGATATTCGAAGACACGACAAGAAATGTGGCATTAAACTTCGAGGATATAAACCACGAAAAACGACAATCCTCGAGGCATGATATTGTGATTGAAATTTTGGTGCTATTTCCGATGTGGGAACTTCTGTCGTATAAATAGTAGCAATGGCATCCTTTGGAAATAATAAAGAACAACTTTGCTTCCTTAATTTTATTTCGCAAAAACAACATAAATCATTCAAAATTATAAATATATTAGGAAAATACTTAAAGACTATAATTTAGAAATATGCTGGTTTCTCTTTCATACCGTCCCTGCCAAATGTGAAATGACACGTATTGCGTGGTGATGATGCTACGTTATTATTTAATTTCAACAAAATTCCACATTTTGCCTACATGTACCATCATTTTAGTCAAATTTCTACGTGTCATTTAACGTGCGAGTAGTGACGACATAAAAAAAGAACCATCAAATTTCTAATTTTTAATACTTTAAGTATTTTGCCATTACTGTTAAGTTTTAAAGAAATACTTAAAAGTCTTAGTTTTACCCTTTTTTCGTACTCTTTTGGCCCTTTATTTACCTTTTTTTTTTTTTTTTATAGTGCCCTTTAATTACTTAGTATTGCGTTTCACAAAGAAAAGAAAAGAAAGAAAGCCATTTGCAAAGTGGAGCTCGAGTTTGATTGATTTTGACCTTTGAATGCATAGCAAATTAGCAATGACATTAATGGATTTGCACGAACTAGTATTAAATTAACGAAGCATATATCTTGAAATAGAAGGAATCATTACGAAATGATTAATCAATATTATCTAGCTACTTATAGCTAATAGTGTTATTGAAAAGACAAGCATAACAAATGTTCCTTGCTTATATACGATTATGAATTATCAACTTCTTTCTCCGTACAAGCGTGCATATATCACCACATAAAATATAAAAAAGAATGAAGTAAATATCCCTTTGGTCTAGTCCCCCATTTGTGGGATTTAAGGGACATTGCCCTTAACTAGGGTGACTATATCCCTCTTCTTTATTTTATGGGAATATTTCATTGACACCCTTTGGGTTTTTTGTTTTGTTTTTGTAAAGTTCATAGAGACCTACTTATACAAAATATATTAACCAATAACAACCTAGAGCTTTACTTATTTATTGGTCTTTCAAATCAAGCAATAGAATCATGACTTGCCTATAGTTTGAGACATTACAGTTAAGGTCACTATAGTCGATTGTTACTAAATATTAATATTACACATAAACAGAGAGAGTAGAGAAGAAAAATCGTAGTATTAGATATAGTTAAAACGGTAAAACCGTGTAAGCAACTGCAGTTTTCACATTGAAACTGAAAACCTTGTTTTAACCTAATACAGGTATTTGGTTTTTTCTCAGTATATTCGGCTTTAACCGCTTTAATAGCGGTTGCGGACTGATCTTTATTGCTTTGATCGGTTTTCAAAAAAAAATCATTCGCTTTATGATTTTTTTTGCTCACCTATAAATTATAGAGTTACAGCCATTATAAATTTTCCTGGTAAAGTTGACAAGGAAAATAGGTTTTATTGGCATTTTTAGATTAGGAGGTGTTAGAGCACTTCACGAAAAACAGAAGGGGTTAATTAAGCCAAAACATCCCTTAATTTAATATGATTTATCGTCATTGAATGTTATTCCTTAAGTAAAATTGCATATATTAATCTCTACTTTCTTTTCCGATCCTTTTTGACCCATCATTTACAAAGCTTCTTCGAATCTTTTCTCTCTTTTCATATCACTCTTACAAATAGAATAATTTTATTTTTTAAAAAAGTAGACAAGTATGAAGATCTAATCATTAGTAGATTATCATTCGTTCAATCCTTTCCGTCAAATGAGACATTCTTAATCCGCTAAGCTTTTTCTTGAAGCACTATAACTGCCAAAATATGCACATTCTGGGAAATTTCAGCTTGAGATTTTTTTTTTCTACAAAAATATATGCGGCATAAGTCTTTATAAAATAGAATTTAAATGTCTTAGGTACACATACTCCGATAAATATCTCTCTCAGGCAGAGCCGACTCTCTTCACAAACATTTTATACAATGGCTGACCCTCACAATAAAATAAATATGTAAACACTTTTATTTTTTTATAAATCAAAAAGTCTTATATTATATTACATTTTAATTTAAAAAAAGAACTCTTAATAATATAAGTCCAAAACTCAAAATGACTCTTAATAGTCAAATTAAAACGTTTGATTGGCCAAATAACTAACATTTCTTTTTTCTTTGCAAAATAGCCAAATTGATAAGGTGGCTTTTTAATAACAAATTTATACCTATAATACCCTTTTGATTAAATTATTTTTCGTTATTAATAAAAAAGGAAAAAATAATTATTCTCGTTATTAATTTGCACGCGTGTTTTGATTTTAAAAATTAAAAATTAAAGTAGAAACAATAAAGGTGGCTAATCACGTAATCAACTTTTTGACTAATTACCTATTAATGTGGATATCATTCAAATTTGTTTTTAATTATTTAATTAATAAAAAAACATATATTATCATTCAAATTCATTTTTTAATTATTTAATTAATTAGAAAATCAAATAATATCATTCAAATTCGTTTTTTAACTATTTAATTTTGATGTTAACATTGTATTAACGTCGTATTAACGTCGGAGATACAAGTTAATTCTGACGTTAACATTGTATTAACGTTTTAACATTGTTTTAACGTCGAAGATACCAATTTATATTTCAACGAAGTTTCGGAAAAAAACAATCATAATAACCTAAAAAACTTATATTGTCGTTTCGGAAAAATAGCATATCAACAATAACATAAATCGTTCTTAAATTAACATCGTCAAAGTAAATAACTTTATGTCATACTAAATAACTTAAAACAAATATAAATGTACTCAAATAGCAAAACGCTGATCAAATTCCGAGGTCGAACGAATGATGGCTTGATACGACATCTTCGTTGTTGCTATCATCCTTTATGACTTTCTTCTCCTGCGTGTAACGTGGCCTCATTGATGGTCCAGGTTTGATCTTTCGCTTTTCCCGAATATGGACTCTTTCAACTCGCATCGGTGCTTTATCCTTAAACTTCCGTGTATAAACCATGGAATTCATATTTTTCTTTGTCACAACTTCGCTTGGTAACACTTCAGCCGCCGGTTCCATAGTCATTCTCCTCATCATATCTAACATAAAAAAATCACATTAATACAAGCTAATATATAATTTTAAGAGAACCTACTATCTAACACAAAAAAAAAAATAATTAGCCACATTAATACAAGCTAATATCTACTATTAATACAACCAAATATCTAACATAAACGGGGCAATTAATCACATTAATACAATCTAATATATAACAAAAACGTGAATTAACCACATTAATACAATCTAATATCTAACAAAAACTGTGAATTAACCACATTAATACAACCTAATATCTAACATAAACATGTATTAACCACATCAATACAACCTAATAACTAACAAAAAAGTGAATTAACCACATTAATACAATCTAATATATAACAAAAACGTGTATTAACCACATTAATACATGAAACAAAAATTATCGACCTTAATCATCCAAATCCAAAATCGATTAGTCACGAACAATGAAATCGAGTAGTCACAGACAATGAAATAAAAAACCAATCGGAAAAATACTTTAATACATGTGAATAAACTCGATTTTATTACAACACTATTCTGCATGTTAAATCGATTCATAATAACCCTAATCTTCCTTTGTTCATGATTAACAACATGGATTAACTAAAATTAATTAGAATATAAACGAATTAAGTAGATAGTAGAGTGTGCAAGGGAGGTGCAAATCAAAATATAATCGACGAACAATGGAAGTTAATGGACATAATCCAAAAATCCCTCTTTTTACCTATGTTGTTAGTCGACAGAATCTTCGAGTGATGGTTCGTCGTCCGGCTGCGCTATTCTTGGTTGAGGTGAGTCTTTCGAAGGGGAAAAGGGGAAAAGCGAAGTCGACCTCTGTTTCAACGAGGTGAGAAGTAGAAGGGATAGAGAAAAGGAAAGTCAAAATTAATTAATTTGAAATTCTATAATTTAAGGAACTAATTAAATTATTTTTGAGTAATATCAACATCTAATCTAAAAAATAACAATAATTTTTTTTATAATTTAATTAAATAACTAATTATAGGGGTGATAAGGTCCTTTGTGATTTATTAATGTGGTTGATTGAGTATTTGACAATATTACCAAAAAGTTGACTATTTTGCAAAATAGTTTTTCTTATTTGGCTATATAACTACGTAGCCATTAGTATAATATATATTAAGCTAAGTAAACAATGAAACATTTATTCAGCAAATTACTTGAATTAATTCCCAGAACACAAAAAGCAGCTATCGAGTCCAAGCATTAGAGATACAGAAATCCCCGCTCTGTCAAATGATTCCTTGTCTTTTGTCGTCTCTAGTTTCCCCACAAAGGAAATCAGCTTCCTTGAAAGTCAACATACTGTGGTCATTTAAAGTTTAAACAGTACGAATATCAGGACAGGCCATTGGTTCCCTGGGATGCCATTGCAGCGTTATCTGCTTTCAAGCATCGCGCAGCCGAATACGTAGATCATCTGCTGATGGCGTTCTCAGCAAAAAACGGTTTAATGCACCTTACTATGAATTTTTCGAAGGTCTCTACTCGCATATTACACCTCTTGAATATAATTTCTCGACGGGTTGTCTTATCGGATTTAGAGACCGATAAACTCAATTGCAAAATGCTAAATTCGGAAGGACCTGATTCGTCTGACGAGAAACTAACTGTCTGGATTGATGTGCTGAAAAGCAGTGAAAGAGAACTCCGTCAGAGGCTTGTATGGTTGAGCTTTTCGGGCTTTGGTAATCTTTAATCTCGATCATCCTCTGATCCTTCTTTTGTATTAGCACAAATGGAGCAATGGGTTAAACTCAATAAAAATCATGTAAATGATGCGTTGAGAGTCCAAGCATTAGAGATTCAGAAGCGTGAAAAAGGTAACTTGTGCCTTTTAATTAAGTTATGTCGAGCTATTTGAATTATTTAATTATTTTTAGGGTTTGAGTAAATTTTCTGTCAGAAAAAAAAGGGTTTGAGTAAATTTGGTTTCAGGTTTTCGGTCCCGGGGCTAAGTTTTGTGATTGACTTTTTTTTACCCTTGGGGTTTATTTATGTTTAAGGTTACGTCTTTATTTTTCTGCTGCAATTTAGTCGATGTAAGAGACCCGAAATCAATGGGAAAAATATTTACCGTTAAGTTACGCCACGCCTCGGCCCACTAAATTGTAATATCATGTAATGGTAGACACTACGGAAAGAGGATTTAACCGTTCTAAACTCGTGAATAGAAATATTTGCAGAAATAAGTGAAATTTTGAATGAATCCCTATTATTCTCATAGTGAAATTTATGTTTGATTATTCACATTTTTCTTTTCTCGGGAAACAAACAGGCGTAAATGGTGGAAAAATGCAGCCACCGAGCAGTGTCCGTAATGCTCAGCCCCGGTTCCATTTGAATCCCCGGAAAATGCATTCCGCCAAGGCGTTAACTTAAGGCACAAGCTAACTCGGTGTGAAATCGCCGTCGAGGGTTAGAGAGAGAAGGAGAAAGTAGAGAGAGAGAGTGAAAGTGTAAATGGGTATGAAACTAGGGGTGTGCAAAATAACCGGTAACCGAATTTTAAATCCGTAACCGAAAATAATCTGGTTTAAAATAACCGTAACCGAATTGTTTTGGAAACATGTTAAGGTTAACCGTATCCGGTTTCAAACAGGATAATGTTACACGTTATTTATTTTTCAAAATAGGTTATTTTACTAACCGGTTTTTATAACCGGTTTTAATATTAATTTTTTATGTAAATATTTACGAATTAAATTAAATAGGGCTACTTCTCTCTTTAATCAAAGGTCTCATTGACTTCTTGGATTATTTATAATTGTTGTACTTTTTGGATTTATATTTTGGATCGGTATGTTTCTTTTTGGACTGGGTTGTTTTATTTGCGATTTATTTTTGGACCGATATGTGTTATTGCTGTGATAAGATGTGTTGAATGCTATATTTATAAATAAAAAGCAGGTTAAGGCAACATGTAAATCAGATTTTGATAACCGGAAATCAGGTTAACTAACCGGTTTTAAAAACAGGTTAAGGTTATTAAAACATGACTAACCGAAATTAGGTTAAGGGTATCAAATAGTAAAAATAAACAGGTTAACCGACCGTTTGCAGCCCTATATGAAACCCTAACTCGATTTGTGAATAAAGAGAAGCTGCTTACATTGGCATTGTCGTTTATTTCCGCGTACGACATTACCTGTTTTGTTTGTGTCGTCTGCATTGTATGTTGTCGTTTGGCGTGGTGTGGCATCATTCTTGGGCTGGGCTTGGCTGAAAAGCCCAACAACAACATCTAAGCGAAAGGCCTGATTCAAAACTCAATGAAACCCTAATTACAGCTCATTTCGTCTGTTTCTCAAGGTGCCTCTGTTCTTCTCTTTTCTCTCAATGTGTATCAAGCGTATGCCCGCCGGAGCGACCACAGCCGGAGCGACGATGGCGAGGGGCGCGGCGAGCCCATCGACTGCGTCCGGAGCTCGCCGCCGCCGCCGTCGCCGCCGCCGCCGCCGCCAAATCTGAAGCTGCGGAGGCTCAACACGCCACCTCAAGATGCCGTGCCTAGGTGGTGAGTCCCTCTGACTATAAAACT
The DNA here is from genome assembly GCA_954871525.1 of Parietaria judaica. Classification (NCBI taxonomy): domain Eukaryota; kingdom Viridiplantae; phylum Streptophyta; class Magnoliopsida; order Rosales; family Urticaceae; genus Parietaria; species Parietaria judaica. Next base: position 37,531,733 of record OX940865.1, read on the forward strand.
ATAGTCGATCGGATTATAACTATATATATATTTTTTGATAAATTATAGTTGTACATTTATTTTACGACCTAAAATAAATTATAATATATATTAATATAATTATATTGATTATAATTTAATAATTTACGGCCTAAAATTATAATATAAAATAAAATTATAGTTGTATAGTATAAATTTTTATATTCATTTTACAGTCGTCCTTAAACGAAATCTGAGAAATTGTGTACTCTTTTTATTTTAATATTTACAGTATATATATTTATTTTAATATTTTTTTAGTCTAAACCCTTGATAATACACAAACAAAAACCTCGTTAATAATGATCGGTGACATTATTAGCGAGGAGTTTAATAAATGTATATATACTATCTGAACTATTTGTTGGCTTCATCATTCTTTAAAAACTTTCTTCGAGAGAACCTGAGAAACTAAAGTGAAGACAATGGACGAGTCAATCTCTGAGGCATTGAGGACACTCGAAGAGATACTTGTGGAGATCACTTTCGTGATAGAATGTAATAGCAATGGAGGAGATTTATCATGTGCAAGGTTAGTCTTTTGATTCTAATCTTCTTGTTTTTATTCGAAAAATGTCAACTTTCTGGGTATAACTCTCGTATTTTCTATGAGTTCTAAGATTTCTTGTAATTTTTCATTGTCAGTGATATATTCTGGGTATGATTCTCGCTTTGAGTTCTGGGATTTTTTATAGTTTGTCATTGTCCGTGTTATATTCTGGGTATAATTCTTGTGACTTTTTCTATGTCTTTATGGTATTTCTTGTTTTTATTTGAAAAATGTTCACTTTCTGGGTATAATTCTTGTGACTTTTTCTATGTCTTTATGGTATTTATTGTTTTTATTTGAAAAATGTTCACTTTCTGGGTATAATTCTTGTGAGTTTTTCTATGTCTTGTAGTTAATTCTTGTTTTTATTTGTAAAATGTTCACTTTCTGGGTATAATTCTTTACGTTTTTTTTTTCTTCTTTCTGGGTATAATCATTAGAAGTCTGCCTTTCCGGGTTGGTTTAATTATTGTCACTTTATTCTTTTTAAATCTTGTTGCTTCCTTTCTGGATTTCCGTAATTCTTTTCGCTTTGCAGCAGCAGTTTATTGAAGATTCAGAGAAACGCTCGATTTTTAATTAGCTTAGCCCGTCAACTTGGGCTTTATCAGGCGAGCTCTCAGTCTTCCAGCCCTGCGGATCCGTTAGACTCATCATGCGCCGGTTTCATTATACCCAATCAGCAATCGCAGGTAAAGCTCACGTTTTTCGTTCGTGTTTTCAACCCAGTACTTCGTAATCTAAGTTATAACAGTTTAAGCAAATTTTCAGAATATCTCGCTGTTGGGTCCTGCGCCGCCGCGTCCTTGGAATCGGTTTGCCTATGCATCAGCAAGCTCCGGATTCGGTTTACCGAATCCACAAACGCAGGTAAGATCAGCTTTTCGTCTGTGTTTTCAACCTTTTTTTTGTCTTCTATGTTATAACTTTTAAACCAATTCTGCAGTCTATCTCCCTGTTGGGTCCTGCCCCGTTCCCTCCGGGGAATCGGTCTTCCAGCTTTGGGGATTCGTCGGCCTATGCAGCATCAAGCGCCGGTTTCATTATACCCACTCAGCAATCGCAGGTAAAGCTCACGTTTTTCGTTCGTGTTTTCAACCCAGTACTTCGAGTTCTAAGTTATAACAGTTAAAGCAATTTTTCAGAATATCTCGCTGTTGGGTCCTGCGCCGCTGCGTCCTTGGAATCGGTTTGCCTATGCATCAGCAAGCTCCGGATTCGGTTTACCCAATGCACAAACGCAGGTAAGATCAGCTTTTCGTCTGTGTTTTCAACCTTTTTTTTGTCTTCTATGTTATAACTTTTAAACCAACTCTGCAGTCTATCTCCCTGTTGGGTCCTGCCCCGTTCCCTCCGGGGAATCGGTCTTCCAGCTTTGGGGAATCGTCGGCCTATGCAGCATCAAGCGCCGGTTTCATTATACCCACTCAGCAATCGCAGGTAAAGCTCACGTTTTTCGTTCGTGTTATCAACCCAGTACTTCGTATTCTAAGTTATAACAGTTAAAGCAATTTTTCAGAATATCTCGCTGTTGGGTCCTGCGCCGCTGCGTCCTTGGAATCAGTTTGCCTATGCATCAGCAAGCTCCGGATTCGGTTTACCGAATCCACAAACGCAGGTAAGATCAGCTTTTCGTCTGTGTTTTCAACCTTTTTTTTTGTCTTCTATGTTATAACTTTTAAACCAATTCTGCAGTCTATCTCCCTGTTGGGTCCTGCCCCGTTCCCTCCGGGGAATCGGTCTTCCAGCTTTGGGGAATCGTCGGCCTATGCAGCATCAAGCGCCGGTTTCATTATACCCACTCAGCAATCGCAGGTAAAGCTCACGTTTTTCGTTCGTGTTATCAACCCAGTACTTCGTATTCTAAGTTATAACAGTTAAAGCAATTTTTCAGAATATCTCGCTGTTGGGTCCTGCGCCGCTGCGTCCTTGGAATCAGTTTGCCTATGCATCAGCAAGCTCCGGATTCGGTTTACCGAATCCACAAACGCAGGTAAGATCAGCTTTTCGTCTGTGTTTTCAACCTTTTTTTTTGTCTTCTATGTTATAACTTTTAAACCAATTCTGCAGTCTATCTCCCTGTTGGGTCCTGCCCCGTTCCCTCCGGGGAATCGGTCTTCCAGCTTTGGGGATTCGTCGGCCTATGCAGCATCAAGCGCCGGTTTCATTATACCCACTCAGCAATCGCAGGTAAAGCTCACGTTTTTCGTTCGTGTTTTCAACCCAGTACATGGTATTCTAAGTTATAACATTTTTAAAGCAATTTCTTTCTCGCTGTTTGGTCCTGCCCCGTTCCGAACCAGGGATCAGCGGAGATAGTAGTTTGTAAGAATCGAGGCGATCCTCGCCCAGTGATGGATCGCCTACGTTGGCAATACCTTCTTCGCGGGCCCAGAGATCTCGGCTCTGTATTGCAAAAGCTAGCACAACTCATCTCAGTCACGACTGGTATAATGGAAAAGTATATAGCTGAAGATTATGTAGATAGCTGTGATCCGTGGCTGGCTGTTGAGAACCTCGGCATTATGGCTGCCTTGGTTAACGGGCTTGAGCAGCCGAGTCACCCAGCGGAGAATGAAGACACTGGGCCGGTTCTTTTGGATGATGCCGAGGCATCGCGATTTTTGCCGACGTGGTTATTTGACGACGAAGCTACCTGAAGTGCTAGACAAGGGTGACTGTGTGTGCTAAACAAGAAGAGTGACTGTGTGACGGCCGTGAGTGTCTAAGACAGAGTGACTGTAAATTTTTCATGTTGTAAATTTTTCATGGTGACTGTAAATTTTTCATGGTGTTATAATGGTAAAAACAGATTGGTTGATATTTTTTCCCTTTCGGAAACAATTAATTGGCTAAATACGAGTTGAATGTCATAAGTCTTCTTTTCAGAATATATATGATATATTTAGATGTATAATATTTACCATATATGTCTTAATATATGTAATTTATTGTATAACAAATAATGTATTGGGTAACCTCTAAATCAATATATATGATATACATAAACAAATATATGTCTATATAGACTTCTGAATAAAATCATAATTAGCACATTTTTATCTTAATAACTTCATAAACTGGATGACCTCATTTTATAGATTTATGTCAAGTCTTTTGGCATTATAAGTCTTTATTGTCATAAGTTTATGTTAATATTATTAATCGATGCATAACTTTATGCGCCAAAAAGTACTCAATTTCAAGACTTGTATGCTAAAACATATACCTAATTTCTATTTTCATGTAGAGAAGAAGTCACTCTCAAATTCTTGTTTGACGTTAAAAAAATCTCATAAAGTTAAATTGTAAATAACCTTGACCAAAAAAATAAAAAACATGGAAAGTCCTATGATTTTCTTGGTAATTAAAACATTATAACTCATTCCTTTTAAGTTTGTCGTTTTATTTTAGAGATAATTACTTAACGTGGTTTTATAATATTGTCGTTTTATGATGTAGTCGTTTACCATGTCTCAATCTCACGCTATTGGAAGTCATCTTTTTTTTTTTTTTTTTTTTTTTTGTCATGCTACTGGAAGTTATCTGGCGCTTTTATTCAAGGTTCTAAATATCGATATTGGTTCACACTCTCTAATTTACGGATATATCGTTTGCCGACGGGCATGCTGATGGATAAATCTGAAGAAAAAGATATATCGCTTGCCGAGAATATCGCATAATTTAGCGGATATATCGCATGCCGATCAAAATATCAACGGATATTTCCGAAAATATTTTTAGTATTTCAATCATATTTTTATATAGTTTCTAAATTACCAATTTAATAAACATGACACATAGTTATAGCCTAAAAACACTCATAAATCATAATTTAACACAAACATATAATATAAAAGTCATACCTCGTAACATAATATCGACATAACATAAAATAAGATAAGCATTGTAATAAAGTCATAGAGTACAAACATATATATGAAGCACGATTTAAATGCCGATATCGATGTCGTTTCGCACTCTATTTTACGGATATATCGACGCTTGCCGACAGATAAATGTGAATAAATGGATATATCGATATTCTACGAATATCGTATCACACTTCTCATTTTCTGGGCATGTCGTGGATATATCGAGGACATATCTGAATATTTAAAGCCATGCTTTTATTTACGTGATATTTTTTCCATGTCGTTTGAAGTTTTACCGTAGCTTTTCATTCAGAGTAATGACCTTTCAGTTTTATGTCGTTTTAATGATAAGCACTATCGTTCTCACATCAACTAACTATATATGTCCATATAGTGTCGTTTTTAATGATAACTATATATGTCCAAAAAATAAATAAAAATAGTGTCGTTTCAGTTCTCATTTTATGTCGTTTTGAAAAATAAAATAAAATTTATTACGTCATTTTCTGCCTTTCGTCGTTTATTAGAACTGTTGATGTGCGAATTTATCGTTTTATTAATACGACATGTCGTAAAAGTTATGAATTAATTAAATTTGTAGTACAACTAATAAAAGGCTTAAACGGATATTTAATACGGCATGTCGTACAAGTAACGATTTCGTCTATGACAACTTGTATTGTTACGATGAAATTTATCTCTGTCATTCAACATTTTGGGCTACAATTGTCACGTTATTATGACAATTATGAGGGAATCAAACACAATTGTAACAGTTCATTTATGAGGACTGATTTGAATATCGAAACTGTATAAATAGAGGGCTAAAACCCATGTACAAGGGATCACAAATTTGGTCATCACAATACACAAGGCTTTACCGTTAAAGCCCAAATATACTAAATCATCCTATTCATCTCAAAACACTCATCTCTTTCAACGCGATCTAATTTTAATAGAAAGCCCCGAGTTATAAGGTAATCTAAACTCGGAATTACACCAATCGTAAGTACGTGACTGCGGGGTGAATTTTTCACCTCAACAGTCGGCGCCCACCGAGGGGCTTAGGGTGCTTTTCAACGCGTAACTAAATCACAAGAAGTTGTCTGAGAAACGGCGACAGAGAGCGAGTTGGAAACACGAAGACACGAGGAAGAATGGCAACGGCAAATGGAGTTGGCGGCCTTGGGAGATCAACACGTGGAGAATTCTAAACCCATCCAACAGTAGGGGAGTTCCTCTGCAAGGCATACGACGTTCGTAACGGTGGAGGATTATTAGCATAGACTAACAATGCTGGAGCATAGGGATCAACAATTTCGTGGAGCTTCGATGTAGGGAGGCAACGCGAGGATAGTAGCATGACAGGCGACGCACGACGCAAGAGGATTAGCGGGAGACGGATCCACAGAAGCGGAAGCAACAACTAACGTGGGAGAACGGTTCCTTTGGCCATGCACGATGGCCACGACAATGTCCCACCATGGTTCCCGCATCAAAACAAAAATCATTTTCAAAACGAGAACATTAATGAGACTACCCGACAGTCCATGGAGCGAGGAATCCATCTTCCTCAGCTTGACTTGTCACCGCGACAGAAGCAGAACAAAGGAATGCCGCAGCCACCACCACCGATTGGTGTGATGATGAATCAGCAGATAGAGGGTCAAGATCAAATCAACATGGCCATCATGAAATTAAACTCCAGAATGAGATTCGTCACGCCCCAAATGCACAAGGCGACGAGCGCAACTCTAGAGATCGACTGGCTCGTGGAGGAGAAAAAGAGCCCTCTTTTCTCACCGGTGGTCTCCAACGTCCATGTGCACGACATTCCAAAGATAAGGGTCACGTATATAAATGGGTGACAGACCCGAAGGCGCATATGAAGGCTTTTTGTATCGCGATGGGGATGGTCAAGGTGTATGGACCAGAGAGGGAGACAATTCTTTGTCTTTTATTCATGGATATCTTGCAGGGAGCAGCTTTAGAGTGGTTCTTGAGACTCCCTCCAAACTCCATTTTGCTTCGACGACTTGGTGTCTCACTTCTTAAGCCACTATTCTATGTACGTGCAAGTGGAGGTGAACATCACAGATCTTTGGAGATTGGAGCAAAGCAGGGACGAAGGATGAAGGACTATGGAATTTCATCGGAAGGTTCAAAGACATATATTGTTGGACATGTGTGTCCTTAAACAAGATATTTTATCCCTTTGTAAAAGATTATGACAAGTCGTTGAATAAAGATGATGCTTATTATGATAATCTTATTATAGTTTCTGGTAGAGTAAAATAGAATGTTTGATTCCTTAGTTCATGAAGGATGCAATTATGTTATTATTATCACAACAGAGTCAATGTGAGGAAGAATAAATAATCATAATAAATGAACTTAAAATGTCCGTGACCTGATCAACTGGGTGGGAGCCCATTAATCGTACAAGGTCATTAATGTGACTAAGTGATAATCCTATTCTGGATTTTGTGTGTGTCACACTCACTAGAAGTGCATTAAGTATGAAGTGTCTTCATATTTGACTGGACCTGACTTAAACTCCGGAAGTTATCATATAAGACCGTCACTGATAACTTGGAGTTGAGTCACTAGTAGATGATCAAATGGATATTCGATCTAAGTCCTGAGTGATCTTGAGTCCAAGCTGCTGACTTGATTGTTCTTTGATTTAACCGTTAAAGAACACAAAATATTACCGTTGTTCCCAACACTATTATTTTGGGAACATGAGAGTCAGCAGTAAGGGTAGCTTGGTCATAGACATGGGCATCACACAGCTCTCTTTAGAGTGATGATGATTCCCTTGATTGTCGGTGGTGAGAAGTGAGAGATACCCATGCGCAACTTATGAATCGAAACCATAAGTGGGTTACTCATGATATTACTGACTGAGTCAAGGATGAAAATACAATGAGGGGCATAACGGTAAAAACCGCCTGCTCATTTATGAATCATCAAGTGAAAGATCAATAACCCGAATTTGATTGTATCAATGGACACCCTGCTATTATAAAGGGAATAATATATACCGTATCACTAAAGAGTGCAGCCTCGGGTCTATAGTGGAATCACTTCGAGGTTTGACGAACAACTAGCAGTTCGTTGGAGCTTAAATGATACGGGTCCATGGCCCCCAGGATAGCTCCGTAACGGATGATACGTACGTGATTAAGATACATTCTGGATAATGTTTAATCATTTGGCTTGACTTATAAAACTGAAAGGTCTGTGTCAGATATCAGATAGTTTTATCGTTGGCGTGGCAAAAGTATCATATTTTGGTACACGAAATTAACTGACAAAAAGAAAGTTATAATTTATATTTTCTATCAGCACCATGTTGTTGGAAATTAAATTCTAAGCAGCTTTGCTTTTTGAACCAAGTCATTTCGACTTACGGTTAATGATTTATGGATTTTCTAAGTTTGTGATCGGTTCAAAAACTTTGAAATTAAATCACATGTCACGAATTTAAATGATAGTGTGGCACCATGACATTTTTATGTGTGATATTGAGATCAGGATTTATTAATATAATTTAATTATTTGGATTTAATTATTAATATCTTATTAATAATTAATTAATAGTTAATAAATTTATATTAATAAATGAATATATATATATATATTTATATATATTAATATGTGTAGATTCGAATTAGGGTTTGTTATATGAAACCCTAGTTAAATTCGAATGGCATGATTTGGCATTTCTATATTTGCGGCATAAGTACCAAATGTTTTGGTATTTTGGCAAATCCCTAAAATCAATATTATCCATTGGATCGGTTATGATTTAGTATCAACCGTTGGATTAGGATATTGATAAATTCGAAATTAATAACTTGGTGACCAAGTTCTATTTTTCGAATTTGATTAATTAATTGTATCCGTTGGATCGAAAATTGATTTAATCTTTACCGTCGGATTGAAAATTGATTAATTATATATATATATATCTATATATATTCGAATTATGTTTAAGGATAAATTCGAAAAAAATGTTTTAATAAATCTATTTATCCTAAACTTATTTGATCCATTAGATCGGTTTTAAGAATCATCTCAACCGTTGGATCTAGATAATAATGATTCGAATTTTATATATATATATATTATAATTCGAATTTTATGATGATAAGAAGATAAGATTGGATTTTTGATTTATCTAAATCTTTCTTATTTAATTAAATCCCTAATTAATTATATCAATTGGATTTAGATGAGATTAAATCTGGACCATTGGATTAAGATAATTAATTATATTTAATTAATGAAATTCGAATTTAGGGAGGGAATATCTCCAATTCGGTTACAGTCTTGAGCCTATAAATAGGAGGCTCATTCTACACATTTTTCACACCTTTCCCCAGAGAAAAATTCGAACTCTCCCTCTTCCTCAGGGTCTGCGAATTTTCTCTCTGATCTCTTTCTTCTGGTTCGGCTTAGGAGACTATTTCTCCGGAAGCTTAAAAAGAACCATCAGTTAAAGTTTTGCGATGGAGTCCTGCCGGCGAAGCCCACGCTTCGGTACGAGGATTCCAGGAGAATATCCCGGAAGATCACGGGAGATTCCCTCAGCACCGGCGGAGCCCTGCCCGATTCAGAGCGCACAGCCGGAAATCGTCAAACGAGGTACGGCCTTATGCATTGGGTTAATAAATGCAAATATTTACTGCTTTCTATTTATTTCCTATTATGACTAGTTTATTAATAATGAGTTATGAATATTAAATTGCATAATATTTATCAGATCTTGGGATATGGTTATTATCCGATATTCGGACCGTTGTTTGGATAACAAGTTTTTCCGCTTTAAAATAATTTTTAAATGTTACCCTGACGGTTCGGACGTATAAATCGTGATAATTATACGAAATCCGAGACGCGATTTCCAACATATATGATATACATTATTTATACGAAGTGCCTTTCCACGAAGAGCTTGCAACTAGTCGTCCGACGACGATCGAGGACGCCTTTCATAAGGCCATGATTTATGTGACCCTGGAAGAGGAGAAAACAATTTTGGCCAAAAACCACTCGGCGGAAGTGAGAAAAGTTCCAGCGACGAAGGATGTCGTTTAAGCGATGAAGTCAAAGAGGAACGATCCATTCTCCAGCCGTCCCCAGCTATCAAGACAACAGAAGAGTGCAGACATATAGCGTCGGCAGCGCGGAAGAAGAGGAGCGATCATCATATCAGGCGGAGCCACAAGGGTTTGTTCGAGCGCCAAGGGACCCGACCACAAGTCTAAATGACACGCGACGAATGAGTGCTACACCCTAAAGAGGCATATCATGAAAAAATGGACGCAAGGGGAAATGAAGAGTGTAGACCTAGGAAGCCCCTTACGATACTCCTTTCGAGAGGAGTTCCGATGGCAGTAGCCAATGGGATGGCCAACAGGGAGGAAGACACGGATCGTGGAAAGGCCAGGGACGAAAAGAACCCACTTTCTAGGCAAAGGTCCAAGAAATAGAACATGAGGAGTCCGACGGGGAACCTCCGGCGACGATCATGGGAGGATAATTGTTTTGTGAGGAGACGGTGAATAGCATCAAGGCTTATCAGCGACGAGCAAAACACTGCGATGAGGATTTCCAAACAAACACAAAAAAAAATATCATGCAAACAAATGGAATAATTTCTCGTTAAATATAAATATGACTACTATTTTTTTTTTTTTTTTGACTAAGTGGTGTGTATTTAATTATGTCTTGCTTTTTAAGCAACATGTATGTGTTTATTGGTTATTATTATTAAACATATTAAACAATTTTATTCGACACGTGAACCGGATCGGAAACGGAGTTCAAGTGAACCGTGAACGGTAATTTTTATTTCGTTCTACCCACTTTTTTAAAAATAAATAATTATAACCAGTAAGAATATTTAAATTTAAATATTACTATTATTGGAATTTTTTAAAATAAAAATAAAAAATAATTTTCAATAAAATAAAAAAATAAAAAATAATTTATTTTATATAAAAATTATTTAAAATGTAATAATTACGTGACATGCCACGTGGCGGCCAAGTGCCATGCCACGTGCCGGCCAAGTGCCATGTGACATGCCACATGGCAAAGGCTAATTGCCACATGGACAGATTTCCTCAGTCAACTCCCAAACACTGAGTTTGGGTATTATTGCCGTCATTTATAGAATTTAGGTACACGGGAGAGAATTTAACCAAAAGTTAAGTTTTTTTGCCGCAATTAACCCTTGCTTTAAATAAAATGCTAATAAAAACTAATAATTTCATTGTTCATATTTTCAATATCATTTGTTTTTGTAAACGTGTTTAGCACATCGATCCGCCACAAGACTTTGTTTTTCACACTGCAAGATTGACTTAGAAAATATTATGCTGCATTTTTAAATCAATGATAAAAATACTTCAAGCATATATCGAAATACTCAGTGTTTTATAAAATGGGACAAATTTTAACACTTATATAAATGTAAAGTTATATCAATTATGGCTAGAGCATATATTTTATTTAGTATGAAGAAAGTAATTTAAAGAAAGGGTACACTGCGGCTAGTGTATTCAATGTTTGTTTTTCTGCGGATTATGTACTAAATGTTTATTTTTGACGGTTGATGTACCCAAATTTTATTCTGTTATATTTTTTCATGTTTTCCGTCACTTGATCGTCTGCGAGTGATATGTACACTTTTTGTATTTTTGACATAACTCACTCAATTTTTGTCCAAATTTTATGAACGACCTACGGTTGGAAAGATAAGAGATAGATATACAACTTTGGTGTTTTAAGTTTTGTCAAAAAATTCTTTTATTATTCCAAAAATTCAATTACAACGTAAAACTAAACTTTAGTTTAATACAAAATTTTTGTTTCGAGCAAATTTTAATATGCTTAATGACTTTTTATGATGAAATGTTAACTAAAAAGTTGTAGATAAATATTTTATCTTTCAAACGGTAGTTTATTTATAAATTTTGGACAGAAAAAAGAGTGAGTTATGCCAAAAATATGAAAGATGTGATGTGAAAAAAGCTTTCATATTTTTTGTATAACTTACTCATTTTTTGTCCAAAATTTATAAATAAACTACTGTTGGAAAGATAAAAGATTTATCTACAACATTTTAGTTTTATGTTTAATCATAAAAAATCATTATGTATATTAAAATTTGCTCGAAACAAATATTTTGTATTAAAATAATGTTCAGTTTTACGTTGTAATTGAAATTTAGTTTTTTTTTTTAAAAGTCATTTTACAAAAAAATTAAAACACAAAATTTGTCGATCTATCTCTTATCTTTCCAGCAGTAGGTCATGCATAAAATTTGGACAAAAAATGAGTGAGTTACGTCGTAAATACGAAAAGTGTACATATCACTCGCTGACGGTTAAGTGACGAAAAACATGAAAAAATCTAACGGAATAAAGTTTGGGTACATTTGCCGTCGAAAATATACATTGGGTACATAATCCGCAGAAAAATAAACATTGGGTACATTAGCTGCAGTTTACCCTTAAAGAAATAACTTATTTAAATGCAATTACATGCGATAAAAGGTGTGATTCTTTCGGGCGGTATAATTTTTTGATAAATATTTTTATCAAAAAATCTAACTCATTTTTTATTTTATATTAAAAAGGATGTTATGGTAAGAAATTAATTTTAGAAAAAGTTAAATACTTAAACATTTTTTTTTTTATCTTTGAGAATATTTGCCAACAAAAAGAGCATAGTCTTTTTAAAATATTGATAAATTAACGCAGCTAAGTAATTGTAAAAAAATTAGATAACTAAATACCTAATTACAAGGGTTGATTGTTTTTGGTTACCAGATTTGTGTGATTTTTGGAGTTCTTGCGTTTAATACTAGATTTATAAAACCCTTTCTCTGTCATCGTCGTCTTCGAGCGAACTCTTGGGTTCTCTATCACAAAGGTACTTCATTGCTACTACTTCGATCAGTATCAGTATTCGTATTATGCTTTCTGATTTTTGTTATTAGTATATGTATTCTAATTCTGACTTTGATTGCTGATTCGTATTGCTGATTTTGTAAATATTTGTATCGATTAGTATCAGTATTAGTGTATTACAAATTCTGATTATGCAGTACAGTGATCCTAATTGGGTTTTGTGGGATTAATCGATTTTTATGAACTAGTAATTTACTACTCTGTTTGATTATCTTGAAATCCATAATTTTGATTATAGCAAGTTTGATTTCTAGAAACAATTGAGCTATTTAATATGTGCACTCTATAGTTTTGTTTCTTTTCGGGTTTCTCGTTGATTTGCGACTTTAATTTTGTATAATCTTCAGGTTCCGCTGAAGAGATTATCATGGAGGGTAAAGTTGAATTGAGCACCGATTTCATCTCCGACCTACCTACATCTATTTTACATCACATATTGTCATATCTTAGTTTCAAGGATTCGGTTAGAACCTCCGTGTTGTCTAAGCAATGGAATTCTGTTCGGAAATCATTTCCTATTCTTCAATTTCGACCACCCATTAACCATTGGATGTCCTTGCCACGATTCAACGAGCGTATCAGGGACTACTTACACTTTGTGGACAGGTCTATGCAATACTTTGTTCAGAATAAGCTTAGCATTGAAAAGATGGATTTACGTGTGACTGTGGTCGATAAGAGCTCGGTTCCATTACTTAATACATGGTTGCCTTTAGCTCTTCACAAAGGTGTTTCTTACCTATGCTTCCATTTCGTTGATGAAAATTTCTTTTACCCTCTCCCCGAAACAACATTCATGGTCAACCCCTCACGGCTATGTGGTTCTTACGGCTTTTTTCTCCTTAAAAGATTAGAGCTATCTAGTGTGTGCCTAACTGAGAAAGTAATCCAAGATATCATCCGCAATTGTCTTAACCTCAGCGATCTTCATCTTCTTTCTTTTTATGGTTTGAAAACTCTTAATATTTCCAAACTGAACAAACTCGCGAGTCTTACTATAAGCAAACCGTCTACTCTTCATGTCATTTTTGTTGATGCCCCCTCTCTCCAGCGCTTTTCCTTAAGGTATCAAGATGTGAGTATACCATGTGAGATAGATCTGACTTCTTGTTGTAATCTTAGAGAATTCGACGTATGGTTTAGTCCCATCACAGATGCTCAATTTAATATGAACGTCTCTAGATTTCCCCTCTTGGAGGTTCTTAACATTGTTAGTTGTTCTACACTACGAACGATTAGGATCTCTCTGCAGCGACTTAAGTTTCTCATACTAAAATTAGTTTCTGTTAAAGCTATTGAGATTTATGCTCCAGTACTTTCATTATTTGTTTGGCTATCTCCAGGTTCACCTTTGCCTGAGTTGGTTTTAACCCACTCTATTCCTGGTTCCATGGATTTAGCCCATCTCTTGTCTACCGAGTTTGACCATGTGGGAAGTTTTTGGTTCCTTAAGATTAGGGAATATCTTACTGTTCCTTTTAATAAAATAACCTTTTCTTTACACAATTATGATCATATGATCAATATAAGTTTTGATCTTGAAGAATTAAGAGAATTTGTGATTCCCCCACCGGTAGAAATAGGCTGTTTAATGCTCACTGATTTTCGCCTTTCATCTGGTTGGGAGGCTTTGCTTGACGGTTTACTTTGGAGTTGTCATCCAAAGAAAATTTGTACGACTTTTACACCAACGACCAGTGATGAGGATAATTGCATTAAGGTACGACGTGGCAATTCCTTTACCATGAAATTCTTGTCCAACATACTTTGTTCAATTTGTTTTTGTTTTAAAAAAAGGCTTTTCCATTCTGCAGTATGTTTATGTTTGCCATTTAGGGAAGCAGCTAAGTTTCTGTGTTTCAGTTTAAGGTTTTTTTTTTTTTTTTTTTAAACTGTAAGGCCCAACACGACTCATTAAGTGTAATATTTAGCCGCATAACGAGCCTTAAGCAATGAAATAGTTAAGCCAAAAACTATTAATAAACTAATTTAGTTAAATTATCTTAAATTCTCTCCATGGACTTAGGGGGAGGGTTCCACCGATTCTAAATTTTTGACGAGATTGATATCCGGGGATCGTAACTTGGTGGCTCTTCTATTCGGGGCTGTCAATGAAGCTTTATAAATTTTCATTATCTCAGTTATCTATTTACAATCACTAATATTCGAGTTTGGCTGTCCGTGCAGACTCTTTGCAGGGTGTTGAATAAGAGTGAATGCCGATTATGCTCTAGTTTGTCACACTGCAAGTGTTGGCGCCGTCGCTTCAAAGCTGCAACGATCAAGGGCACTGGTGATATTGTATTTGATGAATTAAACGTCAAAAGCGTCACTAGAGACTTCTTTTCAAAGCTGAAGTGCCAGGATCCTTCCGAATTCCCCTATGCTCACTTGATTCCAATAACATGCCGTGTAACTGTCACGTTTGATTGGAAAAATTAGGCACAAAGTAGAACCCTACTAATCTCCTCTTCTCTATGTTGGATGCATGTTTTCAAAACTTCAAATTAAGCACTTAAACTTCTTTAATTAGTTTTCTGAGCGGTCAATTGTCACTTTCATTTATTTACATTCATGCTCTTATTTTCGTACAAGTTAAGACAGTAGGTACATATTTTATTCATTGATATTTTGGTTTCAATGGTGTTCCGGTGTGAGGAATGTTCGAGCTCCTTAAGTCGCAGCCTCGATAAGTAAGATTTTCTAATTTCCGTCCAATATCTCGCTTTTGTATAGCAATTTAAGTTTGTGCTTATTTTAATCATGATATTAGTTAATTTCTAAGTTTTAAGTGATAAGCCCGTACTTGTTTATAGGCGAGATTAGATTGTCTCCATGTTAATTTTGTTTAAGCTGTTTAAGGCGTCGTAGGGCTTTTAAGGAGGTCATGTCTAAATTGCCTCGGATTCTTAGAACCTCGATTCGGATAGTTCTCCGCCTTGCTCTCCAAGGAGAAGGCCTATGTATTATTCCTGGTATTTTGGAATACAAACCGGTGGTCCTCGGCTCGGTTAATACTTTCGGTATTGATTTGTGTATCGACTTCTATTCCATTTTGAAGAATATGTGACATTCTATTCCCTTTTATCCTTTCAAAGATATTTTCATACCTTTGAAGACTAACCAAAAGAGTGACATGGAATATGTTTCTGAGACCTCTCACAAGTCACAAACACCCTCATTCTTTGTTTGGCATTACATGAGATACACATATAGATACACATATGTGGGATGGGCGAAATGGACCACTCTCAGACTGAGAGAATAAGGTATGAGATATCAGCACATGGGCTTTTGTGTGTTCTCAAAGGCAAAGCCAAGTCATGTTTTTGTCTATTTGAAAGACTCTGTTTCTCACATGCTTTGTGTTTGCAAAGAAGCTCATCTCTTCTTCTTTCTGACCTTGTTTCTATTTTATTTTATTATTGTTGGGTGTCACAGTATATTTTGTCTCTATTCTACCACAGCTCCAACATTTTGAGCAGCTTATTATCTCTGGCCAAAGGAGAACTCAGTATTTTCTTTTTCATTGAGAAAAAAAGGAGAATTTATAGAATTTGGTTCTATATTTTATTTTTAAGGCTTAAACTCGTAAAAAAGGGGAGGAATTTTTTGGTGAGATTAAATCTTTCCGGAGCATGTTAAAGTTAATGGGTTTTTAGCGTCCAAGTTGTTTGAAAATGCGGGACAGGAGCCAACATTTTTTTGTCAAAATAATGACAAAAGTATTCAAGTTTACTTTTTTTTTTTTTGGGATCAGTAGATCTCAACTATTTTGTTATTTTTTTTGTTAATATTTTCGCATGTGATGATGCCAACAACATATAAAGCGAATAAATTCAAACGACCAAATTCATGAGCATCAAAATAAACCTAGATGTAAACACAAATTTTTGGAACATCAGCAATGTAGATTTTGATTTTTCTTTTTAATTCTCAGTTCATCTCCTCAATTGCATTGTGATTTGCGTCGTCGACGCGATCAATGACGAAAATAGTAAAAAAAAATAATGGATAGTGGATGAGGTCTATCAATCCGCAAAAAAATGTGAACTTGGATATTTTTGCTACTATTTTTTTTTTTAAATTGACTCTATGCCGCCCTATTTTTAAATAACTTGCATGGTACTTTAGCCGCTAATACCCTAAGTTAAATTCCTTCACGATAAACTAAAATAGAATATATTTGTTGTCATAAGAAAGAATAGATTATATGGAAAACATATATACATAATTATTTGGTGCTGTTAGTGACCAACACTAAGATTCACTCTTTGCTTTTCTTAGGAGATATTGATAGTCCAGAATCCAGATGAACGGGTTATGGACCACTGATTTGTTTTAAGAAAGTTCGTAAAATATTTTGACACAGACAATTCTATAAATATCTTGATTTATACATTTTTACAAATTATTAGGAAAGAGAAAATTTACTACCTAGCACTAGCAGTGAGAGAGTAACGGCCGAAAATAGAGAATTAGAATTTATTAGTCGAGGGTGAGAAAATCGATACGGTCGAAGGAAGATAATTATAGTTTTTTAGTCGAGTGTGAGAGAATTGATGTTTTGGTGAGAGAGTAAAATGGAGAACAAACTGTGTGGAGGTGTATATTTATTATTTAGCGTTTACGAACTTTTGAAGGTACAAATTCGATTTTAAGAATAAAGTATCTCTAATTAGTGAATTTATTCATGGGAAACTTCTTGTAAGTGAATTTTCTATGCCGTCGGAGAATAGCTCTAAAGTCCTCCAATAATCGGTGCGTATTTCTTTGCTCTTCAAATCGGACTTATATAGGCATGTCAAAAGAGTGTAGCAGCATGAGGTAGAACGCGTGCAGTGTCGGAGTCACCTCTTGAACGCAGTGGGGGCACAATTAAATTTTACTTTAAAAATTGTCTTATATAATATGGTGGGACCAAATGTTATTTATTATTGATACTGATTTATTAATTGATATAATATATATTTTTCAATATAATAAAATTTTAATAAATTATTGATTTAGCATCATGTTGTTAATTTAACTGGACAGATTAATCTAAGGATACTTTATAGTATAATCTTATTCAAGAACTTTTTATTTCACATTAATGTATATAAAAAAACTATATTAGTCTAAAATTTTCTTTTTCAATTATTTCACATAATTATTTGTTCGTGTAATTTTATTTAAAGGAATCTTATTTATAACTTTTGATTGTTATTATTTGAATTATAAAACATTTCTATTTGGATTGTAGTTTCGTAGTTGTAAAAACAAAGCAAGTTGACAAGGATTCGACCTTTGCTCTTTGAAAGGGTATGATAACTAAGTAAAGCAAACTACCCATTGAGTCAATATCGAAGCTTCAAGACTATAATGTATTAAAATATTTTTCAAAACATAGGATGGGCACCTTCCCTTTCTCGGTCAGTACTGCCTCTGTGCCTAGACAAGTGTATGCTAGCTTACGGGCAGGCAGGGCCGGCCCTGACATTACGGGGGCCCCAGGCGAGAAAAATATTGGGAGCCCCTAATAAAAGATATAATATAAATAAATCTATACTATTGTATAAAAATAAAACAAAAATACATTTTTACTAAGTGTAAAAAATGAGATGTTCATATATTAATATTTTGAATTTATCTCAAAAGTTAACCTTTTTAATTCATGAATCTGATTCTAAAATAGAAAAAAATGATAAATAAAGTGAAGATAAGAAATAAAATTTAGTAAATGATAGGTACTGAGCAAATATAATAAGATGGGTTGTTGGGTTGTGATAGAAATATAATAAAGAATGCATAATTAAACATTGATTCACAAATAACCTGAAATATTAGATACATTTTGGTATATTCTTAATAAATTACTGAACTAATAGTGACTGTCGAAATAAAAAAATAAACAAAAATGGGTCCCACCAAAATTGCAACTTTTATAGTAAACTAGTGACCGCATGATGATAAAATATATTAATAATTGAGGATTAAAATATTTATCAAGTTATCATGTAAGTTGTACTGTGTATTAATTATTTTTTTACTTGATCTCATTATTTTTATCGCAAAATAATAATAATAATAATAATAAAACACACATGTATACTTATATAATATATCTCTAACAATACATTTTGAATTTTTTTCCTATATCATTATCAAAATATCTTGCACAAAAAAAACACTACAATATTTTCTTTCCCTAAAATATGTTTTTGACTTCTCCCCTATTTTATTTTCTTAGTAGAAGAAAGAAGATCAAGAGGTAATTTATCAAGAGGTAATTTAACAAAATCACAAACATTTCACTACCAAAATATATGAAGATTGCTTTGTTTCCTTTTTATTATTATTTCGTTCTACTTCATATTTTTATACAAAGAAATTAACAACACCCAAATAATCGTACATAGCATCAAAAGAAGAAGAAAAAAAAAACTATATCATTCATGAATAACATGTCCAATAGCTTAAAAGCTCTTATCTCAAGGCTTCCGTAACTTGTATCTTATGCTTTTGAGAGGCCGTCATTCATTTTGTGAGTTAATGCAGAAAAACAATTCATAATAAACAGTCAAGAAGTAAGAACCATATCTAAGGTTATTAAAATCTTATTAAGTCAATAACAAAAGATAATACACTATTTCAGGCTAAGAAAATCGTATGGAAAATAAACAAATAAAAATATCATTAAAGAATCAAGCAAGTTTACTAAATTATTTATTAAACTAAAAACTTTAGACACTATAGGCATCTAACCATTTAATACCCTATATATATATATATATATATATATATAAACTTACGATGAAATTTAAATCTCTATGTAAAAGATAATAACAATAAACACAACATTATTATCATTACTATTAATCTTTATCAACTTCCAAGTCACTTGTCGTATCAATTGCCGCCTGCGATTATCTTTGAGTTTCTTATTTTTAAATGATCTATATTGGATATCATATAATTAACTTGAGACCCCGAGGAATTCACGGCATGATGGAAATCACATAATACGATATGAATTTAAAACATAACATTAGTTTAAACATATATAAGAGCTACATATCGAAATTAATTCTCAGAAGAAGATGGCGAGCCTGATGAAGATTTTACACCCGTGAGATTTTACTTACAAAAATCTTAAATGTAACGCTATAATATATTCATTACATTGGAAAAATGCTTGCTACTACCGACCGTAGTTGTTCAGTTTTGTCACAGTTGTTACGAACTTACAACAATACTGCGCTTGTGACCTACAACAAAAACTATAATTTCAACAAAGCCTAAAAAAGAGAATGTCATTAGGTATATAAACCCATGGTAGTGTTGACAAAAGCAAAAAATAATTTCTCATGAGCTAAAAGCAAATATATATCGACACAAACTTCACTTACGACAACAGTGGTTGGAGCTGATTAATGCCTTTCTCCATTAATAACGGCATTGAGAGTCGAGACAGGCCGGATTCAGTCAGAGAAGAAGAGGATTGGTGAGTTCGCGTGCTTGACTTCAAATTGGATGAAGAAAAAAACCAAACCAATAGGGGTTTCCTCTGTAAGAAATATAGAACACATGGTGCTATATATACACACACTGAAGGAAGATTAACAGATGCTACATGACTGCGTAAACGTAAATTCACCCACAACATTATGGAATAAGTATTACGATTTGAAAGGTCTTTCATGCCTCTTCATTTTGATCTGGTACGTTATTTAGTGATGATTAAGAAACAATCAATATTTAACTTATAAATGTAACAATAACCATGGTCTGATTTTTATTTTAAAAAAAATACAATATTTACTAAAATGGAAATTTAAGAGTCATTAATCAATCGAATCGATAAAGAAAATAAAAAATTGAAACGATAATATCTGCCAAAATAGTATCTGGAAATCATTCGTCATGTTTAACGTTTAATGTGCAAATTTAATGTAACAATTTGGACCCATTGTAATAATAATGAAATAATTTAAAACTGATGGACAAAGTGTAATAATCAATGAAGAGAGTAAAAAAAAAATATAAAATAGTGAAATTTTAGAATAAGAGTATTTTCCATTTCCAAGCTTTTTAGACAATGAATTTATTGTGGGTAGATCATTTGTCATGTTTAACGTTTAATGTGCAAATTTAATGTAACAATTTGAACCCATTGTAATAATAATGAAATAATTTAAAACTGATGGACAAAGTGTAATAATCAATGAAGAGAGTAAAAAAAAAATATAAAATAGTGAAATTTTAGAATAAGAGTATTTTCCATTTCCAAGCTTTTTAGACAATGAATTTATTGTGGGTAGATTTTGCTTTTATATATATATAGATTAAATTATATGGAACTTGATGTATGGAAGTAAATGAAGAGAAATAACTGTGGTGGGCCTCATATTTTCACTTATCAATGTATTAACTCTTCGTCTTCTATATACGAATATCATCTTTTTCTCACTGTAACAATTACAAGGATTTAAATGCCGTTTTTTCCGAAAAATCGTTTGCCGTTATCGACGGAGTAATCGTTTACCAATGGGTTTGTCGATGGAAAACCTATAAAAAATATCATTTGCCGTTATCGAAACTTATCGAACTTATCAATGGATTAATCGGTTATCGACGGATTTATCGATAGAAAACCTAAAAAGTATTTTCGTACGTATTTTCATACCTAAAATATTTTCATGACATCAAATACTAAATGCACTTTTGTCACAATAATTTAAAAACGTCAAATTAAAAAAAAAAAAAAAAAGTGAGTTTGATGAGAAGCATGTTTTGTTTGGGCCTTATGGAAATGATGGGCTCACACTCACTTTATCGTTTACATCATGTATACTTCTATTTTATTTCCATTTTGCAATAAAAATTATACTTGTTATTATTTAAAAATAACAATTATTCTATACAAATAAATTTATAATAACAATTATTATTTACAAATTATGAGTTGTAACTTGTAAGTTAAAATTTTCTCTTTAGTTATTTACTATTAAATAAAATATGCTTTTTGGATACATTTTACAAAAAAAAAAAAAAGAGTCAAAGTCATATTTTACAAAAATAAAATATTTGAAACTCATCAATTATCAGTTATATAAAATCTTCCCAATTGACGTTATGTAAAAAAAAGTTGAAGAACTAACTCAATTTAATCAATTTCCTAAGAATATGTACTTTTGCCGCAATTGTTAAAAAATGTCAAATTACAAAAATTACAAATTACAAATTTATAAATTATATACGATGTTATAAAACGAAACTACACCAAAAAAGTTGATTAACTAGCTCAAATTAACTGATTTTCGATAAATATGTACTTTTGCCAAAATTATTGGATAATTCAGAAAACCGTCAAATTACAAAAAAAATTTATATCAGACGCACAATCTCCTGATTATATACGATGTTAAAAAATAAAATTTCATCAAACAAACTGAAAATATAGCTCAAGGGCAACAATTTCTGAAAAATAAATAGTTTTGCTGCAGTTAAACTACATTTCGGACAAACCCTAAAATCACTAGAGCAGTCCAGCGAGACGATAAACTCCACTCGCGTCCCTCACGCAACGCAGAAAGCTGCATCGCGACCCTCGCAACTAGCATGGTCCGCGTTGCGTTCACACACATTCGTGTGATAAGACTCGCGAGTTACACGCGAGTTTCAATGCTCAACTTTTAATATTTATAGTTTCTGATCCTTATTCATTATATATTATCATAAATTCATAATTTACCATATGTGATCCCCATAATTATTATATTTTCCAGTTTAATTTCAAAATCTACCCTATTTAATTCTCAAACCAATTCTACTATATTAACTCGACGATGTCGGTAATACACTCGGTGTTCATGACGATGTCAGCAACGTATTTGGCAATGTCGGCGTGCACTCAGCCTCGCGCATACATCGCCGACATCGTCGAGAACGCCGAGTACACCACCAACATCCTTGAGTACGTCCCCGATACCGTCGAGAACGCGCATCGTCATTACCGCCAAGTACGTCATTGATATTATCGAGAACAATGAGTATGTCGCCGATACCGCTGAATACATTGCTTAGTGTGTCGCGGACACCGTCAATAATACCGATTGTGTCGCCGATATCACCGAATACGTCGCATAAACTTAATATTTATTTTATTTAATAAGTACATGAAATACTTAATAAAACATTTAATATTTTTGCCACAAATATTTAATACTGAATTAAAACATCTTATACTTTACCGCAAAATATTTAATAATTTAATAACATTATGAAATACCTGTTAGCAAGGCAATGCCGCATGCAAAGCCCTGCAGTTGCATCCACGTGGCTCTCGCGAGCTAATTACAAAGCGTTGCTCGCGAGTCCAAGTTTGACGGCTACGAGCCTCGCGATTTGCGAGTCTCAAATAGGGTAAATTGGACAGCTTGAAAAATCACCCTAAATCTACAAAAAAAAATATATATACCAAAAATCACACAAACACCGATAATCCATCAATATTTTCATCACAAACCTTAAAAAATTCAATTTCAACAACATTATTTGATTCAAAACCTAAGATTGTAATTGTATAAACAAAGTAATATGAAACTCAAACTCAAACTTTCATTCAACCTAATAATTTTCTATGAAACAAGTACACATCTAGAATAAAATTTCGAAAACTTGACATAATTCATTCATAAATAACATTTAATCTTGAAAACACTCAAGATCCACTAAAAACAACTCTAAAATACCTTTAAATTCCGAAGTTAGAAGAAATAGGTACTTCTGCCGTGGCTTGAACAGCTCTTCGAGAACAAGCAGATTTGACCAGAATTGAGACTCTTTTTCACGCGATTTTCGTGGCCACAGAGAAAATATTGGAGCAAGCCAGCGAGAAGAGCAAAGGCAGAGGCGAGAAAATGGGTCTGGCAGTGAGAAAAGAAAAGAAATTACGACTTTTGTCAACTTTTCCATATTTCAGCAAGAAGTCCTTAGGTTTCGAGAAATTACACTTGATAACTTTGAGCGAAAAGTAGCTTATTTTTCGACTCGAAAAATTGCGAAAACTATAAAACGACAACGATAAAGAGAGATAAGTTACCGAGAAGGCCATTTCAACGATTAATCGAACGAAAATCGAACGAAAGTCGCGATTTTCCAATCCTTACAATAGAACTTTCTTCAAACTCATCCATGGAGTTAGTTTTTTTTTCTTTCTTGACGATGAATTATCGACGATGGGGCCCTTTGAGGTCGGGGGCCCTAGGCCGGCGCCTCCCTCGCCTACCCCCAGGGCCGACAGTGTGGGCAGGGCTACGCGATCCTCAGCCATGGCTCATCCTGGGGAGGAGGGTGATGCGCCAGACCTAGGCTTTCCTCTCTTGTTTTGTCAATCCATTCTTGTCGGCTAAATTGTGTGTTATACTGTTTTGTCGGTGTGCATGAAGGGTGGGGTCCGATCTGAGAGCCGAGGTAGCTTGGGCAGTGGGATAGGTGCGTGGGGACATCTGAGGGAGCGTCCCGTATGAAGGTCGCAGTTCAAGAGGACTTATAGAACCTGAAAATAAGTTTAACTAACTTTTATTTTCATCAAACTATATTTATATTTATATAAAATTATAATTGAAATATATATTTATATAATCTAAATATTGTTGTTTAATAAAAAATTGTTGTTACCCGTTGATAAGTACCGAAAAGAGCTATTGTTATATAGTTTAATTGTCAATAATTGTGAGATTATAACAATAAAGCTATGCTACATATGCGAAATAGGCCACGAAACATGTTTGAGATTAACCCCTTTGATTTTACCTATTTGGCTTCGATTTAACTTGTTTTTATTTGAATTGATTGTATTGTGATATTTTTCAGGAAATAAATAAAGCAAGAAGGACTTTAGAACAAATAATGATAAAGAAAAGTCAAAGGACCTTGAAGCAAATATCAAATTGTCATCACCCAGGGCAGATGCAAAAGGAGAATTCGACGCAGAGGAGAGAAAATACAGAGAGCATAGAGAATAGTTTAGGGTTTTAGTTTTCTTCTTTTTCTAGCTTGGAGTTATGATGTCAAGCTCCGGCTAGGCTCTCAGACACGGCTAAGGATGAATTTTATTGTCAAGTTTTTCGTTATTAAGTTTTAATGCAATCATTTTTCTAGTTTTGATATGTTCAAGATGTGTTAGTTTATCGGTTTATGTGTTATTATTCTTCATATAGATTCAGTCATGCTTCTTCTATGTGATTTTTATATCGCATCTTTCCACTAATCGTTTCACACTTTTTCATATCAACACAATATTAAAGATTTAATTAGCATTATTATTAGTAACTTTTTAACGAGATAATAAGAGGATTCCCGAAGCTTTGTCGTTTCTCTATAGTTTAATCCTCAATTTCATTTTTAGTATTTTTCTATTCATATCAAAATATTATTTTATTATCTTTAACGTTACCGCTTGTTATTAGATTCTGTTTATTTTGCTTCCTCGTGGATACGACTCCGCTTTCCTTGTGCTACACAACGACCGCTTAGCGAGAGCACTTTTTGAGCGTGATCACCCGTCGATAACTCAGTTATCATAAAATTAAACTGTCTAGTTTTTTTTCATTATTAATTTAGTTTCTAAACTCTATCTTAAATCACAAAAAGACCAAAAAGAAAAAAGTCAAAAAGGTTTTTTTCTACCCACTTTGATTCTTGGTCTTTTGACTGACTTGTAGTTTCATGTGTCAATGGTAATCTATATCTATATATTATAAAAGGAGGAACTCATTAGTGATGTGGCGAAGTAGAATCAAAGGATTTACATTATCTTTTTTCTAAGAGATTTAAGGTGATGTGGTGAAGTAGGATGAAAGGATTCACATTCTCTTTTTTATGAGATTTTTGAATTTTTTTTATTAAAAATAATCTTTATTAATGACACAACAAATACTATTCTCATTAATATGACTTTTAATTTTTTTTTTATAGGGAAATATGACTTTTAACCTTCAACATCTATTATGTTAATAAATTATGACTAATAATCATACTATACTGTGAGGAAAAAAAAACGTATTATGATTGCAAAAGTGACTATTAATATATCTCAAAACTCTCCTCTTTTTATATACGTGTATATAAAAGAAGCGAAAAAGACCTCCAGAACAAATGTATTATATATATGTACACATGAATGGAGAATTTGTATAAAAATCATAGTTATTAATTGGATAATTTTTGATCTTTCATATTCCATGGAGATGTTTAGACTTATCATTTCTCTTACTTAATGTCTAAATGCACTTATTCACAATAATACATAAATACTAAATTTATGTTTTTTATTGTACTTTTTTTAACCTATATATAGAGGTTGTGATGAAATGAACACAAACAGTGTTACTATCTCCATTCTAATAATTTTGATTTTTATTTTCAGTGAGTGAAAGCAATTTCCATCGAACGACTTCAACAAGGTAAAAAAAAAAAAAACTAATATCTTTTCATCACCTATTAGATCATAATATAGCATATAGATTATTCTTCACTTTACTATATGTTAGGTAATATAAGTTAGCTTCATGACATTTATTTTTTTAAAAAGAAACAAAAAAAGAATGATAGCTCGATTTTCATTCAATAACATATGTTTCATGCGTCTTTTTTTCTTCATCTCTTTTTTCTCCCATTCTCTATGGCTTCATGTTAAATGTTTCATTTCATACTTTGTAGTCTTATTTGTCGTTTACACAAGCTACTTCATTTTTTTGTTTAACTAAAGGGATTTTTTTTGGATGATGGCGTTAACACCTAACGCCATAAGAATATAGGTCGTCTCTTTCTTTTGCAATATGGATCAGAAATAAAGATTTTTTATTGAACATACACGACATAAGAAAATAAGTTGTGTCTATCTTCTGCAATATGGATCAGAAATAAAGTGAACAAGAACGGCGATCTTCAAGGTTGTAGGGTACTGGGTACAATATGCATTTTCAGTATTTTTTGTTCGTTTATAAATTGAAACATATAGCTATATGAAAGTTGAATTCTAATCCATTTGAATTTCCTTTTTTTTTTATTGTGCATCATCAAGTGAGATGGTTAAGGAAACTATACACCGATGGAGACGAACCAAAACGCACCATTGAAGCTCCCACTCAAGAAACTCGCGATTCAGACAAGTGTATATGTAAATAGATGTTATATACTAGGGTAAACTGCGGCTAATGTACTCAATGTTTGATCTTTTGTGAATTATGTACTCATTGTTTATTTTTAGTGACTAATGTACCTAATGTTTGATCTGTTAGATATTTTCGTGTTTTCCGTTAGTTGACCGTTAGAGAGTTATCATCCTCTACATGTACACTTTTCGTATTTTTGATATAACTCACTCATTTTTTGTCCAAATTTTATGCACGACCTATGGTTAGAAAGATAAGAGATAGATCTACAACTTTGTTGTTTTAAGATTTGTAAAATAAGTTTTAGAAAAATACGAAATTCCAAATATAACGTAAAATTAGACGTTAGTTTAATACAAAATATTTGTTTAGAGCAAATTTTAATATATTTAATGACTTTATATGGTGAAACGTAAAACTAAAAATTTGTAGATAAATATTTTATCTTCTTAACGGGTGTTTATTTATAAATTTTGAATAAAAAACGAGTGAGTTATGCCAAAAATATGAAATATGTGATGTGAAATAATCTTTCATATTTTTGGCATAACTTACTCATCTTTTGTCCAAAATTTATATATAAACATCCTCTGGAAAGATAAAATATTTATCTACAACTTATTAGTTTTACGTTTCATCATAAAAGTCATTAAGTATGGTAAACTTTTCTCGAAACAAATATTTTGCATTAAACTTATGTCCAATTTTACGTTGTATTTGAAATTTTGTATTTTTATAAAACTTATTTTACAAAACGTAAAACATAAAAGTTGTAGATCAATCTCTTGTCTTTCCAACCATAGGTCATGCATAAAATTTGGACAAAAAATGAGTGAGTTATGTCAAAAATACAAAAAGTGTGCATATAGAGGAGGATAACCCTCTAACGGTCAACTAACGAAAAACAGGAAAATATCTAACAGATCAAACATTGAGTACATTAGCCACTAAAAATAAATATTGGGTACATAATTCACAAAAGATCAAACATTGGGTACATTAGCCACAATTTACCCTATATACTATATTTATGTTAATGAGCGATGTATATATATATATATATATATACATGAAATTTATGTCAATTGGTACACGTAGACAATATACATATATATTATAAGGTATTTAAGTTAAATAGTATTTTCGGTTTCCGTGGCATTGGCATGAGTTGGTGATTCTTTAGCTTTTTCTATAATATCTTTAGCTTGAATAATATTGATTTGTAGGTTTTTCACAGATATTCAAATGAATGCGTGTTGATTAGTCGAGTAAGGGTCCATTAAAATCGAGTTATGATAATTGTTGCTGAGAATCTTTAATACACATATGTGTATTCTGTGTTCGTTGTGCTCATAGTAATGAAATGTCGTATAACATAAAGTTCATTACCAGTTTATGAATAATAAAAAACTATCCCATAATTTTTTTTTTTAAATGTAGACGAGTAAAAAAATAATTTTAAACGGATATGAAAGAATGAATAAAAGATAGAAATAAACTCCGGACATTAATTTTGCACGTTATGAAAGAATTATTGGTAAAGAAAAGATGGCATTCCAAGAGTCTAATGTGCAAGTTGGTGTGAGCTTAAACTTGACTTAGTCCGTCACACAGAGGAAGTCACCCCGGGTACCGACCAGTGAACACGAGCAGAACGTCCAGATAGAAGGCAAGCCCGGCCAGGGGCAGACGAGCAGGCCAGCTCGGGGACAGAGAAGCAAGCTACCCAGCAACTACCTAGCAAGGAAAGCGCGTAGCTTGAGGAGCAAGCTAAGAACGAGTCAAAGATTTGACGAGATTGTTTAGGGTAGTGTCCCGATTTTGTGCGATTCTGTTAGCTAGGGTTTTCGCCTATGTGAGAATGTATAAACCTAGCATTGTACACTTTGTAAAGTTCTGAGTCCATTAGAGTTTTACGAGTTTATCTTCGTGTATCATTATAGCTATGTGACTATAATATTTTTTCAATTATTAATGACAACACAATGGGCTGTGAAGGTGATTGTCAGCAGGAGGAGAGAGTGGCTACGGCTCGATTTCTCACTCTGCTACTACATTTTTCTCTACGACGCTTTATCACACGGTAACACAGTCGCAGCCTCGCTCAGTTGCACTTTTTCCATCGAAATGGTCGGTCGCTTTTTCCGGCGCAACACTCTTTCTCCATTTACGCATTGCTCTTAGTGAATGTGTCGCTTGGTTTCCCTCCCTCGCAACATAGTTTATTGTACTTTTTTTTTTTGCAAGTTATTTTGTTAACATTTTACATTTTTTATTGTTATTTAGCATGTTTATCATAAACATATAAGAGAGAAAAAAAGATATATTCTCATTTCGTCTGTTTAATAAATTTTAAACATATGTTTTCCAAACAAAAAATCATTATGTAATTTTTTACTTACTATTCTGTTGCATAATGATTAATGAATAATTTTTTTAGTATATATCTTAAAATTCATGCATGCTTTTCAAATGTCCCACTTTAATACATGAAACTAATTTACTCTTCAATACTAACATTTTTTAAATTTCAAAACGAAACGACTCAAAAGAGAAAAGATTAATATACAGTAGTAGATTTAATTTGTAATTAAATTTCTCAAATTATCAAAATTAAACACTAAAGAATATTAATCGGACAATTCTTTTTAAATATTTAGGAAGTTTTGTATATTACATGCCCATGCGTATAAAAATTACAAGAGAACAAATTAGATAGGAAATAATATATATACACATATAATTATTAAGGATCACTTTGCCGTTTGAACCTGAAGGTAAGGGGTAAAAAGCTCCCTATTTTTTTTCCATGAGGAAAATAGAACATATTTATAATAATTTTTATAAAATAATATATTCACAAAGAAACAATTATTTTATTTATTTATTTAACTCATTAATTTCCTTATTATCTCTTGGTTGATGTTTTTTTTTTTGTTTGTAATTTAATTGTAGAATATTTTAAGACGTTGTTTCAACAAGGTTATAATTTCGCGTGTTTAGAATTACGGGTATGTACTTACTTAACTTTTCCAAACTATAACTTAAGGCAATGATATAATTGAGCAATTCATGCTTTACGGATAATTTTCTCAAGAACATTTCAAAACTTGCTCACTAGGGCAATTGAATAAATCCTTTGGTCTATAGTTGTTTATATGGAAAAAGAATGAGGACTTGTAATCAATAATGAAATAGTCAAGAAGTCAAATTCATGCTGATTTTTTTCCCCAAAACCAATGCTAAATTCATATCAATGTATTCCTTCCTAATACTTTATAGTATTCAATTCAAATTACTTTTGGTTCCATATCTACAAAAGTGATAGTATCTTGCAACAAATTTTAGATGATTTGAGGGAGAATTTCGTAGTAAACTTTTGTCTGCCATTGATTATGAAGGAAAAGAAAAACACATACTTAAATTTATGATAAAAAAAATATTTACGAAAAATGTATACAAAGTTTGGTTAACTGAGTCATGTATGTAATTTTTTTTATTTTTTATTTTGTTTTGGAAAAAATATACAAAGTCAAGAAAACTGGAGCGGCATTGTATATATGCCGCCAAGGTTTCCTAACATATTTTTGTCGCTAAAAATAAACATTTTCTGATTTTGTATAATTTTGCCGTTGATTTTTTTATTATTGATTTTTTTTATTATTATTATATACATGCTCTTCAGACCAAATTTTATATCCTTTGGGAGAAAAACTCCACTGATAAAATGTGAAATTGTCCAATTGAATAGATCTTCTAATTGATCTGATTCTCTTTATGAAAATTATAATAATTGATTACTAGCCCTGCAATTATCTTATATTCAATGATTATGTATTAAAGTTACTGCATTATAGGATAGAGTTCAGTCATATATTCTTATCTCATACTATTGATGTACATTAATTTGAGATGATCACTTCGTCCAAATATATATAATAAAATAAAAAGTATGGTAATTTATTAATATTAAGAGGGTACGAAATTTACCAACAAATTCCACTCTATAATCTGTTGGTAATCATTTGGCTAAAAATAGCTTGTCCTCGTTGCCACGTGGCTCTCTAAAACATGAAAATTTAAAGACCTAATGCAAGAGAATTACTATTAATCAAGAGTTAAGTTATCAACTTGGCTGCTAAAAAGTTGTTGTTATTGATGAATTAATCGTGTAGTAACAGATTTATCGATGGAAAAGATATAAAATTTCAGGTTATCATAATTGAAACTTATTGATGGATTAATCGGTTATCGTCATTGAAACTTATTGTTGGATTTATCGATGAAAAAAATATAAAATATTTTTTATGCATATTTATGCTCAATTTTAGTAGTGTCCAAAATACCAACATTATAATATAATATCATAATACTTGTTAGACTAACTAACATAAGTAAACAAAGTCTAAAACACAAACATAGAGGCAGTAGTTTTACATAAAGGCATAATTATTTTTCTTCATAGAGAGGTATAATGTGCCCTTGCACACCGTCTATACTCATCTTCCTACAATGATTACCTCAACCAAATTTTCGAATTTCCTAGAAAGTTTGTCGATTTTTAACAATTTACTCACAAAAAATTTCGAGAAAAGTAGCTGGATTTTCGGTAGTATTTCCACGGGAAAGTATAAAGGAAAAGAGAAAAAAAAATTAATCACCATGAAAACGTAAAATAGCGATGGAATATCGAAAAAACTTGATCCTTACTATGATTAAGTATAGCATCAAACTCAAACAAAACTCATATCCCTTTAGAAATAAAAATCTAAATAAAATTAACCACATCCAATATCTCCATGAAGAGGACTCATGCCTCGAATTTATAATGTAACTTTAATTAATAATGCCACTTCCAAAAAAAAAATTAACAAGCTATGCAATAACAACGGCATGAATAAGCAAGAGACAACATATAATATGAAAATATAAAATAGCATCAATAGTGTTCTTACTTTTTCTAGTACATAAAACATTGCTTGCTTATTAATATAAGCGTGCTTTGCATACCGGTATCGTGGGTAATTTATATGATTTAGTATTAAGGTGACCTAAATGGTTGAAGAATATATTAGAAAATAAAAACTAACGAAATATTATAATTTAACATTTTGAGAAGGAACCATGATAGCGAGATGTGCTTTGCATATCTATCTAGAAAATTAACATTAATACTTATTCTCTGCTTTTAATTTAGGCATATGCCAAATAATTATGAGTAATATAATTGTGACAACTTTCATATTTCCATTTGAATTTAATGACACGTAATTCTTCCAAGTATGAAATACATGAACACATGTACGAAAGTTTTGTTATTCCAGCTTTTGCTCAGACTAAAATCTAGGGATGTGCTGTACAAGCAAATTTATTTTATAATAATACTACTCGACTATTTAGTAATATATTTATTTTGAAGTGATTTTCGTGGTATTAATAGTAACATTTAATGGAATTTAATTGAGGGATTTACGCCAATGAATTTTTCCATTTGCAAAATAGTAAATTACCATGAATATATAGAGATTTCGTCTCTACTTTCCTTAATTAAATAGACAAAAGATTAGGCCAATTATTATATAATTAATTATGAATTCAAAGTCATGGAATCGAATATTCGAATGCCCAGATTAAAATCATGGAATAAGTTCTCATCGCAGTTAATTAGTCCAAATCTGGTAAGATCAATAATTCCTATTTAGAATCCGAAAATTTACAACAAATATACGTATATATATATATATATATACTAATACACTATACGAGGTCAAAACTTACAAATTTCTTGTCATTAAACCATAGATACGCCAAAATCCAAATTGAAAGACGATAAATCATTATTAATGCTAGAGTAATTAACACATAAGCCCCCCTTGAACTTTTCTCATGGTGCACTTTACCACCTGAACTTTCAAAAGTAGCGAATTGCCCCTACACTACACGTTAAAAGATATTGAAAATCGTTCACACATGCACAACAAATAGCTTAGTTTAGAGTGTGTTCATCATTTTTTTTCCGACTACGTCGGACTTTTGATCTAATTTTATTAGAGAACTAGACTTCTTACTTGCTTCCTAATAATTTCATAATCTAGTGTATCGATCTCGTTCAATACTTTTCCTCGTACAACGAGGCAATGTCAGCTCTATTCACTAAAAAGTTGGTCGATCGCCCAAAGTCCCCAAACACAATATATTCCCACAATTGCTGGGCCAAGCCTATCCAGTGGGGTGTTTCTACTAAAAACTAAAATTTCGAGGCAAAATTGCAAAAATATAAAAATTTCAGTGGGTGCCAATCACTTAATTTTTTTATTTAATCGCTAATTATGTATTGTGAGGGGCCTAAAACTTGTGTGCGCGACAGTATAACATTTTCCTCTTAGAC
Organism: Parietaria judaica; assembly: GCA_954871525.1. Classification (NCBI taxonomy): domain Eukaryota; kingdom Viridiplantae; phylum Streptophyta; class Magnoliopsida; order Rosales; family Urticaceae; genus Parietaria; species Parietaria judaica. Next base: position 37,564,714 of record OX940865.1, read on the forward strand.
ATTTTTGCCTATAAAAAAAGACCATTACTCTCCTTACTCTCTCCACTCTCGGACAAAAGCCAAAAACACTCGCAAAACTCTCCCTTCTCTCGCCGCCACCAACCATGGGCGCGGTGGTCACGGCCCTGCTGGCGGTGCTGCTCGGGCTGCTGCTGCGGGTCGGGCACAGCGTGCTGGCCTGTTACTGGCTGACGCCCCGGCGCATCAAGAAGCTGATGGCGCGGCAAGGCGTGCGTGGCCCCGAGCCCCGCCCGCTCGTCGGCAACATTCTCGACATGTCCGCGCTCGTCAAGAAAGCCACCGCCAACGACATGAAGTCCATCACCCACGACATCGTCGGTCGCCTCCTTCCCCATTACGTTGCCTGGTCCAAACAATACGGTATATCTATATATATATATACACACACACGTATACATATACGTATGTGTATACTATACACACACAAAGTGTGAGAACTACACCAACCAAGAGGTTTTTTAGCCCCCTTAAATCTCCCTTGAAATTGAATTCTCATGTTTTGACCCTCAAAATTCTAAGATTTACAGGCTCTGACTCCTATTGGATTGTATATTGTTTTGCCAATGTATATGCGTGTATTATTTACACACGTATACACAGTGCCAGAAGAACTACATCAAAACTTATAAATGATTGATAAAAAATGTACTTATATTTTCTTATTACTAAGGATACAAATTTCGAGGGTTTAATAATTTGGAAAGGATTGAATATGTATAATTTAGAATACCGTACAAAAATGTATAAATTTTATAACATTTTAAAAATTAAAAAATAAATTAAATTTGAACAAAATTGAAAATTTAGGACTACAACACAATTTAGCGTATGGTGTAGAACATACACGTGTATTGCATACATCTTTTAAAAAAATTTCCTCAAATTTTTATTTTTTTACCCTTAAGACATTTTTATTTTTACTTATTACATAGATATGTGAGGGTGTGACATGATTGATTTTTTATTTTTTTAGGGAAGAGGTTTATATATTGGAACGGGATTGAGCCGAGGATGTGCCTAACGGAGACGGAGCTGATCAAGGAGCTTCTGTCCAAGTACAGCAACATTTCCGGCAAGTCGTGGCTGCAACAACAAGGCTCGAAGCACTTCATCGGCCGCGGCTTGCTCATGGCCAACGGCGAGGACTGGTACCACCAGCGCCACATCGTCGCGCCCGCCTTCATGGGAGACAAGCTCAAGGTGAAGATTTTTATATAATAATGATTGGCTTTTGTACTGTCCTATGAGTGTTGGTCCTTTATTTATTGACTTAGTGTACGTTATTATTATTATAATCTAGAGCTATGCGGGGTACATGGTGGAATGCACTAAGAAGCTGATGGAGACGATGGAGAGCGAGGTCCGGTCGGGGCGGGTTGAGCTGGAGATCGGAGAGTACATGAGCCGGCTCACGGCTGACATCATATCTCGGACCGAGTTCGACAGCAGCTACGAGAAGGGGAAGCAGATATTCCATCTGCTGACGGTTTTGCAGAATCTGTGCGCGCAGGCCAGCCGGCACTTGTGCCTTCCCGGTAGCCGGTACGGGAATGTTTGTTACACGTGTCTCTCTTTTTCATCAATTTAAGATTCTCTCTTTTTACCAAAGAAAGAGCATAAATACGTGGTCTTGATTTTTACCTACAAATTAGATTCCTTTTAATAACAAGAACTAGTCATCCAAGACTAATCTCCTACGAGTTTTATAATATTATTTCGCAAATATTTCTGTAAATATATATTACTTTTCATCTTATAAAAATCAATAACTAAAAAGCAATGTAAATTGCATTCGTAAAAATAATATTCTAAATTAGTATTTGAACTTGTATTGAAAATAATTAAAAAGGGTCACCACACACAAAAAAAGAAAAAAAAAAGAAATGAAATTCCAACATTTTTCTTCAAGCTTCTTTTTCTAATTAGTTTATTTTCTCATGGCTTGTGAAGGTTCTTTCCGAGCAAGTACAATAGGGAAATAAAGTCGTTGAAGGGCGAGGTGGAGAGGCTACTAATGGAGATAATACAAAGCCGGCAAGACTGCGTCGAGATCGGAAGAAGCAGTTCGTACGGTAACGACCTCTTGGGAATGCTTTTGAATGAAATGCAGAAGCAAAAGCGAGGCAACGGGTTCGGCCTCAGCTTGCAGCTCATCATGGACGAGTGCAAAACCTTCTTTTTCGCCGGCCATGAAACGACCGCACTCTTGCTGACATGGACTGTCATGCTTCTCGCAAGCAATCCCGAGTGGCAAGATAGGGTTCGACGTGAGGTCAAGCAGGTTTGTGGCAGCCACGCGCCTTCTGTCGATCACCTCTCCAAACTCACCTCGGTAAGCAATTTATACTATATTTTTCACTTTGTTAACATAAAAACCAATTTAACTTATAAAAATATCGAGTATTTGAATTTGTATTTTAAACAAATACATCGTGTGTTTCACATTCACGTGAATTTAAGTATCTGAATGATCTAAATGATCTAAATGATTCACGTTGGTATGGACTATGAGTTGACATCAATAAACGTGGAATTCGCCTTTAAGAATTATCCATAAAGCATTTTATATATATATTTTTTAAAATGTAGGAATATGCACTTTGAAAGTAGGGTGGGCATGAGAGGAGAAATAGGTCATAAAGATGTTTCTAGGGATATTTCCCACTAAAGAACTAGTGCTTCCAAGTTTTTTTAACCTGCCTTTTAGTTTTACCTACTAGATCCTATTCTAATGGGAAAGAAGCCTAGGCATGTCGATTATCAATGCATAAAGTAGTACTTCGAAACAAAATACAAGCACCATTCAAGAAATTCTTTGGTCAAAGAAAATACCAACTTTTTAAAAAAAGGGGTACAATTGACCAATATAATATTATAATACAATATCGCATTATTAAATATATTCAGTGTAAGAACGAGTGACATTATTGGCCAAGTTGATCACATATGTATAAGGGGCACACATTTGCGTCTCATAAGGTTTAAACCCCGGACCTCTTGTATAGGTATGCAGTGAAGTTATCACTAGGCCAAACAAGTTTAGATAAGAAAAGATCAACTTTGAACTCGTGCATATATATTTTTCTTCTTTGTTTACTACTTTTCGGACTTTTAACCATGTAATTTACAAATATAACTATATAAATTAATTTCAATTTAATTATATTTATCACATTCCGATAATTATTAAATTCATTCTCAATAAATTAATAACACAATAAAATTTATCTTTGTCGAAACTATATTTTATTTAAAATTAGGCCATAAAATATTGGCCGTATAATTGGTTTATGCTAAGAGAATTATATGCCTTGGCCTCAAGTTATAAATACTGCGATACATATTAGAAAGTCGTTTGATTTGATCCACTCTTGCTTGATAAGCATAAGTTCATGGAAACCCATCATTGCAAAATAATAAATAAAATATTTCAAAGTAAAAACACAAAAACAAATGAGAATTAAAGAATTATGAAATATCATACTTGAAGCTTAGCTGTTTTTGCGGACATGGCGAGCAAGTAAGCACTAACACAGTCATAACGCACACATACACATCATACTCTCCTTTAATTTACTATACACGAGTCTTGCATTTTTATATTTTATTTTTCATCCAAGACTTGCCAAGTTCTATATTTCATAATTACAATCCAAGAATTATTTTTTAAGAATTTAGTCCGAATACTCGAATTAAACTTGTTATTTAATTGTTGTAGCTAAACATGGTGATAAACGAGTCGCTCAGGCTGTATCCACCGGCCAGCGTGCTTCCCCGGATGGCCTTCGAAGACATAAAGCTCGGCGATCTCCACATCCCGAAGGGTCTATCTATATGGATTCCGGTGCTGGCGATCCACCACAGCGAAGAGCTCTGGGGCAAAGATGTTAACGAGTTCAACCCCGAGCGGTTCGCCTCCAAGTCTTTCATTCCCGGCCGATTCATCCCGTTTGCTGCGGGACCAAGAAACTGCGTCGGTCAAGCCTTTGCAATGATGGAGGCGAAGACGATCCTCGCCATGCTCATCTCTAAGTTCAGCTTCACGATTGCGGACAGTTACCGCCACGCGCCCGTCATGGTATTAACGATCAAGCCCAAGTACGGGGTTCAAGTTTGCTTGAAGCCCTTGGAGGATGAGCTCTCTAGTACCACGCAAGGATAAAGCTTTTGACTTCTTTATTTGGTGATGAGGGTTTTTTGTTCTTTTGTTATTGGTAAAACTATACTAAAGTTTTTTTTTTTTTGGGCTAATCTTCTTGAATCTTGACATATATAATAGTGAAGAGATAGAGTTGGAAAGACGGTTGTGATATTGATAAAAAATTACTTGAGATATTAATAAGAATGAAACGAGTCACACACTGATTTTTTTTTTCTTTTTGAAAGAAGTCTTGAACTATTTTATATGCTACAATATTGTTGCCCTTTGGAGCATATAAACAACAAGGAAATATTTATTTTGAGATAAATAACTCATGAAATGATTGGTGAAAAGTGTTTCTTCGCCAACTTACGATATATATTTAATTCATATGCACCATCACTTGCAATGATTATAGACTTATTTACCGGAATAGAAATTAAATTAAATGAGCTTCGAATTTTCTAAAGTTACTAAAAAAACATAGGCCAACTTGCATGTGTCAGATAAGTAGTGACACCATTTATATATTTATTTCATTGTTATCATAAAAATATCTAAATTTATCGACTTATTAAAAGGAAAAATTCATTATCTATCAATACCTTTCTGTGAAGTTCGAAACCTGGTAATGAATGTTCTAAAATTCTAAATCTAGTGATGTTCATTATTTCCTTTCCATTTTGTCTCTGGGACCACTTTTGTATCTCTTCACCAACCCTCATACAATATTATCGACATTCGAGTTTAAAACATCGTCTCCTATTCGTATCTCCGACCTCATTATCTTTGACCTAACGTCGTCTCCAGAATCAATATTTGAAGTTACTGGTTCAATTTTTTCTCTCGATCGTGTCAATAGCATTAATTTGATATTAGGTTCGAGATTTATTCTCGATTGTATGTATTCAAATGTGCATGCATTTGATCTTATGTCTACAGTGTTAGGTTTGTGATTAGGATTTTTGAAGGATATTTACAGATTGAGATGACTTTGGTGTTCAAATGAAATGGTAGGATTGTAACGTCGAACTCGGTGAGTTCAGACCGAGTTTGGTGTTAGAGGAAGACGAATAGCCTAGGAAAACTGGTCTCCGTATTCGATGGTGAAATCACCGAAGTCGCCATTTTAATCATCGAGGTCGGTCTTAATATCCCCGAACGAGATGCAAACCCGAATTTGGACATTGAACAACGAACTCGATGAGAATATCTCCGAATGAGTAGGTTTTGAAGTCGGTTATTTGATAACCGACTTTGGTTATTTTAGAACTGACATCGGTGATGCTATCCCCAAATTCCTTTAACACCGAATTTGACTATAATATCCCAAAACGAGTCAGGTCCGAAGTCATAGATTTTTAAACCGAATTCGGAGATGTAAATTACGGCTTATGTAGTTGTGAATGCTCAATTTTTTAATATTATTTTGGCTTGATTCATTGTTTCAGATGTTGGCGCCTATGTTCCCTGCTGAGAAGAACAAGCCTGCGTCGGTTTTCAAACGTAGTTGCCCGGCTCTGAAAGCCATTAGGCTGAAGTTTATTTTTCACGGGCTTATTGAGCCAGTCTTGTTAGACTTCATAACGTTATTTATCTACCGGAGTTTGCTGTCAGCAACGTGCTACTCCACCAACTCATATTCCATAAGGTTACACCGAGTGTAGAGGGGCAGCTCCGCTTCAACATGTGCGGTAATGACCATACGCTCACCGCTTCCGACTTCACGTAGATCACCGGCCTCCAGCTTACGGGCGTTCCTTTGGATGCTGAAGTGGATCAACTGCACACTAACCCGAGGCGGTTCACAAGACAGTTCGGACACATGAAAGTCGTCCCACCGGGGACCTTGCTATCTCGCTTCGCGACGTTGGAGGATATTGATGACTTGTTGAAGTTCCGTCTTCTTATACTAGTCAACGTCATTTTTCTTGGTAAAGATCCGGACAAGGAGGTTATCCCCCGTCACAAACGCATTGTGAGATACGTGGAATACTTCTGTCGATATCCCTGGGCCCATTAACGTTGAAGTGGAATCTGCCGAATGATGGAGAAAGATGTGACGATGGTTAAAAATTAGATTACACACGGATTCTCGCACACGGTGCAGTTTTGGGCGCTTAAGAAGTCCCAGGATTTGGCTACCACTTTTGGATTCAGCTAGACCAAGAGGACGGTGCCTATCATGCTTTCGTGGGCATTTCCAACAAAGAGTATAAAGTGATCAGCAACATTGAGGTTACTTGTATGCGGCCCCGACGAGGTTGGTATTCAGTTGTTTGATGGCATTAAGGGTACACCTATGTGGTACGACCTAATGTTTCATAAGATTTCGATGTAACATGAGGGTGTTATTCCGACAGGCAATCGTACGCGGACGCGGCCTAAAAGGGTTTCTGAGACGGAGAAAAAACCAGCTATGGACGATGTTGTCGTCCCTTCTATTGGTATTGACCAAAGCACACCTATCCGCGGGTCATCTCGACGAGACGACCGTACTACCATATCAGATCCCGCATCAGCGACAGCATATGCCGGGGTAAGTAAAAAGGCGGCCGTACTCATCGGTGACGTCGGATGACATAGCTGCCTTGGTGGACAAAGTGTGTGGACTTAGACCAAGTCTAATCGAGCGGGATACTCTTGTTTTGGAGTGACCCATTAATCCAACCGAACACAAAGAACAACGCCTATATAATGTGAAGTGGGGTTGAGAAATAGTGCAACACTATTCATGAAGTTGAACTATTCATTACGGCAAAATTTTTATTTATTTATTTTTTAGTCCTTGCAAAAGTTATAATTTACTCAATTGTAATTTTTTAAATTATGTCACTTATCTCAAAATTGTTATATTATATTTGTCCTTCAATTATTAATATTATTTGCTTTAAATTTTAAATTCATTATAATAAATAATTTAATATACAACATTGAAACTAAAATTACATTAATATTAATATTAGAACGAAATAACATTAAAACGACATTGAAATGAAAAAAAAATAGACATCAAAATTTAAAACAAACACATTACAACAAAATAATATTGAAAATAAAATTACAACACACATAAACTAATACCCGGGAAGATTAGCGTCGAATCCTCAAAGACCGGTGAAATATTGCGGATACGAATCGGATATATAATTGTACTTTTTATTTTATTTTATGTTATTTATTTTGTGTTGTAATTTTTTAAAAATAAATATTAAGTTTAGTGTGTTAATTTATATGGTGGTTGCTAGGATAGCCTAGTGGTAATTCCACACCACCTCCGAAGCGAAGGTTGTGGGTTCGATCCCCACTGCAGCAAAGCTGCCTTCAAAAAAAATTATATGTTGAATAATTTTATGAAGTAAATTTGATATAAATAAGTGATATAATTGAAAGATATTAAATAAATATAAGGGTGTGAAGATAAGTAAGAGAAAGTTGAATATAAAATTAATATTTCAGTTTGGTGTAAAAAATAGAGTTCGGTTGGAGTTGATGCAGTATTTGATGTGACATGTACTGTAAAGTAGAGTAGGAAATGGTATTATCGGGTTGAGTTGGTCTTACAGCCTTGTTGGAGCCCAGGCTAGGCAGGACGATTGAATCAGCCAAGGCGGCCATTGTAGGTGTTAAGTGCCCACCCTGTCGGTTCCCGTTACTCTCCATCCAACTTCTTTTCCTGCTAGCGAGTGCGGGCCAAGAGTTGTTCTCCCGAGAACAATGGAGGACCCAAGTTCGGTTGTGCAGTTCAACTACCAACGAGTGTCGTACAACCGCGCAAAAGTACCACAATACTATCCAGCTTCTTGGACCTCCGATGAGGATGACGCCGTACTTAGCTGCAGGCTTTGGGTTTGGAATTCGCTGCCCGGTTTGCCTGATAAATTTCAGGGAAAGGTCGACATGTTCGACCGGGCGTGGCTGTATCAAGTGCTCACATCGTCCATGCCCCTGAATATTGACGTGAGTTTTTATATAGCATAATTAGATGGATTACGAAGCACGTCAAGCGCTAAATTTCATGCCTGGTCTTTTCATGCAGCATATCAACGAAGGAATTTATGTCCTACGCAAACGACTGAGACTTTATGCGAGGGCAAGTCTCCAGAATGTCATAATTATGGACTGCAGCTTTCACAATGTCTTCTAAACCTCTTTCACAATGTGTTCAATACAAAGAACCTTGGCTACCGATTCTAAACCATTGGAAATTACAAAGATAGTCAAGAGAAATGGAGAACAAAAGTGTGCTAGCAGGATAAACGAGATGGAACTAACGAGCTAGGATGATATTTTTGGTGGCGCTTTTAATGAGAAATGCCGGCATTTCTCTCACTGTTTCATGAATGTGTATACAAATTTCCAGCACGTTTCATAAATTGTACCGGTAGAACCCGTTTTTTCGTACGTAGTAACAATACCGTCGGTAACTACAATCATTTATTCATTGCATTGTAGTCTTATTATTTGGGTGAGTTTAGATATAATATATAGGGGCAAATAGTCAAATAGCCAAACTTCAAACTCTAATTAGCCAAATAGCCAATGTTTTTATTAATATTGTCAAATAGCCAATTAACTATGTTAATAAATCACGAAAGACCTGATTACCCTTGTATTAACGTGTATTAACGTGGTTAATTTGTTTAAAAATAATAATTATTTTTTTAAAAAAAAAAATTATTTTTTTTTTGAAAAAAAAAATAATTTTTTTGTTAAAATTTTAATCACGATTTTTTATTTTTAAACAAATTAACTCTGTTAATACACATTAATATGTTTATTAACGTATTAACGTGGTTAATTTGTTTAAAAATAAATAAAAAAAATTCAAATAAAATAAATAATTTTAAAAAAAAAAATAAATAAATTTTTTGTTAAAATTTTAATCACGATTTTTTATTTTTTAAACAAATTAACTCCGTTAATACACATTAATAAACGTATTAACGTAGTTAATTTGTTTAAAAATAAAAAACCTTGATTAAAATTTTAACAAAAAAAATATTTTTTTTTTCAAAAAAAAATATTTTTAAAAAAAATAAATTAACCACGTTAATACCGTTAATATGTTAAAAGGGTATTATAGGTATAAAATATGTTATTAAATAACTATTTGGCTATTTCACAAAGAAAAATAAAAGGTTGGCTATTTGGCTAATCAAACATTTCAATTTGGCTATCTCATGCTATTTCTCTAATATATATATATGAGTGAAGTTGTGATTTATAAATGCAGACTATAGATCCAGCTATGAATTCCAATAAGAAACGTAGAATCTCAGTGTAAGCTAAGAACAAAATTGATATTGATCAGAAATATATAAACAATTATTGGGCATGGCTAGTAGAAAGTCGAAGAGCCAAAGTATCATGATTGTGAAAGAGTTAGTATGGCTCTTTGAGCTATTCGCTTCTGAGCATAAAGAACAGAAATAACTCTATATAATATTTATATGGAGACACACACGTACCATATTTTATGATATTTTCATAGAACCGATCAATTAAAAAAAAACTTGTAAGATAACAGCTTCCTCGTGAATCCCTTTTTAAAGCACCGAGGCACAAACTAGTAATTTATTTCTTTTTTTTATTAAGAGATATTATCTATGATAGATATGTTATATTATATATATGTGAATCTTGTTTTGTTTCATTTCTTGTTCCCCTGCATGAATGGTTCTCTATCAATAATTTAATATATATATATATATGAATATAATACACAAGCACAAAGTGGTAAGAGGTAGTCATATATGGCTCTCGGTTCTCTTTTTCACATAAACACACAAAGTGGTGGAAGGTTCAAATTAGTAGTATCAATCGTAGGTCCCTGCTAATTCTCTTCCGTAAAGAGCTTAAGCTAGTCAAATATAAATATACTTTTATTTTTATAATCTCCAAGAAAATCATTTTTTGGTAAGATATACATACACTAAACTTCATTAAATTTACAAATTGATAAAAATTTTCCAAACAAGATTCTTAGTACTATAGTACACGATTCTCTTCCAAGAAGAGCTTAGGCTAGTCAAACCTATATATAATTATATTTTTATTATATCCAAACATATCATTTCTTCGTTAATAATATATACACACTAGTATCTCGTTTAATTAATACTCATAATAGGGGTGTAAAAAAAATAAAAATAAAACGAATCGAAGGACCACCGAAGACCTTACACTGGAACGAACTCACCACCGAAGTCCATAAAACAAGCTCGTCAGTCGATTTCAACCGCATTGGGTCTTCGATTTTCGTTTCAGCTTTCGAAACCGGTACCAATGAGTCATTTATAATGAAGACCCTATTAAATAATTCATTTTATTTTATTGTTCATTATTATGGAAATAAAGTAACATTTATATTAAATTTAACTACTATATAACCGTATTATATTGTTTATGGTGTACATTTTTCTCATCACGGTAGAGAATTGAAGCTCTAATTTCTCGAGTTTCTCTAGAACATCACGTTGTCACTTATTGTTGGTCGGAATTGGCAATAAAATGTCTTTTTATACTTTAATTAGATGAAAAATTATATATAAAAAAATTATTAATAACGAAGACCCTATTTAATAATTTATTGTATTTTATTTTATTGTTCATTATTATAGAAATAAAAAAACCTTTATAATTAAATTTAAATTTAATTACTATATAATTATATTATATTGTTTATGGTTTACTTTTTTCTCACCGTGGTTAAGAATTCAAGCTCTACTTTCTCGTCTTTCTCTGGAACATCGCGCCGTCACTTATCGTTCGTCGGAATTGGCAATAAAATGTCTTTTTATACTTTAATTAAATAAAAAATAATAAAAAAATATTATTAACGAAGATAAAGTTTCATAAGCTATAGTTTCTTTTTACCATAAATAATGAAAATCTAACTAGGCCCAAAACCAAATCTAAGACCGAATTTTGATCTCACGGTTTTTGGCACAAGTGGTTCTGTATCTAAATGGAGGGTCTTCAATTTTTAATTTTAAAAAACTGAATAATAAATACGATACCGAAGAACTTTAGTGTACTCTTAAATAAAATTGATTACATAATATTTTATATGATTTTGACTCTAATTACTTACATTACTAAATTATTATTAAATATATATAATGATGTTGATCGTATTACAAAAAGAAGCATAATTTACTAACTGAAGTTTTATTTCCATCAGTTGTGTTTGATCTTGACAGAGAATTTAAATCGCGTGTATAGTTTTATTGTGAAACTCAATTAAAAGTCTTGTAACAGTGAATTTTGTGTATGATTTTCAATGAAATAAAATATATAGATCAGAGTCTGTCTATTAGAGTAAGTTATATATCCCTCCTGATCTTATGAATTATGTATATTTTATGAACTGCGCGTGTCAAATCTCTTTGATCTCTATACATATGTATTTGTTAACTCTCACATTGTGATTTATATTGTAGTTTATGTTAAAACAAATATTTGAAGTGTAATCAATTTAATACAAATATTTGAAGAAAAGCAAAAAACTTCTTAAGAAAAAGTTATACGACCATGATTGGAAAACTACAAAGCTATTATATATTGTTGTGCTCATATATTAGTAGTGATCATGATCTAGTGCTTGTCATTTTTGGGATTTGGCTAGATGCCTAAAGACAATGTGTCTTCTCATAATAATAATTAATTAGGAAATATTTGGTTTGCGTATCAGTATTTTTGTCCTACATTAGCTGTTAAGTGCTCATTAACTTTATAGATAACCATTAATTATTTGTCAATGTCACAAGCACATTCTATCATTAGTGAACCTTCCGAGGCCTTTTTATAATAATAATAATAATTATTATTATTATTATAATTATTAAGACGTATTTTCGCGTTGCGCATATAATATAATGTTATGTTCGTGAACGATAAAAATAAAGTAAGTGCAATTTTTTTTAGGAAACACCAATATTTTTAGGTAAAGCAGTTCAAACTTTCCGTCACTACTATTGCAGTGCAGTCGCCCAGATTGATCAACCAAGAGCATACAAAGGAAACTAACCCTTGTTGTCACGCCAACGGTTTTGACATCCAACACGTGAACTCTTGATGAAATGCAAGATCCCCTTGCACACAATAAGCTAAAAACGTCTCGTTCTTCTCCACTTTACTCGTGAATTACTGATTGACTTCTCCCGAAGGTTTTAGAGATTATCTATGTAAGCGCCATCGATTTTGGATCTTCATAGCCGGGATTTATTGGAGTTTTTCCAATCATATCTTCATGTCTTGATGAAAAAAAAAATAAGCTCCTTGATACTCTCCAATCATAGAATCACGTGCAATCTTCATCACTTAATCCATCACAAAATTCCTCAATTAATGCAGGGAAAGATTGACTCAATCAGACCTTGATTGAGGATGCACGAACCTGGACATGTTCATCTTGAAGACATTCCTGAAATATATTCCATCTGTCATGACAACAGGGACGTCAGTACTTTCCAACAATAAGCCAATCAGAAATCATGAATAATCAATAATCAAAATTCTTTTTTCAACAAACTAAATTCATGTTTCGGAACACCTAACGCCGAATTCAGAACTCCTAACATCGACTTCAGAACTCCTAACACCGCATCGGACATACTAACTTCATAGTAGATTTGCACATCTTTCGTATTTTGGCATAACTCACTCATTATTTGTCCAAATTTCATGAATAAACGATCGTGAGTAATGTAAGAGATAGATCTAAAACTTTTATGTTTTAATTTTTGTGCAGTTTATCTCCGAGCTCGGAGTTATTAACTCCAAAATTGGTGTTCAAAGTCGGTATTATAAACTCTGAATTCGTTCTTATAAACCCTGAGTTCGGCAATATTTTATGTCAAATTTTGACTTCGGAACTCCTAACACCGAGCTCAAGTGTGTTAACACCGACTTTGGAACCCCTAACACCGACCTCATACATACTAACTCCGTACTAAATTTGAATATCCTTTGTATTTTTGGCAAAACTCGCTCATTTTTGTCCAAAATTCATGAATAAACTACCGTTAAAAATCTAATATATAGATTCACAATTTTTTTGTTTTAAGTTTCATAAAAAAATTCATTAAATATATTAAAATTTGCTCGAAATAAATATTTTGCACTAATGTCCAGTTTTATGTTGTTGTTGAAATTTCATATTTTTATTGAACTTGTTTTAAAAAACTTAAAACATAAAAGTTGTATATCTATCTCTCAGCTTACCAATAGTACTTTCTTCATGAAATTTGGACAAAAAAAATGAGTGAGTTATGTCAAAAATACGAAATCTGTGCAATTTATCTCCGAGTTCGATATTGCTAACTCCGACCAAGATTTGCACAATATCATATTTATCCACAAATTACTCATATATCGTCCAAATTCTATGATTTAAATCTTATTTTAAAGCCAGAATATGGATCTACAACTTTGTTGTTTAATTTATTGAAAAAAAATCTTTCAAAAGACGGATCCACAAAATCCAAAGTTCTATCTAAAAAGGTGTTCGTATTCATATTTTCCGACAATTTTTTAGTTCCTCTTGCACCAGCTAGCTTTCACGGCCTTGCTCTGCTCTCAATCTATCCAACGAGATATTACCATCATCATTTGGAGATCTCAGGAGAAAAAAAAATGAAAATGATTTTTGGTGAGAAAAAAAATAAAAGGGAAATGAAATGAAATGGGGGAAGAAGCTGAAACGAAATCAAGGGTATATACAAAAAAAGGAGGGTAGGGATATTTTGGTGAAGAAACATTGAACATCACTAGTTTTAGAGTTTCGGAACATTCATTACTACTTTCCGAATTTACGGCAAAGGTACAGGTAACTAATGATTTTTCCCTATTAGTTTTTGTGAAATTAATTGCACTAATTTTTTTGAGCATAAGTATTTAATTGAACTAAAATTAATAGCATGAATACTTGTCGCTTGGTTATGTTTATTGGTGTATTCTATTTTTGAATTTATTAAAGTAATTTAGAATTATGGTTTTAGAATATTTTAAAATAGTGTTTGGTTATTTTTTTTGATCAACGGGGTTAAAAAAAATAAAAAATATTTTTTAAAAAATACTTCAAAGCTATTGTTGCCCACCTATCATTGGATACTTCAAAACACATTTATTTGTTTTTTATTTTCTATGTAAATTTTAAAGAAAAAAATATGATTTTAAATTCTTTTTTGGGTAAAAGTAAAATAACCAAATATATTTTTGACAATTCCTTTTGAAAATATTAACTATGTATTAATTTAATGGATAAACTAAGCTCATCAAGTAAATGATCATTAAAGTTTTATGCTACTCGATCCTTTAATTAAATAAAAAAAATTAAAAGATACTGATGTAAACCCAAAGAAAAGGTGGTGATGTGAAGTTTGAAAATAAATTCACTCGTATAATGATAATTTAATCCTTATTTGACTATTGCAGATTAATAGAATATTCGAACAAAATCAGGCCACAAAAACCAAATCTCTTTAACGAGCGAGATTTTCTTTTGCAAAAAGTCTTGATAGCAATGAGATTTAGTGTTTTTCAGGAGATATTCTCGGGATTAGACCTGCTTCAAATTATCTAAGCGTGACATATTTTTCCACGCTATAATTATGATGATTGGAATGTTAATGTTCTCGTCTACAGCATCATCGAAGAAGTGAAGAACTATATTATACTCTTACGACTAGCTAAAGCAATCTATAAGAAAAACATTATCCAGTGATAAAAAAAATAGGTTAAATTCGAAACTTGGTGATGAATGTCTCACTGAGACTTGTATTTCCTCCAACACCTGCTCTTAGACATTATCATCAACGATCGAGTTTACGACATCACCTCCCTTTGTAACCCCGACCTAATGCTTTTTCCGGAATCAACATTTGAAGGTACGTCGTTTTTTTAAGTTCCATTTGTTTTCTCAAGATCGTGTTTATAACATTTGAAGTTAGGGTTCGGTTATTTTCTCGGTCGTGTTTATCAAATGAGCATTTGATTTTAGGTTTAGAGGGTTAGGGTTTGGATTAGGATTTTTGAAGGATATTTACCGATTCAGATGACTTTAGTGTTCGAATGTAAGGTGGTATTATAACGTCGACTTCGATGAATTCCAACCGTGTTCAGTGTTAGGGGAGGAAAAATGGACTCGGGAAATTGTTCTCCGTATTCGAGGGTGAAATCACCAAAGTCGGCATTTTAATCACCAAGGTCGTTCTTAATATCCGCAAACGGGAAGCAAACCCAAATTCAAACATTTAACACCAAAGTCTATGATAATATCTCTGAATGAGTAGATTACGAAGTCAGTTAATTTATCATTGTCTTCGGTTATTTTATAACCGCCCTTGGTGATATTATCATCGAATTCCTGTAACACTGAATTCGGTTATAATATCCTCGAATGAGTCTGTTCTCAAGTCGGTGATTTAGAACCGAATTCGGTGATAGTATTGCCGAATTAGTTTAACACCGAATTCGGTTATAATATCCCTTAATGAGTAGGACTCGAAGTCGGTAATTTTAGAACCAAATTCGTTGATACTATTGCCGAATTAGTTTAACACCGAATTCAGTTATAACATCCCCGAGTGAGTAGGGCTCAAAGTCGGTGATTTTAGAATCGAATTCGGATATGAAAATTATGACCTATTTACCTTTGTAATTGTTTTTTTTTTTTTTGTTTTTTTTTATCTTTTTTAGTAACGTGAGCATAAGAGAACACTTTGTAATCTCTTTTCTTCTTCTTCAGTATAATGAGAACCATTTTCTCTCCAATACTCATAACTCTTTCTTTGTATTTTTGTGTGCTTTTTGTTGAAATATCCATTCATAGAACCAACAAAGTACTTATGCCGCAATGAATATTGATATCTTTTTGAAAGTTAACGGTTTGGTACTTACGACATTACAAGTTTTGACAGTTATATACTTTTACCTCTAAATATTTTGTGAACTTTGAGGCACTTCAAGCTACTTTTGCATGTATTATACATTTTATAAATTATTGAATATTTAACTAAAATTTTGGGCTTTTGAAATAGCGCTTATATGTGGGACCCTAGGCACGGGCCTATAGTGCATGTGCCTAAAGCCTAACATGTCTCTTACGTAATTGACCTTTTAGGATTAATTAAACTAAATCTTTAGTTAGTATAGTTTGCTTCCTAATTTATTAAGTTCTACTTATTTAAAATTATGTTGATTTCCGATGAATTATGTCATGTATTGTTATGTTTATTTATTTATATAGCTGCCACACTCATATTGTGTAAAGGTTACAAACTCATTATTATGTCACTTGCATTTATTTTTTTAATCATAGAAAACAGTACAAACACATCATTTTTAAAGTACTATATATTATGATTCCATGCGTTACATGGGAATTATCTAGACTAGTACCCTAAAAATAGTCAAAATGATACTTTTAAATTTACCAAAAATTCCCATTAAAAAAAAAAAAGTTACCAAAACTCATCATGCTCTATTATTTCCATATAAAGAAGGCATTAAAAAAAAAAAAAAAAAAAAAAAAAAACCCTACTGTTAAGTCATTATTATGTGATGAAATGGGAAATATGTGCATATGCCACTCGAATACACGAGAGAATTGATATTCTTGCAATGCACTCAAAACTGCGAGGAATCTTTTGTTCCACACATATACACATATATATGTATACATATATTAGCTACAATATATGGCACATGCGTATTAGTGTGCCTGACATGCATATTTGTGATTCTATATCATATTTGTGATCATAAGAAACTTGTTATATTCAGAAGAATATGTAGCATCATTAGCTAAGTTTACAATAATGTAAAGGGGGCACTCATTTGAGACCCGTGAGAGTTTGAACTCAGACCTCTTGAATAGAGGAGTGGAGGAGTTACCACTTGGCCAAACAAGCTTGATTTTCTCATAAAAATTAATAGTCTATTCCTTATGGTTATTGAGAATGTATGATTTAGTTTCATCACTGCAAAAATACCATAAATAGCTTCTAATTATTATTATTATTGTGTGAATTTGACTCTTTTATTATGAATATAGTAGAATAACTCAAAAAAAAAAAACTCTTCAATTATATGATTTTTTAAAAAAGATTATAGTCCGCCTACTCTATTAATAAGTTTTAAATTTGATAAACTTATTTTCAAGAAGGGTATTTTAATAATCTTCAATCATTTTGACATTTATAATATATAAAAAAATGTAACTAATTTAGTACGGGTCATATGAGTAATTCTTGCTATGCCATATCTACGAGTTTGCTAAAAAACAAAACAAAAAACCCTCGATCCAAGAACCAACTCAATCCTAATCTAACTTAATCTAATTAATAATTATAGGGTTGGATTGGACGCAACCCAATAGATTTGTCGGGTCGGGTTTAGACCGAATAAATTGGGGTGGGGTTCATAAATTAAAAAATAAATAAAATTATATATGCTTAGTTTTTTTTGTTTTTTTTATTTATGGAATGTTTAAGGTAATTAATAGAACTGTATGTTTAGCTTTTAAATTTTATTTTTTAGTGTAATCAAATCCAACCCAGAGATTTTTTTTTTTATATAGATTAGATTGAACCATTAAATTTGTTTCATTGCATCAGATCAATTTTATAAAATTGAGTAAGATTAGGTCGTATTTAATTTTAATCTCGGGTCGAACCTTGTTTTCCCATATTACCACACTAAAATGAAAACGAAATGATAGAAACCAAAATAAAATAAAAAAAGGAAAAAAAAAATGAAGCCAGAACTCAGAGCAAAGCTTTGGATTTTTGTTGTTTGTTTTGTAGGAATATTAATATGGTAAAAGTGTTCAAAGATTACGGATTGTGTATTAAGGCTCATATGAGATAATTATGAATTAATATATGATTCATGTGTTTTGTTTAATATTATTAATAAAGCTGATTAAGCATAACTCTAAATCTATATATACACATAAGTGGTCATGTAAAACCCTAAGCATTCATAAAAAAAAAAAAACCGGCATACAAGTACAGAGGCAATACTGCCAAATATAGACCATAAATTATTTCTTATTTTAAAATAACGGAGTTGTCGAAAAAATTATAGTTCAATTGAAATTCAATATGCATCGAGTTCTTCGAAACATCGAAAGTAAACTCTTATATCTCGTAATTGGTCCTCGCCATTACACTTTAAACTCAAATGATGTTTGAACAAACAATAAAATCCAATCCAAAAGTTCATATTACCATCTTTTTCATGCAAATTTATCGATTATAATGACATATTTAGAGCTGAATATGAATAGTATTAGCATTATAATTATGCACTCTTATCTTATACAGAAAGTGATCTGTAATCTTCAATCATTATCGTCTGCCTAGCTAGTTTGTCAAGCTATCCCTAAATGGAATTGTGAGGAAAGAGAATTTCGTACGCACCATGACATGGGATATTATCGGTTTCGTTTATGGGCAATTATTGGTGGCTGAATATTCTCACACAAAGTTGACTATTTATGTGTAGTCAACGTTATAGATAATTATTGAAAGACAATATACTAAACAAACAACAAAACAAACCGTCATGATTGTTTGTTTGAAAAAATATTCAGACGTGATTATAGTCTAAAGCGGTATCAAATGTGGTCAATATAGAACAATGAATATTAAAATAAATATTTTTATTTCATCACCGTTGTCTCCCATGCTCATATTGACGGTGTGATCAGCGAATGAAATGACAAGTAAATTGTACTTTCTTACTTTTCATCCCACCGCTCGTTAACATCCGTTAGTTGAAATAATTCTTTCAATTCAAGGTGTTTTTTTTCTTTCTTTTTTTTGGTGTTTTGCTCTTTTTATTTTCTATTTTACGGGCATTACATATAACGATGGATCTAAAAAGAAAAAAGAACAAAAGAAGACATGCCGCAAATACCGCAGAAATTTCATGGGCTTATCGAATGCCGATGAAAATATCGACGAAAATTCTAGATTTTTTTAAAAGTATTTAAGCAAGATTTTTATATACATTCAAAATTACTCAATTATCACTATAAGGTATAAATAACTAAAAAAATCACACTAATAATAAGACATCATAGGTTATAGTTGTATTTATACAAAAATAAGAGTTATATTTGTAAATTATAGAAAATATAAATATGTTGTTACAATGGATATTTTATAGTTGTTCACAGACATGCTGCATGTCGCGCTGCTCTAAAAAAACAGGCATACCGAAAGCATGTTGGGGCATTTAAATTTTTTTCATTGTCATCGAGTTTCCTTTTCATTTTCATTGTGTTTCATTAGCTGAAAATACAATATTAGCGAGATTGAGTACGTACTTAGTGTAGAAAACGACACTAAGCCAAAGCAAACACCACACAACTGTACGCTAACTTTTCGTTTCTAAGGGGGTTTTGTACGCTAAAATTGCATCGTCCTTGTTATTGTGAATGTATGTTTTGATTACTACTGTATTCGTAGTTATTGGAAGGAATTCCGTGACGAGATTTCTCTACCATCGCCGGATAACTGGTATCCGTTTGCGAATCTAACTATCGAAAATTTGCCAGAGTCAACTATATCAATACGAACATATATTAGTTTTTCAAAACCGAGACGTATGGCTAACTGTTACTAGTGTGTGGAAGATGGTAATGCTCATGGTCGGCGACTTCAATTCACAAGTCATACGTACACATTATATATATATTTATATATATATATATATATATATATCACTAAAAATATTCCCATGCCACAAATGAAGCCGACAAAGTGGCATGTATAGTATTTATGCTTAGTGCATGGCGTGATTTAGTCAGATCGCTCACAAAATGTACATGGATAAGTAATAATTCCATGCGTTGTTTTCTGTCGCTGTGATGTGAAAGTTCAATCTCTAGATTTGACATCATTGGATAACTAAATCCAGAAAATAATAATTATATATATAAATATATATTTTTAAGCAAATAAATGAATCTTAATGTCTGGACTCTGGATAAAATGTGAAAGTGTCTGCTTATTTCTGAAGATGGGGTGATTAGGCAAAGCAAACAACTTGTTTGTATGATTGTATCTAAACAGGGATCGCCACAATACTTACGTATGAATATTATGGCAAGTGGCTAAGTGGGTTTGCTGTGTATATATATATATATATATATATATATATATATATATATATATATATATCAAGGAATTTTAAAACCAGTTGTATCATCACGAAAACTCGTGAATTATCTCCAAAACTCACTACCTCTGTCGGTAAAATCTACCAATACCCCATTTGATATACCGAAACTCGATAAAAATCCTTTCAAAGCCCTAACAGTAAAAAATCATAAAATACTATAAGGAAATCCAGAATTTCATGCTATATAAGTAAAACTTCATTAACCCTTTAAGAGAACACTAAACTTATACATTTCTTAATAGAAAATTTTTGGAAGTATCTTACAAAGTATTTGAATTTATTTATAAGTAATTTATATTTATCATACATATTTTTTAAAACTGTTATTTACGTATCATCGATAAACCCATTAGATCTTATATGTGCAATGATTTGTCGATGTTTTAAATCTTGCAAACTATGTCAGTTACCACTTACCAGTAAAGATTATAACCATTGGTGTGTATACATTAGGAGTCTTTTTTTCCTATTTACATTCAAATACATATATTAACCATTATATATCTTTCTTAATTATATTCCTAGACTCATTAGGAGTTGGACCTCATGTACATAACATTTTGTATTTTTTTTTCTGATTTATGTTTATATAAAAACATGATCGAAGGGATTTTACAGATGCGTTGGGAAATTGACTATTCTTTCGGTTTCTATAAAAGTTTACAAAAATGACATAAGAAAAATTGTAAAAAACAGAAAAATTGTCAACGTCGCGTAAATGTTGTAATACTATAAAAGTTCGAGGGTTTTTTTTTTTTCTAATTGTGTGCATTACGTCAAGGATTATATTTCATGGTGAATCAACTCTCTAGTGAAGACCAAAAATAGCGATTGTACTGCCTTACTAAAAATTTAGATTAGAATATTATTGTTCCCACTATTTAAAGTAGCGGAAGCTCGAATGAGAACGAAAAAAAAATCAATTATTGTCTTCCACACGAATGTCGGTCTAAGATCCTAAATTCACCGGTTTATACGTGTTAATATCATATTCTTAAGCTTCAAATTTTCTATTTTTCACGAGTACAAAAATGAAGAACACTTAAAATTTCAATTCCAGTGAACATTCTTCGATAGTGTGTGATTATTGGGACGTAAATACTCAAAAAGAGAGAGTGGTGACGAGATGAAAACGACGACAAATATGAGACAACATAATACGAAGATGAAACTAAAAAGGATTCAAAACTCGCTAAATAATATGTTTAGGCTCTCGGAAAGTTGTCTGCAGACCATGAAAAGCTCGCTCGTTCGGACTCCTGAATTGTTAAGAGCATCGATTTAATATTTAGTAAACCCGGTTTAAACACTCGATCATGTCCAAATTACGGAACCGTCAAAAGCTGAACATTTACGGTGTGTCATACTTATACCTCATCACTATTTCTTCAATAAGATGCTTCTGAGGTCAACGCTATAGTGCAATTTGGTCCTCTGATATGGTTGATAATGCTTTTTTTGAAGGCTTGATAATGCTTTTATCCACATTTACACTTTTTCCTTTGTAAATTGTTACTACTTTTGGCTTAAAAACACAAAGACAATTAACGGTCATGACTCAGCTCGTAGTGATTATAGAGACTTGTGAGAAAACCTGTAAATGTGGGAGCAAAATTGGTATCCGGTTCGGAATAACTCAAATCCGGATAAAATCGAAACTACAATTTTTATTCCGGATTTTTCGGAACCTGAAATTCTGGCTCCGGTTTTAACCTGGATTTGAGTATCCAGTTTCGGATTTCATACCACATTTTGCATGTCAATCTGGGCCGTTAATTTTTATTTTTGATTTTATTTCTAAAACACTTTAAATATTAGTAGTTGGATAAAGAAATCAAGGAAATCCGGATCCGTGTAAACTGGAACTAGAATGTTCTATCCGGAACCAGAAGTTCGGAATCCGGAAAAATGTGAATTCAGAACGTGTTGATTTAGGATTTTTCAGATTTTCTTGGTATGAATTAACAACATTACTTGTGAATAGTGAAAGCTCGGAGTTTCAGGTATTGGTTCCACTACGATGGTTGTACCGAATACGCTTAACAGGTATTGGTTCAAATAGGTGGGCGTGGGTCGCGTCCAAATGGATGGGCTTTTGTTCGTGGCCGTGGGCTGCATGCGCCACACCCACTGCAAGTCAGGCTGTCCGTGTTGCAATCACGGCTCACCTAAAAAAGGCAGGACGAGTTACCCCTCTTCAAAGTGGACATGCACACTTTGCTCACCCATACTTCTCTCTGAGACGGGCACGGGTCGCCCACGGACACCAAAAACGTTGGATGGGCAGGCCCACTTAGAGAGCTATGGTTGCAACTAAGAGGCTGTCATTAGATGTTCTACAAGTGCAACAATTTTGAGATTATTGCCTCAGAGAATTTACAAACAAACGATTTTCCAATTGGTTCATATTGTGACCATTTTATTGGATGTTGACTTTAAAAAAAAAAAAAGTGCATGAGTACGGCTTGAGATATTGGAAGCTAATTTGTGGTATCAAAAAATTTATGGCGGAAAATGATAACAAGAAAAGATCGGTCATGATCATTCAGCATGATTAGATTTGTTTAATAATTTAGACATCATATGGGCATTTTGGTTTTCTTGGGCTAAGAAATATGTTGCGTTTGCTTCTTCGTCTTTTTTTTCTTCTTTTCTTTTTGTCTACCTTTTTTATCTGTCGAACTGTGATAATTTGCTATTTAGAAAATAATTATCAATTATAATCATGAATCATCAATAGTAAAACTTTCTTCCGAGATGTAAATAAAGCTTATATTGATCAATATAATGTTCAAGCACTAATTGCTGTGGAGCATATTTTTGGCTTACTGCTTACTTGTTTCGTATACTATATTCAAAAAAAAAAAAAGAAAAAAAAAAGCAGCGTCTCGTCTATAGCATTGCTTGAAATATTCATATAACGTTCATGATTTAATTGGCTATATAAGTATGAGATATTTGCAATATAAGTACATGATGCATTGCATATTCCTAATCTCTTTCTTTTAATTAGCACAAATATAACCAAAAGGCCACAAAATACTATTGAGATCTCGTTCCGTCCATGTGTTTTTAAGGGTGTTACACGAGGGACACATGTCCACGACAATTTAACTCTAAAACTATTATTTACTCAACACTGTATTATCGACAATTTAACTCTAAAAAAAATGAGATTTCTCTCTCTCTTTTTTTTTTTTTTTTTTAGATAATGAAAGATCGTATCGGTCTTTGCCCAAGATATAGTAAGCGTGTAAACCATACCAATCCAATATTTGGGCCCAAGTGCCATGTGATAACAAAACACATGCATTCTTTTCGTTTTGCTAATTTTTGAACTATTCAATTTGAACTTCATGAAGATTACTTATTAGTATAACCTTGACATTGGACTCACCTTAAGCCAACGAGGATCGCTACCCGGTTTTTATTTTTATTTTTATTTTTAGATCTAGTACTAATACCGTGATTTTTTAAAAATCACCCCTTGGTCTCTGTTTCTAAAAACAATTTTCGATTATCTAATAAAAATAATATTCTTATAGTATTGAATTTTATTTTGGGTGTAATTTATCACCTTATAAACCCTATTAATGGTAAACTTGTAAATTATTTTTGTTTGGTCTTATAAATAAAGGGTGGAGAGGAAGACGAAAGGCTAGAAGCAATGCATAAGCATTTTTTTTTTCTTTGTAAAAGATAATGAGTACATTTTATG
Organism: Parietaria judaica; assembly: GCA_954871525.1. NCBI lineage: Eukaryota > Viridiplantae > Streptophyta > Magnoliopsida > Rosales > Urticaceae > Parietaria > Parietaria judaica. Next base: position 37,588,791 of record OX940865.1, read on the forward strand.
ATTTAAATTCGAAAAGCTAGATGCAATTTTCAATAAATAAGTAAAATAATAATATAATAGTGGCAAAAATATTTGATTTCAACTAGCTTTGCATTTTGATACATAAATTCAAATATTGATAGCTTTATTTTAGTTTACGTTTTTGTTGCTCCGCCCCAAAGTTAGTTAGAAAAATAGATTGTCATAAATATTTACAGTAACATTTTCATGGGCGTATAAATTGGCTGAATATTCTATACAGGTGATAAGGACATAGTCAAAGAAATATTTTTTAGGTACATAGTCAAAGCATTTTATTAATGGATGTTGGAAATAATCGTAGTTAAATAAAATTGAGATAGCGTCGAGCAAGTCTAAATGTCGGACACTCAAGACGAACGGTCTGTCCAATTACCGGGATTTATTCTGATGTTAAAACGTTACGTAAAACGGCTATATTGATTATAACCGTTATGAATATTGAATTCTATTTATTACGTTACTGATTAATTACAATTTATTATTAGCCGTTATAGAATTAATTGAGTATTGATTCTTTTTCTCCCTCCCGCATCTATAAATTGAGGTGACCTCGACCCATTCGACAAACCATTGCAAAATGTCCTTCGAGAATCTCTCTAGAAACTATGAGTTTGCTTCCCGATTTTTCACTCCGCGAACACAAATTTTCATGCTTCCCAATGTTTTATGTCGTGAGTCTTTCGGTACGGAGTTCAAGAAGGTTCAGTTCGCCGGTGAACTTCGAAGTGCTACGGAGTTCTCGGTCATCCCGTTATATCCTGGGAAGCTATCGCCTAACGAACCTCAAGCACGTAGAGGAGGCGAATCAAGCTTTAAGGAGAGTGTCCAACGCGTCTCGGGAACTGCTAACCATTTTCTGTTTTACAGGATCAAGAACACATGATCGGATTAAAGCTACAATTCGATATTCGTCAAATCCAAGATTTTTTCGATAAGTATCATCGAATCTATTTGCTACTGTTTTTTCTCATATTTATTTCTCATGTAAATCATCATATATAGAAATATACCCAACAATGGACAAATAGTAGAGTCATCAATTTAATTAAGAGAAAATAGTGGCATAAATACCTTTAAATCATCTAAAATTACGGGTATATTTCAAAACATAAAAAAAGGACAAAATTATATAAAGTGTTCAAAAATTGTTGGTTCTTCTTAATGTTGTAATTGCCCACATTAAATGAATAACGCGCCAATAATGTTACATTATTATCTCATTTTAGCCAAAGTTTCACGTTTTGCCAGCGTGCACCACCAACGCCTTTTCTTTCACAATGTGTTCCGCTAAACGTTTTTTTCTTTCTCAATTTGCAATGGTTCAAAACATGAAAAATTGGTAGAAATAGTGGTACATGTTGCTAAAACATGGAAGTTTGGCTAGAATTGGACAATGACATGGCATCATCAGCACGTCACATGTGTCATATAACCTTAAGTAGCTAGTGACGGGTTAAAATAGGAACCAATATATTTTAATAATGTAAGTATATTACTATTACTTTTAAAAGAAATTTAATATACATATAGCTTTATATAATTTAGGAGTATTTAATTATTTATGCCGCTATTTTCTTTAGCACAATCATTTATAGTGTGCGTTTGACACAACTTATTAGTCATGTTTTTGTTTTTAAAACAAACTAAACTACTTTTCATGTGTTTGGCAATTTTTATTTTTTTTTACAAAAAACACAAAAACAATTTTAGATTTTTGTACATGAGTAACAAAAGCTAGAATTCGTAGTTTAAAAAATAACATTTTTATAGTGTATTTTAATATTTTTACCCTAAATATATTTATTTTATCAAACGTTAAATCAACTCTTGTTGGCAACGACAGTTTTGGAAACAATTTACCAAACACATATCAATTTTTTTCGAAAACAAAAACTAGAAATAATATTTTTAAAACAAATAAAACATAATATTCAAACATATGGGTGGGTCATTGCCTGCTAATACCAACTTCTTGGCGGCTGCCAATTATAATATATCCAACTAAAGTTAGAGATAAAAGTGGTATTTGTACTGAAATATTTAAACGAAAAAAAAAAACTGTGTATAAATTTCATTTACAAACGTCGAAAGTATCCGATAATAGTTCAGTACTTATGTTTTTTTCTCTCTTTTTTATATATTTAATTTATAGTAATTTATCATTGGATTTTTATAAAAAATATTTTATATAAACTAGAAGCACTTATACCGCAAAGACCTTCAAGACTTCTTCTCTTGCATGCCTCAGCTTATTGAGTCGCCCACAGTCTGAAGACAAAACCAGGATTTATTTCGGAAACCGAAAGTGGTTTTGGAAATTAATTTAATATATTAAAACAATATGGGGCATAAATGTCTAAAATTTAGGGATTAATGACGGTGAAAATATCTAAAGTTTTGTCAAAGAATCGTTGGTGTGCTTAAAGTTTAAAAGTGGTGGCAAAAATATCCAAAGTCGCATTTGTAGAGTTGACCATTTCATTCTCGTAACGCTATTGACTTATCGTTAATGCTGGCCACAAAATATGTTTTGTTAAGTGTAATCATTAGGGTCCAATTAGTTGTATTAAATAGTATTAATTAAGGTTTAATTCGTTGTTTTGTTGTAAGCGTGGCTGATATGGGCTCGTCCACGTGTCAAAAACTATTATGTTAGGAACCCACGTTTGTCCACGTGGTCAGAGTTAACGGGTAAGTTAACGGCGTTACGAGAATTGAGTGATCAACTCCCCAAATGCAACTTTAAGTATTTTTACCACAACTTTTAACCTTTAGGTACGAATGCATCATTAACCCAAAATTTATCCAAGTCAATGTCCTAATTTCTTTTTTTTCGGCATTAATATCTTATCTTACAAAAGAAATGTATTTCTTAAAGTCTTTATATTTATTGACGCATAAAAACACAGACATTCTCTGTTCCTAATTTTTCTTTTTGTGGCCTAAGTTCACCATCGTTGGATACTCATTTTGAAAGAAAAAGAAAAACAAATTCTTGAAAAACACTATTTTAACGAAAGTACTTAAGCCACAAAAAAAAAAAAAAAAAAAAAAAAAAAAAAAAAAAAACCTTGATAAAATATAAGCACTTATAGCGCAAAGTGTTTTAAGACTTCTTCTTGCTATGCCTCAGCCCTCAGCTTATTGAGTCGCCCACCGTCTGAAGACAAAACCACGAATTATTCGGAAATTAAAAGCGGTTTTGGAAATTAATTAATTAATATATTTTTTTTTAAAAAATACTTCCTAAAAACCAGGAGCTAAAGACCCGAATGCTCAGGTGACGTTTTTCCACGTCCTTTTCTTTGGATTTTATTCCAGCCCACTCGCACGTGCCTTCCACGCGCTTCGCACCAGTCGTTACGCTTTCTTGGAAACTCTTGCATGTCGGCCAAATTTTCCAACTTTACCCCTTACTGAACCTCCACGTACACTCACTACTGTACAATTCTAATATATTCACAATTAGTTAAAATATTAATAAATTATTATAAATTATATCTCACATAAACGACTTTTATGATATTTTGTTATCGCCACCATCCCATAATATTTATTTTCTTGCGTGTATATATATAAAAAAAAAAAAAATATGCTAATATTTGAATTAGTAATATGTATAATATGTCTTATGTAACGACACCAAACCAATATGCATATTAAAAGTTGATGGAAGACGTGAGACCGGCATGCCGGAAGTGATGTTTGCATTGGAGCATGGGAGGTCCGAAATTTTAGCATTATCATTGTCGCTAAGAGAGCCTTTAATTCCCGCTTTTACCATATTTATTTGCTCTATTTAATTATGTTATTTACTTCTCGCATAAAATTTTTTATTTATTATTTGGCCGATGTCTTTATAATTGTGCGACCATGGAGATGTTTTTTAACTTGGCGTTCACTAAATAAAGTCGATATTATCGTGTTGCAATCGCTGCGGTTTCGTGTTTTGGATATTAATCTGGTCTCGACATCAAAAGTGGAATAAGTTTTAAAAGTGTAATAGGTTATAGAAGTTGGAGCCGACATTCAAGTATTCAACTAATGATCCATAGTCTATATTAAGATAAATAACTAATTAACAAAGAATAAAATTATTATAATAGTTAGTTGGAATAAACCTACGAGAGAATAAACCATTCATATGCAAAAATGACATTATATATTGGACTTTGTGGTAATTGTTTATCATATCTACCAATCCAAAATAAAGTTAATTATCGGCGTAGATTGACGAGAAAGATGGAAACTAAAAAGAGAATATTTAAAATATACAATTCTTACTGTTCATAAATTTTTTTAAAAAAAAAAAGGTACGTAAACATGTGAAAAGAAACGTCCATGAAAAAAAAAAAAAAAAATTAGAAGCATTGATATGTATCATGCTTACTCAAAGTCCAACTAACGGAAGTCCAAGTTCATTATTCAAATGAGCATGATATTGATATTATAAAGTTTTTAATATATAGAGAGTATATATACTAATTTATTCATCTTTAATTGTGTGTTCAAAATTATTATTTTTACGTTCATTAATTCTAGCTATGATATCATGTTGTTCATGTCGAAAGTTTATTTCTTTTTCGTAGTTTCTTTTAACATAAGAGACTCGTCTAAATATGAAAGAAATTTATATGTTCAAGTTCCACCGTCGAGTGTGAACGTATAATTCTTTATATTGAATTGATTCCAAAATTCATTGTCTTACTTTGAATTGGACATCATATATAGTAGTTTTATTAGTTAACTATTAGTATTGAGATGATATTAAAATATTTAAACACTGTCTTGATCGCTAGATAGCCCCTGATTTTTTTATTTTTTTTTTCATTTTATCTTCATTGAGCTACATGAAGAAAATTATCTGAAGAATTGTACGTCATTCTAGTGTGTATGGGAGATTCTGAGTTAAATAAATTTTAAAGTCAATCTCTATGGGAGCTAGCAACAGAAGTTTCAAAGTTATGACATGATTAACAATAATATATACTGCCCGTATAACGGTATAAATGTTGTTTCTAATGATCGCGTGATTTAATTAGAGTCCTATTTTTTCAGTACTTGAGTTATTTCACTTTTTAGAGGAAAATTCGCATTGCACAAAAAATTTACAATCACATTTCATTTATTTGCTACTCATCCATATTTCATCTATCTCAATATAATATAATATAATATAATATAATATAATATAATATATATGGGCAGCGCTATGTAGAAGTGAAATGTGACTATATTGAGATAGATGAAATATGATGAGTAGCGAATATAATATTCGGATTTGCACGGGGTGTACCTGAAAACTGTGCGTAAACAAAAAAATAAAAATAAAGAATAGTAGTTTTGGAACAAATTAACAAAAGTTATTAGATCAAATTTCAAAGAGATAAATTTAAGCATTTCGATTGTGGAGCATGGATGGTCGTCATTTTAACCACAAAGGACTTCACTTTTTTATCTGCCCAAGTTCGAATCCTTGAGCTCCACGTTTTTCTTATTCTTTCAAAAAAATGTTTATTTATCATTTTTCTTTGATTATTTTATGAACCCAACCACAATTACTTATCTCACTCCCAACCCAAATTAAATATTTTATAAGTCTAAAAAAAAATATATTTCAACTAGAAATAATGAAATTGAATCACAATAGCCGCGGAGAAGACAAAGGTTGGGTATTATTACACAATTTTAAAGCATATCCGGTAATAGGCATCGTAGACATTACAACTTGGGATTTATTTAGACCCAAGAGATTGGTTTTCGAGTAATAAAAGCATAAAGGTAAGGATCCTTTTTTCTTTTTGGTTTCTGAACATATACAAATTAGTTCTACTAGTACAATGATAGCATGATACATCAAATCAATCATAACTACGATAATATTTTTTTACCCTTTCTTTTCCGTCACAAATCATATCCATACCATATGAGATGCAATAACAATTAAATGGACAACCAAATCCAATATATTACAATATTGGACTTCAATCTCAATTGAATAAAATGTAAATGGCAAAACAAAACAAAATTGACCCCAAGAATTATAATTATTCACTTCTAACGTAAGATGTACATCGAATTGTCAATTGCGAATCTCGATTCATTAGGATTTCGATTGGAGTTCTCTCTCTAGCATAACGACGGCTCAAGGACAACAAAATTAAATAATGATAAATAAAAAACTTAAGGCAACAACAAAATCTTAGGAGCTAAATGACTTTTATTAAAATTTGTTGAAGGGGCTCTATCCGTCAACTCTGAGTGCCTTACTTCGAGTCTAAGCAATGTTTCCGGGCAAAATAGACTTCACACTCAACAAAAAAAGTACCACCCGACTAATTAATTTTATTTACAAGTTTTAAAAATCAGTAGTAAATATTTTCATTTTCAAATAAACGATAACATAAGAATAATTCAGTAAAAATATTATTAATCTCTAGTAGTTTACCGGTTCAAGCACTTTTTGACAATGCCCAAATACCGTCTCAGATGAACCTATTATGTGTATAAAAAATAGAATTATAAATTACCCATTGAACATTGAATAACTCGTAAAATTTTATCGGTGAACTCATTGCTTATTAAACAATTCAACTATCGATTTCTGATCCGTAACGGATTTTGAACCCCGGGTATCGATTATAGACCAATTGGAGACTAGTCATTATAGACAAGGTAACACAAATCATGTCATTTAATTGTTATATTTTGTGTGTTGATTAAGAGAACAAACAAACATTAACGAAAGACCAAACTCGTTTCATCACAATATCCATATCGGAAATCCAGCCAAAATGGTTTTGCTTCTGAATAAACTGTTAATTCATTTCACATTCACCACTACTTTATATGCAGTTCCCAAACTGACCAACCAAGTTTGTACATCTCTCTTCTCGACAAAAGGGTAAGAAAGTAAAAACACAAAAGCTAAAATTAAAACAAAAAAGATGTAAACGGTAAAAGGGTCACGATCTTCTCTTCTAAACAAACGATCGCCTAACGGAGCCGTCAAAATTGGACTTTCCTGTTCTTCTCATGGCGCGTAATCCAAACCCAGCTCTGCCTTACACGCGCCGCCAGACTCCAGCCTCCGCTTCTTCACCGGCACGTGGCTCTCACGCGCAGCCGCGGCGGAGAGCCCAAACCCCAGCGTGAGCTCCAGCCCCGGCTCGGCGACGAGGCCGGCCTCGACCGAGATCATGCTCTCCGTCTCCACCGCCTCCGACGGGTGGCTCACCGACGAGTCGTGGCTCGTCGACGACCCGACCCACTTCTGCTGCGCCTCGCCCGACCCGAGCCCGGGCTTCCTCGCCTTGGGCTTGACCACTCCCCCGCTTCGCTTGAACCGGCACCGCGTCCTCGCCTTCGGCGAGTCGTGGGAGGCGGCGGAGCTCTCGTCCTTGGACACGTGGCGGATGTCGTACGCCTTCAGGGGCGGCCCGTGGTGCGCCGCCGCCGCGGCCTCCGACGTGATGGGCGTGATCGGCGCGCCCTTGAGCACGGCCTCGACGGCGGTCTGGCAGAGCTGCCAGCTCCCCGACCAGAGCAGCCCGACCGAGCCGTAGATCGGGTTCACGATCCGGCCACAGGCCTCGTACAGCAAGGACCGGAAGATCGCTGCATGCAGGGTCAAGTCAACAGTCAGAGCGAGCCGGAAAAGACGAAAGCGCCCTCGGGTCGGGTTGAGCGGGTGCTTACCGGGTCGGAGGTGGTCGGGGCCGGCGCTGATGAGGTTCATGAGGCCGGCGCGGCCGTAGAACTTGGCGAGGAAGACGGTGGCGTTGGCCTGCGACTCCGGGTTCTTGATCCACTGCAGGCACGGCCTAATGCTGCAATTCTCGCTGCACCCCTTGCGCAGTATCCGGCATCCGTTGCAGCTCATCCGCATTTCTTCGAGTCCTCAAACACACAGAGAGATGGGTTTTGTGAGAGGAAGAGAAAGAGAAAGAATATATATACATAGTAGTACTAGTAATACAATACAAGACAGTTGGATCGGACACTGGTTTCCAAATTCGAGGAGTTTTTTCTCTTTTCTATTTTTTTATTAAGGAAAATAGCGGCATAAGTATTTACAGTCTTGTTTGTGCCTTCTATCATGTTTTTGTCTAGAATCGTGAATCAACGTCACATGTCACGTTTTTAAACACATTAAATATACCATTTTTTATTGTTGCCGAATTAATTTTATTTTATAATTGAAAATAATATATTTATTTGGTTTAGAAAGTGATGTGGCGTGGTTCTTGACGGAACAAGACTGAAGATCCAAAATAAAATTTTGACTATTTTCGAATGAGAATTAATATTATCTCAAATACTTCAAATACTTATGCCGTCATTTTATTTTATTATTACCCAATGTTTGATCTTGTAGTTAATGTACATATTTTTGGCATAATTCAATTATTTTTTGTCCAAAATTTATAAATAAACTATCGTTGGAAAATTAAAAGATTTATCTACAACTTTGTAGTTTTACGCTTCATCATAAAAAGTCATTAAGTATATTCATTAAATTTGGACAAAAAATGAGCGAGTTATGCCAAAAATACGAAAAGTATACAAATAGAGGAGGGATCACTCGATGACGGTCAAGTAACGGAAAACACGAAAAAATCTAACAAAATTAAGTTTGGGTACAATAACCGTCGAAAATAAATATTAGGTGTATAATTCGTAGTCGATCAAATATTTAGTACATTAACCGCAGTTTATCATATTATTATTATTTTATTAGTTATCACCACCAATATTCAGAAGTTAGAACCCCTTGGATTTTAGTAATTTACAGTGTTTTTTAGCAAAGCCGACGTGCTTCGCTCAGCGCGTGAGGGATGAGGGGTAGTATGGGGAGTTAAAAAGGCTAGGCACAAGTTGGGCGGGACCCCCCGACAGCTGGGAGCGAAGGAGGACATGCAAAGGGGTACAGATTTTGAGGGCGATAGTGGGCGGCGCGTGGCTAGCACGGAGAGGTGTCAGAGGGCGGTCGAATCGCCACATAAAATGGGAGAAGTGGGTCCCACGTACCGAGCTAACCCAATATCCACGTACAAAATAAAACCAAATTCATGTATATATATACATACACTTTAAACGAATAATAAATGCAATAAATCCTCCTGATTTTTCGGAACGATCCAAACAAGAATAAAATAATTAAATAAATAAAGAAATAAATAAAATGGGAATGTCAAGGTTTGATTGGAAACAAGTCGTAGCTTGAGATGGGAAAACCAGGGAAGAAGGAGAAACTGGTAACTGGTTTCCGGTTTTGTACTGGACTGTGGGCGACGGTTTTTCTAGAAAAAAATAATAAAAAAAAGGGTCTCAAATCTATCCGATAAAACTACTAACTTTTAGGCCCCGTTCACTTGGACGTAATTAGACGTAATCGGGTGTAATCGTAATAAGCACAACTACTTATTACGATGTTTAGTTGCAATTACAAAAATATTGGACGTAATGCTAATTACATTGTAATCAATATGGGCTATTTTGATGTAATAGTGATTACAAATTCCAACTCCCTTAATCAGGATTACAATTCTTTTTTTTATTTATTTTTACCAAAATATCCCCACTTTCCCACCATTTTAGGATTTTCTCTCTCCCATTTTTTTATTTTCTATTTCTCTCTCCCACTTTTTCACTCTTTCTCTCTCTCACATTTTCTTCTCACGCTTCCTCGTCTGCTCTCACTTTCTCCCTAATTTATTTATTCTCCTCTCAAAATTGCTCTCAACTTCTCACTGCAGTACAACATTTATTTCCAAGACGATCAACAATCTCACTGAAGGTAAATCTAGTATTCGACATATTGATTTCACAACCTCTGTTAGATTTTTTATTAAATTTGGATGTATTGATACTATTTAATTTTGTTTTGGGTGAAATTCTGATCGAATTTGTTTTGGAACTGATCAAATCTTTTTTGGGTGAAATTGTGTTTTCTTTTTCTTTTTTAATTTCCTATTTGATTATACCTAATGATGCCCGTGTTTGTTTACATCCCAGATGAACAACTCAACTGACTTTGCAAACCAGCTCAACAAAAACTACAGGTTCTTTCTTATAAACAATGAATCTATATTATGTACTGGTCTCCAAGAATCGTATTTGTGTAAATGCCTTCAAGCTGCTTGTTAAAATACCTTCGTTATTATATAATGTTCATTTTCTTTGCCTTTTTTTCTCATTAAAAAAAATAAACAATCATGAATGGTATAATTAAATTGTCTTGTCGTTTGTTCCTCTTTTGATGTGGGTACTTATTAAATAGAGATGAATATATAGTAATATTCATTGTCTTTGCCCGTGCTTGTTTATCTCATTTTTCCAATACTTATTGTCTATTTAGTGTGTGTTGTTTTTCAATCTGAACAAGGAATAATTGTTTTATATAAAAATATCTATGTAGGTGGAGGAAGACAATTTTAGGCTCACTGTATTTCCAATGGATGAATGTTTTGCAGCTTTCAACAACCTCCAAAAAACTGGAACCAATGCCTCTTCGATCACAAATGCAATGAGGGTGAAGTCTGGACTTTCAGAAAAGACGAAGACCCTACGTTGGTCTAGCTCTTATTTTTATTGGATGATAGTTTGTGTTTAACTTTTTATTATGTTGTTGGACCTTACGTGACTATATGTATGTTATCTGAATTTATTTTTATCAACTTAGTATATTCTATTTTTTATTGCTTATAAAATTTGTGATATATAAGTCGGGATCAGATGAAGCTTCTTCGTGTGGCTTGGGTTTCTGCCACAACAACTCACTGAATTGCACACATATCAAATTGGAGCAATTTGGCTAGTCCTCTTTTTTCTTGTCTTTTTTAATATGAAGAAAATTTTTAGGAGAATATAGTTGTCAAAAATTTAGTAACCACACATTAGACTCATTAGGCATTCAACAATGTTTTGATCCTAAAATCCGGATAGAAACTTACTAGGGCACGTACGTGTATGCAATTAGTTAAAAAAATAGAGATATAAATTAGGGGTATTTTGGTAAAATACTTATTGATTACATTGTATATTGTATCCTAGTAAACAATGTAATGAGCATTCCTTTCTTCATTACAACAATATAAGTAAACACCGTAATCAATTACGATTACGATTACAATTCCAGTCTATTACGATTACGATTACGATTACGACTGACTAATTACATCAAAGTGAACGCCACCTTAATAATCGCCTTCTATATGATTAGATATCATTTTGATGCACTAATTTAATCAATATTTATTAAACTAACTAAACTTTTTATCATTGACTCATTGTTAACTTTGTGGTTAGTTGATTATACAATAAAATTAACTGAAGTTTTTAAATGCTTACAAGTAGAGATTACTAAAGATCATTTAGAAAAAGTGAGGGCAAAATCATGATTATGGCATAATTTACGAACTAAGATAACCCCCTTTAGCTAGTGAATTGTGACGGTTCAATGATTTAATCTATAAAAATTTATTTTTTGTTACAAAAGAAGGAATAAATTATAGATTGCCCATTAACATTTACTTTAAAGTAAATATAAGTAAAAATATTTTAAGTTCCAAGAGGTAAGGAGGTAAAAGTACTTAAAATAATTTTTTCTTGTCAACGTATAAGTTCCAAGAGGTTTCCTTTTATGGCTCATCCGTCAAATGCCACTCGTCACCTCCTTACACGCCCATGTATTTCAATGTGCTCTGGATGCGGAGATGCTAGCTGCAAAGTCAGAATATGTAACCACGCATTCGGAGTTAGCATCAACGGTGAATCATAACAAAAGTTACTTGAAACTAATGGTGACACGAGAAAATGTATTTTTGTTACTTCTACTATGATAAAATACGATTAAGAATACCTTGGATTTTTGGTGTACATCAAGGTGGTTTAGCATGTATTTACCCTTTCACTTTATAACCTAGTCATATTAAAAAAACGTGAAGTGAAGTGAGTGTGAGAGAGAGAGAGTTGACTTTGCAACATTAAATAACGTGACATATTAAAAGAAAGATACATCAGAAAGACAATATCGAAATGTAATTTTGTGTTTAAAATGTCACGTCAGTATAAATAACTATTTCGTAAAAGAAAATTAAACGATGACTAAAATACAATGTCAATGTTTGCATCTCATTAGTCGTTAAATTCTTAAGTATATAAATATACATTGTCATAACAATATATATCATATATTGGTCCGATTAAGATCAATAACAATGTAGTATTAGCATAAAATTTTCATTATTGATGCCTCAATTTCAACCAAAGAATTAAAGAATCCAAAACAAAATCCAACATAAGAGTTAAGGATTACCACTAAATTAACCCCACATTAATAGCGAAGAAAGAAAAAGCGAGTGACTTGTGTTGGACATGCAAAAGACTCCAAAACTCATGCAAAATACATGTGTCGCTCTCAGGGCCGGCCCAACGTTTTTGGAGTCTTGGACGAAAAGTTAAAATAAGGCCTTCTAAAATAATAATAATAATAATAATAATAATAATAATAATAATATATTTGTTGAACCTATCTCAAAGTGCAATATTTTTTTATCTAGCACGTTTAACACATAAATAAAAGATTAAGTTTCCGTTCATATTTTGCCAAACTCTTATAAATAAAATATTAATTGTTTCGAGTTTCAAAGCAAATCTCTAAAAAATAGTGTTGTAATATAAAGGGGCCCAATCAATAATAAAAAATAATTTATACTAAGGTTCAACTTATCGAATTTGCCGATATCGGTGGATTAATCGATAAATTACCAGATTATCGACGGAAAACTAATAATACTGTAGCTTACCGATTACCGATCTTTTCGATGATTATCGACGGATTATCGACACTTATCGAGGAATATCAATGAAAAATCACTAAAATATTTTTAAGAATATATTTACTAAGTTTATAATGTTGATAAAACATTAAAAATGCCAAAAATAAAATCCTTTCATACTTAAACATAGCTAAATAAAATATAGTCTCACTCTCACATATGTAAATAAAATCATCGAAAAGTGCAAAATTTATTGAAAAATACATATTTTTGTTATTTGTTAAGATGTTTGTCGATTTTCGGCAAAAATCATGAAAAGTACTAGCATGACCGTCTTACCGATAACTACCGGCAAGACGGATAATCGAAGATTATCGAAGATAATCGTGGAAAAGTCGAACCTTGAATGATACTACATCAAAGGGCCTCGAGAAAAAGTGTATTCTACTGTTTACAGTCTACGAAGCAATACTTCAAAATTATTAAATTTTAAGAATATAATATATAAAAGGGGCCTAAAAGCCACATGTTGAATCTTCGTCCAATTTCAATGTAGGCCTTATTTCACGTTTTAACCCTTCAATCTTGCAAATAAATTTGGTTTTTAGTTTATTTTTTACTTTTCAAATTACATTGGAGGCCTTCTCTCTTGGGAGGCCTTGGGCAGTGGCCCAAATGGCCGTACTATTAGGCCGGGCCTGGTCGCTCTCTCACTAGACGTGTCGTACTTCTCACTAAACCCACGACGTTTAAACTCTTCGCTCCCGGTTTTGGGAAACCACCCTATTCCAAATACACCACTCTCCGCTAGAGCTGTTCATACGGGGCGGGCCCACTACGGGCCTACCACCCGCAATGCCCGAGGCCACTCGGGCCTGCCCGCCCCGAGGCCCGTCTAGGTCAGCCCGCCCGCAGCCCGAGGTGGCTGCGGGACCACGGGCTTCTACCTTTTTATTTTTAATAAAAAAAAACGTGGACCATTGGATTATTATATCTAATGGCTGCAAGAGATTCAATATATATTTATTTGAAAAGTACCTTAACATTTATGTAATTGTCCAATTAATAGAATTGGTTGGTATAAGTACCAAATTAATATATTTTGGTGCATGTTCTGCAAAATAACGGCTATTTAGTACCCGAAATAAAAAATATATTATTTTCATTGTATAAAAAATAATAAAAAACGACTGTATTTAAAAAAATCATTAATAAAAATTAAATATATACAGTTAAAATATATTATTAGTATAACATAATACTGTTAGTATAATTAGGTATATTGTTATACCTAATTATAATATATTACTGTTATATTGTTACTTAGGTATATTATTAATATAATATATTACTGTTAGTATAATTATTAGTATAATATACAGTTTAGATATAATGTATTACTGTTATAATATATTGTTAGCAATTAGCATGTAGTATAATGTATTAGTTTTATATTCTTACACAGTTTCGTTAGTTGAGTATATTATATTGTTAGTTATATATTATATAATATATAGTTTCGTTAGTTATACTATATAGTATTAGTAACGTAAATATGAAACATTATATATATAAAGTAACGTAAATATTTGCTCATAAATATGATATGATGGGCTGCATTTGTAACTAACTTTTATTTTAAAAAAAATGATGCAGGTCGGGCCGGGCAGCCCGAGTAGGACTTCGGGCGTGGGGCCCGCGGTCTGACAAAACGCGGGCTCGGGCTGAGGCCCGTGGGGCCCGCCCGTATGAACAGGTTTACTCCATGCAAAAACCGAAAACCTTTAAAGTATTGAATACGGAAAATAGAATATTAGCCGAAAAATACCCCCAAAATTAAGTGAAAATAGATTTCTTTTATGGCTCTCTATTAGGAAAATAAAAAATAGAAATTGAAAGTATTTGATAATATGTTTCTAGAATGTGAAACTTATTCTATAATGTTTACGGCGGAAGTGTCATAAAATATATATATTTATGGGCTTATTGAGAAATTAATTTTGTGGTGATAATATCATCAAAAGACGCAACTTTTGTATTAATGTATGTTCCAATTTGAGTCTACTATCCTCCCGTCGTTAAATAACACGTGTGATACACCTGCTCAATGAATGCGCCTTCCTCAAGTACTCGCGCGTGCCCGTACCAAGTTACACCAAAATTTCTTCTCGCTTAAGGTCCCAAAAATGTCAGAAATGGCCCTAATCATAAATTCATAATATATATCATACATTGGTATGATTACAATCAATAACAATGTATAATTATAATTTAAAATAACATTTTCATTATCGATGCCTCAATTTGAACCCAAGAATTAAAGAATCCAAAACAACATCCAACATAAAAGTTAAGGATTTAACACTAAATTAACTTTACATTAATAGCGAAGAAAGAAAAAGCGAGAGAAATGTGTCGGACATGCAAAAGGATCCAAAACTCATGCTAAGTACACGTATGACGTATCGCTCTCTCGCAAGACGTGTCGTACTTTCCAACAAACCCACGACGTTTAGCCTCTTCGCTCCTGGTTTTTGGGAAAACCACCCTATTCCAAATATACCACCCTCGAGCAAAACCGGAAACCATTAAACTATTGGCCAAGGAAAATGGAATATTGGCTTAAAAATACCCCTAATATATACAAATTGAAAAGATTTCTTCGATAACTTCGCATTAGGAAAATCATAAATATTATTTCAGAGTGTTGATAATACGTTTCCAGAATGTTTATATTTTTTAATATTTGTAGCAAAAATAACTTAGTTTTTTTTTTTTTTTGCATGTTGTAAAACTAATTTTTTCGTGACAAAAACATTAAGTTATGCAACTTCTGTATTACCGTATGTTCCAATTTGCAGCTTTCTTGTCCCGACCTTAAGCACAACACCCGCGATACACCTACTCAAGGAATACACTTTCCTCGAGTATTTGTGCGTGTCCGTACCAAGCTATACCTTACATCGAACACGACAGATTTGTTTATGCATAGGTTTATATGTTCGAGGAAGCGACCTTTAAATTTTTAGATCCATTTTCACGATTGGCAACTAAACACAAAAAATCGATTATCTGAAATTTCTATTATTTTACTTTATATATATATATATATATATATATATATTGCAATAACCCCTTTCAAATTTATTTTTAGGAGAACTTTCAGAATTTTCTCTTTTTTTTTTAATATAAAATTCATACATATTTTAATTTTAAACCAAATTTATTATCTAATTATTGATATTTACTAAATATTATTATTTTACCAAAAAAAAAAACATTGTCGTATTTAATGATTTTTAATATAGTCGCACTCGCAGAACTACATATATTTATAACCTTCAAATATATTTATAAATTGATCACTCAGATAGTTCTCGATTTAATCGACTTCGATAACAAATTCCACGTTTCAATAACAATTAAAAGCCATTTTATTGGACCATCGAATGAACTATTAATTAGTAGGAAGTGTAATTTTCTTTGCATTCTTCTTCTTTATTTTGGGTACCTTTTTGTCAAATTTTTTCATGATTATATGCTAGAAACAAACTGTGTTACTTCTTTCGAACATTTCTTTCCGAAAACAGTGGGAAAAAGGTGCAACTTGATCTAAATAAATCTATTTTTTTGGGTGCTTAAACATATGTACTTTACAAATAAATACATTGATAAATTAGGAGATGATAAACTACTTTTTCCTAGTAAAATCTTGGAGGGATGTCCATATAGGAATCTCCATCAAAAATATAATTTAGAAGAATACTTTTTAGACGAAAAATCGTTTATCTTCTTAGCTAGTCATAAAGTTTTTTCAAAACAATATTTTAAATGATTGAAAAGCATACTAAATGGTAGTAATGGGTAACATTTAATATTTTCAAAAGATTAGATTACGGACCATTTTTTTTCCCTTCCAAATCACTTAAACTAAAATATTGAGGTATTTCTTTTATCATAATACAAAATTATCTATTATGACCAGTTACATATTTTATCATTTGAAATTCTTGTTCTACTGTATGGGAACACCATTTACAGATTTTTGAGAAATTATTAATCGTGGTATGTTTTGTTTTAGCCATGAATCTAAATTTAGGCTCTTACCATATTATATTCAAATTAACCCACAACTATGTACTAGTGCATGTATTTTGTTTGCTTTAGCTCAAGGCCTGCTACATATTAGAGCACCCGATATATATATATATATATATATATATATATATATATATATATATATAATTTTACTACTTGAAAAGGAGTCTCCTACCGATGAATTAGAGATGATAGTAATAAAAATACTCAATTCTAATTAATTCCTTCAGTCGATATTCACGTTTATGTTGTAGTAAAATAAAAGAACAGGTCTGTAAAATAATAGTTATTTCTGTCTATTGTTTATAAAATGTTAATAAAAGAGACTCAATTGATTACATTATTTATAAAAAAATAATAAAAAAAATTATTTGAAAGACACACATACTCTTTGTATTAGTTTTTGTTTAATAAATAACATTAGATATAATTCACCAAAAATCAAATATTTTTGCCACTAGTATACGATAATAATCCGAGGCAATTATCTTGGCACGCTGAAGTAAAATAAGATAAAGAAAAAGAGAAATTTGCGGCGAAAGTCATTGACTCATATTTTTTTATAAATAGGTCACAAAATTCATTTTTGGACAGTGAAGATCGCCAACGTCACACGTTTATTGCAGATACCCCCTTACAATGTTAAATGTCACGTTTTTGTGTGCCATGTTAGACAAGCCACACCACTACATATACTTACATGCCATATGTGAGCCTTGTTTGACTGATCTTCTCGGCCACGTTCTACTGCCCTTATGCAAGCGTATTTTGGTGATGAAAGCCACTACGGGCAATAGGCTGCCGTCGCGAGGACAATAAAGTGATGTAACATGTCTAACATTGTGAAAAATATAGAATTTAACGTCGTAAGGGTGTATGCGCAATAAAAGTATGACGATTGTTTATGTGTAAATTTGTTCCCTATAAGAAACGATAAACTCATAATAATTAAGTTTATGGTCCAGATAAATAAGACCAAAATACGTGAATAAATAAAATATTCACCGGCAAGTTGGCCTTTACGAAAATGAGTCGAGACCCAACAAGCTGGAGAAAATCCAAGGCCCATGCGCGAACAGATTTTGGCCAAAGCCACGCGTGATTTCGGACTGAAATAGTCAACAAGAACCCGAGAAGAATTTGTCAAAGATCCATTCAACAACAACCCCGACCAGAAAAGACGCCACGACCATGTTCAAACTGCCTTTTCAACAAAGTCCAACGCGAGACAGTTCTTGCAAGTAAATGGCCCACGTGTCAGCTCGGCAACAAGTCAAACACCAAACTTGGAGCCATTACTACAACGTTCAAAAGGACGCTCGAAATGGGCAGAAAAGCTAGGCTATAATACAAGGAAAAGGCTACCATTATATGCACGCAAATATAACCAGAGAGAAGATAGTTGCGAGGATTTGTATTTTCAGCGAATTTTTATCTTTCTCGATCGATCGGAATCGGCTTGTGGTTCTAGTCGGTTACGCATTTTCAATAAACTTACAGACAACGTAGTCAACTACCGCCTTGGGATGAACCTCTCTAAAAAAAAGCCCTGTGTTTTTACTGCTTTTATTTCTATTTTGTTTACGCTTAGAGTATTGACGACGCAGATGTCAAGATCCACAGCATCTTGTTTAGCAAATTCAAATTGAAATTCCACAACTAGTTTCGTGACTATTTAGGTGAGAAATCATGTCAACGATGATAGTGACTTTCGTTGTTAAATATTTATTTAGTAACTTATTTGTAAGAAATTGATAGCTTCAATAACTTTCACCACAAACTATCTAAGAATAATGAATTATTATGATAACTCATGTAGTTTCCAAGAAAACGTGGCACGGAGCTTAGTGCTGTCTGATCAGCCACATTTCGTGGAAAAATAATTTACTTATATATTTTAATCTATACTTCCAAATTTGGCTCCTTGTTTTTGGGAAGTATTCCGTTTCAAATACCACTTTCTTATTTGCGTGCCAATACCAGTTCGGGGTCTCTATGGGCGATGGCTTCAAGAACCATAGTATAACTATATAATATAAGTGAGATAATTACGGTAAAAGTACTTTAGCTTTGATCAACGGTAAAACGGTAGGAGTTTAAAGAAAAATAGCGACATAATATTCAAACTTAATAAATATGAAGTAAGGCATTTTTTTTTTCGAATTCAAATGAGAGAGAATCTTACATAACTTAATAAGCATATAGTTATGTATCTTAAGGATTTTTACATTAAAAAAATTAACTGACGTTTGTCATAATAATTAGATGGAGAAGTACGTCACATCATATTAGTTAATTTTATTTACTTTTATCGTAGATTTTCACTTTATACTCATACCACCCCAATAATTTTCACTTTAACTGGTTTGGGAAACCAGTTTTGCAATTTGGCATGGGAAATCAGTCTGAGAGTTGAGTCTTGCAAATCAGTCTGGGAGTTTGATTTTTAAAATACCGGTTGGTTAACTTGTTTGTTAATGTGTAGTTGAACTGAAATAAATATAATAATTAAATCAAACACAATTTATATTATTAAAAAAAAAAGGCATGTTTGATTTGAAAGTAATATACATTAATATTATGCCTAATAATATTTACATTACTACAAGTATATTTTTAAATGCAATTACTCTAATTACATGTTTAAATAATATAATATAAAGTAGTAAAAACATTGATACACATGAATTTATATCATTATAATTAAGTTAGTGTTTGATTTAAGAATAAATTAAGTTCATTCGTTAATGTCAAATAATATATCAATGATAAAAATAATTTTAATAATTTAATTAAATAAGCTAATATTATAATAATATCTTATTATAAATAATATAATATATTTTAGAATGATAATATATTATTATCGGTATATTTTCTACGATTGGGTTGAAGACCAAAACACAGAAAACAACTTCAAGTCGTTTTCTGGTTTCCTTTATTAAAATTTCACTAGTCTACAAAACCGGTCTGCAAAAACAGAGATAAATACTAACCAAACGAGATTTGCGAAACAAGTATGACTCTGTTTGAAACCAAAACCAAAAAATGATATCTGAGACCGTAACCAAATGCTAAAGTTTTGAGACTCTTACCATGCATAAATAATAATTCAATATCTATGTACTATTACAAGATACTCATAAGCGTTACAACTTAGATACTATATCGACTAAAAGTGTTAGCGCAAATAAAAAATAACTCCTATGAAATATTTTAGGGATGTTTGAGGCAGAAGTATTGTTGGAAAAATATTGCTAATATTAATATTGAGTTAAGCTCGAGTGGGTCGAAATGTCGAACACTCGAGGCAAAATCGGGACTTCTTTCGACGTTTGAACATTAATAAAACGATCATATTGATTACGACCGTTATGAATATTGAATTAAATTGATTATGGTTTGAGCTAATTGCAATTTATTATGAAACGTTACAGAATTGATTTATCAACTCAATGTCTCAATTCCGCGTCTATAATTTGAAGTGATCTCAACTCCGACACACCACAAACGAAATGTTTTACGAAAATTCTCACTCTCTATGAATTTTCTTCTCGATTTTTCACTCCGCAAATTTAATTTTTCATGCTTCCCATTGTTTTATGTCGTGAGTTTGTGGGTAACGGAGTTCAAGGAGATTCAGTTACAGAGTTCCCGATCGTTCCGATATATCCTGAGAAGTTAATCGCCTAACGAACCTCAAGCACGTAAATGAGGCGAATCAAGCTTCAAAGAGAGACGCGTCCCGAGAATCGTTAACTTTTTTATAATTTTACAGGATATCAAGAACACTTTGGATCAAAGCAACAAGTCGATGCTCGTCAATTCAAAGTTCCATCGATATGTATCAACGAATCTATCGATATGTATCAACGAATCTATTTGCTACTGTCTTTCTTTTAATTTTTCTATTTAACATCATCTCTGTAGAGGGCGATTCGCACCGCCTTACCAGTCACGAGGATAGTCAAACAAACACAACAAAATATGAATAACGATTATCCCCGATTTATTTATCCCGAAAGGACTCGGTTTTTCCCGTTTGATAGCTCGGACACACGAAGGAATAATAATGAAAAAAATATGATTTGATGCCGCACCCCGCCGCCTTCGGCGAGGCTGCCTACGTACCCGTCGAACCGGGATCAGGTCATCACGTAGTTCAATGGGTTTAGTGGGGTTTCTTCTCCTTTCTCTCCTCTTACGGCTGACCTCCCTCTCTATGAGGTTTTCTTTTGTATTTATAGGCTTAGGGTTAATAGAGGCTTTTCTCTTTGGGCTTTTCTGCGAACTGGGCTTTTGGTGTTTTTCCATCGTGGGCTGAAAGCCCTCTTGTATCTTGCCTCTATTCCTATCGTTTTAATGATTAAACGACAAGTGTAGAGTTGATGATGGATTTGACCAAATCCGACCTTAACAGTTAGTCCCCCATTTTGCCAAGTGTGGGCACTAGGGAAAATGTAAGAGGAGGAAATTCCGCGCGACGACCCTCGTCGGGCGACGAGATCACCCCATTGAGGGTCGTCGATCACCGACGAACTCCTCGCGATGAGAGAATGCTTGGAAGCCTGTTGCGCGACGGCTATCATCGGGCGACGGGGCCGAACCTCCGAGGATCTCTTCTCGACGACGGTGCCTTCGCGGTGAGAGATCAGCTCCCCGAATCGATGCGTCGGCGTCCCATCACTGCGCATGCAGGCGACGCCTCGAATCCCCCCCGCATTTAATGCGGGGTTCCCCAGGCACTCGAGTACCTACTTTATGGGATTCCCAACGGCTCCTTCATCTCGACCGTCGACAGCCTACGCACGCCTCCATCCTGGGCCGTTCGATCGAATCGCGCCCCTTCGGCTTCTCTCTCCTCCCTCCTTATACTTGAAACGCCTCTCTATTTCTCTCTTTCTTCTTTCATTCGCTCTCACCCTTCTCACTTGCTCTTTTTCTCGCTCTCGAAGCTCCTGCTCCTTCCCCATCTGTCTCTCACTCTCCCAACCTTCTTCCGATCATGGCAATGGCCGGGAAAATCTTCCAGACCAAGTCCCCTCTGTCTATCTTGACGGAGGCGCACCGGGACCATTTTATCAAGAATTATATCGACAGCGAGAAGTACCTGCTCCGGCTCCCGTATCCAGGCGAGCGCGCCGACGAGCCTCAAGACGACTGCATTGCCATCTATGAGCACTTCTTCACCGACGTGGGCCTTCACCTTCCGGTGCCCAACCTCATTGTGGCCTTCCTGGCGGCCTTCAAAGTGCCGATAACCCAAGTAAGTCCCAACTCCATCCGTCTCCTCCTGTGCACTCTCGTGCTGGGATTGGAACAAGGGGTCGAGGTCACTCTGGAGGACCTCATGACCCTATACTACTTCTCGAGGAACCCAAAAAACATTGGGCGCCTCTCGCTGTCGCACCGCCACCACCCCCACATCCTCCTGAACCCCCCGAACAAGGAGGCAATGTGGGAGAATCGATATTACTTCACGCGCGTGAGCGCGTCGACGTTCGGCCCCAACCACGAGGAGCTGCCCCGCGCCTGGGTCGGCGATCGGGATATCATCAAGTTCTCGCCGTCGACCGACGAGGGCGTCGTGGCCCGTTTCACAAGCGTGCGCAACGCGCTTCTTGCCAACGATCGCCGCGATTGGTTCCTCGACTTCAACGCCGCCCGGATCGTGAACTCGGGTATTTACCGCCTCTGCCACATTATGGGGCCGCCTCCTCGCTCGCTTTTCCCGCCTGGATTTCGGGCCGAGGAAGGCGAGAAAGGCTCGTCGGCTCCTCCGCGGAAGAAGACGCCCAAGGCTCCTGCGAAGAGCCGCAAAAGGAAATCCCGCTTCGACGTGACCGGCGAGGAGTCCTCTCGCCAGAAGAGTAAGCCCTCCCCGACGCCGGTGCCGCCCCCGCGAGACCGGTCCAAAGATGGCTACCTGGGGTTAGTCCCCCGAGAGGGAAGGGACCGCGTGATCTCGCACGACGATCCTCCGCTCCGTGACGCTTCCTCCGAGCATCGCTCCGAGCCCGCGGCCGACGCCGATGCGCCCCTTCGAGCTGTCGACGTGACGCCACCTGTCGCGGGTCGCTGTCCGTCGGAGGCTCCTGCCCCCCGAGAGTCCCCTCGCCGCGAGGACTCCCAGGTCGACCTCTCCCCTCGTCAAACTCCGCTCGGAGCCCGCGCCGATGAGACGGTTGTCACCGCTCCTGGCTCTGAAGCTGCGCGCGAGGACCTCTCGCCAAAGGGGTCCGAAGCGGCGACAGAAGTCACGCCTGGCGCGGGGACCGCCTCCGAGCCGATCATCGTCACGCCCTCCGTCCGCCCCGCGACCGGGTACTCCCGGCGCACCCGTCGGGAGGTGAATTTCGACGATGACTTCGGCAACCTGGACTTCTCTGATGTCGTCCTGCCCGTCGTCGACTTTCAGTCGACGGAGCCTCTCGCCGACCCTGCTCCTTCTACCGTAGAGGTCACCGAGCAGGCCCTCCTGGATCCGACCCCAGGGGTCGTGAGCGGCGAGGACGCCGGAGATGCCCCTGCCTTAGGGGACGAGAAGATCTCCGCCCCGCCGGCCTCTCCCCGCGAGGCAATCGTCGCAGCGGCTGAGGGTACCCCCACAGCCGCTCTCCCGGCGGTTGCTCAGCCTGACCAGGCAGAAGATGCCCCGCCGGGCGCCTCGCAGCCCGCAGCTGGGCCCCAGGGCGAGGCTCCTCGGGAAGCCGTCGGCGTTCCCGCCTCCGGCACTTCCCTGTTCAGGACGAATGCCTCCCGCGAGTCGTCTTCGATCGAGGTCTCGCCCGAAAAGGAGGCGTCGGCGGCGCACGAGACGACGAGCGGTGAGTGCTTGCTCCTCGCCAAACCTCCCCACCCCTGGAAGAAAGCTCCCGGAGAATCCTCCAAAGCGGGCGCCCCCTCACCGGACGAACTTCTGCCCATGTTCCCACAAGGCATGGTGAAGGGTTCGACCGTCGTCTGCTATCTGAGCTTCCCCGATCCGCCCACTCAGGCTTCTTCCAAGGAAGAATGGGAGAAGTATTCGGCCGACGCGATCCACGGCCTGTCGATGTCCTCCCAACAGTTTCGTCCCGCCGGCAGCTCAGTGGCGACCTCCTCTCGCTACCGCAAGGCAGCAGCTCTTACGCTCCAAGGCATCGCGCTTCTTAATGACATGATCCTCGACGAGCGCGACACTTCCCACGAACATGCGTCGGAACTGCTCGAGATGGGTGCCCAGGTCGGTGAGCTCGAGTGTCATCTTCAGATTTCCATTGCTGGGGAGCGAAGGTACCGGGATGAGGCCAATCGGCACCGTCTGGACCTTGAGGAGGCCAAAGCCGCCCTGGAGAAGGAGGCTTCCCTCCGCCAGCAGGCCGAGCTGCAAGTTGAAGAGCAGCAACGCGCCCTCGTCGACGAGGCGGAGCGCCATCGGAGCGCGACTCACGACCTCACCGTGGCCCTCGAGAAGAAGACGAGGAGGCTGGCTCGTCTGAGCGAGGCCATCGGCGCTCCTCCCGAGGAAGAGAGTCGCTTGGTTTCTCGGGTAACCAACGCTCTGAAGAGGCTCGCCGATGAGCTGGAGGGCGCGCAGGCGGAAGTCGTCGAGGAACGTAGCGCACGGCTGCGTCTCTTCGAGAAAGCCAAGGCCAAAATCCAGCGTCGCGATGAGAGGTTCGCGGCTCTCGATGAGTCCGTCGACCATCACCGCATGGTCTCCGGCTACAAGGCCAACCTCGACATGGTCGAGAAGCTTCCTCCCGTCGCGACGGTGGGGAAGCTCCTGCCCCTCTTGCCGAAGTGGCGCGGGATCATCGCGGAGCATTCCACGAGGGTGAAGGAGCTAGAGGTGAGGTCTGCTCTTCCTCTGGATTCGCCGCCTCTCTCGCCTTGCGATCCTCCCTCCATCGAGTCCGAGAGGCTGGCCGCCTTCGCAGCGGGGACGACTGCCTCGGCTTCGGACTCCGTCGACGAGTATGGGACCAACGACGAGACCCTCTCGATCCAAGAGCCGACGGTATAGGATGGCCTTCCCTAGGGGAATTGTCTTTGTATATTTTGGTTTTTCTTTTGCGAATTTTGCTGTTATATTTTCTTTGTTGCTTTGGCCTCGGGCCCTTTCTTTGTACTTCACGAACACTTAATGAATGAAAAAGATCTTTACTTCCTCTGCTGAACTTTAGTTATCGGCTCGCGACCGTCGTTTTCCTAACTTTCTCGCTTCATTGGGGTCGACTATCCTCCCCCCTCTTATCGCAGGCCGGCGAGCTAACTCTCGTTTCTTGGCCTTCGAGGCCTGACGAGGGCGTGATCGCGTCGTTCCTCGCCGAGGATCCCGAGCACTACGACCTAGTGCGTGACCTGATCAACGAGCTAACTCTTCGAGTCGCTATGCCTTCTTCGACGGATCTCGAAGACAACTCCTCTGCAGCTGGACGCCTAGACCTGTTGCCGCCGACTGCCTTGACGAAGTTCCTAACTCGCGACCCTCGTCATCTGGCCGCCTTCTCGGACTTTGCCGGGGACATTCTCGACCGAGCGATGTCGGATTGCGTCGATGACCTCGCCGACTCCATTTTCAAATCCGACGAGGGCTGACGCTTAAGACTGCTTGCGTTTTTCCGATTTACGTGACTTGTGCCGGTTTGCTTACGAGGCTATGATGTAAATGTAAATGTTATAAACTTATAAGTCTTTTTGGCATATGAATACACGAAGATCTTTTGTAATTACGTCACTGTTGTATATGTATGTGGCTTCCTTTGTATGGGGTCTTAGTGTGGAGGATGCAGGCTTGAGCATCCTCTCCTTCCCCCCCCCCCCTTTTTTTTTTTTTTTTTGATAATGAAACGAACATAGTAATTGACGGTGGAGGGGAAACTTGTCGCGATACTGCTTGCTATCGCTTGCCCTTTCGATTACCTACTTCGAGGCTCTTTTTCTTTGCCCTGATGCCCTCGAGGCTTTTGTCAAGGTTCTTTTTCCCTTTTCATGGTGCCATCGAAACTTTTGTCGAGGCCCTTTTGTTCTTTGTCGTGGTGCCATCGAATCTTTTGTCGAGGCCCTTTTTTCTTTTTCATGGTGCCATCGAATCTTTTGTCGAGGCCCTTTTTTCTTTTTCACGGTGCCACCGAATCTTTTGTCGAGGCCCTTTTTTCTTTTTCATGGTGCCATCGAATCTTTTGTCGAGGCCCTTTTTTCTTCTTCATGGTGCCATCGAATCTTTTGTCGAGGCCCTTTTTTCATTTCTTGGTGCCGTCGAAACTTTCGTCGAGGCCCTTTTTTCATTTTTTGGTGCCGTCGAAACTTTCGTCGAGGCCCTTTTTTCATTTCTTGGTGCCGTCGAAACTTTCGTCGAGGCCCTTTTTTTTTCCTTCCTCATCGAGTCGTGCACGGTGACGAGTCCGATGATAATCTCGTACCCGCCACGGTGGCGTACTCGGTAGTGCATCGAGGCCCTTTTTTTTTTTTATTTCTTGGTGCCGTCGAAACTTTCGTCGAGGCCCTTTTTTCATTTCTTGGTGCCGTCGAAACTTTCGTCGAGGCCCTTTTTTCATTTCTTGGTGCCGTCGAAACTTTCGTCGAGGCCCTTTTTTCATTTTTTGGTGCCGTCGAAACTTTCGTCGAGGCCCTTTTTTCATTTCTTGGTGCCGTCGAAACTTTCGTCGAGGCCCTTTTTTTTTTCCTTCCTCATCGAGTCGTGCACGGTGACGAGTCCGATGATAATCTCGTACCCGCCACGGTGGCGTACTCGGTAGTGCATCGAGGCCCCTTTTTTTTTTTTTTTTTTTTTTATTTCTTGGTGCCGTCGAAACTTTCGTCGAGGCCCTTTTTTCATTTCTTGGTGCCGTCGAAACTTTCGTCGAGGCCCTTTTTTCATTTCTTGGTGCCGTCGAAACTTTCGTCGAGGCCCTTTTTTCATTTCTTGGCACTTTCGCCGTAAAACTAACACCTTTCTTGTTGATGGAAGTTACCTGGTAAGGACCGAAAAACGCATGTGCATGTCGTTATTGGTCGTCGTTTGATAGGATGCATTGACCATCTCCTCGCATTTGGGTTTCATTGGTCGTCTTTTAGCTTCTCGGTCCTGTGAAGCCCTTTCTTGCCTTACAATGCTTTCGTCGCATCGTCAAGTTTTCCTCGTCTCCTCGAGCCTCCTGCGCATGTCCCTGTATCCTCGTACCTGAAATGTGAGCAAGTCAGAATCGAACCAGTGGTCAGTTCCATGTAGTGCGGAGTTCGCGTCAGTGGCCAGCGGGAAGCCGGTATCCTCTTGCGTAGAGGTTGCTCTCCGCTTGCCTAGCGAGTAGCTCATCGCCTTGGACGGAAGTAGCTCTCGTAGTAGGCGGCGAGAACCTCATCGTTGTGGGCGCTGTAGCTCCCGTAGTAGGCGGCGAGCACCTCTTCGCTTACCGTCCTCGTCGGGAAGCCTGGGTTGTCGAATCTTAGCTCTTAGCTCACAGCGCAAGCTGCTCTCCTGCCAAGGGGAAGCAGGTGTCCTTGGCGAGCGCGTCGTCGGCGTCATCGGATCGTAGCTCGTCGTCAGGGCGTACCTTCTCGTGCCACTGGGGAAGCACGTGACCTGCCACTGGGGGAGCACGTGTCAGACTGCCCTCACAGTCAGCGAAGACGTCGTCGGCCTTCCCCGTCGTCGGCTCCTGGGTTGTCGCAAGCTGCTGACCTGCCACTGGGGAACCACGTGTCCTGCCACTGGGGGAGCACGTGTCAGACTGCCCTCACAGTCAGCGAAGACGTCGTCGGCCTTCCCCGTCGTCGGCTCCTGGGTTGTCGCAAGCTGCTGACCTGCCACTGGGGAACCACGTGTCCTGCCACTGGGGGAGCACGTGTCAGACTGCCCTCACAGTCAGCGAAGACGTCGTCGGCCTTCCCCGTCGTCGGCTCCTGGGTTGTCGCAAGCTGCTGACCTGCCACTGGGGAACCACGTGTCCTGCCACTGGGGGAGCACGTGTCAGACTGCCCTCACAGTCAGCGAAGACGTCGTCGGCCTTCCCCGTCGTCGGCTCCTGGGTTGTCGCAAGCTGCTGACCTGCCACTGGGGAACCACGTGTCCTCGCGTTTAGCGAGGACGTCGTCGGCCTTCCTCATCGTCGGCTGCTGGGTTGTCGCAAGCTGCTGACCTGCCACTGGGGAAGCAGCTGCCCTCGCACTCGGCGAAGACGTCGTCGGCCTTCCTCGTCGTTGGCTCTTGGGTTGTCGCAAGCTGCTGAGCTGCCACTGGGGAAGCAGATGTCCTCGCAGTCGGCGAAGACGTCGTCGGCTTTCCTCGTCGTCGGCTCTTGGGTTGTCGCTAGCTGCTGAGCTGCCACTGGGGAAGCAAGTGCCCTCGCACTCGGCGAAGACGTCGTCGGCCTTCCTCGTCGTTGGCTCTTGGGTTGTCGCAAGCTGCTGAGCTGCCGCTGGGGAAGCAGCTGTCCTCGCAGTCGGCGAAGACGTCGTCGGCCTTCCTCGTCGTCGGCTCTTGGGTTGTCGCTAGCTGCTGACCTGCCACTGGGGAAGCAAGTGTCGTCCCACCTGCCATCGGCGGGAAGCCCCGCTCGTTGGCAGGCTGTCGCCCTCCTGCGGGGAAGCAGCTCTCCTCCCGCACAGCGAGCAGGCCGTCGACCTGTTCCTTGGCGATGAAACTTGCAGCGTCTGCAACTTTCTCCTCGAGCGTCCGGTAGGGGCGACTGACCCGTCGAATCAAAGCTCACGGCAAGGCCTGTAAGAAAACTAAGAAATGATACAGTTTTATTCATCAAATGTATAGACGAGATGAGCGCTCGGTGTTGTCGTTGTCGTCGTTGGTCGTCATCTCTTCGAGTTCCTGGCTGTGAGTTAGAGAAAAACTAAGCCCCTCGGTGGGCGCCAAACTGTAGAGGGCGATTCGCACCGCCTTACCAGTCACGAGGATAGTCAAACAAACACAACAAAATATGAATAACGATTATCCCCGATTTATTTATCCCGAAAGGACTTGGTTTTTCCCGTTTGATAGCTCGGACACACGAAGGAATAATAATGAAAAAAATATGATTTGATGCCGCACCCCGCCGCCTTCGGCGAGGCTGCCTACGTACCCGTCGAACCGGGATCAGGTCATCACGTAGTTCAATGGGTTTAGTGGGGTTTCTTCTCCTTTCTCTCCTCTTACGGCTGACCTCCCTCTCTATGAGGTTTTCTTTTGTATTTATAGGCTTAGGGTTAATAGAGGCTTTTCTCTTTGGGCTTTTCTGCGAACTGGGCTTTTGGTGTTTTTCCATCGTGGGCTGAAAGCCCTCTTGTATCTTGCCTCTATTCCTATCGTTTTAATGATTAAACGACAAGTGTAGAGTTGATGATGAATTTGACCAAATCCGGTCTTAACAATCTCTAAAAAAAAATTATACCGAACAATAGTAACACGATGTATCACTTTTTTCTCGGCATAATCCAAATCTGGTTTTTTCATCACAATAGTACCAGATGCTACGATTCTTTCTTGGGCGTAATCCAAATAATTGATTTACCATCTTGGGGTATGTTCAAAAAAATTATGTTACTTTTTTCTTTTTCTTTTTTTCATTAAATGTCACATGTGTAGAATCGCTCAGGTTATGCATTAAGCCATTAACATAATAACCTCAAATACACACGTGTCATACTTTCATGCTACATTAAAGTTGTTTACACCTATTTAATTAGATTTGTGGTTTATCATTATAAATATTGTATTCTCCCCATATTTTAGAAAACGTTTATCCTGAGATTTTTTTTTATCATTTCCTTTAACATTAATTAAACTTAAATAGCCCCGAAAGATACTTTGCCACAATTTTAAATAAAAGAGTTAGACGTAAAAATACTCAAGTTATAGCTATTAATATTGTGGTCCCCAAAAAAATGATAAAAAAAACTTTAAAATTGACCCAATTATTTTTCTGGGTAAAATGTAATATTTTTAGAATTTTGGTAGGACTACGAATATTTCTGCGTCAATTTTACCCAAGTTTAAGGCATGTAAAATAAAAAAAGGTAAATTTGAATGTTTACTGAAAGTTTAGTGGAACCGCAACAAAATAGTGAAAACTTAAGTACTTTTGTTGTTCATTTGTTTATTATAAAATTTGGCTAACTATCGTTGGCGGTAATTAAGATCAACTAAAGGTAAAAAGAAAAAAAAAAGAAAAAAAAAGGGATGATAAGAACTCAAAAAAATAAAAATAAAAATAGTGATAATTGAATACTTTTCACCCGCTAATTTTTCATTTAAATGCATAGCTAGGTACTGTACTGCTTGCGGGTTATAATATTAGTTATAGGTAAAAAACACAAATTGTAAAACTTTACCATTTTGTTTTGTTTTATAATACTTCTTTTGAATTCTAGAAAACATATTTAATATTACATTTCGAAATATTTTGAGATGTTATTTGGTTATTTTTCTATTTAACTGTTTTAAAAATATAATTTTTAATTTATTTATGTCATTTGAAAAAGGATTATTTTAAAAATGTCCATTTTATGTTAAAAGTTTTAGAAAAATACTATTTTATGTTAAACTTTTTACACAAAATAGGCATTTCTTACAATTTTATTTAAAAAATAATACATCAACTATTACTGTCTACTTATTATTAGATTCTTCTGGTCGTTAGCTTTTCAAAATTATGTATTATGAGTCTATTCAAAGTTCGTATTAAAAGTCATAGAGTAGTAAATTTCAAGTATAAAGAATTTCAATAATATACATATTAAAATAATAATGTAAGAGAGATAAAGAAAGAAATAAGTTAAAAATAAGTAGAAAATACATTTTATTTGTATTTTGCTTTGCATTCAATTTTATCTAGAATTTTGAATTAGAATAAAAAAATTAAAACAAAACAAAACCAAACAGGTGTATTTGAAGTTGTCATATGGACAAGCCAACACATAAGGTGGACTCTCAAATGTTTACATTTTTCATTTCACATAATATTGGGTTTCAGAATATATGGAGGAAAAATCGTAATATTGGGTTCTATTGTCACGAAAAATTTAGTTTTAGACTATTTCGGAAAAATTATTACATTTTAGTATTTGTTGTAAATATCCCTTCTTTTAATCATTTTTATTTTTATTATCAAGTCTCTTATTTTACCACAGTGGAATTATTCCAAAGGAGCCTAAATTGTGATTGAAGAAAATAATTTTCATGTCTAACCTGAATCTTGGATGACCATCAAGCATCGCAAAAATAAGGTAATGATCTATCCGAAGACAACGAATCAGAGAGGTTTTGGTATTCCTCAAATAAATATCTAACTGTCTTAAAAGATAAGAACACATTTTCTTGATAAATGGGTAGCGAAGAACGCTAATATAATTTAGTATAGTAAGAACAATAGCAAAGAAGTTTATAAGAACGATAATTTAGTATAGTAAGAACACAGTTTTTTGAAAAAATCACCTCTGCAGTCACGGACGGAGTTATAGTTGGTATAATTCCGAGTTTAGATTACCTTAGAGTTTGAATCTTTCCGTTAAAACTAAGTTGAACGAGATGGGTGTCCAAGAGAATGAGTGGGTGTTTTGAGTGATTGGGCCTCGACGTGAAACCCTTTTGTGTGTCTATTGATGGTGACAAATGCGATCTTTTGTACATGGGCCTTAACCCTCACCTAAATGATTCAAATCAGTCCTCATAAATGTTGTTACAATTGCGTTTGATTCCCTCATAATGGCCATAATGGCATGGCTGTAATCGTGAGCGTAATTGTCGTCGTCAATATGCTAGAGCTTCGCTTGAGCCACGCTGATTGCTTCAATCACGCCCTTCTTTGTCGTCTGTATTTTGAGCCTCGTCGGCGAGGGTGTGTCTTGTTACCGATTTAGCCGTCGCTTTTACGGTTTGTTGGCGATGGTCTTCATCGATGGAGCTGTGTCGCGGCATGTTTCCTCGTCACTGAGAGTCTTTGTTTCTCTCCTTCGTCGTTGTTCTCTTCGTCGCTTGTCTAACCGTGAACCCCTTTGACTTGGTCAACTAGGCTATAGTGGATGTCGCGCCTTTGAGAAAATGGCCCAAATCTTTAAACGAAAGAGACAGATTTCATCGTAACAATATATATTATCGTAGGAGAAATCGTACCTCAATACGCACAAGTCAATATGAGTATTTTATGCATGCTTTGTTCTCAATCACGCACTTCATGAGAAACTTCTTAGTAAGTCATTCATTCTAAGACTACTCTAGACAAAGCGCACTTAGTTTTAGAGTTCCTTTGAATTAGGGTTTAGATAACTATATATTTTCATACACGTATAGTACAACTCCGACCGAGAACGTCTCGTCAACTCATCACCTTACCGAAGAGATGTGGGTTGCACAATGAACACTTTTTTGCCCACTAAGTTGAGTTGAAGGAATTGATGACAATCACAATTGTATACCTCTAAAAAAGGAATCCTATAAGCCCTTAATTTTTTTATTTTTTATTTTTATGATTGAGATATCGACACGTTAATTTCATGCATCATTTTTATCACATTCAAAGCCAATTAATTTAGGGTAAACTCCGGACAAAGTACCCAATATTTGATAAATTTTGATTTATGTACCCAATATTTTTTTTTGCTGGCTAATATACCAAAAGTTAATTATGTTAGAAATTTTCGTGTGCTCCGCCTATTTTTGTATTTCACCGTCCACATTTGCCACGTGTAGTGCCACGCAATTTTAAGAGTGGTAGTTTTTGGGGTGACATGGCTGCTTGTGTGGCACCACACGTGGTGAATGTGGACGGTGAAATACGAAAATAGACGGAGCACACTGAAATTTCTAAAAGAACTAACCTTGGGTATATTAGCCAGTAAAAAAAATATTGGGTACATAAATCAAAATTTATCAAACATTGGGTATTTTAGCTAAATTTTACTCATTAATTTAGCTCACAATGCTAAGAAATATTATAGCTAATTATTAAAATAGCCATATAATTGCATATTAATGTGATGCTCTTTAATAATAATAATAGAACAAATCTAAGAATAGTCACAATTCTACTTGGAAAACACATATATCTCCAATGTGAATTACATTTATACACAAAAAAATAGTTTTAAGCTCGAAGTTGTGCGCTATTCTCAAACTCCCTTCACACCATTTTATCCATATCATGTAGAAATAATATAACCAAGACGGCTTTAATCATAAAAATACGATAATTAAAGGTGTCTTTGTTTGCATTTAAATCTATATATATTCCGCATCGCAAGGTGCTTGTAGAAGCTCTAATCTATTCAAGATTGATAATGTTTTAATTTCTTTGTTTTTAGGTCGTGAAAATTTTAAATTTTACTCTTGTTTTTCTCCTAAAATCCCATTAATCAAATATAACCACTCTTCCCAAATATTTAAAGAACGTTCAATATTTACCTTTTTTGTTTTAATCCTTAATTATGCTTTTTTGGTCTTTGTTGGAATATATAGCCTCCGAAGTATGTATCTTGGGCTTGGGTGTATAATTATTATTGGACAACGTACGGTACCCCATTGTCAAACTCTATTAACTAGTTCAAGCTTAATCTAAGCAAATCTGACTACAGATTACCATTATCAAATGAGATAATTGTGGTAAAAGTTCCAACAAATTATTTAAAATTTGAATTATATTCTCATTCTTTTTTTTACTGCAGCATAAGTATACAATAGACGAAAAGTATCTTCTATTGGCACCCAATTTTTTTTACCATTATTTTAGAAAATCTTTTTCCTAGCATTATGGTCTCCAATCTTTCCCGACTTGTCGCACTATATAATCTGTGATTTTTTAATACTTTATGTTTATTAGTTAACATTTTTGCTCCCTCAAAGTCTCGATCGAGAATAATTAGTTTTTTTATATATATAAATATGAACTTGTTTCTCGAAAACCTTGATCAATTATATTTTGTTGTTATTCGGCCATATTGGAAACTTTTTATTTCGTAGATTCATTACTCAAATTTTATTTTCATTTCAAAAAAATTATTTACGACAGTAATTACAGATTACATAATATGACAAGTTAGAAAAGTCCGTGTTGATGCCGTTTTTTGGATCAAACACTGTTGTGGCCCAAGTTGTTGATTTTGGGCCTGGCCCAATGTCGTTTGATGACGTGGCGGGCTTCTGATGACTTTGGATGGGCCTCTGGCTGGCCTTGTTGCGAGGACGACAGGTTTTCCCTCCCTCTTGCTCTCTCTCGGCGTATGAGTGATACGGATTCCGAGCGGAGTTCCTGGCACTGGGATCGAAACCTATCGTAGCCGTTCGAGGTCCAGCGATCCGGGGATTACTCTTCCCCTGTTACCTCAAAGCCTGGAATGGACAAGGCCAGGGATACAGGTTCGGGTATCTCGCACGAATCGGGGTCCACACGAACGGGAGAGTGAGTTTGATCCAGTGGATCCTGGGGGATTGGCTCCCCGGCCTGTGACGTCGATTCTAGTCTGGACCCTACAGACTGTCCGCAAAGCCACGATATCAATGTAAGATATGGGGCTGGGAGACAGAACGGGTTCCACGCAGATCTAGAAGAATGGTCTGGCGGGGTCGTCGAATCGTCCCAGGATCTTTTCCAGGGGTTCCCCTCTTGTTGGTCTATTTAGAGAGATTCCCCAGGCCCAGTCCCTCGACCTGAATTGTGGGTCCTGATATGTGTCCTCGAGCTATCCGCACAGACGCGCAATGGACTGTGAGATAGACCGGACACTGCGTAGAACAGGACCTATCAAGTAGGAACTTGACCGTGTAGGAATCCCTCCGAGACCCCCGATATCGCTCAGTTTCCGGACCTGGCAAAAGAATACCCGAGGTCAAGGGAAACGGGGGGGGGGGGGGGGGGGGGGGGGCTACCCCCTGATTCACCTCCGACGCTCAACAATAGTGGAGTATATGAGAGGGAGGCGAGTTTATAGGGAGTAGGGAAGATATCGAGAGAATTCGAGTGAATTCCGTTGAGTTTGAGTGAGTTACCGTTTGAATGAACTGAGCCTGTATTTATAACTGGATCCAGGGACTCCGGTGCAAATAAATATTTCTTTGGGAGGTCCCCGAGAACAAATTATATATGCAAATTGAAGCCCCGGACTAGAGGAAGCCAACGCAACCGTCGGATCGCCGATATGATCATCCACGCGCCCACACGCGCACGGTTTGTGCGCGTTGTTCCGCCCACGCGCTGCCCACTCGCTGGCACGCGCAGATGGCGTCAGGGATGACGTCATCATCTCATGGGCGCGCGTGGAGGAAGCTGAGGGGCGAGTGGGGAGCTGAAGTGCCACGTGGCGGCTCCTGGGAGTGTGTGGGGCCCACAAAAAGGCTCTTGAAGTGTTTTTTGCTCCCGGACTCTTCCCGTGTCCGTTTTTCACAAATTTTATGTTGTTTTTGGGTGTTTTCATATTTTTAGGAACACCGGGACACTTTTTTTTTTTTACGAAAACAGGCCTCGGGAGAGCACTTTTGTGTTTAATATGATTTAATTAATAAAGAAATGATTTATTAAATCATTTTTCTTTATTAATTTATTTTACAAAAATACCCCCAACAGTCCGCATATCATAACTTTGAGGACAAGACTCCTACAACAATGATAAATTAAAAATGAGATACCGAGTATGGAAGATACTCTTTTGTACATTATATACTTTGCCGCGATATAAAAAAAAAACAGTGATATTTTAAGTAACTTGTGGGAGCTTTTGCCGTAATTATCCATTATCAAATTAACCTTACTTCTTATTGAACAACTTACTAAACATTCAAAGAATCAGTTGATTAGATTAATCAACATTCTACTACATTCAAATAATCAGTTGATTAGATTAATCAAAGTAATGATCTCAGCAACAACCTAAAGTTGGGCATTGCGACAATGGAGCTTGCTGACCAGGAATTCTTTCTTTAGAGCCATGAATCGAACCGCGAGATCGTCGTAGTCAGGCAACTTCGGATGAACATGGTTCGGGTTCTGAATCGGGCAAGAATTTGATCTCTGAAACTCGTCTTTGCAACGTTCTTTGGACCTCTCCAACGGCATCGACGCGTTCCTCGGTAAACGATTCTTAAACCCGTAACTGCCCTGTTCGTTGGACGTCTCCAATGACCTCTGAAACTCGCCTTTGACGCGTTCCAGGCTTCTTCTGCTCGGTTTATCAGACATGTCTGCGTTAGTCTCGGAGCTGAGATCGCTCGGTGTTGCTTGATACACTCGTCGGTTTCTTGACAGAGAAGTCACCCTGGTTTCCCCACTGCAAAACGAGATTTCGATGTCGTCTTCTTGAATCTTCCTCGGTTGCTTAGACCTTGGCTTGGGAGGGACATCGTAATAGCTCGGAAACTCGATGTCTCCGAGGCCTCGTTTTTCCCGAGAACCTGACCTCCTCCGAGCTCTTTTCATCAAGACCTCGTCGCTTCTCTGAGGACTCTCTGAGCTTGAGTTTTCGCTCCACGAATAGTAGCTTTTGTCATCAAAATCTTTCTTCTGGTCAACGCTGCTTCTTGTTAAGATCGGCGCCTTGAACTTGAACACTCTTCGGTCGTCAAAATCGTCGTCTTTCGGGGTCTTAAGCTCCTCAATGTCGTCGAGATACAAAACCGATGTTTCCTCAATGATATTCTCCGGGCTCTCCGAAGAATTGCTTTCTGAAACAGACATCGCTCGAACCGGTGACGGACCCATCGGAACGACTCTTCTTTCTGATCTCTCCTCCGCTGATATTTGAAACTCTGTAATCACTACTTGTTGATCACTGCTTTCCGTTGCCTATGAGCAATTTAGGAAAATTGAAAATGAATGGAAAAAATATGTACATTATGACAAACAGATTTGAAGAACCCGCCGGTATTTGGCATCGGACATCGGTAATGCCGGTAATTTTCAAATATGTATTTTTGATAAATAAATCAAACGTATTCTAATTCTTAGTAGAATTTATTTCTAATTAATAAATAGTTGTGATAGCTAATTTGAAATACAAATATTTTATAAAACAGTAATCAATTTATCAGTATGACACAATCCACTACGTGTGAACAAAACGGTATTCGGTGCAGTACTTGAGAAATAATAGACCGAATATCGCATTTCGATAGTTTTATAATGAAAATCGAATACTTTATTTTAAAATTTGAAAACCGCTTTCATCGTAAAATCGATATTCGATTTCGGTTACGGCAATATACATTTTTTATATACCACATTTAGGTAAGAAATGCATGAGCATATATTTATACCTGAAGTTGCCATTCTGGATAGTAATCAAGAGCGAGAGGTTGTGTCTGGAGACAGTAATCAGTGGCTATTTCGTTCACCATTTGCTGCTTCATATAATCCGACACCGATATCGTGTTCAATGCCTCTTTTATCTGAAAAATAAAAATAAAAATAAACATTTATCTTTGGGTCAATAAGCATAATTGGAAATTAGGATATATAAAATATAAGGACAAAGATGGAAAAAAATTAATTTCCAATTAAATTTTACATTTTAAAAAAATTGGGGGATACAATCGTCCTAATTTAGGTTCGCCTCTTTCAATCACAAAACTATTACATGATAGGTTATTGTTTCTATATTTTTATAGAAGGGAGTAATTTTAAAGATTCGATCTAATTTATTTATTATAATTAGAAATTTTCTAATTATAATAAATTAATTTTAAAGTTTAGTTTTTATATTTTTTAGGGTTATTTTAAAAAATGCTCATTTTATATCAAAAACTTAAGAAAAATGACTACTATTTGTATTTTTTACTCTCACGCATGAGCATTTTTCTTAAACTTTGACACATAATGGGCATTTCTTACAATTTCTATATTTTTTTTTATTACTTTTATCATTATGATTTTTCATCTTAAGTGAAGAACGAAACGCATGAGTACTATGAAAAAAACTCCGTACCACAATAACATCTCAAAATAAATCCGAAACAGAAAACATTGTCGACTCGACAAACCTGTTGGCTAACGAGGTTTCCGGGGAGCAATTCCAAGGCGGCCACAACGATCTTCGTCCCGTAGCGATGCTGAAAAAGCTCTCTGATTTCCCTCAGCTCAGGAAGATCCCCGCACCTCGCCGAGGCGTAAATCAGGCTCGAAACAGCCTCGTTTATGTCATCCGGACAGTCCCTGAGACCGCAAAAATCAACCAATTTTAATTAGTTCCGCAACGACAACGAAAAACGACAAAACACGAGACCAAATAATAACGGTTCACCGTACTTGTGCTTTCTGATGTACTTGAAGTGAGTCCGAACGAAGTCGCAGAAGCCGTCAATCAGCTCGTACGCTACGGCCACGCTTTCGTCTTTGATGAGCTGTTCCGCCTGTATTCAAAGAATCATAATTACAATATAGCTATAAACAAACACACACACATGCACACACACACACATATATATATATATATGTATATATGTATAGCGTACCCGAGCAAGGGCAATGTGGTGATGGCCGGAGGCGATGAGATTGGCCGTGTCTTCGCGCAAATGCTTGACGATGGAAAGTCTCTTCTTCTTCAGGAGATTGAGTCTGCACTGCGCTTTCTCCATCACTTTCTTGCTGCAACAAAGAAACAACCATGTCGAGTTTGAGACTCAAAGCACGCGAAGAACCAGAGAATATGAAAATGGCGACTGTGTTTGTTCCATTACTATTACCATTTGGAGGCTTTTCGCCAGCCGAATAAGCCGCCAAACATGTTTGCGAAGACAATAAGTTTGGATTAAACGAGGTTTCAGAGAGAGAATATGGGGAGACAAACAAGAGAGACGACAGGTTATTTTTAGAGTTTGTGTGTGTTCTTTTTCTGTTGGAGAAACTTCACCCACTAACTACACCACTCATTGGGTTTACGACACGTGTCATGGAGGTGAAATATGGGTCATCCATCCAATACTTATACTCACTAGAAGCAATCTAATGAAAGCGCAGAATTAATTAACCGAATTAAAATAAACAACAAATAAGTATCGAAACGGAAAATAAATAATCGAAACCGGAAATGATTATCGAAACGGAAAATAAATAATCGAAACTAAATGAACAAATGATCAATAAATAAATAGATAGAATCGTCGAGATTGAGCTGGTCAAATGTAGGGATTCTCATGGCATCTTGAGAATCGTTAATTAATCTTCCTTATAAAAAGTTATTGAATAAATTGGAAATAAGTGATCGACGAAAATTTTAATTTATGTTATAGAGGGATCATAATGAGTGGCAATGAAAAATATCGCATTAATTTGTTTTACTAGTAATTTTATAGTTTGATTGAGCTTTTGATAAGATACTTAGGATTTCGACCAAATTAATGAGCATAGATAGCACAATGATATAGTCACTAAATAGGAAAATAATAATAATAATAATAATAATAATAATTATTATTATTATTATTATTATTATTATTATTATTATTGAGAAAAATATATACCTTTAAGTTGAGTGTTGACCGAGGCAAATCCACCTTTGTGTCGTTTTGGTTTACTTGCTATTTCTTGGGAGAATTTCTTTCCCATTTTCTATTCAACTATCTTCCCCACTAACTTAACATGCACTATATTCGGGTAAAGAGTTTCGAGTAGAGCTAAAAAAAATAATGATAATTATAATCTTTATTACTTGAATTTTATTTTCATATACTTTTTAAATTTAATTTTTCACAAAAAAAAAAACTTCTAATTAAATATATTCTCAAATCACATTTTATTTTCTTTTTATTCACTCTCAAACTTTTATATTTTGAAAATTAGTAATGATCTCTTGCCATAATATTAGACTTAATTTATAATAATAATAAAGATAATTATAATAAAATATAAGAATATTTAATTTACCAAATTTTTTTATATACTTTCTAAATTTATTTTTTCATAGAATAATTTTCACTAGAAAAATAGCTAAAAAATATTTTCAGATCTCAAATATATTTAAATTATTTTCATACTCTCATTAAATTATAAACCGTATTTATCAATTTATCCTGTTGTCATGATCTCAGAATTTGATTCTGTATCTCCTCCAACTTTATTTTTACAAAAACACACCATGTATTTTCCAATATATCAAAATTTTAGGGTTAGAAATGAGATATTACTTTAGTCATTTTCTTATTAAAAAGTGAAAATTAGAGAGAAACCCAATAAACTTGGGTTAGTGGATGAGTTAATTAAGCACAACCGGACACTTGTAAGTTCTAAATCTTGACTTAGTAGACTAATTAAAAAAGCTCTTTAACTGAAACTTATAGCGCATGCATTGTCACACGTGGATACCCACCATGTTTGAAACAGTCATATAGTTACGTGAATTGTAATTAAAGGTCAAAGTAATTGCCTTATTGGTAATTTATATGCTCTTTTTTAAAATTTGCATTTTGATCCCTACACTTTAGTATTTGATAGTACGACACCTGAAGAAAAGACAACTTGTTTACTTTAATATTGTTTTTAAAATTATTTTAGAACAAGATCGATTTGATTATGAACATATTGTGAAAATGTATCTTTGTCAATTATTTTTAGAACAACATCAATATATTATGAAAGTATAGTTAAAAATATATATTTTGTCAATTATTTATTGAACAATATCAATTTGATAATGGAACATTAATTAAAGGTCAAAGTAATTGCCTTATTGGTAGTTTATATGCTCTTTTTTAAAATTTGCATTTTGATCCCTACACTTTAGTATTTGATAGTACGACACCTGAAGAAAAGACAACTTGTTTACTTTAATATTGTTTTTAAAATTATTTTAGAACAAGATCGATTTTATTATGAACATATTGTGAAAATGTATCTTTGTCAATTATTTTTAGAACAACATCAATATATTATGAAAATATAGTTAAAAATATATATTTTGTCAATTATTTATTGAACAATATCAATTTGATAATGGAACATTCTTAACTTGTGCAAAATAAATTATTTACATCAATATATATATTTGTCAATTATTTATAGAACAAGATCTAATTGATTATGGAAGTATTATTAAAATATACAATGTATTAAAAACAATATATATGTTTCAAT
Organism: Parietaria judaica; assembly: GCA_954871525.1. Lineage (NCBI taxonomy): Eukaryota > Viridiplantae > Streptophyta > Magnoliopsida > Rosales > Urticaceae > Parietaria > Parietaria judaica. The sequence continues at coordinate 37,629,721 of OX940865.1, forward strand.
ACTGACGTAGAGCGATATATAAGAGATAGAACAAGATCAATTTGATTATGAAAAAATTGTGAAAGAATGTATTTTCTTATAGAATATTTATAGAATAAGATCATTTGATTATGAAAATATTACGAAGGAATCAATGAGTAAAATTATTCTTGTTAATATAAAAGTCAAAATGATAAAATATCTTTAAATGATTATAGACAATTTACTAATCTTAAAGAAAATAGGAGACATTGTCGCTATAAATTAAGTCGAGAGCGCAAAGTATCAATATGTAAATTTTAAAGGATATTTTACAAATTATTCATAAATAAATATATAGAAAAATTCACAAAATGCTCAAAAAAACACTTAAAGTTTTAAGAAAATGCCCATAGTTTCATAAAATACCCATTAATACAGACCGATGATCAGTGAAAGGCATTTTTTTGAAACCTTGAGTCACAAATGGACATTTGGCTCATTTACCCTAAATATATTAGCTCACACCAATTATTTTTCTTTTTTAAATATAATATGAGGATGATAACAATAATACTGCTTTAATATAATCTACTTCGGCCTGCGTAAAGTTGAGTAAAACAATAGTTTTCATTAAAAAAAAGTAGAGCACTAGTTTCGTTGAATTAAAAAAAAAAATTGATTATATATCGGGTTACATAAATAATTAAAAAAATAAAAATTAATTATATGCCAGTTACTCATGATTTTTCTATTATTACTTTTAAGCCTAAAATAATTTTGTTATAATTTTCATACCTTTTTATTATAATTTTGTCAAAATTGTCAGAGTAGTAGTTGATTATAATGTAAGTTTTTTATTTATATTTTTTATTACCGTTTAAATAATTAATTTGCTAATAGTCAAAGGTATTGGTAATCAAATCCATGTCTTAAACTGTTAAGTAACTTTGCTGGTGACCCACAGCCACGCATGCAGAGTCTTCATGGTGATGTGAGAGTGAGACACTAATTTAAAATATTTTATTTTATTTTATTTTAATATAATTCAATTTATTTTAAGCACGAAGAGGAAGTACACCAGGTAAAGCCTTAGAGCAACTGCAACCGAACGCTATTTGTTGAAAATGGCGTTGGTTGGAACTCCAACCGATACCCAAATCTCACGGCAAAATAGCGTGGGATCTATTAAATCAACAACACCACTCTATTAATGGCGTGCTACTGTTGCTTACTGCATTTTGTTTTGTTAATTAGGATGTAGTCCTTCAAATTTTTATTATTTATATAACAAGTCTTATTTTGTAATATAATTTATTATTCAATAACAAAATAATACACGTTAACTGTTTTAAGTGTTCAAATTATAGAATACTTAATAAAAGTTTTTAAACTTGACCTAAAAATTAATATATGTGAATTTCTATATTTTTTATTTTAACAATTGTGTATATTTATTAAATAAATATTTATTTTAGTCTAATTCAACATCTATATATATTTATAAGGGTATGAAGATAAATAAGAAAAAATTCAATATAAAAAAATTATTTTAATTTAGTGTTAAAAATAGAGTTCGATTGGAGATGAGGTAGTATTTGATGCGACATTTACTGTAAAATGGAGTGAAAAATGAAGTTATCAGTTGGAGATGGTCTTATGATACTTATGATTCAAGACTTTTGTCTCTTATACAAACTATTTCTTTTTGTGTACATAAATGATATAATATGGGTTGTTTAGCAGAACAAGAAAATGCGTAATGATTATATTCCACACTCCTCCATTTTGGACCCAATCATAGGGATGTGTGGTAAGAAAGATATCACACTCTGATTTATTTTATTTTATTTTATTTTGTATGTGGATTAGTTTGGAGATTGGAACAATTACGATAATCTGATTTCCTAATGTTTTGGAGTTTTTTAGTAAGTGTAATTTACGAGTATATACAGTTCGCATAATTTACTCGAGTTTTTATAATATTTTAGAAAACTGTTAGTACTGTGTTTATCTAATTTTATGAATATACTGCACAAGTATATTGATGAAAATTTTTGTCAGAAAAAAATATAACACTTTCAAATGAAAAAATATATATATTATAGACTAAAAGCCCGAGTTTCTTATCACGATCAAATTTTAAAAAATATTTTGAGGGATTATATACGAATTAATGCTAAAAGTTAAAGAAAATATGTGATTTTCCTTATAAAAGACAACATTTAATTAATTTATAACCTCAAAGAGCAAAAAGTATATAAATTCAAAACAACAAAAAGGAGTCCCAGAAGACTTATAGCACAACAAATTCTCTATAACGTTACCGATTTTACATAGATTAATCATTTTCATATGCAAAAAACAAAAGCATAATATTTTAGCTTCAGAAGAAGAAACAACGACCTGAATGGATTAGATATCATTTTTGTACCAAAAACCATCAACGATAATAAACTTATACAATACAAAAGCTCTACATACCATGATTATAGTTATCGCGATACATCGACGATTTATGTCTCGTTGTTATTCATATGGCATAGTCTTATATACGAATCGGTGCAGAAATTGGCTCATATCAAAATTAGCTCTAAAAAGCCTTTCACTGATCATCGGTCTGTATTTCGTGGGCTAATTGCTTGGTCAGCACGTCAGCTCTCTCATCTTGTCCTCCGGCGAAGCTATACACTCGAAATGCTAGCTGAAACGCCCTCCAATGCATCTTCGTGTTTTTCTTATCCTGCATTTCAATATAGCATTTTATTCAATTTTCCGAAACTAGATATGGTTCCGATTTTTTTTTTAGCAATTTATATTAATAATTGATAGCAATTTCCCGTAAAAATTTTCATGTTTGCGAACTCAGCTACTTTTAAATATATTCTTTCCAATATTAGCATATATTATCTCTTATGCGGGACAAACGGGTGAAAACCTCTTGTGCACAACATGCAATGAAACATTTAAAATATTTTAGTCATTTAGTTTCGGAGAGAGATCAATAAAAGGATGACGATATTATAGGAAAATAATAAAATTGACAAAATTATGCGTACTTTTTGAAAGTGTAAAGAAAATGAAATATTCCGAAAGAGAAAAGTTGATTCGAATTTACCTGAAGAGCCAATTCCATGCAGCTCGAAGAAACATCAACCATGGACTCCTTGATTCGGACGAGAATGTTGAAGTCAAAAGTGATGTTGTGGCTTTGAAACCTCTTAGACTCTTCCTCTTTGCTTCTTTCAAGTGCATCGATCTCTCCTTTGATCTGCAAGGCAATTTTGTTTACGTTTAGTTAAACCTCTATAAATTAAATTAAGGGTAAATTGTCGCTAAAAAGTGTCTAATATTTCAGTAATTTTGAATTATGTATTTAACTTTTTTTTGTGTTATTATAGTACTTAAAGTTGTTTCTGTTAAAGAATTTGATTTCTTCCGTCAAACTTCGTTAGTGGTGTCCTACGTGGCACCTCAGATGCGCCATATGTAGATTTGGCAACATAGCCATGTGACATTTGACCGTCACATGGCATTTTTTTTCTTGAGCATTATTATGAATATGATTTAATAATAATAATTTAAATCAAAATTATAAAATAATTTAATGAGGGTTATATAGAAACATTAAATATATTTAGTTATTCAAGATTATTAAAATAAAAATCTATATCATTGATAAAAATACCCTAAAAAATAGTGTTTGACGCGTGCATTAATATATTTCCGTTCGTTTGTCAAAAAATATAATTTCCAAAACAAACTTCACTAAGGTCACTAAATGTCTCTTATAATTAACAGAAGCAACTTTACGTACTATAGCAGTAGATTACCCATAAACTAATACTGTCGGGACAAAAAAAATTTATTATACTATCGAGATATAATTTAGTTATGCTAGTTAGATTCGGGATTCTACAAAATTATTATTAATCATTTAAATAATTAATTTATCGAGTATTAATATAAATACGTTTTATAGTAGTTTCACTTGGAGACACAACTCTCCCACTACATTCCCTTTTACTAGTTCTTCTTCTCCTTATTTTGAGAGATAATACTGGAAAAAATTCCAAATATTGTCATTTTTTTAGGGGTTAAATTAGTAAGATAGTATTTTTTAAAAGATCTGATTAACGATAAAAGATTATTTTTGGGTCAAATATCTTTTATCGTCAAAATAATAAAGTAATCAATTACTTCTGGGATTGCTTGAGCTTATGCCGTCCAAAATGCCAATAATTAAGAACTTTTTAATTATACATTAATTAATCTCTAATTACCTTGTTGAAGAATGCCTCAACCTTGTCGATAACCTGACCTAATGGAGGAGCCACTTTCCAGCTTTGTAGACTGTTAAGCATCTCTTCCAATTTCAAGTACAACGCTGTGGCTGTCCTCAGCGATTCAAGCTTCTTTGTCGGAAACCCCTCGAACCTTCCGAGCACCTACGCAACAGAACGATAAACGAGTTGATAAATGGTATTTTATGTGTACACCGAGGATGGTGTTTTTTAATCACATTGATAACGAGAGTACTACTCAAAACCATCATCAGAACATGAAAACTTGTAGAGAAACATGTACCTGAGTCTCGTCAATCAGTTTTTCTAGATGTTGTTCCGCATATTTATGGAATTTGACGAGCTCGGCCATATCCTTTGTTTGGAAGGAGTTTATAGCAGCCTTGATCTCCAATATTGATTCAGAATGTTTCTGGACATCTTCCTCAATCTGTTGGAAATAGGAAGACCTGAAGGAAAAGCTCATTTCTCAATCTCAAGATAAACCAACGCTTTCTTATGACAAGAGCGTTTCTTGATTTCTCAAAGAGCTAGTGAGCAAGTTTGCTCTCTGTGAAAAAAGGATTGGGAAAGTTGTTTTTTCATTGAATGAATTGGGTATTTACATCCCTAATTATATGAAAGTAAATTGTAACAAAAGTACCACAAGGATTAAACTAGAACAACTATACATTATTCTACGCTCTCTAATGTTTTACAAATTAGCGAAATATTCCCTCGAGCATTGTTAATTTATGCAATATAATAGAGGATAACTTTTACTTAAAAAAGAAAATTCAAGATAAGAGAAAAATAACTAAATAAACAAATATACTTTTTTTCCGTGAGCTTTAAACTTTGTGAAGGCATATTTTTATATTTTAAAATGTTAACAACGACATAAGTATTTAATTTTGTGAGGACACAAATACCAAAAAAAAAATCGCCGTTAAATTTCTCAATGTCTACTTGTTACTTCTGACCTCTAAAGTTGGTTAATCCAAAAGTTTAGATATGTTGTTAAGTCTTGGACTTACGTATCGATTTTTTAAAATAATAAGTATTTTTTTGTTCTTTTTTTTTTTCTAGGACTAACGGGACTTTAGCAATAATAAATTAAAATTTGAAAGAAAAATAAAATACTAGTCTTTGAAATTTTTGACCAAGAATAAAAAAAGTCTATCCCAATAATAAAATTATTAAGTCTTTTTTAATTAAGGGATATTTTGTTAAAAACTAATATTCAAGGGCAACGTGATTACTATATGAAAAGACTAAAACAACAAAGAAAGAAAGAGAGACCTCCTTGTCATCTCGGCTAGGGCGTCAGCCATTCCCTGCTTCCCTCCGGCGGGGCGTCCTCCGACGTGAGACCTTTTCCCTTTCACGAGTTTTCCATTTAAACCGGCGCCTTCTACTCTTCCCTTGAGAGCCCTGTACATGCTTCCCATGTGCGACGATCTCTTCAGCTTGGTTGTCGCCTTCTTCGGCCGCAGCGCCTTAGCAGCACCTAGCGGAGGCGGCGGCGGCGGACCTGCCAATCCTCTTTGTGGGGGAGCCGGCGGTGGGACTGCCAAAACCATTGGAGGAGGTAGTGGTGCCGGTGGTGGCGCCATAGAAGCTATTTGAGGAGGAGGCGGTGGTGATGGCACCATCGAAGGCATCTGAGGTGGCGGCGGTGGCAACGGCTCCGATGAAGGACTGGAAATCTGAACCGGCATAGGTGTCGAATTTGAAGGTAAATCTGGGAGACTTTTTTGAACTTCTCGCTTGTTTGGGCTTCTGTCCGAAGATATGTCGAACGAGAAAAGGCGTGTTATTCCGGTGGGCTGAAGATTTTCAAGCGCCTTTAGCCGAAAAGGTAAGAGAAGTGACTTGTGCGATGTGTCGGTGATCTCTCTAAGCTCCAATGGTGGCACTGAGGTTGGGGTGTCCGGCGAAGAGCACATCGCAAGTTTGGTGTCGCAGAAGCATTCAGTCAGCGCGTCTCCGATCGTTGAGCCATGAACTATGCTGCCGGATTCGTCGTTCATCTCATCTTCTTCCATCACGTCGAAGATACGTTTCGCGATTGTAGTCATTGCTTCGAGCTTTGACACCGTTGCATGTCCTAAAAATATGAATTATCTTCGATATGCTTATTGTAACAAGTGGAAAAAATCATCCAAGTAAAAAAAAAAAAAAAAAAAAAAACTACACATCAATTCAACGTGTAACTAATTTAATATCAAAACTCATTAAAGCTCAAAAGCTCGAATGAGCTAAAAGAGCACAGTTTGTAAAAAAAAAAAAAAAAAACAATGGGACTTAACAAAATTTATAAATCACGAGTTATTCCTTCATTTTCGGTTGTTTTGACATATAATCTCATTAAACTTAATAGTCGGTGTTACCAATATGATCTAAACCGGCCGTGTTTCCGAATGAGTCCTCCGAATTCTGCCCCAGGTACTTTTCCATCTCTAACCACTTGTGATTCTTAGCCCATGATTCTCCTACGGATATTAGAGCTTTGTAAAGGAGAGTCATTCCCTATATAATATCATCAACATATAAAAGATATATAAATATAAGTTAGAGAGGTAAAAACTAAATAAATTGAGTGTAATTAGTTGTATATAGTATAACCAATTTGGTTGTAACTAAAACTCGGAAACCGGATAAAAATCCGTATCGGTATTCGTATCCGATTTTAAAGTCGGATCCGGATTAAAAACTGGATTCGGATACGGGTTTTGTTATCTTAAAATTTGGATATCCGATATCCGGTTTAAAACCCAGTTTATTCTAATTTTTTAAAAATTTATTTTTCTAGGTTTACTCTTCTTCTTCGGCAATTCATTTTTATTTCTAGGTTTTTTGGTGGTTAAGATAATGGCAAGATACGTACTAGATAGATTTGTACATTTTTTTAGTGGTTGAGACAACATACGTTTAATCTCTAAAAAAAAATCGAATCCGAATAAAAATATGGTTATTTGGATAATATCCGGATCCGGATTTCAAAAGCGGATATGGATAATAAAACCGGGTTTTTAAAAATAGGTATCCGAATTCCGGATATCTTGATTTTCGGATCTGAATACAGATAGTGATTTTTGGATATCCGGATTTCCGGATACGGATACGGATAGTTCAAAAAACCCGGATATCCGCTCCGGATACAGTCCTATAAACAGTGACTTAATCTAGATGGAAAATCTTAGGGGACCGACCAATTCTTGAAATCTTATAGAACTAAACGTATTAAAATTCTCAAAACTAGAACTTATTTCAATTTTCGAAATTTCATGAAAAAATGTCAATATTTAGGTATGTCTAATCCTGGCTATAGCTCCGTCGTCCCTGTATATATAAAATGTCTCGATAGACGAACCTGATCCAATGATACATGTTCTGTTTGTGCTGGCGGGTAAGAAACAATCTTAGGGTAGAGATTATGGAGATCTTCCACAGTTCCCATGATTAGCTTCAAGAAGAAACCAAATAAAGAGCTTCAATCAAACCATAATCAAGTCTTTTTAACCAATGGTAAACTACCCAAAATATAAACCTCATGGAAAGGAATTAAGACGTCACAAGGAGGAAGATCAATGACATCTCTAAACGTTAGAATCTTCTTCCGAATCTCGATCATCAACACCACGTGTTCAGACCGTCCACGCTTGCTCGATTCATCGGGTGGAGTTTCCAATGTCGCCGCCGTTGCACCCTGAAAAACAAACATTAAAAATCTGCACTATACATGCTTGATCATCCTCAGTGCCAGAAAGCTTATAATTTGCCCGCACAATCATGGGCAGAGCTATGAAATGTCTTAAAGAAAGTGACTTAGTTGGCAACCTAGTCTTTTCTTCTAAGTAATTAGGTATTCAACCTAAATCCCCAATAGGAAAAAGGAAAAATAGCCAAACAAAATTAAAAATAAAGCAAAGAATTATAGTGGTCCTCTCTCAATGTAAGAGTTACATTCCACTTGATGCTTGCAAATCTGATCCACTATAATCTCAATCAGAATTCGGTTAAAACCTCTCTCTCCCTCTCTGCTACACAATACCCAATGACGACTGCAAAGCCATAAATACGAAAATTCTAGGGCTCCGAGTAGTTCCGGTTAATTAGGTTTCACGATTCATCTAAGTTTCGGTATAACGAAACCACATGATATACATATGGAAATGAAATCACGTACCAGCAATCTGATGGAGCTACTGCAACGGGAGAGAAGTGGGCCCACATTTTGAAAACGATTGGACATAGACCTCAACATGATGGTGATGATGATCACTAAACAAGACGATTACTTACTTACAGTGTACGTAATATTAATAAAATATTGTATAGGTTATATGAGGCGATGATATGTGGTACTGGTAGATCGTGGCCTTTGTTGTGGCGGCGAATCTTCGAAGAGATAAACGCGCGCCTTCTGAGTTTCACGACAAGCTTTTTGTAGCATTTGTGTCTCCGACAAAGTTGGACACTGTTGGGTCCAGATTTGGACACTTGTGTGATTGTGTCTCATTTTGTTACGCATTCTTGTTATCTCTACTGATTTCTTCCTATTATTTCTTACTATTCCATGGCTAATAATTATGACCCAATAATTAGCATGACTAACTCGAAAACACACCATGTAAATGGATTGATATGAGCTTAATAGAAAGTTGTTGTTATGATTATTTATTATTTTAATATTAGTTGTGAGGCTTTCAGTTCATGCGTTAGTTTCTCTCATTACATTCTTTCATATTTATTTTCTTGATTTAGCGGTAATGAAACTTACATCTTCCCCAAATAATTTTAAAAAGAGTATACCACTCACCTAACTTATCAATTTGTATTAATTTTGAACTTATCATACTACCCTTTGATTTTTTTATTTTTATTTTTATAAGTTTATCCCCTTATTTATCACTTTGCCTCTTTTTTTTTCACTATTTCATTTCACCTTTTGAAATTTAAATACGTATCAAACATTTCTCTATTTGCATAAAATACTTATTGATTTTTTTAAAATTCATTATTGTTTATGATTTGACGAAAGTCGGAATTGACGAGCATTATGAAAGTTTCATGGAAAGAACTGGAGCACAAAGTTCTTTGAGGGAATGCAAAAATCAAGATGAAATTTGAGGAGGATTTAAAGAATTGGTTAATATTAAAATTCTTTACTTTACGAACTATTTTATTTTGCAAAAAGGCAACCTAAAACAATTGCTTTCACAAAGATATCCATCTATTTTAAGAATGAACATAAAGCTCTTTATCTAAATTTAACATCAGGGCCGGCCTTGAGGGTATACATGGTTAGCATCGGCCTACAATAGGTTTTCACCTAGTGATACCGAGGGGCCCCAAATGAAAAAAAAAATATATATGTATGTTATACACTTAGCATTGAAATTTAATTTTATAATTACGACCGGGGCCTTAAAATTAATCTTTTCCTAGGACCCCGACAAACTCAAGGCCGCCCTGTTTAACATGCACAAATTTCATTTTATATATTCCACTAGGATACAAATAAAAAAATAAAAATAAACAAGAAGCTCTATAACAATGCTGCTTAAACCAAACCTAGCATAAATTTTGACTTTTTATTTTCATTTGGGTCAATATCCAAACCTTAAATACCAACATGACATGAATATACATGCGCGTAAGTATACGTAATATATTACTATATAATATATTCAGTGTCCCATGCACATGCATATATAGCAAGATCTTCACAACCTTCTTCCACTCTTCTAACTTAGCTCCCAACATTAATATGCATGAATTAATACCTCACTATCTGTATCGATCAAAACTTGACATCATAAGTGTACGTGGTGGACAAAATCTTGGCCTTCTTGTCTGGCTGAAGACTGTCTACGATGAGCGAGCAGTTGACGAGAACAACGACCTGGCGGAGAGGTAGGCTCCCGAGGACGACGCTGACGGGCACGCGCACCTGCACGAGCAACGGGATCTGCCCGTGTTCCTTGCTGTCAAGCAGCGCCTGTTGCACCCCCGACCCGAAGTCGCTCTCGCCGGCCAGTACCACACGCATCATCGTGATGTTCTTCACCGGCTGGTGGAAAGCCGGCAGCGCTCCGGAGCAGAGCTGCGTGTCCAAGTAGCTCACCGCCACCAAGCTGTTCTTCCCGTACACAAAACCGATGTTCTCGTTGGGGTTGTCCGCACGGACCACAACCTCGAACTGCGCGTCAACCGAGAGCGTCTCCTGCATCACCTTGAATGTGTTGACGCCAAAGTGCTCCACTCCGTAAGACGGAACCTGCGATACCGCCAGCGGAGTTAGAAACAGCTTGTTCAAACGACAGCGTGTATGAGCCGGACCTACGGCTAGGCGAACCTTGATCAGGTTTAGGGCGTCCCGGGTTCCTCCTCATAAATATTACAAACATGCCTAAGAGGATTAGAAGAAAAAAAATAATACCCCCTCATATATTATAAATTGTTTAAAAATCTAGGTAATTTAAAAAAAATATATGAGTTTTACCCTCCAAAATTGTTGGCTTTATTTTCAATCATAATTATATAATCGTTGAGTTTGTATACGTATTTGCTTAGAGCCCCTACAAACTTAGAGTCATTTTTTTTAACTTGAAAAAAAAAGGCTAAAATTTTTGGAGACTCCGCCACACCTGAGGCTTGTAGACGGTGTAGATGTAGAAGGTGAGGGCGGCGGCGAGGAAGACAAGGAGGAAGAGGGCGAGGTAGCAGCAGCCGATGCATCGGAAGCAGCACGAGCTGGAGGACTTCTTCTGGCCTTTGGAGTCGTACCGTGGGATGTTGCGTCGGTACGCTGGCGGGGGCCGGAGGCTGCCCCCGCCAGCGCCCTGCGAGAACATGGCGTAGTCATTGGTCTGGTGGCTGTACGGAGGGCCGGGATCCATGATTGTTGCCGCGTGATCGGGTTCGAATTCCGGTCTCGGCTCTTTGATTTTGTTTTGTCTTGTCTTGTCTTGTCTTGTCTTGCGTGCGTGAGAGTTTTGGGACTCTGTGTGTGTGTTTCTTTCTGTTTGGGGGTTGTTTTTTTGTTCCCCACTTGTTGAGGGCTTTGTTGCATGTGTGTGGACGTGGAGAAAGGAACTTGTGGCCTTGCATTTCTTGCTCCACTTTTTATGGGTAAGAGAAGTGCCATATTTTGCACTGTTTTTTTTTTCTTTTTTATTCTAATATATCATAATGTATTATTGTTTCCCATATTTACAATACTAATATTTCTTAGTTTATTTGTTGACTATTTTTTAATTAATTGAACAATACATCTCATTCATGTTTGTGGCTTGGTGACGCTAGTGTATAGGTCTAGCGTAAACTGGTAGCTGGTGTTGATATATATATATATATATATATATATATATTTATTTTCATCGAGGTTGCGGACCAACGTCCCCGACTTAGTTGTTTCTCCGGGGAAGTTAGTTGTTTCTGCGGAGCCTCCGAATAGGCCACAGCCGAGACTCCTATTTTTATTCCGGTAATGGAGGCATGGGATCGAATTTCTTTATATACATCTCAATCACGATTTATAGGATATTTTTTTCGAGACGGAACATGGTTTATCTTTCGATGAGGTTGGTGTCCTCGCCGTAATTTTGTTTTTGTGGGATATATATAGGATTTGAAGGAACATGTTTTTCATGAAAATTGGAGATCGGCTCTAACAAATGTCTACTTTTATAATACTTAAGATATTTGTTAAAAAAAAAAAAAAAAGAGAGATTATTAATTATCAGGTACAAATATGTCATAAAAAGGATAATTATTTATCAAGTACTATAATTTTTGAGCCTCTAATCATTTACTAAAAATTAAAACAATCCAAAAAATCATTGAGGGAGGCAAGTTTAAGTCTTATTGTTTCTCTATATATAAACGACTTCAAATTAATAAAGTTATTAAGGTTTGGAACTTTCCAAGCTAATAGGAAATCTTTTGAAATCTCTCACATTATGGCACGACAATTAGGCGCAAAATTAGGCAAACGCATAAACGTCAACTGTTCTGAACTAACTTAAACAATATATTTAGGCCCTAAAAGTATTTGGTATAATTATAATTAGAGCCATGCTTGGAATTTTTGGACCCGAGGCAAGGAGTAATTTTGATGCAAAAGTATATAAGATATTTGTATAATAAATAATATTACTCATTCAAATATGGCATGCAAAAAGTACTAATCAGAATATAATTTATAATAATTTCGAGGCCCTTATATTGAGTATTTTTGGAACCCCATAAATGCAGAATTATTTTTTTTACCATAGGCGCGGGGCTACTCCGCCTCTCTTTAGAAACGTTCCCAATTCAGCCGTTACAACCTGCGCTTCTTTCTGGATGACTTATCACATTGGATATGCCTCAATGATAGACTGCAAGGCTGGGATTTTGATGATGTTGTAACGAGGAAAACCAGCTTGCTTCAGTATATTTGCCCATTGACTTCGGGTTCTCTCTTTACCGCCCGAGGAATGTGCCAACATCAAGAGGTCAAACACCAAAGCACTGTCTTCAAACACTCCGTTGCCTTCAGCCTCTAACACCAAATCCACTATAATCACTTTCCCACTTTTTTCCGGTATTGCCCTCCGACAATTCTTCAGAATTTTCACACAATCTTCATCGCTCCAATCATGCATTATCCACTTTATACATGTATACATAATTTAAAAACAAAATAACGTGTCATATTCTTTTTATGTACAGAGAAGGTTCAACTTTCCGAATTTGCCGATAAATCGCTTGCCGTTATCGACGGATTAATCGATAACTTACCGGATTATCGACGGTAAATTAATAATATTGTAACTTACCGATTACCGATACTTTTCGATGATTATCGACACTTACCGAGGATTATCGATGAAATATCACTAAAATATTTTTATGAATATATTTGCTAAGTTTATAATGTTGATAAAACATTACAAATGCCAAAAATAAAATCATTTCATACTTAAACATATGTAAATAAAATATAATATCACTCTCACATATGTAAATACTCGAATAAAATCGTCGAAAAGTGCAAAATTTCTTGAAATGTATCATATTTTAGTTATTTTTCAAGATGTCTGCCGATTTTCGGTAAAAATAATGGAAAAGTATTAGCATGGCCGTCTTGCCGATAACTACTGGCAAGACGGATAATCAAAGATTATCGAAGATAATCGTGAAAAAGTCGAACCTATTTCATAGTTCTTCCAATGGTTTTGGATTTTTATTTTATTTTAAGATAATGACATCTTAGGTCTCGATCAAACTCATTTTATGAAATTCAAGCTCATATCAATATGATTATTTGAATTATAAGCAATAATTTGTGCTAAATTAGTTTAAGTAGATGATGAAACTAGTGTAAAAACTCTGCCCCATTTGCTTAAAATTCCCGGCTTAGACTCTGAATGAATTTTAAAAAATTAATTACTATATAATATATTATTAGTCTAAAACTACATCTAAATATATTTTTGCTTATGAGGATAAGAAAAGCTTACCTTGAGGAAAACAGCGTCAGCACTGGGAATACTCTCAAACATGTCACCCCCAACATGTCTCACTCCGGGCCACGACGGCGCGGCCGCGACGACGTGTGGCAGATCAAAGTTGACCCCCTCGATTTGTGGCTGTGATTTCACAATTTCCGCAACTGCCGCACCGGTCCCGCCGCCCACGTCCACCAACAAACTCAAACCGCTAAACCCGTCGATATACTCCGTCATGACCGCTTTCATCGTGATCTTGGCCGTGTTTCCGAGGGCATCGTTGAACAGCTTGTTGAACTTGCTGTTCCCCGAGGCGAACTCCCATATCTCCTTCCCGTGGGCTTGCTTGAACGCGATCCCTCCACGTTTCACGCACGTGCCGAAGAAGTGCCACGGCGCCATCAGACTCGGGTCGGTCTGCATCAGAAGCATCGGAGCCAGGCTTAGAGTGTCGTGGTCCGGCGACGCGTCTTGCAACAGCCACCGCGAGGAGTGTGTGAGGCCGTAGAGAGTGTCTTCCCCGGAGCCGTCCGACGAGGGATGGACAGTGAAGATGTTGCGGCGAACGAGGAGGCTCATGATGCGGGCCAGGCAGGGAATGTCCGGAGAGGAAGCGTCCGGGATGCCGGCAACAATTTGTGGCAGAGTGATCGGGCCGCCATGCGAGTTGATGATGTCCGGTATTCGGAGCTCCACGGCGCATTTCAAGGCCATAGAGTCAGCGAAACTGAAAATGCTCTTCCATATCTCTGCTTGGCCTCTCAAGCTTGCCTCATGATTGCCTTCCATAATTCTTGTTGATTTTGTTGTGACTATCTCGATACTTTTCACATATGTATATATGTATATATATATATATGTATATAGAAATTGAAGACCAAAACGTAATGGCAAGAAAAAGACATAAGAGCTGAAAATTAAAAAACGACAAAATTAAGTTGCCGTGGCTTACTTAAATTGGGTTAATTGTACCTAACTTTTGCTCATATGTTTCAAAGTGTACTCAAATCCTAAAATAGCAGGCTAAAATACCTCACTTCATTTTTATTTTTTTTGGAGATCAACAAAATTTATAGTTTTTGATAGTTTTTTTAGGGTTTTTGTTAAGATTATTAAGGATTTTAGGTGAAAATACTCTAAAAAGCCCTTGAAATAAATAAATAAATAAATAAATAAATAAACCTAAAAGTGCTAACGGTGTAGACGGAACATGTTGGTCTGCAGCCAAACAGCCGTGTTGGGTATTTAATTCACCAACAACTTTAGAGTTTGGTTTCACGATGGAGTACATGAGCAAAGACTGAGTATTTTTACCGTAAATAACGTTTTAAATTGCCAAAGTTATGCGCTCTTTCTTGTCTCTGATCCGAAATTAATACAAACCACATATGAAATGTTGGAAATGGAATCCAGCAAAATTACTTTTTTTCGATAGAGTATTATTTAGTCTGGAAACTAATAGCTTGTGGATATCAAATAAGTTAACTGACCGATTGCGTCTACAAGTATTTAGTATTTTTATTTTTTAGGGATAATAATATAATATATATAAAAAAAACGCTGAAATTCTTAAAATTTATTACTCTTCACAGCCAAGTTTTCAGTATCCATTATTTTATTTCTTTTTAAAATTTTGTCCATTGATCGATGTTATCAAAATTCTTAATGTGTCTAAAAATATTAGACACTTGAGAGAGAGATATTGAGTTGGAACATCCGCAATTTTTATTAATTCAATTGAAGAAAAAAAATTGATTATGAGTAAAATAGTGAATGTTTAAAACTTTCATCTTGAAGAAAGATTGGGTTGATACTTTATAATATAAACATGAGAGCATTAATTAAGTACATGTGCTGCTATTCACCCTAAAAATACATTGGGACTCCAAAATATTGATAAGATTATGAACAATAGAGTATATAACTCGAAATATTTAGAATAATTATTTTTTGGAAGCATTATATTGAAAAAGACCATTCATTTAAAAGAAAAAAAAAACCAATAATATTTTAGACTTAAATTATTCACATTCACAATCAGTCAACCCCAAATTATCACAATATGAATCACTAAATAACATTGTAAGCAATTCCAACCCGAAAATTCAACCGTTGAAATTAAAATCCAAGAGGATTTTTATTCAATGGCGAGGGAGAGGAAGCCTTCACGGAAAAACGACAATTCCGAGACCAACCCGAAGCGGCCCGCAGAAACGTCACAGCAGAGACCACAGCGTTGACAGCCTTCACAGCCAAACTCTTGCAAAGCCTCCGAGATGCGGCTCTCCGGCGGCTCTGAAGCTTTTCCGCCGAGGCAAGCTCGTATGATTTCAAGAAAATCCGCCGCTGCTTCGCTCTGTAGCTTCGAGAATTTCCATTAGTTCTGAAGAGATACATATTGGTGTGATCTAGCTTCTTTCTCTTAGAGGACCCTCTTGAGGACCTGACATGCTGCTTACTTGCTTCGCCGAGCCGGGGGCGACGATCCAACGGCTCGTAGCCATCGGCGGATGATCGACGGCTGAGAGTCGTCGTGGAGCTCCGGACGAGGGCGTTCATGGTGAATTAGTTCGTTAAGCAAGGTTTTGTTTACTCTTTTATATGTGTAGAAATACTGGTGAAGGTTCTTGTTATATATATTTATTAATGCAATACTTTGAATAAGTTTCTTGTTCAATAGTTGACCGTTAGTTTCTTTTTTGGTGGGCGTAGATAAAATATAGTTATTGAACGTTTGAATATTAATTTATTAAATAATTCAACAACTAAGTTTATTAGCTCCTTTAAAAAAAATATTGTGCTTTAGTATATCTGAAATGTCCTCTTTATATTATAGTAGATTTGAATTTAAAATACACTGGCGAGAGTTCTTAATTAAAGTAAAAAAATTAAATGTAAAAAATGTAAAAAAAAAAAACAAAAAATTATCGAATAAATTTAAACTATTCCAAAAATTTGTGAATATACAACATTTGTAATGATAAATTGAGAATTTCGTTGCGAACACTTCTATTAAATAAAATGGGTTCAAACAACTTTAATGAAAGTTAATATTGATAATGTGCCGCATGACACGTGTGTATTTTGAGGCTGCCACGTCGACAAGTCAATGTGACACGTGTCATAGAGAGAGACTGATATGACATTAGGAACTTTCACCGAGGAAAAAAAAGATTGAGAATTTTCAGTGCTATGTAAAATATAATGTACTTTAGCCTTAATTAATTCTTCCATCAATTATAAACTTTATATTTTACATTTTTGCGCAGTGTCCCCTTGGATTTTCATTATAAGAAAGAACGCCCCTTAAGCGTTTAAAAACAGCACATTACACCCTCAGTGAGTTAAAGATGGTGAAAAAAAGATAATGTTAGTTTGTGCTCAACAGATTTTATTTACTCAATTATATTATCGTCAACTAATTACCGAATAAGTTCAATATATAAATTATAAAAACGACACACTATGAAGCAATTGATGAGTAACTCGTAGGCTTCTTTCCCTCATTTTTCTCTGCAATGAAGTTGTCATGACGCGCCACAATTTATATCCTGTCGTTTTCATATTTTACTTTTAGATCGAGTTTATAATTATGTCGTCGCTACACTTTTATTGTTGTTTCTAATTATTTGTGTTGTTTAGTTCTTATTTTTGTATGTCGTTTATGTTTAAGTACATATCTTAATACTTCTATATTTACAGCCCCCATTATTCAAAGGTCAAGATGTTGAATTCTGTACCCAAAAAAAAAAAAAAAAACATTTGAATTTCATTTATCGCAACAATTTTTACGGTCGTTTATTATGTTTCTGATGCTTTAGTTCCATTCTCCAAGTATTAATGCCGTTTTTACTCTGGCCGGGGAGATATGTTGTTGATTTGTTGGATCATAATTCATAAGTCTTGCAAATAATGTGCCCTTTCTTTATGTTAAATCCCCCATCGCAAATTGGTTTTAGGGTAGAGTCTTATAATACTTCACGTGGTATCATAGTCCATTAAGTTCAAACGAGCAACGGCTCAAAAAAAAAGACTCGAGATGAGTGAGTAAAGAGCCACCATCTCGAGGGAGCATGTTAAGTCCCACATGGGAAAAACATAGGGGCTTAACAAGATTGAAAATACTATTTAAGTTACCTCCCTCAGACAATTGATTTTTAGGTGGAACTTTATAATACTTCACATTTGAATATATGTAATACATATGGAGTTGTTCAGAAATTAATATATTACTCCAATCTCTCATTTTTAATCTCTTTTGGAGCTATATAAGATGTAATATCATTATTAGATGAAACCCGGTAGGGTGCCCTTTTTTTTAACTACCTTAAACCGTACCGAAAACCGGGTATCCAATAATTAATACGCGTATCCGGTATCCGGTATCCAAAAATCTTGGTACCTTCCGGCAGTGGCGGATTAATATCACGAGTGTGCGTATGTTATAAAATCATTATTTTGTGTATAAAGATTTTGAGAGAATTAGAGATGGCAAAGATATCACTTTCCTTTATTCATCTGAATGAATGAGAATGATACATCTTGATTGGACTTATATATCCACGAGTGTGCGGTGTTGAACACACAGTACACAATACGTGAGATTAGACTATTTAGTTTAACTAATTATAAGCTTAGTAGCTACTTAACATCATAACTAACAAATTATATTGTGTTTATAAACCACATAATATATATTTACAAATGAGTCCTAAAGGCCTAATTAATGAATCCTAAAGCCCTGATAATGAATATCTTTAACACTGCTATTTAAGCTAAAGTTTTGCTTAACAAATTTAGCTTGTTGTGAAGCGAAAGCAAGGGCCTTCGTAAATATATCTGCTGGTTGATATTGTGTAGGAATGTACCAAACTTGGAACTGTTGGAACTGTACGTTTCGTTGTAGTCTTTGCCCGGAACTGTTGGAACCCTCCGGCAACCAACCAGCTTTAAACTTGTCAAGCTCACCACTCGATTATTTTACCTTCAAAACCGATTTATTCGAAACAACATGCACATTATTGTCAACAGGATCTAAAGACCATGTTTCACTCTTAATAAGAGCTCTATACTCAATCAAGCTTGCTTGGCCTAGTGATAACTCTACTACTCTTCTATTCAAGAGATCGTGGGTTCAAACCCTCATAGATCTCAAATGAGTGCCCCCTTTACATATTGTAAACTTGGTCATAAGTGTCACCTGTTCCAATTTATGCAGGGGTAAAATCGGTATTGACTAAAAAAATTGAACCTAAAGAATGGAACTTTAGCAAATAATTCTTCATGGGAAAAATCTTTTATCAAAACTAAATGTCCTTGAAATGTACACACGCCCACTGGGATATAAGAAATGTGTTTGTCAAATCAGAGAAGCTTATAACATTCATCAACACATAAGAGAACTAAGTAATTGTGCTCAATAAGAATCCTCGTTTTGGATCATCTTCTCCTGTTGTTTTCGTAAGGTCCGTCGCTCTCTTTATCTTTCAGAAAGCCGATAAATGCCAGGAATCCGAAAAAGAAAAATCCACCGGACCAGCCGCCACCACCGCCTCCGCCCCCACCGCCTCCATCACCGTCATCACGAGGCGGGAAACCAGTCCCCCCGTCATCGAGATCCGGTAACTTCTCTTTCGCTGCATATAACATCAATATTTCAGTTTCTTTCTTTTCAACCAATTTCCGAATATTTTCCCGATCAATCAAAGTTTCTCCTTCACATTCTTTGTGATGACTAATTATAGCTAGGTTTTACCTGACATGTGGGTCATCGTTGGAGCCTGACGAGTTACTGTTTGGGTTTGCTCGGAAGCACATCTGGCATTCTGCAAATCACGAATGTGATAAATACCACAAATTAATCGTTTTGAAATTGGAATGTGATCAAACAAAATCAAGGATATAAATAATTATTGTATCACTACAAGACACGGGTAGACGAAAAAGTTACCAATGCTGCAGCACAAATCAAGGAACTTGTCTGTCTTCGGGTAGAAGGCGTAATAGGGATTCTTATCTCCGTAAAAGAAGTCTGGTGCTTCGCTGGCCCTAATCCCCCTATCTTAGCTTGTATCATTTTGTTACCCAGCGGTTTAATCTGGAAGGAGACATCTCCTTGACACCTTACTGTTCTCGCTGAACAAAATTCATCAATGTTACGAATCAATCGAGGAAACGAAACTGAAAGTTTGAAAGGTATTTCTTCCAAAATAAAAGAAAGCGAACACAGCGAGTCTTCGTACCAGATGGAAGCTGCGGCGAGCTGATAACAGTACTTGCAGGAGCGGTCAACACCGACATCTCTACGGCCACTACAGAAAATAACCAACTGAGCATTACAATGCAAAACCAGAAGACCGTAATCAATAATAACAGAAACCAGACGAGAACAAGAATATGCTATTATATATGCATAAACAATATAAATCTATTATCGGAGTCTCTCGTGAAAACGAGACGTGGACTTAGCACGGTTTTAGATAGGTCATGGGTTAGTTACTCCCCTCTAGTGGCGGATCCATAAAATTATACTAGAGGGCTACAATTTTGTACTGATCGGGTGAAATTGCGACAGGCTAGATTCTCGGTTTTTATACCACAAAACTACGGTTTTCGGGCCGGGTCGGGCCAAATGGCTGCAATACAAAACTTTGACTCACTAATTTTAAATGTTAAAGCTTGATATATTTTCAACACCATTGAATCAAGGTGTGTTTATGAAAAACATTTTTTTATTCGAAAACACAAAATCTAAACTCAATCCAAATTTCTAAGTTCCAACGACCTAGTTCATCACAAATTTCTTACGAATTCGAACAATTAAATCAAACAATCCAACACAAATCGAAACACCTAAACCAAAACATCCGACACAAATTCAAACGAGTTGAAACACACCTAGGTTTGGGTTCGATGATGTTGCCCTAAGCTCTCTTCTCCGAGTCCGATAGGCGGAGAATCTGGAGACTCGAGAGAGGCGCTTCGTCCCAGGCCGTGGACGGCGGGTCTGTACCGCAGATGGGTCGAATCTGCTCGAGAGAGAGGAGACTCCGAGGCGGTTCGAAGGAGGTGAATTGTTGATAGCAATGGTGAAGGATTCTTCGAGAGAGAGAGAAGGTGAGAGCCGTGGGTGTGGTGGGTCCCTCTTGGGCCTTTCGGTTTTTGGGCTCAAATCAATTATATCTTTTAGAGATTGGGCTGGCTTTAATATTTTTATTAATCAAATAATAAAAAATCAAATGGATATGAATACAATATTATACTACCCTCTGTTAATTACATATATACTTCAAATTCATAATTTACGAATATCAAAATCTAATGAATATTAAAAAAACCATTTATAAGATTATATTTAATTAAATAAAAATCCGGGTATGACTGTTTCTACTTATGGGCTCATACGTGAGTATTATCTTCCTATATCTCATATATTTTATGGTTATTAAAATGGCTGACAACGGCACGAATAATTAATGATTTTATTTTTATTTTTGTAGTGGCATAAACAAAACAAAAAACATGGGGACTGGTGACAAAACTATTTTTACGGCCAGAGTGTTTATTTTTTTACTATTTAACTTCTCTTTAAAACTAACCTTAATGTAAATATTAAAACTCGACTTTTCTTATTCAATAACAACTAAACATAAGCGGAATTAGGATCTGTGAAGGAGCACTAAACTGTAAAATTAACAAAAAAGGGGGGCTGAAATGTTAAATTTAAAAAAAAATAGGGCACTCAACTGGAAAATTAACAAAAAAAATGAGTTTTTTTTTTTTTTTTTTTTTGGGGGGGGGGGGGGGGTTCAGCATCAACGTGCTTCCGCCTATGAACGAAACTCGACTTTTCTTACTTAACAACAACTAAGAATTACAAAATACTAGTAGGCAAATATAGTCTCTAATTAGAACAAAATTGGAAACGAATAACGAAATAAATAGGTAACAAATAATCAAAACTAAATGCGCAAATAAATCATATTAAATAAGTAGACATGCCAAAATGGAAAAAGTTTGATATCGACATCAATTCCTAGTCTCCAATGTGTGCTCGACTTCAGAATTTAGTTAATCAAGATTCAAAAAATTATTAGATCGATTGAAAAATAATATATAACTGCGGAAATACGAGGTGAATCATATCATGTCTATTTTGACCATAAATTTTGTATTTAAGGCGCAAAAAGCCCTAATAAGAAATAAGATTTTGAAATACTCGACTAAATGAACAAGACCAGACATATTGTTTTGTCTTTCTAGTTTTGAATGTTCAATTCTTTCGGGAGTTTTTAGATTGAAATTTCGTCCATTCTTTCATTCTATTATATATCCTTTTTTGGGATTATGTCGTTCGAGAAGTTTATTGTGGTGCTCTTTTATTTCTTGTCGTTTCTGATCAGTTGTCATCTACATTCAAATCTCAAAAGTTTGCTTCATTGTCGTTCTCTGATTATGTTTGATCATTGTCGTTTTTCCCATCATTGTTTGCCCGAAGGTATCACAAAATTAATTATTTACAACAGTATTCAAATTAGATGAAAAGAAGAACAGAATTATGTTATATTCTTAAATTTTAAATCGGTTGTTCCATTCCGATCTTTTTTTATTGGGGTATCCACGGCATAAATATGTAAACTTAAAGTCAACTTCAGCAGCATAGGTCCAAACACATTTTACGGCATATGTACCAAGCATTATTAAAAGTGAGTTGACTTTTTTCGTCCATATTTGACCAACTTCCGTTAGTCTAACGGTCCACGTGATAGTCAAATGTTGATGTGGGCCACGTCGTTCGTCACCCCTCTCTCTTTCTTTCTTTTTTTCTTTCTTTCTTTCTTTCTTTCTCTCTAACGCCACATCATTTGTCACCTCTCTCTCTGTCATCCGCCACCTCTCTCTCTCTGCGTGGGACTCGAACATGTGCCCTCGCCCACGCAAGCGAAATACTTTACCACTACACAAAACTTACTTTATTTTAGTTGTTTTTTTAGTAAAACTAAATATTTAAATAGAACAGACATATAGTATATTTAATAAGTGACGTGTTTTTTTCAATTATCATGTGTAACTTTGGGGAAACTTCAGTTTGTATGCCCGGACAGCATGTGTTTTTACAAAAAGTACCCGAATTTGTTAAATTACAAAACTATGCCCCAAAAGTGTTTATATAAAGACAAAAAGTGTTTATGTATACATTAACAGATTTTGGAGCATATTTTAAAGTGTTTGAAAATGTTAAAAAGTGTTTATGTAAAGACAAAAAGTGTATTGGGGGTATAGTTTTGTAATTTAACAAACTCGAGTACTTTTTCGAAAATACATGCTCTACCGAGCATACAAACTGAAGTTTTCCTAACTTTTTACATAGAGTTTCTTCATTTTATATTTTATTTTATATGATGTATAAAATGTGGAGGACTTGAAATTCCAATTTTAAAGTGTTGAGAAATTTTTAAAATTATTATACATTTTTTTTTTGTTTTCGAAATAGAATCGTGTGTGTTCCGAAACCCCATATCGAGAATCCTGTATTTCAAGTTGTTCACCCGGCTAACATAGGTGACCATATTAAATAATAAATAGTAATTAGGTTGTTATTTGATGTGCAAGGAACTATATTTATATCTAATAGCCGACAATGAGTTATCCGAGGATGAAAAGGCTATGTTGTTAATATTTGAATATGAAATATAATTTAAAGCTATAGAATGCTTACTAGGCTCAAGAACCACCTTCCCATGATTTTGGTATTCATTTTGTTTAGGAATATCGCTTGAATAATACTGCTCAACAAATTGAATTCCATTTTGAATAATAATAAAAAATATTTAAATAACAGTCAAACTAGTATAATACTGCTCAACTATTATTTATTATTTAAGAATAGATATGATAATCGCTTACAGGACAGGTCTTTGCTACATACAAGAGAGTAAGGCCATTGCCTTGTCTTGGAATTAATTGGGGTTCTTAATTTTCTGTTTTATTTTATATAAAATATATGAAAAACTTTAACGAATAAAATACATAATCCGCAGAAAATCAAACATTAGGTATATTAGCCACAATATACCGTAAAGTACTTATCTGTTTCTACCTTTAATATTTTTTTATTTATTACACACTAGATGTAAGCACTGAAAGAACATACACATCGCTTGTGTCGAGAAAAGAATATTTAGACAAGTTTAATTATATGATTGAAGAGTTTTTAGAGTATTTTTGTAGATGACATGTTTGAAAAAAGCATAAAATTATTGATCATGTTAAAGATTTCAATATTATGAGCAAGCCATCGTTAGGAACACTGAAATATCTTATTGACAACCAATTATTTATAAACGTTTTTTTTTTGGACCTCAAAATTATATTAAGTCTAGCTACTAGCTAGGATCCCGAAAAACTCTAAGCCCCCATGCCCATTGGGGGGAGCCACAAGCACGGGTTGGTTCCCGGGCTTTGGCCCCCAATTCGGGAGCCATAGTTTGTGTAGGCCGCCCACCCGACGCAAAAAAATAATTTTACTTTTATAATATTATTATGATTTTCTTACAAAAAAATATAATGAAATTTAAGTGTTACGTAAATGTTTTAATAATACAATGACCAAAATGAGGCTTTAGCTTTGGACCTCAGGTGGGCCAGCCTCGCCCGAAGCTCGGGATCAAGCCCTAGATATGTCGGGATCGGGCAGCCTACTTCCGTGCACGGCTCTAATTTTCCGGATGAGAATTTGCACTCTCATCTTTTGAGACTTTTTTCTTTTGTTCTTTACATCATTGATGGCATGCTGGCCAGGGAAATATTAATGAGAGTCACATCAGAAGATCAGTGCCCAATTTATTACCTCATAAATATATTCAAACATTAAAATAAACCAATATTCTGGCAATAAATTCAAAAATCTCTAGGCATTTATGCCCGTCACTAATAGCCTAAGTCCAGGCTCAGAGCTTCACGTAATGAAAGCGCTTTCTAATAATGCAGAACTGCCTTCACATCACACAACTTCTTCCATGGAAATTAATCACAAAGCTAGCTATTGCCTTGTGACTACCTGCGACCTTTGCTTTGAACCTTCTCCTTCATGTGATCTCTCTCTCTCATGATCCCATGCACCATATTATATATATATACACACACACATATATAACCGCTCACATTTACTCACATGTAGACACGTACTCTTGCCTGTGATTCGCTTCAATAGTAAGCTTACTAGTTCTTGCACTGCATATAACTTATAATTATCCCATTATATATATATATATACATACATATGTATAACTATCCACTTTATATTTACCGGTCATTTAGTAGTTAGTAGTACTATACGCACTTTATATCTTTGGATATCAAATTTGAACTTCTTTACCAAATACTCGAGACTTTAGAGAGAGAGTCCGAAAAGAAGAGCAACACGGTATTGAAGAAGCTATGAAGGGTTCGAAAGTTTGTCCGGCTGTTTATATTGTTTTTGTGCTGTTAATAATTCCGATCGCCATGTCCAGAAGAAGCCTAACAGGTATGAAACTATATATATTTATACATGGAAATACTTAATTTATAACCAATATCTTTTGTTTCTCAAACTTTTATCTGAACTCTGAAGCCATGAAGGATTCTAACATTTGTTATAACATGTTTAGCACAATTTGTTATGTCATATGTCACGTTCAGTAGTAACAGCCATTATGAACAAAAAATTAAATGTTACTAATTATCATCTTGGTAATATAAATAACGACCAGGTCGCCACAGTACCACCAAGCATAGGGCAAGCACCGGCACTTCTGTGACTAGTGCCACTGCCAAAGTGCGGTCGGCGCAGCCCCGTCATATCAGCAGTTCGTATGCATCGGAGAAGGTCAGAAGAGTAAAAGCCGCAAAGGGGTTGGAGACTGTGGAGGTGGCGGGCTCAAGCCTGCCCAACTGCTCGCACGCTTGCGGGTCCTGCTCGCCGTGCAGGCTGGCGATGGTCAGCTTCGTCTGCGCGTCTCTCGCCGAGGCCGAGACGTGCCCCATGGCCTACAAGTGCATATGCCGAAACAAGTCCTTTCCGGTTCCTTAAGATCATTGATAGTTTTTGATGTATCTTAGAGATGGTTGCAATGTTTTGTTTGTTCCTTTGTGATTATAATTTTTGGGGAAATTGTTGTACACTTTTAGTTTAGTAAAAGTTGTAGTAGATCTAGTTTCTATAAGCCAAATTAATCAATTTATAAAGTCAACAAATTTTTGTCTGAAGTTGAATAACTACTAATAGGAGAGTGATAATACAAGGGAGTGAGAGGCGTAATTACATGTAGACAATATCTCAGCGATTGCTGCTACTAGAATTGACAACTCGTCGTACAAATATGCAGAAGTGTATGATTGATTGTGCTTGCTTTGTATTTAGTGATTAGTCACGACTCACACCAACTTTATAAAGTACAAGTTTTGAAATGACTCATATTGGATCATGTTTTAGTTCAACTCAATGAGGAAAAGCCCACCGGCAACCGTCGGTTGATTGACTACAATTTTTTTTTACTTAGTTTATTTTCCCGTTCGGGATGGCAAAGTTTAATGTTTTAGATGTCGTTACTAAACCCTAAACTAGTTTACCGATGAGTGGCAAGTTAATTAAAGATTTTTAATAATTAAATACGAGTTTATCAATTTACAAATATGATTTTACGGGTTATTAACCCGTAGTTGATGTGTTTTATATACTTTAATGTAATAATAGATGTTGAAATTATTTACAAAATTAATGTTTTAGAGAAGAAAGAGAATTGGCAAATGTGTTTGACGAAAGCATACTGCGTGTTTGGATTATAAAAAACACGGGCCCCTAAGACAATCAAGGCCCATTAATAAAGTCAAGGCCCATCAACCCATTTTGAAGCCCATAAGCGAAAGCCCGTAAGTCAAGACCTGCCATACATAGCCCGAACTCCGAAGACCTACCACGTGCCTAAAAAGGCCTTTTGTGATGACCTCGAAGCATTCCTGACTACCCCACGTGGAGCGGGCAACCTTCCCAAGAACTAGGCAAGGCTATGACAACCTTAAAAGGCCTTTGGCAACATTCATTGATGGCGACGACTTCCTTTGGAAACGTCGACCTCTCTTTGGCAACTTCCACTAATGTCGGCCTGATCTCCTTGACAACGTCCATTGACGTCGATGACTTCCTTTGCAACGTCGACTGCTCTTTGGCAACGTTCACCGGAATCGATGGTCTCATCTGACAACGTCAACCTACATTGACCAAGTCGCCGCCGACGTGCAAGATAGACAATGCTCCCGTGAGAAACGTACTACGCATAGCCAACCAAACTTACAAGGCCGAATCTCAAGATAACATCAAGCAAGAAGCAATCCAAGCTTACAAGAACGCTAAGGACACTCCAGAGGCTCCACATGACTCGACTTATTACATCGCGAAGCCTCCGGAAAACAACTTAGCAACGTACAAGCTACATTGTCGGGCAAGCACCACATCGACGTACCTCGACGTCCTCAAACCCTACATTGTCGGGCAAGCACCACATCAGCAGTAAACATATTTATTATACCATTTGACGAAGCATATTTTTACCATTTCGCAAACTAAATTTTTACCTTGTGTATTTAATAACCTAGCATATTGAAACACTTATTACACTATTGACAAGTAAAATCGAAGCTCAATAGCAGCATTTGAAATTCACAATAAATACCATATATATTTATATATAGATGGCTTGATTTCAGGGAAGTGCGTGGCTGGGAAATGGGAACAGAAAAGGAGGAGAGAGAGACAAGAAGAGCCTCAAAAATGGCCTTTCCTTATTTCTCAACATCTCAAAAAACGGTGTCTCTGTTGTTCTATTCCCTATTCTTCGCAAACACCATGTCATTCTTCTTCTCCTACTTCTTCTTCTCGGCTTTGTCTTTCCAAGTTGCGTACCAGCCGTGGTCCCACCGAAGCGCATCTCTCACGGAGTGGGTCCCACCCTGAGCCCCGGCCCCGTCCCGGCCAAGTCACCTAGAGGAAATTAATCACCGGAGAGCCCGTGCCACTGCCGACGATCGACATGTCTCCTCAGATGCCGTAGCCGGTGCTTTTTCTTGTCTCATTATGTCTTGTTGTGGGCCTGTGGCGATGACTTTGTTGCAAAGTTGATATCATTATAACGTACGTGAATGATTAGTGTTTGCATGTGCATGCTGTGAAATCATGCAAAAAAGAAGCCCTCTGATTGCGCTGTTATTAGGGATTGCATTGGTGAGGCATGAAAAATAATGATGCTTTTGTTTTAGACACCAACATATATAGGTGTAATCATTTGTAATTCTTTTTCTTTTTATTCCCTTTTTTTTATGATCTCTTGCCTCTTTGTATGTTAAAAGGATTTTTAAAAAAGGGTTAAAATTGAAATGTTCTCAATTTTCTGAAGTTCAAATTTTGGTCAATACTCATGAGATTAAGGAGGCGTAGGCATTATTTTCCTTCTTGTTCATCTCATTGCAGAGTAAATTTCTTTCATTAAACTACATAGAGTCAACGGCGCTGCCATGCTTCGCCCCGAAAACCTTGTCCTCGGCTTCATGTTCCGTGGCATCGCTTGTTTCTCTATGTTCTTTCTTGCTTTGCTTAACTTTTGTTAACTTTCTATCATCCTAAACTATAAATATGCGACGCCGATGATGATGTTGTTAATCTTTGGGCGGGTTCCAAATTTAGCCGGGTTTCGGGGTATTTTTTTATTATGTTTTGTTTTTTATCTTGTGGTTTAGATCATCTTTAGTCGCTACTTACTCGCTACGCATTATGAAAAAAAAAATAAAAAAAATTACGTACTCAAATTGCTCTGTTTCTTGACTCTCCTATTCCAAAACATGTATTTTGAGAATCACAAAACAGATAATAATACTATAATAGTAATATTAATTCAACGTTACAGGTTGATGAGGATGAAACTTATTGGAGACAGGCGAGGCGTGACGAAGAGTGGGAGTGGTTACATGATTCCTCTCACGTGATAACTCAGTTAGCTCAATGTTTTAGTGAGTGTAATTCCCTTACTAATCATCTCTTCTTTCTTGATCATGTAAGAGCGGTTCAGTATTTGATTTGTATCCTTGAGGTGCAAGGTACTTCGAGCCCCGAAACGGGAACAAACCTTACGCTCTTTCGAACTAGCTAGCTTGCTGAGTCGGGCATTCACTTATTTGAGTTTCGAAATCTTTTTGCAGCTAGTGCCATGGTCGGACCACGGTCGTGGATCCTAGGACTCTTCGCGCGCGGAACCAACAAACGCAACGATAGGTATCAAGATTATAGGTTGAGCCCTCTTCAGGTGATGATTCTGTTCTTTTGTTTCGAGACAATCAAGTCGTGGCATTTGGACTTGTTTGTTATTAATCTAACTTTTTGTTGTAGGAGAAAAGGCTTCAAAGGCTTCAAGAGAGATTGCACGTGCCATTCGACGAGACTCGGCCCGATCATCAGGTATGTTGCGTTGTATATGTACTTGTTTCTCTTCTTTCATGCCGTGATTTTGAAGTAACCGTGAATTTGTGTCTGTTTTCTACAGGAGGCTTTGAGGGCACTTTGGCGCGCTTCGTTTCCTGATGTCATTCTGAAAGGATTGATATCCGAGCAATGGAAAGAAATGGGATGGCAAGGCCCTAATCCATCGACCGACTTTCGGTACAAATCCGACCCTTTTCACATTTGCTTCACTATCTCGGTTTCTACCTTTCTCTATTGAGATTTAGTACATGTTTCCTCACAGTGAGTTGGTCTGCGTAGGGGTTGCGGGTTCATCTCCCTCGAGAATTTGCTATTTTTCGCAAGGATATATCCGGTATGACGAATTACTCCTGTGACTCGTCACTCTGATTTATTAGTACAAAGGATGTTATCACTAATCAAGTAACATTCAAAATCAAGGCGTCTTTCCGTAGGTTATTACTCAAACAGGACGGAAAACGAGCGACGTGGGAGTACCCCTTTGCTGTCGCTGGAATAAACGTGTCGTTCATGCTGATTCAGATGCTTGATCTGTACTCAGGTACCTGAAAGATATCCGTCGTGTGATGTCATACGACATCATGACATTCACCATTCTCATAGTTTTTGTTTCGCTGTCCTTATCTCCTTGACGATTTCTCTTCTCTGGCCGTTGCTTACAGCAAAACCGAGATGCATCCCCGGAATAAACTTCATGAGATTATTAGGAGGTAAAGAACTCATCCTTGTTCTCTAGATATCTTTGCGATTTACGAAGTCCCTCTACTCCTAATTTTCTCTCTTTCTATCAATAATTTTACTTAATCTGCAGAAGATGAAGAAGCATTCGACGTCCTCTACTGTATGGCTTTCGAGATGATGGACGCTCAATGGCTTGCTATGCACGCTTCTTACATGGAATTCAATGTACTCTCCCATTTTCTGAATAATTTAATAACAGAGAAACAGAGAAAAAATAGTTAGATTATCTACATAATACTATGGTTTGAGCTCGTTCTTAACGGCTTAATGTTTTGAAAACTGCGTTGCAGGAGGTTCTACAAGTGACGAGAACGCAACTAGAACGAGAATTGTCATTAGAGGACATACATAGAGTTCAAGATCTACCAGCTTATAATCTGTTATACCAGTAGGATTGAGGATAATCATGCGTCGAAAGCCGGTGAATAAGCTCATGAAGATAGCTTGAGAGTTGATGAAGGTTTCAATCGCTATGCGTTGGGTCTCGTGGCAGAACGTTTTCGCAGCCGAGATGTTTCGGAAAAACCTGTCTAATTGTGAATGATCTAATTTTTATCAGACAAGTTCGAAAAAAATCCACACTAAAGGCAATTGAAGGAATGAAATATCATGAAACATGTAATTGCCTTGTGCATGCTTAGAGATCAATAACAACTTATCGACGGAGGAAGAGTAAAACGATTTGTCTCGAGTTGCACATTCTTTTTTTTTACGTCTTTTTATATATATTTATATTTTAGAAAATAACTTGATCAATTATTAAGGATCTATTGGACTTCTACGCTTTTTTAAGAGTGACTATATTGAATAGAAAGAAAAAGTGAGACATGAAAAATAGTCACCCGAAAGATAGAGAATCGCGGCAAAAAAAAACTCCATGTCTAGTGAAGAAAAGCGGCATAAATCTAAAGTAAAAAATAGCTGCAATAATTCCCAATGTTGCATAAAGAGGATTGATCGTATTTTTTCATCCAAAAAATATTAACTTCCGAGTCAATGTTGTGTGGTGTTCGATTGACTTTAACTTGGCAATGCCATTTTACTTGACTACTACGTGACCCTCTACATTATTATTTTTTTATGTTCAAAACAAAATTAAAATTAACAATGACGTGAACTCCCACCTAACAATCAGGTGACATGGCATTGTCAAATGGAAGTCAACCAATGCCACATGGTGTTGACTAAAGAAGGTTAACATTTTTTGGATAAAAAAACATAATTAACTCTCTCTATGCAATATTGGGTATAGCTGTCATTATTTTTTTGACATTGGATCTATGCCGCATCTATTATTCTCCAAAAAATGTCGTCGACACGCCCAGTCCCACTCAATAAAGGGTTACTCACGGTGAAGTATCCAACATAGGGCTGAAACCAGAACCGGGAACCGGGAATTTGAGTATTTTTTGTCTCTGTCCCGGAAAAACCGGGACACAGTTTTCTGTCCCGATTTTGGTTTTGGTTCTGAAAAGTTCTTGTTTTTTATTTAAATCAGAACCGGGACCGGCTCCGGGACACCGATTAAAATCCCGATTTTTTTAGGACCAAAATTCGGGACAAAAACCAAGACAAATCCGGGACAAAATCCAAGATAGAAACATGAAAATTAACAAATCCGAGTAAATCCAAAATGTAAAATACCAAATCCGAGTAAATCCAAAACGTAAAATACCAAATCCGAGTATAAAAGCAAAATACAAAATAAACAAATGCAAGATCCGAGTTCACGTCGTGAACTTCACAATACTAAATTCAAATCTCAGTGCAAAAAACTGAGTCTAAAATGCTAAATAGTAAATACCGAGTACAAACAAATTATTTTTTATAACAGAACGACATATAAGAAATGACGTGTTAAATAAAATATGACATGTTAAAATAATGGGCTGAAAAAATAAAATAACAGAATAAGAACATAATAGTAAACGACTTAAAAGAAATGACATGCTAAAAAACGACAAACTTATAACAAAACGACATAAAACCGGAACCGGGACAAGAAAACCGGGAATTTCATATTTTAAATTGGTTTTGGTTTTGGTTTTTCTAACCGGAACCGGGACGTCCCTTTTTAGGTTATACTAAAAAGAAAAAACTGATTTTTTGCCAAAAACGGTTCGGTACCGGGACCAGAACCGGGACAAAACCGGGAACCGAGTACAAAATTTTTACCCCTAATCCAACATATGATAAAGAGGAAAGCGTTTAGCCAACTTTCAAAAGTGGCGGCAAAAGTACCCAACGGGCCAGCCAAGAATATTTCATCTTAATTTTCTGGAGGAGGGTAATTTGTCTTTTTATACCCTCAATTTGTTTGTTTTTAAAAAATACACCCTCAAATTTCAAAAATAGCTAAACTATACCTTCAATATATATATATATACCCTCTGATAAATTTAATTTTTAAAAATTTCAATATCACTCCCTATTAACCATTTTCGAAATTTTTATATTTTACCTAGTTTCATTTTTCACCAAAATATTATTTTTTCTATTTACAGTTGTATTTTTTGAATTGTTCAAATAATTAATTTAAAAAAGAAAGATCGAGGGTAAAATTATCAAACCACTAAGGATATCTTTATTTATTTATTTCAAAACCAAGTTTTTATTTATTTATATACAAGGTTTAATTGCAGCGAAAATATCCAATCATTGTCCATATGCTCCGATAGGTACGCGACCTCAATAAATGTAGGTGAAAGTACCCAATGTAGCACTTTTGTTGCGGACCAACATTTTTGTCTAACGTTGTTACGAAATCCGCCAACGTGGCCGATAGGCCTGTCTCATGTGGCACACCACGTGGCACATTTTATTCATTTTTTAATTTTTGTAATTTTTTTTTATCTTTCCCGTGGGCCCATATGTTTTAATTTTTTACATATACCAAACATAATAAAATAATTTTATAAAATATGTATTTATAAAAAGAATATTGATATTGTAAAAATAAGTAGAAATATATTACAAGAACAAATAATTAACATCTATAATTAACAACTATTAAGGTTAAACACAATTTTTACCAATCACCAAACTTGCGGTCTAAATTTATCAGTTTGAACCGCATTTGATATAGTATTCTTTTGTAATCATGCCTTAGTTTCATATATGTTGTATGTCTTCAAAAATCATATGCCTTAGTTTTAGTATTAAAATGGCCATGATATCATATAGAATAAAGTTTTAGTTTTAAAAAATTAATATCATGTATTTAAAAATTATAAATTACTCGTATAAGGAAAATAAAAATATATTCTTTTTTATAAATACATATTTTATAAAATTATTTGATTATGTTTGATATATGTAAAAAAAAATTAAAATATGTGGGCCCATGAGAAAGAAAAAGATAATTAAAAAAACACAAAATTGAAATGTCACGTAGCGGCTTGTACCACGTAGCGCGCTACATGAGACAATCCTAATGGCCACGTAGGCGCGAGTTTAACGGCGTTAAACAAAAATGTTGGTCGGCAACAAAAGACCGTTGTTGGGTACTCTGGCCTACATTTATTGAGCTTGAGTACTTATTGGATACTTACTGGAGTATATGGCCAAAGGTTGGGTATTTTATCCGCAGTTAACCCTATTTATAAATATTAAAAAATCAAAATTTTCATTTTGAATTTTTTATTGAAACAATTTTTTTTTTTGTTTCGAGTGATATTCGGTTTCGGAAAAACCCAAATTAGAATCTATTTTTTTTGTTGTTGTTTCGTTTGCTAAAACTGCCTAGATAGTGCAACTGTGTGAGTTTTTGTCACGCTTTTCATCTACAATTCCTCATATTTTGAAATTTTTTGTAAAATTTAATTTCAAAAAATTTAGAAAAATAGTGTTGAGAAACTTTCGGTCTGTGAGACTTCGACCTTAAAATATTCCGAATTTGGTTTATGATTTATGTGGTATACCATATTTATTTATGGAGTGCTGAAAAAATTATTACAAAAATATTAGCAATTGAAAAAAAATTGAATTAAAAAATTGAAAATAAAGATAAAATTAAATTTCATTTGGCAATTGAACAAAGTTAGGTTCGGGTCCATAAAACTAGGTCTTTGGTCCATTTGGACCACATTGGATCTTCGGTATTCGGTACCGAAAACCCGCTTAAAAT
Organism: Parietaria judaica; assembly: GCA_954871525.1. NCBI lineage: Eukaryota > Viridiplantae > Streptophyta > Magnoliopsida > Rosales > Urticaceae > Parietaria > Parietaria judaica. Next base: position 37,663,843 of record OX940865.1, read on the forward strand.
AAATTTCATATAAAAATAAGTTAACTTCCATAACAAATTAATTTTGTTTCTAGACATTTGTTTTCTTTCATGTTTTGTTTATGGTTGTTCGGGATTTTAATGCTCGTAGAATTTGATTTTTCACTTGGGTTATTAGATTATTCAACGTCGTCATTAAAACACAAGCAATCGTTTATCACAAATATTTATTTTCTCGTGAGCAATAATATGTATTATTTTGCATTAAAAAAAGTACTATTGATGTAGATAAAATTTTAAAATATATTTTTAACTCATAAATTAGAGTCTAATTAGTTTCAAAACTGAATCTATGGCCAAATTTCGGTCCTAAATAGAGTTTGTTATGACTCTAAAGACAGGGTCTTCGGTTTTTAATTTCAAAATACCGAATAATAGAATCCAAGTCTTTTTAAGTGTAAAACCGATACCGAAAACTTTGTTGTACAACCCTAATTTTATGGGTAAATTATCTTGCTGTACTTTTTTGTAAATATCCTCTCTTTTATTTTTATTGATGCTCATGCACGGATCATGGGAAAATGTGCCCTCTACTCTATCTGATTCATGGATAAATAAACCAAGTTATCTCTTCATTACTCTCAGTATAATTTCTGTCATCTCATGGCTATTGAGAACGAATAAAAGATCACAAGGTTCTATTTCTCAATCTTCTGATTTACTCCTACGGAATTAAGGTCGAAAAGATTGACAAAAATTAGTCATTATTCACAAATAAAGCTCTTACTTTCTTTCCTATATCCGAATATTATTATTGCTTGAATTGTTAACCAATCCATGCTATGTATAGTTTTGTAATAATTTCAAAACAGAGCGCATAACTTTAACAACTTTTAATAGGGAGCAACTTTTTCTTTTTACTTGACCAATCCTTTGTATTCTTCACTTCCTATATATATAAAAACAAGTGAAGGTATCGAGAGAGTTATCAGAATTATGGAAGCCGATCACGAGGCAAGCTTGAAAGGCCAAGCAGAGATATGGAAAAGCATATTCAGCTTCGCCGACTCTATGGCCTTGAAATGCGCTGTGGAGCTCCGAATACCGGACATCATCAACTCGCATGGCGCCCCGATCACTCTGCCACAAATTGTCGCCGGCATCCCGGACGCTTCCTCTCCGGACATTCCCTGCCTGGCCCGCATCATGAGCCTCCTCATCCGCCGCAACATCTTCTCCGTCCATTCCCCCTCAGACGGCTCCGGGGAAGACACTCTTTATGGCCTCACACACTCCTCACGCTGGCTGCTGCGTGACGTGTCGGGGGAGCCTGACACTCTAAGCCTGGCTCCGCTAGTTTTGATGCAGACCAACCCGTGGCTGATGGCTCCGTGGCACAGTTTTGGCACGTGCGTCAAACAAGGAGGGATCGCGTTCAAGCAGGCCCACGGGAAGGAGATATGGGAGTTCGCCTCGGGGAACGGCGAGTTCAATAAGGTGGTCAATGATGCCATGGAATGTACGGCCAGGATCGCGATGAGAGCTGTCCTGGCGGAGTACAGTGACGGGTTCAGCGGTTTGAGGTCGTTGGTGGACGTGGGCGGTGGGACTGGGACAGCTGTGGCGGAGATCGTGAAATCCCAGCCGCAGATCGAGGGTGTGAACTTCGATCTGCCGCACGTCATCGCCACCGCACCGGCATGGCCCGGAGTGAGACATGTTGCGGGTGACATGTTTGAGAGCATTCCCAACGCTGACGCTGTTTTCATGAAGGTAAGCTTTCCTTTTTCTTAAAAGAAGTAAAATTTGAATATTCATGCAAAATATATAAGATAAGAGTTTTCACGTAAGATCATTCATGCACCACATAGCAAAATTCAAAACGTGATCAAAATAGACAATAAAGTCCCTACGTGACATGACTACTATGAAAACTCACACTAATTTTTATATCATCGACTGATTATAACCACTCACACTATTTTACTCATTTACAATCATAAACACATACTTTTGTTTAATATTTATATATTTTTCCTAAAGTTTGTTTAGACTATTCTTTCGTTATTATATAGTAATGACAAGTTGGTGCAATTGATTTGAGACCCCAACTTGTCATTATTATATCATCCAAAATGCTTTAATGAAATAGCCTATTCTAAAAACACGAAAAAGGAAAAGACACCAGCACTATCTTATCTTTATAATTTCTTTGGGATAATTGCAATAAAAGTACTCAAATTATGACCAACTCGCAAGGGTCATTAGTAAAAAAATAGTGATAAAAGTACTCAAAGTCAATAAATATGAGGCGATACATTTTTCCGCCCAGCGTCCGTAAAAATAATTAGACGGAAAAATGTTTAAGTTTCATTAGTGCTTCAGTTGGTCAAAATTTTGGTACCTGTACACGATCATCTCTCACTTTTTCAATGTAAAGTGGATTATGCATGATTGGAGCGATGAAGATTGTGTGAAGATCCTGAAGAAGTGTCGGAAAGCTATTCCAGAGAAAAATGGGAAAGTGATTATAGTGGACGTGGTGTTAGAGCCTGAAGGCCATGGACCGTTTGATGATACCGCTTTGGTATTTGACCTTGTCATGTTGGCTCATTGCTCGGGTGGCAAAGAGAGAGCCCAAAGTCAATGGGCGAATCTGCTGAAGCAAGCTGGTTTTCCTCGTTGCAATATCATCAAAATTCAAGCCTTGCAGTCTATCATTGAGGCATATCCAGTGTGATTATCTTGATAAAATCTACTTTCGTATTGATTAATAAGTGTATTATCTATCTTTATGAGGATATGACTTGAGAGTATTTCATGTCCCACTCGCGCGTTTTCTATATATAGTTCTTCAATAAGTTTATTTTTTTGCTTGCAATTGCTCGAAAGTTTGATCCACAATATCTCAATCCTAATGCTCCAAAATTAGGGATACTAGTTATGATGTTTATTTCTCTTTAAATAGTTATTAATGTTGTAATATTTATTTAACTTCAATTGTATTTTTTGACATCAATTTAATATAGAAACTGTTCTCCCAACTTAAGTTTGGATTGTTACATTTTTCTTTTTTTTATCTGTGTTTTCGTGTAATTATCCAAAAATTGTTGGGTTTTTCGATGATTTTTTTTCAATTCCGAGGCGCAAAATTATAGGATATCATCGAAACATTAATCTAGACTAAATACGATAATCAAGATAATTCTTATTCGACCAAAACACAAAAATACTCTCTCTCTCTCTCCACTTCTTGCTAGCTCAGGAACCTCCCTCAATCCCTCTCCACTTCTTGCTAGCAGAGGAATTAGTCTCCCCCTAAAGGTACGGGAAGGCCGACCATTCTCGAGTCCGCACTCAAGAAGGACATAGTTCCGGACAGTTGTCGCTCTGACGCTCGCCAAAGATCCAAAATTTAACACGATCCAGCATGGTCTCATTCGGTTCTCTCCGTCCCTTGTCGCCTCGTCGTTAATACCCTCGCCATCCGCGACGGTCACCCCTGTGCCGTCACTTCAGGCACCCTCGCCGTTAATACCCTCACCATACGTGACGGTCACCCCCAGCTAATCCTCAAAATAGCGTAAGCGGGTCAACACTCTGAAGTCAACGACAACCACCCCAAGGTCAACGGGACCCGTGAGGAGCGATCATCGACAACAAAATCTGTCATCCACGCAACAAGGCCAACCAAGGCACATCCAAAAGTCAACAAAAGCCCGCCAAGTCAACGAAACGACATTGAGCCAGGCCCAACATCAACAAATGGGTTTCTTTAATGTTTGATCCAGAAAACGACATCAACAACCACATAAATGGTTAAAATGATACTAGCTAAACAATCAACATATCTTAGCCTAACCTGAAAAAACGACAAGAATTAATAACAATGACAGAAAACATATTGATAAGTTTATTATGATCAAAATGCTCTTCGTATACTTAACGTGAAAAATGGCGGGATATGTACTCAAACCACGATTTGAGGAGTTAGACCATTATTTTTCATTTATCCACTGTTAGTGACTTCCGCGTGGCTGTTAAAAATGATTATAAAAAAACTCGTCCTCTCTGTCCTCTCAGTTCCCAGTGAAGAAAAAAAAAGTGAAAAATAATTATAAAAAAATCGATAGGTGAAAGCTTTGATAAAAAGCAAATCGTTTGCTTCTCCTTATTATATAGATCCGTTGAAACTCTCATCATAATTTTGAATGTGTTGGTCTATTTTCATTGTCTTATATATGTAATAAATTTTGAATATGTTATTATCACATCATCGTATCGTCAGCATTGCACCTTCAACCACTATTCTTTCCATTTCTAACCATTGTAATATAAGATTCAAACCCATCAACAGGACAGACAAAGTCGATTAACTTTTCAAGAAATCGTAATTCGGTAAATTCGCAAGATACAGAAAGTACAAAGCCCTGCCTGAGATGTATCCAAGACCTAATTCATAAGGCCACGTCATCGTTTATAACAAATTTATCGGTAAAAAAATATAAAATCTCAAGTTCTGGTTATTAAAATTTATAGATGGAGTACTCGATTATCTTTATAAATAGTTGATTCTTATATAATGTCTAAGATACCAGTATAATAAAATATCGTAATATGTCTTACACTAACTTTCTTATATAAACAAATATAGTCCCAAAACATAAACATATAGGCAGTAGTTTAATTTGATGGCAAAGTTATATTTCCTTCCCCGAAATTGTTACAATGTGTCCTTAGAGCTGCTTTACTCATCTTTTACGAAGATATGCTTAAACAAACTTTTTGAATTTCTAACCAGAGTTTGTCAATTTTCAACAACTTACTCACAACAAATTTTTGGGAAAGTAATTAGATTTTCAGTAATATTTTTGTAAAAAATAAAAAAGTTAAAAAAAGTTTTCGACCATCATGACAACGTGTAATATGGATAGACTATCACCGTGTAATAAGCACTTTTGCGTAATACAAGTGCATTACAGCCCACATAAGACCACGCGTGACGGACCAAAGGAGGTAGCCCAAATGCCATTACATCACCGATGCTAATTGGCTTGGTTGGTGTATGGACTCTAAATTGTTGTCACTCGCTCTCTAATTTAATCCAATTACTCGTTTAGATTTGCCATATAACTACTCAATCTAATAATAATAGTTTGATAGCATTTTTATATATAAAATATTTAAAGGTCGAAAAATAAATTTGAAGTTTGATTTTACGAGCGTCTTGTTAAGAGTCAATTATACGAAAGATTTGTATATGAATTACATTGTAATCAATATGTCTAATTCAAAAATAAATGTCATATATAGTGAGTATTAAAACCAAGGTTCAAAGTGTCATTTTTGTTGATAAATCACTTGCCGTTTTCAAAGATTATCGTTGAAAAACTAATAAACCTGTAGCTTATCATTACCGACACTTATGGAGGATTATCGATGGATGATAGACACTCATCGAGGATTATCGATGAAGAACCACTAAAATAATTTTAATAATATATTTCTTAAGTTTACATATGTAAATAAATTATAGTCTCACTCTCACATATATAGATGCTCAAATAAAATCATGTTATATAGTCAAATAAATGTAAAATAAAATCATGTCATTGAAGGTACTTTCGAGGATTATCGAAAAGTACCTAATTTTTAATTATTGTTACACTTTTTTTCCGGATAATCGATTGCTACGGAATATTTGCCGATGACTACCGGCAAGACGAACGGATAATCGACGATTATCGATGATAATCGTGAAAAATTCGAACCTTCATTAAAACACATAACAACATGGGCGGAGCCAGCACTCTGACTAAGAGGGGGCAAAAAAAATTCATAATAAAACGAGACAATGAAACGACTACTATACAATGCGTTATAACTATTTTTTATTTACTTTCGGTTCATGAAAATAGTTCATTAGGATTTCTATATGATTGGAAATCTACATGTTACGTTCTCAAAATATTAATATAACTTTTTTTTTAATATTTAAAACTTTGCGCGTCTTAAATTGATTGGGGTTTTTATTTTCTAGTTTTGTAAGTTGTAATCGTTTTAGTATATACCTATAATTAAGTAAAAAATAGCATGAAATACAAATTATGATCATAAAAAGTGTTGCTAAAAAAATTAAAAAATATAGTGGGTTTGGGACTTGAACCTTGTGCTATAACTTGGAGAATAACTTTAAGAGCAATAAAATTCCACTACACTACAGTGATATTTGGTATATACGAGTTATGTTTATTATTTATATATAAACTTATAATAATATGTATAAATAAAAATAAAAATAACGTGTTCGGACTAAGTGGGAGTGGCCGGCCCCGCTCCGTCCCCCTTGACTCCTTCCTTGCATAAAAACATATATAAAATACATAAAATACAATTTTTTACTGTTTAATCGTGTCTAATTGACTCCCATATTATATTTTGTGCTGTATTGATCCCTTATTTAATCGTGTTCATACGAGTCGACTCAGATGCATTTATTATAGACCTAAACTCGTCCAAATTAATCTCATCATAACCGTATTACTTTGGAGTCGATAAGATCGTGAAACTTATTATGACCTTGGGGACTACTAACTCGTCAAGTGGATAATGTTGGTTTGCAGTTTGCACTAAAATAGATAAAGATATGTCAAATAATGACCTTTTTATTATTTAAATATGAGAAGCAGAAACAAAGTGCATGTGGCTAGCACAGCACTACAGCACTTGCACATGTTCATGCATGCTTTTGGAAAATCTAACACGTAATGTCACGCTAAAGCTCATGAGCTTCGCATGAATGACACAAACGGTTTTGTCCAACTTGGAACTTTGGTATTTAGGGTTAGGTGATGTCACTGATAGATAGATACATAGATATAGATGAGTTTGACAGATGAGCTATATATATATGTACGAGGCATTGATGTGCATCATAGACTTTCCATGAACAAGCGAGCTAGTCAACGAGTGGACAATTGAGATGTACAGAGAGATAGGTCAACTTTGCAGTCACTTGTTTATAGGCAGCCACAACCCCTATGATTAATTTATTTGCCTCTATTACCATTTTTCTCCTTTCTTATGATATTAAATTCATTGATTTATTAATATTCAACGCGTTTAGTAGCATATTTTGGGAATAGCTATTCCATCGAGCCTATACTTGAGTATTAACTAAAAAGTACCAAACGATACTCATGACCAAAATAAATAAAAAAACAGTATTCAATTTTCAATTCTGTTGGTGTTACAATTCGGTAGAACATTGGAATGCTACAAAAATAAAAATAAATAAAAATTCATTGTAATCAAGGGTCGGGTTATGATTTTTGCTAATAAATCGGTTGCCGTTATCAATGAATTAATCGTTTGATAAGCAATTTATCGATGAATTAATCAGTTATCAATGGATTTATTGATGAAAAAGATAAAAAATATTTTTATGTATATTTTTTATTTTTATAGTGTCTAAAATACCAACGTAATCTAATGTCATAATTTGTCTTAGACCAAATGAAAAATGTAAGAAAATCTCAAACACAAACATGATGACATAGTTTACTTAATTGAAGAGTTATTCCTCTCTTATAAAGAGTACAATGTGCATTTGCAACGTCTTTATTCATCTTCATCCAAGGATATACCTCAACCAAGTTTTTGAATTTCATGGAAAAGTTCATCGAGTTTTGACAATTTACTCAACAAAAACATAAAATTCGGGGAAAACAATTGAATTTTTTGTAGCTTTTTCCATAGAAAGGTATAAAGGAAAAGATAAAAGTTAAGATACTCTTGATCACCATAGAAACGTGAAATATCGATGGAATATCGGGAAATCTTGTTCCTTGATTGTAATATTCGTGATAAAAGCATCATCACGAGCTTTTTAGGCAACAATATTATCACCTCGTTTATTTTAATCATTTAGTTGTAATCTTCTTCAAATATGATTGAGCTAAAAAATTGATTGTAGTTATGTAACAATCAAGCCGTAGAGCTTAGTTTCTATAGCTCTTCAATTCGGAATCTTCGCAACATTAGTAACCTTTGGGAAAATGATAATTCACGTCATTCATTATTTAACTCATGGTTTAAAATGTCGCAAAATTCGGTCGATATATCGACCAAATTTTTTTTTTGTCGTTGGTATGCAAAACGAAAGCATACCGCTGCCGCTGTTGTTTTCCCATTTGCCGAGGCTTGTCGTTGAAAAGCCTATGCACATGCAGCATTGGCGAAATGTTTGTGAAAAATCACAAAAAACCTTAGTTTGGATGAGTTTGGCAAAAATATCATTTAAACTTTCGGTAAAAATAATTATGTGAGTCATCTTCTTTCCACAAAAGTGAGTAACTCAAAGGGGCCAAACTCTTGTCCCAAATCTTTGCTATTTAAACCACTCCAAACTCTTGTAATCTATCAATGTGAGACCCTTTGGTATTCAACTAATATTATATACTTCACCTATATATTTATTTCACCTAATAAATTGACTTGATGATATAATACACTTCACTTACATATTTAAGTTACAAAAGTGTTTTTTGTATAAAATTATGTCTTGTATTTATTAAATATGTAGTTTGTACCTATATAAAAATCTGCCTAAATACTCAAAAAATATTTTCCAAAATTTCCATTGAAAACTCCATCGGCATGCGTTATGCCCATAAAATTTCTGCGATATTTTCATCATGCAGCATGTTTTTTTTTTCGATTTTCCCATCGACAAGTGATATGTCCGTGAAATTAAAATTACGAAACGGCATTAACAAGTGGCATTTAAAACCTTAAAATAACCCATTAGTTAATATTTTCAACAGCACCAATGTCATTCAATAGACAAATTTAGAATATAAATTCCAAGGAGCTAATATTTAAGTGAAATGAAAATAAGAATGAAAAAAAATTAAAATTCAAAAGAAAAATTTGAATATATTTGAAAGAAAATAATAGCATGATAAAAGAATTAATTGGACGTCAGGCTATATAATGGAAACATTTTTGTACATAATTAGAAATTCATAATTTTCTCTGAGCAACTATATAATGATGAAAGTAGCATTGCCAAACTTTTTAAGGGAATATGAAACTAATCGTGTCAAATGAGTAACTCACTGCAGCCTCTAGCTATGATATTTTGGAATAATATCATAAGCTTTGAAGTTATATATATATATATATATATATATATATTAGGTGTCTGTATTAGGCAAAGATCAAGCTTCTTTAGTTCCTTGAAACTTAGACTAATGATCAATTGTTGAAAACTAAATATTCCTTTGAATTAGTATTGGAGGCATGAGGGATCTTCTCCTAAACTAACGTACAATGATACATTACAATAATACAAAGTATCAATTTATTTTCGGAGAAATGTCTTCTTCTTTTTTTTTTCGCAGTTAATAATACTAAGATAAAATTACTGACAATTTAGCAAAAGGATATAAATCAAATAAAGGATTCATCTACGAATAAGCCATTGAGTATTTTGAGTAAATGCATTTAAAAATTGTTGGAGTGCGCCTAATTAATATAGAGCTAATAAAATAGACAAACTTACTTAAACTTGTAATTATGTAAGAGAAATCCATCATTTATGACGCAGTTTTCAATTTTAAGGGTTTGTTCATTAAATAATATTCTTATTTCCCAAAATTTTCACGCTATTTTTGCCCAAAAGACATGACTCCTCTGTCCATTCTATGGTTCTACCCGACGATAAAACTCTTGATCATAATGAGATGGTGCATACTAGAGCTGTAAACTATTTTGAGCATTTCCTTAGGTTGGAATATGAGATTCATGAGCCAAATTTGGAAGAGTTAATTCGACATCGTCTTTCTGAATTAGTCATCAATGATCAATTGCATAAAGAACCATCCGTTGAAGAAGTCTACAAGGCTTTAAAATCAATCTATAGTAGCCCTAGACCTGATGGTTTTGGTTCCTCTTTCTATATAAATTCTTGGACGATTATCAAGGAAGATGTTATGGCAACCATGAAAGTGTTTTTTTACAGGTGTAAAACTTCCTCGCTTCTATGAATGATCTTATATTGTCTTGATTCCAAAGGCTAAAGTTCCAAAACCTTTGACAAATTTCGTCTGATAAGCTTGTGCAATGTGATTTAATATTTTTTTCTCTAAACTAATCATTTGAGCAGTTGTTGTTGGTAATGAATGACATTATATTTTCGAAACAAGATGCTTTTGTAAGTGGTAGAAGTATCCTAGAAAATGCTACTTTAACTCAAGAAATGACTAAGATGTTACACTGAAAATCTAGGGGAGGCAATGTGGTATTCAAAATGTGTATGAGCAAAGTGTATGACTTTATGGGCTCGAGCTTTGTGGAGCGAACTCTTCGAGCTTTTGTTTCCCCGATTTTTTTTTTTTTTTAGGTTTATTAATAGTTGTATTGCCAATTCTTTGATTTTCAATTATGATGGACGGTATGTATCAGGATTTCTTTTAATAATAAAGAAGTTAGGGTCTAGGGAATCCTTTTCCTTGTGTACATTTTTTCATTAATCTATACTTTGTAAATAGCTTATAAAATTTGGGGAAAAAATATCATATTAATTTTAAAAACCTTCTAACTCTTAAAGTACCATATATACAATACAAAAAATCAAAAAAAAAATCACATATTGAACTTTGGCGAAGACACCACCGAGGCACCGACCCTTCTTTTCTCACCACATCAAATATTGTGGGGGCATCACATGGAATTTCGACCCAAAAGTCCATAATAAATCATTTTAATTAATCAAATTTGGATATTATGAAAGAAAAAGAAAGTAATAGTGAAAAAAAAAATCCCCACAATTAATAGAAATTAGAAAGGGAAAAAAAAGGTTTATGTTGAATTTTTGTGCTCGACAGCTAGCTAGTGGACCCAATGAAACAAACCCCACCATCACTTAATTGTCTTCGCGTCTCACTTTGTGTCTTACTTTCTTAGGAATTGGATTATCAAATATTATTCTTAGTATTTAATTAGATAGATTATATGGTTAGCAATATCACTCACTCGTTATATTGTCGAATTTCATGAACATCTCTGAAAATGTAAAACATCAATTATTGGTAGTTTCTGGATCCATTATAGTCAAGAAAAATAAAAGAGTATTCACACATGACACAACCATAAAATATGCTTTTAAAAGTGATAATTTATGGACCCATCCAATTGCAATAGAGCCATTACTTTTTTTACTCTTTCTATCAACTTTCCCAACAAGAATAGATAAAAAAAAAAAAAACAACAAACAACAAACAGAGACACGGTTTGACTTTAGAAAAATCCAGCAAAACGTTTCAGGGAAGAGGAAAAAAAAGTAATTACATAATTTAAATACAAAAAACACATTATATTTGTCCGTCTTTTGCATATTTGAGACAACGTATAACTTTTTACGGGTTAGATTGATAACAACTTTTAACCTGCGCATAGGAGTGACTTATCTAAATACATTTTTTCATATAAATTTATCATTTTTGCATTCTCATTGAACTTTTGATTTTTTATTTCATAAGAATCTCATAATTTAATAAATTAATCATCAATAAAAATACATTTGACTAAATAGTGTATACATTAATATTTTTATTATTTTATCAAGTAGGAGAAAATGTTTACTTTTGCATTAAAGAGATAAATTTGTGAGAAATTAGTGTCAATTACTCTACATTTATCACTTTTTCTCCATGAGATAAAACATTGTGTACCACTAAAAAAAAGTCTAACCCTCAAAAAACTTAGCTCCTTTAAATGACAAGTAGTAAAATGGTCAAAACATATATATGGGCATGAGTTGCATTGCATGACCAAAAGAAGCAACCAAAGGTCACTTGTATATTAGAGAAACATCAAGCAAAATTTCTCTAATTTTCCATGGAAAATTGAGAGAAGCATAATTACATAATTCATGTACAAAGCAGATAATTTGCTCAACAAGACCCTCTAACTCTGATAATTTGCTCTCACATCTCAAATTATTAGCCCATCGTTACATTTTTTCCCTCTTTATCAAAATAACATCGGTCATCTTCTAAATGAAAATTAAGAAAAGGCAAAAGTACCACAAAGTTTGAACTTTCCACCGCAGCTTTAAAAATTCAATACGCGACATCTTAAGCTAATTTTTTTTTTACATATATGGGCATGACCAAAAAACGCAACCAAAGGTCACAAACATAGCCAACGAAAACGGTAAGAGAATGGTTAGTCATTTTTTTAGTGTATGGCTCTAACACCGTCGATTCGTGATGGCGGTGAAGTAGTCGAAGTCGTGGTGTTGGACTCTGAGCTGTTTGAGCCATGAATCGGCAACGCTCAGGAGCGAAAGCAGCCGGTCATGGTCCCTTCCGTAATTACCGGACACCCAAACGCTGCCTTGCATTTTGTAAGTGGCCAACCCGAACGGAGGCAGCGCAATCCCGTCTCCTTCTTTCCTCTTCTTCCTCTCTATTTCCATATCGTCTTCAATGTCCATGTCTATGCATCCACAACATTATTATTATTATTATTATTATTATTATTATTATTATTATTATTATTATTATTATTATTATTCCTTCTAACTAATCATTATGTATCGCACGTTAGTGCCTAGATTCATTCCATATTCCAAATGCTCCTTCTAGTCTACGCTCAATGTAACGAAATCAAGATACGAGTATGAAACAATTGATTAAACACAATACAAATTTAATTATACTACATAAAATTTTAGAGTAACTATATTTATATTATTATATTTTTATTAATTTATAATATATTTACAACTTTCAAAAAATGAAATTTTATTATACTATGGGTTGTGATACCAAGGCCCCCGCCCCCGCTAGTTTTGCCTTGGTTCCGTCAATATTCTGAATGTATGATATGTTATTCAGGTAAATAAAACACAAATATAGTCATTTTTTATATTTACGAAATATATTTTTCAAAGCAAATGAAAATCGGTAAATCGGTATAATTGACTCCGGAATAAGTTGCTACATTAAATTTTGTAAGTTGTATATTATATATGAATAGGTAGAAAAAGTAGTACCTTGGAAAGAAGATGAAAGAGTGTGATAAGTGAGAAAACAAGTTGATAGGTCTTTTATGGTCCTGCCCATTGGAATGTGGTATATTGGGTACCTGAAATAGTAATTCACCTAATTTATTTAATAAAGATATTTGGAAAAATTAATCACATAATTTATTTCACATAATTTATTCAAGAGTCAAAATTCTATATCGTGAGAGAGAGACCATGCAACGGACATCCAGCTAGCTGGCGAAAGATCAACACTTCTCAGAGTCTTCAAGCCAGGGTATCTTTGTGCCAATGAATTAATCTGAAAAATAAAAATTAAATTAAATTAAATTAAACTAAACTAAATTAAAAATCAAAGAATGAAAAGGGGAAAAAGAGGTAGTCAATTATAGAATCACCACTTTTATAAGCTAAGGAATTTGCATATTCGGTAGTAAACGTCTTAGAAATGCTTAGAATCCAAAATTGTGATGCTTGCTTATCCGAATTTCATCATGGATTTGGAAATTACAGTTAAAGAAAATGCCAAAAATTAAAGAGGGAATATATGCTCATGGACCGAGAATAAAAAAAAATATATACATGTAAATATGTAATGCAATATTTGTTGGTGAAATTTCGTGACACATAAGATACATAGATAATGAAAATAAATAAATAAAAAGATGACATTCATCACAAATCACTCACAATCCACATATTGAAAAGTCAAAAAAAGATGAAAATGAATGATTGCCTCTTTAATAGATGCCTCAAAAACTAGTAGCTGTGGAAAAAAGTGTTTAGTGGAAAAGAAAAAAAAAAACACCCACGAGCACATGATTATTTATTATAATTTGGAAAAGAAAAAATTAATAATATATATGAGAAAGAAAAATTAATAATATATTTATAATTTTAAACTTTCAATTTATTACACTTAAAAATTCGGACAAAATAGAATATCTAATGAATTTAGCAATACATTAAAACTTGCAACATTTAAATTTTCTGAATTTCATCCCGCTTTTATTCACAAAGATATAAACAATCGTCTCAAACTCCCAATCATATAATAAATAAATTATATATATATATTCAAAATCTATATTATTAAAAATGAATAAAAATTTACTTGTTTAGTATTTTTAACCTCTTATTTTCTAAAAAAAATTAAGACAATAATACCGAAAATAATCACATGATCAAACACATGATAAAAAATTACAATCTTTTGAATTGATTACCTTATCCATGAGAGGGACTCGGCCATAAGGAGCCGATCTCTCGAAGTACTGAAAGTAGAGAAACCCCAGCCTGTCGTTCAAGTGGAATCCTCCGCCATTGTTGTCCTGCTCGAACCCTCCTTCCTCCGAAGACGTCCCTTCCCATCTCCACAGCTTCTCGCTCTCGCTATCCTCGCTCAGCGAGTCGCTGTACGAGTCCCTTGACCGCATCTCGCAGCACTCACCCGAATCCGCCTCGTCCCTTGACCGCATCTCGCAGCACTCACCCGAATCCGCCTCGTCCCTTCACATATTAATAAACCAATTGACCCGAATTAACAATGTTCAGAGACTTTCGTTCCTCAAAAAAAGCTCTGGTCAAAAGCCCCAGATCAGAAATGGTGATCTCGTCAAACAAGATTTAATTTTGACTGATTATCGTAAAAACCCAGATGAGATTTTACGTGAAAAGATTCAATTGACCGAGAATAGCAAGGCTACGAGTTCAAATACGCACCGGAAAGTGTGAAGAGCGGAATTGCTGGTGAAGATTTGAATGGCGGAGAGGTACGGGACGTAGTACTGAACCAGAGTCTCGCCGGAGTCGGTGGCGACGGGGACCCCGGCGCCGTACGCGCTGAGCTCGTCGTAGCGGGCCCAGAGGTCGCCCAGCGTGAAGAACTCCACCTTCTCTCTCTCCCACGGGTGCCACAGCCGGTTCAGGTTCCGAATCTCCGTCTGCCCAACCACCAAAAAAAAAATCAGATTTTTTTTTTTCTTGATCTTCAGAATTTGGAAAAAAAAAATTGGGACGAACCTTTGGGAGGAATTGGGATTGCACAACTGGGGTCGTGCAATTGAGGAAGCACTCCAGGTTCGATTGCATCTCTCTGATTCTGTTCCGATGGAAATTGGGTTCCTCTTACCAACCCCCACGAAACAGAGGAAGGCACAGACCGAAAAACAGAGGACAAAAGGAGAGGTTTTTAGAGAGAGAGAGAGAGATTGTCGGGGTTTGATTTCTCTTTTAGAGAGAGAGAGAGAGAGAGAGAGATGGGTTTTGGCAAAGAGGCGAGGGATTCTGTTTTTTGACGTTTGGTCAAGGCAGCAGATTTGACGGCAAAGGGATGGGGAATTCACGTCACTCTTTATTTAGGCTTCAACAGAAAGTCTTCGTTGTCGCAGTCCAAAAAACGATCGCCGTTTTCCCTGCTCTGCGAAATGGTTTTGCAAAACAGTTTTCTGTTTTTGTTTTCCACCTGTTCTGATGATGATTCACTGAGAAGAGAAGACAGTAACACAATGTCACCCAGGGTTGATCGGAACTGAACCTAAGAGAGTTTTAGAGAGAGAGAGGAGAGAGAGGGGAGATATGGTGAATGCGAATGTTTTGAAATTGAATGGGAGGAAGATTTATGAGTTATGAATTATTAATAGCATCTGTCGCTCTCAACCTCCAGGCGTAGGGACGAATTATTTTATCATCTGTGCAAATAAATAATTATGAATTATTTTATCTATTTGCACATACTTTTAAATGATTTCTGATTTTCTCCTTGTATTTTCCTATTTATTATGTTTTTTTTTTGTAATATTTGGGACTAAGTTTCACGAGGAAAATTATTTTAGAATAAATTTACAGATATAATTACATAAAATATTGTAAAGCTAGTTTTTTTTTTCTTTTTAATAGGTGACATTATCCGCCAAGATTATTTGTAATCATATTACAATATATATTTTCACGGTAATAACAACCGGCACTATTGGTCGCAAGCATTATACGCCAAGAAGCATTATAGGCCAAGATTCAAAGTACTTCAACGGCAGCAAGTCAAATCCATTACTGTGCGATTCTCTCGAGAAGTGGCCCACGTGTCATCTCGACAGTGAGTCAAGCACCGAACTCGGAGTCACTACCGACGTTCACAAAAAAGCCCCAACGGGTAGAAATCAAGAGCCTATAAAAGCAAGAAGACAACACCATCACATATATTGATGGTGTTGTTTTGCGAACAACACTTGAACTAGCTTGTGACGCGGCCTGGGCTAATGTCGGAACCTTACGGGTGGAAAGGGAGCGTGAAAGCTCCTTTTCTCGCCTCTAGACTCAAAGAAGCAATTCTTGGGCAAATAACTCTGAAGGTTATTATCTGATATGCTGCTAGATGGACGTCTGTCACCGAGTCCCCAACTCGACGATGTTTCCGGCAGCGCCTTCTAGCTGTGGTCGTGGCAGATCATCGACTTCTTCCTCGAGCAAGGCTCGTGGTCGAAGATCTTTCCCGTGCTTCGGAGTCTTTACCAAGACAGACCAAAATTAAGCTAAGAGAGGAGGAAGTTTCAGTCTCTATTCCGCTCTCCGGCACTCAACAATTATATTACTTAGAAAATGAATTTAGAATAATGTGTTTTGGCTTTGAAATTTACATAGAAAATAGAAAACATATCTAATTTATTTCTTTATTTCTCTTCTTACATAACAATTTTAATACATATTTTATTATTGTTTTTTTTTTTTACTTTGAATTTTAAAACTCTATAACATTTTTCTACAAACTTCGAATGTACTCATAATATATACCCTTTAAATCTTACACCGGTAAGAAACCACTGATAGGTGGGAAGTAATAGTTTTGACGTATTTTTTTTATAAATATTTTTGTAATACAATTGAACAATAAAAAATAACCGAATAGTAGTTAAATTATTCTAAAAGTATAACCCTAAATTTGTTTTCTAAATTAAAAAATAGACTTAATGTGTTCTTTTTAAAAATATATATTAAAATCGTTGATATAAATAAAGCAAACTTCACCGATGTAAAGGGCATCAATGACAAATACATAGGCGTTGTTTGAGACTGCTTATTAATTAATGGTTTTGCTTTTTTTATAATTTTAAGTCAATATCCGTGTTTGCTAAGTTAAAATATAAGCACTTCAATAAAAAGTTTAGCTTTTCGATAGGCAAAATTTAAAAACAGGTAAAGATGTTTTTGTTAAAATCTACATTTACTTTTTCTCTTCCTTATCCCCATTAATAATTTTTTTGGTGGTTAAAGTACCAAAAGTACATTTTATTATTCCGCTTAAGATTCTAATTCATTTTAAGTGGTAAAAGTATCAATTTTTATGTCCATATTTTTAAATTATTTTGGTTAAAGTACCAATTTTTTTGGGTGGTAAGAATACCATTTTTTTACGTACATTTTTAAAATTATTTCGGTTGAAGTACCGATTCTTATTGGGTGGTAAAAGTCAAAATTATATTTTATTATCGTGGTTAAAGTACCAATTATTTTAAGTTGTTAAAAGTACCTTTTTTTTACATTCACATTCTTAAATTCTTATTTTTCAAGTACCGATGTTTTTGGAAGGTAAAAGTATATTTAAAAAATATATATATTGTTAGTGCAGTTAAAGTATTATTATTTTAGTTGGTAAAAGTACTAACTTTACCGTGGACGGAAGAAATGTGGATGTAAAAAATTGATACTCTCACCATAATTGCATGTCAATTAGAAGCACAAAAGGCACAACAAGAAAGTTTTTAATTTTTTGTTGTATTTTTATTCAATAATTATATTATTTAAATTATATTTTGTCTTTTTTATATTAATGTTGAGATTTAACTAATATTATTTATGTCTACATTAGTTTTTTTTTTACATTTTGAAGTCAATTAAGTAAAATTGTTTACCGAATTTTTTTTTTATTTTGATTAACTAAACAATGCATTACATTCTCTAACAACACTTTTTAAGACAGTAATTTTCAAAAGCAATTCCGAAACAGCACAACAATGCCATTCGAGGTCATTATCTATAATCTTCCAAAAGTCCTCCAATTGTATTTTAATGGTCGCAAAGTAAAAGTTAAATTTATGTGTAAACTTACTCGAAGATATATTTTTTTAGTTAATTACCGAAAAAGATAAATATAATTAATGTATTATTGTGACATTATGTAACTAGCAATCCATGAGTCCACTTATTACAAACGGTTACGATGAATGTCTAATAAAAGTTCACGAAAAATAATTGTTACATATATGAAACGTAAGGGTCACTTTGTCAAAAATTAAAATTCAAGAGATAAACCCCGCAAAGAAAGAATTTTTTAGGGAATTAATGACATTACTCAAATTAAAACCACCACTTTGGAATATCATACAACAATATCTTATCCAATACTTATATATAGAATTCTTAAAATGTAATTCTTAAGATGAATACGTTTCCTGTAGTTCCGATGTCGCTTTATAAATTTATAACGAGACAATATGATTAATTTCATATATAAGAAATTCACACTGACTAACTTGGTGACTTACTTAGTAATGATAAATAATTATTGAAGAAATACACTAAAAAGAATGTAATTCAGATCCCTATTGATAACATGTACAATGTAATTGGCCAAGTTTCAAGGCCACACAAACTCTCAATTTTATGTGCCTCTCCAAAAGAAGACAACGTAACAATAAAGCAAATTTGTTACAATTACATAATCTTTTTCATGGAAGAAAACGAATAAAAAGATGCCATAAATAGAGAGCCGGCCGTTAGAGGCGACGGCTTAGCCTTAGGGCCCCCAAATCGCCGGTCGTCCTAAGTTTATAGAAACTCTAGCTCTTATTCTTGCAACTCTTCCCATGAAAAGATGAAATGAAATATTAGAATGCCATTAAATATTATAGTGGCGTGGACATTATTATTATTATTATTATTATTATTATTATTATTCCTTTTCTTTTCATTTATAGTCTTGTATGTAGTCTTGTTGAAGAGCCAGTGAGACTCAACCACACTTGTTTGACCTTGTCGTAACTCCATTACATAATTATACAAGATGTCACGGGTTCAACCAAGTTTGCTTGGCCTAATGATGATCTTATTTTCAATGCTAATAATTTGAATGTAAGATCATTTGGATTCAATTACTTTGAAAGCTTGTAAAGAAAATTATTATCTAATAGTAAACAACTAAAGACTTCCTTTTAAAGAGATTCACTATTAGTGTACTATGAGCTACGTTCTTTGGAGTATTATTGATTTTGAAGACTTGAATGGAGAGATTACAAAGAAAATGAAAGACAAATGTACGATAATGGTT
This sequence comes from Parietaria judaica, assembly GCA_954871525.1. Classification (NCBI taxonomy): domain Eukaryota; kingdom Viridiplantae; phylum Streptophyta; class Magnoliopsida; order Rosales; family Urticaceae; genus Parietaria; species Parietaria judaica. The sequence continues at coordinate 37,683,177 of OX940865.1, forward strand.
TCGGCATAAATATGGTAATTGATCTGATTAATCAATTTCCCGATCATGGTTCCCGATTTTTGTAATTAAGACTTTGGGTAATTTCTTCTGATTAACTAATTATGCGATTTGGATTAATTACTAGAAAATTCTATGAAGGATCTTGATGTTGCAAGGTAGCAAGCTGATTGTCGAGTTGGTTTCGTCGAGCTAATGAATTTTCCCTTTTGGTTTGGGTCTTCAAGCCTTGTGTAAGTGTTTAGAGTAAATAAAGGAATTGTCAAGCTTGCAGATTTATAAACGACAAACTCATACGCCAACGATACCCCCGAAAAGTTTGCATGTTTGAGTAACATCTTGTTTACTACATTTTAATTTTTGAAATTATCCTTTAAACTTCCAATAAATAATGCATTGTCCTTATGCATTAAAAATGATACAAATGTTTTTTTTTTCGCACTATATGACTGTGTCATCCTTTAAATGTCTATCTTGTCAATTAATTACGGAATTCAATTAATATCTTAGATTATGATACTATTTTTAAACAATCAATTAGTTTACTTAGTATTCAATAACTGTTACCATAAAAGCAAAGTTCAAAATGTCGTTTTTGTCGATAAATTGGTTGCCGTTTTCGAGGATTATCGATGGATTTTTGAAGATTATCGATGAAAAACTAATAACATTGTAGCTTATCGTACCGACAGTTATCGAAGATTATCGATGGATTATCGACATTGATCGTGGATTATCAATGAAAAACAACAAAAATAGTTTTAAGAATATATTTGTTAAGTTTACATATGAAAATAAAATTTAGTTTCACTCTCACATATGTAAATACTCAAATAAAATCATGTCGTACTAAAATAGTCTCTTTTTTTTTGCATTGAAGTACTTTCGCCAGAAATTGTTGAAAAGTGCAAAAAAAATTAAAGGGTAAATGAGGCAAATGCCCATTTGTGACTCAAGGTTTAAAAAAAAAAAACCATTTCTAATTATGGTAAATTATAACCACTAACAATTGAAATATGGACTAATTTGCCCTTTCACTTTTTAATTCACATTATTAATTCGGTTTTTATTAACTAAAATAAAAAATATATATTTTCCTTAAATGTAGCAAATTAAATAAATTAACATTAAATCCTTTTTATTTTAACGATTTCACAAAAAAAATTCGAATTAATCCTCCATATTTTTAAAGATTAAAAACAAAATATGATTTTTGAATTTTTGGTCCCTAATAATCTATATTATTTGAAACTGTATATGAGAAATCTCGAACAAACATTATTCACAATTTGAAACTGTAAATAAAATTACGAAAAATTGTATATGTTTTGAACTGTAAATAAAATTACAAAATTTACGAAATCATGTCAAACTGTAAATGTAAATGATGTCAAATTGTAAATGAACTTACCAAAAACTGTATATATATATATATAAATATTGATACCAAATATATATGCCAACACAAATACTACAAAATTGTAATTATATATACCAATACCAAAAACTGTATATACTAATATTAATATTAATACCAAATATATATACCAATACAAATACAAATTTAAACTGTAAATATATATTCCAATACCAAATATATATTCCTTTAAAACTTTAAATATATGAACCTGTTGAACCAGTTAAAACTGTAAAAATATATACAGCGCGCGACGGACATCGAAGGCGACTGCGACGAAGGGAGATGGTGGAGCGAGGCAGCGACGGAGGAGGACGGCGACGGACATCGAAGGCGACGGTGACGGAGGGAGACAACTGAGCGAGGCAGCGACAGAGGAGGACGGCGACAGCGATGCCGGAGCGCCGGAGGAATGCGATGGCGCGGCAAAGGAATGCGACGGCGAGAGATTCACGGTGGTTTTTGGGCAGCGGATGAGGCGGATAGAAAGGGTCGAGAGAAAGAGGAGAGAAAGGGTAAAGGGAGAGAGCAAAACAGTAGCAATAAAAGTAATAAATGAAAATTCTAAAAAAAAGTAACATAATTTATCTATTAAATGAGAGTTTTAATTAATAGGTGAATGGGTCAAATCTGTTTGATTCTAATATTAATTTCGAAATTAAAAAAATTAATAAATAATTGATACAAAAATTAAAATAAATTAATTATTATTAAGGTTAAAATGGTCCATTTATGTTTATTTATGGGTATAAAATAATTGTTTGAAACTATGGGCAATTCTCTTAAACTTTAAGTGGTTTTTGGGCATTTTGTGGGTTTTTTCTAAAATTAAAGTACACAATTTTTTCATCATTTTTACACTGTTTTTACAGATAATCGATTAGTATGGAATATTTGCCGATGACTATCGGCAAGACGGATAATCGACGATTATAAAGGATAATCGTGGAAAATTCGAACCTTTCATAAAAGTTCTATACGATTATTAAAAAAAAATTACACTGATAAGAATACCTTAAAGAAGTAATTTATTGGGCACAAGTTTCAAACTTATATAAGTTTTTTACTCGGGGGGGAAGGACTACGTTTTCTTGTAAAAATAATAGAATATTACTGTAAAAATAAAATAAAATTAAAGTTCAAAGAATAAATGTGTAAACTTCATATAGCAATATTGGTAATTTCTTTATTTTGTTTTCTTCTTGGTAGCTTAGCGATCAAAGGTTAGAGAAATTAGAGCGAAGCTTTGCGTTTAATATTGCAAACGCGTGAACGTCAAAAATAGTGAAATACATTGACACACTGTATTTAATATTTATGATTTATATATCACGCAAATAACATATTTGAATAATACACGTATAACCCACGACGACGCACAAGCTCTATGGAATAAGAATTCATCTACTTTTGCTGAATATATTTAATCGTTTATTTGTTTTTATTTTATCTTCTAAAAAATCGCAGACATAACAAATTAAATAAAAATGATTTTTATTTAACTATATAGTTCGATAGAACTATTAAATCACGTGGTGTTGCCGTTACGACGATGCTCGGGACAATTAAGATGAAGGAGACAAAGAAGAAGCATTTTATATCCATACATATAAATATATTATATGATTATTTATATGATATTTTCGATAATAATAATATATTACATAAGACAAATACGTAGAAGTAGAAGGCAGGGCATGATAAGTGTAGGTCCCGCAATGGACAGGCGCTTTGCTGATTCGTGTAATTCTTGTATTTTATTGAAAATGCTTTTATATAAGATTATTATATATTATAATAAAAAATTTATAATTTCATATGCGGAAGTTTTATTTAACATTTTAGCTTAATTGTTTGTACTTTGTAATGTGAAAAGGACCGTATAAAACAAGCTTGGGTTCTACTCATCTCCGTCCCTTTGATAATAAGATATGTAATAATAATTTCAATTTCAAGTTTCAAAATGGTTCAATCTACAGTCTTAGTTCATTCTTTTATTATAAAGTTAAATAGTCATTTTACTCTGAAATCCAGTGTAATGGTATTATATATATCCATAACCGTTGTATAACTTTTTGAAATTTATACTCGTTGGGCGATTTGAATGTTGCTTCGGTGTACAGGTTCCTGAGTACACCAAGTCAGCTCGTGGTGGTTTTTGGGTTAGATACCCTATGATACGGGTTATTGGGCTTTGCAGGGCCCTGTTTCAAACTCATGGTTAGGGGTTCTGAGTTGATTTGACCAATCAATTTTAATATGGGCAGGTTCGACAATGTCGGTCATATGGCGTGACCAATTGATCATCGTGAATTTTAGGGTTGAATTATATATAACCCCTTTAATCCTCATTTTAATATAAAGTATAATTTTTACGATAACGTGTAATTTTGTGGGCATTCAAATTTGGATGCAAAAAGTCTCTCTCTCACGCGTTTTTTTTGTTCTTGCCTTTCAGGTTTTACTTCTATGCGAAGTTGATATTGTAGCTTGTGTCAACTCCAAAGACGCTTTAAACGTGCTTAAAATACTATACAAAAAGTGTATTTGTTATGCGAAATTCTGCGATTATTTTAACATAGTGGATTGACCTTTCATTGTGCGGTCTTGCGAAATTATATTTATAAAATATTTGATGAAAATACTAAATCACTATACGAAAAAAAATTATAAGTATGAGGATTTTTATAAGACAAACAGTACAATATATAAATAAATAATATTGAAAAAAAGAATGCAAACAAAATTTATTTCAGAAATCTGGTTTTTAAAAAGATGTTAAAGTTATTAAAATATGAATAACTGTAATTAAGTTAAGAATACTAAATAATGAGAAAAGAACAGGTTAACCGACCGGTTGCTCCGTATCGTTTCATGACAACTACATTCTTATGTTATAAATCAAAGAAATAATTAAAAACGTAGAGAGTAAGTAATTACTTAGTTTGATTTCTTGATTCATCACTATTATTTACTGAGATTTAGCCATTTAGGTCCCAATATACTGTCATTTTCACACGTTTTAGATATGTCATTGGTTCTTATCTGAAACGCTAACATGATAATAATACATATTAGAAAACAAAATCAAATTTATTAAGAGTAAAAATGACTGGCCACCTATCATCGTACAGACAAAAACAAAAAATAAAAAGATGAACAGTTTGCTCAAGAGAGATTTTGGATTACTAATATGTCATTGGTCCCCTCATATACGATCATATATTTCTATAATATAAATTTTTTGAATTGATTATCAAATAAATTAAAGTGGGTGAATCATTTTACGCACATGTTAATGCCTTTGTATATTTCATTGGTCTTATCTGATATACACTAGCATAAATATAATTAAAGAAAGAAATCGAATCTCTATTATTAGTTAAAGCGTGATTTATACTAGATTTTCTATCCTTTCTTTACTTTTGCCATTAACTTCATCCTTTAAAATTATTGAAATAAAAGCGACACTTTTGTGATGCGAGTGTGCATCTGTAATCTTTATTATAGTAATTAAACCTTTGTGTTTGACTAATAATAAATAAAAAGTTATTACTGGTAAAAGTATCCAAGTTATTTAAAAATAGACATCATAGAGTTAATTTAAAAAATAGTGGAAAAATACTTAAGTTCACCTTGTTATACGTGAACTGGTTACCTCATCCACTTTTTTCGTTAGTTTTATTACTATTTCCGTCAATGATGGAGTCAACAATGCAAAACACAAAGTTATTGAGGAGATGAAATGAGAATATGAAAGAGAAATTAAAAAGGAAAATAAGAATTTGCATTGTTGATGTTAAAAGAATTTGTGTTAATATACAATTTATTTTGATATCCGAGAATTTGATCGTTCGAGTTTATTTGATTGATTTGCATCGACAAAAAAAAGACGACTACCGATTTTAAAAAGTATTTTTGAGTATAATAAGTTAATTTTATGTCAGTTTATTAAACTTGTTTTTGTCATTAATAAACCTTAGAATGAAAAGCTTTCGGGCAAACTATCTAATTAATATATAATTCTTACGACTTCTGCTTTTATTTGAGAAAATTATCTTAGAAACATATTTGAAAGAAAAAAAAATATTTGCGGAAAAAAAAAACGAAAGTACATCTTTTGCATATGGCATACTCTTTTTTTTTTTTTGTCTTAAAAAAAATAGTATCCTGTCGTGTAAAAATAAAAAATAAAAAAAATAAAAACTTTGCATGATTATTTCTTAAATTTTTTACACGATAATTAAAAATAAAATTCGAAACTTACCCAAAATTGTAACCGGATGACACTGATGATTGACCACATACACATATAAATAAATTGTTTTCTCATCATTTCTCAGTGAACTTTGATTTCAGTGTGACTCGTGGCTTCACTAATATCGTTACATACTTACATGTATGTGTGTGTGTGGATTGCTTTAATTTCTATTTTGACATTTAATAATTACTAGAAGGGCCACTTCTTGACACACTGTCCTTCTGAAGACTGACATAATGACAAATTGACTCCATATATTGCTCACCCTTGGACATAATTTGGACCATCATCTTGCTGGGATCGATGACAAATTATGTGTCGTGATTATACTATTTATTAATCAATGCACATCTATAATGCAATGTTTTATTGCTGCTATTACGTACAAACACATATAATATAATATGTTAGTGTGCCCCAAAATAATAAATAAATAAAAGATGATGTCCCTCTAAAACAGGAACACTAGGCCATAATCGCCTTAGGCGGGTCCACGTATATAAACTCTATTCCATTACTCAAAACTTATTTCGTTCAATCATGAATCAGAGCTTTTATAGAGGGAATGACCAAAAAAAAAAAAAAAAATTAATGGCAGCAAAAACTATTTAAATTATACTTCATTGTAACGACATAAAATCAAATTTCAGTTGTGAAAATATCCAAATTCCAATTTACTCACCACGATTTTATACCGCTTTCCTCCGAATACTCCCGCTACAAGGGTTTACGGCTTTACGCATCAGAGGTGAGACATACTGATACACCCCGCTTGAACTTGCGACTCCGTGACTGACACTTTACGAGAGTATGTAACATAACAAACTAAGAAAATAGAATAAAAATGCATCGCGTACTTTCACTACCAAAAATCGAACATAGATCTATGTTGTTACAATAGAGTACAACTTAAATATTTTTGCCGCAAATAATATGCGCACAATCATGTTGCAATTATGTTGGTAATTCAATGTATGTCATGGAATTACATGGAAATTGGAGAACGTTTATGCAGTGAAGTACATTCACATAAATGATAAAAATGAGGGTAATGGTGACAAGTCATATTGTTTCCACTAATATTATCCAAATATAAATTTTTCATGCTTTTACTAATGTGTGATATGTGGCTAAGAGTCCAAGCACTCGATCTGTGGGTCCTCTTATTATTTCATAAATATTTTATTTTTAATTTTGGATTAATATTTGGCTTTCATGAAAGGGAATTCAACATTAATTATTGAATGTCTTCAATCGTTAAAACCAGAAACTTTCTCTCATGGTAAGTAGTAGTTGGGGAATTGGGGAAATAAGAAAAAAAAAACTTTCTGAACTTTAATTATTATATATATATATATATATAAAGTTCCTTTATAAATATTTTTTCTAGTTGGAGAGCCAATTTCCTAGACTTCCAAGTTTTTTCTTGCATAAATAATTAAACGTCTTTCATGTTTATAGACCAATTTGTTTAATTACATTTATGATGACTCAATCAACTTAAGTCATTAGTACTTAGTGTTTTTTTTTTCTTTTCGAAAGAATCATTAGTACTTAGTTATAAATACAATCCTTAATAACTTTGAGCTTCATAATATTTAAGTTTGGGTAAACTGCGGTTAATGTACCTAATGTTTGATCTTCTGCGGATTATGTACTCAATGTTTATTTTTGTTGGTTAATGTACCCAATGTTTGATCCATTAGATATTATTCGTGTTTTAAGTCAGTTGACCTTTAGAGAGTTATCCTCCTCTATGTACACTTTTCGTATTTTTAACATAACTCACTCATTTTTTGTCCAAATTTTATGCACAACCTATGGTTGAAAAGATAAGATATAGATATACAACTTTGGTGTTTTAAGTTTTGTAAAATCAGTTCTAAAAAATACGAAATTTCAAATACAGCGTACAACTGGACTTTATTATAATGCAAAATATTTGTTTCGAGTAAATTTTAATATACTTAATGAATTTTTATGATGAAACGTAAAAGTAAAAAATTATAGATAAATATTTTATCTTTCTAACGGGTGTTTATTTATATATTTTGGACAAAAAATGAGTGAGTTATGCCAAAATATGAAAGATGTAATGTGAAATAATCTTTCATATTTTTGGCATAACTCACTCTTTTTTTGCCTAAAATTTATAAATAAACACCCGTTAGAAAGGTAAAAAAAATATCTACAACTTTTTAGTTTTACGTTTCATTATAAAAAATCATTAAGTATATTAAAATTTGCTCGAAACAAATATTTTGCATTAAACTAATGTCCAGTTTTACGTTGTAATTAAAATTTGTGACAAAAGTTCTCAAACTCTTATTTGTGTATTTCATCATATATTTTTCCAAAACCGCGCCACGTGTCACATTTTAATACCCATTAAATATACTATTGTTTATCAATTATAAATCAGTTTAATTTTTTTAATTAAAAATAGTATATTCAATGGGTTTAAAAACGTGACATGTGATGCACTTCAGGGCAAAAACATGACGGGAGACACAAAATGAGAGTTTGGCAACTTTCGCTACCAAAAAAAAAAAAAAAAACTTAATGCCAACTTTTTAATGACTTTGAATACTTATGCCGCTATTTTCTCTTCATATTATAATACTAAAATATTTATATATAGATGGACGTATTCATGGGTACGTACATATATAAAAATCAAATAAGTTGTAGGATCATTCATGTATTGTATAATTCTAAAACTATAATACTAATCCGATGGACAGAAATTGCAATAATGAAATAAGATATGATTTCTTCATCCAAATGTATGCCCCGTGTTTATTTGAAAATGTGATAAATCTATCACTTTCACATTAATTCATTATTCATATAATGTAGTATACTTGTATATTAGCAGATGATGAGTGGTTTTGATGTCTATGAATTAGTAAATACTATACTGGCCTAGCCGGCCATCCGCTTCAGCAGCAGCGCCTCAGGGCGCTCTGGCCGCCGGCTTGAACCCGTGGCCCGTACTTAAATGTTACGGCATGAGAGAATATATTGAGAAGCAAAGACAAATTCGGGCCTTTTATTGACTCACAAATGAAGAATAAATGAAATGAATGAAAGAATGTCATTCGTGTTTTTACAAAAGAACGTCAATGAATTTTTTTGTCGGAGCAGTATATTTCTTTAATTGATTTTAAAATATGTTGTTTTTAAAAAAGAGATTGATGCGGGCTAGACGACATGGCGTGTGAGATGTCGACAATGCTTGATGATGTGGCCATTTTGGAGAGCTACGTGCCAGCTAATACTGTTTATTTGTTGTAGATATGTAACGTTAAAACTTTAACCAGTATAAACCAAGCAAGCTTGGCGTAGTGGTAACTCCACTACACCTTTATTCTAGAGGTCACGGGTTCAAATCTCAAGGGACTTAAATGGATGCCCTCTTTACATTTGTAAACTTGGCCAATAGTGCTACATATTCTTACAGTGAATATATCTAATAATGCAAGAGCGCATTTTAACCTTAGCCAATAATATCATCTTATTCACACACAAAAAAAAAAAAAAAAATACGAGTAAATATTGTGTTCACAAATTTATTTACTGTGCTGATCAATAATAAAGTTAGATATTTTGGTGTATATGAGAATATTGATTAAAATAAATAATTTATTATGAAAGTTTACTATTATAAAATATTATTTTTTTCCTGACCCTAGCAGTAATACGCTTCTAGATTCTTCAATTATACAGTAAAGGTAAATTGGTAAACCTGTTACCTAATATTATTAGGTAAAATTCTGAGTCCAAAATGTGGTCTCTCTATTATAGTAACCTAGACTTGAAAGCTTGACGAGGTCATGACTCGTGAATATAAAGTTCATACATTGTCAAATAAATTTGGCAAAAAAAAAATATTTTTAAATATCCACCATATGTAATTTATGCGGAAAAAATCAAGGTCAAAAATTCTAAATTTTAATTGCTAATAAATGCAAAACATAGACTTTGTTTTACGATTTCTTTAATACACGGGGATGAAAATTACAGTACTAAAACTAACTATAGTTATTTGAAATGGTCACGGCTTTTTCTCAAGTTTTATCTAATCGAATAAATATTTAAAGTTGTAAAATTTATATTTTTAATTGATTTTATTTGAGTATCTGATTTAAACTCTTTTTTATTATTATTTTTTTAGATTTTTTATATTAAATTCCTTAATTTGGTCCATCGCGTAAATGACTTAACATTAACGAAGATATATGAAACAAAAATCAATTAAAAACACAGATTTCAACATTGATACTTATTTTGCATAATTAAAAACGCTAGAATATGCTCCGCTATTTCAAAAAACAATAAATATTTTTGCCGCAATTATAAAATAGCATTTGTAATAGTTCTAGGCTTCTAGCTATAATTTGGCTTACTATTAAAATTCAGCTAACGAAATCAAATATTGACTAAGAAAATAAGAAAGACAAGAAAAGGCCCATCATCATCATCATCGTATAATGCCTTCAAATTATATGGAAGATAAACTGTTAAACGCTCAACTGGTAGGCCAAGAAATTGACTAAATCTGTGAGAATTGGAATAAATATGTGGAAAAAACTTATGAACCATCACATAAGATGATTTAGAATTGAATGAATTTATTCAAAGGCATCAACGTGATTTGCGGTCAATATATCATATTAAAAGTCGATATTTGATTCTTCCTCCTGTTTATTTAGACTAGGCATAGACATCGGTAACAAAATAAAATAAAAATAAATTTCTAATATTATTGTTCATGTCAGGGCTGAAATTTTGTACCCGCTTCCCGGTACAAAAACCAAAACAAAAACCAAGACAAAATATGTCTTCCCGGTTTTTTTTTAGTTCCGGTTTCATGTCGTTTTATTTTAATTTTGTCATATTTTTTATCATGTTATTTTTATGTTATGATTAGTCTTTTAATACGTTCGATATACTAATAGTGTTGAATGTTTGTATTTGGTTCGAATTTGTGTTGAATGATTGTATCTTTTTAGTCTTAAAAGTTAGGGTGTTTCAATGTTTGTGATTTATGGTCATGTTGAATGTTTTCTATTTGTATAGTTTCTGAATCTCGCGCTTCCGCGTCCACTTTTCCCGCTATTAATTCTGCCCAAATCGAAGTGACTAGTGACATGAACAAGAAAAAGAAGGATAGGAAAGAAAAAAAAATTGACTCGGTGTCTCGGACATGGATTTGGTAATTTGGTATTGTATTTCGATTGTCACAGATTTTTTCTCGAAATTGTCTCTTTTTCTTATTCGGATTATGTCCTTGATTTTTTATCTGTTTTCATCTGGATTTTTTCTCTAAAAAAATCAAGATTTTATACTTGTTCTAGTTCCAGACCCAATTCTGATTAGAAATAAAATAAAAATAAAAATAAAAACAAGACTTTTCAAATCCGAACCAAAGCAGGGACAAAAAAATGTCCCGAAAATGTCGAGACAGGGACAAAATATAATGGATTTCCCGGTTCTCGGTTTTGGTTTCACCCCTATTTTTTGTACTTAGCCTTAGTTTTCTTCTTAAACTGAGTTTTTTTCCTATCGTGGATTTGATTTATATTATGAATTATAATGCATAAGTACCTTAATTTATAGTTCACAGGTACGAAAACAATTTAGGTAAAAAAATACTAATTAAATTGCAAGAAAATAATAGATCCGTCCAATTTCTATCAAAAACATTAAAGTAGACATGTCACGCAACATAATTTTACTTTAATTTTAATCTTTTTTATTATTTATTTGAATTATTCTTTTATTAGCGTTAAATAAAAAAACTCAACGCAACCACTGTTTAATTAAATTTTGATATTTTTCTCATTACAAATAGACATTTAGACGCAATTGACAATAACTTAAGTACTATCGCTGTTATCCGTTGGATATACAACCTCCGTAGAAGAACATAACCCCGAAACACTGAGGTAAGATTGAAAAGATGATAAGCTTTTGTAATACACACGCGAAGAAGAAACATGAATCGTAGAGGTTTGATTAGCCAACATCAGTGGATTTATTTTAGGAATTGATTAAGGCACAAATTGTGTGGTTAAGAGTTTAGACTCCTCAACCATAAGATAATTTACTTTACGTCTACACAACGCTTTTAATTAATTGCCATTATCTTATTAACAGAATTTAGCTCTACTTAAGAAATAGTTTAACAGAATTTAAGGCGTGAGTGAACGTGAAGAGAACTATGAGTTGACTATACATATATATATATATATATCAAAAGTCAAACCATAACTGCATGTGCTAATTCAACGTGACACTAGTACAATAATACAAAATTTGAGGCGCCAAATATAAAATAGAATAGTAATATTAATTAGCTCCCTAATTATTCTTCTTTTAGGATGGACAAGTGCATTTATTTTAAGCTGAATTACATACATTAATCAATTCAATTGTATTTACTAAAAAATTGATGCATTGTGCTTCACGACAGTTCACAAGTTAATGCAGTCGTTTGATATCCAAACGACAGTAAAATCAAATTGAATCCACGTCAAAAATTACATAATAAACAGATTATCTTTGTAATAAGGATTTTTTTTTTTATTCGTGAAAAGATACCAAATGAATCTTGTATAGTACAGACAGACAACTTTGTAAATGAATAATTTACTTAATTAATATATTTTGTATGATTTCAATTCTAACTAATATTTTTAATTATTAATAAATTCAAGAATGTAATTCTACTACCAACAAACAATATTAGTTTATAGAGGCTTTATTATATTAATTTTTTGTTATGTGCCCTGAAGATCATTGATCTCGAAACGGTAATAAAGAAAACGTAGGCCAATACTCACAAACTTAATATCTGACAGACTAAGTTTTTGAATGTTTATTGGTATTTCTCATTTATCAAAGCTCTCTTAAATAGAGCATGGAATTACAGCCTAATGGGCCGGACCAGGCCCAACTAATAGAACCTTCTAAACATTATTAACCCTCGTTGTATAAAATTATATGACGTAATAAAATAATTAAAAGGACATAATAGTGACAACTCACTTAAATATCGTAAGATCTATATCAGTTGTTTGATAAAAATACGACGACATAAATAAACGACGCTTATTAATTAAACGATATTAATCCTAAACTCTTGGGGCTGTATCATTTTCTCTCTAATCAAAACCGTGCCTTACAAGAATAAGACCATAGAAATTCTTCTTAAATCTGTCATGAGATGAGTTTTTGTAACTAAAAATATTATTTTAAATACACAATGTAAGGAAATTATCTAATTATTCAGAGCTAGCTTATTGGCAAAATCACCAATATGAAACTCTGTATTTTGTTAATGTCAAAGAAGAGAAAATGTGAAGCTCTGATTCTCATTAACGTCATAACAAAGTGTTTAAGACTCTTAAATACAAGCTGAATCACTTACTCAGAAGCTAATTATGCACAAAAACCTACAGCAGTTCTAAGCGAAAGCAGATCCTAAATTATATTTTAATTTTTTTTTAATTGAAGATGGGTGAGTGTTTTGTTTTTCAAATTTTTCAGTGCCATGAAGGCTTAAACCTTGAAAAAGAGGGGAACAAATCCAAAATTATTTTTGGGTTGAAATCCAAAGAAGATGCCCGAGGAGGACGGGCAACGTAATGAGGTCCATACGAAGTCAATAAACAAGTGTGCGATGAAGCCGTCCAACAAGCCGCCCCACGTGACGATCGCGACACCCAACTCCAATGAGCCACCCGATTCCACTACCACCCTGCCCCAAGCAATTCGATGACAAATTTTCCAAACACTGACAAAATGATGCAACGCACGTGGATTTGCTCACCGTCCAACACTCGATTCCAATGAGAATTGAATTTACTCAAGTCATGCATTGCTTCAGTACTTATCAAGAAACAGTTTGTTGTTTCTTAGAGTTCCACAAAGCCGAGAAAGACGGAGTAAGTCGATGACCGTCGACCGCGATCATCCGGGTCAAAAACCCAATATATTACATATTTGTAATGAGACAAATGGAAACCATATAATGAACTATTCTTGACTTGAATCCTAAGGAATTAGTTTTGTTTTTCGAGATATCCTTACAACGCAAGTTAGCTTCTCACAGTGATTGGTCTGCTTCGCTCGGTATGAAACCCTAACACCCGTCGGCAGAGCCGGCCCAGGCTATAGGCGAGCAAGGTGGGCGCCTAGGGCCCCAAAATTTTAAGGGCCCCAATTTTATTAAATATATTGTTGTATACTTAATTAAATATGAACAAAATTCAATTTTGAAATACTTTAAGGGCCCCAAAATTTTACATAGCCTAGGGTCCCGACTAAAAACGACTAGCTCAGGGCCGGCCTTGCCCGTCGGACGCAAAGCATGAGCTCGTCGAGTACTTACTTTGTGTAAGCTTTTCAAAGAGTAAGTGAAAAAAATAGAGCAAAGCTCTTATTCTCATTATCTTATAAACAGAGTGTTGACACATAAATGAAACTTGAAAATCAACGTCAAATAGTTTTAACATAAATGCTCATTAATTTTGTTACAATATATTAGCATAATTCATATACCAGTTAGCTTTTCCAACTCTTATGTAGGCCATTGGCGGACGTACCTTATTGTGTGGGGTGGTTGAAACCACCCCCAAACTTTTAAAAATTGCACTAAAAGGACAAAAATACTATAAACTTATTTACATAAACCACTCTCAAAAAATTAAATTTAATGGAAAAGAAAAATTAAACCCCCCCGGTCTCCGAATCCTGGTTCCGCCACTGATGTAGGCTATATACGTGAAAAACCAAAAATCACAAATAAATTACTCGTCAATATTACTCTTATGTATATGTTACATACATCACAACTCAAAGGTCGCATATAATATAATGTAAGAGCCACCCATTGTATTTTTTTCAAAATCCCTTCTTACAAGGGTAAATATTTTTCCTTTTTACACCAAAATAAATACTTATATATAAATATATATAATTATATACTACCCTCTCAGTCTCAAGATAAAACATTCAACAACATCCTATTATCAATGCAGCCCAATTCAGGTAAAAGACAAGTCCATAATTTAAATTAAATTAAGTAAAAAAATCATCTTCCCCGGAGCAAGGCCTTCTCCGCGGTGTCCATCTCCTCCAGGATTCGGGCCTTCCGCTTAGCCGGGATCGGTGCGGTCGGGCCGAAGCTGATGTAGTGGCCCGACACGGCATTGAGGGCCGAGTACATATCCCGAAACGACGCCCGGCCCAGCAGCGACTTCTCCCGCCGGTACTTCGCCACCCACGAGTTCGACGTCTCCCTCAGCTCCGCCACCGCCGTCGCGACGTTCGGATCCGTCTTCTCCAAGCTGATCGTCGCCCGCACCTTCCCGATCACCTCCTCAGTATCCTTCACGTACTCCTCCTCCTCCGCTGCCGCAGGCAGAGCCCACGCCGGCACTGCCGCGGCGGCTGCTAGGGAAAGAAAGTCCCGCCGCTGTAGAAACTTTACCGCAGCGGGTCCGGCACCGGAGACACTGGCGTTGGCGGTGGCGGAGATTGTTGTGGAGGGCTTGCGGATGGGAAGGGACTTGGGTTGGGAAGTTGGGGTAAGGAGTGTCCGAGAAGACGCCATTTTGGTGTGCGGAGAATTGTGAGTGAGAGCGAGAGAGGGCTTTGAGTATGTGCGAGAGGATCGGGCATGTGGGTTTGTGCCACGTGTACGTTATCACCTTATCTCTTTTGCTCGATCGTTAATAAATATTAAATATCACCCTCTCTACCGTGCTTTGGGCCAGTTTAGCACACTTAATTTTGCTCGATCGTTAATAAGTATCACCCTCTCTCTCTCTCTTTCTTCATTTAACTACCGTACTTTACATTAGGCCAATTTAGCACTGCTTAATATTTACAAAAAATATTTATAGTTTTGGTTTAAAACACAATTATTTTTACAAAAAACTGACAGGTAAATTGTTTAAAAAACAGTTGTTGTTGATAACAAAAACTAATTTAGCGTTTGGTAAAAAAAATTATTTAAGCTAAAAAGACTAAAATAGACTAAAACCGTATTTTTGTTTTTAGAAAAAATTAAAAGCTACGAATTGTAGCTTTTACAATTTATGTACAGACACCTAAAAACGTTTTAGTTTATTTTAAAAATAAAAACAGAGCTAAATAAGTTGTGCCAAACGCACGCGTTATTTATGATAGAAAAAGAGTGGGCCTTGAAGTACACCATTTGTCCAATGATGGGAAAAAAATTGTTCTTTGCTTTGATTTTTAATGGGCTAAATCCATATGATGAGGCCTGCAAGAATGGGCCAACAATGATTCAAATATTAAATTTGGAATGTATAATTTTTCTATTAAAAGGATTAAAACATTAATAGAATTTTTTTAATTTTGATTGAAAGAAATTTAGCAGCCACAGATTTCTGACTGAGATCCTCCGATCACTAAAAAAAAAAAAAGACAGGCGAAATTTGAATGTGACACTGCATGGTGCATATATACACTTTATAACTAAATCCAGTTCACGATTAATTCCAATCATGGGCTTAGATTTCCCGGCATGCTTTTGGTATGCCCATTTTTTTAGAGTTGCGGCGACCGACACAGCTTCGGTATGTGTCATGTCCGTGAACAACTATAAACTATCACTATTATAATTGTAACCTATATTTGTATTTTCTATAAGTTATAAGGATAGTTTTTATTTTTATATAAATACAACTATAATCTATCAATACGATGTCTTATTACTAGTGTGATTGTTTAGTTACTTATTTATATCTTATAGTGATAAATAAGTAAGTTTTGAACTTATATAAAAAAAAATGCCGAAATATTTAAAATTTATTTTCTAACTTTTCCGTCGATATTTTTGTCGGAATGCGGCATATGCCCTGTAAAATTTATACGACATTTAAAGCATGCAACATATGCCCGTAAGATTTATACGGCATTTAAAGCATGCAGCATGCCCTTTTTTTATTTTCCCATCAATATTTTCGTCGACATGCGACATGCCATAAAATGGAAGGAACGAAACAGCGTTAAATTAGCATTTAAAACCTTGTTCCAATATTAGACTTTTATGCATATTGCATAAGATCTAATCAACCCATAATATCCACCTCTATTTAACCTTCAAAAGATTTTTAAAGGAAAACATTCTTTGTAAAGTTGCTGAACTCTTTTAAGTTTTAATCATGCTATCTTGTTCACATTCATTAAAGAATGAATGTGTCTGCAACTTTTTGACTAAACGTAAAGTTTATATTTTTATTTTTATAGGTTGTTTTTCAAGCTACATCTTACTGACTCATTTTCAAGTTTATATAAATCTTAATTTAGCTTTATCATACTTTTGACTATTTATTTAAACCATTTGATATTTTCAATCTTACTCGAAGAATTTGATCTTTTAGCACTATAAATTGTCGAATTCGTTTCTAGCTTCACAAGTTAGTTAAAACCATTTTTACACTTATTTGTCGACCAAAATATTAATTATTACATGATCGACTTAAAAATTAATTAACAATAAAAATTATAAATGGCCTTTATTTTGTCTAAAAGCAATCGAAGATTCTATCTCTCTCGATATAACCATCCACACCAGAATTTTGTCTTCAAATCCCCGGTCGCTAATAGCAATAGGATATGGCTCATCTTATATTTAAAAAAAAAATATAATGAATTAGAATCACTATTTGTTGATTTATATATAAAAAAATAGTATGAAATATCTATAAATTACACATTTTTTTTTACAGAATTGTCCATACTTTAAAATTAATTTTAGCCCATTATGATATTTATTTTCAAAACTAACCTTGCAATATAATTATTAATATTCATTATTAATAAATCCCTATTCCAATGAGAGAGAAATAAGCATGGACTCGGGCACTCGGGCATTAATAGAATGATCGAAAAGCTTCAAGACTTAGCACTAAGCTGAAGAAATCTCTGAAGATTTTCGTGGCGACGCCCGTGCAGCACTGCGATTTGGGAGAAGGAGTGGCGGTGCTTTCCAATTCCTCGGCATGATTAATATATTTCCGTCCATTTTTAATATGTAACTTTAATAATATGTTAATTTAAAAATATGAGAATTTTTAAGTCAAAAATTAAAAATTCTAAGACAAACTTCACTAATGTCAACTAATTGTCTTTTAAATGCATGTGAGTTGACGGAAGAAACCGCATTCCTCAACAAAAGCAACTCTAGGTACTAGCAAAAAAAACAAACAAACAAACAAACAACGTAGGTACATAATTTAATTTTTTGAAACATTTAGTGCTCTAGTCGCAGTTTACACAATATCTGTGGTGCTACGTAGGACACCACTAGCAGAGTTTGACAATGGAAACTATATTCCTTGACAAAAGTAACTTTATGTACGATAACCACACACACACACAAAAAAAACTTAAGTATATAAGTTAAAATATTTGAAATAATGGGTACTTAAACCACAATTTACCTCATATACCATAAACATCGTATGGTTAGTTAGGGTAGAAGCAAAAATTGAAATCTTCAAGGACATTAGTACACGATTAATTAATTGTATTGTAACAGATTCAAAATTCATACGAAATAAATCATAGCTGAAAAAGGAGAAATAAATATGCGTATGGCAAAGGTCATCTTCGGTATTGGAGCATGGACACCAGAGAGAGAAAGAGCATAGAATGAAAAAGCAAGTGAAAGTCGTAGCTTTTTAGACAAGTTGATATGAAAAAGCAATAGAGCATTAGTAAAAGTGCATCACCAAAAGCTTGTGGAAAAGATCTTGATTCTTCCAATTTAACTCCTTATATCCCTAGCCTTATATATAAACGAAACTTGTTATATTATCTAGAAAGAAATTTTACCGTCAAAATTTTCAAGTATATCACTTTATTGTACTTTACATCTCTTGAACTTTAGTGGCAATTGTCACTTTATTGCACTTTAAAAAATTGCAAACATGGGTATTTTGAGGCAAAATTCATTATCTAGCGATGAAAGTAGGTAAAAATTGATACTTAATCATCAATATTATAAAATTCGAAAACTAGTGATGTTCAGGGTTTCCTTCCCATATTGCCATTTAGCCTTATTGTATCTTGCGTTCTCCGAACTCGGACAAGCCTACTAAGGTCTGATATTATCATTGAGGTCGGTGATAATCATTGAACAATAACATAAATATTTCCGTTTATTATCCCCGAATCCAGTGTATATGTCCGAACTAGGGGACAACTTTGTGATTATAACTGACTTCGAGCGTAATCATCCACCTCTTAGCTATGTCCGACCTCAAAAATTATCTCAGAAGTCGGTGATATCACACTTTATGTACACGCTATATCCAAATTTGGGGTATTTCTATCTGAATTTGAAGATCAAAACATCCCAAATTTTTTGACATCGGATTACTTTTTCATCCGAATTCGGGGTAAATGCTATGTCTGACCTCGAATATATAGTTATGTCCTCAAAAAAAAAAAAGATTTTTGTTCATTTAAAAAGGACGGACATCGGTGGTGCAATTACATATTAATATTCGAAGAAATATGCATGAAACATGAGAACATTGTTACTAACTTAGAGAAGAAAAAAAAACATCAAGACACAGAGACGATGCTCTAGACATATTCATGGGCAGTCGATGCACGTCGTCGGTGGGGGCTCGCCAAGCTGAAGACCTTGACGTTGACTTGGTCCAAGAGGGGTCGCCATCGCTAGAGGAACTTGCATGGGTGAGGGGGGTCGCCGTTGACTAAGCCAACAGATGGTCGCCCTCGCTAGAAGGGGCTCGCTTGAGAGGCTCGCCTGGAAAACTTGCCTCGTCGAGTGGGTCGCCTGGAGAGCTCGTCTTGTCAAGACGGTTGTCGATGACTTAATTGGTTGCAATCTGGGGTCGCATTGAACCTTCTAAGGTCGTTTTCACTTCACTGAGGGCCTTTTATGGTCGCCCGCTCTGCGCCAAGTAATCGGGTTCCTTTCCGGGTGGCGTCGGGGATCTTTGGCTTCCGGACTCCGTCTTTTGGGGTTTCGTCATTGGAGCCTCGTCCAATGGACTCGGACTTGGGCATGTGGGCGTTGACCTTGGTCGATGGGCTTTTAGTTTTGTCTATGGGTCCCATATTACTAATAAGTCAAAAAAATACGCATACCATTTACTAAAATGGATAATGCTCGAGGGCAATAGTGTAGATCTATTTTAGCACAGTGAATATATCTTGTAATACAAGTACATGTACAATCATGACTCATGAGGCCCTAGTGTCACTAAATGAAAAAACATTGTTTGAGTTAACGACGGGGAAAATACTCAAAATTTGATCAAAGAACCCCTCGTGTACCCAAAGTTTAAAAGTGGTGGTAAAAGTACCCAAAGTCACATTCGGGGCGTTGACCACTCCATTCTTGTAATGCAGTTAACTTACTCGTTATCTCTGGCCATGTGGACAAACGTGGGTTGCTGACATGACAATTTTTTGCCATGTGGACGAGCTCAATTAGGGGTTTAATTCGTTGTTTTGTCGTAAACAAAGCTGACGCGGGCTCGTCCACGTGGCAAAAAATTGCTATGTCAGCAACCTACGTTTGTCCATGTGGCCAGAATTAGCGGGTAAGTTAATTATGTTACGATAATAGAGTGGTCAACACTCCGAATGTGACTTTGAGTACTTTTACCACTATTTTTATACTTTAGGTACATGAGGAGTTCTTTGACGGAACTTTAAGTATTTTACCGTCATTAACCCTACAATTATACAACCAACCTTGCTATAACTATCCTCAGTGACATGTAATCCAATCAATTGTATAAACGCACTCACTCGTATTATTATAGTTATACATGTACATTATACGTAAGTGTGTATGTTTTATTTTAAGGTATATGTACATATCCCATTCCGAAAGATTAAATATTACATCCTCATTTTTTGGTTATTTTTGCAAGATAGTAAAATAATAAATGTGAATATGATTACATAAATAATTACACAGAACACTTTGGATGATTGAAATCACCACATAGTCCATTACTTTGAATTAATTACATTTAATTGCACTATGTACTTGCTCTTATATGTTCATGATGATTGGTATCAATGTTTGTTGTTTCAATCATTCTAGGCACCACTGAATTCAATAATACATACATATCTTTAAAGACACGTTCGGTAGTAATTAAGCCTAATCTCATGCTATATGTTGGAATCTATTAATCACCTTTTGTCCTCGGTTTGCTTTTCTTTCTTGGGGTGGGGTTATTTGCTGGAGTTCTCTATCTCTTTATGTGATTTACGAGGAAGCGGACTCCGTATATTTATATATATATATATATATATATATATATATATATACACTGAGATGGTATAAATTATCAAATATAAAATTCAATAAATATATTTTAAATTTTAAATTTAAAGTTCTGTTAATGCTTAAAATTAGATTAATTCTGAATATGATCCACGGTTTGAGTCCCAGTCAAGACCCGGTAGTTGAGTAGGCAGTCAAAGTAGAGTCAACGAGAATTGACTAATGTCTAAACTTAGCTGAAAGCAGAGAGTCGTCTTCCAGGAGGGATGAGTTGTCTTGATGGCTGGTTGGCTTAGCAACGGCAAAGTCACCGTATCCGGCGAGCCTATGTGTAAAGAAATCACATAGCATGAGGTCTATGAAAAGCCTTAGGCTTGAGGACGTCGGCCTTGGCGGCAACGTCCTTAATGAAAAGATGCTCCGAGTCGGCGAGATACTTATGGCAAAGTGACTCCGAGCTATGTCTTGATGATCCTACGAGGCGTCGAATAGTTCTTCCCGGGGTTCGTTGACGACGTCCAGGCGGTGAGATGTCCCTGTTATCTGCACATTAAGAACATGTCTAGGGGAAACGAAGGGTGGAACCCTCTGGCAACTCTATGACGTTTGTCATGGAATGTGATTGAAGATATAGTAAGGATAAGGGATGATACTATATGATGCCGAACCTCGCGAAAGGCTGCCAACGTACCCAATAGAGCAATCAGGTCAACATCTAATTCATGCTAGAGATACTAGGGGTGTGCAAAAAAAAAAAAAAACTCAACCCAACAATATAGCCCAACCCAATTGAACTCAACCACAATCTAACCAAACCCAATTAACGCAATAGTTATCGGGTTGGGTTGGGTTCAACCCGAATAAATAGTCGGGTTGGGGTTGGGCTAGATGCATTGGGTTGGACCGGCCCAATTGACCCAATCAAGATTTTTTTCAAATAATTAATTAAATTTTTAAAATATATTTTTGTAGGTTAAGTAAGTAAAAGCAAACAACAAATAAGAAAAAGAAGTATTTCTAGAGTCTCAATTTTATATTTAGTCATTATTTAATGTCTATGACCATGTTTCTCGTATATGATTACGACCACATTTCTAGTTTAGTTTACGACTATGTTTCGTACTTGTGTTAGTTAATGTTTAAGAGTATAATTACGTTTAATTTTTGAATTAGGTGTTTACAGACAATAATATAAAATTTATGTTTATTGATCGACAGTTTAAATTTAAGTGTTACATTCGGTAAAATATTTTTATATATTTTTAAAATTTTAGTTCAGGCTAATTACCCAACCCAACCCAACCCAGAATTTTTCGGGTTGGGTTGGATTGGGCATTCAAAAAATTTGGGTTATTTTTTCCAAGCCCAATAAGATCGGGTCTAGTTCATGTTTTACCTCGGGTCGACTCAATCCAACCCATGCACACCCCTAAGAGATACGTACCTAGACTTTCTAGGGCAAAGCAAAAACTAATTCAGATACAAGGATCTCTGTCGATGTAGCTAAATGACGTGACTAGGCGTCGAAGCGAGGTGACGTTGCTAGACGACGTGCCTAGACAATATAGCTAAAAGAAGAAAATAAGAGATATAGCTAGGATGCGTCGAGGCGACCTAACAATAACACCTAAGTCAACATGTCTAGATGACAGAGCTAGACACCATGATGGCGATTCCAAAGCTCGAGCGTCGATGCCAAGGGTCAAAGGCCGGCAAAGGTTGAAACCGGATAGGGACCCAATTGTTTTGAGGTATCCGGTACCCGGATTCGGAAACCGGGTATCCGAAAATTGATACCCGGATCTGGTACCGAAATCTGGGTACCCGAAACCCGGCTATCTAGTTTTTGATGCCCACATTTACTACCCGTACCTGGTTTTGGAAACTACTCGAATTTACTACCCGTTTTTTTTTTAAAGTTTATCATCCCAAAAATAAAAACATACATTCGTTGTCTTAAAATTAAAATGCATAAAAAACATCGTCTCGCGCATCAAGCATAAGTACATCACACGAACCTTAAGAAAGAAATCTTAAAAAATGAAAGGAAAAATAAATAATTACAATAAACCAGGTATTAAACTGGATACCCAGTTTTTAGAATTTTAATACCCGGATTCAAAATCCGGATTTGGATTATTACCCGATTTCGGGTATTATTTGCACCTCTACAAACTCAAGAAAATTGCTCTAGTAACCTTAAATTTCTGTCCAAAAAAATAACTTTAAATTTGTACGGGATATTTTTTTATCATTTTATTTTAAATTTTATTTTATTTGACTAATAATAATCTGGTAATTTTATTTTGGTCCGCCCATAATACAGAAAATAAGATATGTTTTAATTGCTTTTTGGGGTTCGATAATTACAACTGTAATAGTAGGACAAAGAAGACCATGCACGTGAGTACCGTCTAAGCACTCGATTAATGCCTATATAATAGAAACATTTTCTTTAAACACGGTGTTAGCGTGTCACGATTCTCTACTTCTCTAAAAATAATCATATAAAAAATATTGTTCGACAACATTATTGTATGATTGTATCATATATTAGCAAGCAAAATGTACCGACTTTTAGGAAATTAGAGGAACAAATAAAGTTGGCATGGACAATAATATAAACATATATCATACCAATGGATTGTACAACTTATTCCATGCATGTGCTAAGTTTTATCAACAATATCCGAAACAAAATTCACAATCATCACTATAAAATAGTTAAGTCCTTATGATGTTAGGTGTATAATAAATTTTCAATAATAAAAAATCATTTAAATAGTATAGTCTTTATAATGTTTGGTGTTTAATAAGTTATCATTTTTATTTTTTTAATAAAGAAACAATTTATGTTTAATGAAAATGGTACACGGGACACAAATGATGGTGGCGTAGTGGCATGTTTGTAATTGGGCCCGTTAGGCCCGCAAACTTTTTTATATCCGATTTTTTTTTTATTATAGGAAAAACACAATATTAATATTTAATGAGGGCAAAATTATCTAAAGTTTGGTCAAAGAACCCCCCGTGCACCAAAAGTTTAAAAGTGATGGGAAAAATACTCAAAGTATCATTTTTGGAGTTGACCACTCAAATCTCGTAATGCCATTAACTTACCAGTTGATTCTGGTCACATGGACAAATCTGTTTTGTTAAGTGTAATTATTAGGGGTTCAATTAGTTGTATTAAATAGTATTAATTAAAGGTTTCATTCGTTGTTTTGTAATAAGCGAGGCTGATGTGAGTTCGTCCACGAAGCAAAGATTGTTATATCACCAACCCATTTTTTTTCACATGGCCAGAGTTACGAGTAAGTTAACGGGGTTACGAGAATGGAGTGGTCAAATCCCCAAAAGTGACTTTGGATATTTTTGCCACTACTTTTAAACCTTGGGTACACGAGAGGTTCTTTGACGAAACTTAAAGTATTTTCTCCGTCGTTGACCCTATACTGAAACAACAAAATAATCTTATTTGCTATTTTTCAAAACAATATTTTCATTTTTAAATGGTTAATATGTTGGACTATTGTAAATTTTATACCACATTGACAAACAAATTTGACCAAAGTAGAAGATTAAACTCATAAATGTATATTAAAAGCGCTGTTTTGTGGATGTATGACAAGTTTCAGTTCTTTATATTTTGTTATAATAATAATAATAATTATAATAATAATAATAATAATATTTTATTTAAAACATATTAAACATTTAAGTAAAAATTATGATACCTCTTATTTATCCGTCCGACTCTTTCACCTATCTTGACTTGTCCAGCTTGGGTTCGCCCACGAACTATTGGATTTAGTCCAATTGTCGAGGAGGTATTTTAACCTCTCTTTTCATGTTTTTTTTAGGAAGGGAATTTTGTTTTTTTATACCTTAGTTTTCATTTTTGGCAAAAAATTTCAAACAGTTAAAATATATCATCAAAGTCTATTTAATTTTTTTATATATACCTTTTAATAAATTTAACTTTAAAAACTCAAAATTACCACTTCTTAGCAATTTTTATATTTCCTATAATTTCATTTTTCATCAAAATATATCTTCTATTTAAATTTTTATTCTTTGAATGGTTTAATAATTAATCCAAAAATAGGAAGTTTGAAGTGTAAGAATATCAAATCATACACTAAGGGTATATTTTTGCTGTTTTGAAACTTATAGGTACATATTTGCCAAAAATAATAGTTGAGGGTAAAAAAAAAATCCTTAATAATAATTATATATATATAAAAAAAATCATAGACGCATAAAAAATCCCTTCTTAAATCTTATTTTCCTTTATCGTACTTGCTATTGAATGGTGACGACCTCTCGTAAAATAATGGGATGATCAAGCATTCAATAGTCAATGTATTGATAAAATTTTCTTATACAATAAAATTTTGATAAATTGATATTTGAAAAATCGGTAATCTTAATTAAAATTTATTTTTATGTAGTTCATACTCTAGTTAATAGTGTCAATTATTATTCGATAAACTAATACTTCAACGATATAATTAAAATTTTGGTCCAGAAAAAAATTATTATAATAAGCTCTAATTACGTAAAATGGATTCCATTTTATTTTATTTCATTTAAATCTCATAGTTTGTCTCTATAGTTTATAAGGCTTTTTATTGCGTAACAGTAACAATGACATAGTTTATGAGGTAAGAATAATCATGAGTGTAATTTATTTATTGGATTTTATTGCGATGAAAATGCTCATTCTTTAATCAAACTCTCTCATGCGGCCCCAACTTTTATAAA
This sequence comes from Parietaria judaica, assembly GCA_954871525.1. Taxonomy (NCBI): domain Eukaryota; kingdom Viridiplantae; phylum Streptophyta; class Magnoliopsida; order Rosales; family Urticaceae; genus Parietaria; species Parietaria judaica. The sequence goes on from OX940865.1 coordinate 37,708,938, forward strand.
TGGCAGCAATAATATTCAAACTCAACGTTTTGAAGTTGACCAAGAATTTTTGTCCAACTTTGGTGGTCAATGTCCACGTGGCTGTCAGTAAATTTAAATAATTTATTTTCAACAAAGTGAGTTGAACGAAATAAATTAAGAAAAAAAAATTGTCATTAAAGGTTCACTCGAGCTCCTCCTCCAATCAGGTTCACGGGTCGAACGAAATTGTTTAATTTAATATGTTTAATAATAATAATCAATAATGATATGGTTATTTAATTTCGAGAACCTTCTTTCTGCATGTGCTACTTTGACTAGTATGGTTAGCATAATTTTGGTAAGCAATTCAAACATTTGGATAACAACAATCCAATTCTTGCATGTAATTCAAAACTATTGACCGCTCTCTTCTTGTATGTTGTCATACAACCAACTAGTCATAGCATTAGTATGCTATTTACTTGTTTCATAATTTTTAAGTCATTTATAAACATAATGACAATTATTAAAGTCTTTTTCAGCTAATTTACCAACTTGTTACTATTTAGCAAACAACGAATGACATAAACAAAATATATTCTCTAAAGAAACTGAATAAATTAGTCAATTCATGTCTTTCTTCTCCCTGTTCGGTACAACTCGCGAATAATGAAACGAAGAGAAACAACTATGCAAAGTCATCTTTAGGAAATATAATATTATATTAACGTCTCCTTGAGGAAATCTTTCAACGAGAAAGTGTCTTATCTTTTGATTCATTGGATTCTATTTTGCAAGATCATAATTTCTCAAAACAAAAGTGACTTGTATCATTTCCATCCCCATTCTTCATCTCGTTATCCTTTCATTCTCATTCTCGTTCATAGATTCACCGAATCTTTCATCCTCACTCGCATTTTCATTCCCAGCTTTACTGATTTATTCATTCTCGTTCATTTTCTCATTTTCATTTCCATTCCTATCTTGATCAATTTATTTGTTCTCGTTAACAAAAAATCAAGGGAATTCATAGAATATTAGCAAAAGGAGATAATCAATATTATGAGAAAATTTAAATACTATAATGAGAATTAGTTACCCTAATTTAATTAGGAATTAGGAGCACAAATATTAAAGTTAAGTGATTTTGGGGCTCTAAATTTAATTTAAGTGATTTAAATAGGGAAAAATTGTAATCTAGTGATAAGATTAGATGAAAATCGATACTTGAAAAACTGAGATCCATAATTGGAATTGAAAACACACAAGTTCGGTCATTAGTACGACCAAACTCGGAAAAGTGATGACGGTTATAAATGTAGATCTTTTCATCCACGGTTATCAATCATGCTCATGATCATATACTTGAAAAATCCGAACTTGGACATTATTATCCTCGCATTCGATAATTTCTTCACCGATTATTAAAGTTATATATTCGAAGTTGGAGATTTTTTTATCTCCGAATTAGTTTTTTTTTAATTCGTCCATTCATATCTCTAACTTCAAGAATATCATTCACCGACTTCGAGGATATAAATGCAATCCTTAGAAATGAAAACCCATGATTTTGAATTCGGTCATTCATATCTCTAACTTTAGTCTTTTCATGGACAATTTTCAATAAATGTGCATGATCATGCATGAGAAGTCTCACGCGTTGCCTTAATTTGTATCATTTGAAAATCCAACCGACGGAGGAGCGCTATTGAATGGACATGTCTGAGTGTATAAAAATAGGGCAGTCGATCTTTATTCACTTCACCATCTCTCTCCAATCACCCTCTCAATATTAAGCCTCTCTAATCTCTTCAAAAAATTACAGTGGAGAACACTTCGTAGAACCTTCCCGAAGACCCCGTCTTTAAGAAATCTTAGCGGCACTACCGCTGAAATCCCTAATGGGGTTCAAGAGCATGTTGAAAACCTTGCGGGATCACATATCTAGCGACGGGTCGTTCATCGACGCTCACCAAATCTGTCAGCAAGCCAAAAATAGGCCAGTACTGATTGACGTCGGTGAACGTCTGCGAAAATTGTTTATAATGTTGCTGCTCAATGACCAAAGGGTGGGGATAATCGACGTAGCGCATCTCAACCTCGAAAACCTCCCCCACAATCGTGGCCTTCTCCAACGGCTTATTTTTCCTGTCGATCGGGGGGCCGCTTGTGATGTGAGTCGTGATTTGGAATCCAGCTATTCGGCAGGCGAGTCATCTTCCGATTCCACCAGCCTACTAAGATGAATTTTCATGACCACCGTGCAGAGTTAGGTTTCGGATTTGAGGTCACAAACAATGACTACAAGGTCGTTCGCATATGCCTCGGCAAGCGATATTATGCGTTCATATGCGTGCAAGTGTTCAACAAAAGCATAATTGCGTGGCAAAATGTAAGGTCTTTGAGACTGCAGGAAAGAAGAATGGAGATGGAGCATGGCGTGGTGGACGAGGTTCTTCATTGCTCCTTTATAATCCTCGACGAGCCGAAGAAACATAAATTTGGTTTCATTAGAATTCGCATGGGTGAGGATCGAAGGTAGTTTTCGAGGGTAGATGGACAGTCGACGATTTTCCATTGGTGGAAACAAGTATTGATGGAGCGATACGAGATTTAGGTAAATCGTGACCATGATTACGTCGAGAGCATCGTCTTTGTGTTTTGATGTTTTTTCATCCATATTATCTTAGTTACGTAACAATATTTTCATGTTTCATGCATATTTCTTCCAATGTTTATATGTAATTTCTATGTAATTGAACCACTGATGTCGATGCTTTTGAATGAATAAGATTTTTTTTTTCTTTCCGATAATGAATATATCTGAGGTCGGACATAGCGTTTACCCAAGATTCATATGTAAAATTAATTCGAGGTCAAAATCTTTGGGATGTTTAGATCTTTGAATTCGTGGATATAAATATCCCAAAATTCAGATAAAGTGTGTACAAAGTGTGTGATATCACCGACTTCGACTATAATGTTCGGGTTGGCCATAGATAAGGAATCGATGATTACGCTCGAAGACAGCGATAATCACAAAGTCATCTCATAGTTCATACATTTAACAACCGCAAATGTAGTCCCATAGGTTGGACATATACACCAAATTCGGGTATAAATCACCGACCTAAGAGATAATAGTATACCTCGGTAGGTTGGTCGAGGTCTGAGAACGAGAGATACAAAAGTTGTCTCACGGGAAAAAAGAGAAGAAAACAATGAACATCGCTAATTTTTAAATTTCGGAAGATTCATCACCAAGTTTCAGATTTTACCTACTTTCATCAATAAAATCTAGATAATGAAATTTTCCAAATAAGAAAGACACGTATGTCAAAGAACCAAAATTCAAGCGCCAAATAAGACCAGAAAGCAAAGTTAAGGGACTTTTTTGTGAACAAGTTCGTCTTCTTCCTTTTTTCAGCCGAAAACATAAATTAGAAGGAAACCCCACTGGTCTCACTCTCTCTCTCTCTCTCTCCAGCCAAACTCGAATCTCTCTCTCTCTAACACGTACATATATATATATATACGTATGATATATATAGATATACAGATACAAACTTGTCTCTCGTTCCTTTCTATTCAAGCTCGCCATTGCAATTAATGCTCCACCTTCTCAGTCTCGAGCATATTAATTAGTCTGTTCAGCCTCTTCTCTCTCCCGATCTCATCTCCAGGATCTTCCATTCCATTACCTTCACCGCACAAGGTAATCCCGAATGACTTTCTCTCGCGTTTCCTGGATCTCAGTGCTTTTGTTGCTTGCTCTGCGATTGGATCGAAGATCTGCTTGTAACACCGATCATTCCCGCTCCGTTTCGATCGCTTTTCGTTGTTGTTACTTCGCATAATGCTTCAACGATGAAGAAACTTCCTGATTTGAAGCTTTGTGTGGAATCGTGTATATCAAACAGAGCATTTACTTGCCCTTTTCAAATCCAGAAAAAGCAAAAAAAAAAAAAAAAATCATCCATTTTTCATGTTCTTCTACGTCTCCTTTTCGTGGGAGTTTTTTTTTTTTTTAATATTCGATTAAGTCAAATTAATGTTAGTTTAATTATGGTTGATTCTTGTTGACATCTTTATCTAAAACAGCTTTGCTCATACTTTGGATTGCGTTTCGGGATGCGTCATTGCATAGAGATTCCCTTGGCTTGAAATGTCGTTTTCTGTGTAGAGATTCCCTTGGCAAAAAGAAGCCATAGTTTATTTCAAGGTTTGAACTTGATCAACGATGATGGGTTTAGGTCCATTCTTGGTTGTATAAAATCGTGACAAAGAGCCTTGTGATTCTGTATTATTTTTTATTAATTATATTAGAAATGTCGTCACTTGATTGATCTCTGTATTAATGTGTGTGGTGATAAAGTTCAGATGGTCAAGCCTGTCTTATTTAAGCATATTCTATTCCTTGTTCACATGCCTCATTGATAAATATGTTTAATTTAAGGCCATGTATTAAACAATTCGATTAATCACTGTCTTTGCCTTGATCATCCGATTTCCTTTTCGAGTTCGCGTATAATAAGATTTGACTAGTACCCAGTTGGCTTTTAGTTGAACTGTGGGAATCTTTTGGCCTTTGTATAAAGTTTTTGGTTTGCTGAATTATTACAGTGTTTTTGGAGTTCCACGGGAGATCTATCCCGTGAAGAGAAGGAAACCGCGTCGTTTCTGTTCACGCGAATGTATTCCCTCTGGAGCTGAGAATAATGGGTGGCTGTTTGTCGACTAGCGGTAAGAGCGCTTGTAGTAGCAAAAGTAACGGTGACACGTCGATTCCGTCGTGTTGGGATGTTGGGATTTTTGCGCAGAAGCGGTCGAAGAGAAGATTCTCGGATCGCATCATCTCGCTTCAACAACTGACTTCCATTCCCAACCGGATTTTCATGAATGGGAAGAGCCGAACTTCCTGCATTTTCACACAGCAAGGCCGAAAGGGCATTAATCAGGATACCATGATTGTTTGGGAAGTAAGTCCTATATCTTATATAAAGACTGGACATCAAGTATGTTATTTAGGTTAAGAATTAATTCTCAATTTGGTTTTGAATACAGGATTTTATGCAAGAAGATGCGATTTTCTGTGGTGTGTTCGACGGCCACGGCCCGCACGGCCACCTTGTCGCTCGCAGAGTTAGGGATACTTTGCCTTTGAAGCTTCTCTCTTTTGTGAATTCTCAGCAGTCGAGAGACAACGGTTCGAGCAATTTTTGCTTCAAAGGGACTGCGAAGCCGTTGGATGAGGATCTCGAGAAAGACGGCTCGGATGAGGATAAGTTGAACTCTAAGTGGAGAGAAGCTTTTCTCAAGTCTTACAAGTCTATGGATAAGGAGCTGAGATCGCATCCAAGTTTAGATTGCTTCTGTAGCGGAAGCACGGCAATTACTATCGTTAAACAGGTACTGTAAGCATACCTGATGCAATTTCGTTAAGTTTTCAATTATAATTCGGTTTTTGACCCCTTCAGTTTACAGGGTTTAAACCTTTTCATGGGATACATAGGCGATTCTCGAGCAATAATGGGATCTAAGGATAGTGATGATTCCATGGTGGCGGTCCAGCTAACTGTTGATTTGAAACCGGATCTTCCCAGTACGATTCACTTCACGTTTGATGGTATTTTAGAAGTCTGGAGTTTTTTACAGCCACACTGATTTTGGTGTTGATCTTTTCGCAGGAGAAGCGGAGAGGATTAAGAAATGCAAGGGTCGGGTCTTTGCTTTGCAAGACGAGCCTGAAGTTTCGAGAGTGTGGTTGCCGTTTGATGATGCGCCCGGGTTAGCCATGGCTCGAGCCTTTGGGGATTTCTGTTTGAAGGAGTACGGAGTGATTTCGATTCCCGAGTTTTCCCATCGGACGCTAAATGAGAGAGATCAGTTTATTGTTCTTGCCTCAGATGGGGTAAATTTTGCGTCTCTGAGCTCTCTTTTTCTAGTTTTACTCTCGAATTTGCACGTTTCTCTCATGGCCTACTTATTTCGTACTTCTGGGGAGCTAGTTTGTGTCAGAAGCTGCTTAGGAAAAGAGTTAGAAGCTAGGATGATCTTTTAGGTAGTGAACTCCCCGATGATATATTGATAACTCGGAACTTTGATGTCTCGGGTTAAATTATTAATCATGTTAAGGTACAACTTTTCTCGGGCTAAATTATTACTTATATAAGGCCCGCCGCCTCGGTCATTTAAGAATAATGTTTGGCAATGAAAGAGCCCTAAGCAATGAGAAAAGAAAGTCAACCATAATTCAGTAAATCCAGCTTGGATATTTCTATAGTTTTAGGTACACACCGTAAAGGAAAATGGATTTACCGGTTTTAGACTCGTGATGTGATTCACAACATGGGAAAAATGTTTCGCTGCATGAAATGATAGAATCTTGTTACATATGAAGAAGGCTCTTTCCGTCCGTTATGTTTGTGTACCAATTCTTTTGGTTCGTGATTTTCTTTTCCGGCTTTTGCAGATCTGGGACGTGTTGAGCAATGAAGAGGTGGTTGACATAGTGTCCTCAGCTCCATCCCGGGCCTCGGCCGCCAGAATCCTGGTTGACGCGGCGGCTCGTGAGTGGAAACTCAAGTACCCCACTTCCAAAATGGACGACTGTGCCGTGGTTTGCTTATTCCTTGACGGGAAAATGGACTCAGAATCCGACGCCGAGGACCAATGCTTCTCCTCTGCAACTGTTTCCGGCAATGTAGTTGAATCAGACGATAGCCAGAAGGCGGAGCCGTCGTTGCAGAGGAACTTCACCGTAAGGTCGGCGGAAGAGAGGCTTCTTCCCGTCGTCGGGGCCGAAGGCAGTGAGGGAGTTGTTGATGTCGCGGTGGAGGATGATCAGAACTGGTTGGGCTTGGAGGGCGTCACGAGGGTCAACTCTCTCGTGCAACTGCCGAGATTCTCCGCTGAAAGGCCGAGCGCCTGAATTTTTGTTGATTTAATCCGTGTACAAAGAAAATGGGGGGTTTTTATTTGCTGTAATGTTTTCTTTTTTATATTTGGATTGATAGGAAAGAAAATGATAGCAGATCGTTCGAGTCCGGCTTCAACACGTAAAATTGTTTGTTCTATTTTTATTGCACGAAAATGTAGTGAAGTTATGACTCACTCGCTAGTCGCTATATTATGATGTTCAATAATGTTTTTCTATTTTGTGAACCCTTTTTAACTTCTTGATGCTGTTTTTTCTTGTTAAGCAATTATTACCCAATCTTAGTCCGATATTTAGTTGATACACAATGGAAAAGATTATATATTTGACAATGTCTTCACTTGGGGTGTAATAAAAAAAACTCGGAAAAAGGGCATTCAAAATAAATTCGGGTCTAAAACTCAAATGTCTTTCTTGCCAAATCCGGGATCATGTTTGGGGTTTAAAGATATTCATGCGGATCCGAATTATGATCCGGTTATTAGTTTTAAAATCAAGTTTAATGCCGGATACGTTATGTACAATTTTTTAAAATAGGTCTTGTCTTCAGTCTTGGGCTGTAACAAAAACTCGAAGAAAAAAAAATGACATTCAGAATAAAATCGGGTTTAAAACCGAATGCCATTTTTGCCTTGTTTCACGTTGGTTTCACGTTTGGGGGTTAAATTCTCATAACTCGTATAATATGTTACTCAGAAGTACTTTTTTTTTCCTCTATCTCTCTTATTTATTTATTTCAAAGATCTTTATATTCGTTGAAGGGTTTTTTTTTCTTGTTTTTTTTTAGGATTTTTCTAACTTGATGCATAATATTATATATATTTAAAATAAATAGAAAACAGGTTTTGAAATCCGGGTAATACACAATTTTTTAAATTAAATATTAAAAAAATCGATACGCTTTCATTTTCCAAAACCCATAATCCGTTCAAGACTCTTGATTTCGAAAAAAATAAAAATAAAATTGGAATCCTAATTACTCCCTCATTTATAAAAGGCAAGAGTCAGGCCATGTTAAGCCAGTGAGAGGATCCACTGTACATCTTTTACAAAGCGGTAGAAATAATTGTTTTATTTTCATTACTGTCCACAAAATAAGACACATATATGAAGTTAATGAGCACTTGAATTGGACAGATTTCAGTTCCAAGTGAATATCATTATAAGCATTATGAAGAGACGCCAAAATCAGCTGGAAATCCATTAAAAGCCGTAAGAGCAGCTCAGTCTCACCAGTTTCTGAGGCGCCAAAACCACACACCAAACTCACTCAAAGCCTATAAAAACAACTCCTCTATGCTCTCCTTCTTCACTCACAAAAACACAAATGGCTCACTACGCAACGCAGACCTCCCTCGTCGCCTTCCTCGTTGTTCTCGCGGTGGCCAACGCCGACAAGAAGCTGCAGCCCGAGTGGCTGATCGACCACCACGACGGAAGCGTCCTCATCCCGGGAATCGGACGCTACCTGCCGCCCCCGGTGCTCGGCCGCCACGGCCTCAAGCACCACAAGACGATCACGGGCACTAGTTATGCGCCAGTAGGTGGCAGTGGCAGTGGCAACGGGGCGCAGCCGCCTCGCAGCTACGTCCCGGGTGGCGACGACACGTTCGTCCCGAACCCCGGGTTCGAAGTCCCCAACCCTGTTCCTTGATTGAACTGTTGTGCTGTCTTATCGTTTAGTGAGAGAGATCAGTGTAGGGTTGTGTCCAATAAGAACCAGGCCTGGGTTAGTGTTTCAGTGTCCTGCTGTAGTAAATTCCGTCGTATGTTGTGTTGTGTTTCAGTGTTAGTGTTTCAGTGTAGGGTTGTGTTTATCGCTTGTTCATCAGGGTGACTTGTTTCTTGTGCATCAAGTTTCGTTTGCCACTTTAAAGTATTGTTATTTACTGCAGAAACATGAATGAAATAGATAGCAAAATCTCCTATAAATATTAGATAAATACTCATATAAAACAGTTCGGAAAGACATAATCTTGTTCCTTGTTTATCACGTTGTTTATCACGTGTTCGTTAGGAATTTCGACCTAAATCCCCCTAATATGGAAACCTATAGCAAAATGAAAACAAGAAATTGGCAGCATAATTATAGTGGTTCGCTCCTAGTGTAGGAGGTACGTCCACTTGCTGCTTGTTAATCTCGATACACTATCAATCTCTCAATCGGAGTTTCTTGTTACAACTTCAATCTCGTCTCTCGTTCTTTGTGCTACAAATCACACACCAATGATAGCTGGTTGCTGGAAGCTATATAAGCGAAAATAAACCCTAAGGAAAATAACCCGTGTGAAATGTCTAGACAATGTTGTAAGTACTTAGGTCAATCAGATTGACAGCTCTGCATCGACTCTCGGTAACGATTCCGTGTAGATTAGGCTTCACACTCAATAATGTTAACTACTCAATATTACAATTTATATAATTTTATTAGTTTGGATGGACATTCTGAGTGCATGCACGGATATTAAATCGGAAATAGATTTTAGAAACATGGAACCGTAGTCAATAAACAATTTTTTTCATTAATCGGGTTGGATCATATAATCTTCTAGTTTTTTTTTAATGCAAATCTTCTAGTATTTTCTTTGCTCATAAGAAAAGAAATAACTTATCGAAGGGAATGGGATGGGACCTAATTTTTCAGTGATTTATCATTCATCAAAAGGAGCACAAGAAATATATATTAAAAAAAAAATCAACTTGCTTCTGCAAAATACGTCTATAAATTAATATTGTCGGGACCAGAGAATTTTATTATTTTACCGAAAGAAATTTAAACATGTTAGTTAGAGGCGGGGATGAAAGAGTATATTTTATACTTTAGCACCTATCTCAGCAGAAATCAAATCAACGAGAGTACGCAAGTTATAAACCCGGTTTTCGTTTATCAATAAAGAGTTCTCGTTTTTCTTTGAGTACCCGGTCGGGTCCTAGCAACAAGAAAATCTCTCAGATTTACTTAACTGAGCTCTCAAGAATAACACATCAAAGCTCCAATCATGCCATATAAATCGCCGGCGACCGGTCGACAGAAAAAACCGCGCATCCGGCTCTAGAACATTGCGTAATTCTAGTTCTAACAAGAGTTATTGATTTAATCCACGAATTGAATAGAAAGATTCGTAAGGAACACAAAATTTGGTATCATTCAGAATTCAACTACAAGAATGGAAATTGAAAAATCATATAATAATGATGGATTTTTCAGAGAGCGAAGAGGAGGTTGAAGACGACGTAGAAGAGGAAGGCGAGGAAAATAAAGAGGAAGAGATAATCCACAAAGACAAAGAATTTCGTCGAACCGTGGTTTCGATTCGTCTTCGGCTTGTCCTTGTCGTTGTCGTAGGGTCGTTGCTGTTGCTTCTGACATTCTTCTTCTTCTTCTTGGTGGTCGAGAGATTCGAGTTTCGCCATTGTCGCCAAAGGAACAGAGATCCAAGGAGCAGAGTTAGATACGGCCTTCTGCCAAATTTATTTGTTTATATATGTACGTGAATACCCGACATTTTTTAAATTTGTGCGGCATATTCCTAAATTTTAAGCGAGCGGAATAAATACTCAAGAAAGGCCATGAAATTTGTGTTTATTTTTTTTAGAGAAAAGGTGGCGTAAGTATTCAAAATATTTTAAAAATTCGATATTAAGTTCCCAATCTTTTCTTTGGATGAAGAAAATTATCAAACTCTTATTTTGTGCATTTCGTCATATTTTCGTCCAGAACTACGCCACGTGTCACGTTTTTAAACCTATTAAATATATTAATATTGTTTATCATTGATAAATAAGTTTAATTTGTTAAGTATAAATGCTATAATTAATGGGTTTGAAAATGTAACACGTGATGCGGTTCGGGGCTGAAACATGACGAAAGACACAAAATAAGAATTTGACAACTTTCGTTATTTAGAAAAAAGAATGAGAACTTAATATCAAAAAAATTTTATTATTTATGCCGCTTTTCTTTTAGTGTGTGCTTCGTTTATACGTGAGAAATATCAAACACATAGAAAAAAATGAATATTAATTTGAACTATGTAATTTAAACAATTAAACGAGAAACGTAGAAGAATGGCATTAATTAAAATATAAATTTTATGACCTTAAGTAATTATTATGTACAATTAAAAATTTGAAATTATGCGTTCAAAATTTCGAAAAAAAGTTTAAATTATTTATGCCGCAATATTCTTACTATTTTATTACCATGTATTGTTATTCTATAAATGGCCTGAAATTTTGTCGTTTGCATGTTTATTTATTTATTTGGTTAAATTCCTTTGTCGTTTCTCTGTTTTTCTAGACAGGATTGTTGTCCAATCATAAGCTTATCGTCGTTTACTTTTTCAATTATACATGCTCTTTTTTTTATATATATTTTCTCTTTCCTTGCATAATCTTTTTTTTTTAATATATAATTATATATTACCCGGCAACTGTCAATAATCAATACAATTAGTCAGACTGTATATAAAATCAAATAAAAAAACCTTCAACTTTTTTGTTTTTTTGTTTTTGCATATTTAGTTCAATACTCATTCTTTGAAGAAAAATATTATATATATATATATGTATATATCTATTCATACATTTTTTTTGGTGCGATGATTTATTTATTTTGCATTGAATATAATATATAATTTATAATTTATAAATATGTAATTCTATTCATACATACCAGGTTAATCATATTATTCATATATATAATTAGGGTTAATGACGGCAAAAATACCCAAAGTTTGGTCAAAGAACCTCTCGGGTATCCAAAGTTTAAAAGTGGTGGCAAAAATACCCAAAGTCACATTTGGGGAGTTGACCACTTCATTCTTGTAACGCCATTAACTTACCCAATAACTCTGGCCACGTGGAAAAATCTGTTTCGTTAAGTGTAATCTTTAGAGGTTCAATTAGTTGTATTAAATAGTATTACTTAGGGGTTTAATTCGTTGTTTTCTCGTAAACGAGGCTGATGTGGGCTTGTCAACGTGGAAAAAATTGTTCTGTCGGCAACCCACGTTTGTCTGCGTGGTCAGAGTTAACATGTAAATTAACGGTGTTATGAGATTGGAGTGGTCAACTCCCCAAATATGACTTTGGGTATTTTTACCACCATTTTTAAACTTTGGGTACCCGAGGGGTTCTTTGACCAAACTTTAAGTATTTTTACCATCATTAACCCTATATAATTACTTAGCCATTCATACACAATTACGTAACGTAGCCATTAATAATTTCTTTGATAGAGAATGATTGCATTAAAAGAAGATTAAAATCATAATCTTTTTTTGAAACAAAAATCATAATCATTGTCAATACTTGTACGTAAGAATTAGGATGTACCAAAAATATAATTACATGTATTATAGAATCGCTTCCTTCACTACCTTGAAGTCATTCCTTTTCTCAATTTAATGCTTTTCAGCTTATATATGTATTATATATGTTATATGTGTATATATATAAATAAATAAGAGAAAACTCAAGACCTGATTCATCCAAAGCAAGAATGCCCTCAATTCCTAACCCTCGTGAAGCAAACAATAATGCAGCAAGAAAACCAAGATCGTTTCGCCATTTCGTGTGCCCTAACTGTCAAAGAATTATCCGAACAACCCTCACGAACCCTAAGCAAAATCAGCATTGCTCCGACGAGCCTCGTCTCGAACTCGACGTTCCCCCGGGCTCTCTCTCCGATAGCCACAACGGTCAACGGCCAAGGCCCCATCGGACGTTGCTCGAGACTCTAGCTTTCGCTCTAGATCATTGTTACCCAGAGCCCGGACAAAACACTCTCCGGTCCTCAAACGAAAACAATGACGTGTTCTTCGACGCTTTAAACGAGACAATCACCCCGAGACAGCCAATCAGCACCGGGGACGGTCATTGCTGCGCAATTTGCAAGGAGGATCTTGAGCTCGGGGCTGGGTTGAGGGCTTTGCCGTGCGGACACGTGTACCACAGCGATTGCATCGTGCCTTGGCTTAGAATTCGCAGCACATGTCCTGTGTGTCGCTATGAGATCGGGGGCCGAGCCATGCACGGTGTTAGTGTTGGCAGTCGGGGATTAGGGTTTGCATATGACCTGTGTGAATGGTGGTGGAGCAGTGATTTGCTTCGTAGTCTCTGGGAGTTGACCGGCCATGGCTTAGATTTGATGCATTGGAGTTTTGACCTACCGCCTCTTAATATACATACGTGGAGGTAAAGTATTATAATTAGTCCAGCTCTCCGAAATTCGGAAATTAGTTTTTTGAAAATCCGGAATCGGAATTTTATTTTTATTTTTTAATTGGAGGCCAGTATGTTTTCAAGAAATTAAAAACGGGTTTCGGAACCACAAACACTAAGAGGTGCAAATTTGGACAAGGAATATTAATAATCAGTAATTTTATTTATTTTTTAGTTCATAAAGAAAATGAATTCAATGCTTATTTTTTAGTGTTTAATTTGAAACTCATCCAAAATTACAAAACTTATAAATTAAGAATATTTCAGAAAGTTAAAATTTTAATCATTAATTATACATCTATGGACTTCAAATCGTGAAAATAAATTAAAACCTATTGTATAATTAACCTTATGGTTATAAACCTTTAACAGAATTTATATATTTTAAGCTATATATTGTGTGCATATATATCTTGATGTACAGCCAGATGCTCTTGTCTCTCTTTGCTCAATCTCTAGCATCCTTAAATATGCGATTATATTCTATCATTTTAAGTCACAATTCACATCAATGACACTATTGTGGCTAATTATTGCTCATACAAGGTAATACAATATACAGTACATATATATATATATTTATATATACATATGCCTAGAACCGCTAATGGTGTTGTGTTATTATTATTATTATTATTATTATTATTATTGAATCCAGGTTTTCTCAAAGGTAAAGTGTTGAAAGCTTCCCAAAAAGAGTCGAGTATTAGAAAGTAGAGAGTACGTAACGTGTGTGTGTATGTATATACGTATACCACAATGTATATATGTAAATCGCTCATGGTTTGTGGAAGGAAATGTTTGCTTGCACTAATTACCTATCATTCTATTTATGTAACAAATTGATATTCTTCTCAGAACAAAGAGAAGTTCCACATATTAATATATTTATGATATATTCTCTCTCTAGCTAGATCCATATATTTTTATTTTTATTTATATATATACCGTAAAAGGTAAAAGCTCTTGAATATACAATGATAATTGTTGGTGCATTAGTCCCTCTTAAAGAGTTGAAGTGTTGGCCTCTTTTTCTTATTCATAAAATATGTCCTATTATTAACACGTAAATTGTGTCACGTTTTGATAGTCTACGATTCAATTACTCTTTCTTGACCATTCTTAATTAAATCGTGTCCATGTCACATTTATTTCTTAAATTCGAATTATCCTGATTTGATTGTGGGCCCAAGCCAAGCAAAGGTCAATTGACTGACCTCGTCAAAATGTGTTTGGTGACTCGAACTCACCAAACATCCACACAAAATGTGTTTGAACTTGGTCTCATAACTCATTGACTGACCTCGTCAGCACACGGCTACTAAAAATACCCGACTTTCAAATTGAAATTAAACGAAGCTATTCAGCCGACCACGTGGCGCTTCAAGAGACGATCTCGAGGTCCACTAAACACGCTACTCGCAGACGTGATAGGAGAAACCCGACTCTATTTAAGAGCTTCACATTCCACAAGATCGAAGAATCGTGACTTAATTCACATTGTTTTTACTTCCGAATTCAATTCTCTTCACCTTCGATGGTATCTCAAAACATCAAGAAAAGATCAGAGACGTAAAAGTCAACTACCGTTAAAACGAGCCTTTATAAAAGTTTCCGGTGTCATAATATAATATATATATATATGTGTGTGTATCAATCAAATGCAAGATAATATCTATAAGAAGTGGGGTCAGAATTCATACGACGAATACATAGGCAGACAAATTCAAACTAAACTCGTACATTTTACGAATATTGAAGTGATAAACCGCTTCAACAATAACAACCGTACTCATTTTTAGCGAAAAATAATTGTTTTAAGAGAAAAATGCTAAAAGGACATTCGAAGAACATAAATGCTATTTTTTTCAAAAATAAAAACAAAAAAGAGGGAATATAAATGCAATAAAAATGTTGAGGTACCCTCTTGACACAGTTTGTCTTGACTTATAATAAACAAACACTTATAAATAATTTTGTGGATGTCAATTTTTAATAGTTAACTATATTATTATTTTATAATATTTATATTTTTTATATTTTTTATTTCTACCTCTTGCAATCTCTCAATTTTTATGAAAATAGAAACACGAGGTTCGTCGTAACACACATCAAATAACAATGCAAAACAAAATAATGTCTTCGTTTGTTGTAACGTGTTTTTTATTAGGTCAGAGCCTTTTTTTTTCATTTCGATATTATTGTAATATTTAGGGGTGAACAAACGAGTCTTCGGTTCGGTTTTCATAACTATTTATACAGATTGCCGCATTTTCGGTTTTTTCAATTTTAAAACCGAAAGCCGCACTGTTGAAGTTTAAAACCATTTGTACCAATTACCGCTATATCGTTTTTAAATTCGGTTTAAATTCGGTTTTAACTGCATTTTGACAAGATGTTATATAATCATCGTATATTTGAAAAATCAAATTACTATTAGATAATCTAAAGTAAGAAAATAATTAGTAATGAACAAATCGATTAAATTAAAAATAATGGAGTCAATTCTCTTACGGCCTTTATTCATTATTTTTCAAACGGAAAGAAATAATTGCAATAAAAACACACTATTTAAAATAAAATAAGACTAAATGAATCAATGAATGAAAAATTCATGCCAAAACATTATTATATAGATATTAAATGCTAAAGGCCAAACATTTATCTATTTTTAAATATATAAAATATTTAAATTTATTATCGGGGTTAATCGGTAATCGGTAGCGGTTTTTATCGTGAAAACCGTAACCGCTACCATTTAGCAAAAAGCGGTAGCGGTTTAAACCGCATTTTTTGGTATTTCAAAAAAAGCATAAATTTTCGGTAGTGAAAAAATCGATAAATTAATGTTATCGGTTTTAGATTCGGTTTAGGGTCTTTTTTGTACACCCCTAGTAATATTATTTTGTTTCAGTCTAATATTAATGGCATTTTAATTTTTCCAAACTACAAATATCAAATAATTGCGCAGAATTTGACAAAAAAAAAAAAATACACTTTAATACCTAAGCATGAGTTTTGAGTTTTGACGGTAAACTTTATAATTTAGTTCCGTTTTTTTTTTTTAATATGTAGTAATCTGACGACTTATTACTGTATTGAAAAATATGTACTGCGTTATTTACACTGCTTAATTTCCCCATAGATATAGCTAGAGACACTTATTATGCCTTCGTAAATCTCTCCAATGACGAGGGTGTTTACGTCAATCTTCAAAGGAAGAATTTCTCAGCAATGAACCTATCTTGCGCCATTGAATTGAGATTATTCCTGTCCAAAAATAGAAACAGATCTCTTCATTCGCTCTTTCTATATGAGCCATTATCGAATGTTTATTGCGGTACCTTTCTTTCATTGGTTTCGCTCGTTGAGCTTGCGGTGACCGGAGCTTCAGGTGTTCGTGATTCAGACTTCTCGTTTGAATATCTGCACACGGGGAAGACATAAAGAGTTTGAAATAAACACTCTTAACCAAAAAAGGTCAATATTTTATTCATACTCAGATGAATAATCGGTACGCGAAGGTTACGTGGACAATATCGTGACCCAGATGAGCTCTATACAGTCCACCCAAAGCAGCCTTTGTTCTATCGGGACGACCCCGTAGGTGATGAGATGATGATGTAGACTCGGTTTATAGGAAAAACAGAATAAACACTCTTAACCAAAAAAGGTCGATATTTTATTCATACTCAAAAACTCCTCTTCACGTACAAGGATTTTACAATATATAGCAAAGAAAGTTGCAATTTGCATTTAAACTAATTGCCTAAAACTTGGGAACTAATTGCCTATTACTTGGGAACTAATAGCCTACTTTTATGGCGTTATTCAATAGTAAGGAAACAAATAAAAACTACCTAAATTTATCCTAAACAGAATATGAAACAATTAAAAGGCAAATAAATTCAAATCATGCATGAATCAATATCACTTAATATATGAACGTGATATGCTCTGCATCATTCTCCCCGTCTCGGAGAAAATTCGTCCTCGAATTTTGCCGTGCCGTAACTCCGCTTCCATCGCCACGCTTATGTCGGCGCCAAAGTCGTAGCCGTAAAAAGACTACAATAGACCTGCATTTCCGACGCCACCGCTTTACGTCCACATGATTGCACTTTCGTCCGCCGCGCTTGTGCCGTTTCTCCGTGTGTCGTCGCAGAAAGCAATTTAGCCATCGTTTTTTCATCGTTCCTGAACCCGCACTATAGATTTTGTACTGGATCGGCGTTCGTAAGTCGACACTCAAATCGCCTCCGCATTTTTTTTTCTCCGGGTTTGGCGCTGTTGTCACGGTCATAGTGATCTTAACGCCAATGGACCCACTCGGTGCGGCAACTTCACCGTACTCCAATTTCTCATACAAGGCCTTGCAATATTCTGCCTCGCCATACTCGGTCTCACCGAATTCCGCCTCATCGTACTCCGACTCGTCGTACACGGCCTCACCATATTCCGCCTCGTCGTATACGGGCTTGTCGTACTCCATGTCGCCGTACTCCGATTCATCGTACACGGTCTCGCCGTACTCCGTCTCGCCGTACTCCGACTCATCGTACACGGGCTCTCCGTGCTCTGAATCTTCGTACGTCGTCTCGTCGTACTTTGGGATAGTCACCTGAAGCT
The DNA here is from genome assembly GCA_954871525.1 of Parietaria judaica. Classification (NCBI taxonomy): domain Eukaryota; kingdom Viridiplantae; phylum Streptophyta; class Magnoliopsida; order Rosales; family Urticaceae; genus Parietaria; species Parietaria judaica. Next base: position 37,726,690 of record OX940865.1, read on the forward strand.
GAAACGCCGACTGTAAACGCCTGTTTTCTAGAGCTTCGTCGTGCGAGCACATCGCGTGGACGTGTCTACCGAAATTCCCGGCGAAAATGTTGTCGTGGTCGTCTTCGGTGTCGGATTCGTCAAGAGGGGTCCACCGTGCTTCGGGTCGCTGTTGAAGAAGCGCTTCGACGGAGCATTTTAGGGCCTCCACCTGTAGACGTAATCCAGCGTATTCGTTACGTCTAATCACCTCGTCTGAAGATGCATCGCGAGCGGATCGTCTCCCCAGCGCCATCGCGCAAGATCGAATGGCTCTGATACCAACTGATGTAGACTTGGTTTATAGGAAAAACAGAATAAACACTCTTAACCAAAAAAGGTCGATATTTTATTCATACTCAAAAACTCCTCTTCACGTACAAGGATTTTACAATATATAGCAAAGAAAGTTGCAATTTGCATTTAAACTAATTGCCTAAAACTTGGGAACTAATTGCCTATTACTTGGGAACTAATAGCCTACTTTTATGGCGTTATTCAATAGTAAGGAAACAAATAAAAACTACCTAAATTTATCCTAAACAGAATATGAAACAATTAAAAGGCAAATAAATTCAAATCATGCATGAATCAATATCACTTAATATATGAACGTGATATGCTCTGCATCAGATGAGCAAACGGCCAGAGCTTCCAACCCGCCTGTCAACCGAATTCAATCACATGTCAAATACATCACAAAACATATATGCCCGTCATGTCAAGAGCTCAAACCGTTACGAGTCTCAATTAGATAATGCGAATCGATCACCGAATTTTCTCCCATCACTCGGATCAATATTTCGGAGTAAAATCTCCTTCCAAATGTGCACAACTCTTGAATTTTAGGACATAGAGATATTAACTATCAAAACAAACCGCAAAGTCGTAGCCAAATACTCGCTATCTTCTCAAGACCCGATTCACATGGTGAAAATTTCATTAAGGGTGACAATCTTCAGGAGTAAGTGAACCAAAGAATAATTAGACATAATTGAAATATTCGGAAGAATGTGGATGAATTTTCTTAGTCTTACAGTGAGAAGAGGCCAAAACGTCGCCTTCAGTTCGACCAAAATGTCAGCGGGCGATTCAAAGCGCAAGATCCCGAGAACGAAATAGTATATACAGTTCCAAACTGCCGACCACACTGTTTGGTCAAAGGCGACTTTGGCGGGGACCACCCACCAATCCTGGTAAGGGAAAAGAGCCTGGAAACGGAAGCAATCGATTTTCAGCCACACCAAGAAAGAAGACGTCAACCAAACAAAGCAGAAAACGAAGAAAACGTGAGCAAGTGGTAAACATGTGTCACCTCGCAGAACTGGTAGTAGTAATGGGAAAGAGAGCCGTGAAGCACAAAGCCGACGAGGCCTGACCGGAGCACACGCTTCAGTTCAAATTCAAAGATTGGCTTTCCTTCATAGCACTTCACGTAATGAACGACTCATCAATGGCGGCAAAAGTACAGTGAAACGGCTAATTAAACTAATTTCCATTTGCGAAAAAAAAAAAGGCTTACTTACGCAATCCAATCGCCAATGGCATAGACCGATCCGCTGATCGCCATTTTGGCTAAAACCGGGTTTGACTTGAGAGCTTGTTCATAGGCAATCCAGTTGTGCTCTGGGCATATCTTAGCACTTCGTAAAGTGTCCATCCCTGAAAAACACTTGATAGAACCACCTATTTTTAGCAATTGATACAGATTTGAATATGCGGGTATATATATATATATATATATATATGTATTAAAGCCATGGAATTATCAACACAATCCCTATGTTTCTATGATGAAATCGAATCAATAGTTTCTAACTTACTAGAACCAGAAATGGACTTATGATTATCAACTCAAAACTCAATTATGTCTGAGACCAATCGCAGAAGATCATCACTCACATGCCAATAGTCGTTGTCAATGGTGAAGAGCTTGGTCACGGCAAAAGTACCGAATCCGAGCACAATCGCGGCGTTTATCGCTCTTCTAGTCGACCGATCGGACTCTTCTCCCTCAGCGCCGGCCAAAGACGCCAAAAACCCCGAGAGAGTCTCTCTGGCCTTCGAGTCGCGGGGCTTCGCCGGAGCCGCCTCCTCTTGGTCCTCCGCGACGGCTCCGACGAGGTGAGCTCGGCGTTTTGGGGCCGTGGAGAAGAGCCTCGTCGGTGAATTCCAGTTGGATATTGAGTTTCGGGAGTCGGTGAGCGGAGAAGAGAGCGAGAGGACATGAGTGAAGAAGGGACGCAGAGTAGCCATTAATGGAAACACAGAGGCGAAGGTGAGATTTTTTAAGATTTATTTTGTGTTAATAATTAAAAATAATTTTAATTAAAATTTTATAGTTTTTATGCCATGTGATTTTCTAACTCAACGATAACGATCTATTATTGGTTTATTATTACTAATAAGGCAGATTAATTTCTGTGTTGTATAAGTTTTAAATCCGATTTATATCAAATTAATATACTTGTATAAATTTCTGTAAGGGAATTCTAAAGGAAACATTGATAAAAAGATCATAACTTGCAGTTTTATTTGTAAGATAGAGATACGAAAAGGCATGAATGAATCACCCTGAGGCAAGGAAGATTATATGTCTCATTCCGTGAGTTATGTCTACGAACCCTTGAGCCTTGAGGGGTTGTCGTTGGCTGACTAGGAACTTCTTTGTGGACTAGTTTGGGCGGCTTCGACGGACCAGAACATCCGATCTTCGACCAGCATACTAAATCGCCCGAGGCTTGGGTCGAGGAAGTCGGTAGTTGGTTTACGAGTTTCAAAACATGTACTCAGAGCTCGGAATCGGCCAAGGCGGATAAAAGCAAGTGGTCAAGGGCCGAACATGAAGGGCTCAAACACAACGTAAACGCGGTGTGGGATGAACAAACGGTACGTGCGGCTATTGGCGGGATCGTGCGGGACTACCAAGGACATGTCATCAGTATCCTAGCCAAACTTCACAAGCACGTGAACTCGGTGTTAACGGCTGAATGCGAAGCTATTCCCATGGCTTGCTCTTGTGCAAGCACGGAGGTGGACCGTCTCGGATGGAGATGCGGTTGGGCTCCTAGATGCTGTAACACGAGAGCTAATTAAATTGCCAAAACACACTTATCCATTTTAGCACCGGATTTTTGGGCGTTTAAATGCCTCTAAGTTCTGTTAAATCGACATCTTATTCCAAAAAAAGAAGAGAGATTAGAGGTCCCACCGAGACTTGAACTCGGGTTACTGGATTCAGAGTCCAATGTCCTGACCACTAGACCATGGGACCTTGTTGGTTCTTAAAATCAATTTTAATAAAATAAAGAAATAAAAATACAATAGTTGACTTTCGACCCTCACTTACCTCGTACCCTTTGACTCTGCCACCATTTCCGATCGAAGACGAAGCCATCAATCTCCATGAGAAGAAGAACCCTCCTTCTCCTTCGCTCCTCCCTCTCCTCAACGCAGATTCTCCGTCCTCCACCCTCTCTTCCGTACAACAATGGTGGATTCTCCCCACAACCCTCCACGAGCCTCGCTTCGAACCCTCGCCGGATCTTCACCAACTCCGTTCCTCCTCCCGAATGGGTCGAGCCTCTCCCCGACGTCTCCGACCTCGTCGCCGACGCCGGGAGCCTCCAGCCATCGCCGTGGGTCCCCAAGATCCTCGACCTCCTCGACGGGTCTCCGGACATGGAGTCCGCTCTCTCCCGTTTCTGCAAGACCTACCTCATCAAACTCTCGCCCAATTTCGTCGCCTTCGTGCTGAACTCCGCTTCGGTTCGTCACAGCCCTGGGATCGCTTCGCGTTTCTTTTGCTGGGCTGGTAAGCAGAGCAGGTATTTCCACAAGCTCGAGTGTTACGTCTCTCTGATCGATGTGTTGCTCTCGTGCGGCGATTTGAGTGGGGCTTCTGTTGCGTTCTCTGAGCTCAAAGGGAAGGGGTTTGTGATGAGCGTTTCGGCGGCGAATTCGCTGATTCGGAGCTTCGGGAACGCCGGGATGGTTGAGGAGTTGCTGTGGGTTTGGCGTCAAATGAAGGAGAATGGGATTGATCCGAGCTTGTACACTTACAATTTCTTGATGAATGGGTTGGTGAATTCGATGTTTATCGAATCCGCGGAGCGGGTTTTCGAGGCCATGGAGAACGGGAAAGTCGGGCCGGATATTGTTACCTATAATACTATGATCAAAGGGTATTGTAAAGCTGGGAAGATCCCCAAAGCGTTTGAGAAGCTCAGAGCCATGGAAGCTAGGAATGTTCGACCGGATAAGATCACGTATATGTCTCTGATTCAGCTTTGCTATTCGGAGGACGATTTCGATTCTTGCTTGGGTCTTTACCATGAAATGGGAGAGAGGGTGATCGAAGTTCCCGCCCACGCTTACAGCTTGGTGATCAGCGGGCTCTGTAAGAACGGGAAATGTGCGGAAGGGTATGTGGTTTTCAGTGAGATGATTCAGAAGGGTTGCAGAGCCAATGTGGCGATCTACACGACTTTAATCGATTCGTTTGCGAAACATGGAAGTGTGGAAGAGGCGCTAAGGCTCTTTCAGAGGATGCGAAGTGACGGGTATAACCCGGACGAGGTTACTTACGGGGTAGTTATAAACGGTCTGTGTAAGAATGAAAGATTAGAGGAAGCGATGCGATACTTTGAGTGTTGCAGAGAAGAGGGATTGCCGGTAAATTCAATGCTGTATTCCAGTTTGATCGACGGTTTCGGGAAGGCGGGGAGAGTGAGTGAAGCTCAAATGCTCTTTGAAGCGATGACGAACGATGGGTGTCCAAAGGATTCGTATTGCTATAATGCCCTTATTGACGCTTTCGCCAAATCTGGCAATACCGATGAAGCATTTGCTCTCTTCAAGAGAATGGAAGACGAAGGCTGTGATCAAACAGTTTACACGTACACGATACTAATAGACTCCCTATTTAAAGAGCATAAAAACGAGGAAGCGCTTAGGCTCTGGGACGCGATGGTTTACAAGGGAATCACGCCCAACGCAGCGTCCTTCAGGGCTCTTTCGATGGGGCTCTGTCTCTCAGGGAAGGACACACGGGCGTGCAAGATTTTGGATGACTTAGCTCCGATGGGCGTTATTCCGGAGTCGGCTTTCGAAGATATGATCAGCGTGCTGTGCAAAGCGGGTCGGGTCAAGGAGGCTTGCAAGCTGGCCGACGGGATTGTGGATCGGGGTCGGGAAATACCGGGAAGAGTTCGCACTGTTCTCATCAATGCCTTGAGAAAGACGGGGAATTCGGTATTAGCCATCAAACTGATGCATAGCAAAATCGGAATCGGATATGATCGGGTGGGAAGCGTGAAGAAGCGAGTGAAGTTCCGGAATCTCATTGACAGTTAATATGGAGTGCATCTGTCTGAATTACAACAAATTCTTTTAGCAAGTCAAACATTGCATTTTCAACTTGCTCATCCCGTTATTCTGTTGTAACGGCTACTTTGACTTTGTTGGTCAACGTTGAGCACTATAGAAAACATATTTAGATACAAATCACAACTATACAGAACCAAAAATTAAAGAAAATCTTAGACATTTCTAAGCTATTAAATCATGGTTAGATGGTGTTTTTCATAGATGATATTAGATTAAGGGCTACAAAATCAAGTTACTATTTGACTATGTAATAGTAAGATAAAATGAGATCCTATTGCTCCTTTATTTATTTTGATCATTTTTTTACCTTCTCTAAACTTATCATAATTATATAATAAAAAAAGAATCAAAATAAGGATAGAAACATCATAACAAATGTAAAATTATGTTGCTACTACATGACAAGAAAAGGTTATTCTACCACTGAAAAAGATAAAAGTTTATTCCTCCCTAAGCCAGAATATTTTGGTTCGAAAGATATTTGCGGAAAGTATTAAGAAGTACTTCATAATCATATTATGCGACATATTTCAAATTTTATTTTTTCTAATAAAATTCCAAAAAATAATTAAAATAAAAAACAATAGTGTCTTTAGTTCCATTTTTTTTCTTTTCATTAATGCCTATTCGAGAAGAAGTTGATAAGTGGATTAAGATAAGTGTGACATGAGACATTTAATAGATAGATACCAAAAAAGAATTAGGACTTTTTTGTTTTTGTTTTTTAATATTTTATCAGGATAAAATAAAATTTAAAAATCTGCCACATATTAAAAAATAGTAGCGGTATTTACTTGAAAAAAAAAATCTGTCAATAAAAATAATTAATAAAATTGATTTGTCACGTATGAGAGAACTTATGCTGGGCCTTCTGAGCTGAGAGCAAAAGCCCCGTTTAGAAAAGGCTTAAACGTCACCTGTGTGGTCCGATGGGCCCACCGACAAGGCATGTTCTGCCGAAGCATAGCCGTACTTCAAACTTGTCTTTTTCCTGTCTTTGAGCTTCCAAGAAACTGTGGTTGGATTCAACTACATTTAGATTAAATATGGTTTAGGCCTCCATAGCCAGTAAAAATGAGACATGATTGTGTTTATTACAAGGTTTTAAATGCCGCTTGCCGATTTCGTTTCGCATTTTTCGTTTTACGGATATATCGCTTGCCGATGGGTATGCCGCTGGAAAAATTGTAAAAAAAAAAAATACCGCATGCCGCATATACTGCACTTTTCGCATGGGCATACCGCATGCCGATGGGGTTTTCGACGGATATTCTGTAAAAAAATATTTGAGTATTTAAGCAAGATATTTATATAAGTTCAAAACTACATATTTAATAAATACAAGATATTCGTAAATTAAATATGAAGGTGACATGTATAATATTAAGTCACTTTATTAGTTGAAGTGTATAATATTAAGTCAAATTATTATGTGAAGTGAATATGTATGTTAATTAAGTGTGTAATATTAAGTGAATATGCATGTTAATTGTATATGTATGTTAACAAATTTAATAGTAGTTGAAGTGTATATTATTAAATGAATATGTATATTGAGCGTATATGTATGTTAGGTGAAGTAAATATGTATTCTAAGTGTATAATATTATTTGAGGTGTATAATATTAAGTTAAATTATTAGGTGAAGTGTATGTGTATGTTAAGTGTGAATGTGTGATATTAGTTGAATGAATAACAAAAAGTCCCACATTGATAGATGACAAGAGTTTAGTGATGTTTATATACCAAATATTAGGGACAAGGGCTTGGGCCCTTTGGGTCATAGGATTTTGTGCATGGGGGAGGACTCACACAAATGTTCTAATCTACCACACACGCGCGCGCCGCCGACGTCCGTCCGAGGTGGGGTGGGGTCTTGAGCAAGTATAAATATTTTTGGCGAAAGTTTAATTGGTATTTTTGCCAAAATCTACCAAAAATATAATTTTTAGCGAAATTCCATCCAAATTTCGCAATTTTTACACTATAAAACGAAAAAAGATTTTCCACACCCGTGCCCATGCGAATTTCGCGAAATTTGGTAAAAAGAAAGAGAAACGACAGGGTTTTCGTACCGCAAACCCTCGAAAAACGAAATTCGAGCGAATTTCGCAGCGAATTTCCCGACATTTAAAACCATGGTTTATTAGATAGTAAATTGAGTTATACATGCGTAATTCATCTTTAAAAATCTTTTTTTATTATTTATTTATTTGGATAACCGTCCTTTATTTACAAGTTTTCCAGCCAACTTATCGGGGAACCAAGTGATCTTGAACGTATGGGTATCGATTCAAAGTTAATTAGCAAAAGTAAATCTATTTCATTTACTCTACAATCTTTTTATATGTTGAGTAGATTTTCTAGAGATGATATTACACGAGAAATGATTAATAATAAAATAGTAGCCGGTAAGCTTCGATTATGTATACTGGAAGAATCTTGGATTGACGAGCATCTGCTTGTCGCCTTAATATAAAAATTGTTCTTGATATCTTATAAGAGAGAAAATATTAGCGATTTTTGACACACGTTGGACGCTCTCCTTAAAGTTTGATTCGCCTCCTTTACAAGATTGAGGTTCGTTAGGTGATTAGCTTCCCAGAATGTGACGGGATGACTGCAAACTTTGTAGCACTTCGAAGCCCACCGGCGTACTGAAACTCTTTGAACTCCGTTATCGAAAGACTGACGACAAAAAAACATTGGGAATCATGAAACTTGAATTTGCAGAGTGAAAAGCGAGAAGCAAATTCATTCAAAAGAGAGATTTATAAAAAAAAAAATTGCTTACGATATGTCAAACGGGGTCACGATCAATTTAAAAACACCGAAGGGAGACAATGAAATGTTTCCAGTCATTTTGTATCGTTTGATAATTAATTATAATTAATTCGGAACATAATCAATTGAATTCAATATTCATAATCTCACAATCAATATAGTCGTTTTACGTAACGTTCTAACGTCGGAAAAAATCCGTGTAATTAAAGAGAGTGTTCGACTTTTCGACCCACTCAACGATTACTCACAAAAATGTCGAGTGATTGCTGAGATTTCAACAGTAAAATAATAAAATTAATCAAAAACTATCATATGATATCATATCTTATAATCTTAATATAAAAAAAACTTTATAGTGTTTTAAATTACAAGCTTGATATATTTTCTGTTAGCCTACCGCCACTGCCAGCCCTCCCTATAGGCAAGGGAGGCGCAAGCCTAGGGCCCCCGAATTTTGGGGGCCCCAAAAAAAAAAATCCTATATATATAGTCTTTATTAAGTTTAAAAAAAAAAATTACATGGTAACTGCTTAAAAAGTAACTACGAAAAAAACTATAAAAAAATTAATCGAAATTTTAAACTCATATCTAAACCGAATAAAAAAAATAGCTTTAAAGTAAATTTAGAAAATGAAAATGTACTTAATATATACAAAAATTCTAAATAAAAAAAATTCTCAAATCAAACTTCAACCTTAATGGTGCCCATATTCTAAATCTCTGACCTAATCGGCGGACGGCAAAAACACCAAGTCGACGAGAGAAACAGCGGTCACAGAAACTCACGGCGGCGAACGACAATCGGCATCTATTTCTCGTTTTGATTCGAATAAGAAAGAAAGTAGTAAGCTCACAGCCTTCTCTTCGATTTCTTTGCCTATCTATGAGACTATGATGTTCTAGTTTCCAAACCTGACTTTGGAGAATGAGAGATTTTTTTTTTTCATGGTTGTTTTTTTATTATTTGCTCTGGAATCGTTTAGAATAAGAAAAAGGGCAGGATTGCAAATAGAATGAAGATGATGAGTCTGTATTGATAATTGGGATGGCGTGTGTCAGTAGGAATAAGAAAAGCATTTTACCTATGCTACGTGTAGTGTCATTGCCAAGTGCAGTGCAGCTATCACAAAAATTATTGTTAAAATATAGGGAAAATAGTGTGTCATTGATTCAAAGTGGGTATATGATGAACCTGAGTAATTGAAATTGACTCACTTTTGTTTTTATTGTTATGTTTATCGTTTTATTTTGTGTCTTTGAATAAATATCATTTTTTTTATATTTTTGTTTTTTTATTAAAAAAAAATTGACAAAGGGCCCAAAAAATTATTTTGCCTAGGGCCCCGCCGAAGTCAAGGCCGGCCCTGCTTACCGCTCTCGAAATTATTGAGGCGGGCCTAGCCAACGGCACAATCATACGTTCATGTAACCACCTCGTGTTTGGCCGAGAAAGTGACCCGAGGAAGGTCTTCACTCTCAAAGGATCATAGGCATGGTAAAGGGTTTTTCGACAGTCTCACAAGCTCTTGAATGAGCGATTATTAATTTTATTATTATTATTATTATTATTATTATTATTATATACATATGGACTATGGTGAGATAGAGCTAGGTAGCCACTCGTGAGTGGTCCAGCTAGGTAGCCTTACACTGAAAACGAAGTGGCTATGAGCATCACATGGAACATGTTGGACAATCTCCTCCTCTTATTTATTTCTTATTTATTAAGTTATACGTTTCAGCAGTTACGTAGCCAGACTTTCATTTCAAGCGGAGCATAAAATATATTTTTGGTCTATTTTTTTACAAGTATGTAAATAAAATAATTATGAAGAATCATATTGAAGCGACTATTAAAATCATAAAATATAATATTACTTTTGAAAGTATTGTAAAATAGATTTATCGGGTCAAGAAGGGATAAAAATATAAAAGCTCATTCCGATTTTTTGTTTTGCCTTAATCACAATTAATGAATAGCAAATATTATTTTCTTTTGCTAAATTTCATTTGAGCTCTCAAAACACTAAATTTGTCGCTTATCACTTATGTAGTTGGGCTTTTAACAGTGGTAGCTTCAGGTTTTACTCGTTTGAGGATTCTCCAGTCTTTATCCCGGAAGCTTTGTTTAATTAAATTGAATGATATTAATTGGACGTTCTTTCCTCGCATGAGTTACACCCTTTCAGGAGACTCGGAGAGTTTTAACAAGGCCCTTCCATATTTTCAAAACAAAAGCAACAAAAAATAAAGAATTTTTTTAAGTGAGCGTATGCACGTGCGCCCACCGGTGCACATGTAGCTCCGCCACTACGCTTCAACATATCACTCGTTAGAATGATAATCACGAGATAAATAATTAAACTTTAACTAACTGCGACAACGTGAGTTTCAAATAAAAAATAGCGAGAAAGATAATTAAAGTCAAACAAATACAAAGTAATTCATTTTTTCATCTTTTTTTTTTCAATGGATTTTGGTCAAATTTTTAATATAGTACTATAAATCTACCTAGGATATAAATTTTATGTGCATCTAGCATCTTATCTCATTTGAATTGACCAAAATTGTTAGACAAAGAAATTCTTTGTCTCTCATTTGTTAATTTTAAATACTTTGCCAGACGCTAGTTTTCACTTTGAACCTTTTGTCATTTCAGAAAAAAAAAATTCCCTTTCATTTGTTAATTTTAAATATTTTATCTTAAAAAAATTTATGACCTCGAGTTTGTCATTTTTAGTCGGACTCCTTAACTAAGAATTTTTTTAAAACCTTTAAAGTATTTAAAAATTATTTTTTATATAAAATTAAGTAATCAAAACTATATATAATTAAATTAGGGCCCTTAACATTTAGGTGCCCAAAGAGCCTGCCTTAGTCACTTATAGTGTGTTGCAGCAAAATCTCACAAGTGACTGTCTTTTAAATGTATATTTATCTTTTACCATGATTCGTGGTTGGATCGAGTCATTAAACCACAATGATCTAAGACAATCCTGATTCACGATGAGTGGTTGTGGTGCAGAGAATTCTATACATATACATGTGTGTATATATATATATATAAATATATGAAAAGATAATTATCATTTAAGGAAGTCGCAACTGGCCGTTTACTACTAAGTAGTGACTAAGCGCTTCATAGTTACGTGCAGTTACTCAGCACATGCAAGCATGGTCTTATTTCTGTTGCCAGAACTTAACGTGTTATCTGTCACTGTATTTTTTCAAATTTAATGTTTCAGTTTCATGTGGGCGGTGGGCCGGTAAATATGCCAACAACAATCATTATATAACTAAAGCATATATAATAGCGGCACATATATCTAATATGTATATATAACTGCAGGGGAACATGAAATATATATCCAATCTTTTTTCCTGCGACGAAAGTTTTCAATATAATTATTTTTTTTTTCTTCTTCATTAAAATTCATTAATATTATATACAAAAACGTTAAAATAAATATACTATATATATTGCATATAAATTTGTAAGTTGTAGTGTACGTATACTCAAGTCGCTTTTAAGTACCTGCAATATGTCGACATATTGCAATTTGAAAATTCTTGTCATCATCTTTCACTCACTATATTTGAATAAATAAATCAAAATAATTAAAATATTTAAGTCACCGAAACAATTACAACACTTAGGGTAATTGCGAAAATACTCAAAGTTTAGCCAAAGAACTCCTCGTATATCTAAAGTCTAAATATGATGGCAAAAGTATTCAAAGTCACATTTGAGACGTTGACCACTCCATTCTCATAACACAGTTAACTTACGTGTTAACTATGGCCACGTGGAAAAACGAGGGTTACTGACATAATAACTTTTTGCTACGTGAACGAGCCCACATCAGCCTCGTTTACATTAAAAACGAATTAAACCCCTAATTCGGCTCGTTCACGTGCAAAAAATTGTCATGTCAGCAACCCGCGTTTGTCTACGTGGCCATAATTAACGGGTAAATTAATTGCGTTACGAGAATGGAGCGGTTGATCGAAGAGTTGGGAGGAATTCCAACCGTGCCATAAAAAAACTTTATGTTGGAAAATATATTGTCCATCCATCGCATCTTGGGATGAGAACTCTCGATACATAGAGATAACCATAATTTTTATTTTATTTTTTTGAAAAGCTCACGTATATATATATATATATATCAATTCCCAGATTACTCAATAAACTAGAATCATGCCCACCCGAGATACCATATCTATCTATCTATATCTATATATATATATATATTCTATCGGATAAATAATGTTCTTAATTTTATTTTGATAATCATTAATTATTAAACTACTATTCACACACACACAAAATTCTGCTTACGCACTTTTGACGTAATCGGCTCTTCGAGACTTTCTCAAACTTCGGGTACTTCTGCCACCAAAGGAAACTCCCACAAATCTTTCGAGATATCCTTATTGATTCCTCATACCGAAGTGTAGGCTTTGCCGACAGAATTCCTACACCGAACAAAAAAATTACGAGTAGGTTAATTCATTCTAAGCTTTCATATATTGGAATCTCGCTAAGCCGAACCTTAGAGAGAGAAAGAAAAATTTGAGTTTTTGGAGAAAGAAGTTATCAAATTTGGAGTGAAGAAAAAGTGATAATTGAGGCCTACATGACTCAATTTTCACTTATAGAATATTATATGTAATTGTTATAAATACCAAGATTTGGTGGATGTCAATATTAGAGTTAACTATAGTCATGAATTGTAATATTCTCATTTATTATGTTTTATATTCTTTATCTCTCTTATTCCTATAAATAGAGGTTTTTGGTGCTCATTGGAAGACATTCTTATTTATTTGACTAATTTTGATGAGGTCTTTTCCAGTGTGAGACCACTCCAAATATTAGTGCAGTCAATCAGTGTTAGACTCACTCTGTAATCCAGAGTAGTATATTTGAGCTACACAAATGACTTTGAACAGTTAAGAGGCTCTCATCTACTTAATTAAATTACAAACCATCTTTAATTAGTTTATTTATTGTATTTACTAATCCTCTCACATATATAGTAAATACAAGTTTATTTATGGTATTTACTACTCTCACATATAGTAAATACAATTACAACATTGATGAACTATATATAATATTCATTTAATCTTAAGCACTATAAAAAGATTTTTCTTAATAAGATTTTACGTTATTTTTTTAGAATGACAGACGCTTATACAAATAATAAATACTTCTAATTTAAGGACACAAGTCCAACACTTTTCTATTTAAGAGTTGTGGATTATTTTGCAAAGCATATTATCCCCTAAAACAACGTCCCTGCTAACAAACTATTTAATATGTCTACAAGGTGACGTGACATAACACATTAGTGTATCGTGTGATATGGCGTAACACATGATCAATATCACGGGACGTAACATAAAACTTTAACATGCCATGTGGCAGTTATTTATATAATTTAAAAAAAAAAAAAAACTCAAGTGCTACGTACAAAATAATTAACATAAACATGTTCCCTCAAATAGCTCTAAATAATATAAGTACTTGAAGGTCGAGTTCTATTTTATTTATTTTTTCTTTCTTTCAAATATTGCTGAATTTGAAAATGATGGACTTAACCGATTCAGAGAAGCACTACTAAACTTTACTGAAAATATGATGTTAACATGCAATACGAACTACCTAAAGATTGTATTTTACGTGTTTAATGGATAAGAATCTGGGTTCAAGGACGCGGTGATTTGCCCAGCAAGATATTGCTCAATCTCATCATGAGTCAGTGAGTCGTGACAATTTTGGCCAGCTGCTGTTACTACAACCATCTTTTTTGGCATTTTATTGTCAATTATTCATTGATTATTGTCAAGTTGAGCCATACAGTTTAAGTATGTCGACTATAATATACATATAGGAACACAGTGTACACTACATGGCCTAGGGTGTCTCTGAGTTATAAATATAATTTATAGAGCTGACCTATACTTACTACATGAGGTGCGCCTTAAGGGTCCCTAAAAAGCTATATTTAATATCAATATATATTATTTACAAGGTTAGATTTCACACAAAAACTCATGGCAAGATTTATTTGTAAATTTATATTTAAAATTATTTCATCAAATTAAGAGCTTAAAAATATTACTTTACCTAAGGCTACGGTCTCCATACACTTAAAACCAACCATCTAGTCTATAATCTAGTATATATAATTATATATATATACACGAAATGTTCTTCATATATCATTTCTACGGAATTAGCACCAATGTCATTCATTGATGATAAATTAGAACTCGGATTCAAATGGTCATATGCTGATTCCGGGTTCCAAATTCCGTTTTTCGGTGGTGCTAACACCAATGTCACCGATATCACTGATGTTATTGAAATCGGGGTTACAAACTTTGATTTCGGGGTTATCATCACCGAATTCGGTGTTAGCAACTCGACTTCAATGGTGCTAACCGTTGCGCCCACGCAAACACTACGATAGTCTTGTAACAAGATCTATCGCTTTAAGTAGTAAGAAAGCAATTAAAAGTAAAAAATGTACCCAAAAATAGATTAAGATGTTTGGAAAGCTTACAGCAGTGGCCGAAGAAGAGCATTTTTTTCGTGGTCCGCGACGGCAACGGTGATGAGTGGACGGACACGAATGTCGGGCCCACCTGAGAGCTTCCATGGTCCCACTGTCGAAGAAATTCTCAGAAGAAGTGGCGAGAATGTCGGGGAAGGGAGAGAGAGAAGGGGACGTAGCGAACGTGGTTCCAATTATAATTTTTTTTTCCCTTTTATATGAACTTCATTTAGTTAAGTAGACAGTAAACATCACGATTTTTCGAATTTGTTAACATTAATTTTCTATTTCAACCTAATTTTACTAGTTCATGAATTTCCCCTCTCAAATTACATATGCACTAATATATATATATATATATATATATATATATATATATATATAAAAGTATCCACCTGCTAAATCTGAAATCAGCTGGGCTATTAGATAATGAAGCTTTATTGTTTCGGTCCCCAATGGGCACAACATTGTCCCTATATGCCTGTAACGCATTGACAAAGAAATCTCTCTCACTCCTCTCCTCTCAAAAGCTATATAAACCAAACCACGTACACTCTTCACTCTTGTGGTCTACACATAGTCGTACAATTACGCTTCAGATTTTCCAAAATCAT
Source organism: Parietaria judaica (assembly GCA_954871525.1). NCBI lineage: Eukaryota > Viridiplantae > Streptophyta > Magnoliopsida > Rosales > Urticaceae > Parietaria > Parietaria judaica. The sequence goes on from OX940865.1 coordinate 37,742,060, forward strand.
AAAATAAAGACCACTCTTTAAGTGCCAACAGAAGCGTCAAAACAAAGAGAAGAAATTTTGGCATGGAACAAGAAGACGGGGATCAAAACGACATCGAGTCGTGGTTCGAGGCCGTGTCGGGGTCGGCGGCGGCGGTGCAGAGGCGGACACTGCGGCGGATTCTGGAGGCGAACTGGGGCGTCGAGTATCTGAGGAAGTGGTTCTCGGACGCGAAGATCCGAGACTTGGACGAGTCGGAACTGGAGTCGCTGTACGCGCGGTTGGTGCCGCTCTCGAGCCATGCAGATTTGGACCCTTTCATCCAAAGGATCGCCGATGGGGACTCGGCTCCTCTGCTCACTCGAAACCCTATCGACACTCTCTCTCTCAGGTACATGATCTTCATACACTTATGCCGCTTTCATATGGCTTATATGAGCTCTCTTTCATGCATATATATTAATATATATATATATGTGTGTGTGTTATGTGTATATATATAGCTCGGGAACCACAGAAGGAAGACAGAAATACGTCCCATTCACGAACCACAGTGCTCAAACAACGCTTCAAATCTTCAGACTGGCAGCGGCTTACAGGTCAAGGTAAAATTAGGTCAAAGTATTGTATTTTGACTGAGATCTCGCGCGCTTTTTATATTTTAAATCAATGATTTGAGATCATGGAACCTCTTAATTAATTCAAATGTTCACTTAGTTCGCATGGTCGCGAATCTAGATGAGTGAGCTAAAAGAGCCAACCAATTGACGAGACATGGCGGAAAAACGTACGATGAAGAGTCAACGGTATTTTAGAGAGTTAAAAACTATTCATTTCTTTGCAGGGCTTATCCGACTAGAGAAGGTGGTAGAATCCTGGAGTTCATATACAGCAGCAAGCAGTACAAAACGAAAGGCGGAATAACCGTTGGGACCGCCACGACGCACTACTACAACAGCCCGGAGTTCAAAATCAAGCAAGAGAGGACCAAAACATTCACGTGCAGCCCGCCGGAGGTCATCTCCGCCGGGGACTACCGCCAGTCCACCTACTGCCACCTCCTCCTCGGCCTCGTCTTCTCCGAGCAAGTCGAGTTCATCACCTCCACCTTCGCCTATACCCTCGTCCATGCCTTCGCGGCCTTCGAGGACCTCTGGCCCGCCCTCTGCGCGGACATCAGCCACGGCCGAGCCAGCGTCGAATCTCCCGCTGCGCGCCACGCCGTCATACGCATCCTCTCGGCGCCCAACCCTGGTCTGGCGGCTAGGGTTGGGGCCGCCTGCGAGGTGCTGCGGGAATCGGACTGGGCCGGGCTGGTTCCGAGGCTGTGGCCGAATGCCAAGTACGTGTACTCCATCATGACGGGGTCGATGCTGCCGTACCTTAAGAAGCTGCGCCACTACGCGGGGGAGCTCCCGTTGGTCAGCGCCGACTATGGGTCGACGGAGAGCTGGATTGGGGTGAACTTGGAGCCGTGTTTGCCACCAGAGAGGGTGACTTTCGCGGTGGTTCCCACGTTCTCGTACTTCGAGTTCATCCCGGTGTACCGGAGAAAGAAGGATAATTCCGATTCGGTTGAGTTCTCGGTGAGTGATGACTTTGTTGAAGACGAGCCCATTCCACTCTCGCAAGTCAAGATTGGGCAAGAGTATGAGATTGTGCTCACTACTTTCACTGGTACATTTTTTCAGTTATTTATCTCTTATATTTCTTTATATAATTCGCAAACCAATTATATTATGACTAAACAAAAAGATTTAATTAAGCAATAAAAATAAGCACATATATTTTATTTATTATTATTATTATTATTATTATTATTATTATTATTATTATTATTTCGTTATGACTCACAGGCCATTATATTATGAAGAAAAAAATGAATTTAAAATAAAAAAATAAGCAAACATGTATTTTATAAGAAACTTGATGTACCCTAGTTTTAAAATATTAGTGGCCCCGTTACATATTTTAGCTACGTGATTGTTTGCGTTTTTTTATTTTATCCAACATTTAACATATGCCTTTTTGATATTATTCATTAAATATTGTATTAGAGCACGTGAATTGTTGTTATAACTTATACATACTCACCTCTATATGCGACCATACAAATATATACTTGAAAGATAAGTAGAAGTAGCAATCTATTTAATTTTATTCTGTTCTATTTTTATCACGATATATATATATATATATATTATTGGAAATATAAATATTACTATAAAACCTACTCGGGAACCTATATTTTAATGTTTTTAATAATGTACATTTTAAAAAACATATTTAAATATTTTTATAATTTCAGAAAAAGGTGAAATATATTATTATTTTATTCAAGTTGTAAATATTTTTATCATGAATATCTTAAGTTAAACTTCTAATGCTAATATTAGCACTTTTTTTTAATCCCTCAATTTTTATTATAAGTTAATGTTATAGAGAGTTAAATGTAAAGTAATAACTTTAAAGGTAAAAAAAATAAAAATAGAATGTGAGTTTCTCTATAAAGGAGAGTGAGAGCCATAATTAACATTTTTCCTCAAGTAATAAGATGCACTATATATGTGTGTGTATATATTAATATATATATATATATATATAATTGAATTTTATTACAATTGAAACGAAGAAGATAATACGAAGAAGAGGACAAAATCTAATAATGGAATAAAAAAAGAGAAGAATCGATTATTTTATATATATACTACTATATAGTGAAGTTTTGGTGGACCATTGACTTTGACAACATGGAATAAAAAGCTTATTATTTGCATGACACGTGGACCCACCACTTGCTTATAATAACCTAGCAGCGAAGCGTCGAAGATGACTCGTGAAGCAATAAGGCACACATTTCCAAAAGCTGAATTTATTATTTGGATCAATATACGATTTTACCACGTTTTTATTTAACTATTTCAGATACTTGTTCGTGTCTGTTTTCACATGTTCATCACATAATTATATTTGCCTAACCGTACTTGGATGATCTAGTGACGTTTTTGTCCTTTGTCTTTTTACATTAGTTTATTTCTTTTGATAGATTAAACTTTAAGGCATTATAATTTATAAGAATTGGAGGTTAGATTAATAAATTAATAGGATTAACACTATAAAAGATTGGTAGAAACTTCAATCATAGGCGGAGCTACATGTGCGCAACGGAAAACCTCCGTGCATACACTCACTTAAAAATCAAGACTAATTTGATTTTTTTTATTCTTTTATTCTTTCTTGACTCGTTAAATCTGTTCTACAATCATTTAAAAGTAATATTATTATTATCTATGTATATGTATAAAAAGGCGCTTTAATAGAGTTGTTTATAATGTTTATCATTACATATTTGAAAAAAAAAATATTAAAATATACTTTGTGATTTGTCGAAAATGAAAAGTTTGGTTTAATTTTTTTAATCCGTATGTCTTGTTATTTGATTTGGTACTTTAATTTACCACTTAATTACATAGTCTCATTTTTTACTAATTTACTTTCGGCTCAACAAATTATTAGAAGTTTTTTCTCCTAAAAAACAAGAATCTCAAAACTATATCAATTTTCATATGATAAGAGCATTTCAACCATACATTTGGTATTAGAGTTTAACTATTTTGATTAGAATTTTAATAGCAAACACTATTTAGTATTCCAATCACAACACTAAAACCTACGTCAAACACTGTTCGTATTTATTCATTTAATCAAATATGTATGCTCACTTTATCATTTATATTTATTTACTTTGTAATTTTATTAATAAAATTAGTGTCACCACCAAAATGGTACAAAAATTTACACCAAAATGATATTTTGTTGTTGCGTTGCACCATATAAAATAACTATTCCTATTCCCAAACACTATCATATAGTTTTATTAATCTTAATATATATATATATATATATATATATTGTATAATTGATTATATTCGATCATAATATTGAACGTAAGTTCAGGGCTGTATAGGTGCAGGCTCGGCGACGTGGTGGAAGTTGCCGGCTTCCACAACGGCACACCGAAGTTGAGCTTCCTCTGCCGGAGGAAGCTCATCCTGGCGCTGAACATCGACAAGAACACCGAGAAGGACCTCCAAATGGTGGTCGAGCGCGGCTCGGAGCTGCTCGCCCGCAAGGCCCAGGCCGAGCTGGTCGACTTCACGAGCCACGCCGACGTGTCCAGCCGCCCCGTCGGACACTACGTGGTCTACTGGGAGATGAAAGGCGAGGCGGACGCGGCCGTGCTCGAGGAGTGCTGCGCGGAGATGGACGCCTCGTTCGTGGACCACGGCTACGTCGTGTCCCGCCGCGCCAAGTCCATCGGGCCTCTGGAGCTGCGCGTCGTCGAGCGGGGCACATTCAAGCAGATCCTCGACCACTTCATCGCCAACGGGGCGGCGCTCAGCCAGTTCAAGACGCCGCGCTGCACCAGCAACCAAGTCATCCTGCGGATTCTCGATCTCTCCACCGTCGGGAGGTATCACAGCACGGCCTATCGCTGATGAAACGACGTCGTTTTCGTATCTTGATGTAGGGAGGCTCACTAGATATATGGCTTTGCAATTGCAAATGATCGTTTTTCTAAGTGAATAAAGAAAACCAATTAATTGAAAAAATAACTAAAAAATTGTTATATATTTATTTGAATGATTCAACTCTCTTTAACTTCTACTGAAATTTGTTGTCGCAAAATTCATATTTTTTTTCTTCAATATATAACTTTCTCTTGATTTTTTTATTCAAAAGATTCATGATTCATCAAGCGTGATTTTTAATTTATTCAAAAATTAACGAAGAGAACATTAGCCGCTAATAGAATACAACTTGGGCACATTAGCCACCAAAAAAAAAAAAATAGATACATAACTCAAAAAGAAAATCAAACACTGAATACTTTAGCCGTAGTTTACCCATTATTAATATACATGATTTCTCTCTATAACATATCGTGATAGAGATTGCTATTTTCATCAAAATGGAATATCAGAACAATTAAAATAGAAGAGGGCCTATAAGAAACGGAATAATGTTTAAATAATTTAGAGAAACGATGCGGATTGTGTTAATGGAGCGCAGGATGACCGAAACAATAACAGAGTTAGATTTTTTATAACTCGCGAATAGCATCGATAATAACTTTCAAACCAATATTGTCGACGCATCATATTTTACCATGAATTGCGAAATAACGTATTCTTTTGCGAGCATGAATCCGAGTCGAACTGCAAGTGCTTATCGCACCGAAGTGCATACCCTCCGATAACATCAAAAATGCCACCGAGCCTGCACCGAGAAGCAATTGTAAATAAAATAAAAACAATATGACCGAAAAGATTTGTCACTGTTTTATAGTTTGAGGATGGGGAATATACAATTTGTATGTAACGATAACAAGCCCACGGCCCAATTGAGAATAACCAAATGTGTGGCCCAATAAGAACCGCATTCAATAATGGTTAACAATTGTGAACATGGGTTGGCTCGTTTCGGGTTGGGAAAAAAAAAATTATATTTAATCCAACTCAATATTTTGAAGAGCTTAATCTAATTGATAATGCTCCGGTTGGATTGGATTAGGCCTTCATGCTTGAATTAAAAAAAAATGGCATCCATTAAATCAACATAAACTAAACACGTGTTTGAATCGAGCACCAACTAAAAAAACCTAACAAGTATTTTAAATTACATAAAATTACTACCCGTAGCCAAACATATTAAATATATTCAAACATATTCAAATAAGAATTTATACTAACTATATTCAAATGAAAAATAAAAGTTGTGAAGAGATTTGAAAATGAGAGATCATCAAGAAAAATAAAATTGAGAACGGTAAATATGAAAAAGACTAAAGATTGTACTACCTACGTAAAAGTTAAAGAAAAAACTAGTATGCATCATATATTAATTATATTGGTCGGGTTCTTCAGGTTGGCCCTAATCTCGAAGAACAATGAGGTCCAGCCCGACCAAATCCAATTTTGAGTAGGGCGGATTGGACGAATTAGATTGAGCCCTGACACCGACTTAGTCCTCAACATGAAAATAAAATAAACAACACTAAAGTCCTAATTCCTTAATCATCCCATGTAAATCGATTGTTTAGAATGTTGGACTCCCGAAACGAATAACCCCAGAGAGCAATTCAGTAATTGTTATTTCACGGCCAACGTATATAAGATATTAGTAATTTTCATAAAAAACTAAAATAATTTATTTATAATTGAAAGCTAAATATTATAATTGGACTACAACCACTGAAAATTCTAAAATCGGCCTAATTACGGACAAAACTTGCTCCTAGATCATAACGGTACGTGTACATATGAGTTTCGGAGACGGCCGAGTTGATTGGGGTCTATCATTTTTTTTGTCTTTAGTTCTTCTCAAATAGGATATACAAGGAGTAATTTCGTAAATAGAGCTAAAGATATCCAAATCAAATTAAACTAATGAAAGAGCAGACACAAATCGGTATTTTCTCCAAGCATGTAAAAGAACCAACATATCGCTAAACATCTGCTTTAAAACTTCATCATCGTTCAGGTATCTATTGCCGTCGAAGCATTCTAGAAAAATGATGTGCATTTTGACCCAACAATCCCATTTGATATCACATTCTCAAACCTAAATTTATAATGTGTATAAATTTTTTTCATTGTTGCCTTTGATACATATTTAATTTCTTATTATATATTAATAAAATACGATGTAGTTTAAGTAGCTAATTAACACAAAACCCAAAAAAAATCTATTTTGGAAGATAACTGCAACTGAACCGAATAATGACTTGTATCATATGGGTAAATATCAATATAGGAAAGAATACATAACCAATAACACATGGGAGTTGCACTGATATTTTTTATCATTTAGGATAACGTTATTGATCAAAATTAAACACTCGCATCACAAAATATATTCTAAATGTAAGAATAATTGCCAATAGTAGCTAAAATTACATATGTATTATTTAGCTATATTATTTTTATTATCAAGAGTAGTTTAGTCTTTCTCTTTTATTATGTTAGCTTTATACAAAAATTTTCTTGTAACCTAAAAGACTTAATGCTTCAATAATAGAGTTCTTGAGTTTCTCCATTTCTTTGATTTCTACATGCATATGTTATTTGTACGTTGCGTCCGAATTAAACTCAAGATCTCTCAAAGAATCATGAAGTTGATTTACAATTAGACTATGATTACTTTCAAAGGGACATGCTCCACAAAATGAACAATATATTTATATCCATTAATTTATCATATATAAGATCAAAGTGAGAAGAAAACATATTTTTTTTCAATATCATTAAAGAACAAATTAATAAGTAAGGATTCTACCCTCTCAAATTGGAAATATTTTAAAAATTAAAAAATATATGCTCTCAAATTGGATGTAATGCTATATAATGAAATATTATAAAATATTTCTGAAATCTGTACTATATATTATTTCCATTTTTTATTCTATTTATCAAACGTCACATCTTATGGGTATGTTCCGTCGTAAGGATGGTTCATGAAGATGGTAATGCCTCAGCCAATTAATCTTTGTCAATTTGAATTGTCTGTTATATATAAAAAAAAAAGAGTTACATTTCCTTACAAGGTTTCCTCAGTCTTGTGATTATTTGAGCAACTCGCGATGTCGCGACGCATCGCGACCGAATCGTGAAAAATCGCGATTGTTCACGTTGCGACGCGTCGCGACTCGTGCAGTCGCGATGGGTCGCGATTTTGTCGCGACTCGCTGGGCGATGTTTGCGGCATATGTACCTGCTTTCTTGAAATGTTATTTTTAGTACTTTTTACCCGAATTTAATTATAAGAGTTTATTAATTATTTCAAAATTATATTTAAGTATGCTAATTATTATCTATAATTTATTTTTTCAAAATTATTATTTAAGTATGTTATAATTTATTATTTTGTAAGATTTTAATAATCTTGATTTTTATTATTAATTTTTAATTTGTAACATATGTTAATAAATATTAGTTTGTAACATATTAATAATTTTAACAAATTTAATTAACATGTAATAAATTTCAGGTGAAAAAATGTGTTATTTATGCCACAAAAAAACAAAATCACGGGGATCCCCAATCCGAGGATCGCGACTTTTGCCACAAGTCGCGAGAAATCGCGACTTTTACCGCAAAATCGCGACGCATCGCGATTCCCAGAAAAAGTCGCGACGAGTCGCGACTTGATGCAAAGCATCGCGAGCCCCACCGCAATGACATATAAACAATTGTTTTTAGTTTTTTTTTTTTCACGTGTCTGGACAAAGTCTTTTGGTGATTTTTGTTGTTACGAGATAGTTTTGATATTAAGTATTTTTATTATTATTGTAAATCTCAAATATAATCGTATAATTACGATTTTTCTCTTACATACATGAAGGTTCTATTAAACATGATCGTGCAAGTGATCTCCGTCTATTTCAAAAAGAGAAAGTAAATAGAAGAAAAAAAAAGTGCAGTTTAAACGTTTTATTAGTATAATTTATATTTTCCACAATAGCAAACTTCACTATCAATATTGTATTGATGAGATCAATGTTATATATCTCGTATCGTTCGAATAAGTCGCCATCATTTAAGAATCATATCACTGTATAATCACACGTTTCTATTTGTATGAGAAGTTCTTCAAAGTCTTGAATTTTGATGCATCGTCATCGATGCAATCATGTAGAAATTAAATGAAGTTAATAATATCACGTTGCAATTATTTAAATGATTCATAACAGAAATGGTGATATTGTTCCTAAGAATACAATCCTCTTTTAGGCAAAATCAAAAGGTTGATTATAATATATAATGCCAAAGTTTGAGAGTTCGAAATATTTTAAAAATTAACAATCAGTAGTGATGATAATATTTTATAAATTATGAATATATCTATAATTTTTTTTATAAAAATTTGAAATATGAATTATTTTAAATAAAATTGCTTAAATTACTTTAAAAAATGTTACAAAATAATGGTTTTAAAAATTTTCATTAAATTAATAAATAAAATTGTGGTCACCGAATATTCCCGGCAGTCGATAGCTAGAAAAATTGGGTTATAGATCGATGGTAGCTAAAGAGTGCATGTGGGCTTTTATTCCATGTATCACGCTTGATGTTGTAACTTCTAAGTATGGTTTAGAAATCAGAGTCGGGATAATAAATTTTTATTCTCGAAAAAAAAATCAACTCAGAACTTTCTGGATCCAAAAAATCTTGATCCGTAAATCCTAATTTCGAATTTTTATCAGGACTTTTAGTATTTTTCATATTATTTTTTTAGGACTATTTGATTATAGAATTAAAAATAAATTTTATTTATAATATAGTAAAAAATTAAATATATAAAATTCCGGAACCAAAAGTTCAAGTTCCTATTTTTCCATATTCAGAATATTATGAATAAAAAAAAATCAAAACTAATGAAAACAATTCACGATCCACGTGGTCCCAAAAAAAGAATTTATTTGCAATATGTTATTGCAAATAATTTTTTTTTTTGCAATAATATATGTTTATTTTAATATAATATGTTTTATTATCTAGTTTATGGCTAATATAAAAGTAGTTCACTCTTGTTTAAACAGTTCACGATCCACGTGGTCCCAAAAAAGAATTTATTTACAATTACACAAGAAGCATGTAGAAAAGAGGTGGAACATGCATTGTAGTCAAGATTTGCAATTGTGGCCAGACCATCACGCTTATAGAGTAAAGAAAATGTTACACGGTATAATGACAACTTGTATCAGTATATGCACAATGCCATAGAGGATGAACATGATATTGATGCAACAGTTGAAATATGAGCCAAAGTTCCAACTGTATGATTTCAGATGGTGAGTAATGAGGATGCTCGATTTCAAGAATTCTAACTCGATTGAAACAAATCAAAAATAGGGAAGCTCAAATTGAACTATGTAATGCACTTATTGCACACTTATTAACCAGATATATTAATTCAGACAGTTAGTATAATGTAATTTATCTTTCAATTGTGTATCTTTTTAGTTATTTTAATGCAATATTTTTTAGAAATGTAATATTAATTTAAATTTGTAATTTGTTTTATAATTTACTGATTTTTAATATTACATTAAAATTTGAGTAGTTAATAATTATTAAATAATAAAGAGAATCTTTGATTTAATAATATAATAACAAAAATATTTCTTTGGTTTAAAATTTAATGTTGTGATTAAAGATAAAAACAGATCATTTTTAAAATTACATTTAAATAAGGAAAATTATGGCAAAAATATCAAATTTTTGGTCAACGTGTCTCCCGTGTACTTAACTTCTAATAAGGCGGCAAAAATACCCAACGTGCGTTGACCGTGACTTTGGCATGAAAACATTAATTTTTCCATTAAATCTGCCATGTAGCCATTGTTGATGTACAAATTCGTCATTATTTAATATGACATAAAGTGTTAAGGTTGTGAATTAATTAAATTTACAAGCCATGATAAAAGGCTTTAAAGAAATAAATTGGTATTCGTAAAAGCCCATTCGAGAAGCCCAATGAGTTTCTCGATCAGACCAAAACCAACGAATACAGCCTACTCGGCCCAATGCGTTCTAAGGCCCAATATCCATTCGACAGCAGTCCAGAAAGACGAGGGTAGAGTCGTCATATTCTCTACCCGGTATCCCATTTCAAATTCAGACGGAAGACCAGGAGCACGGAGTCAAGCCTCCAACGGGCATAATTCAAACACGACGACGAGAACGAAGTCATGGGACACGTGTAGCAAGGTCGTCCGTTCAACCCGGTCAGCACGGAGTGAAGACCCCTCGATTCCTGGAAGACCAACGGGAAGAATTGAAGCCTATAAATATCAAGCTCAAGCTCAGATCAACACACACGCATACTTGCAACCTCGAGAGAATACACTGAAGAGATTCTACCCGGCATTCTTGTCCATTTGAGATCTTGTTGTATTCTTTCTCTCCTTCTCTATTCCTTTCCAGTCTTAGACGTGATCTAGCTGCCTGTAGCTATCCGTCTATGTTCATTGTCGCAATAAACTAACAGAGGAAGTAGTCAACTACCGCCTTGGGACGAACCTCTATAAAAAAACTCCTCGTCTCATTTATATTGCTTATATACATATATATATATATATATATATATATATATATATATATATATCGTGAGTGAATCGTGAGCTTGCAACGTGAGAGATCGAATTCCACCAAATTGTTCTATTCAAGAATATCATACACTCACAAGTCACACTTGACTGATTGAAGTGGGAAACCACGTCAACAGCCATTAACGTCAAAAATACCCAAACTTTTTTTTTAAAATAATTTTTAATTTATATTTTTTTCTTTACATGATTAGTGATAATTACTTGAATTCCAAATACATGGAATAACACAAAAGTTAGTCAAAACATCAATTGATTTCTTAATGTGCTTATATAAGCTACATTTGTTGATAAAAATCTTATAATTATGAGAAATTTTAAAAATAGCATTACACAAAAGTCGATCATGATATCAATTATCTACTGTGTATTAATTTGCTTGGAGAAGCTAATTTGCCGACTAAACCTAATCATGAATAAAACAATTACATAGTTAATTTAAGGTTGACAGTCAAACTTTAAAAAAAAAACTAATCATATTGCTTTGTTACATTTGACTATCTAAATATATAGCATGACATCTCAAAGAAATATTATATAATATGTATATATATGTGTGTGAAACTCTTAGCGCATATATTCTCAAGTTATGACCATTACTTATTTTTTTACGTCTTTTTTTGGTCAGAACATACTTTGAAGTCTTATTTTGTTATTGGTAATAATTTTAGAGATTTTAATTAGCCGAGTTAATGTCTTCACATTGCTTCAAATTATAAGTATGAACCGAATTAACATCTTAACCATTACCCTTTTCATTGGAAATTGAAGTGTTATTATTTATAATATTTTTTATCAATAATCAATAAGACTTTTTATCAATAAATTCTAAAAATTAATATTTTTTTAAAGTTTGGGTATTTTAGCCGCTAACGGTCACATGGCGGATGTTGACGGAAAAATTTACGTTTTCATCTCACTGTCACGGTCAACGCACGTTGGGTATTTTTGCTGCCAATTTTAAAGATTAAGTACACGGAAGGCACGTTGACCAAAGGCTAATTATTTGTACCGTAATTTTCCCTTTAAATAATATAGTTTTAGCAGTGAAATAATATAAAGTTGGAGGTGCCCTAAGGCAGAACGAATTAAAAACTATAATTTACTATGCTCTTAATTTTAGTAATAAGTTAAGTATGCACAATTGAAAGGTTATAACTTATATAGACCCATTTTGGAGAGCTTGAGGTCTCTTATTTTCCCTTAGTGTTGTAGTCCTCTGTCCTCTCATGACTCGTTTTATATAGAAAAATGGACACCGAAAAGGAAAGAAGGAAAAACCATGAAAAGAAGAGAAAGACGACTGAGCGAGCGAGAGGAGCACGTGGGCCCAGCCTCACACGAGCCTGCCGGGCCCACCTCTGGCCATGGGGTCCACTTTCAGGGCTCATTCAACGACCAGTACAAGAGAAGAGAGAGTACAGTCGTATCCTTCGTGCATGGTCAGCGGCAACGACGTTGACTGTCCATCATAATGCAGCAATGCCCTTCATATGTACACGTGGCAGAATCGCGGACGTCAATTTGAAAAGTCGATTACGTGAATCACTATATGCTCTTATGACTTCTATGGAGTCCAAACCACTGTTTTCCGTCACTCCTTGAAAGGCGAAGAAAAGTTATTTATAATTATATATTAAGTCATATAAAAGTCTACTAAGAGAGTGTGTTTAGTGTTTACACTTCAAACTAATTTTGAGCTTAAAGATTTGTTAGCGACGAGGTGTTAAACCGTTTGTCAATATCGTTTCGCAATATTCATTTTACGAGTATACCATTTACTAATGGGCATGCCGACAAGCAAATAGAAGAAGAAAAAAAAAAGGCATGCCGCATGCCAAAAATACCGCATAAATTTTATGGGCATACCGCATGCCGATGGGATTTTAATTCGACGGAAAATTTACAATACAAGGACTGAAATTTGCAAGATCTAGAAGATAACAACTGTATAAACACTAATACACAAGAACTATCCCCCAAACGTAACCCTAAAACACGGGTTTAACAAAAATCTAAACCAAACGTTCAAAAGAACCCTAAATCAAAAATCTTGAAAATTTAGCCTAGCATTATGGGATTTTCATAAACTTTTCCTCGGAAAATAGGAAAAATTGGTTATATAGTGTCGGTTTTCCATGAAAGATTGCAAAAATGGGCATTCCAGCGACATGCCCGCGACATTTGAAAAAATGACATTTACAATCGAGGGTTTTCCTACCGCATTCTAGCGACATTCGGCAAGCCATTGACATGCCCACCGGTTTTTCCAAAATTTTACACCATGATTAGCGACAAAAGTTAAGTTTTTTTGAAATTTAGGCGGCATAGAGCTAATTTAAAATAATTGTGTCAAAGTATCTAAGTTTACTTTTTTGGCGGAGTAGTAGACCTCATCCACTTTTCTATTATTTTTTTACTATTTTTTTGTAGTGATGACGTCAATAACACAAGTTGCAATGCTATTTAATAGATGAACTGCGAGAAAGAAAGTGAAAAGGAAATTTAGAATTTGCGTTGTTGATGTTCCAAGAATATGTGTTTGAATTCAGGTTCATGTTAATGTTCGTGGGTTGGCTGTTTGAATTTATTTGTTTTATTAGTTGTTGACGATATCGCTGACGAAAATAGTAAAAAAAAAATTAATGAAAAAGTTGACGAGGTCCACTGGTCCACTAAAAAAAGTGAACTTAGGTATTTTTATTATAGTTTTTGAAGTTGGCTCTATGACGAGCCATTTCCAAACAACTTGGGTACATTTGTTTGGAAATTTTCCGGTTCTATTAAAAAAGTGAACTTAGGTACTTTACAAGTTTTGAATTCCAAAAAAATTTCAGTTCTATTAAAAAAAATACTATTCTGTAAACGCACTCAAAGAAAATGATTAGTTAAAGCTCATATTTCATATTTCAATCTCCAGACCAATAGTTTTAAAAACCAAGACACGCCGAGTAGAACGCGAATTGGAGATGTGTCGTTAAAACTGACACACTCGGTTGTTGTTTTTTTATTATCAAAAACTGCAAATTAGTAAATTGCAAACGGCATATAAGCCAAAAATTCACATAAAACTACATAAAAGGCATACTATTTTATATTTTTTTAAATAAAATCTAGTTATATACCTCACTAGTATTACTAGATAATATTTATGATCTTACCCATAGATTTGTGATCTACCCATTGTTTGCGGTTTATAAAAATCTTACGAAAATCTCAATCGATCAACCCGTTGTGCCCGTGTTATATGCGTAAATTGAACCTTGTTTCACACTCTTAAGTGTTAACTAGGTTAGATTGTTTTATTATTATTATTGTAGTTTTATCTCTTTTAAGCTAGTTATGAGAAGGAAAAAAGTAATAATGGTAAGTATGCCTCTTTAGATTTGCATCTATTCCCCTTCTCATATGTAAGGTGAATTCACAATTATTATTAATAAGTGCAGTGCACGAATAAGAAACACTTTTTTTTTCTTTTTTTTTTGTGTGTGAAAAAAGAAGCACAAAAAAAAATCATTTCGGATTAATATACTCAATGATTTTGTTTGGATAAGTTATCTGTTGGTAAAAAGTCTTAATAACATGGCCGTAAGTCTTGTGTAATGATTATATATATTATATATATAGTGTGATTAATTCAGATAGATCATAGTGGGTTATTCATACATATTATCATATCCAGGAGCGTAGTAAGAAATTATTACGAGAAGGGGTAAAAATAGTATACCATGCATTTTAATATAGAATAAGATATGATATTAAAAATATTATTTTTAACGAATATTACTTTCATAAGTTCGTAAAATAGCTATGGTGCAATTGTAAGAAGATTATTAATTAATATATAAGAAGAAGAAAAAATCATTATACAAAGAAATAGACGCTAAAAAGATAGAAATCATAAATGTTTTAAAATTGATAATATGAAGCCACAATATCCTATGCATTAGAGTATATATTCTGTTCACGTATGATACATTGTGTTTATTAATTTATTTATAAAAAAAAAATAAAGGGTTTTGATCATTATATAAATATATGATTAAGTGCAACATAACTACCAAATATTTAATTTGTATAATATAGACTCAATATTTATTTCGAAAGTTAAAACTGTCGTTAATGTTAACAATTTTGTTTCTTATCAAAATTTTGTCTAATTTTTTATTGATGTTTTTTTAATGTGCCGTTAATAAAAATATCTCGAAACATGTTTAAAAGGTTACGGCATATAAAAATATGCTATACTAATAAAAAAATTTAGAGAAAAACAAAATAACGAAGATTTACAATTTCGAATGTAATATATAATGATCATTAAGAGACCTTATATATAATGAACACTTAGAGTAGCGTTGTAAATATTTAATCAAAGTAAAACCCAGACAAAATATAAATAAATAAATAAATAACCCGGAATATTTTTTTAAAATACTTAGATTATTCCAAAAAGAAAATTGAAATTTTTTTGGACCCGGACTGATCTGAGTTTAGAAGAAAAAAAAAAGGACTCGGACCAATCTGGCCCCGGATTTAAAAGAAAATTCCATGAACGGATATAGTTTTTGGCCTACATTTACAGGTTTAATTGAGAGTCGTTATGTATATGTGTGTGTGTATATATATATATATATATATATATATATTAATGTTATTACTATTATAATAGATTAATTTTCAACCTCTAGTCACCTTTCTCTCTCTCTTTCATGTCTCATCCATTAAACAAAGTATATAAATCACAGCTTTCATAGTTTTCTTGGCAACTCCCTAAAATATTCAATCCAATTCTTCAAACACAAAAGTGCTCTTTTTCTCATCTAGCTTTCTCTCTCCTCTCTCTCTCTCTCTCACACTGCCCATACAGTAAGATTACACACACACACACAAGAACATATATATATATATATAATATGAGAGGCATAGCTCCAGTGGCGTCGGCGATGGCGGGCATGAGCAGCGACAATGTGATCAACGCGGACAGAGAAGAGTATTGGAGGCACGTCGACGACTCGGTGAATGCGGTGTCGTTCGGGTTTGTGGCCACGGCCATTCTCATCTCCATGTTCCTCCTCATGGCCATCTTCGAGAAGTTCCTCAGGTCAAGATCTTCTTCTTCTTCTTCGTCTTCGTCTTCATCGTCAAACCCTCATGGCATGAACAGCACTGCTCGTTTGGACGTGGAGCAATACGGCCATGGCAAGCTTGGCTATCCATCTCCCAAAGTAAGATCTCTAATCTTTAATATATATATATATATATATATATATGAATTATGATTAATATGTTAACATTTGCATGAGTGTTTACGAGAGTGATCATCATTAAGTGTTTTCTTTCTACAATGATATAAGAGAAGGGTAATGCGGTAAAATGGTCAAGTTAATAGCCAATTGCGGCATGAAAAAAACTACTAAAAATGTTAATGTATGGAAAGGACTTGTGTGTGTTACTTTCCTACAATTTTATTTTTATATTTTCTTACTGTTCATTTTAATAATTTGAGAGTGCCCTATGAAAAAATTGTAAAGAAATTAAAAAATTATTGTAATACCGAATTTTTGTGATATTCTGACTATAAACTTATATATTCGTTAACTCGGTTAACTACAACTTGAGTACTTTTTACCTAAAAGAACTTGTTTAAAAAAAAGAAAAAAAACGGGCTACTGGTTTCGGCTTAATTCCCGATCCTGAAAAAATATTGGGGTTTTTTTTCTTTTCTTTTCTTTTTTTCATTCCTAATTCCGTTTTCATCTCCATTAAACTTCAAAATTACCCTTGATCACATATTGATGTTTTATAGTAAATTTCACGTCCCTTTTTTCGTTATTATACATATAATAAATATATGTATTTGAAATAACTTGAGCTTTATTGCATAGCAACTAGCAAGAATGAAAAGGAAAAGACGAGTCAAAAAGGGTGATAGAGACTCATCATGATAACATGTCCATTTCATACACCACAGGTTTCTTCAGCAAAAGAAATACTTTTTCTCTTTGCTTTTCAGACCATTCACTTGTCGAATGTATAACTACACTTTAGTTTAGTGCATGTGATCATATACAATTATACATATATAATATATATAAACATGGATTATTATCACATCTTAAATTCCAACTAAATATTTGGACTTTTCAAATATGACATGCTCTCACTAAACTCTTCACTCTTCAGCATTCCGTGAGTATTATTATTTTATTTTTCTTACTCTTTTCACCAATAGCTTTAATTGGAAGGTGGTGGCCTAATTAAACATATGAAAATGTCAGATCAAATTAATTTAAAATAATGCACATCCCCATATAAAAGATATGATTTGAGGTTTGCAATAGTGGCTTGCATTATATGATCTTTTATTAATTATTATATACCATAAAAGTGTACCATTTAATTTTAATAGGCACTTTAACGCAACCCAAGTTGGTGTTTAAGATCTCCGAATCATAATCCTTTACATAATTTAATGTCCCCCTAAAAATAAAAGCTTCACAAATTATATATAGCTCTTGTCTTTTCTTCTTTCTTTGCCTTAGGTTATAATATTATATATAAATTGACATGCACATTCTGTGAGTTGTTTGTTATGGCTTGTCGTTTTTTGGTGTTAAGCTTGGACTCGTGAAAGAACCGATCGTCATCATTTCTATGGCTTTGTCTCAAGTGCTTTAAAAGATTCCAACCATATTTTTCGCCGACCTCATCCTTTTGATTGTTAATTTTGTACCATTTGGTGCACGAAATCTTCATATTGGCAATCAATGAGGTTGTTATAGTTATAGTAATAATTATAGCGGAAAAATAAAGTATTTAAGTCGTAGTAGTAAACTGCGTCGGTAGATATTTAAGCGTTTTTTTAATAGTGAGAAACGTATTTTGAATTTAATAAAATAATATATAGTTGTGTCCAATTTATTTGTAAAAAAAATTAACAGAACGTCTGCTTTTTGTGAAAAACATAAATAGAGAAATATGCGTAACCTCCGCACAATTTTCATTTGTAATCACGTGCCTCGAACAAGAATACACCGTACTTTACATCCTAATATGTGAAATCAAGCTTGTTAGATCTAGTAGTTAATCCACTACTCATCTCTTCAAAAGGTTTGAGGTTCTTGCTCCTTCACTTTACACATGTAAACTTGGCCAACAATGTCACATCTTCTTGCACTGAATATATCTAGTAATGCAAGTGTGCGTTCTAACATAAGTCATTAATAGTGTCACTCCCATTAAAAAAAATCCTAATGTTTGAATATTTTTTCAATTGAAATTGTAATCTTTCCAATTTCTTATGTCCTAAATATCTTCTCTCTTTTTTATACCATACTCGGTCCATAAAATAAGGTCAAGGAAAAATAGTTCAAAATTAAAGAATAAAATGTCATTCTTAGTAGTAGACTAGTAGTACATATAATACTCAACTTTTTTTATATATATTTCTTTTGGAGTTAGTGTTTATCAAGTGGGATTAACGAAGTAAAAGTTTTGTGATACTAATTTTTGGGATGATACACACAATTACTAGACCTAGAGCTCTTAAACACAAATTAAACACATCAAGACAAAAACATTTGAGAAATCAAATCCATGGCCTAGCTAGTGTTGTAAAGCGCAAGCCATTGACTCTTTGGCAACTTAGCACATGCTTACATGACATATGGGACACACAAATGTTAATTTCATACATTATGTTCCCTAGGCTCACCATATTCCACGTGTGTATTTAACCCCCTTGTCATCTTATGTATATATTACAAATTACAAGTATGTTATATTTGTGTGTGCATGGCAAAAATAAATAATAATAATAATAAAGTGTGATATGCTATGTGTCAGCATCACATTGCAGAGCTTTGAATAAAATTATCTCGAGCGAATTTCTAGTGAGACAAATCCTTGATTTATGGGTAGGCATGTAAGGGAATTTGGAGACAAGCGTTTCCAATTTTCTCAAAAAGCAGTATTTAAAATGTTATAATAAAATTACTATATGTGTTTGTGCATTTATATATGTATATAATATTTATCTCCCCAACAACTATACATTGTTATTTATTCTTGATATGAAAGAATGAAAAAGCAAAAGTTGTGACTTGAGTTGTGAGTTGTGACCCCGTTGTATAGTATATAAAAGATTTTCTATGCTTAGCTAATTATTGAGATTATTTTTCTATAAAAAATAAAATAAAATTATTATCATCATAACCCAAAACTTTATTTGGATTATGAAGAGGCCAAGTGACGAGTCTCCATGCTTGAAAAGTGGTTTGTTTTCCTCTTTAATATTGGTGACTACCATGTTCTTCCTTCTTAAGTAGTTCACCTTTATATTCTTCTTTATGAGTTCTTCTTACTTTGAAGAACATGATCTTGTTTTCATGTTTTCTTGGTTCTTTAATTTTAAAAGAGACATCTAATTTTAAAGAAAAATTGTCATTACACATATAGATAAGTAAGAGTTTGCCTAGGGCTTCCACCAACTCAAAGCCGACTCGCATCATTATTACTAGAGTTGTCCAGACAGGTGGATGTGGGTTGCCCGTCCTCTTAACCCGTCTAGGAAGCCTAGTGTGGGTTGTAGCCAGCTCGCGCCAACACCCATTGAGAGTTGTGTTGCCTACGCGGCCACACCCACTTAGAGCTGCACATTTTCACCGCGAGACGCAACCGCGACTCGTCGCGACGCACGCATGGAGTTCGCGACGTTCGCGACGTGGAGGGCGAAAGTCGCGACGCGTCGCGACGTGGAGGGCAAAGTCGCGATGGGTCACGATCACTTGATCCGACGGCCACGATCTCGCCACCTCAGATCGCGACCAAATCGCGACGCGCCGCGACCGCGCACGCCACGACGCGTCGCGACGTGTCTTCTCGCGATTTTGGCGACCGAGTCGCGACGTGCCGCGGCTACGCGATGTGCAGCTCTACACCCACTCATAAAGTGTGGGCGGGTATCTCCCCCACCCAATTTTTTAATTTATTTTTACTACATGAAATAATTTATTTAAAAAATCAGTGATGGGTTACCTATTCTAGACTATGTGGATTTGTCTGCTTAAAAATAATTACAAATTGGGCAGGCCGTGAGCCGTGGCCATGCCCAGTGCGAGCTGGGGCTGCCCGTGCCAATAATTAGGCGGAACGGAATGGCCTGTCTCTTCTATATGGAGAGCTCTAATTAACCACTACATATGAGTTGGTAGTAACTAACTAGTAACACAAATAATAGAAATATTACAAATTTAATGAGTAATATCAGGATTTAGGGCTACAGTTTAAAGAAGAAATCATTAAGATAATAACTACTTTGCAATTTTTGATATTTTGCATGTCGTATGGCTTCAACATGTATTAGATAAGCCTTACTAACGATGACATTGTTGTTATTGTTCAGATGGCTATATATGCGCGAGGGGTGTCGGTTTTGATGCCCGGAGAGGAAATTCCGACTTTCATCGCTCACCCGGCTCCGCCTCCGTGTCCGCCAGAGAGAATGTCGATGCCTTTTCATCAACACCACCTTCAGTGCTCAAATCTCTCTTCAGGCACTTCTTCAACGAGCCAAAGCCAATCATGAAAAATTAATATCAAAGTTTTCATTGTAGTTTTCTTGTAGCCTGTAGGAAGATCTTGTAATGTTGATATGGGCAGAATTGGGCTGCTCTTTTCGTGTAAATGATTTATTTGTTGGATAGTGATATACAATACAGATTAGTGTACTATAATCACTAATCAGTGTGTGTTGTGTACGATCGGCAAAAACTGTCAACTCTCGAACCCAAAGCCCATTGCAATTAGCACCTATAAAGATTAGGCCTTACAAATTATTGGGTCAATGCTTTTATGCCTCAAAAGCAAAATTTTGAAAACATCCTTGACTTTGACCAACAAAAGATTTTTGGATAATCGCGATAAAAGTACCTTATTAAACTCAACAAAAAAGAGGCAATATATTTTTTATCTAGTTTTTATTATGTTGAATATAAACGAGACAAGATGCTAGATAGTTGATTTAATATGATTTTATAGCACTATGCTAAGAAAATTGACCAATGCTGGTCAAAAAGTTTGATGAAAAAATATGCTTCATATTAATTGACTTTGAGTACTTTAGTCGCTATTTTTTTTTTTTCACTTTAGACTCTTGCTACCTTAGTTGTTTAAAACTTGAGTACTTTTACAGCGATTATTTCTAAGATATTATTTTTATGCCTTATCATATATTAGACTAATATAAACTATCATAAAATTTTAAGTGTGCATGTGAGATAAATGAGAGTTAATTACATAGTATGTTTTATTCGAAGACAAAAGATTTACGGAGTCTGATTATATATTGAAAATTTTAAATTAGATTAGTTAGTTTTGAGATAATTATCTAGACATTGTTTACTGATGAACTAAATGTATCATACATGAATTGAACTAGTGAGTTGAGTAGAAAAATGAAGCATGGAAATATGGGTAATTAGAAGGCAAGAGTTTGAGTTTCGAAAATTAGGTCATGTTTTTAGAAATCGAGAAAAGTCCTCGACATGTCTCTATTTTGAGAGTTCCGATTCGATAACCTACAAAAATTGAAATCAATGCGAAAGGTGCGAAATATCGTCCAAAGCCTTTGTAATTTTTTCACGTAGGACTTTTCATCATAGATGTACAATTATCACATTAATGATATACTATGTAATCAATGTATAAATTTTTACCATCTCAATATCTCTTCAATGATAAATTATTATATTTTATTTCATAGAATTATAATTGTAACTCTATACGTAACAAATTATAAAAATACATCTTTTATTTTTCATATAAAATTACAATTACAACCATTAAAGTGTAGTGTGAATATTATTAAACTTTAAAATAACAGTCCGTAAGTTGTTCCAGAAAAAACTCGTTGATAAACCAACTACCCGTTAGCATACTCATAAAATGAATATCGCGATTTTGAATCGGTATCGATATTTAAACCCACGGTTTAAGTTAAAGAAGGGGGTATACGCATAAAGTTGACACCAAGCACGATGTGTCGTTGTCGTTGGTATTCAGCATCCCAAGAGTTATAAAAGAGAGATTCCTATTCTATGTCAATGTCAATTCTCACTTTTCATACCCCGAGGCAGTGCCACTCCAAATCCGAATTACAAACAAACTCATTATTCTTTTTAATCAGATGCAACAAAACAAGAAAGAAAACAACTAAATACCAAAAAAAAAATTATGAAGATGAGAGAAGTCAACAAAACAAGTCATAAATATAAACGCAAAATAACAACTATATATATACATTATACATGGTTAGAAATAACATTAGCTGGGTTTACTTTACTCTACCGTGTACCGTGTCAATTCTAAAGTCATTATTCCAAAAGTCCGTAGTATGGGGACAAGCCTCCGCGCAGCCCAAACCCGAAAGCGGAATCGACCACTTATATCAGTCACGTGGACGACCAGGTGCTGCCAGCCTTCACTGTAGGATTCGGCATGAACACCCACTGCCCTCAACATTACGGGCATAACGGGCACGGATGACACATGCTTTGGTATTTTTATTTTATTTTTTGTAAACTATTTAAAAAAGAAAAACCAACGCTATTTTAACAAGAAAGAAAAAGGGCACCGAGGTGGGCGAGTTTTGCCCGCACTAGCATAACCACCTATGCGGTGACCGTGGCGTGAGGTACAAACTCCACTCCAAATCCTATGGCGAGACTTAATTTAATGAATTACTTAGCCAATCTATTCACAAAAATCTAACCTAATTTGTCGAACTCAACCTGGTTACGCAATTGGAGACGGTCGATTTTCCTCCGATGAACAGATCATGGACATTACCACTACGAACATAGAGACGGGATGCCCTGCCCCAAATGACAAAATTACTGGCCATCGACTCTCGGAACATCTAATGAAAATATCGCACTACAAAGTACGAACGATGGGTCGGCCTAAATAACAACTTTACCATTTCGGGCCACAAACTCGTAAAAAATTAGATTGCATAAAATTATAAATTAAGAAAGAAAACAATAATTAATTACACAAATATGAAACACTCCATTGCAACCAAAGGATTCTCCAAAGACTCCCCACTATTTCCTACATTACTGTTACTTCCTTCTTCCTCTTCTTCATCTTTTTTACCTTTCTGACCCAAGCTATCCACTGACCTGCCACCGCCTCTACCGGTCACCCTCGGCCCGCCTCTCCCCACTCCTCCCCTGACCGGCCCACCGCCTGACCGGGTAGCCGGTGACCTCGACCTCCGCGACGACACCTCTCCCGGGTCCCTCCGCGCTCCGACCCGACCCGGTTCCGTCTCCGCAGGCCGGTTCCTCTTCGACGCCGAGCGCTCGAACCTGCCACCGGCGGGCAACACGTGTCCCCTCCCTCTCCCCCTCCGGGCGGCGACCTCGCCGGAGCTGGACCTCTTCCTCCGCGCCGCCGCGGAGGGCGACACGTGGCCCCTCCCCCTGGCGGGCCCCACCTCGCGGCGCCTCTTGCTCATCGCCTCGTCGTCGTTGTCCTTGACCTCCGTGACCGTCGTGGTCGTGGAGTAGGAGAAGCTCTCGCTGACCTCGCGCTCGCAGGGCTCGGACACCATGGAAACCACCTCCGAGAAGATCTCCCTCGTCTCCTCCGGCGAGGGAGGCTCGTCCGCCTCCGGCTCGGGCTTTCGAGCCGCGAGCGCGGCTCTCGGCTTCTCCGCCTGGAGCGGCGTCAATGGCGGCTTCGCGGGAGGGGTTTCGGAGAGGACGACTTCCTTGACCGTCTCTTCGGCCACGGGCGGGTCGAGATTGCGAGGCTCCTCGCTAGGCCTCGCGACACGGGTCGGTTGCGGTTTCGGGTTCGGGTTTCGGGATCGCTTGGAGCTAAAACAACATCCCATTTTGGGGGAAACGGAGAGTGGTGTTGTTGCTTGTTAACGGTGCATTGTGGAGTGGAAGAGTGAGTTTTGAATCCAACGGTCGGCAAAGGGAAGAGAGAGAGAGAGAGAGAGAGATTGAGGCGGAGATATTGAAGGATTGAAAGTTGAAAGCTATAAAAGAAGTTTGGGGTTTTAGCTTTTTAGGGTGAGAGATTGATTGGGTTAAATTACATATTACACTGTTAATTACTGTATATTTGGATTTTAATATTTATTATGCAAATATCGGGAAAAATTATGTTAAAATTAAGACCGGTACCGCTTTTTCTAATAAATACTTGCTGTGGTTTGTATTCAAAAAGTCACTATCGGTAATTGATTTTACCGTTTAGAGGGTATTTCTGTGTCGCATTTTCTAGTAATTTTTATGTATGATGGTTATTGTTTTTATTTTGCTAACTTACAGTTTTGATGATTAGATTGAGTTAATTTAAAATTACTCAATTTCGATGAATTATTTGGATTATATTTTATTAATGCGGTTAAACAAAATTTAGAACTGTTTCAAAGCCTGAAGAAAAAGACATTTTGGTTGAGGAGATAACATCGACGATGGGACACAGTAATTAATAAGAACGGTTTTTCATCTTAATAGAAAAGACGTTTGTTTGAAAGAAAAAAGTGGTACTAAGACTAACGGCAATAAAAATCGAACCGAAGACGTTATCGTTCACCCGATGCTCCTTTATCTGAAAAATTGATGTTCTTTAGTACAGTTACTTCTCATTTGGTTTAACACTATCAGTATTTTTATTACAAGTACTTACTTATTATTCAAAGGTGAAGTGGGGATGGATCGTACAGTTCCATTCGAATGAAACAAGACATAAATTCAGTAATTAATAAGCTCGGGATAAGTAGTTTATTGTTTTTTTATGGCCATTGACTTTTGAGTGACTATTTCCCGTTTGTTCTGTTTTGTCCTCTATTGGAATTTATTACATATACATCGCGTAATTTGTAACGGCTATGTTTAGAATTTATATTTTTTAAATTTAAGTTCTAACAACTCACCTGATTTTTTTATCAAGACAATTTTAATCCGAATTATTAACAAAACTAATGATGATGATAAAGATAGATTGTCCAGCAAAAGATGACCCAGAAAAAAGATAAATTACATTACTAGTGGGTGGAAAGTAGTTCATCCACCTAACCCAATTATCAATTATCACTAACTCCTTAAAATTAAATTATTACCCTAAAAATAATGCAAAACGACACATAATTATTGGTGATACCACAATATTTCTGATCTTCAACTTGATAGATATCAAAATTCACCGTCATTCTTGTGATTTACAGATAGAGACCTCTAATTTGGGGAATGAAATTCAATGCTTTAGAGGGCAACGATAGATAGCACAATTTGCCACGTGTAATCTTCTGAGTGGACCCATAAAAAAAAGCCCATAATTTCTGGTCATATACTTCGATGTTTAATGCTCTAGAAAAGCAAGAAATCACTTGAAAGATGAGCAAATATGAGATTTACAGACACATCTCAGTAGTAATCTTGTGAAAGAAATAATGGCTCAACTGTATGACCTTGTTGGGTCTTTATGATCATGATTCTACAAATATTATGAGCTGATACACAGAATAAATGAAATTACGTACATGGTGTTGGCAGTGGTTAGAAAGCTTAAGAAGGGGACACGGCCCGGTCGGTTTCGATCATCGATTTGATGTAGAACTCGCCGGCTTTGTACGACGACCTCACCATGGGGCCAGAAGCTACGTACCGAAATCCCTGTTCACGATCCGATAAAGTAAAGGTTATTTAATTCGAAAGCAACGTTATTCATCATCCCTAGTGATGAGAGAGTGGGACCCAAGTCTCAATTTGGTGATAACTGATAAGATTAGGGTTTGATCATTGATTATGTCCTACATGATGAAGCAACTTTGTATAAAAGAAAGGGAAAAAAGGAGTATCCTATATACTGGAATCATGATAAAGGGAGACATAGATTTTAATCAAAGTAAAGTAAGAAGGCTTCGGGAGCTTGAAAAGCCAGACAATGACTAGTGGTCACCTGCTAATTCAAACATTTGAAAACCGAGTGTGTTCGAAAGCCAGGTAATTTGTTCATTTCGCCAAATTGAGGACGTAAACTGGGATAAACTCGAAGGGCAAAACGGGGAGACTTAAGCGTAGAAAACAGCAAGGGACACTCTTCAAATCTAAAAATTTGGTATAAGATTTAACTTATCACTTTGTATCCGTGTGATGTATCAGATTTCCCACCGAACATTGTTTTTTTTATCGGTAATTTGCCCCTTAAACTTTTCTTTTATGAATTTTTTCATGTGAACTTTTAAACTGTATCAAAATGCTCTCTTTCCGTTAGAATTAAAAATATTTAAATTTTTAGGACCAACATTTTAAGAATATGACGGAAATGAAAGCTATTTCTAAAAAATGTGGAAAGTAAAAAAAACACAACTTTTGACGGAAGTGGGAAAAGTTGACAGAGGGCACATTTTGATACAAATTAAAAATCCAAGGGTAAATTGATAAGAAAATAAATTCATGGGGCAAACTAATAGTGATAAATCAGGAGATAAGCTAATAAAAAAGCAAATTCAAGTGGCAGACTAATGCAAAGTGAAGAATTCAAGGGGTATTATCGATATTTACTTAATAAATAAACAGGAAGAAATAATTTGAACAAGACTGTAAATCCTACCATATCCATGCCAAGAACACGATAGTTCTCAAACGCCTCGGGAGTGATGTATTCCGAAACAGGCATGTGTCGCTTTGACGGTCGCATATACTGACCGAACGTTATCACATCGACCCCAGCGGCTCGCACCTTCTCCATCGTCTTCACAACTTGATCAGGCGTTTCACCGCATCCCAACATTACCGATGTCTTCGTAAGCGTCCCAGCTGGAGCGTAGTCTTTCGCCATCATGAGGACGTCGAGAGATTGCTTAAAGTTCGCACGATGATCGCGGACTGAACTCTGAAGCTCTTCAACTGTTTCAATATTGTGCGCAAAGACATCTAATCCAGACTTTGCAACTATCTCTACACAGCCAGAGTCTCCTCGGAAATCAGGAACTGCAAAAACAGAAAGAACCCAATATAAGAAAGCTGACAAATGACCAATTCAAACATTGGTTCATTTACAAACACTAAACCACTGAATTTGAAAGTGTGTGTGTGTGTATATATATATATATATATGCATAATTTCATTTACAAGGAGATGTACTCGAAAATTCGTCAGCCAATACACAGTACAGCCTTTCTCTGATTCCAACTAGCACTTCAGAATGACACCAACAATTCTATAGAACAGCAAGGCATGTGATTTACATAGTAGCAGTAGTACTATATATGATTCAATTCAAATACACAAGTTATTATTGTTTATGTATATATATAATTATATATTTATAAATAAGAATCATGGAATTTCATCTCAAAACGAAGACAGTAACTCATGATCTTATACAAGACCCTTTTTTCTTTCTATGTAGTCCCTAAAATGCCTATCAAGATACTGATTATATGGCTCACTCATCTCGGGACGGATCTTATTAATTTGGACCGATAGCTCGTTTAAACTTCACACGCGAACAAGTATCCCAGAATAATTCCTTCTCGAAACCAATTAGCTAGCAATGGAAGGAGTAAAACAAAACTCTTAATCCCGAACCGCACTCAATTGGCTCTAATACCGTATGCGATGCAAATTTGGATAAGCACTAAAGCTTTATAAGCATACCAAGTGATCATACACAAGATGAGCAAATGCATACCCAATGCCTCAATAAGCATGTTGGGCTTGAGCTCCTTCAACTTGATCACCGTCTCCGCGAAATGCCCGCTTCCTTGGTCGGCTAAATCGTCCCGATCAACGCTAGTTATCACCACGTACTCCAGCCCCCACGACGCAATCGCCTCCGCCACATTCCCCGGCTCGTCGGGATCCGGCGCAGGTGGCGTCTTCGACGTCTTCACATTGCAAAACCTGCCAAAGACAATCCAAAAACAGAGTCTCATTCCCAATTTCGGATTTCCGAAATTCCGCACAATCCAAAGATGAATTTCAACAAACAGCTTGCCTGCAACCGCGCGTGCAAGTGTCGCCGAGGATCATGATCGTCGCCGTCGCGGTGCCGGTCTCGCCCCCGGACCAGCACTCGCCCAGATTCGGGCACCGAGCCTCCTCGCAGACGGTGTGGAGCTTCAGCTCGCGGAGCTTCTTCTTGATCTGGACGTACTTATCCCCGCCGGGGATGGACTCCTTCATCCATTTCGGCTTCGGGAGCGGCTTCTTCTTCGTCCCAACCTCGACGGAGTACGGACCGGCCGAGAAATCGGAGAGTGAAGGGGTTTCCGAGGCCAGTCGGGCACGAAGGCCGGATAGGGTCTGCGGGAACTGGGAGGCCGTGGACGGGGCTTGGGGCGTGGACGAGAAGAGCTTCGTGAAGGCGATAGAGGAGGAAATGGCGGCCGATGCATGCAGGGCTCGGCCTAGGGTTTTGGCTCGGGACTGCATTGTGCCTCTCTCACTCCTCCTCTGTGGCAGACCAGAGAGAGAGCTCCGACGAAGAAGATGATGGGGTTGACGATGGCGATGGCGATGGTGGTGGTGGAGGTTTGCTCGATCGCAATCGTTGCAGACAATTTCGGAAAATGGGCTCAATGGGATTTGAGCCCATTCTACATGTAAATGGGCTCAATATGGGCCCAAATATTAATTTATGATTACATTTTTTGATTTGGTAGTCAAAATATTTTATCCAAAAAAATTTGAAGGATATGTATATTATTATTGTATATGGGATCAATTTTTCATTGAGTATAAGTAAAACTATTCTTTTTTTTTTCTTCTCAAATTTTTTTATTCTAAATTTAACTATTAATGGCAGTTTATGACATCAAAGAATAGTTTTAAAATTATAATCGACAAAATAGCCAATAATATAAAATAGTCAATTAACCATTATAAAAATAGTCATATTAATCATTGAAAAAATAGCCAGTCTTTAACTATTTTGCTAGCAAAAATTTTAAGTTTGCTTAAATGCAATGTAAACATACGAATGTAGCTATTTATTATAATTTCTCTTATAAAATTTAAGAGATTAAAAATAGGAAATAGTAAATAAAGGAATAAAAAATTAAGTTTTTCTTCTTTTCATTTTACCCTTATTCTAATTTTCAATCATAACACATTAGGGTGAATTATTTGAGCTCTAACCGTGTTTTAACTAGAAAAATTGAGTTTTTTTTTTTCCTTCTTCTGTAAATTAGGAAACTAGGAACGAAACAGGGACAATAAAGCATTGTTCTCGGTTTAAATATGGGTACGGATATTATATATGCTCTCAACTTATGTCTTTAATGTAATACAAGGTTTGGACTTTGGAGCATTGAGCTTGAGTCTATATGTTTAACATTAGACTTTGTTTTATATTTTTTGAGTTCTTTTATGTTTTGAAATTTGAAAATATCCTGAAAATTGTATGTCGACATTGATGTCTCACTGGTTATTATGGGCTGTAATTATCATGTGTCGATTGCCATTACCCCAAAAAGAATAGCAATCAATTTCCCAATTATGAATGTTAACTTTTTGCTTGTGCGTGCGTGTTTGTGTGTGTTTTGATTTATTTATTTATAATATATTCATTCAGTTTTGATGTAATACAATCACTTTAATCCGAATTGGTGTATTTATCTGAAAAGGTAGAAGAATGAATATTTTGTTCATTACGAGCCTATTATAATTAGGAATATATTCTTTTACTTGTTTAAGACTTTAAGAGAATTATGCTCTTTTGGTTTGCACTTTCATACAAAGGGATTGCTTGCTTTATCGAGCCCAGGCTCTGAGGCGCTTTTGAGCATGTTTATGTATATGACTAAAAACTTCAAACATCTATATTAACTTATTAGGAGGGATTGAATCCAGTGGTCATCGGACTAGCCTTAGGAAAAACATGTGATTTTTTTTTTTTTTACGGGTGCAACTAGACGACTTCTCAGGTCACCCATCTTAGTAATACTCTCGTGACTCTCGTCCAAATGCGCTTTTTCACAGGAGGCAAAAGATGTGATTTTAAATACACATAATTACGGCACAAAGACCACATATTTGCAGTTTGTTTTAGGTTTACTTTCAATGTTTGGTTTGCAAGCATAAATACTAAATGTTTCTTTTTGTATGATTTTGAGTCTGTGTCACTAAATAAACAATAAATATTACGGTTGTGTGACTTACTCGGTGATACTAGCAACGCACTCCATGTTAGTGACCCGTAGCATGGGTATCGGTGAACGGATATTTTGACGGAAGTATCAATAGAGATACAAAATTAGAGAATTAGAACTTTGTTCGGACGACGAAAAAAAAACTCGTGATCTTACAAGCTATTTTTTAAAAGTAGTGAGACTTTTATAGGATCAACATTAAAAAGTATTATTCAATAGAGTAGGTGAAAAAGAGTAAACAATGTACTCTGCAAAGTGCAATAAATTTGAGCACTTCCTTTCTTTGCCGTACATGACGATGATATTTCATCTCTTATTATAATGAGTCATGACCGATTTTTGTTTTCACTTTTCCAATGATCAAAGTCTAACTTGTGACCTTGTGCTTCTTCATCTTCACAAAAGTATATTTATTGAGAGTTTATTGTGGTGCAAAAAAAAAAAAATCAAATTCAAAAAAAAAAAAATCAATTTATCGAATATTTGGACATTTTTGTATAGCAAATGATAAATATGGCTAAAGTAGTTATTGGTTCTTCTTGTTTGATTTTTATTTTAAAAATTGCTATTGATAATAAGTTTTACGTTGGAAATTTAGTTTTCTTACAAATGTTATAATATGACAAATAATTATATTTGTGGAGAATGAAAACGAAAGAATTTCTATATTCACTAAAGTTAAACACAAAACTTTTGTAGCGTTTATAAGAAATGCATTAACGAGCAAGCTCAAAAAATGATTGACCTAAAGCTATCGCGTGTGAAAGTAGGTAGCTAGAATATGCTACGAGTCACTCGCACCACCGCCCTCGTTGATGTCGCCATATTCAAGTCGTTACCAGAGGCATGTACCAGTTGTATCTTGTAACACACTTGAAACTTTATTGTTTTTATTTATTTATTTCTTAGAGTGACAGTGTTAGACAATATTACGTATATCCTTACAAGATATATTTAGTGTGTAAAAATTATGACACATTGATCAACATTACGTATATACACAAATTTTGCATCTCGTTAAGATTAAATCCAAAATCAATCGAAGAGTTATATAATGGGTTTACTGTTGAACCAAATAAATTTAGTTATTTGAGGACTTAGTTTAATATATGATTTATATAGCATGGAAAAAAAACAAAAAAAAAACAATACATTCCGTTTACACATAGATAAAGGACAATTCAGACAACATTCCATTTTTGGATTTGTCTCTCTTCATTTCAACATTAAAATTGATGAAACATGTGACTTCATTGTTTCAATTGTGATGTGGGCCTAATTTATGAAATATAATCTATTTTCCACGATAGATAATTAGATATAGTTCAAGAAAGAAATGAAAGAAAAAACATATATTAGAAAATAAGTTATCTTATGTATTTTTAAAAAGTGATACAATGTATATTACTATTAATGCTCGGAAATCAATTAATGTAGAACTTGTAACACGATTCGAGCCCAGAGCCGGACCCTGTGGTTGCGTGGGCAGTCGGGGTGGAGTCAACGAGGGTTGGCTAATGTCTTGTCTTTGCTGAAAGAGAATCGTCGTCTCGAGCGAGGCACGAACTGTCATGTCGATGTATATTTCCTTCATCGGTGACGTCTTGGCGGCGAGGGAAGACCTGTAAAAAAAATAAAAAAATTGAGGTGCAACCCGTCACTATAGGAAAGCTACCTATGTACCCCCTTGTAGTCAAGAAGGATCAGGTCATCACATAATTCAGGGTCAATGGAGGAATAACGAGGTAATTTGTATCGTCGTTAGAGCCGATAATGGCAGTGTAGGGTTGGCCGTCGCGAATGACGCGGGTGCCAAAAGTGGTGGCGCAAGGGTGACCGTCGCAGAGGGCTTGTAACTTCGAGAGAAAGAGCGTCTCTGGGAAGCGAATATTGTATATTAGATGTGGTGAATGAGGGCTTGTATTCATTTTGGGGGCACAAAAAGGAAAATTCCCATAATATCTTCATCCTAAAATTCGTGGTGCCCTTGCCAGTGGGTGCTCATCGGGCTGCCTTACCAAGCAGGGTGGTCGGAGACCATTAGGGGTCCCGCCAGCTTGTCTATCGAGTCCCAAGACATATTTGAAGCGTTCTTAATGTCCCGGTGAGCCTGTATTGTCTTGTTGCTTGTATTTGTCGTGAATTTATGCTCAGTCAAGTCTTGTAGGCGATGGGCTGCACGTCGTCGATGGGGGCTTGCCGTGCTGAAGACCTTGACGTTGACTTGGTCCAAGGGGGGTTGCCATCACCGAGGGAGCTTGCCTGGACGAGGGGGTCGTCGATGACTAAGTCAAAGAGATGTCGCTATCTCTAGAGGAGTTTTCCTGAGAGGGTCACCTAGAGGGCTCGCTTCGTCGAGAGGGTCACCTAGAGAGTTTGCCTCATCGAGAGAGTCGTTGAAGACTTCAGCTGTCGCTAGTTGGGATCGCCAGGAACCTTCTAAGGTCGTCATCACTTCGCCTAGGCCCTTCTAAGGTCGCCCGCTCCATGTCGGGTAGTCGGGTTCCTTTCCGGGTCGCCTTCGAGGGCCCTTTAAGGTTATCTTCGGCTTCTGGACTCCGTCTTTTGGGGCTTTGTCTTCGGGGCCTCGTCCAATAGGCTCAGACTTGAACCAGTGGTCTTTGACTTGGGTCAAAGGGCCTTGACTTTTGTCTTTGGGACCCACATTTTTTATAAGCCGAAAATACGCATAACAATTACATAACAATTACGATTATTTTCAACAATTTATTTTAATTTTGTGAAACTCTTATTTTAACCGCTTTTAAATAAATACTTATTGATTACTAAACTATATTTCCTATAGAATATTAATACATTTAAATTAATCACGTGTGCACGAAATAGTATATATATGACTTATAAATTATAAGTCATAATTATACTATTTTTTCGTGATAATTGAATGATTATCCAGCGATAATCGCGATATCTCTTGCTTAGTTATAATACACAAAAATAATATTTTCCTACTATACCAACTTACAAATTTCGAGACATAACTATCAACAGTATCAGTATGGGAAAATGATTAAAAGCCAACAACGTATTCATACATGCATATAGAATGTTTTGTTTTATTATTTTCACACCTTGTGTGTGTGTAGTTATGTAGATATAATATTACATATTGTTAACGATCGATTCAGCTTCGGTGTCACTGCTTATACATATATATATATAATTATATATAGTTTTTTTTTGTTTTTTGAGGGAATAATTATATATAGTTATGTACACACTATAATCTCGTAATTTTTGCCAAATTAGCGACAAGTATGAGGGCTCCACCGAATAAAACTGCTTTAGTTTGTTTCATGAAAGTGACTACAAATACAATTAGTCTCCTAAACGACTAGAAAAATCCATTTAGCATATACATATACATATATACATATATATCCCTCAAATTTATTTATATTTTTATGGTGTCTGGATTAAAGATGACAATTCGTGTCTAGTACCTTGATCGACGTTTTGCTAATTTTATATAAATGCATATCATTTTATTTATTTATCGTATTTTAAAATTATGACACAGAAATATGCTCATTTAATAATTGAATTAACCGTGACTATTAACTTTACTGATCAATGTATTCAATGGTAAAAAGTAAGAACTTACAATTAGACGAGAATCGATTTTTTTTAATCATATTTAACGAGCCTTATTATATTATCGACTTATCGTGTCTGGAGTGTACGTTGTCCCGTCTATTGAATTAGACACTAGTTAGACATAGATTTATGTTGTGTTCGTAGTTGTGTAGTGTCTTTTTCATCTTTGAATCGTACGTCTACGCAACCATATCATATGATTACAATAAATTGACTTTTATATAATAGTTTCTTAGAAGACGTTTACATATTCATTATTCCACGTATTTTATAGTTATCCAGATAGCTATGGATCGATCTAAGATATTGTAAGATATGTAGTCGCCAAAAACATTATTAAAAAAATGTGTAAATCAATTTATGACACATGTAGTATATTTTTTTTTAATGATATACACAATGTCCTATATCAATTATTTTATTGGTTTTAATGTAATACTAAATCTTACGAACCGAAGTCGCATTCCATGAAAAGTAAACTCTCAAGTGTCTTCCTCGAAATTATGGTTGGATAAACATTTAATCCATTTGCTTAGTGGAAATAAATAGATGACATTAGTTGTCAATGGTTTTATTATTATTATTATAAGAATTTGATATTTTAATTTTCAGTGATATACTTTTAAGTTTTAACGTTAAATTTTTCGATATTTATTATTTTACTTATTTTTAAACGATTTGTTTATTTTTTGATCAATTTAATAAATGTTAGACACATATTATTGATGAAAATAATTAATTATTTTATCTTATAGTACTTACGGGACATTAATTACAAAAATAAAAGTAAATTAATAAAACAAAATAATAAATATTAAGAATTTTAGTTGTGAAAAAAATTATTAGGGAAATACTCGTTTAAGTACCAACTTTTTTAAAAATACTTAATAAAAATTTTGATATAATTATAAAAGCCCATTTGTTATTATGTGGACACTAATAGTAATACCCCTATATTTGATCACGTCCAAAATTCTCAAACGTTCTCTACGATTCTCCCTCATTAATAAATTGATTACGTTAATTTTTTTTCCTATTTTATAATGCCTCAAAATGTACGTAACTAATGTAATTACAATTAGGTGATCGTAACTACAGTTACGTAACGAAACGAAACATACCAGCGAGGGTTTCGGATTCGTCGAATTAGGAAGAAAAATGAGACTGGTGGTGACTTGGGGAAAGTAGAAACATGAAGAGAGAACGAGAGGGAGAGAGAATGAGAGAGAAGAGGTATTTAAATTCAAAATAGAAATTAATTTCTTAAAGGAAAACTTCATAAAACATCCTTCAAACACCATAAATTATTTTATTACACCTTAAAACATCATAATTGGAAATACATCCTTTTTAAATTTTATGTACCAAACTACCCTTTCAAAATATACATATTGTGTCCTGAAAAATGGACATATTGCCTCCTAAAAAATGGACAAGTCACGTCCGAAAAAATGGACACAATTAAGGGTATTTTGGTACATAAAATTTAAAAAAGATGTATTTCTAATTATGATGTTTTGAGGTGTAATAAAATAATTTATGATGTTTTGAGGGATGTTTTATAAAGTTTCCCTTCTTAAATTAAATATTAAATATTTAATGGAATTATTATTCTAGGATTAAGGTTAGTTTAAGAAAAAAAAAAGATAAAATGAGCAAAAAATAATTTCATACTATTTAGTGCAAAAATGATTACGCTTATACAGCTACAATTATTAAGACATTATTAGTACTTGTTTTATTTATTATTTATTATTATTGAAATGGATTAACTGATGAAGCACATGTTTGAAATATAATGAGTGGACTAATGAACTTAGCCTAACATACGTAACTTAATTGCCAACGTTATTCAATTCAGTTTAGGAAATTCATGCATGTAATGATCTATAGAAAACACAATTATGTTTATCTTGAATATTATATTTAAGCTTTACATATTTGATTCAAATTTGAACATTTTTCTTTAGTATCAATCCTATATGTCGTCTTTGTGAATATTTAATTCAAAATAATTTATAAATTAAACTATAATGTTTATGCCGCAATTAAGCTATGTTGTGCGCGAAATATTATTATTACTTTGAGCACATATTAAAAAATTTATTTTATTAATTCAATGAAAATCGTTGATCGCATTATGCTTTAAAAATGCGAGCAACTATGTATCATAAGTATAATAGCAATATTCTCTTTCATCAGTTAATGGAATTGGTCTTTTGTTTATATAAATAAGTTTATTACTTTGAGCACATATTTTAATTTTTTTTTTAACCCAATGAAAATCGTTGACCGCATTATGTTTTAAATATGGGGTTGATTATATATGTTCAGGTGAAAAATCACCGTCAATAATAAAGGATTCGCAATTGATATAATTATGTTTTTAAGTTACTTAAGAGTTGGAGTTTTTTCGTTGAAACTCAATCACGCAATCAAAAATGAATTTGAGGAAAATAAAGTGCTCAAGAATTTGGTGTGTGTGTGAGCCCAGTTTCTTGTAAGGATTATCTCTCCCAACCTCATAAATTGTTGGTTACAATTTATGTTTGATACTTTCATAATTGCCTTAATTATTATGCTTGATTACATAAAAAAAAGTTTTGTAATTGCCATCATTAATCTCGAGGCTCCTTGCCGCTGTCTTCTTCATCGCTTCATGGCTTGCTCCTCGCTCCTCTTCACATCGCTTAGTTTCATGCCTTTTGTCTTTGTGAAATCTGTCTTTCTGACGGCGAGACTTTGTTGATGAGCCTTTATTGGAAGTCTCGTCGATTAAGCTTTGCCTTTCTCCTCGTTTCTGGTCTTCATCGCCAACTCCTTCACCGTGTGATGAGCCTCTTCAACCTTCATCTGACTTTTTTTCGTTGACTGGGGCCATTTTGACTTTGTTAATAGGCTTTAACTCCGTCAATCAAATTCTTTGTTCTGAAACCCATCTTTCATAAACGATAGAGATAGATTTCGTCGTATCAATACGAGATTGGTACGACTAAATCTAACCTCAACAAAATATATATATATACACGTATAATAAGTATAATAGGAATATTATTCTTTCGACATTTAATTGTATTGTTATCTTGTTTTAACCTTGAATTATACACGAATAAAGGAAACAAAAAATAATTCAAAAAATATAAAATCTACGGTCTAATTTTTTTTTTTTGTATTTATTTTTTACTTTGATTCTTATTACTAGTTTTTAGGATTAATTACGGTGAAAATATCTAATGTTTGGTCAAAGAATCCTTCGTGTACCAAAAATTTAAAAGTGATGGCAAAAGTACTTAAAGTCACATTTGGGCCGTTGACCACTCCATTCTCGTAACGCCGTTAACTTACCTGTTAACTTTGGCCACATGGACGAACGTGGGTTGCTGACATAGAAATTTTTTACTACATGGACGAGCCCACATCAACCTCGTATACGACAAAACAACGAATTAAACCCTTAGTTGAGCTCGTCCACGTGGCAAAAAAATGTCATGTCAGCAACCTACGTTTGTCTGTGTGGCCAAAATTAATGAGTAAGTTAATTGCGTTACGAGAATAGAATGGTCAACACTCTAAATGTGAGTATAGATACTTTTACTATCACTTTAAAACTTTTGATATACGAAGGGTTATTTGTTAAACTTTAGATATGTTTGGCGTCGTTAACCCTTGATTTTTACACTAAAAGATAACGCAAGAAAAACAGGGTGCTGAGTTGTCAGTTGAGTACGTGTCTGGAACTGGATTGATGACGTAAGCAAGGCTTGAAATTGGTCGGTGGCTAATGGCTAATGCTATGAATGAGCTATCATGGAGATTCCTTTGTATAATGACACCTCAGATTTGACATTTAGATTTAGATTAGGCCTCCTCTAATCTTTCTTTGTCCTCGTCTTTTCGGACTTCTTAGACGTCCTTACAAATTATAAAAATAGTATATACTTGGATTTTGTTTTTAGTGCAATTTGACCTCTAGATTATAAGATTTAGCATAACTAATCCACAGTCTTCTGAAAATTATGTTAAATTGTGGAGTTATAACTTATAATTGACAGAAGCACTCAAATTATTTAGAAATAAAGCGCCATCCATTCAATTAAAAAAAAAAAGGAGTAAAATATCCACTTTTTTTTTTTTTTACCATTTTCATAAATTATGACATTAACAAAGAAAATCACAATAATATTAAGGAGATAAAATGAGAATTAGAGAAATCTAGAAAAAGAATAAAATTTTGCATTGTTTATGTTTAAAAAATTAGTGTATACGTACAGTCTTATTTTGATATTCATGAGTCTAATCGTTTTAGTTTATTTTTTTGAAATTGAAGTCTACCGATTCACCATAAAGGTTAACTTGAATACTTTTGGCAATTTTTTTTTTAAATTGGCTCTATGTCGCGCTATTGTGAACAACTTTGATACTTTACCAGCAATAACCCTAAATTGTATATATATATATATATTATATTTTTTGCTTTGAAGTTTTTGTTTAGATAGTTTATCGAAATAATTTTAGAATAACTTATTTGTGATGGTCTCTAAATATTTTGGATTACTTTATATGTTTATATGTAAATTAGTATTTCTTTTTTCTATTACTTTAATTTTGCTCAGAAAAGTGTGATACTTATTTAAACTATGAGATATATTGGAGTAAAAAAATTTAAGTTTATTTTTTTTAAATATGAAAAATTTAAGTTGAAAGTCACAATAGTGCATGCAAAGTACATAGGCCAATAATGATATTTTCTTTTTTAATGAGAATTAAGAAAGACTTTACGAACGGTCATCCATTTCCACTTGCAAGGATTGGGATTGGACAAATATATTCTTATTATTTGAAGACAAAGTTGTGTATATAACAATAAATAATGCTAACAAAAAAGCTCATGAAATTTATTCTTTGCGCTTTTGGACTTTTTGACCTTTACAAAAATTTACCACGAAGAAACAAATTCAACGGAAATATATATATATATATATATTAAATTAAATGTATTATAAGGAAGGACGAGGACACCATTATTACGTGTGTCTTCTTTCTTTGATATTTCTCTTAGAAATAACGTTGGAACACGACAAATAAGAAAATAAATTTAAGAATAATCATAACAAAAAGTATTTAAATATTTATTAATTGAGGCAAGAAGGGGAAAAAATAGGCTAAAAGACTTCATTTAGAATTTCGATTAGATTCATATTCTCTCATACTTCAATGCCAAGACACAGAAGATTATTCTAAAAAAGTATGGAACTAAATGAGATCCTAGTTAAGATTTTTCTTGAAAAAAAACTCGGCAAGAAGGTTTGAAGTGAAAAATAACTGTAAAAGTACTTAAAATATCAAATATAAGGCGATATATTTTGTAGATTTTTTTTTTTTAGATGTTGGATATATTTATTTTTTTCCGCATAACCACACACTCATTCAATTAACTACTATCTTCTCTAATTTGAATTTGACATAAAAAAACTTATATAAAATGTTAGATACTTTTAATGTCATTTTCACTTTAAACCCTACGGTCTTAATTTGTCAAAAATTTAAATACTTTGTGTGCAATTATCTCATAAAATTTAATTGGGCTTTTCCAATTGGCTCTGCGCAAAGAACAAGGCAGACTTTCCACGTGAAGCCCATCGGAAACTTGGTACTGGAGTGGCGGCTATATAATTCACAACCAAAAGGCAAAATCCAAACATCTGATTAATTTGCAGTAGCCCCTCAATTTTTCATATTGGGAAATTCCACCCAAAATTTTTAGTTATCAGCAGTAATTTCCCTTCTTTTTCTTTTAACATAAAATATCGACATCTATGAACTAAAAAAGATGAAAAACATGAATATATGTGCAACCCATCACTGAATCAATTATTGGAATTCAATATATAATAAGTTAATTAATTAAAAAATAAATCAGTATTAATTAATAATTAAATAAATTTATCCACAATATAGTTACTATATTTTTTTATATAGAAATATTATTACTATAGAAGTAAGCAACAATATAATAAAAAAAATTCAATGATAATTATTAATTAATCATGTGTTGCATAAATGTTTATTTTTCTATAATTTTTTTACGTTGTGTAATGTCTATCATTTTTTTGTCTGAAACTAATTTTTTTTAATAGTATAGTGCACGGCTCTTAAAGTTCGGGGGTGTACTTGCAATTATCACATTATATATGTATATATATTGTCGGAAGTGGGAACAGCGCGCTCACACTCCACTGTAACGTGAATTAAATCATACTTTAATTAAATGCGAATCATTTAATAAATATATATAATTATATATGCCTTTAATTAAGTGATTTAATTATTGATGTTCAGTCTCAACATTTTCTACACGAAATTTTGGCTACGGACATTCAATTCAGGCAAAAAGTAAATTCGGACAACGATAACAGGGAGACTCCACTACACGCGCTTATCTGGCGCGTGGAGAACATCCACCGTTTTCGAAGCATGCAAACAGATATGTATGACTTGCACGCACAATCACTGTTACTTTTTTTGGCGATTCCCAAAAAAAAAAAAATATATATAAAAAATAAAGATAATAAAAACAAGATAAAGTGAAGTGAGATTTTTCTTTTGAGAGGCGAAAAACACAAAATTAGGTGAAAGCGTCACATATTTTAATTTATTTTTATTAATATTGTAATAAATAATTATTTTTTTAATATTTTTTTAAAACATAATATTACATTTATAATTTAATTAAATCAATTAAGAAACTTAATAAATTTTTAATAACACTAAAAATTTAAACCTGCAAAATAGTGAACATTATATAATTTGATCATTAAAAAACTTTAAAAAATTATTAAATAGTTTTGCTGTCATTAAAAATATAAAATTTTAACATTTATATATCTTATAGTCTTGAAATTTATGTTCTTAATAATATTAAAAAAAAAAAGGCGTGCTTTAATCGCAAATATCCGTATTTATTATTTACTGCGGGTTTGTAGATTTATGGAATAAATGTTCATCATATGTTCAGGAAATATTAATAATAATAATAATAATAATTTTGTTAATTATTAAAATGATTATTATAATGCTGCAAGTAGACTAGGAGCTGAGAGTTGAGAGACTGGAAGTTTTTTTTTTTTTTTTTAATGCAAAAAATGGCTTACGTATCTCTCTCTTTCTCTTTCTCTTTCTCTTTCTGTTTCTCTTTCCTTCACGCCATTGCTAGTCTCACCTCCGAGCAAGCACTCCATTGAT
The DNA here is from genome assembly GCA_954871525.1 of Parietaria judaica. Taxonomy (NCBI): domain Eukaryota; kingdom Viridiplantae; phylum Streptophyta; class Magnoliopsida; order Rosales; family Urticaceae; genus Parietaria; species Parietaria judaica. The sequence continues at coordinate 37,783,247 of OX940865.1, forward strand.
CCTTAGCTCCGAAGCTTCGTCCTTACCCGTAACCTTTTCCTCTGCTTTTCCTCAAAGCTACCTCCTCTTTTGCCTTCGCCATTTCCCGGATTCGCTGAGCTACCACTCTCTGAATCGTCTCTCCATTGTCGACCACGCATATACATACGTGTGTGTAAACTGTCACTGTGAGAAGATCGTAGCTGAATTTCGCTCCGATTCGGTTCTCAGATGGTGCCTGTCGTCGTGGAGAGAGGAATCTGAGAGCTCGGGAATCGATGGGTCGAGGGAGATCTGCGTCGGAGATCTGCGGTCAGCTCGTGACGGGATTGGTTCTGCTCTGCCTGGCTCGATTCTCGCTTGGAGTTACTAATCCCGATGATGGTGAAGCTTTTCGCCTTTTCATTCTTTTTTTTTTCTTTTTTTCTTTTTTTTTTTAAATTTTTTTTGTGCATTGTGAGCTTCAAATTCAGTTCATGGCTCATGCTTACTTTGACTGAATTTTATTTTTTATTTTTATTTTTCCATATTATGTGTAGATATAGGTAACATTTAGAACTTTTCTTAGTTGTATATGCACAGAGTATGTGAATTTTGTTTTGAATTTAGTCGTGAATTTCTAATTTATGGCTTGCTTTGTTGTATTGGATCAGTGGCTGCGATTAACAGCTTGTATGTGTCGCTGAATTCGCCTCTTATTCCCGGGTGGGTCGCGTCCGGGGGGGACCCGTGCGGTGAGAAGTGGCAGGGCGTTGAGTGCATCGACAATAACATATCGAGAGTGTACGGTGACCTCTTCTTCTCCATTTTACGCGCCGGTTTTGCTCGTGGAAGACGTGTGTTTAAATGTTTTTCATGTTCTGATTTGGTTATGGTTATAGAGTTCTTAATGCGGCTAATCTGGGAGGAGAGCTTGGTGATAACCTCAAGATGTTCACGGCCATTAGAGGAATGTAAGTATTGTCGTGTACCTCTCGTGTACGTTTTTTTGTCGATTTACTTTTGACGGTGTAATTTGCTCTCTGGCGTGGAAGTTTGAAGATAAAAAACGGAAAACCAGTGATTAAATATTTACCAGTTTGTTGGGTAGAATTGGTTTCGAAGATACTAAGCTGTTTTCTTCGTACGGGCTCTTTAAATTTGTGGATAATTTTCTCAGGCTGGCAGTTCTAGTATCATGATTACGCCCCGTTTATTTATATTTTTCATTAATTTGTGATGACTTGTTGGGGGAGAATATTCAAGAGTGCTTTTAATTGTGTGACGGTGTTATAGCATGTGGTAACTTCGGAAATCAATTTCATCGTTGGGAATGTATTATTTATAAACGTGAAATCTTATGGCAGAGATTTAAGCAATAACCACATTGGGGGGAGCATTCCGTCCAATTTGCCGGTCACACTGCAGAATTTGTATGTTCAACTTTAATATTGCAATTTATATTTTATATGTATCTTATCCTATATTAAATAACTGAGAGTAAAGAATATGATCTCCTACGTGGCAGGTTTCTTTCAGCTAACCAATTCACAGGAAGCATCCCGGAATCCTTATCAACTTTGTTACTACTGTCTGACATGTATGCGGTTTTCTTTTTTACGTGTATTGAGATCATAACATGCTGTATATCGCCACACCTTTGTTGCCAAAAATGAAAAGGAGAAACCCAACATAGCCTGGTTTGCTTGCAGGTCTCTTAATGACAACCTTTTGAGTGGCGAGCTACCGGATGCCTTTGGATCACTCACCGGACTGATTAACCTGTAGGGGCACTTTGGTCATATCAGCATCTCTTCACCACTTGCGTTAGGGATTTACTTATAGTGATGTCGTTTATGCAGGGATGTGTCCAGTAACAATTTGAGCGGGGAACTTCCGCCGTCCTTCGGAAGTTTGTCGGCTTTAACCACTCTGTGAGTGTTTCATATCGGAAAATGGAAACCCTGATGACTTATTTTTTACGTCTAATAATTCTCTAACTCTTTCACTGACAGCCGTTTACAGAGCAATCAGCTGTCGGGAACTCTGGATGTGTTACAAGATCTTCCTCTGAAAGATTTGTATGCTCTAATTCACAAACCATTCTAAATTTGCATTTTAAGTTTAAAGATTCCCTATTTTGGATTATTAACGGGTTCCCTATGGTTTTCTTTATCGCCATATATTATTTTGGTTTTGCTAACTTCAACCATTCTGGTGTTGAACAGGAACGTTGAAAATAATCTTTTCTCGGGACCTATACCAGAGAAGATGCTTAGCATCCCGAATTTCAAGTGAGAACTTGGAGTAGTTTTATCTGTGGCAAATGCTGAATTATCTTTCCTCGTCCTTCATAATTTATTACCCAAAATGATTTGGAGAAAAAGTTTAGGCTATATCTAATCAAAGGATAATCTAGTTTCACAGTTCGAAACTGATAGGACCCGGAGTAAAAATCCAAGAGAAGCAAGAACACTTTATTGATAAACATAATTCCGGTCTCTAATTCGAGAGTTAGACCAGCTCTAAAGAAGTTCAATTAGAAATTCCACTAATCAAACATGACACCTAGATTAGGGGCCTATATATAATAGGATTAGAAACCCTTATCCCATATATATTGTAAACTACCCATACTTAATGAATATACCTAAGTACATAATTAAATATATTAATAAAGTCTAACAAATCACTCATGCATAATGACATTATGGTCCTTCACTGCAGAAAAGAAGGATACAATTTCACTGCCTCTCCATTGCCTGCACCATTGTCTCCATCAGCCCTACCTTCTCCACCGACACCGTCACCACCAATACCGGACACAGCTTCAGGGACACCTTCGTCAGGGACACCTTCTTCTCGTAAAACCCCTCCAAAACAGGCCGATGGACCCTCAACGTCGGAATCCTCGAGCTCTGACTCCGGCGGATCAAAGAAAAACGTTAAAAAAGTGGTTTTGATATCGATCGCCAGCGCTATCTCATTGATCGTTTTGATGTTAGCACTTCTTCTGTTCATTCCAAGGTGTGCTCGTAGAAGAAGAAGAGAGCCTGATAGGGTTTCCAAACGGCATAGAATAGGCGCATACCAAGCAGATAGGGAAAACCCTCCAGCTCCGATTTTGATTCAACCAACTGCTCAAGCAGAGAAAGGCAAATGACTCTTCCTTACCCTTTTCATATCAGCTTAGAAACTTTTCATATTTGCAGTCTACATAGTTTGCTGATGGAATCCCAGTCAATAGTCAAACCGAAACAAGAACACTTTATTGGTAAACATAACCAATTCGAGAGTTAGATTGCAAAACTCTCAATTGAAATTGGTCACTAGTCAAACATGTAGCTAACCAAACAGAATTAGGGTTGTATAAGGCTTGGACACTCTTTATGAACCCTAGACAAGATACCCTATATGAAAAAAAAATACAGTTTAATGCATAATAATGGGTCTAACATTTGCTTCTTACAGCTCCGAAAAAAGTTGTTACGCTGAAGGAGAATCAGCAAGCGGAGGCGAGAAGATTAGGAGCGATTCCGAAGAACCTAAACGAACGAGAAATTAATGAGGAAAAAACTCCCGCTGTGCCGAAAAGGGAGGACCAGAAAATCAATTTTGGTGTTCTTGATGAATTTTTAATGCCACCTCCTCCTCCTCCACCACAGCCTCCTCCAGTTGCCACTCCTCCACCTCCACCACCACCCCCACCACCTCAGCAGGCTCTGCCACCTCAGCAATCACTGGCTGGGAAAGTCATAGTAGAACCTCTTGTACCTTTTGAAATTCCTCCAGTGAAGCCTTCCACCAAATCTCGGAACCTTGATACCAATGCGAAGTTCTTCTCCATTGCTTCGCTTCAGCAATACACAAATAGCTTCTCTCAGGATAATCTTATAGGAGGAGGCACGCTGGGAAATGTCTATCGGGCACAGCTTCCTGACGGGAAGGTATGATTGCTTTGTACTACTTTATTTTCTTTCGGTTGTTGAAATTGATGTCTGTAATGCTTCAGATAGATTTGATTTTATCTTGAATGAAATTATTATATTATTTTTTAGTTAATAGCAATAAGGGAAAGATTAGAAACCCTAATTTCTGCTAGTTAGTGACTCCTGGGCTTTGTGCCGTGATTGTATTTTGTTTTATCGGTTTGACTCAAGACAATGTTTTGGAGAGCTTTGGCTGTGTTCTCTAAGGAACGGTCCGTTGGTTTATTGTTGATTATATAAAAGCATCTAGTATTCATCTCTTTGATGAATACCGTTGGCTTGCTGTTTAGGTTAAGGCATCAAACGACGTCCACCGACTTCTTCTTTAATGAGCCAAAATCTTTACCGTCAGTAGATTTCCTTTTTTATTTTTCTTTTCTCGTTAGGCTTCGTCCGTATTTCGAATATGCTCTAAAAAGTAGGGATTACAAAAATACTAAGATCATTTATACCAAATGGATACTTTAAAAGTGCCAAAAGTCTTCTTTTTATCTAATTGATCATATATTCTTGGAGTCCTTATTTGTTGTTCTGTCTTATTAGTTTCTAGCAGTGAAGAAGCTAGACAAGAGGGCTTTGAGTCAGCAAAAGGAGGAGGAGTTTGTCGACCTGGTCAACAACATCGACAGGATCCGGCACGCCAATGTGGTTGGGCTCGTGGGTTATTGTGCAGAGCACGGCCAGAGGCTTCTTATCAATGAATATTGCAGCAATGGCTCTCTTCAAGATGCTCTACACTCAGATGACGACTTTAAAAGGAAACTCTCGTGGAATTCTCGTATTAAAATGGCACTTGGAGCTGCAAGAGCTTTGGAGTAAGTGCCATCTACCTTGCCAATTACCGAATTATTTATCTACCTTTTACCTTTCTTGTACGGTCAAACTTCGCCGTTATGACAAAAAAAATAAAAAATTATGTGGAAAGGTACTTGCACGAAGTATGCGACCCGCCCGTTGTGCATAGGAATTTCAAGTCTGCTAATGTTCTCCTCGACGAGGATCTCTCTGTGCGTGTCTCTGATTGCGGTTTATCTCCCTTAATATCATCAGGCTCTGTTAGCCAGGTAATTTACACTATACCCCCAGTATATATATATACACACATATATACATGTCAAAATATGAGCCCTTGCTAGTAGGGGCAAATTTTTGGCCTAATCCGGGTCCTGGTCTGAAAACCAGACTTTAAAAAAAATCCAGGAACCGGAGTGGGTCGATGAAGCAAAGGAAAAAAAAAAAAAACTGGTTCCCATTTAAAAATAAAATTGAGCCTTTTCAAAACCAGCCCGGTTTTTGGAAGCCCGATGTACCCGGACCTGGCTGAAAAAGGCCAAAAGCCTGGTACGGGGCCCGGTTTCTAACTGATAGTATTTCGTGTTATGGCTTTACCGTTTCATCGTGCTTATATATATGTGTATATAATTAAATTGTTGGGTTTTAGGTTTACCTAAAAAATTATGTAACAGTAAAGTTTGAATACTGCTTTCCTGCTCTCAGCTGTCGGGACATTTGCTATCAGCCTATGGGTATGGGGCCCCAGAGTTCGAGTCGGGAATCTACACATATCAGAGCGACATCTACAGTTTTGGAGTGGTCATGTTAGAGCTCTTAACAGGACGCAAGTCCTACGATAGGTAGACAAACCGAACTGATTCACTACTTCGCAACCATTTTCTATATCATTATGCGCTTAACCCTAATTTTTAAATCCAAATCCCGTATCTGCAGGCACCGAACAAGAGGAGAGCAGTTTCTGATCCGGTGGGCGATACCCCAGCTTCACGACATCGACGCGTTGTCTAGAATGGTTGATCCGTCTCTTGACGGACATTACCCGGCGAAATCGTTATCGCATTTTGCTGACATCATATCTCGTTGCGTTCAGGTAAACGATTTTTTTTTCTTCCTTTCAACAAAGTAGCAAAATCTCGCGTTGGCCTTCTCCGAGCGAAATAAACAATTGTGTATCGTGTTTTTCAGTCGGAGCCGGAATTCAGGCCACCAATGTCGGAAGTCGTCCAGGATCTACTCGACATGATCCGCCGAGAGCCTCAAGGCAGCGGATCAATTGAAGACTGATTTAAACGAGACTTAACGGCAACTAAACGAATTGTCATTAAAAACCCGAAAAGCTCAACCACTTTGAAGTCAAGAGGCTTCTGACGAATTCCCGTTGCTAATGCCGCCGGTGTAGATCGTCGAGATCACCGTCTTCCAGAATTGGGCTTGGCTGCTTGACATTCGGAAATTCGCTGAATCCCGGTCGTTTGTAATGAGTCTATTTTTTTGTTGATAGCATATGCATAAGAGCTAACCCAGTCGCTTGGTAGCTATTATTTATTTTTATATTATTTGTCACTGCTAATTATTATTGTTAATGCAAATTTCATTTTCTGCGTGTATTATTCTTTTCTTGATTAAATTTTTATTAGGAGTTTCAATAGATTTGACCTTCCAAACTCTGACCTTTGCGTGCATTTATTATAGATATTAGCATGTGTTTTTATATGTAGTTGTCTTTATGAATATTCACTCCACCATTATAAATTATTTAGTAAATAGCACCATGAATTTTACTCATTGGTGTACCTTTGTCCCTTAAAAATTTGTTTATGGCAGCAATAACCCATGAAAGTGATAACTTTTCACCACGAAAATATGCTTTAATATATTCTGTGTCGTGTAACGATATTTTTTTGCCTAATGGTAAACTCACTATAAGACTTTTTATGAAGTCCTGGATTCAAACTCGGCAGACGCAGAAAATTGTGTTACTTGTAATCTTGGCCGATAATACTTACAGATATATATTGTAATGCGAGTGCATGTAATCTTAATCAATAGAATCACTTCATTTAAATAAATTATGTGTTGTGCATAAATTTTTTTAATGTCTAAGAGCTGCATGTAGTAAAGCTTAAGGGTAATTGTGTCACAATCTAAAATTCTGAGGCAAAATGCTCCTAACAGCAAAATTCAGAAGGCATTTATGAAAATTACTTGAAATTAATATTGGGGACAAACAAATTCTTTCAAAGAAAATTATAACCGCGTTGAATTCTTGGATGTTCAACCAATTTTAGTGGGGTATCGTACTATACAAAATAAATAATAAAGCTTTCAGATTTCGCTTTGAAAATTAGAAATTAAGTATTTTTTTAATGGTGATAAAGTGTTTTATTCAACTACGGATAACTATTGAATTATTTAAAGAGTAAATAAGTAATATAGCTGTCATTATTTACATTTTGTAAGAAAGTAGATATATTTCTAAAAATAGTCGATTTAAAATGACATAATTTCAGATGTTCTAATTTTTACTATGCTTTAAATTGCGAGTAAATCAACGTACCGTACCGAGTTCTTATTTCTTTCTTTCAAATACTCCACATGCTTTAAAAATAAGCACATTGGCCCAACAAATTAAGAAAGTAGTAACAATGTATTTTATGAGGATTCTATTTTTATCAAGTTTTTTTTTTTCTGCTAATATTATGGGATTTTTCCTAATATTTATGTAAGATAAAGCATTTGTTTCAGTTGTGCAAAACAATTTCTTATATAGTGTTTCGGTTTCATTCAAATATAGTCGCATATTTTTGTGGTCGTTAACCTGGTTAGTAATAATCTGAATCCTATATCACTATTAATTATGAAATGTGAGGTCCGAAGTTCAATCCCAATAAAATTAAAGTCATGTCTCCTTAACAAGTGAAGATTTACACTATTCACTTAAATTTTTTTATATATATTATCATATAAAATAAATTTACCAATAGTGTCTCCTCTAAAAAAAATAGTACTACATTTTCTTGTCATTTTTAACACCTAGCAAGAATATACATTTTTAAAGCAAATAGAACATAAACCAAGTTTGTTTGGCCTAGTGGTAAACTCATTACAAGACGCAAAAGTTACGAATATTTATAACCTTGGACGATAGTGCATGCGGTCAATAATGCCAGTTATTCTTACAACAATCATATCTGTAATACGAGTACATATAATCTTGTACAATAGAACCTAATTAATACTAAAATTGAAATAGGCAAAGTGCATCGAAATGCAAAATTCAATGTTCATTACCCGGCCAAAAGTCGTGTGAGCAAACGACAAACAGCACACCAGTGTAAGCAGAGGAAACGACACGTCGTTTATCTTCCGGTTTCTGCTTTCTCTTTTGTCGGAAACGATTCCAATCTTTTTCTTATTACAATACAAAATGTTCTTGCTCGTCTTCTGAAACTTTCCCTCGTTCTCTCTCACTTTCCTTCTCGTTTCTCTCGATTTTCCCAGTATCCAAACACCCCTCCATTCCCGAATCCACTCCGCAGATTCCATCTCCCATCGTCTCCGCGCTTTCTCCCTCCAGAAATCGCCTTCCAGAAGCTAACTCAAGGCGAAGAAATCACTTCCGTTCCGATTCGCCATTGCAGGAAACCCTATTCTCTCAGATCTGAAGGTTTGGCCCCATGAGTCGGTACGATGCGAACCCCTTCGAGGAAGAAGAGGTCAATCCCTTTGCGGTGAGTGTTGAATCAATGTATCCGGGTTTTTTTTTTTTGTCGAAATTTGAGCATCCGGAGAAAGGCATGTTTCTTTGGTGAAAGTTTTTGTGGATTTTTCGTCGGAGACAATATGGTTTGGAATCGTATAATCTAGTTTTGAATTCGAATCCGAGACAATATGGTTTTCAAAGAGAGAGGAGGAAATGGATCTTCTATATCGTTGTTGATTTCGATTTCCCGAGACTGAATCGCGCAAGAACCAAATCTGGAAGATCAAGCTTATATTTTCTAAATACGTTAATCACTCGGATAGTTCAATCTAACTTGGATATTATAGTTTTGCTTGCATATGCACAGATCATATATAGGGATTACGTTATATCTAGAAAATATAATGCATATGTAACCAATCTGATCTTCATACTAGTTTAGTTTACAATAGATTGCCATTTATGGACCGGAATCATCTGTTTCTCTTATGTCCTAGGAGCAAGGAGGCCGAGGGAAAGGAACGGGGCAATCGAACTACGGGGGAGGTGCTTTTTATATGACTGTAAGTTTGCCCTTTCCTTTCCCGAAAGGCCGAAACCTTTTGTTTTAGGTTTATCAATGTAGTTCTATTGCTTACTTGGGAAGTGCATTTTCACTTCTATGGTATTATCGCCTGAAACTGAAGACATTGACTGGAGCTCTTAACACGTGTTGCGCTGTGCCAATATGATAAATTTTATTGGTTTGATTGATTTATCGTGTTACGTTTGTCGCAGAATCCCGGGAGTGTTCCGCCAGCAACCTCAAGGCTTTCACCCCTACCTCCAGAGCCGTATGATCGTGGTGCAACAATTGATATTCCTCTTGATAACGCCAAGGTAAGAAACTGTAATTAGCTTCTTAAGTTATGAACTATTTATACATAAAAAGATGGCTTTTTTTTTGTCGTACTACTATGTTTTGCGCTCTGTTTGTTGATTTGAGTGGTTCTATATTTATTTATGTTTATTTCTCTTATGCTTAGGATTTGAAAGCAAAGGAGAAAGAGCTTCAAGCTAAGGAGGCTGAATTAAGAAAGAGGGAACAGGTGTGCACTCTTTCTACCTGAGTTTATTTCCTTACCTTCTGTGCCGGGAATTTGCGTATCCTAATGTCCAACAATTCGCAAGGATTAGTGTTTAGCTTTTATAGTGATAGTAAACTTCAGTTGATTTTTAACCAACTCAGATACTTATTGCTTCATTTGGAATTGTTATAAACTTATCATAAGCTAGTTTCCATCCACAAGTCTAAGAAATTTCTCTGTTGGATTGTCGTAAGAAGCAGCATACAGAAACCTTACTTTAATTTGTGTTGCAGCGGTTCAGATAGTAAATTGCATACTTCATGGCTTTTTATGTAGATGTAATATATTTTCTAATAAGAGTTGGAATTTATGTAGGAACTTAAACGGAAGGAAGATGCTATTCAACGAGGTATAACCATTCTCATGTTCGTAAAGAAAAACAAGGTCAATATATGAGAAGTATTTTCATAAGTACGCCATTTTTTACAGCTGGAATTGTGATAGAGGACAAGAATTGGCCACCATTCTTTCCTATCATTCACCATGACATTGCAAGTGAAATCCCAATTCATCTTCAGAGGGTTCAGTATGTCGCGTTCACAACATTTTTGGGTACGTTTCTAAACCTCACCGAGATCTATTTGCTGCCAGGCAATGCAATTATTTTTATGTAAATATAAGTTTTTTGCTAACGTATAAATGGTGACGTTGAACAGGGTTGGTTGTGTGCCTTCTCTGGAATATTATAGCAGTTACCACGGCATGGATTAAAGGAGAAGGTTCAGTTTGCAACTATGTATTGAGCTTCTTCTCATTGCGTCATTTACAATATTTGCCTAATCTGCTGTTTTATCTTGTTTTCACATTTAGGTCCAACGATATGGTTTTTGGCGATCATTTACTTCATTTCAGGAGTGCCTGGAGCATATGTGTTGTGGTATCGCCCTCTTTACCGTGCAATGAGGTACTTACATCTCAAGTGAAAGTAGAGGGATATTTTATTTCAAAATTATTTTTAGCAAATGCATGAATACAACCTTTTATTTTCTTACGTCACATTCCTTTAAAATTATCCATGGGGGCTTGTTCTTTAACTTTGAGTAACTAACAGGACCGACAGTGCTCTAAAGTTCGGGTGGTTTTTCTTGTTTTACATGGTAAGCTTTCTCTTTCCTTCACCAGTCTCGTATGGCAATAGATCATTCTCGAGAATTAATTGGACGAAAACAAACAAAGATGGATATATCTCACTTCTGTACCCTTGTTATCCCATGTATAGCTCCATATCGGTTTCTGCATCTTCTCAGCAGTCGCTCCTCCGATCATCTTCAGGGGCAAATCTCTCACGTAAGTTCTTATTTCATCACTAAATACGTAAAGAGAATATCCATTGAATGTGTTATTCCTTGTGAACGGGCCTAACTATTTTGCGATGAATGGACAGTGGTATTTTGCCGGCAATAGATGTCTTGGGGAATCACGCTTTAGTCGGGGTAAGTTTCAACTTCCAACGACTCCGCGGTCTATGCGATGTATGCTCTTGGAATTTTCGGAACTGTGCTGAAATTTTTACTTTATTGCAGATCTTTTACTTCATTGGATTCGGACTATTCTGCCTCGAGTCACTGCTGAGCGTCTGGGTTATTCAGGTCTGATATTCCGAATCTTAATCTAAACCCTACCTTGTTTCTGAGCTATTTTTTTAATGCATTTCTTCCGTTTGCAGCAAGTGTACTTGTACTTCCGAGGCAGCGGAAAAGCGGCAGAGATAAAACGCGAGGCTGCAAGATCGACGGTGATGTCGGCATTGTGATGTCACGACGGCTTTGTAAGTGATGCACCATACCTTCCAAGCGAAAGCCGAGGAGCTCGTTTTGTAGTTACTTTTTTTTCGATGTTGATTATTGGTGAGGAATGTTGGGAGAGCGTATATTTGAGATAGCGACATGTTTCAAGACTATATATACACTTGTGTAGTTATTAGAAAGCATTGTTGTCTTGACATTCACATACTGTTGTTTTCTTTTCAACGATTCTTATTAAAAACGGCGTGTTCTTACTTGTGCCGGTTCCCGCTTTTTTAAAACTGGTGTTATGAGATTATTAAGGAACCAGTATCTCTTAGTCCCGATATTGAGAACCGGAACTCGATTTAACAAATTGGGATTGATATTCAGAGATGTGGTGATGGCGGCCGTGACTGTTGGAGATGTTAAAAAATAAATAACCACTGCAGTTTCCCCTTCCTCCGGCAGCTGGAGATTTACGTTGGTGTCTAATGTTGCGGTTTGTTATCGCGTTATTTGAAGTGATGTATGTGATCTGATTTTCTGCTATGGAAGCGGGAATCTTTGCGGATTTGCCGGCTGAAAAACGATAAGATTGAGCTGAGTGGATCGTTGTTCGAGTCTAATAGATGCCTTTCAAACTGCAAACCGGCCTGAGTTCCGACGATTTTGCCAATGAAGAGATGAGTTTTGTAAGGTGATAGTAAATTACTTAATGGAAAGTTGATGAACTTTTTTTTTTTCTGCCTAATCTAACTGTTCTTCAAATCTCATGTAATCTTCTTCGAGGGCCAGAAATTTCCCAGCATCACTATCTCAGCGAAATTTGTTTCGAGCAACACCGTATTCAACTGCAAAAAGCGCCTTCTCAGTCTGACAAGCTCCGCTATCTCCAACTCTGAGACTTCTGTCTCTGGCAGATCAGAAAAACCGAGACACCATCTTGGTCTTTTTCATAGCGTTTTTCTCTTGTCAGAGAACCAATATTACCCATGTTCTTGGCTAATGCCCAAAAATATGTTCTTTTCTTGAACGACTCAAATTTTCAGCACCAAAACGACAGTCCAACACCCCGCAACTCCCGATCCAGCTCTTTCCCGGCATCTTCCTAACCTTTCTATCTCTCATCAACTTCCTTATTTTCAGCGCGTCGTTCCACCGTCCAACCGCTCTGTACAAGTTCGCAAGAAGAACGTAGCTCAAATGGCAATCGGGCTCGAACTCCATCACTCTCTTCGCCACACGCTCTGCAATGGTAGAATCCATGCCACCTGTACAAGACCCCAAAAGAACAGCCCAAAGAGACGAAGCGTCTCTACAATCCGCATTTTCGATTAGGGACTCGGCTTCCTCTAACAGCCCGGCTCGCCCCAGAAGATCGACCATGCAATTATAGTGCTCGATACGGGCTTTGAATCCGTACTCGGTTCTCATTGAGTTGAAGTACTTTCTTCCTTGCTCAACCAAGCCTGAGTGGCTACAAGCGAAGAGAACCCCTACGAAGCTTATGGAGTCCGGCTTAATTCCATCTGTAATCATCTTGTCAAATATGTTAAGTGCTTCCACACCTCGTCCGTTTTGTGCAAACCCGCTAATGATCGAGTTCCAAGTTATAAGATTCGGAAATGGAACCCGAATGAAAATGTTAAACGCAGATTCGATGCATCCACATTTAGCGTAGAGATCGATTAATGCTGACTCGACAACAACGTCGCTCCAACCGCCTCTCCTCACGTACTGGCAATGCACTTCTTTTCCCAGCCTTAAAGCAGCTAAACCCGCACACGCTCGAAGAACAGTTCCGAAGCTGTACAATTCGTCCTTATCCATTTCCCTGAAAACCTCAATCACAGATCCAAATCGCCCGTTATGACAGTACGCACCCAACAAGGCAGACCAAGAGACCGAGTTTTTTCTCGTCATTGAATCGAAAACACGCCTGGCATCCCCAACCGACCCGCATTTCCCATACATGTCGACCAAACTGCTCTCCACAACCACGTTCCCAGAAATCCCACAAGTAACGACCTTCGAGTGCACTTCCTTGCCCCGTCTCAACCTCCCCAGATTGCCGCAGGCGGCTAGAACCGTCCCCAAAGTAAAACCATCTTCAAACATCATAACATTCCTCGGCATCGAGCAAATCACACTCAAAGCCCGCTCACACGCGTCGTTCCTGGTCAACGCCAACATAACAGAAGTCAAACACACCGCGTCCGGTTCCGGCAATTCATCGAACATCCGGAAGGCATCGTCCGCAGCGCAGTTCCGACCGTACATGTCGACCAACGAACTCGCAATCACGTCATCCAAACCAAATCCACGCTTCACGACGACCCCGTGAAAGCACTGACCGAGCTTCAGGTCCAAAATCTCAGAGCAAGCTTTGATCACAGTAGATAAAGTGAACCCGTTCGGTTCAACCCCAAAACCCATCATATCACGAAACAACGAAACCCCATTTTCCGATTTTCCCGCCTTAACATACCCAGAAACCATGGAGGTCCAAGAGATCACATCCTTCAAAACAAGGTTATCGAACACCCTCCGAGTCTCGAGAATATCTGAACCCAGCTTGAAGTAGAGAGCGAGCAAGCTGTTGCCCACGAAGCGGTCGGTCTCGAGGCCGGACTTGACGACATGGGCGTGGACCTGAAGGCCTGGTTGGAAAGAGACGGTCTTCACGCAGGTCTGAAGCAGAGAAGCGTAGAGAGTGGCTTTGACGGCGATCGCTCGGGGAGCGATGGAGTTGAGCGCTCGAAAGGCGTCGGAGAGAGCGCCGAGCTTGCAGAGATGGCGAATTCGTGATTCCGAGGAAGAGGAGAGAGAGCTGCAATGGCGTCGGAGCAAGAGATTCATGAAAGTCGTCGGCGATCTCAACTCCGACCACTGCGAGTGACGCCTACTTTAAACTAGAACTTTAAAAGAGAAAAATATAAATTAAAAAAATTAAAAAAAAAAGTTTAGTTATTTTTGCCGCTAACGGCCTGTTAACGAAAAAATTAACTTTTCATGTCAACGCACGTTATGTATTTGTGCCGCCAATTTTTAAAATTGAGTACACAGAAGACAAGTTGACCAAAAATTAAATATTTTTGCCGTTATTTTCTTTTTTTAATGATCCAATAATATTTTGGGAAAATCAAATTAATTAGTAACTATATTAATAGAAATTTAACTAGTAACACGTTTAAAGAAAATCGGTTTGTGCCTTTGTGGTAACCAATATTTACAAATTCAAACTATTTTTTACCAAAATATATATGTCTGAATATTTTAATATATGTCCGAAATTTATATGTATTATTTTATTTTTTTGCATAACTCGCACATTTTTATTTTTATTTTCAAATTATACAAGTGCTTATGGTTCTAAAGCTAAAAGATAGATTTACAACTTAGTTATTTTATTTTTTTTGCAAAAAAAGTTAAATACAAATACGAACTGTCAACCGAAATGTAAGCCTGTATATTAGTGTAATAGAAAATAGTTGTTACGGGCCAATTTTAATATATTTAAAGACCCATCATGATAAAAAAAAAAACTTATAACATTAACGTTGGAGATCTATAGCTTAACTTTCTAATCATAGGTAATGTGTACAATTTCGGGAAACACTCGGTGAGTTATGGAAAAAATACGAAAGTTGTGCAATTTATCTCTGAGTTCGGTGTTGCTCCAACAAAGATCTGCACAATATCATATTTTTGCTATAGCTTACTCATATTTTGTCTAAATGCTACGATTTGATCTTATTTTGAAGCTAGGATATGGATATAAAACTTTACAGTTTAAGTTTTAGCAAAAAAAAATAAAATAAAATTCGAAAGATGGATCGAAAAATTTCGAAATATTCGACTATGTTTTCGCCTTCATATTTTCGGCGATTTTTTCCGTCGTACACAAACTATCTTTCACGACATTACTCTTATGTCAATCTATCTAACACGTCATTTAGAGATTTGAGGACAAAAAATTGAGAGGAAATTAAGAGACGAAAAAAATAATGGGGGTTTTCATAATATTCGGCTGGTATACTCATCGATTTCGCAGTATATCCATAAAATCAGACCGGCACAATCAATATCTATTTTTTTATTATATGTAAATCTCATCGGTGTATCTGTACCGTCTTTAGTATACTATAAATTAAAATTACGAGTAATTTAAGAATTAGTGGTCTAAAAAAATGATATAGTGTATCCATAAATTAAATTACGGATAATTTGTAGTAAACTGTCTCTTAAAAAGTGCTTTTTTATAATATATTAAATAGTAATAGGTATTATAAACACTTAATTAACCGTAAATATGAGTATTTCTTAATTCTTATCTGGTTAATGAATTTTCTCACAATTTTAAAGAAATTGTGTATTCAATAAGTATTTTCACTGGAAAATATAAGAATTAAGAAATGCTCATATTTACTACAAATTATCCGCAATTTTAATTTATGGATACATTATACCATTTTTTTAGACCACTAATCTTATATTTTTTACTCCCAATTTTAATTTGCGGTATACTAAAGACGGTACGGATACACCGATGAGATTTACGTATAATAAATAAAAATAGATACTTATTGTGTCGATCCGATTTTATGGATATACCAGCAAAATCGATGAGTATACAAGCTAGATTTTGTAAAAAAGAAAAATATATATAATTCCAAATTAATAAAAGAATATCAGAGAAATTGCGGGAAAAAAAAAAATTGAATCTCTTACCAATATATGGTTTTAAGATATTATGAAGGGGTTATGTGGAATTTTTTTTTTACAAAAAAATTAAAATTTTATTGATCAAAGATCGAATTTAAGGGTCGAAACACAATTTTAACATGAAGAATAAAAGTTTTTTTTACTAAAAAAAAGTTATCAATTACTGCTAACCTTCTGCATGAAAAGTGATACATCTTTTAATTTTTTTTTTTTTTTGGAATGGAGATATAACTTTTAATCTGAACTTTAAATCTTATAAGTACTTAAAAATTGAGATTCTACTTCAGGCTCGCAAGAAACACATTAGCTTCCACACTTTGACCTAGTCACCGTCTATGGCATCCAAAAATTCTTATAAGAATTTGACAATTCTGATAAGAGTCGCTGAAATAGTATAGCTAAATAAACCCAAAAACAAAATAATATCTAGAAAACAAAAATTCAAATACAAAACAGATATAATGTGTTAAGGTATATATGTATGGTCAAATTAGACACATGTGTCGAAGATACTGGCTGTCAAATTCGAGCCCGGCGGCTCTCAAAAAAGCGTCCCAGATAGGGTAGACCGGTACAAATGGGAAACGGTTTCTCTCAGGTTTTACTATGAGAGAAAGCCATTAATCAAGTGAGCATAAAACAGTGAAAGTTGGTGACAGAACTCAACAAAAACAACACAAGTGATCAACATGTTGTGTTCTTTGTCCAATGTATTTGCCTCTTGTAATTTACAGCTGCAATGATCCATTAAGAGGTGGGGTTTCACTGCTTTAATAAACATATATAGACTCTTTGTTGTACTACTTCCATGATATCACGTACCTAACCCTAATGCTTCCTTTTCTTCCTCATTACTTCTGTTGCCAAAATACATATATAAATAATCTATATATATGTATGAGACGTTGTTCTTCAAATAGGTTAATTTCATTTCATGTACACTTGAGGATTAATTGGGGCACTTAGCTATCTATAGACAATAACGTGATGGGTTTATATATAATACATATATAATGTAGTGAGTGTATAGGACCACATTAAGTGAGGCATGAATGTGTCCGTGACCGTCACACTAGTATTGAGTCCTTTAGGCTATGTCTATGTCTATAGTTGAAGTGATTTACATGTTTCACGCATGGTATTAAATATCTCGGCGTGCCACCGATATATTTCTTGTTGGAGATATACGAAACGATATTCTTTAGAAATCGATATTCCTAAATATGGTGGGCATTCCCAAAAAACTTTTTTGTTCAACCTTAAAAAAATTAGTGACAATAAAATGTGTACTCCTCTGGTATAAGGGTGAGCTCAACATGTTCGAACCCGATCGAGAGTAGCACTCAGGCATACCCGCTGATAGTTTAGAGTTTTATTTTTTATTTTTATTTCCTTCTTGTTTTTCTTCAAAATAATCTTCAGTATTGTATCTTTGATCCAACAACTCAAAAAATGTAACCCCTGAGACTAGAATATAAATATAAAATTATTTATTAAATACTATTCAGGTAAAATTATTTATTAAATACTATTTAGGTAGACAAGTCACCTAAAGTGATCTTAAACTAAGTATGTCTCATTTTTGTTTCATACTTAGTTGGGCATCGGAACTCGGGCACCGAGGCTCATCCGATGTCCAACTTGAGTTGCTTGTTCTCCTAGCAATTGATTTACAACCGGACCATTTAATACTATAAAATTCTATATCAAGTAGGTTATTCATATATATATATATATATATATATATATTTCTGATCAAGTAGTCTAGTATTTGCAAATGTTTATGAATTAGTCACTACCTTATGATAATATGATCAGCTCAATGCTCTCCATAAGAGACCAAGTCTTCTAATTTCCACTTGATTCAGTCTCAAATTGACGACAATGCTCACCTTTTTTTGTCCCAAATTGCATACCAGAATTTAACAAAAGGACCCACCAAACTGCCAATCCAACAAACCACTTGCCAAAACACAAAAACATTATACATAGTATAACTATATAGTGTATACATCTATATTTATATATAAATTAAATAAGTAAAGAAAGACAAACATTAATAAACAATTAAAAAAATAGGACCCACTAACGTCCACCACCACCCATATTCACTTCACCAAAGCCATAGCTGGCCTTCATTAATTAGTCCACTCAATCCCATCCCTCCATATCCTCCACGTGTACGGCCCAGATCTCTCGAGCCGCAATTAATATTTCAACGCCCTCTGGACACGTGGCGCAATCCCATACGCCGGTCAGAATGAGACCAATCCCCTCTTCGCCGAAATCCAACGGCTCAGATCGAATCACCAAACTCCTCTACGCGCGTATATAAAGAGCAAAGGCCTCACTCTCTTTGCAATCACAAAAATAAACATAGTTTTTTTGGAAGCACAAAGACCAAAGAAAAACGACATGATTTTCTGCTTCTTGGTCGACCAGACACGGAAAGTGCGGCGGAGCAAGCCCGCGGCGGGGACGTGCTCGCGGTGCGGGGGCGGGGCCAGCGTGGCGGACATGAAGACGGCGACGCGGTTCTGCTACGTGCCGCTCTACTGGAAGTACTGGAGGGCGATTATATGCACTTTCTGCGGAGCTACTCTCCGCTCTTATAGATGATGATCATGATTTATATTCATTGTAAGCCATGAATAATTATATCATGATCAATATTGTAGTATATATAACTCTGACATTTTTCTATGTCAGAGCTTATAATTAATTAAGTACCATTTTTTGTTCTATTTTTTCAATGAATTCTTCTTTGTTCACATATTACTATATCGCCGTTGAACTTGCGTTCTTGCACTACAAGGTTCGAGCTTCACGACATAGTATTTCGGTATTTTAGTCGACATAAATAATTAAGTACGATTAAAAAAAAATCACCTTTTTCTATGAATTTATCTTTGTTTATATTTTGTATTTATGTGTGTAGTAACGTTTTGAATTTTGATCAACTTAAACTCGCCTTAAGGAGACAGGGCATTTGATAGCCCCTAAACTTTCAGATTTTTAAAATTTTCACCCGCGATTTTACTATTTGCGAGTTTTTGCCGATACTCGTATATATTTTCCAATTTTTACCCTTGATTTTTTATTTTAACCCGGTCCCTCGTGCCTAAAGGGCAGCAAATACATGTAAATTGTACACGTTAATTAACAGTAAATATTTTTTACTCTCCTTTTGGGCTATATATATATATCAGTAAAAACAAAGGTTAAATATTTGAAATATTAGAGTGAAACATAGATATTATTATGTTGCAATGAAAGAGGTGACATGTGGTCATAAAAGCGAAGCCATATAGTCAGTGCTGACAGGCTGAGGCCAGTAATGTGTAATAAATTTCTGTATTATTCATTCACAACACAACAACGGCTTTAGTCAAATACCATATAAGGCACCAGAAAGCAGAAACACCACACGCTTTCTTTCAACTATACATATACATATTATGTGTATATATATATACGAGTAGTAATGAATTTACACCAAACTCGAGCGAAGAGCAACAAAGAGGCACTTGTGCTGTATTATTGCACTGTTCATAAGATCAGAATAATGCTTTGTTGATTGAATATACACAGTAGTGGATATGGATGGTACAGCCTTACAGCTTTATGTATTTATTATTAAATTATCTACGTGGATGAAATGTCGTTAATATTTTAAACCACTTTCATTTTTATTGTTGTAGTAGTAGTAAGTAACATCATATTATAAAGTTAAATGAAAGCTGTATAAATCCAATATATGTGAGGGAAAGAAAAAAAAATTAGAGTTGTCGTTATCGAGAAATCATCAATATGACTTTACGTAGATATCGGGTTTACCGATTACCGATTATACGAGTCAGTAAAATGGAAAACAACATTACATGATGTGTCACTACTAGAGCTGGGGCTCGCGATGCTTTGCCACAAGTCGCGACTCCTCGCGACTTTTTCTGGGAATCGCGATGCGTCGCGATTTTGCGGTAAAAGTCGCGATTTGTCGCGACTTGTGGCAAAAGTCGCGATCCTCGGATTGGGGATTCCCGTGATTTTGTTTTTTTGTGGCATAAATAACATATTTTTTCACCCGAAATTTATTACATGTTAATTAAATTTGTTAAAATTATTAATATGTTACAAACTAATATTTATTAACATATGTTACAAATTAAAAATTAATAATAAAAATTAAGATTATTAATATCTTACAAAGAAATAAATTATAACATACTTAAATAATAATTTTGAAAAAAATAAATTATAGATAATAATTTTAAATAATTAACATACTTAAATATAATTTTGAAATAATTAATAAACTCTTGTAATTAAATTCGGGTAAAAAGTACTAAAATAAACATTTCAAGAAAACAGGTACATATGCCGCAAACATCGCCCAACGAGTCGCGACAAAATCGCGACCCATCGCGACTGCACGAGTCGCGACGCGTCGCGACGTGAACAGTCGCGATTTTTCACGATTAGGTCGCGATGCGTCGCGACGTCGTGAGTTGCGTACTTAATAATATGGAATTAACATTGGCTCTTTTATTATCGGTTTTTGATAAATCGATATAAAACCTCGATAGTCCATAAAACGGTAATGTTTTTACTAGTACAAGCCGATTCCGAATTTATTCGCATTAAACTTCGAAAACTCTCTGAAAGCTCAAACCAACTGATATGAACATGACAATATATATACTGTAGGAATATGATATGTCTTGCATTGAAGAAGACTTTGGACCCCAAAATATGCACGTTAAGCTTTAATTTTCTTTCACTAATAATCATATTACTAATAAATACATGAAACCCTAACAAAATAGATACATACTAAAACAATTAGATTTATAATCGTACCAGTTATAGAAACTTGAAAGCCCTTTTGAATTTTCAAAAGTTATAAATAAGCACTCATTACTCGTAGAATATCTAAAAAAAATTAAAAAAAATCAAAAGGGTTATCTTGAGCTTCGATTTTCCAACTCCCAAGGCTTCTGATGAGATATCATAGAATATAGTTTGACTTTTTTTTGACATTTAATGCGTCTAGAAATATATTAAATAGTATCCATACTCTCCATAATGACATAAATCATATATATATATATATATTATATAAATAAAAAGAACGAGGATTCAGATTCAGATTCAAGTTAAACCAATCTGTATTCTCTTAAAGATCTCAAAGCCCAATACGCGCAAAGCAAAACAAACAGTTTTGACATACCGAACTAGTGTGTTGACTTTTCAAAACCGAAGTATTAATGCCGTGGAACAAGTCAACGTTAATCTCAGACTGACCTGGACAAACACGCCATATATTATCTTCTCGTAATGGTTTTGTTAAGCTCATGCAATAATATAAGCCACGTCCTTAACACGGCTCAGTAATGGCCGACTTGCAGACTCTGTTGACCTTTTAGAGCCGAACAGACCGGGACGCTGGCTGTCGGAGGTGGTGGCGGGGCCGACCATGAAGTGATGGCGCTGGCTCTAAGCTGACTGACTCAGGTACAAGAAATGGATTCAATCTCTTATAATTACAGGTTCTGGTTCGTTCCGGACCAAGAGTGGCGGCCGTCTACACCTGACGGGCAGAAGCGCCGACGACGTAAAGATCGGCCAATTTTATTAATTGGTGAACAAAGTACTATTTTTCAACCAGTGCGTTTACTGTAATTAAGATCAGCAGTGAATAGACTGAAATCGACTACGTATAGACTTATACTAAGAGCGAATCTCACTGTCAATGTTTTTTATTCGTATCAAAGATATATAGGATGAATAAAATATAGTCAGTAAATGACTAGTCATGAATTCATCGACGATTATTCATACAGAATACCAACATCCAATACCTACTTGAAGTTCCAAATGGCGTCTTTGGGGACGCCACTAGAAATGTGATGGGCGTGTTTGGATATAATTACAAGGGTGCAGCCGTGGAGAAGCCCTTGCAACACAACCTCATTCTCGTGAAAGAAAATCGTATTCCACAACTCACGTTGGAATCTGACGCAAATCCGTCACTCGACACCAATCAACAGGTCTAAAATTGGATTATAATCGCGATCTGTGATATGGTTACCTTTAGTGTCGCGGCCATCCCGCGGTCAATATTCTCGGCCTCGCATGCTATCGTTGCTGAATTTTATGTTAGCTATTTTTCTGTGAACTGGTTTGAGGCTTGGAAAGTTCCTCTAGTATAAATATAATAGTCCTGATTTACGCTAAATGAAGTATGATATATACATGTGTAAGAAATATAAATATGCGCGTTATTATTATTATATAGTAATTCAACTTAAGTTCTTGATTAGCAGTTAATTGGGGAACTCGTGAGATCAAGATAGAATATTAATCCTCTGCTTCAACCTCTTAAACCTTTTTTTCTTTCTTTCTTTCGTTTCAAATCATTAACTAAATTTTATAATATTGTTCGTTTATATGATTCTTTTCCCATTTATTCGGGCTTGGACCAGGATTTCAAATTCATCTATATATATATATATATATGTGTGTGTGTACACGTTCATATAAAGGGACCAGTAATGATCTGAACGGAATAAATAACTAGATTAAGATGGTTATGATAATAAACATTAAACCAGTCGATGACTGGAAATTCAAGGTCTCACAAATACAATAAAGAGAATGTCGTCACCGGAAGCTTCTCATTTTCCCTTCTCTGCTCTCTCGCTCTCTCTCTCTTCTCTCTCACTCTCTCTCCAATATGGGGAGAGAGAGAAAGGAGTGAGGCAATGATGGGCATGAATAACCCACAAAACGAACGACGGGTCACGCTTTCGCGTTGATGGTGAAGTCGGTGCACGTCTGGCAGCTGCAATCCGAGAACCGGCAGATCTCGCAGCCGAAGCAGACGCACGAGGTGCAGCCCTTGCACGTCGCGGACCGCCCGCAGCCCCGGTACACCCGCCGGCTTCCTCTCTCCTCCTCGTCATCGCACGCTATTCTGAAAACAAGCAACAAATAATCAACCCACGATCCAGTCTGTCGTGTCCTCTGTTTATTTACGAGTGTACCGATGGGGTTAAAGAGGTACCAATCACAGTACACAAGCATAGCTCACTGGTATGATAGTAGTATCGATTATTGATTGTGATGATGATGTATCTATAGGTATATATACCCGCTCGGGTGGTAGTTATAATGATTATTGAATGTGAATATAAATGGCTAATAATATGCATTCATATATGTTCATATACACGATCATGTAGTTGAGTGTAGAATATGGTTTAATATACATAAATTCAAAGTGATTTTCCCTCAAATAGCTACGTAAAACTGTAATCAATATACATAATGTGAGAGAAGATCAGAACGTACTTGTCGAAGGGAAGGTCGGCGCATTTCCAGTTGGCGTTGGCCAAGGCGTCGTGGTGGTTCCTGCACTCCTCCTTCGTCCTCAGCCGGAAGCGGCGCTCCTTGCTGCACTTGGTGCACCGGACGAACTCGTCGCGGTGGCAAGACCTCCCGCCGTGGGCTCTGTGGGACCCGTTGGCGCCCTTCAGCGCTTGGTTGTAGTACTTGAGGAGCACCGTCTTGAAGAGCGGGACCTTCTCGCCGTTGACTATCACCCAGACGTTGTTCTTCCACTTCCGGGCGGTCTCCCTCCCCGAGTGCTTCTCGAACGCCGCGGGCGTCAGCTTGTCTGCCGAAACAAAGACCGCACAATTCAATTCAAAGCCAACTTGTCGATCCATGCACAAAAGGATCATACACTAGATCACGGATCAGTTCTGGGTTCTGAAACAAGACCATTGACGAGCCTAAACCAAACCCTACATCGAAAATCACAAGACCATATGATTCCTCTGTAAACCAGCGGAGAACAGAACTCTCCAATGGAGCCCACGAGTGCAGCTTCAACTCCGAAGATGCCAAACCAAATCCGAATATTATACATACATTCATACACAGTAAGCAGCGGAGAAAGCGAGAGCGATCGCGAAGAAGAAGAAGAAGAGCCAAACAAGATATTACATGCACAAAAAAGAAAACCCACATCCCAAAAAAAGTCTAGAGGAGAGAGAGAGAGAGACCTTCCTGACAGCCAGGCGTGCATTCGCAGGTGATCTCGAGGTCGCCATTGAGGAAAACCCTAAGCCTGCCGACGGCGTCGCCGTAGCGGTGGCTGGTGCAGCCGCACGTGACCTCGATGTGGCCGTCGCTCCTCTTCACCCCGCTCATCTCCCGGAGCTCCTCCTCGCCGAACACCCTCGCCGCCGCCGCCTCCGTCCCGTTGCTCGCCTCCATGTCCGAGATCGAGATGGGCAGAGTCAAACCCGACCCCAACGGCGATTAGCGACCGACCCAGCGAAAGAGAAGAGAGAGAGAATACAAAGCAACATACGCGAATGAAGATTATATATATATAGATATACGGGGTGCCCAGAGGAGAGAGAGGGCACGCTTATCCAAGGGTCGGGTTGAGAGAGAGATCTGGTTGAGAAAAACGTTGAAAGGCTTCGTCTTTCTCTGCGTTATACTACTCTTCCTTCTCCTAGAGAGAGAGAGAGAGAGAGAGAGGTTTTAGGTTAAAGGATTTGGTGGATTTGATTTAGGCTTGGCTTTGGGGGGGTTGAACTTGAATTGAATCGTGCCTTTCTTCTCAAAATGAAACCTACTTATATTATATATATTAAAAAAAAAAGCCTTGTCTCTCTCTCTCTAATCTTTAGTTTCTTTGCATGACATGACGCGAGTTAAAAAAAATATTAATACGAAAAGGAAAAAAATAAACTTTTATTAAAGGGCAATTTTTATTTATTTAGATATGTATGTATATATTATATTGGATTGGAGGTTGGCAATAATGGTAACGGAGGAGAGGAGTGTGTGGCGAGAAATACAATAGACGATGATCCGATAGTGGGCAAGAGCTTGTTGTTGTTGTTGTTGTGTTTTCAATACAACTTGTGGACGCAAAGGTCGCCATAATAATTGAATCACCCATCCAAAAGTCTATTATTATATGCACACACCAACTATAAGGTAAGGACACACACATATTATTATACTCCAAAACACTAACTTTTTTTTTTCCTTCATCTAGCTACCAATGTTGTAAAGACTTCTTATCCTCCCGCGAATTCAATTTACGAGTAAATCGAGAGTATTATTTGATAAAAAAAAATGACAATTGAGCGTGCCGGTTTTAACTCATATACTCGCGAGATGTCTCGATTTTTCAAAACACTGATATATATCTACTACACAACAAATTGATTGTCGACAACATTTATGATTTATGTGCGTTGAATATGATCTCTACACTATCATTTTTTGCTCGTAAAACAGAGTAAAATTCCTTTTGCTATATATATATATATATATATATATATATATATATATATATTTCATGATATAAGAGCTAAGCTAGGACAAGACCTACTTCCTTCCCATAAAGCAAAACAATTTCCTAACATTTTTTCCCTTGTTTTTTCAATAATATCCATGTGCCAAAAGCATACTATATTCGTGTTGGTTAATACGCTAATAATAATTAAACAATTAAGAGTTATTAATAAAGCTAATCATCAAGGGCTGGTCTACTACTTATAATATTGTTAATAACTAGTACATGAGCCACATCAACACAACTATTTTGATTAAACGCTTTTCAACGTCAGAGAATATATTATATAATTATTATCATTATTATTATTTGTCTGGTCCAATTATCTAGGGCCTGCATGCCCTCAAAATTTTAAGAGAAAATACATTTAAAAAAAAAAAACCCATTTAAAATAGACAAGTCTCCAAATTAGTGGCCTCTTTAGGGTGCTGAAGTTGATGCCAGCTTTATCTTTTGTTTGTTTGCCATATTTACCTCACAAATTTGTGCTCTTTCCAGAGGTTCAAAGTGTGTTATTATTTGCATGGTATATAACTAACTATATATATATATCTTTTTCTTTATATTTATTTGAATTTAAATGAGCATAAGTGTGTTTATAAATGTCTCGGTAGTAGTGGCGAGTGTACTTTGAGGACAATCCAGAGTTTGTGGTGAGTATTGCAAAAGCTGCAACCAGTGAGTTCGGTCATAATGGCTTTTTACCCTATTTTCCACTGCTTCTGATCTTTCTTGAACTGTATCTATATATCATCATTCATCATTATGATATATGATATATCTATATATTTATGTATGTATGTATGTATGTGTTCATGGATGAGAGCGTGTCACCTTGTCATGAAGGTCATCAGTGCGTGGTGAAATATTGTCTGCAGATTTGCCGGCCAATGTGTTTTTTCGAGTCGAATAGCAACAACTAACGATACTACGAGTGTTTGCTTTTTTTGAATAAGAAAGAACGCCCATTATTGCATTCCCTGCCTTGCGTCTTTCGTGCATTAGCAATTCGGTGTTGAAATCTCATGCTTTAAGAGGAAAAGAAAAACCAAAAGAAAAAAATAACGCCTTGATTTGAGGCAACAAACATGTTGCACTTGTGAGACCTGGTCCGAGGGCGGCAACCTGTTTGTGCAAAGTGGCGGAAACCGGTTGCCATTGGTTTAAAAATCAATGTTGATGTATCATTGCCTTCGGGGAATTCACGAGTGAGATTTTCTTAAATCGTCGGTGCAGCAAGTTCATTGTAGCTAGGGCCGGATTTTAGCATGGGATCCGGATCCGAATTGGTCCGTGTCTGCTCGGACCCACTATATTAATAAAGGATTATTTTTAAATGATCTTATTAATCTAGTTTATCTTCTATTATTGGTATATCATAAGTTTTCATGATTTAGTTTCAAACTATTTAGTATTGTCCAATCTGCCAAGCACATTTTAGCTTTTGTCTTATAATTTGGGAATATAATGGTTCGTCGTGATATTTCTAGAGTAACATATTATTTGTTCGATTTATAAAGTTTGATTGATACGTCTAGATTGTATTCACGTGTATATTTTAGTTAACACTTAACAATATCTCACTAATTTTTATTTTTATTTTAAAAAAAACAAAGAAAAAAATTTAATCTATCCGAATAAGCACTCAGATTACAGTACCAATTTTATTTATCTTCTCTTTTTAACTTTATATACGACTTATTTTTTTTTTATTTTTTTTTAAGTCATTCACTTTAACATATCAACACGAGTAACATGAAGTCAATAAATCTAACTTAGTTGTTTTTTTTTTAAGAAATTGTACGAAATAACCAATTTTATGTTAAACATTTTTAAGAAATGTCCATTTGTGAGAGTAAAAAATACACTTAATGGACATTTTTTTTAAAAGTTTGACACAAAATGGGCATTTCGTTTATTTACTATTTTTTTAATTAAGGTTGAACACGAGACCACGTAGTGGTGTAAATGTATTTAAGTCTGACTTTAAATAAATTAAAAATCGAGTACGTGACACAAATCAACATCCCAAGTTTCGTATTTATAGTTGCATAAAAAATACTAAAAATGTAGTAATTAAACGTCAAGATAACTTTAGGAATTAAACCAATCAAAAGATAACTTGTGTAAATAACATCGCTGTTCTGTTACTGTTCTGCGTCGTTATCGGCTAATTTTCACGTCAAAATTGTTCGGTGGAATCTGGCCATTAATCTGGTGAGAAGACTTCAGCAAGCGTAGAATTATCAAAATTACTATATAATTGGCAAACAACCACTAAAACTATATATCAAGATAATAAGAGACTACGTATTATATAATATCAACAAGTTGGCTCAAGTACGATGTACCAAAGAGTCGACAAGACGGGATGGTATTTACATATTAAATGTTCTTATCATATACTATTTTTTTTTATATTGGACTCTAAAGTCATGATGTTATTATATATATAATATATATCTTACCTTTCAACTTTCAAGGGCCTAATGAGTAATGCTAGACCAAAGATATCTTTCTCACCGCGGCTTGCAATTCGGTGCATTAATCATTTTTTGATTATGGATGACTGGATGTTAGAACTTTTTTCCTTCTTACAATGATGAAAACCCTGCCGGCATGCCTGGTTTTTCCGGCACCGGTTGTGGTGACTGGTGGTGACCAAAATTGTTGGATATTTATTAGTTTACTAAAGAATTCATATGTTTTAATCTATTTAAAAGAAAATTAAACTATTTTAATGATTTTTACATAAACATGATTACATATTTATAAATACTATAATTTTTTAGTTAATTTATTAATTCTTCAGTTAACTCGTGAAATCTTGTTAAAACGGCTAATTCATAAAACAGATTTTGAACGGGTAATATACTGGATGGAAGAATATGGCCAAACAACGAAAAAATATGTTCGTTTTTTTTTTTGTCTAACCTTTTGGGAAACTTTTCGCCTACTTTGGGTAATTTTTTGTAAACAATTTTAAACCAAAAAGTTGTAGAAATTCTAACTTTAATTAAAACAAAAAGTTGAAACATTTCATTTGGATTTAAAATGAACCAATCATACCGAAATACAAAGGCAACAAGCTAACAAATTTAATCGAGCCAATGGCTATTTGGTTTTTCGTAGATTATTCTCAATCCGGAGGTGGGAATTTTGGGATATCCTCGAACAATGCGACATAGATTAATTACGAGAATCAAAATAATTGATTTCGATACCTTACCAGACTTTTGGTACTTTTGCCAACTAGCAAAATTCTGGTTGAATTCTCCTAGATTTGCATGCACTTGGATTCCTTTTGGTTTCAAATCACATCTCAACAAATGTCGAGTCTCTATCTCGTCCTCCACATCATTGCGGGAGCGTTCTGTGAGATCGAAAATCACCGCTTTGGACTGCTAGGTCTTCCTTGGTGATTAGACGACGACATGATCGAGGCACGGGGAGGAGAAGCTTGCAACGTAGGGTTGCTAAAAGGGGTGACGATTTCTGTCTAGGGTTTTTGGGAACAATTATGTCAATTCTGAGCTTAAATTAAGTATATATAACCCTTGCAAAATAAATAAAAAAGTATATATAACCCAAGGTACATAAATGACTTAACGAGCTTTGGCCTATTAAATGGAACAAGCCCATTAGATATACTTAATTAATTAATTCTACTAATTAATTAATATCTCATACTTATCCTACGGGCTTGTTTGGGTCTGTAACTCTATATTGTAGTTGGCTCAGACCAGGAAAGCTCATTGGGCCTAAATCTCAATTCGGGCATTTCCTACAATGCCTATATTTTTGCATACCAAATGATCCAAGATATAGCTTCATATCATCTCAAGTCAAGTCCGATTATAAGATATCTTCTTAGACACGGATGCGAATCTCTAGACACATCGTGTATATTTCGGCAGTAACTTTTCTCTTTTTTATGTATCCAAATTATATTACTCAATTTTAATTTTGAAGCTAAGATGCGCATATGTAATTTATCAATTTCAAGTATTTGCGAATACAACTTCGAAGAATTTCAGGACAGTTCCTTTTTAATTTTATTAAAGAAATTCATTGAATGCCCATCTATCAAACTCGAATCCTATCTTGAGAGTATTATGACGACATACCTAACGTATTTCACAAAAATGAAATATCACGAGGATTCACCTTAAAATTAATCCACAATTTTTTTAAACCGTGCTACGTCATTATGTCTTTTCCATGCATGACTAAACACATTCCACGCTTAAAAAGTGATTTTTCCTTATCGGAATTTCGCGGTAAAACCGTCGGATTGTGATCCCCCTAACACTTGCTCGTTGCAAAAGCTGATTTGTGCGTTACATGTACATACTACTAGTATGTGTAGTGCGTGGTGACTTTAGCGCCTGATATTCTATATTTCTATTCCTATGGGGCGTTATTTGCGGCCATGATTTTGTAGACACACTTTCGATACGTAACTGATTACTACAAAGAAAGAAAGAAAGAAAAGCCAAACACTCGTGACCAACTTGCATTGGATTCTCTGCTCAAGAACTCAAAAGAAACGCCTCTGTCTTGTGTAACTTGCTCTTCTTCATACTTCCACACATCAATATCATATGATACGCTAAATATAGCCTTGCTCATCATCATCGATATTGGTAAGTAAAACGTGAAATTCGAATTTTTTGATAAAAATAAATTAAAAACCTAATAAATTAAAAATAATAATTAATATATGGATTAAATAATTAACTAATTTATCAAATTAATTTTATCATATAAAATTATACGAATATAAATTTTATAAAATAATTTATCTAATTAGTGAATTATTTTCTTAATTAAAGAAATCTATTAATAAAATTAAAATTAATCAATAATTTATATATAATATCACGAATAATATCATAAATATTTTGATTATTTAAAAAAATAATAGCATGATAGATATTTTACGGTTCATAATATTTTATCAAATCTTAAATATTTATTTTCATATAAGTATGGTCTAAATTTATAATAAATATGAATTATATAAAAAAAAATCACTAAAAAGTAAAATTACATTCAGACATGTATTCAGATCTTAAAAGCAAACAGACTTAATTATGTCTCATTCAGATTCAGACGTCACATCTTAATAAACAGACGTACATTCAGATTCAGACGTCTAGATCTTAATGCAAACAAACACTTAGGAAGTGTTTGTTGTGTAATAATGTTCACTTTTCAAAACAAAAAAAAAAGCGGCGATCGATAAAGGAATAAATATTGGTACGATCCAGAAACTCAAAACAGTGTCGTTTCTTATGTATTTCCAAAACTTACCATCGCCGCCTAAAATCCCTGCCTACCTATCATGCATGTAGATATGCATAGACTCCCAATATTCCTAGTAATCCTATAACCTATATAATAAAGGGTTATTTGAGTCAACAAAAGTAGATAAAATTTGAAAAATTCATTAACTAGTGACACACTTAGGTAACACATTGGCGCTATAGCCTATATGTAAAATAAACAGATGTTAACAAGGTTAAGAAGGTGTGGATGAAAAATAAGTATCCCGGAACTTTCTAAATTTTGTTTACCTTTACCGCTAAAAATAAATAAAAATTCAATATACATATTACCTTAATTTTGTTACCTTTGTATTCTTTTGAAATATTGTAAACATGCCGCCCTAATTTTTCAACTTTATTTTTTTTTTAGTTTACAGAAAGAAAGAAAAAAAATAGTATGCAATTTCACCTCAATTTATAAAAGTAATTTGTATACTTCTATTGCAAATATGTCTATAATATATATAGGGTAGCCAAAAAACACTAAGTGATGATATTATTGGCTGACTTACCTAGTCCAAATATGGCACAGAATGTGAAGGGTATAATGTCCGAAATCAGGGATTGGGTCTAAATGGACCCAAAGACCCAATGGCCTCCGAGGTCCACATGGGCCGACATTAAAAAGGTACCGGGTCCTGTGAGTTATTTAACTAACAAATTAGTTAATTTGATTAATTATTAATTACATGATCTATTAAGCTTGACCCATTTAAGGGATAGAGGCGCGACATGGTGGACGTGATAGAGGCTCCATACTTTTCAAATTGTGATTCAGAGTTCATGGAGCACAAGGACCAATCCTAAGAAATCGGCTTTCTGGCTAATTGGTATTTTCTTAATTTGCGGATTTAATCTTGATTAATTATTCGAGAATATCCCGATATTTCTGCCTCGGGATTGAACTAAACGTATCATAAATCCCCAAAAAAAGCGACCTCTCAAAGCGTTTGCAAATTAAAAAAAAAAACTAAATATTTTTCATTATTGTTATTGAGTTTGACCATGTCATTATATTCGATAAATAAAACAACGTTATGTGAGAAAAATTGTGTGTTTCTTAAGATTCTTTTACATGTTGGAATTGGAACATGCGATAGTGTAATACAAGCCGTTAGTTTCCGTTAAATAAGCACGGTAACTATTTGATTATTAGTTATTAGACTAAGTATAGTAAGATAACATGTAAGCTTATTGGACTGAGCCTAGAGTTTGGTTGGTTCATGTACACCATGGGCCAGCCACATGTGCATATGATCTCTAGTACTTAACAATCATGGGCCATGCATTTTTCAAATGTTATTTTATTTATATTTTATTATTTCCTTTTATTTTCTTTTTCTTTTCAATTCCATCCTGTACATATATGCGCCTATTCTCAACGAAGGAAAAAAACACACACACCCTCAAGAGACTTAAGTAAGAAAGTATCGTTCAGATGTGTTTATTATGTTGAGTTTGAAGCATTGTTAAGATTGGACGCAAAGTGGTTAAAGTTTCACACAATTTTCGTTATTGTTTTGATTTTTTTGGGCTTTGACTTTTACTTTATGAGTCTATATTCTCAATAGTTAAAAAAAATACGCATAATATTAAGTAATTTTTTTGTAATATTTATAATAAATATTTTTTAATATTATTTTTCAAAAACCATCTTTAAAATCTTATCAGTACAATGAGTTATCAATTTTTAAAATTTTATAAACAAATTCCATCGAAAATTTATACCAAACACAAAAAAAAAAAAAGATTATTTAGGACCTCTAAAACTTTGCTATACTTGATTGAGTATTTTATTTATAGATTATTATTTTTATTTCTTTAGCACTAACAGATAAAAACAAATTATCTCTCTCTCAAAAAAAAAACAAAACAAATTATCTACAATTTGAACTTGGGACCTCAGCATTAAAAGTGGTACGAAAATGGCACCGAACGAACATTCTAACTTACACAAAAAAGAAAAAGAAACCTACTTTATTAATTATTTAACCCAAAAAAGTCGTACGAGTCTCGACATAAATGGCGGTTCGACGTGAACTCGCGAGAAGTATTGGCGCGTTGCATTCATTCCGCGCGTACCCTCGTCAACGCATGTCTTAACTCCAATCAATGCGAACCCACGCGCCCTGGGACAGCGCGTGACTTTCAAACTAATGGCGATTAGATGCACATAATCCATCGCTCATGAATCGCACGACTCACGAGAGTTTCCATTAGCAGAGCTTAAGCTACTGGTTTTCCCCCAAACCCCTCTTAATTTCTCGACCTAATCACTTCTTCTTCTTCTTCTTCTTCTTCTTCAATCACGACTCACGAGCGAGAAAAACCCAGTTGTTTGAAGACCCATTTGTCAGAATTCGTTTCTTCAGGTGAGTCTTCTCTAAAAGTTTGTTGTTTTTCCTTTTATAGAAAAGTTAGATCCGAGCAATTTGAGCAAAAAAAATAGTGGATGCTTTCTGATTGTTTGAGAATTCTCAATGTCTGTATTTCTTTATTGCCCATCAACGAATTTAGCTGTTTTGAACTTTTTTCTTCTTCTTCTTTTCGATATGCAGGACATGAGACTCCATTGAAACCAGTCAATGATTTTGATATGGACTGGTTTTAGTGTTTGTGTCTGGTTTCTGGGCCGATTCGGGAAAGACTGGAGGGGGAATCTAGGGCAAGCTGTGCTCTAGTTGAAGCGATTGGATGAGGAAATACGTGAGCTCTCACCCGGGGAGAGCGTTCGGTGATCGGGTATGGATCATACCGTTCCTCGCGAGCTTGCTCATATTCGTCACGCTCTTCTTGATGGGAATGTTCGGGCTCTACACCTCTCCCGGTGATGGAGATCGGTTGCCGCTGGACGCGGTGTCGTTCTCCAAGCCCGAGGTTTCGAGCGGGGTCTTTGTTGAATCCGATTTGAGAAGCGCGATGGAGAGGGACGGGGATGGGAATGTGGGTTTGCCGAGGTTGGCGTACCTTATTTCGGGGACGAAAGGCGATAGCCACCGGATGATTCGAACGTTGCAGGCCGTGTATCACCCGAGGAATCAGTACGTGATGCATTTGGATTTGGAGGCTCCGCCGCGCGAGAGGTTGGAGCTGGCCGCTTTGGTGAAGGCGGATTTGACGTTCCGGGAAGTGGACAATGTGAGAGTGATGGCTCAGTCGAATCTGGTCACGTACAAGGGTCCCACGATGATCGCGTGTACGTTGCAAGCCATTTCCATTCTGCTGAAGGAGAGCTCAGAGTGGGACTGGTTCATCAACCTCAGCGCGTCGGATTATCCTCTTGTCACGCAAGATGGTACGTCTCCGATGCTCGTCTTTCTCTCGGGTTCGATTTAGATGCCTCGTTTTACCTCGTTGCTTCATATTGGTCCCTTGCTCTTTACTTCCAATGGGGTTATATTTGTCATTTATTTTTTAGAAGTGAAGTAAGAATAGTTATGGAAGCTTGCATGAAACTAAGAACTAAGGCAATGTAGGCGATTCTGGTTCGAGTACAAATGAGGACGCCTGTTTCTTAAAGTAAATTTTTTTGGGTTGGGTTATTATTCCTCTATGTCGTCAAACTCTCGGGTTTGATGTTCGTCATATGATATATAAAAAGTAATCTTGATGCAAACCATACAAAAAGAAGATCAGGCATTGCTCTTGGGATGTTGAGATGGTATATTACATAGTTAACTGTTAGACCCGCACCGCATTATTACGTCACTAGTAGTATTTTCTTTCATTAGGGGTATTTTTGGTATTTTAGGTCTAGAATAAACGACGGCTAAGCATAAATAAGACGCTCTCTTTTAATTTTAGCCCTTAAGTCGTTTTTGGTTAGAAATTCTTGTTGATCATCATTGGAGAGTTTTCCCGGTTTAACTCTTGAATTAGAGACCGACTTTTTTTTATCATCAATAAACTGTTATTGTCTCGGCTTGATTATTGGCTCGGATCTTGTCATTAACAATTCAACATACTGACATTTAGCATTCAGGGACTGATACCAGATTAAAAAAGTATGTTTTCAAGGAGTCAAATTGTTTCTGATTTTAGGTGTTAGTTGGTTTGAAGATCAGACTATGTTTGGTTCTTGAGTACGTTTTCCTCCGAGCCCGTTGTCAGACTAAATTCTGATCTGTTTCTGTAAATTGCAGATCTTCTTCATGTATTTTCTAATTTGTCCAGAGCCCTTAATTTCATCGAACATATGCAGATTACCGGGTGGAAGCTGTAAGTGAAAAATTCATTACCCGTTTATAAAATCATTGGTTTTTCATTTTCGTCATTTTAATTTCCAACCCTTTCAGAAACCAGAGAGCGAAGCCAATCATCATAGATCCCGGGCTGTACTTATCAAAAAAATCGGACCTCGCAACGACCACCCAACGCCGCTCACTCCCCACGTCATTCAAGCTATTCACAGGTGAGTTTGACAAAAAAAAGAAAAAGAAAAAAAAAAGATGCACGTTTCAGAACACATTTATATTGTTTGATGAGCATGCTTTTTTCGTCTCTCTTCCCGGTTCAGGTTCGGCGTGGGTAATGCTGACGCGGCAGTTCCTCGAATTCTGCATTTGGGGTTGGGATAACCTCCCGAGAACGATCCTCATGTACTACGCCAACTTCGTCTCCTCGCCGGAAGGCTATTTCCACACGGTCATCTGCAACAACGACGAGTTCCGGCACACGGCAATAAGCCACGACCTCCATTTCATCGCGTGGGACACGCCCCCGAAGCAGCACCCCATCGCTCTCTCCATGAAGGACTTCGACAAAATGGTCAAAAGCAAAGCCCCTTTCGCCAGGAAATTCCCGAAAGACGATCCCGTCCTCGACAAGATTGACCGGGAGCTTCTTGGCCGGACGAACCGATTCCCCACCGGTGGGTGGTGCGTTGGAAGCTCCGCCGGCGGGGCCGACCCATGCGCTATCCGCGGCGACGACTCGGTCTTCCGGCCGGGCCCCGGGGCCGAGAGGCTGCAAGAGCTGGTTCACTCGCTCTTGTCCGAAGATTTTATGAAGAAGCAGTGCGCGTAAACGGACAAATCCGGAGACGGGTAGACCGTTTAGTCCCTAAGGTCAAAAGTTTTTGGTAAGCTCAAGTGTACATGAAATGTGTTGATCATAGATCACAGTTCACACAGAGTGATGTAAAAGGGACCCAATTATTTTTTCACATAATCTAAAACCACTCTTGTTATCCTCAAGTTCATTACTTCTTCCTAATCTAACTGTATCGTTTGAGTTATATGTGTCGGCATAAGTACCTATAAATTAAGTTTAAGTAGTGGCATATTCCGTTTATTATTTTATCTCGGTGTATATTTCTAATGTTTTCAAAAGTGTCTTAGCTACCTGATTAGGAACTTGAGAGTTAAACAACGCAAGAAGAAGAATAATCCTCCTCCGTTCTAACATTTAGGTACTTTTGCACTAAACATCCCTGTTCTGTCAAATTAAATTGTCTCATTTATTTAAAAGAAAATAAATTTAACGATCGTTAAATTTTAAATCAATTGCAATATATATATATATATATATAAATTAGATCTTAACGAGAGAAAAAAGTTGTAATATAACAATAAGAACATGGTTTATCGCGGCATAAATACCCAAACTTTAGTTTTTATCACGACATAAATACCCAAAGTTTGATATAATGTGTAAGTGATGTGGCGATAGACTAACGGATGTTAAGTTTGACTGGACAGAATTAGTGCTTGCCACAGATTAACCGAGTTTGGCTACTTTAGCCGCTATAAATCCAGTTTGGACCTTTATCGACACAAATCATAAAAATTTAGCTACTTTTGCCGCTATTATCCCTTTCTTTTATAATAAAAAAGACGTGCTTGAAAGAAAATTTTAAGTCTTGTTAGTTCTCTTTTTCTGATAATTTTGGTCTATATCATACTGACTTGTTTTTTATTTCATCAACGTCAAACTAGCTACGATATTAATTGACTTTGCAAATATTTGAGCTTCTACTTTTGAAAAAAATTGATTAAAAAAAGTATATTTAACGATTAGCGGAGAAGTTGTTACCATTTACAATAACTAGAGCTTGATATAAGTATCATTTTCTTAGGATTATTCGCGGTAAAGTACTAATTCTTTTCCAAAAATTAACGATAATCTCTGTTTTTTTATTATATATAAGACATGTGCTTTTTATTGGATTTTTGGTGCCTGTTTATCAGAGTTTCGATACTTAGTCCATTTTTTTTTTTTAATTTATCGTTAACTTTTAGGAAAAAAAAATGGTACTTGCACGCGCGAATATCTCTTTCTTTTTTTTTTTCTTTTCTTTTTTTATGTTAGTCTCTCTTGGCAGAGATCAAGTTAATATACTTCTCCACAATCATCTCAGGTGAATAGTCTGTGAAGTAGCCCTTCTCCACGTCCAACCCCTCCTCCGCGGCCAGCATCTCCACCCGGTTCTGGACCCGGTCCGCCCCGACCTGGTTGGGCTCCAGGAGCATGCAGGCGATCTCCGTGGAGTCCTCCCCGTGGACGAGCCCCAGCGTCTGCACAGTGGGGAGGCCGCCTCCCCGTGCGCTCACCAGCCGCGCAATGCGCTTCGCAGCAGACACGTCGGTGGACATGATGGGGATGTTGTAAAGGGCAACCCATGGGCGCGCACCGATCATGGCGATCCCTTTCTTCCTGGACACCGATGACGGGCCTTCGTCGGGCTTCTCGGGCAGAACTTCCAGCGTGGGCCAGCCAGCCCATTGGTTACCCATGGAGTTGGGGCGGTAGAACCCGAGCTCGCGCCTTATGGTGTCCAGTGCCTTCCCCGTTGGATGTGCCGCGGCGTACAAATAGACCGGCACTGCAAAATTCATAACATAATCAGGCCCCGAAATTGAACTCCTGGTTCCGCCCTTGACAGGTGTGTCATCGGATTCTTATTTACTAATTATGTGGGGCCTGTGGGGCAGTTATGTCATATTCATTTCTTTTTAGTATTTCATAATATCCTGAAGAAGAAAAAAAAAAACCCTAAAATTTCCGATATGTAGAGCGATTTTCCGATCATAAACCGGCGCATGAGCATGTACCAAAGCGGAAATAAAAAACCAAACCGACGGGCAAAGAGGCGAAAACAAAAAGCCAAACCTTGAAACCGATTGCCAATGTCGTGGGCAACGGCCTTAGCCAGCCAGGTGGCCTCGGCGAGCGAGGCCCGTGCCAACGGGTGGAAAACAACGTCGTCGACGACACCAAGGCGAGGGTGGGCCCCGGAGTGCTCCTCCAGGTCCACAACACGGAAGGCGGCCTCGGCCGCAGCCACCACGGCCTGGCGGAGCGGGCTGTAGACGGGGCTGCCCGTGCAGTCGTGCAGCACGTGCGAGACGACGGTGTACCTGACCCTGTTGTACTCCCGGTCCTCGAACTTGTTAACGATCACAGCCTCCGCCTCCTCCCTCACCGCCCGCTCGATGGCGTCCAGCGCTGCCCGGCTGCGCGACTCCGACACGAACATCTTGCAGCACACCAGCACCGACTGCTCCGCCGCCGCGGCCGCCTTATTCTCCTTGCTCTCCATCACGCCGTGTTCTTCGTGTTCTCTCTTTCTTGATTTAAACGAGTTTAAGCGTTAAAATACAGAAACATAAAGCGTATCACTTCCAATAAAGAAAGATTTGTGTGGCTTCAGCGTGCTTCACATGTCACTCGAAAACACGGTCATCAGATAAATCACGTGTCAACTTTTATCCATTAATATTTGCTATAATTATTTGTTATTTAATTGAGATCATGTCACGATGCAATTAAGCGTGTACGTGTTTTTTTTTTCCTTGCATTTTTAAGCATAAATTGGAAACATCCAAGTATCACCCATCAAAAAGAAAATAAAAATAAAATGAATTTTTGTCGGAGTTGGAATGCTATAAATTATGGAAACCTTATTAATAATTATACTGCTGGACGCTGGCAAAAGTAATAACTTAAACCTTGATCTCATACCTCGGCCTCTTGGAGCTTCTGTACTACTTGGGGTTGTGAAGAAGAAGGTAGTTTCTGTTTGTTTCCCGAGAAAGATGAAGAGAAAATATCCACGTTTGAAGAAGAGTAATATGTGTATTATTATTCACTTGTCACTACCATCTGTAAGTGTGACTCGTCATTGATGCAACACCTGTATGCATTAATCCATGACTAGTTGACAAGCCATTGCTCGAATTTAATGTAAGAATAATTGCAACTGAGGCCCCCCGAGTTTTGCATGTCGTACGGTTTTGGTAGAATTATTTTATGGTAAAAAATATGATTAAAAAAAGTTTATTAACGAAATGCTCATTTTGTATAAAAAAATTTAAAATCTATTAATTTAAATACACATAATAGATAGTTTTTTAACAGGTACGTACTAAAATGGGTAGTTCGTACAATTTTTTTTTTTAATTTTTTTTATAATTTGATTTACATACTTGAGTTACTCGGATTTTTGTTTTTACCAATTAATTATCGAGCTTGATTGATATGCTAAATTATAAGATTATTGTGGAGAACCAATATTGGTGAGCAAAAGAATAATATAGTCAATGAAGTTTTGTTATTTAAGAGACGTTAGTATGAATATAATTAAAGAAAAATAAAGTTAATTATAAATACGCTTAAATAGGTTATTTGTTGCTAGAACTTATTTTTGTTATTTAAACCAGCAAGGGGAATAATGTGCCTTCTTTTAAAAAAAAAATATATGCCTCGCAACCAAAATTAAAATGATGTGCACCAATCTACAATATTCAAAAGACATAGATATTCATTACTCTAAATAAAAAATAAAAATTATATTTTGTATCATTAAGCAGCAAATATTGCTTATAATTATCCCATTAATGAATTAGTGTTTTTAAAAGCTGAAATGGGTTGTTCATTGTCATAAAATTATATTCTAAGTTTTGTGTTGATGAACACCAAAGATTGTTGCTTGCTTTTGTAAATATTCATACTTATCATGCAAAACAAAAGCTTCCAAATTTTTCATTATACCTTCTCTTATTTTCCTTTTTTGCTAAATAGCTATTTAATAAATCAGAGAAACCTACTAATAATGTGTCATCTGAAATTAATAAGAGAAAAAAAATAAAATCGGTTTGTTGATGATGATTCAGAGGAATGCGTGTATTAGTACTATAGAATTAATTCTCGCGTTCATTTGCGTGATGATTCATTTTTTGTTGTTACACATTATTTAATGATATGTAAACGAAAAAAAACTTATTTATATCATTACTCATTGCTAACTATAAATTCTGCATGCATGGGGATTTTTTCACACAAATAATCAGTGGCGGAGCTACATGTGCATTAGTGAGTGCATGTACATACACTCATTTCAAAAAAAATTATTATTTAGGTTTTGATTCGACTCTTCTCATTTCTTCTCCCTTATTGACTCGATAAATCTATTCAATATCATTCGAAAAGTAATATTATCTATTTATATGTTTAATAGTCGCTTTGATATAATTGTTCATAATTTATATATATTTACGTATTTGAAAAAATCGATCAAAATATGTTATGTGTTTCGCCTGAAATAGAAGTTCAGTTACGCCACTGTAAATGATCACAAGGAAAACAAGAGGAAAATGAAAAGAACAAGGTTGAGAGTTTGTAGGTAAAACATACACGTGGATAATAGAACGTTATAATAGAGTACACTTAAATACTATTTTTGCTGGTTCATGATTCACATCAACATGGACAAAAGTACTGAACGAGTTCGATAATTGTGCTTGTAGTTATCGAAAGACCGGGATATTTTTTACTTTTTTCTTTTACTTTTTTTTATTAAATTTGGTTATCATTTTGTGCTAAATTTATTGGTATTTTTTCTTATGATAAAAAAAAAAGAAGAAAACAGATTGACGAATAAAATTTATGACAATTAACTTAAATACTTTAAAAGTCAAATAAATTATAGATAAACAAAATTAAAAGTAATTAATATAAGATTATTATTGATAAAAGTATTCAAGTTGTTTAAAAAATAAGGCAATGTAGAATCAATTTTTAAAAAAATTGATTCTATTTTTTTTGCAAATAGGTGGACATTGTCTATTTTTTAGTTTTTTTTTTTCCTTTTATATTTCTGTTAGTGATGACATCAACGCAAATCAAAGAAATAAACTCGAATGATCAAACCTACGAATATTAGAATAAAACTGTATGCAAATACAAATTCTTTGAATATCAACAACACAATATTTCCTTCTCACTTTCTCCCTCGAATTATCAGTTCATCTCCTCAAGGGCATTGCGATTTCGTTGTTGACGTCATCATTGATGCCAACGAAAAAAAAGGATGAGGTCTACTGATTTACAAAAAAGGCGAACTTGAATATTTTTGTCACTATTTTTTAAGTTAGTTTTATTTTGCTCTATTTCTTAACAACTTGGATCGCTAAAATTGATAAACAAATTATCTCGACCATTTACGGTGTAACTATTAAAAACATCAATATTATTATTCATCTCTCATAAAAATTATAGGTATCGTAATCGTGTAATCTAATAATTGAATAAGTTTATAAAAAAAAAAAATCATTGATACCATAATAGCAATTCTTTAAATTAAGAGTGTAGAGATCATAGAACTTATTGTACTATAAAGATTATTAATTTATCGAGTAATAAATTAATAAATTATTATTTTGATAATGATTATATAACTAATACTTTATAATTTAATAATTCGATAATATAATAATTTTGCGGTCCAACATTATTAATTAATAGAGGTT
Source organism: Parietaria judaica (assembly GCA_954871525.1). Classification (NCBI taxonomy): domain Eukaryota; kingdom Viridiplantae; phylum Streptophyta; class Magnoliopsida; order Rosales; family Urticaceae; genus Parietaria; species Parietaria judaica. The sequence continues at coordinate 37,824,734 of OX940865.1, forward strand.
TTATTAATCATAATTGGATCATATTATTTAATCGAATCTATTATTTTATCGAAAATTAATTTAAAAAATTCTATTGTATTTTATTTACGAGGCTATATCCATTCAACAACTATTTTAAAAACACATATAATAACGTTGTCATCATAGTTCATTTACCTACATATATATAACCATACATTCTACAACACAACCCTTGATTTTGTAATCACGCACTATAGTACCTCCGCCGGCAAGCTCAATTACCAAGACAGAGTTCCATCTTAAAGTTAAGTTTGAATCTAACTTATTTCCGTTTACTCTATCAATTTTTTTTTTTTTTTTTTATATCAAATCACGAAATCTCAATAATTTTGGATATGCACTTCCATGTTTCTTTATAACTCGTTTATTTGATATACTGCTAACTTTTGGAATTTTGTATGCAGAGAATAATTAAAAAGACGAAGTAAGTAATGATAAAAAGAAAGAAATATCTCAACAAACAAATTAAATGCGTTTTGATTGTCTGCCTCAACCAGGGAGGGAGGGACCCCTTCAAATATTGTTTCCATAAATATAATTAAGAAGGACCAACAGATAGCTCTCATGAGGAGTGAACATAGATGACTATACTCAATTATGTAGGAATTCATACGGTAAAAATTAAATGTACCTGTAGTAAATATACTGAAGTCAAATATGGATATACTAGTATCATTGTATTGTATCTATCAAGTATACTGAATTCAAGAGGTACCCCATTTTTATTGAAAAAAGAAAATGATAAAAGCAAACTGCATTTATCGTGTATCGCTAGAACCCGTAGTTTATGTATAAATTTTCAATACGGATATTGACCCTTACTAGTAATAGGGGTCAAACTTCAAACCATATGTAAGCAAACGGATTACGTTTCAATATGGATTTTGAACTACGGTACCCGAATCCGGAAATCGAGTATTCAAATATTGATACCCATACTCAGATTCGGATATACTGGTATCTAACTTTTGAAATTCGGATTTATTACCGGTGTAACCTGGTCCAGATTTCTACACAGATCCGATTTTTTAATTTTACAAACATAACATTGTCTCAACTCATCTCAAAATAAATACTGTCTCAAAAATAAATAAAAAGCGAACATCTCATTGTCTCAAAATTAAAATGAATATAAAAAAAACAAATTAGGTACCATGTATTAAAAAAATTAAAGAAAATAAATAAATAAACTAGATATTAAACCGGGTGCCAGTTACACGGTTTTGAAAATTTTAATACCCTGTAGGATACTGATAACCAGATCCTGAATCTGGATACGAATTTAGATTTTAAATACGGACTCGGATTTAAAGAAGCGGTTAAAACGGTATAAGAACTGATTTTACCACTACTTCTAGAATGAATTTCTCAGTTTATTTGAACATTTCTTTACAATGCATTATACATCGAGCAATTTTTAAGTTTTTCTTTCTTTCAGACAATATTTTTTTAAAAATTGTTGGGATGAATGTTTTTTCATCGCCAGTTCAACTACTCAATCAACTTTCGTCACACGGAGGAATCCAACTCGATGTAGCTCTCAATAATTCTCTCCCGGGATAAGTCCGTGAAGTAGCCTTTGCCAACCGTCACGCCCTCTTCTCCGGCGAGCCTCTCGACTTCGAGCTGAACTCTATCCCCTCCAACTCGGCTCGGCTCCAGAAGATTACAAGCCACTTCGACGACATTATCGCCATGAGCAAGCGCCATGGCCTGCACTGAAGGAAGCCCGCCGCCTCTTCCGCTCACGCGCTTCGCAATCCTCCGAGCGGCCGAGAGATCAGCGGAGAAGACCGGGATGTTGTAGTTATCTACCCACTGCGTTGCTCCGATCACCATAACCCCTTTCGTCGGAGCCACATGGCTTGGACCCTCGTCTTGCTTGAGGGCCAAGCTATCCGACCCGAGTCCGCCCGCCCAATGGGTCCCTTTGGAGTTAGGCTTGAAATAGCCCAACTCTCTTCGGATCGCGTCGAGCGTTTTGCCGTCTCCGCTGGCTGCACCGTATAAGAAAGTAGGTACTGCAATACATAATAGGAATAAAGTTAGCAATTGAAGAACCAAATTGACACATTTTAAACAAGCATTAATCAAACTGGACGAACTCCGGTCAATATTTGTTGTTGCCGGAACGTCGCTACTGCTTCTCTTTGCGGAGGACCGGCTCACAAGGTCCAAAAATACATAAAAATCCAGTGAACTCTTCATTTTCTAGGATTGAAATAGACTATTTCAAGAAATTGTTTTCTGTATAATATAATATCATCACTACAATATTAGCTTACTTGATATTAATCTGCTCTATTTTGCAATTGATTAATAATAATAAAAAATGGTATTTGCATAAAAGCCACCTGAAATTTACTCACTGGGGCACTTTAACCCCGAAATGTTAGCTTTTAGCATCAGTGCTCCTATTTTATGTAAAAAGTAACACATTGTCCTCATAATTAAAAAAAAATTAATAGATTTTTTTTTAATGACCGCAGTATTCGTATATTTTTTCCACTCGATAAATAATCACGGGCCCCGACATTATCGACCGTGAGACTACCCTAGTGGCGCCTTGGGTGTTTAGAAAAATATTGACTTCTAAGTAACACATATTTGTAAACATTATTTTTATCAAATTGTTGGACTCTAATCTGGGACTTCTTTTATTGCTCATGAATAATTTCATAATTAGTATATTTTCGATAATTAATTTACAAAAATGCCGTGTCATAATTAGTCTACTCTTCTTTGTATTAAGTGCCACCCAAAGCTAAAGTTCAGGGGCATAAATGATTAAAATTATAAAATTTAGGGCATTTCTGCTCATTTCAAAAAATAATGCCACGAACCTTGGAGAGTATGGCCAACATCTGCAGCCAAAGACTTCGCCATGGAAGCAGCTTGATCAAGCGAAGCAGAGAGCAATGGATGGAAGCAGACATGGTCGACCACCCCGAGCCGCGGGTGGCTTCCGCTGTGAGCCTCGAGGTCAACCGACTCCATGGCCGCCCTCACCATCGAAAGCACTGCGATCCTCAGAGGACACGCCATCGACGGCTCTGGAGGCAGCTCGGAGACGAGCGTGTAGCCGACTCGGTTGTAGATCTCGTCCTCGAACTTGTTGACGAGGCGAGCTCCGGGGACGAGCTTCGCTGCTCGTTCGATGGAGTTCAAGGCGCTCCGGTTTCGGCTCTCCGATATGTACACCTTGCAGCAGCCGAGCATCGTCTTCAACATTTTCGGGACGGAAGTGGCGAAACCCTAGAATTCGATCTCTTTCAGCGCCATTGCGGAGACGCTTCTGAGGTTCGGCATCAGCATCGCCATTATCTCCTGGAGAATCGAGCACGTCCTCAAAATTCTCTCGTCCGGGTCGATGACGAAGATAAATGGGTCGGGTCTTATTTCAGAGGCCCAAACTTACAGGCCCACTTGTTCAGCTGCATTTGAATCGTGGTGAATTGAGATGCTATTTTTTTTGGATAATCCCGGTGAAAGTACCGGTAATCTTTTTGTCGACGTCGATTGGTTCCCTTTTTTTTTTTTTGGTAAATTTTTCATCCTCTAAAATTATAAGGAAGTTAGTATATTATCCACTATTTAAAAAAAAAATGTCATGCTATGTCATTTGAATGCCAATAATTTTTTTTAATTTAAATATTTGTTAATTTTTTTTAAATAAAATAAATCATTAAAAAGTTATTGATAATTTTTTAATAATCACAATACTTACTAACCAGAAAGAAATACCCGAATTGAAATACCATTTTCTTTTACTTGAAAGCCCAAATACCAAAATTAAAATATATGGACTCCGTTTTATCACTGTGTTTTTTAACAATAAATGCAACTTGTATATGATCCGTAAGTTCAATTTAATCTATATTTTATAATCTAAATACCCATTTTATACTTTTTGGATACCTAATATAATTCAGTCTTGATATTTTAATTAATTCGGCATTTTTAGATTTCGAGTAATAAAAATCCGATTTTGAAATATGCACAAAATATGATGATATTTGAAGTTTTCAATTTGACTTGAAAATTTATCACCCGAACCCCATTATGATTCTTTGGTATTGACATTATTATAGAGTTATCAAGATGTTCTTAATAAATTGTTTTAGCTTTTTTTTTAAATAAAAAATTTAAACTCTTTTTTTCTTCTTCAAATCAACGTGGCAATCAAATGACATAGTATGCCATGTAGCTGTTAACATGCGATTATCCTTTTCTTAAATGCCCTTCGAGTTTTAGTTTTTGAAAGAAAACTCCATATTCTCTTAAGAAATGATACATAATCAGTCTAGCTTCGATACCACTGGTGTGTTTTCGGGGATTTATCTCAATCCCAAGGTAGAAATCTCGAGATATCCTTGAATAACAATTCTTTATTAAGCATGTAGATCAAGAAATATATTTTAAAATGTTACCTAACTTGGCGACTTTCGCTGCAGGGACCTTTTGGTCGTGTCTCAAGATCCGCGCGTGCTCCTCGTACTCCTGAACTCCGAATCACAACTTGAAAAGATTAGCCTTTATGTCGTCGCCTCGGGTTTGGATCAGAGGCTTCTACCCCATCGGTGTTTGCAAGACGTCTTAATCTCACACACGGGGAGGAGAAGACTGGCAGAGGCTAGGGGCTAGGGCTATGCGAATTTCTCTGATGAATATTAGGGAGGATTAGGTTTTTGTGAGCTCGGAAATTGTACTTAAATAACACATTTTTTAATGACCTAATGAGTTTTAAGTTTAAAGCACTAAATGCGTCAAGCCCGTAAAATCATTTAATTAATAATTAATTTATTCATTTATGATAACTCTCTAAGCCTATGTGGGTGCGGTACCTATTTATTGTGGTCCATGTGGACCCCGAAAATTCATTGAGCCTTATTCTAATTTTCTGGTACTAGACCCCTTCAAATACTACTTACGAAGAAGAAAAATTCATAAAACATTTTTTTTTACTATAAATACAGTGTCCAACAAGATTCGAAACCGGTTGTAATTCAAAATTTCAGCCCTAAGAAAGTCTTCCATACAATCAGTCTAAGGCCAAGTGAAATTTGTATCAATTTATCAATGTCTCGTGATTATCTATCTTGACCTTTCTTCAACAGCATAACACTAGTCCCATAATCAATTTTATTGAATGTAAACAACTAATCAACAAAAATACCTATAAGCCATCTCTTCCGCAGATTTTGGTCAATTGTGAAAGTAGCAAACGACAACTCTTTGAACTAGAAACTGGAAGCAACGTCATATGTTTTACGTTATTTGTACGGGGCATTATAACTATAGATATATAGCTATATACGCGTAAAGCAAACTTGGAAGTAAGCATGAGCGATCATGTGCATGTAGTTGACTACGTAGAGCACACATATCGTCGTCCCTTTTTAATCAATGATGTGTAAGTTCCAAGCCATTTGTCTCACCTACGCAATGATAATATGTTGCACATGATCGCCATTAGATCGTCCAATCCTCCCATAGATTTCCCACATATGTATACATGAGAATTGGGATGAGAGAGAAGTGATCATTTCTCCTTGTCGTTTTTGTAGAGAGAAAGATGGCGATTGGAGCTGGTTACTGTTGGGAGAAAGCGCAACGCAACGGAATCTCAATATCTCCCAATAGCCGCTGAAATATGAAGGCGATAATAATCGAAACACAACCACGAACACGAGACAATTTTAGCGTGGAAAAACCCCCAAAACGGAGTAAAAAACCACGGGACCCGTAGGCCGCTTAAAATCCACTATAATCAAGAGTGAGGTACAAATGAATTCTTCCCTAGATAAAACTAGAGGCATACATCATCATCATCAAGATCGAACACCAATCTCGGATTACAACAAACAAGCAAGAGAAGAATTTGTGAAAAACGTTCTCACAAAACAGCCTCTGGTTTCCACTCTTCAGACCGACCTAGAAAATTCCAAACCACATCTTCACCGATCAGAACGTACCTCTATGTCTTAGGAACGTTCTGTCCAAAAATCACGACGATCAAACGGTGAACGAGTGCGCAATGACGATTTTCCTCAGGGTCGACGAAACTGGGCGGAAACCGCGAATTTGCTCTCTTTCTCTCTTTCTCTTGTTTTGTCTCTCTCCTTCACTCTTCTATTTCTTCATCTCATCTAAGTCATTTATGACCTAGGCTTCATGGGCCGGGTACATGAATCAATGTGTCAAAAATAACCCACATTGTTGGGCCTCCAAATAGGAGGGATACCCAACAAACTCCCCCGACCGACTAGTTGGAGGGCAATGTCAACCCGGCAACCGAGCGACAAAACTCAAACTTCCCTCTCGGCAAAACCTTTGTCAACATATCGGAACCATTGTCATCGGTGTGAATCTTCTCGAGCTCCATCAACTTAGAATCCAATGCGTCACGGATCCAATGATAACGAACATCAATGTGTTTCGACCTTGAGTGAAACGAGGAGTTCTTCGCTAAATGAATAGCGCTTTGATTATCACAAAACAAGACATATTTTTCTTGTTTGACTCCAAGCTCCATTGTAAATTTCCTCAACCACAACAAATCTTTCGCCGCTTCAACGGCGGCAATGAACTCGGCCTCGGTAGTAGATAGTGCAACACACTTTTGCAACTTCGATTGCCATGCCACGGCTCCCCCGGCAAAAGTCACCATATGCCCCGAAGTAGATTTTCGATCATCCAAGCTTCCGGCTAGATCCGAATCCGTATAACCAACTAACGTAGGCTTCTCGTATCCCAAAGCTAGTCTCAAATTCGAAGTCCCCCGGAGATATCTCATAACCCACTTCACGGCCTCCCAATGATGTCTTCCCGGATTTGAGAGATAACGACTCACCATTCCCACGGCGTGGGCAATATCCGGCCTCGTACAAACCATGGCGTACATCAAACTACCAACCGCCGACGAGTATGGAACGTTCTTCATACTTGACTTTTCATCATCGGTAGATGGACATTGTTGGTGGCTAAACTTGAAATGAGAAGCAAGCGGAATGCTCACCGCTTTTGCTTCATCCATCTTGAAACGTCGAAGAACTTTCTCGATGTATGATTCTTGAGACAAGTACAACTTCTTCGCCTCTCGATGACGAAAAATCTCAATTCCAAGGATCTTTTTCGCTTGTCCCAAATCCTTCATCGCAAAAGACTCACTCAAAGTCTTCTTCAACTCTTCAATCCGAGCAATGTTCTTTCCGACAATAAGCATATCGTCAACATAGAGCAAAAGGATAATGAAATCACCATCGGAGAAATTGCGCACAAACACACAATGATCGGCATTTGTCATCTTGTAGCCATGTTTAACCATCACCGAGTTAAACTTTTTGTACCATTGTCGCGGTGCTTGTTTCAAGCCGTAAAGACTCTTTACCAATTTGCAAACATAGTTTTCTTTACCATTTTCTTGAAAACCCTCCGGTTGCTCCATGTAAATCTCTTCATGTAAATCACCGTGAAGAAAAGCCGTCTTCACGTCCATTTGCTCAACTTCCAAATCAAGGCTAGCGGCTAGCCCAAGCACTACCCGAATGGATTGCATCTTCACCACGGGAGCAAAAATCTCGCTAAAGTCAATGCCTTTTCTTTGACTAAAGCCCTTTACCACCAAGCGAGCCTTGAACCGTTTTTGCAAAGTGCTTTCGTCTTGCTTCACACGATAAATCCATCGATTCTTTAACACCTTTTTACCCTTTGGTAACTTCACCAATTCAAAAGTGTTATTCTCACGAAGCGATTGCATCTCATCTTCCATGGCATCCATCCACTCCTTTTTGTTTTCGTCATCCAAAGCTTCTTCAAAGCTTTCGGGTTCTCCGTCATCGGTGAGAAAGACATATTCGTTCGAGGGGTATCGAACGGAAGGATGTCTAACATGAGTGGACCGCCTCAACTCATTAAAAGGTTGCTCACTTTCATCTTCATGGCCAACCTCATTTTCAACATCAACAAAATCATTAGGATTTAAATGATTAACATATAAATCCATACCTTGATTTTCAATTTGCACATCTTCGACAACGGTCGGGGTGGGAGCAAGATTAGTTGGTTCCGCATCAACTAATTCTTCGTCTTCAAAGGTTGGAATTTCTTTCTCAACTTTGTCGATATCTTCAATGGTGTAATCTTCCATGAATACAACATCACGACTACGAACAAGCTTTCTTGAAACCGGATCAAAGAAACGATATCCAAACTCATCGAGCCCATAACCAACGAATATACATTTCTTGGTCTTGTCATCCAACTTCGATCTCTCATCCTTCGGAACGTGCACATACGCCATGCACCCAAACACTCGAAGATGGTCGTACGTGACATCTTTACCACTCCAAACACGGCTCGGAACATCAAACTTCAAAGGCACACAAGGTGTGAGATTTAGCACATGTACAACCGTACTCAATGCTTCTCCCCAAAAGTACTTCGGCAACTTTGATTGAGAAAGCAAACATCTCATTCTCTCAACCAAAGTTCTATTAATTCTTTCGGCCAACCTATTCAATTGCGGTGTCTTCGGAGGAGACTTTTGGTGACGTATACCTTGCTCTCGGCAATATTCATCGAAAGGACCGATGTATTCTCCCCCGTTATCCGTTCGGATACACTTGAGCTTTTTCCCCGTTTCTCGTTCAACCGACGCTTGAAACGACTTGAAGGTATCTAACACTTGATCTTTTGTCTTCAAGGTGTAAGCCCAAACTTTCCGAGAGTAATCGTCGATAAAAGTCACAAAGTAATAAGCACCGCCAAGGGACCGTGTCTTCATCGGCCCACAAACATCGGAATGTACCAAGTCTAATACTTGTGACTTTCTCTTTGGTTCAAAAGACCGAAACGATACGCGCCTTCGCTTTCCCGCCAAACAATGCGAGCATCTCTTCAACTTTGCGTTGGAAACTCCAAATAGTGCATTCTTTTTCACCAAGATTCCCAAACCTTTCTCACTCATATGACCCAAACGTTTGTGCCATAGTTCGGAAGAACTTTCATCTTCGCAAGTGTTGACATAGCATTTAGAACTCCCAAATTGCGCGATATACAAATTGGAGCGTCTTTTTCCTCTAGCAATCACCATTGAGCCTTTCTTTAGCTTCCATTCATTTTCCAAGAAAGAGTTGCCATAGCCTTCATCGTCCAATTTTGAAACCGACAAGAGATTGAACCGAAGGTCCGGAACATGCTTCACATCTTTGAGAACTAGAAAAGTGCCATTACTAGTTTCAACACATACATCTCCAATTCCAATCACTTTTGAGTATCCCTTGTTCCCCATGCCGACAATACCAAAATCACCGGCCTTATAAGTGGAGTAAATATCGCGTCGTGAAGTCCCGTGCGAAGAAGCACCACTATCAACCACCCAACTCGTCTCATCGCGAGATAAATTGACACTTTCTTCATAATCATCACAAACGACAAAGAAATCATCAACGATAGCAACATTTTCACTATTGTTACCTTCTTTCTTGACATCGTTGTTGTTGTGGTTCATCTTCTTTCCCCTGCCTTCATTTCTCAACTTCCGGCAATACTTTCTAATGTGGCATTTCAAGCCACAATGATGGCACTCAACATTAGCCCATCTATTTGAACCTCCACGCGACGCTCCTCGTGATGCACCACAGTTATTTGAACCCCGGGCATGATTTCTCCCCCTCGACTCGGTAACCAATACATCGGAATGTGAAGAGGAGCCTTGAGACTTTCTTCCCATATCTTCATTCAAAATGCTACTCTTTGCCAAATCCATCGACATAATACCATCCGGAGCGGAATTAGACAACGACATCCTAAACGTCTCCCACGAGTTCGGCAAAGTACCAAGAAGCCACAACCCTTGAATCTCATCATCCAATCTAAGATTCATCGTCGCCATTTGGTTCATAATTCCTTGGAAGTTATTCAAGTGATCGGTTATTGGCGTACCGTCATGATACTTCAAGGCTATCATTTGCTTGAGCAAGAACATCTTGTTATTCCCAGTCTTCCGTGCATAAAGCTCCTCAAGCTTCCTCCAAAGGATGTTAGCACGAGTTTCACTAACCACATGGTTCCGAACATTGTCCTCCACCCATTGTCGAATGTACCCACAAACTTGTCGATGCAACAAATTCCATTCTTCATCACTTTTTCCCTCGGGTTTCTCGGTAGAGAAAACCGGCAAGTGGAAATGCTTGACAAAGAGCAAGTCCTCCATTTTTCCTTTCCAAACATTGTAATTGGAACCGTTCAAACTCTCCATTCGTGACGTGTTCGCCTCCATAGTCGCACAAAATCAAACCACAGCTCTGATACCACTTTGTTGGGAGAAAGCGCAACGCAACGGAATCTCAATATCTCCCAATAGCCGCTGAAATATGAAGGCGATAATAATCGAAACACAACCACGAACACGAGACAATTTTAGCGTGGAAAAACCCCCAAAACGGAGTAAAAAACCACGGGACCCGTAGGCCGCTTAAAATCCACTATAATCAAGAGTGAGGTACAAATGAATTCTTCCCTAGATAAAACTAGAGGCATACATCATCATCATCAAGATCGAACACCAATCTCGGATTACAACAAACAAGCAAGAGAAGAATTTGTGAAAAACGTTCTCACAAAACAGCCTCTGGTTTCCACTCTTCAGACCGACCTAGAAAATTCCAAACCACATCTTCACCGATCAGAACGTACCTCTATGTCTTAGGAACGTTCTGTCCAAAAATCACGACGATCAAACGGTGAACGAGTGCGCAATGACGATTTTCCTCAGGGTCTACGAAACTGGGCGGAAACCGCGAATTTGCTCTCTTTCTCTCTTTCTCTTGTTTTGTCTCTCTCCTTCACTCTTCTATTTCTTCATCTCATCTAAGTCATTTATGACCTAGGCTTCATGGGCCGGGTACATGAATCAATGGGTCAAAAATAACTCACATTGTTGGGTCTCCAAATAGGAGGGATACCCAACAGTTACTACAAGAAAGGAAGTGGTAATAAAAATGAAGAGAGTAACAACAGAGCTTCGTGGAGAAGATCGTACGGAACGATGATGGTGCTGGCTTTTGGGGCAGCCATGGTGGGAGTGATGAGTCTTCAGAAGCTGAGAGAGACTCGAATCCACAATCTCATCGTCAAACAGAAAGACCAAGATTTCTTAGCTCTTCACCAACTGTTACTGGTAACGTTTAATGACCCGAAGCTCGGTTTTGGTCCTCTCTGATCCGGTTTTATTCCTAAAAGTCGGATTCTTTTTTTGTCAAAGTACCAAAAACCGTGACAAGACGGAGTATTTTTTTTTTCTTTAACACGGAGCTATATATATTATTTCAGTTGAAAGTGTTTACAACTCCGGGTTTTAACTATTATAAGATCCGTGTAATATAGATTGAGATTGAACTATTAATAAATTACTAGAAATGACCATTTTGTGTCAAATCTTTTTAAAAACTACTCATTTGCGAGAGTAAAAAATACACACACTGAGTAGTTTTTAAAAAGGTTTAACATAAAATGGGCATTTCGTACCATTTATGTCAAACTTTTAAAAAACTACACATTGTGTGTATTTTTTACTCTCACAAATGGGTAGTTTTAAAAAGATTTGACACAAAATGGGCATTTCGTTCATTAACCCTTTTTTAATTTGGCTTTCGTTCATTAACCTTTTTTTAATTACAAATTTCAATTGGAAATTGTAATTAAAAAATACTTCAAAAATTGAAACATATCAAGTTCTCTGTTAAAAGAATAATAATAATAAGGATAAATGAGGCAAATGCCCATTTGTGGCTCAAGGTTTAAAAAAAATGCCCATTTCTAATTATGGAAATCATAACTACCAACAAATTGAAATATTGACTAAATTGCCCTTCTAATTTTTAAACCACATTTAATTATAATTCTTTTTTTAAATTAAAATAAAAATATTTTTTTCCTAAAATGTAGCAAATTGAATAAATTAATTAAAAATAAATCTCCCCTATTAATTAGTATTATTTTTTATTAACTCTAACAAATCACTTTTAATATTCCCTATTTTAACGATTAAAATCTAAAATTTATTTTCCTATTAATCTATATTTATTTTGAATTTTTATTTATGAAACTTGATTTTCGTTTGCTTAATTTTATGTAAATTTGTTTACGAAACTTGGTTTTTGTTATGCCTCATTATGTGTAAATCTGTTTACAAAACTTGGTTTTCCTTCTGCCTCATTTTATGTAAATCTGTTTACAAAACTTGGTTTTCGTTTCTCCTCATTTTATGTAAATCTATTTACGAAATTTGGTTTTCGTTTTGCCTCATTTTATGTAAATCTGTTTACAAATCTGTTGACAAGATTTTAAAATTTCATATACATATCCATAAATGCAAATTTGTGTAAAATAACTCCAAAAAGTTAAAAACATTTACAAAAAGCGTGTAAATCCAGTCGTAAATTCATTTACAAAAATCAAATATATTACCTTAAAACTGTAAACATATATACAGAAAACTGTAAATAAATTTACAGTTACGATTGCGTGGAAAGGATCATCGCACCGCGACGGAGAGCGATGGAGGAAGGATGCGCGACGGAGGGCGACCGCGACAGAGGAAGGAGGCGCGATGGAGGGCGACCATGACGGAGGCCACGACCGCCTCCTCGGCAACTGCGACAATGGTCGCCTCCTCGGCAACCGCGACCACGGTCGCCGAAGCCACGCACGAAGTTGCCGCGCTCTTGGCCCGAATCTGGCGATGGTGGTCAATCCGACGTGAGAAGGAGAGAGAGAGAGAGATAGAGAAATATTTAATTTTTGGGTCAAAATAACAAAATTAAATGATAACCTAATTAATAGGGGAAGTTTTCAACCAAAATTTAAGGATAATTAATTTAATTTCGAAAATAAATATATAATAAATAATTAAATACGAAAATAAATAAATATAATTAAGATCAGGGTTAATATGGTCCAATATATTTTTTAAATGGGTATAAATGAATTGTTTGAAACTATGGGCAATTCCCTTAAACCTTAAGTGATTTTTAGGCATTTCATGGGTTTTTCTTTAATAATAAAAAGATAATCAACCTTTTTGAATTCTAGACCAGTACCGATTTTCGAAGGCTCGAAAAACCGAGACCGGACAAAAAAAAAGGTCAAAGACCCGGTACATGGTCCCAGCTTTTCCCTGTTTATTGATGGTTGATTCTATTATTTTACGATACGAAATATGCTTAGATTAACGTTGCTTGGTCATAAATATGATTAATACTATATCAGGAACTTTATTAGTTGCTTCTTTGATCCTAATGCAGAAAGAAGGTGATTATAATCAAGAAGTGAAGAGGAGGAACGAAGATCTAAAAGCAAAGATATACTCTCTCGGAATCCAAAAGATGGACCTTAACAGGAGAATGTCAGAGATGCAATCCGCCATTGATTCCCTCCAAGATGAGCTCAAGACCCTGCAAGTTTCTCTCGTGGAGAAGCAAGACGAAACGACCATGCTGAGAGGACAACTAGACGATCAGATACGCATAAACGAATTAAGGGAAAGCAACACTTCTCAAGTTATCTCATTGGTCGAAAGCTTGAAGCAGAAGGAAGCCGTGATTGTGAGGCTGAAACAGCGTCTTGAGTTCCCGGAAATGGTTCCGTCGTTGGCGAGCTCTGATGATTCTTTGGGCTCAAGCGCTTCTGTGAATGCAACTCTAACAAAGAACAGTGGAAGTGGAAACAGCGATGGGACCGACAAGAAGGTTGAGAATGCAAAGGAGCGAAGCGCCGAAGATGATGGGATTAGTGGTGCTGGTCAAATTTCGGAGAATGAAAATGACACCGGCTCAAACAAAGAGGAAATGGATGATGTAGATCATACAATGGGAAGCTCATTGGTATCGATAACGACCGATACAGGGCTTGAGAACAACGGAAGAAGTGATGAAGTTACGAGACACGTGAGATTCCCTAAAGATAAGAAGAGAGTCAAGCGAACAAGTTTAACCAAAGAAGCGCCGTTGATGATGAGTGAGAGCTTTCAGCACTCGGAGGGAAGGAAAGCTGCGAACCGAAAGTTCAAAGACTATGAAGCCCTTGCATTAAAGAGCAAGGACTACTACGATGACGATGACATTGAGAAATAGGACTTTCTAATGTATTAATTGGCTAATATTCTTTACATAATGTCGAAAATGTTCCCATCAAGAGGTCTCTACTAATGTGTATTTGATTTCATTTGTCTGTTGAGTTGTGGTTTTATATGAAGCAAAACCAGTTTATGCTATTCAACGGCACGTGTTACAAGCCAAGCTGTGCATCCGGAACAAGCAGGCCTGCCCAGATTTCTTGGCCGAGGGTTTCCCATCCCGCTGCAAAAGTTGAAGGCGGGCAAAACCCGCCTGCATGGGGACTGGGCAATCAATTTCAATAAAACGAAATGTACTAATAAGGCCAGGCAGGCAAACCTGCCCACGGTCAAAAGCCTGTCATGGGAGGCCAATGCCCGGCTCGTCTGCCCATAATAAAGTGCTACGGAAAGTATCATACGAGTAGTGAAGTAATGAGTCATATTATTGAGATATAGAAGGTAATTGTGACAAAAAGGGGACTAAACAAGCACATGAAGAGAAACATACTCTTCTGATAATTCAATTTTATCTTGAAAATGACGATGCAAGTTCTGCATGGATTCAACATTACTCTCAAAAGTAAATTTTGCCACAAACAAAAATAAAACTCCAATGATATGTCAAGTCCAAGCAAATATTATTGTCAAGCGTTCCCGGACATCATCCAAGCTCGATAGCTTTATTGCGATGCTTCGGCCACTTTCTGAAAAAGCAGAATAGAGAAATAAAAAACATGCATTTGCTTTAGTTTTATATGTTTGTAAAAGAACTCCTTTAACATGAGACCTCCGTGAAAGTGATTTAAAAACCAAGAGCAAACAACAACCATTTGATAAAAGAGGGTATCCATTAACATAAGTGCATGAAATTCGGAACCCGGAAGTCCAACTGAATCAGGACCTTGTCAAGCTTGCTTTGCGAATTACAAAACATTGATTTAGTTTGAAAAGAGTTAACGTTCAGACATTACTTCGAATACTATAAAAATCAAAGTCAAAGGAAGGAAAGTTAACAGTCTATCTGGATAAATGTTTTTAGGCCACATAGTACCATATGATCTTTTTGCACAACACTCAGCTTGAGTCATATACTGATGTCATGTATTCACGGAAAAGAAAGCGATGAAAAATAACCAATGGATAATCTCCGATATAAAACTAACAAGGTGCAATAATTCACAAAAGACCAGACATGCCCAATTAAATACCGAGCACTAAATCTTTTCCTAACTCTGGCATATCAAACAAACGATAGAAAAGATGTGAAGGCAAAGTACCTCTTGTTTCTTGTCTTTTCCTCCAGTGAAGAACTTGTAGCTTCCGTAAATTAGCACCCCCCAGCCAGTAAGCGATGCAATTACAAACTGCAAAACACAAAGTATCATAAAATCAGATTGTAACGAAGAGGTATCATATCCCCGTCATTATACATAAGCCCGAGCGCAACTATATGTGATCTCTAAGCATCACAAACGAACACGCACGACATAAATGTTAGCCTATCCGACAGCGTGCCGGTTTCAATTTAAAACCAAATTACATCAATCCAATCTTCCGAGATCATAATCTACCAATATACACGGGTAAGGAGCAGCGAATATCTAAGGTAACAAATATCGCGAACCACTGAAACCCACAAACCCGAAAGCTCAACTGATTATATTGGCCAATGCCAAATGGGTTGAACTTTTTTAGCCCAATTTTACTTAAATCTCGTTCAAGGTCAAAGATAATATCATGTGACCATTACAGGCTTCAAAAAGGATGTATATTGATGAGAATCAGCATCACTGGCTTAGAGAAAAGCTAGATTAGGGCAAACAATCTTACATGCTCTTCCTTCCATTTAGAGGGGCTCATTGGGTCTTCCCAAATGTTAACCCTCGCAGGTCCATGGTGATCTGCAAATTCCCAATTCACGCATAAATCGGTTAGATTTACACAAAGAAAGGCGAAAAAGTTTTAACAAAGACGAACTTGAAGCTATTCTTATCACCCATCTTCAGGAACACCATACACCGAATTTCGATCAAAACCTAGGGTTTTGAGGTTCCGCGATGGATTACAGAAGAGATCGAGAAGGAGGGAGGTGGGAGAAAGAGGAATCGTACCAGCCGAGCCGGCTAGGCCGCGCCGATGAACAAGATTCGCGGCTCGAGGAGAGGCGGCTGTTCGCGTGGAGAGTCCGGCGACGGTTGCGGCTCGGCGCGCCGCGGCTGCTGCTAATGTGGCCATGGCACTGAGTCTGAGCTTCCAAGAGAGAGAGAGAGAATGAGAGAACGACTAAATGGGCGAGAGAGAGCACGAAAAGCCTAAAGACTGTTGTATTGTGTTGTAAATCGAAACGCCACCGTTTCGGTATTCTCAATTTCGCATTGCTTGCTGTGTGTTAATAATGAGTGCATTTGCACAATTTATTTAGACCTGTTTTTTTTTTATATAATAAATTTAATTATTTTTATGTGTTTGAAGAAATTGTTTTTCTAAAAATACAAAATTAATTTTAGACTTTTGTACATGAAACGTAAAAGCTAGAATTCGTAGCTTTTAGTTTTTTCTAAAAATAAATATACGATTTTAGCTTATTTTAGCATTTTTAGCCTAAATAAATTTTTTTACCAAACGCTAAATTAATTTTTGTTACCACCAACAACTATTTTATAAACAATTTACCAAATACCTATTGTTGATGTACAAATTCGTCATTATTTAATATGACATAAAGTGCTAAACTTGTGAATTAATTAAATTTACAAACAAAGACAAAAGGCTTTAAAGAAATAAATCGATATTAGCAAAAGCCCAATTGAGAGGCTCAGTGAAATTCTCAATCAGACCAAGCCCAACGGATACAAAGCCACTCGGCCCAAAGAGCCTAAAGGCCCAATATCCATTCGACATCAATCTAGAAATACGAGGGTAGAATTGTCATATTCTCTACCCGGTATCCCACTTCAAACCCAAGCGGAAGACCAGGAGCACGGAGTCAAGCCTCCAACGGGCATAATTCAAACACGACGACGAGAACGAAGTCGTGGGACACGTGTAGCAAGATCATCCATTCAGCCCGGTCAGCCCGGAGAGAAGACCCCATGATCCTGGAAGACCAACGGGAAGAATTGAAGCCTATAAATACCAAGCTCAAGCTCAGATCAACACACACACGCATACATACAACTCTGAGAGAATACATCGAAAGCTTCTACCCGGCATTTTTGCTCACTTTGAGATTTTGTTGTATTCTTTCCCTCCTTCTTACCCGTTTCTATTTCTAGGCGTGATTTTGTTGTCTGTAGCTATCCGTCTATGTCAATTGTCGCAATAAACTAACAGAGGAAGTAGTCAACTACCGCCTTGGGACGAACCTCTATAAAAAATCCCTCGTCTCATTTATATTGCTTTTATATATACATATATATCGTGAGTGAATCGAGAGCTTGCAACGTGAGAGATCGAATTCCACCAAATCATCTTATTCAAAAATATCATACACTCACAAGTCACACTTGACTGTTTGAGGTGGGAAACCACGTCAACACCTATCATTATTTTTCAAAAACAATTTGTTTTTAAAACTAAAACTTAAAACAATTTTTGTAAAATTAAGTTGTGCCAAACATGACATATTACAAATTAAGTAATTTAAAAACTCTATTTTTTCACATTTTAGAATTTTTTTTTTCCAGAAAATATATCTCATCATGCAATTCATCAATGCATCCACGTCCATTTAAATTGATTCAGTTTTTATAAATTAAATATGCATTAAATGAATTTATATGAAAATATCAAAAAATGTTGAAGTTAAACTACAATTGAGTTAGCGTCAAGTGGATCGAAACGTCGAACACTCGACCCCGTTCG
This sequence comes from Parietaria judaica, assembly GCA_954871525.1. NCBI lineage: Eukaryota > Viridiplantae > Streptophyta > Magnoliopsida > Rosales > Urticaceae > Parietaria > Parietaria judaica. The sequence continues at coordinate 37,842,738 of OX940865.1, forward strand.
ACACACCGTTTGCAAAACCACTTTTACGTATGTGCTATTGTAGTGCTATTGTAGCATGCATCTTTTACGTTTAGCCTAAACACCCCATTTATTCATTGAGGAATTCTAGCAGGTGCATAATAAGCTAACAAGCTAAGTCCCCATGCATTATATTCTTTGCTGGAAAGAACCTCCGTTGCTGCCTCGATTGGTCGCTCGTTTTCTCGTTCATAGGGTCGCTCTCTTTTTCTCCATACTGATTTTTTAAACCTCCTTTGCAGCCTCGATTGGTCGCTCGCTTTCTCCGTCGCAACGCTCTCTCCATATCGTTGTATTTGTATCGATCACAGAGTGGGTTGCTCTCTCCGTCGCTATATTATTGGTCAAACAATGTCGTTAGGCTGCTCTTTCTGTCACAACATGCTCGGACTCACGACCGACATTCTCATATAATTTACGAGTGTGGTTATATGCCACTACATTATAAAAAGCACACGTTGTATTTTAAACATCATCAAGCTGCGGTCTCCCTATTTTAATACACGATGTATTAAAATGTAAAAGAATAATTCTAGATTAAAGCAGCTACAAGCATTGTTGGTTTGGATAGGGGTAATATTCCTTTCTCATAACAGACTCCAACTTATCTTTTTTCTAAAACTATTGCTTAACTTATTCCTTTCTTATAAAAGCATTGTCTGTTTGCTTAAGCTAATTTGCACTTTGTTTGAGTTGTTTTCTCGGGAATCGTCGATATCTGCTCTGCTTTGTGCTCTCATCAGTTTCTCTGGACTTCTCTGCAGTTGTTGCTTTGCTTTGTGCTTCTTTCAAAGAGTTAGTTTCTGATCTGCATTTTCATTCCTTTGTTCACTTCACAATTGGGTTTTTCCATTTCAATTGTTAATAAGGAGATAGGATATGAAGAAAAGAACTGCTTTGTTTCTCTGTTTTGGCTAAACTTAGTGATGTGACTCGTGTTATAGGAAAGATGAAAAATGCTCTTAAGAAACACGGTCAGAGTTTTACCATTATTCATAAGAAACTACTCTTTCACTCCTGTAAATACAATTACATACGAAAAATGACAACTAACTTTCTCCTGAATTACTTAAATAAATCAACAATGAAGGAGAATAAATCAATGACCGAATAATACGAAGTCATGGGAAAATAATGAGGACATAAATTCAATGAGCATGGTGCATTTGCATGAGATTGTGTGGAGTGAGTATCCTCGGCTGCATCATTCTCTCCACGTCGAGTAAATTCGTCTTCGAATATTTGCCGTCGTCCCATGAATTATTTTTTGAATCAAAATGTTAAAAAATAATTAATTCTCAGCAGCAGAAGCATTATTGGTTTGGTTGGCTCATATTCCTTTCACATATTAAACTCCAACTTATCTTAAAAGTTCTACACTCCATTGATTTATTCACCTTGCTAAAACTTGGCTTACTTCGTTGATATTTGCAATTCGGGCTCTCATCAGTTTCTCCGGACTTCGTTGCACGGCTTTATCCTCTGATCATATCGTCTTTTCAGCCGCTGCTTTGCTTGTCTCACACTTCAGTTCAAACACTTTGTTCCATCCAATTTTTCTCTCTTCGCAATCGGTTTGTCGATTTCAATATTGCAATGATAAAAAAAAAATTAGTTTGTTCTCGGAACAAGTCTACCTTTGGAATAACAAATCTCCTTTTATATAAGAAGTAAATTTTAAAGATACGATTAATAAGTTGTTTTCAATCCTAATCAACTTTATCAAACACAAGAGAGAATCTATAATTGCCTACTCATTTCGTGTACAATCCGTACTTGATTATGAGATTTTCTTGTATATATACAAAGATCAACAATACACATTAACAAGGGTGGAGCCACATGCCCACGAGGGTGTGCCCAGGGTACACTTAATTTTTAGAGCGCTTTGGATAAATAGCCAAATCTAAAAGTGTGTTTAGTAAAATAGCCAAATTTTGGTTAATTTTGTAAATTAGCCAATTAACCATGTAAATGGAATTCCAATTACCTTATTACCCTCATGTTTTAATAAAGTTTAAAAATTTATTTATTTTCATTAATTGAAAATATTGCTATTAATTGAAATAGCTATAAATATGGTAACAACCAAAACCAAACTCTTTTTTTTTTATATATATAATTCAAATTTTAAATTCAAAACATTTATATAATTTTTCGGATTATTTTTTTTTTCAAAAAATATCAACAAATTAAAGACGCGAATTAACGTAAATTAACAACGAATTAACGTAAATCAACACTTTAATACACAAATAAACACAAAATTAACACGAATAAACACTTTGATACACAAATAAACACAAAAATTAACATGAATAAACACTTTATTCTTATTAAAATTTAAATACAAAATAAACGTGGAATAACGAGGGCGACTTCAAGCGTAGCGACCACGGCCATTGACGAAACCTTCGCTGCCGCGTCGGCGTAGTTGCCGACCTCGCTCATCCCGGAGAAGAGGCTCCGAGTCCTCAGCTTCAAAGGGAACAAGCTCTCCGCCCAAATCCCCGACCTCTCCGCCTCGTCAACCTCAAGTCCCTCTTACTCAACGACAACGCCTTCGCCGGCGAGTTTCCGGCCACGCTCTCCGAGCTTCACCGCCTCAAGGTCGTCAATCTGGCACAAAATCGCATCTCGGGTGGGATTCTGCCGGAGATTCTCAAGCTCCACCGCCTCTATTTCCTCGACCTGCACGACAACCGCTTGTCCGGTGAGATTCCGGTGACCTCGCCGCTGGTCCGCTTGAACGCGTCGTCGTTCGTCGAGAACCTCGCGCTCTGCGGCGAGCTGGCCGGGGTTCCGTGCGTTGCGTCGCCGGTGAACGCGATCGGTGATGACCGGGACAGCGTGCTTCGCCGCCGCGCCGTCCTCCATGGCCGACAAAGCTCGGAGGAGATAGAGAAGCTCTGGTTATGGTTCAAAGAGAGAAAGAAAATATGCTAGAGAGAGAGAGAGAAAGAAAACATGCTAGAGAGAGAGAGAGAGAGGGGAGAGATGATTCAAAATTTGTAATTAAATTCCAAAATTTGTGCACAATTAATCATACATTGATTTGTGCCGACAAGATTAATTACTATTTTAATTAATTACGAAAATATTAATACAAAATGTTTTATTAAATGGTATTTCAGGAATAAAAATTGTTATTAATATGCCACCTCATGTTAATTGGCTAGTTTACAAAATTAACCAAACTCTGGCTATTTTGTTAAACCTATGTTTCAATCTGGTTAATTAGAGCAATTTTTCTAATTTTTATTTATTTATAAAAATAACATTTTAAAAAATAACTTATAGATTATAAAATATATATCATTTTCGAGGTATGAGTTTTCCTTGAAAAGAAGCACAATTGTATTATTTTTTCACTCTTTCTATTTAGTTTAGCTTAATAGCAGCATAAGCATCTGTTTTGATCTTTTTTTTTTTCTTATGTTGTGCAGCATATATATATATATATATATATATATATATATATATATATATATACCTTCAATTTAACCATATTTCATATACATCATAAGCACACAATAAAAAAGATTTCAAGCTGTGGACTCCCTGTGAATATATTTTTTTCATAAACAAAAATGTAAAAGAATATTTTTAATTAAAGCAGCGCAAGCATAATTTGTTTGGTGGGGTAATATTCCTTTCTAATAATAGACTCCAACTTATCTTTCTAAAACTATTGCTTTGCTAAAACTTGGCTTGTAACTTTGAGATTTGTTTCATTTCGTCTTCTCCAGTCGCCTCTTGATTGTTTTGCATGGTGAATTTTCTACAAAAGTATACGGATCGAAAAATAAATAATATTAAAACAAATAATATAATGATATTAACAGTCGATCCCATAGAGAATCATTATTATTAATGCTAAGTACTAGTATTTTGTCGCCTTAATTTTATCTAAACAAATAAATTTTGCGATACGATCAATCGAATAACTAATGGGAAACAATGACTAAAAATGAGATTTTTGGTCAAATAGAGAAATATAGAATCGCAATCATTCCTCAACAATTGATGTAGAGCGGATTATGAATTTACACAAGAACGCGTCTCAACGAGTATGAAACTCGGGAATTCATAGCAAAAGCTTCAATTTTCTATTCATTCAAATATGAGAAATACAATACCATCCACCACTCTTAAATAGAGTTAGGGTTTGTTGTGGATTTTCTACGCAAGTGCACGTATCGAAAACAAGTAATATAATGATAAGAAAAGTCGATCCCACGGAGAATTGTTACGATTAATTTTGCTAACTACTAGTCTTTTGTCACCTTAATTTTATCTAAACAAATAATAATTGTAATATGATTAATTAACTTAACTAAAGAAAAATAAAAACTAAAATTAAAAGCTTTGGACAAATAGAGAAATATAGAATCACAATCAATCCTCAACACTTCACTCGATTATTCATATCATTCCTTCGATAATCAAATTGCTACAAGTTGTTAACCAAGACCCCTAATGCATCCAAAAGAACTCTTCCGATATTCAATTCGAGTTATCTTTCCTAACTAACTCACTATATTCCTATGTGAATTAAATTATGAACGATTCATTAAGCATGTGTTCTTAACAGGATACACATGTTACATAGGTATATTCATATCCTGCATAAACTCAAGACTTCCATCATAGATCATGTGTTATTCTATCTACGGCTAAACACAAATTTCCTTTTCCCAAAGTTCCTAAGGTTTACCAAATCAATTTAAAGTGTGATCAAGCAATCAAAAGCATTAAGCAACGGATAGAATAAACAAACTTAAGCAATTGTCATTAATCAAAGAAACGATAATTCAAAACGAGCTACATGTGAGTTTCGATTGCAATTCTATGAACGGTTTAGCTCATGATGAATCTAGAGCATAAACAAATCACAATGAGAAACATTATGGAGAAAGAAATTCAGCAAAAGAAAGTGATACTAATGGAGAGAATCTCTGAGGTGATCTTCGTCTCCACCGTTCTTCTTCGCAAAACCCGATCTCCAATGGCGTTCTTCGAGTTTCCTAGCCTCTTGTGATATTTTTCTCTCCCAAAATTCGTCCCTTAATCCCTCTTTATGATTCCCTTATATAGCCTCCTCATTAGGTTAAGATTAGGATAAAAAAATCCTAATTCGCGAAACAGTGGTGCTGGGGCACCGGAAAAGCTGTGCTACGACACAGGCTCAATTCTGAGGTTCTTGCTGGGGCACCGAAAAAGCTGTGCTACGGCACTAAGCTGCTGCCTGTATTCTTCAATTTTGGATTTTTGGGCATGTAAAACTTCGTCCAAATGACTCGATTCATCTTGATCTTCAATTAAATCACAATCCACTCATGTAACTCCTAAAACAAACAAAAACACTAAAAGAAACACATTAAATGGCTCTTGGATAAACAAAACGCTAAGAGAAAATACTCAAATTATCGGTATAAAACCGACTCATCAAATACCCCCAAACTTATCGTTTGTTCGTCCTCGAGCAAACAAAAGAAATACTAAACCTAAAGAAAACACCCAAACCTAAAAACTTAAAATAAAGCCTAAAAACTCGATCGTAAATATAAATTCTTTATGACCAAAACATGCTTAAAAACTATATTTATCAAGGGAAACTCAAAATGTCACTTGCTCGCAATTTCGGCTCAACTATTGTCATACCCGTCTCCGTCTCCCCCGAACTTGTATTCGTGCTTGTTTCTCATATTTGGACACTTGTTACCGTGATGAGTTTCTATTTACCACAAAGCATGCTAAATCATAGTTTTGAATTCCATAGGCTCGTTTTCATGAACTTTCTCCACTAATTTTGACAATGCAACACCAAAGATCATTAGGGCTTTAAAAAGGCTTGAAGTGTGCGATTTGGTCAAGGGTGAGTGTAGATGTGAATATGGATAATCGAGTAAAGGATGTGATTGGAAGTGATTATGACTCAATTACTCTTAGCACATGATCATTCCACGTCTATACATAGAGCTCTCTTCATCGTCTTTCTCGGAAAATTACTCTAAACTTGATTGTTGTCCTCCAAATTTCCTCGTGGTGAAGCAATTGTGACCTTTTCTTTCCATCTTTTTTTTTTTTTTGCTTTTTTTTTTTTTTTTTTTTTTTTAACTAAAGTAAACATAATAAAACAAAGACTTACACCCAACACATAGTGTAGAATCACAACCAAAAATCGTTAACGTCTCGCATGTCCGACGAAACTCTCTATATCGCTTATATGATAAGCAGTAGAATGATAAAAATACTTTAGAAGCAATAGAGATAATCGATATTCCGTATTGGCAAAATTTGTGGAAGATAAACGATAATGGGATTCAAAGTTTGTCAAGTGCTTGGGCTCAAAACGGCATGATGGATATTTTTATGTTAAAGATGGTTTGAAAAGGCTAAAAATGTTCAACGATGACCTAATTCATTTCCCTAGTGCTACACTGTTCTTTATTTCTCCTTGAGAGTCAATCGAACAAGTTCTAGAGTTCTAACCGGATCAAACAATTTCATGGTTCATATCGACTTTCTCACAACAACAAAATGCCCTCATAATTCAAAATTTTGTACTCAACATGTTCAGGAAAAACCAAGGTCGAGCAAAACAATAGAATCACAAAGCATACAAACATGGACATTTTTCACTTCCCTAAAACAAATATAGTGAGAAAGCATGTAGGGTCATCTCGAATTATTACTAAGATCTAACAAAATATTCAACACTAAAAAAAATAAAATACAAACGAAATAATGTTTCCTACCCCCAAACTTAAGATCTACATTGGTCCCCGATGTTCTAATTAATAACAAGGGTTAAGAAATTACCTCGTTGTCCCCGCTTTCACTTGTTTAATGCCTTGCCTCCCCCGCCATTATCTTGTTGGTGGGGTGGCTCTGGAAAGAAAAATGGTGGTGAAGAATGTCTACGTACCTCAGGTCGAAGTTCTGCTGCAATTTGGAGAAGGAGCTCTTCTTGGTAAATTTTGTGCATGTAAATAGATAGGCTTATTCCCTTGATATCCGTGATCGACCATCCCAATGCTTGTTTATTCTCTCTCAAGATTCTCAATAACTTTTCTTCCTGTTCATTAGAAAGAGACGAAGAAATAATAACCGGCAAAGTACATGAGTTTCCAAGAAAAGCGTACCTAAGATGGTTAGGAAGAGGATTCAATTCTAACTCCGGAGGTTCTTCGATTGATGGTTTGGCGTTCTCATCGTAGGGAATGTCCAGTGACTTAACTTTATTTTTCCAAGAGATTGATGGTGAGGTGTTTAAGTAGTGAACATCTTCTGTAGAGTGGATAATTGCATTCTCAATCTCGTCATTCGGATACTCCTCGAAGAATACCTCTTCAACGCACACGTCAATTACATCGATACGGTTGCACTCCTCTATTTCACTCGTGAACTGTGCATCCTTCATCTGCTTGCGAAGTCTTTGAGGAAACGGAGGTGGCGGGTAGTTAGCATAAGGAGGTGCGGCGGTTGACTTTTTATCTTTCTGCTTATCCTCCGTCCCTTTTTCATTCTCGTCGGGAGTCGCATCGGGTTGCTTGGGTGCTTCGTTAAGATGTTTTCCGCTTCGCAAGAAAATTGCTTTGCATTGCTCGTGACCCTCGCCCTTGGGGTTAGTCTCTGTGTTGCTCGGTAAGTTTCCTTGTGGCTTATTATTCATGGAATTGGCTAATTGACCAACTTGCATCTCCAAATTGCGAAGTGATGCTGAGTGACTCTGAAGCTGGGTCTTTGCTTCCGTAATGAACTGATTTGTGTTCGAGGCCATTTGAGGCATCAACTCCTCGAGGTTTGGCTTTCTGACTTGTTGATGTGCTTGTTGAGGAAATCCGGGTGGAGTTGTAGGTGCTGAAGAGGACCCTTGGTTGTTACACCACGCAAAGTTCGGATGGTTTCCCCAGCCCGGATTGTAGAAGTTGGAGTTCGGTTGGTTTGTCTGTCTGTTCATGTTGCTGCCGTATTGTACCGACTCTTGGTTGATGGAGCATTGGTGAGTGTTGTGATTTCTACCACAGATTTCACAAGTAGCTTGAGGGCTGTAGACAACATTAGCTCCGAGTGTATCAATTTTTTTAGATAAAAGCTCCACTTGAGCGGTTAACGCTGTCACGACATCGATTTCATAAACGCCGGCTACTTTCTTGTGCATTCCTCTTTCTGTCGGCCACTGGTAGTTGTTCTCTGCCATGTCTTCCAGTAACTCATAGGCGTCGTCGATGGTCTTTGTCATAAGCGCGCCTCCTGCAGCTGCATCAATGTTTCCTTTCAACTGTCCATTCAGTCCATTGTAGAAAGACTGAATTTGTAGCCATTTTGGGACTCCATGGTGAGGGCATCTTCGAAGCAATTCCTTGAACCTTTCCCACGCCTCAAAAAGAGATTCCGAGTCTTGTTGCACAAACGAGGTAATGTCGCCTCTCATTCTAGCCGTTTTCGCTGGTGGGAAATACTTTGCTAGGAACTTCTTAGCTTTGTCGCGAAGTGAAAACGGGAAGAGTCTCAACCGTATGGCGTCAGACGAAACTTCATTGAATTTGAATGTGTCACAAATCTCCAAGAATAGCGTGATATGAGAATTTGGGTCATCATTCAACGACCCGCCAAATTGCACTGAATTCTGGATCATCTGAAGAATTGTCGGCTTAAGCTCGAATGTGTTCGCTTCAATAGGTGGCCGCACAATGCTGGTTTGAATTACTCCCATCTGTGGAGCTGCATAATCTCGCAATGTCATATTCTGACGGTTGCCTTCGGTTGGTTCGCCCATTGTCAGTGGTTGATTCTGAGCTTGTTGTCGTTCTTTCCTATTCTTTCGGCACGTCCTTTCAATCTCAAGATTAATAAGAAGAAGTTCCCCGCTCCTATTATTCCGCATGCACGTACCTAATAACCTAAAAAGTAGAACTCAAACAAATGTTTAGATTAAGACTAAAAATGATTTTACTAATATTAACAAAAATAACATAAAACAATTCCCCGGCAACGGCGCCAAAAACTTGTTGTGGATTTTCTACGCAAGTGCACGTATCGAAAACAAGTAATATAATGATAAGAAAAGTCGATCCCACGGAGAATTGTTACGATTAATTTTGCTAACTACTTGTCTTTTGTCACCTTAATTTTATCTAAACAAATAATAATTGTAATATGATTAATTAACTTAACTAAAGAAAAATAAAAACTAAAATTAAAAGCTTTGGACAAATAGAGAAATATAGAATCACAATCAATCCTCAACACTTCACTCGATTATTCATATCATTCCTTCGATAATCAAATTGCTACAAGTTGTTAACCAAGACCCCTAATGCATCCAAAAGAACTCTTCCGATATTCAATTCGAGTTATCTTTCCTAACTAACTCACTATATTCCTATGTGAATTAAATTATGAACGATTCATTAAGCATGTGTTCTTAACGGGTTACACATGTTACATAGGTATATTCCTATCCTACATAAACTCAAGACTTCCATCATAGATCATGTGTTATTCTATCTACGGCTAAACACAAATTTCCTTTTCCCAAAGTTCCTAAGGTTTACCAAATCAATTTAAAGTGTGATCAAGCAATCAAAAGCATTAAGCAACGGATAGAATAAACAAACTTAAGCAATTGTCATTAATCAAAGAAACGATAATTCAAAACGAGCTACATGTGAGTTTCGATTGCAATTCTATGAACGGTTTAGCTCATGATGAATCTAGAGCATAAACAAATCACAATGAGAAACATTATGGAGAAAGAAATTCAGCAAAAGAAAGTAATACTAATGGAGAGAATCTCTGAGGTGATCTTCGTCTCCACCGTTCTTCTTCGCAAAACCCGATCTCCAATGGCGTTCTTCGAGTTTCCTAGCCTCTTGTGATATTTTTCTCTCCCAAAATTCGTCCCTTAATCCCTCTTTATGATTCTCTTATATAGCCTCCTCATTAGGTTAAGATTAGGATAAAAAAATCCTAATTCGCGAAACACTGGTGCTGGGGCACCGGAAAAGCTGTGCTACGGCACAGGCTTAATTCTGAGGTTCTTGCTGGGGCACCGAAAAAGATGTGCTACGGCACCAAGCTGCTGCCTGTATTCTTCAATTTTGGATTTTTGGGCATGTAAAACTTCGTCCAAATGACTCGATTCATCTTGATCTTCAATTAAATCACAATCCACTCATGTAACTCCTAAAACAAACAAAAACACTAAAAGAAACACATTAAATGGCTCTTGGATAAACAAAACGCTAAGAGAAAGTACTCAAATTATCGGTATAAAACCGACTCCTCAGGGTTTAAACCGAAAAGCAAGAAAAGAGGAAACAAATTCCTTAAATCACTCTAACTAAACTAGAAATAATATAATAATAATTAAATAGAGAATATCTTGAAGATATCCGCATCATTCTCCCGATGTTGAGAAAATTCGTCCTCGAATTTATTAGGGCGGGCAGGAAGAACTCAAGTGGGCGTCGGGGCGAGAGGTCGCGATTTTATGATGGGAGGTTTGTTGGGAGGTTTCTTCACACGCCCGATTATTGGCTTTAAGTGGATCTCGTCAAGCAGTGAGTTGGCGTGCTCCGTCTTACCGAAAACAAAATCTTCGAACCAGAAAACTCCTAGTCGGCGGCATTGGCGAGGAGGCTGGTGCGAGGTGATTACCGCGATGATGAAAGACGTGTTTACGTTGCTGGCTAACTTTAGGAATGTTCGTCGAAGAAAGGTCCTCGGGGTATGTTCGTCGAGGTAGGTTCGGCGAGGTCGGTTCCACGAGGAAGTGTTCGCGAGGAAGTATCCACGATGAAGTGTCCGCGAGGAGGTTTTCTCGAGGCAAGGTTGGCAGGGGAGGTTCCTCGAGAATGGTGTGGCGAAGGACAATAATATGTTCGACGTCACCGGCTAGCGCGAGAGCGTCGTCGGCAGTGGTGGGTTCCTCGCCATCGGTGCACGTGTGACGGCGCCAGAGTCGTCTTCGTAAAAAGACATCCATGCTCGCGATCGTCATGACCGTCGCTACAGCAGGCACGCTTGGTGCAACGTCATCAATGGCCTTGCTCGAGACGAAAGTATGCTCGTCGGAGAAAAACTCGTCTTCTGTGGCCTGGGGTTTGTCGAGGAAAGTTCCTCGAGGCGGTTTCATCGAAGAAGGTTCGTCGAGGGGACGATAATTCAAATCAAAGAAAAGATAATTCAAATCAAGCTACATGTGAGTTTCAATTGCAATCCTATGGACGGTTTACCTCATGATGAATCTAGAGCATAAACAAATCACAAAGAGATACATAACGGAGAAAGAAAATTCAGCAAAATAAAGTGATACAAATGGAGAGAATCTCTCAGTTGTTCTTCATCTGCATTGTTCTTCTTCGCAAAACTCGATCTCCAATGGCGCTCTTGCGTCTCCTAGCCTCTTGTGATGTTTTTCTCTCCCAAAATTTGTCACTTAATCCTTCTTCATGATCCCCTTATATAGCCTCCTCATTAGGTTAAGATTAGGATGAAAATAACCTAATTCCCGAAACAGTTGTGCTCGGTCACAAACTGAGTTCTGAATTTTGAGCTGGAGCAAAGAAAATCCGTGCTGGGGCGCCAAGTTGCTGCCTGGGATTTCTAATTTCGGGTGTTGGACGTGCTCGAGCATGGAATAGGTTTTCAATTATTTTCTTTGCTCGCTCCATGCGTTGTTGCTCTAAACTTCGTCCAAATGACTAATCATCTCGATCTTCAATCAAATTGCAATCTACTCATGTATCTCCTAAAATAAACTAAAACACTAAAAGAAACACATTAACTTACTCTAGGATAAACAAAACTCTAAGTAAAAGTACTTGATTATCCGTATAAAACCGACTCATCACACTTGTAAGAGTTAGTTTCTCTGCATTTTTATTGCCTTGTTGCATCCATTTTTTTTCTTCTCTTGGCAATATGGTTTGTCGATTTCAATGATTATTAAAACTACTTTGTTTCTCTGCTTTGTTTAGGCTATCTCGTCTTTAACATCGTTCGGGGAAAGACAATAGAAAAGAAAAACAAAATGAAGGGAACGAGAGAGGTCTCTTTGGTCTGAGTAAATTGTAAATCAACTCCAAATTACTCTCTTGCTTCATAGTATTGCACTCTACTTACATGCTTTGCACTTTCTTTGATTTAATTTCTCTGCTTTTTTCTCTATTTTCGTATTTCATCCTGTCTTTTTTCCATCCAATAATTTGTTCTCTTCGCAATTGGTTTGTCGATTTCAATTTATAAAAAAAAAAAAGAAGAGAGAATCTGAAGAAAAAAAAAACTGTTTTTTTTTCCTATTTGTGTTAAGCTATCTCGCGTCTTAACATCATTCAGTAAAAGTAAAATAATATTATTTATAATTAGCTATTTTGGAGTATAAATTTTATTTTTTCAGGTGAATAGAGCATTAATTAGTGAATTTTCTAAGGGATTCTTTTTTAGCAATTTCCCGTCGAAATGGGCACTAATTATCGGCAAGTTTATTTAATTTTCACTTATTATGGATTAGAAAAGTTTTTTGGGACATTGGGTTACATACAAGGTGCAATAAAGATTTAAGTCTATACCGTTCTAATTAAATACTAAGTACATTTAACACCGTTAACCCTTTATTTGAAACATCTCCATCTGAATATTTTTGTAAAAAAAAAAAAGGAATAGAATAATCTTACATCAGATTAAAACAGCGCAAGCATTGCTGTTTTAATCTGATGTAAAAAAACAGCGCAAGCATTGCTGGGTTGTACTTGTAGCAGACAGTTTTCCTTCAACTCCAACTCATAGCTTTTCTAAAACTTGCTTGCTTTGCAGTTTGCACTTTCTTTGTGTTGGTTTCTCTGCTTTGTCCTCTCGCATCGCATCGTCTCTTCGGTCGTTGATTTGCTTGTTTCATCCAAGTTGTTCTCCTCGCTATAGCATCGTCCATTTCAATGAATATATAAAAAAAGATCGGATCTGAAGAAAAAAGAAAAAAGAACTGTTTCGTTTTCCTGAAAACAAAACGAAGGGAACGACGGAGATCAAGGTTCTCTCTTCCTTGCTTCATAAATATCTATCTTTTTTTTTAATACTCCTTTATATTCTCTTATATCAACTCCAACTTACTTTATCCTTTCTAAAACTATCTGGCCTTGCAGTTTCTTTGAGTCAGTTCTTGACTTCGTCCATATTTGCTCTGCTTCGGGCTCACATTATCAGTTTCTCTGGACTCCATATTGCTCGGCGTAATCCTCTCGTTCGTACCGTCTTCTCCAGTCGCTGCTTTGCTTGCTAGTTTCGCACTCCGAAAGGTTAGTTTCTCTTCATTTTTATGTCTTGTTTCATCCACTTTTGTTCTCTTCACAATTGGTTTGCTGTTTTGTTTTCCTATTTGCGTCCAGCTATCTCTCGTCTTAACATCATTTGGGGAACGAAATAGAAAAAAGCAAAACAAAACAAACGGAACGACAAAGATCTCTCTTCCTTGCTTCATAATCTATTTTGTTTGATCATGTTTCGTTTTCTAATTCCTGTATATTTTTCTACTCTCTGTTTCTCATTTAATTAGGATTTTTCGAGGGTAACAGCGGAAACAATTATACTATCGTTAGAGGGACGCTGTTGATCAAGGAGTAGATCTAATGGAGTTTCTTAGTGCTGTTGTCTCCGCGCTAATCGGCAAAGTTGCCGAGTACACATGTAATGTGGCTGATCGTAGTTTGGATGACTACACTAATAATGTGGAGAACGTCAGAGCAAAACTAAGCGAGTTGAAGAAAGTGAAAGGCGAACTGGAAGTTCGAGTTGCGCAGGCAACACTCGATGGTCGCGTAATCAGCGAAGAAGTTCTGAAATGGATAAGTGAAGCAGCTGATATCTCTCAAAAGGCTACAAATTTTCTGGAGACTGACTGCCAGGTGTCTAATATCAAGTGTTTCGGTGAGTCCCTTCCAAATATGATGTCAAGGAGACGACTGAGCAAGCGAGCCAAAGAGATGGCAGATGTGCTCGAACGCGCGGCCAGCGTTCCATTTTCTACGATCACTACCCGTCCTGCTCTGCAGAGTTATCTCGCTGATAGGGGTGGTTATGAGGATTTTGAAAGCAGAGAGCTTATTTTGAAGGAAGTTATGGTTTCTCTGAGCTCTGATGAGGTCACAAAGGTCGGACTTTACGGCATGGGCGGTGTTGGCAAAACTATGCTTGCCCAAGAAATTGCTCGGCGAGCTAATGAGGAGAATCTGTTTAGCGAGGTGGCTTTCACTACTGTATCTCAAGTTCAGGATCTTAAAGCAATTCAACAAAGTGTTGCTGATAAGATTCGTCTAGATTTTGGTGGGGTACAATCTGTGGTGGAACGAGCCGATCGACTTAAACGTCGATTAAAGGAAGAAAAGAAGATCCTCATCATTTTAGATGATATATGGGACGCGCTAGATCTGGGAAAGCTGGGATTGAATTTTGATCGTGATCAACCGGGGTGTAAGATAGTGATGACGTCGAGATCTCGTTATGTTACTTATAACTCTAAGGGTTCCGAGAAGAATATATCAGTGGAATCTTTGGGCTCTATTGAAGCAAGAAAATTGTTCACAACAATTGTGGGCAATATTGTATTTGAACAACCCGAGACTGCAACAACGGCGAATGATGTGGTCGATGAATGCAAAGGCTTGCCACTCGCCATTAAAACGGTCGCAAATGCACTAAAAGATAAAGAGCTACCTGATTGGGAGGATGCTCTATTCCAACTACGAAACTCTGCCCCGAAAAACATAGAGGGAATGCTAACGCGTGTCTTCCCGAGTATAAGGTTGAGTTACGATTATTTGGAAAGTGAGGAAGCTAAGAGGTTGTTGTTGTTCTGCAGTCTATTTCCAGAAGATAGAGACATTAAAATAGAGAACCTAACGCTGCTATGTGTGGGTTTGGGCTTGTTTTCCGACATTTATAGTGTGGCAGCTGCGAGGAGGAGGGTTCGGTCATTGGTTGGTAAACTTAAAGATCGTTGCTTGTTGTTAGGTGGTCGGAGTGATGAAAATGTCAAAATGCATGATGTTATACGCGACGTCGTGATATACATTGCATCCGGAGATAAGTCGGATATGCATAGCTTCGTCATAGATGATAGGCTGGAAGATCGCTTGAGCAAGAAGAAGAGTATCAAAGATGCAAAAGCAATCTCGCTACATAGGCTGCCTGATTATTATAATAAACTTCCTGAAACAAGATTAAATTGTCTCCACTTGGAGTTATTTCTTATAAGTTCTCGTGGTCCACTTATCCAAATCAAGGATTTTTTGCAAGAATGTAGAAATCTCAAAGCTCTATTTCTAGTCAGTGCAAATCTTGAGTCAGTCCCTTCACCGATCCACTCTCTTCAAAATCTCGTTACTTTATGCCTGCAACATTGTGAGCTTGATGATATCGATTTTATTGGAGACCTCAAGAATTTGACTGTTCTCGATCTTTCTGGCTATAGTATTTGGTTGTTGCCCTCAAGAATTAGGCAGCTAAATCGTTTAAAAGTTTTGAAACTAGAGGATTGTAGATGTCTTGAACTGATCGAAGAGAATGTCATTTCGAGATTAACGGAGCTAGAAGAGTTGCATATCCCATACAATTATAAGAATTGGGGGGTTGGAGAAGTTGGTAGCGAAAGAAGAAATGCAAATTTGAGTGAATGGATGAACTTGCAAAAACTCACAAGTTTGTTCTTGACCATTCCAGATGCTGAAACTCTACCAAAAGAATTCGTATTCAGTCAACAATTGGAGAGATATGGTCTACACATTGACTGTGAACAAGCATGGCTCCTGGAAGAATATTCGAGGGGATTGGTGGCAAAAGGCTGTGAAGTAAGAGTTTTCGGAAGTTTGCTTAATCGTTCTGAGTGTTTAGCCTTAAAAGGATCGATAAGCGGCCTGAAGAACAATGTCGTTTATGATACGAAGGGCCAAGATTTTCCTGAATTGAAGTATCTACACCTAGATGGCTTTGATGACATAAAGTACTTGATCAATGTAACGGATCCTGCCGCTGTAAGGTTGGAGAACCTATACCTTGAGCATCTTCATAATCTGGAAGCAATATGGCGTGGCAATCCCACAAGTGATTATTCGTTCAAACGATTGAGAAATGTCTATGTGAAGGATTGTGGGAGATTGAAGAATCTCTTCCCTCTGTCTATCACCAAAAGACTTCATAGCATTCAAGTGCTTGATTGTGAGGATATGGAAGAGATTGTGAGGGTGGATGATGATGCATCACAACTTCCTATTCAACTTCAACTTCAATTGTTGGAACTATACAATCTGCCAAAGTTTGTTGGATTCTTTGCTCGGTCTCTCTCCACCGAGGAAGCTTTATTCACTAAAAGGGTAATAAATTTACTATCTATCTTAAATACTAGTCTTTGTTTTTATTTACGTATTTTTGTTATTCTTAAGTGGTTCAATTTTCCTTAAGTAATTTTTACACACGTAATATTTGGAAATAAGTTCCGTTGTTCAATTAAATAATTTAGAGTATTTAGTTTTTCCGTTAATTATGTTACTTAACTTGGTTAGTTATATTATAGAGGATTATTTTAATCGGGCATGGTCGGCCCATTAAGTTGTAATCGTGAATCTATTTATGTAAGCTTAAGCAAAGAAAGAGTTAGCCGATAATCAATAATAAAATTTACTCTCTTTCAATAGCTAAGAAATTGGACTCGTTGGATCATATCAATGCTTTACTTGTTTGCACTCAAAACAAACTAATAATAATAAGTAAGTATATATTCAAATTGACGGACTAAAATTAAGACACAAAAGTGTATGGTTCTTGAGCCCTTTTTTATATCATACCGTATTAGTGAAACTGTTCGCCTTCTTTGTTTTCATATGATCCTGCTCATCTGTTGCTTCTTCAACTGACAAAATACAAGTCATTTCAAAACTATGTTGAATGTAACCTCTTTGAGTTTATAGAGCTCTGAATGTTTATTTCAATACTTATTCTCTGTCAAAACAACATAGTAGCATCTCTATAATTTTTGGTTGGAGAGTTTCCCGCACTTGAGAATTTGGAAAATATCCGGTGATAGCATGCATGTTTTCGATTGTTTGTTGTGTGCAGGTCGCGGTTCCGAAGCTGAAAGAATTGACATTGCATAATATAGGCGTCCAAAAGATATGGACAGAAGAGCTTGTATCGCCTTCCGAAAATTGCTTGCAAAACTCTATTTTAGAGCGCTTATATGTCATTGAATGCAACAACTTGAAGTATTTATCATCAATCTCCGACAAGCCCACAACTCTCGATATGCTAAGGGTAGAGAAGTGCAGAAGCTTGGAGGTGATATTCAAAGTGAATAACTATCAAGGCGGAGATGAAGAAGGGCCGTCGTCATCAGAAAAGCTTTCGTTTCCTAACCTTCATGCGCTGAACCTTACTGACCTTCCAAACCTCAACAAATTTGCCAACCAATTTGGCGAAGAAGAACCTCTCTTCAATAAAACGGTATCCATCTATCTATAAACAAATTTCTTTACTTATCATGACGCCTTTTATATATACCTATATATATATATTCGTATAGTACATCATGTAGCCATTCAGATTAGGAAAAATTCTCTTATTTGAGAGATTGATTTTGAGTTGTGTCAGCGATTTACTTAATATGTATTGCAAAACAAACTGTGCCAAATGTGTCCGAAGAAGAAAAGTAGTAAGTATATATTCAAATTGACGGACTTAAATTAGGACATAACTGTTATGGTTCTTGAGCCATTTTTATATAATATCATATCGGTGAAATTGTTCGCCTTCTCGGTTTTCATATTATCCTGCTGATTTGTTTCTTATATACTAGTCAAATCAAAACTATGTTTTTTTTTTAAGTAATAAAAAATTATGTTAAATGTTATCTCTTTGAGTTTTTAGCAATGACTACTTTTTTTTCTGTTTTTAAACTTATTCTCTCTCAAAACAAAATATGGCAAGAATTCTGAGTGTGGATCTCTTGGCTATAGGAGCAAGAATGGTTAACAATATATAGCATTATGGAAATTTTCATTGAGGTTTTTATTATAATATGTTAGCTTATATGATTATTTTTTTCAAGGAGCTTATATGATCATTTGATAAAGCAATTAATGCTTTTTCTTTTCACAAGTAATAACGCTTCCTATTTACAAATTGACTAATTATGACAAAGTTTTGATCATTTAGTTAACATACAACAATCATGGTTATTTAGAACCGTATATTATATTCGGATGTTTTGGTAGTGAATAACAAACTATACGAGACTAATTTTTGGCAGCTTTATAATTTAGTTGCTTCTTTAGGAGATCATAAGAATGTGGAAAATATCCCGTGATAATAACCTGCATGCTATTGATCGTTTGTGTGCAGGTCGCGCTTCCTAAGCTCAAATATTTGATATTGAAGAAAATAGACGTCGAAAAGATATGGACTGAAGAGCTTCTATCGCCTTCCGATAACTGCTTGCAAAACTCTATTTTATCGTGGTTAGACGTCAGTGAATGCAACGACTTGAAGAGTTTATCATCGATCTCCGACAGGCCCACAACTCTCGGAAGACTATGGGTGAAGAAGTGCAGAAGCTTGGAGGTAATATTCAAAGTGCGTTACTATCAAGGGGGAGACGAAGAAGGAACACCGTCATCGGAAAAGCTTTCGTTCCCTAACCTTGAGTCGCTGGAGCTTATTGACCTTCCAAACCTCAAGAAGTTTGCCAATCAATTTGTCGAAGAAGATCAACATCTCTTCAACAAAATGGTACCCAATATATTTAAGTTACTAAGGCATACATACATTTCTTATATTTATCTTCGTATATGTAGTAATTCTTTCAAGATTGAACACATGAAGCCATTTCATATTATAAATAGGGTAAACTGCGGCTAAAATACCTAATGTTTCAAATTTTTTTAATTATGTACCCAAAGTTTTTTTTTGGTGGCTATAATACCCAAAGTTTATTCCGTTAACGCCAAACGAACCCGCCGTTAAATCTCCGTTATTTTGCCAGCGGCTAAAATACCCAATGTTTCATTTTTTTTAAGGGTAAACTGCGGCTAATGTACCCAATGTTTGATTTTCTGCGGATTATATACCCAATGTTTATTTTTGGCGGCTAATGTACCCAATGTTTGATCGTTAGATATTTTTGGGTTTTCCGTCAGTTGACCGTTAGAGAGTTATATGTACACTTTTCATATTTTTGACATAACTCACTCATTTTTTGTCCAAATTTTATGCATGACCTATGGTTGGAAAGATAAGAGATAGATCTACAACTTTAATGTTTTAAGTTTTGTAAAATAAGTTTTTAAAAAATACGAAATTTCAAGTACAACGTAAAACTGGACATTAGTTTAATGCAAAATATTTGTTTCGAGCAAATTTTAATATACTTAACGACTTTTTATGATGAAACGTAAAAGCAAAAAGTTGTAGATAAATGTTTTATCTTTCCAACGGGTGTTTATTTATAAATTTTGGATAAAAAACGAGTGAGTTATGCCAAAAATATGAAATATTATTTAACATCACATCTTTTATATTTTTGGCATAACTCACTCATTTTTTGTCAAAAATTTATAAATAAACACCCGTTGTAAAGATAAAACATTTATCTACAACTTTTTTCTTTTACGTTTCATCATAAAAAGTCATTAAGTATATTAAAATTTGCTCGAAACAAATATTTTGCATTAAACTAATGTCCAGTTTTACGTTGTACTTGAAATTTCGTATTTTTTTAAAACTGATTTTACAAAACTTAAAACATTAAATTTGTAGATCTATCTCTTATCTTTCCAACCATAGGTCATGCATAAAATTTGGACAAAAAATGAGTGAGTTATGTCAAAAATATGAAAAGTGTACATATAACTCTCTAACGGTCAACTGACGGAAAACCCAAAAATATCTAACGGATCAAACATTGGGTACATTAGCCGCCAAAAATAAACATTGGGTATATAATCCGCAGAAAATCAAACATTGGGTACATTAGCCGCAGTTTACCCTTTTTTTAATTATGTACCCAAAGTTTTTTTTGGTGGCTATAATACCCAAAGTTTATTCTGTTAACGCCAAACGTACCCACCGTTAAATTTCTGTTATTTCGCCCGCGTGGCACATATTTTTTTTAATAGGGTTTAGGGTTTAATATAAAATTTATAATATTGTTTATAAATGATTTATAAAAATAGCATTTATATACACATTTTATAGATTATGTAATTTATAAATGTAATATATAATATATCTAGCATAATGTTATTTTATATTTTATAATTTTATTTCAATCTATTAATTATGAATATTTACATGGAATGTTATTTATTATATTTTTTAACATGTTTTATTATATAGTTATAATTGAATTTTACATGTTACATTTTATAAATTATATAATTTATAAATGTTAAATATTTTATCTACTTCAAGGTTTTAAATACCGCTTGCCGATGTCGTTTCGCACTTTTCATTTTACGGATATATCGCTTGTCGATTGGTATCTCATAGGTAAATCGATGGATATGCCGGTGGGTATGTTTGGCGTTAACGGAATAAACTTCGGGTATTACAGCCACAAAAAAAAAAGGTACATAATTAAAAAAAATGGAAACATTGTGTATTTTAGCCGCAATTTACCCTTATAATATATGCCACGCGGGCGAAATAACAGAGATTTAACGGTGGGTACATTTGGCGTTAACAGAATAAACTTTGGGTATTATAGCCACCAAAAAAAAACTTTGGGTATATAATTAAAAAGAAATGAAACATTGGGTATTTTAGCCGCAGTTTACCCTATATACAATAACTTTACATTAATATTTTACTTTCAGGTGTTCCCTAAATTGGAGAACATGAATCTGTCGGGTTTGAATATTAGAAGTTTATTTCCAAATGTTGAGGATCATATGCTTCTTCCAACTACT
This sequence comes from Parietaria judaica, assembly GCA_954871525.1. Lineage (NCBI taxonomy): Eukaryota > Viridiplantae > Streptophyta > Magnoliopsida > Rosales > Urticaceae > Parietaria > Parietaria judaica. The sequence goes on from OX940865.1 coordinate 37,863,716, forward strand.
TCTCTTGTTAGCATGGGAAATCTTAGAGTGTTGAAGATTGAGAAGTGCAACAAGTTGAAGTATTTGTTTACTTATGCCATGGCCGAGAGCCTTGTGAATCTACAGAAACTAGAAGTCAGATTTTGCTGCGAGTTGGAAGGCATTGTAACAACAAAGGAATATCAACAAACTGCAGTTTCTGAAGTTATTCTATTCCCTAAACTAGCTACGCTTCAACTGAAGAGCCTTCCGGCACTCGAAAGTCTCTGTTTGGGACCCGATAAACGTGTTTGGTTTCCGAACTCGATAGACATACAAGAAATAGAGAATTGTCCCAAATTGAAGGAATTTTCAGAGGAAACCTAAGCTCTACTAATGAGGAGATTAGGACCATGCTTGAATGATAATGTTTTCTGAAGAAAAATAATATGGATGAATCAAGTTATCGAGTTTGATAATTTGAAGGCTTTTTCCTATACGAACCTTTCACCTATCTTATTTTCATCCTTTCCAATAGTCAATGACTTCAAGGATCAAGTTATCGTTTTTATATCCAAAAAAAAAAAAAGTTATCGTTTTTATAGTTATTTGTGGCATAAGTATTTAACGTTGCAATTGGAATAGCACATGTTACCAATCTTTTTTTTATGCTGCAAAAGTTCCCTAAGTCGATTCTCATTATTAATTAAGTTAACCTCCTAGAGGAATACAACTGGATCTTTAAGCTTGATTTTGTACAATTAGTATTGAAAGTTTGAAACCATATTTTTCAATTTTAAAACTGAAAAATGAGCTTTAGAGTTTTAAATCTATTTACCAATTACCAAATACTACGCTCGAAATTCGATTTCAATATTATGAGAAAAACAATATCTTATCTTAATAATTCTTCAAAATTTAATGACTACTAAATTTTTTGGGTAAACTGCGGCTAATGTACCCAATGTTTGATTTTCTGCAGATTATATACCCAATGTTTATTTTTGGCGGCTAATGTACCCAATGTTTGATCCGTTAGATATTTTTGGGTTTTCCGTCAGTTGACCGTTAGAGAGTTATATGTACACTTTTCGTATTTTTGACATAACTCACTCATTTTTTGTCCAAATTTTATGCACGACCTATGGTTGGAAAGATAAGAGATAGATCTACAACTTTAATGTTTTAAGTTTTGTAAAATCAGTTTTAAAAAAATACGAAATTTCAAGTACAACGTAAAACTGGACATTAGTTTAATGCAAAATATTTGTTTCGAGCAAATTTTAATATACTTAATGACTTTTTATGATGAAACGTAAAACTAAAAAGTTGTAGATAAACTTTTTATCTTTCCAACGGTTGTTTATTTATAAATTTTGGACAAAAAATGAGTGAGTTATGCTAAAAATATAAAAGATGTGATGTGAAATAATATTTCATATTTTTGGCATAACTCACTCGTTTTTTATCCAAAATTTATAAATAAACACCCGTTGGAAAGATAAAGCATTTATCTACAACTTTTTGCTTTACGTTTCATCATAAAAAGTCATTAAGTATATTAAAATTTGCTCGAAACAAATATTTTGCATTAAACTAATGTCCAGTTTTACGTTGTACTTGAAATTTCGTATTTTTTTAAAACTGATTTTACAAAACTTAAAACATTAAAGTTGTAGATCTATCTCTTATCTTTCCAACCATAGGTCGTGCATAAAATTTGGACAAAAAATGAGTGAGTTATGTCAAAAATACGAAAAGTGTACATATAACTCTCTAACGGTCAACTGACGGAAAACCCAAAAATATCTAACGGATCAAACATTGGGTACATTAGCCGCCAAAAATAAACATTGGGTACATAATCCGCAGAAAATCAAACATTGGGTACATTAACCGCAGTTTACCCAAATTTTTTACTCAATCTATTTACAATTAAAAGCAATCCACCAAACACATCATTTTAGAAGCAAAAAATATATTTAAAAAAACACACATGTCCTCTAAAAAAGTGAAATCTGTGACTGCTTTTTAATCAATCTATTCAAAAACAATAACGTGTATTATTACAATTATTTAGTACTACTCAATGAACATATATCACCTTATAATAAAATGCCAATTCTAATATATATATGCAAAAGTGAGCATATCCAATATGTACCCATATAGAACGGTCGCATAATTGGTAAAATAAATACTTTATAGAGAAATTACCCCAGTTTGATTCTCAAATATGGATCAAACAGTAGCGGTCGTGTGTTGATAATGGGTCAGGTCCATTGCCGTTTTTGAATTTTTTGAGGTAGAGGCTTGATTCACTGTTCTTGCGGAGTCTTGCGGATCGGACCCTCCGCTAATCGTCGGCCTGGAACCGGGTCCTCCGACCCGTTACCACAAAGTTCTTGTACATCCGCCTTAGCGGTCGGACAAGTTTCGGGATATAGGTCAGCGACCGTTGAGAACCGGAACCTACTAGGGCAGGTCGACGCTTGAGTCCTCGATGTCGGGGGTAATGATATATGATGTCGCACCTCGTCACATATAGTGAGGCTGCCTACGTACCGACTTGTAGTTAAGTGGGATCAAGTCATCACGTAGTTCAATGTGGGTGATGAGGGTGTGCGTACCTAGGTTTTCTTGAGTGAGCCTGGAGCTGATAGCAGAGACGGGGTCGGTCGACGTTCGAACGTTCCTTTGGCGCCTCTTCTCTAGCTAGCTTCTTTGCATTTATCTCCGGGGAGTCGGGGATTCCTCCGACGCTTTCTCTCTAGGTAGCTACGCCGCTCATACGTTAGTCGGGTATTGAAACCGGAATATATATAAGAGAGAGAAAACAAAGTTATATAGATGTATAGAGTGTTTGAATCGGAATATCGTTTAATACAAATGAAGCTATTATTTATAGGATGGACATGGGCTCGTTGCAATAAAATATTATTGTTTTAGCCCCTGCGCACCATACGATTCACGCGCGATGTATGTTGCGGGCTCCTCCTACGGTTCGTGCACGTTGTACGGTGCCCGCATGCGCGTTGTATGTGCGCAGCTCAATCCGAGATCTTGTTACGATGAGCGAACAGTGCATTTTATTAATTAACCTCTAACTTGATAGTAAGTAGTTCCCGTATTTTTTGGGCTTCTCGTTTTTTATATATGGGTCTGTGGCAGCTTTTAGGCCATAATTGATTTAGAAAAAACTACCCATAACAGCACCTAATAGCCAATTTCAAAATTTTATTTTCTAAGTAGTCATTTTTAATGACATGGCATTTTAAACTCAAATTCCATTTCGAATTTTCCATTTGATTTATTTTTTTAAACAAATTTGTCATTAATTGTGCATAATTGATAATGTAAAAGCTTAAAACCAAAATCCAGTGTTTAATTAGGTTCATTACGTAAGATATCCCAGTCTTGTTTACGTAGTTATTATGATTTTTTACTAGAGTGATACTGTTGACTAAGATAGACATTATTGAAATTTTATATTCTCAAAGACCTCCTGAAGAGTGAATTTACCACTATTTCAAGATAACTTGATTCCCAAGTCACGGTTATAAACATATAAATTCAGCACCAAAATATAAATTATAAACAGACAATTCCAAGATTTAATGGAATTAATTGATATGAATCTTTTCCTATTTTTGGCCGCTGAAAGTGCTACTTTGCGCTTGTGAAAGCACAAATACTTTCGGCATTGCATTTTTGAGTCATCAAAAGTGGCCGTTAAAATGTTTTTCCGGGCTCAATCTTGAGTTGAGCCTCAAAAAATGTTTTACCGACACAAAATATTTTCATATAGCGAGGTAGTTCCTTGCATTTCTTTGGAGTCCCATAAAGTTAGTTAGTCAATGGCATATATAGAATGTAGGGTTATTTTAAAAAATACCCATTTTCTGTAAAAGGTTTAAGAAAAATGTCCACTGCGTGTATTTTTTACTCTCACATATGAGCATTTTTCTTAAATTTTTTACACAAAATAGGCATTTATTACAATTTCTATAGAATGTATAATACATAAAAATCTCATATAATATAAATCACATGAGATATAAGTTATAACTTGGGTCTTTACACAATCAATTACTTTGACAACCTTTAGTTAATCTTGCTCACAATGTGTTTGAATGTTGCTTCCAAAACTCCATTTGGATGATGCCACACTTCAAACTCCTCTCCTTGATCTTGACAATGGAAAATAAACAAGACAATTCCATATTATTATTATTTTTATTAACATACTTACATATGCAATTTAAGACAAGTATTTCATTTAAATAATTACCTCTAATACGGATATGTCCCTAACAAGTAGTATAAACTCCTCCATAAGCAACCTCTCTTGAGCAACGACCCTTGCTAATTCTGACATTAGCTCAACATTCTTCTCAACCTATATTCAATCATAAAGCCTTCATCATAAGTCCACACCAAACAAATATATAGAAAGAGATAAGAGAGTCATTTTCTAATAAACTCGCGAAATGTACCGATGGTGAAAATGTTGTTAACATCAATTTGACCGAACATCCGAGGTCTAGGGCGTGCCGGAAGGTTGTCGAAGCAGAATCTATGTCAACCTATATAATAAATTATTACGTTAGCAAAATGAACATATATAATATTTGAAAAAAAATAATAGTGATATTTGTGACAAAAATATATGAAAGATGTGCTAACAATAACATGGCAACATACTATACTTCCTTTTGTCAAACTGAAAATTACCAATATTTCAAAAGTTTATATCGTGGATATCAAAAGTATAATTAGGTACATATTATTTACATTTTTGACAATATTGAGAATGTGTACGTCACGATAAAAGAAGACGTAAAATATGCCACCAAAATTACGTAATTATTGATATTTTTGCCGCAAATATCTTTTTCTTTTGGCCCACCTTAGCGCCTTCTATTATGGGTATTTTGCATGCTACATTATGCAAAGACTCTTTGGATGCGGTGATTGCTACTGAGTGTTGCCTTTCCATACCAACCCAGCCTTCCAATAATTTTAGCTACACACACAAAACAATAACAAAATTTATATATATATTATATATATTTGTTTTGAAGTTTGAATCGCTTACTTGTGATTGAAGAATGAAGTTAAGCTTCATATCAAGCTGTTCTCTGTGAAGTTGTATCCTTTTGTGCGCCACTGAGCGTTGTAGCTTTGTAAGACTGTCCCATGCACATACCATTTTTCTCTGCATCACAAATTAATAATACCACCAAATTATAAGCGCGTTAATTAGAGTTTGTGACCCGAATCCGTTCTTCTGTAAGACGGACAAGACAATATGTGATTATCTTCTATATTAAGTTTCCACGTAAAATCTTGTGTCTGGTACTTTTTTACGTCCGCTAATTTATAGCATCGTCATGCAGACGTTGCTATTGCGCGATAGTCGAAAATTCGAGATTAACTTAGTTATATTTCACAACGATTTTGCACGACGGGTGCTTAACCAGTCGTTTAAAATACAAATGTTGATCGGGCTAATAATGCCCTCTCCACGCAGTGGCGGAACCAGGAATTATGTATCGGGGGGGTTAGATATAATTTTTTTGTCAAAAGTTTAACTCGAGGGGGTTATATTTAAATTTTGGTGAAAGTTAGGGGGGTTTAACTAAAATTTTATATGAATTTACACTAAAAAAATTAAAAATAAGTTACTATTATACCAAAAAAAATTTGGAGGGGGTGGTTTGAACCACCCCACCCTAAGGGTGCATCCGCCCATGTCTCCACGGCTTTAGTGTTATACGACACCAATTGTAAGCCGGAATAAAATACGTTGTTCTAACTTTAACAGTCTAACTCGCAGCGGCTGGCACATAACAATCCGTGACACGTATCTATTTTTTACGCTTTTCCAACAACCCGAAAGTCCACTGTTGAAGCTTATTACATTTTTAGCAGCGTGTTCTAATTTTTTGAGAGTGTGCTATAAATTAATATACTTTTGCATGATCACTTGATGTGAAGAAAATTAAAAAATATACCTCAACATTATTGGCCACATTGACATTGACAAGATCGGATTTGGCGTTTGCAAAGCGCCATTGAATCAGTCCGTTATAAAGCAGCCGATATTCCTGGCTGGTTCCCGAGACGGTAACCGCCTGTGCCGGAGACGAGACCGGCGAATAAGAAGAGGAAGAAGAATATCTTCTGCTCTTGAAGAGGTCCAACCCCATGTTGAGCAGCTTCTCAACCCCTTTACTCTTCGGGCTGCTTCGCGGCTTCAGGCTCGAAAACGGCGAGGGAAGAATAGCTCCCTTGCCCTCGGCCGACGCCCGGGGCGAGTCCGCCCGCCCCGGTGACATCGCCCACTGCGTCTTCGAGCTCCCGTAGCTAGTCGTTAACGAATTCGCTCTCTTCATCATCGCCTTTTGCACCGCCTCCGAGGCAACAATATTTGACTCCGATGTGCCTCTCCGGTGGCGAGGCGTCTCGGTCATGTACTTCGACGCCACGTCGATGCCGTGCTTTTTCGCTCTCGAGTAGGCGCTCGAGCACGCCTCGCCGAGCTCCGACGCAGCGGTGGGGAACGTCGGAAACTCCTCCGACGCTCGTCGTGCCGGCCTCGCTGAGAGAGGCGCTATGTCGTCGACCGAATTACTGAAGACCTTGTTGAAATATAAATGTGATTGATTAATTAGTAATTAAATTTTTAAATCTTCTTGTATCAAATTATAAAGTTCTAAAATGATCAGACCTTACTCGCCGACGACTTGGCCGAGAAGCGTGGACTTCCCGTGTACCTCATGGAGCCTCCGATCGCCGGCCTGAGATTCTCCTTCGTGTCCCTATCGCCTTTGCTCGAAAATCCCTGCCGCGAACTCCGGGCCCGGTCGAGGAACAGCGCCCGGTTCCTCTCCAGAATGTCGTTGAGCCTCTCGCTTCCCAAGTGATCGCCCAAAGTGTCCACCTTCGAGGCCGAAGCCGACGGCCATAGCCCGCGAAGCGAGTCCTCGAGCTGACTCCCCCGGGGCTTCCTCGTCAACGGCGAGCCCGGAGACTGAAACCGCGACTTCACGTCCCGTGACTTCGATCGCCGGAGCCTCGGGGACTGGTCAAGAACTAGAGCAGGCTCCTCGTCGTTGCTCTCCATGATAATCTCGTTCTTGCTTGTTAGAGAAACACGGAGAAGTTTGAACTCTTTTTAGCGTTGTGATTGTCGAAGAAATTATCAAAGTGAACTCTTGGAGAGTGGCGGCAAAAGTATCTTATAATGAGCGCCGGCAGATCAGGGTGTTTTGGGAAATTTATGGAGGCGGATTACCGAGTTGCCCTTATTGGATATTGTCGCTTTGTGTATATTGGCACCAAGGGTAAGGGGTATATTTGGATTCTTACTCGGATTTGAACGACGGTGGAATGAGAATACTTAGGAGAAGGAGAGACTGTTTTGACTTATTCTACTAGTTCGCCGGCATGGACTAGTGCCACGTGGCTTTGTTTAATTCCCGCAGAGTGAGAATAAAATCTTTAAACACTTAATATATATAACATATATATATATATTAATGATTTTGAGTCGTGACGTATATTTTTGGTGAAAATAAAAAAAATAATATGGAAAAAGCAAAATCGCCGTTGCCGGGGATCGAACCCGGGTCACCCGCGTGACAGGCGGGAATACTTACCACTATACTACAACGACCTCGATGTCAGAGGGTTAGAATTTAAAATATTTGATCTTCCCACGTGCGTCATCGCACACACAGGAGGAGAACATAGAAAATATCTGAAAACCAAATTACCAATAATGTGTTACTAAAAATTCATTTATTTTGATAAAAAAGAAAAAATAAAAATACGGTGAAACTGGTACTGCGGTAGCGGTAAGCGGTAAGCGGCACTGGCACCCCTTCCGGTTTTAATTGTCAACTACCGGTTTAGCAAGGGTACCACTAATTTATCATATTTTTTAATGATGCGATTTTTTAATTATATTTTTCCGCTCAAAGGCCTGAAAAGAATTATTAAAACACGCATATTACATCTACTTTTAAATATGATGATTAGTTATGTTTCATGTCTACTACATTTTATTATTGGTATGTTTTAGATTTAGATATTGTTTTCTTTTGTGAAATTTCTAAGACTAATTTTTTTTAGCATTATATTATATTTTTGCATCGATTAATATGTGCGATAGTACCAAATTCCTTACCGGATTTACAATGCATTGCGGTATTATACGAAATGCGGTAAACAGCACTACAAATTCATAATATCACAACGTATTTAAAAAAACGAAACGCAGTTATCGACATGAAAATTCCGAAATACCTTACCGAATTTGAGATAGGAAACCTAGTAGGTTAATTAATCAAACCTCATGATGAACACATCATATGTGCTTCTTGTTTCAAACTAAACCACTTTTTAGTAAAACAAGTGGGACCAACAAATCTTTGAATAGCCAATATGAAAAGTGCACGTGATCTAACCATCTTCTTATCACTATGAATCATACAATCTTTTGAAACCCCAGCCATGCTTGGTATGGCCAAAAATCATACAAGCATCCCAATTTAACCTCTTCTCAGTGGAAATTACAGCTTTGCAACAGCGGATGAGAGTAATCGATGAATTTCTCCCAAAGCGGTTTGTACTTCTCGATCCCGATCTTCAGCCACGGCTTCGAGTTCCCATTGAAGTGCAGAACTGCGCCTTTTTCTATGATCTGGTGATCCACATTCGTGTATCCCAGTCCCAGCACGTGCCACGAGGGGTCGAGCGGCTCGGTCAACCCGTAGAAGGTCAACAACCCCGGAGGCAGGGTGCCCAGCTTCCACAATGTCCGGTCAACGTTCTTTTCTTGCCAATGGTGGTAGATTCCGGTGACGTTTCTTTTTCTCCACTCTACCAAGTCAAACACGTTCATCCCGAAGGCCCATCCGCAGGCATCAGGATCGAAGTGGGACCGTATAAGCGGGTGAGAGTAGTTCAAGTATTTGTGGTACCTATGAAACGTCTCCATGCAAGTTTCCACAGCGCCGTTGACATTGTTGTTCAGGTCAATGGAGAAGAGGCCCGTGAGATCCTTCTGAACCACAACATCGTCATCGAGGAACACCACCTTCTTCAACGCAGGGAAAACTTCGGGAATGTAGAATCTGAGGTGATTGAGCATGGAGAGGTATTTAGGGTTTCGGAACTTGATCGGAGTTCGAGCATCAACGTTGCTTCCCGAGAAGTAATAGCTCTGGGTGTCGGAGTCTTGGAGCTGCTTAAGAACTGGAACGTAAGATGCGTTTAGCCATGTGAAGTCCTCGAATTTCTGGACCTCAATGGTCATGCCACGGAAACTGTTCATTGTAAACCACGCTTTCATGGCAGAGAAGTTGATTTCGTCCGTCACTAAATGGAAGACGAGCTTTTCTGGGTTTCTGGAATTCAACGCAGTTGAGTTAAGAACAACCGAGGTTGCGAGGATATTGTCGGAGAAGACACAGAAGTGGTAGAGATTGTTGTCTCTGAGTTTCGCATCTATTTGCTTACGTTCCTTGATCCTCTTACTCTGTAAGCTTGAATCCTTGAACCATTCCGTGGTCAACCGAACGCCGAGGCAGTACAGGCTTTTCGGAACCTCTTCAGCAGCTATCTGTCCGTACTTTTGGCTCTTCTCGGCCACGGAGCTCATTTGCTCTTCTAAAGTTTGCATCTTAGCTTTCAGCTTCATGATCATCGTGGCACTGTCGTAGTGGAACTGTTGGGCTTGGTAGAGCAGGATTGCCATGTCTCGGATCGCACCTTCTGATTCTCTAACCGTCAACGGAACTCTCCTTATTGCTGCATTTGAGAGGAGGATCTGAGAGTTGCGAATCTGGGCACTTAACTCCCAAGCAAACTGAAGGTTGTTGCTTTCTTTGGCGATCACGACAAACGCTTTCGCGAGAGAAACTTGGTCGCTCAGCTGCCTCGCCACTGAATTAGGGTTCAACATCTCCTCGGTAATGTTCAAACCTTCTATCATCCTATCTTGCCTGATAGATTTCTACATACAGAAAGAACACCATAAGAAAGTAACAATAAAGTGAAACGAAAGATAAAGACACACTGTAAATCCGAAAAAATGTCGATAAACGGCGATAATTTCACAATGCACAGTGGAAACTGAATCAACATATAACGATACTAAACGATTACGATAGCACATACTTAGCTTAGGAAATCCCAAAAATATCTATAAACAATGATAATTTTACAATGCATAGTGGAAACCGATTCGAAGTTTAGCGATACTAAACAATTACAATAGCACATACTTTACCTTTGACGACAATAAATTTACAAAGTATAGTCTCGAAGTTATACGAAACTAGGCGATTACGATAGCAGCTAGTCACATACTTATCTTTGAGATCCATTATTCGGTTCGAGCCCCTCGATAATAATAAAAATTGAACGAAAAATCCTATCTAAGTGAAAACAATACTGTTTTGTACCCGAGAATAGGCGAAAAACGCCAATCATGCAAACACTAAGCACCAACCAATCAATGGAGAAAATGCAAGTCTCATCACCCATCAAAAACTTCCAAACTTTGAAGCAGAGAACTTGACTAAGACCTTACTTCAATTCGCTTATAGCCAAATTAATCAAGCACTGAACTGAATAAACTCCAAAGCAACCAATTTGAGAGAGACGAGATGAACTGGGAAGATTTGGTTACCCTAGAAATGGCAGGCCTGGGCTCAATCTGAGTCCCTTTGGTGAGAACGTAGATGAAGAGCAGGACCGCCACGGCGCAGAGCGAGAACCACAGGGCGTTCGGGAACCGCCTCCGCGCCGACCTCCGCAGATCCTGCGGCCTCCGCCTCATCCTTCGCTCCCCGATTCCGCCACGCGAATCGGGGTTTCGTCAGATCTGAACACCGCACGAACCCTCACCTCACTCGAATTCGGGATTCCGATCGGAACCTCGCGCGGCTCCGGCGAGAACGACGGGAAAAGGGAATAGGAGAGATCCTTCCTTCCCGGCGCAGAGAGGGTTTGGAGTTCCGCGAATCAGTGGCTCGATTCTCCGATTCAACAATGGCAGCTCCTCTGAGATTCTGAGAGTTTTTTTTTTTTTTTTTTGGTGGAGTGGTGTGAGACTGTGATTTTTCTAACTGATCGATTGGGTATTAAGTTTAACGGTGAGGATCTTGCCGCTTTCTTTCAGTGGGACCCACAGATACTCCAACTGTATTCTTATTTATTTGCTTCTGTTTCCTAACGGGAGTTCCTCTACTTCTTCCGTGTTGTCGGTGAAAGTCTCTAATTTATTTTTATTTTATTTTATTTTCTTTGCTCGGAATTTATTCATTTATTTGTTTGTTTGTTTAAGAGTTTGGATATAAAAGATAATTCGATGATACGACATACATTGTTCTGTTTTCGCTTAATCAATTAGTGTCACCTTAATTTTATTATATATTTTTTAACTTAATAACATATTCTCACATTGCCATGGATATTTTAAAAATCGGGTTTGAGTCTTAATATTCTGGTTCCATGTCTTTTAATCCCGAAGATTAAATCCGATTTTAATATGAGTGCGAGAAAACTAAGCCCGATTTAACACGTAATTTTATAGTTAACATAATGTGTACGCACTTATTTAAAAACATGTTTAAAAAAATAACGGATTCAGTCCAGATACGATTTTTTAAACTCCATTTTTTTTTTTTTGTTAACCCCCAGTTACCGACATCAACAAGTCGAGGCTATAAAATAACCATTTCACGGTTTTCTTAACTTGTTCTGTACTATAAAAATTTGTATACTTCTCACTAAAAAAAACATTTATAACAATTTGCATTCGGGTTAGCTTAATTTTATGTACTTTTGTGACATATACCGCCAAATTACCCTAATTTTGTATACTATTACAGCTAACATCCTTAAAATATACCACAAATTCAAAGCTATGCAAACACTCTTAAACTACAAAGTCTATGTTTAAAAATTCATAAAATTAAAAAAACATTAAAAATAACCCACAAAAATTAACAACTAATAGAAGATAAAAAGCTAAGAACACCTGCATATATTATGAATCTAATGTAATAGATTTGAATTTTGACACGATGATACCTCAATACAAATACAAAGAAGAGAACTCACTGACCAGAAAAGCCAGTTAGAACTTAGCCTAGTATTTATTTAGAAAAGAACATACTACTTATTATGAATTTCTATCTATAATAATAAGTACATATTTTGATAAGCTTAAATTATAATTATTAACGAACAACAACCAAGCAAGCCTAAAAAGGCCTCTGAAAACCTCCTATGTGATATAGCGAGTGAACCAGAGCAGCCTCGCTGACGAACGGTATTTTGACGTATTTACCCCCGAGAGCACACCTCACGCCTTCCAAGATCACCGAGATGAAGAGCACGGCGACGGCCGCCCAGTAGTACGTCCCGAAAGTGCCGTTGAAGTGTATCAGCGGCACGAAGTTGCTCGACACCCAGACTATCTGCAGCACGTTCTCCAACAGCATGGCCGTGGCCAGGTGGTACCGGAAGAAGTGCGGCCACTTCTTGTTCTTCACGCCGAGCAGGTACGCCACGTAGCAGTACACCATCGGGAACCACACCGACCACCGCTTCACCGCGCCGGGGATGTAGTAGATGAGGTCGCCGAGCGCTTCGTGGCGGTCGAGAAAGGGATGGACGTAGAATCCGGCGTCGGATATCTGCAGTGCGATCAGGTAGGGGGCCGCAGCGAGGAGACGCCGATGCCACTCCGGCCGCTCGTTTAGGGCGGGGAAGCTCGGGCCACTTGATGTGCTCTTGCGGGCCTGCACGCGCAATGGGAGCCATGGTCTGCTCGGTGGCTGACCGGGAGCCGAGAAATGAAGGCTTCTTTGGTGGTTCCGGGTCCGGAGCTTGGATGGTGAATCTGGAAAATAACGAGATGTTAACAAAGGTATAGGCCTATTGTCATCAAGTAAAGATCATGAACAGACATACTGCAGGAAATTATTTAGTTTTTTTTTTAATGAGTGCGATTAACGAATTAAAATAACAGCGATAAACCGCAATATATCTAATATCACCGATATCTCGGTTTTTTTTAGGTTACCGATAAGATATATATTGTTTTTGGTAGTACCACAAGGCATTCATTTCAGACTTTTTTATACAAGCAGATTTTATAAAACACTAGCAGAAAAGACTCAGAAACCGCTTCCGGTAATGCCACTTGCAACGTATACCTGTAAGCAAAAGTTTTTTATTTCACATTACAGATAAATTCGATTTTCTGAAGATTTCGTATACCCCTAGCTAGTTAATGGCGATTCACACTCGAGAAATTGGATGGTGACGCAGTAATGTATCGGTTGACAGGGCTGGAATTAGAAGATGCTTCTTTTCGCTTCTGTTTAGGCATGTCATAGTGAAGAAGAGATCGTGGAAAGCAATATACATTCATGAATATCAAAATGGTGAGTTGTGAAGCCTAATTTGCGGAAGCCGCTATGAAGACCCTGCCCAGAGCAATCAAATTGATCGAGCAGAGCACAGTTCTACTTGGGCGTTTATCGTTTATTTAGAAAATGGTATTTTGGGACTTCCACGCGTACTTTTGGCAGCCCTAGTTTGTTCTATACACCGGTTTCTCTCAGTAAAGCGTAAAAAGTGACGAAGAGAGATTAAACTCGGCTCCCAATTGGGTAATAGTGAAGAGGTTTTGCAAGTGGCAAGTAAACGCATCTCTCACATTGAGAGCGAACCAGTTTCTAATTTCCTATGTCGATTTTTCGCTTTGATTATGTTCGTTTTTTGGTTTGGTCGACAAGTGCTTAATCCCAACGGCAAATAAATTTATGTGAGATCGTTAATGGCGATTCGCAATACAATAATGAGAACTCAACTTCTTCAAATCCAATTTTCAATACAATCAAGAAACTACTAATCCTTCAAAAATGCTTGAAGGGAAACTCAGAAAATACCTATAGCGAAGTCGTAAGGCACTGAAAGATTCCCGCGTAAGCTTATTCGGAGTGATAACGAAGGAAACGCAGACGAATCATACTGAAACCCGAGCCTCGAGATCATCTGCTGTGTTCCTCTGATCGAATTCTCACGCCTGCTTAGAAACCATGTCGAAAAACTCAGAGTATGATCATATCGAACTATTGGAAGCAGAAAATATCATTTCAATCTCCTCTTTCTTAATCCAAATCTCCAAGAAGGCTCTTCAAGATTACAAGATTATTCGGCATAAATACTTAACACAAAAAGTGGAGAATTTTAGAGACAGATTATCGAAACGTGATTCACAACGAAACAAATCGTAAATGTGTATGCATTTCATCGATATCGATGAGTGGAGAGCAAGAAAACTGAAGAGCAATCCAAGAACAGAGCCTCCATAACCAAAGAACAGATCATTCTCGATTTCACCTTCTTCTTAGAGCGAAAGACATACCGATCGTTCGGAGATGAGAAAACCGAATTCAAAGGATCGAAGGCGCAGGCGACGAGTGCTCCGCCGCGCGCCGCCGTGAAGGAAGCCATTGGAGCCCGGAGGTTTGAGCTTCTGAGTTCTGAGTTCTGAGTTATGGTTTCTTTTCACGCAAGAATATGTAACTCAGAGCCTCTATTTATATAATTATATATACATAGAAATGTAGATATAGGTTATTGTGGTATAAATACCAAATTATGATTAATTGGTATGAGTTCATAGTAAAAAAATAACGACAGATGTTTTTAAAGTCGACAAAAGTGAAAGTATACATATGTCCATTTACGTTTTTACGGATGTTTGCACGTCGTTAAAATTCCACGTGGTATGACACATATTGGACAAAATTAAGGCGATTCATATTTCAGTCAAGTTAATGCCCATGACCTGCCCTCACTATAACCGAGCGTACACCTCCGGCCTCTAAATTTTAAGGGCCCAATTTTATGAGATATATTATAATATATTTAATTGAATATAAAATAACAGTAGATGTTTTTAAAGTCTGACAAAAGTGAAAGTATACATATTTTCCAGTTATGATGTTACAGACGTTGGCATGTAGTTTAAATGCCGCGTGGTCTGACATGTGCCGGAAAAAACTAAGGCGATACATATTTTGGTCAAGTTAATGCCCATGACCTCACTACAACCGAGCAAAGCGGGCGCCTCGGGCCTCTAAATTTTAAGAACCCCAATTTTATGAGATATCTTATAATATATTTAATTAAATATAATTTTTTAATTTTTAATATTTTAAGAACCCCAAATATATATTTAGTTTAGGCCCCGACTAACAACAAACTTAGAGCCGGCCTTGTTAACGCCACGTGATATTTATCAATGTCCGAGAAAAAAAGTGGATGAAAATATACGTCTTTCAATTTTATTGATATTAAGTACTTTTATTGCAATTTTTTTCATTTTGAACCATACTATTTCAGCTATTCAATTTTAGTTACTTATGCCCCAATGTCTCATATATTTTATGATTAAATTAAGTAATCTGAAATAAGTATATTTTTTCCATCAGTTCGAGAGCCTTCGAGAGATCACGAAAGCTAAGTGGGTTTGTAATTATATGTGTTGCGAAATTCGGCCCAAACTACGTAATTAATTTCTTGGCAACTATTTTAATTTTATCTTTAAGAAAATATTTTGCAGATAATTACACAGTCTGATCTTTGAAAAATATATTTAAATTTATTTTTATAATTGATCGGTAAATGTTTTTTAAATGCATCGGGGACGGCTACAAATCACTCACAATGCAAATATCTTCTAATGGGACGGCTAAAATCACTGAAGTCTGAATTCGCAGGTAAACCAAATGTAAATATTATACCTCCTATTTATAGTTTTATTTTTCGTATTGTTTAAATATTAATTAAAAAATAGTTACTAAGAATAAAGTTATCAAATCATACATTAAAGATATTGTAGCTGTTTTTGAAACATAGGTATAATTTTGCCAAAGATAAGATTTCAGAATATATAAAATCAAATTCTCCGTCATTAATATTTAATAATCCAATTCTTGAGCTATTTAATTAAACCCTACAAGGCCATTCGTTTCTTAATAATTGAGCCCGAATCGGACGGCTAAGATCATCGTCAACTCTGAGCACTTCCCTTGTATATACAGTTATACACTATATAGAGAGGTAAACAGGGAAACTTCATAAAACATTCCTCAAAACATCATAAATTATTCTACTACATCTCAAAATATCATAATTGGAAATACATCCTTTTTAAATTTTATGTATCAAAATACCCTTATTTGTGTCCATTTTTTCGGACGCGACTTGTCCATTTTTCAGGAGGCAATATGTCCATTTTTCAGGACACAATATGTAATTTTGAAAGGGTATTTTTGTATTACAAATTTGAAAAGGATTTATTTCCAATTATGATGTTTTGAGGTGTAGTAAAATAATTTATAGTGTTTTGAGGGATGTTTTATGAAGTTTTCCAATGAATAATCATTAATATTGTTTTTAATTTTTATATAAACTGGTTTGATTTTCTTGATCTCTCGTGATCTCACCTCTTGTGACTCCGTGAATCTTCAGCTAGCAACATGACTGACCGGCTTTCAAGCCTGCCGGAAACGATCGTACACCATATCATGTCGCTCCTCCACCCGAGGGACACCACGCCGATGACGGCATTGTCCCGACAAATTCTCTCTTTCTGCCGGTCTTTCCCGTTCCTCGATTTCGACTATTCCATGTTCGTCGGAAACCCAAACCTAAAGCGATGCCGCGAAATCTGGAGTAGGGACTTTGAGTTTGCGGATCACGTGACGGCGTCTCTCAAGCGGAGACGCCTAACCACCGATCTAGAGAGGCTGACTCTCGTGGCTCCGCCCACGGTGAATATGTCGGAGGTTGTGAGTTACGCGCTTGGGAACAACGTCAGAGAGATGATCCTCTCATGTGATTATGAAGATTACAGTTACTACATTATTAGCAAGCCAGTTATTCCCTGCTCCGTCTTCGGGTCCAAGTCGATTAAGAAGCTAAGCTTGAGCGGATTTTGTTTTGAGCAACAGGATTTGACAATCGAGAGTCCGTTCATGGAGGAGCTGACTCTCGCCAACTCCACGGCCACAAGCACCACCATCAATATCTCGTGCCCTAAGCTCAAGACTGTGAAGATCTCGAAGTTCCGCCGCCTCGAGAAGATTAAGATTCACGACAACACGATAGAATCTCTCGAGTCTTTCTCTCTGGCCGTAGACGTCGAAGCCGAGTTTCAATGCAAGGACATAGTCAACCTCGCCTCGTGCAAGTCCCTCAAAGCCTTGGAACTGTGCAACGTGAACGAGGAGGATGGCTGGTTCTCGAGCAATGTCCTTTGCCTGGCTTCGCTCGAGACTCTCTCGCTGAAATTTTGCCAGTCGCTGAGCAACATCTTGATGCGCAGCGAGCGGCTCGAGAGCTTGGTATTGGAGGATTGTGCGAAACTCGCGTCTATTGACTTGGATGCTGTAAGCCTCCGTCGGTTTGGCTACGTAAGAACTCGAGTCCTGTTCGACAGAGGGTGCAAAATTGACCTAACGAAGTGTCTGAACGTGAGAGAGTTTACCGTGAGAGGTTACATGGTGGTGCCGACGGGCATTTGGGCTCCGAAACGTGGAGACGCTAAAGCTGAACTCCTGCATGAACTTGGAAGCCCTAAACGTGGACGCCACGCACTTGACGCACTTGGAACTCGCGAGCTGCCAGCGCCTGCAGTGGTTCGATATCAAGGCCCCAAATCTGGCGTACTTCGCGTACGAAGGACAAATGTTAAACACTTTCCCCAAGTGCAACATGTCTACTGAATCCGTATCGGAGATCCGATTGATTGAAGCCGGTTCCATCGATAACAAGGAGAGTTTGAGGAACTTTCTCAGCTCCTTTGGCCACAGCAAAAAACTCTCCCTTTTCTCTAAAACTGACGAGGTAATTTATTTTACCATAAATTTTATTTTTCATTACATAAATTCCCTTCCTAATTATTCTCAAACGTAATTTATTTAGAGATATTTTATTTTTCTTCTCTTTTTGCAGCCATTGATTTATTGCCCCATTCTGAGAAGTACGATGATTTCGCCGTTGCACCAATTGAGACATCTTTCTGTAGAATTGGAGTCAAAGACTGCGCCGATCATCGATATATTCGATAGTCTCCTTTGGCTCGTTCCTCGTCCCGTGATCCTATCCATTAGCATCGGAAAATTCACGGATCTCAAACTCAAGGTACATAATTTGTTCTTTCCTTGTACATAATTTATTTTGTGCTATATCTATATATATATATATAACTATGATATTTCATTGTTGCAGTTCAACTATCGCAAGGTGAGTGAAGAATTGCAGCATCGGAATCATACGACACAATGTTGTATGTCGTATCTCGTCAAATGTTGGAGACATAGCGTGATGAGAGTGGAAATAGAGGGACGCTTCTCAAAACCCCAAGAGACACAGATTTTGGAGAGCTATTTTGTTTGGAATGCCGATAATGCCATCACTGTGAATCTTGTTGACAAAATCACACTGTGAAGCAGCTAGTATGTAACACAATTATTGATCAAGATTTCTTACACTAACTTCATGAAAATCAATAAAGGAATATTTAGACATATTGATTTTATATATCAACTCTCAAACATCTTAATCGTTCTTCAATTTCGTCTAACGTCAACACTACACTAAAAAAAAAAAGAACTTTTGTCACTTTTGCCGTTAATAAATAATTCTTTGAGAATTTTAAATTTTTGCCTATATTAACCCTTTAAATAAATGAGGTTTGTTTTTGTTGTTCATATCATATTTTTAGAATCGCCATTTTGAATGAAATAATACATTGGGGTCCATAGAGAAGACCGTGGACTTAATCTCATCGAAAGTAGGAATGGCGGTGAGGGTATTGTTCTCCTGATCGGTGAGCCATGTGCATATTCCTTATGCTGCGGGTTACTAAGTGGTGAAGCCTGGTGATGATCTGTCCAGACGCGGCACCCTTTTTCATTATCATCTACTGCCCTTTCTTTCCTCCCGGCTATTCACTCATGAAGATCGTCGTATATAGGCTCGACTTCGGTTGCCGGTGCTATAGGTAGGAGTACATTATGGCAGGATCAGTCACCCGGGCAAACCAACCCTCCTCCAAGAAGAATTGTGCACCCTGGTGAAAGAAAAGACATTGATAGGGAATTGTAGCCAAGTGGTAAGGCATAAGCCTGCAAAACTTCTATTCGTCGGTTAAAAGGGGCTCAAAAGTCAAAACCTAACAGGCCCATAGGCCAGGCCATATGCATATAATTTGAGAACAGTGACGTATCTTTCAAGTCTCAAAATATATTATTCAATGTTTGGTAAATTTTTTTTCATACCTATAATTTTTATTTTTAATAAAAATATACCGTCAAATTTTCAAATAATTAAAGAGAAATTGCACAAAATAGTCAAATTGAAACATAGGTTTAGCAAAATAGCCAAACTTTGGTTAATTTTGTAAACTAGCCAATTAACCATTTAAGTGAATTTCTAATTTGGCTAGTTTACAAAATTAACCAAAATTTAGCTATTTTGCTAAACCTATGTTTCAATTTGGCTATTACCCTTAAGAGGCCATAATTAAGGTATACAAAGTCTATTTTATTTTTAAAAAAAGAGATATTGCATGGGATATCCAAATTGAAATGTTTGATTAGCCAAATAGCCTACCTTTCTTTTTTCTTTGTAAAATAGCCAAATGGTTATTAATAACATATTTTATACCTATAACACCCTTTTAACATATTAACGTGTATTAACGTGCTTAATTTGTTTAAAAATAAATAATTTTTTTTTGGATTTTATTTCAAAACAAATTAACTTCGTTTATACGTTTATTAACGTGTATTAACGGAGTTAATTTGTTTAAAAATAAAAGATCGTGATTAAAATTTTAACAAAAAAATTAACTTCGTTAATACGTTTATTAACAGAGTTAATTCGTTTAAAAATAAAAAATCGTGATTAAAATTTTAACAATTTTTTTTTAAATAATTTATTTTTTTTCAAAAAAAAATAATTTATTTTTAAACAAATTAACCACGTTAATACACGTTGATACAAGGGTAATCCGGTCTTTCGTGATTTATTAATTTCTAAAACTCAAAATTATCTTTTATTAATAATTTTTGAATTTTTTTTGTTTCGTCCAATTTTATTTTTTCATCAAAATTTACTTTTTATTTAGAGTTTTTATTTTTGTATTGTTTAAATATTAATAAAAAAAATAGGATTACGATGAGTAAAATTATATTTTAGTTGTTTTTAAAATTTAGGTATAATTTTGTCAAAATATAAGTTTTTTTTTTTTTTAAGGAAGGAAGGAAGGAATCCAAAAATATAAGTTGAGGATATATAAATACAAAATTTTCGTCATTAATGTTTTATATTCCAATTCTTGAGATAATTAAACCCTAATAAGGCTTGAGCTCGAAGCGCATCAAAATCACCATTCGGCATGCAGTAAACGAATCGGACGGCCAAGATCATCGCATCTCTGTGCACTTTTATAGAGAGGTAAACCGAATCAATAATCATTATTGTTTTTAATTTTTATATAAACTGGTTTGATTTTCTTGATCTCTCGTGATCTCACCTCTTGTGAATCCGTGTATCTACACGTAGCAACCATGACTGACCGGCTTTCGAGCCTGCCGGAACCGATCATCCAACAAATCATGTCGCTCCTCCACCCGAGGGACGCCACGCGGATGACAATATTGTCCCGGCAAATTCTCTCTATCTGCCGGTCTTTCCCGTTCCTCTATTTCGACTATTCCATGTTCGTCGGAAACCGATACCTAAAGCGAGACCGCGACTTCTGGAGTAGGGCCTTTGAGTTTGCGGATCACGTGACGGCGTCTCTCAAGCGGCTGACCACCGATCTAGAGAGGCTGAGTCTCGCGGCTACGCCCACGGTGAATATGTCGGAGGTTGTGAGTTACGTGCTTCGGAACAACGTCAGAGAGCTATCATGTGATTACGAAGATTACAATTACAACAAATACTTTGGCAACGGCAATGAGTTACCGCGGATTAGCAAGCCTGTTTTTCCCTACTCCGTCCAAGTCGATTAGGAAGCTAAGCTTGAGTGGATTTTGTTTCGAGCAACAGGATTTAACGATCGAGAGTCCGTTCATGGAGGAGCTGACTCTCGCCAACTCCTCGGCCAAAAGCAAAAGTAGCTGCACCACCATCAATATTTCGTGCCCTAAGCTTAAGACTGTGAAGATCTCGAAGCTCCGCCGCCTCAAGAAGATTAAGATTCACGACAACACGGCGGAAGCTCTCGAGTCTTTCTCCCTGGCTGTAGACGTCGGAGCCAAGTTTCAATGCAAGGACATAGTCAACCTCGCCTCGTGCAAGTCCCTCAAAGCCTTGGAACTGTGCAACGTGAACGAGGAGGATGGCTGGTTCGCGAGCAATGTCCTTTGCCTGGCTTCGCTCGAGACTCTCTCGCTGAAATTTTGCCCGTCGCTGAGCAACATCTTGATGCGCAGCGAGCGGCTCGAGAGCTTGGAATTGGAGGATTGTGCGAATCTCATGTCTATTGACTTGGATGCCGTAAGCCTCCATCTATTTGGTTACGTAAGAAATCCACTCTTGTTCGACAGAGAGTGCAAAATTGACCTCACGAATTGTCCGAATGTGAGGGAGTTTACCGTGAGAGGTGACATGGTGGTGCCGACAGGCGTTTGGGCTCCAAAATTCGAGTTCTTGAAGAAGCTAAAGATGTACTCCTGCAAGAACTTGGAAGCCCTAAACGTGGATGCCACGCACTTGACGCACTTGGAGCTCGACAGCTGCCAGCGCCTGAAGCGGTTCGATATCAAGGCCCCGAATCTGGCGTACTTCGCGTACAAAGGACAAATATTAAACACTTTCCCCAAGTGCGACGTGTCTACTGAATCCGTAGCCGAGATCCGATTGATCGGAACCGGTTCCATTGATAATAAGGAGAGTTTGAGGAACTTCCTCAGTTCCTTTGGACACAGCAAAAAACTCTCCTTTTTCTTTAAAACTGACGAGGTAATTTATTTACCATAAAATTTATTTTTCATTACATTAATTCCCTTCCCAATGATTAAGAGATATTTTATTTTTCTTTTCTTTTTGCAGCCATTGATTTATACCCACATGCTGAGAAGTAAGATGATTTCGCCATTGCACCAATTGAGACATCTTTCTATAGAATTGGAGTCTTTGAGTGCGCCGATTATCGTTCTAATTGATAGTCTCCTTTGGCTCGTTCCTTGTCCCGTGATCGTATCTATTACCATCGGAAAATTCACGAATCTCAAGCTCAAGGTACATAATTTTTTCATACCTTGTACATAATTTATTTTGTGTTATTAAAAAGAGATATTAGCGATATAAATACATATATTTTGACCAATTGAATCGGATTAATAGATCTTAAGTGAATACATAGTGACAAAGAACTCATAGTCGACAATATTAAGACGACGCATATTTTCGTCTACTTTTTTTCACATGCGTTGATCAAATGCTACCCGGCATCAAGTTGACTTAGCCTCTATTATGTCCAACATCCGTCATACCAAGTGGAATTTGACCAATGTCTATTAAGAAAAAGTGGCCGAAATATGTGTCGCCTAATTTTGCCGGTTTACTTATTTTTGTCACTATTTATATTTTTCGACCTATGCTACTTTTATTGCTCAAAATTTGGATACTTGTGCCGCTAATAACTCCATAAAAAATATTTTGAGCGAGTGAAAAAGAAACCCATGAGTCATGACTGAGCATAAATAAAATGTTAATGTCTAATGTCTATAAAAAATCACATGGGTAGTAATTTCATGTACTATTATTCTCTCTTCAAATATATATATATATATAACTATGATATTTCATTGTTGCAGTTCTACTATAGTTTTTGTGAGGTGAGTGATGAATTGCAGCATGAAAAGCATACGACACAATGTTGTACGTCGTATCTCGTCAAATGCTGGAGACATAACGTGAAGAGAGTGGAAATAGAGGGAGGCTTCTCAAAACGTCAAGAGAGACTAGCTCTCGAGAGGTATTTGAATTCAAATGCCAATGGTGCCATCACCGTGGAGCATGTAGACAAAACCAGACTACTGTGGAGCTTATAAAGATATTCAATTCAACCCTTGTTATTTTTAGATAAGAAGAAATTTTCATAATGTTGCTAATTTTGTATTTAACTATTTATTTTATAAGAAATAGATAATGATATCAGCTTTGTTTCTTTATTTTGGAAATAGATTTCTGTTAAAGTTACACTTCGATCATATATTTATGTACCAGATAATACTGGCGAAAGTATCAATAATTTTTTATTTATTTTTTTATGCTGGGCTCATTCTCTAAAATTGTAAAACCGTTAAACTTTCATCCACAAGCCGTTAGTCAGATGCCACGTGGCATCCTGCCACATGGTAAGCCACATCATTCAGTTGCTACGAGGTTGTAACGCATCAACTGAATTCGTAGCCGAGATCCAAGTGATCGGAAACTTTACCGCCAATAAGCAAGAGAGTTGGAGGGATTTCCTCAGCTCCTTCGGACACAGCAAAAAGATCTCGCTTCTTTTACAAAATGATAGGGACGTTTCTTCCTTCCCTCTCAAATGTAATTTCCTTTCCGTTTTTTCATTATTAGAACATGTGGAGTATAGCGGTTTTATAACGAAACAATTTTTAAAAAAATAAAAAAACAGAATGCTCAAACCCAAACCTTCCCCACCTAAAAAAGTATCATTATTATACAATTTCACACTTTAGTATATATGTAAAATTTGAACTTAACCTTTCAATATTTCAGAGCAGAGATCTCTCCGTAGAATTGGACATGACTAATCCGATTGACAAAATATTTGAGAGCCTTCTTTGGCTCGTTCCTTGTCCCGTGATCCTATCGATTTTTGTCGGAAAATCCATGAATCTCAAGTTCAAGGTCCATAATATACGTCTTATATCCTAATTATTAAAATTTACGAATATGCTTCTTTTATCTTAATATCTATATTCCATTCTTGCCGTTCTACTATGAGAGTAATGAAATATTGCAACATCAGAAGCATACCAGACAATGTCGTTTGTTGTCTTTCTTCAAATGTTGGAAACATAACTTGATGAAGGTGGAAATAGAACAGAACTTCATGAGAGACAGATTCTCGAGAGATCATATTTGGTTTCCATTAATGCCAATGATTACATCACCGTAGAGCATGTGTTTCGTGAGTCCTAAGTGAGCTCGGACAAGATTACTTTTTGAGATGACCGGCCTCCATCTTTAGTTTTTTAAACCTATTTCGCGAGAAAATCTCCGTATTATGCATCATGTTATTAGACTCGCACTTTTTTATATATGGTAACTCCAAAGTCCAACCACGACACTAAATTTGATGTTAAAATTTTAACAATTTTTTTTTACCTCCAATCACAACACCAAGTTTCAGACTAATAACGGTATTTTCTATTATTAAATCAAGGATTCTCTTTATTATTTAATTTAGAGATATTTGGGCATAAAGACCCATGTTTTCACTCTGTTAGAGGCATGTTCCCAATAATATTTTTTTTGTCGGCTTAAGAACTCAACGTTTTATTTTTTGTACAACTTTGAGTCTCCACTGAATGAACAATACGAAAATGTATACTCTCCGGTATTTCTGATGAACTCGGTGGTATCGGCGACGCAATCGGCATTCTCGACGATGTAGGAAATGTAATTGGCCATATCGGTGACGCACTCAGCGTTCTTGACGGTGTCGGCGACTTACTCGGCGGTATTGGCGACACGCTTGGGTTTCTCGACAATTTTGGCGACATATACTTGACAGTATTTTTATAAAATCACAAAATTAAAATATGGAAAAATCGCTAAAGTAAAAAAGAGAAATTGCAATGTAGTTCAGTAAAATAAGAATTACTATATTGAAAATTGCTAAATTAAAAAACAGTATGATTAGATACTTATGCTGCAATTAAATACTTATGCCACCATTGATCTTATTAATAAATAGCTATTGGGTACTTATGTTGCAATATAAGTAAAAACTCTAAAATAATAAATAGTTTTATTAAAGTACCCTACTATATTTAGTGCTGTACTGTAGCAACATAACACTTGCAGAATCTTGTTGTAAGATATACCGTCCGGTTAGAAAGTATTTATGAAAAATTTAACGGCATTTTTTCGTTATAGCGTTGAATTTTTTTTATGAAAAATTTAACGGCATTTTGTCGCTATAGCGTTTGACTGAAAACGCTCCTACGGATTAAATTTAATGTTGAGCCCTGCCCATATTACAAAGATACCCTCGTCTACCTAACTCTAACGGCTTTTCCCGCCTAATCGACGTGATTTTAGCCTAATCGATTTTAAGTAATTAAATGATGACATGTTAAAACAGCCCTGAGCTCAGGAGCAGGAGTTTTTATTTAGGCGGTTAAAATGTGAGGAAAACTGTAATTCATTATAATGTGATAAATATGTACGATACACTTAATATATAAATACGTGATATTATGTAATGTAAGCAAAAGTGTAATTAATTAAATCTGCTATAATTTATGACAAATATGTAAGATTAAATTATTCTGATGTATAAATATGAGATTATGCACGAAAGACTATTAACTGTGAATGCTTATGCCGGATACGTACGATTAAATTATGACATAAATATATTTTATCCAGCCAATATAGATATCCGAATACGAATAATGGGATACTTATTTCGTATTTACACAATTATATATAGTGGAAATATTAATAGGCTGTGTCTGTGTGTTTAATTGCCACGATTATATAAGAATGAGAACTTAGCGCAATATTATTAAGAGAAATTGCACCAAATAGCTAAATTGAAACATAAGTTTAGCAAAAATAGTTAAATTTTAGTTAATTTTGTAAAATAGCCAATTAACCATTTACATGAATTTTTAATTTGACTAGTTTATAAAATTAACTAAAATTTTGTAAATGATTAATTGGCTAGTTTACAAAATTAACTAAAATTTAGCTATTTTGTTAAACTTATGTTTCAATTTGGCTATTAACCTTAAGAATTATTAATATTATAATTAAACGTAAGTATGTACAGATTTCTTTTTCAGAATAAGAAAATTCTAGAATCCTTTTCTGATCGAATTCTTAAACGTTAATCTCCGTCATACACACACACGTAGTTCGACAGATATGGTATTTTAAGTAATGAAATCCCTAAAATGCCCTCCTCTCCCTCGTTTCGTAACGTTAGTTTCTGCAAAAAACTGAACGTTGAAGAGCAATACCAGGCAACGTCTTAACTCGATATCAACCCTAATGAATGCAAATCCATTTTCCATATATGAAAAAGAAGAGATACATGAATTATATTCATATATTTTTCGACCTTGTTCTTATCTCATCATCATCGAACACCTAGTCACGGACGGTCAAGATGATCGCCAGATGGTGGATTCTGACTCGGCGTGAACACTTAGAGAAGAACACACACGAACCCTCCTATGGAAAACCCTAAATTATAGCCTCACATAAGCTCTAGTCTCACTCTCGGAGCAGCTTCCACCATTGTAGTCCTTTGTCTGAAACACTTTTCTTGGTCTCACCGGATCAATCGGAGTTCGGAAATGTCGCAAGCCGGAGCCATGGGAAGCGCGGGGAGGAGATTGCCGCCGGGGCTTCGAGCAAGGGTGGCGCAGGGCGACGACCGCCTCCGCGACCGGCTGAGCGAGCTGCCGGACCACCTGGCGCACCACATTTTGTCGTTCCTGCCAACGAAGGACTCGGTGAGGACGGTGACGCTCTCGAAGAGGTGGCAGGCCATCTGGTGGGCCTACCCGATACATGATTTCGATGAGACGCGCTACAGCCTCCCCAGCAATATCGACAACCGCAGCGAGCTCATCAGGGTGATGATCGTCGGCTGCCTCCGGGGCAACGGGGTTTTTCCGACAGTGCAGAAGCTGCGGGTTTTCGCATTCTACCCGAGGGACAAGGTCATCCAGTTGTACACCGTTGATTACATCAAGTACGGGATCACCAACAGCAAGTTGCTGGATCTCGATATTACATTCGACGGCAAGTATTGCTACGCGGAGTCCGAATTCTACCCGTCGGCCTTTCGGTTCCCGAACATGGTGTTTGAGTCTGGGATTCACCTTACTTCTTTGAAGCTCCAAGCTTGCAATTGTGGCCCTTGCGAGAGTTTCAATCTCCCTTCGCTCAAAACCGTCTTCTTGAAATTCGTCACCATAGATGACAAAACCCTAGAGCTCTTGATCTCGCATTGCCCCATCCTGGAAGAGCTGAGGGTCGAGTTCTGCTTCGATGTCAATGTGCTCAGGGTCAAAAACCCTAGCTTGACAACCCTAGTCCTCGCCAGCTCTGAGGACTTGTCCCTGCTTGAAATGGAGGTTCCGAGGCTCCACTGCTTCAGGTACAGCGGCGCTTACATTTCGGCAAAGACACTTGTCAATGGGGAGGATGACCAGTCCAGCGAGATCAAGAAGTTCGAGTGTCGAAAGAAGGCAGGCGGGTTTGAAGAGCTGAAGACGTTGCTGATCAGCAACCTGACGATGAACGATGAGACTGCGGAGAGGATGTTCTCTTACTTCAGGCAGTTGCAGAGTGTGAAGCTCGTGTACTGCTCGTTCACGGAGATCAGCTTCAAGAACAACGGGAAGCTCGAGGCGATCGACCTAGACGACTGCGATTTCGAGAGGCTCCGTGTGAACCCGCAGAGCTTGCGGAGCTTCAAGGTCTCGAATCAAGCCCTCATTAGCAACCCCGTCTACTACCACCTCTCGGGGGCGGTGTTCGTCTGGCTGCGGTCGGTCTCGCTCGGAGGCAGCATCTACTTCCCGGACGGCGTCTTCAGGTTCGTCAACGGGCAGCAGCTGGAGAGCCTCGAACTGCTGGAGTGTCATGCACTGAGGCGCATCGAGATCTCGAGCCAGTCTCTCAAGAAGTTCGAGGTCGAGCTTGACATGGAGCTCGAGTCCGGGCGCATTGAAGCCCCGGCACTCGAGCACTTCAAGTACTCCGGCGAGCTCTGTGTGTTCGAGAAGATGACCGTCTCCAATGACGTCACCGTCGATCTCAATATTCTGATATACGGCCGGCAGCTCGACCCGAGCGAGGCCGA
This sequence comes from Parietaria judaica, assembly GCA_954871525.1. NCBI lineage: Eukaryota > Viridiplantae > Streptophyta > Magnoliopsida > Rosales > Urticaceae > Parietaria > Parietaria judaica. The sequence continues at coordinate 37,891,866 of OX940865.1, forward strand.
AGCCCATGACCAACGACTGTGGATGTTCCTCAAGCTATTTCACTTCGCCAAGGTCCTTAACATTGGGACCCGTCAAACGGACGTATGTGTGCCTTAACATTTGTTTTATTACTGTTTGATTTCTTCATTATTATATGTTATATTTGATTTGTGTTCTTGGTTGGTTTGTGTGTAAAAAACCATTATAATTAGTTACTTCAATTTCAAGCTATCACACACACTGATACACACATATATATACACTTGTGTAGGTTCAGGGAAGGAACGATCAATTAATAAGCCTACACATAGACATAGGTTTATTACAAGCTTTTAGGTGTTGGAAAATAATATTAGAGATGGACAATTACAATGCATGATATTTTTAACTTAGTAGTTTTTTAACTTAGTAGTTATTATTACATTTCAAAGAAATACTAGTCGTGTATTTTAGAAATCTAATTAGTTACAAACTATATGTTCTAGATTCTAGAACTCCACATGTTCAATATCATTCTAATAAGAACATCTTATTTTCAAATCAAGGTTATATTTCAAGACTTTCACAATAAGATTACTCCATCACAATTGTTCCAAGAACTAGAGTAACGACCCCTTTTTTAGAGGCCGTTATCTTCTACTATTATTTCATGACAAGTTTCGGCCCTTTTAATAATATATGTGCGCTATCGTCGAACGTTTAAATTGTCTCTCGGGTCCGTTACTTTTAGTTTACAACTTTACATGTCCAAACCAAAGGGTATAATAACAGGGTATTACGAATTTTAGATTGATCGTATCTTGTTTGATGTACATATTTGGCTCAAAATCTTTGCAAAGTGATTTCATATAGTTGATCTTCAAAGTCGAGTATTTAATCGCCACATTGTCCTTCTTGCCAAAGTGTAAGATTATTCCGGGGAGATCCTACCACCGCCCGGCGCTCCGCTACCCAAGCAGGCTGAACGTGAAGACGAATTGTCCCGGAAAGTGCTACTTGCTTTACCTGAAGGACGTTCTCAACCTCTCGTACTGCGTCAACACCATAACCCTCAACATTTGCTCATTCCAAGTCGAACTCAAGGTATCAAAATGATTCAATGGCTATTTGGGTAATGTTTGTTCTGTGAATAATAGTTTACTGATGATCAAACACATACATACATATTATATACATATATACATTTCTTATGAGCAAATGTTTAGGGATTATTATATATGGATTGCTAGAAATATTAGGTTTATGTCACACAGCAATGATAAGTGTCACCAAAATGATATGTCTTTTTTATCATATTGAAAAACTATATATGCAGTATGTATATATATATACACTTATTTAGGTTCATGAAGGGAGTCAATGAGAAAATAGGCTCAAAAAACTAGGTGTATCATGTATGTCACGTAGCATTAGTGGTACAAGTACCCATCGTTATATATCTTTTATCAAATTGAAAAAATAAATATATAGAATAGTTCTCATTTTGATTTCATTTCTTCCACTCAAAACACCACCACCAACATCGCTTTCCTATATAAATAGGTAGTCTACAATGATTTAGATTTTTCTTCTCATTCCTAGCTAGTCTAGGGACTATGTATCTAAATTTTAATTGCTCTTTTTTAAGGAGTCAAATGAAAATTAATCCTTCAGCTTCACTTATTTGTTTAGGTTCATGAAGGAAGTCAATGAAAAAGCCTTCACATAGAAAGGGTTTTAAAATTATGATATATACATGGGTTGCTCAAGCATTAGGTGTGTCACGTACAATGAAAACACACATATATATATATAGGAGTATTATTTAAGTGATTATTATGGATTGATATATGCTTTTGTTTTTGATGAATGATATTTAGTATTGTAGAGAGTAATTGAGTAAGTGAATAATGTTCAGGTTCAAGTTATCGTTTTTAGCGGTTAATTAATAGTTCGCTTATCACGGATAACTCAAATTTCAATAATTTTAGGCTTATAATAACTCGAATTTATTGTTCTAATTTATAGAATTATAGTCTAGAGACTAAAAATCTATATACATAAAAAAGCATTATCATATCATATATTCTATTCTATAATAGCCTAAAAATGTGCATCAATTTCAATAGAAACAACCGCTCTAACCTTTCGATCTCACCGTTTCAGTTCTACACTCCGGCGAACATGGAGGATTTCATGAAGCGAAACAGCATCATGATCAACTTAGCGGCCTTTAAGCACGACTGCGTGGCCAGGCACTTGACTATCGTGAAGATTCGCAACTTCCGAGGAAGCCCCAACGAGTTAGAACTCGTCGAGTACTTGCTCGGAACCGCGACGCGACTCTGCGCGGTGAGCTTCGTCTTCCACAAAGACGTGGGGATGGCCGAGGCCGAGAGGATCGTCCGTGCTGTCCTCCCCCTCCCCATCGCGGCTGGATCAGTCAGCTTCGGCTTCATCCACCCGCAATTTGAGTGAAGTAGCTCTGCATGGTTTTGCCGTCCGTACAAGTCCCTTGACTCGTTTACGTGATCGATGGCTGTGAGACGTGTTAATTTCTTGCTTTTTCTTTTTCGGTTCTGTTTGAGACTTTGCTTAAAGCCCTTCGTGGCTTTTTTCACCAAGTTAATATTGTATTTATGGTTATCATGAATATTATGGATTTGATTAGTGCTTGATTATGGTTATGAGGTTGGATAATGATTAATATATATTTTATTTTTTTATACTACATGGTAGTGTCGTGTGTTATTTATGGCTTAGTTTCAGGCGATTATTGCGGCACGTTTGTAATATTGTTACGAAAGGTATCGGCTAGGGGGCTTAACATAGAAAAAATAAAAAATAAAATTGAATAAAAAAAAGTAGAAATTTAGGATAAATTTGAATTTAAAACTTATTATTAAGATAGAGGCTCGACATTTTGTAGACAATACTTAAGAAACATAAACACAAAGTGGCCATAGGATTCAGAATAAAAGAAGATGGAATACTCGTGAATATCAATAACCGGGGGCGGAGCAGGGGCGGCCGCCCCCACTTGGTCCGAAAACGTTATTTCTATTTTTATTTATTCATATCAAGTTTGTACATAAATAATAAAGATAACATTTGTAGACTAAATATCATTACAGCCTAATGGAATTTTGTTACTCTTAAAGTTCTCCTCCAATTTATAGTCATTGGTTCATAACATATATATTAATAATTGTTGTATCAGATTTGCGTATAATTAATAGGATTTATTAACATTTATTGTGTAGTTGATCTATCTTAATATATATTATCAATATTCTGTAAGAATGATGTAATATAAAATTTGGTTGATAAAAAATTAATGTAGGCTATATGGAATAGCACTATGCGTTGGGTATTATGCATATGGGATATATTCATAAGACGAGTTACTTCTACAATGTACATATGGTCATGCATACGAACAAAAAATGCACTATTGTATTGTGTAAACATATTACACATGCAAATGCAAGTTAAGAAATATGCTTTATAATTCTAATAATTATAGATGAGCATAAAGTCAAGTTTCTCCATTCCAGTTTATGTAGGCCCATTCAGACATGCTTTAGAAGATTTTTTCTTTCGAATCTTTTATTCATTGGGTATGGTTATGGCATACATATGTAAGACACGGTTAATTATCTATTACAATGTATCTTTGATCATGTAGCCATACATAAAAAATATTGTGCAAACATACATATGCAGAATACGCTGAGAAAAGTTCTTTAATATATATATATATATATATATATATATATGAGAACAAAGTCGGTTTCTCAATTATAACTCATGTATGCCTATGCAGACGCACGTGTTTCATAAAAAATAAAATCTTTTTTTTTTATAGAACTTTTATGCATTAAGTAATGAATATATATGGCATACATATGTAAGGCAGGATTAAATTCCTAAATGTATTCATGATCATGCATACGTACATAAAATGTACTACGTATTGTGTAAGCATATCTCATGCATACATAAATTAAGAAAGTACTTTAATTACAAGTTTTATATGTCAATACATGAATTACTTTAAACTTACGATATATGATACGTAACTTAAAAAGGTACTTTCATTCCAATGTACGTACACGAGAACAAGCCGGTGTACCTCTTACAACTTATTTATGCCCATGCAAACATGCTTTTGAAGAATATAAAAAATCATATAGATCCTTCTATTCATTGGGTAATACATATATTCGTAAGACAAGTTAAATTCCTATTATAACGTATATATGGTGATTCAAACCCACACAAAATGCACTATGTGTAAACATACTCATGCATACTATATGTTGAATATTGTATAGTTTATCATACTCATGCATACTATATGTTGAATATTGTATAATTTATCATAGGTTGTACATTATGGTACTTATGCCGTTATTATTATCTTCTTATCTTAGTTTGTAAATACCAAATTCATGAATGGAAAATATAACTTTCCCAAATATTCACATGGTATCAGAGCTCTGATCAAGGGAAAAGTTCAATCTCAGCCGCCGTTGCCGCCTCTTTTCGTCGGACGTCCTTCTCCGACGACCTCTTCCGGCGTGTGTGTGATCCTCTCGGTGTCTCGCCTCTCCGTCCTGACTTACTTGGGCGATCTCAGATCCAAGGAGACTCCTGCTATTCCAGCAATTTCTAGTCGAGTTTCAAACCTCAAGCTTCTGAAACTCAGACGCAACTACTCTTCTCCGACGACGAGCTCCAACTCATCCCTCTCTCCGCTGCATCTCTTGGCCACGAGCCTTCTTCGGGGTTGACCTCCAGCTCCAGTCGCATCTATTTGACGAACCCTCAAATCTGCAGTTCGACTCCAAGAGCTCGACCTCTTTCGGTGATCTGCGATTCCAGCGTGCACCCTCCTCGTCGACGATTCTCTCGGGCTCTTCTAGTTCTAGCCGATCTGCACGTGTTCTCTCAGATTCATAACTTTTTGTTGGGCTTGTGCTAGGCTTCGAAGCGCGCTACCTATGAGCTTCTTTGGTTTGGTGGTCAATTTTTAATTGCTTTGTAAGCTGCTTGCTTCAAGGTATAATCCCTGCACACCACCTGTTCGATAAAATCCCAAACTCAAGCCTTTAGCCCAAATTTGATTTTTCTGCTCGTCGCCAAAATCTGTGCAAGAACAAGCAGAAAGCCTCTACACTTAAGTAGACGTTCCCGTGCTCAAATTGCACCAAGCTGTGCAATATGTCTTCTTCAACACCACGTCGGGGACGTCCTTGGTGTAATAATTGTAATGTTCACGGTCATTGGAGATCCCAATGTTGGAAATTACATGGCAAACCAACATATTGCACTGATTCATCCAAACTTGCTCTGAGTCATCTTGAGCAACTACCAAATCCAAGCGTCGACAAGCCTGTCGATACGCATGCCCATACTAGTTTGACGTTCGATCGTCTTGTACAAGTCCGACAATCAAAATCATGGGTCATTGATTCAGGTGCAACAGATCACATGACAGGAGATCGAAGCTATTTTATCACATTCGGGCAAAGTACAAGTCACTCCTCTGTTAAGACTGCTGACGGGACATTTATCTCGGTTGAAGGAATCGGATCAATTCGAATTTCAGAGGACATCGTTCTTCAGTCTGTGCTATTTGTTCCGATGATCACTTGCAACCTTTTGTCGGTTAGTAAACTCACTCGTGACGCTAATTGCATGACCCGTTTCTTTCCCGATTTTTGTGATTTTCAGGTATTGGGTTCTGAGAGGGAAATTGGTAGAGGCGAGATGCGTGATGGACTCTACTTGTTTCACGACACAAGTTCTAATGGTAATAAAATTCAAACCTCAAGTCAAAATCTCGTGTCTCGTCTAAACACACATTCTTCCTCTCTTCCTATCGATCAATAGATCATGTTATGGCATTATCGTCATGGTCACCCAAATTTCCAATATCTTGCAAGGTTGTTTCCAAACTTGTTCACTGATGTTAAAGCATCTTCATTTCAGTGTCAAATTTGCCAACTTTCAAAACACACTCGACATGTCTTCCGTGCCCTTGATTATAAATCATCAAAGCCATTCTCAGTGATTCATAGTGACATATGGGGCCCCTCAAGGGTACGTCACATAAGTGGGGCTCGATGGTTCATCACATTCATTGATGACCATACTCGAATGACGTGGACATTTCTCATGAAAGAAAAATCTGAAACTGCTTCTATCTTTCAAAACTTTTACTCAATGATTGAGTCTCAGTTTCATAGCAGTATTCAAGTTCTTCACACTGACAATGCACGAGACTACTTCAATCAAAATCTTAAGCCATATTTATCCGAAAAAGGGATAGTTCATATAAGCTCGTGTGTTGACACCCCACAACAAAATGGTATTGCCGAGCGAAAAAATCGACACATTCTTGAAGTTGTTCGGTCCATTATGCTTGCTAAATCCGTTCCTAAACATTTTTGGGGTGATGCAGTTCTCACGGCCACATACCTCATTAATCGCATGCCAAGTCGAATCCTAAATTTTCAACCTCCTCGTCAAGTCCTCACTCAAATTCACCCACATCTACTGTCATTCTCTTCCGACCTTCCAAAGAAGGTTTTCGGGTGTTCCGCCTTTGTCCATGTCCACAAACAAAATCGATCGAAACTCGATCCTCGAGCCGTTAAGTGCATTTTCTTGGGTTATTCTTCACATCAAAAAGGGTACAAATGTTATTGCCCTAATACTCGCACCATGTATAACTCAATGGATGTCACTTTCTTCGAAGGTGAGTCTTTCTTCCCCAAATCTGATATTCAGGGGGAGAACTCTTGGGAATCTCAAATTTGGGAAGTCAATCAAGATACTCAACCCGAAATCCCATCTCCTACAACTCAACCAATCGGCATTCCTCCGACGTCCATTCCATTTTCGGTCGTCGACACTCCGAGTACAATGTCTGAAATTCCTTTGACTTCCATCCTACTTCCGGTAGTCGAAATCTCACCATCCAGAATTCCTTCGACTTCCATTCCACTTTCGGTTATCGAAGATATCACAGACTCAATTCCTCGCTCATCTCGTTCTCTTGAACATGTAGAGGACGCCACGCATCGTCAAATCGGCCAAGATCCAGATCCGACACCCTCTACCTCGACTAATCCATCAGGTACGAAAATACTTGAACCTGTGCTCGATGATTCAGATCTCCCTATTGCTCTCCGGAAAGGCATTCGTAAGAAACCTATTCATAGGAACACTGAATATCCTATTGAACGTTACGTAGCCTACAACAAGTTGCATCCGTTATATAGAGCTTTCATCACTAGCCTTGATAGCACCAAGGTCCCTAACTCTATTCACGAAGCTCTTCAAATTCCCGCATGGAAACATGCGGTAGAAGAAGAAATCCGAGCACTGGATAGCAACAAAACATGGAGCCTCACTGAATTACCACGCGGAAAACGCCCCGTCGGATGTAAGTGGGTCTTCACTGTCAAGTACAAGTCCGATGGAAGTATCGAGAGATTCAAAGCTAGACTTGTCGCGAAAGGCTTCACTCAATCTCAAGGAATCGACTTTCAAGAGACTTTTGCTCCGGTGGCCAAACTAAATACGGTTCGAGTACTCATTTCTCTTGCCGTTAATTTAGATTGGTCATTATTCCAACTTGATGTCAAAAACGCATTCCTAAATGGAGACCTTGAAGAAGAAGTCTATATGAATATGCCTCCGGGATTTGAACAAGACTCCAATCGTCACTTAGTCTGCAAGTTGAAAAAGGCGTTGTACGGCTTAAAGCAATCTCCTCGTGCTTGGTTTGAGAAATTCACCAAAGCCGTCACATCCAATGGGTACCTCCAATGCCAAGCCGATCACACTCTCTTCGTCAAACGGAACAACAATGGGAAGATTGCAATTCTCATTGTGTATGTTGACGACATTATCTTGACCGGTGATGACTCGGAGGAACTCATTAGGCTAAAGCAAGTACTCGCAACACAGTTCGAGATTAAAGATCTTGGAACTCTGAGATACTTCTTGGGTATGGAAGTAGCAAGATCTGACAAAGGCATTGTCATTTCCCAAAGGAAGTACGTTCTTGACTTACTCCACGAAACCGGTCTTCTTGGTTGCAAGCCAGTTGACACTCCGATGGATCCGAACAAGAAGTTCTCTCACGGCACTGAAAGTGCTCCTGTCGACAAAGGGAGATATCAGAGACTTGTCGGCAAACTCATCTACTTGTCTCACACTCGTCTGGACATTGCCTACCCTGTCAGTGTTGTAAGCCAACACATGAACAACCCGAACGAGGAGCATTTGGAAGCCGTAAACCAAATCTTAAGGTACTTGAAGTCTACTCCCGGTCATGGCTTAATATTCCAAAAATTTGAATCTCGTGAGATCAAGATCTTCACAGATGCTAGTTGGGCCGGAGAAGCCACCGACCGAAGATCAACGTCGGGGTATTGCTCGTATGTCTGGGGAAATCTTGTCACTTGGAGAAGCAAGAAGCAATCTGTTGTTTCTCGGAGTAGTGCCGAATCAGAGTATCGTGCCCTCGCATTAGGGATATGTGAGGGAATGTGGATCCGGAGGCTCTTGAGAGAGCTAAGGATGGATCATTCTGGAGCTATTCAAATGCTCAGTGATAGCCAATCTGCAATTCGCATCGCAAAGAACCCTGTTCACCATGATAGGACTAAACACATTGAGATTGATAGACATTTTATCTCAGAAAAGGTCAATGGTGGCATCGTCAACTTGAGTTACATTCCTTCCAAACTTCAGATCGCCGACATCCTCACCAAAGCCCTTCCAAGAGCTTTCTTTGATGAACTATGTTTCAAGCTTGGTTTATACACCATATACAACCAAGCTTGAGGGGGAGTGTTGAATATTATATAGTTTATCATAGGTTGTACATTATGGTACTTATGCCGTTATTATTATCTTCTTATCTTAGTTTTTAAATACCAAATTCATGAATGGAAAATATAACTTTCCCAAATATTCACACTATACAAGTTAAGAAATGTGCTTTAATTCTAATATATATTCATGAGTAGAACGCAATTTCTCCATATCCAGTTTATGTATGCCCATTCAGACGTGCTTTATAAGAATCTTTATTTATATAATATTTTGCATTGGGTGGTGGTTATGTGATGTATCGAGAGGTTATCGGAAAGAAACGAAACCGCAAAGTTTGCAACAAAAACTGTCAACTATATTCAATCAAATTACCAAACTAAAAGAAAACCACTATACTCCACCATATTGCATTATTACATATAGTAATTGATCAAGAAGACAGGGAAATGGAAGAGATGAAGCAAACAAGGTTAATCAAATAACACAATTAAAAAGAAATCATGAATAAAACTTGATAATTAAGACACTAAATCAGTTCATAAATAATGTCAATTAATGTCGTTGGCTCTGGAGCTTCAAGCAGCACGCCATTCACACGTTTAACAATTTCCATGCAACGTCACTTCTCGGCACGTCGGTCCCACTCATCCATAAATAAGCTCTAGCCCTAACGCGCCATCATTATTGCATACATACGTAATCGTAAGACACGATTAATTCTCTATTAAATTATATCTGTTATCATGCATGCGTAGGGGATTTTCAATGATAATTTATGTATACTCACGCAGACGTACGTGTTTCATAATAAAAACTATTTTTTTATATATTTAACCTTTTATGGATTAAATAATGGGTATATATGGCATACATACATTAGGCAGGATTAATTTCCTAAATATATCTATGATCATGCATACTTAAATAAAATGTACTACATTTTGTGTAAACACACTCATGCATACGTAAATTAAGAAAGTACTTTAATTACATTCTTTGTATGCCAGTCGTATAAAAGAAAAAAGAAAAACTTTCTTTTTATATAACAGTTTATGCATAATGGTTTATCACATAATACATACGTAAGAGACAATTAATTTCCTACTAAAATGTATCTATTATCATGCAAACATACATAAGATTATTATTATGTAAACGTACACATTTCTAAACATGCATATCTGTTTAGAAATGTGCTTTAAGTCTAATATATTCATGAGAACAAAGTTGGTTTCTCTCTCACAACTTATGTTTGCCCATGCAAACGTGCTTTTGAAGAGAGAAAAAAAAAACCTTTTATAGAACTTTCTATGCATTGGGGATATGGGTATGAAATATATTTGGTACGACGAGTTAATTTGCTATCAAAATTAGCCGATCTTTTTTGGAAGCTTAACTCATAGCTTGCCTTTTCGAGCACAACACGCACTAGCTAACTGAATCTTTGGCGCTTTGGTTTCTTGTGCTATGAAAATAGGTTTTCCCGAGTCGATTGAACTCCTTTAAATTAGTATTCTACTAATGAGAAAAAATACATGACCAAATAATTTGACTAGTGTCATAACTCTTAATATTAATAATAATAATAATAATAATAATAATAATAATAATGATAATAAAAAAGATTATATAAATCTGTTCATATTTATAGGTTTTGATCAACTAAATCATTCACCAACCAAAGGACCCTAAATTTGCTTTGCCTAAGGCACATTAATGTCGTTCACTCATAATATATGTCGTTTAAGCTAGCTGTAGTTATCGTATTATGTCGTTTCCCGATTTCGTGTCGTTGTCGTTACTGCCATTTCAAGCTTGTCGTTTTTCCAGATAAGCTCTATTGAGAAAGCCCAATTTCAGACTCCGATTTCCAGCGATAATGGAAGCCAAACGGTAAGCGAAGAAGAAGAACCAGAAAGCTCGAAGCCATGGCGATGGCGACGGCGACGGCGACGAGCATGGCCGTTCCGTCTCTCTCCCGCGAGAGCTCCTCCATTCTCAGCCTCAGAAAGGCCACCGCGCTCTCTCCCGATTCCTCCGTCCGATTGCGCCGCCGTGCCTTGCCGCCTATCTCTCCGCCGACTGAGCTCGCACCTTCTCTGCGCGTTTCCCGGCTAAGCTCCGCGGTTCTGTACGGAAGAAGCGTGCCGAGGATTCACGCAGTTGAGAATGGCGCCGGAGAAGGTGAGAGGGACTACAGAGGAGAGAGCACTTTGCCCGAGCGGTTCAGACAGTTCGCGAAGGAAGCTCCGGAACCTCCCGTGCGATGGCCGTGGTTCGTAGGTACTCCGATTTATATGATGATTCGGTGATCTGGTTCTTGATTCCATTAGAAGATCTTGGAGCTGATTTAGGAGAAATTGATATCTTTTTCATTCAAGTTCTTGTAGTCTTAAGATTTGAAGATTCCTTTGTAGTTCTAGTGAGTGTTCTTGGCTTCTGAACTTTGGATATGAAGCTCTCTGTTAAGCTCTTCCCATGAAGGTACCCATAGGAAAATCCCGGTGAAGTTTAGCCGGATCGAAAGCTATGCGGTTTCTTCGATCTTGCATTACTGCTTATCCCGCAACATGATGATGAAATTATGAACAAATCACGGCCTAAAATCGTAACTTATGTGAAATAATTGATCTCGGCGGTGATAAATTTAATAAAATCATGACAGAAGTATCAGAACATGATGCTCTCTAATCTCCGCTCTAATCTGATATGCAGCGACGGGTTTTCTCCTGTATGCGTGGAGAGCCGTGTTGTTTGAGCTGTACAACTGGAAGAAGGCTGCCCTAGCGTTGTTCCAATTCGGCGGATACATCTCGAAAGTTTTGTTGGCCGTCATATTCCTCTTCATTGGCGATCCCATCACTGCGTTGATCAGTGGCATCGAAACCGGACTATACACACTCCGAGCGTACTACTCCAGTATAGTCGCTTACGCTCCAATTCAAATCCTCACCACGATAGTCATACTCACATCGGCGGTTTTCGCTATTGCCGAAGCCACCAGTCCCGATTCCGTTAGCGCTCAGCCATACGTTCTCACCGTGTCGGGACTGGTCGCCTACGCAGCCGTGGCTAATTACATCTCCGACCTTTTTTTCTGGACCGCGCTGGTGGGTCTTTTCAGTTTCACGCGGCTCGTGCAGAAAAGGGACGTCGTGGCGTCGGCGTTGCCCGTGGCGGTTGTTCTCACCGCTATCGGGGAATCGTGGGTGAGAGTGTTGACGATCGCTTCTTACTTGGCCTTAGCGATCTCTCACCATTCAAAGAAGCCGCAACGAGAGAAGGAAGAAGGTCCGGTAGTGCCTCGAAAGCTTCCATTGCCGCTTTTCGGTGTTGCGTTGGCCATCGGAGTTCGTCTCGCCGCGAACTGGGCGGGCTATCGGCACTTGACATGGAAGATAGCTTGAGCCCAAAAGGCAACACTTTTTTTTTGGTCTTTCATTCAAAATTTTCACAGAAACTGAGTGTAGAATAGTTGATTGTTCGGATTTCTTCCATGTGTGTATCTCTAGGCGTAAATCCAGAATTCGATAAGGCAGCTTCGCTGACAAACGACATGTTTGTAGTACTTGCTGCTTTTAGTAGTAATGATTGTGTCGTTTTCTATCGCACTGTGTTGTCGTTTTTTCAATAGATGATAATGATACCGTTTAAATCTGCAATTCTATTTTGTTATATTTTGTAAATTGTGGATTTTCTTAAAAAATATATTTAGTTAATTCAATCTTTAATGTAGACAGTCGCAATAAAATAGGTTACCACCTATATTTACCGGTTAAACTCGAATTATGAATTCGGTTTAACTAAGTTTTCAAATCAAATAAAAACCGCTGCCCACTTTTAATTTATTTCTTTTAGAACGTTGACAAACCGGTAATTAATAAATTGGGATAATAGCGGCATAAGTCCTCAACCTTTACTCAACTGGGGCGGCATAGCCCCAACCCCATTTAATAGCGGTATAAGTACTAAAAGATGATTTTCGTCCAAATTTGACTAACGGAAGTAGTCAACGTTTGCGCGGTCAGCTTCTCGTCAACGTGGACGCCACGTAATCCGACATGTCACCATACACGTCATCCTGGTGTCATCAAATTTAATGCAAAATTAAGGGTGATGGAGGGATTAAATAAATGTTGCATTAAATTTTATGACGCGGGGATGACATGTATGGTGACATGTCGGATTATTTAACATCCACGTTGACGAGAAGCTGACCACGCAGACGTTGACTACTTCCATTAGTCAAATATGGACGGAAATCATCTTTTGGTACTTATACCGCTATTAAATGAGGTTGGGGCTATGCCGCCCCGGTTGAGTAAAGATTGAGGACTTATGCCGCTATTATCCCTAATAAATTTGATAACATAAAATTGTTTGATCCCCACATAGTATATTTATGGAAGTTATACGACAATGTAAGTTATTGGAAACCGCATTTAAACTGAATAATTATAATAAAAAATATTAATAGATACGAAAAGTCGATCCTTATGTTAAAAATTATGTGTGGTATTCCGAGTGATTTTTCAAAAAAATAAGAAAAAACGATATTATATCTTATCGGGCTCCGCTATAAATTTTTGTCGTTTCAGTCTTTGATCCTTACAATGCTTTTCAGTGTCGTTTCATATAGTTATGTCATTCCCTTGCGCTTCTCAGATCTGATGCTTCTAGGGTTTCGAGTCACTCCTTATATAAGCCTCCTCAAATCGCCATCTTCTTCATCACTCTCCTCTCAAACTCTCATTGCTAGGGTTCATCAATTTTTTAGCTCTCAATTAAGGCATCGTTTCTGTGCCGTTGAATCGATTCAAGCTCGTCAATTCTAGGGTTACTTTCGATTCTGCACGAAGGAAAAATTGATTTAGTGTTTGGTAAAAAAAAATATTTAGGCTAAAAAACTAAAATAAACTAAAACCGTATTTTTGTTTTTAGAAAAAACCAAAAATCTACGAATTCTAGCTTTTACGATTCATGTACAAAAATTTAAAATCGATTTTGTGTTTTTTGGAAAAATAATTTTGCCAAACACCTGAAATGCGGTTTAGTTTATTAAAAAAAAAAAAACAAGACTAAATAAGCTGTGCCAAAAGCACCCATTATATCTTATCGGGATCCGCTAGAAATTTTTGTTTTTTTAGTCTTTGATTCTTACAACCCTTTTCAGTGTCGTTTTAATGGATGATGTCGTTTTATATCGTTACGGTATTCTCTTGATCTGATGCTTCTAGGGTTTCGAATCTCTCCTTATATAAGCCTCCTCAAATCGCCATCTTCCTCATCACCCTCCTCTCAAACCCTCATTTCTAGGGTTCATCCATTTTAGCTCTCAATTTAGGCATCGATTCCGTACTAGTCAATCGATTCAAGCTCATCATTTCTAGGGTTCCGCACGAAGCAAAACCCCGGGCTTCCCTGACTCATCGCTTGAAGGCGAGAGCCCCAATGCTTGTGCTAAAGTGACGCCGTTCAGTGTTGCAGATCCGACCTCGCTCTGTTCCACGGCCGATCTGTGTCAAAGCAACGCCTATATTTTCAAATTCCGCCGTCATCACTCAGGTTTTGCTCTGCTTTGAGTGATTGTTTTGGTTGGCAATGAGGATGAAATCCCAGCTTTACGCCAGTTCTGCTTCAGAGAATTCTTGATCGAAAGAGCTGATTCAAATCTGAGCCACTGATTAGGATTCATATTCTGTTGAAGAGTCGATGATGATTCCTCCATTTTTGAGGTGTAGATAACTTCGAGACCCTGAATAAGGGAGAACCCCTTGGAGCTCTACAACTGCATGAAATTACTGGATCTTTCTGAGACACTCAAATTTATTTATATTTAATTGATTTTTTAATACCAAGTTTTGAGTTTAAACTATGCTTTTTATCCTTTTTTTTCTGTGGGTAACGAGTCTATAAAGCTCAGAAATTATGTGCTGATATCAGCTTCATCTCTTGTTTCTCACGGGATAGGAGTCAAAACTACGGTACAAAATTTTAGTATTTATGCCGTAAATATCCTTCTCCTTCGTGCCATAGCTTCCTAGGGTTTCCATTTCTGAGTCTGCACGAAGCTACCCCGGGCTTGCCAGAGCACGGTGATGACGGTGAAAGCCCCAATGCATGTGCTAGAGCCTCGCCGTTGAGTGTTGCAGTCTGGCCTCGCTTTCCTCCACGGCCAATCTGTGTCAAATCAACTGCTATATATCTATATATATGTGTGTATTGCGCCTCACTACACCTTTAGCCTGTTTTGAGAACACCACGAAAGCAAGGCTAGTCCTCGAGGCGGAGAATCCATGGCGGTGCCTCACGTGGGGGCTTACTATCCAATCGATGATTTGGCCTCTAAAGTCATCCGCTATATATGTTGTTGGAAATGGCGATGATTGGTCGTTATCCGCGCTTCTGAGTTGAATCAATGAAGCTGAAATTAACGTTTGGTTGAATTTCTTGATATGAGCCATTGATGAAGTGAAGCCGATGATGATCACATTTCAGCCTTGTTAGATGCTCTGCGGAGCCGAGACCCTGAGAAGGGAGAACCCCTCGGTGAAGCTTTGGTCAACATGATATCGAAAACTTTATCTGAGGCATCTATGTATATATATATATGTATGAATGAATGATTGGTTGAGTTTTAACTATACTCGTTATCCTGTGTGGGTAAGGAGTCTGAAAAAACTCAGAGAGTGTGTGCTGATTATCAGCTTCGTCTTCTGTTTTCCACGAGATTCAAGTTAAATGACAGCACAACATTATCTATGAATTTTTTCTAAGTCTGAATGAACGATGAGAACTGAAAGAGGAGGCAATATTGGAGAAAGGATAACTGGACAACTTAACATCAAGAAAAGAGAAAGTATGTAAACGTATTTTTGTGACACAGACAAGTAGAGGTTTCCGTGGGGTTGGGTTGGGCTGCCCTGATATTTTTTTATGGACCTGAAACTAGGGTTGAAACCAGGTCCAGAACCTGTTTTTTTAAAAGCCCGGACCCGGATTTCTGGTTTTTCACTTATCAAACCCGAATCCAGTTTTTAAAAGGGAAAACCCGGAAATCCGGGTTCGGTTATTACCTGGTTTTAAAATTAAAACCGGATTAAAAACCAGAACCTGAATTTTATTTTGGTTCGGGTTTTAAATCAGGTTCCGGGTTTTTAACTGATTTTTTAACACCAAACACAACAATGATCCAAACAACAACAACAAGTTTATCCAAATAAAAACAACAAGCAGTAGCTTCTGATCACACCAGACGTATCCAAGCCTTCAAGCGTCGTTGACACGTCCGCTTCCTCTGTAAACAAGACATAGAAAAAAATTAGATCACGATATAAAAGTATCAAACAAATAAACAAATTAAGTAAATGGATTACCGAATCAAGGCTCCTCTTCATATGCATCTTAGTGATTCATCTAAATGTTCTTGATAGGCCACAAGATTATGGCACGAGCTTATCCAATTATTTAAACAAACCAACATTTGTACTGTTTTTGGAAGCAATGAACTTCCATAAGGATCGAGAATGCGCCCACTTGCAAAAAATGCAGATTCGGAAGCCACGGTAGAAGCCGGAATTGCTAGAATATCTTTAGCAATCTTAGAGATCGTCGGGTATTTATGACCATTGAGATTCCACCAAATGAGCACGTCAAAAGACGTCGAATGACTTTCTTCGGGATCGGTGAAATATTGATCAACTTCACTTTTGGTAGCTTCATTAGTTAGAATCTTCTTCTTCATGTACGCTGCAAGAGTTGAACCTGCTTGGTCCCTCGAAACAATATTCGACGGCGTACTAGAAGTCCCACGACTATCATTTTGCCCACCATTGTACGCAGCAAAAAGCCTACCCAACAATGACATTGTGTCTTCAACAACTTCGCGTCCCGCCTTCTCACCGAACATAAACTTTGCGCAATGCTCTAGATAATTTGATTTGTACCTCGGATCAAGCATAGTACCGAGGAATACTATGCGGTTAATCGATGAAGGTTGGCCCCAATACTTATCGAATTTCTCCTTCATCTTCGAAACCATCAAAGCGACAACCAAATTATCAGAATTGTCGAGGAAGTCGAGTCTTGCTTTGACATCACACATATCTGTTAAGTACAAATTTGAAGTCGCATACGTCGTATCACTTAGTCTCTTAGTTAACTTGTGAAAAGTCTTCAGAAAAGTCACAAATGTGATAGCATTTTCCCAATCGGTGTCATCAGGTGGACCACTCACATTCGGATTAGAAAAATGAGCATTGTAATACAAATCACCCTTCATCCAATCAAATGCTTTTCTAAATTTCAAGGATGCCTTCAACATGATATAAGTGGAGTTCCATCTAGTACTCACATCCATACACAAAAGAGATTTAGATTCAATCATCTATTTCTTAACAAAATCATTGAAACGCTTCGAGCGTGCCGGAGATGATCGAACATACCTTACTGCATTGCGTATAGAAGATATAGAGCTTGCAAGATCAGTGAGGCCATCACCTACAATAAGATTGAGAATGTGAAAGGCGCATCCTCGAATACAGTCGAATTCGCATCTTGTAGCTTTCTCTTCAATTTAACAATGCATAAATCATTCGCAGAAGCATTATCCATCGTAACTGACTGGATCATTGTAATTCCCCACTCATTGAAACAATCCATCAACTCTAGACATAAAGTTTCTGCTTTATGATCTTCAACTGGGACAAAACTTATTATCCTTTTCTGCACTCTCCAACTCTTGTCAATCTAATGAGCTGTAACGCACATGTATGCTATAATTTGGATTGAAGTCCAACAATCAGTGGTGATGCTTACTCTTTGCCCTCGTAAAGCATTCTTCAAAACTGAATTGTCTTCTTCGTATAGCTTCCATATATCTTTGGTGATGGTAGTTCTTGAAACTGAAAAGAACTGCGGATTCATGTAAGCCGAGTACTCTTTGAATCTTTCCCCTTCCATATATCGAAATGGGAGTTCATCAATAGCCATATATCGTGCTAGTGTCCTCCGAAATCCATCTTTCGTCCATTGTGCACGATTAAGCGTGCTGCCACTTTCACCTTCCAATTTTACAAAGACTAGCTTCCGTTGTTTCTTATCTAGCAACTCGTCCTTGAACGGGCCTTTCTTGCAGATTTTAATATGACTTTTGAGACTAGACGTACCGTTATTAGTCGGGCTGGCCAGGTTGGCTGTACAATGGATGCAAACTGCCCGTGTACCGCACGGCAACTTCTTGAAACTCTTCCAAACAATTGATTAATTCACCCTTGTGCGCTTCTTTGTCTTTTTTCTCTCATCAATATCAACGTCTCTCGTCACTGTTTCTATTACTTTTGATGGTAAAACTTGATTGATCTCATCATGGGCAAGTTCAACGAAATCTTCTTGTAAGTCCTCTTCAAAATTTAACTTCTCCATTTTCAAAGCCTATCATAAAAACAATACTCTAATAAATCCTAAAAATCCTTCAATAATAAAAATCATTAACCCTAAGTCCCTAAAATCAGAGTATAGATCAGACCTACAATAAGAGTATAAATCAATCAGAGTACTGAGTATACATGTACATATTTTTTACCTGAAATCGTCGAAGCGAGAGGTGCTGAGTAGAGCAGCGACGGCGAGACGGCGAGTGGAGTAGAGAGAGAAAGGGGCGAGACGACGAGTAGAGTAGAGAGAGAAAGGGGCGAGACGGCGAGACGACGAGTGGAGTAGAGAGAGAAAGGGGCGAGAGAAAGTGAGAAACGCCGAGACTGAGAGGGCGAGGCAGAGTCGAATGGAAAAAAGAGAAGGGAGAAAAATGATAAAACCCTAAATTGATTCAATGTCGTTTTGAGTAGTCATGACTCATGACTCATGACTCATGAATTAACATAATGTGGAAGGGGAAGTCAATGTCGAGTACTCATGGCAGAGTCAATGTCGTTTTATCAGACTACTAATTTTAAAAATTATAAATATAAATTAAATATTTAATTAAAAAATCGGGTTTTAGTAACCTACTAACCGGGTTCCGGGTTTTATAACTCAAAACCCGGAACCCGAAACAGGTTTATTCCGGTTGCGGGTTTTGCAAAATTCGATTTCGCTTTAACTCGGTTTTAATTCGGTTTCGGTTTTTTAAAAGCGGATTCGGTCCGGTTTCGGTTTTAAACCCGCATTTTCGGGTTTTATGCACAGCTCTACCTGAAACGATCACTTCGGGTTCCAAAAAAAAGTCTGATCGAAACCGACCCAATAAAAATTGGGTTGGGTGTGGTTTGGGTCGCTATGACCCGATTAATTAAAATTTAGTTTTACATTAAAAAAGTATGTATCAATATAATTCAAAGTTTAATTAAAAATAAATGATAACATAATTCACCAACATAATCCAAAACATAAACACCAATACTCCAAAACATCGACCAACATGTTATCCAGATTAGTCCAAGTTATCCAATGCAACATACCCGCCACTATAGTCTCCGTCATTTCTAAGTTTTCAGTTTCTTCTTTGGATTCATCGTTGACAATGGGTGT
Organism: Parietaria judaica; assembly: GCA_954871525.1. NCBI lineage: Eukaryota > Viridiplantae > Streptophyta > Magnoliopsida > Rosales > Urticaceae > Parietaria > Parietaria judaica. Next base: position 37,911,208 of record OX940865.1, read on the forward strand.
TTTTTGCTCGGAACCAATCTCGTGTACAAACCAAAGCTTCCACCATTCTTGAATTCAAAAAGCTTCTAAATGTATCCCCAAACCTACTACCGCCCGAAAAAGCCGGCTCGAAAGCAACTGTTGACACTTGGATTGCAAGAACATCTCTCGCTATCAAAGAGAGGGTAGGAAACTTTCGATCGGTAAATTTCCACCAACCGAGAACATCAAAGTGTTCATAGGTATTTAATTCTCACAAACGTCATTTAAATGGTAATCAACTTCGGTCTTGGGACTTCTGTCCATCACAGCATCGGGCTCTTGGAGGCCACTCAATATCTAAGACTTTTTATTCCCACCAACAGTACGATTTGGACTCGAGGAACTTGTTGATGAGAGGTCGTTCTATTTCCATTATATATCTCTAACAAAGCTTTCAAGAGACCGATAAACCGAGCACACAAACGATCAGTGAATTCAGTATCTCCATAAGTGTTGAGACAAAGCTTCAAAAGTTTGGTCTTGTATATTGGATCGAGCACGGCAGCGAGTATCATCAATTCGTTCACCACATCAAGACCCCCCAAATATTTTTCAAACTTTTTACGCATGCTAATAGCAACCAAGCTTAAAGAAAGGTTCTCACCCGAAGCCTCTGCCAGTTCATCTAAGTGTTGCTTGATCTTGAACATCTCATGAAAGAACAAATTGGCGGTTGTGTATGAATTCCCGCTAAACTTCAAGGTTGTTTCGTAGAATGTCTTCAGGAACACGGTATATTGACTTGCTTTTTCCCAATTGACCAATGTTGGTGGAGTAACAACTTCATCTTTCCCGCCCGCAAGGAAGTGATTCTCGTAGTTTACATCGCCAATCATATGTGCAAATGCATCACGAAATTTCAAAGTGGTGTCAAGCATGTGGTCGGTAGAGTTCCATCTAGTCGAGACATCAAGGCCAACAAAGCTTTAGTTTCGATTCGTGCTTCGGCAACACATTCTCGGAATTTCTTTGTCCTATTTGTTTCAAACCATCTTGCACAAGTTCACAATATGAGCATTACACCTAATGTGCAAGAACTTCCCTTCCATAAGAACAAGACCGGGAGTTGCAACGAGCTTTATCTTCAAAAAATTCAGGGCAACATCATTAGAGGAAGCATTATCCACTGTTATTGCCATAACCTTCGTGATTCCCCATTCATATAAGCAAGTCTTGAGCTCTCGAGTAATGGTATATCCTCTATGGTTAGAAACAATAAAGAAGTTGATAATCCGCTTGTGCGAAACCCAATTGTCATCGATGAAATAAGCAATGACACACATATAGTCGATGAAATGTGTCGGTGGTCAATGAAACTCTGTATTTTGCATCATAGCTTTCAACTCCTTCTTCTCATCAAGATATAACTGATATATGTCCCGAGCAATGGTAAAGCGCGAGACAAGAGAAAGCTTCGGTTGTATGGCACGGCAAAACTTGATAAAAGCCGGGTCTTCCCATGTGCTTGAAAGGTAATTCTGCATCCACTATGTACTTTGCACAAGCTCTCCTAGCCTTTTCCTTCGTCAAGCTCCAAGTTGTTAAGTTTCCTCCCGATCCTTGAGCAAAAGTCAACACTTGTTGTTGCTGTTTCTCAGTATTGTTTGCCAGGTACTTTTTACACCTCTTCAAATGCTTCTTCAAAGTACTCGTGCCACAGTCTTTTGAATCAGACGCAAAATCAGTATCACAGTAATTGCACTTCTACCTTTTCTTGTTATCCATCCTAGTAAAATGATCCCATGCTTTAGACTTCCTTCTCAGCTTTCTTTTAAGTGATCAGATTCATTACTAACCAGATTTTCAATTGCTGAAACTTGAATCGTAATAAGCTCCTCACTTAGTCGCTCTTGAATCTAAATAACCTGTAATAATATTATTAAAAAATTCAGTCACAAATATCAGATTTCTACTTATGATATTAAACAAAAATATCAGATTTATAAACGCCGAACTGGAATATCAGATTTCTACACCCTTACACCTCTTATAAAAATATCATAGAAGCATTCGTAAACATTTCGTAGATAAAGTATTTGTCCCAAAAAAATCCTTACAAATATACCCAAAAACCGAATTCTGAACATGAAAGTTGGGAAACTCTAAACAGAAAATAACTCGAGTCATATATACTTCTTTCCTCCTCAAATAAACTTATTTACCCAGATTTATCAGATTTCTAGAAAAATATCAGATAAATAAAATATGATGAAGAGGAAAATCCTAACTGGAATCGCTGTTGGGAACGCCGAACTGGAATCGCCGGCTGGAATCTTCGACGGCCATGGCAGTGAGAGAAGGGAGAGAGTCAAGGAGTGGAGTGGAGACGCTGAGTAAAACGATGCTAACCCTAATACACTAAGGGGTTAATGGTAAATTCACATTATAAAAAAAACTGATCGGGTTGACCCGAACCCGAGATATTGAACTCGGCCCCAGCCCCATAAAATGAGTGGGTTGGCCCAACCCAACCCATTTTTGAACGGGTCAGTTTGGGCAGGTCAGTTTGGGTTGGGCCTTATCGGGTTGGGTTGGGTTTTCGGGTTGGGCAATTTTTGCTCACCCCTACACACAAATATTATTTCTGTATTAACTCTTCATGAAAGTAAGAGCATGAGAACAATATATAAATATATAGGACCTTTATATGTTAAACAAGATCAATGAAATATTTAAACGATCTTAAAAAAACGGATTTCACCCCAAATAAGTTAGGTGGTGTTTGGTTAAGTGGTATGGGAAATTAGTTTTTTAATTTGGTTTGAGAAATCAGTTTGATAGTTTAGTCTACCAAATTAGTTTGGGGATTGGTTTTTGAAACACTGTTTGGTTAGTATTTTGTTAATACGTGGTTGAATTTAAATGAAAAAAATATAATAAAACACAATTTATGTCATTAAAAAGAAAGTATGTTTTATTTGAAGTAATATATATTAATACAATGTCTAAAAGATATTTGTCGTAATACAAAAAAAATTTCATATTTCACAACTCTAATTACATGTTTAACTAATGAAAATTTTCATACAACCAATCGTGGTATGCGAAACCAATATGACACTGTTTGAAACCAAAACTAGAAACTGGTCTCGGAGACCATAACCAAACGCACCCTTAGTACTTATGGGAATGAAAAAGAAGCACAATGTTAAGTATTTTGTAACATAAAGAAAGTCTGTCACAAGAAAAAAGAAAGAATAATGGAGTCTTTCTCTTTTCTTTTTTTATTTAAAGAAAACATATTGCATAGTTAAGATTCAAGGGAATCCCTAAGGATAAAGTTTTAAAAGGCACCCCGGGCACCATTGACCATATTTCGGGATAAAGACCGGAAGTCGAGTTTTGGTTACTTAGCTACCTCATTACAAAGCCTAGAGACATAACGACATTTGTCAACTGGGCATAAGTAAAATTTCCCCCACGAATAAGGTTGATTGCTCGTAGACAATCGGTCTCTAGTACTTCCTAAAATGGGTCCTTGCGCACAAGTAAGATTTTCCCCCACTAACAAGGTTGATTGCTCCTAGGCAAGGTCCTTGTAGGAAACCAATCTCTATTTTACTTGCCACACCTTCTGAACGATGAAACTATGGCGGATAGCTTGGCACATCGCGGATAAGGCCGAGTCCACCCTTCCATGTGCCGCCCGACCGGTAACCATATCCCATGCTCTGTCAACATTGAGTTTGATACTACCATTCGCGGGTCTCAACCACTCATTTTGCTTAGATAGTCTTGCCCTCACCTCAATCTCCAACCCTTAGGTTGCTTGTTTTGCAGCTTGAAAACCAACAAGTGACCTTTTCAATCCAATCTTCCAGTCTCTTGGTGAAGTTCTCGAAGAGCCTACGGTTCCGGTCGGACCATGCCGCCCAAAGAAACCCACAATGAAGTTCCAAATCCATCGTCGAGAGATCCTCCCTCCAAAGCCCTAAGGCATAGCTCTCAGAAGCGACCGGCGCGGTCTTCGTCGCCTATCGTTATAACATCGAGCAATCTGTAAGAGCTTAAGTATGCTCACAACCCCACAATGCATCCGAAGACATCGCCCCACGAAGCTTGCAAACTGAAAGGCATACGGCCCCCCGACCTCTTAGTGCTCCGTACGTTGGTAATGCCTCGTGCAACGCCCTCCACACTAAGTGTTTGACTTTGGGCGGGATTTGAAGACTCCCCAACTACTTCCACCATTTTAGCTCATCACTATTAGAGCCCGACGGTCCCCCTCTAACCTCCAACCTTGTGAGGCGGTAACCCAACCTTACCGTGTATTGGCCTTCTCTTTGCTTCAAGCGACGTACCGATGCCGAATGCTACATAAGTTTCACGGGCATGCCGCATACCGATGAAAATATCGACGGAATGGTCATAAAATAATTTTGAGTATTTTGATATTTTTTTTTATATATATTCAAAATTACTTACTTATCATTATAAGAAACAAATAGCAAAAAATCACACTAATAATAAACATCGTACCGATATATAAGTAGCAAAAAAATCACATTAAAAAGCATACTTACTTACGGATTGTGATTTATAAATGAAAAATAAACTTCAATTCGTACCTTTGGAGTGAAATAGTAGAATGTTTGTGTTAGGGTGTTTTTGTTTACATTGAGATCCAAACATCTGAATTTGAATGTACATCTATATAATAAGATGAGAAATCTAAATCTGAATAAGAAATAACTAAGTTTGTTTACGTTTTAAGGTATGAATACAGATTGGAATGTAATTTTAACTTTTTATATAATATGAAGTAAAAAAAAAAAAACCCATATTTAGTATAAATTTGGATAATAATTATCATAACACCAATATTTAAAATTTTACTAAATATTATAAAATATAAATATTCTCGGGGTATTAATTATTTATAATAATAAAAATATTTACAATATTATTCATGACTTTAAATAAATATATATCTATAATGTAATTAATTTTAAGTTTATTAAAAATTATTAGTATAAATTATTTAATTATAAAAATAATTTACTAATTAGATAAATTATTTTTGAAAAAGAGTATTACTAAAGAATTTTACAATAAACTAATTTGATGATTTAGTTAATTATTTAATTCATAAACGAATTATTATTTGTAATTTGATAAAAAAAATTAAATAGAATTCAAATTAAAAAAAAAAATCATCAAAACTATATCTTCCAACATATCATTGGATTCCTCTCGTCGCAAGCTTTCCAAAGATATATTATATGAGTCAATCCAATGCTCTAAAAAAGTTGTGGAGTTTTAAAGTTTTGAAGAGTAGAGACAAAAATTAATAAAATTAAATTGTAAATAACCAATCAGTGCGTGATAAGTGGTGAAAAATAAGATGACATGTCAATAATTTGGGAGAGTAGAGAGATAATAGATCTTAATACTATCCAGAGTTGGTTTTACATCTTACCGAATAAGATGTTAGACCTCCATGAAATTCATAGTTGCATTACATGAGTTTTTAAAAGAAATAAACAAATGCACTTAATATACGTAGATCTGACTCATTAAGATTCAGATGTTCATTAAGTGCAAACAAACACTCTCTTAATTTAGTTTCGGTCTTCCTAGGAGATTTGAGTTAGAATTCTAATACTATATTCTAAAAATCAGTCAAACAAAACAGGTAAATGAGAACAAAAGATGAGAGATCATGATTTTAACTACTGCCCCATCCTAATACCACGTTTTAAACAAGTGGCATAACTCATGAGTAGTTCCCTTTCAGCTATCGACATTAAGAGCCTATTTGGTAGCATTTTCTAGTTGTTTCTTGTTTTTGAAAAATCATTTTCAAGAGATTGATTGTAAAATTGTTTTTTTTATTTGTTTTTGAAATAATGTTTGGTTGGTACTATTTTTAAAATTAAAAAAAATGAAATCATGTTTGGTGAAGAGTTTGTTTTGCAAGTACTTTTAATGTGTGAAATATTAAAAAAAATATATTACAAAATATTCAAAATATATGAATATGTAATTAAATATATTATAAGCTATTGACATTTATAATAAAATTAACGTTAATTTTTGTGTTAATAAAAATAAAAATATTAGGCACTTATGCTGTTATTATAAAATATTGAGTACTTATGCCGCTATTATAATAATAGTGAGGATGAGTTTGTGGTGAAATTGCCATGAGAAAAAGTTGAAAACACTTCTTTTATTGTTTTCAATTACAAGTTATAGTTGCACTAAAGGAAAATATCATTTTCTAGAGCAATTCAATAGTGAGTTTGCACCAAATATGTTTTTCAATTCTCAAACATTGTGTAACGGTAATAAAACAATGAAAGTGATTTCTAAAACACTTACCAAACATGTCCTAAGTTTTTTCTACTTTTAAGTCGCGTGGCTCATCGACAATTGTTTGTATTTTAGAATATAATGTTAATAGATTGGTAAAATTTAGGGTCAAATCAGAACTAACAACTCACAAGATATATTGAGAATAATCTTTGGTGATATGTGATATTCCTCGCGAAAGATCGAGGTTAATCCTCGATATTTAGTGAATAGAGTAATTTATTTCAAATAAAAAATATTTTCTGAAAAGTGAACAATCTAAAATAGTATTTTTAGAGTTCAACAATTTTGAGATGTAGATTTGGAGTATAAATAAAATATAACACTAGTTAAATTCTTAAAAAAGCTATCCACCAAAGTAGTTAGTAATTGTCTTGCTAACTCGTCCGCTCACTTTATCATTAATTTTCTGCTAACCGGCGATATACTCATCAATATTATGTAAAATAAAAAAATTAATGAAAAAAATAATTTATTGATAAATATATATAAGAGATAGAATAATGATAAATATAACCTAATCCTTAGTTAAACACGGTTGAAAAAATAAAAAAATTAAAAAATTCCTCTAGTAGTTTTTTTTTTTTGGACCGGAATTCCTCTAGTAGTTGGCAACTTGACCTTAGTTAATTATTCAATTCGTTAAGTGTGGAGTGGATTAGTATCTCGCCTTTTGATTTAAATAATAATAAGCATTATCCACGTTTAATATGACACATCTCTCAATGAGTGATTAGTTCCTTTCATGTAAAATAAAATAATCTATTACTTCACTTTGCGTATTTATTTTAATAATAATCATGTGATGTAATCGGTCTCTAGTTCATTTTTATATCCAAAGTAGTTAAGTACTAAATATCAAAGATGGTAAATTGACAAATTGTCTTCGAATTGTAGACGTTTGTTTCTTTCAATTTTTTTAGGACAATTCAAAATGCATTAATTTTATTTTAAGTGCATTAAATTTTACCCACTTTTGTTGTTGCTGATTTATTGATCCTATTATAAAGTACTGAAATTTAGAATAGGACATGCTTCCATAAACCTTTTACTCTCGGAACTGGGGTGGATTTAATATATATATATATATAATAACGGCAAAATACCTAAAGTTTGATTAAAGAACTCTTCGGTACTCATAATTTAAAAGTGGTGACAAAAGTACCCAAAGACACCTTTGGGGCGCTGACCACTCTATTCTCGTAACACAATTAACATACTTGTTAACTCTGGCTACGTGGACAAACGTGGGTTGCCGACATAGCAATTATTTGTCACGTAGACGAGCCCTCATCAGCCTCATTTACGACATAACAACGAATTAAATCCCTAATTGAGATCGTCCACGTGGCAAAAAACTCCTATGCTAACAACCCACATTTGTCCACATGGCCAGAGTTAATGGGTAAGTTAACTGCGTTACGAGAATGGAGTGGTCAACGCCCCTAATGTGACTTTTGGTACTCTTACCACCACTTTTAGACTTTGAGTACACGAAGAGTTTGAACAAACTATGAATATTTTCGCCGTCATTAGCCCTATAATTATATATATATATATATATATATCTCGTTAAATAAATTACTATTATAATCTTAATTTTAATCAAATAAAATTTTATGTAATTATTATTCTGATTGATACATTAATTATTTTTTCAATAAACTAATAATTAAATAACGTAATAAAACTTTCAGATATCAAAATCATTTCCTTATAAATGTTATTTTGTATATACTTATATTTATATTTTTTTTTGGTGCTAAACTGCCAATTAACGCAGTTAAGATACGTAGTACACAAAGCAATAAGTTTTCATTCACTAACCTCATCCACTTTTTCGTTAGTATTTTGTACTATTTTTTGGAGTCAATAACGCTAATCGTGATGCTATTGAGGAGATGAAACGTGAATTCGAGAGAAAAAAATGAGAAGGAAATAAAAATTTATCCTTTTGATGTTGCAAGAATTTATTTTTACATCTAGGTTTATTTTGATAATCGTGAATTTGGTCGTTGGATTCACGATTATCAAAATAAACCTAGATATAAATAGTTTTGCCGCTAATAATCCTTTTTATATGTAAAAACAAATAGTGAGAAAGAATGCAATGACTGAAAACTCCATATATAACACGTGTAGTTGTCGGATCGGTCCAAGAGAGAAAACAGAGCCGGTCTTCTCTTCACAACCACCACCACTCCATAGCGCTCTCTCTCTCTCTCACTCTCTCGCCAGCTCGCGTGAAGATGACGCTCTTCTCCTTCTTCTCTCAAGCTCTCCATCGCTACCCTGTCGCCTCCAAGCTTCTCGTCGTCTCTGCCCTCAGGTCCTGAGAATTCTGACACTGGTTTTGGATCTTTATTTTGATCTCCGAGTTTGACTCGGAAGTCCTCAGCTATGGAGTTTTCTGAACAGCCTTAACCTGGTTGCTATTTTTGATCGAATCCATGGCGTTGACTGAACTACGATTAAATATATATATATATATATATGTTTATATTCATATCTATTGTATGTTATATAGTATGTAAACGACGTGACATTGTTTTTTGACTATAGCTAAATCTTCCTTGCGTTGGGTTAATGTAGTAGTGGGAGTTTTGTGGTATATTCGGAAGCGGGTTCGGACCCCGGCTCGGAAAAAGCTAGTAACGACGATGGTAAAGAAACGGAGCCGAGAAGGAAGAAAGTGGTGGTGCTCGGCACCGGATGGGCCGGTACTAGTTTTGTCAAGGATCTCGATCCTTTAAAATACGATGTTCAGGTCGTTTCGCCGAGGAATTACTTCGCTTTCACGCCTCTGCTACCGAGTGTCACGTGTGGGACGGTTGAAGCCCGGAGCATTGTTGAGCCGATCCGAAACATTTTAAAGAAGGTTGATGGGTTACTAGCTTAATTTGCTTGCTTAGGATGTTTTGCGAGTTTGTTTTGACAGTTACCTCGTTTTTTCCTTTTGCGCCAGAGGAAAGGCGAGATTCAGTTTTGTGAGGCGGAATGTACGAAGATTGATGCTTCGAGTAAAAAGATAACGTGCAGATCGAAAATTAACAACAATTTGGTGGGAAATAGTGAATTCTCTATGGAATATGATTACTTGGTTGTAGCCATTGGAGCGCAAGTCAACACCTTTAACACGCCCGGCGTAGTAGAAAACTGCCACTTTCTGAAGGTACAGCCGAATCTGTTTCGAATCTAGACAAAAAGCGTCGAATCTTATGAATCCAATGGGTCGGTGCAGGAAGTAGAGGATGCTCAGAAGATTCGACGGAGTGTAATAGATTGCTTTGAGAAGGCCTTGCTTCCTGATCTGAGCGAAGAAGAGAGACGATCGAATCTTCATTTCGTGATCGTCGGAGGGGGTCCCACCGGCGTGGAATTCGCTGCAGAGCTCCATGACTTTTTGGAGGAGGATCTGTTCAAGCTATATCCAGGGGTTAAGGATCTCGTGAAGATCACGGTCATACAATCAGGAGATCACATCTTGAACACGTGAGGACCGGTTTTTCGTTGGCATTTTTCTTTCCATTCTTCGCAACACTTAATAAAAACCGTGTATTTCCATCTATGCAGGTTTGATGAAAGAATTAGTTCTTTCGCTGAGCTGAAATTTACGAGAGATGGCATCGACGTTCAAACCGGGTGTCGGGTCATCAGCGTTTCAGACAAGGACATTCAAATGAAAATCAAATCAACGGGAGAGCTCTGCTCCGTTCCGTATGGAATGGTAGTGTGGTCCACTGGTGTTGGGACTCGCCCGGTTGTAAAAGACTTCATGAGGCAAATTGGCCAGGTTTGTCCACAGAAAATCCATGGATATTAGTTGGGATTAATTTAGTTCTTATACCTGTAGCCATAACGCTAATTTGCGCACGTTTTGTTTTCTGAATTAATCGAGGTTAGTTTTCTCGAGGTTTGAATTACAGGGTAAAAGACGTGTTCTAGCAACGGACGAATGGTTGCGGGTTAAAGGATGTGAGAATGTTTATGCCATGGGCGATTGCGCTACAATTGATCAGCGCAAAATTAAGGTATATTCCATACGTGGTCACATTTCTTATACAATTCACATTTTGTTCCTTATAATCATTGCATTCATATTTTAAAGTCGTGTGTCCATTCAGCTAGTTCTACATTTTTTCTTTCTTTCAGGAAGATATCTCGGCCATTTTCGAAGAGGCAGACGAGGACAAATCCGGTTTCTTAACCGTTGCCGAATTGCAGGAAGTGATAGATGACATTATCATAAGGTACCCTCAGTTGCAGCTCTATCTGAAGAGTAAGCATTTGGCAAATGTAACCGATCTGTTGAAAGATCCCGAGGGGAACGAGAGGAAGGAAGTCGACATAGAAGGGTTCAAACAAGCCCTTGCCCACGTCGACTCGCAGATGAAGAGCCTTCCGGCAACGGCTCAGGTTCATTAAAACCTCATATTTTCCCTCGGAGAAATTTCACACACAATTAGTTACATATTGTTATATACATCAGAATTATGTCCTTTTCTACATCAGGCATAAGCACTTGTGTTGATCAAATCTTTTTGGTATCAGGTTGCTGCTCAGCAGGGCTCGTATCTTTCGCAGTGTTTCAATCGCATAGATCAGTGCAAAGAGAATCCTGAAGGTCCCCGACAATTTAAAGGTTCCGGGCGTCACCAATTTCGCCCATTCGAGTGTGTTTTCCTCTTTAATCTCTTTCTCTAATGAGTAATTTACCATTATATTCCCTGAACTTTTGGTGCTGTTTGAATTTTTTTAAAGGTTCCTAGTACATTTCTTTTGTTCCTAAACACTAACATGTGTGCGGAAATCACCACTTTTTTTAAAAAAAAATATTTTGCTACTTATCTGTACGTTTCGTGAATAATTTCGATACCACAGTAAGTTTAGGGACATCATAATAATGATTACTCTTTTCCATTTTTATAATCCCTGATTAATATGACCAATGAAAATCAAGAAAGTAACAAATTTGTCTGGTTACTTGGGTGACAAGGTACAAGCACTTTGGGCAATTTGCGCCTCTCGGGGGAGAGCAAGCTGCGGCCGAACTTCCCGGGGACTGGGTTTCCATGGGTCACAGCACTCAGTGGCTCTGGTATTCTGTATACGCAAGGTATTTAAATAATATTTCTCTCTCCTTTAACATGTTTTCATGCTTCTGATTTGTTATGATCAATGTGTATTGTTCAGCAAGCAAGTGAGCTGGCGAACACGAGTGTTGGTTGTGTCTGATTGGACGAGAAGGTTCATCTTCGGCCGAGATTCAAGCCGTATTTGAGCCATTGATTCCGAGACCTGTAAATTGTGTGTTGATGACTTGATGCTCCTAGCTCTTGGGGGAGTAAATGTCTTTGCTATTAGTCGTTGCGCTCGACTTCTGGCCATTTTCCTCGTGTCTTATAACTATATATTTTTTCGTTTTCTTTGTATCGGCCCAATCTCAGAGTGAACAAAGATATAATGGAGACGTTTCTGTACAATATCGTGCTGAATCAACGGCAGAGTCAAGCTGCAATTCTTGTGGACAGATTAAACTTCCGGGAAAAAATATGCATACGTGTGGAAAATTTTGAATTAGGAACATTTAGGGGGTAAAAATAGTACGAAAAATAAGAAAATTTAAGGAGAATTTATTATGAAGAAAAAAAAACTACTGTTGCTACTTGTGATCCTTTTCTTAGCTGTATTTTCATTAATATTCTCGAGTTTTTTTTTTTTTTTTTTTTTTACAAAAAATTCTAAATACAAGTTCTATCTTTGCGCGACGAGTGAGTTTTTTTTTTTTTTTTTTCATTTTGTCCGAAGCTCACAAACTCATTTAAGAGTTTCAATTTCCGTTTCTAGTTCCCCTTTTCCATTTCGAAACAAGTAGAATTTTCATTTCCGTATTCAGAACTGTAACTTATTTCTTAATTGATTTAAACATTTAAAGATAGAAAAGATAATTCCGTTTCCATATTTCAAAAATAGAATTTTCTCGTTTCGAAATTTCCGTTTCTGTTTCTTGTGGGAAGTCGAATTCGCTGTTCCAACGGAAATAAGTAGTAGCACTCCTCGGAACCGAATAATTGTTATACATATAGATAAAATAAACGTATATATACTTTACAATGTCTAGTACAGTATATATATATATATTTTTTGACATGGCAAGTATTCAACATTATTATAATGTTATAATGTGTAATTACCCATATTTTATTATAATAATAATAATAAAAAAAAAAGTCAAACAAAGCGTGTAAGAGTTGCAAACCCTAATGTGCCACACCACACGTGTCCTAAAGTTAGTCAAAGATAAAAGGTATGTGATCTGTACAGAAGCGTGACAGTTTTAGCGTAAACCTCGGACTCTCCACTCTCATCTCATGTGAGCCGTCACACTCACAGACACAGACACACACAATCTCTCTCTCTCTCTCTCTCTCTCTCTCTCTCTCTCTCTCTCTCTCTCTCTCTCTCCACCATGCGTGGATATTACTATTCCTTCTACGAGAACGCCTCTAGGGCTTACAACCAGAACCCACTGATCTCCAAGCTTCTTGTTGTCGCCTCTCTCAGGTTCATTTCACGCTTCATCTTTCTTACCACACAAGCGTTTTCACGGTTTTCTTCATGTCTGATGTGTTAAAGTTGTTAGATTATAGATTTCCGATACCGGGATATATGTGGAGATTGCGCTTCGTCAAACGCGTATGACACAAATGCGCGTTTTTCTCGGATCAAATTTCATTTACTCTTAAGTATTTTCTCATAAAATTTGCTACGTATATATATATATTTCTTTTGTAAATTGAATGTATGTTGTAGCGTTTTTATTGAACGGTCAAGGGTTTCGTAATTTTATTGAGCTTTATATCTTAAAATTTCATGTTTTTTTTTTTTTTTTCAATTTCAATTTTTCAATTGGTAATGGTATATTAATATTGAATATCACATTGTAGAGAAAAAAAAAAGGGTCGAGAGAGAGATGTGTAATATTATGAATAAATTTGAGCATTTGAATGTTTCTGCAAATGTGTTTGATTTATTTACATTTTTATAATTACATATATAAACTATTAATAAGTGTCAGATTCGATCCTAAATAAATAAATAAAAAACGAAGTATATGCTAGAGACAGCAAACGTACAAAACAAATAAAATAATATTCCCTTGGTGAAGTATAAACTATATATAAAGTCACAGTTGACTTGATAAATCTCTTCTCTCGAAATTTAATTAAAGGCGACGAAACTTTACTTTCGAAAACCAACAGACGACGTAGTTTTACATTTCTTCTTGGGACACCGAAATTATTCTACTATATTGGCCGGCTCTGAGCTCGTTTCTAGTCGGGGCCGTAGGCTAAGTATAAAGTTTTGGGCCCTTAAAATATTTATTAATTAAATCTGTTTATATATAATCAAGTATAACAATACATCTAATAAAATTGGGCTCTCGAGGCGCCCGCCTTACTTGTCTATAGTGAGACAGACCGGCCCTGAGATAACATTCACATGCACTTTATCATGATTTGGATATATTTAAGCTTATTATTAAAAATTACTGTAATAACCATGTACTCCTTACTGTAAACTTATAAATATAATTGTAATTATATTTAAGAGTCGCTCTTTGTTTGTTTGATCCAGTGGGGGAGGGGCCGCGGTCTACAATGGGGCGAGGTCATCGCCCGGCTCTGCCTACGCAGAGCCGGCGAGATTGGATGATGGGGAGACGACAAAGAGGAAGAAGGTGGTGATACTGGGGACGGGGTGGGCCGGGGTGAGCTTCTTGAAAAACCTGAAAAGCCCGTCCTACGACGTCCACGTCGTGTCGCCTCACAACTACTTCGCCTTCACCCCTTTGCTTCCCAGCGTCACCTGCGGCACCGTCGAGGCTCGCAGCATCGTCGAACCCATTCGCTCCATCACTAAGAAGGTATACTTTATGACACACACGCACACATATATATATATATATATATATATATATAATGTCATGCATGGATGTGTTACAGAAAGGCATAGATGTCCAGTTCAGAGAAGCAGCGTGCTACAAGATCGACGCCGAGAATAAGAAGGTCTACTGCAAATCGATCCAAGACGCTGACTTGGGAGGCAAGGAAGAGTTCAGCGTTGACTATGACTACCTCGTCATCGCCATGGGAGCAAAGTCAAACACTTTCAACACCCCTGGCGTCGAGGAACACGCTCACTTCCTCAAGGTCAACCACAAAACCGACCAGCAATTCATAAACTTGGTTGACGTCTTTCGTTCTCGGGATTAGCTAGACTCGTGTTCGTTTCGCAGGGAGTGGACGATGCGCTGAGGATCCGGCAGTCGGTGATCGACTGCTTCGAGAGGGCGTCTCTGCCGACTGTGAGCGAGGAAGAGAGGAAGAGGATTCTGCATTTCGTGGTGGTCGGGGGCGGGCCCACGGGGGTTGAGTTTGCCGCGGAGCTTCACGATTTCGTCAAAGAAGATTTGGCGTTGTTGTACCCTTCGGTGAAGGACCATGTCAGTATTTCTCTCCTTGAAGCAGGAGATCATATTCTCAACATGTAAGCATTTTATTCCAAAATTGTATGTTTTTTTTAAAAAAAAAAATATTTAAAGTAATTATTTGAATCATGAATTTTTATTTTGGTGCATCTTGTCTCATGAATTTCATTTACGGTGACCAAAAGCGAGATGTTTTGCGGTAAAGTAAAGTACGGGTGCACCTGAAAATTTACGGGGCAGAATGTACCGCGAATGAGAATTGAGGAGCGAAATACAAGAAAATAAAATTTAAAATTATAGTGCAAATTTCCTTCTTTTTTTCATGTATTATATATTGATATCAATCTTTGCTCAGGTTTGACAAGAGAATCACTACTTTCGCCGAAGATAAATTCCAGAGAGACGGCATCAACGTGAAGACGGGCTCGATGGTGGTGAAAGTGGCCGATAAGGAGATCTCCACGAAGGAAAGAGTAAGCGGCCAAGTGGTATCTCTGCCGTACGGGATGGTCGTATGGTCAACCGGCATTGGGCCCCGCTCGGAAGTTACGGATTTCATGAAGCAGATCGGTCAGGTTCGTTTTGCTTCCAAAGAAAACAAAGTTGTATTTTTTTTATTAAGAGGGACAAATTATATCTACGCATGAGACATGACATGCTTATGACACGAAGTAAATAAGTTTAAGTTAATTTTAATTCGATGAAATAATATGAGTAAGACACGGGCACGATAACACAACGAGAGCCACTTGTGCACGATGAAATAACAAAATATTCGTTTATTGTAGTATTACTTATGTTAAGAACTTGCTGAAAATTTATTATCTATCAAAACCTATGTTGTTTATTTGTGAATTAGATTTTTAACTAGACAAGAACATAATGTAGTTAAATTTTAAAATATAAATCTTAAAAAAGTTAAAAAAAACCACCTTATATTTTGTCTTATAATAATAATGTCTATGAATTCTGTATTAAAACATGACATTAACATGAGACATGATACAAATCGCACCTCTAATTTCAACAAATAAATAAAAACATTTCAAAATTTTAACTTGGAAATTCTGCATTCTAAACAGACAAACAGGCGTGCGGTGGCCACCGACGAGTGGCTCCGAGTCGAAGGGTGTGAAAATATCTATGCTCTCGGGGACTGCGCGACCGTTAACCAACGCAGAGTCATGGTATGATCACAGTTTGATGACGTTTTCCTGCTTCGATATATCATATATATATATATACACACAGATATGAATAACAAGGTTTCTTCTTTTCTTGCAGGAAGATATTGCACTCATATTTAGCAAGGCAGACAAGAACAATACAGGGACTCTGAACATAAAGGACTTCCAAGAGGTCGTCGATGACATCTGCGAGAGATATCCGCAGGTGGAGCTTTACCTGAAGAAGAAGCAGATGAGGAACATCGTCGACTTGCTGAAAGACCCTCAGAACAAAGCCGTGGAAGTGAATATCGAGCGGTTCAAGTCGGCTCTCTCCGAAGTCGACTCCCAGATGAAGAATCTCCCCCCAACGGCTCAGGTAGGAACACTTTCTTTTGTCTGAAAATCGTCCTATACACCCAGGACTTGGTGAAAAATTATCTTTTTTCCGGGAATGTTTCAGGTGGCTGCTCAACAGGGAGAGTACCTCGCCAAGTGCTTCAACCGAATGGAGGAGTGCGAGAAATTCCCGGAAGGCCCTCTCCGGTTTAGGGCTGAGGGGCGCCACAGGTTCCGTCCCTTTAGGTAATTTGTCAAAACTCAGAAATGCGGTAGTATCTATTAATGTAACAGTAATGTGAAGAAAATCATAATATTTTCTGGTATAAAGGTACAAACATTTGGGGCAATTTGCGCCTCTCGGGGGAGAACAAGCGGCGGCTCAGTTGCCAGGAGATTGGGTTTCCATTGGCCACAGCACTCAGTGGCTATGGTACTCCGTTTACGCCAGGTGTGTCTAAGTAGCTTCATCGAAAGTACCACTATGCATTCTCATGGATACTTCTCTACGGTTCTCTTGAGCTTCTTTTTTTTTCCGTTCTTTTTACAGCAAGCTCGTGAGTTGGCGAACGAGGGTGTTGGTCGTGTCTGACTGGGGGAGGCGATTCATATTCGGAAGGGACTCGAGCCGAATTTGAGAAATGCACGAGCAGTGAGAATGGGCTTCTGAAATTCTTGCTCTCTGATCATCTGAAAATTTGGGTCTTCTGGATTTTGGCAATTTTGAATATTACCTGAAGCTTTTGAACTTGTTGCCTCTTTAAGATATTGCGTCACAAAGTTTCAAACTATGCGTTTCTTCAACAAGTCGGTTTGTAATCGTGCTCAACGAGCTGATTTCCCTGAATTGCAGGCCTAAGCAAAAACTTCTCATATTCTGCCACACCGAAAAGAAAAGAAAAATTCTCTCACTACAGCAATCAGAACCTGAAAAATTGCTTTGGTGGCGATATATTTGATGAAAACTACGACCAAACGAGGAAGACAATTTCCCTAGTAATCATGTGGCGACCAAAATACATTCCTTTTCAAATTCATAGCTTCCAGAACATGTTTCACCTAGAACTAAAAGATCTGAACTTTGCATTTCTCGGTTTAAAATCTGTTGGACTCGCCAGGTCTGAAGCAGAACACGATTTCAACTCTTCCAAAAGTTTTGACGCCAACTCTAATCTCCCCATCTTGCGTAGATTGTCAACTAGTGATCTATAAATATAGATTGATGGACGGATCTGTTTCGACTTCATCTCACTAAAGAGTCTCAACGACTCTTCGACGTTTCCCGTACGGCCAAATATCTCAATCATTGCAGTATAAGTCAGCAAATCCGGGACAACCCCGTTATCACGCATTTCCTTGAAGTAGAAAGCGCACATACTGACTCTTCCAAGCTTTTTCAGCCCATTTAATAAGGTATTATAAGAGACAATATCCGGGTATAAGCCAGCCTCCTTCATTGAGTCGAACTCTTTCACCATTTTATCAATAAGACAGGCATGGCCCAATATATCTAAAATGATGTTGTGCGTGACCAAATCCGACTCGAACTTCAAACTCTTTAAGTGCTGAAATATCATAAGGGCATGATCAACCTGCCTAGTTTCTCCGAAGGCGAAGATTATCCGGTTAAGGATCTTCGTGCTTGGGAAGGTCAACTCAGACATGTCATTGATAAAACCGAGTAGTTGTGTGCAATCATTCGTCTTTGCAAAAGCATTGGCAAGAGTAAGATAACAAGCCAAAGAAACCGATTCGCAAGACCTAATTGCGTCAACAAAAACGCGAGATACAAGGTCAATGTCGTTCTTGTCACTAGCTGCGACCAATAGGACATTGACAGCTTTAGAGAAGACGGGGAACTGTTTATCGCGCAAAGAACAAAGAAACCGAGCAGCGGCCAGAAGATTATCGGATCTGCACAGCCTCTCAATATGAGCGGTAACGAGTTTAGAGGCGGACCTTGGAGTGTTTTCTGCGGAAGCAAGAATTTCATTCAAGACCACTTCTTCTTCTTCTTCGTTCGGAAAGGCTTCGGTCGAATAGAAAGACCGAGAACTGCAAACGAATCTGCCTGTAGCAGCAAAGAGATGCGAAGCGCAACGGAACCCAACTGGAATATATGCAACCCGGTTCTGTAAATTCGAGAGCATTTAACTAAATGAGATACAAAATAAGATAAAATTCAAGTTGAAGCTACAAAAATTAGGGGTGAACAAACGAGTCTTCGGTTCGGTTTTCATACTTATTTATATAGATTACCGCATTTTCGGTTTTTCTAATTTTAAAACCGAAAGCCGCACTATTGAAGTTTAAAGCCAATTTTACCAATTACCGATATATCGGTATTAAATTCGGTTTAAATTCGATTTTAACCGCATTTTTATGAAACACAATATAATCATCATATTTTTGAAAAATCAAATTAGTACTACACAATCTAAGGTATAAAAAAAGAACTAACTGATGAAATAATTCAAATAGAGTCAATTCTCTTGACATTTACTCATCATTATTCAAATGGGAAGAATAATTACACTAATAACAAAAATTGTTCAAAATAAAATAAGATTAAATGAATCAATGAATGAGAAAATCCATGGCAAAACATTGTTATATAGATATTGAATGCTAAGAGTCTTACATTTATCTATTTTTAAATGTATAAAAACATACAAATTTAATATCGGGTTAATCAGTAATCGGTAACGGTTTTTACTGTGAAACCCGTAACCGCTACCATTTAGCAAAAAGCGGTAGCGGTTTAAACCGCATCTTTCAGTATTTCAAAAAAAGCATAAATTTTTTATAGTGAAAAAATCGGTAAATTAATGTTATCGGTTTTAAAATCGATTTAGGGTCTTTTTTGTACACCCCTAACAAAAATGGCTAAGAATGCTGATGAACAGTTTCAACCATGGTGAGTTCAAATCTCCAATGATTCACTATTAAGTTCAAAAGTTCCGAAGTTTCGATCATGAAATACTGTTGCTCATCCGAATATTATCGATTATTTCTGTTCATTCGAGCTAAAACGAAGAAGCTAAAGACGAAAGAACTCTATGAAGAAGAAGAAGAAGACTTACAGTGCGTGGATTGATAAGGTTACTGGATAATCGAATCGATTGAAGTGCTTTAGAGTGAAGAAGAATCTGCCTGAAGCTCCTTGAAGGGAATATCATACTAGTAGAGAAAGGAATCCTTCACACTAGCATATACATATATACATATATATACGCTTGTGTATATTCCGAGCTTCGGAGCTCTCTCTCTCTCTCTCTCTCCTGTGTGTGGGTTTATCGCTGGTTGGTTGGGGTTTTGCAGTTTGTGCGAAGAAGACGAGAGCTTTTGGGCCAAATCTTATGGGCTGGATTGGGCTAATTTTATCTCTCCCAAATTTACGGCAAAAGTATCTAAAACTAATGACAGAACCGGAATTTTGACTTGGAGATGGAGTAGGGGAAATGGTTCAGTGGGAGGGTGTTAATACATTTTCAATTGTGCTTCAATACCATAGTCCATACTCCATAGACCATAGTTAATAAGTTATGAATTTTGCATTTTTAATTGACTTTCCCTCATTTATAGTTTTTATTTTGTTATACCTCAATTAAAGTATTTAACATAAAAAAATTTAAAACATAAAAAAAAATATGATATGAATGTAATGTGTAAAACAGTAGAAACACAACATCGACAAATACGCATGAGACCAAATCAACAATTTTTTTTATTTTTTTTATATAAATGCGGGAATTTAATGACTTAATTTGAAAGCTGAAGAGTAGTTCTTGCCATAATGAATAGTTTTAAATATTTTCGGCTCAATTACCCTATAATCAGCCTCTTAATTTCAGAAATAATTTAAATAATTTTTTTTGCATTTGAATTTGAAAGATTGAATTGAAAAAAACAGCTTTACAGATTATATAGATAAACAGATTATATAGATATTTGAACAAACAAAGTAGTACCTTTCAGCATCTCAAAAGTTTTGAAATCAACATCCATTTTTTTGGCCTTAAGAAAGCAAGCATCAAATATTTGAATATAGAAAAAAGAAAGTGAAGAAGAAGACCTATATCAATTTGTTTTTACATTTTTGGCCTCACCAACAAATATTATTACAGCTTAATGCGCTATTATTTCATACCATAGAAGAGGAAACAAACGCTTAGTCCAAACTTTCTACAATCTACACTCAATAGTAATACCATAACAAGAGTTATGGACCCAAACAGCAAATAAGTAGTAAAATGCACAACAATTTTTTTACCCAAAAAGTCCCTATCATTCCTCCTCTTCACCATAACTCAGCACTTGACAAACGGAATCCTCGCCGTCGCCGTCGGAGCTGAAGACCGACCTCCTTCCGACCAGCTCCGCCACCCTCTTCGCGGGCCCCGAATCCCTCGGGCTCTGCCCCGGACACCGCAACGTCCTGATCCTCGGGAGCACCTCGTCGGGTTCCGGCACAAGTTCCTTCTCTTTCCCCTCCTCTTCCCGGAACAGCACGACCTCGCTCGGGATCTCCCACTTCTTCTTCCCTCTGCTCGGCTTCCCCACCGACACGCGTTTCTTCTCGCACCTCTTCGGCTCCTTCTCCTCCTCCGGCAGTGACCGCTTCCGGCCTTCATTGGTCAGTGCAGCGTTGTACCGGCTCGCCACAACTCTCCCCGGTCTCGCCGGAGTCTTCCCGGTTGTGATCGCTGGTTTCTCGCTGTCTCTGAAGAGCTTCTTCGGCTGAATCGTCGCCAGAACCGCGTCCTCCTTCTTTCCCGCTCTCCTACTGGCGCATGCCGTTGTTGCCGGCTGCTTCGGCGGCTGGGGCTTCGCCGCGGCTTTACGCGATTTTGGACTAAGGCTCATGCTCTTCCCTCTCTCCTTCGTCGCTTTGAGCTCGTCGATCTCTTGCAGCTTCCAGAAGCAAGATTTCCGGCGATTCTGCGAGGGCTGGACCGGCGTAATCTCGAGCTTGCTCAGACGGCGTAGCCCTGCACTTGCGGCGATCTCCGACGGCCCTAAACTCATACCTCTCCGGTTCAACACCTTTGATTTCGCACTCGGCGGTACGAAAATCTCCTCGGACGAATTCTTGACCCTGATCTGCCTCGCCGGAGGCGCCAAGAACTTTGCGGAAACGATCCTCCCTCGCTTCTCGGTCGTTCTCGCCGCGTTCCGCTCAGCCTTTTCGACCCGAAGCGCCTCGAGACGCGACGACAAGCGGCTGATCTCCCTCTCGATCTCCGCGATCTCCGAATCGATCCTCTTCGAGTCACGAACCTTCTCGTCCTCCTTGAACGCCAGCTTAGGAGGCTTCCTCTGCGAGTTCAAGATCGAGGTGTTGACGCCGAGCGGCCTGGCCGGAGTCTTTGCGAATTCCAGTGGAATCAGATTCTCCTTCCCACTGCAATCGGACCGAGTCGACTCAGTCGACTGGTTCACAAAAACCGAGTCGGGCTCGAGGCAGGAAGACCAATGACCTTCGGATTCTTCGTTGTCGAAAGCGGCATTGTTCCATACCTGAAGCTCTTGCGTGTTCACGGCGTCTGGATACTGCAGAATGCTCATTCTCTTTCTTCTTCTTCTTCGTCGAGATCGAAGACTAGGGTTTGATTCTGTGATTTCGTATCTCTGGTTCTCTGTGATTCTGAGAGAGGCGGTTCTTGAGAGGCGATTTTGTATTTTGAGTTTTTTTTTTTTCGACCGTTGGGGACGATGAGACGTTAAAGGCAAGCGCGGAGCATCGTGAAATCTCCACTGTCGGATGGAGAAACGGCTCTAATGGACGCTCCGTATTGATTGATTTTCATTTAATATTATTAATTCAGAATTAATTGTATAATATTTTTATATGGTGAGGAAGGGCTCAGTGTAATTCTTGTAAGGGAGATATGGAGACCCGTCCGATCTAATCCGACGGTCGCTGGTCAGTCAACAAAGCGAGAGACAAGACTGACGTGTGTAGATTTTGTCACACCAACAAATGTTTTCCTTTTCGTTCTCCAAATTATATTAATATATGTTAATGCATTTTTTGTGAGAGTAAAATATATGTAGTGATTTTCATAAATAATTTTTTTATGCAATGCATACAAGTTTAGACTCTCAATTTTAAAAATTCTAAAATTGAGGATAAAAAGTGATTTTTGAATTTTTGAGACATTAATATCAAAAAAATTAGAGGGTTATAAAAATAATAAAATTGTTGATGTGGATCTCCACCTCAAACGTCTCAAGCTTATGTTAGTCTGGTTGATTTATATGAATGTTTCCAAGGACGAGTTCCCGAATAAACTAGGTCAGTTCGTGGAGCCCTGGAAATCCTGGATGAGTTGTTATTTGACCTACGGTAAGTTAGATATGTGCCTCATGGCAATTTGGGTTGGATATTATGAAATCTGGGTTATTGGGCCTAAATCGAATATATGGTTAGGT
Organism: Parietaria judaica; assembly: GCA_954871525.1. Classification (NCBI taxonomy): domain Eukaryota; kingdom Viridiplantae; phylum Streptophyta; class Magnoliopsida; order Rosales; family Urticaceae; genus Parietaria; species Parietaria judaica. The sequence continues at coordinate 37,933,975 of OX940865.1, forward strand.
GATTTAGCCTTAAACTAGTCATTTCTGATCGGGTTGCTTTGGTCACGTTGTCTATGTGGCATATATTACATTGACCATAATGAATTTCGGGTTGAATTAAATATAATTTTAATATTTTTTAATAATTAAATTTATATAAATTGTAAAAAATGCCCATTTTGTGTCAAAGGTTTAATAAAAATGCTTATGTGTGAGATTAAAAATACACACGGTGGGTATTTTTCTTAAACCTTTGAAACAAAATGGACATTTTTTTAAATAACCCTTAAATTTAATTGTCACTATGTAGTTATATAATCACATAAACCTACATTAACGAAAATCATAAAGTAGATATTAAGTAATTGTAGTATAATATCAACGTTTTGGTTATGTTTATTTTATCATATTTTTCAATACAGAAAAATAAATTTAAAATTATGTTTTGAAAATATTTTAATTTTAAATTTATTAAATCTATATTAAGGTAATAATCAAAATGGTAACGTTTAACGAATCTACAGTGCGTTTGGATTGAAACGACGACGTTCGCGGCTGGCTACTTTCTCAATTTCCGATTTGATCGCCGGCCATTCTCTTCGTCTCATCGGTCTCTGCAGAGCAGCTCTAATGGCGAGACGAGAACGATAGGCTCTTCTTGCACCTGTAACACTGCTAGGGTTTCTGATTCCGAGGAATCGGAAATGGATCAAGCGAGACAGGTTTTCACGGTTGATCTTCTCGAGCGATATGCGGCGAAGGGACGCGGCGTCGTCACCTGTATGGCCGCCGGGAACGACGTCATCGTGATCGGAACGAGCAAGGGCTGGGTCATACGTCACGATTTTGGCGTCGGCGATTCTTTCGGTATTCTTCTCGTCCTCCGATCATTGAATTGTAGTAGCAATCTAGAGAAAAATTGGAAGAATTTGAGTTGTATAAGAATTTTCCATGAATTCAGCCGAATTTGAGTTCAATTTTCAGTGACAAGAACTTCCATTTGAGCGATTATTGGATTAGTTTTGACTTGAATTGTTCATGAATTTAGAAATGTTGCGGTAAGTGATTACTTTCTGATCAAGTTTTGAGCTTCTAGATATTGATCTCTCGGTGGGCCGCCCCGGGGAACAGTCTATCCACAGAGTTTTCGTTGATCCCGGCGGGAGCCACTGTATTGCCACGGTTGTTGGAAGTGGCGGCGCCGATACGTTTTATGCTCACGCTAAATGGAATAAGCCTCGGACTTTAGCGAGATTGAAAGGCCTTGTTGTGAATGCTGTTGCCTGGAACAGACAACATATTACAGAAGGTAAATTTGTTGATCAGACTGTATTTTGCCAAGATGTTTGAAGGCTTATCTTATAGAATCACTTTTTTTTATAGCTTCGACGAAGGAAGTCGTTCTTGGTACAGACAATGGGCAGCTTCTTGAGATGGCCGTTGACGAAAAGGATAAAAAGGAGAAGTATGTTAAGCCTCTGTTTGAGTTAGCAGAACTTCCTGAAGCCTTCACGGGTTTGCAGGTTCTCTCCTTTTCAGAAATTTAGTTTTGTTTTCTCAATCTCGGATTCAACCATTTGAGTTTCCGATAGAATAGGAAAACTGGTTATTTTTAATTGTATCAAATACATTGTTTAAGCTTGAGTTTGATTATCAACTCACATGGTTTTAAGTCTCAGACATGTGTACAAATGAATAAAAACTTGCAATTCGAAGTCTATTACTGTATTCTCATTCTCTTGGATTATTCACCCTGCACAGATGGAAACTACTAGCATTCCAAGCGGAATCAGATATTACGTGATGGCTGTAACTCCCACACGATTATATTCCTTCACTGGGTTTGAATCACTGGAGGTAAGCTGCAATTAATATTTATTAAAGAACCTTCGTGAAGTCATGTCTTAGTGATCCAATTTTTTTTAATGTAAAGGCTGTTTAACATGAATTTTAGTTTTTTTTTTTTTTTTTGCAAGTTGGGCAATTTATGTTTCCAGAAACCAAAATATATTTACACAAGGAAAGCAATTACGCATTATTAACTAGGACTTGATATTTTTTTTGTTTTGCATTTTTTTGTAGACTGTTTTTTCAAGTTACTTGGATCGAGCCGTTCATTTCATGGAACTTCCTGGCGAAATTCCGAACAGGCAAGTACTTTTGTTTTTGTCAATTATTAAAGTGTAGTTTCGGAGTGAGAAAATGCTGACAAGGAACAATTATATATGCTTTACAAATGGCTTCATCGTAACCTTCACCTTCCGTATATATTGTGTTTTTACCTATGGTTTTATAACCTTCTACTATTGGCCGACACATATAGAACATGACTTTGCCTTGGTTTTTCTTTCAGTGAACTTCATTTCTTTATCAAGCAGAGAAGAGCTGTGCATTTTGCTTGGCTTTCTGGTGCCGGTATTTACAATGGCACTCTAAATTTTGGAGCACAACACAGGTAGATTATACTTATCACTTCACAATTATTATAAGTTATAATTTAACAGTGATTGAAGTAGCGATTTTGTATCTAAGATTGTTTCTTATAGCACTGCTGCTATCTTTTTTAGCGCCTTTTCTTTTTCAGAATTTCATTCAAGTTCCTTAGTATCATCGTCTAGATCAATCCCTAATATTTGCTAAAATGATTTACGATATATGTCCTTTATTTTATATTTGGAACATTTTTTGTAGTTCTCCAAACGGAGATGAAAACTTTGTGGAGAACAAGGCTCTTTTCAATTATTCGAGCTTATCTGACGGGTCTGAATCCATGAAACCAAGTTCTATGGCTGTTTCGGAATTCCATTTCTTGCTTCTCGTTGGAAATAAGGTTAAGGTATGTTTTGTATTTCTAACTCGTGCTACTTAAACCATATTAGCAATGTTTAGAAAAACGTATTTAAGCCTCGAGGCGATTTCTCGCCGTGCCTCAAGGCGTAAGCCTTGAGGCGTAAGCCTTAATAAATATGATTTAATTATTTTAAAATAATATAAAAATAAAATAGATATAACAAGTTCTTAAATATATCATAATCCTCAAAATTATTAAGTCATCTAAAACTTAACACTCAAAAACTTAGAAACTTAAAGAGAAAAAACATGATAAAACATCTCAAATTCTCAATAACTAGACTCATCTTCACTATCCTCCACTGCGTCCTCATTCTCTAGTTATTGGCATTCATTTTTAAAAAAAAAATATAATAACATCACGTTCAACCAGAAAAAAGAAAGAACTGAGAACTCAGTGATTGAGGAAGCAGGAGGCAGTCCAAAGAATGACGCAAGGGAGTCTATTTTTTTATTATATAGTAGGGATTTTACTTCTTATGACACGTATTTAAATCAAATCATTATCTGACTTGATATATTATAATATGCTTTTTAATATGATACGTGGGGCTTTTAGAAAAGCCCAATTAATTAAAAGAAAATAAATAGAGTAAAACAAGAAATCACCGCCCTGACTTGCCTCAAGGCGCACGAATCAAATTTTGAGGCGTATGTCAGGGCGTACGCCTTCATTCCTATCTCGGAGGCGTAAGCCTCATAACTTTAAAACCCCACGCCTCGCTGAGGCGCGCCTCAAGGCGCGCCTCAGTATCGTTTTTTAAAACAATGCATATTAGTGCTTGAAAAGGTTTCTATTTGACTCATAATCTGAGATTCGCACGTGTTTCATAGGTTGTAAACAGAATTAGTGAGCAAATCATAGAGGAACTTCAGTTTGAGCTGTCATCGGAATCAGGTTCAAGGGGCATAATCGGGTTATGCAGTGATGCCACCGCTGGATTATTCTATGCTTATGACCAAACCTCTATTTATCAGGTTTGTCCTCTCATTTGCTCCCTTGGCACAGTCTTTGTGCACGAATGATCCGACTTCTGAGAATATTTTTAGGTCTCTGTGAACGACGAAGGCCGAGATATGTGGAAGGTTTATCTGGACATGAAGGAGTACGCTGCAGCTTTAGCTAATTGTCGTGACCCGCTACAAAGGGACCAAGTCTATCTTTTGCAGGTTGCCTTCACTTCCCACTTGTAAAAAAAATAAAAAATAAAATAAAATACCTGACTGTCAATTAATTGTCGGTACAAGTTTTTTTGTTTATATAACAAAAGTTATATTGATCCAGGCTGAAGCCGCATTTTCGTTGAAAGATTATCTTCGAGCAGCATCTTTCTATGCAAAGGTGAAACCTCCCTCCCCGTTGTCTCTCTTTATACATATATATTCTTATCCATATATTTGTTCAGAAGTAATACAGGGATTATATGTTGATTTCATAAAAGAGGCAATTTTGCCTAAACATACAATCTAAGATTTTTTTTTTAAAAAAAAGGGAAAATACAATATTACCCTTAATTAGACTAAACTGAAAATTATGTCATGATAAATACCCGATTAACACATAAGGATTCGACAAAAATGTGTCTAGCGTGTGTTTTTCGTGTGGTGACCATTGGCTATTTTTTTTTATCCAACACAGTGACAAACTTTGTTATGACGGTTTCTGTTGCAGATTAATTATATATTATCGTTCGAGGAGATTACTCTAAAGTTCATTAGTGTGAGCGAGCAGGTAATTTCAGGATCATTGTCTGGTTTTTTTCTTTTCATCAAAATTTGCCATCATAGTTTCTTATTTTATTTTAATTTTTTTTCTACTTGCAGGATGCTTTAAGAACCTATTTATTGCGGAAGCTTGATAACCTTAAAAAGGATGACAAATGCCAGATAACAATGATCTCAACTTGGGCAACTGAATTATACTTGGACAAGGTGTCTTTAATTGGTGCTTTAAACTTGCATTAATTGTCTTTTTTCGCTCTTTGAATAGCTTCGACTTTGCAAACGTAAATTTATATACTTTTATCTAGTCCAACATTTAGATTTCCACCGCTCCAATTCATCAAAAGAGTTTTCGGAAAAATTCCGCGATATGCTGTACGGTCGATAAATGCAATCTAAAATTATGTATCATATATTTATATTTGGTTTCAGATCAATAGACTACTCTTGGAAGATGACACTGCTTCAGATAACCACAATTTAGAGTATCAATCAATAATAAGTGAGTTCCGTGCTTTTCTTAGTGACTCCAAGACGGTTTTGGACGAGGCAACTACAATGAGACTTCTGGAGAGGTAACATCTTGAATATTAAACAAGACGAGCAAATTACTGTTGAAAAATAGACAGATAAACATGGTACACTGTAGTTTTTATGAATTTTTTTTCTTATTCAATTTTAATTTGTATATCGTATCACTAACTTTAAATGTTAACAAAATTTATGTTCACTTTGGAAATATTTTTTTTTTCTATCTAGAGGAAAATAATGTAATTAATTATTTTACCAATTAACAGATAAACATGGTACCCCTTACTTTTTATGAATTTTTTTCTTATTCAATCTTAATTCGTATTTCGTATCACTAACTTTAAATGTTACTAAATTTATGTCCACCGTGGAAATAACCTTTTTTCTAGCTAGAGGAGAATAATGGAATTTATTCTTTTACCAATATGTTGCAGTTATGGTCGAGTCGAAGAATTAGTGTTTTTTGCCAGTTTAAAGGAGCAATATGAAATTGTCATTCATCATTATATTCAGGTGCTTTGATCCTTCCCATTCTGTTCTTTATTCTTGTGACTTTTTTATTTTATTCAGTATTATCTATTTCTACTTATGGTTTTCTTTTCTTTTTTTTGGTTTGGCTTCACGTTTTAAGCATGTTAGCCAATTATTAGCTGACAAGTTTTTGGTTTGATTGCGGCTTTAGCAAGGAGAAGCAAAGAAAGCATTGGAAGTGCTTCAAAAGCCATCTGTTCCAATAGATCTTCAGGTGTGGATATATGAAAGCACTTAAAATTAGCTGGTTTTACTACAATTTGTTGATGCATTGTGTTGCTGTATTGCAGTACAAGTTCGCTCCGGATCTTATCATGCTTGATGCTTACGAAACTGTAGAGTCATGGACGACCACAAAAAAGCTCAACCCGAGGAAGCTTTTCCCTGCTATGATGCGTTATTCAAGTGAACCTCGTGCAAAGTAACGTTTATTGTTATAGACCCAGTTTGGGATTGCTCTGTTTTCTTACAAAATTATCTCTAAAAAGCATTTAATAAAAAAAAATAACATTAGAAAATGCGAAATAGTGTTTAGTCATAACTTTAAAGTAGTGATGTTTTAAAAAATGGTTTACTTGATTGCTTTTAGATATATAAGTTGTTTACTTAATGTTTTAAATGTAGTGATGTTTTCAAACACTTATTTTTTTTTAAAATATGCTGCTTTTAGATTTTTGAGGAAGCAAAAGCACCCGTTTGAAAGCTATGGCAAGCTAGGCCATTTCTTTGTCTATTGAATGCTTTTTTCCCAACCTCTCTCTCACACGCGCTCACAATTTTCTTATTCTCGGATACTAATCGTATGTTTTTGAACGTGTAGGAACGAAACCCACGAGGTTATAAAGTATTTGGAGTACTGTGTTCATCGTTTGAAAAACGAGGACCCTGGAGTCCATAACTTGCTACTCTCTCTTTATGCCAAGCAGGTTTGTAAATATTACATTTCATGTTTTGGTCTGGACTATGAGTTTTTTTTTTTTTTTACTTAAAAGGATGTTAATGTATAACGGGATCATAATTAAATTCAAATTTGCATAATCAGGAAGATGATAGTGCGCTACTGCGATTCTTGCAATGCAAATTTGGGAAAGGACTGGAAAACGGCCCTGAGTTCTTCTATGATCCGAAGTATGCTTTACGCCTTTGCCTCAAGGAGAAGAGAATGCGTGCTTGTGTACATATATACAGCATGATGTCCATGCATGAGGAAGCAGTTGCTCTTGCCCTTCAGGTTTTCATTTGATGCTGATGGGTTTAGTTCAGATTCCTCAGTTTGATATTATGTGTTATGGTCCTGAGTTGTGGCTTCGGCACAAGTCTAGAACTAATGAAACTACCTAAAAACCCTAAAGTATAAACTAAAACCTAATTTACTTCATTACAACTTTGTTGCCCGGGCTGTTACGTTCCCGGTCAATCTTGTCAAGGGCCAGGATATGGTGATACCCCTTTCACTATAATGTCTACCCTAAAACCGTAGCGACAACTAACCGGATTTAACTTAACTGGTGTATGAATAATACTAGGCTCCAAAAAGAAATTCTTATTGCTCAAAACTTCCCTTAGTAGGCAAAATTAAGTAATTTCAATAAATAATTAAATAGCAAGACATAATTAAATAATAATATGAATAATGGTAAGGAGATAACATGCACCCTTGCATTTCTTTTCCTGAAAACATTGTTATGTTATTCAAAAAACAAGATGTATATAAAATCAACCGAGTTGGATGAAATTGGCTAAGCGACCCCAGTCTCTGTCTAACGCTTGGTGATCATTCTCATTCTTAGGTTGACCCGGAGCTTGCGATGGCAGAAGCCGATAAGGTGGAGGACGACGAAGAGCTGAGAAAGAAGCTATGGCTAATGGTGGCCAAACACGTGATCGCACAGGAGAAGGGAGCTAAGAGAGACAACATTCGTAAGGCAATTGCATTCCTCAAGGAAACCGACGGCCTCTTAAAGATCGAAGATATTTTACCGTTCTTCCCGGACTTTGCCCTAATTGATGACTTCAAGGTATAAACTTTATAATTGTATTTGCGTTCATGTCTTGATCTCTCATCTTTTTCACGTGTTCTATTATCTTTCAGGAGGCAATTTGCTCATCCTTGGAGGATTACAACAAGCAAATCGAACTCCTCAAACAAGAGATGAACGATGCAACACACGGAGCGGACGACATCAGAAACGACATAAGTGCGTTGGCACAAAGATACGCCGTGATCGAACGTGACGAAGAATGCGGGGTGCGATTCTGCTTCCCAAACATTTTTTGAATCTCGAGGATTACTGATACGAACCCATACAAAAATGTATAAGCTCATGAGTAGAACTGACCTCTAATAGCCGGCTTGTAAATGGGTTTATCAACCATCAACGAATCTCTATTTAAATCAATGTGGGATTGGAACAATAACTTTCCCCCCAAGTTTTCTTTAACAAAACTTGACTAATAAGTATCTGCCTTTTTAGGGATGCAAGCGGAAGATATTAATGATGGGCAGAGATTACCAAATGGCCCGAGGCTACACCTCAGTTGGATCAATGGCGCCGTTTTATGTCTTCCCATGCGGGCACGCATTCCACGCTCAGTGCCTCATCGCACACGTAACCCGTTGCACCAGCGAAGCTCAAGTAAGTCCGTGATACCGTCTTCTGTTTGTTGCAACGAGCTCAGACTTTGTTTATGAATGTTCGAATCTCCATCAATTTTCAGGCGGAATTCATACTAGAGCTTCAGAAACAAATTACGTTGCTCGGGAGAGAGACTAGGAAGGATTCAAATGGTGGCCTAACTGACGAATCCGTGCCTACCATGCCTCCCGTCGATAAGGTTACTTGCATTACAATCTTTCTTTCTTTCAAACTTCGGTTAAGCTTTTTGTTCAAAACTAAGAATGCTGTTGAGATATACAAACAGATCTCTGCACTTCTTTTTGTGAGTCCTTTAATCTGAACCATTGGATTGAAATTTATTGGTTCAGATTGAACTTACAAATAATAAGATGAAAAATAAGAACAAAATTTAAAACAGTATATATCGATACGAATTCCGTAATCCGCAACTGACAGAGAAGTTATTTTGTTTGTTTTCGCAGCTCCGATCGCAGTTGGATGATGCCATAGCCAGCGAGTGCCCGTTCTGCGGAGAGCTGATGATTCGCGAGATCTCTTCGCCTTTTATCCTGCCCGAAGAAGCGCTGCAGATAAGCTCGTGGGAGATCAGACCGGCGCCCAATCTAGCCAACCAGAGGACCCTCTCCCTGCCTCTCTGATCAATCAATCCATCGGAATACCACCGACGGTTATTAGTCATGTTTCATTCGTGGCTTTGTTGTATAATCACTGTTCTTCATATCATATCAATTTTTTCTATATATATATTTGTTGCCATTGTCTCGTTGTAATCACAAATCACAAGAGTAAACAAGCCTGGATCAAGCATGTAATACAAAGAAGCTTGGACATTGTACCTTTTCAAGTAAATAACGATTTTTTTTGTGCCTTTATGTTTCAGATCTTGCATTTACAGTTTGTTATAGTCATCTTCAGAATGTTATGTGTTATAAATCTGAAATTTTCTCGGAACCGGAAAAAATGACGTTTTTTAATGTCTTGAACATAAACAGTTTTTTATTTCAAGTAGAGCCATAAATTCGCAAACTGATTTTTTTTTTTTTTTCAGGAAATTCTCTTGGTTTTCTATCTTTTTTAAGTCTGGTTCCGGATTTAAACCAAAATCCGTTTTTCTAACTATATTAACAGCACTGTAGGAACTAGCAAAATCAGCTTCCAAGAATCCGATGGCGGCTACGGGATGGGCATGAGATAGCGGATGCAAAGGACGGAGATCATCGTTTCGAGTTCTTGATTATTACATATAAACGGACAATGAAGATTGCTCTTAGATTAATCCCGGCAATTTCCACCAGCCGGAAACCGGCTTAGACGTGCGGGAATTCCTTGTAAAAACAATTTCTGTGGGACGGGCATGAGAGAGCGGAAGCTGAGGAATGAGATCATCGTTTCGAGTTCTTGATTATTACATATAAGCGGACAATGAAGATTGCTCTTAGATTAATCCCGGCAATTTCTGCCCGCCGGAAACCGGCTTAGACGTGCGGGAATTCCTTGTAAAAACAATTTCTGTGTATCTTTATCGTTTCAGATCTTGTGTTCACCGCTCAGAAATCTGATTCTTCTTGGTCATCTAGATCCAAATTACCATAATATGTCCCTCTGTTTCCGTTTATATTTCTTGCGAGAGAAAATTAGCAAAAAAGAAAAGTTGGAGCCCTCAGCTATAAATAGATAAAAGCTTGGAACTTTTCATTGCATTGCATTGGTTTCTCCCTGTACAAGATATATATACAACAGCTCCAACTCGCCCGTTCCAACTCGGTCAACCCCGAGTCAACTCGGCACACGGAATCAGTCATCGTCATCGTCGAAACTCCGATAAGCCAATCGATCGATCTTCCGTACTTCAGAAACCCTAGCTTTTCGCCGTTCCTTTCGGATCAGCTCAGCTCAGCCCTGTCCCCAGCAGTTCAAGTACATGACTTTCTGCAGAGACTCGTCGGCCTGCCTCAGCCGCTCCTCGCAGTTTCCGGCGACCATGCCGATGATGCCCGATCCAACGGCGCTTGCTCCGGCGAGAGATTTGTCTCCGGCGGCGGCGAATCGCCTCCGGTTGAGCTGCAGGGACCTGAGACCGGACTTCAGGTGACCTTGCTCCGACGGAGTCTGGACGACCGCCACGCTCGCCGCGATCCACAACCTCTGAAGATAACTCATGCTTGTTTGAATTCCTGTTTGCAGAATCGAAGAGAGAGAATTTCTGTGAGTTCGTTTGGAGGTTTCAGATGAGTGGTTTTCGTTGAGCGAGGAAATGGGGGAGAAGGGACGGTATTTATAGAGGATGGAAGGATGGCGGTTTTTGGAAACCGGAACGGGAAGTGGTTTTGATATGATAATTGGGGGTGAGAAGCTTTTGTCGTTTTGTGCACTTTTTCTTTTTGATAAAAAATGCATTTTATTGATACTTCCAAATGCATGATATAATCGCGATATCGTGAGAAATTGGTAAAATTGGTCGATAAATAATGTTGGTCTCTTAGTATTCGGTAAAAGTATTTTAAGGTTTTTTTTTATATATATGTATAAAATAAACATGATATATTTTAAATTTTATTTGTATTGGTTTAAATTGTTAAATTTGCGTATTTTCAATTGTTTATGTGTTATGTCTCTAAAATCTATTTAGACAATAGATGATTCAAATCAGTGACATAGCTAGACTTTCATTTCTAGCGAAGCACAGAGCATATTTCAATTGATTTTTTTCAAATACTTAATAACCAAAAATCATAAACAACTATATTAAAACGATTATATCAAATCATAAACAACTATATCAAATACGTCACTGGTGAACATATAGCTCCGCCATTGATTCAAATTAACACACACTTTTTATGTTTTGATACTTTTATGTTAGATGTTTAATTAGATGTATACACGTGAAAATGTAACAAAAAATGTACAAAAATCTAACTAAAACGTAAATTCTATCATTTTTAATATTTAAATAGTGCAATTAAAAAAGTTAGGAATATGTTGCGCTGTTTTAAAAATACTTATGTACTTTTATAACAATTATCCCTTACTTGTTTCATGGTATTTTCAATTTTTCTTGGGCTTATAATATATTTTAGATATATTTATTTGTATGATTAAGATTGAAATGATGGTGTGGAGCCACAAAGATAAGGTGGGGTTTAGAATGGAGAAAAAGTGTAACAAATGTGACATAAGTATTAAGATAAGGTTTGATAATGACGTGTTAAATAAATACGATGGCGATACATTTTTTGACAATATAAAGTCAAGATTCCTTTAGGATGCAAATTTGTCTTGGTGATGGAATAATGTTTGAGATTCAATAAAATAATAGAGGCTAACTAGCTTATCAACCATATCTTTACAAAATTAAATATTAAATGGGATTCAGTCTTTCAAATTTATTATTTTAAATAGTAGTGATTTTTAACTAGCATAGTAAATTTAATTTATGTCATAAGAGAAATTCTAATTGAAAATTAAAACTAATTTGGAGTAACAATTAGTACTGTATTAGCTTAATGGAATTAATACCACAAATTTAAAGTAAAAATTAGACTCTTTTTTGTTGTAGAATATTTTGTTAAATATTGAAAAAAAAAATACTTAGGGTCTTTTTTTTGTTTTTTGTTTTTTGTTTTGTTTTTTTATTCGATTTTGAATTTTTAAAAAAAATTACAAATAAAGTTTGGTTATGTTTTTTGTTCAACTATAATAAAAATTTATTAAATATACATTAAAATTATTGTTTCTCGTCTGTCGTTAGATTCTTTTCGGCGTAAATTTTCTAACAGTTTACATTATGAGTTCATCGATGTACGTTGAAAAAATTATAGGGTTTTGAAATTATAGATAAAAAAGAAAAATATTAAATTATATATTAAAATTGTTATGTTAGATGAAACTTGAACGGAAAAAATAAATAAATTAGAAAAAAAAAAAACTTTTTATATATGTTATGTTTTTTACGCGAATTTCAAAGACGAAAAACACGTTAAATTCGTTTTCAAAATAAAATAACCAATCACATTTTCTAGAATTTAGATTTAGATAACATAACTAATTAATAAAAAAAATTAATTTATATGATTTGGTTAAAACTTATTACATAAAATAATTGTGTTATATTAATCTATCAAAATGATTATATTTTAACCCTTAAATTAAGTCTATATTTAAAGATGATCATGTCTAAAATTTAACAACTTCGAAATAAATGAAATTTAATTTAAAAAAAATATGATATTGGTGTTCATTGATCAATTTCCCTATCCAAGAAACAAGGATAATAGAAATACCCTTACGGTAAATTGGAACTTGGCGATAAAACGACGATAAATTGAGGCATTTAGAGACAACGACAGAGAGTAGGACACGTGGCGAGCTTATCCGAAAGCGACAACGACACTTCATGACTCATCATCTTATCCCCAATAGTAATCCAACACCATATACCCGTGGGTCCCGCTTTATTAATTTAATTATTATTTATTTATTTCGAGTTAATCGCGATTGTTACACCTGTCGCTGTACACTTTACCCTCCCTGTCCTTTTGTTGGCCGAGGAGAGTCAGGGATAATTTTGTCAGTTTGGAATTACTCCGCCCACGAGTGCACACGTGACTGATGCCAAGATCGTTACACGTGGCAGCTCTTGATTGGATAGGAGATGACAATCACGTGCTAAGCTTGGATTTCTCTACCGACCCTACACTAGTGGGATCGCTACACAACAAAACAATGGGTTGGTTAATATTGTAATTTACGTTAGTGTGATCGACGGTAAATTACGAAAGAGCCCTCCGAGTTTCGGGAGAAGCTGCCAAGTACAGTGAACTTATGTATCGAATTGCCGAATTTATTTTTGGAACTTTAGGATATAAAATTGATAAATATTTCATTAAAATTTATTGAGTGATCCTTTAAAAAAAATAAAATAATAAAATAAAGGTGATTTTGTGTTTTGTGAGTTTTAATAAGGATTTTATTCATACGTTTATTTTAAGGATGTTTAGGAATTTGGGAGCCACTCAATTTGCAGCATGTCTTATTCTGTATGAAGCTGTCGTTTTCTATAATGTTTGTATTTTTCTTTGTGGGTAAATAGCCAAGTATATATCAAGGTTGTATTTAATTGACATCGTATGTTTTTTTTCCCCTAACTATATAATCAAGTTTAAAATTATTGTGACTTTACGTATTTAATTTAATTGTATCGGAAAAAAAAAAAAAAAACTGCGACTTTACTGTATCAAAGTTTAACTTTATTTGTTTCAGTTTACTCCGTTGTGATGTCGGTGATGATGGCTCGATAACTATGGGTGGGTTGGAGGACGAGGCGAGAGTTGTCAAAATTTTGAATATCGGCAAGAGAAGATGATTTGAAGAAAAAAGGAAAAAATTAGGCGAGAAAGCATCTTAGTATTGTCACCTAAAGTTGTTTAAAAATAGTCGCAATGACTTGAAACTCCAACATTGTTGAACGTGGTACATGAAAGTCACAATAAAGCTGAATTTGAGTATACGTGTCACTAAAAAAAAAAAGGTTTTAAGTCTATATCATAGTACAATTCTTTAAGATGACATAAAATTAGATAGTATAGTTTTCTTTTCATAGTTCAATACATATGTGGTTGATGTTATTGGTGAAACAGAAACTACAAAACCGATTAATGAACTAGAATCAATAATGTTAATGCACGAAAATAGACTAACTGCGAACCTGATCCACGGTTCGAGCCTCGGGCTAGACCGGGTGGTCGCGCCGGCGGTCAATGGTGGAGTCAACGCGGGTTAACTGATGATCATCAAAACTGGAGGCGAATCATTCGTCTTCGACGAGCCTCCATGCTGTTCTTGGCGATCCTTCATGATTTTCTTTTTCGGCGAGGTTGTCCGCGGCGAGAGGGGACCTGCAAAAAAGAAAAGATTGATGTCGCACCTCCGACTAGCGAGAGGTGCCTACGTACCCTTTCTTCGAGACCATATCATCTCATAGTTTAGGTTAGTGGTAGATGGAGGAATTACGATATGATTTGTATCGTCATTGAGCCGATAATGGCGACGCGGGGGAGACCTTCAAGACGATGAAGGTATTACCGGCGAGAGTGTCGTAGTATACTGACTCGTATGACGAGGGTCGTGACCGGCGAGGATAGCCTTGGCCAACACCGGGGATTAGCGGCAAAGCTCATGACTATGTTGACCTTTGAGGATTTCTGGCCGACTGAGAAACGACTTCCTGACGAAGGAGAGAATCGTTGCCTGGCAAGCCCGTGAGACATCGCCAACAGGGAGAGCTAGAACCTGAGTATTCTCTAGAGAGAGAAGCTCATAGTTCTTATGAATGCCCGTAATAACTTTTCCTGCGAGGCTTGGTCCCTGCTAACGTCTCACCTCGTATTCAGGCTTTCATGGCGAGCTCCGGGGGCGACGAAGGTGCGAGCTGGAGGTGCCCAGAGGAGAGGGCAAATTTAGAGAGAAAAAGAAGAGAGAGAAGCTCCAGAGAGAATGTGTGTATGAAAGTGTAAAATGAGGAGAAGAAGCCTCCTATTTACAGGTGAAAAGGGTGGACATTTTTTTCTTGATTTAAGGGAAATAATGAAGAATATTCCCACTAAATCTACCCTAGAATATGCGCCCCTTTGCAAAGGGAGGCTTGCCGTGGCTCATTGTCTTGCCGAGGGGTCCGTCGGTTGCTTCGTGGCTCGTCCACAGCGTCTTTCGAGTGTCCGCGAGCTTGTATTTTGAGTCCGAGAGAATACTGAGGACTTCCCGAGGATTATCGTAAGCTAGGGTCTTCTCTTCGTGTGGGATCATTGCGAGTTATCCCTTGTCGATGTTATCGACAATGGGTATGTCTTCGTCAAGATGCTTCGTCGCCGACAAAGTGATTTGTCGTTTGGTGAGTATGTATGTTGCCCTGTCAAGGGGGTTCATCGCCCGAAGAGGGAACTCGTCGAAAAGTTTGTCGGGGACCTCGTCGGGAGGTTCGTCGGGGACCCCGTTGGAGGTTCGCCGGGGACCTTATTAGAGGTTCATCGGGGACCTCGTTGGAGGTTAGTCGGGAGGCTCGTCGGGGACTCCCTGGGGTCTCTTTGGCCTTGCCGAATTCCACTCCTTGCCTCCGGGAGTCTTCTATGGTCTTCATCTCCTTGCTCCTTGGTCGAGGACTTTCCCAGGGTTGTGATAACCTCATTGGTCTTCATCTCCTTGCTCCTTGGTCGACTTTGTTCTAGGACTTCGTCTTCTGGGCCTTCGGGGTTCCGGGCCTCGCCAAACGAGTTGGGTCTTGGGCTCTTGGTATTTGACTTTGCCAATGGGCATGACTTTCGCCAATGAGACCCAATTTTTATAAGGTTCGAAAAATACGTAAAACAACTAATATTGAACTTAACTTAATAAAATATTAAGTATAATAAACAAAATTGACTATATTTGGCTGAAAATCAATATTCAATATTGCGTTTTGTGAATGAGATATGGTTTTAACATTTTTCTTTTATTTTGTAAAAAAATAAACAGATATATTAAAAGGACAATATACTTTTTATAAGTATTAGTTATTATTGATCAATATTAAATATTAATTTATTGAGTATATATTTTAATAGTAAAAGATCGTTATCAAATATTTATTTTTCAAAAAATATTTTGATTATCGTTGTATTTTATTTAGTACATCAAAAAATAGTTTTATAAGAATATGTTAAAACATGTGGTTTCTGGAAACCAAAATATTTATACACCAAAATCAAAACAGCATTTTTATCTAAATATCATTTTATGATTTTATAAATTATATGATATCGGTTTAGAACTTTAGATCATGTAAACCGCAATGTTAATCTTAATTAATAATGTATTAACATACAATTAATTATATATGTAATCAAGCTTGCTTCGCCTAGTGGTAACTTTACAACATACCTCTCCAAGAGGTCACGAGTTCAAACTTCCTGGGGCGCTATGCGTGTCCGCTTTATATATTGTAAACTTGGTCAATAGTGTCACATTTTTGTACACAATATGTAGTAATGCGAGAGTGCATTATAACTATAGCCATAAAACTGTCTCTGTTAAAAAAATCTATATATATTTATAGAGCCGCAAGAGATTTATAGTCTCATCTAAAAAATAATATTTAAATTTAATTCCTATATTTAAATTTGTCAAAAATCACCTTTAACAAGCTACATGCGTATATGTTTTTTTTAGAGGAAATACATCATGTATATTTGGTATCATAGAAGGTGGACATCAAATTGTGCAATTGAAAGCATCTCCATTGAATATATAAAAAGAAAAGAAAAAATGTAAGTCATCATGAAAGAGATGATCTTCACTACCATCAAAAAAAGATTTTAGCTTTATTCTCTAAATTATTTTATAAACCAAATCGTGAAGTCTCTATCCTTTGATTCATGATTCATCCATGGGAACCAATACATCAATCGACCAAGTTTTATAAGACAAATCAATTTCATACATAATATGTTCACTTCACAAACAATATAGTAAAATAGAAATGCTTTTTAGTTTATAAGCTCGACTTTCAACAGAGTTATTTAAATATTCTCCTTAAAACTTGCAATTATTTATTCTAAGATAGTGACATTTTTAGTTTCTTACAATATGATTATATCATTTGAGTGGGACGTCCAATAATATAAGTTGTTACAAAATAATAAAAATGGATTGAAATGGAAATATTTTAATGAGTTATTGAGCTAGAAAATCTGACCGTATCTTAAGTTTCAATAAACAATTTACTAGTTGCAATTTGCATATACTTTACATATAGAACTATTGGAACGCCATTAAGTATTAAGTATATGATTGATACTTGATAGTGCCATATATGTATATGTTTTAACTTTTGTAGTGGCATAAATTTATGTTCAAAGTTTTTGGGTATGAATTATATTGCTTCTCTTTAAAGTTTGAACCACTTTTTTCAATTCATTTAGCATATTTTCGATATGTTTTTTTTAATGTTTTGCCACTTTTTGTTTTTTTTTTTTCAAATTGTTTAAGCATATTTTTGATATGTTGTTAAGTTTTGAAAACGTGAAACTTTAGGATATTTTTTGAAGGGTTAATCTCGACAAAAGTTTCAATACTTTCAAAAAACAGACATGTTAATTCTAATTTTTTTTCTTCGTCCGGACAAAGTTTTAGTTCTTTGGTTTTATACCCTATTGTTACTTCCGTCAAAATTTGAAAGTATTGAAATTTTTAGCTAGATTAACCCTTTTTATATACTAGTAGTGTCTAGTGAGAATTTAACAAGTGAATGATTTTTTTTTTTTTTAAAGTAGCGAACATTAAGAACTTTAACGATAAAAATAATCTAAATCCATTCATGTTTCAATCAAAATAATTGAGCAAGTTATTGTAACAAATTGTATATGAATCTTCTGTTCATGCGACTGAAGATCACACTTCTAGCTATAAATAATTAAAATAATCTAAATCCATTCATGTTTCAATCAAAATAATTGAGCAAGTGATGATAGTTGTTACAACTTACAATAGCCCACTTTTATTCAAAAGTTGAAAAACTCACAAGAAGTGAGTTGACTATATACATGCAAAAGAAAAAAATTAAATATGTGACATTTCTTTTTTCATAATAACTAAAATAGTCTTAGTTTCAAGCTTTTTATATCAAATTACAAACCGAATTGTATAGACTATTTATATAATAGTCGTAGATATTTATTTCATTTTGAATTGGTAAACTTAATCATAGAGTAAACAATAATTCTTCCTTCCAATTTGTTTACTTGTGTTGGGATGCAATCTACTCGTAGCCTTCATTCTTCCTATTTGGCTAGCATTACAATTTCAATTTTCAATTCGCTTTTTGGTCCCTTTCAACACCCCATAACAATACCAAATCTCGAATATCAGAAATAGAGAAAACGACTTACAAGAAACTCAACAAAGCGACGACGTTCAAAACTCGAAGAATACCCGACCAAACAATAACAAGGAGTAGTCCGACAAGGTTTTCTCCTCCACCTCACAAAAATGGTTCCTAGCAATTCCCGGCCTCTCCACATCTCTCTTCTCTTCTCTCTCTCTCTCTCTCCTCTCGGTAACGATCAGATGGGGCAGGGGGGGACTTGGAGCGTGGTACCGGCCTGGATCTGGCCCCAGCCGATGAGGCGCCAGTGCTTCTCCACTCTGCGACTGAGGGCGATCTTCTCTCCTTTGCTGGTGCACACCGGGGAAGTCAGCTGCAGCTTCGCCAGATCGTTCTTCACGGCCATCACGCGGGCCCCGGTGGACATGGACCCGATGTTGAGCATCAGGATCTCCGCCTTTGCCAGCTTCGACACCTTGCCCTGCCTCTCCGACCCCTTCGTCCTCACACCCAGAAGCCGACGCAGAAGGAAGAAGTTCACCTGAACAAGAAAGAATAATCAGATATTAAAAATGAGAAATATTCAACCAAAATTATTTGCATCGGATAGGGAATCAACAGACTCGGGATTTTATGAACCCTAACCTCGAGTTCCACAAAAATCTCGGGGAGTGATCCGACTTCACCGAGAACCTGACCCACCAATCTGTCTGCACGGGTCAAGGTTGGATCCATGGTTGTACCCACACCAATGAGACCGCCTGGCACTGCAAATTGCAGCTCATTTTGCTCGGCGTACAATGAGACTATCCTTGAGTAGATCGGTGTACACTTTGTGTTTCCGCTCTCATCTTTTACAACAATTCCGGGACGAACCTCGATGAATTGGTTCACTCTAAGAACACCCTGCCAGAAAGGAAAAATGAAAGAAACGCACTTCAATTAGCATGCTAAATATCGAGTAGATGTTAGGATTCTGGCTATTCAAAATATTATTTCCATTATTGAATTAGTGTATAGATTAGATAGAATATTTAAAAGATTTTTACTTGATGATGCTAAATTTTATTTCCTAATATAGAGGAAATAGTTAGGGTTTTCCAAGCCGAAAGGGGTAGACCTACGGGTGGAAACTACCCTTGCCCACCGAAAGGTGGGCCTCACAAACACCTTTTTATCCTTGCCAATTTGTACCGAATATTTTCTAGTCTCCTTGGCATTCAGAAGGGTATAACAAATACTTAACAGATGCATTGCTTGTATTACATACTCAATGTGTATAAATTAAAAGGAAAAAAGCATACCCTGAGAATACTTCCACCAGCAACACCGCCCTTAATCTCATCAACTTCATAACCAGGTTTGTTCACATCGAACGAACGGATCACAATCATATTAGGAGGAGAGATGAAGTTCCTCTCAGGAATTGGAATCTTTTTCACGATATACTCACAAACGACATCGATATTATACTTCAGCTGAGCTGAAATCGGTACCACTGGTGCGTTATCAGCAACAGTTCCCTGTTATATTAAAAAAATAAAAATCTTGTCAGAAAAATTCAGCGGAATATTTTCACAACTAGAAACATGGTAGGAGAAAATTACTTGAATAAACTTCTGGATTGCTTCGTGCTGGTTAATGGCTACGTTCTCTTGAATCAGATCAACTTTGTTTTGAAGAATGATGATATGTTGAAGCCGCATAATTTCAACAGCAGCCAAGTGCTCGGAAGTCTGTGGCTGAGGACAGCTTTCATTTGCAGCAATTAGGAGCAACGCTCCGTCCATAATTGCCGCTCCGTTAAGCATGGTAGCCATGAGAATATCGTGACCCTAAAAGAGAAAAGTACTTCCATAACAGATAATAATAGCATAAACCGTATACAAACTGATAACGAATTAAAAACTCTAAACAGATAGCGAGAACGAGAGGACTAAATAACCAAAAGTAACGATTTGTGAACCAAGAGCAAAACAAAACGCAAGCAGGTAACCGAGATTTATATAGTGAAGAGGACCATAAATGACATCAATACAATGACTTTCCACAAAATTTTAACAGAAACAAAAATTATAAAGAAACGAATATCTATAACATTGAAGAGAACATCTCATGTAAATCTATTTCAATAACATTGAGGGTTATGGGTGATGTTTTTGAAACGAGTGGCACAACATAAGCTTACCGGGCAATCAACAAAGGAAACGTGCCTCAGCAATTTCATCCTGCTGTTCTCAAATCCCGGAACATCACAGAGAGGGCTATCTTCTTTTCCACTTCCGTATGCCCTAGAGTAATAAATCGAGAGATTCAATACAAATCCAGAAGTCAATATCTACAAATTTGCATTACGTCACTGTCTATGGTAGTACCCACTTGTAGCACATAGGCCTAGGGCACCGATCGTCTTCACATTTGTAAATTTTAGCGTTCGCATATCCAAGCTTGATTGTGATATTACGCTCCAATTCATTCTTGAAACGAACAGTCTGCAAATTAAGACATACAAAACAGCACGCACTTAAAATGTAAACATACGTAATGGACAAAATCAACATTAAATCCGGACTCTCCTGACTTCAAAACAATGATGTAAACTAAAACCTATTTAGTTCCAACTAACAAATGTTTAAAGATTACATTGCTCACAATCTGAAGGTTATACCTGAACACCAGATATTGCTTTCACAACCGTCGATTTACCATGCGCCACGTGACCGATCGTGCCTGATTACACAATACAAGACCCACATTTTCAGAACAAACAACAACAATCAGACCCGGTCGCCAGTATAATAACTAGCTTCCGCCTTCCACGATTTCACCAGACGATTGAATTCAGAGCGACCGAAGAAAATCGGAAATCAATAAAATTACCGATGTTGATCGTCGCCTGGCGAGATATAACTTCAGGAGAGAGTGGATGCAGCTTGGCTACATCCAGCTTACTCAGGTCTTGCTCCATCAAACCCTTTCGCGACATCGTTGCTACTCTCGAAAGGTTTCTTGCTTACAAGCTTGATTCTTTCGTTTACGATTCTGAAAAAAAGCGGTCTTTAAACCCCGAATCTAGCAAGACTAAACCCTCATAGCTCGCTAATTATTAACCGCCATTATCAATCCGAGAAGGAATACAAAGAGAATGCATTTCATCCACATCCCAAAACCCTAGGAACAAGCGAACAAGCGAAATCGGCGAAGATTGAAACCTGACAGTGCGACGATGGCAGCGCGGAGGTCGGAACCGGAGAAGGCACGGAGGTCGGCGACGGAGAAGAGTTCGTGAAGCTGAGCTGTGGCGTGGGTGAGGAGCGATTCACAGAGGGGAAACCCTAGAGGTGATAGAGAGGAGGAGGAGAGAGCGAGAGGAAGACGAAAGCAAGAGGGGCAAAATGGGAAGAGAGAAAGAAAGTTCAGAGCTCAGGTCGGCTTTCAATTTGGGCCAATTGGGCCTTTCTCACTTTTTTTTCCAAAAATTAACCTTATACGCAAATTACGTTATTACTCTGAATTATGAGAATTTATTACCTTTTAACGGTGTAAAATGCCTTTAAACTTTAGGT
Source organism: Parietaria judaica (assembly GCA_954871525.1). Lineage (NCBI taxonomy): Eukaryota > Viridiplantae > Streptophyta > Magnoliopsida > Rosales > Urticaceae > Parietaria > Parietaria judaica. Next base: position 37,955,649 of record OX940865.1, read on the forward strand.
ACTTTTGTCATCTTTTTTTTTCTTTCTTTCTCTCAAGCTCTTCGTTAATGCACGAAAATGGATTGACGTAGAACCTGGCCCACGGTTCGAGCCCCGAGCCGTGTGGGTGGTCAAAGGTGCAGTCAACGGAGTTGACTAGGTCTTGAAGCTAATTCCTTCTTCGTTGACTTGGCCGGAGCTAATTCGTTGTCCTTGGCGAAGCGATCCGAATTGGCGAAGTCCTCTTGGCGAGGGGATTCCGGTCGGTGAGGTCTTCTTGGCGAGGGGTGCTTGCGGAAAAGAAAATATGATGTTGGATCCCGTCACTTATAGCAAGGTTTCCTACGTAACCCAAGTGGGATCCATTTATAACGTAGTTCAGGGTTAGTATGCGGGTTTTCCAGTGGCCCTGACAAGCCGCTTACGTTGAGTTCCCATGGCGAGGGGCTAGTTGAGTCCCTAGCGAGCAGAGAAGTTAAAATTCTGACGAGGGAAGGAAAATATCATGTCAATCTGTGAGGTCTAGCTCCCGACTAAGGAGAGGTTGAATTTTGGCGAGCTAGGAAAACCGGCAAACCGGCAAACTCTGAAGGAGAGAAGGCGAGGGGAGAATTCGAATTCTCTATGTCTCTAGCTCTCTGGGAGTTGTAAATGTGAATGTATGATATAATGGAGGTATGAGTCCTATATATAAGAAATAAATGGCCTTTATTCATGGATTTAGGCCTATTTGTTAATTAAATGAGTATTTAGTCCATTTAATGCAATAAAGTGGCGCCAAACCCTAAAAGGAGGAGAGTTGGGCCGCTTCTTTTCCCGAGCTCGCGTGAGCTCTTGTATGAGGGACTATTTCGTCTTAGGAACTTATTTAATACCCCGATAAGCTCGTATTATATGGGAAATAATCTTATACGCAGGGCCGACCATGACTATTGGAGAGTACGGCCGACGCCTTGGACATCGGGCCCCCAAATTTAACGTCCTCATTTTTTTATTATATATTATTGTATACTTATTAAAATACTATTTTTTTTATTTTTAAATATTTCAAGGGTCCTAATAATTTATTTACCCTAGAGCTCCGACAAAAAAATAACAAACTGAGCCAGGAATACATAAACGTGTCAATAATACTTAAGGTTGAAGAAGTAAATGAGACATAACTTAGAAAATGCAATTACCCAATCTTACCATAAATTCAATACAATTAAAAGGTTGTTGGGAACGAAAGATTTTATTATATTATCGAGGTAAAATTAGGTCATATTAGTTAAAGTCGAGATCCCACAAAAATATTATTTTATCAAGACTATTAATTTAAATACCTTCTTTTACCTTTGAAATAGAAAGAGTGGTCAGGGCCGAAAACTTTAAGCATACAAATATATATATATATATATATATGACACAAGAATCATATTTAACAATCTTATGTTATTGTAACATTAATTATATGAGAATCTTTTGTTCATGTGACTTCCGATCACCCTTCTAATTATAATTAATTAAAATATTCTACATAAATAGGCCCAATAATTTTCACAAGTTAAAAACATCACTTCGAGTGAATTTACCATATATGCAAGGGAAATTTTGAAGGTTCAAAATGTCGTTTTTGTCGATAAATCAGTTGTCGTTTTCGAGGATTATCGATGAAAAACTACTAAAACTATAGCTTATCGTAACGATACTTATGGAGGATTATCGATGGATTACTGACACTTATCGAGGGCTATCGATGAAAAATCACTAAAATAGTTTTAAGAATATACTTACTAAGTGTACATATGTAAATAATATATAGTCTCAGTGGCGGATCCAGAATTTTGAGTAAGGAGGGGTTGATTTTTTTTTTTATATAAAAAATTAATACTAAAATCGAATAATATTTTTTAAAAGAATAAAAGATTATAATTTATAAAATCCAAATTTATATGAAAATACAAGGCGAAATTAATATAATCATGATTCTAAATAGAAATATATTGCTAGACAATATGTAGTGATTTTTAATACAACATTTTCAAAAACCTACGAGTTATTAGAACAATAACACAAACGTGACTTGCTATTGGCTATTGCTAATTGCGTAGCTTCATTTTTATTTATTTATATATTTGTTTTATTGTAGTACTTTTTAACATGTAAAGGTGACGAACAAAGTTGAATCTCTGCATAGTCGAACAACACTAACTCAGAAATTTTTGGAGGGGCTATAGCCCCTGTAGGCTTACTCGTAGATCCGCCCCTGGTCTCACTCTCACATATATAAATACTTAAATAAAATCATGTTATAATCAAACGAATATAAATAAAATCATGTCACGTTCAAACATAATATTATAAAACATGATTAAAATACTACATAATTTGATAATTAACATAATTAAGTATTTGAATTTGTGGTGAAAATCCCACGTTGAGCAAATAGAAATGAATGAAGAATACACATTTGTTTGGATTTGAAAAGTCCCACATAAAACAAATACAAAGAAAACTATAACATTACTAGTATATAAATAACAATATCCATTTCTAAATCTTGTTTTGTTTGTTTGCACTTATTAAGCCTCTTGATCTTAATGAAATAGACATAGGCTCATTAAGTGTATTTGTTGTTTTTTATTATTTTAAATTAATCACTAAATGAGCCCGTTTGGCACAACTTAATTTTTACAAAAAATATTTTTAGTTTTAGTTAAAAAAACAAACAGTTTTTTTTTAAAAAAAACTGATAAGTTTTTGCTAAATTGTTTATAAAACAGTTGTTGCTAGTAACAAAAACTAATTTAGCGTTTGGTAAAAAAATTATTTAGGCTAAAAAGACTAAAATATACTAAAATATCATTTTTGTTTTTAGAAAAAACCAAAAGCTACGAATTCTAGCTTTTACAATTCATGTACAAAAATTTAAAAGCGATTTTAGGTTTTTTTGGAAAAATAATTTTGCCAAACACATAAAAAGCGGTTAAGTTTATTTTAAAAACATAAACAGACCTAAATAAGCTTAGCCAAACGCAATCAATAACTCTTAATACCTCTTACCAAACTCACTCAAGACTCTTAATAGCTATTAATGGAATTCATCTCCCGTATCCTCACATTCTCCCTCTTCTAATATGTTTCTCTCTCCTCTCCAGACTTTAAAAATCTATAATTCCATTTTAAAAACTCCGATGAACTAGTAAAATATACCATAAAAATGTTTTTACTAGACGAATCCAATGATAGGTGAAAAGCAATAGTTTTAACGCTTTTTAATAATAAAAAATATATAAGAACTTTATAATAAAAATAACTAAATAGCCTAATAAATAAATAAATAGTTTATAAAAATTATTCATTAAAAGATTGAATTAACTATTAATTATAATATGTTGGTAAATAAATCAATACAAACAAGTTTATGCTTTAAATAAAATAATTTAAGAGTTACAAAATTAATTTTAAATATAGATATTATACAATTAAAATATCATAATTTAATATTAGATTATATGATATATATAATAATTAATTTTTATTTATAAATATACAAATTATTTATATTTAAAAAATATTACATTCAGACCTAAGAAAACAAACAAACATAATTTTATGTCATTCTGATAAAGATGTAACATCTTAATATTCAGATAGACATATATGCATTAAGATTAAGACGTCTTAATTTTAATAAAAACATACTGCCAAGCGACTCAACTTATCTATCTTGATACTTCTATAGAAGGTACCATGTCATACAAAGTAATTTTTTTTTAAAGTACATTTTTTGTTTTTTAGCAATAAAGGTACTTTTGTCGAAAATTGTTGAGAAGTGCAATATTTTTTTCGAAAAGTATCCAAGTTTTTGTTATTTTTTTACAGATAATCGACTGACATGTAATATTTACCGATGACTAGTGGCAAGATAAATAATCCACGATTATCGAGGAAAATTCAAACCCTGAATATATTTGAGATTCTTTAATCATACGAACCAAAATACTATTATTTTCACGTTTTTTTTTAAATATCATAGTACTAGTTGAATTTCAGATGATTTCTATCAACTTTGATAGGTATCTATTTCATCTTCAAAATGAAAAATATTTCAATAAAATATATATTCAATGTCCCCCATGCAAACTTTTCAAGTCCTATGCATAAAAAACATAATTTTTCTGTAAAGAAAACTCTGAGAGTTATTCGAGACAAGAAGCTACCAATTAAAATAATGTAATAAGCGAAAGAAAAGGTAGTATAATTTTAAGGATAAATGAGGCAAATGCCCATTTGTGGCTCAAGGTTTAAAAAAATGCCTATTTCTAATTATGGAAATCATAACTACCAACAAATTGAAATATGGACTAAATTGCCATTCTAAATTTTAAACCACATTTAATTATAATTTGTTTTTTAAATTAAAATAAAAAATAATTTTTTCCTCAAATGTAGCAAATTGAATAAATTAATTAAAAACAAATCTCACCTATTAATTAGTATTATTTTTTATTAGCTCCAACAAATCACTTTTAATATTCCCTATTTTAACGATTAAAATCTAAAATTTATTTTCCTATTAATCTATATTTATTTCGAATTTTTATTTATGAAATTTGATTTTCGTTTGCTTAATTTTATGTAAATTTGTTTACGAAACTTGGTTTTCGTTATGCTCATTATGTGTAATTCTGTTTACAAAACTTGGTTTTCCTTCTGCCTCATTTTATGTAAATCTGTTTACAAAACTTGGTTTTCGTTTCTCCTCATTTTATGTAAATCTATTTACGAAATTTGGTTTTCGTTTTGCCTCATTTTATGTCTGTTTACAAATCTGTTGACAAGATTTTAAAATTTCATATACACATAACTGCAAATTTGTGTAAAATAACTCCAAAAAAAAGTGTAAAAACATTTACAAAAAGCGTGTAAATCCAGTTACAAAAATATTGCCCCTCTAAGAGAAATTATCACTTCAAAATATCGTAAAATCATTTACGAAAATCAAATATATTACCTTAAAACTGTAAACATATATACAGAAAACTATAAATAAATTTACAGTTACGATTGCGTGGAAAGGATCATCGCGCCGCGACAGAGAGCGATGGAGGAAGGATGCGCGACGGAGGGCGACCGCGACGGAGGAAGGAGGCGCGATGAAGGGCGACCACGAAGGAGGCCACGACCGCCTCCTCGGCAACCGCGACCATGGTCGCCGAAGCCACGCACAAAGTTGCCGCGCTCTCGGCCCGAATCCGGCGATGGTGGTCGATCGGACGTGAGAGAGAGAGAGAGAGAGAGAGAGAGAGAGAGAGAGAGAGGGAGAGAGACGTGAGAGGGAGAGTGGGAATGAGAGAGAGAGAGAGAGAAATATTAATTTTTGGGTCAAAATAACAAAATTAAATGATAACCTAATTAATAGGGGAAGTTTTCAACTAAAATTTAAGGATAATTAATTTAATTTCGAAAATAAATATATAATAAATAATTAAATACGAAAATAAATAAATATAATTAAGATCAGAGTTAATATGGTCTAATATAAACAATAACGAGTAGTCTTTTCTATCTTTTAAATATGCGATCCTTACCATAATAATAAAATTCTCGATAGGATTATACAATATGAAAAAATAGACAAAGAAAATATTGAAAATTTGAGCTAAGCAAAACAGAGCCAACGATAATAAGTGGCTTTTCATATTATTGCTCATCAATAGAAAACACTTATCATTCTCAATCCTGTTCTGTTATCTACAAGCCCCGAAAATCCCGGAATCATGAAATCTCTTCGAAGCACATAGAATGTAACACGCTTTTGTTTCAACATATTCTCGTCACGGAGACGAACACAAAAGGAATTAACGCCATCGATGTAAATACCTTCTATCACACTGCATCAACCCCCTCGACTTGTTGCCGTGCCAGGTATCTCTCCCTCCGCTCTTTCTATATAGTCGGGAAAATTCATAAATCAGGAGATTTTCTAGGAAAATTATTTTAAGAGATCGACAAGAAAGGAGGCGATGCTTTACCCATTCATCTATGACAAGCCCTTCCCCAACAATTCTCGGGCCAGTCTCCTCTGCTGGCTTTTTTCGGTCCTCAAGCGCAGCCTCGGCCTCTGCTAACTGCCGCTTAAGCTTCTCCATTGGCTGAACAGAAAGAAAAAAAAAAGGATTGGAATTTTTTGTTGATATGAATGTAATGACAAGAACATAATTGGTTCTGCGAGAAACTAGAGCATCATAGTCTTTCGATGATGCTTACGGGATTGGATTGTTCAGGGTCGAGGAAAACAACTCTCAAGATTTGCTCGACGGAGACTTGATCCTTTTGTTCATCAAACTGCGGAAAATCGTGACGGAGCAGATCTTTGTTTAATGATTCGGAACAACAGATTAACAAGAGAATAACTTAGAACAACAATTTAATTATTTTCAATGGCATCATAACATTAATCATAAAAAAAAAAAAAAAAAAACTATTACAACTTCAAGAGAAATTACAAAAACCTCAATATCGAATCATGCTACAACTTCGGAGAGCTTGATAATTATTATGCATATATATAGTTTTAAAAAGCTTTGCAGTTTATTTGCCGATTTGTTACACGGGATAGTCTTAGTTTCTTCTATTTGTGAAACATGCAGCCATACACGAGGATCATATTAATAAAATTGGATGGAGACATGAGACACGTGATTTTCGGCTCGTCGCAAAAAACTATGTGTTTACAAGTATGCAAGTAAGTAAAACGTGAAAGCAGTTGATCTCGAGAGCAGAAAAAAAACATACTAATTCAGGAACATAGTCCATTTCCCCTTTGACTTTCAGGCTCATGATCTTGAACTTGACCCGACTCTTCTGATCTACCGGCCTCTCATTGTTTTCCGGAGGTTCCACAAACTTGAATACTGCCATAAATTTAATCTTCAAAATTTAGTAAAAAGAGAGACCGAAACCGAGAACTAGTTGTTATAACATAAAAGAAGGAAGCGAGAATATGTGAAGAAACAGAAGCGGAATTCAGAAGTGTATCCATCTACCTGTGGCAATTAGGGCTTCGCCCGGAGCAAGTATACCCCCCGGAGGACGCATGTAGCAACTCTTTGGTGCCGTTGTTTGAAACTGAAAAGAGTAATTCCGGTCAGTATTATAATGCAGTAAATAATTCCGGTAAGTTTATAAGTTCTTCGTAAAAGATATGGAAGGCTTATATGTAAAAAGTTTACCTTGAATGCTACATGAGATTTGCTAGTGTTTTTAATCCCGATGGCGCTCCTTACTTGCTTTCCAGGTTCATCTTCGCACAAAAAAGAGAGGAAATAATCGGAGGACCCGAAATCTTGATTTCAGTCGCTTAATAGAACAAAGCTATTCACCATTATTATTGCTTCAACTAACACAACCCAGATACTTAGGAATGGTAACAAACGAGCTCCGATCATCGACTCCGCATCAATTTAATGTAAACAAGATCACCCAAATTGACACAAAGATGCTCGTTTACAAATGATCCGAGTCCGAACCCGAATTAACTCGTAAAAAGTCGAGCAGGCATAATCAAATACAAGAAAAATCATTCCCCTTGCAAGTTATTCAATCGATTGTTACAATAAAATTTGCTGCATCAATAAGATAGCGAAAATCCCAAATCCCCTCGGCCATAAAACGAAACAAATACATAAAACCGAAGCAAATTCTTCTACGCCATTGTTAGTTAAGTAACGATAAGAACGGCTCAAAGAAGCTTTCCGAAAACAAAAGCCAAAACCAAATCACACTAAAGACGCGAAGATGAGCCTCTTTTGCTTCTTAAAGTAAATAATTAGCAAGATAAGACATGTGGATTAACAATTGAAACAAGAGCTTGTTGTGAGAATCAAACCCAACATACAAAGATGGTCTCTTTAGCTCTCTAAAACAATGGAGATAGCAAGACAAGGCATGTCAACATCAATTGAATGACCCAAATGCCAAACACCAAAAAACCAACACACCAACACAAAGACTGTCTCTTTTTGCTTCCAACCAAAACAATGGAGACACCAAGACATGTCTACATCACTCATCAATAGAATCACCCAAATCCCAGATGCCCAAAACCATAAATCTCAAAAAAGAAGAAGCCATACATGGAAAGAAGAGCTTGTTGGGAGGGTCGAGACGGAGGCGCCTCCGAGTGGGAAGAAACGATTTGGCCACCGACGACACCGTAGAGGCGGGCTGAGCCTCCATTCGCTCCGCCGATTCGCCGCTCCGATACTGGTTCGGATTGTAGCCATTGATGCTCATATTGCTATGCAGCGAAGCCAACACCGAAGAAGAAGAAGAAGAAGACGAAGCCGTCGAAGAGCCACTTCGTCCCTGCCAAAAGGGCATTTTGCAGAGACCCCAAGCCTTGGCATCAGACCCAGATTTCTCTCCCCCAACGACAGCCATTACAGACAAAAAGTTTGTTTTTTTTGTTCGATTTCTCTGTTTGTGGAAGTCCTTAGTCTTTATCGTTGCATTTTTCACACGCTTGTTTTTTCTGGTTTTGATTTCTGGGGCTGTCGGAAATGGCGGTGGTTAGTTTTAACTCTGGTTTCGTTACTCCATTGGTGATGGTTGGGTTAAAGATTGATTGGTTGATCTCAAAGTTTGAGGAATATTAATGAATGGTACTGTCTGTCTCTGTCTGCCTCATCACTCCGTTTCTTTTTTCTGTTTTGCTTTGCTTCCCTTCCCGGGTTTTTTTTTTCCACAATTAACATATTTATTTACAAATTTACAGTAACACTCCTAAAATTATGGCGATCTGCTCTAACAATCAGCTATGATCAATTCAAGGGTGAAATCGGAACCGGATACTGGTTAAAGCTTTTTCGGTCTCGTTCTAAGTACACAAAAAACTAGGTAATAGTCCCGTAAAGTAAATCTAAGAGACGCCGGATGGTCCGACGTCCTACATTTTGTCTCCCGGACCTAGACCGGTACGGGTCTACCAAAATGTAAACCCAAACTAATTTTAGTATGCGTATTTGTTTTTAATCTTTTTATATAAAATTCAACGTCTCATTGATAAGAGTTGACGGCAAAAATACCCAAAGTTTGGTCAAAGAACCCCTCGGGTACTCAAAGTTTAAAAGTGGTGGCAAAAATACCCAAAGTCACATTTGGAGAGTTGACTACTTCATTCTTGTAACCCCATTAACTTCCCCAATAACTCTGGCCACGTGGAAAAATCTGTTTCGTTAAGTGTAATCATTAGAGGTTCAATTAGTTATATTAAATAGTATTACTTAGGGGTTTAATTCGTTGTTTTCTCGTAAACGAGGTTGATGTGGGCTTGTCAACGTGGAAAAAATTGTTCTGTCGGCAACCCATGTTTGTCCGCGTGGTCAGAGTTAACATGTAAATTAACGGTGTTACGAGATTGGAGTGGTCAACTCCCCAAATTTGACTTTGGGTATTTTTCCACCATTTTTAAACTTTGGGTACCCGAGGAGTTCTTTGATCAAACTTTGGGTATTTTTGCCATCATTAACCCTTTTATTTTAAACAATTGTCGGACCCAATTTGGTTTTTGGTAGACCAGGCCCGGCTAATACATGTCTGGTTTTCTCGAACTTAGATTTTAGGGCTGGAAAATGTATTAAAAAATGGAGGATCCGGTTGGTCCAGAGTCCAGACAGCGTTACTGGGGATTTGGATTTTTGTACCTCGCACAAAAATTGGACTGGTCCGGCCCTTTTTTTTAAAATACATTCTTAATTTGCTTAAAGGATAACAAATGTATGTAGTTATTATATTAATACGAATTTGAAGACCAATAATAATCATATTACCAAAGATCAATGATCATAATCCTAATTCCAATATACATCAATAATTAATGTAAGGGTAACAAGTGATATATTATGAATTTCAAGGTTGACAATTGACATATTAGCCAATTAGGGAGAGGAACAATCATTTAACATTCAAAGAAAAAAAAAAGGGAGTGAAGATTAAAAATATAGAACTTTTGAGTTAAATTTGGGAGATGATAAATATAGATCTGTATCTATCTATCTATCTATGTATATAATAACTAATAAGATCAAAGAGGAAACGAGTTTTAAATTAAGTTAAGTACAGAAATAGAATAATATTGTCTGTTATGAAACTCTTTAAGTTGTGATGTGTTAAAAAAATATATAAATAATCTTCAATATAGCTGTACAGAGTGTAGTCCAGACGGGTTGGCCACGAACCCGACGGACCATGCATTGCGGGCCGTGGGCAGCCGCAGTGTACATATTGCCCGCGAGCACATAAAAAGTGGGACGACATAGACAAATCTCATTGTACATATTAGTTCCATTCGAATCCTTAAATAGATTTATTTTCTTTTACCGGGTGCACACGCTTATTCTATTCTATATTAGTCTTTTGTGAATTAAACCTTTATTGTGATATCAAATTTACGTGATATATAGTAAAATGTTAAGTTTTAAAACATTGAGTTCATTTATATGAACTAATTCTTTTTTTGGGAGTATATTATATGTGAAAAAGGTCATAAAATTACAAGTAGGGAAATCCAACAACAAAAAGGGAGAAACGGCAATGGATATTTCACTTTATTCAAATCTTTTTCCCTCTCTCTCTCTATATATATTATATATATATATATATATATATATATATATTTCCACTATATTTTTTTTCGTTTGCCCTTAAAAGAAGAAATAAAGGGCTTAAAGAGCATGCACAAGAGACCCTAATAATAAGCGATGATGTAATAGCAGTTGATCATGTTTCTTCATGGTGTGTCACTCACTGATAAACCCATGTGCTCTTTCCTTTCCTTTGCAAATCCAACTCATGATTTGTGATGTGCAATAATTTGGCCGACCCATTTCTCATTTCTTTCATAGTTTAAAATTTTAACCATGACACGGTACGAATTACAATCAATCAAAATTCAAAATCCCTTTGCAAAAGTTACTTTAATGCTCCAACAAAAATTCATTTTTTTTTCTTTCAAGGTTTGTAATTATGAGTTGATGGACCCAATAGCACGAGGAGCTTTATTTGGGGATCATAGAGTATAATTTGCGATCTCGTATCAATCGTTAGCGATTCTGTACAAGAAGCTCACGATCAAAGGTCAGGTTTTGTTTTGACCGATAAATTGATTGTCGTTATCGATGGATTTATCATTTAGTAATGAATTTATCGATGAAAAAAATATAAATATCAGGTTATCATCGACTGATCAATCTGTTATCGATGAATTTATCGATAGAAAAAATATAATTTTTTTTATGCATAATTATATTCAATTTTGATATAGTGTCCGAAATACGAATATAATGCATGTCAAAATATGTCTTATAACAACTAACATATGTGAACAAAATCTAAAACACAAACATGAAGACAAAAGTTTTACTTGAAGGCAACGTTAATTTCCTATCCCAAAGGGTTACAATGCGCCCTTGCAAATTATTTCATGAGTTTAACTTTAAGGATTTATACTGCTTATTAATTATCTTACGCGTATATACATATCTCGATTGTAAAAACCATCATGCATAAATAAAAGGAAAAATAGCAGCATAAGTACTCAAAGTCTTTGAAAAGTTGATATTAAGTTTCTATTTTTGATGACAAAAGTTGCCAACCTCTTATATTGTGTCTTCCGTCATGTTTCCGCTCTGAATCGCATCACGTGTCGCCTTTTTAACCTAATAAACATACCATTTTTAAGTAAAAAAAGTTAAATTGATTTATCCATGATAAACAATTATATATTTAATAGTTTTAGAAACGTGACATGTGATGCGATTCGGGGCGGAAACATGATGGATGACACAAAATAAGAGTTTGGAAATATTCGCTACTCACAAAAAGGAATGAGAATTTAATGTCAATTTTTCAAAAACTTTAGGTACTTATACCGTCATTTTTCCTAAATGAAAATTTAGAAAAGTCTCTAAAAAATTAACACTTGGAATGCTATATGATTTATATATATCTCTCTTTAGAGATGTCAATCTTGATTATTATTATATAATATAGTTAAAGATGACTCAAGTTGTCACGATTACATCAATATTCCAAGGAATTAGAGCCTATTACTTGATAATGAATTCTGTAATTAAGAACTTCAAATATACGACTGCTGTAAATTTGTAAACGGGAAAGGTTGAAATGGTCATTTGACTGAACGACCCGTGCGAAGGTCGATCAGCTTTTCGGATCTTCGTAGCGTCTTCCGAGTATATAATGCTTCACACTCAACATAAGCCATTAACCGTACTAACTGTTTCAAAGCCGGTTTCGAAATTACCAATTGCAACTTTCTAAATAAAGAATTTGATTTTTTTTTTCTACCAGGGCCGAGAACGATTATAAAGGTGTCCCCCTAACTTAATAATTCACATTTTTTCTCTTGTGATGTTATTGGTCATTTGTCATGTCCTTTTGGTGTTTTTCTCACGTATTTTTGTGGTACTGTTTTGTTTTGTTGTGTTGTGTGTTTTTTTTGTGTTGTGTGTGTGTGTTTTTTTTTTTCTCATTTCACATAATCACATTGCATTTCCATAAAACCAAAGCGGCCGTTGGAGTGGTTGCCCGTGATTATATGAGACTATGAGTATCGTCAGGTGGATGTGGCGTAGTCAAGTTGCGGTCTCCTCGGCAATTGAAGTGGAGCTCCTCGCCATTCATATGACGCTCCTTCTTGCAAAGTTCAGAAACTTGAAAGACATCATTATTGAGGGGGACAACAAAGTCATTCTCGATAATTTGGCGACCGGCTCAGATTGTCCGAACTGGGCTTTGACCCCCTTATTCGAAAACATTATATCTCTTTCTAAGTTTTTTTCTTTTGTTCAATTTCATTGGATCCCTCGGAACACTAATTTTGTCGCCCATCACTTATGTAGTTGGGCTTGTAATAGTGTTCGTTTTGGGTTTTGCTCCTTTGAGGATTCTCCGGCCTCTCGCCCGAGTCGCACCTGTTCGGGGGGCTCGGAGAGCTTTTAATGAGGCCCTTCCTTTTCTTTTTCTTTTTTTTTTTTTAAAAAAAAACATTGCATTTCTACTCATATATATATATATATATATTTACGAATACTCATATTATTTTTACTTCAATATAGTTTTGACTTTTTTACCTGGTGATGCCTTTTTTTTAACATATTTTTTTTCTATTCATCTGGCATCATTTCCTTTTAAGTTTTAGCCTTGTGTCGTTTTTACCTTTTCTCTAGTAATGTCGTTTTCATTAACTCTCATGAACTGTTTGAGAAGTTGTCAACCGTAAATCGCCCTGAGTCCAATTTACGGGTATACTGACACCAGAGTAAGGCTATATTTTAAGATTTTAAAAAAATTGTTATGATTTTGCTGATTCGATTTTACGTGTATATCACACCATCAATGAGTATACAGATTTAGTTTATATAAATTAATAGGATATAATTTTTTTAATTATTTATAAAAATTACTGAAAAAAACACCCAAACTTTGGTCAACGTGCCCGCCGAGTACCCAAACTCAAAAAGTGACGGCAAAAGTTCCTATAATGACACACATTGACTAAAGTTTGGGTATTTTTGCCGCGATTTAGCCATAATTTAATTAAAAATGTAAAAATTTAGGATGTCGTACGGCTTTTAGAGTTAATATATGGTTATTATGTTGTTTTTAGGATTGATATGTGGTTTTGAGAGTTTTCATGCGGTATGTTTTCATGCGGTACATTGGTTACCCGTGAGTGTTGGTAAAACGACAACTCTAGTGGCCGATAATTTACAGTACACTCATTTTGCGGGTTACCTAGCCGCACTATTTCACTGTTTTTGGAACCCGGCTCTCGCATTGTGAATTGTTGTATCGTGTTTTCCTCTAAGCTTCTGATTCAGTTTTTCCGTCCTATTCACATACGTGACATTGTTTTCTTAAGCTTGTCGTTTTAAAAATTTGATGTCGTTTTTATCTTGTGATGTCATTTATGTTTACAATCTTTGACGTCGTACCTAGTAATGTCGTTTCTCAAACTTGAATTAGAATCTTCTTTGTGCTTCTCTTCACAGCAACACTGTAAATTAATTAATCAAAACTTAATATACAATGCAGACACATAAAGCACCAAAACATGGCAAAACTGACATCACATGGTTATATACTTACATATATAATACTGATTCACACCTATAAACAATAACTTCCTTCGTTATCATATTAGGTTTAATATATTATACAATAACCAAACTCTTCTTCTTCAGAATCCTAAGACATAGCACTATTACAACTTACAATTACAGAGAAAGAACACCAATATATTACACATTAATCATTTACAATTATATATATATATATATATATGTACATTATCTCAAGAATTAGGGCCCCAACAGCTAAGGTACATGACTGTCCGGAGAGATTCCTCGGCGAGTTTGACCTTCTCGGAGTTGCACTTTTTGGTGGACAATTTGCATGACGGTTTACCGTTAGCCGCCGACGCTTGTCGGAATATCAGAAGAATGATCAGATTTGATGGAGTTGCATCTATCATCTTTGGCCATTTCCATGAATATGAAATAATATATAGATATAAGTGAGTATACGTGGATATTATTATGAAAGTTTAAGGACTTGGTTCCTCTATTTATAGAAGGTTTTTGAAGATACCATATCATATCAAAGATCTTGTGGATCCACTTGGCAAGTTTTGACTGACTTTTGAGTTTTTATTAGTAACTCTCGGGATTCCAAAATCACCATTATTAAACCACTTCCAAAAAAGCCTATATGTGAAGGTCTTTTGATGATTCCATTTTGATCTTTCAGAGACAGTATTGATGAAGAAACGACTTATAATATATATATGTATATCCTTGAAAGTCTATCTTGAAGACTAGTTGAGAGTATCAAATGGCGTATACGGAGGACTTATGTTTTCATTTCTGTTCTATCACTCTCGTTAACTTACAGTGACATGCCATCGCATTCTCATCGCAAAAGACGTGTATATATAATGTAGTATATGAGAGTCCGATGATGCGTTACTATTATAAACTATAAATTAACGGGACAAACAAAATAACGACGGAAAGTACTAACTCTATATTTTTAGGAGACTTTCTTACTTTGATTTTTTTAAAACAACTTAATTACACTCACTAATTACACCTAAATTTGAATATATTTTCTGCTATTAATCATATATATATATATGTGTTATATCGATGTAAATAATGTTTTCTTTCTTTGGCATGTTAGATTCTTTACTGTGGGAGCACGTTGTGGCTAGGAAGAGAGCATATTAGCACGTGATTAGAGATGGATAAAACAGACACGTATGACATTAATAATGATCACTTGGATAAGATCGACACAACACACCACCCTCACTAATTTAAACTTTTTTTTAATGTGATTACCATATTAGTTAAGATTACATATTCCCGTATTACAAAACATATTCATACTATTAGAAACACACTGGTATTACTGGCCCGGCTTAAAAATAAAATTTCAATCCATGAAATATAATAGTTGCTTTGCATCATCGTCTTTCATAATCGATCACCCTCAAGAATTTATTGTTGGTGTAAGAATATAACCAAAAGAATCATGTGAACGGGTTACGAAAGAAAAAATGAATTTTTTAGAAGTGAATATGACTGTTTTTGTAAGTAATATAATGAGAATTAGAGCATTTAATTGTATTTGGTATTAAATTAGAGCATTTAATAAAAATAAAAAGTGAATATAACTGTTTTTTTTTTTAAGATTAAGTTTCTAAACAGAGCCATGTATTTGATCATTCAAAAAAGTTTGAAAACATGCCTCCTGAATTTAAACTGATTTGGTATAATCGTTGGTAATATTTTTATTTTGTGTTTGCAATGAATTTAAACTGATTTGGTATAATCAAGAGCACTATCGAAGAGCTAGCTCAAACAAATGAGAGTGTTGCTGTGAAGACTGAAGAGCGGTGGTCCAAAGAACACGTCCTTGGTACCCTTTTGTCGTTCTCACACAGCGCTTGTCGGGCTCGGGACCGGGACTTAGCGTGGGCATGAAGGTGCTTATAGCGTCTTGTAGGCACACTTAAGCACGTGACATCATGGTGGGTGGAGTAACTCGACTCTCAGGGCACAACTCTTGTCTTCGTTTATCAAGCAGTGATTTGATATCATTCGCATCCACAAAATGACGAGTTGTTTTTTGTTTTTTTAGTCAGAGAACTTACTGAATAAAAAATACATTGTATACGAAGATCTATCTTGCTTAAATACTCTCGGATTTTCGAAAATACAGTTCTTGCTACGTTCGTTTTTCACATCGTCTTTGTATAGTTCAAATTTTAAGTTTGTTGTATTCCGTAGTATTATTCTTGAGTGTAGATCAAAGTGTTTTGGAAGTGCACAAAATACTATAAAAAAGCATATCTTTATGCATAATTCAAAGCGTGAAGTTTTCGATCTTCAATTTGTAGCCATCATCTAATCTAATGTCAAAGTTAGATAAAAAAAAATAGTGTTCCGTACGGTGTTAAAAAAGAGCCAAGTATATCTGTCGTCTGACAACTCGAAAACGACACACCGTTTTTCTCATCCCATGCGTAGTTATTGGTGATGCATAAGCGACATGGCGTTTAATAATTAATACATCATGCCTTTTCAATTTCTAAGAGGAAAAATCATGGTAAGAATATTTAAATTTTGATGAATTGAGATATCAATTGTCTAATATCATAAATACCCGGTGGAGGCGACATTTTTTTCGTTCACAAATTAAAGAAGATGCTAGATAGCTATACAAGCGCATAATGTGCATTTTAGGTAATGATTTAACAGCCGCCTCTGTGTTAAAAAATGGACCAACACTTCGTTAAAAAAAAATTAGACAAAAAAGTATTATTTCATTTATTGACTTTGAATGTTATTATCTTTTATTTTTACTTTAGACCCATTCCGTTTTTATTGATCAGAGCTTAATATCACGATTATTCTTTTTCTAATATGAACATAAATAGAAAAAAAAAATATAGTAGTAGTAACTATATTTTTCTCTATATGAGGCTCTCGGGCATCCACCTCACTTTTTTTATTTATTACTTTAGATCCATTCCATCTTAATTGATCAAGTGTAATATCACGATTATCCTTTTCTAATATAACCATAAATAGAAAAATAAAAAAAATAGCAGTAACTATATTTTTCTCTATGTGAGGCTCTCGGTAGAGCTGCACGGATCCACCGCGAACCCACCTCGCGACGAGTCGCGACGCACTCCTGCAAGTCGCGACGCGTCGCGACGCGAGAGTGAAAGTCGCGACGCGTCGCGACGCGAGGGTGAAGTCGCGACTCCAGCGTGGCGATCCGCGCACACGATCCAACGGCCACGATCGTGCCACCTCAGCGATCCGATGGTTGTGATTTTTTGTGTTTGTTTTGGGCGTAAATCCCAAAATTTTTACCCGAATTTCATTCAAATTTCACCCACCTCAATAATTATTCACCCACCCAACTATCTCCTCCAACCCTATAAATACCACCCCTTCCTCCCTCATTTCCTCACCAACAATCTTCCATCTCTCTCTCAATTTCTCAAAGTTCTCTCAATTCTCAAAGTTCTCTAAAGTTCTCAAAGTTCTCAAAGTTCTCTATTATGTCTCGAAGAAGCGGTAATTCCGGGGGTCGAAGGACGGCTAGGAGGTTGGAACCCCAATTTCAACCCATGGCTCCCGGCCAACCTACGCCCGACGGCTATATCCCCGTTATGCTACCGGCAGAAATTTTTCCTTCCCAACCAAATCCCAATTACCCCGACGATACGGTACGGTCTCTACGACCTAGTCTAGTCCGGGCGATGGGCGCGCACGACGCCAATCCGGAGCGTGTGCCCCAAGTTTTGGTCGACGCGGTAGCTCA
Source organism: Parietaria judaica (assembly GCA_954871525.1). Taxonomy (NCBI): domain Eukaryota; kingdom Viridiplantae; phylum Streptophyta; class Magnoliopsida; order Rosales; family Urticaceae; genus Parietaria; species Parietaria judaica. Next base: position 37,973,538 of record OX940865.1, read on the forward strand.
ATTAAGGGCGGGAAATAACGATCCGTTTTTCCAACTCATGCTTCAAGAACAAGCCGGTGAAGAATTCCAACAACCCGACGAAGACGAAACTCAACGCGCCCACGACGCCAATTTTCAAGAAACTCAACACGACCTTCGGACGCCGCGCTCTGTCCATGGCTCTGTTGTCGGCTCGTTCCACGACGGTTCCCCCGAACCTTCCCATCAAGAAGCCGCTGAAGCCTCCGTCGGCAATCCTCGACGTTCTCGATCCGGGTAATAATTAATAAATTTAATAATTTTAATTAATTAATTATTATAAGTTTAATTATTTAATTAATTATTATTTCTTTAATCCTATTGTTTAATTATAAGTTTAATTATTTTAATTAATTAATTATTATTAGTTTAATTAATTAATTTGCCACGTCTCTCGAAAGTCTTAGTATGCTCTGTGGTTGCGGTTCCGACTGATCTTCCACATCAGAAACGACGTTCTTGAGATTTAATAAACATTAAATGGTTACTTAAATAAGCTATTAAAATTAAAAAGGTAATTTGTATGTGTGGTGATAATTATAAAGTTCTTAATGGATTTCGGTGTCTTAGAAAGATTGGTTTTTAAATAAGGTTTGCTTTTCAATCTCCTCCAAGCTAGCCTGGGAACCTCGGGGAGTTCTGTCTAGAAAAGCTTGGGCCTAAAGCGAGATCATAGCATCCTTTCCAGTCGATCTGGCCGTGGAACCTCGGGGAGTTCCGTCCAAAAGAGTTTGATAATTATTTTCACACATAAGAAATACCATTTTAATTTTGTTACCTTTTTTATTTAACCATATGATGAATAATAATTTCCTTTGGTTTTTAATTATTTTGTTAACTTTTTTTATTTAATTTCCTTTGGTTTTAATAGATCAAATCCTCGTGGCTTGGCGTGGGGACGGCCAAACACGGCCGCGGTGTGGAACTTCTTTCATGAAGATCGGCACATTAACGAGCACGGTGTCCGCGTTAAACTGGCGACGTGCAAAAAGTGCGGGCACGTCCTAGACGGGATGGGTGAACGCGGGACCGGCCACTTGAACCGCCACGCGAAAGAGTGCTTCCCAACCGGCACACTCGACGAGGTAAACACAGCACAGGTAAGTAGACTCACGACCCCAAACTTACGGAAATGGACACTCGAATGGTTATTGTCTACGGGCTCACCGTTGAGTTTGGTGGAAAATCCTGCGCATACACAATACATGCAAAGGATTAATCCGTCTTACCAACAGTTTTCCCGTACGACGTATACTAGGGACATGGAAAAAGCTTATTCTATGAAAAAAAACTATTTGGTCGATTTTTTTAAAATGTCTAGCATCAACGTTGCTTTTACGACCGACTTGTGGAGCGGTCCGATGCTAAACGATTATATGAGTCTGACCGCTCATTATGTAGACGAAGATTGGGAACCGTGTCAAAAACTTTTAAACCTATCACCGTTCGAGTGTCGCCATACCGGCCAAAACATTTCCGAAAAGATAATAGAACTATTAAATGATTGGGGTTTACAAAATCGGGTTATATCTATTACGTTGGATAATGCCTCAAGCAATAATGCCGCTATTACTATTTTGGAGGCTACTTTGCCCGTTAATCAATTTCGTAATATTTTACATCAACGGTGCGCTTGTCACATTATAAACTTAATTGCATGAACGGGCGAGGGAGTAATTGCCGATCAAGTAGAAAAAATACGCGGCATTGTTGATTGGATCCGGCATTCTCAAATTACTAATAGGTGGAGGCGATTTTGTAAAGAACACAATCATAAAGCGAACAGGTTCGGATTAGATAATAATACACGGTGGAACTCTACGTATCTAATGGTTTCAGTCGTGTGTAAGCAGAGGCTACCGTTGGACCACTTCCTCCACAAGGAACTCGAGCCGTCAGCGCGAATCTCGGAGTCGGAATGGGCAACCGCAGAAAAATTCACCAAATTCCTTAAACCCTTTTATGCTGTTACTTTAAATTTCTCTAACCAAAAACGCCCTTCTTTGAATCATGGTCTATCGGGTCTATTTGAAATTACTAACACTTTTACAGAATACGAAAACGACCCAATTATTGCTCCATTGATTCAAGGAATGGTTGAAAAATTCAAAAGTTATTGGGATCCACCCCCTTTTTCGTATTGCTTCGGTTCTATATTAGACCCTCGTATTATGTTTACGTTCGGTCCGTTAATGTTAGCAATCGGGCAAAACATAGGGGTGGACTACTCTAATTACATTAAGGTTGTTAATGAAGCTTTTTATGAATTGTACAGGGAATACGACCGGCGGTTCCCACAGTTCAACGTCGAGGCGGAGCGGAGGACAGTGATGGAAAGCCCAACCAAGACCGCTTTAGAGTTTAGCCGGAGACTCAAGCAAAGATTGGATCGCGGGGAATCATCGGGATCCGGTACGCCGCCGGCACGGACGGACGACACGGACGGCGCGCCAGACGAAGTGAAGCGGTACTACGGCCTTCGGATCGACGACGAATCATCTGAGTTCGACGTCATCAGGTGGTGGAAGAATGTACGGGAAAGATTCCCGATATTGGCAAGAATGGCGAGGGACATCCTGTCCATCCCCATTTCAAGCGTTGCATCGGAGAGCGCCTTCAGTACAGCTCAGAACATCATCGACGATCGGAGGTCCTCAATAACCAACACACACCTCGAGCAAGCCGTGGTGTTGAACGATTGGATGTTCCGCAACCCCGTAATCGGCCAACGTTCCGAACCAACCGAGCTGGAGCTTATGACTGAAAGGTTTGAATCATGGTTCCCCGAGTGATGCAAAGTTAGCGCCAATAATGATGTGCTCTTTCCTCTCTTGGTTTTTAGTCCCTAAGGAGGGTTTTACAAGAGAGGTTTTAGTGAGGCATCTTGTAATGTTTACACTGAATATTACAGCTTTCTTCCACCTTATTGTAATATTCACAATGAATAATACAACTCTTTTTTTTAATATCTCGTTTTGTTATATTTATTTATTTGTTATATTTATTTATTTGTTATTAAATATTTAAAAATAATATTATGTTACAAATTTACATTTTTAACATTTAAATTCGGTTAAAAACTAACAATTAACAAAGTTAAACATCGGAATCAAAAATACAACTTTTGCCGCAACCCAAAAATAGCCAACTTTCTCTCTCGAGTCAACACGCCGCGACCAAGCCGCGACCAGCCGCGACCGCACACGTCGCGACGCGTCGCGACGTGCTTTCTCGTGGTTTTGGCGACAGAGTCGCGACCGGTCGCGACGTGTAAAGTGTGCAGCTCTAGCTCTCGGGCATCCACCTCTCATTTTTTTTTTTTTACTTTAGACCCATTCCGTCTTAATTGATCAAAGTTTAATATCACATTTACGATTATCCTTTTCTAATATGAACATAAATAGAAAAATAAAATAATGAAAAAAATAAATAGTAGAAACTATATTTTTCTCTATGTGAGGCTCTCGGGCATCCACCTCTCATTTATTTATTTTTTACTTTAGACCCATTCCGTCTTAATTGATCAAAGTTTAATATCACATTTACGATTATCCTTTTCTAATATGAACATAAATAGAAAAATAAAATAATGAAAAAAATAGATAGTAGAAACTATATTTTTCTCTATGTGAGGCTCTCGGGCATCCACCACTCATTTTTTTTTTACTTTAGACCCATTCCGTCTTAATTGATCAAAGTTTAATATCACGATTATTATTTTCTAATATGAGCATAAATAGAAAAAATAAAAAAATAGTAGAAACTATATATTTCTCTATGTGAGGCTCTCGGGCATCCACCTCTCATTTTTTTTTGCTTTAGACCCATTCCTTCTTAATTGATCAAAGTTTAATATCACGATTATCCTTTTCTAGTATGACCATAAATAGAAAAAAAAATAAAATAAAAAAACAGTAACTATATTTTTCTCTATGTGAGGCTCTCGGGCATCCACCTCTCATTTTTTTTTTACTTCAGACCCATTCCGTCTTAATTGATCAAAGTTTAATATCACGATTATCCTTTTCTAGTATGACCATAAATAGAAAAAAAAAAAACAGTAACTATATTTTTCTCTATGTGAGGCTCTCGGGCATCCACTTCTTATTTATTTTTTATACTTCAGACCCATTTCGTCTCGGTTGATTAAAATTTAATATCACGATAATTCTTTTCTAATATGAGCATAAATAATAATAAATAAAAAAGAAAACATAAAAATAGTAGTAACCATATTTTTCTATGTGAGGCTCTGGGGGTATCCACCTCTCAACTCTAAGCCAGGCATGAGAGCTGAAGAGGAAAGCATACAAAGTAGGTTTGCCACGTGTCGAGTATTTAGTGGGTGGTGGCACAATCACAGAACAGTCACACACTGGATAAGCTTCCTCTTCTTCGTGGACCGAACAAAACCTCAAAAATCCACCATTTTCTCTTCCTTCAAAGCTTCCTCGCTCCACTATGCTCGCCCACAATTCCCGACTCTGAATCTCCTCCGACTCCGATGGCTTCCCTCAGCTCGCTCTCCTTCCCGGCGCTCAACCAGTGCTCCGAGAGGAAACTCGCCGCCGTGCCGTGCTCTCGCGGTTTGACTTCCATCAGGACCGGCTTCTCCTGTCACTACTTTGGCTCCCGAGCTTCGAATGTCAGCTCTAGGATCGTTATCAAGTGCATGTCTTCCTCCACAGGTTGGCTTTCTCGCCCTGGTTTTGGTCTCTGTTTGGCTGCTGGGAAAGTGAATTAGAGAAGAAGCTTAGTTGAATGTGAATGTTGGTTCTCGCTTTATAGCTTCAATTGGCGTCAGATAGATTAAAACTGTATATATATATATACACACGCACATATATGTATATATACCGTATAGACTTAGTTAAAGCTAATGTTATGTAATTTCTTGTATAATTTGCTTGTGCCACAGTTGAACATTTCGATCGGCCCCAACTCGATAATCAAGGAAACACGGAAATTCTTCGTTTATAAACGATACTAATTCGGTACTTAGACCGGGAAATTCTTCGAATTATGTTCAGTAGGAATTTACCACTAATCCTCGCAAATCGCAATGAGAGTAGACTTAAAATACCTAAAATACCATTCAAGGAAAGAAAATACAATTATACGGGTTTAACAAATCATTGTTTGAAATCATAGAGCTTAGAAGTAACTAGGAAAGTTGACACAATCTGTTACAATTTCTGCTTAAGATTTTTCAAGTAATGAATAGATGTGCCGACTGTATCGGAGACGAAGTCGAACTTTTTGAAGGCCTACAAACGCCCGATCCCGAGCGTCTACAACACTGTGTTGCAGGAGCTGCTTGTGCAGCAACATCTGATAAAGTACAAGAAGTCGTTCCAGTACGACCCTATCTTTGCTCTTGGTTTTGTCACGGTTTATGATCAGCTCATGGACGGGTACCCCAGCGATGAAGACCGGGAAGCCATCTTCCAAGCGTACATTAAGGCCTTGAATGAGGACCCCGAAGAATACAGGTTCGGCTTCATGGTTTTCGTTCGAAATAAGATGTCTTGTTGTAGATGATAATGTAGACTGTATTCTTACTTTACTGTATACATTCCATTCTGTGCATCATAGAGCTAATTCCCAGAAGTTGGAAGAGTGGGCCCGGTCTCAGAATTCCGCTTCCTTAGTTGACTTCTCGTCCAAAGATGGAGAAGTTGAGGGAATTATGAAAGACATCTCGGAAAGAGCAAAGCAGGGTAATTTCAGTTACAGTCGCTTCTTTGCTGTTGGACTCTTCCGTATTCTGGAGCTGGCAAATGCGACGGAACCAACAATATTGGAAAAGGTTTGTCCTTCGAACACGATACAAGTTTGACTATTCCTAAGAGTTGACCACGAGAAACTTAATAACTTATGTTTAGAACATCTTTAGATACATTTGCTGACACTCCAAATATTGTCCGTATATCGAGTTTAGTACATAGAACAATTCAATTATGCTCGTCGAGCATTGACAATTTTAGCTTCTGCTCCCAGTTTTGTTCGGCGTTGAACATTAACAAAAAAAGTGTTGACCGAGATCTTGATGTATACCGCAACCTGCTCTCGAAACTTGTTCAAGCGAAGGAGCTGCTAAAGGAGTATGTAACCAGGTATGAACTAGTTCCGGTGGCTTTGGCCGGTGTTTAATGCGTTAAACACAGTATCATATTAATACGATTGGAACATATACTGTTTTCAATTCCCCAAAAAGATCTTAGCATCGAGGACGATATTCTAAATGTTTTATTTCCTTCTTGCGTGGAAAAAATTTGATTAACAGGGAAAAAAAGAAAAGAGAAGAAAGAACTGAATCGAAGGCCAATGAAGCGATAACAAAATGCGTGGGAGATCACCAATTTGCTGGCCAGTAATTCAGCTTGTCGCGTATCTTACAAAGCCGGTCGTTCCCAAAATGCAAACGCAGATACGACCATGGTTTGAGGTAGAGATTGGTACTTTTCCCAGTTAAGCGCCGCGCCTTTTCGGCCTCGAATGGCCTTTTATTTCGAGAAACTAAAAAAAGAAAAAGAAAAAAAAAAAGAAATTCGGTTCTGATAAACCGTGAAATGAGCAACCGGCTAATTCCTATGTTCCTTAGATTATTCCCTGTTCAGATGTGTTTTTTTTTTTGGTTTATATCAATCTTCATTTTGAAATTGTTATTACAGATGTATTTATAAGTTTCCTTTTGCGTAAGATATTGTATCGTCTTTAAGAAATCAAATTTACTGTACTTTCCGCCTTTCTAAAACGAATTCCTTCACATTTGCATGCTTGATCTTTGAAATGTTTGTGTATTCATTTATTACATGTTCATCTTAAGCTTGGACAGACATCAAAAACAGCACATGTTGTCGGTGGTGTGAAACCGGAACCGTGGGTACCTGAGCATTTCGCCTTCAGAAAACCCCATTTTCTTAGACCAGGAACTTGGCTGAGCTGGAATGGACCAGTTTTTAAAAACATTGTTTTTTTTGTTTGTTTTTTTTGTTTTTTTTTTTACAAATCTAACTTTTATGCCTATTTTTTAAAATGATGAATAAACCGAAGAAATACACTCGAAACAAATCAATAATACACGATCTAAGCTTAAACTTACGGAACGAAGGACACATCCGTAATTTGACAGAAAAGAGGTGATTTGGAAAAAAATAATCTTAATAACTTAACTTCAGAGGATAACATCAAAAGACCATTTAATATCATAGCACATTAGGCCATTTATTCATCAAAAATCAAATTCATATACATAGATTTAATATCAAATCACAAACTAGTTACAATATGATACATAATACAAGTATTTAATCACTCGAGACAGATCAGACACCCGAAAATAGGGACAATTTATTAGATTTCAATGCCCAAAGTTAACTAACGTGGGAGATATCAACATTATCCGGGACCTTAAACGTGTCGGCAGCGCCAAACTTCCGATACTCTTCGCCTTCATCGGCATACTCATTGTCGTCACTGTCTTCCTCCTCCCCGTGGCTCGAAGGTGAGGAGGGATCTTTGACGCTCTTAGCCCTACAGCCCGGCACAGCGAGCATGTTCACCTGCCCTAAGTGCGAGATCTCGACGACGACAGTGTCGTTGCTCGACGGGAGGGGCTGCTTCCACGGCTCTCCGTCGATCCTCATGTACGTTTCATCAGCGGCGCCTTTGTGGAACTCGAATTTGATCCGACGAGCCTAAAAAAAAAAAACAAGGTGGTGAGTAGAGGCCTAACAGCAGCTTTAGAAAACAGTAGGTAGAGTTATGGTGGTGGTTTCGTGCCTGCGCAAGACGGGTCCCGTGCCCTTTCGGAGCGAGCAAAACAAGGCCGTGCCAGGCGTCTCTGAAGCCAACAACCTCGATAAAGCCATCGTCGACGTAGGGTGGAGTGAGGTCTCTCTGTGAAGCCATGATCAACATGTGAATCGGTTATTAGATTCCGGCATGAGTTTTTTTCTTCAAGACAGAATGGCATGTCGGGCTTGAACTAACCTCTTTGACCTTCTTGCTGTTTGGTGTTCCCCACGGATTGAAACCGCCAGAAAAGCTTGGCAGGTTGAGGCACACGATTGACCTTATGCTGTAATTTGAGAGAGTAATTATGAGAAATTTAATAAATTAGCGCAGATTAAAGTTTATTTAAGAGTACTTGGAGATAATGTTCTGGGAGCAACGTGTCACTTGTTCGAAATGTTTCCAAAATAACGATATTTCCATCTTCTGATTTAAGAGCAAAATAACGATTATGAGCAAGAATTTACCTTTGAGGTATGTGAAGCTCTTCCCAAGTGTTGTGCCTTTTCATTATGGACACTTTTGCAAGTTGAGCTATGTTCCTGTATTATAAAAGAAAAGTATGGCTTCATATTACACCAAAATTCTGGGATAAGGCTTCGATATCGAAATTTATCATATCATGAACGAAAACACAATACATTCGTGTTTCTTTAAGGTGAAAGGCAAAAATCCCAGGCCTAGCAAACAAAAATCTGACTTAACTTTTTCTAACTTTCGAAATTAAAATGGTAACAAATTGTATGAAAATCTCTATATACTCACTTGGAAGAATGATGGGGCAATGGAGGAAGAAACCAGCCTTGGGTACACCCGATCTTTGCATAAGTACTCTGTTTCGGAGTTTGCAAAAAGAGGACATTTAAACAAATCCTTCGAAATTTAATGAGCAACACAGTTCATGTTATTTATATAGCGTTTTTTTTTCCCTGTAAAATGGGAACTTAAATACCTGGTTAGCTAACTGATTTTTGAATTTCTCGGGATGCAACTTCCGTTCAGAGTGAAATGCATAAGATACTTGAGCATCCATTCCTGTAGATAAAAGCCCAAAATTCCAGGATAAGAAACTGAAGTGAGGAACTAGAGAGAGCCGACAAAGCTTCAACGAACAAATTTCAACGGTATTATTACCCATGCTGAAGTAGTTCCAAAAACCACCACGGAAAGTAATGTAGCCTTCCTGAAGCAGCCACGTTTATCCGTTAAGAACACAAAATCGGGATAAATACGGTATTATCCCATATTCAAATACAAGAACAATGACCCGCATACTAACCTTGTTTAGCTCATCTGTCTCTGAGACACGTTGAAACGCATGAAGAGAATGAGGCAATTCAAGGGGCGCTAAGGGTTCGCATGAGCCCTCTCTCGGAGGCCTCATCCGCATCACAATGTGCCAGCTGTCACAATCAGATAAAATTGAATCCAATCAAATATTAGCCTCCATGAGAGGGAGAGAAGGAATCGTGAAAGAGCTAAGGAAAATAAACACATAGAGAAGTAGACCTGTCTATTTTCATTTCATTAGCGATCTTTACTTGATCTAAGAATAGCTCCACAGCACGGCGATCGGTCCCGGGATTTTTCTTTCCCTATTGTTGCAAACGGAAACTTAAAAAATTAATATATAAGTACAAGGTTTAAACCACTTTAGCCATTATACTGATCTGTGATTTGTGTTCTATTTTAAATTTCCCACTGGGATCACCTCAAAGTGGCAAATTTAACCGCTGTGAGGTGATCCCAGACCAAGTAACGGTAAAATTACCCAGCCAAATGCGAATGGAAGATTGTTTCCCGTTCCCAACGGCACAGTTGCAATTGGTGGTGGATGAGATAGCTTCAGATCAGACACCACTCCCAGAAGCCACCCAGCTGTTCCATCACCCCCAGCAACCTGAGCAGGTAAATGTATATAAGAATAGAACAAGTGCGATGGACTATTGAGAAGGACATTGATCGACCAGATCACATTTCGTCGGACGAGGGGCAAGGATGTCATTAAACCTTGCTAGTTTAGTCCTTTCATGTCTTTCTGTAATTTATGATTTTAGGAGTGTTTCGGTCAAATTTGTCGTTCAGGGTGTTTTCGTAAATTCCTTGCATGGGTCATTTGGGTTGGCCTAGAGCCATTACGCTCCAATCACGTGGCCGTCAAGGGTGCATCGCGATAAATAATAAAGGGGATTCATCACATTGGTGAATTCCCGACGATAAAATACTATGTTAGAACAACATAAACATGCTACGTTTTACTCTAAGTACGAAGACTGAATAGTATCGACAACAAAAGCAACAGAACTCACAATTATTCTCAAATTCCTCTCAATATGTTGAGCAAATTCATCTCCTTCGGTCTTGAGCCTTTCGAGATTGACGTAGATTCGGCGCAACACTTTATCAGGAGTTTCCTTATCCAGATCAAAAACCTAAATTTTTCTCCTTAAACACACATTCTCGCTACAAAATCACCAGATATGAAACCCAAGAAAAAAGTTACCTGATTACTGTTAAGAACAGACCGATACGTGTTGAGGAGCTCGCCGCCGAGTTGGCCGCCACTTTTGGAGTTGATGAAAATGATCACCGGCCATTTGGGCGTGTGACCAATCTCACCCTTCGATTCAGGCCCTAATACGTAATCAGGGATCTGAAACTCCTTCAGGAGTTTGCTTTCTTGAGATTCCGCCATTGGAATCTCCACCTGAAGAGTTCAATGAATGCTTCAAAGATTCAGTGGAATTGACCAATTCAACTCAATCATCATATATAGCTGGACTTTTGGATAGCGATGGATATTCAATAATTCATCAACACACGTTGAATAAGCCAAATTCGAACCAATCAAAAGCAAAAGCAAAAGCGACATTGACTTAACGAGGAGAATATACTGCAACTAAGTCTTCTACGTTATCGAATTCCTCGACCTTAACCGAAAATTCGAAGAAGACATTGCATTTTCATCAGCATTTTAGAGAATTGAGCTTCTAATTCGAGCAAATGAATCCGCGAAGCTCGTTACGAGGAAAGAGAGCTCAATTACCTGGAACGAAAATGGCGATTGATGATTCAGATGTGCAGAGGAAGAAGGAGGAGGTTCGTGTTTTGTGCGATCCAGAAACGCAGAGAGAAAGAGACCAATCGGAAAACGGTAATTAAGGAGGATTCGGAAAGACACGTTGACTTGACTCTCAATATTTATATATTTTTAATTTACAAGTAGAATCAAATCATCAATGCATCGCTTGCACAATTATATTCATGTTTTGTATTGCTGAGACCAAGGTTTAAAATGTCGCTTCCGATATCGTTTTACGGATATCGCTTACCGATGGGTATGTCGATGAGCAAATCGCATATACCGCATTTTTCACATGGGCATACCGCGTGCCGATGGAGTTTTCGATAGATATTTTGTAAAAACTATTTGAGTATTCAAGCAAGATATTTGTATAGGTTTAAAACTACATATTTAATAAATACAAGATATAATAGTATACAACAAAACACATTTGTAACTAAAACATGTAAGTGAAATATATAATATTAAGTCACTTTATCAGTTAAACTGTATAATATTAAGTCAAATTATTATGTGAAGTGAATATGAATGTTAATTAAGTGTGTAATATTAAGTGAATATGCATGTTAATATATGTATGTTAACAAAATTAATATCAGTTGAAGTGTATAATAATAAATGAATATGTATATTAAATGTATATGTATGTTAGGTGAAGTTAATATGTCTGTTAAGTGTGTAATATTAGTTGAAGAAGTGTATAATATTAAGTCAAATTATTAGGTGAAGTGTATGTGTATATTAAGTGTGAATGTATGAAATTAATTAATAACAAAAAGTCCCACATTGATAGATGACAAGAGTTTGGTGATGTTTATATACCAAATATTAGGGACAAGGGTTTGGGTCCTTTGGGTCATAGGATTTTGTGGATGGGGGAGGACTCACACAAATGTTCCACCACCACGCGCGCTACTGTCGTCCGGCCGGCCAGCATGAGGCGGGGTGGGGTGCTCTTGTGTGAGTATAATTATTTTTGTCAAATACGACAAACGTTCGCCATGTCATTTTTCGTAATTTTTACTCAAAAATATGACAAACGATTTTTCACCCACGTGCCCGTGCGAATTTCGCGAAAAATGGTAAAAATCCAGCGAAACGACCGGACTTTCGTTTCGCATATCTGCGAAAAACAAAAACCGGCACGAATTTAGCTCGGTTTTCGCGACATTTGACACCTTGTTAGAGACGATAATATATGATTAAAATTAAAATTGAATTTTATTATTTACTAAGGGATTACCAAATTCATTTAATAGCGACGCCAGTACTAAAAGACGGGTTCCATTCATGTTTGACTAATGGTTGTTAGTTAATAATGACATGGCGAGCGTGTCCTCACCGTGGGGGTGGAACTGGATAGGATATGATATGATTTGAGCACGTTGGGAAACCATATCCACATACACAAATATAAATTAATTGTATACACTAATCATTTTTTTGTTCTTTTCGATTATCCAATTTAAATGCGGTTAGCGGATCGATTTGGTTAATTTAAAGTGGTTAGCAAATATTATCCAATTAATTTTATTAGTAAAAAAATACAATGTTCTAAATTTTAGCCATACTGACATTCAAAAATAATTACATGTTAAAATATTATGCATTATCAATATTCCATCATTACATAATAACATGAATAGTAAAACATAGACTTTCAAATTCACAAAATTCTAAAAATTTCATAAACTATATAATCACAAATATCATAAATAACCAAGCTACTGACATAGTCTAATATTTTTATTACGTAAAAGGCCACAAAACCATATAAAACATTTTCATGTCACAAGATATATAATTTCTAATATATATTTATAATATTATTATTTTAAAATTGGTTGGGTTAAAAAAGATATCTAATTTTAAAAAATATAGTTAATAACCAATCTAATTTTAAAAAGCAGTTGCGGTTATCCGTAACCAAATTAACCGACTGGTTAAAAGTGAACAAGTATGCAGATAATCCGTAGCAAAGCGATTATGATATTGTTACGATTAGCGGATATTACAAATATTACAAAAGGACATACATTTCAATTTTTTCGATAACAAGGTTCAAGAAATTTTAGTTCGCCAACGGACTTTGAAGTGCTAAAAAGTTCGCGGTCGTCCTTTTATATCCTGATAAGTTAATCGTCTAACAAACTTCAAGCACGTAAATGAGGCGAATCAAGTTATAGGAAAACGTCTAACGTGTATCGAAAGTCACAAATATTTTTTTTCTTTCAATTTTTCAAATCTATCAACTAGTTTTTTACTCTAATTAATTTTTCATGTATTATCATGTGTGTACCAAATAAAAGTGTAAAACTAACATGCAATTCCTTAGATATTTAAAAAAGAAAAACGACACAGCAAAAGATACTTGAAACCGGCAATGTGACGTGGAAATAGATTTTGTGCTTATTACAATCACTTGATCTTGATGTGATCCATATATACTCAATTATTAATATAATATTGATAATTCTATGAAAATAGAGTTATTATGCGGTTTTTATGAATCAAATAATTAAACCCGAGCTTAGGATCGAGATGAAAATTGATGAGTTTTGCCTAAATCTTGATAATTATGTGTGTTTGAGTTTTGAGTGGATAATATTATAAAGAAACACATATTTGGGCCATTTTGAGAAAAAAAAAAAGAAACAAATTTAATGTATAATATTTGTCTCACTTAATTGTAGGTTATCATGTGGGCTTAAATTAATTGAGCTCAAATCCTAAAAAATTTCATGACCAAATAAGGAAAGCACGCCCTAATTAGGGAATGATGACTTGGACAAAACAAAGAAGGCAACCACACTCTTGGAGGAGAGATCCTAGCCCTTGGATCAAGAAAGAGGCTGAAAACAACAAGGAAGAGGCAGCCACATTGAGGAGGTCGAGCAGCTTTGGACAAGGAAGAAACAAGAGGAAAGAAAGGCTACAGTGAGCAAAAACAAGGAAGCTGATCATCAAAGCAAGGAATTGATCAACACAAGGCAGCAAGAAGGAAAGCAGAGGAGAAAGAAGCTAGGCACATCAACACATCAATTCGGGTTTACTTTATTCAACACATTCGATTTAATGTTGTATCTTGAACCACTTTTCTTCTCTAATTTTTGTTGCTCAAGTATGAACTAATTCCTTAAGGTTGGGTAAATGATGAACTAAGGGTTTTGTTGATTAGTGTTTGCTATGGAATTTAGTATTTTCCTTGTTCATGGTTGAGTGTTAATTGTTATAGCTCTATTTCTTGTCTCAACTTAATAGAGTTTTAGATCTAATCTATATTGGAAAATATGAATTAGATTGGAAATACAACCTTGATAGTATCAAGTTGATACATGCTTAATTCTTTGGATTTTGTTCATAAGATTGAGAGGGATATAGGAATATATAATTCTCCTTGTAGATCATGAAATTGGGCTTAATTTAAACCCGTAAGTAGTCTTATCATAGGAGTATGAAGGATTAGCTTTCAATTGGTTTTCAAAGCGGAAGTTCGGAAGAACCTACGTAATTTTCGTTTTCAGATTGCTTGGGAAATGCTACAACAATGCTGTAGCATTCGTTGATTAATCTTAACCCGAAGTGATTCACGCACCCAATCGAATTTCTCTTATCGATTCTCAAATTACTTGCTGCCCCTGCTCCAAAACCTTTATTTAGCACTTTGAGTACCATTTTAGCTTACAATTTGAATGAATTTTCATTTTACAACAATTCTCATGATATGTTCTCTTTATATAACTCGCAAGAAATACGTATTTTGATTTAGTCTCCGTGGGATCGATCTTTGTGCCTTGCACAACGTATTACTTGTCGACACGTGCACTTGCGTAAAATTTGCATACACGTTTTGCAACCAACGAATTCTTTCGGCACTATCTTCAACTAACCAAAACAGGATCCTCAAGCATATCATAGAAATATAGTGAATCAAATTGTCAGTAAATGTACCAAAACAGAATCCTCATCATACAAATAGAGAAAATCAATTAGACTTGTTTATTTAGTGGTACACCACTCTTCCACATGAGCTAAATAATTATTTTTACTAAAAAAAACAAAAAAAGCTCAATAATTTTTCAAAACAAAATGATACTAAATAGTAAATAGTACAGTGTTTCTCCACTAATCAAGCAATGAATAAGAAAAAAGAAACTAAAGAATTACGGTAAACAATAGAGATTTTATAAATAGAATTTGTAAGAAATGCCTATTTTTGTGTCAAGCTTTTTAAGAAATGCTTATTTGTGAGAGTATAAAATATACACAATGGGCATTTTTTAATGTTTGACATAAAATGAGCAGTTCGTTCATTTACCCTTTTATAAATTAATATAGTTGGAGATCAATATTTTTTATTTAACATATTACCAAATTTGATAATTAATAAAAAAAATGAATAATATCTATCAAAGAACACTCGCGAATCTCGATTCTGTACATTGATCAAATAATACAAGACCCAATCCTGTTAATACAGTATAAAATACAGATCCAATACTGTATTTACTCAGATCCTAGTAAAACCAAAAACATAAATTTCTGGTTCTGTTTTTTTCCAGAACCAGAATTTCTAGTTACTATATTTATTCGGAAAGGCTTTTCTGATTCTGTTTTTTGTTTTTAATTAATAAACTGTTTTTATATAGTTTCCTAATAATAAACTGTTCATTGATTTCTCATTTCATTAACATTAAATTTTTGGGATAATAGCGGCATAAGTCC
The DNA here is from genome assembly GCA_954871525.1 of Parietaria judaica. NCBI lineage: Eukaryota > Viridiplantae > Streptophyta > Magnoliopsida > Rosales > Urticaceae > Parietaria > Parietaria judaica. The sequence goes on from OX940865.1 coordinate 37,989,163, forward strand.
TCAACCTTTACTCAACTGGGGCGGCATAACCCCAACCCCATTTAATAGCGGTATAAGTACCAAAAGATGATTTCCGTCCATATTTGACTAACGGAAGTAGTCAACGTTTGCGTGGTCAGCTTCTCGTCAACGTGGACGCCAGGTAATCCGACATGTCACTATACACGTCATCCTCGTGTCATCAAATTTAATGCAAAATTAGTGGTAATGGAGGGATTCGAACCATTACCCTCGCATGTGGGGATTTCGAGCCTCACCACCAAACCAAAGCCTTTTACTGCTCTTCTATGGTAAAAATATGTATTTATATAAACAGAATGTATTAATTTTTACCCTAGAAGAGCAGTAAAAGGCTTTGGTCTGGTGGTTAGGCTCGAAATCCCCACATGCGAGGGCAACTGTTCGAATCCCTCCATCACCATTAATTTTGCATTAAATTTGATGACACGATGATGACGTGTATAGTGACATGTCGGATTACGTGGCGTCCACGTTGACGAGAAGCTGACCACGCAAACGTTGACTACTTCCGTTAGTCAAATATGGATGGAAATCGTCTTTTAGTACTTATACCGCTATTAAATAAGGTTGGGACTATGTTGCCCAATTGAGTAAAAGTTGAAGACTTATGCCGCTATTATCCCTAAATTTGTAAAACGTTATGGTTTAAATTTAAGGTTCTAGTCAAGAGTCAAGACCCCATTCATTGATTTCATACTCAAACAACAACAACACGGCTCATTTCTCAAAAAGAAAAAGAAAAAAACAACACGGCTCAAAGCTAAACAAACCAACCCGCCAAAAGAAGCATGTGCCCGCCACGCGCCGTCGCGATTCTAGAGCAAGCCCGCGTCGCTCCGCCGCCGGGCTCGGTCCCGACGACCACTCTCCCCCTCACCTTCTTCGACCTGCTCTGGTATCTCTGCTGCCCCATGCAGCGCCTCTTCTTCTTCCGCTTCCCCCACTCCACGCGCCACTTCTCCCACGCGCTCCTCCCTTCCCTCAAACACTCCCTCTCCCTCACTCTCCACCACTTCTTCCCCCTCGTCGGAAACCTAATCATCCCGCCGCCGCCGGCGACCCCGCACATCCTATTCTCCGCCGGCGACTCCCTCCCCTTCACCGCCGCCGAATCCACCGCGGAAATCACCTTCGACGCCCTCGCCGGCGACCATACCCAGAGCGTCCTCCGCCTCCACCCCTACGCGCCGCCGCTTTCGTCGGCGCGCGTCTCCGGAGACGCACGCGTGCTGCCGCTCACGGCCGTGCAGGCCACCGTCTTCCCCGGGGCCGGGATCGTCCTCGGCGTGACGTTCCGCCACGTGGCGGCCGACGGTCGCTCCTTCCACCATTTCATGAAGTCCTGGGCCACGTGCTGCAAGGCGCGTGGGGATCCAACGGTGCTAAATGAGTTGGTCCCATTTAACGGTCGAGATTCGATGAGGGTCCTCGATCGGTTCAGCGTTGACTTGGTCAACGAATTGTGGGCCTGCGCTTCGAGTTGGGAGAACATAAATCCAGGCCCATTTACGGAACTACTGGCTAGTAAAGTTCGCGCCACTTTCCTGATTGACCGAACCCAAATCGAGAGACTGAAGCAGCGAGTCGGACTCGGTGCGCAACTCAGCGTTCGTGGTCACTCACGCTCTAGCATGGGCTTGTCTGGTCAGATCAGAGGAAGCCGAAGCCGAATCCGGATCGAGCGACGAAGACGAGACTCAGTCGATCATTTTCGTCGCCGATTGTAGAAACCGGCTTGATTTTCCGATTCCGAGCACGTACTTCGGCAACTGCTTGGCGTTCGCCATTGCGTCGGCGAAGAAGAGCGAGCTGATCGGAGCGAGAGGAATTGTGGAGGCTGCGAAGGCGGTGGGGCAGAAAGTGAAGGAATTGGAGAGCGGAGCGACGGAAGGAGCGGAGAGGTGGATGAGAGAGTTCAGGGAAGCGGCGGAGACGGGGCGTTTGGCGACCGTCGCAGGGTCGCCGAAATTGGGCATCTACGAGACGGATTTCGGGTTCGGGAGGCCGGTGAAAACCGAGGTGGTTCATACGGATGTTTCGGGAGCGATCTCGCTGTGTGACCACCGAGAGGACGAGCGCGGGATTGAGGTTAGTTTTGCTCTCACCGCGCCTAAAATGAGGCGGTTTAGTCCGCTGTTGGAACAGAGCTTGGCACAAGTAGTATGAACTCATTGGCGTAGCTCATTGGGTTGTGCTTAATTTACCCTCCTTTATTTTTTTTAAACAAGTTAGAATGGTTAGGGGTAAAACCGGAGCGTTCATTATCCGAATCCAGAATCCAGTGATCCAAAAAAATGATATCCAAATCCAAATCCGGATCCGAAAATCCGATCTTTTGGACTATTCATTATCCGAATCCAGTTATCCAAAAATTGAAATCCAAATCCAAATCCGGATCCGAGAATTCGAAAATTGGATATTTGAAATCCGGAAACCCATTTTTCAAAACTCAGACTTGTTATCCATATCCGGTTTTGGAAACTGTATTCAGGTTTGTATCCAGACCCGGATCCGGCTTAATCATTATTTAAAAAAATATATGTAAGTAATCAAATTAAGAAACTATCATCAATATGCCCCAAAAACTAATAAAATTAAAGAAATCGAAAGTGATAAATTATGGGGGTTGACTCTCAGACAAATGCCTCGTATTGTCGTCAGGGTTAAAAGAACGGATTTCATCGGACTCGTCATCGTATTTGTTCATCACTGACACAACCTTTCAATCCTAAAATCAATTACATACAAGCAAAAGAAGAGTGTAGAATATTTGAACACGGTGTTACAAGATTGTAGAGAAGGGTGATGAATTTATAGTCTCCATTGAAGTTGTTCTAGGGTTAGGGTTTAACATGTCTTAATTTGCATCTCCATTTTTAAGGGCTTTTAGTATTGGGCCGAGACCGTTAAATTATTAAGAAGAAAATAAAAAAATAAAATAAAATCGGGTTTTAAATTATAACCAGATATCCGGATTTTAAAAAAGTAAAACCCGGTATTGGGATAATGATTCGGATTCGGTTTTTAGAATCGGATACGAATACGGATTTTAACCTGGTTTCCGGATTTATTTTTCACCCCCATAAATAATATAAGCATCTACAATAAAACTTTAGAACTCCGAAAATAGTGTAAATTTTACTACAAACCCTTTTCACAAAAATAGTGTAGTTTTTGTTAGGAAATTGTACCAATTACCAAATACCCATTTTGTGTCAAACCTTATAAAAAAATCACCCATACATGTGTTAAAAACTACATATAATGAATAGTTTTTAAAATGATTTGCACATGAACATTTCGTAATTAAAAATTACTCTATTTTGGTGCTATAAACCCTTTAAACTTTAATGATAATTCAATTTGTTATAATAATACTTGCTATATTTTCTTTCATACATAAGTTTTGGTGGTGTGGATATAGAATAGAAAAATGAGTGGTAAAAACTCCACCAAATTAGTAGAATTTCAACCTCAAAATAAAATTCATGATCATTACCAAGAGGATTACTCCTTTACTTTCGTATGCATATAACAACACATGCGTGTTCCAAAGGCATTTACATGATGATTCGACACTCACGCATGCACACAAAGAAATTGGCCCCTACAAAATCGTACACACTTAACTCTTAAGTAATTAATTAATGCACCATTACCGTATATATATATATATATATATGTATATGTATAATGTGATTTTAATTAAATTTAGCTATAACGGACAATATGACCTCCACGCACAAAATCCTCGAGCAATGCCAAGTCAAACCAGCACCAAACGAAGCCTCAGTGACGTCACTAGCGTTGACCTTCTTAGACATACCCTTCCTCCAAATGCTTCACACCGTGAAGCGCCTCTACTTCTACGACTTCCCTCACTCCACCCGGAACACTCTCCCGAGCCTCAAGCGCTCCCTCGCCCTCGCCCTTGGCCGCTTCTTCCCCTTCGCTGGAACGTTAGTGTGCCCGTCCAGCCCGCACAAGCCCCGCATCCTCTGCGCCGCGGAAGATTTTGTCTTGCTCGACATCGTTGAGTCGACGGCTGATTTCTCCATACTCGCCGGGAGCTCGATTAAGCGGGTGGATGCGTTCGATCACCTCGTCCCGCAGCTGCCTCCGGCGCGATTCGCGGCCGAAGAGGACGCGTTTTTGTTTCGTCTTTTGGCGATAAGGGTTACTATGTTTCCGAATGCCGGCATTTGCATCGGCATCTCGTACCGCCACGTTGTCGATGGTCGGACCGCCAACAACTTCGTGAGAACCTGGGCGGCGTTGCACCGAGGTGACTTTTCCCGTGTCAGAGAAACGCTCCCCGTTTTTGACAGGAATTTGGTCAAAGATCCGAGTGGACTTGAAGAGGTCTTGTTGGAACAATACTACAAGCTCAGGTCAACGTGGAAACTTGACTTGATTGGCAAGATTGACTCGCTTGTTTCAAACAATGTTCGAGCCACGTTTCTTCTCACTCGAATAAGCATCGATACGCTTAAAGAAAAAGTCAACGCGAGCTGCGAAAACGACGGCGTTTCGCCGCCACAACACTTGTCCAAACTTTTACTGACTTGCGGTTTGGTCTGGTCTTGCCTGATAAAGGCACTTGATCTCACTCACTCACCCAAGTTCAGCTCCGTTCATGACGAAGATACCCTCAACTTTGGCTTACCGGCGGACGTATGCAACCGCCTCGCAACGCCAGTGCCGGAGTCATACTTTGGGAACTGCCTGACGGTTCGCCTTGCGTCGGCGAAGAAACGAGAGCTCGCTGCAGCGGGGACGGCCGGGTTTGTGGCGGCCGTGAGGGCTGTGGAGAAGGCGATTGCGGAGCTGAAGACGGATCCATTGGAAGGGATTGAGAGGAGGATGTTAAATTCTGCGAAGCTGTTCGAGACGTTCCGCCTCGTGGCGGTCACAGGTTCGCCGAATCTCGGCGTTTACGGGACGGATTTCGGGTTTGGAAGGGCTAAGAAGGTTGATGTGGTTCATTTTTGCGATGCAACGTGCTTTTCTGTCGCGGAGAGTAGAGAGAGTGAGCGCGGCGGGATTGAGATCGGCTTGGCGCTCAGTGAGGCTGCCATGCACACATTTTCTTCAGTGTTGGATGAAACCTTAGGCATAGAAACTAGTTAAGTGTTGTTCTTGTGAACTATGCTTTGTTATGTGATCAATAAATTAAGAGACGCGTAAGATTTTACGTTTTGAATATTGAGCAGTGTGCATCAAGGGTCCTTATTGTTTTGGTCGATAAATCGGTTGCCGTTCTAGATGAATTTATTGTTTAGAAATGGATTTAATGGAAATGTATAAATTATATCATTATCGTTATCGAAAGTTATTGATAGATATCGATTGATTAATTGATTATCGATGGAAAATATATAAAATATTTTTTATACATATTTATACTCAAAATATATACTATTTATGTAAACATAAATTGACACTCAAACACAAACATGATAGTATGGTAATGTCTCAATTCTCAAACACGAACACAAACAATCAATATAACATAAATCAAGTCCCAAAGAAAACATAACCGAGTCTCAAACAAAACACTTGAAAGCATAGTTGTTTCCCTGCCCTGGGGGGCAATGTATCCTTGCAACGTCTCTACTCATTTTCTACAAGGATAATATTAAAAATTGAGTACTTATGCCAAACAAGTGATAAAATCATATAATTATTAAAACATATTGATATTAATTAATAAAAAAAAGTCCAAAACATACCTAAAAATGTCAAATATCCAAAAAATAATACTTTTGCCACAAAAGTTTTAGATTTCGGGAAAAAGGTCGAATATGAAAATAAAAGACAGAAAAATCACAAAATTATATTTGGATTAATCATCCTTAACTAAATCTGACAAGAAAATTTTAAATTTATGACAAATTAACCAAAATCCAAAAAAGATATTTTTGCCGCAATAAAACAACACTTCGGGAAAACGACAGATTAGAAAATAAATGTGTCAAACTTACAGATGATCAATTAAAATACAACCTTCTTAACTGAGATAAACTATTTTTTTTTTGAAATTTTACCTCAAAATCACCAAAATCTAAATTTAGTACTTTTGTCGCTATATATAGATAATAACATTAAAAAATCTTCAAGAAACACAGCCAATATGAAAAAAAAAATATATAACATCCCATTAACAAATCAATATTCATCTTAAAACAATCATCAACCAAAATAAATTATTTCACCAAATAAAAATGTTTCTAAAGAATAATCTTAAACCATTATGTACAACAATTAGAAAACCTATATATTTCTTTTAATGTCTAAAACTTAGACAAATTTGAAGAACTAGAATGGAAACCTAAATATATAACATTATAACTATCCCTGTAAATCAACATCCTAAACTTGTGAAGGAGGTTGTGGATACTAAAGCAATCGAAAGCAAGTCTTGAACGTTTTTCGATAGAAAATCGTGGAAAATGTTATCTTTGTGAAGGAGGTTGTGGCTGGAAAGTATGAGAAAAGAGACAAAAAAAAAAAAAAAAAAAAGGGTTTACTGAGGTTGGTATTTATATCTCAAAGTTAGTGAAAAAGTCCTTCGAGTTCTTTTTTTTACTAACGAAAAATTAAATAAAAAATTATTTAGTTTTCCATCTATTTTCCCTGAAAAGGTATAAAAAAAAAGTAAAACCTAGGTAAACTTAATGGTAACCTACTAATCGATCGATAATCGCTCACTATTGTGTACTAATGTATATTCGTGTCCTTGGCAGTCTTGTACTTGTGGTCACTTTGTCCAAGCAAAGAAGAGAACTATACGCGATTTAAAGATTGCTCATGATCACCTTGGCCGACCAAAGAAGGGAATTTCACGCAATTTAAAGATTCGAGCATAGTTCACGTATATATCCTTTCATCCCTCGCGGGCGCCCTAGTGAGTCGTAGGTAGAAATATCAACTGGGCCGGCCCAGCCCAAACCATCCTGCCCTAATTTATAGGAAAAAGGGTTGTCTCGCCCCGTCTTGTTGTTTCATGTGTCGGGCTAGCCCGTCCTTGTCGACTGGGCAAGGCTGAGTTATGTCTTCATATACGCTTGCCCTAAAGTCCTAAACCCACCCCACCCCGCCCAAGCCACATAAACCCGCCCCGTGGCCAACCCACACCGCCTCGTTTGAAAGTCCACACCACATGAACCATATTTTTGTATAATTTTTTATTACATTATAATATTAATACCGAGGGCTAACCGGGCATAAACCAAAACTATTACAAATAACAATATTAAATACCAATTTTTTTTTGGGCATAAACTACCAAAAGTCTCATTTTGTCAGTCGATGCCATGTGGCGTCCACTTGAACGTGGCATTTATATATATTATTAATGCTACGTGGACGACAAGTGGCACTTATATATATTTTAAAAATATATTTTTAATTAATTCTTCAAAGTGACGTCGCCGAGACCACCCAAGGTTATCGTAACCTTGTCGGCTCGTCTAGCTAGACCAACTTCTCGATGTGGTGTCGACCATCGTACTTCGTCTTTTGGATTTCACCTTGTATTTACTTGGGCCGATGGGCGTTGACTCTGGTCAATGGGCCTTAACTTTTGTGTGGGGACTATATTTTTAATAATCCATGAAATATATACACATAACATCAACCTTCAGTTTCTTGATAATTGCATTGCGAGAGAAACTTTACTTTTTCAAGTGAGACGACTTGTGCTACTTATTGAGAATCGGGGTTTGTCGGAGATTAAATCTCATTTCCGACTCACTAAAGGACTGTAAGATCCCTTTAACTGCGTATCGTAATATATTTTTAAAAATACTAAAAAAATGAGCTATTTGGTTTTAACTTGTTCGGATATTTAATAATATCGGGAAAAAAAGGGATAGATATATAAAGTTCTTTTTGTAAGTCAAGCTTCAAATTTTTTATTTAATTTATATCTTTAGAAATTCATAAATTGAATTTAAATATTAAATTTGACAGAGTTAGAGTTAGAAAGTTCTTTTTGTAGGTCAAGTTCAAGTTCTTTTTGTAAGTCCCTTTGACTAATCTGTAATTTTGTAAAATTAAACTAAAAATTGTAAAAACGTGGATGATAAAAATCAGGAAAATAATTTCATTTTGGATTTTTAAATCTTAAATTAAAACGGAACTTTAAAAGTTTGAAAGTCTTAGTTTCAAGGTCTTTTTGAATTAACTTTGAAAATAAAGTCAATTACATAAAAGAACATATAAAGTTTCACATATATATTTCTTGTTTTGAGTAATTCAAATCGCGTGCAAGCCCTTTTGTCGAGACGTTTTCTCGAGGTTGTCGTCGCCTGGAAGAGCCTGCCTTTCCCATAACGTCGCGGTTGACTAAGTTTAAAGAGATGTCGTTGGAGCCTCTCGAGGTCGTAGCATCTGGAAGAGCTTGCCCCATCGAGGACGTCGTCGTTTGGCTAAGTCAAAGGGACGTCATCAAGGCTTCGTGAGGTCGTCAGAATCTTCAAAGCTTGTTGTTGCCTTGTCGAGAACCTTCCAAGGTCTCCCTCGCCTCATCGGGTTGTCGGGAGCCTTTCAAGGTTGTTGACGAAGACTCTTTAAGGTTGTTGTTACATTTCTGGGTCGTCGGGGACCTCCCAAGGTTGTCGTAACCTTATCATGGGTCGCCTAGACCGGTTCTCGGTGGTGGTGTTGGACCATTGGACTTCATCTTTTGGGTTTCGCCTTCCAGGATTTTACTTGGGCCGACGGGCCTTGAGTTGTTCAAAGAACTTTTACTTTGGTTAATTAGTTTTGAGTTTTGTGTTTAGATAGTATTTTCAATAATTCGAATAATTATATTTACATATATGTGTGATGTGTGAAATTACGTGTACTACTTAATATATTTAACTTCTGGTAGTCAATTGTACGAGAATTAGATTGATGTGAAATAATTATGTAAGATCCTAGAAGCAAATTGCCAAATTTAAAGCTTTGACAAGTAAGGATTTATTTTTTTTTTATTTTTTTTATTTTTCATGAATTGTTATATCAATTTAGCATTATAGAAAATAATTACAAACAATTTCCACGACAATTATCACATCACATCATACCCATAACTTGCAAGAGTACACTCCACGTTATCAATTAATCTTCTCATGTTAATTAAAATTTAATTTTTAAGGTAAAAAGATTGAAACTTATAATCTTGTACGCATAATAAATCTAAATGAAGAAAATGATTTTATGTTTGTACAAAGAAGGAAAAGATAATGTTTAGGGAGCAAAGAAGAATTTGAAAGATGAAAATGTAAAGCAAGTAAATCTCTTGGAATGATTAATTAAGGAGAAAATCCATTAGATATGTACTTTCTCACCTTTTTATTATAGTTTTACGGGATTTTGTAATTATATCAATAATTTGCATTTAGTCAGGGATTTTTGTTATTGATAAGTACTTGCACCTAATGTTCCGAAAACGGCAAGAACCCGAGGTACTGGACTTTTTTCGCTCTAACCCGCCCCATTTTAAAATGCTAGGTCAAAAGCTAGAAACGCATCAGCAAGTAGCAACAGCCGAAAAAATGCGTTTTTGATAGTTTAGTTTCTTACCAAGGCCTTATAAATAAGTAAAATGAGATACTATAAAAAAACTAGCAATACGAAATTCAAAATAAGCTGAAGTGATTCTAGTATATTCAAAAAACTACACGTTAAAATTGACGTATCAATTAATCAAAATTAGACTAAACATCTCTAAATATAATATTATACGATTATGATAAACACTCATGTCAACAATTTAAAGAAAGAAAGAGATATACATGTGAGGGATAGTCTCTAAATTCGGATTGGACTCAGGGTCCACAAGTTCAACGCGGGTCCAAATGGACCACCATTAAAATTACCAGACCACATGAGCTTGATGAGTAATTTATAAATGGACTGATAATTAATATGATTATTATTAATTAAATGACTTAAGGGGCTTGATTTATTTAATAGTTAAAGCTCATTAGATCATTATAGACATCTGGTTATAAGTTGAATAACCACAACATTTCAGTTCATAAAACTAAATACACCCTATCATGCATACAAATAAATACGTGAGTTTCTCTTCCCATTGTGTGAGAAAGAGAGAGTCGCCATCAAAAAACCGAGGATGAGCTAGTATCCGGTCGACGAGGCGTTTTCATATGTACAAAGTGTAGAGTTCCTATAGCTACGTGGCGGACAAGGTAGAAGTTTGATATTTTTAAACTGTGATCCGCGCGCACCTCAAAGAGAAACCTATCAGACTGCATAGGCAGCAAAAGTCGCACACGTTTGGTAAGGATTTGGAACTGGTATTTCTTTATTTATGTTTTAATCTAGATTATCTATATGAGAAAATCTCTAGATTATCTAGATAAATTACTCATTATAAATATCTTTTTATTTGTATTCACCTTCAAAACTAACAAAAGATAAATAAATGAGGAAAATAAAAATGTAAAGTTCTAGTAAAAGTAAAGAAAGGGTTAACTAAATTCTAAAAAATATATACTAAAAAGATACAAGAGAGAACTAGAGATTTAATATATTACGAGAGTAATGTTACTAGTAGTTTTATAACTTTAACAACTTCATAGAGTAAAAAAGATGTACAAATTTTTATCCATCATGCAAATTACTTTGCGCGGTAAAAAATGGGTTTTGGACAAAATTGGCACGCATATTCCAAAAATCATGCAGGGCCCTTTTGTTGTGACATATACCTACGATTAAAGAAAAAAGATGGATTAAGAACAGAAAAATCACAAGACTAATACCGTTATATAACCAAAAAAATCTATGCAGTGACAAAATAATCCATTTCATGCACGATAATTATACAACATTGGAAAGATAAATAAAGAGGACGCCTATAAAACTACAATACGTTTCACACGACAAAAGGGTCCTACGTGGTACGAGCTAAGACATATATCAATAGAACTACAAATACGTTTCATGTTAGAGGACGCCACCAAATTTCTTTTTTCTTCAAGGCTTAAAGAAAAATGTTTTGCATATTAACAAGCTTAATCTAGGGTTAAGTATCCAAAGTTTTTATTTTTTTACGTTCGAAGTTTCCAATCTTCATTATTTTTCATAGCGAAGTTCCCAAGTCTTACTATTTTTCTTGTATCCAAAATTTTGTTCATTTTTTAGATGAGAAATTATAATGAATAGTCACATTCATATGTTTAAATTGCATTCTAGAGATTTAAGATTTTTATTTGTAAAATAGCCGAACATTGGCTATTATTTCAATGGTTAATATCGTTATAATGGTTAATATGACTATTTTATAATGATTAATATGGTTAATTGACTATTTTGCAAATATTAACCAAACATTGGCTATTTTGTCAATTTTTAACTATCAAGTTGGCTATTTAGCTAAGCTCCATTTTTTGATCGATTTCGAGATAATTTTTTTACGGTACATTCAAAATTATGTTAAATATATTAAAAAAGTGAATGAAATTTTGGAACATTAAAAAAATTTGTTATAGGAAAAAAAAAGTTTATACCACCACAAAAATTGGAATATTAGGTACTAATAAACTAATCCCTCAATATATAAATACCGAAGTTAGCTATATCTTCATCATGAACACTTTCAATTGTCACCACATTGTCCATAGGGAAAACTACCAAAACTCCATCACAAGATGGTAAGAGGACCTGCCAAAGATGGCATCAAGAAAGGTCCATGGAACCCTGAAGAAGATCTCAAGCTTATTGACTATATTCAGAAGCATGGACCTGGAAATTGGAGAAACCTCCCGAAAAACGCAGGTATATATATATATATATATATATATATATATATATATATGTATACACGTATACATATATTCTTGTTCATCCTCTTCTTTCTGAAGAGATACACTTAATCATCATCTTGTTTACAGGGCTTCAACGCTGCGGAAAAAGTTGCCGGCTCCGATGGACGAACTACCTGAGGCCCGACATCAAGAGAGGCAGATTCTCTTTTGAAGAAGAAGAAACAATAATCCAGCTTCACAGTGTCCTGGGAAATAAGTATGTTATTATAACAAACCCCTCTTGCTAATATTCCTTCATTTTTTACTTGATGTCTACACACTTTCACATAATTATAAGAATATGTAACAGGGTTGATTTTCTTTTGACATGATCCATTACTAATTAATGGTCATATATGTCTGTTGTTGGTCTGTGATAAACCTCCGTATAAACGGTAAACACTAAATAGCAGTGTAACAATAAGTACATAATACTGTTTTTCCTAGTGGGATAAATCCAAAATTAAAATAAAAAACTCTTTTAAATTTCACTCACTTTTGTTAAATTCTCAATTTGTTATTTTTTGTTTATCCCACTCTTTGTTCAATTCCCTACATAATAAAAAATGATAAAAGAAATATATGTGAAAATTTATAGAAGTGACATATGTGCCCAACACTTAACGGCACATCCAAAATTCTATTAAATTGATTGAAAAAGTGGATAAAATTTTAAAGAGAAACAAAATAATAAACATTTGAGGGCCATGAAAAAGAAAAGAGTTTAAATGCCATCACATAAATCAAAATACTTTATTACTTAAACCGTTATTAACCTAATTCTATTGAGGCATAGATTCTATCATTTGAAAAAGAAGCAACGATCTAGGTCTATCTTCAGTGATAAAACCTTCAATCAGTATTCTTTTCTTCTTCTTTCTAATCACTTGATATCTATGCACTTGCATGCATGCCTGTTGACCATGTTATCTTGCATGTGATCGGTTTCTAATCGTACCTATATTTATTTATTATATGTACCTCCAATTAATTGCAAACCCTAGCTAGTTAACTGAAAATTTGATTTGATACTAGGTGGTCAGCTATAGCTGCTCGCTTGCCAGGAAGAACTGACAATGAAATCAAGAATTACTGGAACATACACATCAAGAAACGACTTCTCCGAATGGGCATCGATCCCGTGACGCACTCTCCGCGCCTCAATCTCCTAGATCTCTCGTCCACGGTCGGCTCATCTCCGTCCAACCCTTCACTTCTTCATCTGTCAAACTTGCTGAATACACAGGCTCTCCTCAACCCTGAACTCTTGAAGCTCGTGTCAACAATTCTGTCAGTGAAACAAGAGAACGCCAATGGCATCGCTGAAAGCATTCAACAAGGAAATAACAATTTCCAAGCCTCGCAAGCCATGCAATCTCCGATGAATGTCGATTGTCCTCAACAATTTGGGTTTCCTTCCGACAACGGAACAAACCCTAGAGCCCTAGAAAATGTTACTTCAAGTAGTATTTTGGATGAGCATATTGGAGGTAATTTTAACGAGAACTCGAATTTTCAAACCCTACTGAATCCAGAAGCTCTCCTCGATCCTCGATCTCTCGGCGACCCTTCGCTTCTCAATCCTTCAAGCTTGTTGAGCACGCAAACTCTCTTCAATCCTGAACTCTTGAGACTTTTCTCAGACATTTTTTCAACCAAACAAGAGCATATCAATGTCAACATCCCTCAAAATTTTGTGCAAGGAAACAACCAAATCCCACCATTAGTACAGATTGATCATATTCGTGAGAACGAATTCCAAGACTATCTCCGTGATACAAACATCGGATTTTCCACGGTGGCGACAACGAAAGCCATGGAATCTCCGATCAGTGTCGCCCTTCGTCAACAATTAGGGTTAGCTTCCGACAGTGCCCAAGAAAATGTCACTACAAAAAGTAACGTTGCTGTTTCTAGAGCTTTGGATAATCATTTTGTTGATGATTATAATCAAAACCTAATGGACTACAACATGTACATCAGTAATTTTGAACTTGATTCTATCCCATTGACTCCGTCGGCAAGCATTGCTGCCGTGAACGTATCATCGACTTCGAAAGTTAATGGCGGCGCCGAAGATGAGAAAGAAAGTTACTGCAGCAACTTGTACACGTTCAAAACCCCAGAGAGTTTGGATATCAATGATTACTTCTAAATTTGTATATTATTTCTATTAATTTATGAATAGATACAGATAATATCTATTGTGTTGATGTATTCTCTGGCTTAGTTGTATTGTTATAAACTTGGTTAGCTTGTTATACTGTTATATCATACATGCAACCAAAAATTGATAATGTTCTTGTTTTGTTTATTGGTATACTTAAATTCCAAGTTGTACATGGCTTATTAATCTAGTAATCAGCAGTTAAGGTACGTAGTTTGATATTGTCCAAAATAGAAAACTCGAGGAAAAAATAATATAAACTCAGCAAGAGAAATTAGAATACCATTGATCAAACTAATGACGCCTTGAATCGAATTACCATAATAATAATAATAATAATAATAATAATAATAATAATAATAATAATAATAATAATAATAATAGAGCAAGAATTAGCTCCGATCTTTGAGTCGCGCACGAATGTCGAATTCCAAGCTCTTTAACTCGTTAATATTCAAGCACAAATTAATGGAGATTGGGCATCAAGATTAAAGTTTTCTTACCACGAAATTGAGGATAAATACTAGGGCTTCAATTTAATAAGATCGCCCATAAGAAACTTTAACTGTATGGTTAAGGCTTACCTAATACAAAATAACACCAAAATGCAAGAGACGACATAAAACTGAAAAACACACTAAAATGCAAACAAAACTAAAATGTGTCGAGTCACGCCCAGAAATTCTAAATATGAACCAGTGAAGCCCGTCAACGACCGGTAGCTATCATGATCTTGAGCGTCAATTTGGTATGATGAATGCTCTAATCGAACACGTACGTCAAAAGTTATAGGTTTCTGAAATTTCCTTGCACGAATGCCTCTCAAACCGCTTCAAAAATATAAATTCTTGCTATTTCATGAAATACAAATAATTAGTAACTTATTTGTCAGAATAAGATCACTATTATGTGACAAAATGATAATGATCCATGACGAAATATTTCATGATAACACCACAACAATTTTCCACTCGTGAATTTCAAATTATTGTCGTGTTGGGTAATTTACAGGATAGTTGTCATAAAAGATAGATATGGGAAATTGATTTTGAGAAGAATCAATCCTCCATGGACATGCATACAAACACAATTGACGTGATTGTTCGAGTCTCAAATACGTTTGGTCAAATATTTGAGTGAATTAAGTTACCTAGGTAGCTACTCTAATAAATTAAGTAACCTAGTGAGTTGCAATAATGTTAATACATCAATTTGTTTATCAACTTCTTTTGGCTTTCCTAAATTGCTTTTTCGTTCCCAATTTTTCCTAAATTACTCAATAAATTAATAATACTCCTAAGACATTGCGATGAAAAGCTGTGCATCTCTGTCGTCGACTTTCAAGATATGGTTGTCCTCGGACTCGCTGAGAATTTTTTATTTCTTTATTTATTTGTATATTATTTTAATTGTTTAATTAATTTTTATTTTCTCCTTAAAATATGTTTAAATGTAAAAAATTACATGTGGCACGCACATTAACGGAAGTTAACATAAAATAGATGGAATTATATTTTTTTTTTTCTAAAAAATGAAACTTGACAATTTTTGTCACAATTTTTCTCTTTTTCTTTTACCTTAGCTTTATGTCGCTCCATTTTCAAATTATTTGGATACATTTACTCCTAATAACCCTATATATATAAAGAGAGAAGAATCAATATACCAAATATTAAAAATATGACAATATCTAGACAATCAACTTCAGTATATGTAAATGGCAAAAATCATCAAGAATTGGTAGCTTTAAGTGGTTGAGCACTTAACTTGTATCTTTGAGGTCAAAAGTTCAAACACCGTTGACACAAAAACCACTCACAAATAAACAAAATATAAATAAACAAGAGCATATCAATATTAGAAGAAAAAAACATTAGAAAAGAAAGAAAATAAGGAAACATGATAAAGGAAGATATATTTGTTAAGCTAGACCAAGAAATTGAACTTAAAGCGACGACATTTATATAACCGATAAAATTTTCGTTGCTACGTTTTTTTAATTAATTTTTAGACATATTAGCCACGAAATTATAGGTACGAGCTTGGAAAGCTTCGTCGACGACATTATCGTTGTTAGAAGTATTTTGGAAAAAACTTTACCACCATATCACATTATCACATTAAATATTTTGATATTATTCTCATATGTATATACATAAATACGTGTGTGTGGTGCAACCAAGGATTTGAATGTCGTTTTTGCCGATAAATCGTTTGCCGTTATCGACGGATTAATCGCTTGCCGATGGATTTATCGATGGAAAACCTATAAAATTTATCGTTTGCCGTTACCGAAACTTATCAAACTTATCGATGGATTAATCGGTTATCGATAGATTTATCGATGGAAAACTTATAAAATATTTTCATATATATTTTCATACATAAAATATTTTCATAACATAAAACTAAATGTACTTTTTCCGCAATAATTGAAAAACGTCAAATTACAAAACAAATAATTTCATAATCACAGTATCAGAATTATATACAATGATACGAAACGAAGTTACATATAAAAAACGAAGAAATAGCTCAATTTAAGAAATTTCCAAAAATATTTACTTTTGCCGCAATAAGTTTGCAATTCGGGAAAACGTCAAATTAAAAAATAATTATTTCAACATCACATTTTATAAGTTATATAAAATGTTATAAAATGATTTTACATAAAAAAAAAAAAGACTAACTAGCTTAACTTTACCAATTTCCAAAAAATGTGCTTTTGCCGCAATAAGATAATAATTCAGAAAAACATCAAATTATAAAAATAATTATGTCAAACTAACACTTTCATAATTATATACAATGTTACAAAATAAAATTACATAAAACAAATTAAAATATATCTCAAATTCATTATTGTTAGGAAAATTACTACTTTTGTTGCAATTATAAATAGTTTGCATAAACCCTTAAATATAACCCAAGTTTGCAAAAAAATCATACAAACCATCTTAATTAATCTATATTACATCATATACTTTTAAGAAAATCAATTTCAACTACAACATTTGATTGAAAATGTAAAATGTACAATTAAACTAATATGGAACTCAAAGTTTAACTTTCATTCAACCTAATAGCTTTCTAACTAACTACTACAAATATATAATAAAAGTGTGAAAATTTGACATGATTCATACATATACAACATTTAAACTTCAAAACACTCAAGATCCACTAAAAAAACCCTAAAAACACCTTTAAATTGTGAAATTAAAAGAAGTTGGAAGTTCTGCCGCAATAAAGAAAAATTTATACCAGAGTTGACCTATCGTTTTTGACCAAAAAGTAGCTTGCTTTTCGAGAAAATACACTTGATAAGTTTGAGAGATAAGTGACTTGCTTTTCGAATCGAAAAATTGCGATAAGTATAAAAAGATAACGATTAGAGGAGATAAGTTATCGAGAAGTGGTTTTCAGCGATTAATCGTTCGATTATTGTGAAAATCGAATCAATGGGTGCAAGTTAAGGATTTGAATGCCGTTTTTGCCGATAAATCGTTTGCCGTTATTGACGGAGTAATCGTTTGCCGATGGATTTATCGACGAAAAACCTATAAAATTTATCGTCTGCCGTTACCGAAACTTATCAAACTTATCGATGGATTAATCGGTTATCGATAGATTTATCGATGGAAAACTTATAAAATATTTTCATATATATTTTCATACATAAAATATTTTTATAACATAAAATACTAAATGTATATTTTCCTTAATAATTGAAAAACGTCAAATTACAAAACAAATTATGTCAGAATCATAGTATCAGAATTATATACAATGCTACAAAATGAAGTTACATAAAAAAAACAAAGAAATAGCTCAATTTAACCAATTTCAAAAAAATATTTACTTTTCCCGCAATAAGGTTGCAATTCTGGAAAACGTTGAAATAGAAATAATTATGTCAACCTCACATTTTTTAAGTTATATACAATGTTATAAAATGATTTTACATAAAAAAAAGACTAACTAGCTTAACTTAACTAATTTCCAAAAATATGTTCTTGTGCCGCAATAAGGTCATAATTCAGAAAGACATCAATTACAAAAATAATTTTGTCAAACTAACAATTTCGTAATTATATACAATGTTACAAAATGAAATTAAAGAAGAAAAAAAATTAAAATATATCTCAAATTCACTATTTTTAGGAAAATTGGTACTTTTGTCGCAATTAGAAATAATTTGCCTAAACCCTTAAATTTAACCCAAATCTGCAAAAATTCAATAAAAATCACACAAACCATCTTGATTCATCTATATTCCATCATATACTTTAAAAAAAGAAAAAATCAATTTCAACAACATTTGTTTCAAAACGTAAAATGTACAATTAAACTAATATGAAACTCAAAACTTTCATTCAACCTAATAGCTTTCTAAGTAACTACTACAAATATAGAATAAAAATATGAAATATTGACATGATTCATACATATACAACATTTAAACATCAAAACACGCAAGATCTACTAAAAAAACCCTAAAAATACATTTCAATTTCGAAATTATAAGAAGTTGGAACTTCTGCCGCAAAAAAAGAAAAATTTATACTAGGGTTGACTTATCGTTTTTGACCGAAAAGTAGCTTGCTTTTCGAGAAAATACACTTGATAAGTTTGAGAGATAAGTGACTTGCTTTTCGAATCGAAAAATCGCGATAGGTATAAAAAGATAACGATTAGAGGAGATAAGTTATCGAGAAGTGATTTTCAGCGATTAATCGCTCGATTATCGCGAAAATCGAAACAATCAGTGCAACACTATCTTCTGAAAAAATAGTATTTGAAATTTCTTAACATTTCTGAGAGCGAATTATTAGATAGATATACTGTCCAGAATCTGCCTAGTGATTATTATATATCGATTTAATCTGATGATCTCATAATATATCCAAAATCTGATCAATGTATGACCTAAATATATACATCATCAACAGTCCATATATATCGATTTCAAAGTGACATCATATGAAATTCATCACTATAATATATATGACCATGCACGTTCACCAAAAAAACCAGTTGATCAACTCAGACCTACACGTTATATGGATCGAGCAGCAAATACAGATCTTGCTTACGTGCAGATTTTTAAAATAAATTCCCCATTCTTGAGCTCCACAATGTGAAAAACACGTGTAATTCAACATCATTTTGAGGCCACAATCCATGCTCATGGAACATTGATCTTTATTATTTTATCTCATCACTGTACTATAGTAGTACAGTACATATATATATATATATATAATGCAAGTGGTTAATCATTATATATTTAACTAACACTCTTAACGTGTATTGTATAATTACGTGCATGTAGCTTTGAAAATATATTATTGTTTTGCTCACAACCACGTTCAAACTTAAGTAGATCGTAATTTCTAATTATATATAACCTGCTATACAGTGTGATGAGACCTAAATTGGGATTAATTAATATTATGATGATATATTAATGTTAATAATAATATTTCAAATGTTTTATAATATTATTTTGATATATTAATGTTAGTAATAATACAAAGTGCAAAATCATAAGAAAATTCAGTAGATTAATATTTTCGATTCTCGAATATATATGTTTAGTTATATGAAACGTATACATGCATGGAAGCTATATTAATTAAAATAAATATTATTTATGAAATTCAAGTTCAACGTTTGTTGGAGTTTCGAACGCTTAACAGGCACAGCTAGTCAGCTACTATACTCTACAGAATAGAGTCTATGTCTACGTATATTATATATACGTATATATAATATATGCTATTTGATTTATTAAGATTTCTTAGTCAACGTTACAGATATATTGTGTGTGAAGAATAAAATAATTTTGAATGATCCAAGCAAGCGAACTCTGTGCTTGTGACAAGTAGCTGTTTGGACTGATATCTTACGTAAGCGCATATACGAATTACACAAAATAATTTCAAAATATTATGTCGTTGCTGACTAACCATTACATTTTTTTTTTTTGAACAAACCATTACATTTTCTTTCCACGACCATATGATCACATATCCACAAACGCAAAACGACAATCCTCATCGTCAATAATTCTTCATCTTTTTTTTCACATTATATTTATATGAAGAAAAAAAAACAATTCATACCTCTACGTAAACCAAGCTTAAAAGCCGATATCGTCGTACCGATTGAATCGAGTAAACTGGCGACGATCCGATTTTTCGAATATAACAACAAGCAACGATGACGGATTATTGATTTTCACTTAAATTAATATCGGTAAACTCTTAACTAAACCCCAACATTTTAAGTCTTTTAATTAAGATAAATTTGATTACAGAATTGCTAATATTCTAAACGAAATTAAACAAGAATATTCTGATTGCTTTACAAGGATGTAGACAGTCCGATGATAAATATATTTATTTATCTTAAGAAATAAACAATACCTAATGCATATATAATTTAATTTGAGATAAATTATATGTACTTCTAGAATGTATATTTGGTTAAGATCTGTTAATTTAGAAAGCGAAAAAGATATTATTATAAGATGAACATGTAGAGGAAGCAAGCTATCATGCTTTGGCTGACCTTTTAGAAGGCAATATCTAAGTGAAGGATTAATTAAGCTTATAATATTGTTTGACCTAATTTCCCTTTTGTTAGATAGAGAGTTGATGAATTTAAGCACCTGATTTCAAGCTCTTTGAAAATTTTGGCTTCCCAATGAAAGGAAAGAGTTCTAGCCTTACAAGGCTATCCTCAATCCTCGTAGATAAAGCAACATTTTGCCTTTAAATAAAAAATTATTTTTTGGGATTTTAAGAACATTTGTCATTGTTTATAACCTCATCATAGAAATTGTGTAGGGTACGTTGACTTTTCTGGTGGAAAGTAGGAAGGACACCTGTCGGACAGTGCTACGTGGCTTGATTGTGTTCATAAGGTAAAACATGCGAGCATTTGTTGATACGAAGAGAGACATGTTTCTTAAACGGAAATATGATCAATCAAATCAATATTAATTAATGATGTTAATATATAAATGTAGCCGATGAAATTACATATGTTTAATTTGGCATTTAACATAATGACAAGACTCTGTAATGCCAAATTACATATGTTTAATTTGGCATTACACAGTGATTTCGATTTCGACACGAGCAACTATTTGCACGACCGTTTCTTAAAATTACAAAAAATTAATTTGGTACGACTGTTTTATAGAAATCGCGATGGAAACATTCTTTGCATGGTATTTATCGATCAATTCCAACCAATGTCGAAATGATATATGAACGCGGTCAATGGGGCGGCCAACGGGAAGTAGAAAGAGAGAAGAAAAAAAAAAGTCAAACCTTCGGTGAAAAATCAAATACTTATGTTAGGCATCACTCGTTAAATTCCCAAACTGAAATTTATTTTCTCAAAACTTGTTTAAAAAATAACTTATTAAACATGGATCGTCAAACCAATCTTAAGATCTTTTTTAAACTTATAGAATAGATTTCGTTTCAATATTCTCTTCATTATAGTTACTATGTTCGTTATACTAAATTGGGAGATAGGTTCAAATTAAAGAGACTAGAATAGATCAAATAACAGAAAGAGAGATATAGATAATATAAATAATATTGAGTAATCTTAGTTTGGGAAAGTTCAAGGAAAGCCATGTTGATGGCTAAATAAAAGCGACTATCTTGTTGAAATGTGTCTCTTGATTGCTGATATAGTAGGCCCAACCACCTTACCACCCAATCATTCTCAGTTCATATTTATGTATCTAATCATGCAGAATTTAAGATTGATGGTCAACCCTCAAGGTTATTTAGACACATAACACCCTAATATACTTATATATATATATATATATATTTGTATATATATACATACATATGTATATTTGTGTCGTTTTATGGCCAGCTGCCGGTCGTATATTTCGGATAATCTCATTTCATAATTTCTTCAATTATTTATAATTTTTTTATATATATATGAGGATCTTTGGATTTCACTCCTACCCCTTTTATAACTTTATTTAAGGTTATTACTCTCCCTCTATCTCTATGAAACATGTCTTTAAATGACCAATAATATTTCAACATGAATTGAAGAAGAATGTGAATATAATCATAATTAATTGAAAAATTGTTCATACTCATATATATACATATATATATATATATATCATGACAATTTATATCTTGATAAGTAGACCCTTCTGTATATTAGGCATCATATATATAATAAGTCAAAACATATTTCCTTTTTCCTACATATAATTAAACAAAATTTAGTTGCTTTCCTTATCCTCTTAATTTTGAAATTGAAACCCCATTTTGTCTCAAGTCAATACCGCCAAATTCACAACAAGAGAAAACACAAAATAATTGCAAAATTAATAATAGCACATAATGATTTTTCGTTGGATGAACATAATTTTCCACGCGACAAAATGGCCCTATAATCTAAGAGGCCAATAGAATTGAGATGTGTAACACATACACTAAATATGAAAAGTGCTTAAAAATGTGTCCACGTGGCATTAGGACGGCACCAAATTTCTTTGACCTCAAGGATTAAAGTCAAAGGCTTGTCATTCCCAAGCCTGTATAAATACCCTATTGGGCACGTAGATCTTAATTAACAGCTTATATATAATTAATTCACTCTTTTATTTTTTTTCTTCAAGCCATTGAAATCATTGAGCCATTTTCTTCACTGCCAAAAGAGAAATGGGAAGAGCACCGTGCTGCGACAGAGATGGACTGAAGAAAGGTCCATGGACTCCTGAAGAAGATCACAAGCTTGTTGACTATATTCAGAAGCATGGTCCTGGGAATTGGAGAAACCTCCCAAAAAATTCAGGTAAATGAATTAATGTGCTATTAATTTACAATTACAATAATAGAGATTTTTTTAATTATTTAGTGTTTCTTTTTTCGTTAAATAATCATAATTTTGTTCATAATTAGGACTTGAACGATGCGGAAAAAGCTGCCGGCTCCGGTGGACGAACTACCTGAGACCCGACATCAAGAGAGGCAGATTCTCATTTGAAGAAGAAGAAACAATAATCCAGCTTCACAGTGTCCTGGGAAATAAGTATGTTCCAAACAATATCTTCTTGACTACTTGATCTCTAATTTTTAAGAAAATAAACAATGGGTTGATTATTTCCTTTTGATATAAAAAACAACAAATGCTGATACTATCATGTCTGTGGTTGGTTTGTGATCAAACCTATTTTTCAAATAACATGTATATAATATTTAATATCGATCAAACCCTAATAATTATATATAATATAGAATAAGTTAGATACAGTTAGATTGTACTTTGTCCTTTTATGTGTTTTCTTAAGTGTATTTGTAAATTTTCTAGATAAAATAAAAAATATTTTTGTTACTAATTTCTATTAATTTGAAGCACATTTATACTTAATTTCGCCAAAAATAAAAATTACTCCGAAAAATTTCAGTAATTAATTATTCTAGAAAGATATCTTATTCATTGAATATTTGCTTTACTATTAGGTGGTCAGCCATAGCTGCTCGTTTGCCGGGAAGGACCGACAACGAGATCAAGAATTATTGGAACACACACATCCGAAAACGACTTCTCCGAATGGGAATCGATCCGGTGACTCACTCTCCGCGCCTCGATCTCCTCGATCTTTCGTCGATCCTTGGCTCATCCCTGTGCGACCCGTCACTTCTCAACCTCTCAAGCTTGTTGAACACGCAAGCTCTCCTGAACCCTGAAGTCTTGAGGCTCATGTCAACCATTTTGTCAATCAAGCAAGAGAACATCAATGGCATCGCTCAAAACATCGTCCATGGAAACAACCAAGTCCCACCTTTAGTTCAGCTAGACAATCTTCAAGACAGCCAATTCCAAACCATGCAATCCATGCAAACTCCGCTTAACGTCGATAGCCAGCAACAATTAGGGTTATCTTCCGACAACGGAACAAACCCTAGTGCCTGCCAAGAAAATGTTACTACAAACAGTATTTTGGATGAGCATCTTGTTGCTGATTTCCCCGAGAACTCGTATTTTCAGAACCTATTGGATTACAGCAGCAAGGATTTCGGGATCGATTCCGTCTTGTCGACGCCGTCGTCGAGCACAACGCCATTGAATTCATCGTCGACTTCGAACGTTAATGGCAGCACCGAGGATGAGAGGGAAAGTTACTGCAGCAACTTGTTCAAGTTCGAAATCCCGGACAGTTTGGACATCAGCGATTTCTTGTAAATTTGTTTCTTATTCTTTTTATCTTTTTCTTTGGTATATTAATACATACATAGAATGCTACTCCTCATTCATGTATTATATGTAATTTTTAATACTTTTTTTTTTTTATCTAAGTTACTTAAAACCCTAGTTTCACTTTCATATACTGTTGGATTATTTTTGTTGATACACTCTTGGCCAGATAGTTATGCAGCCAAAAGTTTGTCATGTAATTCTTATATTATGATTTATTTTATTATTTGTATCCATAAATATATATATAGCGTTTTTTAATCTTCCCAAATCCTTCTAAAGATATTACTGTATTATTGTTTTATTATTAATTTATTAGTCAGAAGGTGATGACAAGATATATTGTATAAAATATAATGTTCAAACGCAGCCTCCAGATGTCAGCGAGAGAATTCACCAACCATTAATCAAACTTATAATGACGATAGAATTGAACTAACATAGACCTAAACTATGAACTTTTTGATGTAATTACCTTTTTATGACCTAATTGAAACCCCCCTACAAGAAACAAAAATAATAGTGAGTTAAACATAATATGTACTTAATTTTGTACTAAGTGCCTAGCTTAATTTGCCAATCTCTTTCTTTTTTTTTTCTTTTTTTTTGCGATAGCAGCACCAAAAAGTCACAAAACAATGTCAAAGTCTAATTTCGTCAGTATATCGTTACGATTTGGTACAATTTAAATTCAAAAAATTGAAATTATTCAATACTTTTATTAAATAAGAGACTTATGATGTTTGTAGCTTAACAAACGTCTCGACAGGGAGAGTTAGAAATAAGACGGCATGGTACAAAATTAAGTGCTTCTAGATTATTTATATTTTTATCAATATACTTAGGTAGGGTAAATTATGAGAAGAATTTGAACCATAGAACCACAAAAAATTTCCATTAGTGAACTATTTTAGGTCTTTAATAAATAAGTCTCGTTATTTAATATCAATAAAGGGCCTTATATATATCATATAAATTTTTTACTATAGTAATTTGGAATGCTTAAGTCTTCTAATTCAGATTCTTACGGTCTCCTAATTCGCTTTTGTCATCTAAAGATTTTGTCCCTTAAAATGAAGAAGGAAAAAATCATAATTTATTAAGAAGTTTTCTTAATATTATGCATAGTTGTTTATCAACTTTGAATCCAAAATAAAAAAGCGTCATATATTATAAGCTTGAAATGCCTCTTGTTGTTCACAATTTTAACAGAACCTTCCGAAAAAGTAAACCTACACAAGGAATTGGAATAATGTAGCATATGATTTTGACTTTGATGCTCTCTCTCTCTCTCTCTCTCTCTCTCTGGGCCGACTTGGCCGTTTCTTCGTATATATATTGTCTAGCGAGGAATCAAGGATACTCCGATCTTTTCTGTTTCCGGGGTTTCCACTTTAAGATTAAAGGCTCCAATTCATCGTTAGAGATCGAAGTTTGATCAACTCCTCGAGAACTCCAAGAACGCAAGAATTAATAAATTCGCACGAGCACGCTAGCTACGTGATTCATCGAATTCCGTTAGATTTAATTAATTTTTATTTTTTTAATAATGAACCCAAAAATATCACGGAAAACCTACACCAACACTCTCTCTCTCCATGCTTGACTTTTTTCTCATTTTCAAAGCCCGTGGACAATAAGCTATTAATTAATACACGATCGAATTATTTTCTCGCCACGTCGTATAATTGTTGGATGATATTTCAAACACGAGCGTACTTTGTGAGCCATTCATGAAGTATGGTGAGAAGGACAAAGTACCTCTAAAACTGTTCTAGTTATGGCGACACTCGAGTCTTTCAATGAATTTCACATGTTTCATAACAATGATTGAAGATGAAAAGTATTACGTAATTCAATTGTCTTCTGAAAAAAAAAAATTGTATTGAAAAAAATATCAAAATAATTGATCATCAAAAGAAAAAAAAAAGACGGCAAAATATTACAAAACCATTTTTTATGAGTGGCTGATAAAAAGTATAGTTTTAACTCTTAATCATAGTTATAATATCTATTGAATTCACTAATAAATTAAATTTTTATGGTTTTTTTTATCTCACAATATTAATATAAATCATTAATAAATTGTTAATAGAAAAACAGCTTTATTATCTTCTCAATAAGTCTCTATTAAATGACTAATCAAGAATAATTTTCATAATTATTTATCCGAATTTCTTATCTCACGAACATAAAAGTAAATGACACGAGAGGATGACTTCGGATATACTTGTATTAAATACGTGGTGTTTAATTATAGTGTTCAAAATCAGATGTGATTATAATAGAGCCGGTACTTTACCTTTTTCATTGAATTATAAACATTACATGTCGTTTATTTTTCACTCATTCAACACTCAAAATGCGAAGTCATTCTCTCGTGTCATTTACTTTATGTTCGTGAGATAAGAAATTCGGATAAATACGTGGTGTTTAATTATAGTTTTCAAAATGAGATGTGATTACAGAGCCGGTACTTTACCTTTTTCATTGAATATTATAAACAAATGACATGTCGTTTATTTTGCACTCATTCAACATTCAAAATGCGTCATATCAGGTTCATGTATAAAACGACAAAAACATTGATGGAAGTGCAGATAAAACAACTTGCAAAGAGATCTTGTAGACCGAACGTCGTTCATATACAAATTCGTCTTTTTAGTTAAGATGAGATGTCGTATGAGTTATAAATTAATTACTCAAATAATAAAAGGCTCAAAATAATATGTGATAATTGAATAGGCCCAATACCAAGTCAAAAGCCCAAGACTGACAATCGTAAAAACTCACTAACAGAAGTTAAAGGATCAAAGGCCTAGAAGCTACTCGGAAGCAGCAAAGCAAGTGAAGGAAAAATAGTCTTTAATTTTGTCCAGTCAATTGAATCGAGGCGGGCATAAGATAAGGAGCACGAAGTCAAATTCACAACAACTCTATTTAGTCAAAAATCAAGTTCGACGAAAAGGGCGCAAACGTGGAGCGCGTGACAGTTGAATAGCTAGTCAATCCGATCAGCTTGAAGGTAACGACCCTAAATTTCCAGGAAGACCAACACGAAGAATTGAAAGCTATAAATACCTGCTCAGGATGAAGGATAATCACACGTTCACAGAGAGAGAATCACTTCTAACTTTCAGGCCAGAATTTTGTTGTGTTAGATTGTTTTTTGCTTTTCTATTCTTCTTTGATTCTGAACATGATCGTTGCCTATAGCTTTGTGCTCATGTTCATCTCCATCTCAATAAACATAGAGCGGACGTAGTCAACTACCGCATTCACCTTGGGACGAACCAATCTAAAGTATCGCAGCCTCATTTATATTGTTTATATATATTTATTATTCAACGAGTGTTTGAGAGTTTGCAACGCGAATATTAGTGTCCACATAATTAACCTAACACCATACGTCCCCATTGACTGTGACATTTGAGATGAGAAACTACGTCAACAAACATTAGACTAGATAAAACAAATATCATTTTTGTATCTTACTACAAATTGCAATTGAATATTGATGTCGATCAATTATCAACGGTACGCGCTCGATTCTCGTAATGCGTAATTTTCAACGTTTATGAGTTGTATTTTAGTTTCTTTCTTGACGATATTTTGTCTCTACACCAAGATATTGTCAAGTCTTGATGAACTGGGTATATATGATGGTAAATATTAAACTAAGTTATGAGTTATTAATTGTTAAGGGTAAAAGCTTCTTTTCATAGATTGTCAAATGGCTTTTAAATCAGAAGCAATACGATAACTAAGGCCCAGTTTGGCATTGCTGTGCTGCCTTCAGAATTGCTTTTAAAATTTACAGTCAAAGAAAGTGCTGTAAGAGAAAGTAATGCACTGTTTAGTTAATGAAAACAAAAAATACAATTGATTTTTTAAAAAGTTTCAGTTTAGTGTTTGGTAACCAGTTTTACTTAATTAACTTCTAAATGTCAAAAAATACTAAATTAGACATAAATAATGTTAATTAATCCTCGATATTAATATAAAAAAATTTAAAAAAAAATTAAATAATATAATTACTAAATAAATAAAATAAAAAACCTTTCTTATTTTGTTATGCCTTTTATGCTTTTAATTGACAAACAATACCAATTTTTTACATTCATGTTTCTTCCCTCCACGGTAAAAATTTAGTACTTTATCCAACTAAAAAGAACTAATGCTTTAACTGCAATAATAATATGTATAAGTTTTTTTTATGTACGTTTACCTTCCAAAAAGAATTGGCGCTTTAACCATAATTTAATAATGTGAACGAAAAAAGGTACTTTTACCACCTAAAAAATGGTAACTTTAACCGCACTGTTTAAATATTTTTGGTACTTTTACCACCCAATAAGAATTGGGTACTTCAACTGATATATTTAAAAAAATTGAAGTAAAAAATTGATATCTTTACCATCCAAAAAGAATTGGTACTTTAACCACAATAATTAATAAATATGGACATAAAAAATCTGATACTTTTACCACTTAAAAAGAATTAGACTCTTAACCGCAATAATAAAATGTATTTTTGGTACTTTTAACACCGAAGTAATATTTATGTGGATACGGAAGAAGAAAAGTAAAAGTAGATTCTAGCCAAAGCATATAATACTAGCTTTTAAATTTTAACTATAAAAAAACTAAACTTTATAGTGAAGTACTTTTATTTTAACTTATCAAACAGAAATATTAACTTAAAATTCTAAAAAAATCAAAAACATCTATTAATAAATAATTCCAAACGAGACCTAAATCTTAAAACATTTTAGAAGTGCTCGATTTCTAATTCTGATATATTCCAAAACACTATAGTCTATAATTGTATCATATGCTTTTATGCTCAGTTCTACATTTTTCTTCTGAACAATAATTAACTTCCATATATTTGCGGTTAGAAGAAGTAAGTGGGTTAATTCACTTTTTTTTTCGTTAGTTTTATTGGAGAATTAGGTAGCTTTTGTTGCACCAATTAGAGATGGTGAGTTTATGGATAAAAAAGTGGTAGTGAATCGTGTGAAGCAAGAACAGTAATATAATAAATTAATTTGTGATCAATAAAATAAGGGTTTAATTGCGGTAATAATACACAATCTTTGGTCAAGAGGGGATTTAGGTCCCCAACCTTTCAAAGTGTGGGCAAAAATACACAACGTTTGTTGAATGTAAAATCCGTTGGTCCTTCCGTTAGGAATGTTAACTTCTGCTGACGTAGCATCGTTAAACTGACAAATGGATTGCCAATTTGTAATATTAATTACATAACCTAATTAATAAGAATAAATTTAAATATTTTAATTATGATTCAAAAAATAAATTAAAACTTTAACTTAACGAGCAATACTTATTTAACGCGTAGTTCTTATTTTTGAACTCGTGCTTCAATATTATTCACATCTTTACTATGTCATTTTTTTAAATTACAATTGTTTTCAATAATCGGTTGTTTTTTCAAAATTCTAGTCGTTTATAATAAATCGTCGTTATGTAATCTTTGCAATTTTGTCGTGTTTAATAATCCGTCGTTTTTCAAAAAATTTACTCATGTTAAAATGAAGAGCCTGTTAGATTTTTAGGGGAAGTAAAACTTATTTATTTAATTTAAAGTATTAATTTTTTTGAATCATAATTAAAATACGATTTAATTTGTTCTTATTAATTAAATTATACAATTAATATTACAAGTTGGCAGTCCATTTGGCAGTTTAACGATGCCACATCAGCAGAATTTAACATCCCTAACGGAAGGACCAACGGATTTTACATTTAACAATAGTTGTGTATTTTTGCCAACACTTTGAAAGGTTGAGGACCTAAAACCCCTCTTGACAAAAGTTGTGCATTATTAACGCTATTAACCCATAAAATAAGGTTACACATGAGTGATGTCTTTTCCAACTACAAAGAAAGGACATGCATGTGTTTGAGCAATTATTGCTCAATAATGAGAATTTGACGTTATTCTCTTTTGAATTAACTTGAGCTATTATATTGCGCAATAATGAGAATTTGTGTGTGTGAAATTTTAGAGTTAAATCCACTAAAAAAATAAAAAAAAAATCTTAAGAGTTAAATAACCCCGGTGAATTGTTAGTGAATTTTGTTAGCTTGGTAAGATTTTATAGCGCCGTGGATTTTGGATGATGTTTTGCATAAATATGATAAATATGTCTTCTATGTTTTGAATTATATATTGAAGAATAAAATTTGATCTAAAAGATTAAGCTTTAAGCTTAAATTCGTACACACTTAACTCAATAACCACGAAACATAAATCTCATTTTTTTTTACATAAAATTTACACAAAGACAAAAAAAAAAAAAAATCTTACATTTGGGTCTCTTCAAACTTAAGACCGGTCTCGAGTTTCTTCTTGGTTAATAAAATTCTTTGGTTACTTCAATTGTACTCCTCTAATATAATTTTTTAGGCCTACAATACAAAACGATTAATCAATTTTCAATTATAATTTATACTTAATTTGTCATGACTTAACCATATACATGCCTGCCAATTTATATATATATATATATATATATATATATATATTAAAAAGAGATTCCATGTCAGTTATCTTGAAAATAGAAAATTAAAAGTTCTATCTTTTTTAAATGCCACTATTGCCATTGTTTATATTAGTGAATAAAGGAACATTAAAAAACCTGTCTCTAATTATACTGTCGCATTTCCACGACAATAAGATTATTTATGATCTTCTCCAAAAATTAATGTTGGAAATGCCCGTAACCAGGATTTGAGTCTGTTGGACTTTTCGGGTTCGACCCAACTACAATAAATGAGCACGCTAATTATTATGATCACGGTAATTAATTAAAGTAATTAATTATGAATTAATAGACTTTGACCCTATCATTGGGCCTAAAAGCCTATTAAGTCATTTTATGTGGTCTATATAAGTCACATGTTGGTCATAATGAAAAGAAAGAAAAAAAAAAACTACTCACAAAATAGAATTTGACCTCCTCTCTAGAAACCCTAGAGGCCGAATTCTCTCTCTCCCGTGTTCCCGTCGGTTTGTCGTTCAATCCCTGATATTGACCTAGCTGTCAATCAAAGGAGATTTTCGGTCTTGGAGACGTTCCCGCAGCGACGTGGTAGACGAGCTAGAGGATTTGCATGTGTGAAGCTGAGACCCGAATCCGAGCACGCTAGAAAAAAAAATCGACATTTATTGGTACAGTTGGCAAAAGTACCAATCTTTGGTAACGACTCGAATCCCTATTTGTAATGTTCGTTTATAATCTAGATCTTTGTTTCGATGACTTCTCGAGTTATTCCGCGTCCCGAGATCAAGAAAAGTCAACGAAAAACACAGCAATTAAATCATCTTCGTGTATCAATTTGCGTTAACTCTATGATCTACAATATTAAAATATTTTATGGAGTTTGGACGCTGAAATCTGAATATTAAACTTATCCATACTACTATACTGGAGGGAGACAATAATTGCAAGAAAGTCGCAGAATATCATAACTCCATTGGGAATGGTCCTACCACGGTTAAAAATTTAAGTTTGCACGACGGTTTTTTCAGGCAACCGTTGTGTAAGATTGCACAGTAATTATAAATTCATAATCGTCAACTCATTGAGTGAGCTGAAACCTCACTTCGATGAATCGGATTTGCACAAAAATTGTGTAGTAGACAATGTAACCTTATGAGACCCGTATACGTACGGTTTGTAGTAGGTTAATTAACTAAATTTATATTCGTTACTTTTAAATAAAACTATTGCTGTTTTCATTTCATATAATATAATATCTTCTAATGATTTCTTGATCTCCTAAATATTATGGGATTGGTATCATAATAAAGACTTAAATCATGTGATTAATATCCCTTTAAAACCGTATTTAGATTTATTTTATATGTTAAGAAAAACTATTTAATAGTTTTGATGATTCTATATTAATAGTAATATAGTCTCTATTAAATAATATTTTAGTAATTTATGTATGAATTAATTAATTAATTAATTAATTAAATGGCTCATTGAATAATAATTCAATAATATAATAGATTTCAATAGTCTCACGGATATAAATTTATAAGAATTTTACTATATACCTCAAGTTGACTAAGCTTGTATAAAAAATTAAAAAATATATAGAAGATAGTAGGTGCTTTTACTGTTGCAAATACAGCACGCCAAAAGATATAGAAGTTCTTGTTACATTTGGAACCTCAACTTCTGATTCTAAATTTTATTCGGATAATTACATATCACATGATACAAATTAGTGAACAGTGATTATGATACAAAATTAGTGAATAGTGATCAGATGTGAAAATCCAGACTTGAAATCCAGTACTTGTCCCGTATTTACGTAATTATTTTATATCACTGACTAGTTATGAGTGTTATGGGTGTTCTCTAGATTCAAAAAAATTAAATAAGTAAGAATATATTTTTAAAAATAATTAAATCCCGTTCCAACGCATGGGCGGATCCATGTGATGAGGTGGGGTGGTTGAAACCACCCCTAACATTTTAAAAATTGCACTAATAGTACTAAAATATTTTAAATTTATGTACATAAACCCCCCCCCCCCCCCCCAAAATAAAACTCTAGTCTAATTTTCTCCAAATTAACAATATAACTTGAATCATGTTCATTTTAGAAATATTTAATGTTGTATTTTGACGTTGTATTTATCACGTAAATTTAATCAAAAAAATTTGAACCCCCCCTGTCTCAGAATCCTGGTTCCGCCACTGTTCCAACGCTCCTTGCACATTATCAAAACCCAGAAGCCCATAAAATACAAAATAATTATTTTCATTCAAATATATGATTATTTTATCAAGCGCACCCTCAGGTGCGAGATACGCGCCCTCGAGAGAAAAATGGCAAGCAATTTTGTACTGCACTCAAGTCCTAGAGGCCAGGACCCTCTTATATATATATTATCTTCATTTCAATCAAATGATAACTCATTCAAGCGATCTTTGTTTTTTCGTCTCTTCTCTATCCATACGACGGAAAGTCTTGGTTCTTAACGGTCACCAATCAAAATCCTGAGTTCAGCCTGACCGCTTAGGCGGGAGTCCCATCACAGGTTGGAGAATCTGGTTCCCAACTATCCGACAAACGGACGTCCCATCTACCAAGATCCTTAGGTTAAAGCGTCAAGCCCAAAAAAATCATCAAGACGTGAGCCGCTACAACGTTTTGATTCGTTTTTCAGCATGATCAACAGTGAGTATTAGCATGAAATATATCTCACGATTTTAGCCTTGTTTCTTATATTCGTAATTATGTAGGTATTTGATTGAATTGGTTTTACTTGTACGGTGGGTGCATAACAAATAACCAATAATATATATACACGTAGTGCTAGTGGTAGAGATTTTGGGCCCTTCAAACGCATGATACACCTTTTCAATTTTTCCATTGTCTTTCTACACTGAGCTTTGTCAAGCTCAATTACCAACAACTCTCTTTTCAACCTAACCTTCCAACATATTTTATAGGCAATTCTCTACACAACGATGATGGTGATACAAACAAGGGCTAAAGTTTAAAAGCTAAGAGCTAAGAAAAGTCCCTTCAATTTTTCCCACATATGGCTCATTTCATACAAATAAAATGATAAATGGTGCATCCAAAAAGCACTATTATAGTAACATTTTTTATTTTCAAAAAAGGACCTTTTAAGTGGAATAATTGCGCTTGATTGACGCTTTATGTATGTCCTTTTAAACTCATGCATTATATCAAGGGATAATAAGTGACTTTATTTTTCTTTCTTTCAATTATTTAACAATAATGTCCATATTCTCTCGGAGTCGGACCCCTATTTGTGTGTGGAACCATCTTGATTGTGTGTTATAGAGCTGCACATTCCACCGCCGCGGCACGTCGCGACTCGGTCGCCAAAACCGCGAGATTTGGCGTCGCGACGCGTCGCGGCGTGTGGCGTCGCGGCGAGTCGCGAGAGAGCGGGAGAGAGAGTTATGTGAGACGGAGAGAGAGAGAGCGCGGGAGGGAGAGAGAGGGGGGGGGGGAGTCGCGACTCGTCGCGACCGGAAGCTCGGAATCGCGACGCGTCGCGACGCGCCGGAAACCACCGCGACGAGTCGCGATCCTGGTTGGCGACGGAAATGTGCTGCTCTGGTGTGTTATAATTTGTCTCCTTTTGTGAAAGAATATAATATCCAATCCAAGTCACTATAGTATATATGTATATTTTTGTTTTTTTCTTTCTAATATTGCAAAGAAAAATTGGCTTCAAGCCTGGAGTTTGTGGTGTTTGCTTTTGCAATTGTTAGTGCAATCCCCACTTTCAGTTGCCATTCTCAAGTTTTTTATTTGATTGGTTTTAACTTTCAACCAACCAGTGTTTTAAGAAACAAGTATCAGTGGAAAGTGGAAACTATTCATTTTATACTTTGTTTCCATTCATATGTATAATTCAGAGTAAATATATTAATATAATTCTGAATCATATTTTTCATTCTATAAGAGATTTAGAGAGCTTTATTTTTAAGTTTTTGGCTTTGACCCTTATGTATGGTGCGTGAAATATATATATATATATATATATGTATGTATGTGTATATATATACACACACAATATACCAAACCAACACATATTTTAATTTATGGAATTGTCTAAGTTTTAGAAATATTTTTGTTTATGTGTATTTCAAGACTTTATATTTTTGTAATATTTGTCCTTAATTAGGGGTAATGTTAGAAAACTTAAGAGTCTAGCTAACATAGTAATTTTCTTAAATAGAGACCAAATAACAAAAAAAAAAGATTGAAAATAGGTTTAATAAAAGATGATAGGAATAATATACTTAAATTTAAGTAAAAATAATAATTATGTACTTAAGTTTCGTCTGTAGTGATTAAAGTACATAAATTTACATATAATAATATGGTCTATGTTTTCTGTATAAACCTTGAGTTTTATCAATCAAACACAAAAATCTTATAATCTTCCTAATCTATAAAGGATCTGAATATTTTCTGTAAAAAATAATAAGAAAGTAGAGTCAGAAATTGCTGTCAAGTAAGCACGCATAAGTCTTAACCTAATGCCTGACCAAAGAAACAATAATTTATGAGGGTAATTAGAGATTAATTAAGTATACAAAAAGTAATGAAGTACTATATCATACAAAAAGATAAGTTTGATCAAAAGAGTTGTATAGAGAAACAGTCAAAATCCCAAAGATGCCCTCCTCTTTCAACGCAGTAACAGTGTAAGTACAAACAACGATCCGTTTCCCAAGAGTCTCTCTCCTTACTTTTTAAAATTTGTAACGTATGTTTTTGGCTGAAAAAGTTGCAAAGTAACTTTTGTAGGGCTAATATAGGAAATACAAAAGTGACCAAAGGTGACGCAAAAAGCTGGCTTACTGAGGTACATCATGTAGTGTAAAATCATAAAATCTCCTAGCTAGGATCTCGATTATTTATATTTATTATCTAATTTTTGGATTATTTTTATATATTTTATACTTTTATTTGCAAAAATTCATTGATCACTCTCACAAATAGTGAAAAATTAATTGTGATAATCAATGTTTCGAAAATAAAAAAAATAGTAATATTTATTATTTGTTTCTCATGCTGCTCGTCGTCACATTTTACTCTTCTCTAAAATCGACCCCTCACGCTTTAATCTTCTCTCTCTTAACTAAACACCGAAGCTTTGCACCCTCGACAATAGTCTGTGACTGGCCAATGTATGTTCGACCGAACGCCGTCACTTAAACCCTCCTTCAAGGTACGATAAAAAGTTTTCTATTTAGGCGTTTTCTGTCAGTACTCATTTGATTTTAGGGTTTGCTTTTCTTCTAAGTTTTGATTTTAGGGTTCGAATATTGATTTGTATAATAACACCATAGGTGTGGAACTCGATATGTACTCCGAACATGTAGTCTAGGGTTTGATTCCCCCATATTGGACTTTATTAATCTCATCGTGTAAGGAATTAATCGCGAAGAAGTTGGAGATTATATGTCAGATCAACCTCAGTAACACTTAGGGCCGGTTTTGGGCTAAGTCAACCTAGGCGCCAGCCTTAGAGCATCTGCAGCCCAACGGCATTTTGTGAAAATACAGTAAGCTAATGGGTCAATCCCACCCCTATTTTCAACGCCAAAATGGCGTGATACCCGATATTGCTATAGTACCACGCCAAATATGCTGTGGTATTGTTCACTGCTGCATTTATTTTTGTTATTTATGTTTTGGTCCTTTTAAAATATATAGGTTACATATTTACACTGATTTGTAAAATTATATCACATTTATCGCTAAAAATATCTACATATTTTTATTTCTTAGTATAAAGTAATCATATTAAATATTAAAAAATACAGCAATACTTTTGGAATATTAATACCGAAAGATGTTTATAATGCACACATCGCTCTCCAAAATGCATTGATCGACCATTTGTGGGAGGAATATTCTAATTCGGATGCATAATTGTTGTTTATTTTTTTGTTTGTGTTGTATTGTCATTTTATTAAAATAAGTATTAATATAAGTTTGTGTGCGTTTATATATTGAATTATTTTATGGAATGATGTTTTCTTCAAATAATAAATAAGTGATATAATTGAAAGATATTAATTAAATCTAGGGGTGTAAAGATAAATAAGAGAAAACTGAATATAAAATTAATATATTAGTTTGGTGTAAAAAATGGAGTAGGGATGGAGATTAAGTAGTGTTTGATGTGACATGTACTGCAAAATGGAGTAGAAAATGGAGTTACGGGATAGAGATGGTCTTAGGCCCAAAAATAATTGATGAAATCAGGGGCCCATTTTTTGTCGTTGTTGTAGGCCTTTGAGAGACTTTTTTTTCGCATATCTTTTGTAGAGTGGAGTCTTATTAATGTTTTTTAATTTCTTGTTTGCTAGTGGGCCCTTTTGTTTTTTTTTGCTGAATCGTCACGCTCTCTATTTATCTTCTTGTTTTTTTAACCGGTTTAATTATTTTAAATTTATTTTTTCCTTCCTCTCAAGATAAAAAAAAAGACCTTGAGACTAAAGTGTTTCTGTTACTCTTTCTTTTTTTCCTTTTCATTGTATCAATTTGTTATAAATTCTTGTCCAAATATAAATATATAAGCATGTAGAAAATTTAAAGCTCAACATTTTTTCTCCAAATATCAATTATTATAATTTGCATAGAAAATTGATTAAATTATTCATTGAAGGACCTAAAAAAAAATCGCCTAGGGCCACCAAAAACTAAGAACGGGCCCTGATAACACTCATTGGTTTATGGCGAGAGTTGACATCTTGAGACATGCTATTATCTTGTACGACGGTGATAGAGGCGCAAAGGGCGAGTCCTTAAAAGATGTTGCAACTTCGAGACACTTCCATCTCCTCATGCATGCGCTAGGACCGGGATATCCGGAGAAGCACCTTACACACTTGCGGCTTTAAAAGAAGACAATATTTCACAGTAAAAAGGTAAGTCTCGATAAGAATATACAGATGCGAAACGCTTAGATATAGGTCCAAAAAAAGATGCGGACTTAGAATTTTGACTAACTCCTAAGAGTGCTCAGGTTTTCTACGTCGTCATGCCAAACATTGTCGTCCTCGTCAAAGTACCAAATGTTTCCTAGTATCTTTAATAATTGTAAAAGTAGCTAATGTTTAAATGTTTTTAATATTTTATTGTAAAGTTATATTATTATTTGTTATAAATATATATTTAATTAATGTAATATACAATTTTTCTACTCTTTAGATTAAAAAAAAAACGTTTCATTACCCGGTAAAGGTATTGTTGTAACTTATTTGAGAAGTTTGGGTATTTTTATAGCTTATTATCCAGTAAAGGTATTCGGATGTATTTTATTATTTTTTAAATCAATAAATGAGGTATCTTTAATTACTATTTCAAAAATTTAATTGCCATTTCAATTTTTAAGTTTGGGTTGTTTTGTAAAGTTTAAAAACATTTAGGGATTAAACATTTGTCAAATTTTCAGTTAAAATTATCCGGTAGAAATGAAGTTTTGCTTTGGTGGTGATTGACTATTAGAAAAATATATCTATAGTTTATAAAAAACTAAAATATACACTCATACATAAATTAATAACGTGACAATAAGTTGCGCGAACCATGTAACACAAGACACAACTAGGTGGTAACGACTAGTATCTATCTCGCGAAGCTCAACAGAGTGAAGGAGGAAACTGCGAGCGCAAGAGAAAACGATAGTTTGGGGTTTTGGATTTTTTATTTAAGCCGTTGAACTTTGATTTTGGTTTTTGGATAAAATTGAGCCGGTTGCATACGAAAAAAAAGAACATAAGAATTTGGTTATATAGTCCTAGAGTTCCGAAATTTTTCATAACTAAAACCTCTAGTTCTAAATTTTGCACCCGGTTTTAG
This sequence comes from Parietaria judaica, assembly GCA_954871525.1. Lineage (NCBI taxonomy): Eukaryota > Viridiplantae > Streptophyta > Magnoliopsida > Rosales > Urticaceae > Parietaria > Parietaria judaica. The sequence goes on from OX940865.1 coordinate 38,027,836, forward strand.
AAAAGTGGAACCAGACCCATATTTACAAGATTAATACTCTTTCCGACATCTTTGATAGGCCTTGGACAAGATTTGACAATCCTCGTGGCATTATATAATTATATATATATATATATATATATATATATATCATATTGCGACGTTTTCCTCTGTCTTCAAGAAATGCCCTTAAATAATAACATGATACAAAAAGGGGTCTCAATCCTTTTGCTTTTATTCTTGTGTCCGATTTCGGTTAAAGAAATCACAACTTAAGCGGGTGAATAATATGTATTTTGCAATATAATTGACAATTTGACGGAATTTAATTGAGATCTTTCTTTATTTATTCAATTTTGTGATATTCAGCCTCAATTTAAAGTCAAGATTGTAAAAAGTAAAAAGTGTACATGTGCTGTAAAGTTATGCAATGTGAATATGTGAACGAGTTACCTATATAGTAAGAAATTATTTAGCGCAATCTCAAGGCAAGATTTTTTTTAATAAATAATCTGCAAGGTAAGTTTTGACCTATGTAGTTGTTTTCATTACGAAATTTATTTGATCTTGAGCAAGTTATTTTCGCAAAAAGCTTATTAAAATAACTCCTTAAACTTTTCAATAACTCACTCTTAAACAATTTTACTAAATTAAGTTTGCTTCTCCAAGTCCTAGCTTCATTATATACATTTTAAAAAAGTTAAGTGTTCAAACTTCAAATCCAATGAGACGCAATTGTGTACCTTTTTATACATATAAACTTTGACTAATAGTATTATTACATGATCCTATTAATTACCCATCGTTAATAATATAATATAGTCTGGTCGGACGCAAATTATCCCGTTCTGTTTTTTTTTCTTTCTTAGAATTACAATCCTATCCAAGAAATTGAATATTATTATATTACATAGCATTTAAATAGTTTAATTTATTAGTTTTCTTTATTTCAATTTTCATCTGAGGAAAAAAAAAAAGGAGAATAAAAAGGAAAAGGACAGCAGAAGGAGCCAAATCTGAGACAGACAGAGTTGCTTCATAATTCTTATCATGCACACAAACCCACTCTACTCTACACACACACAGACACAGTACCCTCTCTCTCTCTCTCTCTCTCCTCCACCAAACGAATCTCTCTCTCTTTCCTTTTATATGACCCCTGAGCTCCTATACGGCTATACCTATCTATTTCCTCCCTCCTCTCCGCTCTTCGATAGCCAGTAAACCACAACACTCACGCAATCAAACCCTCGAGTATTCACTGCTTCGCGAACCCAGTGGCGTTTCCTGCTTTGAATATTCACAGACAAGAGTTATTGCGACCTCGCTCATTAAAAGCTCGGATTCTCCAAGGTTTTACCACACTTATTTCAACGGTTTTCGATCATGCAGCAGCAACAACCCACTTCGCAAAGTCGTCAACTTTAGCAACCCCGCGTCTCCATTTGCGAAAGAAACGAAGAAGCCCATCATCAACAATGGCGGTTTTCAGTTTCACCTTTGTAGTGATGAGCCTGGTTCTACTGCTGCTACTTCCGCCTCAGTGCTCGCTCGCGAACCTCCTGGCGGAGCCGGCACAGCCGCTGAAGCCGGGCGAGTACTCGACCCCGAACACGGTCCCGGCCTTCCCGGTCCAGACGCAGGCGGAGCTCTGCCGTCTCGACCTCTCCGACGAGCTCTTCGGCGGCGTGAAGGAGGCCTGCGGGCACACGCTGGACCGCAGCCGCTGCTGCCCGGTGCTCGCAGCCTGGCTCTTCGCCGCGCACGCGCGCTCCGCGCTGGAGGTGACGCCCGCGGCCCCGCCCGCGGGCTCGCCCGCCCCGGCGGCGAACCCGGAGGCGGAGTCGGGCGCCGGGGAGCTGCCGATGAGGCCGGACGACTCGCAGAAGTGCGTGAACTCGCTGCAGGCGTCGCTGCTAAGCCGGGACATCAGGCTGCCGCAGCCGAACGCGTCCTGCGACCCCATCCTATGCTTCTGCGGCATCCGCCTCCACCAGATTACCTCCCTTACTTGCCCCGCCGCCTTCAACGTCTCCTCGGGGCACCGCAACGCCACGCCCACCGCCGCTGTCAAGAACTTGGAGCATAACTGTCGGAATTCCTCGTACTCCGGCTGCACCAAGTGCTTGGGGGCTCTCTCTAAGGTACACGCATTTTAGCATTTTAAAACGACATTTTTGAAATGCCCATAGTTTTCTTGTCGAAATGATAATTTATTAATTTTTTCATAAGAGAGATCTATTACACTGCACTGTGTTTTAAGTCTTTAAAACAGACCCGGAGTCTAATTTACTGGTATATCGAAAGCAATCGACAAACCAACACGGCTTTCCTAATCTTCTTTAATTAAAAATTGTACAATCTTAAAAGTTTAATGGTGTTTTTGTACACATTTTTTTATAAAAAAATTATGCGAGATGCGAGTCTACGCGGTAAAACAACAACACTACTCGCAATGTGCCGGTTTTAACCCAATGGTGCCGGTTTTTAACCCGTGATTTATGATTTTCTTGCGAGCAACCCGCAGCATTCCCTGCTTCTTACAACACTACTCGCACTCGTACAAAAAGCCTGGGAAACGGATGACTTTTGCAAACCGGCACATTGGGTTGTTTTACCGATACAGCGTGTAATCCGGTAAAACAACAACCCAATATGCCGGTTTTAACCCCCGTTCGATTTTCTTCAAGCAACCCGCGGCGTGTCCCTTTTTTTTTTTACTCAGCACTCATTTTGACAAAAAACACAAACACCAAATTCCCAAAGCCCATCACTTCATCACTACGAAGAACATGCCATGATATACTTAATCGAACACAGAACGAGCTCGTTCGCGATTCTCTGGGCCCACTTTCGGATTTTTACATTGCCCATAACTTCTTGACCTTCAATAATATATGCACACAGCTGAAAGGAGGGTACAAGAAGGGGAGCGAGAGGGCGAGCAAGATGTTCGGCAGGGACTGCCAGCTCATGGGGCTGACGTGGCTGCTGGCCCGCAACAAGACGGCGTACATCCCCACCGTCTCCGCCGTGCTGCGCGCCGTCATGTACAGCGCGCACCCGCCGCACCGCGAGTCCACCTGCAGCCCCGACCAGGAGAACATGCCGCTCGCCGTCGATTCGCTCCGCTTCGACGGCGCGCAGGCCTCGTTCTCCTCGCCGTCGGTTTTTGGCTTTCCGGTTTTACCCCTAATCATTTCGCTCTCCGGTGGGGCCTGGCTTGCCCTTTTTTGGTAGCGATGTCGGGTCACGTGAACGCTAGTTGACAACGGGGCTTGTATTGGTTTTTTACTTTTTCACCCCCACTGTAAATCTCGGCTCGTTTTTCACTTTTACCAGTGGCTTTTGGCTCTGCTCCTCTGCATATTGGAAATGGAATACAACGAATTCTTTTTTGGGATAATAGTGGCAAGTCCTCTTCAACCTTTACTCAACTAGGGCGGCATAGCCCCAATCCCATTTAATAGCGGTATAATATATATAATTATATATATATATTATTATATAATTATTTATGAAAGAAAGAGTAGAAAGTTGTGATTAGCCATTTCTTATTATTACCAAGGACAAAGTAGAGTAATTGGCCAGGTAAAAGTCCAAAAGTTGCTATTTGGGATTGGGACCAAGTAAAGTGTTTTGTAGCTTCTTTAAAATTATTATTTTTTACCACAATGCCTGTATTAGTCTGATTATTTGAATAAAAACTACTAATTTTTGTTCATTATTACATAAAGTATTGCTGTTAATTAATTATAAAAACAATTAGTATATCATAGGACTATGATACTTATTAAACAATTTATTACTCAATTTTGTTTTATATGTCATTTTTTTTTGTTCACATACAAGAAAAAATTAAAATAATAACAATAAGAATGATGAGAATATCACCGAACGAATTGTATTAAAGAAAACTCATTCTCAACTCTTAAGGCAAACTCTAGTACTCCATTTCTCATTGAAAAAAAAGTGCATTTTTATTATATTTTACGTAAATGGTACATTATTATTTACAGGACTTTTTTGTTTTTGGTAGTGGCTAAATGCCGGTTTCTTTTTGTTTTGTTTTGGTGCTATTTGAGACCAAACTGTTCCGTTGACAAAAGGCTCGAATCCCAACTAATTATTATTTAAAGAAACGAAATAACATTTGGTTCGAGAACTCAGTATGTTGGTCGTCTTGTCATTATATGTTGATCACTCACATGTTTGTACTTACTTCTTGCTTATTACATGGTAATTATATAATATAGGGTTAATGAGATAAAAATACTCAAGTTAATGAGATAAAAGACTCAAATTTTTTATTTGGGGTAAAAGTGTTAAACTTCACGGACTGTGGAGCTTCATTCACTTTTTTTGTTAGTTTTTTGGGTACTTCGGTCTTTGATTAGTGTTTTTTTTTTTAAATTGTCTATCTAAATTAATACCCAAATAATAATAAGTATCTAATCCCCCCAAAAAATAAGATTGACCAAGTATTCAAAAACTAATGGAAAAGTGGATGAAGTTCTAACAATCTGTAAAAAAACAAAATATATATATATATATAAGTTGAGAACTCTTGTCACTGATAAAAAAGACTTGGGTCTCAGTTTGAAACTAATTTTTTGTTAGTTTTTGGGTACTTTGATTAGTTTTTTTTTTTTTTTTAATTATTCATCTTAACTTCTTTTATAGGTAAACCAAATAATAGAATGTATCTAATCCCCCAAAAAATATAATTGACTAAGTACCGAAAAAACTAAGGAGAAGTGGATGAAGCTTTAACAATTCGTAAAAATAAAAAATAAAAACAAGTGATGTTGGTAACTTTTGCCACAGATAATAAGACTTGGGTCTATCCTGTTCATTTTTGAAGCAATTAAGGTACTTTTACCGCTATTATACCCTATAATATATTAGACTTCACATGTTGTTCATAGGAGAGAATCGCGGTTGGCATGTTTGTCTTGTATTGGAGTTTTCTTTTGCTTGTGAAATTGAAGCCATTGGTTCTCACAACAAGGATACTTGCATGGTAAAATGAGCTGTACACTACAAATGTTTGATTTTATTATTGTAAACTAAATGAAATTTAATCTTCAATTATTCAAATTAATCTAGTCCTTAATTGCTTGTCGTCATGTGAAAATGATTCTCTCTTCATGTTCATCGGTATAGAGAAACCACACACCAAGAAAACAAACAGAGATATTATTAACATTTTTTTGCTCATAGTTCTAAAGAATCAATATGCCTCTAAATTGGCTTTGTAATTGATCAATAAAAAAACCCGGTGTTCCGCGGAGAGAATGCAGTCACCAGCCTTTGCCAATGAGCCACAGCCAGTCAAGCAAAACTCCGGCGAAAATGCCTCCCAGAAGAAACAGCACGAGAAGATTTCCCAACGCGTTTTGCTCCGGACCCTGCAAAATGACATTAACAAATGACCTCACAAAGCGAGGTTACTTAGAAGGTGAAAGTTACCGCTCCGAATTCCAGTTTTGGCTCGATCCCATTCTGCAAAACCGGGCTAGTTTTTTCATAAACAGGGAACTAGGTCGGGTTTTTCTGTCAAAAGAAGGGAACGGGGTCCAGCTTGGTTCTCTTCGAAATCCGGAATTTTCAAACCTGGCTTTGTTATGCAAAATATAGGGAACCCCGTGCCGTGCTTGTCCCGGTTTCTCAAGAAAACTGGATTTTTTGTTGTTGGTAAAAGCAGGAAACTGGGCCAGGCCAGGCCCGATTCCAAAACTTTTTTTTTTTTGTTATGAAACAGGGAACCAGGCTGGTCGAGTTTTTCCCTAAAAAGCGTGACTTCTATTTTCTGTCAAAAACCAAGAACCGGAACGAGGTAATGGAAAGCATGGTCTACACCCGGTTTTCGAAGCAGGGATTGGGATTGGCCCTGTTAGGAAATCTCAAAAGACCGGAAAGCAACCAAAGTCTGTCCCGGTTTCACCATTTACTAACACAGGAAATATTCTAATTTGGAATCAAGTCGCGGTAAAACCTTGTAACCCTTTGGCGCAGAAGTGAGGACGCAGACGGTGAGATAGCCGTTGGTAAGGCCCAGGAATGACGTTAGCGCTATCATATAGCCTTGGTCGCCGTACTTGGCCGTGAATAAGAACACCGGGACGAGCAAGAACCGTGAAAGGATCGTTATCATTAGCCCTTTTCTCGACTCCAATTTCAGGAGCTTCACGAGCGGAATGTACCTTCCAATCAGATCCCCCACGTTGTACATGGAAATCAGTACGACGACATACCTGGTTTCGGCAAACGAAATGTTCCATTTAAGAATTACAAACTCGCAGTACCGGAAATAATTGGATTAAATTAAACAAACATAACAGCGAGATCACGCACCATGTACCCAAACTGTGTGATCCGGTGTCTTCAGATAAGAATCCCGGGAAGATCGATAGAGTTAGGGAATAAATAAGGAACATGTCAAGTGCATAGTCTATGTTCTGAAGCAAGAGCTCTTTGTTTCCGAGTCGCTCTTGACGTTTCGGATCTTCCTCAGCCTGCGTTTATAGTAATTGGGCGTTAAATCTAACGTAACTCGTCTCCAGTTTTGTAAAGAAAAAATAAAATGTAGTGAAAATTACTATTTCGGGCAATGGCTGAACTCCACCAGCAGCTAGGTCGGCGGAGACGGTTTTGGATCCTTCCGAGGCTGCCTTGCTGCGGTAATACTTGACGCACGGCAGTTTGGGAAACACAAATGCGTAGAGAAGGACACAGAAAAGCTCGAAGCATGCCGAGATTGCAAGGAATAGAACTGCAGTGACGAGAAAAATAAATTGTTAAAACCGATCAGGCCTCGATGACTTCATTAGCGTAATTTAAAAAACAACAAGACCGGGATTGTAAAAACTGACTGGCTCCTTTCCGAAGACCGTCCTTGGAATTCTCGAAGGCCGCCTTCGTAATCAGCCTTAAACCAGAGGTTAGTGCCCCTGATGCAGCCAAACCAGCAAGGAAAGACTGAAAAGTTCCGAAACAAAATGCGGTTAAGAAGTGGAAACTAGGATTTCCGAACATCTAATAAGAAGAATACGAAGATACTAACTTGGATAAATTCCGGGCTCATGAAGGAAAGATCTCCGACCATTCCGCCCTGAACATGAGCATCCGCAACTCCGAACACACCGCTGATGACACAGAGCACGACAAAAGCCCCGAGCCCTCCTTTGCCAGACGTGGCTAAGTCCAACTACGCGGAATAAAAACCGACACCCGAATCAGCCCGACAGAAAAATCAACCAAATAACAGAACTGGAACAAGGCTCACCACTAAAACAAACAGAGAGCTGACGAAGAAGAGGAAGTATCCAAACAGATTCCGCCGCCGAGTGTTGATCCTCGCCTCGTTGTAGGCCAGAATCGCGAGCGTCCCGAGCGCGAACGGCTGGTACGCCAGCGTCAGGACCCTCGAGGGGTGGTAGTTCTGCACCAAGAAACCCGGTAAACGGAAAATCCCTAACACATAGCCTTAACGAACTTATTTCAAGCCGGAATTTGAATTTACCGGGAATAAGTAGACATAGTAATCCTGAATAGTGAGCATACTATTCCATGAAAATAGGCATCCATTTCCCAGAAGCCAACACACCACCATTGCAACATATTTTCCCTTTTCATCACCAAAAAAAAATAAAATTATTCATCCAAAAATTGTATATATATATATATACATATATATAGATATATACTGAATAAACTAACCTGAAGCCTCGGCGGATCGCCATGTTCAGCGAGGTTCGCCATGAACACTCTCTGTTGATAATTTGGAAGCTAATTAGGTTTTAATCAGTGTTATTTACTAATTAGTAATTGAATATTCTAAGCCATGTGAAGATCGTCCATGGAAGTCAAAGGGTTGACTTCCAGGCTCTCTGCTCACGACGACGAACCCAAAGGAACCATATCAATTACAGAAGGCAAGAAACGGTGACGTTTCATGGAAAGTAACGTAGAATGAAGATTGAATATTCGCAATAATGGAGAAGACTGAACTTACAGAGAGGTATGAGATGGGCGAATAACGAAATGGGATGAGAATCTTGGATATTTTATTTTTATTCTAATGAATCTTTTCTATTTTAAAATTGTTTTCGTCACGTTTTAGTCCCTAAACTACGCTTGAATATTTCTTTTGGTCATATTATATATGTTCGTATTCACATTGACTTTGACCTATGATTTATTGAAAAATTATCTTTTAAAGTGAAATTCACTAGTCATTCCTTTTCAGCTATTCTCATATATTTCTTACGGTATTTAGTAGGGATGTAACTAAACCCAGAACCCAGTTTTAAATCCGCATTCTCATCCGTGTCCGATTTTAAATCCGAATCCGAATCCAGAATCCGGATACAGTATTCGGATCCGGATTTAAAACCGGATACGGATACGGGTTTTATTATTTAAAAATTCGAATATCGATATCCAGTTTAAAACCCGGTTTATTTTTATTTTTAATTCATTTTCTAGGGTTACTCACTCTCCTTTCTTCGACAGTCAACATTTCATTTTCATTTTCTAGGGTTACTCTTATTCAGCCGCCTCCAAGCCCTCGTCCGTCGGTTACTCGTACTCTTATTCATTTTCTAGGGTTACTCTCATTTCTAGGGTTTCATTTTCATTTATTAAAAATACTGGATATTCGGATAATATCCCAATCCTGATTTCAAAATGGATACGGATAACTAAACAAAGTTTTGAAAATAGGTATCCGGATTTCCGGATCCGGATACGGGTAGTGATTTTTGGATACCCGGAAAACCGGATCCGAATACGGGTATTCAAAAAAACCGGGTACCCGCTCCGGTTACAACTCTACTATTTAGTAGTAAGGGGGATGATCGGCTGAACTATTTAAACTCATGCCGTCGACCTTACAGTACATACGAAAAATATTTGATTGACTATTTTAAAATAACTTCAGCATATCACCAATAAATGACAACTAATTACCAAGTAAAAGAGTAATAAATGAAATAATATCACACATAAATGAGTATAAAGATCCTATGAGCTGCAAGACTAGGTCAACTTCGTTATGTATGTATAAGAGTTTTAGACTGTACAATAGTGTGTAGTGAATACAATTTGCCAAATAGACTCTCAATGGCACTTACTTTTTTTTTTAGACAAACTCAAAGGTACTTAAAGCCTCATCTTTGAGTAAATCTAAACTCTTAGAGAAAGTGATCCATATCCATTGCAGTGGAGTCAAAGAGAATTTGTATCCAAGTTAGTAGTAAGATTTTGCGAACTGAATCAACATCCGTATGAAGCTAATTGTGCTTAATTATATATATTAAATATTCAAATGTAAAACTATTTGTTACTTGTTGTGTTGACTAATTTGAGTGAGTGTTTTGCAGAGCAAACTAACATAAGATTTAGTCTAGCCTATCATATATTACTAGTAAAACATTATATCTCTTAATGTTTTGTTTGTATATCTGCAAGGACCGATTTTCATAAATTATTATTATTACTAATTATGATTATTATTAGCAGTACTAGTAAGGTATTAGTATTGGACACAAGTTCTACGGGATAGATACATGACTAAATACTATGATACTTTGTACATCAGTGTCTAATTTTAACTAATAATAAGTCATAAAAAAATATTATACGTGGAATTTTACTTGGTTAAAGATAATCGATAACTTTTTAAAATGTACGGGCTGAAATATTATTTGACACACAAGTTAGGGACCGAAAATGTAAATAAACAAAGAAAAAGAAGCGCCCGAAAAATGGGAAAAAGTCGAACTTGGCAAGCAGGTCTGTATTTATGGAATGAATTCTTAGAGAATAGAATTTATTAACCTAAAAGCGACAGCTTGGCGGTCCATTTGATATCACCAGAAAATTAAATAAGGCGTGTAAGTCAACTTCTTTGTTTTATGCCTTAGAAACAAAATAAATTTAAAATACATGCATTTTCTCGTCTCATGTTCACATTAGAGGAGTCATTTGGGCCGGGCCGGCCCAAGCTCACCCGCCCCGACTCGTAAAAAAAGTAAGTTTGTCCCGTCCCGCCTCGTTTTTTTGTGGGCCGGGCTAGGCTCGCCCCTATCAAAAGGGTCAGGCTGCGTTATGTTTTTATAGGCCCGCCCCGCCCCAAAGCCCACATAAACCCGCCCCCCGTGGCCAACCCGCCTCGCCCCATTTAAAAGCCCACATAAATCACATTTTTATATATAAAAAAATTATGTTGTAATATTAATATTAATAAAAATATGAAAAAATACTCTAAATATTTTATTATTACAGAATATAAAAAATATCTTTATATTACACGATTCATTCTACGTTTATTGTATATATTCTATATAGTTCTTCAATTTTTCAATTAAATAATTTCAACTTCATTAATCAATTTCAAAATCCACTAATCGATTTGAAATTTTTTGTATTGTAACTAGAGTTTTGGTAAACTATAATATATAATTTGTAAGAATGTGTTTGAATTTCCAAGTATGTGATTGAATCTTATTTGCATTATGTTACTTGACTTTCAAAATGAGAATTTGAATATCGAGCAAACACACAAATATTATAGGTATTATTGTTCATTACTCAATTCATTATCTTCTATGTTTACATTTATACTTTCCACTTAAAGATGTAAATCATTATTACAAATCAATCTGGAAAAATCCTACCCGTTTTGGTTTGTGAAAGCCCACTAAATTCAACCCGGAAAAGCCCACAAATTTTGACTCGTAAAAAGCCCGCCTCGCCCCGCCCCGTGACATTGGGGGTTCGGGTTCATGGGCCGGGGTGGGCCTTGATGGCTCTTCCAAAACCCGCCCCGTTTAACATGTGGGCTTAATGGGTTGTGGGCCGGGCCGGCCCGCCCCGGCCCACTTGACACCTCTAGTTCACGTTGTAAATCTAACATATTCCAATGTATACAATTTTTGTTTGAAATATTTGCAAAATCAATTTTATTTTATCTAACGGAATAGTAAATTGTTGAAATTAAATAATTAAAAGAGATATTCCATGGGATAGCCAAATTGAAATGTTTGATTAGCCAAATAGCCAACATTTCCTTTTTCTTTGCAAAATAGGCAGATGGTTATTTAATAACATATTTTATTTCTATAATACTCTTTTAACATATTAACGTGGTTAATTTGTTTAAAAATAAATATATTTTTTTTGAAAAAAAAAAATGTTAAAATTTTAATCATGATTTTTATTTTTAAACAAATTAACTTCGCTAATACGTTTATTAACGTGTATTAACGGAGTTAATTTGTTTAAAAATAAAAAATTGTGCTTAAAATTTTAACAAAAAAAAATTAATTAATTTTTTTTTTAAAATAATTTATTTTTAAACAAATTAACTTCGTTAATACGTTTATTAACGTGTATTAACGGAGTTAATTTGTTAAAAAATAAAAAATCGTGATTAAAATTTTAACAAAATATTTAATTTTTTTAAAATATATTTTTTTAATTTTTTTAAAACAAATTAACCACGTTAATACAAGGGTAATCCGGTCTTTAATGATTTATTAACGTGATTAATTGGCTATTTGACAATATTAATTAAAACATTAACTATTTAGCTAATTAGAGGTTGAAGTTTGACTATTTGCCCCTAATTAAAATAGCATGGTTACTAATCATATGGGTGGTATATACTGTTGGTATAAATTACCTAAATACACACATTCTACTTAATACTGTTAATATAAAAATCTGGTAAAGAAAATTATTGAAAATTTAAAAAGCCCGGAATTCGATCCTCATATTCAGGTTATATAATATATATATATATATATAATTTCACCCACATTTCAAAACCTCAAAAACCTAGAGACTTTAATTTTCTTCAATATTCTCCGATCTCATTATCTCTCAAAAACATCCAACTCTTTCAAGACTCTCAAATTTTCAAATTCTACGGTTCGTTATCTTTCTAATTATTATAATATATCCTGTTATTTGTTTCTGCATCTATCTGATCATAAATTTAGTGTTTTTTTTTTGGATAGACTTTTAGTGTTGTTATTGTCTTTAGATAATAATTTACTTATTTTCTGAATACAGAATCTTTATATTTAGTCATAAGTCACTCTCTTTTTTTTTTTCTTATAAATTGTATGATTCAATTCGTATTATAAATATTGAACAAATGTAAAAAATTAGCTTAAAATTTATCCAAGCTTAATTTAAATTGATGAACAATAAGCCGAAAGTCCGCTAAGTTTTTTTTTTTTTTATGTCACGGTATTTTTTTTTTAAATGTGATTCAATTCTTCGGTTCAGTTTTTACTGATATTTTTTTAAGCTAAATTACTGTTAAAAATCACATTTTAGCCCCTCTCAAAGTTTTTAACAACTTATACTTTCAGAATATTCGAGGGAATTTTTTTTTTTTTGAGAGATGAGAAAAAAAAAAAAAAAACGTTTTTGTCATTGACATCTTATGATCTTATTCTTATCCATAATGAGCAACTAGGAGAAAATTAATTAATGCTTGTTTTGATCTTATCATGTTTCCACAAGTGTCTGCTTTCACACCTCCAAAACCCTACAAGAATCGTTGACTGGTCAAACCGCTTTGCATGAGCAAATGATTTAGTTTAGAACCAGCTTGAGCAAGTCTCCAATTTTCACTGGATTCACACTGTTTGGCGAATTTATTCTAATCCCACAATGCTGTATTTAGTCGTGTTTGTATATCAGCGTACGTGTGTATACACCTACACACGTGTATATATGTGTAGTGATAGATACAATATTTTTGTGCTGTGTTGTCAAAAACTCATGCATGTAACCTTCAGTCAAAATAAACTGCGAAGATACTAGCTTAAACTTAGTGTCCAAGGCTTTGCGGGGAGGTCGAGTAGCCCGAATTTATAATAAAAAAAAATTAATATCTTTAAAGATCAACGGATATTACATTCAATAAAAGTTGTGTATTTTTGCCCATACTTTGAAAGGTTGAGGACCTAAAATCCGTGTTTACCAAATGTTGTGCATTACTGCCGCAGTTAACCCTTTTGTTTATTAATTCAGTCTTTTCTAGATCAACTATAATAGATTATGTTATTTATATATATAAAAAGAAAAGAATGACTGAGAAACTCATTTATCCATATTTGATTAATACTTTTGCCTCTAAAAATACTGAAAATCTTATATTTGAATAATTAATTAATTTTATCATACAAATATCTTATATTTTTTTCATCAAAATTTATTTTTTCAATTTTATTAAGTGTCTCAAAATAAAATTTTCGATTAAGACCTCAAAAACCTTAAGCACGACCATACTCGTGTTGGATACACATTTTTTTAAGGGTGTACTAGTCAACGAGAAGCGGAAGAAGCCCATTACACCTATTGTAAAAAGAAAAGTACAAATTTAAAGAGACACGACATAGATTTAATAAATTTCATCATCTTATTCTTCTAGTTCATAATAAAATATACATAGTTTTTGCTCATCGTCTGCACATTATATATATATACATATTGTTTTTAAAGACACTAGAAAGATTATATTTTAATTTTGCAACTTTGATAAAGTCCCAAAATTAATTTTCAGTTAGAACTCCGACAAACTCAAGATTAACCTATATATAATAACTAAGGCTTAAAACATATGTTGATGCTGACAGATGTTGACTGGACCTTCCAACCTAAGCATTCAAGAACACGCAAAGAGCAAAGAGAGAAAGAAACGAGTATTTGGAGAGGATACTTTTTGTATTGACTGTTGTCGTAAGGTTATAATGGAATGTGGGAGTCCTTATTATTCACAAAGAATACATCTCTATTTATACTATACAAGCAAATCAATCAAATCTCTAAAATTAAGGAACAACTTCCCTAACTTATATGTACACACATATAGAGGCGTTGACATTCTCTCATGTTGAATCCTAAAATCTCGTTGCATCCATTGTGTCAAACTTCTGAACCACGCAACCTGGTTCTGCTTGTCTTGACTTGTTTTTCTTGACCTGCTCTCCTGAACGAGGCCGTCTAGACTGAGTCGTCATGCCCTGGTCAGCTAAATCTTGCTCGTCGTGACCTGCCATCGCGACCTGATGGCTAGCATGTCTACGACTAGCATGTGCGCCACCAGGTCCTCCTAACATGATTGGCTGGGTCTTGCTTCCCTGGTCATTCCTCGCCTCTTCGAGCTTAACCAGGTCGGGCGTAAGCTCACACATCTGACTTCCTAGTCTCTGGTTCCTTCCCGCCAGGTTGTCTAGTTCCTTCTGAACCTGGATGTCTGGTTCTTGGTCGGCGTGGTATATCCGCCAAAACCTTGACTAGCCTGTCTGTGACCAAGTCCTTCTGACTTGATCGACTTGGTCTTACTGTCCTGGTCGCTACGGGCCAAACTAGGTCGGACTTAACCTCACAACAGATGCATGGATGATCAAATTTTACAAGTTAACTAATAGATTACTAATTTTTGGTAGATAAATTATAGGTTTTTGCATGCTTATTCAATGTGTGTCAATTAGATTTTTTAGGTAACTATATGTATTTATAAAATAAAAATATTGTAAAAATATTATTATTAACAAGGTTTTAATTTTGCAAGTTACCGATGAGTGTTTATGTACGAATTCGTTGTTGTATTTAAAACGATACGAAGTTATGAATAAGTAAACCCGTAATAAAACAAATTAATGGTTTAAAATAATATTAAGTATGAAATGGGCCCGATACAAAGCCAAAAGCCTAATAAAAGAAATTGGCGATAATAAAAGGCCACGAATTCAAGTTAAATGGTTGAAAGCCCAAAAAAGTTGTTTGGCAGCAGCAAGAAGAATGAAGGGCTTAACCGTCTTAGATCCTGTGCGGACCATTGATTCAAATCAAGTAGACGACCATGAGCATGAAGTCAAACTCACAACGACTCTATTCAGTCAAAGCTCCAGCTCGGTGGAAAGTACGCAACCATCGTTCATGTGTAACTTGGACGATAAGTTAGTCTTGTCAACTAGGAGATCCCAAATTTTCAGGAAGCCCAACGGGAATAATTGAATGCTATAAATATCAACTCAAGATGAAGGATTACAAACACGTTTGCGAGAGAGAATTACTGAGAGCTTTATGTCTGACATTTACTGTATTTAGTGTTTTCTATGTTTTTTCCTTCTAATTCTTTTTTTTCCCTTCTCTTCTGAACAAGACTGTGGTCTATAACTTCCTGTTCATGCTTCCTATTGCAACAAACTAACAAAGACGTAGTCAACTACCGTGGGACGAATATCTCCAAAAAAATCATAGTCTGAAATACTACTTATATATTTATATTTATACACAAAAGATAGTGTTTGAGATTATGCAATGCGAAATATAAGATTCCACCAAATCGAATTAATATCATACATCCACAAGTCATCCTGTCCGTTGAGATGGGAAACCACGTCAACAATGAGTACTCCAAAGCACTCTGCTTTTCTGACCTAACGACAAATTTTTCATTGTTTCCACTGTCGTTTTTGAATTTTTGCTTGTACTCTGTAAAAATGATTATATTTTAGGAAAAATCCATTGATATATCAATCAATTTTATGGCATACTCAAGGTTTTAAATATCGCTTGCCGATGTTGTTTCGCACTTTTCATTTTGCGGATATATCGCTTGTCGAAAGGTATCTCGATAAGTAAGTCGATATGGGTATGCCGATGGATATATCGTTTCGCATATCCTCAATTTTTTTTTTGATGGGCATGCCGATGGATATTCGAGAAATTTAATACTTTGGGCATATTTAAGATCAGTAGAATCAATATTTTTTCTGAAAAAATTCCATTAGTATACCAGTGTCATATCCAATATACTTGTGAAGCAGATTTGCGAGCAACTAATATGATTAAATATTGAAACTCTAAATGCATGAAAACTCTAAATTTTCATACATTACAACTCTAAATTTTATGAAAACTCCATCGATATATTAATCAATTTTGCGGTATATATATATATATCAATTTTGCGGTATACTGTAAAAATATGAGTAGAATCAATATTTTTTCAAGAAAAAAAACTTCCATTATTATACCGATATTATTTCCAATATACTTGTGAATATCACAACTCTAATTGTGTGGCCACACTCACCCAACTGGCAAACGAAGTTAATTATTTTTTTGTCCCAGTTAATTTTTTGTCCTTGTAATCTAGAGGTGCAAAAGGGCTGGGTACTCAATTTTTTTGCAAAACTGGAACTTATAATGGCATAATAAGATTTTGGATTTTTCAAACTCAAAACCCTCATCCGGATTTGAAATGTTTAACATCCAGATTTCTATGCCCTTTTAAACTCGGATTTAAATCTGCATTAATTGATAAAAAGTAATAAACAAAATAGAAAAACATTTTTTAATAAAAAAATAGTTTGTAATGCTAAAATATTTAGTAAAATAAATGTATTAAATTATAAAAATAGGAAAAAAGACATAAGAATATTAAAAGGTATAAAGAAGATTTTTTTTTATTAAAAATACGGGAAAGTACTAAAAATTTAAAATAAATTAAAAAGCGGGTCTTAGTAACCTATAATGGATCACAAGTTTTAACCCTTAAACCCAGAACCCGAACCTTTCTTAATACGAATGCGGTTTTGAAAACCGATTCCAATTTAATCCGGTTTATTACGTTGCCATTTTTTTAAAAACAGTTTCGTCGGTATGCGGTTTAGAAATACAATGATGCTTGAAACTCTTGTAATGTCGACTTAAATAATTAATAAGATATTGATTTATTCTTCCAAAAGAATCGTCAAGTCCTGAGTCAACTAAAGGATAAGTGAAATCGTCAACTTGAATTAACTGGCTATTTGAGTCAATTTAACATTTCATGAGTCAACAATGGTTCCGTTTTTCTCTCTCCAATAATTAAATTCATTCAGAAACCAGAGCTAAGAAGTTTCACCCAATACTATCACACATGCAAATGAATAAGAGACTATAATTTATAAATACAATGGAGTTGAACCTTATGTAATGTGATTGTTTTTAGTAATTCTGTAATTGTGTATATAGTCTATTATAATTTCACTCTTTTGTCATGGAAAATTAACGGATATGACTCTTTCATGTGTTAGAAATGTCAAGACATTGAATATACAATAAATAATCACAATAATATAGGAATGTAAAGACGAAAGAAGTGATCAGAAAAAAGATCATAAATTCATAACTCCCAACTGTATTATCAATTATGTTTTGGCTTTCAAAATCGCGGCCGGATTTCAATCATGCCTCTTATTTTATTTTTAATCATAAATGAGTGCTTACATGATTTCAATCATGCATCTTAATTCTTATGTTATGAACCCTAAAGGGTACTTCCATTATTTCAACAATATAATAGTAACTTAATAACATTTTGAATCTAAAAAAGGTTGGACAATCTCTTCTTCATAATTCATAACAAGGCTAGTTCTTTTTTACAATAGATATTAGTATATAATGGAAAATAGTGGCGAAAATCACTAACTTGATCGGGTTGCAGATTCGCGCCTTTATCCGATTCGTATAGTCAAGTAACCACAATTATAATCTTATATTATGGTAATTGGTAACTTAATAGTCCATTAATTTCCACATGGCCCGACAATAATTTAAAGGCCTCGGGTAAAAATAATAATTAAACATGAGGTTTACTAAAATTATTATGAGACGTTTAATTTGTTCATTAATAAGATAATGTATGGTATGTCTCTTCATTAAAAAATTTAGTGTATAATCTTTTTTTATTTTATTGTGGAGACCTTTGGGGATCGTCCAAAAATTTTGTTGATAAGTTCGGGTTGGCCCTTTCGCTTACATTTTAGCCGTGTTATATTTGAGCCGACACATGAAACTTCACATGGCGTTTAACGTCATCCTCCGTTAAGATGTTACAAAAATGTGACTGTGAAGACTTTTACCACAAAAAATCGTATACAAACATTTAACTCTAATAAACCGTATCGAAACCAATATTTCTATACATATTTATATAAATATTAATATAAGAGATGGAATATGTCATATATAATAAATACTTACGACGCTAATCAAATTAAGCATGAATATCGTTTGTAGACCGATCATTGGTCAACGTATAGTTGGGCCATGTTAATGCCTAGCAAATAGCTCATTTGATAATTATATTGCATAGCTATAAATTGCTATAACTGTCAAATCACGTACTTGCTTTTGGTGGGGTAAGTTGGCTGTTGGTGTACTACTTGTGGGTTGACCTTGCAAGCCTCGTCAAGTTCGAGTTGATCGTAATGATCTTTGTCCGTGGGGTCGCTCTCAACTTGAGAGATTACGCCAAAAATTTATGAATCCATTTGAAAAAGCAAACACTTCTTTAAATGGCAAATGAATAAGATGGATAATATTGAGCAAGCGGGCCGGCACGCTCAATCCTATTTGCTAAAATAAATTGGTTGCGGCCTGTGAAGAAAGAAGCAATCAGTCAGAAAGTGCGATACTTTAGAGAGAAATTTACCGGTTTTAAATGATGTGTGTTTATTCCTCGTTTATACATATTATTCTATATTCTATTATTTTTATCTATACGACCGAGTTAAAGTTTGAATTTGGCCTAATCTGCCAATTGAAATAGATAACTATCTCACTTTTTTTTCACAGATTGCTAAATTTTTTTCACACTCTTCTCTTGCTACCTAAATAAAATACCACCATAGTTTTTGGGCTCTCCTCAAAAACTCTCTTCTCTCTTCTTGATTTCTACAAGGTTTAACCTTACAAAGCTACTCTAGCATAAAGTGATATATATATATATATATATATATATATATATATATATATATATATATATATATATATATGGCTTTTAAAGTGTGCCCACCCTTTCTAACCACTCGTGCTACGTGTGATATGTTTTTAATGGGAGGGGCAAATTACTCAGGAGCAACACAAAAACCCTAATATATAATAATACAAGGAGTTTTCTAAGAGGGGTAATGATCGAAGCAATGTCAAACTTTGGATCTCCTCGTTCATAACTCGTACTTTCTAACCACTTGAGTACGTGTCATGTTTGAAATTTAACACACAAAAAGATAGAAATTATTCAACATTTAAGAGGAGACACGTGGTCCACTGGAGTCTTAGCGGCTTCACATATTTAGTTCACTGGCAGAAATCCGAGATAAAAAAAGTTCACAGTTTCTATATTTCAGATTCTATCCATATCTTTTTATCGTGAGGAATTCTAGGGTAAGTCAACCACAGAATCTGGAGTTAATAAGGTAGAATCTGAGGGACCTATTGCCGATGCGTTGGCTTGTTTCAGTTTCGGATGTAGCGATCTTTGTATTCGGATTTTATTGCATTTTTTTGTTAATGATGCATGACATATGCTTGAGAGAAAATTCAAAATTTGATGATTTTTTCTTTAAGGATTCGGTACATAGATTTTCATATTTTTCATTCCTATTGACGTGAACCCGTTTTTCTTGTTTTGTATTTCCGAAGTGTCAAGTTTTAGTTGAGATTAGGACTCGCTTTGTGGGGTTTCGGTAAAGTAACATAATTAATGGTGTTGAATGATATCTAGCTTTGGATTTTCTGTTATTTATGTAGAATTGTTTAAAATAGGTATCGCTTTGCTACTTATAAATGTGGATTATAACATTAAAAAAAAAAAGAAAAAAAGAATATGTGTATACATATATTATGTACGTAGATATGTATGTATTTGAGTGGTTACATCTACTTATACATCTCTCAATTAATATCTCACTGACTTCCTAACTACATATATATGATTGAAGTCGAAGAAACATAGAATGAATATACTTTGGAATATAATCTTTAGCCTTCATCACTATGGGATTTTAAGACTGTCTGAAGATGACAAATTCGGATAAGAAAATTAAAAAAATAAGATGTTCATAATTAGATGTTGTTATTCTACCAAATTGAAGCCCTATATGTGATTCGACATGTATCTATATTATCCCCTAAAATTCCTCTTAATTAATGTGAAGACTCATTAATATAATTTTCAAACTTAGAAGACAGAGAAGTAATGGCATGTCAACAAGTTGAAATTATCAAAGACTATATGTCGGAGGCGGCGCAGCCTAGCCTTGGAGCACACGGTGTGCTTCCCATTTGCCAAATTGCTTGATTATAATGAAATGCATTCTATGATAATCTCACAAAAATAATTATTTTTTCACTTACTAATTACGCCAGAAAAATACAGCAATGATTGGCATTTTCATTACAATAAGTATACTCATTTTCGAAACCGGGATATACAAGAGGTGGGGGTATATTTTAGTGAAAATTAGGAAAGTTGTGATGCAAAAATAGTACAAAAAATAATAAAAAATAATGGTTACAACATTGAGCGTACACGAGGTCTTCCCTAAACCGTGTGTTCTTTTTTACATGACTGTCAATTACAAATTAGTAGGCCTGTAAATAATCGAAATCGGTCCGAATCCGGTTTTAAAAACCAAAACCGAATTTTAAAAACCCGCAACCAGATTACACCGGTTTTGGGTTTTGAATTATAAAACCCGAAACCTGGTTAGTAGGTTACAGAAACCTGAATTTTAAATAAATATTTATAAATATTTAATTTATTTTATAATGTTTATGAACTGACTTTGTAATATTATGTATTAATGGTTAATGGCTTTGTATAGTTGTAATATTATATATTAATGGATTTTGATTTAAGTTTGGATTAGTGTATTTAAAATTAGGTAACATTATGTATTAATGTCTTTGTAGTTTTTTTTTATTTATTAGAAAAAATTGGGTTTAAATCCGGGTAAGAGCCCGAATATGGATTAAAAACCCGAACCCGAGTTCGTTCGAATCAAATTCGGGTTCGGGTTTAAAATTTGGTTTTTCATATAAAAACCGGGTAATTACCCGAATCGCATTTCCGGATTTTTTCTTTTAAAAAACCGGGTTCGGGTTTTAAAACTCAAATTTCGAATATCCAGGTTTGGGTTTTGGGTATAAAAAAAACTGAGGTATTTTTACCCTATTTCTGCCTTACAAGTTAGTATCAATGAGAATTCGTTTAATACGTGCACTTAGCAAAACCCTGATAGGGCACATTATCAAGGAAAAATTATATATCTTTGTAATATATATATATATATATATATATACATATATATATATTATGAATATGATCAATAAAGAGGGCAAGAAATTAGGTAGAGAATTTTTCATTAGACAATGGCCTAAGATAATCTAAGTATATCTAACATTACTCATTTTATCAAACCTATAAATATAAGTTTGAATTTGATTGCTTATTTCAAGAAGTTAATATTATTAAATTATATATAAATTAGTGATTTTACGTACGTACAGATTAGAAGATTTTCCCGGTGCAACACATCACAACATTAATCATGCATGCACTACATACTCAAATATCATTTATATTAATTTTTTTAAAAGAATGAATGAATCATAGTTTAAGAATGTGAGCTTTCTTAATTTGTCTAGTATCTGTATGATAATATTAGCTTCAGATAAAATCAAATAAAATAAAAATTAATTCGTGTTATTTCGTGATTTCAATAACATATTTGTTGGATCCCAATACACGGATCTGAGAAAATCACGAAACTCACAAGAATAAAACAACCTCAAGAACACGAATAGGAGAAAGGTTTCTCTGATTAATTCGAAGAACAAAATACAAAGAGATAACTCGAAACTCTAATGGACTTTTACAACTCGACTATTCTCGACTGCACACTCTACTCACGGCTGTTTACAATGTGTACAATGCTAGGTTTATATAAGCCTCACATAGGCAGAACCCTAGCTAACAGTGTCGCACCAAATCAGGAAACTACCCTAAATAATCTCGCCAAATCATGCTAGGAAACTTGATTTGCTTGCTCTCCAAGCTACGCGTTTTCCTTTCTGGGTAGAGTTTCCCTTTCCTGCCCGGACAGTCTCTCTGTCCCCGAGTTGACCTGCTCGTATGCTACGGGCTGAGCTTGCCTTCTATCCGGACTCTCTGCTCGTGTTCACCCGAGCTGGGCTGAACGGTTGTCCGTCTTCTATTATGGTCCGTACCCGGGCTGACTCCTCGCAAGTGTTTCTGCTCGTCCTGGATTCTGGTCGTCACCCGGACTAAGTCAAGCTTAAACTCACAATATTGGACAAAAATATTTATATATATATATATATATATATAATTTTTCATTTATCCAAAAATCAAAATTAATTTTGTTCTATTACTTCAAAATCAATATACGCAAAAGGAAGATAGCGAAATTGTGGCGAACATCTTTACAAGAAAAATCTATGTGTCCTTTACTTACAACATGTCTTACTTTCATAATAATACATCAAATTAAATTTCTAATGAGAGCTAATAATATCCTCTTACTTCAAATCTAAAACTAAAAATTCTTAGACAATGACCTAAGATAATCTAAGAATACCTAACTTTATGTACACATTTTGTCAAACCCCGTAAATATAGGTTTGAATTTAATTGCTTATTTCAAGAAGCTAAGATTATTAAGTTACATATATATTAGTGATTTTACGTACGCACATATCAAAAAGATTTTCTCAGTGCAACACAAACACAACATTAATCATGCACTACATACTCAAATATATATCCTTTATATCAATTAAAAAATAATAATGAATGAATCACAGTTTAGGAATGTGAACTTGCTTAATTGTTCATTCAAAAAAAAAAAAAAAACTTGCTTAATTGTCTAGTATGATAATATTAGCGTCAGATAATATTATCACACCAAAAAGAATTTTGCAATTTTCGCCGGAGATAAACCGCTTTAATTTTGAATCGATTTCAACCGTGCTCGCTGTATGGTGAAGCTGAATTACTGAGAAGAGCTCCTTGCGGATTGGAGCTAGCATGCCCTGTAACGAGCACTGAACAAGTCCGGATGATTTTAATTTATCTTTGCAGAAAGCGGCCAGCACATGTATATATACCGGCATTCCGGTGATGTATCTAGGCCCAAAATTTGTACTTTCAGAGTTTGAAACCTCAAAATGAATCATAAAACAATGAAATTAGTACAATTTCCAACTTGACATAAACTAATATCTTATATTGTCTCAATTCCATCGACATATATTGAACTAGCCAGCGCTGTATAGGGCCATTTAGACAAGTTCCTGTGAACATTTCCACACAGTTATGTAGATCGGTCAAAATCCTTGTGCTAATCATTGATCATTGGTCATACAAATTGTACGAAACAAGCGACTAGATCCCGTCACTTGTGTTGCTTGTTGATTGGATCGAATTAATAATATATTCGATCCATTCAACAAGCAAAACAATTAATTCGTCAAGAATTAAGATAACCTAAATACTTAGTATATTATTAGACAATTATAATAAGAGTAAACTATAAATTTTAACAATGCATTTTTCAAATCACTTGACTAAAATTGTTAGACGATTGGCGGATCTTTTTTTTTTTTTTAATATCTAATCGCAGCTAGATTTAAGCCGCGTGTTCATGGAATGCGTCACAGAATGTCTTATATTCACAGGCTCTAAGCAAGGCCATATCTTTATCAGCGGTACTGAACGGTTTTTCGACTTTCAATATGGTCTAAAAATGCGCCGGTGAAAGTTCTATTTCTTGTATCGAATACTCATCATCCCTATACATATACATGTGTAATATTTTTATGTAAATAATTGGTCCTACACATAATATAAACATTGAATTTTAAGTAGCAATAAAGCCCCATCGACCAAGCCAACCATATCAAATAGAAATCCTCATTTATTTCTCTTGCACTTTCCTTCTGGTGGTTGTTTGGATCAATTCGCTGTTGTCAATTACTCCCTCAGATCTGTGGACCTGTTTGAGTTATTTTGTCAATTTGCTCCTTCAGTAATTAGTATGTTGACTTTTGTGTATTTCATCGAGGAATTACAATCATTCAATCCCTTATAAATAATGTAACCGTAATTTAGGGTTTTGCAGGCAGCACATTCTCACTTTCTTCCGGTTTCCTTCTACACACGTACGGCTGGTTTCGTTATTTAGTGAAATTCCGTTAGTAGCTAACGGAATTTCGCTATAAGTGTCTATTTCTCTCGGAAAAATAGAAGAGATGAAATATGCCGACCCAAAACCCTAATTAACTTGAGGGTAATTATATATGCCGCTATTTCACTATGTTAAATATGGAATATATCGAGGATATGGTGGCGGCAGCAGCACAGCCGAATAATATTTATATTATTCTCGAATTTATTAGTCTTTTTTTCTTTCAATAATACGAATCGAGCTCTTCAAATTACTTAGTTCCTCGAAATTTGTATCATTGGTCCGCTTCTCTTATTTACTAACATATAGGAGCTTAAAAGAACAGACCTAAAAATTTGATAAATCACAAAACTTGAATAATAAGTGAGTGTCACAATTGTAGCACAGTTGCCTTACAATGCTGGTACAAGTGATTTGGAACTACACAAGACGTTTGAGAGTTTAATCCATGGAGGGTTGATAATATTATATATCATGAATAAACATATATTTACAGTTTACTTACACAAGATGGACCGGTGCACCAATGCAACGGAAAATTACGGAAAATAACATTGCAAAACATATTCATGTTTTGCAATGAGATCTCCGGATTTTGGCCAAATTCTATTGTTTTAGGCCTCAAAATGACAACTCTAAAAGATTTTGTCAACTTTCTTATTTAATTTTACTTTCCTTTATTTTCGCATCTTTATTGTTTTTATTCACCAAAACTATTTGATTTTATAGCTTTTATCAGGGTATTTAGGTTTAATAAATACCTTGTTTTCATTTGTTTATGAATAATAAATATCAAACCAGAAGTTCAAACATAAATTATTCTTCATCGATTAGGGTTTTGTGTATAGATCTTAATTCTGGTTGATCAACAGGCCAGAATCAGAAACATAATTAGATTATAATCTTATTAAGAGATGAGTAAAACGATTAATTATAATCTTATATAATCTAATTTTATATAACAAATAGTGCGGTATGGTGCCTCTGAATCTATATATCCAATATTTACTCTCATCATTTATCACCACTTATCTACGTAGCTACCACATGCGTGACAATTACACATGGCTAAATAATTTTTGTTTTTAACGTACAACTGTATCTCCCAACATATGACATGGATATCTATGTACTGTATAAATAATAGGGATAATAGCGGCATAAGTCCTCAACCTTTACTCAACTGGGGCGGCATAGCCCCAACCTCATTTAATAGCGATATAAGTACCAAAAGATGATTTCCGTCCATATTTGACTAACGGAAGTAGTCAACGTTGCGTGGTCAGCTTCTCGTCAACGTGGACGCCAGGTAATCCGACATGTCACCACACACGTCATCCTTGTGTCATCAATTTAATGCAAAATTAATGGTGATGGAGGGATTCGAACCATTGCCCTCGCATGTGGTGATGGAGGGATTCAAATTTAATGCAAAATTAATGGTGATGGAGCATGACATGTATGGTGACATGTCGATTACGTGGCGTCCACTATGACGAGAAGCTGACCATGCAAACGTTGACTACTTCCGTTAGTCAAATATGGACGGAAATCATCTTTTGGTACTTATACCGCTATTAAATGAGGTTGGGGCTATGCCGCCCCAGTTGAGTAAAGGTTGAGGACTTATGCCGCTATTATCCCTAAATAATATTAGATATTGTCCAACGACTCCAATGAAAGAAAGAAAAAAAATTAAACATTTAAAACTAGAAAGAATATTATTAGATGAAATAATCCGATATCCCAATCAAAATAACTAATGTTGGAGAATATAGCCGACGGTTGCCCACGATTTGTCTTCGACCGGCTGCAAATTTAAAATTACCGGTGCAAAACCACGATAGCCCGTTTTGTTTGATATATTGATGCCGACGGGCACGGCTTATCGACGTCGAACTAAAAAACCCTTGAAACCAATTACAAGCTTATTAAATCCCTTCACAAGCTCTGTAAAAAATCAAGGGTAAGTTTGAAGAAAAAATAAACGGATTTTTAAGTTGAACCAATTAATTTTATTGGTTCAAAAGCGTGTTTTAGATCTTTAAAACAGTTCTTTAATTTTATATTTCGTTCTTTAATTGTATAGATCGAAAATTTGCCGGTTTTCATTATATTCGTAAAATTAATCTGTGAAAGTTGATATCGGTAATCAGTACCTGGACAACTTACGGTATAGGTGAAAACAAACAATAGATAAATATTTTGTCAGTACCACGATAATTAATTTTAAATACCTACCCTTTCCTCGTTTGAAAAAGAAAAGAAAAATGAGTAATAAAATATTACCATCACAATTCACAATGCCCACGTATTAAGATATAGAGATAAAATATGACAGGTGCAAATAGACGTGTTAAAAGAAATATTTATATTTAGAAAGAATGGCACGATCTTTGTACTTAAATACCATTATATTGTATCTTATTCTTTGTGAAATTGATAATTAATTATGATACAAGTGATACCGCAAACGTAATAATTTATTTGATAATTGTGAAATTCAAGTGTCCTTATATTATCATGTTTTATATTAATTCCTTCATTAATCGAAGACTGTTACACTAGGACTAGCTAGGGTTTCACTTACGCGAGACTCTTTCGAAAAAGTCAAATGTAAATGATGATTCTCAACTTGGTCAAACCATGCAAAAAATTTCATGTCTATATTGGCTTACGTCATAAATTATGATCTGCCTTCACTCTCAAGTCCCATACTTGTATATAAGCACCTCTCGCTCATCGATATTCACAACTCACAATCTCCAGTTCATCAATAACACTTATAAACCGCGCTTCTTCTTAGCTTAGCATCTCTCTTTCAACCTCATTATTCTCTCTCCCAGATCTCCTTAAACCTAACATATATATATATACTTTAATATGGGCAGCCTCGGATTCAGCTACGATGACGACGACGTCGTTTCCTCGCCCCGGCCCAGCCTCGGCCACGAGAGCGAGTTCCGGCCGCTGGACCCAGAAGAGTTCCGAAAACAAGCTCATCAGATGGTGGACTTCATCGCGGACTACTACAAGAACATCGAGTCGTACCCGGTGCTGAGCCAGGTCCAGCCCGGCTACCTCCGCGAGCAGATGCCGCAAAACGCACCGTATAAGGGCGAGTCGTTGGAGGCCATCTTCAAGGACATCCACAAGCAGATCATTCCCGGCATGACGCACTGGCTCAGCCCTAAGTTCTTCGCCTTCTTCCCCGCCACCGTTAGCACCGCCGCCTTCCTCGGCGAGATGCTTTGCACCGGCTTCAACTCCGTCGGCTTCAACTGGCTCTCCTCCCCGGCCGTCACCGAACTCGAGATGACCGTCATGGACTGGCTCGCCAACATGCTCCGCCTCCCGAGCTCCTTCACCTTCGCGGGAACCGGCGGGGGGGTCATCCAGAGCACCACGAGCGAGGCTGTCCTCGTCACGCTAATCGCCGCCCGTGACAAAGCCCTCGCGACCATCCCTGGCGCGAGAATCCACAACCTCGCTGTCTACTGCTCGGACCAGACGCACTCGACCTTCGCCAAGGCCGCCAAGCTCGCAGGAATCCACGCATGCAACGTCCACACCGTCGCCACCGTCCTTGACAACGACTTCGCGCTCTGCCCCGTCCGGCTCCGTGCGGCCGTGAGAGCAGACGAGGCCCGCGGCCTCGTCCCGCTCTACCTCTGTGGCACGGTGGGCACGACTTCAACCACTGCAGTTGATCCCCTTGAAAGGCTCGCTGATGTGGCGCAAGACCACGGGATGTGGTTCCATGTGGATGCTGCATACGGAGGCAGTGCCTGCATTTGCCCCGAGTTCCGTCACCTCCTGAACGGCGTTGAGCGGGTGGACTCGCTCAGCCTCAGTCCGCACAAGTGGCTACTAAGCTACCTGGATTGCTGTTGCCTGTGGGTGAAGCGACCGGACCTGCTCGTCTCTGCGCTGAGCACAAACCCGGAGTATTTGAAGAACAAGCAGAGCGACTCAAACTCGGTGGTGGATTACAAAGACTGGCAAGTCGGCACCGGCCGGCGGTTCAAGTCATTGCGCCTCTGGCTGGTGTTACGGAGCTACGGGGTGGAGAAGCTGCAGGCTCACATCCGGTCCGACGTGCGGATGGCGCTCCGGTTTGAGTGCCTGGTGAGATCAGACGCGCGGTTCGAAGTGGTGGTGCCGCGGCGGTTCGCACTCGTGTGCTTCCGGCTGGTTAGCCCGTACTCCTGCGCGGGTCCAGGGTACACGGAGGTACTGAACCGGAAGCTGCTGGAGTGGGTGAACTCGACGGGGAAGGCGTACATGACGCACACCATCGTCGGCGGCGTGTACATGCTGCGCTTCGCGGTCGGGGCCACGCTCACGGAGGACCGCCACGTTAGCGCCGCGTGGAAGCTCATCAGCGAAGGCGCGGACGAGGTGCTCAAGAGGGGCTCAGCAGCGGCGTGACGGTCGCCGTGGGTCACCGGAGGTTGGTGGAAGGACAGTGATTCCAACGCGTGGTGTATTGTAAGTGAAAGTACATTTAATTGACACTTTCATTAATATTGGTCTGTAGTTATTAATTTTTATGGGACTGGCAAATAAGTGGGTAAAGAAATCACAGTCGATAGAGAAGAGAAGAATGAAGTGTGTAATATTAATTTTTTTACTTTATTTTTGTATTTATGGGGTCAACTGCACATGTTGTCTTGGTGTGACACCAGCACAGAATCAATGTTCAAAGAATTTATCATTCGTAAATGATCGCTTATGTACTTTACTATATGATAGGTAAGTACCCTATAATAATAAATTCACATACTTTTCTTTATTTGATTACTGAAGGAGACCTCCCACATTAACATGGTGAGGTCTGTTTGCTCAATCTGGTATAATGATTTCAATATTTATATTGTGCTTCTTTTTCTTTCTTTTATTCTAGTACAAGGTTGAGGTCCGATATCTGGCAATGAAATTCCGATTCTCTCAAAAACACAAAGTAAGAAAATATCACAATTTACGTACGAAACAGAAATAGACGAGAACTAGTAAAACTTAAGATCTCTTTTAACATATAACATCCAAAGACGAACAAATATAGCAAATTCTAAAGTTTTCTTTTGTACAAATAATTTGCTTAACGAAAGACGAAATAAACTTCGGGTACAAAGGGCTCCAACGATGACTCAAAGTTTGAGCGACTAATCTGACACAATTATTATTAGAAAAGATCCTTAATCGAATTGGAAGTGAAGATTTTAATCTATTAAGTTTTGTACTGGTGTATTTTTATTTTATATATAAAAAAAAATGCGGTTAAAACTGTTACAGTTCCTTGATAAAAGAGACCGGTTGCAATTTTCATCTCAAAATCGGTTATTACTACTTATAGGATATGTGCTTATTTAGTTTAAAGTGCAATCACACTGAAGTCAGGGCCAACACATGTGTAAGCGATACAAATATTTTTATTTAAAAAATAAAACAAAATATAAAATATAGATATTAAAATTACATGTTACGTTTCCTACTTTTATAATATTATTCATTCCTATTTTTTTTATCTAGATTGAATAACTTATATTTTTATTTAATTTGCTAATTTTCGGATACGTGATTTTTAATTTATTTATTGTCAATTTTTTCAGATATTTTTTTGCAGTAAAATTTATCTTTTTTATATAAAAAAAATACTCACTCTTAGTTGAATTAGAGTAATCTAAATTAAATACCGAAGATGATATCTTTTATAAGAAACTGTCATTATAATGTAAATTTTATTTAATTAGTATAAAAGACATGATACCCTATTATTCATATTGAATGTTGAGACTTGAGAGTACTACAAATGTTCTAACTTCTAACAACGTGGCTTCGAAATATGTATGTAGAATATGTAAATTTTTATTTGATAAATTAACAATTTTAATATATTTTAATTTAAAATTAATTAATTCGATAATGTAAAAAAAGAATTATCAAGATTATTCCGTGAAAATGAAGAACAAAATGAGCTAGAAACCATGAGAATTTTATTAGTAGCAATTGGGAAATCTTTCTATGTTTTCTTTTCTTCATAAAATTGGATCATTTATTTTCACTGTTGAAAACTTCAAATATTGCTATATAATTGGTATTTGACGACTTCCCTGAGCTACTACACATGTAAATTTAAAGTCTGAATAAATTGTCTGTCTACAATTCTAAATATGAAGCTCTATAACTGTGTCTGTCAATAATTATAATAAATATGATTAATTACGGTAAAAATACCTAAATTTTGATCAAAGTGCCCTTCGTGGCAGTTAAATTTCACCTTTTTCACGTTAGACACAGGAAGAACGCTTTGACCAAAATTTGGGTTTATACCTAACTAACCCTAATAATTATTAGATTAAAAAAAAAAAAACCTAATAGATATTTGATCATTTGTCTGAAGCCTGAGCTGATATATATGTGTATACATATAGTGTTTTGTGTGTCCACAACTAATATATAAATTTATATGTACACATTGCAGAAACACAGTATGGTGCTATATTTTTATTTGAAACTTGTTGTTAGCTCTCTCTCCGTATATTGTTAAATTTATCCATTTTTTTATTTTCAATGGCCTACTTTTTAGCCATTTATTCAAATGATTAATATATGGTGAAAACAAGAAAAAATAAAAGTTTGTCTGGCAGAAGTTGTAAACAATTAAATGCTCTTTAAGTTTCAATATAATTCAATTCTTTTTTTCTCCTCCTAATAAATGTAGATGGATTTTTTTTTCTTTTCACAATCCGTGAATTTTTATGTGTTACTTCTTACTTCCTAGGCCAGCTCCATTGGAGTGCCAAAATATACGAAACAATAGCGTAGGTGCTCCACTCGAACTCTAAATCTGAAACTATTATAGTGTGAGGCAACAAAAGTAAACAATGCTACGCAACATCTAATTGCTCATTGCACTAAATTTATTTTTGTCTCTTCAGTCTTTTAAAAGTCTTATATTCAAACAAATATCTAAAGTTTATAAATATATTTAATATTTACCCTCAATATTATTTATAAAGAGTAATTATTTGTCTCAAAAATTATTTTCGATGGTAAAAAATATTTAACTTATAAAAATATGTTATATGACATTATTTCAAAGACCACGATGAAGTGATTGTATATAATTTGGGTTGTATTGTATTTTTTTTAATTGTGTTTGCGTTGTAATTTTATTATATTTGTGTTGTGTTGTAATTTTTATTTTAATAATTGTGAGTGATTTTTAGTAATTTGGATAAGTAATCTAATTCGGAATCAATTTATAAACATAAGGGTAAGAGTGTAAATACAATATAAAGTGAATGAAAATAAAATGAGAGATAAAGTTCGGTTAGAGGTGATTTACTATTTACTGAGAAATAGAGAGAGAAGTCAAGTGGAAGATAGAACGATCGGTTGGAAATAGTCTCAGTCTTATGAATTTTAGGAGCCTGCTAAATTCAATATAAGAATAACTAAAATATTCATGAATATATATAATTTTAAAAGTTAATCCCATGATTTTAAGAGTGAATTTGATCAGCATAAATCGATAACCGTTTATATTGATAGGATTTTTCTGGTTAATCGATAAGATAATTGATTAAATTAATTCAAGAATAAAAAAATCAAGATAATTTTTCTTAAAATTAATATTTATTTCTAATTAAAAAAGCTAACTTTTCTAAGTAAAAATAGTCAAGATAATAAAAAATCTTGATATATAATTTTTTTCCGGTTACCAACGTCTACTGTCATCGACCGCCTCGTTTGTTGGCAGTCATTTAAATATTGAATATTACTATTTACATTTATAACCATGAAATAATCTTGATATGTACACAATTTAAATGTATATCTACTCTCTGCCAAGTTTAGTTGGCCTAGTGGTAATTCCACTATACATCGCCAAGAGTCTTTACCAAGTTTGCGTGTGCCCTTTACATATTTTAAATTTGGCCAATAATATCACATATTTTACACTGAATATATCTAATCATGCGAGGGTTCATTATAACCTTAGTCGATATTCTCATCCCATTAAAAAAAAACTTATATCTACTCTCGTAACTGCCAAATAAAATCAAAGGATAAAGGACTATGTTTCAAGAACCTTATTTACATAATTACGATTTTTCAAGTACATGTAAGATAGTAAGAGTAAAACAAAAACAAGAAGGAAAAGACAGTAGTATCTACTGTCAATTCCATAAATACTCAAGTAAATGGGTAAGTAAGTATCTGAAGAGGAAAATATAATCGCAGCAAATATATTCAAGTTTTAACAAAAATGGTATTTGTGTACCTAAGTTTTATTTGTAAAAGCCAATAACTGAAATCATGTAACAGAGTTTGTGTTTTTCGTCTTTATTCTTGTCTTTACAACTACATGTCATTGCAATCCTCATCTATTCAAAAAACATGTGTATAAATAATACATGAAAGATGAGATACGATGACACATCATTTTAAATTAACAGAATTAACATAATAGAGATGAAGACGTCACGGCCTATACTTTTGCTCAATTAAATACTTTGAGCATTACAAATAAAACTTGAGCATATGAACATTATGCTCACATAGTTAAATACATTTGCCATTAGTTTAAAGCTATAAATAGTAAGTCCGTTCCTCATTCTGATACGGGCTCGATTATTTTCGATACTCATCGTTTAGCTTTCCAGTTTGAGTCTGTTATTTTCTGCTTTAATCCGAGAGGTTGTAATGCAATTGCTCATGGTCTGGCTAAACTCGCTATTAAAGCTAGAGGAAATTTTGTTTGGTTGGAGTTTGTTCCACCAAGCGTTGAGATCTTTCTTTTAAATGATTCAAGTTATAGCATGGGAGTCCTTACCCTTGTTCAGGACACGCGCTTGGCCGTTGTCAATTATAATATAATGTGGAGTACTCTTCTCGCCCGAACCGCACCTATTAAGGGGACTCGAGGATTTAACGAGGCTCGTTTTCCTTAAGAAAAAAATTAAATGACTTGAGTCAAAACTTGATAAGAAGAAAGAACAACTCATTTTATCGGTATTTTTTGAACTCACGTACTCACACGAAATTGCCACGTCTGGCTCGGCATTAGTCAATGCACATGTCATATTTCTCTTTGCAGATAAAATCAACACGATATGGCCGTGTATATATAACTAAAATCATGAGTCAATTCAATCAATGAGTATGAATTAACGTGTCTCTTTTATATAAGAAATTTCACACTGAATGAGTATGCAGTGTAGTCAAAGATCATGGTTTTAAATTCCACCAGTATCTTTTCAGTATGTTTTCGACGACCGATGCCCGTGAACAAGTATAACTTATCAATAATGCCTTATCTTAATTATAATCTTGTATTCAATTAATTTTTATAAAATACAGGTATAACTCTTATTTTTATATAAATTCAATTATAACCTATCAATATAGCCGACATTGACTTTACGACGAAATTAATATTTGGGGCCCTTAAGAATATATCAATATTTTTAGTTACATTTTATTTAATTATAATAATTGTTAATAAATCAATCGTGAATACCAGGTTATGTATATTTATTTTAAATGGGAAGCTTTGGAAAATAACTCTCAATTAACTACAAAGTCTATTATTAACTATCAAGTTTTCATAATTCTCAAAAGTCAAAAGTACCTTTTCAAATACCAAAATACTCCTAATATTATCCATTTTTCAGGACGTATTAGTCCTAAAAAATAGACGTATATCGTCTTGAGCAATAGACATAATTAATTACGGGTATTTTGGTAACACAAAATTTTAAAATGTTGTTTTGAAAATTATGAAAATTTAAGAATTGGTAAAAGAATATGTGGTGTATCTATAGTTATTTTATAAAATTTTTCCTTTTAAATTTTAGAATGTGATCTTTTTAATGAAAATAATAATAATAATAAAAATTGTTACTCACAAATGAAAAAAAAAAACAAACGAACAAACAATTTCATTCGTTTTATGTTTTATATCAAATAATAGTAAATAAAAGTGTTAAAACTCAAAATTACCATCACCATCAATCAAATAACCAGACGTTTTATTAGAGACACAATTATTTTTACATGGATTAATTTTAGTTTGATAAAAAGTTAATATTTTAAAATAAATGTTATGAGATAAATTTCAATCAACTCGATATTGTAATTGGTAATAAGAATTAGCAACAATTATAATATTTCATATTAGATTGAATAAATGTGACTAAAGAAATATGTATATATTTAATTTTGTGTTTAGTCTTCAGTATAAAATGTGTAGACATAGATAAATTCTTATCGTTAATGTATTATTGAAATATGATAAAAAGAATATAATATATAAGAAAAGTCTATTAAATGTTAAAAAACACTTAAAGTTTAAAGAAATGTCCATAGTTTTATAAAATCAATTTATACCCATTAATAATCTTATTTGGACCATATTATCCTTAATATTAGTTATAAATATTATTTTTTGTTTAATAATTATTAATAATATATTTTAATTTCGAAATTACTGTTTCCTAAATTATGGTTGAGAACTTCCATCTCTTAATTAAAATATTATGTTACTTTTTTAAAAAATTATATAATTTAGCACGATTTGAATTTAATTGACTATCATTCTCTCTCTCTCCAATTGTTTGTCCTTTCCTTCTATCTCTCCATAATTGTTCGACGTTTCCTTCTCCCCGATTGTTCGACCTTCATCACGCCAAGTCAAGTTGCCTCGCGACATTGCTTAGCTTCCCGTCGCCTCGTTCGCCTTCTCTGTTGAGAAGGTCGTTCTCTCGTCGCCTCGTGCCTCCCGACCACCAAAGCGTCCTGCACCACATCCTCGGGGAGGTCAACCCACTCTCCCACGCCGAGTAGACCTGCTCCGAGTTCTGCCCCCTCGCCGAGAAAACCATCCCTGAGATCGTCGCGAACCACTTCCTCGTGCAGGTTGTCGATGATGAACATACGTTTATAAAATTTCGTAAATATATTTACAGTTTGATATTGGTATATACATATACCAAATTCATGTTGATATTTACGATTTGCATAAGAAATCCCCATATTAAGTATTGGTATATACGTACATTTTGGTAATTAAATTTACAGTTTAATATTGGTATACATATATAAAATTGTGGTCGATATTTACATTTTGCACAAACATTTCCCATAAAAAGTATCTGTATATACGTATACAAGATTCGTAATTAAAGTTACTGTTTGAAATTTGTATATTTGAATACAATTTCTGTTAGTAGATTCTATACTAATATGTGCTCATTATTTCCTACTATTTTAGTAATTTTGAAACATTGTTTTTAAAATTTAAATGAGTTAGAATACTGATTAATATGGAGAAAATATTCAAAAATAATTAACGATGATTAAGATTAATAAGTTATTATATTTAGCTACATTTATGGAAAAAAAATATTTTGATTTTATTAATTAATTTGAATTATTAATAAATTTTAAATATAATTTAAACGCCAAATATTAATTAGTTAATTCGAAGGGTATATTGGTCCATATATCAATTAATTGGTGGTTTTTATTACCATAAATAGATTTGGGCATTTTTTTTTTGGAAACAATGAGTCAAAAAGGGTATTTGGCTCATTTTGAAATGCGTTTCATCAAACTATTCAAGTACAAATGTCATAAAGTATACCACGATAATAATAATAATCAAACTATTAACATAATAATCATCTTTGTGGTGCGCCCTACAACCCTTTCAGAATTCAATATCATATCTTATTTCCTCTTTATCATCTTCTTTGGAGAAGAGTTGCAGCAAACGTCAAAGTTCTCTTCAATGACGATACAAGCTTGGTTTTTATTTTCTTGGACTTCCGGTGATCAGCGCTGCGGGGCTTCTCCAGAATCGAGGGCCCTAGTCCAAGGGTTGCCTTGCCTATCAATATGATGTCTTATTATTATTATGAATTTTGTGGTGATTAATAAGAAATTTGAACCTATAAAAAAATCTTTCCTAAATACACAATTTTTTTATAGAATTTACGTTAATATTTGTGAACAAGCGATTGGGCGACGGAGAAAAGCTGGCGATACGGAGGAGGAGCCTGGAGAAGGAAACGGCGCGACAACGGCGATGACGCGATGAAAAAGGAGACAGCGACGTATGGCAACGTTTCGGCAACATGAGAAGACGACTACACATGGAGGAAAGAGAGAAAATATGAGATAAATAAAAAAGATTTTAGGAAAAAAGTAACAAAATTAATTGAATATGTAATTAACAGGGGAATGAGTCAACCATAGTTATAGGATAATTTAATTTCGAATTGAAAATATATTATAAATAATGAATTACGAAAATTAATAAATATAATTAATATTAGGGTTAATATGGTCCAAAAAGTTTATTAATGGGTATAAATGAATTGTTCGAAAGTATTTGACAATTTTCATAAATCTTAGGTGCTTTTCAAATATTTTGTGAGTTTTTTTTTAAGGGGATAAAAATGCGTTATTCAATGAGTTTATGGGCTAGTTTAAGATTGCTTTTAAAGAGGTGCTTTTGCTTCTTCCTTAATTTTAGGGAGAAAATTTTGTTTGGTAAGCTAAAATAAAATTACTTCCTAAATAATTTTTGTTTTTTAATAGGCAAAAATGAAAAGCATCTCATTGATGCTTTTGGAGAAAGCTATTATGAAGGTTTTACGTGTCTTTCTCTTCCTTTTTGTTTTTTTATTATTTGTATTTAAATATTTTATTTTCTTGTTATATTAAATTTCAAAACTCCGTAACTTTAATTTTATAACCCCGATTGATTTATAAAAATAAGCACTAGAAAGCTTGCGACGAGACGAATCCAATGATAGGTTGGAAGATATAGTTTTAATGTATTTTTAAATAATGTCTTTTTCATTATTTTTAAGAAGTGATTGTTAGTAAATTATCCAACCAAACACTAAATTACTTGACCAAGTAGCACTTTCTGTTAAATTACTTTTAAAAGTAATTTTTGCAACAACACAGCAATGCCAAACAAAGTTGAAATCAAATTAGTGGTCACAGAGTTCAACAGTTGACAACAAACTTTTTTTGGTTTTTTTTTTTCACCTTCACACCCAACTCCCATTAAACGACAAAAAAAATTTAGCAAATAATGCTATCGTAAGAACATCAATCAATAAGCAATAAACAACTGAAAACTCGCATTTTTAAAACCTTGATCTTGAGCAAGGTTCTAAATGTCGTTTTCTACGCCGTTTCGCTCCTTTTATTTTATGAGCATGCCGCATGCCGACAGGCAAGTTTGAAAATAGGGCATGCAGCATGCACACGTACCGCATAGATTTTACGGGCATACCGCATGCCAACAAAAATGTCAACGTAAATTCTATATAAAAAAAATTGGTATACATATATACAGTTATGGTTGATATTTACGATTTACACAAACAGTTCCCGTATAAAGTATTTGTATATACATATACAAGATTCGTAATTAAATCTAATGTTTGAAATTGGTATATTTAAATACAATTTCTGTTTGTAGATTCTATATTAATATGTGCTCATTATTTCCTACGATTTTATGAATTTGAAATTTAGTATTTAAATTTTAAAATGTTAGAATACTGATTAATAAAAAGAAAATATTTGAAAGTAATTAAGGAATCAAGAATAATCAGTTATTCTTTTTAACTAGATTTAAGGAAAAAAATTTATTTTAATTTTATTAATTAATTGGAATTATTAATTAATTTTTAAACGTAATTTAAATGGAAAATATTAATTCCTTCGAAGGATATATTGGTCCATATTTCAATTAGTGGGTGAATTTGATTAAAACAAACAAAAATATATATTTTTTTCGAAACCTTAAGTCACAAATGGACATTTGGCTCATTTATCAAAAAAAAAAAAAAAAAAACTTTACACAAAATAGATATATTTCGTACTCTTCCACTCTGGAGGTTTACTTTTTTTTTATCTAATGTTACAATATAAAGTATATAGAATTTTACTTTTTATATATGTTTAATTTTTAATTTTCAAAACATGTTGTATATTTTGACAATAATTAAAACTATCTATATACTTAAGGTTTTTTTAGATTCGGTTCATTTTAAATTTCAAAGACTCGTAATTATATTTATAATTTCATTTTTGAAAATATGTCATCTAGCTCTCAAAAAGTCAACAATTACCATGAGCTACAAAAAAAAAAAAAATACAAAATCTAGATTCGAGATATACACGGTTGGTGTAGGATTTTTTTTCTTCATAAAAACAATATATATACATATATAAAAAGCAATGTTCTAAATGTCGATGCCGATCCCGATGCTGGTTCGTTCCTTCCATTACGGGCATGCCACATGTTGAATAAAGTATCGATGGAAAAGTCAGAAAAATGGCATGCCGGATGCCGACGGAATAGTTGGAATATGATATTGAGTATGTCAACAATTTTTTCTATATCGATTCAAAATTACTTATTTATCTTAAGACATAAATAATTTAAAAGAATCGCACTAATAATAAAATATCATTTAGATAGGTTATATATATATAGAGTTATACTTATACTTATAACTTACAAAAATATATATAAAGAAACTTATTAAAATAAGACATCATATCTATTAGCTATAATTGTTCGCAATATGTCGCATGCCAAAAATTTACCGCAACTCTAAAAAAAGGGAATGCCGAAGGCATGCTGGGGAATATGAAACCAAGTGACTACTCGTGAGGAGATTTTCTGCTTCTTTATTTATATATATCGACAAGCCCATTAGCACATATGGGCCTTTGAAGATAACTAGCGCAAATTACAACGGGTTAATTGGGTGGCCAATGCCTAGTCACTACGCATACAAGTACATTATTAAGCTCATGCAATATCTTTGTCTTATGATCTCATTCTTTGTAATATTTGATGTCATTCAAATAAAAGATATAAAAAAAATTCTATTTTAATATAAGCATAAATATTTGATAGTTTAATTTTTAATGAAAATATCCTGTGGGTTCCAAAAACAGAAAAAGAAAATTACAATTTTTTTAGAAGCGATATTTGTTTAAATTTGACGACATATTCATAATTTTGTTAAAGTGATCGAAAAAGTGAACGGATATAAGTTGTAGGTAAATATAACATCACTAAATTAATATCTTAGGTTAGTTTGTTTAGAGATTGTAACAATCAAAGGATTTCGCCAAAATTTCATTGAAATAAACTTTGGTAAATGTAACTTCACTATACGCGAAACTACGACCAATGCTACCAGGACCGTTGGACTTGGATTTACTATAAGTTTTAATAATAGTTTTGTAAATTGTATACTTAAAAAACTTGTGAATCTCGCGGTACTCCGTAAAATTCAACTCTCGACAATTCTCGTTTTTAAGCTCTTAAAAAAATGGACGAAATCTTACATGATTTTTTTTTTTACCCTCCCAACACAAAAATCATGGCTTCGCCTATGAACTTCATTAGATTAAAATGAAACTTTCATGATATATGCTATTTTTGGATATAAACGAAATACATGATATTCATTAAAGCCTTAACGTCTATAATTATATATTATAAGTACGCTATCGATAAATTAATACTGCGAGGACCATAAAAAATTATTACATTGTCGAGTTTATTAATTTATCAAGTATTAATTTAGTACGTTATTTCGTACAAAGACTAGTTTAATAATTGAGGTTATTAATATATAGTTTCGTCTTAACAATATTCTACTGTATATAAGAGGATAATATGTACTATGGAAGCATGAATAATGTGTTAAAATACTTGTAAAAGAATTTTACAAGCTTCGAATTTCAAACAGACAGCATGAACTTAATTTCTATACTTCAAGATTGTCTGCTCATGCCTCCTGGTGAATAAAAAATAATACCATTTAATGAATACAAATAATTTAGGAAGAGATTCTCCCTCCTTAAGACCACCATGGCTCCTCACCAGTTCGGAAATCAGTTTCAACCCACGGCACGAACACAACCTTCTCGTCAACTATGTCAGCATGCGCCAATGCCAGAGACTGTTTCGAGAGCATCGTTAAATGTACGATGATGTTATAAATCAATTACAAAATAGTATTGAATGTACAGATAAATTGACACGAGAAATTCAATCTCATAAGTCATAACCACCGAGTCCCTAGTACATGTAATAAAAAATGTACCGCTCCGTGCAATTAGAAAGGGCCGGGCCAAGAAAAAATGCATTCGGTTCACAAACTCTAACCGAAAAAGCTAGTATTGTGATTCGCAATGTATAGCTATTTGAAATAGGCAACCATAGAATACTTTATACTTGGACCTAAACCATTTTCAAGTAAAGTCAAAGAGGAAGTTTACTTTTTTTTCAAGGTTTCATTTAAAATTTCAACACATAATCTATTTAAAGAGTAAAGCTTTAACTAGAGATTATGAGCTGATAAAACTCACCAAAGGAGCAGGGCCTCTGACGACACGCCCCTGAAAGTTGTACTGGGACCCGTGGCACGGGCAGAGGAACTTGTTCTCCGCCTTGTTCCACGGCACCACGCACCCCAGGTGAGTGCACACTGCGTTTATTCCGTACGTTGCGAGCGTGCTGTCCTTTTCCACCACCAAGTAAGTGGGATCGCCCTGAAAACCGGCATTTTATATTATGCTAAGAGTCTTAAATATCTACTTTCTCTATCACACAAGCGATCAATTAGAAGCTATATGTGCCAATACAAGTAAGTCCTAACAAAAATTACCTTGATTCCTGCTATGGCAATCAATATTTGCAAGAAAATACTTATAGAATTTCTGTATAATGGATTGCAAAATGCTGTACCCTCAAGCCTTGGGCGAGAGTCCGGTCGTTGGGGCCGTGTTTCTTGACCCAGTCAACAGCGATGATGTCATTTCCGAGGGCGTCCTTGGCAACGGTACCACCACCGCCTCCGCCAGACCTGTATTGATCACATTTCCCGATTTTTAGGCTTAAACACTAGTTAGTTCCGTAATTAATTACAAAGTGGAGCGCAACGCATTGAAAATTGGATATATTACATTGATAACATGAACAAAGAAAATCAGCATATACGCTGCAAGGCCTTCCCCGAGTTTGTCGGGACTCAAGGCTCTAGGCTAAGTAATCATCGGTCGGAACCTCGGCAATAATTTGTATAACCAAGTTCCGCGATCTATCAAACATTAGGTGCAGCTTATCGTTTTAAGATTCAAAAGTATGTAATCAAATTTTACATAATCAATATTGGTCATTTCATTTTCAATAGATAGTATATCTAAATTTCTATTTCGGCTTTGACGAAATCTTCCTATTTAGCCCTATTTATGACTTTCCTACGTATTTCTAATGATGATTGATGTTAACCTTTCACATGATCATTCAGAACTTGATAAACTTTGTACATATTCCTAAAAGACATTTTTCTTGGTACAATAAATTCTTTATAAATTAATACTGCCCGAACAAGAGAATTTTATTATAGTGATGTTAGTTAGAATCTGGATCGCTCAAAAGTATTATTTAACCGAGGTAATTTATTCATCCAGTATTAATTTAACAAGGTTTATTATACTATACTCAAGTATAGCGTACAACCAATTATAATTGTAAAATTCCTAAAAAAATATAATTTAAATAAATTAATAGCAGCCAAAGCAATATTTATTTCATTGCAGTAAAAGTTTGCAATCTTTTTTCCACGGCAAAAGTTCCTTATATCTTTATATAATATTAGCAAAAGTTCTAATCTTTTTTTTTTTTTTTGCTGTAAATTTTTTTAAAATCATCATATTACAGCACTGAAAGTACTCAAATCTTTTTTTGTGATGAAAGGTCTCAATGTCATGTATAATAACCATAAAAGTACCAAATCATTTTTTCGCAGTGAAAAACATTGAACATTAAATAGAATATAAAATTTTAAGGGCCAAACACGTTGGCCTTGCTCGCTTATAGTGATCGTGGCATGAAAATTATAATACTTGAAAAGTGACTAACCCAGGTGGGACGAAGAAAGCACCATAGGGAACCAACATTCCGGCAGTCGGAAGCGCAAGAGCGCCGAGAAGAAGCAGATTCATGAGCTCCCTCTTACCCATATCCGGCACCCTGTCCGCCGGAATACTTGCCCCGCAAACAACCCTCATTCCCCTTCCCTTCGCCGACACCAGGCCCTTCACGGGCTTCGCCATGAGAGCTTGCGCCGGAGAGAACATCGCGCTCTTGCCGGAGCATAGCTTCAAATTACGACACCACGAAGTAGTGCGGTAAATACGGGAATTCGGGAACTCTTAAACTATATATATAAATCCGGCACACAAGAAACATATCGGATTATCGGGTTCTATTCGATCCCGAGTCCCGACTATGAAAAAAAAAGAACGGTATCTCCGGATACCGGTTCTCCATTAACAGGAATATAGGAAGTAATAGAGCGATGAATGGTGCTTACCTGCGAAGGAGAGATGGGAGAGAGAGTTGAAGAAGCCATAGTTGAGAATGAAGTTTTTTCAAGAGTGGTAATGGGAAGTTGATAGAATCATAACGACCACAATACTCGTGGATAAGGCACGTTGTGAACACAAGTGCCATAATAGCCACAAGTTAGCTATCGATACTTCTTTTCTCATCACTTTATCAACTCTAGCGGTGAGCATGAAAAAATATATAAATATTGGGTCCTAAAATGGCCCAAAGCTTGATGGGCTCAGAGATATATGAAAATGTCACTCGTATATGTTGTCCAATGTATATATATATGGCCCTCTTGTATTTTAGTCGAAATAGCTAAACCATTATTCTAATTATATACTCGTGTGAAATCAGATATTGTGAATATTATGAGATTAATCAAGATGAACAACGGAGCAAATGGTTTAGGGGTGAGAAATTTAGTTGATGTTACATATGTAATGTTCTTATGAAATTTGCTAGGAAGTTGTACATTGAAATTCGAATAAGTTCTCGGATGCTAAATACGCTAAGGGATGACATGCCGCTACTTACGAGATTAGTAAGTTAAAACTCTTTATTTTGGAAAAGGGATTATTGAGTACAAGCTAACTCTTTATTTTGGAAAAGG
Source organism: Parietaria judaica (assembly GCA_954871525.1). Lineage (NCBI taxonomy): Eukaryota > Viridiplantae > Streptophyta > Magnoliopsida > Rosales > Urticaceae > Parietaria > Parietaria judaica. The sequence goes on from OX940865.1 coordinate 38,070,953, forward strand.
ATTATTGAGTATCTTCCACGAATATTGAAAAAGTTTAATTGTATGGTTATTATGAAAGAGGATGTTATTGTATGGTACCATAAAATTCCTATCATTCATTAGTTGAATTCCTTAAAGAAATTGCAAAAAGAAAAAGAAAAAAATCATGAACAAAAGGGTTATGGAGATCGTTGAAAGTATCAAAATAGTAACTTTACATGGCTTCCGAAAAAGAAAAAAAAAATTGTTTCGATATTGAAAAACTTGGGATTCGGGATGTGATTAAAATTTGACTTCATCGGCGAAATGATATGTGATTAGATCTCGATATGTATTCATTGAAGATTGTTATATCCGTGTAGAATTTTGTGCCTGATTGCTTAAATGTAGATGAAAAATTAAGGTGAATAGGGATTCATATGGTTTAGGCTTGAACTATTATACTCAAAGAAACATTGAAAATTTAGAATACATCTTAAATGGAAGTAAATTTCCATTAATTTATGAAAGAAAAAAAAGTTTCAATTGAAATGGGTGTCATTCCAAGATCAACGGCCTATTTGGATTTTGAAAAAGTAAACTCGGAAGCCCGGAACTCACATCGTGTGGGTATCCAGATCCAAAATTCATGTTTGAATCTGGAGAAAAGTTTTTTTTTTTTTTTTAGATGCGGTTGAGTTCCGGGTATTATATTCACCTCAAATAAAATAATATTTCTAAGTCTAGTTTGAAAAGAAAATTAAAATATGGACTTACAAACGCAATTGTTTCTCAATGCTTTTGAAATTAATGACTACTTAGCATCTTTTGGTAAAAGTGTTACCTAATCATTATATTCTATGATAATTTTTTTTACTGAAATGCTTTATTGACCGAATCCATGAGCTATAGAAGGGCATTTCTAAAACGACACAAATTTAAAGAATGCAAGGCAAGGCCACGTATACTCACTCACCCCACATCTTCTTCCACTGGACCACTAATAATTTGGAAATTGCATATTCCTGCAGATTCATCCTTCAACTTTTAAAATTATACTCTTTTATTTAAATTATCAACTTCTCTTTTACCCTTTATTTAATTTTTTCTTCTCGGTTACGACGTACATGTGTTCGGAGTTGAGCTTTTAATAAGACTTTAAGTTGTTCCAGAATCAGACCTTTAATTAGGTAAACGTTGAATTCAGTATGTTGACTAAGTATACGATGTGTACATAGAGATAGAGTTATGTCTTATCAATAATTTGCATGTGTTGAATATGCTAAGCTTATTCTCAAAATCAAATGGAAATGAGCGAATTATCTCTTCTATGCTAAATTACAGTCAACTCAAGAAAATGACTCTCGTAGTAGCTCACTCGTCTGAGTCGAATTCTATCTTATTTTACGCATAATTAGCGTGTTACCATGTTAAGTATTACGGATTTTAGTTCAAATCCTAATTAGCTCTTATACTTCGTTATGTTATTTTTTTCATATGAGATTCTCAACGAGACGTCACAAAAGTTACGTTCTCACATGTCTGTGTGTTTTGAGATTTATGTTGATAAACTTAAATCGGAGTCACAAACGGTAAATTGTGCCAAATTTACAGTTTTGTTGAGGAAGTAGCGATAATTTTCCATGCTTGTGGGGGCTAAAGACGATAGATGGAAGTGCAGGCGATTGCAGGCAGGCAGGTGGGATATGTAGCTCTGGCAATGGCTTCCAAAAGAACATAAATATATGATTGCAAGTATTTATTTTGTCCCAATTGGTAGCAAAGAAACAAAGTGATGACCACAATTGCCTTGTCCACAATTGCACTTTTAAATTGCAAAAAAGCTCCAAGAATACAAACTCAATCATGGTGTTTATCTGCATGGTTTATGTAGTGGTAGTGAAGGCTAGATGGGTACGCACCGCGATTACACATCTATCTCGGGCTTTCTCGGACAACACACCCGCGCCCAAAAAAACCGTGAAAAAATTAAACATGAAAATAATAAGACCATTGGTAGGGAAACCCATGACCAAGTCATCCCTAATAGCAGCTCCAACCGAGCGCTATTTTCATGAAATAACGTGCATTGGAGCTCCAACTGTACTCCGAATCCAACGCTATTATAGCATGGATTGAGTTGTCGGTACAGTACCGCGCAATATATAGTGTGGTACTGTTCATCAAAGCTATTTTTTTCTTTCGCAGCCCTTTAAAATATTCTGTATACACAAATGTCCATAAACGTAAAATGATATATATATATATATATTCCTTAAATTATGTAATACAAAACTTTATTTTACTTATTATGGAAGTAATTAAAAATACATTGAGTAACACTAAAATAACATAACAAAATAGAGTGAAAAAAAGAAAATTATATACTTGCAAAATAACAAAATTTGTATTTATATCTATAATTACTTTATAGAGTAATATTTTACTCATTAACACAACTCTTCTAAGCTATCTAATTAGTAATAAGATAAATAAATAAAAGATATAAGTATAATAAGATATAAAGAGGATAAAATATAGTGAAAAATAGAGTGAAAATTAGATTTTGGTGGGAGAAAATTTACCGTTAACTAGAGAAAAAAATTGAGAAATAACAAAGTGATCGATTGAAGATGACTTAAATACGAGTTCCCTGCATCCATCAAAATCAAGGGACCTGCCTAGCTATCCCACTTTGTAAATGATGGATTTGTGTATGTTTTATGGCAAACATACAAATGTTGAGGCATAATAATGCCAACCTAATTTCTTTTGGTGCAAATTGCAACTTGATTTTTTTTTATTTTAGCAGAAATGCTCTTTAAACTCTTAAGAAGTATCACATTGTATCATAGTTTCAAAAAATACTAAAAAATATTGACTTGTGCACAAATGATTTATTTATGATTCTTTTTACTTAAACTACGTAATTTTGTAGAACTTTTGTCCTAACAATTTCGAGAACTATACTACTTAGTATATTTGATTTAGAACTATACTACTTAATTCTTCACTCATACCTTTAAACTCTTCTTCATTTATCTACTTATTCTTCGTTCACGTTATGATTCTCAGCGTGCAATATTTTACGCTGTTCAGTCTCTGCCGTTTCCATGCCTTTGTGAAAGTCTTTATTAATATTTCTCCTTTTTTATTTCGTGGTACTATAGTATAGACTATAGAGGAAGAGTAAAGGGTCTACACTACAGAATGCAAAAGGACGAGACATGTTTCTTCCTTCTTTTTTTTTTTTTTCTCTTCTTCTTTCTTAGGCTTTCTCTTGCACCAATGCAGAGAAAAGGAGAATTTCATTATTAGGTGTCAAATAAGAAACCCAACAAGAGAAAGCGAAAGGGAATAGAACAAAAGAAAATAATAAAAATTAAAAGAAATTGAACCGAAGATAGAAATAATGATTAAACTGAGGGTTACGAGAAAGAGCAAGCTTTGAAGCAACTTATCACGTCCTCCAAAAAAATAAAATAATTAATCTGGAACTTTGTTCGAAGACATTTCGATCGCATAAACACTTGAGTCTTGAGATAAGTTTATTGGCGTCTTCTGGCTCCTCTCTCCGGATATATTTAATTTTAGTCACATTTCTATGAAGAACAATAAATAATTTGAGAAGCATATAATTATCTAATGTTTTTATATATGTCCCTAAGGACCGGTTGAGTCACGTACAAAAAATAGAATCCTATGGAGCTTATAGAAGTCTTGAATAAATAAAAATACAGCACTTTGCATGAAAATTAATATATTTGTTCGGGCTTATATATATTGGAGAATTGCGTAAATCATAATGCATAAAAAAATTATTTTAAAAAATAAATCAACAAAGAAGCGGAGCTAGAAATTTGACTTCGGGGTAGTTGATTTAAATTTTTAGTGTAAATAGAAGGGGTTTATTTGTAATTTAAAAAAACAATGCTAAAAAATTATCAATGAAAAATTTTTGGGGTGACTGGAACCACGTGAGCGGTTCCGCCTATGAAAGGATTAGTCATTTAATTAAATATTTTCATCATTAGCCTTTTTATTTATTTTAAAACTTTTACATAAGAAACAAAGCACCAAATATTTTGAACATTTTTCTTTCCAAAGTGTGACTCACTAATTTTTATACATTTTTTTTTGTTTATATCTTTATTGACTTATTTTTCAACATATTTCCTCCTATAGTGCGATTCATTATTTTTGTTTGTTTATATCTCTATTGATTTATTTCTCATTTTATTTTTATCTACTTTTATTGGTGTTTTTCTTTCACGTTTCATTTTTAACAATCACACATAAAATCTAATCAAATGTCTTACAAAAATATACTTATTATTAATTTAAGAAAAGTGATAATGCAAATGCAAAATAAATAAATAAAATTAAACGAACGCTACTCTGTTTTATCTTTTTTTTTTAATATTATTATTATTATTATTATTATTATTATATATATATGAGAGGATCTTTGGATTCACTCTTACCCCTATAATGACTCTAACTCAAGACATCTAATGTCTTAAGTGATGTACTTGTTACCACTAGACCAAGCACATCTTGTCTTATATTATTATTATTAAGGTTAATGACGAAAAAAATACTTAAAATTTAGTCAAAGAAATAATGAAAATAGCACACATTCATGATAAATATGAGGATATGACAACCTCTTTCCAGAAAATAGTAAAAGTATTCTATCTTTTATTAATTTTGCGTCGAAATAGCCTTAATGATCCTCAATTAAAATTAACGATTTTTCTAATTTAACAATAAATAGAATATTTTAAAAAAATTGTCAAATTAATAGTAACATAACTTATTTAATATGGTGGTGAATTTAGATATTATAGTAATTATATACGACAATGTAAAAGTACTATAGTACTGGTACGACACAAAGTGCGTTGTGATCATTAAAGAAAAGTTGATACGAATAAAATGTTATATATGCAATTATGTTCTGTACTCGATTTTATTTTTCTTTTCCTGAAACTCGAAATATGCTGTATATTATTAGGTTTACAAATGCATGTCACAGCAGCAAGTTATACATAGGTTGAATTATGTGTGTATATAGTATATACTATATAATATATATATATATATATATATTATTGTGATCATATTAATTGACGAGTGGTGATGACTGATGATAGAGCCATTGATGTACTATTTAGTAGATATTGATGAGAAGACGTTTACGCATGCATGTAGCATCATTTGTTAGTCTGAGGAAAGGCAATTTTTCATGTACTAATTATTCAGAATTAAATGCGGAATCTACTGATGACAGGAAAATGATTGTGAAATTTAGTCATATAAATATTTGTTTAAGTAGATTTTACTTAAACCCACTGGATCTTCTTGCAAATGTGACATGATACAATCTTTATCGATCTCAAATAATTAGGTCAAAACATAATATGTAATATATAATAGAATCGCGATCTGAAAAATAGACAAGAAACACGGTACGGTATCAAATGAAGCGAATCCCGATTTAATAGAGGTTGATAACCAATCATGCATGTATCGTCGTCATAGGTGATCAAACACGATTTTTTTTTTCATTTTTAAGCGACGACATTGTCCTTCCGACATCCCCGCCACATGTCACGGACACTTGACGCCAGAAGTTACATGCGAAGACGACACGAGGAGCCTATGTATCTACACATATATATGGTGAATTATTTTGCCTCCAGTTTTCAATTACACGTCGTCAATAATTTTTTTTCTAAGTAGTAGCAATATTATATGACTTATGACACATACACACACATATATATATATATATATACATACGTTTTCGTGAGAATTTTTGCACCTTGACTTTTGGCACGTTTCAATTCGGCGCCTAAACCCTAAAGCAATGTGTTTGCCCTATGAGAGAACTTCACGTTCGTTAACTTATTGAAGTTCTTGTAGCGCTTATATTTTGTCAAAAGAACAAAAAAACATGAACAAATCGTACATTACCACATGAAACTTAACCGTGGGAAAGATATAAAAGAAAAACTTAATTATAATGATAGTTTTTATAAATCATACTTTTCGTAACATATAAATATTTTTGCCCCGAAGTATCCTTCAATCAAACATATTTAGCTAAATATATTTTTGGTTCCAATGAACTCACGATACAGAAAGTTTAAAGACGCTCCATGTGGGTTTCAGGAACTAAAGGCAATGGTCAAATGGATTGAATGGATTGGTGAACATTTTCAAAAGTAGGTTTTGTAAGTAGTAACTAGCATGTAACTATATATACTCGAGAAGTATGGTGGTGAACAGCCTTTTTTGTTTAACAAAGACCAGTCAGATATGACTGCATGCATGGCTTTTTGATCAGCTGTGTCCCCATTTGCCTTTTGTTTATGCATCGGAAACTAAACACAAACACGTTAACAATTAGACTGGTCGCATAATAAAAAAAATAGATAAAAAATTAGACCGATCAATCCTAATCGTGGGACTATAAATCTGAAATCTGAAGTACAATGTGAGCTTTAAAAACTATGATATGCTTTTTTTATTTTTATTTTTTAACTTGTCGAACGCTGAAGCAATAGTACTATAGTCGTTTGATTACTTAAATATTCATTACTAACTATCTATCTACTTTGTATATATCCTTTTTTTTACGTGCAAGTAGTATATAATGAAAGATATATTATATATATATATATATATACACGTGGCAAAACACTGCTGAGTGGTCGATATATGTATACTTACCCCATATTGCTGCAAAGATATTCATATTAGACATTATCTATCAATAATATCCACGTGAGAATTAATGCTCAATCAAATTATAAAGTCACATGGTTAAGCTTTTTAAATAATGATACATATATAATCAAATTATATAGGCAATGACTGAGAAAAAAAAATGAATAAAAAGAGTAATGACACTAAGATTTGAGATAGGTTGAAACTTCAACTATTATTGTAAGATCTTCTTGCGTCAACCAGCAACGAATGTCGTGCTCTTCTTCAATACCAATAAATTTTGTTGATCGCCACATCACCGCCAATTTTGAATGATATTAATAATGTGCACTCAATTTGAACCTCGACGACAAAATTATTCAAAGTAGTTGCCCTGGAAACAACCAACTTTTTTTTGTCTAACCCTACACTTATGAATATATATGCTAACCCTACACTTATACATATATATAGTATAATTAGCTTGGCAATATTAGTTTAGTTGTGTATAAGAAGACTTGAGGACTGTTGATGTATGTAGCCAATGGGATCTTCCCCACATTGACTTAAGCTTAATCAAATTTCACGCATTGTGGCCCTTCGCCCTTGGAATGACCATAAAAGAGTTCTAGAGTTTTGTCCCATTCATAGTCTTTTTCTAATGTAAGGAGTGAGATTTCATTGAATACGAGAACACATTACACAAGACATAAACACAAGCTGTCATTCCTGCACTATATAAATATATTGAATTAAAATAAAAAAATGCTTAATTTCTAAGCCAATGGGTATTTAATAGTGTGGATTTTTAGTTGAAGACTTGAGTGATCATTTATAAAGACTTTTACTTGGAGTCGTTACATTATTTGGGTGAGAATGCGGCAAGATTTCAAACTTGTCTTTGTCCTTGTTTTGCTCTTTTGTATTATATAATATACGGTATTTGGGGGGTGGATAATAAATAATTGATGTTTGATGGCCTAATTTCAAGGTGTCTATCATTTCTGGATTCAAAGATGGTTGACATCTTGATCAATATCCAACTTAAATAAGATTTTTCTAAATCCTTGTTGTCACGAGTCTTTTCTTAATCTTTCCTGGCGATTTAGTCTCCATATCCATATAATGGTGACAATGAATGTTACAAGATTTGCATGATTAGTATTATGCAATAATTGGTCGATCTTGAGGAAGATGATTGATGAAGCCACATCTGTTATTAACTCTTTTTTTTTTTGGAACAAAATAAATCCACTTTATTTTAGGCAAAATCATGTTTAGAACTAGATTTTCCACACTTTAAACTATTTTCAAATGTTTGGTATTGTTTTTTTTTTTTAATCGTTACATATTGTAAGGCGACAAATCGATTATCATTATCAAATTCCAAACAAACTAATTAAGAAATTCAGCATAAGTATCTTTGCGTACGAGCGAAACTCGACTATTAATCCTTCATTCGTTTAAAATCAAAGAGTGGTTGAGTGTTTGAAACCTTGAAGTCTATAGTTCAAATCTGCATGAGACCAAAAAGTTTACTAATTAAAAAATACCAAAGTCTATCAACAATCATTGTTTTCATACAAAAATCTAATTGAATTGTTTGATAATCATGCTTGTCTTGACAATGACGATGAAAAAATACTAATAAAACTTCAATGCTGTTTTATATCTATTTATATGCTTATGTTTTCATAAACAAACTAAAAATTAGTTGAGTTTTTTATGTTTTGTCTTTAGAACAGTAGTCGGACTATAGAATTTGGACGCTACACGATTTCAACCAAAGCATTACGACTACGTCAAAGAAATATGACAATCCGTATTGTGTAAACGCAAGGATATCACAAGATTGTCCACAATACCGGAGTGCTTAGGGACGTAATTCAGTCCAAGCGCTAAAATTAGTAATAGAATTTGACTTTTAGATCAATCGAAATTTCAAAGCTATTAATAAACAAATAAAGAGTTCCACTTATTAAAAAAAAATGTTATAACTTACTTAACCAAATAAAGCCCATATTAGTTACATATTTTTGGTCATAACTTGTAGGTAGCTTTTCCAAAAACATGCTATTTATAAGTTATAACTTTATACATTATTAGTATTTACTCTAAAGAAAAAGAAAAAAAAAATAGTAAAAGGGTAAAAGAAATATCAAGGAAGCCCAAATTATTCAAAGCCTCTTGGCCAATCCCTCGTTGACGTACACTCTACACATCTACACCTCTTTTTGCCTCGCTCTATCTGATCACTCCTCTCCCTGTCTCTTTCCCAAGAGACGCTCATACTGTCATAGACTCATACATATATTCGTATATATAATTATATTAAGCGGTGACGGTGTGTACGTATATGACATACATACACAAGAAAAAGTGAGAGAGAAGAGCAGAGAAGGAGTGAACTTTAAGTCTCCTACATAACCGCAAATAAAAAAAAACACAGAGAGTCTTCACTGTCTTATCTCTTCTTCTTCTTCACTCACTCACTCACTGCCATGGAAGACTTCGACCTCGAGAACCCGTTGACCGGTTCCTCGGACTCCGTCGCGTCTCTGTTCCTCGCCGAGCCCGACCACATGCCCTCGCGCAATTACCTCTCTACCCTCCGAGCCCGAGACCTCGACGTCCTCGTCAGACGACAAGCCATTGCTTCAATCTCGCAGGTTCAAGCTTTTCTCTTTTTCAATTTATTTCAATTTTCTCTATTATTATTATCATCATCATCATCATCTGGGTTTTGTGTGTGAAGCAGACTTCGTATGATTTGGATCCTCTGCTGTCCTACTTGGCCGTCAATTATCTCGACCGCTTCTTGTCCACTCGTGAAATGCCGGTAATATATATATATATATATATATATATATAATGCAAGAGTCAAGAAATGATCTTTATTCTTTCTAAGTACGTTATATTTGACTGAGCAGCTAGGCAAGCAATGGGTCGTGAAGCTTGTTGCAATCGCGTGCGTTTCTCTGGCTGCGAAGATGATGAAGAAAGCTGAATTCTCTCTCACCGATTTCCAGGTGAAATAATAAAAAACAGTATTTGCGGCATAAGTCCTCAAGTTGCTGTCAATTGTGCTAGAAATGGCCAAATATACTATGGTCTTATTGTCTAAACTCTAATAAATGAGGTTTAATTACAGAGTGAAGGTGGTATAATATTTGATGCACAAAGTATAGCGAGAATGGAGGCATTGATTTTGGGAGGTTTGAAGTGGAGAGTGCGTTCGATCACTCCCTTCTCATTCGTTCCGTTTTTCGTGTCTCTCTTCCAACTCCAAGACCCTCCTCTCTGCCAAGCTCTCAAGAGCAGAGCCACTGAAATCCTATTCACAGCTCAAAATGGTAACGTCACAAGCCTAAACCGGGCCGAGTACCGGGCTTTTTGAGTTTTATCCGGTTGTAGTTATACTAATTAGTGAATTATAAGTTGAAAATAGCGACGGCCCGACACCCAACGGAACGGAACGCCCCTTCCGTGGAGGTTCTGCCGTTGGCCGGGTATAGTGGAATCCGAGGAGAACATTATTTAAAAAGAAAATTGGTGAGATTAAATAAATTCCGCTAGCTTTGTCCGGGGAATTCAACGAAAGGCATTAAATAATCATCGAAATTCCGTCCACATTTTTTTTTGACCTTGGATAAAAAATTATTTTTGACGACAATGTACATTGCGTTTTCGCAGATGTAAACTCGTTAGAGTTTAAACCCTCGGTAATCGCCGCCTCGGCTTTGCTCTCTGCTTCCCATGAGCTCTTCCCATTGCAGTTTCCCAGCTACAGAAATTCAATTTTCAACTGTCCACATGTAAACAAAGTAAGTTTTTATTTTTTCAACTTTATTTTATTAAAATAGACATAGTTACATTTACTTTAATTTACTATTTTAATTATGTAATTGCATCATCAGCCTAGTAGATGCAACGTTTGCCGTTTGACCGGGATTCTAAAATACCTTTTTAATATTATATAATTAAATCAAATAAATAAATTAACACATTGTATTATGTCAGGACGACATGTCGCATTGCTACAGTGCCTTGCAAGCGTTGGTGATGGAAGAGTACGACTACTGCCAGGTCGTTTCGAGCTCGGTTACGCCGGTCAACGTGCTTGACCAGCACTTTTCGAGCTCGGCAGAGAGCGGTAATGACATGGATAATAATGATAATGGAAAATCAGCATTACTAATCGGCGATAGGGACGCGAAAAGGAGGAGATTACTCGGTGGTCGTTGCTGTTCGTGAGCGCGGCCGGACGCCAGATTCCTCGGGTCGTCACCGGGTTTTTCATAGCTCTTATCATATCACCTTGGCCCAACCAATTGAGAGTGACATTATAGCTATTGGGATTTTATTATAAAGTATTAAAGTGTAGCTATTAACTTATCAGTCTAACGAAAAAGAAAATGTTGCATCGATGGGTCAAGTCTGTCACTGTTGCATGATGATATTTGGTTCAATTTGTACGTTTCAGCAGTGCTCATTGTTGGCTATGGAAAATGTGTTAAATAATAAAAATATATGTTTATGGAATTTTTGTTTTTGTTTTGTTGAGGAGAAAACGAAGACAAAATATTACTTTGGAATATATAGGGATCTACTTTGTGTTTCCTGTATGGGTTTGTAGCCTGGTTCATGTCTCTTAGTGATATGGCAGGAAATAATAAACATATTTATTTTTAGATCGGCCGCTATTATATATATATAATCAAAATTGAATTTATATTATATATTAGAATTTTATTAAATTAATACTCGATAAATTTATAATTTCAATTAATAAGACTTTTGGAGAGTCTTGGCTCTAATTAATATAATAAAATAAATTTTTGATAAATTAATAACTAAGATAATATAATAAAATGTTCTAATCTCGACTGTTTTAATTCATAAACATTCTACTATATTTATAGAGAAAAAAAAATCACTTACAATTAATTTTTTCTATTTGGTGTGCATGACTAAACTTTAAATAAATGTTGTTTTATTTTAGGATATTTGCGGCCAAAAATAAATTTGTATTGCTAAATTAATTTTAGGTATTTGTTCATGGCTAAGTAAAATTTTATTTTATTGCATTTTTCTTTAAACTTTAGTGGAAAATTAATGGATTCAAATACCGATCTCGATGAGTCGATTATAAACCGCAACTTTAGTTTATGGGTACGCCGATGGGTAACTGGTTTACCGACAGATTTTTCGGAACAACTTACTGATGGATATTTTAAAGTTTAATAATACTTATACTGTATATTTATTGTTTATAGTTATACTTTTATATATAAATAAGAATTATGATTGTAATTTATTATAAAAATAGGTTTAAAATTATAATTTTTGGGTTTATTAAGAAATGCCCATTTCAATAAAATATATAAAAAAAAACTACCTAACTTTATTATTTTAGAAAGGTAAAATGGATAGTTTTTAGTAGTTTTTATAAAGGTTTGTACAAATGGATATTTCGTATGAATTCCTTTAATATTAAAATTTTATGGTGAGATAGTGTAAGTGTAGAAAAATGTTCCGGATGAATAAAACATTACACTAACGACGATTTCTGTGAATTTTTGAACCGTAAAAGAGGCATATCAGGACATTAAATTTTAAAACCATGAGCAAATATATCAATATATCTATACTTATATTTATAAAATGACGAAAATACTATACAATTGTCCGAAATATATTAAATTGAATTGAAATAGCTTGGTAGAAATTGACTCAGTAGAAATTTATAGTCAATTTCTACTGGTTTTCTTTGTCTTTTTGCATTTTCTGGTTAAATAATATCTATCACGTGTCTTTTTTTTCTTTTTTACTCGCAACTATATTATATCAAATGTCTTACTGTGTGAGTTTCGTATCTTATGACTATGAAATTATTTATATGAGAGAATTACTCTATTGATCTATTAAAGTTTTGAAAATCTTTACTGTATTTAAGAACTACGATCGGATACATTTTTTTTTTGAAACATAGAGAGTTTAATTTTCTTACCGAATATTAATTTAATGAAGTTTGACTGTATATTCTGTAACATTATTACATATGGAGTGATGGAACTGTATACATCTGGTTTTAATAAATGAGTGGTTTGATTAATTAAGAAGCTTATTAATGGTGGTGATTGTTTTGAGTTTTGAGATAAAGCATCTGATGGTCCCTCTGGGGCTGTGAAATCCTTGTCAAAGAAATTATTTGGACCCACAATTAGAGATCTCTGTTACTGTACCGAAGATGATATTGATTATCTCTTCACAAGAATTGGGACCATAAGAGGAGATGGATAATATATGTCTTGGGATATTATTGGGATATTAGCGGCATAAATATAAAAATATTTAAAAAATTAATATTAAATATTCATTCTTTCATTTAGCTAGATAAAATATCACTTTTTTGAAATCATATATAAAACATGTACAATTTTAGTGTTTTTTACATGTTTATATAATATATAAAAGTATTAGTATTTTATCCGACTAATTTTTTTAAATTTATCGTTTGTTTTTTAAGAGAAGCCCTAATGCCGCGAATATCCATGCCTTTATGAAGAACACTTTACAAGCTAATCACTAGCTACCTCCTATTTATATCGCTTCTTAGTACATATGCATAAATTTATTTGGTAATTTTACCATGTAAGATAAAGGTTAAAACTACACAACATAAAGTAAATAATGATTTTAAACTATATTGATGAACAACAAACAAAAGTTCTATGAAGGCCGAAACAAACCAAAGTATAAACACAGCTGGTTTTGGTGGTTAACCGGTGGTTAAACTCACATTAACTGCTATTATTTAATGAGTATTTACTGATCGTTTGCTGGTGATCTTTTTCTTTAGTTAAAGATGGAGGCTCAAAATCTCGTTAAGTGAACTCGAATCTCAAGTACTCAAGGAAAATAAAGTAAGAACCCGTACTCGTAATAATATAAATGAAAATGTCAAAGTTTACAAACCAAATCAAAAGAGAAGAGAACTATCAAAATCTAAAGTCTAGTAGTCTACAAACCAGATTTTCTTTTGTGAACGACGACATTTGTTCGAGAGGTTTACTGGTGATCGAGAATAAATAAATAAAAATCGAGGGCTTTCTATTGGAAAAATCATAGAATTCCTTACAAATTTAATGTGTATCAAGGGTTTGCCAATAATAATAATAATAATAAAAACCGATAGTTCAAGAAGTAATTCAAATAAAATAAAATAAAAAAACCGTATGCTGCTATATATCATTTTTTTTAAATATGCTATATATCATTGTAATACACTGTGCTATCGATATAATATAACAATACATTGATTTTATACTATTATTTTAAAGATCTGAATGCTGACGTATGATAGATTAGGGGTGCAAGCGGACCGGGTACTCGGATTTAGAATCCGGGTTTTTTGAAATTGAAACCTGGATCCGGATATTTTTACATAAAATCCGGATCCGGGTTAAAACCCAGTTTTAAAATAAAAAACCGGTTTTTAAACCCGGATCCGGATTTTATCCATTTTTGGTTATAAAATTCGGTTCCGGGTTATAATACGGATTTGAACCTAAATTTTATATTAAAAAAAACCTGAAGTAATTATAGCCAAATTTAAAAAATTAAACTATATCATAAACATAACATATATATACTTACAAAAACTGATAAGTAATTAACATAATAAATACATGTAATATTTTATATTATTAGTATTGTGAGAGAAAAAAAATTATATCAATTTGGACTAGTAGAAACAAATGATTAACCTACAACATTAGTTTGGAGTTGGATGAGAAAAAAATAAATGAATATTTCTCTTGATAGAAATTCAATATGTATTTTTTTGGTATGAAAATTCTAAATATTTTTATGTATATATTTAATAACCGGGTTTTAGTAAGCTACTATGCGGGTTCTGGATTTTTTATTCTCTAAATCCGGGACCCGGAACCGGTTTAATCCGGATGCGGTTTTTTAATAAACTGGTTCTGGTTTAACCCGGATTAATACGGTTCCGGTTTATTTAAAATACGGTTCCGGTCCGGATGCGGTTTAAAGCCCGCATTTCCGAATTTTATTTGCACCCCTATGATAGATACTTATACAGTGCAAATATTATTATTATTATTATTATTATTATTATTATTATTATTATTGTATAAAACTATCAGACATCAGTAACCGTTTTGAATCTTATAACAAACTATATAAAAGGAGTGATTTAAGAGAATTGCAACCTCCTCCTCCTCCTCCTCCTAAAGTTAGGCTAAGTGTGCAAATAAGTGGCCAAAGCGATTTAATATCGGCATAAGTAGCGAAAGTTTACCAAACCGTGGACTCATCCATTTCATGCCAACGCCGTTTGCCACGTCATTTCCACGAGCGCTGAGCTTCGGCCACTTATTTGCACAGTAGGCCTAATTTTGGCCACTTTTGCCGCTATTACCCCTTAAATTTTTTATGTTCCAAAGTATTTTTAAGGGTTTGTCTTGATATTTTTGTTAATTATTTGACTAAAATATGATTTCCGAAAGAACTAATTCAGTTTTTTTTAAATTTAAAACGATGAAAGCCACTCTTAATTCTGAAAACATTAAAATGTGCCATCGGTTTCACGTGCAATTTGTGATCATAGGATTTGACATAAAACCTCTACATATGTAATTGTTAGGGATCGTTTTTTTTAAGGAAATACCCATTTAGCCACAACTTTTTTTTTTTTTTTTGAAAAAATTACTCATTATGTGTATAATGTACCAAAATGGGCAGAGTTTTAAAAAGTTTGTACAAAATGAGAATTTTGTTGCTAATGTTGGCATAACATTGTTAGCTAGAGCCGAGACTAAATCGAGACTTTGTAAATTATTTTATTGAGATTAATGTAACGAAACTTTACAGTACGAAGTAGTCTTTCGGTCTATAATAGTTTGGCACACTCAGATACCACAGTTTCAGAAGAAAAAAATATACCAGTAGCAACAATGATTTGATATGGTTTTTGAGATTAGTGAAAGTGATTATTAATACCTTCCTGTTCCGTATGGTGGTTTTCTTTTTATTTTTTCTGTTTCGCCCCTAAATCATGATCTGGTAATTCGTATATGGCCGAGAACCTCAAGAATCTCTCGGTACTAACTATCCCGTGCGTTCGTGAACCAAACAGAGCGTAAGTCTTCCAAGCATGGAGAGGCTAAACTTATCACTAGTAACCTATGCATGTTGCGCGAAGTTAACAAAAATGATTTTTTTTGTAAGTTATGTGTGGTGATTTCAAATGACTAAGTCCATAAAAACATGGTACAATAAAATTTTAATAAATTAATAATCTTAATAAAATAATATTACAAAGTCTCGATTTTAGTCTTGGCTCTTACTAACAATGTTAGGCCAACAATATTAACGAAATTCTTATTATGTACGCACTAAAGTACCCATCATGGTCATTTTAATACAAACAATGATTAATTAAAAATAAAAAAAAACTTGTGGCTGGATGAGTATTTCGTACAATTTTCTTAGAAAAAAACTTATGGTCCCTAACAATTAAATATATAAAGGTTTTATGTCAAATCATGTGATCATAAATTACATGTGAAACTAATAGCACATTTTAATGTTTTCAGAATTGAGAGTAATTTTCATCGTTCTAAATTTAAAAAATAGAATCATTTCTTCCGAAAAATCAGATTTTAGTTAAATTTTAACAAAGAATATCTCAATAAACCCTAAAAAATACTTTGGAATGTAGAAAATTTAAGGGGTAAAAGCGGCAAAAGTGGCCAAAGTTAGGCCTAGTGTGCAAATAAGTGGCCAAAGCTCAGCGCTCGTGGAAATGACGTGGGAAACAGCGTCAACATGAAATGGATGGAATTTGTACTGTCCACAGTTTGGTAAACTTTGGCTACTTATGCCGATATTAAATCGTTTTGGCCACTTATTTGTACACTTAGCCTAATTTTCGCTTCTTTTGCCGCTATTATCCCTTTTTATTAGAGTTTAAATTTGTTTTTAATCCGCTTTATATGTTGCGAAAATCATAGACAATATCCAACACAATATTTATAATTATGTGGGGAACCTACAATTGTATTTGTTTTCATGTTTTTTTTTTAATTTGAATTGGTGATTCCGGTTTCAAGGCAAATGAAAAATAAAATTTAAGTTCCCTGTATTTATCAATTAAATAAATTTAAAAGACGAATAAAAATGGACAAAAAAGTATATATATATTTTTTAAAACCTGTACCGGAAATTCCGATAAATAATAACCGATCCGATACCCTTGGAGCTGTAAAAAACTGAAAACTATATATATATATATATTCTATAATTATGTTTTGTTAATTAAAGTGTTTTGCTATTGCTTCGGGGAACCTTGGTTTATTAGGAATTTAAGAAGAATACAGAGAAGTTACAACATTGGCATGAAAGTAGTTGGTCATGTCTGACCTTTTCTTGATTAGCCACAGGATTTTATCTTGATTTACTGGCTAGCCAATCTAGGTCTAGAAATACCATCATTTTTTATTCTGTCAGCCAAAATTGCTTCTTGAAAAATTCCACATTGACTTGAAATGAATGAGGTAGATAAGGTACAATTGTTGGGTTTCTAGGTCAGAACCAAGCTGGACCAGTTTTCTTATCAATTATCATCAACTTTTGGTTTTGGGACCAGCTTTATGGTAATATGTGACACAATCATTTCCTTGTTTTATTGCTCCATGTCTCATTAACCATTTAAGTGAAAACCAAGTTCTCTTGTATAAAGAAATAGAATGAATGACCACTCATTGTTTTTTTTTTATTATTATATATTTCCGAACCTGATAATATAAGGTTGTTGTCAATTATTGTTGTAGAATGTAGATATAGACATAGAATAATTTTGTACTGCTAAATGTCCCTAAAAGAATAAGAATAAGAATTTTGATCTTCTTATGGGCATCTAGGATCATTTTCAACTATGGAAGATAGACCTATTTGGAACTTTATACATTGGAGGGAGTTGAGAAATATTGTCTTCTTTTTTAGATTTGTTTTCATTGGTGAGAAGTTTATTTTTTGTTTTCTGGCATGACTGTTGTTGTAAAACTTTGTCCTCGATTAAACGCACATTGCATTGTCGTTTTCGCTCAACAAATTAACCGGATGATATAAATCGATGAAAGACCCAAAAAATATATTAATTCAGAGTCTGAGTAACAAGAGAAGGGCTCGAGCCATATTAAATCCCGAATCGGACCAAAAAGACCCCGCGAGTGAGCTTCGGATTGATTAACCTTGACATGTTTAAGCACCTCGCTTTATAAGTCCGAGTCATTTACCCTGATATATACAAGATCAAAAAAGTTACAATGAGCTAAGCGGATCAAAAATATATTCTAGACTCTTGACATGAATTGTATTAAAGAAAAAAGAAAAGAGATCTGAATGCCAATACATATCGGAGTGAAATTGAAACTATAGAAGAAAAGAATGCATGTAAGAAATCATCCATAATATAATATTGTGACAGTAAGTCATATCGAGACATCAAAGATAATTTTGGCAAATATATTCATACTCTCTCTCAATTGTATTTTAGAATATATCAGCAAAGCACATTGTTAAAGTCAAAGAAAAGAATTTAGGCGTTCAATATAAACACAAAGCATATTGTAAAGAACAACTATTCATCGGCGACCATTGAAGGAAATGTTAAAAGTGACTTTAATAATGACAATTTGATCTAAATAAATTAAAATTATGCCATGTCTAAACAAAATCATCTTGTTTGGAACCTTGAAATAGTAATCACTAGATTTCAATTTCCAAGCCACAAAGTAAAACACAGAAAAAATAAATGGATCCAAGAAGAAATAGAGAATTACTGCTCGAAACTTCCCAAAGAAATAGACAAAAGATTTGTGTAAGGGAAAAGGGTGATAAAGCCAAAGGCAAAGAAAACACATGTTCTAAAAAAGATGAACTGGAATTATAGATTAGATCTTAGATGTATGGCTGTGGACAAAGTCACAAGTTATCCTATCTATAAAGCCTCAGCAAGCCACCAAACATACCAATTAGGTTTAACAATTGATCGAGATAAATTATTTTTTTGATCTTGGAGTATGGAATTTAGGAAAAGGGCTCTCTGCGGAAAAAATACTGTATTTTTGTTTTGTTTTAAGAATTTGAATGCGTAACATTAAAATTTGGTGATAAAAATGACCATCGTTATATTTTTATAACACTCTAATACTCAACGCTAAAAATTATGGTGAAAATCTCTAATGTTAAGTTTTTGTACTTTGTGTAAGAACATTGCATTTGTATTTCGCAGTTTGTGTTTGGTTTTGTCATTATGTGTGACTCGCGGGTGTTGTGGAGGACTTTCCTTATATGGAGCGTGGAGAATATGTGACTCAATATATCATCAAGAAGATCAAGGCAATCTGAATCGAGTCAAGATGCACATCTGGACGAGATATCTTAGTTGCTGGGAGATATTCGTCATTCATGGAGGACATTCATTGTTGGAATTATGATTGCAATATTTAGACTGGATAAGGTTATCGGAGGAGTTGTCAGAACACATGTCACAACAACAGCGAAGTTAATGTCCATAATTTTCAGCGCAATTAATATCCAAGATCTTGAGCGAATAACTTATTGCCCCAATCACAAGGATTTGCATCATTAAGAAGAGATCACAACATCAGAGACCTTAATGGTTGTGATTGAAGATTTTCTATTATTTTTTTAATCACCAAGATCGTGGAGCCTTGAACTTTTCATGGAGATGGATCACCACCTGCGCCTGGTCTTGAGGGCAAGTTGTCTATTTTCTAGTGGAATAAAGTATCTGGCTTGTCCCACAGAGTAGGTTCCCATTGTTCGGGTGGCCGCATAATTTTTCGGAAGACGATTCTTGAACTATGCTTCAACCTTCAAACTGTATACCGGTATACTTCACCACATCGAAACATTAATTTTACACAAGTTGTGTGACAGAAAAAAATGTTGTGCAAACTTTCCATGAGATTTTAAACCGTGATCAAATCCCAATTTCGTACTAATAATTGACTGAGTAAATTTGTTTTTGAGGGTTGTGACGCGCGTGTTCTGGGTGTTTTCCTAAGTGAAGTGAAGTGAAAAGTGGTATAAATTTGAGTTGGTTTATTGAACATGCGAGTGTTCATCGGCATTGATAGGATTTATAAAAGCGTGAAGATCAACGGATTAATATTCAAGCATGCTTTAAAGGTAAAACAAATTCCTACCAGTAATACGAAACAGTCTTTGTGAAGCAGTTGGAATACATAACTATTACAAAATATGCGTGACATAGTAATATCTTTGGAAGCACATATATAATTCGATCATTTCATATATGTATGTACCATATATATGCGTCATGCACGTCTCGTATGATCAAGTCACTTGGCTCATTGACTAAAGAAAAGACCAAGGTTCGGGAGAATTCAACTCTTTTGCTTCAATGGCTAAAACATGGACATTGAGCTGTCCATTTCAAGGTGCTAATATATACTGCTACTTTCTTGACTGGTTAACAGAATTAGGTCACGTGTTAAAGTTTATCTATGTCAATTACTTTTCAAAGACGTACTTTTTTAACATGAACAAATTAAATAAAGAAAAATACTGGATGACATGCACTGCAGCGTATTAATTTATGAAAGTAGCTGCATGTAATTAAATTGGAAAATATTCTACCAATATCATTTATAATCATCTTCCGTAGATCATGACGAATGTTTTTTTTTTTTTTTAAATTTATGTTTGATGGATCTTTGTCGTCTAATTTTTTTTTTTAGGTACTAGGGTTTTGACAGCCATCCAAACAAACCAAAACAAAATTAAAGTAAGAATTTGAAATCCTTTTATATGAGAAATTCTAACTTCAATATTTTCAAGGACAAGTAGTTCAACCACCACGCTGATGGAGTAAGAAACTATTACATGACTTAATAAAAACGTATATTATTATGCGTACTATAATAATAGAATATGAACATAATGTATTATAACAATCGAAGAGCGGGTCGAAGTCCCGAATGCAGAAGTTGAGATTAATACTATTACTGGTGATGATGGTGCTTGATTTTCAGGAATAGCTCTTCACAAATAAATTAGCAATGAGGAATACATGATATATTGAACTTCGAAACGCTTTAATTTAAACACTCGTAGAACGTATATCCAGAGAATAAGCATAATGTAATCTATCTATGTGTATGCATATTGTTCGATTTATGTGAACGTGCAAGCCTATAATATTGTATGTGTTGTGTATTGTGTCGTATTAATTTCAGTCAGATCCGACCCAATTCACATTGGCAATATTGCAAGGTCCTTACAATCAAATAAAAATTTTACATACAAAATTTCGTAATTAAAATCTATATGGAATAAAAAAATTCATAATAATTTAAATCAAGTCCAATAATCTTTTAGGCCCAAAGCCATGAAAAATTATTGGGCCGGTTGACGTCAGTTCATGCATATATGAGTTGGTTTATTAGATAATTTAGTGAGATTAATTTGCTGCTTTTATATATATATATATATATATATATATATATATATATGAGGATCTTTGGATTTCATCCCTACCCTCATGGTGACTTGGACCTCTAATGTCCTAAGTGATGTACTTGTTACCACTAGACCAAGCACATCTTGTCTTATATTATTATTATTAGGGTTAATGACGGAAAAAATACTTAAAGTTTGGTCAAAGAACCTCTCGTGTACCTAAAGTTTAAAAGTGGGGACAAAAGTATCCAAAGTCGCATTTATGATGTTGACCACTCCATTCTCATAATGTAGTTAACGTACCCGTTAACTTTGGCCACGTGGACAAACGTGAGTTGCTGACATATCAATTTTTGGCCACGTGGACGAGCCCAATTAGAGGTTTAATTCGTTGTTTTGTCGTAAACGAGGCTGATGTGACAAAAAATTGCTATGTTTGTCCACATGGCCAGAGTTAACAAGTAAGTTAACAGTATTACTAGAATGGAGTGGTCAACGCCCCAAATGTGACTTTGGGTATTTTGGCGACCACCGTTAGACTTAGGGTACACGAGGGGTTCTTTGACCAAACTTTAAGTATTTTCGCCGTCATTAACACTTCTTCTTCTCATTATTATTATTATTATTATTATTATTATTATTATTATTATGAAAACTTCATAAAAATGACCTTCAAAACACCACATAGTTTTTTATTACACCTCATGTTTTTATAATTCTTGAAACAATCTTTTAAAATTTTAGGTACCAAAATATCTTTAATTTTGTCAATTTTTTCGGACGCAATATGTCCATTTTTCAGGACGCGATATGTAAATTTTGCAGGGGTATGCTTGGTAAATGAAATTTGAAAACGTTATGTTGAGAATTATGAAAATTTGTGGTGTACTAAAAGAATATGTGGTGTTTTGAAGGTAATATATGAAGTTATTATTATTATTATTATTATTATTATTATTATTATTATTATTATTCGGTCAAATAAAAAGAAAAGTTGCTCCAAATTTTGTACCTTTATATATTAGTATCGTGTGTATTGTTTTTCTCTTTCTTTCTTTCCACTTTATTTTTCTTTCGGTTTGGTTATAGGGGGGCTCTATCTACTGGTCAAGCTCTACGCAACAAATATCAATCATTAAGAAAGATAATAAGAGAGCAGAATTCTTCCATCGTTTGCTTTGCTATGAAAACTTCATATATATAATTTCAAAATATATTGGCACTTTCTAACTAAAAAATATAAAAACTTATTAAAATAATTGTAAAGACTACTGATATTTATGCTGCAATAATCCCTAATATTAATAAACTATTATCCGAAAGTACACCAATTAGTAAACTCTTGCGGTCTTGCCAGTTACACATAAGCATTTCTTTTAAAAAGAGATAAGATTTTTTTTTGTAAAAGAATAATACAATGTAAAGACAAGTACAGTTTGGTTAAACTCAGTGGCGAAACCAAGAATTATGAACTGGGGGGTTCGATATGATTTTTTTGTCAAAATTTTAACTTGAGAGGGTTATATTTAAATTCAAGTGAAAGTTAGAGGGGGGTTCAACTAAAATTTTGTATGAATTTACACCAAAAAAGTTAAAAATAAGGTACTATTATACCCAAAAAAAAAATAAAAAAATTGGAGGGGGTGGTTTGAACCACCCCCACCCTAAGGGTGCATCCGCCCATGGTTAAATTTACTCGTATCTTGAAATAAGAAATATAGGAAACTAATTTAATTTGTTCATAACTTTGGCATACAATAAAAACTTAACTATGTATTCATACATTTCAAGAGCAAGATAGTTCATGTCTCGTTTATGAAGAATCAAATTTGTATATCTGATTATTTATTGACAAACATTAAGTTACAACCAATATGCAGTTATGATTATTTAATGGCAATATGCTTATGGATTGCTCATCAAATGCCAAATGGGGAGATTGAAGATTCAGATTTGTAGCTGAATATTTAAGGTTATTTTGTGAGCTACAACTAAAATGACGTGGACTCCAAGTATTATGGGCTTTTATATTGATTGGTCTATTCTTAAAAGCCCACTCATTAATTACTTAGAGTTATTACTTTCTTTATTAGGCATTTGCATTAATTAAACTTTCTAGGTCCATTTCCCAGTGTTAATTAATTGCTCAATTAAGAAAGGCTTAGGGTTACTATATATAGCAGAGTGAGCTTCAGCCTCAAACTAACCCTCCAAGATTAACCTAGCTGTCAACTTCTAGGTTATCAACTCGACAATGATCGGTGTTCTAACATCGTTTTCCTAAATCTTCGGAGAGGTGTCGACTGCGATCATCATATTCGTTTGAAGGCTGTTGCCTGACAATCAACGTGTGCAAGCGCAGCTTGTTGTGTCCAACGTACTCAAGAGATATGGAGTCATGCATTAGATCCACAGTCGAAGCATTATCACCTGATTCAAGATCAGATTGTGACCAGTCTTAGCTTTATGGGTAATTCCTAAACTTTAGCTATTTTACATTGTTGTTGTAAAAGAATCTTGTAATCATTTTTAGTGTTATTAATATGAGCGACGGCCCCGCAGAGTAGATGGGTATCGATTTACATAACCAAAACATCGGGTGTTCTTTACGTTTCACGCTCATGTTTTGGTTGTTATATTTTACTATACCCAAACTAGGGAAAGCTGATCTTTTTATTGGTATTTGTTCTTTTATTAACTTATAACCTAAAAGTGACATAAGAGTAGATCAGCCTTAGTTTATTTTTATTTTTATTTTATAACATATATATGCGCCGAATTATATCATCAAATTCAGTTCTAATATATATACTACTTCTGTATTCCCCACTTAATTTTACATGATCCATTGACCAAATTATACTTACGGGATCACATAAATGTGCTCTTCTGATCTTACAATCTTCTTCACTGCGACAAATAGTAGTTCATGTCATTATCATAGTACGAGCAAGATGGCGACAATATTCCCTCATCCGCCGAAAAATACGTTCGATCATACACGAACGGCTTCGTCCAAAAATCCGATTCAGCTGAATACTTGTACTCAAGATCACATGCTTCCACCGACGAAGAGCTAATGTTACGATGATCAGTACCGACATTTGTGTCCAGTAATGGCGGTAATGTAGAGGTCTCGAGAATGATATTCGAAGTTGTTATGGGACTAGTACCAGTACTAGTTTGATCAGCTTCATTGTTATTGTGGCTAGTTTGATCACACTGTGAAGATTCAGGTGTTTGTGAGCTGTTATGATCACTAATATTAGAGCGCTTTTTAAGGTGGGTGTGCCAATGATTCTTGACTTCATTGTCTGTTCTTCCAGGTAGTTGAGCAGCAATCAAGGACCACCTGTATATACAGTAAAAACTCAATAAATAATATTGTTGAGATCAAAAAAATTTATTATTTTATCGAAAAAAATATTTTTGGTCATCTTAGAATTAGAGTCGGATTGCAAAAGTATAATCTTATCGAGGTTATTAATTTATCGAGTATTAGTTTAAGCAAATTCTACTATATATACATATATACACATAAATAGGTACGCATATAAATACTCAATTTTTTGTATTATTTAAAGGCATCATCATGGGTTCCATAGAACCATGATCTTTCTCATTAGAGCAATGGGTTCTAAGACCAGCCGTACACCACCATTTTTTTTAGCATCGGACGGGTGAAAACGGGTGTAATTTTTTTTTACTTCGAGACCCGATCGGAACTAGGATCTGAATTCAGAGTGTTGGAAATCCGTAACCATTAGCTAATCTGAATTCCGAAAAAATTTCCTTATATTGCAACGATTTCGATGACCAGAAATGATCCTTTTAGAGCAATGAAATATAGTTCAAGTCGTATAGATATAATGAGCAGATCCATCAATGAAGGGATGAAAGTGGATACGATCCTTTTTTTATATCTTTAAAATATCGGAAACTAAGATTTTGGGTTCCGGGTTTCGGAAAAAAAAAAACATAACCATGGCTAACCAAATATCTGTTTTTTTTAAACTCGGTTTGATTTCAAAAACATAAATTGGGATTCACGTTTTATAACCGGATTTGAGTGCAAACTTCCAATTTAATTAAAAAAACTGCTTCTTACAATGATAAATTTAAATATAAACAAAAAAACAATCATTAAAAAATATTTCTTCATAAAATATAAATCATTTGTTTATTTTAGCCACGAAAATAAAACAAAAAACGTAAATCACAAGACATACCACATATATAATAAAACCATAATGAGAAAGCTGCTAACTGATTTCCAAGTATTTGCAGCCCGCATCCGCTTAAACGGAAATATTGGTGCCCGAATTTGGATTCCTGTTTTCAAGTGTATTATACTAATACAATGTATTGAACGGGATATATATATATATATATATATATAAATATTTATGTATATGTATAGCTCAGGTGTAGTTCTTACTTATTCCCATGTTCTTCATGCAATTTGATGATCAAACCCTCTTCTTCGACTGAGTAGTTTCCACGTCTTACGTTCGGCTGCAAGTAATTTATCCATCGTAATCGGCAACTCTTCCCACATCTAGACAGGCCTACACTCACATGAATACTTATAGATTTAAATGAGGTATATATAAACGCAAGTTTTTTCTTCTTATTAAAGTGTAAAGATATTATAAAACGAATATAAAGGAACTTTGATGAATAGTTGTTTCAAAAGGGTTCATGATGTTAAATTTGATAAAAAATGAGTATAGAAACGATATGTATATTATCAACTTATATAATTCTCATACTTCTAAAGCTAAATATTTTTCCAGGAAATAAGCAAATTAAAATGAAAAAGAAAACACTATACATAAAATTACGATCTTTAAAATAACAAAATCAGTAATATATCATTGATTAAATTAGGGTTCAGAAATATTGAAAACTCAAAGAGGAAAATAAAGTAGGTTTTTTTTTTTTTTTTTTTTTTTATGAATCTAATTAGTTATATTTGAATGGTTTTCTTCCCGGAAACTATTTATGATCTTCGAATCTTCAAAGTAAAAAGAAATATAAGGTAAGGAATTTAATAAGTACAGATTTAATATCCCTAAATAAATTGATATGTGAAATCATTTATTTATTTATTTGTAATTAAAACACGGTTTGTAATTATAGTCAGCAATACTGATGAAGAATATAAATAGCCATTATTGATTTTACCAGCAAACTTGGGAAGCTCACGCCAATTCCAGTGGCCATATCTTTCGACATAAGCTCTTAACTTGTCGTCTTCTTCAGAGCTCCAAGCTCCTCTCTTGATTCCATTTCTGTCATAGTATGGACCTCTCACCATCTCTCTCTGGTCTTCTCTCTAGCTCTCCAATTTTATTTTTATTTTTCTAAATAATTTTTCCAGCTCAGAGCGATCCTTTTGTGTAGAGGTTGAGCACAAAACGTGCATTATATATGAGTTATTTATAAGGCTCACGACCCTCAAATCATTAAAGTTGGAAGTTAATTGACAGTATAATAATAAAGAAAAAGTAATATGAACTTTAAACAATTATTATAAGGGGCCAAAGGAAGGTACGGCGAAATAACTTTTGTGATTAAATAAATACACGTTATTATTATTAATCGTTAGTTTGATTACATGTGTCTCAATACGTCGAAGTTGTCAATTGAAAGGTAAAGTTTTTCCACTCGAATTATTCGATTAATTAATACAACTCGGAGAGGTCTATATACACACGTGATGTTTACATATGGTTTAAAATTTAAACATATGATTATTAATTTGTCAAGTAGTGTTCTTGACTCGTAAACTAAATTATATAACTGATTTAAAATAACAAATAGAAGATAAAAAAAACAGGTCTCTAGTGAGAAAGAAATAGGAAGTGAGTGTTTCAAGGAGAGAGCCGGCGTTGGCAAAAATTGCTTCTATATTTGCCGGAGCTTGTCTTAAGAAGCGCAGGTAAAATGTAGAATTTTGCCCATGCTTTTGTCGATCTTTTATCAAAAAGGGCCGATAAAAAGGCAAATTTTGATGGTTGAAGAAAACGTTGAACGTCGAGATAAATCTCATTTATTATAGAGAATGTTTGACTCAAGTGTTTAATAATATGATCCACTCGACATTAATTCAGTTTTTTTTTCTTTTTTTTACGTAATTTCTTCTATTTATAGTCCCACATAAATATAACTAACATATAATTCTTAAAGACATGCTTTATTTATCTTATTAACATATAATTCTTAAAGACATGCTTTATTTATCTTGGAACTTATCTCACACAAAGATGTTCCAAGATATATTTAAGTCTCATTAGAGTGTTCGTTCATGCCTTCGTGGTCTTAAACACCCATTTGAATTTGCGAGAGTTTGAAGAACTTGTGCCAATTATAATTCTACTGAACTTGCCCTTATAATTTCATTGAAGCATACTGTATGCTCCACTTTGTTATCATCTACCAAGGTGTAATCATTTAAAACTTCTTGTTTCTGTTCTTTTTTTTTTCTTTTTCACATAGTAGTAGACCGAGGTGTAACCCGTGCAATAAGTTAAATCTAACATTATTGGGCTCACATTGCAATAATAGATTCAATGTAATCAAACCTATCTACATCAACTTAACGGGAATGGATCTTGTCAAAAGCCCTACCAACATGAACTATTTAAAAGATTTTCATGTTTGTTTATCAAAACTCATAGAAAACCAAGAAGGTTTGGCCTAGTGGTAACTCCACTACACCTCCATTCAAGAGATTACATGTTTAATTCTTATGCAACTCAAACGAGTGCCCCATTTACATATGTAAATTTGGCCAATAACGGCACATGTTCTTACGTTGAATATATCTAGTAATGCGAGAGTGCATTGTAACTTTAGCCGATAATCCCACCCATTCAGGAAAATAAAGTTCATTGAACTTCGCCACTTTTATCTTGTAATATATAGTAATTGTTATTGCCATAAAAATTGGAACGTGCATATATATATATATATATATATATATATATATATATATATATATATATATGTACCCAGTCATTTGAGCAGTTACAGTCTCGTTGGTGGGTCCAGTAGACTTAGACCCTAATCGATGTCATATCTATATGTATCTAACATTTTATTACCGTCTCTTAGAACAATGCTTCCATTTTTCTTAAAACAAATTGTAAGTGAGGTTATTTGGTGGTGCAAATACTTATAAATTAAGTAAAAGTAAATATGTATTTCATTTCTTTTTTTGTTACAGTATATTTGTTAAGACACATCTTCACCGTTTCACACGATATACACGAGTTAAGTGCAAAACGAACGAAAAACAATACACATCCAAGAAAAAGAACGTCACCAAGGCTTTTTGTTAACCCAAATCCGACTATCCCTTGTGGTTAACTTATTTATGAAGAGCACTCAACTAAATTTATGTTACACCATACAACTCAAAGCACAAAGAAAATCCCCCTCCATGTTACAGCATAAGTTTTACCGTAGAGCACTTAAACTCTTGATCATTACAAAATCTCATTGCACCAACTAGCTGTAAACATAGCACTCTTCATCGCGTCACTATGAATCGCCAGTTGCGCTCTCCCTAAGAATTTTCTCACAGGGGTAGTCGAATTGAAACTCAACTACGGGGTTATAAGGAGCTAAGGGCAATTATTTTCATATTTAGAGTTCCATAAATCTTGGGTCCAATTTTTTCCAATCATATATCAATCACAAGAAATCTATCGAAAGGCGATAACTCAATAGTTTCTTTGTTAAATCGATAGCTCAATTTGTCAAGCTGAGTATCAATCACGAGTTCACGATATTCACAACCAACAAAATATTTGACTTTTTATTGATTCGGGTATAAGTTATTGAAAATTTGTTTTCATAAAATCGGTTTTCATATCCGACCTATTAATCAAATAGTTTAAAATTGGAACTAAAATACTTCAAAATGGTAAATGGACCTTTAGTTTTTAAGTACAATATCCTCCAAAGTCCAAAATAAATACGATAAAATGAAGTTGGGCATTTAATTGAAATGGAGAGGAAAGGAAGGGCAAGTATGATAAATTCAATTGAAACACCTATAAATCTATTAAAAATGAAAAGACATTTTTGTAATTATAGCAAGAAACAGGGTAGAATCAAAAGAGCATTTTAATTAAAGCTCAGGTTGTGTACGATTCTTTAAAAGAGAGTGGCATAGCTAGTCTATGAGAGAATCTAGATAATAATAAAAAATAACGGGGGGCTAAAATGGGTTTTATATGAGTAAATGGGCCAACCAAGTGAGGGCAATTGCCCCCTGTTGGGCCTAAGTGGCTTCGCCACTGGTTGTAGGCAATCTTATAGAATATCAACTTAATCGTTCTATTGATTGAGGATACGCAAATGCTTGTAATAAATGTGTAATCTGTCTCAATAGTTGTCATTGATTTTCCTATTATATCATTAAATAAGACAACAAATTGAATACAAACATATTTAATAGATTCTAACGCAAATACGTTGGTCAACATATTTAAGATGATAACCTAAATCAAAATACACAAATATTAAGTTTAAATGTGTCAACAAGTTCAGAACGTAAATCACATATTAATATACAAATTTATTATATTATATAATCCAATTTCAAAAATTGATTCTAAAAATTTGGAACCGGAATCCGGTTCCTGGTACTTCGAATCAAAATCAAAATTTAAACCCTATTTCCGGTATTTCTTATTCGGAGTAAAACACTTCAGATTATTGTCTTTTGTACAGGCCAGTTCCAGGACATGGTGGTGTGAACGATTAATTGTGCATCACATAATTCAAGGTCACTAACTTACAAACAATACAATTATGGAGAAGATTGTGACTTGGTCCCTCTTTTTCTTTCTTCCAACTTTATTTTCCTTATGTCGGGTTTTTCTGGTAATCGAGGAATCATTGAAGCGCCAAAGTTAAGAATTATTTCTTAGTTTTCTGTATCTCAAATCAAATACATCTTAAGAACATTGATCGTTCTTATTTTTTTATTTATTTTCATTTTATCACCAATTAATACGATTAGTGGGAAATGAGTATATATACAATATATATGGAAAATTTTAAATGTATAACTATAAAACATGCAAAGTAGCGGTGTGAAAAAAAAAAAAACTCCACTTTAACAATTCAACCCAACTCAATTGAACCCAACTCCAATCTAAGACAACCCAATAGTTATCGGGTTGGGTTGTGTTTGTTGGATCCCAAACCACGGATCTGCGAATAACACGAGTAATCACCACGAATCAAACGAACTTAAAAACACGAATTTGGGAGAAGAATTTCTCTGATTAATATTGAAGGCAATTACAAAGATAACTCGAAAAACTTAATGGACTCAGACTCTACTTTTAACTCTTAACTCTTAACTCTTAATTTACAGAGTACACTGCTAGGTTTATATAGGCCTCACATTGGCAAAACCCTAGCTAACAGAATCGCACTAAATCAGGAAACTACCCTAAATAATCTCGCCAAATCTTTGCTTGCTCCTCAAGCTACGCGCTTTCCTTTCTGGGTAGACTTTCCCTTTTCTGCCCGGACAGTCTTTCTGTCCCCGAGCTGACCTGCTCGTATGCTCCGGGCTGAGCTTGCCTTCTATGCGGACTCTCTTCATGTGTTCACCCGAGCTGGGCTGAACGTCTGTTCGTCCTTTGTTCTGGTCGGTACCCAGGCTGACTTCTCGCAAGTCTTTCTGCCCGTCCTGGCTTCTGGTCGTCATCCGGACTAAGTCAACCTTAAGCTCACATTCTCCCCCGTAAGCTTGACTTACTACACTTCTTACTCCGAGTAGCTCTCTCATCTCTGCGAACTTCACTCTCGCCAATGCCTTGGTGAGGATATCTGCCCGATGTTCCCTTGTGCTGATGAACTCTACAACGATCTGTCGTTTCTCCACAAATTCACGAATATAGTGATACTTCGTGTCAATGTGTTTGCTTCGTCCGTGATACACTGGATTCTTCATCAACGCTATTGCAGATTTGTTATCCACGTAGAGAGTTGGTGGATTCTGCTCGGAACCCGTCATCTCATTGAGTAGTCCTTTTAACCATATAGCCTACATGCTGCTGCGGTTGCCGCCATGAACTCCGCTTCACATGAGGATAAAGCTACTGTCTGCTGCTTCTAGGACTGCCAGGTGATTAGATTCCCGTTGAGATAAAACGCCATCCCTCCGGTACTTTTTCTATCATCGACGTCACCGGCCAGATCGTTGTCCGTAAAGCCGACGAGTACTTCTGCTTCACTTCCTCGGTTGTACTGGATCCCGTAGTCCGTCGTCCCTTTCACATACCTCAATATGTGCTTCACTGCCTGCTGGTGTGCACTTGTGGGGTTCTCCATGTAACGACTGACTATTCCCACCGCGTGTGCAATGTCTGGTCGGGTATGAGTGAGATACCTCAAACACCCGATCACGCGTCTGTATTCCGTGGGATCCACTTTCTTCCCTTCAGCATCCTTCCCGAGCTGCAGCTTTGCCTCCATGGGGTACTTGCTCGAGTTACAGTCCTCCATCTCGAACTGTTTAAGGATCTTCCTCGCATAGGCCGACTGCTTCAGCGTGATACAGTCTTTCTTTTGCTCCACCTCGATCCCGAGATAGTATGAAAGTAATCCGAGATCGCTCATCTCGAATTCGGCCATCATCTGCTGCTTGAATCCATCCACGCCTTCTGCGCTGGATCCTGTGACGATCAGGTCGTCCACGTATACTCCCACGATCAGAGTCTCCTGTCCGGTACTCCTGGTGTAGACTGCCTGCTCCCTCAGGCACTTAGTAAATCCAAGATTCTCCAAGCTCTTGTCGAGTCGAATATTCCACGCTCTTGGTGCTTGTCTCAACCCGTACAAGGCCTTGGAAAGTCTGTACACCTTCTGCTCCTTCCCTGTGACGCCGAACCCTTTCGGTTGCTTAACGTACACTTCTTCCTCGAGGTCACCGTTTAGGAATGCCGATTTGACATCCATGTGGTGAACATCCCATCCTCGATGCGCTGCTAGGGCAATGATCAGTCTGATCGTGTCCAGTCTCGCTACTGGTGCAAAGACTTCGTCGAAGTCTATACCTTTCTTCTCCACGTAGCCTTTAGCTACCAGTCTTGCCTTGTGCTTAAGGACATTCCCCTCTGTGTCCTTCTTCAGCTTGTACACCCACTTTAGGCCGATGGACTTGTGACCTTTTGGAAGGTCAGTTAGCTCCCATGTCCTGTTTTTCTCGATTGACTCCAACTCCTTCTTCATTGCTTCCTGCCACTCTTGCTCGGCTGCTGCCTCTTGGAAGTTAGTTGGCTCTTCTGCGCAAAGCAATGAGAGTTCCTCTAAATCCACCTCTTGAGTCTGCTCGTAGACTTCGGCTAGAGGTCGGAATCCTCGTGGCCCATCTTTAACGGAGGAATCTCCCGAGCTGAACGGGCTGGTCCTGCTCGGACTTGGTGTCCGTGGTGTGTCCGGGGTGCTCTCTCCCGGGCTGGTTTCCCTTGTCTCTGGCAAGACTGTTCCTGAGCTGGGTGTTCCGGGCTGCTGCTGCTCGGCAACATCCTGGTCTTCTTCTACACTGAACTCCACTGAGTTCTGCTCGGGGTCTCCTCGTTCGTCGCGCCAATCCCACTTCATCTCTTCTTCGAACACTGCATCTCTGCTCACTTGGAGTCTGCCGCGTCGTGGATCATAGAATCTGTGTGCATTGCTTCATTCCTCTGCTCCAAGGTACACCATCTTCTGACTCCGATCATCCAACTTCTTGAGATTAGGACCCGCAATCTTTACATGTGCGGTGCTCCCGAACACTTTCAAGTGTTCTAAGTGGGGTTTCTTCCCGTACCACGCCTGGTAGGGAGTGCACTCTCCTAGTGCCTTGGTCGGCAAACGATTAAGAAGATAGACCGCATGTCTCACTGCTTCTCCCCAAAAACTGGCCGGAACCTGCAGACTCTTTAGCAAGCTCCTCGCTGTGTTCATCACAGTCCGGTTTCGTCGTTCCACAACGCCATTCTGCTGTGGCGTGTGGGGTGCTGAAAGGTGTCGCTGAATTCCTTCCTCGTCGCAGAATTCTCCGAACTGCTGTGAAGTGAATTCTCCTCCTCAGTCTGTACGCAAGACCTTCAACCTGTGCACCGTGCTATTCTCCACGATCTTCTTGAACTTTCTGAAAGTCTCGAAAGCTTCGCTCTTCTCCTTGAGCATATACACCCACATCAATCGACTGTAGTCGTCAACAAGTAGGAAGAAGTACTTGTTACCGACAGTGGTCGCTGGGGTGATCGGACCGCAGAGGTCGGCGTGCACCAACTGTAGTGGTCTTTCTGCCCGGAACTTGGCTTTGATCGGGAAGGGTATTCTCGCCTGCTTCGCGATCATACAGCTTTCACATAGCTGGTCGGGGTGCTGTATCTTTGGAACTCCGAAAGCCAAGTTCTTCTCGCCCATCATCTTGAGCGCGTGAAAGTTCATGTGTCCGAGTCGAGCGTGCCACAGCCACGCCGGATCTGCCATCGACGCCATGAGGCAGACGGGCTGGCTGGTCTTCAGGAGGATCTTGTAGAGTCTGTTAGGTGTCCGCTCCACCTTCATCAACAGCACTCTATCTTTGGTCCACATCTTTAGGTAGGGCCCGGCTAGCACCACCGTATTCCCGATCTCCGTCATCTGTCCCAGACTGATGATGTTACTCTTCAACTTCGGGATGAAGTAAACCTCGGTCATCAAACGCTGGTCGCCATTCTTGCACTCGAACAGGATCGACCCTCTGCCTTTGATCTCTACGACGGATTCGTCGCCGAATTTCACGTTGCCCGTGATATTCTCATTGAGCTCTTCAAACTTAGCTCGGTCCCCGGTCATGTGGTTGCTTGCCCCGTTGTCAAGATACCATACGTCGGTACTGACTCTTCTCTCATCGTGTGTGAGGAGATTTGCAAAAACCTTATCCTCGATAAGAAAGACCTGCTCGCTGGTCTTCTTCAGGTAGCGCTGATCACTGAGATCCTCCGGACAGTTCTCCTCGGCTTCGTGCTCGCCGTTCTGTCCGGCCAGGTGTATAGCCTGCTCGGCAAATAACAATGCCGGCTGGTTGTCTGGGAACCTTTCTAGGTTCGCCTCCTCGCCCTGGTTTCTGCTCCGGCACTCTGATGCGAAGTGTCCGAGCTTTTGACAAGAATAGCACTTCACCGTGCTCTTGTCCCTTCGTGTCGGTCCTTCTTGACGGCTCGAGCTGCTTCCGCGTCCTCGCGAATCTCTGCCTCGACTTCGTCCTCGACCTTGTCCGCGTCCCCGGACTTCTCCACTGTAGCTGTTCCGTCCTGAGAAGTTTGAGAAAGATTCGGCTCCCCCGGATCTTCTCTATCTCACTGTCCACTCTTCATGCGTGAGTAGGAGATTCTGCTCGTCTCCTTTGTCGCCGTAGCCCCGAAGTCTCTCTTCGTGGGTTTTGAGACGCCCAACAACCTCTTCAACCGTCATAGTCTTGAGATCGCCGAACTGTTCAATCGACGTCACTATCTGCATGTACCTGCGAGGTAACGCACGTAAAAATCTGGTGACAATGGTGGTCTCGTCCACCTTGTCCCCCAGTGAGCGTATGCCGGTCACAATGGACGTGAGTCTCAGAGCGAAGTCGTCCACCGACTCGCTTTCCTTCATCCGCATGACCTCGAATTCACTCTTCAGGGTCTGGACTTTGGCATCCTTGACGCGATCTGCGCCCATGTGCATAGTCCGAAGCGTCTTCCATGCTTCTTTTGCGGAATCCTTCTCAGAGAGCATGAGAATGAGTTCTTCTGGAACAGCTTGGTAGATTGCTGCGAGTGCCATTCTTTCTTTGCGCCCTTCACAGTCGCCACCTTCAATGGCCTCCCACACTCCCTGCGCTTGCAGATTTACCCTCATCTTCAGCGCCCACATGGCGTAATTGCTCTTCGTGAGCATGGGGTAATGGAGTGTCAACGTGCCTTCCCTGGATTCTGGTTTCTTCACAACCAGATCTCCGATCGTCGATTCTGATGAAGACATGTCCTTCGATGAAGCTCTGATACCACTTGTTGGATCCCAAACCACGGATCTGCGAATAACACGAGTAATCACCACGAATCAAACGAACTTAAGAACACGAATTTGGGAGAAGAATTTCTCTGATTAATATTGAAGGCAATTACAAAGATAACTCGAAAAACTTAATGGACTCACACTCTACTTTTAACTCTTAACTCTTAATTTACAGAGTACACTGCTAGGTTTATATAGGCCTCACATTGGCAAAACCCTAGCTAACAGAATCGCACTAAATCAGGAAACTACCCTAAATAATCTCGCCAAATCTTTGCTTGCTCCTCAAGCTACGCGCTTTCCTTTCTGGGTAGACTTTCCCTTTTCTGCCCGGACAGCCTTTCTGTCCCCGAGCTGACCTGCTCGTATGCTCCGGGCTGAGCTTGCCTTCTATGCGGACTCTCCTCATGTGTTCACCCGAGCTGGGCTGAACGTCTGTTCGTCCTTTGTTCTGGTCGGTACCCGGGCTGACTTCTCGCAAGTCTTTCTGCCCGTCCTGGCTTCTGGTCGTCATCCGGACTAAGTCAAGATTAAGCTCACAGTGTTCAACCCGAATAAATAGTCGGGTTGGGGTTGGGCTAGATGTATTGGGTTGGGCCGGCCAAATTGACCCAATCAAAATTTTTTTTCTTCAAATAAGTAATTAATTTTTTAACATATATTTTTGTTGTTTAAGTAAGTAAAATCACACAGCAATTAAAAAATATATATTTCTAGAGTCTCATTTTTATGTTTAGTCATTATTTAATGTCTACGACTATGTTTTTAGTTTATGATTACGATCACGTTTCTTGTTTACTTTACGACTATGTTTCGTACTTGTGTTATTTAATGTTTAAGATATAATAACGTTTATATTTTGAATTGGGTGTTTAAAACAGTAATATGAAATTTATGCTTATTGATTGACGGTTTAAATTTAAGTGTTATTCGATAAAATATTAATATATATATATAAATTTTAATTTAGGCCAATGACCCAACCCAATCCAACCCAACCGAGAGTTTTTTGGGTTGTGTTGGATTGGTCCTTCAAAAAATTTGGGTCGGATTAGGTTGTTTTTCCAAAATCCAATAATGTTTTACCTCGGCTCGACCCAATCTAACTCATGCACACTCCTAGTTACTATCCTGTCAAGAAAAGAAATCATTACAACTAATTACCATTGATATAATAACTCACTAAATTTACATATTTGATATCAATTTATACTGTGATATTGGCTCTATAATTAATGGCATTTGACGTTTACATTTGTCAT
Source organism: Parietaria judaica (assembly GCA_954871525.1). Taxonomy (NCBI): domain Eukaryota; kingdom Viridiplantae; phylum Streptophyta; class Magnoliopsida; order Rosales; family Urticaceae; genus Parietaria; species Parietaria judaica. Next base: position 38,107,489 of record OX940865.1, read on the forward strand.
ACTCATGTACATGGTAAGGAATCTTTTAAAATAGGGTTAATTGCGGCAAAAATACCCAACCTTTGGTCAAATTCTCTGCTGTGTATACAACCTCCGTAAATGGCGGCAAAAGTACCCAAGCTTGGCATTTGGGAGTTGACCGAGAAAATCTTCCTATATGGCAACCAGCCTTTGCCACGTGGCATGCCACATGGCACTTGGCCGCCACGTGGCATGCCACGTAATTATTATTATTTAAATATTTTTTTTAAAAAAATATTTTTATTTTTAAACAAAATTATTTTTTATTTTTAATAATTTTTTTTCAATAAAAAAATTAATGAATATTTAAATTTAAATATTCATTATTGGTTATAATTATTTATTTCTAAAAAAGTTGGTAGAACAAAATAAAAATCACCGCTCAAGGTTCACTTGAACTCCGTTTCCGATCCGGTTCACGCGTCGAATAAAATTGTTTAATATGTTTAATAATAATAATAATAATAATAGCTAATAAACACATACAAATTGTTTAAAAATTCAAGACATAATTAAATACACACTACTTATTCAAAAACAAAAAAATAGTAGTCATATTTATATTTAACAAAAAAATATTTTTATTTGTTTGCATGATATTTTTTTGTGTTTGCATTTTACAATAATAATAATTGTTTAATATGTAAAATTATTATTATTGCTGTAAAAAAACATGACTACTATTTTTATTATAATAATTGTTTATAAATAAAAAAACATATCAAACAATTATTATTGTAAAATTCAAGCACAAAAAAATAGGTCATGCAAACAAATAAATATATATTTTTGTTAAATATAAATATGACTACTATTTTTTTGTTTTTGAATAAGTGGTGTGTATTTAATTATGTCTTGACTTTTTAAAAAAATTGTATGTGTTTTTAGTTATTATTATTACTAAACATATTAAACAATTTTATTCGACGCGTGAACCGGATCGGAAACAGAGTTCAAGTGAACTGTGAGCGATGATTTTTATTTCGTTCTACCCACTTTTTTAAAAATATATAATTATAACCAATAATAAATATTTAAATTTAAATATTCATTATTTGTTATTATTGGAAAAAAAATTATTAAAAATAAAATATAATTTTGTTTAAAAATAAAAATATATTTTTTTAAAAAAATTATTTAAATAATAATAATTACGTGGCATGCCACGTGGCGGTCAAGTGCCATGTGGCATGCCACGTGGCAAAGGCTGGTTGCCACATAGGCAGATTTTCTCGGTCAACTCCCAAATGCGAAGTTTGGGTACTTTTGCCGCCATTTACGGAGGTTGTATACACAGCAGAGAATTTGACCAAAGGTTGGGTATTTTTGCCGCAATTAACCCTTTAAAATATAAAGAACAGTAGAAACAAAAAGGTCCGAATTGTGTCTCCATTACAAATAATTATATATCCTTATTCCATATCATCCCTTGTAGAAAAGTGACAAAGATGAGTTACGTGTTCACACTTCTAATTTCATTCAAGTTTATTCCCTTCTTATGATCAACGACTAAATTTACATTATCGGGCATATATATAATATTAAAAATTAGAAAACAGATAGAGAGAATAGTAAAAGTAGGGGCTAGAGTTTGCTATTAAGCGTGAATGTGATGGGAAATGAACAAACTACTGCACATTTCTTCTTAACTTCCCCTTTAACTCGTGATGATATTGTAAAGACTAGATATTTAGTCATACAATTAAAACGGTCAACGGAATGTGACTTACGGTTGAATGACAAGACTCGGAATATGGTTCCATGTTGAAACGACATCGAGTTTCACGACAATCAATCTCAATATATTTATCTCGTGACTCAATTTGAACGAAGTTAACGAAGAAAAGTGGGGCAATTAACAAAATTACACATCTACGAGCAGGGGCGGAGCCAGTGTATCTTCAGGCACCACCTAGAAAAAAAAAGCATGAAAAAAATAATTAAATTACGATTTTCAAATAAAAATAAAAAACAGTGGTATAAATTATTTAATTAATGAGTCACAATAATGGAAATTAAATGCAAGCAACCTAGATGATTGTTGTTTTGCTTTTCAAGTCACTCATATCCTTTTGACTTTTCAAGTCCTTGGGTGTATACTTTTTTGGTTTATTTTTTTCTTCTTAGTTTTAATTGATATATAAAAGGAATATATGTAAAGCAATGTTATAATGCTAAATAGGTTCAAGTTCTACTTGACTTTCTTATAACTAATTATTTTTTGACATGATCAATAAATTAACGCATTTAACGTAATTTTTAATTAATGTATTTTTTGATGTGACATGTTTTCTTTTCATAAAAAACGACATTGCATTGAAGATTGATATCAACATAGCTCATTACTTTTGATTTTTCCCATTTTAGAGGTTGGAAATTCTTGATTTTCTTATTTTATTTATTTAAGAAGTATATTGTAGTTATTTATTGATACATATATTGTTATTTGTACATTGTGCGATGTGACATTAGTAGTTCAACAGTTCATGAACAAAGCATATAAAACCTACGTTTACTTAAATTTATGTGATTGTTAATATTTATGTGCTTGAAGAAAAAGAAAAAAAGTAAAAATTTATTTAGATTTTTTTTTTCTAAAAAATTTACTATAGACTTCACCTGAATTAGATTCCTGATTCCGCCACAGTCTACAAGAAACCAAATTAACAAATTACATTCTTACACATATTCTGCTTTTTTTCGCAGATCTAGAGATACAGTTCTTTTTCAAGGTATAAAAACCACTAAATATACAAAAATCAGTAACAACACTTTCTGAAATTTAATACGTGGTTAGTGAATCCGGTTGAGTGACTAATAAAGTTTATCCTATTTACAGCCTTCCAATTCCCAAATATTCAATAAATGTGTACGTCTCATGTACTTAATTGCGCTCCATAATTTTTTCAATAAAAAAATACGAGTAATTCTTTCCATCTGATTTCCTTACATACAAAGACAAGTTATCCTTATGACTAACTGCACGATTACTAATAAAACTACTTTAACCAAACTAATACACTATTTTACCTTATATCATTTACGTTCTTCATTATTGGAGTACCTAACAACATATTTGGTCTATCATAAAAAATAAAATAAAAAACATATTTGGTATACATAATGTATTATCATCAAGAAATTCTAGTGAGAGTGAGCCCTCCTACTCGAATCAATATATATATATATATATATAAATATAATCATCGAACTTTTTTTTTTTTTTGGTTCTTCTTCTAATTTATAGAAAATATAAATGCGTTTTATAACCCAACTAGACAAAAACCTAAATCGTAATGGATGTCCTCGACGTGCCACTAAAACAACGTTGTACGATAAACTAATTAAATAGAAATCAAAATGCATTGAGTTAATTAAATATCACACTAAACAAAGACCCAAGCAAACTGTATTTAACTGACGCCAGTGCTTAAACTTTATTGTGAGTCTCATTCAACCTATAAATAAAATTAGTCCCCACCCTCTGGATTAAACCCGGATACCAATTTTTTTTAAAAAAAAAACCCGTCCGCAACCCGTATATTAAAATATCCGGGTTTTTTTTTTTTTTTTTTTTTTTTTTTTTTTTTTTTTTTTTAAGTTTTGATCTGGGCAGTTGGATCATCAAGATCAACGACCCAAAAAATAAATTTAATTAAAATATAAAAAAAATCCGGATCCGGATATATCCGGGAATTTTTTTTCCCGGTCCCAGATATATCCGTATCCGGGTTTTTGAAAAAAAAAAAAAACCCGGAAGGGTTTTTACTATACATTTTGGGGACTACATAAAATATATGCTCTCACACACATAAGGTAAAACAATCTATATATAGTATTTAAATCAAATATATATGTGCTTACAACAAATAAGCCTATATATATACTATATATTATAATAAAGTTAAGGGTTAATGACGGGAAAATACCTAAAGTTTGATCAAAGAACCCTTCGTGTACCTAAAGTCTAAAAGTTGTGGCAAAATTACCCAAAGTCATACTTGGGGAGTTGACCACTCCACTCTCGTAACGCACTTAAGTTACCCGTTAACTCTGGTCACGTGGACTAACGTGGATTACTGACGTAGCAATTTTTTTCCACGTGGATGAGCCCACATCAGCCTCATTTACGACAAAACAACGCATTGAACCCCAAATTAGGCTCGTCCACGTTGCAACAAATGGCTATATCAAAATTGCAGGTTTGTCCACGTGGCCAGAGTTTACGGGTAAGTTAACTACGTTACGAGAATTGAGTGGTCAACGCCCCAAATGTAACTTTGGGTACTTTTGCCACTATTTTTAAACTTTAAGTACACGGAGGGTTCTTTGACCAACCTTTGGATATTTTTACCGTCATTAACCTTAAAATTAATTACCTATTTTTTCCCGTATTTTTTAAGCCACCGCTGCCCCGGACCTCTACGGAGCCCTAGGCGAGAAACGATCCCCAGACGGCTGATCCCTGACCTTCAGGCTAGACACTTGAGTAGGATAACCTAGTTATTTTCTTAGAGGAAATTTTAACGGAGAGACCAGTAAATATTCATCTGGTTCTCTAGTTCCAAATAATGTTCTTGAAAGGAAATAGTTTCAAATAATGTTCGTTAACTAAAAAAAAACCCTTGACTATTGATCTGTTTAATTATGTTAGATTAACTATTAAACTTCTAAATATAAATTATACTTAAAAAGTTTTAGTGAAATTTTGACGGAAACCCTTCTAGAATTTAAGTAATTAATAAATTAAATTGATAAAAATTGACGGAAACCCTTCTAGAATTTAGTATTTTTAAAAGAAAATTCATTTTTTAATATAAAAATTCAAAAATTAAATTGATAAAATTTATTACTATATAATTAACATTTATAATAACTTTTCTAAATATTTTTATTTTACGAAAACTCCATCGTTACCCAAATCAACAATGTACCTGTAAAATATGATAAGCACAAATTGAAATGATTTTTGAAACGTCACAGAACTCCTATCAGTACACCCGTAAAATTGGACCGTCGGGTGATTCTTTATTTTTGGACTCTTAATTAAACATTAAATACTCCGCTGAAATATTGAAGAATAATAGATTTTTCAATCTAATTATCCTCACAAATTCAAGGAAAGAAAAAAACTAAAACATTGCAATAGAGATTAAAGGTCATGACGTACCACGTTGACTGATATCAATATTAAAAGAAAAGTCTTTCCAAGAAACTGTTTTTTTTTTTACCACATGTGAAATGAATCATTATTCAATCAATAAAAGTCGAAAGAACATGGAAGAAGAGCTTAAAGAAAGTCGCACCATGAGAAACAATATTTGAGTTTCAATAATATCATGATATACAGATATAGACGTGGTCACTTTGTTTTATTTGTACTCGATACAACAAATACACGTGTGTAATGTGTTTATCAACTCAACATTACTCAGAAATTATCACATAAAGTTCAAGAAGAAAGTGAAGTGGGAAATGGGAATCACATGTAGATATTACTTATTAGTTATTAGTATTACAATAAATAATAAGCAATATTGACACTGTGTTGTCACATCGGTCAATGGTCGTGGACTTATCGTAGAATTCATTTTACTATACAAATTCTATTTTATGTAAACGTGGCATCTGCACCGTTTAGACGCCCATCTGACATGTCAAGTGACGAGAGGAAAAGTTTATGTCTATTGAGCGCATTTTCGGATACATGTTTTTCTGATTCTTCTCGATTCCGAAGCTGAAATTTTTATTTTTTATTTTATACTTTATCCCTCATTAAAAAAAAATCGTGGTAAGAGTAATCAAACTTTGATAAACTAAAGAAGCAGTGATTCAAAGTGAAAAAATAATAACAAAAGTGCCTAAATTTAAAACAATATGGGGCGATTCATCTTTTCGTTTAATTTTTTCTAATCGAATTCGAATGAGCAAATATGCCAAATAGAATATTCCTAAATTAATCAACGTTCCTAAGCTTTCGATTTGATAGCATTATGTTACAAAATTAATCAACGTTCCTAAAAATAGTTAGAATTTTACTAAAAATAAATATTAAAATTTATCTTAGGCGTCACCTGAATTAAAATTTCGGCTCTGCCACTGATCGCAACCCATTCCTCTCTTCTTGGCCGTGGTGATTTCTTTTAAATCCGAGATTTCTTTGTGAAACATAACTTTCACATTTTTCGATTTCTAATTTCAACATGATGTTATGGTTGTTTTGATTACTTGTGTAAATTATTAGCATTTTAATTTATATTGTACTTGTAATGTTGGAAGGATATTTTTATCAAGTTACCTTAAACTTATCATGAACCTAAGGTGGTGTTTGGTTATGGTCTCCAAGACCAATTTTTGGTTTTGGTTTCAAACAATGTCAATTTGGTTTCACAGATCACGTTTGGTTAAGACCGGTCTCGCAGGCCACTGAAATTTTAATGAAGAAAAACAGAAAACGAATTGAAGTTGTTTATGTCTTTGGTCTTCAACTCAATCATACAAAATAAAACAATAATTATAGATTATCATTCTATAATATTATTATATTATTTATAATAAGATATTAACTATGAAATTAACTTATATAATAAATTATTAAAATTATTTTTATATATAAGTATAAATTATTATGATATTTTACTATCATATTAACAACTATATTTAAATTATGTATTATTAAATTCTAACTTAATTACAATGATATAAACTCTTGAAACAAGATATTTACTTACTTTATATATATTTAATCATGTAATTAGAGTCATAAAATATGATTAATTTTTGTATTATAGCAAATATTTTTAGACATAATATTAATATATATTACTTTCAAATAAAACGTACTTTCGTTTTAGTAACATAAATTGTATTCTATTGGATTTTATTCATTTAAGTTCAACCACATATTAACAAAAGACTAATCAAACAGTGTTTTGAAAATCAAACTTGTTGAGGGCAAAAATCACCAAGAAGCAGTCACGAGGAAGTATCCTCGAGTTTAAAGAAAGGGGTTCTGGTTTAATCTCTTTGTGGTTAAGAACAACAAGAAAAGCGATGGCAAACGTCTATGAACTATCTTTATTGATGAACTATGGGGATTACATATTTATGAACACACTTTCTTGCTTTCTTGGATATGATGCCGCACCCCGCCGTACACGGCGAGGTTGCCTACGTACCCGGTATCCCGGGATCAGGTCATCACGTAGTTCAAATTGGATGGTGTTTCTCTTCTTTTCTCTCTTCTCTTCCTGATTTCTCTTGAGTTTCTCTCTCAGCTTCTGTCGGCCGAAATTCCATCCCCTTTCCAATGGAGCTCTCTCTTAGTATTTATAGGCGTTTTGCCCTAGCTTATCAACTGTTGATCTTCGAGTAGTATTTTTCCCTAGCTCATCTCACCGTTAATCTTTATGTGGTCCTTCATGTGGTCCCTCTCTGCAGGCTCTCTGATTTCTCTGTCGAAAGCATGCAGGTCCTCATTTAATGCGGATGGTCGTACACTCTGACACGTCCTCGCTAGCGCTCCTTCTCACCTATCGGTGTATATATTTGTCGTTCTTTCGGTCAACCTTCTCGCCAGTTTATTTCCTCGACTAACTTCCTCGCTATTCGCCTTCCTCGAGGAACTTCCTCGCTGGCACTCTCTTCAATCTCTTGAGATGCCCACTTGAGAGGCTTCCTCAAGCACCTTCTTCGAGCGTACTCCCTCGGGCATCCTCCTCGAGGATACTTCTTCGAGCACCCTCTTAGAGCATACCTCCTCGGGCATCTTCCTCGAGGATACTTCCTCGAGATGCGATGAAGTATTTCTTCATTGGCCAAACGACATTAGTAGTGTTAAGGAGGGATTTGACGAAATCCGACCTTAACAAAACTCCTAAACTGGTTTGGTTAAATAAACTCTGAGACTAGTTTCCCAAACTAAATTTCAAAATTGGGGTCTGTTTGGAAAGCATTTCTAAAAGCTTTTTGCGTTTTATCAAAAGATTCTTAGGGTATATTCTTTATAAAACATGATTGGTTGTTTTTTTCATAAAATATTTTATCAAAGCATTTTTTCTTTTTCACTAATTTACCCTGTGATATGAAAACGTCTTTTTGACGTTTTTATTTTCTTTTGATCACTTTGTTGACTGTTCACATTAGCCTTTCCTCTCCATTCACATTATTTTCCTCTCTCCGCCGTGGCTCAGCACTTGACATTTCCATCTCTGGCTCCGCCGTCTCTCGGCGCTCAGCTCGGCTGTCACTCGGTACTCAGATTTCGCGTTCGTCCTTCTGCGCGATTCTCATGGGGTTTGATTCAGAGGCCTAAGTTTAGGTCGATTCTAATTCCCTTTATTCTTGTATTCATTCGTCCTTGTTGCTCTCTGTCGAGCTGCACTAACATGAAATTTGGGGAATTTAGTAGTTAATGAATTTTGTTGAAAATCTTCATCTTTCTTACTATTAGTGAAGTAGAAGATGTGATTCTTTGATTGTGATTGTTTCAAGTTCATTACCTTAGTATTATTATTCATTTTTATTGTTAAGGTAATGAAGCGTAATGCAGTGATGTCTTGATTTTTTCTGCTTTTCTAGGCTTAATGTGTTATTACTATTAGAACGTGTTTTTTTTCTTCAAAATTTGACATTATTTGACGATCATAAATTGATTGGGGAAAGTGGAATCGGCTTAGGGCTAAGTGGAATCGACGAGGAAATTTAAAGAATTGGTAAACACCACCGGGAATTTGGAATCGGCATGACGACTAATGACACTATAATATGTAATGCATGCATAAGCAATGCAATTAGTTAACATCATTTTGTATGGTTTACATAATTAAATTGCTTATATATACGAATATATATTTGATCAGTTCTAATTATGATTCTTGGAGAATTCTTTGTTATAGATTTGATTTATAAGAATTCATAAACTCTATTAGCTTACCATGATTATATGTTAGATGTATGGAATCTTACTTATTTATATATATTTAATCAATTACAATTATATTTTTGAAAATTAATTATACCAAAAAATGGTAACCAAACACTGTTTTGTTTTTTCTTTTCCAAAAAAAGTGTATAAAAATAGTAACCAATCACATTTTCAAAATATTTTTATAAAACTATTTTATAAAATAAAAAATAGAAACAGAAAACAAAAATACAAAACACTTCCAAACGCTACCTTGATTTCCCAAACCAATTAACCAAACGCCACCTAACTCTTCTACATTACATAAATGTCTCCAGGCAAAACATATCGTGTCAACATAATTACGTTTACAACTATGCATACCGATCTAAATCTTTAATATATACAGTGTAGTTTGTTTTTTTATATTCTTAACTTTTGTTTTTGGCAAAAATTTATATACCCTCAAGTTTTAAAAATAGCTCAAGTATAGCATTAAAGTCTATTTTAATTTTTTTTTATACACCTTCTAATAAATTTTGATTTTTAAAAAACTCAAAATTATCGTTTATATTAACAATTTTGAAAAGTTTTATATTTTATTTTCTCACCAAAATATACCTTCTATTTTGAGATTTTTTTTTAAATGTACAAATTAATAAAAACGGATAATGAAGGGTAAATTATTCAATCATACATCGAGGATATTTAAAACTTGATGGTACATTTTTGTCATAAATAAAAGTTGAGGGTATAAGAAAAAGCCAATTTATGTGTGTGTGTGTATATATATATATATATATATATATATTAAAGATTAACTAGAAGTGAGGTGCATTAAATTGAGTACTCGACTTTAAAATTTAACCACATAAAATAAAAATGAAAATACTTGAATTATTCAAACGAAAGAGAGAATCGGCGCATATCCTAAATTTCCAGGTAAATTCTTTTGGAGAAAAGAGAGTTGACTTCAATAGAATTTCATTTGCTATATATAATATACCTCAGTCCTCACTCAGTCTCTATAGGAACACCTTAAAAAGTAGCCAATAATTCCCTGGTATAAGTATAACAACAAGATAAACGAGCGTCAAAAGCACCAAAGACAAGTTTCATACATATATTTCTGTTTTATGATGACCCTTCGCATATTAAATAGTTTATAAATCTAAATGGGAAGTTGATAAATCTAAATGGGAATTCCACTATATAATATATATATATATATATATATATATGTGTGTGTGTGTCAAGGCTCAAAGACATTGACTTTGACTATTCATGCGAAGTTGATAAATCTAAATGGGAATTCAACTATATATAATTATATATATATATATATATTTAATCTCTAGTAAATTAGCACGAACCATTTCAATCTTTATTATAACATAAAATTATTGAACGTAACCTACTTTTTTAAATCATTAAATAAATACTTTATAGAGTAAGTCTTTGGAAATAGTAAAAAATAATAACATACCGCTTCCATCCTACCCAATACCCATAATCATAGTGCACATCTCCATTTTCTGGGAGACTGCTGGTTTTAACATATAAACCCATATTATGAGTTTTTTTTTTTATCTTCAAAAAATACAAAAATTAACGTAAAAACAGTACTGTTTAGGTTTTTTTTTTCATTATGTGCAAAAATAGATTATTGGAAGACTTGTCATAACAACAACAGAAAGGACAAGTATGCTATGGGAGTCAACGATTTTCATCAAAATTAATTGTCACGATGTGCTAGCTAATGCTCTATCAAGTTTGATTGCGATGGATCTCTTTGAATCGTCTTGATTGAAAGTTCCTGTTGGAGCCTTTAAATATGAGATCGTGGAATCTTTTCTTGCCTTATCCGAATCCCAAGAAGACCGGCGTATATAGCCTTCGCTGGATGTGGATGAACATCAAGCACTTTAAACGTAAACACACATTTGCTTGATTCAAAGCTAGAGGATATTGACGAGATCTCATTCGTGGAGCGACGACTGACTATTTGAAAATTGAAGTATCGTAAGATTGTTCTGAAGAGAAGCTCACTTTTTTCCCTGGAGTTGGATCAACAGTTTTGCCTCATCCTGAGGGTGAGTTGTATATTCTCTTGTGAAACTCGACTAAGTATTTTGTATAACCATGTAACATTTTTGAATGTTTTCCAATGGAATAAAGTAGGTTCCTATAGAGGGTTTTGCGAACTGCGTTTACCAAATATCCCGTGTTCACTCGTCTTTTAATTTTTACGCGTGTGTGGCTATTTGAGTTATTTAATGTGTGTTGATTTACTTATCGTGATAACGTCTCAAACATCGTTAGTATCGAATTTCATTTAGTTCTAAACGTGTTACTTATAGTATATATGTTTATTTATGCTGCATCAGTATAATTCTTCTTGTAAAAAAGTTTTTTATTATTAGCAGTAGCTCAAAGGATTAAACATTTCTTGCATGGTGATTTATTACTAGTCCTACATCGATGCAATTCATGAAAAACACCGAGAAAAGTCACTTTTCACTGACAAATGTTTCTTGTGCAAACGCTTACTACTGGTGGTGGCGTTGATCTTTTGTACCAAAAAGCTCATATTTATTGTTGTGAATGTCTCCTTCACTGATTCAGTTATTGCTTTGATAAATTAACTATATGTTGTACTACAATTTGTAACTATAACTGACTTACCTGTTTTCTAATGCAATATTTTAAGGGTTCTAATACAATATATCATTTTATAATTATTTCTTCTAGCTTAAATCGTGGCACATGATTGATTTTTCTACTACATATCTAAATGATAGTTATATTTTTGCGTTGGTTGTCTCTTAAATTTATATGTTGGTTTTTATACTTCTTAATTTGTCACAGCTATTTTAAAAATCCAAATCTGTAATCCATGTTTTCTCCCTTTCAACCTTTTATTTCTCATTAATTATTGCCAAACTTGGTCCCGGCGTGTTATTTTTATTTTTTAAAATACAAATATATAAATATTCTCAAACGGTAGTTTTAGGAAAAGTTCTCCTAGTGAGACGGAGAACTAGCTCCGTCACTGTTAGAGTGGGAAGGTTTTCGCAAAAAATTAACATATATATATATATATATTATATATAAATTATATTAAGCATTGTTCTAAATTTCGCGGCACGTTGTCGACATGCCACTGACAAGCCGGAAAATGAAGACTTGCGGAACGAAATCCGGCATAAATTGTTGCCGTTTTCCAGAATTTTGGCGGCTTTTGTTCAAGATCCGGTAGCGATTCCGTTGTGTCGTTCCAAGCCAAAACCGACGAAAATAGCTAGTGTCGAAATCCGGTGAAAACCCAGACTCCACCATTGTTTGTCTGCAAAGAAAGTTTGGAGAAGAAAAAAAAAAGGAAGGAGGAGAAGTGCACGTTTTATGTGGGAGGAGTTTAACAATCTAATGTATGACGCTCTTGGAAATTCAGTTTAAAAATCTGTAATCGTTTATGATTGCGAGTTAAAAAATATCACGTTACAAATATCTTTTCACACAATATATTTTTAAGCTAAAACATATATACATATATATATTATATATAAATATATCATAGGATAACCCATTTGTTCGTTATGTCTTTATCATGTTGGAAATAATCTATGACTTAGTGTGCATGATTAGTCTAGGATTTATTTATTTGTTACGTAGTCTTTGCATGCATAGTTTTAGTGTTTATTTATTTCTACACGTACAGTGCATGGTGCATTAGTTTAGGAAACAAGTGGTTGAACAGGTTGTGTTATTTCCTAGTCTTTAGGAGTTGGTTATATAGTCACATAAATGTGTGATCGTGGGCTGAAAGATAGGCAACTAAGCCACGTTCTCCATTTTAGTTTTGTATTCAATTATTATAAATGGAAAGCAGAAAAGCTGTACGACTTAGCACAGCACCAAAAAAAATTCTCCCGTCTCTAAATCTCTCTCAAAGATCGTGTATTATATGTGAGTGAGTGAGTTTTTCTTGAGTGTTTGTGTTCAACGTATTTCGATCTCGATTCTGTTCCAACAATTGGTATCAGAGCGAAGGATGCCGAAGCCGATGCCGTCACCACAAAGAATGTCGGAAGAATATGCAGCGGCGACGAAGGGAGAATAAGAGCGTAGCTTGACGTTTCTTTACCCGGTGCTCACACGGAGCAACTATGCCGCATGGTCGATAAAGATGCGTGTCAACTTGCAAGCCCAAGGCGTGTGGGACGCTATCGAGCACGGCGACGCCGATGTTCGCACGGATAGAGTGGCTCTTGCCATAATCTATCAAGCCGTCCCGGAAGATCTACTCCTAACGTTGGAAGAGAAGGACTCGGCCAAGGAAGCATGGGAGTCGCTCAAGACGATGCATATGGGCGCGGAGCGCGTCAAGGAAGCGAAGGTCCAAACCTTGAAGAGTGAATTCGAGGTGCTTCGCATGAGAGATGGTGAGTCGGTGGATGACTTCGCCATGAAGTTGACGGAGATTGTCAACAGCATCCGAGCGTTGGGCGACAAAGTAGAAGAAGTCTACGTCGTCAAGAAGTTTCTTCGGGCGGTCCCGCCAAAGTTTTTGCAAATCGTGACGTCGATCGAGCAATTTGGCGATTTCAAGACCATGACGATGGAGGAGGTGATAGGTCGCCTCAAGGCTCACGAAGAGAGGCTTCGGAGCTACGAAGAGAAAGAAGAAGACCCGCACTTACTTCTCACATACTCGGAGTGGATGACGCGCATGAAGAGCAGCGACAACGGTGACTCGAGTTATGACGAAGAGAAGATCGGCGGAAACGGCGGTGATGGCCGTGGCCGAGGACATGGACGCGGAGGAAAGCGATTCGGAAGTGGATCGGCACGCAAAGAAGGTGAAGGATATCGTTGGTCTAGTAGCGGCCGCGATAAGAGCAAGATCAAGTGCTATAATTGCAACGTTTACGGGCACTATGCATCGGAGTGCCGTAAGCCCCGCCGTGATCGAGAGGAGGTGGTCAATCTCAACGAAGAATTAGATGACGAGCCAGCACTTTTGTTGTCCATGTGCGGCAAGGCGAAACGCAAGATGACCTCGATGAATCAAGAGAGGGTTTGCGAGAAGAAGATCAATCCGGTGATGCACAACGACGAAATGGAAAGCACGACGAGAATGGGCGATGAGTTATTTGACGACGATGATCGTTTCATTTAACTAAGTCTAGATTAAAGGGGAAAATGTTGGAAATAATCTATGACTTAGTGTGCATGATTAGTCTAGGATTTATTTATTTGTTACGTAGTCTTTGCATGCATAGTTTTAGTGTTTATTTATTTCTACACGTACAGTGCATGGTGCATTAGTTTAGGAAACAAGTGGTTGAACAGGTTGTGTTATTTCCTAGTCTTTAGGAGTTGGTTATATAGTCACATAAATGTGTGATCGTGGGCTGAAAGATAGGCAACTAAGCCACGTTCTCCATTTTAGTTTTGTATTCAATTATTATAAATGGAAAGCAGAAAAGCTGTACGACTTAGCACAGCACCAAAAAAAATTCTCCCGTCTCTAAATCTCTCTCAAAGATCGTGTATTATATGTGAGTGAGTGAGTTTTTCTTGAGTGTTTGTGTTCAACGTATTTCGATCTCGATTCTGTTCCAACATATCATACCTATTTTTGCTTGATTTTATCTGGTTATATCAAAATTCAAAATACATATAATTAATACAAATAGTGAAAGGCTCGATCAATCGATCTTCCTTTGATTTTTTGTCTGATCATTCAATTTATACAGAAAAGTTTGACTCTGCCACGTCACTATCAAGACTCGTGATGAAAACGTTCTCCTGCTATATGTGGCTTTTATATATGAAAAATCATTGCCGAAAAATCAGCATCAAATATTACTGCCAAAACTTGTAAGTATTGAATATATTTATAGTTATATATATATATATATATATATATAATTTAAGAAAGCAACAAAAGTAAAATCGATTATCAGAACTGTTAATGCTGTTTTTGGATCAACGCAAAAAGTGGCCCATAACTCCGTTTTGGGCCGGGCTCAATGACCGCGCTCCTTTGCTCGCTCCGACGCTTAACATTAGTCGAGTATTTTATGAGTCGGGAAGTATGAGAATGCGAGCATAGGTTTTTTGGCTTGAAGAAAGCTTACCGAAATGTGGTGGGAGGTTCTCGTACTTATAGAGAGACTTGTGCGACCCTAAAGGTTGTGTTTTCCGTTCCACGGGTCGTAGCGACCCCTAAATGCCTAAATTCATATGGCCAACGACCGTTTTATGGTTTATGTTTTAGGTAGCGACCCCTAAATTCATATTTTTATCTTTAGGGGTATGCTTTATTTGTTAGGGATCGCATCGACCCCTAATTAGGGGTCGTGTCGACCCCTAAATGTCTGTTTTCGGAATATATCTAGCGTCAATATTTCTGGTTCGGGTTTGACCTGACTTTTCGGACCGAGTTCCATTCGACCTTTCTGAGTCTGGTCCTTTTTGTTGACCGAGTCTCACATGGGAATACCCATAACAATAATCATTGATCAACACCAAACTACGTACAAAACTTAGTACACAAGTTAAATGATTTTATTGAAGCTATTTTTCACCAGAGCATAAACTTTCTATATCTCACACCTAATTAGTCTAAAATATTGTCATGAAGATGAGATTGAGCATGTTCCTGGTAGAAATTTGAATCAGCAAAAAAGTTGTAGTTGGCGTCGAACTCCGACAAAAAATACTCCGGCTCTGCCAAGGCCGGCGAGAGGAAATAATCGATGTTGTTGAAGTACGAGCTATCAGCCAAGAACGGCTTGGTCCAAAAATCATCGCTCATGAACTGCGAAAACGCCTCCAATGGATCACCAACATTACTATCGATCAGGTGACTGCCTGCGCTTATTATTTCCGTCAAACAAACGTTAGTATGTGGATTATCGGACGTGAAAGTTGAGAGTTCGTCGCCTGACAACGATGTCTGTTGCGATGCACTGGCCAATTGGGAATCGCTAGCATCTGTGATTTGTGGATTTTCATGGTCATGGTCATCGGAATCTTGGTAATGATCGTGATCGTCTCGATGGTCACGAGTTGATGAGTTGGTACGTTTCTTGAGATGAGTGTGCCAATGGTTCTTGATCTCGTTGTCCGTTCTTCCTGGCAGCTCAGCCGCCATAGCCGACCATCTAGGATAATAGTTGAAGAAAACTACTATTATTTCAATAAAAATGATTATAAGTCGTGTGTATATATATATATAATATATGATTCATACTTATTCCCAAGAGTTTGGTGCAATCTGATAATGACTTCTTCTTCTTCCTTTGTGTAGTCTCCCTTCTTAAGATTTGGCCTCAGATAGTTCATCCATCTCAATCTACAACTCTTGCCACACCTCTTGAGACCTGAAATTTAGGTAAATTTTTATATTTTTGAGCAATAAATCAACTGAGTGGTTGAGTACTTTTAAACTCGTTTTTTTAAAAGCAATTCAAAGTTCAAACCACACGACATACAAATATTTGAAACTCGAAGTATACCGGAGTTCTTAACTCTCGTTATTTTGAACTTCTGCTCACGTCCAAAAATAAAATTACAGAATAACGCTTAACGATCTCAAGAAATCCGAGCATGCCAACTTCTTATTGAACTTTTTAGTTTTCACATGCTCTCTCTATATATAGATTGTAAAGAGAGTGTGTATATATATCAGAGAGAGATGTATATTATATATAAAAAATATATATATATATACCTGCAAATTTGGGAAGCTGCCGCCAATTCCAGCAGCCATATCTAGTGACATAAGCCACTAGCTTTCTATCTTCTTCTGTTGTCCAAGTTCCTTTCTTCATCCCATTCTTGTCGAAGCTAGGTGTTCTGACCATTCTGATATATGTTAACTTATTATAACTCTCTAACTTTCTCTCTATCTCTCTCTCCTCTTCTGAATGTTTTAAATGCAACTAAAACACGAGTGGGCAATATCTTAAAAATAACATGCTCAACATCACCTAGGATAGGACCAAAACGTATTTCACGCAGCTAATTATATAAATATAATTTTCTGTGGTGATGATATCACGTTTCCTGTTTGTACTTTGTAGTATACATATTACGCCAATAATAGCCAATTAGTGGACTAATAAAACAAAAATAGAACTTGTGTGGTGTGTATTTTTTTTTTCTTGAAGAATTTCCACAAATGTTCCCTTAAACTTTGTTCATTATTGCACTTTACTCCCCAAGTTACTAATTATATATAATATCAGGAATAATATCATAAATTTTTTGATTATTTTTAAATTTAATAGCATGATAAATATTTTACAGTTTATAATATCGTATCAAATCTTAAATATTTATTTTCTAATAAGTATTGTCTAAATTTATAATAAATATAAATTATATAAAAAAAAACACTAAAAGTGAAATAATATTCAACTTGTATTCAGATCATAAAAATAAACAGACTTAATTATGTCTCATTCATATTCTAACATCACATCTTAATAAACAGATGTGCATTCAGATTCATACGTCTAGATCTTAATGCAAATAAACACACTCTTAGACTCGGCGGAAGATTTCGACGAGTCAGTGAAGGCATCCCTCGCACGGTCAACGCGTGCGCGTGGACGCGGACACCTCGAAGTCGACAAACAAGGAGCATCTTTCGCCAGGTTACAACCTCGCCACAACGAGCTCGCCAACACCAAAGAGGTCGACAAGGAGCATCCCTCGCCGGTAATACCCTTGACATTCGGCCAATAGTCAGTCACCCCCACGCCGCCAACATCGGCACTTCCGACGAGTCAAACCACATCGTCATTCACCCGCCATTTATCACTAACCCTGAACTACTTAGGACCTAATTCTCTTAAACTGAGATACGTAGGCAGCCTCGCCCAGCCGTAAGCGACGTGGCACGGGCCCGATCTACCAATTTTTGCAGGTCTTCCCTCGCCATAGAAGTTCACCAAGGAAGGGAAATCACGAAGAATCATCAAGAGCATCTCGGAGCTTCATCAAGACCAGAGTTTGCCTAGACGAGGACTTCACCGCGACGAGAAGCTTTGCCAAGAAAAAGGGTTTTCCCCGACGAGGAGCTTTCCAAGGAAGGAAATTCGACAAGGATTGCCAAGAACAGCCCGGAGACTCATCCAATTGACGACGGATTCGCCTCCAGCTTTGACGATCATTAGTCAACCCGCGTTGACTCAGCATTCAATTATCCACGTGTTTTGCGGGTCCGGATCGGGACCCAAACCTTAGATCCGACTCTAAATTAAAGCCATTTTTACGCATTAACAGTACTCTACCCTTTTAAAAATGTTATTTTTTTTTGTATATCTTAAATTTTATTTCATATTTCTCTAATCTTGTGAGATCATCCTAAAAGCTATTTCATTATTTCAAAATAGTATTTCTATACGATGCTCTATAAATATTATCTCGTAATCGATTGATAAAAGTCATTCAAGTTAAGGGTGAACAAAAGTGTCTTCGGTTCGATTTTCATACCTATTTATATAGATTACCACATTTTTTGTTTTTTCAATTTTAGAACCGAAAGCCGTTCTATTGAAGTTTGAAACCAATTTTACCAATAACCGATATCGATTTTAAATTTGATTTTAACAGCATTTTTACAAAACGCAATATAATAATCATATAGTTGGAAAATCAAATTAATACTACATAATCTAAAGTCTAAAAAAGGAAGTAATTGATAAGATATTTCAAATGGAGTCAATTCTCTTGCGGCCTTTATTTATTCTTATTCGAACGAAAAAAATAATTGCAATAACATTAGAAACTGTTCAAAATGAAATAATACCAAAACACTGTTATATAGATATTAAATGTTAAAAGTCTAGCATTTATCTATTTTAGAATGTATAATATCATACAAACTTATTATCTGGTTAATCAATAATCGATAGTGATTTTTTACCGTGAAAATCGTAACCGCTACCATTTAGCAAAAAGCGGTAGCGGTTTAAACCGCATTTTTTAATATTTTTTTTAAGCATAAATTTTCCTGTGATAAAAAATATCAGTAAAATAGTGCTATCTATTTTAGATTCAGTTTAGGGTTTTTTTATACCCTCCTAATTCTAAGATATAAGTCTCATCCATTCTCTAGAAGTTAACATTTTTCATTATTTTTTAATGTACAAGACAATGTTCTACTTTTGAGGAGATATATATAGGATATTATATGGTCAAAACTAGAGTTTAATAGACAAACTAAACCAACATGCAAAGTTCAAGGTCATTACTCCAATTATTACTCTTAATTTCTATCCAATTCACATATAGTACACCACAATTTCAAATCAAATGACAGTTTAGATGATATCACACTCTTTTCGTTTTCAACATAGGACACAAAATACACCACAAATTTCAAATCAAAGGACATTTTAGATGATATCTCACTCTCTCTTTTCTTTTTCAACATAGGACACATACCACAATATTTCAAATCAAAGGACATATTATATGTGGATAATATGTAGATACATCTCTTGATTAACGTCTTTCAGTACATGTATTAATTCCACTACGTACTATTTGTCACCCATGCATGGATATCACGATGTCAAGTACGGCGTTATTATTAACCACAAACATAAGTATAGGAAGGTTCATATCTAAAATATATAATCGAAGTCGGTACATGTATTCCAACCGCAATAATTTTATTTGATAACATTGGAATTTTAGGATTTCTATTAGTAATATTATGAACGAGGACTAATCCCACGTAGCTTTCGTAACATTTTCATATTGCAGTGAAACGTCGTTTTATTTTTCTTTAGGACTACGATACTAACATAACTTTAATTTTATTCTTTTAATTATGCTCACTCTTTATATATTACATTATTAGGTTTGTAATAACAAGAGTAATAAGTTGCACCTCTTTTAACAGTTAGAGCCAAGTTTTGAAAATGTCTAATTGGTCATTTTTCATTGTATATGGTAAAAAAACTCTTCGTATTTAGACAAAAAGAGATGCCATTTATAAAATTAAAGAGCTTATCCTTGAGGTATATAGAAATACTAAAATATATACTGTGATTTACATATATTTATAATACAATGCTTGTTTTGTGTGTTTTTTGGATGATATATAATTCGGACCCCTATAGTAAAAGTCAAGACCCATTAGCAAAGTCAAAGCCCTTTAGCCCAAGTCCAAACTTATTTGGCAAGCTTCATGCCTCGGAGGCTCGGAAAACGGAGCCCAAGACGAAAGTCCACATCGGAGAAGACGATTCAGGCGACCTAGTAAGATTCTCACAACCTCAGGAGGGTCCCCGCCCAAGAAGCAAGACAATGAAGACCTGGAGAGGTTCTTGGCAAGGTAATGGCGACCTAAGGGAGTCCCCGACAACCTTAGCCGACAACCCCGAAGGTCCTCAGTTATCCTAGACAAAGATGACTAGCCCTTAGTCAAATGATGATGCCCTTGTCGATCGAGTGACAAAGCCCCTCGTGCGATTGCAAGCCTCTTTTTCTACAACAAGCCCATCGACAAAGTCCATATATCCTTGATGGGGAAATATCTCTCTAAAACTACTAGCAACAAGAAGAACCAAACTTACAAAGATCCTCATGACATCCTCGGGATTCCGGAGGACTTGGTATACAAGTTTGCGCACACCTGTAAGACGCTACCAACGACTCCCACACAGCCAGATGAGGGATGCAGCATACCGTATATATGGTGAGAATGCCTAGTACACATTTAATTATGCAATTGATGGAGAATCTCCGTTACGTCCCCAAAATTTGAGAAAATATGTTATCTTTTTTTCTTAGAAATAGGAGACACATCCTCCTCATTTTACACACATTCTCTTTTTATAGTTTCTCATTTGACTAAGAATTTCTCTCTTAATAATTCGAGTTTCTCTCGTCTCCCCTTATGCGAATTTTCCCCTTGCCCAGATGTGGTTGACTCAACTGGTCGGGAAGTAGTCTACCGCTCTCGCCAGGAATCCCCTCAGGCCAGCTAGTTTCGTGACATTGCTCGTTTCATATTTTTTTTTATCTATGACCAGTGTCCTCTAAATGCTCGCCGCCACCGCTTGTCATAACCTCTCTTACCACACGCGATGCTCATACCCGTGACGCCATTTCAGGGACCACCGCGAGTCATAGTCTCGCCATACACGACCGTCATACCCGTGTCGCCACTTCAGGCACCAAGGACGGTCGTCGCCCTATTTATCCATGATTGTTCCTGTCGGTTACAATTAAATGATCTGCAACCAAAGAAGATATCCAATGGAAGCGAAGCTGGAGCTTGGGAAGGATGCTGAAGGGAAAGACGTGGATCCAACAGAATACAGACGCGTGATCGGGTGCCTGAGGTATCTCACCTACACCCGACAGACATTTCTCATGTAGTTGGGATAGTCAGTCGTTATATGGAGAAGCCCAAGCGCACACCAGCAGGCGGTGAAACACATCTTGCGCTACGTGAAGGGAACGCCAGACTATGGGATCCATTGTAGAAGAGGCAAAGGAGCAGGAGAGCTAGTCGGCTTCACTCACAGTGATCTAGCTGGTGACATTGATGATACGCACCGGAGGGATGGCGTTCTACCTCAAGGGGAACCTAATCACTTGGTAATCTCAGAAGCAGAAGACCGTAGCTTTATCCTCGTATGAAGCGGAGTTCATGGTAGCCACGACAGCAACATTTCAAGCTATACGGTTGAAGGGGGTACTTAGTGAAGTGACAGGAGACGAGCAGAAGCCAGTTAAACTCTACGTGGACATCAAGTCCACAATAGCGCTGATGAAGAACCCAGTGTTTCATGGTCAGAGCAAACACATAGACACTCGGTATCATTATATTCGCGAGTGTGTGGAAAAGAAGAAGATCATCGAATGTAAATGTATAAGATTTGATTGAGTTTATTTTAGGAAGGTCAGGTAGGGTTTCGTTTTTCTGGTCTCCTATAAATACTAGTGTTAGTGTTTATTTTTTTGTAAGTCCATGATTGCAATTTTTCTCTTCGAAATAATCAAAGAAAATTCTCCCAAACTTTTCTTCTTTCTCTTTGTTTTTTTTTCTTCGTGTTCTTCTTTGGTTGCAGATCTTTTAATTGGAACCGATAGTTCCGACCCTCGTCGGAGACCATTGTCTCCTCATTTCACTAACCCTACGTGATGACTTGATATCGAAGGAAGCGCAAGTGGGCAGATTTCGCTAGACGAAGCTCTGACATCAATCTTTATTTTTTGTAGGCGTCCCCTCATTGGCGAAGACATTGCCAAGGACGGAAAAACTCTAGGAACAGCTCGAAGCCTCACCAGAGACAAAGATTTCGCCTTCAGCAAAGAAGAGACATTAGTCAACTCCATTGACTCCACCTTCGTTTGTCCACGTGATCACAACGTCCGGCCCTAAGCTTGAACGGAGGACCAGGTACGACTTTAATCCATTTCTGAGGTAACACTTGTTAAATTATTGTTCCTGTATACATGTTAGTATATAAATAAATAAATAAAAAATCAGTCCTCGCGATTAATAAATCGAAATATTAAATCCTAAACATTACTTACATATCTATAGAGAGATAGAAACGCATAGCTTCTAATTGTATTCAATTTTTAACTTTCTTTTTATCTTTTGAAAACACTATTTCAAATAATAAAGAAGTGGCAAATTCTATGTGGTAGATTCGATAGGTGTGATTGATATGTATCAGGTACACCGTCTTTTATAGAAGTCAAGAAAATAATAAATGCAATTCGGTGGGATATAAAGATCCATCAGTTTAAGTGTACTAGGTTTAATAAGATGTTAATATATCCACATGTGAAAAACGGAGTTGATTACTGATTTACTGTACATGGCTTGATTCATGTTTTTTGGGTCCAATTTATAAGAAAGTAAAAGAAATAAGGATTACACTCAGTCAGAGAGTAACGTGTGTAACAACTTTAGGGACCCAATTCATTTGGAGAGTGACAGTTATGGTAGACAGGAAGATAGATGACGTAGCATGAAATTGAGACCATGCATTAATATTTAATCGTATGATGCATGACTCTATTTATTTCTTTTCATTAATATTTTCTTTATTATTTATTTCCTTGACGAGTTGATTCAATCAATACTGAAAGTTAGCATTTTAGTTAGCCAAATTTGAGTCAATTAGTTTAAATTCAAATTATATTAGGGGTTGCTATATATATTGTAATCGACAGATTATAAAAAAGATTGATTTTGAATGAAAAAATAGAGAGAAAATTTTGAAAGTTTACTGAAAAAAATGGTTCTTCTCGATCAAGTTGGTGCTTGAATCGAAGATCAATTTCGGTCGAGATTATTGGTTACATCTTCGATGACGAAGGCGTCGCCGATTGATTCCCGCTGCATCAGTTTGGTATCAGAGCCATGTTCGATCTCGAAGCATGTCGCTTCGACGGGAGTCCCGACGCCGACAACGCTCGATATAGAACTCTAATAGCACTAATTTGGAAACCCAAAATGCTTATAAATTTTGGAAATTGTTAAAAGTAATTCTATCACGCTACGATAAATTGCCTGACGAAATTAAGCTTAATTGAAGAAATCCCATTGAGAAAACAACAAGAAGAAAAACAATGCCCATAAATAAAATGATGATGATTAATTTTATATTCTATAAAGATTAACCCTAAATAGTTGGCATCAAATTTAGTTGGAAAACAAAGACTACAAAAAATCATCAAATGTCAATGAAGTGCAAATATCCACGCATGCCATAATATCTGCTTAAATAATTAACGTGACTAAGTACTATATAATTTCGATTAGAAATTTATACGGTTATCCTAAACTTGTCACAAACCTAAATTTTCTACACGAAGCACATGTCTACAGATTTACAACCACTTATCCAATTGACTTGGAGTCAACAAGACAACAAATATTGATTTCCTAAATTTACCATTATGTAGAAAAGGGTTTAGTTGACTTCTTGACTTGGAGTCAACGAATATTGATTTACTATTTATATCTTTTGTTATATATACACGTTCTCACTATGTTCCTTCTCTTCACCTTCCAAAGAAACACACGACCCTTAAAAAGTACCCAATAATCATTTTAAAACAAGAAAAAATTAAGAGAGTCAAAAGCACCAAACACAGATTCTATATACACATATTTGTGTTGCTTGCATGTGTGGATAGAATAATGATAACTCTAATGGGAATTCCACTTGCTATTTCTCATTATGTAGAATTTTAGGTCGTGTTATAGTCAAGTTTTATGGGTTTTTTCTTTATCTTTTCTTTACTAAACTTTCTTTAGAAAGAAAAAAAAAGTTGCTTTTTAAAGTCTTCTACTTTTTATGCATTTGAATAGTTAAAATTACATGACGTTATCAAACATATTTCTTCCACGCGCAATCACTTTTTCAATATTGATACATTATTATAGTTACATATGAAACTCGGGTGTGTAATATGAATTTACGTGTCCTAGTAAAAAAATGAATTTACGTGGACTAGCATCTTGACACTGAGATCTAAATTACATATCATACATATTATATATATATATATATATATATATATATATGCACGAGTCAACACGTTAAAAATTTAAAACTTGTTGTCAGTTATTATATATTTTGAGATAACTATTTCATACTTAAATTCCTATAATATGAAGTTTTAACGTTTCGGTTACTCTATTGAATCGAGGATTGTCTATGTTCTTATCGTTCTTTGTCCTCATTAGCACGCTTTTTGAAAAACTTACCAAAAGGTCACTCATCTCAACCAAGTTTATAAATCTAACTAAAAGAATTAAGAGATTATGAATTTATTTCTGATAGTTGCATAAATATCAAATATTCACATGATTTTAATAATTTAGGCTTAAAAACGGTTCATGGACTAAACATATTTATTATAGGCGAACGCAAATGAAGGCCCACTACGTTAGAAGCCTTGCCCAGCCCACAGGCCTACTAAAACAATATTCATCAAAATCTTGTCATTTTTTTCCACTGCAAACGAGCTATTGTCCATTTTACTAGCCTCTTTTAGGGGTTAAAAAAAATCCTAATATATGGATTTTAAACCGTATCCGGATTAAATTGATCATGGGCTCCGGGTTTAGGGTTAAACAAGGAGGAACCCGGATTATAGGTTAACCAACCTCACTTTTTAATTTATTTATAAATTTTTAGAATTTTTCTCTCTTTTTTTAGTGATTTTTCCTCTTCTTTATACCGTTTAATGTTCTTATGTTATTTTTTTTAAATTTTTGTAACTTAACACATAAATTTTAGTAAAAGATTAAGTTTTAAAAACTATTTTCTTATTCAAAAAATAATATTTTTCCACTTTATCTT
Organism: Parietaria judaica; assembly: GCA_954871525.1. Taxonomy (NCBI): domain Eukaryota; kingdom Viridiplantae; phylum Streptophyta; class Magnoliopsida; order Rosales; family Urticaceae; genus Parietaria; species Parietaria judaica. The sequence continues at coordinate 38,132,779 of OX940865.1, forward strand.
TCCATTTCATAAATTAATCCGGATCCGGGTTTTGATATTAAATCTGGGTTTAAATCCGCATCCGAAAATCCAAATTAACAGGATTAAAATCTGGATATGGGTACCAAGATTTTGGAAAACTCGGATTCCGGATTTGGATTTCGATTTTGGCAAAAAAATCCGAGTACCCAGTCCGCTTGCACCCCTACTCTCGTCCCATATTGCCCTCAAAATAACACATCATTTAGACTCAATTTTGTTGCTTTCTTTTTATATCCATTTCCTTATAGGCCAAAAAGTTCAAATAGTAGTGATAGACATATAGGTCCCGGAGGCCAGGGTAACGGGGGCACGCGCTCCCCGTGCCGGATCTTTTCTAAGCATGTATATTTTTCCCGTTCATAATTTTTAATTTTAAGTTATTTATTTTTGAATAATTTTTTTTAATGAACTTAAACATTAAATATGAATTGGTTTTCATTTTATCATAAGAAATTGAATTACTAAAGAAATAGAGTATATAATTAAATATTATATGGCAACTTGCATATAGAGAAATTATTTTAAATTTTATTTATAAATTATTTATTATTTTTACCACCCATCCATTTTGCGTTATATCCATAAAATCATATAGGCATAATCTATATCCAAATTTACAAAAAACCAAAAAAAAATACCTATAATGTCCTCGTATACTTGTAAAGTGGACTTTTGAGCGGTTTGCAATTAGCGATCTTTAAAATATTGATGATAACACCAATATAGATTAAAATACCGAGAAAACCACATACATACATATATATAAGATGGGGGGGAAATTTCCCCCAACCTAGTATTTTTGGGTCTGGCACGGTTTGTCGCAATCTGGTTTCTCTTCCGGCCCTTGTTTGAGTTTTTAGGTTAAATATAAGGTATTATGATGGATTTTTGTGTTGTTAATTATTATTGCAGATGAAAATGTCAACTATTGATTGAATTTATAAAAGAAAAAGTATTGATACACAAGTCCCCAATACTCGTTTAATTGGTGAAATTAATGCAATATTCGTTTAATTAGTGAAGTTGATGAATCTAGTTAAGACTGCACTTTAGAACAAAATAGAAAACGATTTCTTGTCAAACTATTCGATCATGAATATTGAGAGAGAAATTGTTGAGATACTAGTACATATTCAATTATTTAAGATTTATGTAACACGATATCAAGATGTTCTTTATCTTGATGTAATTATGTGTTTTGATATATTATTACCAATAAATTATAGTTTAATGTATCGTTCGTCACTTCCGTAGTCATTTTGGAGCTTTACTACCGGAAGGCCATGGCCTAAGTCCATATCTAACAAAAATTCTCAGTGCTCGAAATTCGATAAATTTCTCTGAAATAATAATATTATTTGGTTCCGAACAAAGGCTAATCGAAAATCATCAATTATTGTGATAATAATAGTTCAAAAAAATACCTATATAAATACATGATTCTTTTAATATTATAAATTAATAACTATAAATTAACAAACATAACGAAGATAATTTAGTGCGAAAAAGAGTTCTAGTGTTGCCTGGTTTTATTTTATTCTTTTTCCTAAAAATTTAAATATAAATGGAGCTCGTCTCTAATTTTTCTTAAGAAAACTGTACGAAATATAAACCAAGCTTGCGTCGTCTAGTGGCAACTCTACTACATACTTATTCAAGAGGTCACGGGTTCGACCTCGGTGCGACTCAAATGAGTGCCCCATTTACATTAAAAAAAATTGTACGAAATATCAATTTTTTGTCAAAACTTTTTTTTTAACTATCTTATTGCATTCAAGAGTTAGCTTGTTGTATTCTTGAATAACATAAAAAAAATTGTTCAAGTATTACATATCTTTATTTTATACTAACGTCGTTTTCTAAACAAATAATATGTGTCAAACCTTTAAGAAAAAAAAACTACCTTATTGCATTCAAGACTTAGGTTGTTGTATTCTTGAACAGCACAAATACTATGTTCAAGTATTACATATCGTTATTTTATACTAATGTCATTTCCTAAATAAATATTGTTATCTTAAAGATTAAATACAATTCATTGAATTCATCTAATCATAATTCAACTTAGTTCATTTCCGAAAACACTCGTTAGATAAATTTTTGCTAATTTTTACATTATATGATATTAATTAATTTATGAACGTACATTGCACTCTATTTATATGTGAAAGTAAAAGAGGAAAAAAAAAAAAAAAAAACTCTAGACATTGCTGAGATAGACAATGAAAAATAAAGAGATATTTGGGGCATTAAATATTCAATTTTTTTTACAAGTGTGTTGTATTTTCATTTTATTTTTCAATTATGTTCATATCGAGTTAACGTCAGAGACTTATGTCTATAGGTAGTTTTATAAAAGCAGTGAATAATTAATGTTTTCGGAGTTTAATCGGAAATGTGTCTCTGGTGTAATAGACCTTAAAGAGATTGAAAATATATCACGTGCGTTGTACAAGATTTGGTACTTATACAGCGAATATAAAAAACAAAATAAAAAAAAAGGAGAAATAAAAGGTTCGTGCTTTCTTGGGATATATATGTAGCTGGTTTTCTACCAATAATCACATAATAGTTGGAGCAAACTCAATTAGACAACGTAAGACACCAAACCAAACACAGCGCCAAAAGCCTAAACACACAAAACACAGCTCTCTCCTATATATATAAGCATCATAATCTCGAGAGAAACGATGATGAAAAGCGCTTCGAGGAACAAGCTTTTGCATTGCTTTCGTCCCATGGTCGACATGGACGAGCCCGATCTCGGCTTCAACTATCTTACCTTCGAGAAAGCTCACAGTGATGACGACGACGACAACACCTCCAAAGGAGTTTTCGTGAAGAAGCGGACGCTTTCCCGCGTCGTTAAGGCCGTTTTCTTAGAGACCCTTTTGGTAAGTCAAACTCTACCTCTCATATATATATATATATATATATATATATATATATATATATATATATATTATCTAGTGATCATCACATAGTATTCATTGTTATTAAACTTGTATAGGCAAAAAGAGCTCGTGGTTTATCAAAGAGTAAAGAGTACTTGAGATCAGCAATGAAGAAATCAGCGTCTTGCTCTTCTCTGAGTGACTCGGCTTCGGAACCGGCGACACCAAAGTACAGAAAGATCAACAAGGAAGATCATGCTAGTATTGCAAGGAAGATCAAATGCGAGAAAGTTGAGCGTAGCAACACGGGCTTGTATATGCTTCTGATCAGCCTCGCTGTTACTTTCCTGTTCGGGAGGCTGTTGGCGATCGTCTTCACGTCGATTTGGCTGTACGTCGTCTTCACCGGCGAGAGAGCGCGGAAAAGTCGCCGGAGAGGGAAGGCAATGGTCATAATGGATAGTTTGAGCTCTATTAAATTTTGACGTGCATAAATAAATGTACAGTGTTTCTGATCTCCACAAAAGACAACGCAATGAGTTCCTTTGACCATAGGCCATAGCTTAAGGAAAGTAAGTGTTATAATTTTTAGGTATAGTTGCGGCATAAGTTCTCGTATATATGTGTTTTGTGCGGTGTAATTCTATTAATTTATCATGGTTTAAGTACTTAACATGAATTTAACTTGCTCTGTAAAGTCACGTTAGGTACTTAAACTCTGATAAATATGGCTCCATTATTTTATAAGTATTTATGTCGTAAATATTAATTACTTTTGTAAGAGAGAATAATGGAACGTACTGTTCCTTTATTTACTTCGTACTTCGTCGTTGCTAGTTGAAGCATAATGAAAGAGACTAGAAAAGATCATGATAGATCTTCATTTATGAGAGGAGGCTAATTAGCTAAACCCTTTTGATCTTTTAATTTTATTTAATTGCTTGTTGCTTTATTTTGGCAACAAATTTCTTAAAAAATGCTAAAAATTAGCAAATTGAATTTCTTCCTTCAAGGCCATAAGCCTAGCTTGGAACCCTGCAAATTAAAATTTCAAACATTATTGTTGACGGCCAAGAAAATCGAATTCGGGTCACAGGACTTTAATATATTCCGTATGTTCTTAGGGACGAAATAAAGCATGGCGATGAAGCACGGCCGACTAGAGTTGATTTTTTATTTCATTAAGGAGACTCGAGAATATAAAGTCAATATGGATCTTTATCGTGGTCTAGTGGTAATCTCACGCTACATTTGTAGGCTCGGTTGTTGTGAAATAATAATACATAAATAAGAAAACAAGTTCTTATATATAGGAAGATTTATCTTTTTTAAGCATGTAATGTGATGTTATGTCATCTTATACAATTATGTTGTAATTGTTTGATATAATCTTACAATTTATGATTAGATAAAACAATATTATTCAGTGATAAGAAAATTTGTGACTCCAAAACTTAATGTAAAAGCTACCTTGTTGTCAATTAGAAGAAGAAAAAAGGCAAGAAAAATCTTAGAAAATTGTTTCTCCAAAAGCTCCTTTAGAGACATCAATTCTTTAAATGCACCAAAAAGAGAGCAATGCTTTTTATTAATATCCTACCGAAAATTGTGGTTGGATTTTGAGCTAATATATATTATATACTTTGCAATATCAAACATGAATTGGAGAGCATTAAATCAATTGGGCTTATGCCACGTGGATTGGGGTTAGTTGGATGAAACATTGTGAAACCTATTAAATATGAAAAGAATGAATTAATTAGGCTTAAGAAACATGTGTTAATAACATGGTGATTTGGTTCTTGCTTAACCCTGATAATCTCTAGAAAATAAATAATTATATCAGTTCACTCTGTGAATTTATATATCTTTCTTTCATCAATTCTAGATCAAAATTTTTGGGAGTGATACGTATTTATTCTCTAACGAGCATTATAGACTATTGCCACTATTTTCAGACATTGAGGTCATGTCTCTCTACTTGACTTTTTAAAGACTTTAGCCGCGATTATTTCTTTAAATCTTATTATCCAAGCTCATGTTAAGTCTCACAAATTTTATATAAACTATGTTATAAGTTTTGAACACCCCTTCTCTCCGATTCTTGGTTTTCGCCTATGAATTGCCACAAAATTTCTCATCATTTGATAATATTTTCATGAATAAAAAATAAAAATAAAATCATTTGCTCTCACTTAAATAGACAACCCAAACAACAGCTAAGAATTTCATTAATCAGTGAGCTTTTTATAGCAATTATTAGGATATAATAGATGAAGTGCAACAATAAAAAAGTGAGAGAACATAGCAAGTGCATTAATGTATTGTATGGGCAAAATCACCTCTCTCTCTTTTTTTCTATCCCATCCATTTAATGTAGTCTTGGTAGTTAAGGAAAATAGGGTTTTGGATAGAGTCAATTTGGTTTTTACTTTTGACATTTTTTTCCAAATTAAGTCAATGAAAAATACTTTAGAAAATTTGTTGTTCTAGGTTTCTTACATGGATTTGAATAAGATGAGAATTAGGTTGTCCAAGTTAATGATTAATGGCTCACCCTAAAGTATGAGAAAGAGAGCTTGAGTGTGGTTAATGTTCATTGACTTCGTGGTGATGAAATTACTTCCCATACTTACAATAACATATCTCACAGTAATACACCAAGTATTTTAAACTTTAATTTGGGCACGAAAAACGAAATGGTTACTACACGAAGAAGTAAATGAGTTTGGGTCAACGTTAAATAGATCTTAGCTCCATCGACGTAAACACGCTTACACATTACTCAAAAACACATCTAAATAGATTTAACATTATTTATTTAAGAAGTTCTACAATGCAGTGGCGAAAGCATGGTTCAAACCACCCCCTCCAAAAAAAAAATTTGTACAATAATACCCTATTTTAATTTTTTTAGTGTAATTTCATATAAAATTTTAGTTAAACCCCCCCTTAACTATCACCAAAATTTAAATATAACCCCCTCAAATTAAGTTTTGACAAAAGAATTATATCTACTATCTAGTCCTCCGGTACATAATTACTGGTTCCGCCACTGTTACAATGAGTAATATTAAATAAAATTATAGATAATCTTCTACCAAGATTTCGGTTAAAAATAAAAACAAGCAACTCTTTTAAATAATATTTCACTAAATTTATTTAGTTATATTTGTGATATGAAGAAATATGAATTTATGATGTTTACCCGATTAAAGAAAAATAAAATAAAATCACAAATGCATAAAACAAAAAGAAAAAATCGCTAAACTAGTTATTAGTGGCAATTCGAGTCCGGTACGGCGGTACATTACATAAAATAAATATGATTTAAATAAATTTAAATGAGTCTAAAATAAATTTAAAGAGTCATAATATTCTCTTCAAACACGATTAGTGAAAAATATGATTTTGATCTGGATCGATATAGTATCATATTAAAATACTAAGACAAATGTGCGTGAAAACGACATTGAATCCAAATTGACATGACTAAGTAAGGCCTCGTTTGATGCATAATGTAATTGCTGATAATTATCGACATTATAATTATAATAATTAAAGGATTGACTATTCATGTTTTCTAAGTACAATTGAGCGTGATTAACGTATCTTTTGCAAATCGTTTGTGAAAAAAGATAATATAAAAGAAGCAAGTGTTCTTTGCAGGGATCATATTAAAGATGTGCCTTTAGAAAAGCCAGGACAGAAAAAGAAGAATAAAATAATAATCAATACCAAAGTTGGAGGAAAGAAAGTCCAATATCACTTAAATTTAATGACACAAACATATGAATCATAGTTTCATATATTATATTTGTGATCATTTAAGACAATGTGTTTTGTGACAATATCTTAAACTTGCACCAATAAAGAAACAGACACAAATGCAATGGCAATAAAGAAAAAGGCCAAAGAGCATGAACACTTGTTGTTTCATTCTCAAATTCCTTAAGACTTGGGTTTCATGCAATTATTATAGTCGGTCCTATTTCACAAAATTGATACATAATGGCTTCAGATTTTCATTATAAACTAATTTTTTTAATATTATTTGTTTTGATAAAAAAAAATCTCATAACATATTATGTCTTAATTTTTTATACTCTCAACTTTTATTTTTTGACAAAAATGTACCTTAAGTTTTGAAAACAGCAGAAATACATACAGTCCTAGTTTATAATTTGATAATTTTTACCTTTCTACTTCTTATTTTATAATTAATTATTCGAACAATTCAAAAAATAAAACTTTAAATAGAAGGTATATTTTGGTGAAAAATTGAATTAAATAAAATATAAGAATTGTTAATAAGTAGTAAGTAGTAACTTTGAGTTCTTAAAAACTAAATTTATTGGAGGGTATAAGAGAAAATTAAAATAGATTTTGAGGAATACTTAAATTATTTTTGAAATTTGAGGGTACGTTTTTGCCAAAAATGAAAAATTAAGGGTACAGAATAGCAAAGTTCCCTAATAAAAATATCTTGGTATAATTTAAGTAAGCAAAATCAATTATTTTTTCTTCGTCGAGCTTCTTAAAATTATTGAACCGAACTTGACAGTTATTAGTTATTAGTTATTAGTTATTACTATGTTTGCAAATAAAATAATTATGTTTGGCTTTATTAGAGATACAATTGTTGTGTACTGTTTATAAACTAACATGAGGTTTCTTTTTTGCTTCTGCATCTCACTGGGGAGATAATTTCATTTTAAGATATTATACAAAATACTTATTTAACTCCAATTTTTTTTAAAATAATTACTCATTGTGTATTAAAATGGATATTTTTAAAAATATATAAAATGAGTATTTCGTTAAAAAAAAAAAAAAACCTTTTATTTTTTATTTTTAATGTTCGATTCGTAAAAGGAAAAAAAAAAACATATATCCAAGAAAACAAAATTGATTAAATTAGTAATGGCTTATAGATAGTAGATACTGAAATCACAATTAATCACTACCAGTTCATTTTTTGGCTAAGCAAGTATTTGTCGACTTCTGGTCATGTAATTACTTTCAAGAACACATTAAGATTAAAAGCCTATGCATTTGTTTGGATGACAACACTATAACCGAGAAAATTAACAGAGACCGGGAATCGGGACTAAATTGGTCCCGGTCCAGATTTTTCGAGTATTCGTTAGGAGGACAACACTAAAACTAGCAGTTAAACATGTGACCGGTATTAAAGTTTCACCCCTTGGATAAACCAGTGGCAAATTTACCCTTGTATGTGAACATGGATAGCCTGGGAGCTTCGTCGTTTTGGATGCACCGTTACACATTCTGTCTGCCTCGGGTCGAGTAGTGCAAGCAGATCGCCTCCTTCCTCGCACCCAACTGTTTTCTTCGTGGAAATTTTTTAACCCTCGGACTTACGTACCAACAACAAAAAGGGAAAATAAGTAACTTATTTTAAGTGTTTTATGTCCTCTCGCGTGTTCTTGTGTTCTTACTTGTCGGCATAAATATTACTTGTATGATTTTCCATAGCCAAATCGGGCGAGAAACTGAACCGAAGAACTGAGGTGTTCATGGACACCTATCTGCACACATCACCTTGGTGATCACCATTGCCTTAGGTGTTCGTTTTTGTTCCGTTTTCATTTCCGTTGGAATTGTCGGAGGAATTAACTAAATCTGCCCAGATAACTTCATACTGACTGCAAGAAAGAATTAATTAAAAAAACAGGTATTATATCAAATATGAAATCAAGAATATAAACAACAGAATTTTATCGAGGTTCGTGTGAATCTTGGTTTGTACGTCCTCATTTAACCAATCTTACTAATTACTGGTAAACACGAGTACGTAAGCTTAAAAGATCTCCCACATCTCAAGAACAACCTAAACAAGTTTTTGATTTCACTGTTTCTTGACTCTCAAGCAATCTGAGAGCCTTAATTCTTGTTTTCAATCTGAACAGAAATGAAGTTAGTGAACAACTGAACTCTATCTAATGAATTATCAGATGTGTATAATACAGGTTGGGTTGAATACTTGGCTTGAGTCGCAAGAAATCTAACCAACTAACCGTTAAGCTCTCAATTCAACATAATGGAACGACAAATTATTTAGCCTGCCTGGAGACTCGGGTCATTCATCTTTTCGGAGAAATTCCGTGGTTTTTGCTTGATTTGTATATCAGGTCATTTTACCTCTCAAAACCAGCATTCACTCGCCTCGAGATCCGTTTTACCGGGATTGAGGTAGGTTACTCCTACAGAATTGGGGTTTGGTATAAACTAAGCAAACTGATAAGACTACTTTGTAGATAAGATTTCTTGAGCTCCAATGATCAAAACCAAAATTCAAGGGAATTATTAGTATAACCCGTTTCTTGTGACTCCGTCAAAAAATTATTAGTATAACCCTCGTTTATAACAAAAGAAAACCGTAGAAACAAAGAGACATGGGATTTACAGATATTAAAGCTAAGCAACTATTATTGCAAAGGACTCGAATCAGACAGACACAAAACGACCTGTTTTATCCCATCTAAATAAACTTTCTATAAGACTTGAAACGACGAAAACGCTGAGGCGCTAAACATAAACAAAAACTTTGTCGAAAAATATTTATACAGCAATGCTCTAATAATTTCAACACTGGTAATAGATATTCCGAGGCTATACACTTTCAACCCCGGAAAAATAATGATATTCCGAGGCCAACGAATAACCATTTTATGTTCTATGTAGTACTATACATATGAAATATGAGTAACGAGCGCTCACGGCTGAGAGGTGGTGCTCTGAACCTGCGACTGAGACGAAGCAGTGGATACATTGCTCGGAGTTTGAGAGGTCTGATTCGAAGATGACTCGGTGAAGAAGATGATCTCGTCCTGGTTGTCCACGAAAACATGAAGAGACCTCGGAATCGGTGGTACATTCACTTCGACGACTTCTTCGAGAATTTGAACTACCTGACTCATTGCAGGCCTATTTTCCTCGTCGTCCTGAATGCACCAACACGCCACTCTGCAGATTCTCTCGACCTCCGATACATCAGCATTTCTCTCAAGCCTCTGGTCCAATAGGCTCAGAACATCTCCTCCTTTGACGATGATATTAGTGGCTCGAGTGGGGAAGAACCTCACTTTCCCGTCGTCGGATTGCTCGGAGTTTCTCTTCCCATTAACAATCTCGAAAAGCATCATTCCATAGCTGTAAACATCGGCTTTCATCGTTATTGCCACTCCGACGATCCACTCCGGAGCGAGGTAGCCTCTCGTTCCTCTCATGGTTGTCAAGACTCTGCTGAAATCTCTCCCGACGAGCTTTGCAAGCCCGAAATCCGCCACTTTAGGGCACATATCCGCGTCCAGAAGAATATTCTCCGGCTTGATATCGCAGTGGATGATGCAGTCTCGGCATTTCTCATGCAAATACACCAACCCTCTCGCAGTCCCCAGAGCGATCTGGTACCTCGTTTTCCAATCCAGAATGCCGGTATTCTTCTCGTCGAAAAGGTGCGAATCTAGCGATCCATTCGACATGTATTCGTAGACTAACAACCTCTTAGTATTCTCCGAGCAAAACCCGCGAAGACGAACTAGATTCACGTGTTGGATCGTCCCGATCGTGCTGACTTCCGTTCGGATCTGCTTCTCCCCTTGGCTGATGCTGTCGAGCCTCTTCACTGCCACGTTACTTGAGTCCAGCAGTGTTCCCTTAAAAACCGAGCCAAATCCGCCTCCCCCGAGTTTCTCCGAGAAGTTCTTTGTGGCATTCTGCAAATCTCTGTACCCGAAAGCCAGCAACGAACCATCGACCGCTTTTCCTGATCCGACCGCATTCCTTCTAACCACCAAGAACAGAACAATGCCGAGTAGAACAGCAATCCCCATAACAGAACCCGCCACTGCTCCAATGATGATTCCCTTGTTGTCTTTAGGGCTCGGTATCTCCGAAGCTGCTAACCGGAGGTATAGACTTTTTCCTCCGGAGGAGAGCTGCTTCAGGTTTAACAGTTCCTCCAACCAAACCGAACAGTCGTTGTCGTAAGCGTACGCGGTGGAAGAGCAATTGTTCAGACATTTCAACTCACATTCCGAAGAACTCCCAGCTTCCACACTCTGCTCGTTTTCCGGAAGTGATAGATTGGGGATCTCCCGAAACTTGTCTTTCTCGCCATTCAATTCATTGCGATTACCGCACTGTAATTCGGTCTCTCTCGAGCACCCATCAGCATAATCAGTGAGATTCCAATTGTTCTGCATCTTCGGTTTGAACCCGTCCAAACACCGACAGAACGGCTGTGAATTCTCGGTGCAGCTTCCAAACGCACCGCAAAGAGCGTGAACTTCACAAAACTGTCTCGGCTGAGACCAAAACAAATTCCAGTCCGTGTCCACCCAGTTCAGCTGCTTGATCTGCCCCGAGACGTCCATCACGAACCGCGAGAAATTGGTGAAGGAATTCTTTTGCACGGAGTACGTGAAGTAGCTCTCATTTACGTTAGAAGTGTAATTGAATTTGTATATGTAATTCCGGTTCATCTCGGGAACCTTACTGAATTTCCCGGCCTTGTCGTCCCAAGCTCCACTATTCCAATACTCAGTGGTTCTATTCCATAATATTATGTAAGAATCATCATTGGGATCAAGCTCAAGCGTGTACAGCCCCGGCGAAGGGTCCTCGGAGTTCTTCCACGAAGTAAGACGTTGGTCAATTTTCGTGATTTTGTTGTAAGAAATTTTCGCGCCGGGAAGCCACGTGTGTGCAGGGTTGTCGAAGCTTTGCCAGAGAGTTATCGGGGGATCGGATCCGTCACTCAGGACGAGGTTTCCGTTATCGTTGAGAACAGCCTGCGCTAATGAGCCAGCAGAGCTCACGTTGGTTGACCAAATCATAGATTTGGACTCGTCGAAGAGGACCAAATTCCCGCCCGAGATTCGCAGCTCCGAGGAAAGCGTGTCGGAAACCGACTTCTCTCTGTTCGCCACCCACACGATCGTCTGGCGTCTGACCTGTTTGTACCACATGCCTATGTAGTACTTCGAGGCCTTACCCGGTTTGAAGAAGCCAAGCACAAACATCCCGCCAGCCGATTCGATGGTCTGGTCGCCGGAGAGCGACAGGTTCCCGGAGATTCTATCGGCCCCGAGCGAGACATGAGCGTTGAGAACCAAACATAGGAACAGAACTCTGAACATGGCAGCCGAGTTCAGAGGAACATACACAGAGTTTGATATGTTGTCGTTTATGCAGATCTTCCAACTCTTCGATGAATAATCAATATGGGGTCTCTCTTTTGTGGGGGTGTTTATGGTAATCTATGGCTAGTTAGTCAAACAACAGAAGAGTCTCTGAGCTTTCACCGGCGAAAAGTCAACATTGGAGACTGTTTCGTGGTGCTTGGTTGCCCAAAGCAGATGACAAGGTCAACGCATTCTGCCACATCTTTTTGTTAGCGTCAGAGTTGCTAATCATGATTAAGGTACTAAAAATTAGAGCAAGAAAATAATATCTTGGCTAAGTTTGAAGATAATCAGCTCCTAATCCAAAGTCTAATCACGTGTACTTATTGAAAAATCAATAGACGAGGCTTCTTCATAGAATATTATAACCGGGTTTAAGGCTTACTCTCTAAAGATAAGTTCTCCAATAATCAAAACCAAATTTCAAGGGAATTAATAATATAACGGTAACCCTCGTTTATAACGGAAGAAAACCGGGGTAACAAAACGAAAAAATGAGATTTACAAATATTAAAGCAACCATTAATGCACACAAAATAACATTACAGACATGGCTAACATAAGAGATACCCAATTTATCCCTCCTAAATAAACCTCTTATTATTAGACTTGAAACAACGAAAAACGCAAAGGCGCTATATATAAACGAAAAATGAACGGGAAATTATAATTTCAGCACTGGTGATTTCCATTACCAGACACACAAAAAAAAAATTCAAAAGCTATACACTTACGGCCACGGCAAAACCCGAGATATTCCGAGGCCAAAAAAACTATTTTATTTGCTATATAGTACTATACATATGAAATATGACTAACGAGCGCTCACGGCAGAGAGACGGTGCTTTGAGCCTGCGACTGAGACGAAGCAGTGGATACATTGCTCCTAGTTTGGGAGGTCTGATTCGAAGACGACTCGGTGAAGAAGATGATATCATCCTGGTTGTCCCCAAAAACGTGAAGAGACCTCGGAATCGGTGGTACATTCACCTCGACGACTTCTTCGAGGATCTGAACTACCTGACTCATTGCAGGCCTGTTTGCCTCGTCGTCCTGAATGCACCAACACGCCACTCTGCAGATTCTCTCAACCTGCGACACGTCAGCGTTTCTCTCCAGCCTCTGGTCCAATAGGCTCAGAACATCTCCTCCCTCGACGATGATATTAGCAGCTCGGGTAGGGAAGAACCTCACTTTCCCGTCTTCGGAGTGCTCGGAGTTTCTCTTCCCATATACGATCTCGAAAAGCATCATTCCGTAGCTGTAAACATCGGCTTTCATCGTTATAGCCACTCCGGCGATCCACTCCGGAGCGAGGTAGCCCCGCGTTCCTCTCATGGTTGTCAAGACTCGGCTAAAATCTCTCCCAACGAGCTTTGCAAGCCCAAAATCCGCCACTTTCGGGCACAGATCCGCGTCAAGAAGAATATTCTCCGGCTTGATATCGCAGTGGATGATGCAGTCTCGGCATTTCTCATGCAAATACACCAACCCTCTCGCAGTTCCCAGAGCGATCTGGTACCTCGTTTTCCAATCCAGAATGCCGGTTTTCTTCTTGCCGAAAAGGTGTGAATCTAGCGATCCATTCGACATGTATTCATAGACTAACAACCTCTTAGTATTCTCCGAGCAGAAGCCGCGAAGGCGAACAAGATTCACATGTTGGATCGTCCCGATCGTGCTGACTTCTGTCCGGAACTGCTTCTCCCCTTGGCTGATGCTATCCAGCCTCTTCACTGCCACGTTACTCGAATCCAGCAGTGTTCCCTTAAAAACCGAGCCGAATCCACCGCCCCCGAGTTTCTCCGAGAAGTTCTTTGTTGCGTTCTGCAAATCTCTGTACCCGAAAGCAAGCAACGACCCGTCAACCGCTTTCCCTGCTCCGACCGCATTCCTTCTTCGAATCACTACGAACAGAATGATGCCGAGTATAGCAGCAATCCCCGCAACAGAACCCACCACCGCTCCAACGATGACTGCCTTGTTGTCTTTCAGGTTCAGAATCTCCGAAGCTGCTAACCGGAGGTATAGAGTTTTTCCTCCGGAGGAGAGCTGCTTCAAGTTTTTCAGTTCCTCCAACCAAACCGAACAGTGGTCGTCGTAAGCGTACGCGGTGCAAGAGCAATTGTTCAGACATTTTAGCTCACATTCCGAAGAACTCCCAGCTTCCACACGCTGCTCATTTTCCGGAAGTGATAGATTGGGGATCTCCCGAAACTTGTCATTCTCACCATTCGTTTCATTGCGATTACTGCACTGCAATTCGGTCTTTCTCGAGCACCCATCAGTATAATCAGGAACAGTGAGATCCCAATTGCTCTGCAACTTTGGTTTAAAACCGTCCAAACACCGACAGAAAGGCTGTGAATTCTCGGTGCAGCTTCCATAAGCGCCGCAAAGAGCGTGAACTTCACAAACCTGTCTCGGCTGAGACCAAAACAAATTCCAGCCCGTCTCCATCCAATTCAGCTGTTTGATCTGCCCCGATACGTCCATCACGAACCGCGAGATTTTGATTACAGAAGTGTTATACACGGAATACGTGAAGTAGCTTTCGTTCACATTTGAAATATAATTGAAATCGTAGATATAGTTCCGGCGCATCTCGGGAACCTTGCTGAATTTCCCGGCCTGGTCGTCCCAAGCTCCACTATTCCAATACTCAGTGGTTCGATTCCATAATATTATGTAAGAATCGTCATTGGGATCAAGCTCGAGCGTGTACAGCCCCGGCGAAGGGTCCTCGGAGTTCTTCCACGAAGTGAGACGTTGGTGAGTTTTTGTGATTTTGTTATAAGAAATTTTCGCGCCGGGAAGCCATGTGTGTGCAAGGTTGTCAAAGCTTTGCCACAGATTTCTCAAGGAATCAGATCCGTCACTCAGGACGAGGTTACCATTATCATTGAGAACAGCTTGCACCAGCGACGAGCCAGCAGAGGTCACATTGGTTGACCAAATCGGAGATTTGGATTCGTCAAAGAGGACCAAGTTCCCGTCCGAGATCCGCAGCTCCGAAGAAAGCGTGTCGGAAACCGGCTTCTCTCTATTCGCCACCCACACGATAGTTTGGCCTCTGACTCTGACCTCTTTGTACCACATGCCTATATAGTACTTTGAAGCCTTACTTGGTTTGAAGAAGCCAAGGACAAACACCCCGCCGGCCGATTCGATGGTCTGATCACCGGAGAGCGACTGGTTCCCGGAGATTCTATCGGCCCCGAGCGAGACATGAGCATTGAGAACCAAACACAGGAACAGAACTCCCAACATGGCAGCTGAGTTCGGAGGAACATACACAGAGCTTTTTTTTTTTTTTTTGGAAAACACATACACAGAGCTTGATGTGCTGCAAATGTTTAAGCAATGACAACTGAATTCATGGAAGCGGTTCTTTATGTTGTCGTTTATGCAGATGTGCCTATAAAAGATGCTCTCTTTAATGAACAATCAATATGGGGTCTTTCTTTTGTGGGGGTGTTATGGTAATCTTAGGCTAGTGGGAAAACAACAGAAGAGTCTCTGAGTTTTCACCGGCGAAAAGTCAACATTGGAGACTATGTTGTGGAGCTCGGTTGCTCAAAGCAGATGATAAGGTCAACGCGTTCCCCCACATTTGTGAGTGGCTAATCATGATTAAGGTAAAGAAATTACTCAATTAGAGCAAGACATGATTTCTTGGTTTAGTTTGAACATAATCAGCTCAGAATCCTAAGTATATCACGTGTACTTATCCAAGATCAAAAGGCTTATTCATATTCAACCACTCCATAGAAAATTGAAGCTTGGTGAATTGTGGTCTCCACTTAATTACAAGTTAATTACCAAGCCCTTCTCTCTTCTTTAATTCTTCTACGTTTTTGGGTGGAAATTTTTACCTTTTTTTTTTTAGCGCAGAGCCAAGATTAAAAAAAAAAAAAAAAGGTGAAAAATCCAAACTGGGCAAAAGAAAAAAAATCTCTGTCCAGTCCCAGTCCAAATTTTGTGTTCGGTTTTTACTAACTTATGTTTAAATTTATTTATTTATTTAATGTTATCTTTTAGGATTTTATTTTGGTCTTAGTAGTGTTTTAAATTATAGACTAAAATTATAATTTGATTTAAATGTTTTATATAATCATTGTAAAAATTAATTTGATTTTTACTAATAATTGTATTATAAAAAATCGAAAGCCAGTCCTAATATAAAAAACAAAAAACTGTTTCTCCAAAACGAAAACCCGATCCAGTCCCCAGAAAACCGGAATTCGATTAAAAAAAAAGCCCAAAAATTCATACAAGGTTATGATTTTACTCCTAATTTTTTTTAACTAGGAATTAGGAGTCCAAGCGTAAAAGAAGGGCAACGAGAGAGAAATCGTACTCTAGTCTTAAAGTCTTTAACTATTATACATGTGGGCGTAGTAAATACTCACCCAAAGCACCTGTTTCCTTGATTCAACTTCAAAAAAAAAAAAAAAAAAAAAAAACTACTCATTTCCACCTTTTAGATATTTCTGATTCTAGAGCCAATCACGTAACGTGGGTCCCAAGAAACACAGCAACCCATCGTATTTAATGCAGATAAATAAAGTTGCTTCACTTACAGGGTGTCCAAAGCAAATGTGATGTTCTGCTCATAAACTTTGGATAGATTCTAGGGTTTGGATTATCTGCCAATTTCTAGACCACACTCTACTTCGAAGACTATATATATTTGAATAATCAAACAGGCTTCTAAATAAGATTAAAATAAATAAAAACCGAAAAGAGAAAGAAAGGAACACCATGCCTAATGAATATATAATATGTCATAATTCAATTCACGATATTAATGTTGTCAAGTTTAGTCACTTTCAGGTTTCAATCAACCACATCTGCCACTTGTCCTAGGTATAATGCGTCGAAACATATGTGAGTATGTCAATTATTTCATCTTTTTAATATTAAGAAAGAAAAAAAAACTGGTCCTTGAATTATTCTTTGATTTTCTAGAATAAATCATTTACACGATTGCCCAAGATTCCGTGGTAAAAAACATATCATGTGCAAATCAATGTTTTATGATGTATGGATAAAAACGACATGTATTTCCATATGAATTGTCGTTTCATTACTACGTAAGATAGACGAGAATAGTACCTCAGATTACAAGGGAACCAAGTCGCTTAGCTTAGCCTCCATGTGTCTGATCCTTGCTTAATGACATTTCATTCAGAGTTGAATCGAGACTAGCAACCGGGATTTTACGGTTTTTCCTCCCATTACTGGTTTCCGGGAGCTCATAGTCAGAAAACCAAGCCATAATCTCATCACAAGTTCTTAAAATTCACAATGCACGCGAATTCCTTTGTACAGCTCTGCTTTTTTTTTTTTCTTTTTCTTTTTTTCTGTTTCCTACTATATAGTATATAATGGGTATTCAGACAAGCTAGTCTTCTCCGAAGATCTTCGCACCACACCTTACTCGCCGATATGCACTCACTCTTTTGGTCTTATGTGCACGTAAGAGCTTAACCTTCTTGTTCAGGTCCGATTTTCTCTCTTCAACGGTGCGAATCCCGCTTTCGAAGGTAGATTTGGTCCCCATAGCTATTTCATCGTGTTCCTTCCTTCTTTGCTTTTGATAAAACTGCTGCGGTTGATTTGCTCTGCAAAGTCGGCCAAGGTAATACATGGGATCGACATAGCACGACGACGATGACACAATTCCCTTCATATTAGCTGGCTGAATAACCTTCACAAACGTCTCTATCTCGGTGTACGACGAGTGCTCAGAGTAGCTGACGGAATAGATATACTTATGATACCTTGTCGGTGATTCCGAACTTGAGTTTGGATTATCGGTGTGGACCCCACCATTCTCGTTCCATTTGCTTTTGTTGTAACGCTGAGTCAGAAGAGAGCCAAACGGGTTTTCGTTTCCTTTCGATGGTCTTACTACCCATGGAAGGCCAGAAGGCATTATCCCGATGGTCGGCTTCATTGTGTTCAGCCCTTCTAATGTTTCGATGCTGAAGCTGTATCTTGGAACAGCTCGAACCCTGGTAAGAGACGTTTTGGTAGTGAACATCTCATCGAAGCCGAGGAGATGCATGGTTTGCAAGCGTTCTGGCCACACCCAAATCTTCAAAGAGACGGAGATAATTATAATCAATAAGTTTAGTAAATGAAGATCATATTGTGGCAGGTCTGATACGAAACTCACACAAACCTTTATGTTAAGCACCCGTGCAATATGAAGCAAAAGATCTTCTTTTCCCAAAGTATCGATACCGATGATGATATCGTGGTCGGGATGCGAGGCAATTATATCAACCACCTGTAATCACCGTCATGATAATTAGTTTATTTCTATAATAGTAACCAAACAATTTTACTATGATTACGATGATCAACGTGAGTTAAACACAGAAACGGGCTTACATCTGTTAACCGTAACCAATTTAGAGCGTTATCGAAGAATTTGAAACTATCTAGTCACTTAAGTAGTGTAGAATATACTGTACTGATGCATCAATATATATATGGTAGACACTAGAGAGCCTTAATACCTGCTTTGCTGCAACTTCCCGAGGCGGGAAATCATAGGACGGATTACAGTATGTGTTATCCAAGTACAAAATGTCGACCACACTTCCGTTGAGAGCCTCAACAAGAGTGTTCTTAGCCAAATTTGCCCTCTCGCTAGTTGTTTCCCATCGGAAATCCCCCGTATACAGAAAACAACCGAAGTCTCCACGAATCAAGAACATGACCGCACCTGTTCATAAACAAAGTATACGCATCAGACTAAGTCAGAAATCTTCGTCTCCAACGAAAAAATATCGAACACCAACAGAGAAATTCAGTATCTAAAGATTTCATAACATTCTCAGTAAGAACCTAAGCAAATGGCTACTGAGGTATCAAATACGAGAAAAACGCTCAACGAAAAACAGTTCCGCACTCATCTCGTACCTTTTTCTGAAGCAAACAGGCGCTATAAAAAAATCAAATTAAAAAATTAGATTTACAATCACGACTTTTCTTCGATCCGATCAGAATTCAAACTATATTCTGAATCAGTTACGATTTATGCATAATTTTTTCAGCTCGAATTTCAAATTGATCTCAGGATTCCGGTAGGGAATTAAACCAAACACGTGGGGAGCGATCGGGAAACTCACCGGGGCAGTGATGAGCGTCGATGGCCATGAACTCGACGGCGACCCTGGAGGCGGCGGCGGGCGAGGCGAGGGAGATGTGGTGCCAGGAGCCGAGGGCGACGATGCGGAGCAGGGAGAGGGAGAAGCCGGGGAACTTGAAGGGGAAGAGCTTGGCGGTGAGGCGGGAGCAGAAGATGGGGCCCTTGGACCAGGTGGGGGAGAGGCCGGCGGTGTGGTCGGAGTGGAGGTGAGTGAGGAAGTAGGCCTGGCTCTCGCCGCCCCACCGGTCCACCGAGATCAGCCCTCTCTCCATGGCGGTTTCTGAGAGCTTTCGGCTTCTGCTTCGTTCGATCAATGTGGCGGGAGATTTTTCTTGGGTTTGAATATTTCGAGGGTTTAGAGATCACGACGATGACAAACGATGTCGTTTTGGGTGCGCGAATGGACAGAAACGACGTTGCGTTTCTCGTTCGACGATCCTATTTTTAGTTGTCTCAAATTTGACTCCGTTGTATACAATGTTTTAGTAGCAACGGTTTACACCAAATCACTCACACAATATGGGTACGGGTGGGTGCGCTTGGTACAACTCGAAAAAGCTTAAAAAAAACTATCTTTTATTTTTAAGATAAATTAAATTATTTTTAAGTGTTTGGTAAAACAGTCATAAAAGCTATATTGTACAAAAGCGATTTTTTTTTACATGAGCCATAAAAGCTAGGTGCACTGTCTGGTATAGCTTTGTTTAAAACAAAAATATTGTTTTTAGTTTCTGTTTTTAGAAGAAGGAAAAAACGGATAGGTGTTTGGTAAATTGTTTATCAAACAGTTATTATTGGTAACAAAAGCGGATTTAACGTTTGGTCAAAATAAATATACTTAAGGTAGAAAGACTAAAATAACTAAAAAGCGTGTTTTTGTATTTAGGAAAATACCAAAAGTTACGAATCCTAACTTTTACGACTCATGTACAAAAATCTAAAATCGCGTTTGCGTTTATTTGTAAAAATAGTTTTACCTAACACCTAGAAGTAGTTTATTTATTCTAAAAACAAAAACAAGTCTTTTTAAACTCTATAAAACGCACCCAGAATTCGTAACTATTGGTGTTGGCGAGCTTATTTAGATTTTCTTCCCGCTGAGCTTACTTTGCAGAAAAAAAGGATTTGT
The DNA here is from genome assembly GCA_954871525.1 of Parietaria judaica. NCBI lineage: Eukaryota > Viridiplantae > Streptophyta > Magnoliopsida > Rosales > Urticaceae > Parietaria > Parietaria judaica. The sequence goes on from OX940865.1 coordinate 38,153,200, forward strand.
TTTAGCTTCAATATGTCGCTTTTGCAACTATAAAGTATGTCGCTTTTGCAACTATGAAGTAGAGGATTCCGATCACATCTTTGTTCGTTGCAGCTTTACGGGGTTGGTTTGGAATGTTATTTCTAATGTCTTTTGGAAGCCAATCAATAGAGGAGGATCACTCTCGTTGTTGCTATCAGATGCCGCCTCCGTCAATCTTAGTACTCATGTGTTCGCTCTTTGGAGAACTGTGATTATCTCAACAATTTGGCTCATTTGGCGAACTAGAAATTCTTGTGTAATTGATAATGTGATTCCTAACACTAATAGTTTTTTTAGACAGGTTTGCCGATGCGTTAAAGAAGCAAATTTCTTCAAGTTAGGAACGTCTAACGCTTCTGAAGATCTTCAAATTTTGAAGTTCTTTGGCCTTGATATTCATTTTGGGAAAGCTCCTAATATCGTTCCTGTTGTCTGGCGTTTCCATCCTATTGGTTGGCTCAAATGCAACGCTGATGGTAACTTTACTCGCATTCCGGGCGTGGCAGGTGCGGGAGGTATTTTTAGAACTTATCGTGGGTTCCCTCATGGTTCGTTTGCGTTCCACATTGTATCAGCCTATGCCTTCGAAGCTGAATTGTTGGCGGCTATATTTTCTATCGAAAAAGCAGAAGAATTCCACTGGGACAATCTTTGGCTTGAATTAGACTCTACTTACGTGGTTCAACTTTTTCATCAGAAGTCTTATCGTGTACCTTGGAAATTGAGGGTTCAATGGTCCAAATGTCTTCGTTTCCTCGAGCGTATCAATTTTAGAGTCACTCATATCTACAGATAAGGTAACCAAGTTGCTGATGCCCTCACTAGATTTGCTGCTCAGACTCCAGGTCAACATTGGTGGTCGTCACATCCGGATTTCACCTCTTCTTTGGTTAATCATGATATTTGTTTGAAAGAGAATTTTAGATTTCCCTAACTCCTTTCATATTTGGATGTTGTTTGTTTGAGAGAGAAGTTAGGTTTTGTTAGTTCTCGTCTCTTTTGGTTTTGTTTGTAATCTGAGATATTTTTCTTTTATATTATATCGAGCATCGTTTCTTGATTGTGTTCTTGAGTGCCAACCTAGTTGGGATTTTGGACCATATTTGAGACTCGAGCCTCCATCTTTTACTTAAAAAAAATTTATGTAACATGGCATGTTATGTAAAGAGTCGTGATAATTATAGACCAACACTATTCATTTGTTTCAATATATTGCGTAACGTTAGTAACTTAACTTATATTATTAAAATCGTGTACAAGAACTACTGCACTACAAATAAACGGGTTAACTAACTTTAGTTGCCAATGACTCTTATAGTTATATATAAATAGTTATAAAAAAGATTACCATGTTACTTATCTATTCAATATGTCAAAATATTGGTAATATTTAAAGATAATAATAAACAATGAAGCTTTCTAATTATTAATTTATTCAATTATGCATTTGATTAATTTGTCTTAGTGATGGTTAAATTAAAGAGGAGGAAGAAGAAGAAAATCGTCACGAATTTACATTGCCCCGGAAGATATTTCCATTTCGATAGACTATAAAACATCGTAATTACTTAATATAGCATCAAATTTATATCTCTGATTCCTTATTTTCTTTAATGAAAAAAAAATGAGGTTGAGATTTTGGTAACGGAACATCTGGAACATGTGTTGGTTTTTGTCTTTTGGTGCAACGATTGCGACATTACCTAACCGAGACGATATCGCTATAGTGAGTAGTTCATATGATATTTGCCATATTGCATATTTGCATTGTTTGAGGTCATTGTCTAACCATCCATTTGGAGACTAACATAACAACGAACGTGTTGGCTTCTCGCTACATTTTGTCTTTGCAATCTAATCTTACGATCCGGTTTTATTGCATGACACGTATTCAACGGACAATTTTTAGGATAATGAACAAGAAGATTACACTACAATATCCGGTTCTTCAAAAATGGAATCTCGATTTTTTGTCGAAACCTGGTTTTTCAAACCGATAGGTTAGGGGAGTTTAATAAGAGATTGACAACGAGGTCGTACATTAAATACTTATATAGAGAAGTTCAAGCCGGGATAGGCGGATTTGTGTAAACAAAATCCCGCAATTGGCCCAAGTCATCTAATCTTTGTCCTTAGCTCAGCTCTAACAGCATATATAGGGAATTGCTTAATCAGAACAATTTACCTCTGTAATTACCCTAAGCATTTAAAACTGTAGGCTCAAATAATTTTTACTCGCGCATCACCTCAATAATATTAATGACGGGAATCCAATGTACTTCAAAACAGAATGTTATAAAATAGAGGACAAGATTGCATATAAGAAGATTCAAAATTTATGTCCTTAGCTTTGTTTATACTTTGTATACTCTTATCTTTCTACTTTCTTCGCTTGTACTCAAAGATTAATAAATTCAAGAGAATGTAACCACTAACAATGAGCACTAGTGAATCTTTTTATAACTGATGTAGCCCGAACAATGCTAAAGAACGAGAACTTTCTGATAAGTTTTCAAGCTCCAGTTTTCATTCATTCATCAACTCCATACACACGTACATGCGCTAGAATATGTAGAATAATTACTTTCCTAATACATCTGATCCTATAATATATCATGTAATAAAATATAATTATTTCATAGCAAATAAAGCTATTAAAGGGTGATATATGATCCTACGGGAAAGTAAATAATGCTAAGAGAATAAAGTCCAAAATAAGGAAAGACAATAAACGAGATCGCCGTGTATTTAATTCCCGTGCTTGTAAGTCGACCACTGTAGCTCGGCATCAATAGCCAAGTTTGTTTGGCATAGTGGTAAATCCACTATATACCACTACAAGAGTTTACGAGGTCAAATCCCGTAAGACGCAGATGCGCACCCATTTACATATTATAAATTTGATAAATAGTGTCACATCTTATTATATTTAAATTTAAATGTACACATATTTAAAAGTTAAAAACTCATTTATCAAGCTCATCAACAAATCTTATCTAGCTATTAATATTAAGAACTAAAAAAAAATCTAAAATGGTTAGCTCAGTTAGCTGAATTTTCCAATAGTGCATTAAAATTGATTTAGTTGATCATATAGACTACAACGATATTGAGTTCTAATATTTTTTAATCATATCTTCAAAGACGTATTAGGCTTAAATAAATAACTATGACGATAACAGCCTCCCTCTCCCTCACCCACTTATCAACAAGCGTTGACTTCAAACAACAGTTAAGAAAGAAAAAAAACTCACTTAATCGGTAACAACTTAATTATTGCTAGAATTATTACCCCACCAGATTTATTTAGGGTTATTAGCGGTAAAATATCTAAATAATTTAAAAATAAGTGACATGGAGCTGATTTAATTACATTATTTTTTGGTAACTTCATCTATTTTTTTGATATTTTTTTACTATTTTAGTCAGTGATGACGTCAACAACGCATAAAACCAATAACCTTAAACGATTAAACTCACAAACAATATAATAAAGTTGGTTATACAAATAGATTTTCAGAACATGAACTACGTAAATTCTTATTTTTCTTATGACTTTCTCTAATTATCAGTCTATTTCCTCATTTGCATCGTGATTTACGTTGTTGACGTCATCACTGGAGAAAATAGTAAAAATAGAAACTAAGAAAAAAGTGAATGAAGTCTATAGTTTCGCAAAAAAAAAAAACTTTTGCCATAATTTTTTTTTAAATTGACTCTATATCACTTCATCTATACACAACTTGGGTACTTTACCGCTAATAATCCATTTATTATATATCCTCTAACCGGTCAAACACAATCCCTCTCCAATTCCCTTTCCCTTCACTCTCTCTGGATCCATCCCGAGGGCTAATCCGTAATTTCCGATGAACATGAACACACCACCGCCGTCCGACGTGTCCCGACGCCGCGCCGGCACTCAAACTCCGAGTTAGCTCATTATCATTACAAATTATATATATATATATTCTCTCATTTACCGGTCAAGCACAAGAACTCAACCACTTCTCTCTCCCGATCCGAGGGCCAATTCCGTAATTTACCCACCTCGATGAACCCAGCTCCGCCCGGGTCGCAGCGGAAGGTGGCGATCGCCGTCGACCTGAGCGACGAGAGCGCGTACGCCGTGCGCTGGGCGGTGCAGAACTACCTCCGCCCCGGCGATGCCGTGATCCTCCTCCACGTGCGCCCCACGAGCGTCCTCTACGGCGCCGACTGGGGCTCCCTCGGCGACGCCTCGGCCTCGTCGGAGGAGTCGCAGCGCAAGCTCGAGAGCGACTTCGACGCCTTCACGGCGGCGAAGTCGGCCGACCTGGCGGGGCCGCTGGTGGAGGGCGGCGTGCCGTACCGGATCCACATCGTCAAGGACCACGACATGAAGGAGCGGCTCTGCCTCGAGGTGGAGCGCCTCGGGCTGAGCGCCGTGATCATGGGCAGCCGCGGGTTCGGCGCCGGGAAGGCGCGCTCGGCCAAGGGGCGGCTGGGCAGCATGAGCGACTACTGCGTGCACCACTGCGTCTGCCCAGTGGTGGTGGTGCGGCTGCCCGAGGACAAGGGCGACGACGCGGCCGTGGTGCAGCAAGTGGAGCTGCATCCGGTGCCGGAGGAGGACGAGGAACAGCTCGTTTATCACGACGCTTCCGATGAGCACAGAGGTAAATTTCTCGTGTTTTCTTGTTTAATTTATCGTTTTTTACTAATTTAAATGAAAGACACCGTCTCATTTATTAATCGATAATCGTGATATCTTTTCGATCGATTTAATTGATTATAGTATTATAAATAAATAAAAATTGAGTTTAAAACTAAGATAATTACATAATGTATAATTTAAATAAACAACATATTACACACAATAATTTAAAGCAACTTAATAACATAAATATTGCTCATATATGAAAAGTTTACTCCTTAATCGTAACTAATTAGATCAGATGTCGTGTCCGTTTATTATAAAATCGCGTTGATCGGGCTCATGTCAATCAGAGTCATGTCTATCGAGTATCGAAGATAACATAAACTTGTTTATTGTATATCGTAATCTTGTCATATTTCGTGACCGGACCCCAATTGTCAACTCTTAAAAAACAGCGGACTCTCTTTCTTGTTCTAAACTTCTTAGGTAGAGAGGAACTATGTCAACATTAGAACAATTTTGGTTGGGACTTGGGAGTGAAATGAGATGGTGTACTCTTCCTTCTTTTATCATGTCCGTTTTTTTTTTTTTTGGCTTCGGTTTGTTTTGACGCGGAAGTCGAGAATCCACCGATCTCTTTATAAGGGTGTTCCTACGGTTTTGATGTGAAAGATGAGAAGTTGAGAACTATATAGTTTCTATTAAGTGTTGAAACTTCTCATTTTGAAATTTAGGCCAATAACCAAACCAAAACAGAAACGCCTCAGTCTCTGATTCGATAGTTAGATCGGGAAACACTCGATTTTTCACTAATAAAAAACGACGGCTAACTCTCGCATTGACCTACAGAAAAAATACCCAAAATACCCCTACAGAAAAAATAAATGTTTTGGCTAACTTATTTCCCTCGTTGCAGATGTATGACCAAAACATCACTTGAATCGCTCAATTCCTCTTCATTATAGGTAAAAAAGCATGACTGATCTTAACTATAATAAATTCCAAGCTTTTTTATTTTTATTTTTTATAGCTTTGTAACTTTGTTCATATGATATTGTATAGAAATTTTTGTACTAGTATGTGATGATCTTTTTGCAGAGAAACTGATGGAAGCAACAAGGAAAACGTGAAAGAAGCAAGTATTTATGCCATGTACAAAAAGAAGTTCTCCTAATGTATTTTGTGTAATATTGTTCATGTTATAAATAACTACATTCATACATTTCTCCCTTGAAAATCCATAAGAGTCCCTAGTCTATCCAAGATTTTACATCGGTTCGGTTTTCATACTTATTTATATAGATTACCGCATTTTCGGTTTTTTCAATTTTAGAACCGAAAGCCGCACTATTGAAGTTTAAAACCAATTTTACCAATTACCGATATATCGGTATTAAATTCTATTTAAATTCGGTTTTAACCGCATTTTTATGAAAAGCAATATAATCATCATATTTTTGAAAAATCAAATTAGTACTACACAATCTAAAGTATAAAAAAAGAACTAATTGATGAAATAATTCAAATAGAGTCAATTCTCTTGACATATACTCATAATTATTCAAACGGGAAGAATAATTATACTAATAACAAAAATTGTTCAAAATAAAATAAAATTAAATGAATCAATGAATGAGAAAATCCATGCCAAAACATTGTTATATAGATATTGAATGCTAAAAGTCTTACATTTATCTATTTTTAAATGTGTAAAAATATACAAATTTAATATCGGGTTAATCGGTAATCGGTAGCGGTTTTTATCGTGAAACCCGTACCCGCTACCATTTAGCAAAAAGCGGTAGCGGTTTAAACCGCATCTTTCGGTATTTCAAAAAAAGCATAAATTTTCGGTAGTGAAAAAATCGGTAAATTAATGTTATGGGTTTTAAATTAAGTTTAGGGTCTTTTTTGTACACCCCTAATATATATATGTATTGCGATTTCCAATTATGTTAAAATATAATTAAATATACCTATTGAGTATCTAGTATGGAAAAAAAAAAAAAAAGATAAGTTATGCCACCGGCCAAATTTACATAAAATTCTGCTGCAAATATCCCTTAGCATAACACCGGGTTTATTTCTTCTCATTAATAATGGAAAAGACGATTCTGTAAATAATCCAAACAGTCGGGGAAACAATCTCAAATCCGCTCCATCACATAGAGCAACTCAATCGAAAGAAAACGCAACCAAACAAACAAACGAACAACCTTATAGGGCCCCCAAAGTGCCCTCGCTTCGGCTCCTCCGCATCGAAAAATCCTGCTTCAAATCCCTAATCCTCGATCCAAATTCAAGCACATGATGATGAAGCCGGCTCGCACCGCCCGCCTTGCTCCCCGCCGGAGGCAAACGGCCATGCCGCCCCTTCGGCGGCTCCGCTGCACGGCCACCTCTTCGGGCACCTTTCCGGTCAGGCCTGAGGCTGCGGTCAGCCTGGAGCGAGCCCGTGCCGAGCCTGACCGCTCTCTCCGAGGAGTCCTTGAGAATGCTCATTTTAATGGCTTGTCTGTTGAAGTAGGCCAAGTGGGGAAGTAAGCCCTGAAGGTGCTTCCTCAGGTGGTCGTCTCCAACATTTTTCTGCGCGGGATTGCCTTCCAAGCTCACGGCTTGCAGGGAGCTGTAGTTGGCGGCAAGCTGGCCGAGGCATTTGGAGGTTGAGATTTTGTTGAAGCGGAGGTCAAGTACCGTCAGCTTTAGGAGGCGATGGAGACCCTCGACTTCGCTGATCTTGTTACCCGCTAAGTAGAGCTCCTTTAGAGCCGAGCAGGAAGCCAGACCTTCAAGCGATCAACCGAAATGGAAATGTTTAGCGTCGAGAATTACTGAATATAGTTTGAAACCTAACTATACTCTTGATCTCATACCTCTGAAAATTTAAAACAGAATTGTTTTCAATTTATTCCCGAATCAGCTAAAAATACAATAATTATAACAAACTCTAATCAACTCCTACATCTAATTATCCATAATGACACTAACTAAATATATATAGTTGATAATAGAAGATACACCCTAACTTTCTGTATTTCTAGCTTTAGTAACTGAAAAGACCATAAATCAAATAACATGAAAATAAATTAACATCTTCGATACCATATGCATAGAAGAAGCTTGAAAATATCAAGGATTTTTTTTACCGTGCCCGATTCTCAAGATTCTGTTGTAGCTAAGGTCAAGCACACGAAGTCTGGTGAGTTCGCGTAACCCCTCGATGACGGAGATGCTGTTCTTCGAGAGGTTCAGTGTGTGAAGTCCTCGAGGAAGAGATCCGGCCGTTATTCTCGCTGAAACAGAAGTTCGGATAATCATCATAACTAGTGAATACAAAGGAAAAATACAAATACGACGTGACAGCTGAGAGACTAGATGTTAATACCTATGGCATTTCCTGACAAATTGAGCACTCTCAAACTCACAAACGCACTGAAAAAGGGGATCACGGTCAATCCGTGATTAGCGAGCTGAGCTGTAGAGGCAGCTGCACTGAGAGATGATATGTATCGCTTAGCCGCTAGCATTCCAGGACTCACCTTATCTTCCTTCTTTGCACCACCTAATCCACCAAAATTACTCGAGTCGCCCTTCATCGTATCGTCACGATCCAAAGGTTCATCCGATTCCTCCAATTGGCTGCAATGTTGTAGATCGTTCACCCACTCCTCGATACGCTTGTTCTTAAAATTTTTATTTGGCAACTCAACGTTCTCCATGACAGGCACAATCCAGTCCTTTGAGAAACCAGAATAGTGGCGCGAATCGTACGTATCATTTTTCTCAGACCGAACGATATTATCCTCATCATCTTCAACTTGACTCTGTACTGAACGTTTTTCGATCTCCTTCATTGAATCATCAAAAGACCTCGAGCGTCGACCTATACGTGCATAGCATTCGGTGTTAGGAGAGGAAGGGCTGAGATTGGACAGCGAGCGTGATTTCACGATTCCAAGTAATGGAGTAGCACGTAGATCATCGTAATTCTCTTGCATTTCCTTATCCGAGTGTTGCTGATCCGGGTTTGAGGAAACATATTCATTGTTAACATCGTCACAACTTATTCGAAGACTGTCGAAGACCGGAGCTTTCTGATTATCCGGCGAGCTACCTTCTCTATCGTTGCTTCCTTCTCTTGTTTGAAACCCATTTTGTTCGTTCGAGTCGTCACAAGAAAACCCTTGATCGGTGTCGTCTTCAATATTTCCATCCTGGTATAGTCCGCTTCCTAGAGACTGACTTTTCTTAAGCTGACCTGTCTTGGAAGCCAAGTTAGAGTCCATGCTCTTCACGTCCTCTGACATTGCACCGCGATCGGTAGAAGCAACTTGCTCAAGACCATTACTAATTTGAGATCCTCCTTGCGGGCTTAATGGCGAGGGGCTCATTTTCACCTCCAAGGAATAGTCACGAGAAGAATCTTGCAAGCTCTTGTGATACGCTTCAAAGGAAGGTCGAACAGTTTTCTGTTAGAAAATTTTTAAGCGTATAAGGAGATGCGACAAGCCCGAACAACCAACGAAATCCAATATAGTTATGTGTTTGATTGATATGATATGACGGTTCAGCTTACCTTAGATTTGTGAGACTGGTTGTTGCCGTTGAAGCATGAGAATCGTACCATCCTGACAATACCGAAGCTAGTTTCCTCACGCCAATATTCTACCTTTTTTATATATTTTTTTTCTTTCTTCGAGTTATATACAAATCAAGCAATTTAACTTATCCGTCGGTCGCCTTAGCCATAATCTAGAGATAAACCCACAGAAACACGGCACAATCTCCAAACGCTTGATGATCTTGATTTCCTGAGAACACCGAGCAAAATCACACCTTCATCGTCGCCCCACACCCTCTCACAGGGGCGAGCAGAGTTCAACTTCGCAGTAGCGGCCAGAGTGGAAAAACGTCGTTGTCAACTAGGGAAACCCTGATCAGATCATGCGCCGTAAACCTAATGAGCACAAAGACAGTCAAGAACGGACATGATCATCGAAAGACCCCGTTGAATGTTCGTGCAGATTTACGGAACCACAGAAAACAAAACCACCCGAATAAAGACGAGAACCGTCACACATTTTATCATAGTTCAAAACAGATTTTTCGAGACGGCGCCTCAGGGCGACGGCGGTGCCACCAGAAGCTGAGGCGCATGGCTCGTTTCCCGGTTTCTGGAGGAAATGGGTTTTCTGTCCATTTCCTCAGCTCCAGTTCTTGGAGCCCAGAATTTAACAATCCTTTTAATCGTTTTGAAGCGGCAAAAATACCATAAAATCATATAATTTCTTTATGAATGAACACAATCAAGAATCCTTGTATATGAATATAATCAACTCGAAAGAAAACATAATCACCATCTTTGTAGCTATAATTCATAACCAGAAATCAAAGACGGGAAATTCAGAATACGAAAGAAGAAGTGAATTACGAGACAGAAGATCTGACCTTCGTGTAGCCAGATTGGGATAGAGAACCGCCTTCTCTGTTTCTTCTTTCCTTCGTAGGCGAATACAATGGTGTATTATCCTCCTCTGCGGCAATAAATATATATACATATATATATATATATATATATATATTATGTGGTGTTTGATTATTCTGAATAAACGGCGTGAGAGAGAGGAAGATCCAAGATTGAGCCCTAGCTAGCTAGCCCCAATCAATTTTACGTGCCTCTGTTTATTGACGCCAAAAACTGACTTTTTTCCTTTTACGATATTTGCGGCAAAAATATCAACATATTACGAAAAAATTCTGACTTTTATTCTCAAACTTTTTTTAGTGGCAAAGATTTTTAATAATGTAAAAAATATTGATAGAACTATAGTAGAACTTTGTTAAATTAATGATTTTGATAAAATAATATTTTCATGTGGTCTCGACTCTGACGAACATTACTGAATTATCCCTTGATAAATTAATAATCTCGATGATGGAATAAAATTTGTTGGTTGCAGCAGTAACAATTTATAGAGATTTTACTGTAATTAAATATATATTTTTGCTAACTCTCTACTATAAAGTTTCACGCTATGACATATGATGAGTTCACGTTTTCGTCTCTTTAGACCGTCTATGAGCTAAAAAATAGCTGCAAAAGATTGACAATGAGCACTTATTTCTCGCGTAGTAGTGAAACCGTGTTTTATAATGTAAAAAATAAAGCATTGTTTGTCAATTTCGTCATCACGTAGTAAAAAAAAACAAAATCTTAGATTAAATAAACAGAAATATAGACAAATCATATGTAGCCATGTGAAAAATTTAAAAATTCATGAAAAAAAAATTATTTTTGTCAAGATTTTTATATCATTGAAATTTTTGCAATTAAAAAATTAAATATACGTCAAAATTTTCATAAAATCTAGGTATTTTTGCTGCAAATATCTTTTTTAAATTTTGCTGTTATATTGGTGTCCAGTTAAATTAAGGAAGCTGTTGAAAGAGGGAAGAATCTTAAGAGAGTGAAAATTGATTTTGCTTCTTCATTTTAGGCCCACCAAAGCAAAACAAAAAAGGAATTTAATGCAAAATAAATCTTATAAAATTTAAAGGCAAATTTTACAGTCCACAAAATTGGAACGAGCTGTTATTACAATAATATCTCATATTAGTTTTTCTCTTCTGTATTTGTTTGGGGTTGGACTTGTAATACCATTAATTCGGCTCGAATTTTTCAATATTTTAGTACCGCTTTCGGCATTGACCGACTCATGTCCGCCATTGACCCCCGAGCGTCGCCCGACTCCCGTCCGCCATTGACACCCGGCTCGCCCAGGCAAGCCCAAGTACGCATCCCTAACGCCCACTTTGAACTATGTGATGACTTGATCCCACTTGACTACAAGTGGGTAGGCAGCCTCACTATATGTGACGAGGTGCGACATCATATACCATCCATTCCTCTCAAGGGTCTCCCAATCTTTTACTACTTCAAACTCACTCGTCTACGGGGTTCCAGTTCTCTGCGGTCACCAACCTGTAACCTGAGCCTAACCTGTTCTATGACTCTGTGGTAACAGTTACAGAGGACCCGGTTTTGGACCAACAGTTAGTGGAGGGTCCGATCTACCAGGATCTACTAGAGCCCAATCGCCAACCTACCTTATAGGAGTTCTAGCTCTCTGTGCTCACCGACCTATAACCCGAGCCTAGTCCGTTCTCGGACTCTGCAGGAACAAGTACAGGGACCCGGCCTCGGGCCAAAAGTTAGCATAGGGTCCGATGTGCCAGACTCCACAAGAACAGTGAATCAAGCCTCTAGCCCAAAAAGTCAACAAAAGGCTATGGGTCTGGCCCAATATCTAATTTTAGGCCGCTACAGTGTTTGATTCATTTTTTAGCATCGGGACCGTATTTACGGGTTATCATTAAAATGATTAATTAAGTTGTGTCAATAGATTACATGTGATGTGACAAATACAAATACAAATACTAATGCTAATTCAAATATCCTCTTCAAATTCTTACAATAAGATCATCAGTCATTATTTATTTTGGCCTACAAAAACACACTCCTAATGTGAACAAAAAAGCTTCCGTTATTTCTTAAATCCGGATTCATGTGCTTTTGCTTTGCCAAACTAATAATACATTGGCATCAGATCAGAATGTTCAAACAAAAAAGATATTGTTATCAACATTTAATAAAGATTATAAGATCGAAAGGGACAAATGTTGGCTTGGCTTTACCATCAATTTCCTTCGATCTTGCACGGAATTCAAATTTAATATTAGGAAAGAGATTCCAATCTGGACAGAGACCACGTGAAAAAATCAATAATAATATTGAATGAACGGCCAAATGAATATGGTAGCACATCACTGTTTCTGTCCCACCAGCATTAAAAGAGAAAAATAAATCAAAGAGGTTCTCGCTTTCTCTGACTCAAGATTTTCTAGCGTTATATTTACGTAGCAATATTATTAAATACTATATATAATATATATGATTTGTTTTTTACACAAGGGTTTGATGCTGTGTTTATATATTCTTGTGATATTAGCAATATGCTTGCCGTTACTTAAAGGGACTTTATTCTTTTCCTTTAAAAACTTGTTTGGTTGGCTAAATTAAGAGATGCCCAAAATTTACCAACTATTTGGGAGGTGTGTATAGTAATCTCATCTAAAACGACATGTCGTTTATTAAAAAAAAATTGATTCAACAAAATTGTTTGAATCAGCTCGATCTAACACTCCAAGAAGCTCAACTGAATATATTTATCAACTATTATATTTGAAACGGGTCAAGATAATTAAATATGTTGACCCGTTTCTTCGTCGGACACTAAGGGCGTGAGGTGAACATGTACTCGAGCAAAGAAGAAGAATGAGTAGATTATTAACATTTGACATGCACGTATTTTATGTAGGTTGGTCGTCCATACAAGCCTTTTAACATGTGCCGGGGTGTGGCATGGCATAACGAGTGGGACACATGTCTTGTTGACGAGACAAGGGTTTTAAGGCATCTCTAATCACAATACTAAATTTTGTACTAAAATTATACTATTTTAATATAATTGCATCGTCGGACTCATGCATTAATTTATTTTATTTTCATTTCCGACCACAATACCAAAATTAGCACCAAAACGATTTATTTATTTATTGTTATGTTATTTAATCAAAGATTCTCCCCCCTATCCTATCTCGATGCGAAGTGAGGTGGAAACAATACCCCGTAAATCCACAAACACTTTCTCGAAAGAGATCTCCTTTTATTGTTGTGCATAATTGGAAAGCCAAACTAATTGACTTGCAGCCAACCTTAAACTGACACGCGCCAAACCAACCCGCTAGGACCAACTCAACGGATTTTTGAATTGGGTTAAGTTCAACACCTTAGGCTATTGACTTAAAAACCTAACCGTAATTAAATGCCCTAACAATAAGAAAATCATCTCACTCTCTCTTTGACGGACCGTTCTTCACACATTTTCATGCATCTCCGATGCGCCTTGTTCCTTCCCGTGCCACTCACCTCACTTCGTCTCTCGCCCCTACCCCTTCAAAATTTGCTCAGTCTCGAATTATTAACGGACGAGTCAACCATGAACGATTTAGACTGAAGTAGAGCATCGAGGCAGCCCAACCCTATCCGTCCGCGACTCCTAATTCCGTTTACGTGGCATATAGATTTTGTACCCGTTTCGACCCACTATTTATTGGACCTCGCAAGGGTAGAATATGGGCCAAAATTACGAAAAGCCCACAATGAATTCGGGCTTTATTGTCGTTTCCTTCTACGACGAAGCTTTCATTTCCACTGAATCACCGATTTAGAGAAGACGAGAACCGCCATGGCTTCGAAGCTACTTCCTCTGCGAATTCTCCGAAGACTCCGACCATCGTCTTCATCTTCTTCCCCAAGCCTCGGGCCTTGTCCTCGCGCTTCAGAATCTTCCAGATTCATCGGATCGTTTGACGGCGCTCAGAGACCTCGTCACTCGGCCGCTTCCAGAAGCTTCTGCTCTCGGCCGCTGAGCAGCGACGAAGCTTCTCAAGGTCCGACCGCCATCGACTATAGGTGCGTCTTCGATTTCTGGAATCGATTAATGTGGTCGATTTCTGAGTATGTGATCGATCTTTGCTAATGATTAATGTGGAAACAGTTCTCTGTTGCAGGAGAGTGAATTTCACAGGCTAGCTGAATCCACCATTAACGACATTCAAGAGAAACTCGAGGTATTCACGTCTTCTTCTTGGCGGCAAAAGTATATATGTTTTACCAGTTAAGTTTAGTTCTTATTTTTGTATAAGAGAAGTACATGTATTGCCTTTCTCTAAGCTAAGAACCTAGTAGAAAAGTCCCGGATGTTAGTTTAAATTGTTTAATTGATACATTACAACCAGGTGGGACGTTTATTTTGCGAAAAAGTACCATATCTTTATTATTTAGTGCAGTTTAGTCCTTATGTTTTGTTACGGAAATAGTACATATTGACGTGGTTGCCAAGCATCAATTAAGCGTTAAAAATCCGGAGACTTATCTGATAAGTGCTAACAGAATGATAACATATGTACTTTTTCGCCGTCAATTACCCATATTTTACTAACGGACATCGTATGGATTTGACCGAGCTGAGAATTATGAAAATTTTGATTCCTCGGTGTAATTGCATGAATCTCAAACTGATTGTGCATTTTGTGGAGTGATTTACAGGAGTATGGAGATAACATTCAACTTGATGGCTTCGACATAGATTACGGGGTGAGAAGAGTCTTTCTTCTAGACTTATATCAAAACAAGATAAGATTAGTGAAATAATGATGAACCGTGCCCGGATTCTCTAGAAAAATATTGTTAACGGATCTGTATTTTGCAGAATGAGGTGTTAACGTTGAAGCTCGGAGAAATGGGAACGTACGTTTTGAACAAGCAAACTCCCAACAGACAAATTTGGCTCTCTTCTCCAATAAGGTAGCTATGGTCTCTGTGTCTCTTCGTGCTTTTGACATGTCTTTTGTACTCTGGATTTAGGTCCGACGTCTATTATAACAAGCATCGGCAGTTTTTTTGGAGTTGAACACGATGTTTTTGTGCCCATTATTGCCGTACTTGGACAAGTGTTTTTTATTTCTTATGTGACAGTGTTTAAGAATTAGTATACGTGAACTGGGTATATATCTGATGAATGTTTGGTTATATGTGATTCCCTAACTACGTGCGAGTTTGCGAACCATTAGATTATATAGGTTGAATTCTTTTACCGGTTATTGGTAGCGGTTTGAAAAACCCTTTTTATTTTTTCAGAAGAATCAGGAACCTGTATTTGCTTATCATGGTTATGAGAACTGGGCGCAGGGATACACAAATTGTTTTATTCCTAGCTTCCGTTTTTAAAAACTGTTTTTTTTTTCTTCTTTTAGTGCTTCTGCGTCTAAAAAAAGTTAATACAGACTACGTATCGGGAAATATCTAGGAAACCGGAAACCGGGACCGGGAAGAAAACTTTTCAAAGTCTTTGTCTCCGGTCCTAGCTGCACCCCTTTTACATACCTACATTCCTTTACTTATTTAGCAGCACAAGTGTATGTAAAGCTCTATACTTGATCAGAAAATAACCTTGTTCGAAAACTGAACTGAGAAACGGCCAAGATTTTTATCCTTGATCTGCTTCAATAGTGCTACATAAATAAATGCTTTCTTTTTTCAGCGGTCCTTCGAGATTCGATTGGGATTCGGATGTGAAAGGTTGGGTTTATAGGCGGACCAAAGAAAATCTGTTGCAAGTCTTAGAGAAGGAGTTGGAGCAGCTGTGCGGTGAATCCATCAACCTTCTGTGACCGTCGCTCGTCTGCAGCGCTTTATTTTCTCAGAATCTCGTTCCAGGATAACTTACTCATATTCAAGAAAGAGGTCATATGAATCCCTTCAAAAATAAAAATCTACGGCTTTCAAAAATATTTCCCAGGTGCCAGAAGAAGATTTGATTATCCAAATTAAAGGTTTTATTTTGTATTTATTTTTTGATTTTAGCTATTTATTCTGTACCATATAAAAAAATAATATTTAATTTTTTTTACTTCAAAAGTTGTCCGTCTGTTTTGACATCTGTTTTTGTCAACTATTTAGTTTTACTTTTTTATAATGTTATGTCGAAAAAATCCTTGGTCAAAGTTCTTAATATGTGACTGTGTTACAATGAAACGAAATAGTGTAAAGAAAAGAAAAAACACTAAGAGCGAAATCCGGACAAGTACTGGATCTTTTTTTTTTTCTTTTTCAACCCGGCAAAATCCGGACAAGTATTGGATTATTGTTTTTTGTTTTTCCTTCAACCTGGGTCTCAATTATGCGCGATTCCGAAGAACTTTTGAGGTCTCTTAAAATCACAAAGCATCGAGTCCCTTAAAAAAAAAAATTATAGTTAGTAACTTATAACTTACAGGTAAGAAATATCTTCAAATTGAATAATAAAAGAGCATTTTTTTTTAATTTAAGTCATAAATTTTTGGAAAGCAAAAATTTATAACAAATTAATCTTTGAAAATATCTTAAACCGGACTGGCTCGGTTTTTAGAAAGCTTCAGCTCGGTCACAGTTCCAATTCCCAATTTATAACCACAACACTGCAATTTGTCCCTGATTTTGAGAGTACTTGGTTATCATTTTACAAGAATATTAATATATGGCTAAGACGGTCTCTAAATATGAGATATTCTTTTCCAAGACCTAGTGGAATACAAAATTGATGTAGTATAGTAAGGGTATGAATAATGCATATATATATATATATATATATATATATATATATATATATCGAGCCAATCCAATTCAGCTCAATTTTACTTTAATTCAACTCAATTAGATCAATAATTATCACTAGGATTGGACTCAATTTGGTTGAGTTTAGGTTCAGCTAAATAAGTTAAGATCGGGCTTGGCCAATCGAATGTTGAGATACGATTTCGTCTACGACAATTTGTACTTGTACGACGAAATCTATCTCTGTCATTTATTATATTGGGTTATTATTGCAAAATAGGCCCATAAAGCTAAGTCAAAGAGAGCACGGTCAACGATGAAGGGCGCAACGAAGAGCTTCATCAGCAAAGAAGCACGCCACAACATGATTTTATCGATGAAACCTCGTCAAAAAAGTTCATCGCCAATATGAAGGAAGCGGCAGGCTGAATCAGCGACGAGACACAATCTCGTCGACGAGGCCAAAAGAAGGACGACAAAGAGGAGAATTAGCATGGAGAATACGATACAGCGCAAGCGACGCTCTAGAAGATTGATGGCGACGACTATGACCACGAATACAGCCTCGCCATTATGGCAATTATGAGGGAATCAAACACATATTGTAACAGCCCATTTATGATGCTTAATTCGAATTAGTTAGCTATAAATAGAAGGCTAAAGCCCGTGTACAAAGGATCGCAATTTTTATCAACAAGAGACTCAAGGTTTTGACGCTAAAAGCCCATCAAAAACACTTGAATGATTTTCAAATATCAATCTCTTTTGACATTATCTAGCTTTAACGGAAAGACCCGAGCTCTGAGGTAACCTAAACTCATAATTACGACGTCTGTAACTCCGTGACGGTGAGGGTGATTTTTCCACCTCAACATCGACTCGATCGAATAAAAAATTATTTGTTATTTTGATTATATCTTATACGTCTAACACTCAAACAAAATAAAATGTTATTTATTTATTATTATGATTGAATTGCATGTTTAAAACTATACTTAATTTATATTAATTAATTAAATGTTTAAGCCAATTCAAGTATCACAAGTTAATTTTCTTTTAATTACAATCCAACTATCCATAAAAATCAAGATTAGATGTACTCATATTACATGATATATATACCTTATAAGAACAACTGACACTATTAGGTGCAGACATTATTAGCCAAGATTACATATGTATACAATTCTTACGTCTCAAAAAAATGAACCAATGACTTCTCGAAGAGTCTTATGAAGGATTTATTATTACCAATCCACATTGGTTATATTGAGTTTTAACTTTAGATTGACTTAATTCAACAAATACTCCATCAAAAAAAAAATCAACAAATACACGCCCTTATCAAATAATTATATTATATTACTATTCTATATTTTCTTGAAAATTAATAAGTTAGTTTTGCTTGGTTATATTGAGTTTTAACTTTAGATTGACTTAATTCAACAAATACACACCCTTGTCAAATAATTATATTATATTACTATTCTATATTTTCTTGAAAATTAATAAGTTTGTTTTGCTTGGTTCTCGCTTCTTTACATATAAAAATTTCCACGCGAATGGAAGGTATTTGATTTTGTCATCACATGAAAGCCTGATTAGTAGAATAAGCCACCGAGTGTGAGTTTGAGAGCATCACGTGTGTTTATCATGAAAGCATGTCCTGTGTTAAGAATAAGGGAAATATGCCTCATTACTGAACACGCATTTAAATTATTTTTTGCCAAGTAAAGAAGAGAGATATATATTTTCAACGATGTATTTTCTTGTTTAAATCGTGCGATTAATCAAATACACAATTTGAATTTCGAAACGAAATTACAAGACTAGAGAAAATGAATTTCAATGCGACTGTAAAACTATTATCAAAAAAAAAAAAAAAAAACAAAGTGAAGGGCAACTTGTTCCCAAGGTTCACTTGGCGCCTGGTTTGATTCCAAGCGGGCAAATTTCATCCACTCGGTATCTTGTCCGCCTCTAATTTTTTAAAATTTTATGCAGGGACTATTTTTTATGTTTAGAGAAGTAAAAAAAAAAAAACATGCATGCATGCATTTCTTTCATGCATCTATCTCGCTAAAACTATAGTTTATTCATTCTAAAACAATAATTACAGTAAGATATTGTTAAATTAACACTCGATAAATTAATAACTCTAATAGAATAATATTTTGATAAGGTCTAGACTAATATTATTAAATTTTACCTCGATAAATTAATAACATCGATAATATAATAAAATTCTATGATTTCAACAGTATTAACGACTCCATCTCTCCGCTTGAATCATGCAGGGCCGGCCCTGAGCTTGTCGTTTTTAGTCAGGGCCCTAGGCAATGTAAAATTTTGGAGCCCGTAAAGTATATAAAAATTAAATTTTGTTTATGTTTAATTAAGTATACAACAATATATCTAATAAAATTAGGGCCCTTAAAATTTTGGGGCCTTAAGCGCCCGCCTTGCTCGCGTATAGCTAGGGCCGGCCCTCATGTAACCTCCAAAATATTAAATGAGAAGTAGCTATGGACTTGGTATCTCAAACATCATATAAATTTTGAATATGTGTAAAATTTAAACTTTAAATAATCAAGCAAGGACAATGAGAACATAAAGGCATAGAAATTTTTGAGCGACACAAATATCACAATTCACAACCACACAAGAAACAACAATCCCTTGAAACACTCCACAATTCTCAACCACAAGATGACCCACTTGACACTTCTTCTCATTATTCCCTCACCTATTATTTTTATACTATTGTTCCTAGAATTTAATATACTATTATTAACCATATAATATAGTACATATTATATCATATCATATTAAAAAGTAATTAGACACATTTAATTGGTTGAGGAAACATGTGGTTGCTAAGAAGCTTCCTCAACCACAACTCTTGTGAGGTTGAGATTCTCGAGACTTGTTGTTTAATATAATAACACTAATTATCCTTGATCACGAGCTTAAAATACTAATAATAAAGTTGAAATCATTGCATTAATTAAAGGATTTCCCAAGTTGATGGTGATGGCCGGCCATGAGCTCGAAGATATTTTGCAAGAAAGCAATAAAGAAAGAATAAGCCCCACAAATATCTCATGGACGAAATAAAATCAAAACTTGTATGAATCACGTCACAACAAAAGCACGCCATACATGCAAATCAAATGGAATAATACTCATAGGTCATCCCTCATACCAAATCATGAATCCATTTTAGGGTTAAAAGTTAAAGCTCCACCATTCTTTACTACCATTTAATTTAATTTAATTAATAAAACCAAGACTCAGGAACGGCACAAATATTCTTATATTTTTAATTTTTGTGGCGGTATAAATTGGATTTTTTTTATTCCTCTGAGGATGAACTTCTCATTGTTCAACGAAAAACCGCGTTTGCTGACAGGTAACGCATTTATCTACTATGGAGTTAGAAAAAAGGGCATGCCGCATGCCACACTTACCGATGAGATTTACGTGCATGCCACATACTGACGGGTTTATCAGCAGAATAGTCAGAAAAATAATTTTGAGTATTTCAATAAATTTTTTATATTAGTCAAAATTACATAATATTACAATAAGACGTAAATAACTAAGAAATGACACTCATAATACTAAATGTAGGATGAAAAGTCCCACATCACGAGAAAGTGATATTGTAAAAACTTCTACATTGATTAATACTAAAATTTTGTTTTGGTGAGAGTGTAAATGTAAGATTAAAAGTCTCACATGAAAAAATGCAAAGATTTTGGGCGACATTTCGCACTATTTATAGAACTAACCTTAAATTTAATCACCCAAGAAGCCTATTTGTGAATATTAATATCACTCTACTCATCAACCATAACACACAAAATACACTTCTCAATTTCCATATTTAAGGCGAAGGTTTGTGAATATTAATATCACTCTACTCATCAACCATAACACACAAAATACACTTCTCAATTTCCATATTTAAGGCAAAGGTGCGATAGAGCTCTTAAGTCTTACCATTGCATTAAAGACACGAATAAAATGCCCATTATTACCCTCCAAATAATTCACTCTTGTATTTGTAAACCTCACTTCACCAATATAAGCTTTCGAAAGGGACCAAAATGGACACATAACTCTGAAGACAAATGAGGCACTTCTACTTTTGGGCAAGTTTGGATGGTTGAGAGAGAGAGAGCATCCTACTCCTCTTAACTCCTCTTAGGCAAATGAGGCACGCCAAGCTGACATGCAGAAAAAGAAAGGGTCACAAAGAGAAACAAGTGTTCCAACCTTATAATGCCACCACAAGTTTGCCTTCCTAAAGGGTCCCTTCTACTAGTTACTACTTACTATGGCGTTGCTTGATTGGCTAGCTTGTAGCGCCTTTTGTTTCTCCATGTCCCCGCCTCTCACCTCTCAAGTAAGAAAACGTGATATATTGTTAACATTTACATATGTAAAGGAGACACTCATTGAGTTCAAATGAGATTTGAACATGTTATATTTTCAATAAGTATGTAGTGGAGTTATCGCTAGGTCAATCAAGTTTGGTTTAAGCATATGTTAAATGGTAAATACTTACGTTGTACAAATGACTGGATTTGGATGATCTCAATATGGGTTTTGTATCAAACATAATAATAACTTATCGCTAAAATCAACGGAAAATCCGGATTGAATCAACTAGAGCTGCAGTTGACGACGAATGAACGCCGTTCGCGACGCATCGCGACGTTTTCGGGGTATCGCGACGCATCGCGATTCGGAGGATGTAATCGCGATCAATCGCTAACGTGGGGCATCGTGGCGACGTGATGCCTCACCCTCTCTCTCCGTCTCACAGTCTCTCTCTCTCTCTCAACTCTATCGCGATGCATCGCGACGTGCACTTTGGCGATCTCCGGCGATTTCACCGGTACGAGTCGCGACGCGGTGAAATTCAGCTCTAGAATCAACCACATATTTAACTTTAACGAATCTACCCTTAATAACATAATTAAGACATATCAACTTACATTGCAAAAAAACAAAATAAAAAAACTCATGGCAAAAGCAACTTCCACGTCTCACCTTTCTCAAATTTAGTTATTAATTATGATTTTTTTTTTTAATTGATAGTGGCAAAAGCAATTTTCATGGTTCACTTCAATCCTTGAATTTCGTAAATAAAAAGTTACCCACCAACTTCCACGTCTCAAATTTGGCCTCTTCCTTCCATTATGCATTACAAACCAATCTACCAATCAAAAATTCAAAACCATCATCTCACTAGACAATAATAAACCAGTCATTCTACTTTTTTTCTTTTCTTTTTTCTTTTCTTTTTTCATTTCATAATCTTAAACTATATACTAAGAAAAATAAAGAAATAAATTCCGTTATCACATGGATGAATATTAACGGTAATTCATTTATCTAACCATACTTAACTAACTACCCATCTGCTGAAATTAGTTGAATATTGGTTAATTCATTACACGGTTTCTTTGATCCAACGGCCCATCGAAGCCGTCGAATCACGGATCAACGGCCAAGATTCATAATCGCTTTGAAGAGCCCAGTTCTCTCGAAGCTTTTGATTCTCGAAGAAGACGCGCTCTAATGGCGGACTCCGAGCATCTCCGTTTACCAGACGAACACTCGGTATGATCCTGCCAAAATGATACACAGGCTGTGAAATCAGCTCGAGTTTTTTTTTTTTTTTTCGATTTTTCAGTGAAGAAAATCCACAGTGATTATGAATACCTGATGATCGGTAGGGTTGGACGAAACCTCTCGCTTCCTTGAAGAAACTTCGCTCTCGCTCTCGCTCTCGTCGGCGCTCGACGAGCTCGCCGGCGGCGGAGGAGTCTCCGACGACGACGCCGTCCAAGGCACCAGCTGGCTTTCGTCGTCGCTGTCGGAGTCGATCTCTTGGCCGACTCGGGCGGCGTTTGTGCCGGCGACGACGCAGGCCTCGCAGACGGTGACGGTGACGCCGAGGTCGGCGCCGGAGGCGAGCCAGGGCGTGGGGGAGTGGCAGGCGTGGCAGAGGACGGCGCGCGAGTGCCTGGCGACGAGGAAGTTGGCGGCGTGCACCTTGAGGTCGCAGGTCCAGCAGAGGCTGGCGTCGTCGGCTTCGCAGAAGATCCTGGCGACGCCATGGCAGAGCTCGCAGAGCTTGATCATGGCTCTCTGTGTTTCTCTCTCTCTCTAGGGTTTGGTGAGGTGGAGAGAGAATGATGATTGTTTCTGGTGGTTGAGTTTCTCTCTCTCTCTTTCTTTCTTTGTTCTTCAGTGTTGCAGGGACGAGGAAAGGAGAAGATGGAGATTGAGCAGAGCGAATGGTGCTTTTACAGAAACACCCCTGCTTTTCCTTGGAATTACGCTATTTATTTATTTATATGTTTCTTTCTTCGTGTTCGTGGACTACAAACCTCTATTTCGATTCGACTTCTTCTATAATGATATTTCCAGAAGAAGAAAAATATACCTAATTTCAAAATATAAAAATGTTGTATATATATATATATTTATATATTTCTATTAGGGGTGAAAATTTTGTAACCGTTTCTCGGTATCGTCTCGGTTTCTAGATCGATCCCGGATCGGTTTTCAAAAAATTCCGATAAATTTAGTTTAAAACCAAGAACCGATACTTATCGGTTATCGGTTTCCGATACCAATACCGAGAACCAATACTAAAGTCATATTTATCGAATTTGTGTATCGGTACCGGTTCCGATGTATACAACTATTTTTTATTATATAAAGCCATACTAAAGTCATACCGAAAACAATGTATACAACTATTTTTTATCATATATATGTGTGTGTCAATTGTAACGTTGTATATATAATAATAATAATAATAATAATAATAATAATAATAATAATAATAACTCTGGTTTTATCTCCTTTTTTTTTAAACGTAAATCTATTTAAATTGTTTATTCCAAAAAAATGCTCCAAAATTACCGTTTGAACTTCCGTTCCATCCACTCGTACCGGTGGTAGAAGTAAAATGGACAAGAAAAAGGACAAGGCGAAATCAAAATTAAAGAAATATATATTAACATTGTTTTATTATGTTGGATGTTTTTATGTATTAGATATGTATTTTATATTTCGGACATTGTATTTTGTATTATTTTGGATTTTGCCTAGGATTTTTCCCGGTTTATGTCTCGGTTTATTTCCCGGTTTTCTTTTCTTTTTTCTCGGTTTCGGTCTCGGTCTCGATTTGATAAAAAACCAAGAAATTTTAGAACCGATACCAATACCAATACCAAAAAAATATCTCGAATATTCAATACCGAGACAAATGAAAAAAAAAACTAATTTACCGATTATCGGTACCGGTTTCACCACTAATTTATGTGTTGATTAAGGGCGTGACATGTGGTAAAAACTAACAGCTTCCAAAGACAAATTGTTAATGAATTTGATTTTGAGTACGTGTTAAGACTTTTAAAACATATGTTAAAAAAATAAGAATTGGAACATAAGTCGGATGTTAGAGAAAAAAATTGGTACATATGTTGACTAGTAATAACCTTGATTAAGAGCGTCAAACGTGGAAAAAGCTAATGTCTAGAGACGAAAATGTTAACCGAGGCTGACTTTGAGTATGTTATTGGACTTTCGGAACATATACCGCGAAAAAAGAATAACATAAGTCAAATGCTCGTAAAAAAATTGGTATATATATCGGTAATAACCCTAAATTATATATGCATAAAAAATGAAGAGTTATGTATTAATATTGTGAAAAAAAAATTATGTATGGTGCTAAATTGGGGAGTTTCAGAAGCTTTTGATATTTGTACTTAATCTAGCAAATACCCAAAACTTAGTTGTCCATTTGTAGAAAAAACCCTTATGTGATTACATTTTGCTAGGTATTAGGTTAGGTAATTTGGTAATAAACTCTTATGAATTTTTTTGCATGTCGAAACTTTGTCTATGTTTAATTTAACAGATATATTTTATATTTTAACAAAATAGCATATTTACCTTAAAAATAATATAAAATGTAATTTGTGCTCTCTTTTTTTTTTTACAGCAATATCTTAAAATTATTGTACATATGTTAATATTGTCAGTGAGGTGTAACATACAAACTTAAAATAATATTTATTCCTTTGGTATGTTTTTTTTATATAATTATTATATATCACGCGAACTATAATAAGAAGTGTGACATGAGATGCGGTTTATGTACCCAATTAGTCAGCCAAAATGGGAATAGGAACGTGGATAAACGTAACATAAATATATTAATGTTGGATATTATGTTGTGATAGCCATCTCAGGATGAGGATAATGATCCATATCATATCTCAATCATCAAAGAGACCTACTATACTATAAACATTTAATAATCAGAATTACGCATCACATAGGAATTATAGAAGCTGTAGCCCACACCCACATTAAATTTAGTACTATATCATCAATACACAAAACATTTATCAACGATAAGTATGCACTTGATTGAATCATATCAATGTATCATAAAGTTCTCACAAAAATAAACGGATGAAATGCTTCAAACTATTTAAATCAATGTTAAGACTTTTAATTTTTTGGAGGGTCAAACTGTATAAGTCTACTAAGGTCTAAGAAGTTATGAGTATACAAATAAAATATAAAAATGATATGTTCTACTAAAAAATGTAAATGATAATTGCATATTTGTCTGTTTTAGTTTGTGAAAAGCTCAATAAATTCGACTTATAAAAAGCAAACAAGTTTGACTTGTTAAAGCCCCCCCGCCCCAACCCGTGACATTGGGCGTTAAGGTCTATGGGCCGGGGTGGACCTTGATGGCTATTCCAAAACCCGCTCTTGCACATTGAAAGGGGTGGGTCAAGCTTGCCCAATTTAATATGCAGACTTAACGGGTTGTGGGTCGGGCCGGCCCATCCCCGGCTCACTTGACACATCTATAACAACAAATGGACATTATTATTTTAAAAAAACTATTTATTCGAAAAATGTCAATCATTTCATAGTAAATTAAATTAACAATTACAATATTTTCTAATTTTATATTATATCAAACGTAAAAACATCTTCAAATATTAAATTTTAGAAGAGTTTATATTAAAAATTTTACTCGAAATTTTAATCTGCAATTTTTATAACAAAAAACAGAAAAAAAAAATCAATCATTTCATAATAAAATAAATTAACAATTAAAATATTTTCTAATCTTTACATTATATTATAAAGTAAAAAAACATAAAAATAAATAAATAAATAAATAATTTGTAGAAGAGTTTCTGTTAAAATTTACTTGAAAATTTACTTTGCAATTTTTACAACCAAAAGTGAACAAATTATCAATCATTTCATATCAAATCAAAATTAACAGTTAAAATGTTTTATAATCTTTATATTATATCAAAAGTAAAAAAAATCATAAAAAATTAAATTGTTGAAGAGTTACTTGTGAAAAAATCTTGAACTGGTAGTCTGGTACCGGTTTGTTACCAGAAAAAAAAAACCGTAAACTAGTCGTCTCTCCACGGTTTTTTTTTTTTTTTTGCAACATTTAGAGAACAATCCAAAAAAAATTGGGTTAATTGCGGCAAAAGTACCCAACCTTTGACCATAATCTTCGATAGGTACCCAACGTCAAACAATGTAGGCAAAAGTACCAAACGTCGCATTTTTTTACCGACCAAATAACGCCGTTAGAGACTTGCCTACGTGATCGTTAGACTGTCTCATGTGACGTGGCCAAAAGTTGGGTACTTTCACCGCCACATGGTATTTTTTTTAATTTAATTTCAATTTTTTTTTCTTTCCCATTGGCCTATATTTTTTTAACATATATCAAGTATAATCAAATAATTATATAACATATGTATTTATAAAGAATATGGTTTATCTCATATTAATAAGATTTTTATTAACAAATGTAGCTTATACAAGCACATTAAGAAATCAATTGATGTTTTGACTAAGTTTTGTATTATTCCATGTATTTTAAATTCAAATAAAGAAAAAAATATAAATTAAAAAAATTAAAAATTATTTTTTTAAAAAAAAGATTGGGTATTTTGCCGCTAACGGCCACATGACGAATGTTAACGGAAAAATTAACGATTTCATGCCAAAGTCACGGTCAATGCATGTTGAGTATTTTTACCGCCAATTTTAAAGGTTGAGTATACAAAAGGCAAGTTGACCAAAAGGTTAGGTAGTTTTGCCGTAATTTTCCCAATTTTTTATAAATTTCAATAAAGATTTATGAGGTGAGGTCTTAACTCTTAAGGGTAGGATGGTCAAGGTAGTTGGACGTTGAGCGAGGGTGTAAAATGGGGCCAAGGGTAAATGAGAGGGAGAAGTTGATGCCAGGTGGTTGCTGGAGAGGAAACAAGGCTTCGTTCTCCGTGCCACGCACTAATAATTCATGTGGGTCCCACGCCATAAGCATGAATGTCCTGCTTCTCTGATTCGCGTCTTCCTGCTGACGTGTCTCGTTTCGTGGCAGGAAACGCACTAGTTAAGATTCCGTATCGCTTGCGTGGCATCCTTTCGTTCGAGGTGTCCCCACCATAAGCCCACGTGGAGTGCCACTTGTTTTGTTTTTTATTTTCTTCTACTTCAGTACTTCACTAATTCTTACGTGTTTTTTCTCCCTTTCTCGATTATTGTTTATCAATTACAGCTTTATGAGCGCTCTAAAAAAATAGTTAAGTTATAATTAAATTTTAAAGGATTATCGAATTTAAATACGATGGTATGATTAACTAGTCATTGTTTCAAAAAATTAAAACTATAAATATCTACTTACAGTTGTTTTACGAGACTAATAAAAATTAATTTTGGCCCCCAAAAACTCTCTTCGAATGCCCGTATTTTAAAACCTAAAAGTTCAAAAAATAAACAATAAAATCATTTCTTACTAAACTAGTTTTAGATACAAGAGCGCGGCCTCGGTTATGAAACTGTGCAAACTCCTTGTCACACCGCGTTTGGCTGACGCGTTAAGCCGGGCAAAGTAATTATTAATGTTAATGCGCGAAAATAGTAATTGATTATTTAAAAGGTATAATTTGATAAATTATAATAAAATTGTGCACTAAAATATCAACTACAATTCATAAAAAAAATATTGATATCAAATAGTAAACCGTGTTATCTTAATTGCGATTTTATTTTAAAAATAAAGTATTACATTAGTATATAATTTATCAAACATTTCATTCTTCTCTACATTAAAGAGTAAGATCCACTAGTAAAATTTTCATGAATTGTGCATCTTCAACTCCCCAACAATAACGAAAAATGTAAGATCAAAATAAAACAAAAAATTTTAAACTCAAACGTCACATCGCATCCGTGATACGACATACCAAGATGATTTTCCCTTTCTAATACATAGTACACACAAGAGCTGCTGACTTCATTGGCAGCTCCTAAAAGAGTTATTATAATCAACTTATCTTTTGTCCGTAGTCGACAATGAACCCCTCCGCTTCAACGACGACGATTGCACTGTTACAAAAGCACCCATTTTGAGCCCAAACAAAAGCCTTAAAATTGAAGGGTTTCACTGATCATGACCAGTAACAAGAGTTACACAATCCAAACATAAGTATCCGAAACTTAATTATACCATTTGTAACAACACAAAACCAAAGACTGAAAAAAGTGAAAAAGCTCCATTAAACTTGATTACAAGGCGCCTAGGTCTACGGTGCCCGTGATTTGGCAATTGCGCGACTCGCGCCTAGGTCTACGACGCCCGTGATTTGGTGACGAAGCCGGCGAGAACGCGTGGCTGAGACACTGGCGACAGCAAAGTCGGATCTTGATGGTCGGAAGATCGCTGCCGTTCGAGGAGCGCCGATTGTAGAAGAAGGTCAATGAAGAAGAGATGAGGAGAGAGGTCGACCGTCGAGCGACTAGGGGGGAACGAGAAAGAGGGACAGGAGAAAAAAGAAAAAATAATAATAGAATTAAGTGAATAAGTGGCAATTAAGTGTGGGATATGGGTCTGACCGAATAAGTCCTAGTAAGTCTTATTGAGTTCTTAAAAATTAAAGAAAACAAATGAGCTTAATGAGTGTAAATCTTATTAATTAAGGTTGTGCTTGTTTTTATTAAGATTAAGACATCTGAATATGAATGCACATCTTAGTAATAAGATGTGATATCTAAATCTGAATGAAAGATAATTAACTCTGTTTGTTTTTAAGATCTGAATGTGATTTTAATATTAAATTTTTCGAACATTAATATGGAGTAAAAAATAATCATACTTATTATAAATTTAGATATTACTTATCATAAAATAAATATTTAAGGTTTTACTAAATATTACAAAATATAAAATGTGTCTCATGGTAATAATTTTTAAGAGAATCAAAATATTACCATATTACTCATGACATTACATAATATTATATATAAATTTTAACTTTATTAAAATTGTTTAGTATAAATTATTTAATCATAAAAATAATTAACTAATCTGATAAATTATTTATAAGAGTTTTCGTAAAAACAATTAATTAATTTGATGATTTAGTTAATTATATAATTCATAAATAAATTATTATTTTAAACTTATTTTTTTTAAAAAAAATCGAATTTTATAAATAAATAAATAAAATCATCAAAACTATATCTTCCCACCTGTTATTGGATTCCTCTCATCGTAAGTTTTCCAATGATATATTATATGAGTCAATCTGATGCTTGGAAAAAAAGTTGTGGAGTTTTGAACTTTTGAATAGGAAAAAGAAAAATATAATAAAAGTAAATCATCCACACATTACATTAAGAGTGGTGAAAACAAAGATGACATGCCATCAATTAAGGTGAAGAGAGAGAAATAATATGTCTTAATGCTATCCAGAAATAATAATGTCAACTATTGAGGTGAAAACAAAGATGATATGTCAACAATTAACATGTCAGAATAAGAGAGAGCTTTTAAAATAAAAAAACAAATGCACTTAATGTACCCAGATCTTACCCATTAAGATTAAGAGGCTAATTAAGTGCAAACAAACGCAGCCTAAGATTACGAGCCTAAATAAGTTCAAACAAACAGACCCTTAAATCTGATTGAAATCAAAACCTAGTGTTTTACTTGAATTCATGTGTTCACAAGCGAATGCTGATTTGATGTCTAATTATTGTTGATATTTGTGCAAATCTTCAAATTTGAAAAGAATTTTTTATTGGAGATCTCTATGTGTGAAGCTTTTCGGGTTTATGACGATATCTACTGCATAATGTATAGACCAAACCTTACTCGATGCTAAAATACCGCGGTGTAAGTTTTACTCTACGATATTGAACCGTGGAAAAATATATGTTTCATGTTCGATGAAATTATTATTATTATTTTTTTATAGAAATTTTGATTTGGGGAAAACAAATTTGATGTACATATGGCGATGTTCTTAAATATGCATGTGTTGATATTAAATAACGTGTGTTTAAATCTTCTTGAGTGTTTACCGTGGTTTGTAGTGTATGTTTGAGAACAATTTTGGTTAAAATTTAAATATTTAGTTCTATTTGATAACTATATATTTCAAAAAATATATTAAACCGTGTTTTGTAACAACTTTAAGCGTACTAGAAGTTATCCCCTCGATGTTTGTTTAGTCTCCGCCGCGACGATTAACATAAATTATGCGACAGTCGTCTGGGAAAGAATGAATGTTATTATTAAATATATTTACACAATAAAATAATTACTAATTATCATAGAAGATTATTAAGTGTAAAATACGAAAGATTTTTTCACATCACGTCTTTCATAGTTTTGGCATAACTAACTCATTTTTTGTCCAAAAATTAACTAATAAACTAGCGTTGGAAAGATAAATATTTATCTACAAATTTTTAGTCTTACAATTTATCAGAAAAATTCATTAAGTATATTAAAATTTGCTCCAAAAAATATTTTGCATTAAACTAATATCCACTTTTATGCTGTAATTGAAATTTCGTATTTTTATAACTTTTTTTTACAAAACTTTAAATATCAAAGTTGTAGTTCTATCTCTTATCTTTCCAACCGTAGGTCGTGCATAAAATTTGGACAAAAAATGAGTGAATTATGTCAAAAATACGAAAAGTGTACATGTGGAGGAGGAATCACTTTCTGACGGTCGAGTGATGGAAAACACGAGAAAATTAAACGAAATCAAGTTTGGATACATTAACTGTTGAAAATAAACATTTAGTACATAATCTACAACCGATCAAATACTAAGTACATTAGCCGCAGTTTACCCTATAATAAATAAATACTACAACTTAAGTATACATATCATATATGTATTTAATTATTTTTATTGTGATTTATATAATTTTTGGTCAGAAATCGAATACAAATAAATCATTGAATGGGTTAACTGTGAGCACAAAGCAAAACTCTCATAATAAATTAAGCTTAAATAATATGGTTTATCTTAGTTCTTTTGATATCTACCATTATACATTTCAGTTGTCGTTTTTCTTCACGTTAGATTTTTTTTGTTGTTGTTGTGTGTATTAGAAATAGAAAGTATTGTTCTGGGAAACCGACACATAACCTTTATTTAATTGGGCTTAACAGTGTTTTAGATCTGATTGAAATCTAAACCTAGTATTTTACTTGAATTCGTGCTTCGAGCAGAGTGCCGATTCAATACTTAATTGTTGTTGATATTTATGTGAATCTTCGAATTTGAGAAGAATTTTTATTGGATATATATGTGTGTGTGAAGTTTTTTCTTGTTTATGAAAATATCCATTGCATAATGTTTTGACCACCCTACTTTCGATGTTTAAATATCGTGGTAAAACTTTTACTATACGTTTTTGAAACGTGGTATAATCTATATTTTGTAATAATGGTTGAATTTAGTAATGGGTTCAATTAAAGACTCCGATTCTTATAATAAATAAAATAAAATAAAATATTTATTGAATCCAAGTTTTAGTAACCTACTAACTGGGTTTCAGGTTCTATAACTCAAAACCCGACGCCCGAAACCGGTTTAATCCAGTTGCGGATTTTTTTAAAATATATAACCTGATTTTAATTCTATTTCAATTAAAAATTCACATTTACTGATTTTATTTACAGGCTTAATCAGAGTACCTCTAAACCTCGATCCATCGAGATAGACTTAAACTTAATGGTTAGTTATCAAACAATAAAGTAGTCCATTTGTACCACAAAAGTTAAATGATGAATACCCAAAATATCGTTTTAAAAAAAAAAAGTAATAAACGTCGACAGCAGGGTTCGAACCTGCGCGGGCGAAGCCCAACAGATTTCAAGTCTGTCTCCTTAACCACTCGGACATATCGACCACATGATGATAATTCAATGAGATTTATAATATAATTAGTTTTATTTTTTCACGACGGTCAATTTGTACGGCTTGGCCTTTTGAAGTTTATCTTAAGATTCTTAACCCCTTCGACTAATCAAACAGTAATATTGACCCGTCTTTGACCCAAGGCACTCCTACCATAATTTCTCACGTGGGAAATTTAAAAAAATGAAAATTCGTCTTTAATCGTAATACTTAAGTTTAATCTCTTGCAGCGAAAAATATTCGAATGCGTGATACTTTATTTCACTTCAATACTTGAGTCCAAATTTTGTGATTATAAACATTAACTTCACAAAAGTGTTGTAAAATTCACACTTATACGTTTTTTTTTTACATCACCTTTATTTTATTACCGCAAAAAATTAGATTCGCGTATGAAAGTGCAATAAATTTTACAATTCAAGTGCTTTTGCTGAAAAAATTAAGTTCTTCAAACATAACAAGTAGAGTATTTTTTTGCTAGAAAATTGGAATGAATTTAATATTGAAGTGCAATAAACATTATAAATAAAATATTTTCGCTCTAATTTTCACTTGACAGATAAGAAATAACACATTAGATTGTTATGCCATGGGCCCAAGTACGACTCCACAAACATTTTCTTTTTGATGATATCTTGTTTTTACAAAAAAATTAATTAAAAAGACCTTTTTTTTTTTCGCCCAAGACTCTGAAAAAAGATTAGGCCGACTCTGCTTATACCAAAAAACACAATAGGAAATATAGAAAAGGCGTCTATTTTCTTTTTAAGCTCTATAGTACTTATAAGATTACAAGGACGTGCCGTGGGATCATCGTATCATATTCATCACTATATATGCATTAAAAAATAAGTATAATATTTGTGAGCAGGTAGATGAGTAGATCAAATTCAATTCATGATGTTGATTTAATATTATATTATCATTTAAATTTAGATGCTCTTTTGATCATATGGCGTTGTGACCAATGTTTTAATAACTGATACTTTCTTAACTGGGCGTTGTGAAATTTTAGGAGGAAAAACTTAAAAATATATAATATATATATAAAATCATTTTTACTTTAGTTAAATTTACCATATATAATTATATATAATGAATAATATATTTAAATACTATTGCTTGTCCAAAAGTTTCATTTTATATGCTCGTAAATTTGATCGCACAATAATTCACTAATTTTCAAAATCTTACAAAAATTCATCTATGTACCTACAATATATCAGTATACTTGGTAAAATAAGTTATCGGGTGGTTTTCGGTTTCGAGACTCTAAAACCTTGATAAAAAAAAGATCATTAGTAATTTTTCTAAAAAATAATTAGTATTACTTCTAAGATTTCAAAGTTCAAGTACCGAAATGCTAAGAGAATACTATACCTCAATGTTCTCAATACGACAATACCGTTTTGGAAGAAAAACCGATCGCTCCATTTTACGATTTATCCATAAAACAGCTTGACAATTTACCTTTTGAAAGAAAAAAAAACATAAACCGAAACTTGTGATGCATATCGTCGAATACTCCGGGTATAGAATAATAATATAATAATAATATGATATTATGTGTAGATAATCTCTTATAATAATATGATATCATTATATTATTTTGTATAGCCGCCCGCTAGTGTGAAATGACGCTATAATAATTTCAAGTGCTTTTTGCTTCTCTCCGATCTTCTTTCTTCCTAAATAGCCAATAAAAGAAGCCATTTTTGTCTGCACAGCCATGGACGCAAGCACTGAGCAAAGGTGGTTGGTAGTGAACATCGCCATTATCATGTCCCTTCTTCTGAGGTCATCTTGTTCAGCAAGAACTGACTCCATATCCGAGCACTGCGTGGTCTCTGGAAACTCCACGATTGTCTCCGCAAAAGGGCTCTTCCAGCTCGGATTCTTTCAACCAGGCTCCTCTGCAAAATACTACCTTGCCATATGGTACTTTGTTTCTTTCTTCTTATGAAGTTGGCAATTTCTTGACTTTAACTTTGTTCATGAGTTTTTTTATTTACTTGAAATAGGGCATGTGTAAAGAAAACCTAGAGATTGAATTATAGAGTGCAATACGTATAAAACAATGTATTTGGTCAAATAGGGTGTCAAGTTTATATACGTATTTGCGTCTCATTAAGTTTGAACTTGTGATCTCTTGTAGAGATATGTAGTGGAGTTACTAGTAGGTCTAGCAAGTTTCATTGGTCTAAATTCTAATAGGGTGCTAAACCGTGCTGTTCACGCAACAAATGGGGTGATCGTTAAAAACCTCACAATAAAATAAAAAATTTATAATATGTGTATTTTTTTTAATGAAAAACATTGGATTTAAATATAAAGGACTTGTAATTATTTAAATAAACGTGATATTTTTTTTTCTTTCTATCAAGACTTCATAAATAATTGGACCGACCTTTTATTGAGTTTTTGGTATTCGGTTTGTATTAGTGAGAAGTAGGTGTTAAGACTTCCATAGAAAAATAAAAAGGGACTTTAACCAGGTTGGTAAATTCACAAATTACTTTATTTATTGCCAATTAATTTTGAGGTGAAACCTCGTGAAATAATATGGTATTAGAGCCCATCGAGATCAAACGAGTATTGGTTCCTGAACAATAGGATTCGGCATAAACCTTTATCTTGAAGCGACATGTTAGGAACCTCACGTAAAAAAGATAAACGAATTTAACAAAATTTATAAAGTCACGAAGTTCTTCGGAATTCACAATATCAAATACCATATTTACTTAGTAATCTATCAATTTGTTTTTAACCTATTAGTTAGCTGAAGAGTTTTTATTTTTTATTTTTTTTATTTATGCATTACTGTGGGTGAATAAATAGAACTACATAAACACCGGTAGAATCTCCAAGACTTAAGCAGTCAAAAGACAAGAAATAATATCATTTTTGCATATATATAATACATATATAAAGAGAGAGTTCTCTTGGTTCATGTCAACAGGTTTCAGCGAGATACTTTAAGAAAACCTGTATGGGTGGCAAACAGAGAGAAACACGTCTCGCCTCCATCGCAGCTGAAAATTTCCGGTGGAAACTTAGCTCTTTTCGACGAGTCAAACACACTGGTTTGGTCAACCAATGTGTCCTCCGCCTCTCGTTCCGTTCGAGCCGTTCTTCTAGACAACGGAAACCTCGTCTTAAGAGATGTATCGTCCGATCCTTCAAGCTATCTTTGGCAAAGCTTTGATCACCCCAGCCATGTGTGGCTGCCGGGTGCCAAACTCGGCTACAACAAGATGACCAAAACGAGCCAAGTCATCACGTCGTGGAAGAACGTAGAGGACCCTTCACCAGGACTCTTCTCTCATCGGCTGGACCCGAGCGAGGTCTCCATTAACTCGTTATGGAACGATTCGAAGAACTATTGGACAACCGGATCTTGGGATGGGCATAAGTTTCGGCTACTGCCTGATATGATGTTCGACTATGCCTACTCTTTCAGCTTTGAATCGAACGAGAACGAAAGCTATTTCACCTTCGCGGTGGCAAACACCTCCGTGATGATCACCGGCATTATGGAAATGTCAGTTTCGGGGCAAATGAGGCAAGCCTATTTACTTAAGAGCACTAACGAATGGGACGTTTGCTCTCTTCCTCCGCATCAATGCACTGTTTATGCCCTCTGTGGGCCCTATGGACGCTGCAGCGAGGATTCCTCGGCCTTTTGTTTTTGCTTGCCGGGGTTCGTGCCCAAATCGCAACGAGACTGGGCTCTGAAGGACTATTCAGGCGGTTGCGTGCGGAAGATGGAGTTAAGTTGCGGGAAAAATAGTAGTTCTGTTAATGACAAGAGAGACATGTTTCTGAAGATTCCCAACATGTCCGTGCCTGAAAGAAAACAACCCGTGGAATCATCCAGCTCGGCAGAATGTGAAGCGAAATGCCTTAACGACTGCTCGTGTGCCGCTTATGTCTACGACGACGTCGGTTGTGCGATATGGACGGGCGATCTGTTGAATTTGAAGCAACTTCAAGCGGGTGACAGCGGAAGAGTGAGTCTCAATGTTCGTTTAGCCGCTTCTGAGTATTTTAGACTGAAGAAATCTTCGCAGAAATGGAAAATCTATGTCGGTATTGCTGCGCTTTTTGCTACAGCCACTTTGCTTTTCTGCGCTTCTTGTATTTTTTATTATTCCCGCGCAAAAAGAATCGCCGGAAAAATAGGTATAACCGATTCTATATGTATATTATAACTGACTAGAGAGTTAGATTAACGAGTTATTGACATGGAATGGTTTATATTATCAGGTGACGAGGCGGAAAAGCTCATATCGGATGATAACGAGGGTATAAATGTGCCGTTTGTTGCTTTGAAAAGCATAGTAACGGCGACGGATAACTTCTCCGAAGCCAACAAACTCGGGGAAGGAGGTTTCGGCCCGGTTTATAAGGTAAAGACGGGTCACAGTACTCGTAGATTAATAGCCCTTTCCTTTATTTGGCATGGAAGGATAATGCAGGGAAACTCTGTTTTCAGGGTACTTTTCCGGAAGGACGACAGATTGCTATAAAGAGGCTCTCGAGTGAGTCGGGACAGGGCGCCAAGGAATTCAGAAATGAAGTTTTGCTGATTTCGAAACTTCAGCATCGGAATCTCGTAAGACTTCTGGGTTACTGCATCGAAGGAGACGAGAAAATGCTGCTCTACGAATACATGTCAAACAAAAGCTTGGACTCGTTTTTATTTCGTAAGTTTCTTTCAAGCTCAAATCAATCCATGTTTCTCCACAAAGTCGTGGTTTTGTATGACTGAAAATTTGATTAGACGAGAAGTTGTGCGCGTTGCTGAGCTGGGAGACGCGCTTCCGAATCATATTGGGGATCGCTAGAGGGCTTCTTTACCTTCACCACGATTCGAGATTAAGGATTATCCACAGAGACTTAAAAACGAGCAATATTCTATTAGACGAAGAAATGAACCCCAAAATTTCCGATTTCGGTTTGGCAAGGAGTTTCGGGGGTAAACAACTCGAGGCAAAGACGGTTCGGGTGGTCGGAACATAGTAAGCTCTTACCGAAAAACCCAACCCGCACAATAAATTGCTTCTGTTTGGCTCTCAAGTTTCGGAGGAATTAATTCTTTGTTATGCAGCGGATACATGTCTCCGGAGTATGCATTGAAGGGACTATTCTCAGTCAGATCTGACGTGTTTGCCTTCGGTGTCATCATCCTTGAGATTATTAGCGGAATACGGAACACGGGATCTTCCATAACAGATGCGGATTTAAGCGTCTTGGAATACGTATGTCTTAATTATGTTTTTTTTTCTTCGTTCTCTTGGTATAATATGATCGAAAAACGCTTCATTTAATTTTTTTGCAGGCGTGGAAACTGTGGACAGAGAACAGGGCAATGGATCTATTAGACCCGACATTATGCGAGAGTTGCAATGTAAATGAGTTCTTGAGGTGTCTAGGCGTGGGGCTATTGTGCGTACAAGAGGACCCGAAAGACCGTCCCGACATGACAAATGTTGTCGCAATGCTCGTGAGCGAAACCGCAAGTCTCGCTAGGCCTAATCAGCCGGCTTTTCTTTTGAGAAACTCACCTGCAAAGCGAGCTTTGGACAATGACGATAGACCAATATCCAAGAACCACTTAACAAATACCTTAATCCATGGCCGATAACGGCTTTTATTGTTTTTAGTTTATCGTCGCTGCAGTGTGTATACCTGCGATTATGACGTGTTTTTGTGTCGTTTCTGAAACTATTGTTGAGTGTGAAGCTTAATCTACATGGAAGTGCTACTGAGACCCGACGCAGAGCTGTCAAGCTGATCGAGTTTTTTGTATTACGCATTATGTAGCGAGGGTATTTTAGACTTTTCACACGAGTTATTTGCCCTAGGTTTATTTTTCGCTCATAAGGCTTATAGTCGTCATTAGTGCGTTTTGTAGCACAAATCGAGAGAGGCGAGATTGAGGGTGTAACCAGAAATTCCAATTGAGAGATTGATAGTGAATCGAGATTTGCAAGCGGCAAGTGGACGTATCTCCCACAATGGGAGCGAACCACTATAATTTTGGTGTCAATTTCAATTTCGTTTATCGCTTTTATCATTTTCGAATTGGGAATTAGGGCAAAATTCCAACAACTATTTTTTGATTCCCTTTTTTCTATGTACTTCTTACATGCAAGCTCGAAATTGTAAAAATAAAAACTGTAGAATATAGTAGAGCTTTTTTAGTTTGAACAATAAGTTACTTTTGCCGTTATTAGTTTTTTCCTTTGTTTGATGATGTAAATACCAATCTTTGATCAATGAGAAAATAACTTTCCCAAAATCAATCTTCATGGTAGGGGTGAAAATTTTGTACTCGGTTCCCGGTTTTGTCTCGGTTCTGGTCCCGGTACCGAACCGTTTTTGGCAAAAAATCAGTTTTTTCTTTTTAGTATAACCTAAAAAGGGACGTCCCGGTTCCGGTTTGAAAAACCAAAACCAAAACCAATTCAAAATATGAAATTCCCGGTTTTCTTGTCCCGGTTCCGGTTTTATGTCGTTTTGTTATAAGTTTGTCGTTTTTTAGCATGTCATTTCTTTTAAGTTGTTAACTATTATGTTCTTAATCTATTATTTTATTTTTTCAGCCCATTATTTTAACATGTCATTTATTTTTCAGCCATTACACGGTATTTTATTTAACACGTCATATCTTATATGTTGTTTTGTTATAAAAAATAATTTGTTTGTACTCGGTATTTACTATTTAGCATTTTAGACTCGGTTTTTTGCTCTGAGATTTGAATTTGGTATTGTTAAGTTCACGACGTGAACTCGGATGTTGCATTTGTTTATTTTGTATTTTGCTTTTGTACTCGGATTTGGTATTTTACGTTTTGGATTTACTCGAATTTGGTATTTTACATTTTGTATTTACTCGGATTTGGTAATTTTCATGTTTCTATCTTGGATTTTGTCCCGGTTTTTGTCCCGAATTTTGGTCCTAAAAAAATCGGGATTTTAATTGGTGTCCTGGTCCCGGTCCCGGTTCTGATTTAAATAAAAAACAAGGATTTTTCAGAACCAAAACCAAAACCGGGACAGAAAACTATGTCCCGGCTTTTCCGGGACAGGGACAAAAAATAGTCAAATTCCCGGTTCCCAGTTCTGGTTTCAGCCCTACTTCATGGTATCAGAGCGTAGGCTCTAGGAAAGTTCAAATCTCTTCGCCGGAATCCGTCGCCGCCGCTTCTCTCGCCGGACGTCCTTCTACGGCGAGCGCATTTCTCCGCTGCATCTTTCTTCTCCGGCGAAGCTCACCCTCAGATCTGCGTTTTTTGTTTTTCTCCGGCTTTCCTCCGGTCCTCTTCTCAATCTTCATCGCTGCACATCTCCTATTCGGGAGCGCGACTTCTCTTGGCTGCATCGTTCATCTCTCAGGCGAACATCATCGCAAATCTGCATTTTTCAGGTCACTTTTTCAGTTGAACACCATCTGTTCGACAAATTGACCGAGAAAAATCTCAGTTTGTTCAAGCTTCTCGAAGACAAGCTCCTCTCCGAGCTACCCTCCAGATCTGATCGCAAGTCTCCCAGATCCGTTTCGCCTCCTTGTTCCCTGTATTCCGACCAGCAAGCCTTTCCCACGAAGCTCGCTTCTGGCCCATCTCCGGCGTCCCTTAGTCGCTTATTCCGGCGACGTTCATCTGCTGCACCTCCAGCGAACGTCTCTCAGTGGCAAGCCCTTCCAAGCTGACCTGCACTT
The DNA here is from genome assembly GCA_954871525.1 of Parietaria judaica. Classification (NCBI taxonomy): domain Eukaryota; kingdom Viridiplantae; phylum Streptophyta; class Magnoliopsida; order Rosales; family Urticaceae; genus Parietaria; species Parietaria judaica. The sequence continues at coordinate 38,193,120 of OX940865.1, forward strand.
CGAGCCAAACAAGTTTTTCAGATTCTCTCCTCTCTCTTCTTTAAAAGTATGTCTTCTCGGGCCAAATCCGCTACTCCCGCACTCTTTGATCCGACACAACGTCGAGGACGACCTTGGTGTGATCATTGCAATATTCATGGTCATTGGAGATCTCAATGTTGGAAATTGCACGGAAAGCCGAGTAAGAGTGATCATGCTACTCTTGAAGAATTCAGTCATCGTGTAAATAAGATCATCGCCCGATCAAGGTTTGAGCAGCTACAAAATCCAAGTGTCGGTAATCCTACCGATACTTATGCTCATACCAGCTTGACATCTGATCGTCTCTTCCAAATCCGAGAATCAAAATCCTGGATCATTGATTCAGGTGCAACACATCACATGACAGGAGATTGAAGCTATTTTCTCACATTCGAGCGAAACACAAGTCACTCCTCTGTTAAGACTGCTGACGGGACACTTATACCGGTTGAAGGAATCGGATCGATTCGAATATCAGAGGACATTGTTCTTCAATCTGTTCTCTTTGTTTCGAATATCAAGTGCAACCTTATTTCGGTTAGTAAACTTACTCGTGACTCTAATTGCATGACTCGTTTCTTTGCCGAATTTTGTGATTTTCAGGTATTGGGTTCGGAGAGGGAAATTGGTAGAGGCGAGATGCGTGGTGGACTCTACGTGTATCATGACACAAATTTTCATGGTAACCAAATTCAAATCTCAAGTCAAAGCCTTGTGTCTAGTTCAAACACAAACTCTACCTCGTTGCCTATCAATAAACAAGTCATGTTGTGGCATTATCGTCTTGGTCATCCAAATTTTCAATATCTTGCAAAATTGTTTCCACACTTGTTCACTAGCATAAAGTCGTCCTCTTATCAATGTGAAGTTTGTCAATTTGCAAAACATATTCGATCTTCATTCCGTGACATCGACTATAAGTCATCCAAACCATTCTCCGTGATTCATAGTGACATTTGGGGGCCCTCACGGGTACGTCATATAAGTGGTGCTCGATGGTTCATCACATTCATTGACGACCACTCTCGCATGACGTGGACATTTCTCATGAAAGATAAAACCGAAACTGCTCCCATTTTTCAAAAAATTTACTCCATGATTGAGTCTCAATTCCATACCCGTATTCAAGTCCTTCACACAGACAACGCACGAGATTATTTCAATCAAACTCTCATGCCATACTTGTCTGAAAAAGGAATTGTTCACATAAGTTCATGTGTGGACACCCCACAACAAAATGGTATAGCCGAGCGAAAAAATAGACACATTCTAGAAGTCTCTCGCTCCATAATGTTTGCTCAATCCGTTCCAAAACACTTTTGGGGAGACGCTGTTCTCACGGAAACGTACCTCATTAATCGTATGCCGAGTCGTGTCCTAAATTTCCAACCTTCTCGTCAAGTTCTCACTCAAATTCACCCACATCTCTTGACATTCACTTCCGACTTACCAAAAAAGGTCTTCGGGTGTTCCGCCTTTGTCCATGTCCACAAACAAAATCGATCAAAACTTGATCCTCGTGCCATCAAGTGCATCTTCTTGGGTTATTCTGTACATCAAAAAGGGTACAAATGTTATTGCCCTAATACCCGCACTATTTATAACTCAATGGATGTCACTTTCTTCGAAGGTGAGTCTTTCTTCCCCAAATCCGACATTCAGGGGGAGAACTCTTGGGAATCTCAAATTTGGGAAGTGAATCAAGACACTCAACCCGAAATCTCTTCACCTTCAATTCGACCACTCGACCTTCCGAGTTCAGCTTCAGAAATTCCTTCGACTCCCATTCCACTTCCGGTTGTCGAAAATATCACAGATTCACTTCCTAGCTCATCTCGATCTCTTGAACAAGTAGATGACGCCACACATCGTCAAATCGGCCAAGATCCGGATCCGACACCTTCTACCTCGACTAATCCATCAGGTACAGAAATACTTGAACCCGTGGTACATGATTTAGATCTCCCCATTGCTCTCCGGAAAGGCATTCGTACGAAACCTGTTCATAGGAACACTGAATCCTATTGAACGTTACGTAGCCTACAACAAGTTGCAGCCGTTATATAGAGCTTTCATCACTAGCCTTGATAGCACCAAGGTCCCTAGCTCTATTCACGAAGCTCTTCAGATTCCCGCATGGAAACATGCAGTAGAAGAAGAAATTCGAGCACTGGATAGCAACAAGACGTGGAGCCTCACTGAATTACCACGCGGAAAACGCCCCGTCGGGTGTAAATGGGTCTTCACTGTCAAGTACAAGTCCGATGGAAGTATCGAGAAATTCAAAGCTAGACTTGTCGCGAAGGGCTTCACTCAATCTCAAGGAATCGACTTTCAAGAGACTTTTGCTCCGGTGGCTAAACTAAATACGGTTCGAGTACTCATTTCTCTTGCCGTGAATTTAGATTGGCCATTATTCCAACTTGATGTCAAAAATGCATTCCTAAATGGCGACCTTGAAGAAGAAGTTTATATGGATATGCCTCCGGGATTTGAACAAGACTCCAATCGTCACTTAGTCTGCAAGTTGAAAAAGGCGTTGTACGGCTTAAAGCAATCTCCTCGTGCTTGGTTTGAGAAATTCACCAAAGCCGTCAAATCCAATGGGTACCTCCAATGCCAAGCCGATCACACTCTCTTCATCAAACGGAACAACAATGGGAAGATTGCAATTCTCATTGTGTATGTTGACGACATTATCTTGACCGGTGATGACTCGGAGGAACTCATCAGGCTAAAGCAAGTACTCGCAACACAGTTTGAGATTAAAGATCTTGGAACATTGAGATACTTCTTGGGTATGGAAGTAGCAATATCTGGCAAAGGCATTGTCATTTCCCAAAGGAAGTACGTTCTTGACTTACTCCACGAAACTGGTCTTCTTGGCTGCAAGCCGGTTGACACTCCGATGGATCCGAGCAAGAAGTTCTCTCACGGCACTGAAAGTGCTCCTGTCGACAAAGGGAGATATCAGAGACTTGTCGGCAAACTCATCTACTTGTCTCAAACTCGTCCGGACATTGCCTACTCTGTCAGTGTTGTAAGCCAACATATGAACAACCCGAACGAGGATCATTTGGAAGCCGTAAACCGAATCTTAAGGTACTTGAAGTCTACTCCCGGTCATGGCTTAATATACCGAAAGTCTGAATCTCGTGAGATCAAGATCTTCTCTGATGCTAGTTGGGCTGGAGAAGCTACCGACCGAAGATCAACCTCGGGGTATTGCTCATATGTTTGGGGAAACCTTGTTACTTGGAGAAGCAAGAAACAATCGGTTGTCTCTCGGAGTAGTGCCGAATACGAGTATCGTGCTCTCGCATTAGGAATGTGCGAGGGAATGTGGATCCAGAGGCTCTTGAGAGAGCTAAGGATGGATCATTCTGGAGCTATTCAAATGTTCAGTGACAGCCAATCTGCCATTAGGATCGCAAAGAATCCTGTTCACCATGACAGAACTAAACACATTGAGATCGATAGACATTTCATCTCAGAGAAGGTGAATGGTGGCATAGTCAACCTAAGCTACATTCCTTCCAAACTTCAGCTCGCCGACATTCTCACCAAAGCTCTCCCAAGATCTTCATTTGATGAACTAAGTTCCAAACTTGGTTTGTACAACATATACAACCAAGTTTGAGGGGGAGTGTAGAATATAGTAGAGCTCTTTTAGTTTGAACAATAAGTTACTTTTGCCGTTATTAGTTTTTTACTTTGTTGATGATGTAAATACCAATCTTTGATCAATGAGAAAATAACTTTCCAAAAATCAATCTTCAAAAACCTTTTTAACTTCTTTTCAATTTGAAGTAGCGCTTAAGATTAGAGTATTGAACTTGCATGACATCACAAAATTATATCCTCTTTATTAACTCAGTATGATGGAGTGTCATATAAAGAAAAAAGTAAGCAGAACATATCAAATTTTGTGACTTTTGTCTTCCGAATTACAAATCCAGATAACTAATTTTCATTTGATAACAAGTAAAAAATCTAATAAAAGATTTAAAACGGTAATTTTGTTTTTGCCATGATTCGATTAAACTCGTGGTACAAATAAAGTTTATCCTTATATTTAACCTTTTCAACTCACTTAATCTCACTTGCTTTGTTCACGCTACGGTATTCCTCCACCATACATTGACTAGTCGGAACTAGAAATTCGACATTGTCTGTCGCAATTGACTTAAAAAGAAAAAATCCTAATTGGAACTTCTATGGTAAAAATGAAAACTGCCATTTGCTAATCAATCGCCAAGTTGTATCTCTGTGGAATGACGTAAAAACCCTAGAAAACCGGGCTCCCTACTCCCTGGTCCCAGAAAGAAAATATAACTATCGTTCCTTTTTCTTTCCTCATCCTCAATCCTTACCATTGAATTCGCTTTTAGTAAAGTTATTGTCTCTTTTTTTTTTATTGGTTTTTCTTCTTTTAGCCCTCTTTGTAAAGCTTCCAAAGTAATATAGATTAGTGATTAAAGTGAAGGTTCGACTTTCCACGATTATCCGTCTTGCTGGTAGTTATCGGCAAGACGGCCATGCCAATATTTTTTTTATGATTTTTGTCGAAAACCGGCAAACATCTTGAAAAATAACAAAAGTACTATGGTATCTTTCAAATTTTTTTGCACTTTTCGATGATTTTATTCGAGTATTTACATATGTGAGAGTGAGACTATATTTTATTTACCTATGTTTGAGTATGAAATGATTTTATTTTTGGCATTTTAATGTTTTATCAACATTATAAACTTAGTAAATATATTCTTAAAAATATTTTAGTGATTTTTTATCGATAATTCTCGATAAGTGTCGATAATCCATTGATAATCCTCGATAAGTGTTGGTAACGATAATCTACAGTGTTTATTAGTTTTCCATCGATTAATCGGCAAGCAAACGATAAATCCGTCAAAAACGGCAAACGACTTATCAGCAAATTTGGCAAGTTGAACCTTGAACTATTAACGTGACATGCTTTTTCTTCCGAGGGAGAGGGACCACCAAAGAGATTTAATTTGTTGATCACGAATATTCTTTCCGATAATGGCTAATCTTTTTATTCTAATATTCTAAAACGATGGTCCATTCTATTCTCTTTATTATAGTGAGGGCCCTCCATATGAGCTGGTAAAGAGACAAAAAAAGAAAAAGAAAAAAAAAAGAGACAAAGACACTTTCATTTCATGGTGAACTCTTTCTTTCCACTTTAGACTAGTATGAAGAATAGTGAGATTCTTTACAACTTATCATGAAGAAAAAACCCGGCGATTTCCCACTTCCGAACGTATTTGCCGGATGAATATGGAACTCCGGCAAAGCGTTTTAGAAGGATGATATATGGCTTGCGGTATTTCGTCTTTGAGGATAATGGATGGGAATGCATCTTCGAGATAATTAACTAGGATAAACTACTAATGATAATTCATAAAGTAACATGACTTCGGAATTAATTTGTCTTATAAATTGCTCTAGCCGAGGCAGGGCGGAGCTGTGTATAGGTGAGTGTACGTATAGAAAATTGCGGGTTTAAAATAAAAATAAAAGACACAATATCTATATAAGTATTTTATTATTTTTCTAAATATTATTAATGTAATAATATGTGCTAGCCTGCTAGCTACGTGAAAATAAGATCCATCTTTTTTGTTTTTATTTTTTACTTATTTTTAATTTTACACGATATATCCGATTAACGAGAAAGATGTGAAAAGATAAAATTATTTGTATATGTCACTTATTTCTAGAAAAAGAGAAAAGTTTTACAGTTTGTGCTTTGAAATTGAATTGCGGCCGACTCGTTGTTTTTTTTTTTCTTAAATAAAAATAAACATTATACTACTCTTACTACTTATTAGTAATGTTAAAAATTAATACTTATTATTATTATTATTATTATTGTTATTGTTATTGTTATTGTTGTTGTGCTGTACAAGGTTAGTTCGTAATATATATTAATAATAGTTGATTATATAACAATTGTGCAATTATTATAACTTAATATTTTTTTATATCTTAATCAAAAAATTATACGAGGAACTTTAAAATATATGCCACCAAAGACAAATTTTATAAGAACTAAATTAATTAATAAGATAACTGGTAATATTATATATTTGACGTTTTAAAGATATTACAATGTTCTTAAAAATAGTAAAAAATTACTTAAAAAAAAATCGTTAAAAATTTACTTTTAGGCATCACCTCAATCGAAACTTGACTCCACCACTATTGAGCCTCACGTAAAAACCCTAGAAATGATCTCCCGCTTTTAGGGAAAAAAATGTCATTACTACCTTTCCTTTGTCTTTCCTCAATCCTCACCATTGAATTCCCTCTCATAGAGTTTTTTTATTAGTTTTTCTTCTTTTAGTCCTCTTTATGGGGCCTCTCCAGAGTAATAAAAGTAATTGAAATACTACTGTGACATACTTTTTCTTCAAAGGGACCAAACGAGATTTCATTTGCCTGATTGCAATAATGCATGGTTACAATTATCAGGAGCAACTCACTAAAACCATTTTATTCTTTTTTAACATAAAACATAAATTACTATTTCGTATAGTTAGCATGTGATGTGAAATTTAGTAGAGTGGTCTTTCACTTCTCTGAAGAGAAGACTCACTTTTTCATTGTCAACTCTTTCACTTTGGAATCAGAAAAGTAAAGTAGTGATACCATTTATTATGAAGAAAAAACTCGGAAATTTTCCACTTCAACGTTTACATAATGAATATGGAACTCCGGAGGTTTTTCATTATCGTCGTGGCTATTGTTTCATACTCTTGCCAACTGTTATGCGGTGCTAGAAGTGTAATCGGGCCCGAATTCGCTCTACCGGATGGAGTGACTATTGTTTCAGACAATCAAGAATTTGAACTGGGTTTTTTTCCGGCGAAAAGAAGCTTATCTAAGGGAAGATATGTCGGGATTTGGTACGCGTTCTCTCCGGATAAAGTCGTTTGGGTTGCCAACAAAAACAATCCAATCAATGGCAGTAGTGGAGTTTTCAGGATCCATGATGGGAATCTTCACGTTTTCGACAACAAAACAGGAATATCTCATTGGTCGACGAAGATCGAGACGTCAACGTCGTCCAACCTGACGGCGGTACTCATGGATACGGGAAATCTAGTGCTGGGCAAGACCCTGTGGCAGAGTTTTGAGCACCCAACTGATACATTTCTTCCCAGAATGGAAATGATCACGGGCCTGAAATTGACTTCTTGGAGCGGGATAGACGATCCGAAACCCGGGAATTTCACATTTAGCCTTGACGACAAAGAGAAAGAGACTCGGTACATCATTACAAAAGGATTTGATACTTACTGGAAAAGTGGAGGTAGGTTTGTAAGCTCAGATAAGATTCCTTCTTTAATAGGTCTCATGTTATCAGCATCCGTGTTCAGAAAGCCGAACAAGTATAATAGATATGGCGTGTATAATGGCTCAGTCGATCTCAAGCCGGACTATAATCGTACGAGGCTAGTGATTACGTTGAACGGAAGTATCGAGCTCCTGAGGTGGGACAATAAAAGGATGGATTGGGAATTAACATGGTTCGAACCGGCAGATCGTTGCAGTATCAATAATGCCTGCGGGAGCTTTGGCATCTGCAACAATCTCAATGTCTTCCCGTGCAAATGTCTTCCGGGATTTAAGCCAAGTGACTCGGATCAGTGGAACTCTGGGGACTTCTCGGGAGGATGTATCCCAAGAATGACCCAGAAGTGTAGGAGAACGACTTTCTTGAGCTTGACGAAGATGAATTTAGCAAATTCTGAATCCCCGAATAGCCAGAGCGCAAACCAAATGGCTTGCATGAAGCAATGCCTTGAAAACTGTAAGTGCCAGGCTTACTCGTTTAAAGCGAAAAGAGAAAACCGTGATTTGGAAGACCCTTCGTTCGGTATCTGCACGGCGTGGCTTGAAGAGGACTTATTGCACGATATTCAAGAGGAGAATACGGGGGGCGAGAATCTCTTTGTACGCGTAGCGTTCTCGGATTTAGGTACGTTAGTCATTTGGTTCAACTAACATGCTTCAAGTTTTGGATTCCAACAGATTTAGTTTATCCCTGCAATTAGTTATATTGTTTTGTGTCTTTTCTTGTCCATTTATTTTCTTCTTTAGTTTTGTAAATTTTCCATTTTTTCAACTGCAGAACAAAGTGAGAGAAATTGCCGTCCCTGTGGGACGACCACAATCCCTTATCCGCTGAGCATTGGACCCGGATGTGGCGACCCTTCTTACTATAGTTTCCAATGCGACAAGGCAACCGGCAGGGCTACATTTAAGGCGCTCAAAGAAGAGTACCAAGTCCTTGGCATTGATCAAGACACTCGTAAATTTCTCATTGAAATTCCACACTTGGAGGAAAATTGCGACTTGACAAATTCAAGCGGCAAAAATTTACAGCTCGACAAGCTTCTGCCATTCAAAGTGACTAATTGGTGCCACACCGGATTCGGAAATTTCAATTCTCATGTATCCAACGGGACTAAAGGACTGGTCGAAATCGAGTGGGAGCCACCTCGCGAGCCGACTTGCACAAAGGATTCAGATTGCAGGGTATGGCCGAATTCAAGCTGTAAAAATGTAGAAAATGGTGAAACAAAGATGTGCCTCTGTTCAACTCACTTCATATGGGACGGGCATTCCTTAAATTGTACTCAACTTGTAGGTAAAGATAGCGTCTTGCGTAAATTATATTATCGGAAAGTAACGAATTCTGTGAAAATTAGAGGTGTATAGTTTCATTTTACCATAACTTCATAATGTTATCATAAAATTCCTAACTCTGATTTATCCAATGTGTCTGCTAAGATGATGATCCTCCGACGAAAAATACACCATTAGCTCTGATTATTGCACCAACGGTCGTAAGTGTTGCTGTCCTGGCTTGCGCTTTTCTCGCTTTCATAGTTTGGAGAAGAAAAACGTCCAAAGAACAAGGTGGTGATTACATTAGTACCTCAGAACTACTAAATAATTTGCTCATTTAGCAAAAATAAATAAATTATTCCGCACATAATTGTAACTACCAATATATTCAGGAAGCAGAAAATCTGATCAAAGGAGCAAGGGTTTGCACAAGCTAGATACACAAAATCGTATCAAACACCTGATGGATTCCGGGGAGTTCGTGGCAGAAGACGAGGAAGCAATCGATGTTCCCTTTTTTGACTTTGAAAGCATTGTAGCTGCAACTAATGACTTCTCGGACGCAAACAAGCTCGGAGAAGGCGGGTATGGACCTGTCTACAAGGTATTGTTTCCCATCCTCGTTTATTTGAGCTCTTTACCGGTGAATTGCATTACTTAGCGATTAGTTCGTACAGGGTACGTTTCCTGGAGGTCAGGAGATTGCAATAAAGAGGCTATCGAGTGTTTCGGGACAGGGGTTACAAGAATTCAAGAACGAGGTTGTTTTGATAGCCAAACTTCAACATCGGAATCTTGTCAAGCTCCGGGGATATTGCATACAAGGCGAAGAAAAGATCTTGCTTTACGAGTACATGCCTAACAAGAGTTTGGACTCGTTATTCGGTAATTTGCCTTCTCTGCTTGTGGTTTTCTGCATCTTTGATTGACTAGAAATAACATATGTATCTGAATCGCTTGACTCGCAAGCCTCGCAAAGCTCGAGCATAATGTTGGACTGGGAGAAGCGCTTCAACATCATCCTGGGGATCGCTAGGGGACTTCTCTACCTTCACCAAGACTCGAGATTGAGAATCATTCACAGAGATTTCAAGACCAGCAATATTCTCTTAGACGAAGACTTGGAGCCGAAGATATCTGATTTTGGGCTGGCAAGGATTTTTGGAGGCAAACAAACTGAGGCGAACACGAACCGGATAGTCGGAACTTAGTAATAATTCCCACCAAGAAATCAAAATCTTTCGAATATCTCTCCCTCGTAGTACTGTTGTGAGTGTTTAAAAAAGTTAATTACGAAAAACTTGCAGCGGATACATGTCGCCTGAGTACGCGCTGGAGGGACTTTTCTCCGTCAAATCCGATGTCTTTAGCTTTGGAGTGGTCTTACTCGAAATAATCAGCGGGAGAAGGAACACAAGGCTTGTTCAGAGTGAACCACCCTTGAGCCTATTGGGTTATGTAAGCACCTTTGAATCTTTCCTTCTTTCTCTGTTCTGGCTATTTGAAATTAAATGCATGATGCTCAGCTCGGTATCGGTCGTTTAACATCGTGTCGCGACGACGCTCAATAAACTTAAATACTTAAATTTATACAACACATTGTTATGCAAAAAAATAAAATCATTATTTTCTCTTTGTCTTCTTAATTCATTTATTAAAAAAAATATTAAAGTTTCAAACATGGATTCTACATTGGCATCTTTCTCAGGCATGGAGACTCTGGACAGAGAACAAGGTTCTGGATCTGATAGACCCGGCTTTGACTCAGAGTTGCAGACAAGACCAGTTCCTGAAGTGCTTCAAAATCTCGCTGCTATGCGTGCAAGAGGACCCCGGCGAGCGGCCCACCATGTCGACTGTGCTGACGTGGCTTGACAGCGAGACGACAGCCGTTCCGACTCCACAGCAACCGGCTTTCGTCCTCCGCCGAGGGTCCACCTCCATTTCTTCTTCTTCATCCGTAAAACCCGAGATAACAGTCACTTTCGAAGCGGGTCGTTAATAGTAACGGGTGGAAAATGTCCTCACTGATCCTTCTCATTTTTCAGTTCACTCCATCGTTTTTTCTCTTGGACATGCAAACTTTTTATAATTGTAAATTGCCTTCGTTTGCGTTTGTGTATTACATATATATTGAACAAAAATGTGATACAGTGGTCCATTATTCTTGGGTTGATAGAAGGCGTATTTTGCTATGTATAAAACCTTTGATGTTATCTTTTCTAGTGATTGAAAGCCATATATAGGAGTGAATAAAATACACTGTAAATAGTTTTTTCTTTTCTTTTCAGGAAACTGATTAAACCGCAACCGTTATTAAAGCAGTTAAAACCGAATATATCGAGAAAAAACGAATACTCGAATTCCGTTAAAACTGGGTTTTCAGTTTTAATGTGAAAGCCACGACCGCTTACCTTGATTTACCACTTTAACAAAATCTAATATTATATTTTATTACATTCTATTGACTATACTTATCGACACGTTAGAAAAAGTTTTCTTATCTACTCTATCGGTATAATACTGTGTAATATTATTGGTTTGTTTATGTGTAATATTAATATGAAAAACCATAGTTAATAGCCACGTTACTACGTTTAAATTTCATTTTATCAACATATGATTTTATTTTCAAATATAGCCAATTAGTATGATGTGTCATTTAAAACCAATTTCTTGGTACCGAAATTGCCCCTCAAATTATTAAAATTCGTTTTTATTTTATAATTAAAATTTTAATTTATTATTAATTACGCCTAATTTTAAAGATAAATTTGTACCAAAATTTAAAATTATATACCCACAAAATTCGATCAGCTCTCTCCCTCTCTCTCTCCTCCGCTGCGACCTGCGACTCTCTCTCTCTCTTCTATGTTGCGATCTGCTACTTCTCCGACGAGATTCCTGCTGCTCGCCGGCGCCGACATTGGAACTCTGCGTTCGCCGAGCTTCCTTTCTCGCTTCCGTTCCTTGCTTCTTGCTCAGGTATGTCTCTTGTTATCTCCATTCAGCTTTTCTGTAACACAATGATAGTGTGTTTTTGTTCGTAGTTGATTTTATGGTGTTTCTGTATGTTTGGCATGAGGCAAAACCATTGCTGAATCAGGCTACGAATCAGGAAGCGTCGTGACGCCGGCTCGATCGCTCTCCAGCGAGGTATTGGCGGAGGCCAGCGACTCGGACTTCGCCGCGTCCTTTGCCTCCTCGGTGTTCAGGACTCAGTCCGTCAAGAAGAGCTGGGACTCGCTCAACCTCGCCCTCGTGGTCTGCGGCTTCCTCAGCAGGAATGGCGGAACCTGCGGCGACGAGACCGGCGATCGCGGAGTGAGCTTCTTGTCCTCGTTTTGTATTTTTTTCATAATAAATGGAGATGTATTTTTTTTTTACGTTAATGAATATGTATTTCTCACATTTATTTTGTATTTTTTTGTTTGTTCGTGTTAATTTTGTATTATTCATGTTAATCTTGTGTGTTAATTCACGTTTATTTTGCGTTTGATTTGGTTTATTCGTGTAAATTTGTTAATGTTTGTTAATTCGAGTTGTTTTGAATTGTTAATATGTTTAATGTTCATTAAATCGAATTATTTTGGATTGTTAATTTGTTTAATTCGTGTTTGTATTTGTTTGCTTGTGTTAATCTTTCGAGACCGTAGCAAAGGTTTTTTATTTTACTAAGAAATTCATTTTTGTTTTAAAGACTGAAAAATATTTTCGGTATTTAATAACTAACTATTTAAAATTATTTCATTGTTTCGTGCGTGGTAAATAATTTTATATTTTTTAAATATTAAATAAAGTAAGAAATATATTATGCTACAAAATAGGAAATAGAATTTTGAATACCTAAATAAAATGTTGCTACCTGACGTGTTAATTGAGTTTAGGTTGCAATAGTCAACTTTTTTTTTAAAATACTAAATAAAATAGTAATATATTAGCCTATAAAATAAAAAATTAAATTATGAATACCCAATTTAAAACTTATTTTAGCGCCAAAGCATAACGAATTTATTCCCTTTATGTTATTATGTATAGCCAAATATTTATCACGCATTTCTTCAAATATATATATATATATATATATATATATATATATATATATCACGCATGAAACAAGGAATTTAAAATTCAAAATTTTGTTAATCTTGGTTTATAAAGGCCGATGAATATGGGTTATAATTATCCACGTATTTATTATTTTGCATATTGGAAGTCCAAATATTGTTTATTAGTCAAAATATGGTTACCTTTTTTATAGCAATATTTTATTTCCAATTATAATTTGATTTGAATTCATTATCTTGACGTAATATTGGTAATAATTTGATGATCGCTAATTGCGTTGTAAATATTTTAATAATTTATATTATTAATTAATTATAAAGGTTAATTTCGTCATTTTATGTCCGTTAATGTGGTTTATTGGCTATGTCACAAAATTAACCAAACAGTGGCTATTTTAACAATTTTAAAACATTAAGATGGCTAGTTAACTTAAGCTCCCAATTAATATCTAATAGTCTGTTTATGTTTATGTGTAATATTGTGTAGTAGTATCTAGTGGTCTATTTTGTAGTATTATCTAGTAGTCAATTTATGTAGTTGATGTTAAAAGTGATAATTGCAGGCAGAAAATCGATATTACTGCAACCGAACACCGAATACCGATATACGATAAATGTGATTTTCATCTTTAAAAATAAAGGACTCGATTATAATTTTTGACCAATTATAATGCTATATTCGATCTATTATTTATCAAAAATCAGACAAAACCACCTAATTGTTACGAGTCCATATATATGGCGAGATTTCATAGAAAAACTTAAAATACTAAATGAGTGATAAAATCCCATTTCAGGAGGCCTAAACACTTCTCTTGGGCTAGCTTTAGTCCCATATACAGTCATTGGCCCAGACATGGGCTCAACCCAAAGTTTTAATAAATTATCATAAACTTAATTTATTAATTTAATTAATATATCATGGTTTTATCTGATAACCAAAAAATTTAAGTTATACTGAAATATATGCAAACAATACAAACTACGTATTAAAATACAAATGCGATAAACACGGTCAATATTTTCTTTTTATTTTTTATTTTATTTTTTAATTTATAAAGATGGAAGTCCGAAATCTTGCTAAGTGAACTCAAATCTCTAGGTTGGCACCCAAAGAACACAATGTAAGAAACCGCGACTTGTAATAATATAAATAAAAACATTCAAAGTTTACAGACCAAATCAAAAGAGAAAGAACCATCTAAACTTAAAGTTCTCTCTCGACGAAAAAGGGGTGCGAAGGCCACCAATGATGACCTAAATTTTGAACACCAAAACTAGCAAATGCATCCGCTACTCTATTTATCTCCCGAAATATATGAGATACTTTAAAATTAATGACTTTCATATAGCGAATGCATTTTGATCTACGAGCGCCTAACTTCCAAAGAACCAAGCTCGATTTCTTTTGTAAACATTGAACAACGTATGTACAGTCGTACTTGAGCTATAAGTTATCCTTAAGAAATTCCATAGCCTTCTCCACCGAAAATATTGCAGCCATCACTTCAGCTTCATATGCAAAAGCGGAGTCAATATGAAAAGTAAATCCACAACCTGTTTTTAAAATGGTTCATGCTCTCGCCACTTTTGGAGTGCCCATAAAAGAACCATTTGTGTTACATTTCAACAACGTTGTATGAAGGAAACTCCATGCAACATGAATGATTTTTTAAGCTTTTCTGGGTTGAATGTCAATGCTGAAATTCGTTAGAACTTTGAGATCCTTTAAACTGCTTCCAGTCCCCAGCTTGAAGAAATTAGCTTCCTTAATAAGTCGCCAAACATACCTAAAAAAAGTGTGGACGCTAGGAATCTTGTCATCAAATTCCAATCCCCAGCTTAAAGAAATTAGTTTCCTTAATAAGTCGCCAAAATACCTAAAAAAAGTGTGGATGCTAGGAATCTTTTCATCAAATGCACAAGCATTTATTGATGACAAGATTCCTAGCGCGCTAAATTAGCCAAATTGTCGAAATAATAATAGTATTTTAAAGCGCAACAACTTGGGGATTCAGATTAATAGAAGCGGTGTCAGAGAGCAACAAGGCTAGCACTTTCCTCTATTAAAAGGCTTAAGACAATTACTAGAAATAACAGCTAAAATCAAACCCGCAAAAATGCAATGAACAAATATATGGTTAGAGTTTTCCACCTGGTTATGGCATAAACGACACACATAAGCTAAAGAGAATCCGTTTTTTTCTGCAAAATTAGTTCAGCTGGAAGAAAGCCTAAGAAAGCTGTCCGACAAACAATAGACGATGGCGGAAGAAATTCTTTCCATAGAAATTTTTGTCACCAAGGAAACAAACTATATTTAGAGCAAAATTTATTGTACATGAATTTCACCAAAAACTTACCATCATTTGGGGTTGCCAAACACACACATCATCCAGATCCTCGATAATTATGTAATTCTTGATTTCATTAGAGAGTGCGGTCGACAAGTTCAAAGGCGAATTCCAATTGTCATCAACTCGGTAATCCGGTACATAAACCGTGAGATTGATTCTACTTTACGAAGGAATATTTTCGTATGTTAAAAAGGTCAAAAGTTCTTATTTCATAATTAAAAAGATACTGCTAATTATGAAGCGAAAAGTTTTTATTTCATAATTATGAAAGCCCATATTATATGTTGAACAAATAATTTATCTTCAAAAACGGAATCACATGACACATAACTAACTCCCAACTATCTAAAATAAAGACAAGAATTTAAGCAGGGATTCGGATAGGCTTACACTGTTTTCTACTGGGATAACCGTTCAGTCCGAATAAAAATAAAATAGAAAATTAAATAAAAAAGCAAAAGAATTATATCATAGCCTAATAAAGTCCTAAACTTATCTCAAATTGTTTCCCGCAATAAAAAATTAAAGTAAAAACAAGGGACCACAATTAAAAAGGTCATAAATTGAAGATGGAGATTTCAAAGTCTAGCCAGTTTGACGTTCCTGACCAGCTTGTTAGCTAGGTATATTTTCCCAATGATTCAACTTAAGTTCAAAGTTTAGAACTCATACAAATATATAAATATTCAAATACCCTCGCATAACCATATATAATGGACTTGGACATACTGTCCATTGGGGTCTATGCTTGACTTACTGCTTATTCCCTTGCCTTTTTTTTTTTTATAATTTTAATATCTTTTCATTTAACTGTTTTAAGTGTCGTTGTCACCAAGGCCAGTCCTGAGGGTATACATAATAGCCCCCAAATTTGAGGGCCCCACATGGATGAAAAAAAATTATATTGTATTCACCTTTTATTTACGATTACAATAGGAGCCCAAAATCAATCTTCGCCTAGGGCCCCGATAAACTCAGGGCCGGCGCTGGTTGTCACTCTCTCTAATTTTTCATTACACACCGAACAAAATTTCAATCTTATTAGCCAATCAATTTCAACATGTAAGAGACATTTTCATGATTAAAAAAATTGCAAGAGGGCACTTTTTTGCTAAAAGAGAACATAAATAGAAACTCTGCACAGTAATTCTCTGCAGCAAGCTCGATAATCACTTTTTAATGATTATAATTAACGTGTATACTGTAACATTACTCTTAATCAAGACACTTTGATTGAGTTATCATTTTGAGCAAAAGAAGGAAGGAAAGAGAACAGAATATGATTAATCTGTCAGTGTTTTTCTTCATTCTGTGCTCAACTTCTTTCAAGTGTTGCTTTGCCAAAGATACCATCACATTTGGCACTTTTCTTACCGATGAGAAAAGGGGCTCTCTGGTTTCTCAAGGAGAAGTCTTTGAGCTGGGTTTTTTTAGCCCGAACGGAGGTGAAAACGACGACAAGAGGTACGTTGGAATATGGTTTTACCGGTCTAGTCCGGAGACGGTTATTTGGGTGGCCAATAGAGATAAGCCAGTCTCAGGCGCTGGAGGAGTTTTTTCGATATCGGAAGACGGAAATCTCTGTGTTTCGGACAAAACCGGCAGAACTTACTGGTCTTCCCGTGTTGCTAGCTCTTCTGGAAATAACATGACTGCGAAGCTATCGGATTCGGGGAACTTGGTGTTGGGCAGAGAAGAGAAAGAAGACCAGTCTTTCAGGATTCTCTGGCAGAGCTTCGAAAACCCGACCGACACTTTCCTCCCGGGCATGATGCTCGACGAGAATCTGGTGTTGACTTCGTGGAGAAGCCGCGATGATCCTGCTTGCGGGAACTTCACATTCGAGCAAGATCAGGAGAGGAGAAACCAAGTTATCATATCAAGAAGGTCAGTCAAGTACTGGAACAGCGGGGTTTCGGGTAGGTTCATCAACGTCAACGAAATGCCTCCGACGATACTCTTCCTTCTCTCGAATTTCACTTCGAAAACCCTCAGCAACAGTTCTGTGCCTCATCTGACGCACGCTTTGTACAAAAATGCAAGGCTTGTCCTGAGTGTATCGGGCCAAATCCAGTACATTGTGCGTGATTCACACGCTGTCTCGTCTACAATTTGGGCGGAGCCGAGAGACAAATGCAGCGTGTACAACGCTTGCGGGAATTTCGGTAGCTGCAACAGCAAGAACAACGTCTTATGCAAGTGTTTGCCTGGTTTCACGCCGGTGTCACCCGAAAACTGGAATGCCGGGGAATATTCAAGCGGATGTGAGAGGAAGACTTCGACGTGCGGCAACGTTTCAGAGACCGACATGTTTCTGGATCTGAAGATGATGAAGGTTGGGAATCCGGATTCTCTGTTCAACGCGAAGAGCGAATCGGACTGCAAAACCGAGTGCCTCAACAACTGCCAGTGCCAGGCTTACCTGTACGAAGAAACCGTAGGGCCTGCGTGCTGGATTTGGTCAGAGGAGCTCAGTAATCTTCAGGAGGTGTATGAAAGTGGCCGGAACCTGCGTGTACGCGTGGCGGATTCTGATATAGGTCTTGAATCTTTCACAACATGAACATATGGTTTTCTTTTCTCTGTCTGTCTTTACTGAATTTCGAGTTCTTCGTTTGCAGAGCCGACAGAGAGGGTCTGTGAAACTTGTGGAACAAATCTTCTCCCTTATCCTCTCAGCACAGGATCAGAATGTGGTGACGCCTTGTATGACGGTTTCAGCTGCAACGGGACTGACGGCCAAGTAATGTTCGAGGCGCTTAATGGCAGCTACAGAGTGACAAACATCGATCCCGAAACACGAACATTCTTCGTCCGGATCAAAGACGTCCATAGCTGTGGCAACGTGTCAATTGGCAAAAATCTTCACCTCTACCTGTCCTCGCCATTTCATGTGATGGGCTGCAACTCAAACTTAGCAAATTTCAGCACCGAGTTGATATCGAAAGATGGAGTGGAAGTGGAGATCGTTTGGGAGCCGCCTCTAGAGCCGACTTGTTCCTCGTCAACCGACTGCCGGGACTTAAGGAATTCGAGCTGTCGTGCTTCTCGGGATGGGAAGAACCGATGCCTCTGCAATGAAGAATTTCGATGGGACAGGTTCAAGCTGCAATGCACACAAGGTAAGCCGCTATAGTATTTGGATCAGACCTTTTCGGTTTATTTCTTTCTGTAAATAAAGCAATTAAGCTCGCACCTTTCCTTTCGAATGATACAGAAGGCGGTCACGGGGCGCAAATCGGGAGAGGGAAGGCTAAATTGGCTCTGATAATAATAGTATCTCTTATAGGGATTGGAGTTCTAGTTCCTGTCGCAAGTACCATTAATTACATTTTTTGTTCGAGAAAAAAACCGGTTAAGCGACTAGGTAAGAAAAGAGAGAAAACTAAGTTACGTCCGTTATTAATCATACAAAAAATTCGTTACAAACACTGATCATCATTTGAGTCAGAGTCCAGAAGAAGCTTCGAGAGGAACACGGCGCTTCAACGATTCGAGAGTGAGAGACATACTAAAAGCCTGATGGAGTCGGGCCAGTTCAAGGAGGAAGACACCAAAGGTTTGGAAGTCCCGTTTTTCGATCTCGAAAGCGTACTTTCTGCCACGGATTTCTTCTCAAATGCAAACAAGCTCGGACAAGGAGGGTTTGGAGTTGTGTACAAGGTAATAAAATCACGCTCTCATTTAAAAGAGGCTTGTACTGATTTTGGAGCTTCAATACTCAGGGCAAGCTCCCAGGTGGGCCGGAAATTGCAGTGAAGAGGCTCTCCAGTGGTTCCGGGCAAGGCCACGAGGAGTTCAAGAATGAGGTTCTTTTGATCGCGAAACTTCAACATCGAAATCTAGTTAGACTCTTGGGCTATTGCATTGAAGCAGAGGAGAGGATGTTAATATATGAATACATGGCCAACAAAAGCTTGGACACTTTCATATTTGGTAATCATCTTAGCTTCAACTCTTACACATTTATATATATATATATATAAAGTATGTCTGAGTGAAAACTATGTCGTCGAAGATCGCAAGTTGTGCGCGCTGTTGGACTGGGACATTCGCTTCAACGTTATCTTGGGAATAGCTCGAGGACTTCTCTACCTTCACCAGGATTCGAGGCTGAGGATTATCCACAGAGATCTTAAAACTAGTAACGTGTTACTAGACAAAGATATGAACCCCAAAATTTCCGACTTCGGCTTGGCGAGGATTTTTGACGCCAACGAGACCTCGGCAAACACAAAACGAGTTGTCGGGACATAGTGAGCCAATCAACCATTCTCTATGTTCAAACCAAAACCTCATCTAACCATTTTCATTAACTTCACACCATCCGAAAATACCAACTTTTCAGTGGCTACATGTCTCCCGAATACGCACTAGACGGACTATTCTCGCTCAAATCCGACGTTTTCAGCTTCGGAGTTGTCGTGTTTGAGATCATCAGCGGGAGAAGGAACACCGGATTTTTTGAGCCCGAGCAATCCTTGAGCCTCCTAGGCTATGTAAGTTTCCTTGAACAATGTTACTTATATTTCATCTGCTCTGACACTTCTCTAATTATCTAGGCTTGGCATCTATGGAAAAGAGAGAAGGCTTTGGACCTAATGGAGAAAACACTGAGTGAGAGATGCAAAGAAGAGGAGTATCTGAAGTGCATTAACGTCGGGCTTTTATGCGTTCAAGAAGATCCGAATGACCGTCCCATGATGTCGAATGTCCTTTTCATGCTCGGCAGCGAAATGACAACTCTTCCGACTCCTAAACAGCCCGCCTTCGTGGTCCGGCGCTGCCCTTCCAGCAGAGCTTCTTCTTCGGGTATACCGGAAGCATGCTCACAAAATGAATTAACCGTCACTTTAGAAGCCGGCAGATAGCCAGAAAATTGGGCCGTTTAATTCTTCGTCTGTATTTCTACTTAATTGTTTTATAATTTCACCATATAGTCAAGTACTGTGTATTGAATGAAAGAAACTAAAATCTATTTCATTTTAACATAGCTATATAACATCATGAATTATGTTTAAGAAGTCTTTTCCATAATAATTATGGTTTTATATGCTATTTAGGTGGACTACTGCACTATTAGTTTTTAGCATAATTTAAGAAATAAAGTAAGTTATATTAATTAGTAAATGTTAAAAAAATAATTGAGTTACTAAATTAGAATCTCGATAAGTTAATAACATTGATTAAATAATATTTTTTTCAGTCCCGACTCAAGACCAACTAGCTAAATTAATAATTCGCTAAAATTATAAGAAAAGAATTTTATAAAGTATATAGGTCAAAAGTTATAGATAAATGAATAATTCGCATGTAGTCTTTGGTAAAATATGATTCTAAATCTTCTTCTTCTTTTTATTATTTTATTTATAAAATTGCATTCGTTGTGACTACGTACGTCGAATATATAAATATAAATATAAATATAAACAATATAAATGAGACTGATGATTTTTTTAGAGAGGTTCGTTCCAAGGCGGTGGCTGACTACGTCCTCTATATGTTTATTGAAATGGAGATGAACATGAACACGAAGCTACATGCTACAATCGTGTTCGGAAAGTAAAAGGAGAACAGAAAAGCAAAGAAAACTCTCAACACAGTAGAATTCCGATATGAAAGTTATAAGTAATTCTCTCTCTGTGAACGTGTAATTTATCCTTCATCCTGAGGTGGTATTATTTATAGCCTTCAATTCTCCACGTTGGTTTTCGTGGAAATTTGGGGTCGTACTTCGGAGTTGACCGGATTGATTAGTTATTCAACTTACACATGCTCCAGGTTTACGCCCTTTTCGCCGAATTGAAACTTTGATTGAATAGAGTTGTTGTGAGTTTGACTTTGTGCTCCTTATCTTCTGCTCGCCTTGACTTAATTGATCCGGATAGAATGAAAGACGATTCTGCCCTTTACTTGCTTTGTTGCTTTTGGATAGCTTTTAGGCCTTTGGTCTTTTAGCTTTTGTTCGTGGGCTTTTATGGTTACCAGTTGTCTTTTTTAGGCTTTTAGCCTCGTATTGGACCCGTTTAAATCACATATTATTAGTCTTTTATTGTTTAATTACGAATTTGATTATTCATAACTCATACAACATGCCGTCTTAATATAAATGACGAATTTGTACATCATTAACTTAATTTTTTTTTATTAACTGTGATAAAATATAACTAATACTTTATTAAATTGTGTATAAACTAATAAATTATTAATTTATATATCAAATAGAATTCGATAATATATCTGATAGCTACAGAAAATGTTAATATTAGTTTATTTATTTTTTAAGCAACTCGATAACTCAGTTACCATATATTTGGTTAAACTTTCTACATAATATTACTGTTCTGATGTTAATTAAGTACTAGAATTAGACTAAACAAATTATTGGAGATAAAAATGTTTGATACGTCGGCTTTTGAATTCCTCGTTATATAGAATTAGCATTAATCGCTAACTACATTGTCTCTTACGGTAAAATAGCGGCGAAAGTCTTTAACTTTGTATATTTATTGCAGCTAAGTCATTATACTCAAATTTTGATGGCAAAAAGTCTCTACCGTGAGAATCTTGTTGCACACCTGTCCTCCTGCCGTTATCATATTATTAAGTGTCATGCTAGCAATATATGTGTCATCCATCTCACTAAAAAAATCAAGGCAAAAGTACCAAAAGTAAAAAATACTAAAAAATTAAAAACCGTTAAATTCACGTAGCACGGTGAAATTAAGCCGCCTTTTTTATGGATCCACCATTGTAAGCTATAGATCCAATTCCAGCGTTAATTACAATATAATTTCAAGAAAGAATATGAAAATATATGTAAATGACAAAATTAAATCGCAAAGAAATAAGAAAACGACAAGAATTTTCAAAATGGTGGATCCATTAAAAATGTGGCTTAATTTCACTATGATATGTAGATTTAAGTGTGGATAATTTTTTTGAATTTTTTTTACTTTTAGTACTTTTGCCTTATTTTTTTTGACATAGATGATAAATATGCAGCTAATGTGGCACTTAACGACATGATAACGGTATAAGGATTAATGTTGAACAAGATTCTAACGGTAGGAACACTTTTACCACCAAAATTTAATTATAAGAACTTAACTGCAACAAATATGCGAAGTCAAAGACCTTTGTCCGATATTTTCCCTTTTCTTATCAAGTAAAATAATTGAAACCGCATTGATTAAATTATGGTCAATATATAATGTAGGACTAGAGTACAGACTAGAGACTATAGTCTTAGGCTGCTTCAAAAATCAATACTTCGAATTTGAAAAGATAAAAGCAAAGTCAAATTCCATACGGCTGACCAATTAAAGTCAATCAACGTATTGTATTTATTCTATCTAGTATCTATAGTATATAGTAATGAACGGAAATCGCTGATAAGATTTTTTTTTTACTTTTATGTATGCTCTCTTTTCATTTTCATTTCTTTGACTTTACTGCTTAAAATGAGTTGATGTTTTACACTTACATACAATAGAGTGATCAGTGTCGGTTGTTTTAATACCTTTATTTCGCGACTTTTTCTTTTGAAACCAGTTTTGATTCCGAATATGAATTTAAAGCCTAACTACTCTGCTTTCAAAAAAAAAAAAAAAAAAAGCCTAACTACTTGAAAAATGGAGTTTGGTTAATAATTTTTTTAGAATATAAATAACCCAAGTTTTTAGAATCGGATTCAATGTAATGGAAAATGGAGTTTGGTTAATAATTTTTTTAGTTCCATTTATGTTTTCTATTTGTTATAGTGCCAAAATACGACTTAGAGCTGTTTGATTCAGAAAATATATTAAAAAATAGAGATATTGCATGGGATAGTCAAATTGAAATGTTTGATTAGTCAAATAGCCAATTTTTCCTTTTTCTTCGCAAAATAGCCAAATGATTATTTAATAACATATTTTATATCTATAATACCCTTTTAACATATTAACGTGTATTAACATGGTTAGTTTGTTAAAAACTATTTTTTTTTTTGAAAAAAATAAATAAATTTTTTGTTAAAATTTTAATCACGATTGTTTTATTTTTAAACAAAATAACTTCGTTAATATGTTTATTAACGCGTATTAACGTGTATTAACGGAGTTAATTTGTTTAAAAATAAAAAATCGTGATTAAAATTTTAACAATTTTTTTTAAATAATTTATTTTTAAACAAATTAACTTCGTTAATACGTTTACAAACGGAGTTAATTTGTTTAAAAATAAAAAATCGTGATTAAAATTTTAACAAAAAACTTAATTTTTTTTTTCAAAAAAAATAATCTTTTTTAAAACAAATTAACCACGTTAATACAAGGGTAATCCGGTCTTTCGTGATTTATTAACGTTGTTAACTATTTTTTTGGCAATATTGATTAAAACATTGGCTATTTGGCTAATTAGAGTTTGAAGTTTGACTATTTGCCCCTAAAAAATAAGTTCTTATTCATCATCACCATCATCTTTTTTTTAGCAATCAGAAAACAATATTTTGTTGTTTTTTCAATAATAAAAAAAAAAGACATGTGGTCATCAACTAACATTATATTTTTTTTAAACGAACAAAAAATTATTTATACTTTAAAAGATAACTAAAAACAAAAGCATAAATGTTAATGTGTATTTTTCGATAAAATTTGAGCCTATAAGATAAAGTCAAAGCCCACTAGTCAAAGCTCATAAGCCTACTTTGGCGAGGCTTGGACCCACATGAGTCAAGATGGCAATCCCCAAGACCGAAAGTCCGGTTCCGAGAAGACAAGTCAGGCAACCCGGCTACAATAGCCCCAGGAGACTCGCCGGCTAAGGAACAAGACAACGAAGACTCGCCGACAATCATCCAATACCCTGTGAGGCCTTTAGCAAGGTAACAGTAACGCTAGAGAGTTTCCCGTTATTTTTGCTAACAAAGCCCCTCAGCAGCGGCAAACCCCTTTGCCTACAGAGCATCATCTCATGGCGATTACAAGTGACAAGACAATCAACCTTATGAAGATCCTCAAGACATCTCCGAGACGCAATTCGCAAGCTTACGCAACACCGGCAGACGCTAGGGAAGCCACGAAGCAGCCGATGAGTCAGACGCCAACCACGAGTCGCGGACAAGCCCTTCTCCAAGCTAGATGGGGCAAATTTCCTAGGGATTTAATGGGAATAAATCTCCCATTAGATCCCCCAAATCAAGGAGATTTAGTTCCCCCTTTTTCCTATATATAGGAGGTTCCTCCTCCTCATTTGGGACCATATTTCGATTTTGTACACTCAGAGCTTCTCTCTCTAGACTCAAAGTTTCTTTCTATAACTTCAAGTACCTCCCTTGCCCGGCGACTTAGGCGCATTCCCCTTGCTCATAGGCGACTTTCTAGTTTTCGGGGAGTTGTTAAGCCTGGCCTGCTAGGAAATCTCTTTGGTCAGCTAGTTTCGGTCCAACACGAGTTCCACTCTTACACTGTGCAACTTGTTCACCGAAGCTAGTCAACACAGCCAGTAATACCCTCGCCATCCGCGACGATCACCCCCGTACCGCTTCTAACGACTCCAACGACGATACAAATCACATCGTTGTTCCTCCATTTATCACTAATTGTAAACTACGTGATGACCTGATTCTCTTTGAGATACGTAGGCAGCTTTCGTCCATTGACGGGGACGAAAAATCATCACGGATCGCCATGAACAAAACGGAGGCTCGCCAAGAACAAAGGAGTTGCCTTTAGCTCGAACAATCGCTAGTTAGCCTGACTCTACCTTTGACCGCCTACAAGGTCGAGCCCTGGATCGAGTTGTTGACCGGGTCCTACTGTGAATCGAAATTCACACATTAACAATAACCAAACACTATTTTGAAATATTATGAAACATATTTTTTAAATAATTTTCTCAACAAGAAAATAGAAACAAAAAAAAATATATAACAATAATCATATGAAAATAATTTGACGAAAGTATCTCATGAATTATCATATATATAATTATTATATATATTTTTTGGCGTGAATCATGGTGATTTCTTTAAAAATAACCTTATTATATTCAGATCAATATAACTGGCCATATCCTGGAGGAAACTTATCTGCACTTTAAGCTCAATTTTGTCCACATAAGAATTTTTTGGGAGACGGTGAGCGACGCCTATTACAGTACAAACCAAAGGGAATTTCATGTGAGGATCGTGTATATAACTATATATATATATATATATATATATATATATATATATATATATATAATTCGACAGGTAATGATTTATGCAAATATAAAAGAGGAGCCTTTAATGTTTATGGCATTTGAATATTTATTTTAATATCAATATTATAAATAATTAATCTTAGCGAATTTCTCGCATAGTAGACTAAGTCTAACAAGTGATATTTGCAAGCTGTGTTACAAAACATCATTCTCTATGTGTCTCCTTTTGTTTTTATGCATGGCATAATTCATTGTTCTGTAATTGTTTATCTTGATTAACAAAATAATAGCTTTACAGTATTTAAGTAGAAAATAGTGATCTGGTTTTTACTAGTTAATGTAACTTAAATTTTAATATATATATATATATGGAAACTTCAGTTTGTATGCTCAGTAGAGCATGTGTTTTCGAAAAAGTACCCGAGTTTATTAAATTACAAAACTATGCATCCAACACACTTTTTGTTTTTACATAAATACTTTTAAACACTTTAACATATGCTCAAAAAATTGTTAATGTATACATAAACACTTTTTGTCTTTACATACACTTTTGGGGCATAGTTTTGTAATTTAACAAATTCGGGTACTTTTCTAAAAACACATACTGTCCGGGCATACAAACTGAAGTTTCCCTATATATATATATATATATATATATATATATATATATATATATATATATATATATATATATATATATATATATATATATATAAGGGCGGAACTAGAGCTCTGACTAAGAGGGGGCGAAATTAATTGGTTATAAAATTCATAATAAAACGAGATGTTGGAACTACTATTAAACATTGCATTATAACTATTTTTTATGAACTTTCGGTTTATGAAAATAGTTCATTAAGATCTTTATATGATTAGAAATCTACATGTTACGTTATCAAAATATTAATATAATTTTTTGTTTCAATATTTAAAATTTTGCATTTCTTGAATTGATTGGTGGTTTTTATTCTTCAATTTTGTAAGTTTTAATCGTTTTAGTATACTTATAATTAAGTAAAGTACAAAAATACCATAAAAAAAAGAAGTTATAATCATAAAAAGTGTTGCTAAAACATTAAAAAAAATGGTGGGTTTGAGAATTGAACTAAGAGTTATAACTTGGAAAAGAACTTTAAAAGTAACAAAATTCTACTAGGCTGTAGTGATATTTAGTCTACAATTACTATGTTTATTATTTATATATAAAATTTTAATGATATGAATAGTAAAAATAAATTACGTTGTTGGACTACCCGCTCGGCCCCCCTTGGCTCCTACATTGTGTAGATACGTCGTACATAAATCATAAAAATACAGTTAAAACTCTATAAATTAATAATGTTGGGATCAGAGAAATTTATTATATTATCGAGTTTGTTAATTTATCGAGGTAAAAAATGAACTACGTTAGAATAATTGGGATAAGAGAAAATTATTAATTAACTGAGGTATTAATTTATCGAGTATTAATTTATATAAGTTCTACAAGATTCAATTCAATTTCAAACGCATACATTTGTTAGATTAGGCCTCGAAATCCGAAAGAAAATAATGTTTAATAAGTTGGGGGATTGTCAGTCACATTGTAGATGGGTGGAAGTTGCCTAAAACACACATCTTAAGGAATTAGGGGGTTTCCTTTTCCTGCCACAAATTAGGTTCCTTGGCTTTTATACCAAATACAAATCTATAATCAATTTTCAAATTATAGAGTTCACATTCACTTTCAAATTATTGATTATTTCTCTCAAATCTTTTTTGCGTTCTCGAAAACATATAAAAAATAATGTGATAAAAATAAGAAAAATATTTGGAAGAAACAACAACTATACATGCAAGTTTTGTTTTATGTCTAACTTCTTTCATATTTCAATTGAACTTAGCTATAGAAATGAGAAGGAAAAAAAATAATTACAATTTTTCCACTTTTAAGATGCGGATTATTTAAATAATTCTCGCTTAATCGTGGAAAGAGGAAAAATAACAACTGAATTATGCCTTTTGTATCAAGAAAACTCGTCTGAGTAATTATTTTTTATGAGTCAGATTATCAACTATATATCGGGATTTTGTCTTAAATATATTAAAATGATTCTCACTTGTGACGGTGAATAGTGCGGTAATAACATGACTTATAAAACTTAAAAATTGATAAGTAATTGTTGTCCTGTATACAAATATTGTTATTTTCTTTATCAAAATAACATATCACTAGGCACGTTAACAATCTACTGGTACAAAAACAGTGTTTATTTCATCTCGCTTAAATGATTTTTTTTATTTTTTATAGTACCTAAAAAAGAATTAAATTTGTTAACAATAAATTTCTGTCTTTAAACACCTTCATTGGACCAATGACTTGTACCAACAAAATAATCTTAATTAATCCATATTAATGTGAATAGAACAGTTTTAGATCATAATTACACAATTAGAATCAAATTTTAGGGATCATTCAAAATTAGATCTTAGGTGGTGGAACACAAATTTTTAATATTAATATAGGTATTTTAAGATTTTGATCTACGCTCGAATTTATTATTTAAGGGTTATTTTAAAAAATACTTATTTTGTGTCAAAGGTTTAAGAAAAATGCCCACTGTGTGTATTTTTACTTTTATACATGGGCATTTTTTTAAAATATTTTACACAAAATGAACATTTTTTTATAATTTCTAATTATTTAATTATCCAAAACCATAGGAGGAAAGTGGGATATCAACCCGTGTGAACCTTCTCATCTTCCCACTACCACTTGATTATTAAAGAATCATTCGCCAGCCTACCAATTTTCATGTGAATAATATGGTTGTGCAAAATAATGATGTCACACTTGAGCAAGGTCAAACTACGTACTAAAACCCAAATGATACCTTTTTATTTTTTTCTTGAACAATTAAGAGGAAAGTCAAAAATTAGAAACGAAGTCATCAATGACGTCAAAAATCAAACTATTGTACGTTCAATCGAAATGTAATGTCAATTTATAATTGTCGATAACATTATATTATAGAATAAAATAAAATAAAAAATAAATTATTTATAATATAAATAATTAAAATTATGACAGATTATTCTTAAATTTGCAATTTTTATAGATAAATTCTTTGACTGAATTTTCGAGCAAGCGGAGCTCTGTTTTTCTTCGAATTTGTGAAAAATGAGATGCTTTATATATCAGAAAATGATAATCCATCGAAGAAAAAAAAGGTTACCTTTGATATTTTGCGGGTTTTGAAGCCATTGTTTATTGTATAATTACAATTTGCAGTATAAAGTATTTATTATAATACCAAAGTGGAATTGACCAAAAAGTTTCGATTCAAAGTAAAACCCTACACCTTAAGAGACGAAAACACCCCTTACGAGTTTCTGGGAAACACATAAAATACAGACAAAGAATTCATAGAAGGACCGACCATCGATTAAGTGCATGTCATGTATTATGAGAACACACTCCTCTTCCTTCTATAAATATCCAAATCCTCATAACCTTATACTGAGAGAGAGAGAGAGTTTGCCGAGCAATATATCTCAGAGGGGTTGTGAGTGATTCCGATCGATACCGAGTGCACGGTTTCGATCGAGACAGTGTTTTACTGGGCTGTTTTATCCTGGGGGCGACGGGGCAATCGCGAACTGCTGCACCGAGGCAGAGCCGCGAAACGTCTTAAAGAGAGCGACCTAGTCCGCGACTCAGCCGAGGCGATTTTTCCGCTAATCTTTGTTTTGCAGGTACCGAAGTTTCGTTTTTGCAGCGACGACGAAGTTCCGGCGACAACAAATTTCAAGTCCGTTACCAAAGATCGAACACGTCTCGGCTTGAATCTAGCATCGGGTATCGCAACAAAGCACGAGAATAATGGCGGGTTTGGAGTTTGAAGACCTGTTGCCGGTTATGGCGGCGCGGCTGGGCAGGGAGGGGCTAGTGGAGGAGCTGTGCAAGGGGTTCGAGGCGCTGATGGACGCGGAGACGGGGCTTATCACGCCCGAGAGCCTGCGGCGGAGCTCGGCCGCGATGGGGCTGCGGGACGACGAGCTAGCCGGGATGATTGGCCAGGGCGATCTGGACGGGGACGGGGCGCTGAGCCGCATGGAGTTCTGCGTGCTCATGTTCCGCCTCAGCCCCGAGCTCATGGAGGACTCGCTCTCATGGCTGGAACAAGCTCTTCAGGATGAGATGAGGTGATCGAACGACGCCGTTTAGCATCTGTTGAACGTGAAAAGGAAAGGTTGTAAATGAATCAGATTGATTATGTATACTTTATCATCGTTACAATCTTAAATATCTTACATCGTGACATGAAAATTAATGAAGAGGTTTACTACAAGAAATTGACTTTAATTAATTATACCGACGATCGAGTCGATATATAGGTTCCACACCCACAGTGGCAATGTCATGTGTACCCTATAGTGCTTACATTGTCCTTGTGATTGGGTCCGAAAAAAATTGCATGCTAAATTTATAGGCGCGTGTCGTGAAACGTTAGCGATAAGCCGATAACTAAGCCTGTAACTATCCACGACACAAAAGTTCGTCGGATCAGTCCGAGTCCGTAAATTATAGTTTTAGAAAAATTTAGACCAGCATGAGTTGTTTTTTTGTTTTAAAACCGGATTAGTTTGGTTCCGTGTTTTGTTTTTTTTTGTTTTTCTTAATCTTATTGGTCAGGATCCCCTATATTTACAGCACTAGCAATAATATATTTTCACTATTGTCGTCAGTTTCGATTTTTTTGGGAAAATCGTGTTTTTAATTTTGACACGAGAGTTTAGGTGGTAGAAATTCAATTACGACCTTGTTACAATGATATAAAATAAAATAAAGATGTTAATCGGATTATGATAAGATCGGATTCACCTAGGCTTCATCATTTATTTATTTATTTTGTGGATCTGTAAGAAAATTGAACATATATCTCCCATAAATGTATATGCTTATGCGTATATACATATAATAATATATAATATATATATATATATATATATATATATATATATATGTGTGTTGTGTATTTTTTATCATTCATTCTCTTCTACGTAAGTTCCTCAATCTCAATAGATCTCATAATAGCTTGAAATGGAAAAGTTCAATCTGTAGTGCAATGTGAACTCTTTTTTTAATTAGCCCCACTGTTGCAGTTTTGTTTGAAATATTTTTAGGTATCTTACTTTTGAAACTAACCGTAACACGTATATATAAGGTTTTTTTTTTTTTTTTTTTTTTTTTTTAAATGGAGGTGACACTATTGGTCAAAGTTATAATGCACTCTTGCATTAATAATTTTTTTTTGAAATTACTAGATATATTTAGTGTAAAAACAACCAAGTTTACTTATGTAAATGTCGCACTATCAAGTGGAGTTACCACTAGGCCAAACAAGTTTGGTTGAGAGTTCAAATGTCTCAATATATACAATATTTTTGGTTCCCAATCGAGCCAACGAATCTACCAGTTAGCTCCCCTTTCTATAAAAATATTGTATTGAGAGTTCAAATGTCTCAATATAATATTTTTATAGAGACGGGAATCAAGTGACATATTTCTTGGCTCGATTGGGTGGTTAAAGTAAATAATATATATTTATAAATTCCAATCATCTTTATGAAAATATAAAATGTTTGTTTAGATTAGACAAAATAAACACTGCAAATATTAGGTACATGTAAACTTTCTTTTGTGTTATTTTGTTTCTGTCTTTTTGTTATTGAGATAGTTTTAATATTTAGAATAATTTTAATGTTGGATGACCATAGATCCCAAGTATATATAATCATGTAATTACAGTTTTCCTCAACCATACGTGAGCCATGAAGATTTCATTAATATATTTGAGACGGATCATTACGTGAGTGATCTTGGTTTATTCAATAATATATACATATATATATATATATGTATTATATTATATTATATATCAAAGAATTTCTCCTCATACTTCAAATGATAAATGGAGGCATGAGAAGAAAAAAAAATATGACTGGGTGGAATTTGCCAGAATTTGACCCAAAAAGTTATTGAAAAATGAGATGAATATTATAATTAAAGAATATTTTTTTTTTGTATAGAACTTATTTTCATCTATTCCTGTAGATTTTTAGGAAACAACAAAAGATTAGAAAAATTGAATTAAGATTTTTATATTCTTTGTTTTTTGCTTGTCTCAATTTCAGTTTAATATCGATTATAAACTGTGATTTTATTTCATATTTATCAATATTTTGTTTTTAAAATTGGCCTCCGTCGTATCCAATACAGAATATGTTTTTGGCATCATTTTCTTGTCGTTTCTTGTTTATGTCGATTTTCTTTTTGATGTCGTTTTAAGAGGGGAAATTCTAGCAAAAGACAATTTTGTTTCCGGGCATATCTGTATGATCTTGATCACTGTCGTTTTCCTAAAACAGGCTTCTTCAACAAATCTGCATCAACGCAACAAGTCAACAACCACATTATAACAACTCAATAAACACTAACCGGCAAATTCTCCTATATATCATTCTATTCAGACCAACCCTTTTGGAATTATACAGTATAAAAGGATAGTAATGGCAAAAGTATCAAAAAAAATTCACGGTATATTCGGAAAAAAAAAAAATTTCTCAGAGGCATAGAGCGATAGTTATATGCAAACTCGTTGGACAAAGTGATCAATGCCGGAGACGAAAAAACTCTTCCATCAGTTCTCGAGTCTTCTCCAACGGTTTAACGTAATACAGAGACGATGAAATTCCCGCTCAGCAGGGTAAAGTGAATACCACTCTTTTATAAAAGATTAAAATTGAATTTACTACGTATTAAATATTCAGTTGCGGTATCGGTATTTTGACCACGTTTGTCGTTTCGAAGGGTGCGACAACAATTGACGTAAAAAACAATATTATATATTAGAAAGTTCCAATAACAAAAAAAAAATGATGATGATATAAAGATTGATTTAAAAATAGTAAACGCTATAAGTAGACGCGCCATAATATATTGTGCGCAATATATAATCTAAAAATTATATAATAAACTCTAGACATATATATGTAATTTGCGGTTGTGTTGATTTTATAATAACTGCATACCGCTTTCAATTGTTTTTCTATTTTTCTATGGACCATTTGGGGTTCACCATTAAAATTTGGTATTAGTTTATCAATATATATATATATATATATATATATATATATATATATATATATATATATATATATATATCCAGATTTCAATTAAAAGATTGTTAACCGTAATAGGAATTACAAAGAGAATTATGGTGCAATGGACGAATCATCGTAATCCCTTGGGAGAGGAGAGGATGTGGGTTTGATTCTCAAGTAGTATTTCACTATCAATTCTTTTATTTTTATTTAATTAAACTATAGCTTAAGCCTTAAAGTACTTTTAAAAAAATCCCAAAAAATATGGCCTCGTGTATATGGATAAAACTCTTGGACTCTTTATTGATGGGCTAAAATTAATTATTTTATATTAACTTCTGTTAAATATTAATTCAAATAATGTTATAGTATAGTATATATTATTTTTACTTGATACTCATTAGTTATCGGTAAACTTTTTAAAAATTAATCGTTGAGAGTAGACCTACAATTTACTTGTTGATATACTGATAACCCTAAAGTAGCTTGGTATAATATTGGTATCAAGCATTTTTTTTTCCTTTCAAAAAACAAAAACATGTAAATATACATATACATATGCGTATTTGCATATATATACTTGCTGTGAATTTTCATTATCTTATTCAAAATCTCATTTCTTACTTTGTGTTGGCGATGCCAACCTAATTGAGATTCGAGATCAAGTAGCGAGAGATATCATGCCTCCACCTTTTATTAAAATAATATATATATATGACTAGTTAAAATAATGCATATCCCTATAGTTTACCTAGAATAGATCCCTACCAATCAAACTACATGTTATTCCAAAAGATGATTTGTATTTTGTTGCTTTGTTTTGTCGAGGGACTGAATCTACCCGTCTCTCGACAAATCATTTCCACAATCCAGACAAAGCTAGCAGTTTTTCCACCCTGGTCTGCTTTATATTGGAAGCTTGAGTCACCCATTAACACATCACAAACTTTTTCTCTAAAAACACAACTTTTATATACAAATTATGTGCCTCAACTAAACATGTATAATCCACATAATTGCCTCACAACTTTATACGTATATGATGTAGATACGGATAACAGAAGAAAAAAAAAGATTGATAATCAAGTTCGGACGAAATTGTATTCATCAAAATTTGAAAATTACGAATCAATGCAAATATTATAAAGCTTTAGTTTTCCAAAATTAAATAATAATTATAAATTAAATAAATAAATATGCTATAAATAGAAACCGGAAACAAATAAGGGAAACTAAATGCACATATAATCAAATAGAATTCTCAAGAATCGCTAAGATCGAACGTGTGGATTCTAAATGCTGCTAAGATCTGTTAAGTTGTTGAAAGTAAAAAATAAAAAACTAATCATTTTAAGCACTAAACAATGGAATTTTGTCGTTTTTGTTGGTTCCAATCTCTAGATCGTTACTGAAACGAAATAACTGACACAATTCCACTTACAAGATAAACCCTGTCACTCTTTGGAAATCTATATGTATTGATATCAATGAAACAATACACAAAATGAGGAGTTAAAAAGGAAAAACTAGGTACAATAATATGTATAATTTATAGGAAAACTAAGTCTAAAACCCTAGCAAACTAATCCCTATTTACTCAACAATTTTCTTAAACAGATGGGAAGACGAATTCAAATCCGTTGATTTGCTTCACAAGTGTGGCATTATCCTTCCGTGGATCTGCAAATTTTTGCCAATACCCCTACCAGGGCTGGTTGGCGTGCCCCGACCCAGGCTAGTGGTGTGCTTTTTTTTTATAAATAAAAATAAAAATAGTGGTGTGCTTTAAACTCACAATTTCAACTTGAAAAATTCTTAATTAGCGTTATTTTCTTATACATTGATCTCACCGGTCATAAAACCGGTGTATTTTAAGCATTGCATAGTTCCCAATTTTGCAGGATCTTGTTCCAGCGTATCTTCTTCGTCCTTGTGATTTAAGCATGGTACAATAAGAACACGAAGATTTCCCTACCAATAGTTGCTTGATAAAAAAGAAAACACCCCTTTATATCTTTATTGATTCACCTTATTTTAAAATTAAATAACATAGAAGTGTCACAAACGTCGACGTGGCATCCGAATGTCCAGAAAAATACCTTTAAAGACAGCGAGTTTTTGTGCATATATATACTATAAAGCTAATAATAAGTGTTTCCACAAATATGGTCCATGTGTTTGCCAAAAAGGGTGCATGAAAAGATGGCAGAAAGGTCAATTTATACATGCTACTATGGATCGGATTGGACGTTATTGTGAACATCATCGTTCACTTCAATCCATAAATAATAATGTTGATTAGTCGAGTGCTTAAACGGTTAAGTTGCTTTTAGTTTCTTATAATTAGCGGATTTATATTGGAATGGAAGCTTATTCAGTTTATCATCCTATGATTTGATTGATTCACTTAGATATGCAATTTCTTTTATATTATTTGTACAAGCTTATCCTAAACCTGAAGTAACATAAAGCTTTCTTCTCTAACTATATCTAAACTCGTATTAAATTTTACTGACGATTTCCTTTTTATTTTTCTCTCTCTATGTTTAGTTTAATATTTTGTTTGTTTGTCGGTTTTGCGAAGATTTGATTTGCCGGTTATCTAGTTATTATTAATTTGCTGATGAGACATTTTCTAATGTTTTTTTTTTTTTTAACGGATATAATTTGTAGGATTTGGCAAGGGCGATTCTCGCTTGTTACTACATTTTTCTCAGTTGGCTTCTTTGTTATAGCATCAAGCAAAATTAATGTATATCAGTACAAGTTTTTTTGGTCTGTCTAGCTGAAAATTATATAGGTTGCAATCTGTATTATTGTGATGTATTTAATCAAGAATACATATTTTTTAGATCATTTTCTTACTCTTGTTAATTTGTCTGTGTTCTCTTTCATTATTCATGATCGAGAATGGCGATTTAACTTTCTATATGTTTTTTTTTCTTCTTTTTTTGAGTTAATACATCCACTTAATTTTATTCATAATACATGACAAATCACGACATGCATAATGTCTTTTTCATATCTAGTGCAAAGGTAACTAATATTCAGAAATTAAATTCGAATGTTATAATATACAATCACTCTTGACCACCTACCTATACTAGGGCTAGACCAAGCTTTATACATTCAAACAACACTATCTTTAGGGTAATATCTCGGATTTTATCATGCCTAGCAAAAAACAGTTTTTTATTGGTGATATAGCGATAAAAAGTTGTGGTTGTCAATATAATGTCTTGACCAGAAAGTCAAAGATCAAAGTTGTGGCAGCAACTTCTTCAACGTAAAAAATCGATTACAGACGTGAAATTATGATTTATGACAAAACTATACTATTGAAGTTGAAAAACACAAAGTGCAGAATAGTAGATATATATATATATATATATATATATATATATATATATATATATATATATATATATTAACCGAATTTAAAGACACTTGAGTGACTAATAAAGACCTTGTTTGAAACTGTCCATTAGAATCTTTTAATTCTCAATGGGAAAAAAATGAAGTGGGCATACTAGAGAACGTTCCAAACGTATATTTGTGTGTTTTCATGTGTACATATATGATATATAAAAAAATTATTATGAATAGAAATTATAAGGAATAGTCACATTCGTATCTTTAGATTGTATTTTAGCAAACTTAAAGTTTTTATTTGAAAAAGAGCCAAATATTGGCTATTTTATCCGTGGTTATAATGGTTAATATTACTATTTTTATAATGATTAATATACTTAATTGGTTATTTTACAAATATTAACTAAACATTGACTATTTTGTCAATTTTAAACTGTTAATCTGGCTATTTAGCTTAAGCTCCTGAATCAATCTAGGTCCGTTTTTTTTTTTTGACAAATAATAATAAACTTTTGTGTTACCACACACTTTCCACGATATTAACTTGGATTACACCACGAAATTGCATACGCGGGTTTTGAAATTCATAGTGTGGAAGTCAGAATTCTCGGAGTTTTGTCAAAATTATAGTGCAAACTCAGATTTCACAACGGTTTTGGCAAAACACGTAGTGTGAAGCTTTCCTCCCGCTTCACATGATGGTTTATGGAATAGTCATGCAGAAAACTCGTTTGCACGACGGAGTTATAAATCTAGCCGCGGCAAACACCATATGTCAACGTTCGTGCCACGGTAGTTTACACGACGGTCAACCATTACATCAGTACACATAGTCACATACACTAGCAATAAAAAAAATATTAAATTATATTACTAATAATCTGTAATATTTTCTAACTTTCCAGCCATTAGCCAACTGTGTACGTAGTAAATATATATACGTAACATGGATCAATATATTAATAATTACTGGCTTGCAGATAAATGTTATTATTGAAGTATGATCCATGCACAAAGAGCAAGACATGGTATTAGTATTAAAAGCAATTAAGAAACATTCCCCGAAATCTCCATGTAATCACAGTCTCTGACTTCTAACGATCATGAGCTCAACAAGCACAAAGCAAACAAATATGCAATCCCAATGTTAATAAAACCGCTTTCTCATTCTTAAGCAATGCCATATCTTTTCCTGCGTTGACTGTCACGCTTTGGCCAACAATAATGTTGGACAAAAGAGAGGAAGGCCAATGATGTTTTGACACGTATCAGATGAGAGTGACCGAACTAGGCTTAAGGAGACAACTCGAGACAAAAGTGGGTTCATGAGTTGAATTTATATATGACTATTTTTTTCATTAATTATTAGGATAAAAATTGGCATTCTTTCCATTGGTGATTTTTTTTTCTTGGAACTCTATCCGCGGTCCCGGTTAAAAATTCAGACATAATAAAAAAATTTGGAATCCCAAACTCATGATCCTAGTTGAAAATTCAGACTTAAAAAATTAAGAGCTGAAATAACCCGACAAAGAAAAAAATAACTTATATAACAGATGAGTCAAAATGGCTTTGATTTTCATGGAACCCCGTCACTGTGAGTGCAATTGTTTTATGGAACCCGGAAATTGTGGTCCTAGTAAAAAAATCCAGAATTATGAAGAAAAAACTCGGAAACTCAATTCGGTACTAGTTAAAAGTCCATACTTGAAAGAAAAAACAAACAAACAAACAAACAAACAGGAAACTAGATGGCCCGGGACCGAAAAGAAAAAGAAAAAAATTATGGTTTATAACCAAAAGATGGGTTGAATTGCTAATAATTTTATGGCGTTCTCACTATGAGTGTAATTTTATTTTTCTTACAACCTTGTTCGTGGTCCAGGTTAAAAATCCAGACTTGCAAGAAATACTTGAAAATTCATTTCATGGTCCTGCTTAAATTTGTGGACCTGAAAAAAAAAAAAAAACACGCTAGTTGAATTGCTTTTAGTTTTAACAAATCCCGATTAAGGGGATTCAAAATCTGCCTTTTTCTCTCCCAATCCTAACTTTGGTCCAGATCCGTATACAACAAAGCTAACACTGTCACGTGATCCGCCATAAATCCAATTGTCAATAAAGAGAGTCATCTGTGACATTATAAACATGTTAATTTCTTTGATTTTTTTTTTTCCAGTAATAAGATTCTTAACATATACTCTTATGACGTCCGTGGCTTGTGGCTTTTTTGAATTTTATGAGCTTTGATGTCATTTATAAGTATGATAAGATTACACCTTGAAAGTGACAGTAAATAAAGTAATTAATGACTTTATATATTTTATTAAGTGCTTTTATTTTTCACACGAGATTCTACCTAAAGTGATTGTTCGTTAAGGTGCATGCCATTTTTAGTAGCATTTTGGCTTTCATGCAACGAAATAATAATGTCCCTATTAAAAATAAAATAATAATGACATTTTTTTCTACACATCAATTGATAGTCACATCAGTCATACCCAATCAAGATGTAATTTTTAGCAATTTGCTTTTGTATCTCTTTAGTAGAGTTGGGGCTCACGACGGGAAACACGTCATCGCGACGTTCGCGACGCCTGCAGGTTCTTCGCGACGAGTCGCGATTCAAGGGTTAACGTCGCGACGAATCGCGATTTTTCTCAGTCGTCACGATCCCGCTCTTTCCCCCTCTCTCTCTGTCTCACTCACAGTCTCTCTCTCTCTCTCTCTCTCTCTCTCTCTCTCTCTCTCTCTCTCTCTCTCGCTCGCTCAACGTCGCGACGATCGCGACCCTCGACACTACGACGCATCGCGACGGGAGGGTTGGCGATTTCCGGCGATTCCATCGCGACCGGTCGCGACACCGTGACTTTCACCTCTACTCTTTAGTAACATATGAGTAGTGCTGCACTGCCCTATATACGTGCATTTTCAATTCTCATTATGAAAGCTTTACTTGAGAAAAACATGAAAGATTTACATTTTTTTTTCTTTCAAAAGATTATCCTTAACAGTAATACTATAATAGCACATCATTTTTTTCGTTGGCAATATTTATAGTTCTTTACTAAAGAAGTTGTTGGTAATCTTTTTTTTTCTTTTCATTATTTTATGAGTACTCTTCATGAGCATGGAGAAAGTGAGATGTTATTTGTGATACCTTCGTTGGCTTGTGAGTTGTGAGTGGGTATAATATTGAATTGTAGTGACAAAAAATATGTTTTATGGATTATAATGAGAAAAGCAACTAAGTTATTAGTCAAATAAGTATTAGGTGGATATACAAGTTCTTGTATGATGAAAAAAAATATATCTAAATTCGCTGTAAGATAATAACTCCGTCCAAATTCGCTAACAGTGGAAAGACCCAAATAAAAAATAAAAAATGAAAGTAAAATTGTGTAAAAGTGACAACAATGGCGTAGCTAGATTTTCATTTCAGACGAAACACGGAGCATATTTCAATCAATTTTCTTTAGATACGTAAAAAAATATTATAAACAACTATATAAAAACGACTATTAGACCTATAGATAGATATTACTTTTCGAAGGGTAATAAAATAGATACACCAAGTCAAGAAGGGAGAGAAAATGAGAAAAGTCGAATCAAATTATGAATAATATATTTTTTTGTTTGAAGTTGAGCGCACGCACGGTGCACTCATTGGTGCATATGTAGCTCCGCCACTGAGCGACAATATCCGATCCATTAACGTTTTAAAAAAAAATACGCACATTAACATTTTCTTAAAGAATTGAAATTACTTTAATTTAAGTATTTTTCCCACTGAAATAATGTCCCCAAACAAGTACTTTTGTCACTATTATCCCAAAACAATATATAAATCATTCCTTTTTAATTATATTCATTGATAAAAAAAACAGAAAACTCATATAGTTCAACTTCTTATAATTAATTATTTAAGTCTAGATTAGCACAAACAACAAGTGTAGAAGATTCATCCACCGAGAGAGCAATATCCACATACAATATTGATGTTGCTTGTGGGGTTTTATTCTTAGTACACGTGTTGGGAAATCATGGGTTGTTGCAAAAAAAGAAGTGTAAAATGAGCGCAAGAAAAGACTAATAGAAGTAATGACAATCATGCAAGTGCTTTTGGGGATCATCAATCTTAACCCAATTTATTAACAAAAATGTAACATGTCTCATGTCTGATCTTCGCATTCACTATCAAGATCTTCACTCTTTTTTCTTCCTTATTTTCCTCCTGATTTGAGGCATATGTTCAACACTTTAATTTTCTCCTTTTGTAGGAACATTTTCTCCTTTTGTAGGAACACATAAGAATAGTTTAAAGATACTGAAAATCAAGTTGCTTGTTACATGTTTAGGCCTATATGGTACAAGGATTTATTAGTAACAACAATGCATGCTCTTTGCTCTACCAAATCTTGTAATTTTTATTTATTTTTATTTTTGGCTTTGTTCGGGAATTTATTCTAATAGTTATCCGATAAACGAATTCTTTGATTAATTTGTAAGATCACAATATAAATTTGTGTATTGATCTTGTGTTGGTAAGTAGTGGATAAAAATATAATTCGCATAAATCATATGCTATGCATAATTAACATATTTATTTTGTTCGTTAAAACGTGTACGATGATCCGTAGTAATGTGCAACGTTTTAAAGAAAAAAAGGGAAGGAAATTATTGCTAAAACGTAAAATTTGGTTGGCAAAATGCATCGATTTGCAAACTTTTAATCCGGAACCTGGAACCGGGAAATTAGCTTTTTCGTCCATATTCCGAAAAACCGAGAGTATTTTTTGGTACCGGTTCCGGTAACGGTTTCAGTTATAGTAACAGTTCCTGGTTCTAAATTTTCCGGTTCCTGTTACGGTTCTTGTTCTTAAATTTTCCGGTTCCAATTCTAAATTTCCTGGAGCTAAAAGTATTTCGGAACCGGAATAAAACCAGGAAAAGGTTACAAAATTTTCACCCCTGCTTTCAATTACTCTTCTAATTTAGGAAAGATAATATAGAGGATAAAGTTAATAATGAGTGGAATTTAATCTCAAATTAAGTTAATTATTATACTAATTACTGAGTGGTTATATTGTTTTGCTTGCATTAAAAGCTTGAATTGTGAGGTCGAGTGGATGATTAATTAAACAGTGTACCGTGGAGAAGAAGCTTATTGCTTCCCTTTCGACAATATCGCGGAAGCCACTACTCATTGCCGGATTTCACCATATTTTTTTATTAACTCTATTTCCTAATTACACTATTTCATTTTGATTGATTATGGTTAATTAATCACACATATTCACGGATCGAAAGTCGTTAATCGTACTTTATTACGGACACGTGTTAGTGCTCCACAAGAAGTACATGACCAAAAAATTAATATATATACCACAATTGATTTCATGAAACATTCTCAATAGTAAATCGTAATAAATATTTATAGTCTTTAGCTGGCACAATGACGTATTATATATATATATATATATATATATATATATATATATATATGTATATAAACAAATATCCGTGTGATTAAGTCTTAATTGTATAGTTTAAAGTTTAAACTTTTACTAATGACGAAAATATACTCTAATAATACAATATGTATAGATAAACTATTAATTAAATTAAATCAAAACTAAACGAAACTATGTAAAAGTGTTATTACCGTGTATGTAAAAGTGTTAGTAGTCCTGTACTCGGCACAACTACACCTGTAAATGTGAGATGAAATTCAATTTTTTCGGTTCCGGATTTTTTCGGATCTAGCAATTTCCAGAATTTTTTTTTTCTTTCTAGAACTCTGTATTTGGTTCAAGTTTCATACCGTTTTATATTTCTTATTTTTTAAATCGATCAATCAAGGTAGTTAGATTAAAAATATCAACGGTTTGGATTAAACAAAAGAAAAACGAATTCCGGTTTATTTTTAAAATCCGAACCGGAATTTATGGTTCCGTTTTTTTTTTCTTTTCGGATTCAGAATATTCTGAATCTGAAAAATCCAAAGTTCCGGTTACTGAATTTACAGCTTTACCGCGACTCTCTCGCCGTTGATATCTTAATATTCTCGATAATATAATAAAAAAAATTATATCCCCCATTAATTATTAGTTTAGACTTAAATTACTACACTCACTTCCATAATCTTTCTTTAGAACCACCCTTGTCATTATTAAACAGTACACATGTACTTCCAGTTGTAAGTCAAACAAAAATAAACACTTTAATATATAGTGAAGCATCTTCTTATAACTCACTGTACTCTTGCTACTCTATAAATACACCATTTCTCTTCATATCATCATCACAACCTCGCTTCCCTGAAACCATGGAGGCTAAGAACAACGACTCACTGCAATTCATCGAAGACGTCACCGCCAACGCCGACGAGTTTCAGACCCGGGTCCTCGCCGAAATCCTCAGCCGCAGTGCCGGCGCCGAGTACCTCAAGAAGCACGGCCTTGAGGAGCGTACAGAAAGAGAGACTTTCAAGAAGCTGATTCCCATGGTCACGTATGAAGATCTCAAGCCTTATATCGACCGTATTGCCAATGGCGACACTGCTCCGATTCTCTGCTCCAAACCCATCTCCGAATTCTTAACCAGGTGCTCTCTCTCTCTCTCTCTCTCTCTCTCTCTCTCTCTCTCTCTCTCTCTCTCTCTCTCTCTCTCTCTCTCTCTCTCTCTCAAGTACTGATTGAAGTTTACCCGCCAAATC
The DNA here is from genome assembly GCA_954871525.1 of Parietaria judaica. Lineage (NCBI taxonomy): Eukaryota > Viridiplantae > Streptophyta > Magnoliopsida > Rosales > Urticaceae > Parietaria > Parietaria judaica. The sequence goes on from OX940865.1 coordinate 38,235,656, forward strand.
TGTTACTTTATAGTTTACCTATATTTTTATCTACGTACACATGAGATATATATAAGTAATATCCAAATATATTACAAAAACTAAAAAGATTAATTAAAAAAATTGGGTACTACAAACTTACTTGCAAAGAATTCTAGGGACTAAAAATTAATTGAAAAATGCCGTATTGTACAGCTAAACTACACATTGCATAAAATTAAGGGACTGATTAATGCAAACAATATTTATGGAAAATGCAGCTCCGGGACTTCACAGGGAGAGAGGAAGCTCATGCCGACCATAGAAGAAGAGCTCGAAAGGCGGTGCTTGATATATAGCTTGCTAATGCCGGTGATGAGCCAGTTCGTCCCGGGCCTGGACCGGGGCAAAGGCATGTACTTCCTCTTCACCAAAGCCGAGGCCAAGACGCCCGGGGGGCTCCCTGCCCGCCCCGTCCTTACCAGCTACTACAAGAGCCCGCGCTTCGCCAACCGCGCGCACGACCCCTACACGAACTACACCAGCCCCAACGAGGCGATCCTCTGCACCGACGCCTTCCAGAGCATGTACTCGCAGCTCCTCTGCGGCCTTGCCCAGAACCGGGCCGTCCTCCGCGTGGGTGCCGTCTTCGCGTCCGGCTTCATCCGCGCGATCAAGTTTCTCGAGAAGAACTGGGCCGCGTTGGCTGCCGACATCCGAGCCGGGACGATGAGCCGTTCGATCGACGACGCCTCCGTGAGGGACGCCGTGGCAAGGATTCTCGAGCCGGATCCGGAGCTCGCGGATTTCGTCGAGGCCGAGTGCGGAAAGGGATCATGGGGCGGGATAATCACCCGGCTATGGCCGAACACGAAGTACATCGACGTCATCGTGACCGGGACGATGTCGCAGTACATTCCCACCATCGATTATTACAGCGACGGGCTTCCGATCGTTTGCACCATGTACGCTTCATCGGAGTGTTACTTTGGCCTGAACCTGAACCCGCTGTGTGACCCGAGTGACGTGTCGTACACGCTTATTCCGACCATGGCCTACTTTGAGTTCTTGCCTGTGAGCAGGTCGGACACGTGTGGTCAACGGGAAGACCGAACCCAGGACCTGGTTGACCTCGTTGACGTCAAAGTCGGTGAAGAGTTTGAGCTCGTTGTCACAACCTATTCAGGCAAGTAACTATATATAAACTATTTATTAATGAGTGAAAAGTATTATGACGTAATTATGGCATGTAGTATTAATTAATAAAAATGTATGTGTTGATTAGTATATTAACTAACAAGTCAGATAAATCATCATTTTCTAGATAACTAGATCATGATTTATAATAGGGTTCTTTAAGTTAATAGCCAAACTTAAAAGTGTGTTTAACAAAATAGTCAAATTTTAGTTAATTTTGTAAACTAGCCAATTAACCACTTAAATAGAACACCAATTAGATTGTTAATTTTGGTTAATTTCGACTAATTTAAATGGTTAATTGGCTAGTTTACAAAATTAACCAAAGTTTGACTATTTTGCAAATCTTATGTTTCAATTTGGCTATTTATAGCAATTTCTCTTTATAATAAATTTATAACTTAAATTACACCATTTATTTTTATTATTTTATTAAATAAAAGATGAAGGTCCATAATTTTATATTACGAGTTTGAGTTTCAAAGAGACCGACACTCATGAGGGAACGCAAAATAAGAAATGGAGCCATGATAATAAAAATAAAAGTTTACAAACAAAAGAAGAAAAAAAAAAAAACAGAGAACAAGTTGAAAAGTTTGTGGTCTCATTCAGCCTGTATTTTTTATTTTTTATGTAGGGCTTTACCGCTACCGTGTCGGAGACATCCTAAGAGTCTCCAGCTTCAAGAACAAGTCCCCGCAATTCAACTTCATTTGCCGGAAAAACGTGGCTCTGAGCATCGACTCCGACAAAACCGACGAAGTGGAACTCCATAACGCGGTGAAGAGCGCAACCACAAAGCACCTTAGCCCTACAGGCGCCTCGCTCGTGGAGTACACGAGCTTTGCGGACACGTCAACCATCCCTGGCCACTACGTACTCTACTGGGAGATTGCCACCACGTCATCCACCCCCTCGTCGGTCCTTGAAGAGTGTTGTTTCGCGGTGGAAGAGGCACTGAACAGCGTGTACCGGCAGGGCCGGGCGAGCGACAAGTCCATCGGGCCGCTGGAGATTCGGGTGGTGGAGAGTGGGACGTTCGATCGGCTCATGGACTATGCGCTGAGCGAGGGCGCCTCCATAAACCAGTACAAGGCGCCGCGGTGTGTGAAGCACATGCCGATCGTTCGGCTTTTGGACTCGCGGGTTGTTTCCCGCCACTTCAGCCCGAGATGCCCCGACTGGGTCCCGGGCTCTAAGCTGTGGCGTGGTGATCAGAACTAAGACTGACTAGATTTTGAGGGACGAGTCTTCAATAAGGGACAATAAAAAATGTGTAATAACGGACCAAAAACCATGATTTCTTGAATTGTTTATACTAATATTGAAGAGGAAACTTGATGTTCCTTTATTATGATTCTTCTTTGGTATCCAAGAGTAATAAAAATATAAAAATAAAAATAAAAATGCTTTTTTATAAATTCCTAGCTAGAAATTGTTCATGTGTATTGTGTCCGGGATAAAGAAACGACATGTAGTTTTCCTTACCCCATAAACTTTATATTGCTTACTGATACCAGGGCATTCGATCACAAAGAGAATGTCGTTTCCTAATTTAGCCGTCGTTTTGTTTTAAAAGGACACAAATAGAAAAGCTTCTTTTCGTTTTCATGGATCGAGACACGTCGTTTCTCGATTTAAGAAGGGTAAATAGCCGCTAACACTAGGTGTTTTCGTTGATGAAAATAAACATTAGGAATGACCTGCTACACTTGGCCAATGCAAATAAACATTAGGAATACCCGGTTTCATTCTAGTTCTCGTCTTCTTCCGCCGCGAGAACCGAGATTTTCCACCCAAAAACCTGGAAACTTAGACCGGGTCAGAGCCTAAAAGGCAGGCTCTAGGTTTATAATAATAATTTCAAACATATTTCCGGGTAGGTATGGAAGTTTTCGTTGATATATTGGGGTTTATTAAGTTTCTTTCTCTCCGATATCCGCCACAACTTTTCGCGCTTGAACAAGAATTTTTAAGACCATTAAAATTATTAAGATTCAAGCTTTAAGTTTAACTCAACCTATAAAGCAACGCCTATTCTCTGACTATTGATACAAATGTTCTCTTCTTTTTCGTCATAATCCAGTTTACGAAGAACCGGTTCTTTATACGGAAAAAAACCGGCCTCCTTTGACTTCCTCTCCAGGCTCTTGACCTCCTCGAGAACTTCCGGGGAGCTCGGATGTGAATTATCTCCCACGTGAAAGCGATGGAGTTTCCCATTGATTTCGATCACGCTATATCCAAGATCCTTACTCAGTCCTTTCTCGTTCATCAACAACCGTACCTTCTCCGCTTGGTCCCACATCCGAGCTGAGGCATAGATGTTCGAGAGCTGAACATAATATGCAGGGTTACACGGGTCTAACGAGAACAGCTTCTCTGCAGCATATTCTCCTAATAATACGTTGCGGTGAATGCCACACGCTTTCAAAAACGCTCCCCATACACTTAAGCCGGGTTGGAAGGGCATGCTCGAAATGAAGTCGCGGGCTTTTTCCACATAACCCGCACGCCCAAGGAGATCAACAATGCACGAGTAATGCTGGTTTCCGGGATCAATACCGTAATCTTTCATCCGGTGGAAAATCTCCCAGCCTTCTTTCACGAGCCCACTGTGGTTGCACGCAGTGAGAAGTGCTAAAAAAGTGACGTCGTTTGGGAGAATTCCGGATTTCTCCATTGAACGGAAAAGCTCTATTGCTTCCCGTCCCTGTCCATGGAGTCCATATCCAGCGATCATCGTGCTCCAGACAAATACGTCTTTGTTACGTACTTTATCGAACAATTCCGAGGCAAGACTCACACTACCACACTTAACATACATATCAATCACGGCTGTGCAAACAAGTACATCAGCTTTATATTCACTCTTACCGATGCGATCATCGATTGATTTGGCTAATTCAAGCGAGCCCACTTGCGCACACGCCGAAACAATCGATCTCAAGGTGATCGAATCAGTTTCCATTTTCTTGCCAATCATCTTCCTGAATAGCTCCATAGCTTCCTCGGCATACCCGTTCTTCGCATACCCGGAAATCATGGCGTTCCAGAGTACAACACTCCGGTCTTCAATTTGATCGAAAAACGATCTTGCAACTCTAACTTGTCTTCCTTTAGCGTACATGGTGGTTAGAGAAACAAGCAAGTCGGGTTCGAATTCAAGACCGGTCTTAAGTAAACAACCATGAATCGATCTCCCTTGTTCGAAATCATTAACATCGGTGCACGCCCTAAGAACACTAACAAGCACGATAACGTCAATGTCGACATCTAAACGCCTCATTTGCCCAAATATTCTCAAGGCTTCAATCGGCTGGCCGTTCTGTGCATAACCCGAAATTATCGAAGTCCACGAAACGATCGATCTGTCACTCAACAAATCAAACACCTTCCTCGCTCGCTCTATCAGACCGCACTTGGCGTAAAACGCGACAAGACTATTCTGCATAAATACGTCACAGCAGTAACCATATCTAATAACCTGCCCGTGCACTCGTCGACCGAATTCAATACACTTCAAGACGCCGCAAGCTTTAAGCGCGTGAGGGAAAGTAAACCGATCCGGATCAACGCCTCTGGCCTGCATCCTCGAGTACGCTTCCAGGGCCTCTCCGAACAAGCCGTGCTTTGCATACCCTCTGATGATCGCGTTCCATAGGAACACATCCGGGTTGGTAAACTCATCGAACAGCTTGCGGGCATAAGCGATACACCCGAGATCGGAGCTCACGTTGGCTAACTTCGCCGCCAAGAAACCGTTGCACTGCAAACCTGAGAGGAGAATCTGCGCGTGGACTTGGCGCAAATGCTGCTTGCGGGTCGAGCGAGCGATGAGCTCGCCGTAAAGCGCGATGCTGCCGAAGCTATAAAACGGAATTGTTGAAGAAAATTGTCTGAGAGATGTGATGGATAGGGCTAGTGAATAAGGATAATGAGTTGGTAATTTGGAGAGAGTGAGAAAGGAAGAGCTCGCAGCCATGGCCGTCTCTTGATTACATAATTTGTTTTGTAAAATCAGAAAAAGGGCGGGGAAATGAAAAACGACCAAACGATTGTCGTTTTTCCAGCAGTGTATTCTATTATATTTTCATCCAAAATAGCGCCACATGTCACGTTTTAAAACCCATTGAATATACTATTATTTATCATTGATAAATCAGTTTAATTTGTTAATTAAAATTGTATACTTAATAGGTTAAAAACGTGACACGTGATGTGATTCAGGCCGAAAACATGACGGAAGACACAAAATACGAGTTTGACAACTTTCGCCAAAAAAAAAAGAAGAATAGGAACTTAATGTCAATTTTCAAAGAATTTGAGTACTTATCCCGCCAATTTCCCTATAAATAACATGAAAGATTAATACGTATGCAACACATTATGATTAATTAGAATATGTTTTTACCAAAAAAAAATAAAAAATTGGAACAATATTAAGAAGAAGAAAAAAAAAAGATTATGTTGGCAGTGTTGAAAATATAGAGGCTCAAAAGTCAAACTCATAAAACCAACCCCAAGGATTCTTATAAGGGCAAATATCTTTATAAATAACTTAATCAATGAAAACATCTTGAAACAAATTACGTGTTGGTAAGACTTAACGATTTATTTTCAACACGTAGGAAAAATCTGCTCCTTTTGACAACGTGGTAGTCATTAGTGCTCAAAAATAAAGTTTTAAGAGATGAAGTGAGCAAACTACTAAAGTTCAGGGAGTTGAGTGTCAATTCCTCTTTTTCTTATACGAACGTGACACCATTACCATCATGGATCCAATCTTCTCCATAGCCATGGCGAAATTCTTCTCCTTCTTCATTCGACATTCACTCTGAATAATCATGGAGAGACACACACAGATCTCCCTCAACGGACTCTCCTTCGCCGCCATAGCCTTCGCCACTCTGACCCTCCTCTCTGTTTTCTTCTCTCCGCCGCCGCCGCAGATCCCCGCAGCCGAATCGGCCACGTGGCACCCGTTCCCGACATCCTCCTGCGACGCCGCCTCTCGCCGACCCACCACGCTCGAGAAGCGCAACCACCGCCTCTGGTCGACGCGCGCGTGGCAGACCCAAGTGGCGTCGTACGGCGACTTCTTCAGCGATCTGGGCCTGATCGGGAACCGATCGAGGGTCCTCTGCGTCTCCGCCGGCGCCGGCCAGGCCGCGGCCGCACTGGGAGTCTCCGGCGCCGTGGAAGTCGCCGCCGTGGAGGTCGTGGAGTCGCCGCCGCTCGTGGTTCGGGCCGACCCGCATCGCCTGCCGTTCCCCGACGCCTCGTTTGACGTCGCTTTCAATGCGCGTTTGGCCGACGCGTTGGCGCCCGAGCGCGCCGCTTCTGAGATGGAACGCGTGGTGCGCCCCGGCGGGGCGTGCGTGGTGGCCGCGGAGGCGTGTGGGGACGGGGAGGCGATGGAGATTGCTGGGTTGTTTCGGAATTCGGAGCTTGTTGGATCGTTGAATGTTACTCTGATTGGATTGAGAATGACGAGGATCATCATGAAGAGAATCGAGTATGAACATTGATTTTGTTATATTAGAAAGAAGACTGAGTTTATATCGTTTACAGTTTATACAGTTGAATACTATATCATAGGTTTGACATAAGGGTCATTGACCTCGAAAGCTTTAGAAATCCCATGTACAGTGAAGCTCTCCGAGGAGAACATGTTCGCAGCTACGATTTCCGCCCCGTTGATCACCAGTCCTCGCCCGGAACCCGTGATTCCCGAGAGCACGGCGCGTCGTTCAGGAGCTAGTGTCGGGAGCGATGTCCCTGCTGGCATCGAAGCGAGTTCTTCGTACGTCGTCTTCCGAGGAAGAATGTGGAACCTCACGGTTTGCCGGAGCAAGGATGAAGGAGATGCGAGGGACGGCAAGCTGGGAGGCGCGAAGAGCGTCACGGAGTTCAGACTGTCGTCGTCTTCAAAAATCCCGTCAAGAACGGAGTTTAACCCGATCGCGAAGGGGACGAAACCGTTTGAGCTCAGCAGCCGCATGATCAGCGCCCACTCGACCGTGATCTGCCCGTCTGCGGGCGCGTTTGAAACGAGAGACGATGATGGGTTGCAGGCTGGCGCTTGGATGAATCTCCAGCCCTGTCGGCTGTCGTCGGGGTCCACCGTGGAAAACTGCCCGGCGACACCGTGAACAGAGAGCGTCTGGCTGAGAAACACGTCCGGGTGCGAGACTTGGACGCCGTTAATCTCCACTGATCCTTCTCCCGGGTCGACCCGAGTCACAGCGATGCTTTTCTTGCGACCGAGGAGCGTGGGGATGCAGCTTCCCTGGGGCTTCTTGAGGAGGTCCGCCATTGGAAGGTTGATCGGAGAGGTGTGGTACTGAAGGAGGTTCTTGAGGAGCCACGGCGGGAGAGAGGAGTTGCCGATGGCGAGGTCTGGCAGGGCAAAGATGGTGGCGTTGGGCGAGGCGAGGAAGGTCTCGGGCCAGACCTGGAGGAGCGTGGCCATGGCGTTGAAGCCGGACCGCCTCAGGGCCTTGGAGGCGTTGAGCGAGAGCTCAAGCGAGGCCACTTTGGTCGGCGAGGTCCGTTCTCGGGGCTTGGCGTGACGCGACGTAGAGATGGCGATGACGGCCAGGAGCAGCGAGGCCGTGAAGTAGATCGAAGCTTTCCAGGAGCGAGAGCTGCAACAAGCCATTGGAGTCGCGTTCGGAAGTTGGGTTTTCTTGGAACACAAGAAAGTTCCTTCTCCTGACAGAGATTCGTATTTACACACTCAATTTCAAAGTAGTGTTTAGTCTTTTCAACTTACCCAAACGATAAATATGAATATTTATGAAGCAAATTTATTCTACGGAGTATTATTTTCAGGACTTCTAAATACCCATTTTTTAATAAATAGGTGTAAAACATATGATGTTGAGTCGTGAAGTCTAAATTTTATAATGAAAATGTGGATCCGGATTAAAACCCGGATCCACTTTTTTTTTTTTTTTTTAAAAGTCGGACCTGGATAGGTCCTGTTCCGGCCTTTTTTTAAAATTAAAAAATTAAAAATTAAAAGCTATAATCTGGGCCGTCGATCTCGCGATCCGACAGCCTAGATTAAAGGACTACATATTAAATAAACGAATTAAATAAATAAAAATATATTTTTAAAAACCCGGAACCTGATTTATCCGGGTCCGACCTTTTTCGGAACCGGATTAATCCGGTACCGGGTTTTGGGCGGCAAAATTTTTTTGGTTCAGTCGGGTACCAAATTGGCTCACATTTTATCCTACGTGTTTTAATCACGTCGATCGATACAATGAGGATGGTAAAACCCCTCTTTCGGTGGTCGGTGGATGAGTATTGGAAAAATTAAGACTTATTATTCGAAATATATTTTGGGAATTTCAAACGTTTTTTTATTTTTTACGTTAGTTTGTGCGCATATATGCTTGGGCATCGTTTTCACTCTATAGAGCTAAATGTGAGGAAGATATATTGTACACAAATTCTCGATTTAGCTATGGTATAAAAAATTTGTATACTGCAAGTAAACAAACTTCTCAAAGTGAGAGTCAACCACTATAATTCTATTATTTATTTTTGCTTTGATTGTTTAGTTAGGTCTTAATCCCAATAAAATTTGCAATGATTTAACCAAAATTTTATTGAATAGTTTTATAGTTGGATCAAGATCAACACTCGTGCACTCATTGGAGAAGAATCTTATAGAAGTTGTAGTTTCTATTAAAAATATTTTTATGTGTATATGAATGCAGTTGGACTCAAGAAGTCTAATAATTTTTTCTTGGTTTCTTGAACATATATTGAAAGAATAATGAGTTTATTGACGGTATTTTAGTGATTGGCAGTAGTAATTCTCTATCCCGTGTCAAAATCCCGCTTGCAGGCCTTTAATACGTCGGTGACTGCTTGTCTGAAGCCATAGTTGTTACGCGTTTATCAATTCATGCAAAATCTCATGCAAGCCCATTAAAAAGGTGTCATCGCATCGTCTCCGGTATCTCAACGATAACTTTGGACTTTTGCATTTGCGCTCTGAGTTCTTCACTTGCCACTTTTTTTATCTCACCCCGATAATTGGTGGTCTAGGCCTACTGTAAATTAAGTGGGCTCAAACTTTTTTTTCGCGGACTTCTAGTAGAAAAAGAATGTCTTTTACCAAACCGGTGATGTGGTGAGACGGTCTCAGCTCCATATTTTGTTTTTAAAAAGACGAGGAAGAATTTGATCGACTTAAAAGTAGAACTCGTTCTTTATTTTATCTCAAGTTTTCTTGAGAGAAAAACTTGAGAGAAAAAAGAAATGAGCTACACGTGGGGTGTGTAACAAAGTGAGAACTAGAAAAATAATGATTATGAATAAACTTCCTTTGATTCATGTGAAGATCATTTAATATACAAGGAAGATCAAAATAATATGTTGATGACACCGCCTATAAGGATGATTTGTGTTCAATATATTAAATTTCTAACGTGTCAAGTTCTCCGTTTAATTTTGATAAAAAAAATGTTAAACAAATGACCAAATACAACCCGTTTGTAACACTTAACTGGCTAATTGTGATTTTTTTGTACCTAGTAGTATTGGTTATTGTTGGGTCCGAATTCATGCTGGTCAAAAGTCAATACGAGACGTTTGACCAAGATGACATGTGGTGGAGGAACCAAGGGAAAGCCCCGTTTTTCCATCTCTGACACGTGGATGAAGAATTCGGCCTCTCAAGAAGGACTCAGGCCGATAAAAAATTCGGTTCGACGCAAGCGTCCTTAGCCGATGAGAGACATTCGGTGGAACAGAACCAGATCATCGGGTTGGGAAAGGAAAATCCTCCCCGCCCAAAGCATGAAGACTCACGAAGGCGCATCCGCCGAAACATCCACGACGAAGATCCTCTCTACGCGAACATGTCCTCTGATGTCCCAACAAGATCGCCAACTCAGACAACGCACTCAAAGACTTGGGACCACACGATTAGGTTTTCATCCTTGTAATTAAAGCCCATTAAAAGTCCCAAAGTTTGCTTATATACTAATAGAATAAGATTACAAGCCGTAGCTGATTCACACTTAGGTTTCATCCTTGGATAATGCATAAAAAAAAAAAGAGAGAATGATCGATTATGTAAAAAAAAAAAGAATTAGAGTTAAACCGGAATGAGAGATCATCTGCAATAAGCCATATAAAATTGGAATTGATACAAACGATATTTTAATAAGTAAAGTTTTTTAGTTTTTTGTTTCATTAATTTTTTTTTATAATAAGCTGAGTCGATAACAATAACTGAAACATAACGAATAATTCATGAAAAAAAAACGGTTACGAGTGATATTTTATTATTAAGTCTTATCGCGATTAAACTTGAAGTTCGGTTGTATTCGTATTGATTAGGGATCTTAATTAGATTATGAAGTTGTAATTTGGCTGGTCGCAGCTAGCTCTGCCCATTTACATTCAATTCTTTTGTTGGTGGAAGGTGTGATATTATGACGAAAATGGCCTTTTCAAACGCCTTGGTTGAGCCAGTCGCTTCCTTTCAACTCTTCTGACCCAAAGCAGGACCCTTTCGGTCAAACCATTGATTGGGTTAGGAATTTTGTTTTAATTTTAGCGAGTCAAACAGTCAAAGTTTATGTTGACTTGGCCTCATACTTCAACTGTGGCTGAGTTGGTTTGGTAAAAACTTAAAATGGCTTCATACTTAATTTTTGACTCATTGCGGGTTGAGCTACCTGTGCCCGCAACTACGGCCTACGGGTAGACGGTTTTCACCCGTCCACTTAAAATAAATACATTGTTTAAATTTAAAAAAAAGTTAGAGACGAGTTGCCCATCTTCATACTGGGCGAGCCAGCTTTGTCAATGCAGTTTCCGTTGCGGGATGGGGCTACCCGGGCAGGACTTGCCCGTGCCCACCAAAAGTGTGGACAGGAAGCTCTAATTTTTTGCTCAGTTTCAAAAAAGAAAAAGTAACGTGTGGAAGAAAATAACACACACAAAAAAAAAAAGGTTCAATAAATGATAAAATGTTCAAAATTGAAACATCATTCTCAAAAGATCGCATGAAAACAACTTTTTTTTTTGGTTCTTCTTTTAGTTTGACTAGATTCTAGAAAGAAAAAAAAAACCTAGAATTTTGGATTTACATGACAATAATAACGCCGCAAAATGCGCAAACAGTGTGCACAAGGTGACAGACTTAATTCCCAAAACAAAAATTAGAGGTAAAATTCAACAATTAAGAGGGGTTTTCCGTTAACTTTAGTAATTAAAAAAACCTATTCATATATTTTTTTTTTTTTGAACCTAAAAAAAACCCTATTCATATTTCTTTCTTTCTTAATACAATATATATTATGCACAATATATGATCAAACCCTATCACACTTACGCATTCTTTGTATGATCCTTTGCTTCTTTTACTAATTAACGATGACTCCTAACTCTAACGAGTAAAGAATAAACAATATACCTATCTAGCTTCCTTCCTAACTCGCTACTATATGCCTTTGCTCAAACGACGACGACGTTGTTCCGTTTCCTCGTGACGCGGATGTAGCAGAACACCGCCGCGAAGATTGCCGTCACGAGCCCCCCGATGATGACTCCCCTGCCAGCCACGGACTTGTCCATGTGGTGCTTCCCCAGCCGTCTGATCCCGGACGGGGACTCGGCTGACTCGTCATCGGATCGCTCCTCACCATTGTTGCTCGAAGCGGGCTCGTTCGCAACCTCATCTTTCTTGTGCTCGGAGAGCCCGTTAGGAGCCGGGCTTTGCTCGGCTTCCCCGGCCGCGGCTTGGATGAGCAGAAGGAGAGAGAGAATGAAGCCTATGAGGCAAAGCCTGGCCATTGTTGAAGAAGGATAGAATGTATGGATCGTTCGGAGAGTGGGGTTCAATTCTATTAAGTCAAGCAGTGTTTTGGAGTCATTTTATAGAGAGAGGTTGGCATGGGAGTACGTGTGGTTTGAAAGTGAAGAGCAGATTTCAGCCATTGATTTTGAAGAAAGGTGGGTCCCACTCGCATGGCCATAAGTTATTAAGTTTTATTGTGGGGAGGTGGAGCCTGGGGATAGGCTTTGGAGTTTGGACTCTTCATTTTAAATTAAAATAAAACTATTAATTAATAAATACATCATTCATGATTCAACTAAATGTATAGTAAGCTATAACTTATAATAAACGGAGAATATGGGACAAATAGAAGAAAGTGAACAGAGAATGAATGGAACAAATGTATTGTAAGGATTGAGAAAAGTGTTAAGTTTTTGCATGCAACAAGTAAATATATATATATATATATCTACATATATTTGTGCGAAATAGGTACATAACCATGCGGAATAAGGATTTAGTTTACGTGAGGTTGATTTGAATTTTTGATGAAATTAAAGAAACTAACTTGCGATTAAAAAAAAAAAAAACTCTAAAAGACACCCGTCCGCGTAGTTCTTCCACTAGATTTATGTTTTTGAGTTTTGGCCCGGTCTTGGTGCTCTACACTTTATGAAAGACCGGGCTCAACATGATTTTCATAGACCGGTCTCGGCGAGTGGTTAAAGTTAATTTTTCGACCTTGCTTAATCTTATATTTTTTTTTATATTTATTTAATAGAAAAGAAGTAGAAGAAAAAATGACGCATCAAAATATAATCTATATAATATATATAATAAATCTTCTACTAATGGGTAATAGAAAAGTACTGGATACCGATAATAAAAAATGCACTTTAATCTAAGTTCAAACAAATAAACATATTTAACTTCACTTAAATAAAACGAAACACTTTTAGATATCATGGGTACGTTGACGCGTCATGCTACGCCGTGCGGAACACAATATTTTTTATCTTAGTTGCTGCAAAAATATTTGACTTCGATAATATATTTATATTTAATACTTATGGTTTAAATCTTGATGAAATATATAATTCTATTTTTGTTTCATCGTCTATTTAACAACAAAGTTCAAACATATGGGCATTTAATTATAAACATCGTTAAATTCAAGTATTTTTTTAAAACAAAAAATATTATACCTAGGTGATGTTGCATGACACGTTAACATATCATGTGACGTGTTATGTTCACGTTAACATGCCAAAGGACATCGATAATTTTAACATAAATATTAAAAGTGTAACTTTTGTAAAATTTAGATCCTTTTGAAGCTAAAATCTCAATATATTATAAGAAGCTAACATACAATTTTTGTGTAATTTGCTATGTTTCTTAAGGAAATAATATGATGACAAGGCATATAAATATAACCTACCACATGATTAGAACAGTACTTAAAAGAAATACGACTGGGCAATAATTTTAAAAACTCACTAAAAATAGAAAATCATGAATAGGCTTTCTTTTTTTCTTTCTTTTCTTTCTTCTAGGGATTTATCTTCTATTTCTACAAGAGAAAAAAAAAAGTCTTATGGACCATAGTACAACTCAAATATATCGTACTAAATACTAATAGTAATTGCCATTTTGGTTTATTTTTGTAGTTTTGGGAAATGTACACCATCTTACAGTTACACCCAAATTTATTTCAAGACAAATTTGAAACAAAAAATGCAACTAGGACCATCCAGAAAAGAGTAAATATAATTATAATTATTAGCAATTATTTTATGTATCATTATAGTATATTATACATTAAATTGTTTGACCACTTTTTTTCTTTCTTTATCCGAACCTATTTTTGTACCACATTAATCTATTAATTATTTTGTAGTTGTTTTCTGAAAACGCATTTTCGTTATTGAAAATCTAAGAGCTTACATATAAAATAAAAAAGTAGAAGATTAACGAAATCGAAAATACTCTGTCTCATCACTTATCTTGTTCTATGAATTTGTCTCTTGAAAATTTTGTTGGTATCAATTTATCACTTAATATTTTAATATATGGATCAAACATTTTATGATTATCACTTCAAAATTTTACAAAATGAGATTTTTCATAATTAAGATCGAAAACTAAAACATATAAAATTACAGGGTATTTAAATAGAATTATTAAGTTCATGGATTTTTTTTATTTAAAATAGTGAGTAGTTCAGTAAATAATAACGGAAAACTAAAGATTAGATTTTAACTCAAAAATATTTACTATAGAATAACATAAATTATTACATCTATACCGACATAAAAAATCAAACAAACAAAAAAAGTTTTCAATAAATTTTATGAGGAAATTTGTAATATATCTACATATATAATTATATTAATATAGATTGTCATTAAAAATGAGTATTAATCACGTGGCGTGACAAATATAATATCGTCCAACATAAAGCTGTATAAGATTTGGAAGTAGTTAAAGTTGACACCTGTTGGGCAATTTAGAGGTTAAGTAGTGCCACTTTACAACTGGATCTGAGCTATAATTTTTTGGGAACATTCATAATAAATAAACAAACTATATGAACTATGACGTTTTGGCAGATAAAATACTGATTAGGGTTCTCATTTATGGTAATAAATGATACCAAACAAAGAAAATTCAAAGGAAGGCGTCATATTAAAGTGTGTATTTAAGTCCTCTCTTTATACTTTTTCCTACGCGCTTCTGCTTAGGGCTCGATTCTATGCTACTTTACTATGTTTGAATCCAGCAATACAAATTTGTTACAAACCGTGTGAAGAAGTGTGGGGTTATTTTATTTTTTTTGCCTTTTCCCCTTTAGGTGCATTCTTTCTTCGACAACCCGCGAAACAACCTCAGTAGCCCGCCCCGAGGGAACGTGCAATAGTATAGGATAAAAAAATGTTCGCTCTATAACGTGTGCCCGGAAAAGGCTTTAACCACACTCAAACCAAAATTTACAATTTGGAGGGCAACATATATAATTTTGCCGGAAATGACAGTGGGAGGATAAAAATTGGACTGGTTGATGTAAAATTTTATGAGAATTTACACTAAGAAATTAAAGTATAGATGTATATATATATATATAGTTGAAGAGTTAAACCCCACTCTCATGCATTTACTTCCGCCATTGACCACACCATCTATATTCTACAAAACTCGCATAACATCCATTACAATACTAAGATTTTGTAAAAAAAAAAATTAAATTAAATTTATCCATAAAAAAATATTAAATTTATCCATTTATACATTTTGTACTTTTATTTCACAAGCCCGTTAAATTGGATCAACACGATCTCTAAAATTTCTTTTAATTTTTTTTCTTTCTGAAAACTCTATTCGTAGATATAGTCGTACCACCCTCGAAATATAATTATAGTTATAACTAGCTCATTCTCATCTACATGGGCGGAAAAAAAAAATTAGAGACTTTGTAAGACCTAAATTAAAGAACGGGCATTAAAGTTCATTTGTAATTAATGGTTCATTTTTTTACCGCTACAAAAGATAGAGCATAAATGAGAGAAATTAAGTTGACATAAATACTGAGAAATGAGATTGACTCTTCTCATGTCAGCTCCAAACCGTTCCCGCCGGTTCTATAGCTTTAAATATTATTACATTTTGGTATGAATTCAGTAATTATTTTCACGAAGCTAACGCGTATAATTTATTGTTATAATGTTCTTCCGAGCATTGATGACACTACTTTCTGTGAATTTTTCAGAATATTTGTTCAAAATCATTTGTAATATGTCAACCTTATGAAAGTATTTGATATCAAACTATATTAAAATTTAGGAGTCAATTGACCAAGTATTAATTTTTATCCTTCGACGCTTTAGGACTTACAAGAAGTTTTCATTAATTTCTCTCCCTCCAAAATATTGATAAAAATACCAATTATTACCGAGTATTTTTTTGTGGTAAGTCCACTACAAGACTCTTTGAATGTTCCTGGGTTTAATAATTCATTGAGACGCATAAATTGTATGTATGTAATTTTGGCCGATAGTCTTTGGGGCTAATAGTGCCAATTATTCTTCAAGTGCAAATATATCTTATAATATAAGCAGGAGCGATTTTATATTGGGCCGAGTGCAATTATTCTTCAAGTGCAATTATTCTTCAAGTGCAAATATATCTTACAAGACATTGTCAATCTTACATTGTGGTGTAATGGAAAAATGAGTACACCATAATTTTTCTTTTTGATAAGAGGTCCAAGGTTCAATTCTCACCATAGACATAAATATGCATTCTTTTCCTTCTTCATTATTTTTTATTTTCAATGGAAAATCTATATAAATTACTAAAATTACAACAACAACAAAAATTATCCGTCACAACTAATATATATATTTAATAAATCACACACATTTTATTTAAGTCTATTATTAAAAATTATTTTAACACATACATCATTAAACTATCCCATATATTCATGTTTTTCAAATATTAATTTATCATACAATGACTGAATATTTGACAATCTTTTTTAAAATTATCTTTCATAAAAAAAATTAAGAATTAAGTAAAAGAATCCAAGAAAATTATATTTTACTGTATCGATAAAGAGATTATAATAAATTATTTTAGTTGACTAAAATTTATAAATGACAATTGTAATGCAACATATGTTATTATATCACGCGTTTTAATATTCCATTTTATTTTAAAAATTACGTTATGTTATTTTTCGCCCCCACTCATGAAGTTTTCTGGCTTCGCCCCTGATACATTTAATCTTGGCTAATATAGTGTCGGCCGAAAAAAAAATATATATTTAAAAGGAAAAATAATTTTAATTTTATAAACCTATGTTTGTATTAAGTTTATATGCTCAAGTCTAAATTAAGTGTAGTTGCAATTAAGAGTAAAGCTACACTCACTCTGATGTAATCTCTGTTAAGTTTAATATATTTAAATTACTGCTTAACATATACAATTTTTTACTAAAAATTATTTATTTGCATATTTTGCATTTCATTCCCCTCAACATTAACTACAAATTAAAAATTTTCCCGAAATTTTATATCTTACTTTCGCCGTCGCGCTATATATATCAAGGATTAAATAAAGGATCAACGAGGCCCGTTGGTCGGTACTAATTCTCATGTAGTACCGACTAAATAAATTTTTGTTTATTGAAGAATGTAAATATAAAACTTTTTCATAAAAAAATCTAAAATTTAACTTGTTTAATTAATGGGAAAAAATAATCCAAAACCATTATAGTTTGTAATTCATTATTTATAATCTTTAATATTTATACATATTATCATGATTTACGGAATATCCATCACTTATCGGTTAATTTATAATGACAGGCAGAAAACTACTTCAGTATTCAAACCTTTAATTTATGTTTTGTTTAACCCTTTAACACATCAATTAATCCGTAAAATTAACTGTTGGCCTATACATCGGAATCGTTTTTTCAAACCTATGTTACGGACAAATGGAAAAGACAAATCGATTCTTATAACTGAAGGAAAAGAAGCACTGAACAAATAATTTTCTTTCATTTTTTATTTATCAAATGAGTCCCATGAATAAACAATCCATTTGCTTATGGGGTCGGTTGACTGTGGTATTTTGAGGACAACAATGGTCAATCCAAAGTTCCAAACTATTATTAAAGAATAGTTGGATCCTGAAAACTACAGATATATATATATATATATATATATATATATATATATATAGACCTAATATGGTGTGCAAAATATCCGGTAATCGAATTTTTAAAATCGTACCGAAAATTATCCGGTCTAAAATAGTCATAACCGAATTATTTTAAAAACAAGTTAAGGTTAACCGTATCCGGTCTCAAACAGGATAAGGTTACAAGTTATTTATTTTTCAAAACATGTTATTTTTGTAACCGGTTTTAATATTTATTTTTAAATATTTTTAATTAAATCAAGTAGAGTTTTCTCTCTTTCAATCAAATCCTCTTCGAGTTGCTGAAATGGATATTTTTTTATTTATTTATAATTATTGTACTTTTTGGATTTATGTTTTGGACCGGTATATTTTTTTTTTGGACTAGGTTGTTTTATTGTGTTTTTTTGTGGACCGGTATGTTTTATCGTTGCGATAAACACTGTTGAATGTTATATCAAAAGAAAAAAAACAGGTTAATGTTATTGAACAGGTTAATCATATTTTGATAACTGGAAATTAGGTTAACCGGTTTTTGATTAAACTGGTTAATCGATTTCAAAAACAGGTTAAGATTATTAAAACATGATTAACTGAAATTAAATTAAGAATAGCAAATAGTAAAAAATAAATAGGTTAACGAAACAGTTGCAGCCCTGAAATATATAATTGCATTATTTATATTAAGCAATCAGATGTATTAATGGATCAGTGTTCAAAGTAAGAAGATATCATTGAGCTGAATTTGACTTTTTCTTGAGTTTCTGACTTGTCGGTGGTTAAATGCTTGCTGGTTTGTGCTCATGGAGAGGTTGAGACTTGAGATTATCCAGAAAATGACAAGAATAAAGTAGCCAAACTGTCCCACTTGCGCTGACCAAATTCCAATAAAATTGGTAATAAAAAAATTAAGTAAATCAGTCGTGATTATTATATAAAAAAAAAAAATCAATCGCTCGTTTTCTCAACCAATATATTTAAAAGTTTAAAATCTACATATCTTTTTCTCAATTTCAAACTTCAAAGTGGTGATTGTTGTCTATCGTTTGAGACATAGGCGGAACTGGGGTGGCCACAGGAGCTTAAGGGCCCGTTTGGTAGTGTTTTTGTTGTTTTTTCATTTTTCATAAATTGATTTGTGAGTATGAATTCAAAAAATTGTTTTTTGTTTATTTTTAAAATTGCGTTTGGTAAGCAGCATTTTCTAAAACAGAAAAACATAAACTGTGTTTGGTGTAATATTTTTAAAAAACAAATATATTGAAATCATGTTTATGGGAATTTTAATTAAAAAAATAAATATGAAAAATCAGTTAAATTTATTTATAAATAATTTAGATTTAAAATTAATACATTTCTTAAAAATATTTATAATTAATATTTCTAATGATATTATTTATTAAATAAATTTCAATTATTCGTATACTCGTAAATTTATTGGTATAATTAATGATCGATATAATCCTACAAATTTTATTTTGTTTTAGTTTTGGAATAATATATAAGTTTGTTGGTACGATAAATATTTATTTAAGTGTTTAAAATAATATTTCGGGTTAATATTGAAAAAAATATGAAGTTGGTAGAAAAGTGTTGAAGAAAACAACTTTTTTTTCGTTTTCACTTTTACCCACAAATAGCCTAAAGTGAAAACATTGATTTCAAAAACATTTGTACAGTAAAAGTCCACCAAACAAGTTTTGAAAACAAAAAGCACTGTATAACGGTCATAAAACAAGAAAACAGTTTTTGAAAATGTTACCAAACGGGCCCTAAGCCACCCTACATTTTTTTAATTCTATTACCCAAGTTCATGTTAAGGTTATACAATTCAAAAAAAAAAAAAAAAATTGAGCCTCCTCTCTCCGATTTTTAGTTTCGACTATGGTTTAAGAGCTTGAGCGGTGACATAGTTTGTGAATGGTGATTTGTGCTAGAGATAAGCATAAAAATAGTTGAGAAATATGAAGACTAACATAACAAAAAAACATTTAAAGGTGGATGATGTACACATTATAAAGTAATATAAAGGACACTAATTTACCAAAAAAATAAATTATGAAGACAATTTAATTGCATCAATTTTTTTCATTATTATTATTATTATTATTATTATTATTGCAGAAACATAATATTATTGCACTGAATTTCTATTTAAGTTTAATATGATATTGACATTACTAAATTCCATAGAACTTTGTTAAACCCGCACGACATTACTTCCATAACTAATTTAATTTTGTGCCTTTATTGTACTATTCAACTCTCCTTGTGAAGCTATAAAAAAGATACACATTTTTGTTTTATTATTTATTTTTAAAATCATTGACTGTAAAAGATTGGAAAGTTCCGTGCGAAAATTTTCTTGGTCGTTGTCTTGGTCTTCAGATTTCCCGGCGACGTTTTCCGCTAAACTTCACGATAAACAAACTTTTATACTATTCCTCTCCCCTTAAACTCTACAACATGTTACAATCATTATTTAAAGAGCTTTGAGGAGAGCGATATGCAGTGAATTTAGGACCGAGTTCCAAGCCTTCGGCCTTCTGGCCAATTATGTAATTATATGATATATTAATTGTTTAATAATAAATATTAATAAAATTTATACATTTCTGAACTTTTATGTTAAAAAAAAATCATGCAAAACTTTTAATTTTAGAGGATTTTCTGCCAAAATCTCACTTAGTATTTTTTTTTTTTATGTTAAAACGAAATTGTGTCTGGCGGTTTTCGGTCATCGCCGGATACTTGAAAACCAGTGAGTTTTCAATAATGAACGGAAATAAAAAAACCAGCGAGTTTCCGGCAATTTTTTGGGTGTTATAAAACTCTACTATTATATTATTATATATATATATATATATATATATATAGTTAGGGGAACTTGAAAAAAAGTCCCCCAAAAAACAAGTTCTACCCATTTTGTTCCTCACTTTAATAAATATGAAAATTTATTCCCCGACTCAATATTTATCACAATTTTGACAAAAATACCCTCTTTTACCATTTTTTTTACTCACCATTTTCACCCCTCTCTGTGTGGTTGGACCATTTTTTGCTTCAATTTAGACCGTTTTTGGTATCTTTGTAGACAGTTTCTTGGTTTCCATAAAAGGCTTAGACACTTTCATGCATAGACTTAGAGACTAATTAAAGCCTAAGTAGACACTTCTAAATTTTCAAAATAAAGTCCATCAAATTATTAAATGGTTTAAATTATAAGTCTAAATATAGTTAGACACTTTTTAACATAAAAAAGGATTGTTTTGTGCATCTTTTGTAGACACTTCTAAAAAAGTGCGAAATATTGGTTAGACCGTTTTTGCCTCATTTTGTACTGTTTTTGGTATTGGCTTAGACATTTTTTAGTTTTCGGAAAAAGCCTCAGACATTTTCATGCATACACTTGGACACTAAATAAAGCATAAGTAAACACTTCTAAATTTTCAAAATAAAGTTCATCAAATTATTAACTAGTTGAAATTACAAGTCTATATGTAGTTAAACACTCTTTAACATAAAAAAATGATTGTTTTGTACATCTTTGTAGACACTTTGAAAAAAGTACGAAATATTGGTTAGACAGTGTTTTTCCTCATTTTGGACCGTTTTTGGTATTGGCTTAGACAGTTTCTGGGTTTCGAAAAAAGCCTTAGATAGTTTCATGCATAGACTTAGACACCAAATAAAGCCTAAGTAGACACTTCTAAATTTTCAAAATAAAGTCCATCAAATTATTAACTGGTTAAAATTACAAGTCTAAATATAGTTAGACACTTTTTAACATAAAAAAGGATTGTTTTGTGCATCTTTGTAGACATTTCTAAAAAAGTGCGAAATATTGGTTAGACCGTTTTTTGCCTCATTTTGTACCGTTATTTGTATTGTCTTAGATAGTTTTTAGGTTTCGGAGAAAGCCTTAGACAGTTTCATGCATAGACTTGGACACTAAATAAATCCTAAGTAGACACTGCTAAATTTTCAAAATAAAGTTCATCAAATTATTAACTAGTTGAAATTACAAGTCTATACGTAGTTAAACACTTTGTAACATAAAAAGGACTGTTTTGTACATCTTTGTAGACACTTTGAAAAAAAATACGAAATATTAGTTAGACAGTTTTTTTTCCTCACTTTGGACCGTTTTTTGTATTAGCTTAGACAATTTCTGGGTTTCGAAAAAGGCCTTAGACAGTTTCATTCTTAGACATAGACACCAAATAAAGCCTAATTTCTAAATTTTCAAAATAAAATCAACCAAATTAATAACTTGTTGAAATTACAAGTTTATATGTGGTTAGACAATTTTTAACATAAAAAGGTCTGTTTTGTGCATCTTTGTAGACACTTTGAAAAAGTGCAAAATATTGGTTTGACCGTTTTTTGCCTCAATTTGGACCTTTTTTGTATTGGCTTAGATAGTTTCTAGGTTTTGGAAAAAGCCTTAGACAGTTTCATGCATAGACTTGGACACTAAATAAAGCCTAAGAATGAAAATTTAGAAATTAGGCTTTGTTTGGTGTCTAAGTCTATGCATGAAACTATCTAAGGCTTTTTTCGAAACCCAGAAACCGTCTAAGCCAATACCAAAAACGGTCCAAAATGAGGAAAAAAATTGTCTAACCAATATTTCGTATTTTTTTCAAAGTGTCTACAAAGATGTACAAAACAATCATTTTTTATGTTAAAAAGTGTTTAACTACATATAGACTTGTAATTTCAAATAGTTAATAATCTGATGAACTTTATTTTGAAAATTTAGAAATGTCTACTTAGGCTTTATTTAGTGTCCAAGTCTATGCATGAAACTGTCTAAGGCTTTTTTCGAAACCTAAAAACTGTCTAAGCCAATACCAAAAACGGTACAAAATGAGGCAAAAAATAGTCTAACCAATATTTCGCATTTTTTTAGAAGTGTCTACAAAGATGCACAAAACAATCATTTTTTATGTCAAAAAGTGTCTAACTATATTTAGACTTGTAATTTAAACCAGTTAATAATTTGATGGACTTTATTTTGAAAATTTAGAAGTGTCTACTTAGGCTTTATTGAGTGTCTAAGTCTATGCATGAAAGTGTATAAGCCTTTTTTGGAAACCAAGAAACTGTCTACAAAGATACAAAAAACGGTCCAAATTGAAGCAAAAAACGGTCCAACCACACAGAGAGGGGTGAAAATTGTGAGTAAAAGAAGGTATTTTTGTCAAAATTGTGGTAAAAATTGTGTTGGGGAATAAATTTTCAGATTTATTAAAGTGAGGAACAAAAGGAGTAGAACTTGCTTTTTGGGAGATTTTTTTTCAAATTTCCATGTAGTTATATAGTTATATACGAATGATGAGGACTTCGAAAATGACCATTTGTGACCCAACTTGCCCAATATATTGTATGTATTTGGCCCGGCCCGCCTAATCTTGATCATTATATGTTGGGTTATATTCCTGGTAATAGACGTCCTTATAAAATTGGCTTGTATATTGTTATCAAATATGACCTTACATTATATATTCAATATTGATTAGTTTTTTTAATTTTATTTTTGAAAGAGCAATATTGATAAGTTATGATAGCGATGAATCGACTTGTGCTGTTCATCAACATGTTAGGCATTGTCTACACATCATCGTTGTTGACTTAAACTCCTTTTTGGGGCCAAGAGACTTGCATGGATAAATTGATGTCTAGCATTGTCTGCATATATTTTCTATTATTTATTTAATTATAAAATAATGTATTATATCATTAAATTCCGAGAACATGTTGGGTTATATACTGTATACGATACGGGTTCGAAAAACGGATCGAGGGTTAAAAAAAAAAAGGCAGAACCCATATTATATTTAAGCTCGTTGAATTCGGTTTTAGGGTATTTCTTAAATATCTTTCCGATTTTGAATTTGATGTCGTAATTTAACTATCGTGATAGACATTCCTGACCTTGATATTGTATTTTTTTTTATTGTGAATTTGTGATTTAACTCCACGATCTTTGATCTTCCTCGAACGAGCGGTTCAGCTTGATTGAGAATCTGCATTAGAATTGCTACTCATACATCTGCAAATATCTTGGTTAGGGCCGACCCTGACTAAAGGTGGGCAATGAGGGCATCTCGGGCCCCCAAATTTAAGGGCTTTAATTTATTAGATATACTACTGTATACTTAATTAATTAAATATATATGTAATATTTTAAATATTTTAGGGACCCGAGAATTAAATATGAGGCAATTAATTAATTATATGAATTTTCCTGGCCGATTAATTAATTAATCACATCTTCAGAAGGTATTTTCCTGGCCATTCTCCTCGGATTACGTGCGGCTTTGGCAACGTTTCAGCTCAGGATCACAGCTCCACAAATGTCGAGCATTTATCTCGTCCACCACATTGCTGTGGGAACAATGGTGTGCGCAGATCGAAAATAACATCTTTAGAATTCTAGGCATTTCTTGGTGGTTGGATGATGACGCGATCTTGGCACCGGGGAGGAGAGCAAATCACGAGCTAAGAGAGGGGGTGGCAACAATTTCTCTCTCTAGGATTAGGGTTAGGGATTGTCAATTATAAACCCTAAGCTGTGTATTTATAGAATACAATAAAGTAATTATGTGGAATAAAGTAGAAAACACGTTTCTGTTTTCTTTGTAAATTTCAAAGCCACAAAAAATATAATCTGAATTCATTTTTTAAATACATAAAAAAAATAAAAAAATTTGACACTATTTTTTAAATTTGAGTTTAGAAAAAATAACCAAAGCCCCTGCCCTTACTAAATTTAGGGAGTGCATTAATTATTATCAATGTTTACGTATATAGCATTATATTAATTAGCAACATACTCTATGAGAAAGAAACATTAAATTAATAAAACATAACAAAGACTAAGAGAGTCGCATTAATGATAAATCACTATACGTAATTTAGGGTTGCCAACCCAAGAACTATGAAATTTAGGGGTGCATTAATTATTGTTTCCGTTTGGATAATCTTCCAAAATAATTAAAAGAAATCAAGCTTTGGCCTAGTGATAACACCACTGCACCTTCATCCAAGAGGTCACAGGTTCAAATTTTCATGGGACTCAAAAGAGTGCCCTCTTTATATATTTGTAAACTTGGCCAGTAATGTCACCTGTTCTTACACTGAATATATCTAATAATACGATAGTGTATTGTAACATTGACCGATAGCGCCACTCTATTAAAAAATTAATAGAAAAAAGAAAAATAGTTAATTCTATATCGGAAACTACTGCCTTCCACTTGAATTCGAATTTTCCACATTAATATTTTCCACATAGATTGATCTACAACTTTGAATTCAATTATCAAGTTAGCCGACTCTATATCAAGTTTGACTCTGAATTTTCAAGGAGGCCAATATCTAGATATTAAATTGAAGGGGTATTGTGGGCAAGATCACTCAAATAATCTAACAACCTAGCGACATAGGATCAAGTTAAAAAAATCATGACAATAACATCTAAGTTTTATTTTTAAATTTTTTAGAATTTCGTCTGTACAATGTTAGTTCTATTATTCGTAATTTTGGCATAACTTACTAATTTTGTATTGAAATTTCACAAATAACTTATTGTTAAAAATCTAAGAGATAGATTTACAACTTTGTGGTTTCACTTTTATTTATAAGAGGCATGCAAGTATATAAAAATTAGCTTGGTGCCAAAAATACAAAAGTTGTGCAATTTTTCTCTGAATTTGGCGTTGCTAACTATGAAATCGGCGTTTAGCTATGAAAGAGCAATGGTTAATCTTATAAAATAATATATGGCAACAAAGTTAACGGAACTAAAGTCAACATGGATAGAATTCTTAAAAAATAAAAATAAAGAAATGGAACTTGGGTACTATTGCCATGATATTTTTAACTTGGTTATTCCGCTACATTTCCAAACTACTTGGGTATTTTTGCCCATAATAAGCCCAAATTCAATCAATTAGAGTTTCATATGTCCGTCCAGGCACCTGTTTTAAAAAATTGGAGCACGCCGCCCTCAGTTAGTTCGAAGAGGATATTATGGAACTATCCATACCGGAAGGGTCGGTGTTTTAAAAATTGGGGCAGCACGTTTCATGACTAGTTATTCGAAGAGGGTGTGAAAAACTAGATTTGATTAAACCATTAGACATATATAAGATTAATGGTGGCAAATATATCAAAATTATATCAACCAACGCTGTATAGATCCAAGGCTTTTTCAGTGATAGATGTATTGAAGTTTTACTTTATGTATTACGGTTTGAATGTACCTATTATCCTAAATACTCAAATCTAGGCCGACTCGATTGGGTAAAATTTAAGTACATTTCGTTATTACCTTGAATATATTTATATATGTATATACGCATGATGTCATAGTAGATCATACAAGTCCGGCACTCCTATATATATAGTACTTTTTATGCATAATTGATATGATACAAATCGGCCACTCTCTCTCTCTTATATATATATATATATATATATATAATCCTTTATTCATATACGAAACAGTTATATTATATAGTCCTTAAGACACATAAGTGTGTCAGTGCAATCGATGATTATGGAGTCTTCGTATATGTCTTTACACATGAGCTGCTATGCTAACAAGAGACCCTTGATCCGCATCAGTTACCGCAACCTCTTCAAGGCAAAATCATCTTCTTCCGTGATGGTAGTAAATTAATTAGAGCAATCCTAATATTTTGATATGAAGCACTATATTATATACCACTGACATGCCATTTCTTTTGCTACATCTATACTTATAGTTTTTTATTTTATTTTTAGAAGCATCTATGATTAATGTTTTATACGATTCCCAAATTAAATAGATAAAAAAGAATTACCTACACGCTCAAGTTGCCTGAAAACGTACAATTTTGTGATACTTAACATAATAAGTTAATAATAAAATCGAATAGTACTGGTCTAAAATATTAAAATCCGGTCCAAGATGAATGATAATAATAGTCACGATCACGAAAATACGTCAAAAATCTAAAAAAACAAAATTAAACAAGAAAAATAAAACGGATGTTTATGAGGTCAGAGATTACTCTCCTGTATATTGTCAAATTTTAAGCCGGATAAGTGAGCGAGTATGAACGTTGCAGCCATGGACAAGAGCTTTGAACCGAGTTTGCAACGTACGAAGCTATGTATCCATAATCCTAGAGAGCATGAAGCTCTGTTTGTTGGATTCCCTTGTCGATTCGTTGATGTTTGAATTCGTTGATCAGCCATTGCTCCCGTCGCAGGTGTGTGTATATATGAACATATATATATATATTATATTATATGCTTTGATTATTATTCTAGTGGCTAAAAGTAAGATATATATAGAGATCATCGTGTGTGTATATATGTACATATATATATATGCTAGTTTGACTATTATTCTAGTGGTTCAATGTAAGAACTTGGAATGTAGGGAAACTTTGCTCCGGTTGATGATCAAGGAGAGTCTACTATACATGTCACCGATATTGAAGGGGAAATTCCTCAAAATTTTCCGGCGGGTGTGTACATACGAAATGGTCAGTACATCTTAATACCCAATTATACGAATTATATACATATATATTAATATATTAATGGTAAAAAATGAACAGCCCTATATTAAGATTTGTATTCAAATTAGGGGTGGCAATTCGAGTTTCGTGTCGTGTTCATGCCGGGTCTTAATTGTTTTTTACTTATTTTATCTAGACCCAGACCCGCCCCATTTATTAATCATGTTAGAAGACAAAATCCAGACCCGCCCCATTTAAATAATGTGTTTATCGTGTCTACTCGTTTAACCCAATTAATAGATTCATCTATTTATAAATGGTAAATTAATTGTAAGACGTAATTAATTAAATAAAAACATAAATTTCATGTATAATAAGTATTAAAACACTTAATAACATATAAAAATGCATAAAATGTAACTTTTTGCTCGTTAATCGTGTCTAATTGGGTCCCATCGTGTTATCGTGTTCATGTCGTGTTTACCCGTTATTTAATCGTGTTAATCGTGTTCGATATGGTTGGACCCAGATCCATTTATAGTATACCCAGACCCGTTTAAATCGTATCGTACGCGTTTCGTGTCCGGCCCCAAATTGCCACCCCTAATTTAAATCAAGAAAAAAAGAAGGAAGTTTTTAATTTTTCGGATTAATCTGGAATGAAAAAGGAAAAATTCATTAAGTAGTAACACATTAACGAAAATCGAAAGTAGTAACCAATGTTTCTGAATTTAAAATCTATTAACGGTCATTGTTTCTGTACCGAAATATCTATACCCAATATGTATGCCCGAAATAAATGATACATGCCCGAAATAAATTTGCACAACTTTCATCTTTTTGGCAAAACTCACTCATTTTTTTTAATTTAACTAATGAGAACTATTGTAAGAAAGCAAAAAATAGATCTGCAACTTCTTTATATATATATATATATATATGCAATAAATTTTATATTAAAAATATGAAATGTCAACCAAAACGTAAAAGTGGCAATGAAAAATACTTATTTCGGGCCAATTCTCATATATTTAGATTAATTTTCTGCCAAAACATAAAATACCAAAGTTGTAGATCTATCTCTAACAGTTTAAAGATAGGTCATTATTTGTAAAATTTGGATAAAAAATGATTGAGTTATGTCAAAAATACATAAGTTGTTTAATTTATCTCCGAATTTGGTGTTGGTACACCTAAATCAGCAGTGCTAATTCCAGAGCTAGTATTTAGCCCCAAAAGTCGGTGTTAGCACCCCGACCTCGGTGTTAGCAACCTCCTAAAATGAAATTTGACTTTGGGGTCGCTAACACCGATTTTCATTAGAGGTCTTTAAGTATATAAATTGACCCGTAACAAATAATTTTTATTATGCTAACGTCCACTTTTACGTTTTTGTTTACATTTCGTACTTTTATTGATATATTTTCTCAAAACGCAAAACACACTAAAGTTGTAGATCTATCTCGTAGCTTTCTAATCATAAGCCATTTGTAAAATTTGGATAATTAATGAGTGAGTTATACCAAGTATACAAAAAATGTGCAATTTATCTATGAGTTTGGTATTGCTAACACAAAAATCAATGTTTCCTAATTACAAAGTCAATGTTTAGTCCAAAAAAAAAAAGATGTTAAAAGCCCCCAACCTCGGTTTTAGCAACCTCCCACGTTAAAATTGACTTTAGGGTTGCTAACACTGAAGTCTGAGTTGCTGACACTGACTTTGGAGTTAGCAACACTAGATTAAGAGATATTAAGCCTCTAATAAATGTATACATATTTTGTATACTCACTCATTTTTTGTCCAAATTTTATAAATGACTTACCATTGAAAATTTAAGATATATATCTCAAACCTTATCATTTTTGTCAAAAATTTAGAGATGACTTAACGGTATCACTAACTCCGGCGAAGATGTGCGCGATGTCGTATTTTTGCGAAACTTACTCTTTTTCTTTTCTTTTCAAATGCTACAATTGAAATCCTTTTTTAAAGTTTGGATATAGATACACAACGTTATATTTAAGTTTTGGCGATGACATTTCGAAGACGGATCAAACTAACCCAAAGTTCCATCTAAAAAAATATTTTTGCCAATGTGTCGATCGTCTTTATACTTTTTTGACAATTTTTTCGTCCTCCTGCACAAACTATATTTCACAAAATTTCTCTCATCTGTATCTATCCAACTACTTATTATCGAGAGAAAAAAATGAAGATGAAATAGAGAGGAACGTTGTGAGGGAGAAAAGAGGGGCCAATATTATTAATGTAGAAACGTAATATAGGAAAGAGAGAAAATACAAGTTTTGGGTTCAATGATGAACTCGATTTTTTTTTTCATTTCAGGAAGCTAATGAAAACACGTTCAGGAAATAGCCTCCATATAGTCTTGGAAA
The DNA here is from genome assembly GCA_954871525.1 of Parietaria judaica. Lineage (NCBI taxonomy): Eukaryota > Viridiplantae > Streptophyta > Magnoliopsida > Rosales > Urticaceae > Parietaria > Parietaria judaica. The sequence continues at coordinate 38,265,250 of OX940865.1, forward strand.
GGAAAAGACAAGAAAAGAAATAAGTGGTTATTTAATATATCAAATTTACTTGAGGGTTAGAACACCAAGGATCTGATCACTAAGGGTTAGATTTAGATTGTTAATTTAATCCGGAACCTAAGATTTTAGTGAGTCAAAATAGACAACCCCTTGTCAAATCATATGATTACAATCACAGAAAATTTCAATAGATTATTTCTATGATCATATATATATAATGGCTGTTTTGATTTGCAGGACCAAATCCTTTGTTTGGAGGGCTAAAATCAAGTCAATCTGTGTTTGGAAAGTCGTACAGAACTTGGGTCGAAGGAGAAGGGATGCTTCATGCTTTGTATTTCAGACAAAATGATGATTTAGAATGGAGTGTCAATTACAAGAATCGATATGTTGAGACTGAGACTTTCAAGATAGAAAAACAAAGAAACAAGCCGTCTTCTATTCCCATGCTAGAAGGTGATTCAATGGCCATTTTATCCGCTTCTCTCCTCAATATGGTAAGCTATTTTTTTTTTCTTTTTCTCTTTTATGATTGAGTATTTTTTTTTATTAAGAATCGGATCATATGTATCGTAATCTTATCACTAATTTATTAATGTAATTCTTTGTTCTACATAAGAAATTGTGGTGACAAGAGTACACATTAAAAGTATAAATAACAAATTAGGGTACAAAAAAAATGCACACTTATCTAACATGATTAACCGGTGATCATGTTAGTATAAGTAGAGTTTGTAAACACAATATCTTTGTCACCTCTGTTACCGTCTCTATAAATATATTGAATTGATATTAGTGTACATCGTCTAGTATTGCATGCATCGATGTTTCCCACAAGTTCCGAAGATACGATGTTGAATTGAAATTCTGGCCTCTAGGTAGTTTAAGTATTACACACATATTTTCATTAAATAGAAGAAGTTTTTGATATGATTGTATTTTCTTAGATGAGATTTGGCAGAGCAGACAAGTGCGTGAGCAACACAAATGTGTTCGAACACTTAGGGAAGCTGTATTCCGTTGCTGAAAATTACGTGCCCCAAGAGATTGATATTTCCACGTTAGAAACTTTAGGGAATTGGGAGTTGTCTTCAGTTTGGAAAAGAGGTTTTGCAAGCCATCCAAAGGTATATTATATATATATACACATGTATAAATTATAATGTTGTATAATGTAAATTTTACACCAACTAAAGTCTTTGTTTACTTTGTAGAGAGCTCCCGGCACCGGAGAGTTGGTTATACTAGGAATGAGCGGGGTTAAACCTTTCTACGAATATGGAGTAGTTTCCGGTACTTATGGAATTTAAAATTTATATGACTTAATTCTAAGGGGCTGGCAAATAAAATGTTTTTCAATTTCTTTTTAGTAACTACTTCTAGTTACAGTGCCAGTGTTTATAATTTGCTAGCTTATTAGCCTAATGGAAGTCATTCTTAGTGAGATCTATAATTCTTTACAGTTGATGGAACCAAATTTCTTCACAGAGCTGATCTTAAATTCGATCGATGCTCATTTTGCCATGATTTCGGTGTTACGGAGAGGTGCGCAGCTAGTTAACGAATGTGACGGTTCAAATTTTTCTTGCATTACTTGGTTAAATCTCATAAGGCCATTTTTTTTTTTTAATTTGCGTGGTTCTTCAGGTACAATGTGTTTATTGATTTTCCGCTAACTATAGGCATAACGAGACTTTTCCAGGGAGGCCAGTAAGTAATTAAAATATTCACTCTTCAAATTTCATAACGATTGAATAACACCAATTAACACATTGTTTGATTTGTGAAGACTCATAAATTATGACAAGAATGGCTACACGAGAATTGGAGTTATGCCTCGCTACGGAGACGCTGATTCGATCAAATGGTTTAAAGTTGCACCAAATTGCACATTTCACATTATCAACTGCTTCGAGGACCGAGACGATGAAGTAAAAATCCATATTTAAAAGCATTTAATGCAATAATCCTATCCTAACAATTCGCGAAGCTAACGATGAGTTTAGCAGGTTGTGGTGTGGGGCTGCAGAATGCTTGAATCGGTCCTACCCGGGCCGGGAACGACAACTCTGAGCAAAGAGAAATTTGCGGTTTCAATCAGAGATGGATTATTGCACGATCGTCCGTACGAGTGGAGATTGAACATGCGAACAGGACGAGTTACAGAGAGATATCTAGCATCTAAAGCGGAGCCAAGCATGGATTTTCCTTTCATTAACGAAAAGTTCACCGGTGTCAAAAACAAGCTTGGTTATACTCATATTGTCGATACTAAAGGACTCTCAATTGGAGGTATGCATCAATTATGTTGCTAGTATATATATTTGTCTAGTGATTCTTATTAGAATGTGCTTGGGTTAGTTGTGTACATTGGCGGAACCAGGATTTGTACTGAGGCGAACTTTATTCATAAAATCACACATAGTTACACGATTTTTGTCCACGGAAGATGATTCAGTTGTGCAGGACTGGACTGGATTGAATATTGTTTTCTGTGTACAAGTACAGGGTACATTAATTAAGTCATTTATAGTAAGTTCCGTTATTTATGTTACTAAAGGTACTTTAAGTATTTTATTGTTTAATTGCAGGGTTATATTAGTTTTAAATCAGGGGCAGTTATGCTTAGCCCGGTTTGTATTTTCTACAATTGAGCGTGTCGACCTTCCTCTCGAGGGAAAGGCCGGGTTTATTTTATTTCAGCAAAAGGCCGCCAAACTTTGAAAAACGTTCAAAATTAACCTTAAATTTAATTCTATTTCAGTTTAATGTCCGAGGTTGACCCTTGTATTAGTCGATTACGTAATTCAACAAAATATTCTTGTTTCTCTTTGATTATCCCTCCGCGTCCAATTAGATTCATACGTGAAAAATTTCTGGTTTTGTTTTTTCTTTCCGCAGACAACATGCCTAAGTTTTCGGGACTGGCAAAGCTACACTTTGAAGAGCATGAGAACACACCTTTGGTACTAACTAATCACTACTGATCTTATACATATGCTACATTTTTTTATGTACCGAATTATGTATAATATCTTTATGCCATGACATTTTTGTAATAGACGACTGGAGAAAGTGAAGGGTCAATGGAGGTGGAATATCACATGTTTGAGGACGAGACATATTGCAGTGGAGCTGCTTTTGTGCCTAAACAAGGAGGCCTTGAAGAAGACGATGGCTGGATTGTCACTTTTGCTCACAATGAGCACACCAACACATCTCAAGTATTGATTTCCTTAGCATATATTGAACACATGCTTTCACTTTTTAATATTATAATAATTTGTAATTGCACCAAATAACCAAATTGAAACATAGGTTTAACAAAATAGTCAAACTTTGGTTAATTTTGTAAACTAGCCAATTAACCATTTAAGTGAATTTCTAATTTGGCTAGTTTACAAAATTAACCAAAAATTTATAAATGGTTAATTGGCTAGTTTACAAAATTAACCAAAATTTGGCTATTTTGCTAAACCTATGTTTCAATTTGGCTATTACCCTTAAGAGCCCTAATTAAAACGACTATAAAGGACTCTCAAAGTGTATTTTTAGTTTCATTTTTATGCCCTTTCACCAAATTGATTTTTCCGAATCCAAAATTGCCCTTATTCATAATTTTAGAGGTTTTTACTATTATTATTTTTATATATAGTCTCTAATTTTGTTTTGACAAAATATACCATATGTATTTCGAACAACAAAAATATGACCAACGGCTAATATATTAAGGACTTTGATTTTTAAACAAAAATTGAAAAATAGAAGTTAGGGTTGTCAAGTTATACTTAGAATGTATATTTTATAATTCTTCAATGTATATTTTATAATTTTTTGAAAAATATATGGTATATTAAAAAAATAGAAATGGGGAGTATAGAAAATCAAACTGCCCTAATATAGTTAATAATTTTTAAAATACTATTTCTAAGGTAACAAATCTAGTGGTATAGAACACTTTCTATATAGAGAGTGCACTTCTTTAAAATTGAATAAGATTTTTTTTAGAAGCCCGACTTTTGTTTTATTTTTTGAAAATGAATAAAATACTATATTGTACTTCCAATTTATTTCATTAATATGCTACCAATTTTTAATTAATGATTTGACAACCTTACTTAAATTACACATTTACACTTGAACATTATTATAAAAAAAATTAAGTATTTTGCAGAAATGAAATATAGAATATTTATTTGATATGTGATGTGATCAGGACGTTAATCGAACCGGACTATTATTGATATAACGTACGATACATTTTTTTTCCAGGAGTCCCCCAACCTGAGGTTCTGGTTCAGTTCCTAATCGTATTTGTTGAAAAACAATTTTTCAGGTCTTGATTATAGATCCAAAGAAGTTCTCTAGCAAGCCAGTCACCAAGATTACGCTGCCGCGAAGAGTGCCTTATGGATTTCACGGAGCTTTCATACCGTTTTGATATATTAACACGGTGTGTTCGTCATTAAAAAATATAGTATTAGAATTTGAAAGAGATGTAGATTCTACGCACACTTCAGTCAGTGTAGGCAAATTACTATTGTCTTCGCAAAGAACAAATAAATATGAGAAAATAAGAATAAATTGCAATGTTTCCGATTGTATAGCTAGTTATAACTTCAATCATTTTTTCCTCTCCTTCTTAAAAGTTTTCCGGTTTCTTCAACACTTGCATGTTTTTATAAATAAATAAAAAATAGAGTGTTTACTTTTAAACGCTTTTACATTCTTAAGTGACGGACTTGTACGAAGGATTCATATTTTGATCTAGACAACAGATGGTGGATTGATCACGAGTAAAAGTCTCCGAAATTAAACGCCATTATACCCTCTTATTCGGTTTATATATGTTTCGACAGCGAATCTACGTCATTATAATTTTCCCGATGCATCAATTTGGTGTTAAGGCTGCGTTCCCTCGGGGATCGGTTTTAGCCCCTCTAATTGATCCGAACTTGTTACTCCACAAAATTAAACAAATGATTCACATATGTTTAACATTGGTCTCTCCTATGGTCCGGATCTGTTTCTTCACTCTTAATTCTCTCATGTACTTTAAAACTTATTGTAGTACTAGTATATAATTTTGCCAATAAAATCGGTTTTTCGATATATATTAAATTTAAGTTTAGATATTCCCTAACCACTACCTCACACGAGTCACATCTCAATAATGGAATTGTAGATTTCAGTAATTAAAACGAAATAACAAATCATATGAAAGAGGGTGTCTTCACGTTTAACTTCATTAGAGCTATTTAAGTGGTCATAAAATCTCATATGAAACAAGATATATATATATATATATATATATATATATATCCTTTTTCGTCAATAATGGCAATGGATAGATAATTAGACATAAGTTTAAGCCCTTCAATTCAATGTGTTATAATTTGTAATAGATACATATAACATTAAGTGACCAAGGTACCAGCTACATAAATAATAATAATAAATAGAAAAAAAAGTATGGTGAATCGACATTTTCAATTAGGGCACAAAACAAAAGTCTGCGAAAATTATGCCACAAGTTAATAGACCATGACTTGGTTATACCCGAAACCCAAATCAAGTAATTTGAAGTTTTTTTTTTTATGCCGATTGTATCATTTGAAATTTTTATATTTGAATCAGTAATGATTTTGTAAAAGCTTGTTGTTTCGGTACCAGGTAAAGAAACAAGACGTTGGGAACGGGTAAAAGCTGCCAGTGCCATAAAAAAAATCGAGAGCAGATAATCGTTACCGGTCAAACTGTTTCCATAATTTTCTAACTAATGTGATAAAATTAGGACATAATTCTTGAAAGATATCTTGTCTTTTATCTTAGGAATTAATATTAAACTGGTAATGGGTAGAAAAGTTCTAATTATTGTTAAACTTATACATGAATAAGTATTCGTCTTAGCCGGCCAACTTGTTATTTAGGGGTCCATGCCAAGCTCCAGTTTATATTTCGGAAAATGAATCAAAGTTGTTTTATAATCATATATATATATATATATTATACCAATTATGACAAAGAAAAATCACTTTGTTTAAAAGTCAATGTTAGGCGGCTTTTTGTGTTAATTTAGTTTCTATTTTAATTTTATTTTACTGTATTGGCCCAAGTGGGTTGTGAATACTGAATACACCCCTCCCCGTACTTTAATTTTATTTAAAATTTAAGTATAACTACAAGAGTAATTTTTGACGAAAATATAAATCTAACCCTCTAAATGTTGGGCGGAAATTAGTATTTTTCTTTTTGGTTTAATGGAATCTCCTTTAGCAAGAAAGAAAAAAATCATAAGAGAGAAACTAAATATAAGTTATATATATATATATATATATATATATATATATATATATATATATACACACATACATTTAAGTACAAGTTGTCTATGAAGTGATGTAGCAATGCTTGGATGATTGGATTGAATCTTAATAATGAATTCTGAAATAACCATAGAAAGCTGATTTTTTTTTTTTGACTTGGTCAATAAGTCAATAATGCACAGACGAAGCTTTTTTAGACGCTATTATTATTAATATTTAATTCATTGTGATGAACTCTATATGAAACTTATCTATATCTAGACCAAGGATTTGAATGCCGTTTTTGCCGATAAATCGTTTGCCGTTATCGACAGAGTAATCGTTTGCCGATGGATTTATCGATGGAAAACCTATAAAATTTATCGTTTGCCGTTACCGAAACTTATCGAACTTATCGATGGATTAATCGCTTATCGATAGATTTATCGATGGAAAACTTATAAAATATTTTCATATATATTTTCATACATAAAATATTTTTTTATAACATAAAATACTAAATGTATATTTTCCTTAATAATTGAAAAACGTAAAATTACAAAACAAATTATGTCAGAATCACAATATCAGAATTATATACAATGTTACAAAATGAAGTTACATAAAAAAAACGAAGAAATAGCTCAATTTGACCAATTTCAAAAAAAATATTTACTTTTCCCGCAATAAGGTTGCAATTCGGGAAAACGTTAAATTAGAAATAATTATGTCAATCTCACATTTTATAAGTTATATACAATGTTATAAAATGATTTTACATAAAAAAAAAAAAAGACTAACTAGCTTAACTTAACTAATTTCCAAAAATATGTACTTTTGCCGCAATAAGGTCATAATTCAGAAAGACATCAATTACAAAAAGAATTATGTCAAACTAATAGTTTCCTAATTATTACAATGTTACAAAATGAAATTACAGAAAAAAATTAAAATATATCTTAAATTTAATATTTTTAGGAAAATTGGTACTTTTGTCGCAATTAGAAATAATTTGCATAAACCCTTAAATTTAACCCAAATCTGCAACAATTCAATAAAAATCACACAAACCATCTTGATTCATCTATATTCCATCATATACTTTAAAAAAAAAATTCAATTTCAACAACAACATTTGATTCAAAACGTAAAATGTACAATTAAACTAATATGAAACTCAAAGTTTAACTTTCATTCAACCTAATAGCTTTCTAAGTAACTATTACAAATATAGAATAAAAATGTGAAAAATTGACATGATTCATACATATACAACATTTAAACATCAAAACACTAAAGATCTACTAAAAAAACCCTAAAAATACATTTAAATTTCGAAATTAAAAGAAGTTGGAACTTCTGCCGCAAAAAAAAGAAAAATTTATACCAGGGTTGACTTATCGTTTTTGACCGAAAAGTAGCTTGCTTTTCGAGAAAATACACTTGATAAGTTTGAGAGATAAGTGACTTGCTTTTCGAATCGAAAAATCGCGATAAGTATAAAAAGATAACGATTAGAGGAGATAAGTTACCGAGAAGTGGTTTTCAGCGATAAATCGCTCGATTATCGCGAAAATCAAAACCATGATCTAGACCAAGGATTTGAATGCCGTTTTTGCCGATAAATCGTTTGCCGTTATCGACGGAGTAATCGTTTGCCGATGGATTTATCGATGGAAAACCTATAAAATTTATCGTTTGCCGTTACCGAAACTTATCGAACTTATCGATGGATTAATCGCTTATCGATAGATTTATCGATGGAAAACTTATAAAATATTTTCATATATATTTTCATACATAAAATATTTTTTTATAACATAAAATACTAAATGTATATTTTCCTTAATAATTGAAAAACGTAAAATTACAAAACAAATTATGTCAGAATCACAATATCAGAATTATATACAATGTTACAAAATGAAGTTACATAAAAAAAACGAAGAAATAGCTCAATTTGACCAATTTCAAAAAAAATATTTACTTTTCCCGCAATAAGGTTGCAATTCGGGAAAACGTTGAATTAGAAATAATTATGTCAATCTCACATTTTATAAGTTATATACAATGTTATAAAATGATTTTACATAAAAAAAAGACTAACTAGCTTAACTTAACTAATTTCCAAAAATATGTACTTTTGCCGCAATAAGGTCATAATTCAGAAAGACATCAATTACAAAAAGAATTATGTCAAACTAATAGTTTCCTAATTATTACAATGTTACAAAATGAAATTACAGAAAAAAATTAAAATATATCTTAAATTTAATATTTTTAGGAAAATTGGTACTTTTGTCGCAATTAGAAATAATTTGCATAAACCCTTAAATTTAACCCAAATCTGCAACAATTCAATAAAAATCACACAAACCATCTTGATTCATCTATATTCCATCATATACTTTAAAAAAAAAAAATTCAATTTCAACAACAACATTTGATTCAAAACGTAAAATGTACAATTAAACTAATATGAAACTCAAAGTTTAACTTTCATTCAACCTAATATCTTTCTAAGTAACTACTACAAATGTAGGATAAAAATGTGAAAAATTGACATGATTCATACATATACAACATTTAAACATCAAAACACTAAAGATCTACTAAAAAAACCCTAAAAATACATTTAAATTTCGAAATTAAAAGAAGTTGGAACTTCTGCCGCAAAAAAAAGAAAAAATTATACCAGGGTTGACTTATCGTTTTTGACCGAAAAGTAGCTTGCTTTTCGAGAAAATACACTTGATAAGTTTGAGAGATAAGTGACTTGCTTTTCGAATCGAAAAATCGCGATAAGTATAAAAAGATAACGATTAGAGGAGATAAGTTACCGAGAAGTGGTTTTCAGCGATAAATCGCTCGATTATCGCGAAAATCAAAACCATGATCTAGACCAAGGATTTGAATGCCGTTTTTGCCGATAAATCGTTTGCCGTTATCGACGGAGTAATCGTTTGCCGATGGATTTATCGATGGAAAACCTATAAAATTTATCGTTTGCCGTTACCGAAACTTATCGAACTTATCGATGGATTAATCGTTTATCGATAGATTTATCGATGGAAAACTTATAAAATATTTTCATATATATTTTCATACATAAAATATTTTTTATAACATAAAATACTAAATGTATATTTTCCTTAATAATTGAAAAACGTCAAATTACAAAACTAATTATGTCAGAATCACAGTATCAAAATTATATAAAATGTTACAAAATGAAGTTTACATAAAAAAAAAACGAAGAACTAGCTCACTTTAACCAATTTAAAAAAAATTACTTTTGCCGCAATAAGGTTGCAATTCGGGAAAACGTTGAATTAAAAATAATTATGTCAACCTCACATTTTATAAGTTATATACAATGTTATAAAATGATTTTACATAAAAAAAAAATAGGCTAACTAGCTTAACTTAATTAATTTCCAAAAATATGTACTTTTGCCGCAATAAGGTCATAATTCAGAAAGACATCAATTACAAAAAGAATTATGTCAAACTAATAGTTTCCTAATTATTACAATGTTACAAAATGAAATTACAGAAAAAAAATTAAAATATATCTTAAATTTAATATTTTTAGGAAAATTGGTACTTTTGTCGCAATTAGAAATAATTTGCATAAACCCTTAAATTTAACCCAAATCTGCAACAATTCAATAAAAATCACACAAACCATCTTGATTCATCTATATTCCATCATATACTTTAAAAAAAAAAAATTCAATTTCAACAACAACATTTGATTCAAAACGTAAAATGTACAATTAAACTAATATGAAACTCAAAGTTTAACTTTCATTCAACCTAATATCTTTCTAAGTAACTACTACAAATGTAGGATAAAAATGTGAAAAATTGACATGATTCATACATATACAACATTTAAACATCAAAACACTAAAGATCTACTTAAAAAAAACCCGAAAAATACATTTAAATTTCGAAATTAAAAGAAGTTGGAACTTCTGCCGCAAAAAAAAAATTATACCAGGGTTGACTTATCGTTTTGGACCGAAAAGTAACTTGCTTTTCGAGAAAATACACTTGATAAGTTTGAGAGATAAGTGACTTGCTTTTCGAATCGAAAAATCGCGATAAATATAAAAAGATAACGATTAGAGGAGATAAGTTACCGAGAAGTGGTTTTCAGCGAAAAATCGCTCGATTATCGCGAAAAGCGAAACCATGATCTAGACAATATTACATTCCCGAGAAGAAAATTATTTTGTCAATAATGATCAACGTTTGTTGATTTTCAATTGTTCCCCGACTGACTTACGGTTAAATTGAAAATATAGGCTTGTAAGTTACCAAGACCAGTGTTTGAGAGCTTCATGTATCCACATTACTAACTCTCTTTTTACATAATCACGGGTAAATTTTGCATCAAATAGCATACGAACCGTCAAATTATCTTTCTGCTTGGATTTTTTACCCAAAAAAAAAAAAAACTCATATTTTTTCAACTACTTCATATCACCTCTTACAGAATCTTTCAGAATTCATTTAGAAGTCCATACAAGTATGAAATATGATTTCTTCAAAAAAAAATTAATTTATTTTTTTAACGAAAATCTCAGGGTTATACCATCAAATTTTTGATATACCATTATAAAACTGAATCGGCACAATCGGCACGAGTAGACTCGTAATGCTCTCGGTATACTCGTAAATTTGACTTGTGGGCGGTTTGTGGTAAGCGGTCATTAAAACATTGCCCGACCTTGAGTACTCCGTGGATAATAACTGACCCACATGTGTCGGTAAAAATTTGCACACTTATCGGTTTATTGTTCATTGCCGAATTGTTCATTGCCGAGTTACTGCTGGTTCCAGGATCACTCTTTAGAAGAAAAATACTGCAAGATAATGGAAGAAGAAAATTGGCGAAAAGTTCTTTCTACTGATAATAAAAGAAATCACAACATGTGTGAATTAAATATAGAGTACAAACTACTAGGGCTTCAACCGGTTGGTTAACCTGTTTATTTTTCACTATTTGGTATCCTTAACTTAATTTTGGTTAGTCATGTTTTAATAACCTTAACTTGTTTTTAAATCCGGTTCACCGGAAACTGGTTAACCTAATTTCCAGTTATCAAAATTTGATTAAACTATTTAATAGCATTAACCTGTTTTTTTTTTTTAATGTAGCATTCAACAGAGTTTATCGCAACGATAAAACACATCGGTCCAAAATAAATCGCAATAAAACAAGGTAGTCCAAAAAGTAATAAAAAAAGTACAACAATTATAAAAAAAATCCAATTCAACAAGTCGAAGAGGTTTTGAGTGAAAGAGAAAAAATCCTACTTAATTGAATATTTAAATAAATAAATAAATATTAAAACCGGTTACAAAAATAACCTGTTTTGAAAAATAAATAACATGTAACCTTATCATGTTTGAAACCGGATATAGTTAACTGGAACCTGGTTTTAAAATAATTCAGTTACGGTTATTTTAAATCGGATAATTTTTTGTTATGATTTTAAAATTCGGTTACCGGTTATTTTGCACACCCCTACAAACTACAATGCTTTTTAAAGGGAAAACAAAGGGCTAAAACCTTAGCAACTGAAATTCCTAAAAAAATTCAACTTCCCAAACTTATACAAAAGACTGGACCAAATCTCAAGACTTGCTCTTCAAGTCTGGTATGTCTCTCTGTTGCTGACTTTCGCAGATACCCCGACCACGGCTAGTAGGCGTACCATAGCTGGCCTGTGAGGTACCCGTGCTGCACGAGAGCGCCGAACCAAGTCAGACTTAAACTCACAGTTAACAGGTACTCTTTTGACAAGTAACCAACTTACGTCTTATTATTTTGCCTGGAGGAGTAGCCGAATTTTATATACGGGTACCGCGATCATTTACCAACAACGACATCATTCTCTTAATTGCTACACTAAAAAAATTAAATAAGATAAAATAGAGCCGGTCAACTTATATCAATGATATAGTTTACATATGATGGTACGTACGACTCAACGAGATATTAGGGGCCGACAATTATCACAAATCACCTGCAAAACCAACTTACACCGGTATACAAAAGACAATACGGGTATGTGGATGGGATCTTCTCATATTATTTTTTTAAATTGGTATTGATTATTTTGTAAAAAATCTTAAATTTAATCCTACTCAAAAATACAAAAACAATATCATAGATTTCAAGAAAAAGAAAAAGAAAAATGAATTTCTTATCATAATGAAGTCTTGGAAAAATTTTGAGGCATTATGTAAGGTTATTGAAGAAAAAAAAAAGGAATTTTCTTGATTAAATAGAATTTTAAGCCCAAGAGGCAATTTTGGAAAAATACTCGCTACTTAGTGTGTGATATACACTCATGCCTAAAAGAGGGGTTGCACCGTGAGTATACCTAAAATACGTAGAATTTGTAAGTTCATCCTCTTTTCTTCTTCTTTTTTTTTTCTTTTTTATTTTACAACTTACGTAAATAACTAAGCTGAAATTTTAGGATAATCATGGAGGAATAAGTATATTAATGAAATTGGATGTGACTTTAAAATACTATATTTTTGTTGACTATGGCTTCATAAAAGGAAACTTGAAGAAATATTCTCCAAAACACAAGTTCATCGTTTTCTATTCCCTTTTTTACTAAATCATTTCCCCATACTGCATTTTATCTCATTTTGGAAATGTCAAACTTTGTGCCAAAAACTGTCAACTCATACAAAAAAAATGTCAATGTTAAAGACAATATTGGCAACTAATTTTTAAAATTTCCTAATTATTACATACTATTAATTTTGTTCTTTAATTTTTTTTTTTAAATACCAGAAATTGTAAATTTTTACTCATAAAATTGTCTAATTTTATGCTAGAAACTGTCTAAAATGATAGTTTCTCAACTCAGGTAGAGAACATGGTATTTTTATATCCAAATGAGATAAAATATAATTTGACGAATAATTATTCCGATTCATTAAATTGGGGAACAGTTTAATTTTTTTTAAATACCAGAAATTGTAAAATTTTACTCATAAAATTGTCTAATTTTATGCTAGAAACTGTCTAAAATGATAGTTTCTCAACTCAGGTAGAGAACATGGTATTTTTATATCCAAATAAGATAAAATATAATTTGACGAATAATTATTCCGATTCATTAAATTGGGGAACAGAAAAATTTGTGGTTTGGAGAATACTTCTTCAAGTTTCCCTTCATAAATGTAATATATGGTATCATTTAGACTTCAAAAAAATAAAAATTTGTTGGGATTACATACCAATTTTCTTTTGATAAATGGATTTTAATAAACGGAGAAATAAGGTGCCAAACGTTGAGCAATAGTACGTAATAGTACTAGATATTTTTATCAATTGAAATCACTCTCCTTTGTCTTTTAATTAAATCTTTATATGAATGGATAAAATGATAATGCTTTTTTATACCCTTTTTTCGATTTTGTCAATTTTGGCTAGTTTCAATACATGAGTAACATGGTTCATATATATTACTATAATGAGGATTATATCAATAATTTTGACAAGCTGTCTCCTTTGAAAACCGAAATATTTTTGCCTATATATCAGACTGCCATACTCCAACGTTGGAAACTCTAGAGAGAGAGAGATGGCAACGACATCTTCATTCATGGCGTTTCAAGTGTGTAGCTCTCTTCAAGATCAAAGAGCATCAATACTCCCTAACACCGAGAGCTTGAAGACTGCGTTCTCTTCTTTATTCCAGGTTGGTCATGCATGCATGCATGCATATCTATATATACATGTCATATATATTAGGCGTGTGTATATATCAATTTTATATATAAGAGTAAACAATAATATGAGCAGCCAAAAATACCGGGGAGGGCACTGAAAAGAGCGGAGGATTGTATCTCGGCCAAAACCATTATTCAGAAGACAACTACTAAAATGTTGGACGCTTTTGTTGACTCGGTTTTTGAGTTTGTTGATCAACCATTGCTACCATCTCAGGTACACCAGTCATTTTTATAAGTTACAAGATAAATCGCTATATGTATATATATCCTTGCATAGATATTATGTAAATTACAAAGTAATAAACACAAATTTACATTTTTTTAGGGTTCTTTAGGGTAATAGCCAAACTTAAAAGTGTTTTAGCAAAATAGCCAAACTTTAGTTAATTTTGTAAACTAGCCAATTAACCACTTACACAAAACTCCAATTATATTGTTAATTTTGGTTAATTTTGACTAGTTTAAGTGGTTAATTGGCTAGTTTACAAAATTAATCAAAGTTTGGCTATTTTGCAAATCTCATGTTTCAGTTTGGCTATTTATAGCAATTTCTCTTTTTTTTTTTAATGGAAATACTCCATTTAGAAAGAAAGCCACAAACATTAGAATATAGTTAATAATCCTATATGAGTATATGGTATAGAAGAAGTTGATTATATGTATAATTTAGAATAAAAAAATACATAAAAATTTAAGATATTTTTGAACAAAACGCGCTACCCTTTGAAGTTGTTGTAGGTCAACGTACCCTTTTAAATACCAATAATGTTACAAGGAGAAAAAGAGAAAGAAAAATTGATTGTTTTAATTAGCGGTTTTTAAACATAACATCTTATCATATTTATATTTGTACTCTTCAATATGTATCCTCGCGATATAGTATCAATCTATGAAACTATAAATGCGGGCTAATAATACGAATTCCGGTCACAAACTCTTGACATAAATATTTCATATAGAGTAACTTTGCACCAGTGGATGAGCTGGGAAGGCCTGCTCTTATCAAAACCATAGACGGTGATATTCCTGATGACTTCCCAAGTGGTGTT
Organism: Parietaria judaica; assembly: GCA_954871525.1. Taxonomy (NCBI): domain Eukaryota; kingdom Viridiplantae; phylum Streptophyta; class Magnoliopsida; order Rosales; family Urticaceae; genus Parietaria; species Parietaria judaica. Next base: position 38,280,377 of record OX940865.1, read on the forward strand.
TACATTAGAAACGGTAATTGCATAACGTGTATTTGGGGTGTTTATTATGAATGATCATATATTTTCAACCAATAATTAATTAATAGATTTTTACTTAAGGGAATTTTAATTATATTATTTTTATGTTGATTAATACCTAAACGTATAGATATCATTTCGATATGGACAGCTTGCCCATTTATTGATACTTTTTGGGAGGAGTAGCAAAGTAATTAAACGTTTAACAAGTTTTTATCTAAGATGCTAAATTAATTATCAGAAAAATTCAACTAAATGTTTAGTTCGTATTAATTATATTTGCAATTTGACGCCTCTTAATTGGACCAAAGTTCAAACTAGCTAATCATGCCAACTAATTACATTTTAGATTTATGTCTCGTCAAGAATAGAACCATAGGGAAACAAATTATATTAACATAGAATAACGTTAATTAATATTCAATAATTATAAATTAATAAAATTGATAATATAATAGAATTTTCTGGTCCCGACAATATTAATTTATAGAGACTATTATACTTAGTACTGTATTCGTGAATCGTTATCGCCCCATCCAACTATATTTAAATTGAATTAATTATTTGTAACTATTTTGGTTTGACCCAATTACAATTAGATTTAAAACTATATGTTTAGTAGTTAAATACCATCATTTATTGCAGGAGCAAATCCTCTGTTTGGGGCACTAAAGTCAACGAAGTCCATATTTGGAAAGTCAAATTACTTGTGGATAGAAGGAGAAGGAATGGTTCATGCTTTGTATTTTAGTAAAGACACTGATCAGAAATGGACTACTCATTACAACAATAGATACGTTGAAACCGAGACTTTCAAGCATGAAAAATTAAGAAACAAACCATCTTTTCTTCCTAGCTCTTGCTAGCTCTTGGTTCATGATTCAACAAAGGCGACTTGCTAGCTCTTGTCTCTGCTTCGTTGCTCAATTTGGTGAGTGAGTCATGGACTCGAAAAATATACAAGTTTTTATCGCTGATATTGAGAACTATTTATCTTATCGGTATGTTCTTCTAATCGTTTTATGTAATTATTTATCCCTGAAAATCATCAAACAACTTCAAATTAATTTACATCTCAACTTACCACTCCGTTTTAATTTTTTTAGGCGAACTTTTAATTTGTAGAAAATTGTCATCTATTAACTTTTTATCACTTTCATCAAATTTTGATTTTTTTTTTCTTTTCCTTATCTTTCATAAATTTTAGCTAAATTTTGTAAAACCCTTCTCGGAATTTCCTCTATATCGACATTCTCTCACAATGTCGCCTTTTTCAGCCTCACAACCTTTCATTATCCGCAAACCATCGCTGCTCGTCATTTCTCTCGTATAACAAAAATGAGCATCTACGCTTTTTTTTTTCTTTTCAATTTCAAGAGGTAAAATTGATTTTGCTATAAAATAAAAAGACAAATCGATAATATTGATTTGGGAGGCAAACTGATTCAGAATTAAAAGCGAGATAAACGAAATTTTTATGGTACCACTAAAAATTACAATAATTATCAAACTTATATCATTAATAATATTAACTGGTCAACGATCTATATATACCTCACTTGACTTACCCTTTTATCTTTCTTTTATTTTCTAATAATTTAGGTGAGATTTGGGACAATAGATAAGCATGTGAGCAACACCAATGTGTTTGAGCACTCGGGGAAGCTATACACAATCGCTGAATGTCATTTGCCTCATGAGATCGACCTCTCAACGCTCAAAACATTGGGGCCTTGGACTCTCTCTCTGCCTTGGAACAGACCTTTCACAAGCCACCCCAAGGCACGTTACATTTCTCTATTTTGCACCTTGTTCATTGCAATTTGCAAGCAAACACATCATTGACGTAATATATATATATATATATATATATATATATATATATATATATATATATATGATGACCACTGACCAATAAAAGCGTAAATGGCACGTAAATGAGAATAAAGATCCTATAGGCTGCAACTAGGTCAACAATATGTATCACATTTCAATATTTCGGTACATCAATCGGTTACTCGGTTGGTTTTTCGTCTCTATTTTGTACTATTATTACTCAAGGAATCTGCCGCTCGATTTTAGTCCGTACATGATTGAATAACATAATAAAAATAAAGCTAAAGTTAACATCTATATATATATATATATGAGTGTGACGTAACAAATATCTACCTTGTTGATTACAGAGAGCTCCAGGCAGTGGAGAGTTAGTAATATTCGGAGTTGACCCAGTCAAACGTCCTTACATGGAAATGGGCGTTATTTCAGGTAAATTCTTCTGTTTTAATTATTACTATTTTTTTCCAAGGTATTAAATTTCTCGAATATCCATCGGCGTGCCCATCGAAAATCTTTTTTCGAGGATATGCGAAACGATATATCTATCGACATATCCATCGATTTACCTATGAGATACCAATCGACAAGCGATATATCCGTAAAATGAAAAATGCGAAACGACATCGGCAAGCAGTATTTAAAACCTTGCTTTTTTCCATGCAAAATGGATATAAAAAAAGTGAAGGGTTACAATATTTGGATCCATAAGGCAAAGCTTCTATAGATTAGTTATGGGGAGATGATAAATTTTTATTATATTATCAAAATTATTATTTATATTGAGTTTTAATTTAATAAATTTCTACTGAATGTGACTTTTTTATCTGTTTGTAGCTGATGGAAAAAGATTAGTTCATAGAGTGGACCTGAAACTGGATCGATGTACATTTTGCCACGACTTTGGGGTTACACAAAGGTAAAGATCGTTGATAAACTATTAACCAAGCTTGTTATTGCATTATAATATTTAAATATGTTAAAAGACAATACTCGTCATGGTTGCTTGATAGGTCAACTTACATCAACGATTCCATAAATGCACATCAAATATTCATAGAATAAATTAATGCGATTTTTAACATTTATTATTTAATTAGAAAAATAATTAGTGATGTCAATTATGCCTCCCTAACAGGGTTGACCTGAATTTTTCAGGACCCTAGGCAACAATGACTTTCGGACCTATCGAAACAAAAAAAAAAATAGATACCGGTAGAAAAATTTAGAATATATATGTATAATCTTAATTTTGCAAATTACGAAAATTATTAACTGTATGCAATATATGTCTTACTTGATCTAGTATTTTTCTAAATATCATATTATTTGTCTTCAATCTTACGAGAATATTCCTTAAACCGTTTTTTGTTCAACTAGATTCATGCATTAATCACTTCACAATAATCTAATAATGTAATATATATATTATTCTCGTTTGGTAATCAATTGACAAAAATATTTTCAAGCAACTCATATGTTGCGATCGTTATTTTTATTTTACCGGCAACGATAATAGTGTGATTACTTTTTAAAATAAAATCATTGCTGTCAAAATTAAAGTAAATGAAGCAAAATACACCCCACATACAAAGTTTACGGTGCATTCCGGCCAGTTACTCAATAAAAAAAAATTAAAAAAAAAACTTTTGATATTGATGAAATTTTTGTTACGAAATAAAATCGCTCATTTATTATACTCCTTTTTAAGGGTGATATTCTATTTTAAAAGCCCAGAAACTCAACTAACTTGGGTCATTTGTATATGGGCCTATAGGTACAACGTGTTCATGGATTTTCCAGTTACGATTGACGTACTGAGACTCTTCACGGGAGGCTCGTATGTTCTTGAATACCTTATTTAGACATATTTATTATTTTAAGCAAAAACTAAATACATATAAATCAGCCTAAATTGACTTATTATTGACTCTAATCAATGTAGATTAATTGAATACAACAAGGACGGATACGCAAGGATCGGAGTTATGCCTCGATTCGGTGATGCAGATTCAATCAAATGGTTTGAAGTCAAATCAAATTGCACATTCCACTTCATCAACTGCTTCGAGGATAAAAACGACGAGGTGTGTACGTACATTGTGAACACGGCCGGTTCTAAAATAGAGGGACACTAGGCGGAAAAAATAAAAATAAATTAATGTGAATCTAATAGAAATATATCGTTTATTAGTTTTTATCTAAATAGTATTCTTAGTGGCGAGACGAGGGTGACCGAGTTTAATTCTTAATTAAAAAATTAAAAACTTAGTTTTTATCAAATTTTTTACTAAAATGCTACAAAAGTGTAAAAATACGGACTTTTACTACTAAAATTATGTTTATGGACTTGCCTACAACAAACGAACAAGTTTAAAGACTTTCGCCCCAATTTTTCCAATTCCATATAAATCATTGCTAAATCTCATAATTATTTTATGAAATTGAAATCCTCAACGTAGATAGAAAATTGAGTTGTACTTTATTAGAAAGAAAATATAAATGAGATGAATATTTGTGCATGAACAGGTTGTGGTACGAGGTTGCAGAGCTCTCGGCTCGACTCTACCGTTTGACAAGTCGGGCTGCGACGGGTCACTAGTTCATGCCATACCTTACGAGTGGCGATTAAACATGCGAACCGGAGAAGTCATTAAAGAGACAAGTCTCGCCGCCGAATCCGAAACAGAGCTTTCCATGGATGTTCCTTTTATGAACGAAGCTTTTAATGGTCTTAGAAACAGATTTGGATATGCTCAAGTTTTCAAGTCCATCGCCAACTCAAGTGCAGGTACTTCTCACTTTATATTTTGCAACAAAAATCAAAGTAAGAAAAAAAATTATATATATCAGCAATTAAAAAAAAATATATGATTCAAATTTTTTGTAGATAAAAAATAAGTTGTTGAACTTATAAATTTTTAAAAATTAACATAAACGGTATATTTCATTGAATTTCTTAATAATTTTAAAGTTAAGAAATTGAAATTAACCTTGTAATTTCATACATTAAGTAATATAATATGAATAAATAAACTTTGAATTTCAATTTCATTAAAACTTTGAGATAAACTTTGAAAGTTGAGAGAGTTATGATATAGACATTTTACAAAATGAATGACCAAAAAAGTATATCTATAAACTTCAGTGATTTATCAGTTTAAATATACTGTGTATTTTTTGCAGATGATATTCCGAAGTTTGTAGGACTAGCTAAGCTAGATTTTGAAGAGAATGATGATAAAGGAGAGAGTAATTCAGTGAGTATACATTTAATCTTCTATTTAGCATATATGTTCTAGTATTATTTTACGAGTGTCCTTGTTACAGATGATAATACTTTTCTAGTTTTATTATCAGGGCCGGCCCAGCCATTTCGATAGCCTCGGGTCAGTGGAAGTCGAATATCACATGTTTGAGGAGGGGACATATTGCAGTGAAGCAACTTTTGTGTCTAAACAGGGAGGCTTTGAAGAAGATGATGGCTGGATCGTCACTTTTGTTCACAATGAACACACCAACACATCTCAAGTATTGATTTCCTTAAGTTGCCATATTTGTAATTATATATTTTATTTTTGCTGGTGAAAAAACTTTTGTATTCTTTTTATAATCATATCATATTGGTTGAAAAAAAAATTCAGGCCGTAATTCTAGATGCAAAGAAGTTCACCGGCGAGCCGGTCACCAAGATTACGCTGCCACGAAGAGTTCCGTACGGATTTCACGGAGCTTTCATAAAGAATTTGAAATTAAATAGCACTGACATGGTGTAATTCAAGCGTATTAGGGAATTTTGTTATAATTTAAAAAAAATGCTTTAATTTGAATGCGTGTTTGAGCAGAACGGTGCTTAGACGGAAACCAATATTTACAAACTCTAGTAATTTTTCAAGCGCTATATAAATATTTATTTAGATTAGATAGAAAACGTACTTTTAGGCTCTTACTCTTATATTATTTACACTTGGATTTTTCATTTACTATAGTTGATATGTGTTAGTATTATTATAGTATTCTTCCGTTTATAAGAAATGTTAATATTAATAAATTCAAGATAGGTATTAAACTTTGCTAAGGGATTAGACAAAACGGTATTGAACTAAGACTAGTATATAGTAATTGGCCGCCCCTAATAACGATTAATATATTTTTTAAATGAATAAATTTTTTGGCCCCCCTTATTCTAAATTTCTAGTTTCGTCATTGGTGTCTACACGAGTAACTTCTGCATTTTTCTTCTGAAAAAATATGTGTTCGATTCTCTTGACATTTTAAGATAAAGAAAGTTTATCTTATTGATCCTCAGGAAAAATTATGTTTGGGCTTTTAGACTAATCATTCGTAGTAATTATGAATGATAAGCAATTACTTATCATGCTTACAAGGCCATGTTTGGTAAGCAATTTCAAAATTATTTTTCACCTTTCAATTTGAAATAAGATAAGAAAAAAAATAGTTGTTTGCTGAATTTTTGTACATAGAATCGGGAGGACGATGTATTGTAAAAGCGGGAGGACTTAGTCGGCCTTTACTACCTAATCGTCGCTGTAAATATCGCAAAATGTTTTATGCACAATTTACTTTTTATGCCACTTTAATTTTTATTTAGATTGTAAGCAAGTATTCGTAAGTCGCCGTCACACCTACTTATTAAAAACAAAAGAAGAAATGAAAAAAAAAATTAAAAAAATTAAGACTTTTACTTCAGGGAAAACCACTTGTTTTAGTACTAATTTTATCCTATAACAAGTCTTATTTCACACTTATTTCTGCCATTATTGATAACTACTACATGATGTGGTCCACATAATTAATATTTAATGATTTAGTGAAAATAATGATGAGCTCCTTCATTATCACCCTTATTTTTCATCCGCTTTCAAGAAATATGCAATTTTTATTATTGATGCTCAAAGGATATGATCGCGAAATAAATAATGGCAGATAGCTACACCAAGGTTTTAAATACCGCTTGTCGATGTCGTTTCGCACTTTTCATTTTACGGATATATCGCTTGTCGATGAGTATCTCGATAGGTAAGTCGATGGGTATGTCGATGGATATATCGTTTCGCATATCCTCGAAAAAATATTTTCGATGGACATGTCGATGGAGCTTCGGGAAATTTAATACCTAGTACACCAAAATGACCCCAGAATTTTTCATTTTTTGATTAATTAGCCAATATATATGAGTAAATATGTTTAAGTCTGTCCCTGATTACAGACAAGCTACAACATAGATATGGGTCAACTATACTCTATAAATTGTAATTGGCCAAGAACCTATAAAAGTGTGCGATTAGACATCTCCGTCCAACTACTATTAGATACATGGGCGGATGGAAGAAAAAATGTGGTTTAACTCAAACCACTCCTCTAATATTTTTATTTATTTTTTGTTGCATAAGAATACCCTATTCTTAAAATAAAAAAATAGTGTAAATCTATATAAAAGTTTAGTTACCCTAACTTCATTAATATTTAATATAATCCTTTCAAGTTATATTTTTGAAAGAAAAAATAAATATATCTAAACCCCTCTTCCCGTACATACTTTTTGGTTCCGCCGCTGATCAATTACACATAGTCAAATAGAAAAGTGAGAAATAAAAGAAGGGTTGACACGCCGCAAAACCTTAACCAAAGATACGACAATTAGATAAAACTGTTAGTCGCACACTTTTATTTTATTTTAGTAGACTAAAAGAGAGTTTGGATGCTATTCTCTCAAGTTGACTAGAGCTTAAATACTTTTATCTTTATTATATAAAAAAAATATTTTTTATTTTTTAAAATGTAAACTACGAAAACAGAAAATACTCACTTTTTTTTTTCTTTTTTTTTTTCTTTTCACATCATTTGATACCTTACTTTATTGAGCACCACTTATTTGAGTACTTATTGTAATTTATCACAAAACAAGTATTATTTCACACCTTTTTTTTTCTGCCATTATGATTACTTGGTTGTACATGATGGCCCAGATGATTAATTACTTTGGGAAATAAGGATTAGCTCCTTGAGAATCATCCTTAAGAAATATGTGAATTTAATATGATTGATGCTCAAAGCAACTGTTAAAGTAGCCTTGGATCAGGGCAAGTGTATAGAAAAATCTGAATTCTTTTTATTATTTTGTAGCATAAATAAAGGGCATCTACTGCAAGACAACTGTTACTTTCTTTATCGATGATAAATATTGAATAAATGTTTAAGGAGAATTACAAGTTGTTTCTTGGGAAAAAGAAGCAAGAAATGTAGTTGAAATTAGGGAAGTCAATTTTCTATTAGTAAAATTTATTAGTTAGTATGATAGTAAAATTGTTAAACTATGAATCTAAGTGTGTTTGTTTACATTAAGATTAAGATGTTTGAATCTGAATGCGCACATTTGAATATTAAAATGTTACATCTGAATCGACATGACTAAAACTTAAAAAGAAAAATGCATGAAATGTCCAAAAACCACTTAAGGTTTAAGGGAATTGCCCATACTTTCAAACAATTTATTTATGCCCATTTTAAAAATATTTTGGACCATATTAACCCTGATATTAATTATATTTATTTATTTTCGTATTTATTATTTATTATATATTTTAATTTTCGAAATAAAATTAATTATCCTAAAATTTTGGTTGAAAACTTCTCCTATTAATTAGGTTATCATTTAATTTTGTTATTTTGACCTAAAAATTAATAGATCTCTCTCTCTCATTCCCTCCCCTTCTCACACGTTCGTGCCTCTCTCTCTCTCTCTCTCTCTCTCTCTCTCTCTCTCTCTCTCTCTCGGATTGACCACCATAGCCAGATTCGGGCGCGCTCGGCGACTTCGAGCGTGGCTTTGGCGACCGTCGGCACGGCTTCCGAGGAGGCGACTGTGGCCCCCGTCGCGGTCGCCCTCCATCGCGCCTCCTTCCTCCGTCGCGGTCGCCTTCCGTCGCGCATCCTTCCTCCATTGCTCTCCGTCGCGGTCGCCCTCCGTCATTCTCCTTTTGTTTGCCGTCTCTCGCTCGCCGGATCAAACACGGGGTAAGATTTTTTATTTTTGTAAATGGGTTTACACGATTTTGGATTGGTAATGTTTATTGGATTGGTAATATTTTTTGTAAATAGTTTTACCAAGTTTGTAGATGTTTACGAATGTAAAACTGTTTACGGCAATGTTTATACAGTTTTGTAAATGATTTTTGTAAATGGTTATACAGTTTTATACAGTTAATGATTTTTGTAAATGGTTTTACAGTTTCATATTTGTAATTAAAATTTTGTATTTATAGTTACGGATTCGTAGTTGTAGTTACAAAATTAACTTTGTAAATATTTTATACAGTTTCATTGTTACATTGAACTTTCGTAACTATATTTACAGTTTTATAACTACAGTTTTATTGAAATTTCGTAAATTTATTTACTGTAAATAAAGAATCTTAAATATAGATTCGTAAATATAGTTACGTAAATATAATTACAGATTCGTAAAATGCAGAGAAATAATTTGAAATTTTAGTCTTAAAATATTGATTAATAGGGATCAAAAAATAAAAAAATAGGATTTGTTACAAACGTTAAAATAGGGAAGAATAATTCGAGTAATATTTTTTTAATGTTAAAATAAGAAAGATTTGTTTTAAGTTATTTAGTCTGCTATTTTTAAGGAAAAATTTTGTTTTTTAATTTTAATTAAAAAAACGAAATTAAAATTAATGTGAGTTAATTGGAAGGGCATATTAGTCCACATTTCAATTTGTTGGTGGTTAGAGTTATCATAATTAGAAATGGGCATTTTTTTTAAACCTTGAGCCACAAATGGGCATTTCCCTCATTTACCCAACTTAAAATTGTTGTCGAGTTTAGCTCATTCGTGAAACCCGCCTGGATAAGTCTTATCCGGGTGATGAGTTATCAAAGAAACATTAATAAATCTTCAAGTTCATGAAGTCTTAGACTAGCTTGGCTTGGACGAATCACGGCGATCCATCTGAGCCCGAAAAAGTCATCAAACCTTCCATTTTCAATATAGCATTCTACTAAAAATAAAAATAAAAGTGTACGGAAATCTCTTACTTTTTTTAGATTACTTTCATGCTTATCAAATGGTGCTCTGGTTGGAGTGGATGTGAGATTTGTACAAAGAGGGAAATTATTGTTCGAGAAAAGAACGAGCTGGTGTAATCTGCGATATTCAGTGTGCAACCGGTCTAAAAAGTTGCCGGATCAAGATCATTAGACATACATTGGAGATTCAAATTAGATTTCCGGCCAAACCACTATAAATCAGTGTGTTCATTTTTCTTTTCTTTTTTGTCTTTATTTTTTACTTTGAAATTTTGATTGATCGAGAATCACACTCAAATTATTTCTGCAAAAATGGTTCGAAATCACAACAAAACTCAACTAGTAGAAGAAAATAAATATACCTGATAATTTTGTCACTATTAGCAACTTTTTGCAACCAAACAAAATAAAACATGAAAAAGGATAGTAAAACAAAACAAATGTAAAAGGCAAAATGCAACCGATGCATAACTTGAGGGGTGAAAAACACCATTAACTCTATTATTTATAGTATCCCTCAAAAAAAAAAAAAAAACACTATTATTTATAGTAGAAGAAGAGGTGATATGTATTTATGTTTATTACTCTCTAAAATAATTTAAAAAAAATATATATATATATATAATATTAAAACTGGTGATAAAAATATGTCTATAAATTATGGAGAACTGATTATTAATATAATTAATTTTAGAAAATATTTATTCAGGTTTTCTTTGTCAAATTATCATTTCACGATTTGATTATTTTCCCCTTATCTTCAATCATGCAGATGGATTAGTGGGTGGATTAAGAAAGGATTGTAATGATTAATGATAATACCAATGTTGGATTGGAAAGCCTCTGTCTCCTTCACCGATGACTCATTTACTACCACAAAAGCTAATTCTCTCGGGAAATTCTGAGAACACAAATAATGCAGTGTAAAATGTAAATCTTGCACTCGCATTGACGAACAAAATTGCAGATGCTTCAGTGATCGATTTCGCATCCACGAACACGAGTGCATAGTCCCAGGAATCGGTAACACAAAACATCCACCACGTTAGATTTTCGGCGAGTCTTGATCGTGAGAAATTTTGAAAAAAAATAAACTCGGTGTTTACTCAAAAATTATCCTAGTTCTAGTACAAGGGCTTGTTCTGAGTTTCTATTTTAGGTCTCGATTCTTTTGGTGGCGAACTCACGTAAGACACTCGCTCAAAAACTAAACGTAGTGTACGTTTAGTATCTCGGTTTTGGTCTCGGAATGCGATAACCATGTAACTCGTTAAATGAACTAGGCAGGAAAAGTCGTTCAGGGTAGTTTTTTTTTTTGTTTTTTTCTTAAGAATCATGTAACTCGCAAGAGGTAGTTAGACAAAGACACATTTGTAATATGGTTTAAAAAATATAAAAGGGAAATGCTAGTCTGATTATCGGATATACCAAATACTAGAGAGAGAGCGGCGATCCTAATGAGATCAAGTAAAGACAGTATTCATTGGTAGTCCGAGAGAGAGAGTTCATTATGCACGCCAAAATGGCGTGAAAGCTCTAACCGAGCTTTAAATTCTACGCTATAAGAGCATGGAAATGATTTTGTGAACACTGTCGCGTTATATAAGCCCCATAAAAGTTATTTTTGAATTTATTGTAGATTTCAGGTATATTTTTTATAACACATATGCTACACAATATGAACATAAAGAACACTAAAATGAAATTAAAATTAAAAACATTATATGAACACCATCCAAACCTCGAGAACAATATGTGAACATTAAAAACACTATATGAACGTAAGAACATAAAAACATCAATATAAAAAAATTCAAAAACATTTACCTGAAGAAAAATCTTCGTTCGAAGGAATAAACGTTGAATTTAAGCTAAAATCACAAAACATTCATGTTTTCAACATATATGTGTGCCGAGACTTTTCTTTTTAATGACTATATAGGCTTCAAAAAGTTTATACCTATCTACCTCACTCACCTTACTCGAGACTTAAATAGCATCGCGAAAATTTTATTCTACAATTCTGAGCCGTGGTATAACCTATGTTTCGTACTATTGGTTAATTTAGGTATTGGTCCCACTGGAGGCTACGACTCTTATTACGAATATAATACGGGTCCCTAAAGAAATTTTTAATAATTTATAATACCGTTGATGTTAAATGTCAAAATTGAGCTAAAATCACAAAACATTCACGTATTTTACATAAATGTCTGAGACTTTACTTTTTGATGACTATATACGCTTCAAAAAATTTATACCTCCCTAGCTCACGCACCTTACTCGTGACCTAAATAGCATTGTGAAAGTTTTATTCTACGATTCTGAGTCATGGTATGATCTATGTTTCGTACTATTAGTTTAATTTAGTTATTGGTCCCACTGGAGACTACGACGCTTATTACAAATATAATACGAGTCCCTAAAGAAATTTATAATAATTTATCATACAGTTGATGTTGTAACGATTGTACACCGTGTAGAACATATAATGCAACAAGAGATGCTATAGCATTTTCTGTAGCAATCATACTCGGCAATTTAATTGTTACGTATTTGTCCATGATAATTTTTTTATAGTTAAATTCCAATATATAAGCCCCGAAAAAGTTATTTTTTAATTGACTGTATATTTCAGGTCAATTTTTCATAACACATATGCGTACTCAAGTACACAATAGGAACATAAAGAATACCAAAATGAATTTAAAATTAAAAACATTATATGAACACCATATAAACCTCGAGAACAATATGTGAACATTAAAAACACTTTAGCAATGTAAAGAAAACAAAAATATCAACATAAAAAAATTCAAAACATTTACCCGAAAAAAAATCTTCTTTTTGATGGGGTAAACATCAAAATTCAGCTAAAAACACAAAACATTCATGTATTCGATATATATGTTTGCCGAGACTCTTTTTTTATGACTATATATACGTTTCAAAAAGTTTATACCTCCCTACCTCACTAACCTTACTTGAGACTTAAATATCGTTCTGAAAATTGTATTCTACGTTTCCGAGCTGTGGTATAATCTACGTTTTGTACGATTGGTTTAATTTAGTTATATTGGTCCCACAAGAGACTAGAGAAATTTTTATTAATTCATAATACCGTTGATGTTAAAACGATTGTACACCATGTAGAACATATTAATGCGACAGGAAATGCTATAACATTTTCTGTAGCATGTATAGTCGGCAATTTAATCCTTACGTATTTTTTCGTGAGAATTTTTTGTTTAGTTAAATTCCAATATATGAGCCTCAAAAAAGTTACTTTTTCATTTGATTGTATATTACAAGTCAATTTTTTAGAACGCTTATGCACACTCTAGTACACAATGAAAATCAAGAACACCAAAATCAAACTAAAATTAAAACATTATATGAACACTATATAAACCTCGAGAACAATATGTGAACATTAAAAACACTATAGGAATTTAAATAATGCAAAAACATTAATCTAAAAATATTCAAAAACATTTACCCTAAGAAAAAATCTTCATTCTGCAGGAATAACTGTCGAAATTGAGATAAAATCACAAAACCTTCACGTATTTTACGTATCTGTCCGAGAGTTTTCTTTTTGATGACTATATACGCTTCAAAAAGTTTATACCTCCCTACCTTACTCACCTTACTCGAGATAGAAATAGCGCTGTGAAAATTTATTCTATGATTCAGAGCCGTGGTATAAGCTATTTTTCGTACAATTAATTTAATTTAGTTATTGGTCCCACTTGAGACTACGAATCTTATTATAAATATAATACGGGTTCCGAAATATTTTTTTAATAATTTATAATACCGTTGATGTTGTAACGATTGTACACCGTGTAGAACATATAAATGCTACAGGAAATACTATAGCATTTTCTGTAGCATTTATAGTTGGCAATTTAATCGGTAAGTTTTTTTCCATTAGAATTTTTTTATACTTAAATTCCAATATATAAGCGCCAAAAAAGTTACTTTTTTAACTGACTGTGTATTTCTGGTCAATTTTTCATAACGCATATGCTTAATCAAGTATATAATATGAAGATAAAGAACACCAAAATGAAATTAAAATAAAATAAAAAAACATTATATGAAGACCATATAAACCTCGAGAACAATATGTGAACATTAAAAACACTTTAGGAATGTAAAGAAAACAAAAATATCATCATAAAAAAGGGGGTGGCAATTTGGGGCCAGACACGAAACACGAAACGGTTACGCCACGATTTAAACGGGTCTGGGTCTACTATAAATGGATCTGGATCCAACCGTGTCGAACACGATTAACACGATTAAATAATGGCTAAACACGGCACGAACACGGTAACACGATGGGACCCAATTAGACACGATTAAGGAGAAAAAAGTTACATTTTATCTATGTTATTAAGTTTTTTTAATACTTATTATATATGATATTCATGTTTTTTATTTATTTATTACATTGTATAATTGATGAACATCAAAAAGTGTTCGTAAAGTTTAAAATCTAAGATAATATAACTAAATAAATTAAGTTGAATGAGTATAAATTAATTTAATTTAATATTTTAGAATACATGAATATTTTAAATGGGTTAAACGTGTAAACACGATAAACACAGTATTTAAATGGGGCAGTTCCGGCTCTCATCTTCAAACACGATTACTAAATGGGGCGGGTCTGGGTCTACATAAAATAAGTAAAAAACGATTAAGACCCAGCACGAACACGACACGAAACCCGAACATGACATAAAACAATTCAAAAATATTTACCCAAAGATAAAATCTTCTTTTGAGGGGGTCATTGCCGAAATTAGCTAAAAACAAAAAACATTTACGTATTCGGCAAGACTTTTCTTTTTGATGACTATATACGTTTCAAAAAGTTTATACCGCCATACCTCACTAACCTTACTTGAGACTTAAATAACGTTCTGAAAATTGTATTCTACGATTCAGAGCTGTGGTATAATCCTTATGTATTTTTCCGTGAGAATTCTTTTTTATAGTTAAATTCCAATATATAAGCCCCAAACAAGTTACTTTTTCAATTGATTGTATATTTCATGTCAATTTTTTAGAACACTTATGCACACTTGAGTAGAGCTGCCCATTTTCATCGCCAAAACGCATCGCGACCCATCGCGGTGGTTTCCGGTGCGTCGTGACTCTTCGCGATTCCGAGCTTCCGATCGCGATTCGTCGCGACTCCCCCCTCCCTCTCTCTCTCTCTCTCTCTCTCTCTCTCTCTCTCTCTCGCGACTCGCCACGACGCGTCGCGACGTTTTTTCTCGCGATTCTGGCGATTTCATCGCGACGCGCCACGACGCCGTGGTGTGCAGCTCTACACTTGAGTACACAATATGAGAATCAAGAACATAAAAATAAAAATAAAAATAAAATTAAAAACATTATATGAACAACATATAAACCTCGAGAACAATATGTGAATATTAAAAACACTATATTTAATGAACACAAAAACATCCTCGTAAAAAAAATCAAAAAAGATTTACCCGAATAATAAATATTCGTTTTGAGGTGGTTAACATCAAAATTCAACTAAAATCTCAACATAGTGTCTTCGACATTTTTGTGTTCCAAAACTTTTCTTATTGATGACTATATACACTTCAAAAAGTTTATACCTTCCTACCTTACTTACCTTACTCGAGACTTAAATAACGTCGAGAAATTTTATCCTACGATTCAAGCTGTGGTACAATTTTATAATATTTAGTTACTACTCGTTTAATTTAGTTACTGCTCCAATACTCTTATCATGGTCCCCCGTAACTCACCCACAATATCCGAACAAAATTGATCAAGCATGGGCCAACCAAATCAGATTCGAAAAAAGAAACATCTCATCATTCATCTAAGCAGGTATCATACAACCTAAACATCAAAGCAAACGGATAAACAAAACATGAGCAACATGTTCCGATCCCAGTTAACTAGTGGTGGTGGTGCACGCACTCCTCCGGTGTCGCCGGGAACCTCGCTGCGTCGGAGCAGTAGTCATACACCATGTGGTTGGCCCGCACCCAAAGGAGCTGGTGGCTCTGGTGCACGTTCAGCTCCGACACCGTCGGCTCGTCCCACCAGAACCTTCGCTCCGCCGAGCTGCTGCACTTCTCCTTGGCACCGGCGACGGGAGCCTCGCAGGCACTGATGTCGAAGCCGCGGTAGGTGGCGACGAAGGGCGCATGGGACCAGTCGGTCTTGACGCGGCCGCCCTGCGTGGCCCAGTCGTCGGCATTCCAGATCGAGCTGTAGACGCCCATGGCCTGATCCTTCGGGAACGGGATGCCCTTCTCCTCCATGTTGGTGTGCACTCTGATCGGCGTCTCGTCGATCATGAACCTGTTGAACGGTAAAAGTAACAAATTATTGGTCAGTCAAAAGGGTCACCGGGTAAGTTACTGTGGACCCGAGAGACAGCTCATGCAATTATGCAAGATTCTCTGCTTTTACCCTTGTGGGCCAACTAGATATTAGTGGGTATATATATATATATGTGCGTGTATAATTATGTGCGTGTATAATATATAGTTTATTTGTCACGCACGTGTTTAGTATAATAAGATATGTGATAGATTACAAATTGTCTTCTTAATTAGGGATTTTGTGGTTCGAATCGCAATTTATAAAAATGTATAAAACCTCTAATATTAATATGGATTGCCTAATTCGGGAAATCCAATTAAACAAAAGCCTGAATCTTCGGACATCGGACCGGACCGGACCCTTTTCACGGAATGACTTACACAACGTGACGCTGGTTCCAGAAGATGGTGTAGGTGTGGAACTCCGTGGTGGGGTCAAACCAGAGGTTGAGCCTCTGCTCTCGGTTGCCGACGCCGTTGACGTAGAGGTTGGTCTGCACCGAGTACGGCTCGCCGGTCGTGTTCCCCAGGAACTCGAAGTCGAACTCGTTGTGGTTCGCTCCCTCCGACGACATCTGCCACCGATAACCACAAGCCACATTATTATAATTACTCTAAGATCAGCCACAGGGGATTGCAAAAATAATGAATGTGCCATTGAAGGACTCATGGAAAAGCCAGAGAGGTTGAATATATATACAATGATTATATATATAGATATCTATATATATATAATGGTTAAGCTTACATAGAAGGCAGTGACGGTTCCAGCAGAGTCACCCTCGACGAGCTTGATCTGAATGCTCACTTTCCCGAACATGTATTTGTTCTTCGACTGAAACCCAGCTCCTGAAAACGCGAGAAGTCCATGAGAAGCCATGAAAGATCGTGTTTTACTTTGGTGAAAACCCGAAAATGGGCTCGTTCGAAGGTACCTGAAGAACTGTCGAGCTTGAGCTTGAGAGAGTCTCCCTCGTAGGCAAAATGGTCATTTGCCCAGCTGGGCTCGAAGAGCTCGTCGAACTTGGCCGAGCAGACCAAACCCACAAAGAGAACCAGTACGATAGCAAAAGAAAGCTTCGAAATCGCCATTGAAGCAAAGCTCAGAGAGAGAGAATGAGTGAGAGAGAGTGAAGCTTTTGAATTCCAAAACCCTCGTTATATAGGCAACACTTTCAATTCCCGATATTCTATTGGCCACGTCATAGCTGGCCCACGTGCCACGTCGGCCTCCACGTCGGACTCGCCGCGAGGAAATTGAAAAAAATGGAGCCGTTGCCGATTCCCCGTTTAGCTGGGCACGGTTATGTACGGCACTCGCTCCTTGAAAACGACGGTACGCGCGCTCGGGCGAATGGAGGCTTGCCACGTGGCGGGGCACAGCTGGCTTGCCAGGCTGTGGAGGTGTCAGGGAAGGTACGAGTGAGAGTAAAGGAAGCGTCCGGTGCATGTTTCGTGGAGGATTGTTGATTTGATATGGGCACTCGCTTCCCATGCCTTGCAATGCAAGACACTTCAATCCTTTTGGACTTTTGCCAAAGATTTTATTAAATATTAATTACTCGGGTTACATTAGATTAATAGTAATTCCGTGACTAAGTAATAGTTATTAGACTAATTAAGCAAGGAAAGAGAGTAGTGTTTTACTGTTTTATATTGAAATGGAGCAGGGTTTAGTCCATGTGATAAAAGGAAACTTTTTTAAAAGGGTTTTGAGAGAACAAAGATTAACGAATAATGATGTGTGTAAAAACTCTCGGGGCCAAGCATTGACATTGACAAGGCGGTATTATAAAATGTTTTAGTTGTGTGTTTCGGGTTTTTAGTTTTTTTTAGACCCGGTTACGGTATCAATTTTTAAAAATTTAAGTGACCGGAATTCTGTATTGAAACAGGTTAAAAACATAAAATTAGTACGGGTCTCTAGAATTATATTTACAATTACAGTAAGTGGCATTATTAGATACTTATTTGTGAAGAATATGCAAATTTATTATTTATGTTACGAAAAATAACTAAATGACTCATTTTTTTAGTAGAACTAGAAGTTTGTTCATCCTTAATGATCTTATTCTTAACATGGACTTGATCACTTGAAATTTGAAAATATTTACATTTTTTTACTCTTGTGACATTTAAAGGAATATAGCGGTCATATGGTAAAATTTATATTAAAATTCATTTAAAAAATAAGTTATTTTTGCTAAAATATATTATGTCATCACTCATAGGCAAATCAATGTTATTTCTTCTGGTATTTTTTTAATAATGTGATTTGATGAAAAAAAAATTATATATAAAGAAGTTCTTGAACTCAAGAAATGGCGTTTGTGTTGTATACTTGTATTGATTGAGTTCCTTTGAGTATTGCCCATGCATTTTGGGGTTAAATGCGATGCGAGTTTATGAAATGAAATAATAAAGGACTGTCACGAACGTCGTGTCACTTTATCAAGCTTTACTTTATCCAAACGGCAGACCCAGTGAGGAACGTACTGTACAATCCATGCATTTTACTATTTACCAATATATATATATATATATTTAGATTTACTATTTACTACAAATAAGAAGAGATGAGATAATATCTTTTGGGGTTCTTGTCCTCGAGATGTGTGGCTTATAATTGAGGTGAATTCTTGGGATAATACAATATTTGTTTTTTTTTTTTGAATATTTGAGAAAATTACAAGTTACAACGTAAGATGATAATAAAGTGAAAAATAAAACTTGTTTAATTTAAGTGTTAATTTCGATAAAAGTTTTCAATTTTTTTTTTAATAATCTGCTAGTTCTAAATTTCTAATTCCTTTTTCTTGGTAGGATAAAATTTTTATTTTTTTATTTTGTATTCTGATTAGTACTTTCGTTAAAAAATAACTTCCACTACTATTACATATACCACTATTACCAGGTGTCGCTCTTCTTTTGTAATGACAAAGAAGAAAAGTTCATTCGTCGGACTCAAAAGGATTACAGATATGGAGTTGTTATACTTGGCGGCATCCATGTAATTCTATTTTTGCATAGGTGACCATTTTGGCTCGCCGAAGTGCTAAAATTGTCGATTGAGTATTATGTCAGGTCATTTCTCGCAAAATTTGCAGGGATTCAGACAACCATTTTTGTTTCCTTCAGTGTAGGTGTGCTTGAATTGGTTTTCGTGCGATGTGTTTTTTGAAAGTGTTAGACTTTTTGTCGTGATTAACCCATAATTAAATACTGAATAGCCTTATATGTGTGACACGTGCAATGAGTAACAGTTTGGACATAAATTTTGGTGGAAGTACCAATAAGAATACAAAACTAAAGAACTAAAACTTTATCCGGCAGAAAAAAAAATTGAAACTTCATTTTTGAAAATATTAGAATTTTTACCTAGATTAACCCTTTAATTTAAAGATAAATCTATTAACAGTTCTGAGTTCTAACTTAGTGCGACACAAAAAATTATATATACGTATTTGTAATTTTTCATTGATAACGTAATTAATTTTTATACTGAATACAAAATTTATAATGTGAGTACATGTAAATCGACAAGATGTGCTTGGTCTAGTGGTAACAAGTACATCACTTAAGACATTAGAAGTCTTGAGTTCGAGTCACCATGGGGTATGGGTAGAGCTGAATTTCACGGCGTCGCGACCGGTCGCGGTGAAATCGCCGGAGATCGCCAAAGTGCACGTTGCGATGCGTCGCGATGGTGCACGTCAGAGAGAGAGAGAGAGAGAGAGAGAGAGAGGGGGGGGGGGGGGGGGGGGAGGCAGCGAAGTTGCGACGAGCTCCAGGTTCGCGATTGATCGCGATTTCATCCTCCGAATCGCAATGCGTCGCGATTCCCCGAAAACGCCGCGATGCGTCACTAATGGCGTGAGGTCGTCGTCAATTGCAGCTCTAGGTATGGGTGAAATCCAAAGATCCTCGTATATATATATATATAAAAAGAAAAAACATGTAAATTAAATCGATAATATTTTTTAAAATAAAAAACTAAAGTAAAGTAAAATATGGAGAACAGGGTAAGTGGGATCGGTGGTGTTGGATAGATTTGGCAGCTCACAAAGATATGCTCATAGGGAATAATGACAATGATCGTTCTTTGCCCTTTTCTTTTGGGTATGCTTTGAATTGTACAGCTTCCAATTATTCAATTATATTATGTGCAGATATTATTCTTCACACCCCATTATCCTTTGTCTGCACAGACACGAGCTTGTAGTAAATCAGTAATGCTTATATATTAATGTTTTCAATTATACTCATTATTCACTCAAGCTTATGCTCCGATTTAATTGTAAATAGTCTATTATTTCATTCCCAATGAGTGACAAAGTTGTCTAATAACCAATAGGATTGGTTTGTATTTGGAATTTACTTTTGTTGTATAGTTTTTGGACTAATAAATGTTCTCCATATCAAGGTTCGACTTTTCCACGATTATCTTCGATAATCCTCGATTATCCGTCTTACCGGTAGCTATCGGTAAGAAGACCATGCCAGAACTTTTCTATGATTTTTGTCAAAAATCAGCAAACATCTTGAAAAATAACAAATATATGATACTTTTTCAATAAATTTTGTATTTTTCGAAGATTTTGTTTTGAGTATATACATATGTGAGAGTGAGATTATATTTTATTTATCTGTGTTTGAGTATGAAATTATTTTATTTTTGGGATTTTAATGTTTTATCAATATTACAAACTTAGTAAATATAAGCTAAAAATATATTTTATAAGTTTTCCGTCGAAAAATATCAAAAAGTGTCGATAATCCGTCGATAATCATCGAAAAATGTCGGTAATCGACAAGCTACAGTATTATAAGTTTTCCGTCGGTTAATCGGTAAGCTATCGAAAAATCCATCGAAAACGACAAGCGATTTATCGGCAAATTCGGTAAGTTGAACCTTGCTCCATATGACAAAGGACAAAGGGTGTTGCAACTTCGTCTTTTAATCTATTCTCATGGTTTATTTAATAAGAAAAATAGCGGCATAAGTTCTTTAAGTGTTTGAAAAATTGACATTAAGTTCTTATTTTTTTCGTTGAGTGTGAAAGTTACAAAACTCTAATTTTGTGTATTCCATCATATTTTTGTTCTGAAATGCGCCACATATCATGTTTTTAAACCCATTAAGTATATCATTGTTTATCATTGATAAATCAGTTAATTTTTTTAATAACAATGTTTTATTTAATGGGTTTGAAAACGAGACACATGATGCGGTTCGGGACGAAAACAGGATGGAATACATTAGCAACTTTCGCCATTCAGAAAAAGAATGGGAGCTTAATGCTAATTTTTCAAATACCGTGGGAACTTATGCCGTCATTTTCCCTATTTAATCATTAAAGATAGTGTTTAGTTGTGATATAATAGTTGACATTGACACTTTCTAAGCACTGTTGTTGAGTTATAAAAATTAAAATTGTTTTTATTTTTAGGTTGTTTAGACTTTAGATTAGGATGTTCTAGTCGAGTTGATATTGTTACGGATGAAGCTTGTCGTAATCAGTCGTCGCTTATGAGATCTTTTCAAATAAATTATGTAGATTCTTTATAATTTTTTTCTAAGTTGTCTAATCGACCAGTTGGTGTCGGTAAGTGTTAAGCGGTACTTAGTTTCGAAAAGAATTTCTTCGGAATACTTATTTTGTTACAAATCTTTTTAAAAACTATTCATTGTATGTATTAAAATAGGTATTTTTTTTAATTTGTATGAAATTGATATTTTGTTAATAAACCCTTATTTAAAATTAAATGTGAGAAATTCTTCGACTACACTTCTATTTGTTTCTTGGCTTTGACTGTTATGATTCCATAAACATATTATTGTCTTATGATTCTTTGCAAATGACGAAATTTAGAATTGACATTATTTCTCGGAACTTATGCCACAAATATCTTATAAGGAAAATTTTAAAATGAGTGACCGTATTTAAAGAACCCACGTGATAGAGAATAGGCATTTTGTGGAGCTTTCAGTACAGTGAGCCGTTGGAGTATTTGTGTACACTTACAGCTGGACCATTTTAAATTTCTATCCTTTTCACTTCTTTAACTTTTCTTTTCTATTTTTTGCTTTCGGATTTCATTTATTTAAAAAGCACACTTTATTTATTTTACAGACAATCATTTTTATTTTTATTTTTATTTTTGTGAAAAAGACGATTATTAATGGTGCTGAACTGAGCAATAAACTTTTGTGCAATTGTGTAATATTTATTTTAATCCTCAATCCCAATGCATATTATATTATAATAAACACAATGAATTCTGCTAATGATTAATCATTAAAGAATAAAAAAAGGTGAAATTATTTGAATATGTATTGTCCTATCAGAAAATCATGAAGAAGGGTAAAATGATTACTCTAGGTAATGATAAATAGACTGCACACTGGAGCATAGGCTTTCTGAGAGACTGAGTATATAGGCCTATTTTGAAGAAAAATATCATAATAGAACTTAACTATACAAGAGAGAAAGGGAGTATTGTACTGTCAAAATTTGACTGGAAAGAGAACAATATGACCATTCTCAAGCAAGCAAACAAGGTTACATTACATCACACCTCTCTCCCAATTTAATACCACTCATGGACCAATAATTAGAGCTGCGTCGGTCGACGTCGTGAGTTTGGTTCACGACGTGTGGCGACTTAACTCCGTCGATCGCGATTAGTCGCGATGTCTGGGGTTTTATTACGAATCATCGCGATGCGAGGGTTTTACCGCGACTGGAGAGGATTCCGTTCGTGCAGAGCGATGAACGGCTAAGATTTGGCGATGGACCATCTCGAGGACTGGCGAACGGCGAGGATTGAGAAGATGGCCGAGCAGCTCTTAATCGCGACGACTTCGCGACTTTCACGATGAATTGTGTTAAAATTATATTTATATTATCTATGTGCTATTTATCTTATTACTTTTTTTTTTCAAATCTCATTCTATTAATTTTACTATTTTATTAATTAAATTAGTGAATAATTGATCCTATTGTGAATAGGATCATACAAAATTCAGTGTAATTTTTGGAATCCTAATTAGAGCATTTTTGTGCAAAAACAACACCAAAATGATGTTATGTCGTTGCATTAGAGTTGGCCAGAGTAATTTTTAATGAACACTGGTAAATGGTAATTACCGAAATTGGTCATATTGATTGAACAGGTACACGTTAAGGCCAAAATGGCTTGGTTGACGCCCGGAGCCGATGTGTGCTGGTCCATCTCAGTTCGGTTGTGGACGATCGGTCCTTGTTCGAGTATTGATCGTAGACATGTGTTGGTCGTCTATTTTCTAAGTTTATTTTTTATATAAAAATTAAGTATTTTAGTCTTGAATAAGGGGTGACAAGACTCGTAAAAAAAAAAAGCACAAATTTTATAGACTATGGGAAAGGTTAGATAATATACTAAAAGTAAGTAAAATAAAATTTAAAAAAAATCACATCGTATTTCGACATTTTTCAAAATTTAGAGGACTTACGATTTAGAAGTTGTAGGTATAACTTTAAAAATTTAAGCACACTCAAAATTTATATCAGAATACATGTCTCTCTCCTGTATGCATTGACTACTTACTATTATGAAAAAGAAAAAAAGTGTCAAGTGTACTTTGAAAACGCCTAAATTAATTAATTTCTTTTAGTTCTTGTAATTGGGTATGCCAAGCCAAATTTAATTTTGACACAAATTTAGGCAATTCATTTTATTAAAATTTTGAATCGCTTTGAAATATTTTTAGCAACCTAAATTTTGGTTCGCGGATGGACTGGTTGAGGTCGACATCCCTCCCTTCGGGTCGGCAACCCGGACTCGGGAATGCTAAATCCACCCCATTGATCTCCAGCTCTACTAAAATCAGAATCACATGAAAAACAAAAAAGCAATTCATAGAATCTTTTGAGGGAATAAAAGATAATAAGATGCGTGTGTATTATTATGTTCAAAATACAGAGTTTATTATTGGAGTGATGAACAATGAGTGCACGCATGGTGCTTCCCTACTTGCCACACTCTCTCTCAGAGAGTGACGTTTTTAATGTCCAAAATTAGTAACTACATTATAGTATTTATACAGTACCAAGTCATATATAATATGGGTTTTTGTTGTCTTGTTCTTCAAGTTACAAGAGATCATCAACTTGCAGTGCAGACTGGTCACGTGACGCGTGAAAATTATCCAAAGAATTTGTGCATTGCGATCTGCGATACTGAGAAGTGACGGCTGTTTTTCGGGTAGGGGTAGCAAGAGACCGCACGTGACACGATGACCAGGCTTGTGGAATTCTATGCAAAGAAGATCCTTTGGGTATTCGTAGGTCACGTGCTGACAGCAAGCTCTGTGTATTTGGGACTCTACCTATTGTCGTTTTATGAAATCCAGCATGTCGTTTTGGTGGAGATGGATTGTATTTTAGTTTGTGTTTTAAGACAGTGAATCACTCGGGACTTGGTTTGTAATCTTCAAGATTACCTTCTTTTATTATTTATTTTTCCCTTTTTAATCGTTGGATTTATGCTTCAAAGATTATCGAATTAAGATTACAAAATCCTCGACGGGTGTACCAAATTACCAAAAAGCATAAGCAGAACCTCACTGAACATTACAAGTAGGCTTAAAACCGGGAAAGTGAACAAAAAAATTAGCCTTTTTTTCATCTATGCTCCAAAAAAAAAAGGAAATTCTTTGGTACCGATTTCAGTTATAAATCTTCCCGGTTCCGGTTCTAAACCCTAAATCATCCCATTCTCGATTTTAAGCTAAATTTCAGGGATTTTTTTTTAAAACCGATTCGAAAACTATATCGAAACCAAAACACGGATACAAAATTTTCAGCACTAATCAAAAGGGTTGAAACTTTCAAACTTATTTTTTTTAATGTCGATTCTAATAATTTTTTCCCCAATTCGTTTTTTTTTTTCTTACTAAATTCTCAAAAAATTGATACTTAATAATTCCACCACGCAAGTACGCAAGTGGGGTTTCTGAAAAGTAATACTATTTATATTTAATATTTACAAATCTGTTGTATAAACCTAAACTTTGAGCACTGATAATTTGTCTAGTAATTAATAGGGTAGTAAAAGTCAAGAGGAGGATTTATAGGAAAGAGATATGGATGAAAAGAGGAGAGGAATTTAGAGAGGATATGAATCAACCGATGGTAAAAATGTAATGTTGTAAATTGCATTCATCACTCTTGAAGATAGGGTATTTATAGAAATTTATATACAACATAAGTACAAACAATGCATAGTAAAAACCAAGGTTCGACTTTTTCACGATAATCTTCGATTATCCGTCTTGCCGGTAGTTATCGGTAAGACGGCCATGCCAATAATTTATATGATTTTTGCTGAAAATCGGCAAACATCTTAAAAAATAACAAAAATATGTATTTTTCAAGAAATTTTACACTTTCCGATGATTTTATTTACATATGTGAGAGTGAGACTATATTTTATTTACCTATGTTTAAGTATGAAAGGATTTTATTTTTGGCATTTTTAATGTTTTATCAACATTATAAACTTAGTAAATATATACTTAAAAATAATTTAGTGATTTTTCATCGATAATCCTCGATAAGTGTCGATAATCCGTCGATAATCATCGAAAAGATCGGTAATGGGTAAGCTACAGTATTATTAGTTTTCCGTCGATAATCCGGTAAGTTATCGATTAATCCGTCGATAACGGCAAGCGATTTATCGCCAAATTTGGTAAGTTGAACCTTGGTAAAAACATATAATTGAGCATACCACTTATTTTATATTATTTACAACAACATCAATTTAGTGAAAAAATAGTGAATTTTATCGATTTTATGCATTTGTATGCGGCACGTATATTATCTGATGCAACGACTCACTTTTGATTGCTACTTCTTATTCTAAAAAACAATATAATCATGCAACTTTTTCCATATTTAATATGAAATTACTTACATAGATATATAAATATTTTGCTTTAAAACTCAAATAACATTTTCACTTAAAATATAATGCGAAACATCGAAAGGCATCGAAATGTCGTGAATACAATACTTAATTTTGATACTGATTGTTTTTTTAGTAATATTTAAAAGAAAAATCCAACTAATGCCTAAAAAGCACCTAAAATTTATGAGAAATACCCATACTTTTACAAAACTAATTTATAATCACTAATATTTTTTGGACCATATTTACCATAATATTAGTTATAATTATTAATTTTAGTTTAATACTTATTAATAATATATATTAATTTTAAACTTTTTTCCTTATAATTATGGTTGACAACTTCCACCTCTTAATTACAATTTCATTTAATTATGTTACTTTTCAAAAAATTAAATCATTCATCAATATTTGTTTTAATTGTTGGTATAAGTCTATCGACATTTCCTTTTCTCTCTCTCCGAATACCTAATCTCAAATTTCTGCCGACGCTCACACCTCGCGATTCGTCCTTTTAGTCACGTTCCTCCTCTCAGACTAACTACATGTTACAATCCTCCTCTAGATCTTCGATCTCATCTTCTCCTTCACTCGCAGGCTCTTTCCGACGATTCTCAAAGCCACAACCAGATCTCCATCCTTCCGGCTACCAAGGAGATCCTTTCCTACCAGCCTCTGGCCTTCTCAATTGATTCTTCATCGATATTACGGCTTCTCAATCGATCAATCTTCTTCACCGTCTCTCTCGCCGTCTTTTTTTCGTGTCTTCCGATGGAGCCTAGCTCAGAAACACGTCCCTCTGCTCAAACTCGGTTTTTGCGTTGTAAATATATTTACAGCTCAACATGTTCAACAACTTCATAAAATATTGTAAATCTATTTACATTTTTTTATAGGTTAATCAAATTTTGTAAATATATATATATATACAGTTTATTACGGGTAAATAAAATTTTGTTAACATACTTACGATTTTTTTAAATATACGTAACTATACTCACCAACAATTATATTACGTGTGAGCTTTTTGGATAGTTGCGTGTTTATTTCCTTTTAAGCCTTTGGTTTATGTACATTGGACGATGAATCGTAAATATAGTTACGTAAATGGAATTACAAAAGCGAGTCTTTATTATACGTAATTAAAATTATAGATTTTTTGGTAATTAAATTGACATTTTTTTTATTGGTATTTATATACAGTTATGGTAGATAATTACGATTTTCACAAACACTTCCCGTATAAAGTATTCGTATATACATATACAAAATTCGTATTTAAATTTACAGTTTCGAATTGGTATATTTAAATACAATTTCTTTTTGTAGATTCTAGGGAAAATTTCGGCAAAAATACCCAATCTTTAGTCAAACTGCCTCCGGGGTACCCAACCTTTAAAACTACCGGCAAAAATACCCAACCTGCGTTGACCGTGACTTTGGCATGAAAACGCTAATTTTTCCATTAAAATTCGTCATGTGGCCGTTAGCGGCAAAAATACCCAACCTTTTTTTTTTAAAAAAATTATTTTTTATTTTTTTTAATTTATGTTTTTCTTTTTCTTTTATTGATTAGTGATAATTACTTGAATTACAAATAAATGGAATAACACAAAAGTTAGTCAAAACATCTATTGATTTCTTAATGTGCTTGTATAAGCTACATTTGGTAATAAAAATCTTATTATTATGAGAAATTTTAAACATAATGTTACGGGTATTTTAAGTAATTGAAAAGGGTTTTGAGAATAGGTATCTGGATTTCTGGGTATCTGGATTTCCGGGTATCCGGATTTCTGGATATCCGGATTTCCGGATCCGGATACGGGTAGTGATTTTTGGATACCCGGAAAACCGGATCCGGATACGGGTAGTTAAAAAAAACCCGGATAACTGCTCCGGTTACAGCCCTAATTACCATTTTCATTGGTAATTGACTGTTTTAGATCGAATTAATACAGTCAATTATTGTCTCTGTATTGGAAAAAAATGGATTAAGAATATATGCCAGTAAAAAAAATATTATCAATAATCAATAGGCTTGATTAATAATAATTGGCTGAAAGACCTCTCTTGGGATCCTATTAAAATGCATACCCTTAAATACCCCTGTTAAGAAATATGAATAGTGTCGAAGGAAGCTATGAAACACACTGAAAACCCACTAATGGTCATTCTCCATAAAAAAACCCTTATCAAAGGCCGATCCAACACCGAAACCGCGTCCTCATCGGAAGCCAGACGCGCCCTCACAGGCGGCGTTTATGACGGACGCGCTACTTCACGCGCGCGCATCTGCTTACGTTATCAGGCTGATGTAAGTCCTTTTAAGGGCGTGTGAGGAGGGCAAGAGACGCGTGGTGGCTCGTGTGGGGCTTGTGGGACCGCCCGGGGTGCTCCTGGCCTACTTTAAGGGTTCTGGGAGCGTTCCGAGACCATTTCTTGCAAACTTTTTTACTTTTGATAATATTTTTTTACTGGATATATTCTTAAGCCATTTTTTTATAATACAGTTACAATAATTGACAGTATTAATTCAATATAAAATGGTCAATGACCAATGATAATGGTAATTAGGGCTGTAACCAGAGCGGATATCCGGTTTTTTTGAACTACCCGTATCCGGATTCGGTTTTTTGGGTATCCAAAACTCACTACCCGTATCCAGATTCAAATATCCGGATACCCGAAAATCCATATACCTATTTTCAAAACCTTGTTCAATTACTTAAAATACATGTAACATTATGTTTAAAATTTCTCATAATAATAAGATTTTTATCACCAAATGTTGCTTATACAAGTACATTAATAAATCAATAGATGTTTTGACTAACTTTTGTGTTATTCCATGTATTTGGAATTCAAGTAATTATCACTAATCAAGTAAAGAAAAAATAAATAAATTAAAAAAAAAAATTAATTTTTTTAAAAGGTTGGGTATTTTTGCCGCTAACGGCCACATGAGGGATGTTAACGGAAAAATTAACGTTTTTATGCCAAAGTCACGGTCAACGTAGGTTGGGTATTTTTGCCGCCATTTGTAAAGGTTGGGTACCCAGGAGGCAGTTTGACCAAAGGTTGGGTATTTTTACCGTAATTTTCCCTAGATTCTATATTAATTTGTGTCATTATTTCCTACGGTTTTAGGAAATTTGAATTTTTGTTTTTAAAATTCAAATCTTTAGAATATTAATTAATAGGGAGAAAATATTAGAAAATAATTAAGGAATGATTAAGATTTATTAGTTTTTCTATTAAGTTACATTTAAAGAAAAAATATATTTTAATTTTATTAATTAATTCGAATTATTAATTAGTTTTAAATGTAATTTAAATGCCAAATATTAATTAATTAATTAAAAGGGTATATCGGTCCATATTTTAATTAATAGGTGGTTTTTATTACGCTAAAATAAAAATAGGCATCGAAACTTTTACTTATAAATGAGCATTTGCCTCATTTATCATTTAAATAAGTTCCCTAGTCTAATTACAAAAAATTATAAAATATTATCTTAGTGACTGGGTTCACAAACTATGCACCATACTTACCATGTTGTCAATTCTCCCACTTATATTAGTACTTCATAAATTTATTTAAATATAAATAAATATATTTCCCTATCGAGTTACGTTTGTGTTAAGGAAACATTGTCTTTCGCATCTAAGTTTCACAGTATATTTTAAGTAAATGGATCATTAATGAGTTTTACAACCACATATTTTATATATTTCAACAAGTACTGTGATCTATATATATAAAAGCAAAATTTCTTGAAGATGACATGGCTAGAGTTGCGATTGCCAACTTCGCCAAATCGCCAAAGTCGCGAGTTGTGGCGTCGCGACGGGTCGCGACTGGCGGCGTCGCGAGAAATCACGATCAGGGGCGAGAAATTCGGGTTCTGCAGTTCTTGTACTTTGCGGCCTATGTACCTAGTTGTTTCCAATGTTTAACTTTGTTAGTTTTTACCCGAATTTAATTATCAAATTTTATTAACAATTTCATAACTATATTGAAATATGTTTATTATTTATAATTGATTTATTTCAAAATTAATATTTAAATATGTTATAATTATTATTTTGTAACATATTAATAAGTTTGATTTATATGTTAGTATTTAATTTGTAACATATGTTAATAAATCTTAATTTCTAACATATTAATAATTTGAACAAATTTAATCAACAAATAAATATATACGATAAGACGAGATATTTTAAAAAAAAATTGTATTATTCATTGTGAATATTACATAAGGTGGAAGAGAGCAGTAAATATTCAGTGTAAATATTACAATATGCCTCACTAAAACCTCTCGTGTAAAACCCTCCTTAGGGATATAAAACCAAGAGAGGAAAGAGCACATCATTACTCGTGGAACATTGTATTGAACCTTTCCGTCATTATCTCCAGTTCGCTTGGTTTAGAGCATTCGACAATCACGGGGGGCTGGAACAACAAATCATTCAACACCACTATTCGCTCGACGTGTGTGTTGGTGGTTGACGCCCGCCGGTCGTTGATGAGATATTGAGCCGTACTGAAAACGCTCTCCGAAGCAACGCAGGAAAGCGAGGGATTTCTTCGCGGTTGCCCATTCCGCCTCCGTGATCCGCGCCTCCGTAGCGAGTTCCTGTCCGAGGAAGTGGTCCAAAGGAAGCCTCTGTCTACACACAACTGAAATCATTAAATACGTAGAGTTCCATCGCCTATTATTATCTAAACCAAACCTATTAGCTTTATGATTGTGATCTTTACAAAATCGACTCCACCTATTGGTGGTTTGAGGATTCCGGATCCAATCAACAATGACGCATAATTTTTCAAAATGGTGTGCAATGTGTGCCTCGCCCGTTTGTGCAATGAAATTAATTATGTGACAAGCACACCGTTGATGTAAAATATTTTGAAACGGAGAAGCGGGCAACATTGTTTCCAAGATAGTAATTGCGGCAATGTTGCTTGAGGCATTATCTAAGGTAATGGAAATAACACGAATTTGTAAACCCCAATCACCGAATAATGTAAATAATTTATCGGCTATTTTTTCGGTATGGCGACACTCGAATGACGATAAATTTAAAAGTCGTTGACATGGATTCCACTCATCGTCGACGTAATGGGCGGTCAAACTCGTGTAATCATTTAAACTTGGACCGCTCCAAAAGTCGATGGTAAAAGCAACGTTTATGCTAGACATTTTGAAAAAATTGACTAAAAGGTTTTTTTGCATAGCATAAGCGGTTTCCATGTCCCCAGTATAAGTGGTACGAGAAAACTGCTTGTACGTCGGATTAATCATTTGCATATATCGTGTATGGTTGGGATTTTTGACAAAACTCAGCGGAACGCCCGTAAAAAGAATCCATTCGAGTGTCCATTTCCGTGACTTCACAGTAGAAAGAGCACTTACCTGTGCTGTGTTTACCTCATCGAGCTCCCCGGTTGGGAAGCACACATTTGCGTGTCGGTTCAAGTAGCCGGTTCCCCGTTCCCTTATTTCGTCTAGGAGTTGCCCGCACTTTTTGCACGTGGCCAGTTTAACACGCTCGCCTTGCTCGTTGATATGCCGATCTTCATGAAATAAGTTCCACGCCGCAGCTGTGTTTGGTCGTCCCCACGCCAAGCCATGAGGTTAAATAAAAAAGTTAACAATATTAAAATGGTATTTCTTATGTGTGGAAATAACTATCAAACTCTTTTGGACGGAACTCCCCGAGGTTCCACGAGCAGATCGACTGGAAAGGATGCTATGATCTCGCTTTAGGCCCAAGCTTTTCTAGAAAGAACTCCCCGAGGTTCCCAGGCTAGCTTGGAGGAGATTGCAAAGCAAACCTTATTTAAAAACCAATCTTTCTAAGACACCGAAATCCAATAAGAACTTTATATTTATCACCACACATACAAATTACCTTTTTAATTTTACTAACTTATTTAAGTAACCATTTAATGTTTAAATGATTATTAAATCTCAAGAAATTCGTTTTTGATGTGGAAGATCAGTCGGAACCGCAACCACAGAGCATACTAAGACTTTCAAGAGACGTGGCAAATTAATTAATTAAACTAAAATGATTAAATGATTATTAAATCTCAAGAAATTCGTTTCTGATGTGGAAGATCGGTCGGAACCGCAACCACAGAGCATACTAAGACTTTCAAGAGACGTATCAAATTAATTAATTAAACTAAAATAATTAAAATAATAATGATTACCCCGTTGCCGGACGCGGACGTCGAGCACGTCGAGGACGTTGGACGGAGCCTTCGCCGGTTTCGTGATGGAACGAGATTGGAGAACCATCGTGGTACGAGCCGACAACAGAGGAATGATGCGGAGTCGGAAGGTCCTCCTCGGCAAGATCGCGTCTTTGAGGCGGTTCCTCCGGCGGTTGAGTTTCATCCTCCTCGCGATCGTCGACGGGTCCGCCTTGAAACATGAGTGCGAAGAATGGATCGGTGGTTCCCGTCTCCCTACATCGACGTACCGCCTCCACCATTGATGCGGGCACACGCTCCAGATTGGCGTCGTGCGCGCCCATCGCCCGAACTAGACTAGGTCTTAGAGACCGTTGGGTATCATCGGGATAATTTGGATTTGGTGGGGAGGGAAATATTTATTTCGGTAGCATAACGGGAATATATCCCTCGGGCATAGGTTGATTTGGCTCCGCGCGAATAAATTGGGGTTGTAAATCCCTAGCCGCCCTTCGACCCCCGGAACTATCACCGCTTCTTCGAGACATAATAGGAAATTTGAGAACTTGAGAGCTTTAGAGGGAAAAAACTTAAAGAGTTGAGAGAATTTGAGAGAGAGTTGGAAGATTGTTGGTGAGGAAATGAGGGTGGGAGAGGTGGTATTTATACGATTTGAGGAGACAGTTGGGTGGGTGAATAATTATTGAGGCGGGTGAAGTGGGTGAATTATTATTGTGGTTTGGTAATAAAATGCGGGTAAAAAGTGATATTATTGCCACAAAGAAACACAAAAACTACCACTTCACTCGGATTGCTGACGTGGCTCAGCGAGAGCCGTCGATTGCCCATCATGCGGATCGCCCTCTTCCCATCGCGACCACACGCACAAATCGCGATTCGTCGCGACTTTTGGGCCAGCGTCGCGATTCGTCGCGACTCCCCACAAAACGTCGCGACTTTCAGCTCTAGACATGGCTTATTGAGATAAAGAGCATCCTTATTTCCTATTTTCTCATATTTTTGAATTATTTAAATGAAAATTTATCATTCAAATTAATGCAAATATCAAATCAATGCAATGAGTTAGTTTGGGATTATTTGAGTAAATATGATTCAAAGCAACAAGAATTAGTTGAGGAGACGTATATTACACGCATGCAATGCAATAGTTGATTCATCTTCGAATAATAATCATGACTATTTCAACTAGCTCTATTTTAAAAATAAAAAATAAAAAAATTGAGGCATTCAAAAATAATCTATAATTCTATATATCTTCTATATAGATTACAAACAAAGATTTGAGGATCCTATTTTGCTAAGTTTTAAAATATTGTCATGAAAAATATCAATTGATTTGGTTTTGGGTGACTTTTCACGTTAGATGTGCACTCAGTCTCATATATTTGTAGTTCATTGATAATTTAATTGATGAAAAGAACTAATAGGAAAGAGTTACTTTTGTCCAATTAACTCTCATAATTTGTAACTTATGCAATTAAGCCTAAGGCCATATGGCTTCTCACTTTCTCTGCTTATGGAGCATTAAGAAAATATTAATTATATTAAGACAATAAATCTCTAGGGATTCCTTACTGATTCGGTTTGATTTATTTTTTTTCATAATCTTTTAGTTTATGCTTAAAAGATCATCAAGTTATGATTACAAAATACAGCATGGTAATATAATAGAAAGAATATAACATTATCAAAATCGTAGAAGAGTGAAAAATAAAGCGTTTTGTAACATTAGAGCCCATTACAAAGGATGGGCCTTAACTGGCCCATTACTTTACTAAGAGTAGTATACCCGTTGGTATTTGCCTTCCAAGGAGTATTATTATGGGGCAAATAGCCAAATAGTCAAACTTAAAACTCTAATTAACTAAATAGTCAATTAATCACGTTAATAAATCATAAAAGACCGGATTACCCTTGTATTAACGTGGTTAATTTGTTTAAAAATAAATTAATTTATTTTAAAAAAATTAATGTTTTTTTTTTTGAAAAAAAATAAATTTTTTGTTAAAATTTTAATCACGATTTTTTATTTTAAAAAAAATTAACTCTGTTAATACACGTATTAACGAAGTTAGTTTTCTTAAAAATGAAAAATCGTGATTAAAATTTTGAACAAAAAAATAATTTTTTTTTCAAACAAAAATTAATTTATTTTTCAACAAATTAACCACGTTAATATGTTAAAAGGGTATTATAGGTATAAAATATGTTATTAAATAACCATTTGGCTATTTTGCAAAGAAAAAGAAAAAAATTGACTATTTGACTAATCAAACATTTCAATTTGGCTATCCCATACAATATCTCTATTATTATTATTACATACAATTTAACTTAGGATAATCGCCATAAAAGTACTCAAATATTAAGAAATTGAGGCGATATGGGTCGAAAATAAAATTAACAGCAATATATATTCATATTCAACAACACATTTTTGAACATTATAATAATTTATAAAACTGTAATAAATGTTATAATTCGATCCATAAAACAGTACAATATGATAGAATTCAAGAGTTGAATGAACAGGCTGATAAACAAATACCTTTGGGGGGGTTCATGATATTTACTTTTACTATATATACATGATGATGAAATTGTATTCATAACTGGATTCCAATTATTTCTAGTTTAATATCCATAACCAATTTTAAAAACCAATTAACTGTATTTTCGGTTATCAATATCTTGATATAACTGGTTTTTATTACTGGAACTGGTTATGAAACCGGTTAACCGGATCCGGTTATTCATATATTTGTTTTTAAATATAATATTCCAAATATTTTACGGCAAAAATAAAACATACCGGTTCAAATAAAACATTCGGGTTTCGGGTTCAAACAAAACATACCGGTGTGTTTAAAATGTTACCCTAAAATAATTTTTAAAACATATATAATTTTTTTAAAATATTTAATTTTAAAACAAGTTATAAACATAAACGGTTTTGAAAAATTAATATCCGGTAACCGTAACCGATTTGAAATCATGTACAGTTAACCTTTACCGATTTTCAAAATAAATTCAGTTACGATAATTTTAACCGGATAGTTTCGATTACGGTTTTAATATTCGTTTATCGATTTTTCTGCACAACCCTAGTTTTAGTCATTCATGTCAAGAAAAGAAATGATAATGAAGTTGTTTCAACTCTAATGTTTATACACCTAAAAAAAAAACTCTTATGTTTATTATATTTTCCAACGTGCTAATATAAAACATAAATTGTGTTAATATAAACTGAACTATCATTTTTCGTTATTCCATAAATTCAGAGATGCATGTCAGCAAGTCAACGAATTATGACTGACTTAAAATATAAAATTCAATATATATTAATCACTTCCATGTATCATCATGTTTAAAAAGAAATGGTAATTTAACCGAACAAAAAACCTAACCTTATTACCAAACTTTTATTTCAAGGGAAGTAGTAAGTACCATCATACACGCGAACAATCAGTACAGTATTCCGAAAAAAAAAACACGAGGGTTCAAAGTTCAAACAATCACGACATTATTAATAAGGAAAAATATTAAAATAAACTTTGAGGGGACATGAATTAGGGTTCAGGTCTTGTATTGCATAAGATCAAACTAGGGCACAAAAGGAGTGGCTGTTACGTACAAGTTGTGTTTCCGTCCAATACTCATCCCGAAAAGCTCCGTCATGTCCAGATTCTCCGGTTGCATCGCCCCCGGAAGACGCCAATCGAAGTGATAAAGTAGCTGAGAAAGAACAAACTCAACATTGGCCAAACCAAAGGACATGCCTGGGCACATCCTACGTCCTGCCCCGAAAGGTATGAACTCGAAGTTTGTTCCTTTATAATCAATTGAGCTATCGAGAAACCTCTCCGGGACAAAACTCTCGGCGTCCGCGCCCCAAGACGTTTCATCTCTTCCGATTGCCCAGCCATTAATGATGACTCGGGTATGCAGTGGAATCTTGAATCCGTCGATCACGCACGGCTCTCGGCATTCTCGCGGAAGCAACAAAGGGGTAGGAGGGTGGAGCCTGAGAGTTTCTTTGATCACGAGCTTCAAGTATGTAAGCCCTTGAATGTCTGCTTCATGAATGGTTGTTTTTCCTTTCAGAACTTTTCTAATCTCAGCTTGTGCTTTGCGCATCACTCTAGGAGTTTTTAGCATTTCTGCCATTGCCCACTCCATTGTCGTCGATCCAGTCTCAGTCCCTCCACCGAACATGTCCTATACGTATGTGGTATTTAGTAAGACGCCATGACCAAGATAAGTTTTCTTATAAAAAAGTAATTATTACTAAAAAATAATGTCTTTAATGGATGATGTTGCTAGTAATTAATTATATATATTTTGTTGAGTTCGTGTGAAGCTTAATTCATTGGAACCACTACGGAGACCCTGCGCAGAGCAATCAAGTTGATCGACTTGTGTATGTTGTAGAAGAGAAATGAGATTTGCAAGCACAAGTGAGCAGTGGCGGAGCCAGGATTTCAATTCATGTAATGCCTTATAAAAAAAATTTATTAAAAAAAATCAAGCATACAAATAGTAACACTGTAACTTATATATATAGAAAAATTTTATCAATATTTTTATGTATAATAATGCATCCATATAATAAATAGTAAATATAATATTTCTAATAATATATATAGCAAGTATAAAAATGCATCTATATATTTTAATAACTGAAATGAAATAAACAAAAAAAAAAAAGCTTAAAACTTAGAAAGAAAAATAAACAAAAACTATAACTAGCCCAAGAGTTGAACTCAAATCATCTCTCTTGGGAAAACACTTTTGCCAGTTGGGCTGAATGCTCTATAACTTTATATTTGGGCTCATAAAATATTATAATCATATAAAAGTTTTTTTTTTTCTCAAACACTATTATTTTAATATTTTTTACGTTTTCAGGTGGTGCCCAAACGTACCCTAGACCCCACATAGCTCCGCCTTTGGCATACCTCTTACATTGAGCGCAAAGAGTTGGAAGTTAAGGTGAAATTTTATTTTTTATTTTTGGCATTTATGATTTCTGATTATGGGCTTTAATCTTAACATATATTTCTCGTAAATCTAAGGATTCTTAGGTTTCAACTTGATTTGATTTATTTTTCTTACTTATATATTGCATGTGAATCATAACTTTGTAATAATTTAACAATCTATTAAGGTTTATTGTTTAACTACTACCAAGCTAGTTATGTCAATATATATATATATATATATATATATATGATATATAAATCTATTTAAACAATAATCAGCAAACGTATAAAAGAAGACGAGAAAGTGAGATACTAACAAATATAATAGCTTTGATGCTGTTGTTTGTGATCGGAATCTCCAGGTTGCTGCTTTTCTGAACTCTGAGTAGAGCATCAACAAAATCTTCAGTCTCTTCCCTAGTTTAGTCCGCGGCGTGGTTGATGATGATGTTTTCTAGAGCGGTGTCCATCTTCGCAAGAATCTTTTCCAATCTCCCTCTTGACGGAACGATCATCCGCAAAAGGGGATTCGAAGGGTACAAATCGGCGAGACTGAAACCCCCTGCGAGGGCCGTCCCTGCCCTGAGAGAGGAAACCAGCGTTGACGCCTCCGCGCTGTCGTACCTGCTCCCAAAAGCCGCCCTGCTAATTATTGTGCTGGTTGTCTCCAGAAACATCTCAGTCAGGTTGATCGGGTCTGGCGATGAAGAGCGAATCATTTCGATCAGGTTCCGAGTCTCATCCTCACGGATCGAAGCGAACGACTGCACCCTCTTCTGGCTCAGCAGCTCCGTTACGCACACCTTCTTCATTTGCCTGAAGAAATCCCCGAACGGGGCGAAGGAGATGTTGTTGTTTCCGTATCTCGAGACTTTGATGACAAAAATCTCCGGCCGATTCGCGAACGAGAGGTCGTGAGTTCTCATGATCTCTCTTGCCATAGTAGGGGACGAGACAATAAGAGTAGAGACTTCACCCAATTTCAGATGCATCAAGGGACCATATTTTTTGGAAAGGTCTCTGAGAGTACGGTGTAAGAGAGTACTTCCCATCAGGTTGTGCAAGTTTCCTATGATGGGCAGTTTTGTAGGACCTGGTGGTAGAGCTCTTGCTGATACTACGCTTTGGGCTCCAAAATATAGAAAAGAAAACAAGATGATGAGGACGAGGGTTGTGGATAATGTATATTCGAGCTCCATTATACTATTTAGAGGGATCATATAGAGTGATGAAGAGATGCTTGATGATACTGATCAGCTCGCTTCGATCCCTTATATAAACACATGCAAACAAGGGCTACTACTTAGTATAACATTATTATTATTTGGAAAGTTTTCATTTTTAAACCCTCAACTTTCATTTTTAGCAGAATTATACCCTCAAGTTTCAAAACCGTCTAAAATATACACTTAGTGTATGATTTGAAAACTTTACCTTCGCTTCTATCTTCTTATTTTATTTTATTTTATTTTTGATTAATTATTTAAAAAATTCAAAACATAAAACTCTCTCCCTCTCTCTCTCACACGACGAGCATTGTCTTTCTAGGTGTTGCATTGCTTCTCTGCAGCATTGCGAATGCACGTCTCCCAGTGTCCATGTCGTCTTCTCATTATATCGGTCACCTTCTTCTCATTGTCGATCGTCTTCAGGACGACAAGTTTTCTGAACAAGTTTGTTGAGTAATATAGTATTTTGTATTTTTTTTTAATTAGAGTATATTTTTGCTAAATAAAACTATGGTATATAAAAATAAATTTCAAAATTATTAGTAGGGGGCAATTTTGAATTTTTAAGAATTAAATTTATCAGGGGTTATATTAAAAAAAATTAAAATACATTTTGAGGATATACTCTAGCGATTTTTAAAACTTGAGAGTATATTTTTGTCAAAAGTAATTTTTTTTTTGTGAAGAAATTAAGAGTAAAAGTTGAGAGTATAATACAAAAAATATAATAAAATGTACCTGGCAGAATAGAAGATAGCATTTCGACTCGTCCTCTCTCTCTAACTATATATATATAATTTCAGCATAAAGACGTAATGTTTTATTTTCTATGTAAGTTTTCAGTCTCCGTCACTAATAAAATAAATATTAAGTTTTTGCGGCGTACTCGGCAATATCGGTGATGCGGTCGGTGTTCTCAATAATGATGTCGGCGGCATACTCGGCAGTGTCGCGATGCACTCGGCGTTCTTGACGTTATCGGTGAAGTATAATCGTG
Organism: Parietaria judaica; assembly: GCA_954871525.1. Taxonomy (NCBI): domain Eukaryota; kingdom Viridiplantae; phylum Streptophyta; class Magnoliopsida; order Rosales; family Urticaceae; genus Parietaria; species Parietaria judaica. The sequence goes on from OX940865.1 coordinate 38,320,075, forward strand.
GTATGGGGAGATTCATATTAAGTATTTAAAAATTATAATGAAAAAAAAAATATAAATTAATAATCACTGAAATTTTATAAAGTTGAAATGTGTCAGATAGTTAAAAGAAACTTAATGTTTACTGTGTTTTGTTTAGTAACGACAGACTTAAAGTAAAAAAAATAAAATAAAAAATTAGGTCTTTATGACTGTAAAAAAATATTGAGAATATGCTTCAAACACCGTCCTCCCGACCGCGCTCTACTATCATATTCCGGCGGCAGGAGCTACTACGGGCAGTAGACCGCGGCCGGGAGGACGACCATGACGACGACGATCGCCGGTTGTACGTTGAGAGAGATCCCATTACCTATATATGCCAAGCATATGTAGTGATTTGACACGTCTAACATGGCAAAACAAAGTGGCATATAACGTCGTAAGAGTGTATTGCAACAAATGTATGATGTTAATGTCTTTCACCGAAAAAATGAATTTACGAACATATTTGTAAAAATGTGATGAGTTTGATGACTTTTGTCGTAAATTTCCCTATATATGTGTGTTACGTTAGAGAAAATCGTCTGCACGTACGTAGGGGTCGGCAGTCAAAATGAATACTATTCTTTTCTGTTCTTTATTAGTTTAGAGCGATCAAAGTAAGTGGTATGAAAATCAAACGAAAATATGAAACGAAAAAACGAAGTTCAAGAAAGAAACAAAATCATAAACCTATCCAAATTAAGGATAGTTTAGTAAGGTATCAAATTAAACTATACAAAAAAATTTACATACTTAAACGCAATTTAGTATAAAAAATGGGTTTCAAATTAAAGAATATTTTGGGACAAAATTGTTCGCTAAACTATGTATCATAAATTAAGACATTTTTTTTGGACAAAATAGTATCCTTAGCTGTCTTAAAAGATAGTTATGGACAAGTTGTGTCCTATATTTTGAAACCTGTTCACTCTTTTTTTTTTTTTTTTACTTTTTAATCCTATATTTAGACAGTAGAATGTAGGACACAACTGTGTCCAAAAGTGTCTTAAATTATGGACAGTATTGGACGTACACAATATCTTCCTAAATTATTTAAATTAAAGACATTTAGAACAATTCTATTTTGATTTATCCAAAATTTTGAACAGTTTTGCTCATTTTTATTGTAAATTGTCCTAAAATTAGAACAATCTGTGAAAAAAAAAAAAAAACTAAATCACAAGGCGTAGGAGTGGCTGGTTTATGAGAAAAAATGCATTTGGTAGCGACTTTCTTTTTATTCGGCGCATTGTTTAGGCTATCATTTGTGATTTTTTTTTTTTTTGCCATTTTGGCAAGGCCAAAAGTCTTTGCAATAATTTTTATTGAATAAGCTTGAGCGGAGATTCTGTCAAATTAATATAAGCTATTTTTATGAACACATGCCCTTACAATTTACAAAGTTCACATTTCCTTGAAAAAAAAGAAGTAATTACTTTGTTTGACTGAATGTCTCCAATTCATATTGTTGCAATTATATTTATCAGCGTATGAACGTAAAACGACTCCAAGCAGAACGGATGGTTAACTCGCTAAAATGTGCGTCCGCCATCTCTAGACTATCGTTGACCCAAACTAACAGCCATATCTTCCAATGGGTAGGATCTCGTGGAATGGCCGAGCTTTTCGGACTTAACTCGGAGGGGTCTCCCCATGACTTTCCGGCATGTTGCATGCTTTTGTGCAGCAACAAGTCGTTTTGAGCGGAAGGGCAAAATTTTTGTCAACTATATTATAGAATATAATTGAATTTGAATCTGCACATTAACAATTTTGTATGAGGTATGTCAGCATTTACCAATCATTAAATAGTCTATTGATGTGCGGTTAAAGACTACACTAGAGACGATTTTCAAAGGTGACATATGCTGAAACCTTTTTTTTTTTCTTCTATTAGAAAACCTAATTTTTGTTCCATATGTACTCAAACGTGAGTTAAAAGATACGTATTAAAAAATAACTACAACCTGCCCTCGTTTCAAACTAAGCAATATAATATCAGAATCTCCAAAAAATAATCGTGGTATAATTATTTAAGAATTAAACGAAGAAAAAAACGTACGTATATTCATTTTTTTAAGGTGAATTAGTGAAATACCCATTATCATCCAAACCTTTGTAATAAATTCTCACCATATCAAACTATTTAGCAAAAAATACTCATTTTTTTAATTTAGGGTAGAAATAACATTAATATATATATATATATATATATATATATATATCTTTCATTCCTTCTATCTCCCCACACTCTACTTACTCCTTTTATTTGTCATTGTCTTAATTATTACATATAGAAACTCCTTTATTTTTTTCCATGTAGAAAATTTCATAGCTGTAATTTTAGAACTCCTAAAATTACTATTGGAAAGTTTGTGAAGAGAGAAGTCCAATGATAGATGAAAATATATAGTTTTGACATATCTTAAAATGTTTCAAATAAGTAACTAAAATTACATATATATAATCTTTTACTAGTGGTAGGAAAGTTACATTTATGCAATTTTGTATACCTATATGTAGCTAAAGTTATATTAATGTAATCTTATACATGTAATTACGGGTGGTATGAAAGTTACATAAATGTAATTTCATACAAATCGTGAAGTCATCGTTAAATACATAAAATCAAAATTCTTAATTTAATTATAAAATAATATGACATAAAATAAATTGTTTATAATTCAAATTCTCCATTTAATTAACTTTCCAATTCAATTGTTTTTTCATCTATATATATAATTTATTTACATATATATAATTTCGAATAATGCATTATTCAAAACATTTCAAAACTATATCTTGTAACCTATCATGGAATTCCTCTCTTCATAAACTTTTTCCAACTATAATTTTTATTCAGAAGATTTCAAAACTAAATCTTTTAAGCTATCATTGAATTCCATTCTGCATAAGCTTTCCAACGATAATTTTTATAAGTCCATTTGAGTTCTAAATTTAAGTTACGAAGTTTAAAAATTTTGTGTAATGGAGAGAGAATAGAGGAGGGGTATCTAAGGAAAAAAGATGAGAGAAATGAGTATAAAATCATTAAATGAAACTATATGTATTTTTTAAAAGGTTTACACAAAAGTGGATATTTATATATATATATATATATATATATATATATATATATATATATATATAGAAATAGTACCCTGTGATATTAGTAGTATTATTCCGAAGATACTCAATTTTGTTCGGGAAGAATTTTGGGGCCCAAGGTCACGCGATGCATCGACATGATGCGGTCCCGGTGGGACTAGACGTCCTCTTCTAAGGCTACACGTTAGTGGACGGGTCGTGGTTGCATGGAATTTTCATAGTACAAAATTAACAAAAAAAAACATAATTATCACGCCATACTTGTTATACATCATTGGGAAATCCGGCCTAAAAAAAATATTAGGTATATAAGTCATTTTTTAAAACATGTGAAATTTTAAGCATAAATATCCATTTATTTAAGGGTTAATTGCGCAAAAATACCCAACCTTTGGTCAAATTCTCTTCTGTGTATACAACCTCCGTAAATGGCGGCAAAAGTACCCAAACTTAGCATTTGGGAGTTGACCGAGAATATCTATCTATATGGCACTCAGCCTTTGCCACGTGGCACACCACATGGCACTTGGCCGCCACATGGCATGCCACGTAATTATTATTTTATTAAATAATTTTTTTTAAAATAAATATTTTTTTTAATTATTTTTTTAAAAAAAAAACTTTTTAATTTTTTTGAAAATAAAATTATTTTTTGATAAAAACCAATAATGAATATTTAAATATAATTATTTATTTTAGAAAAGTGGATCAAACGAAATAAATAATGAAAAAATCTCCGTTCACGTTTCACTCAAGCTCCGCCTCCGATCCGGTTTACGGTTGAAACGAAATAGCTTAATATGTTTAATAATAATAACCAATAATAATCATATGATTATTTAACGATAATTTTTTTAAAAAAAGAATAATATATAAATAAAAAACATATTAAACAATTATTATTATTCTAAAATGCAAACACAAAAAAATATCATGCAAACAAATAAAAATAATTTTTCATTAAATATAAATATGACTACTATTTTTTGTTTTTGAATAAGTGGTGTGTACATAATTATGTCTTGACTTTTTAAACATTATGTATGTGTTTATTAGTTATTATTATTAAACATATTAAACAATTTTATTCGACGCGAGAACCGGAACGGAAACGGAGTTCAAGTGAACCGTGAGTGATGATAATTAATTTGTTCTACCCACTTTTTTAAAAATAAAATTATTACCAATAGTGAATATTTAAATTTAAATATTCTTTATTTGTTATTATTAAAAAATTTATTAAAATTAAAAATTAAAAATAATTTTGTTTAAAAAATAAAAATAATTTCGTTTTAAAAAAATATATTTTTTTTAAAAAATATTTTTTTAATTTTTTTAAATAAAATAATAATTACGTGGCAGCCAAGTTCCATGTGGCATGCCACGTGGCAAAGACTCATTGCCACATAGATATATATTTTCGGTCAACTCTCAAATGTTAAGTTTGGGTACTTTTGCCGTTATTTACGGAGATTGTATACACAGCAGAAAATTTGACTAAAGATTGGGTATTTTTGCGCAATTAACCCTTTATTTAATTATTATATTTCGAATACTCGTACGCAAATTTCCAATTTTGAAAAAACTTCACCTTCGAATACTATTTCAAATGGCGTTTGTTGAGTCAAGAATAAATGCAGTAGAAACTCATTAAAATAATAATCTCAAATTTGTTAAAAATATAATATTTTTTCTGATTTCAGTTGAATATTAATTTATAAAATTTTGTATATGTTTATAAAGATTTTGGGATCCATGTGATAAGGATTTAATAACTTATTTAATAACCCATATAGTGTGACTGTGAATTCATCATAAAATATTTGTAATATTTGTTGCAGACCATAATCTCGTTGAAATCACTAATATTAAATGCATCGCATCGTTGAAAAATAGTGATTGGTCGTAACTTGTGTCTTGAGTCTCTAATCGTTCTTCACGTTGAGCATGTCCCATCATATTTACATTTAATATTGGTAGCGTTGTGAATAATTTATAGCCAGAAACCAGAATTCAGAGATATTCAACGAATATATCTCTTTTCCGTTCATTATCCAGTTAAAAACAATTTATATAATAATTTAAGCCAGTGACCAATCAAAATAGCCAAGAAACGTTATTTAAGATAATTAAATCTTGAGAAACAAAGATTGTGAAGTACTTCAACCATTCAATTATTCTTCAGGTTGGACTTATTACATTAAATACTGCTAAGCGAACACGGGGAGTCCCGGAGTCCCGTAGTCCCGAACCTTTTAAGGTGTGTCGTGTCGAGGATCCTTTTAGATTGCTGTAGTTTCGGGTCCTTGAACATTGACTTTTGCCTTTCAGACTCATATTTTAAATAAATAAAAAATACGTATAATAATTCCGTGTATAAGTTATTTGTTATATAAGTGGCAAATTAATCAAAATTCTAAGTCCTTAACAATGAATGATATAAAAAGTAAAATTTCCTACGATACAATACCAACTCTGTCGTATACTTTTTAAATAAAAAATGACAAATGATACACGTAATTATGTAAATGTCATAGACAATAACAATTAGAATGTTATGATAGCAACCGGTATAAAATCTACTACCGAAAAACCCACAAATATATATATTTATATATCACTGAAAAAAATTAATAAGGATTTTTTTTTTCAATTCAACATCTAATTTTACGAAAATGTGAACAACCCATATATTTTATAGATTCACACTGAAGTAATAACAGAAAATTTTAATTACTCACTCTAATTTTATTTTTATTTTATATAAAATTGAGAATTTGTGAAAAACAAAAATTGCTAATACTAAAAGTTTTTTTTTTTTTTTTTTTTAACATGTGTAGGCATTTTTATCATATATATCTCTAATTAAGTAAACAATTCATTAGTGATCATAAAGTAGGAAATAAGTTGCACAGATTTCCACAAATTCAGAGAGATTATAAGAGTGGCATGCCGTAATTCAAGATTGGAGGCTGCATGCCGTAATTAAAGGCTCCATATCACCGTATCTGACGTAAGTAGTACCAATCAATTCTCGTAAAGCTCTTCGACCTTACAGTCACATACATGCACGATCTTAAGCGACGCACCCATTTAGTCTCATGCTTCCATAGTTTCAAGAACGTCCCATCGCACATCTCTTTGCCCAATCGATACGGCATTACACAATTTAATTTTTTTTTTCTTTTTACTCTTTTGGCTCAAGAAATTAATTATTGTCACAAACACTCTTATCAAACTTTTTCATTTCATAAACTATATCGACAAATGATCTCTTCAAGTATAATATATTTGAAAAAAAGTAGAATACTAATATCCCTTCAAAATTGCAAGGCAATGAATAATAAAACTCTGTCAAATATAATATTTCAAAGCAAAGAAAATAAATAAAAAGAGATTTCAAATAAAAGTAAAGATTGCCATGCTTGATGATCCTACGATCAAGGATTCTTCAAATATATATTTGTTAGCAAAGAAAATAAATAAATGAGATTTCATATAAAAGTAAAGATTGCCATGCTTGATGATAAAGAAAGTTAATCAAGTTTCAACCTCAATGACACATCATGACATCAATCAGTGATCGAATAGATTAATGAGAAAACCTCTATAAAAAAATGTATCAGTCAACAGTCAAAATATTTATCGTTGATTAAATCAGCTATACTATTTAAATAATCAGATATTTTAGTTTTTTTTTTTCGTGAATATGTCTATAATACGCAATAATATCGAAAGTGTACGATTAATAAATTGTTTCCATTAATTTCACGTGTGTAACTCCTGAATAATCGGTTTATATATTTTATTTTATATTTGCTTCGTTCTAAATTATTTTTATATTTCCTGTTTGACCTCAAAAATTATTTATTTTCAATTCGACCGCTTTTTTTTTTTTTATCAACTTAAGTCTTAAAATTAGTTTTGGAAGATCAAATAGTTGTATCAATTTGACCCGGGTAAAATGCGGCTAAAGTACCCAAAGTTCACCTTTTTTGTGATTATGTACCTAAACTTTTTTTTGGTGGCTAATGTAGCTATAGTTTACTCTGTTAAGGAATTACCATTCTTCCATCCATTTTTAAATATCATCGTTAGAGGAGTCTTATGTGGCTGCCAAGCAGGTATACCCATCCACGTCATTTTAGCATGATCCACATCTTTTATTTTTTATTTTTAGATTAAAAGAAAAATAATTTAACAAAATTAAAAAAACAAAGCACGATTAAATATCGGTTTAAAGCCTCTAACCAAAACTAAAGCCCTAACCACAGAATACGAAGCTTGGCTGAATCTAAGCTCTTCATGCTGAATTTGATGGCTACAATAGAGTCCCGTGGTGGCGACGAGCCTCCTCCTCCCCCTCCTCCTTTACCGTGGAGAGACCCGAAGATCGATCCCCTTCTGCCGGAATATGGTAAGCGTCTCTTACTATTTTAGGATTAAAATCGATAATTTTTTAGCTCTGAGACTGGGTTTCATTTTCGTATGATTTATGTTATGGGTTCTCTGGGCTAGTTGGACACGATGTCGTTTGCTAAAAACTCATTATATATAGCTTTCGAATCTGCCTTGGTTAAATACAAGCTTTAAAATGTTTTCGAATCTGTTTTGGTGGGTCAGGTATTGAATACTGTGTTTAATATTTGTCTTCTTCCTGTCATAGTCATAAACATGGACCCACACATGGACCCTTTGTTTTTGTCGCACACGCCTATTTCCATGCTATTGTATGATGTATTTTGGATTAGAATATTATCCTATTTTTCCATGCTTTTGTAATAGAACCGTTGCGGAAATTGTCGTCTTGAAGGCCACTCACGGAGGACTTGTAAGAATGCTTCAGTCAGTGAGGTATAACCTTCAATTCCATGACATATATGTTCATATATGTAAACCTTGGAAGAATGATTCTTTTAATGGAATTTTTATAGGTTCGAACACCGAAACGAATGGGACGGCCCCCCAAAGAAAACATGACAGAGGATTCACTGAAGCGGAAACAAAGGAAGGTTAGGCAGCGGGCACGTGAAGAACGGGTATCACAGAACACTTCCGGATCAGCTCCACAACCTTCTCAAGGACTCGGTTCTCAGTGACAACTTTGGAACACCAATTAGTATTTTGTCTGTCGTATTTCGCCCTTTTTTGGAACTTGTTATTTGCGCAATTGTGCAACTTACAATATATGCATTTGTTGTGGTATTTTGACCTATTTTGGAACCTAAATCACAAATGTGTGGCTATTTAAACTGATTCTGTTTTTGCCTTATTTTTTCGTATGGAATGGCTATGTTTGTCGTTAAAACGGGAAACAAGTTGTTTATTTCTATAAACGACATAATAACAACAACGAGCATTCATTCATCGCCAACAATTTACTAATACAAAACGCATAAACTGTCGTTCATCATACTAACACAAAACCCATAAAACGAATCCGGAAACAAACACTCGCTCTTCACCGAAACAGCCAAACAACGACGAAAAATAACAATAGACCCAACACAAACTGATTCCACGTACTAAAAATATGAATTCCATGATGTTCATTTGCCTGCTGTTTGCCTAATCGGTCAACTTCGTCGCCGTCAAAAACTTCCTGGACAACACGCGTCCCCTGCTCACACGGTGCATTGACCCAGTAAAAAAATCCACATCCTCTTTGATTCTGTACAAGATAAAAGTAAAAAAAAAAAATGTTATGGTGAAGATACAAGATGAAGGTTGAAGAGCTAACCTTGCAGCAGACTCGGAACCTTCTCCTGGATTAGCCACGCTAGTAGATCTGCGAAGAACTGTGGTCAAACCACAATCGCAGATTAACCCCGATGGCCGGTTGTAAAGAGAACTCCCGGATCCTTGACTCGCCATGTGAAGATGCTGAAATCGAGCCTTAAAGAATGCAGAAAGGGAGAGTGAGAGAGTGATGAGAGTGATAGAGAGAGAGAGCGATGAGTGAGAAGGCTGAGATTGGAAAAAAATAAAAATGAATTGATTAACCCTAAAATTTGTAATGTGTTTATTTTATTTTTTTTTCTTTTAAATTTGTTTAAAATGACATGGTTGGGTTACGTGGTGTCATCCACCATGCCACTAACAGCGATTCAAAAAATTTAACGGAAGAATGGTAATTCCTTAACAGAGTAAACTATAGCTACATTAGCCACCAAAAAAAAAGTTTAGGTACATAATCACAAAAAAGGTAAACTTTGGGTACTTTGGCCGCATTTTACCCATTTGACCCAATAAAGATATATATATATATATATATATATATATATATATATATCAGTTTGACCCTAGAAATAATTAAATTATAAATTTCACCAAGAAAAGATACATAATATGTTTATGTAAGTTCAAAACTTTGCCGCATATCCAATAACACTTACTTCACCGGGCATACTTATTGAAGTTTCCTCAAAATTTATATATATATATATATATATATATATATATATATTATTTGAATTTTTTTTAAAAAGAATTAATTTTATAAAACTCAATTTGTTCAAAATAGTTACGCTTTCGTTTATAAATCTTAAAGGAACTTAATAGCACCTTTTCTATAAAATCTTAGCTTAAATCTACCACCATAGGTATATATGTTACACTTTTAGGTACTTAATAGGGCTAATTGCTTTATTTTATCTGCTAAATCATAATAATGTGAGTTTTTTTTTTTTTTTTTTTTTAAGTTTCTTGTCCTTCAAGTTACAAGAGATCAAAAGTTGCAGAGGATGCATCAGGCATGTTAAATTATCGAAAATCTTCATATTCGCGATTTATGATACTTAGAAGTAATCTTGTCTAGATAGGTGGATCCGGGTTGCCTGCACCCACTCGGGCTGGGATGCATGTGCCCTAGATGCGCAGCTTTTGCCTAAAATAAATATGAGAATGTAATGCATGTTCTCATACTAAGGGGACGAGTGTTGCCCGCCAAGATGCACCACGAGTTAGGCAACCCGTGCCCACATCCTATCCGGAAATCCCGTTCTACATGGACAACACTGCGGAGTAGCGAGTGCTATTTTTGATAGCAAACCAATCTTCACGTTTATCATAATTTTCTCGCCGAGCCAATTGCTTGTTTCATGTTAGGGGCCCCAAGCTGCTGTCGTTTCGTGGATCGAGTTTGTCGTTTTGGTGGAGCTGGATAAAATTTTAATTGTGTTTTTAAGACGGTGAATCACAAGAGATTTGTTTTGTGATTTTGTTTGATATTTTCTTTTGCCTTTCTTTCTAAATCGTTGGGTTTATGCTTCAAAGACCATCGAATTGTGATCTACAAAATCCACTAAATGGCTTTAATTTATTCCTCCGTTTCGTAGCACATAGAAAAATGAAAAGCCCATTAAGAAGGATGCACCTGAATAGGCTTAGCCCACTACCATAGAGCCTAGGGTAGTTTAACGGTTATACTAACATAGAGATAAATCAACGTTCTAATTTTTCTCGATCATCAAACAACAGTGTAAACATAACAAAAAATTGAGTATTTTAAATTTTTTTCTTGCATTTTTTAATAATTCTCAGCAAAAGTACCTTCAATGAAAAAAAAAAAAAAACTATTTTTGTATGATATCATTTTATTTAAGTATTTGCATATGTGAGAGTGTGACTATATTTTACTTATATATGTAAATTTAGTAAATATATTCTTAAAATTATTTTAATGGTTTTTTTATCGATAATCCTCGATGATAAGTGTGTGTAATCCATCGATAATCCTTGATAACTATCGGTGACGATAAGCTACTATATATTAGTTTTTCGTCGATAATCCTCAAAAATCATCGAAAACGACAATCGATTTATGGGAAAAAAGGCATTTTGAGCCTTGGATAAAATAGCAGTACTACATAAGAGTTTATTTTATGCAAAAGTGCTTAAATAGTATTTCTTTCATCCGATTTTTTCATAGGGTAGATTTTTCTAAATAAATATTTGGATGTCGTGGTAGATTTATTTTTTCTACATTATTGACGCTTAATACCCTAATAGTAAGGGGCCAATTTTTTGTTTCATGTAATACTCATCCCGAAAAGCTCCGTCATGTCTAGATCCCCGCCTGCATCGCCCCGAAAAATGCCAACCGAAGTGATAAAGTAGCCGAGATTGAGAAAGAACCAAACTCAACATTGGCCAAAACAAATGACATGCACGGACACATCCTTCTTCCTGCCCAACGTACTAAATTAAAATAAAATAAACCCTTAGTACAATATTGTCAATAAATTCGGGCTTTCCATACAAAATTTAATAAATAGATATTTTTCTAGACCTGTCATTGTAAAGCAATACAAAACACGAATGACGAATCACATCTCAATAATAGAGCTGCAGATATCAATAATTAAAAAGGAGTCTTTACGTGAAAGTGATTTGAAAATCTTTTACTTTTACATGCAAATAATGATAATGGATAGTTAAGGTTTTTTTTTTTTTTTTTTTAAGCTATTTGAATGAATTGTTAGACTTAGACATGAATTTAAGCCTGTAAGGCTCGTAGCATTGAATTGTAAACATAAGTGGTGAAGCGACAATTTCAATTAGGGCCGACTTAAAAGTCCGGAAAAATTGATGGTGAAACCGGAATTGAAAATTAAGTAATTTAACGTTTTTTAGTCACAATTATGGTATTTGGTCATTTAATATTCCTTATCAATTTTGTATGGGCCGGTTGTTTCGGTAACCGGTAACGTACTGAGATTAGTAAAAACAAAACCAATATTCTTTAAATATAATATTGCGGTATTTCTTTCATCATTTTTTTTTAATAAAGTAAGCTTTTTTTTTTTTCCTTTAATAATTAGCATCGTGGGGCTCGAACTGTATAATTAAAAAGCTAGCCTCTGCTGGTGTAACAATCTGTCGGGCCGCATACTCTCAATAATTTTTTGTCCCGGGCCGGCACTTCTTTTTTTTCCTTTTTTTAAAATTTAGTACCAAAGGATTCTCAATTCTTTTCCTTCCCTTGCTAAAAAATGTTATCCACTCTTACAAGAATTGTGCCTATGTATGCCATAATCTCGAAGTGAGTAAGGCTTGCATAAATCCCTCATCTAACACTAATTTACCGCAAGTCTTGGTTTGAATTTTAAAAATATTAAACACTTTGAGGTAAAAGTAGCTAATTGGTGATTTTTCTCATTCAGAAAGCAATACAAATACAAGTTTTATTTTTGGTAAAGTCTTTTATTTTATATTTCTATTTAGAAATGAATAGTAGAAACTTAAAAATTATTGACAAAAATGTCAACAACTTTTTCAACTTTAAATTTTTGTCCTTTGGTTCATGATGTAATATATGCTTTAACTTTGAGTAGCAAAAAGTTACACTCATTTTCCAAAATGAAGACCATTATTTTCTCAAAGGCAAATACCTTGAAAACAGAATTCTTGATATCATTTTTGTCAATGTAAAAACTATAGCCTTGATGAATAGGTACAACTTAATACTCCATAAATAAAGAAAACATCCACGGAACTAAATACAAACTAAAAAAAAAATCATTACTAATTTGAGTGAAATATTAATTCACAACAACATACCATTGGAGCTTCTCACCTTCTTTCGCCACACCAAAAAATCATTTACAAACTAATCAACTTGAGTTCCTACAAAACTCAAATCACTCATTTTCTAAAATTTGTGAATTATAGTTATTTACGTCTTTGATTTAACTCGGTGCGATTTATTTCCGTACTTTTAATTTTAGAGGAAGCATTGCTCTTGATATAAAATCGACGATGAGTCATCTTCACTCGAAACTCTAATCTTCTACAAAATACTCATAGAGAATATTCTAACATGATAAACATATTTAGAAGAACAGAGATTGCACGTGTTGGTCAACGCTGAAGAGGCGATCATCGTCGCCGTGCTGATATATCACTTGCGCAGTTCTTGCGAGGTTGAAGCATGCATTGACGATGGATCTAGGCAACACGTTCGGAGACGTCATGTGTCCGTTGAGCTCTGTCCACAAGCTTGCTATCATCTTCCTTATGTGCCTTCGAGCTTCGTCTTCCTCCACGACATCGTTCTCTCTCATGTAGCACTCGATGCTAGACGCCACATCGCCTCTCTCCTTCTCCTCCTGCACAAATAGCCATACGAGCTTGAATGTTCTTTGTGTATTTAGAGTATGGTCAATTTGAATTTTGTTCATACATATTTTCTTAACTTTAATCAACTACCAAATTTTGGTTTTAAATTTGATTTTTGCCACATTTAAAAAAAAAAAGCGCATTAAAGAAAGAAAATATCATATCCAACAAATGTAAGTATAATTTAAGCGCAAATGTGTATATTATATGGTATAAGAAAGAAAACATATACTATAAGCAGTAAAATTGGTTATCGATAGCCATTTTTTGAATAAAATCCGCAAGATGTATCATTTATCCAAAAAACAGTAGCGGTTTCAACCGCATTCATTGTCATCTTTGTTTTTTAGATGAACTAAAAACAATCCGAAAAGTAAATATCGCTTTTAAATGTCAGTCTCGGTTTTAACTTTCTGTAAAAGATGACTATGGTGATCTGAAAAGAGCCACGTACCTCGGCTGTTCCCAAGTCGTCCCAAAGACGAAGAATCTTGCCGCAGCAAGAGAAGATCTCGGGGTACGGCTGCATCGATGACACTGTTTGATCCGTGACGCCGTGGCCTATGAGGAAGAACGAGTGCACCAGAGCCATGTACGAGCCTCCGCTGGTCACGCCATTCGCAAGATACTGCGCTAAGCTTGGTGTGTAGCCACTGTTGAACCACTCTGCTTCAGCTAGGAAAGCCTCAAACACATCTAACCACTGCAAGAGAATTTTATTGTTATTAACTGAGACAAATTTTGAATTAAATACGTTTAGTAAAAAAATTGATGCTTTAGATACAAATGAGGAAGCTAAATAGATTTATTACTAATAAGGATAATACGGACAGAGCTATATAATGTTTTTATGGCTAATCTTATACCGATATAAGTACCTAATCTTATACCAAGTGTGCATACATATTCTAAATTTATTTTTATAATTAATTACAATACCATGCAAATGCTACAAAACAGAGCCGGTGTCTATTGAGGTAATTAAACTTAGCAGACCTGAAAGAAATTGGACCTCGACATTGTTTTGTAGCATTTAAGTACTATTTCACTTATATATTGAGAATATGCCGCTGTTTAGTACAATATTGATACTTATGCAGTAAATACCCCAAAAGAGAAAATGTGTACCGTTCTCTTCAAGTGTGAAGCAACACACCATCCATGTCGCTTGAGAACTCTGTAGGCAAATTCATTGGTGGTATTGTAAAGCGCCATGTAACACAACTTCATGTACTCAGGAAGTTGCTCCATTGCACTCAATTCCCACCTAAAAAATACAATATATATTTGTTATATATGTGATCTAGTTTGTCACAAAAATGGAAATGTTTGACACGAGGATTGACCTTTTGATTGCTTCGTTGAACAATACTAGCTCATCCAACGAGCCATAGGTGTCGTACACATCGTCGAGGACTAGTAAGATGCAGACGTTTTTGGTGAGCTCAATTCGAATGTCCGAATAGCTCGCCTGAGGGAATATTCCGACCGTCCATAGGAAGCATTCGAACGGACGGTCTCTTCCAAAGCCAAGCTTGTCGACGAGCCCCAACTCCCTCCACCACCTAACCAATATAGATCACAATAAGGGAAAGAAAAAAAAAATATACATTTTCATTTATATTTTTGCACAATGTGACCGTAAGAAAAATCCGCATCTTTGCAATTGGAAAATCAGTCGCTCGGCGCACTTTGTGACATAAAATAAATTAGGGGTGGAATTTCACATTTTTATTACTGTATACTTTTACATATCTTATAGTACTTTAACCTCAAGATTTTATTTTTTTCATTTATTTTAACTATTATTTAAAATTTATTCCTATTATGCTTAATTATTGCTTGCTCACTGCTGCACCATTTGTATCTTGATTCCGCCACCGAGTGCAACCACAAAATATTTGTTGCGGAAAAATCTTAGCAACCAAATTTTTAGTAATCGGGATATATTCAAGTAACTATAATATTAGGATCACTATGTTAAATAAAAACTTCAGTTAAGCTTTGATATGTAACCTTGTTATCTCAGCCAACTCTTGCTTGTGCAACGACTGAAGCTCCTTGAGCTCGAGCTTAGCTAGCCGGAGGAGGGCCGTGGCGTGGTTACTCTCTCCGCCGTACTCTTCGATGTAGCTTTTGGCTTCGAGTGTCTCCATTCTCAGGTGCCTCGGAAGCTCCAAGGCTTTGGCTACGGGAGTTCGCAAGTGAAGTGGCAAAGAGGAAATGGAGTGTTCGAGGCTAGATTTTGCGATTGTCCTGGCTTCGAGTAACTTATCTTCTCCTTTTGCGCCAAGGAATGACGCCTCGTACAAGCTTAACATGCCCTGCGTGTCGTGGCTCGGCGATCCCTTGATAAATTTGTCAAAAGCATCTACGGACAATAAAATACATTTTATCCGGTGTCATTTTCATAATAAGAAGTTCTAGTTCTTTTTACGAGGTGAGCATTTTTCAAAACAAAAAAAAAAAAATTTGTTGAGCTCGAACCGATATAACGAGGGATAAAGCGAACTTTTTTTTACTACATGCGAAAATTCAATATTCTTCTGGAATTTTTTTTCGTTAGTGTTATTATAATCGTAAACGTCGCACTTTAAGGATATGAAATTCGGACACTCAACTAATTAATAAGTAACTGAAAAGTAATTAGAACTCGTTTGAATTTATAGCTCGAAGAGAGTCTCTCACCAGGGTTAACTGGCAAGCCATTGTGCCTCATTAGCCGGAAACAAAGCGCTGTATCGTAGAGATCTTTGCTGGATTCGAATCCCGACAAGTACCTTTCAAGCACGTGTCTAATTTCTTCTTCGAAATGGTGGCCAACGCCTAGCCGTTGTATTGCGTCGATCAGTTCCATCTTGCTCCTTTGGCTCGAAGGTTTCAACATCATCTTCTTCACCTTCCCAATCAGTTCCTCAGATTCGCTCTTATCATCATCATAGTGAGAATTTAGCTGATCACCATGGGTGACAAAGACATGTATCAAGAACAAAGCTTAGGAAACCAACTCATTAGATAAAGAAAAAAAAAAACAATTCAGACTTGGCTTACCCCTTGACGAAGCAACAAGGAATTGAGCAAATTAGATTCATGGCGTTGACTGGTGTCCAGCTCCGACGGCGTCAATGGCGATAACTGGGATTTGCAAGAGGATGATGAAGAAGTACTACTACGATGTGTTGATGTGTTGTACTTCCTCCGTGAATTCCGTCTCATGACGAGCCCAAGAGGTTGTTTATTCATCATTGTAGTAAATGAGCGAACTGTGAAACACTTAGAAATTCCTGCCATTTACGGCACTATTTTCTTTCAGTTCTCTGAGATTTTTGTATGGCTTGATACAAGAGATGTTGTATAATATGTGTATATATAGGCTATAGTTTTGGAACAAGTGGAAATGTTATATATAATGATAAATGGCATGCATGATGTAATGATAGATGGTGGTCTCATGGTCAACTCTTAAAATACACTCTATAAAATCTTGGCATGAATAAATAAGTCTTCAGTCTCGGTTTTAACATTTAAAGTTAGAAAGACACAGGACCCTATTATTCGATTTATTGGGCTCCCCCATTGCACAAAAGACTAGGATCTTCGAGAAAAATCTGATCCTTAAGAATAGTAATAATAATAATAATAATAAAAGTATTTGATCTTTTGAGTAGTAGTTTTTTATACATTCATCAACAATAATACATAAAATGAACGTTTCTTTCTCTCGAAAAAGAGTAAATTTACTAACTGACTTACAATTTTAATTATATTATCGAGTATTCATTACTGAATTAAGCAATGGCTCTTAAAAGGTAATCCGAATACCAAAGTATTAATATGGTTTGAGCGGATCTTTTACAAATTTAAACATATTGTTTGTAGAGGGCGATTTTTACCGCCGTGCAGTCACAAAGATAATCGAAATAACACAAATAATTATGAATAATTCGAATATCCTTGATTTATTATGATTTCGAGAGGACCCGGTTTCTTCCGTTTAATAGCTCGGACAATCGAAGATTACACATTATTTCTTGAGAGATCGAGAATACTGTGAATAAGCAAACTCAAAGACTCAAGGATTATTCTCTCAAACTCACGATATTATGGATATTCTCTCAATTATACTGAGTCTACATTCGTATTTATAGGCTCGAAGGTCTTCTGGATAGTTCCTTGAATCTTGCTAGGGTTTCCTTCTGTTTCGCTATGATTGTTGTTGACCTCCCTTATTTGCGTTGGATATCCCACGAAATCCTCAACTGAATAAGCCAATCTTTCCTCTTTTCTCGCGATCTCAAATGGCTCCTTCCTTTAATTCGATCTGGCTTTCCCGAAGAGCCTTCTCTCGATGAACTTCTCTTGTCGCGATGAGGTATTGGGCCGGCTCTGTCAGATGATGACTTCTCGTGGGCTTCGCTTGTTGGGCCTTACTTCTCTTATTCTTCGATGGGCTTAGATTTTCTAAACGATCTTCCTCTCGTTTTATGTCGTTTATTTCACAAACGACAGAGGGTAGTGTTAAAGAGGGATTTGACAAAATCTGACCTTAACATTGTTAATGCCCAAAAATGGATCAACTTGAATATAGTCCAAGTCTTGATTTTGGGTCGGGCCAACGTCTGCTTGACTGTCCAACCGAGTTTGCTGCTTGTTTCTTCGTCTTTGATTGGCTAATAGTCGTTTTTGGAATCTTTGCCTCCGTCTTGTTCCTGAATAAAGAGTAAAAAACATGAAATCGAAAGGGGAGCAGAGGTTTTTTTTTAATTTACCTTTAGGCACGTTTTTCACATCATTTTTAAGAAAAAAGAAAAAAAAACAAACCGTCCTTTCCGGGACTGGACTCAGTTGACTTTTTTTGATAACTTTACAGTGACTTTTCTGGGTCAGACATGTTGACTTTGCCGGGTTAGACCCGTTGCCTTTTTTCGATTGGGCCCAATTGTTTTGGGCTTTTGTTTATGGCGAAATTTAAGGTTGAGCCTTCAATTTTTTTAGCGTCCGAAAAATACACATAACAACTATTATTCGGGTTTAAGGGACTTCCATGACTAATTCCGTTATATTTTTTTTTCTTCTAAATACAATGTATCTAAGTACACTTGGATTATATCCATTTGGTTGATTTATCATTCAAAGAAAAAAGCCGAAGAGTTGAAATATTACACAAGGAATGGCTGCTAAGTGGACCACTCCATATTCATTCAACTGTTGGCTGCTAAGTGGCCTTCTTTGAAGGTCCAAATATTACGCAACTCGTGTTTTGATCGAATCAGTCGGCATTCTAGTTTCATATAAATTTTGTAACAAGATTAGGATTACAGATATGCGAAGTCGTTGACTTTCACTACCGGCCGGGTTACATGTTTGACATTGCTCGACACATGACATTTAACATTTGACTCCGTCGTCATTTGTTATAAAATTATAGCTCTGAGGATTTTCGCCATCAAAATTCGTGTATAAAAACTTAGCTGCAATTAACATAAAAATTAAGTTTAGCTATTTTTCTTTTTAAGTTTGCTAATTTTCTCTTCGTTCTTCCATTTTTTTTTTTTTTGGGAATTGTCGGCAGAATAGTCACAGCGACCTCACAAACAAATAACAAACATGCCAACTCAGACTCAAATCTATTTTTAGGCCATAATATTCAATTCCCAATAAAAGGAACACCCACAATTTGAATTTCATATTCTTTTAAAGGATCACCATATATATACCTAAATTCTGACGAATTGAAACAATATGGTCTAAAAACGATAAAAATATTTCAATCAAGGAAATTGAGGTGACACATTTTTCCGTCAACTTTATTCACGGACGTTGGTCAAATGCCACGTGGTATCAAGTTGACCAAAATATGTGTCGCCTCAATTTTGTCCAACGTCCGTCATATCACATGAAATTTGACCAACATCCGTAATAAAAAAACAAACAAACAAACTCGACAGAAATATAAATCCCTTCAGTTTTGTTGATTTTAGGTTCTATTGTCGCTATTTGTTCATTTTATACTCATACCGCCTTAGTTAGTCAAATCTTGAATATTTTTGCCGCAAATAAATCTTCTTTTAATTTGAAAGACATACGACTGCGGATCACGGAGAGGTCAATTTGGGTTCGCAAAATGTACATTGTATGAGAATATCTCTCCACATGAAGATTTGTGACTCTTGAACTTTGCAATTAGATGACACAGTGCGTGCGTGACTTTCTTGGTCTAAAACTTCATTTTCTGGGCCCTAACGAGTATTTGGAGGCCCTGTAACTAGTGTAAATTTTTTGTAGAATTCTGAGGCCCTAGGCCTGGGCCTAGTTGGCCTAACCCAAAGGCCGGCACTAATAACAAGCTTAGACATCTAAAAAAAGGACCGGATATTCTTGTAATTTAAATTAGGGGTGAGCATTTTAGACCCAACCCGATGGCCCAACCCAATCCGTTTGAGACCCGACCCCAATCTAACCCGCCCAATCTAACCCGCTCAAAATTGGGTCGGATCGGGTCGGACCCGACTATTATTCGGGTTGGGGTCGGGTCCAACACCTTTGGTCGGGTCGGGTTCTCCGACCCGACCAATAAATTAATATGTATTTCATATTAATTTTTATTCTTCAAGTAGTGCAATCTTTAGTCATTAAAAATATTAATTCTCAATTTTATTTACATTCAAAGACCGTTCATCTCTCATTTTTATGTTTTACATTGTTTAGAGTATGTTTGTTTGATTAAATTTGTCTGGGGTATTTTTACTTGAATTTTGAGTTGCATTGATACATTTTTTCATATTTTTATTTGCTATATAAGAGTAAATTTTAATTAATCGGGCCATGGCGACCCAAACCAACCCAACCCGATTTTTATCGTTTCGGTTTGGTTCGGGCATTAAAAAATTTTGGGTCGGATCGGGCTTTTTTTTAGGAACCCGAAGTGATCGGGTCGGGTTCATTCCATAAAAAGCTTCGGGGCGGCCCAACCCAACCCATGCTCACCCCTAATTTAAATAATATACACACTTCTACAAATATTGATTTTTCAAGCATTTTCTTCCTTTTGATCCATTTTCGATTACGTGGTTAAGTTTTAACGCAAAGACCCGAGCTCTTTGGTAAATTAAAACCGGAATTACACCATTCATATATGTTATTCTTGTGGTAATTTTTTACCCCAACACACATATAGTTCTTGGAAAAAAAAAAGAAAAAAAAAACTCTTATTCCCTATATAATGTATTTAAAGACTTTATGTGAATTTAAAAAAAAAAAAAAAGGCAAAACAAAACTTACATGAGTTTTAGTTGATAATGATTATAGAAAATTAAGCTTTTGCTTCGCGAAAAGACGTGTTCTTTGTGTTCTTCGCATACTGCTCTAACATCAAATTAGTTAAGTCTAGAAACAATCATCCGATCGGATGAAGAAAGAAAAATAGAGAGGGGAAATAGAAGAAGTGCAATCAACTTCTCAGTCTCACCGAGCAGTATATCAATTTATTAGATATTATTATTATTATTATTTTATTTTATTTTTCTTTCAGAAAATAGTATATATGGGGGCCTATCTATACATTCTTATCTGAAATTTAGGCTTCATTTCAGCCCTTGGCTGTTTGCTCTTCCCATGATCAACGAATTGGGCCTCAACTTTATTTAATAGTCAAATGAATCGATGAATGTTGGGGCCTTTTTTCTATGAGGGCTTTGTGTAGACCCAACTCGTCCCACCTATTGGGCTGGGCCTGACTCCTTTCAAGTTAGTTTCTCATCATATTCAAGACGTGTTTAAAGAAGCGTCGGCCTGGACGCCCTTGCACTGCCCCCAAGAGGCTCTCGTCCTCATCGCATGTGCCTCCTCAGGCAGATTCTTCGGCCCGAATAACTTGCGTGCCATTGAACTTTGATTCTTGAGAGGGAGATCAGCTACTCTTCCGTGCAAGGAGACGGATCATCGCCATGAACGAGAATTTCAGCCCTACTGTTACACATCCCCTAATTTTCAATACCAGAATGGACTGAGCCGGTTAACGAACTGAACTAATCGGATTCTCCGCCTTCGAACGGCGCAGTCGAGCATCACTCGATTTAGCACGATCACAACCGGTCATGAAATATGAAGCCATGGTCATGGTGGTTGTAGAGAATAAAAAAGGCTATATCTTGCATAATCCCTTCAAACGTGCATCTGAGTGCAGCTGGTAAAGCCATCGGCGAACACTTATTCCCGTGTAATTCAGTGTGCTGTCAGAGTGATGCTCGGTCACCAAACAGGAACCGGAAGGCTCGGTCACCACGGTTGTAGAGCTTAAAAGCAAGGACAATCCCTCAAAACAAGCTTAACCATAGTGAATTTGCACCAAGTCGGGAAACTACACTCAATTTGTGTACTACCATAACAAGCTTCATAAAGTCTTCAAATCTCTTATAATTTCTAAACCAAATGTCGACGAAAACATCCAGAAACATATGATAAACAAAATCGTGCAGCTAATACCACAAGAACTCCGGTCCACGACAACACAAATAAAATAAACGAAAAGTCTCAAGGCCAAAAGCTCTAAGCCTTCTCCTTGGACGCAGCGGTGGCGGCTTGACCACGAAGACGACCGGTTCTGCGGGCAGCAATGAGACCAACCTTTTGCCCAGGGGGAGCGTCTCTGCGCACAGTAGAGGCGTGACCAATGTGCTGGTGGTTACCACCTCCGTGAGGATGCTCAACGGGGTTCATGGCAACACCACGCACCTTAGGCCAGCAGTTCCTCTTCACTCTGAACTTGTGGTAAGCGTTTCCGGCCTTCAGCATCGGCTTCTCCGTCCTGCCTCCACCGGCAACTTGCCCCACCATAGCTCTGCAGCCACTGGGCACAATCTTCTTCGCACCTGATGGAAGCTTGATCCTACAATGTTTCAAATACTCGTTAAGTGTATAAGCAAACACAGAAGAACAAAAAATATCAAAAGGGTATCATAATTGCAAAAATCCAAATATCGATTAGAAACCCAATTGGGTTTGAATATCTAAGAATCGATTCAAGCATTCCATCCCTAAAAAACCTAAAAGCAATAAAAAATGAGGCAATGAAAAAGATCTGAGTAACTTAAGAAAAAGCAAACTATAGTACAGCTCAAATAACCGAAAGGAAAGCCACGAAGCTTGGCAAAGAATGACAAGAGAATAAACGGTAAATTAAAAGCGTTAAGCACGAGAAAATACAATTCCGAACAGAAAACAAACACCAACAACTTCGATAAAGCAATCTACGCAATACTTCGGTCAAAATCATCCAATTCCAAGGATATTCAGATTGTCTTCTCTCCATTTCTAAAGAAGCCAAAAGGACATAGAATTCAATAGCAATATACCACTCAATAAATCAGAGATATACACGTATGGAAATTCGATGAGACATGAAAACGATTATTCGAAACCCTAGTTTTACACACCTCAAATCGCCATTAACAAATCTCAAGGAAATCCAAATCGTTCTACATTCAACAGAAATGATCCCCCTATTCAAAGATCTATAACACATAAAGAATCAGGTGCGTAAACAAACCTCGAGGTTCCGTTGTCGAGGTTGTGGCTGATGACGACGGCGTAGTCCCCGGAGGCCCTGGCGATGACTCCGCGGTCCCCGACGTGGTGCTCGACGTTGCAGACGACGCCTCCCTCGGGGATGGAGCCGAGGGGGAGGACGTTACCGACGGTGAGGTTGGCCTTCTTGCCGCAGTAGATGAACTGGCCGGTGTACATGCCCTCGGCGGCGACGAAGAGCTCCTTCTGGAGCTTGTAGCGGAAGGGGTGGCGGAAGGTGACGCGGGCGAGGGGCGCGCCGCGGCCGGGGTCGTGGATGACGTCGGTGACGACGCCCTTGAGGTAGCCGTTGCGCTCGCCGAAGTCGAGGGAGCGGAACTGGGCGGGGCCCTTGCGGTGGTGGGTGTGGGACTTGAAGACGGAGCCCCTTCCCTTACGCTGAGCTCTGATCACTCTTCCCATGGCGGCGAGAGAGGGAGAGAGAAATGGGTCTAGGGTTTGGGAGAGACGATCTGTGGGAGAGGAAGCTAGGCTTTATATATTGCAGAGGATTAGGGTTTGCTTTGCGACTCACTCGGGAATGGCTCAAAACGACGGCGTATCGTTCCTCTAATTAGCTTGGAGCCCCCTCTATTTTCAGGTTTGCTTCAATTTGGCCCTTCTGGCCCTTCTTTATTTATAAAAATAAAATAAATAAAAAAAAGGATAGCCGAAATAATTATTCATCTTAATACTCGATGTTTTAATCGTAATCGAAAATTTTCTCAAATTTTTATGTTTTCTTTTATACTTTTCTATGGAAAAACAATTGAAAATCCACTTATTTTTCTCAAAATTATTTATGAGTTAATTGTCATGACAGATTTCTAAATAAATTTCAAAAATTTGTTAAAATGATCAATATAAGTAAACTTTTGTGAGTTTATGGTGTTGAATTTCGTATTTGACATTTTCTTCATGTTTAAAAACTCTTGCAGCAAAAGTAACATTGTTGGGTATTATGATAGTAGTTTGGAGACTATATAAAAATTAAGTATAAATATATAAAAAAGATATATATATATATATATAATGATAAGTTTTGCTAAATTTTGATAACGATAACTTGAGATTTATGTCTTTTTCATCGATAAATTCATCGATAATGACAATCAATTTATCGGTCAAAACAATAATTTGACCCTTGTACTATCCCATCCAAAAACGTTGAATTGAACGGAAAAATTAAAAATAAAAACATTTGATGTAAAGAAAATTATTTTAGTAGTCTTATATACATGTAAAATTAATAATCTAAAATTACTAAAACACTTGTTATGTGTGTATATATAATAAGAGGGCCAAATTCGTGCATCGTTTATAATGAAGGGCCAATATGGTAATTACTCATAGCAAGTTGATAAAACGACAAGTATCTTGTCCTCAATATATTTGTCGTTTGACATGGTAGGGTTTTTTGCCCACGTCAGTCGGAAAAGGGTCAAAACGACGACGAGTCATTGAATTGTCGTTTAACATGTCATGCTTGCAAAACGACATTTTGGTTACGCGTGAGTAGTAAACGATGACATGTCATTGAGTTATGTTGACTTGTTTGTTAACATAACATGAAATAATGGATTATAAGGTTATAATATTTTTACTAATTAGTTTATCATCGGTAGTGAAGAAAACTGTTCTCTACAATGAATAATTAAAAGAAAAACAATTAATTAAATCTCAGACTTCAAACAATACATAAGTAAGTGATTAAAACAAAACAAAAACAAAAAATTGCAGCCGAAGGTACCACGAAGTATCACTATTCATTGGCATATTGCAAAACTAAAATTTGTCGTGACAAAAGCATCAAATGATACATATTACGACTTGATGTATATTCCAAAACGTTTTTTATAGCCTCATTTCTGTCAAACTTTGTTAGGGTCAGAATTTACCTCAGTCAAAGATCAATGGAGGAACTGTGACCACAATGACGTCGTAGGAAAAGAAGGGGAAACCCCCGTTTTGGCCTCACTGACATTTGGAAGAAGTTATCGGATTCGATTTTCTCGCCTTCCATGAGTGATCCGGATCAACCAATAGAATCTTGCTCGGTCAAGCGACCCCAGCCGAAGAGGAATGCCAGGCGAGCAGGGTTACGATATCTGGTATAGGGAAAGACAAATCTTGCCCGACCCCCCACACGAAGCTCTTCAGGCGCGTCTGCCAATACATCCAAATGGAAGATCATTCCCACACGAAATTGTCGCATAACGACCTGATAAGATCGACAGCTCAGCCTACGCGCCCATAGACTTGGGACCACGAGGAACCACACGAAAGGGTTTTCCACAATGTAATCGGAACCCATTAGAGGCTCAAAGCTTGTCTATAATTATAAATAGAAGAAAATGTCATTCACCAAGGACAATCCTAGCGAATTCACAACAAACATTCTTTCTAAAAAACATAATTCCCCATAAAAACATTTTCCTTCTTTATTGCTCTTGTACTAGAGAATCCAAGCTTGTACTTGTGATTTCTTAGCGCTTTTCTACGAGTTCATAGAGGTCGTATCCTTGACGTAAATTGTTTAATTCATTATTTGTCTGTCTATTATCAAGTTTGTTTGGATTTAGCCCATTCATTTTAATTTAAAGGTAAATACTAAATACCTTTCGATTATGATTTTTGTGTAGATATTGCCCCTACTCTATTCAAACGTGTGAAATCGAATAAAGTAAATAAAATGCATACATACACTATAATAACTATTTTACTAATCTAAAATACATATAAGAATTTTTCGTAAAAAAAAATACATATAAGATTAATAATTTAGGAATAATCACGACAAATTACCCAGACTTTGACAAATTTAGGTGGCATCGGTCTAAAGAAAAAAATGACGGTAGAAGTACCAAAAGTCATCAAAGGTGAGAAAATGCTAGATAGTTGGATGATCACATAAATGTGTATCTTAAGTGCGAGTTAATAGTATTATGCTAAAAAATTGACTAACGTCCGTTAAAAATATTGGACAAAAAATTGTGTCGCGTCACATTCAAAGCCCAAAAAAGCAACGCCCAACCTAAAAATGCCTAATATGCCAAAAGCCCATGAAGACAACCTAGGCTCACCCCAAAAAAGTCAACTCATGCCCGCAGAAAAGTCAAAGAGACCCGGCGCTAATGATAAACTCAAACTTGACTCAGGAATACCGACATTTTTTCTATTATGAAAATATGCATTTAGGGGTCGTTATGACCTCTAAAGATACGCACATGCCTTTACGGGTCGTTGTGACCCCTAAAAATTAAATCGTGCCTTTAGGGCTCAATACGACCCCTAAAAAAGGGAAACGTGCTCTTTGGGGTCGCGCAACGCCTCCTGGGTGTCCCCTTTTTTGTCATTAAGTAAGCTCTCTCAGAGCCAAACTTTTATTTAAGACGAAGCACATAGCATATCTCAATCAATTTTTTTTTTCCAGATACGTGTACAGACAAAAATCATAAACAACTATATTACAACGACTATTAGATATATAAATAGATAATATTACTTTTTGAAGGATAATAGAGTAGATGTATCAAGTCAAGAAGGGAGAAGGAATGAGAAGAGTTGAATAAAATCCATAGTAAATTTTTTTTTTGAAGTGAGCATATGCACGTGCATTCATCGGTACACATGTAGCTCCACTACTACTCCAAAATACTCGACTAACTGATTTATTGAAGGGTTTTTCGAGACATTCTTACTCCCGATATCTAAAATACTCGACTAACTGATTTATTGAAGGATTTTTCGAGATAACTTACCGATGATTATTATAAAATTTAATAATATTTATACATATATTTGTAATTTTATGTAAAACTACGAGTTATACTTCTAATTTATTATAAATATAGAGTTACACTTATTATGTAGGGACCTATTTTTGCAACAAAGATGAATGGACCAATACAGAACTTAACCATAAGTTCTATATATTATTATACTTCTTTGATGTTGATCTTCGTAAGCACGTTGCGCAAAATTATTTAAAGCACATCTGATTATCTTTTAGCCTTCTTTATTTATTGTTTTTTTGCAATATAAAGTTGTGTAAATCTTAATATCTAGTTAACAATGTATTAAAAGCGCGTGTTGACAACTTTATATATAGTACTACAACCAAATTTTTCAAATAAAGTTTTAGCCTAATGAGACAGAATGTAATGGCAAAGATAGCGGATAGTTACAAACATGTGTTGTAATATTAATGCACATGCAACT
Organism: Parietaria judaica; assembly: GCA_954871525.1. Taxonomy (NCBI): domain Eukaryota; kingdom Viridiplantae; phylum Streptophyta; class Magnoliopsida; order Rosales; family Urticaceae; genus Parietaria; species Parietaria judaica. The sequence continues at coordinate 38,347,108 of OX940865.1, forward strand.
CGCTTATTTATTTTATGGGACTTGTCAGCATATTGATATTGATAAGTAAGTCCGAAAAAGGGGCGTGCCACATATCACAAACATCGTATAAATTTTACGGGCATGCAGCATGCCGACTAAAGTTTTGAAAAATAATTTTGTGTGTTTATAAGCTAGATTTTTATATACTTTTAAAATTATATGTTTATAAATATAAGACATAAAATACACTGAATGGATGTACTTTTATATAAGTTTAAAGACATGAATAAATGTATATTTGTACATGTTTAAAATTACTTATTTAATAATTAGGTTTTTTCTCTATTTTTTATTGTTCATCATCTTCCTCTATTTTTCTTCGACTAAGCTCTGACAAATGGGTCGAACTGAATTTTGAGCAAAAATCGAGCATCTTTTTGTCATTTTTGTTCTTCATACATCATGTGAAACACAGGAGGAATTTTTTTCTTTCACGAAAAAAAGGAAAAGGACCACGAAATATTAAGGTTTTTGTGTCGCCAGATTCATTTTAGCGGCGTGCCGCCAGAGTTTCGCTGAATTTCCATGAAATTTAATTACATGGTTTTAAATATGTAAAGTCAGTTTTCGTGGTTTTGGGGATTACGACCAAGATGCCAAAACAATTACGGAAAGAGTAAAGACACATGTAATGTTTTGATAACGCATATTGGCAAATAACTTTGTGGACAACATATACGTACTTTGTGGAGCCCTCTCCCATAATCAACACTAAATTTTTACATGACATAATTACAAGTAAAATAACATAAACAAAAGACTCTCCTTTAAGCAATAGTTGGTAACACAATTTGGTCTTGAAACGGTGATGATGATCCGAGCGTGACTTCTTTGTAGAAGGTCACCGCTCTTGTGAGCGTCCGTCATTGCAAGACCCCTTGCTTAGTCGGCTATCCCTGAATCCCTCAAACTCAATCTGCAAACACCATCGACACGACGACACCTCCTCTCGAAGATATAAGCAATCGTTGATTAAACAAAGCTGTGAGAATCTGATAACCTAGAATAATGGTGGCTAGGTTAAACTCTTGATCTTGTGGAACGTGGATGACGTAAAAATCACAAAGCTTGATTTTTAGGTTGTCTATGAAGAATAACACTCTTAAGCTCTCTCTGTATTTTCTCTGATAGGTCTCTTTTTCCTTGAAACTAAAGTAAATATAAATTATTAGGGTTAATTCTGGTTAGCTCGTAATTTCCGGTCATTGATCTTGATCGCTTGTTATGTTTCTTGTGAAAATCTCTAGTGTGAATTTGTAACATCATAGCCCTTTACAACAATATATCATGAGAAATCAGAAAATAATATATAGAAAAGAAAAGAAAAAACAGAATTACTACATATGTATATGTATATGTATATATGTCTATCCATAAAATATCATTGGTTTACCGAAAAAATCGACGACCAAGTAGAAAAAAATATATGATGAAAACCAATGAATTATTATTAAGTTCTATAAAATATCATCGACATGAACAAAATGACGTCTCGTAAGGAGAGGTGTAGAGGGCGATTTTTACCACCTTGCAGTCACAAGGAAAACAGTAAAGAACGCAATAAAAATATATACACGATTATTCCCTGATTTATTTATCCCGAAAGGACTCGGTTTTCCCCGTTTATTAGCTTGGACAATCGAAGAATAATGATAAGGATATGATTTGATGCCGCACCACGCCGCTCTCGACGAGGCTGCCTACGTACGCGGCGAACCAGGATCAGGTCATCACGTAGTTCAATGAGTTTTGGCTTGATCTCTTCATTCTTTCTCTTCTCTTTTTCGTTGGTTTTCTTCTCTCTTCTTTCTCTTTCCTCTCTTTTTCCTCCTTCTTGGCTGAATGTCTCTCGGCTGATTTTCTTGGATCCCCTCTTAATGAGGTTTCTTTTATTATTTATAGGGTTAGGGTTGATTGAGCCTTTTCACTTTGGGCTTTTTCTGCGAATTGGGCCTTTCTTCATGGGTTAAGCCTTTTCTCACAAACTGGGCTTTTATGTTGACTACGGTCAACATATTTCTTGCCTCTATTCGACGTCGTTTTTGGGCCGTAATGGCACGCCTTATGTTAAGGATGGATTTGACGAAATCTGACATCAACAGTTAGTCCCCCATTTTATCAAGTGTGAAACACTTGGTAAAATGAAAGACAAACTATTAATTTCGAGCTTTGTTGACCACTTTGGTTGATGCGTTTACCTCGAGAAATGTTGTCGGAGAAATTTATCGTAATCTGTTGGTTGGTGGATTTCATTTGGGAGGCTGATGCAGAATCCTGCTGAGTTGTAGTTGGTTTCGTCGGATGAAGCATCTTTCTCATGACGGTGAAATCTTCTTTGACAAACTCCTCGTGATGACGAGCTCGCTATAGCAACGAACTCATCGCGGTGATGAATTTCTTCCTACGATGGACTCTTTCTTCGACAATATTATCAATAAAGTAGCAGAATTTTTTCCCTTTTACCTTGTCGTCGCCATGTTGTTCCTTTTGCATTCTTTCTTTCATTACTACCCATCTATTTTCAGCTTCCTTCACGCAGGTCGCTGAGACTCCTCACGTTTCTTGTCCGTTGAGGTACGCCGAGGGGGTGCTAGCCTCGTTTCTTAATGAGAGCGATGGGCACTTTGTCATCCTCGAAGAGTTTCTCGAAAGATCTGATAAGGCGTACCGTCACCACGCTCTCCGAGGACCCAAACGATGAGGCTTTCCGAGCACACGACAAGTTTGGAATCTCTGAGCCGGTAGGGGCTCATTCGGGTATTTCTGCTCGAGTTCATGAGGCGAGACCCCAAGTATTATTCCACGGTGGAGAGGCTTCTTATGGATGTCCTAGTTGAGAGCGCGGAATTCGTCATAGAGCAAGTCGCTGACAAAGTTGTTCGGGATGATTGAACTTCCTCTATTTCCTTTTGTAAATTATTTTGTGGCTGCAATGTATCAATCAGGATTTGCGCCGGAGCGGCTTTGTATTTTTCCGGGGTATGCGCACTAGCGTCTTACGTACCAGGCTTTTGTGCGCCGGAGCGGCTTTGTAGTTTGCCGGGGTATGCGCCGTAGCGTGTTACGTACCGGGCTTTGTGCGCCGGAGCGGCTTTGTAGTTTCTTTGATTTGTCGGCGATGAGCTTGTCGGTATGCACCGGGCTCTGTCGCGATGAAGTGCTTGGCACTGATTTGTCGGCGATGAGCTTGTCGGTATGCACCGGGCTCTGTCGCGATGTATCGATCGGAATTTGCGCCGGAGCGGCTTTGTATTTTCTTTGATTTGTCGGCGATGAGCTTGTCGGTATGCACCGGGCTCTGTCGCGATGAAGTGCTTGGCACTGATTTGTCGGCGATGAGCTTGTCGGTATGCACCGGGCTCTGTCGCGATGTATCGATCGGAATTTGCGCCGGAGCGGCTTTGTATTTTCTTTGATTTGTCGGCGATGAGCTTGTCGGTATGCACCGGGCTCTGTCGCGATGAAGTGCTTGGCACTGATTTGTCGGCGATGAGCTTGTCGGTATGCACCGGGCTCTGTCGCGATGTATCGATCGGAATTTGCACCGGAGCGGCTTTGTATTTTCTTTGATTTGTCGGCGATGAGCTTGTCGGTATGCACCGGGCTCTGTCGCGATGAAGTGCTTGGCACTGATTTGTCGGCGATGAGCTTGTCGGTATGCACCGGGCTCTGTCGCGATGTATCGATCGGAATTTGCGCCGGAGCGGCTTTGTATTTTCTTTGATTTGTCGGCGATGAGCTTGTCGGTATGCACCGGGCTCTGTCGCGATGTATCGATCGGAATTTGCGCCGGAGCGGCTTTGTATTTTCTTTGATTTGTCAGCGAGGAGCTTGTCGGTATGCACCGGGCTCTGTCGCGATGAAGTGCTTGGCACTGATTTGTTTTCGTTGGCCCATATGCCGTAGTAGTGTCTTTTGTATGCTTGGCCCATTTGCCGTAGTAGTTTCTTTTGTATGCTTGGCCCATTTGCCGTAGTAGTCTCTTTTGTATGCTTGGCCCATTTGCCATAGTAGTTTGTATGTTGGCCCATTTGCCATAGTAGTTTCTTTTGTATGCTTGGCCCATTTGCCGTAGTAGTTTCTTTTGTATGTTGGCCCATTTGCCGTAGTAGTTTGTGATATTCGGCGATGAGCTTGTCGGTATGCACCGGGCTCTGTCGCGATGTATCAATCAAGATTTGCGCCGGAGCGGCTTTGTATTTTTTTGGGTATGCTCCGTAGCGTCTTACGTACCAAGCTGTGCGCCGGAGCGGCTTTGTAGTTTGCCGGGGTATGCGCCGTAGCGGCTTATGTACCCAGCTGTGCGCCGGAGCGGCTTTGTTTGGTATATCAGGCATTTTCGCCGTTTTGGGCTTGGTCGGTACCCTAAATGTATATATATGTTTTCTCGGCACTCTCGCCGGTTTCTTTATAATTTTGTAGACATATGTATATTGTTACCTTTTTTTGCGATGAGGTCAGCCAACTTCGTCGCCGATTTTGCGCCTTGGTTAGGATAAACCTCGTCGTGTCCGCATCAAACTTCGGTTTTATGAGGGTCGTCATCGTCGAGCGCGTCTCAATCAGATCTCCTCGAAATGTTGGTAATGGCGTCTTCGTTGATGATTTCCCGGTGGAGGCGAGCTTTCTTTGATGACGAGCTGTCTGGTGACGAGCTCTTTTTGGTGACGATCTTCTATTGGTGATGAGCTCTTCGAGCTCCTCCTTCATAAGCTCCTCGAGGTCTTCTCTGTGATGAGCTCCTCGAGGTCTTCTCCTTCGTGATGAGCTCATCGAGTTTCTCCTCGTCGTGATGAGCTCTTCGTGATGAGCTCTTCGAGATGAGCTCCTCGAGCTTTCCTCTTCGTGATGAGCTCTTCGAGTTTTCCTCTTCGTGATGAGCTCATCAAGCTCCTCCCTTCGTGATAAGCTCTTCGAGCTTCCCTTTTCGTGACAAGCTCTTCGTGATGAGCTCTTCGAGATGAGCTCCTCGAGCTTTCCTCTTCGTGATAAGCTCTTGAGCTTTCCTCTTCATGATGAGCTCTTCGTGATGAGCTCCTCGAGCTTTCCTCTTCGTGACAAGCTCTTCGTGATGAGCTCTTCGAGCTTTCCTCTTCATTATGAGCTCTTCGAGTTTTCCTCTTCGTGATGAGCTCATCGAGCTCCTCCCTTCGTGATAAGCTCTTCGAGCTTCCCTCTTCGTGACAAGCTCTTCGTGATGAGCTCTTCGAGATGAGCTCCTCGAGCTTTCCTCTTCGTGATAAGCTCTTCGTGATGAGCTCTTCGAGCTTTCCTCTTCATGATGAGCTCTTCGTGATGAGCTCTTCGAGATGAGCTCCTCGAGCTTTCATCTTCGTGATAAGCTCTTCGTGATGAGCTCTTCGATTTTTCCTCTTCGTGATGAGCTCATCGAGCTCCTCCCTTCGTGATGAGCTCTTCGTGATGAGCTATTCGAGATGAGCTCCTCGAGCTTTCCTCTTCGTGATAAGCTCTTCGTGATGAGCTCTTTGAGCTTTCCTCTTCATGATGAGCTCTTCGTGATGAGCTCTTCGAGATGAGCTCCTCGAGCTTTCCTCTTCGTGATAAGCTCTTCGTGATGAGCTCTTCGAGTTTTCCTCTTCGTGATGAGCTCATCGAGCTCCTCCCTTCGTGATAAGCTCTACGTGATGAGCTCTTCGAGATGAGCTCCTCGAGCTTTCCTCTTCGTGATAAGCTCTTCGTGATGAGCTCTTCGAGTTTTCCTCTTCGTGATGAGCTCATCGAGCTCCTCCCTTCGTGATAAGCTCTTCATGATGAGCTCTTTGAGATGAGCTCCTCGAGCTTTCCTCTTCGTGATAAGCTCTTCGTGATGAGCTCTTCGAGTTTTCCTCTTCGTGACAAGCTCTTCGTGATGAGCTCTTCGAGATGAGCTCCTCGAGCTTTCCTCTTCGTGATAAGCTCTTCGTGATGAGCTCTTCGAGCTTTCTTCTTCATTATGAGCTCTTCGTGATGAGCTCTTCGAGTTTTCCTCTTCGTGATGAGCTCATCGAGCTCCTCCCTTCGTGATAAGCTCTTCGAGCTTCCCTCTTCGTGACAAGATCTTCGTGATGAGCTCTTCGAGATGAGCTCCTCGAGCTTTCCTCTTCGTGATAAGCTCTTCGTGATGAGCTCTTCGAGCTTTCCTCTTCATGATGAGCTCTTCGTGATGAGCTCTTCGAGATGAGCTCCTCAAGCTTTCATCTTCGTGATAAGCTCTTCGTGATGAGCTCTTTGAGTTTTCCTCTTCGTGATGAGCTCATCGAGCTCCTCCCTTCGTGATAAGCTCTTCGTGATGAGCTATTCGAGATGAGCTCCTCGAGCTTTCCTCTTCGTGATAAGCTCTTCGTGATGAGCTCTTTGAGTTTTCCTTTTCGTGATGAGCTCATCGAGCTCCTCCCTTCGTGATAAGCTCTTCGTGATGCGCTCTTTAAACATCTGTAACTTTCTCCTCGAGCGTTCGTTTTAAGCAAATGACCTATCAAATCGAAGCTAAAGACATAATCTTTGAGAAAAACTAGAAATCATGTTTAGATGATAAATATAAACGAGAATATGGTCTGAGGAGCGACGGGCGACGAGCAGGCGTCTGACGAAGACATCGCTCTCGGTAACCAATCTTCCGGCGTCCATAACTTTTTCCTCGAGCGTCTGATAGGGGCGAATGACCTGTCAAATCGAAGCTAAAGACATAATCTTTGAGAAAAACTAGAAATCATGTTTAGATGATAAATAGAAACGAGAATATGATCTGAAGAGCGACGGGCGACGAGCAGGCGTCTGACGAAGCCATCGCTCTCGGCAACCAATCTTCCGGCGTCCATAACTTTTTCCTCGAGCGTCTGATAGGGGCGAATGACCTGTCAAATCGAAGCTCAAGACATAATCTTCGAGAAAAATAAGAAATTATGTTTATATGATAAGTAACAACGGGGATATGGTCCAAAGAGTGACGGGCGACGATCAGGCGCTTTACGAAGCCGTCGTCCTCGGTGACCAATCTTCCGATGTTCATAACTTATGCCTCGAGCATCCGATAGAGGCGAATGACCCGGAGAATCGACGATCAAGGCAAGGCCTGTAAGAAAACGCTAAAAACAAAACACAATTTTATTTATCAAAGGTAAAGACGAGATCAGCGCTCGGTGCTGTCGTTATGGTCGTCAGTCGTCTTCTCTTCGAGTTCCTGGCTGTGAGCTAGAGAAAAACTAAGCCCCCTCGGTGGGCGCCAAACTGTAGAGGGCGATTTTTACCACCTTGCAGTCACAAGGAAAACCGTAAAGAACGCAATAAAAATATATACACGATTATTCCCTGATTTATTTATCCCGAAAGGACTCGGTTTTCCCCGTTTATTAGCTTGGACAATCGAAGAATAATGATAAGGATATGATTTGATGCCGCACCACGCCGCTCTCGACGAGGCTGCCTACGTACCCGGCGAACCAGGATCAGGTCATCACGTAGTTCAATGAGTTTTGGCTTGATCTCTTCATTCTTTCTCTTCTCTTTTTCGTTGGTTTTCTTCTCTCTTCTTTCTCTTTCCTCTCTTTTTCCTCCTTCTTGGCTGAATGTCTCTCGGCTGATTTTCTTGGATCCCCTCTTAATGAGGTTTCTTTTATTATTTATAGGGTTAGGGTTGATTGAGCCTTTTCACTTTGGGCTTTTTCTGCGAATTGGGCCTTTCTTCATGGGTTAAGCCTTTTCTCACAAATTGGGCTTTTATGTTGACTACGGTCAACATATTTCTTGCCTCTATTCGACGTCGTTTTTGGGCCGTAATGGCACGCCTTATGTTAAGGATGGATTTGACGAAATCTGACATCAACAAGAGGTATATATCAATAATGTTGGTGCTTGGTGCACATCATATAACACATGTTTTGCATTGGCATCTAACAGTCACATATTTCTTCTTTGTTTATTGGCCCTACACAAAGGTGTGGCTCTCCTTACTACACCTTTCATAATAGCCCGTCACCATCAATTCGAAGCTTTATACGCTCAATATTCGGATGTAGAACCGTGTTAAGTAAGAAAAATATAACGTTAAAGCTTAAAGGCCTTTTGAACTTCGAAACACTATCCTTGAATTACTTTGGAGAGGACGTTCGTTTCGAGGCATTTTAAGCTTATAGGCAATTTGCTACGTTATCGCAAACGACGTGTTTCTAAGTCTCGCATCTTCCACATCATAATGAAAAATCTATATACATATTATTACACAAAATATATTACGGTGCAAAGGAAAAATATCGACCACAGGTGAACATCAATTAAGTAATAAAAATAACTAGTTTTCCTAAGATAACTTGTTTAAGAAAACATTCATAGAAACTGTCATAGAAAATATCATCAAAAGATGAGAAAAATAATGTGACATTGAAATGCGTAACATGATAATATATTGCATTACAATAGTCCTCGATAAGTTTTCATCCACCCAAAATAGTTCATTATAGTGTTTGTCAGTGATATAGTTAAATATATTTTTCTCAATGTGTGCACAAATAAAATATTATTTAGCAATTCATGTTAAAAGAATCTTGAATTATAACGATATAGTGATCACACATTAGATTATTTTTTTTAAAGTAAAATCTCAAAATTTTGGACAAATCTCACCATGATTAATAATAATATATATAAATAGCTGCCTAAATGCAAGTATATATCGAAGCATTCAATTTTTTTTTACCAACATGGCTCAAGTTTGTTCGATCAATATCATCACATTTAACACACACAAAAGCACCCTGTTCTTGGAAGCTTTTTCTGGTTCGAAGTCCCACAGAACTAGAGCTGGCTTGTGCTTGGCCACCAAAAATACTTCAACAACGACGCTTCTCACGAGACAGTTCGCCAATTACCCGGCAACCTCGTGGACTTACGATTTTGTGCAATCGTTAAAGGGCAATATTGATATTGTAGGTATATTGTACATATATATGTTTATGTTTATTGAAACTATATCATACAAAGTAATTATACATATATATGCAGGATCAAGGAATGGAAGTAAAGGCAAAGTTTTTGGAGGAGGAAGTGAAGAGCATGATAGCCCACGAAGAAGAGCCTGATGACATTTTGAGAAGACTTGAGCTGATCGATGACATCCAAAGGCTAGGGTTAGGCTACAAATTCAAGGACGAGATAAAGACAGGTCTTCACGGTTGTGTCTCGTGGCTGACGAGCAGCGACCAAGGGCCAGATAAAAGTCTCTACTCAGCTGCTATATGTTTCCGTCTCCTCCGACAGCACGACTATGAGATCTCACAAGGTACGTCGCTTAATATGGTGACCTCTTTTTTAGGTGACATGTTGGCTAATAGCCGATCAAGCATCTAAAACTATTCAAATCGAGCTGAAATTATTAAACTCTCAATTGCACCGAATGGGTATTTGGTTCCGTCGTAATTGCCCTATCAATGGTAAGTCCTATATACATGTCGCGTTTTTCTTTAATGTGTAAGTTGAGATTATGAAGGAATAATGTGTTTGAAAATGATCCATTTCAAAGAGAAACATACACGTAACGAATCAAAAACTCATGTTGGGATTTCACCAACAACCCGGTCAAGATTCACTTCTTGATGAAGGCAAAAGTTGCGGAATTATGACAAACTAATAACAGTGGATAAGAATCTACTTTATTTATACACAACACACAAGGTTTGTACAAAAGTCTCAAAGATGGGTACTTTCCCCAGAAATACACCCTTTCTACAACGATACCCCTTATCGTAAAGAGCTCAACACGCCTTGTCGATCGCAGCTTCTTCTTCTCTTCTGAAGTTCGATGACTCTCTGATTCTGATCAAGACTCAATCTTTGATACTCCCCGTCGTGGCCCTTGCTCTGTCTCTTCTCCGTCGTCTCTCTTCGGCGAACCTCTCTGACCCACGGCTAACTCCGTCACACTCCTCCGGCGACACCGTCTTGGTCGATTCCCGACTGTACAGACTCTCTCTTTACGGTTAACCCACCACGTACAATCCCCGTACGATTCCCTTGGGTTTCTCAACCGATCCACGGAGATAGAGACGAATCACCAACCTTGAAGAAGATCCTTGACGCCGCGATGACCACCTCTGAGAAACTCGAAGCACTGTACGTCGCCTTCGTCTCCGTCGTGATTCTCCGTCGCGTTCCACCGCGTCCTTCTTCTCCGGTGATTCTTCAGAGCTTTCCTGGCACTCCACGGGTTTCTCTCTCTAAGATTCTCTCAGAGTCTCTCTCTCTAGAATCTGTTTGGCTCTCTCTCTAAGTCGTTGAGACTTATATAGAGTGTGAGGTTTGATTCCTGTCCTCGGGTGTTGACTGAAAGTCAATCCCGATAGGCTGAGTCAAGTGTAGCGTCCGTGACTCACAGACAAAGTCAAGCTTGCTTGTCACCGAGCTTGTGACCAACAACTCAGTTATACGTACTTTTGGGAATTAATTCTACACAATTGAAAGTTTGCATACCATGCCGCCTTATTTTGATTAAGTTTGAGTACTTTTCAATATTATATATATCATGGGACACAAATCCTACTAGGGATTACAAGAATATATAACCATTAAGCTAACTCGTACTTTTTGTTTTGAAAACTGTGAGGAAAAACAGACGTACTAAGAAGGCTCGTATGTCATTCGGAGACGTGCTCACAAGATGACATCAAAGACGTGTTGAGCTTGCACGAGGCGTCGTATTTTGCTTTTGACGGCGAGAGCTTCTTGGACGAGGCCAAAGCATTAGCAAAAGAGCACCTACAAAGGCGCAACACAAGAAGCAGCAGTGTTTCCGACTCCGAGCATGTGAAGCGCGAACTTCAACTTCCGCTGCACCACCAAACGCCGAGGCTTCAAGCGAGATGGTATATTGACGCGTATAGCAAGAAATCGGAGTCAAACCAAGTCCTGCTTGAACTTGCGAAGCTAGATTACAACATGGTACAAGCAAACCTTCAGATCGAGCTCAAAGAGATGTCGAGGTACGTATATTTTCATATAGGTTTCTTGAGTTTGACCAAAGCAGAATAACAAAAATTATATCAATTATTTATTGCGTCCATATTATTGAAGATCATGATTTTTCCAATATATAATTCAACAAAAAACGGCTTAATATTTAATGAAGAATGAACACTTTTTATACATAAAGTTTAACGATACGAAATGATAAATTCAACATACACCTAAAGAGATAAGATACAAATTATAAATTACCTAAAGAGGTTTAAGGTATTGGCAACAAAAGTACCGATTTTTTTCCATGTGTAGCGGCGTGTTCTATTACTTTTTTAGCGGCTAAAGTACCAAAACTTTGAAAACGTATTATCATTGGTTCATGCCACTATGCTTTGTAAAAGAATTTGTACTTTTGCCGAGATACCTCTTTTTTTTTTTACCTCTTTAATAGTTTGTTTTTGTTTGAATTAGTCCTTATCTTTGTTAGGTGGTGGAAGGAGCTTGGATTGTCAACCAAGTTAAGCTTCACAAGAGACAGATTGGTGGAATCTTTCTTTTGGGCAGTTGGAATGGTTTATGAACCTCAATTCGGTAATCTCCGAAAAGAATTAACCAAAGTTGTGGCTCTCATTACAGTCATCGATGATATTTATAATGTTTATGGTACCTTGGATGAGCTTGAAATGTTTACATCTGCAATCGAAAGGTACCAGGTCGACTATACTAAATTGGACAGTTACAGGTTGTCGTTTTATTATGGGATAATCACAGTAAAAGTATCTAAGCTTTGACCAACAAGGTGATATAGGGCCTAAAAATAGCGGCAAAAATACACAAATTCAGCAATATGAGGTGAAACGTGCAAAAAAAAAAAAAAACCGGTCATTGGTTAATTTTTTAGTATAGTGTTATCAAATTATACTTAAGATACATATTTATGCGATATCTTACTATTTTGCATCTTTTCTCATTTGAATTCGACTGAAAAAAAAAATTAAACAAAAAATGTGTTGCCTCACATATTTGTTGACTTTCGATACTTTTGCCGCTATTTTTTAAAAAATTAGACACTTGTCACCTTAGATTGTCGAAGTTTGAATATTTTTGCCGCAATTATCTCTTTTATGATTATACATGAACAAATTATCTTGTTTGTAAAAATCAAAATATTGTTGGTTATATTTTTTATTGTATTAAAGATAAAATAAAATACGTATTGTATTAAAATATTGTTGTTTTTCACCTATCATTGGACTCTTCTCATGGTAAACTTTGCAACAATATATATTATGAGTCAATCCGAGGTTCGTAGAAAAATTATAGAGTTTTAAGACTTCGATTAAAAAGAAAAATAATAAAATATATTAAAATAATTATACCCGGAGAGAGAAATAATTATATCGGTCGTTGGAGCCGCTAGCGGCTGTGCGGGGGTGACCGTCGTCGGACGAAGGACTGAGACTAGGCCAGGTCAAGAGATAAGCTCAGACCCTTGGCGAGCGTCGGAATGGTTATTCTACAGGAATGTATCCCTGTCGGCCAGGAGCGAGGGAGGCGTCCGAGAGGGCAGGGCGATCTCCGAGAGGGCAGCTCCTGGCAAAGCCTTGGGCGAAAATCTCCGAGAGGGCAAGGGCGATCTCCAGGTCGACTTCTGGCGAGAACTTGGGCGAAAATCTCTGTGAGGGCGAGAGCGCTTTCCAGGTCGACTTTTAGCGATCTCCGGGGTGACTGCTGACGAGGTCTTGGGAGAAAATCTCCGAGAGGGCCAGGGCGTTTTCCGGGTCGACTTATAGCGATCTTCGGTGCGACTTTTGGCGAGGTCTTGGGCAAAAATGTCCGAGAGGACGAGGGCGTTCTTCGGGTCGACTTTTGGCGAGGTCTTGGGTGAAAATATCCGAGAGGGAGAGGGAGCTTTCCTGGTCGACTTATAGCGATCTACGGGGCGACTTTTCTTTTGCTCCGGGTGAATTTTGATGTGTCTTTTGAAAAAGAAGAGAGGTCCTTTATTTATAGTCTTGGGTCACCTCAAATCCATCATTCTTGAGTGACGTGGGACTTTTTCTGCACCCTTGGGCTGGTTTTGGGCGCCCATGCCCCATGATGGTGTCCTCCGAGAAATAGTCTTCTGAGTGTCCGATTTTCAATCCGATGAATCTTGTGCGTTACTGAGAGTCTTGCAAATGTCTTCATATTGTTGATTTTATCTTTAGCTTCCTTTGTCGGGATGATATGACATTTCCCTTGAGTGATGGTCTTGTTAGGGGTGTTTTCGTTCTTTGCTTCCACAGTCTTCAACTGTGTGGGAATGCTCCTGGGCTTTGCTTCCGTGGCCCCAGACCTTATCTAGCGGGTTTGAACTCGGGCTCATGGGCCTTGATTTTCGCTAGCGAGCTTTGACTTATGTCTTTCGGGTTCACATTTTTAATAAGTCAAAAAATATGCATACCAATACTAAATGACTTAATTTTTTAAAGATTTTAAAATAAAAGTATAAATAATTTGTGTCTATTTTTAAATAAATAAATAACTTTTTCTTTCTTTGTTTCTCGTGCGTATGCATAGAGTATAACATATAATAAAAAGTTAGTGTTTCATAGAAAAAATGTAACTTCACTTATTTATATATGACATGTATTTTGTTTTCTTTTCATAATATTTTAGTTATACCTTGAAGGCAAGAAAGTGGGACCGGGATTATAGCCATTTTTCTAACCCAGGATTATAGAAAATAGTCAATGGGTCAATTATTTTCAAAATGGCTACACCTGAAATAGGTCCATTCGAATATATTTATATTATTCACTTGTAGCACTTATATATTTAAGTATTTTTTCCACCAAAGATAGCTAGCATTGAAGAGGTTTAAGTACACAATTGGATTCCCGAAGATATTCTCATAATCGGAAATGAAAATTTTGAGAATCCTTGAATCTTTAATCTAGATAACAACACAAATAATCAAGATTAATAGGTGATAGGAACTTCTCTAAGCTAATCATTTTGCTTTTTCCACAAACTGGATCTCCAAGCCTTCGCAGGATATTAAGCCGCGGTCGCCGTCAATCACAAGCTGCTCAAATGTTCGGCTTCTAGGTAGTACACCACGTCGCTAATTGAACACCACGTCTTGGTCGGAAATCACCTCGTCGAAATACTTGTTCCTCCTCGGCGACTTACACGGGATTAAGAAACTCGTCTCCTCTCTTGGAATAGGAGGGGGCGATTTCTCTCTGCCTCTCAAGGGTGGGATTAGCCTAGAATGCTAGGATGAATTAAGGTTTAGCATTAACAAACCAAATATATTAAAGTAATCATATTAAGTAGTCAAGTCCATTAAATCTTAATAATTCTCTAATTAAATATTGCTTACTTTTGGGCACCACAAACTCCCACATTAATACGTTTTGTTTGGTGAAATTTCAGATGGGACATTAAAACAGTGAACGAGCTTCCTGGTTACATGAGGATTTGCTTTATGGCGCTTTACAACGTTGTCAACGACATGGTCTACGACACTCTCGTGGAACATGATCATTACATCCTTACACACCTCACAACAGTTGTGCGTTACAATTAACAATCATTTACCGAACTCACCAACACATACACATAAATATGAAGTGTATGGTTCGAGCATTACGACGAAAAACATTTTAAAAAAGAATGCTCTCAAAATTTTATGAAAAATGTTCGAAGTTCATCATTTCTTTCAATATCACTTAACAATTTCAATTTTTATATAATTTGGACGAGTTTATTTTTGAGCAGTGGGGCGATATGTGCAAGGCTTTCGCGATGGTGCAAGGCTTTCGCGATGGGGCGATATGTGCAAGGCTTTCGCGATGGGGCGATATATGCAAGGACTTGATGCCTTAGAGAATCGCCATAACCTCGTTCGTTGGCCCTCGGTTATATTCCGACTCTGCAACGATTTGGGAACGTCTAAGGTATTCAATTTTCTCTGCTTTTAAATATCGTGATGTTACACCTCAAAATTCATTGCAAATAAAGAGAATATCTAATCAATAACCGTATAAATTTCGTAAGATGGTAATTCTCATTTTAGATCAGTCCTTGTTAGAGCTTGTTGGACTATCATAATATGTTAATTATCATTATATTTCGTGTTAAAACCAATTGATCATGAGCAATTATAAATCTTGTTGACTATCTTTAACTTTTCAATGTTTGATCAAATGAAGGCAGAGCTGGAGAGGGGAGAAACAGTGAGCTCGATCTTATGTATCATGCACAAAAAAGGCGTCTGCGAGGTATGTGCTCGCCGAGAAATAGAGAAGTTGGTGGAAGACACTTGGAAGAGTATGAATAGAGACGCGGCGAGCAAGGATTGTCCATTCGAAAAGGCATTTGTAGAGACGGCAATGAACGTTGCGAGGATTGCCCAATGCACATACCAGAACGGAGATGCTCATGGAGCGCCCGACGCTGAATCTCAGAGCCGAGTTTATGACCTTTTAATTCATCCAATTCGATAATTAGTAACTTATCACCTCCCTTAGTCCATAAATTTATCTTTAACATCTCCTTAATGTAATGTTTATGTTACAATTATAAGGCTTAAGAGGTGGGTCAGACCCGGCCTCGGACATACAAGGAACAACCCACACTAGCCCAACTTATAAGGTCACGTCTCCATAAGCCCATAGAAGAGTGGGTCCCTATATTTGTATTTAAGATCTCATGTGAACTCATGTTACCTCTCACTTTTTGAATCGCGGGGGGGGGGGGGGGGGGGGGGGGGGACGAAAATACAAATCTAGACAATATGTTAGACAAAAATCACAACAAATTAATAACAAAGGGTTTCGTGAATTTGTGATAAAGTTTTAATGAACAAAAAAAAATATTTAGCCCTATTGTGGCTTTTACATGGATGTTGTTAATGCCTAAAAATGGATCAACTTTAATGCGACCCAAGTCTTGTTTTTGTGTTGGGCCCTACACCTGCATGAGGTTGAATCGGGCTTGAAGCTTGATTCTTCGGTCTTGATGGGCCGAAAATCTTTTATGTATGATCTGCCTCCGTTCCTATAGAAATAATAGAAAATGTGAACTCTAGAGAAACAGAGGGGGAGTCCTTTGTCGCCCGCTCTGACGCTCAAGGGCGTGGAATTGAGTTAGCGAATTTGTGTTTGGAATCCGCCGCTGCTTAAATTTCCCAACTAGAAACGAGCGGTCGAATTGAGGTAAAGGATCGAGGCGGTCAAATATATAAACAGTGCACACCTCCGATTACAATAGAAACACTAATTATGTATGGCTTGCACACCTCCAATAGAAACACTAATTATGTATGGCTTACATTGCACGTCTCTACCTGTATAAATCGGTTTATTGCTTGAGGCTTGGGCAAAATAATATTATCGCTACTCCTTTATCCAAAATATATGACATATCTTCAACTACAAACTCATTGAATCATAGCAAATAATCTTATCGCTGCATTATATAGTCAAATCATACGCTCATATTCGCAAAGCTAGGACGAATAATTAGAAGGCACACACATTAATACATTATACTAGACAGATAATGGTAAACACGTTCATATTTAAGCAGTTACGTATCTTTTGGTCATTTATCCTGAATCATACGTGTGTGCATTGTATATATAATTATGTATATATAGCAGGTGGTTTTGTGTTCATCATCAACAAATTATAAAACTTGGTAAGCTTCAATATCATAGTCAAAAGGAAAGAATCGATCGTTAAAGAAGATGGGGAGTTCTTTGAGGATGATAGTGAACGTGAGGCAAAAGTATCTAATCTTTGGTCACGTGGCATGTCACATAAGACAGCCTAACGGTCACGTAGGCAGTGTTTAACGGCGTTAGTTGGTCATCGACAAAAGTGTGACGTTGGGTACTTTTATTACCTACGTTTATTGAGGTTGGGTATCTATTGGAGAATATATACAAAAATTGGGTTTTTTGCCGCAATTAAGCCATTTTTTTAGCATAATTATGTGGCCCTAGTCAGCCTGGGCCTGAGAACGGCTCTGCTCACCGGTGTTTTATACACTAATAAAATCGGATGTACAGGTAAGTTTTTAAAATCTTACGAAAACCCTCATTAATATACTTGTAACATCACTTGGTATGCCCGTAAAATTGGACTAACTGACCGTTTTCAATATTAATTTAAAGTTTTTTTTAATCATAATTAAAATATGATTTAATTTATTCTTATTAATTAAATTATACAATTAATATTACAAGTTGGCAGTCCATTTGGCAGTTTAACGATGCCACGTTAGCAGAATTTAACATCCCTAACGGAAGGACCAACAGATTTTACATTTAACAAAGGTTGTGTATTTTTGCCCACACTTTGAAAGGTTGGGGACCTAAAACCCCTCTTGACCAAAATTTGTGCATTATTATCGCAATTAACCCTAATTGTTTTACAATATGTGCAGTTTTGCCTCTTGAAAAACAGTTCTTAAGAGCACTTAAATGATAAAGATAAGCATTTTGCTTATTTTTATTTAAGAAAAACGTATGTATCTAAAAAGAGAAATTATTCTGAATAGCCACATTCATATGTTTACATTGCCTTTTAATAAATTTAAAGTTTTCATTTGCAAAATAGTCAAACATTGACTATTTTGTCGATAATTAATATAGTTATAATGGTTAATACGATTATAGTTATAATGGATAATTGGTTATTTTACAAATATTAACCATACATTGATTATTTTTTTAATTTTAAACTATCAAGTTGAATATTTAACTTTAGCCCCCTTTTAAAAATGAGATATTAGTGACAAAAAAACTAATGTCTTACTAAATAGAGCAAAAAGTTCCCAATTTCTTAATCGTTGCAAAAGTTCCAAATCTCATCATATAATAACATAAAAAATTGTCAATTTTTTTTGCAGAAAAAAGTTTCCATTATTTTTTCACGGTGAAAGCCAATTCCAATCATATTGTTTAGAAAAAACATTAAATATATATATATATATATACACTTAGTGTGTTTTAAATTCGTTCACCACGTCGCTGTGGGAACATCAATCGATCGGAAACCACCTCGTAAGCTGCAAAGTCCTTCTTGGTGATTGGATGACGAACTGAACAAAAGCACCGGCAGGAGAAAATCGCACCTAAGCTTGTTGGAGGAGATTGCCACTTTTCTCTGGGTTTTGGTACTGATGATTGTCGAATTGTAAGGTTAACGTGGCTATAAATAGCCTACAAGGGTGAATGACTTAGTGGGCTTATTGACCCAGAAAATAGACCTATAAGTTCATTAAGTCATTATTAATTAATTCAATTAATTAATTAATGCGCTCATAAATAATTTGCGGGCTTAAGTGGGCCCGTCACTATATATGTAGACAGGTCGGACCAGAAAGCAATGACCTAAATCCCGATTACGGCATTTCCTACGGATACATAGTTGCGAAATATCTGACATTGATTTCTCAACCGTTTTTCGGGATATAATCGCAGATTTTTTTCAACAAATAAAGATAAATTTGTCATATTTATCGACTAGCCAAATGTTGGTTTTTTGCAAGTAAGAAAAAATACTTGCTGTTTGTTAGATTGAGTTAACACAAATGATTTGAAATGTTTAACTCGTTTGAGCTAGCTGATCTAGCCAAATGTTGGTTTTTTGCAAGTAAGAAAAAATACTTGCTGTTTGTTAGATTGAGTTAACACAAATGATTTGAAATGTTTAACTCGTTTGAGCTAGCTGATCAATCTACCTCTTTTTGATCGCTTCAAATCATCTGACTGTGTTAACTTAAATTAAAAGAAGAATATAGTGTGACACTTGTGACGAGTTGTTAGGCGAATATATTACTTGACACCCTTTTGTCGCTCTCACGCCATGTTCGCTGGTCTTTCTACTGGCGACTCGGGAATATCCTTGCGCCAATTCTCACTGTGGCTCGATTCATCAAGCGCGGTACATAACGATTATTACTCATTATTTTGCATCCACAAAATGACACATAGGGGCGGAGTCAGAACTCTGACTAAGAGGGGGCGAAATTAATTGATTATAAATTTCATAATAAAACGAGATATTGAAACTACTATTAAACATTGCATTATAACCATTTTTATGAACTTTCGGTTTATGAAATTAGTTTATTAGGATCTTTATATGATTAGAAATTTATGTGTTACGTCCTCAAAATATTAATATTTTTTTTCAATATTTAAAACTTTGCACGTCTTAAATTGATTGGTAGTTTTTATTATCTAATTTTGTAAGTTGTAATCGTTTTAGTATACCTATAATTAAGTAAAATACAAAAATACCATGAAAAAAATAAGTTATAATCATAAAAAGTGTTGCTAAAAAACATTAAAAAATATGGTGGGTTTGGGAATAGAACCAGGGACTATAACTTGGAGGAGAACTTTAAAAGTAACAAAATTACACTAGGCTGTAGTGATATTTAGTCTAAAAATACTATATTTATTATATATATAGAAACTTTTAATGATATAGATAAATAAATAAAAAATTAACGTTTTCGGACCAAGTGGGGGCGACCGCCCCCGCTCCGCCCCCCTTGGCTCCGCCCGGTAGTTTGGTACGTCGCCTTGATTTGATTCAAATATTTTTTCATTCAAGAGTATAATCGCTATTTCTTCAAAGATCGCGACTTCACGAAAATAATTATTTAGTCTTTATAAGTCAATAGCTTAAACGAACAACGTAACCTTCTAATAACAAATTTATCTCGCTCAAATCACTCAAATTTCGTTCTTCACAATAATTAAGATCAATCATCCAAAAATAAGACCATTAGAATTGAGAATAATTAAGCAAGACCTCAATTAGACACACACGTGTATCAATAAAAGTCAAGATGCTTTAGATGCAAAGTAAAGTCAACATGTTATACAAGTTAGGAATGGTGATTTGAGCAAATCGGTCGCACTAAATATAGCATTGAAACCACAAATTCTTGATGTTTCTCACGTAAATTAATTAGTAGATTATGGAAAATCACGATGTTCCTCTCAACTATACACGTCGCCATAGTTTTGAGACTTAATGTTTATATTACGCAAAGAATTGTAATGATAGAGAAGAAGAAGAAGACGAGTAGCGTCTAAGGAACAATTGATGTGAACGAGTTCTTGATTTTTTGAGGTTATCGGCAAATATCGGTCAATGTTACAATGCACTCCCGCATGATTTAGATATATCCAGTGTAAGAACATGTGGAGAGAGCTTTCAACGCTACCAACAAATATTATACTCACAAGCTCCTATTGATAAGTTCACCTCCCACAAATTATTTCATATTAATTCATGTTAGACTTTCTTTAAAAAGATTATTTTATTCATACACATTTTATATATTAGTTTTATTTATGCATTATATCACAAAATTAAAAAAAAAAAAAAAAAAACTCTACGTGCACGATTAATTTATGTCGCATGGCTTATAATATAATATTGATGCCTACTATTAAGCTAATACTCTTAAGTGGGTATAAAAGTTTATAATAAAATACAAGATATATTTTGTTAAAATGGATATATAAAATTATAAAATAATTCTTTATTTTAATTATTTTATATAAATTTTTTTGGGAAAATTTCTCCGATTACTGTTAATCTGTAAAATCTAACTGATAAATTTTATATTGATACACTCATTGATTATTTAAGCCAAAGATATCTTAATGGGTAAACGAAAGTTGTCTTCGCTCATTAACGACAACAAGTTGAGGACTGCCCGCGTCTTCCCTCATAAGCGAACAGGTTTTAACAACTCGCAATAAAAAAATTACAAAATAATATTTAAAATTAAAGAATTATTTTTTAAAAATATAACTAATTAAACACGGGCTGCTCATGCATGCATTCCCATCCGCGAACTGTCTGTCCTACTTATTGAGCATTTTTTGAAAAATCAACGACAATCGTTATTTCATCCATGGATAAAAATGTACAAGACTAGTTTATAAGGGACTTACAATTTACAAATATATATAATATATATATATATATATATATGGAGTGAGAACCGATATACACGAATTTAAGGTGGAGAATAAAACCTGAATTATACGTAATGTCAGAGAAGTATTAAATAAGTGGTTTGATCGAGGAGATCTGATAAGCCGACCGTCATTCATTACTAGGGTAGGCATATATTATATATATGACTAGTGCCTTTCTCTCGCCGCTTTTGCTCATCGTTTCCTACCTATTCCTTTGTCTCTTCTCTTTGTTTGTTTTCCCTCATAGTCATTGCATGCCATGTCTTACTAGTTGTAAATTCTAAAGTAGAACAAAGAAAGGTCAAGTTATCGTTTGATCGATAAATCAGTCATGGTTAGCGATAAATTTATCGTTTTATAATGAATTTATCGATTAAAAAAAAAACGTAAATTATTGTTATTAAAACTTATCGACGGTTTGATCGGTTATCGATGGATTAATCGAAGATACAAAATCTTTTTATGCATATTTATTATTAATTTTTATATAGTATTTAAAATACTAACATAATACTTAAAACTTTAGTACTTATCCCGCAAGAGTTTTAAAACATTGGAAAAACTTCAAATATGAAAATAAACACAGCAAACTCACGTCATTTTACTTATATTGAAGATTTCAAACTAAAAGTAACAAGAAAAATTGAAATTTGACTCAAAATACCTAAATTTTGAAGTAGGAGAGAGGCGTGAGAGAGAGAGAAAAATAGTGAAAATTTCTCCTTAAAGTATAAATTTATGCCTCAACCAAGTTTTTGAGTTTTCTGGAAAAGTCCGTCGAATTTTTACAATTACTTACAAATTATTTTGGGAAAACTAGCTAGATTTGCGATTGCTTTCAAAAAGAAAAAAAGAAAAAAAAATAGAAAAGTTTTCGATAACCATGAAAAGATAGAATATCGATGAAAGTATCTGGAAAACACGAACCTTTGTAAACTAGCCAAAAATTAATCGAGTATACATGGTATAGAATATGGCTTCTGGTTCTCTTTATACAAGTCTGGTAAAAATCGGAACCCAATATCCGGTTCCAGTTTCATTCTGTATTTTATGTTTTTCTTCTTATTTTTTAAAATCAACTGTTGGATAAAAAAATATCAACGTTTCAGATGGACAAAAGAAAAAAACAACATACGATTTTTTTCCGGATTTATACCGGAATTCCGATTTTCTGGGTAGTATATTTACAGGACTAGCCGAAATAAGTGATATATAGGTATTTCCGCTCTTCCAATGCATAGAAAAATGAATTGAGGTGCTGTAAATAGATATTTATTTAGATTAAATAGAATGAACAACGATATGTTTAAATTTATTCATTTGCTTCGATAGTTATGTGTACTTTAACTGTCGATAAACTTGTTACTTTGATGCATGAATCGTTATTGTAATTATCACGTGTTTCTATCCATTGTTATTACGGTTTTCATCTCATAATTAAAACTTAAAAGCACATTAATATATAGATGGTGGATGCTAGGAACAATTACCCCCTCTCAAATTTTCATATATATTAGGGTAAACTGCGGCTAATGTACCCAATGTTTGATCTTCTGCGGATTATGTACCCAATGTTTATTTTCGGCGGCTAATGTACCCAATGTTTGATCCGTTAGATATTTTCGAGTTTTCCGTCACTTGACCGTTAGAGAGTTATCCTCCTCTATATGTACACTTTTCGTATTTTTGACATAACTCACTCATTTTTTGTCCAAATTTTATGCACGACCTATGGTTGGAAAGATAAGAGATAGATCTACAACTTTGGTGTTTTAAGTTTTGTAAAATCAGTTTTAGAAAAATGAGAAATTTCAAATACAACGTAAAACTGGACATTAGTTTTATGCAAAATATTTCTTTAGAACAAATTTTAATATACTTTATGACTTTTTATGATGAAACGTAAAACTAAAAAGTTGTAGATAAACTTTTTATCTTTCCAACGGGTGTTTATTTATAAATTTTGGACAAAAAATGAGTGAGTTATGCCAAAAATATGAAAGATTATTTCGCATCACATCTTTCATATTTTTGGCATAACTCACTAATTTTTTGTCTAAAATTTATAAATAAACACCCGTTAGAAAGATAAAATATTTATCTACAACTTTTTTGTTTTACGTTTCATCATAAAAAGTCATTAAGTAAATTAAAATTTGCTCGAAACAAATATTTTGCATTAAACTAATGTCCAGTTTTACGTTGTATTTGAAATTTCGTATTTTTCTAAAACTGATTTTACAAAACCTAAAACATTAAAGTTGTAGATCTATCTCTTATCTTTCCAACCATAGGTCGTGCATAAAATTTGGACAAAAAATGAGTGAGTTATGTAAAAAATACGAAAAGTGTGCATATAGAGGAGGATAACTCTCTAAAGGTCAAGTGACAGAAAACACGAGAATATCTAACGGATCAAACATTGGGTACATTAGCCGCCGAAAATAAACATTGGGTACATAATCCGCCGAAGATCAAACATTGGGTACATTAGCCGCAGTTTACCCTATATATTATTATTAATTATGCTTAATTAGTCTCCTCCCCTGAAATTTATACACGGCTAAAAAAATGTAAAAGTAGTTGAAATGAAACTTTGATCTAGTTTGACGAGTAACCCTTAAAATGTAGCTAGAATCAACGACACGATGGAATAAATTCTTGCATACTCATCGCTTCAATGGCAAGTCAACCACTTATGTTGACCATAATTTTATAATCACCATTAAAATGGCTCCGTGTACTTGTTCTATTAGTTGACTCATAAAGCAATGCACAAGTTACCATTCTTTATTCAAGAAAGAACAGCTGTTTATTAAACCACTTTAAGAGAATGTTAAGCAGCTGATATATACATACATATAGGAATGTATATATATAGGAGGCAAAAGTCAGATGTTGTGAGTGAAAACGTGGTGGTTAATTAGGGAATAAGACTTTGTAATATTTGATGGAGATCGTAGTAGTGTATATACCACTTTTATGATCACATGAGTTTGCCAGCTTTGCCTGAAAACGACATTACTATACAGTCTACGTAACCTTTTTATCCAAAATACTCGATATAATTATAAGGTGGGACCACCCACCACCATAAGTAGATAAGAACTCAACACATTTTTTTCTTCGAGCACTGTACTATAACAAAGATTCCATCTTGGCCAAACGGAATATTCAACAACGTAGTCTAATAGTGAACAGTTTTTTAGTCCTAAATTTCTAAATATGAACCCAATCGATTGTTAGAGCATTAATACCATTTGGACTTGAAATACTTAGTTATTATTTACCTTCAAAATACAATCACATTGGGTGTTCGAGAAGTCTAATCGAGAAGAAAGCGGTGATAAACACTATAATTTGAGAGTAAAACGGTTCATTCGTAGATTAAGTAGTCTTGGCCACGTGCCTTGCCAACCCATCCTACGTTTTAAGTCAATGTGTTGGGATGGGCACGGGTTACCTGTCCCACAGTTCTATTCGAATATTATTTAATTTTTTGTTTTTATTATATCTCATTTCTTTATATTTTTTTTAAAAAAAGGAAAGCTAGTAAACCTGTATAAAAAAAATAAAAATAAAAAATAAAACGTATGCATATTGACCTCGGGTCGAACAACTCGAACCGCACCATTACGGCCTCATTATTGAATTTTTCCTTGCTCAAAAGAACTCAATTAGAGAAGATATGGAAAGGGTAAACAAAAATATTAATGAAAAAAGCTAAATAATATGATTAAAATAAAGCTAATTTATTACGCAAAATAATATGTACAAATATGAGATTTTTTTTTTTTTTGGTCACGAACATAGCCTAGGCAATGACCTTGTGCTACTTTGGCTTGGTCGTGCTCTTGACTTCATGATCTTCGCCATTTGGACTTGCATTTTCCTGCAAACTTTTTCCAGCTCGGTGACCCTCCATTGCATTCCCTGAAGGTGAACCCGGAGATCCTTGTTCTCCGTCGGAAGGTCGAGTTTCCCGGCAAACAGGACGACTTGTTCCTCCCGTGATTCACCATTCTTGGCCTCGTCTCCGACCTCTATCTCTCTGCCCGGCGAGCCGGGGCATGATTTGACGCTGTTGGTGGAGAGAAGCAAGCTCTTGAGCCTGAGCTGCTGAGAGATCAGAGCTTGGACCGCCGATTTCGACGGGAATCTCGCGTTCTGTGAGAGCTGAATCCATGTTTCCGACGAGAGCTTGTCGTGGTTCAGTGCTAGGCATAATTTCGCCTTCTCGTCCTCCGACAATCCCGAATGAACCTAGAGGAAAACAGAATGATCAAATGCAAATTCCTTTGTTGCATAAAAAACAGAATGATCACTTGAACTTTGCATATACCTCTAGATACATGTCCATGGCGCGGTAAATCTCGTCGTACGAGTCTCGAGCAGAGTCCGGCACTGACATTATTAGGGCCAAGAACTTCGACGGCTTCAAGTACGGATCAGGGGCGACTTCGGCAATATACAAGTCCATCAAGGAAGCCACTCTGCTTAATCTCATTGCAAAAGCTTTACCGGATCTTCCTCGCAGAAATGCCTTCGAAAAACGCAGCACGAGGTTAACGTCGTAGAGGTAGTCCGTCCCACAAGGCGACGGGACGAGCAGATTGTCGAGCGTTGCTTGATCCAGATTCGAACCGATCAAGCTCTCGAGCTTGTTCCTGCAGCTTTTGCTCATCTTCGAGTTCAGAGCGACCCGGTACATCTCAAACAAGCTCTTGCACGAAACGCAGCTTCGATCGACGACGGCGAGCAAATCCACGACCGTTTCAACGACCTTGCTCTTCTCGCTCGACGATGCTGCGTGACGCTGAAGCTTCAACTTGTGGTAGTACACAAGAAATTTGAAGATAACAGCTTGATCGAACCGCCGAGTGACCATGGCTCCGACAAGCTTTTCGAGCATGACGGGTCCGAGAAACAGGAGATCCTCGAACCACCACGTGGACTTGGAGAAGACGGCCTTCGAGCTCTCCGTGCTCTTCGTGTCGCACGAGAACCGAACGCTCGAGCTATCCGGGGACGACGTGGAAGGACAAGGGCTCGCTTCACTCGCCGAAGCAAGCCTCCCCACGAGCGAATCCAAGCACTTCTCGAGAACCCCGGACGAGTCCGAACCCGGAAACAAGCTTTGACATTGCTTCAAGGCCATCAAAAGCTCCGACCAACTCCAAAACCTCATCTCCTCCAACGACTTCTCCGTTCGCTCCAGCAGATTACCGATCTCCATGAACTCCGCAGCGCAGCGAAGGCGAGCGACGTTCGACGGCGTTACCCGGGCTCTCCCCGAACGGTAACAGAACCGAACAACGAGCTCGAAACACTCGGCCCCGCCGGGAAAGTCGTGGAACACCACTTTGAGCCTACCCTTTGCTCTAGACTGACCAAACAGTTTGGACAATCTGCCTGAACACGAAGCAACTATGTCCTGAACTCAAAATAAATAAGAAAAAACTATATATCAGTGTCGCTTTGGGATCGGTACTTGAGGAATGAACCAAGAGAATGAAGGAAGTGAAGCGAAGAAAACAACAAAATAATCAGCGATTAAAGGTGGGAATCTCCAACAGAACACTGCAAAGGAATTCTTGACATGTCGTTATAGGCAATAAGGAAAAAAACAAAGGAATTCAATGCCATGAAAGCAACACTTGAGTCCTTATCAAAAGGAGTGAAATTTGAGCCCATAACACCATTTAATGAAGAAAATAAAACATGGGTTTTTTTCTTCACCTTGTCGACCATGAAAGTGGCTTCACCGTTGACCTCCACTTCGAGGTCGCAGCGAGCCTCCATGGGAGCTTTGACGTGCGAGCTTCTTCTTGGGAAGTGAAGGAGGGTGATATTCCGTTGGAGAAGAAGAAGACAAGGGAATGAAGATCAGTGGATATAATATTGTTATGAATGAAGTGAGATACAGAGACAGCTCTGTGAAAAGGCTTTGTTTTAGACCTTAAAACGAGAGGAATAAAGACAAGCCAGTCGCTTATTATATTATGAGAGAGAGAGAGACCAGAACTAGACTCGTTCTGAGCTCTGACATTCTCAGAAAAGACACGTAGTCTATTGGTTGAAAATTTTATATTTGTATTTATTTCTTTCTTGGTTCCCACTTCCCTCCTTACAGTCCTTCCTTACTATCTTCTTGAGTAATTGTTAATGATGTCCTTTGACTTTGTAAATTTGTGCAATTTCGCCTCTGAATTTTATTCTTCTAAAAAATTTACTTTAGGTTTTAAAAGTACCACATTGTCTTTTATGGATTAATTTTTTTTTTTCTTCTGAAAGATGAATTTCTACGATCTTATAAATTGAACTCGGATCGTAATATAATTGACACTCATAAAATACAAAGAAAAAAAAAGGCGACTAATTAAACTTACGATTCTCTTTCAATAACATATCATCGTTTACAAAATAAAAAACAAAATCCGTTACAAATACCACTAAGACTAATATGAAGTATCAGCACTACGTGGTTGCTAGGATAGCTTAGTGGTAATTCCACACCACCTCCCAAGTGGTGGTTGTGAGTTCGTTCCCCATTGCACCTTAAAAAAATATCAGCACTACAACTATAAGGTGCGTCAATAATTTTATTTCTCTTTCAATAAATATGAGATGTTTCGAAAATAATAAATTCTACAAAGCATAAGCACTTAAATTCGTTCTGGGTTGTTGGTGGCGAAAGTTCGCGGTTTTGATAAGCTTATCATCGAATCATACGCCAAGACGATGGTTGAGGCGATTAAAATTCCTTTGTTATGTAAAGTTCTTTAGTACTAGCACCGAATATATTTAAAGCTTTTGTAGTGATTTTTTCGAAAACTCTTTCTCTTATGTTTCTAGAAACTAATATCGGTTGTTCATGCTCTGGCTGCCAAGACCTTCTCCTCCAATTCTACGGGTTGTTTTCAATGTCTAAAAAAAAAAGAACTCGATTCTTTTAAATATATAGTATTTTCTGTTAAAATTTAATATTGTAGAACAAACTAAACCAACATACAAAATATAGAGGGCATTGATGTCAATTAATCTTTCTTCTTCTGTTTGGTAGCTTTACCTAGTGATAGTCCCTCCATTTTTCGGGGTTGGTCGCAATAAGTCTCCGGGCCTATGAACCCACATCATTATTTTACAATAACTTCGAATGACCAAATTGCCCATTTGGACCGTGTCTTAGTCTTTCAATAATTTTTCTTATCGTACTAGACTAGAGTCTTTCCTCTCATATTATAATGATTTTTCTATAAAGCACAAATGTACGTTGATTCACTTCTCAGTCTTAACTTATGAGATAATTGATAAGCATGACACGCATAAATCAGAAATTAAAACCGCATTTGCGAGGGAAATTCAACGGAAAATATTATTTTATCACAATTATATTGCTTTCGTTGTTTTTCGATTTCGGTTTTGAATTTGTAATAATTGATTTTCTTTCCTAAATAGTAGCCGTTATTGGTAGAAACACCCGAATCAATTAATATTTACCCCTATTTAGATATTCAAAATCAGTAGCGACGATAAATACCGGTCCCTAGACTTCTTTTAAAATATCGTTTTTTTTTAACTCGTGCAAAAAATGGGAAACCGTATTTATTATTTAAAAAAGTAAGGCAGTGACTCTATTTGTTTTTGTTTTTTTTTACCCGATCAAACTATATTATTATAACATGTATATATCGTATGTTGTTACATTCATACTATATGATTATCTAACACATGACTTACGTATCTATGTATTTTTATTTTCTAATGTTGTCTGTCGTTTTCCTTATTTTGACGTTTAGGACGTGTACATCGCTCTCCATGGACGGTGTCTTGGGTGGGCCCACTCGGCGGCTCCACCGTAAGAGATGGTTCGAGAGTACCTAACCCGTCGGCTCTTATAAGACACTGCTATTGCTTGCATTAATGATTATATATATAATAGTATGGTATGGTCATTAATTACTCATTTCCATCTTCAATATCTTTCTTCTTTTCAACTATCACAAGATCCTACCGGCTCTAAATTTAATAGCAACTACACGTACAAAGAAAATATATCATAGAGCAAATAGCGGCATAAATATTCTTAATAATTTTAAATTACAAATGTATTCTTAAAAGTACATTTTTATTTTTTCTTTAAATTTTTGCTCTTTGCTTTAAATTTTTCATTTTTAATTTCATGATAAAGGACAAATATTTAAGTTGAAATCTGGATTTAAATGCTACATAATATTTGAATTTGGCTTTGATTAGCGAAAAAATCAGTTGTATCTTTATAATTTAGTCTGTTTATTTAAAAAATAACTGAGATATTTTTCTTTTAATAATTTTCATAGAAAAAATTGACTAAATTTTATCCAAAATACTATTAATTGAATTTTTATGCTACTAAACTATAAGGTTTAAAAATTATTTCTCAAAAAGTATTTGGGCAATTTTAGTCCTGATTAAAGACAATTTTTTTTAAAAAAATCAACCATTTAAAATGTCATAAAACTCAAGAATATTATGAATAAAAAATAATTAAAGTATAGTTTTAGAAGTTTAGTGATTAGTAAAATAAAAGTCTAATTAGTTATGTTTTGGGAAATATTTATTCAAGTTTTACTTTAAAAATGGTTTGGTCGTTGATTATTAGTTGATAAAAATTAACATTCTAAATTTAAACATATTTAAATTATATTACATAACTAATGTGCCAAATTACATTTTCATAGTAAAAATATGATTATATTTTTTCTGTAAAAGTACCAAATTTATTTTTCTGTAAAAGAGGGACTCGCGTGAGCCGGTCCAGCAATTCTTATGACTATTTTAACCTTGGGTTGGGTACAGAGTACAGACTTTATTCACACTGCTACCCTTTTTCTGTAATTAATAAAAGGAGATGAGCAATGATCAGGTGCAATTAATTCCATCATTAATATTATGATGCTTCTTCAACAAAGGCAGTGTGATTTTTTTAACAATCATTGCCAAATCATCTGATCTGATGAGTACCAAACGGCGTCGTTCTAAGAGACAGTTGCCTTTTAGTTTAGTAAAAGTTATTACTCATTAGATGTACTCTATATTCTCTAACTAACTCTAAGCTCAAAAGTCTAGCTAAAGATATTAGTTGATTTAGTTCAGTGAAAAGATAAAAAAAAAAAAAATATATATATATATATATAAATGTGCAAAAGCAATTAAATACGGGAAATTCGATACAATAACTTTTAATATAACAAAATTTATTATTAACCTTCAAGTTTTCGTAATTTTCAAAACAAAATTTTCGAATACCAAAAAATTAAAATACCTCTAATACTGTCCATTTTCAGGACGTATTAATCCTGAAAAAGGACATATATTGAATCTATTTTTTTACAAAAAATGTTTTTAGTTTTAGTTTAAAAAACAAACTGTTTTAGAAAAAAAAATTGATAGGTGTTTGGTAAATCGTTTATAAAATATTTGTTGCTAGTAACAAAAACTAATTTAGTGTTTGGTAAAAAAAATATTTAGGCTAAAAAGACTAAAATAGTCTAAAACAATGTTTTTGTTTTTAGAAAAAACCAAAAGCTATGAATTCTAGCTTTTCCGATTCATGTACAAAAATTTAAAATCGGTTTTGGGTTTTTTGGTTTAAAAACAAAAACAGACCTAATATACGATGTGCCAAACGCACCCATTGTCTTGAAAAATGGAAATTTTAAGGATATTTTGGTACATAAAATTGGAAAATTTATTTTGAAAATAATGAAAACTTAAAGGTTAGTAATAAATTTTGTGGTGTATTGAGGGCTATTTTATGGAGTTTTCAAAATGTGACGGGACACATTTTTTCTGTTTAATTTATTTTACGGACGTTGGTTAATTTTTTAACAGAATACTACTAAATCACAGATAAAGCGCAAATTTATATGCTCGTCCTATTGTCGAACATCTTCTCTAATTTGAATTTAATTGAAAAAATTGGACAAAATGTGTTGCGTCATATATGCCGATCACGGTTTATAGAATAACCGATGGGCATATCAACAAGTTAAGAGTTTGTAGTCTGGAAACCAAGAACCGCACAAGGGTTCAATCTTACTTGTATAAAATTAACTCATAACCTACTATCCCGATTAGATTTTACAATATTACCGATAATTGATGGGTATACAGACATATATTTTCTAAAATTGTAATAATTTTGCATATGCCTACTCATACTTCATGCCAAGATCTTAGAACCCGGAAACAAATTTTTTAAGTGTATACAACTGGTCATGGTACAATAGTTTTATGGCTCTACCGATGGAATTTTTGTAAGATTTTAAAAACTAATAACCGATTGTGCAGACTAAGTTTAACGATTATGCCAATAATCGAAGAGTTTTCGTATACTAATAGTATTTAAAAATATTCATTATGAATATTAATTATTCAAAAGTCTATTTAATTGAAAATTTCAATACTTTTGAGGTTTTAAACTAAAATATTTAAAATTTAAAATTTGTCGCCAAAATGTTGCATTTTGGAAGGTGTTCCTTCAAAGTTTTGTATAAATATCATATTCTTACATCATTTTTTTTTTTGCCTTGCTTTAGCGCGTGACAATTGACAATGCCTGTAATTTGTCCGTGAGTAAGAGAACAAGCTCACGTGTGAAAGTAATTTTATGCTTTTTTACAATACTTAAGCTTTTTTTTTTCTTCTTCTTCTTTAATCTCACAAAGAAAGGAAACTTTACTTTCAAGAATTGCAATTTTCTAACCTTCAACGGGTAACTTTTTGTTTTATGCAATTAAAATTGGTTGAAAATATATTTTATTTGTTTTTCATTTAGCTAAACAAGTTGAAAATACAAATCAATTTTCTCGCAAAAAAAGAAAAGAAAATACAAATCAATTTTGGGCTGAAAACAATTGAGCCTTTATCTGATTAGGTCAAAGAAAACTATGTTAACAATTATTATATAATTGACGATATAAGTCACCAAACCGACCTTAGCTCAGTTGGTAGAGCGGAGGACTGTAGTTGGTTTATCAGCAATCCTTAGGTCACTGGTTCGAATCCGGTAGGTCGGATTTTTTTTTTTTAACTTTTCATACTTCAAAGTTCAAACAAAACGTAATACATACCCTTTCTCCACAGTGTTAAAAAAATTAATTCCAGGCAAAAGTTTTAATACTTTTAAAAAATAGATCAGTAATTTTTAATTTTTTTCTTTGCCCGGACGAAATTCTAATTTTTATGTACCTCCGTCAAAATTTTCGTCCTCCACTGTCTACTCAGCGTCAAATTTTTGGTTTGTGTTCCAAATATTTTTTTTTTACCCGGACAAAGTTCCAATTATCTGATTTTGTCTCTTCATTTCACTTTCGTGAAAATGTCTGAACCATGGATTATGACATTTTTGGGGCTTGAAAAAATAATTGTACTCCCTATTAAGTACATATCCCACTATTCTTTTTGATCGTCCAACTTTCTGATGGCTAATTTTCCCCGAAAATGAGGAATTTTTTTTTATGTGCATGAGTAATGTTGGAGTAAGAAATTTTTACAGAGGGTACCAATAGGGATACAAAATCAAAGAATTGGAACTTTATCCGAGAAAAAATAGAACTTTCTGATCCATTTTTTAAAAGTATAGGAACTTTTGTCAGGATTAACCCTTAAAAATGACAAAAAATGCTAGTTTAAGTATATTTGGAAATATTTTTTCCAGTCTTGTTGAATTTAATGATTCTTGAATAATTGTTTCTATAATAGTTATAATCTAATAAATTAACTGCATTAGGCAATTTATTAACAAAGTCGAGTAAGTTATATGTTGCGTACAAGTTTAAACTGCATTATTCGGACAATGCGTTATTTTTCAAAAAGAATAGAAGGCATATCGATCTTGCAAAAAATTACGTTGAAGAGGCTGAACCGCACCAACATAGAAAATTCAAGGGCATAATTGTGAATAACTCTTGAGAGAGCACAACCCAAAACAAAATACATGTTCAAGACCTGCCTCAACTTGTCTCATACAAAAGATCTAATAACAATATTATGTGGTACAATATGTCTCTTATTTGTTTTTTTTTTTTGGCATTTCATGTCATGTCACTAACATATAACATTTTTACATAACAAGACAAAACTGTATCTCCAATTCAAGTACGTGAAGAAAACCATTGTTATTAATTTATTTGCTGC
This sequence comes from Parietaria judaica, assembly GCA_954871525.1. Taxonomy (NCBI): domain Eukaryota; kingdom Viridiplantae; phylum Streptophyta; class Magnoliopsida; order Rosales; family Urticaceae; genus Parietaria; species Parietaria judaica. The sequence goes on from OX940865.1 coordinate 38,380,262, forward strand.
TACATTCATCTGTACGTCATTAATTTTCTCCGATTTTAGAGGATTTCCGTACTACTGTGCATGGTTATTGGTTTTGTCGATAAGTCGGTTCATGTTACCGACGAGCTAATCGATTATCGATGGATTTATCGATAAAAAACCTATAAAGACATCGTTACTATTATCGAAACTTATCAATGGATTAATCGATGAAAAACCTATAAAACATTTTATATATTTACACTGATCAATTTTTCCATAGTCTTCAAAATACTTTGTATGTATGTAAAAGCAAAGAAATACTTCTGCCACAATTAAAAAAGACTTTATTCTATACATTATTAAATTCAACTCATAATTTTAATGTTATATATATATATACCTACCAAATTCGAATGATATAAACAAACTTATACAAAAACTTCACATAAACAAACTTATATTCAACTATATACAATCATCAAAATTTAAAAAATAAGAAATTATTTCATCGAGATTAATTTATCAAATTCATATGTTAAAGAACAAAGATCTTAACTTTTATGAACAACTTTGATTCAAATCTATTTTTAAACAAACGATCTATAAATAATGAATACTTTTTCTGAAAAATTGAAAGGATTATATAATATATAAAAATAATACTCAGCATCCCTTAAAATTCACAAAAAATTCAAAGAAATACCTCGAAATTGATATTTTAGTCGACGTTGGTACTTATGCCGTTTAATGCATTACAAATTTGATGGAAAAATGACTCGGTTATCCAACGATAATCGATAAATTGCACTATAAAAATTCATCGAAAACTACTAAGTTTTCCATCTATATATTATCATGGAAAACAATAAAACGAGAACGATGACGAGAGATAACTTATTGGTAAGCCCTAAATTAAGCTCGATAATCGATCAATTACCCGATAACTCGCTCATTGCTATAAATTACTCGAGAAAATCTCATTCTTTAAAAAATTAACGTACAAATCTACAGTATAATGTAATGATCTTATTCTATAGCTAATTGATAGAAATACCCTCCAAGAAATAATGGGCATAAATCATGTGTCCGATACAAATTAACATTTCTTTTCCTACCATATATGCCAAGTGTGTATAAGACAATGCACTTACTCTTTTTTTTTTTTTTTGTCACAAACTAAATTAGGAGGCGAAATGACAACCCATGAAAGTAAAGTTTCAAAATTCAAACGTACCCTATCACAATTTATGACATTTTAGGCGACAACAACTTGATCATATTCGTTAAAGTTCGATTATAGTTAACTCCAAAATTAACTTGGGACCCAAGCAGTGGCAAACACTGAGTTGTGGCCCTTCCATGTGAGCACAAAGGCGTCCTCTTCCCTCTTCATGCCCCACCCGCTTGCGTGCTCGTCAAGCAACCCTTTGACCTCCGCGGCAGTGTCTTCGCAGAACGGCACGCTTGAGAACCCGACGTTCCTGATCCGCTGCGACAGCGCCGCGCAAGACTCGAGCCTCTCTATTCTCCGAACCCCTTCGAAGCCGAGGACGTTCTCTATCTTGTGACCGATGTCGGATTCGTACTCGAGCCTCTGGCCGCTCTCTTTGGGCAAGAACGTCTCCAACGCGTCGAAGGGTATCCATAGATAGTTGAAGCACGTTGCTATACGTGACACCAGGCTCGGTGCGGTGAGGTCGGCGTCTTCATCGACGGCCACTATCATTCTAGGGTTTAGGCCTTTGATCGTGTTGAGAAATGCATCACGTAACGAGAGATTGCCGTCTTTTCTATGGCTTGGACTCGGCTCGTCGGGTAGATAGCGGAGCCAGCTCTGGAAGTTCACGATTACAGCCTCGTCGTCATGTAGGTTAAGTGAGGATGGGTTTAGTTGGCTCAAAAGCTGCTCAATCTGAAAATTATAATAGGATTCTTCGTTCGTACAAATATTATTAGTATCTATTGTTTCACTAATGACATTGAACTCAAAAGGGACTTCCCTAAACTTTGAGAATTTGCCTAAACGAAGACCAACTTCTTCGCATGACACGTTGAGAAAAGGCGGGACTTGCGGCCTAAAGGAAGGCACGGTAACCCTAAGCAACGGAGGCCCTTCGGGCCTTTTGGCCAAAGAGTCGATTAGAGTCGGCCATTGCATACAATGCGTGACGCTGAAATCCAACACGTGAACTTTTGCCCGACCTTGGACGGCCTTGAAGATCACGCTGTTCGCAGCGCAGTACCCGAACCGGTGCCACGGGATAAGGTCAACGTACCCGGCTAGCTCGGTCACGGACAAGGGCCTCCTCTGGGTGACATCGTTAGGGTTTAGGCCATTCATTGCCGTGCTGGGGAAAACCCTAGAGGCCCTCGAGATTAGGGCTCTCAGGAACCAGAGGACGAGCCTTTGGTTGGGGTCGCCGGTGGAGGAAGCGACGTTGTTGAGCACCCACATGACTTGTTGGGCAAGAGTGACGTCGTTGGCCTCGAGGGCACTGGCGCAGTGGAGCAGGAGTTTCTCTATGCACCCGCCATCGAGGTTGCCGAGCTGAGTGCAGCCGCTTAGCGTGCCGAGCGGGGTGGTTCGGGCTAGAGGGGTGTTGAAGGGATTAGGGTTTTGGAGGGAGAGGGACGTTGCTGTCTTGATTGCTCTTAGTTCGGATTTCATGTCTGAGAATTAGGGTTTTGATAGTGATAATATTATGAGATAGAGGAGAGAGACTTATATATTTATGGGATTGAAGTAGCTAGGGTTTAATCAAACTGAGAGAGAGAGAGAGAGAGACTTAATTGATTATTCACTCACATGATGAACAATGCTTATGTTATATATCCACGTACGTAAACGGAGAGGTCACTGTCTCACACAGCTTAATTGAAGAGCCAAAACAAGACAAACTTTGTAGCAAAGGAACAGTGAGTTCGATCATAAAATGCCAAACAAAAAACTGTTTTCAAACTTCAGTGATTCTCCTTCAGATAATAACTCCTTGCTTGATTAAATCTTTTGCCAAATACATTAGTCAGTGATTCTCTGAGATAATTTCGGAGTCTTGCAATCATAATTTCTCTTCGATCGGACTAGCCCTTTATTTAATTTTTTTTATTTATTTTTTTGGTATTTTTCAATCTTCTATAGGATGCGACGTTGCGGAGTTCAAATTTGTGACTGAAAAAATACGAATTCAAATATTTAACCATTCAATTATCCTCATTTTTATACATCATTTTTTTTTTAACTCTGGATATGTAATTGTAATTTTATTTTATATCTTCTTATAAACAATACAAAAAAGTGATAAACATGGATATTGTTAATTAGTTAGATAAAAAGAGAACTTAGGGTAAAGAATAAGTTAAGAAAGTTGTCTTGCCTGCCGGCCAATTTTTGTCCAATTTATTCTATTTACGCTATATATGTATTTTTCAGACAAAAACACAGAGTTATTAGTTAATATTTATTAGAATCGGTATGATCTGTTTTATTAGTTGATCAATTCAGTGTTTGATTGTAACAATTCAATTCGACTCGGTTCATCGTGCCATGTACTTCCAAAGCATAAGACAAACTTAGACCTCTCGTCACAAGGACAAATCAAAGTCATATTTATATTTCACAAAATTTAATAGCATGCTTATTATTTTATCACAAAAGCTCCAAGCTAGCTAGTATTGTTCGATTGAGACTATTGGAATTGTCTGATATTCATGACAATGAAATTTTCGTGAAGTTGATCACTTATATTATTATACATATTGGTTAAGATTTTAGTTAGTGTTAGAGGGTGAAAATTGTCTCAATCAGTCACGATTTTACACACGATAACGCCGATTTTAAGTTGTTTTTTGGCGGAAAATAGGGCAGTGTCTTTCTGTTCAATATCGTTCGCATATTAATAAATAATTAGAGATAGTAGATGACAAGAAATGTGGGAGTGAATGTCAGTTCATCGATGTTCATTTTCGTGGATTCCTCATGCTCTAGTACAAGTGTGCGGAGAAAAACTCAAGTGCAAATTTGAATTCTCTAGTACAAGAACAGTAAATGATGGGAATGATTTTTGGAAATTATGCATCTTCAGAGAGAATATTATCCGCGATTTGTTTCGGTTATGCCTCAATAATGACGGGCATCTTATACTATTTATAGTACTTCTTTGAGCCTCTAATGGACTCTAAATACATAGGTGAAAACTCTAATCTAGTGGTCCCCTCGTGGCGTTGTAATCCTGCTTAACTAGAATACCTACTCGGTCGAGGTATTTGGTTATCCTGGATTCTTGATCGACTAGGATCGCTCCTAGTCCTTCTATCCACGTGGCAGAGAGGGCGAAATTGGGGCTCCCCCTTCCTCCCCTACGTACTACGTGTCATCTTAGTTAAAGATTCACGGTTGACTTTCGAACGGGGTAGATTTAGACCCCAACAGTTCTCTCTACTACTATATATTGATTTACCCATAAAAACAGTGTAAATTTGTTGATAATTATGGATATATATTAAGCTAATTACTATATTCCTAACATCATGCAATTGCGAAACTAACAAAGTAAAATATCATTATTATAGTAACTGAAGCTTAAATGTGCGGTGCCATGACGGATGAATAAATTTTAGAGGAGATGTTATATTATAATCTCGATAAATTAATAAAGCTGAGAATCTGAGATTAAGAAATTCTGTTATGTTATTGAATAATTATTTCATATTTAATATGTAAATTGATAATATATCAATAATCAAAGTAATAAATATAGAATACATTAATTTATTTTTTAATTTATATGGGAAAAGAAGTTAAAACTAAGAATATCAATAAATTCATCGAGATATTTATTTCTATCTTACAAAATCAAAAACTACATAGCATGTTAAAAATCTGTGACGTGTATTGAAGAAAAATAATTATGTAATGTTTTTTATTTTATTTTTAATTTATAGTGAAATCACAAGTAGATATGAAATGTTATGGTTAATTAGAAGAGTAAAGTATTATTTTTTGTATGGCCTTAATTTATACTTTTTTTAAGAAGTAATTATCATATTAATTTAGCATTGCTCCCGAACTCCCGAATGAGGACTCTGAAAAAGTATGATTTTTTAAAAATTTGACAATTTTTTACTGAATAAAATTGCATTATCTTTGATAAAAGGTTAAATTTTTAGTTACAAAGGCGGTAGGACTGTAGTCTGTATGGTTATTCTAATAGTGATCAGTAAAGTGTATTATATATAAGATGAATCGATTCAAATTAATTACTCGATATGAACATAAGAAATTTAACGACAATAACATCAGACACAGAACGACATTAGAATTCTATGAATCACATAAATTTAGATCAAAAGAAAATTGAAAAACGACGTTCAAACTGTGATCACCCAAAAGGGAAAATGGCAGCGTAAGTATCCAAAGTTTTTAAAAAGTTGACAATAAGTTTCTTTTTTTTTTTTTTATGGCGAAACTTGCCAAACTCTTATTTTGTGTCTTCTGCCATGTTTCCACCCCGAACTGCATCACGTGTCACGTTCTTAAAGCTATAATATACCATTTTTAATTAAAAAATTAAAATTATTAATCAATGATAAACAATGGTATTTTTATTAGGTTTAAAACGTGATAAGTCGCGCGAATTTGGACGAAAATATGACGGATACACAAATAAGAGTTTGGCAACTTTCACCACCTAAGAAAACTAATAGAAACCTAATCTCAACTTAAAACATTAAGTACTTTTGCCGCTATTTTTCCTCACCCAAAATAATGATAATACAAAGAAGCTCTGCATTGAAAAACAAAAATAATATAAAACGACAACGTTGAAAAATAATATAAAACGACATAAATTAGAATTAGGACATGAATAATACTTTGAATTTCAAAATTATTTTGAAAGTGCAATACAATTAAATCAAATAATAATATACTATACTCAAATAGTGTTTAAAAATTAATCAAATCCTTAATCCGAGAGGGTAATAATTGGTAAGTAGTACAATCAGAGTTTCCGAACATATTCTCATTACCGAAAGCGAAAATTATGCGAGTCGTCGAATATTTTAATCTAGAAAACTCGAAATACCTAAAACTTATAAGGTGACAATAAATTCCCTAAATGAATCTTTAAATTTTTCACAAACTGGATCTCCAAGCTTCCATTGGAGATTGAGGCGTCTACACCGCCTTGCACTACAACCGCTCTATTGAATTGACGATTGTGCCCATATGGCAGCATATGTCTTTTTAGCATGCTTTCTCCTTAGTCGCACGCTTCCTGAGAAACTTCCCAGGAGGTCACCCATCCTGGGATTGCTCCAAGCCAAGCACGTTTAACTTTGAGTGCATGTGCCGAAAAGAAGATGCATCATGTTGACATAGTACCAATAAATTCTTTTAGGCCTCTTCTACCATACAGTTCCATATCTGCATGATCTCAAACAAGTGTGCAGTCCCATACATGCACAGTCTCGGGAACGTCCTATCAACACGTCCAAGGCAATGCGAGACTGCACAACTTACCATTTCTTGCCCGTGCGGCTCATGAGACTGATGACTATCACGACATGTACACTACAACACTAACGGAACACCAAGTTTAGGACAAAATTGCTTTGTCGGAATATGAGCTCATCCTTGGCAATTAGAACACGGAGTAAAGACTCACCGGGATTAAGGAATTCGACCTCTCTTTTAAATAAGGGGAAATTTTCTATCTCTCTCATGGGATTAGCCTAATATGAATATTAAATCAAGCTTAATGAATCATATTAAATCAAGTTTGATATTGACATTTGTACTCTAATTAATCGTATGAGTTAACATATTAAATCAAGTTTGATATTGACATTTGTACTCTAATTAATCGTATGAGTTAACATATTAACTCATTTAGGCCCATGTGGGCACAATCCCTAATATTTGGAAAGTTACGTCACAAACTCTTACAATCTCTCACTTGCACGAAGATGTTGTAGGAAATTCCTAAATCGGGAATTGGGCTCAATAGGCCTTTCGGGTCTGACCCGACTACAATAAAAGGGTTACGGGCTCGCTCGGGCCTAAAGAATAGTTATGAGGTAATTGATTAAGTATAGTAATTAATTAATAATGACTTAATGGACTTGGTCAATTTAATGGGCCAAATCCCAATAGGTCATTCTAGACTGTGGGTTATAAATACCTAAAGTCTATTCATAGTTAAAAAAATCTAAGCATTCTAAACCATATAGAAATAGAGTTGTCCCGAGCCCTAGCTGCGAGCTCGCCTTCCTCCCCATGCACGATCATTTATCATCCAATTCGAGAGAGATCACTTAGCAGTCCGGCAATGTGAGTTTTAGGCAACTAACGTTCCCGCAACAACATGATGGACAATATCCGAGGCAGCCAATCGCACGCAATCTGATGAGAAAATACCTAAAGTCAGCAAAAATACCTAAAGTCTAGTAAAAATACATGTCGGCAAAAATACTTTAAGTCTGGTAATGTATCAAAACCGATTCATTTTGATTCTCATATTTAATCTAGATTATTCGTTTGAGGATATCCTGAGATTTCTTTCTCGGAATTGAGAATAAATCCCCAAAAAACCCAACATATGTCGGGATTCGAATTCCGAGGCAATATAATTGAAACTTAAGAGCAGAAACTTAAGAGTTGACAAATCTGTTATAATTGAAGCTTGTCAGAATCGATTGACACTATAGTTATGTCAATGCATCTTCTTTTTCGGTAGTTTTCGTAAAATAACTTCAAAATTAAGTTTTTTTTAGGAAGAAAAAAAAAATTAAGTTTGATATATCTACAATAAATAACCTTTTGAGAACTTCTCGGGAAGGCGCACTTGTGGACAATGATGTTGTAGCACTTGGCGATTCGATCAACTAACCCAAACGTTACAAATCCAAAGTCAATATCAAAATAAATTAATTTGTTCGATAATATTACTTAATCCGGCTGAGTACCAATCTACAACCGAACTCAATTGGATTTTTTATCTTCCCTCAACAGTAGCAAATATGCCTGATTTTTATTTATTTTTCTCTTCAGAAAACTACCGTTTTCGAAACGGATTACGGCCAAAACTAGCTCGGGGCCGAATTGTTTAGCTCGAATAATATATAATTGTTGTTATAATTTAATTAAGAAGCCACCTGGACTTCTGATTTCAACAAGCGAAATAGACTTGCTCTCCACACATATCTCTCACCAAAAGCGACCAATCAAATGACTCATTCCAACATTTTTCGCTTCGTTAATCTCATAGCTAATATCATCCCTGACTGAATGAAATCCAATGACCTAGCTAATTAGGGTTCCTTTGCTAATACGGCTTGCTATAGTTTTCGTGAGCAAGTTCTCTGGACAGAGATCGATATTGCCCACAAACCAACAACTCGTAAATCTTTGAAGAATCATGTGCGAAAATAACTTGTCATGTCTAATGTTTATATTTCCATGGTTGAGAATCATGGTCATTAATTTCTATTTCCTCTACGGTGCGTTTCATTGGCACACTTGTATACATATATAATATACGGATATTTGCGATAAAAGTACGAGAAAGTATCTCTTTATAAACGTCATATTTCATTGTTATTTTATCGTGGAAAAACTTTTAAAAAACTAAAAAATGATTCTGTCGTAAGAAATTTCGAATTTACCACAGAAACTTTTGCCATGATAAAATAAAATTTAAAACTTACGACAAGACTCTTTTTTATCTTTCAGAACTTTAAACAATGAAATACTTTTTGGTACGTTTGCCGCAAATATCCAAATATATAAACATTGTATCATAAATTTTGTGTAGATTTTTTGGCCAGCACATGTAGCGAACTGAGTCTTTGCACAGTACAGATCATCGAAAGGGACTTGTGAGTGGTATATCGAATGAAAATTGGATTATTTAAATACGTTTAATTCTTGCCCTTATAAATATTTTGTGGGGTTAGGGTATTAATTGGAGATGTGACATAGATAAAGACATGACTCAGCATGGAGAAGAAAATAGAAGTGTGTATAAATTTCTTTCACTCAAAATGCAAAGACGTGTGTATGTCTAATAGGTTCATACATAAATAAAGGAAGTGTGAATATAATATTGAGCTTGAAAACAAAACGAATCGAATTTGTATTTTTTTTTAAAGAACGACAGATTCATAATTTCATACTACAATTAGAAGAAGAATAAGAAGAAGATGTGCATGAAAATAATTAGACAGTATAATCCACACTCATTGACAATCAAATAAAGTATATAAAGTACAAAAGATCCTAAATTATGTAATACACACCATGTACTATATATATATATATATATATATATCTAAAAAAACTCTAATTTACAAGAAACCAAAAGGTTGATTATTCTTATAATCTAATAATGGTGGTTGTTTTTTAGGTGGAAACATCGCCTCGCTAGTCGCGGAAATGTAAATTTCGCTTTATAGTTCTAATTTAAAGACTGCTACGTTTGTCAATGACTTGCATTCTTTTGGACATGAACCGGGATAAAGGCGAGAAACACAAAGTAAAATTTTGATACATTTTTTTATCGATTTTTTGTCTACACATCAGATTATTTAGTATAAAGATTAAAAAATATAACAATGAAGAATCTCTCAATCTTCGTTCGGAATGATAATCTTCTATATTAGTCAGTTTGAGTAAGTTCTTGACTTCTAGTTTGCTTGGTCTAGTGGTAAAGAGCACTACTTAAGACATTAGAGGTTTTGAGTTCGAGTTATTATGAAAGCAATTAAGTAAGGGTAAAATCCAAAGATCATGTTATATGAATAAAGAATAAAATAATAATAAAAAAAACTCCTAGATTCACAATCATCTTAGTTCTTCTTCAAGCCTTTCATTCATGCCGATTATTATGGTTGGCTTAGACCCGTTTTAGTATGATCCATTAACTCCCTTTTCCGAATAGTCAATAGTTAATGTGCATCATTGATGACAGTGAATGAGTTCTCTCTTTTACAATATTATATTAAGTTGTGTGATAAACGATTTAGTAGCGAGTTATTCTAAGCAAAACTAATTAGTACGTGAGCCAACTTGCACCCGCCGGTCCATATGAACCTAGGTCGGGATTGTTTGTTGTGCCTGATATGAGGTAAGACTCATCGGGTTTTAACTCCGATTTTAAATTATTATAAACGACATAGTCGTACATCGTATATTAGTTCCCTTGTCGTAGTTGACATATGTTTTTTTAGAAGAAATCAATCAAGCATTTATATAATAAACACGATGTTATACATTGCAAGAGTGTATAAAGGAAATTATATCAAAGGTAGACCCCTCAAAAATTAAGAGTTATTTGTTTTTATTAAGTAGTTGATTGGATTTTTTAATAGATAAGAATAAAAAAAGTGACCACTTTTGTTGGATTCGATTATACACGTAGGCTCGCTAGTTGGATTGTCAATTCCTAATAATCCTTCACAATTTTCAAACACCACTATAAATACTATATAGAATCAAACAAAACAGCACACAGAAAAGAAAGGAAGAAACCTAAACTATATAATATAATACAAACAAATTTCAAATAAATAATAAGGCTCCATATTACATCGCGAATGCTTTTCAGATTCTGTTTTGTTCGTACATAGTTCTCTGATCATCATATATATATATTTATATTGACATATTATACATGAAGTTCTTCTTCAATTTCTCGGAGCTGGGCTCGTGCTACCGGGCACAAGCGACTCCGGCGACGACACAAAAGGCCGAAGCTTGCGCGGTCGAGGGACGCGAGCAGAGCGTAGCCCGTGCCCCTTCGAGGCGAGTCAAAAAGTGTTTGGCGGCTGCGCAGTGGCGGCCAGAGCTGCCGGTGATAGCGGAGGTCGGGGCTGCCGCTGCGGTCCACGGGGCGAGCAAGGGCGATCAGACGGTGCAGAAGAAGCCGCGGAGCCGAGGGGTCGGATCAACGGCTAAGAATAGGCGGTACACAAGAGTCGGTGCTTCTAAGGATGAGTCAAGGTCAGTAGTTTCTGTGGTCGTGATGCTCCGTAAACTTTAGTCTGCTTATTTAATTTTAAAAACCGGAACTTTACTTACCCGGCTTTTAAAAACCGGAGTCGATAATGCTAAAAACCGGATGCATAAATTACCTTTCTATTTTTCATTATAATTTGTTTTTATTTCGACCCTTTTTCAATACAAATCTGTAAAATACTTGTTCAAAACCCAAAATACTATTTTAAAGCAAGCAAATTTCAGTTACTATTCCCGGTTGCCGATCAAATACCGAATTTTCACTCCTCGAATAAGGGTCGCCGGTCGTGGTTTCACTCCTAGTTTCATGGAACCGATCGAGCAGATCTAGAGAGCGAACTTAATTTTGTTTGAGAATCGGAAAACGAGTAAGAATGTTTGTTTGGAAATTTGTTCAAGAATACTAATAAGGTGACTGTGTTTGATGATCAGGTTGAACTCCCATGTACCGGTGATCGTTCCTGCTTTCTCGCCAACGCCATTTCTGTTCTAAGCAACATCGCTAGTTCTCTTCTTTATCTATACACATATGATATGGCTGTGGAGATATATGAGAATTAGAGGGGTGAAATTCAAGGTTTAGTTCTTCAGAAAATGTGTTATATATATATATATAGCAAGGTTGGAACGTTGTAGACTCGAAGGCTTGAAAGTGAAGCTTTGTCAAATGCTATGTTACATGGAATAGGAATACCGTCATCTCTTCGATTATCGTCGATATTTCAAACCATGGTTAAAATGATAACAGTAGCAAAAGTTGTGGTATAGATTTGGTTTATAAGAAAACGATGAATATGCATCTGCAAGCTTAAGCTCGACTTATTTTCTCATTCAAAACATCAATGTCCCATTTCACGTATTTTCTTATACATGAAGACTATATTACTTACTTGCGTATTTTAATAATAATGAGATAATCAGACAATATATAACAAAATAAAAGAAAATAAAGCCATTTAAAAACATGAATAAGTCAATTAATTATATTTTTTTGGATTTGTGGACATGGTACAGTGCATAAAAAATTATTCAAGTTGTATATATGGTATTATATTGGGACGAGATAGCCTCAAGTCTTTTCTCAATGGCAAATGTACTCGAATTTCACACTGCGGCTTGAGTATGCTCAAGTTTCATTTTAATGTGACTTTAAAAATACTCAGTGTCAAAAAAAAAAAAAAAAAAAACCTCAGAATCTTCAATAAAGTAAAAATTAAGTAAATTTACTCATGTTGAAAAAAAAAAAAACTTGAGTATACGGCGCACTAGTTGAGTATATTTTGGTACATTTTTTACTATTAACCATTTGGTTAATTGCTATAAATTAAGCGCAAAGCAGTAACGTAAATAAAATCAGACGACACAACATTTTTTATATGGAAACAAAATTCGATAAGAAAGTTACGTAACGGGAGAAAAGTATTATGTAATATTGAGTGCGAAAACACATGATTAGTCTTTAAAATATTGAGTAAGAAATTCTTAGTTAAAAAATAAATAGGGGGCATGATCTCTCCGCTTTCTCCACAGACCACACTAAATATCGAATAATATACGTTGCGCCGCGAAGCTACGAAACGGACCAACATAACATATCAAGATCATGGACTCCAAATAATTGGCATATAAATATGATTAAGCTGAAAACGATTGTGCTAGCAGTCAATTGATCAGTCAAATCCCAACTTATTTATCTTTGTCGGTCCAAATAATCCCAACTTAATCACTTTGTGTATAAGACAAATTCGATTAATTAATTCTAAGCTTTATGTTCAAAATAAACCGTCGTAGCTTTGTAAGTGTGTCTCCTAAAAGTTGTATTGATTTCAACATAAGAGCAACGCAAGTTTTCATAAAACGACACACATGTTTGGTGTGGGGGTAATGAAGACAAGCTAGAGTAGGAATAATCTCACATTTTCAAGCGTATCAAATTATATCTATGTGTGTATATGAATGATAGGATAACTATGTCATGGAGGGACGGAGCCAAGAATTATTCCTTCAAAGAGGATGCATATTAAAAAAAATATCACAATTTCAATAGAAGATAAGATATTGGTTTACATTATTTTGGATCAATCTCATCTTTTTTGAATTTGTTGACACTAGTTTGCGTCGCTAAACCCGATCTTTTATTTTTTTGAATTTGTTAGCACTACTTTCTGCCTCTTCCCCTTTTCTCTTGAAATATCTATACATGATTATCTTTTTACAAATCTTATAATAATGCATCAAAAAATTCAATCAACATAATTTCACAAAAGAATACTTAAACTTATAATTGTTTAATTCTATAATCTATAACCATTTATTCAAATAAAGTGTCATTTACATTGCAATTTGGGATTTATAATGTGTACACTTCCAAATAAAGATATGGAATACAAATTGTAATAATTAGCAATTCTAGAAGGATAACTTTCACATTAATATTTTAATAACAAAATGGACAGACATGCATTAAAATGGACAAGTTAACAAACAAGAACTATTGCATGGATATAAAATACAGATGCATTATCTTGGAAACCTTTAAAAACAGTTTAAAATGAAGAGAAATTAGATATTCAGCTACACATAATCGATATTCAAGAGAATATGATTTAGCATAATCATTTCATTCTTGCATAGTTACAACACCAACATGGCATAGTCAATATTCAAGGAAGGGGAGAAGAAAAACCAAAGGAAACAAGAGAACAACCAGAATCACTTGGTTGCTGGAGACAACCTTGAATGCTCGACCAAACACGGAGAATCTGAATAACGAACAAGTGCATAGTGAGAATCTGAATCACGACTAGACTTTCTCGGAGATTCTGAAAAGAAGAAGGAAAAAAAAAAACAGAATGAGAAGAAGATACAAGGGTGAGAATATGTGGAAAACGATCGGAGAGTAAGAGAGGAAATCTCGAAGCAAAATTCTAGTTAAGAACGCAACATGGCGTGAAGATCGGAGACGAGAAGTGGTGGAAACGAAAGAGAAGAGTAAAGAGCATAGGTGGAGATCCATAGAAAGAAAAGAAAAGAAAAATATCATAAATGGAGGCGAAATTGTGGGCTCAAATGAGGTATTGGGTTTCCAAGTGAGGTCAGTTGTCCCCCCTTGGCCTCATGTACCTTTGCCTCTGATGCCTAGAACTGGGACGAGAACTATGATCCCTTTATATACGTCAAATTAGCTCGGCCTGGTTCTTGATGTTTTTTATTTTGTTTAATATTTCAAAATATCAAAATATTAGGTAATTCAAAGACCAAAAAGCGCAATCAATATTCCAAAATCCAACTAAATATCAAAAATCATTATTTAAAGTTCCAAATCCAACATAAAATTAAAAATACTTGGAATTCGATACTCCAATCGAAAGATCAACTACTTACTCTTTAAAATAAAAAAGTAAATAAATAATAATTATAATAATAATAATAATTTTTTTTATCAAAACTGAGAAACAAGATTTTGACGCCCCGAGTCGTTCCTGGTTTTGTACCCAAACCGGGACCGGGACAATGTCGAAACCTGAAGCGTAGCCCTAGATACATCGATGTAAAATCCTAATACAATTCTGAGGTCTTCAGTCTCAAGTCTCAGCCAATACATTTTGCTATTATTTTGTGCAAAATGATTGGCTTCAATCCTCAAGCTCTGTCTGCTATATGGGCTTAAATAAATTGGGCTTTTCTGACTCATCCCATTTACCTCTTTTGTAATGTAAATTACTAAATATAGATCCAATCATCATTTTGGGCATTAAGAAGCTCCAAAAATGTTGGACTCTGGAAGCAATTAGAAACTCAATTGATAAAAGAAAACACTGACAATAATAATAAAACACAGAAGGTATAGAGAATAGATAGTCATAGACCAATATTGTGTTTTGGTTGACCTTGGGATTCCCTCCTAAATATTTTCACCCAAAAAAATGAAGAGCAAATTTGAGCGCCAAATCAGTCCACTTTTCTTAATTTTTTTTGTAATGTTTCGTTCCTGTAATTTTTCTCTCATAAAAATAATTAAGATCGGAAATGACAACTTTGTCCCTAGAATACTTACACTATAAATATCAAATTTTGTTTGTAATGTAAGAATGTATCATAACTTGTATCTCTATATCGCTTTTTTGTATTTATCAATGACTCATGCATGATTTAATTTTAAATCACGAGCTATGTCTTTAAGAATAAATAACAAGTAGTTTTTTTTTTTTTTCAATTTACATGATAATTATTTATTTCAACACATGCCAAATAGAGTCATGTGGTTTATTTTTTTGTTTTTTAAATAGCCTAAATATTGATTTAGATTTGCTGAAATAAGCTCTAACACACACGAAGTGTAAAAAGCAAGGGATAATAGCGGCATAAGTCCTCAACCTTTACTCAACTGAGGCGGCATAGCCCCAACCTCATTTAATAGCGGTATAAGTACTAAAAGATGATCTCCGTCCATATTTGACTAACGGAAGTAGTCAACGTTTGCATAGTCAGCTTCTCGTCAACGTGGACGCCACATAGTCCGACATGTGACCATACATGTCATCCTCCCGTCATCAAATTTAATGCAAAATTAATTGAATCCCTCCATCACCCTTAATTTTGCATTAAATTTGTTGACACGAGGATGATGTGTATGGTGACATGTCGGATTACGTGGCGTCCACGTTGACGAGAAGCTGACCGCGCAAACGTTGACTACTTTCGTTAGTCAAATATGGACGAAAATCATCTTTTGGTACTTATACCGCTATTAAATGGGGTTGGGGCTATGCCGCCCCAGTTGAGTAAAAGTTGAGGACTTATGCCGCTATTATCCCAAAAAGAAATGACTTAGTCAACACCCTTACAGTTACAGCACAAACCTTAGGTTGACTAAGCATTAGCTAGGCTTAGCGCCAAGGGCATACTAGTCATTATACCCCCCAGTCACCGTCTTGTTTAAGGGCGTTTCCGTACTTTCAAGACTTCAGTCCACACGACTCCGTGGATTCTCAAAACGACACAATACCCGAAGGGTAAATACAGTAAAATAAAAAGAAGATGAAAAGCGAAGAGTCATAACTCATAAGCAGAAGTGGCCCCAAACATGATATGTTGGTGTAATTTGCCTCTCAACTTTAATACTTGACAGAAATACCCTTTATATTAAAAAAGAGTTCATCTATGCACTAAACATTGTTTACTGAAGATAATTTCATCAAGTATTTCATCAAATAATTATCAATATATGAGATTATTAATTAAGTTATTAAGATCAAACTCTAACAAATTAAAAAAAATCATAGAAGTTTGAAAATACCTTTATTTATTACACACAATACAACTATATCTAAACGGATAAGCGCAGATTGTCTACGCCCATGACCCGTGTGGGCAGTTTGGGTGCCATTTGTGGGCGACTCGCACCGCCTGAAAAGATAAGTAGGCTTTACCCGGCCGGCCACCCATTTTATATTTATTATAAATTATGTAACAAAATTTAAATATTTTACAACTAATTTTCCATCTCCGGAATCTGAGCGGTCGGAATTTACCCGTCAAATAGCAATCAAGGGAGAGAGGGGAATCTCGTCCGCCACGCCTTAGATTCGTCCACGTCCCACATGGAGAACACTACACACATATCTAACGTTGCGGACGAAGTTTTTGAAACAAAACCTAAAGTTAAATGAATCTACACGACTGCGTAAAGTCGAGGGACGATTCCGCTACGCCTCAGATTTGTCCACGTCCCACACGGAGAACAGAACACTAAGCACACATCCAACGTTTCCGGAGGAGTATTTCTGAAACAAAACCCAAAGGTGAGATGAATCTACACCAATGCGTAAAGTCGAGGGGCCGATTCCGCTACTTGCGTGAAAATAAATGAAACCCTCAAATAAAAATAAAAATAAAAATAAAAAAGAAATTAACCCACACGAAGGTTTCGTCTTTCAGACCGCGAACAGAGCGAAGAGCAAAGAGATATATATTTTACACACAGAGAGAGAAATAGCTCTCAATCTCTGAATTTCCCTCACCGATTCGATTCTCCGGCGACTTTCCCCGGCGTTTCTCGATCCGTCTCGCCGGAATTCAGCTCCTCTTGCTCTCTCCTGGCTTCGCGACCTTGATCTTCGCTTCGATCTCTCCACTCCCCTCTTCAATTCTCCCTGTAAACCCCTCTCCCACCATTCTTCTCTCCGAGCCTTCGTTCTCCGCGTCTTTGGCTTTCACCTGAGACGCGAAGCTCGTTCGTTGCTCGATACTCGCGTTTTCTTCGGTTTTCGTTTTCGTTTTCTCGGCGAAGCCCGACATTGGCTCTGCGCTGACGGTGGGTTTGTTTCTCCGTGTGTTGGTTTTTGGTGAAGCTAGGGTTTGCGATTGGAGCGGAGGATCCGGGAGGAGAGAGAAAGCCGGCTAATTGCAGCATGAGCATCGAGAGTCCCGGCGGAAGGGGACGATTAGGGTTTTGAATTCGGCGGCGAGGTTGTGATTTCCATGGGTGATGGAGGCGTGGCGTGCATGTCTGTGCAGCACAACGTCATGGAGAGGTTTCCAATTCCGGAGAAGACTGCGCTTTGCGGAGGTAAGAACGCTAACAATGGCTTCGGCTCCAAGCAGCTCAAGCTGGGCAACTCGCAGAGAAAGAAGAAGAAGATGAAAGCGAAGAAAGCGGATAACAGCGCGGCCGCCGCGAAGAGCAACAGCAGCAACGGCGGCGAGGCCGAGAAGAGGAGCGGTACCAGCAGCAGCGTTAGAGAAGCGGAGAACGGGGGCGACGCTGCCGGTGTCAACGACGAGAAGAAGGAGGAAGTAGAGGAGGGGGAACTGGGTACTTTGAAGTGGCTCAGTAAGGTGGAAGTGGAGAACGGCGAATTCGTGCCGGAGAAGTCGACGAAGAGGAGCGAGATCGAGAAGGGCGAGATAGTGGAAGAGCGGTGGAGACGGGGCGAGGCTGAAGCCGGCGAGTTCGTTCCGGGCAGGTGGCGGAGAGGGGAGTTTGAGCCCATGCCTTGGAGAGCGCACAGGGATGACGTTGAGAAAGGTGAGTTCATTCCTGAAAGGTGGCAAAGAGATGACTACGGTTACTCTAAAATGCGGCGGTACGATCCGGGTAAGGACAGGGTATGGAAATACGAGCGTGAACGGACCCCGCCGCCTTCCGGGAAGTATTCAAACTCCGGCGAAGATACTTTCAGACGAAAAGAGTTTAACAGAGGTGGGAATCACTCTGGAAGGGGTACTCCTAGGTGGGAATACGGCCCAGACAGGAGTACAAGGATCAGCTCGAAGATCGTCGACGAGGAAGGTACGTTAAAGAAGGATTCCGGCAACGGTACTAATAAGAGCTATGGTAAAGAGTACACTCCCGGGAATCGGCCGAAGCGTTACGGGGCAGAGCCTGATGTTACGGAGCGCAAGAATTATGAAAGCTATGGAGACAACGTTGGTCCGAAAACTCGGAGACTTTCCGATGACAGACTTGAGAGCGGGCGCCTGGCCCCTGCTGAGCACTATTCCCGCCATTCTGTAGAGCGATCGTACAGGAATCATTCTTCATCCCGTACACCTTCCACCGACAAGCACTCCGGTAGGCATTACGATTCTACTCCGTCTACTAGAGCTGTTTACGAGAGGCACGGGAGAAGCCCAGTTCATTTTGACCGTTCCCCACGTGACCGGAACAGGTATTACGATCAGCGGGACCGCAGTCCATCTCGCCGAGAGAGGTCACCCTATGTTCGCGAGAGATCACCATACGATCACAAGAACCGCAGGGACCGAACTCCGAGCTACGCAGAGAGGTCCCCACATGATCGTATTAAGCCTACTAGTAACAGAGAGCAAGGCCGAAAAAGCAGCCAAACTGATCAGCGCAATAAAGGGCAAGAAGATAAACCGGTACAGACGGAACCTACCGTAAAAGATTCAAATTCCGCAGCCAAGGAGTCTCCGGAACAGAATCACACGACAACTGCTTCCTGCGAGCCTTTGAAAGAAGATTTGCCACAGAGTCCAAGTAGCACGAGTTGCCACGAGGCGTCTCATATCAGTGGAACTCCTGTGGAAGAGCCGCCTTCGATGGAAGAAGACATGGACATCTGTGACACACCGCCGCACGCCTCAGCTTCGGTTGTCATGGATCTGTCTATGGGAAAATGGTTTTACCTTGATTATAACGGTGTCGAGCAGGGTCCGTCGAAGTTGGGTGACCTCCGAGCACTTGTGGAAGACGGGTCTCTGTTCTCCGATCATATGGTGAAGCATGTCGACAGTGACAGGTGGTTGACAGTTGAAAATGCCGTCTCACCGGTCGTTACTGTAAATTTCCCATCCATTATCCCGGACTCCGTAACTCAGCTAGTAAGTCCGCCTGAAGCTTCTGGTAATGTATTAGTAGAAACTGCGGATTTCGGACACTCTTCCCTGGAGCCACATCGCGGTTCGGACGTCGGTGAAGCAGCTCCGTTTGAAGATTTACACATTGATGAGAGGGTTGAGAATCTGTTTGAGGGTATTTCAGTCATTCCTGGGAAGGAGCTGGAAGCGATTGAAGGTTGCTCCTCTTCTTTTTCTTCATTTTCACTTAATTTTCTTTATAACTTTTTCTCATTTTATACTTGTCTTTAATATTTTCTCCAGAAGTTCTGCAAATGACCTTTGATCATGCCGGGTGGGAGGAATGGGGAAGATCGGAAGGTAAACTTATCTCGCATGTCGCTCCGGCTTCTTTTACTTTTTATTTTTTATTTTTATATATATTTAATTTATAAAACAATTAGATATAAATTTATTTGATTGATAAAACATAATTAAAACTTGTATAAAACAAGTAGATATATTTTATGTATCATATTCGATTTTTACTGGATTTAAACCCGACTCAAGGCTTAGATTAGCTGTATTTAACCTTGCTTGAGACTATATTTTGTCATCTGTACGATTAAGTGCCTGTGTGCATATACATATTGCTATGGGAAATATTTTGTAATATACCCATTTCATTGATTGCAGTTATAATTATTTTTTCTTTCTATTTTCAGTATTACTAATGTTTCCTTTATCTTTTTTTTTTTAATGTTTGTGTTACTGTTAATAAGTCTTATCCTTGTCGTGCATGTGTGAACAAAGTCCGGGGACTAGTTCTCCTTGTGTACCCGGTCGTTTGGTCGCCTATATGATGTATTATAACGTGTTTGGTGCTTTGGCTCATACACTTATTCTGATTATTTTTTTTTTTTACTTGTTTATCTTATTGTGAAGTGTCTTTCTGGCATGTGCAGGTTTAATTTTGTATCCTGCTCAAACCACGGAATATGATGAACAACTAAACGATGAACATGTGGCGCATTCTGATGTATCATTACCAGAAGGTGTCGAATCCTGGTCTGGTGCACTCTCGGACAAGGATTACAGTCTCTCATTTGTTGATCCCGGTGATTGGTTTTCTGGAAGATGGCCGTGCAAGGGCGGTGACTGGAAGAGAAATGACGAATCTGCCCAGGATAGGCCTTCTAGGAAGAAGCTAGTTCTCAACGACTCTTTCCCTTTGTGCCAGATGCCGAAGTCCGGGTATGAAGACCCTCGGTGGCACCTGAAAGATGACCTGTATTGCCCTTCTCAGGGAAGAAGGCTTGACTTACCTCACTGGGCCTTTTCAGCGTTGGAGGAGAAGAACGATGCCAGGTCAGCTCAAGCCAAGACCCTCCTTGCTAGGGGCATAAAGGGAACTATACTGCCAGTTGTCAGGATCAACGCTTGTGTGGTCAAAGACCAAGGTTCTTTGGTTTCCGAACCTCGCTTGAAGGTGCGTGGTAAGGAGCGACACTCTTCCAAGTCCACTCGATCGTACTCTACTAGTAGTGAGGGCAAGAGATCCTCAGCAGAAAGGGACATCCAATCAAAGAACACTACTGATCAAGGTCTCCAGGGCAAACACGGTACTTGTGTCAGTACCCCTAAAGATCGTGTATGTACGGTGGACGATATGCAGCTGCACGTGGGTGAGTGGTTCTATCTGGATGGCACCGGGCACGAGCGGGGCCCGTCATCATTTGCTGAGCTTCAGGCTCTAGCGGATCAAGGAACAATCCCTAAAGGAAGCAGCATATTTCGCAAGCTCGATAGGCTCTGGATCCCGGTCAACCCAGCTGGCGAGAGTTCTGAACAGGCAGTCAAAAGTCAACACGGGAACAATGCAGCACTTGGTAAACCTACTGCGTTCAATAAAAGGCACCCCCAGTTTATCGGTTATACCCTTGGAAAGCTGCATGAATTGGTGATGAAGTCTTACAAAAGCCGAGAGTTTGCAGCGGCTATTAATGAGGTTTTGGATCCATGGATCAACGGTAAACAGCCGAAGAAAGAGTTGGAGAAACACATTTACTGGAAAGCAGGTAAGGGTCCGCTTTATATTCGAAGGTTTATTATTTGCTTTTAAGTTGAAGAGCTGAAAGATTTGAGTTCGGTTTCTATATCAGGTTTAAACTGTTCGTACATTTGTCATATTTGAAGTGCTGAACATGATTTATATGTTGGATACAATTAGGCTTGTCATTTGGCCCTATTTGAATTGAATACAACTTTGTTTGTATACTATCTTTTTCCTATAGATTCCTATATAGCGTGTTATATCTTTCTTTCACACTTGTGAATTTTAAAAACAATTTTTAAGCCTGTTAACTTTGTTAATACAGGCAGATATATTTTTCTTATCATCTTCTTCATTTATGCTCTTATAATATCTAGTGTATGCAAATCATCATCCATAACATATATGTACTTTGATTATAAGTTGACATTGTATTGAAATTTAATGGTCAATCTCTCTTTGTGGGTGGCTTGAAGATGATGCCCGTGCTGCCAAAAGGGCCCGTCTTCTGCTTGAGGATAGTGAAGATGACGACGGTTTGGAAGACAATGAGCAGACAGCTCTGAAGGCTGAGTCCACATATGAAGATTTGCGTGGTGATTCGTCTTTCTACGGAGCAGAGAGTGCAAGTACTGAACCTAGAACCGGATGTTGGGGATCACTGGATGGTAATGTGCTAGCACGGATTTTTCATTATCTGAGAGGTGACTTGAAATCTCTTGCATTTGCATCCGTTACTTGTCGGCAGTGGAGAGCTTGTGTCAGGTTCTACAAGGGCTTATCGAGACAAGTTGACTTATCATGCCTTGGTCCTGATTGCACCGATTCCATTGCCCTCAATATCTTGGTATGCTTCTTTTTAAATTAATATCAAGACAAAAAATATTGGATTATATGCTGTGGATCTCATCATGGGTCTAGAACCTGTGAAACCTTTTGCACTGTGATAATGTCCGAACACGGTTTTCAAGATAAGTTGGGCCAACGGGAACTCACCCAGGTGATGAATTGCATTTCTCTTTTTTATGATGCTCAAATGGTACACAATCCCGACCTTTCCTTTGAGAACAAGGTCGAACGCTGGGAAGCAATAAATAACCCAAAGCATGAATTCTAATCAGGCAATAAGTTACGCGCCTACAGGCAGTCCCAAATCCTTATGACATTAAACTGGAATTACCAAATACATAGAAAGACATAAAAGGACTAAACGACCGTCTTGCCCTTCATCGACGATGTCTAATAATTGCAGGTCTATTACCTTGTTTTGATTACCCTAAACCCTAGAGATAAACCTAGATATTTATATTTACTGCTTTCCTTCATAATTATTAATTAATAAAAGCCCTTAAATATATTTAAACTCAATTAAATAATTAAGTTATTGGACAAAGTTGTTCGTGGAAGATTTGCTACTTGCTAATTAAATTTTATTTCTTCTGCTTGCAGAGTGGTTATAACGAAGACAAGATCAGTTCAATGGTTTTAATTGGCTGTACCGAGATCTCCTCGACCACACTGGAAGAGGCTCTAAGTTCCTTTCTCTGTGTAAACACCATAGATATCCGAGGTTGCAGCCAGTTTGGTGACTTGACGCAAAGATTCCATAACCTCAATTGGATCAAAAGCCGAAACCCTCGTAGTTTGCTGAAGTTTGAGGATTCACACTCAAAAGTACGGAGTTTAAAACAGATTACCGAGAAATCTGCTTTGGTTTCAAAAGTCAAGGGTCTGTATAGCAACGAGGATGATTTCGGTGAGCTGAAACAGTACTTTGATAGTGTGACAAAGAGAGATTCGGCAAATCAATTGTTCCGGAGGAGTTTGTATAAACGCTCTAAACTCTTTGACGCGAGAAAGTCCTCTTCAATTCTGTCAAGGGACGCCCGGACCAGACGGTGGGCTATTAAGAAATCAGAAAATGGATATAAAAGGATGGAGGAATTTCTGGCATCAAGTCTAAAGGAAATCATGAAGGAAAATACCTTTGAATATTTTATACCCAAGGTATGAATATTTAAGTTTTTGTTCATATATTGACATTTTTCTTTCTTTCTTTCTTTCTTTCTTTCTTTCTTTCTTTCTTTCTTTCTTTCTTTCTTTCTTTCTTTCTTTCTTTCTTTCTTTCTTTCTTTCTTTCTTTCTTTCTTTCTTTCTTTCTTTCTTTCTTTCTTTCTTTCTTTCTTTCTTTCTTTCTTTCTTTCTTTCTTTCTTTCTTTCTTTCTTTCTTTTCCAGAAGTGATGTTTGTGGGGACTAAACAAATGTTTCTCTCTCTACCAGGTTGCAGAAATTCAGGACAAAATGAAGAAGGGTTATTACATAGGCCGGGGATTGAGCTCGGTCAAGGAAGACATCAGTCGAATGTGCCGTGATGCGATAAAGTAAATATCTCTTCTGTGCTCATTTTTTATTCCCTTTGCATCGTAGGGCATTTATTAGTTGTTATTATATTGTCGCCTCTTGATGCAGAGCAAAGAATCGTGGTGAAGCTGGAAACATGAACCGCATCATCACACTGTTCATTCAACTCGCCACACAGTTGGAAGGGGACTCCAAATCATCTCATGAAAGAGTCGAAGACGATGGCTCATCAGGGTTTTCATCTACTTCGAAGTATAAAAAGAAGCTAAAGAAAGTATTCTCAGACAGGAAGTACAGAAGCAACGGATCTTCCTCTCTGAACGGTGGCTGGGAATACGGGGATGACACGTCTGACCGAGAGATCAGAAGGCGATTATCCAAGTTGAATAAAAAATCTTTTGATTCAGAAAGCGAAACTTCTGATGATCCTGACAGGTCGTATGGAGATAGCAAGAGTGCGAGTGAGAACACAAGCACCGACTCGGAAAGTGACCGATCAGAGGGTCGGACGTCACGGTCTGGAGCCGGTGGAGTCTTTATACCCGAAGACGGTTTTGGGTGCTCAGATGACCGTGAGTGGGGTGCTCGGATGACCAAAGCGAGCTTAGTTCCTCCCGTGACGAGGAAGTACGATGTTATTGATGAGTACACCATTGTAGCTGATGAAGATGATGTAAGGCGGAAGATGCAGGTTTCTTTGCCAGATGACTATGTTGAGAAGTTTAATGCACAAAAGAACGGGATTGAGGAGTCTGATATGGAGCTTCCTGAGGTCAAGGATTACAAGCCGAGAAAACAGCTTGGGTCTGAGGTTTTAGAACAAGAAGTCTACGGGATTGATCCCTACACCCACAATCTTTTGCTCGATTCTATGCCTGATGAATCTGATTGGCCGCTGTTGGAGAGGCATTTGTTCATTGAAGATGTCATACTGTGCACTCTAAACAAGAAAGTGCGGCAGTTCACGGGGTCGGGAATTACTCCCGTGAAGTATGATTTGCAGCCTGTTATTGAAGAAATTCAGGATTCGGCAGAGGACACAGAAGATTTTCGAACTGTGAGAATATGCCAGAGTCTCTTGCGGGCCATCGACAATCGTAATGACGAGTACGTTGCTTTTAGAAAGGTATGCATGGATATCCAGTTCCTTATTTTTTTTTGGGTTACTTCTAGGATTTTATGCAACATTGTGCAAGATCTGATTCTCTACTCTTGTTTGCTGTATAATGTTTATTAGGGTCTTGGTGTAGTTTGCAATAAAGAAGGTGGTTTTCCGGAAGACGATTTTGTTGTAGAGTTTTTGGGAGAGGTAAGTTTTTTCATAGTTATTGGAACTGTTTATGCCTCTTTGTATGAATTGCATCTGATATAGTAACCGTTTTCTTGATTTTGACATTTCCTTTCATAGGTATATCCTGTTTGGAAATGGTTCGAAAAGCAAGATGGGATTCGATCTTTGCAGAAAAATAGTGATGATCCGGCTCCAGAATTTTACAACATATACCTCGAGAGGCCTAAGGTTCTCTTCACTCATTTTTTTAATGAAAGTTTTTATGCTTTGATTGCGGAAGATTAACATATTGACCATTTTTTGTTTTCTTATGGCAGGGGGATGCTGATGGGTATGATCTGGTCGTTGTTGATGCCATGCATAAGGCTAACTATGCGAGTCGAATTTGTCACTCGTGCCGGCCTAATTGTGAGGCAAAGTAAGTCTTCGTTCTTTAGACTTTGTTGCTTTTCGTGACATAGATTTAAAGTTCAAATGTTGTTACAGAGTACTACAACCTACAACATTTTCTGTCCTTGGAATGTTGGGGAGGACCCAAAACTGGTTATAATTCGGTTTCGGGTTCCGGATTTGGTTTTGGGTGTTTGAAAAACAAACCGGGAACCCTTTTTTTTTAAACAAAAAACTACGTGCCCTGGTTTTGAAATCCTGTTCCGGTTCTATTTTACGTGCCCATAAGTTTGGGTTTCTGTTCCGGGTTCAGTCGAAACCCGGATTTTAATCTAGTTTCACCCCTCATGCAAATGCCTTATGTTTATCAACTTCCCTAAAGTAGATGTCTTAAATCTGGTGGCATATCTTCCCCATCTGAGATCAAAGTGTGGATATGAGTTAACGTGGACCGTCCGCTTTTCGTAATGCAGGGTAACTGCCGTGGATGGTCGCTACCAGATTGGAATATATTCTGTCCGTAAAATTGGCTTCGGTGAGGAAATCACGTTTGATTATAACTCAGTCACAGAGGTTTGTGTCTTTTTGTCTTGTCACTGTCTTTTCAAGCATAAAAGATTTAGCTTGATGCCTTATCGCTTATCTGTTCATTTCCAACAGAGCAAGGAAGAATATGAAGCATCTGTTTGTTTGTGTGGAAGCCAAGTTTGCCGAGGAAGTTATCTGAATTTGACAGGCGAAGGAGCTTTTGAAAAGGTTATTGAAAGAAAATGAAACTAGTTTCTTTCAAATCTCTGACTACTACTCATCCCTTTTATAAGCAATCGGTTCTTTTGTCTTCTAATATTGGGTTCTTAGTGATGGTGGTTTGTTAAGACCCCTGGGTATCAATCCCGTCACGGGCCTTAAGCTGAATGAACTTTGTTTCCCTATTTGAGAAACCGTAAATCTAGCGAGAGAGTGCTCTAAATGTAGATACGAGTTTACTTGAATAATTCTTTGATGCCTTCTCATTCATCTCGTGTCTCTTATCAAACCATAACAACCTAATTGGCCAGGCCCAAAACTTAACCTGATTACTCAAACTCCAAACAATTGAATTATTAAAATAGTGCGCTTACTTAAATAATATAGCTAATATGATTTGTCTTTGATAGAACAACAAGACTAACATAGATATTATATGATACGAATTTAACACTGTTTTAAGTAGTAGGATTGTTTTGTGTTATAGGTCCTCAAGGACTGGCACGGGATTCTGGATCGTCATAAGCTGATGTTAGAAGCTTGTGAAGTGAACTCGGTTTCCGAAGAGGATTATCTCGAGTTGGGAAGGGCTGGCCTGGGTAGTTGTTTGCTCGGTGGTTTGCCTGACTGGTTGATTGCGTATTCTGCTCGCCTGGTATGTCTACCGTCAACTGTTTTATGTGAAAACGTCGAACCCTTATTTCTTAATTACTCAATCCTTTTTCTCTGACTATTGAAGGTGAGGTTTATAAACTTTGAGCGAATAAAGCTCCCTGAAGAAATCCTCAAGCATAATTTGGAAGAAAAGCGGAAGTACTTTTCCGATATCTGTTTGGAGGTCGAGAAAAGTGATGCTGAAGTTCAGGTCAACGTTTTGAAAGTATTGTTTTTCCTTTTGTGTTTTGATTGGTTGTATGCTCATTAGTTTTCTCATGTTTTGCATGAGACAGGCTGAGGGCGTCTACAACCAAAGGCTTCAGAATCTGGCCGTTACACTCGATAAGGTAATTCTGGTCTATATTTTTGGCTCATCTCGTCTCCCCTCTTCATTACTTCAAAAAATAATTTTTATTTTACGTACATTGAAATAATTCGATTTTACCCCACTGTTGTGGATCTCGTCATAGTTTTAGAACCGGTAAATCCATTTTTCCCGATAGTGTGTCTACCCTAAAACCCTGAAGAGAAACTAAGCTCACATTTACAAACTAATCTACTAAATTATACTACGCGTTCCTTTTTCTCATTGCTCAGTTCTTTAAATAAACCATATTACACTTATTGGGCAAGCTACGGCTGGACATCAATCAACCCGCAACATCTTCGAATATAAAATATTTGAAATAATTTTAATTACAAGACATAATTGAATATTCAAATATTAAGTTTTATCTCTTGGGGGCTATGTGCAGGTGCGTTACGTAATGAGAAGTGTTTTCGGTGAAGCAAAAAAAGCGCCACCTCCACTTGAGAGGTTGAGTCCCGAAGAAGCCGTTTCGTACATCTGGAAGGGTGAGGGGTCCGTTGTTGAGCAACTTCTCGACAGCTTGGCTTCACACACAGATGGGAAAACGTTCGAGGACCTAAAATCCAAAATCCACTCGCACGATCCCTCAGGTTCAGAAGATGTTCAGAAAGAACTCAAAAAATCATTGCTATGGTACTAACGATGCTATTGCTTTTTGATCATGTAATGCTTACGTCCTCATTGCATGCTCCATTAATCAAATCAATTTCTCTTGGTTAAAGGTTGAGAGACGAGATCCGAGATCTTCCGTGCTCGTACAAATCTCGAAACGATGCTGCTGCTGACTTGATCCATATCTATGCTTACACAAAAAGCTTTTTCAGAATACGGGTTAGTGTTCTCGATATCGAAACTTCCAGTCATTGCATTTTTTGGGTGTTCCCTTTTACTCTAATCGAACTTATGTTCTTACGTTCAGGAGTATACAAGTGTAACTTCTCCCCCGGTGTACATCAGTCCATTGGACTTGGGTCCGAAGTGCAAAGATAAACTGGGACCCGGTCTTCAGGAATACCGCAAGACGTACGGGGAGAATTACTGTCTAGGGCAGCTGATATTTTGGCACAACATGACTAATGCCGATCCGGATTGCAGCCTTGCGAGAGCAAGCAGGGGTTGTTTGTCGTTACCCGAGTTTGGTTCTTTCTATGCCAAGATTCCAAAGCCTTCTCGGCAGCGTGTCTATGGCCCACGGACACTACGCTTTATGCTTGCTAGGATGGTGAGTTGTTTTTATGGTTATTAGAAATTTTAGTGATTATCAGCGGTTTCCTCGTAACTTATCATGGGTTAAACAATTTTTAAGGACTTTGCAAATGAAATAATACAGGTAGATATTTCCCTCATGATGGTAATTTCTTTGTCAACGTTTTCAATAGTTTCTCATCTGGATTTATAACCCGTGTCATTTCCGTCCCGATGGAAACTTTTTGTGGCCTAAAGCTTCACGCCTGAATCTAGAAATTCTAGCAATTTCCCTCTGATGAGAACTTATTCGTGGCTTGAACGTTTCTTTAGTAGTTTCTCACCTGAACTAATTAACTGTAGCGATTATTTTCCTGATTAAAACACGGCTTAATTTATTTTATATAGCAGTAGTTTATTACATTAATATGCTGTAGCAATTTCGTTGCGGATGCGAACTTGTCGTGGCTTAATCTATCCGTTTGTAATAGTTTGTCACTTGAATTCATTTAGCTCAATCGAATTCAAGTAAGGCTCTTGTTGTGGCGTTGGCTTTAACAGAAAGCCCCTTTTGTCTGTTGATTCCGCAGGAGAAGCAGGCACAGAGGCCGTGGCCCAAAGACCGGATTTGGTCGTTCAAGAGCAGCCCGAAGGTGGTCGGAAGCCCCATGTTGGACGCCGTCCTGAGCACAACACCGTTGGAGAGACGAAGCGCTCCGTTGGACAAAGAGATGCTTCACTGGCTGAAACACAGAACTCCAATTTTCCAGGCCACGCTGGACCGGTGATTGCTTCTTTTTTTGCAGGATTGGTAGAAGACAGCACGGGACAGAGTGCCCGGGAATTTTTTTTGGAATGACGTTGTTAGGTCGGAATAGGTAGCCTCAGATATGCCCCTTTTTGTAGGGTTAAAGGGTCATTCCAAAATGTCCATTCTTTGTGCTTTCTAACATCCTCTCATTATTGTGTACAGTTTTGCTTTGTAATTGGTAATTGCCATTTCTTGTGTAGTGGTAGATAATTCGTTGTTCACCTCTACTAATTTAATGAAATATACAGGGTAACAAAAGTCTCGAGTCCGTATCCTCCACGACCCAAAATAATGTTGAAAATTCCTTCGTCTGAGCGTTTTTCGATTTTTGTATGTCTTTGGTTCGAACGTACATATTTTTCGAGAGCTTGTCCGACGGAAGAATCGTCTTGTTTGTACGTCTTTGGAAGGAAGAATTATTGAAACGTTGGACTTGTAAAACGGTTGTTGAGTCCTGTTGCTACAAATAACTTGAACGTATATTCAGTGCATTGCTTTTATTTTAGTCTGAACAAAAACAGCTGTCTATCAACCGTGGCTGAGTGCCGAAAGTATAACTTGTCAGGACACTCAGCCACAGTTTATAGATCCGACGTTTCAATGATTCTTCCTTCCACACGAGATGAATTTAAAAACAACTATTACGTGATAACAAATTAGACTATATTAATCGTAAACTAGTGTTAAAACTATGTTAAATAAAATAAATTCATAATAATAGTCATTTTTATATGATTTAAAAAACAAGTCTTTTGTATTTTAATCTCGGTTATTGGTATTATTCGTATTTTAATAACCTTAACCTGTTTTTAGAAACCGGTTAACCGGATTTCTTGTTGTTAAAAATCTAATAACCTGTTTAGTAACCTTAACTTGTTTTGAAACCGGTTAATCAGATACAGTCAAGGCGTAGCCACGTACACACCAGTGTGTACGCTTTGCGTCTCATTTTTATTGAAAAAATTTGATTTGAAGATACCTAGTCTCTCTCTAGCCGACAACCTTGTCGTTTCGCTCTCGTCGTCCTCGGTCCTCGCCGTCGCGACTCTCACATAGTCGCCCTTCGCCGTCAGTTCTCACCGTCGTTGCGACTTTCATACAATCGATTCTTGCCGTTGGTTCTTGTCGTCGCTGCAACTCTCACACAGTCGATTCTCGCCGTCAATTCTCGCCGTCGTCGTTGCTGCGACTCTCCGATACGTATGGTTGTATATCAGTAGGCTTCATCTGGATTGAAATCCTAGTTCTGCCACTGGATCCAGTTAGTTTTAAAAAATAAATATAACATTCAACAAAAAAAAAAATATAACATATCGTTCCAAATCACACGTACTGGTTAAAATAAGTGGCAAATATAACATACCAGTTCAAACAAAACATACTGATCCAAATAAAACATGCCGGTCAAAGCATAACTCTCTATTTTGGAAAAATCAATAATTGGTAACCGTATCTGTTGATGTGTAAATTCGTTTTGTATTAGAAATGATAAGTCACATTAAATAAAATTGCGGTCTATATAATTAAAACCAAAGTTTATGAATTAATATAATTATTCATACAAATGACCCCCTAAAAGATATGAATTAGGGCCCATCAAGGAGAGATCCTAAGCTCAGGCCAGATTAGGCTTTTCAGCCCAAAGGCCGACCTCGTCCCGAATAGAGACTGGCAAAAGGACCCGAGCAAGTAGCACGGGACCAGAAAACCACCGAGCATGACAAGTCAAAGCTCCATTCAAACGCTTCGAAGCCCGACCAGAAAAAGCGTGACGACCAAGATTCAAACTCCCACGACGGCAAGTAAAACCCACCTTTACACGATCTTCTCTGAAAGTGGCCCACGTGTCAGCTCGGCATCAGGTCAAGCGCCTGATTCGGAGCCACTACCAACATTCACAAGGACGCTCCAACGAGCAGAAATCAGATGCCTATAGAGTCAAGAAGATGCCACCAACACACACACACAAGCATTCCCGAGAGAAAAAAGTTGAGAGTTTGTATTTTCAGAGCTTTTTCTTTCATCTTTTTGTACAATCGGAATCGGCTTGTGGTTTTAGTTGATCCTCTCTCATCAATAAACATACAGAGGACGTAGTCAACTACAACGTTGGTACGAACCTCTCTAAAAAACCTCGGTGTTTTTATTGCTTTCCTTTTTTTATTTCAGTCAACGTTAGGAGTATTGACAATGCAAAGGTCAAGACCTAAAATATTGTTAGCAAATTCAAATTGAAATCTCACTACGAATTTCGTTAGTGTTGGTGTGAGATTTTCATGTCAATAGTATCCAGTTTAAAACAAGATATGGTCAACCTTAACTTGTTTCAAAAAAAAAAAAAAATCATTTACGATTATTTTAAACAGTATAGTTTTGGCTAGAGTTTTTAAATTCGATTATCGGTTATTCCGCACACCCCTAATTGTAGCAATAAAAAACCAGTTACATTGTCATAAATATCCAACATTTAAAATGATATATTTGAAATTTCCTTGGATGAAATATTAGATACACGCTAAATACGGCAAGGGGCAAGATTGTCATTTCCTGGGAGAGTACATCTCTGAATTTACCAACGTCCTCCCGCTAGACATAGCAGACACGCCCAACCCAAGCCAGCATCATCTCAGAGAATGTCTGCGTTCCTGAATTACCCCTCTTGCGTAAACTCACCCCTGCCACCAAACACACCTACGTAACCATGGCATTCTCGTAATTCTGCACAAACCCCTACCCTCTTTTACTGATCTACCCTCACCACAGCTCAGTACGACACAAACAAACAGCAGTAACGATCCCTCCTCTGCTCCGCCGTCCGATCACTGCCTCAGAATTCCTATCCAACGGTCCATATTTAATTCTTGGTAAGATTAATTCACGATGGGGTGTTTTCCCCTAGAAGTTTAGGTTATGACGAAATTGCTCCCTAAATTTATAAAAAGTAACATATCGACCCAATCTATCATAAAATACCAGAAAATGTTGACACGTACGCATTACATAACTTATTTTTGGTATTTTAGTCATTAAAATATAATTTTCTTCTATTTCTCAAGAGATTTTTTTAATTGCAGTACAACACTAAAAAGTAAATTCATCTTGAATTCGTAAAACATATATTATAGACAAATTAACATTTTGAAGTTAAGTACTGTCTAATAATTACGTGCTATTTTTTTAACATTAAAAAGTACTTCCGCCTAAAATTAAGATTCAGATTTCAGACCACAAATTGCACCCAAATAAAAAGTCTGGCCTTAATGCGAAATACTTCAAACATGTTATAATTTAAAAAAAAAAAACAAAAATTGGAAAAGACAAAGCGTCGTAACTGGCTGACGTGTCAGGTACTCTGTGGTCCCCACCGGCCCCTCTGAGAATCGTACGGAAAACGAATCGTCCTCGATCAACTCGCCTCTCCCTCAGCCGCCTTACGAACTCGTCCTCTCCTCCACTCCCCGCTCGCCACGTGTCGCCCACGTGACTATAAGAAGACGACGAAGAAGAAGAAGAGAGCGAAGCAAATCTCTGAGAGAAGAAATGGAGAGACTGAGAGACTCTGATGAGTATGAGAGCTTCAAAGCTCAAACCACCCTCAACAATGGCGGATCTCCAGGGCTTCTCGCCGATCACAACTCCTCCGACGACGCCGCAGCCATTGCCACCGCCACCACCTTCAACGCCATGTTCTCCGGCGTCAGCCTCCTCTCTCTCCTCGCCGCCGAGCCGGGCCACCTCTTCGGAGACCCCTTCGCCCCCGCGCCGGATCTCACCTTCCTCAAACCCCCCAAACCCGAGCCGAGCCACCCTTCCGATCCCCCTCCCTTCAACGCTCACCTCCCCGGCCTCGTCTCGCTCGAGCATCCGCGAGCCGGGGAGAAGCGGGCGCGGGCGGAGGGGTGCGTGGCGATGGTGCCGCGGGGGAGCGCGCTGCAGCGGCAGAGGCGGCCGCGGCTGAGCGAGAAGACGCGGTGCCTGCAGCGGGTGCTGCCGTGGGACACGAAGATGGACATGGCGACGATGCTGGAGGAGACGCACAAGTACGTGAGGTTCCTGGAGGCGCAGGTGGCGGCCCTCGCCGCGATGCCCGAGGGCGGGGGGAGCGAGGGGGGGTCGGGGTCGGGGTTCGGGGGGCTGGGGAGGCTGAGCCGGAACCAGGTGCTGCAGGTGGCGGTGAACTCGCCGGTGGCGCAGACGACGCTCTACTCGAAGGGGTGGTGCGTGTTCTCGGCGGAGCAGCTGGGCGTGGTGGAGCGGGTCGCTCAGATGCGGAGAGCCAAGGCCGCTGACCATTTTCTGCAGCTTCCGAGCAGCCACTTCTCCTC
Organism: Parietaria judaica; assembly: GCA_954871525.1. Taxonomy (NCBI): domain Eukaryota; kingdom Viridiplantae; phylum Streptophyta; class Magnoliopsida; order Rosales; family Urticaceae; genus Parietaria; species Parietaria judaica. The sequence continues at coordinate 38,413,732 of OX940865.1, forward strand.
CTTCAGTTAGGGTTTTGCTCAAGGAAGAAGACAAGGTTTGGTCTGAGCTGAGCAGCATCAATGGCTGCTTTAATTTCTGGTTAGGGTTACATGGGCTTTTTGTTTTAGGTTAAGGGTTGTAACAGGTGGTTTTGGTGGTGATAGTGCTAGGGTTTTCTGAAAATGAGAAAATATACATATAGTATATCTATCTTCTGTTGAGGTGAAGAACATGCACTAATCTTATGAAGGTTTCTGGTTCTGATGCTAATGATTATCATGCATGTGGATTTTGTTTGGGAAAAATTCCGAAAAAAATCATGTTGTAAGTTCCGGATTTTATTTTTATCGCAGCAAAAGTTCCAAAAGATGAAAACATAATTATGTCGTAAGTTCAAATTTTGTTATTAATTAAGAATAACGTAAGGTGAATTCGGCATTTAATTGTCATCCCTCATTCCGTTGTTAAGTCGATCTATTATGCTGATTAGCTTCGGGTTTATTAATACCGGGGTCAATTCGGCCCATTAGTTTATTATAAATCACTTAATTTAATATAAAACTGTTAATGAAACTCAAATTCCTCTAAATAGTAATGAAATTAGAAGCTCCCACTTTCCAAATCATATTTTTACCTAATTTGGTTTTAGACCAACCTAGTAACTATTAGCTCTTTGAAAAATTGAAAGATACTAATGTTTTAACAATAAAATATATATATATATATATATACATATATATATATATATAAATACACAAGACAATTATTCCCTTTTTAAATGATGTTTAATTCTTCTGAAACGTTTATAATGTAGTAAGTGAAGCTAATAAGCTATATTATTTAGGCTCCATTTGTTTGCTCTTAATGAGCATCTTAATCTGATTGGGCCAGATCTATGCATATTAAGTGCGTTTGTTTCATTTTTAAAAAAACCACTTAATACCTCTTAATTACAACTTATTCGGTCAGACTTATATCTATCACTTTTTCATTAAGACCTCTTTCTATTTACTTTTTCTTCCCCTTTCTCTATCTGTCGTTCTCATCAAGATCAAATCTGCAACCAATAGCGCTCCTCCGACCAGCGGTGATTCTCCGAACAGTGGCGCTCCTCCGACAACCGGCGATCCTCCGATCAGCGACGATTCTTCGAACAGTGGCGCTCCTCCGACCAGCGACGATCCTCCGAATAGTGGCGCTCCTCCGACCATCACACATTCTCAGGCGTGATCTCACTCTCTCTCTCTCTATCTGAATTTTTGCATGTACGATTTTTGGTTTTTCATGTTCGACACACTCATTCTCCTTCATCAGGTGCTCAATGTCTCTTTGTTTGCAGTTCGATTTGTGATTTTTTTTAGTATTTCGTTTGATTTCTTACCATTCTGATATTTGTGACCAAGCTAATTTTGGATTAGACTTTCAATTTGTATTGCTCGAGTTGATTACAGCAAGTTTTGGAAAGTGAAGAATGAAATTAACGAACACCTGTTTGATATCTTATTATTTGGATATTAGGGACTGAAATTGATTGAAATGTGCTTCCATTGTTGATTACTCCAAGCTCTTGTGTTGATTAGAGAAGCTACATAAAGTTTTGAAGAGTGAAAAAGTTAAAGGGACCCAACTCCGATTCAGTTTAGCTGCAAATGTAAGAGATAGAAAAGTAAATTCAGGACAAAAGTCCTTTGATGCGGTGTTTACAAGCCACTCCGGGCACTCAAGACTCGAAAAGTCGTTCGTTAAAAATGAGAGGCGTTGTTTTTCAACAACATGTGCCACCTCGTTACATTCCCTCAGTATCCAATGCAACTCATCGTCCATTCTCATGGTTTGCGCTAGCGATAGGATGTCCGCCAATATCGGCCCTTGGAGGCCTTGTAGATCTACATTCTTCGTGAGTTGCACTGCACTTAGGCAGTCCGATTGCAAGGATGAAATCTTCCCGCCACTGTCCAACGCAAATCGCAGGCCTAGTTTAATCGCAAGGCATTCCCCGGAGAGAGCCGATTACACGTGCTCCACTAAGAAGGCCGCAACACCCAGTACCGATCCTCGGTGATCTCTCACGACAGCGGCCACTGCTACTCGGCCGAAATCCTCCTCCCAAGTGGCGTTGACGTTGAGTGTAAAGCCACCGTCCCTTGCCCCGGTCCATTTGGTCGGCTTCTCGCCACCAAATGAAAGCATGTACTTTGGAAGGAGTTATAAAAGCATGGATGACAATGAAAGACGTGTACACGTGTGAATTTGGGAAAAAAATTTAGAAATTTCTAATTTGATTTTTTTTTTTGTTATGAACATGTACGTTTTGGCTATAATTTTTGTTTTAAACATGTACTTTGGCTTATGAAAATTTTTATGCATTTTATGTTTGAATAGTTAGATTCTCTTAATTTAAATATTTTATGTTTGAATTTATAAGCTTTTATGATTATAATACATACAATTTTATAGTAAATATGTACTTAAAAATTATTTTAAGTAAAAGTTGTATTAAGATGTTAAAAAAAAAACAAACAGACTTAATTTTTAGTCATTCAGATTAAGAGACAACATCTTAATATTCAGATCTGCATTAAGATTCAGACGTCTTAATCTTAAAAAAAACAAACACAACCTTAGAGGGTCATCTGGTTTCTTCAATGGGCGAGTGTTTTGGTGACTTTTTTTAGTCTCTTTTAACCCAAAAAAGAAAGAAAAATAAATAAATAAATAAAAAGAAAGTATGTCATATCATATATAGGCACTATTACGACAAAAATGGCCACACAAAACTGCCTTTCGGTTTTCCGACAAAAGAATAAAGCTATAAATTGTTATTTTTAATTAGCCTTTATGGTCCTCCTATCCTATGCTAGTAGTATTCTTCACTGAGTTTTGCTTTGCATAATAAGTATTTATAGCCTATTCTATTCACTCTGAAATTTAGTGATCGCCCTGGGGCGCTCTCCGGCCGCTCCGCGATCATACAGCAGTGGAGAAGTGCCGGGTGCCGGTGGCGAGCTTTAAAAAGAAATAAAATTATGCAAACTCAATTTGGACTGATTGTCGCAGCTTTAATTGTTTTTGAAAATATTGCGTCTGCAGTAGTGACATGGCTTTGACAGTCACGGCTTGCCAGTACAACAAGGGCAAACCGCACTGTTAACCATCACTGTTAAAAATACTTTGATGATATTGGGTTAATTTTGAAAAACCCACAACTGGATTAAACCAGTTCTGGGTTTAGAGTTATAAAACCCGAAACTTAATTTTACTCGATCCTGTTGATTAATCGCTAGATGACCGCAACATCAGCGGTACTTCCTATTATCTAATTGTTAACACCCAAATTAAAAAAAAAAGTTTTTTGTTGAAATTAAGTACAATTTTGAGGTTATTTAGATTTATATATTATCAAATACAGGCAAAAAGTACGTCGAAGTACATAAAATTTCATGACATATTCTTAATTTTATTTTATCATGGTAAAAGTATCAAAATGGACATTTTTGTGTCACCGTAGTTTAAAGTGACTTTCTTTATGACTCATCAGTCAAATGTCATTTGTCACCTTCTTACAGACCCATGTCACTTTCCCCCAAATTCGAAGATGCTAACCTCGAAGTCAGAGTTTGTTTCAGTAAACAAACCCTAGATCTTGCACTATAATCCAATTTCAGAATTAGCATTAACGACATCGGTGTTATTATCTCCATTGCCAGTGGTGCTAAATAAAGTGACAAGTGGCATTTGATGAAATGAGAAAAAATAATTTTTGATATTTTATCACGACAAAATAAAGATAGAATATGCCATGTAATTTAATTTTGTGAACTTAATGTATTTGACCTGTAATTACCCTATATATAGTATACTTTGTAAGCTTTAATTATGGCTCTCACTTAAGGCGACAATATCAAATCAGCATTAATTATAGTTCATCCACTCGTGGAATAAAGCATATAGCATTGTCATTTTCCACTTCCTCTTTGGCTAAGCAATCGTACCCTAAAATCTTATTTTCTCATCATATATATCAGGTCGTTTTGCGTTTAATGTTGTACAAACGACAATAAAACCCTAACACATAATGAACCTGAAAAGTAAGTAAAATAAAGAGCGTCACAGAAGGGCAAAAGAGGAAATAAAAAAGCATGTCCGAATTAGGAACAGAAATGAGAGAGAGACAAAGAAAGGTATGAATTCATATTGTATATAAGCATATTAGACTGCAAAAGTGATAGTCCAATGCGCCAAGCAATACCCTGCAAAGTGTGCGTATGTGTGCTTCAATAGTACTCCCTGGAAATTAATTCTGAAAATTATTATATAAATCTCGTTAAATCAAAAAATCTCTATTCAATTATATTTTTGTTCAGTCTCGATTCGGTATTATTGATGTTCTATAAATTAGTATATAATAAAATAAATTTATGTAATCTTCATATTGTTAATTTATTAAAGCTATATAGTGTAGTAACTTCATGTTGAGGTCTTTGGAATCAGTCGTTTTCAACAACAAAATCACATTTTTAAATGTTTATTAATCCATAGAGATATAAACTAGTTAAAAGTTGACTATAAAAATCTGAATGTCTTAAGCCGTAGAGATATAAACTTTACGTGTGACGTGTCGAATTGAACGTGGGTAAAAAGTGGAACCCGACATTAGAATTAACTATATTACTTGAATACTTTTGTCGCTATTGTCTCTAGATTGAATTGTAGCACTAAATTGCTATGCCAAAATAACCTCAAAAAAGTAAAAATATGTATTTTGCCTAGGGGCCTATACACACACATATATATATATATATATATATATATATAAACATATATACATATTATATTTTGATCATTATATACTCGCTGAAATTAGGGAATTCGAAGGCGGTAATGGAAAACAGACTTAAGTAAATACACTAAAAAGTGAAAAAAAGAAGTGAAGTTAACCCTGTCAAGGCAATAAAGAGATGCCAAGAAGGCACGCTCCTCTATGAGCTGGTTTATGCCCTACTTTTCTTGTTCCTCCTTGAAAGGAATCCAATTTCAATCAAACTCAAAGAAAAAGAAGCCACATTCTTCACAAAGCTACCACTATAATTACATTACATGCATAACATATCATAAAGTCCTCTCACCACCACCACTGTTTACACAAAAAGAGGCTTTAAATATTTACCCTCTTAAACAAATCCTTTTGCCTCAACTTTACCCTCCTTTTTATTTATTTGCATGCCCTCAAAATCTCTATTCCTTCTCATCTCTCTAAGCTCAGTTGGAAGATCAAGAAGATATGGCAAAGGTGTCAGCCATTCTCCTTTGCTTTCTCATCGTGGCCATCGACGTCGTGGCCGGGATTCTCGGGATCCAAGCAGAAGTGGAGCAAAACAAGGTGCGTCCTCTTAATTAATTGAGCATTTGAACTAGTATGTTTCGTGAGCTACATAGTTCAAAGCAGGGACCGAAATAGTACCCTTGAGGCAACCGGGCTTGTAGCCCCGCTTCTTATACTGCTCAAGTTAGTCATAAAATGGCACGCCATAAAGCCATATATATATCCCCTTTCGATCCGGACCTCGCCATATCCTTCTTATTAATTCCCATTATATTATTTCCGATCGAGACTAGCTAAAAAGCACCGGTCCTGACAAACAACACAACTTGATTAGGGTTCCGAAACATGGGGTGTCTATTTGTTAACTAACTAGTTAGCTTAACATTGAACTAGCTAAACTTTGAAATATAAATTTTAAGATAGAGGTTCGAGACAGGGACAAAAGCGCCCTTTATGCCAATCGGGACAATACTTAAAACCTATTCTTCCACCGATTCAAGGCACGCGACATAAAAATTGAAAAACTCTCGCTTTTAAACAAAATAACTTTATTAGGGTTCCGAAAGTTTTTTTTTTTTTTTTTACCGGCAACGTTGTGCATGGTTGCGATAAAGATTTTGCTTGCTTTCAAAAGGTGAAACACTTGAGGCTGTGGATATTCGAGTGTCGAGACCCGAGCAAAGAGGCTTTCAAGCTGGGCATGGCGGCGGTGGCACTCTTGGTAGTAGCGCACGTGATAGCGAACTTGCTCGGCGGCTGTCAGAACTGCATTTGCACACAAGATGAGCTTCAAAAGGCTTCACCAAATAGGCAACTCTCACTCGCGTGCCTCATTTTCACTTGGTACGTGTAATTTCGTATTGGAAAATACTTTTTTTTGTGTGTGTTAATGTATACTGATCTGAATGATTTTGATTTGAAAGCATGTTAACGTATTCCAATAGTTTTTATTTTTATTTTTTTTAATCTTATTAAACAAGGATTAGAATATGAATGCGATATATTATAATCAGGTTATTTTGTCCGCTGATAGTGCTGCTGACTGATCCTTTTTAAATATATTTTATTCATTTCAAATTTTGGTAAAAAAATCTAAAATTTTGACTTTCTCAATAGAAGAAAACAAATTAAAAACTACTTTATGTAGTACTCAGTCGTCCATTATCGATTAACCCGCAAAATTCGATTGACATAAACGGTTATAGGTTTTTGAAAACTTATTTGTACTTTATCAGCTAACCCGTAAAATTTATTCATCAACATAAACAATTTTAAGCCTTTTAAGAACTTACAACTTATTTTTTGATTGACCCGAAAAATAAAAACATCCATCAAACTCTCGTTGTATGATTGATGTTAGATTTGTGTCTAACATCAACCAGATAACGAGAGGCATGATTATTTTCTCATGACTTATATATGTCACGTACTAAGTATAGTATATATCTAACTGTGTATTGTGGTCGATCAGGATCATCCTAGCCGTTGGATTGTCGATGCTGGTGATCGGGACTTGGTCAAACCACAAGTCAAGGGCTTCGTGTGGGTTCACTCACCATCATTTTCTGTCCATCGGAGGCATTTTGTGCTTCGTCCATGCCTTGTTCTCCGTCGCATATTACATCTCTGCCACTGCCAACCCTTGACTTTGACTCCATGTTTTAGCCACTTTCTTTTTTCTCCATCCAACTTTTGCTTATTATTATATTTTTCTTTAATGCCCACAAATAGATTCAACTTGTGTATTAATCTCAAATCTTAACTAAAATTGGAAGACGTATGCTCAAAATATTTCGGAATGGTGCCAATTTTATAATTCAAAGATTGTAAATTTGTTACATTTGATTGGTTTAAAGAGCAAAAATATGTTAATTCATGTGATTTTTAGTGAAATTTTATATTGTTAGGGATATTGTGGAAAAAGTATCTAAACTTGTTCATATTAGTACAATGTATATTCCCACATTTTCAATTGCACTGACTAAATACTCAAGATCGTGATTTTTTTTCTTCGATTGATTCCCTCCAACATGTCTTCAGTTAACACTTATTTTCCCTGCATTGAGATTTCTCATGATAAATACTTCAATTTAAGAGTGACAATATAAATGACTTAAAATTAATTGTCTCCGACAAAAAAAAAAAAAAAAACATTTAAAAAACAATTTTCACGACTTTTGATATTTAATCAATCCAATTAAAACCTTGAGAATTTATCGCGCTATTTTAAAATATTTGACTACTTTTACCGCATTATCCCCTGTTTATATAAGCTGCTCGTGTTCATATTGAAATCACAACAGTAATGTTTAGAAGTCTAAAAGTAATTTAATTTCAAGACGTGCTTTTATTAATCAGTACATAACTATGATCCATCAAGATACCATAAAACTTGAATTTCTTTAACGATTAAATGATATTTAAATGTCCAGTGAAATAAAAAATTTTAAAAAATAAATGTTTGATTTTGTTTAAATAAATTTCTTTGTATACATATATGTGTTGTACTCTTCATGATGGTGTGGAAAGATCTCCTCTTAAAAGAAAAACAAAAACAAAAACAAAAGCAAAAGATAAAAATAATTTAATCAAAGATGAGTGGTAATATAGAGAGGTTTTGTTGGGCAAAGTTATGAGTGGATTCCAGCAAAAATGCTTATTCATAACCTATATTTAGTTCTCGGTAATTATCTTATGAAGAAATTAACGGCATAAGTATCCTTATTTTTATTCACAATTAGGCAGGTTGAAGGAAAATGTTCTTTATCTTTCAAAATCGTCTTTTCCTGTCGGTAGCTATTATTAACCGTTTGCCAAGTAAGAAGTCCTAATTATTTGTGGCATAAGTATCCAAATTTATATCTAATTGTGTTAGTGTATTTTCAAAAAATAAAATTACGGCAATAGTACTCAAAGGCCTCAAAACTGTGTCGAGCTCCAATCCATTTCCATGTCGAGTTAACGTCTATTAAGCTCGAGAGATTCGCACACTCCTAGTCTTATAAAAATGTTCAATAATTGATGTGTCGGAATCATAGACGTAAGCACGTCTCTCGTCTAAAAGACCTTAACATGACATGGACATAATAATTGAACCTTAACATTGTAAAGTGGTATTTGGGTACTATTTCCACTAAAAATAGAAGTTGAGAATACGCTGACACACTGTATATAACTGGGTACTTATGCTGCAAATATCCCTAATTAATTATCTTATCCATTGAGAATCAATATGATATATTATCATATCCGAATTTATGTGGTACCATCTTTATTGATTAATTTATTGTTGTAAATAGAAATTACTTTAAGTTATCAAATTTCAAAAACTTTTACAACTTCTACCGTAGATATCATTATTTTTCATAACATGCGCAACATTTGTGCTTATAAGACCCCATAATACCTTTAGTTTACGTGACACAAAATATACAAGTTCAAATAACCAAGTCGGGTTCGAATGAGACAGGTTTGACGATCAAAGCCTCTAACCGGTCTCTGGTGAGTCCGGTGGACGTGCCGATTCCGTCACCGTGCTGGAATATAAACTGCGAATTTCTCGCCATGTTCAAACAAGTCCTAACCATTGCCTTTGGCAAGCTTTCATTGCTCGTAATCTCCCTGTTCATCATTTTCCACGAATGGCCTCTCAACTCTCTCACGCGATTTCGCGCCTCTTCTTCCGACACGCCTCTCTCTTCCATGTAGCACTCCACCGACTTCGTCACGTCGCCTCTCTTCATCTCGTCCTTTTTGAACCGAGCAAATGAGGATCACGAAAATAGAAGCAAAAAAACGACACAAAACTAGTACTCGCACCGTACCTTTGACGTGCCAAGATCGTCGTTGAGCCTTGTTATGAGCGACGCCCAGTGAATCAGCTCAGAGCCTTCTGTGAAACAAGACTCGAGTGAGCTCTTCGAAATGGCTTCCCTGAGCAGCAACAAGCAAGCGTGAGCCACCCCAGCAGGGCCTCCAACAGAGGTACACGCGTTCTCTATGTATTCGTCGAAACTCGGTGTATGTCGGTTATGAAACCACCGCGCTTCCGTGAGATACGATTTGCAGAGATTAAGCCACTGCCAAAAAAAAATGCATATTAGGAATGTTCAGTGCAAATCTTCAATCTTTTTTAGATTTTTTTAGTTATTACCTCTGTTTTCATGTAAAAGGAGATGTCGAATCCGTGACTTTTGAGACCGTCGTAGGTTAGCTCGTTAGCTAGGTTGAACATCGCAGCATAGCAAATTTTCATGTACAACGGAAGGTTTGCAATTGCGTCAATGTCCCATCTTTCAACCGCTTTTGTGAAGATTTCGAGCTCATCGAGGGAGCCATAGACGTCGTAGATGTCGTCGATTGTTGTTAAAACGCAGACGAATTTGGTGAGGCCAATCCTGCATTTGGAGAATTGAGGGTCTGATATGATTCCCATAACCCACAGAAAGTTCTCCATCAACCGGTCCCTCGCAAAATCGAGAGCTTCCTTGAAACCCAAGTTTCTCCACCACCTACAAACAATTAAAATATTCGAATCAAGTTAGAATCTAATCTCGCAGCTTCGAGCAGGAAAAACATAAAACACGGATCACCTTGCCAACTCTTTAAGCTCGTCTTGATAGACGGATTGCACTAGATTGTAGTCCAACTTAGCAAATTCAAGCAGAGCGGGAATTTTTGCTTCTTCCGCTCGATAGAGATCGATGAAGTTCCGAGCTTCAATCCGTGGCATTCTCCAATGAAGAGGAACCTCTAGTGATTGCTCTACTTTCTTAGCTAAAGGACTCTTCATTAACAAAATTGAGGAATCTTTGAGCTGTTTGACGCATAAATTCTTGGCTTCTTCAAAAATATCTTCCCCGGGCATCGCGAGGAACGAGGCTTCGTACAAACTCAGTATTCCTTCAATACTCTCAGCGAGGCTTACACTGTCCAAAGATTCGCCATTTTTGCCTCGAAACCTGTCAAACACTTCTGCTTTCCACAAAGAAAGAAGACTGGATTAGGGAGCCTATAATTTGTTGTCTAAATCCATTTGGAATAACACGATTCACATACTTGTGTTAACCGGTAATCCGTGTTGTCTGAGAACACGGAACCGCAGAGCCGTGAAGTGAAGATCAGAGGAAGTATGGTCTCGAGAAAGCAGAGAAACGGCATCTGCGATCTCATCTTCAAAGCGATAAGCCACTCCCAACCTCTCCACCGAATCAATAACGTTCAAGAGCGCCCTCTCGTCTTTTGCGGTTTTGAACGACGATCTCACTATTGCCTTCAGTTCCTCCAGTCTCCCAGCATATAACTTGTACTGCAAGTAACATAAAAATCGGCATCAAGCTAGTAGATCTTAACATAGAAACGGTTCATCGGTGGATATGGACTCACGGTGTAAGGGGTTTCAAAGGACTCGATGCGCTCGGTTTCCCAGATTGTAGGATGATAATCGGCCGAGCGACGCTGCTTCACTTCTAACACATTCGAGATCGGAGACGAGCGTTTCGTCACCCTCGGTCGGACTAGATTCGTAAAAACCATGATATTATTTTGTGAACTGTTGCGTCTTGTTGTGCACAATCTGATGTTTTCATATGATGCAAAAAATAAGGTTCTACTTATAGTATTCATGCACACTACACCTTGATTTTTTTATTATATTTTTGTTGCTTTTTATAGTTTATCATGCCTAGAGTTGCTTTATTCCTTATTGGGTATAAAAAAGCAAACCACTCAATAAAAATGATTACTAATAGTACTAGCAATCAAATCAAGTAGAAACGTGTTTTGGAGCCAAAATATTTGTTGATATCTTTCTCTATAAAATTGGAGCTAAAATATCTACGTGTTGCACTTTAATACTTATGTCTAAAATTTGAAGAAAATAATTATAACCGTTTTTAAAATATTGCATTTTTACGAAAAATTCTGTGGAATGTAAGGTAGCATATGATGAGGTATAGAATTTCATGTAGACTAATATATATAAAACAAAAGTAATATTTTGAAGAAAAAAAAGTTACAAGCACTATATTATTTAGAACAATTTTTCTCTCACAAGGGCGAAGCCATGTAAGCTGAACCGGGTTGGCCGCCCCCATATGATTTAAATCCTTTATTTTTAGTATTAAAATATATACAATATTAATATATATTAAAAAATATTTCACATTTTAACAAAATTAGAGAATTGGAGATCGCAATTTATGGTTAAGTTCTTTCTCATAAGACACGGGTTCTATTCTCATTGTCTCACCATATGAGTGAAGGAGGACCGTGTCTCAAATCTCGACTTGTACGGGCGTCTAGAACAAGGTAGCCTACGATCGCGTTGGGATAGACTGAGATCTCCTAAGACGACAAGATTTGAGAGGATTCGTAGCAATGTGTTTTGAGAGGTACAAAATCGGTTTACGAGGGTGTCACTTTTAACTTTTTTTAACTTTCAAACATTCGCCGGTCAAGAATTTCGGCGCCCATTGGATAATTCAAGTATAAGTACGCAAGTTCTTTTTGTAGTGGACGAAATACTCAATTGAAATAAAAATGTACGAATAGAAAATCTTGTCGAACCACCGCCACATCGATATTTAGGCATTGTAGTTCATTTTCACCTTGCAATTATTAGGTATATGGATGTGGTAAAAAAATATATAAAAAGGTGAGAAATAGGAGAATGATTGATACGTGGCTTAACGAAAGAGACGATAGGTATTTCGTTCATTATAAAATGAATTTGAGTATTTTTTTTAATAGTTGCTACAAGGTGAGTAATTTTACTTCAATTATCTTCTTTTTTTAACTATAGTAGATTTAACAAAAGAAAAAAGAAAGTTCTTGTACAAGTGAGGCTCTGAGTAGAAAGTGATTTTTATACCTTTTCTATATATATATATATATATATATATATTGTTGTCTAGATCGTTCTATGTCACATCGTTTTATTATCATTTTATTATGTTGATAGATCTCCTTGTAGAAAGAAAATCAAAAGGCGAAAGACAAAAAAGGATGTAAAATCAATCAAACTAGTGATGAAGGTAGATTCTAATTGTTGGGTAAAGTGGTGGCAAATTTATGAGTGCAATCCGTCAAAATAGTTATGCATAACTTGTCACACAGGTGTACGTGTAACCAAGGTTCTAAATATCGATATCGATATTGTTTCGCAAACTTCATTTTACGGATATATCGCTTGCCAACAAATAAATAAGAAGAAATGGATATATCGCTTGCCGATAATACCGCATAAAAATTCATTGATATATCGCTTGCTGATCGAAGTACGAACATAAATATGAAGCATATGGTTCTACATGCCGATTTCGATGTCGTTTTGCACTCTTCATTTTACGGATATATCGCTTGCCGACAGATAAATGGGAAGAAATAGATATATCGATTTCCTGCGAATATCGTTTTGTATTTCTCATTTTCTCGGCACGTTGTTAATATATCAAGGACATATCCTGATATTTAAAACCATGCGCGTAACGTTCTCTATTAAATAGACCATTCTAGTTTCTAGACTTCTTGTGTAACATGTCATGAAATACACACTACAAATAACGGTGACAGTTTGAGTTTAGTGTCGTGGTCGTGTTAAATTTTAAATTTTTTTATGACGTGATTAATAATTTTGTATGTTCATTATTTGAAACGACGTAATTAATAAATTAAATAACAAATATGTTTTTTTTTTATTGTGACGGTTCTTTGTCTCATTGAATAAGATGGAAATGCTAAATATATTTATGTATTTTATTTAGCGGGTCAAAGGAACCCACCATAGCTATAACGAAAGCGAGACCTAGCTCCTTCTTATAACCGTCCCATATTGTCAAAAAATTTCTTCCAATAAAATAAGAGATTCAGCGTATCTATCTATAAGTCAAATTGGATTGTAATTATTAAAAATAACTGTTGAAGAGACTCAAATACAAGGGTCGATCGATACCACATTGAACCTGTAAATGAACGTACACTAGAAAAAATTAGGGGCATCTGCGACTGGTTAGACTCAAATATGATAGATCCAGATTCATTGTAATATGTGCCATAACTGTTTCGTGTTTTACCGTTTCGGCCAGAAATTACAACCCCTAATAATTATAAGAATACTAACATATTCTATAAGCTCGGCATGCACACACTATATATGTATCACTTATAAACCTCTTTTTTTTTTTTTTTTTTTCATGAATGCGAGTGGTTTGCATTTATTCTCTTTTAGAATAAGTACTATTGAGTTGCAAAAAAAAAGTACTATTGTTTTAAATGTCTATTTATCTTTGAATTCCATATTTGAATAAAAAAAGCTATAATTTTTAAAAAAATTCACATCATCCCATAAATAATCTTTTGAGACTTTTTTACATTATAGGATATGATGTAATTTATACTTATTAATTGAGTTATGTAATTAATATTATAAGCTGGCAGTTCCTTTGGCAGTTTAACGATGTCACATCAGCAAAATTTAACATCCCTAACGGAAGGGCCAATAGATTTTTCATTCAACAAACGTTGTGTATTTTTTCCCACACTTTGAAAGGTTGGGGACCTAAAATCCCTGTTGATCAAAGGTTGTGCATTATTGCCGCAATTAACCCTAATTATAATTAAAAAAAAGTTGTTGAGGGCAAAAATACCAACAAACAGTCACGAGGATTAACTCCCCGAGTTTATCGAAAGGAGTTCGGATTTTTCCTCTTTTAGTGTTAAGAATCATCAAATGAGAATGATGAAATGCTATGAACTCTTTGTGTATTTTTCTATTGATTAACTTCGGATTACAAGCTTCTCAATACAAGTTCTCTCTTTCTCTTCGTTTCTCTCTTGGGAAAACTCAGGATTCGATCCTTTACAATGGTCATTTCTTTTAGTATTTATAGGCGAGTTGCCCTAGCTAGGGCTCGGTTCCCTTGGTTGATTCTCATGTGGTCCCTCATCTGAAAATTGTTGCGGTCCCCACTGACATGCTCTGCGAGAGTAAAAAGACGCACTTCCACTAATGTTGTCACCTGCCACGCTCAGAGGACAATCTGAGCAGGTAGTGCGCGTACGGCTCCCCTTTTGTCAGTTTCGCCGACCATCTCTTAGATGCATTTAATGAGGTCAGGACGTACGCCTCTGACGCGCCTTCGCTGGCCCTCTCTTTGGCCTCTTGAGCTTCTTATCCGAGCGGCTTCTTCGATTATCATCCTTAAGCCGGCTTCTCCGAGCGCGTTTCTCTGAGCGCGTTTCTCCGAGCATCTTCTCCGAGGAAGGTTCTCACGCGTTCTCCCCGGGACGCTCTCCTCGAAGATGCTTCCCCGAGCACCTTCCTCGGAACCACTTCCTCGGACAGGGATACTTCCCCGAGGCGCGAGGAAGTATCTCTTTTGTTGACCTACGGTCAACGAACTTCTTTGCCCTCATTTCCCGTCGTTTTTAGGATAAACGGCACAAATAGTCTTAAGGAGGGATTGAAGAAATCCGACCTTAACAAAAGCCATGTGGCGACCAACTAAGACTACACATGAAATTTGAGAAGGGTGAATAGTGACTAAAAACATTACAGTATTAGAGTACTGATACTTTATATATAAAAGAAAAGAGAAAGAATTGGTAGTTAACGTACAATTGGAGGGGTTATTGTTACGTATGCCGTTAATAGAGCAGCAACTCGCGATGGGTCGCGGCGAGAACCGCGAGATGCCCCGTCGCGATGCGTCGCGAGTTCATTGGTCGCGAGAAATCACGACCATGCGAGAGATTGGTGGCTGTATTGCGGCATAATACCTGTTTGTTTAAAATGTTTAATTTTATCAAATTTTACCCGAATTTAATTTTCAAACTTTGCCAATTATTTCAAAATGATATTTAAGTATGTTAATTATTTCAAGATGATAATTAAGTATGTTAAATATCTTGAAATGAATTTAAGTATGTATATAATTTATTATTTTGTAACATATTATTAATTTTGATTTATATGTTAGTTTTTAATTTGTAACACATGTTAATAAATATTAATTTGTAACATATTAATAATTTGAACAAATTTAATCAACAAATAAATAAATACGACAAGACAAGATATTAAAAAAAAAGTTGTATTATCCATTGTGAATATTACAATAAGGTGGAAGAGAGCTGAAATATTCAGTGTAAATATTACAAGATGCCTCACTAAAACCTCTCTTGTAAAACCATCCTTAGGGACATAAAACCAAGAGAGGAAAGAGCATATCATTACTCGGGGAACATTGCGTTGAACCTTTCCGTCATTAGCTCCAGTTCGCTTGGTTCGGAGCGTTCGGCAATCACGGGGGGCTGGAACAACAAATCATTCAACACCACTATTTGCTCGACGTGTGTGTTGGTGGTCGACGCCTGCCGGTCGTTGATGAGATATTGAGCCGTACTGAAAACGCTCCTCGAAGCAACACTGGAAATGGGGATGGATAGTATATCCCTCGCCATTCTCGCCAATATCGGAAATCTGTCCCTTTGATTCTTCCACCACTTAATGACGTCGAACTCGTCGGATTCTTCGTCGAATAGCAGGGCGTGATAACGCTTCAATTCTGCCGGTTGGCCTTCCGTGTCGCCCGCCAACGGCGTAGTGGATTCCCCGCGACTTAGCCGTTGCTTGAGTCTCCGGCTGAAGTCTAGTCCGTCTTGGTTGGGCTTGCCATCACTGCCTTTTGCTCCTCCTGTGCGTTGAACTGTGGGAACCGTTTGTCGTATTCACTGTACAATTCATAAAAAGCTTTATTAATAACATTAACATAATTACGATAATCCGCCCCTATGTTTTCTCCAATCGCTATCATCATTGGCCTATACGCATCAGAAAGACGAGGGTCTAGAATAGCACCAAAGCAAAACGAAAACGGGGGTGGATCCCAATAAGACTTGAATTTCAAAACCATAGACTCAATAAGCGGAGAAATAATAGGGTCATTTTCGAATTCTTTGAAAGCACACGAAATAAAGACCTGAAAGACCATGATTCAAAGAGGGTTTATTTTGGTTCAAAAAATTTAAAGTAACAGCATAAAAGGGTTTGAGGAAAGCGAGGAACTTCTTCGCGGTTGCCCATTCCGCCTCCGTGATCCGCGCCTCGAGAGCGAGTTCCTGTCCTAGGAAGTGGTCCAAAGGAAGCCTCTGTCTACACACAAGTGAAATCATTAAATACGTATAGTTCCATCGCGTATTATTATCTAAACCAAACCTATTAGCTCTATGATTGTGGTCTTTACAAAATCGTCTCCACCTATTGGTGGTTTGAGGATTCCGGATCCAATCAACAATGCCGCACGTATTTTTTCAACATGGTGTGCAATGTGTGCCTCGCCCGTTCGTGCAATTAAATAAATTATGTGACAAGCACACCATTGATGTAAAAATTTTCGAAACGGAGAAGCGGGCAACATTGTTTCCAATATCATAATCGCGGCGTTGTTGCTTGAGGCATTATCTAAGGTAATGGAAATAACACGATTTTGTAAACCCCAATCACCAAATAATTCAAATAATTTCTCGGCTATGTTTTTCCGGTATGCCGACACTCGAGAGGCGTTAAGTTTAAAAGTCGTTGACATGGATTTCACTCATCGTCGACGTAACGGGCGGTCAAACTCATGTAATCGTTTAAACTTGGACCGCTCCACAAGTCGGTGGTAAAAGCAACGTTTATGCCAGACATTTTGAAAAAATCGACTAAAAGGTTTTTTTGGAATTGATAAGCGGTTTCCATGTCCCCGGTATAAGTGGTACGAGAAAACTGCTGGTACGTCGGATTAATCCTTTGCATATATCGTGTATGGTTGGGATTTTTGACAAAACTCAGCGGAACGCCCGTAGAAAGAATCCATTCAAGTGTCCATTTCCGTAAATTCACAGCAGAAAGAGCACTTACCTGTGCTGTGTTTACCTCATCGAGCTCCCCGGTTGGGAAGCACACATTTGTGTGTCGGTTCAAGTGGCCGGTTCCCCGGTCCCCCATCCCGTCTAGGACTTGGCACTTTTTGCATGTGGCCAGTTTAATATGTCGCCTTGCTCGTTGAAACGCCGATCTTCATGAAAGAAGTTCCACATCGGGGCTGTGTTTGGTCGTCCCCACGCCAAGCCATGAGGATTAACTCTATTAAAACAAAAGGAAAATCACAAATTTAAATGTCATAAAGTTTATTATTAATCATATTGATTTAATTAAATGTCTTAAGGTTAAATAAAAAAGTTAACAAAATTAAATTGGTATTTCTTATGTGTGGAAATAATTATCAAACTCTTTTGGACGGAACTCGCCGAGGTTCCACGGCCAGATCGACTGGAAAGGATGCTATGATCTCGCTTTAGGCCCAAGCTTTTCTAGACAAAAATCCTCGAGGTTCCCAGGATAGCCTGGAGGAGATTGCAAAGCAAACCTTATTTAAAACCAATCTTTCTAAGACACCAAAATCCAATAAGAACTTTATAATTATCACCACACATACAAATTACCTTTTTAATTTTATTAACTTATTTAAGTAACCATTTAATGTTTAAATGATTATTAAATCCCAAGAAATTCGTTTCTGATGTGGAAGATCAGTCGGAACTGCAACCACAGAGCATACTAAGACTTTCAAGCGACGTGACAAATTAATTAATTAAACTAAAATGACTAAATGATTATTAACTATCAAGAAATTCGTTTATGATGTGGAAGATCGGTCGGAACCGCAACCACAGAGCATACTAAGACTTTCAAGAGACGTAGCAAATTAATTAATTAAACTAAAATAATTAAAATAATAATGATTACCCCGTTGCCGGACGAGGACGTTGGACGGAGCCTTCGCCGGTTTTGTGATGGGAAGAGATTGGAGAACCATCGTGGTATGAGCTGACAACGGAGGAATGGTGCGGAGTCGGAAGGTCCTCCTCGGCAAGATCGCGTCTTTGAGGCGGTTCCTCCGGCGGTTGAGTTTCTTCCTCCTTGCGGTCGTCGACGGGTCAGCCTTGAAACATGAGTGCGAAGAATGGATCGGTGGTTCTCGTCTCCCGACATCGACGTACCGCCTTCACCATTGATGCGGGCACACGCTCCGGATTGGCGTCGTGCGCACCCATCGCCCGGACTAGACTAGGTCTTAGAGACCGTTAGGTATCATCGGGAAAATTTGGATTTAGTGGGGAGGGAAATATTTGTCCCGGTAGGATAACAGGAATATAGCCCTCGGGCGTAGGTTGATTTGGCTCCGCCCGAATAAATTGGGGTTGCAAATCCCTAGCCGCCCTTCGACCCCCGAAACTACCACCTCTTCTTCGAGACATAATGGGAAATTAGAGCACTTGAGAGCTTTAGAGAGAAAAAACTTAGAGAGTTGAGAGAATTTGATAGAGAGTTGGAAGATTGTTGGTGAGGAAATGAGGGTGGGAGATGTGGTATTTATAGGATTTGAGGAGAGTGTTGGGTGGGTGAATAATTATTGAGGTGGGTGAAGTGAGTGAATAAAGTTGGGGGAAAATATTGAAATTTGAAATTTTTGGGTTGGAATTCGAGTAAAGTGGGTAAAAATTGTGGTTGGGTAATTAATTTCGGGTAGAAAAATAGTATTAATGCCACAAAGAAACACATTTTCTCCCACCTCCCACGGATCGCTGACATGGCGCCTTCTTATTAGGCGAGAAGGCACCACGCGGATCACGCCCACACGTCGCGACAAAGCCCTGGAATCGCGACGAATCGCGATTGGCTTCCTTGAATCGCGACGAGTCGCAATCACGAAAAAAAATCGTGACTTGCAGCTCTAGCCGTTAATATCAATCTTAAAAATATATAGATAAATCTAGCCGTTAATATCAATCTTAAAAATATATAGATAAATATAATTTTTTTAATAGATAATTAGGAGAGTAAAAAGTTAGAAATATAAGGGTTATTAGTGGTAAAAGTACTCAAATTATTTTGAAATAGAGCGGTAAAAGAGTTTATTTAAACAAATTATAGCGAAAGTATTTAAGTTTTACTTTTTTTTAGGAATGTTAGAATTCTATTCATTTCACTTCTTGGGTAGATTTACCGCTAATAACCTAAAATATTAATAAATAAAGATAATGATTACTAATTCAGAGAAGATAAAATGAAGCACTTATTAGGTGTTTTTTGTTTGTTAAAATAACTAAACTACTTTTTATATTTTTATTTTCTACTTCGAAATGAAATTGAAAATATTTTTTTAACACAGCCGTTTGTTACAAGATTTCAATCTTACTTCATATCGAACAAAGACGGCCATTTGTATGGTCTTAAATCTTAATACTGAGTAGTGAGTGTATAGCGCGCACCTTTTTTGTTCAAAACATTTATATCAACAATTGAAACATATTTTTTCACTTTCGACCCTTACGGTCTCATCCAAGCTGATTAAAATTTATATATTTTTGTCGCGATTATTTCAATAAAAAATAAAACCGGAGAAACTTAATAAAAGAAGCGAGTTATCCCGATTATCAGAGGTCGACTGCTGCCACGAGACGGGCAGTTTGTAGCATGCACCTTCCCACCCGGGCACAGCAAAACGGTAAGACGGGACAGGCAGGCTCACCCGTGATTCCACGGTACGAAGTGACCAATAATAGTAGTAATAACTCTCCATTCGATTATAACCCGACTGTCCCACCCCAACTAACTTTAGCTATTAAAATTGTGGGGTTTTTAGCCACATCTGTGGATAAGATAAGCACTGCGTGGCAGTCGGCATGGCCACCAAACGAATTATGTATCGAATGCAAAATTTACTTGTGTATTACTATTAACTATTGTTGATTTAATATATCATTTTAATCAAGTAATTAAAGTGTGTTTTTGGGCCCTTAAAATATTTAAAAAATATATTTTTTTAATCTAATTACATATTAAATAATATGTAAAAAGTATTTGAACATGTAAATTTGAAAGTTCGATCGAGGCCTCCGCCTTGCTCACCTAGGTCCGGCTTGACAATATATACACGGAAAATAAGAAATATTGCTGCTATATGTCACTCTCACTGTATGAGAATTTTGTTTTATTAACTCTAACTATCCATTTATCGGAATTTTAATAATTGTATGAGAATTATGTTTTGTTTATATATTTAGTCCATAAATAAGATTTCTTTTATCATTCAATGTTGAACCACATGACCTAACTTTCTTGACTATCCATATACAACATGATGTAATGTAACAATAATAATAATAATAAATCAGTAATGTTGCGGACTTTCACAATCCACGGAGGAACGAGTCGGGTTCTAAAGGGACGGGTTTGACGATCAAAGACTCCAAGCGGTCTCTGGTGAGCCCGGTGGACGTGCCGACCCCGTCGCCGTGCTGGTATATACAGTGAGAAGTCCTTGCCATGTTCAAGCAAGCCTTGACCATTGCTTTTGGCAAGCCTAATTCCTTGCTGATCACAATCTCTTTGTTCATCCGTTTCCACGAATGACCTATCAATTCTCGCACGTGATTTCGCGCCTCCTCTTCCGACACGCCCGTCTCTTCCGTGTAGCATTCCACCGACTTCGCCACGTCTCCTCTCTCGCTCTCGTCCTTCTCAAATTAATTCATTCAAAAATCATGCAAAGAATTTTATACCTAAAGCTATGTTATATTAATAATGAATGGAACGTACCTTAGAAGTGCCTAGATCATCATTGAGCCTTGTTACGATAGATGAGTAATGTATGAGCTTAGATCCATTGGAAAGGCAAGACTCAAGCGAGTTCAGAGGTACCGAGTGACCGAGCAGTAAGACGCAAGTGTGTGCCATCGCTGCAGGGCCGCCCACGGAAGTGTACGCATTTTCCAAGTACTCGTCGAGAGTCGGAGTATGCCCACCGAAGAACCACCTCGCTTCCACGAGATACGATCTACACTGATTCAGCCACTGCAACAAAGGGATGAAAAATATAATAAGAGGTATGTCATAAGAGACTGAAGATATTATAAGGAAAAAGCTTTCCGTAGCTCTTACCGCTTTCTTAATGGACGAGGAAACGTCGAAGCCGTGATTATTTTGGACGTCGTCTATCAGCTCGTTACCAAATTTGAGCAGCGCAAGATAACATATTTTCATGTACAGCGGAAGGTCTGACACGGCCTTTGTTTCCCATCTGCAAAATTAGATATTAATCAGTGATCACATAATTATATGAACTATGGAAATTATGAAATTGATTTAACCCTCCGCTTTATTAGATTTGATCGTACTTTTCGACCGCATTAGTGAATGATTCGAGTTCTTCAAGCGAGCCGTATATGTCGTAGATGTCATCGATCACAGATACAATGCAAACAAATTTGGTGAGGCCTATCCTGAATTTGGAGAAGGGAGGCTCTGATATGATTCCCATAACCCACCAAAAATTCTCCATCAACCGGTCTCTCGCGAAATCGAGATTTTCCTTGAAACCCAAGCCTCTCCACCACCTTAAAGTTGTCGATATTTGAGTAAAATTAGCTTCGAATGTCGAGGAATCGAGCAAGAAAAGCACAAACGAGCGCGATCTCACCTTGCCAACTCTTTCAGCTCGTCTTGATAGACAGATTGCACTAAATTGTAGTCCAACTTCGCTAATTCAAGAAGACCGGGAATTTTCGCTTCTTCCGTTTGATAGAGATCGATGAAGTTCCGAGCTTCAATCCTTGGCATTCTCCAATGAAGAGGAGCCTGTAATGACTGCTTTACTTTTTTGGCTAAATGACTATTTGTGAACAAATTGCTTGAGGAATATTTGAGGTGTTTGTTGCAGAAAGTCTTGGCTTCATCCAAAACATCTTCCCCGGGCATCGCGAGGAAAGAGGCCTCATACAAACTCAGTATTCCTTCCGTACCCTCATAGCTTGTAAGGCTCTCGAATCCTCCATTTTCGCCTCTAAACCGGTCAAACACTTCTGCTTTTCGGAAGAAGAAGAAAAATATAGAATTAGGGGGCTGATTTTTCTGTCTAATAATCGGTTTGCAATAGCATGATTTGCATACCTGTGCTAACCGAAAACCCGTGTTGTCTGAGAACACGAAACCGCAGAGCCGTGAAGTAAAGATCAGAGGAAGTCTGGACCCGAGAAAGCAGAGAAACAGCCTCTCTGATCTCATCTTCAAAGTGGTAAGCCACCCCCAACCTTTCCACCGAATCGACAACGTTCAAGAGTGCCCAATCACCCTTCGCGGTTTCGAACGACAATCTCACGGTTGCCTTTAGATCCTCCAGCCTGCCAGTAAATAACTTGTACTGCAAGTAACATAAAAAATCCGTATCAAGCTCACAGAGTCTAACATAGGAAATGTTCATTGGTGGATATGGACTCACCGAGTAAGGAGTTTCAAAGGACTCGATCCGGCCGGTTTCCCAAACTGTGGGATGGTAATTCGCCGATCGACGCTGCTTCACTTCTAACACGTTAGAGATTCGGAACGAGCATTTTGCCAATCTCGCTCGGACTAGATTTGGTGCCCTGGATTTCGAATTCGCGAAAACATTTATAAAATTTTGTGAGGTAAACAAAGCAGAAACCATGACTCTCTTTAGAAGTGTTGTGTAATATCACGTTGTAGTTTTGAAGATGAGATGCTAGAATAAGGTGTTATATATAATAACTTTGCACACGTTAATAAATGTTCCTTTAAATACCAAGCATATAATGATAAAGTTACTTTGTATGGTTTGTCAAGTTTACAGACTCGGACGCCATCAAACAGAGTTACAGAAACGTGTTTTAGGAGCCACTTAAGATGTGGTTGAAATATATTTGGGTCCTACTTCATATATATATATATATATATATATATAATTCTTATAATAAAGTATTAGAGATAATAATGGCATATATATATATATAATTCTTATAATAATGTATTGGAGATTATAATGGCAGATGCACGTACCCAAATTTAGGCAAAATTAACGGTTATGTAACCAAGTTCCATTTGTAAAGGCCGAAGGACCCAAGTAGCTTAAAATTGTAAAGGCTGTGATTTTGTCTTAAATATGTCTTTTTTGTTAGTTTATCCGTCGTGACATGTAATCGAATTTTTATTTACCACATTTATTGCACGTCTGTTATTAATAAGATACGTAGTAAATAAGGATATGATAAATAGTAGACAAAATGGAGAATGAAAATACAGATCCTACACTTTTACAGGACTTGAGTACTTTAGCCTTTACAAGTGGGATTTTAGTAATGATCTTAAGTTTTGCTTAAACTTAAATACATTTGTCACTATTAAATTTTGGGTAAATTGCGGCTAATGTACCCAATGTTTGATCCGTTAGATATTTTTGGTTTTTCCGTCAGTTGACCGTTAGAGAGTTATCCTCCTCTATATGTACACTTTTTGTATTTTTGATATAACTCACTCATTTTTCGTCCAAATTTTATGCACGACCTATGGTTGGAAAGATAAGAGATAGATATACAACTTTGATGTTTTAAATTTTGTAAAATAAGCTGTAAAAAAATACGAAATTTCAAATATAACGTAAAATTGGACATTATTTTAATGCAAAATATTTGTTTCGAGCAAATTTTAATATACTTAATGAATTTTTATGATGAAACGTAAAAGACAAAAGTTGTAGATATTTTATGTTTCCAACGAGTGTTTATTTTTAAATTTTTTACAAAAAATGAGTGAGTTATGCCAAAAATATAAAAGATGTGATGTGAAATAATATTTCATAATATTGGCATAACTCACTCGTTTTTTATCCAAAATTTATAAATAAACACCTGTTGGAAAGATAAAACATTTATATAAAACTTTTTTCTATTTACATTTCATCATAAAAAGTCATTAAGTTTATTAAAATTTGCTCGAAACAAATATTTTGCATTAAACTAATGTCCAATTTTACGTTGTACTTGAAATTTCGTATTTTTTTAAAATTGAGTTTACAAAATTTAAAACACCAAAGTTGTAGATCAATCTCTTATATTTCCAACCATAGGTCGTACATAAAATTTGGACAAAAAATGAGTGAGTTATGTCAAAAATACGAAAAGTGTACATATAACTCGCTAACGGTCAACTGACGGAAAACCCAAAAAATCTAACAGATCAAACATTGAGTACATTAGCCGCCGAAAATAAACATTGAGTACATAATCCGCAGAAAATCAAACATTAGGTACATTAGCCGCAGTTTACCCTTAAATTTTTATGAAGTCAAAGGTAAGGAAAAAAAATTGTGGCATCTATGAATATTTTCCTGAATAAATTGTCTAGGATATTATTTAATTATTTTGTAAATTAATACACATACGAACTATACACACTCTTAACGGACAGTTTCGTTGATATACTTTTACAGTCATGGATTTCCCCGGTGCATCACTACATTTTGTGCAAATGCATTGATTTAATTTTAAGGGAGTTTAAGCTAAATAGCCATCTTGACCGTTTGAAATTGACAAAATAGTCAATATTTGGTTAATATTTGTAAAATAGTCAATTAATCATATCAACTAAAGTAGTCATATTAACCATTCTAAACATATTAACCGTTGACAAAATAGTCAATATTTGACTATTCTACAAATAAAAACCTTAAGTTATTGCTTTTCATTATAATTTCTCTAATTTTGATTACTCATTTAGACTCGTGTGATTGGAATGACAAAATTGTGGTCTTAACCAAATTTGGTCTTTAAAAAAAAATCAAATTACTAACTAATGAGTTAAATATTTATAGTCTTAGTTTTCCGAAATCAAAACGAGAGATAAGCCTTACAGAAGAAAAAAAAGACCAAATAAAAATGGCACAATCTGAATTGCAAAATAAATAGCATGAATAAAATGAAAAAATAATTAAATAAATTCTAAGAATTGCTAAAATTTGGAAAGTTGCCAAATAATTGAAAACTGCCGATTTGAGACCGTAACTTTAAAACGATAAATTATGTTAAAACCTCGAGACCTCCAAGCATGTAGCCATGTAGTGGCGTAGCTAGACTTTCATTTCAGGCTAATCATAATATATATTTTGACCGATTATTTTTCAAATACATAAATAACAAAAATCATAAAAACTATACTAAAATGACTATTAGACATATACATAGATAATATTACTCGTGGAAAGATAGTAGAATAGATTTGTCGAGTTATGAAGGGAGGATGGAATGAGAAGAATTGAATCAGTCCTGAATAATTTTTCTAAATAAGCGTATATATGCACGTGCACTCACTGGTAGATATGTAGCCGCCTGTGGCAACAAGTCCTTTTTATGAAAGTAAGAGATATGTGAGACGCAAAGCACATTGATTGTGATAGCATAGCAAATTGCAAAGCTCTTTTGCCAATGTTGGCCAATCTATCCAGAGTCCAAACAAACTACCTCCCCGAAATTTTAACATCGTTTTTTTTTTTTTTTTGATTTTTGGCAGTAACGCTTCTATTATTTCCTTCTTCATGGATAATGTTTTTAAATCAAGAATGACTAAGCTTTAAATTAAGTTTGATTCTCACCACAAGCAATTTCTAAGTGCACATTTTCTTATTTCGCGCGAATTTACATCCGAACATAAACCATAATAAAGCTGCAAGCGGTATTAAGTTGTGAGGAAAGGGTTATGATACCGTAGGAAATGAAAGAAACTTGAAGTATAAACTTCTACCATGTAATTTATATTCAGCGAGTTTTGATCGCGAATCAACCACCCGTAATGTAGTTCAAAGTATAGACCTTCGACTAAGCACTAACTTGATCGAGATGAATTATATATATATATATATATATATATATATATATTTCTTTTTTCGAGGAACACTCACGTTATCAAACTTTTTCTTTCAGTATAACAATCTTCCGAGTCACACGACTATAGTTTTTCTATATGTAGCACAATCATTCAAATTCAAATATAACTATCCTATTATGAAATTGAAAAAATAATTCAAAATTGAAAGGAGATATTTAAAAAAGGACTTAAATGCTATAAATTATTGTGGCCACAAATTACTCTGCGTACAATCTCGTGTTACATGTATGTTATAATGAAACGTGTAGAGCGATACCTTGTACAGGGCCACTAAACGAAAAAGACATGTGATAATTGCTAAGTGCGTAACGCAAAACATGTGCATATAAGATGTACATGCATGGCTTAAGATAGACCCCATCTCAAAAAAGACCCTTTCAAATCAATACATCAATATATATATATAGGGAAACTTCAGTTTGTATGCTCGGTAGAGTATGTGTTTTTGGAAAAGTACCGAGTTTGTTAAATTACAAAAATATGCCCCAACACACTTTCCATAAACACTTTAAACTATGCTCCAAAAACTGTTTATGTTACGTAAACACTTTTTGTCTTTACATAAACACTTTTGGGCCATAGTTTTATAATTTAACAAATTCGGATACTTTTCCAAAAACACATGCTCTACCGGGCATACTTATTAAAGTTTCCATATATATATATATATATATATATATATATATATATACACACCTTATGATCTTCAACAAAGATAACCTCACCGAGTTACAAGCAACTCCCTCCATTGGTGCTTTCGATTTGTGCACGTTCCAAACATGTGCACGTCTTCGACCGATCTTGTTAAAGTTCAAGTTCCGTGACATGAAAAAAATTTAAAGATCCCTTCACTCACTCACTTGATGAGTCCATGACATAAGATTTTATTTGAAGGAAAAATAAGTTTGTATAACTAAACTTATTTGGCCTGGTAATTCTCCTCTGACTCTTCGAGAGATCATAGTGCGAGTACATCTAGTAATTTTAACTAATAATATCACTCGAGTAAAAAATAAAGAAGGTAAAGTTATTAGTTTTTTTTTTTTTTTAATCTGGAACTTTAAAAATTGAAGTATCTTATGTTTTTCGATAAAATATACGAAATGTATCTCAAAACACTTACTGGTGTCCTTTTTTCTAATGAGTAGCGGTAGTATCAATATGATTTTTCAGTACATAATTATTTGTGTTAAAAACATATTAAAACTGATATTCTTTTATATTAAAAAAATTGAATTACCGTCCTTCTATTGCGGACCCTTATCCATATAATATATATATAAAAGAAACAAATAGGGGCTTTATATATATATATATATAAAAAAGTTAATTAACCGATTTAGGGGTAAAAGCGTAATCTTATAAATACCAGATTTTTTTTTACCTTCTCTGGCTAAACAACCAAACCAAACCAAACTAAGTAATAAGTTTAACAACAAAAACAAGATTATCCAGTGAAAGATATAAATTATCCAGTGACAGATTATCCATCGAATTCCACTCAAACCCCTTCCTCACGAAATCTTTGACACCAAACCCTCCCACGTACGCCCCAGCTCCTTATCATCAACCTCTGACCAAAATCGACGGTGTTTTCGTTCGAGTAGAGAAGCGTGGAGGTACACATGTCATCTTAGTCTAATGTCCGAGATATGTATGTTGAGATGATTGGGTTTGAACATGGAGATTACTATTTATTTACACCAAGATCGGATTGACTTCTTTAGATCGAGCCGGGGTTCGGTTGAATTTTTTAAACCTGGCTCGGGCTCTGGCCGCCAGAGTTTCGCCGTCGATCAAGCCCCGGAGCCCGATCTAAAGAAGTTAACCTGAGCCCGGCTTAAAAAAGGCAACCCAAAACCGATATATATATATATATATATATATATATAAAATGCTTAAGAAAACAATAAAAAATAAAAAAAAGTGTCACGTGGCAAGGTGAGTGTAAGACAATGTGGCAAAATTTCTCGGTGATAAAAATTAAAGGAGAGAACATTCGCCGCTAACAGAATGACAGTTTGGGCATATTAGCCACACACAAAAAAAGCTTGGGTACATAGTTCAAAATTTTTAAAACATTTAGTACTTAAACTGCAGTTTACCTTTATTGGCAAAACATTCTCTTTGATTAGAAGGATAATAATCCGCCAACTATGTTGTCAATAATGTGCCAAAACGCCTGATATTGTATAAGCAAGAAATAACATGTTAAGTATTTTATTTATCAACTCTCTACACTGATCCACTTTTTAGTCCAAATTTGGTGAATAAACAAAAGTTAAAGCAAAACAAATTTGATAACTCTAGTGTAGTACCGTCCTACATTTTACATTAGATATGTGCTTGAGACTAAAATAAAAAAATAAAAACTCACCTAACTATCCAAGACAAATGCGCTACGGAGAAGAGCTCTCGTCGTCAGAGCTCGAATCCTCTACCCGCCGCCCCGCTATAGCCGGGAATAGCCGCTGGCGCACATCCGAAAGCGACTGAAGGCTTTCCGAAGAAGTTTGCACCTTCGGAGAGTCTCTCTTCGCATTCGAATTCCTGCCCTGCTTCGATTCCGCCAACTTGACTTCTCTGCAAACCTTATCGACCATGATCAAGAAATCGCGCACGATCACGAATAAACGCAGGCCTTCGTCCTTCCCCGCGCTGCCTCCGTGGAAGTAGTCCGTGGTGCTCTTCACGAGAACCTTCACCCGCTTCTCTTCCTCTAAAAGATCCGTCGCGTCATTCTCAGCTCGTTTCACGAAATCCGTGAGGGTGCGGTGGAACTCGCTATCTTCATCCACGTTGCTCATCTCTGAGGTAAGGAAGTCCTTTGTTTTGATCAGTAAATGGCCGAGTCTCGCCACGGTAGATGTCAGACCGTCCGCATCCACCGCCGCCGCCTTCCGAACGTCTTCCAGCTCGTCGCTCAGAGCCAACACCACCTCGAGGCCGAGGGTCTGGTGGTTCTCCCAGGAATCTCCCTCGGGAGATTCTTCGGAAAAATCATCGAGCCCCACACTCGAAACGCTCGCTCTCGCCGTGCGATGGGCTCTCACGCCCTCAGAGCGGATGATTTCCTTCACGACAAAGTGGAGAAGCGTCGTTTTTCCATCTGTTCCTTTGACGTCAGCGAGTTTGAGGAGTGTGTCAAGCCTGAACGCCTGCGCACCGCCTCGGTATGTGCCATCGTTCATGCGGTTTCCTGTTTTAAGGACCGCTTCTAGAAGCTTGAGGAACAGCCTGCTGCTTCGAAGCTTGTTGCATGCGACCTGAAAACGGTTAAGCGGTAAATTATAATAATTGGCACGCGCTGATCGAAAAACGAATAAGTACGCTATTATACCTCTAGCGTTTGCAAGGATTCTCGGGCACTAGAGGTTTCCTCCTGAAACGAGCACATGACTAACAGCGATTCGAGTCGTTTGAAAGCGAACGGGATGTCAACGAGGACTTTGAGGAACCGCTCTGCTGGGCCGAGCAGCGAAAGGTCGCCGGAATACAACCTGAGCTTTAACTCCTCCTCCGCGGTCGGTGCGACCTTCAAGAGCGTTTGGAGGAGATCGACAGGAAGCTCGTTACCTGATTGCATCAAAGTTATAATTTGTCATTAATATTAATCAGATACTTGAAGAGAAAAGAAAGATGTTTAGATAAAGAGACTCGCCTTCACGAAGAGCGTCGACGACTTCTTCGGTTGTGACATTGAGAGCTCGCAAAAGAATCGAAAGATTCTGAGCTTTCTTGGTTTCGATTATCTGAATGAACTGAATCGACTCCGAAGATGGATCTTTCCTGCGATCATTTCTGTTCTTGTCCACAGTTTTGTAACCAAACAGAGTCTCGATCATCTCCTCGTTGAACCTGCGATAAGTCGAATAACACCCGGGTCGGTACTCTAACGGCATTTGGTTTTTTAGAGAGCGAAAAAATGAGGAAATGTGTTCATCATATTAAAGGTAAATCGGCGTACTGGAATGATCCTGATCTGATCTCGTTCCAGACCATCGATTGATCGGTATCCGTGAGGACGGTCTTTTCCCAGAAGAAGGGCTTCAACTTGGCCTTTTGAGATCCCGACTCGTCGCCTTGGCTCTCACTATGCGTCTTCCGATGTGGTTTTGGGATGTTAGGCGGGCCTTTTCCAGGCAATCCTTTTGGCGGGGCTGGAGGAGGCCGGACTACCTTCGGGGGCGGTGGAGGGGAGGGCTTGGGAGGAGGCGGCGGTGCTGCGGCAGCTGGTGCTGCTGGAGAGGCACTTCCAGGAGGAGGCTTCAACGAAGGAAGTGATGACGTCATCATTGTACTCTCGGACGATTCGTGATTCCGGAGTTTCATCGACAAGTTGGTAACGAAGTTTTGGGTTCTTTCGTTGAAGTCTCTGTTGCTCGAAAGTCCCGAGCTGTTGGACTGAAGACGCGACGAGCCTGAAAATATTTATCTTTGTTTATCTTATTTATTGCTTTTCGATTTACAGTAATGCATAAGAAACAATTCTTCTCGTTAAAACAAGAGTTATCTCTCAGCTTGTCTTTTATCGACGGTTTTGCGCCTATATGTAGGTCGGTCAATTATTAACATAAATAAGTTATAACTCCCGATAACCTAACTGGAGACTAATAAAACTGAGTACTAAAGACGCAATCGGTTCTGAAAATGTAAAACGGAGTAAGACGCAATTCGTCGTAGTGGACCGAAGACCTCGTTTTCTGGACTTGGACCTTATTATTCAGTTTTTAACGTCTTAGGCCTTATTAGCGGGGTTTTTAGGTTTAATTGAACTAGCCTTAGAACACGATCATCTTACAAACAGATGAATTGAACGAATTCTCACCGGCGGAAAAATCGCTCAACGACAAGGTGAGGAGAGGCCTCTCGTCCTTCAGTCTGTGCCCGCTTCTTCTACGACTCTTTACGCAGCAAACTAGGATCAAAGAAACAATAAAACAAGTCCCAACGACGGTTGCGAAAGACGCGATCTTTCTCATCTGATCGTCGGCCTTCGGCTGCGGCGTAGAATGACGTGGCGGAGACGAACGGAACATGTCTAGCGGGAGAAAGATATCCGGCGGCGACGGCACATCCAGCGGATCAGACGCCTTCGGTGCCGAGTCCAACATGTCCTGCTGCTGAAACGGGTCTTCATCAGGAGCCTCCGCTGGGGCTGGGAACGGAGCCAGCAACTCTGTTATAGATTCTGTAGTAACAGATTCCGATGAATCGCGGAATCTCGACACCGACTGCGATATCGTGGTGATCAAGTCTCGTCTCCGAGATCGAGGCCAGCTCGAAGACCTCTCCGCAGTGTTCCGGAACCAAAACGCGCAGTTTCTGGTCCTCAAGGAACCGCAGAGCTGCCGTTTCCCGTAAAGCGGCTTCACTGCTTCCGAGGGCAAACGGAGACCGACGCTTTCGCTTCGTGTGTCGATCGCTTGCTTGCATTGAATCCATGCCGGATCTTCCTGTAGTCAATAAATACATGAAATCACGAGCTTGATATATTATATAGTAATATAACCCAACAAAAAAAATACAAAAAAATAAAAAATCCATGCAAAATACCATTTGCAATTTGCAGAAACTCAAACATGCGAATACAATGCAACAATGATATAAATTATATAAACATCTTATTTAAGAACAGAAAAAATAAAAATAAAATAATTGTACCGTATTATCTTCGTCTCCATTAAAGGCCTGAAGCGTCTTCCTATTTCCATCAGAATCTCTCACCGCAAATGCGCATACCAGAACCACAAAAACAACCCTAAATAAGGCTCTTCTCAAAACCATTGCTTTCTCTCCCAGAAATCACGACTCGTCCATGTGAACGGGGCCGTCCGGTTCTGAGTTTGTCGGGGCCGTCGGAGAAGATATATTCTGGGCCCTATCGAATATAAAGAGCAAAAATAATTTATGGAGCGAAATAAATGAGAACGAAGGAGATATTAAGCAAAGGAATGGTGAAATAATTAGAGAGAGAAAAAAAACAACGTAGGTCGCTTGCTGGGAAATAGAAAACACAGGAAGAAGAATGAGGTAAAAAGAAAAAAAGAAAAGAAAAAGAAAAGAAAGAGAAAAAAAAAGAAAAAAAGAGGTAAATATTCGTAGAGAAGAAGTTAGTTGGTTCTTAAAAAAATTACACCACAAAAAGCTGAATAAAATAACAGAACAGAATTATATATTAGTAAAGAAAAAAGAACGTTTTAAATAAAGATTAGTTATTTTAGATTTTGGAGCCTCTAAAATGATTATTTATGTGTATATATATTGTAGGCCCCTGTCTGAGGCCTTCCCTTAGGGCTGGTAGTGGTAGAAAGATCCAAAAGGTGTAACAAAGAATCAGGCATTCAGCAAATGCGAGTTTAAAATTGCGTTCGGACCGGATTCAATTTTTTTTTAAACCGGGTTAGATTTAAAATTGGGTTGAACTGTATTCGATTTTAAAAAAACCATAACCGGATTAATCTGCATCTTGATATTCTTAATACTGATACTTTAATATTCTCGATATAATAAGTTGAAATAAATTTTCGTTAGTAAAGATGTTTATATAATTATAGCTGATTAATGAAAAACTTCTTCATTTAATGTATAAATTAATAAATTATATATTAATTAATAATTCGATAAGATAATATTTTTTGTCGGTCCCAACAGTATTAATTTATAGAGGTTCTACTGTATTTTTTAAATAAAAGATGGATGCCCGATATCTCGCAATGTGATCTCGAATCCCAATTAAGTTGGCACCAAAAAACACAAAGTAAGAAATTGGACTTTAAATAAGATAAACAAAAATATCACAGTTTACAAGAAACAAAAAAAATCTAACAGAACTTAATATCTCTCTCTTAGCAAATCACATCCAACACCTAAAAAACTAAGAAAATCTAAAGTTCTCTGTCCTACAAATATCATCACTAACAAAAGATGAAATGAACTTCGGATATGAAGGCCGCCAATAACGATCCAAAGTTTGAGCACCGAATCTAGCAAGAGTCTGCGACTCGATTACACAGATTCCACACATAATTTATTTTATTTTCTATTTTTTAGATAATGCGGTACAAACAATCAGCAGTTCAAAAGAAGATCATTTCAGGTGATGTCGTTACAGGTGTGTTTTATGCTAAAAATAAGTCTAAATTTACAAAGAAATTGCGAGTATATAATTATTAAAGAAACAAAAAACAAAAAACCGTTGAAATCTTAACGAATTTCAGGGGAAAAGAAGAATAAATCTAAAATCATCAAAAGTCAATAATTTTCATAATATGCGCTATATACCTAGCGGCAAGAAGATAAACTTGAATTTTCTTTCTATTTTGCTATGTTAAAAAAAAGAAAGAAACAGAAGCATTTTTTTTTTTTTGTTATCTCTACATTCCCTTCCTCGCCATACTATGGTTTTTGGTTTACCGATTTGCACTTTTTATACTCCCAAAACTTGTCATTTTCGCCCAACTATTGAAAATATTAATTTTCCCTCGAAATTGAACCGAAATGTGTTCAATATAAAGGTAAAGTAATCAACTGATTTAGCATCGGAAAATAAAATAACAGACCCGAGAGAGGGATTGTTACATACAATCACATGAACGAGAGTCCAAGTTTTGCCGCATCATTCTCCCGGAGTCGAGAAAACTTATCCTCAACTTTTGGCCACCGTCCCATGATGTGATAACGCTGCCACCACCGCGCTTCTATCGGCGCCATAGTCAAAGCCGTAAGAAGACTTGAATTAGATCTGCTCAAAATACTTGTTGGGAAGCCCATTCGAAAACAATATGAAAAGTCTTTCGAGCATCTTCATCTCGTCGTCAATCGAAGCAAAGAGAACCACGATCGATTGAAGCTTGGATGACTTATTAGATATGGCCTCCTCGGTCGACTTGTGCGGAATCAAATCAATATCGATTATCTCCATTGGGTCTAAACATGAGTTGCAAACAATGACAACCAGCTTGTCTCACCATTGCTATGCAGTCATCGTACACAATTTTCCCGTATACAGCCTCGGCATATACTTCGGCAATCCGTACCTAAACTACCAATAATTCTTTACATGCTTATGCATTAAATAAAAGAAAACCCACCAAATACTCAAAACCATTTAAAGTTTCAAACAATTATTTTATACTTATTAATAAACTTTATTGGACCATTTTAACCTTAATATTAATTAATTTATTTTAGTATTAGTATGTAATTATTTATTATTTTTTAATTTTGAAATTAATCTCACAATTACTCAGTTGATCCATTCACCTATTAATTAAAATTCTCATTTAATAGATAGATTATGTTACTTTTTTATACAAAATTCGTTTATTACTTTTGCTCTTGCTCCCTCTCTGTCAAAATACACAGTAGTTTCTTCCAACTCTTTCGCTCCGGCGCCACTGTCGCCGTCGAATTCTTCTGTCGCTCCACCGCGAAGATCTTTCGCCCAAAACCTGGTTTGCCCTAAAGTTCGTTCTCCAATCTCTCCCGGTCGCCATATATTGCCATCTCTCGGTCTCGAAATCCAACCTAGTAAGTCTGAAATCCCTTTTTTACATTCGATTAATTCTCTGCATGTGGATTTAATAACGATTAATTGTAGTTGGTATTGGGTTTAGGGTTTAGAAATTTGAATTTGTTTTGGTTATCATGGTGAATACGTAAATGAAAACCAATAATCGGGTCTACATTATCTGTAATTAAAATCACTGTTTTTTTTTTGGGTAATTTAGTTTACCATCCGAAATTTGTTATTGAATTTTTATTAATTTACAGCTCGAAATTTGTTAGTTTACAGTTCGAAATTTGTAATTTAATTTACATGATTTAGATTGGGAATTTTTATTGGATTGGTAATATTGTTTGTAAGTAGTTTTACCAAGTTTTTGTCAATGCTTTTACACGATTAATACAGTTTATACAAGTTTTTGTATATGTTTTACAAGATTAATACAGTTTATACAAAGTTTTGGTAAATGCTTTTGTAAATGGTTTTATACAAGCTTAATATAGTTTTTATAAATGATTTTACAGTTTGTAAGTAATTTTACCAAGTTTTTGTAAACGGTTTTACAGTAATATATAGTTTATACAGTATACGATTATGCAGTTGTATACAGTTTATGATTTTGTAATAGGGGATAAAAATTCGAAATAAAAAGTGATTACTAGCAAAAAAAGATTTAGATTTTAATCGTCAAAATAAGGAATATTCAACGTGATTTGTAAATGATTATAAAAAATAATACTAATTAATAAGGGAGATTTATTTTAGTTTGCTACATTTAAAGAAAAAAAATGTTTTTTTTTGTTTTAAGTTAAAAAAAAGAATTATAATTGAATGTTATTTAAAGTTAAAGTGTTTTTCTTTTAAAAATGACAGTTTAGTCCATATTTCAATTTGTTGGTAGTTATGAGTCTTATGATTACCATAATTGGAAATTGGCATTTTTTAAAAACCTTTAGTCACGAATGGGCATATGACTCCGCTTCAAATTTATTAACAGAACCGTGTGGCGGAGGAAAACTTTAGATACATGATAGAGAATTTGTGATTAATAATTCAAATATTAAATATATCCCAAATATCATAACCATCTTAATAACAAAAAACCCACGAACAACTAGCACAAAACAAACATTAAGTACGCCAAAACCGTAAATACTTGATAAAATTTGAGATGTACAATTTGAACATTACAAATAACCTAAATATCAAAACTATTTTAATATAACGAAAAAAGACACGAACCAACTAGACAAAATAAACATTCAATATGCTTAAAAAGGACATATTTAATATTCGATACACGGAAATAAATAGCATGAAATAAAGAAACTGCGCCATAATTCAGAACTATTGGTGATCAACGCAGTAGCCATAGCATTTTTGGTCAAGCAG
Organism: Parietaria judaica; assembly: GCA_954871525.1. Taxonomy (NCBI): domain Eukaryota; kingdom Viridiplantae; phylum Streptophyta; class Magnoliopsida; order Rosales; family Urticaceae; genus Parietaria; species Parietaria judaica. Next base: position 38,449,715 of record OX940865.1, read on the forward strand.
ATTGATGATCTACCAGCACCCGGCGCTGATCCTCAAGCTTGGCCGTTCACAAACTCTGTCATCTCCGTCCCGCAATCACACGCATGGAAAACATTACATGAGAGCCTCGGAGAATGAGGAGAAGTGGGCGGCGACGACGGTGACTTTGGCGGTGGTGGAGGCCGAGCGATTGGAATGTTTTCGGCCTCGCATTTGGCGTTAGGTGCGGCCTAGCCACCCCCAGCGGAATTAGATGGGACACTGCTCCGCCGCGTTGCCCACTGCGCTGCTGCTAGCATTCAGCCCCAGATGGGTTGATCCTGCATGCTCCCCAGGCGCGGTGCCTCGGAACTGCTCCTACTCAGCGCCGCCTCTAGAGCCAGAACTGTAAGGAGTATGGTAACCTTCTTCATCTCGACTACCCTGAATCAATCAAAATCGTTTGTAGAAGGGTTTATAGGGTTTTTTTAAATAAAAAAAAAATACGTTGTTAGTTAAACAGAATAGTGCTATATAAAAGGAATAAGAAAGACCTCGCCAATTGTGCCCGGTAAACTGAAAGATTGAGATTGAGCAATTGTTTTTTCTCAAATTTTAGAATTATTTTTTCACGAAAAATTAAGTAGACACCAAATCCATGCATTGATTTCTCTTAACAGTTGCCATTTCTCTTAATATTACGAGAACCTAAGTCTTTGAGTTGCCCAGCATTTTTACTTCTACTAATTCTAGGGAAATAACGGCACAGGTACTCAAAGTCTTTGAAAAATTGGCATTATGTTCTCTTTTTTTTTTTTTTGCGGCGAAAAGTATCAAACTCTTATTTTGTGTCTTTTGTCATGTTTTCTTCCAAAGCTGTTAAGCACCCTCGGGACAATGAAACGTGCCTTCGAGGTAAATTCTGCGCCCTAGGGGCACACAATTTAATTTTTTAACAGCAAAAGTTTTTTTTTTTTTTCTTGTGAGTTGTAAAAAAATAACAGAGCTCGGTATTCATTTATCAAATACATTGGCTTTAAGGTACCACTAATCATACTTAAATTGTAATATTCTAAGCGGTTTTGCATAATTCGTAGGACTCGGTCTTTAAAATGGGTCTTCAAGTGGCTTTTTTTATTAGCCGGAATTAGATTAAATTAAAGATATATATATATATATTATTTATTTGATTAATTTCTTAATCCAAAAAATACCCACTACATTATTTATGACAAAGGTGATTTTTAGAGAACATAATTAAAAAATTATTGGATGGCATAATGTTTTATCAATAAATGCAACTTGTTCGTGGAGTTCAAATTAATCGATATTTTGAATCTAAATACTCATTTTACAGTTTTGGATTCCTATTATAAATTAATCCGGGTATTTTAATTCGTGTAGTTTTAGTTCGTGTAAAAAGAATTCCGGTTTTGGAGTATGCACAAAATACGAGGTAAATTATTCTTATTCCTATTTTGAATTTTTATTACCCAGATCCCATTCTGATTCTCCGGTATTAAAATTATTATAAAATTATTAATAACTGCTTAATAAATTATTTTAGATGTTTAAAAAAATAATTTTAATCATTTTTATTTGTATTTTTAAATTCACGTGACATGCCACGTGGCAGTAAGATCACATGGCATGTTACATGGCGGTCAACATGATGTCACATGACATTTGACTTAAAAATAGTGGATGAAAGACTATATGCATTACAATTGTAGAGAATATAAATTTTACCACTCATAAAAGAATGGGAACTTAGCGAAGAAGATGAAAAGACTATTGGTATTTTCATCGTGATTATCCCAAAAAAATATATTATATAATATTGTTTTGAATTCATTCCTGTAAAAAATTACTACACAATTTGTTTTTTTTTTTTTTTTTCCAGCATGCTATTATGTTGTTATACTTAACTCGTGGATAGCACCGTGCTTCATACGGTGGATATATAATATTTCGTTTTTCTTTAAATAATAATATTAGATGAATTAATTCTATAAATTAGGTGATGTAACCAAAATAACTAGGGGAGCCATGCCTCGGCTCCTTGTCGTGGCGAGGGCCTCGTCGGTGCTCCGTAGCTCGCCTATAGTGCATTCTGGGTGTCCTCGAGCTTGTATGTTGAGTACGGGGGAATGTAGAGGACTTCCTGAGGATCGTCGTATGCTCGGATCTCCTCGTCATGTGGACTTATTGTGAGCTATCTTCGTCATTCCATAGCCGAGGTAGCTCATCACGGCGAGAGGGCTCGTCAGGGACCTCGTCGTGAGGCTCGTCAGGGGACCTCGTCGGGAGACCTCGTCAGGAAGTGCCTTTTCGATCAAGGGGTTTGTCTTCTTCGTCTTTTTGGCTCCGGACCTCGCCAAATGCTTTGAGTCTTTGGCCTTTGGTCTTCGTCTGTGGGCTTTGACTATCATTGATGGGTCATGACTTTCACTAATAGGCTTTGACTTTTGCTAATAGGGCCCAATTTTTTATATGTCTCAAAAAATGCACGTAACTATCACCTAAACTACTTGCAACGATTTTTATGAGCAGATATTTTTATTTCTTCTTATAGTATTTATGTATGTATTTATACATATACATATTAGTTTTATTTAAACTGTACAATTTTAAACAACATTTGCCGTTTAATATTTATTTTTTAAATAATCAAAGAGTAACTTTGTTCAATGATGAGGTTTACGCGGCAAGATGGGGAGAAGACGTGACAGCCTATGTGATAAAATTTAATGATCAAAGTAAAAAATCAAGTAACGGAATAAAACAATAGGTACGTAGCTAGAGTTTATCCTGGTTATAATTATTCATTACATATAACAGAAGAACGCTCGTGCTTTTATTGCTTTGAAGTTCAAATATTACACGATCATAACATAGTTTGAGCAAGTTCAGTAACTTATTTGGTGATACAAAACCTCAAGCCTTTGTAGTCACACACAAAGCTCTTATTCTAAAAGCGAAATCATTTAACGAACATAACACGGGACACGAAGTTCTCAGATGGAGATGCTGTTCGGGATTCCCTTTCCGGTGAGCCCTTCCGCGCTGGTTGGAAAGAGCAGAGTGTATGGGATCTTCACCGGCCCGGCCCGGTTTTTAAGAGTGGCGTCGTTGTTCCGGTTACTGATGTTGCCTTCAATCATAGCAAGGTTCTTTCCGAACTGCTCGAAGGCCTTCAACGGCCCGGCATCGGCGGTCCAGTGCTCGCTGTCCCTCTGCCCGAGGTAGACCTCGTCGGAGGCGTGGCGAGACAAAATCTCCATGAGCGACATCGATATAAGGGTCTGAAGCTCGGCCGTGATCGTATTCAGGAACACCGTCTCCGGGTCGGTCTGGAGCTCCACATATTCCGGCGTGCCCACTTCAGGCATGAAGCGGCGGCTCACGGTCGGGCGGTTCGGGTGGTACCCTGTGTAAGGGTACTGGCCGAAGTTGACGGCTGCGTGGAGCGCCGACGTGATCCAGATAAACGTAGTGCACGACTCCACAAGGTCCGTGCGAGTTTGCATTGTAGGCCACCAGGAGGCGTCCTTCTTGTCGCCGTGCCCCACATCCCTGAGCTCCTTCCACCATGCCTGGAGCTCGGCATCATTCTGCACTGCTAGATCGCTCGTGTAGTAGAACGCCAAGTACTCGACGACCCACGATTTGATTGCGGACCAAATCTCCAGCCCATCAACGGCGTAGGGGTAGTCCTTGATCAGGAGGCGAACGCCGTTCGGGGCGCTGGAGTCCTCGACCGCCACGCCTCTGCACAACAGAACATGATGAATATAAAATATTATAATCTGATATCTAAAAGAACAAATCATCGAATGATGAGAATTTCTTGCAGGTAAAATTAGAGAATGAATTAGCACCTCTTGAGTAGATCTGCGGGGAGTGCTTGGTCGGGGAAGACCCAGACTTTATAAATCTCGGCGGACATCTCCATAGCGTATTTTCCCGGGAAAACGGTGAGCTCGAGGATCCCTTCGGCATTGACGAGGGTCTGCCTCCCGTTCGCGTTGATGTTCATGGTGTCACGGAAATGAGGCTGCAGGAGCTTGTAAACAGGGTGGACCGCGCTCAATTGCCTGTTCGCTGCGATCACAAACGGCTCAATCACGGCGTGGGTGCTCAGCCTGGGGATCAATGAGCCGGAAAAAATTCTGTTAATATGGACTCAAGATCTCATTAAGGGCGATTGGAGCGCAAGTTCTAGCCGGGGGGACATACCAGTGGCTTATGAGGTGGTGGGCGCAGGAATCGTTAACAACGACATAAGCTTTGGCCAGTTGCCAAATGGCGGCTTCGACGCCTTCCTCGGCTGGGGTGTAGACCTGGCTGATGGCGCCGTATTGGTCGCCATTTGGGTTGGGTAAGCTCAGCTCGATCGCCACGGGCTTCAAAGTGTCGTCATCCTGCAGGAACAGGAGCGTCCGGCTAGCGTAGGCCTTGGACGAAGTCGAGTTGATTCTCGTCAAGTACGGCATGAATGAATCATGGTGATCCAGAATGAACAATTTGTTCCCGGAGAGAGCCTGCGTAACAAAACATGTGTTATTATTGGAAGATTGGTTAGCATCCATGTTAATTCTTGTAATCATGCTCTCATAATTGCAAAAGAAAAACTTGATGTTTATCGTCAAATTAACCGTGTCTATTTCAAATTAAACTTGATGCTTATCGTTTAAAATTACGACGAAAATGTCGATTTCTAAATGATGCTAACGCTACAAGTTCAGTGGAGAAACTCCTAAAACATTTACGGATGAAAACTACAACGGTGCGACAAGCTCTTAGGGCGTCATTACCTCGCTCACGGACTTCCCTGCCAAATTCTTCTCAATGTCGCCTCCGGTGATTTTACTGCTTTGATCTCCGTACAAACTCGGGTCGAGATTGCTTGTGGGTGGGAATTTCTATTTATAGTTAAATTCAATAAGGCAATAGTAAACGTTAAGGCTGCAATTTTAGCTCGCATTTTTCGTCTGCTTTCGTCATAAGGAGAGAATCATATAATTACCTCGAGATGTCTTATTATTACGGGGTTCGCTCCGGCCAACATTTCTCTTCCGAACTCTTCATCAGTCCTCCAAGCCAACTTGTCCTCTACATAAAAATGATATACCACAATTAGTTTAAATCTTTAGATCTTGAAAGGGAGATTTTTTTTATTTTTTTTATGTACCTTTAATTACATCAGGCAAAGGATATGTGAGGAATTGTTCGCCGTCCGTTCGGAAGATCTCCTCAAGAATCTCGAATGGCACGTTCCTTCTTATGAAATCGAGCACCGCAACCGGTACCTTAAACCCCTGTTTATACAAGTTGTCTATCTCTTGGAAGCTATCCCACGATTCGGTGCCGTCGAGAAAGCTTTCCAGTGCAGGTATGATGGCATGAGCCAATGACTTCAGTTCAAAAGCAAGGAAATCCGACATCTTCGCGTGGCCGAAACGCTCGTCACGCGGGACGTAGACGCTAAGATTAATGATTAAGGGCAGCCTGCTCTCAGTGTTGGGATCTATGACGAGCACAATAAAAAATGAGTACAGCTTATATTAGTCATAAAAATGAGTATCTTTATATTAGACATGCATAATTGCTTAATTTGATTTGTGTTTATACATGCAATAATTTTATTTTCCGCTATTTGTAAATCCCGAATCCGAATGTTACTTTGTTACCACAGTATTTCTCCACCGTAAGCGAGGATTATAATAAGGGATATTTCTGGCACTAATATCGTTGTATTGTATATCAATTAATTTGGACACGTATTCGGCTCTTTATTAAAAACAGTTTATATATAAGAAGGGTCAAACCAGTCCGAGTGGGTGGTCGGCCAGTTCTTCCTCGGCGAGGATAAGGGAGGTCGGGCGATCCTCCGAGGATCGGACGAACGAATAACTCGCCCTTGTCGGGATCGCCGAGGTCGTTGTAGACAGCGTAGTCATACACTCTGTCATATACCTTGCGCTCTCCTTGCCCATTACCTCTCAAATTCATGAGCTCTTGCTCTCTGTAATACAGAAGTGGCACTGGCATCTCTTGTACAAGATAAGTCTGCAAACACTATTTGGTTAGCTTTTATAACTATAGTATTTGATTTGGAACAAAAAATAAATTTAGTAATGAAATTATATTAATACAAAAACATATCTAATTTGAATTGATTAAACTATACATGTATTAATATAAACAGTTTGTACTAGTTACATACTACATAGTTTATACCATAGTAATTAAGCTACTATTTAAGAACATAAATAATTTAAGTACATTATTTAATTGATATTATTATATTAGTAATAATTTAATATAAATTATTTTAATAACTTAATTATATGAGTTAATATTATCATATGATCACAAACAAACAAAAAATACAAGAACACTCAAAAATTGTTTTATGTTATATTTCATTAAATTTACGGTGGTCTTCAAGACGACACACAACTAACGGGTAACAAACACGATTCAGGAAATCATAATGAAACTATTTGGAACCAAAATTAGAAAGTGGAGAGGATGTTTACCTTGTTGGTGAAGAAAATGCGGTCGTAGCCATAATTGTACTGAGGGTAGAGCCACGAGTTGCAGTCGAAGCGGATGATGCCCTCCCCGGGGAAATCTTCGAGAGTGATGTTCTTGAGGAAGAACTCGACGCTGTGGTTGTTGGAGACGATGACGGCGCCAGGGAGCCCGATGGCCTCCTCATAGTCGAAAGTCACACCATATGCCGACTCGCCGGCCTTTAGCGAAGGCAGCGTTGTGATCCAATACTCCAAGTATGCCTTTTTCCCAACCTTCCCTTTCTGCGCGTTCCCTGCATGAGTTTGTCCCAAAGTAGAGGAATAATAACTGATTGAGACCGGGAATCGGACTTTTGGTGATTTTTTTTGTTTGTTAAAAACCTGAATTTATTGTAACATGCACAGACTCTTGAAAAGCTAAAATTAAGATAAAATAGTATTAAACAAATAAATTATGCCAAAATAATGAATTACGGTCCGGTCGTGTTTTTTTTCCACGCTCGCAACTCCTGAATTAAAATTTATAAATATAATTTTATAAACCACCGGGATTTAAACAGTATATCATATATATTATGGCTTATTTTTGTTATTGATTTATTGTTAAGCTTTTGAAATTTTTAGAAGTTTATGAAAAGTAATATTCTTTGTTCAAATATTTTACTATACTAATCATTTTCATAATCCTTATGAAACAAATTATTAAACATCATTTTAAATGTCTAGTGGAAATCAAGTACAATAAAACTTTATAAATTAGTAGTGTGGGGACTAGAGAATTTTATTGTATTTTCAAGGTCAATTAATATATCGAGGGTTAGTTTAATAACTTTCTTCATAATCAGGACTAGACAATAGTATAACTTAAGCAAAGTTATTATTTTATCGAAGATTAATTTAATGAGATTTTGTTATAGAAAATTAGGTTGTTTTACGATCAAATAATCAATCTTCGCGTTCATATACTATGTAAAAAAGGATCTTCTTTTTCATTTTTTAGAAAGTAGAAAATGAAAACATAAAAGGTGTCTATTTGGTCATTTTAATAAAATATTTTTACAATCAACTTTTTATTTTTAATCTTTTACAAAATAAACAAAAAATAAATAAGTTGGTGCTATTAACTCATTATTTTATTATCTTCTTTTATTCTGATTTATCTATAGTATTTTTACATTTATTGATATCTTTTCATTTCTCTCTCCATTTTAATGTATGAGTGAAATCAAATGTCTTTAAACAATATATTCTTAAATGATTAAAAAAATTAAAAATACAAAGAAAAAAAAAAGAAAAATATGAAACTCAAACAAACGCTATATATGGTTAGGATATTTAGAAATAGGGGTGAAAATATTGTAACTGTTTCCCGGTTTTGTCCCGGTTCCAGTTTCGGTCCCGGAACGATTTAAAAAAAAAAAGGAAATTTAGTTTGAAACTGGGAACCGGTACTTCCCGGTTCACGGTTTGTGGAACCGGTACCCGAACTAAAATTTCCCAATTTTTGGTACCGGTTCCGGTTTAAACTACACATAGTTTTAGATGTTTTCATAGTATGTTGTTTTTAAATTTTTTGTATGCTTATTGTAGTTTTTAGGTTATATGTCGTTTTTTATGACTTAAATTACGTATGTTTTTTCGTTATTAGGGTTTAATTATTTACCATTTTCCTTTCTCGACCCTTTTAATCTCTCTTTCTCCCTCTCTCATCCATCGTGCCGTCATATTCTTCTCTTCACCGAGAACCATCCACAGCCGATTACATGTCTTCGTCTTCCAACTAGAAGATTTCACTCGCAAGCAAAATGTATTTCTCGTGTTTAGTTTTTGTTCCGGCCATTAATTGTTGTCTTGTGTTAAATTTTTGTTTCGGCCATTAATTTTGTCTCATGTTAAGTACCTAATTTTTCACGAATTTTTTCTTACTTTTTTCCGGTATCGATTGTGGTTCCGGTTTTCAAAAATAGGAAAATTTACAACCGGTACCGAAAATATAAATCCCAAATTTTTGGGATAGGTACCTAAAACAACTAATTTCCCAATTCTCAATTCCGCTTTCACCCTTATTTAGAAATATAATTCCCACCAGGAGGATCCTTCTAATATTAAGATAAAAGTTTTGCCTAAGATATTTTAATTAATATTTTTATTTAAACACAAATGTGAACATACAGGGGTCCAATGTGAGCAAGTGTTTTTTTTTTTTTTTTTTTAATTATGCTTGGTTTTTTATTGAGAAAACTATTATTCCGAAGTTCGTCTCTTTGTAAGTATATACATATCTTGACTGAATAGCTTAAATATGTTGAAATCATTTTGGGAAAAATATATATAGCTTACTTAATACTTCTTTCGTTGAGAATGACTCGCTTTTGTCTTTAGCATAAATTATTTAAATATGCAATCATGATTAAAAAATAAATAGAAGAATTTTTTTTATTTTAAATTGCATACTTACTTACGTATGTATACCCCTGTATCATATGATACAGTTAATGGTTTGGTTTGTTACAACTTAGTATAATAAATGACGAAATGAATTTAACTTTATAGATGGATTATCGTTGCGTTATTACCAGACTCAGCATAAATTGCACTGACGAGCTGGAAAGAGACTCCTAGGTCGAGGAACCCGTTCACGTTGTCGAGGGACACACCAAGATCGTTGAAGTCCAAGACGCTTTTCTTTATTAGCACAACCGTTCCTCGGATCTTCCTTCCAATGATCCCGTCACCGATACCGCCTAGACTCATGTTTGCAGCAGTTTGTCTATGCTTATAAACCCTAGTTACGGACGAGTAGGGTTTATATGAAGGGTTTTTTTTTTTTTGGCCTTGGTGTAAAGAGACAATGGATGGTTTGGTTTGGTGTGAAAAAATGGAGAATTTTTTGTGGTATTTATAGGGTAGAACCGAGCAACATGCCATTAAATTTGCCGTATATATTTTGTGATATTTCTTATATATATTTTGAAATGTAAGTGTAACCATATCGTACATGATAGTGTAACCAATCACATTTATAAATATGTATGGAGATATCGTCATATCACTTATGGGTTGTATTGACTATTAAAATGTAACCATATATGCATTATAATATAGAAATATTACTATATTGGGAATCAACTCATCGTACAACGGAAAAAAAAAAAGTGTACATGCTCTATCTAGTAGGGTTAATCCGGACGGAATACAACTTTCCGTCCAATCCCATTTTTTCATATCAACTGATGATAAAAGTGTGTAACCTCATCTATCAAGTAGGGACGCCCAATCGAGTACGGGGAACTCTAACTTTCTTCTTCTCGGACCGCACTCTTTTTGGGCTTCGAAATTGGGTACCATCCCAATTTTGGAAAAGTTGTTTTTCAAAAGATGTGAGAACTAAAAAAACTAAGCGTGGCCTGGCCGGGCCAATAAAATTATATAATGGATATGTTACATCAACCAATAAGTTTTTAACTTGTGCATTTTAACGTACATTACATATAAAAAAAATTATTTATAGACTTTAACACTATTTTTAAAGGGGTAAAACGTGACTGGAAATCAGAACTTTTGCCTCTCGTTTTTTTTGTCCCAATTACCAAACACCCGAAATGGCAGTAATGCATAAGTGTTCTGTTTTTATTTTTTGATTATTTTTAGATTTTAATTAAAATTGATTTGATAAATAACCTTTTAATTATTGTTTAATAAAACCGGTTGGGTCATATGACCTAATATAAAAGACTTTTAACATCCACGACGCGAGTGGCCAATTTTGAATTTGCCGTTTGTGTTGTCAAGACTCTTCGGGAGAGCAACGCCCGTGTTCTTGAAAGACCAGATCCCAATTTTTGTTGCAATAAACATAAAGGGGATTCACATTTTGAGGATTCCCGTCCGTATAATTTTTTCGCTGCGTTTTATTACCCAGGATACATGAGCCGAACACGTGGAACGTAATACTATCTTGGTCTAGTTTTGAAAAATTTATTGATTTTTTTTTTAATTAGGAACCAGGACTAGAACTAGGACATGATATGCTCTTAATAGTGTGCCAAATTCATGTAAGTCCGAAACCACGTCCAGAAACATTTTTTTTTTGCCAAGCTCGGACTTGGATTCCGGGTTTTGAATATGTCAAACCCGAACCCAGTTTTCAAAGATCAAAACTCAAAAATTCAGTTTAGGATGTAAACCCAGATTTTGATCATAAATTTTGATTTTAAAAGCGAAACCAAATTTTAATCCGGTTCTGGGCTTTAACCCGGTGGAACCTGAATTAATATTTAAAAAAAAAAAAACTATGTTTAATTAGAAATAGATAAAATTACAAAAACTCTAAAATATTTATAAATTTTATTGAAAATACGGTTTTGGGTTTTAGTAACCTAATATTAATAAATTTCAACAAAATCTTATTAAAATAGACAATCACTAAGTAAGAGCTGGTTACTAATGGGTGTTAGAAATTAAATTAACAAAGTTAAATCGGAAACATAACCGAATAACCATGTTTCATGTATACTTTACTATACAATAAATTATGATTTTAAGTAAATTATGCAGATGACATGTTGGGGATGTAGCTCAGATGGTAGAGCGCTCGCTTAGCATGCGAGAGGCACGGGGATCGATACCCCGCATCTCCATTTTCTTTGTAATTTTGTCGGAGGTGCATAGACAGTGTAACATTGCGCATCTTATGAATTGAGCCTGAACAACCTTCCGATCCAGTCGAAGAGTCCGCCGCCACCACCGTCGATTTTCATGTCCGTATCTCTGTCCCAAGGGAACGGCTTTGTCGGTCTTGTCGCCTCAAGCAGCTCGTTGATCTTGATCCTCGGCTTCGACGGAGGCAGTGAAAGGATTTTGTTGTTGTACTTTTCGGGGTCGGGGCAGTAGTCCTGTCGGAGGGCCGCAGATTTGAGAGTCGATCGGCGACTGTTGAAGGAGATAAACGAGCAGAGAGAGGCGTTTTACCTGATCGGCGTGCATTTTCCTGACGAAGATCTTGAAAAGCTCGAAGTTTTTTTCCTCGAGGAGATCGGCGCACAAGCGGAGATACGTCATGCCGAACATCCTGCGCTCAGGCGGGCCTGCTCGGCTGACGCCGTTTGGCCTGGCGTTTAGGAGGATCTGGTTGTAAGCGCTGACGTCGTACCTCGTCATTGCATTTTCTCCCGCGACTTCGATGCCCTCCCGCCATGCGCCGCTCAGAACCTGCTCCATTGTGCAGCGAATCAACCTGATTTGTTAGACGGTATGAATTTATTCCGTTCAACAATGACAAATAACAACAGTAATAAATTTATAGTTTGTTTATATTAGATAAGATTGGTAATCGATACCGTTTATGTTAAAGACGTTTTTTAAAATACGGGTTATTTTTTGCAATTTTTAGTTTAAGGTGAATTTTTGTTCCTAAAGAGTAATTGTCCTCGAGCACCATATAAATAAATTTGAGACGGATCACGAAGATAACACGTAGTAGGAAAATTTTGTGTTTACCTGTTGCACAAGCTCTTGGGGCGCGCTTTTGGCCGACGGATTCTGCTCGGAGTTCCTCATTTCCAAACACGTGAAGTTGAGAACTCCATGGTGCCTCGCAACCACCCGGGCGATCGGCCGATACCCATCCCTTCCGTCCAAGTTGTAGTATCCCGCAGTGAGCTCGCCGGCATGACTTGGATCTGCGTACCACCAGTGAATTCCAGACACCTGTCCGCACAAAATAGCGTAATTGGCTACATTATAACGGTAGATTTAGTCTCGGTTCCGGCTTCGAGAAGGGCTAACTTTGATTGCCAGCGCGAGTTTGCAGCCCCTGAAAGCTTCGTTGGCTTCTTCGAGGATCTGATCGGCGTGGGTCAGGAGCTTGTTGGAGTACCAAGTCAAGAAGAACTTCCCTCTCTCGGAAAGATATGTCCCGTTCGGTTTGAAGAACTCGGTCACGTGCGGCGTATCGTTGTATTCCCCGGCATCGTCCGGCAACTCCCACTGGGGATGGCCAGTCGCAGCCGCTGCCTCCTTGAAATCTGTTGCGAGGTACTTGTCGTAGCACTGCAGTTTCATCGTAGCTAAACGGGTTTTGGATTCTAATCAAGACTAATCTCATGTGGTTTTTTTTTTTTTTTTTTGACATTTGCAAAATAAATTCATATAGGTGAAAGTGGCGTCATATTTCATTTTATTTTACGTTACAATAAAGTGAAATTGGCGACAAATGTTATTTTTTTTTTTTTTTTATATAATTAAGTGAAAGTGGTAACATGATCCACTTCTTTTTAGGAGACTTATTTACCCTACTAATTGATATTTTTTAGTACTTAAGAATTCCGTTTTTCATAATATTAAGAATATATTCCGCTATACAATAAATATATATATATATATATATATCTCGTCACTTGATCTTTTCTTTCGGATATTTTTACCAATAACTCCTCATTATTTCAAACAAAACTTATGTTGCGTGCTTATAAACTCTAGTTCTACCAATATTAGTTACGTCTAAATAGCGAATTCGAGTTTTTCACCTGAAATTCCCCGATGCCGGGAAACGCCCAGCCTTGGTTTAGGGGGTAAGACGGGTATCGGAGCTCTCCCGCAGCGCCCAGACCCACTTCAACGTCGAGTATGAATCCGGAGTCTATGAAGTCCGACATATTTTCTCTGAAGCTCTTCATGAAGTCGCTGTAAAGCTATAGAAATAATGTCTTACAATATGATTAGATTTGTAGTTTATAAAAATGTCGATTATTTTAAGCAAATAAGCAGAGTAAAATGTATAGAAGAATAATTACAAAAAAAAAAAAAAAATCACTGATTTTGAGTTTTTAATAATAAAACAAAAAAGTTTTAAATAAATTGCGCCATTGTAATTGTATTTAGAAATATTTGTGGCAAAAGTACCATATTTATATGAAGTGCACCGGCATATTCCCAAATTTTTTTAGCTTCAATAGTATCCCAAGATTATGAAATAGTGTCAAGGTCCAATTTCGTCCGCGCCATGCTAAGGCTTGTTACTCTAGTGACACATAACATCTACAATTAAACTTTGAAAATATTAATCGCTCAATTTTTTATTTTATTTTTTTAACTAAAGATGTACACGTATCTCCTACTTAACAGAGTTTCACATGAAAGGAATAAAATTTCGACATTATATTATGGTCTTTCAGTACTATTGTTGCCAAAAAAAAGACTCAATATATCGGCACACATGATATAAGATTAGGCACTTATATTGTAAATATATCTTGTATTTAATCTCGATGAAATACTTTTAAAAAAAAAAGGATAACCGCACCAAAAGTATTTAAATTTTGACCAAGTGAGGCGGTAAGAGTCCAAACTGAAAAAGTAGCGGCACAAATATACAAAGTCAACAAATATGAGGCGGCGCATTTTCAGTTTAATTTTTTTTACAAATGTTGGTAATTTTTTTAGCATAGTTCTATTAAATCATACCCAAGATACATATTTATGTACTCATCCAATTATCTAGCATCTTCTGTCATTTGAATTCGGCAAAAACTAGACCGAAATAATGCGTCCCTTCATATTTGTTGATTTTTATTTTATTTTATTTTTTTGTCATTTTTTCACTTTGAACTTTTGCTCAAGGTTTGAATACTTTTGTGTGGATGGTGCCTAAATAAAATGTATCTAACACTGCATAGGAGTATCTATATATTCCTAAACGATATATTTCATGTCACCCATTAAGCATAAAAATTGGCTGACCCAGAAAAATAGATTTGACACATAACTACCACTTGATTTACTAATCAAACAATTTTCAATCAAGAAAGAAAAGAGTAATGCTTATAATATAACCTCAATTGCAGTTCTTCCATGGAAGAGGGACAGGTTATCAACCCCGAGGCTGAGGTACTCGGGGTTCCTGGCACCTCGGCGATTGGTGTAGAAGATGTCGGGATCGAAGTCACTGATCTGACGGACCCACCCAGGGATGGGGATGTAGACACCATCTCCGATATTGCCGCCGCACTGGTGAAACGACATAATGGCTTGCATCTTGAGGCCGCATTCTCGGACCAGCTCGAACAAGCTCCGGTAGCCGCTCCAGTTGTACTGCTTTGGCCCCTTGGCCTCCACAATTCCCCACCACACGTCTGTCATGACGCCATCGACCCCCGCGGCTCTTAGCTCCCTCAGCTGCCTTGCCAGGCTGTCCCGGTCTCCCACCACATTCTCCGGTGATACAGCATCCAGCTGAGTTTCACGGCCAATATCAAAAGTCAAATCCTAATTTGTAATAGAGAGATTAAATTTTGGCATAAAGTAACCATAATTATTTTCCAAAATAGTAATAATATACCGCTAAGGCTCTAACATCTACTTTAGTTTCCTTTTATTTATCTCTATAATCAGAAATATATATATATTCAATATCTTGAAATTAATCATTTCACACTTTATTAGTTAAATTGGTTTTCAATATAATTTCTTCTTAGCTTGAAGGACATTTTTGGTAATAATTATAAGTACGTCCGACAAAATTATCAACGTAATTATGTTTGTGATTAGAGGTGTCAAGTGGGCCGGGATGGCCCAGCCCATAACTTGTTAAGCCCGTTTGTTAAACGGGAAGGGCTTGACCTGTCCCGTTCATTATGCGGGGCGGGGCGGGTTTTGGAAGAGTCATCAAGGCTCACCTCGGCCCATGAACCCGAACCGACAATGTCACGGGGAGACACGGGCTTTTACGAGTCGAATTTAGTGGGCCTTTATGCGTCGAATTAAGCGGGTTTTTCACAAGCCAAAAAGGGTATATTTTTACGGATTAATATGCAATAATCATTTCATCTTTTAGTGGAATGTAAATGAAATTCAATACAAATTAAAATTAGTAAAAATTAGAAGATAATAATACCTTTAATTTATTTATTATATATTTATATTATCATAATACTATCTTACGTTATCGTAAAATATACACTGTATATAATTTCATAGTTTATAATAGGCTATATACTATAGCGTATTCATTATCAATTCCAGAATTAATTGGTAAAATTTAAAAATAATAAAATTCATTAAATTTGCAAATACTACTGTAAATTAAGAAATTCATTAAGATATTATGTATTTATACTTGAAATCGATGAATGTTGTAATCGATTACTTCTTTTGAGACTAAAATTAAAATCGGAGAATGTTAAATCGATTAGTAAATTTGAAATTGATTAACGCAGTTAAAATTGTTTAATCAAAAAATTAAAGACCTATATAGAGTATATACAACAAATAAAGTATTAAATTATGTATGTAAGATAATTTTTAGATTCTATAACAATAAAATATTTAGAACAATTTCTTATACTTTCATTCGTTTTAGTATTACAACTTAATAATTTCTTTTTAATAAAAATATGGTTTATGTGGGCTTAAACGAGACAGTGTGGGTCTAAAAAAAACTCAGCCATGACTATTTTGACAAGCGGGGCTTGCCCGGCCACAAAGAAACGGGACGGGACGTGGCAATCCCGCTTTATTTTACAAGTCGGGGGCGGTGGGCTGGGCTGGCCCGGCCCAATTGACAGACACTTCTAGATGGAATAATAGAATCGAAGTACCTCCAAAGACAAGAGATCTCTCTTTAAACGATGTAGATTGAAAATAAGACTCAAACTTAGGACCGACCAACTATAATAACGTATTAATAACTCTAACCATGAAGACATATGATTATATATATAGTAATATGTGGATCACAGTTCACAGTATAAGGGATAACATATTTAATATAAAATATATTTTACAAAATTCTCTTTAATGTAAGAGTGTATATAATATATATATATATATATATATATTAATATATTGGTTTCTAAGTCGTGAGTCCTCATGAATCTCGACTAACCGGAAGCATGACGTAGATTGGCACATAGTTCGCCAGCATTTTCTGATCATAATAAGCCTGCACAATTTAGATGCGAGATCATGCTTAGTTTTTTTTTTTTTTTTTCACAACAAAATTTTTTTGTATACTTAACGAAACAATATAGTAATTTATACAGTTTAAGTACTTTTGCCGATATTATCCCAAAGATAAAACTAACACTACA
This sequence comes from Parietaria judaica, assembly GCA_954871525.1. Lineage (NCBI taxonomy): Eukaryota > Viridiplantae > Streptophyta > Magnoliopsida > Rosales > Urticaceae > Parietaria > Parietaria judaica. Next base: position 38,466,303 of record OX940865.1, read on the forward strand.
AAGAATGAGAGCTTAGCCAAGGAGCACATTAAATGTGACCACTTCAACCTCCGGCTCAGGGTTGTGAATTTTCAATGCCGCCACGGCTTGAGAAGTGCCCTTAGAAGCAGTGCCAAACGCGAGAGACTCGTCAACTCGCCGTTGTCTCTTTGCACGTGTTCTCTCGATGGGATGCAAGAAAGGTCTTTCCGAGTGAAAGCAAGTTGATCTTTTTACAACACCGCCTAGTTCCGAGCATGCAACGGCCGACATAGCGACCATAACTCCGCTATCAACTACGACACTTTGCTACGATAATCGCACATGTGTTGCACTTTACATGAAAAATTCTTGAGTTCTTTTAAATGGCGTCCTCGAAATTGTGAGGAACGGAATGATCAAGGGATTAGGATTGCAAGGAGATATTACAAGTGGTGTGAGCTAATTGTGATCCTTTGTGAAGCCAATTGAACAAGGATCGTTAGTTATTTTTTATGGTCATTGTTTTATTATGGTGTTGCTTTTCTTTTTCCACGTTGTAACTTCCAAACTTCATAATTATCTTTTGTTTCTTTCTTTTGATGTACACAAACAAAAATAGATTTATATCGGCATTAATAATGAATCCAAACTACATAATGTAAAAGTTTGAGAAAATAATATCTCCGGTAAATAACTTAAGAAAACCTGAAAAATGGGGAACCTTGAACCAAGTAAATAATTTAAGAAAAGATGCATGTTAATCTTGGGCTTGAACCAAGTAAATAATTTAAGAAGGGATGCATGTTAATCTTGGGCAAGTTTCCAATATCTATTATGTATTTCTATATAATAAAAAATAAAAAAAATCTTCTATAAGGCAGTGCATAAATTGGCTCAATTTCATCACATTAATTAATTTCTATGTGTCCAACTGTCCATGTATCCCCACCTACTTTCAAAAAATAAATTGAACAGAAGTTAATAAATGACAGTTTGAAGAACTTAAGGGAGAAAGTTATAGGGTAAATTGCGGTTAATGTACTCAATGTTTGATCAGCTGCAGATTATGTATCCAATGTTTATTTTCGACGACTAATGTACTCAAACTTGATTATGTTAGATTTTTTGTGTTTTCGGTCACTTGACCGTCAGTAAGTGATTCCTCCATATTTTTGGCGTAACTCACTCTTTTTTTTTTAACTCGATTGGTAGATTTTTTACCCCAAAAAAAAAAAAAAAAAAACCCTTCACGGCAAGGTGTAATGAATTATTTCATTCAAAACCCACAAATCATAGGTATACTATTAGCATACTTAATTTTTTATTTTTTATTTTTAAAAATATTTAAGAAGGGAGTGATATTTTCATTGGGTTAATGGAATTTTCAATGGCTACGGGTTAGTTACGCACGGGCAATCAATATGTATATTTCATACATCGGCAAGAATAATTATGGATGAAATTTTACCGGTTTTAATGCTAAGAAAAGGGCACGACAAACTCCAGCATTGTCGTCGGCTTTTCTAACCTCGGGTTGGAGCCATTCATTCAGAGTACCTCGTGAGTTGAAATTCCCATATTATTCAAGTTGACTTTTAATGAAGTACTCACCTTAAATTTGAAAAGCTAAAACCTTAATCTCAATTTCAATGCTCCTACAAATTATTATTTTGACCATGTTCGTGAAGCTTTTCCTTAAAATATATGTTTTTTGGTGTCATCTCATCGCAACATATCCTTTAAAAATTTACACTGACGTGTCAAAGTTAAAAATTATAAAAATATCATCTTGTGCGGGATATATTATATCTGTGATGAGATCTTCATCATTTTTATTATATTTTTGTAATCTTCCGAAATTTGATCTTAAGATATAACAATCTTCAATAACTAGATTAATTAGTTGTTTTATGAGGCTTAAAATCAAGAATATTGGCGTTTGGTTATGGTCTCCGAGACCAGTTTCTGGTTTTGGTTTCAAACAGTGTCATATTGGTTTCGCAGACCATGTTTGGTTACCAGTTGTCTCTGTTTTCCGAAACCGATCTCGCAGACCATTGAAATTTTAATGAAGGAAAACAGAAAATAACTTGAAGTTGTTTTTCTGTTTTTTGTCTTCAACTCAATCGTACAAAATAAATCATAATAATAAATTATTATTCTTAATAGTATTATATTATTTATAATAAGATATTAACAATGAAATTAACTGTAAATTATTTAAATTATTTCTAAATATAATTATATATTTTAATGATATTACTATCATATTAATAAATGTACTTAAAATATGTATATTATTAAATACTAACTTAATTACAATGATATAAACTCTTGACCAGAATATTAGTACTTTATATTACATTATTTAAAAACGCGTAATTAGAGTCATGAAATATGAATTAATTTGTGTATTATGAAAAATGTGTTCTAGATGTAATATTAATATATATTACTTTCAAATAAAACATACTTTATTTTTAGTAACATAAATTGTGTTTTATTGTATTTTTTTCATTTAAATTCAACCACAGATTAACAAAAGACTAACCAAACAGTGTTTTAAAAATCAAACTACCAAACTGGTTTCGTAGACTAAACTCTCAAACTGGATTTTCAAACCAACGTCACCTTAACTTTCTTCTATTATGCACCGGTTGATATTGTTGGTCAACAAACTTAATGCTGAAGAGGCAAAAGCACACAGGGAATTTTTGCAATTTGCAATGCAAAGCTTCAATCAGTGATGCACCAAACAAGGGAGTTTTTCATTAAATGCATATTTCTGCCAAGAAATGAAAAGTTGTGTACGAATTGAAGACATTTTTAGCAGCATTACCTCACTGCAGCTATATACCGAAGCTGAATTTATTATTCAACTGTAAGTGCATTGTAGAGTGTAAAAGTAACTTTGGTTCTTCTGTCATTTGGCTTCTCTTGGTGCCCCACTCAATGCGGGTCGGGAAGCGGGCTCGCCCACTCAATTTTTTTATTTGGTTTAAAATAATATATTTTTAAAAATAGAATTAAATTAAAATAGATTACTCGTCCGAAGATTGGGCAGGCCGCAGGCGGGTTTTCTCCGCTCAAAAAAAGATAATTCATGTTGCTTGTTCGGACTAGGTGAATACTATAGGTTTTGCCCAAAAAAACATCGCAAGTTAGGCAACTTGTACCAGAACGTGGGATGGGCAAGCCATGCCGTGGGCACCTGTCCAAAGGTTGGGCAAGCGATTTTTTCCCCACTCAAAAGGACAATACAAGTTGCCTATCCCGAGATTGGGCAAGCTATTTTTCCCCACTCAAAGAGACATTGAAGGCTATCCATCTCGAGGCCGGGCGAGCACATTTTATTCACTCAAGAAACTCAAATTGGGCAACCCGTACCCATATCCAACCCAAATATAAACTGCCCGCGAGAGGCCAGTACGTGGGACGGGCAAGCCCTCCCGTGGGCAGCCCGCCCCACTAGGAGCGCTCTTACTTTGCACACACAAACACAACTCACTCCCCATCTAAATGGCCTTCACGTGCCAACTAAACCATTCTATCTTCACAAAAATAAAAACACAATCTTTATTCTTTGAGCACCAAAAAAAATAAAAAAAGAGTAAATCCCACGCCTTGAAAATGCAATGAGAAGAAGAAGAAAAAGACTTCACGCAGTCACAGCCCAGTGATTCCCAGATTCAGAGCAGCAATGTGCTACGTGGGCAAAGCCACGAAGATCTTCATCTTCATCGTCACGGCTCTGCTCGTCACCGGCCTCATCCTCGGCTTCGGCTTCCTCCGCCACGCCCACCGCGACAGCAGCAACTCCTCCCGCCAATGCTCCGGCGACACGTGTCCCTCGCCGCCGCTCCCCCTCCCCAATCCCAACAACCCCACCCCCAGCTACACCCAGTCCAGCCCACCGAGCCCAGATCAGGGCCAATACTCAACCCCGACTCCGCCGCCACCGCCGCCGCAGGACTCCGACCAGAGCGCGGTCCCACCTCCCTCTCCGCAGCTGCCTCCAGAGACCGTGCCCTCAATGCCGCCGCCGGCGCCCGAGGCAGTGCCTGCTCCCCCGCCGCCGGAGGCAGTGCTTACTCCGCCTCCGCCCGAGAGCATTGTCGGGCCGGCGCCGACTTCCGGGCCCCCGGGGCAGGCCCAGCTCACGCCAGGTCCGACCCAACCTCAGGCTCAGCTTAGCTAGGCCATTGATCTGTAATTCCACACTCCTAGCAATTTTTTCATTTAAAAAAAAATCTTGATTCTTGATTGGGTCAGTATAGAAAGTCCCTGTTAATTCTTTAGTCGAATTCAGATAATGTGAGATGATCTTGAGTACGAGTTACGAGTGGATTTTGCTGTCATTTTGACCCTGAGAAAGTGGAAGCCCATGTCGGTCGGTTCGGTTGTATGGTCTTTGGTTTTTGGCATCTGATAGCATCAACGGTGTTCCTTTCTTTGTTTCTTTTTTTATTTTATTATTTTATCGTTGATAATCGTAAAATAAGCATTGTTTTGAAGGAAATGGAGCATCTAGCCCGCAAAATCCGAGGTATGTAATAAAAAAAAAGTCAGCGAGTTTTGTTGTGTTTAACTCTGGGTCTTGCCGTTGACTCAACCAAGATATGTTTGATGGCTGTTTTAGTTTAGGTGTCTAATTTTGGGTCTTGCCATTGCCCTGGCTCGTGCTTGCTCAGTTCTTTCCCCCATCGCTCGTCTAGCCCGCGCGTGCTTGCTCAGTTCTTTCCCCCATCGCTCGTCTAGCCCGCGCGAGCGGGCGCCCAGCGAGGCATTTTGAGGGTGTGAGCGGCCTGATCTTAATTCAATTTGCGAGTAGCCCGTTTCTGATTTCGTAGTTGGATTAAAAAAAAAATCCATCTTACTAATATGCGCGGGTCGGGCAGCGCGTGTGTAGATTAACTCGGAGCACGGGTTACTTGCACCTATTAAATTTAGAGAACGTTTGGGTCCTGCCCTTTCCTGTATGCATAGGAGGGCATTTTGTTATCAAGTAGTAAAAAGTAAAAACAGAAGTGACCGTGATATTTGGTAAACATAAAAGTCATATTACCCAACTTATGGTTAAAGTTGGTGCCCAATCTCAAAAGTTGCACAATAGTGCCCAATTTTGTTGTTTGTATTCTATCACTTTGTGACACGTACCCGCCGTAAACACATCGCCACATTTCCAACTGAAATGCCATTTGTGTGTGTGCGCAACCATGTTAGCCACCATTACCAGTTTAAAATAAAAATTAAATTAAATTAAAACAAATCAATTAAACTAAGACAATTAAAATGTTTTATCAGTTTTACAATCCAACATTACCAAATGACAAATGAGGCATGTGGTGTACAGATGGACACTGACAGAAAAACGAACGGCGATGTTGGTCAATTCTTCAATACATTCCTGAGATACTTATTACCACCACCTTTTAAAAAAAATTAGAAATTGTATGAAATACTCATTTTGTGTCAAACTTTGTAAAAAAAACTACTAATTGTATGTGTAAAAAATTTATAAATAATAAATAGTTTTTTTAATTTTTTGCATAAAATGAATATTTTGTTAATTAACCCATTAAAAATTGAGTATATTTTAACCATAAATTAATTATTTATGAATTAACCCGTATTTTAATAAAAAGTCGCTCCAAAGGCCAAAAGCCTGACACTACAACACAAACTGTCGTTCCATAAATACGATAAAATTACATGTATTTTTCTTCTATTTAGTAATATGATTTTGGGAGGTCCACAACCACAAATGCGACAAAAGTTTGGGCCGGAGAATCTTCAATCTGCTCCCTCAGAATTTCAGAAATACCACCAACTAATTCATATCATTCTTGTTCGGATGAATAAAGCAGAAAAAATAAAAATAAATAATGGCCCGAAATTTCGTCATCGACCAAAAAAAAAAAAACCAATGTTAAATAATCAATTATGAATTATAAACTTTGATGTTATTTTAAATAATGTTATTTTTTAATTATTTATTAGTGATTCATATCAGCTTGATAAAATCAGCTTTTTTTTTGTATATTTTGGGAATTTATGGTTATCGGTTCTTTTTTTTTTACATTAAAGATATATCAATATCGATCAAAAATTAAAATTTTGAGGCTGATTCGAACCGATTTTAACATTACATTCTTGTAGTGTTTTAAATTTTTAAATATGTATATGATCATGTAAATTAGTGAGCAAAATATGCATAAATAATTTATGTGAGCTATGATCCATTGAAGGACCTACACAACTTGAAGAGTCCAATGCTAAACAACAAAATCATAATAATGTCTTTATTTCTCTCTTTCTAAAACACACCAAGAATGATGATGATGATATTTTGGAGAAAAACATTGTAAGAGTAAAAGAAAGGGAATGTTCGTGTGCATTGCAGGTGCAAACTGCACCGTACGGATGACACGAGCTTTTCTATCATCTGTGACGTGTAAGGTGAGATCATCAGATCAGTTTTTTTTTTTTTTGAAAGAATCATCAGATCAGTTTTTGGACGCCTACAAACTTGTTAATTAGCTTAACATATATGATATAAATTATAAATATATAGCATAGGATTTATCGCCAATGTGTTGCCACTTGTCGCATTCATATTCATATGGTGAATTACTATATTAATAATGTTGTATTACACGGCCATGTCCAACGATAAACGACATCACAGTTAAATACAAAACGGCAAGGTTTTGTTTATTGCTTTTCTTTTAGCTTTCGGGATTCGGGATTTGTGTCATTTAATGCTCTTTTTTCTTGTTGTTTCTCTTTCGGTTTGGACCCTAGTTTATTATGGGGTTGTATTATTTTAATTCTTTTAGCTATAGTTGAATGAAAATTTCGAGCTCCATTGCTTGAGAATAGTCAATTTTTACTTCTAGCATAGATGTCTTCCTGTGTTATTCACAGCCTAACCTATATCAATTGGTATCAAAGCCACTCGTTTTTGTGCGATGAAATTGAAGAAGCGAGCCGTTCAAGACGCTTTCGTATAGGCTACCGCGAAGCCAGAAGAGGTCGACGAATTATATACTCATGTGAAATTATCGATCCATCAGATGCAAGCGATGATGCAGAACCAGATGGAGCAAGTAGACTTAGACGAATCTGAAACTGATGACAATCAAGTCAACCCTTTTGGTCACCAATTTTATGGACGTGTGGCGGTTCCGGAAGCGGTGCCATGAGAGGCAACGTTCAGGTGGAAATACCCAAATTTCACGGAAGTGTCCAAGCCGACAAGTTTCTCGAATGGCTCGTGGCTGACGTAAGATCTTGTTAATGGAAGTGATGCCTTTCTTTCTAGATATCTAGCAGTCTAAGGGTCAAAGAAAAATCTCTCTCCAATAGATGTGGTTAGGTCTTTGACTTAGAAGAAGCCTAAATTATATTCTTAGTGCACAAGTTTCAATTTGCCATGCCGAACAGTAAGGCAAACATTACAAATGACTTTCTTTTGATTGGCCAGCAGTGCTGCCCTTCTAGTAAACCATGTCGCGTCGTCTGTTAAGTGTGAAAATTGCCTCGGCAGTAATAGAGTGACACATAGTATCAATCTGATTTATTTAAATTTGTGAACTCGGATCTTCTCGTTTAAACTAGCTTGGATAGTTGATCTACGGGCAAAGGAAATCAGATAATATGACGGGCTGCAAGATAGTATATGAGAAAGATCGAATGAATATTTTATTCAGTGTATATATTTTTTAGTACAAGATTTTAATAGTACAAGTACGAGATCTTCACGGATAAATTTCAGATGCCTCTTTTAAATCATAGATCTACTATTTATAGTGTTGTTAAATTGGGTTGCCTAGGATTCTCTTCTCTTGCCTCGTGGAATGGCTGCCTTTAAGTTCGAGAAGTCTTCCTTGCATCAATGCTTATAGTTTCATGCCTTATTATTTGATGGCTTTGATTGATTAGCTAATTAACGAGTTTAGGTTGCTGTCTTTATGGCCTAATTAAATGCGGGAATCCAAAGCCTTCGTCATCTCAGAATCCAATGCCTCCCTCTTAGTCGTGTATGCCCTCGTCGTCGACCGGGAATCTGGGAGTCGACGAGTTGGAAGCTTAGGCTTTGCTCCTTCGGCCGGGACTTTGGGTTTGATTTTGTGAGTCGGTCCTTGTTGAGTTGGGCCTATTTATGTGTTGACCAAGCCCATTAATTTATGTTTTAAATAAATTATAGAGAAGATCGGGGATCGATCTTCGACCTAGAAAAGATAGAACTGATGTGGCGGAAATACTCGAAAGATAAAATAAAAGATAAATGTTCTTGATCGTTGATTCGTGCACGAATACCGATCGAAGAACCTACCGTTGTCTATTGATTTGCGCACGAATAGTTAGACTCCGGGCATCCAATCACCGTTGATTCGCCCACGAATACCGGCTCTCAGGCATCAACTCGACGCTCGCTCACGAGACTCTCGAATTGGGGAAAGAACTCAAAGTTCAAATTTCATTCATCAAAAAAACTTCCTATTACATTCATAGAGGCTCCTATTTATAGTGCAAGGAGTACATGAACTATGACTTAGAAATTAAATACATGAACATAGAAACTAGGAATACATGAACTAGATATTATAAATATTAAAGTTGATGCGGTTTTCGAAACGAGGCTTGAATGGTTGTGTGGTCTCCAAGGCGTCATTAATGCTTGTGAATGGTGGATCGGTCCGCATCACTTTATCGAGCGTCAAGTCTTTCTGTCGACGATCATACACTTGTGTATGAAGCACACTCAGCGTGCGCGGTAGAGTAGTCCTGTTATACAATATTAGGACAGGTGTTAGTACTCATGTTTGACTTCATTTTAGGTGTTAGAAGGCTGGTTATTACAGCTCATTCTTGTCTGTATATAACCATTATTATTCTCATTATTACACATTAAATAGAATACAATTTGAGAATTCTCTCTCTCTAGTTTTGCCCTAGAGCTTCAAGCTCTCACATACAAAGATTATGTTGCTACATAGCCCAGAGATCGTGGGCAGCCAGGGATAATCATCAGATCTCCGTTCTCGGATATTCCGGGACTTGTTCGGAGTGTGAGATTGAGGTAGTTTTGTATTATCTTTTTTATTTTTATTTTATTCATTTTGATACACGTGACTTATTTATTGTTAATCTAGATTTTTGGCAGATTATAATCTTATTTTTTTATGCATTAAGTTTGAATTCGTTATAAACAAATCTGCCGTTTGTCCCCTACTATTTATCAAACTACGATACAGTGACATACTTAACGCGTTTATAAATATATATAAGTGTGTATATATATATACACACCTTTCAGTTTTGAGCTTTTCAGTGCAATTCCGGTAAATAGTAATCAATTGAGGTTGACATATTTAAAATTATTCAACCATTAAATAATCAAGTAAATAACTGAGACTTTTGTAGAAAGTCAAAGCGACAACGCGGAATTTGTTGACGTGCTCATCATTTTCTTCGTGCTTACATAGTAATTATAGTATTATACCACTATAAGTAACATTATTGAAATATTATTACATATTGACTAATTAACTAAACAATTTTATATGTATCATTGTTAAATCGTTAATAAAGTATAATCTGAGGAAAAAACTTGTACCACCTGTACTTATATCTGATTTTTCAAAATGTCAAATGAGTTATGTGGATTTTATCGTAATACGTTATCTTATTAATTATTAATATATTGATTAAGTATATAGTATATATTTGCTCGAGTTAAAAAAAAAAAGTAAAATCATATTAGTTAGACATTATAAAATCATATTCATTATTAGACATTTTAATAGGTACAATACGCAAGTTTGGGGTTATATAAAATAAAGAAAAAAATCGATACATTAACATGAACAATGTTTAAATTAGATTAAGAAACGACCATACATAGGTAAATATAATGTAATGCTCACGAATATCTAGTTTTTTTTTTGTTTTTTTTTTTTAAAAATTCACGCGAATTAGTTAACCAATGGCTAGCTAGGATAGTTTTCAGAGTTTATAGGAACATTGGCCTTGCGAAAAACACATTGGAAATATCCCCCCTTCATATACTTTTATAGGTACTTGTGCCGCTAATTTCTCTTAAATATTATAATAATTGCTTATGCGGCTCATGACTAGTCCCCAAAATGTATGCTAAACAAGGCACCGACCGTTTTTTTTTTTTTTACCAAAACCCGGAACCGGATATATCCGGGTCCAGGAAAAAAATCCCGGATATATCCGGTTCCGGGTTTTGTATTTTTTATTTTTATTTTTAATTGTGTTATTTATTGTTATTTATTGTTTAGTCTCTCGTTTCGTTTACTTGTTCAAATCTAAACATTTGGTACTTAAGTTCGGTTTTGAAAAAAAAAAATTAAAATTATTTTAAGTGTTTGAAATATTTAAAATATAATTATGAGGTAAATAAAACATACAACAACAAAACATAAGAAAGTAAATATGTGTTTTTATTCAACAAACTCGAAGGTAGGATACGGGAAAGTACAACTACAACGGCAAACGAAGTTACAAATTCAAAGTACAATAAGAAAACGAACAATTGAAAACGAATTACATTTGAATCTGTGAAAAGTAATTCGCCAATTCTCGGTCGTACATATCGTTTTCTTGTTGTCGTTTCTTGGCCATAATCCAATCTCTCGAAAGCATAAGGATCTCGACCATCAATGATTTTGTAGACTTGCGGCGAGGCTATAACATCCTTCCGGCCATTGAGAATGTCGTCTCCGATGATACCGTTGAGACCGGGATGGTGAGAATGTCACGAGCCAACAAGGATAAGACCGCATACTCCGATCGATTTACGTGCCACCATTGAAGAATGTCGAGGCCTTCGTTAGGGCACGGTGTCGGAGGAAGGTTGCAGAATCGGGCGCCGTTGAGACCGGGATGGTGAGAATGTCACGAGCCAACAAGGATAAGACCGCATACTCCGATCGATTTACGTGCCACCATTGAAGAATGTCGAGGCCTTCGTTAGGGCACGGTGTCGGAGGAAGGTTGCAGAATCGGGCGTACTCGTCGATGGTATTTCGTCGTTGACGTCGACCAAGAACTCGAGACCCCGAAGCGCCACTTCCTTGTGAAGTCGATGAAGAAGTCGATGCATTGCCGCGCCCAATAGCCGTAAGGTTGTAGAATAAACGGTGATTGTACACGTATGGTGATTGTGAACCAACGCCCCCGCGTCCGCCCTATATTGAACCAAAAATATTAAAGTTTAGAGTAATGTTAGGAAATAAAAATAATTAATCGTAAGAAATAAAGTTAAAAAATTACTTGAGTTTGTTGTTGTTGTTGATTCGTTTCCTCCAGCTGATCTTCGATGTCGTTATATTTTTGCTCGTACTCTTGGTAAAGAGCCTTCATCTTCTGATCCGCATCGAAGTAATTGTGCGTCATGTAGGGCTCCCCCGTGATTTCTTGCATGCAATTTAAGACCTCCTGCAGCCTGGAAAGCTTAAGTGTCGGATCCACGATCATAGCGACACAGTATAGAAATGGGAGGTTTTCAAGACTCCAATAACTCTAAAACTTTGCAATCATCGGGGTTAGTACATCGGTAAATAAAGCATTACGTTTAGTAGTTTCAAAATGACAAAGTATATCGAAAATAGCGGGCAAAGCTCTCTGCGACGTGGGTGAGTAAACATGAGATAAATCAATAGTAATTTGATTAAAAAGTTGTAGAAAAGCCTGGAATTGGATGGCGATTAGCCAATCGTCCGGAGTGATGTCTCCGCGGTCTTCTTGATTTGGGCGTGGGCACTTGCGTTATCTAACGTATATGGAAACTACCATATCCTTAAGGTTCCAATCCGACAAAACTTCTAGTATCGCCTCGGCTAGGTTTACTGATGTGTGCCTAACCCTCAGAGGCCTAAAACCTATGATACGCTTTTCCATTTTCCAATTATCATTGATAAAATGAGCTACGACCGTAATATAATCATCATTAGCATGACCTTTCCAACAATCCGACGTTAAAGACACTTTGTAAGAAGATTGTTGGAACATTTCTTGTAAAGCGGCCCTTTGCTCGTTATAAAATTTGATAATTGTCTCGTGGTTTATATAATACGAGATTTCCCTATAGTTTATCGGCGCCACCTTCATCATCATTTCGTTAAAACCTTCTCCCTCGGGCGCCGATATAGGCAAACCATCGCCTACAACCCACTGAGCAACATACATTCTATAAAGATCATCGGGTAAGCGACTTACCTCCTCCGCCCGCTTTTTCTTCAAGCAATTCTTGACGTGGTTTTCTAGGCGGCTGTTGCCGTCGTGCTTCGGGTGAGCACTACACTCCGCATTGCAGTGTCGGCAAATCCCCCACCTATCTTCCAAGCCGGTTTCGTAGTTGTATCTGTAGTCGGGTATGAAGTCGTTCTGCCAAACCGCCCCCGTTAATTTCTTTCGCTTCCTCGCCGGCGGATGGGGGGCCGACTGCCCTCACCCGGAACCAAGGGTTGTTGTTGGGCCCGTCCACGTCCACGTGCACGTCTAGCTGGCGGCGGCGGCGGTAGAACTTTGTCAACTTCCTCCTCCTCGCCTTGGTTTTGAACGTAGTTCGGGTCCTATGCATCATCATCATCATCGTACTGGGCATCGGGGTCGTTGGATAGGTTCCTCGACCTCGTTTCCTAAAAAAACATATTAATTTAAATAAATATTATAAATTGACAAGAAAATGAAGAAATATTACAATTCTGCGTATTAAATTTTAATATTAATTATATTAATTTAATTAAATTTGATATAGTTAAATAAAAAAGTTAACAAAATAAAAAATGGTATTTCTTATGTGTGAAAATAATTATCAAGCTCTTTTGGACGGAACTCCCCGAGGTTCCACGGCCAGATCGACTGGAAAGGATACTATGATCTCGCTTTAGGCCCAAGATTTTCTACACAGAACTCCCCAAGGTTCCCAGGCTAGCTTGGAGGAGATTGCAAAGCAAACCTTATTTAAAAGCCAATCTTTCTAAGACACCATAATCCAATAAGAACTTTATAATTATTACCACACATACAAATTACTTTTTTTTTTAATTTTTTTTAACTTATTAAGTAACCATATAAAGTTTAATTAAATTAATATGATTAAATGATTATTAAATCTCAAGAAATTCGTTTCTGATGTGGAAGATCAGTCGGAACCGCAACCACATAGCATACTAAGACTTTCAAGAGACGTGGCAAATTAATTAATTAAAATAAAATAATTAAACTAAATTATTAGGTTTTTAACTTATTTAGTAACCATTTAATGTTTAATTATACACATGTACACTAATATGATTAAATGATTATTAAATCTCAATAAATTTGTTTCTGATGTGGAAGATCAGTCGGAACCGCAACCACAAAGCATACTAAGACTTTCAAGAGACGTGACAAATTAATTAATTAAACTAAAATAATTAAACTAAAATAATTAAACTAAATTAATTAATTAAACTAAAATAATTAAAATAATTAAACTAAAATAATTATAATAATTAAAATTAAAATAAACGTACCTCGGCGTCGTCGTGGGAAACATATTGTTTTTGCTTGTTGCTAAGGCTATTCCATTCCGGAATATTTGGACCTTGAAAATTGAGTAAGTTAGTAAACATACCGCCTTGACCTTGAGAAATTAGTAATTGTTGGTTCGGCCCGACGCCACCGGTACCATATTGACCATGAACCGGTAACGGTTGGCTAGAAGAACCGGGAACATTGTGTTGATTCATAACTCCAACATTATAATTATGTTGACTAAAACTTGTACCGCTATTAATCGACCACGGCGATGGAATAGTGGACCGTCCTTTTCCTCGGGCATCGGGACGTCCTCGAGAACGGTTGTTGCCACTCAACATATTAACAAAAATTAAACTAATAATAACGATTAAATAAACTAAATTACTAATAAAAACAACTAAATTAAATTAATAACAACTAATAATAAACTAAAACACTAATAATAACAACTAAATAAACTAATTTAACAACAACTAAAATACCTAAACAATATATTAAACTAACAACAGAGAGTATTTATATAATTATAAAGTAGCTAAACTATAGAGTAAAATCGGATTTTTGAGAGCTTGAGAGAGTTTGGGAGAGTTGGAGATGAAGAGAAGAGGATGTGTGAAAAAAATGAGTGTGAAATGGTGTATTTATATGGAAAAATGTGTAGGAATTCGAGTAAGAGGTGTAATAATAGCTCCAACGGCTATTTTTGAGGGGCCCCATGCAAATATTACCGTTGCCTCCAACGGATACAAATTGCTGACGCGTGTCAGCTACTTTTGCCGCAGGTCCTCCAAAAAGCCAACGGCTCTTTAATCTGGGCCGTTGGATCGTTGGCTCTTTATTTTTATTTTTTTAAAACCTGGATAAATGTTTATCCGGGTATTAATTTTCCCGGATACCGAAATATCCGGTTCCGGAAAAACCCGGACCTGGATATTTCGGTATCCGGGTTTTTTATTTTTTTATTTATACGAATCCGGGTTTAACCCGGATTCATATTTAGGGCATTACTCATGACGTGTAAGAGCTCTAGAGAAGTATACCCAATGAGAATCAGAGCTTCGAGTGTCCAGTATAAAGTGGAAATCAAGAAAAATGAAGTTACGTGCCATCAAAACAAACCAATAAACGTTGAAAAATGTCGAATATATATATAATCTTGCAGAAGCTTCGATGAAAATGCGCGTAGTTATAGAGATCACGTAAACACGATAACGTGTTACGGTGTTCATTCATGATATATGAGTTAAGAGTTTACACTGACATTAGGGTTTGTTATAAATAATGCAGATTCTTTCATCTATATTCGCATATGCTTCGATCGTCGCAATCAATAATGCTCTCGTCTACAAAGTGCTCATTATTACTTCTGATCTCATGTTCATTATCTCTCCATATATAATCGACAAGATGGGCTTGGTCTACTGGTAACAAGTACATCACTTAAGACATTAGAGGTCTTGAGTTCGAGTCACCGGTGCATAAAATTCCCACATGAAAAATAATAATGTCGTAAGTTGTTCCTCCTCTCTACACTCAAGGGGTTAAAGCGGGTCCGAAGCCCGGATTTTTTTTCTCCGAACACGGACTGAATTCCGAGTTTTTTAAATCAAAAGGCGGATCCCGATTTTAGATTTAAAACCGGCCCAGATTTCTATCCGGGTTCAAAGCTATTTGAAAACCAAAACCGAAACCCGGATCTGATTTAATATGTTAAAAATATGTTAAAATTATTTTTTACAATAATTTTTTTATACTAAATTTTGTAATAAAGTTTTAAAATAGAATCCTATGATAATTTGCATGGTATCTAAAACTTATTAAACTTAAAATGATTAATGGATAATAGAGTTCTACACGGTTAACTTGGAAAAATTAAACCTATATTAAACTCACGACTTAACACAACTAAGTTCAGGTAGAATCCTATTTTACATCATCATATCTATAGTAAATAGGAAAAATTAAATAAAGTTCATATATTTATGGTGATATGAAATTCACATGCATATTAATTGAATGATCAGGACATGACCCAAAGTTAATTTGTGACACTGAAGAACAGATTAATTAATATAATAGCAAGGAAGATGTTTAAGGACTTACGGTTGAGATATAATGCTTAATTGGGTAATTAATTTGTCAATGACCTAATTAAAAAAAAAAAACTGTGGGACTTCGCTTTCAAACCTACTACTTTGATCTCACTGGTGCTCCGTTTTATTAAATATTTTGTGTTTAATAAAGTCAGCTCTCAACGATGTATATATATAGGTATCTTCCGAGCAAGTGGAAAAATCATTAGCAAAGTGAGTAATTTCCTAAACGACAAGCTAGTAATTATCTAGTTCAACAGTCTATATCATCATCAACTTCCTTCATTGAAGCATTGTGTGTGGAAGCAACACAGCTTAACACTAAGAAATGGACAACACCAATTGGCTATCGGGGTATCATATCATCGAAGACATCGCCGTTCCGGGCGGCGAATTTGCCGGTGCAGACACCGGGTTCGGCTGGCCTCCGCCAGCGCCTCGTAATGCCTCTCCTAATGCAAAGTATGTTCTTTCTCTCTTCCATTATTGCTTAATTATTGGTTTGGAAATTAATTTATCTCATATGCTCAAGACTTAAATGGATATATATAGTTTTGGAATATCATGATCTTTGTTTTTTTTTTTTTTCTATGTTGCTTAGTTATTATTTATTGGTTTTATTTTATTTGACTTTTGGAAAATATTATCTTTTCTTTCTTGTTAGAATTATTAATGGTTAGAAATAGAGCTATTAAATCAACTACAATATTTCTCGTGTTTCAATTATAAAGAAATTAAGGTAGAGAGTTAAAGCACCAATGAAAAAGATAAAAGAATGATTACATAAACTTAAGGTGATCAAGTTTCATAAGCCTCGAAGACTTTGTAATTACCAAGTTGGTATATATAGACGTAACGTAACTATATTCTGTTGATATATAGTTAAATATACCCCTTTTTAATCATTTTATTTGATTACAAATATATCGATCATTTGACTTAATTATATATTAGCACATAAATTTTAAATATTTACGTATTGACCCATGATATTATAAAGGGTAAACTACGGCTAATAATGTACTCAATTTTATTTTTAGTGGCTAATGTACCCAATGTTTGATCTGTTAGATATTTTCGTGTTTTCCGTTAGTTGACCGTTAGAGAGTTGTCCTTCTTTATATGCACACTTTTTGTATTTTTGACATAACTCACTCATTTTTTTGTCGAAAATTTATGCATGACCTATGGTTGGAAATATAAAAGATAGATCTACAACTTTTATGTTTTAAGTTTTGTAAAATAAGTTTTAGAAAAATACGAAATTTCAAATACAACGTAAAATTGGACTTAAGTTTAATGCAAAATATTTGTTTCGATAAAATTTTACTTTACTTAATGACTTTTTATGATGAAGCGTAAAACTAAAAAGTTGCAGATAAATATTTTATCTTTCCAACGGGTGTTTATTTATAAATTGTTGACAAAAGATGAGTAAGTTATGCCAAAAATATGAAAGATTATTTCGCATCACATATATCATATTTTTGGCATAAGTCACTCATTTTTTATCCAAAATTTATAAATAAAGACCCGTTAGAAAGATAATATATTTATCTACAAATTTTTAGTTTTACGTTTCACCATAAAAATTCATTAAATATATTAAAATTTGCTCGAAATAAATATTTTCTATTAAACGAACGTCTAATTTTACGTTGTATTTGAAATTTCGTATTTTTCTAAAACTTATTTTACAAAACTTAAAACAAAAAAGTTGTATATCTATCTCTTATCTTTCCAACCATAAGTGGTGCATAAAATTTGGACAAAAAATGAGTGAGTTATGTTAAAAATACGAAAAGTGTACATGTAGAGGATGATAACTCTCTAACGGTCAACTGACGGAAAATACGAAAATATCTAACAGATCAAACATTGGGTACATTAGTCATCAAAAATAAACATTGGGTATATAATTCACAGAAGATCAAACATTTGGTACATTAGCCGCAATTTACCCTATTATAAATTAAAGAAACCAACCACATTCCCTAATATCAAAGCTACACTTTTGTTGACTATCTTCTGTTGGTTACTCAGTGCTGAAGTTGAGTACTCGTTTGGGGATTCAGATAGCCTCAGAGAAGATGGTTCCAAGAAACGGTAAAAATATTTTCTTAGATCGCTCAAAATTTAGATATTTTTGCCGCTATGTATCTAAAATATTTTTATCACAAATATTTCAGAGTAGAGGTTGACTGCATGTCTGGGGATTCAGACAATGTTAAGGAAGTTGTGTCTCGAAAAAGGTAACCCATCTCTAATTAAATCAATAATAAATTATCTAAGATATTATTTTAAAAAGCGTAAGCGTAGTGAAACCGTATCAAAATCGACATTGCCCGACCCAGTTGTTTGTAATATTCGAAACCGCCATTTCGATCAGATGAATTTGTTTTAGAAATTAGAATATACATGCACGCTCAATATGAAATTGGGTACTTATATCACAAATACCCCTTTATATTACATAAATAATTCTATAAACAAACTAAAAAGAATCATGTGATTTGGATTAACCTTAATTAACTTAAACACATACACTCGTATAAAAGTCCAACTAATATTGGATTAATTTTTCAACGCTTCTACCAATCGTTTGTATCACTGACTTAATGCAATCTATGTCTTTAGGCAAAAGTCTGAATCTTGCTCAAAAGCGTGCCGTGAGAAACTGCGAAGAGATCGATTGAACGAGAGGTACACGAGTTTGATTTTCTATGGTTAGGTCTTTTAGTGTGAGTTTCTTGTTGATCAAGCTATTGAATTGCGTGCTCATCAAGGTTTCTTGAATTGGTCGCTGTCATGGAACCCGGGAGACTGCCGAGGACGGACAAGGCTGCTATCTTGAGCGACGCAGTACGAATACTCACACAACTGAGAAGTGAATTGCATCAGTTTAAGGAGACGGTCGTCGATCTTCAAGCGAAGGTCACAGAGTTAAAGGTAAAATAAAGAGGTTTGGAAAGTCCTCGTTGTGATAAATCTATTGTGTACTATATTTTTAAGTATGATACCAAAATCCAAAAGAAGAAAAAAAACACGGAACATGTTTTTATCACACGGAATTGAAACTTTAAGTTTCTTTTTTTCTTCTTCTTCATTTAGTTAAATGTATGATTCAGCGAAGACGGTCTTTCTTTAATCAAGACGAAAAGTGCTATATCTTGATATATTTTATTTTTCCTGTCACAAATTAAAGAATCCCGCATCCTAAAGGTCTAAGTCAATATAAAATAAGGATTTAATATTACCAATAAATTTATTAAATCTCTTTATCAAATGAGTTTAAAAGAGCTCGTGAACATAGTTCTAACATAATATAAGCTCAATATCAAATTAATTAATTGATCAAGGGTCCTCTTTTGTTAGGCCGAGAAGGTCGAACTCCGCGACGAGAGGCGGAGAATTAGGGAAGAGAAAGATAGGTTGGAGCAGCAAGTGAGGATAATCTTTGCGGAGCAGCAATCGAGCTTCATATCGAACACGTCGACCCTCGGAACGCGAGCTCTGTCTTCGAGTAACAAGATGATCCCTTTCATTAGCTATCCCAGCATGACGATGTGGCCGCCGGCGATACCGCAAGCCACGCTCGACACTTCACAGGATCATGTCCTCCGTCCTCCTGTTGCTTGAAATACAACGTTCAAGCCACATAACATACAAAAAATATTTTTAAGAAAAAAAAACTCACCTTATTTATATATCTACATATATATATATATATATATATATATATATATATATAATTTTTTATATTATGAAGCAATATTTTATAAAGATCTTAGTTTAACTGTTAAAGGAAAAATATTGATCAAATGCTCTAAACTGATTTCTAATTACTTGTTTTAGTTAGGTGGTAGTATAATTTTATTTTTTTTGTTAATTATTTTAATTATTAATAATCCATTAT
Source organism: Parietaria judaica (assembly GCA_954871525.1). Taxonomy (NCBI): domain Eukaryota; kingdom Viridiplantae; phylum Streptophyta; class Magnoliopsida; order Rosales; family Urticaceae; genus Parietaria; species Parietaria judaica. Next base: position 38,485,833 of record OX940865.1, read on the forward strand.
CAATGGCTTTTTTTGAATGTCGCTTTACTCAATAAACTAGAGAGATCAGAATTTGTTGTATTATGGATGCCAAGAACCTCAAGCCCCATTTAGACAATACCATGTATTCCGTATTCGTTACTTATTTATTACTTTGTTTAATGTATATAAGTTGAATGTGAACCCCATTTCTCAGCCAAACTTCTTGTGAAATATATATATATATATATATATATATATATATATATATATATATATTGTCCTTTCTCCATGATTTATGGCAAGTCAAACCATGACATTGACATGGCTGGCCATAACTGAATTATCTGTCATAATTTTCATTTTCTAATCATATGTTCCGAATCGTACGGAGGGTTTCATTTATTTGTTTAAAGCTTAATAGCATCATTCATACGTACCAAAAAAAATTAAAGGCATATAATTTTTTTAAGATTGAAGTTTACAATGTCATATATTCTGTTTCTCTTGGACATTTTATTCACTGTTTTAATATTTTAACATAATTTTAGATGTCAGGTTAAATCTTTATTACAAGGTTTTTCGTCAGCTAGGCGTTAATACTTAATACACGGTTAATACGCGATGGGATTTTCAATTTCAAATATAATTTTCATATTTAATTTAATATTCGAATTTATTAGTGGAAAGGAATCTCGTTAATTATAATTGGATATTAAAATCAGAATGTATACATGTGATAATTAAGGGTATATAAGTCATTTTATAGTCATCAACAAGGTTAATTGGCTATGCTTAAATATAAACTAAAAGTTGGTTATTTAGCAAATATCAACTTTTTATTTGGCTACTACGCTATAATGCCCTAAAAATAAAATAAAAAAAACGGATAACTTATAATCAAGGATATGAATGCCGTTTTTGCCGATAAATAATTTGCCGTTATCGACGGAGTAATCGTTTCCTGATGGATTTATCGATGGAAAACCTATAAAATTTATCGTTTGCCGTTACCGAAACTTATCGAACTTATCGATGGATTAATCGCTTATCGATAGATTTCTCGATGGAAAACTTATAAAATATTTTCATATATATTTTCATACATAAAATATTTTTTATAACATAAAATACTAAATGTATATTTTCCTTAATAATTGAAAAACGTCAAATTACAAAACAAATTATGTCAGAATCACAATATCAGAATTATATACAATGTTACAAAATGAAGTTACATAAAAAAAACGAAGAAATAGCTCAATTTGACTAATTTCAAAAAAAAAATTACTTTTCCCTCAATAAGGTTGCAATTCGGGTAAACGTTGAATTAGAAATAATTATGTCAATCTCACAGTTTATAAGTTATATACAATGTTATAAAATGATTTTACATAAAAAAAAAAATAGACTAACTAGCTTAACTTAACTAATTTCCAAAAATATGTACTTTTGCCGCAATAAGGTCATAATTCAGAAAGACATCAATTACAAAAATAATTATGTCAAACTAATAGTTTCCTAATTATATAAAATGTTAAAAAATGAAATTACAAAAAAAAAATTAAAATATATCTCAAATTCACTATTTTTAGGAAAATTGGTACTTTTGTCGCAATTAGAAATAATTTGCATAAACCCTTAAATTTAACCCAAATCTGCAAAAATTCAATAAAAATCACACAAACCATCTTGATTCATCTATATTCCAACATATACTTTAAAAAAAAAATCAATTTCAACAACAACATTTGATTCAAAACGTAAAATGTACAATTAAACTAATATGAAACTCAAAGTTTAACTTTCATTCAACCTAATAGTTTTCTAAGTAACTACTATAAATATAGAATAAAAATGTGAAAAATTGACATGATTCATACATATACAACATTTAAACATCAAAACACTAAAGATCTACTAAAAAAAACCTAAAAATGCATTTAAATTTCGAAATTAAAAAAAGAAAAATTTATACCAGGGTTGACTTATCGTTTTTGAGCGAAAAGTAGCTTGCTTTTCGAGAAAATACACTTGATAAGTTTGAGAGATACGTGACTTACTTTTCGAATCAAAAAATCGCGATAAGTATAAAAAGATAACGATTAGAGGAGATAAGTTACCGAGAAGTGGTTTTCAGCGATAAATCGCTCGATTATCGCGAAAATCGAAACCATGCTTATAATTGACCCCTTAATTAAATTACACAAGTTAATATTTATAAATGTTTTCTTAGTACAAAGTACAAACTACACAAGGAATAATAACAAGTACAAAGCCTTTAAACAAAGATAATATCATAATGATAAGGTGACCATGCTCAAAATATGAAAATGCATATACTCATTGACCTTCAAAGCTTAGACTGCCAAAACCATCACTACGGCACCGAATAACCCCAAAACACCCCGGGAAATGCCTCCGACCGGTGCCGACGACAGCGCGGGGGCCGTATCACGAGCAGTCGTAGTACCTGAAGGAGCAAAATTAGGCAAAATCGATGGGACGACAGCATCGTTCGACGGTGGGTAAGCTGCCGCCGTGGGAGTGGGCGCCTCGACTGGTGCATCAGCCTCGGGGGATTCCACCGGGGTGGGGGAATCGAGAGAAGGGCTCACACCACGCCTCGGTGGCGGCGGTGATGACGTGGCGGGTGATGTGGGGGGTAACGTGGCGGCGAGGGTGGTGACTTCGAGCTTCATCCCTTGGCTGCAGTGGCCCGGCGTCCCGCAGAGGAAGTACCTTTTTCCCGGCGCGTCTAGGATGATGACGGTGTTGCCGTCACTGGAGGCCTGAATCACGCTGGTCACCTGACAGCTGTCATAGTCTGATTTGCCGACCTCGACCACATTGTGCATAGGCGAGTACTTGAAAACTGTTGCACAATTTACAATCAATCATTAAAATTGAATATTTGAGTTAATAAAAGTGCTCTTTGTTGCGTATTTGATTGAACTAATATCTTGAAATATAAATTTCAACCCGCGTAGCAAAAAAAATGTTCACTTAACAAAAACAAGTTAAATTTTAACGGAATGATAACCGGTATTTTAGTCCCGTCTCGGTTCTTCAGTATTTACAAATATGATATCCATACCCGATTTGTAGATACGGATTTTTCTATGCAATACGGAGACCAGCTAAAAACATGTAAATTGGCGGCTTTAAATGTAACCGGTATATGGCGGTTTATTAAAATTTAAGAAAAAAGTTAATGTAATAAAACCGATCCGGTCTCCATTCTCAAAACTGTTTGGATAATTAAATACACCGGATACCGTCTTTTTATCTCGAAATATGAGTATACGGTCCGGTATTGGGAAAGTACTCACCGAGGTTGTCACCGACTAGGAAAGTACGCGAAGATGCCCATGAGTCCATGTCGGATGGCATCCAGCCGCCGCTGCCACCGACATCGTGGTTGGCCGCCATGCCGACCTGAACGAGCACCGCTGCCGCCACCAAGCTCACCAGAACCGCTCTCCGCCACGCCATCTTCCGCTTTCGGATCTCGAAAATCGATACTGATCGCAGCTCGTACGTGCTATCTAGTGAAGAATGTATGATCTTAAGTTGGATTCTTTGGCTGGAAAGGAGTGGTATATAAAGTGGTCGAAAGAGATGAAAAGGAATCGAAGAGTTTGATTAGTTCATTTAGTCGTTGAGAGTTGGTTTAAGCAAGTGCCAGCTTATTATCTCTCTTTTAATAAATTATTGTCAATGATTCTTTTTCTTCAGATCAATCCCTCAATAATAATACGTCTTAAGTGTTAACATAATTAAAGAAGAGAAAAGATCTATGAAGAATTTGAGTTGAATATTTAATTCTGAACGTATAGTAAAAATTAGAAACCGTGCATTTTAATTGAATAACATTACAACATCTTATTATTTATGGTAAAATGACTTATAGAAATGTTGTTATTGTGAATTCATATAAACTAGTTTTTGAAAATTCAAAATACGTGGTAAATAAATACCACAAACTATAGAATTCACGCTTTTCGATTGATTTTGTCTTATGTTTTTCTGTTAGCGTTAAGTCATTTACAGAATATGCTTTCGTATAGAAATATGTAATAACCAAACAAAAATAGTAACGTGGAAAAACAAATAGTGCTAATCGAAATTGTAAACACACTTTGGACAGAGTTAATCAAATGGCAAATTTCACGACTTGAGATTGTTAATCAGCATTAAAAGTTTAACAATATGTTACACTATTTTGAATCATTTTGGTTATCTTTTCCCCAGTTTGGCGTAGCTAAAATTTAATTTCAAGTGAAGTCAAATAAAATAAAATGAAAACAGATCAATCGCATTTATATATAAAAGACTACATGATAATTTTATTTTATTTTATGTTTTGAAAAAAATTACATTTGAGGGATGAAAGAAAATATAAAGCATGATAATTTTTTATGAGGTTATAAAGTACTAGTTGATACATAAAAACTATATATTATGATATGGTAATTGCACATGTATATATGGAAGAACAAAGTATCGTGCGAGGAGTGGTTTATGGGGTTCACGTGAGAGGTTTACCTAATCAACTTGCATCATCTAATCCCCAATAATCACTATCTACATCAATATAATATAATAAAGTCATAAGAAAGAAATATAAATATTCAAATATGGAGGGACTAATATATATATATAGCTTTGGATAAATAGCCAAAACTGAAAGTGTGTTTAGCAAAATAGCCAAACTTTGGTTAATTTTGTAAACTAGCCAATTAACCATTTAAATGGAATTCCAATTACCTTATTACCCTCATGTTTTAATAAAATTTAAAAATTCATTTATTTTCATTAATTAAAAATATTGCTATTAATTGAAATAGCTATAAATATGGTAACAACCAAAACCAAACTTTTTTTTTTTATATAATTCAAATTTTAAATTCAAAACATTTATATAATTTTTGGATTTATTTTTTTCATAAAATATCAACAAATTAAAGACGCAAATTAACGTAAATCAACAACGAATTAACGTAAATCAACACTTTAATACACAAATATATACAAAATTAACACGAATAAACACTTTGATACACAAATAAACGCAAAAATTAACACGAATAAACACTTTGATACACAACTAAACACAAAAATTAACACGAATAAACACTTTGATACACAAATAAACACAAAAATTAACACGAATAAACACTTTATTCTTATTAAAATTTAAATACAAAATAAACGTGGAATCACGAGGGCGACTTCGGGCGCAGAGACCACAGCCATTGACGAAACCTTCGTTGCCGCGCCGGCGACATTGGAGAAGAGTCGCGGATGCCACAGCTCGCCGACGGCAACGAGCTGCACCAGACACGTCCACAGATGAATGCTGGAGCAGAGGCGGATGAACCAAATCTGCAACCGCGTTCTGGGGATCACCGGAGCCGGAATCTTCTCGCTTCGCACCGGGATGCCGTCAGATCTGACCTCCATCTCTCCACCCCTAGCACCACGCCGCTCCGCGTCGCCGTTGCTTCATCGGCGCTTCTCGATTCCCCGATCAGCCGGAAGCCCTAGAGCCGAGCACACACGAAAAACCTCCGAACGACGAAAGAAATCTCATCCGAAGATACCTCGCCGGAGAGCGATCGAGTCGGCATCACCTGAAGCCTCGCATGAAGCTCGTTGGAGAAGTCGCAGGTCACAGCGGAGAGAGAGAGAGAGAGGTGGGTCAATGGAAATTATTCAAATTGGTTATTAAATCCCCAAATTTGTGCATAATTAATTAAGCTTGATTTGTGCTGATTTTTTTAAATTAATTACGAAAATTATAATTAAAATAATTAATTAAAGGGTATTACAGGAATAAAAAATGTTATTAAAATGTCACCTCATGTTAATTGGCTAGTTTACAAAATTAACCAAAGTTTGGCTATTTTGCTAAACCTATGTTTCAAATTGGCTATTTGGTGCAATTTCTCTTATATATATATATATGCACGCACGACCAATATCGTTCGGTCATATAACCAAGTTTTCTTAGACGTTTATTATACATTATGGAATTAAATAAATAGCCGTCGAACATTTGAGAATTAAAAATGTTCATGTTTCTTCCACTTACAAGCATGTAAGTAGAAAATAAAACCTTTTTTTTCTTCTTATGTTCACAATCATATTACATAAACATATGATTTCAAAAGCTTACATATATATTTATATATATTGTATCTCTGATCGATAATATTTAAAGAGTAATTATCTTCTTTTATTATTCTTTCTTGCATAAAATGATTACAATACATGCACATCAATAGTACAAGAGCACCACAATTAGCTGGCGTCCTGGCTGGATCTTATGTAAATAACTTTTTCGTATGATCGGGTATATTATAGAATAAGGATATACAATATAATTCGATTTAAAAAAAGATATACCATATAATTATCGTAATATATAATTCCATCACGGCCCTATAAGGACATCTCTAGGCATAACTTCATTTGTGAGAAGTATAATTAAAAAAAAAAAGAAAAAAAAAAGCTTAACTTCAAAGTGAAATGATTTTTCATTGTAATTACTTACAATGAAAATACTTTAATGAACAAGTTTTTAAGATGTGTCCTAACTCCTAAGACTGTTTTGGTCTACATGGGCTTTCCAATGGGACTAGAAATCCAACACAGAGCTTATTCAATGATACTAAGTTAACTACTAAGGCTTCGAATTATTAGGTAAGCAATTCCCAGGCCTCCAAGAGAGAGAGACACCAAACTAGCCTCGGGCCGATAATGATTGCGGTGGCAATAGTTTCTCGCAGAAACGTTGGACGGATTAGAAGATCCGGAATGAACAGCTCGGATATGCTCATGAAGACGGATCGGTAGCATGAAGATGGCAGAGTCAACCTAATCATTCTCAAGGGTGTTTCTGAAATCGTAAAATATGAAATATTGTGTTATTGAATTTACGGATAATTTTCCTTATATTTTAGGGAGTTAGTAAAGAATTTGTACTCTTTAACAGAAGATTCTTGACCCTTTTTCTTAAATTGTTTGCTATAATTGATCTTCATACTCAATATTATTATATCATACACATTCATTATCTTTCTAACGTTTGTGTTTGTGAATTAATCTCTCTCAAAATCGTATCTTCGTATATACGACACCGTCCTCGTAGGGCTGAATTAATCAAACCTCTTCGTTTTATACCAAATCAAACAAATGCATGAAACAATATATTATAAAATAAAACCGGATTTCCAAAGAAACGCAAGAAACAAAATTGACCATTCACAAATAATTTTTACAATAACTAGTTACTTACAAGCTACAACCACGAGTTCAGTTCTATTCCCTCACCAATTGACACGTCGTTTTCCTCAAGAATTTGTTGTTTCCTTAATACATTAAAACGCTTATAAATTAATATTGTTGGGAATGGAGAATTTTATTATATTATAGACGTAAAATTTAGTCATGCTAGTAAGAGTCTGAACCATACAATAATATTATTTTGTCAAAATAATTAATTTATCAAGTATTAATTTAACGAGATTTTAGTGTATTTGTGTTTTTTGGTTTAATTATCTAATGTGCTCAATTAATATGTCAATTCAAGCATATCATAAAATATACTATTATATATATATATATATATATATATATATCATAACTGGATATGCATCATGCACTGATTATAATACTAGACGACTCATTAATTGGATATTAATTAGGCTATATAGAAATTTCAATCGTAAACTTAGTAAATAACGTGTTTGCGTCTTTGAGCCAGCCTAGCCCAGCTCACGTGCCCAATCACTAATCTAATTAGTCTCGTTTTTTCCCTCGATTTTACTCTGTAAAAACATGATTTATTTTCGTCCATTATAAAAAATTAAAACTAGAAGTTTTTTTTTTTTCTGCAACCAATTATATAAAAAAAAACATGTATAGGACGAAAATTATACTCTCTTTAATTTGTTATTGTTGGACTCTTGCTTATCTTTGGCTAAATTTTAAACTATTAGGTTAATTAATATATGTTAACATACTTAATTTATTTAAGAAATAAATTAGCTATTGGTCTGTACAAATTTATTTAAAGTAAACCGATAGAAAACCGAAGATCTGATAGGGTCATTTTAAGATAAAATAAAAAAAATAAAATAAAAAACATTATTTCAATTTTCAAGATTGTGACATTGTTAATTTTTTACGGTCTTCGGTAACAGAATTACTGGCCTTTCCACAACTAGATAAATTCCATATAAAATTTCAGACAAAAACACTAAATACTTGCCACGTCATAGCAATTATTACACGTTACACCATAAATAATACAGATAATATTATAAACCCTAAGCTTGAACAATAGGGTAAAGTTCAAATCTTACGTAACAACTAGCGCCAACCACGCGACCACCTCTCTTGCCCGTACAGCAGTTGGGCAGCTCGCTGATCGCGTCGCCGAGGCACTTCTTACAATCCCCGGCCGTGATGTCCCTCGTGCACTGCGCCAGCCCGTAAAGCTTGTCGTCCCCTCCCTCGGCCGCCACACCGAGCCCGAGCTGTCCCGTCGCATAGAGCTTCGGCGTCTCTGAGGCCTTCTCGGCAAGCCCTCCAAGAAGCTCCCTAACCTTGGCGTTGAACGGCTCGGGATTCGCCACGTCTTGGACGTTCCACATGTAGAACCGGTTGGCCGTGTCGACCGTCCCGAAGAACTCCGTCTCCGAGTACTTCACCAGGCACTCATCGTACCACGCCACCGCTCCTTTGCTCGCGGGGCAGAGGCTCCCGAGCTCCTTCGCGGCCCCGACAACGCACGTCTTGCAGTTTGCGGCGGAAACGTCGCCGCGGCAGAGGCTGAGCCCGTTGGCCTGGTCGGCTCCGCCTCCGGCGGAGCTCACAGCGAAGCCCGATGGGGGGACGGTGGCTGAGAGGTGGGTGAGGACTTGCTCGAGGTTGGCGGCGAACGGCGAGCCGGCAGTGAAGTTCTCGGGGCTGAAGCAGAAGTGGTAGAGAGGGTCAGCGGCTAGGGCTACATGGGAGATTACGGATAAGACGAGGATTGAGATGAGAGCTTTCGACGACATGGCTGATGAATTAGGGTTTGTGAGACAAAGCTTGGATGTGATTTCCTTTGTGTGAAGATGGAGATAGAGTTTGAGTGAGGTGGGTTATAAATAAGCTTAAAGAGTTGGAATTGCTGACTTTCTTTGGTCAAAGTTGGGTTTAATAATTAATATAGAGGGAAATATTTGGTCAAAGCTACGATTGATTCTTCAAAATATGTATGTGAAGTGTCCATAAAAAAAAATCGTCGGATAGGTACGGGAGTTTTAAGTGATAATTGGGGAAAAAGATATAAGGATAATCGCTGTAAATGTACTTAAACTTTGACTAACTGAGGCATCTGGGATCAAAGTAAAAAAATAGCAGTAAATAGGTATCTAAAGTTAAGAAACATAATGTAACATATTTTTCTGTCTTATTTTTTACGTATGTTTGTCAATTGATTTAGAATAATGTTATTAAATCATACGACAAATACTCATTTATTTGCTCATCCAGCTATATTAGCATCTTCTCTCATTTGAATTCGACGACTGAAAAAGTTAGACATAAAAATGTGTTGCGCTTGACATATATATGACCTTTGATACTTTTGCGGCTATTTTTTTTAACTTTCGACGCACTCAACTGTAGTTGGTCAAAAATTGAATAATTTACCGTAGTTTTTCCTAAGTTACAATCAATCGCATCAATAAGTTCTTAAAACCTTTTTGTATAGGGAAATATCACCCGAATTTCTGTAACAATAGCCTTCGTCAAAAAAGTGTACGTCCTCTCCATATGATTTTATTTAAATTATTTGAATTTCTTTTTTTTTAAGAAAAAAAAAAGTCAAAATTATTGTTGTGCTGAACTTATTAGACTTTTTCACTATAAAGAAAATACCCACAAAGTGCAAATAATTATAACTTTAAATACTTCTGCCACTAAATCCCAAATTCTAATGACCTGACTCTACATATTTTGTATTCCATTCAACAACAAAGAGTTGATTACTATTCTCTAATTTATTTATATAAGAGTTGAATATTATTTCATACGATTCATGACTTTATAGCCACAATCATTGTGAAATGGTCCAATACGACAATAAATATCGTGAAAGCTTCCAATATTACAACATATATATATAAGACTTATCTGAGAGAGTCATATTGAGATAATGGGTGACCATTAATTATATTTCATAGTTGAATAGTAGCCTATACCAAAATTAGAAGACTATGCATGCATTGAGATTTACAAAATATTAGAAGTTTTCCTTAATTTCAGGGGAAGACAACAATAGAATATTGGTCGGTTCTATTGGCCATTTCTGAGACCTGTTCATTATTTTATAATTCTGTAATTAAAATAAAATAAACATATATAGTTAGTTATACTACTTTAATATAAGTAATTAATTATATTATATTATATATTAGTAGATATTTATAATTTTACTATTATGTTAATAACTTTAAAGATTAGATATACTTATATTAAGTACATAAATTTGTAATTTATGCTTACGTAAATCGTGTTATATGATTCTAATATGCCATCGCCATCGGAAAAGTGCATTGTTGGAATTGGGTTGGAATGCAAAGTGGCTCTAGATTCCGGGGTTCCCCCTAATAGTAAAAAATAAGGGAAAATATACAGAGTAGTTTAAGGAAAAAGTAAATGAGGAAAGCGAAAGAGTGAGCCCATTCCGCTCCACACTCGAGGAAAGAATTGACAAGTCCAACACATTTTCTTTATGTTTATTTTATAAGTCTGTGTCTATCGTCGAATTTTCTCCGATATCATATATTTAAACGGTAATGACAATTTGAGTCTCGATTTTTAAAAAGTTGGATAGGCATAGACAAACAGCTTATTATTTATAAATCAATAATTTGTACAAAACTTGTATTTTAAGACAGTAAAATTCGGTCTTTGTTGTTTTTTACGTAGTCAATTTACATGATATTTTATACTAGAATTCGGTCTTTGATATTTTTTGCGTAGTCTTTTTACATGATATTCTATAGTAAAATTCGGTCTTTGTTGTGTTTTACGTTATCTTTTTGCATGATATTTTATAAACCTTCTAGACTAAGTTGACCAAAAAGCAAGACAAAAATAAATGGATCATGGGTGAATATTCTGGCCTAGAATGAGTGTGCCATTATTCATTCCTTTAAACTATTAAAGTGGGTGGAAACCAAGTCTAAGCATATGCCTATCTATTTATCAAAGTTTCAATTTTTTTGTTGTTAAGTTTGGAAAATCAACGTACAAATTTAAAATGATCTAGAAAGTTTTGACTTTTTTTAGGACGCCTATAATCATTTTGCTAGCATAATTTGTCATGTTACCACCACGTGATGTCAATGATGCATGTTTTTTTTTTCTTCTATTCATCGTATCCGCTAAGGATTTAACTGATTGAGAATCGAGATTTCAGTTTTTTTTGGTTCCCGTCTCAGACTAATTGAAACGCAACAAAACATATCTCGATCTCAATTTAAAAATTCTATAAAAAAAATAATTTTTGAAGCCGTGACGAGAACAAAGATCTTGATTTTTATTACCTAATTGTGTTGGCACATAATAATTTGAGACATCGTTCACTTCATAACGAGTAAAAAATAATAATAAAACGTATAATTATTATCTCTTTTATAAAGTAAAACTAAATACAACTATATATTATATATATAAGAAATGAGCTTGGCAAGAAAGGATGGCGCCAACGAAGGAGATTAGCTCGAATCACCATGAAGAGGAGGGTGAGTCGCCATCAAAGTTAACTTAAACAAGTTAAACTTTAGTAATAATTAAACACGTATCTATATTTTTATAAGGGTTCATGACGGCTCGAATCACCATTCTCGTAATGCACTTAACTTACCCGTTAACTCTGACGTGGACCAATGTGAGTTGCTGACATAGCAATTTGTTGCCACACGGATGAGCTCATATTAGCCTCGTTTACGACAAAACAACGAATTAAACCCTTAATTAATACTAGTTAATACAACTAATTAAATCCCTAATGATTACACATAACAAAACATATTAAACAACGAATAATAAATTGAGTATTTACAAGAATAGAGTGGTCAATGCTTCAAATGCGGCTTTGTGTATTTTTGCCGCTGCTTTTAAACTTCGGATACACGAGGCGTTCTTTGACCAAACTTTGAGTATTCATTGTCATTAACCATATTTAAAATCAAAAGTGAGGACGAAAAATAACAAATTCTGGTCCTAGTTGTAAAAATATATTTTTTTAAACTTTGGGTTAAAATCTGATTGGAACCAAGTAGAAATCATGCACCTTGTATAATTGACATTAGTCATTTGCTTGTCGCTTTCTATTCGTTGCAACCAATGAAGTTCAACTGAAGAGATTAGTGGTTGACCAGTTGACTTGACCTCCACATTGCAACATGGCACAAACAGTTGTGTAATATCTTCACAACATCGAGTGACTCAACTGCTTTCTACTACAACATTAGTTTAAAAAAAAAAAAAAAAAACTTAAAATATTTATTTATTTTGTATTTTTTTAAATGATGTTGATTGTCACGTGACATGCAGGTGACATGGCATTGCCATGTGGAAGTCAATTGAATGCCGAAACACACAGTCAACTCTCGTTATGCAACATTTGGTATCATTGCCATTATTTTTTGACTTTGAACATATGTCGTCTCTGTTTATCAAATATTAGATATTTATGTCGTGATTTTCTTTTCTTGCAGGCCAAATACTCTTGCTCAGCAAGTGATGTTTAAGATCATCCTGATGATAGCCACAAATCAACAGCCCAAACCAATTAAGTTGGGCTCAGTCTCAATTTCCAACCCCACGCGAATTGGGTTTGTTTGAGTCAACACAAGAAGTCTACGAGTCCACTCTCGGGTTCGCTAGTTTGGGTCGGGGCAGCTTCACGACCAACCACATTAAAAAATTTAGATAATGAATTTATGTTAATAAATTATGGATTTCTTACGAGTTTAATTTTATGATTGATGCTAATAGTTTAGAGAATTATATAATTTGTCTAAATTTTATCGAACCGGCAAAATTCGGGCTTAAAACAACCCGATCAAACCAATTTTTTATTTGATCATTTTGGATTGGACCTTTCAAATTATCATGTTGGATCGGCCCATTTTTCCGATCGGATTGAGGTAGAAACAGGGGCGGAGCTAGGATTTTTTCAAGAGGGGGCGAAAAAAATTAAGCTAAAATTATTAGAATATAATAAATAAAATATTTTTATAATTAATTTTAAATAATCGATAAAATATTTAGTGATACAATAATACAATTACAAATATTATAGCTTAATGTATAATAAAAGAATCTTTATATTAAGAGATGATTAATAATAGAGATCATAATTGTTAAAAAAAATGAAGTTGATTAGAATTGAACCTTGGTCTTCAAAGAGGGAGATTTAAAAAGTAGTCACTACACCAGAGTATTAACTTTGTTTGGTCATGATACATTTAATATATATATATTAATAAAATTATATATATTTATTAATTAAAAATCACGGATTTGAATCAAGTGGGGGCGGCCGTCCCCGCTCGGCCCTCAATAAATCCGCCCCTGGGTAGAAATATTGGACGCCCAAATCTAACCCCTACCCATGCTTTCTTTTTACAAATAGATTAAAATTTTCCTACCAAATCCATCAATGCGAGACATTCAAACCAAAAAAATTAAGGTGACAAAGAGAATTATAGTAGTTCACTCTCACTCTTGGGTCTTCGTCGCGGTTAGGGGGATTGCGGTTTTACAAATCGACGAGTTCATGACATTCAACTCCTAATAAACAACGTACCGTGGCGACCAAGCGCAGCGCGTTCTTCCTCCGACAGCTGACCTTGTACTCCTCCGACATGTCAAGCTCCTTCGTCCCGTTCGGTAGCCCCCAATCGAAGCGGTGCAGCAGCTGAGCGAGCACCAGTTCCATGTTCGGGAAAGAGAATAACACGCCGGGACAAATTCTCCGACCGGCACCGAATGGAAGAAACTGAAAATCAGCGCCTCGCAGATCAACTGGAGAGCTGGCGAATCTCTCGGGCACAAAGCTCTCAGCATCAGAGCCCCAGAGCGCCGGGTCTCTACCTAATGCCCACGCGTTGATCACCACCTTTGATTTGGCGGGAATGTGGAATCCTGCCACGTGGCAGTCCTCCCTGGCCTCTCGGCCCAGCAAGGGAGCCGGAGGGTGTAACCGGAGAGTCTTGTTAATGACACTTTTCAGGTAATCGAGTCCTTCGATGTCGGCCTCTGAGATCTTCGCCTTGCCGTCTAGGGCTCGCCGGACTTCGGATTGCGCCTTTTCGAGGACTCTTGGGTTTCTAAGCATCTCCGCCATCGCCCACTCTAATGCGGTTGCAGTAGTTTCGCCCCCAGCACCAATTATGTCCTGGCAAGTGTGAAGGGTTTCATTATGATCATATTTATCTGTCACCACAATCTCAAGAATTTTAGTTTTACAGTAAAAGAAAATACTTAATTAGTGTAACAAACCAATATATATAATTAGTATTATTTAAAAAAGACTGAATTGATGATGGCTTTATAGTAGTATTTCTATCTATTACTATTAGGGGTCACTAAGAAAAAGATTTATTGCCGTTACACTGTGAAACGTAACAGAAAAGTCCATATATTACTTAAGCAAAAGATATAGACCGGCCGGAACAAGAAAATAGTCCGGTAAATAACGAGGGTCGGGACCAACCGGACCCTTGCTTCTTCCTTGATCCTCACTCGGACATCGGGGTCCTGAAAAAAATAAACTCGGGCTGGACGGAAAAATCCAATTGGCTCATCTTTTTATGACTAGTCTAGGGCTACTGGAGGTGATTACGCCATAATAATAATAATAATAATAATAATAATAATAATAATAATAATAATAGCCCTAATATTTTTATTTTTTGCATGATAATCCTCAAATATTATTTGCTTTTAGTGTAAATTCTATTCAACTCCCCTAGCATTTTACTAAAGAAGTTTAAATATAATATTTGGAAAAAAAATTAATTCTAAGCCCTCCCGAATATATATCTAGTAGGGGTGAGCATGGGTTTGGTTGGGCCGCCTCGATGAATTTTATGGGCCCGATCCGGTCACATCGGATTACAAAAAAAAAAACCGATACAATCCAAAAAAAATTAATGCCCGAACCAAATCGACCCATTAAAATCGGCTGGATTGGTTTAGGCCTTCCGGTCCGAATAAGTAAAATTTAGTTTTATACTACAAAAAAAATATGAAAAAATATGCATCAATGTAATCAAAGTTCAATGAAAAATACCCCAAACAAATTTAATCAAACAAACATACACTGAACAAATTCTATACTTTTAACAAAAATTGTAATCAACCTATCAAGAAATGCCAAAGGACACTTATAAACTATCTTAAATTACATAAGATTATCACTCATTTTCACACTTTTATATAAATTCAAGCATATTCAAATAATAAGTAACTATTGAAAACTAGATTTCAAATGATAATTCAGATTGTGCTTGAGATTGAATATGAGAGATCGAACGGTCATTGAAAGGAAATAAAATTTAGAATGAATAATATGAAAAGATTAAAGATTGCACTCGCTTGAATAAAAATCAAGAAACATTAACATGAAATATATATTAATTATACTGGTGGGGTTGAAGACCTCGATCGACCCAAGGTATTGGCCCCGACCCTGACCCTGACCCGACCCGAATAATAGTCGAACCCAGCCCGGCTCGATCTGACCTAATGTTGAGCGAGTTGGATTGGGCGGGTTAGATTGGGGTCGGGTCTATAACGGATTGGGTTGGGCCATCGGGTTGAGTAAAAAATGCTCACCCCTAATTAATATGCGGGTTCCGCCACTCAGTTAGGGATTTTTGAGAGTTCTTCTGTAGTTAACTCATCCAAGAACTTAAGAAAACCACTACCGTTGTCGTGTAACTATTTTTTCCAGTAACCTGTATCGGTTTAAATACCGGTCATTTTATGCCATTTTCCAAACCAAGAAACGAGAAATGAATGAGAAAAAGGGTCGAGAAACCGTACGTGAATCACGGTTTTTATATGCTCGGTGGTGACTTCGAAAGTGAGCTCGGTCGAATGCGTGAGCCGCAGAAGCGCACCAAGCAGACTCTCGTCCTCGCCTCCTTCACCGCTCTTCATCTTCCTCTCTCGCTCATCGATTACTTCATCCAGAATCTCCGACGTTCTTTTCCTTATCCTCTCTAACTTACCTTTCATTCCCGTCAAACCAACCAACCACTCCACAGAAGGGAAGCAATCGGCGAGCGTAAAGCCGGTGCTCAGCTCCAAAACCTCTTTCAGAAGCGACACGTACTCCCCATGGCAACGGCACCTTTCCCCGAACGCCGCCCTCCAAACCGTCGCGATCACCGTCGAGAGGAGCATCTCGGAGAGGTCCACATCCGCCCCCCGCGAGGCATGCTCGCGTACGCGCTCAACGAGCCTCCCCGCCTTGTCCTCCCTCAGCGCGCGGAAGGACTCCACGCGCCCGGGGCTCAGCAGCCTCGCGGCTGCGACCCTGCGCATGACGCGCCAGTAATCCCCATAGGGCGCGGCCACGAGCCCGCCGTGGTGCGAAGGACATGGCCTTCATACCGAGCGTGACGGGCCGCTGCGCAAAGGCGAGCTCGTGCGTGCCCATCACCTCTTTGGCAGCGTCTTTGGAGTGGATCACGATGGTCAGCACCTCACCGAGCTGCAGGGCCATGACGGGGCCATGGTTGTCGGAGAGGGCTCTGAGCGAGTGGTGCGGGAGGGACGAGCCGATGAGGTGGTGCAAGTTTCCGATGACAGGAAGTTTCCATGGCCGTGGGGGTAGTTTGAGAAGGCTGGCTTTGGGCTTTGAGACTCTTTTGAAGAGTATGAATGCAGGGATGAGGAAAATTACAGGGACGACGACAAGATGAAACGCAGAGATCTCCAACATCTTAGATTCTTAAGCTCTTAACAATATACTTTTGTCGTTAATATCGTCGAGTAATTGAACTATCGATTTTTTATTTTATTGTATATGAATGACTTGAGTTACGCTGACTCTACTTCAGTTTAACGACTAGAGAGTTGAGATAACCGAGAACACGTGAAAGTGTTCTTTCTTCTACTTTTCAAAAAGAATATATATTCAATTTCAACCGAAATCACTTTTTTAATTTAATATTATTGCGACCAGAGAATGTTATTATTTTATCAAGTTTATTAATTAGTCATGTTAGATAGAGTCGAGACCATACAAAATTATTATCTTACCGAACTTATTAATTTATCTAATATTAATTAAAGTACTTTTGTCGCGATTATATAACTCGAGTTATATACCAAACAAAAACGGGTTTAGTACCAGTGATTGTGAAGTCGGTGAACCGATTGCGGGTAAAAATCGAACACAAAATGAAACCAGAGAGCAAGCTCAGTGCTCAAGGAAGAAGAGAGAATGACGTCGCTTGCAAGAATATACAATGATCTCAGTAAATTTAACAGATTTTTCACGGTCAATGGCATCACTTTTTTCTACTGGGTCAAATAATAGATTTTTGATCGATAATGATTTCATGAACCTTGTTCGTGCTTAAGATTAAGAGTGATTTTTTTTCATATATAACCGTTACTGATTATCAGGAATAAAAACCCCACTTTTAAGTCCTTCGCAAACATGAATCCGTGACGTATTTTAGGTCCACACCGATACGAATACTAGTGCAAAAATTATCATCTAAAAAACCAGTTTTCAAGAACCGAGAACAAAACTGATTCTCAAAATCAGGGAAAAAAAGGGTAAAGGAATTAAACTCGCAAAAAAACGGTTAAACGGTCGTGGTTATACTTAGAAAAATAATGAGAGAGGGGCTGCGTAAGTAAATTTTATAATTACTCACAAAATCAAATTTTTACTAACTGAATTAAATGGATTTTTTTGTTCTCCATAATCAAAGCCAACACATAACATCTGAAATGTATCCCTTAACCCAAGTTAATCAGATGACCGTTTTGAGTATAACAGGACCGATCCGACCAACCTCTCATCGTCATGATTCTTCTTCGTCGGCTTCCGCAGCAGCGATCTCGGAATCCAATTTGTTCATAAGCTCCTCGCTCAGATGTTTGGCCACTGAAATCATGTCAAGAACGATGCTCGGGTCCAATCCTGCGCCACCTCTTTTGGTCAGACCACAAATATGCCCCTTCGAATTGACGGAAATCGAGACTGCAGAGTTCATTTGGGACTCCTCTTGTGATGTGGCATCAGCAATGTAGTGCTTACCAACCTGTAAAACGGATTGGAACGTAATTAAACAGGTGTAGGAGACAAAGTGGCTGAATCGGGCAGTGGAAAAGACAATATTACCCTCGTTAAGGTGATGATGACCGGGACGCCAGAGGTGTCGAATTGAAGAAATTCTTCGTCACTTACATCAACCTCAGGGTGCTGGTCGTCCGGGTCACTAGACGCGATATTGACCTTCGGGATTCCTGTATTGCTCAAAGCAACCTTCGAGAATATGAACGAATATGAGAAAATTAGATTGAGTCCTAAATATACGCAATTATTATTATTCGAACAATTCCGTAGGGGTGAAACCAGGACACGTAACCAGTGTTAAGGGATTTTTTAGTCCATGTACCGGTTTCCCTAGCTTTGTAAGTTAAGCCCGGTACGAGTTTTCTTGAGAATGAGTTTTCCAGTGATCGATACCGGCAAAAAAAAAGAACATTTTACTAGTAAAAATCCAGAGAGAATCAGTAAAAAATCGGAGAGGTCCTGGCTTTTCTGACCCAGAGAAAACTTGTCACGTAATCTTGCACCACAAAAAACCAGTTTCTTTCCGAACCGATAGCCGGTTTTCAAGCCAGTTTCCAGTATAAAATTCTCTTCCGTCACGGTAAAGTATAACTAGTGGATGGCTAAAACCTAAAATTGTGTTAAAAAGCACTAGAACATTTCTATGGACCCGTGCTCATTTTCACAAAAATGCGATAGCTTATTAGTTACATTAATCTTTTGCTTGAGAAAGCAAAGGTCATGATATAAATATGTTTATATATATATATACATATAAAACACCTTAATAGCAGCTCCGAGCGCATCTAGCAGATTGCCGTCTGAACCGACAACGAGGCAATCGATGTAGAGATCCCAGCATACTTTCCCTTCCATAACCGCTAAGGACGAGAGATCAATCGCAGCTCCTGAAACGAATTCAAAAGAGAGGCAAAAAATTAATACATAAACAAATATATACATAACAAAGAACGCATATGACAAGCAAATGCTGTCGTTTACTCTTCACAAACCTGCGCCGCTTTTACCGCCCAAGAGACAATGCTGCAAAGCCATTGAGAGTTCCGCTGACAATTCTTCACCACCTCTGCCCTGTGGAAGTGTAGCTATACATGTAAGTTCACGCACAAATACAAGGAGTCTTCTTCGCACGAACGTAGTTCATCGAGATAACGGCTTCCAACCCAATTTTAAGGTCCAAAATAATGAGGTTTAAGGTATTAACGTTCAGCCAAAAAACCTGGAACCCTAACTGTCCCTCCCCTTACTCTTCTCGGCCACAAAAATCCCAAGCTCCCTCCCGGTAAATTATATAACTATATGTTGCTTTCACCTCGCCTCAGAAAAAATGCCTCAAGGCTATAATACGCTATTTCAAAACTGCTTTACTGTAACGATCCAAGCAAATTTATAATGAAAAAACGACAGAGAAGATTCCCGAGTCACGAACCTCAAACATTGGTGCAGCGGTTGAACTGCAATCAACGTATATGGAAACTTTTCCCTTATTGGGTTGCAAAGAACTCGGCCTTCCTAGCTCAACCTGCACTTAACCACTTCACAAAGCTTAGAAATTCTGAGAAGAAAAAAAAAACCTTCATAATCCGCAAATTCTACCTTTACACTGGCAATAACCTCCGTGTCGCCCATCTTGATCCTCGCAGACCCGTTCGCCTGCACGAAACCGCGCGCGAAATGCAAATTCAGCACATATACATCCACACACACACACACAAAAAAAAAAACGCATTACACGAGTCTCAATCGCTTTACGGAACTTACCTGCGGAATGACACCCGTTTCGACGGAGATGGGGCGATAAGTGTACCGTTTCCGACCATCGGAACGGATATCTTGAGCGATCCCGCCCTCTATGAAATGCTTCTCACCACGAGATAACCCCATCGTCTCTACACACCAAAACATAAAACATATATTAAGATTCTCTGCCTGGAAATGACACCACAGTCAATGATTCTTAATCACACAGAGAAGCCATTATAATACAGTATTTTGCAGACCCCATTGCAGAGGCTTCGAATACAATCACAGAGCTCGAATACGAATCCCAGTAAAACCGAAATGCAGCCAAAAAAATCCCCCAAAAAAAAAACTTACATTGCAAACACTTCTCTGAAGAATCTTCCTCGAAACAATAGAAGCTGAATTCGACGAGCACGAGAGATTAGCTTCAAGCGAATTGAAGGTCTCTCTTCGCCTTCGTTTTGGCGCTTCTTTGATAGTTCTTCGTTTTGGTTTACATTTCAGTAGGTTTTGGTCTCTTCTCTCTGGTTCTTGGGGTATATTCGTCTTTTCATGTGTAAAAGGGTTAAATTTCAGAACTTTTTATTGTGCTTATTGGGTTATTTTTCATCAAAATTCTCGTTCTTTTCGGAAGGGATAATAGCGGCATAAGTCCTCAACCTTTATTCAATTGGGGCGGCATAACCCCAACTTTATTTAATAGCGGTATAAGTACCAAAAGATGATTTCCGTCCATATTTGACTAACGGAAGTAGTCAACGTTTGCGTGGTCAGCTTCTCGTTAACGTGGACGCCACATAGTCCGACATGTTACCATACATGTCATCCTCGCGTCATCAAATTTAATGCAAAATTAATTGAATCCCTCCATCACCCTTAATTTTGCATTAAATTTGATGACACGAGGATGACGTGTATGGTGACATGCCGGATTACGTGGCGTCCACGTTGACGAGAAGCTGACCGCGCATAACGTTGACTACTTTCGTTAGTCAAATATGGACGGAAATCATCTTTTGGTACTTATACCGCTATTAAATGGGGTTGAGGCTATGCCGCCCCAGTTGAGTAAAGGTTGAGGACTTATGCCGCTATTATCCCTTTTCGGAATGGTAATTTGCGGCGAAAGTTATCGAACTCATTATTTTTTTATAAATAAACTACTAAATTTTCTATTAATGACGAAAGTCACTATCGTCATGATTTTCTTGTAAATACACCCTTCATATTTTTCACAATGCTAAAAGCGCCACATAACTTGATTGTCGTTCTGACGGTGGCCTACTGCCTGTAGTTGCTCTGATCGCTAGAATATGACTATTTTATTTTACCAAATTTAATGTTAGTCAGATTAGTCAACATGTCAACATTTATATGTTTCGATGCAACAATAAGATGTTATTTGTAAAAAGTAGCTTCGTTGGTTGGTTAATTGTCAAAGGATTAGAGCACGTGGCTACAAACCACGGTGTCGGGTGTTCGAATCCCTCCTCGCCCACAACCGGCCAAAAAGAGAAAGACATTTCCCTTTGGGGGTAGGAAAATCATGATCGTGATTGAGCAAAGTTTTATAGACAGCTTCGCTTCCTTGTTGCTTCTTTCTAGCGGGCAGTAAAACGGCTAGGAGTATGGTCGACAAAGGCTCACATGAGTTTAGTGATTTATCTATCAAAAAAAGTGTGGCATTTAAAGTTGTAAGGGTGAATACAAGTGTAACGTTAGCGATTTTTTTCGCTGCCATAACATGAGTTTAGTGATTTATCTATAAGAAATTGAATTCGGTGACTTTCTCCGTTAAAATATGAGTTTAGACACTTATTTATATATAAAAAATCTGTAACTTTCGCCGCAAATTCCTTCTCTGTAAATGTGTTCCTGGTAATTTTTCCGACCAATTCTGCCCAATTAGGGCTCGGTACGAGGTTTTTCTTCGACCAAATCCCAGTTTTCCTCTCGGAATCGATTGAAGATTCGTGCAGATGGGTCGTTCTCGAGCTGTATCGAAGATCCCCGACGACGATCCGAACCAGAGGTCAACCCAATGTCGCTCCCCAATTCGGTTTCAGCTCTTGACCTAATTTGATTCTGAGTTGAAATTGGTGTATTGAAATTGCGATTTGTGGTTTCAGTAGACCGTCGAAGAGGAAGCGGCTCGCGAATTCGGAGTCGGCGGAGACCGCCGCGGCTTACGGCGGGGTCCTAGGGCATGGAGCCGGCGAGCGGAAAGCTCCGCTGTACCATTGCAACTACTGCAACAAAGACATTTCCGGGAAGATTCGGATCAAGTGCGTCGTCTGCGCCGATTTCGATCTCTGCGTCGAGTGTTTCTCCGTCGGAGCTGAGATCTTTCCTCACAAAGGGAATCATCACTACAGGGTTATGGTTAGTTATCCCTTTTTCTGAAAGTTGCTTCTTTTCTTGTGATTTTGGGTTCGATATTGGAATCGAAAAGATCTAGTTCGGGTGGTTGAGGATTTGAACTTGCATTCTCGAGGTACCAAGTTCGAGCCACCGCGTAGAAAAGTTAGTAAAACGCTCACCCTTTCAAGAAAAGGGTATGTCAGAGTAGTTCAATAATGCGTGACGATAGAATGCGAACACCAAAACGGTAACAGAACATAAAGAAAACGAAACGAGAATTTATTACGAAGAAACCCATTTTCGGAAGAAATACAATAGTGCTGACTTATAACAGCTGTAACCAGAAAGTCTAAAATCGCACATTAAGGTAAAATCTGTATTCCAGTAAGCAGAGTTTGACCCGGAAAACGGATTCAGGTTAATGTATAAGCCAATTTATCTTAGGCAATAGCTAAAGATTTGCACTTGTATTCTTGATGTACGGCGTTCGATTACGTCGGAGTAGTTCATAATGATTGATGTTAAAATAGGAACACCGAAACATTTAAACAGAAAGAAAACGACGCAAGAATTTATCACGGGGAAACTCAATTTCGGAAGAAAGACAATAGTGGAGGAAGTTATAGTACTGACAGCTGTAATCAGAAAGCTTAAAAATCGCACATTAAGGTAAAAATCCATATTCCAAAAGCCACAGTCGGGCCTTTGAAATACTGAGATAATTTTATGCCGTTATTGCAAAACGGGTCGCTTCTTGAGTACGGTCTACGAATTTGGGCTAATGTAGAGTCCAATTTATCTGAGGCAATGGCTTAATTGACTCAATGCTCCTCTTAGTTTATGTTTACTATATTTGTTTATTACGACAGGACAATTTGGCTTTTCCGCTTATTTGTGCGGAGTGGAATGCAGATGAAGAAACGTTACTATTGGAGGTATATCTTTTGTTCTATCTCAAGCAATGGGCTTTTTCTTTTCGAAGTTTTAAATTATTATAGCGATGTTGAGAAGCATATGTCGAAGTTTTCCCGAGTATTTAGGGATAAAATCTTGTGTGCTTTCAGGGTATCGGGATGTATGGATTCGGTAACTGGGCAGAAGTTGCAGAACACGTTGGAACAAAAAGCAAATCGCAGTGTATTGATCATTATAAGGCCATTTACATGAATTCACCATGTTTTCCTCTTCCTGTAAGACTAGCATTGCAATGTTTGTTATTGTATTATTTTATATGTATATGTATATGGATGCTTGTTTCTGACGTGTGCAACTATTTATCTGCCTAGGATCTGTCACATGTTATGGGAAAGAGCAAAGATGATCTCCTTGCAATGGCCAAAGGACCCGATGACGTCAAGATCGGTTAGTTGTTCGCTTTTAGCTGCTGTTACAAATTTTAGCGCTTTTTTCTATTCGAATATCATGCTAATGTTCTAAAACTATCATTATCCATTAAATTTTGAGAAATAATGTCTTTTTTTTTTTTTTTTTTCTGCTGCAGAAGTTCTTGCAGCTAAGGAGACTCCGCCAAAGGAAGAGTCTCCTTTATCGCCTAAAGCAAAGTATACACCGATATTTAGTATTTATTTTTAGTGTTCTTCGGTTCAACACCCTAATCATTCCTTCTTATTCGTTTCATACGTGGATCAGACCCGAAGACGCAGCAAAAGATCAAGTTCGTGAATCGCCAGCACACCCAGAATCAGGTACAACCTCAAACTATCATGCACGTTTTACAATTTATTGTATCACTTATCCTTATTATTGTCGCGTTTTCTTATATGCAGGACCCGGCTTGGCAAATATAGGCAACTCCCAAACCCAGATCAAGGATGAAATTCAAGTTGAAGGTCTGTATTACACTAGAAAAAAAATTATGGGCCTTTTGTCGCCGTTCATCCTAAATTTAGGGTTTACTTTTGGAATTTCTACAGAACCTCAAGTTGATAGAAGTATCGGAGAAAAGAAACCTCAGATTCCAGGAGATGAGGGAGCTATTACAGAGCTCAGTGGCTACAATTTCAAGAGACAGGAATTTCAGATTGAATATGATAACGATGCAGAGCAGTTGCTTGCAGACATGGAGTTTAAGGAATCCGATACCGATGCTGAACGGGATATGAAAGTACGAGTGCTACGAATTTACTCAAAGAGGTACTTGTTTTAAATAGTTTTCTTATGAATTCGCTCTCGGCTATTTATAGCTTCCATCTTCTTCTTCTTTTTTATCAGTTTCGATAACTAGCCAAAAATAATATCTCGGTGTATTTATTTTAGGGCTAATTTCATTACATCTAATAATTTGACAGACTTGATGAAAGGAAGCGAAGAAAGGACTTCATACTAGAGAGAAATCTGCTTTATCCTGATCCATTTGAAAAGAGTCTTTCACCTGAAGAGAAGGAAATATATCGACGGTTCCAAGTCTTCACTCGGTTTCACTCGAGTGAAGAGCACAAGAGATTCCTTCAGAATATAATCGAGGAACACCAAATCATGACTAGAATCGAAGATCTTAAGGTGCGAATCATATCGCTCACGTTCTTGTTTTTCAGGACTTCTATTAAACAATAGTGTAGATTTTCGTTATGGTTGTAGAATAGACACCTTCGGGAACAGTGTTTCGCCGGGTCTAAACTCAGTGACGAGATCCACGGCTGAGGACCAAACCTTTTTACTAATTTAGTCATGTACGAAGTCTCAACTATTATACCTGTTATGGTACATGACCAAGGGGTTTCGTCTTTTGTTACTATCCTTCTATATTGCAGGAAGCTCGAATCGCTGGTTGTCAGACCGCAGCTGAGGCGAATAGGTTCGTCGAAGTGAAAAGAAAGAAGGAAGCAGATGAAAATGCCCTTAGGGCTAAGGAGAGCTCTCAGGCCGGACCCAGCGGTAAAGGTTTGTCTAAGCCAACATCCTTCAAAGGAGAATTAGATAGTCCCCGAGGAGTTGTTAAAGGATCAATGGATCTATTTTCTGGAAATTATCTAAATGATTGGGACGTCTCCGGATTCGCTGGGGCCAATTTGCTGTCTGACAATGTAAGAACTCGATGGAGATTTCGACCGTGTCATGTTTCACTTTCTAGACTATATTTTCGACCGATGTTTCATGTTGTTGATTCATGTAATTGCAGGAGAAAAGACTGTGCTCGGAGATCCGAATATTACCGGCTTTGTATCTGAAAATGGTGGAGAGGATGTCGATGGAAGTTATGAGCGGGACGGTAACGAAGAAATCGGATGCACATGGATTATTTAAGGTTGACCCGAACAAGGTTGATAAGATCTATGATATGCTTGTGAAGAAGGGAATAGCTCATGCGTGATTTCAAGGTTTGTAAATTTTTCTTTCCAATTTTGGTAAGATTTTGTTTACTATGAGGACTACAATTTTCTTTGTATATACCACAGAACATTATGACATTTTTGTGATCATTTGTTAATTTTTTTATTTAATAAATTTAAATTAATAAATAATCACAAAAAAATCATTGTGCTAGACGATATATTCCGTTTTACAACATTAGATCGTGATCTTGTGATCGGAGCCGTTGTTATTTTAAATCTCCTCCCGTTTAGAGAGAGATTAGTTTATTAGTCGAAGATAATCTTTGTTTGTGAAAGAGTACTTTATGCTATAAATGAAGATTATTTTGTGAAAAAATTACTTTGTATGTTATGTCCACCGTAATTCATTCCAAGAAATAATAATCTCTCTTTCCCTCTCTCAAGTTCTCTATTATTATCTTTGTTCTTTAATTTATAAAATAAGTTCTCTATTATTATCTTTGTTCTTTAGTTTATAATATTTTATAACAACTCGTATTTTCTACCGTGATTTTCAACAATATCTTTGTAAACCCATGTGTTTATTCTCTTTATTTTATGATCACAAAATTTGCAATAATAATAATATGTGGAATCAATATCGACCCACCAAACCTAGCAAAATTCACTCTCCATTCTTCTTTCTTTTCTATTATTTTTGCAGTGATGGTTAATGGATGTTATTGGAAAAATCCACTTCATGCTAGAGGTGGGACCGGGCCGGCCCAAGCCCACCTGCCCGACTCATAAGAAAAGCGGGTTTTCCCTGCTCCGCCCCATTTTTTGTGCATCGGTCTAGGACCGCCCCTATCAAAAGGCTCAGACTGGGTTATGTATTCCTAGGCCCGCCCCGCCCTGCACCGAAGTCCACATAAACCCGCCCCGTGGCCAACCCGCCTCGCCCCGTTTGAAAGCCCACATAAATCACATTTATATATATAAAAAAAATATTAAGTTGTGATATTAATATTAATGAAGATAAGGAAAAAAAAAACTACTCTAAATATTTTATTATTGTAGAATATAAAAATTATCTTTATATTACTCATTTCATTACTTTATTTATTATATATATTCTATATACTTCTTTAATTTTTCAATTAAACACTTCCAACTTCATTAATCAATTTCAAAATTCGCTAATCGATTTGAAATTTTTTGTTTTATAACTAGAGTTTTGGTATACTATTATATATAATTTGTAAGAATGTGTTTGAATTTTCAAGTATAAGATTGAATCTAAATTGCATTATGTTACTCAACTTTCAAACTGAGAATTCGATTATCGAGCAAATAAAAAAATATTAAAGGTATTGTTCATTCCTCTATTCATTATCTTCTATGTTTATATTAATTTTAATTTGTATTGAATTTCATTTATACTTTCTACTCAAAGATGTAAATCATTATTACATATCAACTCGAAAAATTCCAACCCGTTTTGGTTTGTGAAAAGCCCACTAAATTCAACCCGGAAGAGCCCACAAATTTTGACTCGTAAAAAGCCTGCCCTCCCCGTGACATTGTGGGTTCAAGTTCATGGGCCGGGGTGGGCCTTGATATCTCTTCCAAAACCTGCCCCGCCCCATCCCGCACATTGAGCGGGCGAGTCAAGCCCGCCCCATTTAACATGTGGGCTTAACGGGTTGTGGGCCGGGCTGGGCCGCCCCGGCCCACTTGACACCTATGCTTCATGATCATTGTTAATCGAGTCTTATATATCGTGTATAAATGTCTATAATATTCGTATCTCCATGTTATAATTATATTTTTTTATATCATGCATATGGTGTAATATTTCTCACATCTTTCTCTATATATATATGTATAAACCTAAATCAAATAATATGCTTTTTTTTTTTTTATCTACGTTTTGTCACAACAAGGTTTAAAATATATTTTTTCTAGTGTATGAGATATATATTTTTTTTTAAACAGAATGTTATTGAACAATCGTTGAGTTTTTTTAAGAAATATAATTTTATTCATGAAGATTGACTATATTTTACATATTCGGTTTATACTTTGAATTTCATCTCATTATAATAACCGTGTATATGTTGTACATACATTTTATGATCATCATGTGCCAATTTTTTATTTATATATATATATATAAATATTACCAATATTTATTTATGTTTTCTATGTATGTTATATACACCAAAGAAGCTAAAAAAAAATCCTTGAAGTTAATAACATCTTTTTAATATTTTGGGTTAGCAAGAATCCCAGAAGTGAATAATATTAATATGAAGGTTTTTGGCTAAAAATATTCCTTCAAGTGAATAAAACATTTATAAAGTCTTTTAATATTCCTTGAAGTGAACACCCTCATTTTTATTTTTTGGTTAGAAACATTTCGTGAAGAATGTAATAAAATTTTATGATATTTTAGTGTGACAGTATTCCTTGAAGTGGATACAAGAAGCTTTATGATCATTTTCTAGAAGTGAATACGAAAATATTATCAATATTCCTTGAAGGAATACCACAATTTTTATGAACTTTCATTTAGAGTTTTTCATTTAGAGTTATTCCATGAAGTGATTTTTTTTTTTATAAATAGTATGAGCTAAGGAAAAAAAAACGTTAGTGTCACTCATAATTAAAGTTAGCACTATTCTCTGAAGTGATTTTTTTTTTAATATGCTAAACTAATGAAAAATATTATATATGGATCATTGAGATTGAGTGAATGGTGTTATTATGTACGTGTACAATCTAAAAATGGCTTTATTATTTTTGGCTTGTTTATAATTTTTGAATATATAGGCAAACTAGATTAATTACAGGTGTAAAACTAGTTCGGGCACTCCCGGGTGGGGGCTATTAGATATTTAGTATTTTGGCCGTTGATTTTTGTTCAGTGTAATTTTTATTCTCATTTTTCGTTAAACATCTTAACTACAACGGCCCTATCTCGGAGAAACCTACTAGCTAGGAGGACGTTAGGGAAACCTTTTAATAAACTTTTTCGAAGGTTTCTCTCGAGATGTGCCGGTACGATTGCAATGTTTACCAAATCGACCTTCCGAACAATAGTTGGCCTAGAGGCAAGGTCATGAAGAACAAGAAGTTTGTCATACGATCCTCGAGTTAATCTTGTTGTATACGGAGATGAGTGTTTGATCTTGGTAAGAATGTACGCATCTCATTTAAATTTGACTGTAATTGTTAACGGCAAAGGAGATGAGTGTTTTTTTTTTTTTTCAGGTGCTTCACCTGAACCGAAATGCCGGCTCCGTCACTTAGCGTCAAAATTACCACAGGTGTCTCCCATGTTTAATTTTCATTTCTCATTGGGTTTCTTCTTGATAAAATTATCACGGAACACATGAGCACCTCGACATTCATATAAGCGAGGACAAACTCGGAATTAAACTGGAGCATGCTTAAGCAAGCTTATGAAGTTATGATAAAGAAAACCATTGACATAATTTTCTAAAAAGGATGCAATTGTTTTTTCTTCTTTTTGTAACAAATTTTGGTGAAAGTGGCAAAAAAACATCAAATAAATAAGCAAAGAATATGAATTTGGTACATTAGATTAAACATTGAAGAGAAGAACCCCCAATTAAGTACAAGAAATGAATCCCAATTCAAATTCAAAGTACAACACGAAAGCGACTGGTCGGAAATGCCCTCAAGCTAGGAAATGAGACTCGAGAAACTATAGACAGGGACCTACAATAATAATATTTATAACAATAAGGTTACAAAATAAATAATTAAAAAACAACCTAAACTAAATGGTCAGCTCTTTGTCCCTAGGGTCAAAGTCAAATCCAGTCCTCTCTCTCTCTATCAATCAACTACAAGTCTATGACGTAACGCATTAGAAGACAAAAAAAGCAACAATCTTTTTGTCTTCTCTTTGTTGAATCAGTTAGTTCCCATGTCTTGAAACGACATGTCACTGCGGACCAAAGTCCCAGAGATGCAAAGTGGCGTCCGCAGCAGCCGCAACGACGTGTCGTTCGTCGGCGGCGAGTGCGGTGGCCTCCCCGATCTCTTCCGCGAATCTAAACAAATACCGACCGCTTTCACTTTCCCACGCGCGTATGAAACCCCCACCGCACATTAGCGCGATCCCCCGGTTCATCGCCCCCATGAGCCCCATTTGCCATGCGCCTCTCCGCACGGAGAAGCTGCATAGCTCGTCTAACGTGCCACCGCGGCGTACGCTGGCCACGCCCTGGCTGTCCACGACAACGTAAGCAGAGTTGCTGACGTCCAACGATGTCACCATTAGCCCGTTCTCGTGCTCCTCCTGGCCCAATGGGAAGAGCGGGTTTCGCAAATCAAAGACGATGACTCGACCGTTAGTGCACGCCACGGCCGTGTCATGTCCTGTGACCCGGATCCGACCCACCACTAGAGTGAGCTGGATGAGCATCTGCCAACCCGTCACGGATTCTGGGTCGGTTAGGGACCCACCTACGAAAACGAGTTCCTCGGTGGCGCCGTCCCAAACGTGGAAAGCACGTCCAGGGACACCAGCATAGAGACCGACCCACCAACGCGCACAGCCGGTAAAGTCGACTAGGACTCCGTCATCGACTAAATGGCCGGCGTGAGCGCGCCGCGGATGCCGCGGGTGCGGCTGTGCTGCTTCCACAGTAGTCACATGGATGTCCCCATCCTGCGTGGCGAAGATGAGCCGTCGGTCGGGCGCAGGCGGGAGGACAATGCCCGTCACTGCACGGGAAAACCGACCGAGGACGTTCCGCGGCCGCGGGCGGATCGTCCGGACGTGCAGCCGCATGGCAAGGTCAAATAGGCGGACAGCACCGTCGGCAAAGCCACACGCTAGATACGTGTCGGAGAGCGTGAGGCACCGACACGAGAGCGCGTCATGGTTGGCGGTAGGATCGTCACCGTTATCAGAGGGATCAAAGTGGAGCACGTAATGGGTATACCGCCGCATTCGGAAGTTGGCAGCAGCCGTGTGCCAGTAGACGTACTCATCGCGCCACGTGTCCCGGTGGAAGAGCTGCGTCCGGCCCCACACCCGCCGCGTGAGGCGGTGCCATAACATCTCCGACCGCGAGACCTCCCGCCATGTGGAGCACACCTGGCAGCCAAAATGCCACGTGGGCACACCTCAAGTTAAATGACATGCAGCTACTGGACGTAAGATAAGAGGACATGCAAAGACAAGGTCACTGGACAAAAGTCAAGACAAGTCCAAGTTCGTACCAACCTCTATGAGACTTGAAAAATATGGTACTTCAAATGCTTTATTAAAATTTGACTTAAGAAGAACACCTGAGATTACATTACATGTACAAATATTCAGCTTCGAGGGCTTATATTACATTATAACTATTTATGTATGAGGGTTTAGAGCACCTATTTAAATGTCATTGTCAGACTAGCTCTCTCTTCATTATTGTCTCGCGGTCTTGTCCCAAATTTTACTTCGAATTTATCCCGTAACAAAAAATCAGAATTTAGACGTTTGTCCCGGTTCTGGATTGAAAAGCGGGACATAGAACAAAATGAAAACCTACATCCCAAATTTCCGGTTTCAATTTCATGTTCAACCAACCCTAATAATTAGCACAAATTAATAACAAAGGGATTATAATTAATAACTACCAATAAAAAATTCACTTCAAATTTTGAACGAATCAAACAATCTAATATTTAAATACACAACAATCCAATCATATTAAGCCTTAATTAGAAGCTGATCAGTGCTATTATAAATACGAGATAACCACTGGAAACCCTAGAGAGTAATGGCAGCGATGAGAAGCAGTGGTTAGGTTTTTCGATTAAGTGACCAGACAGACAGTGAGAAGAAGATAAAAGGAGTAGACTAGCTGACCCAACTCCATTAATGACCTTAATTATCATTATTAAATCAAAGCCCATATTATAATATTCATGCGTGCAAAGCCTTGAAGCTTGAGCCACTAAGAAGGTGAAAGCAATAGCCTCATAGGGTATAATATAGTAGGGAAGCTAGAGCTACTGAGCTACATATATAATAATAATAATAATAATATATATGTGTGACAAAATGACTCAAATAAAATATATATATAATTAAGCATGCAAATTATGTCGGTGCAATTATCTATAAAAATGTTTGTGTGTGTAGTGTGAGAGATACGAAGAGATATACTAGCCCTCTCTTTTTCACTGTTTTTGTCAGCCAAAAAGGATGCTCAGTCCCATCTATCTAAGAAAGAAAGAAGGATGAAGAAGAAGAAAAGGTAAAAAGGTATGGGCAAAAAAGAAAAATAAGTACCAAAGTTTTGAGAAGAAAAATAATGTACAAAAATGGTGCGGAACACATCATGACCATGTCTCTGTCGAAAATTGATTGTGCCCACAAATAGTAGAAGGATCTTGAATAAAATAATTCAAGAACTTATATTATTGTAACATGAATGAATGGAGAAAGTATGACCGGCTTATTATTGGCCAGTGTTTCGGTTCACAATTCATGAGGTACGACCCAAGTACAACAATCAATGATCATCTTCTATATATAATGAATATACCTTCATATTCCTCTTATTTTACTTTATATATATATATATATATAACTATCAATTATCATGCAACACACAGATCTTGTAGACCTAACACATTCCGAACTAAAATCGGACAATGTCCGTCTAATTATACAAAAAGATCCGCATGTACCCGCCTAATTTTGTTCATGTCTATGCGTATTTGGCTAATGGGTCGGCCAAACCCTACTCGTATCCGTCCGAACTTTATGATAAAAACCATATCAACATCAAAATTTAAAATTCAACAATTCAAAATTACAAAAGAAATTAACTAAAACTTAATAGATCTAGAAAATAACAATCACATTAACACTAATCAATCAGAATTATTCTTGAAAATTTACTTAAATCATGTATTTAACAAAACATCCAAACTAAACTTTCAAAAGAACCCTAAATTCGAAATATGAAAATAATTATCCTAACACGATAGGAGTTTGTCAACGTTCGTGAAAAAGTAAAAGAAATTAGCTAAACATAGTCGGATTTCTATGAAAAAGAGGTATTCGACAGAATTTCTTCGGAAAAAAAAAAACATCATAATTAGCCTAATTTTGTGTTATCTAGCTCAAAAAACGGTCGCGATACGATAAGTAGCACCATGGATTGAAATATATTACATGACACGAGAAAATATTGACCAAAGAAAATAGAAAATAAAAATGGACCCAAATAGTTTTTGGCAAAAGTATCTAATCCAAATGAATGAAATAAAATACATACGTATATATATATATATATAGCCATAGTATTATAGGGATATAAAGCATATAGGAGTACGAAGCGTGCTTCACTCACAGACTTCTCTTTCATTTCCAAGAAAGGCAAGCCAAAGCCTGTCTCGTTAAAATCAAGAATCTTTTTTATCCTAAAAACCCTAATCTTTTTTTTCTCTACTAGAAATTCCCTCTTCTCTTCTTACACATATCCCACGAAAGCCCCAGCTTTTCATTCTTTTTGAAATACCCTTTTTTGGGGAGGTCATAAAAAATCAAACAATATTATTATTATTCGAAACGAATTCTTTTGATTTTATTTTTTGGGTCGTGATGTTTTTCATTGTTCCATGTGAGTAGGAAAGGAGAACAGTGAGTGAGTCAGTCGATCACTACACCAAGAAAGAACTAAATAATAATTAATTTACATAATAAATAGATATATAAAAAAAAGTCCAAGGGTGAAAAAACAAAAGAAAGAAAAGAACAAAATAGAAGTCGCGGGTAATGTAAAAAGAGTATATCTAGTGAGGGTGACAAGGAGACATTAATTTGTGAACCAGCATTGGGATCCATGTGCTTTTGAGCCATCACCACATCCACATGTAACCTTTTGACTCACAATTATATATATTTATATATTGTTGTGGCAACTTTGATACATAATCATATAATGGTGGTATGTAACTGTGTATCATGATTAATGTCTTATTAATTTACGTGGATAATGATGATTTTAATAATAAAAATCTATATAGAGGCAAAAGAACTCTTTGATGCAACGTAGAATTAATCTAATTGACAACTTGTCAAAAATTGATGAAAATGAATAGAGGTTTACCGGTTCAAAAAAAATAAATTAAGATACTTTTATCATAATTTTTATGTTAACTCCGTGTCGCTAGTAATAATTTTTGGATATATATATATTACGTTTATTTATTTTCGGTTAAGTTTATTTTTGCGCTAAGACTCAATAAGTTTACATATAATATGAATTTAACGCATAAATATCCAATTTTTTTTAAAACGTTTTATTGGCGTTATCTAAAAGGGGTGTTTTTGCTAAATGACTTTAAATGAGATTTACATTTGTTGCATACCCTTCTCGGTCACTGTTCATGTTTATTAGCAGTGGGCCCCCAAAATTCCAAATCAAGTCTTTTAGAAAAAAAATTCATCTAAAAGTCATGAAATAGTATCGGACTCTAGTTCTATCCTTGGACACAATTGGATTGGAGAACATAGAAAAGCATTTAAACACCATTACTTATGCCGCAAATATTCACATATATAATTATTGATGCCATAACAAGACACCCATTTAACTGCTGAGATCTCAAGCCTCGGTACACTTGCCATTTACACACTGAAACTTCATTGACTATTGTAGGACCACATCTTTGACATGATCCCACTGAAACTGACTCGCTTATATAGATATAAATATATATAGGGATCTATATGCCCTACAAAAATGGCTTCTTTATTACTTATACTCAGTCCTAGCCTTGCTAGCCTAGGATGTTACATAACATATCACAACATGCAACAGATTGTCCAAGAAAGCCACTGCACAAGCTAACCTACATTCTTGTCCTTGTATAGGAGAATATATATATACATATAAATATATAATAATAAAACAATGAAAGTTACAAGACCCCAGAAAAAAGTCAAACCTATTACAGGCATGGGTCAATAGCTTGATTAAAATAAAATTAATTATATTTTTACTTAGTTTATAAATATGGGCTCTGTTTTCCGGCTTTTTAAATGAGGCATACTATCCAATTATATGTTTTCTAGAATGCTTAGAATTAGAAAGTGGAGTCAAAGGTGTGAATTTAAAAAAAGAGAAATTCCAAAAGCCAAAAGAACACTTTTAAGAAGACATGGGTTAAATTGAAAAGAAATGAAAATTAACGTGCCAAATAAGAGGAGACCATACAGATCCAGAAAGAGACATTAGAAAACACCATCACTAGAAAATAACCCCTTATTAGAAAGAAAAAAAAGCAACTTGCTTTTTGCAAAACAGTTCAAATATATTTATATATATATTAAATATTATGTACCAACACCAAATCAAAATCCGGATCATTCTTAAAGAAAGTACTAGTGTCGAATTAGACAGTCAATTGAGTTTCATAAATCTAGTTTTTCTTACGGCAATAGTACTTAAAGTTCATCAAAGTTTAATTCCATCGATATCGAGTAAATATATTATCTCTAATTTGATAAAAATATTAAAGTTTTCAATCTCTAATCATAGACGTACACGTGTCTTTCGTGTTACGGAAATTAACTCTGTAAACAAAATTAAACCTCAAAATTATTCGGGGATTGCATAGACCGACGAACTTATCCCAATGCTAGGTACTTATGCCGCCCAAAATGCAATCATAAACATGTAATGTAATATACACCCAAGTGAAACACACGAATTGTTCAACCAAATCGAAATCAGAGCAACAATGGCGAACTAGTTGATCAGTGCAGAATTCTAGCGAGAGAAAGAGATGATGATGGTGATGATCGGAGATCGGAGATCACTTGACGTACCTGGAAGACGTTAGCGAGCGCCGCGGCGGCGGCGAGCCGGCCGAGCGAGCGCGCGGCGTCGACGGCGACCTGCACGGCCAGCGCCTCCACGAAGGGCTCGGGCCACACCTCGTTCACGCGCCGCCGCGACGACGACGGCGCGTCGAAGTCCGGGCCCCCGCGCGGCTCCGGGCCGTCGTCACTGTCGTCGCTCGATGACGACGACTTAGAGGAAGACATGTAACAGAACAGTAACGGAACCGAACTGGGGTCTGTATATGCGCGTATATATATATATATGTATGTATATGGAAGTGTAAGAGAAGAAGAAGAGAGGGAAAATGGAGAGAGAACAAAAAGGTTTCGGATAAAGACAGGAAGAAGCGAGGGACCCAGAAAAGGGTGTTATGAGATCTCTTTGAATTGGAAAATTATTATTATTATTATTATTATTATTATTATTTAATATTGTTATGTTTTTTAAGAATTGAATTTATCGCGATAAAAGTACTTAAGTTTTGATCAAATAAAGCGGCATAAATTTCAAATGAAAAAGTTATGAATAGAAAAATGCAAAGTTAATATATTTGTTATTCTGTCGAATTCAAGCGAGAGAATATGTTGATGGCTGAATAAGCATATAAATATGTATTTTAAGTATGATTATTTATAGCTCTATGCTAAATTTGCCAACATGTGTGAAAAATTAAATTAAAAAATTTGTCGCTTCGTATTTGTGGACTTTAGATAGTTTTACCGTAATTTGTTACTTTAGAGTTTAGACTCATGTCGCTTCAATTAATTAAAGTTTAAATACTTTTGCCGTAATTACTCCTTTACTATTTTATATTTAAATTTGAAAAATGGGGGAAGTGAACTGAACCATCTCATCTCTCTCTATCTATAGGTTGTCAAGTATGTTTTTTTTAATTGTTTTCTCGAAATGATATAATATAATAATATATATATATATATATATTATATAACTCCCAATTTCATGCAATACAATATAATATTATATATAATTATGAAATATGAATATTAGGGGTTTATACTTTATACTTTATATTATGACTACATGAAAGTTAAGTTCTTGGGCGTTTTCCCGCCCTCGGCAAAGACGGCGGGGGTGTGTTTTCAATCACTTTCTCACTTTGTTTGGACTTTACAGGAAAACACATGATATATATTTATATATAAATATATCTATATTATATTTATATATAGTATACTATATAGTATATACTATCTTTCTAATTTTGACTCACTTTTCTTCGTCATGTGTAATTTGCTTTGCTCTTCAAGAAATTAAAATTTATTGAATTTATTATTTTGTATGATTTGCCCATAATTTATTTAAAGTATTTTATTTTATGTCTACTATCTCTCCTGAAATTTGATTATTGAAGTTTTGTGATCAATATAATTTACCACATAACTTATATCTCTATATCAACGTCAGTTTGGAGTAGGAGAAAGAAATAAATGAGTAACCATCTTGAAAGAAATTCAACATATATTTTTTTATTATAAAAAAAATCTATATATTTAATAAGCAAATTTTAGTAATCTACTATCCGGATTCTGAGTTTTTTTACTCTCTAATCCGGAACCCAGAATCGGTTTTATCAAGATGTGATTTTTAAAACCGGCTTCAGTTTAACCCTGATTTATACAGTTATGATTTGTTTAAAATGCTATTCCGGTCCGGATGCGATTTAAAACCCATATTTTGCACCGTTACCACTTACCATTAGAGCTGCGATTGGCGACGTCGCGACTCGTCGCGATCAGAATCGCCAAAATCGCGAAGTGTGGCGTCGCGACGAGTCGCGACTGGCGGCGTCGCGAGAAATCGCGACCGAGGCGAGAAATTCGGGTTTCTTCAATTTTTCTACTTTGTGGCATATGTATCTAGTTTTTTCCAGTGTTAAACTTAGTTAGTTTTTACCCGAATTTTATTATCAAACTTTATCAATAATTTCAAAACTATATTTACATATTTTTATTATTTATAATAATTATTTGTAATTAATTTATTTCAAAATTAATATTTAAATATGTTATAATTATTATTTTGTAACATATTAATAAGTTTGATTTATATGTTCGTTTTTAATTTGTAACATATGTTAATAAATATTAATTTGTAACATATTAATAATTTGAACAAATTTAATCAACAAATATATAATTAAATACGATAAGACGAGATATTAAAAAAAAAGTTGTATTATTCATTGTGAATATTACAATAAGGTGGAAGAGAGCTGTAAATATTCAGTGTAAATATTACAAGATGCCTCACTAAAACCTCTCTTGTAAAACCCTCCTTAGGGACATAAAACCAAGAGAGGAAAGAGCACATCATTACTCGGGGAACATTGCGTTGAACCTTTCCGTCATTAGCTCAAGTTCGCTTGGTTCGGAGCGTTCGGCAATCACGGGGGGGTTGAACAACAAATCATTCAACACCACAATCTGCTCGACGTGTGTGTTGGTGGTTGACGCCCGCCGGTCGTTGATGAGATATTGAGCCGTACTAAAAACGCTCTCCGAAGCAACGCTGGAAATAGGGATGGACAGTATATCCCTCGCCATTCTTGCCAATAGCGGAAATCTGTCCCGTTGAATCTTCCACCACCTTATCACATCGAACTCGTCGGATTCTTCGTCGAATAGCAGGCCGTAGTAGCGCTTCAATTCTGCCGGTTGGCCGTCCGTGTCGCCCGCCAACGGCGTAGTGGATTCTCCGCAACTTATCCGTTGCTTGAGTCTCCGGCTGAAGTCGTATCCCGTCTTGGTTGGGCTTGCCATCACTGCCCTTTGCTCCTCCTGTGCGTTGAATTGAGGGAACCGTTTGTTGTATTCACTGTACAATTCATAAAAAGCTTCGTTAACAACATTAACATAATTACGATAATCCACCCCTATGTTTTCTCCGATCGCTATCATCATTGGCCCATATGCATCCGAAAGAGGAGGGTCTAGAATAGCACCGAAGCAAAACGAAAACGGGGGTGGATCCCAATACGACTTGAATTTTGCAACCATAGACTCAATAAGTAACCATTTAAAGTTTAATTAAATTAATATGATTAAATGATTATTAAATCTCAAGAAATTCGTTTCTGATGTGGAAGATCAGTCGGAACCGCAACCACAGAGCATACTAAGACTTTCAAGAGACGTGGCAAATTAATTAATTAAACTAAAATAATTAAAATAATAATAATAATAAAAATAATATTAAAATAATTACCCCGTTGCCGGTCGCGGACGTCGAGCACGTCGAGGACGTTGGACGGAGCCTTCGCCGGTTTCGTTGTGGGAGAGTGGAGAACCATCGTGGTACGAGCCAACAACAGAGGAATGGTGTGGGCCCTCCTCTTCGGCAAGATCGCGTCTTTGAGGCGGTTCCTCCGGCGGTTGAAGTGGGCCCTCCCTGCGGTCGTCGGCGGGTCCTCCTTGAAACAAGAGTTCAAAAAATGAATCGGTGGTTCCTGTCTCCCTACATCGACGTAGCGTGCTGCTGTTGACCATTGATACCGGAACGTGCGTCGGATAATTTGGATTTGGTGGGGAAGGAAGTGTTTCTACAACGGGAATGTAGCCCTCGGGCGTAGGTTGCGATTGCTCCCCGGCATTAAAATCAGGAACCAAATCCCTAGCCGCCATACGACCCCCGGAACTACCACCGCTTCTTCGAGACATAATGGAAAATTTGAGAACTTTAGAGCTTTAGAGGGAAAAAACTTAGAGAGTTGAGAGAATTTGAGAGAGAGTTGGAAGATTGTTGGTGAGGAAATGAGGGTGGGAGAGGTGGTATTTATAGGATTTGAGGAGAGAGTTGGGTGGGTGAATAATTATTGAGGTGGGTGAAGTGGGTGAATAAAGTTGGGGGGAAAATATTGAAATTTGATATTTTTGGGTTGGAATTCGAGTAAAGTGGGTAAAAATTGTGGTTGGGTAATTAATTTCAGGTAAAATTCGGTTGAAGAGTGGGAATTAATGCCATAAAATAGCACACCACGCGGATCGCTGACGTGGCGCGTTGTGGGCCGTCAATCGTCTCACGCGGATCACCATCTCCCACGTCGCGACGAACAGCCCACGTCGCGACCAGTCGCGACTTTCACCCTGTAATCGCGACGAGTCGCGATGGCCCCGAATTCGTCGCGACAAGTCGCGATGGCCCCATAATCGTCGTGACTCGCAGCTCTACTTACCATATATAACGAGGTTTCCAAGATCACTTGGGTTAGACTTTTCCACACTTTCTCCATTACTCCAAACTCTAGACTCAACTTAGAAATAATGTTCTTCGATTAAATTTAGAGTATATCTAGCTATTGGGTCGTAGTCAGAGTCACAGACCCATTTTTAAGTTTCATTTTCTGAGAAAAACCTTTTGGTCGCAGTCAAAGCTGGTTCAATATCTGCTATTAGGTCAAAGATTTGCTTCGTATGGTTTTAAATTTTAACTCCTTCGTCAAATATTTTTGTCATACTTAATTGCTGGATTTTCACTGTATTGCCCTTTTTATTATAAATGGACGGCATAAAGCTTATTAAAAAAAAAAAAAAACTATGGTCATTTTTTTGCCGTATCAGTGGACTCATCCAATTTTTTATTCATTTTTTTTACTATTTTCGCCATGATGACGTCAACAATGCAAGTCAAGATGCTATTGAAGAGATGACCTGAGAAGTCGAGAGAGAACCTGATAAGGAATATAAGTATTAGCGTTGTTGGTATTTCAAGAATCTATGTTTACATCCATGTTTATTTTAATGTTCGTGGGGTTTGATCATTTGACTTTTTTTGTTTTTGACGTCATCACTGTGAAAGTAGTAAAAAGCAAACGGACGGGAAATTGGATAAAGAGTACCGATCCGCTAAATAAGGAAAACTTTGGTACTTTTCCATAGTTGTTTTTAAATTGACTCTATGCCACCCAATTTCTAAACAACTTGCGTACTTTTCTCGCTAATAAACCTATATAAAAATACCGAAGTTGCAGTCAATTGGAGAGGAAGTAAACTCAAGTTCAGTGGTAAAATGAAAAAAAAATATCGAACTGCTGCTCATCAACTAAGTGTTAGTTTGTTTTTGCTTCACATCTATTTGGTACGCTTGGTGAAAACATAAAGTAGATATAATGAAAGGATTGGCACGTGAGAAACCTTGACGGAATAAATACCAGTTGAATGAAATTGTATCGTCGCACACTTTTATTTCATTTTAATACTTTGCCCGCAATAAAAAAGTGTAAGAATATTGTTTGTTCTAATTTTTGTCACTATATTTAACACATGTGTTGGACGTTTTATTGGAACAACAATCCAAGCTACACAAATCGACGAAGTGTAGCTTCAGGGAGTTATTGCCATGATAATCGGATCAACATCTTCATTATCAGATTGTTGGATCACGCTCTTGACCGTTGTGATTGAAGATTGCCAATCAGTATCTCAATCACCAAGAATCATGGTGCCCTTATCTTTCCTTATTTGGCTGCCAACTTGACCGTGTATATAGCCTTTGGTAGGTGGGGTTGATAATTGATAAAACATGTACTTTTGAATGAGAAAACACACATTGGCTTGAATTAGAGATGGAGGGTCTTGCCATATCTAACCTTTGATAAAAGTATCTAAACTTTTTTTTTTTTAGATAACACGACATATTCGATAGCTTTTAATTGCAATAATTTCATACATTAGGTTATGAAATTTGCAAAAAAAATAAAAAAAATAAAGTGTCTTCATGTTAAGTCATTTACATGTGTAAGCTTCAAATTGAAGTATTTAACATGAGAAATCTTAAAGCATGAAATAAATAAGTGTTTTTTTTTTAATTATACATACAAAAATGTTTGGATATTTTACCGCAACTATCACAAATGATTGTATTAAACTAAACCTCATTTTTTTTTTCTTTCTATATCATCCAATTCTAGTCATATATACTTTAAGGTTTTAAATATGATTTTGAGTTTTAAATATTTGGGTTCATATACCACACAATTTTACAGCAAAAATTTGGACTCGAGTATTAAAAATTAAAATACAACGAACGTTAAAAGCTAAGTATTTTCGTTGTAAAAATTTAGACTCAAAGTTAAACTGCGACAAAAGTTAAAAATTGAATATCTTTATGTTTTTTTTTTCCTTTACAATTTTGTGACAAACTAGAGGTACTCCAAAATATTGTTCTTTAAAAGTGGGTTTTTAATAAGTTTCAATTATCTATCCTTAGTCATTAGCAGGAGATTAGTAAAATAGTCTAACTCTCACCTAACAAAGAAATGGTAAAAAAAAAAAAAAAAACCTTGCACTTTTGTTGTTGACTCGGACCAACATTATGGAAAGTGGAAAGATATTTTTCTATAATCTTATCTTAAGACAAAAGAAAATTCCATGATGATAGGAAAAGGTGGATATAGAAGGAGAAATGATATGATATTTGATGTAATTAATTCTACTAATTAATCATATCATTGGCTTTCCCACCATTAATCTTCAAATTTTGTCACTCAAGTGGTCAATTTATGGGCATAACATTACCTGGTCTACAGTAACAATAAATCATTTCATCTCGAATTTAGAATATGATAGAAAATAGATCATAGAAGAATATTTCCAAACAGTGCAATTTTGACTGAAGATCATGATTAATATATAGTTTATTTTTTAGTACCTCACTAAGAGACAAACAAATATATATATTATCAGACATATTTATGTAATAATCACCTTTTTCTAGAAATACTATTATTGGAATTTCCAAACATATTATGCTTTAACCAAAAGAAGTAAATATAGTTATATTATACATGCAATTAAGAGGAAGGACTGATTAATCACTGAGTCAATGCAAAAATCTTGCGTAGAAACTTTCAATTAGTACCCGGTACGATCAATCATGACACCTTTCGAATTTTCTCATGTGTATTATGATCAGTGGAAAAACAGATAAAGGGCTCTTGGAGATCAGAAAAAGAAAAGAAGGGTCATAATTAAAAGGGTTAATTGCGGCAAAAATACTTAACCTTTGGTCAAATTCTCTATTGTGTATACAATCTCCGTAAATGGCGGCAAAAATACCCAAACTTAGCATTTGAGAGTTGACCAAAAAAATTCACCTATGTGGCAATCACCCTTTGCCACGTGGCATGCCACATGGCACTTGGCCGCCACGTGGCATGCCACGTCATTATTATTTTTTAAATATTTTTTAAAAAAATATTTTAAAAAAAACTTTTTAATTTTTTGTAAAAAATAAAATTATTTTTCCATAATAACCAATAAATATTCATTATTAGTTTTGTTATTAAAAATAATTATTCATTTTAGAAAAGTGGATCAAACAGAATAAATAAAGAAAAAAATCACCGTTCACGGTTCACTCAAGCTCCGCCTTCGATCCAGTTCACGGGTGAAATGAAATCTCTTAATATGTTTAATGAAAATAACCAATAATAATCATATGATTATTTAACAATAATTTTCAAAAAAAGAATAATATATAAATAAAAAAACATATTAAACAATTATTATTTATATAAAATACAAACACACAAAAAATAT